>CM042043.1:21010000-31010000 GCA_023525975.1 Smallanthus sonchifolius
TCAAAAGTCGGTACTCGAAAAAAATCAAAGGCCGGTTCTAGCCAAAACCCGTCAACACAACAACCTACTCAACCAATACAACAACCGGCACTGTACCCATATCATCCTTATGATCCTCACAATCATGTGACCGGACCGATGTTGGAAATAGTTCTAAAACGAAAACGTGAAATAGCCAGTCGATACGAGTGGCCTTGTGATTTCTACATTTATTTTTATGTATTTTTTAAATTTAGTGTTTTCTTTAATGTACTTTTTTTATTAATGAATTTATTTTAATTATTATTATTTATTTTATTTAAAAAAAATAGTTTTGTTAGGGTTGTGCCCCCTTCACTTTAGGATATTACGGTAGAAAGATGGTTAAAGTAAGGTGGCATGCCCTTATTGGTTAGTTTGGTGAGGGTAAAATTTTGGTGAGGGTTATGCCCCCTTCACCCTAATTTAGACTCCTACCACCCACAACATTTTCAACTCATTCACCAAATGCCTTAGGAAAACTTCAATGTCCTTTCCATGTGATTTAGGCTCGGAATTAGCAAAGTCAACTTGAAAGAAGACTCTTTTATACATAACCACGGTGGTGTATTATACGTTGTCAACACTATCAGCCACATACTGTAAGACTGTCTCATGTTACCGATTGGATTAAATCCATATGCAGCCAAACTCAATCGAACGTTCCTCGGTTCTTTGGCGAAATCGATATATATTTTATCAAATTCTTGTCATGCATTCCCATTAACCGGATGACACATCATACCATTCGTTGTGCGTCCAGTATTATACCAGATCATATAATTTACCGTGAATCTGGAACTATACCTTTGTCAAAGTCGGGAAGTTAAAGGAAGTAGCGCAACCGTTTTTGTGATACTTTCTTCCCCATTATGTTTTTGTCAACCCATCTGCTCTTGTTACAAACCAGAAAGTTTTGCAAAGAGGCATTCTCCTTCCAAAACAGAGTGCAGTCATTAGTGCAAGTATGGATAGATTAATAGTGTGAGGCTAGAATCTGATTTTCTTTCTTAGCTTCATAGTGTGAGGCTAGAATCTGATTTTCTTTCGGGAATGCAACTCTTAGAAACTCTAAAAGTTAGTCAAATGAACTATTCGTCTATTTGTTGATGACTTTAATATGCGTCAATTTGGCTAGGAAGTTTAGGGAAGACATTTGACTACGTACAACTTGTATAACTCTGTATTGAGCTCCTTAAATAATGCATCGAATTCCGGTTCTAAATCGGTCCCTTCATCATCTATATATTCTTTGTTTGTATTTTTCTCTGCCATAACATCATCAATTGCATCAAACATTTCATTATTTGTTGCTAGATACGTGTTCTTGGAGCAAAAAGAGATTCTATCTCCGCAACATCACGATGGTTCTCACCATGATAATTCCATAGCTGATATGATTGTAGAAACCCATAGTCTTGTATATGAACAGAAATTGTTTTCAAATCATGTCAATACCCATTGTAACAACGTCTACACAGGAAATACGCTTTGCCTCGACTATCGACATAGTTCTTGACAATCTCTATAAATATGCGAAGAACATTTAAGAAATCTGGAGAATTCCGATTTCCAGTTTAATCCAACTCTTATCAAATGTCATCATTCTTTCATTATTAAGAATTAGATTGTAGGTATATTAATAAGAGTTGAGCTCGAGCCCTCGTTTACACACCTAAACATACATGTACATACACATACACAAACATGCATATATACGTACATACAATATTGAATGTATACGATGTAAATCGGTGCTCTAAGACGGTTGATTCTAACCCACTTTTTGAATATTCTAAATTATGTGTATACATTAACGGGTTGACTATTTAAGAAAAATAAGCAGCATTTCCCATAAAACTACCAAAAAACTAAAAAAAATGCGACAACAGATTTTATGGAAATTTGTCAGAATTAGCTGTTAGCGACAAGTTTATGACAAAAAATTTCCGACAAGTTGTCGGAAATTTCCAAAAAAACATGCATATTTCCTACAAAAATTTCCGACAAGTTAGCAATAAAAGAAATTTTCCATAAATTTGCTACAACTTTCCGACAAAACACAAACAAAAAAGTAACCATAAAATTTCTTACAATTTTCCAACAAATTTTTTAAATTAGTTAACTTATTTATTTACTATAATTGTCGGAATATTGTTGGAAATTACCGACGAAATGCTTTTGTCGCTAGTTCGTCAAACAATTAGTCGGGACTTTGTCGAAAAAAACATTTCCTACAGGGTTTTTCTAACAAATATATTTTTGTTGGAAATTTGTCGCTAACGACCAACTCCGACAAATTTCTCACGAAATCTCACTACTAAAAGAATGAAAAATTTGCGACAGCAATTTTGTGGAAAATTTGTTGGAATTGGCCGTTATCGACAAGTTTCCGACAAAAAATGTTTGTTGGAAAAAACCCCGTAGGAAATGTTTTTTTCCAACAAAGTCCCGACTAATTTTCAGACGAATTAGCGACAAAAGCCTTTCGTCGGTAATTTCCGACAATATTTGGACGATTATAGTAAATAAATAAATTAACTTACTTAATAAATTTGTCGGAAAATTGTAGGAAATCTTATGGATACTTTTTTGTTTTTGTTTTGTCGGAAAGTCGTCGCAAACTTGCGGGAAATTTCTTTTGTTGGTAACTTGTCGAAAACTTTTATAAGAAATATTCATGTTTTCTACTAGTGATAGAGACGATATATAGTCGCAAGATTGTTTGATGTGTGAAATTTCACTACTAGAAAACATGTATATTTTCTACAAAATTTTCTTACAAGTTACCAACAAAAGAAATTTCCACAAATTAGGGACAACTTTTCGACAAAACAAAAACAAAAAAGTACCCATAACTTTCCAACTTTACGACAAAACAAATTTATTATATAGGTGTGGTAAAGGATGAACGTACATGATGCCACATCGAGGTCCACCCTAGCCTTGCGGGCATTCACCGGAGTAGTGTTCGGTCTTGCCGCACTTAAATCACATATTCGATCCCAGCCGGCATTCCCCGACATGTCTTCCCCCACACTTCCCACAGACAGCTATCTCTTTGACCCTAGCCTGTTTGTCTCAAGCCCCAGACAGCTTCCCACCTGATCGCTTGGCAAGAAAACTCAGCTTCTTCTTGGGCTCGTCAATGGAAACGATATTCAGCGCCAGATCGTCAAATATCACGCCACTCAGTTCTACCACCGAATCATAGGTAATAGGGACGTTTGTCTTAAAATAGGTGCGGACCTGGTCTGACAATCCCTGAATGTAGCAGTAAATTTTTCTCTCCTCAGTCGTGATAAGATGTGGCATTAGACGTGCCAGTTCATTGAAGCGGGTAGTGTATTGTCGGTGCGTCATGCTCCCGGCCTTTAACCCCATAAATTCCCTCTCCACCTTCTCGATCTCATTCCTTGGACAGAATTTCTTGATCACCACAGTCTTCAGATCATTCCACATCATTGTGTCAACAACCTCATCTCCCTTGGCTTGACGCACTCCTTCCCACCAATAAGATGCTTCCTCCCTCAAGGAGTTAGCAACAAACTTCACAACCTAATTCGCTCGACATTCGCTCAGAAGTATGGCGGCTTCCATGCGGATTACCCAGTCAAACGTAGCCACCGCGCCTTTCTTTCCGGTCAGGACCGGCGGGTCACATGCTTTAAAGGACTTATAGTCACATACGGTCAGGACCGGCGGTGCGTTGTCAGTCTCGTTGTTTAAGGCACCAGTTGCCGTGTTAGACCCACCTTCTTCATTAGCTTTCTTCAATGCTTCTCCCAATAGTTCCGGCAAAGAAGCCTTCATCAGTTCAGTGAATTCGCGTGCCAGAGCCACTCTCACTTCCGGTTCGAAAGTGAAATGTTGTTCTTCGACATGAGTCGGCTCAGTCCCATGCACACTAACTGTCGGTTCAGTGTGGACAATTCCTTCTTCGCTATATTCCTGATGAGCAAGAGTTCTACGTCGACCACCGGTACGACCCCCACCACGCCTTCCGTTTCCTCTCCTCGCCATTTCATTCTATAAGACAAGGAATCCAACGTTATCACACTAGTTAACAAATAGAATTCAACAAGTATTGTAAGATGTTAATATACACTGGCCATCTGTAATTAACCATTACACTACCTCTCGATTTCCATTTGACCACCTTTCTGATTTCATCAGAACATAAGTCCTAACCTAACACTTCCAAGGCATATTATATTTGTAAAAATATATAAACTACCTTCATACCTGATGCTGTGGCTCGAGTTACCCGTACTGGCATCCGTTTTCGGTCTCAATTAAAGTTTAAGTTCAGACACTGTGAGTGTCCAAATCTCTCAAACTATTACTCTGATACCAACTTGTAAGGCCCCAAACCCAGGGTGCCTCACTTATTGGATTTACTCATTCACTAGTAGTTCTTAAACTTGAATATCAAATAACGCAGCGGAAATACTTCATTAAAACATAACATAACATTGTTGAACATACGGAAGCGTAAACATTGTCTAAACATAACATGACATAAATAAAACATAACGGGATGCTAGACTTCGTAGATCGACCGGGTAACTCTTCATCGCTAGCCAAGCATCACCGTCCATCCTCGTAATCTGCCTTAACTTGAATGTGCATACTAAAAAGTCAGCTACGCTGGTGAGTTCTAGCTTTACATAAAACCTTAGCATAATCATTTTGCCAAAAACATAACATACATTTATTTAACAAAAGCGTACGTAAAACATGCAATAACAAAACATAACATAACACATAACGTAAACCATAAGTCAACGAACATATCGAATCTGCGCCTTCTCGTAACCGTCAAATCCAAACTTCACATACTGGCGGAATAACCTAAATCACCACCACTAGGCCCATCACCGTCGTACTGTCATTCGGGCGGAGAAATCCTAGGGCCCGACACTTAGGCTATTCAACACCGAACTTCAAGCACGGCATCACAAGGATGACACGTACCAAACTTCAAGCATTGTACCCCGTAAGGCACAAGTACCAAACTTCAAGCACGACTACCCCGTAAGGTGAATAGTACCAACTTCAAGGATCACAATAATCTCCTTGGTGACCGTCATCACCCCAGTTGTACAATAGTTGGCCAGCCACAAAGGCCCCTAAAAGGTAAAGGCCCATAACATACATCTCATACCCATAACCTTCATTCCCTAAGGAATAATGGCAGATTCGTTCGTTTGTGACTTTCGTAAACATTCACTTCTTTTACTTCAAAACTTCAGTTAAAGCATTCGTACGTTTTATTAAAAATCATTCATTCGTTCGTAAACACTTCGTAAACTTCTTTTGGCAAAATATTTCATAAACACGTCTTTCATAACCTTTCCTTCCAAAACATTGTTCATAAACCTCGTTTCATAAAACGTCACATATATCATTTATAAACATCGTTTTATAAAACAGTCACATCATCACGTATGCACACCAGCCCAAAAATATTATTTAAAACATTTAAAAGAGGGCTTCTAGAACTCACCTGACAAGCTAGTCTCAGTTGTCCTAATCGAGGCCCAACTACGTCACGTACGATCTGGATTGAGTAGTTAAATACATATCAGACCTAATCCCGACTGTAATGGGTTAATCATTCTATTTTAGGCGAACATAAGGTTAAGTTCGCCCTATCCTAGCCCAGGCGAACTTGCCCAGCGAACATGCCCAAGCAAACTTCCCAAGCAAACATGCCCGGGCGAACTTGCCCAAGCGAACATGCCCAAGCGAACATCCCAAGCGAACATGCCCAAGCGAACATCCCAAGCGAACTTGATAAGTTCGCCCCAGCCTCCCCAAGCGAACTTGCTAAGTTCGCCTACGGGGCTGTCTTCTTCCCTAAGAACCCTAAGTTGCATGCAAATGGCGGCCAGATCTGATCAAGTTCAAGATGCTAACTTTTTACGTTCAAAACTTGTAGTTTTCGCTCGTGATCACAGATCTGAATTCCATTTCTCGTTTGGTTTAGAAACACCCATCCTTTTTACGAAAATACCTGAAAACTCATCATAAACCAAAAACTCATATTTGGAACGAGTTGTTACTTGTTTCGAGCTTCTGATTCGGAGGTCTTGCTCACGAGCTCAGCAGTAACACACTCATTCAATCTCGGGTCGATCCACCAGCTTTCTCTCTCTACGATTTCTCTCTCTAGATGTTGCAAAAATGAGAGAAATGAGGGGTGTTAGGGCTTTTAAGGGAGAAGGCTGCCTCCCTAAGCCCAAGCTGAGCGGCCCATTTCGGCCCACCCCGGGCACGTGCTTCCTTCTTCATTTATTCCATATGTTTCGTATTAAAATTCGTTTATTATTCTTATCGTGTTATTTTTGGGATGTTACAAACAAACACTTTTTTTGTAGGAAACTTGTCGCTAACGGCTAATTCCGACAAGTTTTCCACGAAATCTGTCGTCGCAAATTTTTCAGTTTTTTTGGTAGTGTTTATGGGAAAGTCTACAGCGACAATTTCTCGTTGCTAAAACCCTATCTATAGCAACGATTAAAATCGTTGCTAGACGTCTTGTCTCCGTAGGGCTTTTTCCTTTTAGTGAATACAAGCATTTCCTTTGTAACTCGCAATCTTACATTCCCTTTACAAGACTTCTGTTGCACAAGACTCTGATCGCTATTATCAAAAGGTAAAGGTTAAACTTAGATCAAATCTAAGTGCCACACAAGAGTTTAGAAAATCTTTCTCTGACAACTACTATCTACATGAAGAACTATTTGTTTTCATGATAAATAGAGAAGCGATGGCGAGTGTGTATCTTGTATCAATTGAATCAATATCTTATTATAGCAATCAAAGAAGTCTTCCTCGAAATCATATGACTATGAAGTGATAGAAAACAATGGAATTTGACCTTTTTCATACGGAATTCAATATTTTGTTATTGAATTTTATTTATAATATTATGCTCAAGGGTTATTTTCGTTTCCCATCAAGGTTTAATATCCTAATTTTAGTATGTAAGAGTAAAAACTACCTCTATCAATTTTAACTTCTTTAATCTAGCATTGTACATATATAGGTAAATAAGGTCAATAGGCTCTTATTGTTGCAGGAACTATATATAAAAATCACATATATATATATATATATATATATATATATATATATATATATATATATATATGCAGAGTTATATTGCACTTGCTCACGTTTTAATCTAAATTTAAGACTTGGAGTCTCCCTCCATCCTTGTAACGTGATAGTGATACACATATGGTCCCTAAAGCACTCACATAAAACACAAATAAACGTTACAAGAAAACAAATGAACATTGAGAATTTACATGTGATTAAATTATGTTCATAGTCGAACTAAAAGCCATTTCTTTTTTTTTTCAATTTCCGTGATATATAATATAACATGAAGTTATACATATAAAGATCCGATTAAGCAAAGTAATTTTTCTGTCGTTTTACAATCACAACTCAAGAAAAATAAAATATTAGAATGTGATCGTGTGATCTAAATGAGGCATTGACGCAAGTTTGTCGCAAAATTAGGGTTTCCTTTTCGGTCGCAAATGTGTAAGAATTTTTTACAAAACCTTTTACGTGGCAAATTTTGGTAGGAAAATTTTTCTAGTAATGGAAGACAAATAGGGTTGTAAACGTATGAAAACAAAATTTAAAATCATATTGCATTTTATTTCCATAAACTCAAAAGAAGGAAAGTAAACTCTTATTTTACATATTTGATTGAAAAAGTAAGTTAATATAATGCATAAAGAAAATATAATGATATAAAAAACAAAGCTCAAACCCACCGCTAACATGTTGTGTCCAACCTGTTCAATAGAAAATGTCCCTTTCTCATCTTTAAATCACCTCTATTCTTGAATTCATGTTTCATATATGTAGGCCCTGAAAGATATATAAGAGAGAGTCTTGTTCTAATAATTCAAATACTGTCAAAAATATTTTGCAAATTTTATGGGATATTAATTGCCAACTGATCAACTTCTGGATTCCCCTAAAAAGATAACTATAGAACAGTGGTACGGACACCTTAAATACATAATTCTATCTATATTTTTCCTTTTTATTTTTTGTTAATTATCTTAAAGGTGCAAGCTTTGTATAGTATACTACTTGCCTTCTCTTATTAGAAGATAGGACATGAGGGTTATTATTGGTGTTTAAAGAGGCACTAGTCAACGGTTTATGGCAATAGGAGCAAGGATGATGAACCAAGAAGAAGAGATAAGAAGCAAAAGACAGGAGGATGAGAGTGATGATGATCATGAAAACGACATGGTGATGCCTGGCTTTCGGTTTCATCCAACGGAGGAAGAGCTTGTTGAGTTCTACCTTCGCCGTAAGGTAGAGGGCAAGAAATTCAATGTTGAGCTCATCACTTTTCTTGATCTTTATCGATACGACCCGTGGGAACTTCCTGGTATACATCACTTTATCATTTAATCAATTGTGTCGTTTCTTTGATCGAATCTGATTTGGTTCGGTTCCATCCTTCTTCTTCTACAAGCTAATCTATACGTATGTGTGCTATATTTTTGCTAATTTTTTGTGTGTTAGGTTATTGCAAATGATATATTGTTCATAATTATATGTGTTCACTTCTTTTTCTTTTAATGACTTACCTTCTTTTAGTTGATTTTGGTTCAATTCTACAATCAAATAACTTGAATATCCCTATTTTGGATTCTACTTCTTGCTTTACTAGTGTTTATGTATCTTTTCTTGATCTTTATCGATACGACCCGCGGGAACTTCCTTGTATAGATCACTTTACTTGATCTAATGATCAATTGTGTTGTTTCTTTGTTCGAATCTGATTTGGTTCATCCTCCTCCTTCTTCTACAAGCTAATCTATGTATGTATGTGTTGTACTATATTTTTGCTAATTTTTGGTTTGTTAGGTTATTGCAAAGAACATATATTGTTCATAATTATATGTGTTCACTTCTTTTTCTTTTAATGAATTACCTTCTTTTAGTTGATTTTGGTTCAATTCTACAATCAAATAACTTGAATATATCCCTAATATTTGAGATTCTACTTCTTGCTTTACTAGTGTTTATGTATAATATATTAATATTGTTTATCTTATCTTGTCAACAAACCTATCAGATATACACCTTTGAGGTTTCTTTGTGGATTACCAAGTTGTTTTCTTTCTTCTTAAACTCTAATCTATTTCAACTACACCATTTTCAGTCTTTGGTTTTTGTTCTAGATCTTTTTGGTGATATATTTTCTTGAACTTAAGATAAAGAACTATGCCCATAATTTGGATCTTGTGTTACATGTGATATTTCAGCTTTAGCTTCCACAGGGGAGAAAGAATGGTTTTTCTATGTGCCAAGAGATAGGAAGTACCGCAACGGGGATCGACCTAACCGTGTGACAACTTCTGGTTACTGGAAGGCCACAGGAGCTGATAGAATGATCAAAACTGATAATTTTAGATCCATAGGGTTAAAGAAAACCCTTGTTTTTTACTCTGGAAAAGCTCCTAAAGGAATTAGAAGTAGTTGGATCATGAACGAATACCGATTACCCCAACACGAATTCAAAAGATTACAGAAGGTAATTTGTATATTTTTCTTTTGGCATTTGCAAAATCTAATGCTAGGAACCATATTAAATTGAACAATCATGAATAGATCATAAACTCATGTACCAATATCACCTCTAGCTTTAAATGCATAACAATATCACCTCTAGATTTGAATGCTTGCAAGTATGTAAAACAAAACACATATGCATGTTGTGTCATGTTTCTTAGATTCTTTGTTTTTACTATGGTTTTTTGTTTCCAGGCTGAGATATCATTGTGTAGGGTTTACAAGAGAACCGGAGTAGAAGACCATCATCCATCTCTTCCTCGTACTCTCCAAACAACAAGGAGTGCCTCGAGATCTTCGAATTACAATAACAAGCTGCCGCGGTCACACAACTCGAGTTTCAACTGTTTTGAAGGCCAATCTTCTCACCACAATGAAGACAAAATCGGTGACACGACAACAAACATTGTTGGAAACCCTATCAACTCCGCATACAATACTGTCATAACCGCCACCTCCTCAACCATCTTCGCTAACAACGTCGATGATCTACATAGGATTTTAAGCTCCCAACAAGCTCTAGACAATTGTGCACCCTCTCAGCTTCTTAATATGAACAACTATCAACTCAATGTTTGTTCTAACTATTCTCCCAATCTCACTGCTGATAATTTGCTCCCCCAACCACAACCAGGAACAGAACCCGAACAGCGGCCTCACTTGCATTCGCAGGCGTCTGTTGCCCCTAATTACTTGGCCGGAGCGGTTCAAGGAACGTTTCCGGATAGGCTTTGGGAATGGAATTCGATGTTGAGTGAAGCAAGCAAAGATTCAAGTGATCCCTTCAAGTAACTTGCTACTGAAGTTGCATGGTATAAACTTCACAACAATCATTGACTTTGGTATAATCATGTCATGTTTTAGGATCTTTAATTAAGTTAATTGTGGCTTAAATGATAAGGCTGATTCATAAAATGTAAAATGACATATCGACATATTAGGGTTTTTGAATTTTGAGGCAACCAACTTCTGCTATATATAAAGTTGTTTTTCTTTTAACAAAATATGTAATTTGTGTTGTGGCATAATATATTCCTGGACCTAATAGCTAGCTAGATGTCAATAACACTAGAGCTCGTAGAGTACACATGTGATTTATTTTGACCTTTTAGGTTAGTATACATATTTGTTGCCACAACTAGAAAATAGCCATTTTTCTTACGAAAATTTCCCTGGAAAAAATATTTTGGGAAAATTCCTATAAAATTTCCAAAAAATTACAACAAAGATAAAACCTAAAATTAGTTGGTATTGTATCTTTTTCAAAGTACATTTTACCATTTGTTTCCATGATGAATTGTTTTCCAAATGACAGTCATAAGATTTTCTAGTCCTATCTTAATTATGATACTTATGATACTATAATATAGAGTTAGGTTATGGTAATAAAGGTTTAAAAATAAGAAGGGTAAGAATGATTTTGGGCTTGACATGTGTCATTTTATTGTTTTAAAAAGGAGGGAATAACAGTCATTGTATAATATGTCAGGTCATTGTGTAATATTAGGTCTGGGTGACATGACATATTTGAGCAAATTAGACAATGAGCTGAAAAACTTAAAACACAATGATTAATACATATAACACAATAATGAAAACTATTTGACAAAATAAGCAAATTACACAATGAGGTGGAAAACGTAAAACAAAATGATGAAAAATATTTGACAAAATGAGCAAATTACACAATGAGCAAATTACACAATAATGTCAGTTCTAGTTATTGTGTAATGTCAAAAATAACATGAAATTATCTAAAATGTAAAAGACAATGACGAAAAACAAGCATTTTTTTATCTTTAAAACGAGTATAGTGTCGTTATATACAAAAACGAGTATAGTGTCATTATATACAAAAACGGCATTATTGTATAATATGCTCATTTTGTCAAATATTTTCCATCATTGTGTTATATGTATTCATCATTGTGTTTTACATTTTCCAACTAATTGTGTAATTTGCTCATTTATCAAATATTTTTTATTATTGTGTTATATGTATTCATCATTGTATTTTACGTTTTTCCAGCTCATTGTGTAATTTGCTCATTATTGTGTAATTTGCTCAAATATGTCAGGTTTGGTCATTGTGTCTAATGTCAGGTCATTGTGTCAAATATTTTTAATCACTATTTTATATATTATACATAAAAAAACATGGATAAAAATAACACGAAATTATCTAAAACGTAAAACACAATGATAAAAATATTTGACACAATGACCAACCCTGACAATACACTATAACCAAATCTAATATTACACAATAACCTGATATTACACAATGACCTCACAAATTACACAATGAGCTGGAAAACGTAAATTTTTTTTCGTTTTTTGTATATAACGACACTATACTCTTTTTAAAGATAAAAAAACTCGTTTTATGGTGTATTTTTTTAAATAATGTCGTATGTGAAAGTTATGAACGTTAAGAAAATGGGGAGGGGGAACATGATAAAAAGTCAACAAAAATGGTCAAGATTAAAATACCCTTCCAACAATTTTTTCTCCTACAATTTGATCTCAGCCATTAAATCATTTCTACAATTTGATCTATCGGTAATAAATCTTTCTCACCCTTCTTATTTTGAAAACCTTTCTTATTTGAACCTAATCCCTATAATATATTCATAAGCTAATATGTCTTACAAAATCATGTGGCAAACAATTCATCATAACCGATAGATTCATGAATTTGTTGTTTCATTGTAATCATGCACAACTATTTAGATATTTCCAACAAATGTAATTCGATTTAAATAAAAACGGGTTAGTTGTCTTCAAAAAAGATATAGGACCAATAAAAAAGGTTATATAACTTAAAAAGAACCGATGGTACCTGGTGTTGAGTTAGAACTCAGAACCTTATAGGTTTTGAGTTCGAATCTTGGCGTTTGAGTTTTGCTTTCAACCTAGGTTGGACGAGTTAAGTCGGGTTTATCCCGATCCTAAATAGAAGGTTTGGATTTACCTTTCTAAAAAATATATATGACTAAAAAAGAACCTGGGTCAAAGTATGAACCCATGTTCTATGTCATTAAATATTCGTTAATTACATAAAATAGTGTTTTAATAGTTTCTTCATAACAGAACTAGTTTTCGAATACCAACTGAATTCTTTATCCTTAAATATAGCCCAGTTCATTGGTACCAAGCCGGCTCCATTTGTTCTCCAAAAAGTATCTAAGCAATACAACTGTAGCAACCCATAATCGATATACGATATTGAAATATAAGAATGAAATTAAAATTCTTGAATATGTATTGATTAGATTGAAATCTGATTCATTAATTTGATTAATACATACTTAAACATACATAGGTGACAGTTGTTGTTTCAAACGACGTGTGATGTGTGCATCAAATTATACATATTTTTCACATCAAATGTCATTCCTTTTATGTTTATTTTATTAAGATTCTTGTGAATTAGTGCCTTAATTGACTCATATTGAGTTTGTGAACGTGGTTCGTAAAGATCCTTGATTTTTAATATATGGTGACTCGGTATTCTAAAGATTTGACTTTATGTATTACCACTGCCTTTGTGGAGAGGAATCAAATCAAAAGAGTCATAGTGACCGGTGCGTAAAGTCCTTGTCTAAAGACACAATTTTGATACTTTAATTCCGACATTAATGTGGTTGTTATGGTGACAACTTTCCAATATTGTTGTGGGAGTTAATGTCCTGACACAAGAGTTGCTCCATCTTTTACACTTACACACATTATCATTGATCTTCAAGTATATGACAGTGTGTCCCGACCCAGGAACCATGTCTAGCTAAACATAGCGGTTGTCATGTTACTCAGACTACTACCCTCGGGAAGACAAAATCAACTTGAGCCATAGGGTCTAGCGACTTAATTGACGATCGTCATGTTTACGATATAGTGATCTTTTGATAATTCCATAAATGAAAACTAACTATAACATTTGAAGGAATTCGAACCAAAGTGATTTACCTTTGTTATTGATTACTTATAACATTTTTATCTTTTCTCCATTTTTTAAAATCAAACAATCATTTCAATTCTGGAAAGATTAGACATCAACCAAAGTTTGGTACTAAGAGCCTTTGTATCCTTGGATCGATACTCAGTCTTACCAACGTTGTACAACAACATAATAGGTGCATTTGCCCTAAGTATGTTGTAGTGAG
Organism: Smallanthus sonchifolius; assembly: GCA_023525975.1. Taxonomy (NCBI): domain Eukaryota; kingdom Viridiplantae; phylum Streptophyta; class Magnoliopsida; order Asterales; family Asteraceae; genus Smallanthus; species Smallanthus sonchifolius. The sequence goes on from CM042043.1 coordinate 21,023,806, forward strand.
TGGCAGTAATTACCGTTTTAAAAAGTTAAAGCTTTTGTATTAAAAATCATCTATTTTTATATACACTCTTAAACATATCAAGTTTTTGACACTGTTGCCAGGAATACATGAGATTTTAGGAAAGACCAAGGCCATCCAACATGCTTCAAAACTCTGCAACGTTCCATGGTCTTACGGTAGAAGACACTCACCTTCTTCTCTCTAACATTTTAGAGATATGTGGCACATTCAAAATCAATGAAGTGTCCAGTGATGCGATCTGAAGCCGAATGTTCCCGTTTTCCCTGAAAGATCGAGCGAAAGTTATCACACCCCCAATTTCAACTAACGGAGTTTTACCGTTTGGAAAGTGACACACCAGGATCTCAGTCATTAGTTACATCAAACGACACTATATGGGACTTGAAATGTCAAAACATAAAAGTTCAGAGTTAATGCGGAAGCGTAAACGTTAATATGAAATCAAAAGTAATACACGCAATATGCGTCAATCAATGTAAGTAAGTAAACTGTTTCAAATGTTTGAAATGGATGATATGACAGTAGGACTCAATGCATGTCCTAAGTGTGCAACCTGTGCCTTAGCAACCTGAGAAACATGTAAGAAAAAGTGTCAACACAAGGTTGGTGAGTTCACAGGTTTCAAGTTTGCAATAAGAGAGTGTTTGCCAGATTATGTACATTCAATATGCACATCTATAGGTAGCTAGCCTATATTCATGTTTTACTAAAGCGCTCGCAACCGAAGCTGACTGTGTTTGTATGCCTCCTGCCAGGTCTATCAACTCTGGCAAATGTGAGTAGGCTAACATTTCACCCGTTAGATATCCAATCGAGTTAGCGCGACTAACGCGGGTGGGGCTTGTCAAACCCAGTAGTACTACTAAACATTACCTCGCTAAGATCCATATTAACGGTCCGATATAAGATGAGGATTTTCTGTGATAATGTGTTACGCTTAGCCTCAACAGTGATATCATATAAAGTGCCATAATCAAATAGTTGCGTCATGTTTTCTCCCCTAACGGGAAAAACATGTAAAATGATATTTGCTTGCGTACCTGTTTCTCCCCCACGGGGAAAACAAGTAAAAGTATGATAGTTGGTATTCATGTTTGTTTCTTCCTCAACAGGAAAACAAGTAAAATACGTTTGTGAGTAAGCATGTTTCTCCCCCAATAGTAAAACAAGTAAAAAGGGGCCGTGAAACTCACATGCGTTGCTTAGTAGATAGTATCACACAAGTATGAGATTTGGAACCTCAAATGTTAGCCTGCACGGCTTACATATGCCCTAGAATTATACACATAATAGTTAGGGATACAATGGGAATATGTGACGACGACACGGAAGTTGGAACGTCCTAAAATACGCTTAGGAAACAACGAGTAGACGAACGCGTCCACGGTAATAGGGATTTCTTAATTTGATAATTAAGATATATACATTTTGTGTCGAATGAATAATAATAATAAATAATTATATTTGTACGTTCGTGTCTTTTAAATTGGTTAGGAAGGTAATATAATTTAATATATTATTTTTAAGTTTCCAAGAAATAATCATTTGTGTCAAAAATAATAAATATATTATTTTTAGATCGAAGACGAAACATGAGCAAATAATACAATAAGATCATATCATTTATTAGTCTGAAAACGTTTCATAGAGTTTATAAACTTCGAGGAAATAATATAAAATATATATTATTTTTGGCTTGGAAATCACGGGTTGAAAAATAGTATAAATATGTAATTTATTCGGAGTCGTGGTTTGAAAATAAAATAATATATATATTATTTAAAAGTGGAGAAATAATGTTAAAATGGTTTATAAATCAAACCCGAGCCTACGGGTGGTTTCCCGGGCTAAAAACCATTTAATATATTATCATAATAGTATTAGAACATATTTTATTTAAAAATATAGTCTCAAAAGTGGCTAGAAAAATAAATGGTGCTAGTGAGGTTCGAACTCGGGTCTCACCTACACCAACACACTGCCTTAACCAGTCTCGCCCGCTAGGGATTCGCAACAAAACCCAGACCGAAATGGTTTTAACACTCAACACTCTTGTGTTATCCCCCCCCTTTTCAAACCGAATCCAACAAGTCCCAAAATCCATCGATTTCGATCACAGTTAACCTAGGGATCATAGGGTTTTTGTTAATCGGTGCATTACAAATCTGTGATCGGGTTTAATTGCAAAAACATCGGGTTTAAAGGCTTTAATTTCAGTTTCATGAACCGAACCCTAGCTTTAAGAACACGGATTAAGATTTATCAAATTCGATAATGTTTGGTGTTGAAATCATGGGGCTTTTACTTACTAGGGGTTTTCGAATCTGACCAAAAGGTTTAATTGAGTTGAGGTTGAGTCCAAGATCGAAACCCCCGAATCGTTTTATCAACAAACCCTAGGTTCTAGATCTTGATTAATCCGATAATGAAAAGGGTTTAATTCATAGGGCTTTCAATCCACAGGTGTTTACGACTCTAACGGTATAGATTAATCGGGTTTAAACAGAGTCAAAGGTGGACTTCGATTAAATAGGTTTATGATGAACCCTAGAATCGGAAACTTGGTCGAAATGATGCTGTAAGCCCTAATTAGTAAAGGGCTTTCGATTTATGGATTAAGACGAAACTAAATATTGGATTAATTACCAGTATGGATAACAGATTGATGGAGTTCGAGTAGGAGCAGGTCCGACTGCGGGTGATTGGGTCGACGGTGACTCCTGATGTTACTTCGATCGAAGGATCGTGCGTAAGAGCTTCAGAGGCGTTCATATAAGGTGTGCAGGGTATCAAATTGTGGGACTAACATAGAAATATAACGAATTTGATGACAGCCATGACCGTGGTCGATGGTTATGCCAAGTATGGCTATTAACCTGTTTAATTCGCAAATGATGATGATTAATTAGATGATTTATGATCGTTAATGCCATTAATCGAGAAATAACAGTTACAATTCCAACGGAAAGCCATCGAGGCATGCAAATTTGATCGGATCAGCCGCTTTGACTTTTTGGAGTCAAACAGAAATCGTATTTGGGTTAACTGCAGGTTTAGTCCCTGTAGTTTCAGGTTCTTAAGATTAGAGACTGACAGAAATAGTCCTTGAGGTTTAAATTAGGTTAAGAACAAGTTAGTTGACTTTTAAAAGTCAACATGACTTAAAGATTGGATTTGACTTTACCAAGTCAAATAAGATTAAGTTTAGGCTAATTACACAATTAGTCCTTGTAGTTAAGGTTTGATGGAATGACCGGAATAGTCCCTGGAGTTCGTGATAGAGTTAACTAGGTTAGAATTTAACTGCATTTGATAACTGAGTTAACCCTAATTTGCCGGATGTCACAAAAGTGTGGCTCAACACTCTCCCTACTGGTTCCGTCATCACATGGGAGGATCTCACTCAAAAATTTCTCTACAAATATTTTCCTCCGGTTAAGACTCTAATGTCAATTATTAACTCTTTCACGCGGGAAGATGAGGAAAACTTGTACGACATGTGGGAACCTTTCAAAGATCTACTTAGAAAATGCCTGCATCACAGACTCGAGGTATGAGAACAAATCTCCATCTTTTATAATGGGCTGCTTCCTAACACCCGACAAGTTCTCGACACACACTCTCGTGGAATTTTGGGAAGTAAGCGTCCAACTGAAGCCTTTGAGAAGATAGAGGAAACTGCCCAAACAAGTTTTTATCAGAATACACCACGAAATTCCAAAGCAAGAACGACAAGAGCACTCCAGGTCGATAATACCACGACTCTCCAAGCTCAAATTGAGGCACTTACATCCAAAATCAAGAAGATCAAAATGTCAAAGGTTGTATCACATGTTATGGCATGCGACTGTTATGGGGGACAAGATGAGAGCTGGAGTTGTATGATGGATGTCATTGAAGACGCTGAACAAGGTAATTTCATAAAAAAACATGCGAGGCAACAAGGACCATACAACTCCACATACATGCCTGAATGGTGCAAGCACCCAAACTTTGGGTGAAAGGACGAAAGCAGCAGTAATCCGCAATCCCCTAGTTTCAGCACATCTCATCAACAAAATTCTCGCCCAGCACAATAATCCCCACCCCCTAAAAAAATCAATTTCTAGTTCATTAGACTATTTTAATGTTTATGTTTAAATGTTTTATTTGGTTGTGATTATTGGATAAGTTTAAAGACTTCCGATATGAGATGTACCCGTTTAGGGCGTTTCACTCAGCCTCTTGTTTCATATTGACAAGGTTGTTCCGCCCATACGCTCAGCCCCTTGGTTTACATTTGATTGGGATCTTGGGTATCATAGAACCATAGCCCTCTCAATTTTATCAAGCATGTTCATGAAAACACGTGTATGTATCGTAACATTTATTCATATTCTCTTATCTCGTGTGCTCATCATGCTTTCATATCACGTACTTACGTTCTCATCACGTATAGTTATAACTCGTACAATAGCATTCCCTAAACACATAGTCACGTAAACAAACAAGGCTAATTATGGGTTTTAGTGTACTTACAATAACCTCGGGAATCGCTACACTCGTTTTCTTGCTTAAACACTTTGCTCGATCCGACCTACATCGTACTTGGCTTGCTTACACGTTCTTAGGAGCGTGAAATTGTTTGTGAGTTTCGGTATCTCAAATGAGAGCTCAAATCTCAATTTATAGGCTAAACTTTGCGTTCGTGACGAACCGTTACCACCGGTGATGGTCCGTCACCAACAGGGGCGGCCCAGTAAGCTATTGGGCCTATGTTAGGGCATAGGGCTCCAATGGTTTTCATTTTTTTAATATGTATATATAGAAATGGGCTTCCTGTCAAAAAAATGTAGAAATTGGGCTGCAAGCTTTATTTAAGAAGAAAACAATTAAAAGGGTTTGTTTTTACAATAACGATGTTCCAATCTCCAATCTTTTTTAATTGAACAAGTTGGGACTTCTAATCAGGTTAGGTTTAGATTCTTAAGTTTTATTTTGCTTAATTGCTTTTAATCTGTTATTTGCTTAATTACAATTTGGGACATTTTGCTTATTTGCTTCAATTGTTGTTTGATTAATTGTGGTTTGCTTAATTGCTTAGATTAAATTGTTATTGTGAACCTATAAATGTTGACGAAAATCTTGACGAGCCTAGAAAATCTTGACGAGCCTAGAAAATCTTGATGAGCCTAACAAAGATGAGTTTTTTTTTATAATTTGAATTTTAAAAAAGGGCCTCAGAATCTTTAGTCCGTTTGGGGCCACCAAATACCTTGAGCCAGCCCTAGTAACCAATTTTGTTTCATAGCCAAGCACTTCCTGACCACGTAACGGATCGTTACGCCTCATGACGGTCCATCATGAGTCTGAGTCACCAGCCACACGTCATTCTCTCAGGCAAACCCTAAACCGCATGTTGGTTTTGTGGCACGGTAACGGTCCATTACCATCAACAAGGACCATTACTATTTGATAACGGTACGTCACGAACAACTTTTCACTATTTTCTCTTTTAGTCCTTGGACTTTGGTCTTTTATCTTACGTGTTTTATTTCATTCAGATTTTGGGGTGTTAAATCAACGCACATGACTAGATTTAGTAGATAAAATTAACGTCTATTAGAGTAAATGACGTAAATTGTTACAAAGTTTAAACATAAAGAACAAAATATGTATTTTTTTCTTAGTTTAAAGACGTGAAGTGAAATTTAATAAATACCTAAAGAACATAAAATATAATTTACTCTAAATGATATGTTAGTTATTTGTATAATTCTTTTGCATAAACAAACTCATTTCTTATATCGTCAAGTTTGTTTATATATATTAAGCATTTTAATATTACTTTATATTTTTGAATTATTGAAATTGTTAAAATTAAATAACTTAAATGAGATATATATCAAATTTAGTTACTATATAGTGAGAGTTTTTTCATTTAACCTGAATGTAGTTATACAAAAGTTTATTAAATAATAATTAAATTGCATAATTATTTTATTTTGGCCCGTTAATATAAATAATAATTATAAACTTCGTAATAATACAATAACTAGGGGGTTTTCCACGCGTGTTGCGCCGTGTTCGCTCTTGTGTTGTAAGGCTCCAAACCCGGGAACCCGACACGTTGGCATATACGTAAGCACAGTAGTAAATGACATCAAATTGTCTCAATAAATGCAGCGGAAACTAAACAATCAACAGTGGTCAACGACCCAAATCTCAAACGTAATCCAACCAGTAATAATATCTAAATCGTTCAATATCGTAACGGAAAAGTAAATGTCATCATAACGATCACGGTAACCAAATGTCATCCGGAAGCCGCCAGCTCAAGCTTTCTCCTTACCTGAAATACATGTTAAAATTCAGCTACGCTGAGTGAGTTCTATAGTAATTAATTCGGGGATATTAAATCCCGAACCTTTATAAAAAAATGATTTACGTCACAAAGGTTTTTCTCTCTTTTCCTTACCGATTAATCAATTATATATTTTATCGACATACACGAGATCACGTCGACCGGTCCAAAGACTCGTACGCTCATGACTCGTTGACCGAACGTTGTCAGTTATAACCACACATCGACCCACACCGACTTACTTTCTGGCTTAAGCAACCCATTCCATCTTACTAAGGTCAGACTCAATTCCCGTCGACTAGAGTCGACCGGATAACAATTAATCTCATAATATCAAAGCATCGTATTAAATAACTCGACACCAATCCTACTATCGTATCATAACAGAATTATCAACGTCAAAACCCTTATTATTTTGTGCCTTTACTATTCGGCACGTTGCATGTATTCGAGCCCAAAACAACAAAACATTTGAACGTGGGCGATAGAAACTCACCTTTGCTAGACGCGACTTGACTTGCTAACTTCACGTGCTCATCTTTCGACCTCGTACCTAATCAATAACACAATACAGGAGTCAATAAACGACTCGACGTTTGTCCTCTCGCTCACTCACTCAACCCGACCCGGTTATTAACACTCGTGCACGCACGTCGCCATGCATGGAGTCGCATGCAACGCATGCACACCCGAACCGACCCCAACTCGTTACTCGCCCGTGGTCGGCTCGGCAATGCCATCATCCGGCTATTAGTATTGCGGTCATGCCCACCCAGAACCACCACTACCCGTCGCCTCCTCCCTTCGAGCTTCCACAGCCCCGCAAGCCGCCGGCGAGCCCCTCCCCGTTGTTGTCGCGACCGGCCAGCACCGCTCCCGACCTCCACGCTTCATCCCGAGTCCACCCGCAGCTGCGGGGGTCGTCTCCTGCTGCTGTCTTTGTCCCATTGGCCATGCACAGCCCCTTCGGGGACCGCCGTCCCTCGCTTCTCCGCGCTACGCCTTGGTCGGCCTCTCATGCTCCTCTGTCGATCACCACACTACTCACCGGTCACCCTAATGGGTTCGGTCGGACCACCCGCACTCACCCGAGGATGCTTCTCGCTCTATAAACACTAACAATACAAGGGTTACGAGATTAGAGTGTTCCACTTCACCACTGCTTCAATCTTTGCAGGATCCACCATGATCCCTTCCAGGTTAATAACATGCCCCAGAAACTGCACTTCCCGCAGCCAAAACGCACACTTTGAGAACTTAGCATAAAGCTTCTCTCATCTCAACGTCTCTAACACTTCTCGTAGATGATCTCCGTGATCCTCCTCACTCTTAAAGTAAATCAGAATATCATCGATAAACACAATCACTGATCTATCCAGCATTGGACGGCACACGCGGTTCATCAAGTCCATGAATGCTGCCGGAGCATTCGTCAATCCAAAGGACATAACCAAGAACTCATAATGTCCATAGCGTGTCCTAAATGCCGTCTTCGGAATATCTTCTTCCCTAACCTTCAGCTGATGATATCCTGACATCAGATCTATACGTGAAAACCACTTTGCTCCTTACAGTTGATCAAACAAGTCATCGATACGCGGTAACGGATACTTGTTCTTAATCGTAAACTTATTGAGCTCTCGGTAGTCGATGCACATGCGCATGCTACCATCCTTCTTCTTCACAAACAAGACCGGTGCACCCCATGGTGACTTACTTGGTCTTATGAATTCCTTGTCCAACAAGTCTTGAAGTTGCTCTATGAGTTCCATCATCTCTGTCAGTGCCAATCGATACGGAGCTTTAGCAACCGGCTGAGCTCCTGGCTGTAAATCGATCTAGAATTCGATCTCTCGCTCTGGTGGTACTCCCGTCAAATCATCAGGGAAAACGTCCGCAAACTCCTGCACCACTGGAACCTCTGATAAATCCACACTCTTTGCTTCTGTATTGGTGAAATATGCTAAGTATGCCCCGCACCCACGCCGCAATGACTTCACCGCCTTCATCATAGAGATAACTCTCGGTAGAGAGCTCACTCTGTCGCCATACACCGTCACCATCGTTCCTTCTAAGGACTTTAACCTTATCATTTTCTGTCGGCAAACAATGTCCGCATCGAACGCAGCCAACCAATCCATCCCCAACACAACATCAAACCCTCCTAGAGAAATAATAAATAATCTAACAGGGAATCTATGACCCTCTAGATCAATAAAACAGTCATCTAACGCTTCAACGACTCTAATGGGTGATCCCACCGCGGTCTCAACACTAAACGGATTTTCAATCATTCTAGCCGTCCTATACAAACTCTTGCAAAAAGATGGGGCTACAAAGCTCTTGCTTGTCCCTGAATCAAATAAAACCGAAGCTGGTACGTTATTAATAAGAAAAGTACCTGAAACAACATCAGGGTCAGTCTTGGCTTCAGTTGCAGTCATAGTGAAAGCTCTAGCTTTAGCCTTAGCCTTTTCGTCTTCTTTCTTCACTGGGACTGCCTCCATGCTTGGTCCCGCACCCTGTCCTACCTTACACTCTTTTGCCAGATGGCCTAGACCCCATACTGGTAATACTTAGGACCGCGCGGGCAGTCTCTAGCAAAGTGTCCCGCCTTGCCGCACCTATAACAAGATCCCGCATCAACCCTGCACTCACCCGATTGCATCTTACCACACTTGCGATACGAATCAGGTCCGTCGGTCCTAGCCTTCTTCACAAACGGAACCTTCAAATCTTTACCGAACCTTTTGAGGGGTACGGTCCACTTCTTATCCTCCGGTTTCTTCTCTTGCACCTCAGCTCCCATGACATCATCATACAAAGTCCCACTAAGCTCCACAACACCGTTAAAACTCGAAGGCTGCTGAGCCTTGACTAAATGCCTAACACGATCAGGTAGACCAGCTACATACAACTTCATCCACCGCTCATCATTTCCAGCTAAATATGGCACCAGACATGCCATCTCTATGAACTTCGACGTGTACTCACGATGAGCCGATTTACCAGCCTTAAAAGTAAGAAACTCTCTCTCTACTCTCTCCAGCTCTCCCGAAGCACAAAACTTCTTCCTAACCAAACCCTTCAGATCCTCCCAAGTCATAGCTTCCAGCTCCTGAGCTGTCTTTCTCTCTTTCACCGAGTTCCACCAGTACAAAGCCTCAGCAAAGAAAGAGTGAGAAACGAACTTCACTATCTGCTCCGGCTAGCACTCACTGATAGAGATGGTGGACTCCATCTCAGTAAGCCAGTGATAAGTGGCCACTGCATCTTTCAACCCATCGAACCTAGGCGGATCGCACTTCTTAAAGTGCCCGTAGTCACAGCTGCCGCCAGTTCCAGTCGATTTCTTCTTCTTTTCCACCTCCGCTAGCACTCTCGTCTCGAGCTCCCCGAATGTTGCGTTCACTATATCTGGCAGATACCCATGGATCATCTCAGCCACTTCCTTCTTAACTGCTTCGCGAACCTCAGGTTCGAACTAGAATCCTTCATTATGCTCGGAATGCATCGAAGGTTCAGCACGCACTGACGGTTCAGTATGAACCGACACCTCTTCATGACTAGCATTGTCGTCTTAAGCGTTTTCACGACGCCCCCTACCAGTAGCATTACCCGTAGTCTGTCTCTTAGGTGCCATCATTTACTGAAATTAATAACAAACAGAGCAATACTTAGGTATCATTTAAAACAATCCGAGAAGTGCAATTAGTTAATGACGGTGGCCAATCGCCATTACCCGCTTGCCTTGCCTTTCAGGTTTTAAACCATCCCTATACTGCATCTTGGCATAACGCCCCTGTCTTAGCCTACTAACACACACATATTCACTAATTCATACCTGGCGCTTCTGGCTTTTGGTCACGTGTGATGACATTCCCTACACATTGGTCCCATTCTCAGTCTAAATCTAGGCATCGAGGATGCCCAGATTATTTAAACCACCGCTCTGATACCAACTTGTAAGGCCCCAAACTCGGGAACCCGACACGTTGGCATACACGTAAGCACAGTAGTAAATGACATCAAATTGTCTCAATAAATGCAGATGAAACTAAACAATCAACATTGGTCAACGACCCAAATCTCAAACGTAATCCAACCAGTAATAATATCTAAATCGTTCAATATCATAACGGAAAAGTAAATGTCATCACAACGATCACGGAAACCAAATGTCATACATAAGCCGCCAGCTCAAGTTTTCTCCTTACCTGAAATACATGTTAAAAGTCAGCTACGTTGAGTGAGTTCTATAGTAATTTATTCGGGGATATTAAATCCCCAACCTTTATAAAAAAACGATTTACGTCACAAAGGTTTTTCTCTCTTTTCCTTACCGATTAATCAATTATATATTTTATCGACATACACGAGAACACGTCGACTAGTCCAAAGACTCGTACTCTCATGACTCGTTGACTGAACGTTGTCAGTTATAACCACACATCGACCCACACCGACTTACTTTCACGCTTAAGCAACCCATTCCATCTGACTAAGGTCAGACTCAATTCCCGTCGACTAGAGTCGACCCGATAACAATTAATCTCATAATATCAAAGCATCGTATTAAATAACTCGACACCAATCCTACGCATACGATTATACTATCGTATCATAACACAATTGTCAACATCAAAACCCTTATTATTTCGTGCCTTTACTATTCGGCACGTTGCATGTATTCGAGCCCAAAACTACAAAACATTTGAACGTGGGCGATAGAAACTCACCTTTGCTAGACGCGACTTGACTTTCTAACTTCACGTGCTCGTCTTTCAACCTCGTACCTAATCAATAACACAATACACGAGTCAATACACGACTCGACGTTTGTCCTCTCGCTGCTCACTCAACCCGACCCGGTGATTAACACTCGTGCACGCACGTCACCATGCATGGCGTCGCATGCAACGCATGCACACCCAAACCGACCCCAACTCGTTACTCGCCCGTGGTCGGCTCGGCAATGCCATCATCCGGCTCTTAGTATTGCGGTCATGCCCGTCTAGAACCACCACTACCCTCTCATCACAGAAGCTTTTACACACACCAATTTGGTCGGAGGAGTGGCCGGAATCATCAGGGAGCTAGCTCGCACAAGTCGGCACCTATTTTGGTCATGCCCGTCCAGAACCACCACTACCGTCTCCGCCTCCCTTCGAGCTTCTACAGCCCCGTAAGCCACCGGCGAGCCCCTCCCCGCTGCCGTCGCGACCAGCCAGCACCGCTCCCAACCTCCACGCTTCATCCCGAGTCCACCCACAGCTGCGGGGGTCATCTCCTACTGCTGTTGTTGTCCCATTGGTCGTGCACAGCCCCTTCGGGGACCGTCGTCCCTCGCTTCTCCACGCTAAGCCTTGTTCGGCCTCTCATGCTCCTCTGTCGATCACCACACTACTCACCGGCCACTCTAATGGGTTAGGTCGGACCACCCGCACTCACCCGAGGATCCTACTCGCTCTATAAACACTAACAATACAAGGTTTATACCTTTCGATTGGGGAACTCGTGCAAGCCGAATACCTAAGCCACTCGTCTCTCCTGAAAGCTTGCTCCTTTCAAAACCCTAGAACCACACAAACGAGTTTAACGATGATCCAACGATCCGAACATGTAGGGGATGATTAAAGCTACAAAAATACCTCTAACCGGCTATGCGAATGCGAACCACGGCTCTCTTCTTTCTTCCTCTTGCTCTCGGCAGCCGCAAACTCCAAATGGGAGTTCCCCATTTACGTAACACCCTAATAGGGGTTCAAACTTCGCGGACCGGGTTTCGGCCCTTGCGCACCCGTGGCCCGACTCAAACTTTAGATGACGCCTCCTTTAATTCTCAATATTTACTTGCCACCCCCTTCTAGATTTATTTACAAAAATGATTTCCGTCGAATTTCTTGTAATCGAGGTCCTTTACTTACAATGTATACAAACCCGTTTTCTAAAAAAAATCGGGATGTTACAAGTGTAGAGGATAAACGTGTCATCTCCTTCTCTCTAATGCTTCCATCAATGCATGTTGATACCATTTACCATATTAGAAAACAACTATTACCATTAATATTCCAATTTATGTTAATCTAAAACAATCATACCTTTCAGTGGCAAATTCAGGAATTTTTTTAGGGGGTCACTGTTTTTAGCTACTCCAATTTCATAGGGTCGCACATAAAAAAAATTCGGGTCGAGTAAGGTTTAGAGGTTCACCGGTCGGGGGGATAAAACATGAACTAACTTGAAACATAAGCATATTTCAAAATAACTAAAAATTAAACTCTTAAAGTAGTAAAAACAATTTTTTCATTACCGGATTGGAAAGTGAACCGGACGACTCAGAGGTTCACTGATCTGATAGGATTCAAGAACCGGATAAGATAATAAATAAGTTAATAACTTAAAAATATTAAAAAAATACTATAACAAACATAAAAGTCAAAAAATGGTATACCTAATTTAAAAACAAATAAATCCATTTAAATGAAAAATAAATAAAAATATATAATAAAGTAATCAAATAACCAAAAAGAAAAAAAAAACTGAAATTTACTTATATTTTATATGTCAAACTATATAACAATTAAATGGGAAAACTTAATAAAAAAAAGAAATTAAATACTTTTAGGAGTTGTTAAAAAAGAAAAAATAGTTTTAAACATGAGTCTCTGAATGAAAATAATAATAATATAGTTTTAGTAGGAGCTAAGAATGAAAAGAAATTGTCACTGTTCTTTAATCTCTCTCTGACGGAGCTATCTATATAATAAAATATTATATATTATATTTAGCCTTTTTCATTTATTAAATACTTGATCTTCAAAAAGTCTAATGCTAAACGCCAAAACTTATTTCTATTCTACTTCTTCTTCCCTCAACTCCGACGAACCTGCAACCCGGCGAACTCTACCGACAAACCTGCAACTCCGGAAAATCCAATTAATTTTCTTTTCTTCCCGTCGATGGAGACAGGGGTTCACTCCATATTTTATATAGGGGTTCACCACAGTTTTTTTATATAGCTTTCTGTTATAATTTTAAAACTCGGGGATTTCGGTGAACCCCCTCCGCCCTACCTAAGTCCGCCATTGACACCTCCCAAAATTTAGGGCTCAAAAGTGTACATTCTGCTAAACACAACATAAAACCAAAAAGGCCTCTCGAGCTCTCAACGTGTCAACAACTGGAATATGATAGGAAACCCACTACATCAACAAAATTGCACATTATTGAAATTTAGGTACTAACAGAAAATTTACGACTCGAAACCAAGTCCTACATTCCGCTAATTCCGTTTGAAGAAAACGTGAACTAAAAAAAATAATTTGAAAACGTTTAGCAGCAGGCGAGGTAACAAAAAGGGCGGACAATACTGATTAGGAACCGAGCGAACCCAATCTCAGAAACAAAACCTACACACAAAAAAAACACTTAAGTAAGCCATTGTAATAAGAAAGTAAAAGGCAAAAAGGATGACAAAGTGTTAAGCTCACCCTTGTTCCCGAGTCTCATTTAAGAAAGAAAAAGAAGGAAAAATAAACTCTTGTTCTAGAGTTTTTTTAAAAGGGGGAAATGAAGGGAAGAGTGTTCTCTAGCTTTTTTAAAAGAGAAAAATGAAAGAAAAACATGGTTTATTCTCTTCCTTTCAAATTGAAAAGATTTGAAGAGAAAGAAAAAGAAGGGGAAAGAATCCCTTCTTTTCTTTTCTTTTTCTTCCTTTAGTAAACTCGGAAACAAAGCGTTATCAGTTAATAAGAAAGGAAATATAAGAGGACACATGTTAAGAAAGGAAAGAGAAGAGGACACATGTACCTCACACCCGTCAAACAAATAATCATAGTTAAAAATACTGTTCATATTGGTTAGTAATATTAAAATGTGATTTTTTATAGTAAAAACTATTTACTCAAAGAAAAAGCTTTGAAAATGTGATTTTATAAATAATAATTATATTTTTTTACAATAATACTAAAAAAAGTAAGCTGCTTTGATTTTTTTTTTTTTAATTTTTATCATGATGTGTTTTTGTGATCTTCATGATGGTTGTGATCCTTCCGATCATGAACTGAGTGGCTCATCGGTGCTCATCATAACAGTGTATAAAAAAACTGAAAACCGATAATATTTGTAACCGAAAAACCCAACCATTATGAATTCGGTTGCGGACCATTATGAATTCGGTTGCTGTTCGGTTGTAACGAACCAAAATACAAAACATAATATTATATCTTAAATAATATTATGAAGTGTGAGATGGATTGAAAACCAAGTTAGAGGTTTAAACCGTAAAGTGAGAATCCTAGTCTTTTGGATTAAAGGGTTTAATTGTTAAAGTTGAAGGGGTCGTTTTGTAAATAGTCAAAAATTCTAGATTTTGGTGGAGTGGTGGGGGAAACCCATGCCATTTTTAGTGTAGGTGTGAGCTTTTTGCTTGAAAGACAAAAGGGGAAGAGAAATGGAGGATCAAGAACACTAAATTCGGATTTTTGCATGAAAAGTCTAATGGAATTGGAGTGTTCATCATCAAGCAAGTAACATGTAAGTATTCCTTGCACCTATTGAATCACCCTTGAAGGTGTTCTTGGTGGGTTTTAGTAGAAAACACAAATTGGGTCAATTGTTGGGATGATTTTGGTTTATTGTTGGTTATAATCCTTAATCTAGTGTTGTAAATGGTGGAGAATCATGATTTATATGATTCTAACATCCAATTTGATGATTTCAAAATTAGGGTTCTTGAGGTGAAAATTAGGGGTTTTCAAATTGATGAATTTAAATGGTGAATTTAGGGTTGTTAAGTGTATATGGTGTTAATAGACACATAATTTAGTAAGAAACCTCGATTATTTTGGTGTTTTGTAAAATTGGAGCTTTGGTGTAACTTGGGTGAATCCTTAACGGGTCATTTGGGTTAAGGGAGTCTTAGGTGATGTTTGAATGTTGTGACATGTCCATGACCACTAGACTAAGTAGAAACCACATTCATAATGAGTAAATTATGAATCTAAAGTGTTGGGTGAACTTGGAAAATTTCCTTAACGGGTCAAAATGGGTTGAGAGGTTGAGTTGTGTGTTGGACGTTTGGTTAAGGTTGTGATAACCAAACTAAGTTAGGGTGTTGATCTTTAGATTATATGATTGCTAATTGCAATTGTATTGTTAGGTGATCAAGGTAAAGGAGCTAGATTTGAAGACCAAGTGGAATCGTCTCTAGCTAAAGGTAAGTGCTTTGCACTTTCTTAGTAATAGATATGGTGTTAGTATCATGTAAATAGAATTGTGTAGTTTAATTCTATTTTATGTGGTGATTTGGTGTAAGTTGACTTAGTGTGGTAAAGAGTCAACTAATGTGTGAAATATATTTATTTGGTGTAATTTGACTTATGTGGTAAATAGTCAAACTAAATTGTGGGATGTGGTGTATTGGTGTAATTTGACTTATGTAGTAAAGAGTCAAACTAAATTGGGTAATGTGGTGTGTTGGTGTAAATTGACTTATGTGGTAAAAAGTCAAACTAAATTGTAGAATGTGGTGATTTGGTGTAATTTGACTAATATATGGTAAGAGTCAAAGTAAAATGCAATTGGTGGAATTGAGGTCATGAACCTCAATTATGTCAATGTAGCTTGAAGTCTTTGAACTTCACTAATATCGTTGTTGCTTGAAGTTTAAAAACCTCGCACGAAAGTAATTTGAGGTCATGAACTTCACAAAGTTGTGTCGTCGCGTTGAGATCTTTAGAACCTCATGTAGAGGAGTTTGAAGTTTAAGAACCTCACGTGGTAGCTATTTGAGGTCATGAACTTCACAAGTCGTTTTTTAGTATTTGAAGTCTAAGAACCTCACACGAAAGTTAGTTGAGGTCGTTAACTTCACATAGTCGTTTGTGGTGTTTTGAGGTCTTTGGAACCTCACAAGGAAGTATGGTAGGGTTGTTAGGTGTTTAAAACATTCATGAAATGTTGTTGGCTGCATAAAACGACTTGGGGTCGAGTCGGGAGGGTCGAAAAGGCTAAAAATTTGCAAAACATTTTGGTTGATTTTGGACCGGAGTAATTTACGACGGGTCGGGGTAATTTACGGCGTGCTGGAGTATTTTACGCCACAAGGGGCTGTTTACGGCCACATTTACACCTAAATTGTTGAAATGTCGTTTTTGGTCGTTATTATTATTGTAAGGGCATGGGAGGCTCACATGGGGGTCGTATATCATTACTAATGGTTGTTTTATGGTGTTTTCTTGTAGGTAAAGCTCTGGTTGAAGTCTCGGGTCACGCTTCATGTCAGATGGATTCTCATTCTTTTTTTTGTGGATATTAATGGTTGGAGTTAAAACTTCGGGTGGGAGTTAAAAACCAAACCGAAAACCGTTTATTGGTTTAAAAAAACCAAAACCGAACAAACCGTTTACCGAACAGATAAACACCCCTACAGAACACGACACGGTGGACGAAGCCTACATTTGCTTAACACTAGCCGCTGCTATTGTCTCCAGCTTCATTACATATATAATCAGCATACATGTCATCTTCAGAGCTTTTAGACATTAACATTTTTCATGAAGTTAATACTAGGTCGTCAAAATCGAACCTTACAAATTCTGACACTTCATTACAACACGCGTGTTCCCAAAACCTCGTTTATTGAAACATGAAATAATATGGAACTTCCATTTATTTATTATGGAGGAGGTTCAAATAAGAAATGTAATTTGGCTAAGAAGCCTAAGAAGCAATCTTAGCCATCCATTTTCTAATAAGTGATGAGATTTAAGTGGGGAAAAAATAAGGTTGGAGGGGTATATTTGGAATAGCTATTTTTGTTGACTTTTTTTCAAGTTTCCCCTCATTTTTTAAACTTTCATAACTTTTTTATATGATATTATTTTTTTGAAAAAAATTACACCATAAAATCGAGCATTTTTTTCTCTTTGATTTGAGTATAATGTTGATATATAAAAACGATGATTTAAAAAAATAAAAATCTTTGTTGATTTTCGATAAAACAGCACTGATAATAGAATCTGTATTGTTTTCTAGTAAACAACAACAAACCAGCACAGGTTACCAGAAAACAGCACAGGAAGATAGCATAACAACAAAATCAGCACAATAACACATCAGTACAACATAAAAAACAACACAATAACAAAAACAACATAGGTAATTTTATAAAATCATAAATCTAAAATAAAAGTCATCATCTTAAAAAGAAGAATGTAATTAATTAAGGTTTGACCTTCAGCAACATAAAAAGAAGAATGTACCTTATCTTTGAGTTTTCTGACAACTATTGTTGTAGGGAAAAGAATGTACCATAAAATACAAGAAAGTGAACTAAAAAAACTTCATGTGAATGCTATAAAACTTGCTAGAACCCAAAATCTAATTTGTAAATGTTTTTGTATATAATACAATCTTAAAAACTTAGTTTTGTTGTGTTGGGTTTTGTTCATTTTTGTGATAACCTACCATTGTTGTTTTTGCTTGTAATGGTTTTAGGATTATAACATGTCACTTCCAATTGTGTTCTTTGTTTTATGCTGGTTTGATATACAATCTTGAAAACTTAGTTTTGTTATGCTGGGTTAGCTAAGAAGAGCAAGTCACACAAATAACCGTGTTGTTTTGGTGTTGTTTTATAGTAAAACAACACAATTAATTGTTATGTTTGGTATTTTTTTATGATAAAACATCACAGTTAAAAGTGATGTTTTACAACGCAACACAGTTAATTTTGCTGTTTTACTATAAACCAGCACATTTACGTAAAGTAGCACAATTTCAACAATTGTGAGGTTTCCAATAATGACCCTCCACCCCTTGTTTTTCCTACAATTAAATCTCTACCCTTGATCATCCATTTGAATGGATGAGATTGCTTCTTAGGCTTCTTAGCCAAATAGTACTTCTTAGGGGAACCATCCCATATTTATTATATCACTAGGTTAGAATCTTTGTATTACAGGGTTTTATCATAAAAATTTATGATTTAGAACCCCATGTGTTACACCAGTTTAATAAAATATAATATTTAACATACGCATTCATCAAAATATGTTTTAAAAACTGTATTTGATATGACAGTTATAAATTATATTAAGTTAGTTTTTAAAACATAATTTTTTAACTTGTTATTAATTTTTCATGTAATTGATAAATGTTAATTTTTATTAAATTCATTTGTTTAATGATATAACTAGCTTAGTACCCCATGTATACACACGTGATAAAGAGTATCAATACATAAAATTCTTATTTATATATATAGGAAAACGATCAAATGTAAACCAAGTTTAAATGTGTAAACCAAAAAACCAATTTCTAACCTCATATTTATTATATTTAATAGAATGTTTGACTTTTGAAGGAATTGATTAAAATAATATGAAAACAAATGTGTGGTCAGAATTTAGTTTTTTGGTTTACAAGTTAACATTTGATCCTTACAAAGTTCAATTCAGAACAAAGTTTTTTTTGCGAAAACAGAGGAAACTAATCTCAACCACTCATTTTCATTTAATTTTAACAAATTTAAAATTAAATCAAAAGGTTATAATGGTAAACATGAAAAAGTTTCTATTTTCAATTATTTAATTTCTCATTCTCTCTAATTAATTACTTTCTCTCTCTCATCTACATTTAATTAGTTTTCTCTAGTATTTTTAATTAATTAGTTAAAACAAATATTACTTTACCAATATCACAGTGTAGCTACCTACATATACAAATGCGTATATACCTACACATACACGTACTTATACACATGTTTGTTGAAAATGAAAAAAAAATGTATTTGAATGTATTAAGTTCTTAATATATATCTTATACATATCAAAACTTACTCTACACATGTTAATACCGATCCTACACATATTGAAACAAACATTACTTCCTCTATCCATTTAATTATTTAAATGTATCCTACATGTATGTGGGTAACAATTTTTTTGGTTTTTATCATATTTAATATTAACATAAATAGAAAAAATTACACCAAAAATATACGAAGAGATTATTCCTACATAAACTACTCCAAAATTAAATAAAGAGATAATGATCTACACATATGTATGTCTCGTGTGTAGCAACAAAATTTACAAATTAATAAAATTTATCCTACACATAACAAAATTTATCATATATATAATGAAACGTGACAATGGCTTAGGTGTAACAAAAATTCATATGTGTAGGTGAACAACAATATAATAAACCAGAAACGAACAAAAACCACCTACACTAAGTTCATAAACACATATACACTGTCAGGAAAATTCCAAAACAAGAATAATATAATACATTAGATCGTGTAGGAAAATCGTCAACACTCAATTGATAAACACTAGCAATATAACAACATAATACACGAGTGTGTAGGTTGAAACTCCATATGTGTAGGTTGGAATTATATATGTATAGGTTCAAACTCGTTATATGTAGGTTCAAACTTCATATATTTGTGTAGGTTCAAACTCCTTATGTGTAGGTTATGATTAGTTTATCAAACAAAAGTTAATATCAATCAACTTAAATTAAGAAAATTATCACATTGATATCACTCATGAGAATCAAATTATCAATATCAAATTTGATCTCACAAAAAGCAATTTACAAACTTTAAAATGAACCAACATTGCTTAAAAAATTTATTCATAATACTATACAAAAATAACAAACAAAATGTATGGTACAGAAATATTCATATTAATTAATAGAAAAATAACAAAAGTAGTTAAGAAGATTGATATATAGAAAATGGCAAAACAAATAAACCAAGAAAAAGTCTGCGATACCACTTATAAAATATTTAATATATTAATTGGAAAACCAACCACATATGTTGACTCAATGATCTTGAACTTGAAGCTTTTGGTTGACTCCATGATCTTCAACTTGAAGATTTTATCAAATACGTTTGTAAAAATGACGGAGATTTGGCTTGCGAAAATGGAGAGGCTAGGACAAGTCAATAGAAAAAAGCTAAATATTTGGAAGGAGAATGAGAGTTATTATAATTTAAGGAGAGATGAAGGAGATAAATTAGGAACTAAATTCAAAAGTACATGTTAAATTCCCGTATTACCCCGATGTTTTTATTTAGTCTCTTTGAATATTCTAAGTAATTACTAAGTTGTCATTGATGATTTTATTAAATCATCTATCGGATGTGATTAGTTCTTTTTGTTCTTGCAACTTTTTATTGTTCTGTAATAAGCCTCTCCCTATATATATATATATATATATATATATGGAAAGGTTCCACTAATAAGTGGTTTTTCGCTAATAAACGCTAGAAGTGAGTCAAACGAACTCCGATTGAGCTTATTCCAGCAGCGTTGGAACCGTCTCATCGAACTCTAATCCGGACCCAAAAACCTAAACCTCCCTCCACTTGCACCCCTAAAAACCTAAACCCCCCTCCAACCCCACCCCAAAAAGCCTAAAACCACCACCCCATCCCCCAAAAACCTAAACCCCCACCCCTCCCCCCACCAAAAAAAAAACCTAAACCCACCCCCACCCACCCCCAAAAACCTAAACCACCCACCCCCAAAAACCTAAACCCCCCAGCCCCCAAAAAAACCTAAACCGTTAAATCTAAACCCTAAAAGCTAAACCCTAAAAGCTAAACCCTAAAAGCTAAACCTTAAAAGCTAAACCCTAAGGCTAAACCATAAGGCTAAAACCCTAAACTTCAAACGTAAAATCTAAACCTTAAAGGCTAAACCCTAAAACCTAAGATGGTAGAGTTCGACAAGACGGTTCCAACGTCTCTGAAATGAGCCCAATCGAAGTTCGTTTGATGTAAAAATGTATTACATATATGAATGATAGAAAAATATTCAAAATATGTAAAAATTATTATATAATTGGGTTTCGAAAATACGTTAATTATTATTTAATGCAATTTGACTTTCATTATTATTTGATTCAAAATACAAATTACATAATTATATTTCAAAATTTCTTATAATAAGAGATAACTTCAAATAAATGTGTTTTATTAGTATAACTAGGTTAAAGTCCATGTTTTACATGAGTTGAATAAATACAACTTGTTATAAAACATTATTTTGTATAAAGATTTGTATGTTTGGTGTTTTTAGTTATCTGTGAAATAAGAAATAAATTAAACTTTCTTATGAGTTAGTAATTTTTAATAAAATATAAGAATATATGTTAAATATTTAATTATTTAACATCATCATTATTTAATAATAGAGAAAAGCGAAAAACAAAAATCTATATTTCATCAGAAGTCGGCACGTAGCAAGTATAATTATTTCATTTACTATAATATAGGTTAGAAACCTTGTATATTATACAGGATGAATAAATGCAGTGTCATATATACTTAGTAATAAAGATCTTATATTACATATTTTTGACATATTACATAATTTTTTAATACAAATTTTAGAAACGTTATATAGTTATTTTTAAAATGTTTTATAAAAAGAATGAAGAAATGTTCAAACTATAAAAATATTTTATGAACAAAGCCATTTTTTAATTAAAAAATGTTTTATAAAAATAATTATTATTTAATAGGAGAGGGATGCGTGAAACAAAAATTATAATTTTTTTTTATAGAAAGTTGTGTCATTAAATATGAGAGAGATGCGAGAAAAAAATATATTGAGGATGAACATGAGACTGGCATATGACACCCCAAAACCTTTATTTATTAGTATGTATAGATTATTAATTTCTTTAAATATATATTATTATTAAAATAGAGAGGTGTACATAATAAAAGAGAAATGTAGGAAAAAAATGATAAGAATAAATATGATGGCAACAAGTGGCATGTAAAAAATTTATTTATTATATAGTATTGAAGAGACGTAAAAGCTCCACTTTGATAATAATTCCCGAATTCAATCAAGTACAAGTTTTTGGATCCTTTTCTCTATGAGATCACCTTCTATTTATAGAGTTTTACATTCTCTTTCTCCTAACCGTATGATAGTGACAGCCTCTTTCTCATTGGTCCATTCTTCTTGTGGACCCTCACGGTGGTTAAGGAGTTTAGATTTCTTTCGTTTAGGCCCCT
Source organism: Smallanthus sonchifolius (assembly GCA_023525975.1). Taxonomy (NCBI): domain Eukaryota; kingdom Viridiplantae; phylum Streptophyta; class Magnoliopsida; order Asterales; family Asteraceae; genus Smallanthus; species Smallanthus sonchifolius. Next base: position 21,046,230 of record CM042043.1, read on the forward strand.
TATGTATGATCTTTTCATCATACGTCGTCAAGTCCCCCTAGTCAATTTGATTTTTCTTTATTTCTTCACAAAAAAAAATTAAGTTGACTATAAAGGCTTTTTTTTCAAAAAATGAAGGGACTTAATACGTGCGGGCGACTCTTCTTTCAAACCTTCCGTACGTCCCATCCATCAGTCTCATAGCCCTTCCTAGGGCGCCGCCATCCGTCTGCCTGTCTTCTCTTCCCGTCTATAAAAGGGGGGAGGGCAGGACATTGTTGCCTTTTACTTGTCTTCCATCTTACCTTCTTGATTTCTCCTGGAATCTTGTTTTCTTTAATTTCTTCCGATCCTATTAAATCTTCCGACGAATGGGTGATAACGCCGACGTAGCTTTGATTCCTATCAATTGGAGCGTGGAGCGCTTCGAGAAATTGAAAACTTTGTACGGCATTCCTAATGATGTGGAACCCGAGTACCCCTCTCGAGGAGGCACGGCGGCCAAACCTCCTCTTGGCAAGATTACTTTATATGCTGACTTTTTCTCAGAGGCTAGTTTCAGAGTTCCTATTACCTCTTTTGTTATTGATCTCCTTCGGTTCTAAAAAATTCATCTTTCCCAAGTTCATCCTCTTGGTATGTGCCGTATTAGGCATTTCGAGTTCTGTTGTATCGCCTTGAAACAGGACCCTTCTGTCGCTATTTTTCATCATTTCTACAAGCTATATTTGAAAGATAGCTGGTTTTCTTTTTCTAAACGCCCCGGAGTGATTCCTCATGCCAAAGAGACCCCTCAGGGATTCCGGGGTTGGAAAGAAAAGTTGTTCTATGTAAGTGCCCGGATAGTTCCTGCCAGCATGCAGATCCGGTCCCTTCGATTGGTCGTGGTGGACATTCCCCCAAATCTGGATGCTTTTAAGAAAACTCCTGTTTTCTCTCTGTTAACCTTCCGTCCAACTGATATTCAAGAGATTCCGGAACATGCCCTGGTTGGTGTTGGTATGAGCCGGAACTGGGGAAGACTTGATCGTCTCCCGATTTATTCCGTGGGCAAAGAACGTAAGTGTATGTTGTTCTACATTTCTCTTTGATGGATGGCGCTTTCTCTTCTGTATATGTTATGCTTATGTGTTTTTCATTTGCAGCAGTTGCCAGTTATTATGATGTCCTTTTTCCGAACTCCTTTAAGAACCTTACCCGGACATATTTGAGCGTGGGGCCAGGTGAAAAGAATGTGCTTGAAGTCTTTCATGAGCGTTTCTTTTTCCCCCGTGCTAGTCTGCAATAAGCTATGGATCTGGAGACTGGTTAGTTAACATGCCATGAATAGTTCAAATTTTTCCTTTCTCTTTCTCTTGCTCCTTGTTCTAAATTGATGCATTGTTTCAGGGAATCAAGAAGAAGAAGAGCCTGAAGAGGTTCCAATAAGGAAAAAAGCTTCCGGGGTACTTCCGGAGAAAAAGTACTCTCGCCTCAGAAGAAAAGGTGAAAATTGACCGATGCATATGCTGCCGGAAAGAAACCCCCGGGAGCGAGTCCCGAAGGTGTGTATCCTTTCTGTTTTTTCTTTGTTGAGTAAATTTTTTTTTTTTTTTGATATTCTCTTTTCGGTGATTTTTAGGTTTAAAAACTGGTGAAGGGGTTACTTCATCTTGCCCGATCATGCAGACAAATGAAACCGCTGTCAAAAACCCGGAGGGTCCTGCTTTTCAACCTTCTGTCCCTAAGGTCACACCTCCCCCTGTTCCCAAGGACGTGCCGGCAGTAACTCAGATCCCTCCTCGGGATAAAGGGAAAGGGAAAGAGAGGGCACCTGTGGGTACTGAGGAAGTTCACTCCCCCAAATCTTCTTATGTGCATAAGAGTCAATCTGACTTTAGAATGCCCACCCAATCCGAGCCTTGGACTCCGGCAGATTCTAAGTCTAAACATGTCCCTAACTGGAATATTTTGCAGGGTGACTGTTTGACTGATCCCCACCTGTGCCGGACGTTCTTGTTGCAGGCTTTTCCCCCGGCCGAGCGACTACGCCACTCAACCTGTTCCCCGAAAGTATTGTCCGATAGAGCCGTACTGAGCTGGGTTAAGAGCATGGTAGTCATGCCCGAGATATGTCGGCAATGGGATGAGGGTCGCAGGGAAGTTGCCCATCTTAGGAAATCTTTGGCCCAGAAAAGTGAGGATGCGGGTAAGGTGCTGACACTTACACAGGAGGTTAAGAAACTAGATTGGCAATTGAAGGAGAGGGATGCCGCTCACTTGAAAGCCCGAGCAGAGTTCACTGAGGCTTGCTCACGGACGAATAAGGAGCTTGAGAAACGTGCCCAAATTATCCGTGAAGCAAAGGCACGCTCCGAGGAGCTGGTATGTCAAGTGGCGGAGAAAGATGAGGAGTTGAGGATGTCCCGGGGGAGGTTGGATGTGTTGGAGGGAAAGGTGGTGTCTTTTGAGAAGGAGAAAGAGAGTTTTGAGGTGGAGAAGGCTAAAATGATGAAAGAAATATTATTGTTGAAGGAGGATAGGAAGTGGTTGGTGGCGGAAGGATTTTCCAGGGTAGTGGAGGCGGTCAGGGGGAGTGATGAATTTATTGACGGTATAGTTGGTTTAAATGGAGCTGCGGAAGCGGCGGGTTATCATGATGGGCTAGTCGATGGGTTTCAGGCGGGGGAAATCGGTTTGTCTTTGGAGAGCCTCACTGGCTGGAGCCCGGAAGCCCGAAACATACTTACTCAAAGGCAAGATGCCTTTAATACCATGGATTTTCCTGTGGTGGGTACCCTTGCCTCTTTGTTTAATCAGTCGGATCTTAAGGAGATCAGGGATGTCCTTACCATTGAAGACTGACCCCTTTGTATTTTTATTTATCTTTCTTGGGGCCTGCGTGCTCTTTTATTTTTTGATACTGTAATCTTATTTCTGTATCTACTTATTTACCTTTGAATGCAAGTATCCTTTTTATGTCTTTCATCTGTGCTTTTAAGAATATTTGCAATTTGTACAAGCTTTGTTATCGTGCTGACTGTCTTGATCTGGTTTTGTACCGGACACGGGGTCCGGTCTCTATATTCCCTGTGCTTTGTCCTCAAATATTTGCAAATCCGATTTTTTCATAGTGCCGGACACGTGGTCCGGTATTTGATGGTGCCGGATATATTGATCCGATCTTTTTTAACATTGGATTTTAATCCAATCTTCTTGGTGCCGGACCCTTGGCCCGGTCTTTAATGGTGCTGGACACATGGTCCGGTCTTTTTTAATGTTGGATTTTAATCCAATCTTCTTGGTATCGGACACGTGGTCAGGTCTTTGATGGTGCCGGACACATGGTCCGGTCTTTTTTAACGTTGGATTTTAATCCAATCTTCTTGGTGCCGGACACATGGTCCGGTCTTTGATGGTGCCGGATACATTGATCCGGTCTTTTTTAATGTTGGATTTTAATCCAATCTTCTTGGTGTCGGACACGTGGTCCGGTCTTTTTTAATGTTGGATTTTAATCCAATCTTCTTGGTGCCGGACACATGGTCCGGTCTTTGATGGTGCCGGATACATTGATCCGATCTTTTTTAATGTTGGATTTTAATCCAATCTTCTTGGTGCCGGACACGTGGTCCGGTCTTTGATGGTGCCGGATACATTGATCCGGTCTTTTTTAATGTTGGATTTTAATCCAATCTTCTTGGTGCCGGACACATGGTCCGGTCTTTGATGGTGCCGGATACATTGATCCGGTCTTTTTTAATGTTGGATTTTAATCCAATCTTCTTGGTACCGGACACGTAGTCCGGTCTTTTTTAATGTTGGATTTTAATCCAATCTTCTTGGTGCCGGACACATGGTCCGGTCTTTGATGGTGCCGGATACATTGATCCGGTCTTTTTTAATGTTGGATTTTAATCCAATCTTCTTGGTGCCGGACACGTGGTCCGGTCTTTGATGGTGCCGGATACATTGATCCGGTCTTTTTTAATGTTGGATTTTAATCCAATCTTCTTGGTGCCGGACACGTGGTCCGGTCTTCGGTGGTGCCGGATACATTGATCCAGTCTTTTTTAATGTTGGATTTTAATCCAATCTTCTTGGTGCCGGACACGTGATCCGGTCTTTTTTAATGTTGGATTTTAATCCAATCTTCTTGGTGCCGGACACATGGTCCGGTCTTTGAGGGTGCCGGATACATTGATCCGGTCTTTTTTAATGTCGGATTTTAATCCAATCTTCTTGGTGCCGGACACGTGGTCCGGTCTTTTAAGATGTTGGATTAAAATCTAATCTTTTCATGGTGCCGGACACGTGGTCCGGTCTTGGTGCCGGATACATTGATCCGGTCCTTTTAAAGATGTTAGTTTGATTATAAAGACGGGGATTCTATTTATGTCTTTGAGAACATGCTCTGCTTTTTTGTTTCTTGAAAAACCATGAACATGGCCATAGAGATTACATATAACATTTCCTAAGTTGGGCTGCATTCCAAGTCCTGGGCACGTTAGTTCCATCCAATCTAGTCAAGGAGTATGCCCCCTTTCCCAAGGATTCTTTAATCTGGTAAGGCCCCTCCCAATTAGGCCCCAACTTTCCTCCGGGTTCAGCCCTACTAGCTTCATTGTTTCTAAAAACGTATTCACCCGGGTGGAACTGGCGAAGTGCAACATTCTTGTTGTAGTATTTGGCCAGAACTTGCTTGTACTTAGCTTCTTGGATGAATGCTTGTTCCCTTCTTTCTTCCAAAAGATCCAAGTTCAGTCTTAATTCTCGATCGTTATCCCGGCCATTTATAGCAATACGCATCGTTGGCGTGCCCATTTCGACTGGGATTACTGCTTCGTGGCCATAAGTTAAACTGAAAGGAGTTTCACCATTGCTTGTTTTTGGGGTGGTGCGATGAGCCCATAATACACTAGGTATCTCATCAACCCAAGAACTTCCTTTGGTTGTGAGCCTAGTTTTTATACCCTTTAGCATGCTCTGGTTGATTCGTTCTACTTGATCGTTTCCCTGTGGGTGAGCAACGGACGTAAAAACTTGCCGGATTCCCATTTCCTCACACCATCCGGCTAATGATTCGAACTGTGTTCCATTATCACTCACCAGGTATAGAGGGAGGCCAAAACGGCATATTATGTGATCCCACACAAATTTTTTGATCTGGGTGGTAGTAATTGTTACGACTGCCTTAGCTTCCACCCATTTGGTGAAGTAATCCACCGCGACGATTAAGAATTTGACACGTCCGGGTGCTTCCGGGAATTGTCCGACAATGTCTATCCCCCACTTTTGGAAAGGCCATGCTCCAGTCACTGGTATGAGATCATTCTTAGGTTTCAATGTTTTAGGAGCGTGTTTTTGACAGCTAAAACACTTCTGAAAGGTTTGTACTGCTGTGACATGCATTCCCGACAAGTAATATCCTATGTTCATTAGCTTGGCCACCATCATTCTTGGACCGGCATGCATTCCACATGAACCTGCATGCACCTCTTTAACTAATAGTTTAGCTTCCTTTTGACCAACACACCTTAACAAAGGCCCTAGGAAAGTTCTTCTATAGAGCCGATCGTCTACCAGCTGATACTGTAAGGCCTTTGTTCGCAGCTTTAATGCCTCTGCTCTATTTTCTGGCAGAGTTCCCTCCTTCAAATACGCCACCAAGGGTGTCATCCATGTCCAACCAACGTTCTCCAGGTGACTAATTTCTTCTGTGCAAACGGAAGGCTTATCCAATGTTTGTACTCGTATTTCTTTCGCCAGGTGAGCGAACTGGACCGACGCCAATTTACTTAAAGCATCTGCTTTCCGGTTTTGACTTCGAGGGATATGCTTTATGCTACACTCTTGAAATTGCAACATCATCTCTTTAGTTTTTTTTAAGTATTCGATCATCATCTTCCCCTTGGCTTCGTAAATCTTGTTCACTTGGTTAGCCACTAAGAGTGAGTCCACGTGTGCCCGGATGTGCTGGGCTTTCATGATCGCTGCTAATCGTAATCCGGCTAACAAAGCTTCATATTCAGCTTCGTTGTTCGTGCTTTTGAAGTTTAGCTTTATCGCATATGTGATTTCTACCCCTTCTGGGCTAAGTAAAAAAAGCCCGGCCCCGGACCCTTCCATGCTTGAAGCCCCATCAGTGTATAACGACCACCATTGAGGTGCTTTGATCTGTATTTCAGCTATGACTGGGTCATTTGTGATCTCCGTTTCTCGCCCCTCCGGTATTTCCGCCAGGAAATCGGCAATGACCTGCCCTTTTAATGCGGTTCGAGGCTTGTATTCCAGACTAAGAGCTCCTAATTCAACCGCCCATTTGGCTAATCTTTCGGATAGCTCAGGTTTTCTTAACACTTGCTGGATGGGAAAATTGGTTAGTATTTCCACTGGATGGGCTTGGAAGTATCGACGCAATCTTCGAGAAGCATGTACTGAAGCCAAGGTTAATTTCTCTAGTAGGGAGTACCTTGTCTCCGGGTCTGTCAACACCCAGCTGACATAATAGATAGGAGTTTGCACACCCTTCCTTTCAACCATAAGGACAGCGCTAATGGCCGCGTCCGCAGCCGCGATATATGCCGTTAACTTCTCTTCTTCTTTTGGTGCCGTAAGGGTGGGGAGTTTTGCAAGGTACAGTTTCAGTTGCTGGAAGGCCTCTTCTGCTTGATCCGTCCATTGGAACTGTGCTTTGTTGAGACAATTTTTCAGAGTTTGAATGAAAGGGAGAGATCTTTCCGCATGCTTAGCCAGAAATCGATTTATCGCCACCAATCGTCCATTCAATGCTTGCACCTCCTTAATGGATGACGGGGAAGGCATTCGAGTGATAGCTGAAACCTTTTTCGGATTTGCCCGGAAACCTTCCTTGGTGACCATCACACCGAGGAATTTCCCTTCTTCTACTCCAAATGAACATTTCCCCGGATTTAACATAATTCGGGATTCTTTCAACCTTAAAAATGTCTCGGTAATGTCCGCTAGGAGGTTTGTTTCATCATGGCTTTTGATGACCAAGTCGTCAACGTAAATTTCCAAATTTTTACCAATTTGAGGCTCGAAAACCTTGTCCATGAGCCTTTGGTAAGTGGCCCCTGCATTCTTCAATCCAAACGGCATTTTTGTGTAACAAAAAACGCCGATATCGGTGATAAAAGCTGTTTTCTCTTCGTCGTCTTCGGCCATGGGGATCTGGTGATAACCTTTGTAAGCGTCCAAAAAACATTTGAAACGGAAAGAGGCTAACGAGTCGATCTTCTGATCAATTTCTGGTAAAGGGTAAGCGTCCTTAGGACATGCGCTAGTTAGATTCTTGTAGTCAATACACATACGCCAGGTACCATTTCCTTTCTTTACCATTACCGGATTGGCGATCCATGAAGGGTAACGGACTTCTAGGAGGATCCTCGCGTTAACCAGATCCCGGACTTGATCCACAGCTGCCCTGCTCCTATCCGGGCCCATCCTCCGTCATTTTTGAGTTACCGGGTTAGCAGACTTGTATACATGTAGGCGATGTTCGGCTAATTCCCGTGGAACCCCCTTCATATCTGCCGGTTTCTATGCGAAAACATCGATATTGTTTCGTAACAATTGTTTCAAACGGTCTCGCCCTGCAGTGGATAAGGTGTGTCCAATGGTAATTATCTGTTCCGGGTATGCGGGATTCATAATCCATCTCTCAGGTTCGTATGTACTTTTCATGTGAGTGTCAAAATGATCTTTACCAGAAGTCCGACTAGTTTGCGCTTGTAATACTTCCATGATTTGATCGGCATATACCACCGCTACTCCCTTGGGAGTTGGGAATGCGATAGCGGAGTGGACAGTGGATACTGCTGCATGAAAAGATGCCAAACCTGGTCGTCCGAGTATCAAGTTATTTTTCGAAACAGTCGGGATTACTATGAAAGTTACGAGGACCGTGCGGATTTTAGCGCCTTCTTCCAGGGTCATTGGTAATGTGAGTTGTCCTAGAGGGACCACGGATTCCCCAGAAAACCCTATGAGATCAACATTTGTAGGTTCCAAGGTATTTTGATCCTCCATATCCAGACGTCGAAAAAGCTGCTCATACATGACGTCCATTGAAGCTCCACTGTCGACTAAAATCCGACTGATGCGGTAGTCACCTACTAATGCGGTGATTACTACTGGACTGGTGGATGAAGCACCCCCTTGAACGGGCGGGAAAGTAAGCGGTTGTTCCGTCCAAGCTTCTAGTCGTGCGCCCCCGCGTTTATAACCACGTGAGCTGGATGACTCCTCATTCATTATCATGCATAAATCACGCACCGGTTTTTTGCCTGCATTCTTTCTTCCCGGTAGTCCTGCATGAATTTCTTTTAACAGATGAGAGAGTTTACCGGTTTGTATGGCTATGTCAATTTTTTTTTGTAAATGCCAACAATGATCCGTGTCATGCCCAGTATCTTTATGGAAATCACAAAACCGTTTTGGATCTCGTATGGATTTTGGGTTAAGAGGTCGCGGGGGTTCTAATGTTAGTTTTTCTGTTAAAAGAACTTCCCGGGGGCTTTTGACCAACTTGTTAATCCACGCAGTTCCCTTGCTCTCCGGATTATCCTTAAACCTTATTGAGGTATTGACAGATCTAACAGGTTCCGGGCGGGTGTACGGGAGAGGCCTTGTCCATGTACTAGGTCCTCGAAAATGTTGAGTCTGTCTGGAGGAGTGTGGCTGCTTTCCTGCTCGATCACTTCGCTGATCCTTTTTATCATACTCATGCGTGCTCCGGACGGATCGTTCTGCCCGGACGAAGGCACGAGCGGCCGTCACCAGTTCCTCCATGGTTTTTGGTAAACCGTCCCGGCCGTGGAGCCTACGAATGAGCTCGTCATGTCGGATGCCTTGAATAAAGCCTGCTATCATTAAATCCTTCCCTGCCCCGGCTATTTGTAAACTTTCTTTGTTATACTGGGTGATGAAATCTTCCACCGGTTCTCCGTCTCGTCTCCGGATGTGAAGTATTTCTGTCTTGTCTTTTGTGTGTCGTTTTTGCTGATTAAACTTTTGCATGAATTTTTCCACGAGTTCATCAAAACTGTCAATCCGGCCTATAGGTAAACTATCGTACCAAAGGCGAGCTGTCTCAACCAAGGTTTGAACAAACATATGACACCATTCATGCAGAGCCCATCTCTCTACTCCACCAGCACTAATAAAGACATTAATGTGATCGTCCGGGTCTGTAGTACCGTCATATTTTCCAACTGTGGATGGCATTTTTAACTTACGAAGTATTTCTGCTTGAGCTATTCGGGGTGTGAACTTCGATTGTGTTAACAAGGCAGTTGGTCGGTACGGACGGTGAATGTCCACTACGGGATTAGTCCCAGGTATAGGTATGAGTGCGGGTGGGGGCCCTTGCGTACTGTATGGGTGGGTGGGAGGAACGGACTGTCCTCCGGCAAAAGGACCGGTAGTACATGCAGATGTTAATCTCCCTGGTGTGGTATAAGCTGTTTCTTCAAATGTTAACCGGTTCTGGAGTTCGGCCAGGCGTATTTCTTTCCAAAATTGTTCATCCATTCGGGCCCGACATTGTTGTTCCATCCACCATTCGTTACCTGTGAGTAACGGCATGGTGTAAGGGAGAGATCCGGGAATAAATGGGGTGTTGGGAACGGGTATGGAAGGTATTCCGGCCATGGTTGGAAGAGTTTGTGGTAGATTATAAATGGGTATGCCAGATGTGGTGGCCTGCGGAAAACTGGGAAATATTACGGGTTGTGGGAAATCTCGAGCAACTTGGGTAGGCATGGTATTTGGGAGTAGAGGAGGCAATGAGGTGGGTAGGTTAGTATGCAAAGTGTGAAAATGAGATGCTGTTGCTGCTGGCAACACATCTGCTGGATGGTTTTGAGTTTGTGCCAGACGATCCTTCAACGAAGAAATCATAGGAATACCGGCTTGAGACTGTGAATCTCCTGCTGGTGCTCCTGTGTTGGTAATGTGATTTCTATCCTCATCGGATTCATAATCTGACTGTATGTTATCCATTGCGAGCAAAGATTGAATTCAGGATACCGTTGTAACTATTGTTCCCACGGATGGCGCCAATGAAGAGACGTAAAAGCTCCACTTTGATAATAATTCCCGAATTCAATCAAGTACAAGTTTTTGGATCCCTTTCTCTATGAGATCACCTTCTATTTATAGAGTTTTACATTCTCTTTCTCCTAACCGTATGATAGTGACAGCCTCTTTCTCATTGGTCCATTCTTCTTGTGGACCCTCACGGTGGTTAAGGAGTTTAGATTTCTTTCGTTTAGGCCCCTTATGTATGATCTTTTCATCATACGTCGTCAAGTATAGATATAGATAACTATATGATTAAATAATAATTATACATTATTAGATTTATATTAAATATTTAGAATTATATTATTTTAATATTATTATTTTATAGGAGAGAGAAGCGAAAAAAACATGTCGATAATGCATCAGAAAGGAACATGTGCCCCCCTAGTATTTTTATTTATCTTTTATATCTAATAAAAAAAATACTAAAGATGGACACTTGACAGATGCATTCTCATCAAAGTTTTCCATCCCAAACCCTTTATACCCATTCGGATAAACATGCGGATCTTACAAACCTTACTTTATGACCCGTTTCCTTTTACACAAAACCCTAATTTGAAGTTCATTTCTTACGGTCGCCTCAACCGTTTCCTCTCCCGTTCCTTTCCATTGATTGAAACACTGTTCCAACCCCTCAAATCTATCTGGTACTGTATCACAACGCAACAGGTGTGTTCAATCTTCAACTTGTATTCATCTTTACTTATTTATTCGTTGTTCTTCATTTCATCGTCGATCTGTTATTTATTCTCAGTTTTTGATGGGTTTTCGATGATCTGATAAGGGTCGATGGGATTTTCAAGTTTTGTTGCGGTTTTGTAACGGTAATTCCTTCTTATATAATATTTTAGTATCTATTTACACAAATTTTATTTTTTTTGTATTGATTTAGGTTGGAAGTGAAGATGGTGGATTTAACCTCAATGAGTCCTAAAAGGTTATTCTGGAAGGAATGAGATACAAAGAATTTGAAGTACGTATAAGTTTCTTCCTTTCATTACTGTATTTCTTTCATATGCTTAGGGTTTTGAATGGAAATCCTACACTTAGAGCATAATCAAGTGAATCAGAGGGTGTTTAATATATTATAACTGTATGTAAAGAGGTACTTTAAGCTAACCATTTCAAGCTTCATTAGACATTTTATTAATTGAAGAAGTTTTTTTTAGGAGGAAGCTCGGGGGATTCATTGCTTAGGAGAGATGTGCTCCTTTGATGCTTCGTCTCGCATAAGATTTGTCTCCCTTTGTATAGTTGATGATCATTTTATTTAGATTTTTGATGAATTAGTTGTTTGCCAATGGTGTTTATGAGATTATGGATTAATGCTTTGAGGAAGTTAGGGGTTGGTTTGGAATTCGAATCATAATCATGTAGTTAGTTCTTATTTTTATCTTCTATTACATCACTACAGGACAAAGAGGCGTCAGGAGCCACCCTGTTGAAGGTCGTCTTTCTGATGCAACCACGGGTTAGTGAGTTTGATAAGTTTGGAAATTCATTTGTATTAGGATATGATTATAGGTATTTTGTATTTCTGTCATTTGATAATGTGTTTTAAATGAAGTCATGAAGTTATTAAGATATATCTTTTGAATTTATTTTCGGAAATAACCATTTGAGGGATGTATTTGTTAAAAGCATGAGACTTGATGATATTGACATTGTGACTCTATATGGTTGCCATACTCTTGCCATACTCTGGTTGGTGTCACAACATTCATAATTTGGTGTTACTTTTTTACAGGACAAGTAATGCTTGATGGGCATGACATTAAGGGACTTAAATTGAAATGGTTAAGACAACAAATTGGGTTGGTTAGCCAAGAGCCAGCACTCTTTGCTACAACCGTTCAGAAACTTATCAAAATTGTAAGCCCATGTTTCTCATGCATTACCACTTTTTGGTTTCAGTTAGGTGCTGAAAAATCCCATATATGGAGTTGCAGTTGGATACACAAGTTACTGTATCTAGAACAAGTTTTGTACCTCATTAATTATGTGACAAACTGTTTTTCTAATTAGTTTCAATTCCTTAAGAGTTTCTGACTGAATTCTCTATATCTTTTTTTTTTACCAAAAATTCAGTTGTTTTGGTATTTTTTTAATAAAGAATCCCATGCTAATATGGAGGCTAAGTGGTGGTCCTTTAAGTCATTATGTTGCTTAATGAAAGAATAAACCCACCCAAGTAGGAGCACATTCCCTTTCAGATGCTGCAATTGAATATACATCCCACTGTAATTGCTTAGTGATTACATATTTCTGTGTACACCATAAAGAAACAAGCAAACTGGACATGAAGTTGAAGTATATTTGCACATCTATTTTTGAAAAGTTTACTAATGATAATAAATGTAACTTTTGAAATCATTTTTTTTTGTGCAGATTCATGTGGAGAAAACTGCCCAGAGAAAAATGTGCTATACAAGTTAATATCTGGTCTCCATTCCTCAATTTCTGTCCACATAGCTACTGATTATCAACTTGATGAGAATACCAATCAGGTCTAGGGGTGTTCACGATTCGGTTTCAAAACGCTTAACCGCTCAAATCGGACATCGGTTTGGTTTTGTGGTCGGTTTTCTGTTTAACTTTCGTTCGGTCGATTTAAAAAATTTCAAACCATAGCTAACGGTTTGGTTAACGGTTTATATTAAAACCGGTGGTATAAAACCGAACCGGACCTTAAGATTAGTAATGATTATTTTTTTAGATATTTTATATTAAGCTTAACTAAAATAAACTAGGTTAAATAATACTAGCTTGAAGAGTTGAAATAGAACCGTTGGCTTTATATTAGCTTATCTATTGCTGTATGTAAGTTTTTGTCTTTCAGTCGTCTAATATACCATTTTGATATACAGTTCTTGGTTTCATAAACTGCACCATATATCAATATAATTATTCTGGTTGTTGCAGTATAGTTAAAACGTCATTTTGTGCTTGGAGGGATGGTTTTAGTTGTCTACTTTTTTGTATTCTGGTTTTAGTTAAAACGTCATTTTGTATTCTGGTCATTGTGTTTGTACTATAGCTCACCAATTAACTAATTATTTTCTGGTTGTAATTTAGTGGGGTGCAAATCTTTAGTTGATGTATCATCGTGTCTTGAAACATCCTGAGCGTGTTCAAAACATACACTTCACTTTTCTTTCCGTTCTCAGAGCTTTAAAAAGTGAGCACTCTATAGTCCCTTACCAGGAAAAACTTCATTAAATTCTGTCCCATAAGTATTTCCTCATGATCTTTTGTGTCTTCTATATATACCAGGCATCCCCATACTTGGAGGCGGCCCCATATGACTCTGGTAACCATCTTGAAGATCTGAAGTACTGTAGAAGTAGAAGTATGCCGTATATGCTATACGTAAGGTGGATCTGGTGGTTGTGTTACAGCACGTTGGTGTTTTGGAAAGGGGAACTCATGAATCCATGATGAGCTTTTTGCAAAAGGGTGAAAATGGTACATATGCTAAGCTCATAAAGATGCAAGAAATAGCCCATGAAACTGTAATGAATAATGCGAGAAAGAGTATTGCCGGGTAATTCATAATCTCATGAAATGCTCATTATTGTTTGACTTTTCGATAATCAATGAACTAGATTTCAAATTTTAAATTATTCATGTTATCTTGAATTTCAAGGAAAACTCATACATTTAACGTCATTAGAAGTACCATGGTGCAATGGAGATGCTAGATGTTAAGATGGTGGCAAAATTCATTTCAATATTTTATCTTATTTCAAAATGGTTGGTTTGACCTCAAAAGTCAAACTTTAGCTCTTGCAACTAGCATTTGTTTATAATTTAACTTTTTATGAAAATGGATTAAAATTCAACTTGATGTTAATGTGAATTAAAATAGAGAGAAACACCATCAAAATTCAGTTTTAATTTTTAAAATGGCTGGTTTGACTTCAAAAGTCAAACTGTACCACATGTGATCCATATTTGCTTACTTATAGATTTTTTTGTTCTTAGGCCTTCTAGCGCAAGGAACTCAGTGAGTTCACCTATAATCACCCGGAACTTGCCTTACAGTAAATCACGATACTCTTGGCAATTATTATATGTAATGTAATATGTAATATCATAAGATAGAAGTATTTCTAATGAACACAGATAGAATTATTAAATGTAATTTCTAATTGTAACAGTTATCATTTCTCATTATTAAATGTAACTAGGGGATTTACCCTCCTCGCGTTGCGGCGGCGTCGAAACGTACAGCAACTCGAACCGCCACGCGTTGCGGCTCGAACCACCCCACGTTACAGCGCCGCGTCGAAATGTACACGCTTCTCCGATAATACCAATACCATTTAGAAAATGAAACTGGTTAAAAACGTATATTATACAAAGTATGATGGTGAAAAAAATACAAAGGGAAATAAAACGGGTTAAAGACGTATATTATATAAAGTACGAGGGTCAAAACAAAAATTTTAAAAATAATTAAAAAAATGTTACTATTCATTTTGTAATGTTTTTCAATAAGAGGGTAATATGTAATTGTTTTTGTAAGAAGTATTTACGTATTTATATATTACATCCCTTTGCGTATTTAACCCCTAGATATGCTTAGATTTGTAAAATATGTTGAGGAATGTAAACTGTTAAGTTTAAATATAAAGGACAAAATATGTAATTTTCTTATTTTAAGAACGTAAAGTGAAATATAGTAAATACCTAAAGAACGTAAAATGTAATTTACTCTAAATGATATGCTAGTTATTTATATAATTCTTTTGCAAAACAATTTTTAAAAATTACAAGCATTTTATTATTATGACATGAATAAGTTAACTCATTTCTTATATTGTCAAGTTTGTTTATTTTATTTTTACTCATTTTAATATTACTTTATACTTATGAATTTTTATAATTGTTAAATTTAAATAACTTAAATCTATAATATATAATAAATAAAGGTTTTAGAGGGACACTTGTCACTCTCTTATACATTCTCATCATTTTTTCCGGTCTTTCTCTCCTATTAACTATACAAATTTTATTTAATTTTTTTATGATTTTTTGTTATTAACCGTATCCGAAGTGCAATTGGGTTGCGGTTCGGTTATTAACCGTATCCGAAATTTGGCTGGGTAATTACCCGTATCCGAAGTGCGAATTGGGTTTTCGGTTCGGTTATCAGATATACATTTTTTTTAATTCGGTCTGACATATTTCCAATATGGTTCTATTTATTCGGTTGAATTTGGTTCGCTTTAAAACATTTCCAATTCGATTCGGTTCATTTATCGGTTAAAAAAAATCAAAACCAAACAAACCGTTAACCGGACCGATAAACAAGCCTACATAACACGACACAGTGGACAAGCACACTAGCCATTGTTAGTCTCCGGCTTCATTACATATATAATTGGCATACATGTCATCCTCGGAGCTTTTAGAAATGAACGTTTTTTCATGAAGTACAGGTCGTCAAAACCGAGCCTTACGAATTATATCATTTCACTAAAAACACACGTGTTTCTAAAGACTCGTTTATTTAAACACGAAATAATATGATGGGACTTCCATTTATTTACTACTAGCTTAGAACCCCGCGTCTACACATGGGGTGAAAAATATCAATTTATAAAATTCTTAATTTTTTATGTATATATTTTACATGTTTAAAAAATCTATCCTATATAATAAAAGAATAAAACTTTCTGCCACTTGTCAATCATACAGCCAACCTCAAACAATGGGTTCAAAAAAACCCGTTTAATGACTATACGGGTATACACGCGGGTCTTTAACCCGGGAACAACACAACCCGTTTATGAACCCTTATAATCGCCGTTCCAACCGAAACGCATCTCTTTCATCTTCAAGAACCCTCCTTCAAAATCAAATCGGTATGCAACTCTTCCCTCTTCATCTATTATTTCAATTTCACTTTCATTTTTTGACAATATATGTTGGATTCTTGGGTTAAAGTTCAACGATTTCAAGTCCAGTGAACTGCTTGTGTGTGTTGCCGATGGTGTTTTCAGTTTCCATCTTTTTTTCTTCTCGGAGATTATATAACTTTGTGATTGGAAGTTTCAATCAAAGGTTTTTAACTTTTTCTTAACTATTATTGTTGTCGAAGGTGTTTTCAGTTTCCAACTTTTCCGTGTCGGAGATTATATAACTTTGTGATTTGAAGTTTCAATCAAAGATTTTTAACTTTTTCTTAATGATTATTCAATAACCAGTTGAGAATTGTTTAAAATTGAACAATTTTGCTTTATTAGTTTATATCTAATCTAGGGTTCATATTTCCAGTTTGGGGGAAAATAATATATGTGTTAACCGGATAAATCACTCAAAAGTGGTTTCAGTTTTTTAAAATTGGGTAATCGAATGGGCTCAGAAATTTCCGGAAGAATAGGCTTAAAGAGGCTCTGTAACAAGCATATGAAGAGACTATATAGCATAGATTGTTATTTTTAAACTTCTGAATCACTTTTTAATATCTGTGTTTAGAATCCTACTAAAGATACATCCGTCATTCTTTAAATTTTTAAAGGACCCGACATCCCCACATTTGGTAATTTTCTCATTCAGAACTGGCAATTTCATATTTTCTTAAAAATATGTGGCATGATTGACTTTTTTTAAATTAGTATCAAAATAATTTTCATTAATAACTAGCTTAATGTTAACTATATATTGTTAATTTTTGCATATTAACTGAGTAGTTGAATTTTATAAACCAATACTTAAAACTTTAATTATGATTTGAAATTACTAAAAATATTCTCCCATGAATGACTTTTTTTTAATTAGTATAAAAAAAAATTTCTTTAGTAAATTTGGAAAGAATTAAAAATAATATGGTATACTTTATCGAAATAACCGACTAATTTGAATATTAAAAACCAATATTCATTAATAACTTTACAAATTACACTTTTTAAAAATTATCCTATTGAAATAATAATTATATAGTGAGTTTCCTTTTACCAAATTAAAAAAAACTACAATTAAGCGAAATTAAATGTAAACGGCAACCTTTCTTAATTATCAAATTTTTGGAAATGATTTCAAAAATCAAACTTCCGAATTAGTTTAACAGACCTATCAAACACTCAAATATTTTGATTTACCCAGATTTGGTAAGGATTTCAAATTTCAATTTTTCAAATCGTGTAAGATTTTAAAAACAAATAATTAAATAATTATTGCAATGTTGTATCAAAAATACCCTATAAATATCCACACCCCATTCATTCCATCTCTGCACTAATCAATCACTTCCTTACCTCACGGATTCTTTGAAAGCAAGGTATGATGTTGTTAATTATACTCTTCATTATAATGTTAAGATATTACCTTTCTGCAAAAGATATTGATTTCTCTTTTGGTTATATAGATTGATGGAGTTCGAAAAGGTTTCTATGCTAAATGCCATTGATGTTTTACAAGACAAGTTTACTATCAAGGTGCGTATAATCATATTATGAAAGCAGCCATTGTGGGAAAAACCCAATGATATAGGCTCAATAGACATGATCATCATGGATAACAGGTTACAATTATATACAAATTTTACTATATTTTTCATTTATTGACTTTCTTTTAAAAAGGTTTATATTTGGACATATGCAGTGTATTGGAATTTGACTACAAATTTAGCATTTATGCTTAATGTACATTTTTTAAATATGCAGGGAAACAAGTTACAAGCATCTATTTTGAGCAGATTCTTTTATAAGTTTGAGAAACATCTTCAAGAGGAAAGTTGTTATGTTATAAAGAATCCAACTTTAGGTTACAACAACTCAAAGTACAAGTACATTTATAATAAAAACAAAGTTTGTTTTCACTATAAAACCACACTAATAAAAGCCCCCGATTTTGTTGGATCAACATATGGTTATGTGTTTGCATCATTTCAGGATATACTAGATCACCACGTATTTGAGAACGGGACAATTGGTAAGTTTCTTTTCTTTTATGAATTCTGAATGATCAAAATAATATGTGTAGTAGTATTACCTGTCAATATTGAAACTAACATTTTTTCTGTCTTCTATATAGATGTAATTGGCTATGTCACCAAATGTTTCAACCCAGATAAGTTTAAAAAGAAAGATGGCACCGAATCTGAAAAAACGAATATGGAGATTGCTGATCTTGAGTGGGCGAATTTTTTTGTGATCATTTTAGTTTATCTTATCTTTATATAATAATGTCTAAACTTTTAAATGTTATTATTTCTCAGAGACAGAAAGATATTTCTAACTCTATGGGATGAATACTCTCAACAGATGTCTAATTATATATCAACTAATCCAGATCTCCATGATCATGTAGTGATTATATTGCAGTTTGGAAAATTGAAGTCGTTCAAAGGTTTTAATCCAACCCTATTATCTTTTTTCAGCACCAATGTTAGCAAATATAACTATCTTTCCCAGATGTCTAATTACATATTTGTGCTCATAAAATATCAGGAAACCTATATGTTAACAACTCCTTCACTGTTAGTAGGCTATTAATTAACACTCATCTGGATGAAGTTTTTTCCTTTAAGAAAAGGTTTGTTGTCTACATATTAATCTTAATTTGATATATGCTATTTTGATTAATATTTGTATATCAATTCCAAGATAAATAAAACATGCAACTATATACGGCTTGGTTGCAAATTCTGATGCTGTAACATCATCGAGTAGCCGTGGATTTGTTTCACCAATCATCTCCAGTGTCGATGATGAATTTCTAAGCCGGTTTCAGTTCTGCACTATTACAGAAGTATTTGACATTCGTGAGGTACGTTTGTCTAAATATTAGATAATGTTCGATTTTAAAGTTTTCATCTATATGATAATTAAACTTTAATATAATAAAATGGACATGTTAAATCAGTTATAATACTTGCAACAATAGGGGGGTATGCAGAGATCAACCTTGGTTTTATATGGTGTGTAAGCATTGTAACATGAAGGTCACAACCAAGTATGTCAGCACTGAAATTGGCGACGGATCTGATGATTTTGTGGAAAACAAGATAATGGAATGCAGTAATCCATAATACAATCATCCTGTTGTTAATGCATACCCAAAGTCAGTTAAATATTCATGCTTTGTTAATTACTTTTTATTTGCAACAGTTTTCTTTAAAAAAAATAAAAATCACGTGTATTACATGTACACAGATTTAAAATTCAAATCAGGGTTCAAGATCCTACCGGAACAGTGACACTCACTTTGGTTGAGAGCGATCCTTCAAAGCTTCTACACAAAACATCTAATGAGTTAATGGAAAATCAGGATGAGGTACATTCATAGACTTCTTCATACTTTCAAATATATGGTTTCATTTATAAAATTTATTGTTGATCCTATTAATCTACTATTATTTTTATAGTGGGATGAGGGTTTATTTCCTGATGAGTTAGACACATTGTTGGGAAAAAAACTCGCTTTCAAGATTAAGGTGACCGAGTTTATCTTGAAGAAAACAAACTGGCATATATATGGAAATTCAAAAGTGAGTGAAGACTGTAAAATAATTGCAGAACTTGAAAAGAAAACAATTCTCTCAGGTAACCACTTAAACATATACAAATTAAAACAACTATGTATTAAATATAAAATTAAAAATTATGTTCTCTAACCACCGTTTATCTTGATGTATTAAAATTCATAATACAGACCACTGATTTTGACTCAATGAATTACACAATGTCTGAATTCCCATCTCAAGATTCCGTTGCAGTAAAGGTATTAATTATAAGTTTGTGTTTAATTTTTTACCTCGTAATATTTTAGACCTACTTATATTAACATATTTTTATTTATGTTTCTTTTCAAGAATTATGTATCATGTACTGCTGACAGTCTAACACCGCTGTCCATTTCTAAGAACATCAATTGTCAACCTGGAAAACTTGATAAAAGAAACTTGGTAGAAATATATGATGTTGATGATGACCTGTCTATATCTACAACAAAAGCCCGTGCAGGTTATAAAAAGGAAGATTACGGTGGAGAGGAAAAGATCAAACTGCTGATACCAAAGCTTGAAAAATGATCTTAATGTCATGAATTATTAAACTTATTTTATCTATCTCTATCTTTCAACTTTTATTTCAGTATGTTATTTGTGGTGACAATGTTGAATTTCTTAATTTGATGAATGTATTAGGTTTCCGCTTTTAATTATTGGTAGTTGACCATAAGTTTTCAACATTGGATTTCACATATGACAGATTTATTCATAATTTTACTTCATTTTCATTTAGGGTTTTTTTATCATTAAATAGATTATAGTAGATGCTTTTCAAAAATCAATTATTTACGTATTAATTTATAAACATGCCAAAACACAAACTACATGATTTTAACAGACCTATTAATATTATGTTAACCTTATTATTCTATTAATTATTATTTTTAATTAAATTAAACGTAGAAATTCAATCGTATCTACATTTCAAAGTTTCCCATTACTTATCAACTTTTGCTCTGTATCATTATCGTGATCATTATTATTATTCAACGATATGATTTAAAAGTCTTCAATAATAGTGTAAATTTTGATAAAACTACTAATGAATATTTAAAAATTTTACACACTTTAAAAATTAGAAGTTTTTAATTTTTCTAACTGATCATTTAAAACGCGAATTTTAAATAGAAACAAACCAAACTTGTGTTAAATTTTCAAAATTCAAATTTTTAAACCTATGATTTTGGATATTCTACATACCAAAATTGACTATACCAAATTTTCATTTAGATTCAATAATTTACAAAAATAACACCAATCAGTATTTTAAAATCAATTTTTAATCCATAAATTCCTTAATCATATTAAAACTGTGTATTACACGAAGTTGAGTATTACAAATGATGCACTAAAGAAATCTTTTAAACTAATTTTTAATGTGCGCAATTTTTTAAACCAATACTTCAAAACTTTAATTATGATTTGAAATTACTAAAAATATCCTAAATTATTACAACGAATAATTTTTTTATATAACAAAAAGTCAAATAGTTATGACTCTGATTTTTTTCTAAATTTATATTTATTTAAAACAGAATCATAATTTTCCCTCATTTTTTGGGGTTAAACAAAGAGTTAATATTGTGATTTTAGCGGGTTGATTATATAATACGTTTTGTGTTTTCATAAGATTAGTTTATTTAAATTATGAATGTTTTTGCATTTTCATATTTATTACTAACTGAAGATCAAATTAAGAACTTAACTTTGTTACAAATAGAGAAATTTATGCTTCGTAATAACTCTACATTACGAAACTATACCACCATGCCTTATCCTGATGACCAGAGTATATCTTCGGCACAAAATAGGTTTATTACTGAAGAATTGTCTTATGATATCCATTATTTGCAGAAGGAGCTACATACTCTTCTGATTTCGTTAACAGATGAACAACGAAACGTTTTTAACAAGGTAATGAGAGCTGTTACAGATAAGAAAGGAGGTGTATTTTTTCTGTATGGTTATGGTGGAACTGGTAAAACCTTTTTTATGAAAAACATTATCAGCAGCAATTAGATGTAAAGGTGAAATCGTTTTAAATGTTGCGTCAAGTGGTATTGCTTCGTTGTTACTGACAGGAGGTAGAACAACCCATTCTAGATTTCTTTGAATGACATTTTGAACCCAAATTCTTCAAGTTGCGTCAAGTGGTACTGCGTCAAGTGGATGAAGCTCCGATGGTTCATAAGCATGCATTTGAAGCTTTGGATAGATCTTTGAATGACATTTTGAACCCAAATTCTTCAAACAAAAGTAATATACCATTTGGAGGTAAAGTTATTGTATTTGGGGGTGATTTTAGACAAATACTACCTGTTGTGCCAAACGGAAGCAGACAAGACATTGTCAGTGCTGCTTTATGTTCATCCTACATTTGGAGAAAATGCAAGTTGCTAAAGTTAACAAAAAACATGAGACTGACCGTTGGGAATGACAACACTGATATAGAAAAGACACAAAACTTTTCAAAATGGCTTTTGGACTTGGGAAAGGGAAATGTTGGTGGCATTAATGATGGTGATGCGGTGATTGATATACCTGATGATTTACTTATTATTGATTCTGTCGATCCTATTAGAAGTTTAATTGACTTTGTCTATCCATATATTCTTCAACACTACAAAAATCCTCAATTCTTTCAAGAAAGAGCAATACTTGCTCCGACTAATGAAGTAGTGCCGGAGATTAATGATCGTTTGTTGTCAATGTTCCCCGGTGAACAAAAAGAATTCCTAAGTTCAGATAGCATATGCCAGTCAGAACAGTTGAACGATAATTTTCAACAAAGTTTATACTCACCAGATGTTCTTAATGGTCTTAAACTTTCAGTATTGCCAAATCATAGTTTAGTTTTAAAGGTAGGTGTGCCAGTAATGTTGCTTAGAAATATTGATCAGAAAAATGAGTTATGTAATGGAACTAGATTACAAGTCAAATCTCTTGGCAATCGTGTTATCGAGGCGGGGATCGTTTCTAGAAGCAATATTGGGACTCACACATTTATTCCAATAATAAACTTGACGCCTACAGACAAAAGAATCCCTTTCAAACTACAAATAAGACAGTTTCCACTCTCCGTTTGTTTCGCCATGACAATAAATAAGAGTTAGGGTCAATCACTATCAATGGTTGGATTGTTCTTGAGGCAACCGGTTTTCACTCATGGTCAATTATATGTTGCCCTTTCAAGACTTAAAAGCAGAGACGGGTTAAAAATTTTAGCCTTAGACAAGGATGGAAAATTTTCAAACAAAACATCCAACATTGTATACAAAGAATTATTTACTGATTTATGAATTGTATTCATCATTTATTTAGTCTTAATTTGTATTTTGTTTTACATTTATTTTATTAATAACCCCGTGTAATACACGGGTTCTAACACTAGTCTATACTATATAATAAATAAAGGTTTGAGTGGGACACTTGTCACTCTCTTATGCATCATAATAATTTTTTTCCCGCTTCTCTCTCCTATTAATTATACAAATTTTTTTAAATTGTTTTTTTATAATTTTTTGTTTCCCGGTTCTTTATCTTATTAAATAATAATGATTTATATAATTACTTTTATAAAACGTTTTTCAATTTAAAAAATAGGTTTGTTCATAAAACAATTTTAGAAATTAAAATTTTCTTTTATTCTTTTTACAAGACATTTTTAAAAAATAACTATATAACGTTTCTAAAATTTGTATTAAAAAACTATGTTATATGTAAATCTTTGTTACAATTGTATAACATTGTATTTATTCAACCCGTGTAATACACGATAATTCTAACATAGTGTATTATATACACGAATGATAGAAAACAAAATTCAAAATATGTAAATATTAATATATAATTGAGTTTTGAAAATACGTTAATTACTATTTAGTGCAATTTGACTTTTATTACTATTTGATTCAAAATAAAAGTTACGTAATTATATTTTAAAGTTTCTTATAATAAGAGATAATTCAAAATAAATGTGTTTTATTAGTAAAAATAGTATTTTTTTTAAAAGATATGTTATTATTAAAATATGGAAGTGTAACGAACCAAAATCCGGGTTTCGTTTTCAAATAAATAAAATATTCTAATAAATATTATGATGAAAATAATATTTTAGAAATAAGTTGAAACAAGTGGGTTTCAAGTTAGTAATGTAGTTATACTAGTTTTAACTAGTTTTGGAGTGAAATTGGTGAAATGAAAGTGGAAGGGCTAAAGGTGTAAATATGGAAAAATCTGCCATATTGACTTATTGAAGTTAAAATTGAACTCATTTTGAGTTCAAGATCGTTCAAAGCAAGGAGAAAAAGGAGAAAATCGGGTTTTGAGCGAAATCGTGCATTTGGAGCTTGATTTGTGGGGATTTTGGCTTGCACATCACTCTCCTAACATCAAGTAAGTGATTTTACTTCCCTTGATTTCACTTTGAATGTGATATTTTGTGGGTTTTGGAGAAATTCAAAAATTGAGTATGCATGTGGTAAATTAGTGTTAGATTGTATATAATCTAGCTAATCTAAAGGTAAAGATAGGTGATTAACATCCTAGAACCCTTTAATTTTGATTTTGAAAAGTTAGGGTTCATATGGTAAAAATTGGGGGTGTTTGGATCATGATGCTAGATTGTTGAATTAGTGATGATTAAGTGTTTAGGTGGTATTAGATACTTGAACAAACACCAAATTGACCTAATAAAAGTTATTAAATGAGAAATTAGTGTCAAGGTATTGGAAAGAAAATGTAAGTAGGTGAGTTTGTATTGAAAATGGGTGTTTGGTAATGGGGATAACCCAAACGGGTCAGTTTGGGTTGGAAAGGAAAATTGAGTTGTGGACTCAATTATATTGTATTGGTGATGAATGTTAGATTACTAAACTAGGTGTATATGTTTAGGTAATCAAATTATGAACCGAGGAGGAGGCACGGGATCTTCTAACTCTAAAGGTAAGTGTCTTTGCACTTATTAATGTAGATAAATGTGTGATGTATGTGATATGTATGCATACTATAAGTTGAAAGGAATGTTTATGCCTATTGCTTGGATGTAATATGTGTGGAATGGTATTAACTTGACTTTAGTGGTAGAAGGTCAAACTTATATATTGAAAGTGGTGAAATTAGACTATGTGGTTAATAGTCCAAACTTGATTGTGCAATGGGGTAAATATGTGTAATTGACTTATGTGGTAAATAGTCAAACAAATATGTGAACGCGGTGAAAATGGTGTAATTGACTTATGTGGTAAATAGTCAAACAAATATGTATATGTGAAGAATTTGGTGTATTTGACATATGTGGCATATAGTCAATCATAATGTGATATTTTGGTGAACTGGTGGATAGAAGTGTGAAATACTTCAAAAGGTGGACTTGGAGTCAAATACTCCAAGCGTGGGTAAGACGAGTTGTGGTACTCGTCCCAAGAGGTTGCAAACTAGATAGAAGTGTGGAATACTTCAAATGGTGGACTTGGAGTCAAATACTCCAAGTGTGGGTAAGACGAGTTGTGATACTCGCACAAAGAGGTTGTAAACCCAATAAGAAGTGTGGAATACTTCAAATGGGTGAATGGGTGATGACACATGAATGACAAATAAAACAAATGAAACTTATAGTGGAAATGCAAGTGTTATGAACCTTAATTGACCAAATCGGTGTAAATGGGTCAAACGGGTCAAATGGATGAATGGGTGGAAACAACTGATAAATACTTGTTTGTTATGTTTTATCGTCATTACTAACGGTGAAATATTTATGTGATCATGTAGGGAAAGCTCCGATGTAGGTCAAAGTCAAGTCCGTGGCGTTAAGGATTTTCGAATGCAAATTTGGGTGTTTTGGGATTAAATGGGGAAATCCTTAAATGTGGTGTAATTTGACATATGAATTATGTTTTGGTGTCTACAAATATTGTATATATGTTTTGAAACTAATACCCAAGTGTTGGTAAATTTTGATGTCTAGTTGATTTGGTGAAAAATGCAAAATTTTGCCCAAGTATGAAACTGGGCAAACTGAGTAAACTTTCTGTTTACTCAGGTCCCTCGCGGTACGCGAGAACCAGGGTGGGTTCTCTCGCGGTACGCGAGAGACCTAGTTCTCGGTGACCGATTTTGGAGCTCCCTCGCGGTACGCGAAGGGAGGAGTGAAATCCCTCGCTGTACGCGAGGGTTATAAAAAAATTATTGGGATAAAAGCTTCCACGCTTTTAAATGTTTTTAATAATTGGTTTTCCAATTAAGGGTGTTACAGGAAGTGTATTTAATAATAGAGAGATGCGAGAAAAAAAAATGATAAAAATGAATATGAAGGTGACATGTGAATTGTAAAAACTTTATTTATTATATAGTACTATTAGAATCTCGTGTATTAAACGGGTTAAATAAATATAATGTTATATAATTAGCAAATAAAAAATTACGTTTTAAAAAACCCGTGTTTTACACGGGTAAAATATAATGTAATCTTTAACACATACACTCGTCAAAATATGTCTACTTTAACGTGACAGTTATAAATTATATTAAGTTAATTTTTAAAACATTTTTTTTAACTTGGTATTAAATTTTTTTTATGTAATTGAATGATAATCCATATTAAATTCATTTACTTAATGATATAATAACAAACCATAATTAATTAAAAAGTATATATATCTAGATTGATATTAAATATTTAAAAAATATATATTATTTTTAATATTATATTTAATAGGAGAGAGAGGCGGAAAAAATTATACTAAGAATGCACCAGAAGGTGACACATGTACTATAATATTACTTGTTTATTAAGGGAGTGTTTGAGATTATTTATTATAATCTCCTTATTGCCTTTTTTCAAAAAGTAATAAGGAGTTTTGAGAAGTAACTCTCCCTTACTTCTCAAAAACTCCTTTGTTTTATTTTTTAAAAAGTTGAAGCAAAAGTTTCTTTACCGAAACACCTTTTTAACTTATAAAAGTTAATAAGTTGATAAATAGTTTCAATAATTAATCCCAAACACCCCCTAAATAGTATAGATAAATATCATTTGTAAAATGTAAAATCTTATTTTTTTTTTCTAAGAAATTGTTGGATTCTGTTGTGAAATGATAATAAAATAATTAACCACCCAAAAAAATAAAATAAAAAACCAGAAAAAAATTACTTTCTATTTCCTACCAAAACCCTTTCAATCCCTTCCCGCTGTTTTCTCATCTCATAAAAACACCCTTCTTCTCCTCCAAGATTTAATTTCATATCGGAGAACAAACCCTAGCTTTTCAAAAACCCCCCAATATCACCATCTTCGATACTTCTTCACCAGGTAACTCTTAATCATTTCCAATTTTTCATCATCAATAATCTTCTTTCATACATGTAAAATCGTAATCGTCATCTGTTGGTGTGAAATTGATACAACAGACGACAAATTAAATGGAAGGGTTAGGGCATTCGAAACCTAGAACAGTGGAGGAGGTTTACAATGACTTTAAAGGAAGAAGAGTTGGTTTAATCAAAGCTCTTACCACTGGTATGTTTAGGTTTTTTCTTTGATTTCTGTTTTTGTGTATTTTATATCGGTTTCTGTTGATTTTTGTATGATTTGTGGTTTTGCAGACGTACAGAAGTTTTATCAGCTGTGCGATCCTGGTTAGGTTTTTTTGTGTATTTTGTTGTCATATGAATATATTATAATGATTTACCGGGCCGGTCCTGAGGATTTAATCACCCCGGTCCTGAGGATTTACCAAGCCAATAACCAGCCTAAACTACAGTAGAACAGCTAAAATGACATGGTTATACTGTGCGCCTTGCTTGTCTTGGGCGCACACTTTTTAAGTGCTTTGCGCCTAGGCAACAAACTCACCCTTGTGCCTTGAGTGCGGCTTGAGCCTTTGACTACTATGATATAAAGAAGTATGAACTTACAGAGTATTTGAAGTTAATATCTATCTTCGTTATATAGAATACAAAATGGAGGTAGGATTCAGTTTCAGACATCTAACTGTAAGAGGATTGTGTTTAGCGTCGTGTAACAAGATAAGAATGCAGTTGCAAATACATTGTCTACTATTATTTTCACTAGAATGAACCACCATCCCAGATGTATATGCAATTTCTTTAAAAAAAGTTTCTAATTCAAGTGCTAGTAGGAATTTTCGAAACTACTAGGGCAATGTATCTTAATCATTGTTAATTTAGTTATAACTTATGTTCTTCGCTACAGATAAAGAGAACTTGTGTCTATATGGTCTTCCAAGTGAAGGATGGGAAGTCAATCTGCCTGTTGAGGAGGTGCCTCCTGAACTTCCTGAGCCAGCTTTAGGTATAAACTTTGCCCGTGATGGGATGCAGGAGAAGGATTGGTTATTGCTTGTAGCAGTTCATAGTGATTCATGGTTGCTCTCTGTTGCTTTCTATTTTGGTGCCCGTTTCGGCTTTGGTAAGAGTGAAAGGTAATATTTTTAATTGAACTGAAAATCAGATGTTCTTAGATCTTAGATTTATCTTCTTAAGTATTCTCTAATTTCCCACTACTCTTTGTTGTCCCTTTTTGTTACTTCCATTCTCATTATGAGTTCATGATGCTAGTTGTTCTTCAAGAACACGTATCTTTTAGTTCTGCAAATTGTGTAGTCAGTTTTTATAGATCTATATAGCTATTTTCTTAAATGGTTTACTTCATTTGGTATAAGGAACTGAAAATAGATGAAGAAATATACATGAAAATGACAGGGTAGCCTTCTCACACGTCTAGTAACGGATTCTAGTTAGGTTCTATTTTTTTAGTTTGCTTATTTCGTTTTTCTGCAACGTTTAATTCGTTTGGTTTACCAAGACCTTGATTTTCTTATAAATCTTCTGTTCGTATATTGCCGTGGGTTTATTTATCTTATTGAATCCAATTTGTTTTTCTCTATGCTGCAATTTTCTTTGTCATTCTTTTCAAATCCGTCATGCTTCGCCTTCAATCTTCGGCTGGTCTTTTTTTCATTATTACTGCCACCATTTATGCCCCTCCCAGCACAAGCATACACTGTGACTGACACATCTCATGTGGTTCTAACTATTTCTTCATTCCATTGAATTTAAGAGGTTGAAACAAAACAGAGTCCTAAATTCTGTATCCACTGGTTGTCAATCATCATCTCTATTTATACTGTGGGCTTATTCCATGCTGATTTGTGTCATCTGACTTCTAGTTTTGTTTATTTTGGGTGAACATGAAAATTCAGATCATTTTTTATGTCTAAAAAACATGGAGGGTCTCTGTTTATAGTTGGTGAAGATGAAGTTTCCGTAAGTTTCTGGGTTGGGTTGTACTATATCTGGAAGCCTTAGGTTTCTTCCTCAGCTTTCAATAAGTTCAACACTCTAAGGTTGTAACATATGTTTGTTATTGGTTATTGTTGCTGCTATACATATCACCCGATTTTGTGTCTTGGTTATTTCCCTTCTTCATGATAGCTTATTTTTCTCTAAGAAATACGGTTAGAAGTTATTTACTTTGCAATACCTATCATCTTTCTAGTCATTTCTTTATTGCAAATATATATTTTTTTTGTCTTGTCAAAATTTGGATAACAAGCTAAACACAACCATCTTTACATCTTTGTTTCTTTACATAGACTTGCTTGAGTTTGGAAACTTAAGTTGTATGTCGTTGCTAGAAGTTTTAGTGCATTCATTTGTTTAGATACATCTCTGTTCCATTTTTTGGCATGCTGCCTTGCTTTCTTTTTGCATGATTTTCAAGTTTTATTTTTGTTTCTTTTTTACCTAATACTTTTGTGGAAATATAATTGCTTTGCTCATCCATATTGTTTCAAAGTATCTCAAATAACACACAGCATCATCCCTGGCTTGTTGTACTTGATGGGAGACGAGATCATAATGACTTTCTAGGATGGGTGTGTGGCATGGGAAAATAATGTATTATTGTATCAGGAGATATTACTGGAAAATGGAGGAAATGATGCGTTTCTGCCTAACATCACTATGTATTATTAAACATGAGCCTACTCATATATTAAAAAGAACTTCTCACCCTCTATGATTCCATAGACGTGTAACAGACGCATGCACTTTTATGTAGTATATTTTATCTAAATACCATTAACCTAGTCATGTTATATTTGTAGGATAATATTATATATACCCCTCGAAACTTGAATATTATCATTTTACCGCAAAAAAAAATCACAGAATCAAATATACCCATTTTCATACCTATGATCTGCATTCTGCAGTCTTCATTTACCTAACTATTTAGGTTATGGAGTTTAAAGTGTGATGAGAAGGAGAAGGGTGTAATAGGAATATTATAAATTGTATTTAATGAAATGGGTAAATATAAAATTAAAGTGTTTGAATGGGTATATTTGATATCAATTTTTTTTGTTGAGTAAGCATGATATTATGCAAGTTCTTAATATAAAAAATTGCCCCATTTTGATACTAGCTTTTTTTTTGTTGCTTTCTTATTACTATTGTGCTTGAAATTTTAGGAAGAGGCTCTTCCAGATGATTAACGATCTTCCTACTGTATTCGAAGCTGTGTCTGGAGCAGTTAAAAACCCTAAGGATCAGGTTGAAATTCAAAATAATGGCAGTAAAAGCAAGTCAAGTGGCAAAATTGTAAGACCTTAAAAAGTTTGTCTTCATAACATTCAGTTTCATTTTGTTTTTTCTTGAGGTGTTGGTTCCGACCCATTTACTTAAAATGCCGATTTGGGTTCGTGTTTTATCTCAAGCATGTCACAAAAAAATAGCTCAAACGGAAATGGCTGAAATATGTCATTGTCCAAGTCATTCTTAATGTATAAAACCTCCTAAATCGTTTTATTCAAAAGTTTATATTATTATTGAACTAATAAATTTTTTCTAATCATATTTAGACGCACCAAGGGTTAACCCAAAACACTTTTTTGAACAAAATGTGTTTTGGGATTGAACCATTTTGACCATACCAAAATTACTAGCGCAGTAAACAAGTCAGAGCTTGTCTAGGCTCGAGTTCGTCTCGTTTATCTTAAGAGATCTCGACCTCGGCCTGTTTATTATTTATTAATAATTTTATTTATATATTTTTATAATTATTTTTATATATGTTTATAATTATAAATTTTATATTTCTATACTATATAATAAATAAAGGTTTTGACATGCCACGTGTCGCCTCCACATTCATTCTCATCATTTTTTTCCCGCCTCTCTCTCTTATTAAATGCACCTCCATCTTTTAACAAAAAACATATATTTAAATAGTATATTAATCTATATCTATACTATATAATAAAGGAAAACCATATGGGACACATGTCACTCTCTGGTTACTCCTCACCTTTATTTTTCCGCCTCTCTCTCCTATTAAATATTAATTTTTCTGTTTCTCTCTCATATTAAATAATAATCTTTATATTAATAAATAAAATTCTATGGACACGTGTCATTTTCTGGTTTATTTGTATCATTTTTTTCCCGCCTCTCTCTCTCATATTGAATATTGATATTAAAAGAATTTATTTTTAGATTTTTAATATAAATCTAATTGCAGATACTTATTATTTAATTATACATAGTTCAACCGACGTAATATACCGGTTTATTTAACCCGTGTATTACATGGGTTTTTAAAAATATAAAATTTTTATTACTAAGTATGTAACATTTTATTTATTCAACCCGTGTAATACACGGGATTTTAACCTATTTATACTAATAAAACACATTTATTTTAAATTATCTCTTATGAAACTTTGAAATCTAATCATGTAACTTTTATTTTCAATCAAATAATAAATGAAAATCAAATTACATTAAATAGTCCTTAATGTATTTTCGAAACCCAATTATATTTTAGTTTTTACATATTTTGAGTTTTGTTTTCTGTCCTTAGTATATGATACATTTTTATACCTGTAAAGTATACATATAAAGATTTAAAAATTTTATTTATTAATATTTTTCACCCCGTATGTATATACGGGATCTAAACTAGTACCATAATATATATTATTTAATTATTTTTATCATAATTTTATTTATAATAATAATTATGATATAAATATATATAATACGTTAAGTAAAAAATTTATAAATAAAAGGCTTGTTTAGGCTCGTGAGCCTGCTCAAGCTAAATATGAAGCTAAAGCTAAATGTGCCCAATAAAAGCTCAAGTTCGTTTAAGCTCGGTGTGATTTGAGTTAAAAGCGAGCCGATCTTGAGTAGCTCACGAGTGGTTCGGCTCGTTTATGCCCGTAAAAATTACCCCGTGTTGACCTGTTAGCCGACCCGTCTATCTTTACCAGGCCTAGTATATATTGTTTTAACAAATGTTGTTGCTTACATTACCAGTCAAGGGTGTCATCTGAATCCCTCCCAAAAGGAGTAAAGACAACTCCACCACCCAAATATGAAGCCGAGAGTGGAGAGGAAGAAGACGATGAACAGGAAGGAACCCTTTGTGGAGCTTGTGGCGACAACTATACAGATGATGAGTTCTGGATTTGCTGTGATATCTGTGAAAGATGGTTCCATGGTAAATGTGTTAAAGTTACAGCCGCAAAAGCCGAGCATATGAAGCACTACAAGTGCCCAATTTGCACCACCAAACGGGCTCGACTTCAAGTCTAGTAACTCCAAGAACATAAATCCTTCGTACGACACAACTTTTATGATGTTCTACTTATAAGTGACGACGTTGTGGGCCGGATTAAGGTACAACTTTTATGATGTTCTACTTGTATGGTGATAGGCTGCTGGATTTTGTCAAGGTTCAACATTAGATTGTGTGTTTCTGATGATCAGATTTGTTTATCTTACTTTGTTGATTTAGCACCTTGTGCAATAGCCTTTTGCTCCTTGGTCAAGTTTATTTGAAAGTTGGTTAATTTTTTAGACATTGTCAAGGGCGTTACAGTTTTAGAAGATGCTTGGAAAAGTTTCAAATGTAAAGTAGTTTATTTTAAACACCAAATTATTATTTTTTTATAATATATATTAACTGAAAAATAAATATAAATTACAATAGCTTGTAGCGAAAATACAAGATGACGATGATGATTATTTTGGTTGGCAGGAATTTATAGGATTTTAATGGAATTGGAATTTAAATTTTATTCCTTGACATGTTTGAATGGCTAAGAAAATAGATTTGGAATTAATTCTAAACAAATCTCCTAACTAGTGCAATTCAAAATCTCTCCTAATTTTAATAGAATTTAGAATTACTTATCATTTTAAGAAGTGATTATGTCTTTTAGGTATTTTTATAGGGCAAATGCTATAAAAAAACCAATATAGTTTCTGGTTTTTCTTACAAAAGTCCCTTAACAATTTTTTGCATATAAAAAACCAACATATTCTCTATTTTTTCTCACAAAAGTCACTTGACAAATTTTTGTACGTAAAAAACCAACATATTTTCTTGTTTTTCTTACAAAAGTCTCTCGACAACTATTTATCCTAGCAAATGAATCTACAGAAACAAGTCAAAGGATTCATTTGCTCTTGCTTCTGTCAGTCGATTTCCGTTGCTTTACTTTTGCGGATTCATTTGCTAAGATAAACAGTTGTAGATGGACTTTGTGAGAAAAACAAAAAAGTATGTTGGTTTTTTATATGCAAAAATTTGTTGACGGACTTTTGTGAGAAAAAAGAGAGAGTATGTTGGTTTTTGATGTATAAAAAATTGTTGAGGGATTTTTATAAGAAAAAGCAGAAAATATATTGGTTTTTTTATAGCATTTGCCCATTTTTATATTACAATTTCATTAACAAATATCCTAATAGCACATATTATGGACTTTCAATTAGATGTTCTTTTTTTTGTTTTTCTTTCTTCAAGTTGATCGTCTCATCAGTATGTTTTTTTCTTCAAGTTGATCTTCTACTCGGTTAAGTCATTGAAGCGATATATCCTCTCCGATATAGTTTCCAAAGTTTTCTTGTAGTCGGGCTCTTTAGAGGACGGTGTTGCCTGCTTACCTTGTTATTTATTCCGGGCGGGTGATTCGGTTCATTGGGATTTGAGTCCACATGTTCATCATCATCGCCATCAGTGTTGTTGAGGTTTATTTGCCAACGACCACTAAAAGGAGATTGACTAGTGTATTCGTTAGATGTCAAGGTTTTTGTACGTTTGCTTGAGGACGATGCTTGTCCCATTAATAGGACGGGGTGCCACTTCACACTTAGTTTCATAATATTCCAAGGACCGATATGAATAAAGGTTGTGTCGTGCATATTTATATACTCCTCCATCGTGTCACTAAAACAATCGCTTCATCGTCACCACGACGATATGCATTCAATCTTTTGTTTTATATAGCGCAAAACTTTCGGACTTTTAGACGATAACATGTCAATGGTACAGGGCTGGGGGTGGTCTTTACCCATTGCGACATGAAAATAATCACTAACACGTCTCCAAAAATCATGGCTTAATTGATTATTGCCTAAAAAATAAAAAATAAATAAATAATTAAGTAAAAAACAAAATTTTAATAATAAAGTAAAAAAAAAAACAAATTAAACATTTGTTACCAATTTTTGGGTGTTTGGAAATGTCGATCCTTCCCCGAGCAATTGCAACTTCTTCCTATGAATATCACTTCCCCTTGATTTTGGTGTGCTTTTGGTTTGTGGTGCGTTCTTTTTGTAACTTCTTCTTGGAGGAGGGCAGATTGTGTTTTGAGAACACCCTCGACTTCAGGTTGTGTTTCTGGAAAATTCAGGTGTCAATGGAGTTTGGTTGTAGATGGGTGGAGGTTGGTTCCAATTGGAAAAGGTTAGCATAGGTTGCATTCGTATCCTTTCCATTTAGGGCGAGTAGTACGTGTTTGGGTCGAAGATGTTAAACGAGGCTTGGTTGTATGTACGGTCAAACGGGTTGTTGAAAGGATTCATGTTTTGAAATGTTGAAGTAGAAGAGTATAATGTTACGGTCCAACCTAATCATATGACCCAAGTTAATGATCCAAACACTGAGCCCAAGAAGAATAGCATTGGCCCAGCAAGGAAACCCAACATAAGAGCTAAAAAATACCACGTAACACATCAGCTAACCAGGGACCACAAGTGTCACACCCCCGCCAAGGCGGAAACATGAGGGAGCGACGAAATTCAATAATTACACATGATCAAAAGAGATTTTTATTAATTGAATAGTTGATTTGCATTGATTACAAAGAAATCAAACAAGACAAGTAGAACAAATAAATCTTCTTTTTGTTAATATCTAGCTAAGTCCACTAAAACACGAGTCCTTGAAATCCTAGCGTGATCGAAGCATCAACTTAGTTTCCATTACCTGAAAAACATGCTAAAATAGGTTAACTAAAAAGTTGGTGAGAACATAGGTTTAAGTAGATACATAGTAATAGATAACAAGGTGCAAATCATAAATAAATATCACAATTCCAAGTAATTAAAATTTTACACATGAGTCCACAACCAACCCTAGTGATCGATAGCTCTCCCGTCCAACCCCTTGTCAGAGTGTTAGACTAAAGTATAAGTATCAAGAATGCAATTTCTGAACATCCAGCTCCTTCCAATTTGATCAGAATCCACAACTTGAAGGACGATCGGGATTGATTGGCATGCATCAACCCGAGGAACGGATGGGCTAGTCAGGAAAATAGATCTATTTACGTACTCTGGTGGCTTCCCAAAAGTTAATGGTTGTGTAGGTTTTAGAAAATAAGAAAGACTTTGTAATAAAAAGTAACATAGAATAGCAACACATATAAACACGTTTAGTTTTACTAGAATTAGAAAGTATGTTATTGACTGCAAAAGATAAGTTTTGACTCTAAAATATGATTTCCAATTTTGGTATATGAGCATGTTTTCCAATCCCAAAGTAGAAAGTAAAAGAGGGGCTATGAACTCACTTTGCAAGTGAAAGCGTTGAGCTGATGTAACTTGGATTTGAATACCTTAAGGATTCCCTAAGTAAATTTTTTAAGTTAATTAGAAACAAGTTTAGAATAGCCGAGGGGTTAATATTGTAAATAGAGGGAGGTGGTTATCGTATACTAGAGTGGCTATCGTCCTCAGAGTAGTAAATCCAACATAAACGTTCCTAGGAAAGAATGACGGGTCTAGGAGGGATTTATACACCACTTTTTTTTAGACGAAACTTTATGCTTGTCAGATAACTACATACCGGTTGGATGGTTACTCTATCGGTGTACTAGACCAAGTTTAGGGTTTTTTTGGTAAGTCTGAAAAGTATAAGGGCTAAAGTGTAAATATATGTTTAGTAAGGATAGAAATTATATAAGTTGAATATTAGAGAGGTTTAATTTAAAAATAAGGATTTTTAGTAAAAACATGATTTTTGAAATTGAAAGAAACAAGAAAGTTCAAAACCAAGTTTTGTAAATAAAAGTTTAAACAAGTTTAATTAAAATAGGGCTTTTAAGTTTGTATAGGTCTATGATTATAACATAAACATGTTAGAGAATCATAAATCTAGCTAGTTAATGAGAAATTTTTGAAAGAAAGAGTATGAACAAGCAAGAACACAAGAATAATTTACTTAGAGTGAAAAGATTTAAGCTAGAATATTTCAAAAGATGAGAGGAACGACCTTTAATAGCTAGAGAACTCTAGAGGATCATTGATGTGCGAAGAATAAATAAGAAATAAGGACTCTATTTATTTGGGCTAGGATTGCAAAAATAATGGATATAGTTAGATATTTTTTTAATAAAAAAAAATTAAAAAAATCAAAAGAATAATATGGGGTGGAGGTGTAGAGATTTAATTCAATTTTATTTATTAGATAAGCATAAAAGGTTTTTAATTAATGTATTAAATTAAATAATAACAATAATGTATATTAATCAGAATTTCAAAAAAATTTAATAATAATAATAATATAATTAAATTTACAAAAACTAACCGGATTTTGAATTTACGTATGCGTAACTTTTACCCTTGAAATTTTATTTTAGTCAAATGAAGTTAGAAACTTGAATTATTTTGATTAGTTTAGAGTCTAAGGCATCGAAAGTTACTATAATTAGCAAGTTCAAGAATGGATATGAGAATCAGATATAGAATCACAATAAGTAAGCCGCTCTAATGTGTAATAATATACTCACTTTAGACGAGACTTAGTAAATTGAATTGAAATGGTATCACAAGTAGTATGAGGCACAAGAATATGATCAACAAGTCTTAGAATTTAGGCATAGAATAGGGATGTCACAACAAGGGTGCATAAAGGGGAAATGCATTGCATCATTTTGTTATGATTATTCTTCTTATTCTCTCTCTTACATTCTCTGTAATTCTCATATCCTCTTGTTGAGATCTATCCTCATCAATTTTATCCTACCTATTGAATATTAATAGAAATCAACCCTTTACATATTAAAACTAGAAGAAGAATAAGATGTGTAAAATTTTTATGATAAATTATGTTAAAAAAATGGTTAGTATTTATAGGTGTTTTTAGAGTAATTTTTTTATAACTAAGTGGGTAAACGACTAGTTGGTAGAAGAGTGTGCCCAACAACTAGTTGGGTGATAGTCATGCCCGTTGAAGCTATCACGTGGAGCCCTTTCAAGCCCCCTATCACGCCCAGAGGGTGCAAGGCGTGAAAGGTGTGCCACATTAGCTCATATCGCCCCACTAAGAATAATGTGATAGAGTTGTAATAAAGTCAGAATACTTGTACAACTAACTACGATCTTTAAGATCTAGATATGAGTGTTGCTGTTTTTTTTAGAATCTCAAGCTTGAATAAAATTTAGTTTGAATAACCGATTTCTAAATGATGAATATAAAAAATAATTATTGTCTTGATAAATGGCTCTTTAGGCTGGATATAGTCTCTAACATGCTAATTTCCACCTATTTGGATCAATTTTTAGATTTTAGATATTCTCTTAGATTTGTTGGATCTTTACTTATTGTTAGCGAACTTAACTAAGTTCGCTTGTTAGTTTAGGGGTGAACTTAATGATTCAGTTAGTTTTTCTTGCTTTGTCTATAAATAGCTTATTTGTAACATTATTTAAGTTATCAATCAAGAAAAGCTAACAAAACTAACTGATCACCCCTAAACTAAGAAGCGATATACATGTATGGATATTTGCTTAAATCCATTTTGATATTTCTTTATAGGTGTTTGGATGCTTGGAGTTGTTTAGTTATTTGTTGAAAGTTGTTTGGATCTATTTAGAATTGTTCGTATATTGTTTAAATTTATTTTGATATTTGTTTTTTATATTTGTTTAAATATGTTTTAATATTCCTTTATAAATGTTTAGATCTTGCCACTTATTTAGATCTTTCAAGCTATTTTGAGTATTTTCTTTTAAAAACTTGATTTCTTCGAATAATTTATTTGTAAAAACAAATTTATTTTCTTTCTTTAATTATTTGGATCGGTTGTATATATAAAATATATTTGTGCCATTTTTTTTTGTAATAGGTTGATATTATTTGAGGTTGGATATCTTGTGGTGAAAAATTATTTTAGATATGTTCGTGACATCATTAGAGGATGTATTTGTTTCTAATCACTAATGTTTGTATTTAACTAGATCTATTAGTGTAGGTGGACTATCGTAATTTTAGTGGGGTAAATAATGAAGAGGACACCTAGTTGATTATTGGAGGCTAACAAGACGGGGACATTGATTGCGATATAGCCCACCGCGTTTAGGCAGGGTGGTGCAAAAGGAGAGCAACCGCAAGCTTTTTGTGCAACAAAAGATTTCCAGAGAAATTAAAAGGGAAATTCTATAGAGTAACAATTCGACCGACTATAATGTACGTAATTGATTGTTGGCCATTCGAGAAGACTCAAACGCGAAAGTTTGAGACAATTAAGATGAGGATGCTGAGGTGGATATGTGGGTACACGAGGTCAGACCGGGTAAGGAATGATGATTTTAGAGATAGATTAGGGTAGCACGTATCTTGGTTAAAATAAGTGAGGGGAGATTAAGATGGTCCGGGCATGTGCGAAAGAGACAAATGCCAACACATATCTCGGATACAAATGCAATGGTAAGCTTCATTTCCCTAAATCTTTGCTTAAAGCTGTTAAAAATTGTCGAAAACGAGTTTTATAAGCTGTCCACAAATGTTTATGCATGTGCAGCCTAAAAGATCAGACAAAGATCCGCCCGTTGAAATGATTTGATTTTTGGACAGTACGTTCAAAACTCGTATATGTAGATTCACACTCAAAGGAATTTTGATCAGAGATCTCTAGGTATGCGTTCATACCCTTAAACTCGGCTGTTTTAATTTTCATGCTGAAAAACGCAGTCCAAAAGAATCGGTGATACCTGGAAACCCGACCGTTGGAATGTTTTGATTTTTAGAATGCAGCTTATTAACACATAGTTGAACATTTCCACAGGAAGAAATTCCGATCAGATGTTGTTTGATTTTTAGAATGCGGGTGGTTTCGTGTTCGCAAACCATTTATAGATAAAGTATAAACTAAAACCCATTAAACTTTGGTTTTATTATGAATTAGCTTTATGAGTTAATTGGTTAAGAATTGATCATGTGAATAATGAATATTAGGATATTGGGAAATTTGATTGGTTATTGATTAAACTTGACATCGAGTCGCGATGATTGGAAGTATTGGAACATTTATATATCTTCTTTATAAATATAAATAGTGGGAATAATTATTTCGGTATACAAGAGGACATTTTGAGATAAAACCATATAATATGGGTTGGATATCCGAGGGACACTGATTATACCCTTGAAGGATACGGGTTCTGCCTTGAAGAATGCGAGTTAGTTACACCCGGTTGATTGAAGTTAGTTACATGTGTATTGCAGGATTAACAGTTTAGGAAAGGGACCCATCGAGGGAGACACCACATTTTCTTATATGATGTCGTGTTTAAATTATTGTTTTGGGTTGGTATGCTTGCTTACTAAAATGTTTGTGTTTGAAACTGTCGTTGCTGAATAATGTCGTGTTTATTAAATTATGTTTGTATTAAATAGGCATTTTTAAGGATGATTTGTTAAAAGGTTTAAAGGAATGGTTTTGGAACATAGATGGGTTTTGAAACGTTTTGATATGGTTTTATGCCATAAGGTGGTTTTAAACGTAAGGCACCGTAACGTGCCATGAAAAGCGTTTTGCAAAAGGTTTTGTGCAAAAATATTTGTTGGTGATTGTGAGTTCCTCTAAACGATTTCAAACGGTATGTGTGTGTATTTAACTAGTAAAGTCTTAGAATATCATGAATTCTTAAATTGAATGTCAATGCATTAGATAAAAGATGTTTATGCATTTCCATCTGGGTTGTGTCTATATATACATGCAATAAGCGCTTGTTATATTCCGTCTGGGGCGACACTTGAAATAGATTTGTCCCTCGTTCGAATGTGTATCATTTGTGGTGGGAGTTGTCGGTAAATATATACTTTTTGGGCCTCGTGCCATGATTGTTTGCCTTATGTTTTGATCGTTAGTAAGGTAGGAAAGTAAGTCGCGCTGATTTATCTATCCTGCGTTGCGTTTAATTCCTTTCAAGATGGTGTTTATGCCCTAATTACATGGACTCCCTTCACCCTTAGTATATTTATTTGGTTACAAGGAGGGTGATATTATTATTTGAGGTTGGATATGTTATGGTTTTTGTGTTAGGTTAATTCTTGTACAGATTTGAAGATATAAATTGTTGATGCACTTTCCTGTGACAACACTCTGGATAGAGTCTTAGTTTGTATTTCTAATGTCTGTAATTTGTCTTTGTATGTAAGAGTCGTTATGTAATAGTTTATCGAGTTGTATTTACTTTTACATAATGTTTGTTGTTTTTCTGCTAAGTGTTTTGCGCACTTACATGTGCGCAGGAGAAAGCTCCTGCGTACTTAGCAAGTACGCAAGAACACCTCTGCGTACTTGTTAAGTACGCAAGAGCAATTGGTCCTGCGCACTTGCTAAGTGCGCAGGCATCAGGTCTGTATAAATAGGATAGGTTCACAGAAGCTAAGTACGCAGAAACCATTTTGTTCAGACGAACTCAGTTCTGCTAAGTACGCAGCTTGTATTCTCTCTGTAACCGTCGAGTGTTTATAATAGAAAGAACATTTATTGTGACTCTCGTGTTTGGTTTACTTTGTTTTGTAAGACTCTCCACCTAGTCACGGGTATTCCACAACCCGGTCCGACTAGTAGACCACTTGCATGTGACGATCCGACACACACGAAGGGACCTACAAGTGGTATCAGAGCATTGCTCTTGAATTCGAGTGTTGTAAGTGAGTTTGGAGACGTTTTACTGAGTTTTATAAGCA
This sequence comes from Smallanthus sonchifolius, assembly GCA_023525975.1. NCBI lineage: Eukaryota > Viridiplantae > Streptophyta > Magnoliopsida > Asterales > Asteraceae > Smallanthus > Smallanthus sonchifolius. Next base: position 21,087,104 of record CM042043.1, read on the forward strand.
AAAAGAGGTATTTTTGTTGATTTTTGTGATAAAAAAGGGGTAGCTCTTGAGCACTTTTTTAGAAGCAAAAATATCTCAAAAACCGATTTTTGTTGTGTATTTTTGTGTTTTGAGCATCAAAGGTTGGTTAGAAACTTGTTTCTGATCCTTTGGCTCGATTGCATTGATCATCAGCCTACTTTTCACTATCTCCGGCGATTTTCAGGTGACCGGAAAAGGTTGGTGAGAGTTGCTGAAAAGGTGTCCTGCGTACTTACCATTTTTGGTAAAAAATACAGTTTTCTGCGTACTTACTAACTACGCAAGAGTTATCTCCTACGTACTTACAAGTGCGCAAGACTGAACTTGTGCGAACTTAAGTTATATCCTGCGTACTTAATATTTCCTCATGCGTACTTACAAGTACGCAAGAGCAAATCTTAACTACGCAAGACCATTTCTCAAGTGCGCAAGGCCAAAACCAAGTGCGCAACAGTGTCTGACTTTTCTGATTTTTTGACCAAGTAATTCACTATGTCGAACCTTCAGAATCTTGGAAACATGTTAAATTATGATAATGAGATCGGTACACCCAGAAACCGCCTAAACTATTAAATGTAAACGATTATTCGAATTGGAAGGCGCGTTTTGAACACTACATTTCATACACCGACTCATCATTATGGATACCAATCCTTGAGGGATATAAGCATCCCACACACATCTATCTTGATGAAGAGGTGCCAAAGCCCATCTCTAAGCTTGATGAAGAACAAAAGAAAGCTTATGATCGGGAAAAGAAGGCTTTTGGCTCAATCACTATGTCATTAACTCGGGAATTGTTTCACAGTTTCCGAGGCTATGACACCTCCAAGGATCTTTGGAAAGCACTTCAGAAAAGATTTGAGGGGAACAGTGACATTAAGAAGAGTAAGCGGGATCTTCTCCGGAAGCAGTATGAATGCTTCAATTTCATGGAAAATGAATCGTTAGATGATCTCATCTCTAGATTCTATCATTTACAAACGGAGTTGAAAGCTTTTGAACTGAAATATCCCGATGAAGAACTGGTGGAAAAATTTCTTGATGCTTTGCCACCAAAGTTTGAGATGTATACAACCCTGATGAGGGAAAATCCTAAATTCTATGAGTTAACAGTAGATGAGGCTATTTGTAAGATTCAAGCTCATAACATGAATCTTATGAAGAAGGAGAGCTCGGGAAGACCTCAGATACAGGACCCTTCCATGTATCATGGGACGACTTCCACTTCAAAATCATCGGGATCTGGAATTACCCTCTTTACTTGACACTCTAATGAAGAAGACCACTCAAATGGGTGTGGTGGTCATGCTTGTTATGCATCCGGATCAGGGTTGGGAACCAATCATCAACACACCTCAAGAAATCCTCAAGCTACGTCTTCAGCTAACCATTCTGCAATAGCCAAAATAGCTGAAGATCACGTAGCATTGTTTTCATCATGTATGCTTGCGTATGAGAATTTCATAGGCGGCAAGATAATGGATCCCGAAACTATTGAAGAAGACTTTAACCAAGTGGATCCTGATGATATTGAGGACATGGATATTCAATGGAATATGGCCATGCTTTTGAGGAGGGCCAAGCGTTTCCTGAACAGAACAGGAAGAAAGTTTATTGGTGGACATTCTAATGCCAAGGTTGGATTTGATAAATCCAAGGCCAAATGCTACAAGTGTCTGAACTATGGACACTTTGCTCGTGAGTGTCAAAAAGACCGAGCACCGGCCTCTGGTTTCACCAGACCTAGCCAGGGAAACATCCACGGCCACAACAACACTAGCCACCACAATCAACACCAAGGTGGTTCGTCAAATGCACTGGTTGCTCAGCATGACGAAAATTTTGATTGGGGTGTTCATCTAGAGGACGCCATCATTGCTCAAACACAGGTTGGTCTCATGGCTGAGATCATGGAGCTGATGGAGGCTGAGAGAAAAGAAGCTGAGGAGAAGGAAGCTTCTGTAGCTGTTGAAAAGGAGTCTACCACTGCCGTTGCTCTCATGGCCATTGGAGAAGCACAGAGTTCATCATCTGAGGTAGATTCTAACCCTTTCTGTGTTATTTCTTGTTCTAAATGTCTAGAGCTAAAGCATGAAATTTCTAAGCTCCAAGACAAAATCGAACCCCTAACTATGGCAGCTCATAATTACAAAGCAAACGAAAAACGTTTTAAAGAGTCGGTTGAAACGTTAAAAAAGGAAAAATGTGAATATTCTTTACAAATAAGTGAGCAACAAGTCCACTTGGATATTGCGTATAGGGGGTTAGAAAAACGGAACAATGAAATCAACAAACTGCAAAATGAGATCCTGCAGTTAAAATGTACAAATGAGAAGTTGAAAAACTCTCGCTTTGTGGTGGAGCACTACGAATCAGTAGTGAGGAAAATGAAGGGTATAGGTCTTGGTACCAATGCCATTCCTCCACCAATAAGTGGGAAGTTTGTCAATAGCTTGATAGACATTGATCTCACCTGTCTAGATGAGTCCTCTGATAAGGATGATTCCCCTAAAAAGGATGAATCCTCAAGTAAGGCTAACTCCACATCTAGTGAGGAGTATGTTACTGCTTCTGAAGATGGGTCGGTTGACACTTGCCCTGAAGGAGTAGTCTCTGAGGAGTTGTTGACTGAACAGAAAGTCCACAAAAACATCATCACTAATAGTGATAACTGCATTTTAACTGAACCTGATATCATTGAAACAAATGATAAACTTAAGGTAATGCTTTACGGGGGTTATAAAAATATTAACCAAGTTAAGAAAGAGGCTTTTTCAGCTCATTATGGGCTTGGTTACAAAGAGAATTTGCAAAAGTATTATACCCCCAAAAACCAAACTGAAAAAGGTCAGACTTCTGTTCATAAACCAACTCCTCCTGCTCATAATGGAGAGTTATCTAAGCCCAGATCTAATGAGCCTTACAAGAGAACTTATGTAGAGAAGAGGAACTGTTTTCACTGTGGCTTGGTTGGGCACATTGTTGTGAACTGTCCTTCTAAGAACCAAGGGAAACAACATGTTGTTTCACAGCCCGCTGTTATCCCCAGGTCGCCACCAGTGAAACCATTTCCCAAAAGTCCAAAGCAGAATGTGGTGAAACCACCAGTACAACCCATGGGAAAACCGAAGATTAAATCTGAGGCCAAACCATCTGTTGCAAGAAAGGTAAAGCAACCTGGTGTACCTCGTGTGTCTACATCTGGTAGTACACACACTGGTGAGAAATCTGTGGCTAGACTCTCTAAGCCACAAAGAAGAAGAAGGAATAAGAGGTTGAGAAAGCTGGAACATCAGGTGAAGCTTCCACAAGTTCACCGGATGTGGTTGAGCCAAAGTCTACTGTTCTGGTTAAGAATCAAAAGAGATCCTGGAACAAGAAAGTTAAAGGTTCTCAATCTCCTGTTCCAAACTCATCCAAAGATTCACCAATTTTGAACAATCATCATGACTGTGAGTTGAAAGAAGTAGTTTATCTTGAGAAGGATGGACGACCCAAGACCACAATGGCTTGGGTCTCCAAATCTAACTAATTCTTTTGTTACTTGTGCAGGGACGTCCGAAGGGTACTATCTCTAACCGTTGGTATGTAGATAGTGGATGCTCCCGGTACATGACAGGAAACATGGCCTTGCTTCAAGACGTTAAACCATTCAGAGGCGGCTATGTGGCCTTTGCCGGAGAAAAAGGCGGTAGTATCACGTGTCAAGGCGTGGTTTCGAACGGTTGTGTCAGCTTTGACAATGTCAACTTCTGCGAGCCCAAATGTGTGACAAGGAGTACTCGGTGATGTTTGACAAATCAGAATGCCTGATTCTCAAACCTAGTTTTGAGGTTCCCGAAGACTGGATTCTGATGAGAGCACCAAGATCAAACGACACTTATCAGATCGATATGAACGTGGCAAAAACCACCTCATCAGTTGCTACCTGTTTGCTTACAAAAGCGACAGAACTTGACTCCATCTTGTGGCATAGGAAACTCGGACATATTTCTTATCATAAAATGAATCATCTTGTCCGAAACGGTTTGGTAACCGGGGTTCCTAAGTTGAGGTTTACCGCTGCAGATGACTGTATGCCGTGTAAAAAGGGCAAACAGCAACGGAAGTCTCACAAGCCCAAGCTCCAAAACTCTATCGATACCCCTTTGGAGCTATTACACATGGATCTGTTTGCCCCCATAAGTATCAGGAGTATTGGAGGTAAGTCGTTTTGTCTGGTTGTAACTGATGATTTCTCACGTTTTTCTTGGGTGCACTTTTTAGGTACAAAAGACGAGACTGCTGATATTCTTCAATACCTGATCCTGAGCTTGGAATCTCTTTGCAAGCTGAAAGTTAGAAGAATAAGGAGTGACAACGGAACTGAGTGCAAGAATAATTTGATGGAACTTTTCTGTCTCAAGAGAGGGATCCGTCACGAATTCAGCGCGCCGTACACACCTCAGCAGAATGGAGTGGCTGAACGGAAGAATAGAACACTGATCGAGACTGCAAGGACTATGCTGTCAGATGCAAAGCTTCCTGTCACTTTCTGGGCAGAAGCAGTTAATACAGCTTGTCACGTCTTAAACAGGGTTCTGGTTGTGAAAAGGCACAACAAGACATGTTATGAGTTGATCAACAATCGACTTCCCAATATTGATTACCTAGTTCCTTTTGGTAGTCCGTGTTCCTTGTTGCTACAGTATAAAGACCGTCAGTCTAAATTTCATGCGAAAGCGGTGGAAGGCATCTTCTTAGGATATGTTGCCAATTCGCCCTGCAAGAGAGTGTACAACATAGGAACTCGTACTGTCGAGGAATGGTTTGAAGTGGACTGTAGTAAACACAGCACTCCACCAGAACCAAAAGGTCCAGCTTGGGGTATTGATTATGATGCGCTATTCAAGTCCTTCAATCTTCCTGACTTATCTGATGAAGACGCCGCAAATGTCTATGATTTATTGCGTGGCGACAATGACTCCGGTTTTTCTACTCGTGCTACTGTACCAATTATAACTCCTGATTCCAATGCTGCATCTGCATCTGGAACTCATGACAGTGATAACAGTGAAGGTGTTCATGTTGTTGGAGATGACGCTCAAGCCAATCCTAACACAATTATAGGAAATGAAGCTCCAGCTGATCCAATTAACATTGAATCTTCTTCCTCTGGAACACAGGAAATGGGGGAGTTAAGCACGAATCTAGATCCAGAAATTCAAGAACCGATTGTACCGGAGACGAGGGTGCATAGGAATCATCCAATCGACAACATTATTGGTGATCCTTATGCCGGTGTTCAGACTCGTCATAGAACCATCACTGAGAACACCAGTCTCTACACAGAGATATTTGACACTGGTGTCATGGAAACATGTCTGCATGCTGTATTTGTGTCCCAGTTAGAGCCGAAGAATGTGAAGGAGGCTCTCACTGACAACTGCTGGATTGAGGCGATGCAAGATGAACTGTCTCAATTCCAAAAGTTGCACGTGTGGGATTTAGTTGACTTGCCAAAAGGCTTTCAGCCAATTGGTACCAGATGGGTGTTCAAATGCAAGACGGATGATCGTCATGTAGTTGTGAAGAACAAAGCAAGATTGGTTGTTCAGGGTTTTTATCAACAAGAGGGCTTGGATTACAATGAAGTATATGCCCCAGTTGCTAGAATTGAGGCCATTCGACTGTTTTTGGCTTATGCCACATATGTTGGCTTCAAGGTTTATCAACTTGATGTGAAGAGTGCTTTCCTTTATGGTAAGGTGCATGAAGAAGTCTATGTCACTCAACCTCCCGGTTTTGAAGATCCGCATAATATCAATAAAGTGTACAAGCTCGACAAAGCACTTTATGGTCTTCATCAAGCACCGCGGGCATGGTATGAGACTTTATCTAAGCATTTACTGTCTAATGGTTTCGACAGTGGACAGATTGACTCGACTCTCTTCATACGGAAAGTAGGAGGTGACATTCTTCTTGTGCAAGTATATGTCGACGACATTATCTTTGGGTCGACCAATGAAGGGATGTGTAGGGAATTCGAGAAGGTGATGAAGTCCAAGTTTGAAATGAGCAACATGGGTGAACTGTCATTCTTTCTAGGTCTGCAAGTCAGTCAAAGAGAGAATGGAATTTATCTACATCAAACTAAGTACGTGCAGAACATCTTGTCAAAATACAAGATGAGTGATAGCACTACTTATGGCACACCAATCCCAGTCAATCATGGTTTGCATCCTGACAGAGATGGAAAAGATGTGGACAGCAGGTTGTACCGTGGGATGATCGGATCACTTATGTATCTCACAGCTTCAAGACCCGATATAATGTTTGTTGTATGTTTGTGCTCAAGGTTTCAGTCTCAACCGAAGGAGTCACATATGATAGCTGTGAAGAGAATTTTCAGATATCTGAAAGGGAAACCCCGATTAGGTCTTTGGTACTCTAAGCAGCAGTCATTCGACTTCAAAGCCTACACTGATTCAGATTATGGCGGTTGTAACCTTGACAGAAAGTCAACTTCTGGTGGATGTCAATTCTTAGGAGACAGGCTGGTCTCCTGGCAGTGCAAGAAGCAGTCAACGGTTTCTGTCTCAACTTGTGAAGCAGAATACATTGCTGCAGCGAGCGGTTGTTCTCAGATACTGTGGATTCAGCAGCAGTTGAGAGACTACGGCTTAAACTTCACTGGAACTCCTCTATTCATTGACAACAATGCCACCATGTCCATCACAAATAACCCGGTGAAACACTCCAAAACTAAACATATAGAGATTCGCCATCATTTCATCCGTGATTGTGCTGAAAAGCATTTAATTGAACTTGTAAAAGTTCACACGGATGACAATCTTGCTGACCTTTTCACAAAGGCATTTGATCGATCCCGTTTTGAGCATCTTGTCAACTTGATAGGAATGTTCAATCCTGAGTGAAAACTAAGTTTTCTTAACTCAATTCAATTCATGGAAGTTAAATTTTTAATTCCTTTAAATTTTCTGTACAGTTCTTTAGGTTTTAAAGTATTTTACAAAAATCAAATACAAAATAGAAAATGGAGAAAATTTCAAAGTTAACTTGAGAAAAGAGGAAATGATAGTACATCAGAAATGATCTAAACTTCATAGACTGCTCATATGGGAAATGATTGCGTCATGCTTACTTATCTGTTTAAAATTATTATGTTTTTAATATGTTTATTTACAAGTAATTTGAATTGTCAGTAGGCTGTATGCGTCTTTGAATCACTAGTAGTGTGGAAACTAAATTTAAATTACAACTGTGATTTGAACCCATGTTTGCAAGCGTGTGTGAGTAAAAGATTTGAAAAAGATCACTATCAGATAAAGGATGTTAGATTTTGACAATAATTTTCTTTTGAGATCAGTTTCGGGTTATGTTGTTAGCACAATTAATGCGGTTCATCTCACTGCCCATACTCACAAGTATGCAAGGAGAGATTGAATCAAGACATGTCTCTACATTAACCGTTGAGCATGTATTCACCCTTGAATCATTCCTGGTTCATTGAAATCAAATCCAAATAAAAGTTGGATCCCCTTACCCTATAATCAAACACCATCTTCATTATCCCGAATCATCATACCGATATTCAAAGAAGAAAATCACATGAAACCAAGACAAAAGAATCACTCGATTCTGAATCTTATGATTCCTGATAATCCTTATGGATTCTGCTTGATTTTTCTGTGCTAATTGATGTAACTTCATTCTGAAAATTAAGAAAATAATTGAAAATAATCTTAGATGCCTTGAAGATAGTGCAAAATATCATAGCATCTCAGTGGGGTACACGTTGTATATCTTATAATTAATACCTTAATACACAAGAACATGATACAAAGATGCGTATAGTTTCAAATCTTATAATATTGTCAACCTGAATTACTTGTTTATATGCTTATTACGTATGAATAAAGAGTAATACATGACATGATCCCATATTCTTTGATGTTTATTTTGTATCGTTTTTGCTAAAGATAGCCTGATATGATCCTTTGCTCGTGTCTTTGATCAAAAATAGCTTGTGTAAATGATTGTATATATCTATCTTGAAAAGAACAAAAAGATTTTAAGTTTTTAAGTTTATGCATAGTTCAAGTTTAAATCAGAAAAAGGCCAAAAATATTTTATGTTTAATCCTCATGAATTGTATTTGAATCCTCTTGGTTGAATATTTTTATCTTGTTCGTTATTTGACTTGAAAATCTTCATAATTTGAGTTGAAAGTGTGCGCACATAAGAGTCTCTGCGTACTTGATAAGTGCGCATGAGGTAAACCCTGCGTACTTAACAAGTACGCAAGACTTAAGTCATGCGTACTTAGTAAGTACGCAGGAGTTAAGTCCTGCGCACTTAGTAAGTACGCATGACCAATATGTGTTGGGTATAAATACAGGACTTAGAAAATTTTTTAGGGTTTATCACTTTCAAACGTTTTCTCCTGTGATATTCCCTCCGACCATTTTCCTCAAAAATTTCAAGTGTTCCAACCAGAATTTTCATCCCAATCACATTGTCATCTTCGTATTTCATCTCAGTGGTGAGATTATAGGCCAATTCCATCCATCGATTCTTGACATTTGGACCGATTTTTGACTTAGAAAATATTAGGTTAAATCCGATACATTTTGGGGTGAAATGGGGTTGTTTGGGTAACTTATTGACATTAATTTGCTAATACACGCCTAATCGATCCTCTATTCATTCTCTTAGTCATCGTCTGATCCGTCGATTGAAGTTGAACAGTCAATGGGTCGTTCGACTGACCTAGGTCAAAATTGCTCGTGGTGTAGTGCTTTGTGGTGTTAATAATGGTACCATAGGTTGGAATCCCTGATTCCGACCTAGTGGCGACCTAATCAACACACGCTTTGAACGATTTTAAAATTCTGAATTTTTTGCTAAGGGTTGTTCTTGCGCACTTAGCAAGTACGCAAGAAGTAATTCTTGCGTACTTGCTAAGTACGCAAGAGGAAAAACCTGCGCACTTGCTAAGTGCGAAGGACCAACACTTAGAAATTTTTCCTAAGTCTGATTTTTTTTTTCAAAGTGTAACTACTATACTATGTCCTGTGTGTCTACTTCCAGTGTTATAAGTTTTTCTAAATATGTTTTCTGTGTGTGTTTGCAGGCTATGGCTCGTGCATTCACTGACGAATTCAACCTAGTGGCTAACAGCGAACAAGAATGGAAAGGCGCAGCCTTGCAATACAGGGAGATTGTGGATTTTCTCAACATATCAAGAATAAGTTATGCAATCTCAGCAAACCCAACAGTCTCAAGACCGTACCTAGAGCAATTCTGGGAGACTGCAGAGCACGATTGCATGGTATCCCCGAATGTCATACGGGCTACAGTTGACGGTCGGGCTATTGCTATCTCGGAAGATACAATAAGGAGAGTATTCCAATTCGGAGACCTTGCCACCGACCCGACATCCTATCCAGATTACTACGTGGATGGGTGTTGGAGGCACAGAATGGGGTATGTCGGGGCAAGGGACTATGCTTCCTACAAGAAGATGTGGGTATTGGATCAATGGCGTTACTTTGCCCACATCATGATCGTGTGCATCTCATCCAGGAAAGTGGGGAAAGATGCCATGGGTCATGACCTAGCAGCGGCCATGGTGGGCCTGTCTCTCAATCGGGGCTATAACTTCTCTCGCTATATCTTCAAAGCACTAAATGACCAGATAAATACAGCAGAGAGGTTTAGGTTCCTTTTATACCCGAGGTTTGTGCAACTACTGATCGATGATGCATTTCCAAATCTGCGTGCTATCGGGGAGAGACTGCAGGTAAAAAGGGTGGACAAGAGAGTCTTTGCACAGTTTCTAAAGCCAAGCAGTGTAGAACCTACCCCTGAGCATACTGAACTCTTCGGCCACCTGATTAATGAAGCATACGTCGCTCCGGAGGACTGGAACTGGTATAGTCCTTACTCGGGACCAGAGATGAGTGATCACTCTGATGAAGAACAAGATGAAGAGAATGAGGATGATGAAGGTGATGATGAACATGAAGGTGATGATGAACATGAAGGTGATGTTGGTGGTGCAGAGGAATCCGATTCGGAGGTAACAGAATCAGATTCTTCTTATTCCGATGACGCACCATCACAGGTACATCCGAGAAGGTCGGCACAGGTAACCCTGCCTGAGTCGTCTTCAAAAAGAAAACGACAAAGCTCGAGCAGCGAATACGAGCCGGATTCCGACTCTGACGCTGCTCTACAAAGACGAAGGCGAGAGAAAGCCAACAAGAAAAGGGGCGATAGGCAAGAGGTTGCTATCCCCAGGGTTGAAGAGATTTAGACTGTGCAGCCAGTACAAGTTGAGGCTGCCCGTCCAGAGTCAGAATCTACCACGCCAGCACGGCAACTGTTTACAAGGAGGAGAAGGCCACTGGTACAAGAAGATGTGGCAGTCACGGCGGTCACAGAGGTGATTCCTGTGACGGTGACCCTCCCTACTCCAACCGTCCAGGTGACGGTGACTGCTCCACTTCTCACGAAGTCAGTCACCATCACCCCAACCATAACTCCCATCATTTCATCCCCCATCCCAACACCCACCAAAGAGCCGTCAGGTCAACCCTTCAACTATGGTGATTTCTCACAAGGGTTTGACTTTGACACAATCTTCTCCTCTCCCATCCATAATGCCGAAGCCTCATCCTCTAGGCATCCTGATCCGAATGATACAAGGATCGATGTGCTAGAGACCTAAGTTGCTGAACTGTTGAAGACCATTCAAAAGTCAAAGGAGGAGTCTGATGCTCAACAAGCACAGATTAATTCCTTGGCCGATGAAGTTAGGATTCTCCACAGCCAGAGAACAGGGACAAATGAGCAATTAAAGAATGTCATGGCACAGAATGAACTGTTAATGAAGACTAACGAAATGATTCTAGGCCACAGAACTTCACCTGAGCTGAGGATGGACTTGCAGAGAAAAGAGCACGAAGCGAAGTTGGTGAACTGACCGCGAAGCTAGGTGCTCAGGGGGAGAAGGAGACAGAGAAAGAGAAAGAAAAAGAGAAAGACAAAGAAAAGAAATCCAGCGGTGCCGAGTCTTGTCATCCAGTCGATCTGACTAAGGATGATGATAAAGACAAGGATCCTGAAGTCGTTCCTAGTGGAGGTGAGCACCTAGCTTTGGCGATTGTGCCCATCTCTTCTGTTCCATTGGCTGAGGGGGGAGTCTACTCAGCAAGAGGGTGGTGATACCTCAGGTGGTGGTGGTGGAGATAAAGGGAAGTCAGCGGCTGACGTGCTCAAGGACTTATCTGATGATGAGATCCTCTACTTAGAGCCTGACTATTCCAAAGAGGCACAAATCGATGCTCTCCTTAATCTGGAAGAATGAGAGATTGACTCTGGTGATGACCGGAACGATGATGATGATGATGTGATAATCGAGATTCCCAAGGGCGACGGGGAACTAGAGTACGAGTTAGAGGATGGTGAGATCTTTGAAATACCATCGCTTGAATCTCTGCTCGAAACAGACACAGGCTCAGTTGACATGGCAAGTAATGTTGAAGCTACAACTGAAGCCTCCCCAGTCGACCCTACACCTGTGGACCCCGAGGCACCAAAAGAGAAAGACATGCCTTCTGCATCTACAAAGGGTCCAGCTCCCGTGTGGCAAAAGACGTCTATCACAGACAAGCACGGAGCGACAGGTATGATCTTGGCTGTTAGGTTCGAGGAGGACAAGCAGCTGTTCGCCATCAAAAGATCTGGGGGAGTTCAATACTTGAAACCCACCAGTGAGGCGTTCAACTCTTTGCCCAAGAACGACCTTGTGAACCTCGCAAACCGTGACCTGCTGAGTCACTCGAGTAATGCAGTAGCAATGGGTTTGTGGGTTACACTACAGCGGGAAGCAAGATCAGGGAAATTTGAATACCTCAAGCCTCAGGTGCCCAGAAGAGTCAAGGATAAGCACGCTGTGCATCCTGTGACTAAGAAACCCTTAAAGAGATTGGTATACAAGCCAGTGCGATGTGAAACTAAGATTCCCCTGAGCAAGTTACCTCAGGATATTCATGGTGACATGTGGTACTGGTACGTTGATCCAAAAACGGGCGAGGCTGTAGTTATGGGTAAAGGTAAGTCAGATAGTGGAAACACAGTACCAAAGGAAGTGATCAGGGTTTTTGATGAAGTCTGCTTCATCAATTTCTCTGTGAACGATCTGGAGGTACTAGCAGACAAGTTCTGCATCCACACTGACGAATGGACAAAGCTTCTCTCGGCCAAATACGACAAGTTAATCAAGTTTTGCCTTGATTACAAGAAGAAGATGGAAGCTAAGGAACAAGTGCTGTGAAGACTGAAGAATGAAGACTGAAGACGATGAAGATCCCGAGCTGTTGTCAAGGGGGAGTTTGTTGATGCACTTTCCGTTGACAACACTCTGGATAGAGTCTTAGTTTGTATTTCTAATGTCTGTAATTTGTCTTTGTATGTAAGAGTCGTTATGTAATAGTTTATCGAGTTGTATTTACTTTTACATAATGTTTGTTGTTTTTCTGCTAAGTGTTTTGCGCACTTACATGTGCGCAGGAGAAAGCTCCTGCGTACTTAGCAAGTACGCAAGAACACCTTTGCGTACTTGTTAAGTACGCAAGAGCAATTGGTCCTGCGCACTTGCTAAGTGCGCAGGCATCAGGTCTGTATAAATAGGATAGGTTCACAGAAGCTAAGTACGCAGAAACCATTTTGTTCAGACGAACTCAGTTCTGCTAAGTACGCAGCTTGTATTCTCTCTGTAACCGTCGAGTGTTTATAATAGAAAGAACGTTTATTGTGACTCTCGTGTTTGGTTTACTTTGTTTTGTAAGACTCTCCACCTAGTCACGTGTATTCCACAACCCGGTCCGACTAGTAGACCACTTGCATGTGACGATCCGACACACACGAAGGGACCTACAAGAGAAGTCTGACCTCGTGCCATGATTGTTTGCCTTATGTTTTGATCGTTATTAAGGTAGGAAAGTAAGTCGCGCTGATTTATCTATCCTGCGTTGCCTTTAATTCCTTTCAAGATGGTGTTTATGCCCTAATTACATGGACTCCCTCCACCCTTAGTATATTTATTTGGTTACAAGGAGGGTGATATTATTATTTGAGGTTGGATATGTTATGGTTTTGTGTTAGGTTAATTCTTGTACAGATTTGAAGATATAAATTACATAGGTTTTATTAAATATAATTGTTGATCTAGGTCACACATTCTTCATAAGATCTGCATGCTATTTGTTATTGCAAGTGTGTACATAAAAATTAGTAATGTTTATCAAAATTGACCTTGCGGATAGCTAAGTTGTACTCGAGAACAACCAACTTGAAACCAATGTTTTAAAAACCGGTTTTTAAATTGTATCAGATTAGGCTCAGAAATGGTTCAACCGGTTGTATCAGGTTGTACCAGGTGGTTTAACCGGGTTGACTAATAAACCTATAATTTCATAAAAATACAACTTTATTCAAAAAATAATCCAAAAATACATGATTCCATGATAAAATTTAATCCAAAAGTTAATTCATAATCAAAAGATAATCCAAATACACTTAATTTTTTAATAAAGTTTTTTTAAATAAAAGTGCATAATTGTTTTATATCATTGGAGTGTTGAATTATTAATTTCTTGATTGCTTAATAGAAATATTTTTTATCAACATCGCCATCCTCATCAACAACAGGATAACTATTTTCATTTCCTACAATATTAAATAAGAACTTGTATCGCTTAAATGTTTTTAATGACAAGTAGAAGAATGATGGTTAAACGTAATTTTTACATAGGTCGCTATTTCTGAAGATGAGCATATCAATTGATTTGTTTTTCTAAACTGGGCTATAGGTAAGGTAAGGTAATTGATCAACAAGCATTCTGTTTGTGACTTAGTGTGTATCCCGACAAACAATTTTTTTTTAAGTTTAAACATAAAATTTTACTTGTAACTAAAACCGGTACAACAGTATAACCCGGTATTACCGGTAATACCGGCGGTTCAACTAACATACCGGTTTTTCAATTTACCGGGCTATTGACCGAGACCCTGTTCAACCGGTATTACCGGCCGATTTAAACCGGTTTTTAAAACATTGCTTGAAACAATATAAAAAGTCAACAACAAAAAACTTTCCTTAACCTTTTATGAGTTAGAAAAAAAGAAGTTATGTTGCTCTTATATAAAACTCAAAGGAATTCCTTTAAAGGGTTAATATAGGGCTGGTATAATATGTCAGACACGACACGATAAGACACGCTAACCTGTTGTGTTAAACACGAACACGACACGCTAATTAATCGTGCCATTTTTTTCAAACACGAACACAACCTGTTTAGAAACATGTCACCTGTTAAGGGACCTGTTTAGAGAGAGAATAAATATAACATATGTAATGAAAGAAAAAATGCAAAAACTTTAAAAAAATTAAAAAAATCGAATTATAACATCCATTATCATAATAAATCATAAACTTTTTTAAAACGAAAACCCATAAAAGTCCAATCAAAACATCCATTAAAGAGGAGACCGGAGATGACGACTGAGAGGAGACCGGAGATGATGAGGACGATGGAGAAGGGGTGAGCCGCCGAGTTGGATAATAATCTGTTATTGTTCCATTACTTCCGCCTAGCTGGAGAAGGGGACGATGGAGAAGGATTGATATGCGTATCAGGGTGTATGCGACCGGAGAAGAAGACCGATGGAGTGTAAAACAATTAGGTCAAAAATAAAAAGAAAGCGATGGCCCTAATGCAATTCACATGTAAAGTGTTTGGGCTTTGAGCCTTTAAAAAAAGTGTTTGACTTGGGCTTGGGATGGGTAAATACTAAACAGGATGTTAATCGTTAATTGTTAACATGTCCCTAACAAGTCTTAACAGGTTAACATATCTTTAACCTCTTAAGACACGAATTTAACATGTCCCTAACGTGTCGACCTGTTCAAGACATAAAACATGTTAAGGTCAAACACGGGACATGTTAATTACGTGTCGTGTCATGGTAACATGTCCGTGTAAAAAATTGCCAGCCCTAGGTTAATCACATGAGCTACTCGATAGAGGTTTGTTAAAAGTTGGAATCAAGTTGGGCTTAAACGAGCTTGAGCTTGAGATTTTATTTGAGGCTCATTGAATAAACGAGCTCGAGGTTCACATATGGAGCTCGAGAGTCTAAACGTTTATTGGTATAATTTATATTTAATGTATTAAATATATTTACATAATAATAGTTATTATATATAAAATCATGATAAAATAATTAAACAATTAATAAATGCCGATAAAAAAAATAATTAACTAAATAACAAACAAGTCGAACCCGAGCAAATATTGAAAAACTACTTAAAAATAAAGCTCGAACCTAGACGAGCTCACGCTCGACTAGTTTACACTCTAATTGTAAGCAACGCAACGTGAAATGTTACGAGTTAGCAAAAGAAATTTTGTGTTTATGAAAAGCCAATAGAAGATTTTTATTTAGAACTAGATTTCGTAACTAAAGATCAGAATCACTTACAAATCTCACGATAGTTTCAAATCTTATCAACACTGAAAATACAAAATCACTCTATAAATATATTTATGAGAGAGTATGATTGATTGGCAAAAAGAAAAAAAGGTAGTATTCATGGATCACAAAGAAGAATTAAAAAAATAAAATAAAAATCGGTAACAATAATTATGCTGCATAATTTTGAGGATGCAATAATTGTAAAAAATAAATAAATATACAGTCGGACAAAAAGTGAGGTGAATCCGGAAGTAAAAAGCTAGAATCTTTTCAAGAACTCACTTCAACCTTTTCTTTCATCTTCATAAATACCAACACCGTTTTCCCTCTTCAATTTCGAACCCTAATTTATCCGAATCGTACATTTGTACTCTATAGCTCGATGCAAATCTGTCAGATCTATCACATTCACATTTACCCGTTTGCTCTGCTCTGATTTCATGCTAGAAAAATGTCTGCGAATCGAAATAGTAGTTACAGTGGAAGCCTGGTTGATCCGAGCAATCTGCATCTGAAGAAGGAGTTAACTCAGATTAGGAAAGCTGCTCGTGCGCTACGAGATCCCGGTACAACTTCCTCGTGGCGGTCGCCGATCACTTCATCTAGATCCGCCACCGCGGTTGCCCTAGCTGCCGGAGATGCTTCGTCTTCCATCACCACGGCTCCTGTCAATCACTATATTCACCATTACAGGAACAGTTCTGGTCACAATGTAGAAGAAACTGGTGAGAATAATATTAGTAGTAATAATAATGCTAACAGGAGGAAAGAGAAGAAGGTGTTTTTGTATAACTGGAGATCTCAGAGATCGGAGAGTGAGAGGAGCCAGCAAAGGAGCAATGCAGATGACGGAATCGGTGATGGAGAGGAGAGCGTGGATGATAGCATGAGCGATGCGCGAAACGATGGGGATTTGAAGAGTGAGACTGTTGATGAGCACAGGTATGCACTGTCGTCGTCTTCGAATATGATTAATACTTGTAAAGATGGAATTAGTAACAAGAAGAAGACGAAGAAAATGATGCATTCGTCTGCTGCTTTAAAACTTGAATTGCAGAGACGGCTTAGTTTAGTAGATCATATAGATCAATATGATGATGTTAATGGTGATGATATTGTTGTTAAAGGGACTTCAGTGACATCCCCGTTGTTGTCTAGGTTTAGATCGGCTAAAGTGATGCGAGGTAGTAGTAGGAAAGATGATTCGTCTTATTGTTATAGCACGCCGGCTTTGTCCACAAGTTCGATTAATAATAAATATTGGGCTAGGAATCCAAGCACGGTTGGGTCATGGGATGGGACATTGGGATCTTTGAATGATGGTATTGATGATGATGATGATGAAGATGATGATCGGTTAGGTTTACCAGGTCGCCAGGGGTGTGGGATTCCTTGTTATTGGTCATCGTCCAAGAGAAGTACTCCAAAACGTGGTGTTTGTGGTAGTTGTTATTCTCCGTCGTTTTCTGATACGCTAAGAAGAAAAGGAAGTAGCATGTTATGTGGGAGTCAAACCAGTTATCATGGACGACGCCATAGATCGTCTATGAGTGGTTACAACAAGAAGAGGCTCACCCACAAAACTTCTCATGTTCCATTGCTTACAAACGGGGCTGAAAGCAGAGATCGTTCATCTGTTGGGACAGATGACGAGCTTTCAACTAATCATGGTGAGATTGATTTGGAAGCTTTGAGTCGGTTAGATGGAAGGAGATGGTCAACAAGCTACAAAAGTCAAGAAGGGTTGGAGCTCGTAGCTGTAAATGGTGAAGTAGAAGGGGATTCTCCTTCATCTCTTGTTGATAATATTAACTGCTTTAGCTATAAGTACAGGCCTATGTTCTTTGAAGATATAGTTGACCAGAATGTTGTAGTTCTGTCCCTTGTGAATTCTATAATCAGGAGAAGAATTGCTCCAATATATCTATTTCAAGGTCCCCGTGGTACTGGGAAAACATCAACAGCTAGGGTCTTTGCTGCTGCCTTGAACTGCCTCGCCACCGGAGACATGAAACCTTGTGGGGTTTGCACGGAATGTGCAGGGTTTATTTCAGGCAAGAGTCGAGTCATTACTGAAATGGACGGCTCCAATAAGAAGGGGATTGATAAAGTTAGATTTTTGATGAAGAAACTGCAGATGGGTTCTTCTACATCAACCTTTATTAGGCATGATGTTTATGTTATTGATGAATGTCACTTATTACCATCTAAGTTGTGGTTGGCATTTCAAAAGTTTCTTGAAGAACCACCTCCGGGTGTTGTGTTCATCTTTATAACTACTGATCTTGATAATGTACCACGTTCTGTTTTGTCACGGTGCCAGAAGTATACTTTTAACAAAATTAAAGATAGTGACATAGTTAACAGGTTGGGGAAAATCTCAGAAGAGGAGAATTTGGATGTTGGGTCAGATGCTTTAGATTTGATTGCTCTAAATGTAGAGGGTTCACTTCGGGACGCGGAAACTATGTTGGATCAGTTAAGTTTGTTAGGAAAAAGAATCACTACTGATCTGGTGAATGAACTTGTGAGTTTCCTGACCTTGTCTAATATAGTAGTTCAGCTACTTTCTTATTGTAAATAGGGACTAATTGTTTATAAATAATTAGTTCTTTTTATGGAATGAGTTAGATTGAACTGAAACACATTTTTTTCAAATCTTTAACAAATAATCAGTGTGTCAAATACAATTACAAAATTTACAATCTCATTAATAATATATTTCTTGAATAAAATAGGAGGTTCTATGATTTATGTTATAAAAATACATTTTAGGCTAACGTTTTTTATTTTATTTTACCTCTTAGAGATAAAAACATAGCCCAAATCGACCCATATATTTGTAAATGGATTGAAATGACACCTATAATTGTTAGTATAGTTGATGCTTTTCGGTTTCCAATTCACTTTTTTGTTACTCTTTGGAGCTACTGTAGGTGGGAGTTGTCTCTGATGAGAAGTTATTGAAACTTCTGGAATTAGCAATGTCGTCAAACACAGCAGAAACGGTGAAAAGAGCTAGAGAATTAATGGACTTGGGGGTTGATCCTATGGTTTTGATGTCTCAAATGGCTACACTTATTATGGATATCATTGCTGGAACATACCAAGTGGTTGAAGCTGGATATGGTGACTCATTCTTTGATGGTAGAAGCTGTAAGTTCTCAACTTTTTTATTTAGAAAATTAGTATTAAGAGCATTATATTAGTTATCTGGTGCAATGTGGGCCTTGAGAGCTTTGTCCATGTATTAACTTGAACACTCTCATGTGACATTTGACAGTTTGACACCTTGTATATGATGCACCTGATTCTGTCCACTAGAGGTAGCAAAGCAGGTGGGGTGGGTGGGATGGATAATCTTTTAACACATCAAAACAGGCCAGGTTGGGTTGACCCACCAACAATATTTTGTCCAATTTTTATTTTTTTATTTTTTAACTTAAACAAAAATGTAATGTGTTAAATATTATTACAAAATTTGTGTTATTAAAATAGTAAATAGTTTGTTTGGAATAAATCAATGTAGGAGGTTGGAACTTGGAAACATTCAAGTAACACTTTGTGTAACTTTCAATATGATTAACCCACTCGACCCATTTCACTGTTAGCTACTTCTCTAAATTTGGCCCATTAAAATAACACAGTTTGTCCAGTTTTTAAGTACATGGTATCTACTTCCCACATAACCTAGATTGAAGTCAATGTAGACCAAAGTTGAGGTGCATCTTAGATAAAACAAATGGCACTAATGATATAGTTTCTAATAGCAAACGTTCTAGATCATTATATCAAGTTAAAGTTTAACCCAAATGATCCATTAGCATTAAGATAAATCCCAAATCAATCTGGTTGCAGATAAAAGGGTTGAAATTGTGAGCCGTTATTATGTACCAACTGCTGTGTATTTACTAAATTACACCTGCAAGATTACTTGCTTCTGCTTGTTAATCAGATTAGATTTAACAGCAATGTACAGTGTTGTAAAATTCTGGAAAAACCTTGGATTTTCCAGCTAACCCCTTCAAATTCCAGCCAAATATGTGTAAATATTTAAAAATGAACATTTTTATAAAAATTACTTATAAAAATGTGTGTATATTTATAAAAAACTAAAAATTACATATAAAAATTCCAATCCGATTAATCCCGCCTAGGCCCCGATTAATCCCGCCTAGGCCTAGGCCCCACCCCACCGCCCGACTAGCGCCTAGCGATTTTTCCAACCATGGCAATGTATATGCTTGATCACTGGCATTAAATTGTAATATTTTTAGAAGGACGATTTATATATCTCTAACATGCTAATAATTACCAATAATAGTTGTGAACCATTGTCCAGTGACAGAAGCTGAAGTGGAGAGACTAAAGCAGGCTTTGAAACTACTTTCTGAGGCTGAGAAACAATTAAGAGTTTCTAGTGAACGTTCAACATGGTTCACAGCAACCCTTTTACAGCTTGGTTGTGCCCCTTCGTCAGATCCTACTCCTTTAGGAAGTGGTAGAAGACACAGCTCCAGGACAACTGATGATGACCTGTCAGCTACTTTCAAAGATATTTATTTTCAAAAACACAAAGCGGATACTACGCGCTATGCACCTCAAAGGTCTACTCCTATGAAATCTAATCATACAAATTCAAGTAGTAGTCCAGAAGATGCACTCATACCAATGAGGCAACTCATCAATGGGGATGGCCCATCTGTCTCACATCATGATGATGTCATGCATGGAAATGCCAGTTCAAACATATTGAATGATATTTGGGTCCGTTGCATTGATAAGTGCCATTCTAAAACCCTCAGGCAGCTGCTACATACTTATGGGAATCTTGTGTCTGTTTCTGAAGATAAAGGTAATCATAAGTTCTTTATGTGCTTCAGTTCATATCAGAGGTCACAAACGAGAGTAGGGTTGGGTAGTGGGTCAAAATGGGTAATCTTTTGTACGTCTCACTTTGGGTTGACGTGAAAGTTGAAACATTTTCTCCAAATGTTTTTATTTACATTTAGTGCTTCCAATATGATTTCAAAAATTAATAATTTTCAATTTTATGAATTAAACATACATTTTGGGAGACTACTTTCGACTTGTTCTCTTTTAACCTATTTTTTCTTTTACCTGTTTGACCCGTTAGAGATATAACATAACCTGAATCAACCTAAATATGAGTAAATGGGTCAAGACTGCCACCTCTGGCTTTAGTCCATATAATTACACATTCATGTTCATCCTTCCTATTAAGCAAATGACACAAATCATTACCTGGTATTACTAAACTACTAAATTATTTTAGTACTCACGAATAGAAAATCTTTCATACCAACATCTGTTATCTATCTATTGTCCCTAATACTAAAACCTTCAAACAATTAGCAAAGAAATTGCCAAGATGTTTAATGCTGGTCTACTAAGGTAACCAAACAAACAAGATTTGCAGTTTTTTGGTTCTACATTATGCATCCTAGATCATTATTAAACTACTAGATGTAGCAAAATGGGCAGGTTGGGTAATGGATCAAAACGGACGGGGACTTCTTTTGTCCACTTTTTGTATGTACTTCATGGATTTAATATGATTGCAAAAAACTATTATTACGATAATAATCTAAAATTTAAACTAATTGATTTTGTCTTATTTTTAAGCCAATTTTTGTTATTTAATCGGTTTGACCCTTCTGAGATAAAACACAACCCAAATCAACTTGTTCATAAGTAAATAGGACGCCACAAACATTTAGTTGAAAAGCTATAAAATTTGATCATGCACGCATGTGCCAAAGATCTAAATAATGTATAATATATTTATTTATGTTGCAGGTGTCCTTGTTGCTTATATTGTCTTCAGGGACAAAGATATCAAAAGCAGAGTTGAAAGGTTTGTTAGCAGTATCACAAACTCATTTGAAACTGTTCTCCGTCGCAATATAGAGGTTAGAATTATATTATTAACGGATGATGGATCTAATAAACCAAAACCAATTAATGGGGAACCGACAAATGGTTTGACTGAGAGGAAGATTGAGTCAACTTCAATGGACAATTGTTCCAATCAAGACGCATTAAAAGGGAGAAAGACTGCAAATCCAGTTCTAAGAATAGAATCAATCATACATGAGCAAAGGTTAGAAACAGCATGGTTACAAACTGCAGAAAAAAGCACCCCTGGATCGTTGCAACGGTTGAAGCCCGAAAGGAATCAAGTCTTACCTCAAGATGGTGGCAGTAGTGGTCAAATGGAGACATCACAACAGCAATGGGAAGACGAGTTGACCCGTGAACTCAATCTTTTGAAAATCAATGATGGGAAGCCCGTTTCAAAGGAACATGCTACTATGTCACACGACGCCAATTTAGTTACCAAGTACACCAAAGATACCAACTTGAATTCCATTTCTATTTTTGGGAACATACTTTCAAGTTAGAAGCCGGTTGATTAATGCATGAAAGACGGGTCTGATTTAGTTGACCCAAAACACCTTTTTTCCGTTTTTTTTTAAATTCTATAAATAATAAGTGTGTCAAATATGATTATGATTGCAAAAGTTATACTCTTTCACAACTAAACTAATGTTTTTAAATAAAATGATTTACGAGGTTTTATGCATTAAATATATACTTTCACTGACTTCCAACCCATTTGACCTGAAATTGACTGTATAATATGTTCTTTTATGGGCAATTTGTCATTAATGTTTTTTTCATTTCTGCATGAAAATATGTTCCATAAGATGGAAATTAATTTAATTATCCCTGCAGTAATTAGAAGGCTTCCTGCAACTTTATACTAAGATTGCTAACATCATTTTGGTTTTCTTTATACAGCGGATACGAGTCTGGAGCAGGTGGTGGTTGTTTGTGTTGGAACAAAACCAAGCCCAACCGCAGGGGAAAGGCAAACTCTTAAAACTCTCTCGTCACTTAGAGGTGGAAAATGGGTGGGTTGGATATCAGGTCATAACGGGTATTGTTTTCATGTCAGCCAACATTTTTTGTCCCAAGTATTTAAACTTTAATAATTAGTGTGCAAAATAGGATTACATAAATTATATTAACATAATGATTCAGAAGGTTTTGTGCATTTAAACTACACTTTGTATTCTTCTTTTACCTGTTTGACCCGTTAGAAATAAAACATAACCCGACTCGACCCATTTATAAATTAATCTATCATAATTGCCACTCTAAAAGAAATCTTCAAACGGAATAGAATGTGTGCACGTATTCTTTTTGCAGTCGATAAACTTTGTAAACTTTCTTTCGAACAGATGAAACCCGGAACCCCAGTTGGGCCCCGCAGAGGTGCCAGATTTTTATTGTTTGGGGAGTGCGGAAAATCGACAAGGACAGAATACAGATCTAGAAGGTGATATTTAGAAGCAAAAAATTCAAGTTCATTTATATTATTCAAATTATTTTCTAATTTATTGCTCTTGTAGTTGTTATGAGAGATACATGTAAAGTTTTTAACACCTGGGATTTCTGCATTTGTCCAAATCTTTTATTCATGGGAGCAATAAGGGGAAAAGAGATTGTTCTTTCTTCCCTTTCTTTTCAATGTATACTATTGCTGCCATTTGTATTGGTGATTTTCTTGATATTTTTTTTTAAATTTCGATTTATACCTTTTTTTTTGTTAATAATGATGCTGATGTGGAAATTATTAGCGTTGGCAATTTCTGGCACCACCCGTTTAAACGAAACGAAGTTAAGCATGTTTGGGTTTGAGTTAAACGGGTATGGGTCATAAACGGGTTGACACGATTAAAGTTGTGTCTAAACGGGTTCAGCCCGCCTGGTTATGACACGATTAGACCCATTTAACTAATTGTGTTAAAATAGCTTACATGTTAACACAACCTGTTTATAACATGCTAACACGCCTAACCCGTTTATGACACGATTTGAGCTGAGGGTCTCCTTGAAAGCAGCTTCTCTATCCTATAAGATAGGGGTATGGCTTGCGTACATTCCACTTTCTCCAGACCCTACCAATAGCTTTGTTGTTGGTGAGATTTTGCTGGGTATGGTTGTTGTCACTCGCCAAAACTATTTACAAATCTTTTCCTTGTTTTTGTTTTCAACTCTAGTTTTTAGGGATGAGGTATTGGTAATCATTGACCCATATTATGTTATAAATTGTCTCATACGCGGTCCCATGCTTGTCGGCTACCCATTACTCAATACCTATTGGGCTCGTGGGTATACCAGTTTATGGTGTTATTTGGTTACCTGAAGTATGTTCTTAAACTCTCCTAAAAAAACAACTTGAAATATAAAATATTCAAGTTTTAATATACAATTTATACCAGATAAATAAGTAACTGATTGCGTCATGTGTTACAATTCTGATAAATAAGTTTTTAATATTTTCTTGATATTTTTTTTTAAATTTCGATTTATACCTTTTTTTTGTTAATAATGATGCTGATGTGGAAATTATTAGCGTTGGCAATTTCTGACACCACTCGTTTAAACGACATGAAGTTAAGCAGGTTTGAGTTTGAGTTAAGCAGGTTTGAGTTTGAGTTAAACGGGTATGGGTCATAAACGGGTTGACACAATTAAAGTTGTGTCTGCCCGCCTGGTTATGACACGATTAGACCCATTTAACTAATTGTGTTAAAATAGCTAACATGTTAACACAACCTGTTTATAACATGCTAACACGCCTAACCCGTTTATGACACGATTTGAGCTGAGGGTCTACTTGAAAGCAGCTTCTCTATCCTATAAGATAGGGGTATGACTTGCGTACATCCCACTCTCTCCAGACCCTACCAATAGCTTTGTTGTTGGTGAGATTTTGCTGGGTATGGTTATTGTCACTTGCCAAAACTATTTACAAATCTTTTCCTTGTTTTTGTTTTCAACTATAGTCTTTAGGGATGAGGTATTGGTAATCATGGTCCCATATTATGTTATAAATTGTCTCATACGCGGTCCCATGCTTGTCGGCTACCCATTACTCAATACCTATTAGGCTCGTGGGTATACCAGTTTATGGTGTTATTTGGTTACCTGAAGTATGTTCTTAAACTCTCTTAAAAAACAACTTGAAATATAAAATATTCAAGTTTTAATATACAATCTATACCTGGTAAATAAGTAACTGATTGCGTCACGTGTTACAATTCTGATAATTAAGTTTTTAATATTTTCTTGATATTTTTTTTTAAATTTCGATTTATACCTGTTTTTTTGTTAATAATGATGCTGATGTGGAAATTATTAGCGTTGACAATTTCTGACACCACCCGTTTAAACGACACGAAGTTAAGCAGGTTTGGGTTTGAGTTAAACATGTATGGGTCATAAACGGGTTGACACGATTAAAGTTGTGTCTAAACGGGTTCAGCCCGCCTGGTTATGACACGATTAGACCCATTTAACTAATTGTGTTAAAATAGCTAACATGTTAACACAACCTGTTTATAACATGCTAACACGCCTAACCCGTTTATGACACGATTTGAGCTGAGGGTCTCCTTGAAAGCAGCTTCTCTATCCTATAAGATAGGGGTATGGCTTGCGTACATCCCACTCTCCCCAGACCCTACCAATAGCTTTGTTGTTGGTGAGATTTTGCTGGGTATGGTTGTCACTCGCCAAAACTATTTACAAATCTTTTTCTTGTTTTTGTTTTCAACTCTAGTTTTTAGGGATGAGGTATTGGTAATCATGGTCCCATATTATGTTATAAATTGTCTCATACGCGGTCCCATGCTTGTCGGCTACCCATTACTCAATACCTATTGGGCTCGTGGGTATACCTGTTTATGGTGTTATTTGGTTACCTGAAGTATGTTCTTAAACTCTCATAAAAAACAACTTGAAATATAAAATATTCAAGTTTTAATATACAATCTATACATGATAAATAAGTAACTGATTGCATCACGTGTTACAATTTTGATAAATAAGTTTTTAATATTTTCTTTGTTACTTTGTAAATATTCATTAGTATTTAATATTTCCCTTTATACTTTATAAATCTTCATTACTAACTATTTAATATTTTACTTATTTAAAAACGGGTTTCTAACCAAGTATATTAATAGGATAATATCATATATATACCCTTATAAAAATGGATAAATATCATATATACTCAACAAATACTAAAAATAGCATTTATACCCAATTTAAACAATTTTTTTTTATGACCATTCTACCATTATCCATTATATGATTTTTTATAACATAACTTTTTTAGTTTTATCCAATACGTAAATGATCACTCGTTCTTCTATTTTTTATGGCGACTATCATGATTCTCCAAACTCATTCAGAAGGCATTGATTCAGAATGAATGGTTGCGAGAAAGTTATAAAACGCTAATGCTATAAAATAAAATTGGTAAAATTATTTTTAAAAAATGAGAAAAAATCATAATAGTATTTTGAGAAAAATGTTTTTTATGGTTAAATATAAAATTCGAAAGTTGAAAATGTGTAAATATGAAATTTCAATGTTAAAAATTGGTAAATATGAAATATTAAAGTTTAGAGAAAATAAGGGTAAAATGGTCATCTTATAAAATGATTTTTAATGAAATGGGTATATATGATATTATTACATGTTTGTAAGGGTATATATGATATTTTTAGTTTTTGTTTGGTATATACGATATTTTTCAAGTTTGTAGGGGTATATATGAAAGTGCCCCAATTAATATATGCGGTTTTGATGCGGGTTCACAAGTTTGGGTAATCAGACAAGTATCATCAAATTTCATACCCAAATACCCGTCCCAAATAGATTTAACCTAAAGCGTGATGTGAATTCAAAATGTATTATTATACCTAATATTTAAAAAGCAACGCCACTGAGCAGTAATTTAATATTTTTTTTTCAACCCTTATACTTTATATAATATAAATTTTTAACTCGTTTACTTTTCTAATAACTTTGTTTCTCTGTTATAACTTTCGTTCTTTACTTTTTCATTAAAAACGGAAGCGTAACTTCATTTAGTTTTATTTTGTCAACGCACCGATATAAATTTTATTAAAACGGAGTTTTATTCAAAAGTGAGTATTTTTCTTTCGTACGCTATATCGACTGTACATAAGTTTTAGCCTTGCAAACGAGCCGAACCAAATTCGACAATGTCCCCGTGGTGTTGCGAGAGGAATCGTTTTAGCCCCTCATAGCATATATAATATACATTTTTAACCCGTTTAATTTATATTAATTTCGTTTTCTTGTGCTAACTTTCGTTCGTTAATTTTTTTAAAACGGACTGTGCGATTTTCTTTGTTTTTTTTTGCAACGTTCAAGTATATATATATTTTTAAAACGGAGTTATGTTAAAATTTGAGGGTTTTTTTCGTGCGCTATAGCGGGTCTGCATTTCGATATTAAGTTTTATCTACCCGAATGAGGTGACCCCGATAACGACCGGACACCCGCAGCGAAGCACGGGTGAAAAAAAATCTAGTTATTATTATTATAAATAAATATAAATCGTCAAATATGTGATACACCATTTAACCATTACTTCAGCTTCAGCACGTCACTTGATTTGGATTCTGTGTTACCGGATGTGATAGAATAAAAAACTGATTAAAAGTTAAGTGAGATAAAAGAAGGATAAATTCAAAATCTTGCAAGTGTAACCCTAGTTGATACATGGAGGTTCCATATATACATGATGTTCGTACAAATAGTCAAATGAAACAGAAAGAGAACACTCCTCGTCAGGTATACTACCGTTTAGTATACACTATTAATAAAATATTTCAAGTTGATGTTAAATTAGTAATTTGAGACCTGTACAATAAACGGATTGGATCAATAATATTGTCTCATTAAAAACTTACTAAAAGTGGCGGATCCAGGAATTATTTCTAGTGGTGTCGCTTTTTTTTCTATGTTCAAACTTCTAAGTTACCGACTATAATTTTTTTGGGCCGGTTCGGGTGATCGGGTCGGGTTGTCGGGTTGGTCACATAATAAGATACGATACGATAATGAAAATGCATTGTCATTAAAAACCAAACGGTAAAAATACAATGTCATTAGAAATAAGTAAAAACAATAGATCCTATAGTTGTTCCCTACGGGTTTTCATCTTTTGAAAACGATCCATTACATCTTCAACCGAAACGTTTTTAAAGAACTCTTTTTTAATGAAACAAATCACATTTGTCAAAGTCCCTATTTCATCAAAAAATTTATAAATTTCATCATGTTTGTTTGCAAGGGCCACGACAACTAGTTGAAGTTGATGGGCAAAACAATGCACATAATATGCCGATGAATTTTCTTTCAAAATTAAAGCTTTCAAACCGTTAAACGCACCGGCCATATTACTCGCACCATCATATCCTTGGCCTCTAACCCTACTCAAACTCAAATTGTATCGAGCAAATAAATCATCAATAGCACGTTTAAGAGATAAAGCAGTTGTTTCCATAGCATGAACAAGACCAATAAACCGCTCTTTGACAACTCCAAATTTGTCAACATATCTTAAAACCAAAGCCATTTGTTCCTTTTTAGATATATATCTTGACTCATCAACTAATATAGAAAAGACATAATCACCAAGTTCTTCAAAAATTTGCTTTAATACTTCTTGTGCAAAACAATGAATAATGTCTTTTTGGATTGGTGGAGAGGTCATTTGGTTATTCCCCGGAGCCAAATAAGTTCGTCTAATTTCATCCTTTTGATTGGGGTGATAATATGAAATTGGTTTACGTTCCGAAGGATCCCATGGAAGGTCATTCAAATCTATTTTTGCCGGATTACTATTTGAAGAGGAAGTAGGGGGATTTGATGACTTTCTTCTATGGAATAGTTCCATAACAGGGTTAACACCTAAAATCCAAGTAAAATATCCAAGTTTCAAGCATCAAGATTAAATATTCAATAATGAAGATTAAATATTCAATAATCAAAACTAACTCATTAATCAAGAATTAATAATAAGTAATACCTAAAATGTTAAGTTTGGAAAAAAAAATGGAAACTAACCTTGTTTTTGGTTCATAATTGTTGTTAGAGACTATAATCTTGAAGCCTTGCCTGGAAGGAACTTAGGAACTAGGAAGCACACACACTGCACACCAAAGCAAGCAGGAGGCAGGAGGCAGGAGGCAGGCGGCAACAATATTGATCGGAAACACACAGTGGAATTCAGATGGTCTTAAAGTTAGATTACTTATGGGCTTATAAGTTATAGTTATTTTAGTTATGAACTTATTAAATAAATCTAACTTGTGGGTTTAATTAATAGAATAAAAAAATCAAATTTTTTTAAGGTTCGAGGTCAAATATTTTTTTTTCCAAAAACCAATGGGGTTGACGTCGAAAAAAGACTGGGGTTGCTCGGAATTCGGGTAATATATGTCTACTAAAAATTTGAAATTGGGCGGGGTTGGTTGACCCCACAGGTCATACCATGCCTCCGCCTCTGAAAAGAACCACTGAGATAAAACTTAGTCAAAGAAAAAATAGTATGGGTATAATGTTCATACGAAAGTTAATTTATGTCTCTAACTCTACGGAGCCCGATCTTCTATGAAAGCTATTCGAAACTGCTTCTAGGTAGAGATTTTGTGAACTGGTCAACTGGATTTTCACTTAACTTAATCTGTGAACATTGATTTTCTCTTCTTTGTGCGGATCATACGTTGAAAAGAACCTTGGTGAGATGTACTTTGTTGTGTCATCTTTGATGTAGTCTTCTCTAATTTGAGTTATGCAAATTGTATCGTCTTCATAGATAATCATCAGGTCCATCTTGATATGTTTTAAACTGCATGCTCATTGTATGTGATTGATACACGCATTCTCAACCTGCATAATCTCATATTATTAATACAACATGATTTGATGATGTTGTCATAGTATGCTTTGTCCTTCCATGAAATTGTAGTGACGTCGTATGTGAATGCGTAACCTGCCTAGATCGTGTTCTATGTGGATATGATAGATATCTAGCATCATCATACCTAACAAGCTCGGATTATTCATTTTTATGGTAAAAAGGACCTAAGTCCCTTGTCTCGTAAATACACCAGAGTATGTGATTTATTCTTTTCCAGTGTCTTCGTGTTAGATTCGAGCTATATCTCACTAGCACATGCACCGAGAATACAATATTACTTCTCATTTCATTTGTGAGATGCATCCGCGCACTAATCGCA
Source organism: Smallanthus sonchifolius (assembly GCA_023525975.1). Taxonomy (NCBI): domain Eukaryota; kingdom Viridiplantae; phylum Streptophyta; class Magnoliopsida; order Asterales; family Asteraceae; genus Smallanthus; species Smallanthus sonchifolius. Next base: position 21,116,833 of record CM042043.1, read on the forward strand.
CTCAACAGTAGATGCTTCGTGTGTATACACATAGAGGGAAGCATCCGGTTCTTTGCCATCCACTTCATCAATTCGTGAAGCCTACGCTTCAAAGGTTGTAACTCTGAACACCCTATAGTTGTTTTTTTATTTCTTCAATTCTTGCGAGTGGTCTTTGGTGGGAGATTTTAAAGATTTTTAAATCTGTTGTATACTTTTATAGCTTCCGTTGTCAGAAGTGTCAAAACCTGCATACAAATTTTTACATCATTTGTATTCCTTGCATCCTAGATATCCATCCTGATTTTGAGGCTAAGTGTTGTAATGTCGTAGCTTTTAAAATCTGTTAACAAACCCTAACAAATTTATGTATCACCAATCCTCATGTTTAAGTAACTTCACAAGTGGTAGGTGGTGGCGAGAGATATACCCCTCCCACGTGAAGGTATACCGTTGAAATAAGTGGGTAAAGTGACGTCCACGTGACATATACTTTTTTACTCAGAGCACTCGCTCTCACGTACTTTATAGTTAGATGTACTAACATTAAATATTTGGGAGAGTGGAGTTCCCTCCTTTGACTGGGGTTGTCAACTTCCTTGGGTTAAGGAATTTATTAAAATTGATAGATTGTATATTTGTTTTTCTCATCTCTCCGAAAAAAACGTTTTTGTACACGTGTGGGTTTTTAAACAATTTATTAAAATCAATATTATTTTATTATAAGTACATGTGTTGGTTAAATAATGATAGCATATTCACATGTGTAGTTTAAAAAAACTACAAAACATGCATTATGTATACGTTAAAATTTATAGGACGCACTCATGAATAGTTAAAAATTATAGAATATAAAGATTTTTAGGTTAAAATATTCTACTTAATGTTCCTTATTTTAGTGTCATCAAGCTATTTATTAGATTTATACGGTGATCAAATGAGAAATTCTATTAAAATATTAAACAAGTTGGAAAATGTGGAGTGTAGACTTGTTTGATTATCTTATGACTTTTGATGTTAAATACACCTTGTTGTATCAAGGGGTGGAAGCCCACTGAACAATAGGGGTCCCGGAGCAGCGCCTCTAGATAGCAGGGTCCTAGAGGCAGCAGCCCCTAGCGAGGTCCAAGGGGCGACGCCCCTTTCCAGGATTATGTGTGGAAAACTGAGTTTGGAAGTGATAAATGGTTTCCGGACCAGTTTGGTCATGCTGACCAGTTTACTACTTCAGAGTAAGTTTACTCCTCTGGAGTAAGGTTACTCCTCCAGAGTAAGATCGTCTATCCGGAGTACAATGACTTATCAGTTATGGATTGACGGTTGTCACAGTTTTCAGCTAATAACTGTCACAACGTTCCGGTGTATCTGTTTACCCCTTAAATACATGTGAATTTTGTCATTGTAAGACACGAAATTCCTAACATACTTTCACATATTCTTTCTTGAATATTTAATTCTTATCCGATTGAATTCTGTGTATACCACGAAAATAATTCAATCTGAAAGCGAACATTTTCGCGATTATCAGAGAATCGAGACAACTCAACTGCACGCACCCAGATTCCTATTGTTAATATTCACTTAAATAATTATTAATTACTTGGTTTATTAGATTTGAAAAGAAAAGAAAAGAAAATAACAGTAATAACGCAACTAAAAAGATGAAAGAAAGCAATCTACGAATCCCTTTTGGACGGGAAATTAAAATATGGGGTTATTAAATAGGGAAAACTTCACCTAATAGTAACCAAGTTTTTTAAGTGTTTCATTTAAACATCTCAAAGTTTTTTGTTCCTTTAAAGTCACTTAACTTTCACTTAGTGTTTAAATCCTATGTAATATTTTTATAAATGTTTAATTTTTTTAAAATTGAATGAGGCAAAAGAAATATATATGAATATTAGTTACCAATAAGTGAAAATTTTATTTAATTAACTTAAAATAGGAGGTAATAGTGAATAAATAAAAGTTCATCAAATAATAAACAAGTTTCAAAATTGTTATATTTAAGTCGAATTAGAAAAAAATAATTGGTAAATAGTGAACAAGATTCATATATGTTTCATATATCTCATTCAATATTAAAAAATTTAAACATTTATAAAAATATTACATATGATTGGAACACTTACCGAAAGTTGAGTGATTTTAGGGGACAAAAAACTTTAAGATATTTAAATGAAACAATTAAAAAACTTGGTTACTATTGTATAAATTTATCACTATTAAATAAGGGTTCAAATTGATTGACTTTTAAATAATCATACAAGAAATTTTTGAAGTTTCATCTAATCAATGAGTATCAAGTCTAGGGACTAACTTTCAATCTTTTACCTATCCTCTTTTTTCGTATGTTACGAGTGGTAGAATGAAAAAAAAAAAAGGAAATAAATAATAATAATATATTTAAATATAAATATAAATGAAGAATGAGATATAGAAAGTTTTTAAAAAATAGAACAAAATTTAAAGATAAAGGTGGTTTATAGCTAAATTTTAAGGATGGAGATAATATGTTTCTACGGAATGATTCAAATGAAAACCAGTTTTTAATATGATAACAATTTATAAATTATTAATTTTTAATTATTAAAAGTGTATTTAAGTATCTTGAACATAAATACGGAAATTGATAGTCTTACACATACGTACCGCATAATGTTACATGTAAATGACACATAGTGTTACGTATATATAGCACTAACATAATGCTAACTGTTACATACACTTTTGAAAGTAGTTATCATATAAATGTTAGTTATCATTTGAACCGCACCATATCCTCCTATTGTTTCCTTAAATGCATGGATATAGATCCTGATTTTAAAAACTAGAAAACATTTTAAAAGTATTGTTATGCTTTCATAGCTTTTATAAATCTTTAACTAATGTATCATTTTATCCTTCGTCAAACTTTCATCTGTAGGTTTCGTAAATTATGGATATCGTTCCAACTGTTTGCGGCAACACACTCATGCATTTGGTCCCTCGAATGGAAACACGTTTAGTAACCGGGTGTAAATCCCCTTTGTTTAAAAAGTAAAAGATAAATATTAACATCCATGTGCAGGGCCGGCTCAACATATTTTGTGTCCTAAAGCGCGAACGTTAAAATTGAGGTTTTCTGTGAAAGTTTTGTAAATATATAAAAAAATTTAAAATGTAATTTAATGGAGCGTCAAAACGTCTAATGTTGGCATAAAAGTTGTGAAATTATCATTTCTCTATGAAAACACAAAAGTTGAGAATACAAATTAAAATAGTTTTCAATTTTTAAGACCATTCAAATTTAGTGGCCTAAAACGATTGCTTTAGTTGCATTTACTGTAAAGCAACCCCTGTCTATGTGGACCCCACCTTTATTTTCATTCCCTACACAAACATCGCCCCTTGCCAGGAACATCAATGACCACCCCACCCTCTTCTGTAAATCTCCCAACTATAGCCTAAACAAAAGCTACCTCTAGTCATCTCCTCCATCGTAGTCTTTAGTATTTGTTTTCAACTTTTTATTATTTAGTTTATTTGGAGTAAATTGTTTTTTTCGTCCTTGTGGTTTGGCCATTTTAGTCACTTTCATCCAAAAAATTTTTTTAGTTTTTTTGTCTCTGACTAACTCCGTCTACATTTTAACGTTAAACCAGGGGTAATTTGGTCTTTTCAACTGCCTTCTACTCTCTATGACATTCAAGAATGATTTTTGAAATGACCAAATTGCCCTGATTTAACGTTAAAATTTAGACGAAGTTAGTAAAGTGGATGAAAATGATTAGATTTTGAAACGTCAATGACGAAAAGGCAAAAAAATGTTTTTGGATGAAAGTGACTAAAACAGCTAAACCACATGAATGAAAATGACACTTTACTCTTTTATTTGTTTTCAACTTTTTATTATCTTTTTTAATAAAAGGGTGGGGTATGAGATTTTAATCTCTTTTTCTTCTTTTGAATTAAAATGGTAAAAAAGATGCATTAACAGGTTTCTTTAATACACATCCTTGTTCACAATAGTAGGAACAATATTCGTAGTTACGGGACGTTAAGGGCTACATGTAAATGTCGAAGGGACGCTCCGCCGTAACTTACTCTAATTTTTTTTAAAAAGACTCTCCAGGTTTATGCATCAATAAGCACACATGACATGTTAAAGTAGCTATAGGATGAGTGGAAAAGGTGTAAAACCATACCTCCTACCTTTTCTCTATTAGCTGATTTCAGATTCAGCAAATTGACAAGGAAGTTTGTCAACTAGATAAGATAAGAATTTGAGTAAGATCTTGTAAGACAATTAGGGACTGATGGACTTACGAGCCTTGACTGTTACAAAGGCCGATGTTATGGAATCGAGCATGTTCCTTGAGAAGAAAATTAGTATATTGCTTATGTAGCTTACCCATTAGACCTTTTTGAAGAAGGTTCTATTACTAACATGTTCATGCATGCTCTACGTTCGGAAGATTTATGAATCCCTACTGTGTATGTTAAAACTTTCGATGGTCCGCCTCACGGTATCCAAGTTGAGAGAGATAAATTGAACAACTATGGTCGTCCCTTATTGGGATGAATTAAACCTAAATTGGGGTTATCACGAAGACATTCCTTCTCCTTGGCAAAGAGAAATTTTACCACTCGATTATATCCGCATCTATAATACACAATATGTCCACATATATATGATATATATGTCTGGAGCATATTTGTGCAGTGCTGGGCCGAAGATTCTCTTCAGATTGAGCCCAAATTTTTTATTAATTTGAATTAAATATTCAATTTTTTTCAAGAACAAGAAGTTTGGCCCTCCTTCTAATATAATATTTAACTTTTTTTCTTCTATTGATTTTGATTTTGGGGACTTATATTGAATGTGAATGCGTCTCACAACCAAGAATAATTCAGTGAGTCATTTCGGTTTTGGATCTAGGAGAATAGGTTCAAGAGATGAGAGAATTCAGGACATCCACCTAATCCAATCCATAATGATTTACCTAAAAATATAACATTTTTGTTACTTGACCAACCATCAAGAGAAGCAAATACAGCGGGTACAATTAGAGGGGCAAGTGGATGGAGTCCGGATATTACATTATCATGTGTATAAATAGATAGGCTAGTTCAACAAATTATGTACTCTTCACTCCTTTAATATGAGTCGAGGGATGTCTTTCTCCAAATCCGTTGTGTTCTTACTATGATAAACTGATTGTACAACAACAATTGGTATCTATAACACCCAAAAATTCAAGCCGGTTTAAACTTTTTAAAACGACGCGGTAGCGGTCCCAATTACAATATTAACGACAACCTTAGTATTAGGTTTTACAAACACGAGTTTAAATCCACAAGTTGATTAACGACCACCAAGTTTGTAAAACCCTATCACGAGAAGTGTGTAGTAAACAACACCCGACTTTAATATGAGAATCCAAATCCACGCGAGTGAGACCCTAGACCACACCAGAGCTTTACCTACAAGGAAACACCCGTAATTCACCATTAGTAATTATATACAACCCCCAAATGAGCCCTCCAAGATCTTACAACAACAACGGACCCAAACAACAAATTTAAACTTTGGGCGTAAATAGGGCCGTAAACATACTACTTTGGCCGTAATTTACTCCGGGGCGGCGTAAATTACTCCAGCCCGCCGTAAATTACTCTGGTCCAAAATCAGCCAAATTGATTTGCAAAGTTTCAGCCTTTTCCAACCCATCGACCGACCCGTTTTCATCTTTGTGCAAGTAAACGACTATAGACATGTATTTAAGACACCATACAAGTCCTTGCACATCTACTAACATCAAATGATAGTTTATCCACCCCCAATTATGAGTACCATATCTCGTTTTCACCCATGGAGTGTTTAACTCCAAGTCCTACCATCCCCTTTTATATTTATGTACAACGATCGACTTTTAGACAATTATAGACATCATGCAAGTCCTATTGTTCTACCAAATCACCATTAGACCATCCGTAGCACAAGCGTGAAAGAGGGGGCGTGAGCCACCTAAGCTTTTCACGCCGGTGATCGCCACCCCGCACAGGCGTGGTTGGGCGTGAGCCCCTTCACGCTGTTGAGGGCAAACTTCCAATTTAATGCACTTAAATATCTCCAATCATATATGGACAAATCACCATTTATTTTTAATTTTTTAATTTAATGTTTATATTTTGATTAAATTTGGTTTTACTCAAATAACTCATACTTGGTAATTATTTAAAAAAACGAAATACACCGGCTTGTTTGTTTTGTTTTTCTGAACATCCAGGTAAAAATTTTAACGAAAACGGAGTTATTTAAAAAAAAACTATTTTTTGTCATGTAAGTGGTTTTTAACATGTTTGGATCGACATTTCAATTAATAAATAATTGTTTTGAAAAATAAGTATCAGTTGTTTATAAAATTAAAAAAATGTAATATAAAAAAATTAACTTATTAATGCGGGGCGTGAAACTACTACACATCTTAGTGATTCTGGGCAGTGAAAACCTCTATGCTGATGTGAAGTGTCAGTCCCGAGGATTCGAATGCCCTACACGAGCCGAAAAAAGACCCATAACGAAATATATAATTTTATAAACTAATGTTTTTAACGACAATTAACGTTATAACATAGACATAACAAAATCATAGTATTAGAATGATATACCGTAATATCTAACTCAAGAAATTTCCATTACCTTTTAAACACAATCAACAAATAAGAAGTGGAATTAGTTATAACAATTATGTACACTAAGTGGAAAAAATAATAACTAGTAAAGATCATTACCTTTTTTATACAACTTTTCTTTTGATCCACGAAATGCTAAATAATGTTTAGCAAAAAACTTTACTAGTGCAATGATTCGCAAAAGGACTTGCATCCAGTAATCTCTTTCTTTCTTGAATTGCCCGTGTTGAATTTTATCAATTGTTTCATTCAACTTCAATCTATTACGCATATCAAACCACACATTCATATTATTGAGATGATCCGAAGAAAGTTCGTGTTGTTTGAGTATACGGAAGGATTCTTGCCAATTTATAAAACCACCCCCATCCAATGCACCTTTCGGAGGCCCTTTTCTAAACAATTTACAACAGAAACAATTTAACTTGTCTGTCTCTTTCCAATAAACTAGCCATGGACGATCAACCATCTCCATATTTGATAAAGTTCTTGTATATAAAGCTGCGGAAAATCGTCTCCTATTGGTATTGTATGGACCAAATTGCACGTTATTATCCCTATTCGAACCTTTCTCGACCAAAAATTTAATCTCATTCTCATTAAGTCCATCCCACATTCTTAGATTAAATATATCAAGAAGATTATGCTTATCTTGCTCTTCATTTATATTAGGCTCAACATGCTCTTCCGCATCTTCAACATGTACTTCTTCTTCTACATGTTCTACTTCTACTTCCATTTCTATATGTTCTTCAACTTCTATTTCTACTTCTACATGCTCGCGGTTTAGGTAAAAACTTAAGTAAAGCACCGTTTTGAGACTTTACCATTTCCTCATCTTGTTGTTTCCTTTTATGTTTTTGAGCACCCGATGCTTGTTTAGGGGCCTAGTTTCTTAAAATCAAATGCAAAATAAAATCAAATGCATAGTTTTTTTAGCACCCGTTGACACATACAAAATTAGGGCTAATCAAATAATCATTCTAACAATTTAAAATCACTAAATTAAGGCTAAACCATTAAGTAATTAACAATTCCGTATTAAAAATTAGGCACAACATTCAACAAAAACCCCAATTTTAATTTATAAAATTAGAGCTCAATCTAATAAAATTACCTTAACTAAAGGAAGGAGCCGGCGGTTGAGGGGCGGCGACATGTGGTGCAGTGTGGAGGCCGGAGGCAGGCAGCAGTAGCGTCTGGTGGAGTATGGTCATGGAGCGCTGGGGGTGGTGGAGAAGTCGATCAGCAGCTTGTGGACTTGTGGTTGGTCTGGCCTAGCAGCATAGCTTCTTATTTTTTTAAGCCCAAGTCATAGAAGTTTTTAATATACTAATTGTTGGGCCCAGTTATTTTTAAAAATCCTTCAAAATTACTTTTTAAAAAAGGTCCAATTTTTTTTAAAGCTTAGAAAATTTTATATATTAAAAAAATTGGGCCCTTCGAGATGCTGGGCCCACTACGGGTGTGTTTCCCGCAGGCCCAATGCGTCAGCCCTGCTGATGTGGTGTTGACGTGGCAGGGCGTGAAAGACGTGGGCGTGAAACCAATACGGATGGCCTAATTCCACAATGGTTTGACTTTATAGCACAAAGTCAATTTATACCAATTCACCATTATTCCACAATGGTTTGACTTATGACACATTAAGTCAATTTACAACCAATTCAACATTATTTCATAATGGTTTGACTTATACCACATTAAGTCAATTTACACAAATTCATCATTATTTCATAATGGTTTAACTTATACCACATTAAATCAATTTACAACAGATGTGAATGTTTTGATATATAAAAATATAAATAAATATATTTTTAGGATGATTTCACAAGATCATGTTTTAAATTTATAAAATGATAATTACGTTAACTTAAAACACACACAATAGGCAAAAGTACCTATCGCATCGTAATATGTTAGGTAAGAACCAAGTATCGAACCAATGGACACAGTCGAGTTCCAATACTCAACTTTTGTTATCGTTTAGCCGGATTAATTAGTGAGTGGGTTTTGTGTGTTTGTGAAGCTAGAAAAGTAAATGACGGTAAAGTAAATAACATAAAAGTAAAAATGTGCGTAAAGTCTGTAACAGGAATGTAACTAACAGAAAAGTAAATAAGGCAAAAATGATCAGATTACGGAATGTATTGCTTCGGGATTCGAATAAGCTTGGTACATGATAATGTTAAGTTTACTAATTCAGTTGTATAACTACTATAAACTTGTGACCCGAGTCACCGCTAAAGCCTCGTTCTCACTACATTTGATTTGCAAATTATAATCTTTAAAAGTGGTAGTGCCTCCCGTTAAGGACAACATTTACCCTCAACCCATTGAATGGTCATCTTCGGGTTGGTTTAAGACATTGGACTTAAAATGCTTTATATTAAAGTTAAATAGGTGATTGTATTTTGCTCACCGGGAGGCGGTGTAACAATGGGACCAAGTATAAAGACGTACCATTCCCAATATGAGTTCACCAATTCTTGACCGCATACTAATCTCGTATAAAGACGTACGATTTTAGAAGTGTAGACCAAGCATTGGCTTATTAATCTCTGCTCATATAAAGACATACGGGTTTCAAAGGAAGTTTGATTAAAAAGGGTTTTACGATCTTACTCTTTAAAATCAAGACACACATAAATATAAAGACGAATTTAGACAATAATAAAAGCTCATCAAAAGATGGTTTTTGAGAATGAATTAGTTAAAGACATAAACATACCACTTCATTAATAGGTTAAACACTAACATGCACCAAACATCATTGATATGTCATCATTTATACATATTTTACATACATAATAATCCCGCATTATGGTACTAAATTGAATAATAACCTTGCAATTTGTGCTTAAAATAGAAATATTTGATAATTGCAGGTTATTCGGTGTTAAAAATACAAATCAAACTAAATCCTATCAAGAACACCAAGAATTCAAGCTTCTAGAAGGTTCATTCCCGGAGCATTGACCCCCAAGAAGTCAAAATTGGTTAACAATAGTCAACAAGAAGCTACAAGACAAATCTGGGGAAAAAGGCCATGCATCCCAATGCACGGTCGTGCATTGGCCCTCTCTGTGACAACCCGGACTTTTCAGTTTAACTTCGTTATGTAAATCCAGTAAAAGTTAACCTAAATAACTCAAATTAAACCCCAGGGACTATTTCTGTCATTTCTTAAACCCAAACACATCTAAAACTACAAGGACCAAAGTTGATATTACTCTAAACCTAATTCTGTTTGACTTTGTAAAGTCAAAATCCATGATTTAAATCCTGTTGACTCTTGGATAGTCAAACTGACAAGTTTTAACCCAACCCAAACCACAAGGACTTGTTCTGCCAAATCTCAAACTCAATTACATGAAAATCTCAGGGACTAGATTTGTAATTAGACCAATTACGATTTTGTTGACTTTTGAAAGTCAACCTAGCTATTCTTGAGTTCAATTCGCGTGCCTAAATCGAATTCCGTTGGAGTTGTAACTGAAACTGAACGATCATGATCATTTACGACCATTATTAACTCAATAAACCCGACATTGATTTGAATTAAACCTCATTATGGTCATGTGAGTTATAACCGTCGAACCTATAACAAAAATCGATCAATTCGATCATTTGTTCTATCATTATCGAAAGCAAACGCACTGCAAACTTTTTTGAATCTCCCAGAAGCTTTTTGTCTACACCAATTGCGCCGAAGAAGCAGTCAAGGTCGCCGAAATCTAACCCGTAGGCCGACGGAACTCGTTCTAGTCGGAAGCTATCAATCCATCATCCATTCTGGTAATTGTTTACAGTCTCAGTTTCGTCTCAATTCATAGATCAAAAGCCCTATCATTATCATGGCTTAAATTATCGAATTCAACGTGAACCAGTTCTAGGGTTCATTTACTTTCGGGTTTAATCGAACCATATCAATCCGATATCAAATAATAAAATTGAACACACCTTTAGTGTCGTCTCAATGCCTGGATTGAAAGCCCTATGAAATCCAGGGCTCATATCATCAAATTGAACCCGGTTTGATTCTAGGGATCATCGCGATCTGGATTTAACCGAATCCTAACCTACACACGATTTCAATCCAATTAACTTATATGGCTAGATTCGCAATAACCTAATCAGTAAAAGCCCCATGTTTTTATTAAGTTTTAACATCGAATTTGGCAGATTAAATTTAGTATTCTTGTTTTAGGGTTTCGGTTTTCACAAACCTGATTTAATGATCCAAAACCATTTGATTTTGAAATTAAACTCATACTCAGATTCGCTATGACTCGATTAACCAAACCCCTATGATTCTTCGTTGAATCGCGACTGATTCCGACGGTATTGGGACGGGTTTCGAACTGGTATGCATATGGGAAGGGGATCAATTTAAGTTGATTGATAAAACCAAACAGAACCTGGTTTGTATGCGATGACCCTAGCGGGCAGACTGGTTAAACTCTTGTACTGATGGGGAGGAGACCCGGGTTCGAACCCTCCTCCCCTGTTTTCTTTTTAAATATTTATTCTAATGATATTTTAATTATTAAATCGATTTTTGTATTATTATAATATCATATTAAAGTGTTTTAGCCGGAAAATAACTCGTAGACTCGGGTTTGATTTTATAACCTATTTTATAATATTTCCCCACTTTTGAAAATAATATTTCTATATTATTTTCAAACCACGACTCCAAACAAAATAATACATTTATATTATTTTTGACCTTGTAACCTCAATTAAAAATAATATATATTTATATTATTTTCACCTCGTTTATAAACTCAATGAAACGTTTCAAACTTATAAATAATATAATCGATTATATTATTTACCCTCGGTTTTATCCTCGATAAAAAATAATATATTATTTTTCAACACAAATGATTATTTTGTTAATCATACGAACATACAAATAATATATATATATATATATAGTTATATTATTTTCCTAACCTCTTTAAATGGCACAAACATACGAATATAATTATTTATTATTATTCGTTATTAGAAACGTTCGACACGAAACGTATTTATCTTAATAATTAATTAATTAAGAAATCTTTATTACCGTGGACATGTTCGTCTATTCGTTGATCGTTAGAATGTTTTAAGACGTTCTAATCTTCCGTGTCGCTGTCACAATTCCCATTTTTGTCCCTAATTTATGTGTGTATAATTTTAGGGCATTCGTAAGTCCTTTGAGACTTACACACGTGGTTCCAACTTATCCTTTGTGTGATACTACCTACAACGCAACGCATGTGAGTTTTCACGACCCCTTTTACTGCTTTAACTTGGGGGAGAAAACATGATTAAACAATTTTGTATTTTGTAATTCGTATGATATCAATGTTAAATGCTAAGCGTAACACGCTATCACAGAAAGTCCTCAACTAATATCGGACCGTTAATATGGATCTTAGCGAGGTAATATTTAGTAGTACTACTGGGTTTGACAAATCTCACCCGTGTTAGTCGCGCTAACTCGATTAGATATCGAACGAGTGAAATGTTGACCTAGTCACACCGCCATCGTTGATAGACCTGGCAGGAGGCAATAAACAAACAGTCAGCTTCGGTTGCGAGCGCTTGAGCTGAACATGAACATAGGTTAGCTACCTATAGATACGTACTGAATGAACATAAATCTGGTAAACGCTTATTTACATATATTGAAACCTGTGAACTCACCAACCTCGTGTTGACATATTTTCTTACATGTTTTCTCAGGTCGCTAAGATAAGATACATGTGCACGTTAGGGCATGCATGGGATTCAACTACTTTGATTATGACTTATTTATATTTGTTTGGATTATTCTATTGTACTTGTTTTGGTTGGACGTTTTATACCTTTTGGACTTTTGGACTTTGGTTTTGGGCGCGTGTATTTTGCGCATTTACTTTCTTTACGCTTCCGCATTGATACTCTGATTTGAATGATATTTTCATTTTGAGTCCCATGTAGAGTCGTTCAAAGTAACTAATGTCTGAGATCCTGGTTCGTCTCTTCCCAAACGGTAAAACTCCGTTAGTTGAAATTGGGGGTGTGACAGATTGGTATCAGAGCCATTGGTTATAGAGAACTAGGATTGCATACTAGACTATAGCCTCACACATTAGTTACATGTCATTTGGATGTTTGGCACTTATATGTATTGTTACAGGAACATGTCGTCAACCCCACCTCTATCACCTAAGGCACCAGGACATAAAGCACCTATCCTATTATCCCCGTAGCCCAAAAGGCGCCGGACTACTTCCAGTGACTATTCAGTTGACCAAGGGGAAACGAGCAGCGCGCAAGCAATGAATCCTGCTCGAAATTGGAACGCATACCCACAAATGGTCCAAAGATGGATCGAAATGGGAAATGTCCCATCACCTTACTTCGGTTCTGCTTCCTCATAATCTACATTGCCTAGCTTTCCATGTACTATGGAACAAGCTTTTGCAGCCTTTGTGTTTTATATGTCTAGAGAGTTAAGCATTGTGAAAGATGCTACCGATGAGACAGCGGATATTCTAAAGAGGGAGCCTCAAATAGAGGAAAATAAAGTAGGGATAGAACTTTTGACTGCTGAACTAGCAGTAACTGACCAGGTCCATAACCTTTTGGTGGATCGTGTGACACATTTGGAGACGAGGGTGGACACCTCGGACAATGACATGGAAGGAATTCTGGAGAGAGTGGCTGCTCTGGAAGCTTAGCTACATGTAGCAAACCACACTGCTGAAGGTCTTCAAGAGAGGGTAACTCACTTGGAAGCCCAACTACAAGCCGCTCTATTTCCTGAGGAGATTCCACTTTCTGATGGCGAGGAGGAGCCCTTTGAGGAGGAGCCCTTTGAAGAGGAACCCTTTGAGGAGGAGCCCTTCGAGGAGGAGCCCTTGGAGGAGGAACCAGTGGAGATAGACGATGCACAATCGTATGTTTCTTCCGATGACGAAGATGCTTGATGATCTTCCTATTCTATCTTCCTTTTCATGTTTGCTTTTGCTTATGTTATTTCTCTTTTCAATCCTAGATGGGTAAGGTTGTTCCCATTCAATAAAAGCATGAGAAATTTAATGTTTGAGTTATTTATTTTGTAGCCTTACAATTTATTTAATTTTCAAAATATTAAATGTTGTACCTTCTTACTCATACCTGAATAATGTTTAATATGCGATATATTTCTCATTGTTTTTCATTTGCGGTTGTGAAGAATCATGTCAGGGAGAGGACGCGGAGGTCGTGCCGGTGGTCGGGGTACCATTAACTTGACGTCTGCAGAGCTAGCGGCACTAATAAACGATAGTGTGGCGGAGGCTCTAGCAGCACTGAATGCTGCAGGTAAATGCTTTAGCTATTGACTAATAATGTCAATCCATCTCCTAAAAACATCTTCCTAAACTCTATAATTCCAATCCTATTTTTATTTCTAAATCCAGGCCAGCAAAATCAACAACCAGCCTGCACTTTCAAGGCATTCATGGATTGCAAGCCCCACGCCTTTAGTGGAGCTAAAGAAGCCGTTAGACTACTTCGATGGTTTGAGAAGGTTGAATCGGTGATTGCCATGTGCAACTGCCCCGTGGCTAATCAGGTAAAGTTTACCGCCGAAACTTTGGAGGGCCGGCACTCACATGGTGGAACGCCGAGGTCCAAATGTTGGGTCTGGCCATGGCGAATGGACTCCCGTGGGAGGAATTTAAATCAATGATGAAGGAAGAATACTGTCCTCGCGATGAAATCCAGAAGTTAGAGGGAGAGTTTTGGAACCTAAAGATGGAGGGTTCTAAAATTGAACTCTACACCACACGTTCCCATGAACTTGCTACTATGTGCCCGCATATGGTGACCCCTGATTACAAGAGAATTGAGCTTTACATTGGAGGTCTAGTGCCTCAAATACAAAGCATGGTTACTTCATCCAATCCTGCCACTATCCAACAAACTATCCGACTTGCCCATAAGTTAACCGATCAGGCAGTGACACAAGGGACTCTACCTCCGAGAGGTTCGGTTTCCAAACCCACCGACAATCACAAACGCAAGTTTGATCACCATTCCAACACCCACAACCACTCCAACTCTCACTCCAAAGGACCCCAGCCCAACCAACCCTAGTTTAGTCAACCACAGCAGCAGCAACTGCGTAGGTTTGAGCCTATTAAGAACTTCAACCAATCGACCTCTTCAGGTCAAAACCAGGGTGGTTACGCGGGGAAGTCTCCGAAGTGTAACAAGTGCAACTTCCACCACTTCGGGTTTTGCAACCGTTGCCAGAGGTGCGGCAAAATAGGTCATGCTGCTAAGGATTGCAGGGGAGAGTTACAAGCTAAAAAACCTTTTCAACAACCTGGATCCACAAGGGGTTGCTTTGAGTGTGGAAAGGAGGGACATATTCGGAAGAATTATCCTCAATTGAAGAAAGGGGGTAATGGAAACCACAACCCTAACCAGAATAACAATGGCAATGGTGGAGGAAATGGTGCGAAGGGACGAGCCTTCGTACTAGGATCTGGAGAAGCCCGTTACGATCATAATGTGGTCACCGGTAAGTTTCTCTTAAATAATTACTTTGCTCCTATCCTTTTTTACACTGGTGCTGATAGGAGTTTTATATCTAAGAAACTTAGTGATATGATAAAAGGAACTCCAACCTTGTTAGAAGCTAAGTATATAATAGAGATAGCTGATGGCCAATTAATTGAAGCAAATCACATTATTAAGGGATATAAGCTTGAGCTAGCTAGACATATATTTGATATCGATCTTATGCAGGTCACACTTGGTAGTTTTGATGTAATTGTCGGCATGGATTGGTTATCTAAAAACCAAGCCGAAATTATCTGTCATGAGAAGATTGTTCGTATTCCTCTCCCTAGTGGAGAAACCCTTTCCGTTCAAGGCGAAAGAGTTGGTGCAGTCATGGGCATCATATCTTTTATTAAAGCACAAAAATGCCTTCGAAAGGGGCATACGGCTATTTTGGCTCTTGTTGCTGAGCAGCCGGCATAAGAGAAGAAGATTGATGATATTCCCGTCGTTCGTGAATTTTTAGAAGTATTTCCCGAGGATCTGCCTGGTCTGCCACCGCACCGTCAAGTTGAATTCCAAATTGATTTAGCACCCGGAGCAGCACCGATTTCTCGGGCACCTTATAGGTTAGCACCTAGTGAATTACAAGAGTTGTCCACTCAATTGCAAGATTTGTTGGATAAAGGTTTCATCCGATCTAGTTCATCGCCGTGGGGAACTCCTGTACTATTTTTCAAGAAGAAGGACGGAACTTTCCGTATGTGTATTGACTACTGGGAGCTGAATAAAGTCACAATCAAGAATCGCTACCCTTTACCTCGCATAGATGATCTCTTTGATCAACTCCAAGGATCAAGTTTCTATTCCAAAATAAATCTTAGGTCCGGCTACCATCAGTTGAGAGTCCGAGAAGAGGATATCTCTAAGACTGCATTCAGAACAAGGTACGTCCATTACGAGTTTATGGTCATGCCTTTCGGGTTAACCAACGCACCTGCGGTATTCATGGACCTCATGAACCGTGTGTGTAAGCCTTACCTTGACCAATTCGTTATCGTTTTCATCGACGACATCCTCATTTATTCCAAGAACAAGGAAGAACATGAGGAACATCTACGCCTAATTTTGGAATTACTTAAGCGAGAGCAACGGTATGCTAAGTTTTCCAAGTGTGAATTCTGGATCCGGGAAGTTCAGTTTCTAGGGCATGTGGTTAACGAGAAAGGAATACATGTCGACCCATCAAAGATAGAAGCCATCAAGAATTGGGCAGCACCGATGACTCCGACTGAGGTGCGACAATTTCTGGGATTGGCTAGATATTACCGTCGATTCATCGAAGGATTTTCAAAAATTACTCAACCTCTCACTGCTTTAACTCAAAAGGGTAAAGCCTATAATTGGGGCGATAACCAAGAGTCAGCATTCCAACATCTTAAACAGAAACTCTGCAGTGCACCTATTCTAGCTCTTCCGGAAGGAACCGATGATTTTGTAGTGTATTGTGATGTGTCTATTAAAGGTCTGGGTTGTGTCTTAATGCAACGAGAAAAGGTGATCGCATACGCTTCACGTCAACTAAAGATTCATGAGAAAAACTACACCACTCATGATCTAGAGTTGGGAGCTGTAGTTTTCGCACTTAAAATATGGAGTCATTACTTGTACGGTACCAAATGCACCATCTACACCGATCACAAGAGTCTTCAGCACATCTTCGAGCAGAAAGAGTTGAACATGCGACAACGTCGTTGGGTCGAACTCTTAAACGATTATGACTGTACGATCCGGTACCACCGGGGTAAAGCTAATGTTGTAGCTGATGCCCTAAGTCGAAAAGAAACAAAACCCAAATGAGTTCGAGCATTACAGCTTACTATTCACCCCGGATTACCTGACAAAATCCGTAGTGCTCAACTTGATGCCCTAAAAGAAGAAAATCTACCGCTGGAAAGTACACGCGATATGGAAGCACAACTTGAAGTCAAATCTGACGGTATTCGCTACTTTTCCGAGCGAATATGGGTTCCAGTATTCGGTAACCTAAGGGAACTAGTTATGGATGAGTCTCATAAATCTCGTTACTCGATACATCCAGGTTCCGACAAAATGTACCATGACCTAAAGGTGCTATATTGGTGGCCGAAGATGAAGGCCGATATAGCCACCTATGTTAGTAAGTGTCTGACTTGCGCGAAGGTCAAAGTTGAATATCAAAAACCATCCGGTCTTCTGCAACAAACAGAAATTCCCATGTGAAAATGGGAACAAATATCCATGGACTTCATCACCAAATTACCACGAACTCCTACCGGATGTGATACCATTTGGGTAATTGTTGATCGATTAACAAAGTCCGCTCACTTCTTAGCAATCAAAGAGACCGACAAAATGGATAAGCTTACTCGTACTTACTTGAAAGAAATAGTCTCTCGGCACGGGGTGCCATTCTCTATTATTTCGGATCGTGATGCACGATTCACTTCTCGTTTCTAGCAGTCGTTACATAAAGCCTTAGGCACGCGTCTAGATATGAGCACAGCATACCATCCTCAAACTGATGGCCAAACAGAACGTACTATTCAAACGCGGGAGGACATGCTGCGAGCTTGTGTGATTGATTTCGGTAACACTTGGAAGTCTCACCTACCGTTGGTGGAGTTCTCCTACAACAACAATTATCACACTAGCATCAAGGCAGCTCCATTTGAAGCACTTTATGACAAAATGGATAAGCTTACTCGTACTTACTTGAAAGAAATAGTCTCTCGGCACGGGGTGCCATTCTCTATTATTTCGGATCGTGATGCACGATTCACTTCTCGTTTATAGCAGTCGTTACATAAAGCCTTAGGCACGCGTCTAGATATGAGCACAGCATACCATCCTCAAACTGATGGCCAAACAGAACGTACTATTCAAACGCTGGAGGACATGCTGCGAGCTTGTGTGATTGATTTCGGTAACACTTGGGAGTCTCACCTACCATTGGTGGAGTTCTCCTACAACAACAATTATCACACTAGCATCAAGGCAGCTCCATTTGAAGCACTTTATGGACGGAAATGTCGTTCTCCTATTTGTTGGACCTAGGTTGGGGATAGCCAACTCACAGGTCCTGAACTTGTATTTGAAACTTCCGAAAAGATCGTTCAAATTAGAAATCGTATGGCGGCAGCTCGTGATCGTCAAAAGAGCTATGCCGACAAGCATCGTAAACCCTTAGAGTTTCAAATAGGTGACATGGTCTTAATCAAAGTCTCACCTTGGAAAGGTGTCATTCGTTTCGGGAAACGAGGCAAACTGAATCCTCGTTATGTTGGACCATTCAAGATAATGAAGAGAGTAGGTCCAGTAGCGTATCAACTGGACCTACCTGAAGGACTTAGTGGTGTACATAACGTCTTTCACGTCTCAAATTTGAAGAAATGCCTAGCAGACGAATCACTCGCAGTTCCTCTGGAGGAACTACACATCGATGAACAGTTACGTTTCATCGAAGAACCCGTGGAAATTATGGATAGGGAAGTCAAAACGTTAAAGCACAGTAAAATCCCTATTGTCAGAGTTCGTTGGAACTCGAAACGCGGACCGGAATTCACGTGGGAGCGCGAGGATCAGATGATGCGCAAATATCCTAATATGTTCAAGCACTCCGCGTCAAATTCTTAAGGTACTATTTAATTTTCGGGATGAAAATTATTTCAACGAGGGGATGATGTGATATCCCGGGAATTTTTTTTTATTATTATTATTTAATTTTCGAGACGAAAATTCTTTCAAGTAGGGGATGATGTGACAACCCGGACTTTTCAGTTTAACTTCGTTATGTAAATCCAGTAAAAGTTAACCTAAATAACTCAAATTAAACCCCAGGGACTATTTCTGTCATTTCTTAAACCCAAACACATCTAAAACTACAAGGACCAAAGTTGATATTACTCTAAACCTAATTCTGTTTGACTTTGTAAAGTCAAAATCCATGATTTAAATCCTGTTGACTCTTGGATAGTCAAACTGACAAGTTTTAACCCAACCCAAACCACAAGGACTAGTTCTGCCAAATCTCAAACTCAATTACATGAAAATCTCAGGGACTAGATCTGTAATTAGACCAATTACGATTTTGTTGACTTTTGAAAGTCAACCTAGCTATTCTTGAGTTCAATTCGCGTGCCTAAATCGAATTCCGTTGGAGTTGTAACTGAAACTGAACGATCATGATCATTTACGACCATTATTAACTCAATAAACCCGACATTGATTTGAATTAAACCTCATTATGGTCATGTGAGTTATAACCGTCGAACCTATAACAAAAATCGATCAATTCGATCATTTGTTCTATCATTATCGAAAGCAAACGCACTGCAAACTTTTTTGAATCTCCCAGAAGCTTTTTGTCTACACCAATTGCGCCGAAGAAGCAGTCAAGGTCGCCGAAATCTAACCCGTAGGCCGACGGAACTCGTTCTAGTCGGAAGCTATCAATCCATCATCCATTCTGGTAATTGTTTACAGTCTCAGTTTCGTCTCAATTCATAGATCAAAAGCCCTATCATTATCATGGCTTAAATTATCGAATTCAACGTGAACCAGTTCTAGGGTTCATTTACTTTCGGGTTTAATCGAACCATATCAATCCGATATCAAATAATAAAATTGAACACACCTTTAGTGTCGTCTCAATGCCTGGATTGAAAGCCCTATGAAATCCAGGGCTCATATCATCAAATTGAACCCGGTTTGATTCTAGGGATCATCGCGATCTGGATTTAACCGAATCCTAACCTACACACGATTTCAATCCAATTAACTTATATGGCTAGATTCGCAATAACCTAATCAGTAAAAGCCCCGTGTTTTTATTAAGTTTTAACATCGAATTTGGCAGATTAAATTTAGTATTCTTGTTTTAGGGTTTCG
Source organism: Smallanthus sonchifolius (assembly GCA_023525975.1). Lineage (NCBI taxonomy): Eukaryota > Viridiplantae > Streptophyta > Magnoliopsida > Asterales > Asteraceae > Smallanthus > Smallanthus sonchifolius. The sequence goes on from CM042043.1 coordinate 21,136,954, forward strand.
GTTTTCCCAAACCTGATTTAATGATCCAAAACCATTTGATTTTGAAATTAAACTCATACTCAGATTCGCTATGACTCGATTAACCAAACCCCTATGATTCTTCGTTGAATCGCGACTGATTCCGACGGTATTGGGACGGGTTTCGAACTGGTATGCATATGGGAAGGAGATCAATTTAAGTTGATTGATAAAACCAAACAGAACCTAGTTTGTATGCGATGACCCTAGCGGGCAGACTGGTTAAACTCTTGTACTGATGGGGAGGAGACCCGGGTTCGAACCCTCCTCCCCTGTTTTCTTTTTAAATATTTATTCTAATGATATTTTAATTATTAAATCGATTTTTGTATTATTATAATATCATATTAAAGTGTTTTAGCCGGAAAATAACTCGTAGACTCGGGTTTGATTTTATAACCTATTTTATAATATTTCCCCACTTTTGAAAATAATATTTCTATATTATTTTCAAACCACGACTCCAAACAAAATAATACATTTATATTATTTTCGACCTTGTAACCTCAATTAAAAATAATATATATTTATATTATTTTCACCTCGTTTATAAACTCAATGAAACGTTTCAAACTTATAAATAATATAATCGATTATATTATTTACCCTCGGTTTTATCCTCGATAAAAAATAATATATTATTTTTCAACACAAATGATTATTTTGTTAATCATACGAACATACAAATAATATATATATATATATATATATATATATAGTTATATTATTTTCCTAACCTCTTTAAATGGCACAAACATACGAATATAATTATTTATTATTATTCGTTATTAAAAACGTTCGACACGAAACGTATTTATCTTAATAAATAATTAATTAAGAAATCTTTATTACCGTGGACACGTTCGTCTATTCGTTGATCGTTAGAATGTTTTAAGACGTTCTAATCTTCCGTGTCGCTGTCACAATTCCCATTTTTGTCCCTAATTTATGTGTGTATAATTTTAGGGCATTCGTAAGTCGTTTGAGACTTACACATGTGGTTCCAACTTATCCTTTGTGTGATACTACCTACAACGCAACGCATGTGAGTTTTCACGACCCCTTTTACTGCTTTAACTTGGGGGAGAAAACATGATTAAACAATTTTGGATTTTGTAATTCGTATGATATCAATATTAAATGCTAAGAGTAACACGCTATCACAGAAAGTCCTCAACTAATATCGGACCGTTAATATGGATCTTAGCGAGGTAATATTTAGTAGTACTACTGGGTTTGACAAAACTCACCCGCGTTAGTCGCGCTAACTCGATTAGATATCGAACGGGTGAAATGTTGGCCTACTCACACCGCTAGCATTGATAGACCTGGCAGGAGGCAATAAACAAACAGTCAGCTTCGGTTACGAGCACTTGAGCTGAACATGAACATAGGTTAGCTACCTATAGATACGTACTGAATGAACATAAATCTGGTAAACGCTTATTTACATATATTGAATCCTGTGAACTCACCAACCTCGTGTTGACATATTTTCTTACATGTTTTCTCAGGTCGCTAAGATAAGACACAGGTGCACGTTAGGGCATGCCTGGGATTCAACTACTTTGATTATGACTTATTTATATTTGTTTGGATTATTCTATTGTACTTGTTTTGGTTGGACGTTTTAGACCTTTTGGACTTTTGGAATTTGATTTTGGGCGTGTGTATTTTGCGCATTTACTTTCTTTACACTTCCGCATTGATACTCTGATTTGAATGATATTTTCATTTTGAGTCTCATGTAGAGTCGCTTAAAGTAACTAATGTCTGAGATCCTGGTTCGTCACTTCCCAAACGATAAAACTCCGTTAGTTGAAATTGGGGGTGTGACACTCTCTGCTCCCCACGGCCCGGTACCGTGTCCTATGTACCATGTTTGATTCCCTAGGCCTTTGCACGATCGTGCAACCCATTGCACGGCCGTGCATTGCACATTTTGATGCCTATAAATAGGAGGCTTGGGTTCTTCATTCCACACACCAATCCAGAGAGAAATTACTCTCAAGAAGAGAGCATTCTCATAGTTAGAGTAGAGAGTAGAGGGGCTCTTCCTCCTTGTTCCGCAATAGGGGAGCCTACTAAACTCATCATTACGCTAGTCGTTATGGCCATTCGTGGCTAAAACTTCTTTGTATTGCTAGGGTGAAGATGATGTTTGGTGCATGTTAATGTTTAACTTATTAATGAAGTGGTATGTTTATGTCTTTAACTAATTCGTCCTCAAAAACCATCCTCTTATGGGCTTTTATTATTGTCTAACTCCGTCTTTATATTTGTGAGTGTCTTGATTTTAAAGAGTAAGATCGTAAAACCCTTTTTAATCAAACTTCCTTTGAAACTCGTACGTCTTTATACGAGCAGAGATTAATAAGCCAAGGCTTGGTCTATACTTCTAAGATCGTACGTCTTTATACGAGATTATTATGCGACCAAGAATTGGTGAACTCATGTTGGGAACGGTACGTCTTTATACTTGGTCCCATTGTTATACCGCCTCCCGGTGAGCAAAATATAATCACCTATTTAACTTAATATAAAGCATTTTGAGTCCGATGTCTTTATCCAACCCGGAGATGACCATTCAATGGGTTGAGGGTAAATGTTGTCCCTAACGGGAGGCATTACCACTTTTTAAAGAATATAATTTGCAAATCAAATGTCGTGAGGACGAGGCACTAGCGGTGACCTGGGTCACAAGTTTTTAGTAGTCATACCACTAAATTAGTTAACTTAACATTATCTCGTCAAGCTGATTCGAATCCCGAAGCAATACATCTCGTAATCTGATCATTTTCACTTTATTTACTTTTCTGCTATTTACTATTCGGTTAGTTACATTTCTGTTACACACTTCACGCACATTTTTACTTTTATATTATTTACTTTACCGTCATCTACTTTTCTGTCTCACAAGCACACAAAACCCACCTGCTAATTAATCCGGCTAAACGATAACAAAAGTTGAGTATTGGAACTCGACCGTATCCATTGGTTCGATACTTGGTTCTTACCTAACTATATTACGCTGCGATAGGTACACTTGCCTATTGTGTGTGTTTTAAGTTAACGTAATTATCATTTTACTTTATAAATTTAAAACCTGATCTCGTGAAATCAATTAACCTAAAAATATATTTATTTATATTTTTATATCCTATACACACACTATCAAGTTTTTGGCGCCGTTGCCGTGGACACGGTGATTTCAAGAAAAATTCAAGTTAACGGATTAGACTTTTATTTTCCTTCTGTTTTTCTTTCACACTTTGTTGCAGGTAGTGTATGATCCAAAGTTCTACTACTGGTTTATATCAACCTTTAGCAGAACCTGAAAGATTTTTTCACCGCCGAGTTTGAGAAAACCGTGCTAGAAAAAATGGTCATAGAAAACCGCAGTACCGTCGAATTTGCTAGACCGTCACTAGACGCGTTGGGGTCTAGTATCACAAGACCAACCGTCGACGCTAAAAACTTTGAGATCAAATCTCATGCCATCCACATGATCCAGTCATTGTGCACGTTTAACGGATTACTCGATGAGTATCCACATGCCCACATCACAAATTTTCTCGATATTTGTGATACCTTTAAACTGAACGGGGTGTCGAATGACGTTATTCGCCTCCATATGTTCCCTTTCTCCTTAAGGGAACGAGCTAAGGCATGGTTGAATTCTCTCCCTACCGGGTCAATCACCACTTGGGACGATCTCGCCCAAAAATTCTTATCGAAGTATTTTCCACCGGCCAAGACCGCTAAATTAAGAAATGATATCACCACTTTCACTCAAGACGATGGTGAGTCACTATATGAGGCTTGGGAATGCTTCAAGGACATGCTAAGGAAATTTCCTCACCATGGGTTAGAGGTTTGGCTGCAAGTATCATCTTTCTACAACGGGTTACATAATCAAGCCCGCCAGACACTTGACGCTACCGCGGGTGGCATATTTGGGAATAAAAGGCCACAAGAGGCTTATAACCTAATTGAAGAGATAGCTATGAACAACTATCAATGGTACAGCCCAAGAACTAGTAGAGGCACAAGGCAAGGAGTTCACACCGTCGACGCTGTCACATCATTATCTGCTCAAGTAGACGCCCTGACCTCAAGATTAAACCAAATTAGTAAGGGCAAGGCAACACCAGAAACAATGGAAGAAGTGAAGAGCATCACAGGCGATGTCAAACAAGTGGACTTTGTTGGAACAAATCGGCCTCAAAACAACCCCTATAGAAACACCTACAACCCTGGATGGAGGAATCATCCAAAATTTAGCCAAGGACAATCTGGTTTGGACAACAACAACAGTTTCAACAAAGGCCACCTCAGAACTATCAACCTCGTCAATAATTTCAAGGACCGAACAAGATGAGCAATGGAATGAGACTGGAGGATGCGGTGACTGAGCTCATTTCCACTACCGAAAGTCAAGCCCTCCTAGCAGATTCTCGTCACAAGCAATATGAGGAAAGGTTTAGTCTACATGAAACTGAGTTCAAGACGCAGAAAGCTAGCCTTCAATCCATTGAAACGCAATTAGGACAAATAGCAAAACTATTGTCCGGAAGGTAACCAGGATGTCTCTCGAGTAACACTGATATTAACCCAAAGGCCAACGTAAGTGCTATTACTCTAAGGAATAGAAAAGTCTACCCAGAACCACCTATGCCAGAAGAAGAAGTTCAATCAATTAGGAGAGAGATATTCACCGGAGTGCCATTCCGACCACAGCCCGCAAGTTCATCCACTCAGAAAACACAACCTAGTGTAATTCAATATCTGACGATGGATCTTCCTCTAAAAGCTCCACCAAAAATAACATTCACTTCCCACATACCATATCCAGGGAGGCTGGTTAAGCAAAAAATTGATGAGCAATATGACAAGTTCATAGAACTCTTGAGCCAAATCCATGTCAACATTCCCTTCTTGGATATCATACAAACTATGCCAAAATATGGATGTTTCTTGAAGGATTTCCTCACAAACAAGATAAACAATGAAGAAGCGATAAAAAGAACAAATTACTGTGTCGCTCTTATCGAAAGAAATCTCCCGAAGAAACTTTCAGATCCGGGAAAATTCTCTTTACCATGTTCTATAGGGCCACTACCAGTTACATATGCGCTCGCTGATCTAGGAGCAAGCGTAAATGTTATGCCCTACACTATGTTTCAAAAGCTCGATGTTGGGCAACCGCGACCGGTTAATGCAACCATTGAACTCGCAGATGGATCGGTCAAAACACCTGTAGGAGTCTTCGAGAATTTGTTGGTGAAAGTTGGCAAGTTTGTCTTCCCTGTCGACTTTATGGTTTTAGAAATGGGACAAGATTTCTCCGTACTACTAATCTTGGGTCGCCCATTCTTAGCCACCGCCAGAGCCGTCATCGACATGAATGAAGGAATTTTAACGCTCCGTGTTGGTAAACAATCAGTAACCTACAATATCGGAGGATATGAATGTATGTCAAGTGATCCGCTTGAAATATCTCACTTTATCGACTCCAATCTGGACTATCAACTACAGAAAGCAAGGGACTTGAAAAAAGGAAAAACACCTGTCCTTACCAAGCCAAAGGCACCATATCCTACAACAATAGATCTCACCAAAGATCTTGACAACACCAATTGGATCGATGAGTACTTCGATAAATTACCAAAAATGAACGAAGAAGCAAGAGACACAGTGAGGTTGTTCACTCCCACCTGAAGAAAGACTGATGCAACACGTACGGGTCGGGCTAAAGACCCATAAATAAACGTAGCGCTTCCGTGAGGCAACCCGATGATCATGAATAAATTGATAAGTTGGTGCATACGGTAGAAAGCAAGGACCTCAGGTTTGGTTTCTCCAAATTTAATTTTCTAATTACTTCAGCCCTCAGGTATGCCTTCTCGATACTAGGACCTTAGTAGCTTAACTACTATATTTTATTTTCCTTGTTCGTTTTTATGTTTTCTTTATGTTTCAGGTAGAATAACATCACCAGACAATCTCTCTACTTTGAGGAGTTACACTCCAACTCTACGAGCCTGGAGCCGGAAGCCACATCAAATTTCTGAGAAATTCGATGAAGTCTTTGAAGCAACATGTTGACAAGCAGTTGATAGGCACAGCTTAACAGCAACAATAAGCTTTGGCCTTAGGTTATACACTGAATTGATCGAGGGAGTACCGGTTTCTTTTCCCTTAAAACTCCATGCATTTAAATTCTTGCATAGCAATTCATTACATGCATTTGTACATTGAGAGCAATGCACAGTTTTAAGTGTGGGGTGGGGAATTAGATATTCAGGACTGTTAAGCTCAAAGCAGTAAAATTTAACTCGTGATTTTCTACACATTTGACTAAAACATTACAAAAACTTACTTTTTATAAAACCTGAAAAATTTAAAAAAAATATATTTAAACCCTTTTCAAACAAAACCTATTGGAGTTTGCATCAAATTAAATAAAATGAAGACATGGCAAGTAGAAACAAACAAAAATTATGCATAACAAATCACTAAACCCCATCCCATCTGTTTCGATGTGAGAATAATCTGAGCCTTTTCACAAGCATTATTATCATTATTTTCGCATGCTCTTTCGTTTGGTATGTTTAGTGTTTATTCGATTGAATTTTATGCATAATTAGAACTTGTATGACTTATACATATTAAGACCATAAACTAGTGGAAGTATGAAAATGATTGAGGCACCTAGGATAGTTATCACCCTTATTATCCCAAAAACCACAAAAATATTATCCGCCTGTATAGCCCTCTGAGCCTTAGCCTTTTCTTTTCTAAACCCATACTTATCACCCAACCAGCTTTTCGTAAACACCGGTTATTGGATAACTGTCTTCGAAATGGGAAAATTATCTTATGTTATCATTGCAAGTTCATCGGGACAACTTTGGAAAGAAACCGCCCTACTCAGAAGAATTGGAATATACATATGGTGGATGCATTAGGAGATTATCCGAACTATCTGTAGAAAAATTCAAGGAAATTGAGGAAGGAGGAATGCTGAAGAAGTTATCTTGATGTCAAAAAAAAAAAAGTTGGTCTTTTACCAGGAGACCTAAAAGAACTGGACATGCATTATTTCAATTTCAATTTTCTTTCCTGCCTTCATTTTGTAAAGCCTAAATTGCCAACCAAACTCCGAGAAAAAAAATTTCAAGCAACTAGTGATGTAAGAAAATGGTGGCGCAAGCAAGAACAATTTCCACCATTTTGCGGTTTGTCAAAAAGTGCCGCCAAAAGAAGAGCCAAAAGATACGGCAAATGTAAAAAGTGTGGCAACTGGAGCCACGATGGAAAGTGCAGCAAGAATCAAACTCACTCCCAAAGCGAGTATACATACCTAATGGAAGTAGGTGTTGTTAGGCAACTAGCCGCAGGACTCGTACGAAAAGGCAGTAATGTGTATTACGCAATAAGGAACGAGCTTGCACTGATGAGAAATCTTGGTCTTGGCAATCTGACCATAAACGAGCCCTCAAATTAGTTATACCCTCATGATCTGAGTACTATAGAGGGAATTTTTTTACCATTTTAAGCCATGAGGCCGTAGCTGAGTGTTTCGCGATAGCTGCAGCCCTTCAAAACCCTTTAAAACCCCTAAAAATCCAAAAAGATTTTCATTTTCACCCTTAGTTTTACTTTAACCACATTACAACCCTTTAAAGTCCTCTTGATTCATGCATACTACTTAGTTAGTTGGTGAATACTTGATTTGCATACAAGCTTATAACCATTGCATAATTCAATACGAACTCGAGTGTCCCACTTAGCTTACATTATCCATATATATCCCTAGAGTTGAGTGAACATTGTGAGTAGTGAGGATTTTTTGCATAATCAACGTTCTACTAGGCTTGTCGTGGATTCCATCATCTTAAAACAAGAAAAACACAAAAATAGAATAAGCAACTCAAGAGTTATCCTGGAGTCTCAACACTATTTGAAATTCCATTACCCTTGTAAAGTTTTTAATTATGGGTGTGATCATGCATGAGTTTGCTTGTGGACAAACAAAGTTTAAGTGTGGGGTGTTATGATATGTCATCATTTATACATATTTTACATACATAATAATCGCGCATTTTGGTACTAAATTGAATAATAACATTGCAATTTGTGCTTAAAATACAAATATTTGATAATTGCAGGTTATTCGTGGTTAAAAATATAAATCAAGCTAAATCTTATCAAGAACACCAAGAATTCAAGCTTCTAGAAGGTTCATTCCCGGAGCATTGACCCCCAAGAAGTCAAAATTGGTCAACAAGAAGCTACAAGACAAATCTGGGGAAAAAGAGAGGGATACACGGTCGTGCATCCCAATGCACAGTCGTGCATTGGCCCTCTCTGCTCCCCACAGCCCGGTACTGTGTCCTCTGTACCCTTTTTGATTCCCTCGGCCTTTGCATGACCGTGCAACCCATTGCATGGCCGTGCATTGCACATTTTGAGGCCTATAAATAGGAGGCTTGGGTTCTTCATTCCACACACCAATCCAGAGAGAAATTACACTCAAGAAGAGAGCATTCTCATAGTTAGAGTAGAGAGTAGAGGGGCTCTTCCTCCTTGTTCCGCAATAGGGGAGCCTACGAAACTCATCATTACGCTAGTCGTTATGGCCATTCGGGGCTAAAATTTCTTTGTATTGCTAGGGTGAAGATGATGTTTGGTGCATGTTAATGTTTAACTTATTAATAAAGTGGTATGTTTATGTCTTTAACTAATCCGTCCTAAAAAACCATCTTCTGATGGGCTTTTATTATTGTCTAAATCCGTCTTTATATTTGTGAGTGTCTAGATTTTAAAGAATAAGATCGTAAAACCTTTTTTAATCAAACTTCCTTTGAAACTCGTACGTCTTTATACGAGCAGAGATTGATAAGCCAAGGCTTGGTCTACACTTCTAACATCGTACGTATTTATACGAGATTATTATGCGACCAAGAATTGGTGAACTCATGTTGGGAACGGTACGTCTTTATACTTGGTCTCATTTTTACACCGCCTCCCGGTGAGCAAAATATAATCACCTATTTAACTTAATATAAAGCATTTTGAGACCGATGTCTTTATCCAACCCGGAGATGACCATTCGATGGGTTGAGGGTAAATGTTGTCCCTAACGGGAGGCACTACCACTTTTTAAATAATATAATTTGCAAATCAAATGTCGTGAGGACGAGGCTCTAGCGGTGACCCGGGTCACAAGTTTGTAGTAGTCATACCACTGAATTAGTTAACTTAACATTATCACGTACCAAGCTGATTCGAATCCCGAAGTAATACATCTTGTAATCTAAACATTTTCGCTTTATTTACTTTTCTGCTATTTTCTATTCTATTAGTTACATTTCTATTACACACTTCACGCACATTTTTACTTTTTTGTTATTTACTTTACCGTCATTTACTTTTCTGTCTCAAAAGCACACAAAACCCACCTACTAATTAACCCGGCTAAACGATAACAAAAGTTAAGTATTGGAACTCGACCGTGTCGATTGGTTCGATACTTGGTTCTTACCTAACTATATTACGCTGCGATAGGTACACTTGCCTATTGTGTGTGTTTTAATTTAACGTAATTATCATCTTATAAATTTAAAACCTGATCGTGTGAAATCAATCTAAAAATATATTTATTAATATTTTTACTATAGCAAAACATTTACATCAATGGCAGAGTTAGATGAGATCATAGGTAAAACCCCAAGTGTGGGGAAGTTAGAGAAGAGTGTAGAGGATCCCGAAGATCCTAGTGGAGGTTCAGAAGTCCCACATATAGAAAATCCCATTGTTAAATCTTTGTCCGTCACCGTCATGCATTCTAAGAGGGTGAGTGTTGACCCGAGTCCTAGTTCTAGTCCCCCTAGGTCTAGGCCACCCCGTAAGAGAACCCGTACTTTGATACAATCTTCTAGTTTTAGGATGGTGCAAACCCCAAGTGTGGGGAAGTTTAAGGGTGATAACTTGCTAGAATATTTGAGACATGTTAACTTTGGACTGGTAGGTTTAAGTTGTGGTGGAAGGATCAGTGTGAAAAATGTGATATGCATTCAATTTTTGAGAGGGATAAATGTTTGCTGAGGTTGTGGTGGACCAGAAGACCGCGTATGATGAAGGCAGTTCGGTTTAGATCAAGGAGATGCCTCCTGATAGGCTTGCTTGAATCTAGGGCAAGTGCCCGGGATGTAGAGTTTGTATACCTTTCTTGGTATGAGTTTGTGTCTTCTGAGTGTTTTTCGATATGTGTGTTTTGTGTGTGTTGTGTCTCAGTGGGAACGAAGTTTCAGGTATATTTTACATTGGTTTTTATCATTGGAACCAGTTTTGAGAAAATTGGATGAAAAAGATTTTTAATGAGTAAAAAATTTTCTAAGTATGTGTAACATCCCTAAAACCAAATAGCTAATGGGTCGGGTTAACCAGTAATTCGATGGGTTGAGGGCGTTAATATTAGGTGTCTAGTGATTGATGTTAGTCAAATCATAGTTGTTAACCTAGGATTACCCTGTGCATTCCTTGAATGTGTTGTGAATTGTGAGACTCAGAGGTAATCTGTCCAGTAGGGTACTTCGTCATAGTTGGAAATACCCGAGAGGTGATCCAACCATATGGTGAATTATTACATCTGTAGGTACCTTAGTTGGTGACACCCTGAGAGTGATTAGGGATCCACTAGGTTGTCTAGAGTTATTTCCTTAGAAACCCAGATTCATCATAGTTCCAAAACCGGTGGAAGTTGTGCTTTGCAAGTAAGATTCCAATCTAGGTAGTATTCTTCCCATATCTTGATATTTCCTTAATTCTTGTCTTGATAGTTTGAGTCGACCTTTGTTTTATGCATTCATTAGTTTAATAGTAGTGTAGTAAACCCCCATCAATCAATTCTTAAGTCCGAGTCAGAGTCTGTTTTGTTAATTTGTAATGTCTCTAGGGTTCGATAACTCGGTTTACCGTTAAACTGTGCTACACTCGATAGGTACACTTGACTATCAGTGCGGTTTAGTTCATAGGTTTTCCATTTATTACTTAGGAGTCTTGGTTAGGTTTTGTATTTATTTTTATAGACCGTCTGGACGACATCAAGTTTTAGGCGCCGTTGCCGTGGACACTTGGCAATAGCAATATTGACTTTGATTAGTTCTTTGTTTTATTTTTGGCTTGTTTGAGTCTTGTTTGGGTGCTTGTCCTACGTGCTACTTGTGTGTCATATCTATGTGTCTAATATAGGATCGAGTCTTTCTGTTCTTGAGTCTTTTGTTTCTTTCCATCAATTGAGTCTTTCTGTTTATGCACCATATTCTCTCGCAGGGATCGCCTCCATATTCTGCTTTCTTAGAGCCCGAGCGAGTGCTCCACGAGCGCACCCGCGACTTCCAAGAGCATTTGAAAGAGCTGTGCAAAAACCAGGTACGTCCTACTAGCCCAGTTCCATTTCCTACTATGGCGACGCGGATCCTCCAGCGAGACGTACCGTACACCAGAAAGCCAGTGCTGGGTTACGGGGATGAGATCTTCGATCACTAACCCTGCCATTCCTAATAACAATACATGGCAAATCCCAGCACATGTCATGAACACGATAACTCACGCCACCCAATTTCATGGCCTTGAAGATGAGGATGCACCCGGACATGTGTCCCTTTTCGCGCGCATATGTGATACCTTTAATATCACGGGTGTATCTAAGGACGCAATCTACTTGCGCCTCTTCCCATTCTCGCTCTCTAGGCGTGCTTCTGCTTGGCTTGACACCCTCCCCGACAATTCTATAACCACTTGGGAGGATCTTCAAGCCAAATTCTATAAAAATTACTATCCACCTTCCACGGCCGCTCGCCTTCGGGGCCAAATCCACTCCTTCTGGATGGATCTCGACGAGCCTTATCATATGGCCTGGGAGCGGTCCAACACGTTGTTGACCCAATTACCCCAGCATGGTCTGTCAGACTTGGTGATAGTGGAGAAGTTCTATAATGGCCTCACCTTCGAGAAGCAGCAGATGTTTAACACAGCTGCGGGAGGCCATATCATGGGTAGACTCGAGCCTGCTGAATGCGAGGAAATGTTGGAGAGCTTCGCTCAAACCGAACAGTAACATCCATCTACTAGGACTTCCATTCCTAGTGCTAGATCATCCACCTCATCTTCCAGATGTGTGCATCAGGTCACTCCTGATTCTAGCGTGGCTGTTTCCCTCGCTGTTATGGCTAACGAGCTCTAGGAGTTGAAGCCCAGTGCTCAACGGTGTGAAGTGTGCAGGGGAGGACATGACACCCGGGACTGCCCAGGCAATAATCCAGAGCAGGTGAGCTATGTTGGCTACTAGTACCATACCCGAGGATATAATAACTACAATTCATTTGGCTCGAGATGCAGATCTAGAAATAACCCACCAGGGTTTAATGGTCGCCATCAGATTCAGAAGGATGGTGGAGGAGATACAGGAGATAGCTCGGGAAGCAGTGTCAACACGAATTCGATAAAGGAGATGATTAAAAACTAGACACAGATGCTTGCCCACCTAGTCCAAAGGGATAGGGAAGCTAGGCAGAGACCGAATGACCACGACACCCTACTGAAGACTCAACATTCGGCATTCCAGGATCTGCAGCGCACGGTGGAGGACATCGCTAAGTGTCTGAAGGATCGACAGGGAGGTCCATCTTCAGAGCTTCAGTGATTATCATGTCAGTTAGGAGTGTGGAGGAGAAAGAGGCTGTAGAGGATGACTCCCACTCCGGTAAGTATAGTATTTCGTCACCTGAGGAGGTCAAGAAGATAAAGTGGAGAGCTCGATTTGCTAAGATCGATGCCAAGATGGCTGAGAAGCGGGTGGATGAGGAGATTACAGTTACGAAGCCAGTCGAGAAGGCAGTGGAAAAGAAGAGTGAGGGTGAGATAAAGACCCCTGAGATTGACCTGACTCGTGTTCCCTACCCAGCACGTTTGCTGCTATTTAAGCAAGCTAGGGAACACGGTCACTTCCTTGACATGCTTAAACAACTCAAGGTCAATCTCCCACTCATAAAGACCATCCAACGTATGCCAAAGTATAGCAAGATCCTAAAAGATCTTCTTTCCAACAAGAAGAAATTCAAGGAGGTCTCTAAAGTCTCACTTAGTGAGCAATGCTCTGCAGTGGTGCATAACAAGCTGCCAGAGAAACTGGGAGATTCGGGTCGTTTCACGATCCCATGTCTCCTAGGCAGTTTGCCTTTACACCACGCGTTGGCCGATCTAGGTGCTAGCATAAATTTTACACCACGCGTTGACCGATCTAGGTGCTAGCATCAATCTGATGCCATATTCCCTTTATAAGCAGCTAGACCTAAGTGAACCTCAGCTAGCGCGCATGAGCATATCCTTGGATGACCGTTCAATCAAGTATCCACGGGGAATTATGGAGAATCTGTTGGTTAAAGTTGGTAAATTTGTCTTCCCCGTGGATTTCGTGATCTTAGATATGGATGCGGATGATAGAGTCCCACTCATCCTCGGGTGCCCATTCTTGCGCACCGCCAAGGCATTGATCGATGTCTTTGACGAAAAGCTCACACTTCATGTGGGGGTGAGTCGGTTACCTTTAATGCCACAAAGTCCGTGAGGGATGTTTGCGAGCATAACCACTCTGTGTGCATGCTTGATTCCTTCATGAACTACCATCATGACTCTGATCCGATGTTCGAAGTAGGTGAACCCGAATTTAGAAGAGCCATCCGAATGGGCGATATAGTTAGAGAGATTATTAGATGAGCCTGATGAATACGTCAATGAGGTGCCTGGTGATCTGCTGGAGATGAAGGCTGATATGTCATCATTTATACATGTTTTACATGCATAATTATTCTCATTATTGGTGCTTCATGGACATTATACATTGGAATTATTGTCTAAATCATTCCTTTGTGATAATTGTAGGTTTTCGGAAGCTTTCGGAAGAAATGGAGAAAAAACAATCAAAACCTAAGGAAAAACCAAAGAATCGAAGACCTTGCGGAGCCTTAGAAAGATCCACAAGGATACGTACCATTTCTCAAGTCAATTGGGAGATTATTAGGCCTTAAAAAGCCGAACATCTCCAAAGAATTATCAAGAAATCATCAAAGTCAATGAAAGTCAAAGGCACTTATGGAGCACTCTTACACCTATCCAAGACCCATGGATAGCCCAAGTACCCATGGTTACTATCCATGGATGATCCATGACCCTTTTTGGCCCATGGAGCCTTCTAGAAGAGTCAAAGAAAGTAAAAAATGTAAGCTCCAAGCAAGAAGGAAGAAGAAGATCCTGCTATCTAAGGGCGTGCCCGCGCCCACCTCCAAGACCAGGCGCCCCCGCGCCCCCCTCGGATCAGCTTCTAGCATCTTCCATGCTCTCCTATAAATACCATCTGATGTTTCATTGTTTAGCATGCCTTGGTGAGCCAAAAAAGGGGTCTTAGAAGACTGTTTTCACTCTCTAATTCCCCAATCACCTTGGTATCATCCAAGACACACCAATCCAGACCAAAAGAACACTCAAGAAGAGAACATTCTCGTAGTTAGAGTAGAGAGTAAAGAGTAAAGGGGCTCTTCCTCCTTGTTCCACAATAGGGGAGCCTACGAAACTCATCATTACGCTAGTCGTTATGGCCATTCGTGGTTAAAACTTATTTGTATTGCTAGGGTGAAGATGATGTTTGGTGCATTTAAATGTTTAACTTGTTAATGAAGTGGTATCTTTATGTCTTTAACTAATTCGTCCTCAAAAACCATCTTTTGATGGGCTTTTATTATTGTCTAAATCTGTCTTTATATTTGTGAGTGTCTTGATTTTAAAGAGTAAGATTGTAAAACCCTTTTTAATCAAACTTCCTGTGAAACTCGTACGTCTTTATACGAGCAGAGATTGATAAGCCCAGGCTTGGTCTATACTTCTAAGATCGTACGTCTTTATACGAGATTATTATTCGACCAAGAATTGGTGAACTCATGTTGGGAACGGTACGTCTTTATACTTGGTCTCATTGTTACACCGCCTCCCGGTGAGCAAAATATAATCACCTATTTAACTTTAATATAAATCATTTTGTTGGGTATAATTTTGAGACTGATGCTGTCAATCGAAATTACAGTATCGAAACTACTAGTTTCGGTTGAACTTTTGTTCAATCGAAACTACTAGTTTCGGTTGAACATTTGTTCAATCGAAACTAGGTAGTTTCGATACCTGTTTTTCAGACCCATTGGGCGGTGGCTTGGAAAACAAGTCAAATGTGCTTGGCCTCCTATATGTAGCAGATTATGCCCTAGGAGTGAGTGTGTGTCTGTAGAGGGAATCACCACCACAGGGGGAGCTCACCCTGGGGTGAGACTAATTGTTAGTGTATGATCGAGCGTTTATTTTCATTTCAATCAAAGAATCATACGTTTTATGCTTTCAATTATCTGTTCTTTTCATTTTCATATGTTTCTGTTCGTGTATGTGATTCCCGCACCCGTCTCTACCCATTTGTGATTCGAGAATGATACCGGATCCAGAGATTCCGCCTCTCGATCTGGACTGTTTGAAGAATTTCTCCGCAGATCTGTGTCTACAGTTCTGCTCAGGACCTACAAGTGGTCTCAGAGCCATGGTGGCTCTTAGTGCTCCTGAATCTGCTCAAAAACAGAGAAAAACCCGCCATTGAGACGTTAAACATGAAGAAATCGATGTGTAGCAGGTTCCCGACTGCTGTTCTACATTTCCACTTTCAAAATCTAAAGATGTAAGGCTTTTGAAGCATTTTTCAGACCTGGATTGGGGGTATCGAAGTAGCCGAAGGTTGAAGATGGTCAATCGAAACTTCGTGGCAGCTGAACATTTTCTATCGAAACTACTGGTGTTGCCCTAAATCAGAAGTAGAAGACATCGAAACTAGGCTGTCGAAACTAGGCTATCGAAACTAGAGGGTATCGAAACTACTAGTTTCGGTTGAAGAATCTCCTATCGAAACTACTAGTTTCGATTGAAGAATCTCTCTATCGAAACTTCTTGTTTCGATACTGCCTCTATCGAAACTAGCCTTCTTTCGACTGAAGTAGAGCCTATCGAAACTACAGGCAGAACTGTCCAAGTACTTTCCAAAAAAAAAAAAAAAAAATTTGGAAATTTTCTTGGATAAATTTTTTAACAGGATATTGCATAGAAGGAGGGGAGTTTTGGAAGAAAACTTGGAGACAACCTTTTTCGGGTTTTCGAAAATTTCGTTTCTTCGGCAATATACACGATGTTCTGCCTGATTCAGCCGTAATTCCTTTGATCAAAGTTCAAGTTTGGGCAGCGGGTAACAAGTCAAGCATACTTGTACAAACCGGATCATTAGTTGTTGATTACATGGTGATTCGATCCCTTATCTTTTGCCTAGAAATAGGAGGGTCTACACTTCAGGGGGAGAATTGCCACGAAAGACTTCAAATTATCAGCAGAGTTATGAAGATGTAAGACAAAGTGAGCCTTTGCTTGAAATTGACCTTTTTTTAGGATGAGAGAAGGCAAAAGTTGATCAAGTGTTCGAGAATGTCAAGAATCCTTGTAGAAAGATGGTTATTTACTGCTAAATACTTGGGATTCAAACCTTTATCATTTGCCTACAAGATAGGAGGGTCTACACTTGAGGGGGAGAATCACAACGAAAGGCATTGGATCATCAGTCAATCTATGAAGACAAAAGACAGAGTCGGACAAGAATTGATAGCATTAGTCTAGGGGGAGATTGTTGGGTATAATTTTGAGACTGATGCTGTCAATCGAAATTACAGTATCGAAACTACTAGTTTCGGTTGAACTTTTGTTCAATCGAAACTACTAGTTTCGGTTGAACATTTGTTCAATCGAAACTAGGTAGTTTCGATACCTGTTTTCAGGCCCATTGGGCGGTGGCTTGGAAAACAAGGCGAATGTGCTTGGCCTCCTATATGTAGCAGATTATGCCCTAAGAGTGAGTGTGTGTCTGTAGAGGGAATCACCACCCCAGGGGGAGCTCACCCTGGGGTGAGACTAATTGTTAGTGTATGATCGAGCGTTTATTTTCATTTCAATCAAATAATCATACGTTTTATGCTTTCAATTATCTGTTCTTTTCATTTTCATATGTTTCTGTTCGTGTATGTGATTCCCGCACCCGTCTCTACCCATTTGTGATTCGAGAGTGATACCGGATCTAGAGATTCCGCCTCTCGATCCGGACTGTTTGAAGAATTTCTCCGCAGATCTGTGTCTATAGTTCTGCTCAGGACCTACACATTTTGAGTCCGATGTCTTAAACCAACCCGGAGATGACCATTTGATGGGTTGAGGGTAATTGTTGTCCCTAACGGGAGGCACTACCACTTTTTAAAGAATATAATTTGCAAATCAAATGTAGTGAGGACGAGGCTCTAGCGGTGACCCAGGTCACAAGTTTGTAGTAGTCATACCACTGAATTAATTAACTTAACATTATCACGTACTAAGCTGATTCGAATCCCGAAGCAATACATTTCGTAATCTGATCATTTTCGCTTTATTTACTTTTCTGCTATTTACTATTCTGCCAGTTACATTTCTGTTACACACTTCATGCACATTTTTAATTTTATGTTATTTACTTTACCGTCATTTACTTTTCTGCTTCACAAGCACACAAAACCCACTCACTTATTAATCCGGCTAAACGATAACAAAAGTTGAGTATTGGAACTCGACCGTGTCCATTGGTTCGATACTTGGTTCTTATGTGTTTTAAGTTAACGTAATTATCATCTTATAAATTTAAAACCTGATCGTGTGAAATCAATCTAAAAATATATTTATTAATATTTTTACTATAGCAAAACATTCACATCAACGGCAGAGTTAGATGAGATCATAGGCAAAACCCCAAGTGTGGGGAAGTTAGAGAAGAGTGTAGAGGATCCCGAAGATCCTAGTGGAGGTTCAGAAGTCCCACATATAGAAAATCCCATTGTTAAATCTTTGTCCATCACCGTCATGCATTCTAAGAGGGTGAGTATTGACCCGAGTCCTAGTTCTAGTCCCCCTAGGTCTAGGCCACCCCGTAAGAGAACCCGTACTTTGATACAATCTTCTAGTTTTAGGATGGTGCAAACCCCAAGTGTGGGGAAGTTTAAGGGTGATAACTTGCTAGAATATTTGAGACATGTTATCTTTGGACTGGTAGATTTAAATTGTGGTGGAAGGATCAGTGTGAAAAATGTGATATGCATTCAATTTTTTAGAGGGATAAATGTTTGCTGAGGTTGTGGTGGACCAGAAGACCGCGTATGATGAAGGCAGTTCGGTTTAGATCAAGGAGATGCCTCCTGATAGGCTTGCTTGAATCTAGGGCAAGTGCCCGTGATGTAGAGTTTGTATACCTTTCTTGGTATGAGTTTGTGTCTTCTGAGTGTTTTTCGATATGTGTGTTTTGTGTGTGTTGTGTCTCAGTGGGAACGAAGTTTTAGGTATATTTTACATTGGTTTTTATCACTGGAACCAGTTTAGAGAAAATTGGGTGAAAAAGATTTTTAATGAGTAAAAATTTTTCTAAGTATGTGTAACATCCCTAAAACCAAATAGCTAATGGGTCGGGTTAACCAGTAACCGGGGGCTTCTAATAAATGACACGGTTGGTATAGATCGATTCATGAAAACTTGGTTTGGCGAGATTAGGAGGATCGGCTAGCCGTTGTTGTGAAAGTTCAAGATAGAAACGCGTTAAAGGAATCAGGAGGGACCCGAAGTGAAACCTGGAATGGTTTATAAACCCTTTATTCGCAAACCTTAGGGCATTCGGACTAGGTGTGTGTTTGACGGCAGCAAAGAACAAGGGGGACGCCAGGAAGCCGGAAGGAGGAGGAGATCGACGGTGAGGCGGCGTGGCGGTGGTAGCTATAACAGGTAATCTTCGTTTACGTTTTTATACGCATCTTTGTGTATTTCTGTTTGAAACCCGATTAGGGTTTAGCCTCGTTACTTGTATTGATCGTAAGAGAAGGCATAGGAGGTGGTGTACGGCAACAATGATAGAATGAATGGGAGTCGACGACTGGTGCTATTCTAGTGGTGATACACAGCGGAGGAGGTGGAGGCCGGTCTAGACTGTTCCACGAGGGGTTGACAGGAATGATGACGCAGATGGTGTGGGTGGCCGACAACGGTGGTGGTGTCTACAGGTGCAGCAGGGCGGCGTTCGCCGGAGTGGGGAACCTGACATGATGGAAGTCGGCCTGCGTAGTGATGTATTTGCCGAGAAAAGAGGGATACGGAGAGGGCACGGGAACCCTTGCTAGTTCCAGTGACGGTGGAGTGCGACGACGGCCATGGAAGAGGCTGTGGTGGTTCAACATGAGGGCGGTGATGGCTGTGGTTGCGAGACAGCAAGAGCGATGAGGTCAGTAATAGCCGGGGACGAAGGAACCAGCTAAGTCGGATGCATCGATGGTGAGGTTTGGTGGTGACCGGCTAGGATTCCACCCGAAGAAAAAGGTGGTGAGCATAGATGCGGCGAGAAGGGTGTTAGCCGATTAAGGCTTTGCACGACGCAGGTTACGCGTATGCATGAGTAATGGATGGTTCGTGTTCTCATGTCTCATGGGTTAGGGTTTGCATGGTCACGTAGGTGCATGCATGAGACCTAGTACGTGTTTTCGGGTTCTAAACGAATCGAGTACTATCTGGTTTGTGTGCGCATGCATGACTATGGGCGGAAAGAAAGGACGAGCCAACGAGGCGACGTCGGGGTTTCTATTTTATGCATTATACGACGTAGGTGTGGAACGTATTTTAATCATATGAGCGTACGTTTGACAGGTTCGGGTTTTGAACATTCATATGAGTTTCAGAACAAGGACTGAGAGTCAGCATAACCGGTGAGTTTCTAATCCCCATCTTTTAAACGTTTTACTGTTTTGGGGCTAACGTACATACATTCACGTGGTGTTAATATAATTAATCGTGTTAAGGGTTGTGGGTTCTAAACTAATATGCTTTGAGTATAAAATGCTTATTTAAGAGTCGTAGGGTTTATGGTGTGTTTATAGAAATGTGTGAGCTAGATAGATGAGTTATTAATGTGTGACGTGTTAAGGGTTGGTCAGGGAAATTCAGGCTTAAAGTTAAATGGTTATGATTGCATGTGGGATATGTTGTTCTAGTGTCGTGCGTGAGGCGTAGGTGTAGTTAATAAGTCTTGTATATGATATGTGATATTATGTGTTTATATTGATGTGTCGGGTTTGCCTTGTTGCCGTTATGACACGGCAAACGAGATTGTGAAGGATGAGGTCCTTCGGGAATTCACCAAAGGTGACATTTATTTATCAGGTTAATGATGAGCTCGGGGTGTGTCGAACGCCCTGACGAGGGTAACCCTGACAAGGGTGCAGTGATAAGGTATGTGTTTGCATGCGTATATATGTGTTAATTTGCATGCTAGTAATGAGTTATATTTATTGTGTGTGAGATAGCGTTAATGTAATGTGTTGATGATAGTAATGTGATATGTGGAGTTAGACTGACCATTGAGTCAGGACTTGTGACGTGACGTGTATAAGAGTCGTGTCAGTTAATTGTGGGAGCCTTGGTTAAGGCCAGATCTGTTAATGTCTATGGTAGGTTGTGTTTACCCAGAGCCGAGTTAATGCGTATTCTTGGGAATGAGTTGTTAGCATAGTATGTTGAGTCTATGTCGATGTGACTGTAAGGTTATTATTAGTATTATTGGTAGTACGGGATGAGTCCCGGGTGATGAACGGTTAAGGGATGTCGTGGGATGTCAGGGGGTTAACTATTCGTTAATAAATCATAAAACTATTTTGTAAGGACCGAAGGGTCCGGAGTGGATTAAGCTAATGAATGTAACGTGATGGTTTTCGTTCAAACTAAACTATTAGAACTCACTCAGCATAGCTGACTTTGTGTGTACGTTAGATCGTTTTGCAGGTAAGCGTAGAGTCGACATATCTTGGCTTAGAGGCGGTGTTACTCGGATTGGTGTGCATGGATTTGTACGGTAAGCATAATAATGTTAAATGGTAATAAATGAGTTTTGAAAGACTTTCGTTGTAGTTTGAATTGAAATAAATGCATTTTTAATGAAAATGACCTGTTATGAGAACCAACTATAGGATGCCCGGGTTGGGTTCTTACAGTATGAAAATTGGAAACTTTAATAATCTTTCTGTCAAGAAGTCCTCCTCGCGGTACGCGAGAAGGGAAGGGAAATCCCTCGCAGTACGCGAGGGACTGCTAGTTTTTCCCGGCCATATCCCAAGCTCCTCACGGTACACGAGGAGTAGCCTTCCTTTCTTCGCGGTACGCGAGGAGTAGCCTTCCTTTTTTCGCGGTACGCGAGGAGTAGCCTTCCTTTCTTCGCGGTACGTGAAGACTGTCTGGAATTGCCCTTTGGTTTCTTGTTTTCCCATGGTTACCCACACCGACCACCAGATCACCATTCCCACCACCATCCACATCATCAGTTACCATGACTCACAATACTCATCACCTATCATCTATCACTACCATATCATCCACCATCACCACCACCACCCATCATATCATCATCTCATTCAACGATCACCGACCATGGAAACTGTTTCGTAACTGATGATCCACCTTGTCGTGGCATTCACATCTATGTGGTTGCCACACGTCAGGTACGTATCCTTGCATCAGTGAGTCTTTAATTTTAATTTGAGTCGGTTTAATGTTGCGGGTT
This sequence comes from Smallanthus sonchifolius, assembly GCA_023525975.1. Taxonomy (NCBI): domain Eukaryota; kingdom Viridiplantae; phylum Streptophyta; class Magnoliopsida; order Asterales; family Asteraceae; genus Smallanthus; species Smallanthus sonchifolius. Next base: position 21,158,720 of record CM042043.1, read on the forward strand.
TGTTGTGAGGTTTATTTTGAAGGTATTGTTCGCCCCATTCGTACTCAATCTCCATTCGGCGGGGTCGATTCAAATCTTATAATCATGTAAAGGGAACCCGACAGAGTCTGTGAAACCGCGAATGGAATTCTATAAGGTGCACAAGAGGAAGAGCGAAGCTGGATACATATCTTGCATATATTACCAGCTAAGTCGATTCCTATTTATTTTTGTCTTTTTATTTTTCGTTGTTTCTTGGTTCGCATTGAGGACAATGTGCCGTTCAAGTGTGGGGATGGGAAACGTCATAAATCTAGTTTAGTTAGGTTTGTTTTTCTTTTATAAAAAGTCAAAAATACTAAAAAAAATTAAAAAATAAAAAAAAATGTCCTTTGAAAATACAAGTTTTGCATAATAAATGGAAAATGATAATACAACTGGATCTACTTGTTGAGTTTAAATAAATAAATAATAGAAAACGCGTCTAATTAGTGATGTTTTGGTAGACCCAGCCAGCTTGAATAGCTTAAATAGCCTGTGAGTGTTCTTAGTATTAATCATGTGATAAATTCATGATATCTTGTGGGTACTCATCTTAGGGTAATGATAATACTTAAACTGTCAACATAGGATGATAGGTACCACGTTAAGTTAAAATTTAGAGGTTTTTGAAACTTTCATGGTACACCACTATCTTTTTATGAGAATAAATTCGAGTTTCGGTGGCGCCCATTCCATAATTCCATACTCATGAGCTTATTTAATTAGAAACTGAGTATTGCTTATGTGTTTCCCTCTGGATGACAACTTAGAGGATACATCCCTAAGTGAAATTTATGTGCTTAAATATGTAGAACCTAGTTGAGACGCATCTAGATGAAAGTTCTACATATGCTTTAATTAATGCTCAATTCCATCAATTCATTCCATAATCCATTGATTTCTAAAAACCTAAAAATCTTAGTTTAACGTGGTGGGCAAATCTATATGGTTTAACCCATGCCTAAACATGATCGTGAGACGGGATTAGGTAGAGTTGTAACTTCTAAGTGTGAATCACATAGTTTGATTGATTGTTGTATAAAATGGAATTAGAACACGTTACATGGGCTAGATAGTTGGTGTTTAGGTTTAATCGAACAGAAATACTGATTGTTGCTCTTTAACACGTGAGTGTATTGATGTGCTAATTGGTAATTAATTATTAAAGTGAGATCTCAGTTATAATTCCATCGCAGACTTTTTCGAGGACGAAAAAAGGTTAAGTGTGGGGATGTTTGATGTAGTGCAAAGCACACATCTTTATTCCATTGTTTTCGTGTGTTTAGTTTAGTTTTATGATTTTTTTGAGTCATTTTTTTATACAATTGAGTCTTTGTTATGTTCTCAGGTGCTCATGACGAATACAAGTCAAAACCCGAAGAAACCGAGCACGATAATGAAGTCCAGTGTTCAAAGTGTAAAAAGTGGAAGATCCAAGTCCTCACGGTAAAAAGTGGAAGATCCAAGTCCTCGCGGTACGCGAGGGACTTGCCACAATCTCTCGTGGTACGCGAGAGAGTCGTAATCCGAGAAAAAACCCCTAAAACCCGATTTTAATAGAATTGTAAGGCAATAATGTTGGGGGTTCGATTTCTAGCCATCTAAGGGGAGTTTAGAGGCGATTTTGGGAGTAAGGAAAAGGAATTAAGCATAAAGTTGGAGCCTTTGGATTCCGGGTTTGTTAATCTAGCATTCTAGGGTTTCAAGATTCAATCTTTATTGTTTGTATCTGTGTTTAAGACCATGTTCGTGTTTGATTCTGCTTGATTAGTTATTTTGAACATGATCGTAGGCTAAAACCTTAATACTGCCTAGGTCTTATGATGAATATTTGTTAAAGTCGCATTCTTTAATCGGTTTTGGTTTCAAGTGATGATTTAATGATTCTGTAAACGATCTTAGTTAATAATGGTGATGATATATGCATGCTAAGTTCTGATTGTGTGGTTTAATTCAATTCCATAGGTTGATTGTGGTTGTCTGTCAGTTTAATTAACGTGTTGTGATCATAGATTCTAGGGTTTGTGATTGCATGTGGTTAGCTAGAGATAGTGATCATAGGAGTTGTGATTGACTGCTGAGTAGAGTTGAGTGTTCATCCTAGTTCAATACCCGAGAGGTGAGAAATAGTTGTCTGGTCTTCATTATTAGGAATCCGAGTGTTAACACTCTGAGAGTGCATTAATATTAGGTGTCTAGTGATTGATGTTAGTCAAATCATAGTTGTTAACCTAGGATTATCCCGTGGATTCCTTGAATGTGTTGTGGATAGTGAGACTGAGAGATAATCTATCCAGTGGGGTACTTTGTCATAGTTGGAAATACCCGAGAGGTGATCCAACCATCTGGTGAATTATTACATATGTAGGTACCTTAGTTGGTGACACCCTGAGAGTGATTAGGGATCCACTAGGTTGTCTAGAGTTATTTCCTTAGAAACCCAGATTCATCATAGTTCCAGAACCGGTAGAAGTTGTGCTTTGCAAGTAGGATTCCGATCTAGGTAGTATTCTTCCCATATCTTGATATTTCCTCAGTTCTTGTCTTGATAGTTTGAGTCGACCTTTGTTTTCTGCATTCATTAGTTTAATAGTAGTGTAGTAAACCCCCATCAATCAATTCTTAAGTCTGGGTCAGAGTATTTTTGTTAATTCGTAGTGTCTCTAGGGTTCGATAACTCGGTTTACCGTTAAGCTGTGCTACACTCGATAGGTACACTTGACTGTTAGTGCGGTTTAGTTCATAGGTTTTCCATTTATTACTTAAGAGTCTAGGTTAGGTTTCGTAGTTATTTTTATAGACCGTCTGGACGACATTATACACCCACTACGGTATAAATCTTACTAACATAATAAATAAAAATATTTTGTGTCACGTGTCACTCTCTAGTTATTTCTCACCATTATTTTCCTGCCTCTCTGTTCTATTAATTATTAATTATTTCGTTTCTCTTTTCTATTAAATAATAATCTTTGTATTAATAAATAAAAATCCTATGGACACGTGTCACTATTTTTATCATTTTTTTCCTCCTATCTCTCCTATTAAATAATGATATCAAAAGAATTTTTTTAGATGTTTAATATAAATTTAATTACAAATATTTATTATTTCATTATAAATAGTTATTGAATCATCAATCAAATGAATTTAATATGAATTAACAGAGCTTATAATTGTCACGACAAATTACATTTTTTTTAAAGACATATTTTGACGAGTGTGTGTTAACAAATTACATTATATTTTAATCAACCAATGTAATTTTTTTTAAATATAATTTTTTATTACTAATTAAATATATAACATTTTATTTATTCAACCCGTATAATACACGGGATTTTAACCTAGTAATATATTATAGGACATGGGGAGGGATCAAGAGAAAACCAGAAAGTTATACGAAAACCGAGAAAATCACTCATTTTATTTTTTAATTTATTCTAAGTGTATCAATATAATATTACATAATTTATAAAAAAACATTTTACATATTGTGTTTTACGTATATTTAACCGTAATTTGTTGTTTTCTATTTACGTATACGTATCACTAACTCTGTGTAGACTGCTCGTTCTTTGTTTCTAACTTGAGGAAGAAGATATGGTACAAAACAATTTAAAATTTTAAGTGGGTTGGGCTTTTATTAATTGGTACAACTGTATTGAAAAGCCAATAATTATTAAAAACTTCAAAGTTACAACCTAATATTAAAATATGTATCTTTTCTTTTAGTAGGCTGCTCATTTATTTTGTTACAGTCACTGGGTGAATTATTTCTTTAGTATTTTTATTTATTGTTTATTATTTAACTTAAGAAATTAACGTAGATTTATAATTTTTATTGTATTTCATATTTTAAATTTATTTAATTATTTATTAATTGTTTTGATTTATGACTTATTATTTTTATAACTAGCTAATGGAAGAACAAAAATTCTATTAGGACCCTCCTATTAAAATTTTCTGGTTCTGTCGCACCTTACTAATGGAAACTTCTCGACAGGCGAGAGTAACATTAAACAAGGGAAAGGTGTTTCCCAAGAAGTATGTGAATGATGAAAGATAAGAAGAATGTGGTGCTTGCGAGTAACCACATGACAGGGAAGAAAAGTTACTTCACATAATTTGATGAGGGGTTTTGGAGATGGTTCTGTTGAGATCAAAGGTAAAGGAAAAGCAAATGTGCAGTGCAAGAATGGTGAGAAAAGAGTGTTTGGTGACATGTTCTACATACTAGACTAAGAAACAATATACTTAGCTTGGGATAGTTGGATGCCGATGGAATTTTGAAGCTCCATGACCGAACTAGAAGCTTGTTGATGAAGATAAAGACAAGTCAGAATCGTTTATACGAACTGAACCTTCAGGTATATTCTACTAAACCAAATAACCTTAAAGATGGAAATAAGAGATGCTAGGATCTGTGAGCAGTAACAAGCAGCTACATCAAAACCGAATGAAAAGATAACACCAGCCACTAATAGTGATATAAAGCAAGGTACATAACCTGTTGTGTAGAAAAATGCAGTTAAAGAATCTGCAAATTAAGTCCAGAAAGGAGAGCCAGCAGTTGTAAAGATTCCAACACATGTTGAAGAGAATCCAATACATTTTGGAACAATTTCAGTAGACCTACTAAGAAGATTGCTTAGCAAGGAACCCTAACAAGTTCAGTTGATTGTCCAACCCAAAAAGGTGTAAAAATAGATGAGAAGATCAACTCAAGTCGACCTGTATTGTACCAAAAAAATGCTTTTGATCCAAACCCGTTTTAACTAGCTACACAACGCACCATTATGTCCTCTAGATAAGCTTGACCTAGAAATTGTCACAACGGCAACTTTACCACATGTAGAGATTGACACGAAGCTATAACAAACCGAGCAATACAGCTGGGCCAATACCAACTGGAAGAGGGTAAATATAAAATCATGAAAAAACAAACCGTTTAAAGAAATGTATATTATTACTCTTGCACAACTTTGATATATGGTAAACTAGATCGGCAGGACATAAGAAAATGATGAAGTACAAATCCATCTAACAAGTTGACTTCGAGTCAAATTCAGCATCCAAGGAGTTGTTTGTTGCTTGCTCTACAAGTAAACCAACACGAGACTAAAGAGGGTAATGCAGAGAAGTTACGTGTCCTTTAATCATCAGTATTTTCAGCATTAGCTCCCTTAAGATGAAGATGTTTTTCCCTTCTTTGAAAATCAGTGAGACCTTTCCCACTTCCGGTCACACCTACCTTACCAAACGGGTCATCTGGAGACTTGAATATGCTTTCCCGCTTGCGACCCGAGAAGAACCCAATCTGAAGTAAACAAGAAAAAAGATTATTATTATTATAACTGAATATAATATGTTCATGAGCCTCCAAAATGAATATATATATATATATATATACACACACACGTGTGTGTAAGTGTAATCGAGGTGAGGCGTCCATAATACCTTCTTGGCACGACCTTTGGTGGTCTGAAATTGTTGCCATGCATTTTGTCTCTTATTCTGTGTAACCTCAATTTGCTCCTTTCGCATCTTAGACTTGAATGCATGTATTTTCTTACGCTTAGCAGCTTTCTGTATAAAATCAATTAATTAAAAGCCGTTTATATGAGAAAATACCAAAAGTGCCTCTCCCCGAGTGGTAGAGAGTTCAAGTCCCATGGTAGAGAAAAAAAGTGTAGAACTTTAGGTGTAGCTTTAGATATGAATATGTAGTTTTAGAGGCAGCAATTTCAACGTATTTATAAATTCGAGTTGTAATTTATTAAAGTCATGTTAAATTAGTGATACAGAAAAAATTAACCATATAGGAACTTGTCAAGTAAGTTGAAAATCACCTAAAGTGTATTCAGTTACTTAAAATCTCCTAAATTGTTTTATTTATGAAATATTAGACTACTATATTAATAAGCTTCAAAACACATGTTTAATCCATTGTTTATGAAATTTAAATGTGTTCTATACTTCTATTTATAAAAGAAAATATGCTTTTGGAATAAAGAGGGCAAAGTTTTAAAGCATATGCTTACCACATCCTCAGAGTCTTCTGGTTCAATACGAAGCTTTGCTGGCAAGCTTTTAGACTGGAAGTCCACATCAGCAGAAGCAGCTTGAGCGATCTTACGTTTAAGAGCTTGCTTTGTGGCTTCTGCTTCCTTCTCAGCTTCCAGCAGTGGATCAACAGTCGCATCTTCTAAAGCCCTAACATTATCAGGATCAACCTGGACAAAACAGGTATCACTTATTTCCCCACTCATGTTTTTAGACGATAAATAAAATTAAAAAAAAAAGATCTTCATTTTTCATATAAAATTTTACCTCTTCCTTATTTCCCCACCCATTGTATGCAACCAAATATCCATTTGGTGTAAGATCCTCAATTGTTGCATCATACCTGCATAATCAACTAAATCAAACATAGGTGCATAAGAGAAAAAATAAATGGAACGGTAGCGAAGCAAATAAAAAATATGTAACTGAGTGATCAAAAAAGAAACCCCACAAACAAGAAAACAATAAAATATACCACTCGCCATCTTCACTATAAACAGCTTGAACTTTAGCACCTACAGAAAGTTTGTGACCACCAAACATTCCACTTGGTACCTGATTGAAAATATAAATGAAAACGTGATTAAGATGTACATGTGTGTGTGCATATCAGTTATAGATTGAGACAAAAATCCACAAAATATATAGAAGTATTGTATAGAATAATAAGGTGACATACAAACTTCCAACAGAAGTAATTAACACCCAAATGGGCCATATCTTACTTTTTCTTCATGTAAAACGCCAAATCAAGTCTGGAAATATGTAGAGGCTACAGTTCACAGATTTAATAAACGAGTTCTTACTTTTTCTTTATGTAAAACACTAGAACATCAAAATAAAGTCCCACAATTCATACCTAGAGTCCTAGAGTACACAATAAAATGAGTTCTGCTTCTAGAAACACCAACAGTTGTCAAACACTAATTTTCTATGCGGGTTTTCTTTATTGAAAATATGAAACATAATCATTGCCCAATATACCTAAGCTGTAGGAAGGAACTTACCAGATTATTCCGTGAGGTACCTCCAGATTGATTAAAACCATAGGGCACATCAGCAGCACTTGTACCAATGCCACCTCCAGAATTCCCAGCTTCATCCTGTGCAGTTTCCAGGAGTTCTTCAGTCAAAGCAATCACCTGCAGGAACAAGGTAGAGCGTTAAATGCATGGGACTTTTTGCACATCACTGATATAAAAATGATGTTGTTTCAAACTCATAATCATCTTAAGTGAACATCTGAATCAGGAGAGTGAGAAAGAGAGAGAGACAGATGTAGATTGGCCATCGGGACACATAGCAGACCTGCACAGAAATCAAGATACAAGTGATGGACATCTTTGATGGAGTTTCTAAATCCAAAGTTTTGCAAGTTTTGTCAGATACTAAACCAGGTGTTGAAAAAATTATAATTCAATAAGAATCTAATTCTCACCTTCTAAAGCGAGAATAATCAAGGATCTTGTCAGTGATTACCAGTCTTATGTGTTGTACTCGTTTGACCAATACAAACATATTTTATACACACATACACATATCCATGTGCATCTGTGTTTATGGAAAAACGGATGTGTCAGACTACGTATTAATATAGTGAAATGGTTATATTACACCACCAGACATCTAAAATATGTCAACATAATGAAGCTCATATACCAGAGATCAGTGGCAAGAAAACAAAGAAATTAGATGGCAAGTCAAACCATATTCTAGATAGCTCAACAAACAGGCCCATAGCAAAATACATATTAAATGGTAGAAAAGGTAAGAGTGTGATAAAAAGGAGTTAGATCACCTCCACGAGCTCTTTCTCCACATCAGCATACTCAGCATTCCCAGGATCATTCTTCAACAGCTTCCTCACCTGATCATAGACAAGTTCTTTTTGCAATTAGACTACATAGCATCTCATGCTTACAAAGCAGAAAATGAAAATCAATTTTGTTCTTTGAGAACAGTGTTGTAAAAATCGCGCCTAGGCGCCGATTAGTCGCTAGGCGGCTCGTTAACGACTAATTTTGGCCTAGTCGGTCCAAAAATCGCTAGGCGGTCCAAATTGCGCCTAGGCAGCCAGATTCCGGCGAACATTCCGGCGAAAACCTGAAATTTCCGGGAACATTCCGGCGAAAACCCGAAATTTCCGGCAAAAACCTGAAATATCCGGCCAAATTCCGGCGAAAACCTTTGGTGTGGTTTAAAAATGAACATTTTTATAAAAATTACATATAAAAATGTGTGTATATATATAAAAAACTGAAAATTACATATAAAAATTCCAATCCGATTAATCCCGCCTAGGCCCCGATTAATCCCGCCTAGGCCTAGGCCCTACCTCACCGCCCGACTAGCGCCTAGCGATTTTTACAATCATGGAGAAAGCAACTAGAAAATAAACACGCCCGGCTAATATTGAGTCATGATCTAGCCATCTAGGTTTTAGATAGTTGATCAGATGCCAATCGAGTACAAGTATCCAATGGGAACACATCCTATCAAACTACATTAATTATTAATTGTTAAGTATAAACTTCAAAGCAAGAATAAAAAAAATACAACTATGTTGCAAGAACATCTGTTATAGAATCGAGAAGATAAGAAATGTGCAAATGATATGCGTCTATCTGTATCTGATGCACCATGCACAGATATTCCATAAAGCCAAATGATCCAGCAGAACAAACGCCAGACAACAAAAGTGTATTAACCCATAACGATGCAAGTGTAACTACAACATTCAGGTCAGAAAAACTGCAATTCTTGATCATGGTTGCAAAGGGTAGATTACTAAACAAGCTTGATTAGCGTTGAACAAATGGTTGTACATGTACTAAGACCAAGTGTCACTATAACTGCACTTGGGCTCCATGAAAGAGGATCCATCAAATCATAAGTCATTTAACTTATCTATTAACCAGCAGCGTGTTACAGAAAATAACACCTGCACGTCCCTCCCTTAAAGTAATCCTCGGGTCCTCCTTGTAACTCATTATTTCGTCTACGCCATGCTCCCATCAGATGTTCTATTCAGGCCCCATCCTATTCTTGTGTTGAATTAACTACCAAGGGATGTGATCCCATTCTAGGCTGATTTTGCCAGCTAAGCAGTCTTCAGTTTTATACTAGAATATCTAATAAAATAATGTACAAATTATATAGACGAGTCCTTGATCAACTAAAAGTGCCTTACCATTTCTTCACTGATCGCATGCATCTTCATGTTAAAGCCGCTTATTCAACATAGAATTTTGTTTGTCACAGTTGTACCACGTCTTCAACCAAAGGACTTCATTCCTAAACATTCTAAAGTGACCAAATACAAGCCCAATGTTCAAAAGCCTACAGAACTTTCAGCCTGAATATTCAAAACAACTAAACACTCCCCACCATACCATCACAAACACACACACAAGGCAGTAAGTAGCACGCCCAAGGCTCAATTCCAACAAAAATCAAACATCAAACAAGAAGTCTACATTCTAAACTCAGACTAAGTCAATCCAGATGTCTTATGCAGCAATTACCAAAACATAATTATACCTAGAAACGTTAACGATAATGAAATTGAACGATATTAACAGACATTTAAGACGAATTTATGGTGTACCTCTTGAAGCTGTTGCTTGTAAGTAGAAAGATTAGAAGAGAGCTCCTCTATGCTGACCTCCTCACCCCCTCCCTCCATGCGTCGATCTGTTTTTCTTTCTTTTTTGATTCAATGTCCTTTGTATATCCGTCCAGTGAATCAGAAGAAGCAAAATTCGATGCTAATTCTTCAGATTATGTGAAAAATTATGGTGCGATAAAACCCTAGGGATATTTATCTGGGAGAAGAAGAATGTGTCGAAAGGAACCCTAATTTGAGATTTTATTTTTGATCGACAGAAGCCGATTTGTTGAATACTCAGATATATATTTATGGCCCCTGGACAAACTATATACTTCCACATTTGCCCCTTCGAAAACTCATATTTTTCATTCTTTTATTACAAAATTTATTAACTTTAAAGGTAACATTAAAAGGGAAAATCACCAAAATATTAACAATCTAGCTATTATTTTTTAAGTTTACCAAAATATCTAATCAATGTGACATTTGGAAAAAAGCGAAATTTTGTCAGTCATTTTTTTAAATTATAATATAATTTTTTTTTTAATTTTAATATAATAATTAATTTTAATTTTTTTAAAAGAAAACGAAATTTATTTAAATATTATTTTCAAACAAATATTTATACCACTCTCTACCTTTCGTTTTTCTCAACCATCAAACTTCATCCACTTATCCATCCATTGTAGCATCAAACTTTTCTCATAAGCCTCACCAAATTACAACTTATTTTAAACTTCTTTCACTCTTACAAAGTTAGAGAAAATGTCTTATAATATTATTTTATATACCAGTGAAAAGTGAAAAATGGGAGTTTATTAACGGTGTTAAGGAGTACGTTCCTATACAAAAACAAAATGTTTTCGTCGTGTTTTCTGTCTACCTACTAATACTAGCTATGTAGCATTGAAAAATCTTATTTCTGAAAGATGTGGGTTTAGCAATGGAATACGTTTTTTTTATAAAATGTTTACTTGCACACATTCAACTGATACATTGGATGACAGTGATATTTTATTTTTTGTAAATGTTGTTTTGCAATCAAATGTTTTCTTTGTACGTTACTGAAGAATATGTTGTTGGTAGTAGTTCAGTTGTGCCTTCATTAAATAAATATGAACATGAGTTTAATGAAACTCAATTTGATTATAAAGTTCCAGTGTCTTCATCCGAGTCTAATGTCCCACCTAACCTTTTTTGGTCGATGCCCGAGTCATTGGCTGATCCCACAAGCAACGAAGTAAAATTTCATAACTCACAAACTTTACATTTTTCGAAGGGTCATATTTTTAACAGCAAAGAAGAATTAAAACTCGAATTGTGTAAGATTTGCATTACTAGATGTCTTGAATATAAAGTTGACAGATCTTCGAAAACCATATTCGAGGCTTCATGTCTTAATAATGGTTGCGAGTGGGCGTATAAGGGCGTATGTGATTGAAAACATCGACGTTTTCCAAGTGAGATATTTTAAAGATCAACACACATGTTCAAGGACTCAGACGTATCCTCATATCTGTCAAGCAAATAAAAAGTTATCGGGTCACCTGATAAAAGATCAACTGAAAGATAGCGGGAGGATATACCGGTCGAAAGATATCATTACATATATTAAAGAGAAATACATAATCGATATATCTTATTCTCAATGCTGAAGAACAAAATCTTTCGCGCTTGAACTACTGACGGGTTCCCCTGATGATTCATTTTCCAAACTCTCAGTTTACTGTCATAATTTAAAAAAGACAAACCCTGGTACAGTTACCCACACATTAACAGACGTAGCATGAAGATTTGAAATGTTTTTTATTGCTATTGGTGCGGCGGTAAGTATATTTTTTAAATTATTTTTCATTGTTTTAAAAATTTTAATATAAATATTTTGATACAGATTTGAAGTTTCGTCGGTTATTTGCGGCCGTTGATAATTATAGATGGAGCACACTTAAAAGGAAAGTTTTCGGGAACCATGTTTATGGCGGTAGGCACTAATGGAAACAATCAAATCATGTCCATCGCATACGGCGTTGGTCATCTTCAGGTCGTTCCTCGTCTACATCTTCGTGTTGGTAAATCTTCTAGACGGTAGTAATCTTCTGGCTGGTAGTAATCTTCTAGAAGGTAATAATATTCTGGCTGGTAATCTTCTTTCGGTTGACTTTCAGGTAAAAATGTGTCATATGCCTAATGCCAGAAACTATCTTCAGCCCATTGGTCTTCCTCCTTTCGGGGGTTTGTAGGTTCAGCAATGGCGGTTGAACAGGTTCATGCAACGGTGGTTGAACAGGTTCAATGGGTTCTAGTACATCCTCTAGAGTTGGCTTTGGAATAGAAAAGATATTTGCTTGTAACACATTTAATTTAAACACCGGTTATAATAAACATTTAAACACGCATAAGCATTTATCCCAAGAAACTTTTTTTTATAACCCTCGCATACCGCGAGGGACTGAACCCCTCCCTTCGCATACCGCGAGGGAGTCCCAATTCTGCCTACCCGAGAGTCAGGTCTCTCGCGTACCGCGAGAGAACCCTGCCTTGTTCTCGCATACCGCGGGGACCCCAGTAAACAGAAAATTAAGTTTTCTGCCCAGTTCCAACACTTAGCCAAAATTTCCACCATTTCAACATTGACAGAAAAATTCTCAAACACTTGGGTTTTTGGTTAAAACATTCTAAACACCAAATATATACACCAAAACACAATTTCATGTATCATTTACATCCTTTTAAAGGATTTCTAATTAACCCCAAATCATCAATTACGCATACGAGAATCCGCCAACGCCTTGGACTTGACTTTGACTACATCGGAGCTTTTCCTACATAACATCACATATAATCACCATTAGTAATGAAGATAAAACATATCAACAAGTAAAATCTACTTGTTTTCACCCATTCACCTATTTGACCCGTTTTCACCCAATTAGTCATTAGGCTACATATCATTGCATAACACCTTACAAGTTTCATTCTTTTCATTTAACATTCATAACTAACACATTTCCATTTCCATTAAGACACATATGCTATAACTTCATCCCCCATTTACATTATGGTATTTAAACTATAACTTCATCACCACATTTCCATTATGATACTTAGATCATAACCTCGTCACCACATTTTCATTATGGTATTTAAACCATAACTTCATATCCACATTTCCATTATAGCATTACAACTATAACTACATTTATTCACCTCTATACACATTCATATTACATAACACATTATGCAATCAATATTGCATATAGCACCATATATCAACAAAACTAAGTAAGTGCAAAAGCACTTACCTTTCGGGTTTGAAGATCCCGTTCCCCCTTCACAATTTGCAATTTGATTACCTAAACATATACACCTAGTTTAGTAATCTATCATACATCAAAATCACATTATAATTGGGTTCACAACCCAATTTTCCATTTCCAACCCAAACTGACTTGTTTGGATTATTCTCATATCCAAACACCCTCTTTCCATCCAAACTCACCTGCTTGAGTTTCATTACCATCCCTTAACACTAACTTTTCATTTAATATTTAACATTAGATTAATTTAGTGTTCTTTCAAGTGTCTAACATCATATAAACACTTAATCATTCATTAATTGATCATCCTATCATCATAACCCCAAAACCCCCAATTCTTTCCATATAAACCGTAACTTCTCATAATCAAAATCAAAGGGTCTAGGATGTTATTCACCATTCTTTACCTTTAGTTTAGCTAGATTATCAACAATCTAATACTATTTAACCCCATGCATCATCAAATTTCAAATTTCTACAAAACCCACTTACTAACTCATCAATGGTGAAATCAAAAGGAAGATAATCATTTACTTAATGTTAGGAAGGTGATGTGCAAGCCAAAACCTCCACAAATCAAGCCTCAATTGCATGAATTTGCTTCAATACCCTTTTTTCTCTTGCAAAGATCTACCCTTTCACCAACAAATGACTCAATTTTGACTTCACCAAGTCAAATATGGCAGATTTGCCATATTTACAAGTTTAGCCCCTCATCTTCCATTTCACCCGTTTCATTCCAAAATTAGTTAAAAACTAATATAAACCCAACACTAACTTGAAACCCACTTGTTTCAACTTATTTCTAAAATATTATTTTCACCATAATATTAATTAGAAATATTATTTTTTTTAAAACAAAACCCGAATTTTGGTTCGTTACAAATCACTTCCCCTTATTTGGGTTTCGTCCCCGAAACCCGACTTCACATAAAAAGGTTCGGATAATATTTGAGCATTTCCTCCTCGGTTTCCCAAGTCATTTCTGCTCCCTTCTTATGTTTTCACCTCACCAAAACTTGGCTAATTTCTTTATTGCGTAAAAGCTTCACCTTTTTATCCAAGATTGCCACCGGTTTCTCAACATAATTCAACTTTTCATCCGATTCAATATCATCCAATGGAACAAAAGTAGATTTATCCGCCAAATATTTTCGCAAATGAGACACATGAAACGTGTTATGAAGTCTACTTAGTCCCTCCGGTAGCTCCAAGTGATAAGCTACCACATCCACCCATGCTATCACCTTAAACGGTCCGATGAAACGTGGACTTAACTTCCCCCGTTTCCTAAATCGTATCACCGCTTTCCAAGGAGAGACTTTCAAAAGCACAAAGTCCCCCACTTGAAACTCAATCGCCCGCTTTCTATTATCCGTATAGGATTTTTGGCGATCTTGAGCCGCCTTCAAGCGTGCCCTTATTTGGTCAATACTACTAATAGTTTCCTTGACCACCTCTTTACTACCAAGTTTCCGTTGACCAATCTCACCCCAACACACGGGTGTTCGACACTTCCTCCCATTCAACGCCTCAAAAGGTGGCATACAAATACTAGAATGGTAGCTATTGTTGTAAGAAAATTCCGCCAACGGTAAATGGTCGTCCCAATTTCCCCCAAAATCCAAAGCACACGCTCGCAATATATCCTCTAGCGTTTGAATCGTCCGCTTGCTTTGACCATCCGTTTGTGGATGATAAGTGGTACTAAGATTCAATCTAGTCCCCATATCCTCATGGAATTTCTTCCAAAAACGAGAAGTAAATCTCGTATCACGATCCGATATGATCGTCACCGGTACACCATGACGTGACACTATTTCCTTCACATACATTTCCGCCAATCTATCCGACGCATACGTTTCCTTTATAGGAAGGAAATGTGCACTCTTTGTCAACCGATCTACTACTACACATTTTGCATCATAACCCTTTCGTGTCTTAGGTAGTTTAGTGATTAGATCCATGGTTATGTTCTCACATTTCCAAAGCGGTATTTCAAGCGGTTGAAGCTTTCCATACGGCTTTTGATGTTCCGCCTTTACCCTTAAGCATGTGAGACATCTTTCCACATACTTAACAATATCACGTCTCATACCCGGCCACCAAAAATGACACCTCAAATCATAAAACATCTTTTTGGCCCTCGGATGGATATAATACTTGGATTTATGCACCTCATATATAATAGTTGTCAAAACACTTGACAACCTAGGAATCCAAATTCTATCAAAGCATGTCTTTAACCCTGAATTATTTTCCCCAAGCTTGTCAACATAGGTAACCATCCGTTCCTTTTTCAAATCCCCACCAAGCGCTAACACTTGAGCCTCTCGGATTTCATCACTAAGAGACGATGAAATTGTCATCTTGAATGACTTCACCTTGATAGGTGTATGGCTCGTCTTCCGACTAAGAGCATCCGCCACTACATTCGCTTTACCCGGATGATTAAGTATCTCACAATCATAATCCTTGACCAATTCAAGCCACCGCCTTTGCCTCATGTTGAGGTCCTTTTGGTCAAAGAAATACTTGAGACTTTTGTGATCCGTGCATATCGTACACTTCGCCCATACAAATAATGCCTCCAAATTTTGAGCGCGAATACTAGGGGTGTGCAAAAATATCCGTATCCGAAACCGAACCTGAATTATCCGAAATTCCGAACCTGAAATATCCGAAAATTCGGATATCCGAATTTTTGGATTCGGATTCGGATATTGATTTTCAAAAGTTTCGGATAATTCGGATATCCGAAATTTTACATTTATATTAATTTTTTTTTAAATTAAAAAATAGCTTTAAAATGAAAACCCTAATCATAACAGATGATGCGCAACCACAAAACCCAAATTGATATCATTCAACAATTCATCTTCATTTAGTCAAATACGTAGGACGTAGCCCCGGCCGATTCCTCTGCATACCAGCTGACGAGACCATCGTTCAATCTTTCCACGGGCCGATGACCACCGCATCATCACCGTTAGTCCGTTGCTTCTCCATTCCTTCCTCCAAGTCTCGGTCGCAGCTCCAATCGGGGTGCTTTAGTTCCGTTGCAAGCCCCTTCTGTCTGACGTCCACTCCTGCTTCTCCGATCAGCCCTAACCTTTTTTTCACTCCTGCTTCTCCGATCAGCCCTTTTTTGGGTTGCTTTAGTTCCGTTGCAAGTTATTTAATTGAATCTATGTTAATATATTTGCTTTAGTCTTGAATCTTTGCCATTTTTTCTGCACTTTTTTTGGTTGTATACCTTCTTCATTTTTTTTTGCTACATTGAAGTGATTTGAAATTTCGGATATCCATTTAAATATCCGAATCCGTATCCGAATTTTCGGATATCCGACGTATCCGAATTTTCGGATATCCGAAATTCGGATATCCTAAAATTCGGATACGGATTCGGATACTGAAATCCACTATCCGAAATTTTTGGATATCCGAAAATTCGGATATCCGACTTTGAACACCCCAAGCGAATACCACGGTCGCAAGCTCTAGATCATGAGTAGGGTAATTCACCTCGTGAGTCTTCAATTGCCTAGACACGTAGGCAATCACTTTTCCCCTTTGCATTAAATCACACCCTAACCCCGAATGCGAGGCATCCGAATACACCACAAAATCTTCGGTCCCGTCCGGCAAGGATAAAATAGGCGCCTTAGTAAACTTTTCTTTCAAGAGTTGAAAGGCAGATTCTTGCTCGGAATCCCAAACAAACTTAGTCTCCTTACGCGTTAACTTCGTCATCGGCAAAGCAATCTGAGATAAGTTCTCAATAAATCGCCAATAATAACCCGCCAATCCCAAGAAACTTCTAATCTCCGAAGGCGTTTTCGGCGATGACCAATATTTTACCACCACTATCTTGGATGGGTCAACAACAATTCCTTTCTCGTTAATCACATGACCCAAAAATTGGATTTCGCGCAACCAAAATGCGCACTTAGAAAATTTAGCATAAAGCTTCTCCCTTTGC
This sequence comes from Smallanthus sonchifolius, assembly GCA_023525975.1. Taxonomy (NCBI): domain Eukaryota; kingdom Viridiplantae; phylum Streptophyta; class Magnoliopsida; order Asterales; family Asteraceae; genus Smallanthus; species Smallanthus sonchifolius. Next base: position 21,175,716 of record CM042043.1, read on the forward strand.
AACACTTCAAGAATTTCACGAGGATGAAAGGCATGATCACCTTCACTCCGCGAATTGATGAGAAGATCATCAATAAACACAATAACTGAACGATCGAGGAACGGTCTACACACCCGGTTCATAAGATCCATGAAAATCATGGGCGCGTTGGTTAAACCGAATGGCATATCCGTAAACTCATAGTGATCGTAACGAGTGCGAAAAGTTATCTTATGGACGTCGTCTTCTTTCACTTTCAATTGATGGTACCCGGATCTCAAATCAATCTTAGAGAACCATGACGCCCCTTGCAATTGATCGAAGAGGTCATTAATCCGAGGTAACGGGTATCTATTCTTCACTGTCAACTTGTTCAACTCCCGATAATCCATACACATCCTCATGCTTCCGTCCTTCTTTTTAACGAAGAGAACGGGTGCACCCCAAGGCGAAATGCTTGGGCGTATGAAGCCTTTATCGAGTAGTTCTTGTAATTGCACCATTAACTCTTTCATCTCCGGCAGTGCCAACCTATAAGGTGCTTTGGCTACCGGCTTAGCACTCGGTATCAAATCAATCCTAAACTCTACTTCCCTCTCCGGTGGAACCCCTGGTAACTCATCTAGAAACACATCCTCAAACTGATTCACAATTGGAACATCGTGAATTTCTTTCACTTTCTTAATCACATCCGCAACACAAGCCATGTATGCCTTGCACCCACACACCATGTACTTTGTTGCCTTCACATAAGAACACAACTTAACTTTACCTTTCTTCTCACCTTCTATGTAAATGGACTCACCCGATGGGGAATCTAGTTGTATCGCCTTAGGTCCACATAGAATATTCGCTTTGTTCTTTGACAACCAATCCATCCCCACTATTACATCAAAATCCCCCATGGTCATAGGAATTAAGTCTATAAGGAACGTTTCACCCCCCGCCCTTAACTTACAATTCTTATAAATATCGAATACTAGGAAACTCTTATCATTTTCCGCCTCGATTTCTAAGGGTTCGTCTAACTTTCTACTTAGGAACGAAGAATGCTTAACAAATTTCAAGGACATAAACGAACGACTAGCCCCCGAATAAAAAAGAACTAGTGCAGGTAAAGTGTTAATCTTGAATGTACGTGACACCACTTCCGAGTTCGTCATTGCCTCTTCCGCCGAGATGTGGAAATCTCTACCCTTTGGCTTTGGCATCTCTATCCTCTTCTCGCTTCTACATTGCTTCAACTCGAGACAATCCGCTCTATTGTGCCCGGGCTTGTAACAATTGTAGCACAAATGAATTTAGCTTGAACATTGATTAGCCATATGCCCCGGCTTCCCACATTTATAGCAGTTTAGCGTCCCCTTCCTACATTTACCAAAATGTTCCTTCCCACAAATCTTGAACCCCCGGGAAGAGAACTTGCTAAACGGCTTCTTGCTAGGGCTCCCGCCCTTTATCTTTTTCACTACTTGATCCACAATTTCCCATTTTCTCTTTTCACCTCTAGCTTCTTGCCTCCTCAACTCCACTTCTCTTTCCTGACACCTGTTTATCAAGTCTACAAGTGTGGTAAAAGATGATGGAGATATGCTTTCTCTGAACTCCACAGTCAACATAACATAAAATCTAGCAATCTTTGCCTTTTCGGTCGACACCACGTCCGGACAGAACTTGGCGTGATCAAAGAAGGCCCCTGCCAATTCATCAATCGACTCAGTCGTTTGCCTCATGTGGAGGAACTCCTCAGTCATCCTGTCGACTACGGCTTGTGGGCAATGGTATTTCAGAAAAGTCGTCTTAAACTCCTCCCAAGTCATGGAAGTCACACCTAATTCACCCCTCTCCTTTCGGAGATTCAATAACCATTCCTTTGCACTTCCAGTCAACAGAGGCACACTGAACATCACCCTATCCTCGGGCTTACATTTAGTCGTTTCAAAGTTCGAATCCATATCCACCAACCACCTGTGGCTAAGGATCGGGCACACTTGCCGTTATACTCTTTGGGCTTGATCACCATAAACTCTTTAAGAGTACAACCTTATGGTTCCCTCTCCTTTTCCTTCAATACCACTTCGAGAGTAAGCTTAATTGCCCATCTCATTTCCTCTATTCATAAGGATGTGACTTGCTCAAAGGCCTTGGCCACTTCTTCCTTAATCATCTCTTGGATTCTTGGATCCAACGGTTCATTGTTCGCTTCGTCTGTCATCTCTTAACTGAGAATTAGAACAAAAACACCTTAATACCCTTACACTTTCAATACCCTAGGTATCCATCACACATTTACTCTTATATGTATTAAGTATATATACCTACTTATATACATACATACATATATAATCACCTTCACCTAATCCTTGCAAGCGTGCATTGTTATATGGTTATCATAAAGACCCTTGCACATTTCGTCTTATTAATCATATTGGCCAGACATGTTTAATAATACGCTATACCCAATTGTAATTATCATATAACAAATCACAAAAACAAGTTTCGACACATATAACACCTTGTCATTCAATCATACATATACATATACATTACTAACCTTTCACCTTCGAAATCTTCGAGTCTTAGTCAAGTCCTTCTTGGATTCTCGTATCATTTCTCTCATATCAAGAGCATCCAGTTTGAGTTTGGTGTCACCCACAAAAAATTCCTCAAACCATTGCTCTGATACCAATTTGTAACACCCTTAATTTAAACACCGGTTATAATAAACATTTAAACACGTGGAAGCATTTATCACAAAAAAAATTATTTTTTTATAACCCTCGCGTACCGCGAGGGACTGAACCCTCCTTCGCGTACCGCGAGGGAGTCCCAATTCTACCTGCCCGAGAGCCAGGTCTCTCGCGTACCGCGAGAGAACTCTGCCTGGTTCTCGCGTACCACGGGGGACCTAGTAAACAGAAAATTAAGTTTTCTACCCAGTTCCAACACTTAGCCAAAATTTTCACCATTTACCATTTCAACATTGACACAAAAATTCCCAAACACTTGGGTTTTTTGTTAAAACATTCTAAACACCAAATCTATACATACTAATAAATAAAGGTTTTTAGGGACATCTTTTCCCGCCTAAACTAGCACCACCACATGCGGATCTAACTTGGATCCAATCTAACCCGAATCAATTTCCAATCTTTCGCTTCAACAAGTAAACAATCAAATAAGTAAACAAGTTTGATTACTAATTCCCAAATATAAGTATTAAAATAATCTTCAAATATCAATTCTTTTACGCTATAATCATCCTTTCTATTTTTTTTAAACTGATCATCATTTCCATTTTTGAAATTTAAATTTTAAAACAGATTGATTTGAATTAATTCAAAATTTATATTTTATTTATAGATTATCAAAATTTTTCAAAAATCAGAAAGTCACATAAAATAATCCTACAATTAAGTCTTTATTTATGCAATTTATTAAAATTCAAACCTTGATTTTTCCTATATAAATATTATGTACATGTAATTCTTTTTACATACAATCCTCTCATAACAGTTGATTATCTTTTTCATCTATCATATGAGTTATCAATTTGTAAGTAATTTACATATTTTTGTCTTCTACTCCGATCATCAACTTGTAAATAATTTTCATATCCTTCCAATGTCTTCAAATCACATAGTTAATTTAAATTTAGTTGATTTTATATTATTACATATGGAATCATCGAAGAAAACTTGTTAATGTTTATTTGACTATTGTAAGTAATATATAAATCATTTTACTATGAAGTATATACAAATTTATGATTAACAACTTTTTTTCGTTAATCAGCCCGTATAGTACACGGGATTGTAAGCAAGTATATACACCAAAAAAAAATTTCATGTATCATTTACATCCTTTTAAAGGATTTCTAATTAAACCCAAATCATCAATTACGCATACGAGAATCCGCCAACGCCTTGGACTTGACTTTGACTACATCAGAGCTTTTCCTACATAACATCACATATAATCACCATTAGTAATGAAGATAAAACATATCAACAAGTAAAATCTACTTGTTTTCACCCATTCACCTATTTGACCCGTTTTCACCCAATTAGTCATTAGGCTACATATCATTGCATAACACCTTACAAGTTTCATTCTTTTCATTTAACATTCATAACTAACACATTTCCATTTCCATTATGGCACATATGCTATAACTTCATCCCCCATTTCCATTATGGTATTTAAACTATAACTTCATCACCACATTTCCATTATGATACTTAGATCATAGCATCATCACCACATTTCCATTATGGTATTTAAACCATAACTTCATATCCACATTTCCATTATAGTATTACAACTATAACTACATTCATTCACCTCTATACACATTCATATTACATAACACATTATGCAATCAATATTGCATATAGCACCATATATCAACAAAACTAAGTAAGTGCAAAAGCACTTACCTTTCGGGTTTGAAGATCACGTTCCTCCTTCACAATTTGCAATTTGATTACCTAAACATATACACCTAGTTTAGTAATCTATCATACATCAAAATCACATTATAATTGGGTTCACAACCCAATTTTCCATTTCCAACCCAAACTGACCTGTTTGGATTATTCCCATATCCAAACACCCTCTTTCCATCCAAACTCATGTACTTGAGTTTCATTACCATCCCTTAACACTAACTTTTCATTTAATCTTTAACATTAGATTAATTTAGTGTTCTTTTAAGTGTCTAACATCATATAAACACTTAATCATTCATTAATTGATCATCCTATCATCATAACTCCAAAACCCCCAATTCTTTTCATATAAACCGTAACTTCTCATAATCAAAATCAAAGGGTCTAGGATGTTATTCACCATTCTTTACCTTTATTTTAGCTAGATTATCAACAATCTAATACTATTTAACCCCATGCATCATCAAATTTTGGATTTCTACAAAACCCACTTACTAACTCATCAATGGTGAAATCAAAAGGAAGATAATCATTTACTTGATGTTAGGAAGGTGATGTGCAAGCCAAAACCTCCACAAATCAAGCCTCAATTGCACGAATTTGCTTCAACACCCTTTTCTCTCTTGCAAAGATCTACCCTTTCACCAACAAATGACTCAATTTTGACTTCACCAAGTCAAATATGACAGATTTGCCATATTTACAAGTTTAGCCTCTCATCTTCCATTTCACCCATTCCATTCCAAAATTAGTTAAAAACTAATATAACCCCAATACTAACTTTAAACCTACTTGTTTCAACTTATTTCTAAAATATTATTTTCATCATAATATTAATTAGAAATATTATTTATTTAAAAATAAAACCCGAATTTTGGTTCGTTATATTGCTCTCAATTTTGACATTTTTGAAAGGATTACTCAATAGTATCCACCTCTTTATATAGGCCTTGTATTCTAATATAATAATAATAATAATAATAATAATAAATTAAACATAATTAAAACACCAACAATAGATTAAAACATAATTAAAACATTAACAATATATTAAAAACATAACTAAAACATCACAAATAGATTAAAAAATACATAAAACATTAACAAAAGATTAATCCGAATCAGTGGAGTAATCGGAGTCATCTGAACCGGAGTAGCCAAATTCTTCACAACGGTGTTGACGTCGAAATTGCCTTACCTTAGTTTAAAATCCCAATCCTCATCAAAATCAGGTGAAAAATTTGTTGTTTCTTGAATCGGAGGGTTTACCTGTGCGTGGACAATAGGGTTTACAGGAACCGAAATCAGAGGATTTGCTCGTTCCACTACCCGGGTACGGTTATTTTGTTGCATAACTGGACATTGGTTATGTTGTTGCACAATAGGACGAGGGTTATGTTGTTGCATAATTGGACGAGGGTTATGTTGTTGACCAATTGGACGAGGGTTATGTTCTTGACCAATTGGATGAAAATTGGACGAGGGTTATGTTCTTGACCAATTGGACGAGGGTTATGTTCTTCTATATTTATGTTAATATAAAAGTGAAGATTAATGGGATTATGATCTGCCATGAGCACCAAAGTTGAGGTGAAATGAGTAGTGAAAATGGCAGCACAAGTTGTCTATTTATAGCCGTTATAAAGTGAGTAGTGAAAATGTTGTTTTGTATAATATATTTTAAAATAATAAATCTAAACATAAATATATTAAACAAATACAAGCTTTTTGGAATTAAAATATCTAACACACATAATATTAATAAAATAAAACTAAGGTTACATTTAACTACTTTTTTAGCTTCAAACTTTTGGTTATATTATTATAACATAATAGTGCTAATTGTTTGCAAAATTCTTCAGCCGTTTCTCAAGTGTCCTCTGGTAGATTTAAGACGCATCCATTGATTAACCATTCCAAAAATATACACACTCAAACACCACATTCACCTGACCCGAGACTTTGTTGTGGCACGTTAGGTGGTCTGACCCTATTGAATGACATCAGTTGTTCTGTTATATTGCGTTTATGGAAAAATTGGGTATACCATAACCAACCAGGAATAAGAAAACCCATTTTCTGCAACAATTTATTGGTCTCTTCTAAATAAATGTATTGCAAACTGTGGAAAAAATATTGTTATTTTATAATTATTAACTAACAAAAATTAATTAAAAGACTTTCGGATTAAAATATGTTATATACTGTAGGAGTCTATGTTATTGTGTTCACATGTGTTAGGATCCAGTGTGATCCTTCTACATTCATCGGAATGTAAAACTATAAATATATTTAATATTTTTTAATAATAAAATAATTAGTAATTACAATACATTACCTCATCAACATTCCAAGAAGCAGGATATGGAGGGTACGTTCCATCCCCAAATTTGAAACACTTGTCGCCTCTTAATAAATGATTATGAAATTAAGTAGATAAATTGACCAACGTGCATTTCTCGGCCTAGAATTGTACAAGTAATTCTCCTAAGGAAGAAGATGTTGTTAATAAATGAATTTTAATTTAATTCATACAATAAGGCTAAAAATAATTTTGAGTTAAATAAATTGCTTACATTCGACTCAAGGCTACCATCTGATCCATTTAAAACCAACAAAACGGTTCCAAAAACGTGGCTCAATAATGGATAGCTTAGTAAGAGAAGTTTCAAAACACTTTTCACTTTTATAAAAACTAATAATTTTTTTTAATAATTGCGCTTTTATGTTTCTTTACATTGGGAGTCGATGACATGACCCCGAATGGTGAAAGCAAAACTGCAGATGGCATAGATATCCTTTTTCCCGGTTTGGAGCCAAAGGCTGTAAAAAATAATTAATTAAAAGCAAATATAAAAATACGAACCGTGAACATTATTAAAAACTAAAATATTATACATTTTTTTCATTATAAACATAGTTAACTTGAGTGTCATGAATATTAATATACTGGTCAACTTAAAATAAAAAAATTATAGCAAAGTTAGTATTGTAAATAAAAATACTAATAAATATTTATATTAAAAGAAAATACGCTAATTCACCATGATTTTTTTTCATTATATTATGGATGTGTTTGTGAATTAAGTAAATAAAAATATAAGTAAATATAATTAAAAGATGATTTCACAAGATCAGGTTTTAAATTTATAAAATGATAATTACATTAACTTAAAACACACATTATGCAAGTGTACCTATCGCAGCGTAATATAGTTTAGGTAAGAACCAAGTATCGAACCGGACACGGTCGAGTTCCAATACTAAACTTTTGTTATCGTTTAGTCGGATTAATTAGTGAGTGGGTTTTGTGTGCTTGTGAAGCAGAAAAGTAAATAACGATAAAGTAAATAGCATAAAAGTAAAAACGTGCGTGAAGTGTGTAACAGAAATGTAACTAGCAGAATAGTAAATAGCAGAAAAGTGAATAAGGAGAAAATGTTAAGTTAACTAATTCGGTGGTATGACTACTACAAACTTATGACCCGTGTCACCGCTAGAGTGTAACATCCCAAAAATAATAAAACGAATAAATATAGCGAGACCGGTGACTTAATCGGAATATTTAAACAAAAGGGAGCGGGCTTGGGCTCGGCTTCAATGGGCCGAGAGAAGCCCATGCATATAAGAGGCAAGGCAGCCCTCTTCTCTGCTCATTTCCCCACTCACGCAAGTTCTAGAGAGAGAGAAGAGAGCTCGGGTCTAGAGAGAGAAAGTGACGGATCAACTCAGGAATTCAGGAGAACGTTGCTGCTGTGCTCGTGACCATCTTCTCCGAATCAGAAATCCAATCCAGGTAAGCGTTCGATCATAATCTGAGCTTTTATGATTTTTTTAGGATTTTCGGTTTTAGCCCAATAGATAACGATTTTGCGGATGAAACTTTAAAATGAGCTTAGGTATAGCATCTAGAATGAAAACCGAATGTTATGATTTAAGAAAAATCGAGATATTGGCACGATCAGATTCGCATGCAGAAACTTCAGATTTTTGGGGAAGATGGTTTGTGCAGACCCATCGAAACTACTTAGTTTCGATATGTGCAGACCCATCGAAACTACATAGTTTCGATATATATACAGACCCATCGAAACAACCATAGTTTCGATATATATATATGCAGACCTATCGAAACTACCATAGTTTCAATATGCCCACGATCTGAAGCTAAGATTACACACAAGCAACCTATCGAAACTACCAAGTTTCGACACAAGCAACCTATCGAAACTAACAAGTTTCGGCATAAGCAACCTATCGAAACTACCAAGTTTCGATCTAAGCAAATCCATCGAAACTACTAGGTTCAAGCATAGTAATGTCTAGTGTCATCTAGGAGCACTACCTTACGTGTATGACTTTATTATACAGATCGTGAGTGGCATTAGTGACGCTCAGTAGCCAGCTAAGTGTATTTCAGAAACTACTCATCAGGTGAGTTTTATGTGCCCCTTCTATGTTATGTGCAAATCATTTTAAATGTTTTGGGGCTGAAGTGTATACACTAAATGATTAAATGTTATAAATGTCAATGTGATCATACGTATATATATAAATACTTATATATGAAAATGAATTATGAATAAAGAAAGAAGCGTATGATTTTAAAGAATGAATGAAAGAAGGACATAACGTAAAAGAATGAAATCTTGCTTTATATTACATATATATTGCATGTTATGAATGAATGTAAATGTTATAAACCCTTCTATGACAACGGCTACTTCGGTAGACGGACGACCACGTGACTATTTTGCAACCGGGACAAAAACGTTCCTTCGCAAGCTAGGACGTATGAAAAGGTATTAATGGACGGTCGAAGCACATGCCTTAACTAATGTAGAACGGTTGCATACATAATGGTAGCGTGGGAAACGGATGCCCTAGGGCAGACGGACAAAATGACGGACTACGACGGTAGGACGGTTTAAGAGCGAACGGACAAAGGTTGCCGGACGGATTAATGAATGACGGACGGTTTTCTAGAGCCGGACGGTAATGAAATGGGCTACGACGGTAGTTCTGACAGCGATGTCTTCGTGACATTCGCGACAAGTATGACGGGTTGATCTCCCTTAAGATTATGGCCAATAAGTGTTCTCTCAAAAAGAAAGTATGTATGTACATATGTATATACCCTCAATGAATGTTATGTGAGAACAGTAAAGTAAAGAATATTTAAAAGTATGAATATATATATATACATTATATTCATGATAAGGTAAATATTATGTATGATTGTCTTTAAACTAGAACTCACCAGTGTTAGCTGACTTTTAGTATACATTTCAGGTAAAGGAAGAAAAGGTCGTGCGGTGGCGTGAAGGTTACCCGACACAAGACTGACATCCCACTTTAATATATGTGTTAAGACTTCCGCTGTCAAGTTATGTTATATTATGTAATTGAATGACGAATGATTTGTAATTGAATGATGAATGTCTTTAATTTAAGTTCAGTATTTATGACTATGTTTATGAGTAAATCCAACAAGTGAGGTTACCCGGGAAAGGGGCCTTACATAGTGCCTCGTCCTCACTACATTTGATTCACAAATTACGTTCTTTAAATTAAAATAGTATTGTCTCCCGTTAGGGACAACAGTTACCCTCAACCCATCAAATGGTCATCTCCGGGTTGGTTTAAGACATCGTACTTAAAATGCTTTATATTAAAGTTAAGTAAGTGATTATATTTTGCTTATCGGGAGGCGGTGTAACAATGGGACCAAGTATAATGACGTACCGTTCCCAACATGAGTTCACCAATTCTTGGTCGCATAATAATCTCGTATAAAGACGTACGAACTTAGAAGCATAGACCAAGCCTTGACTTATCAATCTCTGCTCGTATAAAGACGTACGAGTTTCAAAGTAAGTTTGATTAAAAAGGGTTTTACGATCTTACTCTTTAAAATCAAGACACTCATAAATATAAAAACGGATTTAGACAATAATAAAAGCCCACCGAAAGATGGGTTTTAAGAAAGAATTAGTTAAAGACATAAACATACCACTTCATTAATAAGTTAAACATTAACATGCACCGAGCATCATCTTCACCCTAGCAATACAAAGAAGTTTTAGCCACGAATAACCATAACGACTAGTGTAATGATGAGTTTCGCAGGCTCCCCTATTGTGGAACAAGGAGGAAGAGCCCGTCTACCCTCTACTCTCTACTCTAACTACGAGAATGTTCTCTTCTTGAGTGTTCTTTTGGTCTGAATTGGTGTGTGGAATGAAGAACTCAAGCTTCAGATTTATAGGCCTTAAAATGTGCAATGCACGGCCGTGCAATGGGTTGCACGGTCGTGCAAAGGCCTAGGGAATCAAACAGGGTACAGAGGTCACGGTACTGGGCCATGGGGAGCAAGGGACAGCAATGCCAGATCGTGCATTGGGATGCACGGTCCCCAGCTCTGTCTTTTAGCTGCTTGGTTGACATTTGTTAACCAATTTTGACTTCTTGGGGGTCAATGCTCGGGAATAAATCTTCTAGAAGCTTGAATTCTTGGTGTTTTTTTATAGGATTTAGCTTGATTTATATTTTCAACACCGAATAACTTGCAATTACAAAATATAAGTGTTTTAAGCATAAATTGCAAGATTATTATTCAATTAGTACCATAATGTGAGATTATTATGTATGTAAAATATGTATAAATGATGACATATCAATTATACAAAACTAAAATATTATATATTTTCTTCATTATAAACATCCGTTCGAAAGTTTTGGGGACTGAATGGTTGTGGTGAGGTGTAGACGTCATCATTTGTAGTTGACGTTGATTCCCCATGATTTTTACTATAATTTTGTCCTACCAATGTCTACCTTTTATAAGACAAAATAAGATTAACTTAATAAAATTTTATATAAAAAATAAATAAGTTGAATAAAATGTAAATAAATGTACCTGTAAACGCTCCAAAATGTTGTTGATAACGTCATTCGGTGATGATTTATTTTCTCTAGAAAAATTAGTCTGTGTCGGAAAGGGACCGACTTTCGGACTTACATTAAAATATTTGGATGTATCATCATCTGGCACCTCACCCCAAATGCTACAACTATCTTTCCAGTAATTTTGTTGTTATTCTAATTTAGTCGGAGAGATGACTAGGAGCTCGTAACCTACCTGATAAATTTAAAATAAAATAAATGTTCAGAATACAGCCTTAGATAAAATACAATTTTAACAAGATGATAACTAACAAAATGAGAACGATGTAATATTGAAGTTTCTTGTTCCCACGTTAGTCTACTAAATTTTTTCCATCCAAGACAACGGGGTAAACTGCCGTCCCTATCAATTAACATAGCAATCTCTCGAAATATCTCAAATATTCACATCTAAAAATATAAAAAATAAAAACTATTGACTTAATATAAAACGAAAGTAAATAATGTATTATATAAAAATAGAGACTAACCTTGAATGCCCAGATAAATCCTTTGATGTTATAAGTTAGCTTTATTTTTCGTTCGTCTCTATTATTTTTAAAAAGGGCATTATGAATATGTAGGTACGTGTGTTTCTAAACATAAGAACCCAGGGATAGTCATTCCATGCCCCTAGATCATTAACCATCTTTAAAAGAAACAGATCCAACAAATTTTTAGGTTTTAACCCCTTGAATCTAACCTCAACCAATAATAGCAAACAAACCCGAACAACATCCATCTCTTCTAAAATTAGCAAATCAATTTTAAAAATATATAATCAACCTTATGACTTAACTTTGTGACTACCAAATAACCTTTCTTTAAAAAATGGAGCACTTTGGTAATTTATGTGAGGTTTAACTTCACCAAATTTAAATCCAGTAACCAAACAAAATTCTCTAGGACCAAAACTTAAAGTCCGCCCACCTATTGAAAAGTTTATGCCATTTTCTGAATGAATATTTGAGTTTAAAAAATCAAATAAACTAATGTTGCTTCACTACTAATAGATTCACAACTTAACCATTTACCAAAACATATGTTACTAAAAAGAATGAGTGCACTTGGATATGTTCTTAACTTTTTAAAAATTTGTTTAACAATTTTCATATTACATCTAATAGCTACCTCGACAGAATAATAGTGATATTGTATAATAAACAAATATATATAATTAGTTTTAAATAATTAAATTAGATTGATGAAATATTGGATATAATGAAAGATTAAATGATAATAAATAATAAACTTACATTCACATTCATTCTTAGTGATGTATGGCGTGGGATTCGATATAACGTTAGCGGGGCGGAGATTCGATATAATAGAAGCGGAGACTCGATATAATCGAGTGAGATTCGATATAATGGAAGTGAAAGTCGATATAATCGAGTGTATGGCGAAAATTCGAGTGAATGGCGAAATAATGGAGTCAATGACGAAATTTATAGAAGTGATATTCAAAGTGGCAAAAAAGGTGTCACATCATAACGCTAGATTCTCTAATTTTTCGCTAGATTCCTTGATTTTTCGATACAGTGTTTCGCTAGATTCTCGGATTTTTCGTCATCACTTTATTTCACCTTTATGTCAAATCAATATGATTTTTCGTCACTTTTTTCAAATTTTCGTCACATTTTTTCAAATTTTCGCCATTTTCCAATTTCAAATTTTTACTACTTACTTTATGTCAAATCATCTGGATTTTCGCTACTTTTTTTGAAATTTTCGCTACTTTTGATGAATTTTCGTCATTTACATTTTCAAAACTTTCGCTACTTTTTAAAAAATTTTCTTCTCTTTTTTATTGATTTTTCGCCAAAAAAATTTCAAACTTTCTAAAAAATTTCGCTACTTTTTCCATTATTTCGCTTTTCATTATTTTTCGCCACATTATTTCCTTATTCAATATTTTCGCCTCATTTTTTCACCATTATCAAATATATTTAAAAAAACGGTTTGGAATTTTTTTTTGACCAGCAAAATATTGAGGTGGGGTCTAGCGAAAATTTATGGCAATTTTTGGCCAAAAATGGCTATTTTGGAAAAAAAAAAAGTCAAAGGCTAGTTTGTTAATTTAGTTTAGTCAAATGGCTCTTTTGGTGATTTTTCCACATTAAAATCATTGACTTCGGTTTAGTATAAACTAGTTTAGAACCCCTGTACTATACAAGGGTTGAAAAATATCAATATATAAAATTTTTAAATTTTATTTTATAGGTGTAAAAATTTATTATATATACTAAGGATAGAAAAAAAAATTAAAAAATGTATTACATATATTAAGGATTGAAAATAAAAGTTACATAATTAAATTTCAAAGTTTCTTAATAATAAGGGATAATTTAAAATAAATGTGTTTTATTAGTATGATTAGTATTTTCTTTAAAAATATATTATTATTATAAGAGAAAGAGGCGGAAAAAAAATTGTGAGGATGAATATGGAGGTGGCATGTGGCATTGAAAACTTTTATTTATTATGTAGTATAGAATAGATGTTTTTAGAAACGAACTCAATGTAAAATCGGTTGTCTTATCGGTTCACTGGTCGGACCGCTCTAACCGGGTTTAAGAACGGGATAACGTTATATATTTGACCAATGTTCTAACGATTGTAACATGTAACTTACACGTTGTAAATACCTAGACATTTAGCAATCTTCTTTCGTTAAGCATTAAAATTGTATAATTTTAATTTTAGCAAATTGATTTGAAGAAAAAATATTAAACAATAACATACCAATCGTAAATCGTAAATATAAGTACTATGAGATAGTAAAAACCTTATTGGAATTATTAAATAATCAAAAGATAACAAAAATGATTTTTGAATACAAAGTTATATAGGTGCAACAAAAGTTGTACCTAATTCTTGTTTCAAAATTGAAAACACTAGTTGATGAAAATTATAAGATAGGAAAAAAAAAGAATAAAAAGCAGAAGTGACAATTCTTTGATGACGGCTACTATTCTACCATCTTTTTTCTATCCTTAATTTATTTTACCTTTTGATTTTTAATCATTTCTTCCTACCAAACACTCCCATATTTCTTCATCAGTTGTGTGCTCTGCATCTTCAGCTTCAGTTTTTCAACCGACTACATCGTCACCTTCAAGATTTGTCTATTGTCACTCCACATGCAGATCTGCTTGTTAACTGTTCAAACAACTGAAAAATTGAAACAACCAGCTGAAAATCCCGACCCAACGTTGTTTTTCGACCGTCCATCGTTGCTTTTCTTGTCGAATCTCGATTACCATTTTTTGCTTCTCCTGTCAGATCTGGTGCAACCTTTAGTCGTTGGTCCGCCGGTTTAACTAGACACCTATCTAACAGGCCGGTTGTTTTAGAAACAGCCTAATATGCATGACCAGACGGTCGGCATCACTGGTCCCCGTTTAGCCGGTCCCATTGATCATGAAAACATTGGTTTTCATTAAATTCCCAATAGAAATCAGTTTATTTAAGAAGACATGGTTAAAAAATCAATGTTTTTATAACTGGACCAAACGTTTTACCGATCCATTGGTCGTATCCATCAGATCGGTCAGACCAAATTAAGATAAATAACATATTTAAAAACAATATAAAAAAGACAACAAAAGTTCTAAATACTTGTGAAAGCTTCGAGCATAACAATTTAAAACTCAATAAAAACAATATAGAAAAGACAACAAAAGTTCTAAATACTTGTGAAAGCTTCGAGCATAACAATTTAAAACTCAATAAAAACAATATAGAAAAGACAACAAAAGTTCTAAATACTCGTGAAAACTTCGAGCATAACAATTTAAAACTCATTAGAGATAACTAAGTTTAAATATTAATCATTTTAGACAAACATGTTAGATAAATTATCATGTAATATGTATGCAGGGGTATTATTGACCTTTTACTATGCATTCTCTTAGGGTTTGGCTAGTGGTCCGGTGCACACGTGTATCTATTTTGTATATACATCTTTGTTTTCCGTCTCATATATATTCAGTATTGTGTTATTGATAAATCAACGGAATACAATTTTTGCGTACCTCTCATTTGTCTTTATGGTATTGGAGTAAGTTATTGGCCAGATCCATTTCCAAGTACACTTCGACAATTAGTGTTGATCTTCTCCCCAACCTTCTTCTCATCTATCATGTTATTCGTTTACCTATGATGTTCTAAAATTATACATTTTTTAGTGTTAACTTAATCCTAAATTATAAATGATTTTACTATGAATTTTTTAAATTACATTATCAGTGAATTAACAGGTCTACTTGATAAATATAAATAAATATGAAGAAGAAACCAGTAGATATCAAAGTTTGAGGAAAGTCATACAAGACAACGTACTGTTGTACCTAATTGAAGCCTATGTAAAGGAATTACCGGACTAGAGCTAAAATCATCAAAAGAACATCAATTCTTATTGAGCTTTACCCAAGTCCAATCGACTTGATTTTAAGTTTGTATTTGATTTTAAGAATTATGTCTCCTAAACAACCATCCAGTGCTCAAAAACATAATAAGATCAAACGAGATGAAGCAATGAAAAAGTCTCAAGTCGGTGCTATATTTAACTTGAGGGGAATTGAACATGAAGATTTAGAGTCGTCTTGTAATACACTTGAAAATGCACTCAAGTTTGAAGGAATATCGGATATTGATGGTGATGAATTTTATATGGAGTGGAAGTCATTTGACACATTAGAAATTGGTGATTTAACAACACTATATATATTTTGAAGCATTTGAATGAGACCCAAGAAAATTTCCTAAATGCAAGGATAGCATATAAATTATTGTTGACTATTCCGGTCATGGTGACATCTACAGAAAGAAATTTTTTGAAATTGAAGTTATTGAAATTTTTTACTTACAATCCACAATGTCCCAAGAAAGACTTGGTGTATTGGCGATGAAAGCTACTGAGAACAAAATTTTAGAGAGTATAAATTGCGAAGAGGTGATCAAAAAGTTTGCTATCAAGAATACGATGAGAGCTTTACGAATCATCGATTAGCTATTACGGTATGTCATTCTAATACAATATTTCTCATATGTTTTTGTCCGGCTCGGCCGAAAAACTTAAATCCTCAAGTCCGGCCTCGCTCGTCTACAGAGAAAGGTGTATTTGTGGTAATTGGTTGAAACATGCTAAACTGTCTCATAACCCTGCTTGGTAAATGGGGTTCGAAAAGTTCCCAAAATATCATATGTCTCGCTCCTCCAAATGTCTTCACCGTCTTTACGCATTTAGGGTAGTAGATGATAAACAGAATCATACAACGTCCGGATAAACTAATAAAAAAAATACTTATTTAGTTAAAAAAATAAATTTAATAGATAAATTTCATTAAGCTATTAAATTTATTTTTTATGATAAAATATACAAATAAATAAACCAATAAAGTGACAATTTACGATACCCATTTGACTAGACTTGATTTACTATTTAAACTATTGCATAGGGTGATATAAACGATAAGTGATAGTAACAACCATTTAAGATGCTACGTGGTTAGGACTAGTATCATTTAAATAACAAGAAATATATATTATTTAAACACGTATATCAATACTTTTACTTTTTCACAAAAAAAATACAGTATATATTGTAAAGGACGTCAATTTAAGGTTAAAAAAAATTCAATATATATAAAAGTATTTTTTTTATAACTTTAATTTCCTGTTCCTCAGTTAAACAATGTAAAATACACTGATATGAGGTCAAACAATAGATGACATTGTCTTGATAATTTAACACTCCACGCCATCTTTAAGAAAAAATAAAACAGTCAGTTTAACACATATAATTTTAAAAAAATGATTATACTTAAATTAAAATAAAAAGGTATAGTTAATTTGCGCAGTTCACATACCTAGCACCGTAAGGTTTTATATAATCAACAACATCGTGAATTTGTGGGGGCGAACCCCGGTAATCTCTCCTAAGACCATAACTGCAACAAAAATAAAGGACTATCAAACTCTTGAATATTAATGTTGGTGGCTCTGCATAAATGTCGATACAAATAGGCCAATACTTCACTTCCCCAACTCAAACCGGCACATTTAGTCAGGTCTTCGACTTGCTTTAAGTAACAAATATTAACCTAGTTGCTACCAGAACTAGAAAATAACGTTGCACCGATTAAGTAATAAATTATTAGTCTTACTCGTTGCAACCATCGTACGTTGAGAGGTAGGGGAATTTTGATTTGCTCAAGAAGACGCGGTTGATATCATCGAGACGGTCTATATAAAACTACTAAAACCTAACCTAGACTCCTAAGTAATAAAAGAAAAACCTATGAACTAAACCACACTAACATGCAAGTGTACCTATCGAGTGTAGCACAGCTTAACGGTAAACCGGAATATCGAACCCTAGAGACACTACGAATAACAAAACAGACTCTGACTCGGACTTACGATGATTTGGTTAGGGGGTTGACTACACTACTTATTATCACCAAAGAATGCAGAAAACAAGATCGAATCAAACAATCAAGACGGGAACTAAGGAATATATCTGGAAGAGGAAGAACACTACCTAGGTCGGAATCCTACTTGCAAAGCACAACTTGTGGTTCCCTATGATCTGCTGATATTCAAGAACAAACTCTTCAAACAATCTCTGGAATGGCGGAAACAATCCAGAAATCAAGCAAAATCGAAAATATCGAATAAGTACGAACATGAAAGGATGAAATCAAACTCATGTGATGCACAATCAAAATGAAAATCTTCATTAATCAGCTTTGTGAATTACATAATCAAACAGCAAAACAACAATGGAAATTCTCTCTGCAATTTCTTCTATTCAATACAATGCAAAAGATACAAATGAGAATTCTTCTTTGACATTACAAAAGACAACCTATTTATACTATTCAGGTTTTGATCGAAAACTTCTGATCGAAAAGTGTTTTCGACCGAAAACTCTGAAGTTATACATTTCTGAACCTAATTGATTTCTATGGACTACTAGGTTCCGACAATCTCCCCCTAGTCCACAGAACATCAATTCTTTACTTGTTGTCTTTGACAGGCTTGGCTTTGGCTTTAACATCCACCTTCTTAGCATCCAGTGCAGCAAGTCTTTTCTTGATCACCTCAGCTTCATGTCTTCTTGACAAACATCGAGCAACGACTCTCATATACAACTTCACTTCAGTTTTCATCTTCGTGCTCATATCACACTTGATCGGGTTCTTGTACAGAGTCTTCAGATCTTCATCAGAAAAACTGAACAAATCTATATTATCAAAGACTCTGACCTCTCGTGAATTTTGTTGCATGATTACAGCTTCATGAGTTGTACTGTCATACATCCATTTCTTAAAGCTTTTAATGAATGTCTCTTTACGTGCTGGAATGTATACAGTTGAAACTGTATCTGCTGGCTTCACAATATATCTGAACCTTCTCTTGCCATCTGTATCATTTCTTTTCAACTTTCTGCATTCAGGCACCCGTGGCTTGAAGTTTTCAAACTTGTCTTTACCACACTCTTTCTTCAGATATTCTTCAAAGTTAGCAGCAAATGTACTCTTTGATGGATTGATCATCTTCAGGTGACTTAGCTCTCGAATATCCCAGTATCGTAATGTCTTTAGCTTTGAACTTCTGTCAAAATACTGGATATTTCCATCACCTCTCTTTATTACATACATCTTCTTCTCATCATCATACATCCATGCTAAGATTTCGCTAGTCAAAGCTTGTTCTGGATTCTTAATAGTCTGTGTAATCCTTTCTACAATTGATGGCTTCTCAGTAATAGTCCACCAATCCTTCCTTGTGGGCCATAAATGCTCAGATGGTGTTTCAATATCTTTAGGAACAGTGAATGGTTCTCGTTCATCTACGAGCTTATCCATCTTTCCAATTACCGAACCATCTTCTTCAACATATGTCTGTTGTTGCTCATACTCATACTTTTTGTATTCAGTGTTGGTTTCAGCATTTTTATCAAGTTCTTCTACTGTTTTTCCACTTCCACCAACACCTCCAGCCCCACTACTATCACTGTCATCATCTGAAGAATGATCATCATCTTTCTTTTCCCCAGTTATAACCACTTCTTCATCATCTTCTTTTTCCTTTTTTGTTTCATCCTTGTTCTCATCTGTATTCTCCAATCCTTCACCTTCATCATTCAGAAGCATATCAACATAAAAAAATAGTCGTCTTCATACATGCTAGCATCATAGATTGGACTCTGAACAGGTTCTGTTGCAGAAGGAATTGGTTCAGTAGCTGCTGGACTTTGGACATCTTCAACATTAACTTCTTGAGTTACAACAACTAGAGCACCAATATGAGCTATAAAGTCTTGTACCACCTTCTGAATCTGATCAATCTGCTCCTGTTGCTGTGTAATAATACCCTTCTATTTATTACTTTCAGTATTCAATTCTCTGATATCTCTTGTATTTGCAGCTTCTCTACTTTGTAAGTTCGAGATCTGAGTCTCCAACTGACTTACAACATCTGCTGTTTCTCTGATTGCATAGTTCAGGAACTCTTCATTAACCAGTCTATAATCTTTTGCTTTCTTTGACTTGTGATTTTTAGGTACTTCTTTAGCCTTGCCCTTGCCTTTGTCAAGTATTGTTGTTGTTTTCTTCTTCTTCTTTAACTCTAGATCAGTAAACACGATACCCTTAGACGGAGGAGGTCTAGAAGGTATGGTCTTTGTCTTTTCAGTCCCTTTTCTCTTTCTAGATGGGGTTGTTGTAGTTGCTGTTACTTGTTCTTCAGGAACTTCAAGAACTTCGGTATTCACACTCAAAGTGTCTTCATTTTCAGCAATGAATTCCTCTGTATGACTCATCAACGGTTCAGTAATTTCATCATTAGCTTCAGGAACCTTATTCTCTTCAACATTCACATCAGGTGCTTCATATTCTCCCATATGAGTATCAAACCTTGGTTCTTCAACTTGTATTTGAACTTCTGATTGGATTTCAGGTAAGACATTACGTTGACCACCGTCATTACCTTGATCATCATCATTTCCTTGGTAATTACCATCACTGTCACTATCAACTCCATCTTCAATATCTTCAGCCATCAGATCTTCTATTTCATCTTCAAGATTAAAGTCTGGATTAGGATTTTCTTCCAACATGTTAGGAAGTAGTGGTGTCACTGTACCACTAAACCTACTTGTCTTCCTCACATTGTTCATGCTGCTGAATATAACTTCTTGCATTGAATCCAACAGTAATTCAACACCATCATTCTCAAGATTTGGCAGCAAAGTGTTGATGATCATTTGTACAAATCTTGGATACATTAAGAACTTATAGTTCTGCCTTGTTCCCTATCATTGCTTCAAAGATCATTCATGAAAAGTTAAACCTTCTGTGAGTTGCTAGACAAACCAACGCTCTGCTGAATACTTCACCTATCTGATCAAAAGCAGACGTTCTAGGACTCATACAGTGTATCGAAACATAAGCCAAATACCTCCATTGTTTCCCAATCATAGCTTTAGTGACTTGTCTTCTCAAGAATGTTCCCTCATAGCCCATTGTCATAATAATCCCTGAGACTGCAATGTGATTGATTTTATATGGAAAATTAGTTGCATCTCTGAAATTCAACACTTCCCTTATAACTTGTTCAGTGACTTTGATTTTGTTTCCTCCAACTGTACTTTCTATCCAAATCTCTTTGTTTACGTGCTTGTATTCTACATTGTCCCAAAACTCTCTAACGTGTTTCTCAAACACTCCAACTTGTGTAGATATAGCTGTATGAATTCTAGAGTTTTTCAGGAACCGTACAATCTCCTCATATCCACGTGCTTTCTTTGTATTTGTTGTTAAACACGCACAAATGTTGTGCTTAGGCTCAAACTTCAAGCGATTCATATCTGTGAAGAACAAAACACAAGTTAGAAAATTTCTGAAAAATTCTTAACTTTTGACATTTTGATCGAAAACTCCCTTATACACAACTTTTTCGATCGAAAATTTTTAAAACCCCTTTTATCAGACAAGTTGAAATCCCACAACTTTGAACTTTTCGATCGAAAATTATATCAACATTTCGTTCAAAAACTTTTTATCAGTACAACAACTTTTCGATTGAAAACTCTGAATTAACCTTTTTGATCAAAAAATTAGAATTTGTCAACTTTCAACTTTTCGATCAAAAACTTTTCTTATTACAACCAATAAACAATCATGATTTTTCAATCGAAAACTCTGATTTTTCAAAATGTTTCAAGCACTGACTTTTCGATCGAAAACACTGTAGGTCCCTCCGGGTGGGTGTTTTGGATCGATATCGTGTGAGAACGTAGCCTAGTAAACAGTTGCGGAATGCCCGTTACTAGGTGGAACAATGTAAGAATGAACCTATGACAATCAACACGAGATGATACTAATAAATACATGGTCTATTGATTTAGTGTTTCAAACAAGTACATAAACAAATTGAATGACTTCTGGACTGATACAATACTGATTTGTGCGTACTTGTGTGTGCAAAAATACATCTGTGAAAAAATGAAACAACTCTATGCTATTTATAGACCTGGGCCATGCGCACTTAGTAAGTACGCATGACCATCCTTCATGCGTACTTGCTAAGTACGCATGACCATTGTACTTGACAAATACGCAGGAACACATCCTTGCGTATATGTTTAGTATAATATCAAAATACAACACGTTCAAACATAAACATACATAATACAACTCGATAAGCAAAATACAACAAATACTAAATACATACAAGACTGAACTAGATAATAACAACAGCTCGATCTAGAGTGCCTGTCTTCAGTCTTCACGAGATACCTGCTTGACTACCACCGCTGACCTTGGACTTGTATTCAAGAAAAAAAATTCACTAGCTTATCATACTTGGTGGCCAGCAGCTTCGTCCACTCGTCCGTATGCAAACAGTTTTCGTTGACGAGGACCTCCAAATTTTTTGCTGAAAGATTGATAAACATAATTTCATCAAACACTCTAATAATCTCCTTCATGCTATCCTTTTCAATCATAATTGCCTCTCTGGTTACTGGATCTATGTACCAGTAGTAAGGAACTGCACAAACACCCTTTTTTGCTATTCGTTTGACTTGTAGCTGCTGACCTATTTGAGGTAGATTTGGTAGGAAATGATTGATCAGCAGTTGAATAAAGTGGGGGTATAGGAGGAAGCTGTGTCTGTGAGCAGCATTTATCTGATCATGGATTGCGTTGTAGACATATCATGAAAAATTGTAACCCTTGTTCAACGACAATCCAACTATAGCTGATGCTAAGTCGTGCCCCATAGCGTCCTTTCTTGCCTTTCTTGCTGATATGCACATGATCATAACATGTGTGAGATACCTCCATTGATCTAAGAGCCACATCTTCTTGAATGATGGATAATCTCTATGCCCAACATACCCCATTCTCTGTCTCCAACATCCCTCTGTCATGTATTCGGGATATTGAACTGGATCGGTGGCTCTATTATGAAACTGTAATACTTGTTTGATAGTATCTTCTGAGATTGCTATTCGTTGATTAGAAACAGTAGCGGTGATCACAGTAGGAGTTTGCCTGCAATCCACCTCAGCGGTATCCCAAAATTGCCCTAAGTAAGGTCGTGATACTACTGGGTCAGCTGAGATAGCATATGAAATCTTGGATCGGTTCAGAAATGTGACTATCTCCTAATAGTTAAGAGCTGCACCTTGCCATTCCGGTTCTATTAGAGCTAATAGATTGAAGTCTGGAGTGAAAGCACGTCTAGCCATATCTGTAAAAACAAAACAAAACAATATTAGAACAGATTACATATAACAATTAAGTATTACAAACATTGAATATCAATTTGGACTTGGACAAATTCTTGAAACTGCCTCATGCGTACTTAGCTAAGTATACACACACATAATCTGTCATGCGCACTTAACAAGTACGCATGAGCAAGAGCCTTCATGCGTACTTGATAAGTACGCATGGTCTTAGAAATGTTTAATTTTTAACAAGTCCTAAATCCAAATTCATGTTTGAAAGTCCGTAATTCCTGTCCTAATGGTGTCAAAAATGCCATAGGAGGTTAATGTCACTTGTTCTAAAGTTGGTTTTGTTCAACACATGGGTCATTATAATCAAAGAGGGGCCGAACGCTACTTTGGTTCAAACATAGGATCAAAAATCCAAAATTTTATGAAATTTGTGTTAAACGGCAGTAGATGATGATTAGAAACTTGTTTTGATACTCAATTTAACATGCAAACACATTTTCACTTCAAAATTTGAGTATCAAGAACCCTAGTCTCAAGAACACTAAAAATCACTCAATTTTGATAGATTTAATGGTTGAAATTGGTCAAGATTCTCACCAAATGATCGTTGAGTGAAGTAGTAACTGAATGTGTGAAGAAAAAATCGGTTTGGTAACACAGAAATTTTTGAGCGAAAATTATCAGGGCGTTACTGTGAGAGAGAGGTGTTTGAATGAGGAGTAAATGCTTAAGTGTCGTTTTATATACCCCGCGTTTTCAGGTCGTGCGTACTTGATTAAGTGCGCTTGAATTACTTCATGCGTACTTAACACCGAAAAGTTCACATGGTTTAACCCCTGTGCCATTTTCAAACTCAACAAATCTCTGATTTTTATGAAGAACTTGTAAGACGAACATGATAGATAAGTTCAATTTATGGTTGATAACAAAAAATGTTTCTAGAAGTTATGAAAATCTTTTTGTTCTTTTGAAATCATGGAAATGAACAGTACAAGAAATCTTTTTGTTATTTTGTAAAGTTTAAGTTAAAACACACCGAAAATCTTTTTGAGGTATTTCTAAATGAATAAGCATAAAATGAGTGATTGAATACTTACAGTGAACGTCTTTTTGGTCAAGTCATAAGTAGAGGATCATATCAGACTAACAGATAGCAATAGTGATCTTGGTAAACTTTCAAAGAATTTGGGATCATATTATAACATACTTAAAAAAAATTTGAAATGCAAATTGTCAATATTTGAAACTATAAGCATTATTGGATCAAATTCATGTGAGTTATGGTACTATTTAGAGTTCTACAATGTGTACCCCATGGTTATGTAGACAGAAAAGTAAATGCAATATCTCAAGACATCTAAGATTTTCCCAAGAATTATCAATATCACCAGGTTGAGGTAATATCGTTTAGCACATAGAAATCAAGCAGAGTCCATAAGGATTATCAAGAATCAATTGATTCATTTGTCATGGCTCGTGAGTATTTTGTGATGATTCAGGCTAATATATATGGAATCCGATGATTCTTGGGTAGCAGGATCCAACTGTTATCTGGATGTTTTCAATGGAACAGATGTGATCCAAGGGCGAATATATGCTTGACGGTTGTTGTCAAGACATATCTTAGCTCGATTTCCCATGCATACTTGTGAGTATGGGCAGTGAAGTGAGCTGAAAATTGTGCTAAAGACGTCACCCGAAATTGGTCTCAACAGATAATACTAGCCAAAATCTTTCATTCTATTTCTGATAATGATCTTTTTGTTAATCTTATACACACACCTCATAACATGGGTTCAAATCACATTTGTAGAAAAGATATTTAGTTTTCACACTACTAATAATAACTGACTGACAATTTAACAAAGAATATTTGAAGTATATCAAGGTGCAATCATCTCCCTGGTTATTCAATCTAAGAAATTTAGATCACTAACTGATGTGAAATCATTTCCTCTAATTTTAAATGACATTGAGATTTTGAAAGTTTTTATATTTTGTTTGGATTTTTCTTAAAAAAAATTAACAGAAAATACATTAAATGTAAAACAAAAATAAATGTAACTTCCAAGAAATAAGTTTGTTTTGAAAACGTTTATCATTCAGGATTGAACATTCCTATCATGTTGACAAGATGTTCAAAACGAGCATGATCAAAAGCTTTGGTGAAAAGATCAGCAAAATTATCATCCGTGTGAACTTTTACAAATTCAATTAGATGCTTTTCAGCACAGTCACGGATGAAATGGTGACGAATTTCAATATGCTTAGTTTTGGAATGTTTCACCGGGTTATTTGTGATAGACATGGTGGCTGTGTTGTCAATGAACATAGGAGTGCTAGTGTAATTTAAGCCGTAATCTCTCAATTACTGTTGAATCCATAAGATCTGAGAGCAGCAGCTTGCAACAGCAATGTACTCTGCTTCACATGTTGAGATAGAAACTGTTGACTGCTTCTTACACTTCCTTGAAACCAGCCTGTCTCCTAGGAATTGACATCCACCTGAGGTTGATTCTATATCGAGATTACAACCGCCATAATCAAAATCAGTGTAAGCTTTGAAATCAAACGACTGCTGCTTGGAGTACCATAGACCTAATCGGGGTTTTCCTTTCAGGTATCTGAATATTCTCTTTACAGCGATCATATGTGATTCCTTCGGTTGTGACTGAAACCTTGAACACAAGCAGGCGGCAAACATAATGTCGGGTCTTGAAACTATGAGATATATAAGGGATCCAATCATTCCACGGTATAATCTACAATCCACGGTACAATCTACAATCCACATCCTTTCCTTCTTTATCAGGATGTAAACCGTGATTGACTGGAATATGTGTGCCATAAGATGTATAATCATTCATTTTGTATTTAGACATAATGTCTTAGACATACTTAGTTTGATGCAGATAAATGCCATCTTCCTTTTGACTGACTTGCAGTCCTAAGAAAAAGGACATTTCACCCATGTTGCTTATTTCAAACTTGGACTTCATCACTTGCTCAAATTCCTTACACATCTCTTCATCGGTAGACCCAAAAATGATGTCATCAATGTATACTTGTACAAGTAGAATATCACCTCCTGCTTTCCGTATGAAGAGAGTCTAGTCAATTTGTCCTCGATCAAAACCATTGGACAATAGATGCTTTGACAGAGTCTCATACCACGCTCTTGTTGCTTGATGAAGACCATAAAGTGCTTTTTCAAGCTTGTACACTTTATCAGGATATGACGAGTCTTCAAAACTAGGTGGTTGAGTGACATAGACTTCTTTATGCACTTTACCATACAGAAAGACACTTTTTACATCTAGTTGAAAGACCTTGAAGCCGACAAAAGAGGCATAAGCCATAAATAATCGGATGGCTTCAAGTCTAGCAACTGGTGCATAGACTTCTGTATAATCCAAACCTTCTTGTTGGTAAAACCCTTGAACAACCAATCTTACTTTATTTTTCACTACAATGTGTCGATCGTCAGTTTTGCACTTGAACACCCATCTGGTTCCAATTGGATGTACACCTCTTGGTAAATCAACTAGATCCCGAACATGTAGTTTTCTGAATTGGGATAGTTCTTCTTGCATAGCCTCAATCCTACAATTGTCAGCTAGAGCCTCTTTGATATTCTTAGGCTCTATTTGGGATACGAAGGCAGCCTTTAAACATGTTTCTATGATACCTGTGTTAAGAATATCAGCATAAAGACTGGTGTTTTCAGTTACAGTTCTGTGACGAGTTTGAACACCGACATTAGGATCACCAATAATGTTGTCAATCGGATGATTCTTATGAATTCTTATCTCTAGTACAATGGTTTCTTGAATATTTGTTTCAAGATTTGTGTCTATCTCCCCCATATCATTTACACTTGAAGATGTTTCATTGTAAATAGGATCAACTGGAACTTCGTTTCTGATTTGAGCTCTGTCTTCTTTAGTATGAGTATTTTCTTCATTGTCACTTTCATGTGTTCTTGATGCAACATCGGAACAGGGGCTTGGAATAGGTACAGTTGTTCTTGTTGAGAAATTGGAGTTGTCTTCGCCACTACAGTATTGATACAGCTTTGCAGCATCTTCAGCAGGTAAATCAGGAAGATTGAAAGACTTAAAAAGATTATCATAATCAAAACCCCAAGCTGGACCTGCAGGTTCTGGTGGACTGTTGTATTTACTGTAATCCACTTCGAACCATTCTTCGACAGTACGACTTTCAGTATTGTACACTCTTTTGCAAGGTGAGTTGGAAACATATCCTAAGAAGATGCCTTATACTGATTTAGCATGAAACTTCGACTGTCGATCTTTGTGTTGTAACAATAGAGAACATGGACTACCAAAAGGAATTAGGTAGTCAAGCTTAGGAGGTCGATTATTGATTAGTTCATAGCTTGTTTTGTTGTGTCTTTTCACTACCAGAACTCTATTCAATACGTGACAAGCTGTATTAATAGCTTCTAACCAAAACATGATTGGAAGTTTGGCATCTGACAGCATTGTACGTGCAATGTCAATTAGAGTTCTGTTCTTCTGTTCTGCAACTCCATTCTGCTGAGGAGTGTATGGTGCACTAAATTCTTGATGAATACCTTTCTTGAGACAAAAAATAGCCATCAAATTATTTTTAAACTCGATGCCATTGTCACTCCGAATTCTTCTGACCTTTAGTTTGCATAAGGATTCTAGATTCAGAGTCAAATATTGAAGAATTTTAGCAGTCTCATCTTTAGTACCTAAGAAATATACCCAAGAAAAACGTGAGTAATCATCAGTAACAACCAAACAGTATGACTTTCCTCCAATACTCTTGATACTTATGGGCCCAAACAAATCCATATGTAAGAGCTCCAAAGGGGTATCAATAGAGTTTTGAGTCTTTGGCTTATGAGATTTCCATTGTTGTTTGCCCTTTTGCAAGATATACAGTCATCTACAATGGAAAATCTCAATTTAGGAACACCGGTTACCAAACCTTTTCGGACAAGATGATTCATTTTTCTATATGACAGGTGTTCGAGTTTCCTATGCCATAAGATTGAGCCAATTTCAGTTGCTTTAGATATTAAACAAGTTGCAACTGAGGAAGTGGTTGTTACCACACTCATATCGATATGATGCGTGTCGTTTGTTCTTGGTGCATGCATCAAAATCCATTCTTCTTGAATCATGAAACCAGGCTTGAGAACCAGACATTTAGATTTGTTGAACATCACTGAGTACTCTTTGTCACACATCTGAGAAACACTTAACAAATTGTGTTTTAACTGCTCACAATAGTTGACATTATCAAAACTAATACACCCATTAGTAACCACGCCTTGACGTGTGATACTTCCACCTTTCTCGCCTGCAAAGGCCATATAGCCACCTCTGAATGGTTTAACGTCTTGTAGAAGGCCCATGTTGCCTGTCATGTGCCGGGAACAATCCCTATCAACATACCAGCGATTAGAAACCGATCCCCTAGGTTGTCCCTACACATATCACACAAATTAGTTAGATTTGGAGACCTAAGCCATTGTGGTCTTGGGTCATCCTTTTTCTCAAAGTACACAACTTTAATTAATTCACAGTCATGGTGATAAAAAATGGGTGACTCTTTTGGTGAGTCGGAATTAGAAGCTTGAGAACCAACTATTTTCTTTCTCCAAATTTGTTTTTGTTGACCAACAAGTGTTCTAAGGTTAGAAAGAGTTTTGCTTAGTTGATTACCTGTTAGCTGTTGTCCTAATTTTCTCAAACTTTTATTCCTTCTCCTCATCTATGGTCTAGACAATCTTACCTCATAAGATCGTGTATTACCAAGGGTAGATACACGCGGAACCACAAACTCTTTGTTCCTTTTCTCAGCAAATGGCTTGGACTTAACCATATATTGGACTGAAGTTTTTGAAACTTGAGAGTTAAATTGTTTTCTTGGTGGAGTTTTCAAGGATACGGCCTGTTTAGGAGCAACGTGCCGTTTCTCTTGATTCTTATAAAAACAGTTCATTAGAATATGTCTGAAAGTTCCACAATGAAAACAATTTCTTCTTTCTTTGAAAGGTTTTCTGTAAGGCTTACTGATTCTAGACTTAGAAGGTTTATTTTGACAAATGTTCGA
The DNA here is from genome assembly GCA_023525975.1 of Smallanthus sonchifolius. Classification (NCBI taxonomy): domain Eukaryota; kingdom Viridiplantae; phylum Streptophyta; class Magnoliopsida; order Asterales; family Asteraceae; genus Smallanthus; species Smallanthus sonchifolius. The sequence goes on from CM042043.1 coordinate 21,204,963, forward strand.
ATTAGTTTGATGAACCACATATGAAGTTTGACCAGATATTAATTGAATTTTCAGAGTGTAGTGCTTATCAATGTTTTCTTGAAAGTACTTTCCAAGTTTGTTAGCAAATGTCTCCTTTTTTGTCTGCTTTATGGTTTTGAAATCTCCATAAAGCATCTTTTTCAATTTATCATTTGATTCAATTAAATCAGGTTTAGTTAAAATACAATTGTCCCTATTGTTGAAAATGTTTTCGTTGATTTTACGTTCATTAAACAATTCTTCTGAAACAATACCATCAATTTTGTTGTTTTCTGAACATTCGTCAGAATAAAACTCTTAATCTGAAGATGTGTTATCCTACTTGACGATTCATCAAGAAAGGATAGGTCAATGTCGACTGGCCCGTTGACAAATGTCCCGTTAACCGGTGGCGGAATGGCATTAGTACCTAAACCTATGCCATTTACTTGTCGTACAACCGATTCATAATGTTCCACCACGAAACGATAATTTCTCAATTTCTCAATTTTTCCACTTAACTTCAGAATTTCATTATGATGTTTGGCTATTTCGACATTCTTTTTCTCTAACTCTCTATAGGCAACATCTAAAAGAAATTGTTGTTCACTTATTTTTATTGAAAAATCATGTTTGGCTTTTCTGAGATTTTCAATTGATTCTTTAAAACGTTTTTCATTTTCTTTATAGCTTAGGGCTGCACTACGTAGAGGTTCGAGTTGATCCTTAATTTTATCATTTTCACCTTTTAGTTTTAAACAATTATTACAGGGAATAACAATAAAAGAATTAGAATCTACCTCAGTTGATGAACTGGATGCTTCCCCAATAGCCATCAAAGCAAATGCTAATCCATGTTGCTCTATAGCAACAACTGTTTCCCTCTCTCCAGCTTTGATCATCTCTATGATTTCTGCCAACAAACCCATCTGAGTGTGTGCAACAATGGCATCTTCAAGATGAACTCCCCAGTCGTAACTATCGTCTTGTTGAGCTACTAGTGCATTAGATGAAGTTCCTTCATTTTGACTGCGGTTGTTGCCGAAGCTCTGTTTGTTGTAATTCTGGTTGCTTCCTGAACTTGGTTGAGTGAAACCAGAGGCTGGTGCCTTGTCTTTCTGACACTCTCGTGTAAAGTGTCCAAAATTCAGGCATTTGTAACACTTAGCCTTTGATTTATCAAAACCAATTTTAGCATTAGAATGCCCACCGATAAACTTTCTGCCAGTTCTATTCAGAAACCGTTTAGCCCTACTCAAGATCATGGCCATATTCCACTGGATATCCATTTCTTCCATGTCATCTAGATCCACCTGATTGAAATCTTCTTCAATTGTTTCTAGATCAGTTAGTTTGCCACCAATGAAGTTTTCATATGCCAACATGCATGATGAAAACAGTGCTACATGATCTTCTGCAATCTTTGCAAAAGCAGGTGTCGGTGTAGATGTTGGACTTCTTGGTTGGTGTGAATTTGAACTTGTAGCAGCAAAACAGGAATGACTATTGCAGCCATTACCTTCTTCTTGTGCAGGATTCCCGGAGAACAAAGCAATACCCGGTCCTGTGGTTTTTGATGTGGAAGAGGCTCCAAAGTACATTGACGGTTCTTGCACTAACGGTCGGCTAGTGGTTTCTTTCTTTCGTAAATTCATGTCATGTGCTTGGATTTTACCTATTACCTCATCAATAGTCATTTAAAAGAATTTTGAGTTTTCTCTTAAAAGGGTTGTGTACATGTCAAATTTGGGGGGTAATGCATCAAGAAAATTTTCAACTATTTCATCATCTGGACATTTTAATTCATAAGACTTAAGTTCAGTCTGAAGATGATAGAATCTAGAGATAAGTTCATCAATGGATTCTTGTTCAAAATACCTGAAACATTCATATTGTTTTCTTAACAATTCCCTTTTACTTTTCTTAACATCACTGTTACCCTCAAACCGTTTTACCAAAGCTTTCCAGAGGTCTTTCGAGGAATCATACCCTCTGAAACTGTGAAATATGTCTCGGGTTAGTGCCATGGTTAAAGAACCATGTGCCTTCTTTTCTAAATCATATGCTTTCTTTTCTTCAGCATCAAGTCTAGAGATTGGTTTGGGTTTGGTTTCACCAAGGAATTCATGGGTTGGATGTTTATAACCTTCTAAAATAGGTATCCACATGTTTGAATCTGTGTATGAAACATACTCCTCAAATCTAGCTTTCCAGTTGGAATAGTCATTCACATTTATTAACTTTGGGGGTTTTCGTGGAGTGCCTATTTTGTTGTCATAATTCAATAGGCTACTAAGATTTTGAAGGTTTTCCATTTGTGAAAAATCTCAGAAGTCTGAATATTTGGCTTTAAGTACGTATGAACAGAAAGGCCTTGCATACTTATAAGTGCGCAAGAAGACAAATACACATGAACTATCAAGTACGCATGAACTGATAACTACACACAAGAGACTAAGTATACAAGAATTTAGACAAGTATACAAGATTCAAATACACATGAACTTAAGTATGTATGGACTTAAGTACGCAAGACAGTTAAGTACGCATGAATTGTGACAAGTACGCAGGAGACAGAAAGATGGTTTTCGACAACTGTATCCACTTGTCCTGATCAAAAAGTGAGTCGACCAAGTTGTAGTGTATGAACAATATGGTTTGAACAAGTGACCAGATTTTGAAAACTAGACAGAAAATGATGATTGTGACAACAAAATAGGAACAACACAAAGATGGAATGGTATTCTTTCAAGATGAACAAGTTACGAAACAAGACTAAAGAATCACCAATGCAGATGTAAACAGAAACACATATGGATGACAAATGTTCCTAACATTCTCATAACATTCGAAAATAAGAGCAAATGCTATGATACCACTTGTAGGTCCCTCCGGGTGGGTGTTTTGGATTGATATCGTGTGAGAACGTAGCCTAGTAAACAGGTGCGGAATGCCCGTTACTAGGTGGAACAATGTAAGAATGAACGTATGACAATCAACACGAGATGATACTAATAAATACACGGTCTATTGATTTCATAGTGTTTCAAACAAGTACAGAAACAGATTGAATGACTTCTGGACTGAAATAATACTGATATAGTGCGTACTTGTGTGTCCAAAAATACATTTGTGAAAAAAATGAAACAACTCTATGCTATTTATAGACCTGGGCCATGCGCACTTAGTAAGTATGCATGGCCATCCTTCATGCGTACTTGCTAAGTACGCATGACCATTGTACTTGACAAATACGCAGGAACACATCCTTGCGTATTTGTTTAGTACAATATCAAAATACAACACGTTCAGACATAAACATACATAATACAACTCGATAAGCAAAATACAACAAATACTAAATACATACAAGACTGAACTAAATAATAACAAAAGCTTCAGCTCGATCCAGAGTGCCTATCACAAAACATGCATCAACAAACACTTTTCGGTCGAAAACACATTTCGGACGAATCAGAATTGACTCTTCATTTCCATCCGAAACACTTTTTGGACCATTCATTAGACTTTTCGATCCATTCAACCTTGTTTTCGGACAATTCAAACATTCAAACATTCAAACTAAAACTAAGGCTTTGGATGTATCCTATGCACCTCTACGAATCACGAGAACATACCTGGATGATCGAAAACGACTGAGGATCACAATGACGTCACAATCCAATGGTTTTTCGCACGAATTCTTCGAACTTGTAAAAACTCGTTTGAAATTTAACCTGTAACAGTTGAGAGAGAAATAAGTGGGAAAAAGTTTTTAATCGAAAAATATAGTTTTATAAACTTTTCAAATTTTGGCCGAATTCGGTATTGATTTTTCGATCGAAAACTTTTTCAGATGATATTTTCCGGTCAAGAGATTTCGACCGAAAACTCCAAACTTTATGTAACTTTGAATATTTACAAAATCAACTTTATTTTTCAAATCCATTTTGACATCAGTAAGACCTCTTCCAATATATTTTTTTAATATTTTTCACAATCACACTCATAACCAGATACAAATACACACTTGTACACTGATTTTTATCAAAATGACTTATTACGCACCTTCAATCACAGAAAACACTTAAACACATAACAAAATTACTATTTATTCATTTATTATGACTAATCTCTTTTTGACTTTTTTTCTTAAACATATAACAACACTTTGTTTTATTTTTCATTTTCTTTTGGTGAACTGAACTGACATAGGATCATAAATGTATATTGTCTTAACTACACTTCATATCAAATCAGGATCTAAACAGTTCAACCTTGATTGCCAGTATATTTTTCAGCTTAAACTCAAACATCATATTTCAGCAGATATTGTGTGACATTTAAGGTAAGATTTATCAATACAAAGTGTATCCAAGCATCGAGATGGATTAAACTAATACGCAACACAAAGTTTCACCAAAACATAGTCCAATCACCAGCATGAGGGTAGCGTTTTTAGCACAGAAAATAAATCCAAATGGATTTGATGTGAATCTTTTTGATTCTGAATCATTTGATTCTATATATCTTGGTTTCTGATGGAAAGAGCTCTGAATCAAGTTGATTCGTATGAGATGAGATATGATATGTAGTAATGAACTTTTGGAATCAGATTTGATTCGGGTATACGGATATCCATAGAGTATTAGATATGTCAATTGAAATCACGAATGATTCAAAGGGCGAGACAGACGGACTTTCTTGTTTCCATCTGAGATTTTCACCAGAACCATCAGCTGTATAAAGATGTTTAACTCTAAATCGTATATTTGATGGGTATAGTCAATAGAGTAAACGAATTGTGCTAAAAACCCATCAAGACCCTGGTCTCATGGTATGAATGGATTCATTTAGCATCCGAAGAATGAAAGTACCGATATTCGATGGGGATAACACTAAGATTTCAATTTAGTTAATCACACAAATATCGCCTAATTTACATATGCAGAGCCTACTAGCACATCAAAAATTGTAACCGATGTCACCATCATATCCAATTCATGCATAAGCTCAGCACACACTTGTACTATCTTTTCCTATATATACATCAATCAGACACACTAATTTTTTTTTTCTTCAGATTTTCATTTATCAACTTTATTCACATAGTCACATAGTTCATCATTTTTATCAGGAGAAATATTTCAAACACTTAGAATCAAATAAACTCAACATGATTTTTCTTTTTCTTTTATTCTCCCCCTAAATTTATGATGTAACTTTATTTACTACCTATATCACTATGATAATAAACATATCTGACACAAACATTTATTAAGCTAACACACATATAGAGTATACACAACACACATACAAAGCATACACAACACAATTTTAACACTTAAAAGAAAATCTTTTTGAGGAACAGATTTCTGAGGTCTTTCAATTCAAATATGGACTATTTATTATTCTGAAAATCCCTTTTTTCTTTTTTTTTTAATTTTACTTATTTATTTATTTATATTAAAATGAAATCATCCCCAACATCTCAACCAAAGAGTTAAACCGATCAGTTGAAAAGGCTTTTGTAAAAATATCGGCTTTTTGCTCTAGGGTATTGACATGGACCACTTTAATCAGACCATTCTCAAAACAATCACGAATGAAATGTAACCTGATTGTAATGTGCTTTGTTTTGGAATGCTGAATGGGATTTTTGACTATTCCGAGCACTGCCTCATTGTCACAAAAAATCGAAGTTTCCAAGAAATTTACTACAAAATCTAGCATTTGATGTTGAATCCAGATGACTTATGAGCAACAGCTCGAGGCATCAGTATACTCAGCTTCAGCAGTTGATGTGAATACATTCGTTTGTTTCTTACACTGCTAAGAAACCAGTCTCTCCCCTAAAAATTGACACCCGCCTGATGTTGACTTCCTGTCCAAGTTACAACCTCCATAATCGCTGTCAGTATAAGCAAAAAGGTTAAATTCAGAATCCGAAGGGTACCATAAACCTAAATTTACCCGACCCTTAAGATATCAAAATATTCGTTTAACAACCGATTCATGAGATTCCTTTGGAGCTGCAGGAGCAAACAACAAACATGATATCCGGTCGACTTGCGGTCAGATACATCAACGAGCCGATCATTGACCGATACAGCTTCTGATTAACTTCAACTCCAGGCGAATCCACAGTGAGAGGTTCATGGGGAGCAATTGGTGTTGAAGCTGATTTACAGTCATTCATTTTAAACTTTGTCAGAATGTCTTTCACATATTTAGCCTGTTGGATAAAAATCCCAACATCAGACTGCTCGAATTGTAAGAAAGAACTGCATTTTTCCCATTAAGCTCACTTCGAATTTTAGTTTCACGACTTCTTCAAAATCCTTGTAAAGAGCTTCATTTGTTGAACCGTAGATAATATCATTGACATAAACTTGTACAATTAACAAATCAGCACCAAATTTCTTCAGAAACAAAGTCTTGTCAATTGTTCCACGAACAAAGCCATTTGATGTAAGATGTGTTGACAAGGTTTCATACCACGCACGAGGCGCTTGATGTAACCTGTACAATGCCTTATCAAGCTTATACACCTGAAATGGATGAGCTGGATCTTCAAAACCGGGTGATTGATTTACATAAACCTCTTCCTTTACCACTCCATAAAGAAAAGCTGTTTTCACATCCATTTGGTACACTGTGAACTTCTTGTAAGAGGCATAAGCCAGAAATATACGTATGGCTTCAATCTGTGCAACAGGAGCAAAAACATCGTCATTATCCGGTCCTTCCTCTTGATAAAAACCTTGTACAACAAGACGTGCTTTGTTGCGAACTATAATCCCATGATCATCCCTTTTGTTTCAAAAAAACCCACTTCGTTCCAATTGGATATTTTCCCTCAGGTAAATCCACAAGATGCCACACGTTTAGCTTTTTAAACTGAAGGAGTTCCTCTTGCATGGCTTCAATATAACTTGGATCTTGTAATGCTACTGTAACATTCTTTGGTTCTTCTTGGGATAAAAAGCAGGAATACAAACATACATTAATGTTTCCCGCTTGACTTCTTGTTTTCACTCCATCCTCAAGAGATCCAATTATATTCTCAACTGGATGAGCATAATGAATTTGATGATTTGGAATAGTATCCACTTCCATAGATTCTGGCATATTTGAAACATTCAAATCTGGTACTTGATCACTTGAATCCTCAACACTTGAAGAACTTGTTTGAATTACATCCCCAGTCTGATCATTTGCAAAATCCAACTGAACTTTACTAACTGCTGGTTCATCATTAGTAATTGGAACTTCTTGTACTTCAGAATCAACATTAGTGACTGAATTGTCAACATGATCTTCTTGTGTTTGAGTTGATGAAGTAACATTATCAGAAATCCCATTTTGAACAATCACATGCTGTGGACCAACCAAAAAATTTTCAACAGATTGATCACTACTTGTAGGAGACTCGGTTACAGAACCCTAAGTACTTGCTTCATCAGAATCTATTTGAAGTTTCTGATCAAAAGTCTTGAAAATTACTTCAGCATCAAGAACCAGTAAGGTCCATTTTGCTCTGGAGGAGTATTCAATTCTTGCCATTCAACATAGTAAGATTCTTGAACAATTTTGGTTCTCTTGTTGTATACTCTGTAAGCCTTCTGATATGAAGAGTAACCCAGGAAGTAGCATCCATCACCAACAGTTGCGAATTTTGGCAATGAATCTTGTGTGTTTAAAAGTGTACAAGAACAGCCAAATGCTCTGAAGAATTTGATATACGACTTTCGTTTAAAGAATAGTTCATAGGAAGTCTTTGTAAGTTGTTTCACCATAAGAACTCTGTTCAATACATAACATGCCGTGTTGACTGCTTCAACCCAGAAAATAATAGGCAACTTTGAATCTACAATCATTGTTCGACCAGCTTCTATCAAAGTTCTGTTCTTCCTTTCAGCTACACCATTTTGTTGTGGTGTTCTCGCAGCACTATACTAATGTGTTATTCCTTTTTTCTGCACAAAAAGAATTTATCAGTTGATTTTTAAATTCTGTTCCATTGTCACTACGAATGATTGATACATTGCTATCACAGATGTTTTCAATCCTTTTGACAAATTCAATGATCGTTTCAGGTGTCTCATCCTTTGTTGCAAGGAAAAACACCCATGAAAATCTTGAAAAGTCATATGTGATAACAAGACAATATGACTTCTTCGCAATGCTTTTAACTCGAACTAGACCAAACAAATCCATATGAATCAGAAATAAAAGTCTAGTAAAAGTTGTTATGGTTTTTCTTGGATGGGACTTCTTGTGCTATTTTCCCTATGCAAATGACATACAACTTTCTTCAATTATGAATTCTTTCTTGGGCAATCCTCGCACCAAATCTTTATGCACCAAGTTGTTCATGTTTTTCAAATTTACATGACCCAGTAATCGATGCCACAAATAAGATTCTGAACCGGTCGCTTTTGATAACAAGCATGAGACATTAACTGGTGTAGTATGATCATTCATGTCAACCACATATGTGTTGAATTTTCTTGGAGCACGCATCAGAATCATATCTTCTGGAATAACCGGTCGAGGTTTTAAGAATAAGCATTCCTTTGCTGTAAAATGGACTGGTATGTCTTTATCACAAACTTGAGAAACACTGAGTAGAATGAATTCCAACTGAGACACCAAATTAACTTTCTCTAAAGTGATAAGATCATTTGACACTGTTCCTTGACCAGTAATTTTCCCTCCCTTTTTGTCTCCAGCAAAAGCAACATAACCACCATCAAAAGATCGAAAAATTTCCAGAATCTCTCTTTGTCTAGTCATATGCCTTGAGCAACCGCTATCAACATGCCAAACAATATTAATAGTCCTCCTGGTTAAACTCTACACATTCAAGACAATCTCAATGAGAAACAGGTACCCACATCATCTTTGACTCGAACTGACTTTGACTTTTTACAGTCATAGTCACAACGACTTGTTCCTTCAAGTTTACATCATTTTTTGTTCCAACTATATGTGAAGATTGTTCATTTTTAATTTTCCAAAAACAACCAATATTTTTCCCATATTTCTTAGTCATTTTTTCTTTACCAAAATAGATTGGTTGATTAGATTTCTTCACATATTTTGAACTTTTTGGAACACGTGTGTCCACAAAATTAGGTAGCACATAATCACGACAAGCATTTGAATAAAAATCATGACAATTCCTAGAAATCAAGTAAGCACGACTGTATCGGTGTTTCACTCCAGACTCAGACACACTGTCGTTCTCAGACGCTCTCCTTAAATGCTTTGTGATTTTGCTCTTAACCCTCTAATTGTTCTTTGTGAACCTTGACTTTCTTGAGTTATGTTTGCAATTTCTCGCAAAATGCCCAACTTGACCACACACAAAGCAGTTGTAGCTTTTAGTCTTTAACTTTGACCCTGACTTTGAACACTCTCCTACTTCACTCTTTGATCCAAAAACATTCTTTCTTAAGTGTCGTTTGCTATGAACAGACTTATCTTTGACATCAATGAACTTGTCTTTGACATCAATGGATTTGCCTTTGACACACCAAGACTTTCTTTGGACAGTTGTTGGTATACTGACTTTAACTTTGACAACTTTATTACTCTCTTGCTCACTGGTAAGAATATGATTCTCTGGTGCTATGAAATCATTTTTCTTTGGCCTTTCACTTTACAAATCATACTCTTGAATTAATGGATTTCCAAACTCATCTAAGACAATATCACCAGCTAGACTTGAGACTTTATGGAGCGGGACATAATCTCTAGCTGAGTGCACCACTTTATCAAAGAAAGTGGATGTTGATGACACTTCAGACACACAATCAAAATAATCACAAACATTAGTAGAACATGCAGAAATATACGAAACATCATAATCTGAGTAATTATTTACATCAACATCAACATTACTACTAAAAGAAAAAAATTTATTTAGATTAAAGTCAACATCTAAGTATTGCTTACAATCCCTTATAAATTCCCAAGTGCACTGACTATTAAAAGCAGAGAAACTTTCACTCCATCAAGTTCAACATCATCATCAACACACCCTGTGTCTACATCTGCACTTATATACATATCATGAAAGTTAGGATTACCCGCATTTATCAACTCATTTGATTCATGCGGTTCAGGAAACGGTACAAAATTAGCAGGATGAGGCACTTTATTATAACCTAACCCGTCTTTGATATAAACAGCTCTCTGTTTACTCACACACTCATCAAAGACATTTTGTTGCATCTTCCACTTTGCAACAATTACCCGTTCTTTTATTAACTCTGTTTCAGATGTGACAAGTTTTTCTGAAAGATCTTTATTAAAACATCCTTTTTATCAAGATATTCTTTAAAAGTTACATTATCTTTCAAAAGTGCTTTGATTTTTCTTATAAAATTAACCTCATTTTGTTTCAATTCTTTATTAACCCTCTTCAGCTTATCATTTTCAACAAGTAAAAAAATGTTTGCTCCATGATAATTCTTCATTCTTTCTACACAAACAGAGGAACAAATATCATATTCATTATCAGAATTTACCCCATTCTTAGACGAAGTCTCATCAGAATCAACAGCTTTGCCCTTTCCTTACCATCAGTTTTAAGCGCACAAACATTGGCAATTTCAGCTGGTTTATTTGAAACTTCAATCTCAGCCATCAAGGCTTCATCAAGTTCATCCTCAGCATCCTCTATTTCATCTTCCCACTCACAATTGCTGAGTTGTTTTGACATAAGTGCAGTTGGAGCCTTCTTTAACTTGTCAATTTCATTAATCATCTCCACAAGCTTAACTCCGCTTCCTTCAACCTTATTTTTCTTGTCTTTGGTACACTCATGAGCGAAGTGACCAAGCTGTTGACAATTATAACATCTGAGTGTAGCTTTGTCAAAACCAACCTTTTTCCCAAACCGCAACTTATCCTTCCCAACCTTCTGAAGGTACTTTTTAGCTCTCACATCTATCATGGCCATCTGCCATTGCAAATCCATGTACTCTAAATCATCAGGATTGATCTGAACAAGATCCTCTACGTCATGCACAATAGGTTGAAGCTTTCCTGTCACCAAAGCATCATAACTGCTCATGAAAGCTCCAAACAGGGCAATCTGATCTTCAGGAATCTGACCAGACGACTTGACTTTCTCTCCAGAAGAATGTTCACAGCAACCCTTGCTTTTCTCAGATTTAGACCCACTGCTTCCTGAAAACAATGATACATTAGCTGAACTTGAACTGTTTTGCTTATCTTGGTTATTCAGCTCTCTTTTCTTTGCATCTAATTCATATGACTCAAGCAGACAGATAATATCATCAAGTGATTTACTCTTCAGATCTGGAGTTGTGTTCTTTATTAGCATACACGGTATGCTCTATCAGTCTGGTAAAGAGTCCAACAACTTCTTCCCCATATCATATTCTTCAAATTTCACTCCCATTTTTCTCAGCATGTTGATCATAGTTGTGAATCTGGTCACTTGTTCACTAAGAGTCTCATTCTTCTTATAACTAAACATATTAAATTGCTTCAATAGAAGATCGGTTCTGCTTTCCTGAAGACCTGCATTTTCTTCAAATCTTAAACACAATGCATTCTATAGTCCCTGAGCTGTCTCACGTTACTCAAAATTCAGATACAATTCAGTCGGAAGTGCTAGAATAATAGATCCCAAAGCTCTATTATCCCTCTCGATCAGCTTCTTGTCTTCCTCTGAATATAGATCAGGATCTGCAGTCGGGACTAACCCATCAGCATTTGCAGTCTTCGGTATATAAGGACCCTTCACAATTGATTCCTATAAAGTGTGCTCAGTAAACTCGAAATAAGCCTTCATCATTATTTTCCAATTAGAAAATTCTGATATTGATTTCAGCATTGGTGGTGACTTCCCAATAACCCTCTCAATATCGTAAACCTTTCCAGCCATTCTACACTTGTACTTTGAAACTTAGTCGAAATCTGAAAAACTTCCAACTCTGGATTTTTCGGTCAAAAAACTGGCTGATCGAAAACGCTTTTCGAAAAAGACTTTTTGGTCGAAAAGTTGAAGATTTCGAACACAGATGAAATTTATCCTTGAAATTTTTGGCACTACTTTTCGATCGAAAACAGTAGACTTTCCGGTCGAAAAGATATTTCGACTCCTTCAAACAAACTTTTCGGGCAATTTAATTGATAAACACTTGAATCAACCAAAAACTCTCTGTGATGATCCGAATAAAAAATCAAGCTCCTAAACTTGTTGTAAACTTCATCTCCATCAATTTTGGCTTCAAAACTACAATAATGGCACACAAATTACTCCAATTCGATCAAATTTTGATGAAAATACTTCTTGAATACCATGAGATTTAACCAACAGCTCTGATACCACTTGTGGTTCCCTCTGATCTGCTGATATTCAAGAACAAACTCTTCAAACAATCTCTGGAATAGCAGAAACAATCCAGAAATCAAGCAACACCGAGAAGATCGAATCAAGTACAAACATGAAAGGATGAAATCAAACTCATGAGATGCACAATCAAACAACAAAACAATAATGGAAATTCTCTCTGTAATTTCTTCTATTTAATACAATGCAAAAGATACAAATGAGAATTCTTCTTTGACATTACAAAAGACAACCTATTTATACTATTCATGTTTCGATCAAAAACTTATGATCGAAAAGTGTTTTTGACCGAAAACTTAAGTTTTCGACCGAAAACTTAAGTTTTCGACCGAAAACTCTGAATTTATACATTTCTGAACCTAATTGGTTTCTATGGACTACTAGGTTCCAACACAACTACTACCAGTTCTGGAAACTATGATGGATCTGATATTCTAAGGATAACTGCTAAAGACAACCTAGTGGATCCCTAATCACTCTCAGGATGTCACCAACTAAGCTTACCTAAAGTGTATTAACTCAGCAGATGGTCGGATCACCTCTAGGGTATTTCCAACTATGGCAGAGTACCCTAATAGAAAGATTACCTCTCAGTCTCACTATCCACCATACATTCAAAGAATGCACGGGGTAATATTAGGATAACAACTATGATTTGACTAACATCAATCACTAGACATCTAGCACTAACGCCCTCTCAGACTGTTAATACTTGGATTCCTAACGACAAAAACTAGAAAACTAATTCTCACCTCTGGGGTATTGAATTAGGACACACATCCAATTCTAATAAGCAGTCAACACAATTCCTATGGCTACTACATCTAGCAAACCACCATAATCATAAACCCTGAGATCTATGACCTAGATACGCTAATTGAACTGGCAGACAACCACAATCAACGCATGGAATCAATAATCAAACACAAATCAGAAGTAAACATGCATATATCATCAAAATTGTTAACTAAGATCGTTTACAAAGTCATCAAACCAACATTAAATACAATACCGATAAAAATCAATACTTTAACAAAGTAATCATCAATTGACCTAGGCAGTATTAATGTTTTAGTCTAGAATCATGTCAATAACAACTAGAACAGAAGAAAAAGACAGAAACATAGTTTCAAACATTCAAATCAACGACAAAAATCCAATCTTGAATACCAAACAAGTTAAACAACAAACCCGGGATCCAAAGATTCAAGCTTTTCTCTTTAATTAGCCTTCTCACTCCCAAACTCTCCCTCTAGACCTCTCTAGACGGCAATACCATTGAACCTATGGCATTATGGCCTTCAAATTCTATTTAATCTCAATTTAGGGTTTTTCTCGGATTTTATGCCTCTCACGTATCACGTGAGATTTGCTGTCGCATCCGGATTTTCACTCCTTCTCGTACTGCGAAGGTTTCTTCTAAGTTTCTCGCGTATCACGAGGGACTGGAATTTTCCCATTTTTGACTTTTGCTTCTTGGACTTCAATCTCGTGCTCGGTTTCTTTAGGTTTTCACTTGTATTTACCACGAGCACTTGTAAACATAACAAAGACTCAATATATAACAAAAATGACTCAAAACAAAGATAAAACTAAGTAAAACACACGAAAACAATAGGAATAAAGATGTGTGCTTTGCACTACATCAAACACCCCTACACTTAACCTTTTTTGGTCCTCGAAAAAGTCTGCACTGGAATCATAACTGAGATCTAACTTTAATAATCAATTACCAATTAGCAGTTCAATATACTCACGCGTTAAAGAGCAATAATCAGTATTTCTGTCCAATTAAACCCAAGCACCAACTATCTAGCCCCCGTAATGTGTTCTAATTCCATTTTATACATTTATCATTTAATCCATGTGACTCACACTTAGAAGCTACAACTCTACCTAATCCAGTCTCACGGTTATGTCTAGGCACGGGTTAAACCATATAGATTTGCCCACCACATTAAACTAAGATTTATAGGTTTTAATAAATCAATGAAATATGGACCGAATAGGTGGAAATGAGCATTAAAAAAAGAATAAGAACTTTTTTCTAGAGGCGTCTCAACCAAGTCACTATCTCGAAAGCTAACACATATACTACATTCTAAACGTTTAAGCACATAAATCTCACTTAGGGGTGTATCCTCCAAGTCGCCATCCTAGAGGGAAACACATAAGCAAGAATCATATTTCTAATTAATTAAACTCATGATTATGGATACATGGATTTATGGAAAGGCGCTACCGAAACTCGGATTTATTCTCATAAAAAGATAGTGGTGTGCCATGAAAGTTTTCAAAAACCTCTAAATTTTAACTTAACGTGGTACCTATCTCCCTATGTTGACAGTTTCAGTATTACCGTTACCCTAGATGAGTACCCACAAGATTTCATGATTTTATTACGTGATTAATCCTAAGTAACACTCACAGGTTATTTAAGCTTTTCAAGCTGGATGCGTCTACCATAACATCACTGATTAGATGCGTTTTCTATCATTTAAATCATTTAAACTCAACAATCAGATCCATTTGTACTATCATTTCCCATTTATTATGCAAAACTTGTGATTTCAAATGACATTTTTCAAATTTTTCAATTTGTTTTTTGTATTTTTGGATTTTTATAAAGATACAATCTAGCTAGACTAGACACTCACATCTCCACACTTGAAAGACACATTTTTCTCAATGTGAAGCAGGACACAACTAAAAAAAGTTTAAAAATGCAAAAATAAAAACAGGAAGCGATTTAGCTGGTTATAATATGCAAACAAATGTGCAGCTTCGTTCTTCCTTGTGTGCACCGTATAGCATTTCAGTCGTGGTTGCACATCTCTGTCGGGTTGCCTTTACAAATTAATATGAGCATCGGTCCCACCCGAATGGAGATTGAGTACGGACACGACGAACAATACCTGCGAAAAAAACTCAAATATACATGTATCATCATACTGACACAAATAAAGACTGACTCAACTAAAAAGAATAAAAGATTCAAACTGACTCTAGATAGAATGCAAGGATACGTACTTGACGTGTGGCAAACGCATAGACATGAAAACCACGACAAGGTAAATCATCGGTTACGAACTGGTTTCAAGTTTCCCATGGTCGGTGGTCGGTGAATGAATGATATGGATGATGGATATGGAGGGTGGATATGATGGATGATAGGTGATGATTATGGTGGATCATGGAAATGGGTGTATGTGATAAATGATGGATGGTGGTGATCGGTTAGGGAAACCATGGGAAAGCAAGGAACCAGGGCAAATCCAGGGATCCCTCACGTATCGCGAAGAATCCTCGACAACTCCTCGCGTACCATGAGGGGTTAAAATTTAAGTCGGCCAAATTTTCTGTCCTTCGCGTACCGCGAGAGACATGCTCTCCTTCCTCGCATACCGCGAGAGACAGACTGACTGTTGAGTCAGGAATTGTGACGGGACGTGTATAAGTGTCGTGTCATTTATTTGTGAGAGCCTTGGTTAAGGCCGTATGTGTTAATGTCTAGGGTAGGTTGTGTTAACCTAGAGTCGAGTTGATGCGTATTCTTGGGTATGAGTTGTTAGCATAGTATGTTGAGTCTATGTCGATGTGATAGTAAGGTTATTATTATTATCAGTACGAGCTGAATCCCGGGTGATGAACGGGTATGGGATGTCGTGGGATATCATAGGGTAAACTATTCGTTAAAGAATCATAAAACGATTTTATAAGGACCGGAGGGTTCTGAGTGGAATAAACTAAAGAATATTACGTGATGGGTTTTTGTTTAAATTAAATTATTAGAACTCACTCAGCGTAGCTGACTTTGTGTGTACATTAAATGGTTTTGCAGGTAAGCGTAGGGCTGACATATCTTGCCTTGGGAGCGGTGTTACTCGGATTTGTTTGCAGGCATTTGTGAGGTAAGCTTATAACGTTAGATAGTAATAATGAGTTTTGAAAGACTTCCGCTATAGTTTGAATTGCAATAAATAAGAATTACACGTTATGAGAACCAACTGTAGGATACCCGGGTTGGGGTCTTACAAGTTGGTGTCAGAGCTGTGGTTTAAGAGAAAACTGGTGTTTTTAAACAAATAAAATACTTTAACTGAAAATGGGACGAGGGTGAAACGAATGCCACCGCGAGTAACCGCAAGCCAAGAGGTACGTCTTTCAAGTTGAGCAGTAATTATTATTTACCATTTGTGTAGTATTACAATAGGTAAATCGATTGATGTGAGTGAATGATTTATGGTTCCGTGTGGGAACATGAGGTGTGCTATGTGTTGTAGTAGTATGTAGAACTAAGTGAAATGGGTGGTGTGACTCTGTGAAATCATATTTTGCGAACTAATTAATGTAGAATAACATTAATTGCATTATGTGACACAGCTTGGTGTGTTAGCATAGTTTAATGAATTTGTGTGTAACTACATGTGGTGTGCAATTGTGAGTATTATGATGATGTGCTAGATCATTGTGTGGTGTTAAGTGAGTTGCGTGGGATGCATGTGCATCCGGTGTATGAAAGATAGAAAGCTAGTGTGAATATGATGGGAAAGGTTTAGAGTACGAGCAGTAATGTAGACCACCAAATTGCATTTGATCACCGTAATTTGGCAGTCTATGATTACTCTCATATTCTGGATTTGTGCCTATAGTAATCGCTCCAACGTTCTATCTTGTGAAGGTACTGATATCTAAGACAAAGCGGACTAGATCGGTTAGACGAGGAGCTCCAACTAAGATGAGGGCAGATCGTCAGGACGAACCAACGACAGTCGTAGACGAGATGGTCGGAGATATGGGAGTAGGACTGGCATTTCCTGCCCCAAGCATAGCTAGGACTGAAAAGGGTTGCATTCCGCATGGTGCTATGACAAAAACTATCGGATGGAAGAGGCGAGCGGTGTCGGCAGTAAGCGATTTCCCTCAGGATGTGGACTTGCATGGCTGAAGGAACAACCGCGTGTGATATAGCATCATTTATACATGTTTTACATGCGCAATTATCCCTATAAATAGCACAAATTATAGAGAATATGATAAGATATGATCTTAATCCACTTATTTGTGTTACAACAGGATAATTAACCCTTGCATACAAAAACATGGAGAAAACACCCAAAAACAAGGCAAAATCAGCATTCGGGAGCCAATTGAACGAAACTGGACGCATGGAGTCAACCCAGAAGTCAAAATAAAGCAAAGAGTCAAAAATTGACTTTGCACGGCCGTGCAAATGGCCCCACGTGTCCCTATACTCTTCTGCTCTGCCAGATTCCCTCACGTGCAAAAGATGTGTGCTTTGCACAGCCGTGTATCCCAATGCACGGCTTTGCATTACCAAATTCTGAGTCTATAAATAGAAAGCTCATTCTGGTATTTTAGGTGTCCAAGATCAAGAGGTGTGAAGGCATTAGTGCTCTGCTAAGAGCCAAAATTCTCTCGGTTTTGGTCCATTTAGGTTTTTCTTTTTATTTTCTTTTCTAATTCTTGTAATATCAACTTATTCTTCTCGTTCGAGTGAAACAAGAGGCAACCTATACCCACTCTCCCTTGGTGTTGGAACACTTCCACACATTATCTAAGGGTTAGCGGAGTCACTTGTACGGTCATTCTTGGCTAGTCCTCTTATGTTGCTTGAGTTGGCTGAACTTTAATTAATTAATGAAGTATTTTTAGTAAGTTATGTTTTTAAAGTCTTTACTATAAGTTATCTAAAAAATACCAGAATAGGTGATCTTTAAATCAATCTATTAATCTTTTATCTTGTGAGTTACTCAAGCAAGACTTCTTGTTTGTGAAGCTTATTCGATATTTGTACTGTTTATATACAAATCTTGATGCTAGCACGGCCGGTTAGTATAGATTTTATATTATGGGTTGATTGGAGGTTTGGGTAATCAGCAGGCCGTTTGAGCCCTAACCAGACCGGGCGACTGTGTCGGTATTTCTCTACTTCTCTTGTATCGGCTTGCAGAGGACTTCTAGCGGGAGTCATGGGGTTTGATCTTGAGAAGGAAAGTCTTATTTATTTGAAATAACATTATAAGTAAATACAACTATTTAAGAACATAAATTGTTAGGTCCGAGCGTTCATAAAGTACCTTTGGAGAAAGTCGTACATTCCGACTTACCGGAAGAAGTTACAAGACCAGATGTACGTCAGTCACAAGGATAATAAGTCTGAATAATGAATTGTGATGATACCGACGGACTTGACACCCCGTTTAGGGTCCGTTATATTCATTAAGGAATAATAGGCCGACTGTATCCACTGTTCCGTTACGACATACTAACTCCCCTATCGAAAGGGTTAGTACTAGTAACTATGACTAACATTACTTCAAATACAACATTAATTAACAAGGGATAACCACTAGAGTAACACTTTAAACATAATAATAGTTCTAATTACATTTCTTAACTTTTTATTTTTCTTTTAAACTCAACTTATTATTCTAGTCATATAATAGCGAGGGTTGAGTACGGGATCCATGTCCATGGTTCGATACTTGGTTCTTACCCAAACTATATTACGCTGCGATAGGTACACTTGCCTATTGTGTGTGTTTTAAGTTAAAGTAATTATCATTTTATAAATTTAAAACATGATCTTGTGAAATCATCTTAAAAATATATTTACTCATATTTTTATATATTGAAACAAACACATCAAGTTTTTGGCGCCGCTGCCGGGGACATGGTAATTCTGCGAAAGATCTAAGTCGTTGGACTGACTATTTTTATTTTTCTTTTTCTTGAGTCATGTTATTTGTGATTACTTACATATATCTTTGCAGGAATATTCAAGGATCCGGACCGCGAAATTTTTGTTAAGAAAAATGAACAAACATAAGTACCGCCATTCAAAAGCAAAAACATTTTTTCTTAATTAGGCTTAACGCTTTCGAACGGTTTTTACGTGAGTAACATTTTTGTTTTTGATAATGACAAGTTCGATACTCTGATGATCGAAATACATGAAATGAGGTAACTTTCCAAGTATAAGTTCGGGATTTTTGTTGGTGACATTCCCCGTTGACCACGGTTATATTTTTCAGGTAATACGTTTTGAAAAAAAATTAAACTAATTTTTAATTAAAAACAAAAAATTTATTTTCTGAAAACACTAAGCTGAAAAATATGTATAAAAAAACCTGGTTAACAGAGGGGATGCACGACAGTGCATTTCAATGCACGACCGTGCATCTGCAAAATGCGGGTCTGGTGATTAAAGGCAGTAGTAGCAGCTTTTCTCAAAAAAACTCACCCCCAAACACTCTCGGTTTTGGCCGAAATCATCATAAAACCCACGATTTCTCACGGTTTCTCTCGTTTCTTCACTTTAATCTCTCCCCCAAGGTATGTAAACTTGTCCATTATCGTTTTTGAGTCGATTCTTGCTTCATTTATGGATAATTTTGTTCAAATAGGGGCTAGGGTTTCGTTTTGAATTTTGGTATAAATATGTTGAATCTGAACTTATTGCTTAATCTAAATGCATATTTAACCATGATAGATCATAATGTAACTAGTTTTAGCCTCGTTTAGACAGATTTGTTCCACTCGTATGATTTGGGTTCTTGATTTTTGCTTAAACATTTTTGACCTTAAATGTATGAATTGAAGCATGAATCTTTTATATATATGTTTAAAATGTAGTATAGCTTGTCGGAAGATTGTTAATTTGATGAACTAGGTTAAAAATTTTGACAAGTTTGACTTTCAAAAGTCAAAATACCATTGTTTGAAATTTGAGTCTTGTTTGGATAAATTGCAATTAACCAATTATGGATTCGAAAAATGTAACCATGCCATAACAATGCATGAGTTTAGGTTTTCTTTGTGTGGTCCTAATATATATATATGCATGATTTTTATGTCATATCAAAATTTTGGAGTCATTGCCATATGTGCAATGATATTTCCCTATACTAACTTAATTTTGTTGTTGTATAGGACATGGCCGAGTCATCCAGACAAGCGGGACGGAAAAGAAGGAACACCAGATCGAGGTCACGAACAGGATCCAACACGTCTTCCCACATGAATGGCTCGCCACCAACTCCACCATCGCTTCCACCACCTTTCAATCCGCAGCCTATGCCAGAGTTACCACAAGACTTACACCCATGGCTTATCTTTGACCCCGATGATGCCATCGAGATCCATGCTTACGAGCCCTAGCCACCTTACTAACACAAACCTTTGGGATACATAAAACCATCTGCTACCCAACTTTAGAGGATGTTAACCTCCTGGATAGTGCAGTCCTTCTAATCACGAAACCTTGGCAGAGGTTCTTTGCTATTAGGGAAGCAACATACTATGAGCTCACTCTTGAGTTCTTAGATTCTTTTGAGTTCGATAGGTCAGTGGTAAATATGGAGATGCAAGACTGTGTGAGATTTAGGATGGCTAGACAGTGGTATGTGATGACTTTGTCAGAATTTGGGGTGAAAATGGGGCTGTTTAGGCATAGGGAGAGGACAGAACCGATCTTCACCGAGAGCAAATAAGAGTTTGCAGAAGGTGAGGCCTCGGCATTTTGGAACAGAATCGGGTCAGGACCCTTTGACCCGCATACCCAGAAAAGCACCAGGATAAAACACCCTCTCTGCATCGATGTATTATCCTTTCTATTGGGGGAAGGAAAGATAGCACCGGGGTGGTAACCGTGAGAGACCTCTTCCACCTCCATTGTCTGATTGATCAAGTCCCCTGTAACCTAGCCTACCGCTTGGCTAAATTCTTTACCCGAGCAACAGGCTAAAGTTCCAGCAACCACATCTTTGGAGGACCATACATCACCCAGCTGGCTCAATACTTAGGTGTTCTGTCCCTAATAAATCTTGGATAAATCCAAGATATGGATCTACCCATTCAACCTGTAGACACACAGGTAATGATCAACATGCATATGATAAAGAAATTAGTGGGGTGTACCGGTTAGTGGGGCATCGGGGGAACATTTGGACAGGTGAAGTTGAAGAGTCTAAGGACAAGGAAGTACCAAGGGGGCAACTGGGATATCAAGGCCTAGATATGTATCACACTACTGTTAATCCCACTATGCCGGATTTGATGATCCGCATTGGTCAATTGGGACACACGATGGACGGTATGCGGCAGGACTTCAACGATCACACCCATGATCCGTATGCCCATCAGCAGTATCATCAGCAGCCTCCTGGCCCACACCCACAGTGGCAGCGTCCTCTTTTCCAGTAGTTACTCTCTTCATCTTTCATCTTTGATATTTGTGGTTCTTATCTGATGTAGTTATGGTTCTTGACGTTGAACAATGTATGTTGGTTTGTTTTTCTCGACACGTACCATTTTTACCGGTTACAGGAGTAACCGTTGACAGGGTGGCATTGCCACCAACCTATTCGGCCGCCATCTATTGGCGAATATTAGTTTAATTATCTATTTAATATTTACTTTTTATTATTTGAGCATTGCATAGCATAACAGGGACATACAGTTTTTGGAGCACATATTAATCAAGCTGAGGAATTCAACCATACACATAGTGGTGATGCATCACAAGGGGAGTTTCAGTTCTCTTTCACCCTTTTCTTATCCATGACAACTATTAAATAACATATTCTCGTATAACAAGGACATTGTCAAATTCTAAGTATGGGGTGTTAGAAGACTCACCAATGCATCGGCAGAGAAATTGTCTCAAGTATTACAAGTGCATGGTTAACAAGTATTCAATCCATAAAATTGAAATACACATAGAAGTCATCAAAACATTTTCATAAATAATCTAAAAGCTTAAAGTCTTAAAAATCATTTGGATAAAAAAGATCTTATAAAAACAATAATTTGGAAAACCGTTGAAATGAATCAAGGAAACAAATAGGGAAGATTAGTAAGCACAACAGAAAGAAAGAAATAAGTTTATGCACATTTTTACTTTTAAACCCCTTTATCTTCCGTTTCATGTGAGAATTTGAGCCTATCTGAGCATTATCATATAACACATCAAGTTTTTGACACCGTTGCCAAATTTTACATGCTTATTTTGTTTGATAGAGTGTTTGCTAATTATTGCTTTGCATGTTAGAACTTGTGTAAAACATACATTTCAAGATCATGGACTAAAAGAATGCATATAAATGATTGAAGCATTAGGATTCACCCACTTTCTTTAGCCTTCTAATCCGCGTTCACCTACCCTAAACATTATCCCCTAGTTAACCCCTTTGAGACTAAACACTTTTCATTCCTAAACCCACACTTCAAACCCATAAACGACATCAAGTTTTTGGTGCCGTTTCCCTTTTTCCCTATTTAGTTGGAAGTCAACTTGGCTATGATACGAGGAGAAATTATCCATAAAAAAGGGATTATACATTCATCTTATGATCAACAAATGAATATTGGCAAGAAGAGAAGAAATGAATATGGAAATGAAAAAGAAAAAGAAAGGGGGAAACGAAAAGAAAGTCATATTCGCCCAAATTATTGAACAAAATTTCATCAAAAGAAAATCAAAATTACTTGAAAAATTAGAGTATGCAAAGCAAATCAAGAATATGGATGCATTATGAAGAAACAACCAAAAAATCTATGGGGGATTGATAGTAGTGAATGCTTCAAAATAAGAAAAAGTTTGCATTCTTGAAGAAATTGGTCTTGACGATCTGACCTTAAAAGAGTTCTTAGATTAGTCACAATGTCTAGTCTAAGATTATCAACAAGCTCACTCACCATTTAGTCATTAAGCCAAATCAAATTTCCAACAATTAGCCACTCTTCCCAAATATTTCCTACCCTAACCTTAAGCCTATCATTACAACCTATTTAAAACCCTCTTGATTTATGCACATATTTTATGTCAATTGATGGAAATTTGATTTCTTTACAAGCCTATGATTATGCAAGCATTAATTATAGCATTGAGTGTTTTTCTTGACATATATTATCCATATATTAAACCCGAGTGTTGAGTGAACATTTATGAGACTGTAATTTTGTGCATAATCATAGTTCCATCAAGTATGTTTGGCTTGCTACCATATTGTGGAGAAACATTCGAAAGGTGCAAACATCAAGTTATTATTATTAAAAGAGGCGTTTACCCATTTGGGACAAAAGCTTTAGATTAACATTAAATTAATGTTTTATTCTATGCGTATAATCATGTATGAGTTTGCTTGAGGACAAGCAAAGTTTAAGTATGGGGTGTTATGATATACCATCACTATACATGTTTTACATGCACAATTATCCCCATAAATAGCACAAATTATAGAGAATATGATAAGATATGATACTTAATCCACTTATTTGTGTTACAACGGGATAATTAACCCTTGCATACAAAAACATGAATAAAACACCCAAAAACAAAGCAAATCAGCATTCGGGAGCCAATTGAACGAAACCGGACGCATGGAGTCAACCCAGAAGTCAAAATAAAGCAAAGAGTAAAAAACTGACTTTACACGGTCGTGCATTACAATGCACGACAGTGAAAATGGCCCCATGTGTCCCTGTACTCTCCTGCTCTGCCAGATTCCCTCACGTGCAAAAGATGTGTGTTTTGCACGACCGTGCATTACCAAATTCTAAGTCTATAAATAGCAAGCTCATTCTAGTGTTTTAGGTATCCAAGATCAAGAGGTGTGAATGCCTTAGTGCTCTGCTAAGAGCCGGAATTCTCTCGGTTTTGGTCCATTTATGTTTTTCTAAGTCTTGTAATATCAACTTATTCTTCTCGTTCGAGTGAAACAAGAGGCAACCTATACCCACCCTCCCTTGGTGTTGGAACACTTCCACACATTATTTAAGGGTTAGTGGAGTCACTTGTATGGCCATTCTTGGCTAGTCCTCTTGTGTTGCTCGAGTTGGTTGAACTTTAATTAATTAACGAAGTATTTTTAGTAAGTTATGTTTTTAAAGTTTTTACTATAAGTTATCTAAAAAAGACCAGAATAAGTGATCTTTAAATTAATCTAATAATCTTTTATCTTGTGAGTTACTCAAGCAAGACTTCTTGTTTGGGAAGTTTATTCGATATTTGTACTGTTTATATACAAATCTTGGTGCTAGTCCGGTCGATTAGTATAGATTTAATATTATGGGTTGATTGGAGGTTTGGGTGTTCAGCAGGCCGTTTGAGCCCTAAACAGGCCGGGCGGTTTGTGTCGGTAATTCTCTACTTCTCTTGTATCGGATTGCAGAGGACTTCTAGCGGGAGCCATGAGGTTTGATCTTGAGAAGGAAAGTTTTATTTATTTGAAATAATATTATAAGTAAATACAATTATTTAAGAACATAATTAGTTAGGTCCGAGCGTTTATAAAGTACCTTTGGAGGGAGTCATGCATTCCAACTTACCGGAAGAAGTTACAAGACCAGACGTACGTCAGTCACAAGGATAATAAGTCTGAATAAGGAATTGACCCGTTTATGGTCCGTTATATTCATTAAGGAACAGTAGGCCGACCATATCCACTGTTCCGTCATGACATACTAACTCCCCTATCGAACGGGTTAGTACTAGTAACTATGACCAATCTTACTTTAAATACAACATTAATTAACAAGGCGAGGGTTGAGTACGGGATCTGTGTCCATGGTTCAATACTTGATTCTTACCCAAACTATATTACGCTGCGATAGGTACACTTGCCTATTGTGTGTGTTTTAAGTTAAAGTAATTATCATTTTATAAATTTAAAACCTGATCTTGTGAAATCATCTTAAAAATATATTTATTTATTTTTTTATATATTGAAACAAACACATCAGCGTGTGACAGCTAAGAGAGCTCTACTTCAAGAGGAGCCGGTGATTGATCCAGGATCCGATGAGGAAGAACCGGAGGAGGATGCAGTAGATGCACCTGAGACGATTAAGTAGTAACTTCGCAAACACTGTTTGAAATATTTGATTTTTTCTGAATGATCGGTGATAACGACAATTACCACGGGATATTGCATGATGAATTGTTTGATTAGACGCTTATGTGATGCGATATTTGACTGAAATGTTGACTAGTTGATTATATTTTGCATGGCGTGAGTCCATACTAAGTGGAAATTCTGATGCGATTAATTTGATGGTGTGAGAAGACTTGTGTAGACATGAATATGCATAAACATGAATTTTGAATTGGTCCGTGTCAACGGTTGTATGATAGTATCACCTATGTGTTAATGACTATGTGATGATTTGAAATGTAATAGGTGCGCTGCACCTTATGCGAGTATGCAGGACAGGGTCCTGTGGGAGATATGATTATACATCTTTAGTAGGTGTGAATGTTCAGGACAAGGTCCTGTGGGAAATTAGGATTATAAATATTATGTGTATGAATGTGTAGAGTGATGTCTGGTGTCTAGAATAAGTAGTACATCATCTTGAAACTTTGGTACGACCCATATGGGGCACAACTGGGAAAACTCTGTGAGGGTATGTGATGACGGGGGCAGGGGCTGCTGTTATAATGAATAGGAGGTAGAGTTCAGGAGAGTGCGTGTCTATAAATAACAGCGTCATAATACGTAGATTTGCTCATATTTAGTTAGTTATGTGTGTGCTTTGTGCGAGTTAGAAGGTTGGGTTATTAATACATTTGTAGAATATTACATGTTTTGTAGTTACGTTGTGACGGTGTGTTCTTGTAGTACACGCTGAGTCGTGCATAGGACGGATGGTCGGTGCGTTCAGGTATAGTGTTACTATCTTTACGATTTCTCAACGATGATACATCAAGGTGATGTGAGGAGTTTGACGTCTTTCTGGACGGTCGGAGAGGTGCTCTTATGAGATACCTATGCTAATATCTTGAAAATTCGGAGCACAAAGCCAATGGGTGAAGCCGCGAGAGATGATGAGGAAAGAGTTATGAGGACACTTGATCGGAGATATTTGCAATGTGATTGAGACGACAACACTTGAGATTCCGGTGCGGAGTAACGAGGTGAATGAAAAGACCTTTATGGATGCATTTCATATGATGGATTTGGTCAACGAGTGTTAACAAAAGAGTGGTGATGTAGTATTAGAAAGAAACGATGGAAAACTGAGGCTTATGCTAGAGCAGACATCATGTTCGCACTTGATAAAGGAGGCCGGTGATCGCGTGGGAATGATAGAGTAACAACGAGGGGAGTGGAACGAAAGAAGGACAGGTGCAGGATTGCACATAAGCGACTAGAAAGGAAGTGCGTACGTTAGTAGACGTACGGCTTGAGTAAAGGAAACTTTCGGTGGAACCTCAGTGGAGGCTAACGTTTAGGATATACGAATGAGATGCGGGAAGATTTTGGAGAAAACATCAGGAACCGATGATAATGACTACAGTTTGAACAATGTGTGCTTATTGATAAGGCACGTTTAACACATGATGGCAGTGTAAAGTAGTGTTTTGAGAGAGACATGTTGCGATTATAAGAGACAAGTGTAGCTTTGCATAATCTCATGGAGATCAACAGGGAGAGGCAGAAGTAATACCCTTATGGGTAGGGAAGTGGGATTGAGTTGGGAAATTGTCATAGGACGACAATCAAGGTGATATGAGAGAAGGATGATAAATGATCTTATTCTGTAAGACGGAAAAACTTACTTATAGAGGTGGCCGTGAAAGTGACGAGATCGTCCGGAATATAAAAAAGGCATGGCCCAATGTGTTTAGGGGCTAAGTAGAGAAATGTGATGAGTGATCAAGTAATTGATGATGTTGTACTGTCCGGATATGAGCGTGGAGGATGATTAATGAGGGAACGTGTAGACGAAACCTACACGTCCCAAGGTTAAAAGCGGGCAATGGAAAGGATTTCCTTAAACACCAAATATGGTGACCGAGATGTAGCATAAAAAGACCGTGTGGATATATTCAGTCAGTGAAAGGCACCTAAGGGTTTTGGTGCACGAGTAAGAATGAAGGGATGGGGCGTGTTGGTTTGCGCCGACATAAGATTCGAGGACGAATCATCTTCTAAGGGAGATAGACTTGTAACATCCTGAAATTTTGAAAGCGAATGGTTCGGGTCAGAGGTGACCCGAGTCCTTATTTTAAAACAGGTGTGTCAGCATAGTTGGCTCCCGAATTGTATATATCAATGATTCATAAAGAGTCCGGTTAGCCGTGTTATGTCTAAATTAAGATCGAAACACGCAAGTGTAGAAACGCAGGGACCCAAATGTAAGTTCTTTGGTTTAAATACCAATCACTGCGAAAACCCTAGGTCATACGACCTAGGTGTGGTACGTGTCGCCGAAGGGAGACGAGAAAAGAGAGGAGGAGCTAGTCAGAGGAGGAGGGAGCCGACGGCAGTGGTGGTTCCGTGGTGGACTCGAGCGGGAGAACTTTATTATAGCCAAGGTAATTCTCGTCCTCACTTTATATATATATATACATATATATATATATATATGCATATGTTTACATTTTTGGTTTAAGAATCTAGTTAGAGCTCGGGATTGGTGTTTGGGAGCGACGGTAGGGAAGAGGAGGACGAAGACAGCGGACTGTGATGGTGGTATCGAGTGGCCGATGTTGGTAGCGTGGTGGATTATGGCAGAAAGGAAGCCCGCCGGTAAACCACGGATGGCGTTGACCAGAGGTTTTATTCGCGGTGGTACCGTTGGCGGCAGTGAGGAGGCAGTGGTCGGTGTTGGCCGCTGAGGTGGCATTCTACGGCGGCAACCAACGAGGACGACGAGGGTGTTACTACCGGCATGTGGGTTGGCACGGGTGGAGTACGATGATGTGGGTTGTGGAGATGTTAAGTGTTAGGGTCTCACTGTAAGGAAGATAAAGGTGGCATGCTCGGTGGTACATGGTGGTGGATGGTGGTACTCGGCTAGAGCTTAGCGGGAAGGAGACGAGGGCAACAATGGTGACTAGTGGCATGTTGGTGCACGATAGAGGAACCGATATGGCATCAGTTAGGGTTCTCCGTGTGCATGGCATGCAAACGTGTTTGGAACCCGGACCGTGTATGTGAATTTTCGCATGGCAAGGGTGTGCATGGTCAGGTACGTGCACGCACGGGAGCTCGGGATTCGAGTACACGAGTCCTATCCAGTTCAGGAGCGATGCTATACGTAAACCCGGGAGGCTTGAGTTTCGGAGAAAGAAAGAACGAGCTGGCAAGACGACATTAGGGTTTATATTTTATGCATTATGCGATGTATGTGTAGAACATATTTTGATCATGTGATCGTACGTTTGTCAGGTACGGGATTCAAGTGAGTGAACGGGGTGCAGAGCAAGGATCGGAATCAAGCGTAACCAGTGACTTTTTAATCCCCTCTTTTAAATGTTTACCATTTTAGGGCTATCGTACATACTTTTAAGAAGCATTAATATATGTAATCGTGTTAAGGGTTTCAGGTTCTAACCCAATGCATTCTGAATATGAAATGATTATTAAGAGTCGTAGGGTCTATGATGCGTCCATAGAAATACGTGGGCTAAGGGTAGGGATTGTTGATGCGTGATGTGTTATGAGCTAATCGGAAAGAGTTGTGTAGTAAATTAAATGTTTATGATATATTGTGTGAGAAATATGTTGTTCTAGGGTTATGCGTGAGGTGCAAGTATAGTTAATGAGTCATGTAATTGCTAGTATGTTGTTTGTGTTGTGTGTTCTTCGTTGTATGTTTGCATCGTGTCATTATGGCACAGCAAATGGGATTACGAAGGATGAGGTCCTTCGGGAAGTCACCAACGATGACGTTTATTAAACAAGTTGATGATGAGCTCAGGGTGTGTTGAACGCCCTGACGAGGGTGCGGTGATAAGGCATGTGTTTGCATGCTTATATATGTGTTAATTTGCATGCTAGTAATGAGTTATATTTATTGTTTGTGAGATAGTGTTAATGTGACGTGTTAATGATAGTAATGTGACATGTAGAGTTAGACTGACCGTTGAGTCAGGAATTATGACGGGACGTGTATAAGTGTCGTGTCATTTAATTGTGAGAGCCTTGGTTAAGGCCATATATGTTAATGTCTAGGGTAGGTTGTGTTAACCTAGAGTCGAGTTAATGTGTATTCTTGGGTATGAGTTGTTAGCATAGTATGTTGAGTCTATACCGATGTGATAGTAAGGTTATTATTATTATTATATGTAGTACGGGCTGAGTCCCGGGTGATGAACGGGTATGGGATGTCGTGGGATATCATAGGGTTAACTATTCGTTAAAGAAATGTAAAACTATTTTATAAGGACCGGAGGGTTCTGAGTGGAATAAACTAAAGAATATGACGTGATGGGTTTTTATTTAAATTAAATTATTAGGACTCACTCAGCGTAGCTGAATTTGTGTGTACGTTAGATGGTTTTGCAGTTAAGCGTAGGGCTGACGTATCTTGGCTTGGGAGCGGTGTTACTCGGATTGGTGTGCAGGAATTTGTGAGGTAAGCTAATAATGTTAGATAGTAATAAATGAGTTTTGAAAGACTTCCGCTGTAGTTTGAATTCCAATAAATGCGTTTTTAATGAAAATGACCCGTTATGATAACCAACTGTAGGATGCCCGGGTTGGGGTCTTACAAGACTGAACGGTCAGCCAAGGAGATGCTCATGCGTGTTGGTTGAGGTTTACCTAAGTCTAGCTGCTTATAAATAGAATATGGCATCAGATTGATGCTAGCACCTAGGTCAGCCAACGCGTGGTGCAAGGGCAAACTGCTTAGGAGACACGGGATTATGAAACGCCCCTAATCTCCCAGTTTTTTTCTGGCAGCTTGTTCTGTACCACTTCAGAACATTGCTCACTAAGTGAGACTTTAGAGACCTCCTCGAGTTTCTTCTTGATGGAAAGAAGATCTTTTAGGAACTTGCCATACTTTGGCATACGCTGGATCGTCTCTATGAGTGGGAGATTTTCCTTGAGTTGTTTAAACATGTCAAGGAAGTGACTATATTCCCTAGCTTACTTATATGGTTGCAACCGTGTTGGGTAGGGAATACGGGTCAGGTCAATCTCAAGGGGCTTTCATCTCCGCCCCCTTCTTCTTCTCCTCTGCCTTCTCGACATGCGTCTCAACTACCACCTCCTCGTCCACATGCTCTTTTACCATCTTGGCATCGATCTCTCCGAATCAAGCTCTCCAGTCAATATTCTTGACCTCCTCAGGTGACGGAATATTATACCTACTGTAGTGGGAGTCATCCTCAGCAACCACTTTCTCCTCCACGCTCCTAACCGACACGTCCATCACTGAAGCATGGGAGCCTGATGATTGACCTCCCTGTCGATCCTTCAGACTCTTAGCGACGTCCTCTACTGTGCGTTTCAGATCATGGAATGACGACTGTTGATTCTTCAGTAGAGTGTCGTAGCTATCCAATCTCTGCCTACCATCCCTGTCCTACTGGACTAAGTGGGCAAGCAGCTGTGTCTGAGTCTCAAGCATATATTCTATCTTCTTGGTGTCAACATTGCTTCCCGTGCTAGCTCATGTATCTCCTCCTCCTTACTGTTGCTGGCATCCATTAAACCCAGGTGGGTTATATCCAGATCTCCATCCTGAGCCAAATGAATTGTAATTGTTGTACCCTTGGTTCTGGTATTGGTTGCCAGCATAGCTCACCTGCTCTTGATTATTCATTGGGCAATCACGGGTGTTGTGGCCTCCCCTGCACACCTGACACCGCTGAGCACTAAGCTTCAACTCCTTTATCAGGTTAGCCATTGAAGCGAGTGCAGCAGCCATGCTAGAATCAGTAGTGACCTGATGCACACCTCTCGGGGCTGAGGTGGATGATCTAGCACTAGGAATGGAAGTCTTAGTAGATGGATACTGTTGTTCGGCCTGAGCGCAGCTCTCGAACATTTCTTCACACTCAGATGGCTCAAGTCTCTCCATGATATGGCCTCCCGCATCTGTATTGAACATCTGCTGCATCTCGAAGGTGAGGCCATTATAAAAATTCTCCACTATCGCCCGGTCTGACAGACCATGCTGGGGACATTGGCTCAACAGCGTGTTGAACCGCTCCCAGGCCATATGATAAGGCTCGTCGGGAACCATCCAGAAGGAGTGGATTTGATCCCTCAGGTGAGCGGCCCTCGAAGGTGGATAATACTTTTTGTAGAACTTGGCTTGAAGATCCTCCCATGTGGTGATGGAATTGTCTGGGAGGGTGTCAAGCCAAGTAGAGGCACGCCCCGAGAGCGAGAATGGAAATAGACACAAGTAGATTGCGTCCTTAGACATACCCGTGATATTAAAGGTATCACATATACGAACAAAACAGGAAAAGTGTCCGGGTGCGTCCTCATCCTAGAGGCCATGAAACTAAGTAGCATGAGTGATCGTACTCATGACATGTGACGGGATCTGCCAAGAATTTGTATTAGGAATATCAGGACGTGTGATCGAAGATCTCACCCCCAGTGACCCATCACTAGCTCTCGTGAAGCTCTCGCTTGGGCTCTAAGAAAGATGAATAAGGTGGTGATCCCTGCGAGCGAGTATGGTGCATAAACAGAAAGACCCAGGATAGAAAGAAGGAAACTAAAACTCAAGAACAGAAAGACTCGATCTTATACTAGACACACAAGTAGGCACGTAGGACAAGCACACAGAACAGACTCAAAGAAAACAAAATAAACCAAAAATCAAACAAATAACTAATCAGAGTTAATATTGCTATTGCCAAGTGTCCGTGGCAACGGCTCCAAATACTTGATGTCGTCCGGACGATCTATATAAAAACTACTAGTGTAAACCCCAGGAAATTCCGGCCTTTATTTTGAACTTTCCGGCACTTGTAATTATTATATGTTTGTATCTATCCATTTCAATAAGTTATCTTATATATCCATTACATTTCATAAGTGCTCATGCATGCATACATTAAGTACAATTATTGTAAAAACAATAAATATTTATATAAGGAAACTATATAAATATTTGTTATTATCCTTTTAAATAAATATATATTTATATGCTACATTATTTCTAAACCTATATATATAAACTCATATTTGTAAATAAACAATTTACAAAAAAAAAGAGTTTAAAACTTAAATTCTTTAAATAGGGTTTATAAGACTTTATTACTTATTTATTATTTTCTTTTAGTAAATGGGTTTAATAGAAAAAAAAAATATAAATATAATTATGTGACATTAACATCTATTAAATTTTATAAAAACTTATAAAATTTGATAACCCTCCTACTTTATAAAAGTTCAGGGTCCACTTTGTAAATTCTGAAATTTCACCCTCTTTTAAAACAAAGTTCATACATAAAATAGTAACTATTGAAACCCCGAGGGCTAAACTGCAAATTCCAGAAACTCTTCCCCCTTCCCAGACCAGTCACGGGTTCGACCCCGCCTTCGACCGGTTCTCAACCCGATTATCCGGAAATCGTTCCTGTGATGTATTCGAGCGAAATCAACAACGGTCACACGTTCAATTCATCCAAACGAACAGTCCCTCGCGTTTAATTGAGTTATTATGATCATTACACTACCTAACTCGTAACCGTTCTTAACCTTGAATGCCATTTAATCAATCGAACCCTTACTGCCCAAATAAACTATAAATAGAGGTCCCAAATCATCGACGACATCCATTGCCAACTCCCCACACTCCTAATCCTATCAAAATTCATCTCCAAGCTCGTGTTACAGCCGAAGGAAAACGAATCTGCGAATTGAGCTATTCTCCCTCTCTGCGTAACCATTTCAGGTAAGATTGGGGTCATTGAACTCGTTTTGATTAGTAGATTGAAAGCCCTATGGATTCGGGATCGAATAGATGCTCAATCGGGCAAATTGGGAAGCTAGGGTTTCGGGTTTTATAATGGGGACGAAGGGTTAATGGGTTTGCTTATCAAAAACCAATCGGAGCGGCCACTGGACAAGGCATCATGCCCAGTCCAGCGGTTAGTGTGTGTGTGCAAGGGATGAACCGCCTCTGGCGCGGGTTCGAATCCCATGGAAGCCGAGTTTGCTCATTTTTCTTTTTAAACCATTTTTAACACATCATTTAACATCTAAAAAATTCCAAATAAATTCCTATATATTATGCCAATACATCCTTTAACATAAATTAGTATTTTAACTACTTTATTTTATTTAAAAACTTGTAACACTCTAAATAAAATATTATAAATATTTTGTTTAGACAAATTAATCATGTTAATTATTTGACTTTTGTGTCAATTATTATGGCGAATTGAAGTTTGAGCGTACGAAAAATGGCGAATTACATTCTGAGCTCTACAATGAAGGCATGCTCTATATTGATTCTGCTAATTCTGCTAATGATCTCACAAGTTTGATCGCTAATTAATTTTTGTAATCTTCTTCACCTTCTTTGATCTCCCATGGTGTTTGTGCCCGCAAGGTGTTCGATGAAATGCTCGGAATAAGTTTTCAATGAGCTCGGGTTCAAAAAGCCTTTGAACCATCGGGTGTTAGGTTTCTTTCGTTTTTCCTTCTCGTTGGGAGGTGGAGACATTGCCTAAGTGTCTTAGTTGATGTTGTTCGCTAGTCGGTTTCTTTTTTAGGCCATGTCCAATGGTTTTTGGCCTTGCCCCTTCAAGGGGTTCCATTGTTGCCCCGATGGTGTGGCTGGGTCTAAGGGGATCCGAAGACTCATTGCTCATTTTAAAAGTCACCATTTTGTTTCTGATGATAGGAAAGATACCTTGAGGCGTGCTATTGCTGAAGACTCTAATCTTTTTACCTCTACTTGTGAAGCCCTGAGGTTATCTGATCAATGGTTGTGTTGGGAGTGCATGCGCCTTCATTCCTTCAGTCGGGCGTGTCACCATGAAGATCAGGCTATTCGGTCTATGCCAAGGGAAGGGGGTGAGAAGGATTTTATTGTGGGAGTCCCTAGACCGTGTGTCGCTACGGAGGCTTCCTCGTCTGGAGAGGTATGTGTTGATGTTGCTCTTCTTGACCGGGTTTTTTCTCTCCCTGTTAAAACGGTTAAGAGCATCCCCTTTAGTTGTCGCATGGCGTTTGCCCAAGCCTTGACCACAGCTTTGGATAATGTGGTGGCTATGCCTGATTCGGTTGATGCTTGGATTAGACTTCAACTATTACCTCGGTGTATTTTACGTGTTTTTACGCCGGTCAGCCGCCAAGATAAGAGGTCGGGCAACAGGAAGAACGGTCAATGTCTCAGCATTCAGCGGGCGCTGGCTCAATGGGGCGACCGTGAGGGGTTTGACACTCTCATTCAGTCTTTGTTTGCTCAGCCTGTGAAGGAAGGTTGTGAGGGTTTTAAGAAAGGGCCTGATAAAAATAAAACAGAGGATACGAGTTCTATCAAGCAGTGTTTACGTAAGGTTGCCGATGGTCATTTTACCGCTGCAGTTAAGGTTCTATGTTCTTCGGGGGTCGCACCACTCGATGAGAAAACTTCGAAGGCTCTCGAGGATAAGCACCCGTGTATGCCCCCGCCTACCATGCCAGCTTTCTTACCGACCGACCCTCCCCTTGTCGTAGAGACTGACAGTGTGCTAGTGTGTATCAAATCTTTCCCTAAAGGTACGTCATGTGGGAGAGATGGTTTGAGGGCTCAGCACCTTTTGGACGCCCTTTGTGGGGAAGGGTCCGTGATTGCGGCTAGTCTACTCAGGGCGATTGCAGCTATGGTTAACTTATGTTTGAGGGGGGGTTGCCCAAGGAGTTTGGCGGAATTCGTTGCATCTGCTCCCCTTACGCCCCTTCTCAAGCCCGATAATGGGATCCGGCCTATTGCAGTGGGTTCAATTTGGAGGAGAGTAGTCTCCAAGGTTGCTATGAAGGGGGTGGGGAGGGATATGGCCAAATACCTTGGCGACTTCCAGTTTGGGGTCGGGGTTCCAAACGGGGCTGAGGCGGTTCTTCATAGTGCGAACAGGTTCGTGAATGCGCACCACCGAGACGGGTCGCTGGCTATGCTTACCGTCGATTTCTCGAATGCCTTTAATCTTGTGGATAGAACTGCTCTTTTAAATGAGGTGAGGAAAATGTGTCCATCTATCTCTGCTTGGGTTGATTTCTTATATGGCCAACCAGCTAGACTTTATGTAGGGAATGATTATATTTGGTCCTCCACGGGGGTTCAGCAGGGGGATCCCTTAGGGCCTCTCCTTTTTGCCCTTGTTTTACACCCTCTTGTCCTCCGGATCAGAGATCGCTGCAAGCTTCTTTTCCACGCATGGTACCTGGATGATGGGACCCTTATTGGAGATGCTACTCAGGTTGCCAAGGCTTTAGACATCATTAGAGTGGAGGGCCCATCTTTGGGCCTCCTTGTCAACATCAAAAAAACTGAAGTTTTTTGGCCTACATGCGACGGGGTGAAGACTCGAGAGAGCTTATTTCCGCGGGAAATTGGTAGGCCGGTGCATGGGGTGAAACTCTTAGGTGGTGCTGTCAGCAGAGATGGGGAGTTTATTAGTGGTTTGGCCCTCAAAAGAGCCAAACGTGCGGTTGACCTGATGGGATGCCTCAAACGCCTTCGGAACCCTCAGAGCGAACTCCTCCTGCTTCGTTCGTGCATGGGGGTTGCTAAACTGCTGTTTGGGCTCAGGACTTGTCAGCCTTCTTATGTCGGGGAAGCCGTCTCTGTTTTTGACACAGGTCTTCGGAAAACGATTGAGGACATTGTTGTTTGTGGGGGTGCCTTTTTTGGGGACCTCCAATGGAGGTTAGCTTCCCTCCCGACCCGCTTTGGGGGTCTTGGGATTTGCTCGGCTGGGGACGCCTCTTCCTACGCTTTTGTGGCTTCAAGGGCCCAATCTTGGGTTCTTCAAGACCACATTCTTCGCGAATGTGGTGGTGGGTTGTTTGACTCTGATTACAGGAGTGCGTTGGACACTCTGCATAGTTCTCTTCCCGATCTTGATATTGACGGTTTCTATATTAAAGACACCGCCCCTCTTAAAGCCCAGAAAATTTTGGCGAATGCTTTATATAGTGAAATTGTCAAGACATTTGAAGAGAAGTTCGCTTTGTCCCCGCGGCAGCGAGCCGTGCTCGAGTGTTTGCGAGCCCCCCATGCTCAGGATTTCCTGTCAGTTGTTCCCATCGAAGGTTTAGGGCAATGTATGTCGCCAGTGGAATATCGGGCTATCCTCAAATACCGGCTGATGGTACCCCTTTTCCCGGTTGATGACCCGTGTCCCGTTTGTCGGAAGGCTTGCTTGGATTCTTTTGGGGAGCATGTTGTCCATTGCAGAGAATTACCGGGCTTCAAATACCGACACGACCTAGTTCGAGATGTGCTTTTTGATGTCCTTAAGAGGGCAGGGATCTCGGCTAAAAAGGAAGCCCCGGTGAACTTCTTGACCGACCCATTAGATGGGAGATCAACCCTTCGGCCCGCTGACATTCTTGTTTTTGGATGGGAAGGAGGGAAACACGCATGTGTTGATTTGACAGGTGTGTCCCCCCTGGTTGGGTTAAGGGACAATGGGTTTAAGGTGGGTCAGGCGATAAACAAGGCAGAGGCGGGTAAAGTAGCTAAGCACGAAAAAGCTTGCCTTGTGAATCAGCACGTGTTCGTACCGTTTGCCTTTGACACCTTTGGCGCTCTCGCCCCTGATGCGGTGCGGTTCCTTAAGCGGGTTCAGCGGGTGGTCAGCAGTAACACCGCATATATTTATGGGGGGAACTTTGTGTTTAGTAGAGTAGGATTTGCTATTCAGAAGGGGGTAGCGGCGCAGCTTGTTGCCCGTCTACCTGCCATTAGTTTGTAATTTTGGTACTTCTTGCCGTTAATCTCATTGATGATATTAAAAAAAAAAAAAAAAAAAAAAAATTATTTATTAATAATATCCACTTCACAAATTTTAATTAAAAGATCAATTAGACATTTCTAAAGCCTACAAATAATTAGCTAGTAAAGATAATTATTTAAAATATTTTTTTTTGCTATTTATAAATACCCAAATGATTATATAAATAAATCCAAACGCAATATTTCAAACTTTTTCTATTCTATAATACGTTTATTAATTATGTATAAATTCAAATGTAATTTAAACCCCCCCATGATTTATTTATTTAATTGTTGTAGAATAATTATATAAATAAGTCCAAACATTTTAACAAGATAAATACATATAATTTTATATGAAACTTTCACAAACCCTATGTCCGGTCCCGAATCCCCATGAAACCCTAAACGTCCCGATATCTCCCAAATACCAATTAGACATATGTTGAAATTAGGTTACCATTACGCGTGTAGGTTTGTTGTGAGAGTTCCTCACGAGGCCTAACAATCTTTACCAGTTCATACGTTCTAGCTTTGATTCAAGTAGCCCCTTTTTACTGTTTTTCTTTTAGGGTGAAACATGTCATCAACTTTATCTATTTAACCAAATTCAATATCTACGTTCTTGTGCTTGATCTTTATGCTTTGTATTTGAACTACTTGGTGACCATTGCATGTGTTTCATGCCAGTACATTCATTAACTTGCAGCCCAAGCCTAAGGTAGTACCTAACATGATCACTTATATGGGAAACTGAACCTATAACTTACCACAAGACCTTGGCGGGTTTTGTTGGGTATCAACTATAACTTGGAGTATCCGCTTGCTCCCTTTTTTTAAAATGGCAATCAGTGGGATTGCGTATCTAGTTTTCTATTATCAGGCTTGAATTGTACGCTTGGAACCTTGTGTGTTTTCACATATATGCTTTAGACATGCTTTGAACATATTGAATTGTAAACTTATACTTAACTTTTGTTTGGTGTCAAAACCTATGTTACTCACCAACTACTTGTAGTTGACAGTTACTTACATGTTTCAGGTGCACCAGTTTGAGGACACTACATGATCACATAGGACTATGGACCTAGCTTTAATAAAGATTGAATTTAACTTGTGTTATGTTGAAACTCTTTATTTTCCATTTCTACTTGTAACGGATGTTTTAATTATGAGGAAATAATATTATCACATTTAATAGATGATCATGTGCTTATGAACAACCGCGTCAGCCCCGGCGTTTAATCCGCCGCCGGCCGGGGTGTGACAGATTGG
The DNA here is from genome assembly GCA_023525975.1 of Smallanthus sonchifolius. Taxonomy (NCBI): domain Eukaryota; kingdom Viridiplantae; phylum Streptophyta; class Magnoliopsida; order Asterales; family Asteraceae; genus Smallanthus; species Smallanthus sonchifolius. The sequence continues at coordinate 21,243,346 of CM042043.1, forward strand.
TATCAGAGCCATGGTTATAGGGAATTAGGTTATTAGACACACATGACCTAGACTATAACCTAGGAGTCCCCAAACATGAGTTTAACTCGTGTCTTTTATTAGGAACTCCACTCTCTACACATATACTTACCCACATCTATCTACTTCTGTTTACAAGATACAATTACATGAACTACAACATTCTAAGGATTACATGAAACTACTTGAAACAACATGGATTAATTGAAGCATATTCTCAGTCTATATTCTATAACCTTAGAATATCCAAGTGTAAATATCCTACATGTTACCTTAGGCAATATATTATACGATACAACATGTGCTAACTAATGTGCCATGCTACATGTTTACAAAGATTACTACTCATGTGATACCTTATTTGCTACACTGTTTAAATTGTATGCACAACACCTATTTGATACCACTAAATGTTATCCTAAGTTTTGCCATACACATATTCATATCAAAGAATTTATACACTTTCATCTTTATACATCATCACTAATCACTCATGGAAAGATTCAAACTCCTAGACCCAATGCCAATTAAAATTTTAAAATCCCGTCAAAGTTTTGAGTTCTGAAAATTAGTAGAGAACATGTGCAATCCGGAAGGGTGGATGCCTGTACCTTGGGTCTTCTGTCTAGGAAAGCATTTCATATAAATCCAAATCAACCGAAGGATCCGTATGCTTTCCTGGGAATTCCCGAAGTGAGTGTCCACCTATAGGCTAAAGCATGTCTTCTTGAAAGTATACGAACTCAAATCACTTTGATTTGTCACAGTATCCATTGGGTTATGCCCCAAATGAATACAACCTAAACATCCTTCGCTTAATTATTATAATTTGTTACACAAGTCTAAACTTCCTATTTGATTCTTACACTTAATCATATTTCAGTACCTGATGCCTTGAAAATTTTATCACCCTTATTATCATTTGCAAAGGAGTTAAACCCTTAGACCTTACCATCCAAGGAAAGGAAGCTGCTTGAATAGATGAAACAAACCTTTGAGCCACAAGACACAATCCTTAATGATTCTCATCATAACCATGAGTTCAAATAATAATGTTAATGGTACATGATGGCTGGAAGAGTGGGTGTAAGTCCATGAAAGGTTCTGACTAAGGAAAGACTAAGTACTTCAGTGAGTGTCCCTTATGACCCACCTCTCTTTCATGGGAATCCTTTTCATGAGTACACTACTTATAGGTCAAATGTTACTCCCGACATATTACTATAAGAACTCGGTGTTATGATTAGTCAAATTTAAACTCATGAACACCTTTAACACTTACCATTACACTTACGACCTTTACCGTGCTAGGCATGGCCTCTTACCTTCCTCACTTCCCTGAGAATCACCCCAAAGCAGAGTCCACACAAGAGGAAGACTTTGAATCCCCGTCACTAGACAACCAGTCACCGACACGACTAGCTGCAGATTCATGTTTGATTGCAAAACAGATTTGGCTTAGGAGCAGGCTCGAGGCTCCAAGCAACTAAATCACCACCTCCGAGAGACCCTTATGTAGCACCTAACCTATACCATCCGGACCCAGGAGCAGGGCAAGCCAAGAAATCTCCCAGTGCCTTAGGAGTTCCAACTGATACCGCTCACCTATATGTAAGGACCACAGAATTTCTGAGACAAGGAATGGAGACCAGGGAATACTTAAATAACTAGAGTTGAAGCCGGTTTGCATTATGAATAACCACGACGACGTTCGTCTTGGTGCTCATCTGCTCCCGGTGGGAAACTATCTGAGATGTTAGCCGGATGTTCTATTTCGCGTCTTCTTAAAAAAAAATTAAAAAAAAAAAACTTAAAAACTGAAACCCATATCATGTACCCAAATATAAATGTCTTTGTATTTGACTCTCCTTAATGATTGACATTTAAACCTTCTTTGTAAACTAATTATTTTGTTATTTCCTGATTTGACTAACTTAGTTATTTCGTTTAAACAAAACCTTTATCAAGCCCTTGGTTTATAAGTTTTATCTAAACTATAAATTATTTGCAAACCCTTTCGTCTGGTGAAGGAACTGAATGTTATTTGTTTTATAAAAACATTCATCCCATTATCTTAGTTAATAATTAATCATGACTCGATTAATTATTTCATTACGGTGTCTTAATTCGCAACCTTAAAAAACAAATTTTCTTGGCCTGATTACGAAATGATTTGGCCATTATTTTCTTTTGAAACATTCTCTTTATGATGACCAAAAAAAAAAAAAAGATTTTATTTACCTATTACTTTCACTTATTAGTTTACAAACAAGGATAAATTTCAATTACTTGTTAATTACAAACAAAAAGCTCAAATTGGTTATTCGCGTGCGTATTATTCTAAATACCTGTAAAACTTTCTCGTCACCTTGCACATTCGAAAAAGAATGAACTCACTAGCCACATCGAAAAGATAAGTCATGTCGCATAGGCGTTAACAATCCATCAACAAAAGTTGAAAACTTGAAACACAACTACCTACATTATACAACACGCTTGTCCGTAGCACTCGATCACCGACAAGATTTGATAGCTTACGTTACTCATGAGAGTCGATTACTTATATATAAACGTTCACATTGTACGTGAAAACTAATTTGTTGCATCATATACGCAACTTAATTAGTCACATTATACACGAAACTTGGTTGTTTGCAATATGCATGATACCCGATTGTTCACATCACACTTGAAACTTACTCGTTTGCAATATACATGATGCTAGCTTATTCACATGATATAGATACTTGGTTGTTTACAATATACATTATAGACAGAACTTGATTACTTGCAACATGCATGACACTAGATTGTTCACACAATACGTGATACTTGGTTAATTACAATATGCATAGTACTATATTATTTACGCTATACATGAAACTTGAGTGCCTACATTACACACGAAACTAGACTGTTTAAATTGTTTGCAATTAATTGCCAACTATATACATGAGGCATGATCGTTCACTTTATCCATGAAACTTGATAGCTATAAACTCTGAGCTACTCGGGGTTTGACGTATTCTTGTTCAAACACGAGAAATCTATAAACTTTGAATTACTCGGGGTTTGACGTATTCTTGTTTAAACACGAGAAATCTATAAACTTTGAATTACTCGGGGTTTGACGTATTCTTGTTCAAACACGAGAGAGCTATAAACTTTATGGATAATCTGGAGGGTATTCCATCTACTTAGGGCACCCATGTATGGGGTTGTGCCACCTTGTTAGTCTTTACTCCCTGATTGACTTTACCATCTAGACACACAATTACTCATTAGCAACTCATTTATGAAAACAATAATAAGCTAAATGTTTTTGAGTGTTTCCCCCACCTCTGTACCCACACGTAATAGAACGATCTATACAGACCATACGGCGATTTGAGTAATTACGGGTGCACACGTAATTATAAAAATCAGCGCATGAAAAATATAGTAAATTCTGTCGTGTGCGATGACATAAAACTTAGGGTGATATACAGTAACGAAACTAATGGGATATGATAAAAGCATAATGGATATACCACTGGTATGTCCTATATATATATAGATATGTATATAAATGCTCCTATCATATTGTCGGAAGTAACGTTGTTCGTATCACGTAGGGTTTCCTATTATCTTGACTTTGACCAATCCTTATCCAGTGACAAACTCGAACATCTTAGACTACATCCTAAACAAGTTTAGATCTTAAAATCCCATCATCCTCATTACAAGTTATGCATCCCATCATTTGAGTCCAAAATAATTCTAGTACAATCTTCTCCTTATTTTTATTTCATACAAAATTCACTGCCACCATCCATACCTAACGCAATGACCTGACCTGAACCTTGTCATCAACTATACTCCTCAAACCGACAAACAAAACTAGTTGAGAATCAAAACGCACATCTATATTCCTGAACCCTCCTCCTAATCAATTTCGGGACGAAATTTCCTAAAGTAGGGGAGACTGTAAACCCCAGGAAATTCCGGCCTTTATTTTGAACTTTTCGGCACTTGTAATTATTATATGTTTGTATCTATCCATTTCAATAAGTTATCTTATATATCCATTACATTTCATAAGTGCTCATGCATGCATACATTAAGTACAATTATTGTAAAAACAATAAATATTTATATAAGGAAACTATATAAATATTTGTTATTATCCTTTTAAATAAATATATATTTATATGCTACATTATTTCTAAACCTATATATATAAACTCATATTTGTAAATAAACAATTTACAAAAAAAAAGAGTTTAAATCTTAAATTCTTTAAATAGGGTTTATAAGACTTTATTACTTATTTATTATTTTCTTTTAGTAAATGGGTTTAATAGAAAAAAAAATATAAATATAATTATGTGACATTAACATCTATTAAATTTTATAAAAACTTATAAAATTTGATAACCCTCCTACTTTATAAAAGTTCAGGGTCCACTTTGTAAATTCTGAAATTTCACCCTCTTTTAAAACAAAGTTCATACATAAAATAGTAACTATTGAAACCCCGAGGGCTAAACTGCAAATTCCAGAAACTCTTCCCCCTTCCCAGACCAGTCACAGGTTCGACCCCGCCTTCGACCGGTTCTCAACCCGATTATCCGGAAATCGTTCCTGTGATGTATTCGAGCGAAATCAACAACGGTCACACGTTCAATTCATCCAAACGAACAGTCCCTCGCGTTTAATTGAGTTATTATGATCATTACACTACCTAACTCGTAACCGTTCTTAACCTTGAATGCCATTTAATCAATCGAACCCTTACTGCCCAAATAAACTATAAATAGAGGTCCCAAATCATCGACGACATCCATTGCCAACTCCCCACACTCCTAATCCTATCAAAATTCATCTCCAAGCTCGTGTTACAGCCGAAGGAAAACGAATCTGCGCATTGAGCTATTCTCCCTCTCTGCGTAACCATTTCAGGTAAGATTGGGGTCATTGAACTCGTTTTGATTAGTAGATTGAAAGCCCTATGGATTCGGGATCGAATAGATGCTCAATCGGGCAAATTGGGAAGCTAGGGTTTCGGGTTTTATAATGGGGACGAAGGGTTAATGGGTTTGCTTATCAAAAACCAATCGGAGCGGCCACTGGACAAGGCATCATGCCAAGTCCAGCGGTTAGTATGTGTGTGCAAGGGATGAACCGCCTCTGGCGCGGGTTCGAATCCCATGGAAGCCGAGTTTGCTCCTTTTTCTTTTTAAACCATTTTTAACACTTAACATCTAAAAAATTCCAAATAAATTCCTATATATTATGCCAATACATCCTTTAACATAAATTAGTATTTTAACTACTTTATTTTATTTAAAAACTTGTAACACTCTAAATAAAATATTATAAATATTTTGTTTAGACAAATTAATCATGTTAATTATTTATTAATAATATCCACTTCACAAATTTTAATTAAAAGATCAATTAGACATTTCTAAAGCCTACAAATAATTAGCTAGTAAAGATAATTATTTAAAATATTTTTTTTTTGCTATTTATAAATACCCAAATGATTATATAAATAAATCCAAACGCAATATTTCAAACTTTTTCTATTCTATAATACGTTTATTAATTATGTATAAATTCAAATGTAATTTAAACCTCCCCATGATTTATTTATTTAATTGTTGTAGAATAATTATATAAATAAGTCCAAACATTTTAACAAGATAAATACATATAATTTTATATGAAACTTTCACAAACCCTATGTCCGGTCCCGAATCCCCATGAAACCCTAAACGTCCCGATATCTCCCAAATACCAATTAGACATATGTTGAAATTAGGTTACCATTACGCGTGTAGGTTTGTTGTGAGAGTTCCTCACGAGGCCTAACAATCTTTACCAGTTCATACGTTCTAGCTTTGATTCAAGTAGCCCCTTTTTACTGTTTTTCTTTTAGGGTGAAACATGTCATCAACTTTATCTATTTAACCAAATTCAATATCTACGTTCTTGTGCTTGATCTTTATGCTTTGTATTTGAACTACTTGGTGACCATTGCATGTGTTTCATGCCAGTACATTCATTAACTTGCAGCCCAAGCCTAAGGTAGTACCTAACATGATCACTTATATGGGAAACTGAACCTATAACTTACCACAAGAACTTGGCGGGTTTTGTTGGGTATCAACTATAACTTGGAGTATCCGCTTGCTCCCTTTTTTTAAAATGGCAATCAGTGGGATTGCGTATCTAGTTTTCTATTATCAGGCTTGAATTGTACGCTTGGAACCTTGTGTGTTTTCACATATATGCTTTAGACATGCTTTGAACATATTGAATTGTAAACTTATACTTAACTTTTGTTTGGTGTCAAAACCTATGTTACTCACCAACTACTTGTAGTTGACAGTTACTTACATGTTTCAGGTGCACCAGTTTGAGGACACTACATGATCACATAGGACTATGGACCTAGCTTTAATAAAGATTGAATTTAACTTGTGTTATGTTGAAACTCTTTATTTTCCATTTCTACTTGTAACGGATGTTTTAATTATGAGGAAATAATATTATCACATTTAATAGATGATCATGTGCTTATGAACAACCGCGTCAGCCCCGGCGTTTAATCCGTCGCCGGCCGGGGTGTGACAACTAGTACCTAACCTAGACTCCTAACTAATAAAAGGAAAATTTATGAACTAAACCGCACTGACAGGCAAGTATACCTATCGAGTGTAGCACAACTTAACAGTAAACCGGAATATCGAACCCTAGAGACACTACGAATAACAAAACAGACTCTGACTCAGACTTACGATGATTTGGTTTGGGGGTTGACTACACTACTTATTATCACTAAAGAATCAGAAAACAAGATCGAATCAAACAATCAAGACGGGAACTAAGGAAGATATATGGAAGAGGAAGAACACTACCTAGGTCAGAATCCTACTTGCAAAGCACAACTACTACCGGTTCTCGAAACTATGATGGATCTGAGATTCTAAGGATAACTACTAAAGACAACCTAGTGGATCCCTAATCACTCTTAGGGTGTCACCAACTAAGCTTACCTAAAGTGTATTAACTCCCCAGATGGTCGGATCACCTCTCGGGTATTTCCAACTATGACAGAGTACCCTAATGGACAGATTACCTCTCAGTCTTACTATCCACTATACATTCAAAGAATGCACAGGGTAATCTTAGGATAACAACTATGATTTGACTAACATCAATCACTATACACCTAGCACTAACGCCCTCTCAGACTGTTAATACTCGGATTCGTAACGACAAAAACTAGACAACTAATTCTCACCTCTCGGGTATTGAACTAGGACACACATCCAATTCTAATCAGCAATCAACACAATTCCTATGGCTACTACGTCTAGCAAACCACCATAATCATAAACCCTGAGATCTATGACCTAGATACGCTAATTGAACTGGCAGACAACCACAATCAACGCATGGAATCAATAATCAAACACAAATCAGAAGTAAACATGCATATATCCTTAACTAAGATCGTTTACAAAGTCATCAAACCAACATTAAATCCAAAACCGATAAAAATCAATACTTTAACAAAGTAATCATCAATTGACCTAGGCAGTATTAATGTTTTAGCCTAGAATCATGTCAATAACAACTAGAACATAAGAAAAGGAAAGAAACATGGTTTCAATCATTTAAATCAACGACAAAAATCCAATCTTGAATACAGAAAAAATTAAACTACAAACCCGAGATCCAAAAATTCAAGCTTTTCTCTTCAATTAGCCTTCTCACTCCCAAAATCGCCCTCTAGACCTCTCTAGACGGCAATACCATCTGTAAGGCCCCAAACCCGGGAACCCGACACGTTGGCATACATGTAAGCACTATAGTAAGTGACATCAAATAAACTCAATTCAATGCAGCAGAATTCAAACAGTCAACAGTGGTCAACGACCCAAAACTCAAACACAATTCAATCAAGTATTAATATCTAAATAATTAACGACATATTGGAATTTAAATGTCATCACAACGATCATGGTAACCAAACGCCATCCAGAAGCCGCTAGCTCACACTGCAGCTCACACTTTTTCTTTACCTGAAATACATGCTAAAAGTCAGCTACGCTAAGTGAGTTATATAGTAATTCATTTATAAAAATGGTTTACGTTATAACATTTTCTCATACAATTCATCGTTCGTTCAAATATAATATTTTATCGACGTACACGAAATCATGTCGATTTGCCCAAGGACACCAACGATCATGACTCGTTGACTGACCACCGTCAGTCATAACGACTCACCGACTAACACCGACTTACTATCAAGCTTGAGCAACTCATTATGTCTGGCTATCGTCAGACTAGTTTCTCATCGACAAACATTAGCACAATATCATATCACACTCAATATATAGTCACGACATCTAAATGCGTGATACTATATCATACACATGCCAACACGACTACTAATTCATGTCGCATATAATAACATTAAACTCTTTATGTACGTGCATAATCTACTATGCACGTTGCATGCATTAATGCCCAAAACCACAAAACATTTAAAAGTGGGCGATAGAGACTCACCTTTGTTAGACGCAACTCGATCTCTAGGACTTGCTAACTCCCCGTGCTCGTCCTTTGATCTCGCACCTATAATACACACAATTTACGAGTCAATATACGACTCGACCTTAAACCCTACTTACTCAACTAACATGACTATATGCATGGCCTATCCTCATATGAATGTCACCATGCATGGTTCCCATGCATCTCGTGATCACCCGTGCATGTTCCCGAGACTTCGACATACGCACATCTTCTCTCCAAACGTCAAGCTTATACACTGTAGTCATCGCGTGTTCTGGTCCTCCCTTTCGGCTCCCGCTACGCACCACCAACTCGCATACCACTGTCTGGTTCCTTGAGCCGAAGCCGTACCACAGCCCTATCGCCGCTGTCACAGCCGCACCCGGCCCACCGCACTACTCCTCCTGTCCACGCCGTCCCATTCCAGCCTTGAACCGCCCTAGTGAAGGGCTACCGCCACCTCTTTGTGTCCGAACAACCATGAATAGCCCCTTTGGGGGACTGTGATGCTCGTCCAGCGCCACCGTCGGCCGCCTTGTGCGATCTCCGGCTCCTCCAACTCCTTGTCGTACTCTCGCTATCTCCACCCTACCACCTTAGGGTTTTCGGCTAACATTCACTTGACATCCACAAGTTTTAAACGACCAAATGGTTAAACGAGGAGAGACATAGGGATTATACCTTTGATCCGAGTGACTCGTGCGAATCGAATCACCAAGAACTCGCCTCCTCTTCCTCTACTAGACACCCACGAAACCCTAGAATCATAAAAACGGTTTATTATAATCGTAGGGCACCAAAGGACATAAAAAATGATTAAGAGATCACAACCTTACCTTGATTTGATCACGAACACGAGGAACGACTCTTTTTCCCTCTCCTCTCTCTCTCGGTAGCCACAAGCAACAATGGGGAAACCCCCCTCGTCGTAACACCCTAAAGGGGTGGTTGTCGGACCGGGCTCGACCCTTGGGCGCTACCGGCAAATTCTCGGGCTCGGCCCGTCTTGAATTCTTTTACAAAACTCTCCCTCGTGTCCCAATTATTACATAATAACCCCCGCTACAATCAACATAAATTAAAACGTACAACACATGATAACCCATCTATTTTCTAGAACAAATATTTACAACCCGTTCTTTAAACGAGAAACCGGGATGTTACACCATCGAACCTTTGGCATTATGGCCTTCAAATTCTATTTAATCTCAATTCAGGGTTTTTTCTCAGATTTTATGTCTCTCACGTATCGAGAGAGATTTGCTCTAGTCCTTCACGTACCGCGAAGGACAATATAGCCGCTCCCGAAATTTCACACCTTCACGTACCGCGAAGGTTTCTTCTGAGTTTCTCACGTATCGCGAAGGACTGGAATTTTCCCATTTTTTACTTTTGCTCCTTGGACTTTATTCTCGTGCTCGGTTTCTTTGGGTTTTCACTTGTACTTACCACGAACACCTGTAAACATAAAAAAGACTCAATATGTAACAAAAACGACTCAAAACAAAGATAAAACTAAGTAAAACACACGAATACAATAGGATTAAAGATGTGTGCTTTGCACTACATCAGCAGTAGACTAATTTTTTTTGGTAGTTGTGTAACATCCCTAAAACCAAATAGCTAACGGTTCAGGTTGCGGGTAACCATAATTTCTATTAAATGACATGGTTAGCAGGGATCGTTGAGAAAAGCTGGGATTAATGGAAATTAGAGGACCTAGTTAGCCAAGTAGTGAACAGTTCAAAGTCAAAACGTGCAAGGCGTATCTAGAGGGACCCGAGTGTAAACCGAAGAAGTTTAAAAGCAACCTAAACATAAACCCTAGGCCATTCGGCCTAGGGGTGTGTGTGCGACGGCTGGGATAAACCTGCAAGGAGAAAGGGGCGGCGACGAGCAGGTCGTCCGGCAAGGCAGCTCCAGAACGCAATCAGGTAATGCTCGTTCTCTTATTTCCTTCATTTACATACTGTTTACGGTTGTGCATGAAACCCGATTAGGGTTTGGTTTGGGTTATGGTTGATTGGAGAGGAAGGCTGGGCGAACACCGGTGGTGATAGCAGCGACGGTGGTTGCTGAGTGAAACAAGCAATGGAGTCATCGGAGGGGTGGCCTACGACGGGGACTGTCGGCAGGGTGTAAAACGTGGAGACCCGTAGGGTGGAACCCGGTTGGTGGAACGACCGATTGCCGAGAGAGGAGAAAGGAGAAAGGTGGAGGGCGACAGGTGCGGATGAACGGCGAGGGGGCAGTGGTGGTGCCCGGCGACTGCCGGAGTTGGCTGGGTGGTGATTCACGGCAGCGGACGACGAGGTGGTAAGGGTAGTTGTGTTCCAGCATGAAAAGAAACCCGGTTAGAGTTTCTCTCGGTTAGAAAGGGGGACAAGAAAACGATGGTTGTTCATGGTGGTACATGAGATGATAGTGGAGAGGTGGTGGCTCGTGTGGGCTGTTGGGGTGATGCTCTACGGCCGTAACCAAGGAGAGGTTGCTTCCGACATGTGGCTTGTCACAATCACGAGACGAGAAAGTGGGTTGGGTGATGCTAACCATTGGAACGTCATGGTGTAAGGGGCGAAGGCGGCACGGTAAGCGGTACATGGCGGTGGTGCGTGGTGGCGATGGTTCGCGACGGTGAACAAGGGTGGGGATGGGATCGGGTTACACCTGATTATGATATTAACGAACCTCGGGTTTGCATGGCGAGGTTTTACGTGCATGGGAAGCTCGGCTCGCGTGCGCGTGGTTCGTAAGACTAGGTGTTGCATGGTGCGGGGAAGTGTTTGCATGCGGGTTCAGGGTAACCCGATCCGAGCAGACACGTGAGTTAGGGTTTTGGCACGGATAATGGGGTTGCGCGGATGAGACGAGTATTTGGAGCATTTAAGCTTTTACATAGTAACACATGTTTAGGATGTTCACTGACTATGTGATCATACCTTAACAGGTTTGGGCTCGAAGGCGTTGCAGTACTTGTAAGGGATCGTCAAACCAGTGAGTTTCTAATCCCCCTCTTTTAAATGTTTTACTGTTTTGGGGATATCGTACACACGTTCACGTGGCATTAATGTAATTAATCATATTAAGGGTCATGGCTTCTAAACCAATGTGATTTGAGCATAAGATGCTTAATTGAGAGTTGTAGAGTTTATGGGGTGTTCCTAGAAATATGTGAGTCATTGAGACAAAATATTAAGGTGCGACATGTCAAAGGTTGGACAAGGAGAGTCAGGCTTAAAGTTAAATGCTCATGATTGTATGTGGTATATGTTGTGTTAGGGTCGTGTGTAAGGTGCAGGTGTAGTTAATGAGTCCTGTACACGACGTGATGGTTTTTATGTAAATTAAACTATTAGAACTCACTCAGCGTAGCTGACTTTGTGTGTACGTTAGATTGTTTGCAGGTAAGCGGTGTATCGACGTATCTTGGCTTGGAAGCGACGTTACTCGGATCGGTGTGCAGGTATTCGTAAGGTGAACCTAAAAACATTAAATGGTTATAAATGCGTTACAAAGACTTCCGCTGTATTTTGACTCGCAATAAATGCGTTTTTAATGAATACAACCCGTTATGAGAACCAACTGTAAGATGCCCGGGTTGGGGTCTTACAAGTTGGTATCCGAGCTGTGGTTTAAGAGAAAACTGGTATTTTTAAATAGATAAAATACTTTAACTTAAACCGAAAGTGGGACAAGGGTGAAACGAATGCCACCACGAGTAACCGCGAGCCAAGAGGTACGTCTTTCAAGTTGAGCAGTAATTGTTACTTACCATTTGTGTAGTATTGCAATAGGTAAAGTGATTGATGTAAGTGAATGATTTATGGTTCCGTGTGGGAACATGAGATGTGCTTTGTGTTGTAGTAGTACGTAGGAACTAAGTGAAATGTGTGGTGTGACTTTGTAAAATCATGATTTGTGAGTTAATTAATGTAGAGTAGCATTAATTGCGTTATGTGACACAACTTGGTGTGTTAGCGTAGTGTAATGAAGTTATGTGTAACTACATGTGATGTGTAAGTGTGATATATATGATGGTTTGATATATAATTGTGTGGTGATAAGTGAGTAGTATGGGATGCACGTGCATCCGGCGTGTGGGAAAGATAGAAAACTAGTGTGAATATGATGGGAAAGGTTTAGAATACGAGCAGTAATGTGGACCTTGCATTTGATCACCGTAATTTGGCAGTCTATTATTACTCTCATATTCTGAATTTGTGCCCATAGTAATCACTCCAACGTTCTATCTTGTGCAGGTACTGATGGCTAAAGCAAAGCGGACTAGATCGTTCAGGCGAGGAGCTCTGACTCGGATGAGGGCGGACCGTGAGGACGAACCAACAGTTGTTGTCGATCAGACGATCATGGAGTATTGCTGGCGCTTCCTGTGCCAAGCATAGCTAGGTCTGAGGAAGGTGGCGTTCCACGTGGTGCTATGACCAAAACTATCGGATGGAAGAGGCGAGCGGTGTCGGCAGTACGTGATTTTCCTCCAGGATGTGGACCTGCATGGCTGAAAGATCAATCGCGTGTGACAGCTAAGAGAGCTCTATTTCAAGAGGATCCGGGGATTGATCTAGGATTCGATGAGGAAGAATCAGAGGAGGATGCAACCGATGCACCTAAGGTGGTCGAGTAACAACTTTGTGAGCACGCTTTGAGATAGTTGATTTTGAGTGATCGGTAGTAGTGGCGATTGTCACGAGATATTACGGAATGACTTAACGTTTTGACTGATTAGATGATTATGTGGTGCGGTGTTTGACTGGAATGGTGACTATTTGATTGTTATATTGAGTTTTGCTTTGTCGTGATGTGATTTAGACGTGGATAACGATAATTGTGTTCATGAATGTGTTGTGTGGTGCTTGCGATAGAAAGCTGTATGCAGTGTGGTGTAATTTGATTTTTGCATGGTGTGAGTTCATGCCAAAAGTAAATGCCGATGCGATTGAATAGATAGTGTGAATAGACTTGTGTAGTTATGGACTATAAAAATTTTCAGTGTTAACGAACGTGTGATAGTGTCATCTATGAGTTAAGGGCTAAGTGGGGTGTGAAATACAAGGGGTGTGTTACACCTTGTGTGAATGACCAAGGCAAGGCCCTATGGAAACTAATGCTTATAAATATCGTATGTATGTAAGTGTAGAGGGTTGACTTGTGTCTAGATCGAGTAGTGTGTTGCCTTAAATCATTAATGCTACCCGTAGAGGTACGACTGTGTGAATTCTGTGTGAATAAGTGATGACGAGTGGCAAGAGCTATCGTTATAATAAACAGAAGGTAGGGTTTAAGAGTTTGTGTGTTTATAAATGGCGAGGTCGTATGGTATGCATGTAAATTTGCTAAGGTCTAGCTAGTTGTGTGCACTTTATGTGAGTTAGAAGGTCTAATTACAAGTGCCTATGTAGAACATTGTATGTTCTGAAGTCATGCTGTGTTGGTGTGTCCTTGTAGTACACGCTAGGTCATGCATAAGACAGGTGGTAGGATGCTTAGGCATAGTGTTTCTATCCTAAAGGTTTCTCAGAGTAGATACGTTGAGGTGATACGAGGAGTTTGACGTCATTCGAGATGATCGGCGGGGTGCTCTTATGATATACCTATACTTGTATCTCAGGAATACGAAGCACGAAGTCAAGGGGTGTGGCGATGGGAGTTGATGAGGAAAGCGTTACGCGGACGCTTGATCGGAGATAGTTACGATGTGGTCGAGATGACGAGGCTAGAGACTTCGGCACGAAGCGGACGAAGTGACGATAGGGACTCCATGAAGAAATGACCATAGGAGGAGTTCTGTCAATGTAGGATACAAAGGGAGCATAAATGTTCTCTCAGAATGGGGCGAAGGATAGTTGAGGCTCGGAATAATGCAGACCTGATGTTCGCACTCGATAAGAGAGACGCAGTGGGTAATCGTTTGGTAAGTATAGAGCAATGACGAGGAAATCAAAACGATGTAAGGGCAAGTGCATGTTTGCGCATAGGTGACTATTAAGAGAATGCCTACGCTGGTACGCATATGGAAAAGTTTTAAGGATCAAGCTCCTGTGGAGCATCGAAGGAGATAACGTTGGAATTTTAGAACAAACATGATTGACTAAGCTAAATCATCAGCGGACGGTGAACGAGGACCTAAAGATAAACAGCACGTGCTTACCTACGAGATGCGGTGAGCGCAAGGTAATGTGATAAGAAGGTACTTTAGTAGTGAAACCTGAGATGAGATCAGCAAAGCTTTGCACGAGCTCCTAGTGATCACATGAGAGGAATAGATGTATCACATCTGTGAGAAAAGCAGCGGTGTCCGACTTTTAAGGAACCGTTTCCAGGCAGCGATTAGAGTAAGAGAGGGGCACGACAAAGAATGATCCTGATCATGTAAGGCAAGGAGCCTTATTTGGGAAAGACCGTCGGGATAACGAGGTCATCGGGACGTGCAAGAGAATGGCGATATAGGTATGGTGAGCGAATCAGGAAGATGGGAAAAGTAAGTGGGCATATGGCGATGTTATGCCAAGGAGGTGAAGGTTAGGGATCGAGCAATACGGGAATATGCAGATGATCCTACAAGTAACAAATAGAAAGCGGGCGACGAAAGGGACTTCCGTTAAATGCCAAGGATGGTGACCGAATTGAAAAGTAACGACCTCGGTGGGATGCGTAAACAAGGGCGGCTGACACCAAAGGGATTTAGGTGCACCAATTGCAGCGCAAACGTGAACGATGTTTGATCAAATAGACGTAGGATTCGAGGACGAATCCTCTTTTAAGGGGGTAGACTTGTAACATCCCTAAAACCAAATAGCTAACGGTTCGGGTTGCGGGTAAACCGAATTTCTATTAAATGATATGGTTAGTAGGGATCGTTGAGAAAATCTGGGATTAACAGAAATTAGAGGACCCAGTTAGCCAACTAGTGAACAGTTCAAAGTCGAAACGCGCAAGGTGTATCTAGAGGGACCTGGGTGTAAACCAGAGAAGTTTAAAAGTAACCTAAACATAAACCCTAGGCCATTCGGCCTAGGGTGTGTGTGTATGCGACGGCTGGGATAAACCCGCAAGGAGAAAGGGACGGCGACGAGCAGGTGGTCCGGCAAGGCAGCTTCGGAACGCAATCAGGTAATGCTCGTTCTCTTATTTCTTTCATTTACGTACTGTTTATGGTTGTGCATGAAACCCGATTAGGGTTTGGTTTGGGTTATGGTTGATTGGAGAGGAAGGCTGGGCGGAGACCGATGGTGATGGCAGTGGCGGTGGTTGTTGAGTGAAGCAAGCAATGGAGTCATCGGAGGGGTGGCGTACGACGGGGACTGTCGGCATGGAGTAAAACGTAGAGACCCGTAGGGTGGAATCCGGTTGGTGGAACGGTCGATTGCCGAGAGAGGAGAAAGGAGAAAGATGGAGGGCGACAGGTGTGGATGAATGGCGAGGGGGCAGTGGTGGTGCCCAGTGGCTGCCGGAGTTGGCTAGGGTGGTGATTCATGGCAGCGGACGACGAGGTGGTAGGGGTAGTTGTGTTCTGGCATGAAAAGAAACCCGGTTAGAGTTTCTCTCGGCTAGAACGGGGGACGAAAAGACGATGGTGGTTCACAGTGGTACATGAGACGACAGTGGAGAGGTGGTGGCCGGTACGGGCTGCTGGGGTGACGCTTTACAGCCGTAACCGAGGAGAGGTTGCTTCCGGCGTGTGGCTTGTCACAAGCACGAGACGAGGAAGTGGGTTGGGTGATGCTAACCGTTGGAACGTCACGGTGTGAGGGGCGAAGGTGGCACGGTAGGCAGTACATGGTGGTGGTGCGTGGTGGCGATGGTTCGCGACAATGAATAAGGGTGGGGATGGGATCGGGTTACACCCGATTAGGATATTGACGAGTCTAGGGTTTGCATGGCGAGGTTTGACGTGCATGGGAAGCTCGGCTCGCGTGCGCGTAGTGTTGCATGGTGCGGGGACGTGTTTGCATGCGGGTTCAGGGTAACCCGATCTGAGCGGACACGTGAGTTAGGGTTTTGGCATATATAATGGTGTTGCGCGGATGAGACGAGTATCGGGAGCATTTATGTTTTTACGTAGTAACACATGTTTAGGATGTTCACTGACTACGTGATCATACGTTAACAGTTTCGGGCTCGGAGGCGTTGCAGTACTTGTGAGGGATCGTCAAACCAATGAGTTTCTAATTCCCCTCTTTTAAACGTTTTAATGTTTTGGGGCTATCGTACACATGTTCACGTGGTATTAATGTAATTAATCATATTAAGGGTTACGGGTTCTAAACCGATGTGCTTTGAGCATAAGATGCTTAATTGAGAGTCGTAGAGTTTATGGCGTGTTCCTAGAAATGTGTGAGTCATAGAGACGAAATATTAAGGTGAGACATGTCAAGGGTTGGACCGGGAGAGTCGTGCTTAAAGTTAAATAGTCATGATTGTATGTGGTATATGTTGTGTTAGGGTCGTGTGTAAGGTGCAGGTGTAGTTAATGAGTCCTGTACATGACGTGTGTTGTGATATGGTTATATTTGTGTTGTATGTTTGGTGTCATTGTCCTTGTGACATGGCGGGTATTGTGTTTGTATCGTTGTCATCACGACACGACAAACGGGATCGTGGAGGACGAGGTCCTTTGGGAAGTCACCAATGGTGACATTTAACAGGTTAATGATGAGCTCGGGTGTGCTAATGCCCTGACAAGGGTAACCCTGACGAGGGTGCAGTGATAAGGTATGTGGTTGCATGCGAATATATATGTGTTAATTTGCATGCTAGTAATGAGTTATATTTATTGTGTATGAGATAGTGTTAATGTGACGAGTTGAATGTGGCGTGTAGAGTTAGACTGACCATTGATCAGGACTTGTGATGTGACGTGTATAAGGGTTATGTCTGTTAATTGTGAGAGCCTTGGTTAAGGCCAGATGTGCTATTGTCTAGGGTAAGTGGTGTTAACCCAGAGTCGAGTTAATGTGTATTCTTGGATATGAGTTGCTAGCATAGTATGTTGAGTCTATGCTGTTGTGATTATAAGGTAATTATTATCTATATTGGTAGTGCGGGTTGAGTCTCGGGTGGTAAACGGTTATGGGATGTCGTGGGATGACAAGGGATTGGTTATTAGTTAATAAAGTGTAATAATATTTTATAAGAACCGGAGGGTCCTGAGTGAATTAAACTAATAATCACGACGTGATGGTTTTTATTTAAATTAAACTATTAGAACTCACTCAGCGTAGCTGACTTTGTATGTACGTTAGATTGTTTGCAGGTAAGCGGTGTATCGACGTATCTTAGCTTGGAAGCGGCGTTACTCGGATCGGTGTGAAGGCATTCGTAAGGTGAACCTAATAACATTAAATGGTTATAAATGTGTTACAATGACTTCCGGTGTATTTTGACTTGCAATAAATGCGTTTTTAATGAAAACGACCCGTTATGAGAACCAACTGTAGGATGCCCGGGTTGGAGTCTTACAAGTTGAAAAAACCATCACCTGGTGTAAAACCCATCAAATTCTGAATTTTTAATATGATGTCATCATGTCATGTAATTTTATCTATACCACTAACAACATTGCCATTAATTAATAAACCCCATAAAACTTGTATGTCTTGTACAGTTACCATGACTTATCCAATTGGGAAATGAAAAGTGTGTGTTTCGGGCTCCACATTTCAACAAGTGTGGAACGATTACCACAAAGGATTACACCCGCAAAACATGCCTCGTTTATGTAATGCATTACATTCTCGGGGATGGGATTATCTTGGATATGTTTCCAGAACTTCTCGTCACCGCGTCTAATTATTAAAACCGCGTTCTCGTTTGTTGGATCTTGAAAATAGTGATCCGCCCTATGATGACCACTTAAAAACAATAAGTCACCGAGAACCTAATGTAAAACCAGCAGCCATATTTTTTACTATAACAAATTTTTTTAGTGGAAAGAGGAAGTATATGATTTGTTATTTCATGAACATCTTCAGGTGAAAGAAATATATAAGAGGTAAAAGAAATATTCACATTTTTTATTTGACATAACTTAAAAAAATCTCTACAAACTTGAAATAAATTTGATTTTATATAACTTAAAGGAATCCATGCAAACTTACACTACCTCGTAGTATCTCATTAAATTCCAAATTTGATTATATTCGTAATTTAAAAGCCTTGTATGTACCTTCTGCCAAGAATCTCATTTAAAGCATGCATGACCTCACACTACCTAAACCTATCGTCATTTGGAATGGCGACAATTTCACACCGTACTCGTTCCTTCTGCCAAGTGTTTCAAGAATTTGAATTTATGAAAAGTCGTCACCATTTTAAAAGGCAACACCTTTCTTCCCATACTCGTACCTTTTACCAAGTGTTTCAAGGGAGTTGCCAAGTGTTTCAAGGGGTTTGAGTGTATGAAAGTTGTCACCATTTCAAATGGTGTCACCATTTCAAATGGTGACACCTTTCTTGCCTACTAACTTGTCCCAACTACTCGTACCTTCTTTACTTTTTGAAATGACAATTAGCAACGTTGTTGCCATTTCAAATGGCGACAAACATTTTGGACCTGATGACTAGGCTTGAACTCGATGACATGGAGGTTAAGTAGAGGATGTCGCCATTTCAAATGGCGATAGGTTTGACTCTTTCAATTATTGAGACACCATAAAGTGAAGGTGTCGCAATTTCAAATGGTGACAACCCTATTTGTGTTAAATGAAAAAGAAAAACCCCTTAAGTAATCACTAGATATTTCATGCCCCATTTATGCAAAAAATTATATTATGAGAGGTTTTGGGATCAACTCAATCCGATTCATAATAAACACGATGTGTTATATACAAGAAGTCATATTTGGTGGCATCCTTAGTTATGATTACCAAATGCTTAATCATTTTTTCTAATCATTTTTCTTAAATGTTTTATTATTCTCTTATTACATACTTGTAGATATATTACGTACAAAAACTCACATTTCACTTGCTGGTGGCAGATGGGGATGAGTTTACTGATTAAACATGATGTAGTTTTGATTACCAGTTGTAAAATGACACGCCACAATAAGCTAGTATGCGTAAAAATATGAGGAGGTTTAAACATGAAAATGATGATTTCAAGGGGCAATTAAAGTTTAGATGTTATTGAAAAGATACAGTTCTCAACTTCATGCTTTGATGAGAAAGATATAATTTAAAGTATCGATAAATATCTTAAACATCTATATCTATATCTATATATCTATATACATACTAAGGGTGAAGGGGACACAACCATCATAAGAAAAGTACCCTAACAAAACCATCAAATGAGGGTGTGTCACCTTACTTTTACCTAAACACTACTCTAATACCCTTAAGTGTTGGGGGCACAACCCTAATACCTTAAATATACCCGCAAAAGCTTCCAACCTTAAATATACTTGGGTACATATACCCGCAAAAGCCAACATTTGAACTTGGGTAAGGCGTCGGCGGCGGTGTACTCGCGCGGGTTCGCGTACCCGATTGCGTTACACGCATACGCCCCCATCACCCTAATAAATAAAGGTTTTGGGGTGCCACATGTCATTCTCATGTTCATTCTTAAAAATTATAATTTTTATTTTCCGTCTCTCTCTTCTATTAATTAATAATGATTTCTATAACTATTTTTATAAAATATTTTTTATTTAAAAGAAATAGCTTTGTTCATAAAACATTTTTATAATTTGAACATTTCTTTCATTCTTTTTATAAAACATTTTTAAAAAATAACTATATAACGTTTTTAAAATTTGTATTAAAAAATTATGTAATATGTCATAAATATGTAATATTAGATATTTATTACTAAGTATATATAACACTGCATTTATTCAACTTGTATTCTAACCTATATTATAACAAATGAGTAACTATAATTGCTACGTGTCGACTTCTGATGAAATCTAGATTTTTGTTTTTCGTCTTTCTCTCCTATTAAATAATGATTATGTTAAATAATTAAATATCTAAAATTTATACTAATACTTTATTAAAAATTATTAAATCATAAGAAAATTTTAATTATATCTTATTTTAAAATACAATTTTATATTCTTAAATATTCATTATTTGTTATTTATAATTTCTTAAATCTTTATTATTTCTTATTTCACAGACGACTAATAACATCCGACATACAAATCTTTATAAAAAACACAAATTATATTTATTCAGCCCATATAAACATGAGCTTTAACCTAGTTATTGATATGTTTAAAACAGTAACATAATAACAAATTCATCTTAAACTATCTATTTTAACTCTAGCATAATCGTAAACCAAATCAACGAATTATACATATCACATTCTATGTTAAGCTACAACACATTACATTCTATGTTGAACTATAACCAAAATTTGTCTCGTAACAATTCTATTCTCATATTAAAGATTAACCCCATATATATGTACTATAAACAAACAATTAAGAACCACAATGTTAATGGAATATAAACAAACAATTAAGAACCACAATGTTAATGGAATATAACAGTCAGTAAAAAATAAATTGAGATTTAGTGAAGTGTTACCAAAAAGAAAATGAAATGTTGGTTTTAGATAGACATTAGGGTTTTTCTTAATATAATATGAAACATAAAATCTCGAGATATGTAATTCATGTACATATGGAACTCATATGGTTTGAATACCTGAATTCATTTTAATAACATACTTTTCTATCCATATATTACTCTCCGATATTGTATTTTAATCAAATGTTAGGGACGTCGGTTGTTCTTCATAAATTTACATGCTGAGTTGATTTGGTATCATTCGCCGATGACTTGAACCCAAAGTTTCACTTTTCATACAAAACACAAAATGATCGACATACATTGTTTATATGATTGAATTCAAGATTAGCAACCCGATTAACAATAGTTCAATAATCATTCAAAAAAACCCAATATTAAAAAATTTTAACATTACCATCATTTTTTCTTTTCTTAATTTTCAATATTTAATAGGTAGTTTTCATTTTTCCAATGACATATTAAACCATACTATATGTCTTAAGGGGACATCCCGGCACTAAAGTGGTATATCCCTCAGCCAAATAGTTGTGAGTTCAAATACAGATGCGATAATTTTAGAAGTAGGGTGATGCAGAATATCCTCTCCCCGATTAAAAAGAAAGAGAGAAAGAAGAGAGAGAACCAAACTATATAATACATTTCGTTGGATATATGATGTCTGATCGTCAATTAAGTCAATGTTACTAACGAGATACGATTCAAAGACCTTAGACAACGAATAATTATATAATATTTCACGAAAAGACGGATTTATTAAAAGGTGGATTAATATTTAGAGAAATATTTATCCGTGATTGAGTTGATTAATTATTTAGTGAAATAATTATATACGAGGGATTTAATGCTTAAGTGTTAAACATCAAATAATCTGGTTTTACTAATAAATTGTTATTAGTAAACTACAAGGGTTAAATGTAATTAATTGTTAATTACCGGGAAATAAATGTTAATTTCCAAAGGTGTGGTTTGTAATCAAGGAGATTATAAATATAACATTAATTCACAAACCCTAGTGACTTGACTCTCACAAAAGCCGCCACCTCCCATCCCTGCGCAACCACCATTGTCGGCCACCGCCCCCTCGCCGCCGTCGATCGCCGTAAGCTGGAGCCCCTTGCCTTCGCATGTCGCTGCTGTGACCGGGTTCCCTCCTGCGCAACCGTGTGACGTTTTGTTGCAGATTTTTCGTGTACGTGTCATCTGGCGTGACGTTCGTTATACTAAGGTGTTCTGATATGGTTATCGTCAAAGGTATAATCCTTGACCACCCTATGATTGGTTTATATTATATTGTTTATACGCGTGCAATCGGATCACTGGCAGAAATCCCTATCTAATCTGTTTATTGTACCATAAATCACTTCCGCTAAATATATATGATTTATTTATTTAAATGGTTTAAATAATTATTGTTTTAAAAAGTTAAAACTGGTACTTGACTCCCAACACCTTTTAGGGAAAACTTCACCAAATAGTAACCAAAGTGTTCAATTTAAGTCCCTCAAAGTTTTTTTTATCCTTCTAAAGTCACTCAATTTTCACTAAGTGTTCCAATCCTATGTAATATTTTTTAAAATTAACGAGGCAAATGAAATATATATATATATATATATATATATATATATATATTACCAATAAGTGAAACTTTTATTCCAATTAACCTAAAATTGGAGGTGATAGTGAAGAAAAAAAATTCACGAAATTAATAAACAAGTTTCAAAATTGTTATATTTAAGTCAAATTGGAAAAATAAAATAATTGCTAAATAGTAAACAAGATTCATATATGTTTCATTTATGTCATTCAATTTAAAAAAAAAGTTAAACATTTATAAAAATATTATATAGGATTTGAACACCTGGTGAAAGCTAAGTGACTTTAGAAGGACAAAAAAACTTTGAGTGATTTAAATGGAACACTTGGTTATTATTGTGTAAAGTTATCTCCTTTTAAGTATTACTATTATAACCCTATTCTTAAACCGATTGGGATGTATAGTAACTTGCAACTTCATTTTCATATGATACAACTGGTTTCTGCATGGGATAAAGTCACAATTTGGTGACTTTCAGAAGGTGACAGTGGGGTGTGATGCCAACCACGCTCCACAATAGAGAGACAGAGAAAAAAACATATGAGTTTGAAAGAAGGGTGGTTGTGGTCGCAGGTGATGGTAAGCGACGATGGCTCTGTAACGATCAGGATTTTGGGACTGAATCCAGTGGTCAGAGGAGAAGGTGGAAGAGTCTAGTGGTGGTTGGGTTGCTATGGTTGCGTGGCCCTAGCGGGAGATTGCCGGAAATATTTCTCTTCCGCGCTCGTCCACCGGTTTGTGGTGGTGTTGATTTTATTGAAATGAATGAAAAGTGTTTAATTACCATTTTACCCACTTTTACAATTAAAAACCCACATTCAATTAGCCATTTAACCCCATCTCTACAATTAAAAACCAACATTTAATTAAAACTCTTTCTTTTCCTCTTAACCTTTTTAAAAAGATGTATTTATTAAAAAAAGATGTATTTATCAAAGAGTTTTATTAAATAATAATCGTAAAAATAACAAAGAATAAAAACAAAATAACAATAAAATGGTTTAAAAAATAAAAACAGTTTTTTAACATATACAAATAAAAAAACACATTTTACACGGAAGAAAGAATGAGATTATGGTTTGATTTTTGTTAACTTGAGTAATTACATATATTGCCCCTTACATATTATAAAAAAATAATTTTATAATTTATATAAACAACCCCTGAGGTGTAAAAGTACTAAAACATCCTTTACATTTAACATAAAAAAAGTAACAGAGTTACTGTTATTTTGGTTCGAGTAAAAAAAGCTCGGGTCATTAATTAGTTAAATTTAATATTTTGGTTCGAGTAAAAAAGTGTTCGGGTAATTAATTAGTTGCATTTAATATTTTAGTTTTCAATTTCGTTTATTCATTTTTCTTTTAATAATACGTTTGGTATTTAATAATACATATTAGTCGGGTCTGGTCGGTCAACAACAATAATAATAATACTCATATATAATAAGAAGTTATCTAATGTTACCCGATATCTTGCATCATTTTCCGACATAGTATAACTAACCCAACGCGAAACCCCTACCTAACATAAAACTTTCGAAAATTGACGACTCTGCCGCAGCGTGTGGGTTCCCCACTAGTAGTATATTATTTGTATCCCTCTTAATATGATTTTGTATTAAGGTTTCATTTGGATTAGAATTGAGTTTCTTATGTAAATTGAGTGTTTTTTTTTGTGTTGTACCTTATAGCGAGCTTCCTAATCGTTGTGGTGCTGTGTTAAACCCGGCCGTTTATGAGCGAACAACGTTATTAACGGTGTTGTTGTATTATCATATCTGGTATCATTGTTTGTTTTTCTGATTTTTTTCGAGCCGAATTGATAATGACCAAACTCCTACCGTCAACGAAGGAAAAACGGCACGCTTCCGTCACGAAGCGGCTGTACAATTACTCGTTCCTAAAGATATTTAATTGGGAAAAGTAGCTCCGATCGGAATCCAACACTCCACACTGCGTGCTTGCCTACCTTTCTGCCGCTGCCATCACCGCCATCGCCTACCGCCGTTCCCGACCTTCGACTGCTGTCCTTCTTCTCATCTCGCTACCTGTGGATTTTCCGGCTAAGCGAGGTTTTACGCTAGTTCCAATCCATTAATTGCTAAACTTTTATAATAATGAAATCGAAACTTGAAAGTAGTTTTTGTGCATTTGAAACGTGTAATCCATCACAAGTCCTATATATATCGCACAGAGTGGTATCTGATAGAGCTAGGGCATGCTGCAACTTCATAATGAATCGATTTAACTTTCTGCATTTATCAAGCACATGAAGAAATGAAGAAACAGTGTATTTATAATGCAAAATAGAGTTAAAACTAAAAGGATTATGGTGATTGTGTTTCCAGTAGCCATCTTGATATATGCCTAGTACCTTGGTAATTGTCTTGCAAATACAGAGCTTATACTAAGGAGAAAGTTAAAGATTGTGGACTGATGTAGATGGTTGATTGGTTGTGTACTAATGTACTACGCCGCGTGCATGTTGATTGTGTTTGGCGCATGTTCTTAGAGTGCATCTTGCTCAATGTATGAAGAGTATGGGATTGATCTCTCATCATTAGGATCTTCTAAGGCGGTCATTGATGATTACATATATGTTTCAGAAAGACATCATATAATACCTACTTCCTCCTATAAATATTCATTACCCATCCAAATTATTTGATTTTACTGATCATTAATCAACTATGAAACATGTTTTTGCATTAAAAAGTTACATTCAAGCTAAAGTTTAATTTTGTGGATGATGAATCACTACTATTTGTTAGTGGTCCCTACCAAGGTAAATAGGAGTTTGCCATGATGATTTTTCTACAAATCATGCTTGATATTCTAAATGGCGAGTAAATTTATCCAACGTATCTATGTAGTCAAAGGCACAAGAGGCACGCGTCTAGGCTTTTGAGGGAGGCAACGCTTAGGCGCC
Organism: Smallanthus sonchifolius; assembly: GCA_023525975.1. Lineage (NCBI taxonomy): Eukaryota > Viridiplantae > Streptophyta > Magnoliopsida > Asterales > Asteraceae > Smallanthus > Smallanthus sonchifolius. The sequence goes on from CM042043.1 coordinate 21,269,026, forward strand.
TCGAAGACACACAAGGTGACTATTGTGAGAAAGTGTAGGTGAGGCGCTCCCCTCAGTCCAGGCGTAGTCAAACTCCACTTTTGTTTTCGCACAAAGCCTATACCATTAAAGCTAAACTTACATCCAACTATTCCCATGAAATTTGTTGTGATTTTTAATTAGTACACGTTTAATACTGATCTACTAGATAGGAGCATACCCTGGATGGAGCAACTTGTAAGGTTACTCCTTCGTGACTTAAGGCTACTAACTTATGCCACAAAAACCACCTATTTGCAAACTTCAAATGAAATACTGCATAGAAGCGCTCTCTCCCCAAACATTAAGGAGACCTTGGTGCTCCTAGGTTGCCCTTTCACACATTTGCTAGATCAAGATACGTTCTTTTGAGGTCTTGTTTGATGCAATGAAGTTTGTTGCATACATTTATGTAGCTGAGTTCTTCCTATGTTGTTATGAAGAGTTTTCCTTCATATGTTTTGTTTCTATTCGACTGCCATAGTTTCATTGCGCACCAAACATCTTTTTTGTGCAGTAAATTGCTTGCAAGCATGTGCTCTTCTGACTTTCTATCTCTTTGATATATTCATGTATATACTTTCTTTCTCAGGTATCTAAAAGTGTTTTAGTCTTAGATCGTGAAAGACGTGTGTAAATATGGCAAATTCATCCATACCTAGTATTCTGGAGAAGGTAAGTAGCTATGGAGTTTTGTTTTCTTGTTTCTTATCAATGGACTGCCAAAATACTTCAGTTCTGGAGCAAACTTTGTGTTGTGTATCTTCGATAGATGTTTTTACTCATGTTGATGGGTTCATGTTTAAATGTGCAGATGACTGGGAAGGATAAAGATTACCGATATATGGCAACTTCTGACCTTTTAAATGAACTAAACAAAGAGGGATTTAAACTTGACATTGATCTTGAGTTGAGATTGTCCAATATTGTTCTACAGCAGCTTGATGATGCAGCTGGTGACGTGTCTGGATTGGCTGTTAAATGGTTTGAAATGTTTCCTGATACCGTCCTTAGTTATTATGTAATTTTTTGGACGGCGATAAACAGATTTAATTTATAAAATGCTAGCAGCCAGAGAAGTTAGTTATGCCTGCCTGTGAAACTATTTAGTTTAAAGAAAAATCTTCTTTTTTGCTTTTGTTTGGTTGTGGTGCACTTACTTGATTGACCAGCTATTCGTAGGCCTATCTTGTGAATATTATGCCTGCTTGTGAAACTATACATGAATGTATAATTGCATTCACCTACTGCATGTGTATACTTATATTAGTACATGCGGATACAGGCATACACGATTACACATACAAATATATATATATATATATATATATATATATATATATATGTGCATCTTAATGTTGCTCTTATATTTCTCACATATATTCTGCGTGTCTTTAATTATCTTTGTCTAACTTGTTAATATCTTAACATATATTTGATCTGCCAATTATATTTTTTACTCATTTAAATTAATTTCTTGTAATATTTTTCTACATATGTTTTTGGTTGTGCCTCACCAAATTTGGGTATAGTAGTAGTGTTTTTTCTTTTTCTGGTTATACTAGTGTTAAAATGGATGAGGTTCTATTGATGTGCTTCAATAACAGAGTCATTGTTCTTCCACTCTCCCTATCCATTGATGCATATTAATTCATACAGTGTTTGTGGATGCTATAGCTATGCAGTGATCTTTAATTAAGTGCTTTTCTGCTAGTGTTATTGACTTTTTAACTTGTTTTCTAGTCTTGCTCCACTGGTGAAGAAGATCCATGAGGCACAGGTACTGGAGATGACTGATAAGCTATGTGATAAACTGCTTAATGGGAAGGATCAACATCGTGACATTGCAAGCATAGCTCTGAAGACAATTTTTTCTGAAGTTCCTACCTCATCTGTTGCACAATCAGTTCTTGTTTCAGTTTCTCCAAAGTTGATAGGAGGAATAACAAGTCCTGTGAGTTACTGAATACTTAAATCCTTACTCGCCGTTGTTGGGTAATGTAGTTAGTAAGACATATGTGTGCTATCTAGCTTTCATATCTAATCTAGTGTTTAATCTTCTGCATGTGTACATTCGGAACAGAGCATAGGTGCATGGCTGTTTTGCCATTTATCATTGAGTAGACTGAATTGTATGTGCCAAATTTCTTGGATTCAGTTCCCCTTAAGTTACATTTGTTAGTAATTGAGTTCTGTAATTCATAATTCAGAAAGTAGATGAAAAATCTTTTGTCAGCAAATGGCATATTAAGGTTAATAACTTGACAATGGAGGACTTGAAATCGCCTAAATAGGGTAATCGTCTAACATGGCTTTAATATCATTTTTGGTTTGGTTCTGTCGAACTGGTATCAGTTTTTGCCTTGTACTTTATTTTTGAGTCAGTTTTTTGGACTGGTTATACCTTTCTTTTATTTATAAAAAAGTTTCTTTTTATTTTATAGGAAATAGGCTCTCTTGTATTTGCTAATGAATATAAAGTCATAGTATGTATAACTATTCATGAAATGATCCCCTTCTTCCTCTTTCTTATCAATGGAATGAGGTGCGAAGATATCGCTTACATGGATGCTGGATTCATCAAACTAGTTTTGTGAGAAACATATTCTTTTGGTTTCCCAGGCAATGAAGACAGACATAAAATGCGAATGCCTTGATATCTTATGTGACATTCTGCATAAATTTGGAAATCTGATGACATCAGATCATGAAGTGCTGTTAGGTGCGCTGTTGCCTCAGTTAAGTTCCAATCAAGCCAGTGTTAGAAAGAAGACTGTATCATGTATTGGTCAGTAAAATCAGCTTTATACTAAAAATGATCTTTACACACTGCTCTAGAAGTATTTGTCTATAGGGGATTAAGAGTTCTATAGTTTATAGATGTTTAACTAAATCTCTTTGAATTACAGCTTCTTTGGCCTCAAGTCTGTCAGATGACTTGTTAGCAAAGGGCACAACTGAAGTTGTTCGTCTTTTACAGAATAAGGGAACAAAACCTGAAATGACCCGTACAAACATTCAAATGATCGGTGCTTTAAGGTTTGTCTGTGTATTTGCCTTTTCTATTGATGATTGAAAATAAAGAGCTTCTTGCCTTGCACTGTTCTAGCATCACTTTTGTGATATTTGGTATCTTTATGCCTCTGGAAGTTTGAAATGCCATGCATCGACCAGTAGCCTGACCAAGAATATGCGAACTTAATATATACATTGGCCCTTAATTCATGAGTTAGTTTTTGTATTCCTTTTGAATGATGGCATTACTAATCTAGTAGTCAACTTAGATCAGTGAAAGTAATAAGCCACAGATAGGTCTGTAATTGCTAAAACAAACAAACAAACATACCCAGTAATATCCCTTTCAGAGAGTAGGGTTTGGGGAGGGCGAGATGGGGGCAAACCTTAACTCAATCCCGGGAGATAGAGAGGCTGCTTCCAAAGAGACAGAGGTCTGTAATTGCTATAAAGTAGAAATTATATGAGATCGTGTGACTAGATGTTGAAGTTTAAGTCAAGCCATTCTAACTTTCTATGTTTTGGGTTCAGTTGGGGCCTTTAGGACCTAGAGGAAATACTCACGTACCTTATGTTATCCTCCTTCATTAACAAACTGCCTATGGGCAAGCTATTAAGAAATCGGATAACTGATTAATACTTACAATTATATGTGTAACTGCTTTGCTTGATACGTTTTAGCAACATATTTTGTTTATGGCCAGCGTCAATTCTTTTTGTTAGCAGTTGGATGCAGAGGTAATTGAATGTGTACTTGTACTACTTCCATATTCATTTGTTTTTTCCTCAATGGCTCAATGTCTTCATTCTTAGTTTTAGTGACCTTTTTAGAAGCAAAATGTTTATGTCGAATGAAAGAAGATGTTGACAGTCTCTCAAGAAGGATAATTACTTATTTAAACATTTAACGGTATTTTTAGAATCAATAAACACTGAAGTTAGACAGAGTTAATTTTTTTCTAGACAATGGTGTCTCTTTGCAATTATCTATCTAAAGATCCCTGAAGTTGCAACAATTAACATATGTGTGCAACTGTTTTGCTCTAAGGACATTCCTTCATTTGTTGCTATTATTTGCATAACTCGTTATGCTATCGACTAATTATGAAATTTTGTATGCTAGCCGTGCTGTGGGTTATCGGTTTGGCCCACATCTTGGCGATACAGTTCCAGTTCTAATTAAATATTGTATGAATGCATCCGAGAATGATGAGGAGCTTCGTGAGTATAGCTTGCAGGTATTGGATCTGGTTATGCTCTTTTGTTGTTTTTATTTTCTTTTCCCTAAGTTCTACTATTTTTATCTGTAATCTTGAATTCAATTGTTGATTTTGTTGTGCAGGCACTGGAAAGTTTTCTACTTAGATGCCCCAGGGATATTGTCTTGTACTGCAATGAAATTTTACGTCTGACTTTAGAATATCTTAGTTATGACCCCAATTTCACTGATAACATGGAAGAGGACACTGATGATGAAGTCCATGATGATGAGGAGGATGAGTATGTGTTTTGTTTATCTTCTAAGAGGCAGCTTTTATCAACTATTTTTAGTATAATACCCCGTGCTTGCTTTTTTGCAGTGATAGTGCCAATGAATATACAGATGATGAAGATGTTAGCTGGAAGGTTCGAAGAGCTGCTGCAAAATGCCTGGCAGCACTAATTGTTTCTCGTCCTGAGATGCTCTCAAATCTATATGATAAGGTACCACTGCTTCCACCTTTTACAAAAAGAGTATTTAGTAATTGGCAGGAACCATCTTCTCAAAGGTATATGGCATTTGTAGTGTCTACAATCAATGGTAAAAATGATAATTTTTTTTAGAACAAGAATGATTTCCATATACCGCCAAGGTCTTTTCTGGCCATGTTTCTTTGAAAAATGCCAATAGGAAGCAGAGGAGAAAGGACTTGATGGGGGAATGATGCCAAACTAATCGAATATAAATTTCTCTGACCACCCGTAGATCCTAATGCTATGAGCAAAATTGATGAGACGTGAAATGAATGTTTCTTCTTTTGCAAGAATGTGGTGTTTGGGGTTTTGTTAAGAGTAGAAGCATCAGTGTTGTAAAAATCGCTAGGCGGGCGGTGGGGTAGGGCCTAGGCCTAGGCGGGATTAATCGGGGCCTAGGTGGGATTAATCGAATTGGAATTTTTATATGTAATTTTCATTTTTTATATATATACACACATTTTTATATGTAATTTTTATAAAAATGTTCATTTTTATAAACATTAATCTTCATAAATAAAGTATTAAAAAGTCATACATGATAAACTTAAAATTATTATTATATTTATCCTGAAAGGCTCTTATTTCACTGTGTGAGAGAGAGTGTGTGACTGTGTGTCACAGGTTTATCTTGAAAGTTGAAAGGCTCTTATTTCACAGTCCTAGACTCCTAGATCACAGACACATATTGCCTTCTTCCTCTCTACATAACCCAATGCTGCCCCTGCCCTTCCATTTTCATCTTTCTTTCTCTCTGTTCTTCTCTGGAAGTTCTTCTCTACACCCATCTTCACCAACCCTCAACAACCACCTTTATCTCTCTCAAGAACCTTGAAGAACAACACTCAGAACAAGAATCTAACAAATGGTTTGATATATAATCGGGAACGCCAATTTCGCCGGAATCTGGCCGCCTAGACCTACCTAGGGCCGCCTAGCGATTTTTGGACCGACTAGGTCAAATTTCCTCCTTAACCGACCGCCTAGCGATTTATCGGCGCTAGGCGCGATTTTTACGAAATTGTCCGTATCCTTATTATAATAAATGATTCCAAAGAATGCCACTTGTCATCACCAAATTTTTTCTCACCAAAATTTTATAATTTTCCCTATTTAGGTAAACTTGAATTTTGAAATCTAATTATGTTAAAAAAAATATAAATATAAAATTTGAATTATGATTATTATTTAATTAAGGAAACAATGAATTTTATTTATTATACTTTCATTTTTCTATAAAATAAACTCATGTAATACATGGGTATATAACCTAGTATTTAATAATCATGGTAACTAGGTATATGTCAAATTTGGTCTTTAAGGTGTACAAAGTTTCATAAGTATAGAATTGAGTAGCAAATTGTCAAGATCATCCTTGCTTTGTGGTTAGATGAAATAGATAGATGATGTAGAGACCAAAAGACTATTCTTTTGTCAAGATACAATTCGAGTTAATCACTAAATTTTATGGGATGTCAAAAGCAATTCTCAACATGTGCTTAACATCCTCAGAAATAAATTTAACATTACTTTTCCTCTTCCTTCACGTTCTTTTCCCGACTCATCAAGCTTTCAATTATGATCTCTTCATTTGCTTAAGTCAAGCATCCTATACTTGACAACTTAATGATGGATATGATCATGTCATCTTCTATAATTGGGTTTTTAATCTTGTTCCCAAATCCCAATAATAGCTTCTTCACTATCACGTCTGAAATTACATGTTCTTTTTCTTTCTCTAAAATTCTTATAAACCCTCATATGCCTTTAACTGCATCAGAACAACAGAATCATTGGATCCACTAGTTCTTTTTACCATCCTTATGACACATACACCTCTCATCACCACATGACCAATTTGTTTAGCATATTGGAAATTATACTTCCTAAGACCCTTGCTCATACAAAGTACAGTAACTGTACGGAAATTAGATTAAACGGAGGTTACATTCTGCAAAAATAGGCAGACATGTGCATTTTTTGATATTTTCTTTCAATAATTAGATCATCATTTTTAGCAGCATGGTGCTTAGTAAAATTGGCTGAGGGCAAGGAAGACGTGGTGACTATCTGACAAAACACACAGATTTTGTTTTCAGTTGTGTAGGAAAGGACATTGGCTTGTTGCTGGCTACATGAACTCTTTCTTGTTGACAGTTTTCCAAGAATTCAAGGACTATAACCTTGAAGCTATAGATGTTGTGATAGAACCCAAAGTTGGATGCTTTGATTAAGCTGAAAATCTAGTACAGATAGTGCCCAATTTCGAGAATGGGTGATCTCCAAATACAAGGTATAGAAACCCTAATTTTAGATAATAAACATCGACTCTAATCTAATTGCAAGAAACAGACTTTAATACTAATTATTTGGTGGGAACAGTTATGCCCACTTCCTGACTTTGAGGGTTACCCCCATTTCCTAATTTTATGAATCCCTTCCCTCCATTTGATTTCCCTCCATCCAGCAACCTGCCCCGACCCATGGGTCCGCCCAGAACAATTCTGACCCAGTTCTGGGTTCCTATCAATACATCCTGACCGGTGACACGACTTGTCCTCAAGTCGAAACGAGGGGAACTATTGTACCACGCAATAAGCCATTCTATGGTTGCCGAGATCTGTCCCATCACTAATCTTCGAGTAGTATGCCTAACAATTGTGGTCGAGTTGGGACCTATATCGGGACAATAAGCAGTAACTGTTTTATGTGCAAGTGGGCTAGCCCACACCCGATGAGAGTAAGGGTAACATCATTTTCCAATTTCCAACATGTATGGATCAGTCCATCCACCAGGTTTAGCCCATTTATCTTTTTTGTCGGCCCATGAAGTCAAGTGAGCAGGGAGTAAACTGGGCTGATCCAGCCACCTCACGTGATTTTAGGTTTTCTACAGAACTCCGATCTTCATTAGAACACCTTCGGCGATCTTTAATTGACCACCCATGACTTGCTTAAATCTATCTTTGTCATCACTAGGGTTGTCGAAAACTTTATTTGTATCCAGTTCTAGCAGTGGGCTGTGAGGTGTTAAACTGGGTATGTTAAGAACACAAGAACTTTGATCAAACTGATCGACTCTTTTTCATTGAATTAAACTTGCAACTTACAATTGATATATATATATATATATATATATATATATATATAGGTAAGCAATCCTATTCTAATTATAACTGGAAATAAAGAAAACGAATTCTACTAGAACGCTAATTTTAATCTGACCAACTCAACTAAATTGACTTATGGCTAATTACTATTTAGACCCTGAACTTTGTGATCTCCTTCCACCCCTTTGAGATCGACCGTACCTCCCTAAGCATCTTCACTTTACTCGGTATTGTTATTTTCACACTCCCTCTCAATACCGAGCGAATTCATTCCAACGATGCTACACATTTGTTCCATCTTCACTTAGCATATCTGCAGCCTGCACTTGGGTATCCACATACACCATCTTGATTTCTTCTTTCAACACTTTCTCTCATACAAAGTGATAGTGCACCTCGATGTGCTTTGTTTGAGCATGAAATGTTGGGTTCTCGGCCAACTGGATTGCTGACTTATTATCGCACAAAAGCTTTACTCGGTAATCAACTTTCTGGTTCAGCTCCTTTAGCAACCTTACCAACCATACTAATTCCTGTGTTGCGCTGACGGCTGCTCTATACTCTGCCTCGGTTGTAGATAACGACACCGTGGACTGTCTTTTACTACTCCACGAAACAGCACTTGAACCAATTAAGAAGACATACCGGGTTGTTGACCGCCTACTACTCGGGTCTCCTGCATAATCAGCATCACAATACCCAACCAGCTGTATATTCTGCTCCCTCTTAAACTCCACACCAAAACTAATGGTGCCTTTTATATACCGTAATACCCGACGGGCTGCATACATGTGTGGCGTTCTTGGATTCTGCATATATCGGCTTAAGACCCCCACAATGAAGGCAATGTCGGGTCAGGTCAATGTTAGATAGATAAGACTACCGATCACTTGTCTATACTCGGTTTGCTCATCCAGTTCTTTTCCTTCATCTGAGTATATCTTCACATTCACATCTGTTGGAGTTATTGCTGGCTTTGCATCCCACATGTCAAACTTTATCAACATGTCGATTGAATACTTTTGTTGATGCAGTAGAACTCCATTCTTTTTGTATTCGAGTTCTAGCCCGAGAAAATGCTTCAATTTTCCCAATTCTTTCATACGAAACCGAGTGTTTAAGTTTTCTTTGAGTTGTGCTATTTCATCCGTTAGATCACCGGTGATTACTAAGTCATCGACATAGACTAGTACCACCGCCACTTTTGTTCCTTTTATCTTAACGAATAAGCTAGCATATGCGGTAGTGCTAACGAAATCATTGTATTCAAGGAATTCAGAAATTTTACCGTACCATGCCCTCGGAGACTGCTTTAAGCCGTATAAGGCTTTCTTTAACTTGCAAACATATCCCAACTTTGTTTTGTCTTCGAACCCGGCTGGTTGATCCATATAAATGACTCGATCTAGGTCACCATAGAGAAAGGCATTATTTACGTCCATTTGCCATAATGCCCATCCCTTACCTGCTGCAAGAGCAATCAGAACTCGTACCGAGGTTAACTTAGCTACCGGACTAAACGTTTCATCATAGTCCAAGCCATATTCTTGTGAGAAACCCCTAGCCACGAGTCGGGCTTTAAATCTCTCAACCGACCCGTCGGCCTTCCTTTTCACTTTGTAAACCCACCTGCATGAAACAGGCTTCACAAATTCTGGTCTGGGAACCAATTCCCAGGTCTGATTTTGTATTAAAGCTGTCACTTCAGCTTTCATCGCATCAATCCATTCTGTTTTGTCACATGCTTCAAGGTACGAACTTGGTTCAATGACTTCTTCTTCGACCACTGCAATATTTGCAGCTGTAGTGTTTGCAAAACGAGGATTCTGCCTTCTGACACGTGTCAAGCGACGTAAAACAGGCGCTGAGTTTGGGTCTGGCAACTGCTGTTCGGCCTGTCCAGTCTGATCGAGACCGGTTTCTTCACTTGGTTCCGGTTTTTCTTCACTGCTGAACTCGAGATTGATGCTGGAGGATTCTAACTTTTCTTTCAAGCTTTCTGTATCAGGTAGGACTTCATTTCCATGGGACCACCACGATGAGTTCTCGTCGAATACAACATGGCGGGAAACATAACACTTTCCCGTGTTTGGTTCGCAACACTTCCACCCCTTGCGTTCTTCATCATACCCAACGAAAATACACCTCACGGCTTTCTTGTCTAGCTTCTTTTTTAAGTGGCTTGGCACGAAAACGTAGCATACACATCCAAAAACCCTCAAGTGGGTCACGTTCGGTTTCTTTTTGAACAGTAACTCGAACGGTGATTTGTACTCTAAGCCCTGTTGAGGTGTCCTGTTACTCACATAAGTTGCCGACTTAAACGATTCTGCCCAAAATCTTCCAGGTATGTTTTTATCGTGTAGCCAACATCCTGAGATTTCGGTTAAATGACGATTTTTGCGTTCCGACACGCCATTCTGTTGTGGTGTGTTTGGGCAGGTCAATTGCCTACCGATCTTGCATTGCCTTAGGAATTCTTTGAACTCGTAGCTAGTGTACTCTCCACCATTGTCAGACCTGACGGTTTTGATTTTAAACCCTGCTACGGCTTCAACTCAAAACTCCTTGAATTTTGTTAAAGCTTCGTTTTTCTGTTTCATAAAGAATACCCAAAGGAAACGTGAAAGTCATCAATAAATGTAACAACATATTGCATACCACTCAATGATGTGTGTTGCATCGGACCACACACGTCCATGTGTACTAGCTCGAGGGGAGCTTTGGCTTTGTAATTGGACTTGTCGAATGGAAGCTGATGTGCTTTGCCGAATTGGCACCCGGAGCATACTTCTTCTCGGTTTACACTTAGTTTTGGTAACCCGGCAACTAGTTGCTTTTCCATCATGATTCCAAGCTTTTCATAACCCACGTGCCCAAGCCTTTGATGCCATAGATCCACTGTTTGGTTGTTCTTGGTCTTCTCAATGTAGGCTGCTTCAGCAGATAGAACATATACGGTTTCTCTTCGATGTCCTTTGAGCACCGACACTGAAGGTGTCTCAAATTTTTCGAACACTTGGACATCGTTGGGCCCAAACAACACATAGTTACCTGCTGCTGTCATTTGGGGCACTAAGATCAGATTCTTCATTCCGGGCACGTGGTAAACGTCTCTCAACACAAGTTCTTTGTTGCTGCTTGTTGGAAACACTACATCACCGATGCTTGATATTGGGTGTTTCGAATCATCTGCAATAACAACAATGCGACTTCCTGCATACTTTTTCGGGTCATAGTTGTCAATAGCGCTTATAGCGCGCGACATAGCGAATCAATCAAACGTCGCTATTTCCATTTCTCGACTAAATAGCGACCAGATAGCGAATTTTGTTTTTTTTAATGTTTTTAACCAGTTTTTTACTTGATTAATATAAATAGGGTTGCTAATAACCCTAATATATGAAGATTTAGATGATTATTGATTATAATTGCTACAAATCCTACAATAGTTTAATATAAAATATTTCTAAAAATTTCTACTAGTGTATCGCTAAACGTGAAATAGCGCCCGCTATTTACCGCTATTCGCTACGTAGCGTATAGGTGGCTTGTCGCTATTTACCGCTATTCGCTATTGACAACTATGGGTTAGATAACTTACTTTTCTCTCCCGTCATGTGATTCGAACATCCCGAATCAACAATCCAGTCGTCTAGGTTGTTGTTGCGAGGTTCTACCGAAGTTGTTAGAGCATAGGCTTCTTGGACTTGAGCAACATTTGCCTCGGCTTCCCAACCTTCCTCGACTTCAGCCACGTTGCCTTCGTCGTTGGTTTTGGAACGACAATCTTTTGCCATATGACCACGCCTTCCACAAGTGTAACACTTGTATGGAAAGCGCTTCTGGTCTGATTTGGACTTACCCTTCTTGTCTTCGGCTCGATCATCTTTTTCTGCTGATCTGGGCTTCCACTTTGACCTCTGGTCTCGGTTTTGGGTGCCAAACTTCCCATACTTTGCTTTTCCTCGCGATCTTTCTGCATACAAGCCTGGTCTGAACTTTCAACCTTGATGGAGGTCTCGGACAGCTGTTCAGCCAAGGCTTCCTGACCGGACAACAGGTTTTCAAGTTCAACCAGAGTCGGTTGAGTTGGCCAGCCCTGAACTGCTGTTATAAAGCTCCTGTATTCAGGTTTAGACCATGTATAATGATCCTTTTCATACAAGGTTCAGTTATCCGAGAGTCCCGGTCCAGTTCTCCTATCTCTCGACACACGATTTTGATCTTTTGGAAGTATTGAGTGATCGACAGGTCTCGTTGGGATGTCGTCATCAGTTCTCCCTCAAGAACTTGCAACCTTGTGTCATTATTTTTGGAGAACAATTTGGATAGGATGTCCCAAACTTCTTTGGGAGTCTCGACTTCCCAGAAGTACTCCAACATCTCTTCTTCTACGGTTGTCTTGAGAGTGAACATGGCTCTCCCGACTTTTACCCTCCACTTATGGACTGCTCCATTAGTGTCAATTCTGGGTTCCCGGGTCTCTGCTCCATTCACAACCTCCCAGAGGTCTTGAACCTCGAGGTACGACATAATACATGTTGCCCAGGTGTTGTAGTTGTTATTATTCAGCTTCTTGATCCCTCCAACTGTTTGGAATTCTGCCATGACTGACGGGTTGAACTTACTCGATCGATTCTTGCTTTGTTACTTCGTGGGTAACAGGTTCTGCGAGGCTCCCTGTGATTGTCTTCGTTTCTTGATTTGGATCAAGCTTCTCTTCTGCCGCCAATGGGAACCTTGTTCAACCTGGCTCTGATACCAGTTTGTTAAACTGGGTATGTTAAGAACACAAGAACTTTGATCAAACTGATCGACTCTTTTTCATTGAATTAAACTTGCAACTTACAATTTATATATATATATATATATATAGGTAAGCAATCCTATTCTAATTATAACTAGAAATAAAGAAAATGAATTCTACTAAAACGCTAATTCTAATCTGACCGACTCAACTAAATTGACTTATGGCTAATTACTATTTAGACCCTGAACTTTGTGATCTCCTCCTTCCACCCCTTTGAGATCGACCGTACCTCCCTAAGCATCTTCACTTTACTCGGTATTGTTATTTTCACATGAGGTTCACCCACATTCTGCTCAGATCGATCCCGAGGTTCCTTGTCATCCATCCAAATCTTGATCGCTTGGATATCCTTCTTTAGGGCTAATGACAACGAGTCTAGCTTTTCGGCAATAATCGCCAATTAAGCCATGATTGAATCATGGCGAATACTGCTACCTTTTTTCTGCTTACTTAGGGTCTGCACCATCTCGTTTCCCGGCAATGGAACCAATGATAGAACCCAAAGTTGGATGCTTTGATTAAACTGAAAAACTAGTACAGATAGTGCCCAATTTCGAGAATGGGTGATCTCCAAATACAAGGTATAGAAACCCTAATTTTAGATAATAAACATCTACTCTAATCTAATTGCAGGGAACATATTTTAATACTAATTATTTGGTGGGAACAGTTATGCCCACTTCCTGACTTTGTGGGTTACCCCCCATTTCCTAAATTTTTGAATCCCTTCCCTCCCATTTGATTTCCCTCCATCCAGCAACCTGCCTCGACCCATGGGTCTGCCCAGAACAATTCTGACCCAGTTCTGGGCAGTGTTGTAAAAATCGCTAGGCGCTAGTCGGGCGGTGGGGTAGGGCCTAGGCGGGATTAATCGGGGCCTAGACGGGATTAATCGGATTGGAATTTTTATATGTAATTTTCAGTTTTTTATATATATACACACATTTTTATATGTAATTTTTATAAAAATGTTCATTTTTAAACCACACCAAAGGTTTTCGCCGGAAATTTCAGGATTTCGCCGGAAATTTCAGGTTTTCGCCGGAAATTTCAGGTTTTCGCTGGAATTTGGCCGGAAATTTCAGGTTTTCGCCGGACCATCTAGCGATTTTTGGACCGACTAGGTCAAAATTCCTCCTTAGCCGAGCGCCTAGCGATTAATCGGTGCCTAGGCGCGATTTTTACAACACTGGTTCTGGGTTCGTATCATATTGACTTATATTTTGAGTGGTGCATATCATGCAGGCTTGTCCGAAGTTGGTTGACAGGTTTAAAGAGAGGGAAGAGAATGTCAAGGTACAGAGTAAACTTACTTGCCTTGTTTATCATGAAGTGCTTGGATTACTGATTTGTATTCTGCAGATGGATGTTTTTAACACTTTCATTGAGTTGCTACGTCAAACGGGAAATGTCACAAAGGGGCAGATTGATGTTGACAAACTGAGGTAAGCATGTTGCTTAATTTTATAGCTTTGTATCTTTTGATTAAACCAGAAGGTTATTGTGATGATTATTATCAACTGGAGGTAGCAATATTAAGTTAAAAATCATGTGATGCATGCATTGCTTCTGGCAGAATTCACTTGTCAGCTGTTATGTTTTTAAGATCTGATTTTATCTTGGGATTTAAGTTTCTTCCGTATCTTGTAGCCCCAGATGGTCGTTGAAGCAAGAAGTACCCAAGGTTGTTAAATCTATTAATAGACAACTGTGTGAAAAGTCTATCAAGACAAAGGTACTTCATTGAACGTGCAAATGTGCAATATATTAAAATAATCACTACACATCCATTGTATATAAATTTTTGTTTTGTAAGCAATTGATCTTTATTCCCATCGTGCTGTGAACTTCAGATTGGTGCCTTTTCGGTTCTAAAAGAGCTTGTTGTTGTTTTGCCTGACTGCCTTGCTGACCACATTGGATCACTCATTCCTGGAATAGAGAAAGCACTTTGTGTAAGGAAATCTTGCAATTTTAATTTTGTTTGTTTTCCTGTTTGTATGAATAATGATAGTGTATCTCTGTTTTTTTCGTAAAATATCCTTTCTCCAGGAAAAATCCTCAACCTCAAACCTCAAGATCGAGGCTCTTATATTTACGAGATTAGTTTTAGCTTCGCATTCTCCAGCTGTTTTCCACCCATACATTAAGGTAATCCTGTAGAAATTTTATTTTAGATCTGTGGATGTATTTTCAACAAAGCTCAAGCTATGAGTTTGATTTGAATTTTTTTGTCATACAGTTAGCTTTACTGTATTTACTCTTTATTGGCATTTTGGAGATTAGTGTTGTTGCAAATCTAGGTTATCACACATTTTTGTTTCTCCAATGAATAATTTGCCAAAGATTGATTAATACTCACATTTTTTTAATATCTTTGCACCATCTATTGTCACCTTTTTAAAATATTTTGACTGTGTCACTATTGACTTGGTGTGCAGTTTGGAAGAGAGCCCATTGACCTTCGAAAGGAATTTTCTTTTCATTTTTTAGCCTTGTTAATTAAAATGACAATGTTAATTGATTCTTCATAGAGATTGGCTACCAAATTCGTGTCTGAATAATTTATGGGTCTTCATGAAACAATGTGAAGACATGGACATCACACATTTTAGGGGCAATAGGGAATTACTCCGAAAGAATATATAAATATAATGAACATTCAAAAGAAAGTACAAGAAACTATGTACTGGGTATCTTGCGGCCATTACCAAAGCTTACATGTCTAGTTTCATAAACCTGGCTACCATAAATTTAGAGAAGATGGTTTTAGAAATTTTCACATTTTATTCGCCAAAGAGCAATAATAAGGTACGACTCTCAATGCACAAATATAAAAGGATACTGCTGTTTATTGGTATATACTCTAGGATTTTTGGGCTCTAGTTCTATTGTTTTTTGCTACTTTTCTTCAGTTTGGCTCATGGAACTAGAATTACATGACGTTTACCACGAGATATTAGAACATGTTTATTTGTTCTAATACCTATTTAACTGTGGGTAATTTGTGGATATGAGAAAGGATGTGGATGTGATTCCTCTTAAGATTAGGTGTCTTCATGAATTTGAGAAAGTATTAAGGTGGTATTGCTCTTAACATAGCAAGGTCTGTATGTTTGTGGCAGTTTATTTTGTATGCAACATTCATGTGATTTTAATTTATATCTTTAGGCTATTTCTGCTCCTGTTTTATCTGCTGTTGGTGAACGCTATTACAAAGTTACTGCGGAGGCATTAAGAGTATGCGGGGAACTTGTTCGAGTTATTTGCCCGAACATTAAGGTTTTATCTTTTTTGTTCCGCCGTTTCTTGTTTATCTTTATTTTTCTCCTTCCTGAGACTATATATGGAACCGTTCAGGTTTCAGATTTTGATTACAAACCTTATGTTCATCCAATATATAATGCCATCATGTCACGTTTGACAAACCAAGATCAAGACCAGGTTAGTACTTGTTTATGAATTTCCTATGGGAATATTGCACTATGTCTTAACATCTTAACTTTGTCTGAGCTCTTCCTCCAGGAGGTCAAGGAATGTGCTATTTCTTGTATGGGGTTTGTTGTTTCAACCTTTGGTGATCACCTCACGGCGGAATTACCTGCGTGTCTACCTGTTCTTGTGGATCGAATGGGAAATGAGATAACACGACTTACTGCTGTAAAGGTTTGTCTAAATGCCATTATTAAGGTTTCCTTTCTGAAAAAGGCAAGTGATGCATTTTTTTTACCTACTGTTTGCTGCTCTATTTACCTGCAACAAGGTAAGAGGTATGTCACTATTTTAAGGAAAAATTTGTTCTTAATTAGCTCTATTATTCTTAATAGGCATGATGGCTAAGCTGAAGTATCAAGACTTCCATAGTTTTTTTATTTGTTATTGATCTTCACATGTTGTGTAAGGTAGCGGGCCTTAATTTCTCTACATGCTTTCTAGTTCAGCTAGCATAGACCGTCTGACACCTGACTAAGCTTTGGTATGTGAAAACACCAAGTTTTATGCAGTTTAATATGCTCACTTAACTTCCCAGGTCTTGTGTTATATGCAGATATTCAATCACATTGGATTTGAACTTTATAATCATGTAGCATTTGACTCCTCTCGAGGAGGCTTTAGAGGGACCTGACTTCCTTTTGCCTTCTGATACTATACTATAGAATATTCACCAATAAATTAAACATTACCTGAGCTCAAATTGCTGCTACCTGAACTAGTTTGGCTCTTTGCAGCTCTTAATTGAATGGGAGGGGATTTGTATACCTCTTTTAGCCATTCTTTACCAACTTAATTTTTTTAAATTATTTTAAACTAGTCAAAAGCATTAAAATTTGGAGGTATATGGCTAAAAGAGGGGATGCACAGATCACCACCTTCATTGAAAAATGGGTAAACTTTAGTCTTTAGTTGCTCGTTTCAAGTATTTGTATAAACGAGGGGAGTTGCTATATTCCCATAAAATCAACTTGTAGACATTTTCGTTTTCTTGACATTCTTTTAGCACTACTTACTGAATACGATGGCGTTCATCAAAAACTCATATGAAGCGAACTTGATATCTAGTTTAAAGTCGGTTAGAATGTGCCATGGCAGGCAGTTATATTAGATAAGATGTCACTAGATTGCTCACTTTGGTTGAATACTAGTTCCGGTCCATATACATACATGTTTTAGTAAACTAAACCAAAACTTTTGGTATCATTTACTCGATTTTCTTGTTAACAACCAAAAATGGTATAGCGAAGAGATCAATGAAAATTCAGTAGATGGATACAGAGCCTGTTCTTCAAATATGTAGCTCTCTCTAATAGGACTATATGAGACATTAGTCATGGTGGTCCTCTTGGAAGCATCACTACTCTTTTTTTCCTTTGTTTTTCTTGATAGCATTATGGATCCTTTTGAAGTGTTAACAGTATATGATTATATACCTTTTCATAATAGCCTGTCAGGTTTACTTTGTATAAAATGCTAAGTAGGCAACTCCATATACTTTTCTCTCTGATCCTTTGAATTGATTTTCAGGCTTTTGCGGTCATAGCTGCATCTCCACTGCACTTAGACCTTTCGTGTGTACTAGAGCATGTTATTGTGGAGTTAACTGCATTTCTACGAAAGGTATAAGCAGCACCAACGTTATGTATTATACTGTAAGGTAGTTGTTCTTGCTATCTAAAAATTCAAGGGAAAAACTGACATGGTTGATCTGCTTTCTGCTTTTGGAAATAGGCTAATCGAACATTAAGGCAGGCAACATTGGGTACTTTAAATACACTGATTGTTGCCTATGGTGATAGAATCGGTTCCACTGCTTATGAAGTTATCATTGTAGAACTTTCAACTTTGATCAGGTTTGCCACTTTGATCTTTTAGAATTTTGTAATGTCATTTTATATCTCAGATTAATGTATCTACTAGTTCTGGCTCTTGCAATTTAGTTATCTGGGGAGGAAACTAATATGCGATTAATTACCAGTGAATCAGACTTGCATATGACGGCTCTTACCCTTGAACTCTGCTGTACCTTAATGTCAGACAGGAGGTCTGGTCCAACTGTTGGTTTGACTGTCAGAAATAAAGTTCTTCCTCAGGCCTTGGCATTAGTAAAAAGTTCATTGCTTCAAGGGCAGGCTCTCTCGGTACTACCTCTCTTGTTATCCAACTTTACTTTTGGTCTGAGAAGGGTTTTGCTTTATTCTAAATCTGCTAAACCCCACAGGCTTTGCAAAACTTTTTTGCCACTCTAGTTTACTCTGCAAACACAAGTTTCGATGTTCTGCTGGAGTTTCTTCTTTCAACTGCTAAACCATCACCTCAAGGCGGTGGCATTGCAAAACAGGCTTTGTTTTCCATAGCACGATGTGTTGCTGTACTTTGCCTTGCTGCAGGTGACCACAAATGCTCATCTACAGTTAAGATGCTCACAGATATCTTGAAAGATGATAGCAGTTCTAATTCGGTAGGTTTCTCACCTTTCTTATTCTCATGTCACAATCTGATTTCAGGCTGATGGACAAATAACTTAGTGCCCAATACTACGCAAGCTGATTATACTGTATGTCGTCTCGTCTCAATTAGCATGTATTCCGCTTACCTGACTAACATCAAGTTAGTTTGTAGAATCCCAGGAGATCATTGAATCAATCCATCAAACAAGAAAACAAACCAAGAATAAAGAAGATTTGAATTAAATGTTAAAACAAACTTGATTTGATCGAACCAACTACAACCGTGTTCATAATCAGTTCATATAGGGGACGATGGGAAACGACGCGATGGTTCACAGATCGACGTATCCCATTGGTTGCCCTAAAACCGTTTCATTTACATATTACACAAATGATCCAATAACTAAGACTAATTACATAATAGACTCCATAACTATAACTATCTAATAATTACATGAAAGAAAAAAACTCTAAACTTTGATGCTCCATGTTTATCAAACTTGGTCAAACAATTAAGTCTAACAATCACCCCCCTAATTTTTTTACCCAAGTTTGATTCTTCTTGTGATTTCGACTTGCATTGCCTCTCCAGTTCCTCTGAATGGGAGTTACAACAATACTTGAATCTGACTTCTTCCTTTCATGATCGGCTATAACCAAACTCACGGATTATACGTTTTGAATTTTGTTTCTCACAGGCAACAACCCACTCTAACTTTGTGCGCTTGAAACTTGTTAGGTGTGGAGTCTCATTTAGAGGCGGCCGGCCCTAATTAGGGTTAGCCGGCCCTAATGGGCCTATCTCTACGGTTTGGGCCTAACTTGGAGAACAAGTTAGGAACCCTAGTTTTAATCTATAAATACCCTATGTTGTAATTGTAATCCGTGTGCCTTTGAGGTCCCCCACTGGGACCGAACCACGTAAAATTCTTGTGTAGTTTATTTTCTATTTTATAATCGTTTGTGCGTGAGTGTGTTGATTCTGCTGCGCCACTTTGTTCCTAACAAGTGGTATCAGAGCTTTGGCTCGTTACACACGGTATTGCACGGAAGAACGATTCGCAAAGGAAAACCCTAACTGCTACAATACCGCCGCCGTGAACAGTGATTCCGGCATGAACAGTGTTTCCCGGTCATGCGTGAACAGTGTTTCCGGACAGCGTGAACAGTGCTTTCGGTCAGGCGTGAACAGTATTGGCAGAATTTTTTCGTTTTTTCTGCTGCTGCTGTTCTAGGGCAGATTCGCAGCCTGGTTTCTTGTTTTTTGGGCCGCCGAAATTAGGGTTTGCGCAAAAGGAGAAAGAAAACAGGGCTGTTCGGGACTGATTTGGAGTGATTTTGCAATTAGAGTTTCTGTTGTGGATCTCTTGGAGTTGCTGGTTTCACTCGGGTTTGCAGGTGAAGCGTCGGGTCAGGTGTTTCGAGTTTGTATCGCAGGTATAAATGGTTTTGTTTATAGTACCGGGTTAATCTCTTTGAAGCCGCCAATTAGGGTTTGGTTATAAAACTCTTGGATTCGTCAGGTAAAGGTTAGAGATTTGGTTAGTTTCTGTTGACTGCTTATTATCAACTGTTTGGGAACCGGGTTATGTGAAATTCAGTCTTCGGGTTTAGACTTGTCCGCGAGGTTTATTGCATGAGCAAATTGGTCATTTGACATGTTCGGTAGAACACCTGTCAAGTTCAAGCCCATGCAAGTGTTGTGTTTATTTCACTGTTTCAATTTGTTTCCTGTTTGCTATTGTTATAGCTGAAGACTGGATGGATGTAATCGAAGGTTTGACGGTTTGGATTTCAGTTGGTTGGTTTTGTCAAAAGAACGGGTGTGGTACTGTGGGATAAAACCGGTGAAAATGGAACCAGCAGGTTTGGAATGCTTTGGGTTTTAAGTATTTCGGTTGTGGTGTGCTGGTGACGACATAAGTGAAAAAAAAGGGAAGTCAGGTGATATTGCTTGGTTGAAAGATTTTTCGGTTAGGTTTAGCTGATCGGGTGTACGATCACGGAATCCTTGGTATCGTTTGCTTTCATGAAAGCTCTGCTGCTGTTATAACCGTTTGCCGGTTAGCTGGTCTAGAACAACTTAGTTGTTTCTTGTTCGGTGGTGATCAGTGGTACGACATTTGGCATGGGTTGGGATAACAGGGACAGTGGGAGCTGAGCATAGTTGACTTGGTGGAGCTGCATGGAGGTGTGAGACATTCTTTAGAGTCGATGTCAAAGATAGTAAATTATGCTTCTGAGAATGTGTCTGGGTTGATGCATTGGGACTCAGTGAAGGCAGTGAAGACTCATGGGTTCGAGATTCTGGTATACTTCATTTCATGTTACCCACTGTAGTGAAGTATTGGTGAATCTTACTGAAGACTTTGGGAAGATACGGGTTTATGTATCGCCGGAAGAAGGGAACCAACTTCCGAGTATTTAAGTCTTTGCTCGCTGCATCGGGTAGAGCTAAGTGGATTCATTTTGCAAGAGTGAATCCTGGAGCCACGAGGATGTCAGCTGAGTGCATTCGTAGGTTTAAACCAGGTCAGGGGTTTTGGGAACAGTGGGAGCACGGGGCGTGTTCTGGGTACAGTTCAAAACACAGTTGGGTTTTGAAGACCGGATTTCCTAATGGAAAATCTCTCCTGGGTTTCTTGCAGGTTTTGGAGAGTGGTGTTTCCTCTGGAAGTCTCTGGAGCCGGTAGTTTGAACCAGTGGGAGCCGGTTGAGATTGAGGATGAGTCAATGGCGGGTTTTGCCATGGCTGTGTCAGTGATGACTGTTGGGTTGGAGCTCGGGGGAGCTTCAACTGGCTCTTCTGGTAATTAAGAAGAGGGTTGCTGTAACTAGGAGGATTGGATTGAAGTCTTAGCCTGTTTATGAGAACTGAAGGCTTGGAGGACTCCAAGTGGGAGATTGTTAGGTGTGGAGTCTCATTTAGAGGCGGCCGGACCTAATTAGGGTTAGCCGGCCCTAATGGGCCTATCTCTACTGTTTGGGCCTAACTTGGAGAACAAGTTAGGAACCCTAGTTTTAATCTATAAATACCCTATGTTGTAATTGTAATCCGTGTGCCTTTGAGCTTAATGAAATAACCTAGTTGCAGCCCTTGGACGTAGGTCCCCCACTGGGACCAAACCACGTAAAATTCTTGTGTCGTTTATTTTCTGTTTTATAATCGTTTGTGCGTGTGTGTGTTGATTCCGCTGCGCCACTTTGTTCCTAACAAGACTTGCAACAAAACGAACATCTCTCCTTTGGCTTCGATTTCTGCTTGGCCTCGGGTAATCAGGCAACAACAAGAACTTGTTCTTTCTTTCCATGTTTCCAGTCCTTTCTTCTAAATCGTGCGGTTACTCTCAATGGTTTCGTTTGTCTACCACCACCACGGGCAGTCCCGGATTTACGCCGAAACCCCCTTGCTTTCTAGATAACTTTCTGGGCAGCATACATATTCAGGTTTTCTTGGCAAAGGTTTCTTCTTCCCTTGTCTACTCGGACCATCACTCAGTTTCAGCCCTGCAAGACTCCTTGTGATCCTCATCTGGCAGCTCTCGGGACTAGAATCACAACCTTCGTCTTCAACTTTGAAACTCATGATCGGTATCGTTTCATCCGCTATTACCCATGTAACCACTGCAACCCTTGTCTCCTTTGTAGTCGTGGGAACCAGCGCCATTTTCTTCATACCCGTGGGCTCTTCAATTCTTCTGGACGACAACCAATTGAACTTCTGGCTTCATTCTTCTGAATCTTATCTCGGTCCCTTCTAAATTCTCTTCCTTGATTGCCTTCTGTGATTTGGTTCTTGCTTGTCCGTTTCTGGAATTTTGAACAAGGAATGATTTATTGATAGGACAACCAAAATTTGATTCTTGAATGATGATTGAAAACAATGACCTTGATCTTGATTTGAGCCTTGGCTATGATACCACTGTAGAATCATTGAATCAATCCATCAAACAAGAAAACAAACCAAGAATAAGGAAGATTTGGTTTAATCCTAAAAACAAACTTGAGTTGATCGAACCAACTACAACTGTTTTCATAATCAGTTCATATAGGAGACGATGGGAAACGATGCGATGGTTCACATATCGAAGTATCCCATTGGTTGCCTTAAAATCGTTAACATTTACATATTACACAAATGACCCAATAACTAAGACTAATTACATAATAGACTCCATAAC
The DNA here is from genome assembly GCA_023525975.1 of Smallanthus sonchifolius. NCBI lineage: Eukaryota > Viridiplantae > Streptophyta > Magnoliopsida > Asterales > Asteraceae > Smallanthus > Smallanthus sonchifolius. The sequence continues at coordinate 21,291,842 of CM042043.1, forward strand.
TATGACTATCTAATAATTACATAAAAGGCTCTAAACTTTGGTTCTCCATGTTTATCAAATCTGGTCAAACAATTAAGGCCAACATTCCCTACATCCTCACCTTACCTTAACTTGTCACCTTGATAATTGTGATGAATGGCTTTTGTCACTTACAGTTTGTCAGTTTCTACTTTAATGGTCCAATAGTGCCCTACCTATGAAACAGCTAATTGGCGTGAACATGTGCTTCACTTTCCACTCTATCTCTTACACGTGGTTCTTTGGCTGTTAAAGGAATATTTTATATCTTTAAGTAGACGTCATGTTGATTAATACTTCTAGTGGGCTTCTCTACTTCGATGAAGTCTACTCCTCTTGTGGAACGTATACAAAACAAAATGTGAAGCACAAGAATATAGTTTGCTTTAAGAGAATGAATATGGTACACTATCTTCTCGATGCAATTAATAATCTGGTTGTGTACATCCATATCACATTCAATTATGTGTTTGTAATCTAAGCAAGGCTGTCCTTAGAGCAACATATGATTGCTCCGTTTCATTGAACTGCTTGTTGATAAGTTTCATCTATATTTTATTGTGATTGATATTTAGTTGGTGAATATCTATGTAGTCGAGTTGCTTAAGAATAACATTTGAATTGCTGGTTATATATTCTCCTCACCGATTGAATTGATCAGTAGAAGAATAGATTCTGTGATATCTTACCAACCTGACAGCCTCTAATTATGACTAGTTATATTCTGAACTACCTCTGATGTGATTATTTTTCATTTTTGGAATTTGTAAGCGGGTTTTCTCTATACCCCATTGCGGTTCTTTTACAACTGTCATCTAGAGTCACTTCTTTTTGTCTGAAATCAGCACTGACACATCATTTATTGACAGTGTAGTTTGGTTATGGATGATAAACTATATATCTCTTGGCCTTGGTTTTAAAAAGCGCGCCTCAGGCGCAGGGTCCTGGGCTTTAGGTTACCTAAGGCGCACAGGTGTACAAGAAGCGCGCGATTCTGCGCTTCGATCCGCTTTTGTGCGCTTAAGCGCTTTTTTTTGGGCTGGCAATGAAGATTTGGCACTTGATTTTGAGGACAGCACTCGAAGAGGATCGAGGGAGATGAAATCGAAGGTTTATGCTGAAAGACCAGTTCATATATGTAAGAATAAGAAGAAATTGAAGCTTACCTGTGATGGAGATGAAGATGTGCCATGGAGATGAAGATTTGCGATGGATATGATGAAGATGAGAGATGACGGCAGTTTAGTAGAAAGAAATTTAGGGTTACTAACTTATAATTAAAACAACGGGAGAATGGATTTTAGGGTAAAAAGGCTTTTTTTTTATTAACTTACATTTTTCATCCTTCATATTATTATAGCTTTTGTCAAATTTAACATTAAACTTTTTAAATATATGTATTTGTTCTTTTTTTCTTGTTTCTAAAGTCTCTAACAAAGATTTTTGCTTCTTTAGGTTGTACGTATAGTTGTTTATGTTGTACATAAAGGTTATTTATCAATTAATTTGTATATATCTTTTAATTATCTAAATTTAAGGTGTAAAAGGAATAACATTATAGTAAATATTATATGGAATTAATCTTAAAATATTATATTAATACCTAGCGCCTCGCGTACGAAAATCCTTGCGCTTTTGCGCTCTGCGCTTTGCACCTCGGTTTTATACTCTGTCGCCTTGGTGTGCTTCTCGCTTTTTAAAACCAAGCTCTTGGCTCAAGTCTACACATTCATTGATGGTTTTCTGTTTGAGTATGTTTTCTGAGTTTGTTGTAGATTATGGATGTGTAACCGTGAGTGGTACTTCTATGACATTATTGTGCCATCATAGAGTTGATTGGAATTTTATTTCATGGTGGTAATGAATGTGTAGTGTGGCCTTCTGTAACTCTAGTTAAGTAGAAACAAGTGGCATTTATTTTAGACAAAAGCAAGATCATGATTTTAGATATGGTGTAAGAATATTTCATTATGGCCGGGCATACACATTTACCTTAAGTACAAAAGTGTTTAAAAATTAAAATGAAAAAAAGCACATAGAAAGAGTATATAAAATTGTTTCACATGCCTTTTACTACTTTAGATGATGATTAATTGCCATACTTTTAGCGAATGCAAGAATTTTTGCTTTTTTATTTATATAAGGATACTAGATTTGAAACCAGTGTTTTACACGGGTTGAATAAAGGAAATATTAAATAGTTAGTAATGAAGATTTAGAAATTATAAAGGAAATGTTAAACAGCAATAAGATTTAGGAATTAATATAGGAAATGTTAAATAGTTAGTAAGGAAATATTAAATAGTTAGTAATGAAGAAAAAGTAAGCGGGAAAAATAATCTTGGGCTCACGGAATTGTGACATGTGACGCAGTATAGATATCAATTCCTACTGACCGACAATGTGATTAGATTGTCGTATTTGGCAAACTTAGATCTTTTGCATGATATTATCTCCTTACATTGCTATTTGTCAGGTTTATGAACCTCTTTAGATTTAGTGTTGTGAATTTTCTTTAGTATGTCATTTCTGAATACTGTTTATCTTCTTTTTAGGCCAAACAACACCTTGCTTTGCTATGTTTGGGTGAAATTGGGAGAAGAAAAAATTTGAGCTCTCATGTACACATAGAAAACATAGTTATTGAATCCTTTCAGTCGCCCTTTGAAGAGATAAAATCTGCAGCCTCTTATGCACTTGGCAATATTGCTGTTGGAAATCTGCCCAAGTACTTGCCATTTATCCTTAACCAGATTGATAATCAGCAGAAAAAACAATATCTTCTGCTCCATTCTCTGAAAGAGGTAAGTTCAAATCTAAATTTATTTGAAATTTCATTTCTGATCTATAAACCCGTTCGCAAACAGTAATAACAATTTTGAATTGAAAAAGCTTCACTTATACTATCGCTTTACCCATTATCATTTATCTATTTTACAGGTGATAGTGAGACAATCTGTAGATAAAGCAGAATTTCAAGATTCCAGCGTTGAGAAGATACTTAACTTGCTATTTAACCACTGTGAAAGTGAGGAAGAGGGTGTCCGCAACGTGGTAGCAGAGTGTCTGGGAAAAATTGCTCTGATTAAGCCTTTAAAACTCGTTCCTGCCCTCAAGGTATATTATCAGCTTTCTGTAATATTTTTGTGGGTTAAACATAAAGGTGGCAAGATGGGTGGGTTGAGTGGGCAGGCAACTATAAGCAAAGGTCAAAACAGACTGGGTTCGGTTAGGATGACCCTGTGAACTCTTTCTTGTCCATTTTTTTAATATAAAGAACTAGTGTGTTCATTATGGTTTCAAACAACATTACTGCAGTAGTTATCTAAATTTTTTAATATGATGATTCAGGAAGTTGTGTTTGTTAAAAATAGACATTGGGTATTTTTCAACCCGCTCGACCATTCTCCTTTTTAGCTAGAGTAACCCGTTTGAGATAAAACACAACCCATTTCGACCCATTCATAAGTCAGTCTTAAATTATTAATTACCACATCTAGTTAAGACCAGTGTTGTAAAAATCGCTAGGCGCTAGTCAGTCGGTGGGTACCGACTAGCGATTAATCGGATTGGAATTTTTATGTTTTTAGAATTATTTACTAAAAATTTGGCTATAAATAAGCTTTATATATGTTTTAAGATATAAAAAATATATATGTACAACATCTTGATGCACACACATGTAAAAGTCTTGGTTAATTTTGTTAAAAATATCATTTTGAGGGTGAAACTTGTAGTTTTATTTAAGAATAAGTGATAAATGAAAAAAATGTAAAAGTCTGGTTAAATTTGTTAAAGCTATAACTTGAGGATGAAACTTGTAATTTTATTAAAAAATAAGTGATAAATGAAAAAAAAAACTTTGGGCCGATTTGGGCCGACTAGGATCGATTTCCGATTAACTGTCCGACTAGCTCAAAATTACAAAGGAATCCACCGATTTTCGATTAACCCACTGATTAATCCTGATGTTTACAACACTGGTTAAGACTAGAGGCACTGCTACTTATATGTGTATAATGTTGAAGTTCATGTTCAAATGTATATATTTCTGTAGGAGAGAACAACCAGTCCTGTTGCATTCACCAGAGCAACAGTTGTTGTTGCTGTGAAGTATTCTATTGTTGAACGGCCAGAGAAGATTGATTCAGTCCTGTACCCAGAGATTTCTACATTTCTTATGCTTATCAAGGATCAGGATCGGGTGAGTTTAACAAAGAACATGCTTCTAGCATTCTAACGTGTTGGATTATATTTCTTTTTAAATACAAGTACCTATATGTGTGTTCTAACATTGATGAACCCTGATTATATTCTATCACCAGTTCCTATAGTTCTTTTAATTTTGTTAAATTTGGGCAGCATGTTAGGCGTGCAGCTGTTTTGGCTTTAAGTACAGCTGGCCACAACAAGCCAAACCTCATCAAGGGGCTTCTTCCAGAACTTTTACCACTTTTATATGATCAGACAGTTATTAAGGTAACTGTTACATTTGCTTTTGATATGTGATAGATTACCCTTCTAATTCTTAAAAGAAAATCAGCTTCAGCAGTGTTATAGTGAGGTACAAAATAAAGGCATTTTCAGTGTTGTAATGGGATGAAGGTAACATTAATGCCTCGTGCTAATGAAATGGGTGGAATTAATGTTATTATCATAATGAACAATTGAAAATTGTGATAAAGGTTATTTGATTCCGTGAAAGGAATATTATGAGCCACTTCATTTTGGAAAATACAGGTGGAGATAAGAGTCATAAAACATTAAAATGAACTTTCCTGTAGTTATCATGAAAACTTATTACTAAATGTATGCAAATTATTATGATATTGATTGATAAGTTGCCTAAACTCCCTTTCAAGATAGTGCACAAGTAACTTTGGTAAAGACTCGAAAGGCCTGAACTTTCTGCTGCAAGTGTATTATCTAGAAACCCCATTTTCTTGTTATTTTTCTCATTTACATTCTGCCCTTTGTGAAGCTTTTTCTTGATTATTTCTTGAACAAAAACATGTATATATGTTTTGTGTATTGATTTTAATACCTGTTTGTGCAGAAAGAACTGATAAGAACGGTGGACCTGGGTCCTTTTAAGCATACAGTTGATGATGGCCTTGAGTTAAGAAAAGCAGCATTTGAATGTGTGGATACATTGCTTGATAATTGCCTTGATCAGTTGAACCCTTCATCTTTCATTGTGCCTTACCTTAAATCTGGTCTTGATGGTAAGTACATTGTTGCGACCTATTACGTGATGATGTGGTTCATTACATAGATACTGATTTAATAAATTTGGTATTTCTATTCATCACACAGATCATTATGATGTTAAGATGCCTTGCCATCTTATCCTCTCAAAACTTGCAGATAAGTGTCCTTCGGCTGTCTTAGCAGGTAAGTGTTTTTTATATGTTTGGGCATCTAGACACTCTGGTTCCTAGCTAGCTAACTTACATAGTTGATTTGAACCCTTACAGTTTTAGATTCATTGGTGGAGCCCCTCCAAAAGACTGTTAACTTCAAGCCAAAACAAGATGCTGTAAAGCAAGAAGTTGATCGCAATGAAGACATGATCCGGAGTGCACTTAGAGCTATTGCATCTTTAAATCATGTCAGGTATCTGTCACTTCCTTTTGGAGTATACCTTTAGCCTAAACAGTCCACCTGGTCCCTGCAAAACGCTCATTTAACTTGGCCGTGGCAGATTTCAGCTATCTCGTTCAGCGAAAAAGGAACCGACTCTTATCTAATAATACATCTATATTCTACAATAAAGTTGCTACCTCTTAAAACCCGTTGTTCCTATTCATAACTAGAAGGGGCAAAATGGGCGGGTTGAGGGTCAAAATGGGTAATTATCAAGTGCAGGTCAAAACAAGTCTTTCTTTACCCATTTGCTTGGAGTTTTATAAATAATAATGTGTTAACACTGATTACACAAATAATCTTAACTTTTTTTTTTTCGTTTTTAAAGTGATTTAGAAGGTTTAAACTTTTAGTACATCCAATGTAGTTCGAATGCCTTTTACATGGTTTTCTTTTCAGTCAAATCCTTAACATAACCTATTTGACTCTTTAGAGATTAAAATGTAACCCAAATAGACCTATTTTTAGGTAAACGGGTCAAAATTGCCACCTCGATTACCAACTGTTGTCTTTGCAGTGGAGGAGATTGCAGTCATAAGTTCAAGAATCTGATGGCGGAAATAGCTAAATCACAATCTCTGTGGGAGAAATATTGTTCCATCCGTAATGAGTGAACATCGATTTCAGTTGTGGGAAACGTGAGTGCATCTGGAATACCTCGGTGGACAAAGGTGAGAGAACATCCCGGGCTTGAATATCTGTTTTATGAAGTTGCAAAATATGCTCTCGTATCGGGTAGGTAGGTGTTAGATTTTACCGTCCAGTTGCATGCCTCCTTTCCCAGTTTTGTGGTTTTAAATCTTTGAAATGGGACTTTTTTGGTCTTTATAAGTAGTGTACAGACTTTTAATGGCGGAACGATGTGAAAAAGAAACAAGAGAACCTATTTTGTGCTACATAACATTGTTCTGATTCGCCATTTATTCGACTGTTTACTTGCCCCGAGTTGGCGTATTCGTACCTGAAGTTCGTATTTGTACCGAGTTGGTACACATCTTTATCCTTGTGACTTAACTTCTCTTGCATCCTAATGTGTTTGGTTTTTGTTGTGAACTTAAAACTATGCCATGATGGTAACACTATCCAATCACTTGTATTTGTAACATAAAGTCTCAATACGTATAGAGAGGGCTATTAAATACATAACCAATTTGGGTTATGTTTTAAGCTTGATAGATCTTGGTACATCAAGTATATCTTGTTATATGTATTTTTCTGTATTTTACGTGTGTGGAAAGGGTTAGTCACTAATTAATTAAAAAAAATCCTTTACCTTAGCAAACGATAAAATAATTTTGTTGAGTTATATTTTGTTGCTAGTAAAGTTGTCACAAATAATTCTAGTTTCTTATAGAATATATTTTCTATGATGAAAAACAAACATGAGACATGTCTTCAATTCTTGCATATAAAGTATATTGTTAGCGTGTGATAAATATATAAAAATATAAGTAAATGTATTTTTAGGATGATTTTATAAGATCAGGTTTTAAATTTATAAAATGATAATTACTTTAACTTAAAACACATACAATAGGCAAGTGTACTTATCGCTGCGTAATATAGTTTGGGTAAAAACCAAATATCGAACCATGGACACGGATCCCGTACTCAACCCTCGCTATTGTCTGACTAGGATAATAAGTTGAAAAATGGGTTTTGTTTAACAGGAAAATAAAAAGTTAAGAAATGTAATTAAAACTATTATTCTGTTTAAGGTGTTACTCTAGTTGTTATCCCTTGTTAATTAATGCTATATTTAAAGTAAGGTTGGTCATAGTTACTAGTACTAACCCTTTCGATAGGGGAGTTAGTATGTTGTAACGAAACAGTGGATACGGTTGGTCAACTGTTCCTTAATGAATATAACGGACCCTAAACGGGGTGTCAAGTCCGTCAGTATCATCACAATTCATTATTCGGACTTATTATCCTTGTGAGTGACGTACGTCTGGTCATGTAACTTCTTCCGGTAAGTCAGAATGTACGACTTTCTCCAAAGGTACTTTATGAACTCTCGGACCTAACAATTTATGTTCTTAAATAGTTGTCTTTACTTATAATGTTATTTCAAATAAATAAGACTTTCCTTCTCAAGACCAAACCCCATGGATCCCGCTAGAAGTCCTCTGCAAGCCGATACAAGAGAAGTAGAGAAATACCGACACAACCGCCCGGTCTGGTTAGGGCTCAAACGGCCCGCTGATTACCCAAACCTCCAATCAGCCCATAATATAAAATCTATACTAACCAGCCGTGCTAGCATCAAGATTTGTATATAGACAGTACAAATATCGAATAAGCTTCCCAAACAAAAAGTCTTGCTTGAGTAACTCACAAGATAAAAGATTATTAAATTGATTTAAAGATCACTTATTCTGGTCTTTTTTAGATAACTTATAGTAAATACTTTAAAAATATAACTTACTAAAAATACTTCATTAATTAATTAAAGTTCAACCAATTCGATCAACACAAGAGGTCTAGTCAACACTAACCCTTAAATAATGTGTGGAAGTATTCCAACACCAAGAGAGAGTGTGTATAGGTTGCCTCTTGTTTCACTCGAACGAGAAGAATAAGTTCATATTACAAGACTTATAAAAGAAAAGGCTAAATGGACCAAAACCGAGAGAGTTCCGGCTCTTAGCAGAGTACTAAGGCCTTCCCTACTCTTGATCTTAGATACCTAAAACACTAGAATGAACTTGCTATTTATAGACTCATAATTTGGTAATGCACGGCCGTGCATTGGGATGCACGATCGTGCAAAGCACTCATTTATTGCACGTGAGGGAATCTGGCAGAGCAGGAAATGACAGGGGCAGGTGGCACTATTTTCACGGTCGTGATTGCACGACCGTGCAAAGTCTAATTTTGACTCCTTGCTTTATTTTGACTTATGGGTTGACTCCTTGGGTGCACGAACGTCTGATTGGCTTCCGGATGTTGATTTTGCCTTGTTTTTGGGTGTTTTCTCCATGTTTTTGTATGCACGGGTTAATTATCCTGTTATAACACAAATAAGTGGATTAAGTATCATATCTTATCATATTCTCTATAATTTGTGCTAATTATAATGATAATTGTGCATGTAAAACATGTATAAATGATAGCATATCATATATCAAAAGAGAAATGTTTACAAGAATGTTGAAAGAATAATACTTGTAAGTGATCTTAGGAAACATGATAGAAAATATATTATGATCCAAAAATGATGTACAAATGAAACATTTATGGAATGATATAATATTAAGTTATTTAAATAAAACTAGCTGGTTATACCCACGCTCCATGATGGGTGTCAGGCCGATTGTTAATAAAATTTAAATAAAAATGCATGCGTAAAGGTAAAAATAGTGTTAATTAAAAATAAACATAAAAGTAAATAAAAAAGGGAAAAAACAAAAATAAAATATTATTGGTTCGGGTCGTCTAAAACCATAAAAGCGAATACCGATACTGGTTCCAATAATACCAAAACATGAGATGATGTTTGGTCATAATAGATTCGGCTCGTCACGGCACCAAAATGGTAACGACACTCTCTATAGGTTACGATTAAAAAAACTCGATTTTGAATACAACTCTGTTTTCAAAACAAATTCATATCGGAACGTTGACTAGAAATAAACTAAAAACAGTAACGCAATCCGTTCTTTTTTTAAATTAATGAACAAAAGTTAATAAAAAAAAATAAATTTATTAGAAAATTAAACGAGTTAAAAGTGTATATTATATATAGATGTAAATAATGAATAAGAAATGAAATATCAAATAAAGATGGCTGAAATAATATTCCATATAATAATTACACTCGTGAAGAATTATTTGTTGAATGTACAACTAAGGTTTTTATCTATGGAGGTGATGTAAATCTAAAATCCCAACTAAAAAGACAAGGTTTAATAAGTAGAAAGGAACTAGAAATGTTGTCCCGCCACGAAGCGTGGGAAACAAACTTTAAATAATTAAGATGGTGATATTAACGTGGCTAAACACAAAAAAAAAATTGTTTAAATAAATTTTGCCCCTCGCTCTACAGTGGAAGACAGATACGGTGACATTGATGTGGCTAAGCATAATAAAAAACGTGGTTAAATATATAAAAGATACGTATGGAGTTACGAAGACTAAGTTGTGAAGATCGAAACATAGATAAAAAACAGTTATATAACGGTATCGATATTTTTCAGTTGGTGCCTATCTCATTCTTCACGGTACCGGTACATTATCGTCAGTCGATTTGAATACGACTCCATTTTTAACAAAACTTATATCGCAATGTCAATAAAAAGTAAAACAAACAAACTAGAAATTTTAGGAAAAATCAAATTATATATATATATATATATATATATATATATGGGAGGGTTAGGCTAAAAAGGAAGAAAAACCTAAAAATGTAGGAAAGATTTTTAGCGCGACACGTGTCCAAGAACAGAAAATGAGAGAAAGGGTACTTGTGTCAAAAACACAAGATTCTTAATTAAAACATGCACATGCAAGTCACATGTCATTCCCTTCCCCCCATTTTTTAAACGTCTATAACTTTTTTATACGTCATTATTTAAAAAAAAATTATATCATAAAATCGAGCGTTTTTTTATCTTTCCAACGAGTATGGTATTGCTATATTAAAAAAAAAACCCACCAACTGGATGTTGTTTGAACTTGTGAGTTTTTATGGTGTTTTATGGAGTATACACATGATTTTTGAAATTGTGCATTTTACACATGGTGTTTTATATTTTAATATCCATACACATGTATTTTATGATATTTATGTTTATGACGTTTTTGTTTTGTCATGGTGTTTTACACTTTTGGCGTAAAATTTCAATCGACGATTAGTTTCTCATTGTGTTTTATACTTTAACTTTCATGTGCATGGTGTTTTGCCATGTTTGTGTTTATGGCGTTTTACCTTTTTTTTAAACGTCTAGTTCAACATAAATTATACGTCACAGTTGTAAAACACAATGACAAACTAAAACGAAATGTGAAAACACCATGACCAAAAACACCATGTGGAAATTTGATGTTTTAATTTGTCATTGTGATTCTGAAAACACGTGTTGAAAGAGTTTATAAAGAAACTAAAACATCATGTTGGATCATAATTTTTCATTGTAATTTATCAAAGAGTTTATAAAGAAACTAAAACACCATGACCAAAAACACCATGTTAAAATTGTCATTTTGAAAACACCATGACCAAAAAAGTTAAACGTCATGTTGAAGTTGGCCTCCAGGTGTAAAACACAATGACTAGAAAGACTCTATGTTGAAAAACACCATAATCTGAAAAACTCAATGTTGAAAAAACACCATAGATCTAAAACACAATGTTGAAAAAAAAAACTCACTTTCAATGTTATTTAAATAGAAACGATTTAAAATAATATATATATATAAAAACTAATAGTAATAATGAAAACACTATGACCAAAAAAGCTAAAACTTCATATTCAAAATGACCAAAGGTGTAAAACACCTTGAACAGAAAAACTTTATATTGAAAAACACTCAGTTAAAAACACCATAACTCTAAAACATCATGTTTGGTAAAACCCACTTTAATTATATTTGAATAAAAACGATTATATATATATAATAATAAAAAAACTAATCGTAATGTTGAAACACCATAATAAAAAAATGCTAAAACAACATGTTGAAAATGGCCCATATATGTAAAACACCGTAACTAGAAAAACACAGTTGAAAACACCATAGATTTAAAACATCATAAATCTAAAACACCATGTACAAAAAACCCACTTTAATGTCATTTAGAAAGATAAAAAACGCTCGATTTTATGGTGAAATCTTTTAAAAAAATAATGACGTATAAAAGAGTTATGGACGTTTAAAAAAATGGGAGAAATTGCATGTGACTTATATGTGCACTTTTTTGGCTTGGCTCTTCCCTTTATACCCTTCCTAGTGATTTTTCACTTGCTATTATTTACAAAAATGTCACCGCGTGAATATCAGCTACAAATCACAAAGATCTTGTAGCTGAGATTCCTTCCTACACATTTTAGAGTTTTAATCCTTTGTAGTGGAACCTCCCCTTATATATATATATATATATATATATATATATATATATATATATATATATATATATATATATATATATATATATATATATATATATATATATATATATAGGGGGAGGTTCAAATAAGAAGTAGGTTTTCTCTAAGAAATCTAAGAAATGACCAAAACGCTTAGAAACGATATCAAACGAACTCCGATTGAGCTCATTTACATGGCGTTGGAACCGTCTCGTCGAACTCTATCATCTTAACTTTTAGGGTTTACCTTTTAAGGTTTAGATTTTGCGTTTGAATTTTTTGATTTTAGCCTTATGGTTTAGCATTAGGTTTTAGATTTTATAGTTTAGGTTTTTTTGAGGGTGGGGGTGGGGGGTTTAGGTTTTTGGGGGTGGTTGGGGGTGGGTTTAGGTTTTTGGGGGTGGGGGGTGGGTTTAGGTTTTTGGGGGTGGGGAAGGGGGGGTTTAGGTTTTTGGGGTGGGGTTGGAGGGGGTTTAGGTTTTTGAGGGTGCGGGTGGAGGGGGGTTTAGGTTTTTGGGTCCGGATTAGAGTTCGATGAGACGGTTCCAACGCCGCTGGAATGAGCTCAATCGGAGTTCGTTTGACCCACTTCTTAGCGTTTCTTAGTGAAAAACCACTTCTTAATGGAACCTTCTCCTATATATATATAGTATAGGGTTCTACTAAGAAGGGAAAAAAGTGTAGGAAGTGTAGGAAAGATTTTGAGCCACAAGATCATTGGGTTTTGTGGTTGAGATTGAGGCGGTGGTAAAAGGGTAAATAATTGCAAATTAGATTCCAACATGAGGGGTAGAAAGGTAAAATCCGGCCAAACAACCCCACATGCTAGTCACATACCATTTTCCCCATTTTTTTTAAACGTTCATAACTTTTTTATACGTCATTATTTTTTTTTTAAAATATATCATAAAATCGAGCATTTTTTTATCTTTCCAACGAGTATGGTATTGATATATATATATATATATATATATATATATATATATATATATATGTGGTGTTTTATAGTGTATATGGTGTTTTTATGGCGTTTTTTTTTCTTTTCACTACTACATAACAAAATTCGTCCACCGACTGCAGCGATTACCCACAGAAACGTAACTATGATTCTGTCTAGTGTTTTAACATTTAAACTTCAACGTTTAAGTCTGCACATGGTGTTTAAATTTGCACATGGTGTTGTTTAAATTTGTACATAGTGTTTAAGTCTATAACATTTGTGTGTAAGTCTGTACATGGTGTTTAAGTCTGTACATGGTGTTTTAATATTTAAACTTCAATGTTTAAATCTAGACATGGTGTTTAAATCTGCACATGGTGTTGTTTTAATCTGTACATGGTGGTTAAGTCTATAACATTTGTGTTTTTACTCTTTACATTGTGTTTTAACATTTTATACATAATGTTTTACAATTAAACGTCAATCTACCCATGGTGTTTTACATGTTTATGTCGTTTAAAATTTCGGACTTGACCACATTTGATTCGGAGTGGATTACAAGTATTAGGAAAATTATTTCAATTTTTTCTACGTGGTGTTTTAAAACGCCATGTGTAATACACTTTCCCAGGTGTAAAACATTATCAACAAAATCTAAAACACCATGTGTACAACACCATGACCAGAATCTAAAACGCCATATGTAAAATACCATGACCAATCTAAAACCCCATGTAGAAAATGCCCAGTTCTTGTTAAAAAAATGATTTTTACATGCCCAATCTAAAACACCATGTGTAAAACGTCACTTGTAAAACACCATGAACCGAATGTTAAACGCGCAGTTCAAAAACACCATAAAATTTTCAGTTCAGGAACAACTTAAAATGCTCAGTTCAAAAATACCATAAAACGACGTTTATATATATATATATATATATCAATATCATACTCGCTGAAAAGATAAAAAAACGCTCGTTATAATGGTGCAATTTTTTAAAAAAAATAATAAGGCATAAAAAAGTTATGAACGTTTAAAAAAGATGAGAGGAATATGAATGTGACTTACATGTGCATTTTCCTTTTCATGTGAGTAGCATGTGGATGGTTGGTGTGACATTCGGACTTTTTGAGTTAACTCCGTTAGCAAATCCAGTTAAATACAAACCTAGTTAACTTATCTCAAACCCCAGGGACTGATTCTGCCAAGTTCTAAACATAGAAACAGGAAACTACAAGGACTAAAAGTGCAATTTGTCAAATCCGATTTCTGTTGACTTCTGAAAGTCAATCCGTGAGCTTTTGACCCAAATTCGTTTTGCATAATCGTTTTCTACTTGATTTTGTAACTGAAATCGCACGTTTGTGGCATTAAAGGCCATAACCATCGAATTAATCGATATCGACAAATTCGATTTACCAATTCTCAAATTAAACCTCTGCGCATCTTGTACGAGTCTCAGAGAACCTGTGGCACACTCCAATTCGACCGGAGAAGCAATTAGGATCGCTGGAGACCAAGCCATTCGCAGTCGGCACTCGTTTTACTCGTTCACCTTCAATTCGAGCACCTTTCTGGTAATTTCTTTCATGTTTAGTTTCGTTTATGTGCCTAAATCAAAAGCCCCTTATCGATTCGGCCTTACATTATCCAATTGATCATGAACCCGATTCTAGGGTTGATATGAAACTGGTTTTGATCGAACTCTACCCTAGACCCGATTTCCAATCAATTAAATCATACCATTAGTTTCACAAATATTTATATAATGAAAACCCTATGTTAATTTTATCAAGAAACATCGAATTGAACTCGATCCGTAATCTAGGGTTTGTTCATAATCGATTTGGGGGTTTTGATCTTAGATTCAATCTTAATCCAATTAAACCACACGAACAGATTCGCAATGTCCTAATTGATAAAAACCCTATGAATCCAATCTTTTTCATTATCGAATTCATTAGATTTGATGCTAGGTTCTAATCTAGGGTTTTCGGTTTGTAAATCTATAAATTAACGATCTAAAACCTGTTGGTTTTGTAACTAAACCTGTCACACCCCGCCAGGGCGGAAACGCGAGGCGCGACTTTCACTGGTTTCCAAAGCATATGATTACCGCAAACACATACATGTAATTGGATACATAACTGAATTTAAAATATTTACATTACAAAATATCAATTTGAGTTTACAAATGTTTAAGATTTCGCAAATATGACTCAAGACCATGAGTTATACAAGAGAAATCCTCCCAAAAGCCGTATCCACGTGCATGCATGTAACCTACATTGCTAACCTGATGACCACGTTCAATTTCCTGAAAACATACTTAAAACTGTCAACACGAGGTTGGTGAGTTCACAAGTTATTATAAAGAGTTATCATAAACCCAATGTTTAAATCTGATCTTTTTGCCGATCAAAACTCTTTGTTAAACCTGATCATTTTAACCTGATCAGTACTCTTTCGTTTAAACCTGATCACTTTAACCTGATCAGAATTCTTTACTTTAAACCTGATCACTTTACCCTGATCAGAACACTTTTGTGTAAAACCTGATCATTTTAACCTGATCAGAACTCTTTTGATAAACCTGATCACTTTACCCTGATCAGAACTCTTTTGTGTAAAACCTGATCATTTTAACCTGATCAGAACTCTTTTGATAAACCTGATCACTTTACCCTGATCAGAACTCTTTTGTGTAAAACCTGATCACTTTACCTTGATCAGAACTCTTTTGTGTAAAACCTGATCATTTCTGATCACTTTACCTTGATCAGAACTCTTTTGTGTAAAACCTGATCATTTTAACCTGATCAGAACTCTTTTGTATGTATTACCAATGAATATGATTACTAATCCGATCTATTGACCCCATTTGTAAGCTTGCAAGGAATACAAAATAGTATGTAATGTACGAGACCGTAACCAAACCCCAACTTTCTGTGCCTCCCCTCGCCTTTCTGCGAGTAAGACAATATGCGGTCATTCGGCCATTTTGACCCCTGGTTAGCGCGACTAACCATGACCGGAGGCGTCACCCCCAATAGTACTATTCATATAATCCCGGGCTAAATCCATAGCTAATGGTTACTAATTTATTACGAGGACTTTAAGCGCTTTATTGTTCCCTCAATACATGCATACGGTCAGATCATTAGTTCCATTCATTTATACACAAAAGTCTTTTACAAGTATGTTTCCACCCCAAATCATTTCAAAAACTTAGAAAAAGGGGATTAGTGAAACTCACCTCGACAGTATGAATGCTAGCAAAAATTTGAATGACGGCAGATTCGCCTATCCGTATCCTATTTACACAAGGATAACATACACGTTAAGACTACTCGTCTTAAACGCAATTTGTTCACTTGACTTAGCCGATCTGATTACTTTTGTTTTAATTATCTTTTTAGTTTTTCCAACCTTGTTTTGTTATGAAAATAGTTCTGAGTTACTGCCTTATGGGGCTGATGAACAGGTATCTAAGCTTTCTTAGTTTCGATTGAACAGAACAGATGTCGAAACTTCCTAGTTTCGACTGAGTGAAATAGGTATCGAAACTACCTAGTTTCGATTGGCAAGAATAGTATCGAAACTACCTAGTTTCGATTGTACACAGGTATCGAAACTTCCTAGTTTCGATTGAGTAAATAGATATCGAAACTCCTAGTTTCGATAGAACAACCGGTATCGAAACTCCTAGTTTCGATTGAATAACTGGTATCGAAACTCCTAGTTTCGATCAATAGGTATCGAAACTCCCAGTTTCGATTGACTAACAGGTATCGAAACTATAGTTTCGATATCTGCACTTTGATTTACAGAATTCACTCTGTATATTTTTATGTTCAAATCTTGAGTTTGACACAGTTTTCTTGTTATCTTACTTGCGTTTGAACGATTTGTATGTTTAGTTACGGTTTTAAAGCAAATAATATGGATGGTATCGAGTTTTTACCTCAAACCGAGAATGCGATCTTTAGAGAAAAACAGAGAAGTAGTCTTGAATCTTTTGCCAAGCTTTCTTCAAGAACACTTGAAATTCTCCTTATGACACCGAATTGTGGTGATTTTCGCTTTAAAACTGGACTTCGATTTGAAAGAGAATTGTGAAATTGCCGTAAGAAAAATGAGAAAGATTGGAAGTGAAGGTGAGGTTTCGACTGAAGAGGTATGGGTTTTCCTCTGAATTTGAGTGAAATAGGCAAGTGGGAGAATGGCTCCCTGACTCTCGGCCAAGAAAGTCAAGAAATAGGATTAGGGGTTAATGATAACCAATTTTTTTTTAAATATTAATTTATTATGGTATTAGTATCAATTAGAGTTTTAAGGGGTAATTTAATTCAGTTTCGATTCTTCACGGTATTATAATTTTTAACCATTTTATGGCTCGTTGAAGAAAATATTAGAATCTTGGCTCAACGTAAATTTTGTGTAATATATATATATATATATATATATATTTCTGGTTATTTTATTTAACCATTTACGTTCGCATTAAGTCGGGTTATCCTGCTTACTTTTTCTAGTAACTCTTTACGGTTTACTAGACTTGGAACAAACTTCTTTGCTAGACTTCTTGACTTTACTTAGTCAAAATAAAATATCAGGAAATAATAATTATGAACGTGCGTTTATGAAATGTGGATATTGACCTGAAATGCTGGGTGTCACATTCTCCCCATGTTACAAAGAATTTCGTCCCGAAATTCAGTTCTTGTCACTCTGACTTGGTGTTTTTGTAAATAATGACGGGTACTTGGATTTCATTTTATCTTCCCGCTCCCACGTATACTCGGGGCCGCGCTTTGAATTCCAACGTACCTTGACCAGCTTAACACGGCTGCGCCTTGTTCTCTGAACCTTCCAATCTGTGACTTCCATAGGTTCCTCAATGAAGTGCAACTTGTCGTCTATGTGAATCTCATCAGGCGGTATTATTAATGTCTCGTCTGATAAACACTTCTTGAGATTTGATACATGGAACGTATCATGTACATTGCTTAGTTCTTGTGGCAACTTGAGCTTGTAAGCTACAGGGCCAACCCTAGCCAATATTTCAAATGGTCCAACGTACCTAGGGTTAAGCTTGCCACGGTTGCCAAATCTTGCAACTCCTTTCCAAGGTGAGACCTTTAACATGACTTTGTCTCCTACTTGAAATTCTAAAGGTCTTCGTCTGTTATCCGCGTAACTCTTTTGTTTGTCACGGGCGGCCTTCAGACGATCCTTGATTTTGAAAATCTTATCTGTGGTCTCTTGAATAACTTCAGGACCGGTTAAATGT
Source organism: Smallanthus sonchifolius (assembly GCA_023525975.1). NCBI lineage: Eukaryota > Viridiplantae > Streptophyta > Magnoliopsida > Asterales > Asteraceae > Smallanthus > Smallanthus sonchifolius. The sequence continues at coordinate 21,309,829 of CM042043.1, forward strand.
TTGTCGCCAACCTCTGCCCAACATAGCGGTGAACGACATTTTCGACCATACAAAGCCTCAAACGGAGCGGCTTTGATGCTGGTGTGGTAACTGTTATTGTATGAAAACTCAGCTAGTGGCAAATGAGTATCCCAATTTCCACCGAAGTCAATTGCACACGCACGGAGCATATCCTCTAAGGTTTGAATGGTTCTTTCACTTTGACCATCTGTTTGTGGGTGATATGCCGTGCTCATGTCAAGACGTGTGCCCATGGCTTCTTGTAACGATTTCCAGATTCTAGACACGAATCTGTTGTCTCTATCAGAGATAATAGAAATTGGTACTCCATGCCTAGCCACAATTTCCTTGATATAAAGCTTTGCAAGTTTCTCGGTTTTATCCGTTTCTTTGATGGGTAGAAAATGAGCTGATTTCGTCAAACGATCGACGATTACCCATATAGTGTCATACCCGCTCGACGTCTTGGGTAACTTTGTAATGAAATCCATGGAAATCTGTTCCCATTTCCATTGAGGTATCTCGGGTTGTTGTAACAATCCCGACGGTTTCTGATGTTCTGCTTTTACTTTTGAACATGTCAGGCATTTACCGACATAAATAGCAATTTCTCCTTTCATGTTTGGCCACCAGTAGAATTCTTTCAGATCCTTATACATTTTATCCGAACCTGGGTGAATGGAGTATCTGGACTTGTGGGCTTCGTCCATAACCAACTCCCGTATGTTACCAAAACATGGCACCCAAATTCTATTCATGAAGTATAAAGTGTCATCTGACTTTGGTTCCAACTGCTTTATCATTCCTCGTAAAGCTTCGTTCTGACTGTTTTCTTCTTTGATTGCTTCTTGTTGTGCCATCCGAATTTGAGTCGTGAGACTCGTATGAATTGTCAATTCTAGGGCACGAACACGTAGTGTTTTAACTCGTTCTTTACGACTTAAGGCATCTGCTACGACGTTTTCTTTGCCAGGGTGATACTTGATATCACAGTCGTAATCATTCAGTAGTTCTACCCAACGACGTTGCCTCATGTTAAGTTCTTTCTGATTAAAGATGTGCTGGAGACTCTTGTGGTCTGTAAAGATAGTACATTTTGTACCGTATAAGTAATGTCTCCAAATCTTGAGTGCAAACACAACTGCACCCAATTCCAAGTCGTGGGTCTTCTTTTCGTGCACTTTTAGTTGTCTGGATGCATATGCTATGACTTTTTCTTTCTGCATCAACACACATCCCAGACCTTGGTGTGATGCGTCACAGTACACAATGAAATTGTCAGTCCCTTCGGGAAGGGATAGGATTGGTGCACTGCAAAGTTTTTGCTTCAGCAATTGAAAAGATGATTCTTGTTTAACAGTCCAATCAAACTTTTTGTCCTTCTGGGTTAACGTGGTCAAAGGCAAGGCTATCTTTGAAAAATTCTCGATGAATCGCCTGTAATATCCTGCCAAACCCAGAAATTGACGCACCTCAGTCGGAGTTCTTGGTGCTTCCCAGTTTTTGATAGCTTCAATCTTGGATGGATCCACATGGATACCCTTCTTATTAATGACATGTCCGAGAAAGTGAACCTCTTGGATCCAAAACTCACACTTAGAGAATTTAGCATAAAGCTTCTCATTCCTGAGTAGTTCCAAGATTAATTTCAAATGATATTCATGTTCCTCCTTGGTTCGTGAATATATCAATATGTCATCGATAAACACAATCACGAATTTATCCAAGTACGGCTTGCACACGCGGTTCATGAGATCCATGAAAACAACTGGTGCATTAGTCAAGCCAAATGGCATAACTAGGAATTCGTAGTGACCGTAACGAGTCCTAAAAGCCGTTTTTGGTATGTCTTCTTCCTGAATTTTCAGTTGATGATACCCTGATCGTAGATCAATTTTAGAATAGAAACTGGAACCTTGAAGTTGATCAAACAAATCGTCTATTCGAGGAAGAGGTTACCGATTTTTGATTGTCAGTTTGTTCAACTCTCGATAATCAATGCACATTCTAAAGGTTCCATCCTTTTTCTTTAAAAATAGGACCGGAGCTCCCCATGGTGAGAAACTCGGTCTTATGAAACCTTTGTCAAGTAATTCTTGTAGTTGGCTCGACAGTTCCTGCATCTCGGAAGGGGCTAGACGATACGGAGATCGTGCAACTGGTGCGGCTCCTGGTACTAGGTCGATCCGAAACTCGACTTGTCTTAATGGTGGTATTCCTGGTAAGTCTTCGGGAAATACTTCCGAATAATCTCTGACGATTGGTATGTCCTCAAGTCGACGTTCTTCGGGTTTCTTCTCGACGATGTGAGCCAGGAATGCACAATAACCCTTGCGTAGATACTTATAAGTTTTCATGCAGTTTATCGTTTTTAACATCGTTATACACCTTTCGCCTTGAATTGAAAGAATTTCTCCGCTTGGTAGAGGAATACGTACAATCTTCTCGAAGCATACTATCTCGGCACGATTCTTGGTTAACCAATCCATACCAATAACAATATCAAAACTCCCTAACTCGACGGGTAGAAGGTCTATACTGAATGTACGGTTTTCTAAACATAAAGTACAACCCCTAAAGACCTCTCCGGTTTCTATTAATTTCCCATTTGCTAATTCAATTGTATAACGTTGATCTAGTTTGCTGGCCTTAATACCGAGTAAGGATTTAAAATCATTCGACACAAAGCTCATATCCGCACCCGAATCAAAAAGTACAGAGGCATAGTGATTATTTATCGGGAACGTACCAGTGACGATGTTCGGGTCCTGGCGTGCGTCCCTTGCACCCATCACAAATGCCCTCCCTGGTGCATGAGCGTTGTTCTGATTCTTCCACTTGGGACAATCCTTCTTGAAGTGTTTTAGATCACCACATACAAAACATCCCGGTTTGATTTTCCCCAATCGGTTGTTAGTTCGACAAGCTTGAGTGGTGTGACCAAATTTGTCGCATTTTCCACACTTGATGCAAACACCGGCATGATGATTTCCACACCTCTTACATCTCGGTAGGCCCCTATCATACTCCTTTCTTTCCACTGTGTTGGCTGCAAAAGCCTTCACAGTTCCTTGTTTCTTAAACTCTTGTTTTCCAGATTTGTTACTTGAATTTCCCATCCATTTTCTTTTCTCCCCAGATCTACCTTCCTCATTCTCCTTCCTCACAAACAATTCATTACGTACTGCATCATCCTTTAGTTTGAATGCTAAAGTTATAGCACTCTTGGCATCTATTGGATTAGATGATGTTACCATGCTACGAATTTGAGGCGCAAGGCCCCACAGATACCTTTCAACACGCTTATGTTCTGGTGTGACCATATGCGGTACCAAAAGTGCCAATTCATTGAAGCGGTCGGTGTATCCCGCTACATCATCTCCTATCATCTGTATGTTCCACATCTCAGTTTCAATCTTTTGCAATTCTTTCCGAGGACAGTATTCCTCAATCATCATGTTTTTCAAATCTTCCCAAGACAATTGGTACGCTGTCTCTCTCCCCAAAGTCTTCATTTGAGTATTCCACCAAGTTAAAGCTTTATCAGTGAGCGTGCAGGTAGAATACTTCACTACGCAATCAGCGGTGCATTCACTTATATCAATCACCGACTCCATATGTTCTATCCATCTCATTAGTCCTACTGCACCCTCGGTGCCATTAAAACTGCGGGGTTTGCAGGATAGGAAGGCCTTGTAGGTACACTTCATATTTGGAGCATCTGCAGGATCACAAGTCATAACGTCATTAATTCGGATCATGACTATGTGTTATGGCTTATTTATTTATTTATTTATTTATTTTTTTTTACCTCCGGAACCTCCTGCTGTACCGCTACCCCCTGCGGTACCGCTACCTCCTGCACCTCCTCCGCTATTTCGGTTTGCTTCATACTGCTCTATAGCGGCAGCTACTCGCTGTGCTATTAGTTGTTCCATGTTTGGGGAAATTGTCTCGTTGTTGTCACCAGTAGTGTTACGGGGTGTCCCACGCTTAGGTGCCATGACGTTCTTTCTAACATGTCAATTAAAAAGAAACAACATCATATATCAATAATGATAGATCATGACATAAGGATACCACAACATCAAACATGAACAACTATCATTACAACATAAACCATTACATACATAGTCAAAACATACATAGTACATTGTTCCCAAAAGACGAGGATACAAAAGAGATGGGTTCACATGACCTCATCAGTACTAACGTTTTAAACTACATAATGTACTATGGGCACAACCCGCCCATAATAGGTTTAAAAGAAGAAGTGGGAGTACAACCCAATCATCATGGCAAGTCCCGCCATGACAAAACTAGCTCTCGCCACAAATTCTGCAGCCAAAGTCCTCTCCTCCAGCGCCTCCACCATGTCTCGGACCGTGAGAGTGAACTGCCAGTCCATATCAGCTCTCAACTCGAGGTAGTCAGTGGCACTCTGTATGTCTCGAGTGCTATCCTCCAGAGTCTGTACTCGAGATCCGAGCCCTTGACGTAAGCGCCTGGTTGCATCCCCCTGTGCCCGAATATCATCTAGGAGATCATCAAGACGCTCCTCATGCGTACGAACGCGAGCTACCAAGGTAGGCACAGTGAGCTCTATGGCTTCCCCAGTGTGGGGTAGGGGTGTTGGGGAGTTAGAAGACTCTCCAAGCTCAAAGGTAGATGGGATGCTCTCCATCTCCCTCCAACGTGCCAGGGTACGAGGCATCCAACGGATGGTTCCCACGGTAAGGTGGTAGCAGGGTCGTTGCCTCGGTGGTTCCTCATCGGTCTCCAAGTCTTTCGGGTCACGGGCTGCCAGGTTTCTCTTGCGCGGAAGTCGAACCTTCTTCCTAGCACTTTGCACCTTAACTGGTCCTCCGCTTTTCTTTCGGTAGACGATGGGCGGTTCTCCCAGAGCGACATTGGGTGGTGTCGAGCTGCGAACTTGTACTCGATTTTTAGGGCGTGAGGCGGAAAGTTCCTCGTTGGATTCAGAGTCAGAGACGGGGTCAGAGTGTGAATGTGATGACATACTTGTGACTACAATATCCACATGACATGATGACTGGTTATGCAATGCTTATGCAATGAAAACATTTTAGTGAGTCATTCTAATTATAGACTAGGTTCCGTTTTAGACACCTAGTTCGCTATAATCAATGGCTCTGATACCAAGTTCTGTCACACCCCGCCAGGGCGGAAACGCGAGGCGCGACTTTCACTGGTTTCCAAAGCATATGATTACCGCAAACACATACATGTAATTGGATACATAACTGAATTTAAAATATTTACATTACAAAATATCAATTTGAGTTTACAAATGTTTAAGATTTCGCAAATATGACTCAAGACCATGAGTTATACAAGAGAAATCCTCCCAAAAGCCGTATCCACGTGCATGCATGTAACCTACATTGCTAACCTGATGACCACGTTCAATTTCCTGAAAACATACTTAAAACTGTCAACACGAGGTTGGTGAGTTCACAAGTTATTATAAAGAGTTATCATAAACCCAATGTTTAAATCTGATCTTTTTGCCGATCAAAACTCTTTGTTAAACCTGATCATTTTAACCTGATCAGTACTCTTTCGTTTAAACCTGATCACTTTAACCTGATCAGAATTCTTTACTTTAAACCTGATCACTTTACCCTGATCAGAACACTTTTGTGTAAAACCTGATCATTTTAACCTGATCAGAACTCTTTTGATAAACCTGATCACTTTACCCTGATCAGAACTCTTTTGTGTAAAACCTGATCATTTTAACCTGATCAGAACTCTTTTGATAAACCTGATCACTTTACCCTGATCAGAACTCTTTTGTGTAAAACCTGATCACTTTACCTTGATCAGAACTCTTTTGTGTAAAACCTGATCATTTCTGATCACTTTACCTTGATCAGAACTCTTTTGTGTAAAACCTGATCATTTTAACCTGATCAGAACTCTTTTGTATGTATTACCAATGAATATGATTACTAATCCGATCTATTGACCCCATTTGTAAGCTTGCAAGGAATACAAAATAGTATGTAATGTACGAGACCGTAACCAAACCCCAACTTTCTGTGCCTCCCCTCGCCTTTCTGCGAGTAAGACAATATGCGGTCATTCGGCCATTTTGACCCCTGGTTAGCGCGACTAACCATGACCGGAGGCGTCACCCCCAATAGTACTATTCATATAATCCCGGGCTAAATCCATAGCTAATGGTTACTAATTTATTACGAGGACTTTAAGCGCTTTATTGTTCCCTCAATACATGCATACGGTCAGATCATTAGTTCCATTCATTTATACACAAAAGTCTTTTACAAGTATGTTTCCACCCCAAATCATTTCAAAAACTTAGAAAAAGGGGATTAGTGAAACTCACCTCGACAGTATGAATGCTAGCAAAAATTTGAATGACGGCAGATTCGCCTATCCGTATCCTATTTACACAAGGATAACATACACGTTAAGACTACTCGTCTTAAACGCAATTTGTTCACTTGACTTAGCCGATCTGATTACTTTTGTTTTAATTATCTTTTTAGTTTTTCCAACCTTGTTTTGTTATGAAAATAGTTCTGAGTTACTGCCTTATGGGGCTGATGAACAGGTATCTAAGCTTTCTTAGTTTCGATTGAACAGAACAGATGTCGAAACTTCCTAGTTTCGACTGAGTGAAATAGGTATCGAAACTACCTAGTTTCGATTGGCAAGAATAGTATCGAAACTACCTAGTTTCGATTGTACACAGGTATCGAAACTTCCTAGTTTCGATTGAGTAAATAGATATCGAAACTCCTAGTTTCGATAGAACAACCGGTATCGAAACTCCTAGTTTCGATTGAATAACTGGTATCGAAACTCCTAGTTTCGATCAATAGGTATCGAAACTCCCAGTTTCGATTGACTAACAGGTATCGAAACTATAGTTTCGATATCTGCACTTTGATTTACAGAATTCACTCTGTATATTTTTATGTTCAAATCTTGAGTTTGACACAGTTTTCTTGTTATCTTACTTGCGTTTGAACGATTTGTATGTTTAGTTACGGTTTTAAAGCAAATAATATGGATGGTATCGAGTTTTTACCTCAAACCGAGAATGCGATCTTTAGAGAAAAACAGAGAAGTAGTCTTGAATCTTTTGCTAAGCTTTCTTCAAGAACACTTGAAATTCTCCTTATGACACCGAATTGTGGTGATTTTCGCTTTAAAACTGGACTTCGATTTGAAAGAGAATTGTGAAATTGCCGTAAGAAAAATGAGAAAGATTGGAAGTGAAGGTGAGGTTTCGACTGAAGAGGTATGGTTTTTCCTCTGAATTTGAGTGAAATAGGCAAGTGGGAGAATGGCTCCCTGACTCTCGGCCAAGAAAGTCAAGAAATAGGTTTAGGGGTTAATGATAACCAATTTTTTTTTAAATATTAATTTATTATGGTATTAGTATCAATTAGAGTTTTAAGGGGTAATTTAATTCAGTTTCGATTCTTCACGGTATTATAATTTTTAACCATTTTATGGCTCGTTGAAGAAAATATTAGAATCTTGGCTCAACGTAAATTTTGTGTAATATATATATATATTTTTCTGGTTATTTTATTTAACCATTTACGTTCGCATTAAGTCGGGTTATCCTGCTTACTTTTTCTAGTAACTCTTTACGGTTTACTAGACTTGGAACAAACTTCTTTGCTAGACTTCTTGACTTTACTTAGTCAAAATAAAATATCAAGAAATAATAATTATGAACGTGCGTTTATGAAATGTGGATATTGACCTGAAATGCTGGGTGTCACAAAACCCCACCACAGTTTCGTTTGAAGCTAATGAACAAAACCCCTTTTTTTGGTCTGCGAAGTAGCGAGTGCCGTCTGATTTAACCTCAAGTTGTTCTTCCATACCCCATGTGGCTTCTAACGGTAGGTTTTCCTCTTTACGGGCCTCGAGTTGAGCACTACGGATTTTATCAGGTAATCCGGTGTGGATAGTAAGCTGCAATGATCGAACTCGTTTGGGCTTGGTTTCCTTTCGACTTAGGGCATCAACTACCACATTAGCCTTGCCCGGATGATATCTGATCGCACAGTCATAGTAATTCAAGAGTTCGACCCAACGACACTGTCGCATGTTCAACTTTTTTGTTCCATGATATGCTGAAGACTCTTGTGATCCGTGTAGATAGTGCACTTGGTACCGTACAAGTAATGTCTCCTGATCTTTAGTGCAAAAACTACGGCTCCCAACTCTAAGTCATGAGTTTTGTAGTTTTTCTTGTGGATTTTCAGTTGACGAGAAGCGTATGCGATAACCTTCTCGCGTTGCATCAGTACACAACCAAGACCTTGAATGGATGCATCGCAATACACCACGAAATCATTCGTTCCCTCTAGGAGAGTTAGGATGGGTGCACTGCAGAGTTTCTATTTAAGAAGTTGGAATGCAGACTCCTGGGGGTCACCCCAGTTATAGAGTTTACCCTTTTGGGTTAAGGCAGTTAGGGGTTGGGCGATCTTGGAGAATCCCTCGATGAATCGACGATAATAGCCAGCCAATCCCTGAAATTGTTGCACCTCTGTCGGAGTCGTCAATGCTGCCCAATTTTTGATGGCTTCTATTTTAGATGGATCGACATGTATTCCGTTCTCGTTGACCACATGTCCTAAGAATTATACTTCACGAATCCAGAATTCGCACTTGGAAAGCTTGGCATACTGCTTCTCTTATTTCAACAATTCCAGAATCAAACGTAGGTGTTCCTCATGTTCTTCCTTGTTCTTAGAATAGATGAGGATGTCATCAATGAAAACGATGACGAATTGATCAAGGTAGGGTTTACACACGCGGTTCATGAGGTCCATGATTTTTGTGAGATGTAGCAAACAATAACAAATTAACACTAAGCGCACTAACTCCCCGGCAACGGCGCCATTTTGATCGATGTCGTTTGGTCGGTCAAAAACAATCCTTAAACACCTTAACTAGTAAGGGTAAGTAGAGTATCGTATCCACGAGGAGTATGTGAAAAGTGTCACTTTGTTACAAGATTCAAAGACAGAAAACAATAATAACTGATTTGGGTTTAAAACAATAATAAGAGAGGTAATCCTCTCCGGGGTTCGGGTATGCAAACATTAGTTACTTCAAGATAATTAGCAAGCAATTACATAGACATAATCATACGGTTCAATTGAATTCAGTGATAATATGAGAACCTGTTGTAAATAAAACTTATTCTCATACAACCATCAATGATAAACCAACTATAATCCAACCCCCAAGTTATCCCCGATGTAAAGAAACCCACGACTATTGAGACTTAAACAACAATTCGAAATCAATCAATGAAGTTTAAAGCATTCAATCAATAAATGAAATCATATGGCTTAACAAGCCAATCAAGATTTCAAACCAAAGCTAATCATTCAAGAGATTACAAGTGTTCACAAACCCTAGACCTAAAGAGGACTACAAGAGGTTTAGCCACTCATACTCATAACAACAATCAAAACTAATGTATTAGGACTTACAATCATGAAACTCTAAGAACAATCGACCCAAGAATGATGGAATTCGCCCCCTTGAAGCTCTGGAACGACTGTGGTCGAAGATAATGGATAATGGGGCTGCTAGAGATTAAAACCCGAATTAGGTTAAGTTTTCTGTAAAAACACATCTTCACGTGTCGCGAAGATGCTTGCCTAAGTTCTTCACGTGGCGCGAAGGACAAAATAGTTGGGGCGCCTCTGGAGATCTTCGCGTGTCGCGAACTTTGAAGCCCAGGTCTTCGCGTGTCGTGAAGACCATAAAATCCAGGAGTTTGACTTTTTGAATTTTTAACCTTTGTGCTTTGCATCCGACTGCTTCACATCCGTTATCCGCTCATTTAGTACATAAAACCTGGGAGGTAGACACAACCATAAACACACATAAAACCGAACAAAGACATATTTTAAAACAACTAAGACTCGTACAAAATGACATATAAAGTGGGGTTATTAAACCCTACATCACATCCCCACACTTACTCGTTTGCGTCCCGAAAAATAATTATGCAATGGAATCATAATCGGAACCTGCTCTCACAATCTCATATAATAAAAACATAATCACGCATTGACTGTAACAATTGGTATTTCTATCCGACTAAACCCAACCACCGATCTATTAAGCCCCTGATTATGTGATCTACTATACTATTCATTACCAAGCAATAGTTTGTCTATGTGTCTCACATTCAAGAAGCTACAACTTAGTCTAATTCCATCTCAAGGTCATGTTTAGGCACGAGTTAAACCATATAGATTTTCCACCACTATAAACACTAATCTATAAGTTTTTTTTAAATTATGGAATTATGGATCGATGGATGGATGTTTTTGAGCTTTTATTATTATTTTATGAATGACCCTAACCCAGTGGTGTTTCAATCACGCTGAAACATGATATATGACATGTAGGCTGCAATTCTTAAGCAATGAAATTCATAAGTTTTGGAATAGAGGTGTATCCATCAAGTCACCATCTCGAAGGGAAACACATAATCCTAACTTAGTCATCCAATATTGATCACTTAAGTCCCGCCCATGGGTGTATCCTCCAAGTCACCATTCGAAGGGAAACACGTAAACGAAACTCAAGCTTTCATTTGATTTAATTAAGCTCATGCAAGATGGATAATGGATGCGGGCGCCATCAACTTTCGGATTATTTTCATAAAAGAAAGTGATGTGCCAAGTAAATTTAAAAACTTATAAACTTTTGCTTATAGTGGTACCTATCACCCTATATTGACAGTTTCGACCTTGCTGACACCCCTAAGACGAGAACCCATAAGATATCCTAAAATATTTATCAATTAAACCTAGATACACTATCATGATATTTAAGCTCTTTACATCGGTTGGGCCTACCAAAACATTACAAATCAGACACACTTTCTATTATTTATTCAATTTAATCACACGCAAGCATAGTTCCAATTGTACCTATCATTTTCCATGTAACCGCACAAATTCTAATTCAGGGACATTTTTTTTTAATTTTTTATGGATTTTAAAAACTTTTCAACTATACAGACTCAATGACAAATTAGACGAAAGTCTCCCTCCCCACACTTAAACACTACATTGTCCTCAACGTAGGAGAGAAACGGAAACGAAAAAGAAGTATACAAAAACAAATGACTTAACTGGAGATGAAATCGTATATCATTTCATTCGCGATCGTGCCCCACAGATGCAAGCGGGATAGCCAAGAACAAGGATCATGTGGAGGTCGGAATTCATCACCCTAATGGAGATTGAGTACGGAAAAGTAGTTCCAAAACTACAAAATTAAGCTCAAAGCACACCAACAAGCATCATATCGACTCAATGATAAGACTCAAATAAAATAAAAGACAAAATGGACCCACACAAATAAAAATATATATATATTTGGCGTGGCGCGAGAAAATGGGAAGGTGTCTTCGCGTGGCACGAAGACCTTACATCACTACCGAACCAACAATTCTTCACGTGTCGCGAAAGATGGGGGGTTGGATCTTCGCGTGGCGCGAAGATAACAAATTACTCCTGGATAGACAAATTTTTCGCGTGTCGCGAAGTGTTGGCAGGGATCTTCACGTGGTGCGAAGACCCCTTGGTGACAGAAAGAAAACTTTGAAAATTTGGTTTTTGCCTTAGAAAAATTTTCAACTCTTAAAAACTCAAAATTTTCCAATCTCCAAAACTTGTTCCAACACTTTATTTAAGTACTTACATACCTGGAACGTGATTCCCCACCATTTTCCTTGCCAAAATCGACACGAAAACCTAAAAACCTGGAAAAACTACGAAAACATCAAAATTTATAAAACTCAACAAATGGTTCCCTACCCCCCAAGAACTTGTGCATTGCCCTCAATGGCACATAGATGAGCCCCAAAACACTTCAAGGCTTCCCCACACTTGGTCAAATGCACAATAAACAACGAAATAAAGCAATAAAATCCTAACTTACTTTCGTAGGCATCAGGGGTTCATTTAGCATATGCACCAAGCCATTTAAACCACTCGGTAGCCCGAGTGGATGAGTTTAGTCTCGTGAGGGTTTCGAGGGAACACACCCACAACGTTCATGCACTAAAACAAAACTAGACAAATGTAAAACTTAGGTTGCCTCCTAAGAGCGCTAAGTTTAACGTCTTCAGCCAGACGCGGTGTACCTGAGATTTGTTACGTGTCTCCCTCTTCAAGAGTGCTCAAGAACAACACCTCAACCTTCTTATCCGGAACATTGATGTCATTAGGCTCTAAGTACGGCTTTAGCCAATGGCCATTCATTGTTTGCCTCAAATGTTCCTCAAAGTCCTCTATCTCAATATCACCCGAGTGACCCACTTTGGTCACCAAGTAAGGACCTGTCCACTTGCTCTTTAACTTTCCAGGGAAGAGCTGCAACCTTGAGTTGAACAACTACACCTTTTGCCCAGTTGTAAAGGTTTTCAGTCGGATCTTTGCATCACGCACCTTCTTCATCTTATCCTTGTAGGCCGAGGCACTCTCGTATGCATCATCCCTTAGTTCTTCCAACTCACTCAAGCATAGTTGTCGTTGCTTACCTACAACATCATAATCAAGATTAACATTTTTAATAGCCCATAATGCTCGATGAGCCAACTCTACAGGTAAGTGACCTCCCTTCCCATAGACGAATCGGTATGGAGTAGTGGCAATAGGTATTTTGTAAGCAGTACGGTATGCCCATAAGGCATCATTTAGTTTGTTTGACCAATCCTTGCGGTCAGACCGTACCGTTTTCTACAAAATTTCTTTGATTTGCCGATTGGACACTTGTCCACTTGTTTGTGGATGGTAAGGTGTGGCAACCCGGTGGTCTACACCATAGCATTTCAAAAGTTTACTAAAATGAAAATTCTTAAAATGAGATCCCCCATCACTTATGATCACACGGGGAAGCCCAAATCTAGAAAAAATATTTGATTGCACAAATTTGCAAACCATGCTATGGTCATTGGTCTTGGTGACAATTGCTTCGACCCATTTTGACGCATAGTCAACGGCCACCAAGATGTACAAATTTCCAAATGAATTTGGGAATCGGCCCATGAAATCATTCCCCCAAACATCAAAAATATCAACAACGAGGACTGGTTGCATGGGTATCTCATTCCTCTTTGTGATACTACCCATCTTTTGGCAATTTGTACAAGTTCTAGCAAATTCAAAGGCATCTTTAAAGATAGTGGGCCAAAATAATCCGCAAGATAAGATCCTATGCCCTGTTTTCTGGCCACTAAAATGGCCACCATACGCAGATGCATGTGCAAGCTCCAACACTGATGGGATTTCAGATTCAGGAATACAACGCCTGATGAGTTGGTCCGCTCCCACCTTAAACAAATCCGGTTCATCCCAGATGTACTGGTTGACCTTTGTCAGGAATTTGTTCTTTTTCTTCTTGGTCCAGTCATTAGGGATAGTACCTGTAACTAAATAATTAGCAATACATGCATACCAAAGATCAGAAGAAGAAATAGACATTAAACACTCATTAAGGAACCGCTCATTTATCTTAGGAGTGACATCCTCCTCTTCCTTTTGAATACGTGACAGATGGTCAGCCACAAAATTCTCACATCCCTTCTTGTCCCGGATCTCCAGATCAAATTTCTACAATAAAAGGACCCACCTGATCAACCTAGGCTTGGTATCCTTCTTTGCCATCAAATATCGGACAACTGCATGATCAGAATACACAATTACTTTGCTACCCCAAATATAAGACCTGAATTTGTCTAAGGCATAGACAACTGCAAGCAACTCCTTTTATGTTGTGGTGTAATTCAATTGAGCACCAGAGAGGGTCTTGCTTGCATAGTAAATGACAATGGGTCTTTTGTCTACCTTTTGACCCAACACAGCCCCAACTGCATAATCACTTGCATCACACATTATTTAAAAAGGAAGATTCCAGTTTGGTGATTGCAAAATTGGGGCTTGTACCAATTGATCTTTTAAAACATGAAAAGCACTTAAACATTCTTTATAAAATTCAAAAGGCATATCTTTGAGAAGTAAGTTACATAAAGTTTTTGTGATGACAATAAATCCCTTAATAAACCTACGGTAAAACCCGACATGCCCTAGAAAAGAGCGTACACCCTTGACATTCATCGGGGGAGATAATGTTGAAATAACACTAATTTTAGCTTTGTCTACCTCAATCCCCCGACTTGAACCAACATGACCCAAAACAATACCCTCTTGAACCATGAAATGATTCTTTTCCCAACTTAAGACCAAATTAGTTTCTACACATCGTTGTAAAACTTTAGATAATTCATTTAAACACAATTCAAACGATGAGCCCAAAACTGAAAAGTCATCCATAAAGACCTCAAGCGACTCCCCGACCATGTCCAAGAAAATACTCATCATACACCTTTGAAAGGTGGTCGGGACGTTGCACAACCCAAATGGCATCCGCCTAAAGGCCAAGGTACCGTAAGGGCATGTGAAGGTGGTCTTTTCCTGATCATCAGGATGGATGGCTATTTGGTTATAACCTGAGTAACCATCTAGAAAGCAGTAAAACTTCTAACCTAATAACTTCTCTATGATTTGGTCAATAAATGGCAAAGGAAATTGATCCTTTGAGGTGGCAACATTCAGTTTCTTGTAATCAATACACACACGCCATCCGGTTACCGACCGAGTGGCAACTTGCTCACCATCATTACCTGTGATTACCTGTATTCCTGCTTTCTTGGGCACTGTTTGGGTTTGACTCACCCATGGGCTGTCAGAAATGGGATAGATGATCATGGCGTCCAACCACTTCAAGACCTCCTTCTTGACAACTTCCCGCATGTTGGGATTCAATCGGCATTGTGTATCCTGTGAAGGTCTTGCATCTGTGTCAGTGATGATCTTGTGCACCACAATGGAAGGACTGACACCCTTCAAATCAGCAATGGTCCAACCAGTTGCAACCTTGTAATCTTTGAGCACCTTCAGTAGTGCCTCCTATTGTTCCTCATCCAAGTTAGATGCAATGATGACAGGTAGAGTCTCACCCTCTCCCAGAAATTCATACTTTAGGTTTTTGGGGTGGTCCTTCAACTACCTTTCAGGGGTTGACAAGTGATGGTTGTAGCCCCGAGTCAATCTCTATTGGTAGACTCTCCACATGATGTGTCCATGGAGGTCTACCATCCTTCACAACTAGAGCTTCAACAAACTTTTCTTCCTCCTTCAAGTCAAGCCCCAGTTCCTGTTCAACCCTGTCACAAACAAAACACTCCTCTATGGATTCATCCTCAGAATGAGGATAACATCCTTCAATGATGTCTGCCATAAAGCATTCATCACTTGGCAGAGGTTAGACTCATTGGAAAAGATATTTAAACGGACCCTACTATTGCCAAATGGCATATCAACTGTGCCTAAGCGACAGTCAATCAAAGATTGGGATGTGGCTAAGAAGGGTCGACCCAAAATGATAGTTGGTTCAGTTACTTTTTCAGATTGAACATAGACAAGAACCAAGAAATCCATCGGGTAGTAGAATTGATCCACTTTCACTATCACATCACGAACAATCCCTCGTGGGAGTTTAGGGTTCAAATCCGCCAACACCACGGTGGTATTGGCTCGACGTAGAGGACCAAAGTCATATTGGTCATACAAACTCCCAGGAAGGATGCTCGCACTTGCTCCAAGATCTAATAGCGCCTTGCTCATTTTGAAGTCACCCACTTGTATGGAAATTATGGGCGCTCCTGGATCTTGGAGTTTAGGTGGAAGAGGACCAGTCAAAATTATACTAACTCATGCATTCAGATCAAGCTTTTCAGGAATCTTATTATGCCTTTTCTGAGTGCACAAGTCTTTCAAGTACTTAGCATAGACTGGTATCTGTTTAATTGCATTAAAAAGAGGTATATTAATTTTTACCTGCTTGAAAAGCTCCCAGATCTCCTCTTGTTGAGGTCCTCTCTTCTTGACTGCAACATGTTTACCTGCATTCATTAAAGAAGCAGGGAATGGCACCCTTGGAGGCACCACTCCCCTATTATCAACAGTAGATGATGTTTTATGAAAAGTTGTTGTTTTATAAAAGCAACCCGTGTAACCGGAATCGGTTTGGGTTCATCATCACCGACATCATGCTCATCAATGTCCTCCACCACACCATCAACAAAAGGTGGTGGAGGTGAAACCATGTTATCATAAACCTTACCACTTCGGAGAGTACTAACCTTGCCCACGTGGTTGTTCTTCATGTTTCTGTTCCCCGAAGTGTGATGAGATGGGTTGGTCACCGTATCACTTGGAAGCTTGCCACTACTCTTCCTCAACTCAGCTATTTCGGTGGCAAATTGACCCATTTGAGTAGCCATGACTTGTATGGCTTTATCACGCACATCATCGGCTTGGTTCTTCTTTTGCAAGTATTATTGGATAGACTTCAAGAGATCCAACACTACACCCTCATTGCTCTGATTGGAGGATCCAGATGATCCTCCTTGCTCATTCCCCCTTTGGTATCCCCGTTGGTTGTTGTTTTGGCTGAAATTTTGGTTTCGGGGTGGGAATGGTTGTTGAGCTCTTTGACCACTACCTTGAAAATTAGGGTTAGCTTGATTTGAGGCATCCCCATAACGAAAGTTGGGATGATTTCTAAGGCCCGGGTGGTACTTGTTGGAGTTCATATCATAGTTTCTACCACCCCCTTGCACATAATTCACATCTTCATAAGTACCGGTGCAAATGGTACCATTATGCCCTAATTCCCCACACTGATCACAAACCTCATATGGTTGGCCTCCCGTGCTCATATTCGCCACATGTTTCTCTAGCTTCTCTAACCTGCTTACCTTAGCATTAGGGCTATCAACTGCTCTAACCACCGAATGTCTAGCCCGCCTCGAAGATTGGGCTTTCCTCTTGGATGTCACTGCCATCCGCTCCAAGTAATCCCAGTCCACATCCTCATAGTTAGTACAAAAGGTTCCATTAGAAATAGAGTTGAGGTCTCGGGAATCATCATCTCTCAAACCCTCATGGAAGGCATTTAACATCTCCCACATTTGCAAACCGTGGTGGGGGCAATTCTTTATAAACATCTTGAAGCGAAGGAATGCTTCATGAAATAACTCCCCAGACTGTTGTTGGAAGTTTCTGATGTTCTTCCTGGCATCACTAGTTCTTTGATTGGTGTAGAAATCATTTAAGAACTGTTGTTGCATATCACCCCAAGTATAGATAGAAGCAAATGGCAGAGAATGAAACCACTGTTGAGCCTTGTCTTCTAGGGTGAATTAGAACAACACCAATTTCACATCATCTGGTGTGAATCCCTGACCCCCAATGGTGTTGCACATGGCATCATAGGCACTCAGATGCAAGTATGGATCTTCTGTTCCCCGACCATGATACTTAGGAAAATTCTGAATTGCCTGGGAACGCACTTCAAATGACCTCCCATGTTGTTATGGAATGACAACTGGGGATGGATTATAAGTAATGAATGGTCTGAAGTGGCTCTCAATCCCCCTAACAGGTCCCCTGTCATGCCTCCTTCTCGGATTGTCAACAGGAGGAATTGCATTCCTAGGACCCGGTCTTCTTTGCCTATTCACAGGCTGCTGTTGTGGTGGGATTGGTGCAGGAATATCATGCTGAGGTGGTTACTGTGACAACCTTTAATCAAACTGATGCTCATTCGGCCTTTCAAACCGAACACCTTGTAGGTCCCGAAACAGACCTGTAGAACACAGATCTGAGTTGAAATCCACAAACAGTTCGGATCGAGAGGCGGAATCTCTGGATCCGGTATCACTCTCGAATCAGAAATGGTAGAGACGGGTGCGGGAGTCACATACACGAACAAAAACATATAAAAGTGAAGAAGAACAGATAATTGAAAGCATAAAACGTATGATTCTTTGATTGAAATGAAAATAAACGCTCATCATACACTAACAATTAGTCTCACCCCAGGGTGAGCTCCCCCTGGGGTGGTGATTCCCTCTACAGACACACTTAATCCTAATGGGTATTCTACTATATATAGGAGGCCTCATGTGCCTTGTTTTCCAAGCCACGCCAAAGAGGCCTGAAAAACAGGCATCGAAACTAGGTAGTTTCGATTGAACAAATGTTCAACCGAAACTACTAGTTTCGATACTGTAGTTTCTATTGACAGCATCAGTCTCAATTTTATACCCAACACACATGTATCCTGTCTCCTGTACACTGGTGGCTAACCCTCAGTCTTTCCCTTCTGTCACCATCATGTGTATCATCCTCATACTCATCAAACTCATCATCAAAGCCATCAGCCTCATCATCATAATCTAGACCTGAGGTGCATGGATGGAATCTCGGTGATGGGGTTGAGTGGAATATAGAAGGCTTTGTGATCGGTGGTTGTGAGGTGGGTGGTATGGTATTTGTATCTGGTACTATCCTCACATATGGTGAAGAATAGTGAGAGTCGGGTTTGAACTCAAAGGGTTGGTTTACTTGTGGTAGAGGTTAGATAAAGTGGGGTAATGGAAGAATTTGGCTAGTGGAGTGGTTTAGGTTTCCATCCGTCCTAGGTGGAGGAACAGACGATGAAAACATGCCTGAGGTGGCTTGCTGTTCTGGTGGTAACTGACCTGCATGAGGCAAATAGGATTGCTTCCCATGATCCAATTTATTTTCCATGTTGGTTGGAGAAGACACTACCCTGTTAGTTCTATGAAAAACTCTGTTCTGTTTGGCAGTCTTCTCAATTTCTGGATCAAAAAGCAATTGAAAGGATTTGTTAGAGTATCTTGTATGATGCATACAACTGATAAATCACCTGCACAACACAAACAAGAACACCCGTGTAACACTGAACAAAACAAAAATAACAAGACAATAAAAGTAAATAAGGATTGTTGATTTTTGTGAGATGTAGCAAACAATAACAAATTAACACTAAGCGCACTAACTCCCCGGCAACGGCGCCATTTTGATCGATGTCGTTTGGTCGGTCAAAAACAATCCTTAAACACCTTAACTAGTAAGGGTAAGTAGAGTATCGTATCCACGAGGAGTATGTGAAAAGTGTCACTTTGTTACAAGATTCAAAGACAGAAAACAATAATAACTGATTTGGATTTGGGTTTAAAACAATAATAAGAGAGGTAATCTTCTTCGGGGTTCGGGTATGCAAACATAAGTTACTTCAAGATAATTAGCAAGCAATTACATAGATATAATCATACGGTTCAATTGAATTCTGTGATAATATGAGAACCCATTGTAAATAAAACTTATTCTCATACAACCATCAATGATAAACCAACTATACTCCAACCCCCAAGTTGTCCCCGATGTAAAGAAACCCGCGACTATTGAGACTTGAACAACAATTCGAAATCAATCAATGAAGTTTAAAGCATTCAATCAATAAATGAAATCATATGGCTTAACATGCCAATCAAGATTACAAACCAAAGCTAATCATTCAAGAGATTACAAGTGTTCACAAACCCTAGACCCAAAGAGGACTACAAGAGGTTAAGCCACTCATACTCATAACAACAATCAAAACTAATGTATTAGGACTTACAATCATGAAACTCTAAGAACAATCGACCCAAGAATGATGGAATTCGCCCCCTTGAAGCTCTGGAACGACTGTGGTTGAAGATAATGGATAATGGGGGTTGCTAGAAGTTTTCTATAAAAACACATCTTCGCGTGTCGCAAAGATACTTACCCAAGTTATTCGCGTGGCGCGAAGGACAAAACAGTCGGGGCGCCTCTGGAGATCTTCGCGTGTCACGAACTTTGAAGCCCAGGTCTTCGCATGTCGCGAAGACCATAAAATCCAGGAGTTTGACTTTTTAACCTTTGTGCTTCGCATTCAACTGCTTCACATCCATTATCCGCTCATTTAGCACATAAAACCTGGGAGGTAGACACAACCACAAACACACATAAAACCGAACAAAGACACATACTAAAACAACTAAGACTTGCACAAAACGACATATAAAGTAGGGTTATTAAACCCTACATCACTCCCCATGGCGATGAGCTAGGTCAGATGAAATCTTTATCCAACAACTCTTGCAGTTGGGTAGACAGTTCTTGTAATTCACTGGGTGCAAGTCTGTAGGTGCTAGGTCGATTTGGAATTCTACTTAACGATGTGGTGGAAGACCATGCAAGTCTTCGTGAAATACTTCCGAATAGTCACATACGATTGGGATGTCGTCAATCTTCTTCTCCTCAGATGGTTGCTCAGCGACGAGAGCCAAAATAGAAGTATGACCTTTTCGAAGACACTTTTGTGCTTTCATGAAGGATATGATGCCAACGACTGCACCACTCCTTTCGCCTTGGACAGAAAGTGTTTCTCCACACGAGAGAGGAAGGCGAACAATTTTCTCGCGACAGATAATTTTGGCTTGGTTCTTAGATAACCAATCCATACCGATAATTACGTCAAAACTACTGAGTGTGACCGGCATAAGGTCAATATCAAGTTTATGACCAACCAATTCAAGCTTACAACCCTTAAGAATGTGGGTTGCTTCCATTGTCTGTCCATCAGCTATTTCTATGGTGTACTTTGCTTCTAGTAGGGTTGGAGTTTCTTTTATCAAGTCACTAAGTTTCTTAGATATAAAACTCCTATTAGCACCAGTGTAAAAAAGGACAGAAACAAAATAGTTGTTTAGAAGGAACTTACCGGTAACCACATTGTGATCGTATCTGGCTTCTCTGGATCCAAGCACGAAGGCTCGTCCCTTCGCACCGTTTCCGCCATTGTTGCCATTATTGTTACCGTTGTTGTTACCTTGGTTATGGTTATTGTTTCCATTACCCCCTTTCTTTAGTTGAGGACAATCCTTCCGAAAGTGTCCTTCCTTACCACACTCAAAACAACCTTTTGTAGATCCCAGCTGCGGGTAAGGTTGTTTGGCTTGTAGTTCACCTCTATAGTCCTTGGCAACATGACCCATCTTGCACACCGCTAGCAACGATTTCTCTCACAAGCATCGAGATGGTGAAAATTACACTTGTTGCACTTGGGGTATCTCCCCTTATAACCACCCTGGTTTTGACTTGAAGAGGTCGACTGGTTGAAAGTCTTGGTAGACTCAAACCTACGTTGTTGTTGATGGGGTTGGTTAGAATGGAATCCTTTAGTATGGGAGTTGTTGTCAAACTTGCGTTTGTTGGTGGTGGTGGCTTTGGAAGCTGAACCTCTCGGAGGTAAAGTTCCTGAGTCACCGCTTGATCGGTCAGTTTGTGAGCAAGCCTGATGGTTTGTTGTATAGTGGTACCAGACCGTTGATATACATTTCAATTGTTTTGTAGACAAGGGTCACCATGTGGGGACACATAACATCAAGCTCATGAGAGCGGGTAGTGTAGAGTTCAATCTCGAAATCTTCCATCTTTAGATTCCAGGATTCTCCCTCCAGTTTCTGAACCTCATCACGAGGGCAGTACTCCTCCCTCATCATGGTTTTCAATTCCTCCCATAGCAGAGCGTTAGCCATATCCAGACCCAACATCTGGACTTGGGAATTCCACCAGGTGAGAGCAAGGCCCTCCAGAGTACCTGGTGCAAACTTGACTTGGTTTGCCTGTGGACAGTTGCACATGGCAAACACTGATTCAACC
This sequence comes from Smallanthus sonchifolius, assembly GCA_023525975.1. NCBI lineage: Eukaryota > Viridiplantae > Streptophyta > Magnoliopsida > Asterales > Asteraceae > Smallanthus > Smallanthus sonchifolius. Next base: position 21,331,503 of record CM042043.1, read on the forward strand.
TTCTCGAACCATCAGAGCAGACCGATGGCTCCTTCAGCACCACTAAAAGTGTGGGGCTTACAGTCCATAAAGGTCTTAAAAGTGCAGGCCGGTTGGTTATTTTGCTGACCTAGATTAAAAATACAATACACAATTGAGGTTATAAGGTTTGGGGTAGATGCTTTGAGGGATGAATTGACTTGTTAAAATCAATGGATATCGAATTTACCTGCAACATTAGTGTTGCCAAAGCTTCAGCCACACTATCATTGATAAGTGTTGCTAGCTCTGCTGCTGTCACATTGATGGTACCATGACCACCATTACGACCTCCGTGTCCACGTCCAGACATGCTTATTCACATTCGCAAATACAAATAATGAGAAATATATCGCATTTCAACATCATACATGTACAAGTAAAATAATGAAAACTAAACCACAACATCTAATATTTCGAGAATAATTCTTGATTAAGTAAATTGTAACGGCTACAAAATAAATAACTCAAAACATTAAATTCTTAAGATCTTTATTAAATGGGAACAACCTTACCCATCTAGGTTTTTTTTAAACAAAAATAAGATAAGATAAGAAAATATATGGTGACATAAGACATCAAATGTCACTGCCAGCTGAGGAAATAATCGACTGAGCATCCTCCTCATTAGCTGGTCCCTCCTCCTCGGACTCAGAATCTGGTGCATCTCTTGCCCAAAGGACAACCTCAAGTTGTGCCTCTAAGTGCACAATCCTGGCTATGGCTACTTCAATGGTAGCCTCTGATACGTCCAATCTTGCTTCCAACTGGTGGAATCTGTCCACTAATGTGTTGTGGAGCTGGTCTATTACAGCCAACTCCGCAGTCAGATGCTCAACCTCCTCCCTTGCCTTACTTGCCTGTTTTTCACGCTCCAGAATGCCTGTGATTTCTACAACAGCCTCTCTCATGTTGCGGATCTCCCGATCCATAGTAGCCACAAAAGTGGTAAAAGCCTGCTCCATGGTGCATGGCAGGACTAGTAAGGTCAGTGCTCTAGAAGATGTAGCTCCAAAATATGGGGATGGGACCCCTTCCCGCTTGATCCAGCTCTTGATCATCCATGGGTACCAATCCCATCCGTGCGGGTTACCTCCCATCCGCACATAAATGGGCACATCATACTCAATAGAGTCATATACAGGACCGAGTCGACGCCTCTTGGGCTCCGGTGAAGACAAGATAGGAACATCGTGCTCCTGAGCAATGGGTGATGTAGGTGGTGAAGACATAGCCTGCAACGTAAAATATAAGTGTAAAACTTAAATGTATATGTCATGTAACTAATGTGTGAGGTTATAGTCTAATATGCAGTTCTAGTTCTCTATAACCAATGGCTCTGATACCAATCTGTCACACCCCTAAATTCCACTAACGGAGTTTTACCGTTTGGTGTGTAACAAACCAGGATCTCAGTCATTAATTACATCAAATGACACTATATGGGACTCAAATGAAATATTATAAGTGGTTAGAGTTAATGCGGAAGCGTTTAAATATGAAAGTAAATGCGCAAAACAAACACGCTCAAGTCTGATTGTAATAATAGGAAACATAATAAATGTAGATAGTTGACAAGTGATGGATATAACAATTAGACACCATGCATGCCCTAGCATGCACCTGCTTAACGTCCTGAAAAACATGTAAGAAAATGTTCAACACTAGGTTGGTGAGTTCACAGTTTTCAATATCGTAATGAAAGAGTTTACCAGATAATGTACATTCAATATGTGTAACTATAGGTAGCTAACATATGTTCATGTCTTACTAAAGCGCTCGCAACCGAAGCTGACAATTTGTGTTTGAATGCGTCCTGCCAGGTCTATCAACTCTGACAATGTGATTAGGCTAACATTTCACCCGTTCGACCTCCAATCGAGTTAGCGCGACTAACGCGGGTGGGTTTGTCAAACCCAGTAGTACTACTAAACATTACCACGCTAAGATTAGTCGCGCTAAGATTAGTAGTACTACTGGGTTTGACAAACTCCACCCGCATTAGTCGCGCTAACTCGATTGGAGGTCGAACGGGTGAAATGTTAGCCTAATCACATTGTCATAGTTGATAGAACTGGCAGGAGGCATTCAAACACAAACTGTCAGCTTTGGTTGCGAGCGTTTTAGTAAGACATGAACATAGGTTAGCTACCTATAGATACACATATTGAATGTGCATAATCTGGTAAACGCTTTCATTACGATATTGAAACCTGTGAACTCACCAACCTAGTGTTGACACGTTTTCTTACATGTTTTCTCAGGACGTTAAGTAGGTGCACGCTAGGGCATGCATGGTGTCTAATTGTTATATCCATCACTTGTCAACTATCTACATTTATTATGTTTCCTATTATTACAATCAGACTTGAGCGCGTTTGTTTTGCACATTTACTTTCTTATTTAAACGCTTCCGCATTAACTCTAAACTTTGATAATATTTCATTTGAGTCCCATATAGTTTCGTTTGATGCAATTTGAGTCCCCCAAAAACCTAAAACCCCCACCCACCCCCCCAAAAACCTAAACCCCTCACCCCTCCAAAAACCTAACCTAAAAGTTAAACTAAACCGAAAAGTTAAACCCACTACTTTTCGAGTTTTTTTTTTGAACGAGAGACGTGGGAAACAAGGTCTCCGAAGCAGTTTTTTAATTTTTGATTTATTTTTTGAGTTATGATTTTTTTGTATATTTTTTTTACCTTAAATAAGTAGTTTTTTGGTTTTCTCATTACATTTAGTTTTCTTATGATTCTTCCCATATATATATATATATATATATATATATATATATATATATATATACTAGGTTAAAACCCATGTGATACATGGGTTGAATAAATACAAGTTCTTATAAAACATTAGTTTCTATGAAGATTTGTAAATTCTAAAAATGTTACATAGTTATTTTTAAAAAAATGTTTTATAAAAAGAACGAAGAAATATTCAAATTACAAAAGTGATTTATGAACAGACTTATTCTTTTAAATAAAAAATGTTTTATAAAAGTAAATATAGAAATCATTATTATTTAATATGAGAGAAACAAACATTATAAAAATGTAAAGAAATTTGTATAATTAATAAGAGAGAGAGGCGGGAAAAAAATATTGAGGATGAATGTATGAGTGACAAGTGTCACACTAAAACCTTTATTTATTATGTAGTGTATATATATATATATATATATATATATATATATAGGGTGAGGATCAAGAAAAAACCACAAAGTTAAGCAAAAACCAAGAAAACCAGTCTCAGTCAATCAAATAATTTACATATTAACCATTTTCTTTTTATATAAAAGGGTATTTTAGTAAATGTATAATAATTCATATTTAATTTTATTGTTTTTTTCATCCAAATCCCTTCTTTTTCTCCTAAATTTACGTTTCTATTCAATTCTAATTTTCTATTGAAATTTCAAAAATTAAGATCATTACATATCCTATTTTTTTTGCAATGTTGCCTTACCTCAAATTCTTTGAGATTTATCTCATTCAAGAACATATATTATTACCGATTTTCCCCAAACCCTTGATTTGTAGATATATGTATATGTTTAGGTTTACGATTAATATTGGTGGATAAGTTCTTATGGCAGAAGGATTTCATGCGGTAGTTAGCGGTGGAGGCCGGTGGAGTTCACCAAGAGCTACCTTCAATGACTCATCGTTTAGAGGCAACGATGGAGGCTGCCGGAAAAACAATTGTATGAACCGGAAAACAAGGTTAAGTGACGAGTCCTCCGGTTGTTGTGCCACCACTCTTTGCTGGATCCCACCTTTTAAGATAATGGGTTCATCACTATGTACAACCACCAATTTGTACAAGCTTTAGTAGTGTAAGTATGTAATGGCTTCTGTATTTAATTTATTTTACTTTTCAATTATTGAATCAAATTTTAGTTCACCAACAAATGGTTCATATATTTCTTTTGTAATATATGACATTTTTATTGACTATTTGGACTTCTGCAGGTTAATTAGATTCACACACCATCATCGAAGAATACAATACCATTATCACAACATGGCTTCTAATGTATTTCGATTCCAATGGAATTTTTTTTACCGGACGGATTAGGAATAATTAGTTGGATGTGGCTGATGTGAATACTCAATCCCGGATGAATGCCACCAAAGAGAACAATGTGGATGAACACCACGAAGTATAGAGAACAATGTTGAGCTACATTGATGTAACTCGTATGGCCTATGTATACGTAACTCGTATGGCCTACATATACGTAACTCGTAAGAGCTATGTATATGTAATTCGATTCTTCTTTCCCTTTTTTTTTTGGTTTTTTGACCCGTGTTTACATATATATTTCTTTTGTGGGTTTCTTTTGTTTTTCGTTTAGTTTATTGTTTACATATACGTAAACACACGATGGAAACGATGCGTGATAACGAAGTTCTTTTTCATTATATTGTTTTTGTTGACACGCGTTTACAAATATGTAAACATGTTTACATATACGTAAGCATATATGTGTACACGTTTACATATATGTAAGCATTGAAAACATGCAAAACAAAATTCTTCTGCAAAAAAAATGAGTTTTGATTTTGAAAGAACTTGATTTTTCGTGTGAAGAGAGAGAGAGAGGGAGGGAGGGAGGGATTTAAGTAACTTTATTTATTTTCAAAATAAAAAAAGTTACAATCTACCGAATATGCCCCTGCAACATTTAATTAAGTTTATTATGCATTAAATATTTACATATTTGTCATTGATGGATTTCAATCATTGATCATATTTGATCAATGGTTTAAAAGTGGTTTTCTTGGTTTTCGCCTAACTTATGGTTTTCTCTGGAACCCTCCCCTATATATAATATATAATATATATATATATATATATATATATATATATATATAGAGTCCGGTTCCGGTACAAATATATTTTATCATAAGAAACGTAGGAACAGTAAGAATGCGACACATGTATAAGTATAAGTCAAAGCAGTTATTAACTTTAAATTAATTCCAAACTTAATAACCATTAATCTCAAGCATTAAATAAATTTCAAAATTAACACCCATCAATCAACATAACATTTTTAGACCTAAACGCATATCAACACCGTATGTATTCAATAGCCACATAACAACACCATTACAATTTGATAACAACATCCTAGTTTTCGTAAAATCAACATACTGTTTGAGACATGGGTGCATAACAACACTATATAAATTCAATAACAACAAAACAACACCATTTAATAAAGTAACAACACCCTGTTTTTTGTAAATCAACATATTATTTTAAACCTTGACACATAACAACACTGTATAAATTTAATAGCCACCTAACAACACCATTTTAAAAATATCTTATTTAGAAAAATATATAAAGATATTATACACATACTAAAGATAAAAAAATTCTCTATTTTATGGTGTATTTAAAAAATATATATAACAAAGTATATAAAAGTTATTTGAGTTTTAAAAAATTAATAGAAATAAGGTTGAATGAATAAGTCATTAAAATGTAAACTTCCCTTCTTTACCACTACATGTCATTAATAACTTTAAATTAATTCCAAAACTGACACCAACTAATCTCAACCATTTAATTGTTTGATCAATGGCTCATATTGTTTCCTATGTTTTTAGGTTAATTGTGTTTTGTATTTGATCTTACCTCTCTCTCTCTCTCTCTCTATATATATATATATATATATATATATATATGGCTTGGTTCATATCAAAATCCTACTTTCATGAGAAAACTCTCAAACTCCACCACATTCCATCTTGAGCATCTTACTTTTTTATCCACCGGTTCACAATTAATTATAATTCTTTATTCATGTACCTCATTTAATATTTGTCTAAAAGGGCAATTTGGTCAATTAACCTTCCCTGCAAAAGCAGAGTTTGTACTCTGCAAAAGCTAACATATAAAAATTATACTACTGAAAAAAATAATGCTAAAAAGTTTTTATTACAAATCTGAACATGAATGGGAACCTAAAAAAACAAAAGACCATTCTTTCATCTCCACCCTGCTGTTTGAGACCATCCTCACCAGTTGAAAGGCGTCTTAATAAATATTCCACAAATAAAATCTTTCTTCCAGGTATAATTAATATTTCTTACAAGCATAAATCCACACATAAAATCTTTCTTCTAGACTAAAAATCTCGATAACTACTAACATAATATTTGATTTAATACTAGCATAATATTTGCTTTAATACTTTCTTCAAGTTATGTGATTACCTAATGCAAAAAATGTCTAGAAGATGAAAGAAATCATAACTCTTGCAAAGATAATATTACACTAATGTAGGATAATATTACACCTATGCAAAGATAATGTTACAGTAACGTAGGATAATATTAAACTAATGCAAGATAATATTACACTGAGGTAAATAAAGGGGCTACATTGAGGTAATAATGGGGGTTACATTGAGGTAAAAAAACAACTCTCTAGGGAATTTCATCAAACACCTAGGTCGCGACACATGAACATTAAATCTTGATGAACCTTCTATCATCAAGATTTTATTTTGATGATAAAAAAGGCAAAAAAGCAGTAATACATAAATAAATAAATTATTTACCCCAAGTAAATCCTTGATGTGCATAAGGTTGAACTTGGCTTCATAAACACAATCGGACTAGCCCTTTTCTTCATACATCTCACGAAACAACCGTAGACCTTTCGTAACACATCCTTCACCTACAAAACCACTAATCAAAGTTTTCCAAAACAAAACAACTCTCTGGGCATTTCATCGAACACCTGGGGCGCGACACATGAACATTAAATCTTGATGAACCTTCTATCATTTCAAACCTCAAACTCGTCGCCCTCGGAATCAAACAGACCAGCCTGAGCAAACAGAGAAGGGAGTAGATCTAACAGAATCGATCTGGGTTTCTTTCAGCACAGATCAGTTGAGGATCTGTTCTTCTTCTTTCAGCCATTGTTTTAACAGAAGTTTGTTGGTTGGGGTAATGGCGATTTCGTGAAGCAGGAGTAAAAAATGGGATAAGAATAATGGGTTGGGGTCATGGAGATTCATCAGATTCGTTGTTACAAGGATATAGTAGAGAGAGATATGAATCGTAGAGATATATGTGGAAATGGAGATAGGGAAATTTGTAACTAAAAGTACAGAACTTTAATGGAGATAAGGATGGTTTAAAAAAAGATGGTTTTAAGGATGGAGATGATGTATGAACGAAAGTACATATATAGAAGGAAAATTGCAACTAAAAGTACAACAGTTAGAAAGAAGCAGATCATTGGAATAAGGATTTAAAAGTGAAAGGTCCATATTGCCTTTTTCTTAAGAGAAAGTCAATAAAGAGGTGTTAAGTTCTTATTGGTTCAAAAGGGTTTTAGGGTTTTTAAATGAAAAGAGGGTTTTGATTTGAACATCTCCATATATATATATATATATATATATATAAGGGAGGGTTCATATCAAAACCCACTTTTCATATAAAAACTCTAAAACCATACCACAATCAAGGATGACTTTTACCAATCATGATCCAAGGGTCTTGAATAAATGAGGTGATTAAAAAAAAGCTGAAAAATTAACTTTATGATAAAAGGATATTATAGTTAAAATATATCTAATTGGATGGTCCCTTTACAGAGCATAAAGTAAATGAAAAGACTAGTCCTTCTAGTCCTTTGTTCCTTATAGTCAAAATACATCTCAATTCCCCTCCCCATAAAACCCTTATCCCTAGATGGTGTTTCTTGATGATGATTTTGTTAAAACCGTTCTATTCCTTTGCTCCTTATAATCTTTGGTTTTGATATTTGAAGGTGTTTCTTGGTGATGGCAGTGGTTACGATCTGGAAGGTTGTCTCTCTCTCCATAGATGGTTACGATTTGGAAGGTAATCTCTCTCTACATTAATACGATCTGGAAGTTTTTTCTTGATGACAGTGGCCAAAAAAAAGTTGTTCTCTCATACTCTGCTGGTTCATCTGCTTGCACCCCTCCTCCTCCGAGAGGGTGTCCTAATACGCGAAGGGGGTAACCTTCCTCCTACTCATTCTACTTCTTAATTTCTTGATAATTTGTTTTTTAATCGATGATTGGTGGGTCAAACTAATGGTAACACAGAAGAAATTAGGGATTTTAAACTTAATTGCTTTGTATTTCATTTTCTTTTTGTTTCCATATCATAATTGGTGAATTTTGACATCAATATTTTTGTCATTTTCTTCTTGTTGCCGTATCATTATTGATATTTTGCTTACAACAGAATTAGGAATAGATAACTCCATATTTATTAAGCCACAAACATTTCACTTTTTTTTCGAAAGGCACAAACATTCCACTTAAATGCATTCATGCTAAAGTTGTGGAACAAGGAAAGAGTAAATGTTGCTGTTGAAATGTATGGTTTATATTAATGTAATACCCATGGTTTCTAATAGTCTAATATCCTCTGTTACATCAATGTAACCCTTGAATGTTTACTTCCCTGTTTAATCAATGTAACCCCCTGAAACAGTGTATTTTTTTGTTTTGTTTTTGCTGAATGCTAGTTTACATTTATGTAATCTATGTTCCTTACACCAATGCTACTTTACATTTATGTATTTTAACCTTTTGCTTTCGCATTTTATGTTTATAACTTCCCAATTTTTCACTCGATTAAGTGCATTAAGTTAATTCCTTGATTTTAGTTTTTTGAAGGAAGGCAAAAGAATGGATAGAAGGAGATTCTAAATTTAACTCCCCGAAGGTTAAATTCTCTGATTTATGTTAATTTAGAGATTCCTTACCAAACTCACTTTTCAAACTGTCATGAATTGATAATGTTGAATCGTGCTAAGAACAAATTGTATAAAGAGATTCCTGTTGGTTACAAGATTTTACATTTGCACTGTATGGAGAGATTCCTATTGTGTTTGATCTTTTTTTTTTCATTGTGAATGTTATTTTTTTATTGTTTTACACCAATATAACTATAGAATTAAACCAAGATAATGGTTAGTGTTTTTGTTCGTGAAACTAATGTAACTATAGAATTAAACCAATGTAACTAAAGCATGACACCAATGCATTTTTTGATGAACGGTAGATTGCATTTATGTAATCCATGAGCGTTACACTAATGTAATTGGTGCTTACACCATTATAGTTATGGACGTATGAAAAATGTGGCGAAAAATTTTAATAAACGACGTCCGGGAAAAAATTTCGAGACTATAATGGAACTAAAGAGAAAAATGTGATGAGTTTAATGGTACCATTTTTATAAAAAAATAACAAAGTATAAAAAAGTTATGAAAGTTTTTAAAAACATTGGTAGAATCTTTTTATAAAATTGTTTAGCAGTACATAAATAGATTGAAAATTGAAAGTACAAGTGCAGCACAAAAGTTATCTTTGAAATAAGGAAGTCAAGGGGAAAGGTCTAAATTACGTTTTTCATAAGAAAAAGTCAAGTAGAAAGTGTCAATTTCTAATCGGTTGAAATGGGTTTTAGGATTTTTATATGAAGAATGGATTTTGATATGAACCACACCCTATATATATATATATATATTGTAGGGGTAAACTTGAAACTTTAAAAATTTAAGGAGGTAAAAATGACATCTTATAAAACCGAGGAGTCACTTTTGACATTTAATAAAATTGGAGCGCTGAAGTTGTATTGAAAAAGGTTTGGATACCGACACTTCATTTCAACTATATTGAATTTTGAAAAAAGTTTGGATACCGACACCTCATTTCAACTATTGAATTATTGATAATCAGGGAATTTTGTCATCAATTTACATATAATATTCTTCAATATACGGTAAAAAGACAAAAGAAAGAAAGAAGGATGAAGAAAAAACAACAATTAATCATGATGCTGAAAAAAATGACGTGCTAATAATAGATGTTACGTTAAAAACAAAATCCTAGAATTAATTATTAGTGATAACCAAAATCAACCCTATCCGAGTTGGTAGGAGTAAGTAAGAAAATTGAATAACCGAATTAGCTGAATAACCTAAAACCGATAGTTCGGTTAATCATTTTTAAGAACCGACTTTTGTGGGTCGGTTTTGTTATGAATCTCTTACATTCATGATTAATGTATTCTATGTTAGCACGATTAAATTTATAAATAACTAGATTACCAAAAATATTGGTATTGTTTCAAAAGTAATTTTGATAAGTACAATATAAACATATTACAAACACTATGGAGATAATTTACTCTATTATTTTAGATTTTAGAGTTAAGTACATGAATATCCCTGTGGTATGTTAAAATTTTGGATTTAGTCACTAAAATTTTGAAAAGTTATACTGACAGTCATAAAGTATGTATAAATAAAACAATTTAGTCCCTTAGTTGGATGAGGAGTTAACTTTTTCTGTTAAATAATGTGAAAAGAACAAAATACCTTTAATATTAAAAATATAAAATAAATTAAAATAAAATATAAATTTACTAAGGCCATGTTTGGTAACTACTCACAAGTACATGGCCTCTTACCTCTTAACCATTAAGAAGCTTTGAACCATTAAGAGACTACCAAACATCCCTTAAACCTTAAAAAACAAGGTCGATGGCCAATGAGATTGTGCCAAACGACCATTCTTTTACTTTAAATAAATAAAAGATAGAATACTAAACAAGTCTCATGCTTGGTTTGAGTGGTAGGAAGGTCTATTTCTAATTACTAGACACATGTTCGAAACTTCTAATCTCTCTGTGGGTTTTTTATTTTTTTGAGTAAACTGTCATTTCCGTCCATATGGTTTGGTCAAAATTGTCACTTTAGTCCAATAGTTTGTTTTTTTTGTATCTGGGTTCTCGTGGTTTTAAAATTTTGCCATTTTAATCCAGTCATCTAACTTCATCCATTTTTCTCAGTTAAATAAGGGGTATTTCAGTCATTTTACATATTTATTTTATTTTTTTTAATCTTTTTTTACTTACTTTTTTTAGTTTTTTGATTAATTTTTTACTTCTTTAAAATCGTTTTTGTAACTCTTTTAAAATCATTTTTTTAGTTTTCTTTTTCCATAAAAAAACGTCTTTTTCGGTCATATCTGAAACAGATCTGCGATAGACACAAAAAAGGTTAGAACCTGTTTTGTGGGGGTGGAAACGGTGGTGAAAGTGAGGTAGAAACAAACGACGATGGTGTTCTAATGGTGGTCGCTGGAAATTGGTCGGGAAAAGAGGAAAAAGGCCAACAAAGGGACTGTTAAATTATATGTTAAATTGGGGATGATTAAAAGTGAGTAAAAAAGATGAAGAAAATAAAACAAATATGTAAAAGAACTGAAATACCCTTAATTTAACTAAGAAAAATGGATGGTGTTAGGTGACTGGATGAAAATGGCAATATTTTAAAACCAAGAGGACCTAGATACAAGAAAACAAACTATTGGACTAAAGTGATAATTTTGACCGAACCACAAAGATGAAAATGACATTTTACTCTTATTTTTTTAAATAATACATATTAACTTTTTAAATATTCAACTATACCCCTCAAATTTCTAAAATTTCAAATATACCTCTCAAATTTCTAAAGCTTCAAGTCTACCCCTCAAATTTCTTAACTCTCATATTTACCTATGTATTATGTATAGTATAAGCATTACTCTATAAAACCCGCAGACGGGCTTTCAAGTCCAAGGTACGACAATTCGGGTTATTTTCGTTTTTTTAAATTTTTTATATTCGTTGTAAAAATTATTTTATATTTTTATTTTGTTTTTACCTTTATACTAACTTATTTAACGAATTTTTCGTTTCAATGTTAACTCATTCACGTCGTAATTTATCTATTTTTCGATCTCCAGAACCGAGTCGCGACAACTTAATGCGTTTCTTTTATGTACTTACTATTTACGTCGCAATTTATTTATTTTTCGATCTCCATAACCGAATCACATGAACTTATACCCTTTTAATGTATTTTCTCACGTTAATATCACCGACAGGATATGCATAACAAAGTGCAGTGCGCGGTCTTAATTTCTAGTTTATAACAACAAACATTCATGTAAATGGACAAAATGATGAAGCTTGAGCAATTTTTAGCATTTATTTTGTGTTGCCCCCAATAAACAAACATATTTAGTAGAGACCTTCACGTTTCCATCTTTCTTGTTGCTTTTTACAGTCCTTGTCACACACACTGTCTGCAATAAAAGATGACTCAATAGTCAATTAAAGAAGAAACCCTACCGTTGAATTTCAGATAAACAAATGGGGGTGAAGAACTTCAAGGCCAGATCAGATTCAAGATTTCATTGTTAGGTAAAATTGTTTTCTGCAAATGCTTCTTCACTTCAATTCCCACTTTGGTTTTAAACAGATTTGCAGAAAGTTTCTTTCTTAAAAGATAATCTAGGGTTTTGCCTGTATTTTAATTAAATGATTTTTTTTCTTGAAAAAGATATCTCATCTAATTATTTCAATTTTCAAACACCCATCTGAGATATGTTTTTTTTGTTCAGATTTGAAGGTTTTATTTTTTTTTTCTGTTCTTGCTTTGATGAAGTAAAAATTTTCCTCAAGGTAATTCTTTCATAATTTCATTTTTCTGCCATACAAATTTAGTTAATATGTGCCCATTTTGATAATTGATGATTTTAGGTGCTAAATTACCTTTATTTTCTCAGAATTTAATTCTGGGGTTGATCTACTTTAGGAGATTTTCAAGATCCAAATCAGTATGTTAAATTCGGAGTCAAGGCGTTTGTATTCTTGGTGGTGGGACAGCCACATTAGCCCCAAGAATTCAAAATGGCTACAAGAGAATCTGACAGGTGTATATGATTTGTTTTTCTATCCATTTTTTATGAATGATTGATTGCTGATTATTTCAATTGCAGGAGGGTGTAAATGAAATATTTTGTTTACTTTGAATTTGCTAGATTTAGGGTTGATTAGATGAAAATAGAAACAAATTATGTAAATAGGTATTTTAGGAGAATAAATTAGGATTTAATTGAGGGATAGAAACAATCAAATTTTGTATTTTGTTGTTGTTTCTTCTTTTTTACTTTTTAAATAAAAACAATATCAGAATCATTCGTGTGTATAGGTGGGAAACATGCGTGTGTAGATCTAACAGGGGTCTCCCCTCTGGTGGGCTTGGGAGTTAGTGCTTTCACGGTGAGTTAGGCTGCCCTAAAAGCTGCTTCGAGCAAAGTGACCAAACACGAGAAAGCGTGTCTTGACAACCAACACGTGTTTATACCATTTGCTTTTGACACTTTTGGTTTCCTTGCACCAGAGGCCGTGGAGTTACTTAACCGAGTACAGCGGGTCATGCATAGTAATGTTATGACCCCAAGATCTGTAGATGTAGTTTTTAAAAGACTTGGTTTTGCTATTCAAAAAGGGTTGGCGGCGCAGCTTGTTGCCCGTTTGCCTTCTATCTCTATGTAATTTCCCTTTGGGAGTTGTGTTTTGTTTATAATGGAAAAAGGAATCATTCCATTTTGTACAAGAAAAGAGTTTTAGAACCAGTATCCTTGCATCTCTCTAAATAAAAAGATTTTTTTTATGTAAATCCTTTTTCATGCTCATGGATTTTAGAATACACGTAAAATCTACCTTGGCTTATGTACTCGCCTAGAACGGAGTGACTAGCAGGTTCCCCCCCCCCCTAAAAGAAAATGGGTTTATTAGATGATTGTCTGTTTCTCTTGCAGTTCTTTGTTTCTTACTGTATAGGAGGCAAAATGTGCCGGTTGGGTAATGTGTCAATGTGTTCGGGTCACATATAAAATAATTTGTACGGTTTGAAATGGGTCGTGTTGACCCATACCCACTATTTTTCCACATTTTTTTTATTTCTTTACAAGTATTTATGCTGTTAAATATGTTTTACACAGCTTTAGGATTACAATTACAATATAATGTTTTGAATAAAGTGTATTCCAAATTTGTATGCATTAAAAATATACACTTTGGGTGACTTTTGATCTGTTTGACCCGATCCCACATATCCACTTGTTTCTTTTTAGCAAAAGAAACTTGATTTTATCATTTGATTGTTTAGAGATAAGAAACATACAAAATTGATTCATTCGTAAGTAAATGGGTCAAAGTTACTCTTGATTTTAGTGTGGTCAGCAATACTAATAAATGAATACTTTTCTGATAATTTTTTATCCTTTTTTTGCTGTCTCGACCTATTTGACTTGTTTCCTTTTCAATTGAATTTTTAAGATTGTCCTGTTAGTGCTAAAACATACTCCAAATCGACCCGTTCGTATGTAAATATATCGAAATTGCCACATGTGTAGATTTAGTAGGTTTTATTAGTGCAGTTATGCCAAGCTAAAACATTTCCCAAGTGCTGAAATACATGTATGCGTTTTTGCAGATATGGATTCTAAAGTCAAATCTATGATCAAACTCATTGAAGAAGATGCTGATTCTTTTGCCAGAAGAGCTGAAATGTACTACAAGAAACGCCCCGAGCTCATGAAATTGGTTGAGGAATTTTATCGAGCATATCGTGCATTAGCCGAGAGGTACGATTATGCAACCAGTGAGCTTCGTCATGCTCAAAAAACATTACAAGCAGCTTTCCCGAATCAAGAACAGTTCACATTACCTGAAGATCCATCATCTTCAGTCGATAATAATGATCAAGAAAATGAATCGTGTGGTTTGCAACTGTTTCTAGAAGGAAATTTGCAGAATACCAGTGAGAAAGATGAACGTGAAATTGAGAAATTAAAGAAGGCAGTGGCTGATTTGATTGCTGAAAAGGATGAACTTTTCGTTAAGTATCAATGTAGTTTGGAGAAATTAGCAAATGCTGATGAAGAACTTAACGATGCAGCGGAAAAATTGAGAATTCTTGAAGAAAAAGCAAGTGAAGCCGATAAAAAAGTTCACATGTTGAAGGTAACACTTGGTCTGTTACAAGGTGAAAAGGAATCTGGATTAAATAAACAAATGGAATATCTTGAGACGATATCTGATTTGGAGGAAAAGATAAATGGAATGGATAAACGAGCAGTTGAATCAGAAGCCGAAAGCCAGGATTTGATGAACAAACTCGCCAACTTAGAATCTGAAAACGATGCGGGCCTTTTGAAATACGGGAAATGTTTGGAGAAGATATCTGTTTTGGAGAGAAAGATTATGGTAACCGAAGAAAACGCCAAGATGTTTTCTGAGCAAAAAGTTAAAGCAGAAATGGAAGTTGAAAAACTTAAAAACGCTCTCTTGGAATTAACCGAAGAAAAAGAAGCTTTACGGGTTTTATACTCGGAATGCCTTGAGAAATCATACAAATTAGAATTTGATCTCTCTTCTGCTCGATCAGATGTTCAACGCCTCACCAACGAGATTGTAAACAGTACAAAAAAACTTAAAAACGTCGAAGATATTTGTGTTCGTCTAGAGAAATCAAACGAATCTTTGAAGATGGAAGCGAGTGATTTGGCTAAGAAAATCATGTTAAAAGATCAAGAATTATCCAATAAGCATGATGAATTAGAGAAGCTTCAAAGCTTTGCAAAAGATGAACTTACACATTATGTTCAAGTTGAAGCCACTCTCGAAACTTTGAAAATGTTATACACCCGATCTCAAGAAGAACAGAGAAATCTTGCAGTGGAGCTTAAGAAAGGGCTTCAAATGGTGAATGATTTGGAGATTTGCAAATCGGGTTTAGAAGAAGAAATGAAACAAGTTAAAGGTGATAATGAAAACTTGAAGAAATCAGAAGTCGAGTTTATGAGTTTGAAAGAAAAACTTGAAGAGGAAGTAGCGTTGCAGTTGGGTCAATCTACAGCCATGCAGAAAGAAATCTGTAATCTGAAAGAAGAAATTACCGAGTTGAATACGGGTTACAATTCGTTAATGAGTCAACTTGAGTTCGTTGGATTGAATCCGGAATCATTTGGGTCATCAGTGAAATGCTTGCAGGATGAAAACTCGAGGTTGAAACAGATCTGTGGTGGTCATGAAGAGAAGATAAAACTTGTGATCGAGAAGAATAATGATTGGGAGAGTTCATGTGAGTCGCTTCATGTAGAAAAATCTGCGCTTGTTCTTGAAAAAAGCGTTCTCTTGTCTCAGTTACACGTTATTTCGGTTAACATGCAGAAAGTCATGGATCAAAACACTGTTCTTGAGAATTCTCTTTCTACTGCAAACATCGAGCTCAAAAATCTCAGGGTAAAATCAAAGGGTTTGGAGGAAGTTTGTGAGCTGCTCAACATCGAGAAGTCTAATCTTGTTGCAGAAAGAAGCATGCTGGCTTCTCAACTGGAAAATGTCCAGAAAAGATTAGAAATCCTTGAGAATCGATTTATGCAGTTTGAAGAAAGATGCGGTGTTCTTGAGAAGGAAAAAGAAACAGGAGACTCTCAAATGCTACGACTAATATCGTCCTTAAGTGTTGAGAAACAAGAACGAGAGACTCTTATGATTGCAAACCAGAAACGGTTAAATGATTTAGAGAATCATATTCGAGAGTTTCATGAGTTGAAGAAAGAAGAATTTCAGGAGGAACTTGATAAAGCTGTGATTGCTCAGTTTGAAAACGTCATCTTACACAAGTTTGTAAAAGAAATCGAAGAGAAGAACCACTATTTGTCAATTGAGAACGAGAAGCACATATCGGCATCTAAGTTGGCCGATAAGTTGATTTCTGAGCTCGAGACTGAAATTCTTGAGCAACAGGTTGAAGAAGAACTCTTGTTAGTTGAAGTTGAAAACTTGAGATTAGGGATTTATCAGGTGTTTTTGTCTCTCGAGATTGGTTCAAATCATGGATTTGAAAGCAGTAAGATATCGGTTGAAGAGATCATCGAAAACATTAAGGACTTGAAGCGATGCTTATTAAAAGAAGAAGATGAAAAGCAACAGCTACTGATCGAGAACAGCGTCATCTTAACTGTTCTCCAGGCAGGCTTTCGGCAATCGGAGGATGATTTCTTGAAGGTGAAGAAAGAGAATCTTGATCTGAATGAAGTGAATGAAAATCTTGGATGGGAATTGGATATGTTGCATGAAGAACTAGAAGAACGGAAAAACATCGAAGAGAGTTTGACTTGTGAGCTTCAAGAACGAGAGAATGAGTTTGAACTGTGGGACGCTGAGGCTACTTCTTTTATTTTCGATCTTCAAGTCTCCAACACTCGCGATATTCTCTTTGAAACTAAAGTCCATCAGCTGGCTGAAGCTTGTGAGAATCTTGAAGGCGAAACTGCATTGAAAGATCGGGAGATCAAAGAGATGAAACAGAAGGCGAGTGTTATGGAGGGAGAAATTGAAGGACTGAAAGCACAATTGCTTGCATATGCTCCTGTTATTGCTTCTTTGAAGGAGAATGTATCGTCTCTTGAGCACGCAATAGGAGCATCCGACAACCAGGTATGTGTTTTGTCACTCATAGAAATGTAACCAACTTTTCAAACTGTTCTAATTAAGTCACTCAAACTTGTTTTGTCCCTATTTAGTCACTCAACTTTCAGGTAACTTGCTAATTAGATACTTTTTACCTGTTTAACAGGTTTCCATGTTGACGTGACATTTAACATGCTGACTTATCATTTATTTCACGTTTTCTTTTAAATATGCTAGTGTGGAATTAATATATATTTTTTTAATTTTAAAATAAAAAAAAAATATTTCTTAAAAGAAATTTTTTGAAACATCACGTGAGTCGTGAGTGTATGAAAGAATAAGAATGATTTTTTTTAATTTTAAAATAAAAAATATATTAATTCCACGCTAGCATATTAAAAGAAAAAGAAAAATAAATGATAAGTCTGCATGTTAAATGTCACGTCAGCATGGAAACCTGATTCCGCCTTTTAAAATAAAAAATATATTAATCCCACGCTAGCATATTAAAAGAAAAAGAAAAATAAATGTCATGCCAGCATGTTAAATGCCACATCAGCATGTTAAATAGGTAAAAAGTATTTGATTAGCAGGTTATCTGAAAGTTGAGTGACTAAATCGGGACAAAAAAAGTTTGAGTGACTTAATTGGAATAGTTTGAAAAGTTGGTTACATTTCTATGAAATTTTCCCTTTAAATAATCATGTGATTACTTTCTGTTTGAACGCAGGCCAAGGATGTGGATGTGGCACGTCAAAGTAACGGGATCTCAGATTTGATCGAGGTTCAGACACGTATAGCAGCACTTGAAAAAGTAATCAAACCAAATGAAGAACAAAAATGTAACAAGCTTCGCGGGAGACGCTATCTGACATTAGACATCGCCAAAGCTAAACCAGAAATATCAGAAGTAAGAAAAGGGGTTCCAATAAGAGACATCCCACTGGATCAAGCATCAGATGGATCGTCATCGGGAAACAGCAGAAGCAGGAGCCGAATGAGGAGCGATGAATTTCAAACCGATAGAGAACTACCATACGAGCCACAAATTGAAGATCTGGGTGTCGACGTACCAAACAAAAAAGGAAAGCTTTTGCACAGACTCAGATCGGATGCACAAAAGCTTGCGAATCTGGATACAACAGTGAAAGATCTGTCAAGAAGAATTGAAAGTGGAAAGAAGAGTAAAAAAGCAGGGGTCGATTTCGAGACTGTGAAAGAACAGTTAGAAGAAGCCGAGGAAACCATTTTACAGCTGGTGAACGTGAACGTGGAATCAATAGCCAACCCGTCGTGGGATGGCACGTGGAAAAGCTCTGACAAAATCAAAAGGGTGCAACTGGAGGTTCAGAAGATTCAATGCATGTTGCTGGAACTTGATGAAAAGAAAAGGAGCAGATTTTCGAAGACCAAAAGTGTGATTTGGAGCCGTGGGAGTGGCAGAAAGCGTCGTCTTTGTGGGTGCTTCACTCCGTCGCCGACGAAAGGTGACCGCGTTAAAATTTAGAGTTTTAGTTTCACTGCTGCTTATTGTGAAATGTTTATTGTTGGATTTGACTTTAGTTTACTAATTTGTATTTGAATAACTCTAATGTTATGTTTGATTATTATGCATTCTATTTCAATATGATGCTTCAGGAAGTTGTGTTTGTTGAAAATAGACATTGGGTATTTTTCAGACTGTTTCGACCCATTCATAAGTCAGTTTGTTTTGAGATAAAACACAACCCATTTCGACCCATTCATAAGTCAGTCTTAAATTCTTAATTACCATATCTAGTTAAGACTAGAGGCACTGCTACTTATATGTGTATAATGGTGAAGTTCATGTTCAAATGTATATATTTCTACATTTCTTATGCTTATCAAGGATCTGGATCAGGTGAGTTTAACAAAGAACATGCTTCTAGCATTGTAACCTCCAGTTTGGTGTTGTTTTGCGCGATAAATCCCTCCCCTGGTTACTTTGTTGCAGAAAAGGAACGTCGCACAGTTTTTGCCATCAGCGTATTTCAAAACGTTGTACTTCCACCCGAGATCATTTTTCCTGGATTGTGAGTATGCCAAATCAGAAGTCATTTTAGTGAACGAATTTCAGTGGTCAACGACATAATGACGCTTAAGTGCACATGGGCGGATTTACCTTATGAGGAGGGGTACCGATTCAACTTTCGACGCGTAGTGGAAAATTTTACCGTTTTATGTTTCGCGATACCCCTGAACTAAATTTTTGATACCTCTAAATTTTTTTCCTAGATTCTCCACTGTAAGTGCATAAAGTACATATTTAAATGGAAAATACATGAAAATTTTTAAGGTTTTTATAGAGTTAAATGTAAATTAACGGCATCTGCATGAGGCACCAAAACCATAAACACACTATGAATATAGTCATGATTCATGAGTGTAATTGAATGGAAAATGATTAACTAATCAAGATTGATGTTTCATATTTACTGTAAATAAGAAGTAATGACTCATAGCTATTAAACAGTGTAAAAAACTGCTATGTTTTTTACAAAACCTACACATTAAATGCAAGCATTTGACAGCTTACATATCTAAAACATTCTCAAATAGTAACCTTCGTTTTATAAAAGGCGCGTGCCAATCTCAGGCGCATCTACCTGTGCTTCAGACGACACAAGGTGAGGGCTGAACAGAAAGTGTGCGACTAGGGAGATTTTTTGGGAAGGCGAGAGGCAATCGCTTTAGGGCTTCTTGTACAAGTCGATTTTCATAAGGGAGATGGAGATAGACACATCTATGGAGATGGAGATGAAGGCCTTCGATTGAGAGAAATGGATGTAATGATAGTTTAGGATTTACAGTAGAGAACCGTGAATATGTGATGTGTACCAAATTATACATGTTTTCACATCAAATTTCATTCCATTTATGTTTGTTTTCTTGAAATTCTAGTATATTAGACCCTTAGTTGGTTTAAATTGAATTTTCATGACCAAAAGACCGAGAATTGATCAAAGAAGTAAAAATAGTGCAAAAACAACAAGAAATGGTCAACTCAGCAAGTTAGACACGGGTCATGTCTCATCAAGCATGCCCCCGTGCTTGTCACACCCCAACTGACGACGGATTATACGCCGAGGCGGACACGGTTGTTCAAAAGCACAAGGTTGACTATTAAAATTGAAATATTTCATTAATGACTTTCAAAGGTTCAATACAAGAAAGGGAAACACATTGTTCAACAAAACATAACAATAACATAAGATTAAATTGATAAATTCTCTAAGTCCAAAGCATCCTATATGATCACAAGAAAGCCTCATACTTGAGCACCTGAAACATGTTAAGTAAACTGTCAACTAAAATAATTGACGAGATACAAAGGTTTTGACACGGTTTAACAAAGTCTTTGAAAGTTTTACAATTCACTATATACATGCATCTAAGTATAAATGTGAGAAACAAACAAGTTTAAAACATTTTGCATATCAAACCTTTCAACCAAGTTTAGGCATAACCCGAAGATTACCCTTAAAGAATAGGTCCAGTAACGATCACCATGGGCTCCCCCCGAAGGGTCAATCAAACTAGGTAGATTGGTCAAATACAATAGATCTAGTATTGTCACTGTAGGCTCGATCAAAGTTAATGAATATGCTAGAATTAAGTTTAATTTAAGTATGCAAGTCTCAAAACACATAACACAAAGAAAAGCATATAGACATAGTTGTTTATGAATTGTTTAAGTCTAAAAGTTTTATACATGTTTCACCCCAAGTTTATAAACAAAAACAAAGCAAAAAAGGGGCTAAGTATACTCACTTGGAATGATGAAAGAGTGTCCAACAAAGTTTAAGTGTGGTAAAACTTCGAGGAAAAATATCCTCACAACAAGCCTAATAACAAAGTCTAAAGTTCAAAGTTTGATCCTAAAAGTCTATGACAAAGGATCTAGGATTCTAAGATTAACTAGGGTTCCAATGGGAGGCGGGAATGATTGTGTTATTTATAAAGTTTAATCAAGATTCTAAATAAGGTTTTAAATAGATGACGCAAGTCTTGAAATATCAAAGTTTATTGAGTTTATAGTTTAAAATAATTATTAATTAATTAAAATAATTATTTAAATGCTTTGAGATTATTAATTACACATGATAGGTAATAATAATTTAAATTAGTTTTCTAAGTATTTATAAATAAGAATAAATGGTTATAAATAGTTAATATAAATAAGGCTAAATAATAACTATTTAGAATTTAATTATTTTATTTAGTTAAAATAATTAATATAAATCATTTAAGATTTATTAAAGTATTTAAGCATAAAGCATTTATTTTACAAAAATAATTTGTAATTAAATAATATTTAAAATATTCTTATAAGTTTAAATAAATAACATACATTTATAAGTTTATAAATCGTTAAATAGAATTCCTTATAAAGTTTATATTTTAATTATAAGTTTATAAATGTTTTAAAGTTTAAATACAACCATAAGTTTATAAAGTCTTAAATAGAGTTTCTTTTAAATTATAAGTTTATAAGTATTTTAAATAAAATTTATGTTTTAAATTATAAGTTTATAAATGTTTTAAAGTTTCTGATTTATTTTATAAAGTTTATAAGTTTATAAACATTCTGATTATTAAATAAATAAAGTATATTTATTTTCCTGTTTTTCATTTAAATAAATAAATAAGCTTTCTATTTTATATAAAATATAAGTTTTATAAAATGTACAAGTTTATAAATTATTAACTTAAATTTTCTATTTTTATTTTATAAAATTTATAAGTTTATAAATTTTTGATCTTAAATAAACAATGTATATTTATTTTCTTGTTTTAATTTAAATAAATAAATAAGCCTTGAGTTAAATAAGTATAAATTTTATAAAAAATGTACAAGTTTATAAGTTTCTGATTTCCAAAATAAAAATAATTTTTATAAATTTTTCTGATTTTATAAAAATTATATAAGCTTTTCTATTTAATTAAAGTTTATAAATTAATTTAAAGGTTAAAACAAAAGAGTTTATTTATTTTAGAAATTAAATAGTAAATTAAGTTTTCTGTTTTTATAAAATAGTTTCTGTTCAAAATATAAGTTTTATAAAAGTTTAAAAGTACTTTTATAGTTTTTAAGTATTTAAAACTAATTTTTAATATTTAATTCTCATAAGTTTTTACTAAGTTTAATTAATTAAAAATAGTTCTAGAATATAAAAGTGAAATTAAAAATCATTTCCAAGTTTATATAAGTTTAACAGATTTAAAAAAAAAAATATTTGAAGCATTAAAGCTGAATGAAAAGCATAAAAAAATAGCAAAACTCGGGCCGACCAGATTCGAACTCGGGCCGCCTGAGTCCAGACACAAACGAACAAACCATCCGGCTACGGGCCTCGTTGATGTTTTATACGGAAAAGAAAATAGTTAAACACAATCCCAAATCACCTCTAATTTCCTGATGAACCCTAGAATCAAGATCCATCAAATACGAATAGAAAATGCCTCTATCATTGCAAATTGATAGAGGGCTTTTGATCCTTGAATGAAAACGAAGTTTTTGGCCTTTTGAATTACCCGATTTGGTCTCGAAACGAGGGAGAACCGGTCAGAGTTCAGAGTCGGCTGTCCACGAGTTCGATCGGCAAATGCAGGTACAATTTGAAGGAATTGAGAGTTCAGAGAGTTTGAGTGAGGTGTCGTTGAGATGTAGCAACCGGTATTTAAGAGCATTGGGTTTGGGTTGTACGCTCGAAGGGAAGCTCGATGAGCATTCAATTTGGCCGAATAACGCGTATTGAATAAACGAGCCCAAAATCGGTCGTTGAGGGATTCAAACTCGCGACTGGTTTCAGAATCTGGAAGTTTAGGTTAATTGCACTTTGGTCCCTGAAGTTTCAAGTCTTTATCATTTCATGTACAAAACATCGATTTCAGTTTAAAACAAGTTTCAAAGATGACAGTTTCAGTCCCTGGACTTTGTAAAATAAATATGTTTTATTTTTATAAAATACCTCTAAGTTTTTATAAGTTTTACACCTTTATTATTTTATAATTTTATAAAATAATTTATAGGTTTATACTTTACAAGTTTAAGTTTAATACTTATTTTTATTCTAACAAATATAAACTTATAAAATTTTAAGAATTAAATATACTTTATATTTATAAGATGCATATGTATATCTTTAATTAAGTCTTACATACATATATTTCAAGTATAAATGTTTTTTTAAAAATATATATCAATTTAATTAATATTTATTATTTAAGAAAGATAGATATTTAATAAGTATTCAAGATTTAAATTTATAATACGTGCAAGGATATTGAGAAAGATACGTTCATGGAATTTAAATGGATAGATTACAACAGGAGATAGGATTACAGTACAATAATGTAAAAATGATACATCAAAAAATTCTGGATATTACACTGGCCAAGGTCAGGAGACAAACAAACATTTGGGTCCCACACCCTTGTGTCCAAGCCAGCACGCCCCGTGTCTAACTCGACACGCCCCCGTGTGATAATCTGAACTTGTTTTTCACTTTCCCGCTTCGTTATAATTTTATGTATGTGATGTTAGAAACCTACGAGAAATACAATACCTTATGCTTCGTGTACGAAAAGCGGTGCGCTTTTGCACTTTGCGCTTCGCGTTTCACGCCTTGACTCTGGACCCCTTCGCTTTTGTGCGCCTCACTTTTTTAAAATCATGATAGTAACAAATAGTGAAATCAAAAATACTTATCATTAGGTTTTTATTTGGATAGAGAAGTGTTAAAAATAAAAAAATTAAGTTTTTCATAATTGATATGTTTGGATTATCAAATTGATTGGGGAAGAGGGTTGTTAAAATATCTCTTTTTATTTATTTATATCCTTTTATCAATTTGCTAATCCAATTTTTTTTTCTTTTTATCTATTGTTTTTTATAGGCTCCTAGTCAAGTTGCATGTTTAGCTTAAATGGGCCATTGACCCATACCAATGCTTTTTGTATTGCTGTCCAAAGGCCAAAGCCAAAGTATCATATTCATTTATCTTCACTGCTCTCCTCATAGTGGATAGAAAAAACAGGGCTTTTGCCCTAGCCGCTCTTTGTTGGTGCCGCCTCCTTCAAGGGGTCTCCATTGATTACGCTCCGGTAATTGCGGTTGTTTCCTTTCTTTGATTGTCTCCACCCGCTATTAAAGTGCAGCTGTCCCCTCGGTTGTAACCACGAAGGACAATTCTACTTGATTTCGTCTATTTAGGGTTTTTAACATTTTCTTGTCTTCGTCTCTATTTTCTCTGTATTTTTTGTTGAATTCGAGTAATAAAATCGTTTAATTATCAATTTTTGATTAAAAGACTGATTTTGACTAACATCTCGTATACAAGTTTCGTACAATGGCAAATATCATGCAAACATCAAAATATATGAGAATCAAATGAACATGAAACATGCAAACATCAATAAATATACTTTAATACTCAATTGTTGATAGTTAATATACTAATTAAACAAGAGTGGTCATGCAAACATCGTAGAAGAAACTAAATTAAGTGATGAAAAAAGATCATGCAAGAAACATAACTAACAAACATTGTAATATTAAAAACATAATTAAAAAATCTAAAACAAGTGTTTACTCTTTTTCATCAATTGTTTGCCTAAAAGAAGAAGATATAAAACGAATGATTATTACTTAAGAGCGAATTAAAAATTGGTGTTGCTACAACGAATATGCTAGGGGTACTCGCTGCTTCAACAAATACAAGTTAGAGTGAGAGTCTTGGCGTTCTCGCTTGAACCAGCTGCTTGAGGTACTTGCTAAGAACAAAGCACCGTTAGTCTCACCGCAGGAGGGGGCCTCCTGCGATCAGCCTCCGGCGTGAGAAAAAGATAACAGTTCTTTGGGAGTGATAAGGGTCTTGGAACAAGAATGATAAGTGTAAAAGTGAGTAGTGAGAATGGACTTGGGATTTGGAGAGCCCAAGTCCTTCTCTTATACCCGAGTCTGCTCTGGCTTCATTCTATGTGCGGGGGTATCCCCTTCTCTTTCCTGTTCCTGCAGCAAGGCCCTTTCCCTTTTGGTGTAAAGAGCCAAAGTCCTCTATGGGGACAAAGGTCTTTCTCTTCAAGGCCATTAAGACACGTTGTCTTATAGCCTTGACTTCCTGGAGATTCCAAACGGGTCGCTATCACTTATGTCACGTCACCTCGTTGCTTGGGAGACGTGGTTTCGTGGTTCTGCTTAGTACGTGTGCTTCATTGATGAAGCTGAGCTTCGTGATCATACCCACGTCATCAATTGGTAATATTAAAAAGAACTCAAAACTCTCAAATTAACGTACTAATACAAAGTTGCTTCCGTTATCTGATGATTTAAACAACATTAGCTTATTGCATAGTAATGAGGGCTTTTGACTAAACCCTATTAAAAAGTTAGTTTCTTTGCTCTATCTCGTTCATTTCTAAAGGAATCGATTTTGCATTAATTCTTGGTTGGGTAACTCAGCGTAGGGACGACTTGCGTCAGTTATCATTGATCTTTCTCTCTCCTAATTTGACTTTGAATTTTGAAAAAACAGTCACTTTATATTCAACCGAACGCTTGTTTTGAATCCTTTCCATTTTTTCGAACGGTTTCTTCCCCCCAAAGGGTTTTCTTCTTCCTTGTTCTTGCTTCTCTTCTGCCGATCCGTGCTTGTGGAGGTTAGTTCTCATTTTCCTTTTGCGTTCCTTTTCGTAACCATGTCTAAAAATGATTTAAGCATCCAGACCTCGAAAATGAACCAATCCGTGGTTGATGAGTTCTGCCAACAATGGGGTTTGGATGTGAAGTTTCGTCCCACCACTCGGATCATTGGGAAAACAGTCGATCAATGTCCGGAGGTCATGTTTGCTATGTATAGTCGTCACTTTGAATTCTCGAACCTTCGATACCCATTTTCCCTCTTTTTCTTGCGTTTTCTTGAGTATTATCGTCTCAGTTTTAGTCAATTGTCGCCTGTTGGGGTTAGTAAGGTCATCTACTTTGAGGTTGTGTGTAGATCCCTTGGTTATGAACCCGACCTTACCATGTTTCGCCGTTTCTTTCGCCTTACGAAGAATGGTGACCGGTACACCGTGCAGAAAACCAATTGTGAGGAGGGGCTTGTGTCCGTAACTATTTCTTTCCTTCGTTCCTGGAAAGATCACTTCTTCTGGGTTTCGAATGAAATTCTGCCCTTTACTGTAATCCTTAGGAAACCATCTGATCCACTTAACCTTGCGGAACCTGATGTTTCATCCTTGGACCATGTCTTCTATAGTAAGCTTAAATCTTTTTCTTCTCCGCTTCGTGTTTATCCGGAGCAGTTGCTTGTGAAGCTTGGGTTGAGTGTGCTATGGAATCCGGCATTTGTTCCTCTGTTAACTTTAGATGGGAAGGGTATGGATTTCGTTTTGCCTTTGCTCATATGTTTATTTGATTTCTTTTGCTTATTGTCTATCCTTCCTTTATAAATATGAGTGCCTTGGATTTTCTTTTGCTGAAAGATACTCCTGATGTGGAGGAGGATAGGAGAGAGCTGTCACACCCTCAATTTCAACTAATGGAGTTTTACCGTTTGGGAAGTGACAAACCAGGATCTCAGTCATCAGTTACATTGAACGACACTATATGGGACATAAATGTAATATCATAAAAGTTCAGAGTTAAATGCGGAAGCGTATAAAGAAAGTAAATGCGCAAAACAACGCGCCCAAGTCTAACAATAACGGAAACATAATAAATGATCAGTAGATTGACAATTATTGAATACATCATGTTGACACCATGCATGTCCTAACGTGCACATGTGCCTTAGCTTAACGTCCTAAGAAAACATGTAAGGAAAGTGTCAACACGAGGTTGGTGAGTTCACAGGTTTCAGTTTGCAACAAAGATCAATAGGTTAATGTACATTCAATATATAAATCAATAGGTAGCTAACCCATAAGCATGTTAACTAATGCGCTCGCAACCGACAGCTGACTGTTTATATGCCTCCCACCATCATGGTGCATGATTAGGTCAATATTGCACTCATTCAACCTCCAATCGAGTTAGCGCGACTAACACGGGTGAGGTTTGTCAAACCCAGTAGTACTACTCAAATTACCTCGCTATGTTCATATTAACGTCCGATGTGAGGACTTAAAGGATAATGTGTAGGCATAGTCATACAAGTGATATCATATATGAATTACAAAAATCAAAAGTATTTACGACATGCTTTCTCCCCCAGTTTAAAAACAGTAAAAAGAGGTCGTGAAAACTTACCTGCGTTACGTTGTAGGTAGTATCACACAAGTAAGAGATTTTGGAACCTCAAGTGTTTGCCTGTGAGCTGCTTAAGTATGCCCTAGAATTATAAGCGTAATAGTTAGGGACACATGGAATATTGTGACGATGACACGGAAGGTTGAACGTCCTAAGACGCACTAACGATTAAAGAGTAGACGAGCGTGTCCACGGGAATAACGGATCTTTAAATTAACTAATTAAGATAATTACGATTTGCGACGAATATTAAATGATAATATATAATACATATATTCGAGCGTTTTCGTCATTAAATAATGTCAAAGAAAATATTATAATATATATATATATATATTATTTTTATATTTAACAAGTATCACAAGCGTCAAATAATATAACTATTATTTTATTCAAGAGCATAAACGTGTGTAATAAATATATCTTATTTATATATTTACAAACGTTTATATTAAGTTTATTAACATGGCGAAAATAATATATTAATATACTATTTTGAAGTTACGGTTTTAAAATTAATATTAAGATATTGTTTTATTCGAATTTATAATAATATATTATTATGCAAATACAAAACAATAATAGAATTTAGTTATAAAAATCTAAACCCGAGCCCACGGTTGATTTTACGGGGTTAAAACGCATAATAATATAATAATATCGGATTTATTTTTATTTGGAAATAATCCAAGAAAAGCGCCCCAAAAAAATAAAACAAGAGACCGGATTCGAACCCGGGTCTCTTATGTGTGAGTCCAAAGCTTTAACCAACTCGCCCGCTAGGGTCATCGCGACAGATCATAGACGGAAATGGTTTTAACTCACAAGTCCAGAGAATCCCCCTCCCATAATCATACTAGTTCGGAATCCGTCCCAATACCCTCAGATTCGGTCGCGATTCAACAAAGGATCATAGGGGTTTTGATCATTAGAGTAATGCGATTCTGTGATCGCTTTTAATTGCCAAAATAACAAGTTTAAAATCGCTAATTTTTTATTTGCAAAATCGAAACTCGACAATATGAATACGAGATAAATTTGATCAAATCTGATATTAAAACTCGATGGAAACATGGGGCTTTTACTCAACAAAGGTTTGCGAATCTATCTATACGGTTTAATTTGATTTTCGTTACGATTAAGATCAAAATCCCCAAATTAAACAAGAACAAACCCTAGGTTACGAACTGAGTTGAATTCGATGTTGTTCGATTAAATTGGTAGAGGGTTTTTAACGAGTAACAGGTTGCGAATCTAACCACATAATTTAATTGAGTTGAGAATAAGTCTAGGATCAAAAACCCCAATTTGCTACATGAACAAACCCTAGATTAGGGGTTGAGTTTAATTCGGTGTTAATTGAAAAAATAAACATAGGGCTTTCGATGAGTGACTGATTACGAAGCTAAACATGTAGTTTAATTAGATTGAGGTGATGTCCGGATTAGAGTTCGACTAAACCGAAATCAGATGAACCCTAGGTTACGGGTTCGTGCTTAATTCGATGTTGTGTGTCCAGATTAGGTTAGGGCTTTAGTTGTAGACCAGAAGACAAAACTAAAGGTGTATTTGATTACCTGAAACGATATCGGATTGATAGGGAACGACAAATTGGGGTTCCGACTCCGCACGGTTTGGTCTCCGGCGTTTCTGGCTTTGATTCTGATCGAATTGGTGTGAGGGATTGCTTCTGAGGGGTGTGATAGAGGTGCGCAGACGTTCGATTGTAGAGTGAATGATCGGATTGATTGACTTTGATTGGGATGAAGGACATTATCGACGGTTTCGGCTTTGAATGCCCATAATGGAATTAATTTGCGCATAATGGTGAAGTTAATTGGTTCAATGATGATCGATTAAGGTGTTAATGTGCATTTCAGTTACTAGTTCAAACGAATTTCAGTTATACCATGCGAATTTTAGTCTAGAACATGTGGGTTGACTTCCAAAAGTCAATAAAATCATAATTGGGCTAAATACAGATTTAGTCCCTGAGGTTTCATGCATGTGAGTTTAAGAATTGGTAGTTTCAGTCCCTAGGGTTTGAGTTTGGGTTAAGAGCGTGTAAGTTTGACTATCAAAAGTCAACAGGAATTCAATTTTGACTTTGTAAAGTCAATAGAAGGTTTAGGGATAATACACAACTAGTACTTGGAGTTTAAGTTTAGAATATTGACAGAAATAGTCCTTGAACTTTGAGATAGGGTTAGATAGGTTAACTTTAACTGGACTTGATTAACAGAGTTAACTTGAAAAGTACGGATTGTCACAAGAGCTGGAGAAAGGTGAGACTACTGCGTTGGTGCTGAATAAGTCTATTCGTTATGAGGGTGGTGTTTACACTGGTTAGTCGGATGTTGCTAGCACGAAGCAGGGTAAGGGTAAGAAGCTTGCTTCTGTCTCTAAAGTTAAGAAAAGTAAAGCTCCTATGCTTTCTAGCAAGACTCTTGCTACATCTAGTGCTCGTGCGTGTGCTACTCCACTTTCTGGACCCATTGATGTTTCGGATAATGATGATAATTTCCTTGCTTGTTGTACTGGGTCTGTTCCTTCTACGGTGAAGCTGGAACCCTTGGATGGTGAAAGTGATAGTGGTGATTCGGGTGGTAGTGGTGGTAAAAAACCTGAGCTCATGCCGGAGGAGGCTAGTAGTGTTTATGTTCTTGAATGGTCTATCAAGAATGGTGATTCTGTGAAGAATCATTTTGTTTGCCAAGAAATGATTTACCACTTTGCCACTCCTTCCGATCGTGATACTCTTCATGGTGATACTGAGCAGGCGCTTATTGGACGCATTCTTGTTAATGCTGCTAGACTTCTTACCTCTCTTCCCGAAGGCATTGACCGGCTTTGCTCTAATGCCAAAAAAGTTGATCGTGCGGAACAAAAGAATTGTGCTTTGAAGGAGCAACTTGCCAATGCTCAGAGTCACGTGTCTGCTTTATCTGCTCGTGAGAAGTAGCTTGTCCAAGATCTTGATACTGCTCGTAAGCAGTATGATGTTGATAGTGAGAAGCTTGCTTCATTGAGGCAGAATTTGGAGGAAGAGAAAGCGAAGGTGGATGCTGAGAGGGTTGTGCTTGATGCTGAGAGGTCAGTGGTTCAAGCAGAGAAAGAGAGTTTGGATTTTGTTATTGAGGAATGGAAATCTAGGGTTGAGGTTCTTGCTGAGGAGAAAAGGTGGCTCATTGAGCATGGGTTTCAACAGGTGGTTGCTTATCTTCATCATAGTAATGAGTTCAATGCTCCCTTGAGCGATGTGTACAAGAAGCTTTTGAAGCGGGGACGCCATGTGGGACTTGTTTCTGGTTACAAGAATCAGCCTTTGAAGCCAATCTCCTGAGGCAGAGCAGGAGTCTATTGAGGCTATTCAACAGATGGAGCAGCTAGCATATCCTTACATTCATGAACTGTCTAAATATTTTAATAGGCCCTTGTCTGAGCTGCAAGCTTTGGAGCCTCAAGGCTTGAAGAAGGAAGTTGTTGAGTCCGTGCTGAAATCTCTTGGAAGCAAGTGCTCGCAGGATGGTGGTTCTAAATCCCTTGCCTCGGTGTCCCTGGGAGGGAACGCGAGGCAGAGCAAAAAGAGCTGATTTGACTCGGTTTCAGAGGCGAAGACTCAAGCTTTTGTTGGACTCAGGCTGCTGATACTCCAGACAAAGTTGTTACTGCTTCTGTTGAGGAAAGTGTTTGTATAGGACCGAAGCCTGATGCTGCTGAAACGGAGAAGGTTGGTGAACCTTCTGTTTGATTGAAGCCTCTTATTAATGTTGTTGTGATTTTGAACAATTCGTATGCTTATCTTTCTAAACAAGTTATTTGGACCCTGCGTGGTCGTTTCTGATGTAAGCCTTTGTCGGCGTAAACAATTTAATTCTGCTTGTCTTAACTTGGTGGTGCCCTTTGTGGCTTGAACTTGCTTTTATGAAAAAGTATTTTGGACCTTGTATTGCATATCTTATTTTTAACTTGACCTTGTTGGGTCATATGCCTTGTTTGTTTGCTTACATAGTCAAGCGTTTGGACCAAGGGTTTACCTTATTGGCTTGATTTTCTTTCGGGAATACAAGATACTTCCCTTGATATCATTTTTATTCGTTTGTTGTGTTTTCATAATTCGAGGTTTTGTCAAGGCATGATGTTGCAGACATCATACTAGATAATTCCAAGTTATTACTAACACGAAGGGTTATCCTATATGTTCGAAGCCCTTTATATTGGTGATTTTTATTTGGGCGTGATCATAAGCTTGAATGTTCGCTTATGGAGCATTGTTGATGGGAGCTCACCCGCTTCATAGGTAAATAAGACTTAGTACCTAAGGAGTTGTATTGTTTTAGGAACTCAACCTTTATACGGGTAAGACAAAACTTGAACCCGTTGAGCGTTTTGGCCTAGGAGCTCATCCCTTTACATGGAGAGGTTTTACTCGGACCCCATGGAGCTATGTGTTTATAGGAGTTCACCCTCGATAGGATAACAAGATATCAATTATTATACTTTAAAATGAAAATTTCATTCATTGAACTTGTTTCTGTTAGGACATGTTTTGTAACTGTTGATAAAATTCTGTATAAGTTCATAGAGAGGCGAACTTGAGCATCTTTGAGGCGAACTTGTTAAGTTCGCTTAAGGTGCTGTGTGTTTCTATAAATAGGAGTTACAAGTTCATATTCCATAGAACACAAGAGAAGAAAAAGGTGTAAGTGTGTGTTTTGGAGAAAACTGTTGTAATCAAGGATTATAGTAATACAAAGCGTTTATTTACATCGTGTTGTTGATTGAGTTACACGTTGCTCGTTGATCATGGATTCCGCACGTTATCACCGTGTCGTACCGCGAGTTTAGAGATCCGTCATGCATCGAATTCTGGTGACAACGAGCTTGAAGATATTATGTCTTAGTCTTAGAGTCTTTGACTTGTAATTGATAGAATTGTTAGCAACAGTTAAAGGGGAGTCTGTTAGGACATGTTTTGTAACTGTTGATAAAATTCTGTATAAGTTCATAGAGAGGTGAACTTAACAAGTTCGCCTAAGCATCTTTGAGGCGAACTTGTTAAGTTCGCTTAAGGTGATGTGTGTTTCTATAAATAGGAGTTACAAGTTCATATTCCATAGAACACAAGAACACAAGAGAAGAAAAAGGTGTAAGTGTGTGTTTTGGAGAGAACTGTTGTAATCAACGATTATAGTAATACAAAGCGTTTATTTACACCGTGTTGTTGATTGAGTTACACATTTTGGCGGGAAATTTCTTCTTGTCCAAATTTTTTAGGGAAAGCATATATGGTCGTTTTGAATTATTTTTGAAATTTTGAAATTTTAAAAAAAGAGTATTTTGGCGGGAAATTTTTTTCCGGATATTTTCGCAAAAATTTCAAAATGTCTATTTCGTGTGATGATAATGAGATTGGAACTATGCCACCAAGGCTTTTGTGCATATCAGATTACCGTAGCTGGAAAGTCCGGTTCGATCAGTTCGTATCAGAAACTGATGAAAATTTTTGGAGACCAATAACAGAAGGATATGTGCATCCTACTTTTGACTTTCTGTAATTTTGTGATGTTCCTAAATCAGTGACAGCTCTTACTAAAGAAGAAAATCAGAAGTTTGATCGAGAGATGAAAACGTGTGAAACGTTAACGATGTCTTTACCAAAAGAAATAATTCATAGTCTCGGGAAGTGTCCAACTTCAAGAGATCTATGGGAAGCTTTGAAGATAAAGGGTGAAGCTACTACTCAAGCGTTTGTAGTCTTGATCAAAGAAGTATTGGAGAAGCAGAGTGATTCTCAAAGTGATTCTTCTGCAGATTTAACTGATAGTGAGAGTATTCGTTCTGGTGAAAGTACTCAATCTACTGAGACTGATGTGATGACTGAAGAAAGCTTTCAGACAGTTGAAGATGATCTGAGTGAATCAGAAATTGATACAGAGCCTGTCATTGTTGCTCAAAAGGGTGAAGCTGATGATGACGTTTTCATGGCTCCTGGTGCATCTTCTTCAGAAGTAAAAGCTGAGGTAGTTTCTAACTCTGAAACGTTTTGTTCTAACTGTGTTTCAGTGAAGGATAAAATGATGAGGGTTATGGATGATAACGTAAACCTCATTTGCGATATGAAATCCATGCACACGGTAAATCAGAAATTAAAAGATATTGAGAATGTGTGTGTTGAGAGGATAGAATCACTGAAGAGGGATATAAATTCTCTGACTTTGAAGATCAAAGAGCAGGCATATCACCTGGATATGTCCTTTGCAGAAATTGAGAAAAGAAATAATGATCTAGCTGAAAAAGATAAGGATCTAGCTGAATCTAAAGCAGAGGTGATCAGATTGCATAGAAAGTTAGAAAGCTTTGGAAATTCATCATTTTTATTAGTACATTACCATGATAATACCCAAGAGGGGAAGGGAACTAATGGTATTGGTTATGTTCCTCCACCATTCAATGGAAATTATTCTGTTACACCTGAGATTATAAATGATGAGGATTTAGATCCTAAGACTATGTTGAAAGTGAATCCAGTCACAGGTGAAGATATAGTGTATTCTGATGAGAGTGATGATGAATATTTTGATGAAGCTAAGGTAGAGGGGATACCGAAAGAGGTTAAGAAAGAAGACTCTAAGGTTGATTCTAATTCATCTGGAAATTATACATTTGGAAGTTCTTCAAATTCAAGGAGAGTTCCATATGTCAGAGATTATAAAGACATGCGTACATGCTTTCATTGTAATGAGATGGGTCACATTGTGGTGAAATGTCCTTACAAAAATAAAGGAAAGAAGCATGTAGTTCCTGAGAAGATGAAGCCTGAAGCAAAACCTACTGAGAAAGAGTTTGTTCCGTATCAAAATCCAAAAGAAGTTCATGTCGGAGAATCTTCTTCAAGTGCATCTTATCGTGTGAAGATTCCTTATATGAGAGAATATCGTGAGACGAGATCTTGCTTTTACTGTGGTCTTGTGGGTCATATTCGGATTACTTGTCCTCACAACGCCAAAGGTAACCGACATGTTACTCCAGAAAATGTAAGAACTCATGGTAAGCCTTATGTTAACCCAAATGTGGTTAAACCTCATGATATACCAAAGGGTAATTCAAAATATGAGGTTAGGCTTTCTAGACCTCAAAGACGGAGGAGAAACAGAAGATTGAGAAAACTTTTAGAACAACAAGAGTTTTCACAATCAAATCAATTTTCAAATGAAAGAAAATGTTCAAACACTTCACATTTTAAGCAAAAAGAACTTAATGAACAGAAGTATGTTTGGAAATCTAAAGTTTCTGTTTCTGACTCGTCGGATCAATCTCCTAAAATCAATGAGAGATTCGATTGTGAATGGAGTGAGGTTTATTATTTTGATACAGATGGACGACCCATGACTACCATGGCTTGGGTCCCAATTTCAAATTAATATTTCTTGTTAGATGTGCATGATTAACCAAGAGGGACTATTAATACCATTTTGGTTGTTGATAGTGGTGGTTCTAAGCACATGACAGGGAATGACATCTGCAAGAGTAAAGAGTTGTTGATAACAGATAAATCTATTTGATTCAACGACTTGATGCTCAAGGGGGAGAATATGTCACACACAATATTTTGGAAAGAGTTTTACAAAGTCCAAATGATAAACTGAAACTTAGGATGACGATGGTGATCATAAAGTCGTTGATGCAACCATTTGACTAGTTGAGGGGGATTCTACAGGACAGGGGGAGTACAGATTTGTGTTGGTGACAAAGGCAAAGGCTATCAATTATAGGATTACATCGGTTTGAGTTTTTAATTGATTGATTTGCTTAATCCTGAGTAACCAAGTAAAATGTTTTTTCATAAAATGTTTTCATGGAAGATTTTATTTTCTTTTGTTTTACTTTCTTTGAAAAAGATTTTGAAAAAGCCAAACAAATTGAAAAAGATAAAATCGATATTACTTGAAGTTAAAGAAGAGATGATAGTACATCAGTAGATGTTCTTTCACACATAACCTTAGATTGACTGGTTGGTGCTTTATGTTAATATATCTGAATTATATGTTTTGATCTAAACTTCAAAGGCTACACAAATAGGAAATGATAGTGTTGTGTATGCATATAATTTGAATTGTCAGTAGACTAAAAGCGTCACTGAACCATTAGTAGTGTGAAAACATAATTGCATATGTTACAACTGTGATTTGAACCCATTTTATGCCTGGGTGTGTGTGTCAAAAAATCACTATCAGATAAAGAATATTAGCTTTTAATAAAGATTGTCCTATGAGATCAGTTTCGGGTTATGTCCTTAGCACTATTCATTCGATTGGCTTCAATGCCCATGTCCCGAAAAGCATGCAATTTTAAGTATAATCAAGATATGTACTTGACAATATCTGTCAAACATATACTAGCCCTTGGATCATATTGATAAATCATCTTTACTAATTCCATTGAATTCATAATCCAGATAACAGTTGGTGACAACGAGCCTGAAGATATTATGTCTTAGTCTTAGAGTCTTTGACTTGTAATTGATAGAATTGTTAGCAACAGTTAAAGGGGAGTCTGTTAGGACATGTTTTGTAACTGTTGATAAAATTCTGTATAAGTTCATAGAGAGGCGAACTTGATCTTTGAGGCGAACTTGTTAAGTTCGCTTAAGGTGCTGTGTGTTTCTATAAATAGGAGTTACGAGTTCATATTCCATAGAACACAAGAATACAAGAGAAGAAAAAGGTGTAAGTGTGTGTTTTGGAGAGAACTGTTGTAATCAAGGATTATAGTAATACAAAGCGTTTATTTACACCGTGTTGTTGATTGAGTTACACGTTGCACGTTGATCATGGATTCCGCACGTTATCACCGTGTCGTACCGCTAGTCTAGATATCCGTCACGCATCGAATCGGGACCTACAGTTTCATACAAAAGAGTTGTCACAAAATGCCTCTTAGGCTACATTGATCACGGCTTATATGAAGAAGCATCGTAGGTGTTTGGCATTACAGTGCCTTGGAAGCCTTTTTCCTTCCATGTCATCAAGTTTGTACGAACCTCCTCGGTGTGCTTCTGCAATCTGGTAAGGACCTTCCCATTTAGGACCCATTTTTCCGGTATCCTCTTGTCTGCTTGCACCATTGTTTCGGAGTACCAGGTCTCCAACTTTGAAACTTTTGTTTTTGACCCTTTTGTTGTAGTAGGACTCCATTTTTTGGTTGTATCTGGCCTCCCTGATTCTTGCATGATCTCTGGCTTCTTCCAGGAGATCGAGGTTCTGTATTATCTTTGCATTATCTTGATGCTGATCTTGATTGTTGATTCGATGTGTGGCTACCCCTATTTCGGCAGGAATCACTGCTTTTGAGCCGAAGACTAGACTGTATGGGGTGCGGCCGTGGCTTGTTTTCTCTGTTGTCCTGATAGCACATAGGACGCTTGATAACTCTTCTAGCCAGTCTTTGTCGTGTCGTCCGAGCTTTGTTTTTATCCAGGATACAATGCTCCAGTTCATTCGTTCAACTTGGCCATTGGACTGAGGGTAAGCGACGGAGCTAAAGATTTGTTTTATGTGTAGCTCCATGCACCAAGCGTTGAATGGCTTATCAGCGAACTGTTTGCCATTATCAGTGACAATTTTACCTAGAAGGCCGAAGCGACGTATGATTTGTTCCCAGACGAAGTTTATCACCTGTTTGGCAATAGCTGTTATAGTCTTGGTCGATGTGGCCGAATTTACAAATGATTTGATTTTTAATCAAGGCGATTACCTGTTTGCCTGTGATCGAAGCTAGTGGCTTGACTTCGGGCCACTTGGTGAAGTAGCCGACTACTACTAGCAAGAACTTGACTTTCCATCTTGCTTCGGGGAATGGGCCAACAATGTCCATTCCCCATTTGTAGAAAAGCCATGCTGAGGTAACAGTCACTAGGTCTTTCTTCGGACTTGCTTTGATTGGTGCATGCAGCTGGCAGCCTTCACACTTGTGTATTTCTTTCGAAGCATCCTTATGCATTGTGGGCCAGTAGTAACCTAAGTTCATCAGCTTTGTGACCACTAATCTAGGACTAGAGTGAGTCCCACATATTCCCTCGTGTACTTCTCTGATCAAGTAGTTACTTTGATCCGGTCTGACACAACGAAGGAGAGGTGATAAGTAGGACTTCTTGTAAAGATAGCCTTCTTCGATCACGTATTGCTTAGCTTTTATCTGCAGGCTTACTGCTTCTGCTTCATCATCTGGCAACTTTTAGGAAGTCTATGACCGGAGTCATCCAGTTCTTTTCCTCTTCCGTTATGACATCGTGTATTTCTTTTTCATAGATGGATGGACCTTTGAGTACTTCCACTAAGACTTTCTTGGTTAGGTGTGCAAAGGTAAGTGAGGCCAGCTTGCTGAGGACATCAGCCTGCTTGTTTTTAGATCATGGCACTTGCTTCACATTGCAAGTCTCAAAACTTTGCATTAACTCTAGTGCTTTAGCTTTGTATTTCTTCATGCTCTCTTCTTTTTCCAGGTACTGGTTGTTGACCTGGCTGGCTATTAGTAGTGAGTCAACAAACACTTGTATCTTTGACACCTTCATCTCTTTAGCTATCCTTAGGCCTGCAAGCAGTGCTTCGTATTCAGCTTCATTATTGGTGCTTGGGAAGTCTAAACGAAGGGCGTATGTGAATTCTTTCCCTTCAGGGTCTAATAGTACCAGACCAACTTCGGAGCCTTCTATGATAGAAGCTCCATCCGCAAATAGCATCCACGTGTTAGGAGGATGCTCCTGTTGTTCATCATTCTTTGCTATCTTTGCTTCTTCTTTTGGTTCTTCCTGGACTTCGGCAAGGAAATCAGCTAGGACTTGAACTTTGATCGTTGTTCTTGGTACATACTCTATCTTGTGTTCCCCAAGCTCAATGGCCCATTTTGCTAACCGGCCAGATGTTTCAGGTCTTTCGAGTATTGTTCTGATAGGCTGATCGGTGACAACCTTTATTGGGTGTGCTTGAAAGTATCTTTATAATCTTCTTGCAGTGTGTACGAGGGAGAGAGCCAGTTTCTCCATTGCAGGGTAGTTTACCTCAGCTTCTTTCAGTGCTCTGCTAATGAAGTATACCGGCATCTACACATGGTTTCTTTCTATCAGCAGCACAACACTTACAGCATCATTACCTGCTGAAAGATAAACAAAGATTAGTTCTCTGGCCTCGAGGGCTACCATTGTAGGTAGTGAGGCTAGATTTTCTTTTAGCTTCTGAAAGGCAGCCTCAACTTCTTCTGTCCACCTGAAATCTTTCTTGTCTAAGTACCCCTTCAGTGTTTGGAAGAAGGGTAGTGAGTTTTCTGCTGATTTTGATAAAAATCGCTTACGGGCAGAAATCTTTCCATTTAAGCTTTGCACATCTTTCTTTGTTCTTGGAGACCTCATCTCCACGACCGCTCGCACCTTGCTAGGATTGGCTTTTATGCTTTGCTTTCCTACAATATGGCACAGGAACTTGCCCTCTTCAAAGCCGAAGGAGCACTTTCATGGGTTCAGCTTCATGCTGATGCTTCAAAGGTTGTCAAATGTTTCTCTGATATCTTTTATCATTTCTTCCTCATTCTTGCTTTTAGTCACTGGATCATCAACATAGGCCTCCATGTTTCTCCCTATCTGATCTGTGAATGTTTTGCCGTTCACCCTTTGATAGGTGGCTCCTGCATTCTTGAGGCTGAAGGGCATCTTTTTGTAACAAAAGATCCCTTTGTCTGTATGAAAAGCCATTTTTTCTTCATCTTCCTCCTTCATGTGTATTTGATGATAACCTTTGTAGGCATCTAAAAAACATTTGTATTTGAAACCTGTCAAAGAATCAACCTTCAAGTCTATTTCTTGTAAAGGATAACAATCCTTCGGACACGCCTGCTTTAGATCTTTAAAGTCTACACACAAACGCCAGGAGCCATCTGATTTTTTGACCAGAACTGGGTTTGCTACCCATGATTGGTATTGCACTTCCCTTAGGATTCCTGCTTTTACCAGTTTGTGCACCTCCATACATGCAGCTTGGCTTCTGTCAAGGGCCAAACTTCTTTTCTTCTATATTATGGGCTTTATATCAGGTGCTATGTTGAGGGAGTGTTCAGATATATCCCTTGGTACTCCCACCATGTCAGCAGGACACCAAGAAAACACGTCCTTGCTTTCCCTCAGTAGTTCTTTCAGTTTGCTTATCATCATGGGTGAGAGGTCACTGCTTATCTTCATTTTCTGATCTGGGTACGAAGGATGTATGCTTAACTCCAAGATTTTCTCTTGCTTCTGATCCTCATCCTCTTCTGCAGCAACGATGAGTAGAGCTTCCTTCTTTGGCTTGATTGTTGCTATCCCCCTATCAGTGGGGAACTTCATTAGACCGTGCGTAGTGGAAACTACGGCTCCAAAGGTGCTAATACCCAGCCTTCCAATGATTATGTTATACCTTGATAGGGCCCGGACCACTAGGAACGTAAGAAGCTCCGTTCGGGAGAGTGGTTCGTCCCTGAGACAAACTATCAGTTTTATCTAGCCTAGCGGGAGCACTCTTTCTCCCGAGAACCCTATGAGTG
The DNA here is from genome assembly GCA_023525975.1 of Smallanthus sonchifolius. Classification (NCBI taxonomy): domain Eukaryota; kingdom Viridiplantae; phylum Streptophyta; class Magnoliopsida; order Asterales; family Asteraceae; genus Smallanthus; species Smallanthus sonchifolius. The sequence goes on from CM042043.1 coordinate 21,371,702, forward strand.
GAGTGTCTGCTTCTTCCAATCTTCCCTTAACTTCCTCTTTTAGTTGTAAGAAGCATCTTTCATACATGATTTCGGAAGCGGCCCCGCAATCCACGTATATTCTGTCAACGAATGTTCCTTCTATTTCAGCTTCCACAATGATTGGCGTGAAAATCAGCTCTGCTTCCTCTGTTGGGGGGAAGCATATGCATTGCTTGTCTCGAGATTCTCTTCTAGACCTTTTTTGTGTCTCACTTCTGGTGAGGTGTATCATGTTCATTTCCTTACCTTTTCCTTTTCCCTTCGGATCTTTATTCTTTTTAATGTCCTTTACCAAATGAGCGAGTTCTCTAGATTTCACTACTTCTTCTATCCGCTTCTATAGCAGGTAGCAGTCATTGGTGTGATGTCACACCCCGCCTAAGGCACCCCCTGGACATGTGCGAGCCCAATTGGTATCGTTTGGTTAATTGATTTCAGAGTTTTTGTAAAACACAGCGAAAGTCTTTTTCAAAGGATCGTTGCATCATTCTTTCAACCTCAAGGGTTGTATTTGTAAATACCAAAACATAGTTGGAAAACAAAATCCTTGTATTTACTTTATAAACATAGGGTTTCAATACCTTTCTCATTTGATTACAAAACATTGTTTGAAATCAAATACATGATGAGCCACTTGAAATAGTTTCAACACAGGGTTGATCAGTTCCCTGGTCCTATCTCCCTTCTTTAGGATTTCCCTTTACATGAGGCCTGAGAATCCTACATGCATTACATCCTTTCCTGGGTCCGATCTCATGTCTGCCCGTATACCCTTCTCATCATATTTTATTCATTACCTGGAGAACATTTTGAAAATAAAACGTTAGCGCGAACGCTGATGAATACAATATCTTGACATAAAATCATTTAGCACAAACAAGTATTAATTTCATAATCATAACTTCCTGTTCAATCTACACACTCAGCAGGTCTTTCCTGTTCAATCACACCACAGTATACACTGGTAGTATGTCTTTATAACAACAGGGACTCCATGTCTCCTCAATTGTTATAAAGGGAAGTACCAGCCGTAATCCAGGAATTTCACCTGAGACCCGTGTATCCCTTGCAAGTTTTACGTATACCTATGGCCTGAATGCTTGTTCGTAGAAGAACGTTGAGCATTACTCTATTAACCTTTATTTAACCATTTTCGCAAACAAAATATTTGACACAAGCTTTGAAAGAGATAAAGTATTCACCTTGTTTGTAGGAATGCGCCTCTAAAGTCAAAAGCTTAGCTTCTAGCTTCTTAACTTGATTTCTCTAGCGTACTCGCACTTCTAGGAGCGTTTCTTCTTAAACCGAGCACTACGAGGAGCGGGAGTTGGACCGGGATCGTCGGGAGTGGACTCGGAACGTTTGAGAACGAGTTTTGGTAGTGAAGATCATGTTTGAAGTGAGAAAAATGAATGAATTCGTACAACTATTTATAGGGGTGAAACCAGGTCCGTAGCGGACCGTTATGCTCGGGCGTAGCGGTCCGCTACCGCCCTTGCATGCGTCAGCCCTATATGTCTTAATCTGATTGGACCGTTCCTAGGTTTGTGGCTAGCGGACAATTATGGGGGTCATAGCGGTCTGACATGGTGCTAAGTCACAGGACACGTGTCAGTTCAAGAAATTGCGGCTGAGTTGCGGCTAGCGGACCGTTATCTAGGCAATGGCGGTCCGCCACCCAAGCCTGCCTCATAGCGGACTGTTAGGGAATCTGATAGCGGTCCGCTATCAACTTAATTTCCACATATTTCACTTTTAACCCTAGACTTTAAGATAATTACACTTTTAGTCCCTAGGGTTTACCTTTTGTCAAATCTTGGACATTTTGTGGCAGGTGTTACATGTGATGACCTCTGTCGTCATGGAATTCGCAATACTTGCTCGAGGTTCTTGCTTCGAAAGATTTCGCGAGGGAACGTGGAGGTCTGAAGCTGTATCTAGCTTCCTCGGTTGCCATTATCTCTTCTGGTGTCTTAGTTAATGTTGTAAAGGCAATGTATTTTTCTTTTTCTGGCGTGCTCTTGTGATATGGAGGACGATAACGGTCGTCCATTTTTTTTAATCACGATGGCGGTTGGATCTCCTTTCCATGAAGGAATGAAACTTCGGCTTCGTGCCAGATGAGTGGTGACTTTTCCAAGGGTCTCACCTCTTGGATTCTAGGTTTTGCAACGCTTCTTTTCCCCTTAAGTATGCTTCAGCTCGTTCAAGAGCTTCATCCATGGTTTGAGGGATGTTCTTGTTCAAATCTTCAATGAGTTGTTTCGGTCGTACTGCGTTCACAAAGCCAAATACTCTCATATTTTCTGTTACCCCTGCGTAGGACAGTCCTTCTTTCTTGTATCTTTCTATGAAACTTCGGAGACCTTCATCTTCTTTTTTCTTGATCTGATACAGCACAGCAGCGTCATTCATGTATTTCTTCATCTTGGTGAAATTAGCAAGCAAGGAACCTTTGACTGAGGTCGTCGAAAGAATCAATGCTTCTTTCAGGAAGGCTGCTGAACCATAGGTGTCCAGATCCAATGAGTGTTTGCATGAACATGTGCAACACTCGGCATTCGTCCATCTTTCAACGTTTGCTGCACCAGAGAATACCTGCAAATGGTCTTCGGGGTCATCAGTCTCATTATACGTTTTAATGTTCGCCGGCATCTTTATTTTTGTCGGAAAGTCAAAGTTGGCTATTCTTTCAGAGAAACATGACAATGAAGTAGACCGGTATGGTCGAAAGACTTCATTTGTCTTCGTCCCGGTGGCGGCTAGAGCTTCCTGCATTAAGGGTCTCACTTCTGGTGCCACTGGATCGTTCGTCATCGAAGCCACGTGTTGTCGAAGCTGATCCTCACCTGCTGCGGACTGAACCGCAGGCATGCCGCTGGCTAAGTGTTGCCGGGGGTAAGCGGTTTGCAGCAAGCTGGGGATGCACCATGTGTGGGTATGTGAACCCAGGGTGTTGAGTTATGGGAATAAGGCAGCTAACGTTCATCGGGGCTGGCATTCCCATACTTCGTGCTACCGGCAAGGACGCCATAGCCTGGCTCATCTATAGTGACATAGGAGAATACATCATAGGCTGTGTGAGCTGCATCAGCTGCTCAACCGTGTACTCTGGTGTTTCGTGCATCAAAGGAGTCTGGTTTAGAGGAGAAGGACTCTCTCTCTGGACACTAGGTCCTTCTTCTGTTGCAGGGACCATATTCTGGTTCGGACCAGAGGTGACAGCCGCTTCATCTTGGACAACATTGATTCCAAAAAGAGGAGGTGGAATAGGTGAGAATGTCACCTCAGGTTCGTCTTTATACGCCAATCGAACCTTGACACCTTTTGTACGTTCCTCTTGTAAGTAACTGTTCATCAGATCCCTCAGTCAAAGGAAGTTCTTCTACACTCCTTCCGGCGTAACATCCATCCATTCCATAGGCAATAAGGTATCCGTCCGAGGGGACACGATTGCTATTTTGAAAGGAGAAGGAGTCTGAAACGGAGGTCCGTCCGAGAGTTCTGCAACAGTTCGATAGGAGGTCCGTCTACTGCAGGAGAGTTTCTTCATGCTTCTTCTCGCGACGTCTGGCTAGAAGCAGCTCGTAAGTGATAGGGAGGTGGAGTTGCGTCCACCCCCGGAGAAACGTCATCACCTGACATCAAGAACACTTAGGAACAGAAGGAGCGGAACTACGAGTGAAGCTCTGTTCTAAGTAGCGCCGTCGGTCACACCCCAACCGACGGCGGAATACGTCAGGGCGGGACATGTAGACTGTTCATGAGCCCATGGTTGACTAAGTTGTAATATATTAAAGCATCACATTTCCATTCATAATTCCAACAAACCAAATTCAATAATACAAAAATTTTGAAATACATAACAAGTTCATTTTATTCAATTAACTAGGTCCACAACCTAGGTGAAGCAAACTTGATCAACTCAAACATTTGTACATGAAACATGATGAAAACGAGGTCAACTAAAAATAGTTGGTGAGTATACATAGGTTTTTTACTCTAAATAGTATCATTGTGTTGTGTGTATACAATCCATACATATCATGGTTAATAAGGCAAATTATGGAGAGTTACTATTGTGAAACCAAGTTGTACAATCAAACCTTTGTAACTAGCATGCAAAATTGTGTTGTCGGTAACAATCACCCTAACTGGGTGGGTTTGTCAGACTCAATAGATCTATCATTGTTAACCGTCGGCTTGTATAGTTAATGATTACACATGTAAATTGCACACAAATGTAGTTAACACATCTAGTACTCAAACATAAAGCTCAAATTGTACACATCAATGTAGGGTGGATTTGTATTGTGTAGTTTGCAAAACATTGTATAATTGTAAGTCATGTTCCACCCCAAAATGTAAATAGTGAAAAAGGGGTTATGTAAAACTCACATGTATTAGTTGTTTGTAGATCACACGAACAATAGGTAGCCCAAGTGATTTGTTTAGTCACGATGTCAACCTAGACTTAAATTATATGAATCTAATCAATAATGCGCACAAAAGTCTAAGGCAAGATCTACGGTTCAACGGTTTGTGATGAGCGTGGATTTGTATAAAGAGTTGTGTATTTCATGCGAATGATGTGTGTAGATTTGTGTTTGTATTTGGACAAGAGTTTAGTATCAAATGCAAATTCAAAGTATATATAAATAAAATAATAATTGACTTAGGGTTGTATTAGGATAAATAAATGGTTTAAATAAATAAATTATTTTTATTTATTTATTTATAATAGTTTGTTTCTTGAGAAGGTAGTGTGAAATTATATTTATTTAAATATAATTTAAACCCTAATAGATTATTACTAAATTTAATAAATAAATTCTTTTTATTTTTTTATTTTTTTATTATTAAAATAGTGTGTCTCAAAAGAAGATATATATATATATATATATATACACACACACATATATATATAATTTTTTGTTTAAACCCTAAATTAGTATTTTTAAGGAAATATATATAATTTTGTAAGAGTATAAAATGGATAGATAAAGTTTATAAAAATTTTAACAAAATTTGTAAATTAAATAAGTAATTAAATACTTTATTTTAAAACCATGAAAATCACATATTTTATAAAGAATGCGATTTATAAATCTTTATTTATTTGGAAAACATATTTATTACATGTATTTATGTTTTGATTATAATTGTTCATAATTTATTTAAAATAACTAGTCCAAATATAAAATCTTGGAACTTGACATATACATAATCTCTTGAAATTTTAATAATTTGAAGCCATAACATAATTTCTGAGTTTTAAGGTTTATATAAAAAGATTAGGTTTGAAATTTGATTTTTAAAAATAAAAGGTTTCCCGGGACTCGAACCCGGGTTGAATCTGGGAACCCAAATGCACAAACCACTGGACCAAGAGGCCATCAATGTGATAACCCGGTTTTGTTAAGAGTTAAACAGAAGGCATGAGGGCACCGGGTTTCAGGAATACGCGAAAAAGGAAAGGTGCGGGGCTTGGAATCGAACCCGCGACTCTTCCTGTATGGGTCAAAGGTTTTACCTCGGATCTGGGCATTATGCCTTAACAAAGTGGGATTTCCAAAATTTAAATCCTACATTCCAAACGTCCCTTCATCCCTATTACGTAACCCGAACCCTAATCCTTCAATTAGCTGTGTTCGAGCACAGATACAAGCCCGAATTGATGGGACTTTCATCCTATGAATCAAAAGGAGTGTATTGGCATCGATCATACCTGAAATGGTTAAGTGTAGGGTGTTGATGGCTAGAGGAAACAGAGACGGATTTTTTTGCACTCGGTCGGCGTCGAGGGATGCAATGTGGTTGGATTGAAGGTTGGGAGAGTTTTTAATGGTCTTAGAGAAGGTGTGAGGGTCATTTAATTGGTTCAATTTCGTCTAAATTACACAATTTGAATCGGGGTTTGCGGACGACAGCTAATAACGCGTTAATCCAATGAATGAGAATGAATTGGGTCATGCTTTGGGTCTGAATACACGCAAGGTCAATCAAGGCGTGATTTGCGGTGCTAAATGCATGTTAATTTCCTGTTTCGAGCTTGATTTGGCTCGGTTTGACTCTATGAAGTCAAACCATTTAAATTTTGAATCAAAGCGCGTACAGATCGAATTGAGGTGTCAGTAGGACTTGTAATCAGTCGATATTTGAATTGGAATCAACGAGGTTCCATAACAGTTGGAAATCCATCAATGCTTGTCTCGAATTGTCCAGATTTTTGGGCTGTTTGACTTATAGAAGTCAAACTGGGTAAAAATCGATGAATGGTTAAAAATTGATTTTAAAGGGATCCAATTTCAAGGTGAGAGTTCAAATTGTGGGTTCAAGTGTTTAGGAGGGGGGTTTCTTTGTTTTAGAATAGGTCTAAGACTATTTTAATTTAAACTATGTTATAAAATAGTTTTTATAAAACTTGATATAAAAATTAAAATATTACTTATTTTATTTTAACTATTTTATAAAGGAAAATTCTATCTTTACAATATTACACATTATGTAAAAATGGTTTATTTGGTATTATTATATATGTATGTATTTACATGTATTTTTATAATTAAATACATATGCATATATATATAAAGGGATGTAAATACGAAATTGAAAGCTCATATTTTTTTATAACAAGGTATATATCTATATATAAGTGTTTGTTTATATAAATATATCTACATATATCATATATATATATATATATATATATATATACTAGAAAACAATATGTTATTGTAAGGTTGAAATTTGGGGTTGATATACGTTTCAAATAATAATTAATGTGACATAAGGTGTAGGATGAGTACGGGATTCGGGATGAAGTGTCATTATTACATAAGGATAAGATAAAATTATGCCAGAAAACCAAGAATGTTACACCGCCCCACGGTGGGCGCCAACTTGTTGTTACAACGAATATGCTAGGGGTACTCGCTGCTTCAACAAATACAAGTCAGAGTGATAGTCTTGACGTTCTCGCTTGAATCAGCTGCTTGAGGTACCTGCTAAGAACAAAGCACCGTTAGTCTCACTACAGGAGGGAGCCTCCTGCGATCATCCTCCGGCGTGAGAATAAGATAACGGTTCTTTGGGAGTGATAAGGGTCTTGGAACGAGAATGATAAGTGTAAGAGTGAGTAGTGAGAATGGACTTGGGATTTGGAGAGCCCAAGTCCTTCTCTTATACCTGAGTCTGCTCTGGCTTCATGCTATGTGCGGGGGTATCCCCTTCTCTTTCCTGTCCCTGCAGCAAGCCCCTTTCCCTTTTGATGTAAAGAGCCAAAGTCCTCTATAGGGACAAAGGTCTCTCTCTTAAAGGCCATTAAGACACGTTGTCTTATAGCCTTGACTTCCTGGAGATTTCAAACGGGTCCCTATCACTTATGCCATGTCACCTCATTGCTTGGGAGACGTGGCTTCGTGGTTCTGCTTAGTACGTGTGCTTCATTGATGAAGCTGAGCTTCGTGATCATACCCACGTCATCAATTGGTAATATTAAAAAAACTCAAAACTCTCAAACTAACGTACTAATACAAAGTTGATTCTGTTATCTGATGATTTAAACAACATTAGCTTCCTCGATTCGCTCCACAAATCTATCAAGTAGCGTACACATGGCCATTGGGGTGGTGGTCTAGTGAGACAAGGTCTCTTAAACATCTAAACACCTAAAGATCATGGGTTTAAGTCCCACCAAGTAAAAGAACTTTGCCGTTAAAAAAAAGTATCTTAAACATCTTTTAATGAACACCCCTAGATGAGAGGGGAATTCCACAGTTAAACGTGTCTGACTGTTTGGGTTGGAGTAATCTAAGGATGAGCGACCCATGGGAAGTTTTCACCCAGGCAACATAAAACAAATATGTGAGCTTCAAACGAGCAAAACGAACAATATTCTTGATACGAGAGGTTGAATGTTACAAATGACTCTAGAGCCAATTCTGTGTCGTTCAGGATGGGGCCAAACTTAAACGAGGATGATGAATCCCTGAGATGTTTAGGGGACACCTTAGGCAAACAAAATACTAAACACACCAAGTTTCGATCTTTTTCTCATCTGTGAAGAAACACTATTAAGTCCAACACGTTTGACTTCATTCTTTTATTTCTCCATCAATATTTTTCTCTCGTGATCCAGCTTGGCAGGGGCGTAATTTTCTGAATTCGCAGGTAATTCTCTCTAAATCTTGTATTATTCATGAACAGTTTGTCTTCATATTCCTTTTGATTTTATTGACGAAGATGTAATTTGGTTCAAAATCGGTACTGGAGTGAGTGATAGTGATTTCACCTGATTGTTGATTTTTTTATGTATATTTCTGTTGAATCACAAACTCCGAGTCTTCATAATCATGGATTGACCCTGCGAATCGTTTTGAGAAATTTTGTTGAGGTTTAGCAATTAAGCAGTTGGGATTAGGTTTTTACTTTTTGTGTATTTCTGTAGATTCAATTAATTGTAGATATGTGGTTGGAAGATGATCTTGAGGACACTTTGAACATGTTTTCTCATTATTATCATCTCCAGTTTGATGTTGCTTAATTGTACGGATGATGAATCTCATTCTGGTGCAAGAAATTAGTTGATGAATGTCTCTCATTTTCACCCAAAAATGTCTTTTCTCGTCTTTTATCTGTTTGTTTATTTATCGAATAATTAGAAGAGCAAATTAAAAAGTATTCGGTATTCGTCTTTTAACTAAGGAAATTACGGAAAACGTCATTTATGTTTAAAAAAACCTTGCACGTTACGTCCTTCATCCTAACGACAGTTAAATTTTACCGTTAAGTCAGGTCATGTGCAAGGCACATGAGGGTATTTTGGTCTTTTTACCGTAAAAGGACTATTTCTGTAAACCCTCATTCATAGAAACAAATTACAAGAATAGTCTTTTTATGTATGAAAGCCCCAAAATACCCTCATGTGTATGGCAAGTGACCAGACTTAACGGTAAAATTTAACGGTCGTTAGGCCAAAGGACGTAACGTGCAAGGTTTTTTACTCACGTTTTCTGTAATTTCCTTAGTCAAATGACGTGTACTGAAACTTAGGTAATACTTAAAGGACATAATTTGTAATTTGCTCTAATTGAGAATTTGTCAAGCATTCATACCCGCGACTATTATTTGATGCTGGTTATTTCGTATTTGTTTGCCTTGTATGCCAGATTTAAAGTGCTTGTTTTGCCACAATGGAAGATGCACCACATGTCACCAGTCGATTTCCATCACGCGAATCCGATGATTCTCTCCTTCAATGGAGCAAATGGCAATTGCTCGATTCCATACTTCCAACAGGCGGTTTTGCTCATTCCTTTGGTTTAGAGGCTGCAATGCAAGCGCGTATAGTCTCTCACCCCGAAGACCTTCAATCATACATCATCCACACCTTAGAGAACACAGGAAGCCTACTTCTTCCTTTTGTCCACTCAGCATCCACATCACCCGATTTCCAAACATGGCGACAGCTGGATATGATTTTAGACGCGACATTAACAAATGAAGTAAGCAGAAGGGCATCAGTTTCACAAGGATCTGCATTAATGAGGGTATCTTCTTCTGTTTTCTCAGAGATTTCGTCTTTAAAGACGATGAGAAACGAGTCTTTAAGCAATGGGGACGCGTGTTTCCACCACGCGCCTGCTTTTGGGCTCGTTTGTGGACTAGTCGGGTTGGATAGTGAAACTTGTCAAAGGGCGTACATGTTTATAACAATGAGGGATATTATATCTGCTGCAACCCGACTGAACCTGGTGGGACCGCTTGGTGCTGCTGTATTGCAGCACCAGGTTTCGTTTGTCGCTGAAGAGCTCCTGAAGAAATGGAAGAACCGAGGGGTTGATGAAGCGTGCCAAACAAGCCCGTTGCTTGATACAGTGCAGGGTTGCCATAGTTACCTGTTTTCGAGGCTTTTTTGCTCGTGAACCGCCATAATATCCAGCGGTAAGTCTCACACTGATTTGATTTAAGTTGTTAAACATAATTTGTGTACATTGGTTTTAGTTAAATTATAGTTATTCAGAATAACTAATGACTGTTGTTGTAAGTAATTTAGTAAAAAATAAATGCTTTGAAATAAATGTGGTTTTGAAAAGAGTGTATTAGTAGTTAAAAATATACAAATTTTTACAAAGTTTTAAATAAGGTTCATTTCAGGATATGAAAATTAAAAACCTTCATCTGAAATTGATGAGCAAATTGATGAGAAAACCACACAGTTAGGCGAAAACCAATAAGAAAACTAATTTTAACCAATCATATGATAATAATAATTTTTTTATTTTTTTTATAATAGTATCAATGTAATATTACACATTTTTACCAAAAAATCATTTTAAGTATTTGCTTACGTATATGTAAACAGAAAACAAAAAAATTACAGTTACGTATACGTAAAACACAACACGTAAAATGATTTTTTGGTAAATTGTAAAATATCGTATTAATACATTTAGAGATAAATTAAAAAAATAAAAAATCTATAAATTGTTTGATTGGCTCTTAGCAGTTTTCTCGATTTTCGCCTAACTATGTGGTTTTCTTATGATCCTTCCCCTATACCTATATACATTTATTAAAATACAAAGCCTAACTATGTGGTTCTCGCTTTGCGAATGGGACCGTTAAGAATGTACCACTTCCTCTCGTGTTTAAGAACGTATCTTATGTTATGACGCTAGTCGATGAGATTTGTACCGTTTAGTTTATCTTTCATAAGGATAGACTTTAATAGATGCATGATGTTCATTGTAGGATAAGACGTGTAAAATATAAAGCCTAAATATTTGTATTTTCGGTATTTTTTTCATTGAATAATTAATTACCCTAATAATTTAATTATAAAATCCTTAATTAGTTAAAGGTTAAGATCTACATCACTTTTAACATCCCGTAAGTGATTGATCGTTGCTTACAAGAGAACTAGTCAATGGGTAGGTTACAATGCAACTCTTAGATCTTTATGGGATCCTTAGACATGTATAATCTCATCTATGTCAACTGTTTATTGAAATTGATTGAAGAAAATGTTTTATGTAACAAAATTTTACTTATACGTGGTGCGTTATGATTAAAAACTCAATTTTAATAATTATGGCGTGTTTAATTTTAATATTATATATCAATACTAGATTAGATAGAATCTCATGTATTACACGAGTTGATAAAATATAATATTATATATTTACTAATAAAAAAATTACATCTTTAAAAACCCGTGTATTACACGGGTTAAAATAAAATTCTTAAATTTTTATATACATCTTATAAGTGGAAAAATGTATTATATATACTAATGATTTTTTTTAAAATATGTAAAAGTTAATATACAATTGTGTTTTGAAAATACATTAATTTCTATTTAATATAATTTGACTTACATTAACTATTTGGTTAAAAAAACGTTACATAATTAAATTTTAAAGTTTCTTTAAATAAGAGATAATTTAAAATAAATGTGTTTTATTAGTATAATTAATACTTTATTTAAAAATAAATCATTATTAAAAAAATAACCTCGATAATTTAATACTCGATAAATTAATAACCTCGATAAAATTAATAATTTGTCCGGTCCCAACTTGGGACCAGTATAAAATTGGACCCCAATCGATAAAATAATAAGATAATAATTTTTTTGAAATCCCAATGTAAATATATTAGTCCCAGCGAAACTATAAATTAATAATTACTAAAATATTTCAAAATTATAGGATTTTCTAGTAAAAAATGAATCTATAGTCACTTGTTTTTTTGTGAACTTCAAATCTATATTGAATTCATCTTTAAATCTCCTCATTGCACTTAAGAGTTGAGGCACTGTATTCTCGTATTGCAACAAAAAGTTGTGAAGAGTTGTTGCCGCTTGCAATGCTTCTTTCCGAGTGATCGGTTCCAAGGGTACTGAATCATCATCAACTTCATCATCAACCGGATTTTGAACGACATCCGCCATAATTTCTTCAATGATTTGAACCTTGTAACATTCATTATTTTCACCTGGATAATCCAACAACTCATTCACATCCATTTTATGCCGATAATGCATTCTTGTAATCAAGTTCTTAAGCTCACGAATGTCTTCTCCAAAATTTACATCGTTTAAATCATTTGAGCCGGTTGGATTAGCCGAACGAATTTTACAGTGTCGATGCATTAATTTGAGAGTTGCTCACAAATATAGGCCTACTTTGTAATTTAATAATTTATTAATTTATCGATATAATAATATCTCGCTAAATTAATAAAATATCTCGGTCCCAACATTATTAATTTATAGAGGTTCTACTGTATTTAATAAGAGAGAGGGGTAGGAAAAAAATAGTGAGAAGAAATATAGAGGCAACATATGGCATGAGAGATTTTTATTTATTATATAGTATAAATATAGATATAGAAGTATAGAAACATGATTTTATGTTTTAATATATCCTAATGGACAAATAGTGAAATACATATTGATCGAGTTTCTTAAAATCCTCATTATTTTGTGTTATGAAGTTTTTATAAAAACAATTATCTAACATGAAAAATCCTATCCAACCACAAAATATAAAACACACCAAAAAAAAAAAGTTAATGTGAAAAAAGCCAATCTAATCGGTTTTATTAAGCAACACAAAGAAACCGAATCAACCTAAAAGACATAATGAAATAAATATTCATGACTTGTGATTTTGGAGCTCTCATTTTAACACTCAGTTTGACAACATATTCCATTAATCATCTTTATTTTGTACCGCCTTCATTACCAACTTATTTAAACCTCACGGGGTGAATAGTGTAACAGTAAAATACAAGTCTGAATACATCATGTATAAGTGTTGGCTGGTTCTTGTTAATTTTGAAATAAAAATAAACTCTACACTGAAACTTTACATGATAAAGAATACATATACACACAAAAGACGTAAAATTAATTATCATATACCAGATGAAAAAAATAAATTTACAAGCAAATCGAAATCCAACCAAACATCACATCATTATGTTATATAGCTTATTATGCACTAACAATACAAAACATATATCAAATTTCATGTGTACGGTGATAAAATATGTAAATAACCAAGTTGCTTAAAAATATACATTTTTATAACAAAAGAAAAACATATATTTTTAAGGTGTAAAAATAACAAATCCGTTTTATCAATTTCTAACAAGATTTCTTAAGATTTGCAAAATACTGTAGGAATTTATATACGAGTTTTAAATTATTTTAAGAAAGGAAGTGACAGAGCATATAACAATAATTAAACCGTCACCAATGATCCATTTGCAAGAACACAGTAGAAACTACATCAATGTAGGCTCTAGACGAGTTGATGAAGCGGATGACAAGGAACTGGTGCTTCTCTATATGTATCCACACCGAGCATGTTAATGGTTCAAGCGATCCTAGCCTTACAATCTGAGATGCCAAAATGACTAATGAATTCAAAAACTCTCTTGAGCATTTGTATGTATGTGATCCACATATAACAGTTACATGTAAGTTGAATTAGCCAAAATTAAGTTTTTGTTACATAAATAAACTTCCTGTCATTTCTTAAATAATAACTCTGGCAACAATTTGAGACAATATATAAGAAACAATTATCGCATCTGGCTAATAATACTAGAAAATATATTCAACTATATACGTTTAAATCATATTTAAACGTGTTTAATAATTTGCTCAGTGTATGATCTTATAATATCATAGGGGTGCAAACGAGCCGAGCTGCTCGCGAGCTACTCGAGATCGGCTCGTTAAAAAGCTCGAAACGAGCCGAGCTTAAACGAGCTCGAGCCGAGCTCGAGCCTAAGAATAAGCTTGTTTATTAAACGAGCCCGAGCCCGAGCTTCACTTATCGAGCTCGAGCCGGCTCGCGAGCCTTAACGAGCCTTTTATTTATATAATGTTTTTAATATATTTAATATATATTTATAAAATAATAATAATAATTAGTATATATAAAATTAAGATAAATATAATTAAATAATATGTATTATGTTATATATAAAAACTATAATAAAATTTATATAAAAATAATTATAAATATATATAAATTAATTAATATATAATAAACGAGCCGAGCCCGAGCCGAGCTCGAGCTTGTAAAGCTACCAACGAGCCGAGCCCGAGCTTCAAAATTAGAGCTCGAATCGAGCCGAGCTTGAGCTCGAGCTCACAGTAAGTTAAACGAGCCGAGCTCGAGCCTAGTCAAGCTCGGGCTCGGCTCGGCTCGTTTGCACCCCTATAATATCATATGTCACTAGCAACGTTATTACATAACAATGTTATGTCTTGGTCAGATAGACCAAACCAACAAGAGTAGGACAAATGAGTTTGTCATCCATGAGAGATTATTAGGATCATAAGATCAACAAGAGTGTTAACGGGTATCGAAAAGCTTTAGAGATTCTCATGGGCCAACGTCATGTTTGAACGACAGTGATGTTTCAGTTAGACTTGACAAGTTGGTTGAATTTCACGATGCAATCCAAGGCTCGGTCAAAATCACCATCTTCCAGGGCAAAAGTGAAACGGCAAAAGCCTGGAATCCCGGTCCAGGAAGGTCCATTGATGCACAAACCTGTGGCTCTCAGCATTGCTTCTCGGATGTTGGTGTCATTGAGCTTGGTTTCCCATGTCGAACCATCTTTCTCGAGCTTAATGTTCTTGCCGATGTACGCAGATGGCTTTGCGATCACAGAAACGCCTCCGCAAGCTTCAATTACTTCCCACCCACAATTCTTGAGTGTCTATTTATAGTACATGTGAAACAAGTAAAAGTTAGGAAAAAGTATTGTCCTTCAAAATAATATTTCCACATGCAGCAGGAATGGATGTTCGTGATGGATGTAGGGGTGTAAACGAACCGAGCCGCTCGTGAGCTACTCAAGACCGGCTAGCTAAAAAATCGAATCAAGCCTAGCTTAAACCAACTCGAGCCCAAGCTTATATTGGGGCCCATTTAATAAACGAATCGAGCTCGAGCAGACTTGTGAGCCTAAACGAGCCTTTTATTTATATAGTTTTTATTTAATTTATTAAATATATATTTATATAATTTAATTATTAATTTATTATTATTTATAAAATTATGATAAAAATAATTAAATAACATATATTATGTTATATATAAAATTAATTATAAAAATATACAAATAAAATAATTAATAAATAATAAACGTATGGAGCCCGAACAGTGATCGAGCTTGAAAACTACTAACGAGCCGAGCTCGAGCTTTTTTTAAACGACCTGAGCTTGAGCTTGGTGACCTCAGCTCGGCTCGGCTCGGCTCGGTTCGTTTACACCCCCGTGCTTCCTAAAGTACGTAGTTCAGTGGAAAGAAAGAGATATTCACGATGCGTGTATGTGTATATATAAATATAGTTTTGCTACATTGAATGCATACCTCTATCAAACGCTTCAATCTAGCAGCCAGTAATTTCCCCTGTCCTTGATCAGCATCTGTTAAATCCCCTCTCTGCTCTCCAAGTTCAAGCAATTTCTTTGCAGTATACCTAATAGTACTGTGAGGTTTATTCAACCCCGAGAAACCACGAGTTGAATCAGCCAAAAATCCCTGCTTCAGAACTAGAAACCCGTATGCAAGCCCTCCGGTAGACATCTTAGAAAACAACCCTCCAAGCAAACACACACTAAATGACGGTTTTCCAGTTAATCCTGCTAAACTTGCATCCAAATTCCACCCATCCCAACCCTGGGAGTTAAACTCAATCCCTGAGAATGAAGTGTCGATTATCACCCTTGCCCCGTGTCTAGCACAAACTGTCAGCAAGCTTTTCATCTCTTCATTGCTGTAAAGCAAACCGGTCGGGCTTATTGTTGGACCAGAAATATACACCCACGGTTTATGAACCGTCTCCAATACACTACTAAGTTGCTTCTCCGTCAGTTTAAAACCTACTTCAGCCTGTGTAGGGATAGACACGATGTTTGCATTTAAGAACTTTGCAGCTGATACATAATTACCATTTGATCCAGCTGGCATGCATAGGCTTCCCCCTTCTTCAATGCAGCGTAGGACAAGTTTACTGAAAAGAGCAAGAGCGAAGTCTGCATATATGAATTCTTCACTGAGCTCAACAGACAAGTTGTAAGCATTCTTGATAAATTGCCTAAGGCTGGGTGTGACATCACACTCTGACTCTGTCACATTTTGCCGTGCAAAACTTTCAAAGATGGCAGCCTTAACTGGGGTTGGTGTAGGCAGAAAACTTTGATCCACGTCCATGTGAAGCAACGAGGATTTTTCGGTTACTCTAACCGATAATTCTGCTTGGCTCAGAACTGAGATTGCTGAACTTGAAAATCCTATCATGTCAATGTCACCAGATTTCACATTCTCGGCTTCTCTCTGAAAAAATAAATTAAGAGTGAAATTAGTATTAACAAATGGTAGATAATATGTATATAGTATTAACAAGCATGTCTACTTGCTTCTCAAAAAGTCATGTATATATCCAGATTACAAATTAGCCTTGGGGAGCTAAGGTAGCGGCCAATCCCCCTGGGGCCTTGTGTTCAATATGGCATGAGGTTAGGTATCAAGATGGGTGTGTCGGTCAGGATGGAACAAGTCATTTTTAGTAGAGATCAACGCAGGCCAGGCCAGGTGGAGTTAGCCAGCAAACACTTTTTTTCTTCATTTTTTGAGAACTTTCACAACAAAATAATTTGTTAATTATGACTATGGACAATATTATCACATAATAATCTAAACCTGTAAATAAATAGATTCAAAAAACAGACCTATAAACCACAACCTAAATCATAGTTGCTAAGTAAATGGGCCAAATGCCTATCATTTACAGTCACACAAAGGGGATGTTTTGCATGAACCTTACTGCCATGTGGCTTGGTGTGTAAACGAGCCGAGTCGCTCATGAACTACTCAAGATTGGCTTGCTAAAAGATCTAACCGAGCCAAGCTTAAACGAACTCGAGCTTCACATATCAAGCTCGAGCAGGCTCACGGGCAAAACGAGCTTTTTATTTATATAATCTATTTTTAATGTATTAAATATATATTTATATAATAATTATCATATATTAATTGATGATAAAAATAATTAAATAATATATATAAAAATTATAATTATAATATATATATAACTCTAAAGGAACCGAGCTCAAGCTCTCTTAAGTTAAACGAGCCAGGCTCGAGCTTAGGAGAGCTCGGGCTCGGCTCGTTTACACCCCTACATGTGGCTGTGGGAACATGTGTGTCAAATGCCAATTTGTAGATCTAATGATCTATTGAATCACAATGATCAGCTTGATTTTCCTAGAAAGAATTAATAGATGGGTTTATGTTTTAAAAGATTTTTCCCACAAACACAAGTTTCCTCAGAAAATGTGCCTGTATACATGTTTTCACCTTTGCAAACCCGAAATGAGCTCTATGTTCCCATTCCTTACCTCACTAAAACAGAACGAACAAAGTTAACACATAAAACATAACAAGAATAATGGTTCAAAAACGCCAAGTAAACCTCTGCAGGTTGACGTCTATCAGGAAGCTGAAAGGATAGAAGCTCATGGAAAAGACAGCCATAGTAAAACTGACTAATCAGGGCAGTATTGCTTTGTAAGAGTTCCACACTCCTTGTCAAAGCATCAAAGACGGTTTGTTCTTCTGATATCACAAAAGCTACTTCAAGATCTGTATACACCTGGAAAAGGAGCGACTATGATGATTAGATAACACAATCAAGATAAACTATACGATTAAAACTAATTGAATGTAAGTAGAGGCAGTAAGATGGGCAGGTTGGGTAACGGGTTTGGGTTGAAACGCGTAGTTTATGGTATGGGTTGAAATGGTCCTAGTTGGGTTGGGTTAATCCGTAAACATACCTGATTTTTTAACAAGCCACATATTATAGCTGCATGAGAAGGCAGTGGAGTTCTAGCAAGATATTTCAAGACCCCAATTGAACTGGGGAGGCTTGAAAGCTCAAATTGATCAGATATGTCTATGAAAAGACGAGCCCCAATTTCCCTTGTAACACCTAAAAGGTGCTCAAATGCTGAACTAGTGACGGCCTCGAACTGTGCAGTCCCGGTAACCACCACTTGTGGCCTTAACTTTTTTATCAGCTCTATCATCAAATCTGACTGACGTGGAGCTTCAATAACAGTGATTCCATCTGTTGAAGTTCTGGTGTCCCTTGTTTCCTAAAACAAATGTAATATAACATTTAGGTCTTCGAATAGATTGCGATACAAAATGTATAGAATAGATTGCGATACAAAATGTATAGAATGATTGCTGTAAGATATGTGCAGATACTGCTGAGATCATTAAGAACTATTATGGCTTGGAAAGAAGTAAGACACAAAATACATCTTTTATTGAGAGAATTTGTTTAATTGGTACGAGCAATGAAATTAAACAGACAACTTACAATCTAAATCTATAAAGTTATTGGCTTCATAAATTCACCTTACCTCAATTTCTAGTGATGTTAACCATTGCCTCGGTAGATTTCGAGTCAGATGTTCATCAACAATGGCAAGACGTGGACTGAACAACCGGAGGGAGTTCTCAATAGCCGTGGCCCTTGAAGGAAAAATAGCAACATTCTTGCAGAATGGTTAAGAATAAGCAAGTCAGGAATGCAAATTTATTGTTACAAAAGACCGTAAGATAAACAAATTTGCAAATAAGAAGGCTGGGTATTGTTTCAAATCAAACATATTTTCATCACATATCCATCTGAAAGGATATTTGGTGTAAATTAAGAGGGTGTTCAGATTTGCGTTTTCGAACTGATTGTCAGATTATTATTACTTCAAGTCACAACAATCAGTTTCTAATGTTTGAATAAACAGATTGTGCTCCTGATAATCTGATTATTTAAGTGTTAAATAATCAGTTTCATAGCAGCTGCAACAAATAAATTGTCTGACAATAAACAGAAACTAATTGTTTACCCCTCCCTTCTATTTATCTAACTAAATGACTTTTACTCAAATTTCACATATCATTTCTCCTCTTCCAAGAAAAGTCATTTTTGGCCAATTTTATCTATTAATATTTAAAAAGAAATTAAAAAATTCCCAAATACTCGAACATCTAGTTATTTCAACTTCTAGCAGTAAAAGCACATCCAGAGACCATCCTGTACAACCCTTTTCATTAGAGATGATTGATTCTTATTAATTAATATCACATAATCACTCTTGAAATACACATCCAAACATCCCCTAATTGATCAGCTCACAGTTATATTACATAATAACCATGTGAGTACTCAGGTAGTATAGAGGATCATTTAGAAGGGTACTTACATCAGCGCTAAGGGGTACATGGTGGTATGTTTTCATGAAGGCTGCAATAAGATTACGGAATCTTTTGCTTCCAGTTGGAGGCTCATATGGAAAGCCAGAGCTGTCTTTCAAAACACCAGCAAGATATGCTAAGAAAGGGATTTTCTCGTCGGCAACAGAATCATCTTCAAAAGATAAATCTAAAGAACTGCTGATGTCGTGAAACCCGTTTTTAAGGAACTCAAAAATTTTCTTAACCTGAAAGCTTAGTTTTTTTCAGTACATACTCCATTTTCAGATTACTTTATGCAAACCTATAACCTAGAGGTGGCATAATGGGGGGTTCGCAAAGGTTGATTAACTGGTAAACTTTTGGTATGGGTAGGTTGACCCAAAATGCTTTTTTCCCAAAGTTTTAAAACCATCTTTATAAGCAATCAACTTGGGTGGCTTTGGACTAGGGGTGTAAACAAGCCGAACCAAGCCCAGCTAGACTTGTGAGTAGTTTTTCAAGCTCGAGCTTGGCTTGTGTATTATTTATTTAATTATTTTATTTATAATTTTTTTTATATATATTTACAGTTATAACTTTTATATATAACAAATATATATTATTTAATTAACTTTATCATAATAATTATTATATAAATATATATTTAATACATTAAACAATTTATATAAAATAAAGAGGCTTGTTTAGGCTTGCGAGCCTGCTCGAGCTCGTTTGTTAAATTAGCCCCAATATAAGCTCAAGCTCGGCTCGATTCGAGTTTTTAGCTAGAGGCACGGCTCGTTTACACCCAACTTTCGACATGTTTCCTTTTTAGCTATTTGTTTTATATTACCCATTAGAAAAATAACATATCCCAAATTGACCGATTCGTGATTGAATGGGTCAAAATTGCCACCTCAGCAATAACTTTGTGGTGTTATAGTAAGGACCTGATTAGGATGTCGAAGCTGGCAGCTGTAAACAGACAAAGCATGAGAAATACGTCCACCGGCCTTTCCAAAGGCCCATGCAGTCCTAGCACAAATTGGCTGGTCTCCAACAAGCCCCATGAAGAACTCAAAACGATGTGGGTTATTCTTCTCAATTTCAACTAATGCTGAAATATCTGTGTCAGAAGCCTGAAGAATTTTGGTCTGCCACAGCTTGTTAACACTAAGCCCACGACGTTCAAATAAGCGTTTACAAACACCTTGCCCTGGACGCCCTCCCATGTTGAAGATCATGATCCCCATAGGCTTGATCACATCAATTCCTTCTTCAACTGCCCTAGCAATTAGACCTAGACCAAACTGATCCTCAACAAAACCCTGCAGAGACAATTGTAAAAGTTATGTTTGGTCTTGAAACCTATGGACTGAGAATTAAACACATGTTTGAAGTGAATAGACATCATCCATCTGTATCAGAAAATTAATTCTCCAGGATGCTTATACATTCTTCTTGGAAATAAGCAAATGAGAGGGTCAAACAAGAAATTAGTAATGCATAATTAGTTAACACACTAATTTCTCCAATATCCACTCCACAATGTGACTGTTTATTCTCCAAGCAACAGACTTATATGTCAATAAGCTAGCAAAGTTGGGCCATTTGTTGAAAAGGCTATAAACATGCATAACATTTGGTGCTAAGATGCTTTAATGAAAACCTTTCAATATCCTGAATTTTGCAACAACATGGTCAAACATGAAATGCAAATTGATATGATTTTTAGGAAGATTCACCTTCATGGAGAATCATTGTACTAGTCTGCATACAGATTAAATTCCTCTTAATTATAAAACTTAATTGTATAACCACATGAATCAAAAGTATTTAAGTTTTAGGATGAACGGACTACATTAATCCTCAATAAAATTGTATGGATCCCCTTTAAAACCTGGCCGGCTTACTTCATTTTCTCAACTGGTCGATTCAAAAGTTAATTTCATAATGTGGTAACTCTTAAAATTGAATGCAACTGTATCTCAACTAGTTTGGCATAATGACTTAGCTAAACTGAATTCCATTTCTACAAGAAACATTGCAAAGATAACAACTGAGAAACAGAAACAAAAAAGGATAGATAGAATGTGTCTCACTAACCTGAAGGGCACAATAGTTACTTAATGAATGTAGAAATTCTTCGCTGGCATTTTCTGTGATAAGCTTGGACATTGCATCTGGATTTGGGTTAAGAATCTAGAACATGTAGAGTAAAAATTAATACCAAACGGGTGAAATGAACAAAACTCCTACCAGCAGCAGTAAATCAAGGAGAACAGCACAAGACAATCAGGACTAGAAGTGCAAAATTGGGCGACTCAGCCAGGTTGGGTAAAGGTCAAAACGGGGTTAACTTTTTAGTAAGGGTCAAAAAGGGAGAAATTTAGTGTCTCAAAACCGGTTGGGTTGTGTTGACTTGAAACATCTTCTGTACGAAGATTTTAAACTTTTTATGAATAATTAGAGTGTCAAATATGATCACAAAAGTTATAGTAATTCAATAATAATAATCTATTTTCTTTAATGATATGATTTAGGAGTTTTTACACATTATGTATATACTTTGGGCAGCTTTCGACCCGTTTCCTTTTTGAGTTTTCTTGTTCAACCAATTAGAAATAATAACATAAGCCAAATCGGCCCATTCATAAGTAAATGGGAAGAAATTGTCGCCTCTAATCAAGAGATATAGGATTACTGAGTATTGACAATAATACCTGTGGTATGCATCCAACAATCCGTTCAAGCTCTATGTGGTTATCTCTGCAGTAAGATAGCAGATCAGATTCATAAAACTCTACCCTGTCAAGCAAAGTTTTGTTCTCGGTGTCATAAACGGGCTGTCCATTCTCATCAAAAGCATTTAAATACAAATTTATCCAAGAAATCTTTACTGCTCTTGGATTAATATCAAGACCATAAACCTGCAAGACATGTTTTAAGAAAATTGAGATGTCACTAGGAAGAAGTGCATAGTTCGATCAAGATTATGCTTCATTAATGAAATATTTCATAAGTAACAAATCAGCGCATTTTTTAAGTCCAGATATACAGGCATAAAGTTGAGGGATAAGAACAGCCATGACCTTAGATGGCAACCACTTGTCAGCAATGGCTATGGATATCCATCCGTTTCCACACCCAAGCTCAGCAACTATCTTATCCTTGAAGATAGAGTCTGGATGCCTATTTAACCCCTCAAAGAATGTAAAGGACCAGTCCTCTGGCATAAAGATGCTTGGTATCACCATCATTGTTAATTTTTTTCTATTCTGGTAACCTGTATCTGCAAAGAAAGCCAGTGAAACATTTGAGTCCATGGTTGCTTATGACACTGCCAATTAACAAAGAGAGCATGAAAATACTTGGTTTTTGCTTGCAGCAATGTACGATCAGTAAGGATATTATAAGCGTAGATAGAGAAGTTGAGAATGTTTATTTAATTCAAGTATTCAACTGACTTTAAAGAAAGTTCATGGGAAGAAGAAAATGCTCAGAACAGTGATGACTACAGTTGATTGGTTTCTAATAGTGACCAAATGGAGATGTCGACACCAATATTAGAAATTTTCCAACATGGAATATCATGGACTTAAGAACATAATTAACGACTCCATAGATGTAGTGGAGTCAAATACAAGATAACGGATAAAATTTTGGAGCTAATATACAAGTTATTATAACTGATAATTGCAAAAAGTAACTAAGGCCACAAAACTTGGACATATATGAATACTTAACTAAAAGAGTATCATGTCCACTTGAGATATAATAACAAACAACTTTAGACTATAGCCAATATTTTTCCAGTAAGTTATCTTATACCTTTGACTCAGCATGCTGTAATGCAAGGTTACTGATTTGTTCATGCGTTGGGCTTGTTACAACCATACAAACGAATTTCTAGACATTATGACGCAAGAATAGAAACGATAGATTATCTCACTGTGAATGACCTATATATGCCGTCCTAGATTATCGATTACAAGAGGAGAACAGTTTCTCCAAACTTTTACAAGGACATATGAAGTGTAACTCAGTGGAACAAAATGAAGACTGATAACAGTAAGCAGGAATAAGAAACTACTCAACTAGACAACAAATGCACACTAGTGAAGGATACTAATCGTTCTATCAAGCAGTTAAGCTCATGTCCATTCAAATCTCACTTCTGAATGACTGAACCATCTAAACTAGTTTTGGATGAGAATCTTCCTATCGATAATACTTTACTGCGGCTATATTTTACCTAATCATTCTACAAATTATCAATAGAACTGAAACTACAACGCCGATTACAGATCGTAACCAGAATACACACTCGAAAACACACACAAAACATTCAGAATCAAGCAAAATTTCAGGTCGAGAGCAAAGCAAGCAAAAGGACATGCATACATACATTCATAAACATATAAATGAACAGATAGCTATATAAGACCTTCATTTCGATCGAGGTATATATCTTGGATTTGAAAATGATAAGTATCGAGGCAATTTCGTGAGGCTCCATCGCTGTCGAGTTTTTTCTGTAGATGTGCGAGGAAGATCCTGGCTTCGATCCGTGTCTCCGGATTCTCGAGGCGGTCCAATAGTGATCTTAATGCACTGTAGGCAGAGTCACCGGACTGTGAACAGTGCTTCAGGAACTCATCTATGGATCCATACAAGCCTTTGACTGCAGCCATTGATGGCGATCGAATCCGTTGAGGAGTGTAACAGAATATTCGTGTGTGCTAGGGGCTGGGGAGGCTTTGTTACACTCGTCGAATGGGAGAGATCGACGGAGGATGTTCACAAGATTTTAATATAGAAGATATTGTGGTGACTTCATCATTGATTTGCTACCTTCATTATTATATTATGGTCCCAAAAAAAGGTAATACCAATGTTTTAAATACTAGTTTAAACCGTCAGGTAATACCGGTTGAATCGGGTTTTGATCACTGGTCTGCTAAGTTTAAGCTCGGTAAATTAGAAAAATGGTTTGTAAGTTGTAACGTCAATATTACCGGTAATACCGACGTACCGGTTTTAAGTTTGAACTTTAAAACCAAAAAAAAATTGTTCAGTTCCTTTTTAAAAAAGTTAACGACCCCAAATAGTAAAAAAAATTGTGTAACCATCATGTTCTGCTTGCGGTTAAAGTTAATTGCTCAATTACTTAAGGCTCATTTTAGAGAAAAAAAATTGCACACTTTTATTTTAAAAAACTTTGTTGGAAATTGAGTGTTTTTTGATTATTTTTTTATTATGGGTAAATTTTAGATTATTTTTTATTATGAAATCATGTTCTTTTAAATTATTTTTTGAGTTGAAATTGTATTTTTATGGAATTATAGAGTTAACTAGTCAACCTAGTTGAATAGACTGGTACAGTCGGTTGAACCATTTCTGAGCCAACCCTGTAAGGTTTAAAAACCGGTTTTTAAAATATTGGGTAATACAGGCATAACTCTCATATCGTAGGTGAAAAAAATAAGGTGTACGCGTCATATCAGTCATTTCTGCATCAGTCAGGAAAAATATAACACACCTATATTGTATCTATTACACGGGCCGTGTGAGTGAAAAACACACCCAATACGGCGTGTATTGTAGGTGAAAAAAGATAATACAACGCGTATGGGTGCTAGTGTACCAAAAATAAATAAATTAAAGATTGATCAGTTTGGTTGTTAGACGGTTCGATTTATTTCTCAGTTAAAGGGACACGAAACTTTATTGATGGTGTGTGTCTTTCGAGTGGGCTAGTTCGTACGTATTGGTTTAAGCATCTTCCCCGGAATGTTAACATTTGTGGTTGGAGGGTTTTAGTTAAAGGGACACGAAACTTTTATTGATGGTGTGTGTCTTCCGAGTGGGCCAGTTCGTACGTATTGGTTTAAGCATCTTCCCCGGAAGGTTAACATTTGTGGTTGGAGGGTTTTAGGGAATCATATCCCAACTCAAGTTAATTTGGATTCGAATGGGATTGAGGTGGCGTCTGCACTATGTTCTTTATGTTCGCTTTTTTTTCAGTTACTAGATTCTTGGTTGACCTCATGGAGTGGGCGGATAATCCTAATCTTACAAGAGTCAAGGAGGATTTGGCGAGTTCGATAATTTTTCTCGTTTGGTGGATTGTTTGGAAGCTAAGGAATGATGTGGTTTTTTGAAAGAGATGAACCAAAATTCATGGTTTTTTTATGATGTCTTACGTTTTTTTTTCCTTTGGTTTGGTAGTAGGCATAATAAATGTAAGTTATCATGGATTGAGTGGCTCCAAATCCTCTAAACTTTATGTAATTCTTTTGTTTTCAGCTGTCTAGCTTCTTGCTAATCGGTCGTTGTTTTATATGATATACCGCTGTTTAAGTAAAAGAATTTTATAAAATATATAGTCTAAAACCTTCAAGAACAAAGATAGGCAATTGAAGTTTGTAACATTTCTATCGTTTGTAAACAAGGTTATGAAATAATAAGTAAAATAACGTATGCTCAAGTTAATATGTAATTATTGTTAACTACTAAAATTAATATTGTCAACTTTGGAAATAAATCAATAACTAAAACACGATTTTTCACATAGAAATTTTAGACATTACATTTATAAACCACCACAAGATATGATAGGTTATAGTGGCATTTTGTTTTTTGGGTGGTATAGTTTGCTTTATTTATATTTTACTAGTTTAGAACACACGGGTTAAAAAATATCAATACATAAAAATCTTAAATCTTCATAAAAATCTTAAATCTTTATGTATATAGTTTACAAGTGTTGTAAGGCCCCAAACTCGGGAGGCCTCACTTGTTGGATTTACTCATTCACACATAGTTCTTAAACTTGAATATCAAATAACGCAGCGGAAAATACTTCATTAAATGTAACCTTTACATTGTTCAACATGCGGAAGCGTAACATAGTCTATTACATAAATGAAACATAAGTTAATCATAACGGGATGCCAGTCTTCATGATCAACTGGGTAACTCATCAAGCCGCCCAGCATCACCTTCCATCATCATAACCTACCTTAACCTGAATGTGCACACTAAAAACTCAGCTACGCTAGTGAGTTCTAACTTTTCATAAAACCTTAACTTCAAATATTTGCCAAAAACATATCATTTGACTTCATTAATAAAAGCATACATAAAATAATGCAATAACAAAAACATAACACATCATAAACATAAGTCAACGAACATATCGAATCTGCGCATTCTCGTAACCGTCAAATCCAAATGTCACATACTAGTGGAATAACCTAAAGATCACCACCACTAGGCCCATCAACACCGTACTGTCCTTCGGGTGAAGAACTCCTAGGGCCCGATACTTAGGTTATTCAACACCAACTTCAAGCACGGCATCACAAGGATGACACGTACCAAACTTCAAGCACTGCACCCCGTAAGGAACAAGTACCAAACTTCAAGCACGACTACCCCGTAAGGTAAATCGTACCAAACTTCAAGGATCACGATAATCCCCTTGGTGACCGTCATCACCCCAATTGTACAACAGTTGGCCAGCCACAAAGGCCGCTAAAAGGTAAAGGCCCATAACATACTTCTCATACCCATAACCTTCATTCCCTAAAGAATATTGGCAGATTCGTTCGTTTGTGACTTTCGTATACTTCAAAACTTTAGTTAAAGCATTCGTAGGTTTTATTAAAAAGCATTCCTTCATTCATAAACACTTCATAAACTTCTTTTGACAAAATATTTCATAAACACTTCTTTCATAACCCTTCCTTCCAAAACATCGTTCATAAACATCATTTTATAAAACGTCATATACAACATTCATAAACATCGTTTTATAAAATAGTCACATCGTTACGTATGCACACCAGCCCAAAAACATTATTCAAAACATTTAAAAGAGGGCTTCTAGAACTCACCTGATAAGCTAATCTGGGTTGTCCTAAACAAAGGTCCAACAACGTCACTTCCGATCTGAATTGATTAGTTAAATACACATCAGACCTAATCCCGACTCTAACGGTTTAACCTTCTAAACATACTGACTTTACCTAAACAGCCTGATGCATGTGCACTTAGCAAGTGCGCAGGGCCTTGCTCTTGCGTACTTAATAAGTGCGCAAATTTGCTTCATGCGTACTTGATAAGTACGCAGGACCTTTTTCATGCGTACTTGATAAGTACGCAGGATCCTCTTCATACGTACTTGATAAGTACGCATGATCTTCTTCATGCGTACTTGATAAGTACGCTGGATCTGCTTCACCGTAAAACCCTAACTTTCGCATCCGGGTCTGATCACGTCAAGATCCCGAACTTGTTTACATTCAAAACGTTTGCTTATCATTAAGGAACTCAAATCTATGTTTTTCTTCCATTTTCATCCGTAAAAACGTTACCATTTCATCCAAAACCCGAAAAAACCCAAAAACGAACAAAAAATCAGATCTTGGTTGGATCGTTATCTGTATCGAGCTTCTGATTCGGAGGTTCTTCTCACGAGCTATGGAGCAACACACTTCTTCAATCTCGGGTCGATCCGCCAACTTTCTCTCTCTACGGTTTCTCTCTCTAGATGTTGCAAATGAGAGAAATGGGTGGTGGCATTGGCTATTTATAGGGGAGGCTCCCCTTCCAGCCCATCCGGCCCGACCCGACATGCCTCGTTCGTTTATTCCGTTATTATAACTGTCGTTTTATTTTTGGGATGTTACAAGTGTAAAAATGTTACATATAGATATAAAACAAAATTTAAAATATGTAAAAATTAATATATAACTGGGTTTCGAAAATACGTTAATTAATATTTTATGTAATTTGTTTTTCATTTAATATTTGATTGAAAATAAAATTTACATAACTAGATTTCAAAATTTCTTATAATAAAGAATAATTTAAAATAAATATGTTTTATTAGTATAATTAGTATTTTATTTAAAAATATATAATTATTAAAAGATGAAAGTGTATTTAATAAGAGAGAGAAACGAGAGAAAAATGATGAAAATGAATATGGAGGCGACACGTGACATAAAAAACCTTTATTTATTATATAGTATAGATTTGTGATCGTTAGCAGCATGAAATACTTGCAAAAGTAGATAAATAATAAAAACTATGATAATAAAAGTAAATATGAGTTAAACATTTATCTATTATAAATAAATAATATTAATTGGACATTGGTGACTAAATAAATATTTGTAGTTGAATTTAAATAAATAAAAAATTTAAACAAAGCAAATTAAAAAAAAATAAATAAAATATAAAAAAGTTAGATTTATATAAATAAATAAGTTGGTTAATTAATTTATAAAACTTTAAAGAAAATTATAAAATAAAAGTGATAAAAAAGAATAAAATAAAATGAATAAAAAAAACTTTGATATTTACAACAATAGTTAAAATGATAATAATGCTTTTGACTTAACAAAAATATTTAACTCCTGTCAAAATGACGAAACCTAAATTTTTTTTTGAAAAAGTGGACAATTAGTGTAATTGTTTTTAAAGGGCACGTTTCGTAATTTTGAAAATACATAAAGAACACAAATTATAATTTAGTCTAAAAATAAGTATATCGTGACGGTGTATTCGAAATTTTATAAAACATTATATTATTAAAGTTACAAAAGAAAAAATAAATATGTATAAAATTAATTATAAAGATTAAAATAACTAAAGTCATAAAAATAATTAAAATAATGAAAAAAAAACTAAAAGCGTGTGAGTGTTTAGGAAGTGGAGAATCAAAAACTTTTGAACGAGTGGAGGGTTGTGGCTTGAAACGCACAGTTTGTGTGGAGTAGTCATGCTTAAACCACCAAGGCAACTTGAGGTTTCTTTAGTATTTAGCTTGTCAAGCTATTTATAAACAAATTAGTTTAATGGTTTTTTTACTTAGATACATACATATTTGTATGTAGAAAGTAAAAAAGGTTAAAAAAAAATATGATCCATTAATCTAAAAAAATTAACGATTTAGGCTTGTTCCTCGTATTCTCATAATAATTTAGTGTTCTAAAATTAACCTTAAAATCAAACTAACAAGGGATAATATGATAGCCTAAAGTTATAAACTTAATTCTAGTGTAAACATGGGACAAAGCATGAGTTGCTACAATAATGATGTTGCACTAAACTAGAAAGCTTAATATTCTAGTTGACAGATCATGTGTTGTTAGAGTAATGATCTTCCACTACACTAGAAAAGCAAAAGACTATATTTATCTTTTTTTGCATTATTTAATGAGAAAAGAATATAATTGATGACGAAATTATCTTATTTTATGTTCAAAGTGTTGGATATGTCTTAACACACCACTTGTAACAACCTAACCGGTGTCTATAAGCTTACCGGTTTAGATCTCGCGTCTATATACGGGGTGAAAAATATCAATATATAAAATTTTTAAATTTTTATGTATATATTTTACAGGTGTAAAAATATATTACATATACTAAGGATAGAAACAAACTCAAAATATGTAAAAATTAATATATAATTGAGTTTCAAAAATACGTTAATTACTATTTAATGTAATTTGACTTTCATTAAAAAAAATTGAAATAAAAGTTATATAATTAAATTTTAAAGTTTCTTATAATAAGGGATAATTAAACATAAATGTGTTTTATTTATATAATTAATATTTGCTTTAAATATACTATTATTAACAGATAGAAGTGCATTAAATAAGAGAGAGAGACGGGAAAAAAATGGTGAGAATGAATGTGGAGGCGACACATGGCACTAAAAACCTTTATTTATTATATAGTATAGATTTTATTGAAAATAAAAGTTATATAATTAAATTTCAAAGTTTCTTATAATAGTGGATAATTAAACATAAATGTGTTTTATTTATATAATTAATATTTGCTTTAAATATATTATTATTAAAAGATAGAAGTGCATTAAATAAAAGAGGGGGGCGAAAAAAAAATGGTGAGAATGAAAGTGAAGGCGACACGTGACACTAAAAACCTTTATTTATTATATAGTATAGATTAAGTAAAGATAAAATCACAGAGAACGTTCTTTAGGTTTGTATGTGCTTGCACCAAACATCCTTTATCTTTAAAAATCCCGCTGACCGTTCTTTATATAAACAATTTATAACAGTTTACATCCTTTAAGCTAACTCCTGTTTGTTTTGTCGTTAAATCAGTTCACGTGAGATCCATGTGAGGGGCAATTTCGTAATTTTATAGCCTTTCTTCTCCCCCCACCCACACATCAAACTAATTGATTGAAGCAAAATGATTTTGGGGCAAAAGCCTTTGGTCGAACCACCACCTCCATTTCCACCTTCTGATCATGGCTTTTTGTCAAACAAATTGGAAACCGCACACGGTAGAATCGAGGATCGAATTAGGCAGCTTGAAGCGGTTACTGTTATATATAATTGAGTTTCGAAAATACGTTAATTACTATTTAATATAATTTAACTTTTATTAAAATTTTATTGAAATAAAAGTTATACAATTAAATTTCAAACTTTCAGAATAATTAAATATTCTCCCCTTTAGTAATCTCGTGAAGACAGCGTAACTTTCTCTTTTCTCAAACAGACGCCATCACTGAAGAATGTTGTGGAACAAATCGAAGGTCAGCTTTTTGTTGGGTGATTCTAACCACACACGGAATATTGCTAATTGGACCCGTCGCCACACTATACGCCCTCGTATAGGGCAATACGAGGGCGTATAGAGTTCAGTCACTGACAACCGAATGGCACGTGTCATTCTCTGTCTGGCGGCTGGTCCAATACGTGGCGTATTGATCTATACGCAGCGTATAAGGCACGGGTTATATTTTTGCTTCAAAAGGTGGAAGATTTGGAGTTTATGATACTATACGTGGCGTATTGACCTATACGCCACGTATAGGTATTTTTTATTTAATTATATATTTTTTTATTTTATTTATATTTTGTTTATTTTTATTTTAATTTATATAATTTTGTTAATATAAGTTTGTTATCTATTTATAAATTTTATATATTTTATATTTTTTTTAAACATTTATTATATTTTTACAGTATAACCAAACAAAATATTAAATATTACAAACCAAACAAAATATTAAACATTACAATCAAACAAAATATTAAACTTTACAAACAAACAAATAAACTAAACATTATATACATTATATCAAAAAATAAAATATATATATCAAAATGTTTTACATACATAACAACGAAAGAAACAAAATACAAATAAAAAAACTAAACCTAACCGGCTCCGCCGTCACCCTGATCGGCTCCACCCTCATCCTGACCCGCCCCGCCCTCATCCTGAACGGGGTCGTCCGGATAATGACGTGGCGGTTGTAGTGGGCGTGGCTCGATGCCGGAGGCTCGTGACAGATCCACAAGCTGTCCAACCGCCCACATCATCAGGTCCTCCATGCGATCGAGTTGACGACCCTGTCGCCGTGAGTCGGCAACAAGGCCATCAAGCAATGCTTGGGTAGCCCTCTCCAGCCTAACAGACCGATGTACGTGTCGGGGATGCTGTGGCGGATGGTCGTGGATGTGATCGACGTGCGGCGGTCCGTCCTCCATCGCCACACCATGTAGCGGATGAGGCATAGGCGGGTCCCCCTGTCCAGGCATCTGCGGCAACGGCACCGGGTGTCAAACCCCCAAATTCCACTAACGGAGTTTTACCGTTTGGAATGTGACACACCAGGATCTCAGTCATTAGTTACATCAAACAACACTATATGGGACTTGAAATGTTATAACATAAAAGTTCAGAGTTAATGCGGAAGCGTAAACGTTAAAATGAAGTAAAAATAATTACACGCAACGAGCGTCAATTAATGTAATTAAATAAACTATTTAAAATATTTGGAATGAATGATATGACAGTAGGACTCCATGCATGTCCTAAGTGCGCAACCTGTGCCAAAGCGACCTGAGAAACATGTAAGAAAAAGTGTCAACACAAGGTTGGTGAGTTCACAGGTTTGTATGTAAATAAACTGTTTGAGTGTTGCTGGATCCACATACGTAAGTCACACCTATTACTAGCTAGACAATGTACAAGTTACTCTAAGCGTTCGCAACCGAAGCTGACTGTTTGTGTTTGGGTGCCTTCCGCCATTGCTAATATCAACAATGGCAAGTGTTAAGGACAATTTACACCCGTTAGACCTCCAATCAAGTTAGCGCGACTAACCCGGGTAGGGTTTGTCAAACCCAGTAGTACTACTCAAATTTCCTCGCTATACTCCATATATTAACGGTCCGGGTGTGTAAGGACTTTGCATGTTATGTTTGCACTTAGGTACACAAGTGGTAATGAAATACTATGTGATCTATGTCCGTGTGTATGTCTCTCCCTGGCTGGGAGACAAGTAACGGATGCATGTTCGTATGCATGTTTCTCCCCAACAGGAAAACAAGTAAAATACTGTTTGTGTGTATGCATGTTTCTCTCCAACGGGAAAACAAGTAAAATACTGTTTGTGAGTATGCATGTTTCTCCTCAACAGGAAAACAAGTAAAATAATGTTTGTGTGTAAGCATGTTTCTCCCCCAATAGTAAAACAAGTAAAAAGGGGCCGTGAAACTCACCTGAGTCCGAATAAAGCGTAGTAAATATCACCACACAAGAATGCAACAAATACCACAAATAGTTTGCTAGCAGTCGATCTACCAATGCCCTAGAATGCAATTCACAACTGTTAGCGGCACATAGGATTTTCGTGATGACGACACGGAAAAATCGAACGTTCTAAAACACACTTATGACTAACGAGTAGGAAATCTTGACATCAGGATTAGTAAATCCCTAGTTAAGTAGCTACTATGAAAACGTCACCAAGGTATAATCACTAGAAAATATATTGTGAAAATCTAATGTGATCTCATATGTATATATATATATATATAAATGTTTCCAGATAAATTTTGAAATAAGTAATAACCGCACTATACGTAGAAAATCGGTCGATACATAAATAATGAAAGAGTTATTTTAGTAAGAGAAATAAGTGTTAAAATGATATTGTAAAATATATATTATTTTTATATTTAAATATAATAGTTTAAATGAGTAACGAGTTCGTTTCCGCGCATACGATCGTTTTCTGGAAGCAAATCGTATTAATAAATCTTTATAATAAAATAGGGATTGTTTTTATTTAACAATATAACATAAAAAGTTGCTAAAAAACAAAATGCGGGTTGTGGGATTCGAACCCGAGTCTCTCCCACAACACACCACAGCTTTAACCAGTCGACCCACTAGGGCGATCGTGTACTAGACCCGAACCAATTGGTTTTAACACCGATGGTCTCTGTGTTCTTCCCCTCCCACATGAACCGATCGAAAACTCCCCCTTTAATCCATTAAATTCGATTTCGATTGAACAAAAAGACATAGGGGTTTTGTTATTTAGGGTATTTCGAATCTATGTATGAGTTTAATTGCAAAAATCATTATGTTAAAGGTCGTTTATTTCCGTTTTGAAATGTCGAAAACCTAGGTTATGAACTCGAATCAATTTGACTAAATCTGATAAGATTGTTTGTTGGAACCATAGGGATTTCAAAGGGTGAGGGATTGCGTTCCTATCCATGTAGTTGAATTTTATTTTAACAGGGTTTAGGTATTAGTTCGATTAAACCGTTCAAACGATGAACCCTAGAATTCTTGTGTTCAAATCGGTGATATAAGCTCGAATTAGAATAGGGCTTTTAATCTAGGAGTGAATACGAAACTGAGTATGTGTTTGATTAACAGAATGGATACCGAATTGATGGAGATCGGGTAAATGGAGCTTCCGACTTCGACGGCTTTGATCTCCGGCGACTATGGTCTCAGTTTCGATCGAATTGGATGATTCAACATCTTCTGTAGGACTCGTATAGCGTTCGCAAATGATCGATTGGCGAGGATGATGATAGAAACGGACGAATTTGATTAGTATGTGTTAATGGTCGGCGGTTACGAGTTTAATACTCATAATTCGGTTTAATTCGTGCGTAATGATGATGTTAAATTGCTCAATGATGACCGCTTATGGCATTTAGAGGTAAATTAGTTACGAATTTGAGATTATGATTTTGAATTCGAGCCTAGAACTCGCGGGTTTGACTTTTTAAAAGTCAACAGAAACAACAACTCTTCAATCTTGACTTTCGAAGTCAATAGATTTGAGTTTGGGATAATTACATAACTAGTCCTTGAAATTTTTGTTTAAATGATGACATAATTAGGGGTTTGGATTGAGTTAAGAACACGGTTAGTTGACTTCCAAAAGTCAACGGAAATTAACTAAAGGCTAATTACAGGATTGGTCCTTCTAATTTCATGTAATTGAGTTTGAATATAGGCCGGGTTAGTCTCTGTAGTTTGAGTTTAATAAATGATAGTTTTAGTCCCTGGAGTTAAAGATAGGTTAGGATTTAACAGGATCTTTGTTAACAGAGTTAACCCTAAATTGTCGGATGTCACATCATCCCCTAGTTGAAAGAATTTTCGTCCCGAAAATTAAAATAAGAAAAATTTTCTGGGTGTCACATCATCCCCTAGTTGAAAGAATTTTCATCCCGAAAAATTGATTAGTACCTTAAGTTTTTGACGTGGAGTGCTTGAATAGATGAGGATACTTGTGCATCACCTGATCCTCACGCTCCCACGTGAATTCCAGTCCGCGTTTCGAGTTCCAACGAACTCTGACAATAGGGATTTTACTACGCTTAAGTGTTTTGATTTCCCTATCCATGATTTTTACCGGTTCTTCGATGAAACGCAATTGTTCATCGATGTGAAGTTCCTCAAGAGGAACCGTGAGTGACTCGTCTGCTAGACATTTCTTCAAGTTCGAGACATGAAAGACGTTGTGTATGCCACAAAGTCCTTCGGGTAGGTTTAGTTGATACGCTACTGGACCAATTCTCTTCACTATCTTGAACGGTCCAACATAATGAGGATTTAGTTTACCTCGTTTCCCAAAACGAATGACACCTTTCCAAGGTGACACCTTTCCAAGGTGACACCTTTCCAAGGTGACACCTTTAACAAGACCATATCACCTACTTGAAATTCTAACGGTTTACGACGCTTATCGGCATAGCTCTTTTGACGATCACGAACTGCTGCCATACGATTTATAACTTGAACAATTTTCTCAGAAGTTTCAAGTACCAGTTCAAGACCCGTAAGCTGACTATCCCCAACCTCGGCCCAACAAATAGGAGAACGACATTTCCGTCCATATAATGCCTCAAATGGAGCTGCTTTGATGCTAGTGTGATAACTATTGTTGTAGGAGAACTCCACCAATGGTAGGTGAGACTCCCAAGTGTTACCGAAATCAATCACACAAGCTCGTAGCATATCCTCCAGGGTTTGAATAGTACGTTCTGTCTGGACATCGGTTTGAGGATGGTATGTTGTGCTCAGATCTAAACGCGTGCCCAAAGCTTTATGTAACGATTGCCAGAAACGAGAGGTGAATCGTGCGTCACGATCCGAAATGATAGAGATTGGCACCCCGT
This sequence comes from Smallanthus sonchifolius, assembly GCA_023525975.1. Classification (NCBI taxonomy): domain Eukaryota; kingdom Viridiplantae; phylum Streptophyta; class Magnoliopsida; order Asterales; family Asteraceae; genus Smallanthus; species Smallanthus sonchifolius. Next base: position 21,407,506 of record CM042043.1, read on the forward strand.
GCCGAGAGACTACTTCTTTCAAGTAAAGACGAGTAAGTTTCTCCATTTTGTCAGTTGCCTTCATTGCCAAGAAGTGAGCAGACTTTGTCGAACGATCGACAATTACCCAGATGTTGTCATATCCGCTAGGAGTTCGGGGAAATTTGGTGATGAAATCCATAGAGATCTGTTCCCATTTCCACATAGGAATTCCTAGTTGCTGCAGTAAGCCAGAAGGCTTTTGGTATCCCACCTTGACCTTTGAGCAGGTTAGGCACTTGCTCCCATAGGTGGCTATATCAGCTTTCATCTTCGGCCACCAATATAGCACGTACATCTTGTCAGAACCTGGATGAATAGAGTATTGAGTTTTGTGAGCTTCATCTATAACTAGTTCCCTTAAGTTTTCGAATACTGGAACACATATTCGCTCGGCGAAGTAGTGAATACTTTCCGATTTGACTTCGAGTTGTGCTTCCATACCGCGTGTGGCTTCCAGCGGTAGGTTTTCCTCTTTCAGGGTTTCGTGTTTAGCAATACGGAGCTGATTAGGTAATTCGGGGTGGATAGTAAGCTGTAATGCTCGAACTCGTTTGGGCTTGGTTTCCTTTCGACTTAGGGCATCAGCTACAACATTAGCTTTACCCGGATGATACCGGATCGCACAGTCATAATCATTCAAGAGTTTGACCCAACGACGCTGTCTCATATTCAGCTCTTTTTGCTCGAAGATATGCTGAAGACTCTTGTGATTGGTGTAGATAGTGCACTTGGTACCGTACAAGTAATGTCTTCATATCTTAAGTGCGAAAACTACAGCTCCCAATTCTAGGTTATTAGTGGTGTAGTTTTTCTCGTGAATCTTTAGTTGGCGCGATGCATATGCGATCACTTTCTCCCGTTGCATCAAAACACAACCTAAATTCTGGATAGATGCATCACAATATACTACGAAGTCGTCCGTTCCTTCCGGAAGGGCTAGTATAGGTGCACTGCAAAGTTTCTGTTTAAGGAGTTGAAATGCTGACTCCTGTTTATCACTCCAGGTATAGGGCTTACCCTTTTGAGTCAAAGCATTAAGGGATTGTGCGATCTTAGAAAATCCTTCGATGAAACGACGGTAGTAACCAGCCAATCCCAGAAATTGTCGCACCTCAGTCGGAGTTGACGGTGCTGCTCAATTCTTGATGGCTTCTATCTTCGATGGATCGACATGTATCCCTTTCTCGTTAACTACATGCCCTAAGAAATGAACTTCCCGAATTCAAAATTCACACTTGGAAAACTTGGCATAAAGTTGTTCATTCTTAAGCAGTTCCAAAATTAATCGAAGATGTTCTTCATGTTCCTCTTCACTTTTGGAGTAGATCAAAATGTCGTCGATGAAAACGATAACAAACTGATCAAGATAAGGTTTACACACACGGTTCATGAGGTCCATGAATACCACGGGTGCATTGGTTAATCCAAATGGCATGACCATGAATTCGCAGTGACCATACCTAGTTCTGAATGCTGTCTTTGAGATGTCTCCGTCTCGGACTCTCAACTGATGATAACCGGATCTAAGATCTATCTTGGAATAGAAGCTTGATCCCTGGAGTTTGTCAAACAAATCATCGATGCGGGGTAAAGGATAACGATCCTTGTTGGTTACTTTATTAAGTTCACGGTAGTCGATGTACATGCGGAAGGTCCTGTCCTTCTTCTTAACAAATAGGACCGGAGCTCCCCATGGCGATGAGCTAGGTCTAATGAAACCTTTATCCAACAACTCTTGCAGTTGTGTGGATAGCTCTTGCAATTCACTGGGTGCAAGTCTACAGGGTGCCCGAGCAATAGGCGTTGCTCCGGGTGCAAGATCAATTTGGAATTCGACTTGACGATGCGGTGGAAAACCTGGTAGATCTTCGGGAAACACTTCTAGAAAATCATGAACGATGGGAATATCATCAATTTTCTTCTCTTCTGATGGTTGTTCATCAACGAGTGCCAGAATAGCAGTATGACCTTTACGCAGGCACTTCTGCGCTTTCATGAATGGTATGATGCCACGACAGCACCACTATTTTCGCCTTGTACAGAAAGAGTTTCTCCACTCGGGAGAGGAAGGATGATAGTTTTCTTACGACAGATAATCTCGGCTTGGTTCTTAGATAACCAATCTATTCCGACAATTACGTCAAAACTGCCAAGTGTGACTGGCATAAGGTCAATGTCAAGTTCATGACCAGCCAATCAAAGTTTACAGCCCTTAAGAATGTGAGTTGCTTCAGTTATCTGTCCATCAGCTATTTCTATAGTGTACTTAGCTTCTAGTGGGGTTGGAGTACGACCGTACCAGTAAGAAATTTGTGAAGTCATGCTGAGACTTCTAGTAAGACCCGTGCTTATAAGGTAATCGTCGGTCAATTCAAAGGCTAAGGGAAGAGGTTCGCATGTAAGAAAAGAAATTTTATGAGATACAGACTCCAGTAATACCAGGGTTTGGTTGTCTGTCTAAGTAATCGCGTTCAACCGATGGTTGGTTGGATTATATCCCCGTTTTCTAATGGCATCGGAACAACGGGATCATTTTGCGAAGAGAGAAGTTTGTTTACGCAGTTGGATATCCTGAGGTATAAGTCAAACTAGACTAAGGAATAGTCATAGGATAAGGTAATAGGGTCAAATGGAATTTATTGTTGGAGTGTAAGGAATAACGTGTTAGTTTAGAAAGAATTTCTCAAATTCCTCTTACATAGATGGAGTCTATGGGTTTGCCATGAGGTTCTACTAGAGTTTCAATCGAGTTGGTTTCTGTGATCACATTTGGATGAGAGTCTTAATTTCACTAAGACTCTTACATGAGTGAGATAAATGATGGATCCTATTGATGATGGTTCAGTGCGTCCGTAAACATCTCTAACCTGATAGTCGCGTCTATCAACTGTTGAATAGGTTTAATTATACGAATTAGTCGTTGAGCGGGTTACGAGAGCTTCTACTGAAAGTGGGAATACGAATCTGTAGATCACAGATTAGGACCGTTTATCCACTCACTAGGTTTCACTAGGACTTATATGCACCTCAAATTACTATTATGTGTGCACCCGTAATGATAATTTGTTTTGCATGCTCACCCTTGTTCTTCCTGTCCTGTGTCATAATGTCCTTTAGGTTATATTGTTGAGTACATAGTGTTGTCAGATATGATAAGTCTTCGAAAAGCTTAGTCATCAACTATACTTTGATCAATTAGAACTCATATCGGGATGAGTAGTCGAGGATGGTTTGATCCGGGTATTCACTCGAGTGAAACACAATACAGGAGTCCAATCCAGCGGATTGTAAATGAGAACATGTAACAAACATGTACATGAAATGCGACTTCAAGAAATGAACTAATTCATGAATACAAGTTACAGAAAGCAGCAAGGTGGCCGTCCTTTCAACTTAGTCAAGATAGGGTTTGAGTATGCATTGAGCAATGCGTTCTCAGATTTGTGGTCAATCTATTCTCAACAGAATTTCAACCAAAGAAGCGAGCCCATGGCTCGGGAAGGTGATAACATCTACGTGTCAATAGATTCTGCAAATAATGTGTGTAACGGTCTGCCTTCATTCGGCGTATTGTTGCTGGCGGGTACAGTAGGGACTCGCCTCCGACGATCCCAATTCTCAAAGAGATATGCGTTAGTGCTGAGTGTCGTCCATAACATGGACCTGAGAAAACTCACCATACCCGACTGATGATGGTGGTGTGAGAGACTCCTCCGAAGGCTTCGTCTCGCTGCCCACGGACGGGAGTGGATGATATTCTGGTGATTCCCCGAGTGTCGCCACTGGGAATGATGATGCAATGCAAATGTTGTGTCCCTTGCCAACTGAGGGTGATACGAATGGTATTAACATGCCTGCACTGCAATGTATGTATAGGTGCTATATGTATTAGGTATAAGTGTCCGTGCCGAGTAACTAATGTGTGAGGTTATAGTCTAGTATGCGATCCTAGTTCTCTATAACCAATGGCTCTGATACCAATCTGTCACACCCCCAAATTCCACTAACGGAGTTTTACCGTTTGGAAGGTGACACACCAGGATCTCAGTCATTAGTTACATCAAACAACACTATATGGGACTTGAAATGTCATAACATAAAAGTTCAGAGTTAATGCGGAAGCGTAAACGTTAAAATGAAGTAAAAATAATTACACGCAACGAGCATCAATTAATGTAATTAAATAAACTATTTAAAATATTTGGAATGAATGATATGACAGTAGGACTCCATGCATATCCTAAGTGCGCAACCTGTGCCAAAGCGACATGAGAAACATGTAAGAAAAAGTGTCAACACAAGGTTGGTGAGTTCACAGGTTTGTATGTAAATAAACTGTTTGAGTGTTGCTGGATCCACATACGTAAGTCACACCTATTACTAGCTAGACAATGTACAAGTTACTCTAAGCGTTCGCAACCGAAGCTGACTGTTTGTGTTTGGGTGCCTTCCGCCATTGCTAACATCAACAATGGCAAGTGTTAAGGACAATTTACACCTGTTAGACCTCCAATCAAGTTAGCGCGACTAACCCGGGTAGGGTTTGTCAAACCCAGTAGTACTACTCAAATTTCCTCGCTATACTCCATATATTAACGGTCCGGGTGTGTAAGGACTTTGCATGTTATGTTTGCACTTAGGTACACAAGTGGTAATGAAATACTATGTGATCCATGTCCGTGTGTATGTCTCTCCCCAGCTGGGAGACAAGTAACGGATGCCTGTTCGTATGCATGTTTCTCCCCAACAGGAAAACAAGTAAAATACTGTTTGTGTGTATGCATGTTTCTCCCCAACTGGAAAACAAGTAAAATACTGTTTGTGAGTATGCATGTTTCTCCTCAACAGGAAAACAAGTAAAATAATGTTTGTGTGTAAGCATGTTTCTCCCCCAATAGTAAAACAAGTAAAAAGGGGCCGTGAAACTCACCTGAGTCCGAATAAAGCGTAGTAAATAGCACCACACAAGAATGCAACAAATACCACAAATAATTTGCTAGCAGTCGATCTACCAATGCCCTAGAATGCAATTCACAACTGTTAGCGGCACATAGGATTTTCGTGATGACGACACGGAAAAATCGAACGTTCTAAAACACACTTACGACTAACGAGTAGGAAATCTTGACATCAGGATTAGTAAATCCCTAGTTAAGTAGCTACTATGAAAACGTCACCAAGGTATAATCACTAGAAAATATATTGTGAAAATCTAATGTGATCTCATATGTATATATATATATATATAAATGTTTCCAGATAAATTTTGAAATAAGTAATAACCGCACTATACGTAGAAAATCGGTCGATACATAAATAATGAAAGAGTTATTTTAGTAAGAGAAATAAGTGTTAAAATGATATTGTAAAATATATATTATTTTTATATTTAAATATAATAGTTTAAATGAGTAACGAGTTCGTTTCCGCGCATACGATCGTTTTCTGGAAGCAAATCGTATTAATAAATCTTTATAATAAAATAGGGATTGTTTTTATTTAACAATATAACATAAAAAGTTGCTAAAAAACAAAATGCGGGTTGTGGGATTCGAACCCGAGTCTCTCCCACAACACACCACAGCTTTAACCAGTCGACCCACTAGGGCGATCGTGTACTAGACCCGAACCAATTGGTTTTAACACCGATGGTCTCTGTGTTCTTCCCCTCCCACATGAACCGATCGAAAACTCCCCCTTTAATCCATTAAATTCGATTTCGATTGAACAAAAAGACATAGGGGTTTTGTTATTTAGGGTATTTCGAATCTATGTATGAGTTTAATTGCAAAAATCATTATGTTAAAGGTCGTTTATTTCCGTTTTGAAATGTCGAAAACCTAGGTTATGAACTCGAATCAATTTGACTAAATCTGATAAGATTGTTTGTTGGAACCATAGGGATTTCAAAGGGTGAGGGATTGCGTTCCTATCCATGTAGTTGAATTTTATTTTAACAGGGTTTAGGTATTAGTTCGATTAAACCGTTCAAACGATGAACCCTAGAATTCTTGTGTTCAAATCGGTGATATAAGCTCGAATTAGAATAGGGCTTTTAATCTAGGAGTGAATACGAAACTGAGTATGTGTTTGATTAACAGAATGGATACCGAATTGATGGAGATCGGGTAAATGGAGCTTCCGACTTCGACGGCTTTGATCTCCGGCGACTATGGTCTCAGTTTCGATCGAATTGGATGATTCAACATCTTCTGTAGGACTAGTTTAGCGTTCGCAAATGATCAATTGGCGAGGATGATGACAGAAACGGACGAATTTGATTAGTATGTGTTAATGGTCGGCGGTTACGAGTTTAATACTCATAATTCGGTTTAATTCGTGCGTAATGATGATGTTAAATTGCTCAATGATGACCGCTTATGGCATTTAGAGGTAAATTAGTTACGAATTTGAGATTATGACTTTAAATTCGAGCCTAGAACTCGCGGGTTTGACTTTTTAAAAGTCAACAGAAACAACAACTCTTCAATCTTGACTTTCGAAGTCAATAGATTTGAGTTTGGGATAATTACATAACTAGTCCTTGAAATTTTTGTTTAAATGATGACAGAATTAGGGGTTTGGATTGAGTTAAGAACACGGTTAGTTGACTTCCAAAAGTCAACGGAAATTAACTAAAGGCTAATTACAGGATTGGTCCTTCTAATTTCATGTAATTGAGTTTGAATATAGGCAGGGTTAGTCTCTTTAGTTTGAGTTTAATAAATGACAGTTTTAGTCCCTGGAGTTAAAGATAGGTTAGGATTTAACAGGATCTTTGTTAACGGAGTTAACCCTAAATTGCCGGATGTCACACCGGGACCCAAACCTGGTCCTGGACGGCCCCTACGAACCGAAGGCCCTGCAGGAATCGGTGTGTGATGCGCATGCCGCTCGCCGTGCGACGGTCTAATCGGACAGGGGGAATGGCCAGTAACATCGCAAGCTCATGCACGTCAAATGGTGTAACCGACCGCATGATCTGCGTGATGAAAGCACCGCCATACAAAAGCTCGCGCTTCTGTCGCATATAGAAAGATGCAAAATAATGCGCCATGCACGTGGATAGGTCGCACCGCCTCCCAGTAAGCAGGCAATAAAGAAAGAAAAGGTCTCTATCAGTGCACCACTCACGGTTTTTCAGACACGGTGCGATCGACGTCGAAATAAGTCGGTGCAGATATGTATACAAAGGGTCTCTAATACCCGAGACCCTCCCCTTGGTACCCAACCAAGGACTATCTGAAATCAAGCCCCAAAAAACAAGGAGTTCCTCCTTGTCCACCTCCGTCACCGCCACGGTGAAAAGTGGCGTGACCGTCTCAGGCTCGTAGTATAAGCCCGTCGTGACGACGCACTGACGGAGGGTCTGACGGTAAACGACCCCAAAAATAGAAAAAGAAATATGATCTGGATCCATATCCGGCGCCTCCCCTGGAAGAGGGTCTGACGGTAAACGACCCAAACGAGTTCGAGCGTTACAACTCACTATTCACCCTGGATTGCCTGACAGAATCTGTAGTGCTCAACTTGAAGCCTTGAAAGAAGATAACCTACCGTTAGAAGGTACTCGCGGCATGGAAGCACAACTTGAAGTAAAATCTGACGGAATTCGTTACTTTGTCGAACGAATATGGGTTCCAGTGTTCGGAAATTTAAGGGAACTAATCATGGATGAAGCTCATAAATCTCGTTACTCCATTCATCCGGGTTCCGATAAAATGTACCATGATCTAAAAATACTATATTGGTGGCCGAAGATGAAGACCGATATAGCCACCTATGTTAGTAAGTGTCTGACCTGCGCGAAGGTCAAAGTTGAATATCAAAAACCATCCGGTCTCCTGCAGCAACCTGAAATTCCCATGTGGAAATGGGAACAAATATCCATGGACTTTATTACCAAATTACCCCGAACCCCTACTGGATGTGATACTATATGGGTAATTGTGGATCGCCTGACAAAATCTGCTCACTTTCTAGCAATTAAAGAAACCGACAAAATGGATAAACTCACTCGAATATACTTGAAAGAAGTAGTCTCTCGGCACGGAGTGCCAATCTCTATTATTTCGGATCGTGATGCACGATTCACTTCCCCGTTTCTGGCAATCATTGCATAAAGCATTAGGCACGCGTCTAGATATGAGCACAGCGTACCATCCTCAAACTGATGGCCAAACTGAACGTACTATCCAAACTCTGGAGGACATGCTACGAGCTTGTGTGATCGATTTCGGTAACACTTGGGAGTCTCACCTACCATTGGTGGAGTTCTCCTACAACAACAGTTATCACACTAGCATCAAGGCAGCTCCATTTGAAGCACTTTATGGGCGGAAATCCCGTTCTCCCATTTGTTGGACCGAGGTTGGGGATAGCCAACTCACAGGTCCTGAACTTGTATTTGAAACTTCCGAAAAGATCGTTCAAATTAGAAATCGTATGGCGGCAGCTCGTGATCGTCAAAAGGGCTATGCCGACAAGCGTCGTAAACCTTTGGAATTTCAAATAGGTGACATGGTTTTACTCAAAGTCTCACCTTGGAAAGGTGTCATTCGTTTCGGGAGACGAGGAAAACTGAATCCTCATTATGTTAGACCTTTCAAAATATTAAAGAGAATCGGACCAGTCGCGTATCAACTGGACCTACCTGAAAGACTTAGTGGTGTACACAACGTCTTTCACGTCTCAAATTTAAAGAAATGCCTGGCAGATGAATCACTCGCAGTTCCTCTGGAGGAACTACATGTTGATGAACAGTTACGTTTCATCGAAGAACTTGTGGAAATTATGGATAGGGAAGTTAAAACGTTAAAGCACAGTAAGATCCCTATTGTTCGAGTCCGTTGGAACTCGAAACGCGGACCAGAATTCACTTGGGAGCGCGAGGATCAGATGATGCGCAAATATCCTAATCTGTTCAAGCACTCCGCGTCGAATTCTTAAGGTACTATTTTAAATTTTCGGGACGAAAATTATTTCAACTAGGGGATGATGTGACACCTCAAAAATTTTTTTTATATATTTTAATTTTCGGGATGAAAATTCTTTCAACTAGGGGATGATGTGACAATCCGGATTTTTCAGTTAATTCCGTTAACTATTCCGTTAAATTTCCTATTAAAAACTTAACCCCGTTAACTAAATCTAACCCCAGGGACTGATTCTGTCACAAATTCAACTCAAAACTGCAGGGACTTGTTGTGTGTATATACCAAACTTAATATGTTGACTCCCCAAAGTCAAAATCGACAATTTTAGCTTCTGTTGACTTTTTGTAGTCAAAATCGCGACTACTTGATTCCAATTCTCGATTGATAACTGAAATGGATCGAATTCTGAAATTGATTGACACTTAAATGCCTTAATCAATCATCATTAAGCCTCAATCATATTCATTAATCGAATTAAACTCAAATTATGATAATTCATTTCGTAACCGTCGACCCCATATTCGATTATCATCAAATCCGGCAAATCCCTGTAATTCCTTCGCGAATTGAGACGCTGCAATCGCTTAACGAACCCCCTGAAGCTTTCACACAAACCAGATTAACCGGAGAAGTAGCAGAGAGAGCCGGAGATCAAACCAGTGCAGTCGGAACCGATTTTAGTCGACCTCCACAGTCCCGACATCAATTCAGGTAACTAGATACATCATCAGCTTCGTTTTCATCTCGTAGATGAAAGCCCTAACTCAATTAGGGCTTACACTATCAATTCGATCGAAATCTGTAACCTAGGGTTCATCTCTGACCGATTTAATCGAACCCTAGTCTAGACCCAATCAAAATGCAATTAACCTATACAGTTGGATTCGCAACACCATTTTAATTGAAAGCCCTCTGTCAATTCAATGTTTTATTATACAAATTATCGAAACCCAAAACTAGGGTTCTTCATAAAAACGATTTGGGGATTTCGATCTTAAACTCAACCTCAATCCAATTAAACCATATATGCAGATTCGAAATCCTCTACTCTATAAAAGCCCTATGAATCCATACATTTTCATTATAAGAATTAATCAAATCAATCCAAAATCAAAACTAGGGTTTTCGGTCCTAGTTTCTGTAATTTAACGATCCAAATCCAATTGTTTTTGCAATTAGCTTTCACCACAGAGTCGTTTTGAGTCGATAATCAAAACCCCTATGATCCTTTGTTGAATCGCGACCGAATCTGAGGGTAATTGGACGGATTTCGAACTGGGTATGCATACGGGAGGGAAACCCATTCGAGTTACTTGATAAAACCATTTCAATCCGGATCATGTTGCGATAGCCTAGCGGCCGGGACTGGTTAGAGCTGTGTGCGTGTGTGGGAGAGACCCGGGTTCGAGACCGGGCTCCCACAATTATTTTTAAACATTTTTCTGTTAATATTTAATTAATAAAAATCAAACCTTTTAAAATTATATTATTATATAAATGGGTTTTAACCCGGAAAACAACCCGTAGGCTCGGGTTTGAATTATTAGCTTATTTTTATAAATTATACCCGCCTTTATAATTTATACATTATTATTATTATCAAGTAAAAATGATATGTTTATATTATTTTAAGCCATAAATTTGTATAAAATAATATGTTTATATTATTTTCAAACCGTGACTCGTATTATTAAATAATATATAAACATATATTATTTCGTATCGTTCTACAACCTCGTATAACAATTGAAACTAAATAATAATATAATTAGTTATATTATTAACTCGCATTGCTACGTTCATAAAAATAATATATTTATTATTTTGTACCACAAATGAGTAATTAGAATATCCTTTCGAATCTAAAAATAATATATTAAATTATATTATTTTTCTAATTTTTGTGAATGACAAAACACTCGATTATATTTATTATTATTTTTGTCATCCGTCGCGTAACGTATATATATATATATATATATCTTAATTATAAATTAAGGAATTCCTATCCCCGTGGACACGTTCGTTTACTCTTGAATATTAGAGCGTTTCTTTAAGACGTTCCTTCCGTGTCACAGTCACATTTCCCATTTCTCTTTTATCCCTAATTTATGTGTTTAAAATGTTAGGGCATTCGTAAGTCTTTTGAGACTTACACACGTGGCTCCAACTTTTCCCTTGTGTGATTCAAATCCTTACTCAAGCTCAGGTGAGTTTCACGGCCCCTTTTTACTGCTTTTAACTTGGGGGAGAAAACATGCTTAAACTGATTTTAGATTTTGTATTTCATATGCTATCAATGTTAAAGCTAAGTGTAACATGCTATCACAGAAAGTCCTCATCTTATTTCGAACCGTTAATATGGATCTTAGCGAGGTAATGTTTAGTAGTACTACTGGGTTTGACAAATCCCACCCGCGTTAGTCGCGCTAACTCGATCGGATATCGAACGGGTGAAATGTTAGCCTATTCACATGGCCAGTATTGATAGAACCTGACAGGAGGCAATAAACAAACAGTCAGTTTCGGTTGCGAGCACTTGAGCTAAAACATGAACATAGGTTAGCTACCTATAGATACATATTGAAAGATCATAAATCTGGTAACGTTTACTTATTTATTTGAAACCTGTGAACTCACCAACCTCGTGTTGACACTTTTTCTTACATGTTTTCTCAGGACGCTAAGCTAAGACACAGGTGCACGTTAGGGCATGCATGGGATTCAACTGCTTTGCTTTGTGTCTATTTATGTTGATTGAATTATTTTAATGTACTTTGTTTGGTTGAACGTTTGGACTTTTGGACTTTGGTTTTGGGCGCGTGTATTTTGCGCATTTACTTTCTTTACGCTTCCGCATTGATACTCTGATTTAAAAGATATTTTCATTTTGAGTCCCATGTAGAGTCGTTCAATGTAACTAGTGTCTGAGATCCTGGTTTGTCACTTCCCAAACGGTAATACTCCGTTAGTTGAAATTGGGGGTGTGACAGATTGGTATCAGAGCCATTGGTTATAGAGAACTAGGATTGCATACTAGACTATAGCCTCACACATTAGTTACATGTCATTTGGATGTTTGGCACTTATACAAATTGTTGCAGGATCATGTCGTCAACACCACCTCCATCACCTAACGCATCAGGGCATAAAGCACATGTACCCTCATCCCCGGAGCCCAAAAGGCGCCGGACTACCTCAATTGAGCAAGGCAAACCGAGCAACGCACGGGCATTGGAGTATGCTCTCAATTAGGATATGTACCCACATATGATCCAAAGGTGGATCGAAATGGGAGATGTTCCATCACCGTACTTTGCATCCACATCTTCATCGCCTACACTGCCTAGCTTACCATGTACCATGGAACAAGCCTTCGCAGCATTTGTGTCCTATATGTTAAAGGAATTAAGTTTTATACAAGATGCCACCGAGGAGATACCTAAACTCTTGGAGAATGGAACACAAGTGGAAAAGAATAGGGTAGGAATAGAAGATTTGACTACCGAATTAGCTGCAACGGACCATGTCCACAACCTTTTAGTGAATCGTGTAGCACACCTAGAGACGAGGGCTGACATTATGGATGATGATATGCAAGGAGTTCTGGAGAGATTAGCTGCTATGGAAGCTCAGCTACATGTGGCTAACCACACTGCTGAAGGCCTTCAAGAGAGGGTGACTCACTTGGAAGCCCAACTGCAAGCGGCCCTACACCCGGAAGACATTCCAGTATCTGACGATGAGGAGGAACCCTTTGAGGAAGAGCTCTTTGAGGAGGAGCCCTTCGAGGAGGAACCCTTAGAGGGGGAACCAGCTGAGGAAGAGCCAGTGGAGATTGATGATGCACAGTCATATGTCTCTTCTGATGACGAGGATAGTTGAGGATCTTCCTATTCTATCTTCCTTTTCATGTTTGTTTTTGCTTATGTTATTTCTCTTTTCAAACCTAGATGGGTAAGGTTGTTCCCATCCAATAAAAGAATGAGAAGTTTAATATTTGAGTTATTTATTTTGTAGCCTTACAATTTATTTAATTTTCAAATTATTAGATGTTGTATTTCCTTACCCGTACCTGAATAATGTTTAATATGCGATATATTTCTCATTGTTTTCATTTGTGATTGTGAAGAAATATGTCTGGGAGAGGACGAGGAGGCCGTACCGGTGGTCGTGGTACCATCAACATGACGGCATCAGAACTAGCAGCTTTGATAAACAATAGTGTGGCAGAGGCCCTAGCAGCACAGAATGCTGCAGGTAAATGCTTTCAACTATTGACTAGTAGTGTCAATCCCTTTTCCTAAGAATATCTTTCTAAACTCTATAATTCCAATTCAATTCGTATTTCTAAATCCAGGCCAGCAAAATCAACAGCCAGCCTGCACTTTTAAGGCATTCATGGACTGCAAGCCCCACACCTTTAGTGGAGCTGAAGGAGCAGTTGGATTACTTCGCTGGTTTGAGAAGGTTGAATCAGTAATAGCCATGTGCAACTGCCCCGTGGCTAACCAAGTGAAATTTGCTGCTGGAACTTTGGAAGGCCCGGCCCTAACATGGTGGAATGCCCAAGTTCAAATGTTGGGACTAGTAATGGAAAATGGACTCCCGTGGGAGGAATTTAAAACCATGATGAAAGAAGAATATTGTCCACGAGATGAAATTCAAAAGCTAGAAGGAGAGTTCTGGAACCTTAAGATGGAGGGTTCAGAAATTGAACTCTACACCACCCGTTCACACGAACTTGCCACCATGTGCCCACATATGGTGACTCCGGATTACAAACGGATTGAACTATACATTGGAGGTTTGGTACCTCAGATTCAAAGCATGGTGACCTCATCCAACCTACCACCATCCAACAGACCATCAGACTTGCCCACAAATTGACCGATCAGGCAGTGACACAGGGAACTTTACCTCCAAGAGGTTCAATTGCTAAACCCACCGACAGCCACAAACGCAAGTTCGATCACCATTCCAACACTCACAACCACTCTAACTCCCACACCAAAGGACCCCAACTCAACCAGCAACAGTCTAACCAACAGCAACAACAACAACAACGTAGGTTCGAGCCTACCAAGAACTTCAATCACTCGACCTCTTCTGGCCAAAACCAGGGTGGTTATGCGGGGAAGTCCCTGAAGTGTAACAAGTGTAACTTACACCACTTTGGGTTCTGCAATCATTGCCAGAGGTGCAGTAAAATAGGTCATGCTGCCAAGGACTGTAGGGGTGAATTACAAACTAAACAACCCTTTCAACAACCAGGGTCTACTAGGGCTTGCTTTGAGTGTGGAAAGGAAGGGCATATTCGGAAAAACTGTCCTCAGTTGAAGAAAGGGGGTAATGGAAATCACAACCCTAACCACAATAACAATGGGAATGGTGGTAATAATGGCAATGGGGGAGGAAATGGTGCGAAGGGACGAGCCTTCGTACTAGGATCTGGAGAAGCCCGTTACGACCATAATGTGGTTACCGGTAAGTTCCTCGTAAATAATTTCTTTGCTTCTGTCCTTTTTGACACCGGTGCTGATAGAAGTTTTATATCTAAGAAATTTAGTAATATGATAAAAGGAACTTCATCTCTATTAGAAGATAAGTATACAATAGAGATAGCTGACGGGCAAATAATTGAGGCAACTCACATACTTAAAGGATGTAAACTTGAGCTAGCTACACATACATTTGATATCGACCTTATGCCGGTCATACTTGGTAGTTTTGATATAATTGTTGGTATGGATTGGCTGTCTAAAAACCAAGCCGAAATTATCTGTCGTGAGAAGATTGTACGTGTACCTCTCTCCAATGGAGAAACCCTTTCCATCCAAGGCGAAAGAGTTGGTGCAGTCATGGGCATTATATCTTTCATGAAAGCACAAAAATGTCTTCGAAAGGGGCATACGGCTATTTTGGCCCTTGTTGCTGAACAGCCGTCAGAAGAGAAGAAGATCGAAGATATTCCCGTTGTGCGTGAATTTTTGGAAGTATTTCCCGAGGATCTGCCCGGTCTGCCACCACACCGTCAGGTTGAATTCCAAATTGACCTAGCACCCGGAGCAGCACCGATTGCTCGGGCACCTTATCGATTAGCACCCAGTGAATTGCAGGAACTGTCCACTCAGTTGCAAGACTTATTAGATAAAGGCTTCATCCGACCTAGTTCATCACCGTGGGGAGCTCCGGTATTATTTGTCAAGAAGAAGGACGGTACGTTCCGTATGTGTATTGATTACCGGGAGCTGAATAAAGTTACAATCAAGAACCGCTACCCTTTACCTCGTATTGATGACCTTTTTGATCAACTCCAAGGATCAAGTTTCTATTCCAAAATAGATTTTAGGTCCGGCTATCATCAGTTAAGAGTCCGAGAAGAAGATATCTCTAAAACTACATTCAGGACAAGGTACGGCCATTACGAATTTATGGTCATGCCTTTCGGTTTAACCAACGCACCCGCGGTATTCATGGACCTCATGAACCGTGTGTGTAAGCCTTACCTTGACCAGTTTGTTATCGTTTTCATCGATGACATTCTTATTTATTCCAAGAACGAGGAAGAACATGAAGAACATCTGCGTCTAATTTTGGAACTACTTAAGCAAGAGCAACTTTATGCTAAGTTTTCCAAATGTGAATTTTGGATTCGAGAGGTTCAATTTCTAGGTCATGTGGTAAATGAAAAAGGGATACATGTCGACCCGTCCAAAATAGAAGCCATCAAGAATTGGGCAGCACCGACGACTCCGACTGAAGTGCGACAATTTCTGGGATTGGCTGGATATTACCGTCGTTTTATCGAAGGATTTTCAAAGATTGCGCAACCTCTCACCGCCCTAACTCAAAAAGGAAAAGCTTATAATTGGGGCGATAATCAAGAATCAGCTTTCCAGCATCTCAAACAGAAACTTTGCAGTGCACCTATTTTAGCTCTTCCGGAAGGAACCGATGACTTTGTGGTGTATTGTGATGCATCTATTCAAGGTCTGGGTTGTGTCTTAATGCAACGCGAAAAGGTATTCGCATACGCTTCACGTCAGTTAAAGGTTCACGAGAAAAACTACACCACTCATGACCTAGAGTTGGGAGCAGTAGTTTTTGCACTTAAGATATGGAGACATTACTTGTACGGTACCAAATGCACCATCTACACCGACCACAAGAGCCTCCAGCATATCTTCGAGCAGAAGGAGTTGAACATGCGACAACGTCGTTGGGTTGAACTTTTAAATGATTACGACTGTGCGATCCGGTATCATCCGGGTAAAGCTAACGTCGTGGCTGGTGCACTAAGCCGAAAAGAAACGAAACCCAAACGAGTTCGAGCGTTACAACTCACTATTCACCCTGGATTGCCTGACAGAATCCGTAGTGCTCAACTTGAAGCCTTGAAAGAAGATAACCTACCGTTAGAAGGTACTCGCGGCATGGAAGCACAACTTGAAGTAAAATCTGACGGAATTCGTTACTTTGTCGAACGAATATGGGTTCCAGTGTTCGGAAATTTAAGGGAACTAATCATGGATGAAGCTCATAAATCTCGTTACTCCATTCATCCGGGTTCCGATAAAATGTACCATGATCTAAAAATACTATATTGGTGGCCGAAGATGAAGACCGATATAGCCACCTATGTTAGTAAGTGTCTGACCTGCGCGAAGGTCAAAGTTGAATATCAAAAATCATCCGGTCTCCTGCAGCAACCTGAAATTCCCATGTGGAAATGGGAACAAATATCCATGTACTTTATTACCAAATTACCCCGAACCCCTACCGAATGTGATACTATATGGGTAATTGTGGATCGCCTGACAAAATCTGCTCACTTTCTAGCAATTAAAGAAACCGACAAAATGGATAAACTCACTCGAATATACTTGAAAGAAGTAGTCTCTCGGCACGGAGTGCCAATCTCTATTATTTCGGATCGTGATGCACGATTCACTTCCCGTTTCTGGCAATCATTGCATAAAGCATTTGGCACGCGTCTTGTAACATCCCGAGTTTTAGAGCACGAGAGAATTCACGAGGAATTAAAACTTAAATAAAAAGAAAGGAAGCGGGCTTGGGCCGGGGTGTATGGGCCGAAAAGGGCAAGGGTCGGGCCCTTATAAGCCTCAAGATCAGCCAAAAGCTCTCATTTCCATTATCATTTTCGTTTCTAGAGTTAGAAGGTGAGAGAGAGTCTAGAGAGAGAAAGTCCCGTTTTTCAAATCCGAGCTCATAGGACTGTGGGCATACGTATCTGGACCGTTTAGCTGTGAAGGAGAAGCGATTTCAGGTAACCTATTCTCTTAGATCTGAGTTTTAGTTCGTTTTTGGGATTTTCGGGTTTTGGATAAAAAGGCAACGATTTTGAGGATGGAACTTGAAAATGAGCTTAGGTATAGCATATAGAATGGAAACCGAACATTTTGATCTAAGAAAAGTTGAGATACTGACTCGATCAGACTCGCATGCAAAAGCTTCAGATTTTTGGAAAGACAATCTGTGCAGACCCATCGAAACTACCTAGTTTCGATATGTTCAGACCCCATCGAAACTACAAGTTTCGATATGTTCAGACTCCATCGAAACTACAAGTTTTGATATGTTCAGACCCCATCGAAACTACAAGTTTCGATATGTTCAGACCCCATCGAAACTACAAGTTTCGATATGTTCAGACCCCATCGAAACTACAAGTTTCGATATGTGCAGACCCATCGAAACTACATAGTTTCGATAGGTGCAAATCCATCGAAACTACTAGGTTTAAGCATAGAGATGTCTAGTGTCATCTAGGAGCACTACCTTACAAGTACGGCTTTATTATAACAGATCGTGGGTGACATTAGTGACGCGCAGTAACCAGCTAAGAGTATTTCAGAACTGCTTATCAGGTGAGTTCTAATCCCCTTTTTGCCTTCTTTAGGGGTGGTGTGCATACTTAGTGTAAAGTGTTTATTATATTTTATATATTATAAACTGAAGAGAAAAGCCATGTTTTAGTGAAAGGTTTAAAAGAGGCAAAAGTATGTTTTCAGTAAAGTAAGATATATCATTTGGCAAGCGTTTACTATATTTTAATATACATAAACAAAGGCATGATATATGTGCTAGTATGTTTTCAGTAAAGTAAGATATATCATTTGGCAAGCGTTTACTATATTTTCATATACATAAACAAAGGCATGATATATGTGCTAGTATGTTTTCAGTAAAGTAAAATATATCATTTGGCAAGCGTTTACTATATTTTCATATACATAAACAAAGGCATGATATATGTGCTAGTATGTTTTCAGTAAAGTAAGATATATCATTTTGGCAAGCGTTTACTATATTTTCATATACATAAACAAAGGCATGATATATATGATAAGCTATGTTTCAGAAAGTAAGATGTATTTTATGATAAGCTATGTTTCAGTAAAAGCAAAGATATATCATTTGGCAAGCGTTTACTATATTTTTATATACATAAACAAAGGCATGATATATGTTAAGTTATGAACAAGATTTACAGAAAGATTTATGAACAGTAAAGTGAACAGTAAAGAGAACAGTTTTCCTTCGGGAATATGTACCAGCTATAAAGGTCCTTGGGACAGATGTTACTTGTACAAGATGTCAGATATGGGTTCTACCCATTAGTAAGAACCTTAGGGTTCGTTAACAGTTGTACAATTGGTATGAGTGACGGCGGTTGCTCGGGAGGTCCACGCAACCTCCCCTTAGCGTTAAGCGGTATTGTCGGTTCATGGATGTAAGCCATGGGGGCATTGACCAGGGTATTGCCGGTTCATGGTCGTTGATCATGGGGGCATTGACCAGGTACTCGTCGGTTCATGGATGAAAGCCATGGGGGCGGTACAGTAGTGACAAGGAATTGACGGATAAGCGGTATTGTCGGTTCATGGTCGTTGATCATGGGGGCATTGACCAGGTACTTGTCGGTTCATGGATGTAAGCCATGAGGGCAGTACAGTAAAGAGGAATTGACGGTTTATTATACGTTTTAAACTGTTTGAAAAGTAAAGTGTGTTAAGTTTAGCCTTAATGGCAGTATATATATGTTTGAAAAGTAAAGTGTGTTAAGTTTAGCCTTATTGGCAGTATATATGTTTTAGTAAATCTTTTGTATAATTGATTTAAAGTAAACGTTAGAACTCACTCAGCGTTGCTGATTTTTAGTATGCATATCAGTTAAGTGCAGGTTTAGATGATGGATGTGGATGCTTGGGCTTAGAGAGAAGAGTTACCCGAAGATCAGTGTCTGGCATCCCGATTATGTTTATGTTATATTTTAGCTTGACGTTGTTAAAGACAATTTGTATTAGACATGTTTATGTTTCCGCTGCGTATGTAAAGAAGATTAAATCGTTTCCGCTGTATTAATGAATGCCTTACGTTTAAAGTGCTATGTGTTGATGAGTAAATCCAATAAGTGAGGTCTCCCGGGATCGGGGCCTCACAAGTTGGTATCAGAGCCATAGTTTGAGAGATTTGGACATCCCCGATGTCCAGACTTAAACTGAGAATGGGACAATTAGCGGATGCCAGTACGGGTAACTCAAGCCAAAGCATCAGAAGCGTATAGTAAGTAAAGTTTACCTTTAGAGTGTCAAGATAAGAATAGAGGCTTTAGTGGAACCATGAAAGCGAATAAATAGAAAACAAGATGTGATGTAATGGTTAATTACAGATGGCCAGTGTATATTAACATCTTACCTTACTTATTTTGTTCTACATATTCCCTAGCATGATGAAATTAAATCTTTTGTTCTCTATCTTTCAGTTAGAAATGGCTAGACGTGGAGGAACTAGAGGGGGTGGAGGAGGAAGATGTGGTAGGCGTATAGGCCGCCACGGTGGAGCTAGCACAAACCAAGTGATTGAAGGGAGTGTTCACACTACCCATACTGATACGGTGGTCAGTCAGCACAATGTTGAACATGCGGCAGAAGATGATCAGACATTCGAGTTCGAGCCGGCCGTGCAAGCAGTTATTGGCCGTGAGTTTACCCGACTGTTGAAGGAAACCTTACCGGCCATACTAGACGAAGCCTTGAGGAAGGCCAAGGAGAGCCCTAACACAACTGAAGAGCCTGTGGTGCTTCCAGCAATGGGAGGACCAAATCTAGTAGAAAATGTTGCACCGCCTGCTCGCGGCTGTGACTATAAGGCATTTCGGGGTTGTGATCCACCCGTGCTTACTGGGGAAAAGGAAGCATCAGATACCTTAGATTGGATTAACGGCATGGAGTCGACCATTCGTCTTAGTGAATGTCGACCGGAACAAGCAGTCATGTTCGCTGCAAAGTCATTGAAAGGGGAAGCCGCACACTGGTGGGAAACTGTGAAACAGGATAAGGGTGACCAAGCGGTCGGATTGATGAGGTGGAGTGACCTGAAAGCGTTGGTAACTGAAAAGTTTTGTCCTAAGAATGAGGTCCACAAGGTGGAAAGGGAATTCTTGACTCTGCAAGCCGGACTCATGACTCACCGGCAATATACTTCAAAGTACAATGAGTTGGCGCGTCTGGTGCCTCATCTTGTAACGTCAGAGGAGAGGAGGATTCATTATTATGTTCAGGGGTTGCCTCCAAAGATACGTACCTTTGTAAAGGCCAACACACCGAGTACCTTTGAGTCGGTGGTTGTTCTGAGCGGAGTTGTCTATGATGACATTGCCTCTGAAGTCATTGCTGAAGCACCCAAGAAACAAGCAGCTAAGCGCACTGCTGAGGAACTCCAGGGTCCTAACGATAGGAGGGCGAGGGTAGAAGCAGAGGGTCTATGCGGTAAATGTGGGAGGAGACATGGAGGTGAATGTAAGGCGGGTCAGGTGGGATGTTTCAGGTGTGGCAAGTTTGGACACCAATCACGGGACTGCCCGGAAAGGCCAAGATGCCACAATTGTGGGGGACAGGGACACGTGAGCCGAGATTGTAGGAAGCGCAAAGAGCCGGAAGCGGGAGGATCCGGAAAGGGTAAGGTGCAGAGAAAGAACCTTACATCAACAAGGCCACAGCAAGGGTTTACCAGATGACTCAGTAAGGTACGTTGCAAACTCTTATTTGTGATATGCCAAGTTTATGATTTTATTTCCTTGAATGATTAGTTAGCCCCATCAGCTTAGGAGCCTTAGAACTAGATATTACCCGGATTAGATCCTCAGCGGTAGTTAATCACAATGGCCTTCATGACCAAGCTGCCTTGCATAGCTACGGTTTATGCCACCCATTCTGTGATTTGCTATCGGTATAGCTTATGGCAGGTTTCGAGGACGAAACCTATTGTAAGGAGGGTAGACTTGTAACATCCCGAGTTTTAGAGCACGAGAGAATTCACGAGGAATTAAAACTTAAATAAAAAGAAAGGAAGCGGGCTTGGGCCGGGGTGTATGGGCCGAAAGGGGCAATGGTCGGGCCCTTATAAGCCTCAAGATCAGCCAAAAGCTCTCATTTCCACTATCATTTTCGTTTCTAGAGAGAGAGGGTGAGAGAGAGTCTAGAGAGAGAAAGTCCCGTTTTTCAAATCCGAGCTCATAGGACTGTGGGCATACGTATCTGGACCGTTTAGCTGTGAAGGAGAAGCGATTTCAGGTAACCTATTCTCTTAGATCTGAGTTTTAGTTCGTTTTTGGGATTTTCGGGTTTTGGATAAAAAGGCAACGATTTTGCGGATGGAATTTGAAAATGAGCTTAGGTATAGCATCTAGAATGGAAACCGAACATTTTGATCTAAGAAAAGTTGAGATACTGACTCGATCAGACTCGCATGCAAAAGCTTCAGATTTTTGGAAAGACAATCTGTGCAGACCCATCGAAACTACCTAGTTTCGATATGTTCAGACCCCATCGAAACTACAAGTTTCGATATGTTCAGACCCCATCGAAACTACAAGTTTCGATATGTTCAGACCCCATCGAAACTACAAGTTTCGATATGTTCAGACCCCATCGAAACTACAAGTTTCGATATGTTCAGACCCCATCGAAACTACAAGTTTCGATATGTTCAGACCCCATCGAAACTACAAGTTTCGATATGTGCAGACCCATCGAAACTACCTAGTTTCGATAGGTGCAAATCCATCGAAACTACTAGGTTTAAGCATAGAGATGTCTAGTGTCATCTAGGAGCACTACCTTACAAGTACGGCTTTATTATAACAGATCGTGGGTGACATTAGTGACGCGCAGTAACCAGCTAAGAGTATTTCAGAACTGCTTATCAGGTGAGTTCTAATCCCCTTTTTGCCTTCTTTAGGGGTGGTGTGCATACTTAGTGTAAAGTGTTTATTATATTTTATATATTATAAACTGAAGAGAAAAGCCATGTTTTAGTGAAAGGTTTAAAAGAGGCAAAAGTATGTTTTCAGTAAAGTAAGATATATCATTTGGCAAGCGTTTACTATATTTTAATATACATAAACAAAGGCATGATATATGTGCTAGTATGTTTTCAGTAAAGTAAGATATATCATTTGGCAAGCGTTTACTATATTTTCATATACATAAACAAAGGCATGATATATGTGCTAGTATGTTTTCAGTAAAGTAAAATATATCATTTGGCAAGCGTTTACTATATTTTCATATACATAAACAAAGGCATGATATATGTGCTAGTATGTTTTCAGTAAAGTAAGATATATCATTTGGCAAGCGTTTACTATATTTTCATATACATAAACAAAGGCATGATATATATGATAAGCTATGTTTCAGAAAGTAAGATGTATTTTATGATAAGCTATGTTTCAGTAAAAGCAAAGATATATCATTTGGCAAGCGTTTACTATATTTTTATATACATAAACAAAGGCATGATATATGTTAAGTTATGAACAAGATTTACAGAAAGATTTATGAACAGTAAAGTGAACAGTAAAGAGAACAGTTTTCCTTCGGGAATATGTACCAGCTATAAAGGTCCTTGGGACAGATGTTACTTGTACAAGATGTCAGATATGGGCTCTACCCATTAGTAAGAACCTTAGGGTTCGTTAACAGTTGTACAATTGGTATGAGTGACGGCGGTTGCTCGGGAGGTCCACGCAACCTCCCCTTAGCGTTAAGCGGTATTGTCGGTTCATGGATGTAAGCCATGGGGGCATTGACCAGGGTATTGCCGGTTCATGGTCGTTGATCATGGGGGCATTGACCAGGTACTCGTCGGTTCATGGATGAAAGCCATGGGGGCGGTACAGTAGTGACAAGGAATTGACGGATAAGCGGTATTGTCGGTTCATGGTCGTTGATCATGGGGGCATTGACCAGGTACTTGTCGGTTCATGGATGTAAGCCATGAGGGCAGTACAGTAAAGAGGAATTGACGGTTTATTATACGTTTTAAACTGTTTGAAAAGTAAAGTGTGTTAAGTTTAGCCTTAATGGCAGTATATATATGTTTGAAAAGTAAAGTGTGTTAAGTTTAGCCTTATTGGCAGTATATATGTTTTAGTAAATCTTTTGTATAATTGATTTAAAGTAAACGTTAGAACTCACTCAGCGTTGCTGATTTTTAGTATGCATATCAGTTAAGTGCAGGTTTAGATGATGGATGTGGATGCTTGGGCTTAGAGAGAAGAGTTACCCGAAGATCAGTGTCTGGCATCCCGATTATGTTTATGTTATATT
The DNA here is from genome assembly GCA_023525975.1 of Smallanthus sonchifolius. Classification (NCBI taxonomy): domain Eukaryota; kingdom Viridiplantae; phylum Streptophyta; class Magnoliopsida; order Asterales; family Asteraceae; genus Smallanthus; species Smallanthus sonchifolius. Next base: position 21,431,102 of record CM042043.1, read on the forward strand.
TTAGCTTGACGTTGTTAAAGACAATTTGTATTAGACATGTTTATGTTTCCGCTGCGTATGTAAAGAAGATTAAATCGTTTCCGCTGTATTAATGAATGCCTTACGTTTAAAGTGCTATGTGTTGATGAGTAAATCCAATAAGTGAGGTCTCCCGGGATCGGGGCCTCACAAGTTGGTATCAGAGCCATAGTTTGAGAGATTTGGACATCCCCGATGTCCAGACTTAAACTGAGAATGGGACAATTAGCGGATGCCAGTACGGGTAACTCAAGCCAAAGCATCAGAAGCGTATAGTAAGTAAAGTTTACCTTTAGAGTGTCAAGATAAGAATAGAGGCTTTAGTGGAACCATGAAAGCGAATAAATAGAAAACAAGATGTGATGTAATGGTTAATTACAGAGCTATGCCGACAAGCGTCGTAAACCTTTGGAATTTCAAATAGGTGACATGGTTTTACTCAAAGTCTCACCTTGGAAAGGTGTCATTCGTTTCGGGAGACAAGGAAAACTGAATCCTCATTATGTTGGACCTTTCAAAATATTAAAGAGAATCGGACCAGTCGCGTATCAACTGGACCTACCTGAAAGACTTAGTGGTGTACACAACGTCTTTCACGTCTCAAATTTAAAGAAATGCCTGGCAGATGAATCACTCGCAGTTCCTCTGGAGGAACTACATGTTGATGATACGTTTCATCGAAGAACCTGTGGAAATTATGGATAGGGAAGTTAAAACGTTAAAGCACAGTAAGATCCCTATTGTTCGAGTCCGTTGGAACTCGAAACGCGGACCAGAATTCACTTGGGAGCGCGAGGATCAGATGATGCGCAAATATCCTAATCTGTTCAAGCACTCCGCGTCGAATTCTTAAGGTACTATTTTAAATTTTCGGGACGAAAATTATTTCAACTAGGGGATGATGTGACACCCCAAAAAAAAAATTTTATATATTTTAATTTTCGGGATGAAAATTCTTTCAACTAGGGGATGATGTGACAATCCGGATTTTTCAGTTAATTTCGTTAACTATTCCGTTAAATTTCCTATTAAAAACTTAACCCCGTTAACTAAATCTAACCCCAGGGACTGATTCTGTCACAAATTCAACTCAAAACTGCAGGGACGTGTTGTGTGTATATACCAAACTTAATATGTTGACTCCCCAAAGTCAAAATCGACAATTTTAGCTTCTGTTGACTTTTTGTAGTCAAAATCGAGACTACTTGATTCCAATTCTCGATTGATAACCGAAATGGATCGAATTCTGAAATTGATTGACACTTAAATGCCTTAATCGATCATCATTAAGCCTCAATCATATTCATTAATCGAATTAAACTCAAATTATGATAATTCATTTCGTAACCGTCGACCCCATATTCGATTATCATCAAATCCGGCAAATCCCTGTAATTCCTTCGGGAATTGAGACGCTGCAATCGCTTAACGAACCCCCTGAAGCTTTCACACAAACCAGATTAACCGGAGAAGTAGCAGAGAGAGTCGGAGATCAAACCAGTGCAGTCGGAACCGATTTTAGTCGACCTCCACAGTCCCGACATCAATTCAGGTAACTAGATACATCATCAGCTTCGTTTTCATCTCGTAGATGAAAGCCCTAACTCAATTAGGGCTTACACTATCAATTCGATCGAAATCTGTAACCTAGGGTTCATCTCTGACCGATTTAATCGAACCCTAGTCTAGACCCAATCAAAATGCAATTAACCTATACAGTTGGATTCGCAACACCATTTTAATTGAAAGCCCTCTGTCAATTCAATGTTTTATTATACAAATTATCGAAACCCAAAACTAGGGTTCTTCATAAAAACGATTTGGGGATTTCGATCTTAAACTCAACCTCAATCCAATTAAACCATATATGCAGATTCGAAATCCTCTACTCTATAAAAGCCCTATGAATCCATACATTTTCATTATAAGAATTAATCAAATCAATCCAAAATCAAAACTAGGGTTTTCGGTCCTAGTTTCTGTAATTTAACGATCCAAATCCAATTGTTTTTGCAATTAGCTTTCACCACAGAGTCGTTTTGAGTCGATAATCAAAACCCCTATGATCCTTTGTTGAATCGCGACCGAATCTGAGGGTAATTGGACGGATTTCGAACTGGGTATGCATACGGGAGGGAAACCCATTCGAGTTACTTGATAAAACCATTTCAATCCGGATCATGTTGCGATAGCCTAGCGGCCGGGACTGGTTAGAGCTGTGTGTGTGTGTGGGAGAGACCCGGGTTCGAGACCGGGCTCCCACAATTATTTTTAAACATTTTTCTGTTAATATTTAATTAATAAAAATCAAACCTTTTAAAATTATATTATTATATAAATGGGTTTTAACCCGGAAAACAACCCGTAGGCTCGGGTTTGAATTATTAGCTTATTTTTATAAATTATACCCGCATTTATAATTTATACATTATTATTATTATCAAGTAAAAATGATATGTTTATATTATTTTAAGCCATAAATTTGTATAAAATAATATGTTTATATTATTTTCAAACCGTGACTCGTATTATTAAATAATATATAAACATATATTATTTCGTATCGTTCTACAACCTCGTATAACAATTGAAACTAAATAATAATATAATTAGTTATATTATTAACTCGCATTGCTACGTTCATAAAAATAATATATTTATTATTTTGTACCACAAATGAGTAATTAGAATATCCTTTCGAATCTAAAAATAATATATTAAATTATATTATTTTTCTAATTTTTGTGAATGACAAAACACTCGATTATATTTATTATTATTTTTGTCATTCGTCGCGTAACGTATATATATATATATATATATATATCTTAATTATAAATTAAGGAATTCCTATCCCCGTGGACACGTTCGTTTACTCTTGAATATTAGAGCGTTTCTTTAAGACGTTCCTTCCGTGTCACAGTCACATTTCCCATTTCTCTTTTATCCCTAATTTATGTGTTTAAAATGTTAGGGCATTCGTAAGTCTTTTGAGACTTACACACGTGGCTCCAACTTTTCCCTTGTGTGATTCAAATCCTTACTCAAGCTCAGGTGAGTTTCACGGCCCCTTTTTACTGCTTTTAACTTGGGGGAGAAAACATGCTTAAACTGATTTTAGATTTTGTATTTCATATGCTATCAATGTTAAAGCTAAGTGTAACATGCTATCACAGAAAGTCCTCATCTTATTTCGAACCGTTAATATGGATCTTAGCGAGGTAATGTTTAGTAGTACTACTGGGTTTGACAAATCCCACCCGCGTTAGTCGCGCTAACTCGATCGGATATCGAACGGGTGAAATGTTAGCCTATTCACATGGCCAGTATTGATAGAACCTGACAGGAGGCAATAAACAAACAGTCAGTTTCGGTTGCGAGCACTTGAGCTAAAACATGAACATAGGTTAGCTACCTATAGATACATATTGAAAGATCATAAATCTGGTAACGTTTACTTATTTATTTGAAACCTGTGAACTCACCAACCTCGTGTTGACACTTTTTCTTACATGTTTTCTCAGGACGCTAAGCTAAGACACAGGTGCACGTTAGGGCATGCATGGGATTCAACTGCTTTGCTTTGTGTCTATTTATGTTGATTGAATTATTTTAATGTACTTTGTTTGGTTGAACGTTTGGACTTTTGGACTTTGGTTTTGGGCGCGTGTATTTTGCGCATTTACTTTCTTTACGCTTCCGCATTGATACTATGATTTAAAAGATATTTTCATTTTGAGTCCCATGTAGAGTCGTTCAATGTAACTAGTGTCTGAGATCCTGGTTTGTCACTTCCCAAACGGTAATACTCCGTTAGTTGAAATTGGGGGTGTGACAGATTGGTATCAGAGCCATTGGTTATAGAGAACTAGGATTGCATACTAGACTATAGCCTCACACATTAGTTACATGTCATTTGGATGTTTGGCACTTATACAAATTGTTGCAGGATCATGTCGTCAACACCACCTCCATCACCTAACGCATCAGGGCATAAAGCACCTGTACCCTCATCCCCGAAGCCCAAAAGGCGCCGGACTACCTCAATTGAGCAAGGCAAACCGAGCAACGCACGGGCATTGGAGTATGCTCTCAATTGGGATATGTACCCACATATGATCCAAAGGTGGATCGAAATGGGAGATGTTCCATCACCGTACTTTGCATCCACATCTTCATCGCCTACACTGCCTAGCTTACCATGTACCATGGAACAAGCCTTCGCAGCATTTGTGTCCTATATGTTAAAGGAATTAAGTTTTGTACAAGATGCCACCGAGGAGATACCTAAACTCTTGGAGAATGGAACACAAGTGGAAAAGAATAGGGTAGGAATAGAAGATTTGACTACCGAATTAGCTGCAACGGACCATGTCCACAACCTTTTAGTGAATCGTGTAGCACACCTAGAGACGAGGGCTGACATTATGGATGATGATATGCAAGGAGTTCTGGAGAGATTAGCTGCTATGGAAGCTCAGCTACATGTGGCTAACCACACTGCTGAAGGCCTTCAAGAGAGTGTGACTCACTTGGAAGCCCAACTGCAAGCGGCCCTACACCCGGAAGACATTCCAGTATCTGACGATGAGAAGGAACCCTTTGAGGAAGAGCTCTTTGAGGAGGAGCCCTTCGAGGAGGAACCCTTAGAGGGGGAACCAGCTGAGGAAGAGCCAGTGGAGATTGATGATGCACAATCATATGTCTCTTCTGATGACGAGGATAGTTGAGGATCTTCCTATTCTATCTTCCTTTTCATGTTTGTTTTTGCTTATGTTATTTCTCTTTTCAAACCTAGATGGGTAAGGTTGTTCCTATCCAATAAAAGAATGAGAAGTTTAATATTTGAGTTATTTATTTTGTAGCCTTACAATTTATTTAATTTTCAAATTATTAGATGTTGTATTTCCTTACCCGTACCTGAATAATGTTTAATATGCGATATATTTCTCATTGTTTTCATTTGTGATTGTGAAGAAATATGTCTGGGAGAGGACGAGGAGGCCGTACCGGTGGTCGTGGTACCATCAACATGACGGCAGCAGAACTAGCAGCTTTGATAAACAATAGTGTGGCAGAGGCCCTAGCAGCACAGAATGCTGCAGGTAAATGCTTTCAACTATTGACTAGTAGTGTCAATCCCTTTTCCTAAGAATATCTTTCTAAACTCTATAATTCCAATTCAATTCGTATTTCTAAATCCATGCCAGCAAAATCAACAGCCAGCCTGCACTTTTAAGGCATTCATGGACTGCAAGCCCCAAACCTTTAGTGGAGCTGAAGGAGCAGTTGGATTACTTCGCTTGTTTGAGAAGGTTGAATCAGTAATAGCCATGTGCAACTGCCCCGTGGCTAACCAAGTGAAATTTGCTGCTGGAACTTTGGAAGGCCCGGCCCTAACATGGTGGAATGCCCAAGTTCAAATGTTGGGACTAGCAATGGCAAATGGACTCCCGTGGGAGGAATTTAAAACCATGATGAAAGAAGAATATTGTCCACGAGATGAAATTCAAAAGCTAGAAGGAGAGTTCTGGAACCTTAAGATGGAGGGTTCAGAAATTGAACTCTACACCACCCGTTCACACGAACTTGCCACCATGTGCCCACATATGGTGACTCCGGATTACAAACGGATTGAACTATACATTGGAGGTTTGGTACCTCAGATTCAAAGCATGGTGACCTCATCCAACCTACCACCATCCAACAGACCATCAGACTTGCCCACAAATTGACCGATCAGGCAGTGACACAGGGAACTTTACCTCCAAGAGGTTCAATTGCTAAACCCACCGACAGCCACAAACGCAAGTTCGATCACCATTCCAACACTCACAACCACTCTAACTCCCACACCAAAGGACCCCAACTCAACCAGCAACAGTCTAACCAACAGCAACAACAACAACAACGTAGGTTCGAGCCTACCAAGAACTTCAATCAGTCGACCTCTTCTGGCCAAAACCAGGGTGGTTATGCGGGGAAGTCCCCGAAGTGTAACAAGTGTAACTTACACCACTTTGGGTTCTGCAATCGTTGCCAGAGGTGCGGTAAAATAGGTCATGCTTCCAACGACTGTAGGGGTGAATTACAAACTAAACAACCCTTTCAACAACCAGGGTCTACTAGGGCTTGCTTTGAGTGTGGAAAGGAAGGGCATATTCGGAAAAACTGTCCTCAGTTGAAGAAAGGGGGTAATAGAAATCACAACCCTAACCATAATAACAATGGGAATGGTGGTAATAATGGCAATGGGGGAGGAAATGGTGCGAAGGGACGAGCCTTCGTACTAGGATCTGGAGAAGCCCGTTACGACCATAATGTGGTTACCGGTAAGTTCCTTGTAAATAATTTCTTTGCTTCTGTCCTTTTTGACACCGGTGCTGATAGAAGTTTTATATCTAAGAAATTTAGTAATATGATAAAAGTAACTTCATCTCTATTAGAAGATAAGTATACAATAGAGATAGCTGACGGGCAAATAATTGAGGCAACTCACATACTTAAAGGATGTAAACTTGAGCTAGCTACACATACATTTGATATCGACCTTATGCCGGTCATACTTGGTAGTTTTGATATAATTGTTGGTATGGATTGGCTGTCTAAAAACCAAGCCGAAATTATCTGTCGTGAGAAGATTGTACGTGTACCTCTCTCCAATGGAGAAACCCTTTCCATCCAAGGCGAAAGAGTTGGTGCAGTCATGGGCATTATATCCTTCATTAAAGCACAAAAATGTCTTCGAAAGGGGCATACGGCTATTTTGGCCCTTGTTGCTGAACAGCCGTCAGAAGAGAAGAAGATCGAAGATATTCCCGTTGTGCGTGAATTTTTGGAAGTATTTCCCGAGGATCTGCCCGGTCTGCCACCACACCGTCAGGTTGAATTCCAAATTGACCTAGCACCCGGAGCAGCACCGATTGCTCGGGCACCTTATCGATTAGCACCCAGTGAATTGCAGGAACTGTCCACTCAGTTGCAAGACTTATTAGATAAAGGCTTCATCCGACCTAGTTCATCACCGTGGGGAGCTCCGGTATTATTTGTCAAGAAGAAGGACGGTACGTTCCGTATGTGTATTGATTACCGGGAGCTGAATAAAGTTACAATCAAGAACCGCTACCCTTTACCTCGTATTGATGACCTTTTTGATCAACTCCAAGGATCAAGTTTCTATTCCAAAATAGATTTTAGGTCCGGCTATCATCAGTTAAGAGTCCGAGAAGAAGATATCTCTAAAACTACATTCAGGACAAGGTACGGCCATTACGAATTTATGGTCATGCCTTTCGGTTTAACCAACGCACCCGCGGTATTCATGGACCTCATGAACCGTGTGTGTAAGCCTTACCTTGACCAGTTTGTTATCGTTTTCATCGATGACATTCTTATTTATTCCAAGAACGAGGAAGAACATGAAGAACATCTGCGTCTAATTTTGGAACTACTTAAGCAAGAGCAACTTTATGCTAAGTTTTCCAAATGTGAATTTTAGGTTCAATTTCTAGGTCATGTGGTAAATGAAAAAGGGATACATGTCGACCCGTCCAAAATAGAAGCCATCAAGAATTGGGCAGCACCGACGACTCCGACTGAAGTGCGACAATTTCTGGGATTGGCTGGATATTACCGTCGTTTTATCGAAGGATTTTCAAAGATTGCGCAACCTCTCACCGCCCTAACTCAAAAAGGAAAAGCTTATAATTGGGGCGATAATCAAGAATCAGCTTTCCAGCATCTCAAACAGAAACTTTGCAGTGCACCTATTTTAGCTCTTCCGGAAGGAACCGATGACTTTGTGGTGTATTGTGATGCATCTATTCAAGGTCTGGGTTGTGTCTTAATGCAACGCGAAAAGGTATTCGCATACGCTTCACGTCAGTTAAAGGTTCACGAGAAAAACTACACCACTCATGACCTAGAGTTGGGAGCAGTAGTTTTTGCACTTAAGATATGGAGACATTACTTGTACGGTACCAAATGCACCATCTACACCGACCACAAGAGCCTCCAGCATATCTTCGAGCAGAAGGAGTTGAACATGCGACAACGTCGTTGGGTTGAACTTTTAAATGATTACGACTGTGCGATCCGGTATCATCCGGGTAAAGCTAACGTCGTGGCTGATGCACTAAGCCGAAAAGAAACGAAACCCAAACGAGTTCGAGCGTTACAACTCACTATTCACCCTGGATTGCCTGACAGAATCCGTAGTGCTCAACTTGAAGCCTTGAAAGAAGATAACCTACCGTTAGAAGGTACTCGCGGCATGGAAGCACAACTTGAAGTAAAATCTGACGGAATTCGTTACTTTGTCGAACGAATATGGGTTCCAGTGTTCGGAAATTTAAGGGAACTAATCATGGATGAAGCTCATAAATCTCGTTACTCCATTCATCCGGGTTCCGATAAAATGTACCATGATCTAAAAATACTATATTGGTGGCCGAAGATGAAGACCGATATAGCCACCTATGTTAGTAAGTGTCTGACCTGCGCGAAGGTCAAAGTTGAATATCAAAAATCATCCGGTCTCCTGCAGCAACCTGAAATTCCCATGTGGAAATGGGAACAAATATCCATGTACTTTATTACCAAATTACCCCGAACCCCTACCGGATGTGATACTATATGGGTAATTGTGGATCGCCTGACAAAATCTGCTCACTTTCTAGCAATTAAAGAAACCGACAAAATGGATAAACTCACTCGAATATACTTGAAAGAAGTAGTCTCTCGGCACGGAGTGCCAATCTCTATTATTTCGGATCGTGATGCACGATTCACTTCCCGTTTCTGGCAATCATTGCATAAAGCATTAGGCACGCGTCTAGATATGAGCACAGCGTACCATCCTCAAACTGATGGCCAAACTGAACGTACTATCCAAACTCTGGAGGACATGCTACGAGCTTGTGTGATCGATTTCGGTAACACTTGGGAGTCTCACCTACCATTGGTGGAGTTCTCCTACAACAACAGTTATCACACTAGCATCAAGGCAGCTCCATTTGAAGCACTTTATGGGCGGAAATGCCGTTCTCCCATTTGTTGGACCGAGGTTGGGGATAGCCAACTCACAGGTCCTGAACTTGTATTTGAAACTTCCGAAAAGATCGTTCAAATTATAAATCGTATGGCGGCAGCTCGTGATCGTCAAAAGAGCTATGCCGACAAGCGTCGTAAACCTTTGGAATTTCAAATAGGTGACATGGTTTTACTCAAAGTCTCACCTTGGAAAGGTGTCATTCGTTTCGGGAGACGATGAAAACTGAATCCTCGTTATGTTGGACCTTTCAAAATATTAAAGAGAATCGGACCAGTCGCGTATCAACTGGACCTACCTGAAAGACTTAGTGGTGTACACAACGTCTTTCACGTCTCAAATTTAAAGAAATGCCTGGCAGATGAATCACTCGCAGTTCCTCTGGAGGAACTACATGTTGATGAACAGTTACGTTTCATCGAAGAACCTGTGGAAATTATGGATAGGGAAGTTAAAACGTTAAAGCACAGTAAGATCCCTATTGTTCGAGTCCGTTGGAACTCGAAACGCGGACCAGAATTCACTTGGGAGCGCGAGGATCAGATGATGCGCAAATATCCTAATCTGTTCAAGCACTCCGCGTCGAATTCTTAAGGTACTATTTTAAATTTTCGGGACGAAAATTATTTCAACTAGGGGATGATGTGACACCCCAAAATTTTTTTTTTATATATTTTAATTTTCGGGATGAAAATTCTTTCAACTAGGGGATGATGTGACAATCCGGATTTTTCAGTTAATTCCGTTAACTATTCCGTTAAATTTCCTATTAAAAACTTAACCCCGTTAACTAAATCTAACCCCAGGGACTGATTCTGTCACAAATTCAACTCAAAACTGCAGGGACTTGTTGTGTGTATATACCAAACTTAATATGTTGTCTCCCCAAAGTCAAAATCGACAATTTTAGCTTCTGTTGACTTTTTGTAGTCAAAATCGCGACTACTTGATTCCAATTCTCGATTGATAACCGAAATGGATCGAATTCTGAAATTGATTGACACTTAAATGCCTTAATCGATCATCATTAAGCCTCAATCATATTCATTAATCGAATTAAACTCAAATTATGATAATTCATTTCGTAACCGTCGACCCCATATTCGATTATCATCAAATCCGGCAAATCCCTGTAATTCCTTCGCGAATTGAGACGCTGCAATCGCTTAACGAACCCCCTGAAGCTTTCACACAAACCAGATTAACCGGAGAAGTAGCAGAGAGAGCCGGAGATCAAACCAGTGCAGTCGGAACCGATTTTAGTCGACCTCCACAGTCCCGACATCAATTCAGGTAACTAGATACATCATCAGCTTCGTTTTCATCTCGTAGATGAAAGCCCTAACTCAATTAGGGCTTACACTATCAATTCGATCGAAATCTGTAACCTAGGGTTCATCTCTGACCGATTTAATCGAACCCTAGTCTAGACCCAATCAAAATGCAATTAACCTATACAGTTGGATTCACAACACCATTTTAATTGAAAGCCCTCTGTCAATTCAATGTTTTATTATACAAATTATCGAAACCCAAAACTAGGGTTCTTCATAAAAACGATTTGGGGATTTCGATCTTAAACTCAACCTCAATCCAATTAAACCATATATGCAGATTCGAAATCCTCTACTCTATAAAAGCCCTATGAATCCAGACATTTTCATTATAAGAATTAATCAAATCAATCCAAAATCAAAACTAGGGTTTTCGGTCCTAGTTTCTGTAATTTAACGATCCAAATCCAATTGTTTTTGCAATTAGCTTTCACCACAGAGTCGTTTTGAGTCGATAATCAAAACCCCTATGATCCTTTGTTGAATCGCGACCGAATCTGAGGGTAATTGGACGGATTTCGAACTGGGTATGCATACGGGAGGGAAACCCATTCGAGTTACTTGATAAAACCATTTCAATCCGGATCATGTTGCGATAGCCTAGCGGCCGGGACTGGTTAGAGCTGTGTGCGTGTGTGGGAGAGACCCGGGTTCGAGACCGGGCTCCCACAATTATTTTTAAACATTTTCTGTTAATATTTAATTAATAAAAATCAAACCTTTTAATATTATATTATTATATAAATTGGTTTTAACCCGGAAAACAACCCGTAGGCTCGGGTTTGAATTATTAGCTTATTTTTATAAATTATACCCGCCTTTATAATTTATACATTATTATTATTATCAAGTAAAAATGATATGTTTATATTATTTTAAGCCATAAATTTGTATAAAATAATATGTTTATATTATTTTCAAACCGTGACTCGTATTATTAAATAATATATAAACATATATTATTTCGTATCGTTCTACAACCTCGTATAACAATTGAAACTAAATAATAATATAATTAGTTATATTATTAACTCGCATTGCTACGTTCATAAAAATAATATATTTATTATTTTGTACCACAAATGAGTAATTAGAATATCCTTTCGAATCTAAAAATAATATATTAAATTATATTATTTTCCTAATTTTTGTGAATGACAAAACACTCGATTATATTTATTATTATTTTTGTCATTCGTCGCGTAACGTATATATATATATATATATATCTTAATTATAAATTAAGGAATTCCTATCCCCGTGGACACGTTCGTTTACTCTTGAATATTAGAGCGTTTCTTTAAGACGTTCCTTCCGTGTCACAGTCACATTTCCCATTTCTCTTTTATCCCTAATTTATGTGTTTAAAATGTTAGGGCATTCGTAAGTCTTTTGAGACTTACACACGTGGCTCCAACTTTTCCCTTGTGTGATTCAAATCCTTACTCAAGCTCAGGTGAGTTTCACGGCCCCTTTTCACTGCTTTTAACTTGGGGGAGAAAACATGCTTAAACTGATTTTAGATTTTGTATTTCATATGCTATCAATGTTAAAGCTAAGTGTAACATGCTATCACAGAAAGTCCTCATCTTATTTCGAACCGTTAATATGGATCTTAGCGAGGTAATGTTTAGTAGTACTACTGGGTTTGACAAATCCCACCCGCGTTAGTCGCGCTAACTCGATCGGATATCGAACGGGTGAAATGTTAGCCTATTCACATGGCCAGTATTGATAGAACCTGGCAGGAGGCAATAAACAAACAGTCAGTTTCGGTTGCGAGCACTTGAGCTAAAACATGAACATAGGTTAGCTACCTATAGATACATATTGAAAGATCATAAATCTGGTAACGTTTACTTATTTATTTGAAACCTGTGAACTCACCAACCTCGTGTTGACACTTTTTCTTACATGTTTTCTCAGGACGTTAAGCTAAGACACAGGTGCACGTTAGGGCATGCATGGGATTCAACTGCTTTGCTTTGTGTCTATTTATGTTGATTGAATTATTTTAATGTACTTTGTTTGGTTGAACGTTTGGACTTTTGGACTTTGGTTTTGGGCGCGTATATTTTGCGCATTTACTTTCTTTACGCTTCCGCATTGATACTCTGATTTAAAAGATATTTTCATTTTGAGTCCCATGTAGAGTCGTTCAATGTAACTAGTGTCTGAGATCCTGGTTTGTCACTACCCAAACGGTAATACTCCGTTAGTTGAAATTGGGGGTGTGACAAGGAGCCCCCAATCCACCGCCGTCCCTGGGCCGAACCGCACCTCCCGCAGCTTCTGGCACCGGGCATATGCCTCCGAATCGGCCGAAAAATCCAGAAAATGGTAGTGCGCAAGATCGTCTAGCTGGTCTATCTGAATATCATCATCATGATCCGCCATCTGATAATAATTAATTGTTTTTAATTTTTTATTAATATATTTTTTTTATTTTAAATAATAAAAATAAATAATAATAATATATTGTTTTTATTTTAAATAATAATAAAAATTAAATTTTTTTTATTTTAAATAATAATAATATATTTTATTTTAAATTATAAAATAATATTTTTTTTAAAAACCTATACGCCACGTATAGATTTATACGTGGCGTATAGGCTGTTACCGGGTAAACCAAGCCATACGCAGGCCAGTCACCAGGCAAACTAAGCCATACGCGGGCCAATTTGCCGGGAACCTGAGCCATAGCAACGTATAAATCTATACGTGGCGAATGGCTTCATCGTCTTCCTCAGACGAACTATACGCCACGTATGTCCCTATACGTGGCGTATAGTTCTTAACGCCACGTATGGCCCTATATTCGGCGTGGGAATCAGAAAATCTCCGTCTAACTTGACGTGGATGAAATGAGCATTTTTTACGTGAACTAACGATACGATTTGATGTTGAGCGTGAACGTTTGGACCAAAACACAATGGAAAAATTGTTTGATTACCGCTGATGCTTAAAAGATGAACAATCACCCCAAATCTTTGAGTAATTAGGAGTCCTGTGTATGGCATCGACATCCAACGACTAACTGGTGCGGCTTTCACATCCTGCCAATCTATCGTTTGACGTAGCCTACCATACTCTTGAAATGAGACTCTGTCAAAAACAGTTCTCCACCATTCCTCTTTGTTGTCCATCTCATGTAGAAGTTGTTGTCGGATAAAAAGCCACCGGTTTTCATTTAACCCTAAGCCCAAAGCTACCGATCGAAAACCACAGTTACCGTCGGGATTTACATCCTGTATATGTGAAATGTACGGATAAAATAAAGACGGTATCGAATCCTTAATACAATTTATATTGTTAACCGCATCTTTCCCCATAATCAATGGAAACCCAAGATGGGCGTTATCATCTTGTGGTTGCTTTCCTTTACCTTTCATTGAACGACGGTGTTGAATGACCGAACTCGCTTGTATAGACTCTTGTGACGCAATATACGAGCTGTGTCTCGCAGGGTCACATTTGCTTTGTTGGGATCCTGTGAATGAGTTGTTTCTCGCGACATCCTGTTTCCTTTGTTGTTGTTTTTTCAAAGTTGGACGACCGCGAGTATCTTCTTGTACCACAGGCGCTTTCTTGTTACTTTTGCTCGGAAAGACCACCCCTGCGATTCTCGACAGCATACTTCTTCTGACCTGATCGGGTTGTGACATAATTTTGTTTCTCACTTGACCAAGTACTTTATCCACGTCTACATTTTCATCATCGACAAACGACGGTTTTAAATCAAGTTTCCTCCAGAAGACGTCCACCGCATCTAGAGGGATTATGCCACCTGTATTTTAAACGAAATAGTTAGAACATTTTGAAAAGCACACGTCAACCCACAACTACTGAATAGTCAGAACAGTTTACCTGTAGCTTCGATATTTGCCAGACGACAAGCACACGGCAACCCACAACTACTGAAAAGTTGGCAACCACACGTTGCATTTTGTTTCCGTATATGTGATAACTTGTACCACTCGTTTTCTAACAAATCTAGAGCTTTATGTGAAACTTTACCGTGCAGGTTATCAAACAATTCAATAGCTATGTGGTTGTCCATTTTCCTTATGAGGCTTGTTCCAAATCCAAACTGTAACTGATAATACTGATCTGATACAATTTCATCAACAAACCCAACAAGTCTATCTAGCGAGCTGTTAGCATTTCTAAGATAGCTCTTTAAGAGCGAATGCTGGCTCTCGACTCGGTTCGTTGTATGTTGACCAAAATTAAGGTTTCTGTTGGCCCACGCGGATACAAACTTTTCTTTATACGGGTCCATCCAATTTTTAGTCACATAATCTATAACTCCTAGAAAAGTATTAAATATTGAAAAAATATTTAAATATATAATAAATATTCAATACTTAAAATATTAAATATTCAAAACTTACTTCCTCGTTTGGCTGCATACAGTCGTTCGTAAAGCCGGTTGGATTTGTACTGGTATATATCTGGCGTGGGAGACTCACATAATACCGACCATGAATACTTGAAATTTGTCCGGTCTTCGTCTGTAAATGATGCCCTACAATGTTTTGTGATATTCTCGTGTATGTGCCACTGACATAGGTTCTTGGAACAGACCAGAAATATTTTATCACACGCTTTCATAAGAGCTTTGTCCCTGCCTGTTACTATCACACGCGGCTCCATACACTTTTGCAACATTGTTTTATTTGCAGTAGCACCCAGACGAAGTTTTCCTCCCGTTCTTTTGATATAAATGCTTGAGCGACGCAAAACGACTGGTGTGTGGAGGTCACACCGACCACTTGGACAAATGGAAGTTTATACATGTTTGTTTTGTACGTCGCATCGATCATCAACACGTGCGGGAATGCACGCCACATCTCGTACTATTTCGGATGAACAAAGAATATCTCCTCCACAATATTTGTGGCAGGATCTTCCCGAGTATAGTAGACGTATTTTTTAGAAGAAAGCAGGTTTTCCAGAATCTGCATTAGAGTTTCACCGACTCTCGTTTCATTTTTTATCTTTTGTATCGCATTATAAATGTCATTTTTAATGCAACTACTCACTGGGTTTCGTTCCCTTATAGTTGCCAGAATGTTTCGTGGCAACAAGTTTTGCGAATACAACTTCCCTACCAAAAGTTGTTCCGACTGAGACAGTCTCCTCGCAAACGAGTGCGCCTCAAGATGTTGACTAGGATCGTGGTTATGATTGTCATCCTTCACCGTTAATTTCCAATCACCAGTATTTTCTTGGTACTCTCATTCCAATTTAAAGGGACAACCTATTTTCTTGCTACCGACACGTCTAACCGTGGCAGTAGACGCACGTTCGCCGTGACGGTCACACACAAGCCACACCTTGATACGACACATTTTGATGGTTTTGTTCTTCGTCTTTGGAGTCGTCGGTTTGTTGTGTCGGGTAAGAGACTTCACCGCACACGAAGTTGTTAGTTTGTTGTGTCGGGGAGGAGACTTCACCGTATACGTAGTCGTTCGTGGGTTGTGTAAGGTAATACGGTTCACCGTATACGAACTCGGGATTGCTTAGTGGCTTGTTCAAATCTGGAAGCCTTACCCGTTGATTAGAATAAACGTTGGACGAGACCTCCTCCCAGTTCACCTCTTGAACGCCAGAACTTTGCGGGTTGTTTTCCAGCGACTCGTTAGAATATACCTGAAAATCGTAGTTACCATCCACCATCAAGACATGTTTATAATTTTTGAGAGATTGTTTGAAATTTTTTTGAACGATACGTTTGAATGAGAATTTTGTATGGTTAAATACACAAAATTTGGGCCCTATACGCATCGTATAGGGCAATACGGTGCGTATAGGATTCGGGTCAAACCTGGTCAAACCTCGTATACGCATCGTATAGTTCAATACGATGCGTATAGCGTACGAGGTACTTTCTGCATCTAGTCAACCATCACATCTTTATACGCCCCGTATAGATCTATACGTGGCGTATAACGATGTGATGGCTGACTAGTTGCAGAAAGTACCTCGTACGCTATACGCATCGTATTGAACTATACGATGCGTATAGTGTTGGAATGACCAGGTTGTACGAGGATGTCGGGCATGAGAAATTGTGAAGGGCTATACGCATCGTATTGCCCTATACGATGCGTATATGACCAAGTCCACATAACAATTCCCGTGTACCATTAGTAGTCCCCTTTTTGTTTCTTTTTTACTTCCTTGATTTTCGTTCATCTATGGGGGTGTTTGGGATTACTTATTAACCTACTTATTAACTTATTAACTTTTTTTAAAAGTTAATAAGTTAAAAGTTTGTTTGGATAAATCAAAATGAGATGAAAATATAGAAGAAATAAGTACACTTACTTTTCAAAACTACTTATTAACTTTTTAGAAAAGTTAATAAGTAGTTTTGAGAAGTAATCCCAATCACCCCCTATGTTCTCAATCAATGTTCTTTATTTTTACTTTTCCATAATCCTCAACCCTAAGAAGCAATCCCACAATCAAAGCAACCACCGATCATCTTCAAGGTCAGATTTTTGTTTCTTTTTGGCTTTTTTTATTCCTTGATTTGCAATATTCATCTTCCTCATTCATCTACTTACCGATTAGGGGTTTTCAATCTTGTAATGTCGGAAACCGCAATCATTGTGTTTAATCTCTTCCAATTGACCGATCTATCTATTGGCGTTCAATCAGAGGGAGAAATTGATTTGTGAAATTGTGTTTTTCATTGATAACCGTCGAATAGGACTATGAGGGATTATAAGAACCCTAGTCCCGGATTATCCGACCCACATAAGTAAGAGCCGGTATAACCCATTAATATAAACAATATCCTAATAATGACAATAAGAATGTAGCATAAGTCTAATCAAATAAATATAAACTAATCTAGCTTAATTAATAATAATCTAATACTATCATCCTCGAACAACTTTTCTCAGGTAAATCTATTACCATATCTTGTAAACAGTTTGATTTGGACTTTAAAGTTGTAAAACATTACTTTTCTATTACTTTAGTTCAGTCATGTTTATTTAAAGTATGCTAAGATCTTTTAGTAATTGCTTAATGTTTATGTTTATGTGGCTAAATGTGTAAGTCAGATTGAGTACCAGGCCAAATCAGGTAATTGTCTGAATTGGTTAGTTTATCCTCGTGCTAGAATTTCAAGAAAATATGATTCAAATGGGTTGGAAGAGAGTGGTTTTGAGGACCAACCAGGATAACATCTATACACAATATGTCCCTTAGATTTAAATGTATGTATTTGTGTATGATGCAAGTATGTATGCAAAGTTTGCATCTCATGTCGGTACAAGAAGAAAGTATCCCTATTGCACTTACTGGAGATGATATTCTTGCAAGAGCAAAAACTGGAATTGGAAAGACAACAACTTTTTGCATTCCAGCTCTTGAAAAGATTGACACGAATAAAAATAATATTTAAGGTTAACTTTTCTCTAATTATTTTCTGTTATGCATTTTATCAACCTCATGTGTTAATAGCCTCTGATAAGTCCGAATTCTTAATTTAGTACTTGCAATGCATGTTTGTTGAATCTGAATAGTAGTAATTTTGATCAATATGCATTTTACTTCTAACTAACTTGTGGGCTCTGGTAATCAATTGGGTTTATGATTATAATAGGTTAAGAACTGAAGAACAAAAGGTTGAAAAGAAGCAATTTGTCTGAAAGGAATTTGAGGTACAATTCATTGAACCTGTTATCTTGCTAATTGCTAAAATAACTGAATTTGTGAATATGTGACAAGCTTTTTTGTAGATAAGCTTTTTTGTAACCAAAGTATGAAAGTAAAATATATATCATCAAGTTTTGGATTATTGTTCTTAGCTCCTAATTTAGACATAAACCCATTGTCCTAACAAGTCTTTAGCCTGGATTGGATTCTAACAAACAAGGTGGGGGCTTTAGAGTAAATAACCTGACCAATACAAGCTTTAATGTCATTTAATAAGTTTTTAATAATTTTCATGATTTGTGTTAATTAAACATTATTATTATGTATTTTTTTTGCAAGGTTTATAAATGTAAGGGAAATTACCTTCAAAAGTTTCATTCTCTCCCAATTTCTCTGGTTTAAAACCGTTGCAGATTGTTTGTTAGTTATGTTTTGAACTTCTCTGGTTTAAAACATTTTTTTATTGTTCTAACTCAGAACATAAGATTCTGCGATTATTGTGACTTGAGAAATGTGGATTGTTTGCGTGTTGTTTTTCAGATTTTTTAAATTTTAAACAAATTTTCTTACTATGATTTTGAATAAATACATAACATGCTGCTTATTAGTAGTTAATGTGATGTATGAGATTGCCTTTTGCTTTGCATAGAATTCATTAATTAATTTCGACATGTAATCTTTTTCTAGGTATTTGATTTTCCATGTCTCGGTTATTTGATTTCTGTTTTGTGAGGTTCGACTTGTGAAATTGGGCGTGCTTGCTTTTTGCTACTATTGTTACTTGGTATGGATATCTACTGCTTTGCTGTTATTTTTGTTTAAACTGGTTCATATTCTTTCTTGCATATGTTTAATTGTTTTGCAACAGTGCTACCCTGTTGGTTTCCAAATAGTAGATTATTTTCAATTTCTCGAAAAAAAGTTTTTTGTGTAGACTTGCTTTTAAAACGCCAGTCCTTTTTAAAAACAAGGCTGCAATCTGTTTTTAATTAGAAAAGTCACGGATCAGTTGGTCATTGTCTTTCGAAAAGTTTTTGATGCAGTATAACCTCTCTTTGTTTGGTAGCTTTCAAATTAAAATTAAAAAGAAAAAGTATAGATTTAAATGACGACAAAAATGATGATGTAAATGAGTAATTACAAACAGGTAGTCAAATTTGTGTATAGTTGATTCATTTCGGTCCTTAATATAAATGTTAGTTATTGCATGATTTCTTTTTTTTTATTTTTTATTATTATTATTATTATTTATTATTATTTTGAGTTGAGAAGTTCAGTTCTGTTTGATTGAAATGAGCAACAATGGAATCCTAAAACATCAACTTGAAACCTTTTTTTAAAGTAGGTATTCCTAAATAATCCTTTATAACCTTCAAATTCAATTTGAAAAGGTAGGCTTTGTTTGAAACCTTTTTTTTATTGCAAGTGAACTCACTATCATATCTTAATTGTAGATGAAATCTTAAAACAAAATCTAAGTTACAGTTCACAGTAGATGGTTCAAACAAAATGTTAAAACAAAATCTAATGAGTTTTCAAAAAATGTACTTGGATGGTTTTATGCCTTAGAAACACAATTTGGGCTATTTTTGACCCATTTGACCCGTTTTCTGTTTAGCTTTGACCTGTTAGTGAGACTAAATTGCAT
Organism: Smallanthus sonchifolius; assembly: GCA_023525975.1. NCBI lineage: Eukaryota > Viridiplantae > Streptophyta > Magnoliopsida > Asterales > Asteraceae > Smallanthus > Smallanthus sonchifolius. The sequence continues at coordinate 21,450,834 of CM042043.1, forward strand.
CTGTACGGAGTGATCATGCCTAAATTGCATCTGTATGGAGTGATCATGCCGTGCCAATTGTTTATGATGAAGGAAGGTGTATTAATACTTACAACTTGCATTAGTTATCTATCACACACAGGTATGAATCACAAAACAAGTCAAACAAAACATTTGACTTTTTTACTTCTAAAAGTCAAAGTATACATTTTGTTTTACAGATATGGGCTTTACAAGATGGAACAATTGTAGTAGTTGGAGGGAAGACTAACGAGCCAAGATTGAGTTTCCCGATGAGATGAACCGCGTGCTTGGTTCGGTCTTGGAAATAAACGAACCATCTAATGTTATTTGTGGCTAAATCAAGCATTTATCCAGAAAAAGAAAAAGATGATTCTTTTTTGGAGAATTTGGTTTGGGTACAAACACTTCCTTATTTTTTTTGTTTAAAGTGCGGTAAATAATGACCGTGTTAAGTGTTATTATGAAATATTTTCTTTTTGTTTAAAGTGTTGTAAATAATGACCGTGTTAAGTGTTATTATGAAATATTTTCTTTTTGTTTAAAGTGTTGTAAATAATGACCGTGTTAAGTGTTATTATGAAATATTTTGGTTACAATGATAATCTGGAATGTTTCAACCTTTTTGACCCATTTTCTTTAAATCAAATCTTTTAGCTAATTCATTTGACACGTTTGAGATAATAAATACCCCAAATAGACTTATTTATATACTTTTTATGGTTGCAACATGCATCGTTGAGTCCAGATTGTAAACTCGTAACCGTAGTCGGTGATCAAGCTGGTGTCATGCTTGTAAACTCTACAAGTGGAAAGGCAAGAACTTGGGATATAAACATATTATTATAACTCTAAATATTGTTTTATAATTTCTAAATTCTCATTACTATTTATCCCAATATTTATAGAGCAATGAACAATATCGTTTTCATTATTCAACCCGTGTAATATACGAGTTTCTAATCTACCTATTTAATATTTTTTTTAATCAACCCGTGTAATACACGGGTTTCTAACCTAGTAGTTTACATAAAGGACGTTCAGCGTGATTTTTAAAGATAATGGATGTTGGGTGCAAGCATATACAAACCTAAAGGACGTATTTTGTAATTCTGTCTTAAGTAAACCATTTTGTCACGTACATGTTTAAATATGATTTAAACACAAACAATCGTGTGGACGTTATCCATACCCTCATTTATAAACAAAGAAACTTATGTGTCGAAAGTAAAAAAATTTGTTTACTATTTTTATTTTTAAGAACTTGTCCTTTAAAGCTTCTTAATAATTAATAATAGTAATAATATATATTCAAAAACAATTATTATTTGGATAAAAACCAATATTTGATATCACGTATATGAAAATTGAAATAAATGTTATTTATAGTAAATGACATTTCCATATTATTACGTAAACGTATATATTTACGAATCTATATCTATACTACCTAATAAATAAGTAAATTATGAGGATATTTATCATATTTCTAGGTCACCTCATTCTCATTTTTCCTCCTCTCTCTTATTCTTATATTAAGAGCATGTGGTATACCCAAGTAAGTGAGACTCAAGTGAGGGGAAAAGTGGTTGACACGTGGCGCCACGTCATTTTCATGAATTCTCACACCACACTTACTTGGCAAGGGAAATACCTAAGTGAGTGAGTGAGGTGTGAGCATTAAATGCACTTTAATAATAAATTTATAAAAAAAATGTTATGATAATATAATCAATAAAATAAATAAAAGATTAAGTAATTAATAAAAAAAACTTTAAGAAACTAACAAAAACTAATAAATAATATAATAATATATCATATTGAATTGGATTTGAGGGATGGTTTTAGGTAGTAGGAAACTAGGAATACAGGCTATGTTCACTTTTTTATTTATTATTTATTATTATTATTATATTATAATAAATAATATAATAATATTTCATATCTTCTTCATACTACCATCTGGTCATAAAACTTGCATCTCAAATTTTCGATGAAAGCAAAAACCATTCTCACTTCTCCCCTCCTTCCTCTCCACACCTGTGAAGATCTTCACGTGGAACCCTCACGCCCCCCTTCACGCCATCAGGGGGTGTGCAAAACCCATTCACGACGTGAGGGTGGCTCATGGATGGTCTTACGATAGATATACCACTTGATCTAATAATCAACTCCACTATTTTAAACAACAAAATTCAGTATTTGTTTCAATTTTTATCTACACATTTTTAAATTTAAAATTTTGTTTATCATCAATTAATTTGTTTAATCATATTTTTATGAATTCTACAAACCGATTTTTTTTATAGTCAGTCAGGATTCAAAAAAAAAATTTAATCATATATTTACATATTCACATTGTTTCATTTTGACGAATGTATATGTTAATATATTACATTATATTTTATTAAACCCGTGTAATACACGAGTTTATAAACTTTTTATTACCAAGTATATAACATTACATTTATTCAACCTGTCTAATCCATAAAATTTTAACGTAGTACATAATAATATAAAATGTAAATATGCTTAAAATTCGAAAAAATATCTTCATTGGAATCTTGGAGTTGTATTATAAACCATTTAATAATGCAATTAATACACAAGCTGTTACAAGATTTAAAATAAGACTACTAAAACCACTGGCTTTAGTCCAGTGGTAAAAGGCGATGAAGATTTAACCTGCCCACGCAGGTTCGAATCTGAGCCGAATCGGGTTTTAGTCCAGAGTGCGTTACGCTAGCTGGGTTTGGCCCGTGTAGCGGCGCAACTGCTGTCAAGTGGCAGCAGGCTCCATGGTTTCCCGGTGAAAGCCTAGCCTCTCGCTCTGAACCCGCGGGCCCGGTTCAGACAACATAGTGGTCAGGTTGAGGGGTAACGGGTCTCCGACTTGTCGGAGATGCAACTGCCACTTAAAAAATGAAAGTCGTCTTTAAAAAAAAAAAAATAATAAGACTACTAAATAAACCTTTTAATGCAATTAATTCCTAACCACTTGTCAGTTGTCACTTAATACAATTGCTTTCCAATTTTTTTTTTAATACGATTAGTTTCTAACCAACCAATCTCAACGGAGTGTTTTTAAACCTGAACTGTACCGGACAATCAGACTAGTTAAATCAGGACCTGGGAATGGTATTGGCTCAAAAGTGAACTACTAAACCGTAGATCATCGAACCACGGCGGTTTTAGTGAACAAGGGTGAACTAGAATCCGGAAACCGGGTTGAACCGGATTCTTTGATTTAGAGCAGATTTTGAGTTTTGACAGTTGTGATGTGGGATTTATAAGACGTGGAGAAGGTGAAAGAAGGTGATGGGGCTAGGGGTGTAAACTAGCCAAGCCGGCTCGCGAGCTACTCAAGATCGGCTCGCTTAAAGCTCGAATCGAGCCTCGAGCCCGAGCCTAAAAATAGGCTTTTTTAATAAACGAGCTCGAGCTTCACTTATCGATCTCGAGCCGGCTCACGAGCCTAAACGAGCCTGTTATTTATATAATTTTTTAATCAATATATTAAATATACATTTATAAAATAATAATTAGTATATATAAAATTATGATAAAAATAACTAAATAATATATATTATGTTATATATAAAAATTGTAATGAAAATTTTATAAAAATAATTATAAATATATATATACAAATTAATTAATAAATAATAAACGAGCCGAGCCGAGCTCGAGCTTGAAAAACTACCTACGAGCCGAGCCCGAGCTTTGGAAATAGAGCTCGAATCGATAAGTTAAACGAACCGAGCTCGAGCCTAGTCTAGCTCAGGCTCGGCTCGTTTCTAGATGGGGCTATGGGGGACAAACAATGAAGAAAATAAGGTTGAGATGGTCAAAATAAATTTTCTAATGGAAGAGTAAAAGACAACTTGAGAGTTCATGGCTTTCTAAGGCAACCAACTACTCCACTTTTTTTGTCTTAACTTACCGGACAGCATAATACAAATATATTGTCTTTTATTTATAAAACAATTTATATTTATAACTACAACTAGAAAAGGAACTGTGTTGAAAGAGGAGGATATCAGTTGTCGGAATGGCTGAAATCAACGAACAATTCTCACGTTCTAGCAAATAGCAGCAGCGTGTATATCCGAGCGATAGAGGTGACGACAACCGGTGAAGGGGAACCCTAGTTTGGGTCTTTGGTGTGAAAAGGGGAAGATGTGTATAAGGTCTGGATCTTGCCATGTTAAAAGCACAAACCACTTGTAAATGATGCATTGCACCTTGGACATCACTGTAGTTATTATTCTCTCAGATCTTTCTAAATAGAGTTGATAATTTATAATGTACTTATTTTTTTTGTTAGCGATATATATTATATAGAAATATTAATTAAGATTTAATAAAAATATATTGTTTATAGTTTATTCCTCAAAAAAGATTTTTGTATTTATCTTTATAATAATTATAATTAGGAGTTGCAATTACACTTTTGATTTTGATTCTCCTTTTCATGTCTAATCTAATTATAGTAGGCTTTTTTTTTAATATTATACATATAGTTATTAAATTAATTTTAGTCTCATTCGGTCTATAAGACCGATCCGACCAGTGAACCATCAAAATAGATGGTTACCGGTCCGGTATTTTCCTTTCTTTAAAACTTCCATAGACTAAAAAGACAAACTTTCATAGACTAGAAGCCCAATGAGCATGCTTCACTGAACTCACAGGTTTGCCCATGTACAAGAGTCGTCCAAGCTCGTCGCCATTGCTCCGAGTCGCACGCCTCTGATTTGCACGCCTCCTGTACACTGCAATAGTCAAAAGCGCACATCACCTCGCATCTAGACGCGCTTTTTACAACTAAGGATCATAAACAGATGGCTTGCGCTACAATCCACTAATAAACTCGCAACCTCCACATTTCCATTTCTAGCCAACAATAACCCCCCATGCAAGCAAACTAAAATATTTAAGTCATGCCAAAACAATAAATATACAAATAGGATAGCAGAACACATTGTAGCTACTGCATTCATCAACATTAGCAGATCTTGAGTTATAATCATTTCACAAAACTTTCACCAGTTTCAGAACATAATAAATTCAAAATCTGATCCTCATCATCCTCTCAAAAAGGCTTCACAGGTTTCAGACCATAAAAAGTAAATTTTCCATTCAGTCACTAAACAAGTACAAAAAGTGTGCTGGGTAACATACTTCGTCTAAACACGCCTTCATGTGCTTAGAACACTAAAAAACACTCTATACAGCCTAAAGAAAGTGTAATCATGTTCGACCTTGACCTCGTTAAACGTGCTTCTCGAAATACCGACAGGTGACTAAATGAAAATATGAAGTTAAACAGACGGCTGGCAATCCTGATGCACCTCGTGGTCTATAACGGGCCAGTCAAATAAATTTTAAGTGGTAGTTGGTTTCAAATCGGGTTCCGAGGTAGTCTCAGGAAGAGAAATACTAACTGGTTGCCATCCTGATGGATGATGATGTATGATCCACTTCTTTCCAGTGGTTGCCAAGTTCAAAATCTGAAGTATGTCACCCAAAGTAGTTTTTTTTAGGCAACTTTTCTTTAGAATAGTTGCTGCCTCATAACTATGCAAAACACAAATTATAACACGTGTCAGATAAATGCTCAAGGCAAATCATATTTACTAAAGATGGAAAGATATATGATCAAAAGAATAATCTTAGAATTTTGAATATAATGATTTTGAGGGTTTATGCAATAAAAAAACATTTTGGATAGCTTCCAACCAGTTTGACCTGGACCATTTTGTTTTTAAGCTAATTTTTTACTTTACCCGATGTATATAATTTAACCATAATCAACAAACTCAAATGTAAAGAGGTGAAATTGCCACCTCTAACTGTTTCAAAAATTAACTAGAAGCAGAAGCAAATGTTACCTGCACTGGGAAGCAGTTATAGCAGAACGACCAGCAGAAGTTGATAAAAACTTTTGGAGATTATCCCATACTGCTTTTGAGTGATCTTTAATATCATTACCTTTAGGGTTTACACACTTCCATAATTTATCATTCTTACCAACAAAGAATGGTAATGAGCCAAGAATTTGTTTAACTACTAGCTGCTCATTGAGGGCACTCTTTAGGGCCTCCTTAACATCAATATTGTTTTGATTGCGCTTCCCATAACGGATGCAGCTAACTATGTTTGCTTCGGTAGGCATTATCTTTTCACATTTCAGTGTGCTCAAGGCACGTAAGACCACCATCACATCGCCTTGGTCCCCTTGGACATTTTCTGAAGGTTTTGAGCATCCTGATGTCTCCAACACACCACAATCATTTGTGGTGGTGTCCGACGCTGAGGAAGATGATGACTGACCATCAGGAATAGTAACCGATGGTGGATATTTGTTTAGAGTTTCCTTGTGAAACTGAGACTTGTTGGGCATACCATCTCCTTTTTGTGGACCGTTTGTGTATGCATGATTTGGAGAGTCAACAGAATTTTGTTTCAGCTGTCCTCCACTATGTGGTTTAGTCATTACAGGATTGTGTTCAGTGCCAGAGCTATCAGAAACGTTAAGCTTACTAACATCAGGAACAAAATCAGGCATAGGAGGTTGCACATAATGAGGATGAATATGTGGTGGAAAGAAATCTATAGGGGCGGGTGCAGAAGTCTCTGGTAGACAACCCTGGGGCATTACCGACTCTGGATGGTTATGATGATGACCTTGGTAGGTACTCATGTTATTTCCATTGTTCCAAGAATAATCAGGGGCAACAAGAATGTGACTAGAGTTTGACCCACTTGAAGAAATATTAGGAATATGACTAGTGTAGGTACTCATGTTATTTCCGTTGTTCCACGAATAATCAGGATTAGTAACCGATGGTGGATATACATTCAGAGTTTCCTTGTGAAACTGAGACTTTTTGGTCGTACCATGTCCTTTTTGTGGACTGTTTGTGTATGCATGATTGGGGGAGTCAACATAATTTTGTTTCAGCTGTCCTCCACTATGTGGTTTAGTCATTATAGGATTGTGTCCAATGCCAGAGATATCAGAAATGTTAAGCTTACTAACATCAGGAACAAAATCAGGCACGGGAGGTGGCATATAATGAGGATGAATTTGTGGTGGAAAGATATCTATAGGGGCGGGTGCAGAAGTCTCAGGTAGACAACCCTGGGGCTTTACCGACTCTGGATAGTTATGATGATAACCTTGGTAGGTACTCATGTTATTTCCATCGTTCCATGAATAATCAGGGGCAACAGGAATGTGACTAGAGTTTGATCCACTTGAAGAAATATTAGGAATATGACTAGTGTAGGTACTCGTGTTATTTCCGTTGTTCCATGAATAATCAGGATTAGTAACCGATGATGGATATATGTTCGGAGTTTCCTTTTGAAACTGAGGCTTGTTGGGCAGACCATGTCCTTTTTGTGGACTGTTTGTGTATGCATGATTTGGAGGGGCAGCTGAACTTTGTTTCAGCTGTCCTCCACGAGAGCTATCAGAAACGTTACGCTTACTAACACCAGGAACAAAATCAGGCCTGGGAGGTTGCATATAATGAGGGTTAATATGTGGTGGAAAGAAATCTCTACGGGCGGGTGCAGAAGTTTCTGGTACACAACCCTGGGGCTTCACCGACTGTGGATGATTATGATGATAACCTTGGTAGGTACTCATGTTATTTCCATCGTTCCATGAATAATCAGGGGCAACAGGAATGTGACTAGAGTTTGATCCACTTGAAGAAATATTAGGAATATGACTAGGGTGGTGCCTATATCCTGGTTGATGAGAGTTTGAGTTAATCTGATTTTCCATACTCACAACAGGTGGACTAGATAAGACTGATCGACTAAAGTTTTTCTTTATTGACTTTCCTTTTGGTTTAGAATCCGTTGTTCTTGGGGATTTCTGCAACACAGGATTGGGGGGATTCTCATACGCGTTATCCGGCTTCTGAATTGGTTCAGAAACTGGAGCAGAAACTGGGGGATTCCCATTCGCGTTATCAGCCAATTCGCTGTTTGTTAGCGGTGGTCCTCCAGCCAAAAGACTAGTCCATAGCCATACACTCTTTGCAGCTGCAACAAGGGACACAGACGCTTTCTGAGGCTGTGCCAGAAGAATATTATATTTCCTCATCCTTAACTGATGTAGAGCGTTCGAGAAATCTCTATCACCCGAAATCAACAGATAATTGCCAGGGGCTGGGTTATCAACTGCCCAAAATAACATATCCACCAATATTTTCTTGTCGCTTGCATCTTTGACGCCTATTCACACGAAAAACAAAGGCTTATCATTATAAGATTTATTGAAACTAATAACAAATCATTTTACCAAAGAAAGATCAAAGAACAACAAAGAAAGAAAGCACACGTAAGCTAAGAAGAAGAGTGAGTTACAAATTTAACCATCATACTTGCAATAAACTAAAAGACAGTCATCATACTTGAAACAAAAAGGAAAGGAAACACAGAAGACTGACATATCATCCATTTTTAAACCAAACTTAACTAGAATTAATTATTTTAACTCAACCATCTTCCAACCATCAAACTTAGCTTTCAGTTTCAATACAAAAGCAATTTTGAGTAGAGATTTGCGAGAACTACATAAGCACTTGTGCGTAATGTTTTAACTGTGTACATAAGGAGGTTATGTAACCACGTAACCGCGGTCTTTTCTCTCTCACGCCATATATATATGGCCAACACTATGTACAAATACTTATGTGGTTCTCACAGTTCACCACTTGAAACATAGGAAGGTTGTTTTGCAAGAAATTTACAAGTCTTAGTAACTAAAACTTTATTTCCCTCTTTATGTCTGTAGAAAGAAGTACAATATATACATATGCATACATACATACATATATATATATATATATGTGTGTGTGTGTGTGTGTGTGTTGATGTTTTGAGTTTGAAAAAGAATGATCGATGCATCTGACTTTTCATGTCTGAAAACCGCTTGGAAATGGGATTTGAACCCATGATACAAATAAAACCCTGCTCTTATACTCAACTACCCAGTAACTTACCTATAAAGATGTTCAATGTGTAATAACAAAACTAATAGAACATGTCAATGTAACAAATCAATGATATAAGCTCAAGCCTAAATCACCATCTATAACTTGACAAAACATAGAAATCCATATCTGAACTTACGGCAATCAGTTAAGACCTCTCCACCATGGCAAAATTAATATATTTATCAAGCCTGGTAGAATACAATGTAACTTGACAAGCAAACAACAACTGCACTGCTAACACCATTCATTTACAAGGAAAATAAATCTCAACAGTCAAGACCTTGCCCAGATTTAGATGATAAATAATAGAACAAGCATCAGACAGCATAATGCATCTACAAAATGCAAAAATTGAATCAAATAAGCTTTGCCCTGAATCCAAAGGTCCAACCTAGATTTAACATATATAAACAATCTCTAGGGTTCATAACCTCAATTCAACATAAACTGTTTAGTCAACGCTCCAATCTAAAAATAGAAACAATCTCTAGGGTTTATAACATCAATTATACATCGTCTTAGGGTTTATAACATCAATTACACATCGTGTTAGGGTTTATAACCTCAATTCAACATAATCTGTTTGGTCAACACTTCAATCTAAAAATAGAAACAATATCTAGGGTTTATAACATCAATTATACATCGTCTTAGGGTTTATAACATCAATTACAAATCGTGTTAGGGTTCATAACCTCAATTCAACATAATCTGTTTGGTCAACACTTCAATCTAAAAATAGAAACAATCTCTAGGGTTTATAACATCAACTATACATTGTCTTAGGGTTTATAACATCAATTATACATCGCGTTAGGGTTTATAACATCAATTACACATCGCGTTAGGGTTTATGCCATATATGTAGAGATATACAAGTAATATGAGTATATACCGGCCGGCACGTGATTCAAAGCGATGCCGGTACTGTTGAGACCTTGCTGGACGGAGGCAGTGATCCCAGTGGTGTCTCCGTAAGCCGAAATCGTCACCGGACCACAGTAATTCATATCAACCAAAGCAGAACTGATATTCTGCGCGATCGAGTGAGGCTCGCAACCTTTTGGTACCTGACAGTTCTCTATGTCCCACCACACAGATATCTTCGCCGTCGCGTACTGCTGTTCGATTGCTCCTCCTGTCATCTTTGCAACGCCGTCGTTTCGTTCAGATCGGTTCATATTGTCGCCGGAACTTGACGGCGCACGATAGCCAGGCGACCGTTTTTTCTCTACTCGTTCTTTTTTGCGTCTGGAATGGGAGAGGAATTTTATTATTATTATTTACATGTAAAAGTAAAAACGGGTGATGATAATGGAGATGAATTAGGTAATGACACTTGTAAATAACGTCCAAAATTAATTTGTGAACCTCAAGTGAGGGTAAAAGCGTCTTTTTGGTAACCAAATTCTATTTTTGATGACTGATATGACAAATTAAAAAATTAAAATGCGTAATCAGTTTAATGAGTAAAATTAGGGATTCATGACGTCTGAAGGAGATTTAACTTGCTCTCAAAACGTAAGTCTATACCGAGTGATCTTCTATCATTAGCATTGATATGAGAAATACATTTAAGGTTGAAGTGCTTTTAATTCTACACATCTTACTATGATGAAAGGTATAAAGGAATGTTCTAAGCTTGTGAAAAGAAATGTTGGAAAGGGGAGATTATGTGTTAATTAGAGTGCTAATGTTAAAGGTTAGAGAATACATGTTCAAACACACTTTATATGTTATTGTTTTTTTCTGATTAGCCATGATATATTTTTTGTTTTGATAAGAAGCACGGTCGTCCCTGAGATTTCGGATGCACTGTGAGACTATTAAAAATGGGGCCCTAAAATATAAACTTATATATATAATCATTAATACGACGATTTCTTAAAAATTCATAGTTTCTAATATATCATTCTTAATAACCATCATCAGTAATCCATTTCTTAAAAATTGTGAAATCGATAGTGTTGTACAAATCGTGAATCGACGGGGTGCAAACCTAAATAGAACAGAATTTTTAGTTTTTTTTTAATTTAATTAGGTTAATCGGGTCCACTCTTGTTTTTAAACAAGCTTGAACTAGTGTATCTAACATTCAAGTTTTTATATTTTATAACTATTATAAGATTATTCTCGAAATAAGAGTGAAGTATATTTTATTATCCTCTTAACAATGATAATTTTTTAGGGTCAAAGTCTGAAACAACTTATTTTTTGAACGACGGATAGATACATTGAAAACATTCAGTGATGAAACAAAAAAAATTTTACATACAGGGTCACAATCACAATATATATTTTTTTAGATCAAGACCATGGTTTTGACTACTATTCAAACCATAAAAATATGTAACATTGTTATATATTTTAAAAAAGAATATAATAAATTGAAATCAAATGAATGATAAAGTAATACTTAGATAATGTTTTTGCTTTATGTAACATTAAGTAATAGATTAAAGGAAAGTGGGATGATTTAGATGCTTGAATTGAAAGCCACTAAAGCATATGCTATAAGAGAAAACGATATTTCATGTTTACATCCACATATTATTTAAATGGTTTTAAGTTTTATTTTAACTTTCTTTGGATTTTTGCAACTAAAGTTTTGTTTCTTTGACTTTTGCCCTCAAAGTTTTGTATTTTTTTAACCTTTTCAACATTTTCATTTTCAACCCTTATAGTATATAATATACGCTTTTAACCCGTTTCATTTTCTATTAATTTCGTTTTCCTTTAATAAATTTCGTTCGTTAACTTTTTTAAAAATATGGAGGGCGCGGCTGTTTTTAATTTTTTTTCAACGTTCCGATATAATTTTTTTAAACGGAGTTGTATTCAAAATCTAAGGTTTTTTATCGTTACCTATAGCGAGCGTCATTACCGTTGTAACGTGACGAGCCGAACCTGTTATGAGCGAACAACATCATTTTCGGTATTAATATTATCGGAACCCGTATTTTTATTCTCTTTTATGTTTTTCGACGACCCAAACCATTAATTTTTTTATTCTGTCTATTTCCTTTTTTATTATTTAGTTTTATGTTTATCTTTGATTAATATTATTTTTACTGTTCTACTTACGTTTTACTTACAATTTTTTTTTTAAGTTTTATTAACGATGGGCCAGACATCCGCCACGAAGCGCGGGTGTAACAATCTAGTTGTTATATATTTTAAAAAAGAACATAAATAATAAAGAATATGATAAATTCAAATCAAATGAACGATAAAGTAATAGTGTAATACTTAGATAATGTTTTAGCTTTTAAGTTTTATAGCATAAAGACAATATAGTAAATAAAGGAACCAACTTTTATTTGCTTTTAAATAAATAATGATTTATACGTAAAATCACATCCAACGGTTCAACAAGTGAGAGAGTTTTACAAAGGTCCAAATCAATTTGCTTAAGATCAACCCATTAGCCAATAAACATAATAACAGATGTCCTGCGATTAGAAATCCATTTTTTTTTATTTAAGTCAATTTAAGTCTCTAGTAGGACTTAAATCCAAGACTTTAGCTGATTTAAAAGTTTATCTGTCACTCGATCACCAATCCCATTGTTGATTGCAAATCCACTTACTTTTCAGTTTCACCCACTTTCTTGGCTCCATTCCTACCCGACTACCTCTTTTTCTTCTTTGTATTTTTTATTTTCTTCTCTTGTTCTTCCACACTTTAACAAACACGCAGATCCGACAGTAGTCCGCTCGAGACACTACTATTTTTTGAACAACAATTACATTGGATACCCTGAAAATTTGGGTCGTGGTGGTCGCCCACCCAGCATGTAACACCTTAGACAAATCTCATATCGTTCTGTTATGTTCTGTCCACGGGAGAGATGTTGGGTTCATAAGGAATGTCCCGTCTCAAATACCACAACGCGTTTTGGAGCTTAATGTAGTGGATGAGGGGAGAACTCCACAGTTAAGCGTGCTCGGGTGGGAGTAATCCAAAGATGGGTGACCCCTAGAAAGTTTTCACCCGGGCAAGCAAAAACAAATTCGTGAGCTCTTAGGGAGCAAAACAGACAACATTTTTTGTACGAGAGACCAGATGTTACACAACACACACTCAGGACCGGCCCTGATAAGAAGTGCATATGATGATGGTTAATCTGTTATAAATAAATATAAACTTACTATCTAAATTGCATAAACATCAAGGGTGTAAACGAGTCGAGCCTGAGCTCAACAAGGCTCGAGCTTGGCTCGTTTAAGTTACAACGAGCTCGAGTTCGACTTGCTTCGAGCTTTATTTTTAAACTTCGAGCTCGGCTCATTTATTATTTATTAATTAATTTATTATACATATATATATATATATATAACACTGTATATTATATAGTTAACTTTTATATAATAAAAATTACTACATTAAATAAAAGATATATTAATAGCCTCGTTTAGGCTCGGAAGCCAAGAGCTCGTTTATTAAATAAGCTTATTTTTAGGCTCGAACTCATTTAAGCTCGGCTTGTTTCAAACTTTTAGCCAGTCAAATTTTAGATATGAATAGGATAATATATTTTGCAAACTTAAATGGAAATCATAACATTCCAAACTCCCCCATAACTATACATAGCTAAACCCTAGTACACGCCTTCACAAGACTTAGGTAGCGTTTGGTATGCAGGAATGGAAGGTGGAATGAAATGGACGATTACGAGGGAATGAAAAAAATGGTGTTTGGTTGGATGATGGAATGGAATCACCCATTCCACAAGGAATGTAATTCCCTCTAAATCCCTCAAATTCATTCCATCCACACCCCTTGTTTTTTTTTCATTCCATCCCCTTTTTCACCCTTCATCACCATCACACCCTCTTACCACCACCACCAACCACCACCACCACCACCACCCACCACCACCTCCCACCACCGCCTCCACCACCCACCACCGTCGCCGCCGCCGCCTCCACCACCGACCGCCATCTCTCGCCGCCACCGCCGCCACCACCCACCCCCACCTACCGCCGCCGCCGCCACCCACCGGAACCTCCCACCACCACCTCCGGCGCCGCCACTCACCGCCACCTCCCACCACCACCGTCACCTCCACTCACCGCCACCTCCCACCACCGCCACCGTCACCACCACCCACCGCCACCTCCCACCACGACCACCACCACCACCACTGTCACCTCCTCCACCACCCACCACCACCACCTCCTACCACCGCCACCCCCCACCCACAACCACCCACCACCGCCGCCATCACCCACCGTCACCCACCACCAACCAATACCGCCACCCACCACCACCACCACCACCGCCACTCACCACCGATTTTATTCCTTCGTCTTTTCTAGCCTACCAAACAACATAAAGTAATGATTTATTCCATTCCCTCATTGTAACCAAACAAGACAATGGAATGGAATGGTCCATTTTATTCCTTTGTCCATTCCATTACCTCGTTCATTCCATTCCTTCGTCCATTCCATTACCCCATACCAAACATACCCTTAAATTTGTTACTTACATATAGAGGTGCACAAAAGAACCGGAACCGGAACCGATCCGATGGATTATCCGAAACCGGATCCGGTGAGAACCGGTTTTTTTAGAACCGGTCCGGATATTATGAGAACCGCCGGTTCCGGGACCGGTTCTGGGTTTTTTGACGGACCGGTTAAAAATCGGATTTTTTGGAACCGGTTTTTTTCGGACATTTTGGAACCGGTTCGGAACCGGTTCTAGCTGTTGGGGTTAAAAAAAAACGGCTATATAGCCGTTTTATGGCCGTTTTTTTGTTTTTTTTTTGTTTTTAAGGATTGAAATTTAGTATAAATAGGTATTGGGTGTTTGTGTTAGTTCACCACAACATTCTAGCTCTCAAAACTCAAAAACGCTCTCAAAACGCAAAAAAAACGCTCACGTTAAGCAAAAAAAAAACGCTCTCATGGCTTCCGCTTCCGCAAGCACTCAAAATTCGGTTGGTGGTTCTACTAGCGATGTTACGGTTGTGTCAATACTTCCTTGCTCCCGAAACCAAGAAATATGGGCTTATTTCGATTTATGCGAAATGTCGAACGGCTCGCAAAAGGCTCGTTGCAAACGTTGTGGTAAACTTTTGGCTGCGGCGGGAAATAGCAGTTTAAGGAAACATATTGCTAGTCACGCAAGACACACTCAAGAAGGTGAAAATCAAACTCAAATTGGTAGGGATGGAGGAGTTTGGCAATACAATGTCGAAAGTGTTCGTGAGAGAATGGCACATTTCGTCATTCAAGAAGGCTTGCCTTTTGATCATTTTGATAATCCGCGCTTGACGAGGATGATACAAGAGACGCTTCAACCGAATTACACAAATGTAAGTCGTTCTACTTTGAGAAGAGATTGTTTAAAAATGTGGAAAAGAGCCAAAAAAGAATTAATTTTAGGTTTTGAAAAATTAAATACCGGCATTAACTTAACAACGGACGTTTGGTCCGCTCCACATGGTTTACCCGAATCGTACCTTTGCGTTACCGCACATTGGGTTCAACCGGAGTCGTGGCAAATGATGAAGCGTACGATTGCGTTTGATTATTTTGGATATCCACATACCGGTGAAAACTTATTTTATATTTTAGACTCGGTAATTCAAACTTATAAAATTCAACCGAAAATATTTTCAATATCTTTTGATAACGCTTCAAATAACACAAACGCGGTCGAAAAATTAAAAATAAAATATGAACCGCCTTGTAACGGTGTTTTTTTTCATAGTCGATGTGTTGCACACATCATTAACTTGGTTGTGCAAGACGGTCTAAACGTCCAAGAAATAAGAGACGTAAAAGAAAATTTTAAAGTGATGTTACGTGAAGTTTTTAGCACAAGCAAAAAAAGATATATAAACTATAGAAACTTGTGCCAACAAACGGATTCCATCTTTTTAGGTCCGAATTGGGACGTACCTACTAGATGGAACTCGACTTGGAAAATGTTTGAATCGGCCTTAAGGCAAAGAATTACTTTAAAACATTTCCATGATGAACTTGTGCAAAAGAAACGTTGTTTACAAAAATTTGATAATATAAGTTGGGATATGATCGAGAAACTAACTAATTTGCTTGAGGTTTTTAAAAATGCAACTACATGTTTATCGGGAGTTTATTATCCCACGTCTTCGCTAATACTTCAACAATTATACTTAATATGTAATAAATTAAAAGAGTTTGAATATCACGGCACTATTTTTGAAAAAATGGTAAAACCTATGAAAGCTAAATTTAAAAAATATTTTTCAGAAATGCCGGCCGTTGTTACATGTTCGGCCGCCTTAAACCCAACGATTAATGTAACCGGTGTTGAAACATTAATTGGATCAATATCGGATGATTTAAATATGTTCGAGGAAGACCCAAATTTTGAATCAAATGCAATAAGGGATTTCAATTCGGCTTTTAATAATATGTTTGATTATTATTTACGCAAATATGGTGGAAGTGGTGATCCATCAAACATACGTGAATCAATGGGTTCGGGTTCAACTTCTAGTAGTTCAAGGAACCCGATGCTAAATTTATTTAACACTTTAAGAAACGAAAATACTAAACGAGCTCGTGGAACCACACCAAGTAGCGAGCTTGGGAGATATCAAGCAACCGACTTTATTTCTACTCTAAGATCCGAAGAGTTTGAAAACTTTGATATCTTGAGTTGGTGGCAAGGAAGGGAATCCCAATATCCCGTTCTAGCCGCAATGGCCCGTGACCTACTAACCGTCCAAGCTTCCACGGTAGCTTCGGAATCCGCTTTTTCTCTTAGTGGCAGGGTTTTATCTATTCGAAGAACGAGGCTTACACCGGAATCTATGGAGATGTGTATTTGCTTGAAGGACCATTTGGATGCCGCCGAACGTGTACAACATGTTGCAAAACTAGAAGGCGAGCTTGACGTTGAACAAGAAATACATGAATTCGAAGTAGAACATGGGGCGGCGACTCCAATTTCGGACGAAGAACAAGCTTACGATGAAGCCCAACGTATCTCAAGCGAAGAAGAATGAAAACCGATGTTACAAAGACTACGACGAAGAATATTGAAAACATAATAAATAATTAATGCTTTGTGATTCAATTATGTTTTTTGTATTTTTTTTTACGAACTATTGTTAAATAACTTTAAAAAATCTACAAAATAAATAAAACATGTATTTTATAGTGTATCTTTGTTAATTTTTAAATTTTTTTTTTTCGGAACCGGTGGAACCGGTTTTTTTTAACCGGTCCGGTTCTAAATATCCGAACCGGTCCCAATAGGTTCCAAGTCTCCACACCCGGAACCGGATCCGAACCGGAACCGGTTCTAATGGATCCGGTTATTGACCAACTTTGACGGAACCGATCCGGTTCAAAAAAAAAAACCGATTTGTGCACCTCTACTTACATAACAATCAACACCATCAATATATTCACTCCCTATTTTTTTTTTTTTTCACACTACATAAAAATACAAGACAAACCACCCTTCCCCAGCCTCATTCTCATTCTTCTTTTAAACAATCAAACTAGATAAATGAAAATTTTATGGCTTCAAGTTCCTTTTGCTGTCAGAGCGCGTGTCAGCACTATCGCTCTTATCAGTGTCATGTTTTTCGCTCTGCGATTCAATCTGCATGCCACTCGCTTGAGATCTACGTCTTCGATCCTATGCAATAATATAAACAATAATTCCAACTTATGTTAACTGATCTAATAGTAGTATTCTTTTCAGTAACAATTGAACAAACCTCTCTTGATAAGGGATACTCTTCGGATTCAAGCATGCGTACGACTTGGCTCATTTTGGGTCTCTTGACGGAGTCAGGGTCAACACACCTTAAACCAGTTAAAAGTGATCGTTTTAGGGCTCGGGTTGATGGCTTTGTTTCGATGGTGGGGTCAACCACTTCCTCTGATCTTTTGCTTCCAACCATCATTTTCAGCCAATCCACAAGGTTTACCTGCAAATTTTGAAGTTATATTCTAAATAGTATTTAGAGTTAATTACTGTTTTCGTCCCAGTGGTTTGGTCAGTTTTGCCACCTCAATCAAATTCTTTTTTTTTGCCATTTCGACGTTGTGGTTTGCTATTTTTTGCCATTTGAGTCTAGTACCCTAACACTGTTATTTAATATTTATACTTAAATAAAAAAAGTTATTTAAACAAAAAATGATGAAAACAGCAATTAACTCTAGTATTTGTTATAAAGAACCCAAAATTATGAACCATATAATGAAAACGTTGGGAGTGAGTGATTAGCACAAGTTCCCGGCTCAAACTAACTTGATAGAAACTTATTTTGTTTTTTATGTTCTTGAAATTGATATTATCTCGAGAAGATTAACAAAAATTTAGTATTTTAATTTGACACCTCATAAAGATATATAAAGCACATAAAAGAATTTCTCATATTATAGATATCAATCTAGAGCAAGAATGTGATAATGTGTCATTAAATGTCTGATAGGAATCAAATAGGATACTAAAAAACGCCTTGAAATATCAAATACTCAACCACACTTCTAACAAATCTATTTTTCTTAATAATTTTAAATTTCTAACAACTTCAAAATACCATTTATTATATTTTTTTTAAGATTATAATAATATATTAATATATTCATATTCAGGTAATTGACGGGTATCACCTAGCACCATACCTGTCCCAAACCGGGATTTTTTTTTATAATTAATCCCATACCAGAATACCTATCCCAAATGCAATGATACCTCTTGTGCAGGGTGACCATAGTCAACGGGGTCTCTTCCGGTAATTGATTCCAAAAGTACTACTCCAAAGCTATAAATATCACTCTTTTCATTCAATAGGCCAGTATTGGCGTATTCAGGAGCCACGTAGCTGTATATAGAGGAAATTATAAATATGTTTTATATATAATTGGTGATGAAACATAATTTTAATAGATATAAAAAATGAAATAGCCGTCGGGATATACTGACCCAAAAGTACCCATAACGCGAGTTGTAACGTGACTTTTTCCGGCTCCAAGAAGCTTAGCCAGCCCAAAATCAGAGACCTTTGCATTGAAATCATCATCAATCAAAATGTTACTTGACTTTATGTCTCGGTGCACAACTTTCGGCTCAATTGCTTCATGCAAGTAGGCAAGGCTGCATTTAGATGACCAAATTGTGACATCCAAGCATATTCAATTTAGAGGTGGACAGGTGGTAAATTTGGTTCTATTGGGTTATGTCAAACGGGTTAAAGCTAAAAGCTATGATTAAACAATAAAGCGGGTCAAAATCCATCTAAAGTGTACTCAAATGCATAAATCACTTGTTTAAATGAAGTTAAATTATTGTTGTAATAAACTAGTTTTCTCTAAACATATTTAACACTATCTATTTAGCAAATTTAAAAATTTGGATATAAAAGCTTAACAGAACTTGGATAAAAAATGTTGTTGGTCGGCATACCCGACCTGGTCCCTTTTTGTGCCGTTACCCAACCCATAGGAACCCTTCATTTTGCTGCCTCAAATATTTAGTGACAAATGAGGTTTATCCCTTTTGGTGCCGTTACCCAACCCATAGGAACCCTTCATTTTGCTGCCTCAAATATTTAGTGACAAATGAGGTATATTATAGACTTACGCCTTAGCTGTCCCAAGAAGAACCTTCATCCGAGCCTCCCAGGTAAGATATCCATGTTGGCGCATAGCTCCGTGAAGCCATTGTTCTAAATTCCCATTGTTGACATACTCGTACACTAACAGCCTGAATTTACAAGAATCTCAAAGAGTTATATATCTTTCTCTTTTTTGGTAACCATGAGAACCCATTACCGTATAACTCTTGGACAAGTCAATACCCTGCTAAACAACGAGATCAGGCGAACTGCAGCTTACGTTGGGCAGATGGCCTTCAAGAGGTTATGGCGGGAAACCAGTGGAAGCAGGATTCGAACCTGAGGCCTCTGCTAGAGGGGAGGAATCATGTGCTTACCACTGCACCACCCCTTGAAGGTTAAGAGTTATATATATATATATTATATATCAATGAAATATACCCACACATTGCATAGTTTTTTATGCATACATTATCATGTGTATTTGAGCATTTTATGGTATCCACAAAGAGGAGAGGAATACCTATGAGTTCCCTCAATACAATAACCCAATAAGCGAACCAGATTCTTATGGCGCACGTGACCGATTGCTTCAACCTCCACTCTGAATTCCTTCTCGGCTTGGCCCCTTGAGAAACAAACTAGCATTTAAGCGAAAACTGAAGAAAACAACCACAATAGCAAATTTTAAACAACTAAACTTACAAAAAAAACTCACACATTATTAAGAAGTTTCTTCACTGCCACCGGATTCCCATTAACCAACATCCCACGATAAACAACTCCATACCCACCCTCCCCAATAACATTCTCTTTCGAAAACCGATTCGTTGCAAGTTCAAGATCCCTTAAAGTGAACCAATGACCCCAACCCAAATGAGAAAACTCAGGCAACCCCACAAGAGGAGACGGTGCACTAATCATACGAGAAGACGAACACGAAGGTTTATACAAATTGAACTTCCCAGAACTCCCATCTTCCCCGGATTCACAAACATCTCTATCCATATATTGAAACGAACCTTGACTACTCGCATTATCTCCATTTCTCGATTTGGACACACCAAGATGAACCAAAACTTTATCCGAATCTTTTTCACTACTTTTGTCATGAATTGTGAGAAGAATACCATCTTGTGGAGCAAAATCTCTTGGTGAAACTTGCTCCACTCTCACTTCTTTAATCTCTTTCGAAACCGTTGGTATTCGAGTATGAAACACTTTATCTCCTCCCCTTCTCACTCTCTTACAATAAGTGAGATAAAATGTTAATGCACAAAGAATGCCTACAATAACTAATCCAACAATAATCCCAACTAACTCCCACACTTTAAACCCTAACACACCTACTTTTTCAGATAATATCATGTTTAGATCTTCTGCCATTGTTAATCAAGTACCTGAAGGTTAAATTGCAGAAATAGAGTTACAGATTTAGCTATTGTTGTTCTCCCTAATAACAAGAAAAAATAAAGAAGTAAAATTTGGAAGGATATAAGTGGAAATACGAAGGGTTTAGGGTTTTATTTACCTCTTGATTTGGGATTCAGTGAAGAGGAGTGAGCATTTGAAGGCTGGATCATAGATCTGTGAGTGTTGGAGGATTGGGATCTAAGCTGAAATGGAGCTTTCTGAAACAATGTAGCAGAAAGATGGAGTGCTCATTCACCAGAGCTTGGTGTTGGTGAAACAGAAAAATAAAAGCTATGATTTTATATATTTATTTGTTATTATTTTTTTGAAGCTATGATTTTTAGGAATTTTGTTTTTCAAAACACCTTGGCATTAATAAAATTATGGATTTTTAATAATAACTAGTAATTTAACCTGCCCGCGCGTTGCGGCGACGTCGAAACGTAGCCGAACTCAAATTTCCGCCTCCCGCGGCGTCAAGCGGTTCTTAAACGGTTGACGTGGTTATAAAAGAAATATAGTTTGGTAAAAAAACAACACATGAGGTTATAGCTACTCGTTTAACACTGAAAGAAAATGTAAAAAAAACCAAAGAAAAAAAATGTTTTAACATTGACACTAACGTACTTAAATACATAAAAGTAACGTACGAATTTGATATGTATCAGTTTTAGAGTATCATGTCTCTCACGTTGCACCTAATAGTTAAAAAAAGTTACAAAAAAAAGTTATCAAAAGAAAAAAAAAAAGAGTTACTACAAAAAGTTATTAAATATTTTTTGTATTTGTAATACATTAAATAAATTTTCTACTTTGATTACACGTAATCTTTGTTGGTGTACTAAATATTATATAACTTATTTTTTAAACACAATAATTTTTTTTACGGCTATTGAGCGTCACGTACAGAAGAAAACGTGGAAACACTTAATATAAAAAAATTAACTCTATACATATAAGGTGTTGTATGCATCTTCTTTGTTAGATAAAACTATTTACTAGCATGATAAATGTATTACTTAATAATAATAACAATAAAAGTTTGATCAATATATGACACGGTCCAGTTAACTCGACTCGGAATAAAGTTAGGTGGGTTTGGGTTCGGTTCATAAATAAACAAGTTGATATATTAATAACACGATTAAAGTAGTGTCTAAGGAGTAAGGAGGTTTAATACGCCGTCGTCTAACACATTTATGATATGAATAACACTTTAACAAATTGTGTTAAATAGATTAACATGTCAACATGACAGTTTATGACCGTTTATCAAAATTTTATAATATTTTAAATAAATAAATATAATAATTATATATATCTTATTAAAAATGGATGATGATAGATAATACAATCACCACACACCACTTGTCATATGTACTACTTTTTTTTTCTTTTTCTTTTTTTGTTGCTTTATTATTATTACAAGGTTAAAATCTCGTGTATTACACAGGTTGAATAAATAAAATATTATATACTTAGTAATAAAAATTTTATATTTTTAAAAACCCGTGTAATACACGTGTTGAATAAATAAAATGTTATATGCTTAATAATAAAAATTTTATATTTTAAAAAACTCGTGTAATAAATGTGTTGAATAAATCGATATATTACATCGATTAAACTATTTATAATTAAATAATAAGTATACGTACTTAGATTAAATAAATATTAAAAAGCAAGATTGGTATGTGTGAGTAATTTACTGTAGAAAATATACAAATGAGTAGGCATAATGTACAAGTGGTTGATGCTTACTTTGTTATCTTTATTTTAATTTTCTCATATTTTGTTCTACTTTAAAATGTTTCTGTAGGACACAGAAACTGTGAACTCTTTGGTGCAATGGTAATCAAGGATTCTTTTAAGACACGAAACTTGAGTTCGAATCTTGCAGGCCCAAAAATTTTTATAGCATTTTTTTATGGCCGGTTTTAAAGTATTTCATGTTAAAAAAGAAATTCTTTCGTTTTAATTTATAACCATAAATTTTATACATTTTTTTTCGCGCATGAGGGATTATCTAAAAGTTTTGGCTTTAATTTATATGCTTTCGAGAAGGTTAATTTCTTTAATGGTTTTAACATGCCGCAACGCGCATGGGTAACCGTAAAAGCTAGCACTTTCACTCCGAAGCCGCCACAACGCGCGGGGCCTCCTTCTAGTTTATATTAAAAATCTAAAAATAAATTATTTTAATATCATTATTCAATATGAGATAAAGATCTGGGGAAAAAATGATACAGATAAACTAGAAAGTAACACGTGTCCATAAAATTTTATTTATTAATATAAAAATTATTATTTAATAGAAGAGAGAAACAGAAAAATTAATATTTAATAGGAGAGAGAGGCGAGAAAATAAAAGTGAGGAGTAACAAGAGAGCGACACGTGTTTCCCATGGTTTTCCGTTATTATATAGTATAGATTGTTATTGTTGTTATTTCATTTTTCTAGATTCGGACGATGAACATATTAAAAAAGTAAAAATCTCTACTACCTTCAGCATGATTTTATTTATGACTAGATATAAATTTTATTCAAACCGAGCATGGTCACAATTTGGTTTTCTTTTATAACTTTGGGTATGCAATGTTTTATAAAATTATAAAAAAATTGTTGTGACATTCTTATTGTTTTCCTATGTTTCGATATGAATTTGATTAAAACCCGAGTCGCCGCAACGCGAAGTTTGTGAACAATAACTCGAGCGAATCCGCATTTGACACATGGAATCACTGATTTTTTTTCAACCTTCTCGGTTTAGTTTAAATTAAGGTGCTTTGAAACATAACAACAAAAGGAAGTTTGGTCCAGCGGTAGTTGTGGGTTCGATACCCGCGCCCCCCTTTCTTAGCTGGTTCATTTGCTTTTTAGGTTTTTTTTTTTCTTTTCTTGAGTTCTTCTTAGTAATTTAGTTTTTATTTGTAATTATTATTTTGTCTGGGTTTTTTTTACGCAATATATATAAATATACAAAATAAATAATGTATTCTTATAATAAAACGTTAAATATAATATATTTTTACCTCTTTTGTTTTTAAATTCATTTTAATTTTATTTACGTTTTCATATAAGTTTTGGTCCGTCACAAAGCGTGGGTTTAGCCTAGGGGTGTGCACGGTTCGGTTCGGTTCGGTTATTAAGCTTAACCGAAACCGAACTCATCGGTTAATATATTTTATCAAATGATCGATTTTCGGTTAATCGGTTCAGTTAGTTTGTCGATTTTCGGTTCAGTTCGATTAATTTTGGTTAATAACCAAAACCAAAGTTCGGCTATAATCCTAGGCTATTGACTGTTGTTAACAACTTTTCTAAAATTATTATAATAAAAGAAAAAATATCGATAATAAGATAGCACCATCAACTTTCTATTTTTCTCTCACAAAACAATTGAAAAATGAAAAATTATCTTATGAGATAAAACAAGATATGTTATTGAAAAACGACTTTTCTATTTTTCTCGCCACGCATTGGGGCAATTTTTTAATCCTAATGCGAGCAATCGATGATACCGAGCATCCTGACAAATCCGTGTTTAACTTCATGAAAAGCATATTGTCAAAAATGGTGTTTTATTCAGAGAAGCTTAAACAGAAATAAGAACCACTTGGTTCGATTACAAAGACGACACAAAATAATCAATCCAGAAACAGGGACCACTTGGTCCGATTACAAAAACAACCAAATCTACAAAGACGAATAACGGGACTGTATTTATGTGTATTTTCTCATCAAGGAGCGCAGCTCCATTTATAGATAACAGGGGACACAACGGTATAAAAAATACCGCAATCAACGAATGTTGGAAAGGAAATCGAGAGCCTGTAGACGGCGAGATCACAGCTAGAGATGTGAAGACAAGACGTCCTTGATTGGCCTTTCCATTTTTGAGGAGCAATTTTGAAAGAGGGCAATGGCTGCAAAGGTTAACCTAGAACAGAAGGAAACATGAAATCAACATTTAGTAATAAACCTGATGTGAGCTTCATTTGAGACGGCAGCAACATCATCTTATATTGGGCTTTATTTTGCCCATATAGTAATAGGCCTACTGACTTGGAGACTAGCCCAACAGGGATCACAACACTCATAGATTTGGCCCAACATCTGGAAGAGAAGAAGCCCAACATATGCCAAAGCCCGATATGCAAACACAAAAGAAATCATAAATTAGCAAATTGAATTTAGAAAATTATAATTATAATTTTAAACTCCCCCCTTAATTTGATAATTTAAACATATCAAGCATTAGATAATTTATCAATTACAATATCATCTTGGGAACAACAAACCTTTAGAGAAGCCCAAGAGAATGCACGTCATTTAGGGAGAGTAGAACCCATATTGCGACCACAAATAAACTCACAACCATACCAATGAAATGGCCCAAAACAGGATCCATGAAGTCCATTGCACATACATGTGAGATAAAAAAGAGACATATATTAATCATATAGATTCACATGTGTTGTATAGAAAGTTTTATAAGACAGAAGTCACACGACTTTTAGAAAAGACGAATCACGAGATTCATATAATACTATCAGAAAATATATGATCAGAATAAAATGCACACACATTGTAAAGACTTCAGAACAGTGTCTGAAAGACAAGACTTGTGAAGAACTTAAAAACTAATTTAACTTGATCAAAGACGCTTACAACTTTACGAGAATAAGAAAAAGAATCATATAAAAAACTCGCAAAGAACATAAAGACTAATTTGATTCAAGCAAAAACTTTTACAACTTCATAAAAGATACCGAATCATAAGATTCAAGAAATAAGTCTGATAATAATAAGAATAGCATAAACTATATCAGACAAGAAAGAAACAACCAAATCGGATTTTAAATCAAAGACGAATTCATAGAATCTCTTACACAAGAGAAAAAGAAACATACATGGTTGTCAAAAAAAAAATTTCAAGAATACTCTTGTCAATAACATACGTGAACCACACGGTTCAATTAACCAGAGACAAGATTATAGAATATAACACATACGGGTCAAGCAAAAAATCATGAACCAAATATAATAGTAATGAAAAAGATATTCATGAATTTTGACACAAACTGACATATAACTCTTCTCTGTTAGTATAACTTTTTGAAAGAAACAAAGCCCATACTTAGAACACGAAAAAAATAAAATAAGATAAAAAAATTGCATAACCTAATTGTTCCAGACATAAACACTTACACAGCATAGTAACTATCAATTTCTAATTTTCTTTAAGTGATAAAACCCCTTTTTTTAAGCGTGTTAACATTGGTTTGTTATGGTAAAACTTTAAACAAACTACCAAAAAATCTTATTTGAGCACTTTTTAACTTGTTGCATCAAGAACATGAACTTTTAAGAAAAAATTCCACTTATCATTGGTCAATGTTTGAGATGGTGAATCAAATGGTTCTTATTTAATTTTTTCTTTGAAGGTTGAAAAACACCTTTTTAGAAGAATTTAGCAATATATACCACACAAGTAATGATCAATATGAATCAAA
Organism: Smallanthus sonchifolius; assembly: GCA_023525975.1. NCBI lineage: Eukaryota > Viridiplantae > Streptophyta > Magnoliopsida > Asterales > Asteraceae > Smallanthus > Smallanthus sonchifolius. Next base: position 21,477,360 of record CM042043.1, read on the forward strand.
ACCAAGAATCACAGATAATATGAAACACAGAAACAGGGTGTCTCTCCCTAGTAACAAGATGCTGGTACTCCTAACCTAGCCAAATAATGCCTAAACGGAGTGTCACACCCTGCCAAGACGGAAACGCGATGTGTCACATGTATAGTTCATAGCACAAGGTACAAAGACAATTACTAAAGCATCACAAAATTTATTAAATTTCATAATTAATGTTTACACTTGTTTCAAATCAAACAAACATCAAGAGAAATTATTGTTCAAATTATTAACTAAGTCCAAGAGCTTCCTATATGAGTCTTCATCATCAACTATTTATATCCTGAAACATGTAAAGTAAAATGGGTCAACATAAAGTTGGTGATAGACATAGATTTTATAAGTTATAAAGATAAACTGGTACAAAAGATATAAAACAAATTCAGTACAAGTTCAAACAAGTGTGCAAGCATATCAACACCAAATTTATTGCAATCAACCCTTAATGTTATATGCATCTACAATCACAAAGATTGTGCCGTTAAAATGTCATTGCATCCACAATCACAAAGATTGTGCTGTTGAAATGTTACCACAATCCTAAAGATTGTGCTGTTGAAATGTTATTGCATCCACAATCCCAAATATTGTGCCATTGAAGTGTTATATCGGTTTCCCCTATATGGCCATACTAGTACTACCTTATGCTTGTAAACAAGTTAATGATTGCAATGTTGTTATAGTGTTTAAATATCAAGCACATAATTGAAATTGCTTGTTTAAGAATCTGTTTTGATAAAAAAGTTAAGTTATCAAGACATATGTATACATGTTTCACCCTAAAAGTAAAAAAAGAAAAAATGGGCTATGAATCTCACCTTGAATACTAGAGGGTTGAACTTGTAACTTGTAGCAACAAGAATTAAGCATGCCCTAAGTTAAATAAGATATGTTATTATAATGTAAAACGGTTTAAGAGACACAACAAAGGAACGATTGGGATCTTAGGATTTTGGAATGAACGAACGATCAAGGATTCGAATAGAGTTTGTAAAATGATGTTTTTATTTATAAAAGGGATTTAGGTATCCATAAGAAATATTATTTGCAAATTTAATATAATAGATATCTTATTAAGACAATTAGGTTACGATAATCATCATGATGAAATATTATAATATAATAATATTTATAAAGATATAATAAATAAATTTGTTATGCGAATTTGTAATAGTAAGGTTGATTATTTAGCGAGGAATCATTATGTTGCTACTAATACTATGTTATTTGTGAAAGTAATAATGTGATAAATATTTATTAATAAAACAATTATTAAAATTAGTAATACTACCAAATCATAATAATATTTTATAGATCATGTTGTTTTAAAGGTTTGGGTCAAACATATATAACCTCTTTGTTTAATAAAAGTCATGACGTTACAAACACGACCATTTCATAATTTTACAAATAATAAGGTTTATGAAAATACACTAACATTTGTCATGTTTTCGAAATATATAAAGTGGTAACGAAATAATACGCACTTAAAATGATGAGGCTCATATTCCTTTCGTGATAATCAAAACGTTTTTAGAAAATACTTAAACATAAATATGAATACTTTTTTTTTATTTAAAAAGAATATTAGTTACAAACCTTATAAGTCTATAAAAGCATTTGTTTATTGACCATAACGTAATGATAATAGTTTATAAATATATCAATGTGTGTGTGAGAGAGTAAATTGAAGTAAAAACAAGAAAAGCAAAAAAAAGAACAAAAAATGCGGCTGAGGAGGGTTGAACCCATGACCTCCAGTGTGGAGAGTAATGCTTTAACGAATTTCTCTAGGCTATTGCCTTGATAATGAAACAAAAAATAAACTTAAAAATAACGTTTACAGCTTCATCTCCTTCTTCATAAGTACAGCAGGTGCAACCAAAGGTCCCCCCCAACCCTAATTCGAATACAAGAATAACATGACCAGAGGTGCGAGAAATCAATACGTAAAAAGTTACCTAGAGTCGTCCTTGAATCGTTCAGTTTTGAAGCCTTCCCCCTCTGCGTTGATGTGCAAACCGAGAGAATGAAAAGAGGGTGAAAAATTGAGGTGATTTCGAGTGTAATAGATGTGGGTATTTATGGGGGTGTTTAGCAGGGATTAGAACACGTTTGACAGCTGGATTGACGAGATTTCAGGGCTTGATTTCAGTAATTTCGCAAATCTCATACCCATTTACGTGACTTTCTTAAATGGTCTTTAAATCTTCGATTTCGGTCCTAATCTCTCAAATTGAGACTTGATATGCAATTAATACTCGATCTTCAATGTTTAGGATTCAAAAGAATCGAGCTTTGATTGCGAATTCAACGAAATTAGAAAAAAAATGGGTTTTAACTTTTACAAGTCAAACTTTTTGTTAGTGTTCAAACCAGGGTTCAACAAAAGAAAGGGGTTCAAAATTAAGGTTTTAGGGGGGTTCTAGTGTTATAGGAGAGTTCAAAAGGTTATTGAGAGGGTTCATGTTCCAAATTCTTGTAATACCCAACATTTATTTTAGGAATTTCATTTAAAAAATCAAGATTTATATATATTTATTTCATTATTATAATTATTATTATTCTTTCTAAAAGTGAAACCCTATTTTTATAAAACTTAAAAAAAAATAATTAATTGATTTAATATAAATATATATATATATACTAGGTTAGAATCACGTGTATCACACGGGTTAAATAAATATAATGTTATATATAATTAGTAAATAAAAAATTACGTTTTTAATTATAAGGTAGTCTTTTAACGCATACACTCGTCAAAATATGTCTACTTTAACGTGACAATTATAAATTACATTAAGTTATTTTTTTTAACTTGGTATTTTGTTATTAAATTCATTTGTTTAATGATATAATAACAATACATAATTAAATAAAAAAATATCCGTAATTAGATTGATATTAAATATTTAAAAATATATTATTTTAATATAGTATTAAATAGGAGAGAGAGGTGGGAAAACAATGCTGAAGTTAAACCACAAGTGTCCCTTTTTTACTTGTTTATTAGTATAGATATATATATACACACATATATATAGAGGAGGGTTCCTGATGTGTGTAAACTGTATATAAATTTTAATAAAGATTTTTCACACAACGGTGTTTTAAATAAAGAAACGATTGTCACCTTATGACTAACTACACACACAATAGGCAAGTTCACCTATCGTATAAGTAGTACAGTTTTAGGCAAGAACTGAGTATCGATCCGTGGACACGATAGCTCCCGATAATAAACATTTGTCACTGTATAACCGATCAAAGTAGAAGATTTGATATTTTTGTATTTTTAAACTAAAATAATTAACAATTTAACTAATCAAAGAGAGAAGGCAAAGATGAAGATAAACAATCAAGGGAAGATATCACTTGGACTTTGAATCGACTTAGCAATACAATAACAACAAGCACAAACTCATGGTGAGATCATTTTCTACACATGGTTCATGGAGATAGACTAGACTCCTGTCAAGGCTATCTAATCATATAACTCTTCGAAAAGCTAGAACGACAAACACATAATAGCCACCTAAAGTTATGCAATGAAGAACCAATGACACAATTATGTCAAGATTTAAGATGAACAAGACTCCCGTCACGGTTATCAAATTCCACAAATCTTTGAAAAGTTAGCACGATAAACACATGGTAACCACCTCAAAATACGTAAAGTAGACAAAGCTATGACCAATCTTCAACTCATGAACATCGTATCACGATTACAAAATCTGTAAGTTCACGCTAATAAACCAAAGAATTTCATAACCAATGACATGAGAAATTCATAACATACACCACGGTTTTCTCAAACATAAGCATAAGGATGTACATTTGTCCAATCTTACTAGATAATCAACCTTCATACACCATTCCTAGTCGAATGCCACAAAAATACATACAAGATATGCAAATATGTGAATAAATGCTATAACACATACAGTTTTCCAACATAATATGGTTACAACACCTACAAGGTTAACTAAATCATCAAACTAGAGCAAATACACACATTCATTGAAGACTAATCAAGCATCATCATGAAATTGACATAATCAACATGAATAGTTGTGTACAAGTTGTTAAAGCATGCTAAGTTTCATCTAATCTAAGTGATAATACGAGTTTAGCCCATAAACCTTACAAAAACCACAACCAAGCTCAAGAACAAGGAAGAAAACATGATAGAACTAGTAATCAAACCAAGAAAATGAGAAGATGTGGGTTGTAGGATGTTAAATCTTCCTTGAATGTGTTGGATCTTCAATCTCAGCCTTCAATCTCCCAAGATCTGCTCGAAATCGCCAAGGTGAGTTGGGAGAACTAGGGTTTTTAGTCAAAAATGGAATCCCCTTCAAATGAAGGAGAATTGGGGATAAGAGGTGAAATCTGCGTCTGCACATGGTCATGTACGAAAGTGACATGCCCATGTGGACCATCTGATCAACACATCTTGTAGTGTTCTCAGCAACGTTGGCTCATGTCCGAAATTTTCCTTTTTTGAGATTTTTTTCAAGTCTTTAGTTTTTCACCAAAAATCACCACGTTACCACCGGGAGCTGCAATATTCAAATTAAACACAAATAAGTGTTCGAACCAAAGGATTTGCTACCAAAAACAATTATAATGAGGGGAAATATTCATTATTCATATGTGTAATTATTAACATATCAAACATCCCCACACTTAAACTTTGCTTGTCCTCAAGAAAACTCTCATGCAAAAGTTTTAAAAGAATCCCATTGGCAAAATAAAATGTGGGAAGCAATCCATAAGCTAACATGAGATCCAAACTCATAAAAAATTATGAGGCAATGCAACAGTCAAAAGAAGAAACCAAACGAGTTAAAAATGTTTTTATGTTTTCTATTCAAAACTTGGCAATATCTGTTCAACGTAACAAGTCTATTGGATCTTCCTTTTATGCATGAGCTTAAACCTCTCACAAAAGTTCACTCAACACTCGGTTATTTATATGTGCAAGTGTATAAATGAATCACTCAATGCCAAACAATGAAGCAACATAATCATAGGTTTGCAAAGGAATCAAATCTCTACCAATTAACATGAGAAAATGCATAAATCAAGAGGACTTTGATGGGTTGTAACGTGGCTAGGGTTAAGGGTATGGAATTTAGGATATAAAGGTGGCTAAATAGTTAAAATCCGGAATAGTTAGAAGCTAAATGTGAACAACTACAACGAATATAACGAAAAATAAACAAATAACTTAAACATAACTAGTAGAGAGCTAAGATAAAGTTTTTTTTCAATTCAATACACAAGATTCGCTCACTTTGGTTCTTTCTTTCTAATACAAAACTACTACAACAATTTAATTTTTTGACATGCTTTTTTTGTTTTTTTTGTTTCTTTATATAATTCTATAAAGCCGCAACGAACGTCAAATGAAACAACATACGTTCTGAACAAGTTAACTAGAGAGCACAAATTAGACAACCAACATAAACCGGAATTTTAACACAAAGGTTTAAAAATAAAAGGCTAATTTGGTTAAGTGGGTTAAAAATGTGGGTTATTACACAAAATGGGAATAAGGCTCAGCGTGGCGACTAGTGGTAATAATGTGGGTAGGGGAAAAGAAATGAAAAAGGTTGTACAAAGTGGGTGATCCTACTGCCTCTATCATTTTCATACAAAAACTCAGTTCATTATCTTGAAATGTATGTCCTAAGCAAGTTCTAATATGAATGCAACATTTGGCTCACTCAAAAATCAATAAAAACGTGAACATGTAGTGCAATATGGCGCGCACAAGCAATAAAGGCTAAAAAATGCTCACGAAAACGGAGGGATAAGGGTCAAGGTTCAAACACATGCATAAATGTCTTATTTTTCAACTTGCCATGCTTCAAGATATTCCAAAATGTTTTATTACAACACTCGAGAGTTTCACTTAATCATGTGATGCCGACAATGCAATCATGCTTAAGGATCTAAAATAAAGATATATGGATGCCACTTATTGAACTTAGTGAAATTTTTGCCAAAAATGGGAGGTTTTCTAAAATGCAGTGAGAAGTATAGCATAGACATGCATAAGTTTACAAAAACCCCGACATCCCCACACTTGAAACGTACATTGCTCTTAATGTACCAAAAATATGCATGTGCAATGAAAATGCATATGAGTGCGAGAAAGGGTGAAACAGAAAAACTCCCCTGGTGAAATTTGTGAACAAACGCTCAATAAGTTCCCAAAAAGCCTCTATGCTCCAAGCGTGAAAAATCCAACCAAAATGATCACTAACACATTCAAGCACAAAAGATGAGTATAGTCAAAAGACATAAAGCACACATACCAAAGTAGTAAATGAAAATGCAAAACGAACACATATTGTTAAAACTTTTGATTTAAATTTTTTTTTCTTTTTAAATTTTGGCTAACATGGCCATGTGGACCATGTGTCCCGGTAACACAGGCCAGACATGCTCATGTCTGCCCTTGTGACCTGGAAACATAGGCCAGACATGCTCATGTCTGCCCATGTGTATGAGAAACAATCAGGAATTGCGATCCACATGGCTATGTGGACTAGGCACATACCCATGTGGACCATGGGTTCCAACAACATAGCTCGTATTGAGCTCGTGTCTAGCAATTCTTGCAACCAACCAAAAAAAATATTAAACAAACGACTTACAAAAACTCGGGTTGCCTCCCAGATGTAACATCCCAAAATAAATAAAAACCCAAATAAAAGAAAAAAAAGAAGGTGGGCTTGGCTAGGGGCCGGCCCATGGGCCCGAAAACTGAAAAGAACCCTTCTAATCAGCAGTCATTCCTCCATTTCCTTCATTTCTTCCTGCGCAAGAACTTTAGAGAGAGAGAGAGAGATCGTCTAGAGAGAGAAAGCTCGGATCAAGCTCAAAGTCTCGAGGATTGTTGCTCAACATCTCTGGAGCATAAAGGAACGAGAAGGAAGCTGTAACAGGTAATTATTATGCCTAAATCTGAGTTTTTGTAACTTTCGGGTTTCGGGTTAATAATCGAGTAAAGGTTTAGATTTTTACGTGTGAAACTGGAAACAAACCACGGGTTTGGGTTCATGGGGGAAAATGGAACATTTCGAACGTAAAAAGTTCAAAGCTTGATCGATTAGAACAAAGGGACCAGATCTAGGGTTCTGTTTGGGGAAGAAGACTGCACAGTCGAAACTACTAGTTTCGATATGGACGCATCTATCGAAACTACCTAGTTTCGACAGGGGCAGACCCATCGAAACTACCATAGTTTCGATATAGACCCAAGACCTTAACTAAGAATTTATATAAGTCATACGACTCGAAACTACTTAGTTTCGATAAGAAGCAGTGACTCGAAACTACTTAGTTTCGATAAGAAGCAGTGACTCGAAACTACTTAGTTTCGATAAGAAGCCAGGGCTCGAAACTACATAGTTTCGATAAGAAGCAGTGACTCGAAACTACTTAGTTTCGATAAGAAGCCAGGGCTCGAAACTACATAGTTTCGATAAGGAGCCAGGGCTCGAAACTACCTAGTTTCGATAATGAAACCATGACCCGAAACATCTGAGTCAAGCCTAGTAATGTCTAAGTGTCCCCTAGGAACACAGCCTTACGCCTATGACTTGATTATACAGATTGTGGGTGACCATAGTGACATTCAGGAACCGGCTAGGTGTAAACAGAAACGATTCATCTGGTGAGTTCTTATTGCCCTTTTTCCTAATGGTTTTGGGCTGGCATGCATACTGGTATAGTATTTTATAAAAATGTTATTTTTATAAAATGAAAGGCAAAGTATAGTATTTTATAAAAATGTTATTTTTATAAAATGAAAGGCAAAGTATAGTATTTTATAAAAATGTTATTTTTATAAAATGAAAGGCAAAGTATAGTATTTTATAAAAATGTTATTGTTATAAAATGAAAGATAAAGAACAAAAGAGCATAGTATTATCTTTTAAACAAGTTTTTGAAAGATAACAATGAGCTAAAGAAAGAACGATAAAGGAGCCGTACTTCGGTACAGCTCGACAGTGACAGTGACAGTGACAGTGACAAATACCATGTTATATGCTTATGTGTTAATATGTGTTATTTGTCTATATGAAAGTTATGTGATTGCATTTCTATTTGTGTAATAGTGTAATTGCATTGCATAGTAGTTGCATAGTAGAAAGTCCTGCAGGCATGCTAAAGTAGAAGTCTCACCCTGAGGTGTGAGCAATGCTAAAAGAGTCTTACACTTCGGTGTAAGCAATGCTAAAGGAGTCTTACACTTCGGTGTAAGCAATGCTAAAGGAGTCTTCACTTCGGTGTAAGCGAGAAAGTCTCACCCTGAGGTGTGAGCAATGCTAAAGGAGTCTTGCACTAACGTGCAAGCGAGAAAGAAAGTCCCACCCTGAGGTGTGGGCAGCGCTAAAGTAAAAGTCTTACCCTGAGGTGTAAGCAAGATAGGGATCTGGTCCTCGGACCACGATCCATATGTGATAGTTAAAGTATGATAAAGTCACTTGTCAAGTATAAGTGAAATGATAGACAGAATACAGTGGGACACCCTAACGGGTTTCCTTAAAGATAAAGTTTTAATGACAGATAGTAACGTAACAGATTTATAATTGTAACGTTGTAAAGTTTTAAAGTAATAGTTAAAAGTTTATTTCAAAGAAAGTGAAAGTAAAGCTTATTTTATTTTAATAAAACTAAGCTACCAAAGATAAAGTTTACAGTTTAAAGTAAAGAGAGAACTCACCAGCGTTAGCTGACTTTTAGTATGCATGACAGGTAAAAAGGGTAAAGCTAAAGAAAAGTGAAAGAGCCATGTGGGCTGGATAGCATGGACATCGGGCTGCGGTATTGAAGACTGACATTTCCAATCCTGATAGTTCATGTTATAGACAATATTTCATGTTTTACCAGAAGAAAGTTCTACCAGAAGCATTGGGCGAGGCCCTTAAAGAGTTTAATATAGGGAAGAAAGAAACGAAAGAGGAAAGCAGCAAGAGACTTGGAGTCACTGACAGTGATGATTCTGATTATGAAATGGCAACCCGGGGTTGCAACTATAAGTCCTTTCGGGGGTGTGACCCGCCGAAGTATGATGGACGGAAAGATGCTGTTGCCACTTTTGAGTGGATAGAGAGAATGAATGGGGTGATCAACATTAGTGAGTGCCGTGATGATCAAGCGGTCAAGTTTGCCGCTCACTCATTCACTAATGAGGCATTAAGCTGGTGGAGATCGATCGAAAGAATCAAGTCTTCTGCTGAGATGAAAAAGATGAAATGGGACGACATGAAAAAGCTGCTAATCACTAAGTTCTGCCCGCAGAACGAGATTGACAGAGTTGAGAGGGAATTTCTGGGGCTCTGTGCTGGTAGTATGACTCATCGCCAGTATACCTCCAAATATCAAGAGTTGGCTCAGCTGGTTCCACATCTGGTGGACACTGAGGAAAAGAGGATTAAGTACTACATCAAGGGACTACCACAGAAAGTCCGTGTGCACGTGAAAGCTAATGCTCCCACGAGTTTTGAATCTGTGGTATCACTTGCTGGGATAGTTTATGATGACTTCGAATCCGCAGACCCACTGCCTACTGAGAAGAAAGTGACCAATGCCGTTAAACGGCCAGCTAAAGAGTGGGCGGGGCCGGAGACGAAGAAACTGAGGATTGAAGATGGGGTTGAATGTGTTAAGTGTGGCAGGAAGCACTCGGGCGAGTGCCGAGTTGGGTTAAATATGTGCTATAGGTGCGGAAAGACCGGACACTACTCTCGAGAGTGTCCCGGGGCACAGTCTTGTTATAACTGCGGGATACCTGGCCACATGGCCAAAGACTGTCGGAAACCCAAGGCTACTGGCACCGAGAAGGGTAAAGAACCTGAGAAGCCGAAGGCAAGGACCCGGGCGTATGCACTGACACAGGAGGAGGCTAGGGGAGACCCAGATGTTGTGTCAGGTACGTTCATCCTTGACCACACTTATGTTTCAGTATTATTTGATTCGGGTGCCAGTAGGAGTTTTATATCATCTTCTAAGTGTAAAAGAATGAAATGCAAAGTTACTAGAGTAGAGCAAGCCTTTAATGTGGAAACCGCAGTGGGCAAGACCACGATAGTAAGTGAATTGGTAGATAATTGCACGATAAAGATTCATGGCCATAGATTCCCAGTTAGGTTGTATGTTATGACCTTGGGAGGATTCGATATAGTTTTGGGTATGGATTGGTTAGCTGCCAACGAAGCCCGGATAATATGTAGACGAAAGATAGTTCAGCTCAAAGCTCCAGACGGTGGCGAGGTTTTGGTGTACGGGGATCGCGACGGTTCACTAACGAACGTCATATCAATGATAAAGGCAGAGAAGTATATAGGGCGCGGATGCGAGGCCTACCTGGCCTATGTGATAGACAATGATGTAAAGGTGAGAGAGTTAAAAGACGTACCAGTTGTATGTAATTTTCCGGGGGTGTTTCCTGAGGAGTTGCCTGGGTTACCACCTGACCGGGAGACAGAGTTCCAGATAGACTTAGTGCTAGGTGCCCAGCCCGTGGCTAAAGCACCGTACCGACTTGCACCTCTGGAGATGAAAGAGCTGATGGTACAGTTGGAAGAACTTTTGGATAGAGGATTTATCAGACCAAGCATTTCTCCATGGGGTGCTCCGGTTCTGTTCGTAAAGAAGAAAGATGGTGCCATGAGAATGTGCATCGACTACAGAGAGTTGAACAAGCGTACAGTAAAGAACAAATATCCGCTACCAAGGATCGATGATCGGTTCGACCAACTACAGGGCGCCAGATGGTTCTCCAAGATCGATCTGCGGTCGGGATATCATCAGTTAAAGGTAAGAGAAGAGGACATACCTAAGACAGCGTTTCGCACGCGTTATGGGCATTACGAGTTTCGCGTGATGTCTTTCGGCTTGACGAACGCTCCGGCAGCATTCATGAGTATGATGAACCAGGTGTGTAGACCGATGCTAGATAGGTCGGTGATAGTGTTTATAGACGACATACTCATTTATTCGAAAAGTGAAGGTGATCATGCTTGTCATCTTCGAGAAGTACTAGAGACGCTACAAAAAGAAAAGTTGTATGCCAAGTTCTCCAAATGCGCGTTCTGGCTTAAGGAAGTCCAATTCTTAGGTCACGTTATCAACGCAGACGGCATTATGGTTGACCCGGCTAAGATAGAGGCAGTACAGGAATGGGAAACCCCGAAGACGCCAACCGAGATTCGGAGTTTTCTGGGATTGGCAGGTTACTATCGAAGGTTCATTCAGGACTTCTCGAGAATAGCTTCGCCACTGACAAAGTTGACACGTAAAGAAGTAAAGTACGAATGGGGTCAGGCTCAGTCCAAAGCATTTGAAGAGTTAAAGAAGAAGTTGACCCAAGCCCCAGTGTTAGCACTACCCGACGGTAACGAGGACCTGGTGGTATATTCTGACGCATCGGGACAAGGGTTAGGGTGTGTTTTGATGCAGAGGGGAAAGGTGATCGCGTATGCGTTACGACAGCTAAAGATCCACGAAATTAACTACCCGACTCACGATTTGGAGCTCGCGGCAGTTGTTTTTGCGTTAAAGATTTGGAGTCATTACCTCTACGGGGTGAAATGCACGATTTATTCGGATCACAAGAGCTTGAAGTATTTCTTCGAACAGAAAGACCTGAATATGCGGCAAAGGCGGTGGTTAGAATTGCTGAAAGACTATGACTGTGAGATCCTATACCACCCGGGAAAGGCGAATGTGGTCGCTGATGCCCTAAGTCGTAAGGAGAATCGTTCTCCTATTAGGGTAAAAGCGTACCAGTTAGTGATAACCCCAGATTTTATGACAGAGCTAGAAGCAGCACAGAAGGAAGCACTAAAGGAAGAGAACATAAAGAAAGAAAGAATGGTCGGTCAACAGACAAAGTTAGAATTAAACACTCATGGAGTGAGGACCAGGTGTGGTCGCATGTGGGTACCGAAGGGCGGAGAGCTTAGGGCCAAAGTACTTGACGAGGCCCATAAGTCTCGATATTCCATCCACCCAGGAACCACGAAAATGTACCAGGATTTGAAAAAAGAGTATTGGTGGCCTAACATGAAGAATGATGTGACCGGATATGTAAGCAAGTGTCTGACTTGCTCACAAGTTAAAGCAGAGCATCAGAAACCGTACGGGAAGATCCAGCCTCTGGAAATACCCGAATGGAAGTGGGAGCGTATCACCATGGACTTTATTACAAAGCTGCCCCGCACAGCAAAAGGCCATGATACGATTTGGGTTATAGTGGATCGTCTGACAAAGAGTGCACATTTCTTGCCAATTCGCGAAACGTATTCATCTGAGAAGTTGGCAGAAGTATTTATCAATGAAATTGTCTCTCGACATGGCGCACCGTTATCAATTGTATCTGACCGGGACACCCGATTTACATCGAGGTTCTGGAAAAGATTTCACGAGTCAATGGGTACAAGACTGAACATCAGCACGGCTTATCATCCACAGACGGATGGTCAATCAGAAAGGACCATCCAGACGTTAGAGGATATGCTCCGCGCATGCATTATAGACTTTGGTGGCAATTGGGATAGTCACCTACCATTGGCAGAGTTCTCCTACAACAACAGCCACCACACCACTATTGGTATGCCGCCTTACGAAATGTTGTATGGTAGAAGATGTCGAACCCCGGTCTGTTGGGGCGAGGTAGGACAGAAAGAGTTGGGGAGTTTAGAGGTAGTCACAACAACCTCTGAAAAGATTGACCAGATCAAGGCCAGAATGAAAGCTGCACAGGACCGTCAAAAGTCCTACGCGGATAAAAGGCGAAGACCAATCGAATTCAAGGTCGGGGATCAAGTACTATTGAAAGTATCTCCCTGGAAGGGGATCATTCGATTCAGAAAGAGAGGGAAGTTAAGCCCAAGATTCGTCGGGCCTTTCAAAATACTAGCACGGGTTGGTGAAGTCGCTTACCGGTTAGAATTACCTGATGAGCTGAGTGGAATTCACCCAACCTTCCACGTGTCGCACTTGCGCAAGTGCCTGGCCGACGAATCGGCACACGTGACACTTGACGACATCGAGATAGATAATAGCCTCAATTACATCGAGGAACCCGTCGCCATACTAGACAGGAAAGAAAAGCGGTTACGGAATAAAGCGATACAGTTAGTCAAAGTACAATGGAAGCATCGTAAAGGGTCGGAAGCTACATGGGAAACCGAGACAGAAATGAAAGAGTCGTACCCGCACCTGTTTGACTTATAACAGGTTTCGAGGACGAAACCTTTCGTAAGAAGGGTAGACTTGTAACATCCCAAAATAAATAAAAACCCAAATAAAAGAAAAAAAAGAAGGTGGGCTTGGCTAGGGGCCGGCCCATGGGCCCGAAAACTGAAAAGAACCCTTCTAATCAGCAGTCATTCCTCCATTTCCTTCATTTCTTCCTGCGCAAGAACTTTAGAGAGAGAGAGAGATCGTCTAGAGAGAGAAAGCTCGGATCAAGCTCAAAGTCTCGAGGATTGTTGCTCAACATCTCTGGAGCATAAAGGAACGAGAAGGAAGCTGTAACAGGTAATTATTATGCCTAAATCTGAGTTTTTGTAACTTTCGGGTTTCGGGTTAATAATCGAGTAAAGGTTTAGATTTTTACGTGTGAAACTGGAAACAAACCACGGGTTTGGGTTCATGGGGGAAAATGGAACATTTCGAACGTAAAAAGTTCAAAGCTTGATCGATTAGAACAAAGGGACCAGATCTAGGGTTCTGTTTGGGGAAGAAGACTGCACAGTCGAAACTACTAGTTTCGATATGGACGCATCTATCGAAACTACCTAGTTTCGACAGGGGCAGACCCATCGAAACTACCATAGTTTCGATATAGACCCAAGACCTTAACTAAGAATTTATATAAGTCATACGACTCGAAACTACTTAGTTTCGATAAGAAGCAGTGACTCGAAACTACTTAGTTTCGATAAGAAGCAGTGACTCGAAACTACTTAGTTTCGATAAGAAGCCAGGGCTCGAAACTACATAGTTTCGATAAGGAGCCAGGGCTCGAAACTACCTAGTTTCGATAATGAAACCATGACCCGAAACATCTGAGTCAAGCCTAGTAATGTCTAAGTGTCCCCTAGGAACACAGCCTTACGCCTATGACTTGATTATACAGATTGTGGGTGACCATAGTGACATTCAGGAACCGGCTAGGTGTAAACAGAAACGATTCATCTGGTGAGTTCTTATTGCCCTTTTTCCTAATGGTTTTGGGCTGGCATGCATACTGGTATAGTATTTTATAAAAATGTTATTTTTATAAAATGAAAGGCAAAGTATAGTATTTTATAAAAATGTTATTTTTATAAAATGAAAGGCAAAGTATAGTATTTTATAAAAATGTTATTTTTATAAAATGAAAGGCAAAGTATAGTATTTTATAAAAATGTTATTGTTATAAAATGAAAGATAAAGAACAAAAGAGCATAGTATTATCTTTTAAACAAGTTTTTGAAAGATAACAATGAGCTAAAGAAAGAACGATAAAGGAGCCGTACTTCGGTACAGCTCGACAGTGACAGTGACAGTGACAGTGACAAATACCATGTTATATGCTTATGTGTTAATATGTGTTATTTGTCTATATGAAAGTTATGTGATTGCATTTCTATTTGTGTAATAGTGTAATTGCATTGCATAGTAGTTGCATAGTAGAAAGTCCTGCAGGCATGCTAAAGTAGAAGTCTCACCCTGAGGTGTGAGCAATGCTAAAGGAGTCTTACACTTCGGTGTAAGCAATGCTAAAGTAGTCTTACACTTCGGTGTAAGCAATGCTAAAGGAGTCTTCACTTCGGTGTAAGCGAGAAAGTCTCACCCTGAGGTGTGAGCAATGCTAAAGGAGTCTTGCACTAACGTGCAAGCGAGAAAGAAAGTCCCACCCTGAGGTGTGGGCAGCGCTAAAGTAAAAGTCTTACCCTGAGGTGTAAGCAAGATAGGGATCTGGTCCTCGGACCACGATCCATATGTGATAGTTAAAGTATGATAAAGTCACTTGTCAAGTATAAGTGAAATGATAGACAGAATACAGTGGGACACCCTAACGGGTTTCCTTAAAGATAAAGTTTTAATGACAGATAGTAACGTAACAGATTTATAATTGTAACGTTGTAAAGTTTTAAAGTAATAGTTAAAAGTTTATTTCAAAGAAAGTGAAAGTAAAGCTTATTTTATTTTAATAAAACTAAGCTACCAAAGATAAAGTTTACAGTTTAAAGTAAAGAGAGAACTCACCAGCGTTAGCTGACTTTTAGTATGCATGACAGGTAAAAAGGGTAAAGCTAAAGAAAAGTGAAAGAGCCATGTGGGCTGGATAGCATGGACATCGGGCTGCGGTATTGAAGACTGACATTTCCAATCCTGATAGTTCATGTTATAGACAATATTTCATGTTTTAGTTTGATGAATGATTTGAATTAAAGACTTCCGCTGTAATAGATTCTGATTTCCGGTTTAAGAACTATGTTTGTTATGTTGTGTGCCAACTATGAGATGTACCCGTTTTGGGGCGTTTCACCAGAAACGCTTTATTTATTAACGAGTCCTTAGCTTGACTCGGCCCTAGAGCATGTCATTATAAGGCAAGTGATGGGGAAAATTAACAAATGGGTGGCTTATGGTATTTGAAAACCCATCCGACTCGTTTGTTTTAATGCATTTACCATCGGTTAGTACGAACCCAATAGTAAACGCAAACACAATGCAAACGGGTCGTGCCACCAACACTTGAATTTGCCTGGACCAAACCTGATACAACTGATGTAATGAAGGAGACGATCATCCCGATAAAATATTGTTGACTTGCAATGCTTGATGGACCTATGTCGCGCCTTCAATGTTGGTTGGCCCGTGAAATAGTTTGCTCTCTCTCGCGGTTTGTTTGACTCGTGAGACGAATCATCATCGTGGTCATTCACGGGTCGGCTTTCTTTATTGCACAACGGGGTATCAGGTGTCACCATGGTCATTGGTTCGTTGGTGAACCCATCCGTTTGCACATATTTCTCTCGGTGCGGTTTTTCCTTGGTAACCACGGTTGGCTTCCCATAAAGCAATGCTTCTAATTCATCAAGATCACCAACCGGGTCAAACATTTCTCCTTTCCCTTCCATAAGAGATATGCTCACTAATTCGTCACCAAACTCGTCCTCCCAAGATGGAATAATGTGGTATGCGGTCTCCTCATTAGTGATGTTCGGGATAACCACTTCCATCGCATCATCCTCACAAGACAAGTGTAAAGTACATACGGGATACAACGAATCATGCATGGTACCATATGCAAACAAAGGTAGATGAGAATCATACTCATAACCAATCGAGCTAGAAGTGGAACACTTACATGATTCTAGCTCTTCATTGTTCAACACGCGAGGGCATGGAAACTCTGGCTCATCATACTCGAATCCACTCTGAACTGGAGGTGGGACTTGCGTTTCATCCATTATTGACTCCGCTTCAGATTCTTGCTCAGACACATCAAAGGATGCAACCAGATGGGCTTCACTTCCATCCTCATGCTCCAAATCAGTACTCAGATCTATGCTGCAAGATGAACTTTCTTGTAGAAAGTTGGCATAAATCTCGTTAATCACAATGCCTTGTGCCTCTACTCTACGGAACAGTTCCTCGGATTCACTAACATAAACTTCTTGTTTCCCAACCACATCATGGTCACAACCGGTGGTCGGCTGTGAAAACATATCGATTCCTCGTTGCAGCAACTCATATAATGACGGACGGGGCTCGGTTTGGGATGGTGGCATGATGGGATCCTTAAATGGTTGTGAGTAGGATTATGGTTCATCATAAAAATCCGTGTGATACCCCTGGAAATGATAACAATCCGGTGTATAGTGAGGTCCTCCACAGATCTCGCACCAAACTTCCTCTTGGCAACCTTCATGATCAAAATGGTATCCTCCACTGCGTCGATACATAAAAGGTTACCTGGAGTCGTCCTTGAATCGTTCGGTTTTGAAGCCTTCCCCCTCTGCGTCGATGTGCAAACCGAGAGAATGAAAAGAGGGTAAAAAATTGAGGTGATTTCGAGTGTAATATATGTGGGTATTTATGGGGGTGTTTAGCAAGGATTAGAAACAGCTGGATTGACGAGATTTCGGGGCTTGATTTCAGTAATTTCGCAAATTTCATACCCATTTACGTGACTTTCTTAAATGGTTTTCAAATCTTCGATTTCGGTCCTAATCTCTCAAATTGGGACTTGATACACAATTAATACTCGATCTTGAATGTTTAGGATTCAAAAGAATCGAGCTTTGATTGCGAATTCAACAAAATTAGAAGAAAAAAAATAGGTTTTAACTTTTACAAGTCAAACTTTTTGTTAGTGTTCAAACCAGGGTTCAATGTTAAGGTTTTAGGGGGTTCAAGTGTTATAGGAGAGTTCAAAAGGTTAATGAGAGGGTTCATGTTCCAAATTCTTGTAATACCCAACATTTATTTTAGGAATTTCATTTAAAAAATCAAGATTTATATATATTTATTTTATTATTATAATTATTATTCTTTCTAAAAGTGAAACCCTATTTTTATAAAACTTAAAAAAATAATTAATTGATTTAATATAAATATATATATATATATACCATGTTAGAATCACGTGTATCACACGGGTTAAATAAATATAATGTTATATATAATTAGTAAATAAAAAATTACGTTTTTAAAAACCAGTGTTTTACACGAGTTAAATAAATTATAAGGTAATCTTTTAACGCATACACTCGTCAAAATATGTCTACTTTAACGTGACAATTATAAATTATATTAAGTTATTTTTTTTAACTTGGTATTTTGTTATTAAATTCATTTGTTTAATGATATAATAACAATCCATAATTAAATAAAAAAATATCCGTAATTAGATTGATATTAAATATTTAAAAATATATTATTTTAATATAGTATTAAATAGGAGAGAGAGGCGGGAAAACAATGCTGAAGTTAAACCACAAGTGTCCCTTTTTTACTTGTTTATTAGTATAGATATATATATACACATATATATAGAGGAGGGTTCCTGATGTGTGTAAACTATATATAAATTTTAACAAAGATTTTTCACACAACGGTGTTTTAAATAAAGAAACGATTGTCACCTTATGACTAACTACACACACAATAGGCAAGTTCACCTATCGTATAAGTAGTACAGTTTTAGGCAAGAACTGAGTATCGATCCGTGGACACGATAGCTCCCGATAATAAACATTTGTCACTGTATAACCGATCAAAGTAGAAGATTTGATATTTTTGTATTTTTAAACTAAAATAATTAACAATTTAACTAATCAAAGAGAGAAGGCAAAGATGAAGATAAACAATCAAGGGAAGATATCACTTGGACTTTGAATCGACTTAGCAATACAATAACAACAAGCACAAACTCATGGTGAGATCATTTTCTACACATGGTTCATGGAGATAGACTAGACTCCCGTCAAGGCTATCTAATCATATAACTCTTCGAAAAGCTAGAACGACAAACACAGAATAGCCACCTAAAGTTATGCAATGAAGAACCAATGACACAATTATGTCAAGATTTAAGATGAACAAGACTCCCATCACGGTTATCAAATTCCACAAATCTTTGGAAAGTTAGCACGATAAACACATGGTAACCACCTCAAAATACGTAAAGTAGACAAAGCTATGACCAATCTTCAACTCATGAACATCGTATCACGATTACAAAACCTGTAAGTTCACGCTAATAAACCAAAGAATTTCATAACCAATGACATGAGAAATTCATAACATACACCACGGTTTTCTCAAACATAAGCATAAGGATGTACATTTGTCCAATCTTACTAGATAATCAACCTTCATATACCATTTCTAGTCGAAGGACACAAAAATACATACAAGATATGCAAATATGTGAATAAATGCTATAACACATACATTTTTCCAACATAATATGGTTACAACACCCACAAGGTTAACTAAATCATCAAACTAGAGCAAATACACACATTCATTGAAGACTAATCAAGTATCATCATGAAATTGACATAATCAACATGAATAGTTGTGTACAAGTTGTTAAAGCATGCTAAGTTTCATCTAATCCAAGTGATAATACGAGTTTAGCCTATAAACCTTACAAAAACCACAACCAAGCTCAAGAACATGGAAGAAAACATGATAGAACTAGTAATCAAACCAAGAAAATAAGAAGATGTGGGTTGTAGGATGTTAAATCTTCCTTGAATGTGTTGGATCTTCAATCTCAGCCTTCAATCTCCCAAGATCTGCTCGAAATCGCCAAGGGGAGTTGGAGAACTAGGGTTTTTAGTCAAAAATGGAATCCCTTCAAATGAAGGAGAATTGGGGATAAAAGGTGAAATCTGTGTCTGCAAATGGCCATGTACGAAAGTGACAATCCCATGGGACCATCTGATCAACACATCTTGTAGTGTTCTCAGCAACGTTGGCTCACATGGCCATGTCAGAATTTGACATGGCCATGTCCGAAACTTTCCTTTTTCGAGATTTTTTTCAAGTCTTTAGTTTTTCACCAAAAATCACCACGTTCCCACCGGGAGCTGCAATATTCAACTTAAACACAAATAAGTGTTCGAACCAAAGGATTTGCAACCAAAAACAATCAAAATGAGGTGAAATATGCATTATTCACATGTGTATTTATTAACATATCAGTTCCCCTACAAAGTCTTTTTTTTTTTCCTAAAAAGGCTAAAAATAGATCTCAATCATCCATTTTCTTAATTAATGGTTGAGATTTGATTAAAATTTTGGTGTTGATTTTCAGTTATTACTAATCATTATTAAGGGAATCTAGACTTTTTGTATTTGATCCTACCCAATTAAAAATTTAATTTCTCCTTAAATCTCGTAAAGCATTAAAGTGTGATTAATATCTATCACGTATTTCCATCACCAATTCACATTACCATAATATTGTTTAAAAAAAACACTGCTCCATCAGAATAATCCATCACCGATTCGGCTTCTTCTCTCTCTCATTATGTATAACATTGCTTAAAAATGAAGATACTGATTATTATCGTGGGAAGGTTAGTTCAAACACTCCAACCATGGCGATTTTTATGTTCAGTGTTGTTGAAAACAACTAAAGTTCTTATCTTAGTGTAGATATGAAGGTAGTATACAGTTGAAGAACATGCATGTCCTAAGGTCGTCCTCAAAGAAAAATCAACAAGCGAAGAAGATGAAGGTGGTTAGTACTGCTAAGTCGGTTAAGGAGGAAAAAGGTAAGACTTAATGTGTTAATGTTCTTAACAGTATATTGTTTGATGTTATTTGCATGTTTTAATTAATAGAAAAAACAGTACTTTGATAATATGCATGTACTGATTTAGTTGAATAGCATTTGCATGTCTAGAAATCACATTTGATTTAATAAAGAAATGTATACTAGGTGTGTACTTGTACTGTTTGATGGAGTGGTTTATATAAATTCATGTGTGAATGTCTAGTATAGATCTGATTTGTCTAGCATGTTGAATGTTGATGTATTACGTGTGTTGTAATCAATAATTTTGATGCAATTATGTGTCACAGAATGTTAATGTACTGCTTATACTGGTTTAAACATAAAAGGATGCTTTGTACCAGTACTGAAATAAACTATGTTGTATTCAACACTTTGATGTAGTTTTGAAATCCAATAATGTTAATGTACTACATGTGTTGGTAAACATGCATGTACTGATTTAATACATAGGATTCGTTATCGGTACTGCATGTTTTGATATTCTTATAGGTGATAAATCACACTTTGATGTGCATTATCAGTATTGCATGAATTTTTAGAAAGTTCATACTAACTAATTGGATTTGCTTTTTTTTACAGGTGTTTCCAAAAAGGTGAAAAACACTAAGAAACAAGTATACTTCGATGATGATTTCCAAACTCCTCCTACTAAACGTAAGCATTTGAAAGCAGATATTGGTGATCGACACCCAAAATTGTAGGAAAACCATACCAACTTCAGGCTTAGCTGAGTGTTGAACATCTGGTTCGTATTGCAACAATGGTGTGTTGATTTCTTCGTATTTCAATAAAGATGTTAGGATATGTATTTTGCGATGTTCCTCGATGTATACCCAACATGGTGCTTGTGCTGTTTTAATATGTGTGTACCATCATATGTGTTGAGATTTAATGATTTGGGAGATATTCCTCAATTGTAGAAAACACCATACCAACTTAAGGCTTAGCTGAGTGTTGAACATCTGGTTTGTAGAACTTTTTGCCAGATTTGGGAGATATTCGTTCAATTCCAGTACCAATACCACTTGGAATTATGTGTCCATCATTTGTATAAAATTCAATACCTGCAAAAAAAACAACACAAACCAAAGGGACTTATAGAAGTTCATGACAACCAGCACACAATTTATTTAAACAGCCCATCACACTTTGAATAGCACATAATCATTTAAACAGCACATCATAAAAAGATAAAATGTAACACAAGCTCAACATTCTTTCAGCCTCTGTTAAACATTACACAATCAAATAAACAGTACATCAAACGTGGTATGTGATGTTTGATGAACTAAACATCATATGCGGTTATTTAAGTAACAATACACACATCTAAATAAAAATAGCACAAGTACACTTGGTATGTGTTGTTTGATGGAAAAAAAACATATACGGTTATTTATCAAACAAACCAACCCACCAAGTTAAACAACACAAGCACACTATTTCGAATAAACAATACAACAAACGTGGTATGTGCTATTTGATGAACTAAACATCATATTGGTGTGGTTGTGAATTAAGTGTAAAAATATAAATAAATATATTTTTAAGATGATTAATTTCACAAGATCAGGTTTTAAATTTATAAATTAAAATGATAATTACGTTAACTTAAAACATACACAATAGGCAAGTGTACCTGTCGCATCGTAATATAGTCAGGTAAGAACCAAGTATCGAACCAATGGGCACGGTCGAGTTTCAATACTCAACTTTTGTTATCGTTTAGCCGGATTAATTAGTAAGTGGGTTTTGTGTGCTTGTAAAGCAGAAAATTAAATGACAGTAAAATAAATAACATAAAAATAAAAAATGTGCGTGAAGTGTGTAACAGAAATGTAACTAGCAGAATAGTAAATAGCAGAAAAGTAAATAAAGCGAAAATGATCAGATTACGAAATGTATTGCTTCGGGATTCGAATCAGCTTGGTACGTGATAATGTTAAGTTAACTAATTCAGTGGTATGACTACTACAAACTTGTGACCCGGGTCACCGCTAGAGCCTCGACCTTACTACATTTGATTTGCAAATTATATTCTTTAAAAAGTGGCAGTGCCTCCCGTTAGGGACAACATTTACCCTCAACCCATCGAATGGTCATCTCCGGGTTGGTTAAAGACATCGGACTTAAAATGCTTTATATTAAGTTAAATAAGTGATTATATTTTGCTCACCGAGAGGCGATGTAATAATGGGACCAAGTATAAAGACGTACCGTTCCCAACATGAGTTCACCAATTCTTGGTCGTATAATAATCTCGTATAAAGACGTACGAGCTTAGAAGTATAGACCAAGCCTTGGTTTATCAATATTTGCTCGTATAAAGACGTACGAGTTTAAAAGGAAGTTTGATTAAAAAGGGGTTTTACGATTTTTACTCTTTAAAATCAAGACACTCACAAATATAAAGACGGATTTAGACAATAATAAAAGCCCATCAAAATATGGTTTTTGAGTACGAATTAGTTAAAGACATAAACATACAACTTCATTAATAGGTTAAACATTAACATGCATCAAACATCATCTTCACCCTAGCAATACAAAGAAGTTTTAGCCACGAATGGCCATAACGACTAGCTTAATGATGAGTTTCGTAAGCTCCTCTATTGTGAAACAAGGAGGAAGAGCCCCTCTACTCTCTACTCTCTACTCTAACTACGAGAATACTCTCTTCTTGAGTGTTATTTTGCTCTGGATTGGTGTTTAGGATGAAGAACTCAAGTCTCCAATTTATAGGCCTCAAAATGTGCAATGCACGGCTGTGCAATGGGTTGCATGGTCGTGCAAAGGCCCTGGGAATCAAACAGGGTATTGAGTACACGGTACTGGGCCGTGGGGAGCAAGCGAGGGCAATGCACGACCGTGCATTGGGATGCACGGCCGTGCATCCCTCTGTTTTCTCCCAACTTTTGTCTTTTAGCTCCTGTTGACTATTGTTGACCAATTTTGACTTCTTGGGGGAAAATGCTCTGGGAATAAACCTTCTAGAAGCTTGCATTCTTGGTGTTCTTGATATGATTTAGCTTGATTTGTATTTTTAACACCGAATAACCTGCAATTACAAAATATACGTATTTTAAGCATAAATTGCAAGGTTATTATTCAATTAGTACCATAATGTGGGATTATTATGTATGTTAAATATGTTTAAATGATGACATATCACATATGCGGTTATTTAAGTAACAATACACACACTTAATAAAACAACACAAGTACACATGGTATGTGTTGTTTGATGAAAAAATAAAATATACGGTAATTTATGAAACAAACTAACCTACCTAGTTAAACAGCACAAGCACACTAGGTATGTGTTGTATGATGAAAAATAAATATCAAATGCGTTGTTTATAGAACAAATAAACACACATATTAAAACAGCACAAGCACCATGTTGGGTATACATCAAGCAACATCGCAAAATACATATCCTAGCATCTTTATTGAAATACGAAGAAATCAACACACCATTGTTGCAATACGAACATGTATCCTAGCATCTAAATTTGATACTTTGTGTGAAAGTTCCATGTATGTTAGGCAAAGCTCCTTTTTAGTTTCTGATTGCAAGGCCCGCATCTTACTTCAAATATATAAAGAAACATCTTGTTATTCTACTTCCATATTGTAACATTCTACTTCCATATTTAGCAATAAAAATAACTCTTGTGTTTATTATTGACTTTTACATATATAACATTATTAGTTACATATGTAACATTCCTAGTTATATATGTAACATTATTTCTAGCTACATATGTGGATGCAATGTTACATATGTAACTAGGCATGTTATAAATAAAATCTCAACCCATGTTTGTAAATTAGTTACCAACGCATGTGGAATATTTATTTCTTAGTAAGTTACATATGCGTAACATTCCTAGTTATATATGTAACATTATTTCTAGCTACATATGTGGATGCAATGTTACATATGTAACTAGGCATGTTACAAATAAAATCTTAACCCATGTTTGTGAATTAGTTACCAACGCATGTGGAATATTTATTTCTTAGTAAGTTACATATGCGTAACAGGCCAGTTGCTTGTGTGTAAATTTGTAATGTTACGTATGTAACTTTAAAAGATAGCACATCACCAAAAACATATATAGTCAATGTGGTCGTGTAAGAAAATATGAAATTACTCATATATAAATAAAATGTAATAAAATATGAAATTACTCATATCCAAAATTTGATTTTTTCCAATCAGTTAGGTTCTATTTTAAACCTCTTTTTATTAAACTAAAAAAAGCTAATAATCATTTACATTCTTATTTAAGTACTAGATTTATAAAGCGAGTTTGGATTCATGAAAAATTACACAAGCTTGCGTGTTTGAATGTGATTGGTGTATAAATACTCTCAAAAACAAGTTTAAAAAACTAAAATAAATTAATTAAAAGCAAACTTACATGACAAAAGCATGAGGATGAGGCGCCAACGTCGACGTCAGTGGAGGTTGTGGCCGAAAACCAACACGATGCCGGAGTAATATGAACCCAACACGACCACCACTTCTTGTCAGCCTAATTGTGTTCTCGTCGTTATTGATGTTCCTAAAAGTAGAAAACCATGAAAAGTGGTAGTGGATCTTCGTAAGATTTTTTAAGGAATGGAGAATTGTTGGTGGAGCTTTGAATTGAGAATGAAGAAGAAGAAAGTGATTTAATTTGATTTAAAAATCACAATGTTCGATTTGAATTTTAAAGATTTTGAGATCTTTTAAAAATTTGATGGGATATTTGTTGGGATTAGATGTGTGCATTGGAAAGCCAAAAAGTAGACTAAAGCAAAAGACCTTTATACCTTTTATGTACCTTTTTTTAATAAAAAATTACAAAATCAAATCTTTAAATCAAGAACATGACCTCAACCATTAAAATCTTTTGATCAATGGCCACAAATTGGATTTCATGGGTTTTATAACTCAATGGGGGGTTTCATTTTATTCTAACCCTATATATATATATATATATATATATATATATATATATATATATATATATATATATATATATAGATAGGATAAAATGAAACCCTTAGTGAGTTAAGAAACCTATGTGTGACGATCGCGGTTTTTCAGGTCCTCACCGTTTCTCGATTTTTTATACATTATATTTTTAAATATTATGATTTAATATATTTTTAGTGTTTCTAGGAATTATAGGAATACTACCTTAGACAAACACTAAGGTCCGAACTAGAAAACCCGGTTAAGTGCATACACTGCGTATACTTCGAACGCGTTAAATAAACGGTAAAAATTAAATTCTCGAAAATAATTTTTATATTTATATTTTAGTTAAGAATGATATTTCATAACATTATATGTGCTAACTTTTGTGATTCTTGATTTAACTAACGATCACAGGTGGTTCTTCCGTTAAATACCCGGTATAACTTTTTAAATTTTTTTGAGTTTTTATGTTTTAAAACTTTCTAAAATTCATTATTTTGGATACTAGAATTTTATGTTTGGATAAAAATATTTATTAGAGTGTTTAGGGTGTAATTTTTATAAAAAGTGGGTATTTTTTTATAAAAATGGTCTCTTAAAGCAAGACTTGCTTTTCCACTATAAATACCCAACCCCCCACCCAATTTTTCCCTTTCCCCTTCTTGTTCCAGCTGTGAGAACCCACCACCACTCCCAAACTATTCCATTTTGAATTCTAAGAACAAAAACAAGCTCAAATCATCCATTGCAACCTTGAATCCTTGGATCATTGTTGTTGATGAGCTTTGTTCTAGTGATTTGAAGGTATAAACATGTGTTTTAACACTTTAAAATTTCTGTTTGATTCTTGCATGTGTTCTCAAGAACACCAAGAACACACACTCACTTTGATTTTCAAGTTTTGTTCTTTTTATGAGTTTTAAGCTTGATTCTTATGATTTTAACAAGGATTTGTGGATGAAAACTAGTTATAAACATCCACAATGAGTTATATATTAAAAATCTTGCAAAAACTTTGATGTTCAAGAGTATGAACACTTGATGTTCATCATTTGAGTTTTCTTGGATTTTTGAGGATTTTGAGTCTTTAATCATGGAATTGAACCACATTGTGATTGTAGGTTGTTAAATTAAAGAATCACAGGAGAAAAGCAACATATTTCACCTTCATTTGCTGATTAGAAGGTATAATTTTTGTTTGAACTTGTTTAAATGTTTAAAGATTCAAGAACATCCATGTTCTTGGTGGATTTTTAAAAATGGTTGATTTAGCACCCAAATTTGTTTTTATACAGTAGAATATGTTTTAAAATGAGGATCTGGAAAATTTGGTTATCTAACTCTTTATAGATTGTTTATTAAAATTCACACAATTTTAATACATGGAAATTGGAAAAAAAAATACTTCTGAGTATTGAAAAAATCTGAAAACTTTAAAGTGATTGTTATATGATTAACTAAGACTCCTGTCCAAATTTTATGAAAATTGGAGTTGTTTAAGTATGCGTTTAGTATTTATAAAATTTAAACGAACGATTTAAGGTTTGTATACTTATGGATAAAATCAGGACTTGAAACTTGGTATGGGATTTTATATTGACTACAAACTAATATGGTAAATATTTGGTGAAGTTTTGATATGTTTAACTATTTTTCTCGAATTTGTAAAGATTTAACAATATTAAATTCATATTAAATAATCTGGATATTAGAAAAATATGAAAATTGGTCAGAAATTTTAATTTATATATATATTATAAATTGGTATAAATTTCAATTAGTAACTTTATGTCTAAGTATAGTTTTGGAATTATGGTCCATTTAAATTTTATAAAAAATTATTAATTTTGGAAATTTTTATATAAAATTGATTTTATAAAAATTCTAGGGGATTTTGGACAGAAGTATAACCCCATTTAAAACATAAAATTTGACTTTTAAATTGGGTGCTAATATCACACTAAAACCCTAATTTCGGACGAATCTGAGTTTCAAACCGTAAACCGGACTTTACGCGCGTAATCGCGTTTTTGATCAAACGAAACCGTGACATGAGATTTTATCAAATGTGACTTTTTAACTACTGATGTTATTTATTAAAATCTAAAACTTAAAGTTTTAAGGTTATTAATTCATATAAAAGCCAGTTTTACAATTCTTAACGGTTCGTACACACGTGCACGGGTTTTGACTATGCAGTTGACTGCATAGCCACTTTTGACATTTGTTGACTTAGCCACACATACAAGGTTTTCTAAATACATTTTGTGTCTACTTGTTAGTAGGACTCGGTTAGGATACCACCGTTGGCTGTTTCACTGTTTTTACCGCACTTTTTCGCGTTTCACTCTCAAGTGAGTTTCGCGGCCCCACTTTTAAATGTTTACTGTTTTACGGGGGAAAATCTATTTCACTACATGTTGTTACTTGGGATTTGGGCTACATGGGTTTACTTTTAGATGCATTAAGTCCCCACTTTAACGCAATCAATTAGTTTGAATAGCCGATGGGAATTATGAATAGTACTATTTGGGTCGACACCCCCACCCAGGGTTGGTCGCGCCAACCAGACTTGTAGGGTCATTTGGGCGCATAATTAGCCATAGTAGGTGTTCGCATTTAACACCTGGATACAGGGGCAACAACTAGTCTGACGGTTTTGATTGTGGCTCAGGGTAACTAAAATCTTAACACATGTACTTTATCATCTGCGGATGGTTACTTTTACATTTTGAAATTCATTTACTTATTTTATTGAGTCGTAAAACCTACGTACTCACCAACTATTTTTATAGTTGACCGTTTTGAAACATGATTTTCAGGTAAACAGAATTGAAGCAAATGACTAGTTTGGTGAATTGCTTTTGGGGACTTTCTTTTGGATTATGACTTGGTTGTTGGTTTTGTATTCTGCATTTGGAATGTTTGGTTTATGTAGACAACATGAATTTGTATTTTGGTTTTCGTGGTTTGTATGACATTGTACTTTCTTGGGTATGTTCGTTGTGGTTCTTTGAAATTTGCAGTGTACCCATTAGCATTCTCTTGCGCCTAAGTGTTCGATGCACCGCTCTCGTCTCACCTCCGTGTTTCCGCTTTCGGCGGGGTGTGACACTATGAAACCCCATTTGTAGCCCTTGATAAAAAATATTGAATGGATAAGATATTGTCCTTGTATTCAAGATTTGAATTTGTAATATTTTATGTAGAAAAGGTACTAAAAGGGTATTTATGTCTTTTACTTGAGCTCCTTTTTGCATTACCAATGCAAAAAGGAGGATGTAAGGAGGATGATAGCAAAAATGTTTATAATATCCGGATGATAGTAAAGTTTCATGTTACATATGTAACTATATATGAGACAATGAATGTTACATCCATAACTATCTTGTTACATATGTAATTAGCATATATAACTATAATTCGGTTCAATAGTAGAATCATTCAACAACACGAAAACTACTAAGTTCGTATAATTAAATGAATCATTCATCAACACAAAAACCAACTAAATTCGTATAATTAAAACTGCTAAATATTGGCATCCATCCATATAATTAAAAAAATCAACCAACAAAACAAAACTACTAAATTCATTTATTATCACCAATATGTGGTTCAATCTAAAACTTCACAAAAACAATCTTCAGAAGGAGATGCAAACTAAAGTTTTAAATAGTCCAGAAGGTCCAACATCATAGTGGAGATGCATGTACATGGAAATAAAGCAATTATTGTTACATATGTATCTAACCCATGTTACATATGTAACTAGTAGGGTGGTGCAAAAAAATATAGTAATCAGTAAATGTATGGTGGTGTTACGCTTATGAAACATAATATTACAATGCTTTGTTCGGTTCGATCCGTTTATAGCCCTATCTATAAGTTGTTTTCGGGCGGGGAACCGGTAAACTAGTATCGTGTTACATATACGTAATCAGTAACTGTTTATTGCTTGAACATCACAATATTTACATTGAGTAAACTCTAAAAAAATGTTACATATATATCTAACACATGTTACATATGTAACTATCAATTTTACACAAGGCATTGCAAAAATGTTTATAAGAAATTAAACGAGACTTTTTTTTTAAAAGAGACATATGAAATGATGTGAGTCGTCGTCATCTACTGAATACCTAACTACCAAATGAAATTATATGAATCAAACTAAATTAAAAGTTTATATTCCAAAAAAACAAAATACATATTTAATATTTGCATAAGATTCTAAACCAACTCATAAGGATCGAAAATAAAAAATATATATAACTTTCTTATTGTGAAATCAACAAAAATATCATAAATTATTTGCAGTTAATTAAACCTCTTTTTCAATCTCTCAACCACCATATCTATAATGTATGTCCCTGAATACCCAACTACCAAATGAAATGATGTAAATCAAACTAAATTAAAAGTATATATTCCAGAAAAATAAAATACATATTTAATATTTGCATAAGATTATAAACCAACTCATAAGGATCAAAAATAAAAAAAATATATAAAACTTTCTTATTGTGAATTAAAAAAAGTTATCATAATTTCTTTTCAATTAATTAAACATCTTTTTCAATTTCTCCACAACAGTATCTCTGCCGTATGTCCTCTACGCATGTTCGTTCAACCAAATCGGAAGAACAATTCGCACCGTGATGGTCACCGGTGTGACTTATCTGTGCCCAGTGATGAACCAACATAAAGCGATAATGAACGATTCTAAATCAACGGCTTTGGGTAAGATCTTCAACCAACCCCTAATTTTAGCTTGCAATCTTTAGAATTGCGGTGATAGATTTCCACTCCGGAAAGCCCCTCAATGATAACGGCTTCTAATGAGCACCGACTAAGGATGTCTCTTGGATTAACAAATTTACATGGAGGTTAGAGAGTTTTCTTGAGTAGGGAGAAAAAGTCTTGGATTTGTGTTTTCAAAAAACAGATATATGAGTGAGAGAGAGAGAGGATTTGTGTAAGATCTTCAACCAGTCCCTAATTTTTGCTTGCAATCTTTAGAATTATGGTGTTAGAGAGTGTTCTTGAGCAAGGAGAAGAAGCCTTGGATTTGTGTTTAAAAAAAGATATATGAGAGAAAAAGAGAATTTGTGTTTTTGATAAAGACTTGATAGAAAGTTATGGAGAAATAGGATCATTAAATGCTAGATAACATGTCAACAAGAAAAAGCACACCATGAAAGATGGTGTATAGAGTGAAGTATCAAAAATACCCTTGAAGGGATAATGACAAAAGGTTGAAATATGATGATGTGGCAGATTTTGAGCCATACAATGAGGTTGCATGGGTTTCACAACTCAAAGGGGGTTGTAGTTTATACTTCCCCTATATATATATATATATAGATGGAAGGGATCAAGAGAAAACCACAAAGTTAGGCGAAAACCGAGAAAACCACATCATTTCAGGCAATTTTTTTATTTACGTATACGTAATCGCAATTTTTTTGTTTTATGTTTACGTATACGTAACACTATGTGTAAAAATGTTTTTTGGTAAAAATGTTTAATGTTACATTCATACTCTTATAAATAAATAAAAATAAAATAAAATAAAAAAATAAATATTATTATATGATTGGGTAAAATTGATGTTTTTAGTAGTTTTCGCCTAACTTGCGGTTTTCTCTGAAACCCTCCCCTATATATATATATATATATATATATATATATATATATATATATATATATATATATATATATATATATATATATATATATATATATATATATGGAATATATAAAATGCAAACCCATCTAAGACATGAAAACTATGAAAACTCACCTTGTGGTCCATATGTTGTCACATACCCCTTTTTGCTATTTTATGTTTTTTAACCCTTAAGGGTTTTTTCGTAATCTTACAATTCATTCTTACACATTGATAATGACATTTGTACTTCACACATACCATCATATTTCAAACGCATCCTCTATTTTTATGTACTTGTATTTTCTTTTATTTAATTATATCATTTCTCATTTATTCATCCACCTCCCCTAGAGTATCTCTCACACTCTCTCATCATCTTCCTCCCATTTCTCCCATTTCCATAACTATCCAATTCCAAACACCCAACCTTCCTCTGCAACAACTCCGGCAACCACATTGACATGCCTCCTCACCGATGTCGCTCTCCGTCGCTACCTCGAAGACGACCGGATCTACTTGTTCTGCTACCAGCACCATCTCTGTCCGGATCTACATGTTCATATGGTAATTTTTTCTCAACTTTTAGGTTCAAGCATTCATATAAAATTAAATGGAGAAATCCCTCTTGTTTTAGTGCTTCCGTCCATGAAGAGCTCATGAATTTTTTTCTCAACTTTTGTTTTGATTTATTTTTACTTAGTTTAAAAACAAAATTCATAATTCATTTCTAGAAAGTATGATGATAAATAATAAGATTGTAACATTAAAATTAAAAATATTGTGGTTAACAGTCAGAGTAACAAATATCTTGTATAAAGTATTTTATATTTAATTAGCCATTATAAATTTACATAAAAAAGATAAAGTATATATGTTATTTTAAAGTCTAATATATTATTTATTACGTCATCCGGTTCTTAATTACGGTTCGACCGGTTAGACCTCTAATGCGTCCGGTTCATTGTCTGGCTCGGTTTTAAAAACATTGATTATTTGAGTTTTACAAATTCGGGGTGTTACTTTGAACAAGAATGAGAAAAGGATTTTATGTTGAAGTTTTTATGCTTGTTCTTGATTCTGTGATCACCGGTGAAAGCTGAAAATTGTTCATGTTTAGTGATTTTGTAGGTAATTTAGACTTTTCATCATTGAAGAAAAGATATCAAGAATTCTACTTTTTTATGCCAGATCTTGATATTCAATATGGAGTTGTCAAAAGTATGTTACATATGTAACTGAGTTTGTTACATAAGTAACTGGTAAAATTTTACATATGTAACAAGCGATACTGCAAATGTTACATATGTTGTCAAACTTCTGATGGAGTTGACTAGGCTATAAATGAAGTTCATTCCCCTAAAGATGTCCCCTGCTATAAAAAAAAACTGTCTCATTAGTTACATATGTAATAATCATTTGTTCATGTGTCTTTCTCTGTATTTCCACTACTTTCAGACACTTTTTTATGTAACTCATATGTAATGCAATAATCATCTGATTCACTACATATGTAATAATCATTTGTTCAGCTATGGATTTTTTTCGTGGTTATAGAACGTTATGTATCAATCATATGCAATAATGGCTATGAATCGATCCATTAATCATTCGATTAGCTTCATATGTAACAATCATTTTATGTAAACACAATTAAAATTACACATGTAACATGCATAGTTACACATGTAACAAATTATCGATTCTGTTTGGACAGATTGCAAAAAGAAAGAAAAAATGGAAATTCTCTGGTTTTTTATGAAAAAATCTCAAATTTTTTTAAATCTCGTTTAAAATAAATCTCGTTTTTTTTAAAACTAGATTTCTTATAAATGAAAAATCTTGTTTAAAATAAATCTCTTTTTTTTTTTAAAAAATGATGGTTTTGATTTAAAAAAATGGAAAGAGAAACTCAATTTTCAAGAAAAGTACATTAATTTTACCTTTCTCTTTCATGTTTCCAAGACATCATCACAACCATATACTTAACCTCAACTAAATACCCATTCTACCCTTATTGTTAGAGGTGCACAAACCGTTTTTTTTTCGGAACCGGATCCGGTTCGGATCCGGACCGGTTCCGTCAACGTTGGTCAAGAACCGGATCCATTAGAACCGGTTCCGGATCGGATCCGGTTCCGGGTGTGGAGACTTGGAACTTATTGGGACCGGATCGGATATTTAGAACCAGACCGGATTAAAAAAACCGGTTCCACCGGTTTCGGAAAAAAAAAATTAAAAAATTAACAAAGATACACTATAAAATACATGTTTTATTTATTTTGTAGATTTTTTAAAGTTATTTAACAAAAAAATACAAAAAACATAATTGAATCACAAAGCATTAATTATTTATTATGTTTTCAATATTCTTCGTCGTAGTCTTTGTAACATCGGTTTTCATTCTTCTTCGCTTGAGATACGTTGGGCTTCATCGTAAACTTGTTCTTCGTCCGAAAGTGGAGTCGCCGCCCCATGTTCTACTTCGAATTCATGTATTTATTGTTCAACGTCAAGCTCGCCTACTAGTTTTGCAACATGTTGTACACGTTCGGCGGCATCCAAATGGTCCTTCAAGCAAATACACATCTCCATAGATTCCGGTGTAAGCCTCGTTCTTCGAATAGATAAAACCCTACCACTAAGAGAAAAAGCGGATTCCGAAGCTACCATGGAAGCTTGGACGGTTAGTAGGTCACGGGCCATTGCGGCTAGAACGGGATATTGGGATTCCCTTCCTTGCCACCAACTCAAGATATCAAAGTTTTCAAACTCTTCGGATCTTAGAGTAGAAATAAAGTCGGTTGCTTGATATCTCCCAAGCTCGCTACTTGGTGTGGTTCCACGAGCTCGTTTAGTATTTTCGTTTCTTAAAGTGTTAAATAAATTTAGCATCGGGTTCCCTGAACTACTAGAAGTTGAACCCGAACCCATTGATTCACGTATGTTTGATGGATCACCACTTCCACCATATTTGCGTAAATAATAATCAAACATATTATTAAAAGCCGAATTGAAATCCCTTATTGCATTTGATTCAAAATTTGGGTCTTCCTCGAACATATTTAAATCATCTGATATTGATCCAATTAATGTTTCAAAACCGGTTACATTAATCGTTGGGTTTAAGGCGGCCGAACATGTAACAACGGCCGGCATTTCTGTAAAATATTTTTTAAATTTAGCTTTCATAAGTTTTACCATTTTTTCAAAAATAGGGCCGTGATATTCAAACTCTTTTAATTTATTACATATTAAGTATAATTGTTGAAGTATTAGCGAAGACGTGGGATAATAAACTCCCGATAAACATGTAGTTGCATTTTTAAAAACCTCAAGCAAATTAGTTAGTTTCTTGATCATATCCCAACTTATATTATCAAATTTTTGTAAACAACGTTTCTTTTGTACAAGTTCATCATGGAAATGTTTTAAAGTAATTCTTTGCCTTAAGACCGATTCAAGCATTTTCCAAGTCGAGTTCCATCTAGTAGGTACGTCCCAATTCGGACCTAAAAAGATGGAATCCGTTTGTTGGCACAAGTTTCTATAGTTTATATATCTTTTTTTGCTTGTGCTAAAAACTTCACGTAACATCACTTTAAAATTTTCTTTTACGTCTCTTATTTCTTGGACGTTTAGACCGTGTTGCACAACCGTCTTGCACAACCAAGTTAATGATGTGTGCAACACATCGACTATGAAAAAAAACACCGTTAAAAGGCGGTTCATATTTTATTTTAATTTTTCGACCGCGTTTGTGTTATTTGAAGCGTTATCAAAAGATATTGAAAATATTTTTGGTTGAATTTTATAAGTTTGAATTACCGAGTTTAAATATAAAATAAGTTTTCACCGGTATGTGGATATCCAAAATAATCAAACGCAATCGTACGCTTCATCATTTGCCACGACTCCGGTTGAACCCAATGTGCGGTAACGCAAATGTACGATTCGGGTAAACCATGTGGAGCGGACCAAACGTCCGTTGTTAAGTTAATGCCGGTATTTAAATTTTCAAAACCTAAAATTAATTCTTTTTTAGCTCTTTTCCACATTTTTAAACAATCTCTTCTCAAAGTAGAACGACTTACATTTGTGTAACTCGGTTGAAGCGTCTCTTGTATCATCCTCGTCAAGCGCGGATTATCAAAATGATCAAAAGGCAAGCCTTCTTGAATGACGAAATGTGTCATTCTCTCACGAACCCTCTCGACATTGTATTGCCAAACTCCTCCATCCCTACCAATTTGAGTTTGATCTTCACCTTCTTGAGTGTGTCTTGCGTGACTAGCAATATGTTTCCTCAAACTGCTATTTCCCGCCGCACCCAAAAGTCTACCACAACGTTTGCAACGAGCCTTTTGCCAACCGTTCGACATTTCGCATAAATCGAAATAAGCCCATATTTCTTGGTTTCGGGAGCAAGGAAGTATTGACACAACCGTAACATCGCTAGTAGAACCACCAACCGAATTTTGAGTGCTTGCGGAAGCGGAAGCCATGAGAGCGTTTTTTTTTTTTTTGCTTAAATTGAGCGTTTTTTTTGCGTTTTGAGAGCGTTTTTGAGTTTTGAGAGCTAGAATGTTGTGGTGAACTAACCCATACACCCAATACCTATTTATACTAAATTTCAATCCTTAAAAACAAAAAAAACGGGCATAAAACGGCTATATAGCCGTTTTTTTTTACCCCAACGGCTAGAACCGGTTCCAAAATGTCCGAAAAAAACCAGTTCCAAAATATCCGATTTTTATCCGGTCCGTCAAAAAACCCAGAACCGGTCCCGGAACCGGCGGTTCTCAAAATATCCGGACCGGTTCTAAAAAAACCGGTTCTAGCCGGATCCGGTTTCGGATAATCCATCGGATCGGTTCCGGTTCTTTTGTGCACCTCTACTTATTGTACTTTTTTTCTCAAAAAAACTATTTTTAATAAATCACAAACACTAAAATAATGAGAGTCATTAATCAACAAAGATGGATGAAAATGGGTTTCCAAGGTTTTCAGAAGTGGAGTGGGTTTCCATATTAACCTTCTTCTATATATATACACACACACACACACACACTAGTGGGGAGCCCGGGCGTTGTGCCGGAGCCTAAAGTTAGAGGTTTTTACGGTGGGCTTGAAATACGACGACCATATTGTTGGTAAGGTTACGAACCTCAATGTTATTCAAAGTAAATACAAGGGTATTTATGGATTTTTGAATCAACTTGGTGTTCTCGGGAGTCATGAGAGTGGGAAACCGGCGAGTTGCGTCGGAGTGTAAATTTTACGGATTTGTACTCATATTTCGTTAGTTTATCAATTGCTTTGTTCTCAAAGGAATAGACTTTTACAATACATATTGTATTATCTATGTCTACTAAACCTACAAGTTGCAACAGAGTAACATGGTTTACAATGTAATTTAACTTCAAAAGTTAAATGTTGAAAGAAGTGTCCATAGTATGATGATTCTTGTTCTTAATGTATTATGTGTCAGCTCAATAAATGTTTGTAGCCAAATATATATGTTAGAACTAGAGGTGCACAAATCGGTTTTTTAACCCAAACCGGTTCAAACCGACCCGAACCGGTTTGGTCAACGAAAAGTCAAAACCGGTTTGGACCCAAACCGGTTCGGGTTAAACCGGTTTCAGAGAGGGAAATATGTAAACCGGTCAAACCGGTTCGGGTAGGTTTTAAACCGGTTTGCCCCTTAAACCGGTTTAAAACGGTTTTTATTAAAAAAAAAAATCAAATAAATTTTATGTTTTTAATATAAAATCCAAAATAAAATATAACAAAATTAAAACATAAAGTTCAACGTTTATTAATATTTGGATAGTTCGGAAATTAAAAAACATAACAAGATAAAATTGTAAAACATTACAAAAAGTATAACAAATATAAAACATTAAGTTCAACGTTTTATTTTTTGAAATATTGATTGATTATTCTTGTGCGTTGTCTTCGGAACTAGAGCTTCGTAGCCTTGCATCTTCGGCTAGTTCTTCATCCGTGACTGGTTCGGATATTCCAAGATCAACCTCGTTGTTGTGTATGACTTCTTCGGCTTGAATTTCATCTTCGAGAGAAGTTTGGTCTTGTATCCTATCTGTCGCATCCAAATGGTCCTTCAAACAAATGCACATTTCCATCGCTAGAGGTGTGAGTCTAGTCCTTCGTATCGATAATACCCTGCCACTAAAAGAAAACGCAGATTCCGAAGCTACCGTGGAAGCTTGGACGGTTAGTACATCACGGGCCATGGCGGAAAGAATCGGAAACGAAGCTTCGTTTTGTTTCCACCATGCCAAAATATCAAACTCCTCAAAAACGGTAGGAGGCATAAACGCTAAAAAGTTT
Organism: Smallanthus sonchifolius; assembly: GCA_023525975.1. Lineage (NCBI taxonomy): Eukaryota > Viridiplantae > Streptophyta > Magnoliopsida > Asterales > Asteraceae > Smallanthus > Smallanthus sonchifolius. The sequence continues at coordinate 21,514,740 of CM042043.1, forward strand.
GTGCCAACATACCTTCCGAGTTCGCTACTCGGGGTGGTACCTCGAGCACGTTTACTAAATTCATTTAACATTTCGTTATATAAATTCAAGTAAACATCTCTCGAGCTACCACTTGATGATGTACCCATTGTATCATGTGGAGTCGGAGTTGTACCATATTTATGTAAATAAACATCAAATAAATCTTGTAAACATTTGTTAAAATATGTTTTTGTGCCTTGTGCAAAATGGATGTCTTCGCTATCCAAATTCAAAGCGTAAGTAATTCTATCAATCAAGGTTTCAACCCCGTAAACATTTATGGTAGGGTTTAACGCGGCGGCGCAAGTTATAACGGGAGGGATTTCTTTAAAATATTTCACTAATTTTTCTTTCATCGGTTCTATCATTTTTGTAAAAAGATCGCTATTATTTTCAAGCTCAGACAACTTGTTAGCCATTAAATATATTTGTTTTAGTGTTAATGGACTTGTGGGATAATAAACACCGGATAAAAAAGTTGTGGCGGTTTTGAAAACTTCAAGCAATTCGGTTATGTCTTTTAAAATGTTCCAATTTGTAGACGGAAAGTTTTGAATTTTACGACGAGGTTTTGAGGAAAGCATATCATGAAATATTTCTAAAGTTTCTCTTTGTCGTAAAGCGCTATAAAACATAATATAAGTCGAGTTCCATCTTGTCTCGACGTCCCAATTCGGGCCTAAGCAAAGATTATTCGTATCACGACAAAATTTAATATAATCATGGTATCTTTTTCTGTTACTAAAAATATCTTTAAGCATTTGTCGAAAACTATATGTTAAGTTTGAAACCTCTTCAATTGCAAGCCCGGCTTACACCGCCAAGTTAATGATGTGTGCGACACATCGACTATGGAAAAAAACGCCGTTGCAAACGGGTTTATATTTAATTTTTAGTTTTTGAACCGCATTTGTATTATTAGATGCATTATCAAAAGACATTGAAAAAAGTTTATTTTGTAATTTAAATTCGTTAATAACACCATCCAATATATAAAATAAATTTTCGCCGGTGTGTGGATATTCAAACAAGTCAAAAGCGATTGTACGCTTCATCATTTGCCACGTATTGGGATCAACCCAATGCGCGGTAACGCAAAGGTACGAATCGGGTATACCATGTGGAGCCGACCAAACATCGGTGGTTAAGTTTACACCGGTTTGTAAATTTTCAAAACCTAAAATTAATTCTTTTTTTGCTTTTTTCCACATTTTTATACAATCTCGTCTAAGGGTTGTGCGACTTACTTGGTGATAACGAGGTTGGAGTGTCTCTTGAATCATCTTTGTCAAGCGCGGATTGTCAAAGTGGTTGAACGGCAATCCTTCTTGAATCACTAACCTCGCCATTCGATCTCGAACAATATTTGGATCAAAGTTCCAAATTCCTCCTTCGCTTGTCATCGAGGCTTGACCTTCACTTGGAATTCCCTTCAATGACGGGCAAGATTTTTCCATATGCGTTTTCAAAGTAGTGTTTGAATCTTTCCCCAAAAACGCACCACACAACTTGCAACGAGCACGTTCCTTTCCGTTTGACAACAAACATAAATCGTAATTGCACCAGATTGCCGGATGTCTCGTTGTTGCTAGAATTTGCACAACGGTAACTTCGTTTGAGGAACCACTAACACCAAAACTTTCCATGTTTTTTTTTTGAGTTTAGAGAGAGTTTAGAGAGCGTTTTTGAGCGGTTAAAGAGCGGTTTTAGAGATTAGAGAGTGTAAAGAGAAGTGTGATCAACCCTAAACACCCCCACCTATTTATAGTGTTTTATGGGTCCAAAAAACTCCAAAAAAAGGCCAAAATCGACCCCAACGGCCATATAGCCGTTGGCCAACGGCTAGAACTCGCCCAACGGTTAAAACCGGTTCAAACCGGTTTCCTAACCCGGTTTAGCCAAAACCGGTCCCAACCCGATTTTTTTTCAGAAATCCTCAAACCGGTTTGAAACCGGCGGTTTTTGGGCAACCCGAACCGGTTTGGTCCAAACCGGTTTAACCCAAACCGGTTTGCCGGTTTGAACCGGGTTAAAAAAAACCGGTTTTTTTGTGCACCACTAGTTAGAACTATTGAACATTTATTTATTAACTACTCCTAATATTAAAAATGAAGAACATGTTAGTTACCTTATTGAAAAACATCTATAATTATAAAAAAAGCCCTATGAACTTTCGCTTAATTTACACATTTTCTAGACTTTATCAGGGCAAGTCCATAGACTTATAATAAGGTAAGGAAAATGTATTTCACTGCTTTAAATAATGAAAATACAAACAAAAAAATGATTAAATAAACTCACTTTATGAAAGATTAACATTTCAAAACTTTACATCGTCTTAAAATTGGATCTTCACATTACATGACTATAAAGAAATTCATTTTCGTGTATAGTTTAAACAATAAAAGACCATTAGACAACTCAAATTACACTTGAAAAATCAATTAATAGCCATATCATTTCAATACAATAACAAAACAAATATGACTACATAACTCCGATGGTTAATTTATCAACATTTACGAGTCACTTATCATCACATGAAACAAAAGGCTATATATTTTTATCAACTTAATTGCATGCCTATATAGTACCCTAACTGCATATCTGGGTCTTATAATTCAAAATGCAGATTGTTCCTGAATACAACTTGCACCATTACAACTAAATAATGCGATTCATATCAACTAATGATCAATCAAACGAAATCGAAGTAACCGGAACCAAATCAGTAACTCAAATAATAGATGCTGAACATTTCAATTTATGATTACACTTTCAATAGATAACTTTTGCTTGTTCAAACAGTGAATTTTACACTTTATACTGCAATCAATAAAATCAACATAACCTGATTGTGCATACAGCAATAAACTTATCAGCTAATTAGGTTTTCTAAACATGTATTCTAGGTCACCAAACCCACCAAGAAATTTTGTTAAATCTCTTATATTAGGGTTCAAAACGTCTTCTTTATATGTGGCCCCTAATAGTTGATCTTCATATGATAATAACAATAATAATAATATTAGTAAATCATACTATTTGAAGATGAATACTCCACAGGTCTTGTAGCTTTGCATATCTTTGAAGGTGCATTATCCTCATTGGCACCTATGACTTTATTTGCGTATTCATTACCCAAGAGAACTAAAAGACCACATCAATTTTGCATCAAAAGCAAATGAAATGGACAAAATCTATACAGATCATAAACCCTAGCTATCCTAATAATCAAAATTCAATCTACGAAACTGAAACTATACAACCAGTGAGCGAATTTACCTAATAATCGATCTATGAACAACATTAGTGAATGGCGAAGCAGAGAAAGGAATTGCTTTACCTAATAATATGAAGGCGGTAGATGGTGAGTAGGGAGAGCCTGATAGAAGGGAGAGCGATGGTAGCGGAGGGTGGATTAGTGTTCAGGTCGATTCGAGCTCTTAACAGGGGGAGGGGGCTGGAAACGTATGGCCATTAAAGCAGACCACTTCAAACGACGGGATATCGGGAAGGGCATTTCAATCGACGGCAAGAATCCGGCGTCTTAAAAAAGTTGGCAAATTACCAAATATCCTTCCTTATCTTTTAAAAGGAGTATATATATGATAACTAATGCAATTAATCATTTATGTTTGGAGATGCAAATGATGTAAAATTTTTAATACATTTAAAAGGAGTATATATATGGATAAATTTTTAATACATTTCGACACAATTAAATTTAAAATTTTAAAATTAAATATGAAAAAATAAAGCTAATAAATTCGAATTGAAACATGTAAACATATTTTTGAAAAACAAAATCTCGTCATTTTAAAAAAAAATAAAGTTTAAAATACAATACACTTTTAGAAATAAATATTTGTAAGTTTCTTAGTTTTATTAAAAACTAAGTATTAAAATTTATAAATCAAAATAAAAAAATTATTTATAAATATCAAATTTAATTAAAAAACTAATAATTAAATATTAGTAAACTTTATTCTAATACGTATTTATTTAAAATACAAACGTAGTATTTTCAAATTTTATATGTAAAATTAAAAAAATCTTGTTTTTTGATGATAAAATTTTAAAAAAATCATTTTTAATAATAAAACTTTAAAAACTCGCTTTTTTAAAATATCATATGTTTTAATTCTTGATTTTTTTTTAAATGTTCAATTTTGATGATAAATTTAAAAAAATGTTAGCAAGTGGTAATAATGATAAATTGATTTGTTAAATGTTTATTTATATAATTTTTCAAAAAAAAAAAGAAGAAGCTAAATATAGAAATATTAAATGAATGATACAAATGGTTTTGGGGGGAAAAACTTGTGAGATGAAATATGGTGATGTCATATGACAAAACCATTTAGTCTTTTATTAAAATACATTTATATCCATTAAATACCTTTTAGTTAAGGTTTAATGGAAGAGGTTAAATGGTAATTAATAAGTTTTAATTATAAATAGAGGTTACAAGATAATTATACTCATTTGATGTTTTATGAATGTGTACATCATGTTATAACAATGATACAAGGTGTCTTAATTTTTATTTAAATTTACATTGTTATCGTTCTAATCCCTGTTATATAATAGTATAGATAAATTATATTAATCGTTAAAAGAAAAAAACTTATGTATTCTTTGAAGAAAATAAATTATATTAATTGTTACAAGTACTGAAGTTTTTGTGTTAAAAGACCGATTTATCCTTTTAATCTCTATTATATAGTAGAATAGATAAATGAATTAAAAATTAATGGTAGTATCAGTTCCTTCATAAATATTGATTACATAAATGAATTAAAAATGGGGTTTACATTTTACATATATCAAAAACTTTTTTTAAAAGTAATAAAAACACATTTAAAAAAAATAAAAAGAAACACTTATTTTAATCTAAAAAAATAAAGACACATTTTTTTCAGAAAACTTAAAAATTTATAGGCTACATTTTTTGAAATTATAATTTAAAAAGTTTTTAAGTTTTTAAAAATACAATTTTTAAAACTTAAAAATTCATATGTTACATTTTAAAAACATTTTTAATGTATCAAAACGTTTTTAATTTATTTTATAATGTTTTTGATAGAAAGTGTTTATTTGTTAAATTAAAAAAATAAGAATTAAAAACCGTTTTCAATTCTATTATAGAAAGTTTTAATAAAAACATTTTTAATGTATGAAAACGTTTTTAATTTATTTTATAATGCTTTTGATAGAAAGTGTTTATTTGTTTAATTAAAAAAAATAAGAATTAAAAACCGTTTTCAATTCTTTTATAGAAAGTTTTAATAAAATGTTTTTCTCTTTTAAAAAAAAATACAGTTTCATTATTTTTTACAGTTTTGAAAATTTGTATTTTTAAAAACTTTATTAAGTTAAAATCTAGAACTTATTACAAACGTAATTAAATATTATGAACTTATCCGATTCTTTAATCCGGTCCAACCGATGAACCTCTAAGCCGTCCGGTTGGATGTCCATTCCGGTTCTGAAACATTGCCAACAGAGGACCAAGACTGGTTTAGGTTCATGTTTGGTTGTATAACCAATTTAAGAAAAACTAAACTCGGTTAGACACTTCTAATAAAAAAAGTAACTAAAATTTGTTCTTTTTTTAATATCAAGTGTTTCACACTTATTACTTTATAATATCAAGAAAGCAGACGTTTTAAGGATTTTGATGATTTTTAAATTTTGTTCTATATTTTTTATTTAGGTTTCATAAGTATTAAGGATCTTGGTGATTTTATTTGTGCCATGGAGTTAATGATTTATGATTTTAATATAATATTATGTGAATTTATTATATCATTGATTATTTGTGCCATGGACCTTAATAAATCATTGATTAAGTGTATTTATTTAAGATGGTAAAAGACATGTATACCCTTTGAATATGTTTTAGTTAATGTTTAAGAGAATGGGTTAACAGGTAATTAATAAGTTTTGATTATAAATAGGGGTTAGAAGGTAATTATACTCATTTAATGCTTTATGAATATGTATATCATACAATAACAATGGTACATGGTGTCTTACTTTTTTTTGTAAAATTACATTGTCGTCCTCTTAATCCACATTATATAGTAGTATATATATATATATATATATATATATATGTGTGTGTGTGTGTGAAATAAAATCTTAAAACTTTGAATCGTTTAAATGTCTGAAATAATGATTGATACGACAATATGTACACGTATGATATAACAAGAAATGATGAGCCGCGATGTTATTATTGCACAAAAAAAAAAGAAATGTTATACGTAAATTTCACGGATGTTACACAGAGCAGCGGAAGAAGAACAATATACGAGCCTATGGCTATGATACCATGTCAAAAATGGTGTTTTATATAGAGAAGCTTAAACATAAATAAGAACCACTTGGTTCGATTACAGAGACGACACAAAATAATCAATCCAGAAACAGGGACCACTTGGTCCAATTACAAAAACAACCAAAACTACAAAGACGAATAACGAGACTGTATTTGTGTGTATTTTCTCATCAAGGAGCGCAACTCCATTTATAGATAACAGGGGACACAACGGTATAAAAAATACTGCAATCAACGAATGCAGGAAAGGAAATCGAGAGCCTGTAGACGGCGAGATCACAGCTAGAGATATGGAGACAAGACGTCCTTGATTGGCCTTTCCATTTTTGAGGAGCAATTTTGAAAGAGGGCAATGGCTGCAAAGGTTAACCTAGAACATAAGGAAACATGAAGTCGACATTTAGTAATACTCCTAATGTGGGCTTCATTTAAGACAGCAGCAACATCATCTTATCTTGGGCTTTATTTTGCCCATATAGCAATGGGCCAACTGACTTGGAGACTAGCCTAACAGGGATCACAACACTCATAGATTTAGGCCCAACATCAGGAAGAGAAGAAGCCAAACAGATGCCAAAGCCCAATATGCAAACACAAAAGAAATCATAAATTAGCAAATTGAATTTAGAAAATTATAATTATAATTTAGCGAGAGTCACGGGAACAGACTGGAGACACGAACAGCTAAGGAGACCTTCCATCTTGAACAAACCTGGTCTTGCAAGAACCCTAAAGGAGCGGTTGTTGAGACTTGAGAAGGAGCTGACTTCTAAAAGGAAATCAGGGACACGAGGAAGGCTTATTTGGCCCACCAGCAGCATACAAGCCCATTAAGAAAAAAGTCCAGCAAAAACATGAAAGAAGAAAAAAACACAAACATGGATTAATAAGAAATAGGCAATTGAATTGAATATTTTTAACATCCCCCCTCAATTCAATGGGTAAATATATCAAACATGTTTGGAAGACAGATAGGAACATGCAGTTCTTTCAAGACAAATATTAACCATATTAACCACACATGTTTAGAAAACTTTTAACCATATTAACCACACAGATAGGAACATGCAGTTCTTTCAAGAAAATTATTAACCATAGTTTAAGACAAAAAGTCACACGTCCTTTTAGAAAAACATGAATCACGAGATTCAAATAAGACTATCAGAAATTATATGATCAGAATAAAATGCGCACACCTTTTAAAGACTTCAGAACAGTGTATGAAAGACAAGACTTGTGAAAAACTTAATTTCTGGCTCCTCCATATCCGTTAACGGCTCTCCCTCTAGGTGGTGTGCTCCTCTATAAAGTGTCGTTGTCCTCCTGCTTCAAAAAAATATACAAGAACTACAAGATGTAGTCCTCTTCTTCTCTGTGTTATTTTTCCTTTATTTCATATGTATTAGGGTTCTTAACCCCCTTTCTGATTCATCTATTTTTCTGTAATCGTTGAGTTGTTTGGAATAAAACCGCATTTAATCTGTCTTTTTGACACATATAATTGTTGAGTGTCGCTAGCCGACGGTTTACGTAAATGTTTCTTATCGTACAATAAAATTATAGCTTTAGAAAACCTGTAAATACATGACCTGATTGTTCGTTCTGACATCTTCAAATAATCGTCAAACGAATCACTAACGGTACCATACGCCATTTGACGAATCGCGGTCGTACACTTTTGAATGGAGGTGAACCTATCCCGACCTCTCGCGTCAACCCGTTGACGGAACCAAGGCACGTCTCCCTCGAGATCAGTATTAATTTTTAAAAATAATTTCTGACTCATTCGAAACTGGGTATTAAATTGCTCCTCCCCGTACAAATAACATTCGTCAAAGTAATCTTTGAATAAAAGTGTGTTAGCAGCCGCTTGGTCACGGTTGAGACATGCGCTTCGTTTTAATGGTCTTGAGGACGATTCCGCCTCTTGCCACCACCAAATCACCGCCGATGCCATAACTCTGAACGCCATTTCCCGGGCTTCCTCGCTTGATGATGAAGACATTTTATAATTTTTTTTGTAGTATAGAGAAGATGAGATAAAATGTTTATGGTTTTGTGATGTATAAGAGTTGTTTATATATTGATGGAGAGAATGAAATTTAAAAAAAATTATTAAATACAAATATATTAGTTCAACGGATATATTTGTTTGAAATGGAGAGATCATTCGCGTGAAAAAAAATCACGGGAAAGAAGCACAGCATGAAAATGTAATTGAGAGGGCGGTGTTCCGGTTTGATCACGGCGTGATCTTGTATGCCACGGAGGATCACGCGATACCGGATGATCTAATAACTTTTTTTAATAATTATGATATAGATATTCGGCATACAAAAACAAGCAATGTTTATTTAAAACTATTCTTTTGGTTTCTTATGATCAAGAACTATTCCAGGCTTAAATCTGATAATGATCAAGAACAATTTCTTATGTTCTTCAAATTTGTTCTTTATAGATTCATCCTAAAATTGATGAAAAATCACTTATTTTGGATTAAAACTGGATTTGATTCTGTTTTTTTTAAAAGATGCAACTTAATCCCCAAGTTTTCGAAATCTTATTGTTATTTTAATTATTCGAACTTATTTGGAGATATACTAAATCACCTTAAAGATTTTTGAAATCTGAAAATATATTCAATTCCCTAAATTTTCGCACATGCCTTATCAAGTTTAAAGTTCATGGTTTTAACTTTACGGGTATTTTATTGTTCTCGGGTTGAGCTTTCACGGGTTTGATTCACGAGTATTTTATGTTTACGGGTATTCTAGTTCACGGGTATTCTAGTTCACGGGTATTTTAAGTTCACGGGTCTTAAACTTCACAGGTATAGTTCACAATTCTGAGTTTACGGTTTATATTTTACGGTTTAAGTTCACTGTTTAAGTTCACGGGTCTTAAGTTCACGGGTTATGTTTATGGAGTCGTGAACCCTTATCTGAGCCGTGAACCTAACCTAAGCCGTGAACCTTACCTGAGCCGTGAACCCTTAATGAATCGTGAACCCTTACCTAAGCTGTGAAACCTTAATGAACCGTGAACCTTATAGGAACCGTGAACTCTTCTTGAACTGTGAACTCTTCCTGAACCGTGAACCCTCACTTAGCCGTGAGCCTTACTTTTCCCGAAAACTTATTTTTCCCGTGAACTTAACTTTTCTCGAGAACTTACTTGTTTTCCCGGGAACTTACTTGGAGCCGTGAACCTAGCCTTATTTATGTGCCTAAAATTTTTCCCCGCGGGGTTTGCTGTTAATGAATGCTTTAGTTTTAGTTATGTTAAACATTAAAATTAAACGTTTTCAAAACCTTAAAACTTACTTGAATAACACCTAAAGCTTCACTTCTGCCCAAAGGTGATGTGATGCATGTGTAAATGTATTCAAGCTTAAATAAGCATTATAAATTAGTGCATATCATGATATTAATTGTTTTGTTAAATCTTATACTTTAAAAAACCTCAAATTAGAAAACATGATTAACTTAAATAACACCTAAAGTTTCACTTCTACCCAAAGGTGATGTGTCACGCTCGTAAAGTTATTTAAGTCTAATTAAGCACTAGTTCGCCTAAAATACATGAATGTTTCTACTTCTGCCCAAAGGTGATGTGTTACATTTATGTTCCGCGAACCTAATTATCTGCATTCTAAACAAATGTTTCACTTCTGCCCAAAGATAATGTGTTACATTCTTACTGCACATACTCAATATTAAATTGTTCTTAATGCTAAACAAATGTTTCACTTATGTCCAAAGGTGATATGTTACATTGTTTAAGTAGAACCTAAGTAATCTATTAGTTTGGTGTTATAATAGATTTTATCACATCTTCATAAAATAATTGTTCTTAAGTAGAACCTTATTTAATTTTATTATTTCTGTCTGCCTTAGATTATTACCCCATAGACTACTCTAAGTTCTTCTTTAGCTATTTGTACCTTATTTTCACTCTAGTTTCTAAGATGAGTTTTGCTTAATTAAGAGTTTCCTTAAATATTTTCTCTTATTAAATCTTGATTTTCTCTTAAGACATGACATTCCTGCTGCTCTTTCTAATAAAAGTACCATAGAAGAAAACTAGAGCATAAGAAATAGGATAAGTCAATCACAATGTATCTTATGGTAATCAAGAACTCATGTTCATGATTGCTATCAGGGGAGCTATTATAGATTCTGATTTTCCTAAGACTAATTTATTCTCTTTGGAAATGAAAGAATCAAAATAATTCCTAAATACGCATGCAAACTTTCTAAATTCTAAATAAAAAGGTTAAGTGGCATACGTGAACACATCATAATATACACTGACATGACCCATAAAACTAAGGGTTTATGCATGGAAATCAGTGAAAAGTTTTTCAGTGCATACATAATAATTTTTTTTTTCACTAGTACGATTAGTTGCCTTAAAATAAAATATAACACTCAGAAGTACCAAAGGAAAATGAGTGTATTGATAGCAATGGACGTACAGGAAAAGAAACGCCAAAAACTGAAGAACCGGATGTGATTCACCTCACTACCACTAAACCTAAAAAGAGGATAGTTCTAAGGTCCGGAAACAAAATACAACTACTACTTCCAGCTCTAAGTACTCCAAGGAGAATTCTCACTGCAAAACTATGTCATTATACTGAGCATAATAAGTGAGATCATCCATAAGCCAAGGGATTAGCTGGCTAATATAAGGTAGTCACTAACTAATTGATATTTTTTGAGTCCGTTAACATTAATATTCCAATCAACACATGATGAGTTGAGTCTAGTTCTATATGTTTTCTTACCAGAATTCAACTAATAATAAGATGAGAAGTTAGTGGTGGATTTAAATGTTAAGGCTACATAGAACCATTGTTTTTGTATTAGGCTTTATGATACCTTACATATTCTGAAGAATACTCAGAATTTAGTATCAATAATAAAGCTACACTTTGACAGTTATGAGGTTTGCGTGGCCAAAACAAAGTCATCATTATCTTAAACTCTCATATTATTGGTTATCATTATCTGGATAGAAGCCTTTATGACATAGAACTAGCTTATACAATAAACTTTCATAATTTTTGTTATCATGAAAATGAAAATTTAACAAAAGATAAAAGAGAAAGAGACCTATGTACTTCATCCATTATGACCAAAATTTATGAGAAATCATGACCAGGTCAATGCAGGATGAATTGTTACCAAGTCTCATTCTCAGTGACTTTAAATCATGTGTTAAACGCCCTAAATATCAAATGGCTAAGGGAATAACTGAGGGTCCACCAGATGTTATCCCAAATTGAATATTCGGACATAATTCATTTATCATTTAGAAGAATATTTACTTGTATCTAATCTGTTTCCTACGACCCAAAACTTTAAAGATATCAATTCATATACACTTGATAGAATTCCTTCTAAATTTGTTTCTAAAATTTCTTATAAAATTTTGGACGATAAGGAAATCAAGTCTAAAATATATGAAAGGTTCCCACGTTACGCGCATCATTGAAACTTGTCATGTGTAGTTTCTAGAGACATCAAAGATCAGTTGGAGCACCAAGTGTCCTAATTATAGCCTGTAAAAGTTGCAAAAGGTGGGGGAGTAACATCTTGATCTTATCTCAAATTACACCTCTTGCACACGACACTGCTCCATCACATCTTGTCTCCTTAGAATATAATACTACTCCTAACAAAGTCTCATAGATGCTACTATGTGGGCAGACCTAGATTTCTTACCAAAACTAAAGTAATCCTCAATAAGAGAAACTAACATAAACATCATTAAGTTGTTTCTCTATTAGAATGTATTGGTCTTCAAAAGTTTGATACACTTTTGACCCTAAGCATGTTGAATTACTAATAATTTCTAAGCTAAGTGGGAGCAGTAAAAGTCCTTATCATGACTTGCCAGGAGTACAAGAGGCGGAGGGAGAGACTCGTTAAATTTAACTCCAATTACCTCTCTTGTACACCATACTGCATCAACTCCCACACACTTAGAAACCAATGTTGCTCCTAATATACCTGAAAATGAAAGTACATAACCAAGAGCTACTCTATAAACTTGAAACTCCTAATAAACCCAATAATCAACTCAGGAGGTCATCTAGGTCTAAAAGGCCTACTAAATTTGATGATTATGTATCCTACCTGACTGAATTTAAAATGGATGTTGGAAAGTTTACTGATCCTACTTCTTCTAATTAAGCCATTAGCATCAATCAATATTCTAAATGGAATAAAGCTATTATTAGCAAGCCTAACTCCATGAATTAGAATAACATTTGGGATTTGTTGAATTACCTAAATGGTGTTTATAACTAAACTAAATCCGAATGAAAACTCACGATTGATTGCTAAAGGTTATACTCAAGAATGAATAAATTAAGTTTCTTTGAGGATCATTACTGTTCTAGTAGCTTACAATAACTTAAAGCTACATTAGATGGACATTAAAACAACTTTCCCTAACATTGACATACATGTTCATAAAATAACTTGAAAGTTCTAAACTGAAGGTTAAGAACACTTATTTTGTAAGTCAATGAAATCCATGTATGAGTTGATTGAAATCATAATGCAACACTCTTCATCAAGAACTAAGTGATTTTATACACCTACCTCAAAATGAGTGGGAGCAACTAATGTAAACTTGTCCTTATATAGATGACATTCGTTTAACAAGTATATGTTACATGAGTCAAAGCTTTGATTACTCATATTTTGACATGATGGATCTCGGAAATACTTCTTATGTCATAAGTATCAAAATACACCGAGATAGATCCAATGAGACATTAGTTTCATCCCATAAGCTTTGCATTAAGCGGATCCTTACACGTGTAACATTTAATTTGTTCTCCTTTAGAGGCTAATTGGATAAATGAAAATTATTTCCTTATGCTTCATTAATTAGAAGCCTCATGAAGGTTAAAGTCTATACTCGTTTAGATATTGCTCACATTGCTGAACACTAGACTAGTCTAGATTATTGTGAAACATATAATGAAATATTGCAATATCTAGAAGAACGAGAGACTATAAGTTAAAGAAGAAGTGAGAACTTAAAATAGTTGACTACTCTTATTCTAACTTTGTTGTATTCAAATGTAACAAAATGTCAATTTGTGGGTTTATCCTTATGTCAGTAGACAGACCTATCTAGTGGAGGAGTCATAAGGAACTGTTAACAACAACCTACATTTAAATGACATAATTGTCACTAAATGTTGTTGAAAAATTATCAGTGGACTCATAATTTAGTAACTCCAGATAAATATCATATCGAAAACTCATTGTGATAAGTCAGCTACTCTTACTTATCGAACAGTAACAGTTCGAGTGGAGCTGCATTAATGTTCGATACGAAATTATTGTTCACTTATTAATTATGAACAAGTTGAGGAAACTAAATCTTTGTATCGAATACATTCATGATATGCAAATGGATCCATATAACTAAAGGTCTATCACCCATAAGTCTTATGTAAGCGCTTATAATTAAGACGGGTTTACTAATGACCATACGTAATTGCATATCGTACTATGAATGATTAATTATTAATGAAATTTCCTCACTTATTTGAATTTGTTTGTCTCTAAATACGTTTATTCATGCCTAAAGACGTATAGACAAGTAACTATACAAATCAACGTTAAAGGGCTTATTTATCAATTTGATCATAAGCTTACTTAAGTTTTAAATTGAGATTGTAGTATGATTAATGGGGGTCTTGAGTTGAATACTAATTCAATGACTGTATTTTTCTGCTACAGTTTTGGTTTAAAACTAAAATGAGTATTAAATATGCGTAGACTTACTAATGCTCATAATAAATGATTACTCAGCCAAGTGGGAGAATGTAAGACATAATTTATTATGTGGCTCTTATAATCATTTATCTTATTATTAAATGATCAAATGTTTTATTATTAACCTATGGTTAGTAATTAGTTGATGGGCCTAATTACTCTTAATGGGTCATTAATGGGTTTCCCCTTGGGTGTACATATATAAGGAGAGATAATTAGAAGGAATTAACTAATGAATGAATCAATTACCAACACCATAATCGTCCCTCTCTCTCTACCATAACCGTGAGTCTCAAGAACTCACCTTAGTCATCCTAACCGTACACCTTAAACGGGAACCCGATCTTCCTAGCGGATCATGACGTCTTCCCTCTCTGCGGTTAGCTTATCAGGTATGATTTATATTATTGTTTTCCATTATCATGTTACAAGAACTGATCAACATGTACATGATTTAGCCGGAATACTGGTCGGAAGTTACAAGGTTTGGCCGGAAAATGGCTGGAATCGCCGGGCAGCCACCGATTTTTGGCCGATTAGGACCGCCTTTGACTGACTACTGATTTTTGGTCCGATTAGTTGAAAATTCAACGGTGGATCCCTGATTAATGATTAATCGACGACTACTAGCGATTTTTACAACCATGATAGAGAATAATATAGGTAATGTCAAACAACCACATTTATCGAACTCAAAGAAACAATGTAAAATAATCCTCTTACTAAGACTTTTATATATTTATTCGTGTTAAAGATATCAACACTACCAAAACTCACTTAAAACCGTGTAAGCCGAGCACGACTCGTGTAACCCATTTATCAAAACAAAACTCAAGACACAACATATAACAATATTACTTGTCACACTAACAACATTACTTGTCACACATGATCCTATTAGGTCACACACTTTGTAAAATCATCAAGAACGCTTTTAAATTTTATTTGAAAGTTATCAATATAAATATACAAGAGATGTATGTAATTTTACAAAGGAAACATATATATTACTTGCAAATCATGGTGAAAAGAGAGAGTTCTTGAACTCGAATTCTGATAGTAGAACAACTTGAACCGACAAATTCTCGGTGTGAATACATGTAGAAGGAAACATTTGATTCCTTGCAATCCATTTCACCAACTCGTCCAGAACACACTAAAGTTGTAGTTTTAAACACACTATACTTGTTATTTTTTGTTTGTTAAATTCTATGCAAATGGATCCTTGGTGGGAGTTTTTAAAAGTATTTAAAAATATTTATTTTATCGCTTGCAATGCCAAAATTTTTTTAACTCGTACACAAATCTAGAGGTGCACAAATCGGTTTTTCTTAAGAACCGGTTCCGGTTCCAGGTCCGGTTCTTTGTTGAAAATTAGGAACCTATGTACCGGTTCCGGTTTTTCAATAACCGGTTCCTTTTCTTACCGGTTTTGGTTCTTACCGGTTCCAGTTCTTAGCGGTTACGGTAATTCAAGGCGGGTATTTCAAGAACGTATTTTCGGGTATTCGAAAAACTTAGTTAAACATATAAATAATTAACTTAAAAAGTCTAATAACATTAAAAACTTAAAATGTTACAAAATAGATAAATGTTTGAAACATAAACTCATAAAACATAGATAAATTATATAAAAAAACTAGATTGTCTTACCCGTTTGACTTATAAAACATTTTTTTCAGTTTTTGTTTTAACCAATTTAAGTTTTACCATTATTAAAAGTTTAAGCATATACGCATAACGAATCTGTAAAATATAGATGGATTAGTGTCACAAGACACAAGAGTAGAGGTGCACAAATTGGGTATTCTCAAGAAGCGGTTTCGGTTCCATGTCCGGTTCCTGGTTGAAAAACCGGAACCTAAGTACCCGGTTCCGGTTTTTCAAGAACCGGTTCCGGTTCCGGTTTTTTGTTCACCTCTACACAAATCCCAACATTAAATGGGCTAAACAGTACACGGGCTAAACAGGTTAAAAGGTCAACCGTATTTAATGTAGGGGTGTCAATCGTGTTCGATTGGCGGTTGACGAGTTAAATTGGTGAATACGAACAAGACACACACACACACACATATAGGGGACGATTATTATACAAAGTGATTTTAGCGTACGTAGGCACCAGCATGTGACACGTGTTCAGTGGGTGAGGGGTAAATGTGTCCGCGTAATAATAACGCATCAACATTTGTATAATCACGTGATCACTCTCAGCACATCAAACCATTTGTATAATCACGTAATCGCGCATGTTGTATAATAACATATTTTCATAAATTAATCACGTAATCACTCTCAGAACATTAACATTTAAAAAAAGTTGATTTTTTTAAAAGTATAGCAAAAGTGTTCTCAAATTAAAGAGAATAAAATGATCGATTTTATGGTGTAATTTAAAAAAAAATATATAATGTCGTATAAAAAAGTTATACGTGTTTTAAAAAAAATGGGGTAACTTGAAGAAAGTCAACAAATGTAGGCTATACCCATTTTACCATTTCAGACTCTTTTCACGCTTAAAAACAATCTAACTATGTACGCTTTTGATCTTAACACTTGAATTTTTAGATCAATGGTTTATAATCAATTCGTACGCTTCGCACAAAAAAACCCTTTGTATTTTAAACTTTCTCTATATTATATTCATGTCAAAGCAACCCTAACACGAACGTACTTAAAATCTCAACATTTCAGGATTTGCCACCTCTAAATTTACAACGGATAATGAGAGTGCATGAAATATAATTCAAAATTTAAGATTTTCTAATATGGGATTTTAAAATATATTATTTAAGTGTTATAACAGTGATCTAAATGAAGTCAAAACATGTATATTTATTCTGCGATGTATATACAAACAAAAAAATAACTTTTCCCATTAACATGTACCATTAGAAGCAAGGGTTATATAGAGTGTGATCCAATAAAAACCCAATTTTTATGTAAAAATTTTAAAACCCATTTTCACAAATCATCATTTGCCATCTTCACTGCCTCCACTTGAACCCAGGAAAGCTATTTTTGTCTTTTTGATGTCTTCATCATTTAGTGACGTCACCTCATTAATCATCGTCATTTTTTTCTTTATTTTATGTACGATTTTTTCCTTTTCAAACAATCATTAATCCCACCCCCATTCTCTCTCTACTATTTCTTTTTTCTCTCTCTACCCGAGAACACCCCTTTTCATCAGTTAGAAATCATTTAGGGTTCATCGATTATTGACGAAAGTAGTCGATTGCACAGATCATGACCACCAACCGACGCACCCTTCATCTTTGATTTGCAACCGACGACCAATTCTGACGACGCCCTTCATCCTTGACCTGCAACGGTCTATCCATTCTTGCATAGTAGAAAAAGGTCTATCTATGCTTGCATTATCTTGAAGCTGAGCGCTTAACTGGGTATCCATTTTCTTGGGTTTTTTTTCTTAAACTTGGGCTAATTTGGGTGTGGGTGGGGTGGGAGTTTAGGTTTTTGGGTGGGGGTTAGACTTTTGGGTGTACTACACATATGCAACACCTTTAATGAGGAGTCTTTTGATTTTCTCATGAAAATGAGTTTTCTAGTAAACTTACCCTCTATATATATATTGTTTGCTAACCGGTTACATAGATGCAATTCTTTTAAATAATAATTATTTTTAGTTCCTGTCTTTTTTTTAACTTACATGTATGTAATTGCAGGTTCTATGAATGTATTTTTCCTATGCTTGCTTTCTATGAATGTAATTGCAGCAGATGAATTGGGTAAGATGAATATGAACATGAAGAATGGGTAGCAATAGCTCGACTAGTTGACTTACAACGATGTAATCATATATAGCGGCGGATCCAAGAATTTTTTTCAGGGGGTTCACTCTATATTTTTTAAGGGGTTCACCCCAGTGTTTTTACATACCGTTCTATATAAATTTCGAAACTCGGGGGTTCCGGTGAACCCCCTCCGGGCCATGTAGGTCCGCCCCTGATCATATATCTTGTACCCATTTTTTTTAATTACACTGATGTAACTTACACCAAAATCTGTTTTACCTGAATGATTTTTTGAAGAACATCAAGGGATGCATTTGTCAAGGGACTTTTTGTGGGTGTTTAATGAAATAATTAGTGGCTTCACTTCTTCTACCCACGCTCCTTAATATAGCTAAATCTTAGGTAAACTTTTAGTTATTTTACACAAGTGTAACTTCTACCCTTTCTCTTTTTTGTTGTAATTTGAAATACGTCGCACTCGTTATTTTACACCAATGTAAAGGTATGTTGCTCCAATGCAAAAAAAAAATTATTTTATTTATGTCATACATGTGTTATATTACACTATTGTTATGCCAATATAAGTTTGTAATACACTAATGTAAAATAATAATACATTATTTTTATTATTGTTTCTAACATTTGTAATACATTGATTTTTGTATCACATTGTAATATGTTAAAATAATTCTCATTAAAATCGAAACTCACCGTTAAAGTTGGCAATTATTACTTTAATTGACGACTTAAAATTAAAGAAAATCAAATAATTATTAAAAACCTTTACGTAAAATTTAACCAAGCTAAAGAAAAAAATAATACATAAAAAATGATGAAACAAATAAATATTAGAATTAATTACACGGATGGTCCCTGTGGTTTGGTTAAATTACGGTTTTCGTCCCTGGGATTAAAAAATTACAAGGATGGTTCAAAATAGTTTCATTTTATTACACTGACGGTCCTTGAAGTGGATGGGGGTTAAGTTTTTCTGTTAAGTGACTATAAAATGACCAAAATGCCCTTGAGGTTAAAATAATAAATCAAATAAATGAATATTATTAAGCAATAATAATATTAATAATAATAATAGTAGGGCCCACTCACTAAATATAAACCTACCTAACCCACCCTCTCCCCTCGTGTTCATCTCCCCCTCCCCTTCATCTTGCCGGAAACCCACCATCGCCGCCATCACCACCGAATCAAGTCCGGTAAGTCCATCACCACTTAAAACCCACCACCGTTGTCAAAACCGCCATCTCTCACCACCACAGATCCCACACAGATCTTCCACCATCATCTCCTTCCCCAATTAATTTCGTCATCTCCGCCAAGGTAATCCACCATCTTTGTCGTTGCAACAGAAAACAAATCCAAACATCGTTGGTTCCTGATACCTTCGATTGTCCGATCGGGTCAATGGAAGTCAACTCCGGTGAAAGGTGGATTGAATTTGGGGGAAAAAGTGGTAGCCTCCTCTCCGACGAACTGGTATTTCCGGCCACCCCCATCTCCTCCACCTGCAAATTGATCTAACCCACCTCCACTTCCTCCACCACCACTACCGTCAAACCCCCTTCATTTCACCCATACCAAACACCACCAGATCTTCATCTATTTCAAACTCAAAATCTCCACCGATTCTCTCCGGCGCACCTAGCTGGACCGCCTCCGTAAACCACCACCAACGCCGCCCTAAACCTACCGTCAAACTCCCTCACATTCTCTCCGAATCAAGCGAAGCTTCTTATTCTCCTCACGAAAACCCTAAAAATAATTACAGTTACAATCCAGATCATTACACTTACAACGCCCAAGCTAATTACGCATCCACACCTTCACAAGCTTCCTCCGTCTGGAACTGGGAAAACTTCTACCCGTCGTCGCCGCCTGATTCCGAATACTTCAATCACCGTCAACCTAATTTCGAATCCGAAGACGACAAATCCTCAATCTACTCACGTTACACAGAACAGAGCAATGTTCGGGAAAACAACGAAGACAACAAGCGAAGCCGGTGAAGGAAGAGAAGCCGGCGGAAAAGGAGAAGGAGAAGCCAGCGGAGGAGAAGCCGGCAGAAGAGAAGAAGCCGGCGGAGGAGGAGAATCCGGCGGAGGAAGAGAAAGCTGCGGTTGTTGTAGAAGAAGAAGCTAAAGCTTGTGACGAGACGGCCGGAAAGGATGCACCGGCTCCTCCGGCGACATCAGAGCCGTCCGAACCTGTGGTTGAGTGCAAAGAAGATGGTGGTAGGTGGGTCCCACAATATTAATATATAAACTGTTTTATTTTATTATTTTTTTGTATTTTTAAAATAAGGGTATTTTGGTCATTTATAAAAAATTAACTGAAAAACTTCCACTTCAGGGACCATCAATGTAACAAAATGAAACTATTTTGGACCATCCTTGTAGTTTTTGAAGCCCAGGGACGAAAACCGTAATTTGACCAAACCACAGGGACCATCCGTGTAATTAGTTCTAAATATTAATTAAACTTTCACGTAAATGGTTAATTGAGAGCTTGAGTTATCAGTGCACGCACATCGAGGTTGGCTGCTAGACATGACTAGCACAAAAGTCAATGCATTAAGTATCCATGACGATGTGTTTATAATACACTTTTGTTAAAAGATAATTTTCTAGTTTTTTTAGTTATATCATTTATTCTTGACTCTTAGTAAACCGGACAATGAACCGGACGCCTTAGAGGTTCACTGTTCGGACCGGATTCAAGAACCGAATGACGCAATAAATAATATAAATATTCATAAAAATATATAGAAAAATATAAAAATTCCAAATACTACATATACAACCATTTAAACAATTTTGAGTCAAGGACGAGGGTTGTAGGTCTGTAGGAATTTTAATTCTTTTGAATCTTCAATTTTAATTTTGATTAGGGTTTTGGAGGACCTGTGGCAGCGTATAAGTTAAAAGAAAAGAGCCAAATTGAGTTAAAATTATAAATAGAAGTAAGTAGGAAGACTACAGGATAAAAAAGATAAAAAAATAGTAATTTTTTTTTTAAATTAAACTACCCGGTTCGACCACCGGTTCGCGGTTCGACCGCTGAATCGCTCGAACCGTCCGGTTCAACCAACAAACGGTCTCAGAGCATGTAACCGGACCGGTGGAGGTCACGGTTCCCGGTCCGACCGGCCGGTCCGATTTTAAAAACATTAGATCATGATTGGTAAAGGTGATCCTTGATTGTTACTTGGTTTTAAGGTTTTTACATAAAAAGTAGATTATGTTTTTATATTAATACGTATAACTAAGACTTTTAAGATTTGGCTAATGGTTCGATTTAAACGACCAATCACCCTAGAGAAAATGAACCTTTATTTTAATTAGTACCTGTTTAAGTGTATTTGTTCCTTATCTCTAATTCTCGGTTAAGAAACTTGGGTTTTTATATTTAATTCAGAGATAAAAGAAACTAGATGAAAATAATTGGAGAAGTG
Organism: Smallanthus sonchifolius; assembly: GCA_023525975.1. Classification (NCBI taxonomy): domain Eukaryota; kingdom Viridiplantae; phylum Streptophyta; class Magnoliopsida; order Asterales; family Asteraceae; genus Smallanthus; species Smallanthus sonchifolius. The sequence continues at coordinate 21,536,136 of CM042043.1, forward strand.
AAGATGGATAATTAAAAGTAATGAATAAAATGACTGAAAATGAAGAGATGGACATGTTCAATGGGAAAATTAATTTTATTACTAGATATGAAAATTTTAAAATCAATGTATCAAAGATGGGATGAACCAAATCCAGATATCACAGAAAACTAAAAATCAAATATTAAAGATTTTTTTTAACTTAAAGGGTCAATAGCTCAACCCACTTATTAAAGGGTCAACCTGAACACGGCCCGCTTATTAAACGTGTCAACGTGAACACGACTTGTTTAATAAACAGATTATATTAGCCAACTCAAACCTGATTACTTTCAATCTACAACAGGAATTGCCACCCCTAACAACTTTCCATCAATTTACCAGTCAATAGATTAAAACTTTGACTTCAACACTAAATAATTAAGACATCCAGAAACAGATTGCAACCAATAGCAACAATACAAGATCAACAAACATGAAAAGCTAGCAACTTGATGCTTAGTTTGGTAAAAAAGACACAGAAAATTGTTCAAAAGAAAGAACCAACAGTATCATACCACTGGTAACTTCAATTCATAAAGTACATGATATATTTCATAATTGATAATATAACAAAACAGAACCTTGGAAAATGGCAGAGTGGCCCTGCAGCCAGAAACTTAAAAGATAAACCAGAATCGGTTAAATCCGGTCAGCAATGTACCGCCCAAGCGTATCAATCGGCTTATGGGAATTCCCAGATCCTGCTCCCCTACACTTGACCTTAATTCTTGCAAGATAATCAGCAGCAATCCATGCAAAGCTCAAATTTACTGTTTCGCCCTCCCGACCAGGTTCTTGCAATGCCAAAGATTTCTCGACCCAATTCGTATGATACGTAACCTGATACCAAGCAGACGCTTTTTTCTCATAAACTACATTTCTTTCCTCTTCCGAAATCTGGTCAAACTCAGCACTGAGACGGTCAAACACCTTTCGGAACTCCTTCCTTAAAGCACTATAAGCATGTTTAACTCTTTCTTTCAATTCACCTTGCTTTTTGCTACTGTGCTTGGGCATTGACCAAATATGACCCGTGACAATTTCTTCTTCACGGGACACTTTATATTGCCCAAGAAGCCCGTTTAATTGTCGGTCATATGACAATTTGCATCCCCATGCATCATTTAAAAAACTTGCAGAATCAAGAACTTCAAGATCTTTATCATATGGTACACGGGAAGGGGGGATTTGAAGCTCAGTAGACTGTGTGACATCGGTGCTATGAAAATCTTTAATTTGACGATATAATTTCCCGAGAATTTTTTCAGATTTGTAGCTCTGAAAATCTTCTTTACCCATAAAATCTGGATAGAGCTTCGGTCTGAGCTTCGGTGGCATGGTGACTATCTTGCCTGTTTTAGGGAAATCAACAGCTGTTGCTGCTAGTTCAGCTAATTTTACGCACTTTTCATCAAGGGCTCCATAATCACTCATGTCAGCATGAACAACATGTGCGTTGCACATTGTCCCTAGACTGTCATTAACCATGTTTTTTGTGAAAAATTCGATTATGTCCTGTTGAAAATAAAACATAATTATGTAGAGTTAGATTTGTAAAGTAAAAAAGCCTACAAGTTCCATCAAAATCTTGAAAGTAGCATTAAATTTCAGAAGAAATAAAAAAAAATGTTTCATTTTGGATGAAATTTGAAGTGACTTGAGATTTCTTGTTTGACAAGAGTTAATCACAGAAAAAAAATTAAAGAAAAATGACCATTTTGCCTTTAAAAGATGTCCTCCACACCCAATTCAGCTTATTATTTACTTAAAAATGAGTTGTTTTAGGTTATGTATTATCTCTAATGGGTTAAATCTAAAAGGCTAAAAAGACATGTCAAATGGGTTGTTTTAGGTTATGTATTATCTCTAATGGGTCAAATCTAAAAGGCTAAAAAGACATGTCAAATGGGTTGTTTTAGGTTATGTATCATCTCTAACAGGTCATAGATCTAAAACGCTAAAAAGACATGTCAAATTTGTTTCAGGTTATGTATTTATCTCTAACGAGTCGAATCTAAAAAGCTAAAAAGACATGTCAAATGGGTTCGAACGGGCCAAGGGTCAACAACTATGGTTAAAAGTTTCCCATTGTTTTTTCGAATGCATACAGCAACCTAAATCCTCCCATTTTATTCAACAAATTAGACTATTATTGTAATAATGTAGTATCTGTAATCATCTTTAATGCACTGATTATTTATAAAATGGTACACAAATAAGTGTTTCAAGACAACCCAATCCAACCCGTACTAAAAACAACCCGTTTTCACCAGCTCATTTTAATAACTATAGCAAGAAGGTTAAAATGGGTATTTCACAAATGTATTGAACTCAGATTAAAAAAAAAGTTACCGGGATTTTAATTTGACGAGGTAATTGTTTAGCTTCAGCAGCAGTATACTCCATAGGAGTCCAACTTTGTTTACTAGGCGGTATAAGATATTCATCCCAAGTAACAAAATATAAATCACCATCAAGATCGCTTCCCGAAGCTTCATCAGTGTGGGGCCGGTCTCCCTTTTGAGGAAATATCAAACAATCGTATAAGTGTTCAAGACCCGGTGCATTTACGGCTTTCAAAACCCGAACATCACCAGGATGAAGACATGGGTTCTTTGCAATCACCACGTAACCCTCGATCACTGTCAAATTCCTATTTGTTTCACTAAACCTCGACCCGTGTTTTACAAAGCAATTCTCAATAGATGGGTTGGATACTTGAATAAAACACTGACCTTGTTCAAGAACACCCAGTTCATCAAAACAACCCATTAACCACCTTCCATCATTCACAAAAATTCTTGATTTTTCCCGTAAATCTTCAAGTTGGGTGACCCTAATACTGCTTAACATACCCCGCAGGTGCGGTTCAGTTTTCGGGTCAAAACCCGAACCCAACATAATTGAAACCGTGTTCCCGCTTTCAGCACATGAAGCAGTAATTACATCAAATGCCACATCTGTATTTTCAAGCATTAAATTCAACTTTGTCACCATTTTCATCTGCATGTCCCAAAAAATTTCATCTTTAACATCTAAAGCCGAGAGTAATGTTATAATCTGACGGTTTAAAAACCCGGGTTGTAACCGTGTCCAAGAACATATTTCAAGAACAGTATGCTCAGATTCAAACTTATTCATGCTGTGCCTTAAAGAAAGCTTAATATTTTCGCTTTTTCTACTGGGCCAACACGCAACAACACCCTTGCAGCCAGCATACCTAATCTGATATGCACACGGTTGATTATCTTTTAGTTGCAACTTTTCAGCAACTTCAAGTGCTAATTCAGGTGAAATTTTCCCAATTCCATCTGAAAATACATACCCGTTTCTTTCAATATCTTGAAGCTCCATATCAACTTCATGTCTCGGGACATCAACTGTCGCATATGTAGATGAAAAACACTGCCCCATTCTAGCAGCACATTTCGCGACATTTTTATTATTAAATCTTCCCATCCATGAAATGATATCTTTACACGTAATCTTTCTGTTTTCAGCAAAAAACCATGCAGATCGATCCCGAAGTTGGTTTGCTGAAAAAGCCAAAAAACAATATCGACGTCCAGATAAATCAAATCCATTACTCAAAATATCTTTTACCCGTCTAAACATGGTTGTTTTTTGTGCAATAAAAATTGAAGCGCTCTCTTTAACAATTGGGGCAGGGTAAGAATTTAGAACTTGATTGTTTAAAGTCTTCATTCCTTCATCCATGAATGTGACCCGTAAAAACCGATCGGATACATCGCGATAGTGGCGAAGAACACGGTTTGATAACTCAACTTCTGGTGGTAAAGAGTAAGCTTTTGTTGGAGTGATAATTAATCTCCTAACTTCCATCACATCGTTTAGCTCTAATTGTTTCTCAACAAGCTTTGGGGTGTTTTTCAACCAATCTTGGACGATTTTCAAACGAGTAAATCCATCATATAAAGGGTATCTGTAAGAACAAATGTGCTTTAAAGCAGCCATGTTGACTTCCTCGGGTTGACCTCTTAGCAAGTCAAAGACGTTTTCTGTGAATTGATGCTGGTTGATGATGCATCTGTGTAAAACCGAGTTGACCAAGAACATGATGTTAAACGATATGTCTTGTTTGTAATGAATTGAGAAAAACTTGTCAGGAATCGGGAATCCAAATTCGGGTTCTTTTTCTATTTTGAGTTTTGTTTTACGATGATCGATATGTACCCTTTGTTCTCTAAGAAATTCTAAAGCTTTCTTCACCTTCGACCCGTCTCGAATCCGGGTCATAATCCGATACGTATTACATCTCCCAATAGCCCCACTTGGAGTGAAATCAGTGGTCCGGATCCAAGGATCATCATCATCCAACATTTCAAATGGATAATTGTTGATAATATCATCATCAGCAGTTCTATAAGATATCAAAGGAGATGACGCCAACTGAAACACCAAAACTAAACACGACTCTGAGTAATCCGTATACTCTTTAATATCATTAATATCCCTCACCAAAAACTCAAGCTTATAATTGCATTTTATGACCGCGTGATCCTTGGTCCCTTTGAAAGAAAAAGCCGTCTCCTTGGTTAAAAGAAACTTGCAGCTTCGGTCAAACGGGTCAATAAGAAAGTCAACCCCAGAATCGGGCCCACGCCAACCAACAACAAAGTTATCCCGGTTAGTCAACAGTCCGACTTCAACAACCACATTTGATAACTTGAAGGGTGTTTCCTTCCTTCTTCTTTGGTTCATCCTGTAAGGATTTTCCGGGCCTAAACTAACTTTTAAATTTTTGTTGTCGAGTACAAGCTCATTTCTTCCTGCAACATCTAAAGCCGAGTTGACCGAATCAGGATCTACAAAATGCACAAACGCGTGCGGATCAACCTTTTCATAGTCGTTGACGGTTCGAATTTGGTCAAAGTCAACATTGAATTCGGGATGTGAGTCATTAGGAGTTGAAGATTTCTTTAACCTACATCTATATATTTGACCACATTTTCTTTCAAGAAAATCCACAAGCATCTGTGCAGTGACTTCATTGCCAAACCCACCCACACTGACTTGTGTGACCACCATCTCTTTATCACTTCTTTCTGACCCCATTTTCACTTGAAGAAATTTGAGTAAACTTCTAAACTTTACTTAAAAAAGTAACCGCTTTCTTTGTGTGATCAATCAATTCAACATCAAACCTGCAAAAGATTTACACCAAACCCACGGTCATTAATTCAAGAATGACCATTTTGTAGATTTGTAACCGTATAAGATTAAAAATGTACAAAAAATCGATTGTGAGATCTAATTTAGGGGAACAAGAAAGAAAAATTCTAATGATCAGATGTTATTAGACTAGTTATAAAATTATCATATCCAGAATGTATCCAAGTGTAACATTACTCTCTATACATAGAGCGCACATGTATAGGTCTGTAAACGAACCAAACGAACAGAGAATGTTCATGAACACAAACAGTTAAACGAACACAGTTTTCTTGTTCGTGTTCGTTCGTTAAGAAATATATGTGTTTGTGTTCGTCTATGTTCGTTCATTAACAATACAAATGAACACTTCACGAACGTAAAACGAACATAACTGAAGATAAATGAATAAAATAAATGAACATAACAGAGCAAAGCAAACACCATCAATCTTTTAAGTTTACGTGAACATCAATCTTAAGTTTACGTGAACATCAACCTTTTGGGCCTAAAAATTAATAGAACTAGACTAAATTGTAACGGGTGATAATTTATAAGCGAACGGACTCTTAAACAAAAGTAAACCAACGAACACAAATGAATGTAAACCGACGTAAATGAACGAACGTTTATTTAAATTTGTCCACGTTTATTTTTGGAGTTGGGGGTCTCCCTGGAAGTAGCCTCTCTAAACTCTAGGATAGGGGCATGGTTTGCCTACATCTCACCCTCCCCAGACCCTACCTATAGCTTTGCTACTAGTGGGATCTCATTGGACATGGTTGTTGTTGTTGAACTTAAACAAACGTTTACGAGCATATATGAACGAACGAGACACGTGTTCATGTCCGTTTGTTTAACTAAATGAACAAAAAATGGTGTTCGTGTTCGTTCACGTAAACAAACTTTCCGCCGAACGGTCCACTAAACGTTTACAGGCCTACATATGTAACCCTGTTATACACACAATCAATATAAAACAAACTTCGTGGTCTATCGAAGGCAGAATCAAAATAAGACAAACAATTACAACAATAAATTTCATCTAAATAGAACTAATATATTCAAATTCAGAAAAAAAAATGTTTTTGAGTTTTTTTTAAAACCCCTTTTTGTTCTTGTAAAATTGAGAACTTACTAAAATCAACAACTTCTGATGAGAAACTTTTATGAACGAAATCAAGTTATGAGTGTAATTAGAACAACCAAGAGCTAGAATGCTTGAAACGAAACCCTAATTTCTAAATTTCTCACTAACCTTTAGTTTGTTTGTACGAAATTCACGGGAGATGTGAAATGAGGGACATATGAACTGAATGCTTACCTTGAATCGATCGAGTAATGAAGAACACGAAAGAGGCGTGATCATACGACCGATTTGGCTTGAATCTCACGCAGGAATCGCTTTTTCTGAGACGAAACTACAGGACAGTAGCATATAAACACTTATTTCTGAGTTGCACTGTACATGCTAAAATTATACACATACTTACCATCAATGTTTTCAGAACCGGACCGGACAACGAACCGGACGTCTTAGAGGTTCACCGGTCGGACCGGATTTAAAAACCGGATGACGCAATAAATAATATAAATATTCATAAAAATATATAGAAAAATATAAAAAATTCCAAATACTACATATACAACCATTTAAACAATTTTGAGTCAAGGACGAGGATTGTAGGTCTGTAGAAATTTTAATTATTTTGAATCTTCAATTTTAATTTTGATTAGGGTTTTGGAGGACATGTGACAGCGTATAAGTTAAAAGGAAAGAGTCAAATTGGGTTAAAATTGTAAATAGAAGTAAGTAGAAGGACTATAGGATAAAAAAGATAAAAAAAAATAGTAAAAAAAAAATTAAACTACTCGGTTCGACCACCGGTTCACGGTTCAACCGCTGAATCGCTTGGACCGCCCGGTTCAACCAGCAAACGGTCTCAGAGCATGTAACCGGACCGGTGGAGGTCACAATTCCCGGTCCGACCGGCCGGTCCTGTTTTAAAAACATTGCTTACGATTAATATATAACTTACAAAATATCATATTTTTATCTCTGTGATTTACTTGTTAAACACAATGTAAAAGTACATTAAAGCCAAATACTTTTGCAAGTGTGTGGTTTGTTTATCTCTGTGATTTACTTCTTGTTTGTACATTGTTTGTATCTCCGTTGTTCTTTTTATTACCTTGTGTCTTCATTTTTACAACGGGTGATTGCCTGATTTCCGTGTGCTTATGGGCTTAGCCTTATGTATTCTTGTTTGTTTTTGTGTGATTGTGGACTTGTGTTTGGGTGATTAGTTGCAATCATAGACGGTAGAAGTCATGTTTTTTCCTCGAGATCGTGTCTGAGGACGAGGGTTGCAGGTAATAAGAAAGATAGAGAGTATAGTTTACGTTTAGCGTCTTGGAATGTAGGAACATTGAATGGTAAGTTATTGGAGTTGGTAGATGTACTTAGAAGGCGTAGGGTACATATATTGTGCCTTCATGAGATAAGTGGAAGGGGGCAGCGAAGGGCCAAGTGTAATGAGTACAAGTTGTGGTATATGGGTTCAGATGGGGCAAAGAATTTTCCGCTTTAAAATTTTATCTAGGATTGTCATCTAGGTTTTCCTTGGTATGGTGTTCATACATACATACATACATAAATCCATCCATACATACACATTCATACATGCATGTATGCATAACTACATATATATTAGGGTCGACCCTATCCTTTTGAGAAATAAGCAATAACCTTGGTCCTCTAAATTTCCAGGGCCTTATTTTTTCTTAGCTTAAATTGTTTTATACAAGTTATTTAAGGTAGAATATGATCAAATACAAGTTATCTAGGGTAGAATAGGATCAAGAATCTATAAAATAAGTTAGTCTATAATTTAATAGTCATTTTTATTTATCTTTTTTCCTGAAATAAAAAAAATTTATTTGTACTCATAACTCAAGTTCAGTAATTCTCAAATCTATATCTATACTATCTAATAAATAAATGTTTTTTCATGCCACGTGTCATCTTTATATTAATTCTTATCATTTTTTTTCGTCTTTCTCTTCTATTAAATACACCTCTATCTTTTAATAATAATATTTTTAAAGAAAATACTAATTATACTAATAAAACACATTTATTTTAAATTATCTCTTATTATAAAAAACTTTGAAATCTAATTATGTAACTTTTATTTTCAATCAAATAGTAATGAAAGTCAAATTACATTAAATAGTAATTAGCGTATTTTTGAAACTTAACTATATATTAATTTTTACATATTTTGAATTTTGTTTTCTATATGTAATACATTTTTACACATACAATATATATATATATATATATATATATATTTAAAAATTTATGTATTAATATTTTTTACCCCGTGTGTATTTCATGGTTCTAAGCTAGTATCTTTAAATAAATTAATATTTTTTTTATCGGTTTACTTGTGAAGTTCACAACTTTGCTCGTGTTGGTTCATGCCTTTGTTACACACACAAACTAGTTGGGACGTCTTTTCTGTGTATTGAACTTCCAAGAAAATTACAAGAGTTAATGAAAACTACTACTACTATATATAATAAACAAAACACACAAATAACACATGCTAAATAACTAACTTTAGGTATATTACCTAAACTAGTGGCGGATCTAAATTTTTTTTTCAGGGGGTTCACTGTTTTTAAATGCTTCAATTTTATAGGGTCGGACATAAAGAAATTCGGTTCGGTTCAGTTCGATTGTTCGGGTCGGGTAAGGTTGATCATATAATAAAAATACGATACAATAATAAAAAAAATATCATTATTCTACCAAATGCTTTCAGAACTGGGCCAGTCGAATCAGATTCAATAACGGGATAATATTATAACCATATTAAAATATAATAAATGAACATAATTTTTTTTTCTTATAAGAGTGTTATATACAATATATACATTTAACATATATAATTTAATAATATATTAATTTTTTGATAGATTTTTTTAAATGAAAAATCTTTAAAGCCTAAATTTAATAATATACTCAATTTACTTTGCTAGTTCTTCTAATAAAAGCTGCAACTTTAAACATTTCAAAAGTAAAAAAGTTTTGTTTGATGCCTGTTAAAAACAATTAATTGAGTCTGAATCTCAAAACCCTCACTCTTCTTCTTCATCAAGCCAGAACCTCCGTTGCCATTTTTCGCGGTCCGCCACCAGCCGCTCCTCCATCAGTCGGTCGCCGGATTTTTAAGGAGTTCACCCAAATTTTTCTATATAGCTTTCTACTACAGTTTCGAAACTCGGGGGGTTCACCCCCTCGACTAGGGCTGTAAACGAACCGAACGTTCAGCGAACAGTTCGTGAACCGTTTACGTTCGTTCGTTTAATAAATGAACGAACATGAACAAAGAATTCTGTCTGATTAACTAAATGAACGAACATGAACAGAGGTCTTGTTTGTTCAATTGTGTTCGTGAACGTTTGTTTATTAACGTTCGTTCGTTTATGTTCGTTTACGTTAGTGTTTTTTCATTTGTCTTTTGTTTATGTTGTTCATTAAATATTTTTGTATATTTCTATTTTATTTTATCTAAATTTTTTATATTCTTTAATTTTTATTTTAATTTTTACCTTAAAATTAATTAAGTAAAGTAAGTTTGATACAAGTACAAAAAACTTGATATTAAAATGATCTTATTAAATGTTCATTTCGAAAGACATTAGGGTTGACATCAAAAGTCCCAAACTAGCATTCGTTCGGTTCCGTTCGTGAACAAATCTATTTCCTTAATGAACAAACACGAACATGAAATTTCGTTCGGTTAGTGTTCGTAAACCGTTCATGAACAAGTTAAATGCTTAACGAACGAACACGAACAAGGCTTCGTTCGGTTCGGTTCGTTTACAGCCCTACCCTCGACACTATGTAAATCCGCCGCTGACCTCAACGTCCACTTTTCATATACACGGTCAATCCTACACCAATTCTATACCCGTTACCCATTAACTTGTAACCCACCCGTGAATTCCCTTCTAAAAGTTTTAGTTTGTAGTTCGTATTTGACATTTATATCATCATGTCTCCTTACCATAGGAAACACTTTCTATTTGTTCGCCACACTGTTATTAGGTAAATATCCGATCTTTCGATGTGATGCAACACATAATCTATATCATGCTTGTTAAAATTCATTATATGTCCAATTATACACCATGCTATATGATTATTGTTGAGAAAACAATGTTTAATTTGAAAATCATAAATCCTTCTTTATTTGATAATGATAAAAACTAATAACATATATTAGTAATTGTCAACAAAAATTAATCGTATGCTACATATGTGTTTCAATAATACTCTAGTAATCAAATGCATATGATCATCAAACTCGTTGATGAAAACCGACATGCAATATGCCTGAATCAAGATGGCAACAGACAACATGAATATGTCTAGGAATGAGAATAATTTAATTCATTTTTAGGATTTGTAAAATAGAGTTTTTATAAAATACTTATCTAATAGATCTTTCTTCTATTCCTCTCATATTCTCTAACCATTTGAGAAGATCGGATCAAACAAAGATCAAACACCAAAGAAGATTGTTGAGCTTCAACTTTTTACATCATATTTTCATTGTAAGCTTGTGGTGATCATTACCATTGTTAGTGAGAAGGTTTTAAGGGTATCACTACCTACTAACTAGTGAAACGTATAAGGTGAATATTGTTGGGCTATGAAAGCTTTTGGGTTGGGCCGGGCTGGGCTTTTGGGCCTGTTATGGTTGGAATACAATGAAAGGGTAGCCGACCCTAATTTTTTACTTAGCCCTAATCTAATTATTATAAATAATCAGCTATGTAATTGTAATTCTTCGTAGCACCTAAATAAAAAAAAGAAACCCTAGTTGCACCCGTGGACGTAGGTCACTTTGACCGAACCACGTTAAATCTCGTGTCTTTACTGCTTTCTATATTCGTATTGTGTGTGATGGGAAAAACGCAACTGACCACAAACGGTAAACAACAAAATGCGGAATTAATCTTTGTTTGGTCAAAACTTTCCCGACCCGAATGAACCAAAAATCATAATTAATCGCTAATCGATGGGTTACCGAGTAATTTTCACCTAATCGGCTAAAAAATTACTAATCGGTCAATGGTGGTCAAAATCGATCCTAGGCGGCCCGGTAGCATCCCAGTTTTCTGGCCAGATTCTTGTAAATTTCAGCGATTTATAAAAATTTGTTTATTAATATATATAATTTTGAAAATTACAAATAAAAATTTATATATATATATATATATATATATATACTAGGTTAAAATCTCGTGTATTACACGAGATTGTATATTTAAAAAGATAAAACATATAAATTTGTAAATACGTCATCAAGTGAAAATGTGTATGTATATAACAAATTAGTATTTTTCTTTAATTAGTTATATTTTATTTTCCTATTATATATTCTTATTTAATATAATTAGTATTCTTCTTTAATGATATATTTAGAATATCATTACTATTTAATAAGATAGATGCACATTTATTAGGAGAGAGATGCGAAAAAATCAATGTGATAATGCATGAGGAAGTGACAAGTTATCCACTTTAAACCTTTATTTATTATTATAGATATGTAACTAAACATTAACAAGTAAGATTAAAGAAGAACGCGGAGGAATAGTTACCTTTTTGTGTTTTCATATTGGCCACAAACCTTTTTGTTTTCAACCTTTTTGTCTTTTCATATTGGCCACAAAAGTTTTTTTTTAACACTTTTTTCCATTATAGTGTTAGCCACGTTTTTTTATTTTTTTATTTTCTATATTTTCATTTTCAACCCTTATACTATATATAATATACGCTTTTAGCACGTTTCATTTTCTATTAATTTTGTTTTTTTTTAATAACTTTCGTTCATTAACTTTTTTTTAAATACAGACTGCGCAACTGTTTGTAGTTTTTTTGTCAACATTACGATATATTCTTTTTAAAACGGAGTTGTATTCAAAAGCAAGTTTTTTATCGTTGCCTATAACGAGTGTCGTTACCGTGACGAACCGAATCTATTATGTGCGAACAACATCATCATCGATATTGGTATTACCGGAACCCGTAAAGGTATTCGCCTTATGGTTTTTGACGACCCTAATCAGTAATTTCCATAAACTGAAACTTGAAATTTAGGTAGCTGGTAGGCATGTCTTTATACACAAAACCATCTCCTGAGTCATATAAAAACACTAGATACGGTCTCTATCTAAGAGCTAATAATCTACTAGCGCTTCGAAAACAACACCAGAATCAACATGGACATTGATACAGCAATCTTGAACCCTGAACTTTCCCAGAAATTATGGTTATCACCATTCCCAGATACTCCACCATTCTTTGCTGTTGATAGTTCATCTCTCAGTTCTTTCAGAGCTTTATCTCGCCTCTCTCCCATCTGCAACACCAATAACTAACTACGTGTCACATTCGTGTCAGGTTGGCAGGCTAAACACGACCCATATATTTATTCGTGTCAAAGATAGACACATTTATCTAAACGGGTCAAAATGGTTTGTAATAAAATGGAATAATCATGTCCTAAACAGGTTGGCAAGTCGATCTGTTTATTAAACCTGATCATTTTTGTGTTTCAAGTCAAGAACTGCCAACCCTTATAACTCATGACTAAAGATCATACATTCTTGTAAACAAGTTCAAACACTGAAAAAAAACTCAAGATGTGTATGTACGGGTAGGGCTGTAAACGAACCGGACGTTCAGCGAACAGTTCGTGAATCGTTCGGCGGGAAGTTCGTTTACGTTCGTTCATTTAATAAATGAACGTAACATGAACAAGAAATTCCGTCCGATTAACTAAATGAACGAACATGAACAGAGGTCTCGTTCGTTCAATTGTGTTCGTGAACGTTCGTTTATTTACGTTCGTTCGTTTATGTTCGTGTTCGTTTGTTTATGCTGTTCATTAAAGATTTTTGTATATTTCTATTTTATTTTATCTAAACCTTTTATATTCTTTAATTTGTATTATATTTTTTACCCTAACAATTAACTAAGTAAAGTAAGTTCGATAGATGTACATAAAACTTGATATTAAAATAATCTTATTAGATGTTCATTGTGAAAGACATTAGGATTGATATCAAAAGTCCCAAACAAGGTTTCGTTCGTGAACAAGTCCATTCCCTTAATGAACGAACACGAGCATGAAATTTCGTTCGGTTCGTGTTCGTGAACCGTTCATGAACAAGTTAAATGCTAAATGAACGAACATGAACAAGGCTTCGCTCGGTTCGGTTCGTTTACAGCCGTATGTACGGGGAAGGTTTTGTGAATCAGGATGTTGTACATATAGGTTATTTATATATTAAGTCATGTATAAAGCGTATTTATAGCTAAATTTTGGGTAGGTGGTTCTAAAAACCTATGAGAAATATTAAAAAGTTTATATAAATAATTTGTGCCACTTTTGAGCCTTGAACCTCGGCTCGGGACTCTATCGCTTTGGTGCTCCTAAAGCTTTTTGAAACAAAGGTATGTAGTTTAGAATTTACCCTTTGAAGTTTTCGGGTTTGAGCCCGAGCTTCATGAAGACAAAACTCCAGTTTAAGAACCCTTTTCTTCAAATCCTGATCGGCTCTACGATGTTTCTCCAACTGTCGTATGAAAAGAGGGTTTCAACTTATCACCACATATTCAAAAAAGAAAGTTAAACAAAAAATAAGTATTTAAAAAATATACATACTTGGGCCTCAAGATCCTTGGTTTTGAGCATCCAATGTGCAGAAGTAACCCTTATTTCATCTCTCAGCTTGGCTATTTCTTCATCTTTGACAGATAAAAGTTTGTTCATCTTGTCAAGGTTTCTAGGTGAAACCTCATCAAGAATCCTCCTCAATTCACTGTTATTATTGGCTCCAGATTTGGCCAGAGCTTGCATGATGTCATGCTCAACTCGCATGACTTCATCTTTCAGTTGTTTTTGTGAAGATTCACGTGTTTCAAGATCCTGTCGCAAAAGATCTAACTGCTCTCCCAGCTTATTAACACGCGCTTCGTGCTCTTTCAATGACTTGTTCTTTTCATCCAGTTCTTTTAAAAGAGCCTTGCATTGAAGCTGTGCAGATTGAGCTGAAGCTGCACTTGCTTCTGCTGTTGCTTTTGTGGATGAAAGCTGTGATGCGAGATTATCCAAATCCCTTAGGTACTGCAATGCATCAATATCCACAATCAGACAACGTTTTGAAAGTTATTATGTGATAATGAAGAACCAACAGTGTGATAAAACGAGTAGTAAAAGTAGTGTTTGGATGGGTTTGAAAGTTGTAGTAATTAGATAATCAATGCTTCGAGTTTTTGGCAAAGACTAATTATTTAAAAAAAATTAGTAGCCGAAATGACCAAAGTGACATTTTTGTGAAGCAAAAAACTGTTGGTGAAATGGAAGTAAAAATCTCTAAATTAAATTTATTTTACCCTTTAATTAATAATGTTCTAAACCTTATTAGTAAAAAGTGATTACTTGATCGATTGATCCTAATAATTAACAGCAAAATATGTTTATCTGAATATTAACAACAGAACCTTTTGTAAAAATAGTGTAATTTTAAAAATAATTTGTAAAAGTAGAAAACAAATGTTTTTGTTTGTAAAAGTAGTCCAACTTTTACAAACAAAAACCTTTTATTCCTACTTTTAAAAATTATTTACATTATTGTGATTCAATTCCAGATAATAAGATAATAATTTACAAACTGCAAATCCTTCATATGGCAATTTGCATACAATAATCTAGCAAGTGATTCTGTGAATGATGTCACAAGTCAAACTAAGAAGAGCCTATTGAAAAAGCCAGGTAGAGACTAGTTAGGTTAGATCATTTAATACAAAATGTGGAACCATGCTTAGGGGTGTGCATGGGTCGGTTTTGGGGTAAACCCAAACCGAAAACCGAAAGTTCGGTTTTGGGTTTTTTAAAACCGTTAGGTTTCGGTTTTTTCAGTTCGGTTTCCGTTTTTTTCGGTTTTAAAACCAATTGGGTTTGAATTTTTTGGAGGTAAAAGAAAAATAGCCCAAAATAATGAACTTGGTTTTGAAATTTTGGGTCTAAATTTTTTTATTAACTAATGATTATCATACATTTGGACCTAAATATTTTGGACTACAAAAATTATTGGTTTTCTTAAAAAATACCCAACATAAAAAATAAACAACATAATATATACTACTATTAATAACCTACTATTAATGCAAGTATGTGTAACATAAATATGTATGCATTTTTAACATACAAGCAAACAACATAATATACTATATATTATGAAACTTGAATGCACACAATATATAATTCAAGTATATGTATATGTTCGGTTCGGTTTTTTCGGTTTTCAAAATATATAAAACCAAAACCAAACCGTAATTTTCGGTTTTCAAAAAATACAAAACCAAAACCATCAGTTTTAGTTTGGGTCGGTTTTTTCGGTTAATTCGGTTTCGGTTCGGTTATTTCGGTTTTTTGCTCAATAACATCCAAGGCACTACAGAGATAAATAAAAAATTGGGTCTATGTATATTTAATTATTTATGGCCACACAAGACCGACATTTGTAATTAACTCGGAAGCATTACCACATACTACATTAAACGATATATGTCAACTGGGCCTTCGTCTAATGCTATCAATACATCCCTATTACCATCAAGTTGTGAGGTGATAATCTTTAAATGCAACGGTCTATGACGGTTCAAAAAGTAAACAAACATTCACTACTACTCATTTAAAATTAAAACGCTGATCTAGTATGGCAAATCTTGTTGATGACATGATGCATTTGCTTCAACAACTTATATAGCTAGCTTCATTCAATTTGATGATAAAAGTGCCATGAAACTTATCAAGTTGAGTTACCACCAAGAAATGGAAGCTTGGTTTTAAAAGGCCAAGGCGCTCCAAGGCATTTTGATCCCAAAATCCAAGGCGTGAGAGGCTCGCATCACGTATTTGAGGTGTTGCTCTATGTACAACCAAATAAGCTTTATATACAACCACAAGGTGCATTGATCTCATCTCTTTGACCTGTCATCCTTTTGATCAAGTAAACCATGATCTCTTTATTAATCTGGTTGTTTTTACACATGATCCTACAAAATCTATTTTTGAGGCGCCGCCTCAATGCCCTGAGGCGTTTTCTAGATCGCAACATGCATCTCATGCATTAGGCACCCTTTTTAAACCAAGAATGGAAGAAAAGAATGAAACCAAAAGGTCAGAAATTGAGGGATGGCAAACATCAATTTCCCTAAAAAAATCTCAAGCTAAGGATGTGATTAATATTGATCAACCATCATTTATCCTAAAAAAAGCAAATATCTATATTCCCCCATTATTGTTCTTATCTACATAACCCCACAAGGAATCATAAATGGTCAAAATAGGTAATTTACTAATTTCTAGATTATTAAAGATCTGCAAAAGACAAACTTTTTGAACCACTCAAAAAACAAGCCATAAAGTGAAACAATAATATATTCACCAAAAAGCCAAAGAGAAACAGACAGAATGCAGCCTAGAAAAGATTGTTTTGTGTTTTGATATCATAAATTTGTTTGAATCTTTAAACTAAACAAGATCAAATCAAGCAACAACCCAAGAATCACATCATTCACCAAACAAGAAAGTCAAACCTTTGCAGCATCAGATGATGATGCTTGAAGCTGCAGATTCCTCTCATCTAAACTCTTCTGCAATCTGGAAATCTCTTCTTCCATGTTCTTAGCTCTTGCTTCTGCTTCCTGTGACAAAAACCAAATCAGATCAAAATTCAAAAACACTTATGTTGACTTAATTTCTTGAATCAAGAACCAACACATGCCTGTCTGGTTAAAGATTCTTTAGCAAATGACACTTCTTGACAAGATAACCTGCTTCTAACATCCTTTAGCTCGGCGGCAAGCGACACAACATTCCGGCGAAAGCTCTGTTTCTTCTCACTCAGATCCCTCAACAATGGATCAATCTCCACCGTTGAAGTCACACCAGACATCTTTGATCAAAAATCAACTATGGATTCAACATGTAAGATCAAGATTCAAACCCAAGAAGCACCTGTGTGTGACTGTTTTATTACAAAAGAGGTCAAAGAAATTAAGAAATTAGAAAATTAATTTCTATATATGTAGATGGTAAAACAAATAAATAAATCAAACTTTGAAACTGAAGGGATTGAGAGAAAATAATAAATAATCCAAAGGAACCTGTCAATTTAACAAAATAGTAAGATGGTGAAGCAAACAGATCACAGCCGCACATTTGGCATCTTAAATAATTCAAATAAATAAAGCCTCATGAAACTTGTTCCTTCTTCAAATCAAACACACCTCCTGATGTGTGACTACACCTACACACGCAATTAACGCTCTCCATCCAGAAATTAATATTTCACATCTGGATTTAAAAAATTTATGTTAAAACTTGTAAATTAAGCAATTAACCCTAAGTTGAATATGAAATCGTAAATTAACACTAAAATGAACATGAAATCGTAAATTAACCCTAAAATGAACATGAAATCGTAACTTAACCCTAAAATGACTTGGATTTGAAAAAACTCGACGTTGAAATTCAAATTCAGATGCGGATATGAAAACATAAAGGATGAATCAACTTAAATCGAAACAGACATGAAGCGCGATGAAATCGGAAACCTAATAACTCATCGGAAACAAAAATTGCTACAAACAGTCTAAAATTAAGGAACTGAAAGTGATGATTACCGGCGGCTATGGAGAGTTGAACGGATTTCAGGTGTGAAAGAAGTGGAAGGTTTGAAAGTTGAAAGAGACGAAGGATGGGGTGAGGTGGGGTGGAGTGGGGTGGGGTGGGGTAGGTTAGGGTAGGTTGAATTAGGTTCGGAATTGAGGTTTATTTGAGGTAAGGTTTGTGGTTCGGATAGAAGGTGATTAATGACAAAAGCCGAAGCTGTAGGTTGGGTTGACCTGAGCGCGGCAAAATCAAAATTTTGGGTGAAGATGTGCTTTACACGGTGGCGTTTGGCATCTTCTGGCCCACAAAACCTGTGTTTTAGGGGAAGGGGTATACCTTGACATCACTTTGCCCATCACTTTGTCAACTGGGCGTCATGTCAGCAGTCATAAAAGTGGGGCAAGTGATGGTGCAAGGGAAATACTTCTCTCCATCACCTTGCCATCACTTTGTCAAATCATCAACACATTTTAATTTTTTTTTCAAATAATAATATTAAAATATAACATACAATAAAATTAAAAACATACAATTTAAAAATTAAAAACATACAATAAAATTACTGAAGCGATCGTTCGTAAACATGCTCAATCAAATCCGTCGTCAGTTGATTATGAATTGTTCGATCTCGTATCTCTAATAGGTTAGCGGTTTTTGGTCGATATCAAGTTCTACAATAGGCGGCACTTCTTTGTCGGGATTGTATTGGCAAATTGCAACTCCGTCATCCTCTAGAATCATGTTATGCATGATAATGCACGCGTACATGACGTGTCTCGTTCGCTTTTGAGACCAAATACGCGAGGGTCGGAAAATGATATGCCACTTGTTCTTAAAAAGAGCAAACGCACGTTCGACGTCTTTTCTCGCTGACTCATGCGCCGCTTTGTAGGTTTGACGTCTTATGCCTTCGAGATAAGTAAGAGACTTGACAATCGTGGCGTAGTCGAGATAAATTCCATCTGCAAGATAATAACCACGTTTATATATAATGTCTCTCAACTCAAAATATGAGTCGGGTGCGTTTTCAGAAATCATATCATCAAAAACAGGTGATTGATCAAGAACGTTGATATCATTGTTGGAGCCACTAACACCAAAGAACGCATGTCAAATCCATAGGTCATTAGAAGCGACCGCTTCTAGCATTATAGTCGGCCGTGGATGATCACCCCGCATAAATTGACCTCGCCACGCATTTGGACAAAGCTGCCACTCCCAATGCGTGCAATCCATACTACCTAGCATCCCGGGAAAGCCGTGTTTTGCCGCATGCACCGCGTAAAGTTGTTAAATGTCGTTGGCCGTCGGTTTTCGCTAATATTGCCTGTGATACAAATTAATTATAGACTTTGCAAATTTATATGCACATTCCCGTATTGTCCATTCGGACATGTGTAGATACTCGTCAAATGAATCGCATGACAAACCGTAACCCATATGACGCAATGCGACGGTACACTTTTGCAAGGCGGTAAAACCACTCGACCTTGCGCGTCCGCCCGTTGCCTAAACCAAGGAACCTCCCTCTCGAAATCGCATACGATACATAAAAATAAACCTAGCAAACAAAGATAGAATTTCGTTCATAATCAAATAGTTTCAAATTACAAATGAACAAAGATAGATACTAGAATTTGGACTTAAATAGGAAAACAATGACTAATAAAAACTCTGGGTCCGTATGATAGATGCTAGGAAGATGTGTTTTAGCCTATAAGCGATACTCACACCAAAGATTCCCAGGAAGATGTGACGGGTCCTTACTTAGGGATTTATACACCACATCTTTCCTAGACAGAATCTTTAGTGTACAGGTATCCACTCTTCCAGATTACACATTTTCCTATTAACTATCAATAGGGCCCTTGGTTCTGACGAGAGTAATTACGGAATCGTCTCGGCACCGTTGCTTAGTCGTCGTATCTCCAAAAGTGGACCAGCTGCAAATGTGTCGGGTCCAACTCTGCTTTCTACACCGCTACTCTCCCGATGGTGTAAGGTTAGATGGTCGTACCATGACTACGTTCTTCAGGCTATAAAGGCTCTTCTTATCAGACTGCAAATTTTGGGTTGTCTGGTTCTGCGTGATAGTTCGTCAAGATAAGCGTGTTGTTTTTCGAGAAAGGAAAATGAAAAGGCACATAAACAGTTAAACAAATAGAGCACGTAGTTTCCTAATAAGGGGACTCCTAAGGTTATAGTCTAGGTCTATTCTAAAGTAGCCTAATTCTCTATAACCTGGCTCTGATACCAATCTGTCACACCCCCGCCAAGACGGAAACACGAGGGGGTGACGAAATTGAATCATTACACATGATCAAAAGAGATTTCTATTAATTGAATAGTTAATTACATTGATTACAAAGAAATCAAACAATACAAGTAGAATAAATAAATCTTCTTTTTGTTAATATCTAGCTAAGTCCACTAAAGCATGAGCCCTTGAAATCCTAGCGTGATCGAAGCATCAACTTAGTTTCCATTACCTGAAAAACATGCTAAAATAGGTTAACTAAAAAGTTGGTGAGAACATAGGTTTAAGTAGATACATAATAATAGATAACAAGGATTGCAAACCATAAACAAGATTCAATAACAAGTAAACAAACTTTTATACATCGATTCAACCAAACCTAATGACAAGATTGGGTTCCCATAGAATTGATATAGCATGAATAACAAGTTTTGCAGTTTCTGTATATCTAGTCTCAAGTTGATATCGTATCTCGTCAACTCAAGAACTAGATCGGCATGTCAGGCCCATAGATCTATGACTTACTCTCATTGGCTTATCCCAAGTTAATGGTTGTAGAGTGTGTATAAAACCGTTTAAGTTTACAAGTATAGAAAGTTGTTATTGAAAATACAGAAGTAGTATTTGAGTTTGATATAGTTTGAATAACCTTTGATATACGAGCATGTTTTCCACCCCAAAGATAAAAAGTAAAAGGGGCTATGTATCTCACCTTGCAAATGAAAGGGTTGAACTTGAACTTGTAGTAACTTGGATCGAATGCCTTAACGACTCCCTAAGTTAAGTTTGTTACGTTAGAAACAAGTTAAGGATAATCGAGGGGTTGACAATGTAATTAGTTGAAAGTGGTTGTTGTACACTAGAGTGGTTATCATTCCAGAGTAGTACCTCCAACATAAAAGTTCCCAGGAAAGAGTTGGTTGGATCGGAACACCGTCTTTTCCTAGCCAGAACTTTAATGTTTGTCAGATAACTACATACTGGTTTGAAAGTTACCCTATTTGTATACTTGACCAAGTTTAGGGTTTGTTTGGTAAGTTTAAAAAGTATAAGGGCTAAAGTGAAAATATAAGTTTAGTAAAGATAGAAATGAAATAAGTTAATTATTAGAGGGGTTTAATTTAAAGATAAGGAGTTTTAGTAAAAACATGATTTTTGAAATTGAAAGAAACAAGAAAGATCAAAACCAAGTTTTTAAATAAAAGTTTGAACAAGTTTAATTAAAATAGGGCATTTGATCTTCGATAGCTCTATGATTATAACATAAACATGCTAGGGAATCATAGATCTAGCTAGTTATGAGGAATTTTTTAAAAGAAAAGTATGAACAAGCAAGAACATAAGAAGAACTTACTTAGAATGGAAGGATTTAAGCTAGAATCTTCCAAAAGATGAGAAGAACAACCTTTAGTTGCTAGAGAGCCCTAGAGGATTGTTGAGGTGTGAAGAATGAATGAGATTTAAGACTCTATTTATAGGGTGAGATTAGGGACTTATTCGTAAAATATGAATTAAAGAAAAGGACAAGGATTGAAGATAATTTGAATTAGCTTGTTATATTAGATAAAATTTAATAAAATTAAACAAAATATAAAAAAAAGTGGATTTAGGGGATTTACGGCAAAAGTGGAATCAGGATAACATCAACTTTTGATTAATTTGTTATTTAGGATAAGAATTAGGAATAAAATAATATTTTTATAAAATTTAATAAAATAAAAAAATCTAAATATGTGTGGACGAATGGGAGAACTCACGGGAAAGAAGAAAAATAAATAAATAAAAATTGTTTTTTTTATTAGATTAAAGTTAGTTATTTCAATGGATTAGGATAAGATCTAGATTAAAAATAATGGTTTTTAATGGTTTTAGATAGGTTTAAGGTTTTTAAAATTATGTAATAATTTAAATAATAATAATAATATTATTCATAATGAAATACTTAATTGATATTACGATAAATAATCACATTTTTATTTACACATTCGTAAGTTTAGTCCTTAAAGTTACACTTTAGTTTAATAATGTTGCCAACTTTAATTATTTAGGTTATGATAGAATCTAGGGCATCCAAAGTTACCATAAGTAACAAATTTAAGAAGGGATATGAGAATCAGATATAGCAATCAAAATAGAACAAATCAAGCCGCTCTAAAGTAAAATAGAATACTCACTTTAGACTAGGTTTAAAAGTTTAAAGATATCATAAGTAGTATGATGCACGAGAATTAGACATATGATCAACATTGAGTCAACAAGTCTTAGAATTCATGCATAGAAATCAGGGATGTCACACGGGCGTGTTGGTTCGAGCGGCTTGGGGTGTCATCTAAGTCCTCCACATTGATATCACGTTCAGAATGTGCATTGGAGTCAACCGAAGCATAATCTTTGTCCTCCAAGGCCACAATGTTGAAACACTTCGGGCACCATTACCCACTTCGATTTATCCTTAATGACACGCAAAACGTGAGATGGATGAAAGTTGAGCCTTCATTGGCTCAGGATTTTCTCATGCGCCCTCGTCATTCGTCAAAACTTCGTTGTTCTCTTATTCACTACACACCACTTGGAGTTGAGTTGATGATGACTTCGGTATTCATTACGTTGAAGAACCACATGAAAGCGTTCGATAACTCGCTTCCAAATTTGATCTATTTTTTGTGCGTTACCTTTGATCTAAAAAATAATAATAATATTTAATATGTAAAAAACATAAATATAAAAAATATATATAAGTATTTATCGGGTCCTCTGAAACATCTACCCAAGCTCTTACCAACACTTCTTCCTTTTGGATCTTCCAATGTTGAGCCGTGACCGGGCTGGATCCATCCGTCTCTTCTCAACATTCTTTTTTATTTTTCTAATGGGTTGGGAATCGGGTATTTGTTGTGATGCAGGTATTTATTATGACTAGGATTCAACCTGAGAAACCAAACTTAATATGTCAAGTTCAATTAAAATACAACGTTTAAGGAATAGTACCCACTATTTTTTAATATTTTATTTGTTTGATTTGTAGCACATTATCCACATACTTTATTATAATTTTTTTCCTTTTTTCTTTATTCCACACTATATTTTTCTTTTTTTACATTTGTTTATTTTTTCTTTTATAACTTTTTAATCTTTTTTTATTTAATATCCACTTTTGTTTTTTAAGGGTGTAGGCGTTGTTGTTGTGACTTGAGTAGTTGAGTTCACAATTTAGCTTCTCAGTGTTTTAGGGTTTTACGATGAAATGATGGGCGTCATGTTGTGTTTTTGTATACACGTTTACATTCTTGGGGTTTTAACGGAATGCCCAACTTACGTTTCTTAAACAAACGTTTGTGTATTTTGTGTCGTGGAGGCCTTCACGCCGAGTGCATCGAAAATGATACGTTCCTTGCCGCCGCAACGCGCGGCTCTAATCCTACTAGTTATAATTATTATTTAATATAATAAATCTCTACTCTATAATAAATAAAGGTTTTGGTGAGAAAAATTGTCCCGTCTCTCTCTCTTATTAACTGCACAAGTTTTTTTTAATTGTTTTTTTAATAATTTTTTGTTTCTCGTCTCTCTCTTCTATTAAATAATGATGATTTCTATAAATATCTTTATAAACTTTTTTTTATTTAAAAAATATAGTTTTGTTCATAAAACATTTTTAGAAATTGAACATTTATTTCATTCTTTTCGTAAAACATTTTTAAAAAGTAACTATATGACGTTTCTAAAACTTTGTATCAAAAAACTATGTAATATGTCATAAATATGTAATATGTAAATATTTATTATTAAGTATATAACATTACATTTATTCATTGTATTTATTCAACCCGTGTAATATACACGAGGTTTCTAACCTAGTTTGTATTATATAATAAAAATTACATATTTATATCTGATAAAATATAACTAAATAATATATAGTATATTATACTTATCGTACGAAAGTACGATTATAAATATTTCAAAAATAATTAAATAAAACTCAAAATATAACTATTTAGGAGTATATTATACAATAGTTGTACTTGAACCCGAAAAAAATTATATCGGATCATATGCTTCATTTCGTACTCAGTTTGTTACTTGTTTTGAATGTTTCGGGTTTTAACATTCCCAAGCAGTTCCAGATTATTTTGACATTCCTACATCCATGTATTAAAACTATTATTTACGTCATCCAAATATATATAAGAGCAAATTACAAATTATGTCCTTTAAGTATTATCTAAATTTCAGCATGCGTCATTTAACTAAGGAAATTACAGAAAATGTAATTTAAGTTTAAAAAACCTTGCAGGTTACGTCTTTTGTCCTAATAACCGCTAAATTTTACCGTTAAGTCTGGTCACGTGCCATGCACATGAGGGTATTTTGGGGCTTTCACACATAAATAGACTATTCTTGTAATTTGTTTATATGAATGAGGGTTTACAGAAATAGTATTTTTACGGTAAAAAAGACCAAAAGACCCTCATGTGCATTGCACATGACATGACTTAACGGTAAAATTTAACGTTCGTTAGGCTAAAGAACGTAACATGCAAGACTTTTAAACATAAATGATAATTTGCTTAGTTAAAAGACGTATACTGAAATTTAACTAATACTTAAATAACGTAATTTGTAATTTGCTCCATAAATATACATGTATCATTTATTTCATTCAAACATAATAATGTCAGATTATGAAGAAATACCCTACTGATTTCTCTAAAAGAAGTCAAGGAAGCCGTGCGTAATGATCGATCACCTGGCCCTGACGGTTTCAATTTTGGTTTTATTAAACATTTTTGGGAATTACTAGAACATGATTTTCTTAATGTTCTCATTAACTTCCATTCCACTGGATTGATTAGCTATGGGTGTCGTTCATCTCTCTCATACCTTAGAATTCCTATGTTGTATTGGTGTTCCTCAAAATGATCCCTTATCGTCCTTTATTTTCATCATCGCCATGTGAGGCTTGGTCAATGGGGATTCTTCATGGTTTACGATTGTCCAATAATGGCCTACTATATGCGGATGATGCCATCTTGTTTGGAGAATGGTCCATCTCTAACATACTAAACATATCATGTTTGCTTCTACTTAGCTTCCGGGCTAAAAACTAATCTTCATAAGTCCAACTTGTTTGGAATTGGAGTTGATAACAGTTGCTTAGCAAGCATGGCTGTCTCTATACACCGCAAAGTGGGGCAACTACATCAGACTAAAAAAATAGGAATATTATAAAGAATTGGCAACCGGTAATTGACGTTTTTGGAGCTAGATTATCTCTATGGAAGGCTTCTACTCTATCAATTAGGGGTTGAATAACACAAATAAAATCGGCGTTGATAGTCTTCCCACTTACTATTTTTCTTTAAATAAGGCACCTATTAAGGTAATTGACTCGTTAGAATGAATGTTTTTATGGGGAGGCAACGCTGAGAAATCAAAAATTCAGTGGGTTGTATGGGATAGAGTAATCGCCCCCAAAGAGGTCTCGGTCTAGTTTCTCTAAAACATGCAAAGCACAGTGGTGGTGACAGTAACGAACATAAACACAAAGCCTTTGGAGGCATGTTATTGAAGCTTTGCACCATTCACCAACGTTATGTTCTTCTTTACCCATCAAAAGAGGGCTATATAGAACTTTGAATAACATCTCAAAAACTGTATCATTTAGCAATGTTCCCCTGCATAATTTGTTAATCAGAAGTGTTAGAGATGGTCTTAACATTAAAGTGTGGATTGACGTGTGGCTGACAAATGAACCCCTTAGAACACGTTTTCCGGCTTGAAAGTTTTAAAGGTTGCACTATTAATATAACATAAGTGAGTCAACCATAACCTAGAATTGGTGCTGGTCTAGAGAACCATCTTCAACATCGGAACTAAACCAAGTGCAAGCTTGCCACACTCTTTTAGCCCAAGTTCAGCTCTTTAGCCGACAAGATACTTGGGCCTAGGCTTCCGATCCATCTAGTTGCTTTCTATTAAACCAGTTAGACACATCCTTAAGCCTTCAAACCCTAATGGGTGGAATCTCTACTGGAATAAGTCTTAAATTAATTGTTTTTTGATTGAAGGGGGCCACCCTATCAACCTTACATAAAAGGAAAATTCATTTACCGTTCCTTATCTGTAGGCTATGTGGTGAAGATTTCGAATCAAAAGACCAATTATTTTTCTCAGGGACTCCTCCAATTTTTACCTTTTCGTTTGAGATTTGCTTGATCTTCACAGACATCTCCAGCTAGATCCTTTCAAAGCAAAAGTGGTTCAATATATTGTTTTTGTGACATGCTGTGCAATTTGCAAAGCCAAAAATGAACTTAAATTTACCAACAAACGAGTTTCGGTAGCTAGATTAATCGAGAAGGTGAAGACAATGAGATTTCTTTGGATCAAGAATCGTGTTAAGCTTCATTCTTTAGAGTGTGCAGTTTTAGTTTCGATAGCATTATATAAGTTGTAATTTGGTTAAAGTTTATGTATTTCTAGCTCCTTGCTGCTATCATGTAATCCTAAATATTTGATCTTAGTTCGGTTGTATTTCTGGTCTTGGACTTTGTTCTATGTGGGCTGAGCCCATTTGCTATACGTCCACAATATGTTTTCGTTTGATTAAACAACCCAACCAGTATTTTGTTATTTCAGCCCAAAGGTATATATAATTTAAAACTATGTGTACAATTTCTAATTTTATTTTCTAGAAAACTGAATAAGTTTAACATAAATGATAATTTCAGTAAATATCTTGTTAGATTTGACATATTTAGATCTTATAAATTTAGTTCATTGAAACTTATAATTCATAAAGTTAAATAGTTATGGAAATTAAAGAACGATAAACGTGATTATGAAGTTATAAACAAGTCTTAATTTGAAAAATTCTTTTTTTTAAAGGCAAATTTTATCAGAAAACAAAACACAGCCCCAAACAGAAGCAAGGGACTCTAGCACGGGGCTAAAAAACAACATATACATAATTACAAGAACTTGAAACGAACCCAGTCTTTCCATAAAAGAGCTTTGTAATTTGACCCGTTTTTTATCCATAAGTACCCAAGAGACTTAATATCTTTATTTGTTTACATAATTGTAAATGATTTGGTAAAATAAAAACGGCAAAAGTACTTTGCAAAAATATTATAATCTAATGAAGCTTAGTAAATTAAAATACTAATAAAGGAAAATAAATAATGTTCGATAATTTAAATAATTATAATTATACCTAAATACATGTAGAACAACCTACTTATAAATGTCCTGAACTAGAAATGGGCCCGCGCTGTGGTGTTTTAAACCACGTAAGAAATTAACGTCCTTTGTATCGCGTTGCAGCTAAACAACTAATAATATTCCAAAAACTTTTGTTTTTATGTGTATATTAAAAAAAAGCAAAAACTTTACGCAAACCAATGCGTTGCAACGAATAGTAGTATTCAAAAAACTTTATCATATCACAAAAACAAAACGATAACGATGTTAAAAAGTTAATGGGTAAAAAATTAGAAAAAGAAAGCAAAACCGTTTAAAAAAATTCATAATTACGTTGTACGTAAGTGCTTAGATATTTGTACACTCTCAAGCGTAATTTCGTTACAATTGTGTATATGCCACGTCGCGTAACTCGGTTGGTTAGAATAGAGAAAAATATTAAATGATAACTTTATCTAAGTTCAGGGACTGTAGTATAAATTTGTTAAAAGAAAAAGTAAAAAAGAAAACTTATTTTAAAGTTTAGGGGCTAAAATGTAAATCTAATATATTCATGGCTTAAGTGTAAAGTTAACATAAAAACAAAATAGATGATGTTATGCAAAAAGAGTTGTACCCTATGCATGTTGTCTTCTCATTTTGCAAATTGTAGTAGTGGTAACAGAATTCACACGAGCTTCCTTATCCTTATTTTTATAATTACACTAAAATAACTTCTTTTTCTTTCTTTTTTTTAATTAAATAATACTTTTTATACGTTTATCATTACATTTTCTCTTTCCTCTACTCATAACCACTTTTAAAAAATATTATACACATGAACAATGTTTTCCCTAAATATACAGAAAATTTATACTTTTTCTCTCTACTTTACTCATAATCACTTTAAAACACTCCCTAAAATTTACAGAACTCACTCACAATACAAAACATGTTGTGAATGCTCTAATGATTGAATAAGAGTATTGGAAATAGTACGGTGTAGATTAAATTGAAAAAAACAATGTTATTTATAATCGGTGTAGATTAAACTGAAAAAAAAATGTTATTTTACGTCAAAGATTTATGCAAATTTTTTCTAATTTAAACCTGAGAGTCATCAGGTATGCAAAATTGTAACCCGTTTTTGTTTGGCTAATTGTTTGGAAAATATTAATGACTAATATAAACTTACTATGAGATAAGAAAGGTGTTAACTCAAGCTATTTTAAGGATCAAAAGCCATTCAAGAGCTATAAATTTTAATTCTCAGATAGATCATTGGCCAAGGAGGTTCATCATGTCTGTTTTTATGTTATAAGCGTATTAACAGACCTTTAGTCTGTATTATGTTGTTGCTGAAACATAAAAACAAGAATCACGTTAAATGATAACTAGGTTAGAAACCCTGTGTATAAATACAATGTTATATAATTAATAATAAATATTTACATATTACATAGTTGTTTAATACAAATTTTAGAAACGTTCATATAGTTACTTTTTAAAAATGTTTTATAAAAAAATGATAGAAATGTTCAATTTCTAAAAATGCTTTATGAACAAACCTATATTTTTTCAAATAAAAAACGTTTTATAAAAAAGTGTAGAAATCATTATTATTTAATAGGAGAGAGAAACGAAAAATAGAAAATGATTAAAAACAATTAAAGAAAATTTGTGTAATTAATAAGAAAAAGAGACGGGAAAAAATGATGAGAATGCATATGAGAGTGACAAGTGTGCTATCAAAAGTTTTATTTATTATACAATATAGATATTGTTGCTTTCATATCGCCTGCCATTATCTTAATTAGGTTTCATAATAAAGATTTGTTAAATGATAATATTGTTGCTTTCTGGTTAAGGATAGTTGTTAGACTACGAGTTACCGATTCACGCCAAAGGACGTGATTGATCCGAGTCAGCATCACTTTTGCAGGATTTTGGGCGTGGAGGCAATGGCGGATCTTGAACAAAAGTTCAGGGGTAACGATTTTTTTTCCGTACTTTCATGTAAATGAAACAAAAAAAAATTTAGACCGTACTTTCATGTAAACAATTTTTTTTGACGATAACATCAGTGGCGGAGTTTGAAAAAAACGTATGGGGCCTGTGATTTTTTCCCTATTAGGGGGGCGGCGAGGAACTATAAAATTTTCGGCCAAATGCATATATATGTTAACGTAACATGCGACTGTCGAGACGGACTGCAGAGGTGGAGGACTGGGGTTTGGCGGAGGCGGCACTGTGTGGTGGTCTCAACTCAGGTCGAGTGGCTAGTCGAGTGGTCGGTCTCTGACTCTCACAGTTCCCACTCTCTGTCTTTCTTCTTGGTCGACCGCTTGGGTAAGTTGGGTTTGAGAATTGAGACTTTGAGGTATTGGGTTTTAATAAAACATTTGGTTTGGCTAAAGCACAATTGTTTTATTAAAACCCAATACCTCAAAACCTATAACAAAATGTGGGGACTTTTGATAAAGTATTAGATTTTTTATAAAATTTTAGACTTTTTATGAAGTGTTGTGCTTTTAAAAAAATTTGAGGGGTAACGTAAATTTTGCTCAGAGGTAACGTAAGGGGTAACCGGATATATAAAACTGTAAAAAAAAAAAATTGCACTTTGGGTAGCTACCCCTACCCATAAGGTAGGTCCGCCCCTGCGTGGAGGGGCGTTAAACACCATTACATGGGCGCTAAGGAGGGACGTGAAGGGCTGTGCGTTAACCTGCTAACGCCTGAAGGGCGAGGGGGTGTGCTTTAAGGGTTTGGTCGATGTGGCTCCGACGTGTTGACGGTCACGCCCTCGGCGTTAGACCACTACACTTTTAGACCTAGTCACTTTTTATGTGATTATTTTCTTAATTCCTTCATTAATTATTTAATTCCTGTTGAGATTTATATTACTATCATAATCTCATTCTTATTTATTTCACATTTTGTGCTACCAATTTTTAATACTTCGTCCTCACTCTCACCCGCCTCCTCTCCCCCTTCTCTGACAGTAACTCGTTCTCATAACCACACCCATAATCTTAAACACTTTCCTGATCATGTTCTTCTTCATGCTTCCTCCATTCATACTTCTCAACTTACCACTTTCATTCAGGCTCATAAATGGCTGGCATGATGGGATGTTATGCATATGAAGTTGATGCCTCACACTCTAGCCGGACTGCTCATGCCTACATTGTTGGTTGTAAGTAGCTTTATAGGATAAAAAGACACTCTAATAGATCCATGAAGACATAAAGTTCGATTTCTTACCAAGGCTTTCACTAGACCATGGGCTATCGATTATAATGAGATTTTTAGCTGTCAAATCAATCACTATCATGTTGGTTTTATCGGTTCTAGTTCTCAAGTTTGGAACATATTCAGCAAGTCGATGTCAACGACGTCTTTCTTAAGGTTGAAACATATTCAGCAAGTCGATGTCAACAATGTATTTCTTTATTGAGATTTATCTAAAACTGTATATATGGCACAACTTCCTAATTTGTTGACTCAACTCTCCCAAATCATGTCTTCTTGCTGCTGAGGCTCTTTATAGCCTTAAGCAAGCTCCATAAGGTTCTAAAAGCTATCTACGACTCTCTTGACTCGTGGCTCTACTCAATGTGACTAATACTTCACTATTTGTTTATTTTCGACATTTGGTTACTTGTTACATGTATGTATACGTTTGTTAGTGCGTACTTGGGGTGTTGTGTGTGTGTATATTTATTGTAAAATACACTCCTTATTTTAATATTGATAAAAATATGAACATATAATATAAATACTGTGGTTCACATGGTCATACAAAACCCCCCCAATGTCATAAAAGGACACCCAAATGACCAAACAAAGATAGATATCGTGTAACATTGGACAAAAAACGTACGGTCGACTCACGGACTAACCGTGACCGTGGAAGCGTAGAAGAATATGAGCACAATAATGTTTGAAGACGAACTTTCGTTCATCCATTCCTCAATATACAAAGACATGAGCATTCCTAGACATGGTTTTGGCCCGATCTCTTTCAGGTCCTTATGTTGCTACCACACATCATCTTGCAAACGTCCTTACCAAAGGGTTAACATTTACTCAGTTTGTCTATCTCATATCCAAGTTACACATCCGTACCTCCCTTTGGTTTGCGAGGGAATGTTAAAGATTAGGGATGACAATGAGACGGGTTTTGGCAATCCCTGTCTCATACCCAATTGCAAAACTGTGTCCCATACCATGCCTAATACCCGTCGTTTATTGATTATACCCATTAGTTTGTTAGAAATACCCGTTGCCCAAGTACATTTCTTTTTCTTACATTTCTAGTTTTTGAATAATTTTATGTACGTTTATAACAACTACAACAAATTAAAACACAAAAGCGTTTAAAATATGTAAATTTCATAATGATATAAATCTCGAAAGATAAGCTCATACTTTATAGCATATTAAAATATAAATAATATCATCAAATATAAATTACCAAAACGCCCTTGAATATAAATAAAATAAAAAATACAAAATAAGCTAATTTACCTTTATGTAATTTACTTATATTAAAATAAAAATTAAAGGGACCGAAATCAAAACCCATTTGTGATACACACCATTGAAGAACTCCTGCAAAATTGTAGTTTCTGAAGAACAAAAAGGTTGAAGAGTATATTCCAAAGGAAAAGTTAAATTTTCATATGATGAAGCTCTTAAAATGAAGCATTACTAGATAAGGGTCAAAAGAAAAGAAAAATAATTTTTTTTTCTTGTATAAAATTAAGGCATATGGTTCGGATAAACGGGTATATGGTTTTACGTAATCAGGGCCAGGTATCACCTAATTCCATACTCAGTGTCATACCTGGGAAATTTATAAGCATGTCCCATACCCAAATACATGTCTTAGACGTTTCAAGTTTGATGTATTCCCGTCAGGGTTTTTTTTCATCTCTCACTAAGTCAATGGTCCAGTTATACTTTTATTTGTAATACTTATATTTCTTTCGCTTAGCTGTGGATACCTAAAGGAGGTGTCATACTTCATTTTATATCACAAATAAAATCAGTACAAAATGCATTTTCTTCTTAATTATTTTATTTACTTTTTATTAATAAATATATGTTAAATATAATTGGAGGTGTAAGCGAGCTCGAGATCGACTAATCTCAAGATCGGTTAGTTTTAACTTAACAAAATTCCAACTCAAACTTACTTTGTTTTGAGCTATACGTTGAAAGCTCGAGCTCGACTAACATATAATTTTACTACATGAGTTCAACTTGTTTATGAATTAATCATTTCATGTATACAAATATTTGTTTATTTTTATATACTTATAACTTTAACTAGTCGTGTTTGCTATGAAATATGAAGCTAAGACTGGAGCTCGCTTATTAAACAATTTTCAAAGTTTGAGCTTAACTTAAAATGTTTAAGTTTATGACTGCCCGACTCGCATTGGCATATATAAGTGTGGCGGATTATGTCAAAGAAAATGATAAAAGTTGCTGTTAAAATTTATATGTTTAAGCTCTACCCAAATCAAGTTTTAACAAGCTGATTTTAAGGATACGAATTTTTGTGTGAATGTATATATTCAAATTTCTATATTAAAATCTCGTGTATTACACAGGTCGAATAAATATAATTATATATATTTAGTAATAAAAATTTTATGTATTTAAAAACCCGTGTATTACACGTGTTGAATAAAATAAAATGTAATTTGTTAACACATACATTCGTCAAAATATATTTAAAAAAATGTACTTTGACGTGAAAGTTATAAATTATGTTAAGTTAAATTTTAAAATATTAATTTTTTATGTAACTGATAAATGTTAATTCATATTAAATTCATTTGATTAATGATATAATAAGTATCCATAACTAAATAATAAGTATCCATAGCTAGATTACATTAAATATTTAAAAATATATTTTTTAATATCATTATTTAATAGGAGAGATAGTCAGAAAAAAGTATGCTGAGAATGCATCAGAAATTAACACTTGTCCCTCTAAGATTTTTATTTATTAGTATAAATAGGTTGAAAAATGTATTACATATATTAACAATAGAAAACAAAATCCAAAAAATATAAAAATTAATATATAATTGGGTTTCAAAAATATATTAATTACTATTCAATATAATTTAACTTTCATTTACTATTTGATTGATAATATAAACTACATAATTAGATTTCAAAATTTTCTTATAATAACAGATAATTTAAAATAAATATGTTTTATTAGTATAATTAGTAATTTCTTTAAAAATATATTATTATTGAAAAGATAGAGGTGTATTTAATAAAAGAGAGATGTAAGAAAAAAAATGATGAAAATGAATATGAAGACGACACGTGACATAAGAAACTTTTATTTATTAGATAGTATAGATTCGAATTTTGTTTTGGTGCCATTATGGTGGTTGTATATTATTTTCTCTATTATTTTTTTAGAACGACAGATTTCTTTACTCTTGTGAGATTTAAATCTAAGACTTTCAAACCTAAGTGTTTCATGAGGCTTTGCCTCTGCCACTAAAACCACCCAGAGTTGGTTTTTATGAGAATATTAACCTGAATCATAGTCAATATTTTTTTGAGAAATATGTTCAGTACGTTTATTTTACTCATTAAACTTTGTAAATCATTTTTCAACTAAATCAATTTATTAATCAAATAATGTTTTCACACAAAGTGTTGGCCCCAAATTTGTACTTGTATCACTTGGAGTCCATTTTATCAAAATTTTAAGATGTTAAGAGTAAAGTGTCATTTATATTCATATGGTTTAGTCATTTTTATTAATTTAATATAAAAGTTTATTTTTTTATGTGTTTTCTCGTGTTTTACAAAACTTGTATTTTTTTCATCCAATCAGCTAACTTTACGACTCCTCAGGGGCGAGACTTTGTTTTTAGTAGATTAGGGTTTTCCATTCAGAAGAGGATGGCGGCGCAGTTTGTTGCCCGTCTACCTGCTATCCTTATGTAATTTGCCTTGTTGATCATCAATATTTATGGATATAGAACATATGTCAACATCAGCTAACTTCATCCATATTTAACGTTAAATGAGGGGTATTTCGGTCTTTTTATACATTTCTTTATTTTATCAATATTTAAACCCTTAATTATTCCCTCACCCTCTTAAACTGTATTAACTCTAATTACCCTACTACGATCATCATTTTGACCATCATCTTTTTAAACCAAATCACCCTTTTAACCATCATCTTCTTGAATGATAATCGTCCTTGACAAGTTTAATTAATAAAAGTATTTAAAGTAATCGGTATTCTTATAATATAACTCAACTATCTTAAATTATCGCTCATAGAGCAATTATAGTTATAAGGGTGAAGAGGGCACCCAACTCATTTACCCATTTAATCATCAAAACTGTCCAATAGAATTCTGTCATCTCAAAACTACTCATTTTACTCAGATTTCATTGGAAACACTCTACTTATTTAACTCATTTTACTCACCAAAATTAAATTGGAAAGTTGATGGTACTTTTGGCTTTAAAGATTGTACCATAGCTCTCTCTCTCTCTCTCCCCAACAACTCTCTCCCCCATGTCCGAGTAAATTTACTCGAACCCACAACTCGATTCACCCTACTCGGCCTACTCGATCTAAAGGGGGCGGTGTACCCCAACTAACTCTGCCTACTTGACCAACTCTAATCTTACCAAGGTATCCCACCCCTTTCACCCTAACCAATAAAAATCAACTTAGAAACAATAACTAGAATAGTTGAAATGATGACTTGTCAACACCACCACAGGATATTCCAACAAACAAGATAGCATTTCCAAACCTAGTAACCTTTTTAAAAACCATGCAAATATGTAGAAACAAATAAATACAAGGTCTTAGAGGGTGGTGCGGGTGGTGCCACGGCACCAGAGCATGTTTACGAGTGGGGCATAAATTTAAAAAAAAATTATATATATATATATATATTATAAAAAAATAAAAAATTAAATAACTTATAAATTCTATAAAATTTTATAAAATTTAGGGGTAATTTTTTTTAATTGAAATCCAACCCAATAATACCTAATTTAATAGTTATACCCAACCCAATAATACCGAATGTGATAATCTTTATACATTTATCTCATGGCCCATCCCAATTACACAAAACGTAATTACCTGATGCGTGCGATGAAGGACTCCCGACTCATTTAGGTATGTAACTACTAACTGGATACTTTTCTATGGTAGTTTCATTTATTATTATAATTACAATTATCGCCGTATTATTGAATTTTTTTATATACGTGCATATTGAGAGGGGAAATGGGACATTTTTTTTATGTCGAGACGGATACTTAATTTCTCAAGGACGGCCCTAAATAAATAGATCCAAAACTAACAAGCATCTAATGATATGCATGTGAGATTGAAACACTAGAGACAAAAATCCTCCTCAACATAGCTTTTGAAATATGTAGGCTTACTAACAAAGATATATAGGTCACATTGAGGTTGAACAACAAGGTGACTCAACCTTTTAAGAAAACTAAAACAAACTCTTAAATTGGGGCATTTACACAAAATAACAAAGTTAAAAATAATTATAAAAACTAACACTAGTTCTTTTACATTTCATTTTTCCTATCTTATACATTTGATCTTTATTAATAAAGCAAAGCCCAATTAAATTGGGTTGAATAAATACTTAGTTTGGTCGATGTTTACTTATTTTATATATAATATATCCACTAAAGTTAATGTTTTTAGAACCGGACCGGTCGGTTGGACTGAGAACCGGAAGTATAACCGGTCCGATTGTATTTAGTTGAACCGCCCGGTTACCGGTTCGGTCGGACCGGGGGTCGGACCATATTTAAAAAAATATTTATTTTTCTTCAAAATCTCATTTTCTAATTAGTTTAATATTCCAAGTTGCATATCGTATTTATTTAAGCATTCATATGACATTAAAATTGCAAATTAATATCAAAACAAAAAATGTTTTATATTTTGTATCAATATACATAATTTTATTTATATTGTTTTATGACGTCATCCGATTTCTTAAATCCTGTTCAACCAATGGACGTCTAAGGCGGCCAGTTTGATATTCAACCCGGTTTTGAAAAAACTAAAACTTCTCAATCAAGTTATTTATATATCTATATCTATACATACTAATAAATAAAGGTTTTAGGGTGTCATATGTCATTTCCATGTTCATACTCAACATTTTTTCCCGTCTCTCTCTCCTATTTAATGATACAAGTTTCTAAAAACAAATTATAATTTTTGTTTTCCGCCTCTCTCTCCTATTAAATAATAATGATTTTTATAAAATATTTTTTAATTAAAAAAATAGCTTTGTTCATAAAACATTTTTATAATTTGAACATTTCTTTCATTCTTTTTATAAATTTAAAAAAAAATAACTATATAACGTTTCTAAAATTTGTATTAAAAAATTATGTAATATATAACACTGCATTTATTCACCCTGTATAATATACATGGTTTCTAACCTATATTATAATAAATGAATAACAATACTTGCTATGTGTCGACTTCTGATAAAATCTAGATTTTTGTTTTTCGCCTTTCTCTCCTATTAAATAATGATGATATTAAATAATTAAATATCTAACATATATTCTAATATTTTATTAAAAATTACTAAATCATAAGAAAATTTCAATTATTTCTTATTTCACAGATGACTAATAATATCAAACATACAAATATTCATAGAAAATACTGTTTTATAACAAATTATATTTATTCAACCCATATAAAACATGAGCTTTAACCTAGTTTTGCTAATATATGAAAAGAGGGCATAACATAAAGAATTTTGTTCAAGGGGAGCTAGAAGAGGGTTACACATAATCGGTAATTTTACGTAATAGTATTCAAGTTTCTCATATGTTATATTTTAGTAACTCAATTTTTTTTTTGGTCTCATTTTAGTTACTCAATTGTCTCATATGTTCCATTAGT
Source organism: Smallanthus sonchifolius (assembly GCA_023525975.1). NCBI lineage: Eukaryota > Viridiplantae > Streptophyta > Magnoliopsida > Asterales > Asteraceae > Smallanthus > Smallanthus sonchifolius. The sequence continues at coordinate 21,573,523 of CM042043.1, forward strand.
CACTCAAGTTTTACATGTTGTTTCAATCTTGCTTAATTACCATGTTACGAGTTACTTTTTTTTGAATTTCATTTTATAGATATGGTGAAAATGAAATTCAAAAAGAGTAATCCAACATTTTCACCATATTCATAAAACAAAATCCAAAAAAAAAGTAAAATGTTAACCTTGTAATTGCGCAAATTAGAACATGTGAAACTTGCGTGACTAAAATGGAACAAATGAAAAATTGAGTGTGAGACAACAAAAGTTTAAGTAAATTAAACGAAACATACGAGAAACTTGATTAGTATTATGTGAATTTTCCTTCCACACATAAACATAAAGAATATTGTTCCATAGGAGTTAGAAATACCATAGGGAAACATGTCATGTCAATCATTATATCTAGGATTGTTGTGCCTACATGTTCTAATGAATTATTCAATTTCTCTGCCTGTTGGAAGGAAAGCATATCAAATAGCATTTATCTTCAAAAAGAGAAGCAATCTACTAATTTCAATTTGATTGACGTATGCCCATTTCTTAACTTTAAAGTTAAGAACTAGATTTAATTGAAGAAACAAGTGAATTGTTCTTGGTGCAGGTTAGGATTCATAGCATCACAAAAGTAGGTTATGCTAAAACCTTTGTTTTCATTGAAGATGTTATCATAAAGTGCACTTTTGTTACTAAAGTCTCTGTGCATAAATCATAAAAGAAAGTTAAGGACAAATATAATATAGGATTAGTAGTGACGCTTAAATAGTCAAAGCAACAAGCAATAATAAAGAGGAAATAAACCTTTAACTGTCGTTAATATGATCAAAGCATCAACTTTTTCTAAAAGAAAACCAGCAGAAAACGATTAATATATAAATTTATTACTAAGAAATATAGAAAAAAATCATGAAATTTAATGCCGAAGGAGATAGAGTCAGAGAACTAACTAGTGAAAAACACATAAGCTAGAGAAAACATCAATAGAGTGATCGATTGATACAAATGCAAACGGTGTTCATACCATTGTATTTGGGCAAACATATATACCTTCACATAGTCAACACGTGTCCGCAGAATGTAATGTAGGTCATTCAATTGGGATTTGTGATGTTGGAACCCTAGTCGTTGGTCATGAAGTGTATATACGATTGAGATTTGTGGCCTTAAAGCAAGAGTTTATTTTTTCAAACGACACTATTTTGCCTTCCGATCATATTTTAATAGATGGTTTGGAGAAAAAAGCTCTTGCTTTAGGGTCAAACTTTAGCCTTCCGATCATATTTTAATAGTCGTTGGTTATGAAGGAAAACTTACACAATTGTATATCTATCTATACTATATAATAAATAAATGTTTTTTTCAAGTTACGTGTCGTCTCCATATTTATTTTCATCATTTTTTCTTACCCCTCTCTCTTATTAAATGCACCTCTATTTTTTAATAATAATAATATATATTTAAAGAAAATATTAATTATACTAATAAAACACATTTATTTTAAATTATCTCTTATTATAAGAAAATTAAAATCTAATTATGTAACTTTTATTTTGAATCAAATAATAAATAAAAATCAAATTACATTAAATAGTAGTTAACGTAATTATACACAAAGATTTAAAATTTTTATTTATTGATATTTTTCATCCCGTGTGTAATACACGGGATCTAAACTAGTTTTTTTAATATATGAATACATGTATAGGGGAGGGTTCCAGAGGAAAACACATAGTTAGGCGAAATCCGAGATAACCACTAAAAAAATCAATTTTAATCAATCATATAATAATATTTATTTTTTATTTTATTTTTGCTTATTTATAAGAGTATCAATTGCAATATTACACATTGTTACCAAAAAATTCATTTAAGTATTGGCTTACGTATACGTAACCATAATTTTTTTTGTTTTCTGTTTACGTATACGTAAACCAATACTTAAATGATTTTTCGGTTAAAATGTGTAATATGTCATTATTACTCTTATAAATAAGTAAAAATAAAATAAAATAAAAAATAAATATTATTATATGATTGGTTAAAATTGGTTTTTTTAGTGGTTTTCTCGGTTTTCGCCTAACTTTGTAGTTTTCTCTTGATCCTTTCCCTACATGTATATTTACATATATAGATTTATTATTTTATGTTGTATTATAATAATAAAGGTAGTAAAAACAAAAGAAAATTGTTCTGATTGGTTTTTTTTAGTGAGTTCTCGTAGTATTTAGGAGTTCTCAAATGATTCATCCTATATTAGTGTGTGTGTGTGTGTATACATATTGAAAAAATACAACACCCAATCCCACTGATAGTAAAGCTATTGGTAGGGTATGGGGATGCTGATGCTGGGATGTAGGCAGACCATACTTCTATCTCATAGAATAGAGTGCTTGCTTCTAGGGAGACCCCCAGCTCCAAAAACCCCGTCAGGACCCGAAAAAGTATATTAGTACCATACCGTTCAACACATTGCATCTACAAAGAATAGAGTAGGCAGACCATACTTCTATCTCATAGAATAGAGTGCCTGCTTCCAGGGAGACCCCTAGGTCCAAAAAACCCGTCAGGACCCGAAAAAGTATATTAGTACCATACCGTTCAACACATTGCATCTACAAAGCAAAGAACAAAAGCTCGGATAAAAATAGTATTAATAAAGCCAAAACAAGATGAAAAAGTGTAAGTAGTGACATAATTAGGGTTTCAGATTAACAATTGAGGTCCATAACAATTGGAGTAAAAAATGAAAAGTCAAAGTTCAGACTAAGGTTTTAAAATATATGAGACTCAAATAGTTAAAATAAACAAACGTCAGAGACTTAAATAGTAATATACGAGTCAGATAACTCGAGTTTCATATCATATTCTATGAACATACCTAATTATAAATAATTAATTTTAGGTCATGGTCAGATGAAAACATGGTCAAACTATCATTAATGATGGCATTTGTGAATTATGACAACTAACCTAAAAAGCTTTACTATGATCATATGGAATATTGGAATCATTGCATTGGGACCCTATTCTTGAATCCAGGCTAGTTAGTGGAGAGTTTTATGAAACCCATTGCGCTTACGTGAGCCAGCCGGGGCACCAAACACACGGCAGAACCGCCGTCACTTGATTGCTTTCGACCAAAATATCATCATTCATCCAAGTAACCTTAGTTTTTTTTTAATTAAAAGATAATATTATTATTATTATCATTTTTTTTTGAACGGTGACTCAACAACCCATCTACTCATACTAATTAACTACACTAATTCCTAATTTAAATGATATTCTTTAAAAAGTATTTTGACTCTTATCATTAAACTACCAATTTCTAATTACTAGTTTGAACCTGATCTTCTCACTCTTACTATTAGTCTTTTGACTCTTCTACTCATACTAAATAACTACACCAATTCCCAATTCCTAACTTGAGATCTTCTTTAAAGAGTCTTTTGACTTGTACCATTAGGCTACCAACCTAATTAGCTAAACAGATAATATCATTATTATGAAAAATGCTAAACATAGGTTTAATTAGTTAAGATGTAAATTAATAACTAAAGTATAAGAATAATAATTTAAATATGGATTTTTTAACGACGACACGTAGATATTTTAGGATAATTTAGTTTTTTTCCCACAAAATTGGGTCATCATTTTTTTAAAATTTATATCACAAAATTGAATATTTTTTCTCTATTCGAGTATAGTATATGTGTGTGTATATATATTAAAAATAATAAAGTGTGTTGAATTGGGTGGATACAATGGTGCGTCGAGAATTTTTTAAGAATGCGTCTAGTTTCAGATATCACCAAAACACAATGCGTTTGTCCCATATAACGGTGTGTCAAGATTTCGTATATTCGCTACCCAAATTTTATGTTTTGGAAAAAAAAAAAAATTGAACACATTTAACCCTCAACTCTAGGTTGTACAAGACACTTTTTTGGTGTTTCTCGGGTTCCTTAGGATTTTGCTTATTATTATATATATAAAAGTTGCTTTAAAATATACATTTTCTTAACATAAGCGAATACGTAAATTTTCACTTTAAAATGACAAAACTGTTTTGTTATTTAACTTAGATTCTTAAAAACATGTAAAAGTAGATCTGATACCACTATTGAGGTGTATATATATAGGCTTTAGTTTTTTTGATAACGAAAACATAAACATTTTCGAGCTCTTTACAAAACCCCGCCAATGGTCCAATGTGTTTAAGTTAAAGAAACTCAAAGAAGAACGAGCATATGATGTTTCAAAACAATACGAAACACTTTAATCTTGCACAAGAAGTTCAATGGAAAGAGTCTTTTCTAGATTTTAAACCAAGTATCATAGTCTTGCAATAACCAACAAATGAGCCTAGCACTTGCTTAAACGAAGCATACGACCATGGAGATGACATGATACAAGAAAGAAAATCATTCCATTATAAAATATTCCAAGCACATCATGTCTTCTATCATGGAAAAGAGATGAAAGCATTTCTTGGAGATTAGACAACTCATTCCCATCCTTTTCACCCTTACTACCGAAAAGAAAAGAGGGGAGAAGTGAGGTTTCTCCCTTTTCAATTATTTAATCAATATGTTTCTCAAGCCGTTTAATATATATAATTCAAGCCGTTTAATATATGATTTGTTTTATCTAGTGTGGTATACATTTATAATTTTGCAACTATTTACTTGCATGGAATCATTTATGTTAAAGCAAAAATCCGTCACATAGGGTTTCGGATTTATAATCCACGACTATCGGGTAAAACGCTTGATAAAAGCAACGATGTATAATTTGCAAAAGTAGAACACCATTAGTGTCGCCATAATGAGAAGAAATTTCTCCCAACAATCAAACTTTGGTATGAGAATAAGTTGGTCCGAGTGGGGATAACATTTCTCTCCTGCATGTCCATGGAGTTTTGAAAAATCCAAACATCTCATAGATAGATAGAGAGGTAAGAATTTCTCAAACGAACCGCACTCCTTCGTATAAGTAGCTATGGCTAAAAAGAGAAATCTTAGGCTAATCACACGATAACTCCAATAATCTAATTGTTGAATAAATTGAGCCTTGTAATAATTCTTACCAGAAGAAAAAGAAGGTTTTTAAAAAATATTATTTCTTTCATTCTTGTATTGGATTTCACCAAATGAAAATGACTCATTTAATTTTAATAAATTATTACTTTTAGAACTATAAAAAATATTTCTAAATGTAATGACTAGAAGTGCTACTGATAATAATGATCCACAAAGAAGAGCCGCATAGCTCAATATCATCATACTTACGTGCATCTCCGATTGTAAAGTAGGTACTAATATTGTGGGTTTGTGTATTTCATTTAAAATACCCGAAGTTGCAAAGCCTTGGGTAAAAATAGTACTTGAGGCAGTTATTGTGGTTAAATCATTTTTTCTTATTTTGAAATAAGGCATTATATGAATAAGGGAGAAACTCCATGAAAGAAAAATTAATGATTCATATAAATCACTTAGTGGAAAATGGCCTGAATAAATCCAATGAGTGATTAATAATCCTGTTAGACATAAAAAAGTAGCTATCATCCCTTTTTCTGACGAATTGTATGGTTTTATGTTTTCATTGCCCAATAAACTTATCAAATGAAGTGTAATTACAATTGAAACAATAGAAAAAGAAATATGAGTTAATATATGATCTAAAGGTGAAAATATCATAAAAATGAAAAAAAGGGAGAGAATCCCCTGTATTAATTAAGAAATAGAAATAGGGAATTGAATTTATTTTTATTATAGGATCTATTGAATCTATTTTAGAAGATGGCATGCCGCCACTCGGACTCGGAGAAAAATTCGAGGAAGATAATTGGACGTCTCACGTCTCTCCATTGATGAGGATGAGAACTTGGATAGTGACGTGACATTCTTCGCATTTATAATGTAACTGTCAGACCATATCACAACTATTGAGCTACTTTGTTAATTGCAGGCCTTTGGCCTAGCAAACGCCTTTTCACCATTTAGTTGGTCGTTATGGAACATTAAAGTGATGACCATGGAGTAATAAATAAGGAATGTGGGTAACCGAGCTAACGTCAAGCCACATTCTCTATCCCACGTTTTCGACGTGTTCCATTGTAACGCCCAAAATTTGTAACCAATTAAACCCTTTTGCATATCACGAAATTTAGGTCCCAGATAACATTTAAGTTAAATAAAACTTAGTTTCACTATTTTGATTAACATAGGATCAACAAAAGCTTCACAATGAAAGTGTTTAACAAGTTTTAAACTGCCACAAATCCAAAAGACTTTTAACAAAAGTAATCCCTTCTACGGTTTAGTTTTAAAAACAACACAACTTTCAAAAGAAACTTTGAGAATCCAATTGTCTATCCATGGTGAGACCCGAGATCAAGCCGGAGCCTTTCCTACATTCACAACATTAAAATGAATAAGGTTAGTAAAGATGAATAGTCATTAGGACTCCCAACAGGTTACTACAACAACGACATGCCAAAACAAAATAAACAAACGGAAATTTCAGCATACACCAGGCCGTAAGGAAAAACCTTTAGGCCGTAAGGTCCAATTCAGCTATAGGCCATCTTGAGGAGGGTCGTAGGCTACGGTTAGGCCGTAGCCTACTGCAGGGGCTGGGCTAATGTTTTTTTTAACTTTGATTCCCAAACTCGAGTACCACCACCCGTTTCCCACTCGTTAGAAGTTTAACTTCTAATCCCACCATTTTATTAGTTTAAGCACACATTGACCTACAACTTAAGACATGTATTAATCCATATATGACCTATGTTTTACCAATTGTTCATCTTGACATATCCACATTGACTCTTTCATTCCTTATTATCATATAAGATAGTCTAGATTAGTTAATTACAACTCTATTCAATTATAACATTGACAAAAAATAGTATAACACATAATTACTTTTCACAAACTACATATCTAGTACTAAGTAAGTGCAAAACACTTACCTTTGGCGTTAGATGCTCCCGGTTGCTCCTCGGCTTTAACCACTCGATTACCTAAACAATTCACACTTAGTTTAGTAATCTATGATCTTGTTAATCACCAATTTAGGTACTTACACCCTCCCAAGAACTTATTCTCTTTATTCTAAAAACAAGCCTTTATTAACTAGGTCACACATCATCTTTTAATCATACAAAAGTGGACTTTACCCATTTGACCCGTTAAGGTTTCCACCCAAGATTCTCTATTTTCATCCAAATCAAAATTCACCAAAACAAAAAGGTTTTTTACATGCAATTGTGTTTATCTAACCTTACAAACACTAAAACATAATCAAATATATAACCAAACATCCTCGATTCAAAACCCGCAATTTGGGTCTCAAGAACCCTAATTATCAAACTTGTATTTAAATGCAATTAACTTGAATTCGTTGTTCATCTAGCTTTAGTAACACTAGAATAGTCACCCTTCTCCATAAATAACTCAAACCCTTAATTTCAGATTATTAAAGTTCATCTATCAACACTTTACTAAACCAAGAATCCAAGATGAATTTAGAGAGAAAGATGATACTCACTTGATGATTAGAAAGAGTTGTGTAAGCCAAATCTTCCAAATCAACCATGCAATCTCATCAATTGAGGTTCTTGACTAATTTTTGCTCCTCTTCCCTTCTTCTCTCTTGACCACGACACACACACACATCCCTGATGTGTGTGTCGCCATTTCCCATATAACCCAAATCAAGATTCGGTTAATTCCAGTTTTTGTCCTTCTCTTATTCAACTTAACCCTTTCTTCTCAAACTTAAGTTCTTTTAATGAAATCAATAACCCATCTACTTTTATTTTATTTAAAACACCCCCATAACATAATAAACATATTATAATATAAAGCCAAAATTGGTTCGTTACATCTACTTCGGTGGATTCTTGAATAGAGCGTTCTGATATACATAATTGATTGATTGAAATGATCAAATGATGAAAAATCAAGCTCAAGATCACAAATCAAATGTAAAACTCCATAACCAAAAACAAACTCATAACATGAACACTCTTTGTATTGATAATGCTTAAATGATACCGATTACAAATCCTTGCACTGCTTTCAAAGCTTCTAAAAGATACCGATTACAATGAAAACTGGACAAAATGGCAAAAACTTGAACAACAAGAAACAAAACGACTATATGTATAATTTGAAAAAGTTTCGTCCAAACTTCCGTCCGAGACTTTCAGACGAAGTAACTTTCGTCTAAAGTTTTGCCTAAGATTAAAGTTCACTTTTCATCTTGTTCGTTTTCTGGACTTCAATCTTTCCATGTTTTGTATGCACCAGCCTTTTATAACCTTACAATCTCCCCTTTATCTTCTTTATCAGTCTTCTCCTCTTTATCAACCTCAGTCTTTTTCAATTTCTCAACCTCAACTTGAACATGAATGCTAGCAATATGAGCCATCAGTGCTTGGTTGACCTTATATTTTATCTCCTCAATCTCGGCACCCAGTCAAAATCTCCATTTGTTTAAATAACCGAAGCAGTTAGCGAGTTCTTTGATGAATAAGGAGCATCAGTAATTGCAATGATACGAGAATTGGAACTTTCAGCAGTGTTGTTCTTAAGAGTTGTGCATTCCCTAGAAAAATACCCTAATTGATTACAGTTGTATTAGTTTAGACTTTTATAATCCAATTCTTCTAGCTCTGGTCAACTTGCTTCTTCCTGTTCTTTTCAAAAACTTCTTCACCCGCAATGTCAGCATGGCCATTTGCCACAGAACTACTCCCGTCTTCTTCATCTGTCTAACCAAAGTAGTAAATCTTGAAATTTGACCAGATAAGCTTTCGCCCTTTATACTTCCAAACATATCATACTGCTTTTGAACCATATCATGTTGACTTTCCTTGACATCAGCATTACCCTCATATCGTTCATATAAAGCATTCCATAAAGATTGTGCAGTTTTGTAGTCATCAAGAGTATTGTTGATGTCCGTGGGAAGTGCCATAGTGATTGCACCATAAGCCTTGAAATCCCTATCCAACATTTTCTTGTCATTTTCAGAATATTTTTTAGGATCAGTGTTTGGAACCACTCCATCAGTACCGATGGTCATAGGCATATGAAGACCACTGATAATTGAATTCCATAAGTTGTAGTCCGTGTACTAGAAAAATGACTTCATCAGATTGTTCTAGTTTGGAAAGTCAGGCACAAATTGAAGCTTAGGAGGTCGGTTTCCAGTTCCAGTTTCATTATCAAAATTGAGTTGAACCATTTTACAGAAAACAATCACTTGTTCAAAATAAAAGAAAATTTTTGCCCAAAGAAAAACTCTCGTCAAAACATTCGCCTAAAGTTTCGTTCAAACTTTAGTTTGAAGTTTCGGCCCAACTTTCGTCTACTCATAAAATATTTCCTGATAGAACTTTCGTTCATGGAACTTTTATATTTCAAAAACTTTTGGAAAAATTTCGCCCGAAAGGAAGTTTCTCCTAAATAGACAAACTTTCGCCTCCTTCAAAATTTCAACCAAATCTCTGATCTCAGTCCAAAAAGTCTCTCCAATAATCAAACCAATGCTATTAATAGAAATCGGACATCATTTTGACAAATTCAATGCAATATGAAGGCATGATAGTGTGACATCCCGGATTTTTATTTACGCTTTTGTAATACATATCATGTAATCATTGTTCTATTTAATGAAATGCAAATGTTTTTAGTTAATTTTGTACAAAATATATATACTTTATTTTTATTTTATTTTATGGATTTAAAATAATTAAAATTTTATAAGTTTTAAACTTATATAAAATTTTATATAAAAACCTACATTTAAAAAGTTGCATGTTTAATAAAATAACACATTTTAATAGGATTAATAACTTTTATAAAAAAATTATTATTTAAATAATAATAAAATAAGTTTATAAAACATTTTTAAATTAATTTGATTTAAAAGAAATTAAATTAATTTATTTAAATAAAAGTTCAGGGGTTGTATTGTAATTAAACAAACTAAAAGGTTTTAAAACTAAAATCTGTTGAGGGGCCATTCCTGTACAAATCAAACTACAAGGATTCACCCGTAATTATCTCAGGGGTCGAATTAAAACAAAACCAAACTTCAGGGACTAAATCTGCCAAGTCCCAAATCGTGTTTCCGGTCACCCCCAACCATGGTCCGGCGGTCCGAAGCTTTCTCCGGCGAACACCCCGACAGGGCTGTTCCCTGCACCTCAACACCCGACAAAAGCTTCCCTGGACTCGTCTCTCCCACGCGAACGAAAGGCCCCGACCAATTGGTCTCCCCAACATACGAATCGTCTAATCCGGTTGGTGGCCGAAAACCCACGCCACGATTTCGAGCCGACAGTCAACCTCCACGCGTGCTTGATAGCTCGTTAGCTTCGTCTCGTCCAGACGAATGTCCAGACACCCTCAATTTCATATTTCATTATAAGGATTGGGCTACTCCATAAACGGCCATTTACGGACCTGTCCGAGCTCGCCACCCCCTCTCTGTCTAGTCTCCCTTTAAATTGAGGATACCACCGTGTTCGTGACATCCAGACGAAGCTCCCCAGCCCCCTTAGAAGTTCCAATTTGGACCAGAACCCGAGTTCAGTTGTGCGTTTTTTCGAAGTTTTGTTCCAACTTCTCGGACCACTTCGAGTCAGGTATTATCACCACATTTTGTTCCTTTACCTTCGTTTTACTAAGGGCTAAGTAATGCATATCAATTTCCGAACAAATTCCGACAATTTCCGAGCAAACCAAAGTTCTCGGTGACTTGGTCTGCGAATTGCCGAGAACCAGCGACCAATTCGTGTAAGGGTTAAGTATTAAACATCACACACATAACCAGCGATGGGCGATAGCCCGGCTGGTTATGCGTGTGTGTGTTTGTGTCTCAGGTCGCGGGTTCGATCCCGGTTAGCCTACGGCCAAATTTTTTTTATTTATTTTTAATTCTGTTTTCATTTATTTATTTTATTTAATTATCCTAATACTCTTTTTATGCAATAAATACTAAAACGAGTCGGTTTACTCGTTCGTTTATTTTAAAATCAATTAAACTATATTTTTATAAACCATCCCATTTATTTTATATATATATAAACTTATTAAAATACATTATAATATATATAAAATATCACATACTTTTATAAATCTTGCAATATTTATATAAACTTAATTAATTACATTTTTAGACATAAAATATCCTATATTTTTATAAATCTTGTAATATTTTTTATAAACTTACTTAATTACATTTTTAGATATAAAATGTCCATATTTATATAAATCTTGTAATATCTTTATAAACTTATTTAATTACATTTTAGTTATAAAATGTCCTATATTTTTTTTTAAATCTTGTAATATCTTTATAAACTCACTTAATTACATTTTTAAATATAAAATGTTCTATATTTTTTTATAAATCTTGTAACATTTTATAAACTTATTAAAATACATGTAATATATAAAATGTCTCATTATTTTTATATGAACCTAGCAATAATTTTAATAAACTTGTTAAAATAAATTTTAATATATAAAACATCAACATAATTAATCAAATAAAGACTTATCTTTTTATTTATTATTATTGTTTAAATACATAATGATTAATTATTTAAAAATGTAAAATTTTATAAGTCAAAGTTTTACAAAATCATATTCATTTTCTACCACATTTTATATTACGGATATTATTATAAAACCTATACTCATTTAAATACGAATACGCACATACATATAAACATATAATAATACCCATTTGTCTACATAGGGTATCAACGTGCTTAGGCTTCCACATACTTATCACCTACACGTGTGAAAAAATACCCGCTTGCAAGGTGAGTTACATAGCCCCTATTTTTACATTTTTATACGTTTTGGGGTGAAACATTATACATGCTACTCACATTGTTTGTACGTGTTATACATGAGACTATATGCTTATTCTTTGGATGTACATACATTTAAACACAAGACAACCAACTGTAATATTGATAGATCTATTGTGCCTGACCAGCCCACCCGGTTAGGGTGTTTATTACTGCATACTCGGATATGACCGCGTGTTATATTCAAACATATCGGATATAGTGGGTAACTATGTTCAAACATACCGGACTTAGCTGTTGTGCTCTGTTCAAGCGTGTCAAACTCGGTTTGGATTGTGATTAAATAAATGATACATCATACATACTATGTTTAACAATGTAAACAATGAGTTGCAAAACGATTTACAATTACTATTTACAGGAAATACTAAACCTATGTACTCACCAACTTTTTAGTTGACACTTGATTTAAATAATGTTTCAGGTTTGGATATGTGACTACTTGCCGAAGATTCTCCACTTAAGAACTATGGACCTAGTTAAATAAATCAATGTTTTGAACTAGACTAGGTTATTTGGAATGTATTGTATTTGGATCTTGTTGTCTTTAACTTAATTAATGAATTATGCAACTATTAGCTATCATGTGCTTTTGAACAATCATCACATTGTCCGCCTCGATGATTCCGCCGTCGGTCGGGGTGTGACAGATTGGTATCAGAGCCATGGTTATAGGGAATTAGGTTATTAGACACAATGACCTAGACTATAACCCTAGGACTCCCTTTTTGTGTGTTATGTGCTAAATGATAAACTGCTATGTGAATTATTTGTAGTTAGGTATTATTTGAATTTTCCCGAGTTTGGTACATATACACATACATACAAGACTTTGATACATGATACATACTTTACATACATATTTGATAAACAAACTCATGCAAACAAATACACTACCCATCCTTATCCATACTCTTTCCATATTAATTGCAACATTCCTACACATTTTATACACATAAACTCTCAATTCTATTAAAATCTTGAAATCTCGTCAACGACTTAATTTCTTGAAACCAGTAAAGGACACGTGCAATCTGGAAGGGTGACACCTGTACATTGGGTTTTCTGTCTAGGAAAGCATTTCGTATAAATCCAAATAAACGGACCCGTATGCTTTCCTGGGAATTCCTGAAGTGAGTGTTTACCTATAGGCTAAAGCATGTCTCCTTGAAAGTTTTGCGGAATTATTTAACGTTGATAAGTCAATGTATTCGCAAGGATACAATCCGAACTTAAACTCAAAATTCGGGGACATTATAGCAAGATAGGAAGAACTAGACGAACATGCAAAGCAAATCATTATTGCGGGTGCACACGTAATAACGATCTGTAGTGCATGCAAGTCCCGGCAATTCCTATTATGCAAATAATGATCTATGACATCATGTTCTATCCGGAATAGATGGCTTAACTTTCCCCCCATCAACTTTAAATAATACACATGCACTGGCACGCGTCATGATGAATCTCGTTTTTCTGCTTACATTATTTCCCACTATCATGAACCGTGTGTGCAAACCTTATTTGGACAAGTTCGTGATCGTTTTCATTGACGACATTCTCATCTATTCTAAAACGAAAGCAGAGCATGAACAACATCTTCGTTTGATTCTGGAACTCTTGAAGAAAGAACAACTATACGCCAAGTTCTCCAAGTGTGAATTCTGGCTAAAGGAAGTTCAATTTTTGGGACACATAGTCAACAATAAGGGAATTCATGTGGACCCGGCAAAAATCGAAGCGGTAAAGAATTGGAGTACTCCTAAGACTCCTACCGAGATTCGTTCCTTCCTTGGACTAGCGGGTTACTATCGTCGCTTCATCTCAAATTTCTCCAAGATTGCGGTTCCACTCATTGCCTTGACTCATAAAGGTAAATCTTACGAGTGGGGACCCAAGCAAGAGGAAGCTTTTCAAACTCTCAAGCACAAGCTCTGCAATGCTCCTATACTAACTCTTCCTAGTGGTAATGACGACTTTGTCGTTTATTGTGATGCATCCAACCAAGGTCTTGGTTGTGTTCTAATGCAACGTGGCCAAGTAATTGCATACGCATCACGTCAGCTCAAAATCCATGAGAAGAACTATACGACCCATGATCTCGAGCTTGGTGCTGTCGTTTTCGCCTTGAAAATTTGGAGGCACTATCTTTATGGCACCAAATGCGTGGTTTTCACCGACCACAAAAGTCTCCAACATATTTTCAATCAAAAAGAACTTAATATGAGGCAACGACGATGGGTTGAACTTCTAAACGACTACGACTGCGAGATCCGCTACCACCCCGGCAAAGCAAACGTTGTAGCCGACGCCTTGAGTCGTAAAGAACATATCATACTTCATAGTGTTTATATTCATAATGATATCCAAGCCCATATTCTCAAAGCACAACACACCTCGGTTACCGAGGGAAACATGTATCAAGAAATGGCATGTGGTGTAGAACTCTTGTTAGAAACCAAAGCCAACGGCCTATTGTATTACTTGGACCGTCTCTGGGTTCCCGATCGCAACGATCTTCGTATATTTTTGATGAACGAGTCCCACAAAACTCGATATTCGGTACATCCCGGAGCTGATAAGATGTACATGGGTCTCCGTCAGCAATATTGGTGGCCCGGCATGAAAAAGGATATTGCCCTCTTTGTGGCAAAATGCCTAACTTGTTCTAAAGTGAAGGCCGAACACCAAAAGCCTTCCGGACTCCTCGAACAACCTGAAATTCCCGTGTGGAAGTGGGAGAACCTTGCTATGGACTTCATCACCAAACTTCCACGCACTTCTAGTAGGCACGATAGTATCTGGGTTATTATCGACCGACTTACAAAGTCTGCTCATTTCTTGCCTATTCGTGAGGACTATCGAGTCGAGAAATTGGCTCGGATCTACATTGATGAAATCGTAAGTCGTCACGGAATCCCTTTGAACATCATCTCCGATCGTGATTCGCGTTTTACTTCCCGATTTTGGCAATCATTGCAATCAGCACTTGGTACTCGCTTGGATTTAAGTACGGCTTACCATCCTCAAACTGATGGGCAAACCGAACGAACAATCCAAACTCTCGAGGATATGCTTAGAGCTTGTGTTATCGACTTTGGTGGCAATTGGAATTCTCACCTACCACTGATCGAATTTTCCTACAACAACAGCTACCACACAAGTATTAACATGGCACCGTTTGAAGCTCTTTATGGACGAAAATGTCGTTCACCGATTTGTTGGAACGAAATTGGTGAAGCACAAATCACCGGTCCCGAGCTTATCCAAGAGACCACCGATAAAATTTTTCTTAATCGTGACAACATTCGAGTGGCAAGGAGTCGGCAAAAGAGCTATGCCGATAAAAGACGAAAACCCTTGGAGTTTCAAGTTGGGGATATGGTTCTCCTAAAAGTATCACCTTGGAAGGGCGTAGTCCGATTTGGAAAGAAAGGAAAACTTGCACCTCGATATGTGGGTCCCTTCAAGATACTCGAAAGGGTAGGAAAAGTGGCCTACAAACTCGATCTTCCTTCCGAACTCATCAACGTTCATCCGACTTTCCATGTATCTAATTTGAAAAAGTGTCTAGCCGACGAGAATCTCCACATCCCTCTTGATGAAGTGCGTATTGACGAGAGGATGCACTTTGTTGAGAAACCCGTGGAAATCATGGACCGAGAAGTCAAGAAACTCAAGCGTAGCCGCATCCCCATTGTCAAGGTCCGTTGGGAGTCTAAACGTGGACCCGAGTTCACTTGGGAACGTGAAGACCACATGAAGACCAAGTATCCGCATCTCTTTTCATAGCCTCCACTAGTTGAATTTCGGGGCGAAATTCCTTTAACATGGGGAGACTGTGACATCCCGGATTTTTATTTACGCTTTTGTAATACATATCATGTAATCATTGTTCTATTTAATGAAATGCAAATGTTTTTAGTTAATTTTGTACAAAATATATATACTTTATTTTTATTTTATTTTATGGATTTAAAATAATTAAAATTTTATAAGTTTTAAACTTATATAAAATTTTATATAAAAACCTACATTTAAAAAGTTGCATGTTTAATAAAATAACACATTTTAATAGGATTAATAACTTTTATAAAAAAATTATTATTTAAATAATAATAAAATAAGTTTATAAAACATTTTTAAATTAATTTGATTTAAAAGAAATTAAATTAATTTATTTAAATAAAAGTTCAGGGGTTGTATTGTAATTAAACAAACTAAAAGGTTTTAAAACTAAAATCTGTTGAGGGGCCATTCCTGTACAAATCAAACTACAAGGATTCACCCGTAATTATCTCAGGGGTCGAATTAAAACAAAACCAAACTTCAGGGACTAAATCTGCCAAGTCCCAAATCGTGTTTCCGGTCACCCCCAACCATGGTCCGGCGGTCCGAAGCTTTCTCCGGCGAACACCCCGACAGGGCTGTTCCCTGCACCTCAACACCCGACAAAAGCTTCCCTGGACTCGTCTCTCCCACGCGAACGAAAGGCCCCGACCAATTGGTCTCCCCAACATACGGATCGTCTAATCCGGTTGGTGGCCGAAAACCCACGCCACGATTTCGAGCCGACAGTCAACCTCCACGCGTGCTTGATAGCTCGTTAGCTTCGTCTCGTCCAGACGAATGTCCAGACACCCTCAATTTCATATTTCATTATAAGGATTGGGCTACTCCATAAACGGCCATTTACGGACCTGTCCGAGCTCGCCACCCCCTCTCTGTCTAGTCTCCCTTTAAATTGAGGATACCACCGTGTTCGTGACATCCAGACGAAGCTCCCCAGCCCACTTAGAAGTTCCAATTTGGACCAGAACCCGAGTTCAGTTGTGCGTTTTTTCGAAGTTTTGTTCCAACTTCTCGGACCACTTCGAGTCAGGTATTATCACCACATTTTGTTCCTTTACCTTCGTTTTACTAAGGGCTAAGTAATGCATATCAATTTCCGAACAAATTCCGACAATTTCCGAGCAAACCAAAGTTCTCGGTGACTTGGTCTGCGAATTGCCGAGAACCAGCGACCAATTCGTGTAAGGGTTAAGTATTAAACATCACACACATAACCAGCGATGGGCGATAGCCCGGCTGGTTATGCGTGTGTGTGTTTGTGTCTCAGGTCGCGGGTTCGATCCCGGTTAGCCTACGGCCAAATTTTTTTTATTTATTTTTAATTCTGTTTTCATTTATTTATTTTATTTAATTATCCTAATACTCTTTTTATGCAATAAATACTAAAACGAGTCGGTTTACTCGTTCGTTTATTTTAAAATCAATTAAACTATATTTTTATAAACCATCCCATTTATTTTATATATATATAAACTTATTAAAATACATTATAATATATATAAAATATCACATACTTTTATAAATCTTGCAATATTTATATAAACTTAATTAATTACATTTTTAGACATAAAATATCCTATATTTTTATAAATCTTGTAATATTTTTTATAAACTTACTTAATTACATTTTTAGATATAAAATGTCCATATTTATATAAATCTTGTAATATCTTTATAAACTTATTTAATTACATTTTAGTTATAAAATGTCCTATATTTTTTTTTAAATCTTGTAATATCTTTATAAACTCACTTAATTACATTTTTAAATATAAAATGTTCTATATTTTTTTATAAATCTTGTAACATTTTATAAACTTATTAAAATACATGTAATATATAAAATGTCTCATTATTTTTATATGAACCTAGCAATAATTTTAATAAACTTGTTAAAATAAATTTTAATATATAAAACATCAACATAATTAATCAAATAAAGACTTATCTTTTTATTTATTATTATTGTTTAAATACATAATGATTAATTATTTAAAAATGTAAAATTTTATAAGTCAAAGTTTTACAAAATCATATTCATTTTCTACCACATTTTATATTACGGATATTATTATAAAACCTATACTCATTTAAATACGAATACGCACATACATATAAACATATAATAATACCCATTTGTCTACATAGGGTATCAACGTGCTTAGGCTTCCACATACTTATCACCTACACGTGTGAAAAAATACCCGCTTGCAAGGTGAGTTACATAGCCCCTATTTTTACATTTTTATACGTTTTGGGGTGAAACATTATACATGCTACTCACATTGTTTGTACGTGTTATACATGAGACTATATGCTTATTCTTTGGATGTACATACATTTAAACACAAGACAACCAACTGTAATATTGATAGATCTATTGTGCCTGACCAGCCCACCCGGTTAGGGTGTTTATTACTGCATACTCGGATATGACCGCGTGTTATATTCAAACATATCGGATATAGTGGGTAACTATGTTCAAACATACCGGACTTAGCTGTTGTGCTCTGTTCAAGCGTGTCAAACTCGGTTTGGATTGTGATTAAATAAATGATACATCATACATACTATGTTTAACAATGTAAACAATGAGTTGCAAAACGATTTACAATTACTATTTACAGGAAATACTAAACCTATGTACTCACCAACTTTTTAGTTGACACTTGATTTAAATAATGTTTCAGGTTTGGATATGTGACTACTTGCCGAAGATTCTCCACTTAAGAACTATGGACCTAGTTAAATAAATCAATGTTTTGAACTAGACTAGGTTATTTGGAATGTATTGTATTTGGATCTTGTTGTCTTTAACTTAATTAATGAATTATGCAACTATTAGCTATCATGTGCTTTTGAACAATCATCACATTGTCCGCCTCGATGATTCCGCCGTCGGTCGGGGTGTGACAGATAGTGAGAAAACAAGCTAGAAAACTCAGATTTTTTGGAAACCCCAACTCATGAGCACTTATGCTCTGGTACCAAATTATAGGTCGAAAACTCATGGATCTTCGTGGATTCTTGAATAGAGTGATCTGATATACACAATTGATTGATGGAAACGATCAATTGATGCAAAAACTAGTTTAAGATCACAAATCAAATGTAAAACTCCATAACCACAAACAAACTCATAACATAAACACTCTTTGTATTGATAATGCTCAAATAATACTGATTACAAACCCTAGCACTGCTTTCAAAGCTTCTAAAAGATACCGATTACAATGAAAACCATACAAAATGGTAAAAGTTTGAAGAACAAGAAACAAAACGACTATATATACGATTTGAAAACGTTTCGTCCAAACTTTCGCCTGAAAGTTTCGGACGAAAGTAACTTTCGTCTAAAGTTTTGCCTAAGCTTAAACTTAACTTTTCATCTTGTTCGTCTTCCGGTCTTCAGCCTTGCGATGTTTTGTAAGCACAAACATTTAATAACCATACATATCGCCTATTGAACCCTCTAGCTATATGATGGTCCAAGCATATAATGATCCAAACTTTTGAACTACCAGGTCGGAGCCATTGGCTCCATGTAATATAGAATTGGGGCATTATCCCTTCACTCCCTTCCCCCACTTAGGCAATATGTCTGGTTTGCTTGAGAGAACGGTAGACTTACAAGCTTTTCTTATTATATATGGTTATTAAATCTTCTACTATCTCCCCATCCTTCCTGTGGATATTATGGATATCGGTATAACATTCATGTAGCGACGTTGTTGGCTAAAATTCTTCATTAATCCGGTAGCAAGGGCCTCTAAATTATAGATTTTTCTAAGCGGGAAGTAGCCAAACCACGACTCGACTGCTTGAGTCAACGTTTGAGCAAACATATGGCACCAGACCACATTAACCATTTCTTGACTTCAACCACCTTAAATGAAAATGCCATGTGATCACTAGGAGATTCTAACCGGTCATACTTTCCATGTTAAAAGGCATTTACAGTTTTGTTGGAGCTTAGATTCAGAGACGCAGTTAGTAAATTTGGATTTAGATAGAAAAGAGGATGGTCCATGATGTGCTCTAAATTACTCATATATATCACATCATTTGCATCCCATTTATTTTCAATTTCTTTACACATTGATTAAATTTGTCGCTTATTTAGCTTCAATTGTGTTTCCAGGAAATACTTAGCTTAAAGTCAGTAAACAAGCGAATAAGCGACGAAAAACAAAGAAATTGGGCAAGTCAGAAGACCAAGCACGGGCCGTGCCTCACTAGGCATGCCCCCATGCCCCATCCATGCAGATAGGGGTGTAAACGATCCCAGCCGAGCCCGAGCATAACACTAATCGAGGTCGGATCGTTGGATTATCCTGAAGCTCGAGCTCGGTTCGTGGAGAGAAAATAAAGCTCTAGATCGGCTCGGCAAAGCTCGGTTTCAATCAAGATGATTAAACGAGCAAAAGCTCGGCTCGAGCTCGTTTATAGGAAGCATTAAACGAGCGAAAGCTCGGCTCGAGCTCAATTTTTTTGGGGTGGGGGGGGGGGGGTTAAATTGAATAATATATTAAATATATAAGAAAATAATATAAACTTTTACTAGGCTCGTTAAGGCTCGCGAGCCTAAACGATCTTAGAAAGCAAAGCTCTAGCTCGGGCTCGATAACTAAACGAGCCACATTTTAGGCTCGAGATCGGGCTCGGGCTCGTTAAGGCTTTGCTCTTTCGAGCTCTTTACCGATCCGATCTCGAGTAGCTCTTGAGCCGGCTTGATTCATTTACACCCCTACATGCAGAAATGACAAACTAGATGAAACCAAGCACGCCGTGCCTCCTTGGGCACGCCCCCGTAGTCAACTAGAAAAAGGACAAAAGTACAGTTGTCCCCCGACGAGGTGAACACGGGGTCGTGCCTCCCTAGGCATGCCCCCGTGTCCAGTACACCAATAGTATGTTCGCGACAAAAGAAAAAAATGGTTACGAAATGGTCCCAGCACGGGGTCGTGCCTCACTAGGCATGGGCCGTGCCCCATATCCCAGACAGTATAAATTGCCACCTTTTGTTCATTTTTAGAGTTTGACCTTTTGGGAGAAAATTCACTCACTTGTAACACTCAGGAACCTGACTTGGGAGGTCATTTTGGAGGTTAAAGAAGATCCATTTCATCATCAAATTCCATCTTGAAGTTCACCACACTAATTCACCTTGGAGTTTTGGTTATATCCTTGAAACTTGTTATGAATTACATGTATTTCCATTGTGTAGTTGTAGTTTGCAAGCTCATTATAAGCTAAACATCTTTTAATCATCTTAGTTTGATGAAACTTAATTAATTATGTTGAACTTATGATTATGAAAAAATATTATGTTAATGCTATGATGGTTTTATGTTAATCTCTTGATGGATATGCATGCTTGAATGTTTATGAAATAACTTAAGGTTTATAAATGAGAAATCATATCATGTTAGAAAACTTATGAAATTAACATTTATTCATGATTTTTATGTCTTTGGATATAATTTCATGGCTAAGTATTAGGAATGATCTTTGAAAGCTTGATTATGAAATAAATATTAAAGCATGCATCGCGTTAACCATGTTTGGATAAACTACGAGAAATGTTATGGACAAAATTTGTGTTAATAAAAATATTGATGACTCAAGCTTAATATTTGCATAAGTTATTCTTGGGATTTCATAAATTAAGAAGTTACATAACTCTCATCTAATTAAACTAACTTTAGGTGGATATTGTGTAATTTGTTCATTAATGTCTTTCTTAATAGTTGTGGAGTTAGTCAACTTGACGGGAATCTAATTCGACCGCTTAAACGTATATTAACATAATTATAAATTTTTTCCATTTCATTTGTCCCAACATAATTAGTAGAGCGGATTCTAAACTAAGATGATTGTCTCATCAAAATTTGTTGTTTTAGTCACTTTAAGAATTTGTAGTGTTTTAATTTAATTGTTATCAATTTGTTAAAGACTCTAAAAAACAAAACAACAAATATTTTTTTAATCAATCGGTTAAATTAATTATTTGGGTTAAGTAGTTAAACTGTGTCCACGGATTGATATCTAGTTCTTATCAATTCTATATTACCACTCGACAGGGACACTTGCCTTTATGTGTGTAGTCTAGTGTAGATGAAAACCATTTTTAAAACCAGTATTTGTGTGAAAAATCTTTATAAAAAATATATATAGTTCACGCACATCGGTCCGTAAGACTTGTTATGTCATCTTGATATGCCAGTGCCCTGTTATGAGTGTAAGTGTGTACACCGCCAACGTGCTCCCGCTTACTCTCATGGATGTGCTACTGAAACCTCATGGCCTTACGGTAACACTGTAAACTATGGTTTACAAAAGTTGTTATTGTGCCCTTATTACCTTTGGAGTAATTATTAGGCCCTTTTTGTTTGGAGAGTCTTTGTGGTTAGAGGAGGTTTTTGTCAGAAGGTGGCATACTTGGACCCAACCAGAGTTGGAGTTGGTAGGATTTGCTTTGCTGTTTAGTGACAAGAAGTATTTATTGGTCCCACGGATGGCGCCAATGCCACACTAGATTCCGTATTGAAGACCATGGATACCAGGTAGAGCGCTTTATCCAAGAACTGATGTATGATATGCAAAACTAGAACACCGTTAGCTTCGCCATAGTGAAAAAGGATTTCTCCATGTGACTAAGCTCCGATGTGAGAAAAAGTATTTGTTTAGTGCAAGCAATAGTCAAGTAAGATAATTTGACGTCTCTTTGTTGGCGATGATGGGTATTTATAATTATCTTGAGCAGTGACTTGACATTTATTGTGTAACTGTCGGGCCACGTCAAGTAACTGCCTAGCCACGTCGCTAATGGCACACATTTAACATGTGTAGTGCTTTTTCACCATTTAAGTGACCATCATGCACAATTAAACCGATCATCATGGAATAACAAACAAGGAATATGGGTACCCAGAGTTAACGCCATGCCACGTTCTACATCTCACGTCTTCAACACGTTCCACTCCAGTGAGGGATAGCCAAGATACGAGTCAAGTACACGTCACCGTAAATATCATGTCAAAATCATGAATCCGGTCTTAACTGTATTATATACCAGTCTAGAGCCATGACTTCACATAAATTCGTTCCGAACCCAACCCTCAACCCTTGGCACTTTATCAAGGGATGAATCTCCACCAAATTATATAGACCTACATTTTATTTGATCAAGTTATAACATACACATATACTTTTTCTTACATTTTCCATACTCAAAATTGTAAACATCAAATTGATTTGTTAAGGTTAGAAAAAAAGATAACTTGGGGATGAGAGTAGAATATATTATACAAATAGAAACAATGATTTACTCAAAAGAAGGGTAGGAATCCCATATGGATTACAACAGTTACCATCCTTCCTTCCTTCACTTTATCTTTATTATCACTTTGCTTTTCCTTTGTTTGAATTGCAGGTCGAGAGGGAAATGACCCTATTCCTCGGGCAGCTGTTGACCAAACCAAACATCTTTGAATACCTGCCCCCATCTTTCCGGGCAGCCCCTTGGGTTTTGAGACCCAAAAAATAAAAGTCGTCACCGTCTCCATAAAGAAAAAGACCACTGACTGTGCCTCCACTTTATTCCGTTCAAAATACACACACACTGTGCTCCTGACCCTTTGTCTGGTGCACAAAGAGAAAGAAACACAAACCCTCTTATCACTTTAATCGTTCTTAAAGAAACCAACCTCATTCACTCAGATCACAATCTATCTATCTAATCTCACTCCCAATCACCCGGTTCACATGTGCATGAATTTGTAGCAACAACAATGAAGGATGAGGTTTCCAAAAAGAACAAGGTTTGTTTGTTAGATGTTTGTTTATTTGTTTCATTTTTTGTTTCATCTTATGTTCTTGATTTAAGGTCTTTGTTTCATTTGATTGGTGTAGTTCTCGTGGTCAAAATCGCTGGTGAGAAAGTGGTTCAGTATCAAGAGCAAGCGAGATGAATTTCAGGCGGATAAAGTTTCGTATGAAAGGGAGCCGCCTGCGATCAAGAAGACGAAAACAGGTACTAATGATAACCTTAAGGGAAAACACTACAAAATAATAACCAAGTTTCAAAAGTGTTCCAATTTGGTCACTCATAAAATGCGTATTGAGTGACCTAATTGGAACACTTTTGAAACTTGGTTAATGTTCTACAAAGTTACCCATGTAAATGCATCAAACTGTGTTTGTTTTGGCTTATGATTGAATAAGTGGATGTGTAGAGAAAACAAGCAAGAGCGGTGATCGTAGCAGGCGGAGTCGAGTTGATCTTGAACATCCGCAGATTATAAACGTGCATAATTACAGGTTTGTAATCGGCATTCTGACAGTTTTTACGATTAAAGAAAAGTTACGACTAATAGCTCTGCTATGAGTGAGATTATTATGCTGATGTTCAACAATTTGTTTCAATTTGCAGCATTTTTGCAGCTACATGGAATGTGGGAGGAAAATCCCCATCTAGTAATATGAATCTTGATGATTGGTTACATGCTGCTCCACAAGCAGACATATATGTTCTTGGGTATGACACTTTTTATTTTTTGTGTTAAATATAAAAAATCATATTTTTTGATGGTGGGATATGATATGTATATCTATAATTGATTGGTTTCAGATTTCAAGAGGTGGTTCCTTTAAATGCTGCTAATATTCTTGGTACGGAAGACAACGGTCCTGCGAAAAGATGGTTGTCGTTAGTTCGCAGGACGTTGAACAACCGGCCGGGTATGAGTGGGGGAAGCGGTTGCTACACCCCTTCCCCGATTCCAGACCCGGTGGCAGAGTATGATGCTGATTTCGAGGGCTCATCAAGGCAAAAAGCCTCAAACATGTTCCACCGAAAGTCGTTTCAGGCTCCACGAAGCTGGAGAAACGAGAACGACCCATCGATGAGTCAAGCGCGGCTCGAACGGCGGTACAGTGTTTGTGACCGGACCGTATTTGGTCATAGGCCGAGTGACTACTCAACCTCGAGTCATAGACCAAGTGATTACTCGTCCTCTAGTCGCAGGCCGAGTGATTATTCATCAAGTTACAGGCCGAGTGACTATTCGGTTAACTATAGGCCGAGTGACTACTCGTCTGGTAACAGGCTGAGTGATTACTCTTCGTGGGGTCAAAGACCGAGTGACGGTTCAAGATCTGAGGATGACTATGGACCCATGGAGGGCTCACCCAGCATCAATTCATTTTCACCAGCATCTGCTGTCCCTATGGATGATGGGTACAGATTGCCAACCAACTCTCAGTACTGTTTGGTTGCAAGTAAACAGATGGTTGGCGTGTTTCTGACCGTTTGGGTCAAGTCCGACTTGAGGGAGCATGTTCGAAACATGAAAGTGTCCTGCGTCGGCCGAGGGTTGATGGGTTATCTTGGCAATAAGGTAAAGATTGTTTCTTGTTTTGATTATGTACATTTCAAGATCAATAAATAATATGTTTACATGGTTTTCGCTATGCAGGGATCTGTATCGGTGAGTATGTTGTTGCATCAAACAAGTTTTTGCTTCGTTTGCAGCCATTTGACCTCGGGTCAAAAGGAGGGTGATGAACTCAGAAGGAACTCTGATTTCATGGAAATCGTTAAGAAAACAAGGTTTCCACGCGTTCAAGGCTTGAACGATGAAAAATCCCCAGAAACGATACTAGAACACGAGTAAGATCCATTTTTAAAAAAATTAAATGATGTTAAATAGCATGTTTGATGCCTAATTATGCTCTTTTGTGCATTGATCCAGTCGAATTATCTGGCTAGGCGATCTAAATTACCGAATTGCCCTCTCGTATCGGTCTGCTAAGGCGCTTGTTGAAATGCAAAACTGGAGAGCATTGTTGGAGAAAGATCAGGTATACCAATACCAGTATACTTATAAACAGAACGGGTTGAAAGTGGTCTAAAAGTCTATTTTTAAAACATACAGTCTCCTAAATCGTTTTATTCACAGATAATATTGTTTTTGTGATTATAATTATTTAAAAAAATATTATTGTGCTAACTCGATTTTCTGGTGATAGCTGCGAATCGAGCAAAGAAGGGGCCGCGTATTCCAAGGATGGAACGAAGGGAAGATATACTTTCCACCGACGTATAAATACCTAACTAATTCCGACAGATACACAGGAGACAGTTTGCACCATAAAGAGAAAAGAAGAACTCCTGCATGGTAAGATTTGAATGTAGTATATACAATTGGTTCTGTATTGAATGACCCTTTGTACTGCGATTAATTACAATAATAATTTGGAAATGTAGGTGTGACCGGATACTATGGTATGGTCAAGGTCTACATCAGTTATCATACGTGCGTGGGGAGTCGAGGTTTTCTGACCATAGGCCGGTTTACAGCATATTCTGGGCTGAAGTTGAGTCGGTCCAAAGCCGCTTTAGAAGAAGTGTGAGCTCTAGACAAGATTATGCCGAGACACTGTTGCCATACTCCCAAGGCTATACCGAACTATGCTTTTTTTGACCCGCTAACAAACAAGTTGGTTATCGTGGTATCGGAACGAGTTTACAAAGGCTTTGCTTGATCATTCATATGCTGGGAGATGAAGTGAAGATTATTTTTATAATTTTGATTCATGATTCTTTGTAGATTTATGTTTTTTTTAGTTTTATAGGGGTGAATATTAATGAATATTGCCAAAAGAATATAAACAAGTACTGGTCTCATTCTACTTTTATTGTCTTTGCTTTTACTTTTTCTTTCTGAGACACGGAAAAAAGCAGGCACCTGATGCAGAATGAGGAGACATTTCATGCCCAATTTCCCTTTCTTTATGTTTCTTTTTTCATTTTATAATACAAAAGGAATCTAAACTCAAAACGTTGGTTATAATTAATTAGGATTTCAATTCTTTTAATCATGTTAAGTTAAATATTATTAAATTACAAGTAAGTTACACTGATTGTCCTTGTTCTATGTTGAACTTTTACTTTTCGCCCCTACGTATTATAAATTACAGACATGGTCCCTACTTTTCACTCAAATCTTCACGATTATGTCCGTGTGACGTTTCTCCTTGCTAAAGTCGCATGAACGAGGCTAAGGGCTAGAGACGGTTGAAGAGGTTGTCGGTTCGTTGTCCGGGGACAATTATGGGTTTGACAGAATTCACTAGAAATCCTAGTTTTCTAGGAAATTCTTTCTTTTCTGTTTTTTTTTTCTTTATTTTTTGTTATTAAGTGAAAGACAAAAGAGGAATTTTTAATAATTATGAGAACCCATTAATAGAAAACTCACGATTTACGAGATTCACCCTGCTAACCAATGAGATCAGTTAGCATTGGGCAAAGTGGCCATCAAGATGTTATGACAAGAAACTAGTGTAAGTAAGATTTAAATCTGAGACTTTTGCGAGAAGGGAATTAGACACCCACCAGTAGGGGCGGGTGCAAGGTACTGTGAAGGGGTGGCAAGCCCCCACTAAGCCTTGTCCAGAAACCCAAATTTACATACAAATTACATTAGTTCCCTTGAAAATTTAGATAAGACACCTTTGAATTTTTTGAAGTTCTAGACAATCCCAAAGTTCCTAATGTTGAGTGGTGCATTTTAAACCTATTCATTTCTTGAACAGTTACTCGCTCGACATTTTTCTTCATATCCAACACACTATTTTCAACCAAAAGGTTCCTCTCTTGTATACATTTGTTATTTCATTAAAATATGTATCTGTTTGTTTTTACAGTTGGTAGAACTCTTAGGTTCTACTAACCGAAAAAATTGCTTATTCAGTTTTGATTAAATGAAGTTTTTGTGTTTCGTTAAAACTAAGGGTATTTGTAGGAGCTCAATGCCTAACGTGAAGTATTTTATTACTTTAGAAACTAGTCGAATAAATTATGATTATTTAACCCATATTAACTGGTCCATTTTTGGCATCTTTGACCCATCTTTGTTGTTTCATTCTTTGGACCCGCTGACAAAAAATCCTGGATCCGCCACTTCCCACCACTGTTTCTCAAAAGTGTAGTTTTGCACCTACTTAACATAATCGTTTAAGAGTTACGTTAAATTTTCGTCCCTGAGGTTGGAGCCAAAAATCGAGATTCGTCTAATTTGCAATTTTTTAACGCTTTGTGTCACTTACATTTAAGAGTTTCTCACTTTGCGTCCGTAAAACTAACACCTGCCATTTTTACTGTTAACTCCCCCCACGTGCCCCTCACGTGAGGAACATTTTTGTCACTTTAGTTTAATCATGAACCCTACATCTGATTCCCAACACTTTCAAGGATCATCACTGTGGTTCTTCGCAATCACGAAATTACAAGCTCCCGCCCTTTTCATTCTTCAAGAGTTGTGAGTTGATTGTTTTAGTTAGGGATGGCTACATCATTATGACGGTTCGTGGTAATCATCCACATGATGATATCGATTGGGTATTCTTCAATTTCCGATTTGCTGTAATCGTTGCCTGATTGAGCCTTTGGCTCTGATACCAATTCACAGCCCCAATTCCTGCCTTCATCTTGGTTTCTCAACAGTATGTATACACAGAAATTATTTGCACAGATATGAATGTAAGTAAACTTGTATTTCTGGGATGAATTTAAACCTTACAATCGACGCATACTTATAGTTGATGAAACGACACACCGTTTCATCAATTAACCGTAACCTAACTGTTAAACAGCGTTTGCAACCTACTAACATTGTTTAACCTAATTCCTAGAATATACGTATGTCTTATAATGGGCCTATTTACAAGTCTTGGCAGCCCATACAATAAATATAAAATACATAATTGTAGCGCAACTTATTGCCCGTTTACCTGTCACTTTATTGTAATCGTCCTTCTTTTCAGCATAAACCAATGTGTTAAAGATCATTTCATGTTCGTTGTTGTTTATACTAAATAATTAAAAGCAATGAAGATTATCGGCCCAACAAGCTAGGTTGAATATGTGCAAACCGGGGGGGGGGGTAAATTTGTTGAGATTTATGTTGAGCATTGGAAGACATGAGTAAACAACTACTTTGATGTTGGTCGATCTCTTGAAAAAGAACAACAAGAAGTAATTGAAGCTCGATTTCATTAACTGTTTGATATTACTGACGATGGGGGAGCAAGTTAGGCCTGTTAAGAACATGTTAATGAAGGAAATGATGTTGACCCTGAAGATCATGATAAGTCCGAGGATGACTCATATTATATAGTGGATCTTGATAACATAGAGGAGGATATAGAAGTGGACATGGAACAGTTTAGGTCTGATGTTGAAAATGATATGGAAGAAGAAGTGGACATTGAACACTTTAATTTTGAGGATGATTTGTGTGTTGATCTGGATGGAGAAGTTGACATAGAGCACTTTAAGAACTGGAAAGTAACAATGATAAAGATCATGGAATCCCACCAATTAAAAGAGCTTTGAAGAAGCCGAGGAAGAAGAATAGAAAGGACCCGATATCATCCCCATTCTTTGTTGGAAAAACCATTGACGACAAGGAAGAGATCAAGAACATGGTAAAGTCACATTCCCTTGAAACACAAAGACAACTTTTCATCGTAAAAAAAATGTCTGATTTCGTTTTAAGGTTCGTATAAGTGATAACCTTGATTGGTGAGAAGCTTATCGTTTATTTTCTTACCTTTTTAAATAAGATAGTAATATGCTTGTAGTATATGGAGGAGATTCAAATAAAAAGTGATATTTCTCTAAGAAATAACAAAAACCTTAAGAAACGATATCAAACGAACTCCGATTGAGCTCATTCAAGCAGCGTTGGAACTGTCTCATCGAACTCTACCATCTTAGTTTTTAGGGTTTAGATTTTAGCGTTAAATTTTATGGTTTTAGCCTTAGGTTTAGGTTTTTTTTTTTTTTTTGGGGGGGGGAGGGGTTTAGGTTTTCTTTGGGGGGGTGTGGGTGGGGGTTTTAGGCTTTTCAGGGTGGGGTAGTAGAGGGAGGAGGGGGGGTTAGGTTTTTGGGGGTGCGAGTGGAGGGGGGTTTAGGTTTTTGGGGGCAGGTTAGGGCTCGATGACACAGTTCCAACGTCACTGGAATGAGCTCAATCGGAGTTCGTTTGACCCACTTCTTAGTGAAAGCCACTTATTAGTGGAACCTTCCCTGTAATATATATATATATATAGGGAAATGTTCAATTCAGAACACTAAATATTGCGAGAACATGGGGAACAAAATGAACCCTTCATTTTATCAATCTTACAAAAATTTAAAAAATAAGAAAATAATAAAAATGCAAAGTTTATTCGTCTCTCATGAAATTTATAAAAAAAAATGAACAAATTTCGTTTATTTACACAACCTACACATGTGTAATTCATGTGTAGGATGTATAGGTTATTTTACATACACATAATTTACACATGTGTAGGTAAATTTTTAAATGTATAAAAACATATCAAAAAAATGTTGAATGGTGTTTTATGTATATAAACATGCATATTTATATGTATCAACTACAAAATTTTAAAAATGTAAATCATGGATCAAGAAATTAAACTATTTAAGTTTGTTCTTTTTGTTCTCGCACTAATTTAGTGTTCTGTAATGAACCTCTCCCTATATATATATATATATATATATAGGGTATATATATGGTGAAAACCCATATGAGTGGTGAAAACTCTATGAAAACTCTATGTAACAACTTTATTTTTTTTTAAAAATAGGGTAGTTTTGTTACATATAATAAAAAATAAAAAAAGTGCCGAAGGAATTTAAAAAAAAAGATGTAACAATTGTAAAAAAAATCCCGTTTTTCAGTTGTTACATACGTAACAACGTTGTAACGGTAATTTTTTTACCTTTTTATATATTATTAAATAAAAAATTCCTTCGACGCTTTAAAATAAAGTGACGAAAATATGTAACAAAACTACCCTATTTTTTTTAAAAGTAAATAAAGAAAAAAAATAGAGTTTTCATGGGTTTTCACAACTCATATGGGTTTCCATTCTATCCTAACCCTATATATATATATATATATATATATATATATATATATTTTGCAATATATTTAGGTGACTTAAGATTAGGGGTGAGCATTCGGTTCGAACCAGACCGAACCGGGCCGAACCGGACCGGAACCGTGAACCGTTTGTATACAAATATGTTAAACGAGAATCGGACCGTATATAAACGGTTCGATCCGGACCGAACCATATTAAACAGGTCGGTTCTTGTTTAAATCCTGAACCGAACCGATTAAGAAAAAACAAATTATGTTCCACAAAAAAAAACCTCTTTTCTGTTTCAAAAAAAAAAAAACGAAAAGAATTGTTGGCTCTTGCTTATTACATTCAAACTCCCAACCCAATAATCAAAATCACCCAAGCCGTAACCCAAGAACAAGATGGAAAAATCACAGCTTCAATATCGAAAAATCACATCAAAAAATCACAGCTCCAATTACATGCCTAGCCATAACACCTCTCATATATTAAATAACTAGAAATCAAATTAACCATCTTTCATAATCGACTGAAAAGGAAGAATTCATTACCTGAAGAAGACGATCTCGTTGAAAAGGAAATATGGAACAACGATCGTGGAATATCGACTGAAGAAGACGAGCACGTTGAATACCGAAGAAGACGATCAGGAAAAGCGAACGTCATATGTTTTTTGATGCGTACGTACTGGTGGTATAAGGACTGGACTGGGCTGGGCCATGCCATTGACTTTTTAGAGTTAGTAGGGTTTTTTTAATTTAAAACAAGCGGTTCTAAGGGTTCCGAACCGGAACCGTCGGTTTATTAATCGAACCGAACCGCGAACCGTTTAATTACCATATAAAGAACCGAGAACCGAACCGTTTACTATTGCGCGGGTTGGTTTCGGTTCCAATTAGTCCGGTTCCAAGGTTCCGAACCACAAACTGCTCACCCTTACTTAAGATATGTCATCCTAAAGTAGCTGAAATGAATCTTATTTAAGAGAAATTATAATATAAAAGCAATACGTATGTATTGTCATTTAAGTCAAAATATATGGATAAAATGCTTAACATTATAATTGTTTTGTAACAGTATATTTTATACTAGTTTAGAATCTCGTGTATTACACGGGTTAAATAAATGTAATGTTAAATACGTAGTAATATAAAGTTTATGTTTTTAAAACCCGTTTAATACACAGGTTGAATAAACCCGTGTATTACACGAGTTGAATCAAATATAATGTAATCTATTAACATATATATTCTTCAAAATGGAACAACGTGAATATGTAAATATATGATTAAAAGTTTTTTATTTGAATCATAGTTGTCTATAAAATTGTTTTCAGTTTGTAGAGTTTATAAAAATATGAGTGAACAAATTAATTGATGATAAACACAATTTTAAATTAAAACATGTGTAGATAATAATTGAGACAAATAATTAAATTAGTTGCCTAAAATGGTGGAGTTGGTTATTAATAGGAGAGAGAGGCGGGAAAATAAGAATGAGGAGGTCTAGAATTGTGACAAGTGTCCTTATATTTTATTTGTTTATTATGTAGTATAGATATAAATATAGATATGCATATGACTTGTAAATATGTTTGTATAAAAAACCCAAACTGATATATTTTTTGAACGACAAACGTTACTCATACTCTACTTTTACACCAATAATTCTAAACTACTCTTTTATCCAGATTTGAACTTAATACCTTACTTACCCTATCTAAAGAGTTATGAACTTACGATTCATGGTGACTTCATAACATTGTGCCACATGGCATCTTGTGAATTGTTACTTTTTTTCTAATTTTTTTGTTTTAACCCCTCTACTATATATAATATACGCTTTTAACATTTATTTTTATCGTTTCCTGTAATAGCTTTCGTTTGTTACATTTAAAAAAAACTGTAATTCACGGTTGACTTTAGTGTTTTTTTCTTTATGAATGTTCCGGTATAATTGTTCTTATACGTAATTGTATTCAAAATGGAGTGTATATTTTTTGTATCGTAGACTATAGCGAGAGATGTTAACGTTGCGTAGGCGTGACAAACCTAACCGCTTATGAGCGAACAATATAGTTGCCGGTGTATTGATAGTATTGTAACCGATATCGGTGATCGTATTATGGTTTTCGACGAGCCGAAACGATAATGACCAAACTTCTGCCGCGTAGTGTGCGGAAAAAATGACCACGCTCCAGCCGTGAAACGTGGTTACACTTACTAGCAGAGGCAGATCCAAGTAGTAAATAGGGTGGGCTAATGCCCACCATCCGGTCCAAAATAATAGTGGGTTTTAATAGGCCAATTAACTTCTCAATGTTACTAATGAAGATGTAATCGAGCGTTTCTGAAAGATGAAAACACGTAGAGGACAATTGTAATCGAGATATTTTTATATTGTGTTTAAATACTTGATGAACTATATTATTTTCTTGTCATTTCATTTTTTCCTTCATTCCTTTACCCACCCGTATTCTGCCCCTCCTACAAAAAAATTTCTGTATCCTCCACTGCTTACTAGTTTTTATATAAAAATAATTTCATATATTTCCCAACAATCTGGTATAATATCATATTCACCTAAAAATCATACTATCAAATATATTTGCTTTAAATTTATGTCATTTATATCGTTTTTCTTAAACTTTCAGGATATGATAGATAGGATTGCAAGGAGAAAAAGAATTATATGAGGGAAAAAAATTCATTTAATGATAGTTAAAGTTTTTAAGTGTTCCTCTAAAATAATTTAAACCTTTTATGTAAAACTCAACTTTATTATGAAATTTGGTATATTATAGATTAGAGGTGCATAAATCGGTTTTTTTAAACCGAACCGGTTTAAACTGACTTGAACCGGTTTGGTCAACGTTTGGTCAAAACCGGTTTGGCCAAAACCGGTTTGCAAGGGAGGAATACCCTAACCTATTAGATCGGTTAGGGTCGGGTTGTGACCGGTTTGTGTATTAAACCGGTTTTTTATTAAAAAATCAAATAAATTAAATAAAATTTAATATTTTAAAATATATATATATATATATATATATATATAACAAATATAAAACATAAAGTACAACGTTTATTAATATTTGGAAAGTTCGAAAATTAAAAAAACATTACAAGATAAAATTATAAAATTGGAAAACATTACAAATGATAATATATATTTTTATTTTTTGGATTATTCTTGTATGTCATCTTCGGAACCGGTGCTTCATAGCCTTGCATCTTCGGCTAGTTCTTCATCGGTGACTGGTTCGGATATTCCAAGATCAACCTCATTATCGTGTATGATTTCTTCGGCTTGAATTTCGTCTTCGAGAGAAGTTTGGTCTTGTATCATGTCCATCGCATCCAAATGGTCCTTCAAGCAAATGCACATTTTCATCGCCAAGGGGTGAGTCTAGTCCTTCGTATCGATAAGACCCTGCCACTAAAAGAAAACGCAGATTCCGAAGCTACCGTGGAAGTTTGGACGGTTAGTAGATCACGGGCCATGACGGAAAGAATCGGAAAATGAAGCTTCGTTTTTTTTCACCAAGCCAAAATATCAAGCTCCTAAAAAACGGAAGGAGGCATAAACGATAAAAAGTTGTCAATATACATTTCGAGTTCGCTACTCGGGGTGCTACCTCAAGCCCGTTTACTAAATTCATTTAACATTTCGTTATATAAATTCAAGTTTACATCTCTCGAGCTACCACTTGATGATGTACCCATTGTATCATGTTGTAACAACTGCGGTTTTTCAGGTCCTTACCGCTTCTCGACTTTTATATGTTTATATTTTTAAATTTTATGGTTTTATATATTATTAAGTGTTTCTATGGATTATAGGAACTTTTCCTTAGACAAACACTAAGGTCCGAACTAGAAAACCCGGTTAAGTGCATACACTGCGTATACTGCGAACGCGTTAAATAATCGGTAAAAATTAAATTCTCGAAAATAATTTTTATATTTATATTTTAGTTAAGAATGATATTTTATAACATTATATGTGCTAACTTTTGTGATTCTTGATTTAACTAACGATCACA
Organism: Smallanthus sonchifolius; assembly: GCA_023525975.1. NCBI lineage: Eukaryota > Viridiplantae > Streptophyta > Magnoliopsida > Asterales > Asteraceae > Smallanthus > Smallanthus sonchifolius. The sequence goes on from CM042043.1 coordinate 21,608,241, forward strand.
GGTGGTTCTTCCGTTAAAAACCCGGTGTTTACCCGGTATAACTTTTTGAAAGTTTTTATGTTTTAAAATTTTTCAAAATTCATTATTTTAGATACTTAATTTTTATGTTTGATAAAAATGCTTATTTTTAGTGTTTAGGGGTGTAATTTTTATAAAAAGTGGGTATTTTTTTTATAAAAATGGTCTTTTAAAGCTAGAATTCACTCTCCCCTATAAATACCCAACCCCCACCCCATTTTCCCCTTCCCTTCTCCTTCTTCCAGCCGTAACCCCCCTCCCCCTCCCGCAACCAAACACTCCAAATCTCCTTCCAAGCTCATAAACAACCAATTCCAAGCTTTGATTTTGGTTCCAATGGATTGATGAGCTTTGTTCTAGTGATTTGAAGGTATAAACATGTGTTTTAACACTTTAAATTTTATGTTTTGATCTTGCATGTGTTCTCAAGAACACTAAGAACACACACACTACACACACTTACTTTGATTTTTAAGTTTTATTGTTTTTAAGAGTTTTTAGCTTGAATCTTGTGATTTTAACAAGGATTTGTGGATAAAAACTAGTTATAATCATCCACAATGAGTTATCTAGTGAAAAGCTTGCAAGATTTGATGATCAAAGTGTATGAACACTTGGGTGTTCATACTTGCATCTTCTTGAATTAAAAGAGCATTTTGTTGATTTTTGAGTTTTTGATCTTGGAATTGAACCACATTGTGATTGTAGGTTATAAATCAAGGAAAACTCAGTAGCTTAGTATCAAATTTCATCTTCATTTGTTGAATTTGGAAGGTATAATCCTTAATCAAACTTGTAGTTTAGCTTAAATGATTAAGAACAAACATGTTTTTGGTGGATTTTTAAAAATTATTGATCTAACACCTAAAAGTGGTTTTAATCAGTAGAATATGTTTTAAAATGAATATCTGGAAAATTTGGTTATCTAACTTTTTATAGATTATTTATTAAAATTCACACAAATTTAATACATGGAAATTTGGGAAAAATACTTCTGAGTATTGAAAAATTCTGGAAATTGAAAAGTGATTATTATATGATGAACTAAGACTCCTGTCCAAAATTTATGAAAATTTGAGTTGTTTAAGTATACATTTAGTATTTATAAAGTTTAAACGGACGATTTAGGGTTTATATACTTCTGGATAAAATCAGGACTTGAAACTTGGTATGGGATCTTATAGTGACTTAAAACTAATATGGTAAACATTTGGTAAAGTTTTGATGTGTTTAACTATTTTTCCCGAATTTGTAAAATTTTAATAATATTAAATTCATATTAAATAATCTGGATATTAAAAAAATATGAAAATTGGTCAGAAATTTTTACTTATATATATTATCAATTGGTATAAATTTGAAGCAGTAAATTTATGTCTAATTATGGTTTTGTAATTATGGTCCATTTAAATTTTATAAAAAGTTATTAATTTTGGAAAATTTTTATATAAAATTGATTTTATAAAAAATCTAAGGGATTTTGGACAGAAGCATAACCCTATTTAAAACATAAAATTTGACTTTTAAATTGGGTGCTAATATCACACTAAAACCCTATTTTTGGACGAATCGTATTTAAACTGTAAACCAGACTTTACGCGCGTAATCGCGTTTTTGATCATACGAAACCGTGACATGAGATTTTATCAAATGTGATTTTTTAACTACTGATGTTATTTATTAAAAATATAAAACTTAATACTTTAAGGTTATTAATTCATATAAAAGCCGGTTTTACAATTCTTAACGGTTCGTACGCACGTGCACGAGTTTTGGCTATACAATTGACTGGATAGCCACTTTTGACTTTTGTTGACTTAGCCACACATATTATGTTTCCTAAATACATTTTGTGTCTACTTATTAGTAGGACTCGGTTAGGATACCATCGTTGGCTGTTTCACTGTTTTACCGCACTTTTTCGCGTTTCACTCTCAGGTGAGTTTTCGCGGCCCCTTTTTACTTACTGTTTTACTGTTTTTGGGGGAAAGATGTTTCATTTTTTTATTTAGTCACATGTTACATGATACATTGATTATATGAGTTATTTTTTTATATTTATGCATTAAAGTCCCCAATTTTTTTTTGTAATCAATTAGCCGAGCGTAGCCGTTGGGAATTTTGAGTAGTACTACTTGGGTTGACACCCCCGCTCATGGTTTGGTCGCGCCAACCAGATTTGTAGGGTCACGTGGGCGCAAAGTTAGCCAATTATTTTTTAGGCGGTTGTTGGCATAAGACAACCGTATGGGGTACTTTATTTTTATTTTGTCTAGGCTTTGATTACGGCTCATGGTAATATGTTGTCTAATACATGTGTACTGCCTTTGGATTTTTATAAACTTTTATAGAGTCGTAAAACCTGCGATACTCACCAACTATTTATATAGTTGACCCGTTTTTGAAACATGCTTTCAGGTAAACAGAAATGAAGATAAGGTTCATGGGGGCACGCTTTTGTTTAGATTTTGTAGTTTCACGTTGGAACAAACTTAGTACCTATGAATTTGGTTGTTTATAAGACGTTCCTTTTATTGTTTGAATTTCGGATGTTGTATAACTTCTTTTAATTTTGGGTTTAGTAATGGTTCTTTTGTAAATTGCGATGTACCCGTTAGCATTCTCTTGCGCCTAAATGTTCGATGCACCGCTCTCGTCTCACCTCCGTGTTTCCGCCTTCGGCGGGGTGTGACACATGTGGAGTCGGAGTTGTACCATATTTATGTAAATAAATATCAAATAAATCTTGTAAACATTTGTTAAAATATGTTTTTGTGCTTTGTGCAAAATGGATGTCTACACCATCCAAATCCAAAGCGTAAGTAATTTTATCTATCAACGTTTCAACCCCAAAAACATTTATGGTAAGGTTTAACGTGACGGCACAAGTTATAACGGGGAGACATTTCTTTAAAATATTTTACTAATTTTTCTTTCATAGGTTTTTATCATTTTTGTAAAAAGAGTGCTTTTTATTTTGAAGATCCGACAACTTGTTAGCCATTAAAAATAGTTGTTTAAGAGTTAACAGACTTGTGAGATAATATACACCGGATAAAAAAGTGTTAGCGGATTTGAAAACTTCAAACAATTCGGTTACGTCATTTAAAATGTCACAACTCGACTATGGAAAAAAACGCCGTTACAAACCGGTTTATATTTCATTTTTAGTTTTTGAACCGCATTTGTATTATTAGATACATTATCAAAACACATTGAAAAAAGTTTATTTTGTAATTTAAATTCGGTTATAACACCATCTAATATATAAAATAAATTTTCGTTAGTGTGTGGATATTCAAACAAGTCAAACGCGATTGCACGATTCATCATTTACCACGTTTTGGGATCAACCTAATGCGCGGTAATGCAAAGGTACGGATCGGGTATACCATGTGGAGCTGACCAAACATCGGTGGTTAAGTTTACACCGGTTTACAAATTTTCAAATCCCAAAATTAATTCTTTTTTTTTTCTTTTTTCCACATTTTTATACAATCTCGGCTAAGGGTGGTGCGACTTACTTGATGATAATGTGGTTGGAGTGTGTCTTGAATCATCTTTGTCAAGCGCGGATGGTTGAACGACAATCTTTCTTGGATCACTAACTTCGCCATTCGATCTGGAACAATATTTGGATCAAAGTTTCAAATTCCTCCTTCGGGTGTCATCGAGGCTTGACCTTAACTTGGATTTCTCTTCAAAGACGGGCAAGATTTTTCCATATGAATTCTCAAACTAGTGTTTGAATCTTTCCCAAAAACGCACCACACATCTTGCACCGAGCACGTTCCTTCCCGTTTGACAACACACATAGATCGTAATTGCACCAAATTGCCGGATTTCTCGTTGTTGTTAGAATTTCCACAACGGTAACTTTGTTTGAGGAGAGCGGTTTTAGAGATTAGAGAGTTTAGAGAAATGTGTGATCAACCCTAAACACCCTCACCTATTTATAATGATTTATAGGTGAAAAATTGGCCAAAAAAACGGCTAGATTTAGCCCCAACGGCTACATTTGTTCAGCGCAAAAAACCGGTTTAAACCGGTTAAAAAACCCGGTTTGAATAAACCGGTCTTGTACCCGATGGTCCCCTGAATGCCTTAAACCGGTTATAAACCGGCTGTTTATACGCAAACCGATCCGGTTTGTCTTAAATCGGTTAATGCTGAACCGGTTTGCTGGTTTAAACCGGTTATTTTGTTATAGATGTTATCAATCATAATGTGTAGTTTTTTTTTAATTTTTTTAATTTCTTTAAACTTAATAGATAATACTGAAATTTTTTTAGTGATGTAGATTTATTTATTAAAAAAAGTAACTCTACAATTAGCAAATTAAAGTCGATGTCATATATTCCCATATGATTACATAATATATACACTTCTTTCAGAATAACGAGTATTATCGTCTATGTGAAATCACAATTCTAAAATGTATTTATGAAATCTAAACCCTGAAACCTTAATAAGAACACAATTCTAAAATGTGTTTATGAAATCTAAGCCCTGAAACCTTGATGATCTTAAAGAATCGAAGCAACGAAAAAGATTTTCTCTATGTATAACCACCGAAAGTGTGGAGAACCACATGACCAGGTAAGTGCCTTCTTTCTTGGTGATGGTGTCATTGGTCGTCCTCAATGAACTTTTTGTCTATTAATCTTAGGGGGTCAGGGATCCAAGGAAAACAAATTGGATCCGAGGTATTATAATTAACCATGGGATACACTTAATTTCGATTCAAGAAACGAAAATTGGTGAGATTTAAAAAAAAAAAAAAAGATCTTTGTAAATTGTGGGGTAGGGCTTTGTTTGATTTTGATTCGGTTGGAGCCTAGGGTGGATCACGAGGGCTGGCTTGCCTCTGGGATCCTACTGTTTTCATGAAATCTAATGTAGTTAAGAGCCGATGCTTTTTAATAAGGCTGGTAATTTCTACCTGTTTAAGACACGATTAAACCTGTTTAAGAAAAAGTACACTATGTAATTTTATACATTTTAAAAAATAAGTAAAATTAAGAGGCTAGACTCCATCATTTTTCCTTCTTGTAACATAAAAGATACAACTGTCTTATAGACATTAGATATAAAGAAGTTAAACGAGTCGTATTCATATTTGATACTTGTGTTATCCGCGTCGCCAATAACCTGTTTAGACACGAATTACTTGTTTTGCCAGCCCTACTTTTTAATAATTTATGGTGTTGTTTGTGCCACTAGAGAAGTGGTAAACATTGTCAACATTTATGCACTAAATGACACGGCTATTAGGAAAGTCCTTTGCCCAGAGTTGGCTAGAATCAAAGCGGCTTCCTCAGGTTATTGGTCTTTATGAGGTATTTCAATGAGGTCAGATGTCCGGATGAACTCTGAATTTTTTGCTTCTAATGTTTAATAATTTTATTAGATTGGCAGGTTTATTTGAATATAAAATTGGTGGATGCCAGTTTACGTATGTCTAATAAAGTAGATAAACTTAGAAAACTTGACTAGTTCTTGGTTTGTCATCGCTTCGTGAACTTAAGGCCTGGTGCTTCCTCTCTACCCCTATCTCGTGAATATTCGAACCACATCCTCATTGTCTTATCCACTGTACTCGTTGATTTCGGGCCCATTCCTTACATGGTATTTAACTCTTGGCTCGATAGACTTGGTTTACTTGATCACATAGAATCCTTTGCAGTTCTTTCAAATTTGATGGGCCTACAGATGTCGGTCTTGCTACTAAGTTCAAATGGCTCAAATTTCGTATTAAGGAACGGATGGAAGCAAAGAATGAAGGGTTATATGTGGCCATGAAGGATCTACTGGTGCAGATAAAAATTTTGGAGGAATCTAGACAAGTGACCCATCTGGAACTTTCCAAATGGGATAATTGCAAAAAGTTTATATTGGATGCCGATTCTAGGAAACAAATTGACCTTCAGCGAAAATCGAGACTTAGTTGGGCCTTAGAAAGATATGAGAACATTATTTTTTTCTATGGAATCAATAATGCTAATTGTTACGGGTTAGATTTCAGAACAAGATCCTGAATAATGAGTGATCCAGAATCCGGTATCCCGATAAGGTCAGTATCCTGAATATTATTATTATTATTATTATTATTATTATTATTATTAACGACTACTTGTCTATTGTTCTATTGATCACATGTAAATCATTCGTAACGTGAACACGTACCTAAAGACTCGCTCAATACTCGTAAACCACGTGTGGAATGCGTGTGAATAAGCTTGCAACGGTCACAAGAAGAAGTTAGGGTCAAGACCTTTATTTTAGGATAGTTAGTTAAGATCATTTTTGTATTTAATCAGCGGCATGATTGTATAGGAACACACACAATTAATGCACTCGCAATCTTCTGTAACACTTAGCAAACGAACTTATTCGCTCTCATTGTACTCGATAATTTCTATTTTATACAAGTCATCAAGGAAGCCCGACGTTTAGTCGGCTACCGAGGTTTTGTGCCGGAGATCATCAAGGATCAAGAGCTTTCCTCGTAAAAACTCGTGTTGATTTTATTGTTTTAAGTTTACAGATTTGACAAGCACACTACCTCACTTTTGAAATTTGGTTACAAAGTTAGTTCGTATAATTTGTACCCAAAACAATTTGGCGCCCACCATGGGGCAAGTGGTGCTTTTTATCTTAAAATCTTTGCTAAAGTTTGTGTTCAATCACTATCTTTCAAAACTAATTTCAAAAATGTCGTCCCAATCCAAAAGTGTTTCTGTTTCTGCTCCATTTTCAAGCTCCGGTCTGATCAGTCCTATTCCTCCCCCTCATTCGTTCCAGAAAAAGAATGATAACCAGCCGAGGAAAACTACTCCAGCGGGTTTTTCGGGATCCGGAATATCCGCTGGCACACCTGTGCTCGTTTCAAACGACAAGATTCTCAAGTTATTCTCGGAAGTGAAGCAGCAGATGGAGCAGCAGAAGAAGACCAAACAACGCTATTCAGAGAGCTTGAAAAAGTCAAAGACTCAAAGAAACCGGTGGAAATGACGACTCCACTACAACCAAGGGCTTTAAACTTTGACTATCTGGGATCTTCAGGAGTCTATTAGGGAGATTTCTTACCAAAGCAGACCAGAAGCACAACTGCTGGTCCAACTCCGGCTATCAGGGTTACTGAAAGTCAAGATCTTGGATTTACTCCAGGATCCTCTTTAAGAAACACCGGCATGGGTAACACATTTAATCAATTTTCAAATCCTAACGAATCTGTGCAGGATATAGGGATCACTCTTTCTACGGCTAAAGAGTTGAAGAAATTATGAGAAATAATCTCCAGTGTGCCACGTGTAGTCCAACCTATACCAAAGATGTCCACTGCTAGCCATGTGACCTCCAGATTCGCTTCTTCCATTTGTGATGCCGAGATCCCTAAGCGCTTCCAAACTCCCAACATGAAAGTATACGACTGAACTACAGATCCTGAAGAGCATGTGGCACAATATAGAGAGAGAATGGAGATCAAACCCATTCCCCTGGACCTAAAAGAAGCTTTTCTGTGTAAAGGCTTCGGTTCTACCTTAACAGGATCAACCTTAAAATGGCTACTTAATGTTCCTCCATATTCTATTACTTCATTTGCACATTTAACTAATCTATTTAACAGTCAATTCTCTTGCAACAGAACTTTTGAAAGATTAACAAGTAACCTATACAGGGTAATTCAAAATCCTGGAGAATCCGTTCGAGACTATGTCCGCAAGTTTGGCAAAGCATCCCTGGATATCCCGAATCTTGATGTAGCCACTGCAGTCCAGGCCTTCAAAATGAAATCAAGGAAGGATTCTCAATTTTATGAGGACCTTGTTGTAACATTTCTGATTTTCATCCAAGTATAATTAATCATGTTTGAAATCCAATCCTAGTGCAATGGTTATCTTATTCGTTCAAATAATTAAACCCTAAGTTCAAAGCAAATTAACAAATTTTTTTTACACTTGTATCCATTATTAAAAACACTGTATATATATGTATGTATATAGATGTATGTATATAGATGTATGTATATTTATATATGTATATCACACAAGTACATACACATATATAAGCACACAATTGGAAAATGATCTAACACAATGGTTTGAACCCTAACACCTTGGTTTGGACCTTAAAGTCGTGAAATTGGACCTAGACCCGAAACAATGTCGCCGGTTTGACTTTTAGAAGTCAAACAGGGCCGAATCCTCAACATCCAAGTCTCAATATCGACCCAATCGATTCCTATGGGTTTCCATCCCACGTACAAGTATTAAACGACCCAATCTCGGCCCAAGCAACAACTCAGTTCGATCGATTAAGCGGCAGATTAAAATTCGAATGGATTTGACTTTGGATAGTCAAAATCCGTATCAATCCACAATTAATTCGTGAAATCAACGCATCTTAATCCCGTAAATCACTCGCAAAGTCAATCACGTACGTAACTAGACCATTATCAGGACCAAATTCACTCTCAAATCAGTGAATTAACGCGTAATCCGTCACCACAACTATTACGGTCAAATTAAAATCAAATCGGCCTTTACGAACGAAATTAAACGAATTAAATCCCTCTCTCACTCGCGTATACCTCCACACAAACTCTCCCAACTCTCAATTTACCCGCATTTCACCTCCGGAGTCCGATCGAGCTCGAAGATTATCAAGCCCTAGCTTTCTACTGTTCGTGCTCGTCTTGTAACCAAATCAGGTAAGGTTTATTGCATTCGAATCGCCCTTCCATTCCGATCGAAAGCCCCTTATCAATTCGCTTTCATATTACGCATCGAATTCAATTACGACTTGAGTTCATGTCGTGTTCTTGCGTTTCTGATTTGGGGATTTGATGAAATTACTTTTCGTATTTAAATTACTTTGTTCCTGTTATAATCAGCGAGCCACCCGGTCCGATTGGTTAAGACCATGCACCATCGGACCCTGTGGTGTGGGTTCGAAACCCACGGCCCGTATGACTAGCCGGCTTTTTGCACCTCATTTAAAAACCTAAACCCGGTCCCAACTCAGTTGCATGTTAAATCAATTCGGAATCCATTCAATTACCGGACCCGTCCCATGGTCCACTGGTTTGTTCGTCCGATCCACCCATCACAGACCTGGGTTCGAGTCCCTATGGTCTGTTTATTTTTAAAAACTCGTTTTAAGACTCCAAAAATTATAAAAAAAACTATTTTTATAAACCTTACATTTATTAGAACAAAATGAAACAAGTTTTACAATTTTTTTTTCATAAAACCTCTATTTTTATAAAGTAATTCTTAAACACTCAATTTAAATTATGTTATTTATTTTGAGTGAATTATTTATAAAACTGTGTGACAATTTTATAAACACTTTATACAAAGTTTTATAAAATTGAAGTTATATTTTAATACCTAAAAATATTTATAGTTTTATATACCTAAAGAATACATACCCATTTTAATTAAATACAATTAGTTATCATATTCAATTCAAATAGTAAATAAATAAATAAATTGATTTATTATTTATATAAATTACATTTACAAAACATACTTAGAATTTAATTATATTTAAATATAAATTGCATACTTTTATAAATAAATAAATAAAGTAACAATTATTTATTTAATTTATATTTAAACAAAATTTGTTTATTTAGGTTATACTTAAATAAACCTAATACCTACACTATTTTCTAACTAAATAAATAAATAACAATTATGTGACTTATTTAGTTATTCAAACCCTAAACCCTAAACCAAACTATTTTAAAACCATTTGTTCAATATTCCATTTTATACAACACTTTTTCAAGTACAAACCACAATTTCCTACACTGCTATACATACTACAACACAACTCTTTGTACACACATCTCATTTAATCCTAGAATTTGACATAGACTTTTGTACACACTTTTAATTCACACTAGGTTAACGTGGTGTGTTACAAGGATCACTTTGCTACCTAGTCTCGCGTGCTAGCTACACCCTTGATTCAAGTGAGTATTACATAGCCCCTTTTCACACTTTAACACTTTCACACTTTTTGGGGTGAAACATGAACTCTATTTATACAATTGTTTACACTTACACAAACTACACAAACAAAAATCCTCTTTACATTCATGTGTGCAAATTTGAGATTTATGTTTGAGTACTAGGTGTGTTAACTGTTTGTGTGTAATTTATGTGCAATCATTAACTATTCAAGCCGACGGTTAACAATGATAGATCTATTGAGTCTGACAAACCCACCCAGATTGGGGTGATTGTTACCGACAACACAATTTGCATGCTAGTTACAAAGGTTTGATTGTACTTTGGTTACACAATAGTTGCTTCTCATAAATGCCTTATTTTATCATGTTATGTAAGGATTTGTTTATTCACATCTATATACTATCTATGTACAAACCTATGTATACTCACCAACTTTTTAGTTGACCTTATTTTATTCATGTTTCAGGTGATAATGTGTGATTTTGATCAAGACTTGCTACACATAGGTTTTGGGACTTAGTTAGATTAATTCAAAGAACAATTTGTATTTTCATTTATGTACTTGTTGAATTATGCTATGTTTGTTTGAATGGAAATGAATTTAATGATTAATATATTACAAGTTAGTCAACCTCGAGCTCATGAACAGTCTACATGTCCCGCCCCGACGTATTCCGCCGTCGGTTGGGGTGTGACAGATTGGTATCAGAGCCTTGGTTATAGGGAACTAGGTTATTAGACACCCTCGACCTAGACTATAACTTTAGGACACCCACTGATGCCATGCTTCATGATTATGTGATATGTGCTACATGCTATGTGTTACATGCTTACTATGTTAATTATTATATCATTTGATGCCTTATTTGTTAAAATTCATGATATATTAGACTATATTTAAATAATAAATCAAATAAACAATATCCCTACCCATACCCTAAGCCACATCACCTCCTTACGTATTTCTCTATCATCATCATTATCATAGCATGTGGAAACTTCATGGATCTAAATCTATAAAATTTCTTTATTCCCTCGTTAAGGTTTTTAAACCTTGTTAATTATTTGAGGACACGTGCAATCTGGAAGGGTGACACCTGTATTCTGGGTTTTCTGTCTAGGAAAGCATTTCGTATAAATCCCAATCAACCGAGGGACCCGTATGCTTTCCTAGGAATTCCCGGGATGAGTGTTTACTTATAGGCTAAAGCATGTCTCCTTGAAAATTATATGAGTTTAACTAACCTTAATGTGTCATAGTACTCAAGTGATTATGTCACTATTTGAGTACAATCCAAACTATGATTAACTATTTTATTTATTATCTTATCCTCTTTAAATCCAATCTACTTTCATAAGTTATTACATCTTTTCTTGTGTTATGCAAATCTGTAGAATGCCTCCCCGTTGTGCTAACGAGACCAACAACAACACTGATATTGCTGCTATCCTTGCACAACTTGTGACCCAACTCACCCAAGCTAACGGAGCCACTAATGGTACTCATGGAACTAATGGTGGTGGTGGTGCCAACCCACCACAATGCACCTTCAAGCACTTCAACTCGTGTAATCCTCTCAAGTTCTATGGTACCGAGGGAGCCACAGGACTCCTTCAATGGTTCGAAAGTATTGAGGGCACCTTCCTCAATAGTGACTGCCCCGATAACCTTCGTGTTCGTCATGCCACTAGTGTCTTCCAAAAACGGGCGCTCACGTGGTGGAATGGGGAAAGAAGGACTAGAGGCATAGAAGCAGCAATGACCCTACTATGGGATGAGGTTAAGAGACTAATGACCGAAGAGTTCTGTCCTCAGAATAAGGTGAAGAAACTGTAAGCTGAGTTTTGGGATCTTGCCCAAGACAGTGGTGAGAGTATGGCTTATACAACTCGGTTCCATGAGTTGAGTCTCCTTGTGCCCCATATGGTTACACCTTTATCCCGCTGCATTAAGAAGTACATTGGTGGATTGCCTAGGCAGATTCAGGATACTGTATTAGGGAGGAATCCGCAACACTCGAAGATGCTATCCGTCTATCTGCTAATTTGACCGACAATCATGTTAAAGTAGGAACCTTGTCTAGAAAGGGCACCAAGAAAACTCCCGAGACCACAACACCCTCTGCACCTATCAAAGAAGCTAAAGCTGAACCCTACCACAATAATAAGAAAAGAAAGGCTAAGAACTATGTTGTGGTCACTCCTGCTATCCCTATTAACCAAGTTGCCCCCATGGCTCAAGCACCAGTCAAGAAGCCATATGTTGGGATCTACCCACTCTGTGCCACATGCAATTATCACCACCTCTAAAACATTCCCTGTCGCCTTTGCACCCACTGTGGGAAATATGGCCATACGGTCAATGTTTGTAGAGCCAAGGCTCTTGCAGGTCAAGTCAAGCCACCAACCCAAATCAACCAACAAGTGGCTAATCAAGGTGTTCCAGCTATTGCAAACGAACGTGCTTGTTATGAATGTGGCAACCCGAATCATTTCTGTGACCAGTGCCCGAAGTTCATCAATGCTAAACAAGGCAGAGCTCGTGGGCGTGCTTTCAACATAAACGCCAATGAAGCTCAGGCAAACAATGATGTGGTCAATGGTACGTTCCTCGTTAATAGTCAATATGCCTCCATTTTATTTGATACCGGTGTAGATAAGAGTTTTGTGTCACTTAACTTTGAACCCTTACTTGCAAAAACACGATCCAAATTAGAGAAAACCTTCACCGTCAAAGTAGCAAATGGTGACTCTCTTACAATTGACTCCATTATCCATGACTGCTCTCTAGAACTTAATGATCATACGTTTCCAATCAACCTCGTACCAATGCCACTTGGAAGTTTTGACATCATCATAGGCATGGATTGGTTGTCGAATCACCATGCCGAAGTCATCTGTTTCGAGAAGTGTATCCGAATACCTCTATCGTCGGGAGAAACGCTAAGAGTATTTGGTGAAAAGCCTTGTAAAGGACTCAAGTTAATGTCATGCTCTACCGCCCATAAATACTTACGAAAGAAGTACGTAGCCTTCTTAGCCCATATTATCCAAAAGGATGTCAAGGAGAAGAGTATTCAAGACATCCCCATCATCCGAGATTTTCCTGAAATATTTCCCGAGGATCTATCCGGTCTTCCACCCGTTCGATAAGTGGAATTTCGCATTGACCTTGTACCCGGAGCCAACCCCGTGGCTAGAGCTCCATACCGTCTTGCACCTTCTGAAATGCAAGAACTTGCAAGTCAACTCCAAGAGCTCTCCGACAAGGGCTTCATCCGTCCAAGTCATTCACCGTGGGGTGCACCCGTCTTATTCGTCAAGAAAAAGGATGTATCATTCCGCATGTGTATTGACTACCGCGAACTCAACAAGCTTACCATCAAAAACCGTTATCCCTTACCTAGAATTGATGATCTCTTTGATCAACTTCAAGGTTCTACTTCCTTCTAGAAGATTGATCTTCGATCTGGTTATCACCAACTCCGTGTACAAGAGGAAGATATTCCAAAGAATGCCTTTCGAACAAGGTATGGTCACTACGAGTTCATGGTCATGCCTTTTGGGCTAACCAATGCACCCACAATTTTCATGGACCTCCTAAATCGTGTGTGCAAATCGTACCTTGATAAATTCGTGATTGTCTTCATTGATGATATCTTAATCTACTCCAAAACTAAACCCGATCATGAGCAACATCTTAGGTTGGTTTTGGACTTCTTGAGGAAAGAACAACCATATGCCAAGTTCTCCAAATGTGAATTTTGGCTAAAGGAGGTTCAATTTCTGGGTCATATCGTCAATGAAAAGGGAATTCATGTTGACCCTGCTAAGATCGAGGCTGTTAAGAATTGGAATGCCCCTAAGACCCCCACCGAAGTTCATTCATTTCTTGGTCTTGCGGGATATTATCGTCGTTTCATTTCAAATTTCTCTAAGATTGCTGTTCCTCTCAGCGCCTTGACCCACAAGGGTAAACCTTATGAATGGGGACCAAAGCAAGAAGAAGCTTTCCAAACTCTCAAACGAAATTTGTGCAATGCTCCTATTTTGACTCTCCCTGGTGGGAATGATGATCTAGTTGTCTACTGTGATGCCTCCAACCAAGGTCTCGGTTGTGTCCTCATGCAACGAGGCTAGGTATTCGCTATGCATCAAGGCAACTTAAGATTCATGAGAAGAATTATACGACGCACGACCTCGAATTGGGTGCGGTCGTATTCGCATTGAAGATTTGGAGACATTACCTTTATGGCACAAAATGTGTGGTGTTCACCGACCACAAAAGTCTCCAACACATCTTTAACCAAAAAGAACTCAATATGAGGCAACGACGTTGGGTTGAACTCCTTAACGACTATGACTGCGTGATTCGTTACCATCCCGGCAAAGCGAATGTTGTAGCCGACGCTTTGAGTCGAAAGGACCATGTCATGCTTCATTGTGTCCAAATTCAAACCGACATTCAAAATTGTATCCTAGAAGCTTAACACGTCTCGGTCACCGAGGGTAACATGTACGAGGAAATGTCGTGTGGGGTTGAACTTCAGCTTGAATCTAAGCCCAATGGCTTACTTTATTACTTGAATCGTATTTGGGTTCCCGGTCGCGATGATCTCCATGCATTTCTCATGAACGAGGCTCATAAGACTCATTATTCTATTCATCCTGGTGCGGATAAAATGTACCAAGATCTTCGCCTACAATATTGGTGGCCCGGTATGAAGAAAGACATTGCTCTCTATGTTGCCAAATGTCTAACTTGCTCCAAAGTCAAGGCCGAACACCAACGTCCTTCCGGTTTACTTGAACAACCGGAAATTACCGTGTGGAAATGGGAGAACTTAGCTACGGATTTCATTACCAAACTCCCTCGCACTTCAAGTGGTTATGATAGCATCTGGGTGATCATTGACCGCCTCACCAAATCTGCTCATTTCTTGCCTATCCGTGAAGACTATCGGGTTGAAAAGTTGGCCCGAATTTACATTGACTAAATTATGAGTCGTCACGGTGTTCCATTAAACATAATCTTCGATAGAGACGCTCGGTTCACCTCCCGTTTCTGGAAATCCTTCCAAACTGCTCTTGGTACACGATTGGATTTGAGCACGGCTTACCATCCCCAAACTGATGGTCAGACCGAGCGTACAATCCAAACTCTTGAGGACATGCTTAGAGCATGTGTAATTGATTTTGGTGGCAATTGGGATACACATCTATCCCTAATTGAGTTCTCTTACAACAATAGCTACCACACAAGTATCAACATGGCTCCATTTGAAGCTCTCTATGGTCGTAAGTGTCGTTCTCCTATCTGTTGGAGCGAGATTGGTGAATCACAAATCACCGGTTTCAAGTTGATTCAAGAAACATCTGACAAGATCATTCAAATCCGTGACAACATTCGAGTAGCGAGGAGTCGGCAAAAGAGTTATGTCAACAAGCGACGAAAACCCTTGGAATTCCAAGTCGGTGATCTTGTTCTTCTAAAGGTGTCTCCATGGAAGGGTGTGATCCGTTTTGGAAAGAAAGGCAAGCTAGCACCTCGCTATGTGGGTCCATTCAAGATCCTTGAAAGGATTGGGAAAGTGGCTTACAAACTTGAGTTACCTCCATCACTTGGCAATGTGCATCCTACATTTCATGTGTCCAATCTGTTGAAGAACTTTCCTGTGACAACACTCTGGATAGAGTCTTAGTTTGTATTTTCATGTCTGTAATTGTCTTTGTATGTAAGAGTCTTTATGTATTAGTTTATCGAGTTGTATTTACTTTTACATATTGAATGTTGCATTTCTTTCTAAGTGTTTTGCGCACTTACATGTGCGCAGGAGAAAGCTCATGCGTACTTAGCAAGTACTCAAAAATACCTTTGCGTACTTGTTAAGTACGCAAGAGCATTTTGCCCTGCGCACTTGCTAAGTGCGCAGGCATCAGGTCAGGTATAAATAGGATAGGTTGACAGAAGTTATGTACGCAGGCTTTAGTGCAAATATGCAGATTGTAACCTAAGTGATTTTCTCTGTAACCTTCAAGTGTTTATAATACAAAGAACGTTTAAAGTGTTTTCTCTTGTCGGTTTACTTTGTTTAGCTAGACTCTCCGCCTAGTCACGGGCATTCCGCACCCGGTCCGACTAGTAGAACCACTTGCATGTGATGATCCGCCACACCCGAGGGACCTACAAGTGGTATCAGAGCATTGCTCCTGATTTCGAGTGTTGTGAGTGAGTTTGGAGAGTTTTTACAAGCAAAAAGAGGTATTTTTGGTGATTTTTGTGATAAAATAGGGGTAGCTCTTGAGCACTATTTTAGAAACAATAATCACTTAAAAAACTGATTTTTGTTGTGTATTTGAGTGTTTTGAGCATCAAAGGTTGGTTAGAAACAAGTTTCTGACCCTTTGGCTCATTTGCATTGATCATCAGACCAATTTTTACCATCTCCGGCGAGTTTCAGGTGACCGAAAAAGTTTGGTGAGAGTTGCTGAAAAGGTATCCTGCATATTTACCATTTCTGGCAAAAAGTACAGTTTTGTGCGTACTTACTAAATACGCAAGAGTTATCTCCTGCGTACTTACAAGTGCGCAAGACTGATCTTGTGCGAACTTAAGTTATATCCTGCGTACTTATTATTTACTCCTGCGTACTTACAAGTACGCAAGAGGAAATCTAAATACACAAGACAACTTCTCAAGTGCGCAAGGCCAAAAATCAAGTGCGCAATTGTGTCTGACTTTTCTGAAATTTGACTAAGTGTTCACTATGTCGAATCTTCAAAATCTTGAAACCTGTTGAATTATGATAATGAGATCGGTACACCACAGAAACCACCTAAGTTGCTGAACGTGAACGATTATTCTAATTGGAAAGCACGTTTTGAGCACTACATTTCATATACCGACTCATCATTATGAATTCCAATCCTTGAGGGATATAAGCATCCCACGCACATCTATCTTGATGAAACCATGCCCAAACCTATCTCTAAGCTTACTGACGAAGAAAAGAAAGCTTATGATCGAGAAAAGAAGGCACTTGGTTCGATCACTATGGCATTAACTCGGGAATTGTTCCACAGTTTCCGAGGGTATGACAACTCCAAGGATCTCTAGAAAGCTTTACAGAAGAGATTCGAAGGAAATAGTGACATCAAGAAGAGTAAGAGGGATCTTCTCAGGAAGCAGTATGAGTGCTTCAGTTTTTTAGAGAACGAATCTTTAGATGACCTCATCTCTAGATTCTATCATTTACAAACTAAGTTGAAGGCCTTTGAGCTCAAGTATCCAGCTGAGGAGATGGTGGAAAAGTTTTTGGATGCTTTACCACCCAAATTTGAGATGTACACAACCCTGATGAGGGAAAATCCTAAATTCTATGAGTTGACAGTAAAGGAGGCAATAGGAAAGGTTCAAGCTCATGACATGAACCTAAGAAGAAAGGAGAGCTCTGGAAGACCCCAGATACAAGACCCTTCTATGTATCATGGGACGACTTCTACTTCCAAATCATCGGGCTCTGGAATTGCCCTCTTCACTGGAAATCCTACTGAAGAAGACCACTCAACTGGGTGTGGTGGTCTGCTTGCTATGCTTCAGGATCAGGGTTGGGGTCTCATCATCAAAATACCTCAAGAAATCCTCCTGCTACATCTTCAGCTAACCACTCAGCTATAGCCAGAATAGCTGAAGTCCATGTAGCACAATTCTCATCTTATATGCTTGCGTATGAGAATTTCATTGGTGGCAAGCTTACTGATCCAGAGACGATTGAAGAATATTTTAATCAAGTGGATCCTGATGACATGGAGGACATGGATATTCAATGGAATATGGCCATGCTTTTGAGGAGAGCCAAGCGTTTCCTAAACAGAACAGGAAGAAAGTTTATTGGCGGGCATCCGAATGCCAAGGTCGGGTTTGACAAATCTAAGGCCAAATGCTACAAGTGTCTGAACTATGGACACTTTGCTCGTGAGTGTCAGAAAGACAGAGCACCAGACTTTGGTTTCACCCGACCTAGCCAAGGAAACAACCATGGCCAAAACAATCCAAACCACCACAATCAAAGCCAAGGTGGAACGTCCAATGCACTGGTAGCCCAACAGGACGACAACTTTGATTGGGGTGTTCATCTTGAGGATGCCATCATCGCACAAACCCAGGTTGGTCTCATGGCTGAGATCATGGAGATGATGGAAGAAGAGAGAAGGGAAGCTTCTATGGCTAACCTAGAAGAATCTACAGCTGCTGCTACAAAGAAGGTAAAGGAAGCTGAAGAAAAGGAAGCTTCTGTAGCTGATGAAGAAGAATCAACCACAACTGTTGCTCTCATGGCCATTGGAGAAGCAACAAGTTCATCCTCTGAGGTAGATTCTAACCCTTTCTTTGTTATTTCATGTTCTAAATGTCTAGGGCTAAAACTTGAAAATTCTAGGCTCCAAGACAAAATCGAACCCCTAAGTATGGCAGCTCTAAACTACAAAGAAAATGAAAAACGTTTTAAAGATTCTATTGAAACGTTGAAAAAAGAAAAATGTGAATATTCTTTAAAAATAAGTGATCAACAGCTTCACTTAGATGTTGCATACAAAGGGTTGGAAAAACGGAACAATGAAATCAACAAACTGCAAAATGAGATCTTGCAGTTAAAATGCACTAATGAGAAGTTGAAAAACTCTCGCTTTGTGGTGGAACACTACGAATCTGTGGTGAGACAACTGAATGGGTTAGGTTTGGGTACTAATGCATTCCTCCACCAGTGAGCGAGAAGTTTATCAATAGCTTGATAGACATTGATCTCACTTGTCTAGATGAGTCCTCTGATAAGGATGATTCCCCTAAAAAGGATGAATCCTCATGTAAGGCTAACTCCAATTCTAGTGAGGAGTTTGTTACTGCTTCTGAAGACGGGTCGGTTAATTCTTGCCCTGAAGGAGTAGTATCTGAGGAGTTGTTGACTGAACAAAAGGTAAAGAAAAACGTTATCACTAATGGTGATAATTGCATTTTAACTGAACCCGATATCATTGAAACAAATGATAATCTAAAGGTAATGCTTTATGGGGGTTATAAAAGTCTTAACCAAGCAAAGAAAGAGGCCTTTTCAGCTCACTATGGGCTTGGGTATAAAGAAAATTTGGAAAAGTATTATACCCCCAAAAACCAAACTGTAAAGGCTCAGACTAATGTTCATAAACCAACTCCTCCTTCTCATAATGCTGAGTTATCTAAGGCCAGATCTAATGAGCCTTACAAGAGAACTTATGTAGACAAGAGGAACTGTTTTCACTGTGGCTTGGTTGGTCACATTATTGTGAACTGTCCTTCTAAGAACCAAGGGAAACGGTATCCTGTTACACAACCAGCTGTTATCCCCAGGTCGCCATCAGTGAAAGCTCCCAAAAATCCAAATCAAAATGTGGTGAAACCACCAGTCAAACCGATGGTAAAGCCTAAGATAAGGTCTGAAGCTAAACCATCTGTTACTAGAAAGGTAACGCAACATGCTGTACCTCGTGTATCTACATCTGGTAGTACACGCACTGGTGAGAAACCTGTGGCAAGACTCTCAAAGCCACAGAGAAGAAGGAGAAACAAGAGGCTGAGAAAGCTGGAACAGCTGACTTCAGTTCAATCAGGTGAAGCTTCCACAAGTTCACCTGCTGCTGTTGAATCAAAGTCTCCTGTTCCGGTTAAGAAACAGAAGAGATCCTGGACTGCCAAATCCAAAAATTCTCAATCTCCTAATTCTAATTCTTTAAAAGATTCATCAATTTTGAACAGTCATCATGACTGTGAGTTAAAGGAAGTAGTTTATTTTGAAAAGGATGGACGACCCAAGACCACAATGGCTTGGGTCTCCAAAACTAACTAATTCTTTTTTGACTCGTGCAGGGACGTCCGAAGGGTACTATCTCTAATCGCTGGTATGTAGATAGTGGATGTTCCAGGCACATGACAGGAAACATGGCCTTGCTTTAAGACGTTAAACCATTCAGAGGCGGCTATGTGGCCTTTGTCGGAGAAAAAGGCGGCAGCATCACGTGTCAAGGCGTGGTTTCGAATTGTTGTGTCAGCTTTGACAATGTCAACTTCTGCGAGCAGCTGAAGCATAACCTGTTGAGTGTCTCCCAAATGTGTGATAAGGAGTACTCGGTGATGTTTGACAAGTCAGAATGCCTGATTCTCAAACCTGGTTTTGAAGTTCCCAAATATTGGATCCTGATGAGAGCGCCAAGAACAAACGAAACCTATTAGATCGATATGAGCGTGGCAACACCACCTCATCAGTTGCTACTTGTATTGCTTACAAAAGCGACAGAGCTCGACTCCATCTTGTGGCATAGGAAACTCGGACATATTTCGTATCGTAAAATGAATCATCTTGTCCGAAACGGTTTGGTAACCGGGGTTCCTAAGCTGAGATTCACCGTTGCAGATGACTGTATGCCTTGTAAAAAGGGCAAACAGCAACGGAAGTCTCACAAGCCCAAGCTCCAAAACTCTATTGATACCCCTTTGGAGCTATTACACATGGATCTGTTTGGCCCCATAAGTATTAGGAGTATTGGAGGTAAGTCGTTCTGTCTGGTTGTAACTGATGATTTCTCACGTTTTTCTTGGGTGCATTTTTTAGGTACTAAGGATGAGACTGCTGATATTCTTCAATATTTGATCCTGAGCTTGGAATCTCTTTGCAAGCTGAAAGTTAGAAGGATAAGGAGCGACAACGGAACTAAGTTCAAGAATAACTTAATGAAGCTTTTCTGTCTCAAGAAAGGGATCCGTCACAAATTCAGCGCGCCGTACACACCTCAGCAGAATGGAGTTGCTGAACGGAAGAACAAAACACTGATTGAGACTGCAAGGACTATGCTGTCGGATGTAAAGCTTCCTGTCACCTTCTGGGCAGAAGCCGTTAATACAGCTTGTCACGTCTTAAACAGAGTTCTGGTTGTGAAGAGGCACAACAAGACTTGTTACTAGTTGATCAACAATCGACTTCCCAATATTGATTACCTAGTTCCTTTTGGTAGTCCTTGTTCCTTGTTGCTACAGTACAAAGACCGCCAGTCTAATTTTCATGCAAAAGCAGTGGAAGGCATCTTCTTAGGATACGTTGCCAACTCGCCTTTCAAGAGAGTGTACAATATAGGAACTCGTACTGTCGAGGAATGGTTTGAAGTGGATTGCAGTAAACACAACATTCCACCCGAACCAACAGGTCCAGCTTGGGGTTTTGATTATGATGTGCTATTCAAGTCATTCTATCTTCCTGATATATCTGCAGTTGACGCCACAAATGTTTATGAATTATTGGGTGGCGGTGATGACTCCAGTTTCTCTACTCGTGCCACTGTACCGATTGTAACTCCTGATTCCAATGCTGCATCTGCACCTGGAACTCATGACAGTGATAACAGTGAAGATGTTCTTGTTGTTGGAGATGACGCTCAAGCCAATCCTAACACAACTGTAGGAAATGACGCTCCAGCTGATCCAATTAACATTGAATCTTCTTCCTCTGGAACACAGGAAATGAGGGAGTTAAGCACGAATCTTGATCCATAAACTCAGGAACCAATTGTATCAGAGACGAGAGTGCATAGGAATCATCCAATCGACAACATTATTGGTGATCCTTATGCCGGTGTTCAGACTCGTCATCGAACCATCACTGAGAACACGAGTCTTTACACAGAGATACTTGACAGTGGTGTCATGGAAACATGTCTGCATGCTACATTCATGTCCCAGTTAGAGCCGAAGAATGTGAAAGAGGCTCTCACTGACAACTGCTGGATTGAGGCGATGCAAGATGAATTGTCTCAATTCCAAAAGTTGCACGTGTGGGATTTAGTTGACTTGCCAAAAGGCTTTCAGCCAATTGGAACCAGATGGGTGTTCAAATGCAAGACGGATGATCGTCATGTTGTTGTGAAGAACAAAGCAAGATTGGTTGTTCAGGGTTTTTATCAGCAAGAGGGCTTGGATTACACGGAAGTATATGCCCCAGTTGCTAGAATTGAAGCCATTCGACTGTTCCTGGCTTATGCCACATATGTCGGCTTCAAGGTCTATCAACTTGATGTGAAGAGTGCTTTCCTTTATGGTAAAGTTCATGAAGAAGTCTATGTCACTCAACCTCCCGGTTTTGAAGATCCGCATAATATCAATAAAGTGTATAAGCTCAACAAAGCACTTTATGGTCTTCATCAAGCACCGCGGGCATGGTATGAGACATTATCTAAGCATTTACTGTCTAATGGTTTCGACCGTGGACAGATTGACTCGACTCTCTTCATTAGGAAAGCAGGAGGTGACATTCTTCTTGTACAAGTATACGTTGACGACATTATCTTTGGATCTACCAATGAAGGGATGTGTAGGGAATTCGAGCGGGTGATGAAGTCCAAGTTTGAAATGAGCAATATGGGTGAATTATCATTCTTCCTGGGTCTGCAAGTCAGTCAAAGAGAGGATGACATTTATCTACATAAAACTAAGTATGTGTAGGACATCTTGTCAAAATACAAGATGAATGATAACAGTACTTATGGCACACCTATCCCAGTCAATCATGGTCTGCATCCTGACAAAGATGGAAAGGATGTAGATAGCAGATTGTACCATGGGATGATCGGATCACTTATGTATCTCACATCTTCAAGACCCGATATAATGTTTGCTGTGTGCTCAAGGTTTCAGTCTCAACCGAAGGAGTCACATATGACAGCCATGAAGAGAATTTTCAGATACCTGAAAGGGAAACCCCGATTAGGTCTTTGGTTCTCTAAGCAGCAGTCATTCGACTTCAAAGCCTACACTGATTCAGATTATGGCGGTTGTAACCTTGACAGAAAGTCAACTTCTGGTGGATGTCAATTCTTAGGAGACAAACTGGTCTCCTGGCAGTGTAAGAAGCAGTCAACGATTTCTGTCTCAACTTGTGAAGCAGAATACATTGCTGCAGCGAGCGGGTGTTCTCAAATACGGTGGATTCAGCAGCAGTTGAGAGACTACGGCTTAAACTTCACTGGAACTCCATTATTCATTGACAACAATGCCACCATGTCCATCACAAATAACCCGGTGAAACATTCCAAAACTAAACATATAGAGATTCGCCATCATTTCATCCGTGATTGTGCTGAAAAGCATTTAATTGAACTTGTAAAAGTTCACACGGATGACAATCTTGCTGACCTTTTCACAAAGGCATTTGATCGATCCCGTTTTGAGCATTTTGTTAACTTGATAGGAATGTTCAATCCTGAGTGAAAAAATAATTTTTCTTAAATCAATTTAATTCATGGGAGTTAAACGTTATTTCTTTTAAATTTTCTGTATAGTTCTTTTAAGTTTCAAAATATTTTACAAAAACAAAAACAAAATAGAAAATGGAGAAAATTTCAAAGTTAACTTGAAAAAAGAGGAAATGATAGTACATCAGAAATGATCTAAACGTCACAGACTGCTCATATGGGAAATGATTGCGTCATGCTTACTTAACTGTTTAAGTTATTATGTTTTTAATCTGCTTATTTACGAGTAATTTAAATTGTCAGTAGGCTGTATGCGTCTTTGAATCACTAGTAGTGTGGAAACTAAATCTAAATTACAACTGTGATTTGAACCCATGTTTGCAAGTGTGTGTGCGTAAAAGAATAGAAAAGATCATTATCAGATATAGGATGTTAGATTTTGGCAATGATTTTCTTTTGAGGTCAGTTTCGAGTTATATCGTTAGCACAATTAATGCGGTTCATCTCACTGCCCATACTCACAAGTATGCAATGAGAGATTGAATCAAGACATGTCTCTACATTAACCGTTAAGTATGTATTCACCCTTGAATCACTCCTGATTCATTGAAATCAAATCCAGATAAAAGTTGGATCCCCTTACCTTATTCAATCACCATATATATTATCCTGAATCATCATTCCGATATTCAATGAAGAAAATCAAACGAAACCAAGACAACTGAATCACTCGATTCTGAATCTTATGATTCCTGATAATCCTTATGGATTCTGCTTGATTTTTCCTGTGCTAATAGATGTAGCTTCATTCTGAAAATTTAGAAAATCATTGGGAAAATCTTAGATGCCTTGAGATAGTGCAAGTTAGAATAGCATATCAGTGGGGTACACGTTGTACATCTTATAAAAATACCTTAATACACAAGAATGTGATACAAAGATGCTTATAGTTTCAAATATTATAATATTGTCAACTTGAATTACTTGTTTATGTGCTTATTACGTACGAATAAAGAGTAATCCATGACATGATCCCATATTCTTTGATGTTTATTTTGTATCGTTTTTGCTAAAAGATAGCCTGATATGATCATCTGCTCGTGTCTTTGATCAAAAATAGTTTGTATGAATAATTGTATATTTCTATGAGAAAAGATCAAAAATATTTTAAGTTTATGCATAGTTCAACTTTATACAGAAAAGCCAAAAATATTTGTGTTTAACCTTCCTGAATTGTATTTGAATCCTCCTGATTGAATAGTTTTATCTTGTTCGTTATTTGATTTGAAATACTTCATAAATTCTGAGTTTAAAATTTGCGCACTTAAGGGTTGTGCGTACTTATCAAGTTCGCACGAAATAAAGCTTGCGCACTTGTAAATGCGCAAGAGTAAAACTTGCGCACTTATAAGTACGCAAGAGTTAACTCGTGCGCACTTATCAAGTACGCACGACTGATTAGTGAAGGGTATATAAGGGACACTTAGACATTTTTCTCAGTTTCATCGCATTCAAACCGATAGTTTCCCTCTGCAAATTTTTACTCAAAAACGAGTGTTCCTCAACCATCTTTTCGTCCCGTCTATTGTTTCATCATCTCATTTCATCGATTTGGTGAGATTCTAGGCTAAGTCCATCCGTAATTTTGTGAGTTTTGGACCGATTCTTGAATAAGAAAACCAAGTTTAATCCGTGATTTTTAGGGCAAATTGAGGGTTGTTTGGGTAACCTATTATCATTAAACATGATTAGACCACATAACCGATCCTTGAACGTCCTTTTTAATCTTTGATTTTTGACTTTGGGTTTGAAGTCGAACTGTCAGCGGGTCGGACGACCGTTTTAGGTCAAAATTTGGTCCTGGTTAGGTAGTTTGTGGTGTTGATTCTGGTCCCATTGGTTAGAATCATTGATTCCAACCTAGTGGTGACCTATTCGACCCGCCTTTTGAACGATCAATCAAATTCTAAACTTTCTGGAATTTTTCTTAAGTGCTGTTCTTGCGCACTTAGCAAGTATGCAAGAGGTAGTTCTTGCGTACTTGTTAAGTACGCAAGAAGAAAAAGCTGCGCACTTGCTAAGTGCGCAACACCAACACTTAGGAAATTTTCTAAGTCTGAAATTTCTGTTCAAAGAGTAACTACTATACCATGTCATGTTTGTTCATTTCCAATGATACGTGTTGTTCTGATTATGCTTTCTGTGTGCTTTTGCAGATTATGGCTCGGGCATTTACTAACAAATTCAACCTGTTAGCAAACACTCAACCCGAATGGAATGGTGCAGCATTGCAATATAGGGAGATAGTTGACTTCTTGAACCGCTCAAGAGTCAGCTATACTATCTCAGCTGACCCGACCGTGTCAAAACCTTACTTGGAACATTTTTGGGAGACGGCGGAGCACGACTGCACGGTATCCCCCAATGTCATTAGGGCTACCGTTGCAGGTCAGGCTATTGCTTTCTCTGAAGATACTATAAGAAGGGTCCTGCAGTTCAGAGACCTCGCGACCGACTCGACAGCCTATCCAGACTACTTTGTGGATGGCTGTTGGAGACAAAGAATGGGATACGTCGGAGCGAGGGACTATCCTTCATACAAAAAGATGTGGGTACTAGACCAATGGCGGTATTTCGCCCACGTCATGATCGTGTGCATCTCGTCAAGGAAAGCTGGTAAAGATGCCATGGGTCATGACCTTGCAGTAGCCATGGTGGGCTTGTCTCTTAATAGGGGCTACAACTTCTCGCGCTACATCTTCAAAGCAATGAATGATCAGATCAACACAACGGAGAAGTTTAGATTCTTATTGTACCCTAGGTTTGTACAACTCTTGATTGATGACGCGTTGCCAAACCTTCCTGCTATAGGGGAGAGACTGCAAGTCAAGCGGGTGGACAAAAGAGTATTTGCTCAATTCATGAAGCCAGGCAGTGTAGAACCTACCCCTGTGCACACAGAACTCTTTGGCCACCTTCTAAATGAAGCATATGTGGCACCTGAAGACTGGAGATGGTACAGCCACGACTCGGAACCTGAAATGAGTGAACATTCCGATGAACAGCAGGAACAACACGATGAGGAGAATGATAGTGATGATGGTTCGTCCGAGGATAGAGACGACGAAGGTGGTGCTGAGGAATACGATTCAGAAGCAACATAATCAGATTCTTCTGATTCCGATGACGCACCATCGCAGGCACACCCCAGGAGATCGGCTAAGGTAACCCTACCTGAGTCGTCCTCCAAAAGGAAGCGACAAAGCTCAAGCAGCGAATATGAGCCAAATTCTGACTCTGACGCTGCTCTACTAAGACAAAGATGAGAGAATGTTCATAAGAACAGGAGAGATAGGCAACAGGTTGCTATCCCCAGTGTTGTAGAGGTCCCGATTGTGTAGCAAGTACATGTTTCAGCTGCCAGTCCAGAGTCAGCCTCTACCCCACCAGAACAGCAATTGTTCCGAAGGAGGAGAAGGCCACAAGTTCAAGATGACGTGGCAGTCGTGGCAGTCACGGCAGTCACAGAGGAGGTTCTCGTGACGGTGACACTCCCTACTACATCCGTCCAGGTGGCGGTGACTACTCCAATTGTCACGGAGTCTGTCACCATCACCCCTACCATTACCCCAACAACTCTTGTCCCATCTTCCATCCCAACTACCACCACTGAGCCTCTCAGTCAACCCTTCAACTATGGAGATTTCATGCAAGGGTTTGACTTTGATACAATATTCTCCTCCCCTATTCACACTGCTGAAGCGTCCTCATCCAGACATCCTGATCCGAATGATGCTAGGATAGATGTTCTGGAAACCCAAGTTGCTGGATTACTGAAGACCATTCAGAAATCAAAGGAGGAGTCTGACGCTCAACAAGCACAGATCAATTCTTTGATAGATGAAGTTACAATCCTTCGTAGCCAGCGAACAGGGACTGAGGAACGACTGAAAAACGTCCTGGCCCAGAATGAACTACTAATAAAGACAAATGAAATGATGCTGGGTCATGGGTCGTCCATGGAGCTCAGGTTTGACGCTCAAAGGAAGGAGCATGAGCTGATGGTCAAGCTGATTGCTGTTCTGACCAAGAAGCTTGATGCTCAGGGGGAGAAAGAAAAAGAGAAAGAGAAGGAGAAGAGGACTACTGGTGATGAGGCATGTCATCCGGTCGACTTGACTAAGGATGATGACAAGGACAAGGATCCCGAAGCCGGTCCTAGTGGAGGTGAGCACCAAGCTTTAGCAATAGTGCCCATCTCTGCTGTTCCAATGGCTCAGGGGGAGTCGACTCATCAAGAGGGTGGTGATACCTCTGGTGGTGGTGGTGAGAAAGGAAAGTACTTAAGGACTTATCTGATGATGAGATCCTTTATCTAGAGCCTGACTATTCCAAAGAAGCACAGATCGATGCTCTCTTCAATCTAGAAGAAGGAGAGATCGACTCTGGTGACGACTGGGATGATGATGACGAAAATGTGGTGATCGAAATTCCCAAGGGTAACGGGGAAGGAGAGTACGAGCTAGAAGATGGAGAGATCTTTGAAATTCCATCCTTCGATGCTTCGCTCGACACCGGTTCAGTCGAGCAGGCTAGTAATGTAGAAGCCTCGACTGAAGCCTCCCCAGTTGACCCTGAACCTGTGGACCCAGAGGCACCGAAAGAAACAGACATGCCTTCTACTTCATCAAAGGGTCCAGCTCCTGTGTGGCAAAAGACGTCTATAATAGACAAACACGGAGCAACAGGGATGACCTTGGCTGTAAGGTTCGAGGAGGACAAGCAGCTGTTCGCCATCAAAAGATCTGGCGGGGTTCAATTCTTGAAACCCACCAGTGAAGCGTTCAGCTCCTTGCCCAAATACGACCTTGTGAACCTAGCAAACCGAGAGCTGCTGGGTCATTCCAATCACACAGTGGCGATGGGTTTGTGGGTGGTTCTGCAACGAGAAGCAAGATCAGGGAATTTCGAGATGTTCAAGCCTCAAGTGCCCAAGAGAGTCAAGGATAAGCACGCTTTACATCCTGTGACTAAGAAGCATTTAAAGAAATTGGTATACAAGCCAGTGCGATGTGAAACTAAGATTCCCCTGAGAAAGTTATCTCAGGATATTCTTGGTGACATGTGGTATTGGTACGTAGATCCAAAAACGGGCGAGGCTGTGATCATGGGTATAGGACGTTCAGAGAGCGGGAACATAGTGCCAAAGGAACTGATCCGAATTTTTTATGAAGTCTGCTTCATCAACTTTTCTGTGAAAGATCTGGAGGTACTAGCAGAACGCTACTACGTCTACACGGATGAATGGACAAAGCTCCTTGCTTCTAAATACGACAAGGTGATTAAGTTCTGCCTTGATTACAAGAAGAAGATGGAAGCTGAAGATCAAGAGCTGTGAAGACTGAAGACGATGAAGATCCCGAGCTGTTGTCAAGGGGGAGTTTGTTGAAACACTTTCCTGTCACAACACTCTGGATAGAGTCTTAGTTTGTATTTTCATGTCTGTAATTGTCTTTGTATGTAAGAGTCTTTATGTATTAGTTTATCGAGTTGTATTTACTTTTACATATTGAATGTTGCATTTCTTTCTAAGTGTTTTGCGCACTTGTTAAGTACGTAAGAGCATTTTGCCCTGCGCACTTGCTAAGTGCGCAGGCATCAGGTCAGGTATAAATAGGATAGGTTGACAGAAGTTAAGTACGCAGGCTTTAGTGCAAATACGCAGATTGTAACCTAAGTGCTTTACTCTGTAACCTTCAAGTGTTTATAATACAAAGAACGTTTAAAGTGTTTTCTCTTGTCGGTTTACTTTGTTTAGCTCTACTCTCCGCCTAGTCACGGGCATTCCGCACCCGGTCCGACTAGTAGACCCACTTGCATGTGACGATCCGCCACACCCGAGGGACCTACACAATCTAAAGAAGTGCCTTGCTGAAGAGAATCTCCATATACCTCTTGACGATGTGCGCATTGACGAAACGATGCACTTCGTTGAGAGACCGGTAGAGATCATGGATCGTGAGATCAAGCAGCTCAAGCGAAGCCGTATCCCTATTGTCAAAGTTCGTTAGGAATCTAAATGTGGTGCTGAGTTCACTTGGGAACGTGAGTACCAAATGAAGCTCAAGTACCCCCACCTCTTTGCCGATTCAGTCGCCTCAACTAGTTAAATTTCGGAACGAAATTCTCTCAAGATGGGATACTGTAACATTTCTGATTTTCATTCCAGTATAATTAATCATGTTTGAAATCCAATCCTAGTGCAATGGTTATCTTATTCATACAAATAATTAAACCCTAAGTTCAAAGCAAATTAACAAATTTTTTTTTACACTTGTATCCATTACTAAAAACACTGTATATATATGTATGTATATAGATGTATGTATTTATATATATATATATATATATATATCACACAAGTACATACACATATATAAGCACACAATTGGCAAATGATCTAACACAATGGTTATAACCCTAACACTATGGTTTGAACCCTAACACCTTGGTTTGGACCTTAAAGTCGTGAAATTGGACCTAGACCCGAAACAATCTCGCCGGTTTGACTTTTAGAAGTCAAAGAGGGCCGAATCCTCAAAATCCAAGTCTCAATATCGACCCAATCGATTCCTACGGGTTTCCATCCCACGTACATGTATTAAACGACCCAATCTCGGCTCAAGAAGCAACTCAATTCGATCGATTAAGCGGTAGATTCAAATTCGAACGGATTTGACTTTGGATAGTCAAAATCCGTATCAATCCGTAATTAATTCGTGAAATCAACGCGTCTTAATCCCGTAAATCACTCGCAGGTAAATCACGTACGTACCTAGACCATTATCAGGACCAAATTCACTCTCAAATCAGTGAATTAACGCGTAATCCGTCACCACAACTATTACGGTCAAATTAAAATCAAACCGGCCTTTACGAACGAAATTAAACGAATTAAATCCCTCTCTCACTCGCGTATACCTCCACACAAACTCTCCCAACTCTCAATTTACCCGCATTTTACCTCCGGAGTCCGATCGAGCTCGAAGATTATCAAGACCTAGCTTTCTACTGTCCGTGCTCGTCTTGTGACCAAATCAGGTAAGGTTTATTACATTCGAATCGCCCTTCCATTCCGATCGAAAGCCCCTTATCAATTCGCGTTCATATTACGCATCGAATTCTATTACGACTTGAGTTCATGTCGTGTTCTTGCGTTTCTGATTTGGGGATTTGATGAAATTACTTTTCGTATTTAAATTACTTTGTTCCTGTTATAATCAGCGAGCAACCCGGTCTGACTGGTTAAGACCATGCACCATCGGACCCGGTGGTATGGGTTCGAAACCCACGGCCCGCATGACTGGCCGACTTTTTGCACCTCATTTAAAAACCCAAACCCGGTCCCAACTCAGTCGCATGTTAAATTACTTTTCGTATTTAAATTACTTTGTTCCTGTTATAATCAGCGAGCAACCCGGTCTGACTGGTTAAGACCATGCACCATCGGACCCGGTGGTATGGGTTCGAAACCCACGGCCCGCATGACTGGCCGACTTTTTGCACCTCATTTAAAAACCCAAACCCGGTTCCAACTCACTCGCATGTTAAATCAATTCGGAATCCATTCAATTACCGGACCCATCCCTTGGTCCAGTGGTTTGTTCGTCCGACCCACCCATCGCAGACCCGGGTTCGAGTCCCTATGGTTTGTTTATTTTTAAAAACTCGTTTTAAGACTCCAAAAATTATAAAAAAATTATTTTTATAAACCTTACATTTATTAGAACAGAATGAAACAAGTTTTACAATTTTTTTTTTCATAAAACCTCTATTTTTATAAATTAATTCTTAAACACTCAATTTAAATTATGTTATTTATTTTGAGTGAATTATTTATAAAAGTGTGTGACAATTTTATAAACACTTTATACAAAGTTTTATAAAATTTAAGTTATATTTTAATACCTAAAAATATTTATAGTTTTATATACCTAAAGAATACATACCCATTTTAATTAAATACAATTAGTTATCATATTCAATTAAAATAGTAAATAAATAAATAAATTGATTTATTATTTATATAAATTACATTTACAAAACATACTTAGAATTTAATTATATTTAAATATAAATTGCATACTTTTATAAATAAATAAATAAAGTAACAATTATTTATTTAATTTATATTTAAACAAAATTTGTTTATTTAGGTTATTCTTAAATAAACCTAATACCTACACTATTTTCTAACTAAATAAATAAATAACAATTGTGTGACTTATTTAGTTATTCAAACCCTAAACCCTAAACCAAACTATTTTAAAACCATTTGTTCAATATTCCATTTTATAGAACACCTTTTCAAGTACAAACCACAATTTCCTACATTGCTATACATACTACAACACAACTCTTTGTACACACATCCCATTTAATCCTAGAATTTGACATAGACTTTTGTACACACTTTTAATTCACACTAGGTTAACGTGGTGTGTTACAAGGATCACTTTGCTACCTAGTCTCGCGTGCTAGCTACACCCTTGATTCTAGTGAGTATTACATTTTTCCTTTTCACACTTTTACACTTTTTGGGGTGAAACGTGAACTCTATTCATACAATTGTTTACACTTACACAAACTACACAAACACAAATCCTCTTTACATTCATGTGTGAAAATTTGAGCTTTATGTTTGAGTACTAGGTGCGTTAATTGTTTGTGTGCAATTTATATGCAATCATTAACTATTCAAGCCGACGGTTAACAATGATAGATCTATTGAGTCTGACAAACCCACCCAGATTGGGGTAATTGTTACCGACAACACAATTTGCATGCTAGTTACAAAGGTTTGATTGTACTTTGGTTACACAATAGTTGCTCCCCATAAATGCCCTATTTTATCATGTTATGTAAGGATTTGTTTATTCACATCTATATACTATATATGTACAAACATGTGTATACTCACCAACTTTTTAGTTGACCTTATTTTATTCATGTTTCAAGTGATAATGTGTGATTTTGATCAAGACTTGCTACACATAGGTTTTGGGACTTAGTTAATTTAATTCAAATAACAATTTGTATTTTCATTTATGTACTTGT
Source organism: Smallanthus sonchifolius (assembly GCA_023525975.1). NCBI lineage: Eukaryota > Viridiplantae > Streptophyta > Magnoliopsida > Asterales > Asteraceae > Smallanthus > Smallanthus sonchifolius. Next base: position 21,640,631 of record CM042043.1, read on the forward strand.
TGAATTATGCTATGTTTGTTTGAATGGAAATGAATTTAATGATTAATATATTACAAGTTAGTCAACCTCGAGCTCATGAACAGTCTACATGTCCCACCCCACGTATTCCGCCGTCGGTTGGGGTGTGACACTTGTCATGAATCCTTGCAGGAACCTTGATGAAGTCAGAAACAGGGCACTAAAATTCATCAGACTCGAAGATGATAAGAAGATTCAGCAAAGGATAGATGCTCTAACCAGTTATAGTCAACCTAATCGGAAGACTGAAACTGCACCTTTCAAACCATATAGATCCAAGCCATATTCCAAACCTGATAATCACAGGGTCAACGTTGTGGAAGATGACGAGGAAGAAGAGGAATATCCTAAGTTATCTAAATATTGTTTTTCAGTTGATACAACTGGTTTGTTATATGTCGTGCAGGATCTTGGAGATAAAGCTAGGTGGCCCCATAAATTTGAGAAGAATACTGAAGGCAAAGACAAAAATCCAAATGGTGTGCTTTCCATGAATATTTTGGACACGTCACCGAAGATTGTATTGCCCTACGTAAATAAATTAGCTATATCTTGATCAAGGGATACCTCAAGGAATTTATAGGCAAAGGAAAGAAGCAAGTCAGAGATCATGATAAAATCCTGCAAAGAGCCAAATCTCCGCCACCAGATGCAAAGGTAATAGGTTTTACTTCCGGTGGTTCTGATATTTGTGGTACTTCTTACTCTGTAGCTAAAAGGAATGCCAAATAAGCCAAAATGGAGAAAGGTGACAGACCCATCAGGACCTCTAGCTTAATAGAAGAAAAAGTAATTTCCTTCAACGAAGATGACAGAGATAACGTGCAAGATCCTCATCATGATGGCCTAGTGATCACTTTATATATTGCAAATCATTTCATTCGAAGGATACTAATCGACGGAGGAAGCTTGGTGAACATCATTCAGCATGATGTCTTGAAAAGGATAGGGATCCCAGATTCCGAAATCATCTCCAAATCTGCGGTACTGGTAGGATTCAGCGGAGAGGTCAAAAACACAGTCAGAGAGATAAAGCTTCCGATATATATCGATGGGGTAAACACTATACAAAAGTTTTGCATAATCGATTCTTTTTCTTGTTACAATATTATTCTAGGGAGACCATGGATACATGACATTAAAGCGATACCTTCGACATATCACCAATGTGTCAAGATGCCGACCCCTTGGGGAGTAGTGAAGATCAACAACGATCAACAAGATGCAAAAGATTGCTACACTTCTTCAAAGCTTTGGCAAAGACCAGTCAAGCATAGTAATTAAAGAAACAAGCTAGAGACGTCCTAGAAGCCAAGGAGCAGGATGTTAAAGAATTATCCCTAAGTCCAGAAGATCCTAACGTCAAGGTACTTATTGGAACTAATATCCCCAAGGATATTGAGCAAAATCTCATAGAGTTACTGAAGAGCAGAACTTAGACTTTCGCTTAGAAGCATGAAGACATGACATGTATTTCTAAAAATGTTATTACACATAAATTGGGACTTGATAACAGTTTCAGGCCTATACACCAAAAGAGAAGAAAATTTTCTCCAGAGAGAAATATAGTCATCCAAGAAGAGGTCGAGAGACTTTTGAAAGCATGAATGATAAGGGAAGTAAAATTCCCAAAGTGGCTAGCTAATGTGGTGGTGGTCCAGAAGAAGAATGGGAAATGGAGAGTCTGTGTAGACTTTACAGACCTAAACAAAGTGTAGGTCCCTAGGTGTCTCGGATCGTTACGTGCAAGTGTGTGACTAGTCGGACCGGGTGCGGAATGCTCGTGACTAGTTGGAGTATCAAGCAACACAAAGTAAACCAATGACAACAACAACACGAAATACTTTAAAATTCGTCTATTGATAATCACAACCGGTTACAGAGAGTGAATACGTACATAACTTCTGTTACAACTGGCTATATATACTAGACCTGATGTCTGCGTACTTAGCAAGTACGTAGACAAGTGTTCTTGCGTACTTGCTAAGTACGCAGGCTTTGCAACACTTTAACAACAGACAATTAAGACAAGTACCTACATACATGTTTACAACTCTATAAACCAATACATACAGACACAAAAATAAAGTACAAAAGCTTAAGACAACATCCAGAGTGTCTGTCACACAAACGTGCTCCAACAAACTCCCCCTTGACAACAGCTCTAGATTGTCTTCGGTCTTCAACCTCCTGCAGCTCTAGCTTCCCATCTTCAGTTTGTAGTCAAGACAGAACTTGACTAGCTTGTCGTATCTTGATGCTTGAAGCTTCGTCCACTCGTCCGTGTAGATGCAGTATCTCTCATTGAGAGCCGTCAGATCTTTCACAGAGATGTTGATGAAAGTAATTTCATCAAAAACTCTGATCAGCTCTTTAGGCTCCAAGCATCTGCTTGCGGACCTTACTCTACCCATCACCACTGCCTCGCCCGTCTTAGGATATACGTACCAGTACCATATGTTGCCAAGGATATCCTGAGATAACTTACTCAAGGGTATCCTGGTTTCACATAGCACTGGCTTGTAAACCAGCTTCTACAGGCTTCTGTTAGTCACGGGATGCTTGACAGTCTTATCTCGGACTCTCTTGGGCATTTGAGGCTTGAACACCTCGAAGTTTCCAGATCTTCCCTCTCGCTGTAGTGTACCCCACTGACCCATTGCTACTCCGTGCTTAGAGTTACCCAGCAGCTCTTGGTTTGCAAAGTTCTCCAGATCATACTTCGGCAGGGAGCTGAACGCCTCACTTGTGGGTTTCAGGTACTGAACCCCACCAGCTCTTTTGATGGTGAACAACTTCTTGTCGTCGTCGAACTTGACAGACAAGATCATACATGTAGCTCCATGTTTGTCTATAATAGATGTCTTTTGCCAGACAGGAGCTTGATCCTTAGTAAACCATCCACAAAGATATTTACTCTTCCATGCTTCAGGATCAATAGGTTGGGGCTTGGTGGGAGAGGCTTCAGTCGAGGTTGCTGCACCACTAGCCTAAGCAACGAATTCAGGCTCGACTGAACCTTTGTTAGTAGTAGATTCAAAGACTGGAGCTTTAAAGATCTCTCCATCCTCAAGCTCGTATATTCCTTCACCGTCACCCTTAGGAAACTCCACCATTACATCCTCATCCTCCACATCCCAGTCATCATCAGACTCGATCTCTCCTTTTTCTAGATTGGTGAGAGCATCGATTTGAGTTTCCTTGGAATAGTCTGGCTCTATCATTAAAATGACCTCATCAGATAGGTCATGAAGAACATCAGCCGCAGACTTTCCTTTATCACCTCCACTTCCAGATGCATCACCTTGACCATACTCCCCCTCAGCCATAGGCACAACAGAGATAGGAACAATAGCTAGCGCTTGTTGCTCATTACTTCCACTAGGACCGGCTTCAGGATCCTTGTCTGTGTCATCACCCTTAGTCAGATCGACTTGGTGACAAGCCTCATCAGCACTAGGCTTGGATGACATCTCCTTCAACAATTCCTTAATCTACTCCCCCTAAGCAGCAAGCGCATTTTTCAAGTCACAAACCAACTTGACTATCACCTCATGCTCTTTCCTTTGAAGATCATCAGCCTTCTTCTGCTTCCTTAGAGCGGTTACTTCATCAATCAAAGAATTAATCTGACCTTGTTGTTTGTCAGACTCCTCCCTTGACTTCCGTACTGTTTACTGGCTACCTGAGTCTCCAGGGTAGCAATCCTAGCATCACGAATAAACAGGGAGGGAGACTATCACATGAACCTCCTATGTGACAGTAGTGGCAGCCATCTCAGCAGTAACACGTGGCTGCCTCCTCCGTCGTCGATGATACAGCTGACCAGAAGTTGATGTAGAGGTTGAAGCAGCACTCACGGCCTCAGTGACTGGTTGCCATGCATCACTAGCTTCAGCTTCTCTAAGGACAACTGCAAATGGCCTATCCCCCTGATGCTTTACACTTCTTTCTCTTCTTTGTCTTTGCAATTCAACATCGGATATTATCTGGTTAATATTCGGTGCTAGTACTTTCTTGTCTTTGTCTTTTGTATGATGACTCGGGAAGGGAAACCTTTGTCAACTTCCTGGGGTGTGATTGATCAGGTGCATCATCAGAGTCAGATGAATCAGATTCAGTGGCTTTAGAATCTGACTCTTCAGCACCATCTCCTCCTTCCTGTTCTTCATCACCACCGTCACTAGAATCATCACTCTCAGATTCTTCATCTTCTTCTTCTTCTTCTTCTTCTTCTTCCTCCTCTACTTGTTCGTCTGAGTGTTCATTCAGTTCAGGCTCAGACTCGGGACTAAACCATCTCAGATCTGGAGGGGCCACATACACTTCGTTGATTAGGTGACCGAAGAGAGGAGTGTGCTCAGGGGTAGGTTCTATACTGTCTGGCGTTAGAAATTGGGAAAATACTCTCTTGGCCACCGTCTTGACCTGCAATCTTTCACCCATTGCTGGAAGGTTTGGCAACGCATCATTGATCAGAAGCTGTACAAAGCATGGGTATAACAAGAATCTAAATCTCTTCGCCGTATTGATTTGATCGGTTAAGGCTTTGTAAATGTATCTTGAGAAATTGTAGCCCTTGTTGAGAGATAACCCAACCATTGCAGCCGCTAAGTCGTGACCCATAGCATCCTTTCCATCTTTACGTGACGAGATTCACATGATCATGATGTGAGCAAAGTATCTCCATTGGTCTAATAACCACATCTTCTTGTACAAAGAATAATCTCTAGCCCCGACATATCCCATTCGCTGCCTCCATTACCCATCCACAAAGTAATCAGGATAAGTAACTGGATCGGTGGCAAGATCTCTGAACTGTAGGACTCTCCTAATGGTGTCTTCAGAGATAGCAATATCATGACCCGCCACAGTAGCCCTAATGACATTTGGGGTTACCGTGCAGTCATGATCAGCTGTCTCACTAAACTGCTCCAAATAAGGTCTTGAAACGATTGGATCAACAGATATGGCATAGCTGATCTTGGATCGGTTCAGAAAGTCTACAATTTCATGATATTGAAGTGCGGCATTCTTCCATTCTGGATTTGTGAGAGCAAGAAGGTTGAACTCACTGGTAAATGCATGAGCCATCACTGCAAAAACACACAATGAACATTATAAGAACAAATAGACTCATTGGAATTGAACAAACATGACTAATTATAGCACATTCACAAAGACTGAACTTCCAGACTTAGAAAATTTTCAAGTTGACCCTTCCTGCGTACTTGACAAGTACGTAGGGTTTATGTCTTGCGTACTTAACAAGTACGCAGGAGTTATCTCTTGCGTACTTGCTAAGTGCGCAAGATGTAACACTTGTTCAACTTTGTCCAGTTTTCAGAATCAGTGAATGATGGTGTTTGATGTGGGTTATGGTCACCACACGGTCGAAAAACAAATGTAAGACCAATGGAACCAACACCAATATCAAACCTTGCTAAAACTCGGTCATATTGACCTAACCCTTGTCCGACGTACAACCACAGTGACACAGGGGGTCAAACTCAAAATCAAAACAAGTTAAGGATGAATTTGAGTTGCTAAAGCTCCGATTAATGATATTGAACAAGTTTTAGGGCTTAATTTCACTCAAGAACACCCAAAATTGGTTCAAATTTCATCAAGTAAACCCTAGGTTCTAAAAGTCAAGAAATCGGTCCAAAACTCATGATTTTGTGGATGAAATGCTCTGAGATTCTCACCAAATGTTAGTTAGATGATGTTGAAACTAAGATCGGGATGAAAAACATGTTTGGAAACACATAAATTTACCGAGGAAAAATGAGTCGAGAGTATATCACAGTGGTAGTCATTTGAAAGTGATAGAACTGATGAAAATGACTAACTCCCGTATATATACCCCACACACAGGGTCGTGCATACTTAGCATGTACGCAGGACTTAACTCCTTAAGTCTTGCGTACTTGTAAGTACGCAAGGTTGAATTCCTGCGTACTTGTTAAGTGCGTAGAAACCCTTGTGTGCTCAGATTTTAACTCAAATTATGAAGATTTGTCAAGTCAAATAGTGAACCGGATAAAAACATTCAATCAAGAGGTTTCAAAAGCAATTCAAGGAAGTTAAACACAACTGTTTTTGGCGTTTCTTAACTTTTTGATAAACTGTACAGAAAAATTGAACTGTTCACTAACTTAAAATCTTTTTGATATTTCTCTGAATAGATATATACAAGTATATACACACAAGCTATTTTTGATCAAAGTCATGAACAGAGGATCATATCAGACTATTTTAAGTAGAAATGATACAATATAAACATCAAAGAATATGGGATCATGTCATGGATTACTATTTATTCATACGTAATAAGCAACATAAACAAGTAATTCAAGTTGACAATATTATAAGATTTAAGACAATAAGCATCTTAGTGTCATGTTCTTGTATGTTAAGGTATTAATTATAGGTATACAACGTGTACCCCACTGTTATGCTATTTAAATTTAAATTTGCACTACCTCAAGGCATCTAAGATTTTCCCAACGGTTTTCTTAATTTCCAGAATGAAGTTACATCAGTTAGCACAGAAAAATCAAGCAGAATCCATAAGGATTATCAGGAATCATAAGATTCAGAATCGAGTGATTCATTTGTCTTGGTTTCATAGTATTTCTTCTGTGAATAACAGAAAGATGATTCAGGATAATGAATATGGTGTCTGAGGATTTAGGTAAGGGAATCCAACTTTTATTTGGATTTGATTTCATTGAATCAGGAATGATTCAAGGGTGAATATATGCTTAATGGTTAATGTCAAGACATATTTTGATTCAATCTCTCATTGCATACTTGTGAGTATGGGCAGTGAGACAAACCGCAGTAATTGTGCTAATGACCTAACCCGAAACTGGTCTCAGAAGAAAATACTTGCCAAAATCTTACATCCTATATCTGATAGTGATCTTTTGCATTCTTTTACACACACACACTAGCAAACATGGGTTCAAATCACAGTTGTAGTATTGATTTAATTTCCACACTACTAATGATTCAAAGACGCTTATAGCCTACTGATAATTCAAATTACTTGTAAATAAGCATATTAACAAGTCAAACAATTTAAACAATCAAGTAAACATGACGCAATCATTTCCCATATGTGCAATCTAAGACGTTTAGATTATTACTGATGTGCTATCATTTCCTCATTTCTTCAAATGACTTCAAAATTTTCTTGCTTTTTCTATTTTGTTTGGATTTTCTTAGATAATTTGAAAGAAATACACGCTATACAAACTTAAAAGAAATAAAAGTTAACTTCCAAGAAAATGTTTTGATTTTTAAAACAAGTTTTCACTCAAGATTGAACATTCCTATCATGATGAAAAGATGTTCAAAACGGGTCGGATCAAACGCCTTAGTGAAAAGGTCAACAAAGTTGTCATCAGTGTGAACTTTAACAAGTTCAATTAAGTGCTTTTCAGCACAATCACGGATGAAGTGGTGACGAATCTCAATGTGTTTAGTTTGGAATGTTTCACCGGGTTATTTGTGATGGACATGGTGGCGTTGTTGTCAATGAACAAGGGGGTTCCAGTGTAGTTTAAGCCATAGTCTCTCAATTGCTGCTCAATCCACAATATTTGAGAACAACAGCTTGCAGCAGCAATGTACTCTGCTTCACATGTTGAGACAGATACCGTTGACTGCTTCTTGCACTGCTAGGAGATCAGCCTGTCTCCCAAGAATTGACATCCACCTGAGGTTGATTTTCTATCGTGATTACAACCGCCATAGTCAGAATCAGTGTAAGCTTTGAGGTCAAACGACTGCTGCTTGGAGTACCATAGACCAAATCGAGGTTTCCCTTTCAGGTATTTGAAGATTCTCTTCACAACAATCATATGAGATTCCTTCGGTTGTGACTCAAACCTCAAGCACAAGCAAAAAACAAACATTATGTCGGGTCTTAAAGCTGTGAGATACATAAGAGATCCGATCATCTCATGGTACAATTTAAAGTCTACATCCTTTCCATCTTTATTTGGTTGCAAACCGTGATTGACTGGGATTGGTGTGCCATAAGTACTACAATCATTCATTTTGTATTTCGACAAAATGTCCTGTACATACTTAGTTTGATGTATATAAATGCCATCCTCCCTTTGACTGACTTTCAGACCCAAGAAAAATGACAATTCACCCATATTGCTCATCTCAAACTTGGACTTCATCACCCTTTTAGATTCCCTACACATCTCTTCGTTGGTAGATCCAAAGATAATGTCGTCAACGTATACTTGCACAAGTAGAATATCACCTCCTGCTTTCCGAATGAAGAGGGTCGAGTCAATCTGTCCATGATCGAAACCATTGGACAGTAAATGTTTTTGATAAAGTCTCATACCGTGCCCGAGGTGCTTGATGAAGACCATAAAGTGCTTTATCCAGTTTATACACTTTATCGATATTATGCGGATCTTCAAAGTCGGGTGGTTGAGTGACACAAACCTCTTCATGAACTTTTCCATACATGAAAGCACTCTTCACATCAAGTTGATAGACCTTGAAACCGACAAATGAGGCATAAGCCAGAAACAATCGAATGGCTTCAATTCTAGCAACTGGGCATACACCTCAGTGTAATCCAGGCCCTCTTGTTGATAAAAACCCTGAACAACCAACCTTGCTTTATTCTTCACTACTACGTGTCGATCGTCCGTCTTGCATTTGAACACCCATCTGGTTCCAATATGATGCATGCCTTTCGGAAGTTCAACCAAATCCCACACATGCAACATTTTGAATTGAGACAACTTATCTTGCATAGCCTCAATCCAGTAGTTATCAGCGAGAGCCTCTTTCACATTCTTTGGTTCCAATTAGGATACGTATGCATCATGCAAACATGTTTCCATGATACCAGTTTCAAGTATCTCAGCATACAGACTTGTGTTTTCGGCAATGGTTCTATGAAGAGTTTGAACACCGGCATTAGCATCACCAATAATATTGTCAATTGGATGATTCTTATGAACTTTCGTCTCTGGTACATGCGGTTCCTTGAGATGTATCAAGATTCGTACTTAACTCCCCTATATCTTGTGAAACGGATGAAGACGATTCAATGTTGATTGGATCAAGTAGAGCTTCATTTCCCACACGAGTGTTAGGATCAGCTGGAGCGTCATTTCCATCAACATAAACAACTTCCTTGTCATCATTTGCATGAGTTCTAGATGCAGATGCAACATTGGAATCGGGAGTTACAATTGGTACAGTGGCACGAGTGGAGAAATTGGAGTCATCCCCGCCATTAAAGGATTATTAAACATGGGCGGCATCTTCGGCAGATAGATCAGGAAGGTTGAAAGACTTGAATAGAGCATCATAATCGAATCCCCACGTTGGACCTGTAGGTTCTGGTGGAGTATTGTGTTTACTGCAATCCACTTCCAACCATTCTTTAACTGAGCGTGCTCCAATATTGTGCACTCTCTTGCAGGGTGAGTTGGCAACATATCGTAAGAAGATGCCTTCTACCGCTTTTGCATGAAATTTGGATTTGCGATCCTTATACTGTAGCAATAAGGAACAGGGACTATCAAAGGGAACTAGGTAGTCAAGATTTGGAGGTCGATTGTTGATCAGCTCATAACAAGTTTTGTTGTGCCTTTTAACCACTAGAACTCTGTTCAAGACGTGACAAGCTGTATTTACTGCTTCTGCCCAGAAAGTTACAGGAAGCTTTGCATCTGACAGCATTGTCCTTGCAGTCCCGATCAAGGTTCTGTTCTTCCTTTCTGCAACTCCGTTCTGCTGAGGTGTGTACGTGGCACTAAATTCGTGATGAATACCCTTCTTGAGACAGAAAAGCTCCATCAAATTATTCTTGAACTCAGTTCCGTTATCACTCCTTATTCTTCTAACCTTCAGCTTGCATAAAGATTCCAGGCTCAAGATTAGGTATTGAAGAATTTCAGCAGTCTCGTCCTTTGTACCTAAGAAATTCACCCAAGAAAAACGTGAGAAATCATCAGTTACAACTAGACAGTATGACTTACCTCCAATACTCCTGATACTTACGGGTCCAAACAAATCCATGTGAAAGAGTTCCAAAGGGGTATCAATGGAGTTTTGGAGCTTGGGCTTGTCAGATTTCCGATGTTGTTTGCCCCTTTTACAAGGCATACAGTCATCTGCAACGGCAAATCTCAGCTTAGGAACCCCGGTTACCAAACCGTTTCGGACAAGATGATTCATTTTTCAATAAGAAATGTGTCTGAGTTTCCTATGCCACAAGATTGAGTCAAGCTCTGTCGCTTTTGTAAGAAAACAAGTAGCAATTGATGAGGTGGTTGTCACCACCCTCATATCGATCTAATAGGTGTCGTTTGTTCTTGGTGCTCGCATCAAAATCCAGTCTTCAGGAAATTCAAAACCAGGCTTGAGAATCAAGCACTCAGACTTATCAAACATAACCGAGTACACATTGTCGCACATCTGAGAAACACTCAACAAGTTATGCTTCAGCTGTCACACCCCGGCTGGCGGCGGATTAAACGCCGGGGCAGACGCGGTTGTTCATAAGCACATGATCATCTATTAAATATGATAATATTTATTACTCAAATTAAAAGCATCCGTTACATAGGAAAATGAAACGTTCAAAACTTAAATTAAATTAAACTAGGTCCAAGTCCTAGGTGAGCAAGTGGTCCTCAAACAGGTGCACCTGAAACATGTAAGTAACTGTCAACTACAAGTAGTTGGTTAGTAAAATAGGTTTTGACACTAACAAAAGTTTAGTAAAAATTATTTGAAATTCAATATTGTTCAAAGCGTAACTATGGCATAAATGTGAAAACATACAAGGTTCCAAGCGTACAATTCAATCCGTAGTAAATGGAAAACTGGTAAGTACAATCCCACTGATTGTGTTTTAGAAAAAATAGTAATATGGTACACACAAAACCCGCTAAGGTTTGTGTTAACTGGAATCGGATTCCCCTATAAATGATCATGTTAGGTACTACCTTAGGCCTGGGTAGCAGGTTAATGAATGTACTAGTATGAATACATGTAATGGTCACCAAGCAGTTTAAGACATAAAGCACGTAGTAAATAGCATGAGAACATTGGTATTGAATTTGGTAAGTAAAGTATGTAAACATCTTCCACCCCGAGTATTTGTAAATAATAGTAAAAAGAAAGGGGGCTATGAAACTCACTTGTATTAAAGTTGGGAATGGTACGAACTAGTAGAGATTGTTAGGCCTCGTGAGGAACTCTCACAACAAACCTATACATGTAATGATACTCTAAATTTAATATATTTTTAAATGGAATTGAGGAAATATTGAGACTTTAGGGTTTCATGGGACTTGGGATTGGATATGGGACTTTTACAAGTTTGAAGAACAATATATATTGGTAAGGATAGGTTAATACTAATTAGAGTTAATTAGAAACCTTAATATATGGGTTTTGTAAAGATAATAAATTGTTTGAATTTATATAGTTATTATGAAATGATTAAACAAATGGATTATGAAATAGATAAAAGTTTATATTATTCTAAGAACAATAAATTATGGATTGGATTGCTAGTACGTTTAGTATAAAATTATTCTAAAATAATTAGTAAATAATTTAAGAGACTTAAATAATTGTTTTAAGTAAATAAGATAATTATTTTAAATTACTACAATATTTTCTTTTACTGAAATGGTAAATAAAAGGGTATTAAATAGGTAGTAATATAAGTAAGCTCCAAATGAAATAAACTTGCATAATTATAAATCCAAAAATAATTATTTAAGTATCTCCATAATTTAGGATAATTATACTCACCAAAATAATTGTTTATAGGTTCTAATAATAATTTAGACATTATAGCCGTGTAACAAAATAAATAATTTAGTTAATTTGTCTAACCATTTATTTATTTGAGATTTTATAAGTGGTTTATTGTATTATTAATAAAATAGTAACAATATGTAAATTTGTATTTTCTGCTTTTATATAAAAGAAATCTTACAGAATATATATAATTTATTTTTTTTTGGAATTTTTAATTATAAAATAATGCATTTAAATAATTAAACAAAAATAAAATCCCAAAACTGGGTCCAACCGGAATCGAACCCGTGACCAGAGCCGGGTCACAACACACGCAACACTTTAACCATCAGACCAGGGCTTATGCCTTGGTCTGAAACCAGTTCATTTAAATCAAAACCCGAAGTTCCCAAGTCATCTCCTTCCCTAATTGAAATCCGAAACCCTAACCCCTCGGATCGTTCGATCGAGCAAACAATCGAAACCCATTTCATGGGGCTTTTGTTCCTTGGATCAAAACGAGTTAAATGGTACTAATTTTACTTGGAATAAGTGAGTGAGGAGGGAGAACGGAACCGAGGCCGAGATCGACGATTCTTGAGCTCGTCGGAGTTCTGGAGTGGGAATGCAACGAATACAGAAGTGAAGAAAGTTTGGGGTGTCTGTAGTGAAGGTGTGGGTTCGCTTTTATAGGCTAGTTTCATCTGATTTAACCGATCAATTAAAGACTTCAATTATGGAATTTCGGTTACGAGTTATATCATGAATACTTCATAAAAATCCAATTACGTGTGGGAAATGGATCGATTGGATACCCCGCACGATTAGCCAGTTTCGGATTCGAGTGAGAACGTCCCTGTCACGAGTTCGTAGTTTGGGTTCAAGAACCGGTCGGAGAAAAGAGTCGAACCCACGATCGATTTGGAAGAAAAGGTTTCTCCCGGATTTTTCAGTGTAGTCCCTGAGGTTTCAGAGTTGGCAAAACAGACCCTCAGACTTTCAAAGTTTTATTATTTTATGTACAACTTGGATTTTAGTTTAAGTTAAGGTTTCAGAATTTACATTATCAACCCTGTACTTTTATAAAGTATGGAATCATTAAATTTAGAACTTTTTATAAAATCATTTGAATCATTTAGTTAAAATTAAAGGTTATAATAATAATAAAAATGTAATTTACTAACTAAGATTAATTAAGACACATAAATCCAATTATTTATTTGTTATTAATGGATTTGAAATAATTGCATAAATATATTTATATAATTAAAATGGTTTTATTTCTACTAATTCTCATTTACTTAAAAGAAAAATATTAAGTAATTAATACAATCTTTCAATTATAATTTGGTATTTTTATAAATATGTGTGTTAATATATTTATGTAGGTTTTGAAATATATGTATATATATTTATTTAGTAGAGTAATAATAAATACTTACATAATTTCTTTAAATAAGTATCTATCATTTTGTAATAATGGTATTCAATGCATGCATGTATAAATACATTAGGTAATTTATTGTAATTGATAGATGTACCCATAAAATAAAGAAATTACAATGTCGGACAAGTTCAAATAAAGGTTCGAATTTCTTGGAGATTACAATATCCCCTACTTTAGGAAATTTCGTCCCGAAATTGATTAGGAAGAGGGTCCTGGAAATAGATGTGGGTATTTGGCCTTCATTTGATCCTCACGTTCCCAAGTGAACTCAGGGCCAAGTTTGGATTCCCATCGAACCTTAACGATTGGAATTCGATTTCGCTTGAGTTGCTTAACTTCTCGGTCCATGATCTCTACGGGTTTCTCCACAAAGTGCATTGTTTCGTCAATGTGAACCTCGTCAATGGAGATTCTCGTCAGCTAAGCATTTCTTTAGGTTGGAGACATGAAATGTCGGGTGAACGTTACTGAGTCCTTTAGGTAGATCCAACTTATAGGCTACTTTCCCAATCCGCTCAAGGATTTTAAAAGGACCCACGAATCTTGGCGCAAGTTTCCCTTTCTTTCCAAAACGAACTACGCCTTTCCAAGGGGATACCTTGAGAAGAACCAGATTGCCAACTTGAAATTCTAAGGGTTTTCGACACTTGTCGGCATATCTCTTTTGCCGACTCCTTGCTACCAGAAGGTTGTCTCGGTTTACATTATCTTGTCGGAAGTCTCTTGAATAAGTTCAGGACCAGTGATTTGTGTTTCACCGATTTCAGTCCAACAGATAGGAGAGCGGCACTTCCGACCATAAAGTGCTTCAAAAGGAGCCATGTTAATGCTTGTGTGATAACTGTTGTTGTATGAGAACTCGACTAGGGGTAGGTGTAAATCCCAGTTTCCCTTGAAGTCAATGACACAGGCTCTAAGCATATCTTCGAGGGTTTGAATCGTTCGTTCGGACTGACCATCAGTTTGCGGATGGTAAGCCGTACTAAGATTCAGCTGAGTGCCCAAGGCTGATTGTAAGGATTGCCAGAAACGAGAGGTGAATCGTCCATCACGATCAGAAATAATGTTGAGAGGTACACCGTGACGACTAACGATCTCATCAATATAGATTCGAGCTAATTTCTCAACTCGGTAGTCCTCACGTATGGGTATGAAATGAGCAGATTTTGTCAAACGGTCGATGATTACCCAAATGCTATCATGACCACGTGATGTGTGTGGGAGTTTTGTTATAAAGTCCATGGCAATACACTCCCATTTCCATACGGGAATCTCGGGTTGTTCAAGTAAACCAGATGGATGCTGGTGCTCGGCTTTAACCTTCAAACAAGTGAGGCATTTGGACACGTATAGAGAAATGTCCTTTTTCATACCAGGCCACCAGTATTGGGTACGAAGAGCCATGTACATTTTGTCTGCACCAGGATGCACAGAATAGCGAGTCTTGTGAGCCTCGTTCATGATAAAGGTACGAAGGTTGTCACGGTCCGGAATCCAGATACGATTTAGAAAGTAAAGTAACCCATTGGGTTTGGTTTCAAGTTGGAGTTCAGCACCGCATGACATTTCATTGTACATGTTTCCTTCAGTGACAGAAATATGTTGTGCTTCAAGGATACGAGTTTGAATATCATTTTGGATTCGAATGCTGTGGATTTTGATAGGTTCTTTACGGCTAAGAGCATCAGCCACTACATTCGCCTTACCAGGATGATAACGAATATTGCAGTCGTAGTCATTTAGGAGTTCAACCCAACGCCTTTGCCTCATGTTGAGTTCCTTTTGGTTGAAAATGTGTTGGAGACTCTTGTGATCGGTGTAAACCTCACATTTGGTACCATATAGGTAATGTCTCCAAATTTTAAGAGCAAATACGACCGCACCCAACTCAAGATCGTGCGTCGTATAATTCTTCTCATGGATTTTGAGTTGTCGGGACGCATAAGCAATCACTTTACCTCGCTGCATTAGTACACAACCAAGGCCTAAGTGGGAAGCGTCACAGTAAACGACAAAGTCTTCGGTTCCATCGGGAAGAGTCAGGATAGGAGCCTCACACAGTTTCTGTTTTAGGGTTTGAAAGGCCTCTTCCTGTTTTGGTCCCCACTCGTAGGGTTTGCCTTTGTGAGTTAAGGCTGTGAGTGGTACCACGATCTTTGAAAAATTCGCTTTGAATCGACGGTAATAGCCCGCTAAACCTAGAAATGAGCGAACTTCGGTAGGGGTCTTTGGGGCTTGCCAGTTCTTTACCGCCTCAATCTTAGCGGGATCCACGTGAATACCCTTCTCGTTGACTATGTGTCCCAAGAATTGGACTTCCTTTAGCCAAAATTCACACTTGGAGAACTTGGCATACAGTTGCTCCTTCTTTAAGAGATCCAAAACCAACCGCAAGTGTTCTTCGTGTTCCACTTTGGTTTTTGAATATATGAGGATGTCGTCAATGAAGACGATCATGAACTTGTCCAAGTACGGCTTACATACGTGTTTCATAAGATCCATGAATACTGCAGGTGCATCGGCTAGTCCGAAGGGCATAACCATGAACTCGTAATGACCATATCTTGTACGAAAGGCTATCTTGGGGATATCGGATTCGAGCACTCGTAATTGGTGATAACCAGAACGAAGATCGATCTTAGAGAAATAAGTCGAGCCTTGAAGTTGATCAAATAAATCGTCAATCCTCGGAAGTGGATAACGGTTCTTCACGGTAAGCTTGTTAAGTTCCCGATAGTCGATACACATTCTGAAAGAACCATCCTTCTTTTTGACAAATAAAACAGGTGCTCCCCAAGGGGAAACACTAGGACGAATAAATCCTTTGTCAGAAAGTTCTCGGAGTTGACTTGAAAGTTCTTGCATTTCTGATGGTGCAAGACGGTAAGGTGACTTGGCCACGGGGTTTGCTCCTGGCACTAAGTCAATGCTGAATTCGACTTGACGTATAGGAGGAAGACCAGGTAAATCTTCGGGAAAAACTTCAGGATAGTCCTTGATTACGGGAATGTCTTGGAGACTCTTGTCTTTGCCTTTTCGTTCTACAATATGGGCCAAAAATGCCACACATTTCTTTCATAAATACTTTTGTGCGGTAGTGCAAGACATGAGCTTGAGTCCTTTCGACGGTTTCTCACCATAGACGTTCAAAATTTCACCCGAGTCAAGAGGGATACGGATATACTTGTCAAAACAGACAACTTCAGCATGGTGCTTGGTCAGCCAGTCCATGCCTACTATGATGTCGAAACCTCCGAGAGCCATAGGAATAAGATTGATTGAAAAATCATGATCGTTCAAGGTTAAGGTACAATCTCTAATAATGGTGTCACATGAGACAGAATAACCATCCTCTACTAAAATGTCAAAGGGTTTGTCTAGCTTAGCTCGAATCATAGCAAGTTGTGGTTCAAATTCAAAGGACACAAAACTCCTATCGGAACCAGTATCAAACAGGATAGAAGCATATTGGTGATTTATTGGGTACGTACCGTTCACCACATCGTTGTTGGCTTGTGCCTCATTGGCATTGATGTTGAAGGCACGTCCTCGAGCTATGGGGTTTGCATTCCCCTGATTCACATTTCCCGGGTTCATATTCCCCTGGTTCATGTTTCCCTGGATTATGTTACCTTGGTTCCCGTTCCCTTGAATCATGTTGCCCTGATTCATGTTGGCTTGGTTCACAATGACCAACCTAGGGCAGCGGTTCCTGAAATGATTTGGGTCTCCACACTCGTAACAAGCATGACCCTGAGCGATAGCAGCAGGAACAAGAACATCAGGTTGATTAGCTTGGTTAGCTCGGGGAGCAGCACGGCAGATGTTAGCCGTATGCCCAGAACGTCCACAATTGGTACATAGACGACATGGCATGTAGGTAGTATGATGGAGCTGGCAGGTGTTGCACAGAGGTAGAGTCCCCACATAAGGCTTCTTGTTGGGGTTGAAGGCAGTAGGTGCCACTTGGACTAGAGGAGCAGCAGGAGTGATGATGGCGAAGTTCCTGCCTTTCCTCTTTTTGCCATTGTAGGAGGACTCAGCTTTGGTTTCCTTGGTGGTTTCAGTGGTGGCTTTCTCAATGGTCTTCTTGACACCCTTTTTAGATAGAGTCCCTGCCTTAACATGATTGTCTGACAGGGTTGCTGCGAGACGGATGGCTTCCTCGAGAGTGGTTGGGTTACTACCCAAAACAGTGTCCTGAATTTGCATGGGCAGACCATTGATGTACTTCTCAATGGCTCGCGAGAGAGGAGTGACCATATGGGGCACTAGTAGGCTAAGCTCATGAAAGCGGGTGGTATAGGCAAGGCTTTCACCACTGTCTTGTTTGAGATCCCAGAATTCAGCTTCTAGTTTCTTGACCTCATTACGGGGGCAAAACTCATCGGTCATGAGTGCTTTCACATCGGCCCAAGGCAAGGCTAGTGCAACCTCTATCCCATGGTTACGCTTTTCTCCATTCCACCATGTTAATGCCCTCTTCTGGAAGACACTAGTAGCATAACGAACCTTCAGGTTCTCAGGACAATCAGCATTAATGAAAGTTCCCTCAATGCTTTCAAACCATTGGAGGAGTCCAGTGGCTCCTTCGTTCCCGTAGAACTTGGTGGGGTTGCAGGAGTTGAAGTGTTTGAATGTACACGCGGGATTCCTTGGTGCAGCATTCTGGTTCAACTGATTGACCATGGTCGGTAGGATTGTAGCCATTTGCTGGATGATCCTATCGGTGAGGTTGTTCCTACGCTCATGACGGGGAGGCATTCTACAAACGGGTGAATAGAAAGTTCATAAGGTGTGAATCATGTATAAGAGTTTGCAATTTAATCATGAGATGTTAGCTAAAACATAGATGGTACCCTAATGGGCACATAGACTTATCAAGGTACTTTAAGTCTTTCTAATGTTTGAGAAGTCATGCGTTAGCCTATAAGTGGACACTCATCCCAAGAATTCCTAGGAAAGCATAACTGGTCCATCGGTTGATTTGGATTTATACGAAATGCTTTCCTAGACAGAACTCCTAGAATACAGGCATCCACCCTTCCGGATTGCACAAGTTCTCATTCATTAGTTAGAACTTACATGCCTTTGACGAGAGTTTCATTCGGATAAGACTATTAAGTCTAAGTGTAAGTTTCATGTAGTTCAAGTAGTTCCAAATAGTTTCATGTAGATCCTTGAATATTGTAGTTCATGTAGTTGTATCAGGTAATCAAAAATAGATAGATGTAGGTAAGCATGCATAGTAAAGATAGAGTGGAGTTCCTAATAAGAGACACGAGTTAAACTCATGTTTGGGACTCCTAGGTTATAGTCTAGGTCATGTGTCTAATAACCTAAAACCCTATAACCATGGCTCTGATACCAATCTGTCACACCCCGGCCGGCAGCGGATTAAACGTCGGGGCTGACGCGGTTGTTCATAAGCACATGATCATCTATTAAATATGATAATATTTATTACTCAAATTAAAAGCATCCGTTACATAGGAAAATGAAACGTTCAAAACTTAAATTAAATTAAACTAGGTCCAAGTCCTAGGTGAGCAAGTGGTCCTCAAACAGGTGCACCTGAAACATGTAAGTAACTGTCAACTACAAGTAGTTGGTGAGTAACATAGGTTTTGACACTAACAAAAGTTTAGTAAAAATTATTTGAAGTTCAATATTGTTCAAAGCGTAACTATGGCATAAATGTGAAAACATATAAGGTTCCAAGCGTACAATTCAATCCGTAGTAAATGGAAAACTGGTAAGTACAATCCCACTGATTGTGTTTTAGAAAAAAATAGTAATATGGTACACACAAAACCCGCTAAGGTTTGTGTTAACTGGAATCGGATTCCCCTATAAATGATCATGTTAGGTACTACCTTAGGCCTGGGTAGCAGGTTAATGAATGTACTAGTATGAATACATGTAATGGTCACCAAGCAGTTTAAGACATAAAGCACGTAGTAAATAGCATGAGAACATTGGTATTGAATTTGGTAAGTAAAGTATGTAAACATCTTCCACCCCGAGTATTTGTAAATAATAGTAAAAAGAAAGGGGGCTATGAAACTCACTTGTATTAAAGTTGGGAATGGTACGAACTAGTAGAGATTGTTAGGCCTCGTGAGGAACTCTCACAACAAACCTATACATGTAATGATACTCTAAATTTAATATATGTTTAAATGGAATTGAGGAAATATTGAGACTTTAGGGTTTCATGGGACTTGGGATTGGATATGGGACTTGTACAAGTTTGAAGAACAATATATATTGGTAAGGATAGGTTAATACTAATTAGAGTTAATTAGAAACCTTAATATATGGGTTTTGTAAAGATAATAAATTGTTTGAATTTATATAGTTATTATGAAATGATTAAACAAATGGATTATGAAATAGATAAAGGTTTATATTATTCTAAGAACAATAAATTATGGATTGGATTGCTAGTACGTTTAGTATAAAATTATTCTAAAATAATTAGTAAATAATTTAAGAGACTTAAATAATTGTTTTAGGTAAATAAGATAATTATTTTAAATTACTACAATATTTTCTTTTACTGAAATGGTACATAAAAGGGTATTAAATAGGTAGTAATATAAGTAAGCTCCAAATGAAATAAACTTGCATAATTATAAATCCAAAAATAATTATTTAAGTATCTTCATAATTTAGGATAATTATACTCACCAAAATAATTGTTTATATGTTCTAATAATAATTTAGACATTATAGCCGGGTAACAAAATAAATAATTTAGTTAATTTGTCTAACTATTTATTTATTTGAGATTTTATAAGTAGTTTATTGTATTATTAATAAAATAGTAACAATATGTAAATTTGTATTTTCTGCTTTTATATAAAAGAAATCTTACAGAATATATATAATTTATTTTTTTTTGGAATTTTTAATTATAAAATAATGCATTTAAATAATTAAACAAAAATAAAATCCCAAAACTGGGTCCAACCGGAATCGAACCCGTGACCAGAGCCGGGTCACAACACACGCAACACTTTAACCATCAGACCAGGGCTTATGCCTTGGTCTGAAACCAGTTCATTTAAATCACAACCCGAAGTTCCCAAGTCATCTCCTTCCCTAATTGAAATCCGAAACCCTAACCCCTCGGATCGTTCGATCGAGCAAACAATCGAAACCCATTTCATGGGGCTTTTGTTCCTTGGATCAAAACGAGTTAAATGGTACTAATTTTACCTGGAATAAGTGAGTGAGGAGGGAGAACGGAACCGAGGCCGAGATCGGCGATTCTTGAGCTCGTCGGAGTTCTGGAGTGGGAATGCAACGAATACAGAAGTGAAGAAAGTTTGGGGTGTCTGTAGTGAAGGTGTGGGTTCGCTTTTATAGGCTAGTTTCATCTGATTTAACCGATCAATTAAAGACTTCAATTATGGAATTTCGGTTACAAGTTATACCATGAATTCTTCATAAAAATCCAATTACGTGTGGGAAATGGATCGATTGGATACCCCGCACGATTAGCCAGTTTCGGATTCGAGTGAGAACGTCCCTGTCACGAGTTCGCAGTTTGGGTTCAAGAACCGGTCGGAGAAAAGAGTCGAACCCACGATCGATTTGGAAGAAAAGGTTTCTCCCGGATTTTTCAGTGTAGTCCCTGAGGTTTCAGAGTGCAAAACA
Organism: Smallanthus sonchifolius; assembly: GCA_023525975.1. NCBI lineage: Eukaryota > Viridiplantae > Streptophyta > Magnoliopsida > Asterales > Asteraceae > Smallanthus > Smallanthus sonchifolius. The sequence goes on from CM042043.1 coordinate 21,661,569, forward strand.
GACCCTCAGACTTTCAAAGTTTTATTATTTTATGTACAACTTGGATTTTAGTTTAAGTTAAGGTTTCAGAATTTACATTATCAACCCTGTACTTTTGTAAAGTATGGAATCATTAAATTTATAACTTTTTATAAAATCATTTGAATCATTTAGTTAAAATTAAAGGTTATAATAATAATAAAAATGTAATTTACTAACTAAGATTAATTAAGACACATAAATCCAATTATTTATTTGTTATTAATGGATTTGAAATAATTGCATAAATATATTTATATAATTAAAATGGTTTTATTTCTACTAATTCTCATTTACTTAAAAGAAAAATATTAAGTAATTAATACAATCTTTCAATTATAATTTGGTATTTTTATAAATATGTGTGTTAATATATTTATGTAGGTTTTGAAATATATGTATATATATTTATTTAGTAGAGTAATAATAAATACTTACATAATTTCTTTAAATAAGTATCTATCATTTTGTAATAATGGTATTCAATGCATGCATGTATAAATACATTAGGTAATTTATTGTAATTGATAGATGTACCCATAAAATAAAGAAATTACAATGCCGGACAAGTTCAAATAAAGGTTCAAATTTCTTGGAGATTACATCAGCTGCTCGCAGTAGTTGACATTGTCGAAGCTAATGCATCCATTTGTAACCATGCCTTGACAAGTGATACTACCGCCCTTCTCTCCTGCAAAGGCCACATAGCCGCCTCTGAATGGTTTAACATCTTGAAGTAGTGCCATGTTTCCTGTCATGTGCGGGGAACATCCACTATCTACATACCAACGGTTAGAGATAGCTCCCTTCGATTGTACCTACACGAGTCACAAGCAAATCTGTTAGATTTGGAGACCTAAGCCATAGTGGTCTTGGGTCGTCCGTCTTTCTCAAAATAAACAACCTCTATCAACTCGCAATCATGACTAACAAAAATGTGTGAATCCTTAGAAGATGTAGGATCAGAAGGTTTAGAATCTTTGGTTTTCTTGGTCTAGGACCGATTCTTTTTAGCCTTTTGAACATTAGGCTTGCTAGTTTCAACCTTAGGTGAACTGGTGGAAGCTTACCTTATTGACCACCAGCTAGCTATTGTTCAAGTTTTCTTAATCTTTTGTTCCTTCTTCTTCTCTGTGGCTTAGAGAGTTTCACCACAGGTTTCTCACCAGATTGTGCAACCATAGGTAGATACACCGGGTTTAGCAGATTGCTTCTCCCGTTTTGGAACATATGGTTTAGCCTCAGAGGGATTCTTTGGCTTCACCATAAGTTTCTCTGGTGGTTTCACCACTTTTGATTTTGGACTCTAGGGCTGCTTCACTGATGGTGTCTTGTGAGAAACAGCTTGTTGATGAACAACTGGCAGTTTCCCTTAATTCTTATCAGGACAGTTTATAAGAATGTGACCGACCAAACCACAGTGAAAGCAGGTCCATTTTTCTTTGTGAGCCCTTTTGTAAGGCTCTCTGCTTTTGGATGCAGATGACTCAGCTTTTGGAGTGTCGATGGTTGTTTGATGAACATAACTAGGACCTTGATTATAATATTTGTCGATGTTTTTCTGAACACTTTTATCCAAGTCATCAAGATCTGCCACTGACTTTATGGTTTTGAAACCTCCATAAAGCATCAACTTGAGTTTGTCGTTTGATTCAACAGTATCCGGTTCAATTAAAATACAATTATCACGATCAGTGACAATGTTTTTCACAACTTTATGTTCACCAATCAATTCCTCTGAGACAACACCCTCAGGGTTGGTGTTCTCAGAGCCTTCATCAGAGAAGAACTCATCAGAAGCTGAGTCAGCCCTACCAGAAGATTCATTCTTGCTTGATGAATCATCCTGACCTGAGGATTCATCAAGACATGACAAGTCAATGTCAATCAGCCCATTGACAAACTTCCCGCTTACTGGTGGAGGAATGGCATTGGTGCCTAAACCAAGACCACTCACTTTCCTCACTACACACTCGTAGTGTTCCACCACAAAACGAGAGTTTTTCAACTTCTCAATCTTGCCACTTAACTGTAGGATCTCATTTGGCAGTTTGGCAATTTCAATGTTCTTTTTCTCCAACCCCTTGTATGCAACGTCCAAATGAAACTGTTGTTCACTGATTTTAATTGAAAAAAACGTGTCTCTCTTTCTTTAGAGTTTCAATTGATTCTTTAAAGCGTTTTTCATTCTTCTTATAACTTAACGCTGCAGTACGAAGGGGTTCGACTTTGTCTTGAAGTCGAGCATTCTCTTCCTTCAAGCCTGAACATTTAGAACATGAAATAACAACAAATAAATTGGAATCTACCTCAGTTGATGTGCTTGATGCCTCTCCAATAGCTATGAGAGCAACAGTAGATGTAGACTCACTTTGGTCAGCTCTAGATGCTTCCCGCTCTTCTGCTTCCATCATTTCAACAATCTCTGCCATCAATCCCATTTGGGTTTGAGCAAGTGTGGCATCCTCCAGATGAAGACCCCAATCAAAGCTATCGTTCTATTGAACTACAAGAGCACTGGACGTTCCACCTTGACTTTGATTGCGGTTATTTTGATTGTTGAATCCTTGGTGGTTTCCTGAGCTGCCTCCCTGACTCGGTCTGGTGAAACCCGAAGCTGGTGCTTTATCCTTCTGACATTCCCTTGTGAAATGTCCAAAGTTTTGACATTTGTAGCACTTAGCTTTGGATTTATCAAATCCAACCTTGGCATTTGAATGACCACCAATGAGCTTCCTGCAAGTTCGGTTCAGGAAACGCTTTGCCCTTCTCAAAATCATGGCAATAATCCATTGAATATCCGTGTCCTCCATGTCATCTGGATCCACTTGATTGAAGTCTTCTTCAATGGTCTCTGGATCGGTAAGCTTCTCACTTATGAAGTTCTCGTAGGCAAGCATACATGACGAGAACAGGGCCACAAGATCTTCAACAATTTTGGCAATAGTTGATTGGTTGGCTGAAGAAGTGAAAGTGGTGTTTCTTGATGAGGATTGATGGTGTTGACCAGATCCTGATGCAATAAAACCAGTATGATTACCACCACCATTCAAGTTTTCTTCTTCTTGAGGACTCCCAAGGTATAAGGCAATTCAGAACCAGACAGTTTTGCAGTTGAGTTCACCCCAAAGCACATGGAAGGATCTTGTATTTGAGGTCGCCCGGAACTTTCCTTCTTTCTCAGGTTCATATTGTGTGCCTGAACCTTTCCTACCGCTTCTTCAACAGTCATTTCATAGAACTTAGGGTTCTCTCTCAACAAAATGGTATACATGTCAAACTTGGGTGGCAAGGCATCTAGAAACTTATCCATCAACTCATCAGCAGGATACTTGAGATCATATGACTTCAGCTCAGTCTGAAGATGATAGAATCTAGAAATCAATTCATCAGTCGATTCATTCTCCAAATATCTGAAACACTCATACTGTTTCCTCACAAGCTCTCTCTTACTCTTCTTGACATCACTGTTCCCCTCAAACCTCTTCTGAATTGATTTCCATAGATCTTTAGAATTATCATAACCCCTGAAGCTATGAAAAAGATCTCTAGACAATGCCATTGTAATAGACCCATGAGCCTTCTTTTCATGGTCATATACTTTCTTTTCTTCTTTGTCTAGTTTTGAAATAGGTTTAGGAACAGTTTCTTCAAGAAACACATAAGTTGGATGTTTATATCCCTTAAGGATAGGTATCCATAATGAAGAATCAGTATATGAGATGTACTCCTCAAAACGTGATTTCCAGTTCGAGAAATCATTTACATTAAACAGCTTTGGTGGTTTCTAAGGAGTTCCAATCTCGTTATCATAGTTAAACAGGCTATTTAAGTTCTGAATGTTAGCCATGGTGTAACACTTAGACAAAAATCAGAAAAACAGCACAACTTGCGCACTTAGAAATGGCCTTGCGAACTTAAGGATTTGGTCTTGCATACTTAGCATTATCTTCTTGCGTAGAAGTTAAGTACGCAGGAACAAATTTTAAATACGCAGTAGACTGGTCTTGCGTACTTAACAAGTACGCAGTAACAGTGTACTTTTTGCCAAAAATGGTAAGTACGTAGTTCACTTTATCCACCTGCTCCACCAACTTTTTTCGATGGCCGGAATATGCTCAAATCTTCAAAAATTGAAGTTTTGAACAAATCGATCAAGCCAAAAGGTTAGAAACTTGTTCTAACAAGCCCTTGATGATCAAAACACTCAAACAAACAACAAAAAGGTCAGATTTTGAAGGATTTTTGCTTCTAAAATAGCGCTCAAGAGCTACCTCTATTTTATCACAAAAATCACCAAAATCGGTCACTTTTTGCTTGTAAACAGCTCTAGATTGTGTTGAAAATGCTCCTAACACACTCACAACACTTGAAATCAAGAGCCAAGGCTCTGAAACCACTTGTAGGTCCTGGGAGCCTCGTCGCGCAGCGGAAATATATGGATCTGTTCTGTGATTTGTGTGGGAACAAAGAAGAACACAGAGAGAAACACGAACATAAACAAGAGAAGAATCAACAATACGTAATCCATAACAAAGAAGTCATCCCGTATTACAGACTACATACCGAAGGATCATACATCTCTCATCTAAGCTCACGGTCCAGGGGTCGGGAGAGCTCGTCCCGACCCGGACACCTCTCAACCTAGTTCCAGAGTTCCACCTACAAATGAAGACAAGTCTTCTATTTATAGGGGCAGGAACACTACCTGCGTACTTGTTTAAGTACGCAGGGGTTTGGTCATGCGTACTTGACAAGTACGCAAGGCAAAAGCCTTGCGTACTTACTAAGTACGCAGGACCAAACTGGTGTGCAGGCTAAGTACTCAGGAACACCCTCCTGCGTACTAGCCACGTACAACAATACACCGAATTTTATCGATAGTTAACATGCTTCTACAGACTCCCTCTTAACTATAGCATCAAATTCTATCTATCACTAACACTGATATATACACCAGGTTATAAAGAATGTCCTAACAGACTCCCTCTAAACTAAAGGCATCAAGTGTCTTCTGGCGAGACTTGATCTTCTGGCATTCCACTTGAGATCTTCAAATCTTCAAACTTCAGTCTCTAGTTGCCGAGTGACAACGAACACGACTCCCTCTTAACTGTAGCTTTCATTGTAGACCAAACCAAGTGCTTCAATAGGAACTGACTAACCCAACACAGCTCATTGTAGTTCATCCTCTCAGCAGCACCTTGCTCCACCCTGACTTAGAATTCCTCCAAATCAGTTGGCATATGATAGAGAGTTTGAGTTTCCAATAACCTGCACCAAACTAATCAACTCCCATAGGAATTCCAGTAAGATAAACTTAAGTCTTCAACCAGATGTGTCCAAATCTATCATGTATCTTCACAAGTCAACCAAATTCCCGAAGATGTTCATTTCCAATATCCCCTTTCGGTTTAAGCTCTAATACCACTTGTAGGTCCTCGGGTGTCTCGGATCGTTACGTGAAAGTGTGTGACTAGTCGGACCGGGTGCGGAATGCCCGTGACTAGTTGGAGTATCAAGCAACACAAAGTAAACCGACGACAACAACACGAAATACTTCAAACTTCGTCTATTGATAATCACAGCCGGTTACAGAGAGTAAATGCGTACATAACTTCTGTTACAACTGGCTATATAAACTAGACCTGATGTCTGCGTACTTAGTAAGTGCGCAGGACAAAGTTCCTGCATACTTAGCAAGTACGTAGACAAGTGTTCTTGCGTACTTTCTAAGTACGCAGGCTTTGCAACCTGCACACTTACTAAATGCGCACAACACTTCAACAACAGACAATTAAGACAAGTACCTACATACATGTTTATAGCTCTATAAACCAATACATACATATACTAAGTACAAATACAAACACAGAAATAAAGTACAAAAGCTTAAGACAACATCCAGAGTGTTTGTCACACAAACGTGCTCCAACACTAAGCATATCCGAAAGATCCATTCCCTCTGCCACACATAGACTCAATGGTTGATGCTACAGCAGGCCACGAGATACTGACATTCATGGATGCTTCATCAGGATTCCAACAGATTCAGATGGAACATTCGGATCAGGAGGATACTGCCTTCATGACTCCAACAGGTATCTATTGTTATATTGCTATGCCTTTTGGTCTGAAAAATACAGGTGCTACATACCAAAGGCTGGTGAACATGATGTTTAAAGACAAACTTGGGGACACCACGGAGGTCTATATTGATAAAATGGTGGTAAAATCAAAAAAAATATGAGGATCACCCTAGGGATCTTGAAGAGGCTTTGGATATCCTGGATCATTACAATATGAAGCTTAACCCTTCCAAATGCCACTTTGGAGTGGGGGCAGGAAAATGGTTAGGGTATATGGTGACTAAAAGAGGGATATAGGACAACCCTAAGCAGATCAAGACAATAATCAACCTGAAATCCCCAGCTAATACCAAAGATGTCCAAAGGCTAACTAGCAGAGTAGCAGCGCTCAATAGATTTATCTCAAGATCATCAGAGAGATGTAAAGAGTTCTATGATAACCTAAAGAAGAATAAACGGTTTGAATGGGAAGAGAAGAATGAACAAGCACTCCAATCATTAAAGGAGTATTTGTCCACAGCTCCTCTATTGATGAAAACCTGAAGACGATGAACCGTTATCCTTGTTCTTGGCGGTATCAGGACACTCTGTAAGTGCTGTCCTAGTTAAAGATCATGAAGGTCAGCAACATCCAGTATACTATGTAAGTAAAAGCCTACTTCCGGCAGAGACTAGGTATTCTCATTTAGAAAAATTGATATTATCCTTAATAATGGCATCTACTAAACTTAGACATTATTTTGAAACCCATGCTATACATCTTAAGACTAACTATCCTATTAAGTATGTTTTGAAAAACCCAGAAATGTCGGGAAGAATGGCCAAGTGGTCAGTCAATCTCAGCGCCTATGACCTCATATATGAACCTAGAACAACAATAAACTCTCAGGCACTTGCGGACTTTGTGGCTGATTTCAGTAGCGATATCCAACATGAAGCAGATCTTGAAGTTCAACAGCTAGAATAATCCAAGGAAAAGTGGATCTTATTCACTGATGGCGCATCAAACGTAAGAGGAACGGGTCTAGGAATCATACTAAAATCGCCACAAGGGGACATATTACCCCAATCAATAAGCTGTGAGTTCCAGGCGACTAACAACGAAGCAGAATATGAGGCGCTGATAGCAGGATTACAACTTGCTTGCAATATGAAGATCAGGTATCTTCATGTATATGTAGATTCACTATTGATTACTAACCATTTCAATGGCTCGTATGCAGTAAAGGGTGAAAGGTTAATCAAATACCTCGAGATAGTTAAACAGTTATCTTTGAAGTTCGAAATATTTAGTATAATAAGGTACAAAGAGAAGACAATACTAACATTGATGCCTTAGCAAATTTTGCTTTGGCTCTTAAGATACCAGAAGAAACTACGATACTAATCATATATATCTTGAGCCCATCAATTGAAAAAAAAAACAAAATCTCCAATACGGAAGCAAAAGAAGCAGATATTCAGGATCCCGAAGCAAGCCAAGGATCCTGGATCATACCTATGAAAAAAATATTTGCAGGATGGTGAAGTCCCAAATGATGAAAAGAATCATAGAGCATTTCGCATGAGGGTGTCTCGTTTTAAAATATTACATGGTGTTTTGTACAGAAAATCTATTGCAGGTCCTTACTTGAAATGTTTGGAAGATCCTGAAGCGCTTGAAGTCCTTAGAGATATACACGAAGGCGATTACGGAAATCACATTGGGGGCAGAGCATTGTTCTTAAAGATCCCGAGGACAGGATACTATTGGCCAACCATGAGAAAAGACGCAACGGATTATTCCCAAAAATGTGACGCGTGATAAAGATATATCAACATACTTCACCAACCAGCAGAACCCTTATATCCAATTATTTCTTCTTGGCCATTTATGAAGTGGGGAATGGATATAGTTGGCAAGCTTCCAAAAGCGCTAGGAGGAAAAGTATTTATGTTACCAATGACAGACTACTTCTCCAAATGGATCGAAGCCGAAGCATTTGTTCAAGTCAGAAAAAAGGAGGTTATATCCTTCATCAAGCGCAATATCTTAACAAGATTTGGGATCCCGGTAGAGATAATATGTGACAACGATTTCAATTCATCGGCAAAAGAACAATCAACTTCTGTGCCAGTTGGGGGAATCAAGATGATAAATTCCACCCCTGTACATCCTCAAGCCGATGGAAAAGTACAATCTAGTAAGAAAATCATCATCAACAACCTCAAGAAAATATTGGGAGCAAAGAAAGGAAAATGTGCCGAAGAATTGCCATTTGCACTTTGGGCAGATAGAACAACTACAAAAAATGCGATGGGTCAAACTCCATTCTCCCTGGTGTTTCGCACTGAAGCCATGATTCCCACAGAAATGGTTATCCCTACAGCCAGTGTAACACCTGCCACAAAAATGTCCAATATTTGACAAAAGGTAAACCCTAGGGACTATAAGTGTAAATACATCAAAGTCTTGGGTTGAAAATAAAAGAAACTAAGTTAATATCGAACCAAAATTGATGATTATATAGGTCAGAAGTAAAACTAAGTTATGATATCAGACTGAAGCTAAGGTCAGTCCAATAGCGGACCGACATCTAAGTTCATACCGGTCCGAAATGAATTAAGGTTAGATATCAGACCGACGTCCATTCCTATATCGGTCCGCAATAGAAAGCTAAGTCGGTTATCGGACCAACATCAATCCATAACAGTCCGACAACCTCCTCTTAGCCGCAAAATGTGGTGTTGACACGTGTCTAGTGACTCAGCCCTACTGATGGGACAGGGGTATGGATATCGGACTGACATGGTCCACATATAGGTCTGATATGCCGCCAAATATGTTCGGTCCAATCAGATTAAGACATCTAGGGCTGACGTGGGTCTGGGCAGATGTCGGACCGACATCCCCAGCCATATCGGTCTAACATGGGTCCGAATGGCAGCCTATAAATAGTTGGACGATCTCATTCTATTTTCCTCATCCCAAACCGATTCCAACTACCAAATCTCGTTCCAGGCGATCCCAGTCCAACTCCCGCTCGTTATAGTGCTCGGTTTAAGAAGAAACGCTCGTAGAAAGGCCGGAACGCTAGAGAAATCAAGTTAAGAAGCTAGACGTTAAGCTTTTGACTCTAGAGGCTCATTCCTATAAAAAAAGGTGAATACTTTATCTCTTTCAAAACTTGTGTTAAATATTTTATTTGCGAAAATGGCCAAATAAAGGTTAACGAAGTAATGCTCAACGTTCTTCTACGTGTAAGCATTCAGGCCATAGGTATATGTAAAACTTGCAAGGGATACACGGGTCTCGGGTGAAATTCCTGTATTGCAGCTGGTACTTCCTTTTATAACAAATGAGGAGACATGGAGTCCCCGTTGTTATAAAGACATACTAACGGTGTATAATGTGGTGCGATTAAACAGGTTGGGCATGCTGGGTATGTAGATTGAACATGAAGTTGTAATTATGAAATTAATACTTGTTTGTGCCAAATGATTTTAATGTCAAGATATTGTATTCACCGGCGTTCGTGCTGACGTTTTATTTTCAAAATGTTTTCAGGTAATGAATGAAATTGTAACAAGGAAAGTATGGCGGGCAGATATGAAATCTGACCCATGAAATAAAAGGATGGAATGCATGTAGGATTCTCAGGCCTCGTGTAAAGGGAAATCCTAAAAGAAAGGAGATAGGATCAGGGAATTGATCAACCCTGAGTTGCACTATTTCCAATGGCTTGTTAGTTATTTGATTTAAAACACTGTTTTGTAATAAAAAATGAAAGGGTATTGAAACCCTATGTTTATAAAGTAAATACAAGACTTTTGTTTTCCAACGGAGTTTTGATATTTACAATTACAACCCTTGAGGTTGGGATAAATGATGAAACGGTCCGTTTAGAAAAGACTTCCGTTGTGTTTTACAAAAACTCTGAAATCAAAGTGACAATGATACCAATCGGGCTCGCACGCGTCCAGGGGATGCTTGAGGCGGGGTGTGACAGGTTGGTATAAGAGTCACAGGTTTTAGCGAATTAGATACTTGGATCTAGTGTCTAAGATTTAACGATTATGCTTTTAGGATAAGAAAACATGGTGACCTTCTGACCGGTATGTAGTTATCTGACAACCGGAAGTGGGAACATATCTGTTGGAGGTACTACTCTGGAAAGATAACCATCCTTGTAGAGCTTTAGCTAAGATTAAGATACTGGCTTTAGTATCTAAGTCTTGATTAAATAAAATATGGTAAATACTAATATACTAAGATTGCAGATGTCTGGAGGAAATTCTATTCCGTATTATGATCCTAATCATCCTATTAAACAAGAATTCCCGTAATACCATCCCTTGGGTTCACAACAGAATCCTATTTGTTCGACTTACTATAATGATGACCCATTTGTTGTACTTCCTAATTCTCCCGAATACCACCCACAATCCCAAAACTCTTCCAGCCAATGGATGGATGCTGGATCAGACTTTAGCAATTGGAATACTGCTACCCAATCTATGTAAGAAAATGAGCACAATCCAGTCAAATCCAATCATCAGAAGAAGATCCTTCGGAAGATTCCCATTATCAAACCGCTTCTGAAAACCCCAATGATTATCCATTCAATAACCCTATTTCAAACAATTCTGACTATCAATCCTACAACTCTGGATCCCAGTCTTGTATGACCCCTATATATATCCCGAACCTCCATATGATGGTCCTTTCAAACACTATTTCCAAGCTCCACCTGGTTACCAAAATGCCTATAATGATATTATGGTTGGACTCTGCGAGCCTCCACCAAAATATGGTTATGAGCATAGTATGCCTTCTTCCCCTATTGAATGTTTAGAACGTTCGTTACGTCAAACCGACGAAATAACAAGGGAAACGATTATGGACAAAGCAAGAACCAAATTCTATGGGAAACATGTGTACGAATATGGAGAGGATCTAATGACTCTTGGGAAAGAGCTGATGAAGGATTGAAAATCTTGTCGTATTTTATTTTGTATTGTAATATATTTTATTTTAATAATAAAGTATCTTTTGTTTTAATTTCAGAATGGTTGGAAAGGGGAAAGGTCCTAGTTTTCTTTGAAAATTCGCTCCTGCTAATTACTTCGAACGTAAAACGAATGAAACAACTATAGAACTTAATGAGGAAATTGAAAGCTCTACTTTCAGAAGCCTTGAAGAAATAGGAAACCCTAGTGTTCCCTATAATCCTTCTATAAGTTTTCATTCTGCTCCAACTGCTGGAAGCTACAATATCACTCCTGCTTATCCACAAAACTTTCATGAGAAATACGCTGAAATTCCTTATGAAAATAAATATAACCCTAAAGAAGAAGAACGCGTTGATTCTAATGTTCCTTATGTTCCGTACTATGAGACAATTCCTATTCTTGCTCTGCATATAAATGAGAATGCGTCAGGAAGTGAGAGGGAGCAAATGATGTTGAACCGAATAGCTGAGTTAGAAAAAGAAAAAGCAGAAGTTGAAGCTCGGCTCGAATGCCCTATTAGTTCAGGCTCTTGATGACAAGAAGTTTAGAAATTTCTGAATAACTTGTAGATATATTATCTTCTATAATATATTTTATCAATAAAAAGCTTTGCTTTACATCGGTTTTTGTTCTTTTTATAGTATGTCAAAAAATACTAGACCCTCTCAAAATACAAGGGGAAAGAAAAAGCAAGCAGTAGAAAATGCTGCTAAAAACAACAACCCTCATATGGAACTTCAGAAATTGATCAAGGAAGGAATCAAGGATTCTCTTCCATTGATATTTACTGAGCTTGAAAAGAGACAAGCTAATAGGATATCTGTTCAACCTTCAAATCCTCTAACTGTATTCCCGACAAACTCGAACAGTCACTCAATCGAAACCTATCACTCTTGAACCAAATGGTTCTGTTTCTCATAAATCTAAAAAGACATAACGAGAAGAATATTACCATAACTCCTCTGAAGGAGAGAGTATGGGTAATAAGTATGGCCATATAGCAAAGAAGAAGAAAGTAGTCGATTGTACCTACAAGATGTTTCAAGACTGTATGCCATATAATTTCTCCGGAAAGGAAGGTGGAATAGCCACTTTAAGGTGGATTGAGAAAACTGAGTCCGTACTAGCTATCAACAAGTGTGTTGAGGAAGATAAAGTTCTATATGCTTCCAATCTATTCAAGGACCAAGCTCTTGAATGGTGGAACAATATTGTTGCCGCCAAAGGCAGAGATGTAGCCTATGCAATGGGCTGGAGTGCCTTTAAGGAAAGGGTTGAGAAGAAGTATGTTCCCAGAACGAACGTGAACAGATTGAAGGAAAATTTCTAAGTCAAAAAATGTTTGGAACCAATCATCAGGAGTATGCTACCAAACTCCTGGAATATGCACGAATCGTTCCACATCTTGCTACCCCTGAATCCAATCTGATCAAGCATTATATTTGGGTTTTGATTGAAGAAATTCGCGACATGGTGAAGGTCACGAATTGTGAAAATCTGGATGATGCTATGGATTTAGGAGCATCATTAACTACCAGCCTGATAAGAAATCAGAAAGAAGGAAAGAAAAAGAAGGAGATAACTGGGCAAGGCCCGAGTGGATCCAGGAAGCCTAACTTTATTCCTCGGAATAACAATTCTTATATCCCTGAATATCTAAGGAGAGGCACTTAGGAAAATGTCGATCTGGACCTTATTGCAGCTTCTACAAAATGTCTGGACACAAAACCGAAGATTGTTATAGGAAAAGTCCAATTACATGCTTTGGATGTGGCGAAGCTGGACACCTCAAGACTAACTGTCCTAAATTGAAGAAAAATGATGGGACAGGTCCCAAACCTATAGATGGGGTGAAGAATAATGCATGAGCATTCGTTCTTAACACTCACGCAGCAGCAGGTATGCCCGATGTCATTACGGGTACATTTCTGGTCAATGATATTTATGCTCGAGTTTTATTTGACTCTGGTGCAAACCAAAGTTTTATAGATCATAGATTCTGTAGACTGTTAAATAAAACTCTAGCTAAATTAGACAAGAAATATGTGGTAGAAACCGCAAATGGTGACCTCGTCTAAATCTCTGAAATCTTGAACGATTGCTATATCACCTTATCAGGACATGTAATACCTGCAAAATTGTTGCCAATGACTTTGGCAGGTTTTTACATTGTCATAGGAATTGATTGGTTGGCCTCTAACCAAGCCCATATCCTGTGTGATAAAAAGACTATATAAATTATCCAACTCCATTGGAATAATTTCTATACTAAAGGCCACAAAGTACTTAAGAAAAGGATGCGTAGCATACCTTGTTTCTGTAACTACCGACACTAAAATGAAGATTGAATATGTGTCGGTTGTGGCCGAATTTCCTGATGTCTTTCCTGATGAACTGCCCGGAATTCCACCTGAGAGAAGTGGAGTTCAGAATTAATCTTGTACCTGGTACGGCACCTATTGCTAAAGCCCCGTACAGATTAGCTCCAAATGAAATGACAGAATTAAACAAGCAATTAGACGAATTACTGGAGAAAGGATTTATAAGACCAAGCTCATCACCTTGGGGGATCCAGTTTTATTCGTTAAGAAGAAAGACGGATCAATGCGCATGTGTATTGATTATCGGGAGCTAAACAAAGTTACGATAAAGAATCATTATCCACTCCCCCAAATCGATGACCTTTTCGACCAACTCCAAGGAGCTCGTTGTTTTTCCAAAATTGATCTTCGATCTGGTTATCATCAATTGATAGTCCAGGAGGAGGACATTCCTAAAACTGCCTTCATAACTCGATATGGTCATTATGAGTTCACGGTTATGCCGTTTGGACTTACTAATGCACCAGCAGCATTCTTGGATATGATGAATCGAGTCTGTAAACCTTACTTAGACAAATTCGTTATTGTATTTATTGACGATATCCTTATCTATTCCAAAAGTAAGGAGCATCATGCGGATCATTTGAAAATCCTACTCGAACTCTTGAGAACAAAGAAGCTTTACGCTAAGTTCTCAAAATGTTAATTCTGGCTGTCAGAAGTTTAATTCCTTGGTCATGTGATCAATGCCAATGGAATTCAAGTAGATCCTGTTAAAATTGAGGCTATATCCAAATGGGAGATCCCGAAGTCACCAACCGAAGTCCGTAGTTTCCTCGGTCTAGCTGGTTACTACAGAAGATTTATCCAAGATTTCCCGCGAATAGTTGTACCATTAACTTCTCTGACCCGCAAGTCAGAAAGTATGAATGGGGTCCTAAGCAAGCTGAAGCTTTCGAAACCTTGAAACAGAAACTGACTCAAGCTCCCATACTGGCCTTGCCAGATGGAAATGAAGGCTTCTCAGTATACTGTGATGCTTCACACACCGGCTTTGGTTGTGTGTTAATGCAAGGAAGCAAGGTTATTGCTTATGCTTCCCGACAACTGAAAACTCATGAAAAGAACTATACGACTCATGATTTAGAACTGGATGCCATAATATTCGCACTAAAATTATGGAGGCACTATCAATACGAAGTCAAATTCACAATCTTCACTGATCATAAAAGCCTGAAGTATATATTCAGTAAGAAGGAACTGAATATGAGGCAAAGACGTTGGATGGAAGTCCTGAATGATTATGATTTTGAGATATGTTATCATGAAAGGAAAGGCCAAAGTTATAGCCGATGTCTTAAACAGAAAAGAACATGAGAAACCTAAACGAGTCCGTGCCTTAAGACTCGATCTCCAAATCGATCTTATTACGCGTATGAAGGAATCTCAGAAACTTGCTTTGCAAGAACCCAACCTTGAGAAAGAAGGTTTGGGAGCATGATTGATCAGTTGATCAAAGGAGATGATGGAATTCTTAGAATGAATAATAGAATTTGGGTTCCTATCAATGGGAATACTCGTGAAGAAATTCTTGAGGAAGCCCATAAATCTAAATACACAATGCATCTTGGAAGCGATAAGAAGTATAAAAACCTAAAAACCAATTACTGGTGGATAGGAATGAAAAAGCATATTGCTATCTATGTTGCAAAGTGTCTAACTTATTCTCAAGTTAAGGTTGAACATCAGAAGCCATTTGGTTTGTTACAGCAACTTGAAATTCCTGTCTGAAAATGG
Organism: Smallanthus sonchifolius; assembly: GCA_023525975.1. Lineage (NCBI taxonomy): Eukaryota > Viridiplantae > Streptophyta > Magnoliopsida > Asterales > Asteraceae > Smallanthus > Smallanthus sonchifolius. The sequence goes on from CM042043.1 coordinate 21,676,786, forward strand.
GAAATGATAACCATGGACTTTATCACAAAACTTCCCCAAACAAGTTGAGGGAATGATACTACCTGGGTTATCATTGACAGACTGACTAAGTCTGCTCATTTTCTTCCAATGAAAGAAACGTTCAGTATGGATAAGCTGGCACATCTATACGTAAATGAAATTATAACATTACATGGTGTGCCACTATCTATCGTGTCAAATAGGGATAGTAGATTTACTTCGTGATTCTGGAAAAGTTTTCAAAAAGCTCTTGGTACCAAACTGAATCTTAGCACTGCCTACCATCCTCAGACGGACGGGCAGAGCGAAAGAACAATCCAAACTCTTGAAGATATGTTAAGAGCTTGTTTTATAGATCTTAAAGGAAGTTGGGATGACCACCTACCTCTAATGGAATTCTCCTATAACAATAGTATCATACGAGTATACAGGCCGCTCCTTTTGAAGCCTTATACGATCGTAAATGTCGAACTCCATTCTGTTGGTCTGAAATAGGAGAAAACTAGTTGTCTAGACCTGAAATAGTCTTGGAAACAACTGAGAAAGCTATCCAGATAAACGATAGATTGAAAGCGGCCCGTGATCGTCAAAAGAGTTATGCTCATAAGAGACGAAAGTCGTTAGAATTTAACGTCGGTGATAATGTTCTGTTGAAAGTTTCACCATGGAAAGACGTTGTAAGGTTTGGAAAGAAAGGGAAATTAAGTCCTAGATTCATAGGACCATTCAAAATCTTGAAAAGAGTTGGTCCTGTGGCTTACCAATTCGACCTACCAGAAGAAATGAATGGAGTACACGATGTGTTCTATGTGTTATCTGCTCAAATGTTTGGCAGATGAATCTCTGTTAATGCCCCTACAAGATATAGAGGTATATGAAAGATTAAGATTTGTGGAACAATCTTTGTAAATCAAGGACAGATAGGAAAAGAGATGGAAAAGAAAGAAATTGATAATCGTAAAAGTAAAATGGAACTCTAGACGTGGACCTGAGTACACGTGGGAACTGGAGTCAGAAATGAGAAAGAAATATCCGCACTTCTTTGAATAAACTCGGGGACGAGTTTAAAACAAGGTGGGGAGGATGTAACACCTACCAAAAAAATGTCCAAGATTTGACAAAAAGTAAACCCTAGGGACTATAAGTGTAAATACATCAAAGTCTTGGGTTGAAAATAAAAGAAACTAAGTTAATATCGGATCGACATTGATGATTATATCGGTTCGAAGTAAAACTAAGTTATGATATCAGACCGAAGCTAAGGTCAGTCCAATAGCCGACCGACATCTAAGTTCATATCGGTCCGAAATGAATTAAGGTTAGATATCGGACCGACGTCCATTCCTATATCGGTTCGCAATAGAAAGCTAAGTCGGTTATCGGACCAACATCAATCCATAACAGTCCGACAACCTCCTCTCAGTCGCAAAATGTAGCGTTGACACGTGTCTAGTGACTCAGCCCTACTGATGGGACAGGGGTCTGGATATAGGACCGACATGGTCCACATATCGGTCTGATATGCCGCCAAATATGTTCGGTCCAATCAGATTAAGACATATAGGGCTGACGTGGGTCTGGGCGGATGTCGGACCGACATCCCCAGCCATATCGTTCCGACATGGGTCCGAATGGAAGCCTATAAATAGTTGGACGATCTCATTCTGTTTTCCTCATCCCAAACTGATTCCAACTACCAAATCTCGTTCCAGGCGATCCCGGTCCAACTCCCGCTCGTTGTAGTGCTCGGTTTAAAAAAACACTAGTAGAAAGGTCGAAACGTTAGAGAAATCAAGTTAAGTAGCTAGACGTTAAGCTTTTGACTCTAGAGGCTCATTCCCATAAAAAAGGTGAATATTTTATCTCTTTCAAAACTTGTGTCAAACATTTTATTTGCGAAAATGGCCAAATAAAGGTTAACGAAGTAATGCTCAACGTTCTTCTACGTGTAAGCATTCAGGCCATAGGTATACGTAAAACTTGCAAGAGATACACGGGTCTCGGGTGAAATTCCCGGATTGCGGCCGGTACTTCCCTTTATAACAAATGAGGAGACATGGAGTCCCCGTTGTTATAAATACATACTACCAGTATATACTGTGGTGCGATTGAACAGGACGAGCCTTAATGTGAGGTTAAATATCCCGTATATAAGAGTCTAAGTTTGTAGTTTTAAGCGTTTAGCTTTGTAAATCGAGTCTGTTTTATGTGTGTTTGGTATTTGTGTCTACTACAAGTTTAATGTGCTAAGTGAGTGGGAAAAGACAAGCTTAAAATCATGAGGATAGTAGCATACACGTGCCCCGGAGAAGTTAAAGTCAAGAAAAGTCAAAAATGTTGAATTTAGGTTCTTCGGGATGATGACTTGAAGGATACACCCATTCTCCGAAGCTTATGTACTTCATTGTTTAAAAACTGCAGCCTACGTGTCATATATCGTGTTCCAGCATGATTGAAAAACCACTGGGTTAGGTTTATTCTTAAGTGTTAATAAAATCTAAACATTCACCCATCGATCCACAATTCATCTAATTTTTAAAACATATAAATTTGTGTTTATAATGGTGGGAAATCTATAAGGTTTAACCCGAGCCTAAACATGATCTTGAGATGGAATTAGGCTGAGTCGTAGCTTATGAGTGTGAGACCCATAAATAGACTGTATGCTCGGTAATGTATAATATTATAGATCACAGAATTGGGGGCTCGAGAGTAGGTGGTTGGGTTTAATCGGATCGAAATACCAATTGTTATGGTTAACATGTTGAGAAATCAAAAGATATAAAAGAATAAAATAAATTGAAAGTTTTCTAATTATGATTCCATGCATAATTCTTTTTCAAGACGAAAAAGGTCAAGTGTGAGGATGTGATGTGAGGTTAAATATCCTGTATATAAGAGTCTAAGTTTGTAGTTTTAAGCGTTTAGCTTTGTAAATCAATTCTGTTTTATGTGCATTTGGTATTTGTGTCTACTACAGGTTTAATGTGCTAAGTGAGTGGGAAAACACGAGCTTAAAATCATGAGCATAGTAGCATACACGGGCCCCGGAGAAGTTAAAGTCAAGAAAAGTCAAAAATGTGGAATTTAGGTTCTTCGCGCCACGCGAAGATTAGGAGGAAGAATTTCGCGACACACGAGGGCCTTGAAAAGCCCACCCGACTAATTTGTTCATTGCGCCACGCGAAGATTATCCGTCCTAAGTTCGCGACACGCGAAGATTCATAAATCCGGCAATTTTAACCTAATTTCAATTATAAAACATGGAGGAGTCTATAGTCGAATTAACTTGTCATTCTACGATCCAGAGCTTCCCTAAGGTGATTTCCAGAGATAAAGTTTCAATCTTTACCAGTTTTTGATGCTAGATCAAGTTAGAAAAACTATTGAAGAATCGATAACAATGTCGATGAGCGGCTAATCTCTTCGTGTCGTTTCCGGGTGTAGTATCTGCTTGTAAGTGATAGACTAGGGTTCATACTTGATTTGGTTTGCTATTCTTGTAATCATATGATTGTTTGAATGCTTGATTCTTGGAGTTGATTTGAACAATTTGGTTTTTTTATTCAATTTAATATATTCATCAATTCTCGGTTTTTGATCATGAATCATTGAATATTTAGATCTGAGATTCTAAGTTATTAATTGACTATTGAGTTGTTATTCTGTGTCAAGTATCCGTTTTTGTAATCGTTGCTCAACGCAGTCACTATATTGGCTGTTAATTGTTTATCAAATCTAAAAAAATGAGTTATGTCTATGTAACTTCCAATAAGTACAAACCAGTCTTCACAATAACTTGCAATCTGAACCCGGAAGCGATCCGTTTTCTCTTAATAGTTTTTACAAAGTTAAAGTTATTTGTTTTTTAATCAAAACCCAAACAGATTTCATAAAACAAACACTTTCCACCAATTCCATGTGGATACGATACCCTACTCCACTATACTATAGTTTAAGGTAGCTAGGGATTATAATACTTGTTTTTGATTGACCTTGACACCGTGATCAAAATGGAGCCGTTGCCGGGGAATACGTGCGCTTAGTTTTTTGTTTTTAATTATTTTGTTCAGAGCTTCTAATCTTTTGTTTATTCGTGCAGATCATAGGTATATGCATACTCGCAATTCGGGAAAGAAGTCACCACTTTTATTCAATCCAGAAATAAAACAGGCCACTAGAGCCAACCGAAAGATAAAGAACCAAGTCCAAACCATCTTAGAGAAACTCGACAGCCCGAGAATGTCACAAAATCAACCACCGAACCCAGATCCAAACCAAGGAGGGGGACCAGTCCCACCTTTTCCAGATCTCCTATTTCCTAATCAACCACCACCAAATCAACAACCACCCGAACAACCACAACCTCAACCACAAAATCAACCACCACCACCACCATTCCATAACAACCAACCATGTAATAGCTACCCAAGTTACTCAGATTTTGAGGATGATGGGCATTTATCAACAGGACAAAGTTATGGGCCAGAACACGGTTCTCAACATGAGAACTGGGATGAAGATGAAGCATGGTATGACCTAAACCACCACCCTAGACATCAAGAAATAAATAGGGTGAACAATTGGGTACAACCACCACCAAGGGCCGACTATGGGTATCAACCGAGAAATCAGGGTAACTTTGACCAAGAGAACAATTACAGGCAACCTCAAATGAACAGACCAAATCATCAAGAGGAACTGCCTAGGAACAGAAACGTGTCAAGACATGAATAGGGGGTAGACAGTCACTTTCGACCTAGTTTAGCCCTTAACGCTTACCCCGTAATTCCACCAGTTCGTAGGGGGAACACATTTGAGATCAGACCGGGATGTCTAGGGATCCTCCCACATTTCTTTGGGAGAGCTACTAAGGAGCCCTACATGCACTTATCAGAGTATGAGGCCACATGTGGAACCATCGGTGGTCAGGGGTTTACTACAGACGATGTGGAGTTGGTACTCTTCCAATTTTCACTAAAGGACCGTGTTAAACAATGGTTCCTTTCTCTACCGTCTACTAGTATTGCTACTTGGGCAGAGCTTCAACAAAAAGTTCTTGGATGAGTACTTCCCACCACACAAGACTTACAAGGCTAGAGCTGTAATAAGAGATTTCAGGCAACAGTCAGGGGAGCCATTCTATGAAGCTTTCAAGAGGTTTAAAGAATTATTAAGAAATAACCCACACCATGGTAAAGAGAAGTGGGAATTGATCCAGGCATTCTATGATGGCCTTCTGCCTGAAGATGTCAGAGATGTTAACTCTACCAGTAATGGATCATTTTTCTATAACCATGTTGATGAGGATTGGGACATACTTGAGAGAATGGTGGTGATATCCAAAAGACAGGCTAATGCAAGCAGGAGGGGAAAGTCAACTTCATTAGTGAAGTCGGTTGATTATGAGATGGAAAAGCGGTTGGATGCCATGAAGATTCAAATGGCACGTCTTGGTAAGCCAAGTGGTAAAGAGGTGGAAAATGAACCAATCTTATCCGGTATGTGACGGATGTGAAGAGTTGGGGCATGTGTTAGCAAACTACCTAAGAGAGCAAACAAAGCCTGAAGAAGTGAATCAACTTAGAGGAGACAAGGCCACTACTACATACTACATCCAGGACTCAGAAATCACCCTTCACTCAGGTATGGTAATGCATCTAATAAAATGAATCCTAACTTTCAGGGTGCTAATGTGCAGGGTGGAGGACAACCACAACAGCAACAATACCAAAAACGCCAACAAAATTATAACCAAGGCGGATACCAAAGATACCAAAAGGGCTATCAACAACAAAATCAGCAAGGAGGTAGTACAGGAGGTGAGGACACGGGGGCTGCCCAATTTAATGCTATCATGGAGGCTATCAAGGAACTAAAGAAAGAAAATGAAGTAGGTGACAAGACAGTGGGTTCTCTTGCAAAGCAAGTGGGGCAAATGGCTGAAGAGTGGATGAGAAGAGAACCGGGCAAGTTACCAAGCAATACTCAAACCAACCTGCAACAACAAGGATCGGGACCAAAGAATGCTCATGTAAGCCAGCTAAGTGTTTTGTGAAATGGTAAGCAATATGACAACAAAGTTGTCCCTCCACAAACGCTAGTTGAAGGGTTGGTGGAGGATGTGTATGAGGAAAGTGATGACGAACTGGTAATTGTTGCATCTAAGCCTAAACAACCGGTAATTTCGGAAAAACCAAACGATTCTAAAACATCCACTAGTGCTCAAGGGGCGGGTGTGGAGAATAATACCATCCCATTTCTGAGAGCATTGGTTGATCCATCTAAACCTGTAAATAAAAGGGGCCCACAACAATATGAAATGTGGGAAATTTTCAGACAAGTTAAAATTAATCTTCCCCTAATTGATGCAATCAAACAAGTACCAGCATATGCAAAATATCTAAAAGATCTATGCACTCAAAAGAGGAATCATAAGATGTCTAAAATGCTTGATCTAACTGAAAATGTGAGTGCGGTTTTGTCTGGCATTCTTCCACCTAAGCTCCAAGATCCAAGGGCGCCTTTAATCCAAATTCAAATAGGCGATTTCAAAATAGATAAGGCACTTTTGGATTTAGGAGCTAGTGTTAGTATCTTGTCGGGAAGCTTGTATGACCAATACGATTTCGGTCCTCTACAAAAAGCTGATACCTCCGTGGTGTTAGTAGATTTAACTCTTAAGCTTCCCCGCGAGATATTAACAGATGTGATTGTCAAGGTGGAAGATTTCTATTACCCAGTCGACTTTTTAGTGCTTGACTACGCAACCCCTACTAAAGGGAGCCAACCTAATGTTATTTTGGGAAGGTCATTTTTAAAAACTGCTCAATGTGTCATAAATTGCATGACAGGCACACTTGACATGGATTTTGGTAATAGAAAGATGCGTTTAAATGTCTTCTCCCGTACTTTTAATGCTCCAATCATTGATGAATGCTTTAGAGCAGATATCATTGATGGGTGTATTCTTCATGCAAATGAGGATGCGCCAAAGGAGCCGTGTGTTTTGTGTAACAGGGAAGAAGCTAAGTATGAGAATGAGCTGAAAGTTGAAGAGGAGAAATTGGAAGTGTGTGCCATTAAAGAGGGACGACCCACATGGACACTTCAAGTGGAAAGTTTGCCAGAGTCCATAGACACCCATTTAAAACCTTCGTTGGAATCACCACCTCAGGTGGAAATGAAAGAACTACCGACAAGTTTAAAGTATGCCTTCGTAGGAGAGAATGAAACTCTCCCGGTCATTATTGCATCAAATTTGATCGAGGCACGGGAAAAGGCTCTCATGGAGGTTCTGGTTGCCCATAAAGCAGCAATTGGGTGGACGATAGCAGATTTGAAATGGATTAGTCCTTTGATAGTGATGCACAAAATAATCACTGAACCGGATACAAAGCCGGCAAGAGACGCACAAAGAAGGCTAAATCCAAACATGAGGGAAGTTGTGAAGAAAGAAGTCATAAAATGATTGGATGTAGGGATCATCTATCCCATATCTGACAGCACCTGGGTAAGTCCAACACAGACAATACCAATGAAAGCAGGCATCCAGATCATACGGGATGAGCAAGGAGAGCAGGTAGCCACCCGACCCGTAACGGGGTGCAGGGTATGCATTGATTACAGGAAGTTGAACACAACCACTTCCAAGGACCATTTTCCTTTACCTTTCATTGACCAAATCATCGAGAAATTATCAGGTCAGAAGTTTTATTGCTTTTTAGATGGGTACTCAGGATATAATCAGATTGCTTTTCATCCTGATGATCAACATAAGACCATGTTTACCTGCCCATATGGCACTTTTGCATTCAGGAGAATGCTATTTGGGTCGTGTAATGCCCCAGCCACCTTTCAAAGGTGCATGATGAGTATCTTTTCAGATATGATTGGGGAGTGTTTGGAAATCTTCATGGATGAATTTTCAATCTTTGGTCAGTCATTTGATGCATGTTTAGAGAAATTGACCAAAGTATAGAAAAGGTGTTTCGAAACAAACCTAGTCCTTAGTTGGGAAAAAAATTCATTTCAAGGTTCAAGAAGGGTTTGTTTTGGGACACATAGTGTCAAGTAGGGGGATGGAGGTAGACAGAGCAAAAATCAAAGTAATTTCAACACTACCTCCCCTACTAATGTCAAAGGGGTAAGATCATTCTTGGGGCATGCGGGATTTTACCGCCGATTTATTAAGGGTTTTAGCACAATCACAAAACCGCGTTGTAATATACTTTTAGAAGACGTCCAATTTGAATTTGATGATGAGTGTTTAAAAGCATTCAATATTTTGAAAGAAAAATTGGTAGACACCCCAATCTTGCAAGCACCTAATTGGTCACTACCTTTTGAAATCATGTGCGATGCAAGTGATTTTGCAATCGGGCCAGTTTTGGGGCAAAGGGTGGATAAGCAATCGGTGGCAATTTACTATGCCAACAAGACCCTGGATGGGGCACAATTGAATTATACTACTAGTGAGAGAGAATTGCTTGCAGTTGTGTATGCTCTTGATAAGTTCAGGTCTTACATCTGGGGAAGCAAAGTGATAGTGTATTCAGATCATAGTGCGGTGAAGTATCTCATGGAGAAGAAAGACGCAAAGCCTAGATTGATCAGATGGGTCCTATTGTTACAGGAGTTCAACCTAGAGATCCGCAATAAGAAAGGAACATAGAATGTGGTAGCAGACCACCTGTCAAGGGTTGTGAACACCGAAGAGGATTCCACTGAAAGAATTGGGGAGACATTCCCAGATAAGCAAATTTTAAGTGTTTCTACTGGCCCATGGTATACTAACATTGTTAATTATTTGGCTGCAGGTAAAATTCCAGAACATTGGGCTAAGAAGAAGAAGCAACACTTCATGTCTCAAGTGAAGCAGTATATCTGGGATGAACCAGATTTGTTCAAAGTTGGGGCAGATCAAATGATTCGGCGTTTTGTGCCCGAAAGTGAAGTCCAGTATTTGTTAGAACATGCCCATTCATATGCTTGTGGGGGGCACTTCAGTGGACAGAAAACGGGACATAGGGTCCTCACTTGTGGGTTCTTCTGAACCATAATTTTCAAGGATGCAGCAGAGTTTGTGAAGAACTGAACAAGATGTCAGCAGCTTGGGAGCATCACTAAGCGGGATGAGATGCCAATGCGACCCATTATGGTCTTCAACATATTTGATTTGTGGGGCATACACTTCATGGGCCCCTTCCCTAATTCTTTGGGATATATGTACATCTTAGTGGCGATTGATTATGTTTCTAAATGGGTTGAAGCAATCGCCACTAAGACAAATGATCACACAGTGGTGTGCAAGCTCGTTCAAAGTAACATCTTTTCCAGGTTTGGTGTCCCTCGTGTGATCATCAGTGATGGGGGTTCACATTTTAAGAACTTTAAATTTGGGAAATTGCTTAAACGGTACGGTGTGAACCATCAGATTGCCACTCCATATCACCCACAAACAAGTGGGCAAGTGGAGGTATCAAATAGGAAAATAAAGGAGATTTTACAAAAGACGGTACTACCTGATCGTAGGGATTGGTCAACCAAACTAAACGATGCTTTATGGGTCTACCGAACAGCTTACAAAACACCGATTGGTACCACACCATACTGACTAGTTTATGGAAAAGGATGCCATTTGCCGGTTGAAATAGCTCATCGTGCATTATGGGCAGTTAAATCTGTTAATCTTGAATATGACAATACAGGTAAGGAGCGGAAGTTACAATTATGTGAGTTGGAAGAGCTGAGGGATGAAGCTTATGAGTGTGCGCCTGCATACAAAGCAAAGATGAAAGTTGTGCATGATTCAAAGTTAAAGAAGAAGGTCTTCGAGGTAGGCCATAAGGTGTGGCTATACAATTCAAGGCTGAAACTGTTCCCTGGGAAGCTAAAGACTAAATGGATGGGCCCATACTTGGTGATCAGGGTTGTAGAGTTTGGAGAGGTCGAGATAGAAGACTTTGACGATCACCTTAGGCAAGTAGTGAATGGGCATAGACTGAAGCCTTATTTAGAAACAGATGAAATCAACGACACCAAGGAAGAATCGGTAAGTTTTGTCATGCATGCATCTACATAAGAATAACCCGAGTAAAGTTGTAACACCCAAAATAAAAAGAAAAGAAAATTCAAAATTTCACTCCCTCGCGGTACGCGAGGGAGATTTTGACAAAACCTCGCGGTACGCGAGGGGACTGCTTATGCGCCAGAAAATCACCTTCTCGCGGTACGCGAGAAGATCTTCGATGAAGTCTCGCGGTACGCGAGGGAATAGTACACGCGTCAGGGCCAGAAAACACGTGTCATTCACCCTTGCCACCAGCCGACACGTGTCATGCTGACTCAGCACCGTTCGTGACACCTCATCCTCTCGCGGTACGCGAGAGATTTCCTTGGCCGGCCTCGCGGTACGCGAGGGACTGGAAAATCAGCCTATAAAAGGCCTTCAACGGGATTGAAATTCTGTACAGTTTCCAAACATTCCTTATACACAAACCCGATCTCTCAAAACTCTACGACGTTCCAAGCCGCCGTCCAACCTTCCAACGACACCCAACTCAAGCCGTAGTTCTGTCCAAATCCCGCAAAATAGGTATTATTAAAACTATTCATATATATATATAGCCGCAATTATATATATATTCTCTCATATATATTCTCGTTAATCGTGTCTTCCCTAGGAAGAAACATATCGAGGTTCTGCTCAAATTCCGAAGCCTACAACCCTACCAGCCATCAAAATCAAGGTGAACACATTCAACGCTTTTCAAACGATAAAACCATTTTATTTACGAAAACGGCATGAAACAAATTAAATGCTTTAATCATAAGGGTAATCTACGTGATAGCATTCAGGCCATAAGCATACGTAGATTTGATCAAATGGTATACATGTGACGGGTGAAAGTCCGGTCCGTGGCTGGGTACAGATCATGAAAGGGGGTATCATAAGACTGAGGATATGGTTCCTTAGCAGATTATACGAGGGACGAGTTCCTGAGTATCATATAAGACTAAGAACAAGGTTCTTAGCATCACGACCCTGGGAATAGGCTATCAGTCTGAGACATAGAGCTCAGCCAGTTGACCCCATGGCAGTTAACCCAGTGTATGTAGGTGGTATATATTTCAGGTGAAAAAGACTGCTGAATGTGTAGATTTACCATACAGAAACGTGCTTAAAGGCTTTAATTTGGTTTATGTTAGAAATCATTTTCGTGTCAGTTAAATGTGATTCACCGGCTTTATGCTGATGTTCATTTTCAAAACGTTTTTCACAGGTAGTGAAAGAAATCATTAAATTCAGGGTGGTGCAGTAAAGACAAGATCTTTAGGCATATTTAAATCCCTGTGGCAGACTAATACAAGACCAAATGTTGGAACGGACGTATATCCTAGACATTTTTAAATGGCTTGTATTATGTAAATTAATTCAGCAGATGTACATTATATAATAGACTTTTGAATGTCTATTATCATGAAATGAAAAGGGACGTGGATCCCAAGTTTTGACAAAAAGTACAGAATTAACCCTTGAGGTTATTTACATGACATTTCATTACAAAAAGGGCATCAAGTAAAAACAAAGACTTCCGCTGTCCAAATATATGGGACCTCATTCAGATACCAGCATTGTCTCGCGACGCCCGGGCAGGGGTAGCCCGGGGTTGTGACAGGTTGGTATCAGAGCCACATTTAAGGGTTTTAGCAAAATTAGATACTTGTATGATAGTATCTTAGCTTTAACCAATAGTTGTGCCTACTGAACGAACGGTAGGAAGATGCCTTTAACATAACCAATAAATTTCAGGATGACAGATCCATACTATTACCCTCATAACTACCCAAACTTCTTTCCTGGAGAATCATCTAATCAAGTAGTACCAAGCTATGATGATTATGTCCACTATCTACCGACCCCGGAGAATTGGAATAGAATGGTCGCAGAACAAGTGGAGCAGACTCAAGCAAGGCTTGAACCTCTGAGGGAAGAATCAGAGTATTCAGTGGAAATGGAAGATTCAAGAGAATCTTTACGTCCTGTTATGACATCTATGCCACTACCTCAATCATTAGACGTGGTAGATCATACCGGAACAATTCAAGAACATCCACCCAGTCCAAGTGAAGAAACTCCACATTCGATTTCTGAATCCGACAAGGCTGCCGTTTGTGAAGGCAGTGGTGGAAAGTATTTCTTTGATCCTATTCCAGAACATCCCGTTTTCAAGGAACCTTTCTTCTATGTAGATCCCTCCGATGGACGTCAGTATGCAACCGACGGAAAAGTCGTGTGGTCTGTTAACTCAGCATATCACGATCTTAGGATGGGACACAGGGAACCACCTCCTTGTTATGGATACCATGATGAACTGCCAAAATCAATTGATGAACACCTCGATCGTGCTCTTAGAGAGGCTGACGATCTACGTGCTGAACTGTACTTCACCAGACAAGTCGTAGTTAAAAACGAACAAACTATATTTGACTACGAACTAGCCCAGGAAGACAGGAAATACGCAGAACAATGGGTGGCAGATCAGTTGATCCAGAAGGGTGCTATGACCGAGACCCTGGGGAGATTCTATCAAGATTTGGGAGATGTGCTTCTCGATTAAAGTTAATGATAGTATTTGTATAATTAGCTAACTTTAAGTGATATAGATGCATATCTATATTTCTGTATTTGTAACAAATAGATGAAGTTTAAGCGATAATAAACTTCAAATTTTGACCCAAATTCTTGTCTTGTATTCTTAGATGTCTCAACAAAATAACAATAGCGGTCCAGCTACCTACATTACCAAGGAAAAAGGAAAAGAAATTAATAATAATCCTGAAATAACTACTCAACAACCAGAATTGCAACAACTGGTCAAGCAAAGCATTAAAGAAATGCTTCCTGCCATAATAAAGGAAGTACAAGAAAACATCAAAACTCCAAGCTATGTAACCTCTCATTCAAAAAGAACAGAAAACCCTTCGAAAACCAACACAGAGCAAGTAGCAAGCTCTCGTAGAACTCAAACTTCGAAAAGATCCAGAACATCAAGCAATAAGTATTCTGAATCTGAAGAATCGTTAAATCTAAGCAGTGAGAGCTCAGAAGAAGAGAAAGAAACAAAAAGGTATAGACACAAAGGGTGTTCTTATAAAACCTTTCAGGACTGTAAACCTTATGAATTTAAAGGCACCGAAGGCGGTATTGCTACTCTTCACTGGCTAGAGAAGATGGAGTCAGTAATAGCAATTAGCAAGTGTGCTAAGAAAGATCAAGTACTGTATGCTTCAAACTCCTTCAAAAATGAAGCGTTGGAATGGTGGAATTCAATCATTTCTGCCAAAGGGAGGAGAAAGACAAATGCCATGGATTGGAAAGAATTTCGGGCAAAGGTGAAAAAGAAATTTTGCCCCAAGACTGAAAAAGAACAAGCTGAAAGAAAATTTCTGGAGCACCGAATGGTGGGTACCAATGATCGAGAGTATACTACCAAATTTTTTGAATATGCCCGTTTGGCACCTCACCTGGCTAAACCTGAATCGGTTCTCATAACTCGATATATTTACGGTTTAGTTCCAGAGATCCGTGATTTGGTGAAGGTTGTCTCACCAAAAACCATTGAGTCCACCGTAGAATTGACCGGTACCATGACGGCTGGATTAATCAGAAATATAGAGGAAAAGAAGAAAGTCGAATCCTCTATAAAATCAAAACCCGAGGCCAAAAGATTTAGCAAGAACTTTGGGCAAAAGGGGTTACCATTTAACAATCCACCATGCAAAACATGCGGACGTAGGCATAGTGGAAAGTGTGTTTTTGAAACTCCATTCTGTAATCATTGCAAGGTCTCAGGTCACACTACTGAGAATTGCTTCAAGAGAAAGGGAATGATTACTTGTTTCAATTGTGGAGAGCTGGGGCACATCAGCACTAATTGCCCTAAGTTTGCAAGGACCGGAAGAGCTGGAGGATCAGGAGCCAAGATCACTCCAGAAAACAAAAAACCGTACGAGCTTTTGTCATGAATGCTAACCAAGCTGAGAGAACGCCGGACGTAATTACCGGTACATTTCTTCTTAATAATGTTTATGCTAAGGTCTTATTTGACTCGGGTGCGAACCGGAGTTTTATAGATTATAATTTTTGTAATCTATTAAATAAACCATTAAGTCCCTTAGCTGAAACATATGAAGTAGAAACAGCGAACGGTGATTTAATAAAAATATCCCAATCACTGAACAATTGTTACATTACATTGGCTGGTTTCACTATCCCAGTACAATTGTTACCAATGTCAATAACTGGCTTTGACATTATTTTGGGGATGGATTGGTTATCCAATAACCAAGCCGAAATCCTTTGTAATCAACAAGTTGTAAAACTCATTTCACCAACAAACAAAACTCTAACTATCCAAGGTGATAAACCCACAAAACCTATCCAGATAATCTCCATACTTAAAGCAACCAAGTGCTTAAGAAAAGGATATCTGGCATGTCTGGTATCAATTACTGCCTTGGAAAAGGAGAAGAAGATAGAATCAGTACATGTAGTATCTGAATTTCCAGACGTTTTTCCTGAAGAACTGCCTGGATTACCACCAGAACGAGAGGTAGAATTTCGAATCAACCTTGTACCTGGTGCAATTCCAATTGCCAAATCCCCGTACAGACTTGCACCCACAGAAATGGCAGAACTCAAGAAACAATTGGATGAACTTCTTGAGAAAGGTTTTATCCAACCAAGTTCTTCACCCTGGGGAGCTCCAATTCTCTTTGTTAAGAAGAAAGACGGATCAATGCGCATGTGTATTGATTATCGGGAACTGAATAAAGTTACCATCAAAAACCGATACCCGCTTCCACGGATTGACGATTTATTCGATCAACTCCAAGGAGCTTGTCATTTTTCAAAGATCGATCTTCGTTCAGGTTATCATCAGTTGAAAGTGCATGATAACGATATCTCGAAAACTGCATTTCGAACACGGTATGGACATTTCGAGTTCACGGTTATGCCATTTGGACTTACAAATGCTCCTGCCGCATTCATGGACATGATGAATCGTGTCTGCAAACCTTACTTGGATAAGTTTGTCATAGTTTTTATTGATGACATACTTATTTATTCCAAAACCCAAGTTGAACACGAAACTCATCTCCGAACCATACTTGAACTTCTTCGAAAGGAAAAATTATATGCTAAGTTTTCCAAATGCGGATTTTGGTTAACAGAAGTACAATTTCTTGGTCATGTCATCAACATGAACGGAATTCAAGTAGATCCTTCAAAAATCGAAGCTATATCCAAATGGGAAATTCCCAAGTCACCCACCGAAATTCGTAGTTTTCTGGGATTAGCGGGATATTACCGCCGGTTCATTCAAAATTTTTCTCGTATAGCAATCCCACTCACATCCCTAACTCGGAAATCTGTAAAATACGAATGGGGACCCAAACAATCTGAATCTTTTGAAACCTTGAAACAAAAACTGACAAACGCACCTATCTTATCCTTACCAGATGGTATTGAAGACTTCGTAGTTTACTGTGACGCCTCACATACTGGTTTAGGTTGCGTATTAATGCAACGCAAGAAAGTCATTGCTTATGCATCTCGTCAGTTGAAAATTCATGAGAAAAACTACTCAACCCACGATCTAGAGTTGGGCGCTATAATCTTTGCTTTAAAGTTATGGCGACACTATCTCTATGGGGTTAAGTTCACAATCTACACTGATCATAAAAGTCTCAAGTACATATTTAGCCAGAAGGAGTTAAATATGAGACAAAGAAGATGGATGGAAATCCTGAATGATTATGATTGTGAAATTTGTTATCATGAAGGAAAGGCAAATGTAGTAGCAGATGCCTTGAGCCGAAAAGAAAACGTCAAGCCAAAGAGAGTACGTTCTCTCAGACTTGAACTACAAATTGATCTTGTAAGTCAGTTAAAAGAGGCACAAGAGTTAGCTTTGAAAGAAGGTAACTTTGAAAAAGAAGGAATGAAAGGAATGCTTGATTTACTGATCAAAGGTGAAGATAATATCCTTCGCATGAATAAACGTATTTGGGTACCAGTTACAGGTGATCTTCGAGAGCGAATCCTCGAAGAAGCACACAAGTCCAAATACACCATGCACCCAGGAAGTGATAAAATGTACAAAAACCTCAAAGAAAGTTACTGGTGGATTGGTATGAAAAAGAACATTGCTATCTACGTAGCAAAATGTTTGACTTGTTCCAAAGTCAAAGCTGAACACCAAAAGCCAGCTGGATTATTGCAACAGTTAGAATTACCAGTTTGGAAATGGGAATTGATAACTATGGACTTTATTACAAAACTTCCTCGAACCACTCGTGGAAATAATGCAATCTGGGTTATCATTGACCGTTTAACCAAATCAGCTCACTTTCTATCTATCAAAGACACCATGAGTATGGACAAAATGGCACAAATTTACGTTAATGAAATTGTAACATTACATGGTGTGCCTCTATCCATAGTGTCAGATAGAGATAGTCGCTTCACATCTCGATTCTGGCAAAGTTTTCAAACAGCTCTAGGAACTCGATTGAATCTTAGCACTGCTTATCATCCACAAACTGATGGGCAGAGCGAAAGAACTATACAAACCCTAGAAGATATGCTCCGAGCCTGTGTGATAGACTTTGGAGGTAATTGGGATGATCATTTACCTCTAATGGAATTCTCATACAACAATAGTTATCACACAAGTATTCAGGCCGCACCATTTGAAGCATTATACGGAAGAAAATGTCGAACGCCTGTATGTTGGTCAGATATCGGAGAAAATCAGCTATCAGGACCAGAGATAGTCCAAGAAACTACCGATAAAATCTTGCAAATACGAGAACGTCTAAAAATGGCTAGAGATCGACAGAAAAGTTATGCAGATAAACGAAGAAAGCCGTTAGAATTCCAAATCGGTGACAAGGTGTTATTAAAAGTTTCACCTTGGAAAGGTGTTATTCGTTTCGGAAAGAAAGGAAAGTTAAGTCCACGTTTTGTTGGACCTTTCAAAATCATTAAACGAATCGGATCTGTTGCCTATCAGCTTGAACTACCAGTAGAGATGGGTGGAGTACACGATGTATTCCATGTATCAAACCTACGTAAGTGTTTAGCTGATGAATCCTTGCTTATGCCATTACAAGATGTGGAAGTAAATGAAAAGCTCAAATTCATCGAACGCCCGTTACAAATTGAAGACCGACAAATCAAAAAGCTTAAACGGAAACAATTGGTATTGGTCAAAGTAAGATGGGACTCCAGGCGTGGCCCAGAATATACTTGGGAACTTGAGTCAGAAATGCGCAAAAAGTATCCACATCTCTTTCAATAAATCTCGAGGACGAGATTATTCTAAAGGAGGGGAGGATGTAACACCCAAAATAAAAAGAAAAGAAAATTCAAAATTTCACTCCCTCGCGGTACGCGAGGGAGATTTTGACAAAACCTCGCGGTACGCGAGGGGACTGCTTATGCGCCAGAAAATCACCTTCTCGCGGTACGCGAGAAGATCTTCGATGAAGTCTCGCGGTACGCGAGGGAATAGTACACGCGTCAGGGCCAGAAAACACGTGTCATTCACCCTTGCCACCAGCCGACACGTGTCATGCTGACTCAGCACCGTTCGTGACACCTCATCCTCTCGCGGTACGCGAGAGATTTCCTTGGCCGGCCTCGCGGTACGCGAGGGACTGGAAAATCAGCCTATAAAAGGCCTTCAACGGGATTGAAATTCTGTACAGTTTCCAAACATTCCTTATACACAAACCCGATCTCTCAAAACTCTACGACGTTCCAAGCCGCCGTCCAACCTTCCAACGACACCCAACTCAAGCCGTAGTTCTGTCCAAATCCCGCAAAATAGGTATTATTAAAACTATTCATATATATATATAGCCGCAATTATATATATATTCTCTCATATATATTCTCGTTAATCGTGTCTTCCCTAGGAAGAAACATATCGAGGTTCTGCTCAAATTCCGAAGCCTACAACCCTACCAGCCATCAAAATCAAGGTGAACACATTCAACGCTTTTCAAACGATAAAACCATTTTATTTACGAAAACGGCATGAAACAAATTAAATGCTTTAATCATAAGGGTAATCTACGTGATAGCATTCAGGCCATAAGCATACGTAGATTTGATCAAATGGTATACATGTGACGGGTGAAAGTCCGGTCCGTGGCTGGGTACAGATCATGAAAGGGGGTATCATAAGACTGAGGATATGGTTCCTTAGCAGATTATACGAGGGACGAGTTCCTGAGTATCATATAAGACTAAGAACAAGGTTCTTAGCATCACGACCCTGGGAATAGGCTATCAGTCTGAGACATAGAGCTCAGCCAGTTGACCCCATGGCAGTTAACCCAGTGTATGTAGGTGGTATATATTTCAGGTGAAAAAGACTGCTGAATGTGTAGATTTACCATACAGAAACGTGCTTAAAGGCTTTAATTTGGTTTATGTTAGAAATCATTTTCGTGTCAGTTAAATGTGATTCACCGGCTTTATGCTGATGTTCATTTTCAAAACGTTTTTCACAGGTAGTGAAAGAAATCATTAAATTCAGGGTGGTGCAGTAAAGACAAGATCTTTAGGCATATTTAAATCCCTGTGGCAGACTAATACAAGACCAAATGTTGGAACGGACGTATATCCTAGACATTTTTAAATGGCTTGTATTATGTAAATTAATTCAGCAGATGTACATTATATAATAGACTTTTGAATGTCTATTATCATGAAATGAAAAGGGACGTGGATCCCAAGTTTTGACAAAAAGTACAGAATTAACCCTTGAGGTTATTTACATGACATTTCATTACAAAAAGGGCATCAAGTAAAAACAAAGACTTCCGCTGTCCAAATATATGGGACCTCATTCAGATACCAGCATTGTCTCGCGACGCCCGGGCAGGGGTAGCCCGGGGTTGTGACAAAAGTATACCGCGTCTGGCTGAAGACATTAAACTTAGCACTCTTAGGAGGCAACCTAAGCTTTACTTTTTGTGTCTAGAGTAAATGAACGTTGTGGGTGTGTTCTCTAGAAACCCTCACGAGAGGGGTTTAAAAGGCTTGTTGCATACGCTAAATGCATCAATGATTCCTACGAAAGTGAGTTAGTTTTATTTCGTTTTGTGCTTTAAATCTGGGAATAGCCCAAGTGTGGGGACGTTCTGGGAACTTTGAGTCTTATGTTAATGCAATGGGGACCATGCATCATTCTCTGGGGGTTATACCATGTGTAGAGTTTGTAGAGTCTTGAGTCTTCATTTTTAATGTTTTCGGTATGTTTTTGCGGGTTTTTCAAGCTTTCCCGGAGATCTGGGGCCATACGAGCACGAAACATCATCATAAATCTCGTTCCAGGTATATTTTTTCAAAGGAAAAAAGTGAAAAAATTTCCAATCTTTCTGTGAAGGAGGTGTCTTCGCGCCACGCGAACATACAAAGAAAGTTCTTCGTGACATGCGAAGAACAAAAGTAATAACCCGGACGACTATTGGTTCTTCGCGACACTCGAAGAATTGGCCCCATGTATTCGCGACACGCGAATACTCTGAAACTATTTTTTTTATTTTTTTGAGTCATTTGAGTCCGTCGGGTTTATTTAATTTTTATTGAGTCGTATTATTGAGTCGATGTGATGCTTGTGGGTATGTTTCGATTCTGATTTTGCAGGTTTGGAATTAGTTTCTCGTACGCAATCTCCATTCGAGAGATGATGATCCAATCTTGAACTTTCTTGTACAATGCAACCCGCTAGTATCCCTGGAGCACGATCGCGAATGAAATGCTATACGGTCGTATATCCAGCTAAGTTTTTCTTTTAATTTTTGTAATTTTATTTTGTTTTAGTGTCGCTTTTCCTACATTGAGGACAATGTCGAGTTTCAGTGTGGGGAGGGGAGACCTTGTCCAAGTCTAGTTTGTGTCCTTTGTTTTTGAGTTTTGAGTCATAAAACTTTAAAAAATTTTAGAAATGTCCCTGGATTAGAATTTTTGCAACTATATGGAAAATGATAGTACAATCAGAAATTGTGCTAATGAGGAATTGAACGGAATAATAAAGATGATTAAACATGTCTAATTTGTAACGTTTTGATATGCCCAGCCGACTTAAGAGCTTAAACATCTTGATAGTGTATTTAGATAAAATTGAATAATTAATTCAGGATATCTTGTGGGTTCTCATCTTAGGGGTGTCGGTAAGGTCGTAACTGTCAACATAGGGTGATAGGTACCTTTGTAAACAAAAATTTATAAGTTTTAAAATTTTGGCACACTGCTTTCTTTTTATGAAAATAAATTCGAAAGTTGGTGGCGCCCGCAATCCATAATCCATCAATTGAATGAGCTTAATTAATTAAAATTGAAATCTTAGGTTTCGCCTACGTGTTACCCTCCGGGATAGTGACTTGGTTGATACACCCATGGGCGAGACTTAAATGCTCAATAATTGGATATCTAAGTTAGGTTTATGTGTTTCACTTTGGGATGATGACTTGAAGGATACACCCATGCTCCGAAGCTTATGTACTTCATTGTTTAAAAACTGCAGCCTACGTGTCATATATCGTGTTCCAGCATGATTGAAACACCATTGGGTTAGGTTTATTCATAAGTGTTAATAAAAGCTAAACATTCACCCATCGATCCATAATTCATCTAATTTTTAAAACATATAAATTTGTGTTTATAATGGTGGGAAATCTATAAGGTTTAACCCGAGCCTAAACATGATCTTGAGATGGAATTAGGCTGAGTCGTAGCTTATGAGTGTGAGACCCATAAATAGACTGTATGCTCGGTAATGTATAATATTATAGATCACAGAATTGGGGGCTCGAGAGTATGTGGTTGGGTTTAATCGGATCGAAATACCAATTGTTATGGTTAACATGTTGAGAAATCAAAAGATATAAAAGAATAAAATAAATTGCAAGTTTTCTAATTATGATTCCATGCATAATTCTTTTTCAAGACGAAAAAGGTCAAGTGTGAGGATGTGATGTGAGGTTAAATATCCCGTATATAAGAGTCTAAGTTTGTAGTTTTAAGCGTTTAGCTTTGTAAATCGAGTCTGTTTTATGTGCATTTGGTATTTGTGTCTACTACAGGTTTAATGTGCTAATTGAGTGGGAAAACACGAGCTTAAAATCATAGCATAGTAGCATACACGGGCCCCGGAGAAGTTAAAGTCAAGAAAAGTCAAAAATGTGGAATTTAGGTTCTTCGCGTCACGCGAAGATTAGGAGGAAGAATTTCGCGACACACGAGGGCCTTGAAAAGCCCACCCGACTAATTTGTTCATCGCGCCACTCGAAGAACATCCATCTTAAGTTCGCGACACGCGAAGATTCATAAATCCGGCAAATTTAACCTAATTTAAATTATAAAGCATGGAGGAGTCTATAGTCGAATTAACTTGTCATTCTACGATCCAGAGCTTCCCTAAGGTGATTTCCAGAGATAAAGTTTCAATCTTTACCAGTTTTTTATGCTAGATCAAGTTAGAACAACTATTGAAGAATCGATAACAATGTCGATGAGCGGCTAATCTCTTCGTGTCGTTTCCGGGTGTAGGATCTGCTTGTAAGTGATAGACTAGGGTTCATACTTGATTTGGTTTGCTATTCTTGTAATCCTATGATTGTTTGAATGCTTGACTCTTGGATTTGATTTGAACAATATGGTTTTTTTATTCAATTTAATATATTCATCAATTCTCGGTTTTTGATCGTGAATCATTGAATATTTAGATCTGAGATTCTAAGTTGTTAATTGACTATTGAGTTTTTAATCTGTGTCAAGTATCCGGTTTTGTAATCGTTGCTCAACGCAATCACTATCTTGGTTGTTAATTGTTTATCAAAATATAATGAATGAGTTATGTCTATGTAACTTCCAATAAGTACAAACCAGTCTTCACAATAACTTTCAATCTGAACCCGGAAGCGATCCGTTTTCTCTTAATAGTTTTTACAAAGTTAAAGTTATTTGTTTTTCAATCAAAACCCGAACAGCTTTCATAAAACAAAAACTTTCCACCAATTCTCTGTGGATACGATACCCTACTCCACTATACTATAGTTTAAGGTAGCTAGGGATTATAATACTTGTTTTTTATTAACCTTGACACCACGATCAGGCCTGCTGAGTGTGTAAATTGAACATGAAGTTGTGATTATGAAATTAATACTTGTTTGTGCCAAATGATTTTAATGTCAAGATATTGTCTTCACCAGCGTTCAAGCTGACGTTTATTTTCAAAATATTTTCAGGTAATGAATGAAATTGTAACTAGGAAAGTATGGCGGGCAGATATGAAATCTGACCCAGGAAATAAAATGATGGAATGAACGTAGGATTCTTAAGCCTCGTGTAAAGAAAAATCTTAAAAGAAAGGAGATAGGATCAGGGAATTGATCAACCCTGAGTTGCACTATTTCTAGTGGCTTTTTATTTGATTTCAAACACGGTTTTGTAATAAAAAAACGAAAAGGTATTGAAACCCTATGTTTATAAAGTAAATACAAGACTTTTGTTTTCCAACTGAGTTTTGATATTTACAATTACAACCCTTTAGGTTGGGATAAATGATGAAACGATCCTTTTGAAAAAGACTTCCGCTGTGTTTTACAAAAACTCTGAAATCAAAGAGACAATGATACCAATCGGGCTCGCACACGTCCAGGGATGCCTGAGGCGGGGTGTGACAGCCAGAACCAATCTTCGAACTCAAGAAAATAATAATGAAGCTTTCGCCAATGATCTTGACACCATTGATGAACTCAGAGACCTTGCCAAGGTTCGCATTGTAGTCTATCAGCAAAGGATAGCAAGGTCTTACAACAAAAACATAAGGATCAGGAGGTTTCAAGTGGGTGATCTTGTATTGAGAAAAGCATTCTAGAATACCACAATCCTAGCGATGGAAAACTTGCACCAAAGTAGGAAGGCCCATACTTGATTGATTCGAAAGCAGGCAATGGTGCTTATTGGTTAGCAACTATGGATGGAAACATCCTACCAAGGTCCTAGAACGCTATTCACCTAAAAGCCTACTTCATGTAAGTTAGAATAAGGATGGACGTATTCTTTCTTTTATTATTATCGCTTTGTATCACTATACTGACTTGAGTGTTGGAGGGGTGTTAGCCAGGCTAACACCCACCGTCACCAAGAATTCATGTTTTGCAGGAAGTACCTCTAGGGATCCTGACAAAAGACAGATACTGGTCATCTCTCCTAAATTAAGGTATCCTGCATACTTTCTAAGGTTTAAATGTTTTCACCTTTCTAAGAATTGAGTTTAAACACTCCGCCAGTAGCGCACGTAATTCAAGTATAGTCCATTTAGAAAACGGGTTTGTAAATTTTGTAAATAAAGGTTCTCGGGTACAGGAGACTTGACGGGAGTAGTACTTTATCGTTTTGTAAATAATTAGGCGAGGGTTATTTTATAATTATCGAGACTCAAAGGTGTATTTTATAAAAGTTGCGAAACGGGTCAAGCCCGGGGAGCCGGTGGCGCGTGGAGGCCAAGCCCGGTGTATTTTATAATTATCGAGACTCGAAGGTGTATTTTATAATTATCGAGACTCGAAGGTGTATTTTATAAAAGATAAACCCTACCCCCAAAAACCTAAAACCCCCACCCTTTAAAAACCTAAACCCCCACCCCACCCATAAAAACCTAAATGCCTAGCCGGTTTTAACGCCGCCAAAATGAGTTCATTCGGAGTTCATTTAGATCGGTTTTCTTATAAATAAAAAGTTTTCTCATGATCCTTAGTCGGGTGTTCATATTACACATGTGCAAATAGTAAAATAAAATAGAAAATTGATGTGGTCCCACATATTTCTTATTGTTTTCAAGAAAGCATGCAAACTAATTTCATGCTTGCACTCGATTATTTATTACTGCACATAGATAGCATTCCTAATCATAAAAGGCGTTGCTTTTTTTAAAATAAAAGTCGAGAGGAGTGTGGGTGCGGTTTTGTTCTCTGAATCAGGAGAGGAGACCATATGGGTTTTTAATTAGTTTAAAGCTATTCTCATGCGGTGACTATTCATATAGCTCCTAACTCGCTCGTTCAAAAGCGGTTCGGTTCGGTTCGGTTCGGTTCGTCTCGTTAGCTCTCTCGACTTGGCTCGTTTTAATTTTAGCCCAAATGTTAGTATTTTATAACCATATGGAAATCCATTTCAGCCAACTTCCCTACTCGATTTGGCTCAAGTTTTTAATTTATTTTATATATACATACACATATATAGGGGAAGGTTCCACTAAAAAATGATTTTTCGCTATAAAATGCTAAGAAGTGGGTCAACCGAACTCCGATTGAGCTTATTCTAGCGACGTTGGAACCGTCTCATCGAACCCTAACCCACCCCAAAAAACCTAAACCCCCTCCACCCGCACCCCCAAAAACCTAAACCCACTCCAATCGCACCCCAAAAAGCCTAAAACCACCATACCCACCCCCCAAAAACCTAAACCCACACCCCCTAAAAACCTAAACCCACCCTCACTTACCCCCAAAAACCTAAACCCCCTCCAACCGCACCCCTAAAAACCTAAACCTCCTCCAACCGCACCCCGGAAAGCCTAAACCCACCATACCCACCCCCCAAAAACCTAAACTCCCTCCCCACACTCCCTAAAAACCTAAACCCACCCTCACTTACCCCCAAAAACCTAAACCTCCCACCCCCAAAAAAAACTAAACATTAAGGCTAAAACCATAAAATTCAACGCTAAAATCTAAACCCTAAAAACTAAGATGGTAGAGTTCGACGAGACGGTTCCAACGCCACTGCATGAGCTCAATCAAAGTTCGTTTGATATCGTTTCTTAATGTTTTTGTTATTTCTTAGGTTTTTTTAACGAAATATCACTTTTTATTTGAAACTCCTCCACCTATATATGTCTTGTCCACTTGGTAATACTTAATTTAGGGATGCTCAAATAATTCATGGCAAAAAACTTGGTTGAAATCAACTTGTTTACAAACTGAACCAGCTCGATTCAGATCGTTTACAAACTAAGCCGAGCACGAGCTGACCTTGGTTCGGCTCGGTTCGGCTCTTGAACAGTGGACACCTTCATTTTTTCTTAATCCTTGATCTAAATTCATTTTTATAAAGTGTTTAGAAGTGTTAAATTTTCAAATTCTTGTACAATCTATAATATCAATATTAAAAAAGTTGCAATTGGGAATTACAAGAGACATCCTTTCAAGAGAAATCTAAACGGATGGACGAACCAGATGACAAGAAGGCTTCTTGAAGAAGCTAAAGCTTGTAATCCACAACAACAAGGTGCTAGCATCCAACCTCTTTGAGAAGATAATCTTATGTGAAAGATCTCTTTCTTTCTCTTTTGTTTTTGTTCTCTATTTCAATCTACAAATTATCATAATAGTGTTAGTGTGGTCAGAAAGATGTACATTATATTCTTATATGTGAAACCTTCAAATCAAAAAGAAAAACAATCGAGAATGGGAACACTCATTCTTGGTCATGACCCCCCCGATGAACGTCATCAAGCCAATAAAAACTAGATTAACCTAGATAGCTAGGGTAATTAAGATATCGTATCCACAAGTAGCATGTGATTAATATTATGTTGGGTTTCGTATACTAGTTTTAAAACTTTTGTCAATAAACAAGTAGCGGAAGCGTGTATACAAACCGATCCAAATCAGGTTTTGAATTCCCAATAATTAATATTTAAATATTATATATCTACCAAGTAGAAAATTTAATTAATTAATAACCATTGATTAATTTATTCTAAATTAACTAATTATTTTATTGTAAGATTATAAAGGCTGGTGGATACAAAATGACCAAATACTGAAAACTTGAAGACGAAGTTGAATAAAAACTAAATTTTGGCCCGGACGAAACTTTAGTTTCGTCTGAAACTTTCGAATGAAAGTGTAGTTGGGACGAAAGTTTTCTGTATAATATATATAGCCGGTTCTTTTCTTGTTGTTTAAGCTTCGAATCATTCCCATAATATGATGGCTACTTTCACTTGTATTTTTTACTGATTTTTGGTCTGTAATAATTGCTAAGGTTTGTATTGTATATGTTTTGAGCGTTTGTTCAATAAAATTAGTGGTTTTTTGCTTCTAGTATTGTGTATGGTGTTCTTTAGATTGGTTAGTTGATTTTGAGTCTGTTTTACATATATTAGCCTAATTATATGTAAAAATAAAATAAAATTGGAGGCGCTATTTAGGTGGTGGCCAAAAACTCTAGCTTCATTTCTTTTACCCATGGGATGCCTCTACCATATAACTAGGGGTGAGCAAAAAACCGAATTAACCGAACCGAAACCGAATTAACCAAAAAAACCGACCCAAACCAAAACCGACGGTTTTGGTTGGTATTTTTTGAAAACCCGGTTTGGTTTCGGTTTTGTATTTTTTGATAATCGAAGAAACCGAACAGAACATATACATATACTTTAATTATATATTGTGTGCATCCATATTTCATAATATATATTATATTGTGTTGTTGGCGTCTATGTTACACTTTATTATTTATAGTTATTGAATTTATAAATTATAATGTTTATTTTTTATGTTAAGTATTTTTTAAGAAAACTAATAATTTTTATAGCTTAAAATATTTAAGACAAAATATATGATGATCATTAGTTAATAAAAAAACTTTAGGCCCAAAATTTCAAACTCATGTTCATTATTTTTAGTCATTTTTCTTTTACTTCAAAAAATTCAAGCCCAATTAGTTTTAAAACCGAAAAAACCGAAACCGAACAAAACTCATTGCAAAAACCGAAAAAATCAAAACCGAACGGTTTCAAAAAATTAAAAACTGAACTTTCGGTTTTGGTTTGATTTTACCCCAAAACCGACCCAAATTGACTCATACACACCCTACATATAACACAACTCTAGATGAAGAAGAGATATTTCACAACTGGAACCAAAGCTCTAATTTTCAAAAAAAATGGATGTAATGTTTAGATTTGGAAAAAATAATTAAACTAGAATCAAGAATCATCAAATAGTGTAAGAATTAGAACGACACTAAGTAAGAATAACAACTAAACTTGTTGTCACAGAATATATTAAAAAGGATAAGAACCACCTTATAATTTATAAATAAAACCGACCCACCAATACTATTTTATTATATTTTATATATCAAAACAAAACCTTCGGGAATATTAAAGTTTTTATTCTTTTCGTTTTGGCAACCAAACTTCTTAACATTTTCATTTTCAACCCTTATACTATATAATATACGTTTTTAGTCCGTTTCATTTTGTATTACTTTCATTTTCCTTTAATAACTTTCGTTCGTTAACTTTTTTCAAAATACGGAGGGCACGATTGTTTTTAGTTTTTTTTGTCAACGTTCCGATATAAATTTTTTTAAACGGAGTTATATTCAAAATCTAAGGGTTTTTTTATCGTTACCATTAGCGAGAGCCGTTACCATTGTAGTACCGTGACAAGCCGAACCTATTATGAGCGAACAACATCATTTTCGGTATTGATATTATCGTAAGCCGTATCGGTATTCGCATTTATGCTTTTCGATGACCCGATCCATTAATTATTTTATTTTGTTTATTTCCTTTTTTATTATTTAGTTTTATGTTTCTCTTTGATTAATATTATTTTTATCGTTACACTTACGTTTTAATTTTCTTTTATTTTTGCATTTAGCGAGTGTCATTACCGGTGTGGTATCGTGACGAGTCGAACTTATTATGAGTGAACAACATCATTGTCGGTATTGGTATTATCGGAACCCGTATCGTTCTTCGCTTTTATGGTTTTTGACGACTCGATCCAGTATTTTTTTTCCCTTTTTTATCGTTTAGTTTTATGTTTTTTTATTAACATTATTTTTACCGTTGCACTTGCGTTCCTGGACGAACCGAATCGATAACTACCAAACTTCCGCCGCGTAGCGTGGGAAAAAAAACTAGTTAAATATAATAGGAAAACTACAAACCGCCAAGTTCAAAGATATGTAAACGTAGCGAATATATAAGGATTAAGAGGATATACATGAAAGAAATGGCATATAGAGGTCAACAAAAAACCGGTTTGCAAACCGAAACAGGTTCCAAACCCAACCCAAAACCGATCATGAAATTGGTCTTAGTTTCAAACCGAACTGCCGGTTTGATATCGATTTAAGAACTTCTCCGCTGAAACTGGTATAGAACTGGTTAAAACTGAACCGAACCGATCCTTTCCCCTTCATAAACCAGTTTTAAATCCGAAATCGTTCCGGTTTTGGACTTTATTGACCGAACCGGTTTAGGAAAAATCCCGGTTAGCAAGATATCAAGTCCAAAAATTCAAGCCCATGTCAATAGTGGTCGGTCCGGGTCAGGCTCATGCCCAGGCCCATGTCAATAGTGGTCGGTCCGGGTCATTATTGTGCTCATATTCTTCTACGCTTCCACGGTCACGGTTAGTCCGTGAGTCGACCGTATGTTTTTTGTCCAATGTTACACGATATCTATCTATCTTTGTTTGATCATTTGGGTGTCCTTTTATGACATTGGGGGGGGGGGGTTTGTATGACCATGTGAACCACAGTATTTATATTATATGTTCATATTTTTATCAATATTAAAATAAGGAGTGTATTTTACAATAAATATACACACACACACAACACCCCAAGTATGCACTAACAAACGTATACATACATGTAACAAGTAACCAAATGTCGAAAATAAACAAATAGTGAAGTATTAGTCACATTGAGTAGAGCCACGAGTCAAGAGAGTCGTAGATAGCTTTTAGAACCTTATGGAGCTTGCTTAAGGCTATAAAGAGCCCAGCAGCAAGAAGACATGATTTGGGAGAGTTGAGTCAACAAATTAGGAAGTTGTGCCATATATACAGTTTTAGATAAATCTCAATGAAGAAATACATTGTTGACATCGACTTGCTGAATATGTTTCAACCTTAAGAAAGACGTTGTTGACATCGACTTGCTGAATATGTTCCAAACTTGAGAACTAGAACCGATAAAACCAACATTGTCAGTTTTTGATAATCCAAACAAGAAAGAACTTCACAAATTTGTATTTAACCAAAACTCTCATACACTCTTTCTCGAAGATCATCAACAAGATGAAAAACAACAGATACAACTTCACTACGATCTATTTACACTGAATGATTCATCGTTGTGATGAATCATATAAAAACCCTAGACCAGTGAAATAACGTATCAAACCCTAACAGAAAAGAGGCGAACTCAATCAAAGAGATAAAAGTTTTTCTTCTTTTCAAATGAAGAAAGAGATGCTATATATATCAACGAACAGATGCCCTAGTTCAGGAAACTTCAAGCCCAACTATCCATCTACAAGCCCAGCTATCCATCTATAAGCTCAGCAATAAAGCTCCAAGCCCATTAATCATATAATCAGCAGAAGCCCATATGAAAATGAAATAACCCACATTAGTGTTTGCAAAATGAATTGAAAGAAAGAAAATCAAATTAAAGCGAAGACATTACATATTTTTCACACACCCCCACAATTCAATTATGCAAACATATCAAACATATGCAGCAAAGAACACAAAAAATCATGCTGGCCCATTAACAAACCCTTAGTAAAAATGTCAGCAAGTTGGTTCTTGGAATCTACACCTTCAGTCCTGATATAACCACTAGATATTTTTTCCGTTAAGAAAAATAAATCAATCTCAAAATGCTTAGTCCTGTCATGAAATACAGGATTTCGAGCAATAGACAACGCTGCAGAATTATCACAGTACAAAGTCACAGGAGTGCTAATATTAACCTTTAATTCACGAAGAACGTTTACTAACCACGTTATTTCACATGTCGCAGCACACATAGCTCTGTACTCGGCCTCAGCTGTAGACCGAGATACAGTGGGCTGCTTTTACTTTTCCAAGAAATTAAAGAGTTACCCAACAGAATACAGAACCCAGTAATTGACTTCCTAGAGTCCAAACACTTTCCCCAATCAGAATCAGAATAAGCCCGTAAGTCAAAAACCAGACCTTTGCTAAACAAAATTCCTTTTCCAGGAGACTTTTTCAAATATTTCAGCAGTCTTAAAGCAACATTTAAATGTGGAACAAGTGGTTTGTGCATATACTGACTTAAGTAATGCACAGAATATGAAATGTCAGGTCTGGTGTGTGACAAATATATCAATTTTCCAACTAACTTTTGATATGTAGAAATATTAATCACAGGGGTACTGTCCTTTTTACACAAAGCAGTTAACACATAATTTTGTTCAATAGGACTATTAACTGGTTTGCATCCTGTCATGCCATACTCAGCTAACAGCTCTAAGCAGTACTTTCTTTGAGATAAACACACACCATTATCGATTTTAATGACTTCAATACCAAGAAAGTATTTTAATTCTCCCAAGTCTTTCATTAAAAATTTTGACTTAAGAAATTTTTCAACACTTAAAATCTCAGCAGAATTATTACCAGTTACAACAATATCATCCACATACACTAGAAGAATAAGAAATACAGATTTACTAGATTTTACAAATAAAGAATGATCACACTTGCTTTGCACAAAACCTAATTCATATAATACTCCAACTAATTTTTCATTCCACATCCTAGGTGCTTGTTTTAGACCATACAAGGATTTTTTCAACTTACACACCTTTGACTCATTTTTTGAAAAATAACCTTCAGGTAAAGACATGTATACATCTTCCTTTAATTCACCATAAAGAAAAGCATTATTAATATCTAGTTGGTAAAGAGGCCAGCTATTTTGTACAGCAATAGCTAACACACATTTCACAGTAACCATTTTTACAACAGGCGAAAAAGTTTCATCAAAGTCAATGCCTTCTCTTTGACTAAACCCTTTAGCCACTAATCTAGCTTTATATCTATCTATTTCACCTGTGGATTTATATTTAATTTTATACACCCATTTACACCCAATAATTTTTCTATTTTTTGGTAATTCAACTAAATCCCACGTGTCATTTCTATTCAAAGCCATCATTTCATCATTCATAGCATTAACCCAATTTGGATCATTTATGGCCTCATAGTAACCTTTTGGTTCACTAGACTTATTTAATATAGACACAAAACACATATTTTCACATGACAAATTTGAATAGTTAACAACATTTTCTAACCCATATTTGACCTTTCCTTCAACAACAAAATCACCTAACTTCCTAGGAAATGACACGTTTCTGGTAGACCTCCTGAGAACAGTAGGAACAGAGTGTTGATTTAACAAATTACCCTCAGAAGAGGTGTTTTCATCACTAATACTGTTTACACCCTCAACCCCGCCAGGTTGGGAACTAGAACTATCAGACTGCTGAGTCACAGCCCCATCTGTAACAATTCTAACTCCTTCCCCTGACTGCTGAGACCTATGTAACACAGACTCATTTTCTTTTCCAGCCCCCTCATCATCATTGGGATTTTTTTCAATTTCAAAATGACTAGTTATGTTGGATTCAAACAGATCAAAAAAAGTTAAAGTGTTAACGTTTTTATCAATAACAGGATTATTGTCTTGTAAACTTGTATTTTCTTTAAAAGGAAAAACGGTTTCATAAAACTTCACATCTCTAGAGAAAATAACCACTTTATTATCGAGACTCCACAATTTATAACCTTTTTTCTGATTGGAATATCCAATAAAAACACATTTTTCAGAATGACTAGAAAATTTGTTTTTGTTATTTAAAACTGCACTGAATCCTAAACAACCAAACATTTTTAAGTGATTCAAAGAGGGCTTAAAGCCATACACTAGTTCATACGGAGATCTACCATTTAGCACGGAACTTGGTATCCTGTTAATCAGATAAGCAGCAGTCAGCACACATTCAGACCAAAACCTAAGAGGCAAGCCTCCTTGAAACAACAATGCCCTAGCAACATTCAACAAATGCCTATGCTTTCTTTCAGCAATACCATTTTGCTGTGGAGTATAAACACAAGATGTTTGATGAAGTATTCCTTCAGAATCAAAAAACTCTTTCATTTGTTTATTTAAAAACTCAGTTCCATTGTCACTTCTAAACACTTTCACTGTTTTACCAAACTGATTTTTAATTAAATGAAAAAAACATTTAACATTTTCAAACACTTCATCCTTATGTTTCAATAGATAGACCCACACAGCCCTAGAGAAGTCATCTACTATAGTAAGAAACATCCTGAAGCCATCTTTAGTTAGGACTTTATACGGACCCCATACATCCAAGTGAACAAGTTCACCCAATTGAATTGACTTATGATCACTCAAAGGGAATGGCTCCCTATGTTGCTTAGCTCTATGACAAATTTCACATGGCGAATCATTTTCAACAGTTCTTAGGTTTAAATTTTCTTTTAAAACTTTTAGAACATTCTCATATGGATGTCCTAATCTAGCATGCCACAAGTTTGTTATATTATGACTACTATAACACACCTTAGAATTCACAGAAGAATCACCACACACATAGAGACCATCAAGTTGGCTACCAGTCACCAGGACACTCTTTGTTAAGGAATCCTGAATATGACAGTTATATTCATCAAATGATACAGTCAGTTTACTATCCTTGGCTAACTTATAAACAGACATCAAGTTAACACAATAATTTGGAACAACAAATACATCATACAAGGTGACCCTGTTACTTAGTTTTATATTTCCAATTTTGGTCACAGCAGCACTAGTACCATTTGGATGTTTAACTTTTATATTTAATTCGGAAACATCAATCTGATTTATTAAATCTTTATCAGTCATAACCATATGCTGATTAGCACCAGAGTCAACCACCCAACCCATTCCATTACTAGTTCCAACCATATTAGAAAAACCAAATATTCTTTTTGTAAAACCCATAGAACAGAATGGATCAATAGACCTACCAGAAACATTATTACTTTGAGTGTTATCAACAGGTTTCTCATTTAGAAGACTTAGCAGTTTAGCCACCTGATCAGAGGTAAGAACACTACTTGGAATAGAGACAGAGGCATTAGCATTTTCAATGATAGAGCTATTGCTAGTTCCAACTTTCTTATTCTGACCATTTCTGGGTTTCATCCATGAAGGATACCCTACAATTTCAAAACATCTTTCAATAGTATGACCAGCTTTATTACACTTAGTACATTGTAAATTCTGATTTGGAACTCTGGGAGATTTTCCCTTTTTATCAAAAAATTGATTTGTTTTAGAAACAAAACCAGATGCCTGAACTTGCCCCTTTTGAGCTCCATTATTAGAATTCCTATGTGATTCTTCTCTAGAGATTATAGCAAAAGCTTCTTTTACAGAGGGAAGTTCATCTTTGATAAGTAAACTAGTTCTAACAGATTGATACACACTGTCGAGACCCATCAAGAACTGCATTAACTTTATCAGATGATTGAAGTTATTAAACTCCTTAGAAGCATTACAAGTACATGCAGGTAATTGAAGGATCTGGTCAAGTTGTTTCCACATTATATTTAATCTGTGATAGTATTCAGATACAGACTGACCATTTTGAGCAAATGAATTAATCTTTTGATACATATCAAACACAATAGACCCATCTACTTTATCATAGGTTTCTTTTAAATCTTTCCATACTTCAGAGGCAAGTTTAGAATACACCTGTCCTAGATAAAGTTCCTCACTCACAGAATTCAAAATCCAGGTAAGCACAACAGAATTACATCTATCCCATTGTCTAGCAAGAACATCATCATCATCAGATTTAACACAAGTACCATCAATAAAGCCTATTTTGTTTTTAACTTGAAGAGCTAGACTCATAGCATTACACCACACAGTATAATTCTCGGTGCCTTTTAATTTCACATTTACAATACTCAAACTACTAGAGTCACTAGCATGAAGATAGAGAGGATCACTAGCATCAAGTTTGCTAATCAAAGTACCAACTATAACACCTTCAGCCATATTTCAGTCAAACAAATAGCAAATGCAGATGTAAACACTCAGGCACACGCACAAGCACCCCACTGGAGTCAGTCACAGGGTTTCACACCAATCAAGTTGGCAGATTAAGGACCAACAAAAGTGGTGAATGCAGATTTAAACTCAAGAAATACCACACAAGTGATGCACAGTAATATTATGAAATAAGACTACCAAAGTGTAACAAACAGATGTCGTGTGACAGTAAACAAAACAATTAAAGAGCTAATATGAAAGGATCTCACCCAGGGGCGCCCAAGTTAGGGTACTCCAAAGCTCCAAAGAAAAACAAATCAAGAAGAACCGTAGCGAGGAAGAATCCTTAGATCAAGACAGATCCACACCCAATCCAAGTCGATGTTAATAGATCAGAAACAGATGCTAGATTTTTTTCTTCAATCGGAACCTTAGGCGAGCAAGAATCCTTATATCAAGACAGATCCACAACCACTCCAACTTGATGTGTATAGATCAGAAACAGCCACCACCAGATCTAGAGATCTGATACGGTAACAACCAGCGGAAGAACCAGAATCAACATAAAACACTCGATCAGAGCTATAATAGCTCTGATACCATGTCAGTTTTTGATAATCCAAACAAGAAAGAACTTCACAAATTTGTATTTAACCAAAACTCTCATACACTCTTTCTCGAAGATCATCAACAAGATGAAAAACAACAGATACAACTTCACTACGATCTATTTACACTGAATGATTCATCGTTGTGATGAATCATATAAAAACCCTAGACCAGTGAAATAACGTATCAAACCCTAACAGAAAAGAGGCGAACTCAATCAAAGAGATAAAAGTTTTTCTTCTTTTCAAATGAAGAAAGAGATGCTATATATATCAACGAACAGATGCCCTAGTTCAGGAAACTTCAAGCCCAACTATCCATCTACAAGCCCAGCTATCCATCTATAAGCTCAGCAATAAAGCTCCAAGCCCATTAATCATATAATCAGCAGAAGCCCATATGAAAATGAAATAACCCACATTAGTGTTTGCAAAATGAATTGAAAGAAAGAAAATCAAATTAAAGCGAAGACATTACATATGTTTTTGTCCAATGTTACACGATATCTATCTATCTTTGTTTGGTCATTTGGGTGTCCTTTTATGACATTGGGGGGGGGGGGGGTTTGTATGACCATGTGAACCACAGTATTTATATTATATGTTCATATTTTTATCAATATTAAAATAAGGAGTGTATTTTACAATAAATATACACACACACACAACACCCCAAGTATGCACTAACAAACGTATACATACATGTAACAAGTAACCAAATGTCGAAAATAAACAAATAGTGAAGTATTAGTCACATTGAGTAGAGCCACGAGTCAAGAGAGTCGTAGATAGCTTTTAGAACCTTATGGAGCTTGCTTAAGGCTATAAAGAGCCCAGCAGCAAGAAGACATGATTTGGGAGAGTTGAGTCAACAAATTAGGAAGTTGTGCCATATATACAGTTTTAGATAAATCTCAATGAAGAAATACATTGTTGACATCGACTTGCTGAATATGTTTCAACCTTAAGAAAGACGTTGTTGACATCGACTTGCTGAATATGTTCCAAACTTGAGAACTAGAACCGATAAAACCAACATGATAGTGATTGATTTGACAACCCAAGCTAAAAATCTCATTATAATCGATAGCCCATGGTCTAGTGAAAGCCTTGGTAAGAAATCGAACTTTATGTCTTCATGGATCTATTAGAGTGTCTTTTTATCCTATAAAGCCACTTACAACCAACAATGTAGGCATGAGCAGTCCGGCTAGAGTGTGAGGCATCAACTTCATATGCATAACATCCCATCATGCCAGCCATTTATGAGCCTGAATGAAAGTGGTAAGTTGAGAAGTATGAATGGAGGAAGCATGAAGAAGAACATGATCAGGAAAGTGTTTAAGGTTATGGGTGTGGTTATGAGAACGAGTTACTGTCAGAGAAGGAGGAGAGGAGGCGGGTGAGAGTGAGGACGAAGTATTAAAAGTTGGTAGCACAAAATGTGAAATAAATAAGAATGAGATTATGATAGTAATATGAATCTCAACAGGAATTAAATAATTAATGAAGGAATTAAGAAAATAATCACATAAAAAGTGACTAGGTCTAAAAGTGTAGGTACTTAAAGACCATGTGTAGTGGTCTAACGCCGAGGGCGTGACCGCCAACACGTCGGAGCCACATCGACCAAACCCTTAAAGCACACCCCCTCCGCCCTTCAGGCGTTATCAGGTTAACGCACAGCCCTTCACGTCCCTCCTTAGCGCCCACGTAATGGTGTTTAACGCCCCTCCACGCAGGGGCGGACCTACCTTATGGGTAGGGGTAGCTACCCGTAGTTTTTTTTTACAGTTTTATATATCTGGTTACCTCTTACATTACCTCTGAGCAAAATTTACGTTACACCTAAAAAAAATTTAAAATCTCAACACTTCATAAAAAGTCTAAAATTTTATAAAAAATCTAATACTTTATCAAAAGTCCCCACATTTTGTTATAGGTTTTGAGGTATTGAGTTTTAATAAAACAATTGTGCTTTAGCCAAACCAAATGTTTTATTAAAACCCAATACCTGAAAGTCTCAATTCTCAAACCCAACTTACCCAAGCGGCAAGAAGAAAGACAGAGAGCGGAACTGTGAGAGTCAGAGACTGACCACTCGACCAGCCGCTTGACCTGAGTTGAGACCACCACACAGTGCCGCCTCCGCCAAACCCCAGTCCTCCACCTCTGCAGTTCGTCTCGCCAGTCGCATGTTACGGTAACATATATATGCAATTGGCCGAAAATTTTATAGTCCCCCGCCGCCCCCTAATAGGGAAAAAATCTCGGGCCCCCTACGTTTTTTTTCAAGCTCCACCACTGATGTTATCGTCAAAAAAAATTGTTTACATGAAAGTACGGTCTAAATTTTTTTTTGTTTCATTTACATGAAAGTACAGTAAAAAAAATCGTTACCCCTGAACTTTTGTTCAAGATCCGTCATTGCCTCCACGCCCAAAATCCTACAAAAGTGGTGCTGACTCGGATCAATCACGTCCTTCGGCATGAATCGGTAACTCATAGTCTAACAACTATCCTTAACCAGAAAGCAACAATATTATCATTTAACAAATCTTTATTATGAAACATAATTAAGATAATGGCAGGCGATATGAAAGCAACAATATCTATACTGTATAATAAATAAATTTTTTTATGGGACACTTGTCACTCTCATATGCATTCTTATAATTTTTCCCGTCTCTCTTTCCTATTAATTACACAAATTTTCTTTAATTGTTTTTAATCATTTTCTCTCCTATTAAATAATAATGATTTCTACACTTTTTTATAAAACGTTTTTTATTTGAAAAAAATATAGGTTTGTTCATAAAGCATTTTTAGAAATTCAACATTTCTTTCATTTTTTTATAAAACAGTTTTAAAAAGTAACTATATGAACGTTTCTAAAATTTGTATTAAACAACTATGTAATATGTCATAAATATGTAATATATAAATATTTATTATTAATTATATAACATTGTATTTATTCAATATGTGTAATACACAGAGTTTCTAACCTAGTTATCATTTAACGTCATTCTTGTTTTTATGTTTCAGCAACAACATAATACAGACTAAAGGTCTGTTAATACGCTTATAACATAAAAACAGACATGATGAACCTCCTTGGCCAATGATCTATCTGAGAATTAAAATTTGTAGCTCTTAATGGCTTTTGATCCTTAAAATAGCTTGAGTTAACACCTTTCTTATCTCATAGTAAGTTTATATTAGTCACTAGGCTAAAATCTCGTGTATTACACGAGTTGAATAAATGAAATGTTATATACTTAGTAATAAAAAATTTATATTTTTAAAAACTTGTGTAATACACGAGTTAAATAAACCGGTATATTAAATCGGTTGAACTATTTATAATTAAATAATAAGTATCCATAATTAGATTTATCTTAAAAATCTAAATATAAATTATTTTAATATCATTATTCAATATGAGATAGAGAGACAGGAAAAAATGATACAAATGAACCACAAAGTGACACGTGTCCATAGAATTTTATTTATTAATATAAAGATTATTATTTGATATTATTATTTAATAGGAGAGAGATTCAGAAAAATTAATATTTAATAGGAGAGAGAGACGAGAAATTAAAGGTGAGGAGTAACCAGAGAGTGACACGTGCCCTTATGGTTTTCCTTTATTATATAGTATAGATTAATATTTTCAAAACAATTAGCCAAAACAAAAACGGGTTACAATTTTGCATACCTGATGACTCTGAGGTTTAAATTAGAAAAATTTGCATAAATCTTTGA
This sequence comes from Smallanthus sonchifolius, assembly GCA_023525975.1. NCBI lineage: Eukaryota > Viridiplantae > Streptophyta > Magnoliopsida > Asterales > Asteraceae > Smallanthus > Smallanthus sonchifolius. The sequence continues at coordinate 21,715,180 of CM042043.1, forward strand.
CGTAAAATAACTTTTTTTTTTCAGTTTAATCTACACCGATTATAAATAACATTGTTTTTTTTTCAATTTAATCTACACCGTACTATTTCCAATGCTCTTATTCAATCATTAGAGCATTCACAACATGTTTTGTATTGTGAGTGAGTTCGGTAAATTTTAGAAAGTGTTTTAAAGTGGTTGTAAGTGGAGGAGAGAGAAAAAGTATAAATTTTTTATATATTTAGGGAAAACATTGTTCACGTGTATAATATTTTTTTAAAGTGGTTGTGAGTAGAGGAAAGAGAAAAGGTAACGATAAAAGTATAAAAAGTATTATTTAATTAAAATTAAGAAAAAAAAAAGAAGTTATTTTAGTGTAATTATAAAATGATTAAGAAAGCTAGTGTGAATTCTCTTACGACTAGTACAATTTGCAAAATGAGAAGACACCAGGCATAGAGTACAACTCTTTTTGCATGACATCATCTATTTTGTTTTTATGTTAACTTTACACTTAAGCCATGAATATATTAGATTTACATTTTAGCCCTTGAACTTTAAAATAAGTTTTCTTTTTTACTTTTTCTTTTAACAAATTTATACTACAGTCCCTGAACTTAGATAAAGTTATCATTTAATATTTTTCTCTATTCTAACCAACCGAGTTACGAGACGTGACATATGCACAATTGTAACGAAATTACGCTTGAGAGTGTACAAATATCTAAGCACTTACGTACAACGTAATTATGAATTTTTTTAAACGGTTTTGCTTTCTTTTTCTAATTTTTTACCCGTTAACTTTTTAACGTCGTTATCCTTTTGTTTTTGTGTTATGGTAAAGTTTTTTGAATACTACTATATATTTCGTTGCAACGCATTGGTTTGCGTAAAGTTTTTGCTTTTTTTAATATACACATAAAAACAAAAGTTTTTGGAATATTATTAGTTGTTTAGTTGCAACGCGCGTACATAGAAAGGACGTTAATTTCTTACGTGGTTTAAAACACCATAGCGCGGGCCCATTTCTAGTTCAGGACATTTATAAGTAGGTTTGTAAAAACATGTATTTAGGTATAATTATAATTATTTAAATTATCGAACATTATTTATTTTCCTTTATTAGTATTTTAATTTACTAAGCTTCATTAGATTATAATATTTTTGCAAAGTACTTTTGCCGTTTTTATTTTACCAAATCATATACTATGTAAACAAATAAAGATACTAAGTCTCTTGGGTACTTATGGATCAAAAACGGGTCAAATTACAAAGCTCTTTTATGGAAAGACTGGTTCGTTTCAAGTTCTTGTAATTATGTATATGTTGTTTTTAGCCCCGTGCTAGAGTTCCTTGCTTCTGTTTGGGGCTGTGTTTTGTTTTCTAATAAAATTTGCCTTTAAAAAAAAGAAATTTTCAAATAAGACTTGTTTATAACTTCATAATCACGTTTATTGTTCTTTAATTTCCATAACTATTTAACTTTATGAATTATAAGTTTCAATGAACTAAATTTATAAGATCTAAATATGTCAAATCTTACAAGATATTTACTGAAATTATCATTTATGTTAAACTTATTCAGTTTTCTAGAAAATAAAATTAGAAATTGTACACATAGTTTTAAATTATATATACCTTTGGGCTGAAATAACAAAATAATGAGGCAGCCCACATAGAACAAAGTCCAAGACCAGAAATACAACCGAACTAAGATCAAATATTTAGGATTACATCTAGCAAGATAATGACATCTGCTTTTGCTTCTCCAGACAACACAACCACACCACGTGATCTCTTTATAATTTTTTAATATGTGAAAAACCAATTCAAAATAAAATAGATATGACGATTAAAATTCTTTAAAAATTAACTAAATAGTAAGTTCTGGTTTATTTTGATTCTTGTCATGTTTACTAGAGATATCAGATATATTTGAGGGATCAATGGGTATGTTATATATTAGACTTAGAGTAGCTTAGAACCCGTGTAATATACACGACAAATATTAATACATAAAAGTCACCCGTGTAATACACACGACAAATATTAATACATAAAATTATTAAAATTTTATGTATATATTTTACGGGTGTAAAAATGTATTACAATATAATAAGGATAGAAAACAAAATTCAAAATATGTTAAGCTAATTTATAACTGTGTTTCGAAAATACGTTAATTACTATTTAATATCATTTGACTTTCATTTTCTATTTGATATCGTTGGCCATTTGGTGCAATGGTAGCCCCAAGACTTCCCATGCCGGAGGTCTTGGATCGGATCCGGGCGACAACAAAAAAGGGATCTGTGGCCACGTCAGGGGGTTTACCCAGTTGGGGGATTCCTCCTGGGGTGGACTGCCCTGGATGTTTTAGGTGTTTGCCTCGGGGAAACCCAATTATCCTCGAAAATCTAGGTGTTGCTGTTCAAAAATAAAAGTTACTATTTGATTGAAAATAAAAGTTACATAATTAGATTTCAAAGTTTCTTATAATAAATAATAATTTAAAATAAATGTGTTTTATTAGTATAACTAGTTTAGAACATGTGTATTACACAGTGTGAAAAAATGTATTACATATACTAACAATAAAAAACAAAGTAAAAAAATATGTAAAAGTTAGTATATAATTGAGTTTAAAAAATACATAAAACACTATTCAATGTAATTTGACTTTCAATAACTATTTGATTGAAAACACAAGCTAGTTAATTACATTTCAAAGTTTCTTATAATATGAGATATATTTAAATTAAATGTGTTTTTCTAGTATAATTAATAATTTATTTAAAAATATATTATTATTGAAATATGAAACTGTATTTATTATGAGATAGAGGCGGGGAAAAATTTATAAGGATGAATATCGAGGCGACATGTGGCATTAAGAAACCTTTATTTATTATATAGTATATATTAGTATTTTATTTAAAAATATATTATAGATTAAAGAGTAAAGTACACGGATGGTCCCTGTGGTTTACCAAAATATTGGATTTAGTCCATAACTTTTCAAAAGTACATGGATAGTCCCTATAGTTTGCACATTGTAACGCATTTAGTCATCAGCCAACAAATCTAATAGTTTTAGAAGGTCCAAGTTAGAGACTAAATGCGTTAAAAAGTGCAAACCATAGCGACCATACATGTACTTTTGGCAAAGTTTGAGGACTAAAGGCGTTACAAAGTGCAAACCCCATGGAGCATATGTGTACTTTACTCTAGATTAAAAGGTAGAGATGTATTTAATAAGAGGGATGAGCGGGAAAAAGTGACGAAAATAAATATGAAGACGACACGTGACATAAAAAACATTTATTTATTATATAGTATAGATATAGATTTGACTTTTTCATATAACAAAACTCGAATTAGTTTTTTTTCTTCTGATAAATATTTTTAATCCATGAATTTTATATAACATTAAAAGGAGAGCATATGGTCAGCAAAGGGTTTAATATTAAAAGGGTTGTGTTACCCTTTTCAATGATTTTTACTTGTTGTATTTTCCTTATGTTTTCAAATAAATACTATTTAAACTTTTTTTTTTTTTTATCTTTTTTTATCAATCAGTCATTGTTGGTTAATTAGTTGTTTAAGTTTTTCTTTTTGAGTAAATGATAAATATCAAATTGTAATTAGTTTTAAAGACGTTTTTTTAAAAAAATATATGATTATTTTTAACGACGTTTTGTAAAAAAAGTAATATACTAGTTAGAAAAAGTGTTTTCAAATACATCTTAATTTTTTATCGGTTGTGGTGGACTTGTGGTGCTGAAGGTGGGAGGGAGGGTATATGTGATAATTGAAGAAAATGACGGTACGCCAGATGACGTGCACTTTTTCATCATTTGAAACCCTAACCACTTGAGTAGACAGAAACTAAAATCCAATCATCTGAATTGTATTTAATTTTATTTTTCGGAGTCAAGTTAGAGAACAGCTCAAATTCAGATTTCGGTTTCTGAGTCGAGATAGGAAATTTGTGACTTTCAAACACCCAAGATCTGAATTTAAGTGATATATAATTTTATTTTTATGTAAAAAAAGTATAGTGTTTTTTTTTTCGAATTACACTACGTATTTATGTTTTCTTTCTCCTAACTCGAAGTGCCTTAATTAACCTATATTAGACCGGATTATAATTTTTGAATTTGGATTAGAATTTAAAATTTTCAATTAAGGAAAACTGTGAATCCTGTCCTGTTTATTTTATTTTGAGCTAGTGGAATTCCCCCGCATGATGCGGCGGGAATTCTGTATATGCGCAAAACGGAAGATACTGTTAATATTAGTATTAGACCTATTTACATAGAAGTTGTGCAAGCATAAACGTAAAGTTGCGAGTTTAACAATTATGTTGTCACGAAGATTAACGTTGAACTTTTTGTAAAAGTTGGGGGGCCTTCATCGGAACTGGGCGGATGAAGATGTGACGGTATTGCTTTTGGTGATCTTAACCGGCTCAAAGGGAGGGGCAGGGTGGGCCACGGCTCCATGCCCGAAGTATTTAAAATTTTTGTATATGTTTTATATAGTATATTTAGTCTATACATCTATTTTGTGTACATCAAATTTTCCTTAGTGCAATATTTATTTTTCATGTGTCATATTTCTTATTTTCTTTTCTTTTTGTTTCTCTTTTTAAAAGTTTGTCCCACAAAAACTCATAATTGTTTAAACTATTAAACAAAAACAAAAAAAGACACAAAAATGTAAATATTTAAACCCATTACATATAATTTTTTTTTTATTGAGGCCCGCTTTTTTATTACTTGTCTAGGGTACAAAACGTTTCGAATATTCTCCGGGCCGGCCCTGGATGAGGGAAATTATATTAAAATTAGAAAATAAATTATATTTGACACGACTCGCTTTTGAATAAAATTTATAAACATTAATAAAAAGAAGCAAGTCGCAAAAGGATATTCGGAATCTCATAAGACATTATATGTCAGAAGTTATAAAAGGAAAATCAAACTAAAATTAAATAGAAACAAAAATAAGGATATATTATATCTGACACGATTCGGTTTTGAATAAAAAATTTTATCATAAAATACGCATATGATGACTGTATATACGAATTTTTATAAAACATTATATTTTAAAAGTTATAAGAGAAAAATAAATATGTTTAAAAGTAATTATAAGTATTAAAATATAAACAAGAGGAAGTAATTATAAGTATTAAAATATTCTAGAGGAACACCAAAGTACATCGGGAGACTGACTCGATCACGCGACCTCTTCTTTAGAGGTATGCACACCTAACCTAATCACCACATTGTTAGGTTTTATGTTTTGTCTTGATTTTAATTATATTTATGTAATAGGACACGTGACAAATTTAACCGGTAAGAGCATTCCCAACATATTCCCTATCCCTACTCTATCTCTATAATTTAAAGAACTTTTTACATAAATCATTCAAATCATCTCTTATCTCATTCCCTGTCTCATACAAAAAAAAAATAAAAAAAAATATATATAGTGTTACAAAAGTTCTCTAAATTTAATTACTCACTGTACACACCCTATCTCATTCTCTCCCAAATGACTGAATTCCTCCCCCTCTCCTGTTCTTCTTCTACCCTCTCTAAGCAGAGAAATCAACCATTCCATCGTCGGTGGTATGAAACCACGATTCTGATCATCGAAAAAAAGGAGAATCAATTGACGTGTGAAATTTATTGGTGCTTTGATCGCCGTCATGGCTTCTTCAACTCTTTTCGATTAAGTATTTTGTTTGGAGATTTTGATCAACTATAGTGCATGAAATTTTTTAGTTTAGCAATGATCTCACCAGTGTCATAAACCCTAACCGCGTCTCCTCCTTGAACCCTAAGACATTTTCTGGTGTAGCCTAGCACCCTCAATTAGAAGGTAAAACTGAGGTTCTCAATAGGTACTTAGAATCCTACTTAAGATGCATGGTGATGGATAATCCCTTACAATGGCCAAAATGGATTACTTTGACTGAATGGTGGCATAACACCACTGCCTATTCAGTTATTGGAATGTCAACCTTTGAAGCCTTATATGGCATTCCTTTTCCACTTCATATTCCATACATTCCAAATTATTCTAAAATTAACTCCATTGAAGAATGGTTTCAATGGAGGGAGTTGAAGTTGACCACTCTTAAAGCTAATTTAGCTAAGGCTAAGAATCGAATGAAACAATTTGCTAATCACAAAACGACAGAGAGGCAGTTTCTAATGGGCAATTGGGTGTATGTTAAATTGCAGCCACATGTACAATGAACTTTACAGAAGCATCGCTGTTAGAAATTAGCTCCTACTTACTATGGTTCTTACATGATTACTGAAAAAATTGACATTAGAATACTGCTTGATATGCCACTATTTACAAGAACTTAGGCGGAACGGAGTTGAGAAGTTTTTCTTACCATCAACTCATCTTCTAGATTTGATCCAAGGTCTCGAAACTTAGCCACTATGCTCATAATCTTGCATGCGAACTTGTAAATAAACTAAATTTTCTTCATCTTTAGCACCTCCGACTCTCTTCTTAGAGTTTGTAAACGGGCTTTTTGTACTCTTACAGCTCCTAGACACCGAACCCAGATTGAATCCCAATCAACTTTTGCATCTTTGTTTGCTACTTGAAGTAGGACGTCTTCAGGTAACGTTTGAAAAATAAACTCTCTAGCGATCAAGTTCTTCCTACCTTCGGTTGTTCTTCCCGTTACTAGATCTATTGCTTCCCATAGACCATAAACTTGTAAGATCGATTCCACCATAATCGACTAACTCGTGTATTTGTGGATGTTAACTTAGGTGTAACATTTCTGAATTTTCACTTTTGTAACTATCTTTGGAATATTGGCAATAAACACCCCTGAACTATTGTGATCTATGTATCTCTATCCCAACTTATATTTAGGGTGATATACAACCATCTTGAGACTTTATACTATGTGTAACTATGCGTATCTTGCTTGTAGCCTTTAAACTATGCTTATACTTAGACTTTCGGGAAACCTTTGAGCCACTAAGACTCATGTATAACACTTGTTAACACCCCAAACACATCAAAACAACATAAACATATCCTTATGTTTGCAAACAACTCAAAACATAACTCTTTGTGAAGTACATTTTCACATTCATCGCGTACCAAACAAACCTTCGTTTTTTTTACTACCGTATAGTACCGTCAACCGCATCAAACTAACTTTATAATGTTGTTCTATAATCTTAGAGCAATCATTTCTATTTTTGAAACAACTTTTATTTTGGAAACTTTCCTAAAATAGTTACCGATTTCCGAGAAAAAGTTTAAATTACGCATGTGTATATTGGGTCTTCGTTCTTTATGTACCGAACACTAACCGTCAAATATGCCTATCATAATTTAAACATCAACATTTTTAGCCCAAAACATTCCTTTCATAGTTACAAACAACGTTCGTGTTCAAGACTTTCCTTAAATAACTCCCAAAAAGCTGGAAACGACCAAATTACGCGTACGTAAACCTTCGGGCCTCACATGGACCAAACTTAGCCCATCCCCTGGCCCCATAGCAGGTTTTCACAACCCATGAGGCCCTTAATAGCCCTTGAAGTCGGCGTCCTTGTAACTTATACCCCTGCCCTAACTTTTGTTACAAGAACTTTCCAAAAATGCGGCATCCATGCACCTCCTCATGAACTAGTATAAATAGGAGCCTACCCCACCTCCTTTCCTCACACACCTGCGACTTGTAGGAGTGTTCATCGGGTTTCGTGTTATTCGGTTCGGGTTATTCGGGTTTTTTGTTATAAGAATCCAACCCGTTTATCGACCCAAATAAGATTCGGGTTAATCAGTTTCGGGTTATTCGGTTTCGGGTTTATTTGGGTCGGGTTATCGGTATTCGGGTTTCTAAGTAAAAGTTGCAAAGAATACTTTACAATTTAACTTAACATTATACTTATCAAATGATAAGCACAAAATATCAAATAAAAACACTCTCAATATGATCTTTCATTCAAACTCATACATAAAAACATATATTAACTAAAAACACCAAATAAAATAAGCATAAAGCAAACCGTATAAACCAATCGTGTAAATTAAAAAAAAAGTCAAATCGAATCAACAAATATAATGTTCACTTTTCGAATTGCCACTTTCATATCTGCTCGCTCGTCCGTTTCCAGTCATATATTAAAAAATTTCAAATAAAATAAACATTAAAAATGGTTACATGTATATTGAGCTAAGTTTACAAATAAATATTAAAATAATAAAAATACATTTTTATTATTATTCGGGTTAATCGAGTTTACCCGATTAACATTTTTTTAACCCATTTATCAAACCGAATACTACCTTCGGGTTCGGGTTCCATCTTAATCGGGTTCGAGTTGTTCGGGTTTCATCTTAATTGGGTTCGGGTTAATTCGGGTCGGGTTCGGTATCCAGGTTTCAGATAAAAAGGACACCACTAGCGACTTGGAGAGCTCCATATGCTGCCAAGAGCCATCCCCTACCCTCTCCAAGTGATGAATTAGTCCAAGACACCAAGAGGAACGAGATCGAGAAGCAAACAAGTAAGAATCTTCCACCAATTTCAATTTCTTTTTTTCTTGTTCAATTATCTTCATCTCCTCAATATTTTTTCTATTTTCTATCCATGATCACTTGATTATGTGAACCCTCAACCTTAAAAACTCTCTAATAATCTTAGTCAAACTAACAAATCAAGCTAACAATCACCAACTAACAAACAAAGGATCCCGTTTGCAAAGATGGATATGCCGTCGCATTCTGTGAATCCTCAAGACAACTATTGCAAAAGTGGCTCTGCCGATGCTTTAGTATGTTCTTGCTAACATAAAACATATTAATTATTCTATACTATCACTTATATAAAACCGCGCTAATTTAAAATAGAATTCGTTTGCTTGTGTCGGCTATGTCGTTTGCATTCTGTGATTCTTCAAAACGCTTCAGTAAATATCATGGCTAGACTGGTGACACGGGACGTTTTGGCTAACCTAATCCGAGTATGTTATGTAATATGATAATATAATAACATTCGTCTAATTTTTATTTACGCGTTCCCTTAAAACCCTAAACGGTCCACTTAAGTGCAACCGTTGATTGTGGACAGAAACTGTGCTGATTTTAACTACGCATAACTTGATCATAATTAATCGAAACTGATCAAACTCAAATTCCACGACGTATTTTGTCGAATTTTCTTTCCAACCATAATTGGCTCATTTTCTAATTCAAATGTATGACTCCGTAGTAGCCGAAACGGGACAGAAACCTTTTTCAGTACCTTCTGTCTTGTTTGACTTTTTTGGCAATGATCCGAGTCTCAAACGGAAAAACTTTCTAAACGAAACTTCTTCGGAACGATTTAAACTAGTCACTTGTAAAATTTCTTAGTTTTTGTACATCGTTTGATATTTTTAACATGTACGTTTCTATTCAGCTTTTATGCTGTCCAAATCTGAAAATTTACAACATTAACAATTATATATTCAATCCTCTATTTCTAGCATCCGTTAACATTCTAGCTTCCGATAAATGCCATCCAAAACCCTAATTAACTATATCATGATCTTTTAGGGCGTTGATCTAAATCCTAGAACTCTCGAGCTTTGCGAGTCAATCACCTCTCAACAAATGTGAGTTTACATAGCCCCTTTTCATTTTTGTAGATTTTGAGGTGAAACATGTTGTACATTGAAAACTATTTGCAATTACAATATACAATTCTACATGATGACTATTTGTGTAATTTGTGCTTGAATGCTATGAGTTGAACTACATATACATGACACATTCGTGCAATCATTAACTCTGTACAAGCCAACGGTAACATTGATAGATCTATTGTGTCTGACAAACCCACCCAGGTAGGGTGTTTGTTACCGACTCTACATTAGGGTAACCTGCATATTATGCCTCAGTTACAAGGTTTGTTTGTACACCTAGTTTTGACTATAGATTCTCCATAAAATGCCTTATTTACCATATATCATATGAATTGTATAAAATATTTAAAAACTACATGAGATTTCTAAACCTATGTATTCTCACAAACTATTTATAGTTGACCCTATCATTTTCAACATGTTTTAGGTGGAATTGTTTGAAGTACAAGTTTATCACATAGGAGCTTATGGACCTAGAGACAAAGAAATTGGATTTATTGTTAGGCCTTGTTATTTGAAAAATGTGTATTTGTACTTTTAAATAAATTCAATAAATTATGAATTTTAGTTTGATCATGAGCTTTTGAACAGTCTACATGTCCCGCCCCGACGTATTCCGTTGTCGGTTGGGTTGTGACATTAGGGCACTGTAGTGGGACATTACCTTGCTCTCTTGTCGGCACTGATGTAGTGTTAAATAACCCATGTTTAAGAGTCGCTTTTGTACTGTTTTAGGCGTTTAGCCGTGTACTTTTAGTCATTTTATGTTGTACTTGTAGTAGTGTGTTTTACAGGTTAAAGGTGCTAAATAAGCGAAAAACGAGATATAATTGAGAAGGCGTCGAAGCACAGGAAGTCAAAGATCAAAAAGTCAAAATTCCTAGAATTTGGGATCTTCGAGGTACGCGAAGACATGGGAGAAAGAGTTTGCGACACGCGAGTAGAAGAAAAACCCAGCCCGACAATATTGTCCTTGCGCCACATGAAGGATGGGCGTGAGATCTTCATGGTACGCGAGGGGCCCGCGGATCAGCAAAAAGCCCTAATTTCATATTTAAGCCTAATTCAACCCTAATTCGCAACGATCTTTCATTCAGACGAATTCAAAGTCATTGGGGCGAATTTCAGAGGCATAAGTGGTTCTAGATCATCGGGTTAAGCTGTGGTCGTGTGTTTGACAAGCATACGCAGCTAATTCACATGCGACTTCCTCTGGGCATATGGTTTGTATAGGTTTTCTTGTTATTATATATGTTCAGTTTCTAACAATAACTAAATGGATTGATGTATTGGTTGATTTAACTAATTTATCTGTGTGTTTTAAGTTTTCTTTCTTTACAATCGCATTCGGTTGATGATAAAACCTAGAGCGGGTTAGGTGACTAAAGAGGTTAACTTGACACTAGTAAATTGGGTGATTGGATTATACTGGTTATGACAAAACTAGTTGTATAGGTTTGCTAACAACAATCTGTCTTCAATTACTATTTTACCTGATTTTCCAACACTATGTCTATGTGGTATCTAAATTGAACAGCTGACTTTTGCATGAACCTAGAATATGAAGTTTGGAGGAGGTTGCTTTCTTTATTTAATTTGAGGTTTAATCAAGAGAATTAACTAAACTAAACCAAATTATCATTTCCAACAATTACTCGTGGAGACGACTCGACTTCCCACTTACTATTTAATTCTTATTTTTTTGACCGACCAAATGACATCGATCAGGCACCATCACTCCAGTCACATTGGTTCCCAATATGTTGTCTTGCTATAGAAATCGGTCTTGGTCTTAGTCTTGTTCTTGCTACTTGTTTCTTATTTCTTTCTACCTGCTTCTTTTTTCTTGCTAATTTGTTTATTGCATCTTTCTTCTTGCCTCTTGCGAGCTGTCGAGGAATGAAAGAAGTCGCTTTCTAGGAGAAGGAGTACGAGGAAGTCAAGTTACTTGGTTCTTGCCTCTGGAGTCTTGCTTTTGTTGTCGAGTTTTCTTGATCGTTCGCCAGTTTCTTCTTCAGCTTAACTTCTGACTCTTGTATTCTTGGTATTCATATGAAGTACTTTGTTACCTCCAATGTTGTTGTCGAACACCTATAACAATCACCTAAACACCACCAATCGCCATCTCCTTTCTCCTTTTTCTTTCCGCTGCACAAACCTCTTTTTTCACCTGAATCAATTGTTGTATTGGGGATTATGAAATCTCAGCATGCGAGACTTTAAATAGCAAACCCATCGTTGGATTTGTTCAACTAGGTGTTTTGAAGTGTCTGTAACGATTCTGTAAGGTCCTAGTTCTTGAGGATCTTCAATCAACGGATTCAGCAGCGTGTTGAACCTGGCGGAAACAGACTTGACACGTGACTTGTAGGTAGAATCAAAGAGGACGAGACACAATTCAAAAGTCAAACGATTCGTATATTGATAAAAACACTTAAAACACAATATAGATCGTTCAACAACTCGTCTAACCTGTCTCTCTCGTCCAACCTGAATACTGTTACAAACACATCTATTTATACTAAAACAGAAAGTATTCGGATGCAGCCGCATACTTCAAGTATGCTTCTCGGACCGCATACTTCAAGTATGCGGCAACATACCTCAAGTATGCTGCCCAGACCGCATACTTCAAGTATGTTGCCGACACTGAAGTATGCTGCCACATGAAGTATGTTGCTGGCCATGAAGTATGCTGCTGCATAATTTCTTGCTTCTTCCAATCTTCATCTTCTGAACTTCTGAACAACTCGGTGATTCTTTGATTGCGTCAGCCTATTATATTTTTGGTCCTTACAGATTCAATCTCCAAGAAATGGAAATTTTCCCTTCCACTCTTTTCTTTCCTTTTCTTTTTCTCTTTGGCCTTGATCTGGTTCTTGGTGATGACTCTAATACCAATGGTTGGAAATCATAGATAAAAAAATGCACAACAAACGATTTTTGTGGTTCACTCCATCCACGACTATTTCTTATATTAAACTTGACAACCAATCCTAATCGAATGCGTATTCTATTTCTACTAAAATACTAATCTCAATCCCATACGAATACAAACAAACCTTTTTTGCTCAAACAATAATTTACAAACATTAGGAAACTAGACACCTCAATCCTTATTATAATAAACGATTTCAAAAAATGCCACATGTTATTATCATATTTTTTTTCTCACTAAATTTTCTAATTCTTCCTATTTTAAGTAATCTTGAATTTTGAAATCTAATTATGTTAATTTTTCTTTTTCAGAAAAAATAAAATAAAATCTGAATTATAATTATCACTTAACTAAGGAAACAAAGAATTTTATTTATTGTACTTTCATTTTTCTATTAAACACCCCATGTAATACATGAATATATAACCTAGTATTCTAATAAAGATACTTTGCCTCTTAATGCTTTATGTCTTAGCCACCTTCTCCTTTATCTGTTTAGAATAGTTATGGACTACAACACTTGTGTTCTATGTGTCGAAGTATCCATTGGGCTTTAAGCCCGTGGACCCTCTAACGGATGTGCAGTTTGGGTATTGACCCAAGAATATTTATTACGAGGCTATATCGCACCATCGAGATGAATCCGAACCAGGGAGTCTCACCTTCTTCACCCCATACCCGTGGAACGTCTGCCCAGAAAATTAAGTGACGGAAATTTGTTTTAAAGTGGCGAAGCTTGATAAAAAAACGCAGAGGGGCCGAGATTTTTTTTTCCTATCAGGGGGCGGAACTATAAAATTTTAGGCCGAATACGTATACATTAACACTACTGAGCGAAAAATTGACCGAATACGTATACATTAACACTGTGAGTGAAAAATCAGGGGGGTGGGCCCCTCCAGGCCCTCACTAAGCTTCCCCCATGGTTTCAACATTGGCACCCTGTGGGACCGCGGACAAATAGTTACGTTTAATTATTGGTTATTATATATAAGGGTTTAGTTTGATTATTATTGTTTGTTGGAGGGTGTCTATTGCAACTTTGCATGGTATTTACCTTTTGTTATGTATGGAATGAAGATTAGATTTGAGTAGAGAATTCCTCTCCTTCTTCCAAGTATTTCTCTATTATGTTTTGACCCTATCACTAAACTAACATCTTGTTCTTAAATCAGCCATTTTTGCATGGTTTGTAGGAAGATACAATAGTGTATGCACAAGCTTAGGTAAAATATAACAACTTAAAGCACCGAAAATAATTGCTTAAAATGTTTGTGGCAGCTTTGTATATGAATAGATGCATTCTATTGTACATTTTATAACTGTGAGTCATGAGCAGTTGTTTAACTCTTGATTTACTATTTGAGAACATGGGTACAAGAAAATAATGGGCCACGTGACCTATCAGAATTGTGTCTCTGAAACATGGGAACACTGTTTTATATTGGTCCATTAAAATCCTAAAACATTTTCTCCTAATTTTTTTGGATTTATAGGGATTTTTTAAGTCATTTTGATTTATAGGCGAATTTTGAAACACTTTGGTTTATAGGTTGTCGACTCGTTGGTCAAGCGGATTCAACAAATTCGTTGGTGCGTGAAACAGATTCAACCTATTCGATTGGTGACACAAGGAGACTTTACAATGACATATTTTTTTCTTTTTATTTTCTAAAATTCGATAAAATTTGGTTTTTCTTTAGTAACTTATAATATTTAATTTTTCTAAAAAAACTAAATACACCGTTTGTTTTTTTCCCCAACATTCCCATATAAATTTTGTTGAAACCGAGTTGTTTTCAAAATAAAGTATTTCTGGTCTTGTAAATATAAAAAATACTATATTTTGAAAACAACTCTATTTTCAATAAAATTTAAATCAAATGTCGACAAATTTTTTTTAAACAAAACAACATATTTAGATTTATAGGAAAAATAAATATTAGAAGTTATTTGGGAAAACCATGATGAGGACACTCAAATTAGTATTGAAGGTCTAGTGGTACAACAGACAAACAAGTTCAGGTATTTATGATCGTTTATGCAAATGACGGAGACATAGACATGGATGTAGCACACCGTGTTTAGGCAGGTTGTACCAAAGAAAGGAGGGACGACAATTGTCACGAATCTGAAGAATGAACTAATACCCACGAGAACCGTGACGAAGTGGGGAGTTTGCAAAGACAATTGTAAGCTCAATTACACCACTAGAAACGACCATTTCCTACTGTCTTTAATCGATCAAATGCTGGAACGTCTATCAGTGAAACAATTTTACTGTTTCCTAAATGCCCATTGCTCCTGGACCATGAAAAGACCACGTTCACATGTCCATATGACATATGGTACCTTTGCGTATTGACGTATAGTTCGGACTGTGTAACGCACCAACTACATTCCAAGACCCATGATTGCAATATTCCACGATATGATAGAGGATTCAATGGAAGTTTTTATGGATGATTTTTTAGTCTTTGGGGATTCATTTAGCAACTCATTAAAGATCTTGAAAAAAGTTTGACACTGTGCGAAGAGACTAATCTTATGCTCACCTGGGAAAAATGTCGTTTTATGGTGAATGAGGAAATAGTCTTAGGGCATAATATTTCAAAAAAACGACTTGAAGTGGACAGAGAAAAAGTGGAAACCATTGTTAAACTTCCACAACCCACTTCAGTGTAATCATCCGATGTTTCTTAGGTCACGCTTGGTTCTATAGGCGTTTTATCAAAAATTGGTCAACAGGAAGTCAACAACAGCTAAAAGACGAAGCAGGGAGCAGACAAGGGCAAGGCACGACCGTGCCTTGCCATGCATGGCCGTGCATGCTTGTCCTGCTCCCCACGGACTCCAGTACACTGTCCCTTGTACCCTGTTTGATTCCCGAGGTGTTTGCACACCCGTGCGTTACTCATGTTGAAGCCTATAAATAGAGGGTTTGGGATCTTAATTCCACACACCATTCCATACCTCAAGAACAGTTTAGAAGAGAGCATTCTCGTAGTTAGAGTAGAGAGTAGAGGGGCTCTTACTCATTGTTGGGAGCCTACGAAACTCATCGTTACGCTAGTCGTTATGGCCATTCGTGGCTAAACCTTCTTTGTATTGCTAGGGTGAAGATGATGTTTGGTGCATGTTAATGTTTAACGTATTAATTTAGTGGTATGTTTATGTCTTTAACTAATTCACTCTTAAAAAACCACCTTTTAGTGGGCTTTTATCATTGTCTAAATCCGTCTTTATATTTGTGAGTGTCTTGGTTTTAAAGAGTAAGATCATAAAACCTTTTTAAATCAAACTTCCTTTGAAACTCGTACGTCTTTATACGAGCAGAGATTGATAAGCCAAGGCTTGGTCGATACTTCTAAGATCGTACGTCTTTATACGAGCTTATTATGCAACCAAGAATTGGTGAACTCATGTTGGGAACTGTACGTCTTTATACTTGGTCCCATTGTTACACCTTCTCCCGGTGAGCAAAATATAATCATCTATTTAACTTTAATATAAAACATTTTAAGTCCGATGTCTTGGACCAACCCGGAGATGACCATTCGATGGATTGAGAGTAATTGTTATCCATAATGGGAGGCACTACTATTTTAATTTAAAGATTATAATTTGTGAATCAAATGTAGTGAGGATGAGACTCTAGCGGTGACCCGGGTCACAAGTTTGTAGTAGTCACACCGCTGAATTAGTCAACTTAACATTATCACGTACCAAGCTGATTCGAAGCGTGAAGCAATACTATCCGTAACCTGATCATTTCCGCTATATTTACTTTTATGCTATTTACTATTCTGCTAGTTACATTTCTGTTACACACATCACGCATGTTTTTACTTTTAAGTTATTTACTTTACCGTCATTTACTTTTCTGCTTCATAAGCACACAAAACCCACTTACTAATTGATCCGACTAAACGATAACAAAAGTTGAGTATTGAAACTCGACCGTGTCCGTTGGTTCTATACTTGGTTCTTACATAGACTATATTACGCTGCGATAGGTACACTTGCCTATTGTGTGTGTTTTAAGTTAAAGTAATTATCATTTTATAAATTTAAAACCTCATCTTGTGAAACCATCCTAAAAATATATTTACTTATATTTTTATATGGGGAAAATGAATATGGTATTGTTAAACATTTAACTTAAATATATTATATTGATATTTTATCTCCCATTCTCTAGCGTTACCTCTTCTTCGTTCCTATTTTTTGGTAACTGATTGCTACTACTTGTTATTTGTTTTCAATCTTCGTTTCGAATCAATTTACAGGGTTGTTAATCATCAATTCTAGAATACAGATTTCATTAGCGATGTATATGAATGAATTAATATCCAATTCGATCTACCTGTTTTTTAATATTCGTTCCTACGTGTTCTTTGATGCAGATCAATCTACAAGCATGTTGATAATCAGTTTCTGGAATACGGTTATGGATAACGATCTTTATGAGTGAAATTATCTCCCATGTTGATTATTAATTTTCTAGAATAAGATACCATTGCTCCCTACCTTGAACTAATGTCCTTTCGTTCTACCTTTTTCTTTGTAGTTTATTCATATTAGTAATCTGTTGTGAATGATTTGGATATCAATATTCATCTTCTAATGAAATAGGATACAACACAATTGATCCATCGAGAGAAAACACATTCGATTTCATTGAAAGAAAGCAGTGACCTGAGTCGAAAACGTGGGAGACAGGGAGAGCAGACTAATGATTTATGGATCCATTGAGAGAAAACTGGGAATTAAATTATTTTTATGTTTAATTAACCAAAACGACGTCGTTTTAGTAGGTTTCACATCTAAGTTAGGTGTTTAACAGCACCACATTCACTTTCACTTTATATATATTAAACACACGCTATCAGTATGTAAACGGAATTTTTTCATATTTTTTTGTTTGAATTTCATGAAAAATGAATAAACATTATATTTATATCATTTTATTATATTTTAAAACTTTTTAAGACTGAAAAGGTAAATGATTCATTTTGTTTAGCGTGTTCTCGCAATATTTAGTATTCTGAATTGAATCATTCCCGTATACACAAACGTGTGTGACTTGTTTTGCAATCTAATCTAATCATAATACACTTGGAATTAATTACAAATCCTAGTCACCACACCACATAGCTGTCACCCCTTCCCCTTAGTTCGACCTTCGAACGAAACAAGAAGAAAAAGTTGACCCGCTTTGTCTTGGTTTTCTCGATTGAAGTAGATCAATACCAAATCGAATTTGGTTCATGTTGGTTCGCGTGATACAAGCTAGCACTCTGTTCGTTAATCTCATTATGAATTACCTCAGGTTTCTATCATCCGTTTAATCAAGTGATTAAGTATAACCTGCTAACTTGAGACATGGGTTGTTTTTTGTTTTCCTGTTTTTCGCAATCGGACTCCTGGTGACGATCTAGATGAAAGTAAAGATCGATTTGTGTCTTCTCTACCGTTATTTTTTTAAATGGATGCATGAGACCCCAAATCTTAAGTGTTGTAGTTCCAGATAAAGTAAGCACCAAATCATAAGTCGAAATGTGATTAACCACCATTACTATAACTATTTCCTGCTTGATTACCACTACCTACGTTGTATCACACTATTCAAACCTCACATCGACTATGGACAAGAGGGATAATGGGCTCAGAAAGAATACGCGACCTCAAATACCACAAACATATTATAATGCTTTGGTTGTGGATGAAAGAAGAATTCTACAGTTTAACGTGCTTCAGTGGACAAAATCCGAAATGGGTGACCTCCGCGTAAGTCTCTCTTGGACAAAAAAAACAAAAACAAATCCTTGAGTTCATTGTGGGTAAAGTAGATAATGTTGGTTGGTATGAGGGGTTGAATATTACAAATGGTATTAGAGCCACTCATTTGCAATCGGGATGGTGGGGCAAACTTTATCAAGGACGATGAGTCGCAGAGTGTTTTTGTGATGGCTTAGGTTAATCCCTCATCTCTGAGATATTTCGAGATGATGGGGTAAACCTCATCAAGGATGATTAGTCCATAAGGAAGTGTTTGTAACACCTTAGTCAAATATCACATCAGTGAGGGCGTATATGGAATACCCAACCTGAAATGCCACTAACATGTTTTGACTTTATTGGTTGTGGATGATGGAGAACTCGGGAGTCATTCGAGGATGAATGACCTTTTAAGAAGTCTACACATGGGAAACTAAAAACAAATTCATGTGCTTCTTGTAGGCAAAGTAGACAATATTTGTGGGTAAGAGGGACCGAATGTTACAGACGTGTTAACCACATTTTCCACGAGTAAGTATGTTTCCATGAGTCAAGCATCAGTATCCAATGTGTCATATACCGAGTTATTGTCCTTACTTTAACAATTGAAACCGAGTTCTTAACTATGACATATTTGAAAAGGCTTGTTACCAAATCTATAAAGTACTAAAAAAATTAGATAAATAAATAACAAGGTTTTGTATTGTAACATAAACCCTACGGTTTTGATGAAATATGACAACCAATGATGATATAAAACCAAAATTCGTAAATATATAACATATAATGTAATTGTAAGGATAAGTGGCGTAAAGATGACCATCATGTGCGAGCCTTTGAACCTTTAAAGTAAAAGACATCACGCGGCCACCACAATAATTGAACCCACTGTTTCAACACGTACGGTTGGTTTTACTACGGTCTCCTTATCCTACGCACCCATCACTTCCTGGCGTACAATAACCATCCCCCTAACCTTTACCTTTTTTGGCCCCACTACCTCACCCGCCACGTCACCATCCGTCTTCTTCCGTCAATCCCCCTTTATCGCCACCATCAATACCACCAACCAACTCTCTCTCTCCTCCCTCTCTAGATTTTTCTCTTTCTCTCTCTAGATTTTTCTTTCTCTCTCTCTCTAGAATTCTTGTGGTTTTTGCTTCTCCTTCATGCCTTAATCTTTGATTCAGACTCGAGATATGGGCTCGATTTCGATCCCCGATCCTGGTGAGTCGACTCAGCCGAGTTTCGATGAGTTTCAACGGCAGACGTCACTCATGACCAGCTGCACGCTTCTCTGGAAAGAGCTTTCCGATCACTTCACTTCGCTCGAGCAAACGCTGCTGAAGAAATCAGATGAAATCAAGGACAAAATCAAAACCCTAGACACCGAGACGAAAGCATCTCTGGCTTCTCTCGAGGAGCGCGAATCTACGATGGAGAACTCCGTCGCTATCGCTCTGCAGAAAGTTGAAGCCGCCGTGAAAGCCGCGGCGGCGGTGGCCGGAGCCGGTAGTTCCGATGAGAAGGAAGATAAGCCTGACGTTGACGATTCCGAGGGTTTACTGTTGAAATTGAAGTCGTTTTGTGTTAGGATGGATTCGTTAGGGTTTGGAGGGTTTGTGTCTAGCAGGAAGAAGGAAATGGAGTCGATGCGGGATCAAATTCCGGTGGCGTTAGCGGCGTGTGCAGATCCGGCTAGGTTTGTGCTGGAGGCGATCTCGGAGGTGTTTCCGGTGGATAAGAGGAAGGTGTGTATGAATGATTTGAGCTGGGCGTGTGTTTTGATACTGGAGAGTTTGGTTCCGGTGATGGTGGATCCGATAGTGGGGAAATCTAGGGTTTTGGTGACTCCGAGTGTGAAGAAGACAGCTAAGGAGATTGCTGAGCAGTGGAAGGAGAGTTTGGAACAGCGCGGCGGCATTGAGACCGTGAAGCCACCAGATGTTCACACCTTCTTCCAGCATTTGTTGACTTTTGGAATTGTCAATGATGATGATCTTGATTTGTACAGGAAGCTCGTTGTTGGTTCAGCTTGGAGGAAACAGATGCCTAAGCTCGCTCTCTCCCTCGGCCTTGCCGATCAAATGCCCGGTATGAATGTATATGTGTATTTATGTATTATTATGTATGTGTTATACTTGACAATATCTACTTGTTTAGAAATTAGACATTAGTATACATATTGCCCTTTAAGAAACTGCAAGTTTAGGAAAACATAACTTAATTTTCATGAGTGCGATGCAGCAAGCTTAGAGTCGGTCATGGTTGACGGTTTGTATGGTTGGAAGTATTGTAAAAGTCCAAATGTTTCTTGTGGTTTTGATGCAGATATGATTGAAGAATTGATTAGCAGGGGACAGCAGGTTGATGCTGTGCATTTTATTCATGAAGTTGGTCTTGTAGACAGGTTTCCTCCTGTTGGTTTACTGAAATCTTTCCTAAAGGATGCTAAGAAGGTGGCGACATCTATTCTGGAAGATCCCAACAATTCCAGCCGTGCTGTGGTATCTTACTTTATGACTTTGGTTAACTCGGTAGTCGGTAGTGTAGCTAGCTTTGTGTTATTGCATTTACTTCATCATCATATTTTCTTGCATGCTTCAAATCAATTTCTTCATCTTGTGGTGACTTAGTTCTTATATTATGTAACCCCCTGCCCGAGGTAGGAGACCTCTGTGTAGTGAAACGCGCAAATGGCGCCTGCCTAGGCGCAGTCATACCACCTTGCGTCCATCAAGGCACTTAGACGAGCATTCGGGCCAAAACTGTCTGAAACATCTATAAATGGCCAAGAAAATGTCTAAACTAGCCTAAAAGGCTAGAACATGTCTAAAACCCCTAAAAATGGTCTGTTTATACTGTGCATCTTGCTTAAAAAGGCCCTTGCTTTTTAAGCCCTTGCGCCTGGGCTTACAGGCTCACCCTTTGTGCCTTAGTGCGCCTTCGACTACCTAGGCAAACCTATGACCTAATAACTTCTGAATCAAGTTAAAGAAACCATGGTACAAATTTAGTTATTGGTAGCCCAAGACTTTAGGTGCTCATCTCACTATCCACATGAGACAATTCCCATTTAGGGTCCTTCCCACTCTTGTATCGATATGGGACAGGTTGTTACAGATTACCTAAGCTATGGAAATTGTTATCTACTCCTTTAATTGATGAAAAAATTCCTTTTATATCTCATTGCCTCATGAATAACTAAATGTAATTAGCTATAAATTCTAACTATTATGTTGTTTTATTTAATGTTTTTGTGTTCTGTTATAACTATGCTACATGTTACAGCATTTAGCCGCACGCAAAGAGCAGTCTGCGCTTAAAGCAGTGATAAAGTGCATTGAAGAATACAAACTGGAAGGCGAGTTCCCTCCAGAGAACCTGAAGAAACGACTGGAGCATCTGGAGAAGGTGAAGATGGAGAAGAAGAGGCCGGCTGCAGCAGGTCCCGCAAACAAAAGAACCCGAGCCAGCAACGTGGGACCCATGCCACCTGCAAAGGCAGGCCGTATCACAAACGCTTACGTGTCCTCATTTCCTGCACCTCCAACGTTTGTGAGGTCACCCTCACACACTCAATACCCTGCTGGATACTCCGTGCCACCCCCAGTGTATGGCCATGGAAACAGGAGCCCACCAACCAACCCTTACGCCGCCCCTTACTCACCTGAAGCCGCTGCACCTCCTCTATCCCCTCCGTTATCCTACCCAGGGACGCCACCAATGAGCTATCCTACTGCTTATGGAGGCTATGGAAATGGTATGCCAGCAGCATACCAGCAAGCTTACTACCGATAGACGACAACGACACGAGGATGACTGCTAGCTAATCTTTCATAATGCCACTCTTTTTAATCTTTTCTAATATGGTTTGTAATCACTAACCTGTTATTGGTAGCTGATGTGTGTGTTAAATGTTAATCTTTATCTGACCTAAACCTTTGTTTGTTTTCCTAATCTTGATTAGTATTAGTTTCTAATGTGTTTATTAGGTTCATGATTCATTCTAGTTTTTGGTTTTTAGCATGTGGGTGGGTGGCAGTTGGCATCTGCAGGAGCACACATGCTGCATCCCTTTTTAGAACAATTCAAACAGACAAGGATAAAGTCCTGTCAGAGAGCCCTTCCACTCTCTTTTGCTTTTCTTTTCTATATATGCCATTCTTGGTCCCTCAAGTTTTCTCTACTCCTATTTTGGTCCTTCAAAACCTCATTTCCACCCAAAATTTTCTCCTGTCACTTCATCTGTGTGCTGAGTTAATAGCTTTTTTGGTTAATTGTTAATTGGTGATTAATAATTCGAACTTGTGATTCGAGGTTAACTGAACCATTTTCTGTCTACTTTGAAAACGTGTAATGCAATTTTTATAGAGATTTATTATCTAGTGATTTCTGATTGACTGATGTTTAATTGCTATTATGTGCGCCAATTGTTGTAGTTTAGGGATGAGCATTTGGTACCGAGTACTGGTACCAGTACATTACCGATATTCAGTACAGTATTCGGTACCCCTTTTTTCACTTTCAGTATCGATATTTTTTGTACCGAATTTCTGTAAAAGTGGGTACCAAATACCGTACCAAAGGTATTTGGTATCCACTTTTACATAAAATTGGTATCGGTGTTTTCGGTAGCAGTACCGGTACGGGTCTAGCTATTTTTTTGGTAACTCGAAATCATCTTCATACGAGTGTAGCTATTTTTCAGAGGTAATAATGTCACTTGATTTAAAAGTATCTAAACTTAGTTTAGAAGGCATTTCCTCCTAAAGAATGGGTTCAGAGACTTTCATTGATAGTTTTAAAGAAGTGTCTTGTATAGAAATATTTACAGAAGTGCGGGTCTACAATTTTCTTTCTTTAACGAATATGGGAGATGATTCTCGCATCGATTTGTTTGTCGAACTTCTTTTTTGAACGGCGGCATATTGTAAAACCACAACTAGTAAGCGACTAGTCAGGAGAAAAATTACAAAAAACATAAGAGGGTTTTGTAACCACTCTACCCAATTCAAGTTTATTGACCGCCCAACAGTCTCCAACACCAATACCACCTCCCCTCTTCGATCCCCCACGTCTCAGACCTCGGTCAGGCCTCAATTAAACGAGTTATATGCTCAAAACACTTCATCTAAACTACTCAAATCATACATTCGAATTCACAGAGAAACTTGAAGCATATTGAGAGTGATCTGGTGTGTTCTTGAGTGCGTTGGAGGTCCGATTGGTGCTATTCATTATCAAGTCAAGGTGCACTTCGATTTCTAGTGGTAACCTGGTTAGAGGAGATGGAGTTCATCAAGCAAACAATGTAATCTCCATAATTGGTAAGGATTAGAAACCTAACTCGCTTAATATCCAAGTCCTTTGTGGTAGGCTTAATGAAAGTTTCATTTTCATAGTAGGGCATAAATGAAGTGTTGAAGCTCAAAGTCAAAATTTATGAAGTGTTGGTGGTCTATCATTAGTAAGGAACTCCACCCAAAACCATCTCCAACCTAAGTTTCTGTAAAGTTTAGAATTTGTGATATTAGTATATGATATGAATAGGTTGCATGCAAGAGGACTTGAGACACTAGAAGAGGCTACTTCTTACCAAACTCTAGTGGGTAAAGCTTCTGGAAATATGAACCACGTTTTAGAGTTAAGAACAAGCAACTTAAACTGTAGGATTGAATTATCTCAAGATAACGATTATGCGATTGAATTGATATGCGGAAACTAACAATTCAATGATCAATACAATAAGAACAAATGTAAATCAAAATTGTATTGATAGTTGAAGTTTGTACGATTATGCGAGTGTGATTAGCTAGAAATCCGACCGCAAAAACAGTAGATAGTCGCGAGGTAAGGTTCTGACCAAACATTTAAGATTTATTTATTTACCACTAAGTTCGGTATACTTACCTAGGGTATGTTAATATAATCTAGGATCTTAAAGTGAAGTGTTGTGCTATTACAATGAGATAAAGTTGAAAATACCATTTAAGATGACTTTCTCTAAACTGGGATGTGTACTCCATTTACTTTTAAACCATTAGGTACCATGAAGTAATTAGGCCCCTTTTGCTCCATTGGGCATATATTACTATATACTTCATTTATTTTAAAGCATTGGGTATCATGGAACTATTTTGGTCCTTTTACTCCGTTGGGCGTAATTCATTATTCCATGTATATATAACACGTACCTAGAGCTTAGTACGTTCCACAATGGGATGGAGCTTACGGGTGAGACTGATCCTCTTATTATGTTGTGTCGTTGTTGCCAGCGACATAAAAATCATTAGTTATATATATACGTCAAAAGCTCATAGCTACCGTGCTAATGGGTAGGAATTAGAACGTTACATTGTATTCCACATGGGGTTTCAAGATACATCGAGTTTTAATGCAAATTTAAACATTTTGTTTATGAACTCACCAACTTATGTTGACCTAATTTCTTTTAAATCTTTTGAGCACACATATCAGGTGATCATTAGTAAGGTTGGCTGACATTCCAGGTTGGGGTTGTGTTATGCAAGCAAATGCGTATGCTTTATGATTGAAGGCTTGTTGATAAGTCATGTTGTTGTGAACTAGAAACATGATGTAATAAGTCTTTCATTTTTTTATTGTTAACACTTGAGTTATTAATAGAAAGACTTATGGTTTTAGCTTCCGCCATGTGTTTCTGTATCAACAGTCACGACTTACCAGTGCCTGAGACTGAGATGTGACACAGGGCTTCCGCAAGTGCGACTAAAAGGGCTGCAATTGATGTTGTAGCCTCGCCAACGTCCTCCACCGCCTCTGTTCCATGACGGATGACCATTTCCACGACTGTTAGATTATTGCAGGAACCAGTAACAACTGTTCGCTCGATGTTCCGTTTGTCACAAATTTGATAGCGAGTCGATTGTTGAGGGGTTTTTAAATTCATGGCCGCCATAATAGCAGCAATCGGTACAATGTGAACTTCTAGTTGAGCTAATCTAGGCTCATGAACTAGTAATTTTGTTTTTAGTTGCTGAAAAGTGGCGCATCTAGAACTGCTTTCAGCATTGAGTACGAAACTGATATAATCCCAATTTAGCCCAGATAAAACTTCTAAAACAAGTGCTGAATCGATTATTGGGTCCATGGCTACATTTAATTGATCATCCAAATTTTTCGCTTGAACACAATATTCGATGATTGATGAGTCATTTTGTTTCATAAATTGAAATTGTGTTCTTAATTGCATTTGTTTTACAAATAGGTATCGGGAAAAAAAAACAACTGCTCTAGTATTGACCAAAGTTTTGAAGCAGAAAAAGACAAAAAGTACCTATAGCTATATGGGGGGATTGAGAGAAACAATGTGGCGTTCAAGCATGCTGAAACAACGGGCGCGAACTCCAGGTCAAGCCTTCAATTGGGATAATTGGCTTCCGCTCAAAATTAATATACTCTGGTGGAGGACTAAGGAAGAAAGGATCCCAACAAAAATGACGCTTCAACGAAGAAACATCTTTGTATCCTCAACGACATGCGTATTCTGTGGAGAAGTAGAGGAGACGGTAGATCATGCGTTCACGGCCTGCTACGTTGCAACAATTGTATGGCAGAAGATCTCAATTTGGTGTAAGCTTCCTCCGATATATGCGTTTTCAATATCGAATATGTTTCAATTACACTTACATGGAGGGCTAAGGAAAAAATATCTATTCGAAAATCAAGTGGCATCTATTGCAAAAATCATTGAAGAAATCAAAACATTGGTGTTATGCCTCAGTTTTTGCCTCTGGTATCCCGGATACTCAGATAGGTATCGGTATCTCTGATCTTTACTATGTTTCAGTATCTTTAACTGACCGTTGTAACAATTAATATTACACGTTTGTTTTAACTACAACGACTATATTCATCAAAGAAGACTTCTAACGGTCCAATTATGACAATTCCGGTATATTAGCCTTTCATTTAATGACTTGTAATATATTTAAAGAGTATAAGATGATAATTAGGGACACGATATTCACAACACACAAACACTGCACTCTCGAAACTCTTTGTAACACTTAGACATGATCACTTGGCTCTCTTTTGTTGTATTTTGATTACTTTTTATATGAACAAACGAGGCAGCCCGACTTTAGTCGGCTCCCGAGGTTTTATGTCGAAGATCCCCTAAGGATCAAGGGCTTTCCTCCTATATCCCTGTGTCAATATCCATATTTACATAATCATACAAACACGCTACCTCACATACAAAGTTTGGATACTTGATTATCTTTGGTAATTTTTTGTCAAAACAGTTTGGCGCCCACCGTGGGGCAAGTGGTGCTTTTTTCTTAAAAAATCTTGTTACAAACTACAATCCATTTTTACTCTTCAAAATTCTTTTCAAAAAATTTCGTCACAATCCAGATTATTTTCTTCTCCAATTTCATCTTCAAAATTTGAGTTAAAACTTCCTCTTTTTCTTCTTCGATATCCCAGAAGAAAAATGATAACACAGACCCCAGGAATGAATCTGCTGTCCCTAATATCTGGAAACCCAAATCATCTTCCGGAGTACCTTTATTTGTCTCAAATGATTTTATTTGTCTTTATGTTTTCACCAATGAAACAAGTAATGGAACAACAACAAAAAAACTAATCAAATGTTTGTGAGGGAAATAGAAAAGATGAAGGAATCAAAAAAACATGTGGAAGCAACAACCCTGTTACAACCAAAGAACCCGAGTGCTCCAGGATCTTCTGGAAACTATTTAGGAGATTTCATTTCCATGCAACAAACCGGGACGAATAATCCAACTCAAACTGCTAGAGTCACATCAACCAGGGATCCTTGTGTTCCATCAGGATCCTCATCACAAAATAATGACGAAAGTAACATTTACGATAATCAATTTTTTAAAACTAATAGTATTGGACCTATGCAGGATACTGAGATTAGTCCAATAATGGCTAAGGAATTAGAGAAACTAAAGGACATGATCTTGAGGGTACCTGGTGTGGTACAACCGATACCTAAAATATCCTCATCAAGTCAGAGGATATCCATATTTGCTCCACCTATATTCGATTCAGAGATCCCAAAACGTTTTCAAACCCCATCACTTCGGATTTGAATGAAGCCTGTTTATGCAAAGGCTTTGCCTCAACTTTCACCGGATCCAACTTAAAATGGCTACTAAGCGTTCCTCCTTATTCTATTCCTTCATTTGCTCAATAATCAATTTTATTGCAGTAGTACATTTGAGAGATTAACTGACTATTTATACAGGATAATTCAAAGTTATGAGGAAACCCTCAGGGATTATGTAAGCTGGTTTGGTGGAGAATCATCGAAGATCCCCAATCTTGATCTTCCTACTACTGATCAAACCTTCAAAATTGGATAAAAAAGAAAAGACATGACAGACTTTGTGGCATATTTCAGTAGTGATATTCAACAAGAAACTGATTTAGGAGTCCAACAGCTGGAAGGAACAAATGATACATGAATCCTACATAGTGATGGTGAATCTAACGTCAGCGGTATATGATTAGGTATCATACTAAAATAGCCACAAGAGGATATAATACCCTAGCCAGTTAGTTGTGAATCCCAATCAACTAAAAACGAAGCATAATAGCAGGATTACGACTTGCCATAGACATGGAGATCAGGTATCTCTGAGTATATGTTGATTCATTATTAATTGGTAATCATTTTAATGTCTCTTATAAAGCAGAATGTGAAAAGATTGATACAATATCTTGAAATAGTAAAAAATTTACAAAATTGTTCGAGATATTCCAAATTGAACAGGTCCCTAGGGAAGAAAATACTAAGGCCGATGCCTTAGCAAATCTGGGATCATCACTCAAAATACCATTGGGCAGCAAAATCCCAATAATGCACCATTAGAAGGTAAAGCAATACAGGTATCAAATATAGGGGACCTAGAAATTCAGGATCCTGAACAGGTTAGAAGCTCATAGATAGCAAATATCAAAAAATACTTGGAAAGTGGTAGAATCCCGGAGGACCATATTTAATAGATTCAGAAGCTTGCAAAGGAGCATGCTGACTAGCAACTATGGAAGGAAGAATACTGCCAAGATCATGGAATGCTATTTATATCAAGACCTATTTCATATAAGATAATACTCATATCCCAACCAAATTCGAAATATTTCATTATTTATTCCCGTATATCTTTAATCATTATTTATTCGATTTATTTCATCTTTGATACTAACTTAAACATCGGAGGGGTGTTGTAAGGCCCCTTTCTCGGGTAACCTCACTTGTTGGATTTACTCATAAACATAGTCATAAATACTGAACTTAAATTAAAAACATTCATCATTCAATTACATTTCATAACAGCGGAAGTCTTAACAATTAAAAACACAACATTGTCTTAACAAACAAAAGTGGGATGTCAGTCTTGTGTCGGGTAACCTTCACGCCCTCGCACGACCTTTTCTTCCTTTACCTGAAATGTATACTAAAGTCAGCTAACGCTGGTGAGTTCTAGTTTAATGCGTTTAGATATAAACATTCTTTTCTTTACTTCATAAGTAAACATTATTATAAAGTCATTCATATAAATACGTATTCATAGCTTTTGCTTTTCTTTCATATTTCTTTTCTTTATTAATGTGATTACATATATATATATGCGTTCACCCTTTTTCTTTCACTTTTCTTAACATTCTTTTCTTATCTTTCTTACGTGATTACATATATATGCATTCACCTTTACTTTCTTTACCATTTATTGGTCATACACATAAGGGTGATCAACCCGCCTTTTTCTGCGTATGTCACAAAGACATACGCCCTTAAGCTACCGTCGTAGCCCTTTTACTCGTCCGGTCCTAGAAACCGTCCGCCTTAACTTTTCCGTCCGGCCAACCTTCGGCCGTCCGTCTTAACCGTCCTACCGTCGTAGTCCGTCATATTCGCCCGTCTGCCATAAGGCATCCGTTTCCCACTTGAACTAATTATACAGCCGAATATTGATTTAGCGACTTACTCCACCGTAGTGGCCTTTATTTAGTCTACCTTTCTAGACTTCCTTCTCTAGCTGCATAATAGTCAAGTGGTCGTCCGTCTACCGTAGTAGTCGTTAGCTTCGTTTCCGTCCTTAACGTATACTTACATTCTTCGCATGCAATATATATTTATAAAGCAAGGTTTCATTTATTTACGTTATACCATTCATTCATTCATTCTTTGCAAACATACGTGTCGTTCTTTGTTCGTAATTCATTATTCGCATTCATATGTATCTACACATATACCTTAATATATCACGTATGATCACATTGACATTCATTTCATTTATTCATTTAGTGTATACACTTCAGCCCCAAAACATTTATAAATCATTTGCACATAACTTAGAAGGGGGCACATAGAACTCACCTGATGAGTAGTTTCTGTAATACACTTAGCTGGCTACTGAGCTTCACTAGTGTCACTCACGATCTGTATAATAAAGTCATATACATAAGGTAGTGCTCCTAGATGACACTAGACATTACTATGCTTGAACTTAGTAGTTTCGATTGATTAGCTTATATCGAAACTTGGTAGTTTCGATAGGTTGTTCCTGTCGAAACTTGGTAGTTTCGATAAGTAACTTATGTATTATCTTAGCTTCGGATCGGGGGCTCATATCGAAACTATAGTAGTTTCGATTGGGTCTGCATATATCGAAACTGGGTAGTTTCGATAGGTCTGCACATATCGAAACTAAGTAGTTTCGATGGACCTGCACATATCGAAACTAAGTAGTTTCGATGGGTCTGCACTTATCGCCTTCCCCAAAAATCCGAATGTTCTGCATGCGAATCTGATCATGTCGATATCTAAATTTTCTTTGATCAAAACGTTCGTTTTTCATTCTAGATGCTATACCTAAGTTCACTTTCAAGTTTCATCCGTAAAATCGTTATCTTCTAGCCAAAACCCGAAACTTCCCAAAACGAACAAAAACTCATAATGTGATCGAATCGTTACCTGGATTGTAATTCTGATTCGGAGGTTTTGCTCACGGGAACAGCAGCAACGTTCTCCTGAATTCCCGAGTTGATCCGTCACTTTCTCTCTCTAGACCCGAGCTCTCCTTTCTCTCTCTAAAAGCTGCGTGAGTTGGGGAAATGAGCAGGGAAGAGGGCTGCCTTGCCTCTTATGTGCAACGGGCTTCCCTCGGCCCATTGAAGCCGGGCCCAGGCCCGCTCTCTTTTTGTTTAAATGTTCCGACTAAATCACTGGTCTCGTTATGTTTATTCGTTTTATTATTTTTGGGATGTTACAAGTCTACCCTCCTTAAAGAGGTTTCGTCCTCGAAACTGTTCATACGTTAAACAATTTAGGGTATAGTCCCCTCATCTCTTCTTCTTTTTCCCATGTAGCTTCTGACCCTTTTCTGTGCTTCCATTGTATCTTGACTAACGGTATCGACTTATTGCGTAGTCGTTTTTCAGCTCGGTCAAGAATGGCTATTGGTTCCTCTACATAATTCAGACTATTATCCACTTCGATCTCGTCGTAAGGTATGTGAGCTGTGTCGTCAGCTAGGCACTTGCGTAAGTGGGACACGTGGAACGTAGGGTGTATTCCATTAAGCTCAACGGGTAGGTCGAGTCTGTAAGCAACTTGACCCACTCTCGCTAAAATCTTGAAAGGCCCGACAAACCTTGGACTTAGTTTGCCACGCTTCCTGAATCGAATGATTCCTTTCCACGGAGACACTTTCAATAGTACCATATCCCCTACTTGAAACTCTAAATCCCTTCTTCTCTTATCCGCGTATGATTTCTGTCTGTCTTTTGCGGCTTTCATTCGAGCCTTTATTTGATCAAATTTCTCGGAAGTAGCTTTGACCACTTCGAGACTTGTAAAGTCCTTTTGTCCAATTTCCCCCCAACAAACCGGGGTCCTACATCTCCTTCCATACAACATTTCAAATGGCGGCATGCCAATGGTTGAGTGATAGCTGTTGTTATATGAAAATTCTGCCAATGGTAGATGGTTGTCCCAACTCCCACCGAAGTCAATGATACAGGCCCGGAGCATGTCCTCCAAGGTCTGAATGGTTCTTTCAGATTGACCATCAGTCTGAGGGTGGTAAGCGGTGCTGATGTTCAGTCTAGTGCCCATCGCTTCGTTGAATTACTTCCAAAATCTGGATGTGAATCTAGTATCCCTGTCGGACACAATTGACAGTGGCATACCATGTCTGCTCACAATTTCCTTGATAAATACTTCTTCTAGCTTTTCAGACGAAGAAGTCTCACGTATTGGCAAGAAGTGAGCACTCTTTGTCAAGCGGTCGACGATCACCCAAATGGTGTCATTGCCTTTAGCTGTTCGCGGTAGCTTGGTAATGAAGTCCATTGTGATCTCCTCCCACTTCCATTCTGGTATTGGTAAAGGCTGCATTTTACCGCATAGTTTCTGGTGCTCGGCCTTAACTAGTGAACACGTTAGGCACTTGTTCACGTACTCGGTCACATCACTCTTCATGCCAGGCCACCAGTATTCTTTCTTCAAGTCTTGATACATTTTGTTTGTCCCGGGGTGGATAGAATAGCGAGACTTATGGGCCTCATCAAGTATTTTGGCTCTAAGCTCGCCAATCTTAGGTATCCACATTCGGCCAAACCTAGTTCGTACACCGTATGCATTTGCATCCAAGTTCCCTTGTTGTCCTACTATTCTTTCCCGTTTCACATCTCTTTCTAACAGCGCTTCATCTTGTGCTTTTGCTATTTCACCCATCCAATCTGGTGTTATAATCAGCTGACACGCTTTGATCCGGATAGGTGCCGATTCTTCCTTTCTACTTAAAGCGTCGGCCACTACGTTTGCCTTGCCCGGATGGTACAATATCTCACAGTCATAGTCTTTCAGTAGCTCTAACCACCTTCTTTGTCTCATGTTTAATTCCTTTTGTTCGAAAAAGTACCTCAGTCTTTTGTGATCGGAGTAAATGGTGCATTTAACTCCATACAGATAGTGCCTCCATATTTTCAACGCGAAAACTACTGCTGCTAATTCTAGATCGTGTGTTGGGTAGTTAACCTCGTGAATCTTTAGTTGCCGCGATGCATAAGCAATTACCTTTCCTCTTTGCATGAGTACGCACCCTAAACCTTGCCCTGAAGCGTCAGAGTAGACTACCAAGTCTTCATTTCCCTCAGGTAGTGTTAAGACTGGAGCTTGAGTTAATCGTGTCTTAAGTTCCTCAAACGTGTTGTTTTGGGTTGGACCCCATTCATACTTTACTTCCTTCCGTGTCAGTTTGGTTAGTGGCAAGGCAATTCTTGAGAAATCTTGAATGAACCTTCGATAGTAGCCTGCCAATCCTAGAAAACTTCGTATCTCTGTTGGTGTCTTTGGGATGTTCCATTCCTTTACTGTCTCGATCTTTGCAGGATCCACCATGATGCCGTTTGGGTTTATTACATGACCTAGGAATTGGACTTCCCTAAGCCAGAACGCGCATTTGGAGAATTTTGCGTACAACTTTTCCTGCTTTAGCACCTCCAGAACCTCCCTTAGGTGACAGTGGTGATCACCCTCGTTTTTCGAATATACCAGTATGTCGTCTATAAAAACTATCACAGATCGATCCAACATGGGTCGACATACTCTATTCATCAAATCCATGAACGCTGCTGGTGCGTTAGTTAATCCGAAGGACATCACGAGAAACTCATAATGCCCATAACGCGTGCGAAACGCGGTCTTTGGTACGTCTTCCTCTCTTACTTTCAACTGATGGTAACCCGACCTAAGATCGATCTTTGAGAACCAACTCGCACCTTGTAGTTGATCAAAAAGGTCGTCTATCCTGGGCAGTGGGTATTTGTTCTTTACTGTCCTCTTGTTCAGTTCGCGGTAGTCAATGCATATGCGCATGCTGCCGTCCTTCTTCTTTACAAATAGTACCGGAGCGCCCCATGGTGAGATGCTCGGTCTAATAAATCCTTTTTCTGTTAGTTCCTCTAGTTGAGACATCAATTCTTTCATTTCTGACGGAGCCAATCGGTAGGGGGCTTTGGCAACGGGCTCAACTCCTGGCAATAAATCAATCTGAAATTCTATTTCCCGATCGGGTGGTAACCCAGGTAGATCCTCAGGGAATACTTCCGGAAAGTTGCACACCACGGGTACATTCTTGAGTTCTTTCATTTTCATTCTATCATCAATAACATATGCCAGATAAGCTTCGCAACCGCGCCTCATGTGACTTTCGCCCTTGATCATCGAGATGACGTTTGGCATCATGCAATTCCAATCCCCATAAACCGTAATTGGACTGCCGCTAGGAGCTTTTAGGTGTACCCTCTTACGTTTGCATATGATTTGAGCTTCGTTGGCAGCTAACCAATCCATACCCAATACTATATCGAATCCTCCTAAGGTAAGAAGGAATAATCTAGATGGAAACTTATGTCCCTCTATTTCTATGATGCAATCCTCTGTTACTTGGAATACTGCCGAATTTTTACCCACGGCAGTTTGTACGCTAAAGGCCTTTACTATGGTGTTGATAGTGCAATCCAATTTACGACTAAATGCATTTGATATGAAGCTTTTACTAGCACCAGAGTCAAATAAAATAGCAGCATGTTCATCATTTACTAGAAACGTACCTGATACGACATCAGGGTTTCCTCTTGCTTCTTCCTCAGTCAAGGCATAGGCACGAGTCCTTGCCTTAGGCTGTTCCTGCTCCCTATCCTTTCCCGAACCAGATTGGCCGGCCTTCCTGCAGTTCTTTGTCAAATGTCCAAACAATCCACATACTTGACACTTGACGTCTCTTACACATTCTCGGGAGAAGTGCCCCGGCTTCCCGCACTTATAGCATGTGGTGGTGCCAATTTTACATTCGCCAAGATGTTGCCTTCCACATTTCTTGAAAGTTTCATATTCATCCAACCTTGGCTTCTTAGTTTCCGTTGTTACATTCCCTCTCCCGGTTCCTCTAGACGGGTTCTCCCACTTTCTCTTTTGGGTTTCTGTTGGTGGGTCCTCATTGGCATAATCGTCGTAGACGATTCCGCTCAGGTTCACTACCGACTCGAAGGTCGAGGGTAGGTTGGCTTTCACGTGGACACGGACCCTTTGAGGTAGGCCCTTCACATAATACTTGATCATTCGCTCTTCTGTCTCCACCAGGTGGGGTACTAGCTGAGCCAACTCATTGAATCTAGAAGAGTACTGGCGGTGTGTCTTGTTGCCAGCCTTAAGGTTTAGGAATTCATTTTCCACGCGATCAATTTCGTTCTGGGGACAGAACTTTTGAATTACCAGCTTTTTCAGTTCTTCCCATATCATTCTTGCAAGAGCATTTGGGGACTTTGTCCTCTGAATGTTCCTCCACCAACCTAGGGCCTCATTGGTGAAAGAATGAGCAACATATTTAACAGCCTGGTCGGGTCGACACTCGCTAATGTTGATTACAGCACTCATCCTCTCTATCCATTCAAGCGTAGCCACCGAATCCTTGCTGCCATCAAACTTGGGTGGGTCTCCACCCTTGAAACCTTTGTAAGTACACCCATGGTTGCTTGATACCACTTTTACTTCATCCCCGTCACTGTCATAAATTTTCTCTTCATCGTTCCCTTCATCCTCTTCTTTGCTTTTCTTTAGTGCCTCAGATAGTAGGTCAGGCAATACCTTCCTCAAAGTGAGCACAACTTCACGGGCAATAGCATCCCTGACTTCAGGTTCCAACTGTATAGGCCCTGGACTGTCGTTCCTAATTGGGGTCACTTCTGTTTCGTGCACACTTTCTGTGTGCTCTGCGTGCACACTCTCTTCTTCTTCAAATCTTGGGTTCAGCGGAGGTCTACCTCGTCGGCCAGTGTGACCACCTCGAGGTCCTGTTCTTCCTCCCCCAGCCATAATTCTTAATTTCCTGATAGTTACAAAGGGAATACATCAATGTCATTTCTTCAGATCATAGTTTGGAACAGCACGAGCAAGGTAAATTCTTAATTACAGTGACCGGTTTGTGATTACTAATTTACATTGCTTTTCGGGTTCAAAACTCCTCAAATCAGTCATGGCATTAACATCTATTTGTTCTAAGTTATGGTATCTATTCTTATGCAAGAGCCTTAACTTCATTACTTACTTACCGTGCTGGCGTTGGCGTTGGTTACCCATACTGACATCCGTGCGTTGGTCCCATAATCAGTTTGAGTCTAGACATTTAGGGATGTCTAAATCTCTCAAACTATTGCTCTGATACCAACTTGTAAGGCCCCTTTCTCGGGTAACCTCACTTGTTGGATTTACTCATAAACATAGTCATAAATACTGAACTTAAATTAAAAACATTCATCATTCAATTACAATTCATAACAGCGGAAGTCTTAACAATTAAAAACACAACATTGTCTTAACAAACAAAAGTGGGATGTCAGTCTTGTGTCGGGTAACCTTCACGCCCTCGCACGACCTTTTCTTCCTTTACCTGAAATGTAAACTAAAGTCAGCTAACGCTGGTGAGTTCTAGTTTAATGCGTTTAGATATAAACATTCTTTTCTTTACTTCATAAGTAAACATTATTATAAAGTCATTCATATAAATACGTATTCATAGCTTTTGCTTTTCTTTCATCTTTCTTTTCTTTATTAATGTGATTACATATATATATATATGCGTTCACCCTTTTTCTTTCACTTTTCTTAACATTCTTTTCTTATCTTTCTTACGTGATTACATATATATGCATTCACCTTTACTTTCTTTACCATTTATTGGTCATACACATAAGGGTGATCAACCCGCCTTTTTCTGCGTATGTCACAAAGACATACGCCCTTAAGCTACCGTCGTAGCCCTTTTACTCGTCCGGTCCTAGAAACCGTCCGCCTTAACTTTTCCGTCCGGCCAACCTTCGGCCGTCCGTCTTAACCGTCCTACCGTCGTAGTCCGTCATATTCGCCCGTCTGCCATAAGGCATCCGTTTCCCACTTGAACTAATTATACAGCCGAATATTGATTTAGCGACTTACTCCACCATAGTGGCCTTTATTTAGTCTACCTTTCTAGACTTCCTTCTCTAGCTGCATAATAGTCAAGTGGTCGTCCGTCTACCGTAGTAGTCGTTAGCTTCGTTTCCGTCCTTAACGTATACTTACATTCTTCGCATGCAATATATATTTATAAAGCAAGGTTTCATTTATTTACGTTATACCATTCATTCATTCATTCTTTGCAAACATACGTGTCGTTCTTTGTTCGTAATTCATTATTCGCATTCATATGTATCTACACATATACCTTAATATATCACGTATGATCACATTGACATTCATTTCATTTATTCATTTAGTGTATACACTTCAGCCCCAAAACATTTATAAATCATTTGCACATAACTTAGAAGGGGGCACATAGAACTCACCTGATGAGTAGTTTTTGTAATACACTTAGCTGGCTACTGAGCTTCACTAGTGTCACTCACGATCTGTATAATAAAGTCATATACATAAGGTAGTGCTCCTAGATGACACTAGACATTACTATGCTTGAACCTAGTAGTTTCGATTGATTAGCTTATATCGAAACTTGGTAGTTTCGATAGGTTGTTCCTGTCGAAACTTGGTAGTTTCGATAAGTAACTTATGTATTATCTTAGCTTCGGATCGGGGGCTCATATCGAAACTATAGTAGTTTCGATTGGGTCTGCATATATCGAAACTGGGTAGTTTCGATAGGTCTGCACATATCGAAACTAAGTAGTTTCGATGGACCTGCACATATCGAAACTAAGTAGTTTCGATGGGTCTGCACTTATCGCCTTCCCCAAAAATCCGAATGTTTTGCATGCGAATCTGATCATGTCGATATCTAAATTTTCTTTGATCAAAACGTTCGTTTTTCATTCTAGATGCTATACCTAAGTTCACTTTCAAGTTTCATCCGTAAAATCGTTATCTTCTAGCCAAAACCCGAAACTTCCCAAAACGAACAAAAACTCATAATGTGATCGAATCGTTACCTGGATTGTAATTCTGATTCGGAGGTTTTGCTCACGGGAACAGCAGCAACGTTCTCCTGAATTCCCGAGTTGATCCGTCACTTTCTCTCTCTAGACCCGAGCTCTCCTTTCTCTCTCTAAAAGCTGCGTGAGTTGGGGAAATGAGCAGGGAAGAGGGCTGCCTTGCCTCTTATGTGCAACGGGCTTCCCTCGGCCCATTGAAGCCGGGCCCAGGCCCGCTCTCTTTTTGTTTAAATGTTCCGACTAAATCACTGGTCTCGTTATGTTTATTCGTTTTATTATTTTTGGGATGTTACAGGTGTTAGCCAAGACTAACACCCGACCTCACCAAGGTTTGAAGTTTTGCAGATCCTTTTCCTGAGGATCATGAACAAAATACTGAGATTGGCCATCTCTCTAAGCTAAGGGTATTTTAAATCCCCTCAACGGTTTAAAGGTTTCACCTTTCTAAGAATTGGGTTTCTACACCCCGCCTGAGTGCATGTTATCCAAATGTAGTTCAAAATAGTAGGAATCAATATACGTAACGGTTACTGGCAATTTCACTATTATTGGCTATATTTAGGATCCTTACGAATAACATAAACATGTTATACTACTACCGGGCATGACCCCAACTATTTAACATAAGCATGTTAAAACTGATGTTTTGGCATAAATATGCCACATCCGAGGTGAAACGTTAGTATCTTAACGGGAATTTCCCCATGCTCTCGGGTATACCCTAGAAATCTTCACGTTCAATCGACTTAATCATTCACGGAAGAAACAACGAAGTTTATTCAATTATCGAAGAATACACCGGGGACAACTAAGAAAACAAACTATCCAAGACTAAATCCTGAGGAACAACTAAGGATATCAAATGGTGATGATTTCACATTACTTAGATCAAGATATTGGGTACGTTCATTTTCTCTCGAAAATTACTATTGGAAGGAACTTACAAGGGTGAATAAGTTCCAAACATTTGGAGACTTGAACGTGATATATTGTTTAATATATGTTTTCAAATTTATATAAAACAAAGTTTTTTATAAGATCATTGGTCAAGCAAGCACAACATCTTATTAAAATAACCCTTAGGGATCTGGAATCTTGATAAAAACCTATTTAAAAAATAATACATCATTGCTTATAGTCAAAAGATTGTTTACTAATATTAAGTGCAGGAAAATAAGAGAATGATCCAAGCTTCGTCTTAAACCAAGACCCATCCACTTAGACTGTCTTTAAGTATCTACAAAGCATAATTAGAGATGATTCGAGCTTCATCGAAAAACATGGAACCATCCACTCGAATCATCATTGTCTATCCCATGAACACCCGTGATCTTCAAAAAACCAACATAAAAGTAAATTATAACCATGAAACACCCTACTTATTTTACTTATTTTATCAGAGTATTTTATAGTAGAAAACGGTCACAGTTTGACAAAAAACCTTGCCATAATTGGCTAAGGTAACTTTTTCATTATAATATTGTTTTACAAAAGATGATATAATTACATTATTCTATATAGGGATTTTCCAACTCCGACCAGCTATGTCCCTAGGAATCTCTATTCCATGTGCTTCTTTCTTGTAGTGTTTGAAAAAAGTTTTTGAATTAGCTTACGCTAAGTAAGTACACTGCATCGTTCATTTTATTATGAACCCTTTAGGTTCTTATAATTGTTCAAGTTTCCCAGGCTCTCAACGCCCTCGTGACCATCTCCGGACGTACCCCCGGTCACGTCATTCGTATATTGTATGGGTGTGCTAACCCCCTCACAACCATCTTAGTCCGTACCTCCAGTCCGAGTATTGGAAAGGTTCTTATACTTGTCAGTATAGACCCCTTACATTTGTCACCAAGACTCATTCATTCCTCATCCCCGTAGGCTTGGAATCTTTTACTCTTTCAGCCCCGTAGGCCTAGAGTTTCCTTTTCCATTCTTTTCTTTATTGAGATCCACCTTATAGGCCGGGTATCTCATTTCATTTGGCACCTTGAGTATCTTTGACTCACAGCCTCCCAAATGTATCAAGCATTCATTTTCATTTCATGTATATGCTTGATTTATTTCCCAACCAGTCCTCGCCTTAAAACTTCGTAACGGTTTCTCCACGATGCATTAAAAGGGTTTATATATAGGAAGTACCAGCGGCGTATCCACCACCCCTTTAACACTTCGTGAGTACTCCGTTATTCCATTTTAGGGTTTAGACTCATTCCATCATACTTATTCATATTTGCACGTATCATCATGCATTTACATATTCATCATGCATTTCACGTATTCATATTCATCATATATTCCTATTGATTATGCATGGTATACTTTCATCTCATATTCGTATTCGTCATATATTGTAAACTAGGGTGATTTTTTCCTTCCAGAGTAATACCTCCAACAGAGATGTTCCCAGGAAAGAGTGACGGGTCTAGGAGAGATTTATACACCACTATTTCCTTAGACAGAACATTCCGTTTGTCATATAACTACATACCGGTTGGATGTTCTCCCATACGTTTACTATATTTCGTTATTATTTATTAGTCTATACCCCTAAACATTCATAATGGTTTCACCACGAAGTACCAAAAAGTTTATATATAGGAAGTACCAGCGGCGTATCCACCACCCTTTAGATACGTCGTGATTACTCCATTATTCCGTTTAGTGTTTAGACTAATCTGTCATTACCCCGTACCCTCCTCATATCACATAACACATATCAAATATCACTTATCATTTTAAATACATAATTTGCGTTTTTTTCTAGGGTACGGGTCCAGTGTACTTACGATAGTCTCGGGTTGCTCCTAAGTTCGTTCCTCGCTCAAACGTTTCATTGAACTCGAACCGCACTTGCAACACACCGCACTCATAATCACCGCGTTTGTAACCGTTGTTTGGGCTCCTCGGTGCGCGTGTTTGTGTGTGAAAGTGGTGGTGTTGGTGTGTTGTTGTTTCATTTGAACGGCAAATGAACCTATTTATAGGGTGAAACTGCCGCCCGTAGCGGACCGCTAAGCCAGGTGGTGGCGGTCTGCTACCGCCTTGTTCCAGCTGTCTAACGTGACGCACACGTAGCGGACCGCTATGGTCTTGGGTAGCGGTCTGGTACCCAACCTTTTTACATGAGTCCTGCTCCTTGTCCGAACCAATTAAGGCTAGCGGACAGCTAAGGGCTTGGTAGCGGTCCGCTACCGACTCCTCTTACCAAATTTTGTAATTTAAACCCTTAAATTTTGGGCTAATTACACAATAACCCCTGAACTTTTATTTCCTATAAAAATTGGGATGTTACAACTCTCCCCCCCTTAAATTAGGTTTCGTCCTCAAAACCTTTTAA
Source organism: Smallanthus sonchifolius (assembly GCA_023525975.1). NCBI lineage: Eukaryota > Viridiplantae > Streptophyta > Magnoliopsida > Asterales > Asteraceae > Smallanthus > Smallanthus sonchifolius. The sequence goes on from CM042043.1 coordinate 21,755,915, forward strand.
TCCTTAAATAATTTTGGGTAACTCTTTCTCATTTCACCCTCTGTGCTTCCATTGCACTAACACTTGCTTAATTGTTTTCTGACGTAACTGCTTTTCTTTTGTGTTAAGAATCTTGATAGGTTCTTCAACATAGGTTAGCTTATCATCAACTTCTATCTCTTCTAAAGGAACGTGTGCAGCTTCATCCGCCAAACATTTTCTTAAATAAGATACATGGAACGTGTTGTGTATCTTATTCAATTCTTCAGGTAGCTCTAATTGATAAGCTACCTTTTCGACTCGTTTGATGATTTTGAAAGGACCAATGAATCGTGGACTTAGCTTTCCACGTTTCTTGAATCGGATTAGACCTTTCCAAGGAGATACTTTTAATAAGACATAATCTCCTTCTTGGAATTCTATTGGTCTGCGTCTCTTGTCTGCGTAGGATTCGGTCTATCCTGTGCAGCTTTCAAACGTGCCTTGATTAAGTCAAGCTTTTCTGATGTGTCTTGAACTATTTCTTTGCTGCCTAACTCTTTCTGACCAACTTCTCCCCAACATATATGAGTCTTACATCTTCTACCATATAACATCTCATATGGTGGCATACCAATACTAGAATGGTAACTGTTACTGTATGAGAATTCTGCTAATGGTAGATGATTATCCCAACTTCCACCGAAATCAATTATGCAAGCACGTAACATATCTTCAAGAGTTTGTATCGTCCTCTTACTTTGACCATCGGTCTGAGGATGATATGCCGTGCTGATGATCAATAATCTAGTTCCCATCTCCTCATGGAACTTTTTCCAAAAACGTGAAGTGAAACGAGTATCTCGATAAGAGATAATCGAGACTGAAACTTCATGTCCGGAAACAACCTCTTTGATGAACAAATCAGCTAACTTTTCTGAAGAGTACGTTTCACTAAATGAGCACTCTTAGTTAACCGATCTACAACCACCCAAATGGTATCATAACCCCTAGCTGTCTTTGGTAACTTGGTTATGAAGTCCATAGTGAGATGTTCCCACTTCCATTCTTGGATTTCTAATGGTTGTAATCTTCCATATGGCTTATGATGTTCTGCTTTAACTTGTAGGCAAGTTAAGCATTTAGCTACATATGTCATGATATCAAATTTCATTACGGGCCACCAGTAATCCTTGCTCAGATCTTGGTACATTTTTGTGGTACCCGGATGAATAGAATATCGTGATTTATGAGCTTTATCGAGAATCTTAAGTCTAAACTCATCTAATCGTGGTATTCACACACGACCAAATCGAGTCTTGACTTTATACATATTCTCTTCTAGAAATTTCTCCTGACCAGCCATTCTTTCTTTCTTAACATTCTCATCTTTTAATGCTTCGATTCGTGCGTCTCGAAGCTGGCTTATGAAATCAGGAGTTATCACTAACTTATATTCTTTCACCCGAATAAGATGATGTTCTTCCTTGAGGCTTAGAGCATCAGCTACCACGTTGCCTTTCCAGGGTGATATAAGATTTCACAATCATAATCTTTGACTAGTTCCAACCATCGTCGTTGCCTCATGTTTAAGTGCTTTTGTTCAAAGAAATACTTAAGACTTTTATGGTCTATGTAAATCGTACACTTCGTTTCATACAAGTAATGCCTCCAAATCTTTAGTGTGAATACTACCATAGCTAATTCAAGATCATGGGTTGGATAGTTTACTTCATGTGTCTTTAGCGGTCGAGAGGTGTAGGCTATCACCTTTCCTCTTTGCATCAGAACACATCCTAACCCAAGTTTTGAGGCATCAGAATTCACCACAAAGTCTTCCACTCCTTCTGGTAATGCTAGAACCGTGTCAATCTTTCTGTCACACCCCGCCGAAGGCGGAAACACGGAGGTGAGATGAGAGCGGTGCATCGAACACTTAGGCACAAGAGAATGCTAATGGGTACATTGCAAATTACATAAGAACCATTACTAAAAACCAAAATTAAAACGTGTTATACAACATCCAAATTCAAACAACAAACAAAGAGTCTAACAAACAACCAAAAGCCAAAAGTACAAAGTTTGATCCAACGGGAAATCACAAAATCTAAACAAAAGCGTGTCCCCATGAATCTTATCTTCATTTCTGTTTACCTGAAAGCATGTTTCAAAAATGGTCAACTATATAAATAGTTGGTGAGTGTCGTAGGTTTTACGACTCTATAAAAGTTTATAAAAATCCAAAGTTAGTACACATGTATTAGACAACACATATCCATGAGCCGTAATCAAAGCCTTAACAAACAAAACAAAGTACCCCGTACGGAAGTCTTATGCAAACAACCGTCTAAAAATTCGCTAATTCTGCGTCCAAGTGACCCTACAAGTCCGATTGGCACGACCAATCACGGGCAGGGGTGTCGACCCAAGTAGTACTACTCAAAATTCCCAACGGCTACGCTCAGTTAATTGATTACCAAAAACTGGGGACTTTAATACATAAATATAAAATAACTCATGTATTCAATGTATCCTATAACATGTGACTAAATAAAAATGAATCAGCTTTCCCCCAAAAATAGTAAAACAGTAAGTAAAAAGGGGCCGCGAAAACTCACCTGAACGAAGCGGGTGAGATGTACGACGGAATCGACAAATACAGACAAATATCGAGTCATATCTAAGTCCTACTAGGCAAGTGGACATAAAACACATTTTAGGACTCCTAAAATATGTGACTAGTTCAGCCAAGCTAAAGTGGCGATTCAATCTAGTGCATACCGAAAAACCAGTGCATACGCGTACTAACCGCTTAAAATTGAAACACCAGCTTTTAAATAATTTCGTGACTTTAAAACTTTAAATCTATTATCTTATTAAAGTATATTAGTAGTTATAAAGTTTATTATATAAAATCTTAAGTCACGGTGTCGCTTTGTCCAAAAACGTGATTACGCGCACAAAAGTCCGGTTTACTGTTTAAAATCCGATTCGTCCAAAATTAGGGTTTTAGTGTGATATTAAGCACCTAATTTAATTGACCAAATTTAAGTTTTAATTATGCATATACTTCTGTCCAAAATCCCTTAAGACCTTTATAAAAATATTTGTATACAAAATTTTCTAAAATAGTAACTTTTATAAAGTTTTAATGGACCATAATTATATAATCATACTTAGACATAAAATTAATGTTTAAAACTTTTACCAACTGTTTATATATATAAATAAAAATTTCTGATCAAGTTTCATAATTTTTCAAAATCCAGTTTATTTACTATGAATTTCAAGTCCAAAGGTTGTCCAGAAGTATAAGATTTCTAATTCATTTTGTTAAACTTTAAAAATACCAAACACCTACTTAAAAAACTTCAATAATCACGAAATTTGGACATGAGTCTTATTTTATCATATATTAACTACTGACTAAAATCCAGCATTTTATAAAATCTAGAGGTATTTTTCTCAATTTTCATGTATTAAACTTGTGTGAATTTTAATAAAAAATATATAAATATTTTAGTTTCCAAACTTTCTAGATTTTCATTTTAAATCATAAACTACTGTTTAAAATAAAATTTGGATGCTGGATCAACAATTTTAAAAAATCCATCAAGAACATGGATGCTATTGGCCATTCAAGCTAATTAACAAGTTTGATCAAAGATTAAAACTTCCAAATCAGCTTTGTTTTGATGTTGAAAGATGCTAATACCCTGTGATTTCTTGATATTTTACCTACAATCATAATGTGGTTCAATCCAAAGATCAAAAACTCAAAATCCTTTTTTTAAATTAAGATGAACACTTTTATGAACACCAAGTGTTCATACACTTTCATCAACAAATTTTGAAGAATCAAACTCATGCAACTCATGTTGGATGTTAAAAAATGATTATAATCCACCAATCCTTGTAAAAACCATAAGATTCAAGCTTTAAAAACATCAAAAACACCAAATCTTAAAAATCAAAGTGAGTGTGTGTTCTTGGTGTTCTTGAAAACACATGCAAGATTAAAAAAGAAAATCAAAGTTTAAAATCATGTTGTTTTACCTTGAAATCACTGGAATGAGGATTATCAACAAGCTAGAACCAAGATTCAAATGAAGAACATGGAGTTCTTTTGAGAGAAAATAAAATAAAATTAAAATTTGTGTGTGTGTGTGCGCTTGTGACGCCAAGAAGAAATGGGGGAAGGGGAAAGGGTTGGTCTTTAAATAGGGGAAAACAAATGAATGCATTTGTTATAAAAAAATTAATTTTATAAAATTAATCATTTTTTTTATAAAATCAGGATTCTAAAACATTAAAATAAATACTTTGTAAGACCCCGACCCGGGCATCCTATAGTTGGTTCTCATAACGGGCCGTTCTCTTTAAAGAGCATGAAATCTTATTCAAACTACAACGAAAGTCTTTCTAAAATCATTTATTACGATTTAATGTTATTAAATTTACCTCACGAATGCTTGCACACTAATCCGAGTAACACCGCTCCCAAGCCAAGATACGTCAACACAAGCTCACCTGCAAAACAATATAACATACACACAAAGTCAGCTACACTGAGTGAGTTCTAATAATTTAATTTATTTAAAATCAACTCGTCACAAAAGTTGTTTAAGGTTTACTCAGGACTCACGGTCCTTATAAAATAGTTTACCAGTTTGTTAATAAATACATAACCCCTGTACCATCCGGTTTCCCATAATTTCTCAATACCCAAGACTCGTATTGTAATAATAATTCTCTAGTCTCATCGACATAGGTCGAACTTTCTACACTAATAAGTCGTGCTCTAGGACACGTAGTAACCAGACACCTAGTTATCCCAACCAATACCCTAGATACCACTTACCCGACCTTAATCAAGACTATTACGATACCACTAACGCGGCAGTTGTACACGTCACGTCACAATTCTGACGTCACTGTCAATCTAACTCTATATACCACAATAATAACATTCACGCGTCACGTTAGCATTACCACCTTAATATACTCTACATGTCACATTAACATTACCACATTAAGAACATCACATGTATAATAGATATAACTCAACGTTTGCATGTAATTCCACTGACATATAAATACACACGTAAACGCATACTCGTCACTGCAACCTCGTCAGGGCGTTCAACACACCTCAAGCTCATCATTAACCTGTTAAGTAAATGTCACCATTGGTGACTTCCCGACGGACCTCATCCTTCACAATCCCGTTTGCTGTGTTATAATGACAACAAGGCAAACTCGACACATAAATATAAACACATAATATCACACATCATTTACATTACTCAATAACTACACCTACACCTCATACATGACACTAGAACAACATATCTCGCATGCAATCATGACCATTTAACTTTAAGCTCGACTCTCCCTGACCAACCCTTAACATGTCACACATTAATAACTCGTCTCTCTAGCTCACACATTTCTATGAACACACCAAAAACCCTGCAACTCCTTATTAATCATTTTATATCAAAACCCATCGGTTAAAACCCGAAACCCTTAACACAATTAGATATATTAACATCTCTTGAAAGTATGTACGATAGCCCAAAAACAGTAAAACATTAAAAGTAGGGTATTAGAAACTCACCGATTATGATGAACCTCAGTCCTACCCTGGCGACTCGTCCGTGTACGCTCGAATCACCAACCTGTCAAGCGCGTGATCATAAGATCAAAACATGCTCTAAGCACACGTTGCGTATCGTATAAATAAATAAATTCTAACTCACGGCGTCGACTACTCGCTACCCCAGCTCCGAAATTCTCTACTATAGTTATATGTGGTCTGGGCCATCCTTGTCCTGCTTAGAAACCGTACGTCAAACCCTCGGGTTCCCATGTATGCATGTACGTGTGCATGCATACGCATGCAAAACCCTAGTTGGGTGTACTCGTTCCTCCTTATCGCTTTCCACTGTGAACCACTACCACTACCGTGTACCCGTACCAAGTGTCACCACGTGTTCTCTTCGATTACGCACCACCCTCGTCTTCCTCGTCTAGTCATAGCCCCAACCGACCATGCACCACCATGCCATCGCCGCCCTCGGCACCATGCTGTCACCATACTCATCACCAATGCCTTCGTCTTCCTCGTCGGAATCCAAATCCTCGCCACCCACCATCATCCGTGTCATATCGTTGTCGGGTCCCCACACCTGCACCCTCACAGCCGCACCACTGCTGTCACCGCCCTACTCCGCCCGTAGCCACCACCATCTCCATCTCTCCATCTACGGCAGTAGACCACCACCTCCATCACCATTCCCACCGTACGTGTTCTTACGTCATCCAAACCCCACCACACCCGACAGCCCTTCCCCCGACTATTCCCGCATACCGGATGCGTCGCCACCACCGTTCTCGGCCGCCTGCCACCTAGCCTACGCATTCTGCCACCACAGCCGGCCACCACCACTTCCGTCCTCTTGTCTTTGGCCGATGATCAAGAAATCAACCCCATTCGGGTTTTTCATAAAAATTACATGATGAAACGCGCACAATAAGAAAACGAGTATTAAGTTAGTCGAAGTGGAGTCTCACGCTTGCGTATTTTTCTCCGGCCACCACGCACCGCCCCCAGCCGTCGTGATCTCCCTTCTTCGGCTTCCCTTTGTTGCCGTCAATCCCCTAGACCGAAAATGGTCTAGGGTTTGCAAAATAGTGGTATTTACACCACAAGGATATTTCATCCGGGTCACCGAGTTCCTTTTCACGTGCGTTTCGATCCAAATTATATTTTAAATGGTTAACCGGTTCACTTTCATGGGTTAAATGCACCGTTAGTGGCAACCCATGCCTCTAATTATACTTAAATAAATGGTCGGGTCGTTCCTCACTTGCTTCACGAGCTTTGCGGATTTTTTTCAAGATGTTACAAGTCTACCCCTTTTAAAAGAGGATTCGTCCTTGAATCCTTTGCTAGTACAAATCAACCCAACATATCTTTCCCTTCTTACTCATGCACCCGATCCTTTCGGTAACACACATTTGTCCTCGTCACTTTAGTTTTTCACTTCCTGGTTGTGCAAAGCAACCGCCCTCTCAGTGTCCCAATAAGACTACTTCGTTGCCCGTCTTTAACTTTGGAACTCGCAGGATCACCTTCATATCCGTTTGATACTCGCCTTCCCAGCTGTTATTCTTGAGGCACTCACTGTCACTTATTGCACTTCTTGATCCGCTTACATAATACACGACGTCACTTCTTTTTATATTTTCGAGTGACCTCGTCACTCCTACGGTGATGCCCAAGTAAGGTTCCTTGCTTTACATTATTGGATCTTTCACCGTACTTCTCGTCCTTTATTCTAATCGTCGTTTAGTGATGAATTCTCCAATACTCAAGCACTACTGCCTTGCTCACAGATGCGATACCTCTCTCGCTCTTTTATGACTCCGAAGAACTTGTGCAAATTTTTACTGATCTCTACTGATGTTTTCTCATCGCAGTATTTCATTACTCCATTTCCTTGCACCCACCGCATTTTATACGTAAGCATACGCCGCTTATCGTTAGTGCCTCAATCACCGTCCTCCGAGGATTTAAGGACTTGAACAATAAGATCATGATTGATCTAGAATTTTACACGTCATCTCTTTTGATGCTTAGCAGGAGCTTGCCTCTTCTAACTCAGTCGTATACGTACTAGTGTAGGCATCTCTTTCTCCAAATCTCAAGCAAACTCCTGCACTTATCCTTCCTTCGTTCCACTCCTCTCATATCCCATCTTGTCGTTGATGAGTGGTTGATAAACTTATGCTAATTGTATATAATCATATGTTTTTAACCCTAATTATGTGAAAAATATATTTACATTAACTTGTTTTTATATATATAGGTCTTGAGGTATAATAAATTAAAAGTACCAAAAATTAAACTAAATTAAAATAACTAAATAGTTAATACTAATTAAACTAAAAGTTTGATTCATATTTCTATTTTATGACAGGAGATTCACGTGAACTTTGGTGTAGAACAATAAACAGAAAAATCAGTTAATTGAAGTGGGCTAGTTTAGTTGGGCTGCGGTCAACGTGAATGAATTAGAAAATAGCCCAATGAAGTGAAACTAAAAGGGGACTTGGACGCAAGCAACCAGGGGGCGTACGACAATTTTGTGGGCAATCGTAGGTTGTGCCTAGGGCACGTTTTTCAGAGGGGTTCTCAGTTTTTGACGGCTGCTATCGTTGACCGAAGGAAAAGAAAAGAAGCCAGCAGCTTTGGTTTTGCAATCGAGATCGTATTTGAGAATACTTGATTCTTTCTTTATCACGAACGGCTAAACTACTTGTGGCTTTCTCTGGGCGAACGGTTCGTATAGGTTTCATATTTTGATTAAGTTTGTTTATATTTTGGATCTATTTAGTTTCTGACAATAATCGAGTAGATTGATGTATTGGTTGGTTGAAACAATTTATTTTTGTATTGGTTAATGACAAAACCTAGAAGCGGGTTGGGTGACTAAAGGGGGTTAACTTGACACTAGTAAATTGGGTAGTTGAATTATACTGGTTTGTGACGGAACTGGTTGTATAGGTTGCTGACAACAATCTGTCTTCAATTACTATTTTAACTGATTTTCTAACACTATGTCTATGTGGTGTCCAATTAAATAACTGAATTTTACATAAACCTAGAACCTGAAGTTTGGAGGAGGTTACATTCTTTATTTGATCTGTGTTTTAATTAGAATTAATAAACTAGACAATTATATATTTCCACTGATTCTCTGTAGATTCGACAACCCTACTTACATTTCTACAGTCTAAGGTATATAAGTAGTAAATTTTATAAATGTTTTTGATTGACCTTGACACCGCGATCAGTCGTAACTCTCTATATGGAGCATGTTTCAAGGATATCCGTTCGTCACAACCTTCACCTCGTGCGAGAATCTTCAATGCCGTCATTTTGATTACGTCGTAACTATCGGCGACCAAACGTCCACGTAACGCCTTCATCACTAACTCTCACAGCTGCACCCCTTGGCTTTGTGCTCCGAATTCACGAGATATAAGCATAGGCATCTCATAGGAGAACCTCGCTGATCATCTCGAATGACGTCAAAACTCCTCGTATTACCTCGATGTATCACCATTGAGAAGATCGTATAGATAGAAACACTATACCTGAACACACCGACTATCCGTCTTATGCATGACTAAGGGTGTACTACAAGGACACATCGACACAACATAATTACAGAACATACAATGTTCTTCGTAGGCACCAATAATCTAACCTTCTAACTCACATGAAGTGCACACAACTAGCTGGACCTGAGCAAATCTACCTATGTACAATATGACCTCATCATTTATAAACATACAAACTCTTGAACTCTACCTTCTGTTTATCATAACGGTAGCTCCTGCCACACGTCATCACATATTCACATAGAATCTACACAGTCGTACCCCTACAGGTAGTATTAATGGTTAAGGCAACACATTGCTCGACCTAGACACAAGTCAACACTCTACACATTCATACTCATAAAATTCAAAATAATAACTTTTCCACAGGACCCCGCCCTGCATATTCACGCAAGATGCAACGCACCCATTACACTTCAAACCATCACCCATAACATGTAGGTGGTACTATCATACGACCGTTGACACAGACCAATTCAAAATTTCACGTTTATGCATATTCACATCTATGTCAGTCTACTCACACCATCTAATCAACCACATCAGAATTTACGTTCGGTATGGACTTATGCCATGCAAAATATAATTATCATGTTACACCATACTACATATAGCTTCCTATTGCAAGCACCATACCACGCATTCATGCACACAATTATTGTTAACCACGCCCAAATCACACCACGACAAAGAAAAAGTCAATATCAAAACCAAATAGTTAGCATTCCAGTCAAACACCGCACCACATAAGTATCTAATCAAACAATAAAAAACCCAAAACAAATATTTCATCACAAAAATCAAACTACTACTGCTCAAAACATGCCAGCCCTCACATGGAAATATATCAACGCTCTACTCCTCGAACAACTCAAAGTTGTCGCCCATCTGCTTCTCATCGTCGGACTCCTCAAGCCATCCGTTGCTTGACCCTGAATCATGTCTCGGTGGTTGATACCTAACTGCAAATGCATCACCTCCCTTCCATTTGCTTCTCCTGTAGAAGGAGCTAGTGAGTCCTCCTCTCGCGGCTGCCTTATCATTACCGGGTGCATTAGGCGCCAGAAGTGCCAAAGTCACCTCCTACGTCTGTAGCTCACGCCCCTCCTCGAATGTCGGTGGCACTACTGTCAATGGAACTGGTGCTAATATCCGCCTCCTGCCGACAACTATCATGCGCGTGGCAGCCAAACGTCTCGCTCGGTGCTCTGCCATCCTTCTGGCAAGAGCTCCCCGTCTGATCCACCTCGTCCTGATCATCATAGCCATCAGTACCTGCACAAGATAGAACGTTGGAGTGATTACTATGGCACAAATTCAGAATATGAGAGTAATCATAGACAGCCAAAATACGGTGATCAAATGCAATTTGGTAGTCCACATTATTGCTCGTACTCTAAACCTTTCCCATCATATTCACACTAGCTTTCTATCTTTACCACACGCCGGATGCATATGCATCCCACACTACTCACTTAACACCACACAATTATATAGCAAACCATCATATATATCACAATTGCACTCCACGTGTAGTTACATGTATATTCATTAATCTATGCTAACACACCAAGCTATGTCACACAACGCAATTAATGCTACTCTACATCAATCAGCTCACAAAACATGATTTTAATAAATTACTCCACGCAACTTCACATAAGTCTACACACTACTACAACATATAGCACACATCATGTTCCCATACGAAACCAAAAATCACTCATTCACACCAACCGCTTTACCTATTGTAACACTACACAAACGGCAAATAATCATTATTGCTTAACTCGAAAGACGTACCTCTTGGCTCGCGGTTACTCGTGGCGGCATTCGTTTTACCCTCCCATTTTCAGTTTAATTTATGGTATTTTATTTTTGAAAAACACCTATTTTCTCTTAAACCTGGCTCTGATACCAACTTGTAAGACCCCGACCCGGGCATCATACAGTTGGTTCTCATAACGGGTCGTTCTCTTTAAAGAGCATTTATTATTATTCATGTCACACCCCAACCGACGACGGAAACGTCGGGGCGGGACATGTAGACTGTTCATAAGCGCATGGTTTACTAAAGTTGTGATAATTAAACAATAAATTTCATTTCATAGCTCAAATAATCAATTACAACATTTACAAGGGTCATAAATACATGAATATCTTTATTAAGTTTAAAACTACGTTCTCAATCCTAAGTGAAGCAACTTGAATCTTAACTCAAACATCCATACCTGAAACATGATAAAATGAGAGGGTCAAATATAAATAGTTGGTGAGCATACATAGGTTTTGACACCACAAGTAAAGTTCAAATGTTTTGTGTATAACTCATATAATACATGGTTTATAAAGTATTTATGGAGAATCTAAGTTAAGCTAGTTGCACAAATCAAACCTTGTAATTGAAGGGCATAACAACACATGTTATCCTAATGTAGGGCATAACAACACATGTTATCCTGATGTAAATGTAGGGCATAACAACACATGTTATCCTGATGTAAATGTAGAGCATAACAACACATGTTATTCTGATGTAGGGCATAACAACAAATGTTATCCTGATGTAAAGTATTAATGATTGCACGAGTGTATTATGTATATGTAGCCTTAACAAATAGCATTCAAGCATAAAACACAAATAAACACATATGATCATATTGTAGAATTGTACGTATGTAAATTGCAAATAGTGTTTGTTGAGTAATCATGGTTCACCTCAAAGTATGTAAAAATGTAAAAGGGGCTATGTAAAACTCACCTGTATGAATTGTGTATATAACATGAGCAAAATGTAGCACAAGTGATTCACAAATCACAAGTTTAACCTAGAATGAAATGTATGGACTTGCATTAATAATGTGTACGGAGTCTAAGTCATGATCAAATGTTCATCGGGTATTGATATGAGTGGATTGGTACAAGGGTTGTGTCATTTGGTGCGAAAGGATGTAAGTCGACAAAAGGTTTGATATGTAAAATTGTAAGTTCAATAATATTTATCTTTAGGGTTTATGTTTAATTTAAGTAAATAAATTCTTTTTATTTACTTAAAATAATTGTAATATTATATTTATTAAAATAAATAAATCTATCTTATTTATTCATTTATAATAAAGTGTTAACCTATAGGATAAATATATATATTAGTACATATTAAAACCCTAAATACATTTGTTAATGTAAAAAGATAATTAATAAATAAATTTGTTTATTTATTTGTTATTAAAATAGTATGATCTAAAATGAGAAATGTAGTCATTAATATATATATATATATATTAGAAAAAGTTTTATTTGTTTAAACACTAATATATATAGTTTAATATAAAGCAAATGATTTATGAAAATGTATTTTTATAAAAAGAAATCTTGTCATAATATTTATAAAACTTGGTAATTAATATACTTTGTTTAATAATTCAATTTAAAATAACTTTTAAATGATTTTTATATAAGAAAATGAGGTTCTAGAACAACTAAATGTGTAAAAAAATAGTTTTATGTTTAAATTTGCATATTATTGTACAACTCTGATCTAGGTAGTGTTAGGTTTATAAAAATAATTTTTATACCATTTTTGGAGCATTAAAAATCGGTTTTAAAAATAAAGGGAGCTTGCCCGGGTCGAACCCGGGTCTCCCCGGTGAGGACATCACAGACTAACCACTGAACGAGGGGCTGATTATTGTAATAGGCTTGTTTCGAATTCGTTTTATCATGTAATTGAAAAAGGGCCGGTTAGATTTTAATGAACACGCAAAAATGGGCCGGGGTTGTGGGTTTCGAACCCACGCCACCTGGTTCGGCGGCGCAATGGCTTACCGGCCAGACCAGGTGGTTTCCCTGGTATAGACATGGTTCCTTTTAGTTTAAATGTAATAAACGAATCAGTCGAAATCCTTTATTCGAAATCGAAGAACAGGTTTACGAAATCCATAGGAATCGAGTTTCGTTACACTCGATTTCTGTAAATTGATAAGGGGCTTTTTATGTATGCACAAAAACGAATCAAATGAGACAAACCTCAACTAAATTGATCGAGTATTGCAGGGTATCGGCTACAGGTTCAGTCCCAGAGTTCTTTGTGCTTAATCGGCGTACAGAGGTGTAATGTGAGTCAAATGAGGGCTTAGAAAGATTGAAATGGACGTTGCGATGGTGATGGAAAGAGTTAATTCGATTGAATTTATAGGGAATGTTTGATTCGATTAGGGGTTTGAATGTGACAGCTGTTCGAAGGATTTACGCATCAATTATGCCGGTTGGGAATGAATTAGGTTATGTAACAGGTTCAGATACATGCAAGGTCAATCGGTGCATGATTTGCGGGATTGAACGCGCTTCAATTCCTTGATTGGGGGTCTAATTGATCACGGTTTGACTTGGAAAGTCAAATTCGTTCGAATTGGTTTGAATTTCGAAATCAGCAGCGCTAGAAATGAGTTAAGGTGTTATTTGGGTTTGATAAAGGTCGGTAATCCATCTGGTATTCAAGGCAGGTCCGAAATCGATGGGTCTTGTTCGAATTTAGCCTTGATTTGGGCTGTTGACTTTCCAAAAGCCAAAATAGGACAATTAGGGTTGAGTGGGTCAAAATTGATGGTTAAGGGTTCAATTTCAAGGTGGGTTCAAAAATTGGGAGTTCAATTGATCAAAAAGGTTCACACTAGTGTATTTAATTTTTAAACATGTGTATGTATATATTTATAACTTGATTTTAAACTTTATAAAACATGAATTTTTCTTTTATAAAAATATTCTTACGGGGTTTAATTAATGAATCCCAATACCTGAATATATTTGTATACATATATTTAATATATATATATATATATATATATATATATATATATATATATATATAACTACACAAATATGTGTTATAGAAATTTATATGTAAACGCAAGTTTTAAAAAAATAAAAATTATTAATTAAAATAAAGAGTTATGTGACATACAGTGCTTCAACAAATACAAAATTTAAATGTTGTGTTTACTATTGAAATTATTAAAATAAAATAGGGTCGGAAAAATCATGGATGTTATAATTCAAACTACAACGGAAGTCTTTCTAAAATCATTTATTTCGATTTAATGTTATTAAATTTAACTCACGAATGTCTGCACCCCAATCCGAGTAACACCGCTTCCAAGCCAGGATATGTCAACACAAGCTCACTTGCAAAACAATCTAACATACACACAAAGTCAGCTACACTGAGTGAGTTCTAATAGTTTAATTTATTTAAAATCAACTCGCACAAAAGTTGTTTAATGTTTACTAAGGACTCACGGTCCTTATAACATAGTTTACTAGTTTGTTGATAAATACATAACCCCTGTACCATCCGGTATCCCATAATTTCTCAATACCCAAGACTCGTTTTGTAATAATAACTAATATTTGTGCCTGGCGCGTTGCGACCGGAACAAACATTATGGCTAACAACCAACCCATACCTACTTGAAAAGATCGAAAATTATTTTTAAAAAAAAAAAAAAAAAAAGAAAGAAATAAAATACCCTTATATTAATTTGTAAAAAGCAGCAGTTCAAAATATTAATTTGTAAAAAGCAACAATTCAAAATTTGGTTTAAACAAATGAAATTTTGCTAATTTGTAAAAAACAACAATTCCAAATTTGGTTTAAACAAATGAAATTTTGCTGATTTCATGTCTTTTTCCATGGAAAATATATTCTTAACCAAAGGGGTATTATGATCACTCTATCCCTAGTAGACGTAGACTCACGCGTTACGACATGGGTATTAACTGATCACCAAAAACATTCCCAAAGTCATGTTCAAGCACAAACATGAAAAATAGAAGCAACAAATGATTACTTTATAAACACATTTCATCAAATAATTTCCAATTTATGAACCAAAACAAATCCACTGCACAATTCAAGATAACATATTAAGACTGCTATAAAACTGAACAATAAGTACAGCCCACATAGAATATTGTGGGAGATTAGACCAAGATTACAACATGATCATATAGAAATAATTAATTAATACTAAATCCGGAATTCACATCATTTTGACCATTTTAATGGTGTAGTAGTATTAGTGAATATTCAGAAATTAAGAAAATTGAACAAAAAAGAGTTGGTGGGCCACTCAGCCCGGTTAGACATTTTACCCGACCCTTTCCCATTTCACCGCCTCACAAATTGGTCAGACCTCAGAAAGAAAATAAACATGGATCTAAAAAAAATTACCAAGTTTTTCCTTTTCCAATTTCCAGAATTCGGAAGTCACACCATTTTGACCATTATATTAACAAAATTTACCGGCACATGAAAACAAAATTGTTTTTCTTAAACAGTATAGACTAAATTCATCATTTGAACATAACATCTATGTAGTCCACTTAATTCAATTATGCAAGTCCAAATATAATTTGTTCAAAAGTAACCGTCACTATTATCACAATCTCAGGTAACATATGAAATAGATACACTTACAGTGTGCATACGAACAATTAAACATGTATAAAATTTATGAATCAACCGAGTATATGCTATGATTTTTGTAATATGAAACCTAGATGTCTTGCTACTACTAATCTAAAAGGTCATATCAAATACACTTACAGTGTACATACTGCATATGAACATGTATGTATCTTCTTGAAGTGGTTTTAATTAGTTCTGATGTGCTTTTATAGTTTTGTTTCTTGAAGTGGTTTTAATCAGTTCTGATGGTATAAAGTGTTTAGATAATTTGGATCATTTTAAAATAGTGTATGATGGATTAAACAAAGGTAAAATAATGTACCTATGTAGTCAATTAATTAGTTTTGTTAGTATCAAACTGTATATTTAACAATAGAATAATTAGATAAGCATATCCAGAATTGTCAACAGGCACATCCAAACCACTTCTTTATATTAAAAAAAATGAATTTCAGAAGTTAATAATAGAATAGTTCACTAATTACCCAAAGTTCATAAATTCAAACTTCAATTGAACTAAAATCAAATCTGCAGACTAAATAACATTGATTTAAATATTTTTTTTTATATTACTCAAACCTTAAATAACAAAGAAAGAAATCAAAATCTTTTATTCTATGATTGTAAGTATTCACAGAACATGTAAATTTAGATAGCAAGTATGCACAAAACATTTAAATTCAAATTAATAATTATAACATGAAAACAAAATTAGGGCAAAGAACTTAGGGGAAAGCGTCGTAATTCGAAGAGATTATAACATGAAAACAAAATTAGGGTAAAGAATAAAGGGGAAATCGTCGCAATTCGAAGTGATGACATACCTGAACCGAAGACACTGAACAATCGGAAGCGTTGATGGCGATTGCGAGAAGATGAAGGAATAGGAAGGGATGATGGGAGAATGTGCAAGAACAAAAGTTAGAATGAAGGAGGCATGGTATGGGAGACGGTTATCAATAGAATACCGGTTTTCAAACACGGAGGCAGAGATTGTGGTAGGGTCTTTTGACGGAGATAAAATTGATGAAATGGAATGACGAAAAGGCTGACGGCAAATGAAACGGGAGACGCTTTTTAAGGGTGTTTTAATTCTCTAGTCTCATCAACATATGTCGAACTTTCTACACTAATAACTCGTGCTCTAGGACACGTATTAACCGGTCACCTAGTTATCCCAACCAATACCCTAGATACCACTTACCCAACCTTAATCAAGACAATTACGATACCACAGGCGCGAAAGTTGTACACGTCACATCACAATTTTGACGTCATTGTCGATCTAATTCTATATACCACAATAATAACATTCACGCGTCACGTTAGCATTACCACCTTAATATCCTCTACACGTCACATTAACATTGCCACATTAAGAACATCACATGCATAATAGATATAACTCAACATTTGCATGTAATTCCACTGACATATAAATAGACACGTAAACACATACCTCGTCACTGCACCCTCGTTAGGGTTACCTTGGTCAGGACGTTCAACACACCCCGAGCTCATCATTAACCTGTTAAGTAAATGTCACCGTTGGTGACTTACCGAAGGACCTCATCCTTCACAATCCCGTTTGTTGTGTTATAATGACAACGAGGCAAACCCGACACATATATAGAAACACAAAATATCACACATCATTTACATGACTCATTAACTACACCTGCACGTCACACATGACACTAGAACAACATATCCCACATGAAATCTTGACCATTTAACTTTAGGCCCGACTCTTCCTGACCAACCCTTAACACGTCACACATTAATAACTCGTCTCTCCGGCTCACACATTTCTATGAACACACCATAAACCCTACAACTCCATATTAATCATTTTATATCAAAACCCATCGGTTAAAACCCGAAAACCTTAACACAATTAGATATATTAACATCTCTTGAAAGTATGTACCATAGCTCCAAAACAGTAAAACATTAAAAGTAGGGGATTAGAAACTCACCGGTTATGATGAACCTCAGTTCTAGCCTGGCGACTCGTCCGTGTACACTTGAATCACTAACCCGTCAAGCGCGTGATAACAAGATCAAAACATGCTCTAAGCACACGTTACGTATCGTATAAATAAATAACTTCTAACTCTCGGCTTCGACTACTCGCTAGAAACCGTACGTCAAAACCTCGGGTTCCCATGCATGCACGTACGTGTGCATGCATACGCATGAAAAACCCTAGTCGGGTGTACTCGTTCCTCCTTCCCGCTTTCCACCGTGAACCACTACCACTACCGTGTACCCGTACCAAGTGTCACCACGAGTTCTTTTTGATTGTGCACCACCATCGTATATGCACCACCATGGCATCGCCGCTCTCGGCATCATGCTGTCACCATACTCATCACCAACGCCTTCGTCTTCCTCGGCGGAATCCAAATCCTCGCCACCCACCATCATTCGCATCATCCGCGTCATATCGTTTTCGGGTCCCCACACCTACACCCTTACAGCCGCACCACTGCTGTCGCCGCCCTGCTCCGCCCATAGCCATCACCATCTCCATCTCTCCATCTATGGAAGTAACCCCCACCGTCATCCCCATGCCCACCGTACGTGTTCTTGCGTCATCCGAACTCCACCACACCCGATAGCCCTTCCCCCGATTACTCCCACATACCGGATGCGTCACCACCACCATTGTCGGCCGCCTACCACCTAGCCTACGCAGTCTGCCACCACAGCCGGCCACCACCACCTCAGTCCTCTTGTCTTTGGTTGGTGATCAAGAACTCAATCCCATTCGGGTTTTTCATAAAAAATACATGATGAAACATGCATAATAAGAAAACGAGTATTACCTTAGTCGAAGTGGAGTCTCCCGCTTGCGTATTTTTCTCCGGCCACCGTGCACCACCCCCAGCCGTCGTGATCTCCCTTCTCCGGCTTCCCTTTGTTGCCGTCAATCCCCTAGACCTAAAATGGTCTAGGGTTTGCGAAATAGTGGTATTTAAACCACAAGGATATTTCATCCCGGTCCCCGAGTTCCTTTTCACGCGCGTTTCGATTCAAATTATATTTTAAACGGTTAACCGGTTCACTTTCATGGGTTAAATGCTTCGTTAGTGGCAACCTTGCCTCTAATTATACTTAAATAAATGGTCGGGTTGTTCCTCACTTGCTTCGCTATATTTGCGGATTTTTTTTCTGGATGTTACATACTTTTATTCAAATAAAAAAAATCTAGTATCAAAAATAACAAATTTTGATAATTTTTGAAACATAAAAACTAAGTAAAAATTTAAAAGTTATACCGGGTGAACCACCTGTGATCGTTAGTTTAATCAAGAATCATAAAAGTTAGCACATATAAAATTATAAAATATCATTCTTAACTAAAATATAAATATAAAAATTATTTTCGAGAATTTAAATTTTGCCGTTTATTAAATGTGAATGCGGCATACGCGGTGTATGCACTTAACTGGGCTTTCTAGTTTGGACCTTAATGTTTGCCTAAGGTAAAGTTCCTAGAATCCACAGAAACACTTAATAATATATAAAACCATAATATTTATATATAAACATATAAAAGTCGAGAAATAGTAAGACCTGAAAAACCGCAGTTGCCACATTATCCCCCAGTTGAAAAGAATTTCGTCCCGAAATTACTGGTTTCAGTAGTAACCGCTTCATTCTCAAAGAGATGAGAATATTTCTGCTTCATTTGGTCCTCTCATTCCCAGGTGAATTCGGGTCCATGCTTCGAGTTCCAACGGACCTTCACGATGGGGATACAACTATGTTTAAGTGTCTTGATCTCGCGAACCAAAATCTCGACCGGTTCCTTGATAAAATGAAGCTTCTTGTTAATACGGACTTCCTCAGGTGGTATTACTAAGGACTCATCAGCTAAACACTTTTTGAGATTTGATACATGGAAAATATCGTGTATACCGCTAAGCTCTTGAGGTAATTTCAATTTGTACGCCACGAGACCGATTCTATCAACAATTTCATACAGCCCAATATACCTCGGATTGAGTTTACTCCTCTTTCCGAACCGAATAACACCCTTCCAAGGTGAAACTTTTAAAAGTACTTTGTCACCAATTGGTAATTCCAAGGGCTTTCTCCTATTATCAACATACTTTTCGGTCTGTCCCGTGCGGCTTTTAGTCTATCTCGAATCTTAAAAATCTTGTTGTAGGTCCCCGGGTGTCTCGGATCGTTACGTGCGAGTGTGTGACTAGTCGAACATGGTGCGGAATACCCGTGACTAGTTGGAGTATCAAGCAACATAAAGTAAACCGACAACAACAACACGAAATACTTCAAACTTCGTCTATAATCACAGCCGGTTATAGAATGAATGCGCACATAACTCCTGTCAAGACCAGCTATATATACTAAGAATAGTTACCTGCGCACTTAACAAGTGTGCAGGGATTAACTCCTGCGTACTTAGCAAGTATGCAACCTTTGTGCATGCGTACTTGCTAAGTACGCATGATCTATATCCTGCGCACTTGCTAAGTGCGCACAACACGATACAAAGACAAACAAGTATAAGTACCTACATATACGTTTACAACTCGATAAACCAATACATACAGAAAGTAAAGTACAAAATCATAAGACAACATCCAGAGTGTCTGTCACATAAACGTGCTCCAACAAACTCCCCCTTGACAACAGCTCTGGATTGTCTTCGGTCTTCAACCTCCTGCAGCTCTAGCCTCCCATCTTCAGCTTGTAGTCAAGACAGAACTTGACTAGCTTGTCGTACCTTGTTGCTTGAAGCTTTTTCCACTCGTTCGTGTAGATGCAATATTTTTCATTGAGAGCCGTCAGATCTTTCACAGAGAAGTTGATGAAAGTGATTTCATCAAATACCCTAATCAGCTCCTTTGGCTCCAAGCATCCACTCGCGGACCTCACTCTTCCCATCACCACCGCCTCACCGGTCTTTGGATCTACGTACTAGTACCATATGTTGCCAAGGATATCCTGAGATAACTTGCTCAAGGGTATCTTGGTTTCACATAGCACTAGCTTGTAAACCAGCTTCTTTAGGGTTCTGTTAGTCATGGGATGTTTGACAGTCTTATCCCGAACCCGTTTGGGCATTTGAGGCTTGAAAACCTCAAAGTTTCCTGATCTTCCCTCTCGCTGTAGTGTATTTCACAAACCCATTGCTATTGTGTGTTTAGAATTACCCAGCAGCTCTTGGTTTGCAAGATTCACCAGATCGTACTTTGGCAGGGTGTTGAACGCCTCGCTTCTGGGTTTCAAGTACTGAACCCCACCCGCTCTTTTAATGGCGAACAACTTCTTGTCGTCGTCGAACTTAACAGACAAGTTCATACCTGTATCTCCATGTTTATCTATTATGGATGTCTTTTGCCAGACCGAAGCTTTATCCTTATTAAACCATCCGCAAGGATATTTACTCTTCCAAGCTTCAGGATCAACAGGTTGGAGACCGGTGGGACATGCTTCAGTCGAGGTTGCTGCACAACTAGCCTCAGCAACGGTTGCAGGCTTGACCGAACCTGTGTTAGTAGTAGCTTCAAAGGCTGGAGCTTCAAAAATCTATCCATCCTCAAGCTCATAAACTCCTTCACCGTCTCCCTTTGGAAACTCCACCACAACATCATCATCTTCAACATCCCAATCTTCATCAGATTCGATCTCTCCTTCTTTTAAGTTAGTGAGAGCTTCGATCTGAGCTTCCTTGAAATAGTCTGGCTCTATCATAAGTATAACCTCATCAGATAGGTCATAAAGCACATCAGCCGGAGACTTTCTTTTATTACCTCCACTACCCGATGCATCACCTTGACCAGACTCCCCCTCAGCCATAGGCACAACAGAGATAGGAACAATAGCTAGCGCTTGTTGTTCACTACTTCCACTAGGACCGACTTCAGGATCCTTGACTGTGTCATCATCCTTAGTCGAATCGACTAGGTGACAAGCCTCATCAACACTAGGCTTGGATGGCATCTCCTTCTCCTTCAAAAGTTCCTTAATCTTCTCCCCCTGAGCAGCAAACGCGTTGGTCAGGTCATAAACCAACTTGACCATCACTTCATGCTCTTGTCTTTGAAGATCATCAGCCTTCTTTTGCTTCCTTAGAGCGGCTACTTCATCAATCAAAGAATTGATTTGACCTTGTTGTTTATCAGACTCCTCCCTTGACTTCCATACCATTTCAAGTAGACCGACTACCCGAGTCTCTAGTGTAGCAATCCTTGCATCAGGATCCCTAGATGTAGAGGCCTTGGCTGTATGATGAGGAAAGGTGAAGATGTCATCAAAATTGAACCCGTGGGTGAAGTTAGCATAAGATAAGGGCTCACTGAGTGGTTGAAGGGTTGTAGTGGGGATAGTGGTTGGGATGGTTGTGGTTTCAAAGGTGGTTGGGGTGATGGTAATCGACTCCGTCTGAATTGGACTCGACACCATCAATTGGTGAGCAGATTGGAACGAGAGGGATACTATCACAAGAACCTCCTCTGTGATAGTAGTAGCAGATGACTGCTCCCTCCTCTGGTATAGCCGGGTTGAGGTTGAGATAGAGGTTGATGCAGTGCTCACGGCCACAGAGATTGGCTACCGTGACACACGAACTTCAACATCTCTAAGGACAGCCGCAAATGGCCTATTCCCCCGACGCTTTACACTTCTTTCTCTTCTCTGTCTCTGTAATTCAGCATCCGAATCAGAATCGGGTTCATAATCGCTGCTGGTACTTTCTTGTCTTTGTCTTTTGGAAGATGAATCGGGAAGGGAAACCTTTGTCAACTTCCTGGGGTGTGATTGATCTGGTGCATCATCAGAGTCAGATGAATCAGATTCAGTGGCTTCAGAATCTGACCCTTCAACACCATCTCCTCCTTCCTGTTCTTCATCACCACCATCACCAGAATCATCATTCTCAGATTCTTCATCGCCTTCTTCTTCATCTTCTACTTGTTCATCTGAGTACTCAGTTCAGGCTCCGACTCTGCACTAAACCATCTTAGATCTGGAGGGGCCACATACGCTTCATTGATTAAGTGTCCAAAGAGAGGAATGTGATCAGGGGTAGGTTCTACACTTCCTGGTGTAAGGAATTGGGGAAACACTCTCTTGGCCACTGTCTTGACCTGCAATCTTTCACCAATTGCTGGAAGGTTAGGCAATGCATCATTGATCAGAAACTATACAAATCTGGGATACAACAAGAATCTAAACTTCTTCTCCGTATTGTTCTGGTCGGTTAAGGCTTTGTAGATGTATTTTGAGAAGTTGTAGCCCTTGTTGAGAGATAATCCAACCATTGCAGCCGCCAGGTCATGACCCATTGCATCCTTTCCTGATTTTTGTGATGAGATGCACATGATCATGATGTGGGCAAAGTACCTTCATTGGTATAGTAACCACATCTTCTTGTACGAGGCATAGTCTCTAGCACCGACGTATCCCATTCTCTGCCTCCAGCACCCATCCACAAAGTAATCTGGATAAGTAACTGGGTCGGTTGCTAGATCTCTGAATTGTAGAACTCTCCTGATGGTGTCTTCAGAGATAGCAATATCATGACCCGTTACAGTAGCCCTAATGACGTTTGGGGTTACCGTACAGTCATGATCTGCTGTCTCCCAGAAGTGTTCCAGATAAGGTCTTGAAATGATTGGATCAGCAGAAATGGCATAGCTGATTTTGGAATGGTTCAGAAAGTCCACAATCTCTCTATACTGAAGTGCAGCACCCTTCCATTCCAGATTTGTGAGAGCAAGAAGATTGAACTCACTAGTAAATGCACGAGCCATCACTGCAAGAACACACAATGAACACTATAAGAATAAATAGACTCATTGGATTTGAACAGACATGACTAGGTATAGCACATGCACATAGACTGAAGTTCCAGACTTAGAAAATTTTCCAGTTTGCCCTTTCTGCGTACTTGTCAAGTACGCAGTGGGTTGTTCTTGTGTACTTAGCAAGTACGCCTGAATTACTTCTTGCGTACTTGTTAAGTACGCAGGAACCCACACTTAGATAGTTTTTCAAATTTCCAGAATCCAAGAATGTGTGATTTTGTTATGAATTTTGGTCACTACATGGTCGAAAAACATGTTTAGAACCAATGGGACCAAAACCAACTACAAAAAAGCACTAAAACCTTTTCATTTTGACCTAACTTGAGCTTGACGTGAATCCACGGCCAACCAAGAGGTCAAAATCAAAACCAAACACATTTAAAGACGATTATGAGGTGATAATTTGGGTCAAGAACAACAAAAAACGATTAAAAAATTATCATCAAAACCCTAAGAGTTGGTCTAAAACACATGATTTTGTGGATGAAATCGTCTGAGAATCTCACCAAATGTTAGTTAGATGAAGATGAAACTAAGATCGGGACGAAAAACTTGATTGGAAACACACAAATTTTGAGGAAAAAATCAAACCGAGGTATACTACAGTGGAAGTTTGTTTGAAATGAGATGAAAACATGAAAAGTTTCTAACACCTGTATATATACCCTCCACATATGGGTCGTGCGTACTTAGCATGTACGCAGAACTTAACTCCTGCGTACTTAACAAGTACGCATGACTTAAGTCTTGCGTACATGTAAGTACGCAAGGTTTAATTCTTGCGTACTTGTTAAGTATGCAGAAACCCTTGTGTGCTCAGATTTCAACTCAAATTATGAAGATTTGTCAAGTCAAATAGCGAACCGGATATGAAAGTTCAATCTAGAGGGTTCAAAAAACAAATCAAGGAAGTCAGACACAAATATTTTTGGTTTTTCTTGAATTTTTGATAAACTGTACACAAAATTGAACTGCTCGAAAACTTAAAATCTTTTTGATATTTTTCTTAATAAAGATATACAAGTATATACATACAATCTCTTTTTTATCACAGTCATGAGCAAATGATCATATCAGGCTATTAGATGCAAAAATGATACAATATAAACATCAAAGAATATGTGATCATGTCATGAATTACTACTTATGCATACGTAATAAGCAATATGAACAAGTAATTCAAGTTGTCAATATTATAAGATTTGAAACCATAAGCATCTTAGTATCACATTATTGTGTGTTAAGGTAATAGTTATAAGTATACAACATGTACCCCACTGTTATGCTATCTAAATTTAAATGTGCACTATCTCAAGGCATCTAAGATTTTCCCAATGATTTTCTTAATTTCCAGAATGAAGTTACATCAGTTAGCACAGAAAAATCAAGCAAAATCCATAAGGATTATCAGGAATCATAAGATTCTGAATCGAGTGATTCATATGTCTTGGTTTCATAGGATTTCTTCTGTTAATATCGGAAAGATGATTCAGGATAATGAATATGGTGTCTGAGGATTTAGGTAAGGGAATCCAACTTTTATCTGGATTTGATTTCAATGAATCAGGAATGATTCAAGGGTGAATATATGCTCAACGGTTAATGTAAAGACATATCTTGATTCAATCTCTCATTGCATACTTGTGAGTAAACCGCAGTAATTATGCTAATGACCTAACCCGAAACTGATCTCATAAGAAAATACTTGCCAAAATCTTACATCCTATATCTGAAAGTGATCTTTTGTAATCTTTTACACACACACACTAGCAAACATGAGTTCAAATCACAGTTGTATTATTAATTGAGTTTCCACACTACTAATGATTCAAAGACGCTTATAGCCTACTGACAATTCAAAGTACTTGTGAATATGCAGATTAACAAGTCAAACAATGCAATCAATCTACTAAGCATGACGCAATCATTTCCCATGTGTGCAATCTAGGACGTTTAGATCATTACTGATGTGCTATCATTTCCTCTTTTCTTCAAATGACTTTGAAATTTTCTTGGTTTTCTATTTTGTTTGGGTTTTATTAGATAATTTGAAAGAAATACAAACTATACAAACTTAAAAGAAATAAAAGTTAACTTCCAAGAAAATGTTTTGATTTTGAAAACAAGTTTTCGCTCAGGATTGAACATTCCTATCATGTTGACATGATGTTCAAAACGGGTTCGATCAAACGCCTTAGTGAAAAGGTCAGCAAAGTTGTCATCCGTGTGAACTTTTACAAGTTCAATTAAGTGCTTTTTAGTACAATCACGGATGAAGTGGTGACGAATCTCAATGTGTTTAGTTTTGGAATGTTTCACCGGGTTATTCGTGATAGACATGGTGGCGTTGTTGTCAATGAACAAGGGGGTTCCAGTGTAGTTTAAGCCATAGTATCTCAATTTCTGCTGGATCCACAATATTTGAGAACAACAACTTGCGGAAGCAATGTATTCTGCTTCACATGTTGAGAAAGAAATCGTTGATTGCTTCTTGCACTGCCAGGAGACTAGCCTGTCTCCCAAGAATTGACATCCACCTGAGGTTGATTTTCTATCGAGGTTACAACTGCCATAGTCAGAATCAGTGTAAGCTTTGAGGTTAAACGACTGCTGCTTGGAATACCAAAGACCCAAACGTGGTTTCCCTTTCAGGTATCTGAAGATCCTTTTCACAGCGATCATATGATATTCCTTCGGTTGTGACTGAAACCTCGAGCACAAGCACACAACAAACATTATGTCTGGTCTTGAAGCTGTGAGATACATAAGAGATCCGATCATCCCACGGTATAATTTACAGTCTACATCCTTTCCATCTTTATCTGGTTGCAAACCGTGATTGACTGGGATTGGTTTGCCGTAAGTACTATAGTCATTCATTTTGTATTTCGATAAAATGTCTTGTACGTACTTAGTTTGATGTAGATAAATTCCATCCTCCCTTTGACTGACTTGCAGACCCAAAAAAAATGACAGTTCACCCATATTGCTCATTTCAAACTTGGACTTCATCACCCTTTCGAATTCCCTACACATCTTTTCATTTGTAGACCCAAAGATAATGTCATCAACGTATACTTGCACAAGTAGAATATCACCTCCTGCTTTCTGTATGAAGAGGGTCAAGTCAATTTGTCCACTATCGAAACCATTGGACAATAGATGTTTTGATAAGGTCTCATACCATACCCGAGGTGCTTGATGAAGACCATAAAGTGCTTTATCCAGTTTATACACTTTATCGAAATTATGCGGATCTTCAAAGCCGGGTGGTTGAGTGACATAGACCTCTTCATGAACTTTTCCATACAAGAAAGCACTCTTCACATCAAGTTGATAGACCTTGAAGCCGAAAAAGGAGGCATAAGCCAGAAACAGTCGAATGGGTTCAATTCTAGCAACTGGGGCATACACCTCAGTATAATCCAGGCCCTCTTGCTGATAAAAACCCTAAACAACCAACCTTGATATTCTTCACTACAATGTGTCGATCGTCCGTCTTGCATTTGAACACCCATCTGGTTCTAATTGGATGCATACCTTTCGGAAGGTTAACTAAATCCCACATATGCAACTTTTGGAATTGAGACAACTCATCTTGCATAGTCTCAATCCAGCAGTTGTCAGCGAGAGCCTCTTTCACATTCTTTGGCTCCAACTGGGATACGAATGCAACATGCAAACATGTTTCCATGATACCAGTGTCAAGTATCTCAGCATACAGACTTGTGTTCTCGGCAATGGTTCTATGACGAGTTTGAACACCGGCATTAGGATCACCAATAATGTTGTCAATTGGATGATTCTTATCCACTCTCATCTCTGGTACTTGCGGTTCCTGGAGATTTGTATCAAGATTCATACTTAACTCCCCCATGTCATGTGAACCAGATGAAGACGAATCAATGTTGATTGGATCAACTGGAGCTTCATTTCCTACACGAGTGATAGGATCAGCTGGAGCGTTATTTCCATCAACATGAACAACTTCCTCGTCATTACTAGCACGAGTTCCAGATGCATATCCAGCATTGGAATCGGGAGTTACAATTGGTACAGTGGCATGAGTGGAAAAATTGGAGTCATCACTGCCATTAAAGTATTCGTAAACATGGGTGGCATCTTCGAAAGATAGACCAGGAAGGTTGAAAGACTTGAATAATCGAATCCCCACGCTGGACCTGTAGGTTCTGGTGGCGTGTTGTGTTTACTGCAATCCACTTTGAACCATTCTTCAACTGAGTGTGTTCCGATATTGTACACTCTCTTGCAGGGTGAGTTGGCAACACATCCTAAGAAGATGCCTTCTACCGCTTTTGCATGAAATTTGGATTTGCGATCCTTGTACTGTAGCAATAAGGAACAGGGACTACCAAATGGAACTAGGTAGTAAGATTTGGAGGTCAATTGTTGATCAGCTCATAACAAGTTTTGTTGTGCCTTTTAACCACCAAAACTCTGTTCAAGACGTGACAAGCTGTATTTACTGCTTCTGCCCAAAAAGTTACAGGAAACTTGGCCTCTGACAGCATTGTCCTAGCAGTCTCGATCAAAGTTCTGTTCTTCTTTTCTGCAACTCTGTTCTGCTGAGGTGTGTACGGGGCACTAAATTTGTGATGAATACCCTTCTTGAGACAGAAAAGCTCCATCAAATTATTCTTGAACTCAGTTCCGTTATCACTCCTTATTCTTCTAACCTTCAGCTTACATAAAGATTCCAGGCTCAATATCAGGTATTGAAGAATTTCAGCAGTCTCGTCCTTTGTACCTAAGAAATGCACCCAAGAAAAACGTGAGAAGTCATCAGTTACAACTAGACAGTATGACTTACCTCCAATACTCCTGATACTTATAGGTCCAAACAAATCCATGTGAAGGATTTCCAAAGGGGTATCAATGGAGTTTTGGAGCTTGGGCTTATGAGATTTTCGATGCGGTTTGCCCATTTTACAAGTTATACAGTCATCTGCAATGGCAAATCTCAGCCTAGGAACCTCGGTAACCAAACTGTTTCGGATAAGATGATTCATTTTTTGATAAGAAATGTGTCCGAGTTTCCTATGCCACAAGATTGAGTCAAGCTCTGTCGCTTTTGTAAGCAAATAAGTAGCAACTGATGAGGTGGTTCTCGCCACTCTCATATCGATCTGATAGGTGTCATTTGTTCTTGGTGCTCTCATCAGAATCCACTCCAGGAACTTCAAAACCAGGCTTGAGAATCAAGCATTCAGACTTATCAAACATAACCGAGTACTCTTTGTCACACATCTGAGAAACACTCAACAGGTTATGCTTCAGCTGCTCGCAGTAGTTGACGTTGTCAAAGCTAATACATCCATTTGTAACCACGCATTGACAGGTGATACTACCGCCTTTTTCTCCTGCAAAGGCCACATAGCCGCCTCTGAATGGTTTAACATCCTGAAGCAATGCCATGTTGCCTGTCTTGTGCCGGGAGCATCCACTATCTACATACCAACGATTAGAAATAGTTTCGTTCGGATGTCCCTGCACGAGTCGCAAGGAAATTAGTTAGATTTGGAGACCCAAGCCATAGTGGTCTTGGGTCGTCCGTCTTTCTCAAAATAAACAACCTCTAATAACTCGCAATCATGACTATAAAAAATGGGTGAATCCTTAGAAGACTTAGGATCAGAAGATTGAGAACCTTTTGTTTTCTTGTTCCAGGATCTTTTCTTTTTCTTTACTAGAATATTAGGCTTGCATTCATCAACAGCAGGTGAACTGGTAGAAGCTTCACTTGGTTGACTGCCCGCCAGTTGTTCCAGCTTTCTCAACCTTTTGTTCCTTCTTCTTCTTTGTGGCTTCGAAAGTTTCACCACATATTTTTCACTAGATTATGTACTACTAGAGGTAGATACACTGGGTTTAGCCAGTTGCTTCTCCCATTTTGGAACATATGGTTTAGCCTTAGAGGGTGTCTTAGGCTTCACCATAGGTTTCACCGGTGGTTTCACAACTTTTGATTTTGGATTCTGGGGTTGCTTCACTGATGGTGTCCTGGGAGAAACAAATTGTTGATAGACAACTGACCGTTTCCCTTGGTTCTTATCAGGACAGTTCACAAGAATGTGACCGACCAAACCACAGTGAAAGCAAGTCCTCTTTTCTTTGTAAGTCCTCCTGTAAGGCTCTCTTCTTTTAGATGCAGATGATTCAACTTTTGGAGTGCCAATGGTTGTTTGGTGAACATAACTAATACCTGGCACTTGATCACCTTGAGTAATATTTATCAATATTTTTCTGGTAATTTCTACTCAAGTGATTTGCAAAAGTTTCTTTCTTAGTTTGCTTAATGGTTTTGAAACCTCCATAAAGCATTAATTTCAGTTTATCATTTGATTTCACAGTGTCAGGTTCAGTTACAATGAAATTATCACGATCAGTGATAATGTTTTTCACAACCTTTTGCTCACCAAGCAACTCCTCTGAGACAATGCCCTCAAGATTGGTATTCTCAGAGCCTTCATCCGAGAAGAACTCATCCTCGGATGATGAGCTGAACTTACATGAGGACTCCTCCTTGATTGAGGAATCATCCTTGCTTGATGAATCATCCTGGCTTGAGGATTCATCAAGACATGACAAGTCAATGTCAATCAGCCCGTTGACAAACTTCCCTCTCACTGGTGGAGGAATGGCATTGGTGCCTAAACCCAAACCATTCACTTGCCTCACTAACAATTCGTAGTGTTCCACCACAAAACGAGAGTTTTTTAACTTCTCAATCTTGCCACTTAACTGCAGAATCTCATTTTGCAGTCTGGCAATTTTCACATTCTTTTTCTCCAAACCCTTGTCTGCAACGTCCAAATGAAACTGTTGTTCACTGATTTTAATTGAAAAATCGTGTCTTTCTTTCTTAAGAGTTTCAATTGATTCTTTAAAGCATTTTTCATTTCCTTTGTAATTTTACATTGCAATACGAAGTCTTGAAGTTTAGAGTTTTCTTCCTTCAAGCCTGAACATTTGGAACATGAAATAGCAGCAAAAGAATTGGAATATAGCTCAGTTGATGAGCTTGATGCCTCTCCAATAGCCAGGAGGGCAAAAGCAGATGTACACTCTCTTTGGTCAGCTCCATATGCTTCCCGCTCTTCTATATCCATCATTTCAACAATCTCTGCCATCAATCCCATTTGGGTTTGAGCAAGTGTGGCATCCTCCGGATGAAGACCCTAATCAAAGCTATTTTCCTGTTGAACTACTAGAGCACTGGACGTTCCACCTTGACTTTGATTGCGGTTGTTCTGATTGTTAAATCCTTGGTGATTTCCTTAGCTGCCTCCCTGGCTCGGTCTGGTGAAACCCGAAGCTGATGCTTTATCCTTCTTACATTCCCTTGCGAAATGTCCAAAGTTTTGACATTTGTAGCACTTAGCTTTGGATTTATCAAATCCAACCTTGGCATTTTAATACCCACCAATGAACTTCCTGCCAGTTCGGTTCAGGAATCGCTTCGCTCTTTTTAAGATCATGGCCATATTCCACTAAATATCCATGTCCTCCATGTCATCTGGATCCACCTGATGAAAGTCTTCCTCAATGGTGTGTGGATCTGTAAACTTCCCACCAATGAAGTTCTCGTAGGTAAGTATACATGACGAGAACAAGGCCACATGATCTTCAGCAATCTTAGCAATAGCAGATTGGTTGGCTGAACAACTAGATGTAGTGTTCCTTGATGAGGATTGTTGGTGTTGACTAGATCATGATGCAATAAAACCAGTATGATTACCACTACTAAGTGTATGTTCTTCTTCCCGAGGACTCCCAAGGTATAAGGCAATTCCTGAACCAGATGACTTTGTGGTAGTGTTCACCCCAAAATACATGGAGGGATCTTGTATTTGAGGTCTACCAGAACTCTCTTTCTTTCTCAGGTTCATATCGTGTGCCTGAACCTTGCCTACAGCTTCTTCAACAGTCATCTCATAGAACTTTGGGTTCTCTCTTAGCAATGTAGTATACATATCAAACTTGGGTGGTATGCATCTAGAAACTTCTCCACCAATGTATCACCAGGATACTTGAGATCATATGACTTCAGCTCAGTCTGAAGATGATAGAAACTAGAAATAAGTTCATCAGTTGATTCATTCTCCAAGTACCTAAAACACTCATACTGTTTCCTCAGAAGCTCTCTCTTTTTCTTCTTAACATCACTGTTTCCTTCAAACCTATTCTGAATTGCTTTCCATAGATCTTTAGAATTATCATAGCCCTTGAAGCTATGAAAAAGATCTCTAGACAATGCCATAGTAATAGACACATGAGCCTTCTTTTCACGGTCATATACTTTCTTTTCTTCTTCCTCTAGCTTGGAAATAGGTTTGGGAACAGTTTCTTCAAGAAACACATAAGTTGGATGCCTATATCCCTCAAGAATAGCTATCCACAACGAGGAATCAGTGTACGAGATGTACTCCTCAAAGCGTGCTTTCCAGTTTGAAAGATCATTTACATTTAGTAGCTTTGGTGGTTTCTGAGGAGTCCCAATCTTGTTGTCATAGTTAAAAAGGCTACTTAAGTTCTGAATGTTTGCCATGGTGTAACACTTAGACAAAAATCAGAAAATCAACACAACTTGTGCACTTAGAAACTGGCCTTGCGCACTTGGTGAAATGGTCTTGCGCACTTGACTTTTGTTCTTGCGTATTTAATAAGTACGCAGGAACAAGTGTTAGGTACGCACGAATAAATGACAAGAACGCACAAAGTTGGTTGTAGAGACATGTTTTTCTGTATAAGCTGTTGTCATTATTGTATTTTGAACAATATTAACTTAGTTTACTTTCTGTCATTTCATTATTGTAATTTCAGTATTATAACTTTCTGTTTTGTGTTTAAGTCTGGGCTATCGAAACTACTTAGTTTCGATTGAGGTTTGTTCAATCGAAACTAGTAGTTTCGATAGATAGTATAGTTTCGACAGGTTGACCATTCACTTGTAAATGCTCAATCGAAACTACTAGTTTCGGTAAGCATAGTTTCGATGTCTGTTGACTTACTATAAATAGCCTAGTTTGAAAAATTTTAGGGTGTGAGTAGCGGCTGTAACCCTGAATTTCTCTTTCACATTGTTCTTCAATCAATACATCTTGCGTACTTGTTTGATACATGTTCTTACAATTTCATATCAAATTTGTATTGATTGTGAGTATGTTTAGCCTGTTATCTTCACCAAAATCTGTTTCTATCCTCTGTTTCACCTCCATACACACTGTTTCTGCCTTTGTGTGTGGAGAATCAATCATCTGTGAGATTGCAAGTTGAAATCTAGACCTACAATTGGTATCAGAGCTTTATGCTCTTGTTTCTAAGTATTATCAGGTTTTTGTGATCGATTCTAGGTGTTTTACTGTGTTTTACTTGAGGTTATCTGCATCTGGACTCTACGAGCACTGTTTCATCGCCATCGGTACTGTTTCATCGATTTCCGACGTGTTTTGTCAGTAGTTTCAAAATCGGAGGTTGGATTTGACATCAGGAACGTTTAACGAGACTTTTCGCTGGATTGGATTGTTATTTTGGAAATATTGATTTATGTGATTGATCATCAATGGAGGTTTTCTAACTTGGGGAAGAAGACATCGAAACTACTCTAGGGAACATTTCGTTGATCATCGAATCTTTCTGTCTGCACCTTGTCTGGTAGAGGTACAATCGAAACTTGCTTTGTTTGTCTTGTTCTCATCGAAACTACTGTGTGCAGCTTTTCAACCGAAACTTGGACATCGAAACTAGTTGTTTTTACGAGGATTCTGCTTATTTTGACCAAGTAATTCTTCATCGAAACTAGTTGTTTCTGATCTGTTCTTCAATCGAAACTAGTTGTTTCAGGCACTTTTTCTTCAATCGAAAGTAGGAGTTTCGATCAAGTATTTCTCTATCGAAACTAGTAGTTTAGATCAAGGTTACTCACCCGAAACTAGTTACTGTTTTAGTTTCGATTCCTAATATTATGGCAACTTCAAGTTCAACTGAGTACTCTGGAGGAAACAAACCACCTGCTCTTGTGTCTACAAGGGAATTTGTTGACTGGACAAAGAAGATGAAGCTTTTCTTCCAATTTCATGATCATGCTATGCTGAACTCTATCACTGATGGTCCTCACAAGCCTGTTATCACTACCGCTGATGTTCAACGTCCTAAGACAGTAGCTGAATATGATGAGAAGGATCTTTCTTTGATTGCCCGAGACAACAAGGCTTATGAGACTATTGCTATGGCTCTTCCTATGGATATCTTCAACATCTTTGCTGAGTACACCACTGCCAAAGACTTATGGGTAGCCTCGTGCACCAGATTTGAGGGAAGTGTTGATGTTAGGGAGAGCAAGAGAGATCTGATCAAGAAGCAGTATGAGATATTCAGCAGTGTTAGAGGTGAATCAATGTCTGATTTGATCAACCATTTCTCAAGCATCGTATCTAGGTTGAAAGTAATGGGTGTTGAGTACCCTACTCTGGAGCTAAACAAGAAACTCCTAGATGCTCTTCCTGAGGAATGGAATATGTATCGTATCATGATCAAGAAAACTGAGAATCTGAGTGCTTTGTCTCAACAAGAAGTCTACAACATCCTTGAATCTTATGAGATTGAGATCAAGAAAGGAGCAGTTACTCCAACAAATCAGTCTGGAAACATAGCTCTTATTGCTGGATCAAGCTATTCCAGTAGCCCATACTTTCAGACTGATGTTCCTCCTTCTGTTGCTGCAATTCAACCTACCAGCTCCTCTGCTCCTCATAAGTCCATTACCATGATTCCTGATGAATATGTCCCAATCATGACTGCTTTCATGCCGTGATATGATGTACTGATTTCTGGAAACCTAACACCGGTTAGCTTTCAACCTAGTGACTTGGAGCAGATCAATCCTGATGATTTGGAGAAAATGGACATTGATTGGTGTATGGCCATGCTGACCTTAAGAGCCAAAAGATTCATCAAAAGGACTGGTTTAGACAGATTCAAGCAGGGGAAGACACTTAGGTTTGATATCAAGAAGGTGAGATGCTACAATTGTGATCAGCTGGGTCACTTTGCCAGAAACTGCAAGGAGCCATCCTCCAAGGATCAGCAAGAAAAGAAGATTTCCTCTGGAAAACAAGCTGCTAATCCTCCCAAGACAAACACATCTTCAAGTTTCACAGCTCTTGTGTGTCAAGCTGATGGACACTATCATTGGGGAGAACAAGTTGAGGAAGCTGCTGATAAAGCCTTGATGGCTGATGTGGAGGACAAGGGCAAGTGTGTCATGATTGATCCTGCTGAGGATCTCATTGCTGTGCCTGCCGAGGTTATTTCTAAACTTTGTAGTGCTAGATCTTGCTTAAATGAAATTTAAAAATACAGATTCATTAATCAAGCTTTGATTGATGAACGAGATCATATTAAGGTGATGTATGACTCTGTGGCCAAAAATGAGAAACTATACTTAAAAAAAATTCATGATATTTCTGGTGAAAACCGTTTTTTAATTGTGCAACTTAATACTCAAACCATTAATAATAATTTTTTTTAGTGAAAGAGTCCAAAAGGCAGAAAAGACTAAATTACATGTTGACCACATGGATATGGATCAGAAAATTTTGTTTGGTATAATTGATAAACAATTTAACAGAAAAGGCACAGAGGGTCTTGGTTATAATTCTCATCCACCACCTTATTCCAAATCAGGTAGATTTGCTGACATGCCTGCTGCTCATGTTCCTACCCCTTTTGTGTGCACTTTATCTCCTGATGATTATATTACGTCCTCTGATCCTGACAGTTTTGCTTCATGTGTAGAATCAAATTGTGTAACTTTCGAAGATGATTGTGAGGAGAGTACCAATGTTAGAAATGTTTTAAATGAACTTGAGTCGGATGAATGTAATAATATGTCCGTGTCAAAACCAGATACTTGTGAACACGTTGGAAACTTGTATTTTGATTCTATGCCTGCTGAGCATAGGGGATTGGGATGTGATATTTCTAAATTTAAAAATGCTTTGCCTTTTGTTCCTAAATCTTTGAATGTTGTGCTATGTGTTACCAAGTTTAAAAGTGCAGGAATTATTGTGAATGATGTACCAGGTAAAACCATGAGCAACATGGAATTTTTCAGATTAAAGGAAGAACAAAGTCTTCAAGACAAAGTTATTGCAGAAAGAATCATACCATGTTCAGATGCCTCAACATCACAATCATCTTCATCTGGTGATGACAATTATCAGGCTAAGGCTTCTTGTGATAAAGTTTGTTTTAGTTGTGGTGCTTCAAATCATGTTTCAAAAAGCTGTAATCTGACAACATTTAATTGTAATGAAGAATCGTCTCCCAAGATTTCATTAAATTCAAATGTGTCGTCTAAGTCTTCTCATAGTAGAAAATCTAGGCGTAAAAGAATTAAAAATGCTAAAAACTATTTGAAAAGGACCTGAAAAATTAAAAATAATATTTTATATGACGATCATGCTTCATCCAAGGAGGATTCTGATTATAATTCCAATGTGATGTTCTATCCTGACAAGAAACTTCTGGATATCAATGGTATTGGTCAAAATGTCTAAATGAGTTGTTGTGTATAGGGTCAACCAAGAAGAACTTGAGATAACATTTGGCATGTAGATAGTGGATGTTCCAGACATATGATCGGTCAATTTAGCTTGCTGCAAGATTATCATCCCATGGATGGAGATTATGTAGCTTTTGCTGGCAACCCAAGGGGAGGAAATATTGAAGGTGAAGGAACAGTCTCGAATGGTGTAAATAGTCTGGAGCATGTCAACTTTGTTCCTCAATTGAAATACAATCTGATGATTGTTTCTTAGATTTGTGACAAGGAATTCTGTGCCTTGTTCAATTCAAGAGAATGTCTAATCTTGAAGCCTGGAGTAGTGATTCCAGAAGAACTTATTCTCATGCGTGCTCCTAGAAGATACAACACCTATAGCTTGGATATGAACAACCCATCGGGAATTGAATCGTGCTTTCTTTTAAAGGCTTCTGAAGATGAATCCTTTCTGTGGCATAAAAGGTTGGGACACGTAAACTTTAAAACCATGAACCGCCTGGTTCGAGGAAACCTTGTCACTGGATTGCCTCTCAAATATTTTTCTCCTGTGGAACACTGTATCTCATGTTCCAAAGGAAAACAGCACAAATCTTCTCATAAACCCAAAACCAAAAATTCCATTGACTCCCCTCTTCAATTACTTCACATGGATCTCTTCGGTCCTGTGAGTGTCATGAGTCTTGGATGAAAATCGTACTGTTTGGTGGTAACCAATGACTTCTCTCGGTTTACTTGGGTGTTCTTCCTAGCTAAGAAAGATGAGACGCCAGTGATTTGGAAAAACTTATCTGCTTCAAATTGAGAACCTTTTCAATCTAAGGGTGAAGACTATCCGCAGCGATCATGGAACAGAATTCAAGAATGCCACTATTGATTCCTTCTGTGAAAGCAAAGGAATTTCTCGAAAATTCAGTGCACCTCGTACTCCTCAAAAAAATGGTGTAGCTGAAAGGAGAAACCGTACTTTAATTGAAGTTGCACGAACTATGATTGTTGATTCTAAGCTTCCCATGACTTTCTGGGCTGAGGCGGTCAACACTGCATGTTTTGTGCAAAATCGAGTTCTCATCACCAAAAGTTGCAACAAGACACCTTATGAGATCATGTACAAGCGCAAGCCAGTTATTGATTTCTTCAGAAAATTTGGGTGTGTGTGCACAATGCTGAATACTTCAGATCAGCTGAACAAGTTTGAAGCCAAAGCTGATGAATGCTATTTTGTGGGGTATTCATCCAATTAACGAGCTTTTCGTGTCTACCATAAGAAGAGAAGGATAGTGCTGGAATCCATTGATATCAATTGGCATGAAAACAATCATACGGACACAGGAGACGGTCCTAATTGGTTTTTTGATGTCGATTCATTGTTTAAGTCATTTAATCTTCCTGAGCTCTCTTATGAATCAACTCCTGCTAATCCTTACTTCTCTGTGAATAATCTAGGGAACATAAATGATCAAGGTTCCTCCTCATCCGCTCATATTGAAATCCCTGTAGCTGATGCTGAATCCAATATGGAATGTTCCGGTTCTGGTACAACAAGTGAAACTGTTGATGACAACACAATTCCAATAGTAGATGCTGCACCACAATCACCTGCTGAAGATCCTACTGATAATGTAGCTGATCTTCCTGCTGAAAATATGTAAGGCCCCAAACCCGGGAGGCCTCACTTGTTGGATTTACTCATTCACAAACAGTTCTTAAACATGAAGATCAGATAACGCAGCGGAATCATTCATTCAACATAACTAAAAACTTGTTCATACATGCGGAAGCGTACATTGTCAAATACATAAACTTAACATAAACAACTCATAACGGGATGCCAGTCTTCATGATCGACCGGGTAACTCTTCTCGCTTGCCAAGCATCACCGTCCATCGTCCATACCTGCCTTAACCTGAATGTGCATACTAAAAAGTCAGCTACGCTGGTGAGTTCTAGCATTTCATAAAAACTTTAACATCAACATTTGCCAAAAACGTATCATTCATTTAGTAAAACCTTTCACAAAAGCACGTAATAATCTAACATCTTTAAAAAGGTTTCGTACCCATATCATCATCAACATCATAATCATAAACACCGTTAAACGAATCGTTCATTAAAACTTTTAACATTCATTTAAGTCATACATTATCGTTATCTAATTCTGTATCTTACTTTACGCGTCACAGTGTCCCCGAAGGAACCTTTGGTGTTGTGGGCAACCGTTACGTATCGCCGTCATTGCCACAACCATACACTACGTGGGGTCAACCGTTACGTATCGCCGTCATTGCCCAACCATTCACTACGTGGGGTCAACCGTTACGTATCGCCGTCATTGCCCAACACGCATCTTTCCTTTGGGAATCAACCGTTACGTATCGCCGTCATTGATTTCCCTTACCTTATTCACTTAGGATGATCGTCATCACCCGAGTAACTGTCGTTACTCCCTTACCAGTTGTACAACATCAAAACCATCGACAGGCCACCAAGACACTGCCCTGTTGTTCTTATGGTAACTATGGCTCGCTGTCCATAATCTACCACAAGGCTGGGAATCACATTCCCAGACTTCATTCGTCAATTCCATTCATTCGACAGATTAGATTTATAATGACTTCTTTAAACCTTTACCTCTTTCCCTTTTCATTAAACATTTCCTCATTTAGACCGTTCATAAACATTCGTAAACCTTTTTGGCAAAAACACTTCATAACCTTTCCTTTCGTAAACATCGTTTCGTTAAAACATCATTTCGTTAAAACATCATTTCGTAAGTATGCACACCAGCCCAAAACATTTAACAAAACATTTAAAAGAGGGCTCTAGAACTCACCTGATACGCTAATATGGGTTTTCCTAAACGAAGGTCCTACAACGTCACTTCCGATCTGAATTGATTAGTTAAATACACATCAGACCAATCCCGACTCTAACGGTTTAACCATTCTAACATGCTGACTTCACTTAATCAGTTCTGATGTCTGTGCACTTAGCAAGTGCGCAGACCCTGCTGCCTGCGCACTTAGCAAGTGCGCAGACCCTGCTGCCTGCGCACTTATCAAGTGCGCAGGTCCCTCCTCCTACGCACTTAGCAAGTGTGCAGGTACCTCCTCCTGCGCACTTAGAAAGTGCGCAGGACCTGCTCCGTGCGCACTTAGCAAGTGCGCACGACCTGTTCTTCGCGAAAAACCCTAACTTTCGCATTCGGGTCTGATCATGTCAAGATCCCGAACCTGTTGCATTCAAAACGTTCGTTTTCCATTAAGGAACTCAAATCCATGATTATCTTTCAGTTTCATCCGTTCAAACCTTACCTTTTCACCCAAAACCCGAAAAACCCAAAAACGAACTAAAACTCAGATTTAGGTCGGATCGTTACCTGAATCGAGTTTCTAATCCGGAGGTTCTTCTCACGAGTTATGGAGTAACACTTTGCTGAAGTCTCGGGTCGATCCGCCAACTTTCTCTCTCTACGGTTTCTCTCTCTAAAAGTTGCAAATGAGAGAAAAGGGTGGCATAGGCTATTTATAGCCAGCTGACCCATCCGACCCAACCCGCCATGCTTCGTTCGTTTATTCCGTTATTATAACTGTCGTTTTATTTTTTTGGGATGTTACAAGTCTACCCCCCTTACAATAGGTTTCGTCCCCGAAACCTGTCGTAAGTCAAATAGATGAGGGTATCCCTCATTTCCTTCTCCGTTTCCCAAGTGGCTTCCGATCCCTTTCGATGCTTCCATTGGACTTTAACCAATTGGATAACTTTATTACGTAAACGTTTCTCCTTCCGATCAAGGATGGCCACGGGTTCTTCGATGTAATTAAGGCTGTTGTCAACCTCGATGTCAGTAAGTGGTACGTGAGCCGATTCATCCGCCAAACACTTTCGCAAGTGTGATACATGGAAAGTAGGATGAATCCCACTTAACTCATCAGGAAACTCCAACCGATAAGCGACTTCCCCAACCCGTGCCATTATCTTGAATGGTCCGACAAACCTCGGACTTAACTTTCCTCTCTTTCTGAATCGTATGATTCCCTTCCATGGTGACACTTTCAGCATTACTCTGTCACCAATATCAAACTCAATAGGCCTTCTTCGTTTATCCGCATAGGATTTCTGACGATCTTGTGCGGCCTTCATTCGCGCTTTGATCTGATCAAACCTTTTCGACGTCTCTCTTACGACTTCGAGACTTCTTAATTCCTTCTGTCCAATCTCACCGCAACAAACCGGGGTCCTACATCTTCTCCCATACAACATTTCGTAAGGCGGCATGCCTATCGTCGTGTGATGACTATTGTTGTAGGAGAATTCAGCTAACGGCAGATGGCTGTCCCAACTGCCACCGAAGTCGATAATAGAAGCACGGAGCATATCCTCCAATGTCTGAATGGTCCTTTAGGACTGACCATCGGTTTACGGGTGGTATGCTGTGCTGATATTAAGCCTCGTGCCCATCGCCTCGTGAAATCTTTTCCAGAACCTCAATGTGAATCGTGTGTCCCGGTCAGATACAATCGTCAAAGGCATCCCATGCCGTGCTACTACTTCGTTAATAAATACTTCCGCTAACCTTTCCGATGAGAACGTCTCGCAAATAGGTAGGAAATGAGCACTCTTCGTTAAACGGTCCACAATTACCCAAATGGTGTCATGACCTTTAGCTGTGCGAGGTAGCTTAGTTATGAAGTCCATGGTAATGTGTTCCCACTTCCATTCCGGTATATCAAGTGGTTGAATCTTTCCATACGGTTTCTGGTGCTCGGCCTTTACTTGCGAGCAAGTCAAGCACGTGCTTACATACTTCGTCACATCACGTTTCATTCCAGGCCACCAGTATTCCTTCCTCAGATCTTGATACATTTTATTGGTACCGGGATGGATAGAGTAACGAGACTTATGAGCCTCATCCAAGATCTTGGTTCTAAGCTCGCCACCCATAGGTATCCATACCCGTCCAAAACGTGTCCTAACACCAAGGGTGTTATATTCCAACTTGTCCTGTTGGCCAACCATCCTTTCCTTCTTTATGTTTTCTTCTTTAAGTGCCTCATCTTGAGCCTTTTCAATTTCTCTCATCACATCCGATGTTACCACCAACTGGTAAGCTTTCACTCTAATAGGAGTAGGCACATCCTTTCGGCTTAGAGCGTCAGCCACCACGTTTGCCCTTCCAGGATGGTATATAATTTCACAGTCATAATCTTTCAGAAGTTCCAACCATCGTCTCTGCCTCATATTAAGCTCTCTTTGTTCGAAGAAGTATTTCAAACTTTTGTGGTCGGAGTAAATAGTAAACTTCACCCCATAGAGGTAGTGCCTCCATATTTTTAATGCAAATACGATAGCAGTAAGTTCCAAATCATGAGTCGGATAATTGACTTCGTGAACTTTCAACTGCCGCGACGCATATGCAATCACTCTCCCGTTGACAGATTCTTGTGTAGTCTTGACTATACCTCTCTCGTTCTTGATAGACGTTATCTTTTTCAGCATCGTACATCCCTAGTCGGTCTTTCACATCTAACCGTTAGGGTTCTTATATCGTCATTCTATGTGAAATGTCTTATCAAACTCGGAGTCGTCCATAGAAGACTCCATGGCCATAATTTCAACTCCTCGTTTAGGTTATCTACCTTGCCATCTGGACGGTTATTATCGATCGTTTCTCGACTATTTGGATCATTGTGTATACCTCATAAGCTGTCCATGGTGCATTCGTCCTTGAAGGACTATACCATGCCGTTCTCGAATGAATCATACCATCCCGTTCCCGAATGATTCCTACTATCAAGTTTCCGAAGGTATCGTACCATCTCTTTCCCGAAGGAACCACATCGTCTCGTTCCCTAAGGAACCGTATCACTTCGTTCCAGAAGGAATCGTGTCGCTTCGTTCCCGTAGGAACCGTGTCGCTTCGTTCCCGTAGGAACCGTGTCGCTTCGTTCCCGTAGGAACCGTGTCGCTTCGTTCCCGTAGGAACCGTATCTCTTCGTTCCCGTAGGAACCGTATCAGGTATCCCCCAAACATATGAGGTATCCCTTATCACACTCAACTTGTCGGGAAGGTATTCATTCAGATGGCACACTAGTCTTAGGGATTGGCATCCCATCTGACCGAAAATATATATTCTCTAGCTACTCGTTTCCGTTAGCCTTTTCTGCATGCATTTCTTCTAAAGTCACATTCGTTGGTCTTACTATGGATAAATGACATGTACGGTGACACTTGTACTTTCATTTCCTTTCTTGTTTCAGTGGGTCCCTCAACGGCTTTCCAATTCTAACAACACTCGCAGCTATTGATTAGACTTAGACATAGTAGAGCGTTCTCTGAGTCGCCTTGAATTTCTTCTTAGTGCACATGCCTTACTTCACATTGTTGGTCAAAACTTGTCCTTCACATTCATTCTAGACAAACAATCCTTGGGTCGGATCTGGTTTGGTTTGGTTTAGCCTGCAAGCCCTAATTAACATCGCGGTTCCCGTCTCTTGTTGTTGTTGGTATATCTATTTTCTCGTTTCAGCAGATACTCTTATTAGTTGTCTTGGACTGCCTTCTAC
The DNA here is from genome assembly GCA_023525975.1 of Smallanthus sonchifolius. Lineage (NCBI taxonomy): Eukaryota > Viridiplantae > Streptophyta > Magnoliopsida > Asterales > Asteraceae > Smallanthus > Smallanthus sonchifolius. The sequence goes on from CM042043.1 coordinate 21,798,525, forward strand.
ATGGAAAGATGCCATTTGTGCATTCGTGCACTCATATATTCTTTGGACCTACACTTGTGAGGTTATTTCTTTCATGCTCATGCATACTTCAACAGTAGACCGATTCTTATTCATCATAACGTGTTTGTGCTAAGCGTAGTCCACCCTAGCTCTTTGGCATCCTTCATACGTATGCTCGTCTGACTTAGGTAAACCGAAGTTTCATTCCTCCTCGTCCTGTCCGTGGCTCGTACTCGTTGACATCATTCACCTCTGTAAGGTATACCATTTCTGACATCGTTACTATTACTAACGATGTTCATCAATCTCTTTAAATCGCTACTCGGGTGACTAACATCTCGTAGTCGTGGTTGAGTAATCGGATCAACTCTGATACGTAAGCATTAATCAACCCCATAAAATTCTCTATCATGCACGTGCACCTGTAAATTCATAATTTCGCGGATCCAAACGAAATTACCAATTTACCTTACTCGAGCATTCTAGTTCCTCTTATAACACTTCCTAATACTCGCGCCTCTTCAAAGTTGAGATTTTGTCCCGGTATTCTCCTCGACACCTCTTACCACTTTCGCGCTAAGTCAACACAACGGAGGACATCTTGCATCACACTCGTACGGTCTCATGCACACTACATTCCGGTTCCGCAAGAACTCTTGCCTTTTTACTATAAACTTGGTGGACAGGAATCCTACCGTGTCATCCAGTATGACTCCCACCACGCCTTCCGCCTATTCTACCCTCCATTTCATTCTAAAAGACAAGGAATCTAATATCATCACGCTAGTTAACAAATAAAATTCAATAAGCACTGTAAGATGTTAATATACACTGGCCATCTGCAATTAACCATTACACTACCTTTCGATTTCTATTTGACCACCTTTGTGATTCCATCAGAACACGAGTCCTTACCTAACCCTTTCTAAGGCGCACTATATACGTAATATATACTAACTTCATACCTGATGCTGTGGCTCGAGTTACCCGTACTAGCATCCGCTTTCGGTCCCATTCACAGTTTAAGTTCAGACACTAGGAGTGTCCGTATCTCTCAAACTATTGCTCTGATACCAACTTGTATGGCCCCAAACCCGAGAGGCCTCACTTGTTGGATTTACTCATTCACAAACAGTTCTTAAACATGAATATAAGATAACGCAGCGGAATCATTCATTCAACATAACTAAAAACTTGTTCATACATGCGGAAGCGTACATTGTCAAATACATAAACTTAACATAAACAACTCATAACGGGATGCCAGTCTTCATGATCGACCGGGTAACTCTTCTCGCTTGCCAAGCATCACCGTCCATCGTCCATACCTGCCTTAACCTGAATGTGCATACTAAAAAGTCAGCTACGCTGGTGAGTTCTAGCATTTCATAAAAACTTTAACATCAACATTTGCCAAAAACGTATCATTCATTTAGTAAAACCTTTCACAAAAGCATGTAATAATCTAACATCTTTAAAAAGGTTTCGTACCCATATCATCATCAACATCATAATCATAGACACCGTTAAACGGATCATTCATTAAAACTTTTAACATTCATTTAAGTCATACATTATCGTTATCTAATTCTGTATCTTACTTTACGCGTCACAGTGTCCCCGAAGGAACCTTTGGTGTTGTGGGCAACCGTTACGTATCGCCGTCATTGCCACAACCATACACTACGTGGGGTCAACCGTTACGTATCGCCGTCATTGCCCAACCATTCACTACGTGGGGTCAACCGTTACGTATCGCCGTCATTGCCCAACACGCATCTTTCCTTTGGGAATCAACTGTTGCGTATCGCCGTCATTGATTTCCCTTACCTTATTCACTTAGGATAATCGTCATCACCCGAGTAACCGTCGTTACTCCCTTACCAGTTGTACAACATCAAAACCATCGACAGGCCACCAAGACACTGCCATGTTGTTCTTATGATAACTATGGCTCGCTGTCCATAATCTACCACAAGGCTGGGAATCACATTCCCAGACTTCATTCGTCAATTCCATTCATTCGACAGATTAGATTTATAATGACTTCTTTAAACCTTTACCTCTTTCCCTTTTCATTAAACATTTCCTCATTTAGACCGTTCATAAACATTCGTAAACCTTTTTGGCAAAAACACTTCATAACCTTTCCTTTCGTAAACATCGTTTTGTTAAAACATCATTTCGTAAGTATGCACACCAGCCCAAAACATTTAACAAAACATTTAAAAGAGGGCTCTAGAACTCACCTGATACGCTAATATGGGTTGTCCTAAACGAAGGTCCAACAACGTCACTTCCGATCTGAATTGATTAGTTAAATACACATCAGACCAATCCCGACTCTAACGGTTTAACCATTCTAACATACTGACTTCACTTAATCAGTTCTGATGTCTGCGCACTTAGCAAGTGCGCAGACCCTGCTGCCTGCGCAATTATCAAGTGCGCAGGTCCCTCCTCCTGCGCACTTAGCAAGTGCGCAGGACCTGCTCCGTGCGCACTTAGCAAGTGCGCACGACCTGTTCTTCGCGAAAAACCCTAACTTTCGCATTCGGGTATGATCATGTCAAGATCCCGAACCTGTTGCATTCAAAATGTTCGTTTTCCATTAAGGAACTCAAATCCATGATTATCTTTCAGTTTCATCCGTTCAAACCTTTCCTTTTCACCCAAAACCCAAAAAACCCAAAAACGAACTAAAACTCAGATTTAGGTCGGATCGTTACCTGAATCGAGTTTCTGATACGGAGGTTCTTCTCATGAGTTTTGGAGTAACACTTTGCTGAAGTCTCAGGTCGATCCGCCAACTTTCTCTCTCTACGGTTTCTCTCTCTAAAAGTTACAAATGAGAGAAAAAGGGTGGCATAGGCTATTTATAGCCAGCTGACCCATCCGACCCGCCCCGCCATGCCTCGTTCGTTTATTCCGTTATTATAACTGTCGTTTTATTTTTTTGGGATGTTACAAAATATTACAAATTTAGAAGAAGTCTTGGAAGAAGATGAGATTCCTCAGTTTAGAATTCACAAGAATCATTCCACCGACAACATCATTGGTCCGCTCAATATGGGTGTTCATACCCGGAGTGGATGTGATGCTTTAGATAACAACATGTTCCCATGTTTCATATCTCAAGTCGAACCTAAGAATATCAAAAAAGCTTTTCTTGAGAATAGTTGGGTGGAAGCTATGCAAAAAGAGTTACAACAATTCTCAAAGTTGAATGTGTGGAATCTAGTGGATCTTCCCAAGAACAAAGTACTTATCGGCACTCGTTGGGTATTTCGAAACAAAAAGTATGAAGGAGGAATTGTGGTTCGAAACAAAGCTCGTTTGGTTGTTCAAGGCTTTTATCAAGAAGGAATTGACTTTGAGGAAGTGTTTGCACCAGTGGCTCACTTAGAGGCCAAAAGAATGTTTCTCGCCTATGCAGCCTATATGGACTTCACTGTTCATCAAATGGATGTCAAAAGCGCATTTCTGTATGGAAAAGTTCAAGAGGAGGTATATGTCAAGCAGCCACCGGGTTTCATTGATCCTAACTTTCCAGACCGTGCTACAAATTAGACAAGGCACTATACGTTCTTCACCAAGCACCTCGTACGTAGTATTAAACTTTATCAAAGCATCTGCTTGAGAATGGTTTCACACGAGGAGCAATTGACCAAACTTTTTTCAAACGGAAGGATGGAAAGGATACAATCATGGTGCAAATTTATGTGGATGATATCATTTTTGGATCTACCAATCCTCGTCTTTGCAAAGAATTTGAAGACGTGATGCGTTCTAAATTCGAAATGAGTTCAATGGGAGAAATGAAGTTCTTTTTGAGATTGAAAGTTGATCAGTCCGAGTCTCGAATTCTCATTCATCAAGAGAAATATGTGAAAGAAATATTGACCAAGTTCAAAATGGCTGATTCCCATCCAGTAAAAACTCCTGTAGAAGTTCGACATTGTCTAACTCCTGATGTGGATGGTGAAATCATTGATCAGCATCTCTATCGCTCTATGATAGGATCTCTCATGTATCTCACGGCCAGCAGACCCGACATCATGTTTGCAGTGTGCTTGTGTGCACGTTTTCAGGCTAATCCTAAACTCTCTCATTTATCTGCTGTCAAACGTATTTTGAGATATTTAAAGTATAAGCCAAAATTGGGTATGTGGTATCCTAAAAATGATTTGTTTGTTTTTGTGGCTTATTCAGATTCAGACTACGGGGGATGCAACTTAGACCGAAAATCCACTTCTGGAGGTTGTCAGTTCCTTGGCAACCGCCTTGTTTCCCAATCCACCGCCGAAGCCGAATACATTGCCGCATCCCTCTGTTGTTCCCAAGTCAGATGGATACACCATCAAATGCTTGACTATGGAATCACATTCCGTGAGACACCCATTCTGTGTGACAACACTGCCGTTCCCTATATCACCAAAAACCCAGTTCAGCATTCCAAAACCAAACACATTGAAATCAAACATCACTTTATCCGTGACTGTGTTGAAAAGAAACACATCCAAATCGTTGAGGTCAAAACCGATAAGCAAACCGCAGACATCTTCACAAAAGCTTTTGACTCTACCAGATTTGCCCAACTGATGGAAATGCTCGGCATGATCAATTTTCAGTAATCTTTGTAAATATTAGTGTGTTTAATGTTTATGATTAATTTTCAAGAAAATTCCTAAAAGATTCTATTTTTCTGTATAGTTACTTTTCGTTATAAGCAAATCTTTTGGGGGAGAAATGAGAATTTAATATGTCAAAATTTGAAAAGAATTTCTTTGTATATAGTCTTACAAGTGGCTTTGTTATAGGAAAATTGAATCTGACCTTTGAGAAATGATAGTGTCTGATCTCATCTCTTGGACATGGAATGGACCAAAAGCGATGATGTTTACTGAGGTATAGTTGGTAGGCCCGGCATATGGTTAAAACATGTAAGTAGTGTGAAAACCTAAATTTTATCTCATACTTATGTGTTTGACCCGATTATTGAAACATCTAACCCATTTTGTTTATTATGAAAACCAATTCAATCAGATACAGACCTACATGTTGGATTCCTAGTCATACGCCAAGTGACCGTCAAAGTAACGATATTTACCACTGATGACCCCGTATGTTTTGCTTACGCAAAGATCTCGGGTGTTCATCCTTTCCCATCCACTTGGATGATTTGACCCCGTCTGTTTTTCTTACACAAAGATCTCGGGTGCTCAACATTTTTCTATCCGCTTGGATAATTTTACGACTTCTTTTGTTTTGCTTACGCAAAGATCTAGAATGTTCATACATTTTTAATATCTACTTGGATATTTTTTCATTTTAATCTTCTAATCCACTTGGATTTCTTATTTTTCTTTGGTGGTACTTTGAAATTACTAAGATGGTACATTGGTTAATCAGAAAGAGATGATAGGATGAAGATGGGTATTTCTTGAGGATTGGTAGGTTTTCAAAAACCATTTTATTTCAATATGTGGGGTACACCTTGTATCTTGCTTAAATGGAACCTTAAAATCACATGAAATCTATGTACAAGCAAATGTTCGGGTTTACCTTACACAAATATCAGCTATCTTCAGGGACTCACCGTAGTTGATTGCAAAAGGAAGTGTTTCAAGATACTGACCAGATCCGATCTCATGTTGGATCTTTTCCAAGAAGATAAGTGTAAATATCTTGTGAATAGTTTCTTTTTATTATTATTATTTTATTTTTAACTGTTATTTTCCTATCGAAACTACAAAGTCAGCCGAAACTATCCTTGCCTATCGAAACTCCAAATCAACCGAAACTTCTTTTGCCTGTCGAAACTAGTAGTTTTGATAGGGGCATTTTGGTCATTACCGTCATGAGAAAATTAAATGTGTTCATAATCATGGTTTCTTCGTCGTCAAGCCTCATTTTACCGTCTCCGATCATTTTACACCTTCTCTCTCACACACAAAACCTTTCAAGTCGTCGGTCTAAGTGTGCAAAATCAGTGTTTTTCATCTGATTCCTCCGTCGTCTTCATCATCAGGTAACAATGTCTGAGGTTTTTACTTGGAAAATTCAGTCGAACTCACCTAGGGTTTCAGTTTGAAAGTTTACGATTGTTACATCATCGTTTTGAAGATTAGGGCTTCTTATTGTCTTTGGAATTTTACCATTGTCGATAACTTACTTCTTTGTGTAAATATTTGCAGTTTATTCGTGAATCACTGGTAAGAAGAAGTTTCGACTCTCACAGGCCACTCTTGATCCCTTCTTTATGTGTTTTGTCATTTTCTGTTCATAATGAGTCTGTATATATGAGTCTGATGTCAGGGATTGTTATGTTTGATTCAAGGGTTTGGGCATCAAAACTAGGAAGTTTCGATAAAAAGGTGATTATCTTTCAAAATTGATTTTTTTCAAAATTATAAAAGTTATCAATCGAAACTAGTAGTTTCGATATCCAAACTTACCCTAGTATCTCTGCCCGAAACTAGAAGTTTCGATAAAGTCTTCTCTGAAAGTCTAAATGGTGATCGAAACTAGTTGTTTCGATCGAAACTAGAAGTTTCGATAAGGTCTTTTCTCTGAAATTTTTCTAAGTGTTGATAAAATTGTTGTTTCGATCGAAACTAGTAGTTTCGATAGGGGTTGTCTCAGAATTCTTCTAAGTGTTGGTTTGAAATAGTGTCGACCAGGTTTTGATCTGAAATATTTCTAAGTATCAAGCTTGATTAATCTTGTGTGTTTGTAGATAATGATCTCTTATTTGTCAAAAGGCACAATGTCTGTGCATTTCTGGATGCTAATGATCCAAAGGCTGCAGAGTTTGTCCCAGTCTTAACTTTCCTAGCAAACTCCAACATTAGCTTTACCATCAGTCAAAATGTACCTGTCTTCGAAACATCAATCAGGCAATTCTAGGAGACAGCTGAGACCATAACCATTGACAATGTGGAACACATTAGGGCTGTTGTTCACAATCAAGAGGTTGCATTTTTTGAAGCAATAGTTAGAGAAGCCTTGCATCTAAATGATGACCCAGCTGCACCAATTGAGTTTCCAAACTTCTATGTTAAATAATGCTTCAGAAGAATGGGTCACCCGGACGAGTTCAAAAGTGGTCAGATTATCAAGAACTCCTTGCCAAGTCACTGGAGATATATAGTGCACGTGTTCATTCACTGCCTATCAATCAGAAAGGGTGGCTTCGATTAAGCAAATATTACAATGGCCTCATCAATTTTGGGTTTAACCAAGGGCAGGAACTACAATTTTTCTGGTTTAATATTCAGACAATTAAAGGAAAACTTGACAGGAGCAGTGAAGGAGAAATTTCTTGCATATCCAAGATTCCTATAGATTATCGTCAACCATCTTCATCCCAAGCTTCAACAAGGTGGAAACACCTTTGTGTTCGATCATATGCTGGACAAGACTCTCAGTTATATGAGAAGTACAAACAAAAGAACCAACAGGGCTATCGCTGACATTCCCATGTTCGGTCATGTTATTGGCAAAGAAGAAGAGTTCATTCCAGACATTGACCCTGATCTAGAAGAAGAAGATCTATCATCTGAGGAAGAAGAGGTAGAGATTGAACAAGATGAAGGAAATCAGCAAGAGGCTGAGGCTGAAGCTGAGATCGATGTTGAGATGGAGATTCCTCATGATCAAGAAGAAGAGCAACCTATCAATGAACCAGTTATTGAAGCTCCTTTTATTGATCTTGAGATTATTGTTCAAGATGAAGATGTACAAGCTCAAGTTGATCCTGAAGTTAATATGGAAGAAGAGGCTGCAGAGTCAAGTGGAACTTTGGATGCAGGTATCTATGGCTCTGATTATTACAAGTCCGAGTCAGATGAAAGGACTGAGCCTCCTGCATCCTCCTCTAAAAGGCAAGCTGATTCTGGTTCAGACTACGAATTGGAAGAACCAAGAGCCAAAAAGATCAAAACATGACTTGAAGACTTGTTATCTTCTTTTAATTCTAGCACTGACACTCCAGTTGCTACATCTCCACCATCACCACAATCAACACAACAACCCACTACACCACCATCACCTCAACAAGCATCTATTCCAACTCCACCTACATCACCATCACATGAACCAACTTCTTCTATGCCAAGAGTCAAAACCTTAAGTCATGAAGTGAAGAAGCTACAGGATCATGCCAAAGAAAAGGAGAAAGTAATTGAAGATTTAAGAACCGAGTTGAATGAGTGCAAAGAAGAAGTTAATGACTTGAAGTTAGAAGTTGGGAGCTTACATACACAGCTTGAAGTTCCGCAAACTCAACTCGAAACCCAACAAAAGCTTATTTGAAAACAACATGAAGAATTCAAAGACTTAGCCGAAATCATTGAGCAACTCAAGGCTTCTATGGAAAAACCTGTTCAGCAACAAGCAACCACCTCCATAGCTCAGGGGGAGACCACTTCGAGTGTGGAACCCTCTTCCCCTGCTTTGGTCACGAATCCTGAATCTGCTTTGACCATCTTCTCCAAACCTGTCACTAAGCCAAAGGAAGTTGTGGAGGTTAAAATTGAAGAGCAAGAGTTGGACCTTCCCCCGGCTAGTGAAAGAAGGGAAGCTAGGAAAAGAGGGAAGGGAACTGAGACTGAGATTGAAACGGTGATTCTGGATGAAGAGGATATACCGTCTGATGATGAGCTTAATGCCCTCCTATATGAGATTGAAAATTTTGGCTACAACGAACTCTATCCAGAGATCCTTCCTATAGAAGAACGAGATACTGAAAAGACGAGGTACTTCACAGAGGAGGGAGATGAAATTCAAGCCCTGTCCGATGAAGAGAAAACAGAGGAAGAAGTCCAAGTGAATATTGTAAAGCCTACTGTTCCTGATACACCAACTCCCCCAGCATCTGAAGCTACTCAAGCTCCAACTCAACCTCCCCTTGATCCTGAATACCCAAACCCGAAGAAACCTTGGTGGAGAAGGATTGTACCAGAGGAGAGCCCACAAACATACGAATGGATAACCGAACACCAAGAGCTTAAAATTCATCCTGTTGGTTGGAAGTATGATGCAAAGAGGAAGTTGTTCATAATTAGAAGATACAGGGGAGGAGTTCAGCACCTCAAGAACATGACTGACTTCCAGACTCTCCCCTTCTATGACCTTAGAGATCTGGCCAAACTTCCTCTTCAGAATCCAGGGAATGTGATGATGGCTTCAGATTTTGAACACTTTCTGCATACACAGGTGAATTGTGACTTCAAGGGGATGAAACCAAGGAAGACCAAGAAAAAGATTTCAAATACCAGGTTTCATCCCAAGACAAAGAAGCCATATGTCTTCTTGAGGTACAAACCTGCCCACACCCACAAGACCATCACTATTCCAAAGACTGTGCCTGTCCAACTCCAAACTCTCAGAAAATGGTACTACAATCCTAACATTGGAAGTGCAGTGATAGAGTGTGAAGGAAAGGAAGATATCGTCATCTTTGAGCCAATGGAGCTGTTAAAATTTCAACCTGAAGATCTGGAGGTGCTGTTCCAGCATCACATTCAGGCTTATAGTGATGAAGATGAGGCAGATGCCAAGGCCTATCAACGGGTTGTGTCTCTCCATGTCAAACCTTACATTCCAAAGACTACTGAAGGTCCAGTTGCTTAGTGGAGATCTAAAGACAGTAATGCAACATCTTAGGGGGAGATTGTAGAGACATGTTTTTTCTGTATAAGCTGTTGTCATTATTGTATTTTGAACAATGTTAACTTAGTTTACTTTCTGTCATTTCATTATTGTAACTTTCTGTTTTGTGTTAAAGTCTGGGACATCGAAACTACTTAGTTTCGATTGAGGTTTGTTCAATCGAATCTAGTAGTTTCGATAGATAGTATAGTTTCGACAGGTTGACCATTCACGTGTAAATGCTTAATCGAAACTACTAGTTTCCGTGAGCATAGTTTCGATGCCTGTTGACTTACTATAAATAGCCTAGTTTGAGAAATTTTAGAGTGTGAGTAGCGGCTGTAACCCTGAATTTCTCTTTCACATTCTTCTTCAATCAATTCATCTTGCGTACTTGTTTGATACTCGTTCTTACAATTTCATATCAAATTTGTATTGATTGTGAGTGTGTTTAGCCTGTTATCTACACCAAAATCTGTTTCTATCCTCTGTTTCACCTACATACACACTGTTTCTGCCTTTGTGTGTGGAGAATCGATCATCTGTGAGATTTCAAGTTGAAATTTGGACCTACATTGGTCTTGCGTACTTAATAAGTACGCAGCAAGACTGTCCTTTTTGTCAAAAATGGTAAGTACGCAGTTCACTTTATCTACCTGCTCCACCAACTTTTTCCGATGGCCAAAATATGCTCAAATCTTCAAAAATTGAAGTTTTGAACAAATTGATCAAGCCAAAAGGTTAGAAACTTGTTTCTAACAAACCCTTGGTGATCAAAGCACTCAAACAAACAACAAAAAGGTCGGATTCTGAAGGATTTTTGCTTCTAAAATAGCGCTCAAGAGCTAACTCTATTTTATCACAAAATCACCAAAATCGGTCACTTTTTGCTTGTAAAAAGATGTAGATTGTGTCAAAAATGCTCCTAACTCCCTCACAACACTCGAAATCAAGAGCCAATGCTCTGATACCACTTGTAGGTCCCCGGGTGTCTCGGATTGTTACGTGATAGTGTGTGACTAGTCGAACAGGGTGCGGAATACCCGTAACTAGTTGGAGTATCAAGCAACACAAAGTAAATTGACAACAACAACACGATATACTTCAAACTTCGTCTATTGATAATCACAGCCGATTACAGAAGAAAAAGAGTACATAACTTCTGTCAAGACCAACTATATATACTAAGACCAGTTACATGCGCACTTAATAAGTGCGCAGGGATTAACTCCTACGTACTTAGCTAGTACGCAGCTTTTGTGCATGCGTACTTGCTAAGTACGCAGGATCTATATGCTGCGCACTTGCTAAGTGTGCACAACACTATACAAAGACAAACAAGTACAAGTACCTACATATATGTTTACAACTCGATAAACCAATACATACAGATACTAAATACAAATACAAATACAGAAAGTAAAGTACAAAAGCATAAGACAACATCCAGAGTGTCTGTCACACAAACATGCTCCAACACTTGTCCGTAGTATCCTGAATAATCTCAGGGTCAGTCAAATGATTGTCACCAATTTCAGCCCAACAATGTGGCGATCGACACTTACGCCCGTACAAAGCTTTAAACGGTCCACACTTGAGGCTAGTGTGATAACTGTTATTATAAGAAAATGTGATCAACGGCAAATGCGTATCCCAATTTCCGCCAAAGTCTATCACACATGCCCTAAGCATATCCTCCATGGTCTTAATCGTCCGTTCACTTTGCCCGTCAGTCTGATTATGGTAAGCCGTGCTCATATCCAAGCACGTTCCCAAAGCTCGTTGTAGTGTCTGCCAAAATCAGGAAGTAAAACGACTATCCTATCCGAAATGATGGAAACGACACTCCATGCCTAGAAACGATCTCACCAATGTACAATTGGGCTAACTTTTCCATCTTATAATCCTCCTGGATGGGAATAAAATGAGCAGATTTCGTCAACCGGTCAAAAATGACCCAAATTGAATCATAACAGCTGGAAGTTCGGGGTAATTTGGTTACAAAATCCATAGCAGTCTGCTCCCATTTCCACTAAGGGATGTCGGGTTGCTGTAAAAGTCCTGACGGTTTCTGGTATTCCGCCTTGACCTTAGAACATGTCAAGCATCTCCCAACATAACTTGCAATCTCTTTCTTCATTCCGGGCCACCACTAAAATTCTTTCAAATCTTTGTACATCTTATCGGCTCCGTGATGTACGGAATACCTTGACTTGTGAGCTTCATTAAAAATCAGTTCCCTCAAGTTATGGGAATCCGAAATCCACATTCGATCCAAATAATAAATTAACTAATCGGTGTTTGGTTCGAATTTTCTCTCAGCACCACATAAAAGTTCATCTTTCAAATTATTTCTCTGTAGTGCTTCCTTTTGTGCCTCTTTTTGTGCCTCGAGAATTTGAGTTTTCAAGCTCGTTTGGATTATCATCCTTAAAGCATGAACTAGAATAGGTTTTATTCTTTCCTTCCTACTCAGAGCATCTGCCACCACATTTGCTTTCCCAGGGTGATAACGGATCTCACAGTCGTAGTCGTTGAGTAGCTCAACCCATTGCCTTTGTCTCATGTTCAACATCTTTTGCTCAAATATATGTTAGAGGCTTTTGTGGTCGGTAAAAATTATGCATTTGGTGCCATAAAGGTAATGCCTCCAAATTTTGACTGCAAAGACAACAACACCCAACTCCAGGTCATAAGTTGTGTAATTATTTTCATGCACTTTCAATTGTCGGGATACGTAAGCAATAACCTTGTCCTTTTGCATCAACACACAACCAAGACCCTGGTGAGATGCATCACAATATACAACAAAGCCATCCGTACCTTCAGGAAGAGTTAGAATCGGAGCGTTGCATAATTTCTGCTTTAATAACTTAAATGCCTCTTCCTGCTTGTCACCCCATTCAAACTTTCTATCTTTCTGAGTCAAGAGGGTTAAAGACTGAGCTATCTTCGAGAAATTTTCTATAAATCGCCTATACTAACCCGCCAAACCAAGAAATTGACGGATCTTGGTTGGGGTCTTAGGCGTTTCCCACTTCTTTATCGCCTCAATTTTGGTTGGATCCACATGAATGCCTTTCTCATTAATCACATGGCCGAGAAAGTGAACTTCTCTAAACCAAAACTCACACTTAGAAAACTTGGCGAATAATTTCTCGTTCCGAAGCAATTCCAAAATCAACCGCAAGTGTTGTTCATGCTCCACCTTACTTCGAGAATATATCAAGATATCGTCGATAAATACTATCATGAATTTGTCTAAATAGGGTTTACACACCCAAATCATCAGATCCATAAATATTGCCGGGGCATTGGTTAGCCCGAAAGGCATATCCAAAAACTCGTATTGACCGTACCGAGTCCTGCATGCTGTCTTTGGTACGTCATCCTGCTGGACCCTTAATTGATGATGACCAGATCTGAGGTCGATATTAGAAAAATGAGTCGATCCTTGCAACTGGTCAAACAAGTCGGCGATCCTCGGGAGTGGATATCGGTTCTTAATCGTCAATTTATTAAACTCCCGGTAGTTGATACACATTCGAAATGATCCATCCTTCTTTTTCACGAACAAGACATGAGCTCCCCAAGGTGAGAAACTCGGTCTAATAAATCCCTTCTCTAAAAGTTCATGCAACTGATTTGATAATTCTTGTAATTCAGACAGTGCCAGGCGGTATGAGGATCTAGCAATAGGTGTGGCACCGGGTACCAAGTCAATCCGGAAATCAACTTATCGTGGAGGGGGTAATCCGGGCAAATCCTCGGGAAAAACTTCCGGGTACTCGCGTACAACTGGAATATCCTGAATCTTAACCTCTTTTGATTTCTTCTCAATGACGTTAGCAAGAAACGCGTAACTTCCATTTTTAAGGTATTTCCATACCTTCATGGAAGACACAATGTTCAAACTCCTTCCGGGCTTATCGCCTTGGACAACCAGGACTTCACCGTTTGAGAGCGGAATTGGAACTATCTTTTCTGAGAAAACAATTTCAGCTCGGTTTTTGGATAACCAATCCAAGCCAATAATAACATCAAAACTACCGAGCTTTATTGGGATAAGGTGTACATTAAATTGGTGATTATTTAGGTTCATAGTGCAACCTCCGATAATGTCAATAGCTTTAATCAATTTACCATTTGCTAGTTCTATAATATAGGCCCCTTTTAATTTCTGTGATTTTAAATTAATCAATGATCTAAATTCAGTGGATATAAAACTTCTATTAGCCCATGTATCAAAAAGTATAGATGCATAAAGATCATTGACGCGAAACGTACCCGTCGCCACATTCAGGTCCTGACATGCATCTGCAGCCCCAATCACAAAAACTCTACCATTTCCTTGATTCGTTGCGTTCCCACCATCTCTGCCCAATTTGGGACATTTGTTCTTGAAGTGACCAGTCGCTCCACATTCATAACAACCCCTTGGTGCATTAGGGTAGAATCTACAGTAGTTCGCTGTATGCCCCACTCGTTTACATTTTGAACACACGAGTTGCTCGCAAGCCCCAAAGTGTTGAGAATTGCACTTGGCGCAAAGAGGTGGATTTCTAGTCTTTTCCCTTTTCTGTGGTGCCACAGCCACATAATTCTTTACAAACTTACACTTCTTACTTGGACCACCAATAGTTTTCTTCACAACCTTCTCCTTTGGTTTCTTTCCAACCGTCCCTTTCTTAACCAAGATCCCATTCCTCACCATCTCATCAGTCAATTCACACGACAACTGAATCACACTTTGCATAGTAGTGGTTTGGCTGAAGTAACCATTTCCCGAATTTGGGTCACTAATCCCCAGATATACCTTTCATTCCTCTTGGGTTCTGGGGTCACCAAATGTGGCACCACACGGGACAACTCTTGGAATCGAGTCGTGTAATCCAATATCTCTACTCCATCCATTTCTAGATTCCAAAATTCAACCTCAATCTTCTTCAATTCATTCTGAGGGCAGTACTCCTCCATCAGCATTTTCATAAACTCATCCCAAGTCAGGTTATCAGTAACCTGTTCTTCTAACACATCAATCTGAGAATTCCACCACGTTAGGGCTTCGCCCTGAAGAGAGCAAGCAACATACTTAACCTTCTGATTATCCAAGCAGTTACTGATTTTTATGACGGACTCCATCTTTTCTATCCAACGAACAATCCCAACTGCCCCCTCACTACCATAAAAATCCAACGGTTTTCCTGCAGAGAAGTCTTTAAAAGTACATCCGCGGTTGGTGTTACCGGTATTTGTGCCACCACCAGCACCACGACTGGCTCAACCGCTGCCAGAAGCATCACTACTAGTGCCACTGATGTCGTCCAGACGGTCTATAAAAACTAACAATAAAACCTAACCTAGACTCCTAAGTAATAAAAGGAATACCCTCTAACTAAACCGCACTGACACGCAAGTGAGCCTATCGAGTGTAGCACAGTTTAATGGTGAACCGGATTATCGAACCCTAGAGACACTGTGAATAACTAAACAGACTCTGACTCAGACTAAAGATGATTTGGTTTGGGGGGTTTGACTACACTACTTATTAAACTAAGAATTCAATACTAAGAACGACTCTAGCTATCAAGACAAGAACAAAGGTGAAATCAAGATTAGGAAGAATACCACCTAGGTCGGAATCCTACTCGTAAAACACAACTTCTGCCGGTTCTGGAAACTAAGATGGATTTGGGTTTCTAAGGATGACAACTAAAGAAGACCTAGTGGATCCCTAATCACTCTCAGGGTGTCACCAACTAAGCTACCTAAAGCGTACTAAACTCACCAGATTGTCGGATCACTTCTCAGGTATTTCCAACTATGATAAAGTACCCCAATGAACGGATTACCTCTCAGTCTCACCGTCCAAAATTCATTCAAAGAATGCACCAGGTAATCCTAGAATAACAACTATGATTCAGAATAGCAACAGATCACTAGACACCTAAACCAACTTCCTCTCAGACAGTTAACACTCGGATTCCTAATAACGAAGACTAACCGACTAATTCTCACCTCTCGGTTATTGAACTAGGATACACACTTAACTCTAATCAATAATCAATGACAATCCCTATGGTTACTACGTCTAGCAAACCACCAAAATCACAAACCCTAAGATCTATGACCTAGATGCGCTAATCAAACCTGCAGACAACCACAATCAACGGAAGGAATCAAAATCAACCACAAACTTAGAATTAGGCATGCATATACATCATAATTAATTGAACTAGGATCTTTACAAAATCATTAATCCATTCAAACGAATCCAAAACCGATAAAAACTGCAACTTTAACAAGCAACCATCGTAAGACCCGAGCAGTATTAAGTTTTTAGCCTAGGATCATGTCTAAAACAACCATAACATAAGTAATCAACATCACCATGGTTTTAAACATAGAGAACAAAGCCAAAGATTCAAACTCTAAAACCGAACAAGCTAAATTAGACAAACCCGGAATCAAAAGCTTCAATCTTTATGTTCAATTCCTCTTCCTCTGCTCAAAATCGCCTACTAAACTTCCCTATGATGGCCAAGAATCCAACTCCTTGCATAATGGCATCCAAATTTGATTTAAAAGTCGATTAGGGCTTTTTTCGGATTTCTCAGGCCCCTCGCGTACCGCGAGATAATCTGGCCAGTCTCTCGCGTACCGCGAGGGAAAAAATAGTCGCGCCCGCATTCCAGTTCCTTCGCGTACCGCGAAAGATGATCATCTGGTCTTCGCGTACTGCGAAAGACTGATATTTCAGATTTTTGACTTTCAAACTTTGGGCTTCATTCTCAGGCTCGGTTTCTTCGGGTTTTCACTTGTTTTCATCATGAGCACCTGAGAACATAACAAAGACTCAAAACATAACAAAAATGACTCAAAACAAATACAAAACTGTATAAAAACGACAAGAAACATGGTGAAAATACATGTGTGCTTTGCAACACATCAGCCACCAACACTCCTAATTAACCATGCAGTGATCTGTGCCACAATTCTTGGCATACTCGCATCTATCCCTTGATTTATCAGCTGGGTCAAATCCGGCTGGGTATTCTCTGTCTCATTATGCTGAGGATGCCGTCTCGGTGGCATTTTCTAAAATAGAAACGGACAGGAAGTTGATAAGAGTTTGAGTAAATGAAGTTATTTGACTAGAAATCACTCAAAACATTGTAAACAAGCCATATATAAAAGACATGTTTTTGAGAATGACAATAAAATTTAATAAAATTTTTAACTGAATCATGTACACAAGGTAACAAATAAGGATGATAACAATACACAAATATTAACCAAATGAAATTTATGGCGAACAAGGATTCATCCAAAATATAGTTCATTTCCATCATCTAAAAGATTTACAAAAATGCTTCACAAAGCATAGATAATAGCTAGGGTTTACAAGAGTTAGTAATATTTTTTATAAAATTAGGCATTAGTTAGAACTAAGCCAAGATACCTCAAAAATAAAGTTTTTGTAACCCATCAAAAGGACCTAAGCACAAGTCGCTCAGTGACCGAAACGTAAACCTAACACAACAACAATAAGTAAAACAAAGAAAGCCATAAGAATAGCCACTCCATAGTAGACCCTTTTCTCAAATCGATCCATATGTTGGTCCCTGCTAAAATCTGACGCTTTCACTGAAGAAACATTATGAACTAGTATCCTATGTCACGGTGTCGCTTTGTCCAAAAATGTGATTACGCGCACAAAAGTCCGGTTTACGGTTTAAAATTCGATTCGTCCAAAATTAGGGTTTTAGTGTGATATTAAGCACCTAATTTAAATGACCAAATTTAAGTTTTAATTATGCATATACTTCTGTCCAAAATCTCTTAAGACCTTTATATAAATATTTTTATACAAAAATTTCTAAAATAGTAACTTTTATAAAGTTTTAATGGACCATAATTATATAAACACACTTAGACATAAAATTAATGTTTGAAACTTTTACCAACTGTTCATATATATAAATAAAAATTTCTGATCAAGTTTCATAATTTTTCAAAATCCAGTTTATGTACTATGAATTTCAAGTCCAAAAGTTGTCAAGAAGTATAAGATTTCTAATTCATTTGGTTAAACTTTAAAAATACAAAACACCTACTTAAACAACTCCAATAATCACAAAATTTGGACATGAGTCTTATTTGACCATATATTAACTACTGACCAAAATTCTACATTTTATAAAATATTCAGGTATTTTTCCGAATTTCCATGTATTAAACTTGAGTGAATTTTAATAAAAAAATCTATAAAGGTTTTTGTTGCCAAACTTTCCAGATTTTCATTTTAAATCATAAACTACTGTTTAAAATAAAATTTGGATGATGGATCAACAATTTTTAAAAATTCATTAAGAACATGGATGTTCTTGCCCATTCAAGCTAATTAACAAGTTTGATCAAAGATTATACCTTCCAAATCAGCTTGTTTGATGTTGAAAGATGCTAATACCCTGTGATTTCTTGATATTTTACCTACAATCACAATGTGGTTCAATCCAAAGACCAAAAACTCAAAATCCCTTTTTTTTAAATCAAGATGAACACTTTTATGAACACCAAGTGTTCATACACTTTCATCAACAAATTTTGAAGAATCAAACTCATGCAACTCATGGTTGGATGTTAAAAAATGATTATAATCCACCAATCCTTGTTAAAACCACAAGATTCAAGCTTTAAAAACATCAAAAACACCAAATCTTAAAAATCAAAGTGAGTGTGTGTGTTCTTGAAAACACATGCAAGATTAAAACATAAAATCAAAGTTTAAAATCATGTTGTTTTACCTTCAAATCACTCGAATGAGGATTACCAACAAGCTAGAACCAAGATTTAAATGAAGAACATGGAGTTCTTTTGAGAGAAAATGAAATAAAATTAAATTTTTTTGTGTGTGTGCGCTTGTGACGGCAAGAGAAATGGGGGGAAGGGGAAAGGGTTGGTCTTTAAATAGGGGAAACCAAATGAATGCATTTGTTTAAAAAAATAATTTTATAAAATTAATCATTTTTTTTTATAAAATTAGGATTCTAAAACATTAAAATAAATACTTTTATTCAAATAAAAAAATCTATTATCAAAAATAATAAATTTTGATAATTTTTGAAACATAAAAACTAAGTAAAAATTTAAAAGTTATACCGGGTATCTACCGGGTGAACCACCTGTGATCGTTAGTTTAATCAAAATCACAAAATTATAAAATTATAAAATATCATTCTTAACTAAAATATAAATATAAAAATTATTTTCGAGAATTTAAATTTTGCCATTTATTAAACGTGAATGTGGTATACGCGGTGTATACACTTAACCGGGCTTTCTAGTTTGGACCTTAATGTTTGTCTAAGGTAAAGTTCATAGAATCCACATAAACACTTAATAATATATAAAACCATAATATTTAAATATATATATATATATATAAACGTATAAAAGTTGAGAAACAGTAAGGACCTGAAAAACCGCAGTTGTCACACTTTCTTTCAATATCTGGAATGCCTTCTCTTGTGCCGCATTCCATTCGTATTTCGAATTCTTTCGAGTTAGTTTAGTTAATTGGGTGGCTATCTTAGAGAAGTCCTGAATGAACCTTCTATAATAGCCAGCTAATCCCAAGAAACTTCTAACTTTTGATGGATTCTTAGGTGGAGACCATTTCTTTACAACCTCTACCTTTGCTGGGTCTACTGAGATACCTTCTGCGTTTATAACATGACCCAGAAATTGAACTTCTCTTAACCAGAATGCATATTTTGAGAATTTAGCGTATAGTTTCTCCTTCCGTAAAGTACTAAGTACTTCACGAAGATGTTGTGCATGTTCTTCTTCATTCTTTGAATAAATCAAAATGTCATCAATAAAGACAATAACGAATTTGTCTAACATTGGCCGGCATACTCTATTCATGAGATCCATGAAGACTGCCGTAGCATTCGTTACTCCAAATGGCATCACTACAAATTCATAATGTCCATAACGAGTTTTGAATGTCGTCTTAGGTACATCTTCTTCTCGTACCTTAACTTGATGATAACCGGATCTTCATTCAATCTTGGAAAACTAGCTTAATCCTTGCAATTGATCAAACAAATCATCAATTCTAGGTAAAGGATACCTATTTTTTTGACAGTCAATTTGTTCAATTCGCGGTAGTCTATATACATCCTCATACTACCGTCTTTCTTCTTCACAAACAGAATTGGTGCACCCCAAGTGGATACACTTGGACATATAAAGCCTTTGTCCAACAATTCTTGCAGTTGTGACATCAACTCCTTCATTTCTGTTGGTGCTAACCGGTATGGATCCTTAGCCACTGTCTTAGCTTTCGGAATTAAATCAATTTTAAATTCGATCTCTCTATCAGGTGGAGCACCTGGAAGATCGTCTAGGAATACTTCTGAGAATTCTATCACTACTGGAACTATCCAGTTCCTTCCCTTTCATCTGCACATCAGCTACGTAGGCTGAGAAGGCTTGATGACCTTTTCTCACATAGCTACTTGTCTTGGCCATCGTACATAGCGTGATTTGGTTGCGTCGTTCACTAATGACACTAACATCCTTTCCTATAGGCATCATGAATCGTACAACCTTTTGTTTGCATATAATCGTTGCAGCATGTGAAGATAACCAGTCCATTCCAATGATTACGTCGAACTCTTGCATCGGCATTGGAAAATTAGATCGACATGATATTCTTCTTCTTCTATCAGTAGTTGGCAATCTTGGCATATTTCAGTTACTACGCAGTTCTATCACTCGCGATTTCGACTTCTAGTGCCTTAGCCAACTTACTTCTATTAGAGTTTCTAACGTTCGCATGTTTTAAAGAAATAAACGATCGATAGCTCCAGTATCGAATTAGACACAAACAGGTAGGGAATTCAAGAGAAATGTACGTGATACAACGTCAGGAACATCTTTCGCTTCTTCTATGGTGATCTGAAAAGCCCTACCCCTTGGCTTCAAAGCTTCGATCCTCTTAATTTCATTCTCTGCTATCCTTGACCCTTCTCCGGTCTCCGTCTAGTATTTCAGCTCAGGACATTCCCTACTAAAATGTCCTGGCTTATAACAGTTGTAGCACAATCGAGTGCCACTCATGCACTGCAATGCAGTGTGCCCTGTAACAAGTTATAGACTTTCATCGACACTCTCCTAGGTGCCTCTTTCCACAATTCTTGCAAACATGTACACCTTTCTTTTGGGAGGAACCGCCTCCCGGCTTATTGAACTTGAATCTCTTAAGAGGCATAGGAGAAGGATAACTTTCTCCTTTCCTATTCCCATCTCTCTCCGTCGGTCTCTTGAGCTCAGTTTCTCGTTCTCGAGCCCAATCAATCATCTCCTCCAAGTTCGCGCAATTGGACGGATGGATAAACTCTCTAATTTCAGTTTTCAAAACTAGATGGTATCTCATCATTCACATCTCAGGGATTGTCACCAAAGTTGGACAAAACCAAGCCTTGTCAAAGAAGATCCCTGTGATCTCATCCAGTGTTTCCGTTGTCTGACGGAGTTGAAGAAACTCCTCAGTGATTCTCTCAATTGCCTCTTGAGGGCAATAATGTTTCAGGAAAAGATCTTTAAATTCTTCCCACCTCATTTCCTTAATCTTATCTCTACTCTTTTCTCTCTGTACTACTCACCACCAATCGTCAGCTCGCTCTTTTAACTGATTGGCGGCGAAGGTAATTTCATCCTCCTTCTCACAGTGGCATGTATCGAATGCCCTTTCGATTGAGGCGATCCATCTCTGACTTTCTAAGGGATTAACAGCTCCCAAAAATTCTAACGATTTACATGTCATAAAATCTTTGTACGTGCAACGGGTTGATTTTATATCAACTTTTGGAATTCCTCCTTCTCCATTATGAATCACGTCTCCGTGGCTTTTAAACCAGCTTTCTAATGAGTTTTGTAGATCTGCTTGTAAAATCGGGAAGTTCCCATCAAACGCTTTTCCTACTTCTATCGCATTTTGTGTCCGGATATTCTTCGGTACTTGTTCTACCTCGTTTTCATCATGATTTGGAGATTCAGTTCTCCTATGGCTTCCCTCGTCACATACTTCATCGTTCTGATGTTCAACCATTTGCTGAAACACGATATCGCTTAATCTCTCATTTGTTTACCCTAATCATAGTCTAGGGTTTTATACTACAGGCCTCGTATCCATTTAATCTTAATCAAGGATTTCACATAAAGCTCATACTCATGTATGCATATATACATTCATTCATGTATCTTAATAATGCATATTCACATCCCCGGCTTACTATATGCTAACATAAGTTATCATATGGTGTTTTCGATATCATGATGGTCCCATGCATTAACTCTCATACTAGCCATGTATGAGGTAATGCATATTACCATCCTGATACTCTCAACTACCATATAGAGCTTATGTATACTCACACATTTATGTTTAAGCACTGGAATTTAAACATACCTGCTTCCTTGGACGGCTTCGGATTGGATCCCTATTTATATCACGAGCACTTATGGTTTGAGTTTAAGTACACCCTACTTATTTTACTTATTTTATTAGAGTATTTTCTAGCGGAAAACGGTCACAGTTTGATAAAAACCTTGCCATAATTGGCTACGGTAACTTTTTCATTATAATATTATTTTACAAAAGATGACATAATTACATCATTCTACATATGGATTTTCCAACACCGATCAGCCATGTCCATAGGAAGCTCTATTCCATGTGCTTCTTTCCTGCAGTGTTTGGAAAACGTTTTTGAATTAGCTTACGCTAAGTAAGTACACTGCATCGTTCATTTTATTATGAACCCTTTAGGTTCTTATTATTGTTCAAGTTTCTTAGGCTCTCGGCGCCCCCGTGACCATCTCCGGACGTACCTCCGGCCACGTCATACGTATATTGTATGGGTGTGCTAACCCCCTCGCAACCATCTTAGGTTGTACCTTCGGTCCGAGTATTGGCAAGGTTCTTATACTCGTCAGAATATACCCCTTTCATTTGTCATGAAGACTCATTCATTCCTTAACCCCGTAGGCTTAGAATCTTTTAATCTTTCAGCCTCGTAGGCATAGAGTTTCCTTTTTCCTTTTTTTTCTTTATTGAGATCCACCTTATAGGCCGGGTATCTCATTTCATTTGGGATCTTGAGCATCTTTGACTCACAGCCTCCCAAATGTATCAAGCATTTATTTTCATTTCAAGTGTATGCTTGATTTATTTCCCAACCAGTCCTCGCCTTAAAACTTCGTAACGGTTTCTCCACGATGCATTAAAGGGTTTATATATAGGAAGTACCAGCGGCGTATCCACCACCCCTTTTAACACTTCATGAGTACTCCATTATTCCATTTTAGGGTTTAGACTCGTTCCATCATACTCATTCATATTTGCACGTATCATCATGCATTTACATATTCATCATGCATTTCACGTATTCATATTCATCACATATTCCTATTCATTATGCATGGTATACTTTCATCTCATATTCGTATTCATCATATATTGTAAACTGAGGTGATTTTCCTTCCAGAGAAGTACCTCCAACAGAGATGTTCCCAGGAAAGAATGACGAGTCTAGGAGAGATTTACACACCACTCTTTCCTTAGACAGAACATTTCGTTTGTCAGATAACTACATACCGGTTGGATGTTCTCCCCTACATTTACTGTATTTCGTTATCATTTGTTAGTATATATCCCTAAACATTCATAATGGTTTCACCACGAAGTACCAAGAAGTTTATATATAGGAAGTACCAGCGGCATATCCACCACCCCTTGGATACGTCGTGATTACTCCATTATTCCCGTTTAGTGTTTAGACTAATCCGTCATTACCCTGTACCCTCGTCATATCACATAACACATATCATGTATCACGTATCATTTTATTCACATAATTCACGTATTTGTGTCTAGGGTACGGGTCCAGTGTACTTACGATATTCTCGGGTTGCTCCTAAGTTCGTTCCTCGCTCAAACGTTTCTCCGAACTCGAACCGCACTTGCAACGCACCGCACTCGTAATCACAGCGTTCGTAACAGTCGTTCGGGCTCCTCGGTGCGCGTGTTTGTGTGTTAAAGTGGTGGTGTTGGCGTGTTGTTGTTGTTTCATTTGAACGGCAAATGAACCTTTTTATAGGGTGAAACTGCTATGGTCTTGGGTAGCGGTCCGCTACCTAACCTTTTTACGTGAGTCACTATACACGTTTCTCCTCCTCCTTGTCCGTGTAGGTCCCCGGGTGTCTCAGATCGTTACGTGTGGGTGTGTGACTAGTCAGACCGGGTGCGGAATACCCGTGACTAGGTGGAGAAACAAGCAACACAAAGTAAACCGACAACGAAATCACTTTCAAACTCCGTCTATTATAAACTTGAAGGTTACAGAGAGAATACAACTGAGTGCATATGACTGCGTACATAATTTCTGTTAACCTTGCCTATTTATACTAGACCTGGGCTCTGTGCACTTAGCAAGGGCGTAGGGCAAAATGCTCATGCGTACTTATCAAGTACGCAGAGAGTTCTTGCGTACTTGCTAAGTACGCAGGAGATAACTCCTGTGCACATGCTAAGTGCGCAAAACACTTAGAGAATTTAGACAACGAGTACATACAATAGTAAATACAACTCGATAACTAATATATACAGACACTAAGATACAAAGACTAATACTTACAAGACAATTACAAAAGCTAAGACAATATCCAGAGTGTTTGTCACACAAAATGCTTCAACAAACTCCCCCTTGACAAGAGCTCTGGATTGTCTTCGGTCTTCATAGCTCCCCAAGTTTAGCTTCCATCATCTTCTTGTAGTCAAGGCAGAACTTTACCACCTTGTCGTATTTTGAAGCAAGGAACTTTGACCACTCGTCCATGTACATGCAATACTTATCAGCTAGTGCCTCCAGATCTTTCACAGAAAAGTTTATGAAGCAGACTTCATCAAAAACTCTGATCAGTTCCCTTGGCACTAAGCTTCCACTCTCGGACCACACCTTTCCAATCACCACTGTCTCGCCCGATTTAGGATCTACGTACCAGTACCATATGTTACCGAGGATATCCTGAGATAACTTGCTCAGGGGAATCCTAGTTTCACACAGCACTGGCTTGTACACCAGTTTCTTTAAGCTTTTATGAGTCACGGGATGTTTAACGTTCTTTTCCCTGACTCGCTTGGGCATTTGAGGCTTAAACACCTCGAACTTCCCTGATCTTCCCTCTCATTGCAGAACCTGCCACAAACCCATCGCTACTGCGTGATTTGAGTGACCCAACAGCTCTCGGTTTGCTAGGTTCACGAGGTCGTATCTTGGCAAGGAGTTGAAAGTTTCGTTGGTTGGTTTCAAGTATTGAACCCCCCTAGCTCGCTTGATTGCAAACAACTTCTTGTCCTCCTCTAACCTCATGCTAAGATCATCCCTGTCGCTCCATGTTTGTCTATGATTGATGTCTTTTGCCAGACAAGAGCCGGATCCTTCGATGAACTTGCAGGCATATGTTTGTCTTTTTGTGCCTCTGGATCCACAGGTGTAGGGTCAGCAGGGGAGGCTTCAGTCAACACCTCAACAGTACTAGTAGGCTCGACTGAACCTGTGTCAAGATGAGTTTCAAAGGATGGAGCTTCGAAAATCTCTCCATCTTCAAACTCATACTCTCCTTCCCCGTCGCCCTTGGGAACTTCGATTACAACATCCTCATCCTCCTCATCCCAATCATCACCAGACTCGATCTCTCCCTCGTCCAAATTGCAGAGAGCATCGATCTGTGCTTCCTTGGAATAGTCCGGCTCTAGTAGTAAGATCACATCATCCGACACATCGTCAGATAGATCTTTCAAAACGTCAGCCACCGACTTTCCTTTATTACCACCTGAAGCATCACCTCCACCTTCACTCTGAATGGACTCTCCCTCAACCATAGGCATGGCAGAAATGGGAACAATCGCCAAAGCTGACGGTTGCTGCTCACTTCCACTCCTTCAGGCTTTAGGATCCTTGTCCTGATCATCTTCCTTAGTTAGGTCAACTAAGTGACAAGCCTCTTCACTGCTAGGTTTGGTTGATTGCTTCTCCAACAGCTCTTTCAATTTCTCCCCCTGAGCAGTAAGCGTCTTGGCCATATCACAGACCAGTTTCACCATAGTGTCATGCTCTAAACGCTGCTTATCATCAGCCGCCCGCTGTTTCTTTAGCGCGGCTACCTCATCAATCAGAGAGTTAATCTGCCCCTATTGCTTGTCAGATTCTTCATGTGATTTCTGTACCACTTCAAGTAATCCAGCGACTTGAGTCTCTAGAGTAGTGATCCTGGCATCTCTAGGATCAGGACCCCTAGATGATGATGCTTCGGCTTGATGAGTTGTGAAGGTGAAGATTTCATCAAAATCAAATCCATGAGTAAAATCAAACTCAGGAAATGGTTCACTGATGTGTTGGAGAGTGGTTGTGGGGATTGAGGTAGGGATGGTGGTTGTTTGGATGATGGGGTGATGGTGATAGACTCGGTCTGAATTGGAGTCGTTACCGCCACCTGGACAGATTGTATAGGGAGGGTCACTATCATAGGAACCTCCTCTATGATAGAAGTTGTAGCCATATCAAGTGTGACACTTGGCCTCCTCCTCTATCGCCTGTAAAGCTGTTGTGAAAGTGAAGTAGAAGTTGATTCAGTACTCACAGCCGTCACTGTTACTTGCCTCTGAGCACTTACTTCTACCTCATGAAGAATAGGTTGGTGTTGCCTATCCCCCCGACGCTTGTTTATACTTTCTCTTCTGCGTCTCTGTATAGCAGCGTCCGAATCAGAATCGGGCTCATATTCACCGTTACACTCTTGTCTCTTTCTCTTAGAAGATGGCTCGATAAGGGTCACCTTTGTCAATATCCTTGGGTGTAACTGTGATGGTGCATCATCAGAATCAGATGAATCTGACTCGGTCGCTTCTGAGTCAGATTTTTCAACACCACCACTTCCCGTTTCTTCGTCTCCTCCTTCTTCAGACACTTCATCCTCAGATTCAACTTCCCCCTCTTCCTGTTGTTCATCACTGTGTTCACTGACTTCAGGCTCAGACTCTGCACTATACCATCTCCAATTTCCTGGTGCCACATAAGCTTCATTGATCAGGTGGCCAAAGAGTGGAGTATGCTCAGGGGTAGGTTCTACACTATCTGGCGTTAAGAACTATGAGAAAACTCTCTTGGCCACCCGCTTAACTTACAGTCTCTCCCCAATTGCAGGTAGATTAGGCAACGCATCATTTATCAAGAGTTGCACAAATCTGGGGTATAACAAGAACCTAAACCTCTCCGCTGTGTAAATCTGATCAGTGATAGCCTTGTAGACGTATCGAGAGAAGTTGTAGCCCTTGTTGAGAGACAGCCCAACCATAGCAGCTGCTAGATCATGACCCATGGCATCCTTCCCCGCCTTCCTGGAAGACATGCACACGATCATAATGTGGGCAAAGTACCTCCACTGATCTAGCACCCACGTCTTCTTGTAAGATGAATAATCTCGCACACCGACGTATCCCATACGTTGTCTCCAACACCCATCCATAAAATAATCAGGATAGGAAATTGGGTCGGTTGCAAGATCCCGAAACTGTAAGACCCTCCTGATATTGTCCTCAGAAATGGCAATGTCATGACCTACCACAGTAGCCCGAATAACATTGGGGGTTACTGTGCAGTCATGTTCTGCCATATCCCAGAACTGCTCCAACTACGGTCTTGATACGACAGGGTCTGCTGAAATAGCGTAGCTTATCTTTGAGCGGTTCAAGAAATCGATGATCTCCCGGTACTCAAGTGCAGCACCCTTCCATTCCGGTTCAGTAAGCGCCAGCAGATTGAACTCACTTATAAATGCACGAGCCATCACTGCAAAAACAAATAGTAAACACAATAAGAACAAGAAGACTTAGAAAAAATTTCAAGTTTGGCCTTTCTGCGCACTTGTCAAGTACGCAGGGTGTATGCCTTGCGTACTTAGTAAGTACGCATGACTTATGTCTTGCGTACTTGTTAAGTACGCATGCTTAACACTTGGCCAAATTTCAAGATTTCCAAAATCTGCATATTGTGAAATTTGATGATGATGTTGGTCACCAAGTAGTCGAAAAGCATGTTTGAGACTACTGGAACCAAAACCAACATCAATGTTGTGCTATATCCCAGTCATTTTGACCTCAGAGTCCACAGTCGTAAACCCACGGTCACTCACTAGGTCAAAATCAAAATCAAGAGTCGAAATGGACGATTAAGTGATGATCAAGCTTCAAATGATGATTTTAAACACGTTTTAGGTCATAATGTGTTGCAAAAACAACCAAAAATTGTCAAAAATCAAACTTCAAAACCCTAGTTCTTCAAAGTCAAAAATCGGTCCAAAACTCATGATTTAACGGATGAAATGGTCCTAGATTCTCACCAAATAATCGTTAGATGATGTTGAAACTAAGATCGGGACGAAATATCGTTTAGGAACACACCAAGTTTTGAGTGAAAATCGAACAGGGAGTATACAACAGTGTTAAGTTCGTTTGAATGAGATGAACCGAGAAAGAGTTCTAACACTTGTTTATATACCCGGCCCACAACAGTCGTGCATACTTGTTAAGTGCGCAGGACTTAACTCCTGCGTACTTACTAAGTACGCATGACTTAAGTATTGCGTACTTGATAAGTATGCAGGGTTTAACCCTTGCGCACTTGTTAAGTACGCCAAGACTTATGTGAAGTCAATTTTCCAACTCAAATTATGAAGAAGTCAAAATCAAATAACGAACATGATAAGCACATTCAATCAAGAGGATTCAAAGTCAATTCACGAAGGTTAAACACAAATATTTTTGGTTTTTCTGATTGGAATTTGAACTATACACAAACTTAAAATCTTTTTGATCTTTTATGAATAACGATATACACATATTCACACACAAGCTATTTTTGTTCAACGACACGAGCAGAGGATCATATCAGGCTAAACTATAGCAAAAATGATACAAGATAAACATCAAAGAATATGGGATCATGTCATGGATTACAATTTATTCATATGTAATAAGCACATAAACAAGTAATTCAAGTTGGCAATATTATAAGATTTGAAATCATAAGCCTCTTAGTATCATGTTCTTGTGTGTTAAGGTAATAGTTATAAATCTACAACGTATGCCCCACAGTTATGCTATGAATTTAAATTTGCACTAATCTCAAGGCATCTAAGATTTTCCCAATGATTTTCTAAATTTCCAGAATGAGGCTACATCAATTAGCACAGAAAAAATCAAACAGAATCCATAAGGATTATCAGGAATCATAAGATTCAGCATCGAGTGATTCATTTGTCTTGGTTTCATGTGATTTCTTCAGTGAATATCGGTATGATGATTCAGGATAATGAATATGGTGTTTGAGGATTTAGGTAAGGGGATCCAACTTTTATCTGGATTTGATTCCAATGAATCAGGAGTGATTCAAGGGTGAATATATGCTCAACGGTTGATGTTAAGACATATCTTGATTCAATCTCTCATTGCATACTTGTGAGTATGGGCAGTGAGATGAACCGCATTAATTGTGCTAACGACCCAAACCGAAACTGATCTCAGAAGAAAATTATTGCTAAAATCTAACATCCTATATCTGATAGTGATCTTTTGCATTCTATTACGCACACACACTAGCAAACATGGTTCAAATCACAGTTGTAGTAATGATTTAATTTCCACACTACTAATGATTCAAAGACGCTTACAGCCTACTGACAATTCAAATTACTTGTAAATAACAGATTAAAAACACCACAATTTAAACAATCAAGTAAGCATGATGCAATCATTTCCCATATGTGCAATCTAAGACGTTTAGATCATTTCTGATGTACTATCATTTCCTCTTTTCTCAAGAAAACTTTGAAGTTTTTCTGGTTTTCTATTTTGTTTGGATTTTTTTAAAATATTTAAAAATTAAAAGAACTATACAGAAAACATTTAAAAGAAATAAAATTTAACTTCCATGAATTGAATTGATTTAAGAAAACAAGTTTTCACTCAGGATTGAACATTCCTACCATGTTAACAAGATGTTCAAAACGTGTTCGATCAAACGCCTTAGTGAAAAGGTCAGCAAAGTTGTCATCCGTGTGAACCTTTACAAGTTCAATGAGATGCTTTTCAGCACAATCACAGATGAAATGATGGCGAATTTCAATATGTTTAGTTTTGGAAAGTTTCACCGGGTTGTTTGTGATGGGCATGGTGGCATTGTTGTCAATGAATAGTGGATTTCCAGTGAAATTCAAGCTGTAGTCTCTCAATTGCTGCTAAATCCACAATACCTGAGAACAACCGCTCGCTGCAGCAATGTACTCTGCTTCACATGTTGAGACAGAAACCATTGACTGCTTCTTGCACTAACAGGAAACCAGCCTGTCTCCTAAGAATTGACATCCACCTGATGTTGATTTTCTATCAAGGTTATAACCGCCATAGTCTGAATCAGTATAGGCTTTGAGGTGAAATGACTGCTGCTTTGAGTACCAAAGACCCAATCGGGGTTTCCCTTTCAAGTGTCTGAAGATCCTCTTGACAGCTATCATATGAGACTCCTTCGGTTGTGACTGAAACCTTGAGCACAAGCATACAACAAACATTATGTCGGGCCTTGAAGCTGTGAGATACATGAGAGAACCGATCATCCCACTATACAATTTATAATCAACATCCTTTCCATCTTTGTCTGGATACAAACCGTGATTGACTGGGATAGGTGTTCCATAAGTACTGCTATCATTCATCTTGTATTTTGACAAGATGTCCTGCACATACTTAGTTTGATGTAGATAGATGCCATCCTCTCTTTGATTGACTTGCAGACCTAGGAGGAACGACAACTCACCCATGTTACTCATCTCAAACTTGGACTTCATCACCTGTTCGAATTCCCCACACATCTCTTCATTTGTAGACCCAAAGATAATGTCGTCGACATACACTTGTACGAGTTGAATATCACCTCCTGCTTTCCGAATGAAGAAGGTCGAGTCAATATGTCCATGATCGAAACCATTGGACAATAGATGTTTTGATAACGTCTCATACCATGCCCGAGGTGCTTGATGAAGACCATAAAGTGCTTTGTCGAGCTTATACACTTTATTGATATTATGCGGATCTTCAAAGCCAGGTGGTTGAGTGACATAGACCTCCTCATGAACTTTTCCATACAGGAAAGCACTCTTCACATCAAGTTGATAGACCTTGAAGCCAACATAGGAGGCATAAGCCATAAACAGTCGAATTTCCTCAAGTCTAGCAACTGGGGCATATACTTCAGTGTAATCCAAGCCCTCTTGCTGATAAAATCCTTGAACAACCAACCTTGCTTTATTCTTCACTACGACGTGTCGATCATCCGTTTTGCACTTGAACACCCATCTGGTTCCAATTGGTTGTACACCTCTTGGCAAGTCAACTAGATCCCATACATGCAACTTTTGGAATTGAGACAGTTCTTCTTGCAATGCCTCAATCCAGCAGTTGTCAGCGAGAGCCTCTTTCATATTCTTCGGCTCCAATTGGGACACGAATGCAGCATGTAAACATGTTTCCATGATACCAATATCAAGTATCTCAGCGTACAAACTGGTGTTCTCAGCAATGGTTCTATGACGAGTCTGAACACCGGCATGAGGATCACCAATAATGTTGTCAATTAGATGATTCTTATGCACTCTCGTCTCTGGTACATGCGGTTCCTGGAGATTTGTGCCTAGATTCGTGCTCAACTCCCCCATATCCTGTGTTCCAGAAGAAGATGATTCAATGTTGATTGGATCAGCTGGAGCTTCATTTCCTATACGAGTGTTAGGATCAGCTGGAGCGTCATCTCCATCAACATGAACAACTTCAACGTCTTCACTATCATGAGTTCCAGATGCAGATGCAGCATTAGAATCGGGAGTTAAAATAGGTACAGTGGCACGGGTTGAGAAGTTGGAGTCATCGCCGCCATTAAATAAATCGTACACATTTGCGGCATCATCGGCAGATAGATCAGGAAGGTTGAAAGACTTGAATAGCGCATCAAAATCAAAACCCCAAGTTGGACCAGTTGTTTCTGGTGGAATGTTGTGTTTGCTGCAATCCACTTCGAACCATTCCTCGACAGTACGAGTTTCTATATTGTACACTCTCTTGCATGGTGAATTGGCAACGTATACTAAGAAGATGCCTTCCACTGCTTTTGCATGAAATTTAGATTTCTTATCCTTGTATTGTAGCAATAAGGAACAAGGACTACCAAAAGGAACTAGGTAGTCAAGGTTGGAAAGTCGATTGTTGATCAACTCATAGCAAGTCTTGTGGTGCCTTTTAACAACAGAACTATGTTCAAGACGTGACAAGCTGTGTTAACTGCTTCTGCCCAGAAAGTGATAGGAAGCTTTGCATCTGACAGCATTGTCCTTGCAGTCTCAATCAAGGTTCTGTTCTTCCTTTCTGCAACTCCGTTCTGCTAAGGTGTATACGGGGCACTAAATTTGTGACGAATGCCCTTCTTGAGACAGAAAAGCTCCATCAAATTATTCTTAAACTCAGTTCTGTTATCACTCCTTATTCTTCTAACCTTTAACTTGCAAAGGGATTCCAAGCTCTGGATCAGGTATTGAAGAATGTCAGCAGTCTCATCCTTTGTACCTAAGAAATGCACCTAAGAAAAATGTGAGAAATCATCAGTTACAACCAGACAGTATGACTTACCTTCAATACTCCTGATACTTATGGGGCCAAACAGATTCATATGTAATAGCTCCAAAGGGGTATCGATGGAGTTTTGGAGCTTGGGCTTGTGAGACTTCCGTTGCTGTTTGCCTTTTTTACAAGGCATACAGTCATCAGCAACGACAAATCTCAGCTTAGGAATCCCGTAACTAAACCGTTTCGGACAAGATGATTCATTTTTTGATAAGAGATGTGTCCAAGTTTCCTATGCCACAAGATTGATTCAAGATATGTCGCTTTGGTAAGCAAACAAGTAGCAACTGATGAGGTGGTTGTTGCCACGCTCATATCGATCTGATAAGTGTCGTTTGTCCTTGGTGCTCGCATCAGAATCCAGTATTTAGGAACTTCAAAACCAGGTTTAAGAATCATGCATTATGTCTTGTCAAACATAACTGAGTACTCCTTGTCGCACATCTGGGAGACACTCAACAGGTTATGCTTCAGCTGCTTGCAGTACTTGACGTTGTCGAAGATAACACAACCATTCGAAACCAAGCCTTGACACGTGATACTACCGCCTTTCTCTCCAGCAAAGGCCACATAGCCGCCTCTGAATGGTTTAACATCTTGAAGCAGGGCCATGTTACATGTCATGTGCCGGGAGCATCCACTATCTACATACCAACGATTAGAGATAGTACCCTTCGGATGTCCCTGCACGAGTCACAAACAAGTTAGTTAGATTTGGAGACCCAAGCCATAGTGGTCTTGGGTCGTCTGTCTTTCTCAAAATAAACTACCTCTATTAACTCACAGTCGTGACTATCAAAAATGGGTGAATCTGTAGAAGACTTGGGACCAGAAGATTGAGAACCTTTTGTTTTCTTGTTCCAGGACCTCTTCTTTTTCTTAACTGGAACAGTAGGCTTAGATTCAACAACTGCAGGTGAACTAATGGAAGCTTCACTTGATTGAACTCAAGCCAGCTGTTCCAGCTTTCTCAATCTCTTGTTCCTTCTTCTTCTCTGTGGTGTGGAGAGTTTTACCACAGGTTTCTCACCAGTTGGTGCACTACCAGAGGTAGATGCACAGGGTTTAGCAGGATGCTTTTCCCTTTTTGGAACAATAGGTTTAGCCTCAGAGGTGGTCTTTGGCTTCACCAACGGTTTCACTGGTGGTTTCATCTCATTCTTCTTTGGACTTTTAGGCTGTTTCACTGGTGGTGACTTGGGGATAACAGCTGGTTGGGAAACAACTGGCCGTTTCCCTTAGTTCTTATTCTGGCAGTTCACAATAATGTGACCGACCGTACCATAGTGAAAACAAGTTCTCCTATCTTTGTAAGTCCTCCTGTAAGGCTCATTTGATTTGAAGTTTGATGACTCAGCATGATGAACAGGAGAAGTTGTTTGGTGAACAATAGTTTGACCCGATGGTGATTGATTTTTGAGAATATAATACTTTTGCATATTTTCTTGATAGCAAAGCCCATAATGAGCTGAAAAGGCTTCCTTTTTAACTTGATTAATGTTTTTATATCCCCCATAAAGCATCACTTTTTATTTTTCCTTTGATTCAATGATATCGGGTTCAGTTAAAATACAATTATCACGATCAGTGACAATGTTTTTCTTCACTTTCTGTTCCCCGAGAAACTCCTCGGAGACTACACCATCAGGGCAGGTGTTCTCAGACCCATCACCAAAAGCAGTAAAGAACTCTTCATCAGATGCAGAGTCAGCCTTACATGAGGAATCATTCTGACTTGAGGACTCATCAAGGCAAGACAGATCAATGTCAATTAAGACGTTAACAAATTTCCCGCTTACTGGTGGAGGAATGACATTAGTACCCAGCCCTAAGCCATTCATTTGTCTTACTACCGATTCGTAGTGTTCCACCACAAACCAAGAATTTTTCAACTTCTCAATATTACCTTTCAACTGCAAGATCTCATTTTACAGCTTGTTGATCTCATTGTTCCTTTTCTCTAACCCCTTGTACGTAACATCCAAATGAAACTGTTGATCGCTGATTTTAAGTGAATAATCACGTTTTTCTTTCTTCAACGTTTCAATTGAATCTTTGTATTGTTTTTCATTTTCTTTGTAGCTTAAAGCTGCAATACGAAGGGCGTCGACTTTGTCTTGAATCTTAGAATTTTCATCCTTTAAGCTTAGACATTTGGAACAAGAAATGACAGCAAAAGAATTAGAATCTACCACAGATGATGAACATGATGCCTCTCCAATAGCCATGAGGGCAACTGCAGTTGTAGACTCTTCTTGGTCAACCACAGAAGCTTCCCGTTCCTCTGCTTCCATCATCTCCACGGTCCCAGCCATGAGACCAACTTGCGTTTGAGCAATAAGGGCATCCTCCATATGAACACCCCAATCAAAGTTGTCGTCCTGTTGTGCTACCAAAGCGTTGGACGTTTCACCTTGACCTTGATTGCGGTTGTTGGAGTTGTTGTACCCTTGACCGTTTCCTTGGCTAGGTCTGGTGAAACCCGAAGCCGGTGCTTTGTCCTTTTGACATTCATGAGCAAAGTGTCCAAAATTCTGACACTTATAGCACTTGGCTTTGGATTTATCAAAACCAACCTTGGCATTTGAATGCCCACCAATGAACTTTCTTCCTATTCTGTTCAGGAAATGCTTGGCTCTTCTCAAGATCATGGCCATATTCCACTGAATATCCATGTCCTCCATATCATCCGGATCCACCTGATTGAAATCTTCTTTATGGTTTCAGGATCCGTGAGCTTACCGCCAATGAAGTTCTCATAGGCAAGCATGCATGATGAGAATAAAGCCACATGATCATCAACTATCTTGGCTATTGCTGATTGGTTAGCTGAAGATGTGGGAGAAGGATTTCTTGAGGAATTCTGGTGGTGAGATCCAGATCCTGATCTAGATGCTGCATAGCAAGCATAACCACCACAGACATTTGAGTTATCCTCCTCATGAGAGTTCCTTGAGAAAAGGGCAATTCCAGAACCTGATGACTTGGATGTGGAAGACGTCCCATAATACATAGAAGGGTCTTGTATTTGAGGTCTCCCTGAGCTCTCCTTTCTTTTCAGGTTCATATCATGTGCTTGAACCTTTCCAATTGCTTCATCAATAGTCATCTCATAGAATGTTGAGTTCTCTCTCATCAGAGTGGTGTACATCTTAAATTTTGGTGGTAGGGCATCCAGAAACTTCTCAACTAACTCCTCATTCGGATAGATCAGGTCATAAGCTTTCAGCTCGGTTTGAAGATGATAGAATCTAGAGATAAACTCATCTATAGATTCATTCTCCAGATATCTGAAGCCCCATACTGCTTCCTAAGAAGATCCCTCTTATTCTTCTTGATGTCGTTGTTTCCCTCGAATCTCTTCTGCAAAGCCTTCCAGAGATCCTTGGAGTTATCGTGTCCTCTAAAGCTGTGAAATAACTCCATGGTCAAGGCCATTGTAATAGATCCATGTGCCTTCTTCTCTTTATCATAAACTTTCTTTCTTCTTCATCAAGTTTGGAGATAGGATTGGGAACTTACTCATCAAGATATGTATATGTGGGATGCTTATAACCCTCAAGAATGGGTATCCACAATGAAGAATCGGTATAAGAAATATAGTGTTCAAAGCGTGCTTTCCAGTTTGAGTAATCATTTACATTAAGCAGCTTTGGTGGTTTATGTTGTGACAACCGTGACTTTTACGGTCAACACCTGTGTTCGACGAGTTCGTATAATAATAATAATAGTAGTATTATTATTATGTGAAATATACTTTCAAACGAAAGGAACTCGTTAGTGAACGAAAAATAATAGAAGATTTATTTGGGTGTTATAATGTCAAAATTTTGATCAAGTTCTAGTTTATACGCGTTAACACCCGATTCGAACGGTTTCGTAAATTTTAATTTAAATCCGAATGGATATATATTTACGAGACGCAAGGACTCGAGGGAAAATAATAAATTATAATAAGTTATTTTTGGATAAAATAACGCCTCTATTTTTTTATCGGGTTCGTTTAAGCGAGAAACCGGCACGCGATCGGAGACCGCGAGGTATATATATACCCCACTACCCTCTTTTTCCCTCATTTGATGAATTCATTGAGAGAAGTTAGAGAGAGAGAGAGAGGAGAGGGCTGGAGAGAATTCAGGTGGTGGTGGTGGTCCGGTGGCGGTCCGGCGGCGGTCGACGGCGGCCCGCGGTGTTCCGGCGGTGGCCGAAGGTGGTCGGAGATGCGGTTTTTCACCTGGAACCATTTCTCGACGCTACGAACGCAATGGTAAGCTCATATTTCTCTAAATCCTTGCTTAAATTCGTGAAAAAGAGTTTTTAAAATCTGTCCAGAAAGTTTTATGCATGCGCAGTTTTAAAGATCGGACGATCCCCGGAAATCCGACCGTTAGAAATGTATGAATTTTGGATATGATCTTTTAAACACACAGACGCAAAACTCTACCGGAGGAATTTTTGATCAGAGCTCTCTAGGTATGTTTTTCATACCCTCGAATGTGACTGATCGGATTTTCGGATTTGAAAAACTGGGTCTCAAAGAATCGTCGATCCCCGGAGATCCGACCGTTGGATCGTTACGATTTTTGGACAGTAGTTTCTTGGAATAAATGTGAATGTTTTCACCATAGGAAATTCCGATCAGATGTTGGGAAGTATATTTTTGTATACGAACAGATTGTAACAGTTTCTAGGATCGAAAACAGGAAATTGATCGGGTTGCATGGCCATCGAAACGGCATTGCATGTCAATTTTGAGCATGTCGGAATGCTCGGGAGATAAAAACGATCCTAATGGTGTTTTTGGTTCGTATTGCATGTGATACGGGAGGTTCCGCGTACGCGAACCATTTATACGGAAGGTATAAACTTTACCCGTTAAGCTTTGATTTTATGTTAGAATAGTTTTATAAGTCATTGTTTGAGAATTGAACATGAAAATATTTAGTATTGAGATATTTGGTATTTTTAGTGGTTATTAAGTTATACACCCAACCCTGTTTCACGTGAAACAAATAATGAAACTAATATATTTATTTTTATACGACAATTGTTTTGATAAATTTTTAAAAATTGTTGATCTAGCACCCAAAAGTGATTTTAATCAGTAGAATATGTTTTAAAATGAGTATATGGAAAATTTGGTTATCTAACTCTTTATATATTATTTATTAAAATTCACACAAGTTTAAAACATGGAAATTTGGGAAAAATACTTATGAGTATTGAAAAATTCTTGAAATTGGACAGTGATAGTTATATGATGAACTAAGACTCCTGTCAAAATGTTATGAAAATTGGAGTTGTTTAAGTATACGTTTAGTATTTATAAAGTTTAAACGAACGATTTATGGTTTGTATACTTATGGATAAAATCAGGACT
This sequence comes from Smallanthus sonchifolius, assembly GCA_023525975.1. Taxonomy (NCBI): domain Eukaryota; kingdom Viridiplantae; phylum Streptophyta; class Magnoliopsida; order Asterales; family Asteraceae; genus Smallanthus; species Smallanthus sonchifolius. The sequence goes on from CM042043.1 coordinate 21,836,357, forward strand.
TGAAACTTGGTATGGGATCTTATATTGACTTAAAACCAATATGGTAGAAATTTGGTAAAGTTTTGGTATGTTTAGCTATTTTTCCCGAATTTGTAAAATTCTAACAATATTAAATTCATATTAAATAATCTGGATATTAAAAAAATATGAAAATTTGTCAGAAATTTTTATTTATATACATGATCAATTTGTATAAATTTTAAGCAGTAAATTTATGTCTAAGTATGGTTTTGGAATTATGGTCCATTTAAATTTTATAAAAAGTTATTAATTTTGGAAAATTTTTATAAAAATTATAAGGGATTTTGGGCAGAAGTATAACCCCATTTAAAACATAAAAGTTGACTTTTAAATTGGGTGCTAATATCACACTAAAACCCTAATTTCGGATGAATCAGATTTTTAAACCGTAAACCGGACTTTACGCGCGTAACCGCGTTTTTGGTCAAACGAAACTGTGACTTGAGATTTTATCATATATGACATTATAACTACTGATATTAATTAATAAAATCTAAAACTTAAGGTTTCAAAGTCACGAATTTATATAAAGGCTCGTTTTACAACTTTTGAGCGATTCGTACGTGTGTACACGGGTTTTGGGTATGCAACCGACTACATAGCCACTTTTGAGTAGTAGACTCAGTTTTATACTTTAGGCGTCCTAAATGCTATTTTTTTATGTCTACTTGGTTAGTAGGACTCGGTTAGGACACCTGTTTTTGCGGTTCTTTCGGATTTAGCCGTACCTTGGTAGCACTGAGTTGCTAGCCACACTTTGCTTGCATTTGGCTGTTGGACTTTGATAGAATTTGGATGTTAACCGTACTTTGCGGTTTTTGTTGACTATGTCACACTTATCACCGACGTTGTTCAGGTGAGTTTTCGCGGCCCCTTTTTACTTACTGTTTTACCATTTTTGGGGGAAAGCTGTTTCGTTTTTATTTATTTAGTCACATGTTATATGATACAAGGATTACATGAGTTATTTTTTTTTATAATGCCTTAAAGTCCCCAAATTTTTAGGTAATCAATTAGCTGAGCGTAGCCGTTGGGAATTTTGAGTAGTACTACTTGGGTTGACACCCCCGCTCATGGTTTGGTCGCGCCAACCAGACTTGTAGGGTCACTTGGGCGCAAAGTTAGCCAATTTTTTTTAGGCGGTTGTTTGAATTAGACTTCCGTATGGGGTACTTTATTTTTTTTTGTCGAGGCTTTGATTGCGGCTCATGGTAATATGTTGTCTAATACATGTGTACTCGATCAATGGATTTTTGATCACTTTGGATTTTTATCCGAAACTTTTTATAGAGTCGTAAAACCTGCGAACTCACCAACTATTTATATAGTTGACCCGTTTTCGAAACATGCTTTCAGGTAAACAGAATTGAAGAAGAGATTTTTATGAGGGCTCGCTTTTGGATTAGAACTATTGTTTCTAGTTATGATTATATAATTTGGTTGTAGTCAGGCATTGAGACACTTTGTACTGTTTTAGAGATTTTTCTTGTATTTGTACTTTCGTTAGAAGCATGTAGTATGGTTCAATGTAATGCACAATTTTCCTTTAAGTTTCTCTTGTACTTGTGTTCAATGCGATATACCGGTTACATCCCATACTTCCGCCTTGTTGGGGTGTGACATATGTGGGGTTCCAATCTCGTTGTCATAATTTAGAAGGTTACCGAGGTTCTGAAGATTTGCCATGGTGAAACACTTAGTCAAATTTCATAAAAATCAAAGCAACGTGCGCACTTAAGTTCTGGCCTTGCGCACTTAAGAACTTGGTCTTGCGCACTTAAGATTTGCTCTTACGTACTTAACAAGTACGCATGAGTAAATTTCAAGTACGCGGGAAGGAGTTAAGTACGTAATAAGAAATGGTCTTGCGTACTTGGTAAGTACGCAGGAAGCCTGTACGTATTTCCAAAAATGGTAAGTACGCAGGTAACTTTTTCACCAACTTTTTCCGATCACTGGAATCTCACCGGAGACAGAAAAGGTTGAAGATATGACCAAACAAAATGAGCCAAAGCGTTAGAAACTCGTTTCTAACCAACCTTTGATGCTCAAAACACTCAAATTCACAACAAAAGGTCATTTTTTGAGTGATTTTTGTTTCTAAAATAGTGCTGCTACCCCTATTTTATTTCAAAAATCAACAAAAACACACACTTTTGCTTGCAAAATCTCTGTGGATTGTGTAGAAGATGCTCCTAACACACTCACAACACTCGAAATCAAGAGCTATGCTCTGATACCACTTGTAGGTCCCCGGGTGTCTCAGATCGTTACGTGTGGGTGTGTGACTAGTCGGACCGGGTGCGGAATACCCGTGACTAGGTGGAGAAACAAGCAACACAAAGTAAATCGACAACGAAATCACTTTCAAACTCCGTCTATTATAAAATTGAAGGTTACAGAGAGAATACAACTGAGTGCATATGACTGCGTACATAATTTCTGTTAACCTTGCCTATTTATACTAGACCTGGGCTCTGCGCACTTAGCAAGTGCACAGGGCAAAATGCTCATGCGTACTTAGCAAGTACGCAGAGAGTTCTTGCGTACTTGCTAAGTACGCAGGAGATAACTCCTGCGTACATGCTAAGTGCGCAAAACACTTAGAGAATTTAGACAGCGAGTACATACAATAGTAAATACAACTCGATAACTAATACATACAGACACTAAGATACAAAGACTAATACATACAAGACAAGTACAAAAGCTAAGACAATATTCAGAGTGTTTGTCACACAAAAGTGCTTCAACAGTCCGAACCAATTGCAGCTAGCGGACCGCTAAGGGCTTGGTAGCGTTCGCTACCGATTCCTTTTTCCAAATTTAGTAATTTAAACCCTTAAACTTTGGGCTAATTACACAATAACCCCTGGACTTTTATTTCCTTTAAAATTTGCGATGTTACATATCATTACAAACCATCTAGAAATTAAAAACAGGGTTCATGCCTCGACATCTTTACCTTCATCGCCCTGTGGAACCTCCTTCTCCACACTATCACCAGCCTCCTCTCCAATCTTGCTCGTCTCCACCTTCTCACCCAACTGACCCGCTGTGATCCTGCGCCATCCCTCGAGAACCCAAGCCTTTACATCAAAACCCTCGCAAAAGCCTCTTCAACCATCTTGATCCTAGATTGAAGGACACTCAGAGCAGCATATTTCTTGGTCTCCTCCACGGTGGCATCAATCTCTTTGAGGTGCAAAAGCTTGGAAACCTCCAGCTCCTTCTTGAGTTCTGAAATCTCGTAGCGATCCTTCTCCATAAGCGGGGACCTAACATCAGCAGTCTTTTTCATATCCTCAATCTTCTCTTCGGCTATGCCAACTCTCTTCTCTGCAGCCTCGAGATCAGCACTCATCTTGTCCAAACCCTACAATGTTCAAAAATATTAAACATAAATCCCAACACTTAATGCAGGATATTAATTTTTGCTTACCAGGATCACCAAGGATCGCACTTTCTTAGTAGTCTCAACAGGATATGTGCCTTCAAACACCTCAAGATCCACATCAGAACTCTTCCTCTTCTTACTACCGGAAGTCTTGGAATGAAGATTCGGGATCCTAGGTTTGATGACCACAGCGTTGGAGCCTCCTGTTTGACAATGACACCTCCAGAAATAAGGCTATCGAGATCATCCAAAGCAAGCTGAGAACTGGATCTTGGGATTTCTGCAAAAAAGAAGCATTTAAGAATCATCAATACATCTTAAATGAACCAAGAGAAATATTACTGGACGACATAGTGGCTTCAAAACACTCGGTGTCAAGACTAGCAGTGGATTCAAACTGGAAAGATATCTCAGCGACAAATATTTCTAACAAGGCCTCAATTCTCTTATCTGTATCACTCCTTGCAGGAGCCAACTCCTCAAACTTCGATGCTACACAAAAAACACAGAGATCATCAAAAACATGTTAGATATATATGTAAATACGCAGGGATCCTGACTATTCCTACCCTTTTTAATCCATCGGAGTGGCAAGAGACCCCCACCAGGAATGGATGCTCTCTTCACAAAGAAATATTTTCCTCTCCAATCACCATCATTTTCGGTAGCCTTTTGAACTAATCGGTGAAGGTACAAATCTCTTGTTCAGAAAAATCAAGGATTCCCTGGTCAGAGAAATCCTCGACCGTCACAACAGCATTCAAGGATCGAAGACGAGACATATTGACGGAGAAGATTATGAAACAAAACGCAAAGGGTGGAGAAATTCTTACCTGAGAGAAAATAGCTGGAAATGAACAAAGAACACTATGAAGAAAACGAAGAGAGATTACTTTGAATAAGAAGAAGAAATGATCTATTTTTCCTAAAAAAGGAACCGCTTTTCGCTTAGATCTACGTGTCCATCAAGTCACATCGGTCAAAAACTTTTTGAATTTTGAAATTTAAAGATTTTACAGATGGTTGAATAACCTTCACAACTGTCAAAAACTTGGGGACCGTTGTTATGCCTCAGTTTTTACCTCTGGTATCCCGGATCCTCATATAAGTATCGGTATCCCTGATCTTTACTATGTTTCAGTATCCTGATTAACTGACTGTTGTATAAATTAATATTACGCGTTTGTTTTAACTTGGCCATGCATGTAACACCCATTTGGCATTATTACTAGTTGAAGATGCGGGATTACATTAACTACAACGGCTATATTCATCAAAGAAGACTTGTAACGGTCCAATTATGACAATTCCGGGATATTAGCCTTTCATTTAATAACTTGTAATATATTTAAAGAGCATAAGATGATCATTAGGGACACGATATTTACAACACACAAACACTACACTCTTGATTATCTTCTGTAATTTTTGGTCAAAACAATTGTGGTTTTTATGGGTTAAAAACAGGGCAAAAATAAACGTCCTTGACTGGGAAAGCTAGTGCAAATTCAGACTTTAGCAGCTGCATACTCATGTTTTATATTCTCCTTTTCTTCTTCTGTTTTTTCTTTCTTGTCTAAATCTTCCATGTTTCTGTTCTATCCCATTTATATTTATAAGATTTTTTTTTAAAAGGCAAATTCTACACTAGCCTTTCTTGTCTAAATCTTCCATCTTTATTTATTAGTATATTCTCCTTTTCTTCTTATGTTTTTTCTTTCTTGACTGGGAAAGCTGGTGCAAATTCAGATTTTTTTTAAAAGGCATTTTGGTTGAATGAAATTTGCCTTTTAAAAAAAATCTGCCTTATCCCATTTTGCTCAATCGGCTGTGTTTGGAGCGGGTGGAACAATGTCCTTATTCAGGTAAGGTAGTAAGCTCATTGTCTTTAATATTGTAACAATCTGATGTTTCCATGTCAAGTAGTGCATCTATACTAATAAATAAAGATTTTTCAGGGACACATGTCACTTTCGAGTGAATCCTTAGTATATTTGTCATGCCTCTCTCTCATATTAAATAGTTACATTAAAACAATATATATACTTATAAATATTAATATAAATATAATTATGGACACTTATTATTTAGTTATAGATAGTTATTATATCACTAGGTTACAAATACGTGTACTACACGGGTTGAACAATAAAAACGATAAAATTTATGAATTTGTAAGTATTTTTCAATACTGAAATTACATATAGATAACGACTTTAAACAATAATAATAATGAAAATGAAAAAAAAATTAATTTATAAATTTCTATAATTTGAAAGTTAAGGATTTTAATTGATCTTTTCATAATATTAAAAACTTCTTAATTGTATTTAGTGAAAGTTAAGGGTTCGAGTTAATGATTCCATAATTTCTGTTGACTTAGTTTGGGCGGGAAAAAATTTAGTTGACCTCACAGAAAGATGACACGTGATATCGTGAGATAGTGATTTATTATATAAAGGATTAAACAAATAAATTTAATATGAAATAACATTTATCAATTACATAAAAAAATTAATAAACAGTTGAAAAAAATTGTTTTAAAAATTTAACAAAATATAGTTTATAACCGTCCCGTCAAATTATATATTTTTAATACATATTTTGATGAATGTATTTGTTAATATATTACATTATATTTTATTCAACCTGTGTAATACACGAGTTTTTAAATAAATTAATTTTTTTATTAATAAGTATATAACAGTACATTTATTTAACCCATGTAATATACAGGATTCTACCCTAGTATTCAATAAACTAAAATGCTTTGAATAAATAACTATTAGTAAAAGTTGGTGTTCGGTATGCATAGTGAGCTTTTATGATCATGCATATTGGCCACCAAATTTTTTTTTTTACATTGGCCAGCAACCTTTTATACTTTTGTAGATTGACCATTAAACTTTTACATATTTTTCATTTCCCCCCCCCCCCTCATACTATATATAATATACGTTTTTAACATGTTTACTTTTCTAATTATTTCGTTTTTCAGTAAGTTGGTGGTCGGTACGCACAGTGAGCTTTTATGCTTCTGCATATTGGCCACCAAACTTTTTTTTACATTGGCCACCAACCTTTTATAATTTTATAGATTGGCTATCAAACTTTTACATATTTTTTATTTTCCCCTCTCATACTACATATAATATACGTTTTTAACCTGTTTACTTTTCTAATAATTTTGTTTTTAGTAAGTTGGTGGTCGGTATGCATAGTGAGCTTTTATGCTTCTTCATATTGGCCACCAAACTTTTATTTTTTTACATTGGCCACCAATCTTTTATGCTTTTGTAGATTGGTGACAAAACTTTTACATATTTTTCATTTTTCCAATTTTGTACTATACATAATCTACGTTTTTAACCCGTTTACTTTTCTAATGATTTTGTTTTTAACTAATAACTTTCGTCCGTTAAGTTTTTTTTTAAATGTAGTCCACGTCTGTCTTTAATTTTTTTCAACGTTCTGATATATTTTTTTTTAAAACGGAGTTGTATTTAAAATCAATTATTATTTTTAGACTGCAGGTTATAGCGAGTGTCGTTACCGTTACAATACCGTGACCGATAATGGTATTATTGGAATCGGTATCAGTATTCTTTTTTTAACGACAAAACTCTTGCCGCGTGGCACAAGGGAAAAACGATCAAACTCATGCCGCGAAGCGTGGTGAAAAAAACTAGTTTATTTAACGGATTATTGGATTTTAATAATCACTTTTTATCGGTTGGCCAATAATAATTCCAATTAAAAATATTCTTACCACCAGTCCATACTTTCAAACTATTTTCTTACATTGGACATCTGTTAAAAAAACTTAACGCCGTTAGATTTTATAGGACGTGGACATCTGCAAACTGTTGGAAAGTCGAACCAAGCTGGAACCCTAGCCACCACCTTCTCCGGAGGGGTGTTCTGCAAACCCTAGTCTGTCACCGTCTTCACCGTTTTCTCCGTTTGGACTTGACGGAAAAACGAGACCCGTGAAACACTACCAGAGCCAATGTCAAAACCCATCACGAGACCACTGCTAGCCTGACTCGACTTTCCGACAGTTTGCAGATGTCACGTCATATAAAATCCAACGGCGTTAAGTTTTTTTTAACGGGGTTAAATGTAAGAAAATACTTTGAAAGTAGGAACGGGTGGTAACAATATTTTCGGTTGAAATTATTATTCACCAATTGATAAAAAATAGATTATTATTCACCGATTCATAAAAAAAATAGAATTGTTTTTAGATTATGGTAAGTCGGGAGTCATGGCTTAGTAAATATAATTACCCGATTCCGACGGTAAACTGGAGGGAAAGTTAACTTCTTTCCGCATCAAAAACAGTACTCACACGCCAACATTTACATCCTTTCAATCTCAATTCGGTTTAAGCTAATCGGAACCCTAGGTGGATGCTTTCAGCTGGAAATTCAGCTTACGGATAATCAAATCACACCACACGCGACTTTCGAATTCGTAAGTTGTTAATTTCAATTATCTGATTCTAGATCTGGATATTCTTCATTGTTCAAGTGCTATAGATTTGGTGAATTAGGGTTTGGTTAATGATTCGTGAGATGAGAGAGTCGGGGGGCAGATCTAAGCATTCAGGAACCGTGGTGAAGAAGAAAACATCTTCAGGTTGTTTAGTAATTAAGAAGAAGACTACGGATGGGTTTAGTGATTCGTCTTCAAGGAATTTGAACAAATTCCCGAAGGAGAAGAAACGAGGTCGAGTCGTTGGGAGTGATTCCGAGTCCAGTGATCGTTCTGGTGGTTACAAAAGGGCTTATGTGGAAAATGGAGAATTTGAGACTAACAAAAGGGGAAGTAGTGGATTGGATGTGTTTGAGTTTGATGAGTATGATGGATTTGCTGATAATATGATTAGGAAGGATGGTAATGATGGTAGGTATAGGTGGAATTTATGTAGGCAAAGTGGTGTTGGTGGTGGTGGCAGCACGAGTCGGTTTGAGGTTGAAGATGATGAATGTGACTTGCCACTTTCTGTGTTGAGGAAAAAGTATAGATTATCTTCGGGTAAAGCGATTAGATTGCAAGGGAAAAATGGGGTCTTGAAGGTAATGGTGAATAAAAACAAGCAGATGGGTATTTCACATTCGAGTTATGATCGTGAGGTGGCTGATAATTTGAAAGAACCGAAGGTTGTGCACAAGAAAATGTTGCCAATGGATACTAATAAAAAAAAGTCAGAGATGAAGTCTTCGTTTTACTCGGATTCTAAGCTTGATGGAAAGCCGGTAGCGGTTAAGAGCAAGGAGAAATCACATAGCAGAGGGGAATCAGTTAAAAATGAAGGGATTGTTAAGGAATTTGATAGAGTCAAGGGGAAGGAAAGCAATGTTAAGCGCGGTACTGGCACTGAAAAGCAGATACTGCGTGAAAAGATTAAGAATATGCTTATTGATGCTGGTTGGACTATTGATTATAGACCAAGAAGGAACCGGGCCTACATGGATGCTGTCTATGTTAGTCCTTCTGGAACCGGTTATTGGTCTATTATCAAGGCTTATGATGCATATCAGAAGGAAGAGGAAGGGAATTCTAAAGATGGTGATGGAGAGTTTACTCCTTTAGCTGATGAAGTTCTTGCTAAATTAACGCGACAAACACAGAAGAAAACGGAAAGAGAAATGGAAAGTAAGAGAAAAAGTGAAGATGGTGAGAAGGAAGAGAAACTGAATTCATATGGAAGAAAAAGCAGGAAATTAGGCAGATGTAGTTTGTTGGTTCGCGAGGCAAAAAATGATGATGGGTTTGTTCCCTATTCAGGAAAGCGGACCCTACTCTCATGGTTAATAGACTCGGGTGTGGTGCATTTGAGGGACCATGTGGAATACATGAACCGTAGAAAGACAAGGATATTGCAAAAAGGATGGATTGCAAAAGATGGAATCCATTGTGGTTGTTGTAACAAAATTGTAACGGTTTTGAAGTTTGAGGTGCATGCAGGAAGCAAACTTGGGCATCCGTTTCCTAACATATTTTTGGACTCTGGAAAGTCACTGATGCAGTGTCAGATTGATGCGTGGAATAAGCTAGGAGAGTTGGAGAGAAAGGGTTTCTACACTGTAGATGACGATGGTGATGATCCTAATGATGATACATGTGGCTTATGTGGTGATGGCGGGGATTTGATCTGCTGTGATGGTTGTCCATCTACCTTTCACCAGACCTGCTTGGACCTACCGGTACCATTTTTATAAATTTTAAATGCTTTAATCTCTTTTTGTACATTAATGCTGTTTAATTGTTCTTCCATTAACAACTAGTTTAGCTTTATATCTCCATATATATAAGCATAACATTGTCTTATATGAAGGATAGAAGGGTTTAGATTCCGTGCTCAAAACAATGTGGGATAGAAGCAAAATGATTTGTTTTATTATGCAAAAACATGGTCTATTAAGAATGTTAGAGAATTTGTTCAGAAAAATAGAATAAAAATGACTGAATAGTAGTTTATTTGTGAATTGTAGTGTTCTTATTTATCTTTTAATAGTGTTGTCTGTATAACAATTTAATATTATATAAATTTGGGGTCTGAAATGAGATTAAATCAAGCATATTAATCTTACTCATCTTTCTTTCCTTTCAGATGCTTCCCCAAGGTGATTGGTTCTGCCCAAATTGTTCCTGTAAATATTGTGAAATAGCTTGTAAGGAATCCACCCAAGCTTCACTTCTTACGTGCTACCTTTGTCAGAAGAAATGTAATACTCCTTTCTTAGAGTGGTCTTTTAGTATGCTAGTATTGTTTATAACTGTTGGTTGAAAGACAACTTCCTGATGTTGCAGATCATGAATCTTGCAGACCAGAAATAGATGTCAAGCCAATTGAGGCCAATTATCCCAATCTGTCCTGTGGACACGCGTGTCACGAGGTATTGGATTTTTTGATGATATACTGTACCTGACGCGAAAGCATGGAGATAAATGAGAGAACTCTTGGGAGAAAATGATACAATATTGAATGAGTAAAACGATACATCAAGGCCCCATTTAGTAGGGAATTCTAAATTTGGCTGGTATTTTTAGATATTGAAACTTGACAGCTAATTAGTGAAGTTAAAGACATAAATAAATGTGTAAATTTAGACAATCAATGATTACACATCCTTATTATAATAAAAACAGAAAGATTCGAAATTGCTAAGATCATGGGAAAATCTTCAATGCTGAAATCAGAGCCCTAAATGATGGAGTTCGGGCCTGACAACTGGGCAAAACCGCATAATGGCCCTGTAACTCCAAAGGTAGCCCAAGTTATATGCCCTTTTCATGTTGGGCACTTTTCTGCCCCGTTTCTCTCTCTAGCTGTTCCAAGTACGAGTCTGCTAACTCTTGGATCAGCCCCGTATTAGTATCGTTATCAATGTATAAAGTATTTTGTTTAGTTGAAAAGTCTTAATTCTTTTAAATTTTTTTATATTAGATAAGAAGAAAAGCTACTTATTTCCTAGCTTTTAAATGGATATTGTAGTTGTCCGATTATAGGCTGGTGATTATTATTTTGCAGTTATACAGTCAGTTGCAGAAGCTTGTTGGGGTGAAGCATGAACTGGATTCAGGATTCTCATGGTCTCTTATTCATCGTTCTGAAATATTGATGGATGAACCTTCTGTACAGCTTTCTCAACACGTTGAATGCAATTCTAAGCTCGCGGTTGCCATGTCAATCATGGATGAGTGTTTTTCGCCTTTTACTGACAGGAGAAGTGGGATCAATTTAATTCGTAATGTAGTCTTCAATTGTGGGTAAGTGATGTATTAAATGTGATTAAAAAATAAATGTGATTAGAAAAACTATAGTATTGAAATTACAATATTATATTTTTAAATAAACCAACATACGAGGTTTTAATCACTTGAATACACTTTCGGTGACTTCCAACCCTTTTCACTTATAGCTCAACAAAATATAACCCACAGTGACCAAACTTTTTTAACTACATGGTTTCAAATTGCCAGGTTTAGCTAGGGGTGTGAACGAGCCGAGCCTCTTAAAAGACCTTGATCTCGGCTCATTTAGAGTCTTATTTCTAGAGCTTGGCTCGTTTATTTATTAATTTATTTGTATATATTTATATTTATTTATATATATATTTATAGTTATACTTTTATAGGGGAGGGTTCCAGAGAAAACCACACAGTTAGGCGAAAACCGAGAAAACCATTAAAAAAACCAATTTTAACCAATAATATAATAATATTTATTTTTTATTTTATTTTATTTTTATTTTTTTATAAGAGTATCAATGTAATATTACACATTTTTACCAAAAAATCATTTAAATATTGGCTTACGTATACGTAACCCAGAGTGTTACGTATACGTAAACAGAAAAAAAAAATTGCGGTTACGCCATAGTATTACACATTGTTTTAATGGTTTTCTCGGCTTTCGCCTAACTTTGTGGTTTTCTCTTGATCCTTCCCCTACTTTTATATATAATAATATATATTATTTAATAATTTTTTTATCATAATTTTATATATAATAATTATTATGTAAATATATCTCTAATAAGTTAAATAAAAACTATACAAATAATAGGCTGTTTAGAATCGGGCCTCCTAGTCAAGCTCGGGCTTCAGCTTGTTTATTAAATGACCCGCTATATAAGTTTGTCTCGAGCTCGTTTAAGCTCGGCCTGTTTCGAGGCGATCTCAAGTAGCACATGAGTGGCTTGTCTCATTTACTCCCGTAGGTTTATCTACCATACATGTCTGTATGCTAGATTATAGAAGAAAAAAAATAAATCAGAGAAAATTTAAATGAAAAAAGGAGTAATATATACAAAAGTTAGCAGTAGTTATATTCGTTATTTATGTTGCATAAGAAAAATCTTTGGATCTAAAATGAGGCTCTTGTAATTTTCTTGTAGATCAAATCTTAGCCGGTTAGATTATAGTGGCTTCTTTACAGCTATTTTGGAGAGAGGGGATGAAGTGGTTTGTGCTGCATCCATAAGGTAGGATGGTTGTTTGATTTGATTTCATCTGTTAAGTGGATATTTTAACTTAGTTTTGTTGTTTTGTTATTATATACTCAGGATTCATGGAACCCGACTAGCAGAGATGCCGTTTATCGGGACCCGTCACATATATAGACGCCAGGGGATGTGTCGTCGGCTACTATCCGCTATTGAAGTGGTAAGTATATTTTGTGTATAGCTTCTATGTCATTATATTATATTATACTTGTAGACCTTGGTCCAATGTGTTTTTATAATTTTGGTTAATTGTTCATAATGAGCAACAATAGTATTTTCGTAACTCTAAATATAGTTTAGGTGATATTGTTTTTAAAGCTTGATTTGATTAATGAAATAGAGATTTGATCTTTCTCCGATTTAAATTTTTTTTAACAAGTTTGGAGTTTTAAATTTATTTTAGTAAATTACATTAACAATGTCTGTGGTTTAGGCTTTTTAGTTTTTAGTCCCTCAAAAGGGTTAGTCATTTTACAAAAACACTAACAGAATATTAACAAACTTGTTAAAAAATGAAAACGTAGACACCAAACATGCAACTTTTTAAACTTAGGTGTGACTATTTCCATACCACAGATTATTTGTGTAATTAACTCTTTATTTTAATATAAATCGGGTCGGGTCCTAACATTATGAATGAGTCAATGTGGGTTGTGTGTTATCTCAAATGGGTCAAATAGAATAAATATCTAAAAGGGAACTGGTCAAATGGCCAAGTTGAAGTATTTCCAACCTCCTAAATCGTTTGGCTTTTGAAGATTTTGGATTATTATTGTAATAATATAATAATAAGTTTACACAGCAAACCAGCCCATTTGCACCAATTCTAAAAGATGGACTGTTTCAACCCAAACGCTCTGCCCACTTGTATATCATAGCCTAGTTCATCTAGCGAAATGACCACTTAATCTTATAATTCTTATTAGAAACAGGGAAGTCACCATAAATGTGTTAAAGATATGCATATCTATGTGTGTGTTTATTAATTTGTCCATGCATTAGCCTTTATGTCTATGTTTGTATGCGACATCTGTATTTGTATGCCCCTCGGTTCGCACTTGCTGTAAATATGCAGAAGCTACTTGAGCTATGTAGGGGGTGGGGTTTTCATTATTCGAATTGGACTCGAAAAACCTGAAACAACACCGAACCAAATTCGAGTAACAAATTCGAATTCGGGTCCTTATCTTAACCAAATTCCGAATTTGTTTTTCAAACGTATGATTTTCGAATTCACCTGATTATTCGAATTCGAATTATATAAATTTTATCACTCTTGTAACAAAATAAATATATTTTTTTTTATATTTTAAATATACTTTTTGTTAATTTTTTCTCATAATTCAAATTATTCGACCCAAATTCGAATTAGTTTTTCAAAATTGAATTCAATATTAGCTATTTAATCATATAACTTTTTATTTTATTTTTCAGGCTTTATCTTCCCTGCAAGTTGAGAAATTGATAATTCCTGCAGTTCCGGAACACATGGGTACATGGACTGATGTTTTTGGTTTTCATCCACTGGAGGAATCACACAAACAAGAATTGAGATGTATGAACATGGTGGTGTTTCCTAGGACAGATATGTTACAAAAACCGCTAATCGAAGTGAAGACAGATTCTGGTTCTCGAGATGAAGCAGGCCAGGAGACTCCCCCCACCAATTCTCCTTGTGAACCTAAACTCTCGGGTCCTGTAGACGCACATTCAGAACCCAATGCAGATGAATCTACTGTACAGGTGGACGAACATTCGGAACCCAATGCAGATGAATATACTGTACAGGTGGACGAACATTCGGAACCCAAGGCAGATGAATATACTGTACAGGTGGACGAACATTCGGAACCCAAGGCAGATGAATATACTGTACAGGTGGACGAACATTCGGAACCCAAGGCAGATGAATCTACTGTACAGGTGGACGAACATTCGGAACCCAAGGCAGATGAATCTACTGTACAGGTGGACGAACATTCGGAACCCAATGCAGATGAATATACTGTACAGGTGGACGAACATTCAGAACCCAATGCAGATGAATCTAGTGTACAGGTGGACGAACATTCGGAACCCAAGGCAGATGAATATACACTACAGGTGGACGAACATTCGGAACCAAATGCAGATGAATCTACTGTACAGGTGGACGAACATTCGGAACCCAATGCATATGAATCTACTGTACAGGTGGACGAACATTTGGACACTGTTCAGGTGGCCAATGAGATTACAACCGAACCCCAACTCCAGGGAGTGGAATCTGTTTCCATAAATCAAGATTCAAACACCAATTTAGAAGAAACTGATGTGCAGAATGCCATTTCACTTGAAGCCCAGGCTCCTAAAGAACCTTCTAACATTGACATGGCTACGAGGGTAAACGAATCATCGGGTTCTGATGCCGAAGAGGGTTCGAGCGCAAAGCCTTGAGACGCAGAAATCGCTCATTCGTGTACTTGATAGTAGTTATATTACATTGAAAAAATTTCAGTTGAAAAGGTGTATTGAGGTTTGAGTTTTTGTTGTATGTAGTTGTATTGGGAATTAAGCACACTTTACTTTAAAAATTTTCAAATTCCAATTACACTAAAAGTTCTCTTTCATCCTTAAACTTTGAAGTAATGCATGACAACCTGGTTGGCCCATGAAAGCCCGAAGGATCGGCCCATCAAACCCGGGCCCGCCTATGATGCTTGTAATTGGTCCGGTCTTCGGTCCTATCTTTCATGGCTTAACGGTTGCGGACCCGGTCCTGTCTAGGCCCACGGGCTTTCAAAAAAGCCCATAAAGCCCGTTTGAATAGAACAATTAGTAATTTCATAAAAAGGCTAACCCTTAATTTATGTTTTACATAAACCATATTTAAAATTTTACTTTATATTATTATAATCAGAACATTTAACACCTGTGAAAATATTAACTACAATTATATATCTTTTTTTCTGTTTAAACGATAATCGTTTTCAAATTTTTCTTATTTTAACATTAAAACAATTTTTTCATAAATGTAGTTTTTTTTAATTGTATTCAATTTTGTTATATAAACGTAAATGTTTCTTTATACTTTTCATTTATCGCTTATGAGAACTATAACTGAATGTACAATTTCAAATTAAAATTTGCATCCTCATACTTTTGATTATAAACATTTGTTGTTGCTTGCAAAAGCTTTTTCAATACTCTACGACACTATCTATCACTTTTGATATTTACTACTTATAACTAGCAACCTATATCAATTGCATATATCTTCAACGAAGATTAAAGACTACATATAATGATTTATGCATTATGTTACGAAGGATTGATTGTAGACTAAATATTAATTTATGTATTAGAATGTAGATTAATTAAACGGGTCTGAATACTAAAGCCCGAGGACCGGCCCGTTAAAGACCAAGAAAGCCCGGACCAGCCCTTCAACAATTGGTCCAGTCCTCGGTCCCCAATTTACCATGTTAACGGTCCCGGTCCCAGTTCGGTCCGATCCGGGTTGGTTTGGTTAAAGCCCGTTAATCACCCCTAGCTTCTAATATGAGTTGTAATTAAAAGCGTTTGATATTGGAAATAATTATTGTGTATTTACTAATAAACAATGACTATATATAGGGGTTTACAATGGCTATAATCAAGGAAGAGATATATGTGCCTAAATTACAATAAGTTAAATATGATAAATATTTTTGCTAATAGTCCTACGCAGTTGGAGTGGTAGAGGATCGAACGCTCAAATTGGATCGGAAGCGTTGGAAGAGTTGTAGGGGAGCCCTATGGTAAATATATCCGCGTATACGTGACCCACCTGGACTTTTCACGCATGAATGGATGTCCATTTCAACATGTTTTGTCTTCTGATGTTAAACCGGGTTCTCAGAAAGATAAACAGCGGACACGTTATCACAATAGTCAATAGTCGCTCTCCGATTGGGAACATAAAGTTCAAGAAGTAAATTACAAATCCAGCTAGCCTCACGCGACTGCATTAGCTACTCCCGGGTATTCAGCCTCACCACTGAAGCGGGAGATTATGTGTTGGCGTTTAGAGGACCGTGAGATCAAATTATCTCCCAGAAAAACGTAGTAGCCGGAAGTGGACCTACGGGAATCCGAGCACCTTCCGTATTCGGCATCCGAATAGGCGGTGAGCGTGTTGGCCGACGAACCCAAAATCCAAGGCCCCCTATCCGTTTCATAAATGAAAAATGGGTGTCTCGTGGTGCATGTATGAAAAGACACACTTGTTGAACAACATATGTGATATCTACGGTAATCCGAGTACCTTCCGTATTCGACATCCAAATAGGCGGTGAGCGTGTTGGCCAAGGAACCCAAAATCCAAGGCCTCGTATCCGTTTCATGAATGAAAAATGGGTGTCTCGTGGTGCATGTATGAAAGACACACTTGTTGAACAACATATGTGATATCTGGTCGTGTGAAAGTAAGGTATTGAAGAGTGCCCAACTGTATAGGGAGCCACCCGGGAGTAACTCGCTAACTAAGGCACCCAGTTCTGTTGACGTGTTAATCGGTGTTGTGCAAGGTTTGCAAGTGGACATGGATG
This sequence comes from Smallanthus sonchifolius, assembly GCA_023525975.1. NCBI lineage: Eukaryota > Viridiplantae > Streptophyta > Magnoliopsida > Asterales > Asteraceae > Smallanthus > Smallanthus sonchifolius. Next base: position 21,853,360 of record CM042043.1, read on the forward strand.
GCTGTGAGAGAATTTCTGATGAAGAAAGAGGCCATTTTTGTCTAGAAGAGCCGTAATACCCAAGAAATGATGAAGTTGCCCTAAGTCTATCTTAACAAATTCCTTAGACAAGGTATGTATGATGCGTTGTAAGAACTTTACACCTGAAGCGGTTAAGATAACATCAACATATAGAAATAGATAAGCAACATTAGTACCATGTCGAAAAGTAAACCACGAAGTATCACATATGCTACTACGGAAGCCCTCGAAGGTAATAAAGGAGGCAAAACGATTATACCAAGCCCTCGGCACCTGTTTCAACCCATATAGTGACTTCTTGATTCGACAAACATAATCCTGGAAGTTATGATTAGCAAAGCCAGGTGGCTGGTGCATGTAGACCGTTTCTTTGAGATCCTCGTGCAAAAAAAAAGTGTTCTTCACATCAAGTTGATATATAGGCCAAGAACGTGATACAACAAGAGACAAAACCGTACGAATAGTGACGGGTTTAACATGTCTGAAGGTGTCTTCATAGTATATACCAACCGTTTGGGATTTCCTGTTAACAACCAATCAAGCCTTATACCTCTCTAATGTGCCATCAGATTTAAACTTATGATTAAAAAGGCACATACATCAGATAGGCAATCGTTTAGTTTAGGCACAAGTTCCCAAGTGTCATTAGATTCTAAAGCACTATATTATGTGTGCATGGACGTAAGAAAATTTTGGTCTTTCATGTCTTGGCGGTAGGTGGTAGCAATGGGCGAGAGTTGAGGTTGGGGACCAATTGTTGTATGGAGATTGAGCTGAGTTTGAGCTTCGGAGATCCCCTGTTTGGAGCGGGCTGGTTTGAATTGGGTGTTGAGTAGTAGTAGTGGGAGTTGGGGGAATGACAAGGTGTGGTTGAGTGGTAGGCTCGGGTATGTTAGGGGATGGAGAACCGGATTGTGAGTGACATTAGGTTTGGGTGTGATAAAGACAACAGGTGTGGTGGGAGGTGTTTGGGTTGAGATGATTGGTGAGGAGGTTGGAATTGGGTGCACGACTAAATGGATGATGGTGGGATTAGGCTCATCATCAAGGAAAGAGTATGTGGTGGGTCGGTAAGGTTCATTAAACGAAAAAGTGGTTTCGTCAAAGACAACATGTCTCGATAGAATGACTATGCCCGTTGACGGGTTTAGACATCGGCATCCTCAGAAATTTTCTGGATATCCAAGGAATATAAATCGAGTGGATCGAGCATGTAACTTATGAGGTTGAGTGGAGGATAGGTTCGGGTAACAGGCACAACCGAACACCCGTAGATGGTCATACGTGGGAAGCCGTTGGTAAAGGGCGAAAGTTGGTGTGAAATTTTTTTTTTTTTGTTGGCAAAATCCGCAAACACACCGAAAACCACTCAATTCAGAATCTCCAATTAAAATATGACCCCAATTTGAAGAAACACCTTATGAATCTTCAAAATTCACAACCTTTTTTACCTAACAATCCAAAACAAACTAGAAAACACTCCAAAATAGATATATTAGTCTAAAATAATAAATAACAACTTTGATATCTTGAAATCCTTGAATTTGTAGCAAACTCCACCGAATGGGCTATAGTAAGCTCTGATACCAATTATAAGGTCCGGTTCTTAAGTAGGATCTCCAATAACCATGAAATCATCAATAAACGAACAAGAATAAACACAGATGATTACACTGATATTGCTTACAAGCTTGAATTAGGAAAACTATTTATACTAAATGGAGGTTTGTGCAAACTAGATGAGCTTGTGATATACCATCATTTATACATATTTTACATACATAATAATCCCCACATTATGGTACTAATTGAATAATAACCTTGCAATTTATGCTTACAACACTTACATTTTGTAATTACAGGTTATTCAGTGTTGAAAATATAAATCAAGCTAAATCCTATCAAAAACACCAAGAATTCAAGCTTCTAGAAGATTCATTCCCGCGCATTGACCCCCAAGAAGTCAAAATTGGTCAACAATAGTCAACAAGGAGCTAAAAGACAAAGCTGGAAGAAAGTTGAGGGTTGCACGGTCGTCCATCCCAATGCACGGCCGTGCATTGCCCTTTCTTCTCCTCCATGGCCTAGTACGATGTCCTTTTTACCCTGTTTGATTCCCTAGGCCTTTGCACGATCGTGCAACCCATTGCACGGTCGTGCATTGCACATTTTGAGGCCTATAAATAGGAGGCTTGAGTTCTTCATTCTACAAACCAATTCAGACCAAAAGAACACTTAAGAAAAGAGCATTCTCGTAGTTAGAGTAGAGAGTAGAGGGCTCTTCCTCCTTGTTTCACAATAGGGGAGCTTACGAAACTCATCGTTACGCTAGTCGTTATGGCCATTCGTGGCTAAAAATTCTCTGTATTGCTAGGGTGAAGATGATGTTTGGTGCATGTTAATGTTTAACGTATTAGTGAAGTGGCATGTTTATGTCCTTAACTAATTCGTTCTTAAAAACCATCTTTCGGTGGGCTTTTATTATTGTCTAAATCTGTCTTTATATTTGTGAGTGTCTTGATTTTAAAGAGTAAGATCGTAAAACCCTTTTTAATCAAACTTCCCTTGAAACTCGTACGTCTTTATACAAGGAGAGATTGATAAGCTAAGGCTTGGTCTATACTTCTAAGATCGTACGTCTTTATACGAGATTATTATGCGACCAAAAATTGATGAACTCATGTTGGGAACGGTACGTCTTTATACTTGGTCCCATTTTTACACCGCCTCCCAGTCAGCAAAATATAATCACCTATTTAACTTTAATATAAAGCATTTTAGTCCGATGTCTTAAACCAACCCGGAGATGACCATTCGATGGGTTGAAGGTAACTGTTGTCCCTAACGGGAGGCACTACTATTTTAATTTAAATAACATAATTTGTGAATCAAATGTAGTGAGGACGAGGCTCTAGCGGTGACCCGGGTCATAAGTGTGTAGTAGTCATACCACTGAGTTAGTCAACTTAATATTATCACGTACCAAGCTGATTCGAATCCCGAACCAATACTATTCGTAATCTGATCATTTTCGCCTTAATTACTTTCTTGCTATTTACTATTCTGCTAGTTAGTGCTATTTACTATTCTGCTAGTTACATTTCTGCTACGCACTTCACGCACGTTTTTACTTATGTTATTTACTTTACCGTCATTTAATTTTCTACTTCACAAGCACACAAAACCCACTCACTAATTAATCCGACTAAACGATAACAAAAGTTGAGTATTGGGACATGACCGTGTCCATTGGTTCGATACTTGGTTCTTACCTAAACTATATTACGCTGCGATAGGTACACTTGCCTATTGTGTGTGTTTTAAGTTAACGCAATTATCATTTTATAAATTTAAAGCCCGATCTTGTGAAATCACCCTAAAAATATATTTACTATATCAAAACATTCACATCAAGTTTTTGGCGCCGTTGCCGGGGACACAGTGATTTCAAGAAAAATTCAAGTTAACGGATTAGCCTTTTTAACCTAAACATTTTTTTTATGGTTTGTTTTGATTATTCTTTACAGCAACTTTCATGGGTGACAATTACGAGAGTTGTTATGGGGATACCAAGAAGACTATGGGTACCATTATTCGGAGGTTTGGTGTGAGATCTGTGGGGAACCACACTATACCCAAGATTGTTATCACTATCAAGGGTATTTTACACATTTTCACCAACCCTACTGCCAACCATATGAGGAAACCACACCGTCCCAATAAATTCAACACTCAGCTCTAGATTCCGACTCATGGACCTCAGGAATTTTGTTTCGTCATTTGGAAGAAATTAAGGTTGAGCTCCTAAAGAGCTCTCCAACTGAACAACAAGTGTTTCGTCATTTGGAAGAAATTAAGGATCAAATCCTAAAGAGCTTTTCAACTGAACAACAAACTTGAGGGTCCATGAGTTCAAAGGGTTCAAAACAATGGTTTAAATATAAATATATGTGTATATATATATATATATATATATATATATATATATATATATATATATATATATATATATATATATATATATATGTTCAATTAATAACCATCATTTGGCGAGAACCAAAAGAACCATGTATTTCTACACAAATATAAGGATGCATATATGCATTTGTGCATATATAAAGTAAGGATGCACGTATGCATTTGTGTGAGAATGTATGGTTCTCGCCAAAATGATGGTTCTCAATTGAACATGTCCACATATATATATATATATATATATATATATATATATATGAAGTAAAATTGCATTGATGAGAAACTGAAATTTAAATAATGTTTATTATACTTAGAAAAATACATGAAAAATCAAGAATGTTACATAAATTGTTGTAGGGTTAGACCTAAACCTTTAGGTTAAAGGTTCTAGTCCCACGATTAACGGTCAATAGAATTATAAATATATTAAATAAGCGTGCCGTTCTATAAGAAATTACAGAGAGATACATACCTACCTTATGTTTTAGCATGTCCATCAATCATAACTAAAATCAATTGAAATTAATAACAATAAATAGTGGCGTACAAAAGTAATTTCCCTATCTTTCTTGAAGATTATTCCATTCTCTCTCTTTGATTAGCTCACTTTCATGTTTCTCTCTCATAAATTGCTTTCTATCCTAACCCTAGACTCATCATTCTAGTAACCTTTGGTCAATTTGCACTTCCTCCGTCGTAGCTCTAAAAGGTTCAATTAATATATTTCTATTTTCACTATCAATGGTTGACCAAGAATGAAGCGGTGAAGAAAACTAGGGTTGCACATGTGGTTTCTGAATATCCACATTGACACTATGGTTTATGAGCAGTCTAGTCAAAGGATCTGTTCATGTCTATTCATCATATTAAAACCATCAAATCTAAATCAAAGGGTTACCTTATTCATAGGGGTGTTCAAAAAAATCCGAATCCGAAACCGAACCCGAATTATCCGAAAATCCGAATCCGAATTATCCGAAAATTCGGATATCCGAAATTTCGGATATCCGAAATTCGGATATCCGAATTTTCGGATTCGGATAGTGATTTTCGGATATTTCGGATAGTTCGGATTTCCGAATATCCGAAATATTATATTTATATATTTTTTTTAATTGTTTTTATTATTTAAAAATAAGAAAATTTGAATCAAAATCCGATATATTATATTTATATATTTTTATATGTATATTTTCTAATGTTTTTTAAGGTTTTTAATTGTTTTTGTAATTTTAAAATATTTTTTTTATATATTTTTTTATTTTTTTTATATTTTCGGATATCCGTTTCACTATCCGAATGGATATCCGAAATTTCGGATATCCGAATTTCGGATATCCGAAATTTCGGATACGGATTCGGATAGTGAAATTCACTATCCGAAATTTTCGGATATCCGAAATTTTCGGATATCCGAAATTTCGGATATCCGGTTTTGAACACCCCTACTTATTCATCTACAATATTATTGTGTATTTTCGGTATATAACATTTTCAACAACATTTATATACAAGACATCATTTCTGGTTACCCAACTTTTCTAATGACTAATTTATTTCTAGCTATAAGGGTAGCAATATTTAATCCTACGTACCTTTTAAGAAGCTATTTGAGTATTGCTTGATTAAATAACTAAACTAAGTTTGTTAATCATAAATTAGTGAAATATATGTAGCCGTATTAACCAAAATAATTAAATGTACCTTTGTTGATCGAGCGAGTAGATATATATTGTTCAAATTAAAAATCTATTTGTCCTTTAAAAAATATTACACTATGATCACCACCCTAGAATCCTCCCTCTCTCGATACTTAGGTAGATTGTTTCGTATTGTATTAATTATAAACATATTTGGTATCGTATTTATTGATATTGATTGCACGTAGAAACTTTTTCTTTTACTTACATTTATAGAAACCGAAAATATTTTTTATTTATTTTAACAAAGAAAAGATATGTCCGACTGAAAAACTTTGCAAGCTTCGGTTGGTAATCCATCTAGTAACCCGTTAGTAAATGTTTTACTCATGTCATGTTTTCTAACATACTATCATCGACAGATTTCTAACAATGTCCACATTCACCAAGGGACTTCCGACATCACTCAAAGTCTTCTATTTTATGAAGACTATAAACAAAAACTCATAGAGAGATTTTTATTAAAATAATAGATGTTTCAAGGATAGTCATTTTTCCATCCAAAAATTTCACCATTGAGGTGAAAGAGTAGTGTTTGCAGAGCGGATCTAAACCCGGTGAGATAATGTTTAAAAATTATAATTACCATTGTTACCAAAAAGGAAAATCAAAAGAAAATAAGCCATCAATCTAAAGATGACTAGACGTCTAGACTTCATACAAAGTTTCATGACTTCAGAAGTGGATAAAGAGGAACCCCATATCCAACCCAACCTTTAGACATGTTAGCCAAACATAGATGGTCAAAACAACCACTAGTCACTTCTAAAAATCACACAAAATACTGAACAAATGTTTAAAATATCTTTCAACTAGTGACTCAAACCCAAATCAACAGATTTAAAGTGGTAAATATTCCAAAATGAAAGTGAGGAAACCTTTAATTAAAGGATCTACTAACAAGACACGAGATTTGCTAACCAAACACAGAGCTATACGCCTCGTATAGGGCAATATGATGCGTATAGGCCTTCACAATTTCCAACGCCAGACAAAATCGTACGCCTGATCATTCCTAACCCTTATATGCCTCGTATAGTGCAATACGGTGCGATTTAGGGTACGATGTATTGCCCGATACGAGGAATGACACGTGCCATTCTGTGTCAATACGCCTCGTATTGCCCTATATGAGACGTATAGGGTTGCGGCGTGTCTAGATAGCATTATTCCGTGTTTAAATAGAATAACTCTTAATTAAATGAGGAAGATGCTTAGGAATTAAGATAATATCCAGTTGAGAAATGAAATAAACCAAAGGGTAATGGGTGGAATCTAGGGTTAGGAAAGTGTAAGCAATGAAGCTAAGGAACTAAGGGAGGTGGGAGTGGTACCATCTCATTTCAAACTATCTCTCAAACCTACCAATGGGAATATTAGGGATGATAATGGGTCGGGTTTGGGACGGGTTTAGATAATCCTAACCCCATACCCGGTTTCTATCGGGTAATTACCCGTCGGGTATCGGGTATACCCATGGGTTTCGGGTAAACCCGTTAATTTGTAAAAAATACCCGTTGGGTATACTCGACCAAAAACCCGTCGGGTATATATATAGTTGTAACTAAAATAAAAAAAGAAAGAAAATAAAATCATGTTTGGTCTATACATTTATAATAAATACGCTATATACTATACTTAAAATAAATGCGGTATATACACTTAAAATTAATAAAAAAGAAAGAAATATATGTCGGGTATATAATCGGAGCGGGTAAACGGGTATATCACTTTATCCCATACACAACCCGCGGAAAATTTCAAATGTAATCCCAAACCCGGTCCCATACCCGATTACCCGGCCCATACCAGTCCCAAATGCTTCGGGTTTTCCCATCGGGTTCGGGTTGCATTGTCATCCGTAGAGGATATGCTATCTCATTTTGACAAACTACAATCTTAAACTACCCTTCATGGTGGGGGTGATACCCGCAAACTTTCTCCCCTTTCTTCCGGCGGGTTCCAAAACCCGCTAACAATACCCGCGCCTTACCCGCAATGTTACCCGCTAGGAGTGGGAGTGGTACCCGCGGACTACCCGCTCTTGAACCCGCTGGGCACTCCCATCCCCCTAAAATAATATCCAGTTATCAAAACCCACAAGGAAACTCACTATTTTGGAAAGTCTCTTGTCTTCCAGCCATAACTAGAAATCACCCTCTCTCTCTCTCATTCTATAACTCTTGTTATTAGTTTAACTTTTGTATAAAGATCCATTAAATCTCTCCATAGTTATCTGACTTCCTGAAACCAACCTAAGAGAGAGAGAATGGGGAGAGGAAAGATAGAAATCAAGAGGATTGAGAACACAAGTAACAGGCAAGTCACATACTCAAAGAGAAAGAATGGAATCATCAAGAAAGCCAAAGAGATTACTGTTCTTTGTGATGCTAATGTCTCTCTTGTTATCTATGGATCTTCTGGCAAGATGTATGAGTACTGCAGCCCCAAAACCAAGTATATTTATATGCATCTCCTTAAAATCTTTCTTTTATATATCTTCTGTTTCAATTAGGGTTTTCATTCTTTAACTTATTCTTTTTGTGTCATACTTAAACTCAAAGCTTGATTGACATGCTGGATCGATATCAAAGACTTTCTGGAAACAAGTTGTGGGATGCTAAACATGAGGTAGGTTTCACTCTCTCTCTCTCTCTCTCTCTCTCTCTCTCTTGTTTTCAACCCTTTTGTTTCTAGTTATTTCCTTGAAAGATCTGGTTGTTTGGGGGTTCTCAGAGTGGGTTTGACAAAAAGATGATACATATGAATTCTAAGGCCAGATCTACATATAGGATAGGATCCAGCACCACTAAAAAGATGAAATGAGATGTTACATCCATCAACAGATCTGGAAGTAACTAGTGTTCTCTCACTACCCTTTACTTGCAACACCCTAAGAAATCTAGGTTTAAACTTTTCTTGTTTTAAAGTTAGTTTCTTGAGTGATGATTGATGCATTTTCTCTTGATTATGTTGCCAAATACCACACAGAATTTGCAGAATGAAATTGATAGAATCAAGAAAGAGAATGAGAGCATGCAAATTGAGCTCAGGTACCATTCTCTCTCTCTCTCAAAAATAAATAAACATTTTTGTTGGTGAAAAATGTTTTTTTATTTTCAGGCATTTGAAAGGGGAAGATATAACATCTTTGAACATTGAAGAACTAATTGCATATGAAGATGCACTGGAAAATGGACTTACCAACATTCGTGAGAAAAAGGCAAGTTTATTCGGACCATTATTTAAATCAAAATCTCTCTCTCACTCTCTCTAGCTCTCATGGGTGTTATTAATATATTTGATTTTCTCATGTGTTATTTTGCAATTCTGAACAGGATGAAATCCCCAAACTCATGAGGAAACATGTAAGTTTATAGTACAACATGTGTAGTTTCAAGAATTTTTTTGTTTTAAGTGATTTAGAATTATAAACATGATTTTTAAGTGATCCACTCCTTCAACTACCGGATGTGAACAATGTAAAATAAGAATAAAATACTTATAATATCGATGTTTTGTTCCGTATGTGGCAGGTGATTTTGCTTTTTTACTGTTCACATCTCCTGATTAAAAGTAGCTCATCAACTGGAAACAAAAATGATTTCAAATAGAAACTATGTTTATAATTCTAAACCATCTTCGATTGATACATGTAAAACTACTGCTTAATTGTGAGTACGTGTGTGAATTAGGAACAAGCTCTAGAGGAGGAGAATAAGCACCTCGTGTATTTGGCGGTAAGTTAGTTTATCATGCATTTTACAACTTCTTTACAGTGGTGTGTTAATTATTTATGATATTGTATATATGTATATGCAGCAACAAGGTGAAATGGCAGCAATGGGAGATTACCAAGGTCATGAACCATTTTCCTTCCGTGTCCAACCAATGCAGCCTAACTTGCATGAGAGGATGTAGTCATATTTGACTACTGTGTGCAAGTCCTGATCAACTAGCTTATAATTGCATTATTATATATAAGGTTTGTAATACCTTAGGTATCCACCTTATAAGTTATAAGGTTATTTGCTAGATGTGTTATGTGTTGTTTCAACTATGTGTTTTTAAGATCAAGATGATTGTAATGGATCATTTCCACTAGCGGGAGTTTATCTGTTTACTACATATATTTACCAAGTATGCATGCATGATTTATAACTCTTTATATATTACCATATTTATAAAAAAAAGACATATATCAATAGTAGATGTATTTGAATTGTACACTTAACTAGAACTTCATATGTGAGATCCCCGTAGAAACTAATTTTGCGTGACAAAATTAACTAGCCAAATATATATATATATATATATATATGGGTATGTTCATGTTAAGAACCGTGAGAACCGCATTAACTCTTGCTCTATTTATACTATAAATTGATTAGAATTCATATACTTTTCAATATGTTTAAGGTTTAGTTTTAAAAGACCTCGAATTTATAGTCGTTTTTTTAAATGCATATATGCACTCACACTATATGCACAAATGAATGCATATATGCATATTTTTATACTTTTCTTAAAAAAATTTAGGAGAGAGGAGATAAACTCAAACTAAGAGTGGGAAGAGATAAATAAAACATTGTTGTTGAATTTTACTTTTTTCACTAAAGCGATATGTACACGTTTTGTGCGGTTCTTTCGGGTTCTCAATATATGGTTGGTTCTCAAAAGAACATGCCCCTATATATATATATATATATATATACGGGAAGAATCATAAGAAAACTCAATGTTTATGAGAAAACAAAAAAACTAGTTATTTAAGGTAAAAAAAAATAATAAAAAAATCACAACTCAAAAAATAAATCAAAAATAAAAAAACTGCTTCGGAGATCTTGTTTCCCACGTCGTTCACGTTCAAAAAAAAGTAGTGGGTTTAGCTTTTGAGTTTAGTTTAACTTTTAGGTTAGGTTTTTGGAGGGGTGGGGTGGGGTGGGGTGGGGGTTTAGGTTTTTGGGGGGTGTGTGAGGGGGTAGGTGGGGTGGGGTGGGGGGTTTAAGTTTTTAGTGGTGGGTTAGGCTTTTTGGTTTAGTTTAGGTAGGTTGGGTTGGGTGGGGTTTAGTTTTTAGGGGGGTGGGTGAGGGGTTTAGGTTTTTGGGTGGGGGTGGGGGGTTTAGGTTTTGGGGTGGGGGGTTAGGTTTTTGGGTGTACTACACATATGCAGTAGGAGTTTTTTTGGTTTTCTCATGAAAATGAGTTTTCTAGTGAACTCACCCCTATATATATATAGGGGAAGATTCCACTAAAAATTTGTTTTTCGATAAAAAACGCTAAAAAGTGGGTCAAACGAACTCCGATTGAACTTATTGTAGCGGCGTTGGAACCGTCTCATCGAACTCTAATCCAGACCAAAAAATCTAATCCCCCCTCCACCTGCACCCCCAAAAACCTAAACCCTCCTTTAACCCCACCCCAAAAAGACTAAAACCACCACCCCCACCTCCCCCAAAAAACCTAAACCATAAAATTTAAACCCTAAAAGCTAAATCCTAAGGCTAAAACTATAAAATTCAAATGTAAAATCTAAACCTTAAAAGCTAAGATGGTAGAGTTCAACAAGACGGTTCCAATGCCGCTGAAATGAGCTCAATCGGAGTTCGTTTGATATTGTTTCTAAGCGTTTTAGTCAATTATTAGATTTCTTAGCGAAAACTTACTTTTTATTTGAATCTCCCCCTATATATATATAGGGTAGTGTTTAAATGCTAACCTCATTTTATAAAATAACCATGATAGCCACATATCCACCATTGATTGAGTTTGATCATTGGTTGATTTCATTTAATGACAACTTTTTAGTTATTAAAAGAAAAAATTAATTATATTTAATGTAAAAGGGTAATTTGGGTAAAAACAACATAATTTAATTTATATAGTCATTAATTAGTTCACGCTCTCTCATACCATTTCAAACTTAATAATTAAAAACTCATAAAAATTAATGTAAAACAAAAACAAATCAATAAATTTTTTTAGTTTTACATTACAATCATACAAAAAAATATATATAGTAGAACATAAAATTCAAGTCAAAGTTTGTTACATATAAATAACAACGGTGTTACATATACATATCAACCGTGTTACATATACGTACCACGCTCTCTTTCCTACCATTTCAAACTTAAAAAAAATAAAAATATATTAGAACATAAAATTCAAGTCAAAGTTTGTTACATATAGCTACCAACTGTGTTACATATACGTACCAACTGTTTTACATATACGTACCAACCGTGTTACATATACATACCAACCGTGTTATTTATTTATTTATATACTAATTCAGATTAAAAGAAAAAAAAATAACCTAAGATGACATGGCGGGGTAACTTGGAAGTCAAAGAATCATAAAAATTAGTTGGCATGCTTTTTCCAGTCTTGGTGCGTACGACACAATGAAACTCCGTGGAAATGAAAATAAGAAAGCTAGTGAAGAGTATTGTTAAATACATAACTAAATCTTTAGAAAACAAAAGAAAGAAAAAAACATTTTTTTTTATTAAATAAGGGATAGTTAAGGTATTCTTTTTAAATAACCTCAAATTAGAATTTCATTTTAAAAATATATATATAATGGACAGTCAATTCTCTAACTTTTTATATAAAGTTTTGTTTTACTCGAGAGTTAGACTAATCTCGAAGGCTAGAAACTCTAAAAACAATGCTTTTTAATTTTGTTAAAGAGATAAATGAGTAAAAATCAGAAAGTTAATCAAAAGCTATTTAATTTCCTAAATAAATGGGTTGTATGTTTACTAAAGTACCCTTTTGAGAATTAGAAAACAAATATAATTATCAATTATGTGATTGATTGAAGGGTGGTTATCATATAAATATGTGGTTATCATTTGATCTCAACCATATATATATATATATATATATATATAGGGGAGGGATCAAGAGAAAACCACAAAGTTAGGCGAAAACCGAGAAAACCACATCATTTCAGGCAATTTTTTTTATTTACGTATACGTATCCAAAAATAATTTTTTTGATTTACGTATACGTAACCACAATTTTTTTTTTATGTTTACGTATACGTAACACTATATGTAAAAATATTTTTTGGTAAAAATGTTTAATATTACATTAATACTCTTTTAAATAAATAAAAATAAAATAAAATAAAAAATAAATATTATTATATAGTTGGGTAAAATTGGTTTTTTAGTGGTTTTCTCGGTTTTCATCTAACTTGTGGTTTTCTCTGGAACCCCCTATATATATATATATATATTAATATATATATATATATAGATGAGGGATATTCTAAGAATGCTAAAAAGTGTAAAAAGTATTTTAAAAACCCCACCATCACCCCCTAAGATCCTAAAACCCCCACCCCAACCCCCCCAAAACCTAACCCCCACCCTACCCCACCCCGAAAAACCTAAAACCTCCACCCCCCAAAAACCTAAATCCTAACATAAAAAACCTTAAAAAGTCATCTAAAAACAACACCACCACCCCCAAAATCCTAAACCTCCAACCCAGCCCCCCCCCTAAAAAACCTAACCCCCACCACCACCCTACTCCCAAAAACCTAAAACCCCCACCCCACCCCAAAAGCGTAAATACTAAAAGTTAAACCCTAAAGCAAAAACTAAACCCTAAAATCTAAATCGTAAAAGCTAACCCTACAAGCTAAGATCGTAGAGTTCGACGAGACGGTTCCAATGCCTCCGAAATGAGTAAAATCAGAGTTCGTATGAGCCGGTTATGAGCGTTTTAAACGACTTTTTACACTTTTTTGACTTTTTAACGGATCCCTATGCTATATATATATATATATATATATATATATATATAGGGGTGAGTTCACTAGAAAAACAATTTTCACCCAAAAAACCAAAAAACTCCTACTGCATATGTGTAGTACACCTAAAAAACCCAACACACCCCAAAAACCTAAACCCCCACCCCACCCCCACTCAAAAACCTAAACCCACCTCACCCACACCCTTACCCATCCCATAAAAACCTAAACCCCCCACCCCACCCCACCCTTCCAAAAACTTAAACTAAAAAGCCTAACCCACCCCCGAAAACCTAAACCCCCCACCCCACCCACACCCAAAAGCCTAACCCTAACCCACCTACCCCCTCACCTACCCCCCTAAACCTAATCCCCCCCCCCCCCCAAAAAAAAAAACTAACCCCTCACCTCACCCCACCCCTCCAAAAACTTAACCTAAAAGCTAAACTAAACCCAAAAACGTAAACCCAAAAGCTAAACCCACTACTTTTCGTGTTTTTTTGAACGAGGACTACGTGGGAAACATGATCTCCGAAACAGTTTTTATTTTTTGATTTATTTTTTGAGTTATGATTTTTTTATTGTTTTTTACCTTAAATAAGTAGTTTTTTTGTTTTCTCATGAACATTGAGTTTTCTTCTAATCATTCCCCTATATATATATAAAGGTTTCACTAAGAAGTGGTTTTTTACTAAGAAGTGGGTCAAACGAACTCCGATTGATCTCATTCCAGCGGTGTTGGAACCGTCTCATAGAACTCTAATCCGGACCCAAAAACTTAAACCCCCCTCCACCCGCACCCCCAAAAACCTAAACCCCCATCCAACCACACCCTAAAAAGCCTAAAACCACTACCCCACCCCCCAAAAGCTAAACTCTAAGGTTAAACCATAAGGCTAAAACCCTAAAATTCAAACGTAAAATCTAAACCTAAAAAACTAAACCCTAAAATCTAAGAGGGTAGAGTTCGACGAGACGGTTCCAAAGCCGCTGAAATAATCTCAATCGGAGTTCGTTTGATATCGTTTCTAAACGTTTTGGTCATTTTTTATATTTCTTAGCGAAAACCTACTTCTTATTTGATCCTCCTCATATATATATATATATACTTACTTTTTATAAGAGAAAAATATATCTTTAAAGTTGTAATTTAAGTGTAGCTAGAAATGAAGACCCGTGTGTTGCAGCGGAGAGGTGCGTTGATATTAACATGGATAGGTACATAACTAAACCCGAGCGATTCAGAGCGTATGCGAAAAACGTAACTCGTACTGTGACGACATTAACATCCTTAAGTACATAAAAGAAACGTATAGAGTTGAGGTCGTGGCGGGAGGCCCCCGTGGCGTTAGGCGGATCTTAAACGGTTGACGCGATGACATTACCGTTGCTAAACACAAAAAGAAAGGTGGTTAAGTACACATAAGAAACGTATAAAGTTACCGCGACTCGGGTGTGTCGGTCTATTTTTCACGGTATCATCACATTATCGTCAGTCGATCTAATGTACTTAAGTGCGTTAAAGAAATGTACAAATTTGAGGCGGTTCAGTTTTGGAGATCGAACCACACTAACGTAATTTAGTACGTAAAAGAAATGTACGAATTTGAGGAGGTTCGATTTTGAAGATTGAATAATAGATAGAAAAGGGTATTGCGCTTCTCACATGGCAGCCTAATACTTTAAAAAAATAATAAGAAAGAAAAAGGTAAGAAATATAAAAGAAAAAAAAAAACCAAAAAAATAAGAAATAATAGTTATGAGAATTAATAAGTCAAGAATTCAAATTAAAAGCAATACATGTATTCATTGTATGCATAGGCCTAAATGGAGAAAAAAAATGCATGTAGAAGCATTTGATCCTACGCCTAGAAAACTTAGAAGCCACCTGTTAGGTATCAAATAGTAGAGGGGTCAATTGTAATAATAGCTTAGTACGATGGCTGAAAGTGTAGCTAGTCAATTGTATTAGTTGTTAATAAGCGAACCAGTCACGGGACTGAGGGTATCGATGAATTGATTTGGGTTTTACCCTTCTCCTCTTCTTCTTTCTTCTCTTTATCGATGTCTAATGCTTGATTACCAATTTGTTCCATAACAATGGTATCAGAGCCATCCTTCCTCTTGATCGTGGGTTAGGGTACATCATGGATCAACAAATACGTTCAACATCAAAATTAGGGCAACAAAGAAATTTCAATAGACAGCGGGTAATCATCGCTAAGGGGTGGAATCAAACAACAACAACAATACAATTGATTGTGAGAATTGATTAACAATAGCAACGATTGAAGGTACAGTCAAGAATCCAAGACAACAACTATAAGAATCGGTGATTCAGGGCATTGATCAGATT
This sequence comes from Smallanthus sonchifolius, assembly GCA_023525975.1. Classification (NCBI taxonomy): domain Eukaryota; kingdom Viridiplantae; phylum Streptophyta; class Magnoliopsida; order Asterales; family Asteraceae; genus Smallanthus; species Smallanthus sonchifolius. The sequence continues at coordinate 21,869,181 of CM042043.1, forward strand.
TGGTGATTCAATCGTTTGAACAAGAACAACGACAATTATGGCATCAGTCAGATTTGATGATTCAGAGCATAACAACAAATCAACCATGGAATTAGAAATGGAAAAGATTACGGCAATAAGGCAAGAAGGCACGGTTAAGAACTATTGTGAGGAATTCGGATTTTTGTTCAATCAGGTTAAAAATTCTGAAGAAATTAGTGAATATTATGATATATACCTCTTTATGGATGGTCTTGAATCAGAAATTAGAGATGTTTTCATAACATGGCATCAATATAGTTTTCACACATTGAAAGACACCATTTCTTTAGCTTTGGAATTGGATGGAAATGAATTGAAAGATTCGTTTTCTCCTTATGATCCAAATTCTTCTTTGTACGATGCTTTCAAGGTATTTGATGTTAATGATTCAAGGGAAAATGGAAGGGTAAGTGATAATGATGTTTTAAGAGAAAATGGAAATGATAAAGAGTATGCACCCCAGATGTTTGATGAAATGCCTAAGAAAGTTAGTAATTAGATGAAAGAACTTTTGCTTCATGATTCAAGAAAGGGTGAGAAAGAATCTGACACATATGCGGATGCGATACATGAAGTATGTTATCCAAAATCTTCCCTATACATAAAAGTTCAGTATGCCCCAATGGTGTTTGATGAAATGCCTATAAGGTTTGAGGATGAGATTCAAGAATCAATTGAAGATCCAATCTTAAAGGAACTAGAAAATCCGTTAGGTATAAAAAATGGGTCAATTCCTATGGGCATTTTTTATGATAAAAGCAGAGATATAAGCTGTGATTATCAACATATGAATTTGAATGATTAATTAGTTTCTGTGGTTACTATTGTTGATATAGATATGAGTGTCACATTTGCAATGCCAAAAATTTTTAGAAGTGAAATGAATTCTGATATGGGTGATATCCTTGCTACTGTTCCAATGGAGGTTCCAACTGTTGAATCAGAAAATAAATCTGCTGTAAGAAATGTCTTGGACAGCCTACAGAATGCAAGGAATCAGTTGAAATGGTTGAAGAAAGCAAAGATGCATATATGGCACAAATGGAAATCCAAGTTATGGGAGTCCAGAATTAATTCAAAGATTTTCTCAACTTTGAGGTCTTATGGAGTTGAGGTATCAAGATTTACGAGTGAAGATGTGTTGGTATTTTTGAGTGCAAAGAGGGACAATGTTTCTTACTTGTTGCAATCTACCCAATCTGTTGTGGGAATAATATCAGAGACGAGCAAGACTGACATATATACATTTCATGATAATTTGGATGATAAAGCTTCAATTGTTGTGTCGAATCACAAATGGGATATTGAGGTTCCTCATAGCTTAAGCGATTTAAACGATCATTCGAATTGGTTAAGTAATAACCGGAACAATGAACATGGATTTTTAAATCGTAGGGTCATCAGGAAAGGTTTGCTCTCTTTGTTAACCAACTCAGCAAATTATTGTTATGATACCAAGGTAAAACATGTAAATCCGTGGGAAATACACATCGAATTTATATATGCCCTTTATTCAGTTGATTACCCTACTCTTCCAAGTGATAAGATGACAAATATAATACTTGTGTATACTGGTGGAGGAGGTGATGCAGAGGCTGCTGCACAGATTGCCAGTGTTGATATTCCATGGGTAAGGGCCATAATGTTAGTTCTAATTGTAGAAAATGGTATTTTAGCTGAAAAAAGGTCGGTTGTCAAAGAAGATACAGTTCATACCAAATAAAGGGCCCTTATGCAATGGATAAACATAGTAACTGGAGGAGAGTCATAAAGATAACAATCAATGGTAAATGGGAATGGCCAATGTTGCAGATTAAGGATGCTAAAAAAGTAATTTGGAAACTACAATCTGCCATTATGATGATATTTGGGTATTGGACCAATTTCATAAATACTCAATACTTGTCAAGAATGGTCCTGCTGCTATGAAATTGGAAGACGATTGGAAGAGCAAAATGGTTTCTTTTGATGCTGCGCCTCTGAGCACAAAGACCATGCCAGAGCTTATGCATTGTCCTTCTCAAGTGGATTTCACTCGGGGTGATGGAAAAAACGAATCACCGATTGTCGTTTTTAAACAAAGCAATTCAAGTTCAAAGGAAAAGTAGTTTGGTTTTGATACTTTTGATTAGCACTTTTTTTTTCTTCCCATTTGTGTGATAGTTGCTTAGAGTTGTTCACCTTATTCTGATTTTTGGGGACAAAAATCTTTTAAGGGGGGAGTAATGCTAGGTATCAAATAGTAGAGGGAGTCAATTGTAATAATAGCTTAGTATGAGGGTTGAAAGTGTAGCTAGTCAATTGTATTAGTTGTTGATAAGCGAACCAGTCACGGGAATGAGGGTATCGATGAATTGATTTGGGTTTTACCCTTCTTCTCTTTTAGTGTTCTTCTTTCTTCTCTTTATCGATCTCAAATGTTTGATTACCAGTTTCAGTTTGTTCCATAACACCACCTTAACCAACTCACCAAGGCTATTGCTTGATCTGAATTTTCAAAATGAAATATATAACATAAAAGTGTGTGTATGTCGATGGCTTCTGATTGGCCACCACTTTAGTTTTTAAGATTAGTAAGAATGTGTAAATAGATAAATGACTGAATATTAGAAAATTAATAAATAAAAATGAAATTTTAAAGGATAAATTTTTTTTATTAACATTAGAAATTGTTAATATAAATAAAGAGTAAACTGTAATTTGCACCCTTGTGATTTAGGTCTGCTGACACTTTGCAACCTTGTTTAAAACAGAGTGCAATTTGCCCCCTGTGGTTTGGTTTCTCTCTCTTTGCACCCCTGCCGTTACAATCACCGTTAATCTTTTAACACCGTTAGGGGTATTAAAGTCTTTTCACCCAAAACCCATAACTTAACATAATATGCACAAATGTGGTTTGGTTTCTCTCTCTCTTTGCACCCTCACCCACACCCTCCCGTCTAACGCCGCCCCCTTCCCCTCTCCCGGCCGTCGCCGTCAAGATTCCAACACCCACCTGAAAATCGATTTTTTGTTGATGGATTTTGATTGTGATGGTGATTTTGTGGGAAATTTCAGGTTGTTTGAAAGGATTGATCTTGATAAAGATAAATGTTTATCAGAATCTGAGTTGAAGAGATTGATCATGGAAGTGGATTCTGAGAAGATACAATGGAATGAGGATGATGCAACAGATCAAATGATGCAAGTTTAGATTAGAAAATTGATGAACAAGAGTACATAGACGGATTTAAAGAATGGCTCCACACATCTAATGGTGAAATCATTCCCTGCTCGTCTGGTACTGAAAATGATTTATCCGTGGTAAGGTTAAATTTCTTAACAAAGAGTGAATAAATTTGAAGGAAAAATATTTATGCTTTTGGTTGAAAATTAAATTTCTTTCGTTGAATATTTTGGTCATGTGATAATCGGAGATGTTAATCGGAGGTATAGTTCATAGATATAGTTAACAGGAGAAGAGGGTGTTCACCGAAGAAGAAGAGGGTAAATTTGGGGTGAGGTCTTATTGTCTTTTCATTAGAAAAGATAACGGTAGGGGTGCAAAGAGAGAAACCAAGCCACAGGGGGCAATATGCACTTTGTTTTAAACAGGGCTGCAAAGTGTCAACGGACCTAAACCACAAGGATGTAAATTTCAGTTTATTCATAATAAATGAATGAAGTGTAAAAGGTAACTACAATGGTAAATTATAAGAAACAAAAAGGAATATTAAAAATTCAAGTGGACGAAAACTACATTCGAAGTAACAAAAAGAAAAGCAACTAATAGCTCATATAAATAGATTTCTATACAGTGATATGTTTCATAACCTTCTTTACGTATGCATAAGGCCAATTCTTTTCGATTTTGACCGAATCCATTTATTTCTAACAAAGAATACTAACTGTCATGCAGTAACTTCTTTGACTTGCGTGCGACTCTTAATAACCAACTAAGATCAACCTTTAACCCGATTATGCAATAATTCGGAAGAGATAAGATGCGAACAAGCAAGATCGTAATCAAATAACACTTTATGGATTACAAGGGAAAAGTTACAAAGAGATTTACAATGCCTTACAAGGTGAATGTTGAATTTGGAGGTGCTTTACAAATGCACCAAGAACATCTATTTATACTAATCAAGGGCTTTAGATCATTCTTTCTATATCCTTCTTAAGTATAAAATATATAAGATATTTGCAACGAATAATCTAGGCTAACCATGGATTAAGGTTGATTTGGAAAGGCCTAGAATCTGATTATATAATCAATGTTCTAGAATTTTCTCCAAGTCTTGAAGCCTTGAGATGGTGTTGGAAGATTCCGAAAAACATAGAAACATAATGCTGAATTTTAGGCAGAATTTTGAGCGTTTTGAGCAGGCCGTGACATTCTCCCCCACCTAAATTCGCGACGTCCTCGTCGTGCAACTTTAGTGGTGTTTGTAGCAGCCTCCTTGGTACAACACACTCAATTTTTTTAACCTGTCTCGGTTCCCCTTTGTTGGATTCAAGTATTAGTCGTTGGTCGACACCGTCTTGCCTTGATGCCTTGTGTCGTGCTCCATTTTTATCATGTGACTTTGTCCACCGTCCATTATGTATAAAACGTCCATAAACGGAATGGGGAAGGCTTGCACCTAAGAGAAGAAGTCCATCCCGATTACAAATTTGTAATCGTCCATTGGCACCACCGACAAGTCCAATGTACCTTTCCAGTCCCCGATCTCGGCCTTGACGCCTTGAATCATCCCATCGATCAGTTTAGCGTCACTGTGTGCGGCCTTGATTGTAAGGCCCCAAGCCCGGGAGGCCTCACGTATTGGATTTACTTATCAACACATAGCTCTTAAACATAAGACAATCACAATCACATCGGAAACGATTTTAAACATAACATAAGCAGCGGATTCTCTCTTGGCCATTCTCTTTGGCCAATTCTCTCTAGTCCGATTCTCCTTGGCCGATTTTCTCTAGTCTTTTTATTCGCTGAGTGTCGCTACTTGCATGTAGGGACACTCAAGTGTCGGCTCAAGAACCCTAATTTCTAATTAGACTCGTTTTCGATCCAAAAACATAAATTTTTACGTTCAAATCATTTCCCCAACTTCCATGAAGCTAAATCTATACTTTTATATGTAAACATATGATCTTTATATGAATATACCCAAGAAACCCTAAAACCTCATTTTGAACAAAAACTTAAATCTGGGTAAGTTTCTTACCCCAAATCCGCTCGTTTCTTTGGCTAAGCTTCGTGAAATCACGGGAGAAGATGAATGGGTTTTTCTTGGGGCAAAACCGACACTCTCTCTCATTAGGTGTTTCTCTCTCTAGATGGTGGGGAAGATGAAGTGTGAAAAATGAATGGGAAGGAGGAGGTATAGAGTCTTAAGGCCCATCCTCACTACCAGCTCGATCCATCTTCGTTTCTTTTTCCCGAAAGATCATATAACTCCCGAGCCTGATCTATTGTTTTTTGAAATTCGGGACGTTACATTGATCCATGGCAACTCTTTTGTCGTCTTGAGCCCAACTCGTAGCTTCCTCTTTTTAGACAAAGTTATGGCTCGCCCCAGTATCAACTAAGGCTCTCACTGACACCCCGTTTACCTTTATGCAAATAGTGAAGTCATGTCGATTTCGCCCTGGGGTTTGTGGCTTCACCCTTAGCCACTCCTGACCCCGACGTGTTGGTTTTACCCGTGCATCCGTTGCACTTACCATCGAGCGATTCCCCAATCGCTTTAGTCTTAGTCCTTTTACTAGACCTCTTTGAGTGTCCCTTACGCTTTATCTTCGAGTTCGTGGCTTGCCCATTCGCCACTCCTATCCGAAGAAGGCCGACTTTCCCATGATTTTGATGAGTTGCACCGCCCCCTAGTCTTGCCTCATGCTCATCATCCCGACCATCTTCCTAGGCAATCATTTTTGTGCAAGCTGGCCTTTTTCGGATAGAACCGGGCTATATATCTTCGAACCCCACAGATGAAACACCCTTCATCTTGTAAAAAAGAATAGTGGTTCTAAAAGAAGTATATGTTGTGTACTTCATTTTACATGGACGAATGTGTCTTTAACTATGCTAATTTTTTTCGTAAATATTTCGATTAGTCATGAATGAAATATCGAAGTCTACTGTGTATAATGGACTAAACTTTTATGTGTCTTTGTATATACTAGAATTAGTGGCTCAAACCCCAAATAACAGATTTAAAGTGATAAATATTCCAAAACTAAGTGAGAAAATCTTTAATTGACTGTGATAGGGGGGTTGAGAAATGAATGGACCAAAGAGTATAATGGGTTAGGAAAGAGTTAAGCAGTGAAACAATGGAACTAATTAATATCCAAGAGATAATATCGATCCAGTTGTGTTGGGCATGTCAAAACCCCACAACAAGACACACTCTTTCTCACTATTTTGGAAAGTCTCTTGTCTTCCAGCCATTACTAGAAATCACCCTCTCTCTCTCTCTCTCTCATATTCTACAAAAATTGTTATTAATTTAACTTTTGTTTAAAGATTCATTAACTCTCTCATAGTTATCCAAGAGAGGGAGAATGGGGAGAGGAAAGATAGAGATCAAGAGGATAGAGAACACAAGCAACAGGCAAGTCACATACTCAAAAAGAAAGAATGGAATCATCAAGAAAGCTAAAGAGATTACTGTTCTCTGTGATGCTAATGTCTCCCTTGTTATCTATGGATCTTCTGGCAAGATGTATGAGTACTGCAGCCCCAAAACCAAGTATCTCTTCAATTCTAAATCTTTCTTTTAATTATCTTCTGTTTTAGGGTTTTCTTTCTTTAACTTATTCTTTTTTAGCTTGATTGACATGCTGGATCGATATCAAAGACTTTCTGGAAACAAGTTGTGGGATGGTAAACACGAGGTTGGTCTTTTATTCTCTCTCTCTCTCTCTCTCTCTCTCTCTCTCTCTCTCTCTCTCCCTCCCTCCTACAACCCTTTTTACTTGACAGCTCTGGTTTATTCAGTGGGTTTGACATGTATTCTTTGTTTGCCAAAAAGATGTTAAGTAACTTGATTATATGTATTCTACGGCCAGATCTACATATAGGATAGGATCCAGCACCACTAAAAAGATGAAATGAGATGTTACATCCATCAACAGATCTGGATGTAACTAAGTGTTCTCTCACTACCCTTTACTTGCAACACCCTAAGAAATCTAGTTTCTTATGCTTGATTTAAAATATATCATTCACCTCTGACATGTTGGTTTAAAACTTTTCCTTGTTTTATATTTAAATTTCTTGATTGTTGATTGATGTATTCTCTCGGTTATCTTGCCATAGAATTTGCAGAATGAAATTGATAGAATCAAGAAAGAGAATGAGAGCATGCAAACTGAGCTCAGGTACCACTCTTGATCTCTCTCTCACACACACACAAAAAACACTTGTTTTGGTAATAAATGTAAGTATTTTGTTTCAGGCACTTGAAAGGAGAAGATATAACATCTTTGAACTATGAAGAACTCATTGCATATGAAGATGCACTGGAAAATGGACTTACCAACATCCGTGAGAAAAAGGCAAGATTACACATTATTATACCTTTCTAATGGCTGTGATGTTTATATATTTGATGTTCTGATGAATTTGCTTTTTGTTTGCAAATCTGTACAGGATGAAATCCCCAAAATCATGAGGAAGCATGTAAGTTTTGGTGCTTTCTTTCTCCGTCTCATTACAATTCAATTAATATCTTTAAAACTCATACTTAATTGTGATTATGCATTTGTGTTAGGAACAAGCTCTAGAGGAGGAGAATAAGCACCTCATGTATTTGGTGGTAAGTTAGTTTATCATGAATTTTACAACTTCTTTAGATCATCATTATCTTTATAATTTAACTAAAAATCATCATTCTATAAAAAAATGTTCATTTTTTTAAAAACCTCTCACATCTCATTTATTATTCTTAAAATTTTAAAAAAATTGTTAAAGAATTTATATATTTAAAATTATAGTGTATATTTACTTATAATTTTAAAGATAAAGATAAGGTTTATAAAGAACATGCTGTAACTTAAATTTTATTTTTTCTCTTATAATTTAAAGATATGATGTATATACCAATATTAATGTGAATGCTCTTACAGTGGTGTCTTATTTATGATATTGTATATGAATATGAAGCAACAAGGTGAAATGGCAGCAATGGGAGATTACCAAGCTCATGAACCATTTTCCTTCCGTGTCCAACCAATGCAACCTAACTTGCATGAGAGGATGTAGTCACATTTGCATGTATGCAAGTCCTCAACTTCATGAAGCTTATAAATGCATTACTATGTGTAACGTTTGTAATACCTTAGGTAATGACCTATGGTGATTTGCTAGCATATGTTGATGTTGTGATCTTTGGACTACTGCTATGTTTCTTGTAACTTTGTGTTTTAAGATTATGATGATGGACTACTATTGAAATTGCCTCCGAAATCATTTGCACGGACGCTAATCGATCCAATCGGTACCTATATAGCCAGTTGTGTATGCATGATTATAACTCTTTGTATTATGAGAAATAGAGAACAAGAAACATATCAATAATATAGACTAGTTATAAGTTCAAGTTACTTATCAACTAGTATTTGATATAGTTAAAATAAATTTGAAGTACAAATACATATTCTCATAAGTGATTAGTACATAAGAAAGGCCTCAATCATAGCATTGGTATCGGTAGATTTTAAGCTATATGAGTACTTAGTTTTAGAAAGTTCAAGGCTCTCCGAAGAATAAGGTCATCAACGCTGAGGCCATAGGCGAAGGCACAAGCATCACGTACATGAGGCGGTTTTTGGTGAGAAAGTGGAAATTATATGTACCTTCATTAAACGGATTATTTATATGAATCATGCGAAAACTAGAAACACAATAATTAAATGTTGCTTAGATTCTAAGCTTTTAGGTTGACGTGTCACTATTACAGAAAATTTAAATAACGCTGATAATCCACATTATATTAATTTTGTAACGTTTTAATCTTCTGAAACTCCAAACATCTCATTAATGTACACCCACAAAACTTTTTCATATTCATTACATATATTAGTTTAATGAAAATTAGGTTAGAGACCTGTATACTACATGGGTTGAATACAAATAATAAAATAAAAACTATGCTTTAACATATGTATATGTACAAAAAATAACATAATAAAAGCAATAGTAATGTTGATAACGAATGAAAACTATTACAATTCATAAGTGTCCAAACACTTCTTTGTATACATTTGATGTAATAACCAACCATGTTTATCTGATATTAATAGTTTAGTCTGTCTCTACTTTAAGATCCCAACTCTAATACTTTCATAATGACTAACGATAAATTGTGCGATTCAACTTCTGACCAAAAAGTCTTAACAAATTCCAGTGAACCTTCCCATAACTTTGGCATACCTACTCTACACAATGGCAGACCCATAAGAACAATAACTAAATTTTTGTAGCATGCGATAAGTAAGAAGCGACATTCAAAAACCTTAATAATTGTTGTAATCATATTTGACATGGTAACTTTGTAAAAAAAAATATGAAAAGATGTTTTGGGTAAATAAATTGAACCCATGTGAGTCAATAAGATGCCTATTCGTTTGTCCATGTGGTCAATAGACCCTGCATAAACATTGTGACACTGCCATATTTTGGCTCATTAACCTACTTTCCCAACTTACTACCTCTAAAATGCAAACATAAGTAGAGGGTTTGTTTTCAACGCGTAATGGATATGAAAGCAAAAAGTCTATCTCACTTTTTAAGAAATGAAGGGCTGAAATAAGAAACCAAGTGAATTACATAACCTGAACTTAAAATGAAGGAACTGCATAACCTGAACATTTAAAGAAAAGGGATCAAACTTATAGAGTGTTAGGGACCCAACCACAACAAAGTTGGCCCATCTGAAAATGTGGAACCCAATGACTCCATGTGTGCTGGCAAAAAACTTGAATTCACGTTTTGACCTGCACCCATCCACACAATCATGGTGACTTTAAGAGAATACTAATTCATTTTATAAACTAAATCATGCCAAATATCATGGTGAGTTATGCTTCATTCATGACAATTATAGGATACACAGTCAAATTATGTTTAATAATCCTTCAATCATGACTTCCTTCTACATATACAAATTCTAATTCACTAAACACTAATGAAAGAAACAGTTAATTATTAATTTCTCTCTAGCCGTAGTTATTGGGAGCTAAAAGGCTTATCTTGAACTTACCGTAAGCACTATAATCCCAATTATCAACGATGAATACAAACAAAATATTAAATGGTTAAACTAAGTAAATGTGCACAGAAAAAGACATGGTATTCTCTTTGTTTTTCTTTCTTGTTTTGGATGTTGTTCCATGCACATATAATTACCAAATCAACTAACAATACAACATATAAACATAACAAATTAGCAAAACAACAAACTAACAAACCCTAACTTATAAATATTAACGATGTAAAAGGTGGTATACAGTAAACATATCTACATGTTGTTTTCCTTTTGTTACTGTTGAATTAGCTTATAAATGTTCATACAAAAACATTTGCAGATAATAAAACTATGATATGTTTAACATACAAAAACATTCCTAAGCAACACCTAATCTCTGTACAAATCCTTCATTATTTATCCAACATATAAATTACACCAATTGTCAATTTACAAAGAAGTAGGTAAAAGCATCATTGGATATGTAAACATATACACTACAAAATTATGTTCATTCAAGTTCCAATCATTTACTTTGCTGCAAAAAAAATTAACTGCACCAATTGTCCATTTACAAAGAAATTAAGATCTGTACATCCATTACACTATAGAACCCATGACAAAGAAGACTGCAAGTACAGAAGGTTTAATTTTTAAGATCTACACATCCATTACAAACAAATCAACTTTGAATTTTAATTTTACCTTCTTGCAAAAATGCAACAACAAAAAGTCGAATAAATTAGAATAAAATATAAACACAAAACACACAAAAGGCAAATGTGATATAAAAAATGATGAATGGTTGTTTCATTACTTGTTTATAACGAAGCTTTAAAAAAAATACATAAACAATCGGACAGAAAATACCTGCTTCACATAATTATTCAAAATTATAGATGGATGAACAAACCTTATGTAACCTAAATATACATTGGGGTAATCCTTTCAAATTGGAATGGACATTTGCTGATTTTTCGGTTGACTGAGATGAAAATCCTCGAGGAAACATCCATAATAGCAATATATTTTGAAATTCCATCGAATTTGATTTTTTTTTTTGGTTTTCTTGATGGAGATGTTGATTCTTGACCTGATTTCAAGCTGTTTCCATTTCACTTTTCAAAGGAATTTAAAATGCGTATGAGGATCTTGAATGCAGCAAATCAATTTGGTGAGAGTTACTTTGGGAGTTGTTGACGTAACCCCTAAAATGACGGAATTGGTTTTTAAATGCACAATATATGGCTATTCAGATTAGCGGGAAAAAGTAGTCAAAGTACTCTTGTAAAGATGACACGTGTCTTGTGAGAAAATGATTTATTAGGGTAGATGATCTTGGTAACTTCTTCGCGTCTTGCCTCGTGGCACTAAATCCTAACGTGCATGGAGAAGACCAATCACATGTGAGGATGAAGCTCAGTGGCGGATAAACGGAAATAACAGATATCAATTGTAATGGAAGCAAATAGGATAACAAAGTCAACGCATGTGACCAAGATAACTATGTATCAGTTTGTAAACTAAGTCCACAAAACTTTATCATAAATATTAAAAATAGACTAAATATATGACTTCATGCATATGAGATACAGTAGAAATAATAAATAACATACTAATATGGAAACAGATATTGAAATAAATAATGGTATTAGCACAAACATGTCCGGCCCAAAGCGAGGGGTATGGTGGGTCACGGCTCTAGGCCCGGTATTTCGAGAGCTCCGAAGTTTTTTAAAATTTTGCATATGTTTTAAATAATATATTTAGCTTATACATCAATTTTGTGTTAATCAAAGTGTCCTTAGTAGTAGTACAATTGGAAAAACCATTCCAAGCAAATAGTTTCAAGTTTTGACAACAACATTATTTCTTTTTTATGTCATATTTCTTTTTTTATCCTCTTTTTTTTTTCTTTCTTTAAAAGGTTGTCCCATAAAAACTTATAATTGTTTAAAAGGTGCTTCACAAAATACCCCATAACTCATTAAAAAATAATGCACAATCATAACATAGCGTACATATGTAGCTAGTCTATGTACCTCTATGAGGTGATAGGGTGTTGGCATACACGACATCTATCCCACATTATACAAAAATAATAATATCCTTTGGTAAATGAAGGCATTGTAATCTCAATCAGGGGCGGATCTAAGGGTTGTTCATCGGGGGCGAGACACCTACTAGGATTCATCTCAATAGTAAAAAAAATTAGATATCTTTGAGCAAGCACCTTCCCAGATATCTTAGGAGGCATCTTTTGTAAGAAGGAAATCGACCGAGAGAGAATGAAATGAAAGAGGTTGATGAGAGCAAGTTTTTTTATGGTAGGAAAGCCATGAAAGCTTTGGAAAAGAAACTATATTCCAAAAATAAATTCCAAACAAGGTCACATTGATAGTTACATAAAAAAGTTGGTTCGAACAAAAAAAAACAAAAAAATTGACAACAGACATGGCTTCTTGTTGCCTCCTTGTTTGCCGACGAAACAATAGGGTTATGGCTTCTTGTTTGCCTCCTTGTTCGTTGATGGAACAGTAGGGTTATGGTTTCTTGTTCGCCTTCTTGTCTACGAATGGAACCGTAAGGTCTGATTGCCAATGGGAGTTTGGAATTTGATCGGTTCTTTTTTTTTTTCCTATATGAGCATTACGATTTAATGAATAAATTGAGAGTTTAGAATTTGATCAGTTCTTTTTCCTTTCCTATATGAGCATTACGATTTAATGAATAAATCTCAATTTATTATATCTAATATCCACATCTTTTACAATAAAAAATAAGAAAAAGATAAATAATGTCACATTAACATGGAAACCTGTTAAACAAGTAAAAATATCTGATTAGTAGGTTACCTAGAAGTTGAGTGAATAAATCGAGATAAAAAAAAAATTGAGTGACTTAATTATAACAGTTTGAAATATTTATTACATTTCTATGAAGTTTTCACATTTTTAAAAAGACAAGCTTCATATTAACCTTTTTAGTTCAACTAGAATACCAAGTTAAACCTTTTAAAATGTTTTGAATTTTAAACAACCAAGAAGTTAAACATCTTAGAGCATTCACAATGGGTTTTGTAGATCATGCATTATCCTTATATTTTAAGGTAAAATTAAAAAAACTTTCCAAATTACCCACCACATCCTATTTTTTTGTATTTTTTCTTATACTTATAAGGATGCAAAACTTGGGAGTTAGAGGAATAGATGAGAGTCAATTATCCTCATCTATTCATATCTTAATTTCGAGGACGAAATTTCTTAAAGAAGGTGAGATTTGTAACACTCCAAAAAATTTCCCAAGAATCCGAGGGCTAAACTTGCCAATTTTCATAGTTAAAGGGTAAATATATAAATAAATAAAGTTTAGGGACTTAAAATGAAAAATCTGAAGATGCAAGGGATAGCGGACCGCTATCCCTGGCATAATGGTCCGTTATGTGCGGAGCAAGCAATGAATCGGGAAGTGACACGTGTCCGGTGACTCATCAGACACGGGATCCGATAGCTAACCGACATCTAGAACCATAACGGTCCATTATGTAAGCCCGAAGGCAGTTTTGCGGCTGGAGGAATTAGCGGACCGTTACCCTCCAGCATAACGGTCCGCTACGGGTGCAAATGTTGCCCTATAAATAGATGAACGTATTTGAACTCTTACACACACTCCACGCCATCCATTACACACACAAACACTCTAATCCTCTGATCCTGAGCCCCGTTCGCATACGAGAGTTCAGTTTCCAACGTTTCGACTCCCAATTGCCGTAGATAGTACCGAGGTAAGGTTCCGACCTTTCATTAAGCTTTGGTTATGAACCATTAAGCTAAGATTCTATGATTAAGTAATGTTATGAAAATCTAGGAACTCTCCCGAGGTGATTGTCAAATTACTGAGTATTAAGTAGAAATACTATCGAGGTGACATCTAAAACTATGATGCATAAACCCTTTCATGACCTTGTCTGGCATGATTGATTTATGAAACATTTTGAGTATCTTGAAACGATTGTACCTATTGTTTATATATAACGTATTCTAAGCGCTTATTGTATTTCACTTGCCCGCGGAACGGCATGTCACACCCCCAAATTCCACTAACGGAGTTTTACCGTTTGGTGTGTGACAAACCAGGATCTCAGTCATTAGTTACATCAAACGACACTATATGGGACATAAATGAAATATCATAAAAGTTCAGAGTTAATGCGGAAGCGTTTAAATAAGAATATAAATGCGCAAAACAAGCACGCCCAAGTTTAGTTTAATAAAACAAGTAAATTGTTTTAAATGTTTTCATAAGGATGAAATGATAGTAGGACTCCATGCATGTCCTAAGTGTGCAACTTGTGCCTTAGCGACCTGAGAAACATGTATGAAAAGTGTCAACACGAGGTTGGTGAGTTCACAGGTTTGGTTGTAGGATCCACATACGTAAGTCACACCTATTGCTAGCTAGACAATGTACAAGTTACTCTAAGCGTTCGCAACCGAAGCTGACTGTTTCTGTTTGGGGTGTCTTCCGCCATTTCTAACATCAACAATGGCAAGTGTTTAGGACAATTTACACCCGTTCGACCTCCAATCGAGTTAGCGCGACTAACCCGGGTGGGGTTTGTCAAACCCAGTAGTACTACTTAAATTTTCTCGCTATACTCCATATATTAACGGTCCGAGAGTGTAAGGACTTTGCATGTTATGTTTGCACTTAGGTAAACAAGCGGTAATGAAATACTATGTGATCCATGTCCGTTCATGTGTATGTCTCTCCTCGGCGGGAAGACAAGTAAACGGATGTCTGTTCGTATGCATGTTTCTTCCCAACGGAAAACAAGTAAAATACTGTTTGTTTGTATGCATGTTTCTCCTCAACGGGAAAACAAATAAAATGATGTTTGTGTATATGCATGTTTCTCCCCCAATAGGAAAACAAGTAAAAAAGGGCCGTGAAACTCACCTGAGTTGCGTAGGTAGATTCACACAAGAATTAGATTGAAACCACAAGTGTTAGTCTGCAACGACTTACGTATGCCCTAAAATTATACACATAACAATTAGAGATACAATGGGATTTGTGACGACGACACGGAAGGTTGAACGTCCTAAAAACGCTCTAACGATCAAGGAGTAGACGAACGTGTCCACGGAAATAAAAGTTCCTTAATATACTTATTAAGATAAACACGTTTCGTGTCAAATGATTCTAATTACAATAATAATATGTAATAAATATATTCGTGCGTTGGCACCATTAAAGTAATGGCTAGGAAAATAATATAACTAATATATTATTTTTAGAGGAATAACCTGATTATTTAAAATGTGTGACCCAAAAAATAAAACTATCATTTTTATTCAGATCATAATCACGTGGATAATAATATAAATACATATATTATTTTTAGTTTGAAATGATTCACGAAATTTATAAATGAGGTGAAAATAATAAATAATATATTATTTTTAATAGGAGTAATGGGTCGAAAATAATATAAATATATTATTTTAAAAGTGTGAAATAATATTAACAATGGGTTATAAAACCAAACCCGAGCTTACGGGTGGCTTCCGGGTTCAAAACCTGTTAATATACTAATATAATAATATAGGGAGTGATTTTATAATTAACATAATAATAAAAACTGTTCGGAAAAACAAATGGGGGTTGTGGGACTCGAACCTGGGTCCCCTCCCCAACAGCCCCAAGACTTAACCAACCCACCAGTTAGGGCAATCGCAACAAGGAGCTTGTTTAAGTGGTTTTGACACAGAAGTTGACTGTGTTCTCCCCCCCTTACGAACCGAACTCAACTACCTATACCAAATCCAACGAATTCAATCACGATTGATCTTAAAAGCATAGGGGTTTTGCTCCTCAATGGATTTCGAACCTGTGGTTAAATTTAATTGCAAAAATAACAAGTTTAGATGGGTTAATTACTTGATTTAAATCCCGAAACCCTAGTTTATGAACACAGATTCAAATTGGTTCTATTTGATGATAAAAATGATTTATCATAGGGATTTTATAGATTGAGACATTGCGAAACTGGTGGTATAGTTTAATTTCATTGAGATCAAGTGTAGGTAGGAATTGGATTAAACAGGAACGCATATGAACCCTAGATTTTGGTCATGATCGATTCGATGTTGTAAGCCCGCATTATCATGGGGCTTTTGTTCTAGAGACTGAAACAGAACTAAAGACGTAATCAATTACCAGAATAAGGCTTGAATTGATGGTGTACGACTAGAACCGGTCCCGACTTCGACGGGTTTGGTCCTCGATGACTCCAGCCACTCCTCCGACCAAATGTGTGTGTGCAAAAGCTTCTAAGTGGTGCGATTAAAGGGTTTGGAGCGTTTGATTGCGAGAATAACACACCAAATGGTCGAATTCGATGATGTTTGTCCATAGAGTCAACGGTTATGGTTAGTAAGAGATAAATGGGATTAATTCGAGTCATTATGGATCAATAATGGACGTAAATGACTCAATGTTGTTCGCAATAATCATAACCATGCGTTACAGCCTCCAATTTGAACGGATTTGAATTTGTTGTTGCGAATTCAGCTTCAAGGGGTTACAGGTTTGACTTTCAAAAGTCAACAGGAACAAAATCTCTTGATTTTGACTTTGTGGAGTCAACAGATTTGATTTTGAGTATTTACACAACTAGTCCTTGTAGTTTTAAGTTTGAATAATGACATAATTGGTCCCTAGGGTTTGTAACTGAGTTAAATGGGTTAACGGAAATTTTGACAGATGTCACATCATCCCCTAGTTGAAAGAATTTTTGTCCCAAAAATTAAAATAATTTTTTTTCTGGATGTCACATCATCCCCTAGTTGAAAGAATTTTCGTCCCAAAAATTAGAATAGCACCTTAAGAGTTTGCCGTGAAGTGCTTGCACAGATGAGGATACTTGCGCATCATCTGATCCTAACGCTCCCACGTGAATTCCGGTCCGCGTATCAAGTTCCAATGACTCTAACAATAGGGATTTTACTACGTTTGAGCGTTTTGACTTCCATATCCATGATTTCTATTGGTTCTTCGATGAAACACAATTGTTCATCAATTTGCAGTTCCTCAAGATGAAATGAACGGCGAATGACTCGTCTGCTAGACATTTCTTCAAGTTCAAGACATGAAAGACGTTTTGTACAGACACTAAGTCCTTCGGGTAGATCCAGTTGATACGCTACTGGGCCAATTCTCTTCACTATTTTGAATGGTCGAACGTAACGAGGATTTAGTTTGTCTCGATTCCCAAAATGAATGACACCTTTCCAAGGTGAGACCTTTAACAAGACCATATCGCCTACTTGAAATTCTAACGGTTTATGACGCTTATCGGCATAGCTCTTTTGACGATCACGAGCTGCCGCCATGCGATTTCGAATTTGAACGATTTTCTCAGAAGTTTTGAGTACAAGCTCAAGACCCGTAAGTTGGCTATCTCCAACTTCGGTCCAACAAATAGGAGATCGGCATTTTCATCCATATAATGCCTCGAATGGGGCTGATTTAATGCTAGTGTGATAATTGTTGTTGTAGGAGAACTCCACCAGAGGCAGGTGGGACTCCCAAGTGTTACTAAAATCAATCACACAAGCTCGTAGTGTATCCTCCAGAGTTTGAATAGTGCGCTCAGTCTGTCCATCTGTTAGAGTATGGTATGCCGTACTCATATCTAGACGCGTGCCTAAAGCTTTATGTAAAGATTGCAAGAAACGTGAGATGAATCGTGCGTCACGATCCTAAATGATAGAAATTGGCACCCCGTGCCGAGAGACTACTTCTTTCAAATATATACGAGTAAGCTTCTCCGTTTTGTCAGTTTCTTTGATTGCTAAGAAGTGAGAAGATTTTGTTAAACGATCGACGATTACCCAGATTGTGTCACATCCGCTAGGGGTTCGGGGCAACTTTGTGATAAAGTCCATCGATATTTGCTCCCATTACCACATGGGAATCTCTGGTTACTGAAGTAGACCAGAAGGCTTTTAGTATTCTACTTTGATCTTTGCTCAAGTTAGGCACTTGCTCACATAGGTGGCTATGTCAGCCTTCATCTTTGGCCACCAATATAGCACATTTAGGTCATTGCACATCTTGTCGGAACCTGGATGAACAGAGTAACAAGATTTATGAGCTTCATCCATGACTAGTTCCCTTAATTTTCCGTACACTGGAACCCATATTCGCTCGGCGAAGTAGCGAATGCCGTCAGATTTGATCTCAAATTGTCCTTCTATACCGCACGTAGCTTCCAGCGGTAGATTTTCCTCTTTCAGGGCTTCGAGTTGGGCACTATGGATTTTTTCAGGTAATCCGGTGTGAATAGTAAGCTGTAATACTCGAACTTGTTTTGGCTTGGTTTCCTTTCGGATTAGGGCATCGGCTACCACATTAGCCTTGCCCGGATGATACCTGATCGCACAGTCATAATCATTCAAGAGCTCGACCCAACGATGCTGTCGCATGTTCAACTCTTTCTGTTCAAAGATATGCTGAAGACTCTTGTGATCGGTGTAGATAGTGCACTTGGTATTGTACAAGTGATGTCTCCATATCTTCAGTGCGAAAACTACGGCTCCCCACTCTAGGTCATGAGTGGTGTAGTTTTTCTTGTGAATCTTCAATTGCCGTGAAGCGTATGCGATCACTTTCTCACGTTACATTAATACACAACCAAGACCCTGAATGGATGCATCGCAATACACCACAAAATCATCCGTGTACACTGCAAATTTTCTGCTTAAGGAGTTGGAATGCTGACTCCTGGGTGTCACCCCAGTTATAGGCTTTACCCTTCTGGGTTAAGGCAGTGAGAGGTTGGGCAATCTTGGAAAATCCCTCGATGAATCGACGATAATAGCCAGCCAATCCCCGAAATTGTCGCACCTCTGTCGGAGTCGTCGGCGCTGCCCAATTCTTGATGGCTTCTATTTTAGATGGATCGACGTGTATTCCATAACCACATGTCCTAAAAATTGAACTTCACAAATCCAGAATTCGCACTTGGAAAACTTAGCATACAACTGCTTCTACTTTAGCAATTCCAGAATCAAACGTAGGTGCTCCTCATGCTCCTCTTTGTTTTTGGAATAGATGAGGATGTCATCAATGAAAACAATGACGAACTGATCAAGGTAGGGTTTACACACACGGTTCATGAGGTCCATGAACACCGTGGTGCGTTTGTTAATCCGAAAGGCATGACCATAAACTCATAGTGGTCGTACGTAGTTCTGAAGGCAGTCTTAGAGATATCCTCATCTAGGACTCTCAATTGATGGTAACCAGATCTGAGATCTATGTTGGAATAGAAGCTTGACCCTTGGAATTGATCAAACATATCATCTATGCGGGGTAGAGGATAACGATTGTCGGTTGTCACTTTGTTCAGCTCATGATAGTCGATGCACATTCAAGAAGTCCCGTCCTTCTTCTTGACAAATAGGACCGGAGCTCCCCATGGCGATGAGCTAGGTCGGATGAAACCTTTATCCAACAACTCTTTCTGTTGTGTAGATAGTCCTTGTAATTCACTAGGGGCAAGTCTATAGGGTGCCCGAGCAATTGGCGCTGCTCCGGATGCTAGGTCAATTTGAAATTCAACTTGATGGTGAGGTGGAAGACCAAGTAGGTCTTCGGGAAATAATTCTGGAAATTCACGAACTATCGGGGTATCATCTATATTCTTTTCTTCGGATGCTTGCTCAGCGACAGTGTCAGAATAGCAGTATGGCCCTTCCGCAGGCACTTCTGCGCTTTCATAAAGGGTATGATGCCCACGACTGCACCAACCCCTTTGCTTTGTGCAGAAAGAGTTTCTCCTCTAGGGAGAGGAAGGCGAACTATTTTGTAACGACAAATGATTTTGAGTCGGTTCTTAGGTAACAAATCCATGCCAATGATTGCGTCAAAGCTGCCAAGTGTGACCGACATGAGGTCAATCTCAAGCTTGGCGGAAACAATCATAACTAAGCAATGTAAACTAGTAAACACAAAGAGTACTGATAAATGCAATTTGTATTAAGCTTCAACGGTTACAAGATTACAGAGAAAACTCTAAGAAAGCTCACTTGTACAATGAACGAATACAGTACTTATATAGTAACTTAAAATCAAGACAAACCCTTGATTCTAAGGATCAGATCAAACACAAGTCGTTGATCTTGTATAGAAGCTATACTACATGTTAAGACAACAAATACTACAATGGTTAACCTTACTCAAACATCTTCTTAGGCATCATTGCTTGAATACTTGGAAGAAGAGCGTTGTTGTCTTTTATTGTCTGCACCAGTAACATTCTTTCTGCATGGGATGTATCAGAGTTGCAGCGGAAAGTTATTAGTGGTAAAGTTGCTTTTGCTGTGCCAATCAACAGCAACGATTGATCTTCATTGGATATGGATATCAACAGCATTGTTGATGATCCGCAACAAGACTCAACTATCCAAAGCTGCTGATGATTTGCTTATCAGCAGCATCAAGTGTTTGATGCTGCTGAGAAGCCTATCAGCAGCAACTCTGGTCTTCAGCAGATAAGGCTGTCCGTAGCAGAAATGTTCATCAGCAGGAGAACAACTATCCGCAGCAAACAAGCTTATCCGTAACAGCTTGTTGGTCAGCAACAAAACTGTGGAGTCTGCAGCAGTTGTACTTAGAGAATTTTGTAGCCATCAGTCTTTATTTCTACAAACTCCCCCTAGACTGATGCTACCAAAACTCTCTTACTGCTTTTGTTGCTGAAGCTTGTGCATGTTAGCAACTATCCTTGCAACCTCATAGCCTCTAGGGTCCTTGCTGGGATTGTCAAGAGGAAGCTCAGACACAGACTTGATGTCCTTGCTTGGCATCTTAAAAATGGCCTTGCTAGAACATCTCATATGTTGACCTCTGACAGTTGTTATAGTGAATTCATCCTTAGCAGCATTGTAGGACGCTAGTGAATGGAAAGTGGGATTGGAGAGGTTAAGCATCAATGACTACATCTTTTCTAGGATTGAAGTGATGTCTGATCACTAGCAACAGATGCCTTCCACCTTCATTCTCAGGCTCATGAGCTTCACCCAGCTCCATAATTCTTCTAAGGTCAGAATCTAGGAGCTGCATTACCTCATCAACTGATTTATAGATTGATCTTTTTTACTTCTGCCCTTCCCCTGAAAACCTGAAACCATTGATCTTGATTGCTGTAGAACCATATAACAATTTCTCTTGGGTCTTCTGGTGTAGCAGTAGGTTTGGTTTTCTTCTTGGGAGGCTGTTGATGAGGAGGAGCTGGGTGGGAGGATTTGGAATTTTTGGGTGGAGAGGAGGGAGGTCTAGGAGGGAGAGTGGAAGGTTGTTGGATAGAGGAAGGGTGGATGAGGGAGTAGGCTTGGGTTTCTTTGGTTCTTTGTCATCAGCTTGAGTGGTTATCCTTTTCTTGGAGCATGTATTCCCCAATCTTTCTTCCTCTTCCTTCTTTACTTTGAAGTACAAGGCTTGCAGGTTCATAAAGCTCATGGGACCTAGCCTCTTTCCACTTTCTCCTCTAGCCTTTAGGAAGTCCATCATGACCTTCCTTTCTTCATGGGTCCTAATGTTAAAAGCAATGGTCTTCTTAGTTTTCTATTTGGCTTTTTCTTCTTCTTCAGTCCTTTTCTTATTTACCAGTTGACCTTGCTGACCCATGAAAGCTCTATAGATTTCTTTATTTGACAATTTCTCAAGGTAGTCTGCATCCTCACCTTGAGAAATCAGAGCTTCTATCCACTCCTCTCTCATTTCTTTGGCTAGTTCAGAGTCAGTTATTCTGAACATAGCGTCTTCTTTCCTTTTCTTTTCTCTCTCTTCCTCTTCTTTATTGAGTTGTTCCTGTAGCTGAAGAGCTAGAGCTTCATCTTCTTGTAATTATGTAGCTGCAAGAACTTTAACTTTCATAGTATCCAGTTGCCTAGCAAGCAACTGGATCTGTTGTTCCCTGAGGAGAATGACAACTTTTCTTTCTTGAATCTTTCTAAACTATGCCATCTCCTCTTCTACTCTTTCCCTCCTTCTCTTCTCTCTTTCTCCTTTCTCTTTCTTTAATCTCTCTTCTTCTTCTATCATGATGCCCTTCCCCTTGTCTTTGTTGGATGCCTCTGCTTCAGCTTCATGGATCACAACAGCAGATGTAAGAGATGATGTTGGGATCTCAGCTTCAGCTTCATTGGCAAGTTGAGGAGTAGACACAGAGGAAGGGACTGCTTCACTCTCTTCCTTTTCCCATTCATTCCATATATAGCTTTAAAGGCCTCTTTGACATTCTGAGCAACCACTTTTCTTGACCCTTCTACTGCATTCAGTATGAAAGTTGGTGAGGAGGGAAGGGATAGATTTGAGTCAGAGTCATTCATTGCAGGCGATTCCTCCTTTTCAAGAAAAACTTTGATAATATTGATCATTGCTTGACTTTCTAAGGAGTTGATTTTGCAGATGTGTGTTCTGAGCTCAAAGACCTTGTGTAGGAAGTCTGGATTGAGGAGCAGGATCACTTAGATGTTGTTGGTTGTGAAAGATGATCCATCACTTAAGAAGAATTTAAAGCCAAAGGACCCAGTGCTTGACCATCCTTGCACTTCCAGGCCCTTGACCACTTCATTGTAGAAAAATCTTCTCCAACATAGAACTTCTTCTTCTGTTAAAGCACTACTCCTGATCAAGTCAAGTCTTGGAGCCAGTCTTTGTTTTGATGTTGTTGAAGATTCTACATGGTGTTCAGGATAGGCCACCCTGTTTGCTTCTTCTAGGAGCCTTTCAAACCAGGGTATATTATCCTCCATCAAGACGTAGAACCTGTCGATTGCAAGTTCTGCTGAGAGATTTGTAGAAGTGTTGATGCAACTTGATAGGTACATTTCAAGAACCTGAAGTAGATTCAATGTATTCCAATTCAGATCTTCTATTCCACCAAAATCCCATCCAATCCAGAATCTCTCAGATAGACCATCATACCCCCAAGCTAGAATGGAGTCAAATTCTAACTTATTTGTAGTCGGAGTGAATTGAGGGGCAATGGTCTGTCTTGATATGGCTGCAGCAGCAGGAAGTATGCTGAGTGATGATGGTGTGTCTTCATTTTGACTTTCATTATTTAACACCTCATCAACAGCTCAGACAACTAACTTCCAATCCTCAGTGATATCTTCCTCTTCATCTACTGAGTCTGGCAAGTCATGGATTTGAACAAAAGCAGGTTTGAAGAGAGAACATTGAAAAGAAGCCTGCTCTTGTATCCATTCTTCGAGGCTGTCAGCATCATCTTCCGCATTAACTATCTCCCCCTTTTTGGTTGGATCAATGCTTAGAGTTTCATCTGTTTGAGTGCCCACTGATACAAGAGAGGGAATGGTCACTAAAGGGCATTGATGGGCTTCATGCATAGAGACTTGGTGCCGTAGTTTGGACACTTCAGCCTCTAGCATTGCCACCCTGGTCGTCAATTCCAAATTATGAAGTTTCAGTCTGTCCTCATCCATAGTTGTGGAATCCTTGGAATAAGATGGGGCCTTAGGCCTAGCCTCTGCATCCCCATCACCCTGGTTTTCTTGGCACCTGGGATTCCTCTCAGTGAAGAGTGTTTCAAGAGAAACATCCTCACTATGAGTTGTCATGGTTAGGGTCTTAGTGATGTTATCACTGTCCTCCTGGTCAAAGGATGTACCAGGAGTAGTGACAGCCCTTTCCACATTCACTCTATCATCACTCCAAGAGTGAACCTTCTTAGGTGATGAACTTGGGTTGGGTACGTTAGCAACCAAGTCAATCAATACCTCCAAAATAGTGGTAGTTGGAGAAGATATATCATCTTGACTAGGTGCCTCTGCATTTAAGTTCAGAGAAGAAAAATAATGATATGGCTCAGTAGGTTGTTCTATGGATCCGAGATGTGATCCTGATCCTAATAGAGAGACTTCCAAGGAAGTCTCTCTAATGGTTTGGCTATCCCTTTTGGTATTCTCATCAGAATGTTGAGATTCTGAATGAGAGCATTTAGGTTGGGATTGGGCCTATAAGACAAGAATATAAGGAGTCTTCTTGCTCCTTTTTCTGGTATATTGTAAGGCCCCAAACCCGGGAGGCCCCACTTGTTGGATTTACTCATTCACAAACAGTTCTTAAACATGAATATCAAATAACGCAGCGGAAAATTTCATTCAAACATAACGTCATCATTGTTCATACATGCGAAAGCGTAAACATTGTTTAAAACATAATTACATAAACTTAACATAAACAACTCATAACGGGATGCCAGTCTTCATGATCGACCGGGTAACTCTTCTCGCTTGCCAAGCATCACCGTCCATCGTCCATACCTGCCTTAACCTGAATGTGCATACTAAAAAGTCAGCTACGCTGGTGAGTTCTAGCATTTCATAAAAACTTTAACATCGACATTTGCCAAAAACGTATCATTCATTTAGTAAAACCTTTCACAAAAGCATGTAATAATCTAACATCTTTAAAAAGGTTTCGTACCCATATCATCATCAACATCATAATCATAAACACCGTTAAACGGATCGTTCATTTAAACTTTTAACATTCATTTAAGTCATACATTATTATCTAAATCTGTGTTACCCTTTGTTCCGTCATTCAGTATGGTATTGCCCCTAAGGCTTAACTGCACGAAGACCGACAACACCATACATTCCGTCAATTCCCTTTTTGGTATTGCCCCCAAGGCTAACTGCGCGAGGACCGACAATACCCATTCAGTTGCCCTTATGGCTCTCATGTCCATAAACCGACAACTTCCATCGACGGCCACGGCTCACGGCCAATGACATCGTCGGATCATAATTTAACCTTACATAGGGTCACGTTAACCCCTGAGTAACCGTCGTTACTCCCTTTACCAGTTGTACAACATCATAACCATTGACATGCCACAGAGACAATGCCCCTGTTGTTCTTGTGGCAACTATGGCTCGCTGTCCATAATCTACCACAAGGCTGGGAATCTCATTTCCCAGACTTCATTCGTCAATTCCATTCATTCGATAGATTAGATTTGTAATGACTTCTTTAAAACCTTTACCTCTTTCTCTTCTCATTAAACATTTCCTCATTTAGACCGTTTATAAAACATTCGTAACCCTTTTTGGCAAAAACCCTTCAAAACCTTTCCTTTCGTAAACCTCGTTTCGTTAAAACATCATTTCGTAAAACATCATTTCGTTAAACATCATTTCGTTAAACATCATTTCGTAAAACATCATTTCGTTAAACATCATTTCGTAAAACATTATTTCGTTAAACATCACTTCGTAAGTATGCACACCAGCCCAAAAACATTAACAAAACATTTAAAAGAGGGCTCTAGAACTCACCTGATACGCTAATATGGGTTGTCCTAAACGAAGGTCCAACAACGTCACTTCCGATCTGAATTGATTAGTTAAATACACATCAGACCAATCCCGACTCTAACGGTTTAACCTTTCTAACATACTGACTTCACTTAATCAGTTCTAATGTCTGCGCACTTAGCAAGTGCGCAGACCCTGCTGCCTGCGCACTTAGCAAGTGCGCAGACCCTGCTGCCTGCGCACTTAGCAAGTGCGCAGACCCCTCTTCCTGCGCACTTAGCAAGTGCGCAGGCCCCTCTTTCTGCGCACTTAGCAAGTGCGCATGCCCCTCTTCCTGCGTACTTGATAAGTACGCAGAAGTACGCAGGACCTGCTCCGTGCGCACTTAGCAAGTGCGCACGACCTGTTCTTCGTGAAAAACCCTAACTTTCGCATTCGGGTCTGATCATGTCAAGATCCCGAACCTGTTGCATTCAAAACGTTCGTTTTCCATTAAGGAACTCAAATCCATTATTATCTTTCAGTTTCATCCGTTCAAGCCTTACCTTTTCACCCAAAACCCGAAAAACCCAAAAACGAACTAAAACTCAGATTTAGGTCGGATCGTTACCTGAATCGAGTTTCTGATCCGGAGGTTCTTCTCACGAGTTATGGAGTAACACTTTGCTGAAGTCTCGGGTCGATCCGCCAACTTTCTCTCTCTACGGTTTCTCTCTCTAAAAGTTGCAAATGAGAGAAAAGGGGTGGCATAGGCTATTTATAGCCCACTGACCCATCCGACCCGACCCGTCATGCCTCGTTCGTTTATTCTGTTATTATAACTGTCGTTTTATTTTTGGGATGTTACAAGTCTACCCCCCTTACAATAGGTTTCGTCCCCGAAACCTCATCATAAGTCAAATAGGTGAGGGTATGACTCCCTCATTTCCTCCTCTGTTTCCCAAGTGGCTTTCGATCCCTTTCGATGCTTCCACTGGACTTTAACCAATTGGATAACTTTATTACGTAAACGTTTCTCCTTCCGATCAAGGATGGCCACGGGTTCTTCGATGTAATTAAGGCTGTTGTCAACCTCGATGTCAGTAAGTGGTACGTGAGCCGATTCATCCGCCAAACACTTTCGCAAGTGTGATACATGGAAAGTAGGATGAATCCCAATTAACTCATCAGGCAACTCCAACCGATAAGCGACTTCCCCAACCCGTGCCATTATCTTGAATGGTCCGACAAACCTCGGACTTAACTTTCCTCTCTTTCTGAATCGTATGATTCCCTTCCATGGTGACACTTTCAGCATTACTCTGTCACCAATATCAAACTCAATAGGCCTTCGTCGTTTGTCCGCATAGGATTTCTGACGATCTTGTGCGGCCTTCATTCGCGCTTTGATCTGATCAAACCTTTCCGACGTCTCTCTTACGACTTCGAGACTTCCTAATTCCTTCTGTCCAATCTCACCCCAACAAACCGGGGTCCTACATCTTCTCCCATACAACATTTCGTAAGGCGGCATGCCTATCATCGTGTGATGACTATTGTTGTAGGAGAATTCAGCTAACGGCAGATGGCTGTCCCAACTTCCACCGAAGTCAATAATACAAGCACGGAGCATATCCTCCAATGTCTGAATGGTCCTTTCAGACTGACCATCCGTTTGCGGGTGGTATGCTGTGCTGATGTTAAGCCTCGTGCCCATCGCCTCGTGAAATCTTTTCCAGAACCTCGATGTGAATCGTGTGTCCCGGTCAGATACGATCGTCAAAGGCATCCCATGCCGTGCTACTACTTCGTTAATAAACACTTCAGCTAACCTTTCCGACGAGAACGTCTCGCGAATAGGTAGGAAATGAGCACTCTTCGTTAAACGGTCCACAATTACCCAAATGGTGTCATGACATTTAGCTGTGCGAGGTAGCTTAGTTATGAAGTCCATGGTAATGTGTTCCCACTTCCATTCCGGTATATCAAGTGGTTGAATCTTTCCATACGGTTTCTGGTGCTCGGCCTTTACTTGTGAGCAAGTCAAGCACTTGCTTACATACTTCGTCACATCACGTTTCATTCCAGGCCACCAGTATTCCTTCCTCAGATCTTGATACATTTTATTGGTACCGGGATGGATAGAGTAACGAGACTTATGAGCCTCATCCAAGATCTTGGTTCTAAGCTCGCCACCCATAGGTATCCATACCCGTCCAAAACGTGTCCTAACACCAAGGGTGTTATATTCCAACTTGTCTTGTTGGCCAACCATTCTTTCCTTCTTTATGTTTTCTTCTTTAAGTGCCTCATCTTGAGCCCTTTCGATTTCGCTCATCACATCCGATGTTACCACCAACTGTCAAACTTTC
Source organism: Smallanthus sonchifolius (assembly GCA_023525975.1). Taxonomy (NCBI): domain Eukaryota; kingdom Viridiplantae; phylum Streptophyta; class Magnoliopsida; order Asterales; family Asteraceae; genus Smallanthus; species Smallanthus sonchifolius. The sequence continues at coordinate 21,897,150 of CM042043.1, forward strand.
ACTCTAATAGGAGTAGGCATATCCTTTCGGCTTAGAGCGTCAGCCACCACGTTTGCCTTTCCAGGATGGTACATGATCTCACAGTCATAATCCTTCAGGAGTTCCAACCATCGTCTCTGCCTCATATTAAGCTCCTTTTGTTCGAAGAAGTACTTCAAACTTTTGTGGTCGGAGTAAATAGTAAACTTCACCCCGTACAGGTAGTGCCTCCAGATTTTCAATGCAAATACGACAGCAGCAAGTTCCAAATCATGAGTCAGATAGTTGACTTCGTGAACCTTCAACTGCCGCGACGCATACGCAATCACTCTACTGCGTTGCATCAACACACACCCTAATCCCTGACCTGACGCGTCAGAGTATACCACCAGGTCTTCACTGCCTTCAGGAAGGGCCAAGACTGGAGCTTGGGTTAGCTTCTCTTTCAATTCCTTAAACGCCTCATCCTGGGTCGAACCCCATTCGTACTTTACCTTTTTTCGAGTCAACTTTGTCAATGGCAAAGCTATTTTCGAGAAATCCTGGATGAATCTCCGATAGTAGCCTGCCAATCCCAAGAAACTGCGGATTTCAGTTGGCGTCTTAGGAATGTCCCATTCCCTTACTGTCACTATCTTTGCTGGGTCAACCATAATGCCGTTCGGGTTAATGACGTGACCTAGGAATTGGACTTCCCTAAGCCAGAACGCACATTTGGAGAACTTAGCATACAACTTCTCCTTCTTCAGAGCTTCCAATACTTCCTTTAAGTGACACGCGTGATCACCCTCATTCTTGGAGTAGATAAGGATGTCATCGATGAACACTATTACCGATCGATCCAGCATCGGTCGACACACCCTATTCATCAAATCCATGAACGCTGCAGGGGTATTTGTCAATCCAAAAGACATTACGCGAAACTCAAAGTGTCCATAACGTGTGCGAAATGCCGTTTTCGGTATGTCTTCTTCCCTCACCTTCAACTGATGGTACCCGGATCGAAGGTCGATCTTTGAGAACCAACTTGCGCCTTGTAATTGATCGAACAGGTCGTCGATCCTTGGTAACGGGTACTTGTTCTTCACGGTACGTTTGTTCAACTCGCGATAATCAATACACATTCTCATCAAACCGTCTTTCTTCTTTACGAACAACACCGGAGCACCCCAAGGTGAGATGCTTGGTTGGATAAATCCTTTCTCAAGTAACTCGTCTAGTTGTACCATAAGTTCTTTCATTTCCACCGGTGCTAGTCGATATGGAGCCTTAGCCACTGGCTGGGCATCTGGTACTAAGTCGATTCGGAACTGAATCTCTCTGTCGGGAGGTATCCCAGGCAAATCCTCTGGAAACACCTCCGGGTACTCACGTACCACGGGTACATCGTCTAGTTCCTTCACTTCCTTACACTTGTCAATCACGTACACCAGATAAGCCTCGCATCCGCACCTCAAGTAATATGTTGCCTTAATCATCGAGATGACATTTGGCATCGGGACGTCACGATCTCCAAAAACCTCGACTTTGCTACCATCCAGAGCCTTGAGTCGGATTATCTTTCGTTTGCATATGATTTGTGCTTCGTTGGCAGTTAACCAATCCATACCCAGCACGACATCAAACCCTCCCAAAACCATAACAAACAATCTGACAGGGAACCTATGACCTTCTATCTTTATCGTAGAGTTGTCAACTACCTCGGTCACTCTCGCAGTTCTACCCTCAGCGGTTTCTACGCTAAAGGCCCTTTCTAGTATACTGACAGCGTAGTTCACTCTCTTACAAAAAGTCGCAGATATAAAACTCTTACTGGCACCCGAATCAAATAACACAGAAACAAGAGTGTTGTCAAGGACGAACGTACCTGACGCAACGTCGGGGTCCATTCTGGCCTGGTCTTGCGTCAGCGCGTATGCACGAGTCTTTGCTCGGGGCCTCTCTTCCCTCTTCTCCGGGCCTTTCCCCTTCCCGGCTTCACCCATTCTTGGTTTGGTGCATTCCCGGCTCAGATGACCGGCATCCCCACAGTTATAGCACTTGTAGTGTTGTGTGCACTCACGGGAGTAGTGCCCGGTCTTGCCACACTTAAAGAACAGGTTAGATCCCAGTCTACATTCACCTACATGCTCCTTTCCACACTTCTTACAAACAGTCGGCTCATCCACCCGAGCCCTTTTATCACGAGCCCCAAACATCTTTCCACCAGTTCGCTTGTTTGAGAAGCTCGGTCTCTTATTTGGTTCCTCGATGGCGGCGACATTCAGTGCCAGATCATCAAATACTACGCCGCTCAGTTCTACTACCGAATCATAGGTAGTAGGGGCGTTTGCCTTAACATAGGTGCGGACCTGGTCCGGCAACCCTTGAATGTAGCAGGAAATTTTTCTCTCCTCCGTCGTAACAAGATGTGGCACCAGACGTGCCAGTTCATTGAATCGGGTTGTGTACTGCCGGTGCGTCATGCTCCCGGCCTTCAAACCCAGAAATTCCCTCTCTACCTTCTCAATCTCGTTCCTCGGGCAGAAATTCTTGATCACCAAAGTTTTTGAGTCAGCCCACATCATCGAGTCAACAACCTCATCCCCCTTAGCCTGACGTACACCTTCCCACCAGTGGGATGCTTCCTCCCTCAAGGAGTTAGCAGCAAACTTCACTACCTGATTAGCTCGACACTCGCTCAGACGGATGGCGGCTTCCATACGTATTACCCAATCAAAAGTAGCCACCGCGTCCTTCTTCCCAGTCAGGACCGGCGGGTCACATGCCTTAAAGGACTTATAGTCGCATCCGCGAGCAGGCGGTGCGTTGTCGGTCTCGTTGTTCTGGGCACCAGTTTCCGCACTAGATCCGCCTTCCCCACTAACTTTCTTTAATGCTTCAGCCAACAGACTTGGCAGAGAATTCTTCATCAGCTCGGAGAACTCTCGAGCTATGGCTGCTCTCACTTCTGGTTCAAAAGTGAAAGGTTGTTCTGCAACTTGCGTCTGTTCAGTTCCATGCACACTAACCGTCGGTTCAGTGTGAACACTTCCTTCTTCGCTGTGCTCTTGGCGCGCAGGGATACTGCCACGCCCACCATTCCGACCGCCGGTACGACCACCGGTACGGCCCCCACCACGCCTTCCGTTTCCTCTCCTAGCCATTTCGTTCTATAAGACAAGGAATCCAATGTTATCACGCTAGTTAACAAATAAAATTCAATAAGTACTGTAAGATGTTAATATACACTGGCCATCTGCAATTAACCATTACACTACCTTTCGATTTCTATTTGACCACCTTTGTGATTCCATCAGAACACAAGTCCTTACCTAACCCTTTCTAAGGCATAATACATACACATATTCTACTTTTCATACCTGATGCTTTGGCTCGAGTTACCCGTACTTGCATCCGCTTTCGGTCCCATTCAAAGTTTAAGTTTAGACACTGGGAGTGTCCGAATCTCTCAAACTATTGCTCTGATACCAACTTGTAAGGCCCCAAACCCGGGAGGCCCCACTTGTTGGATTTACTCATTCACAAACAGTTCTTAAACATGAATATCAAATAACGCAGCGGAAAATTTCATTCAAACATAACGTCATCGTTGTTCATACATGCGAAAGCGTAAACATTGTTTAAAACATAATTACATAAACTTAACATAAACAACTCATAACGGGATGCCAGTCTTCATGATCGACCGGGTAACTCTTCTCGCTTGCCAAGCATCACCGTCCATCGTCCATACCTGCCTTAACCTGAATGTGCATACTAAAAATTCAGCTACGCTGGTGAGTTCTAGCATTTCATAAAAACTTTAACATCGACATTTGCCAAAAACGTATCATTCATTTAGTAAAACCTTTCACAAAAGCATGTAATAATCTAACATCTTTAAAAAGGTTTCGTACCCATATCATCATCAACATCATAATCATAAACACCGTTAAACGGATCGTTCATTTAAACTTTTAACATTCATTTAAGTCATACATTATTATCTAAATCTGTGTTACCCTTCGTTCCGTCATTCAGTATGGTATTGCCCCTAAGGCTTAACTGCACGAAGACCGACAATACCATACATTCCGTCAATTCCCTTTTTGGTATTGCCCCCAAGGCTAACTGCGCGAGGACCGACAGTATCCATTCAGTTGCCCTTATGGCTCTCATGTCCATAAACCGACAACTTCCATCGACGGCCACGGCTCACGGCCAATGACACCGTCGGATCATAATTTAACCTTACATAGGGTCACGTTAACCCCTGAGTAACCGTCGTTACTCCCTTTACCAGTTGTACAACATCATAACCATTGACATGCCACAGAGACAATGCCCCTGTTGTTCTTGTGGCAACTATGGCTCGCTGTCCATAATCTACCACAAGGCTGGGAATCTCATTTCCCAGACTTCATTCGTCAATTCCATTCATTCGACAGATTAGATTTGTAATGACTTCTTTAAAACCTTTACCTCTTTCTCTTCTCATTAAACATTTCCTCATTTAGACCGTTCATAAAACATTCGTAACCCTTTTTGGCAAAAACCCTTCAAAACCTTTCCTTTCGTAAACCTCGTTTCGTTAAAACATCATTTCGTTAAACATCATTTCGTTAAACATCATTTCGTAAAACATCATTTCGTTAAACATCATTTCGTAAAACATCATTTCGTTAAACACCACTTCGTAAGTATGCACACCAGCCCAAAAACATTAACAAAACATTTAAAAGAGGGCTCTAGAACTCACCTGATACGCTAATATGGGTTGTCCTAAACGAAGGTCCAACAACGTCACTTCCGATCTGAATTGATTAGTTAAATACACATCAGACCAATCCCGACTCTAACGGTTTAACCTTTCTAACATACTGACTTCACTTAATCAGTTCTGATGTATGCGCACTTAGCAAGTGCGCAGACCCTGCTGCCTGCGCCCTTAGCAAGTGCGCAGACCCCTCTTCCTGCGCACTTAGCAAGTGCGCAGGCCCCTCTTCCTGCGCACTTAGCAAGTGCGTAGGCCCCTCTTCCTGCGTACTTGATAAGTACGCAGGACCTGCTCCGTGCGGACTTAGCAAGTGTGCAGGACCTGTTCTTCATGAAAAACCCTAACTTTCGCATTCGGGTCTGATCATGTCAAGATCCCGAACCTGTTGCATTCAAAATGTTCGTTTTCCATTAAGGAACTCAAATCCATGATTATCTTTCAGTTTCATCCGTTCAAACCTTACCTTTTCACCTAAAACCCGAAAAACCCAAAAACGAACTAAAACTCAGATTTAGGTCGGATCGTTACCTGAATCGAGTTTCTGATCCGGAGGTTCTTCTCACGAGTTATGGAGTAACACTTTGCTGAAGTCTCGGGTCGATCCGCCAACTTTTTCTCTCTACGGTTTCTCTCTCTAAAAGTTGCAAATGAGAGAAAAGGGGTGGCATAGGCTATTTATAGCCCGCTGACCCATCTGACCCGACCCGTCATGCCTCGTTCGTTTATTATGTTATTATAACTGTCATTTTATTTTTGGGATGTTACATATATTTTGTCGCAACTAGGGCCCTGTGTTCTAGTTGGGCGGTGATAACATCCAAAATAGGTGTAATTAGTTTTTGTGCCTGTGCATCCTTAGTAGTATGCACAGGGGTTCGAACAGTGGAAGCAGTTTGTTGTTCAGGTTTTGAAGTGGAGGGTGTGGGATCAGTATCAGCTGGGATTGCTGAACTGTCATCCTGGGTACTTTGTATGTTCATCATTGTAGATAACAATGGAACATTGACCCCTGCGAACTTTTTAGAAACAGTTCTCATGCTTTGAAAAATATTATTTTTATAACCCAGCATAAGATAGATTCTTGCAGGTTTTGAAAGATCTTTTAGTTCATTGTTGAAAACCTCCTGCAAGAACCTTGGGTACATAAAGAATGACTGCTTTGCACCTTCTTGAAGGTTATATCTCAAACCTTCAAAGATGAGATGTGCAAATTTAAAACCTTGGCCAGAGACCATACCGTGAACAGTAGAGGCAAGTGTAGAGCTCACTTGGTGCCATCCACTTCTCTTCTGGGATATGCATTGTAGAAGAGTGTGGCATAGAAACTTCCATAGAGGGCCCATCAGCACCTTTTCAATGGTGTACTCGTTCTGATTTCCAGTGTACCCTATGGATACAAAGGTCCTCATATACTCTTCCCTTGAGTATGAAATGGCGGGCCCCTCATCCTGAAGCTTGAAATGTTTTTGGAGGGTAGCTTTAGTGATGGTGATGTCTTTGCCGTCTACCATAGCTTGGATTTGGGGAATCCCCTGTTCGGTAGAGTAGACGGCGGTGTTCTAAAAATCCTCCATATGAGGGATGTATATGGTAGGGTTGACGGTTAGTGCAAAATATATCTTTGATCGACAAAGAAAATCGATCATATCATCGAACCCTTCGGACTTCTTTCCTTTAACCAGGTATGCAGTGAGATTGTGGTAGGGTGAAAACTTGTCATCAGGACGGTTTACGTCGACCTCTGCCATTGTCGTTGGATTTGGAAGGAAGGAGGAAGTTTTTGAAAGGTGGTTAAGTATGGAAAGCTTTGAATGCTTGAGAGAAAATGGTGAGAGTTAGGTTTGAATTGAATGTGAAGAGGTTAAGGAGAAATTTGATTTGTGTTATAACGGCAGAGGAGGGAAAAAGCAAAGTTACTTGTACAGTACAACCTTATTCACTTTTCACTGTTACAGCTGTAATACACTATAGCAGTCATGGTAAAGACTGAAAGTACTTTTTACAGCGGGTAAAAGTTAATTTGGACTTATTTTTACCCATCAGCAGCAAACTTGGTTGCTACGGATGGTTAAGCCTATCCGCTGCAAACTTGGTTGTTGCGGATGGTTAAGTCTGTCAGCAGCAAACTCAATTGCAGCTGATGGATGTAATGATCCGTAGCAAAGATGTTGCTGCTGACTGCCTTAAAGCTATCCGCAGGAAACTTGTTACTGCTGATAACTTAAAGCAGTCAGTGGCAAATTCTTTACTGCTGAAGATTAAACCTGTCAGCAGCAAAAAAAGGTTACTGCTGACTTATAACTTTTATTTACAACAAAAGACAAACACTATTATAAAACAAATTTTAGAGACAGATTTTAGTCAAAGTTCATCATACCAATGGATTCAACTAAATATCTAAATCTAGCTTCATCAAAAGGTTTCGTAAACAAATCAGCATATTGCTCATTGGTATGAACTTTGGTTAAATAATTCTCTTTTTCTCAGCTTGATCTCTTATGAAGTGATACATATTTGGATTGGCTAATAAAGATTCCATTTGGAACTTGTTTGACTTGAAGACCCAGAAAGAAATTTAGTTCACCCATTGAGCTCATTTCAAACTTTGAGTGCATCAGGATCTCAAAGTCTTTACACAACTTCTTCCTTGTTGATCCAAAAATGATGTCATCAACATAAATTTATACCAGCAGGATTTCTCCCCCTTCATCTTTGATAAACAAGGTCTGGTCAATGGCACCTCTTCTAAAGTTGTTGCTTAGCATATATCCAGACAGAGTTTCATACCAGGCTCTCGGAGCTTGATGTAAGCCATAGAGAGCTTTGTCTAGTTTGAACACTTTGTTAGGATGTGCAGGATCTACAAAGCCTAGAGGCTGTTTGACATATACTTCCTCACCAATCTTCTCATACAGAAAAGCACTTTTGACATCCATTTGATAAACCATGAAATTTTTGGATGCAACATATGCCAGGAAGATTCTTATGGCCTCCAGCTTGGCAACAGGAGCAAAGACTTCATCATAGTCAATTCCCTCTTCCTGAGTGTAGCCTTGAGCTACAAGTCTGGCTTTGTTCTTGACGACAATGCCTCTCTCATCTTGCTTGTTCCTGAATACCCATCTTGTGCCAATAGCAGTTTGACCAGGTGGAAGATCAACAAGTTTCCAGACATCCTGCCTATTGAATTGCAGCAACTCTTCCTGCATTGCCTCAATCCAAATGCTGTGTTTCAGAGCTTCATCTATCTTCTTAGGTTCTACCTGAGACAGAAAACAAGAAAACAGACATATATTGGCCTCATGAGATTTGCTTCTTGTTTGAACTCCTTGGTGAACTTGGCCAATGATATTTTCCAAGGGATGTTGCTTGTTGATTCTCTGTGCTGGTACAACATCCAATCATATCCCTTGCTCAAGATTGCTTTGATTTTTATCAGCAGCAGCGTCAAAATTATCAGCAGCAGCATCAGTATTAGCAGCAGTAGCATCTGCAGCAGATGCCTCTACAGCATTTACAGATGAGTCTTCATTCAGATTTTCATCTTCAGAGAGGCTGCTGCTGGTGACATTTGAGAGTCTGGTTCCGGCTTCATTGGCTTCAATAGCTTCCACAACAGATGGAGGATCAATAGATGGTTTTTTCGGTCTGATAGAAGGTCTAGGAAACTCTAATATGTAGTCAGAGGAAGAAGTGGAAGCTGGTGCTTTGGAGGAGGTAGACTCCATATTTGATAAGATGAGAGGCTCAAATATTTGTGTGAAGGAGTCTATATCAAAGAGCCAGTCTGGGCCTTTTCCCTGTTCACATGCAATGTGTTCCCTACATTCCACATTGGCTGATTCTTCCACAATTCTTGTTCTTGAGTTGAATACTCTGTAGGCCTTGGATTGAGAGGAATAGCCCATAAAATATCCTTCATCAGATTTGGCACCAAACTTAGGAAGAACCCCATGTGTGATAAGAATGGTGCATGGACATAGAAAAGGTTTTAGAAATCCAATGTAGGGAACTCTTTAGAACTAGAGTTTATAAGGTGTCTTGTTGAGAGGCTTGACAATGAGAACTCTATTCTGCACATAGCAAGCTGATCTGACTGCTTCTGCCCAGAATGTGAAAGGAAATTTTGAATCAGCCAACATTGATCTTGCTGATTCTATTAGAGTTCTGTTTCTTCTTTCAGCAACCCCATTTTGTTGAGGAGTTCTTGGAGCACTGTATTGTCTTTCTATTCCCTTGCTTTCATAGAAATAGTTCAGAATGTGGTTCTTGAACTCTGTACCTTGATCACACCTTGATTTTCACCCTTTGATTGCTTTGATTCTCAACTCGAAGAATGTAAGATTTAAGAATCTCAGCAGTTTCATCTTTTATTCTCAATAAGTATACCCATGAAAATCTGGTATAATCATCGGTAATCACCAACCAGTATGACTTCTTGTCCATTGACATGACATTTTTAGGACCAAAGAGATCCATGGGCAGCAGCTGTAGAGGAGTGTCATTTGAATTCAATGTCTTGGGCTTGTGAGAACTCTTGTGTTGCTTCCCTTTCAAACATGCAATGCAATGATATTCAAGTTAGAATTCTTTGTCAGGAAGCCCTCTGACAAGATTTTCCTTTACCAACTTGTTAATGGTTTTAATATTGACATGGCTTAATCTCCTGTGCCCGAGAGCTGATTCATCAACTGATGCCTTTGATAGAAAACAAGATACACTACCAGATGGAGTGACCTCATTCATATCAAGCACATATAGGTTATCTTTTCTTTGATCAGTCAGTAGTATCTTCTCTGGAGGAGGTTTTCTTAAACCAGGGGATAGAACAAAGCATTCTTTATCAGTGAAAAGCATCCAATGCTTTTGATCACAGACCTGGGAAACACTCATGAGATTGAAATCCAATTCTTTGACATAGTTTACTCTTTCAATACTCATTCTTTCATTGGACATAATTCCTTGTCCAGTAATAGATCATCCTTTTGAATCACTCCCAAAGGCAACATATCCTCTATTGAACTGTCTAAAGTTGGAGAGGACGGATCTGTTGCCTGTCATGTGCCTGGAACAACCACTGTCTACAACCCAGGTGTTATTCTTGTGACCTGGCTGTCCCTGCACATGAGAGAGATCTAGTTAGTGGGAGGAACGCAAGACCTTACAAACCTGGATAAGTATTTCGTTGGATCAGTAGCATCAGTATTTTTGCATTCAATAGAGCCAATGATAAAGCTTTGAGGAATAGAAGCTGGGATCTTGGCTTTCCATTGCTGATTCAATGGTTTTCCAGATTTCTTTGCTCTATCAGCAGCTGATGTTTCTTTGGTTGCTGACAGATTTGCTTGATCAGCAGCAGATTTTGCTACTGAGGGCTTTGGCTTATCAGCAGCAGATTTTGTTGCTGCTGATGGTTTTACTTAAGCAGCAGCAGGCTTCTTTGGTTTCTTGGGCTTTATCTGATCAGCAGCATTTGTGCTGGCTGTTGATGGTTTAACACCAGATGTATGCCTATCCTTCTTTACCTTGCTGATAGGCTTTTGTTTAAGAGGGGCTTGATGAAGAATCTGATTGAAAGGATTAAATTTACAATTTGCAGCAAAGTAGTCTGATTCACCACAGATGATGCAAGATTGTTGAGGTTTTGGCAGATGCTTCCTTGGTGGGGACAGAGAGTTTCTTAACTGAGTTGCTTTGGCTTCAAAGCTTCTTACCTTTTTGTTCTTGTTTGTCTTCTCAAAAGCATGTTGCTTTAGGTTTATTTGTTGCTGAAGGTAGTAGAAGCAGGTGCTGGCAGTATGGTTGTATTTGCCACACACAAAGCATGATTTAGCTAATTCGTCCCTTTGAAAGTACACATAATCCCTTTTCTTGAATAAGTCTTTGAAATTCCAGGGATGGGCTTTGTTGTGCTCAAAGGTGGCTTCCTCCAATGTCTTTTGAACATATGGAGCTTTGTCTCTAGGAAGAATGGTTTTGGGTTGGTGGAGATTGAGGACTGTCCCTTTTCAACATTTAGCTTTCTTCCTTGTGGAGGATAGCTAATTTTGATTTGTTTGGTGGGATGAGATACTAGTACTGTTTTTTAAGGGATGAAAAGGCTTGGATTGTTGGCTTTAATAACTTAACAGGTAGGTGGTGATGGAGCTTTATTGGTTTTAATGGAGTCTAAGCATGTTGACTCAGACTCGGGTGAAGTAGTGCATTCTTGCATAGGGGTTTCTTGGACAACAGGGTCAAGATTTCGGTTGGCCATATCAAGGTTGAAAGATTGAAACTTGGTTCATGAATGGCTACATAGTTAGCAGGTGGAGGAACAACATTGTAGGGTTGTTCAGCTTGGAATCCAAGACCAGCAGTTACCTTTTCATGAATTTGAGCATCCAAAAGTCTTTGCAGCTTTTTGGATGCAAACTCATATTTTTCCACATGGACCTTTTGGTCTGCTAATTTGGCCCTTGTAGCTTTTAACTTAACCAGAAGATCATCAATTTGAGTTTCAAGGTTTGTTTTTTCATGTTTTAATGATGCAATTTCTTTCTTTAAACAGTCAATCTTTTCCTTGTAGCTGTTTTCAACCTTTTTAAATTCAGATTTCATTTGGTGAAATTTTTCATTTTGATCTATGAGATTCTGGTTATGTTTCCTGTATCCAAGGACCTTATCATTACAAACTTGAGTACAAAGATTTTCATATACCTGAGTTGGTACCTATGATGTGTGTCTGCCATGAGAGCTTGATTGTTGGCAGGAAGATCCTCATACTGGAAGCTCTAGTCAAAGTCAGCAGTTCCAACAGCTGCACAAGCTGCAGTTTGTGTAGGAGGAGTGGCATGTTGTTGTCTTGGCTGAGCTTGGTGAGCTTGTCTGGTCTGAGCAGCAGCTAGGTTTGCCTTTGGTGCCTTGCATTCTCTAGCAAAATGACCAAGTTGGTTACAGTTGTAACACCTCAATTTGCTTTTGTCCAAGCCAACTCCGGTGTTGGAGTTGTTGCTTGGAACGGGTCTTCTTGTTCTTGAGTACAACCTTTTTGATCTTAGAGAGAGCATGGAATCGGAGTGTTGTATATCCATTTCTTCTAGATCATCTGGATGAAAACATTCCAGATCTTCCTTGATAAAGGACATATTCCTTGAGTTTTCAGAGACAAAAGCAGCAAAGGTTGATGTTTGAGGTGGGGCTTCAAGAAGAAATGGTGAGTTGTTTAATTGAGAGGTTGGAGTTTAGGGATGAGTGACAATGGGAGGGTAGTAGTTGCTAGAACTGGGAACTGAGTGGTCAGAGTGAAGTGCAGAGGAATTCATAAGTCTTCAGCATGCCAAACAACTCAGTCATCTGCAGGGTCTTTAATTTTCAGTTCTTCTTATTGACACTGTGTAAAGTGTCCAGCAGCTGGGCAGAGACCTGATGAACTTCTTGAGAATGTCTTCATTCTCCAGCTTCACTTTTGAGCACTGTAGCTCTCCCACAAGGTAGGTGTACCTGTTATACAGCACAGTAACAAACTCATCTTCCTTCCAGACAAAGTTCTCATATTGTTGCTTCAAAATGTCTCTTATGTTTTCTTTCACTTCTTCTGAACCAGCAAACATCTTCTCAAGAGCCTCCCATAGCTCCTTGGCAGTCTTATATCCTCTGAAGTTATGAAATACTTCATTTGGCAAGCACATCTGAATGGCTCCTAAAGCTTTGAAGTCTACCTCCATCTTCTTGATGTCTTCATCTGAATACTTTGAAGGTTCTTTGGGGACTGATGGACCTCCAGAATCAGGAGAGGCCACCATGGGTACATATGGTCCATCTTTAATGGATCTCCACATCCCATACTCTTGATAACAGAAGAAACTTTCCATCCTGTTCTTCCACATATCGTAGTCTTCTCCAGACACCAGTCTTGGTGGTCTATTGATGCTTCCAATATCTTCAAAACCATTGTTTTGTGCCATTTTGGATTTGTGATAAAGGGTGTCTTAGCAAAGAGATAGAATTGAATAGAACCAGAGAGTGATTAAACAAGTGTGAGTTTGTTTAATCTGAGAGCCAAAGCTCTGATACCACTTGTAGGATCGGTAAATACAAGATGGTTCTATTGTAGTTGAGATTGGCGGAAACAATCACAACTAATCAATGTAAACAAGTAAACAAAAAGAGTACCGATAAATGCAATTTGTATTAAGCTTCAATGGTTACAAGATTATTGAGAAAACTCTAAGAAAGCACACTTGTACAATGAACGAATACAATACTTATATAGTAACTTAGAATCAAGACAAACCCTTGATTCTAAGGATTAGATCAAACACAAGCCGTTGATCTTGTATAGAAGCTATACTACACGTTAAGAAAACAAATACTACAATGGTTAACTTTACTCAAACATCTTCTTAGGCATCATTGCTTGAATACTTGGAAGAACAACGTTGTTGTCTTTTATTGTCTGCACCAGTAACATTCTTTCTGCATGGGATGTGTCAGAGTTGCAGCAGAAAGTTGTTAGTGGTAAAGTTTATTTTGCTGTGCCAATCAGCAGCAACGATTGGTCTTCATCGGATATGGCTATCAGCAGCATTGTTGATGATCCGCAGCAAGACTCAACTATCCAAAGCTGCTGATGATTTGCTTATCAGCAGCATCAAGTGTTTGATACTTCTGAGAAGCTTATCAGTAGCAACTCTGGTCTTCAGCAGATAAGGCTGTTCATAGCAGAAATGTTCATCAGCAGGAGAACAACTATCCGCAGCAAACAAGCTTATCCGCAGCAGCTTGTTGGTCAGCAGGAAAACTGTGGAGTCCGTTGCAGTTTTACTTAGAGAATTTTGTAGCCATCAGTCTTTATTTCTACAGAGTCGGTTCTTAGGTAACCAATCCATGCCAATCATTACGTCAAAGCTGCCAAGTGTGACCGACATGAGGTCAATCTCAAGCTTATGCCCAGCCAATATGTGTTTACATCCCTTAAGAATGTGGGTCACTTCAATTATCTGATTGTCTGCTATCTCAATAGTATACTTGGTTTCTAATAGAGTTGGAGTACGACTGCACCAACTTGAAAATTGTGAAGTCATGATGAGATTTCTAATTCGGTCAAGGAAAGAGGTTCACATATAGGAAGGAAAATCTAATGAGATATAGATTCCAGTAATACAAGGAATATGTCGTATGTTTAAGTAATCGTGTTCAACTGATGGTTGGTTAGATTAAATCCCCATTTTCTAATGTCATTGGAACAACTGGATATGCTGGGTATAAATCTAATTAGACTAAGGATTAGTCACAGGATAAGTTAATAGAGTCAAAGGGAATTTATTGTTGGAGGAATAACGTGTTAGCTTAGTATGAATTCTTCAAATTCCGCTTTCATACTTGGGGTCGATGGGTTTGCCATGAAATTCTACCAAAGTTTCAATCGAGTTGGTTTCTGTAATCACGTGTGGATGAGAGTCCTAATTTCACTAAGACTCTTTCATGAGTGAGATATAATGATGGATCCTATTGATGATTGTTCAGTGTGTCTGTAAACATCTTCAACCTGATAGTCGCGTCTATCAACTGTTGAACAGGTTTAACGATACCAACTAGTCGTTGAGCGGATTACGAGAATTTCTACGGACAGTGGAAACTTAAGTCTGTAATTCACAGATTAGGAACATTTATTCACACACTATGTTTCACCAGGACTTACATGCACCTCAAATTACTATTACGTGTGCACCCGTAATGATAATTTGCTTTACATGCTCACCCTAGTTCTCCCCGTCCTGTGCCATAATGTCCTTTAGTTTGTATTGCTGAGTACAGAGTGTTTTCAGATATGATAAGTCGTCAAAAAGCTTAGTCATCAACCATAAGTTGATCAATTAGAACTCATATCAGGATGAGTAGTCGAGAATGGTTTGATCCGAGTATTCACTCGAGTTGAAACACAATACGAGAGTCCAATCCAGCGGATTGTAGATGAGAACATGCACATGAAACAAACATGTACATGAAATGAGACTTCAATAAATGAAACTAATTCATGAATACAAGTTACAGGAAGCAGTAAAGTAGTCATCCTTCCAACTGAGTCAGGATAGGGTCTGAGTATGCAATGAGCAATGCGTTCTCAACTTTGTAGTCAATCTATCTTCAACAGAATATCGACCAAAGACGCGAGCCCATGGCTCGGGAAAGTGAAGACATCTACGTGTCAACGGATTCTGCAATAATGCGTGCAACAGTCTGCCTTCACTCGGTGCATTGTTGCTAGTGGGTACAGTAGGGACTCGCCTCCGACGAACCCAACTCCCAAAGAGACATGTGCTAGTGTTGAGTGTCGTCCATAACATGGGCCTGAGAAATCCCACCAAACCCGACAGGTGATGGTGGTGTAATTGACTCCTCCGAAGGCTCCGTCTCGCTGCCCTCGTGGTGATTCCCTGAGTGTCGCCACTGGGAATAATGATGCAATGCAAATGATGTGTCCCTCGCCAACTGAGGGTGTTATGGATGGTATTACATGCCTGCACTGCAATGTATGTATAGATGCTATGTGTACCATGTATGAGTGTTTGTGCCGTGTAACTAATGTGTGAGGTTGTAGTCTAGTATGCAGTCCTAGTTCTCTATAACCAATGTCTCTGATACCAATCTATCACACCCCCAAATTCCACTAACAGAGTTTTACCGTTTGGTGTGTGACAAAATAGGATCTCAGTCATTAGTTACATCAAACGACACTATATGGGACATAAATGAAATATCATAAAAGTTCAGAGTTAATGTGGGAGCGTTTAAATAAGAAAATAAATGCGCAAAACAAGCGCTCCCAAGTTTAGTTTTAATAAAACAAGTAAATTGTTTAAAATGTTTGCATAAGGATGAAATGATAGTAGGACTCCATGCATGTCCTAAGTGTGCAACTTGTTCCTTAGCGACCTGAGAAACATGTATGAAAAGTGCCAACACAAGGTTGGTGAGTTCACAAGTTTGCAAGTGAATAAACTGTTTGATGTTTGTAGGATCCACATACGTAAGTCACACCTAAAGCTAGCTAGACAATGTACAAGTTACTCTAAGCGTTCGCAACCGAAGCTGACTGTTTGTGTTTGGGGTGCCTTCCGCCATTGCTAACATCAACAATGGCAAATGTTTAGGACAATTTACACCCGTTCGACCTCCAATCGAGTTAGCGCGACTAACCCGGGTGGGGTTTGTCACATTACTGAGTATTAAGCAGAAATACTGTCGAGGTGACTTCTTAAACTGTGATGCATGAACCATTTCATGACCTTGTTTGGCATGATTGATTTATGAAACATTTTGAGTATCTTGAAATGATTGTACCGATTGTTTATATATAATGTATTCTAAGCTCTTATTGTATTTCACTTGCCCGTGGAACGACATGTTGGACAGGACCCGTGGAACGGTCTATATATATATATATATATATATATATATATATATATATATATATATATATATATATATATATATATATATATATATATATATATATATATATATATACTGATGATTGTTCATAGTTATCTATGAATTTGGGGGTGGAACCCCATGGATGCGTTCAAGATACTTTGGCGGGTAACTAGAAGGCGACCTTCTGACTAGTATGTAGTTATCTGATGAATGTAATGTTCTGTCTAGGAAAGAGTGGTGTATAAATCTCTCCTAGACCCGTCGCTCTTACCTGGGAACATATTTGTTGGAGTTACTACTCTAGTTAAATAACTGTCATGTGTTATGGGCGTGACAAGTTGGTATCAGAGCCTCAGTTTAAGAGATTTAGATACTATAGGAATAGTATCTAGACTTAAACTAAGACTCTGAGATTAGTCTGGAATGCCCAGGATAATTTTGATGTATACATTCAGTACGAACTGTAACAGGAAATACCTAGAAATCAGATAATTAAAAGCATTTTTGGCCAAGTGTAGTTAATTTCTGAATTTCTGGATTATGATCGGTTATACGAATTTTGATATTATACATCTGTATGTAGGTACCAGATGGCAGGACGTGGTAGAGGAAGAGGTAGAGGTAGAACACCCAATACTAGGTCTCATACTCGCGACACGACAAACACTGATCCAAACGAGAACGTAAATACGCATACCGAACCACAACAACCTGTGGAAGAAGACATTATGACTGAATCTCAATTCCAGGGAGCAGTGGCATCTGAGGTCACCCGCATGCTTCAAACAAGTTTACCTGGAATGCTTGATGGTGCCCTTAGAAGAAGGGAGAATCATAACAGTCTGGGAAACCGAAACGAAGGTACTAGTGGTGATATTCCTCGAACATAATATATTCTTCATACCACTCCACTAGTAAACAATATAGGCACAACTCAAACTCATGAAATAGTTGGAATGGCAAACCAGAGCACTGGCATACACAGCCATGGATGCAACTATAAGAATTTTAGCGACTGTCATCCCAAACCCTTCAATGGAATGAAAGATGCCATTCCAGCCTTGCAGTGGATCACTTCCATGGAAGCTGTTATAAAAATGAGTGAACGTAGAGCAGACCAAGCTGTAAAATTTGCTACACATTCATTTGAAGAAGAGGCTCTTGACTGGTGGGAGTCAATCAAATAGACGAAGGGAGAAGCTGTGACAGATAAGATAACTTGGGAGGATCTCAAGTCTTTGATTATTAGGAGGTACTATCCACATAATGCCATGGATAAGATCGAAGCTGAATTTCTACGGTTTGAGGATGGAACCATGACTCATCAGGAATACACAACCAAGTTCAATGAAATGGCCAAGCTGGTGCCACATTTGGTTACTCCTGGGTCAAGAAGAGTCAAATGTTATATTCAGGGTCTACCGCCTAAGGTTCGTACCTTAGTGAAATCCATCGCACTTAAGACAACTGATCTGGCTGTTGAGAAAAGTGCGGTGATGTTTGATGAGGTGGTAGCCCAAGAGCCACCAGAGATTGATCACAAAAGGAAACTTGAAGCGGTTATTTTCAAACGAGGAAACAGTAAGTTCCCAAGGAGAGGAGGATTCAACTTTAACCATGATAGAGTTAATCAGGGAATAAAGTGCCAGACTTGTCAGAAGTTTAGACATTTTGCAACCCAATGCCCAAATGTTAAATGTTTTAATTGCGGAGAGATAGGGCATTATAAGAATTCCTGCCCTAAACCACCGAAGCAAGTGTCAGGTGGTCAGAAAAAGGGCATCGGTCGAGTATTTGTTTTAGGAAGTGGAGATGAGTCAAAAGGAAAATCTGAGGTGGCAGGTACTTTCTTAGTTAATAATATTTACGCCAAGATTCTATTTAATACAGGGGCAAATAGAAGTTTCTTTCATTGCATTCACCCCATATTTAGGCGTAAGACCGATCCCACTTATTAATGCCTATGTCGTTGAAGCAGCTAGTGGTGAACAAATTAGGATAACCAAATCGTACCCTGATTGTGTCATCAGTTTTGGTGACGATAAGGTGATAGTTACACTAATGCCTATGAATTTGAATAAATATGAGGTTATCCTAGGGATGGATTGGTTAAACTAATACCAGGCCCAGATTGATTGTGACCAGAGAACGGTCAAGATTAAGAAACCAGATGGATCTAGTTTGATGATTCAAGGAGATAGTAAGTCTAATAAGATTGAAATTATTTCGATAGCAAGGGCTAAGAAAGAGTTGATTAAGGGAGATGGTATATTTTTACTCCATGCTTTAAACGCTAAAACCGAAGGACAGATTGCGGATATTCCTGTAGTCTGTGATCACCCGGATGTTTTTTCGGAAGAATTACCGGTCTTCCCCCTGATCGTTAAATCAAATTTCGAATCGAACTCATTCCTGGAGCTAAACCTGTTGCAAAATCCCCTTATCGTCTAGCTCTTTCCGAATTAAAAAGAACTCACGAAACAAATTCAAGAACTCTTAGACAAAGGGTTCATTCGCCCGAGTACTTCCCCTTGGGTAGCACCAGTGCTATTCGTAAAGAAGAAAGATGGTAGTATGAGGATGTGTATCGACTATCAGGAATTGAAGAAGCTGAATATAAAGAATAGATATCCATTACCTAGAATAGATGATCTGTTTAATCAACTATAAGGAGCCAAGTACTTTTCAAAGATCGATCTTAGGTCAGGATATCAGCAGTTAAAGGTAAAAGAAGAGGACGTACCTAAAACTGCTTTTAGGACCCGATATAGTCACTATGAATTCCTAGTCATGTCATTTGGTCTAACGAATTCCCCTGCAGCATTTATGGACCTAATGAACAGTGTTTGTAAACCATTCCTTGACAAGTTTGTCATTGTTTTCATCGATGATATTCTTATCTATTCCCAAAGTCAGGAAGAGCATGCTGAGCATCTTAGAATCATTCTGGAAACCCTGAGAAAAGAAAGATTGTACGCTAAGTTTTCAAAATTTGAATTTTGGAAACAAGAAGTACAATTTCTTGGGCACATAGTAAACGAACAAGGAATACAAGTAGACCCAAGTAAAATCGAAGCTGTCGTGAAATGGGAAGCCCCAAAGACTCCAACAGAGATTAGAAGCCTTCTTGGACTAGCTGGCTATTAAAGAAGATTTATTAAGGACTTTTCCAAGATTACTACACCTTTGACTGTTTTAACTCAGAAGGCAGTAAAGTTTGAATGGGGCACAAGACAAGAAGAAGCTTTCAACATTCTCAAGAATAGGCTTAGTCATGCACCAATCTTAGCACTTCCTGAAGGAAATGATGATTTTGTCATCTATTGTGACGTTTCCCGAACTAGTCTGGGTTGTGTGTTGATGCAACGAGACAAGGTTATTGCCTACGCATCACGCCAACTTAAAGTTCATGAGAAGAACTATACTACGCATGATCTTGAACTTGGTGCCATAGTGTTTGCTCTAAAGATTTGGAGACACTATCTATATGGTACTAAATACGTAATATATTCAGACCATAAAAGCCTCCAACATATTTTTAATCAGAAGGATTTAAATATGAGGCAAAGGAGGTGGATGGAACTTATCAACGATTATGACTGTGAAATCAAATACCATCCCGGGAAGGCAAACGTAGTAACAGATGCTTTAAGTCGGAAAGAACGAAGTCAACCAATTAAAGTAAAAGCACTACGATTAGATCTAAAGTTAGACTTGATGGAGCAGATTAAAGAAATTCAACCAAAAGCATTAGAAGAAGAAAACATTAAAAAGAGCGTATGGTCGAAAAACAGAAGTTACTATCTAAAGGAAATGATGGAAGCATGAGATTTGAGCAAAGAATCTGGATTCCTAAACTTGGAAATATTCAAGAAAAGATCTTAAATGAAGCACACAAATCAAGATATTCCATGCATCTAGGTGCAAACAAGATGTACAAAGACCTGAAGACTCATTACTGGTGGCCAAACATGAGGAGATCTATAGCCCAGTACATAAACCAATGCTTGAGTTGCCTTCAAGTTAAAATTGAACATCAGAAACCAGCAAGTCAACTACAACAAATAGAATTACCTGTCTGGAAATGGGATCGAATTACAATGGACTTTGTAACTAAACTTCCCAGAACTCAGAAAGGACATAATGCCATATGGGTTGTGGTCGATAGACTGACCAAGTCAGCCCACTTTATACCCATCAATGAGACATACTCTATGGATAAGTTAGCTAGAATCTATATCAATGAAATTGTGAGCCACCATGGAATACCACTGTCTATTATTTCTGATAGAGACAGTTGATTCACATGTAGATTCTGGACGATTTTTCAGAAAGAATTGGGAACTCGACTTACCATGAGTACTGCCTACCATCCTTTGACTGACGGACAGAGTAAGCGTACAATTCAAACTCTAGAAGATATGCTAAGAGCTTGTATTATAGATTTCGGAGGTAATTGGGAGAATCACCTTCCGTTAATCGAATTCTCCTATAACAACAGTTATCACTCTAGCATCACAGCAGCACCATTTGAAGCATTGTATGGAAGAAAGTGCAGAACTCCTATCTATTGTACTGAGGTAGGAGATAGTCAGTTATGTGGACCTGAAGTTATACAGTAAACAACAGATAACAGAGTCTAGATTAGACAACGATTAAAGGATGCTCAAGATCGTCAGAAGTTTTTTAAAATTTTGCATATGTTTTAAATAGTATATTTAGCTTATACATCAATTTTGTGTTAATCAAAGTGTCCTTAGTAGTAGTACAATTGGAATAACCATTCCAAGCAAATGTAAAGGTCACAGTTTCAAGTTTTGACAACAACACTATTTATTTTTTAAGGGTCTTATTTCTTTTTTTTTCTCTCCTCTTTTTTTTTCTCTCTTTAAAAGGTTGTCCCATAAAAACTTATAATTGTTTAAAAGGTGCTTCATCAAGTACCCCATAACTCATTCAAAAATAATGAACAATCATAATATACGCGTACATATGTAGCAAGTCTATGTACCTCCATGAGGTGATAGGGTGTTGGCATACACGGCATCTATCCCACATTATACAAAAATAATAATATCCTTTGGTAAATGAAGGCGTTGTAATCTCAATCAGGGGCAGATCTAAAGGTTGTTCATTGGGGGCGAGGCACCTACTAGGATTCATCTCAATAGTAAAAAAAATTAGATATCTTTGAGCAAGCACCTTCCCAAATATCTTAGAAGGCATCTTTTGTAAGAAGGAAATCGACCGAGAGAGAATGAAATGGAAGAGGTTGATGAGAGCAAGTTTTTTTATGGTAGGAAAGCCATGAAAGCTTTGGAAAAGAAACTATATTCCAAAAATAAATTCCAAACAAGTTCACATTGATAGTTTCATAAAAAAAATGGGTTTTTACTAATTCAAGGAGTTGGTTCGAACAAAAAAAACAAAAAAACTGACAACGGACATGGCTTCTTGTTCGCCTCCTTGTTTGCTGACGAAACAATAGGGTTATGGCTTCTTGTTTGCCTCCTTGTTCGTTGATGGAATAGTAGGGTTATGGTTTCTTGTTCGCCTTCTTGTCTGCCAATGGAACAGTAAGGTCTGATTGCCAATGGGAGTTTGGAATTTGATCGGTTCTTTTTTTTCCTATATGATCATTACGATTTAATGAATAAATTGAGAGTTTAGAATTTGATCAGTTCTTTTTCTTTTCCTACATGAGCATTACGATTTAATGAATAAATCTCAATTTATTATATCTAATATCCACATCTTTTTCTTAAAAAATAAGAAAAAGATGAATAATTTCACATTAACATGGAAACCTGTTAAACAAGAAAAAATATTTGATTAGTAAGTTACTTAAAAGTTGACTGACTAAATCGAGATAAAAAAAAGTTTGAGTGACTTATTTATAACAGTTTAAAATTTTGATTATATTTCTACGAAGTTTTCACATTTTTAAAAAGACAAGCTTCATATTAACCTTTTTAGTTCAACTAGAATACCAATTTAAACCTTTTAAAATGTTTTGAATTTTAAACAACCAAGAAGTTAAACATCTTAGAGCTTCACAATGGGTTTTGTAGATCATACATTATCCTTATATTTTAAGGTAAAATTAAAAAACTTTCCAAATTACCCACTACATCCTATTTTTTTATATTTTTTCTTATACTTATAAAGATACAAAACTTGGGAGTTAGAGGAACAGATGGGAGCCAATTAACCTCTTCTATTCACATATTAATTTCGAGGATGAAATTTCTTAAAGAAGGGGAGATTTGTAACACCCGAAAAATTTCCCAAGAATTCGAGGGCTAAACTTGGCAATTTTCATAGTTAAAGGGTAGATATATAAATAAAGTTCAGGGACTTAAAATTAAAAACCTAAAGATGGAAGGGATAGCGGACCGCTATCCCTGGCATACCGGTACGTTATGAGCGAAGCAAGCAATGAATCGGGAACTGACACGTGTCCGGTGACTCATCAGACACGGGGTCCGATAGCAGACCGACATCTAGAACCATAACGGTCCGTTATGTAAGCCCAAAGGCAGTTTTGTGGCTGGATGCGGTAGCGGACCGCTACCCTCCAGCATAACGGTCCGCTACGGGTGCAAATGTTGCCCTATAAATAGATGAACGTATTTGAACTCTTACACACACTCCACACCATCCATTACACACACAAACACTCTAATCCTCTTATCCCGAGCCCCGTTCGCATACGAGAGTTCAATTTCCAACGTTTCGACTCCCAATTGTCGTAGATAGTACTGAGGTAAGGTTTCGACTCCCAATTGCCGTAGATATGCACCATTAACCTAAGAATATATGATTAAGTAATGTTATGAAAATCTAGGAACTCTGCCCGAGGTGATTGTCACATTACTGAGTATTAAGCAGAAATACTGTCGAGGTGAGTTCTTAAACTGTGATGCATGAACCCTTTCATGACCTTGTGTGGCATGATTGATCTATGAAACATTTTGAGTATCTTGAAACGATTGTACCGATTGTTTATATATAACGTATTCTAAGCGCTTATTGTATTTCACTTGCCCGTTGAGCGGTATATTGGACAGGACCCATGGAACGGTCTTTGGTTATATATATACTGATGATTGTTCATAGTTATCTATGAATTTGGGGGTGGAACCCCATGGATGTGTTCAAGATAATTTGGCGGGTCATTTTAAAAACTATTTTAGTTTATGAATTCACCAGCCTTGTGCTGACCCATGTTTTATCAAATGTTTTTGACCGCATCACAGGTAGTCATTAGACAGGGCATTGCAGGACTAGAATGAACAGATGAACGATCCAGATGATGTGCATGCCAGGAACTATAAGTCCCGATTGATATGTTCCTTGTTAGGGACAAGGATGTAACTTTTATTAAATTATGTTGTAAACAATATTTGATATTAATAGAAGTTATGTTTTAGTCTTCCACCATGTGTTTTTGATATCAACGTCACAGTAACTAGAAGGCGACCTTCTGATTAGTATGTAGTTATCTGACGAATGGAATGTTCTGTCTAGGAAGGAGCGGTGTATAAATCTCTCATAGACCCGTCGCTCTTACCTGGGAACATATCTGTGGGAGGTACTACTCTAGTTAAATAATTGTCCTGTGTTACGGGCGTGACAATATCGAACCCTAGTGACTCTATGATAACTATACTAGACTCTGACTCGGACTAAAGATTAATTGATGGGGGTTTATTACACTAAGGATTATAACTACTTAATGCAGAAAACTAATAACTAATGTAACTATCAAGACAAAAGCTAAGAAAGATATCAGATAAGGGAAGAATACCACCCAGGTCAACACTTAACCATTTTTCCAACATTTTTCAATTCAACATGACACCAAAATATCCCAACCCTTGGGTTTTTGTTTCAAAACATTCACACATCAATCCATATACCAAAATGAACATAAAACATGTATTAAAATCATCCATTTATAAGATTTATATTTACACCCCAAACATCATAACGTATACAAGAATTCGCCAAAACGCCTTAGACTTTACTTGGACTTCATCGGAGCTTTTCCTACATAACACCACATGTATCACCATTAGTAATGAAGATAAAACATATCAAACAAGTAACTACTACTTATTTTCACTCATTCATCCATTTGACGCGTTTCCACCCAATTTGTCATTAGGCTACATATCACTTGCATTTCACCTTACAAGTTCTTTTCATTTGTCATTCATAATTAACACATTTCTATTTCCATTATGGCACATAGGCCATAACCTCATTTAAATTATAATACTTAGATCATAACCTCATATCTCATTTCCATTATGGTACTTAGACCATAACCTCATTTCAATTATGGTATTTAACCATAACCTCATTACCACATTTCCATTATGATTCTAGATCATAACTTCATCATCCATTTCCATTATGATTCTTAGATCATAACTTCATAACCCATTTCCATTATGATTCCTAGATCATAACTTCTTCACCCATTTCCATTATGGTATTTAGACCATAACTTCGTATCCACATTTCCATTATAGTATTACTACTATAAATACATTCATTCACTTGTACTTACATAATTGAAATGTTAGACTCAAGTGCCTAAGCGAGAGGGAAGATCAGGGAAGTTCGAGGTGTTTAAGCCTCAAGTGACTAAGCGAGTCAGGGATAAGAATGTTAGACATCCCGTGACTCATAAAAGCTTAAAGAAACTGGTATAAAAGCCAGTGCTATGTGAAACCAGGATTCCCCTGAGCAAGTTATCTCAGGATATTATCGGTAACATGTGGTACTAGTATATAGATCCTAAATCGGGCGAGGCAGTGGTGATTGGAAAGGTGTGGTCTGAGAGTGGAAGCTTAGTGCCAAGGGAACTGATCAGAGTTTTTGATGAAGTCTGCTTCATAAACTTTTCTGTGAAAGATCTGGAGGCGCTAGCTAACAAGTACTGCATGTACACGGACAAATAGACAAAGTTCCTTGCTTCTAAATACGACAAGGTGGTCAAGTTCTGCTTTGACTACAAGAAGAAGATGGAAGCTAAAGCTGGGGAGCTGTGAAGACCGAAGATAATCCAGAGTTGTTGTCAAAGGGGAGTTTGTTGAAGCACTTTTGTGTGACAAACACTCTGAATATTGTCTTAGCTTTTGTACTTGTCTTGTATGTATTAGTCTTTGTATCTCAGTGTCTATATTAGTTATCGAGTTGTATTTACTATTGTATGTACTCGTTGTCTAAATTCTCTAAGTGTTTTGCGCACTTAGCATGTGCACATGAGTTATCTTCTGCGTACTTAGCAAGTAGGAAAGAACTCTCTGCGTACTTGCTAAGTACGCATGAGTATTTTGCCCTTCGCACTTGCTAAGTGCGCAGAGACCAGGTCTAGTATAAATAAGCAAGGTTAACAGATCTTATGTACGCAGTCATATGCACTCAGTTGTATTCTCTCTGTAACCTTCAAGTTTATAATAGACGGAATTTGAAAGTGATTTCGTTGTCGGTTTACTTTGTGTTGCTTGTTTCTCCACCTAGTCACGGGTATTCTGCACCCGGTCCGACTAGTCACACACCCACACGTAACGATCCGAGACACCCGGGGACCTACAAGTGCAAAAGCACTTACCTTTCGGGTTATAAGATCCCGTTCCACCTTCACGATTCGTAATTTGATTACCTAAACATATACACCTAGTTTAGTAATCTATCATACATCAAAATCAAAATTTAATTTAGTTCACAACCCAATCTTCCATTTCCAACCCAGACTGACCCGTTTGGGTTATTCCCATATCCAAACACACTCTTTCCATCCAAACTCACCTACTTGAGTTTCATTACCATTCCTTAAAACTAACTTTTTATTTAATCTCTAACATTAGATTAATTTAGTGTTCATTCAAGTGTCTAACATCATATAAATACTTAATCATCATTAATTCATCATCCTTTCATCATAATCCAAAAATCCCCAAATTTCTCCATATGAACCCTAACTTCTCATAATCAAAATCAAAGGGTTCTAGGATGTTAATGACCATTCTTTACCTTTAGTTTAGCAAGATTATCAACAATCTAACACTAATTTACCCCATGCATCATAAATTTTGGATTTCTACAAAACCCATCTATGAACCCAACAATGGTGAACTAACAAG
The DNA here is from genome assembly GCA_023525975.1 of Smallanthus sonchifolius. Lineage (NCBI taxonomy): Eukaryota > Viridiplantae > Streptophyta > Magnoliopsida > Asterales > Asteraceae > Smallanthus > Smallanthus sonchifolius. The sequence continues at coordinate 21,923,463 of CM042043.1, forward strand.
GATGATAATCACTTACTTGATGTTAGGAAGGTGATGTGCAAGTCAAAACCTTCATAATTCAAGCTCCAAATGCACGATTTTGCTCCGACGCTTCTTTCTCTCTTTTCTCTCTTGAAATTGAACAATCTCAACACAACAAGTGGTTCAATTTTGACTTCAGCAAATCAAATATGGCAGATTTTTCATTTTACACCTTTAGCCCCTCAACTTTCATTTCGCCCATTTTCATTCCAAAATTAGTTAAAAACTAATATAACCTCATCACTAACTTGAAACCCACTTGTTTCAAATTATTTCTAAACTATTATTTTCACCATAATATTTATTTAGAAATATTTATTTATTTAAAAACGAACCCAGATTTTGGTTCGTTACACTGAAAGCGTCTAAAAAATCATTATTCCAACATTCAATCCAAAGACCGATAAAAGATTAAAACTTTACGAGTAATCATCATATCCGGTGTACAAGGTGAAACGTTGGCATGATCCTATGTGGAGACCAAGATCACGCCGTGATCTTGGTGGAACACCGCCCCCTTGATACAAAAACCACGCCGTGGTATTCCCCGTGAGATTTATCACGCCAAAACTCTTCTAATTTCAAAGGAATATATCCGTTGAACGGATATATTTAAATAAAAAAAGTTTTTTTTAAATTTAATTCACACCATCTATATAAACACATCCTATACTTCACAAAATCATAAACAATTTATCTCAACTTCTCTATACTACAAAAAAAATGTCTTCATCATCAACCGAGGAAGCCCGGGTAATGACGTTCGGAGCTATGGCATCGGCGGGGGTTAGGTGGTGGCAAGAGGCGGAATCGTCCTCAAGACCATTAAAACGAAGCGCACGTCTCAACCGTGACGGGGCGGCTGCTAACACACTTTTACTCAAAGATTACTTTGACGAAGGTTGTTTATACGGGGAGGAGCAATTTAATACACGGTTTCGAATGAGTCGGGATTATTTTTAAGAATTAACACTGATCTCGAGAGAGACGTGCCTTGGTTCCGTCAACGTGTTCAAGAATCAAATCATTAGTAATGTAATTTTTATGTTAGTAATGTAATTTTTTATTATTATTAATGTATTTTTTTTTAATTATTAATGTAATTTTTTATTATTAATGAATATTATTTATTATGTTTTATTTTATTTAAATAAAAATTAAAAAATAAACATTTAATTATCACACCACCACAATCACATGAGTATACCCCTTGCCTAGTGATGGGTGATGTGATTTTGCAGATAGTGACGTGGCGCCTTGTGGCATTCACTTTATTATCACATCACACCATAATCACATGAGTATACCCCATGATTTTTGGCAATATTAAGGTTTTAGCCTAGGATCATGTTCAAAACAACAAGAACAGAATTATCAAGCATAAACATAGGTTCAAACATAGAAATCAAACACAAAGATTCAAACTTGAAAACCTAAAACGCTAAATCAACAAACCTGAGGATCAAAGTCTTCAACTTTGCACTTGATTCCACTTCCTTAGCCTCAAAATCGCCTTAACCCTTGCTACAGGTGGTAATACAATCGAACCTCTTGCATTATGACATTACAATTCTATTTAAAAGTCGATTAGGGCTTTTTGCGAATGTATAGGCCTCTCATGTACCGCGAGAGACAATTTAGTCGAGGCCTGATTTTTCTTTTCCTCGCATACCGCGAGACTTGTTCCCCTCCCCTTCGTGTACCGCGATGGCCTGAAATTCCAGATTTTCTTCTTTTAATTCTTGGGCTTCATTCTCTTGCTCGGTTTCTTGGATATTCACTAGTATTTAACTCGAGCACCTGTAAACACATCAACAACTCAATAGTATACAAAAATGACTCAAAACGAACATAAAACTAATTAAAACGAACTAAAAGAATAGGAATAAAGATGTGTGCTTTGCACTACATCAGTAGTAAATATCGAAAAGTGATAGGTAGGTCCGTAGAGTATTGAAAAAGCTTTTGCTAACAACAAATGTTCATAATCAAAAGTATGATGGTGTAAATTGTAATTTAAAATTGTACATTCACTTTTAGTTCTCTTAAGCGTTGCATGAAAAGTATAAAGAAACATTTGCGTTTATATAACAAATTTGAATTGAGTTAAACGAAAACTATAATTATGAACAACATTGTTTTCTTGTTAAAATAAGAAGAAAACTTGAAAACAATTACTGTTTTATAACTATAGTTAATATTTTTACAAGCATTATATGTTCAAATAATAATAATAATATAAATGAAATTTTTAAATATGGTTTATGTAAAACATAAATTAAGGGTTAGACTTTTTTCTTGAAATTACTAATTGTTCAATATATACGGGTTTTATGAGCTTTTTTGAAGACCCGCGGGCTTAGCTCGGACCATGATCGTAACCGTTAAGCCATGAAAGATAGGACTGAAGACCGGACCGATTACACACATCATGGGTCAGGCCCGGGTTTAACGGGTCGGTCCTGCGGGTTTTCACACGCCAACCCGTTTAATGCACACCCCTAGAGTGAATTGTAATTTCTTATATTACCAACTCAATATTCATCCCTTATAACTCTTTTGTGAGTAAAATATAGAGAAAGAATAATAAAAAATGATTAAAATGGTATTATTTAATTAATTGAGATAAATATAAGGAATTATGTGGGTTTTTTTAAACCTTTAAATTGATAAGGTAAATGTGTTTTTTAATTAAATTATATGAGTGATGATAAAGAACCTAATTCATTACTAAACTAAATCGAGCAGATAACTAATATATTTTGTTATTGGATTAGTCAATTGATTGATATGTATTTTTTTAATGTTTTGTTTACAAATGTTTTTTGTTTTGTTATTTATGGATTACAATTGTTTTTTGTTTTCCAAATATTTTTTTTGTTTACAAGTGTTTTTTTCATATTTGTCGGGGCTCGCGGATATGACAATGGCAGCGGGTGGTGGTGCTCGGAAGCCGTCGAAAGCTGCTGTGGAGGGGTACCCCGGCAGCGGACGGAGGTAGTGTTCGGTGGTGCTTTGTAGCGACGACCTGGCTATGGTGATGAAAGATGGTGGTGCTAAGAAGTGGTGCATGGTGGCGAGTAACATGGTGGTTCACATGAATGGACGAGGAAGAAGATGGAGCCCGGTTACGCCCGATTAGGGTTTTGCAAGCCTAGGGTTTGCATGTGTCACACCCTCAAATTCCATCTACAGAGTTTTACCGTGAGGCGCGTGACAAACCAGGATCGTAGTCATCGATCATGTTGAACGACCATTGTATGAGTTTAAAAATACCGAGTTTGCACATTCAACATGAGTAAAACGTTGTTTCATAGTTTAAGTTGCGGAAGAGTACATTAATATAAAATCCAAAAGTAATTACACGCAACAAAGCGCCAATTAATGTAAATGATATATAATAAAACATTATTCATTTATTGATAAAACTAATACGACTCCATGATGCATCCTAGTCCTGATGTGTACCATAGTAACCTGAGAAACCATGCTTAAAGTGTCAACACAAGGTTGGTGAGTTCACAGGTTTGTAAGTAAATAAACTGTTTGAGTGTTAGCAGGATCCACATACATAAGTCACACCTATTGATAGCAAGACAATGTATAAGTTACCTAAGCGTTCGCAACCGAAGCTGACTATTTGTTGTTTGAATGCTTTCCATCATTGCTAACATCAACAATGGTCAAATGTTAAGGCCAATTTACACCCCTTCGACCTCCAATCGACCTAGCGCGACTAGCCTGGGTGGGGTTTGTCAAACGCGGTAGTACTACTCAAATTTCCTCGCTATATATTAACGGTTCGAGAATGTAAGGACTTAGTATGTTATGTTTGCGCTTAAGTAAACAAGTGGTAATGAAATATTATGTGATCCGTGTTTATTTGTGTGCATGTTTCTCCCCTAACAGGAAAATAAGTAAAATGGGCCGTGAAACTCACCTTTGAATGTGTGCGGATAAACAGCTAAGTAAAGACCGGTGAATCTTTAACTGCCACCTATTAACATAGGTCTATAAGTGTGTTTGTTCATGCAGGTTGATATGAACCCTTAGTATCCAAACAATCCAAATTGTTTATAGGTTTTGAAAAGATTAACATGTTTGACTAATTTTCCCAAGTTTGATTTTTGTTGACCAAGTTGACCCGACGACCCGTTGGTGACTCATATAGGGACTTAAGGTTTTTTTAGTATACGGATACACATAATATATAAGTAATTCATGTTCCATGATACATACATGATTCACAAAACTTCCTAACATGGCAAGCTATAAACATTCAATGTATTTCTATCAACCAAGTTACTATTATTAGTAATGTATGAATATGGGATTCGATTTCCACAAGTTAATCTTCTATAACATGTTTGAATGATCCTAACATGTTTATATAATCATACTAATGTATAATAGATTTAAAGTTTCCACTTTTAGTAACTCATGATCAATTTATGTGACTTCTACAAAATAATACTTTAGCATGCTTTAATACATTCACAATAACATGCTAGCATCATCCTACAACATCATGCACGTGTACTACTCATGTATGAACAAAATCCTTTCAACAAAGTTTCCTCTTTAGGAAATCCTATGATTTGTTAACGAGGTTTAACGCATCACAACAATTACATACAGCCTAACTAGCATAATTACAATCATAAACATCATCAATTGCATCTAACATGAAATTCTACAACTTCACACAATCAAAAAGTTTCCTCTTTAGGCATGTTATGGATCATACACATTTAGGGTTTCATCATTAACAATATAATCATTAAATAGATACAATAATATCAAACAAATAACAAGTCACCAACTTGATTACAAAATTTCATGTTTGGATGAACTAGGGTTTCATTATAAAATTTGAAACCATAAAAGTAACGAAATCGGATATAATAACTTACGTATGAGTGTTAGCAATGCCTAGGATAGACCAAATACGCGTTCAATTGCAAGAATCAAAGTCAAATGGATGGTGTTTTGGTGCTTTCTTACGTCGGCTTCAAGGGAGGGATGGGGGTTTGGGTTGCGATGGTTTTGAGAGAAAAAGAGGCTAAGGTTTTATTATTTTTTTATAACATATTTATATACATGAATGGGTTTAATCATGGGTTAATGAATACACTAATTATTACATTTAATATTATAAAAGCTAGGAGTAAGTTATGGATACGAAGAGTTTCTTATTAAAACCCTTAATTGTAATTTTTATAAAATTCTAACATTTATAAAAATAACAAACACAATTAATTTTCGACAACATGCATGATTTCACGAAGGTTCACATAATTCATATAAATGTCACATAACATGTAAACTCACATTATTTACATTAATATAATTGTTCGCAATTATTTTTATTAGTTCACCAACGTTCTGGGTTAAACTCGTGTGTGATCCGGTAATTCTCTGAGTTACCGTTGCGTGAGTGTTTGTGCAATAATTGACACATTTAATTAGTTCTAATTAAATGCAATGTATAAATTACTAACTGAGATAACATAGTTTGTATAAACAAATGCTTGAGATAACGGTGTTTGTGTTAACGGATTTAACCTGAAATTGTCGGATGTCACATCATGGGGGTAGTCGGACGTGCATGGGGATCTCGGCTCGCGTACATGTGACCAGTGAGGTTAGGATTTTTGTATGCACGTGTATGTGCGTGCATGCGGGTTCTAAACGGGTCAAGGACGACCTGATTCTTGTGAATGGGGACCTGGGGCTTTTGCATGGATAAAGAGGTGTGTGGATGAGACGAGTGTCAGGGAATTTATAGTTGTATGTAATTGACATATGTGTAGGATATACTCTGACCATGTGTTCATACGTTAACAGGTTCGGGTCCGTACGAGGAGACGTTGCAGTACTTGGGAAGGATCTTCAAACCCGTGAGTTTCTAATCCCCTATTCTTTTAAATGTTTTACTATTTTTGGGGATATTGTACGCGCATACCAGACAAGTTTTTTTTGTTAAACATAATAAGAGCTTTGGGTATTGACCGGTAGTGGCCATGGACTATAATGTTAATTAATGAGTCGGAGGATTTATGGGGTGTCTATGTGACTTTGTGAGCTAGAGGTACTAGAGTATTTAATGTGTGTAGGTCAAGGATTAGTCGGGATGGGTCGGGTTATAAGCTAAACGTATAAGATTTTATATAGAATATATTATTGAGTGATATATGTGGGTTGTAGGTATAGTTAATGAATCTGTGTTGAATGAAACTTAGTAAAGGGAAAACAAGTGCAATGTGTTGAATGAAAAAAATCGTATTTCACTAGCACGTATACTGAAACATAATATCATGTCTTGTGATAAACATGAGACGCATTAGTGCACTGATTGCCCTTAAGTACGGTACTTATAGACCAAGCACTTCTTCTCCCTCTTCTTAGGACAGTGATGATCTTTGAGAATGTATAGCGTTGGATAATCATTGGTGTGCTTAACAGATAAACAATGTCCATATTAGAATATGTTAACATTTTCTACATGTAGTTTAGTTTAAGGACAAATATATAATCACACATATACTCGAACAATTGTCCGAGGAATAATTTCATGTTTCTAGTCTTTCAAAATTTTCTCTTTAGAAGTTCGACAGTGTAACGAACCAAAATCCGGGTTTCGTTTTCAAATAAATAACATATTTCAATAATATTATGGTGAAAATAATATTTTAGAAATAAGTTAAAACAAGTGGGTTTCAAGTTAGTAATGGTGTTATACTAGTTTTGGAATGAAATGGGTGAAATGAAAGTCGAGGGACTAAAAGTGTAAATGGCCAAAATCTGCCATTTTTGACTTGGAGAAGTCATAATTAGCCTCATTTGAGGTGTGGGTCGTTCAAGAGCAAGGAGAAAAAGGAGAAATCTGATTTTGGAGCTAAATCTTGCATTTGAAGCTTGGATTGTGAAGGTTTTGGCTCACACAACACCTTCATAACATCAAGTAAGTGATAATCTTCCTTTGATTTCACTTTTGAATGTGATATTTTGTGGGTTTTGGAGAAATCCAAAAATTTAGTATGTATGTGGTAAATTAGTGTTAGATTGTAGATAATCTAGCTAATCTAAAGGTAAAAAGAGGTGATTAACATCCTAGAACCCTTTGGATTTGATTTTTGAAAAGTTAGGGTTCATATGGTGAAAATTGGGGGTGTTTGGATCATGATGCTAGAATGATGAATTAGTGAAGATTAAGTGTTTAGGTGGTAATAGACACTTGAACAAACACCAATTTGACCTAATAAAAGTTATCTGATGAGAAATTAGTGTTAAGGTATTGGAAAGAAAACTCAAGTAGGTGAGTTTGTTTTGAAAGAGGGTGTTTGGTTATGGGAATAACCCAAATGGGTCAGTTTGGGTTGGGAATGGAAATTGGTTGTGAACTCAATTGTAATGTGATTTTGATGAATGTTAGATTACTAAACTAGGTGTATATGTTTAGGTAATCAAATTGCAAAGCTAGAAGGTGGTACGGGATCCTCTAACTCAAAAGGTAAGTGCCTTGCACTTACTTAGTATTTGATGATAAAAGGGTGAAATGTGTGATATGTATGCATACTATGTATGGAATTGAATATGTATGATGATGGCATAAACTAGTATGTGATAAGTATGAATGTAGTTATAGTAATAAAACTATAATGGATATATGTAATTGAATGTATGTGGTTATAGTGGTAAATACTATAACGGTTATGTAAATGAATGTAGTTATAGTTGAATTACTATAATGGAAATGAGAAATGGATGAATGTAGTTATAGTGCAATACTATAATGGATATGTATGAATGAGGTTATAATCTAAGAATCATAATGGATATGAGGTTATGATCTATGAATCATAATGGATATGAGGTTATGGTTAAAATACCATAATGGATAAGAGGTTATGATCTAAGTATCATAATGGATATGAGATTATGGCCTAAGAGCCATAATGGATATGAAATGATGAAATGAATATTAAATGAAAGATATGAAATATGTAGTAGAAATGCAAGTGTTATGATCATTAATTGACCAAATGGGTACAAACGGGTCAAATGGGTGAATGGGTGGAAACAAGTGATAAATACTTGTTTGTTATGTTTATCTTCATTACTAATGGTGAAATGTTCATGTGGTTATGTAGGAAAAGCTCCGATGTAGGTCAATGTCAAGTCCGAGGCGTTGAAGGATTCTCGTACGCGTTTTGGTATTTGGGGGGTTTAAAAGAAAATCCTTAGTTTGTTATGTAAATTGGTACAAAACTTAATGTTTTGGTGAATTTTGGTATTGTGTATATGATGTTTAAGTAATGGTCAAAATACCCAAGTGTTGGGAGTTTTTGGTGTCAAGTGGTTTTGGTGAAAAATTGTAAAATTTGACTAAGTGTTGGAACTGGGCAGCTGAGTAAACTTTCTGTTTACTCAGCCACCTCGCGGTACGCGAAGAATAGGGCAAGGTCTCTCGCGGTACGCGAGAGACTTGTCTTCCGGTCAGGTGATTTGGCACTCCCTCATGGTACGCGAAGGGAGGTGACAAAACCCTCTCAGTACGCGAGAGTAGTAAAAAAAAGTTCTTGGGATAAAAGCTTACGCACGTTATATGTTTAATTAATTGGTTTTTCATATATGGGTGTTATAGACAAAGTCTCTCGATGATGCTTAGATCATCACTGTAAATGCAATTATAATGAACATTAAGAGTGAAATTTTGATAAAAAAAACATAGCTAATTTTTTAAACTTATACCTCGTGTACCACATATAACCAGTTTTCTTGAGATTTATAACACATATCTCGGGGTACGAATTATAACGTTTCAGGCATTACTAATCCTATAGGGATATTCATTTAGTTGTCACTTTCAAGTTTTCCATATAAGTATGCAATGACAACATTCTAAAGTCCTTCTTAAGATTGCGAGGTCGATTAAACATTTAAAGGTTATCGCATCCACTACAGGGAAACACATTTTCTCATAATCAACTTCTAGGATTTGGGAAAAAAAACCTTAATGTTACAAGTTGTGCCTACATTGCATAATCTCATAATTTTCGTTTCTTTTTATTTTAAAGACACTCATGTATAACCTACTGATTTGACGTCTATGGGTGTTCGAACTACAGGTCCGAAAACGTTTTGCTTGTCAAGCAAATTTAATTCAGCCTTTTAGGCGTCTTGCCATTGTAGGTAATCATCTCTGTGTATGTACTCTTACAGAGTTTTAGACACGTAATTTTTTTCTTCGATTATATCTATTATATAGCATATGCAAATATTTTACTAACGCGTGTTCCATTTTAGTTCCATATTGTATTATTTTGTACATGATTTATAGAAATCTCATATTATTTAGTATCTGAGTTTCTTCTAGAACTCTATTATCCTCTTCTGGGGTTTTATTACTTTCTTCTGAAAATGTGCTATTCTCTTCTGGGGCATATACCTCTTCTAGGTTTCTATTATTTTCTTCTAGAAATGTACTAGTCTTTTTCTGGGACATAGAACTCTTTTGAGGTTAGACCAACCGCATTATTGTGTTATTTTCGTTTCATTGGGGTTTTGTATTTGGAACCAATTTATCTTCCACATTTTCCTTGTATGAAAATCTTTTTGTGAATGTGTTAATTTGAGCAGATAAATTCGATGTCGGTATATATGACTTTGTAACTCTATTTGTGTGTGTGAATGCATATAGTAATTCATTTGCTATTCTTTGCAAATATATGACATATTGGACTTCATATTCATATTGACCACTTCAGGGGTCGAAAATTTATATTAGCGATGCATTCCATGTTATTTCTTATGTTACCAGTCTTTCCATATTCTTATCCAATCTTTCCCTAAGATTGGGAATACAATCTCATTAAATTGACATCAACACATTGTGTTGTAAACATGTCTCATTTTGGTATGTTATGGTGATGCAAGTTACTTATTAGACTACATAGTTTGATCAAAATTTGCATAATAAAATTGGGTAAATCCATTAACATCTAACATCAATAAAAATATCAACAATCATGAGTGCTTATAAAAAATATGTATCATTAACCTTCTTTTAATCAAACACTCGAACGTTTATTGTCCTTAAAAAAAACAACAAACTAAAAGCCTTTTTTAAACTTAGTTTGTAACATCCGATAAATATTAAAGTGGTAGTTTTGATTTTTGAATTTACTTCGTAACCTACCCAGCATAAATCGAAGACCTCATCCTTTTACCCTAAGGTAGTCTATTGTCACCAGTCCATATTGACTTTAGCTATTTTCATAGAATGTATTGTTTGGTGGGTTTTCCAATTGCAAAAACCAATCAAACCAAAAACCAGACTAAAATTCACACAACTCATTTGTGGTATTGATCGCAACGCAGCAAGCAAATTAACTACAGAACAACTAATTAACAGGGTCGAATAACGTTGGACGATTCATGTGGCTATAACGATAGTTATCTCGTTCCATTATTCCGTAAGCTTTTACATACAACAACAAAAAAATGAGAAAATACAGAATATGTGTCATAACCTCAAATTTCATCTACGGGGTTTTACCGCAAGGCGCGTGACAAACCAGGATCATTGTCATTAGTTATATTGAACGACCACTATATGAGTTTTAAAAATACCAGTATTGCTCATAGTCTCGAGGTAATACTATTTAATTGTAAATAGTGCGGAAGCGTAAATAAAAACAGAGTCTAAAAACAATCACATGCACAAAACAAGGGGCCCGAAAACCATGCAGTTCAGGATAAATAAAATTAGTTTAATAATAAGTTTAATGTTTGCAAAACATATAAGACTCCAGTGCATGCTCTAATCTCATGCGTGTACCTTAGCGACCTGAAAAAAACATGCTTAAAGTGTCAACACAATAGTTGGTGAGTTCACAGGTTTGACAAAACAAATAATTGTTTGAATATTCGAACGATAATATAAACAAAAATATATCGATAGATAGCTATGTCTATATACAAGTTAATAAAGCGTTCGCAACCGAAGCTGACTGTTTGGTTTGTTTGCCTTCCACCATGTCTATCACAACAATGCCTAATTGTTTAGGTCAATATTACACCCGTTCGACTACCGGTCGAGTTAGCGCGACTAACGCGGGTGAGGTTTGTCAAACCCAATAGTACTACTCAAGATTACCTAGCAATGTCATAATATTAACGGTTAGAGATGTAAGGACTTTGGTGGTAACGTTTGCACTTTAGTACACAAGTGATATAATAATAATATTATAGAATCAAAATGTTTATTCATGTTTTCTCCCCCGAAAAGAAAGTAAGTAAGGAGGGGCCGTGTAACATCCGGCCTCTCGTACCAACAATATTGTTCGCTTTGCCCCCTAAGAGCTCACATATTTGTTTTTGTTTGCCCGGGTGAAAACTTCCCAGGGGGTCACCCATCCCTGGATTACTCCCACCCGAGCACGCTTAACTGTGGAGTTCTCCTCTCATCCACTAATATTAAGCCCAAAACGCGTTGTTGTATTTGAGACGGGGCATTCCTTATGAACCCAGCATCTCTCCCGTGGACAGAACATAACAGAACGATATGGGATTTGCCTAAGGTGTTACTGGAGTAATCCAGGGATGGGTGACCCCCTGGGAAGTTTTCACCCGGGCAACCAAAAACAAATCTGTGAGCTCTTAGGGGGCAAAGCGAACAATATTGTTGGTACGAGAGACCGGATGTTACAATTGTAATATCCCAGATCAGTTGAGGGGGAGAACGAAGCCTTCCTTATAAGGGGGTGGATATCTTATCTATCAAGACACGTTTTGCCCGGGCGAGCAACTCATCGGGTAAAAACAAAACCGTGAGTTCCTAGATGGGCAACCTATCGGGGGCAAAGCGGACAATATCTTGTACGGTTTGCTTGGGCTGTTACAGATGGTATCAGAGCTAGGGCGGGACTGGTGTGCCAGCGAGGACGATGGGCTCCGTAAAGGGGGTGGATTGTAATATCCTACATAGGTTGAGGGGGAGAACGAAGCCTTACTTATAAGGGGTGGATACATTCTCTATCAAGACGCATTTTGTTTGGGCGAGCAACTCCTCGGGTAAAAACAAAACCGTGAGTTCCTGGATGGGCAACCTATCGGGGGCAAAGCGGACAATATCTTGATACGGTTTGCTTGGACTGTTACAGGCTATGAGACTCACCTGATGAAAGTAATGATAGGTATTCCACACAACGTTTACATAAAGAGGATCGGGGGTATCGTCCTACACGCGTGCTATACAAATACGTCACGTATAAGAACTAATCCCTATTATATTTTCATGTCTCAAGATAAATGACGCGATTAATTCGATCTAATAGTTAAAATAAACGCTTAACTTAATAAATTTCATAATTATCAAAATACCCTTTTAGAACAAAAATACGATTTTTCTCTCGAAACATACTTAAAAAGTTACTATTGATCAGTTTCGATTTATAAAGATTTATGGAGGTTTTTAACAATTTTTTGAATTTTTTTTAATTCTAAAAAAATGTAACTGGAATGTAAAGAGTGGAAAAATGTTGAAAGGTTCAAAAGAAAACTGGAAAAACATAAAATAACTAAAACTAGTTGGGTCGGGACTGGAACCCGTGCCCCTACGGTGGCGGGTCACGCACACAACCATCTGAGCTGCATACGTAATTGCAAAATAATCGGGGTTAACTAATACATACATTGTACCCATCATCACTTTCATCAGGTGGATTCAAAGTGAAACAAAAAACAAACAACAATGAGCGAACTCGTGCTGATAATGTAGAATAAACAATAAGAGAATGCTCAATCATCATTTCACCAATACCAAATACATCACATGGATAAACAACTTGAAAGCGACGCTATATTAATTATTAAGTAATAGGTATTAACTATATTGAAACGTCGTTGGCCATTTAGTGCAATGGTAGCCCCAAGACTTTCCATAGTGGAGGTCTTGGGTTCGAATCCTGGTCATAGCAAAAAAGGTGTCCGTGGTCAGGTCAGACCCAGTTGGGGGTTCCTCCTAACCCTTGATGTTCTAGGTGTTGCCCCAAGGAACCCAATTATCCTAGAATATCTAGGTGTTGCTGTTATATATATATATATATATATATATATATATATATATATATATATATATATATATATAGGTAGAGGTTAGGCTAGAAAGGGATAAAACACTACAAAGTCTAGGAAGGAATCTGGGCCATTAGATCATAGTTATTTGTCGTGGAGATTAACGCGGTGGTATTTTGGTAAATAGCTAGAACTTGGAAACCACTAGGAGGGGTAGAATAGGAAGATTCAACCCCAAAGCTTGCACATGCAAGTCACATGCCATTTCCCCCACTTTTTTAAAACTTCCATAACTTTTTTATACGTCATTATTTTTTTTAAAAATTCACCATAAAATTGAACGTTTTTTATCTTTCCAACAAGTATGGTATTGCTATATATATATGTATATATATATATATATTCTTTTAAATCGTTTTTGCTTAAATTACATTAAAGTGAGTTTTTTTCAACATAGTATTTTACATCTGTGGTGTTTTATATCTATGGTGTTTTACAATTATGATGTTTTACATCTATGGTGTTTTTAATTGGGTATTTTTTAACATTGAGGTTTTTTCTAGTCATAGTGTTTTTCATCATGGAGTTTTAAAAGTCATGGTGTTTTCACAATGGAAAATTTCAACATGCTCTTTTTTTGTCATGGTGTTTTGACGTGTTTATGTTTATGGCGTTTTGCTTCAGTCATGGTGTTTTACACTTTTAGCTTAAAATTTCAACACCATAAATATAAACTTGGTTAAGGTTGTGTTCGAATTAAAGTGAGTTTTTTTTTTCAAAATGGTGTTTTACATCTAAGGTGTTTTTAACCGGGTGTTTTTTAACATTGAGTTTTTGTAGTCATGGTGTTTTTCAACATTGAGTTTTTCTAGTCATAGTATTTTTCACCTGTGAGCCAGTTTGAACATGGCATTTTAGCTTTTTTGGTAATGGCGTTTTCACAAAAGACAAATTTCAACATGTTCTTTTTTTTGCTTTTTTGGTCATGGTGTTTTGACGTGTTTATGTTTATGGCGTTTTTGCTTCTGTCATGATGTTTTACACTTTTAGCTTAAAATTTCAATACCATAAACATAAACTTGGTTAAGCCTATGTTCGAATTAAAGTGAGTTTTTAACATTGTGTTTTACATCTATGGTGTTTTTAACTTGGTGTTTTTCAACATTGAGTTTTTCTAGTTATGGTGTTTTTCATCAAAGAGTTTTTTGGGTCATGGTGTTTTACACCTAGATGCCAATTTGAATATGCCGTTTTAGTTTTTTTTTGTCATAACGTTTTCACAGTGACAAATTTCAACATGGTATTTTTTGGCTTTTTTAATCATTTTGTTTTGACGTGTTTATTTTTATGGCGTTTTATTTCTGTTTTGGTGTTTTACAATTTAGCTTAAAATTTCAACACCATAAACATAAAACTCCATGATACATCATAAAAACTCACAATTTCAAACAACACACATCTATGGTGTTTTCAACTGGGTGTTTTTCAACATTGAGTTTTTCTAGTCATGGTGTTTTTCGACAAAGAGTTTTTTGGGTCATGGTGTTTCACACCTAGATGCCAATTTGAATATGGCGTTTTAGTTTTTTTTTTGTCATGGCGTTTTCACAATGACAAATTTTAAAATGGTATTTTTTGGCTTTTTTTAGTCACGTTGTTTTGACATGTTTATGTTTATGACGTTTTGCTTCTTTTATGATGTTTTACACTTTATCTTAAAATTTCAACACCATAAACATAAAACTCCATAAAACACCATAAAAACTATTAATTTCAAACAACACCCAGTTGATCTTTTTTTTTTTGAAATATAGCAATACCATACTCGTTGGAAAGATAAAAATACGCTCGATTTTATGGTGAATTTTAAAAAAAAATTAGTTACGTATAAAAACGATATGGACGTTTTAAAAAAATGGGGGAAATGACATGTGACTTGCATGTGCAGATTCCTTCCTTTGTTTAAAGCATTTTGAAGGAATTGCCATTTTCCTCATTTTCCCCCATTGTACACGTGTCGTGTTGTGGTTCATTTCTACACTTTGTAGGGTTTTAACCCTTTGTAGCCTAACCCTCATATATATATATATATATATATATATATATATATATATATATATATATATATATATATATATATATATATATATATATATATATATATATATATATAGGGTGAGTTCACTAGATATATATATAGGGTGAGTTCACTAGAAAACTCATTTTCATAAGAAAACCAAAAAAACTCATACTACATATGTGTAATACACCCAAAAACCCAACCCACCCCCAAAAACCTAAACCCCCCACCCCACCCCACCCCCACCCAAAATCCTAAACCCCCCCACCCCACCCCCACCCAAAAACCTAAACCCCCCACCCCACCCCCATCCAAAAACCTAAACCCCACCCACCCCCACCCAAAAACCTAAACCCCCCACCCCCCCCCCACCCCCTCCCCACCCCCACCCAAAAACCTAAACCCCCCACCTCACCCACCACTCAAAAAACCTAAACTAAACCCAAAAACTAAACCAAAAAGCCCAACCCACCCCCAAAACCCCCCACCCCCACCTACCCCATCACTCACCCCTCAAAAACCTAAACCCCCCACCCACCCCCCCCCCCCCAAAAAAAACCTAAACCCCTCACCCCTTCAAAAACCTAACCTAATAGCTAAACTAAACCCTAAAGCTAAACCCACTACTTTTTGATTTTTTTTTAACGAGGACGACGTGGGAAACAAGTTCTTCGAAACGGTTTTTTAACTTTTGATTTATTTTTTGATTTATGATTTTTTTATTATTTTTTTATCTTAAATAAGTAATTTTTTTGGTTTTCTCTTGAACATTGAGTTTTCTTATGATCCTTCCCCTATATATATATATATATATATATATATATATATATATATATATTCATATCTGCTATACTTAGTTGTTCTAAGTTTTTAATAGTTGTATCTTGTAATAAACTGTTATTTTTTCCTAGGTCTACTCCTAAAATAAGAACTCTTATTTGAGAAGTAAAATTATAAGGATTGTCTCCTATTACTTTTAATCTGTTTATTTGGTCTGGGCTGTGGGCTTTTTTACTTTGCCATATTCCTAGGGCTGTTGGGCCTAGAGTCCTTTCTAAATAGGCAAACATATACATGCTGTCTTTTTTATTAGTTTCCCACATTCTTACTACTGTTATATATATATATATATATATATATATATATATATATATATATATATATATATATTGAAACATAAAATTAAACTAGTAATTCACCACCCGCGCTCTGCAGCGGGTTTGAAACATAGATAAAAATAACCAAATTGTGATAGTATGTTCTACGTGACGTTAAAAAAACACGTTGCGGCGGTATATTCGATGGTAACGAAAAAGTAACCTCGATGTATATGAAAGAGAAGTTATTCAAATAAAATTTATACTGAAACGTAGATAAAAATAAGCACCACAACGACGCATTACGACGGTTCTGTTTAAACGTAGATAAAAAAACGTTGTAATGGTGTATTTTGAAATGGGCGCCAGACGGTTTAAAAAAAAAACGTTCAAAACAACCGGTTGGTTTAAAAATAATGTTACGAAAATTCACGTCGAAACGTAAATACAAATAGGCACGTCGCAATGTCAATTTCGAAATTTTAGAAAACATCATAGTTTTGAAGTTGTTAGAGTAAATCATTTCATTTTTTTTAATTAAAATGGTGCAATCCGTGGTGGGTTTGAAATGTAGATACGGATGGGGTTGTAGTACGTGTAAGTACGTGAATCACTTGGCTAGAGACGTTATTTGTTTCTTTTTATGAAATAAATTTTATTTAACTAAAAGTAAATAGTAGAATAAAAAAATCAAGTTACTATCCGTACAGACCACGTTGCGACGGATAAGCTATATAAAATAAAACCTGCAATGGTCTACTTGGATATGAGCATTGAATGGTTTAAAAAACCAGACAGTTTAAAGATACGTTTAAAACAAATGATCGGTTTAAAAATGATGTTACGAAAATTAACGTCGAAACGTAGATAAAAGTAGGCACGTGGCAACGTTTGTGATTCTTGCGTTTAACGTTTGTGGTTTGATGGCTCGTACGTTTAAAAAAAACTATGAGAAAATTGAAACCTTGAAGCAGTTTTGATGACTCGTACGTTTAACGTTTGTGATTTGATGGGTTGTACATTGTTACGCCCAACTTTGTTTCGAATGAAATTTACAACGAAACGTAGATAAAAATAAGTGTCGCAACGGCATATTCTAAATTTTATAAAATATAATATTTTAAAAGTTGTAAAAGAAAAACAAAATAACTTCAAAATTAATTATAATAATAAAATAATTAACTATAAAAAAATTAAACAAAATGGGGGCGCAAACGTATTTGTAAAGCACGCATTACATTTGTAAAGTGTGCATAATAGTTTCTCATTTTGAGTTTTTGTGTCCACACGCGTTGCGGCGTGTTAAATCGTGGAAGAAAATTAACATTCTCGGAAGCTTATAAAATATTTATCGTTAAATGAAATAAAAAAACGTACTTGGAACTTTATATAAAAAAAACAAAATTTTAAAATAACCTACTCGTTGAAGCGAAATAATTAGTACAATATTCCAAAAACTTTATACCAAAAAAAAATACGAAGACATTATAAAAAGTTAAAATGAAAAGTTAGTAAAAGAAAGCAAAAACCATTTTTCGTAACGACGTTGTAGGCAAGTGTTTAGATAACTTATACACTATCAAGCGTAACTCCGTTATAATTGTGCGTATGTCATGTTTCGTAACTCAGTTGTTAAAAAAAGAGAGAAAAATACATTTAATGTGTTATTGATAACTTATTAAAATTTAGGAGTTGTTGTATAAATTCGTTAAGAAAAAGTAAAAAAGAAAACTTTTTTAAAGTCTAGGGACTTAAAAGTAAATTTACTATAATTAAGGGGTTTAAATGATATAAAAAATTAAAGTAGATGCATGAATTAATGGTTGTAATTTATGCATTAAGTATTCTCATTATGAGAATCGGAAGTAATTGAATAGGAGTATTCTATACTCTATAATAAATAAAGGTTTTGGTAAGAAAATTTTTCCCGTCTCTCTCTTCTATTAGTTGTACAAGTTTTTAATTGTTTTTAATATTTTTTTATTTTTCACCTCTCTCTCTTATTAAATAATAATTATTTCTATCTCTTTTTATAAAACATTTTTTATTTAAAAAAAAATTGGTTTTTTCGTAAAACATTTTTACAAATTGAACATTTATTTCAATCTTTTTATAAAACATTTTTAAAAACTAATCATATGACGCTTATAAAACTTGTATTAAAAACTATGTAATCTATACTGTATAATAAATAAATGTTTTGGTGGGACATTTGTCACTCATACGTGCATCCTCAACATTTTTTTTCGTCTTTCTCTCCTATTAATTATACAATTTTATTTTAATTTTTGTTTCTCATCTCTTCTATTAAATAATAATGATTTCTATAATTACTTTTATAAAAAGTTTTTTACTTAAAAAAAATAGGTTTGTTCATTAAACATTTTTACAATTTGAACATTTCTTCATTCTTTTTATAAAATATTTTTAAAAAATAACTATATAACATTTTTGGAATTCACAAATATTCATAAAAACTGATGTTTATAACAAGTTGTATTTATTCAGCCCATTGTAATACATGAGTTTCAACCTAGTGGGGTAATATTGTAATAATTAAGATCATATATTTTTTTTTTACTTATGATCGTAGCAAATAAATATGATCTCGGTATGAACCCTCCATCAATCCAAGCAGTTGTTGCTCAAACACAAGTTCAAAAGTCCGACTAGCCGGAACGGAGTGGGATGGATTCCGGCAACCTCGATAAGCCTCTGAGAAAGATCTCAGAAGCCTTCATCGAGATCGCCAACACTATTAACTCTCAACACCAAAACCCTAACCATCAACCGGAGCTAGAGCTAGCCTCCTTCTCTCGCGCTTGTTCTCTCGTTTCACCTCTCTTCCGATGCCTCGGTATCGCATTCAAGTTCGCTGAAATGGACTATGTCGCCAAGGTACACTCACTCACCTACTAAGAGTTTCCTTAACTACTTTTTACGTATATGTGAAATTGCGGTATATTGAATCATCGATTGGATTTCAGATATTATGATTGAATAGTTATATTATGTTAGGTTTTATGCCTTTGTAAATTACGTTGAATTTGATTGACTGTGAGCCTTTGACTTTTTGTGAAATTGAAATTGTAAATTAGGTATGTTTATGTGAAATTGAGGTATTTTGAATCATCGATTATATTGTGTTAGGTTATCTAGATTTGTTGAATTTGATTGATTGTGAGCGTTTGACTTATTGTTTTGAGTACCTAGGTCAATGATCTATGTGAGACCTCCGTGTCAGTTTCGACCTTGCAATTGATGATGGAGAAGGATATTGAGGAGAATTGTGTGAGGAAGCCAGGGAGTCATACCAGGAATCTGTTGAGGGTGAAGCGTGGTTTGGATATGCTTAGAGTATTGTTTGAGCAGATTCTAGCTTCAGAGTATGTTTTTCTTCTATTTATTCACTTAAATAGTTTTAGAATGAAAATGGCAATGATTATCTTAGAAGTAACTGTTTGCACTGTTAAAAATGAGTACTCTTCGCTTAAAGTATCGTCACTAGTTTAGATATTCCGGAGATCTACCATAGGGCCTTTGACCATCCACAATTGATGTTGGGATACAAATCTTAAAGAAATTAGTGTAGATGGGTGTATGTTTCAGATTGAAATCATCTAGTAAATATATTATTGTTTTGCAACTTAAAAATATGTTTTTACTTCAAGAAGCAAGCTGATGTAAACAAAATTATGCTACCAAATGATGGCAATGTGGTTGAATATGTCCTCAATACAAGGTGATTTTAGGAAAGCTATTCAAAAGATTGGTCATACATTTGCTTATTGTGTTCTAGACTACTTTCTCTTTTGAGAAAGGCAAGCTATGCTGGATAAAACTGACCCAAACAAGGCCTGGTTAACGTTCTAAATGTTATTGCAAATACTGTTGAAATGCCAGAACCTTTAGAAAAAGCCATTGATCTATCAAAGTGTTAACAGAAGTAAGTAGTGTTCAACTAGCAGCTGTCTAAAATGCTCTCAAACCAGCTTCCCTCACAGCCTTCTGATCCTGATGAACCCTCAATCAGGGGTACTCTATAAACAAGAATATCCAAAAGAGGAAGAAACTGAAAGATGAGGTGGGAGTGCAAAGGCAATCCACATGGCTAAAAAAGAATGCTAAAGCTGAAGGGAAAAAAAAGCATGTGGGTGGTGAATAGGTAGTAATTGGTGATTGAGAAGGTGATTAGGCTCTTGAATTGGAAAGTAATTGTTAGAATCTTCTAAACCTTGGGTGTAGTCTCAAGTGCGCCAAAGAGTAGAAATGAAAACAGAACATTTGAGGGATTTATACATCACACAAAGATGCATGAGGATTCTTCCTGGAAACTATCAGTTACTTTCATGCCATGTGATTTCTAATTGTAGTGACATTATGTGTGTGTAGGAAAAAGAATACTACTTGGTACAAGTTTCATATCCTGCTAGACATTGCTTGTCTTCTAGAAAATCTTGATCTTATATGAACAATGACAGTGATATGAGTAATTTCAGTGCTGTAAAAATCGCGCCTAGGCGGCGCCTTGGCGCCGATTAATCGCTAGGCGCTCGGCTAAGGAGGAATTTTGGGCCTAGGCGGTCCTAGGCGGCCTAGGCGGTCCTAGGCGGTCCTAGGCGGGCCTAGGCGGACCTAGGCGGCCAGATTCCGGCGAAAACCTGAAATTTCCGGCCAATTTCCGGCGAAAACCTGAACTTTCCGGCCAAATTCCGGCGAAAACCTTTGGTGTGGTTTAAAAATGAACATTTTTATGAAAATTACATATAAAAATGTGTGTATATATATAAAAATGACCATTTTTATAAAAATTACATGTAAAAATGTGTGTATATATATAAAAAACTGAAATTTACATATAAAAATTCCAATCCGATTAATCCCGCCTAGGCCTAGGCCCCACCCCACCGCCCGACTAGCGCCTAGCGATTTTTACAACACTGAGTAATTTAAGTAGACACTAATCGTAAGTGTATTTGGCTTCTTTTAGATGGGTTCCAAAGTAAAATTTAATAGTCATCATCATCAGCCCAATGGGTTAAGCCGAATATAGTTATTTGAAGTTGTATACTATTAGGGTCTAAGTAGTGTGGCTTCTCTTTATTG
Organism: Smallanthus sonchifolius; assembly: GCA_023525975.1. Taxonomy (NCBI): domain Eukaryota; kingdom Viridiplantae; phylum Streptophyta; class Magnoliopsida; order Asterales; family Asteraceae; genus Smallanthus; species Smallanthus sonchifolius. Next base: position 21,944,847 of record CM042043.1, read on the forward strand.
CCGGAATACAAATACTTGAAAATAAAGTAAACCTGGTTTGTCCATTGGGATTATGAATAGAGAATAAATGTTGGCCACAAAATTATTCTAAGGTGTATTAATATCCAGATTAGGTCTGTTGTACATTTCTCGAATAGGTAGAAGATACTTTACACATTTAAGTAATATCAAGATGTTTAAATTCTGTCTAGACACTTCTCAAGCAGGTTGAGCAGGATAAAAATATCCAATTACGTCATCAGTTGTTTATAACCTCCTATTTTTTTATTTAAAAGCAAAATTGATCATTATTGTAATAATAGTTCTTATAATCTTGTTTAATATATATATTTTTTTATAAAATTCAGAAGGTGAAGAGACAAAAAAACGTTAGCCCTTCAATCTAAACCCGGCCCAACCACTCTAAAGTGTATACCAGTTTTGACCCCCTACCCAACTCACCTCATATGCCTATTTTCCAACCTATAGGACTAGGCTGTATTTGCACCTCAGGATAGAACTTATTTTGAGTATCGAAGGATTGATTTCTGTGTTGAAAATGAGTTCATAAAGAGAGAAGTTAGTTCGAAAATATATTGGGTTTTGTTTGGATTCTTATGACCTTCAGCCTTCAGGTGCCTATTTTTTCAAGGAGCATCTTTGTTGCAAGAAGTCATATTTGTAAATTATATTTCTTTGAAAAGTCAGCCCCTCATAGCCATTTCCACAATCTGGTCGTGTCTAGAACTAAAATCTCCTCCTATTTTCATGTTACTTGCAAAATTTTGTTTAGTGGGTTTTTTTCTTGGATATATGTTGATCTAAATTCTAAGATGAGCAGAAAGCCATTTAATGAGCATCTTCCATGTAGTTTTTGTAACGCCACACTGTTGCAACACTTAGGTTTGTGTTTTAACTATCTACTGGAACACAGTCACCAGCCAACACAAAAGTATTCACCAAGGTTGCTAAAGTAGTTGGGTTTGCAACAAGCAAACTTAATTTGTGATGCTACACCAAAACATTGAATCAGATTAATTACACATATTTTCTATGACTGTATAGCTATTATGAGTAACTACTCAGAATTTAAGTATCTCTCGTTAAAAGTTCTCTCTTTCGTCACTCCCCGCTTTTAACCAATCTACCCTCATATTATACAAACCTCCTATTGTCTAAGTTTCTCCTAAAGTCTTTTGTGCTGGCGGTCTTATAACACCACATTCTCAGTGCCTCGGTCCGGTGCAAAAGGAGAGGATGTCTTGAATCTTTAACGCAACTTCAAGACCTAACAATACATCAATACCTTATGAAGGTACATTAAACAAGGTGTATCAGCAGTATGCAATCTACATCCTTAATCCTCTTGTAACAATGGTATTCTGTTAATGGCCAAGACCCTCTAGAAGGACTTCACAAAAGATTGTCAATCCTAATCCATATTCGGTATACTCAACAATTAATCAATATTGGACACTAGGATACAACAATGTGTGTTTTAGGTGAAAATAAACATTATATAAGACCTTGTGTTAGCTAAATAAGCTTTATGCCTGATTTGTGTTTTTGCCAGGGATAACTCTTTAAAGAATCCAGCATCCAAAGCTTATGGGCAAGTTTTCTCTCCATATCATGGATGGGCTATACGAAAAGCTGTTGCTGCAGGAATGTATGCCCTTCCCACAAAGCAACAACTCTTGCAAAAGCTTAATGAAGATGGTGAGTTTCTGATCATTTAAGTGAGACCATGCTTTTCTTTTTATCAAAGCTTATCTGCTAGATGAAAAGTTCAATACTAATTTTAAATGTTTTTCTTTTTAATTTATAATCTAAAACTTACTGGTTAGAGAACTTAATTGAAAAGATGGTGAGTTTTAACCATTGTATGACTCGCTAGATCAGCTAATTTGGTCTTCATCTACAAGAACAAATGAAATATACCAAATTGCACAAATAATTGGAAGATCAGACTTACAAGCCACACATAAAACTCTAATGAATAATTGAGCATATCTGTTGAACTGATATAAAATGTTTAGGAATCAATCTGGTGTATTTAAGGGGTGATCAACAACAAAGACTATTTTCTTAATTGAACATTTGGTCAAGGCTCAAGAGATGGGCAACATATAATATACTCACATAGAGGTGGCAGTGTCGACCAATTAACGTATATGAATGGGTCAATTCTGATAACGTTTTATCTGTAACGGGTCAAATGAGAGAGTCGCCCGAAGGGTATTTTATGTACATATTAGACTCACTAATTATTTGTAACATGAATTATATGGTTTATGTAATTATAAGTACACTAATTAGTTATAGAAAAGAAATAACTTAAATTTTTTCGGAGAAAATGTTTCGCCTGACTCGTACAAAAATGACACATTACCCACCCCACCGGGACCCAATTTTCCCACCAATTAATCTATATGTACACTAACATGAAGAGATTTACATATGTGTATTAATTTTGAGTAGACATACGCTAGGGTGTCAAGGGAAGTTATGTGGTTGACTCTTCATGAGAAAAAAAGTTCAGAAAATGTGATTGGTTATGTGGGTGTGTATAATTATGTAGAGGGTTGTTCAATACACAACTAATTTTAAGTAGAGAACCGTGATAACTTGGTTTAAAAAAGCGCGAGGCGAGGCAAAGCGTTTCGGTCCCAAAATCCGAGGCGCCACGCCTCAAGCGCGAGGCGAGGGCTTCACGTATGCGAGGCGCTAAGCTAAAAAAAGTAATAAAAAATTTAGTAACATTCTTAAAACCTCCCACTAAATGTTGTTTCAGTCTAAAAACTCCTCCTTTGAGTAATTTTCACAAAAAACAACTTAAAAAACTGATTTAAGTAAAGAGGAACTGCAATTGGAACTCAAATTCATAACAAAACAGTGAAAAAAACGTGAAAATACATGAAGCGGCGCCTCGCCTCGCCTCGCGCTTTAAGCGCCTCGGAGCGCTTCATGTATCTCGGGCGCCTCACCCATTTGAGGCGCTTTGCCCAGCGCCTCGGGCGCCTCGCGCTTAAGGCAGCGCCTCACGGTGCTTTTTTAAACACAGCGTGATAAACACAAAAATTTTAACTGTGATATAAAAGGCAGTTATGAAACCATATAAATGCCTCTTTCTCTCTCCCATTATATTTGGCGAGCACTACGTAATAGTGCTTATGTAGTTGTCGTGGTTCTCTACGTAAAATTGTTTATGTATTAAACAACTCAAATCTTTCTATTTTTGTGTTTGAGGATCCTTAGGATTGAGATTGTTAAATCATTAATACTTGTAGTGTATTCCCTGGTGAAATGTATTCATTGGTGCAGACACTATTTGTAAAACCATTAAAGTATTAGTGTATTCACTAGTGAATAAAACAGTTCCTAATGGTTCTCAAATATTTAACGGTTTCGTTTGAGCTATTCTACGTATTGCTTGATTTTAGGTAGTTAAGACTTGAGTGAAAAAAAAGGAAGTGAAGGTAAACTGGATTTTTTACACACACGTGGTTGATTGGGTTGATGCATACCTATTTGTAGTCTAGCATTGTCATTGTTACTGTTAGTTTATTTATACTTTTTGGTAACGAGTATTAACAGCTCCTTTTTGTTACATGCAGAAGTATCTGCAAGGACCGAGATGCAAAATTACGTTACTGCATCCGCTCTTGTCATTGTGTACATTGAAAAACTTTTCCAGTCGAGAGATCTGGGCATAGATTGGTGAATGACTACTCAAATTATAATCTCCTACCCATGTTTCATGTAACACTACTGTTTAATCTTACTCTGATATTGTATTCACCGGAGTTCACATTTTTTTTCCTTAAGACTGTATCTTTATGGTTACAAACGATTCATCCATCATAAAACTTCTACAATGTGTACCAATTACCACCTAAAAAGCCGTTCTTGATTGTTAACTTTCAGGTTATTTTTAGTTTGCAACATTATAGTTTCTCCTTTTACTGGGGCGAACCTTGGAGCAACGGCTGGTGTGTGATGTAAAAGTCACAGGTTCGATTCATGGAAACAGTCTCTTGCAGAAATGCATGGTAAAGGTGCGTACATCAGGTCCAAGTCGGCTCAACACCCTCATAGACCTGCGCTTGTGGGAGGCTTGTGCATCGGGTTTGCACTTTTATTTGGTTCATTTAAGATCTAATACAAACTTATATCAAATCATTTGACATGGATACAAGAGGATATTGATTGGGGAGGTTGTTGAAGTAATAAAAGTTACACCCCCTATGGACCTAAACAAATGGTAAAGACAAAGAAGAAACAAAGAAGAAAGAAGGTTTTGTTAAGATGAACCGAAAAAGAATCATATTTACTTTTCTTTTTATATTTCTGTTGATCATAGATTTCAAAACCTACTTTCAAACCACCAACACTTGACATTCTTGATTCTTGTTCAAAAATCTCAACTTCCATAGAACTTTTGTACAAATTTAGAAGTGCTTAGCATTCCTTTTTCACAAATCTAGAGTGAAGGATAAGAAAGATTCTTTTGGGATAACAACGGTTTAAATTGATAATTAAACTCTGATTTTGATAATGTTAAAGATAAGTAACAAGTGATATGCCACATACAAGACTCTGTACTTTCAAGTCACTAAGTATACTTGTTTATCTATAATCAAGTCACAAAGTATATACATGCTATAAGAGTATGTCATCAACATATCAAGTACGCCAAGACATCAAGATGTGTTGAGGAATTCAATGGGGAACTCATACATGCCATAATTGTTCATTGAAAATCAAGAGACGGTTTGAATCATCAAAGTATAATGTGGAGAATCAATGTATACGTTTGGTATGAAGATTAATATAAAGCCAATTATTCAAAAGTGAGTGACGGTTGAGGTTTGATGACATAGTCAACAAAAACCCGACTCGAGCAAGCAAGACGACAAATGACAAAGGTAATATGATATGGGAATGAGAATGATCTAAAACGTTTTCTAGAATTAATCCCAATAAGTAAAAGAGATTTAAAATGGATTTTTAAATCAATTAATATCATAGAATGGATATTCAAGTTAGACAAAAAAATATTTTCCATAAATCATTTTCAAAAGAAAGCTAACTTAAATTAAATCTCATTGGTTGGTGCAACTTCTAATGTGGTGTAGTGGTAGGAAGCATGTATTATCTAAAAAGACTCAGGTTCTATCCCCACTAGCATCACTTGGAGAAGGGGCATGGTGGCTCAATGAAGGAAGACCTGGATCTTTGTGATCTCCGGTTCGATCCCGAGGGCGTCCGGGTTTTACCACCAGTGGACTTTCGGGCGGGTGGGTTTTTCCCGGAACTGGAGATAACTTGGGGCGCTTAAGGGCTCCGTACGACTGGGTTGGGCCAGCTGGCGGTGGCCTTTTGCCAATGGGTCACCCTGTACGGAGTACCTAGGCAATTCTATGTTTGTTGGCCTTTCAAAAAAAAAATCTGACTGGTTGGTTTATAACTAGGTTGTTACAAAAAAAATGGGATTTGGGTTTTTGAAACGGTGGTAGATGGAATCTTACATTTACATTTATGGTAAGTCTTCCACAAATCTTTTCTTGATGACACAACAATACCAAAAATGTGAAGTGGCAACCATGTAAAGGTAAAGTGATCCACTTCAAGTGTGTGTGTACTAAGGGACGACGATCGCTGGGATCGACCGTGGGATCGACCGACAGAAAGTTTTCCCACTTGTTTTGGAGCTTGGTTGTAGGTCCTGAGCAGACCTGAAAGAACTCAGATCCGCGGAGAAGTCTTCAAACAGTTCGGATCGAGAGGCGGAATCTTTGGGTCCGGTATCACTCTTGAATCAGAAATGGTAGAGACGGGTGCGGAAATCACATATACAAAGAAACATATATGAAAATGAAAAAGAACAACTAATTGAAAGCATAAAACATATGATTCTTTGATTGAAATGAAAATAAAAGCTCATAATACACTAACAATTAGTCTCACCCCAGGGTGATCTCCCCCTGGGGTGGTGATTCCCTCTACAGACACAATCTCACTCCTAAGACATATTTTGCTATATATAGGAGACCAAGCACATGTGCCTTGTTTTCCAAGCCACCTGCCAAACAGGCCTGAAAAACAGGTATCAAAACTACCTAGTTTCGATTGAACAAATGTTCAACCGAAACTAGTAGTTTCGATAATGTAGTTTCTACTAACAGCATCAGTCTCAATTATATACCCAACATTGGCCTATAAATAGAAGTCTTGTACATCCTTTATCTTCACCCCTTTTACTAAAACCATTCTCTAATAAATATTTAAAATATCTCTCTTTTCTCTATCATCTTATCATATCATTTTAGAATGTCAAATATCAAGTGAAGATCAAAGAGCAAAATAGAAGAAGTTGTGCTTCAACTTTCATCATCTTTATCACTCTTGTGTTGTATTGTTATGTTAGATTGTTACCACATCTTGAGGGATATTTGTAAGGGCACTCACTATACATGCATGTGTGTGAGTTAATTGATATCATCACTTGTAAGACCCGACCCGGGTATCCTACAGTTGGTTCTCATAACGGGTCATTCTCTTTTAAATATAACTATTATTAATCAAATTACAATGGAAGTCTTTCAAAAATATTTAAATATTGTATAATATCATTATCGTCATGAATTACCTCTCAAATTCCTGGACACCAATCCGAGTAGTACCGCTCCCAAGCCAAGATACGTCAACACAAAACTCACCTGCAAAACAATCTAGCATACACACAAAGTCAGCTACGTTGAGTGAGTTCTAATAGTTTAGTTTAATTAAAAGCCAACTCGTCTCAAAAGTTATTTAAACTTTACTCAGGATTCTCGGTCTTTATAAAATAGTTTCACAATTCATTAACAAATAGATAACCCCTGTTATCACACGATATCCCATAACCGTTCATCACCCGAGACTCATCCCATAATAATAATAATAATAATCCCGCATTCTCATAGACATAGATTGAACTTACTACACTAATAACTCATACTCTAGTACACATATTAACTCGACTTTTGGTTAACACAACAATTCCCTAGACATCGTCTAACTCAGCCTTGACTAAGACTCTTACCAATCAACTGACACAACAGTTATAAAAACCGCATCAAAATCCTGACACAACGGTCAATCTAACTCTACTTATCACATTAATATCATCTACACATCACATTAATACTATCTCATGCACAATAAATATAACTCATCACTTGCATACAAATTAACACATATATAAGTATGGATTGATGAGTTAGATTGCACAACACCTTCATCATAATCAAGTATGTATCATCTTTTCTCTTTTTTCATCCATTACAACTCTTGTTCTTGATGGGTGTTGGGTCATGAACCCTATATGGACAAATTTAAGGGTAGTGATGAACCAATTGTTGGCTAGGGTTGTTAATCTAGCATTACTAAAGCTAGAGGAGTAATCAATTCATGTTGAATTCATCAAATTGGGAGTTTTGAAAATTAGGGTTCTTGGAACCCAAATTGGGGGTTTTGCAATTGAGGTATTTAAATGGTGATTTGAGTGTGGATAAGTGTTTATGGTATTATATAAACACATTTTCAAGTTTAAAACTTAATTGAATTGGTGAATTGTGAATTGATGAAATTGTGGAATTTGGGTGAAATCCTTAACGGGTCAAAATGGGTGAATTTGGTTTAGAATGGTTGGATGCTTGTGTGAAGCTTAATAAACCAAGATTAGGTGATAGGTGAGGATCATAATATATTGGGTGAGTGTTAAACTCCAATTAGTGTATGTATTGGGGTGATTTAGATTACTAAAACATGTGTAATGTTTAGGTAATCAAGGTATTAAAGATGTTAGCTTTGAAGACCAAATGGAATCTTCATTGGCAAAGGTAAGTGCTTTGCACTTACTTAGTATTAGATATGTAGTCTATGTGTAAGTAGCTTATGTGATATGCTATTTACATGTTGTTAATGTGTTTGATTTGTGTGGTATAAAGTCAATACTTAATTGTCATGCTAGAACTTGTATGTTTGACTCAATGTGGAAATTTAGTCATGCTAAACCATTGATGTGTAATAATGTGTGTAGATTGGCTTAAGTAGTAACTAGCCAAACTTAAATGTGCAAATGTGGTAAAAGTGTGTAATTAGACTTTGTGGTTAATTGTCAAACTTGAATGTGCAAATGTGGTAAATAGATGTATTTTGACTTATGTGGTAAATAGTCAAACCATAATGTGGTATGTGGTGTATTGGTGTATTTGAATTAGCTGGTAAAGAGTCAAACCATAATGTGGTATGTGGTGTATTGGTGTATTTGACTTAGGTGGTAAAGAGTCAAACCATAATGTGGTATGTGGTGTATTGGTGTATTTGACTTAGGCGTTAAGGAGTCAAACTATGATGTGTAATGTGGTGTATTGGTGTATTTGACTTAGGTGTTAAAGAGTCAAACGATGATGTGTAATGTGGTGTATTGGTGTATTTGACTTAGGTATTAAAGAGTCAAACTATGATGTGTAATGTGGTGTATTGGTGTATTTTGACTTATGTGGTAAAGAGTCAAACTATAATGTGGTATGTGGATTATTGGTATTAAAAGTTGGTGTTTAAATTCATGAGCCTCATAATGGTGCATTAAGGCCTAGAACTTCACATGTCGGTGATTGAGATCTTGGAATCACACAATTGGTGTTTGAAGTCATGAAACCTCACCATGGTGCATTGAGGCCTAGAACTCCATATTTTGTGGTTGAAGTCTCGAGCCTCACAATGGTGTATTAAGTTCTAGAACTTCATATGTGGTGAACGGGATCTTAGGATATCATAGTTGGTGTTAAAGTTATGAGTCTCACATTGGTGTCTTGAGGCCTATAACTTATCTTGATTGATAGAAATGAAAACTAAGTATATATTGGTTGGGTTTCATTTAGTAGTACATGGTGTTTATGGGGTGAATTATTAACCATTTCATGTTAGTACATGTGGGTGGTCATTTATTTAGTTTAAACATGAGTTTATGATGGCTAATAGCTTAAATATGCAAACGGGTCAGTCGAAGGGGGGTTGCATAGGCTGAAAATCAATTTTCAGGCATATTTAACCTGCTGCCAGCGCCTCATACGCCCGGAGCGTATGATACTCCCATTTGAGTCTGATAGACGCTGGGATTTTCGGGTTTTTGGGGTTTTGGCCTGTCGTTGTTGTAGGGACTTGTGGGAGGTCCCTAGGGCTACATATCTTTACTAACCATGTTCAAATTGATGTTTTGAATGTAGGGAAAGCTCCGGAGTAATCTCGGGTCTCGCATCATGTGGATTGGATTCTCGTGGTCATGTTTTGTAATTGGTTTTTGTATATATTCTCGTATGGAGTCTTTACAAACTATTTGGGGTTATCACAAGTTGTGGATAACTTGTTGGTGATCTTTATTTAAACTAATTTTGTGGAAATCATGTTATTTTAATTTGTGTTTGTAAATCTTAACGTGTGGATACGTTAAATGTTGTTTTGGGACCTAACTTTCGCGTGTTTTAAAATGTTTAAATTGGGTTGAAATTTTGGGTGTTACATTATCTCTACACCCTCATCAGGGCATTCGACACATCTCGAGCTCATCATTAACCTGCTAAGTAATGTCACCGTTGGTGACTTCACGAAGGACCTCGTTCTTCACAAATCTTGTTTGTCGTGTCATAAAGATGACTATACAAACACATCACCCGCCGTGCCACAAGGACAACGACATACAAGCACACAACACAAATGGTGACACAGAATATCGTCCTATACTTATATGACTTGTTAACTACACCTGCACCTCACACATAGCACTAGGATTACGTATCCTACACATATTCATAAGCGTTTAGCTTGTAACTTAACTCTACCCGAATAACCCTTAACACGTAACCCATTAATAACTCTCGACTCTAGCTCAGATAGTTCCCATAAACACCCCACAGACCCTCCGACTCATTTACAAAGGTTTTAGTGCATAAACACACCGGGTTAGAACCCAAAACACTTATCTCATTTAATGTAGTAAACACCTAATGCAAGTATGTACGATAGCCCCAAAAACAGTAAAACATTTAAAAAGGGGAATTAGAAACTCACCGTTTGAGAGGCATATCCAAATCCTTTCTCTGCAACCCAAAGTTCACGCCCGAAACACAAACCTGTCAAGCGTATGATTTCTGATCAGAATACGTGCAATTCGTACATCGAATAACGTATACACAAAATAAAGTCCTGACATCCGTCTTCCCTGCGCGTCCTTCTTCTCCGAAAAATCCTAGTCTCACGGTTTACGTATTACACTGATCTCGAACGCTTAGGACTCGCGTGCCCGAACCCAAACTTCTATGCACGCACGTACAATTGCCCATGCAAACCCTAGTTCGGTATGAGCCCGCACCCGAGCTCACCCATGCACCACCGTTGTGGAGCATGCCACCGCCACGGCCACCATCTTGGCCCGTCGTAGTCTGCATTGGTTTCCATCATCGTCGACAATCACCACCACCTTCTCCCTCGTCCGGCAAACCCTCACGCTGCCGCCATATGACCAAAGCCCACACCGTTCTTCGCCGGTCCTTCGCCACGCCACCACACCATTCCAAGGCTGCCATGGCATGCCGTCGAGCACTACCATCCTCACACCACTTCTCCGGCGATAACCGTGCAGCCGTTCCTTGTCTCGACGTTGTTACGCCGCAACGACCACCTCCGTTGCCATCCCGTCGTACGTCGCTACCACTTCATTTCCTTACTCTACCGTCACCACCTCCTACTACCTTCGTGAACACTGCCACAGCCGTAAGCCATCACCACCCTGCTTTCTCGGATAAAAAACAAAACCCCAGCACTCGTCGTGAACCCTACCGGCTCCATGCTCCTACACCTCGTACCACCATGTCATGCCAACGTCAACCTCATCTCAGCCGCTACTTGGGGCACAGCCTCCCAACCTCAATCGGTTACAAGCTACAAAAGTATGAGGGGAAGAAAAAGATAGCATTCGAGAGTGACCTTAACGTGTTAAGCATCGCCGAAAACCGCCTCATGCCAGTCTCCCTCTCTCGCTCCTGTCTCCTGCCGTCGTACAATACCTAGGCCGAATGGACTAGGGTTTTTGCATAAGATGTTTTAAACATGCCATAGTTGCATCTGGGTCCTCGACTTATCCTGTTTTTCATGTTTCGACCTCACAATGTGCGCTAACTGCTAATCGGTTCCTTTACGGTAATTAAATGCATCTTTCGAGACAAGTCCTAGATCCTCATCGCCTCTATTAATCATCCGGGGCATACACTAACCCGAGAGATCATCTTTTGGATTTTCGGGATGTTACATCACTATCTTGATATAGTGTATGATTGGGTTGGGATACCCTATCTTGATATAGTGTAAAGTTGTGAGTTATGAGATACACTATCCTGACATAGTTTTAGTTGAGAGTTTAGACACTATCTTGATATAGTGTTGAGTTTGTGAGGAGTTGCACTATCTTGACATAGTGCTAGAACTTGTGAGATTATAAAGACCACTATCTTGACATAATGAGTTGAAGAAGGTGATCACTACCTTTGTATAATGACACAATGCACCGGTGATCTCTACCGCAATAGAGAGACGTTTTAGTGAAGCAAACTCTCGATTGAAGATCGGAGAGAGGACATAGAGTGAATTTGTTAACATCCACTTGAACCTCTACAAATCGGTTGTGTATCTCCTTCCCTAAACTGTTTACATACTTGTTTGTTTATTATTAAGATATAACAACAAGTGTTCTTCCATATATACGCTTTATAAAGGAGAAATTTTTAAAAGAAAACTATTCACCCTCGTAGTTTTCTACAATTGGTATCAGAACAAGTTGCTTTATTTTTTCAAAGTAAAACATATTTTGAAAACTTGAGTTAGATCTATGGGTCAAAATATCATTTTAAAGGGTTTTTCAATTTATAGACCGCCTTTGATATTACACATTTTTCAAATTCGGGGATAAATAAAACATTTTCATTTCATAGGGACTTAAACACCCATTTGTTTATAAATCATGGTCCACGACCATTTACATTATCTCTTACATCAGCAGGTAAATCTATAGAGCCACAAGGTAGTCTGTAACGAACCAATTTCTGGGTTTATAATATAATATGTTAAACATATTATAAAGGTGTAATTAAATAAAATAAAAGTTAGAGGTTTGTTGAAAAAATGGAGTTTTAACTAGTTTGGGTGAAAAGGGTCATTTCTGAAAGTTCAGGGACTGTTTGTGTAAATTTTGAAATGCTGGAATATGGGGGAGGGGGGTCACGAAATTTACACACTTTGTGTTTGGGTTTTGGTCTTTCAAAGGTGGAGAGAAATAGGTTGATGGCTAGGATCAAAGAGGTGAGTGTTTGGATGCTTGGATTGAAGGTTTTGGTGTAATCATCTTCTTCCAATCATCAAGTAAGTGATCTTTCTACTCTTGATTCCTCCATTTGTGGTGTTCTTGGTGGGTTTTGGGTGAAATCCGAATTAGGTTGAGATTGGGTGAAATTGATGTTAGATTAATAGTTATCTAGCTTAAATTGAAGTAATGGGAGTTGGATAACATCATCTAAACATCTAATTTGATGATTCAAGAATTACGGTTCTTGATGGTGATTTAGGGGTTTTCAATTAATCAATGTTAAAATGATAAATTGAGGTTGAATAAGTGTTTAGAGAGTTGGTATACGCTGTTATGTAAGAAACCTCATCCAATTTCATGAATTGAATTCAGGGTTCTTGAGAACCTAAATTGGGGTTTTCTAAATTAAAGGTTTTGAATGATGTTTTGAAAGATGAATGATGTTGTGATGCGTCTATGAACACTAAACCAAGTATAAACCACAATCATAATGGGTGGATTGTGATTGTTAAATGTTGGGGAAATTTGGGTGATTCCCTAACGGGTCAAAACGGGTTGAAAGGATGAATGGGGTATTAGAGGTTTGGTTAAGGTTGTAATAACCAAACTAAGTTAGAATGTTGATCTTTAGATCATAAAGGTGTGTTGGGTGTCAATTGGTGATCAATAGATTACTAATTGTAAATGGGTCGTATAGGTGATCAAGTAGTAAGGAAGCTAGCTTTGAAGATCAAGCGGGATCATCATTAGCAAAAAGGTAAGTGCTTTGCACTTACTTAGTAATGATAGATGGTAGTAAATGCATATACTTTTTATACATGTTGTTTTGTTGAATTTCATATGTGCAAATGTGAGTATGTTACTTTTGTGAATTTGAATTATGTGGTTTAGAGTCAAACAAATGTGGTAATTGACTTAAGTGGTTTATAGTCAAACAAATGTGGTAATGTGGTGAATTTTACTTATGTGGTTAGAGTCAAACAAATGTGGTAATTGACTTAAGTAGTTTATAGTCAAACAAATGGGGTTTAGAGTCAATAAATGTGGTAATTGACTTATGTCGTGTAAAGTCAACAAATTGGGCGAATAAGGTATAACTGGAGTCATTGAACTTCGCAAGTATAAATGAAGGATTGGGATCTTTGAACCCTACATGGCGGGTATATTTTAGATGGATTGTAGGATTAAGTTAGTAAGTTGTGTGTGCACTTGTTGTATGCTTAAGGTTGGTGTTTGAGGTCTAAGATCTCACATGTGTTAGCTAGGTGTGGATATTGTTTGAAGTCACGAACTTCACAAGGATGTGGAAATTGAGATCTAAGAATCTCACTAGGATGGTTTGAGTTTGTAGTCAAAGAACCACACAATTGAGATATGATGTTTGAGGTCTTTATAACCTCATAAAGGAGTATTGTCGGGTTTTAGGGTGAATTACTAACCATTTGATGTTAGTATATGTAGGTATGCATATATGTGGTTGATATAAGTTTATGATGGTTTACGGTTCTAAAATGCAAACGGGTCGGTCGACGGGGGGTTGCATAGGATAAAAACAGAAAAATGGTCATGTTGGACCTGCAACCAGCGTATCATACGCCCGGTGAGCATATCATACGCCCGGAGCGTATGATATGCCCAAATGCTTCTGGTAGACACTGGACTTTTGGGTTTTTCAGGGTTTTGGCTAATCTTTTATGTAGGGACTTGTTGAAGGTCCCCAAGATTACTTATCATTACTAATCATGTTTAATTTGGTGTTTTGGATGTAGGTAAAGCTCCGGTATAAGCTCGGGTCATGCACTTCCGGATTTAGATTCTGATGTTCGTTCTTTTGAAGTTATAGTTATTTAGAACTTACATTTTGTAAATTGTAATGAACGTAATGATGTTTTAACTTAATGTTTTGGTTGAAACTTGAACTTGCTCTTGAAATTATAAAATGGGACTGCTTCCGCTTATGTTTGAAAAGTTTAAATTGGTTAAGAACTTTGGGTGTTATAACTTGGTACCAGAGCAATGGTTTGATGGATTCGGGTGTGCGAGACATCAAACTCAAACTTATTTGCTCTTGATATGGGTGGGTGCAATGAGAATCCAATGAAGACTTGACCGAGGCTCGGAGCTTATAGATAAAAGGTTAGTAATGATAAATGTTGTTGGTCGATGTATGTGGTGTCCAAAATGAATTATGTGTGCTGAAACTTGTCTTGGGAATTGTTGTATGAAGATGATAAATGTAATTATGCATATTATGTTACCAATCATGCCTGGCCAGTGTGATTAGTAAGATAACATGTGTAAGTGCCCTTATGATAATCATACGATAATGAACATTAACAAGGATTCGGTGAAGGTGTATATATGTGTATATTTTATATATGAATATGGATGATTATGTAGGGTGGTTGTATACATATACACATAGTTGGGAGATAGAGTCTTATAGAGTATGATTAGATGCCTATACGTAGGTAGAGCAACTACAATTTAAACAAAACATAGTCGGGGAATGACTAACGGGGTTAGGTATTAGTAGATGATATTCGTGGATGTGAATTATCTTAAAGACTCATGTACGAAAGAGGCTATGCGTGTATTACCTCGGGAATGGTGAGGATCTTGAAGTTAGTTGGAAGAGTTAGAGAGCATCATTCTAGTGGAGGATGGCTAGAGCTTTCTACCATGTTGTGTTAACCTTCCTTCAAGAAGGATAAGGCTATTCTAGGCGACCATTTGGAAGAAACATATGAAGTCTAAGGAGCGGGAGGAATAACTTTGGTGACTTAAGGAGGAAGAAAAACCTTGTTCCACAAGGGGTTCATGGCGTGCAAACCAAAGGAGTTAATTAATGGTAGTTTATTTGTTGATTAGTCAACGATGCATCACTATAGTGGTATTTGTTTCGGAAGCAATCCAGTGTGATCGGCAGATAGAATATGATATGCGGAGATTCGACTCCGGAGCATGGTGGAGAATTGTTTGGGATTTGTCCAAAAGGAGAAAAGTTGAAGAGCGTGAAGGCAAGGTGTCAGGTGGATCCAAAGGACGTTCTTGAAATGTTTCTATCCACAAGCTGTAGTGGATCATGTATATGGAGAAATCCTTCACATATTAGTGGACCAATGAATTGATTTAATTCTAAGGGCGTGTGTATGACTAGGCGTAGTGTTGCCTTAATCTTGGAGTGTCAGAAGAACAAAGATAGATCGGCTTCTCGATACTATCGGTTAACAAATTAGAATGAACTCTCTTGAATGCTGAACAAATCTGGTGGAGCCGGTTCTTATATGTTGTAGATAGATCAAATTCGGGAGACAAGTGGACTGTAAGGAGGAATTAGAGGTGGTTTCAAGAAAGTCATATATTTAGTCGAACTGGAAACCTTTTGTGGAGGTAATACCTATTACTGTTGTAAGCGTGGAAAGTAACTCGAGTGGAGACTGATGGGACAAACTATTCCATAGTGTTATAATCCTAATATCATGTGTTGCAGTTGTTATAAATCAATACACATTCGAAGTGAATGCCTTGAGATAAAGCACAAGGATGATAAAGAGGAGAAATTAGAAATTTTGTGGCCTTCAAATCAGACGTTTCTAACTATCAAAGACGAGACTGAAGTCTTTTTGTTTTATTGTCGGGTGAGAATCTATGTAGATCAGTGGGTTTGAAATATATCAACAATGGGGGATTAATTGTTGACGTATATATAATTTGATATTTGTAGGTTGCAGGTGAAACAAGCACATGGAATGGAATCCTACGATTGTAGTGGAACTTGTGTGGTTACTTAGTGACCATATCAATGTCCTATGTGACTAAGAGGTAACATGTCGATCTGTTCATGTCTAGTGACGGTGAAACACACAGCACATGAATTGCTATAGACTTGGCTTATGCCATTGACACCAACCGGCGTAATGGAATACGTGATGTTCCAGTCGTGAAGAAGTTCTTGGGTTTTATACCCCGGTGTCTCTTTTGACGTGTAACCATTCTTTGTAGAGTTGAAGAATGGAAGAATGTGTTGTACATCAATTGTCGGAGTTGAACAAAGTGACTCGGGTCTTAGATTCAACCAATAAATGTAGAGGAATTTAATATCCCATAAATGGTTATGAAATCCTTTGCGAAACCATGAGATTACGACATGCCTTTTTTGGCTTAATTGTAGACACATTAATGATTGAGATAAACACGGCCTAAATTGTGTTTGAAGTCTTAGAACTTCACAAGTATTGTTTGAAGTCTTAGAACTTCACAAGTATTGTTTGAAGTCTTAGAACCTCGCAAGTGGCGTTTGATGTCTTAGAAATTCACCAATTGTGTTTGAGAATGAAGTTTTCTAACTTCATAAGGGGATTGTGTGATTGAGATCCTCGAATCTCATGGGAGAGCTTATGATTAAGTCATTGGAAATACACTAAGTGTTTAGGTCATGGATAAGGAGTTATCTTTGAGGTTATAAAAGAGGAATTGGATAAGGAAAATTATCATGTCCTTTCTTGGAGAGCTATATGCTTGTCAGATATTTTAGTGCCTCACGCAATAGAATCGGTTATGTCTTTTGCATCAGGGCGGGATTAACGCGTATTCTCCTAGATAGTTGTAAGCTGATCGTAGCAACTAGAGGATACAACTTGAGGGGAGAGTGGGTGACTGTATACGCGGGTGAATGTTAGATGGTTGAATTGAAGTCTCGAGCTTCAAAAGGAGTGTTGTATGTAGGTGATGGGATCCTTGAGTCTCGTCAGTATGAGACACTTGAGACATTAAATCCTATTGTATGGTTGGTGTGGAGGTCATGAAACTTCCAATTATGAGGTGGGAGAAACAATGTGGTAGAACTTGAATTCTTTAGTTGTCAAACGTATTTTCTACTGTTACAAGGTGATATATAAATTTAAGAAATCTTTACTCGCGAAGTGTCGTTAATTATTGATTATGGAGCATAAACTTTTGGTGGCAAGAGGTGGAAGAAGACATAGTCGAGATTGTTGACAGATGTCTCGTTGACTTGTTGATTAAGGTCACACGCTAGGGGAAGGTTGTGTGGGAAGTCTCAACGGCTTCATATACCTATATGTGGTAAGAGAAGCTTGTAGGAGTATGACTACAAGAGTATATGAAAAATATGGTAACATGTTACGATGTGGTTAAGTAGAGGATCTTTTAACCAAAAAATATGCAATTCTTGTTCTTGAAGGAAACCTACTCTTATGAATAATCGAGGAGTGTCGATTTAATGGAGGGTGTGATATGACATGGCATAACCATATCATTTGAATTAGATTAAGATATCGGTTTCACTTGTCCAATTGAAGAAAGTAGGTGATCTTAGCTATCATGGTGACAAATTTGCTATAATTGGAGTATTAGACAGGTTATTGTTTGATTTACTACTTGGTAGATGGTATTGAACACAAATATTTTGGGGTGGAGGTATTTACTTGAAAAATAGAATCAAATGTGTGGTTCAAGACATGGTGTAGAAGATCTTGTAAGTGAGCACGATTGCAAATCCGCTCAAGATAAAATGAAAAACCCTAGTCAAATATAGGGAGGACGTGTGTAGATATTAAAGTGGGAAACTTGGTGCTATAAACGTTTTCCCTTGAAAGGGGGTATTCGGGTTTGAAAACATGGGAGGCTAAGTCCCCGTTTTGTTGAGTAGCCCATTTTATGGACTATAATGGTGTGGAATTCTAATTGGAGTTACCAGAGAAGTCGATTATACTCCATGAAACATTACATGCGGTCTATTTACGGAAGTGTTTGACGGGAGAAGTTGTTATTGCTTCTCATGATACGTATGAGGTGGTTGTTTTGTATCTTGTGGAAGAACCGGAGACTATCTTACATAGTGGGGAGAATTAATTATGCAATGAAGGACCTACCTTGTTTTAATCCTTGAAAGCACAATAATTGACTTTGAGAAAGTAAAGATGAGGAATGTTGTATTGCTACCTAAGATTGAGTATGTGGTGGCGGGTTTCGGGGACGAGACCCAAAGTTAGGGGCGGAAGATTTGTAACGAACCAATTTTTGGGTTTATAATATAATATGTTAAACATATTATAAAGGTGTAATTAAATAAAATGAAAGTTAGAGGTTTGTTTAAAAGTGGAGTTTTAACTAGTTTGGGTGAAAAGGGTCATTTATGAAAGTTCAGGGGCTGTTTGTGTAAATTCTGAAATGCTGGAATATGGGGGAGGGGGTAACGAAATTTACACACTTTGTGTGTGGGTTTTGGTCTTGCAAAGGTGGAGAGAAAGAGGTTGATGGCTAGGATCAAAGAGGTGAGTGTTTGCATGCTTGGATTGAAGGTTTTGGTGTAATCATCTTCTTCCAATCATCAAGTAAGTGATCTTTCTCCTCTTGATTCCTCCATTTGAGGTATTCTTGGTGGGTTTTGGGTGAAATCCGAATTAGGTTGAGATTGGGTGAAATTGATGTTAGATTAATAGTTATCTAGCTTAAATTGAAGTAATGGGAGTTGGATAACATCATCTAAACATCTAATTTGATGATTCAAGATTTAGGGGTCTTGAGGGTGATTTGAGGGTTTTCAATTAATCAATGTTAGAATGATAAATTGAGGTCGGATAACTGTTTAGAGAGTTGGTATACGTTGTTATGTAGTAACCTCATCTAATTTCATGAATTGAAATTTAGGGTTCTTGAGAACCTAAATTGGGGGTTTTTTCTAAATTAAAGGTTTTGAATGATGTTTTGAAAGATGAATGATGTTGTGGTGTGTCTATGAACACTAAACCAAGTATAAACCACAATCATAATGGGTGGATTGTGATTGTTAAATGTTGGGGAAATTTGGAAATTTCCCTAACGGGTCAAAACGAGTTGAAAGGATGAATGGAGTATTAGAGGTTTGGTTAAGGTTGTAATAACCAAACTAAGTTAGAATGTTGATGTTTAGATCATAAAGGTGTGTTGGGTGTCAATTGGTGATCAATAGATTACTAATTGTAAATGGGTCGTATAAGTGATCAAGTAGTAAGGAAGCTAGCTTCGAAGATCAAGCGGGATCATAATTAGCAAAAAGGTAAGTGCTTTGCACTTACTTAGTAATGATAGATGGTAGTAAATGCATATACTTTTTATACATGTTGTTTTGTTGAATTTCATATGTGCAAATGTGAGTATGTTACTTTTGGTGAATTTGAATTATGTGGTTTAGAGTCAAACAAATGTGGTAATTAACTTAAGTGGTTTATAGTCAAACAAATGTGGTAATGTGGTGAATTTTATTTATGTGGTTAGAGTCAAAAAAATGTGGTAATTGACTTAAGTGGTTTATAATCAAACAAATGTGATTTAGAGTCAATAAATGTGGTAATTGACTTATGTGGTGTAAAGTCAACAAATTGGGTGAATAAGGTATAACTGGAATCATTGAACTTCGCAAGTATAAATGAAGGATTGGGATCTTTGAACCCTACATGGAGGGTATATTTTAGATGGATTGTAGGATTAAGTTAGTAAGTTGTGTGTGCACTTGTTGTATGTTTAAGGTTGGTGTTTGAGGTCTAAGAATCTCACATGTGTTAGCTAGGTGTGGATATTGTTTGAAGTCACGAACTTCACAAGGATGTGGAAATTGAGATCTAAGAATCTCACTAGGATGGTTTGAGTTTGTAGTCAAAGAACCACACAATTGAGATATGATGTTTGAGGTCTTTATAACCTCATAAAGGAGTATTGTCGGGTTTTAGGGTGAATTACTAACCATTTGATGTTAGTATATGTAGGTATGCATATATGTGGTTGATATAAGTTTATGATGGTTTACGGTTCTAAAATGCAAACGGGTCGGTCGACGGGGGGTTGCATAGGATAAAAACTGAAAAATGGTCATGTTGGACCTGCAACCAGCGTATCATACGCCCGGTGAGCATATCATACGCCCGGAGCGTATGATACGCCCAAATGCTTATTGGAGACGCTGGACTTTTGGGTTTTTCGGGGTTTTGGATAATCTTTTATGTTGGGACTTTTTGAAGGTCCCCAAGATTACTTATCATTACTAATCATGTTTAATTTGGTGTTTTGGATGTAGGTAAAGCTCCGGTATAAGCTCGGGTCATGCACTTCCGGATTTGGATTCTGATGTTCGTTCTTTTGAAGTTATAGTTATTTAGAACTTACATTTTGTGAATTGTAATGAACGTAATGATGTTTTAACTTAATGTTTTGGTTGAAACTTGAACTTGCTCTTGAAATTATAAAATGGAGCTGCTTCCGCTTATGTTTGAAAAGTTTAAATCGGTTAAGAATTTTGTGTGTTACATAGTCGGCCTATTCCTAGGGAGTTAATCCTTCCATTACCAAGCTTTGTCAGCTTAGATATCTAGGGATTTTACCCTACAATACCTATCCTTACGAATATCAAGGGAGTAACCCATGTCTAAGAAATTATCATCCTAAGACATATCATTTTCGTTTTTTTCCTAGAGAGTTATCTCCTGTGATTTGAGACTCAACGTCCTTCGACACATAACCCTGTCAAAATCCATATCTACATTTATTCCCGAGACTATCCCGCATGACTAGTCTCATAGATAATCATTGATTACCTGAAAACATTTTTAAAAATAAAACGCCAGTGCGAACACTGGTGAACGTGTTCATCATGACCCATATTATTTTGGCACATCAATATCAAAACATTTAACCATAATCTGGTGTAGTCTACCATTCAGCAAAACTATTTCATCTAAGTGTACACACCATAGTATTCTGATGTGCTAGATAGGATCTATGAAAAACTAAACTTAAAGCTAACCTAGACACTCGAGTTAAACTCTTGAAAACCCTAAAACTAAACCACAATAACATGCAAGTGTACCTATCGACTGTAGTAAAGCCTAATGGAAGTCCAGATATCAAACCCACAACACACTGACAATAACTAGAACTAGACTCCGAAAAGTAACTAAAAGATTTGGTGTGGGGGGGAATTTTATGAAAAAAGGTCTAAGTTGATTAAAATCAAAATTAAATTAAGAAGACCTAAAGACAACCAACTATCACTCAAAATAGTTAGATGAACTCAAGAATTGGGAAAACACTACCCAGGTAAGAATCCTATTTGTGAATCTCGGATTTCTCTCGGTTATGGAAACTATGATGGAACTGGGATCTTAAAGTATGACACCCTTAGACAACCTAGTGGAACCCTGATCATTCTTAGCGTGTGACTAGAAGGAAACCGTAAGGAGTGTTTAACGCTCAACAGTTAGTTGGATCACCTTTCAGTTTCTCCAACAACACTAAAGTACCCAAAAGACAGATTACCTCTCAGTCTCACTATCTCAATACATTCGAGGATGCAAGGGGTAACCTAAGAACAACTGACAAAACACGGACTAGTAAAGATATCGGGAATCCTAAGGAAACCTCCTTTCAGAGTCTTTACACCTAAAAACCTAACACCAGAGACTAACCGACTATCTATCACATTTCAGCTATCTATATAGGAAGAATACCAGGTTCTAATAAACCATCATCAATGTTCCTATGGGTTAATACGTCTAGCAACACCATAAACTAATCACAAACCCTTAGTAAGCGATCTAAATATGCAACTATAACTTAAAGACATTCACAAGAAGCATATGGAACACAGATCAATAATAAATCAGAACAAAGTACGCATACATATAATATCAGTTGTGCAAAGATGCGTTACAATAGCTTTCATCCATCAATCATAACCAAAAACCGAGAAATCACCATCAATTCAACAAATATTCATCAAACCTAGGTTGTTATGAAGGACATGTCCGGATAGAGTGATCTTACATTCGTTCAAGGAATTAGAGATTTGCACCAAATCTCAGTTTATAGTCTCGACTTTATAAGATTTTTCTAATAAAGATTCTCTCTCTCTAAAAAACATGGGGGGGGGGGGGGTGGGATGGAAATGAGGAAACAAGGTGGTGGCTAGGGTTTTAAGCCCACCCCTTCCCACTCTTTCGCAGTGATGATAAAGGTCCCGATCTTGATTTCTTGCCTTTATTTCTTCGAAAAGAACAAATATTAAATGGTGAAATTCGGGGCGTTGCAATGGCAAAACAACGTCGTCAGGATAAATATATGGCCAACCCTAAGTGAGCAAGCTTTATAAGGCTTATGATAACAAGGGATTATTATCACTACTCTAAGCATTGCCTCGACCCGCACATGTTGGACACCTCAGATTACATCCAACATATTATTTGGACGTCCAACAATGGCCACAACCAGGACACCCCATGATACAAAGGTGAGATTCCGCCAAAAGCATAAAAGTAATATTCATTACATGTCTTTACATTATCCTTTTCATGTGTTTAATGGGTTATTAAAAGTTCAATACCACTAACATAATTTAACAACATTGAACTGGGGGCTCATGGTAGATCACCACAAGTGGCAAAGCCCTATATGAAAGTGTTTGATAGTTTATTTCATGAACGCAAGGGTTAATTCACACACTAACAAAGTTTTGCAAAATTAGCAAATGGTTTATCACACACTAAAGTCCTTTGACAGTTTATTTCATGAATGCAGTGACCATTAACAAAGTTTTGTAGAATTAGCAAAGTGCTACATGCCACGCCTATAGTTAGCAATAGGCCATACGGGTTTCACGGAAGGGGATGCACAATAACGTCGGTTGAAGAAATCTCCGGACATGTTCCAAGAAATGAAATAGAATGATAACACATCGAGATGAGAATATCACAAGATGGAGCCCAAAGAACGGGCACAACATATATGTGCACAAACGTGTAGTCCCATGTGAGTGGACACATCCAACCACGTGAAGAGCAGGCATTATACGCTCTCATTACAAAGTAGGCATTATATGCCCTTACTATAGTCTTAGAAGAAAGATGCAACTTTGACACCGGCAACATTATAAAATGATGAAAGCAATAACATCTAGCAATGAGGCAAAAGCCCTAGTTCATATGGGAAAAGAATCTCTCAGGTAATGACTTATTGAAGACCAAAACAAAGCGCAACGTAGTCACCAAGGTCAAATGTCACCCGATGGTGAAAGATTGTATGGATCTATCATGTCATACATGGTATAACATCATGGCAGACTATGAGACTTAATGATGTACCCCCATACAACACCTGAAGACAACAGACTGATGGGTTTAACACATCGTAGCTGGCACAACATCATGCTAAATTGGGGGACTTATAAAGCTACCCCCTGAATTAAGCTTGTCAAGCCCGGTTCGGATGGGCCCAACTAAGCGAGTCCGCTGGCCCATTAGGGTAAAAGCCCACTTTTCCACTCTATAAAAGGAGACATATGTTGTAACAACCCTAAAGTTAGCGCCTGATTTTTTTTAATTTAATTACGTGTTATCTATTTGATACTTGAACTACTGGATATCAAACTCAAACACTTTTGGCTACCATTTAGAACCCAATAAACACATTGTGCTTACACAACTGAACTAGGCCCATTGGGTTTGGCCCAACTATAGACAAATAACCTCAACCCATTAACGGCCTAACTAAAGGCCCAGTATACGAACCTAACTCAAAACGAACTAAGAAACATTGTTTGACGGATCATTACACGATACGATATAATTTATAAGGATTACGAACTAAACCATCTACGCGGAGAACTGTTAGAATGCTTTACGCGCTCGTACGGATTATTGCCAGCTACCCGACGCGATAAAATATTTAGACGTCAAACTTCAAATAGCTAATATTAGTAAATAGTATTGATTCGGTCGACTGAATAGGAGTTATATGCGAGAAATGTAACGCTGGACGCGCGACTACAACAAACACCGGTGTAGATGTCATCAGATTCTGCTAGATCCGGTATAATTAAATAATGTAAACAAGTATTTCTTTTATACATATCGTATAAAATATTAATATAATTATTGTTTAGCACGTCATAACTAACTTCAGAATGCGACACGTTTTACCTGGAGCGGACTAGTGTGACCACGCGGTACCGAGCGATACCGCCAATTTTAGAAGTAGCATAATAAAATCTATGATTATTTATTACTACGGTTATTAATATTGTTATTAATAAATAGTAGAAAATATCGGAGCGTGAATCATTAGTTTGAGCATACGCGGTTAGACACGCAATACACGAGTATTATCTAACTAATTTAGAAACGAGCGATCGAGTAAATATATTAACTCACTATTTATATTTATTCATTATATTTACTAATTATATTATTTAAACGAAGCGCGAGACGTTTATTTAAGCAAACGCGTAGAGACACGCGGTGTCAACGCATACCAGCTTGAACAACAATCAGAACAAAAATTTTACGAAATAAATATTATGATTATTAGCACGTCCTATTATTATAGGAATTATAGAAATAAAATTTAGAATTAATAAATAGTTTGGAGACCCGAGTGTGCACGCGAAATACATAAGCCAGTCTAGTTTACATTGGTTACCTACTCCATCTACAAGCCTTATATAAATAATTTATTTTTTTATAAAATCTATAAAAGATATGTAGATTTGACGTTTGCAAGATTTTTGAAAATCTTATCTTTAGCTAAATCTTTGATTCCCTGTAATCTTTCTAAAACAAAGAAATTAGATTTGTTAGTTTTCATTTTCTTTCAAAAACACCCGTACATATCATTATGATTCTTATTTTTCTTTCACTTTTAGTAAACACACACATAATGCATTACAGAGAGAGAGAGTGTTACGAGAGAAAGGGAGAAACCCCTCCCTCTCCGGCGGCAGCAGCATAGTCAAGGTGGAGGGGTGGCGACCGCGGGTATAAATCACCTAACCACGCCTAGCAGCACCCCCTCCCGTCATGTTTTCTCCTATCTAGCCCCGAACCAGGCTAATTCCGGTGGGTATCCACCTCTTTTAACGGTGGCAGAGGCTCCCGAAGGTGGTGGTGAAACCATGGAAGCGGACTAGGGTTCCGACGAGACCCCAAGAAGGCCAAGCCAGCGACGGGTGGAGCCCCATGGATGGACAACAACGATGGTGGTGCTTGACGGTGAAGGGCTAGACTCAGGTACGTTTTCCAGCGTATCACACATTTTTCGGCGAAAACGTCTTTCTCCGGTGACACGTTTTCCCCGTGAGTCCTTTTTTCCAGTTTTCTTGTGGCCTTCGGGTGTAGACCTACACACCCTTTGGTGTTAATTTTAGTAAATTGTTTGGGTTTGATTCCCAGAGTGATTAATTGGAATTTGGTCAGGTTACTGTGAAGACAAGACATTACCCGGATAGACAGGACTGTTTGGGTCGTTCCCGACAGTCCCGGGTTTTGGTCAACGAAAGTCAAATCTTGTCAACAACAGTCAAACAAGGTCAATGGCAGAAACGACGAGCGGGTTTGCGTACGTGTGGATAGGTACAAACGTGTGTTAAGATTATATTTATTTTTGTAACATATAAAATGTAAACGTGTGTAATAGTTAGTTGAGCTAAACCGACTCGATTCCGACCACTTGGGAGTTAGATGTAAAACCTAACATCATTCATGTACTTGTAAGAAACCAGGTCTCCGTCCATACTGTTTTGATAAAAAAATTACACAATATAATTGATATACCATCATTTATACATGTTTTACATGCACAATTATCCCCATAAATAGCACAAATTATAGAGAATATGATAGATATGATACTTAATCCACTTATTTGTGTTACAATAGGATAATTAACCCTTGAATACAAAAACATGAAGAAAACACCCAAAAACAAGGCAAAATCAGCATTCGGAAGACAACTGATTGAACCGGACGCATAGAGTCAACCCAGAGGTTAAAATCAAGTAAATAGTAAAAATTTGACTTTGCATGGTCGTGCATTGTAATGCACGGCTGTGCAAATGGCCCCACATGTCCCTGTACCTTCCTGCTCTGCCAAATTCCTCACATGCAAGAGATGTCTGCTTTGCACGACCGTGCATCCTAATGCATGGCTGTGCATTACCAATTTCTGAGTCTATAAATAGCAAGCTCATTCTAGTATTTTAGGTGTAAGATCAAGAGGTGTGAAGGCCTTAGTGCTCTGCTAAGAGCCGAAACTCTTTCGGTTTTGGTCCATTTAAGTTTTTTTTTCTTTTTATTTTATTTTCTAAGTCTTGTAATATGAATTTATTCTTCTCGTTCAAGTGAAACAAGAGGCAACCTATACCCACTCTCCCTTGGTGTTGCAAAACTCCACACATTATCTAAGGGTTAGTGGAGTCACTTGTATGGTCATTTATGGCTAGTCCTCTTGTGTTGCTCGAGTTGGTTGAACTTTAATTAGTTAATGAAGTATTTTTACTAAGTTATGTTTTTAAAGTCTTTACTATAATTTATCTAAAAAAGACCAGAATAAGTGATCTTTAAATCAATCTAATAATATTTTATCTTGTGAGTTACTCCAACAAGACTTCTTGTTTGGGAAGCTTATTCGATGTTTGTACTTTGTACGGTCTATATACAAATCTTGGTGCTAGTCTGGCCGGCTAGTATAGATTTAATATTATGGGTTGATTGGAGGTTTGGGTATTCAGCAAGTCGTTTGAGCCCTAACCAGACCAAGCTGTTTGTGTAGGTAATTCTCTACTTCTCTCGTATCGGCTTGCAGAGGACTTCTAGTGGGAGCCATGGGGTTTGATCTATAGAAGGAAAGTTTGATTGATTAAGTCCCCTGTAACTTAGCCTACATCTTGGCTAAATTCTTTACCCAAGCCACAGGCTACAATTCCAGCAGCCACATCTTTGGAGGACCATACATCACCCATCTGGCTCAATACTTAGGTGTTTTGTCCCTTATAAATCTTAGCCAAATCAAAGATATGGATCTACCCATTCAACCCATAGACACCCAGGTAATGATTAATATGCATATGATGAAGAAATTTAATGGGGTGTATCGGTTGGTGGGGCATCGGGGGGAACATTTGGACAGGTGAAATTGAAGAGTCCGAGGATGAGGAAGTACCAAGGAGGCAACTGGGATACCAAGCCCAGATATGTATCACACTACTACTGATCCCGCTATGCTGGATTTGATAATCCGCATGGGTCAATTGGGACACACAATGGACGGAATGCGGTAGGATTTCTATGATCACGTCCATAATCTGTTTGCCCATCAGCAGTATCAACAGCAGCCTCCTGCCCCGCACCCACAGTGGCAGCGTCCTCCTTTCCAGTAGTTACTCTTTTCATCTTTCATCTTTGATATTTGTGGTTCTTATCTGATATAGTTATGGTTCTCGATGTTGAACAATGTTTGTTGATTTGTTTTTCTAGACATGTAACATTTTTACCGGTTACAAGAGTAACCGTTGACAGGGTGGCGTTGCCACCAACCTATTCGGACGCTATCTATTGGCGAATATTAGTTTAATTTTATGTTTAATATTTACTTTTTATTGTTTGAGCATTGCATAGAATAACAGGGACATACAGTTTTTTGGAGCACATATTAATCAAGCTGGGGAAATCAACCATACACATGATGGTGATGCATTAAAAAGGGGAGTTTCAGTTCTCTTTCACCCTCCTCTTACCCATGACAACTATTAAATAACATATTTTCGTATAATAAGGACATTGTCAAGTTCTAAGTATGGGGTGTTAGGAAAATCACCAATGCATCGGCAACATAATGTTGTCCCAAGTATTACAAATGCATGATTACCAACTATTCGATCCTTTGAATTGAAATACATATAGAAGTCATTAAAACATTTTCAAAAACAACCTATAAATTTGTGAGCTTCATAAATAATCTAAAATCTTAAAGTCTTAAAAATCATTTGGATGAAAACGATCTTATAAAAACAGTAATTTGAAATACTGTTGAAATGAATCAAGGAAACAAATAGGAAAGATTAGTAAGCACAACAGAAAGAAAGAAATAAGGTTATGCACATTTTTACTTTTAAACACCTTTATCTTCCGTTTCATGTGAGAATTTGAGCCTATCCGAGCATTATCATATAACACATCAAGTTTTTGACACCATTGCCAAATTTAACATGCTCATTTCGTTTGATAAAGTGTTTGCTAATTATTGTTTTGCATGTTAGAACTTGTGTAAAATATACATTTCAAGATCATGAACTAAAAGAATGCATAAAAATGATTGATGCATTAGGATTCACCCACTTTCTTTAGCCTTCTTATCCTCCTTCACCTACCCTAAACATTATCCCCTAGTTAACCACTTTGAGCCTAAACCCTTTTCATTTCTAAAACCCACACTTCAAACCCATAAACGACATTAAGTTTTTGGCATCGTTTCCCTTTTTCCTATTTAGTTGGAAGTCAACTTGGCTATGATATGAGGAGCAATTATCTACAAAAAGGATCATACATTCATCTTATGATCAACGATTGAAAATTAGCAAGAAGAAAAGGATGAATATGAAAATGAAAAGAAAAGAAAAAGGGGCAACAAAAAGAAAAGTTATACTCGCCCAAATAATTGAAGAAATTTCATCAAAAGAAAATCAAACTTACTCGAAAAATTGGAGTATGCAAAGCAAATCAAGAATATGGATGTATTAGGAAGAAATAACCAAAAAATCTATGGGGGATTAATAGTAGTGAATGCTTCAAAATAAGAAGAAGTTTGCATTCTTGAAGAAAGAAATTGGTCTTGACGATCTGACCTTAAAAGAGTCCTTAGATTAGTCACAATGTCTAGTCTAAGATTATCAACATGCTCACTCACCATTTAATCATTAAGCCAAGTCAGATTTCCAACATTTAGGCACTTCTCCCAAATATTTCCTACCCTAACCATAAGCCTATCATTACAACCCATTTAAAGCCCTCTTGATTTATGCACATATTTTATGTCAATTGATGGAGATTTGATTTCTATACAAGCCTATGATTATGCAAGTATTAATTATAGCATTGAGTGTTTTTCTTAACATACATTATCCATATATTAAACCTGAGTGTTGAGTGAACATTTGTGAAACTGTAATTTTGTGCATAATCATAGTTCCATCAAGTATGTTTGGCTTACTACCCTATTATGGAGAAACATTCGAAAGGTGCAAACATCAAGTTATTATTATTAAAAGAGGCGTTTAACCATTTGGGACAAAAACTTTAGATTAACATTAAATTAATGTTTTATTCTATGGGTATAATCAAGTGATAAAATTTAGTTTGTGAGGTAGTGTGCTTGTAAAATCAATGTTTAACGATGCAAAAACGTAAAAACCGACACAGTTGTTTACGAGGAAAGCCTTTGATCTTTAGGAATCGCTGGCATAAAACCTCGGGAGGTGACAATCGTCCCCTACCTCATTTCTTCAATAAATGGTAAAAATATTACAAGTACTAGCAGTAGATGATCGATATCTAAGTGTTACAGAGCTGATTACGAGTGTATTGTCTTGTGAGAGTTCGTAAACTGTGTGATGTGTTGTCCCTAATCGATCAAGCTGCTGAAATACATACAAGGATAAAGATAACTAACTATCCGAGAATCCTAGGATAGACTAATTCTTCAAATATGACCGTTACAAGTCTCTCCATGCGGCTTCAACACGTTCTCCTTGACTCCAGGAGCGATTCTTTAGGAATGGATTTGACCACACGTATTTAACCTGTATATTAGTCATTATAAACGAAAGATATAACGGTTAAATATTTAGGATACCGGAACCTGTCAGGATACCGAAGTATGTTGAAGATCCATGATCCTTAGCGATAAAATGACCCCAACAATTGTCCCCAAAATTTGACGGTTGTTATCACCATTTATAGTTGTTAAAATTTTAAATTCCTGCTGCTGAAAGAACCTTCTGTCTCAAGATCCCTTTCGTAGAAGTAAGTTCAGAAAGCTATCCTTCCACCTCTCAGTTGTATGTTATCTTGAACTAGGTGTTCGCAAGTTAAGATCTTAATTTGCCCTCGACGCCATCGATAACAAGGTCTCCAAAAGCAAAGCCATTAAAAAGGAAAAGGCTCAGCCTGATACTCCTACTCTACAGCCCAAGATCACCGTTGGCAAAAAGAGAAAGCTTTGTGATGCTGCCTGTGTGGCCATATACGAAGGCTTGGACTATGTTGATGCCTGTAAGAAGCTTCATGTCCTCAGTTATATGGTAACATACTTTCAGTATCCTGGATTCTGAACTTTTTCTGCTTTGAAGATCACATTTTGGGATAGACAATTTCAACTCTTGACTGTTGGTCCGTGATTCGGGTGGATGGGCCAGCTTTTGGATGAAGCCTGAATCACTAATTTTCCTGCACTCTAAATATTAGTAAATAACTTATGACTATGTGCCATGATTGTTATGTGTTTGATATGTTTATGATATATTTTTTTTTTAGAAAATAAGGATCCTTAGGCAGTTAAGCCTTAGGATACATGGAAAATAGATTTAGGTATCTTTTTGGGATACCGGATCCTTTATGATCATATGTAAATAATATCTTATGTTTAAAATTCGGTTTAAGAAAACATACCTTGTTTCTGATAAATATTTTGAAAAAATACCAGTACAAACATACCATGACTTAGTCATCAAATATTTCGAGTCTACCCAAAATTGAAAACTGAATAAGCATCTTTAAATAAATACTTTCATCGGGAATCAGACTGGGTAGATATACATACCAGATAACGATATGGAGTCCAAACAGATTCAAAGTATGATAACTTTTAGTTGTTCCCTGGTTATACATGTTAAACAAATTGTTTTCTTAGTAATTGTACCTCGGGATTCTCAGGGGTGTCCCCAGAATCTTGAGTTATTAACCTGGAACATGCCGGCGTAGTGGGTTATACCCGTAGTGACATGTAAATGCCAATAACCTCTGGTTAACATGTCAGTGTTAAACTGGTTGGGTCTTGCCTGGCTGTATAACATGTCCTTGTTACTCCATTGATAATATTCGTAAGGTCCAACATATAGCCAACAGTGATGAAATTATCAGCCACTGTTACATGGACTGGTCGCACCACCTCGAACTATACTTGGATATCGTGCGCTCCTGGCGGAGTGTAGAAACCCAATCTACTTAGGAAGGCGAAAACCGTTCAAACCTTAGAAGGGTTATGTAACACTGTTAACTTAGAGAGATGGCCAATCTCAAATTTCCTGATCAGGATCCTCTGGGATTCCATCTGCAAAAACCTTAGATCTTGGTGAAGGTGTGTAGAGTCATGTTATTATATTTAAGTTGTTGTCATTATTGTATCTTGAACATTGTTAGCTTAGTTTACTTTCTCTCATTTCTTTATTGTAATTTCAGTTTATGTAATTTACTTCTTTAATTAGCTAAGTCTGGGCCATCGAAACTACTTAGTTTCGATTGAATTTCTTCAATTGAAACTAGTACTTTCGATAGATAGTAAGTTTCGATAGGATAATCAATCACTTGTAAATGCTCAATCGAAACTAGTAGTTTCGGTTGGCATAATTTCGATACCCGTTGGCTTACTATAAATAGCATAGTTTGAGAAAATTTAGGGTGTGAGTAGCGGCTGTAACCCTGAATTTCTCTTTCACATTGTTCTTCAATCAATACAACTTGTGCACTTGTTTGATGCATTATTCTTACATTTTCATATCATTCTTGTGTTGATTGTGAGCGTGGTTACCCTGTTATCTTCACCATTTATGTTTCTACCTTCTGTTTCACCTCCAAACACACTGTTTTCGTCTTTGTGTGTGGAGAATCGATCACCTGTGAGATTTCACATTGAAATTTGGACCTACAATTGGTATCAGAGCTTTATGCTCTTGTTTCTGAGTATTATCACGTTTTTGTGATCGATTCTAGGTGTTTTACTGCGTTTTATTGAAGTTTTCTGCATCTGGACTCTATGAGCATTGTTTCATCGCTATCAGTACTATTTCATCAATTTTCGACGTGTGTTGTTAGTGGTTTCAAAATCGAAGGTTGGATTTGTAATCAGGAGCGTTAGACGAGATTTTTTGCTGGATTGGATTGGTATTTTGGAGATACTGATTTCTGTGATTGATCATCAATGGAGGTTTTCTAACTTGGGAAGAAGACATCGAAACTACTCTGGGGAACATTCAGTTGATCATCGAATCTCTCTGTCTGCACCTTGTCTGGTAGAGGTACAATCGAAACTAGCTTTGTTGTCTTATTCTAATCGAAACTACTATGTGCAGCATCTCAACCGAAACTTGGACATCGAAACTAGTTATAATTGAAACTAGGTGTTTTACGAGGACTCTGCTTATTTTTTACCAAGGGATTCATCATCGAAATAAATTGTTTCGGGTTCTGTTATCTAATAGAAACTAGAAGTTTCGGGCAACTTTTCTTCAATCGAAACTAGGAGTTTCGATCAAGTGTTTCTCTATCGAAACTAGTAGTTTCGATCAAGGTTATTCACCCGAAACTAGTTACTGTTTTAGTTTCGATTACTGATATTATGGTAACTTCAAGTTCAAATGAGTACTCTGGAGGGAACAAACCACATGCTCTTGTGTCTACAAGAGATTTTGATGACTGGACAAAGAAGATGAAGCTTTTCTTATAATTTCATGATCATACACTGCTGAACTCTATCACTGATAGTCCTCACAAGCCTGTTATCACTACTGCTGATGTTCAACATCCTAAGACAGTAGCTAAATATGATGAGAAAGACCTTGATTTGATTACCCGAGACAACAAGGCTTATGGGACTATTGCTATGGCTCTTCCTATGGACATCTTCAACATCTTTGCTGAATACACTACTGCCAAAGACATATGGGTAGCCTTATGCACCAGATTTGAGGGGAGTGTTGATGTTAGGGAGAATAAGAGAGATCTGATCAAGAAGCAGTATGAGATGTTCAGTAGTGTTAGAGGTGAATCAATGTCTGATTTGATCAACCGTTTCTCAAGCATCGTATCTAGGCTGAAAGTAATGGGTGTTGAGTACCCTACTTTGGAGCTAAACAAGAAACTCCTAGATGCTCTTCCTGAGGAATGGGGCATGTATCGTATCATGATCAAGAAGACTGAGAATCTGAGTGCCTTGTCTCAACAAGAAGTCTACAGCGTCCTTGAATCTTATGAGATTGAGATCAAGAAAGGAGCAGTTACTCCCACCAATCAGTCTGGAAACACAGCTCTTATTGCTGGATCAAGTTCTTCTAGTAGCCCATACTTCCAGATTGATGTTCCTCCTTCTACTGCTGCAATTCAATCTACCAGCTCCTCTACTCCTCAGAAGCCCATTACCATGATTCCTGATGAATATGTCCCAATCATGACTGCTTTCATGTCGTGCTATGATGCACTAATTTCTGGAAACCTAACACTGGTTAGCTTTCAACCTGATGACTTGGAGCAAATCAATCCTGATGATTTGGAGAAAATGGACATTGATTGGTGTATGGCCATGATAACTTTAAGAGCCAAAAGATTCATCAAAAGGACTGGTTTAGATAGATTCAAGTAGGGGAAGACACTTGGATTTGATATCAAGAAGGTGAGATGCTACAATTGTGATCAGCTGGGTCACTTTGCCAGAAACAGCAAGGAGCCATCCTCCAAGGATCAGCAGGAAAAGAAGTCTTCCTCTGGAAAGCAAGCTGCTAATCCTCCCAAGACAAGCACATCTTCATGTTCCACAGCTCTTGTCTTTCAAGTTGATGGACACTATCATTGGGGAGAACAAGCCGAGGAAGCTGCTAATAAAGCATTGATGGCTGATGTGGAGGACAAGGGCAAGCGTATCATGATTGAGCCAGCCGAGGATCTCACTGTTGTACCTGCTGAGGTTATTTATAAACTATGTAGTGCTAGATCTTGCTTGAATGAAATTCAGAAATACAGATTCATCAATCAAGCTTTGATTGGTGAACAAGATCACATTAAGGTGATGTATGACTCTATGGACAAAAATGAGAAATTATACTTAAAGAAAATTCGTGACATTTCTAAAGAAAACCGTTCTTTAATTGTGCAACTTAATACTCAAACCATTAATAAAAAAATTTTGAGTGAAAGAGTCCAAAAGGCAGAAAAGGCTAAACTACAAGTTGACCACATGGATATGGATCAGAAAATTTTGTTTGGTATAATTGATAAACAATTTAATAGAAAAGGCATAGAGGGTCTTGGTTATAATTCTCATTCACCGCCTTATTCCAAATCAGGAAGATTTGCTGACATGCATGTTGCTCATGTTCCTACTCCTTTTGTGTGTACCTTATCTGTTGATGATTATATTACATCCTCGATACTGACAGTTTTGCTTCATTTGCAGAGTCAAATTGTGTAACTTCAGAGGATGATTATGATGAGAGTACTTGTTCTAGAACTGTTTTAAATGAACATGTGTCGGATGAATGTAATAATATGTCCGTGTCTAAACCAGATATTTGTGAACACGTTGAAATTTTGTATTTTGATTCTATGCCTTCTGAGCATATGGGCTTGGGATGTGACATTTCAAAATTTAAAAATGCTTTACCTTGTATTCCTAAATCTGTGCCATGTGTTACCAAGTTTAAAAGTGTAGGGATTATTGTGAATGACATACCACGTGAAACCATGAGCAACATGGAATTTTTCAGATTAAAGGAAGAACAAAGTCTATAAGACAAAGTTATTGCAGAAAGAATCATACCATGTTCAGAATCCTCAACATCACAATCATCTTCATCTTGTGATGACAATTATCAGGCTAAGGCGTCTTCTGATAAAGTTTGTTTTAGTTGTGGTGCTTCAAATCATGTTTCAAAAAGTTGTAAATTGACAACAATTAATTGTAATGAAGAATTGTCTCCTAAGATTTCATTAAATTCAAATATGTCATCTAAGTCTTCTCATAGTAGAAAATCTAGGTGTAAAAGAATTAAAAATGCAAAATATTACTTGAAAAGGACCTGGAAAATAAAAAAAAATGTTTTATATGATGACCATGTTTCATCAAATACTCTGATTAGTTCCCTCGACACTAAGCATCCACTTTCTAACCTCACCTTTCCAATTACCACAGCCTCGCCCGTCTTTGGATCTACGTACCAGTACCACATGTCACCGAGGATATCCTGAGATAACTTGCTCAGGGGAATCTTGGTTTCACATAGCACTGGCTTGTATACCAATTTCTTTAAGAATTTCTTAGTCACAGGATGTCTTGCTGTCTTATCCTTGACTCTCTTGGGTACTTGAGGCTTGAACACATCAAACTTCCCATATCTTGCTTCCCGCTGTAGAACCACCAACAAACCCATCGCCACTGCGTGATTAGAATGACCCAACAGCTCTCGGTTTGCTAGGTTCATAAGGTCGTATTTGGGTAAGGAGTTGAATGCTTAACTGGTTGGTTTCAAGTATTGAAACCCCCCAGATCTTTTGATTGCGAACAACTGCTTATCCTCCTCGAACCTTACAGCCAAGATCATCCCTGTTGCCCCTTGTTTGTCTATGATAGACGTCTTCTACCAAACAGGAGCTGGACCCTTAGATGAAGTAGAAGGCATATCTTTTTCTTTCGGTGCCTCCGGATCATCAGGTGTAGGGTCAACTGGGGAGGCTTCAGTCGAGGCTTCAACATTACTAGCATGCTCGACTGAACCTGTGTCGAGCTGAGCTTCGAAGGATGGAACTTCAAAGATCTCTCCATCTTCTAACTCATACTCTCCTTCCCCGTCGCCCTTGAGAACTTCTATCACTACATCCTCATCATCTTCATCCCAATCATCACAAGAGTCGATCTCTCCTTCTTCTAGGTTGTAGAGAGCATCGATCTGTGCTTCCTTGGAATAGTCAGGCTCTAAGTATAAGATCTCATCTTCAGATAGATCCTTAA
Source organism: Smallanthus sonchifolius (assembly GCA_023525975.1). Classification (NCBI taxonomy): domain Eukaryota; kingdom Viridiplantae; phylum Streptophyta; class Magnoliopsida; order Asterales; family Asteraceae; genus Smallanthus; species Smallanthus sonchifolius. The sequence goes on from CM042043.1 coordinate 21,981,046, forward strand.
GCACATCAGCCGCTGACTTTCCTTTGTCACCACCACCACCAGAAGTATCACCACCCTCCTGATGAGAAGACTCCCCCTAACCCATTGGAATAGCAGAGATGGGCACAATTGCTAAAGCTTGGTGCTCACCTCAACTAGGACCGACTTCGGGATCCTTGTCTTTGTCATCATCCTTTGTCAAGTCAACAGGATGACAAGGCTCATCACCAGTAGGTGTCTTTTCTTTCTCTTTCTCCTTCTCCATATTTTTCTCCCCCTAAGCATCAAGCTTCTTGGTCAGATCAACAATTAGTTTGACCATCAGCTCATGCTCCTTCTTCTGCATATCAAACCTCAGCTCGAGAGAGGACCTGTGCCCCAGAATCATGTTGTTTGTCTGGATTAGAAGCTCATTTTGGGCCATTATGTTCTTCAATCTCTCGTCTGTCCCTGTTCTCTGGCTTCGTAGAATTCTAACTTCGTCCACCAACGAATTAATCTGTGCTTGTTGAGCATCAGATTCCTCCTTTGACTTCTAAATAGTTTCTAATAAAACAGCAACTTGGGTTTCCAGAATTGCTATCCTTTCTTCATTAGGATCAGGATGTCTGGAGGTAGATGCTTCAGCATTGTGAATTGGGGAGGAGAAGATAGTATCGAAGTCAAACCCTTGAGTAAATTCTCAGTAGTTGAAGGGTTGACTTATTGGTTCAATGGTGGTTGTTGGGATTGAGGATATGATGACGGTTGTAGGTGTTATGGAAGGGGTGATGGTGACTGACTCCGTGAGAATTGGAGTAATCATCGCCACATGGACAGATGTGACAGGGAGGGTCACTATCATAGGAACCTCCTCTGTGATTGAAGTGACTGCCACCTCAGGTTGTACCTGTGGCCTCTTCCTCTGTCTTTGGTATAATTGCTGTGAAGGTGGGGTAAAGGCTAAGTCAGTACTTGCAGCTGGAACTTGTACTTGCTGCAGAGTAGTAACCTCCACCTCACTGGGAATAGCAAGTTGCTGCCTATCCCCTCTGTTCTTGTAAACACTTTCACGCCTCTGTCTCTGTATAGCAGCGTCAGAGTCAGAATCTGGCTCATATTCGCTGCTTGAAGCTTGTCGCTTTCTCTTTGAGGACGACTCAGGTAGGGTTACCTTCGCCATTCTCCTCGGGTGAGCCTGCGATGGTGCATCATCAGAATCAGAAGAATCAGACTCTGTCTCTTCCGAGTTGGATCCCTCAGCACCATCATGACCTTCTTCTTCGTCTCCATTTTCCGATGATCCATCTACACTTTCAACCTCCTTTTCTTATTGTTGTTGTTGTTCATCTGAATGTTCACTCAACTCTGGCTTCGAATCGTGGCTATACCATCTCCAGTCAGCCGGTGCCACATATGATTCGTTTATTAGGTGGCCAAAAAGTGTTGTATGCTCAGGGGTAGGATCTACACTGCCTGGCTTTAAAAATTGTGCAAACACTCTTTTGTCCACCCTTTTAACTTGCAATCTCTCCCCAGTTGCAGGTAGGTTTGGCAACGCATCGTCAATTAGAAGTTGCACAAACCTTGGGTATAATAAGAACCTGAACCTCTCAGCCGTGTTAATCTGATCATTGATGGCTTTGAATATGTATCGTGAGAAGTTGTAGCCCTTATTGAGAGATAAGCCAACCATGGCAGCAGCAAGGTCATGACCCATTGCATCCTTTCTAGCTTTTCTTGAGGAGATGCACATGTTCATGATGTGGGCAAAATATCTCCATTGATCAAGCACCCACATTTTCTTGTAAGAAGCGTAGTCTCTCGCACCGACATACCCCATTCGTTGCCTACAACAGCCATCCACAAAGTAGTCAGGATAGGCTGTCGGGTCGGTGGAAAGATCTCTGAATTGCAAGACCCGTCGAATAGTGTCTTCAGAAAAGGCGATATCATGACCCGCAACGGTAGCCCTTATAACATTAGGGGTTACCGTGCAATCATGCTCCGCGGTCTCCTAAAATTGCTCGAGATAAGGTCTTGAAACGATAGGGTCAGCTGAAATAGCATATCTGATTCTTGAACGGTTCAAGAAATCAACTATCTCTCGATACTGAAGTGATGCACTCTTCCATTCAGGTTGATTATGAGCTAGAAGATTAAACTCATTCGTAAACACACGAGCCATAATCTGCAAAAACACACAGAAAACATAATCAGAACAACAAGTTTCATTGGAATTGAATAAACATGACTCAGTATAGCAGTTACTCTTTGAACTGAATTTCCAGACATAGAAATTTTTCCCAAGTGTTGGTCGTGCGTACTGAGCAAGTACGCAGGAATTTCCTCTTGCGTACTTAACAAGTACGCAAGAATTACTTGTTGCGTACTTGCTAAGTGCGCAAGAAACGTACTTGTTCAAAATTCCAGAAGTCAAAGAAATCCGCTGATGCTCAAGAATTTGGTAGATTAGGTCATCACAAGGTCGGAATCAGTGATTTCGACCCATGGAACCAACATCAACACCAAATCACTGCAACATTGGTCCAATTTTGACCTAAACGACGACCATTCGAACCGACGGTCAAATCCAAGCCCAAGGTAAAAATCAAAGGATTAAACGGACGATTAAGAGCTGATTAAGAGTCGATTAATGATTCTAAGCAAGTTTTAGTTATCATGAATTAACAAAACAACCAATAATTTGTCTAAAATCACGGATTAAACCCTAAATTTTTTAAGTTTCTGAATCGGTCCATAATCACGATTTTGTGGATGGATTGAGTTTAGATTCTCACCACTGGATTGTAGTACAAGGATGATACCAGTAACGGGACGAAAAATCAGTTGGAACACTCGGAATTTTTGAGGAAATTTGCGGAGGGAATTGAACAGGCTTTTGAGTTTGAATGATAAAAGTCTGAAAATTTTCTAAGTGCCCTACTTATACCCAACACAAAACAGTCTTGCGTACTTGCTAAGTGCGCAAGCGTTAACTCCTGCGTACTTACAAGTGCGCAAGACTTAACTCTTGCGTACTTGTTAAGTACGCATGGCTTACTTAATGCGCACTTGTCAAGTACGCAGAAACCCTTAAGTGCGCAAAATTTCAACTCAAATTATGAAGGTTTTTCAAGTCAAATAACGAACAAGATAAACAACATTCAATCAAGAGGATTCAAACTCAATTCAGGAAGGTTAAATACAAATATTTTTGGTTTTTCTGATTAAGATTGAACTATACACAAACGTAAAATCTTTTTGATCTTCTCTAGATAGAAATATACACGTATTTACACAAACTATTTTTGATCAAAGACACGAGAAGAGGATCATATCAGGCTAACTTATAGCAAAAACGATACAATATAAACGTCAAAGAATATGGGATCATGTCATGGATTACTATTTATTCATACATAATAAGCACATAAACAAGTAATTCAAGTTGACAATATTATAAGATTTGAAACTATAAGCATCTTTGTATCACGTTCTTGTGTACTAAGGTATTAATTATAAGATATACAACGTGTACCCCACTGATATGCTACAATAATGTAAATTGCACTATCTCAATGCATCTAAGATTTTTCCAATGATTTTCTAAATTTTCAGAATGAAGCTACATCAATTAGCACAGGAAAAATCAAGCAGAATCCATAAGGATTATCAGGAATCATAAGATTCAGAATCGAGTGATTCATTCGTCTTAGTTTCATTTGATTTCTTCATTGAATATCGGTATAATGATTCGGGATAATGAATATGGTGTTTGAATAAGGTAAGGGAATCCAACTTTTATCTGGATTTTATTTCAATGAATCAGGAGTGATTTAAGGGTGATTACATGCTCAACGGTTGATGTAGAGACATGTCTTGATTCAAACTCTCCTTGCATACTTGTGAGTAAGGGCAGTGAGATGAACCGCATTAATTGTGCTAACGACATAACCCTAAACTGACCTCAAAAGAAAATTATTGCCAAAATCTAACATACTTTATCTGATAATGATCTTTTCTATTCTTTTACGCACACACACTAGTAAACATGGGTTCAAATCACAGTTGTAATTTTAGATTAAGTTTCCACACTACTAGTGATTCAAAGACGCATACAGCCTACTGACAATTCAAATTACTTGTAAATAAGCAGATTAAAACCATAATAATTTACACAATTAAGTAAGCATGATGCAATCATTTCCCATATGAGCAGTCTGTGACGTTTAGATCATTTCTGATGTACTATTATTTCCTCTTTTCTCAAGTTAACTTTGAAATTTTCTCCATTTTCTATTTTGTTTTTGATTTTGTAAAATGTTTTTGAAAGTTAAAAGAACTATACAGAAAACTTGAAAGAAAATAAAAATTTAACTTTCATGAATTGAATTGATTTAAGAAAAACAAGTTTTCACTCATGATTGAACATTCCTATCAAGTTGACAAGATGCTCAAAACGGGATCGATCAAATGCCTTTGTGAAAAGGTCAACAAGATTGTCATCCGTGTGAACTTTAACAAGTTCAATTAAATGCTTTTCAGCACAATCACGGATGAAATGATGGCGAATTTCTATATGTTTAGTTTTGGAATGTTTCACCGGGTTATTTGTGATGGACATTGTGGCATTGTTGTCAATGAACAAAGGAGTTCCAGTGAAGTTCAAGCCGTAGTCTCTCAATTGCTGCTGAATCCACAATATCTGAGAACAACCGCTTGCCGCAGCAATGTATTCTGGTTCACAAGTTGAGACAGAAACCGTTGACTGCTTCTTGCACTTCCAGGAAACCAGTCTGTCTCCTAAGAATTGACATCCACCAGAAGTTGACTTTCTGTCAAGGTTACAACCGCCATAGTCTGAATCAGTGTAGGCTTTGAAGTCGAATGACTGCTGCTTAGAGTACCAAATACCCAATCGAGGTTTCCCTTTCAAGTATCTGAAAATTCTCTTCACGGCTATCATATGTGACTCCTTCGGTTGAGACTGAAGCCTTGAGCACAAGCACACAGCAAACATTATATCGGGTCTTGAAGCTGTGAGATACATAAGTGATCCGATCATCCCACGGTACAATCTGCAATCCACATCCATTCCATCTTTGTCAGGATGCAGACCATGATTGACTGGGATAGGTGTGCCATAAGTACCACTATCATTCATCTTGTATTTTAACAAGATGTCCTGCACATACTTAGTTTGATGTAGATAAATGCCATCCTCTCTTTGACTGACTTACAGACCCAGGAAGAACGAAAATTCACCCATGTTACTCATTTCAAACTTGGACTTCATCACCTGCTCGAATTCCCTACACATCCCTTCATTTGTAGATCCAAAAATAATGTCATCGACATATACTTGTACAAGAAGAATGTCACCTCCTGCTTTCCTAATGAAGAGGGTCGAGTCAATCTTTCCACGGTTGAAACCATTAGACAATAGATGCTTAGATAATGTCTCATACCATGCCCACGGTACTTGATGAAGACCATAAAGTGCTTTGTCGAGCTTATACACTTTATTGATATTATGTGGATCTTCAAAGCCGGGAGGTTGAGTGACATAGACCTCTTCATGTACTTTTCCATATAGGAAAGCACTCTTCACATCAAGTTGATAGACCTTGAAGCAGACATATGTGGCATAAGCCAAGAACAGTCGTATGGCCTCAATTCTAGCAACTAGGGCATATACTTTCGTGTAATCCAAGCCCTCTTGTTGATAAAAACCCTGAACAACTAATCTTGCTTTGTTCTTCACAACCACATGACGATCATCCGTCTTGCATTTGAACACCCATCTGGTTCCAATTGGCTGAAAGCCTTTTGGAAAGTCAACCAAATCCCACACGTGCAACTTTTAGAATTGAGACAATTCATCTTGCATCGCCTCAATCCAGCGGTTGTCCGCGAGAGCCTCCTTCACATTCTTCGGCTCTAACTGGGACACGAATGCAGCATGCAGACATGTTTCCATGACACCAGTGTCAAGTATCTCCAAGTAAAGACTAGTGTTCTCTGTAATGGTTCGATGACGAGTCTGAACACCAACATGAGGATCACCAATAATGTTGTCGATTGGATGATTCTTATGCACTCTCGTCTCTGGTACATTCGGTTCCTAAATTTCTGAATTGAGATTCGTGCTTAACTCCCCCATTTCCTGTGTTCCAGAAGAAGATTCAATGTTAATTGGATCAGCTGGAGCTTCATTTCCTACAATTGTGTCAGGATTAGCTTGAGCGTCATCTCCATCAACATGAACATCTTCACTGTTATCACTGTCAAGAGTTCCAGATGCAGATGCATCATTGGAATCAGGAGTTACAATCGGTACAGTAGCACGAGTAGAGAAACTGGAGTCATTGCCGCCACCCAATAATTCATAAAGATTTGCGGCGTCAACTGCAGATAGATCAGGAAGATTGAATGACTTGAATAGCGCATCATAATCAAAACCCCAAGCTGGACCTGTTGGTTCTGGTGGAATGTTGTGTTTACTGCAATCCACTTCAAACCATTCCTCGACAGTACGAGTTCCTAAATTGTACACTCTCTTGCAAGGCGAGTTGGCAACGTATCCTAAGAAGATGCCTTCCACCTCTTTTGCATGAAACTTAGATTGGCGGTCTTTGTATTGTATCAATAAGGAACAGGGACTACCAAAAGGAACTAGGTAATCATGATTGGGAAGTCGATTGTTGATCAACTCGTAACAAGTCTTGTTGTGCCTCTTCATAACCAGAACTCTGTTTAAGTCGTGACAAGCTGTATTAACTGCTTCTGCCTAGAAAGTGACAGGAAGCTTTGCATCCGACAGCATAGTCCTTGCAGTCTCAATCAATGTTCTGTTCTTCCGTTCTGCAACTCCATTCTGCCGAGGTGTATACGGGGCGCTGAATTCGTGACGGATCCCCTTCTTGAGACAGAAAAGTTCCATCAAATTATTCTTGAACTCAGTTCCGTTGTCACTCCTTATTCTTCTAACCTTCAGCTTGCAAATAGATTCCAAGCTCAGGATCAGGTATTAAAGAATATCAGCAGTCTCGTCCTTTGTACCTAAAAAATGCACCCAAGAAAAATGTGAGAAATCATTAGTTACAACCAGACAGAACGACTTACCTCCAATACTCCTGATACTTATGGAGCCAAACAGATCCATGTGTAATAGCTCCAAAGGGGTATCAATGGAGTTTTGGAGCTTAGGCTTGTGAGACTTCCGCTGCTGTTTGCCCTTTTTACAAGGCATACAGTCATCTGCAATGGTAAATCTCAGCTTTGGAACCTCGGTTACCAAACCGTTTCGGACCAGATGATTCATTTTACGATAAGAAATATGTTCGAGTTTCCTATGCCACAAGATAGAGTCAAGCTCTGTCGCTTTGGTAAGCAAACAAGTAGCAACTGATGAAGTGGTTGTTGCCACGCTCATATCAATCTGATAGGTGTCGTTTGTCCTTGGCTCTCTCATCAGAATCCAGTCTTCAGGAGCTTCAAAACCATGCTTGAGAATCAAGCATTCATTCTTATCAAACATCACCGAGTACTCCTTGTTGCACATTTGGGAGACACTCAACAGGTTATTCTTCAGCTGCTCGCAAAAGTTGACATTGTCAAAACTGACACAACCATTTGATACCACGCCTTAACACGTGATACTGTCGCCTTTCTCTCCAGCAAAGGCCACATAGCCGCCACTTAATGGTTTCACGTCTTGAAGCAAGGCCGTGTTTCCTGTCATGTGTCAGGAGCATCCACTATCTACATACCAGCGGTTAGAGATAGTACCCTTCGGACGTCCCTGCACGAGTCACAAAAGGAATTAGTTAGATTTGGAGACCCAAGCCATAGTGGTCTTGGGTCGTCCATCCTTTTCAAAATAAACTACCTCTTTTAACTCACAGTCGTGATGACTGTTCAAAATGGATGAATCTTTAAAAGAATTAGGACTAGGAGATTGAGAATTTTTAGATTTGATAGTCCAGGACCTCTTCTTTTTCTTAACCGGAACAGTAAACTTATGTTCAACAACAGCAGGTCAACTAGTGGAAACTTCACCTGATTGAACTCCAGTCAGCTGTTCTAGCTTTCTCAACCTCTTATTCCTTCTCCTTCTCTGTGGCTTAGAGAGTTTCACCACAGGTTTCTCACCGGTACGTGTACTACCAGAGGTAGATACACAAGGTACAGCAGGTTGCTTTACCTTTCTTGAAACAGATGGTTTGGCCTCAGATTTGATCTTTGGCTTTGCCATCGATTTAACTGGTGGTTTCACCACATTTTGTTTTGGACATTTAGGAGGTTTCACTGATGGCGACTTAGGGATGATAGCCAATTGTGAAACAATAGGCCGTTTCCCTTAGTTCTTTGAAGGACAGTTCACAAAGATGTGACCAACCAAGCCACAGTGAAAGCAAGTCCTCTTGTTTGTGTAAGTCCTCATATAAATCTCATTAGATCTAGCATTAGATGACTCAACATTATGAGTAGGAGGAGTTGGTTTGTGAATAGGAGTTTGACCCGATACAGATTGGTTCTTGGGAGTATAGTATTTTTGCAAATTTTCTTTGTAACCAAGCCCATAGTGAGCTGAAAAAGCCTCTTTCTTTACTTGATTAAGATTTTTATACCCCCCATAAAGCATTACCTTTAATTTATCATTAGATTCAATGATATCGGGTTCAGTTAAAATACAGTTATCACTATTAGTGATAATGTTTTTCTTGACTTTCTGTTCAGATAACAACTCCTCAGATACTACTCCTTCAGGGCAAGTGTTAACCGACCCATCATCAGAAGCAGTAAAGAACTCCTCATTAGATGTGGAGCTAGCCTTACTTGAGGAATCATCCTTTCCTGAGGACTCATCGAGACAAGTTAGATCAATGTCTACTAAGCTGTTGACAAACTTCCCGCTAACTGGTGGAGGAATGGCATTAGTACCCAGCCCTAAGCCATTCATTTACATCACTACAGATTCGTAGTGTACCACCACAAAACGAGAGTTTTTCAACTTCTCATTAGAACATTTCAACAGCAAGATTTCATTTTGCAGCTTGTTAATTTCATTGTTCCTTTTCTCCAACCCCTTGTATGCAATATCCAAGTGAAGCTGTTGATCGCTCATTTTTAGTGAATACTCACGTTTTTCCTATTTCAACATTTCAATTGAATCTTTAAAACATTTTTCATTTTCTTTATAACTTAGAGCTGCAATGCGAAGGGGTTCGATCTTGTCTTGAAGCTCAGAATTTTCAACTTTTAAGCCTAGACATTTAGAACAAGAAGTAACAGAAAAAGGATTAGAATCTACCTCAGTTGATGAACTTGTTGCCTCTCCAATAGCCATGAGAGCAACAGCAGTAGTAGATTCCTCTTGATCAGCTACAGAAGCTTCCTTTTCTTCAGCTTCCTTCTCCTCAGCTTCTTTTTTCTCAGCTTCCATCAACTCCATGATCTTAGCCATGAGACCAACCTGAGTTTGTGCAATGATGGCATCTTCCAGATGAACACCCTAATCAAAGTTATCGTCCTGTTGAGCTACCAGTGCATTGGACGAACCACCGTGGCTTTGATTATGGTTGTTTGTGTTGTTTTAGCCATGGCTGTTTCCTTGGCTAGGTCTGGTGAAACCCAAATCCGGTGCTCTGTCTTTCTGACATTCACGAGCAAAGTGTCCAAAGTTTAGACACTTATAGCATTTGGCCTTGGATTTGTCAAAACCAACCTTGGCATTAGAATGCCCGCCAATGAACTTTCTTCCTGTTCTGTTCAGGAAACGCTTGGCTCTCCTCGAGATCATGGCCATATTCCATTGAATATCCATGTCCTCCTTGTCATCAGGATCCACTTGATTAAAATCTTCTTCAATTGTCTCGGGATCTGTAAGCTTACCACCTATTAAGTTCTCGTAGGCCAGCATACAAGATGAAAATAGTGCTACATGATCTTCAGCTATTTTGGCTATAGCTGATTGGTTAGCTGAAGTTGTAACGGGAGGATTTCTTAAGGTGTGTTGTTGATGGGATCTAGAACCTAATCCAGATGCATAGCATGCATGACCACCACAACCATTTGAGTGGTCTTCTTCTGTAGAGTTTCCAGAGAAAAGGGCAATTCTAGATCCCAAAGATTTGGTTGTAGAAGACGTCCCATGATACATAGAAGGGTCTTGTATCTGAGGTCTTCCTGAGCTCTCCTTCTTTCTAAGGTTCATGTTATGAGCTTGAACCTTTCCAATTGCCTCCTCCACTGTCATTTCATAGAATTTTGGATTCTCTATCATCAGGGTTGTGTACATTTCAAACCTGGAAGGCAAAGCATCCAGAAACTTTTCCACCAACTCTTCATCGGGATACTTGAGCTCAAAAATTCTGTCTGCAGATGATAGAATCTAGAGATGAGGTTATCCAAAGACTCATTCTCCAAAAATCTGAAGCATTCATACTGCTTCCTTAGTAGATCCGGCTTACTCTTCTTGATATCACTATTCCCCTCGAATCTTTTCTGTAGCGCCTTCCAAAGATCCTTAGAGTTGTCATAACCTCTGAAGTTTTGGAACAACTCCTGAGTCAATGCCATAGTGATAGAACCGTGAGCCTTCTTCTCTCGATCATAAGCTTTCTTTTCTTCTTCATCAAGTTTAGAGATAGGCTTAGGCAGTTCATCATCAAGATAGATGTATGTGGGATGCTTATATCCTTCTAGGATTGGTATCCATAATGAAGAATCGGTGTATGAAATGTAATGCTCAAAGCGTGCCTTCCAGTTAGAATAATCATTTACATTTAGCAGCTTTGGCGGTTTCTAAGGAGTACCGATCTCATTGTCATAGTTTAAAAGGTTTCCAAGGTTCTGAAGATTCGACATGGTGAACACTTAGTCAAATTTCAGAAAAATCAGAGACACTTGCGCACTTGTTATTGGCCTTGCACACTTAGAGGAATGGTCTTACGTATTTAAGATTTGCTCTTGCGTACTTGATAAGTACACAGGAGTAAATGATAAGGACGCAGGATATAACTTAAGTACGCACAAGATTAGTCTTGCGTATTTAGTAAGTACGCAAGAGATTAGTCTTGCGTATTTAGTAAGGACGCAGCAAGACTGTACTTTTTGCCAGATATGGTAAGTACGCAGAACACCTTTTCACCAACTCTCACCAAACTATTCCGGTCACTGGAAACACACCGGAGATGGCAAAAATCGAACGGATGAACAATCAAACTGAGCCAAAGGATCAGAAACTTGTTTCTAACCAACCTTTGATGCTCAAAACACTCAAAATACACAACAAAAGTCGGTTTTTGAGTGATTTTTGCTTCTAAAATAGTGCTCAAGAGCTACCCCTATTTTATCACAAAAATCAACAAAAAAACACCTCCTTTTGCTTGTAAAACTCTGTAGAAAACTCTCCAAACTCACTCACAACACTCGAAATCAAGAGCAAAAGCTCTGATACCACTTGTAGGTCCCTCGGGTGTGGCGGATCATCACATGCAAGTGGGTCTACAAGTCGGACCGGGTGCGGAATACCCGTGACCAGGTGGAGAGCCTTACAACACAAAGTAATCCGACAAGAGAAACACTTTAAACTTTCATCTATTATAAATATTTGAAGGTTACAGAGAGAAATACTGAGATTACAAGTTCTGTGTATTTGCTACTGTGAATGCTTCTAAGATTGCCTACTTATCTACTGTCAACCATTCCTATTTATACACGACCTGATGTCTGCGCACTTAGCAAGTGCGCAGGGCAATTTGCTCATGAGTACTTAGCAAGTACGCAAAGGTATTCTTGCGTACTTGCTAAGTACGCAGGAACTATCTCCTGCGCACATACAAGTGCGCAAAACACTTAGAGAAATCTGCAACAGTCAATATGTAAAAGTAAATACAACTCGATAACTAATACATACAGACACTTACAAACAAAGACAAATACATTCATGAAAGTATAAAACTAAGACTCTATCTATCCAGAGTGTTTGTCACAGGAAAGTGCTTCAACACCAGACATATGACCGTCAATTTAACATGTTGCAAGATTATCATCGCATGGATGGAGATTATGTAGCTTTTGGTGGCAACCCAAGGGGAGGAAAGATTGAAGGTCAAGGAACAGTCTCGAATGGTGTAAATAGTCTGGAATTTGTCAACTTCGTTCCTCAATTGAAGTACAATCTGATGAGTGTCTCTCAGATTTGTGACAAGGATTTCTGTGACTTGTTCAATTCTAAAGAATGCCTAATCTTGAAGCCTAGAGTGGTGATTCCAGAAGAACTCATTCTCATGCGTGCTCCCGGAAGATACAATACCTATAGCTTAGATATGAACAACCCATCGGGAATTGAATCGTGCTTTTTTTCAAAGGCTTCTGAAGATGAATCATTTATGTGGTATAAAAGGTTGGGACACGTAAACTTTAAAACCATGAACCGCCTGGTTCGAGGAAACCTTGTCACCGGATTGCCTCTCAAAGATTCCTCTCCTGTGGAACACTGCATCTCATGTTCCAAGGGAAACCAGCACAAATATTCTCCTAAACCTAAAACCACAAATTCCATTGACTCCCCTCTTCAATTACTTCACATGGATCTCTTCTGTCCTGTGAGTGTCATGAGTCTTGGACAACAATCGTACTGTTTGGTGGTAACCAATGATTTCTCTCGGTTTACTTAGGTGTTCTTCCTAGTTAACAAAGATGAGACGCCAGAGATTTTAAAAACTTATCTGCTTCAAATTGAGAACCTTTTCAATCTAAGTGTGAAGACTATCCGCAGCGATCATGGAACAGATTTCAAGAATGCCACTCTTGATTCCTTTTGTGAAAGCAAAGGAATTTCTCGGCAATTCAGTGTACCTTGTACTGCTCAACAAAATGGTGTAGCTGAAAGGAGAAACCGCACTTTAATTGAAGCTACACGAACTATGATCGTTGATTCCAAGCTTCCTGTTACATTTTGGGCCGAGGCAGTGAACACCGCGTGTTTTGTGCAAAATCGGGTTCTCATCACCAAAATCTACAACAAGACACCCTATGATATCATGTATAAGCAAAAGTCAGTTATTGATTTCTTCAGAAAATTTGGGTGTGTATGCACGATGCTGAATAAGTCAGATCAGCTAAACAAGTTTGAATCCAAAGCCGATGAATGCTATTTTGTGGGATATTCATCAAATCAACGAGCTTTTCGTGTTTACAACAAGCAACGAAGGATGGTGCTGGAGTCCATTGATATCAATTGGAATGAAAGCAATCATACGGATGCTGGGGACGGTCCTGATTGGCTTTTTGATGTCGAATCCTTGTTTAAATCAATTAATCTTCCTGTGTTTTCAAATGAATCATCTCCCGCTAATCCTTACTTCTCTGTGAACAATCTAGGGAACTTTAATGATCAAGGTTCCTCCTCATCCGCTCATATTGAAATCCCTATACCCGCTGATGCTGAATCTTATATGGAGTCTTTCGGTTATAGTGCAACAAGTGAAACTGTTGAAGACAACGCTATCCCAATAGTCGATGTTGCCCCACAATCAACTACTGAAGATCCTATTATTGATAAAGTTGGTCCTTCTGCTGATAATATCACAAATCTAGATGAACTCTTGGAAGAAGATGAGATTCCTCAGTTGAGAATTCACAAGAATCATCCCACCGATAACATCATTAGTCCGCTCAATATGGGTGTTCGTACCCGGAGTGCCTGTGATACATTGGAAAATAGCATGTTCTCGTGCTTCATTTCTCAAGTTGAACCAAAGGACATCAAATCAGCTTTGCTTGAGAACAGCTGGGTGGAAGCAATACAAGAAGAGTTACAACAATTCTCAAAGCTGAATGTGTGGAATCTGGTAGATCTTCCCAAGAACAAAGTACCAATCGGCACTCGTTGGGTATTTCACAACAAAAAGGATGAAGGAGGAATTGTGGTTCGGAATAAATCTCGTTTGGTGGTTCAAGGATTCTATCAAGAATAAGGGATTAACTTTGAGGAAGTATTTGCACCAGTGGCTCGCTTGGAAGCCATCAGAATGTTTCTCGCCTATGCAGCCTACATGGACTTCACTGTTCATCAAATAGACGTCAAAAGTGCATTTCTGTATGGAAAAGTTTAAGAGGAAGTATATGTCAAGCAGCTACCGAGTTTCATTGATCCTAACTTTCCTGACCGTGTCTACAAGTTAGATAAGGCATTGTATGGTATTCATCAAGCACCTCGTGCATGGTATGAAACATTATCAAAGCATCTGCTTAAGAATGGTTTCACACGAGGAGAAATTGACCAAACTTTGTTCAAATGGAAGGATGGAAAGGATACAATCATGGTGCAAATTTATGTGGATGATATCATTTTTGGATCTACCAATGCTCGTCTTTGCAAAGAATTTGAAGAAGTGATGCGTTCTAAGTTTGAAATGAGCTCTATGGGAGAAATGGAGTTCTTTTTTAGACTGCAAGTTGATTAATCTGAGTCAAGAATCCTCATCCATCAAGAGAAATACGTGAAAGAGATCCTGACCAAGTTCAAAATGTCAGATTCCCACCCAGTCAAAACTCTCGTGGAAGTTCGACATTGTCTGTCTCCCGATCTGGATGATGAAAGCGTTGATCAGCACCTCTATCGCTCTATGATATGTTCTCTCATGTATCTCACTGCAAGCAGACCCGACATCATGTTTGTTGTGTGCTTGTGTGCATGCTTTCAGGCTAATCCTAAACTCTCTCATTTATCTGCTGTCAAACGTATTTTGAGATATTTAAAGTATAAGCCAAAATTGGGTCTGTGGTATCCTAAAAATGATTTGTTTGATCTTGTGGCTTACTCAGATTTAGACTACAAGGGATGCAACTTAGACCGAAAATCCACTTCTAGAGGTTGTCAGTTCCTTGGCAACCGCCTTGTCTCATGGCAATGTAAGAAATAATCCACCATTTCCCAATCCACTGCCAAAGCTGAATACATTGCCGCCGCCCTCTGTTGTTCCCAAGTCAGATGGATACACCATCATATGCATGACTATGGGATCATATTCCATGAGACACCCATTCTGTGTGACAACACTGCCGTTCCCCATATCACCAAAAAACCCAGTTCAGCATTCCAAAACCAAACACATTGAAATCAAACATCATTTTATCCGTGATTGTGTTGAGAAGAAGCATATTCAAATCATTGAAGTCAAAACCGACAAGAAAACCGTAGACATCTTCACAAAGGCTTTTGACTCTACCAGATTTGCCTAACTGGTGGAGATACTTGGAATGATAAACTTTCAGTAAACCTTGTGAATATTAGTGTGTTTCATGTTTATGATTACTTGTCAAGAAAATTCCAAAAAGATTTTGTTTTTCTGTATAGTTACTTTCCGTTACAAGCAAATCTTTTGGGGGAGAAATGAGAATTTAATATTGAAAAGAATTGCTTTGTATATAGTATTAAAAGTGGTTTTGTTACAGGAAAATTGAATTTGACCTTTGAGAAATGATAAAGTCTGATCTCATCTCTTGGACATGGAATGGACCGAAAGCGATGGTGTTTACTGAAGTATAGCTGGTAGGCCCAGCATATGGTTAAAACTTGTAGGTAGTGTGAAAGCCTAAAACATATCTCATACTTGTGTGTTTGAACCCATTATTGAAACATCTAACCCATTTTATATATCTAAGAAAACCAATTTAATCAGATACAGTCTTACGTGTTGGATTCCTATTCATACGCCAAGTGACCGTCAAAGTAACGATATTTACCACCGATGACCCCGTATGTTTTGCTTACGCAAAGATCTCGGGTGTTCGTCCTTTTCCCATCCACTTGGATGATTTGAATCCATCTGTTTTGCTTACGAAAAGATCTCGGGTGTTCAACATTTTTCTATCTGCTTGGATAATTTTACGACTTCTTCTATTTTGCTTACGCAAAGATCTAGAATGTTTGTAACTTTTTAATATCTACTTGGAAATTTTTCATTTTAAACTCTTCTAATCCACTTGGATTTCTTAATTTTTTTTTTCTTTGGTGGTACTTTGTAATTGCTAAGATGGTAGCTTGGTTAATCAGAAAGAGATGAAGATGGGTATTTCTTGAGGATTGATAGGTTTTCAAAAACCATTTTATTTCAATATGTGGGGTACACCTTGTATCTTGCTTAATTGGTACCTTATAATCACATGAAATCTATGTACAAGCAAATGTTCGGGTTTACTTTGCACAAATATCAGCTATCTTCAGGGACTCACAGTAGCTAATTGCATAAGGAAGTGTTTCAAGAGACTGACCAGATCTGATCTCATGTTGGATCTTTTCCAAGAAGATAAGTGTAAATATCTTGTGAACAATTTGTGTTTTATTAATTTTTTTATCTGTTCTTTACCTATCGAAACTCCAAAAGTCAGCCGAAACTATCTTTTGTCTATCGAAACTTCAAATCACCTGAAACTTATTTTGCCCATCGAAACTAGTAGTTTCGACAGGGGCATTTTTGTCATTTTCCACATGAGAAAATTAAATACCTTCATAATAAGGTTTCTTCGTCGTAAAGCATCACTTTACCGTCTCCGGTCATTTTATGTAACATCCCAAAAATAATAAAACGAATAAATATAGCGAGACCGATGATTTAGTCGAAATATTTAAACAAAAGGGAGCGGGCTTGGGCTCGGCTTCAATGGGCCGAGGGAAGCCCATGTATATAAGAGGCAGGGCAGCCCTCTTCTCTACTCATTTCCCACTCACGCAACTTCTAGAGAGAGAAAGGAGAGCTCGGGTCTAGAGAGAGAAAGTTGACGGATCGTCCCGGAATTGAGGGAGCACGTTACTGATAAGCTCGTGAGCAAAACCTCCAAATCACAACCCCAATCCAGGTAACGATTCGACTCTAAACTGAGTTTTTGTTTAATTTGGGATTTTCGGGTTTTTGGCTACAAAGGTAACGATTTTGCGGATGGAACTTGAAAATGAGCTTAGGTATAGCATCTAGAATGAAAACCGAACGTTTTGATCTAAGAAAATTGAGATATTGACTCGATCAGACTCGCATGCAAAACTTCAGATTTTTGGGAAGACGATATGTGTAGACCCATCGAAACTACTTAGTTTCGATATGTGCAGACCCATCGAAACTACTCAGTTTCGATATGTGCAAGCCCATCGAAACTACTCAGTTTCGATATGTGCAGACCCATCGAAACTTTCGATATGTACAAGCCCATCAAAACTACTCAGTTTCGATATGCGCAGACCCATCGAAACTACCAAGTTTCGATATGTACAGACCCATCGAAACTACTCAGTTTCGATATATGCATACCCATCGAAACAACCATAGTTTTGATATGAGCCCACGATCCGAAGCTAAGATTACACCTAAGTTACTTATCGAAACTACCAGGTTTCGACATAGGCAACTTATCGAAACTACCAGGTTTCGACATAGGCAACTTATCGAAACTACCAAGTTTCGACATAAGCAACCTATCGAAACTATCAAGTTTCAATATAAGCAAATCCATCGAAACTACTAGGTTTAAGCATAGTAATGTCTAGTGTCATCTAGGAGCACTACCTTACAAGTATGACTTTATTATACAGATCGTGAGTGACATTAGTGACGCTCAGTAGCCAGCTAAGAGTATTTCAGAAACTACTCACCAGGTGAGTTCTATGCGCCCCCTTCTATGTTATGTGCAAATCATTTTAAATGTTTTGGGGCTGAAGTGTATACACTAAATGAATAAATGCTATAAATGTCAATGTGATCATGCGTGGTATACAAATATGTATATATATATATATACTTATATATGAAAATGAATTATGAACAAAGAATGAAACGTATGATTACAAAGAATGAATGAAAGAAGGACATAACGTAAATGAATGAAATCTTGCTTTATATTATATATATTGCATGTTATGAATGTATGTAAACGTTGTGAACCCTTCTATGGCAACGGCTACTTCGGTAGACGGACGACCACGTGACTATTTTGCAACCGGGACAAAAACGTTCCTTCGCAAGCTAGGACGTATATTAAGGCACTAATGGACGGTCGAAGCAATTGCCTTAACATGTAGAACGGTTGCATACATAATAGCTGCGTGGGAAACGGATGCCTTTGGGCAGACGGGCGAATGAACGGACTACGACAGTAGGACGGGTTTTAGAGCGGACGGACAAAGGTTGCCGGACGGATTTAACTTTCGACGGACGGTTTTCTAGAGCCGGACGGTTAATGAAAAGGGCTACGACGGTAGTTCTCACTGCGATGTCTTTGTGACATTCGCGACAAGTATGATGGGTTGATCACCCTTAAGTTTATGGCCAAATGAATGTTCTCCCCAAGTAAGTATGTATGTACATATGTATATACTCAATATGAATGTTATGTGAGAACAGTAAAGCGAAGAATATGTAAAAGCTCGAATGTTAAGTATATTATATATACATATATATATTATTCATGATAAGATAAGTATTATATTTGATTGTCCTTAAACTAGAACTCACCAGCGTTAGCTGACTTTTAGTATACATTTCAGGTAAAAGAAGAAAGGGTCGTGCGATGGCGTGAAGGTTACCCGGCACAAGACTGACATCCCACATTTATTTTATGTTAAGACTTCCACTGTTATATCATTTAATTTGAATGATGTTTGCTTCCGCTACTTCTGAATGTTTTAAATTTGAGTTCAGTATTTATGACTATGTTTATGAGTAAATCCAACAAGTGAGGTTACCCGGGAAAGGGGCCTTACAAGTTGGTATCAGAGCAATAGTTTGAGAGATTCAGACATCCCTAAATGTCTGGACTCAAACTGATTATGGGACCAACGCACGGATGTCAGTATGGGTAACCAACGCCAACGCCAGCACGGTAAGTAAGTACTAGAGTTAATACACTTGGATAAGAATAGATACCTTAACCTAGAACAAATAGATGTCAATGTCACAACCGATTTGAAGAGTTTTGAACTCGAAAAGCAATGTAAATTAGTAATCACAAACCGGTCACTGTAATTAAAAATTTACCTTGCTCGTACTGTTCTAAAACTATAATCTGAAGAAATGACATTGATGTATTCCCTTTACATATCAGAAAATTCTAGAAAACTATGGCAAGTAGAGGAAGAACTGCACGCCAAGGCGGCCATACGGGCCGAGTAGGTAGACCGCCATTGAACCAAAGACAAGAGGAAGAAGAAAGCATGCACGTGAAATACACCGAGAGAGTGCATGGCACTAATGTGACCCCACCGGGAGGTGACAATGAAGGGGCACTACGATTGGAACCCGAACTTAGGGATGCTATTGCCCGTGAGGTTGTACTGACACTGAAGAGCATATTGCCTGGTCTGTTACCCGAGACACAGAAAAGGAAATGGGAAAAAGTGTCTAAGGGAACTGGAAAGGGGAACTATACAGCTGAGGCTAAGAAGCCAAGAACTGGAGAATACGAAGCTTGTAAGAAATGTTTGAAGAAACACCAAGGCGAGTGCCTAGTTGGTTCCACCATCTGTTATAGGTGTGGGAAGGCATGGCACTATTCTCGCGAATGTTTAAGAGACACTAAATGCCAAGGTTGTAGACTATTTGGACATCTGACCAAGAATTGCAGGAGAACCAGACAATCTGGTTCGGAAAAAGAAAAAGTACAGCCGAAGGCGAGGACTCGAGCCTACGCTCTGACTGAGGAGGAAGCAAGGGGAAACCCTTATGTTGTGTCAGGTACGTTCCTAGTTAATAACGAATATGCTGCTATTTTATTTGACTCTGGTGCTAGTAAAAGTTTTATATCCAATGCATTTAGTCGTAAACTAAGATGCACTATCGACACCATAGTAAAGGCCTTTAGCGTACAAACTGCCGTTGGTAAAAATTCGGCAGTATTTCAAGTAGCAAAGGATTGCATCATAGAAATAGAGGGTCATAAGTTCCCTTCTAGATTATTCCTTCTTACCTTAGGAGGATTCGATATAGTATTGGGTATGGATTGGCTAGCTGCCAACGAAGCTCAAATCATATGTAAACGTAAGAAGATACACCTCAAAGCTCCAAGCGGCAGCCCAATTACGGTTTATGGGGATTGGAATTGCACAATGCCGAACATCATCTCGATGATCAAGGCCGAAAGTTACATGAGGCGCGGTTGTGAAGCTTATCTGACATATGTTATTGATGATAGAATGAAAATGAATGAACTCAAGAATGTACCAGTGGTGTGCAACTTTCCGGAAGTATTCCCTGAGGATCTACCTGGGTTACCACCCGATCGGGAAATAGAATTTCAGATTGACTTATTGCCAGGAGCTGAGCCCGTTGCCAAAGCCCCTTACCGATTGGCTCCGTCAGAAATGAAAGAATTGATGTCTCAACTAGAGGAACTAACAGAAAAACGATTTATTAGACCGAGCATTTCACCATGCGCGCTCCGGTACTATTTGTAAAGAAGAAGGACGGCAGCATGCGCATGTGCATTGACTACCGCGATTTGAACAAGAGGAAGGTAAAGAACAAATACCCACTGCCTAGAATAGACGACCTTTTTGATCAACTGCAAGGTGCGAGTTGGTTCTCAAAGATCGATCTTAGGTCGGGTTACCATCAGTTGAAAGTAAGAGAAGAAGACGTACCAAAGACCGCGTTTCGCACGCATTATGGGTATTATAAGTTTCTCGTGATGTCCTTCGGATTGACTAACGCACCAGCAGCGTTCATGGATTTGACGAATAGAGTATGTCGACCAATGTTGGATCGATCAGTGATAGTTTTTATAGACGACATACTGGTATATTCGAAAAGCGAGGGTGATCACCACTGTCACCTAAGAGAAGTTCTGGAGGTGCTAAAGCAGGAAAAGTTGTACGCAAAATTCTCCAAATGTGCGTTCTGGCTTAGGGAAGTCCAATTCCTAGGTCATGTGATAAACCCAAACGGCATCATGGTAGATCCTGCAAAGATCGAGACAGTAAAGGAATGGAACGTCCCAAAGACACCAACAGAGGTACGAAGTTTTCTGGGATTGGCAGACTATTATCGGAGATTCATTCAAGATTTCTCGAGGATAGTATCGCCACTAACTAAATTGACACGGAAGGAAGTAAAGTACGAATGGGGTCCAACCCAAAACAACGCGTTTGAGGAACTTAAGACACGATTAACCCAAGCTCCAGTCTTGACATTACCTGAGGGAAATGAAGACTTGGTAGTCTACTCTGACGCTTCGGGTCAAGGTTTAGGCTGTGTACTTATGCAACGAGGAAAGGTAATTGCTTACGCTTCGCGACAACTAAATATTCACGAGGTTAACTACCCAACCCATGATCTAGAGTTAGCGGCAGTAGTTTTCGCATTTAAAATATGAAGGCACTATCTGTATGGAGTTAAATGCACCATCTACTCCGATCATAAAAGCTTGAAGTACTTTTTCGAGCAAAAGGAATTAAATATGAGGCAAAGGAGGTGGTTAGAATTATTAAAGGACTACGATTGTGAGATACTGTACCATCCAGGCAAGGCAAACGTAGTAGTTGACGCCTTAAGCAGAAAGGAGCAATCTGACCCTATCCGGATCAAGGCGTGTCAGCTGATTATAACGCCAGATTTGATGAATGAAATATCAAAAGCACAAGATGAAGCACTATTAGAAAGAAATATTAAACGGGAAAGAATAGTAGGACAACAAGGGAATTTGGATGCAAACATATACGGTGTACGAACTAGGTTTGGCCGGATGTGGATACCTAAGATTGGCGAGCTTAGAGCCAAAATACTCGAGGAGGCCCATAAGTCTCGCTATTCCATCCACCCCGGGACAAACAAAATGTATCAAGACTTGAAGAAAGAGTACTGGTGGCCTGGCATGAAGAATGATGTGACCGAGTACGTGAACAAGTGCCTAACGTGTTCACTAGTTAAGGCCGAGCACCAGAAACCATGCGGTAAAATGCAACCTCTACCAATACCGAAATGGAAGTGGGAGGAGATCGCAATGGACTTCATTACCAAGCTATCGCGAACAGCTAAAGGCAATGATACCATTTGGGTGATCATCGACCGCTTGACAAAGAGTGCTCACTTTTTGCCAATACATGAAACTTCTTCTTCTGAAAAGCTAGCAAAAATATTTATCAAGGAAATTGTGAGCAGACATGGTATGCCGCTGTCGATTGTGTCCGACGGGGATACTAGATTCACGTCAAGGTTTTGGAAGAAATTTAATGAAGCGATGGGCACTAGATTGAACATCAGCACAGCTTACCACCCTCAAACTGATGGTCAATCTGAAAGGACAATCCAGACCTTAGAAGACATGCTCCGAGCTTGTATCATTGACTTCGGTGGGAGCTGGGACAGCCATCTACCATTGGCAGAATTTTCATATAACAACAGCTATCATTCAACTATTGGCATGCCGCCATTTGAAATGTTGTATGGAAGGAGATGTAGGACTCCGGTTTGTTGGGGGGAGATTAGACAGAAGGATTTTGCAAGTCTTGAAGTGGTCAAGTCTACTTCAGAGAAATTTGATCAAATCAAAGCTCGAATGAAAGCCGCAAAAGACAGACAGAAATCATACGCGGATAAGAGAAGGAGGAATTTAGAGTTTCCAGTAGGGGACATGGTACTGTTAAAGGTATCACCATGGAAGGGATCATCCGATTCAAAAAACGTGGCAAACTAAGTCCAAGGTTTGTCGGACCTTTTAAGATTTTAGCGAGAGTGGGTCAAGTTGCTTACAGACTCGACCTACCCGTTGAGCTTAGTGGAATACACCCAACCTTCCACGTGTCGCACTTACGCAAGTGCCTAGCTGACGACACAGCTCACATACCTTACGACGAGATCGAAGTGGATAACAGTCTAAATTATGTAGAGGAACCAATAGCCATTCTTGACCGAGCTGAGAAACGACTACGCAATAGGTCAATCCCATTAGTAAAAGTACAATGGAAACACAGAAAGGGTTCAGAAGCTACTTGGAAAAAAGAAGACGAAATGAGAGGACTATATCCCCAGCTGTTTAACGATTAGCAGGTTTCGAGGACGAAACCTTTCTAAGGAGGGTAGACTTGTAACATCCCAAAAATAATAAAACGAATAAATATAGCGAGACAGGTGATTTAGTCGGAATATTTAAACAAAAGGGAGCGGGCTTGGGCTCGGCTTCAATGGGCCGAGGGAAGCCCAGGTATATAAGAGGCAGGGCAGCCCTCTTCTCTGCTCATTCCCCACTCACGCAACTTCTAGAGAGAGAAAGGAGAGCTCGGGTCTAGAGAGAGAAAGTTGACGGATTGTCACGGAATTGAGGGAGCACGTTACTGCTAAGCTCGTGAGCAAAACCTCCAAATCACAACCCCAATCCAGGTAACGATTCGACTCTAAACTGAGTTTTTGTTTAATTTAGGATTTTTGGGTTTTTTGATAAAAAGGTAACGATTTTGCGGATGGAACTTGAAAATGAGCTTAGGTATAGCATCTAGAATGAAAACCAAACGTTTTGATCTAAGAAAATTGAGATATTGACTCGATCAGACTCGCATTCAAAAACTTCAAATTTTTGGGAAGACGATATGTGCAGACCCATCGAAACTACTTAGTTTCGATATGTGCAGACCCATCGAAACTACTCAGTTTCGATATGTGCAAGCCCATCGAAACTACTCAGTTTCGATATGTGCAGACCCATCGAAACTACTTATTTTCGATATGTGCATACCCATCGAAACTACTTAGTTTCGATATGTGCAAGCCCATCAAAACTACTCAGTTTCGATATGCGCAGACCCATCGAAACTACCAAGTTTCGATATGTACAGACCCATCGAAACTACTCAGTTTCGATATATGCATACCCATCGAAACTACCATAGTTTCGATATGAGCCCACGATCCGAAGCTAAGATTACACCTAAGTTACTTATCGAAACTACCAGGTTTCGACATAGGTAACTTATCGAAACTACCAGGTTTCGACATAGGCAACTTATCGAAACTACCAAGTTTCGACATAAGCAACCTATCGAAACTATCGAGTTTTGATATAAGCAAATCCATCGAAACTACTAGGTTTAAGCATAGTAATGTCTAGTGTCATCTAGGAGCACTACCTTACAAGTATGACTTTATTATACAGATCGTGAGTGACATTAGTGACGCTCAGTAGCCAGCTAAGAGTATTTCAGAAACTACTCATCAGGTGAGTTCTATGCGCCCCCTTCTATGTTATGTGCAAATCATTTTAAATGTTTTGGGGCTGAAGTGTATACACTAAATGAATAAATGCTATAAATGTCAATGTGATCATGCGTGGTATACAAATATGTATATATATATATATACTTATATATGAAAATGAATTATGAACAAAGAATGAAACGTATGATTACAAAGAATGAATGAAAGAAGGACATAACGTAAATGAATGAAATCTTGCTTTATATTATATATATTGCATGTTATGAATGTATGTAAACGTTGTGAACCCTTCTATGGCAACGGCTACTTCGGTAGACGGACGACCACGTGACTATTTTGCAACCGGGACAAAAACGTTCCTTCGCAAGCTAGGACGTATATTAAGGCACTAATGGACGGTCGAAGCAATTGCCTTAACATGTAGAACGGTTGCATACATAATAGCTGCGTGGGAAACGGATGCCTTTGGGCAGACGGGCGAATGAACGGACTATGACAGTAGGACGGGTTTTAGAGCGGACGGACAAAGGTTGCCGGACGGATTTAACTTTCGACGGACGGTTTTCTAGAGCCGGACGGTTAATGAAAAGGGCTACGACGGTAGTTCTCACTGCGATGTCTTTGTGACATTCGCGACAAGTATGATGGGTTGATCACCCTTAAGTTTATGGCCAAATGAATGTTCTCCCCAAGTAAGTATGTATGTACATATGTATATACTCAATATGAATGTTATGTGAGAACAGTAAAGCGAAGAATATGTAAAAGCTCGAATGTTAAGTATATTATATATACATATATATATTATTCATGATAAGATAAGTATTATATATGATTGTCCTTAAACTAGAACTCACCAGCGTTAGCTGACTTTTAGTATACATTTCAGGTAAAGGAAGAAAGGGTCGTGCGATGGCGTGAAGGTTACCCAGCACAAGACTGACATCCCACATTTGTTTTATGTTAAGACTTCCGCTGTTATATCATGTAATTTGAATGATGTTTGCTTCCGCTACTTCTGAATGTTTTAAATTTGAGTTCAGTATTTATGACTATGTTTATGAGTAAATCCAACAAGTGAGGTTACCCGGGAAAGGGGCCTTACATTTTACACCTTCTCTCACACACACACAAAAGCTCTCAAACCTTTGGTCTAAGTTGCGAAATCAGTGTCTCCTATCTGATTCCTCTGTCGTCTTCATCATCAGGTATTGATTCTCTACTTTAAATGCCAGTCCTAGAGTTTCAATTTTGAAAGTTTTATGACTAAATCTTCATAATCGTGGTTATCCTATGCTTATTCTGTGTTTATAAACTTCACCATTATCTTTGACCTCACACCATGTGTACATATCTGCAGATTTGTCTCTGAATCATCGGTAAGATGGAGTTTCAACATCTACAGGCTATTCTTACTCTTTCTTTTATCTCTTATGTGTGCTTGATATGTATATAAGTCTGTAAATATCATGTTTTGATTATGTGTGGCTAATTCTATGATTGTGTTTGATTCAAGGGCTTGGGAATCGAAACTAATAGTTCGATCAAAGGAGGTGTTTTCTCTTTTAAAATGAGTTTTTTTAAATTTTTAACAGGTTTTTCAATCGAAACTAATTAGTTTCGATATCCAAATATGCCAAAGACTGATGTTTTGACCATGTTTCCTTTGCCCAAAACTAGTTGTTTCGATCGAAACTAGAAGTCTCGATAAGATTTCTCCAAAACTTTCTAAGTGTTGATCGAAACTTGTTGTTTCGATCGAAACTAGTAGTCTCGATAAGGCAGTTTTCTAAAATATGTCTAAGTATTGTTTCGATTGAAACTAGTTGTTTCGATAGGGGTAGTCTCAGAAAATCGTCTAAGTGTTGGTTTGAAGTAGTTTCGATCAGTTTTTGATATGAAATCTTTTCTAAGTATCAAGCTTAATTAATCTTGTGTGTTTGCAAATATGGATCTTTTATTTGTAAAGAGGCACAACGTCTGTGCATTTCTTGATGCTAATGATCCCAAGGCTGCAGAGTTCGTTCCTGTCTTAACTTTCCTAGCAAACTCCAACATTAGCTTCGCCATCAGTCAGAATATACCAGTCTTTGAAACCTCAATCAGCCAATTCTAGGAGACTGTAGAGATTATAACTATTGACAATGTAGAGCACATTAGGGCTATTGTTCATGCTCAAGAGTTTGCATTTTCTGAAGCAACTGTTAGAGAAGCCTTGCACCTAAATGATGACCCTGCTACACCAACTGAGTTTCCAAACTTCTATGTCAAAGAATGCTTCAGAAGAATGGGTCATCCTGACAAGTTCAAAAGTGGTCAGATTATCAAGAACTCCTTGCCAAGTCACTGGAGATATATAGTGCATGTGTTCATTCACTGCCTATCAATTAGAAAGGGTGGCTTCGATTCAGCAAATATTACCATGGTTTCAGCAATTCTGGGTTTAACCAAGGGAAAGAACTACAATTTCTCTGGTTTAATATTCAGACAGTTAAAGGACAACCTGACAGGAGCAGTGAAGGAGAAATTTCTTGCATATCTAAGATTCCTGCAGATTATCATAAACCACCTTCATCCCGAGCTTCAACAAGGTGGGAACACTTTTGTGTACGATAATATGTTAGCCAAGACTCTCAGTTATATGAGAAGTACAAACAGGAGAACCAACAGGGCTATTGCTGACATTCCTATGTTCGGTAATGTTATTGGCGAAGAAGAAGAGTTCATTTCGGATATTGACCCTGATCTAGAAGTAGAAGATCTTTCAAAAGAAGAAGAAGAGGCTGAACAGGATCAGGAAACCAGCATGAGGTTGATGCTGAAGCTGAAGTTGAAATTGAAATGCCTGATGATGAGCCCGTGCAAGTGGCTGCATTTGTTGAGGAAATTCATATTCTTGTTGAGCTAGTGGTCAACGTAGATGCTGGTGTTCAAGAAGGTGAGGAAGAGGTTGCAGAGTCAAGTGGGACTCTAGATGCGGGAATCTATGGGTCAGACTACTACAAGTCTGATTTCGATGCTCAGACTGAACCACCTGCATCATCCTCCAAGAGGCCAACTGACACAGACTCAGACTATGAACTTGAAGAGCCTAAGGCCAAGAAAATAAAAACTGGATTTGAAGACGTTTCATCCTCCTCTGACTCAAGTACCGACACACCACGACCAACACCTCATCCCACACCACCTCCATCTCCACCACAAGTACATATCCCTACTCCACCACCATCACCTCCACAAGTACATATCCCAAAACCACCACCATCACCTCAACATCCACATATTCCAACTCCACCTACCTCACCATCCCATGAACCAATGTAGATATAAAGACTGATGGCTACAAAATTCTCTAAGTAAAACTGTTGCGAACTCCACAATTTTGCTGCTGATCAACAAGCTGTTGCGGATAAGATTGTTTGCTGCTGATAGTTATTCTCCTGCTGATGAACAACTCTGCTGTGGACAGCCTTATCTGCTGAAGTCCAGAGTTGCTGCTGATAGGCTTCTCAGCAACATCAAACACTTGATACTGCTAATAGGCAAATCATTAGCAGCTTTGACTTTGCTACTGACACCTCTGCTACAACACTGACACATCTATCAGTAGAAGGAATGTTATTGGTGCAGATGATTGAAGACAAAGCTACTACTTCTGAAGTCTACGGCAATGATTCCCAAGAAGACTTTTGAAATGATCACAACTGTTTGCTGCAGTTTTTATTTTAGTGGTCTACCAATTGTAGCATAGCCTGTAACTGTCCAAGATCAACGGTCTGTGTTTGATCTGATCCTTAGAATAAAGGGTTTGTCTTGATTCAAAGTTCCTTTATATGTATTGTATCTTCATTTGTACAAGTGTGCTTTCCAAGAGTTTTCGCTGTAATATTGTAAACATTGAAGCTTAATACAATTTGCATTTATCAGTATTCTTTGTGTTTACCTGTTTACATTGCATAGCTGTGATTGTTTCCGCCAATCTCAACTAGAATAGAACCATCTTGTATTCACTGATCCTACAAGTGGTATCAGAGCTTTGGCTCTCAAATTAAACAAACTCACACTTGTTTAATCACTCTCTGGTTCTATTCACTACTATCTCTTTGCTAAAACACCATATATCACAAATCCAGAAAATGGCACAAAACAATGGTTTTCATGATACTGGAAGCATCAACAGACCCCCAAGACTGGTGTCTGGAGAAGACTATGATATGTGGAAGAACAGGATGGAAAGTTTCTTCTGCTATCAAGAGTATGGGATGTGGAGATCCATTAAAGATGGCCCATATGTACCCATGGTGGCCTCTGCTAATTCCGGAGGTCCATCAGTCCTTAAAGAACCCTCAAAGTATCCGGATGAAGATATCAAGAAGATGGAGGTAGACTTCAAAGCCTTGGGAGCCATTCAGATGTGCTTGCCAAATGAAGTTTTCCACAACTTCAGAGAATATAAGACTGCCAAGGAGCTATGGGTGGCTCTTGAGAAGATGTTTGCTGGGTCAGAAGAGGTGAAAGAAAATAGAAGAGACATTCTGAAGCAACAATATGAAAACTTTGTCTGGAAGGAAGGTGAGTCTCTTACTGTGTTGTACAACAGGTACACCTACCTTGTGGGAGAGTTACAGTGCTCAAAAGTGAAGCTGAAGAATGAAGACATTCTCAAGAAGTTTATCAGGTTTCTGCCAAACTGCTGGACACTTTACACAGTGTCAATCAGAAGAACTGAAAATTTAAAGACTCTACAGATGACTGAGCTATTTGGCATGCTGAAGACTTATGAATTAGAAATTATTCAAGCCAAATAGAGAAGCTCAAGTTTCTCAACAGCCTCATCATCCACCATAAATTCCTCTGCACTTCACTCTGACCACTCAGTTCCTAGTTCAAGCAACTACTACCCTCCCATTATCACTCATCCCCAGACTCTAACCTCACAATCAAACAACTCACCATTTCTTCTTGAAGCCCCACCTCAAACATCAACTTCTGATGCCTTTGTCTCTGAAAACTTAAGCAATATGTCCTTTATCAAGGAAGATCTGGAATGTTTTCATCTACATGATCTAGAAGAAATGGATATACAGCACTCATATGCCATGCTCTCTCTAAGAGCAAAAAGGTTCTACTCTAGAACAGGAAGACCCATTCCAAGCAACAACTCCAACACCAGAGTTGGCTTGGACAAAAGCAAACTGAGATGTTACAACTGTAACCAACTTGGTTATTTTTCCAGAGAATGCAAGGCACCAAAGTCAAATCCAGCTGCTGCCCAGCCAAGGCAAGCTAATCAAGGTCAAACAAGCCAAGCTCAGCCATGACAGCAACAAGCTACCGCTCCTACTCAAACTGTAGCGTGTGCAGCTGTTGGAACTGTTGAGTTTGACTGGAGCTTCCTGTATGAGGATCTTCCTGCCAACAATCAAGCTCTCATGGCAGACACATCAGAGATACCACCTCAGGTATATGAACATCTTTGTACTCAGTCTTGTATTGATAAGGTTCTTGGATACAGAAAACATAACCAGAATCTCATAGATCAAAATGAAGAGTTTCACCAAATAAATTTGAATTTAAAAAGGTTGAAAATAGTTACAAAGAAAAGATTAACCATTTAAAGAAAGAGATTTCATCATTAAAACATGAACAAACAAACCTTGAAACTTATACTGACGATCTTCTGGTTAAGTTAAAGGCTACAAAGGCTGAATTAGCAGACCAAAAGGTCCATGTGGAAAAATATGAGTTTGCATCCAAAAAGCTGCAAAGACTTTTGGATGCTCAAATTCATGAAAGGGTAACTGCTGGACTTGGGTTTCAAGCTGAAAAACCCTACAATGTTGTTCCTCCACCTGCTGACTATGTAGCCATTCATGAACCAAGTTTCAATCTTTCCAATCTTGATCTGGTCAACCAAAATCTTGATCCTGCTATCCAAGAAACCTCTGTGCAAGAATGCACTACTTCATCTGAGTCTGAGTCCACATGCTCATACTCCACTGAAACAAATGCAGATCCATCACTACCTGCCTTTGAAGTTATTCAAACCAACGGTCCAAGCCCCTTCATCCCTTCAATATCAGTCCCAGTACCTCAACTCACCAAACAAATCAAAATTAGCTATCCTCCAGAAGGAAGAAAGCTAACTGTTGAAAAGGGACAGTCTTCAATCTCCACCAACCCCAATCCTAAATCTAAAACCATTCAACCTAGAGAGAGCTCCATATATTCAAAATACATTGGAGGAAGCTACCTTTTAGCACAACAAAGCCCATCCCTGTAATTTCAAAGACTTATCAAGAAAAAGGACTATGTATACTTTCAAAGGGACAAATTGGCTAAATCATGCTTTGTCTGTGGCAAATACAACCATACTGTCAGCACCTACTTCTACTACCTTCAGCATCAAAGAAACCTCAAGCAACATGCTTTTGAGAAGACAAACAAGAACAAAAAGGTAAGAAGTTTTGAAGCTAAGGCAACTCATTTCAGAAACTCTCTCCCCACCAAGGAAGCAGCTGCCAAAACCTCAACAATCTTGCATCATCTGTGGTGAATTGGACCACTTTGCTGCAAATTGTGAATTTAATCCCTTCAACCATATCCTTCATCAAGCCCCTCCTAAACAAAAGTCTATCAGCAAAAGAACTTCTATAGAGAAACCCTCTGTTAACAAGGTAAAAAAGGATAAGCATACATCTATTGTTAGACCATCAGTAGCCAGAAAAAATGTTGTTGATCAAGTGAAGTCCAAGAAACCAAAGGATAAGCCTTCAGCAGCAACCAAGTCAGCTGCTGCTCAAGTAAAACCATCAGCAGCAACAAAATCTTCTGCTAATAAGCCAAAGTCATCAGTAGCAACAAAATTTGTTGCTAATAAGCCAAAGTCCTCATCAGCAAAATCTGTTGCTGATAAAACAAATCTGTCGGCAGCCAAAGCAACATCAGCTGCTGACAGAGCAAAGAGATCTGGAAAACCACCTCCTCAGCAATGGAAAGCCAAGATCCCAGCCTCTATCCCTCAAAGCATCATCATTGGCTCCATTGAGTGCAAGCATACTGATGCTGCTGATCTAACGACACACTTACCCAAGTCTGCAAGTTCTTGGGTTCCTCCCTCTAACTAGATCTCTCCCATGTGTAGGGACAGCTAGGTCACAAGAATAACACCTGGGTTGTAGACAGTGGTTGTTCCAGGCACATGACCAGCAACAGATCCATCCTCTCTAACTTCAGACACTTCAATGGAGGATATGTTTCCTTTAGGAGTGATTCAAAAGGAGGACCAATTACTGGACAAGGAACTGTGTCCAATGAAAGGATGAGTATTGAAAGAGTAAACTATGTCAAAGAATTAGACTTCAATCTCATGAGTGTGTCCCAGATCTGTGATCAAAAGCATTGGATGCTTTTCACAGATAAAGAATGTTTTGTGCTATCCCCTAGCTTAAACAAACCTCCTCCAGAGAAGATCCTATTGACTGCTCAGAGAAAAGATAACCTATATGTACTTGACATGAATGATGTCACTCCATCTGGTAGTGTATCTTGTTTTCTGTCAAAGGCATCAGTTGATGAATCAGCTCTCTGGCACAAGAGATTAAGCCATGTAAATGTAAAAACCATTAACAAGTTAGTGAAGGGAAATCTTGTCAGAGGGCTTCCTGACAAAGAATTCCAACTTGAAGATCATTGCATTGCATGCTTGAAGGGGAAACAACACAAGAGTTCTCACAAGCCCAAGACATTAAATTCAAATGACACTCTATTACAGCTGCTGCATATGGATCTCTTTGGTCCTACAAATGTCATGTCAATGGGCAAGAAGTCATACTGTCTGGTGATCACGGATGACTATACCAGATTTTCATGGGTATACTTCTTGAGAACAAAAGATGAAACTGCTGAGATTCTTAAATCTTACATTCTTCGAGTTGAGAATCAAAGCAATCAAAAGGTGAAAGTCATAAGGTGTGATCAAGGTACAGAGTTCAAGAACCACACTCTGAACTGTTTCTGTGAGAGCAAGGAAATAGAAAGACAATACAGTGCTCCAAGAACTCCTCAACAAAATGGGGTTGCTGAAAAGAGAAACAGAACTCTAATTGAATCAGCAAGATCAATGTTGGCTGATTCAAAACTGCCTCTCATATTCTGGGCAGAAGCAGTCAGCACAGCTTGCTATGTGCAGAATAGAGTTCTCATTATCAAGCCTCTTAACAAGACACCTTATGAACTCTGGTTCAAAAGAGTTCCCTACATTGGATTTCTAAAACCTTGTGGATGTCCATGCACCATCTGGATTACACATGGGGTTCTTCCTAAGTTTGGTGCCAAATCTGATGAAGGATACTTTGTGGGATATTCCTCTCAATCCAAGGCCTACGGAGTATTCAACTCAAGAACAAGAATCGTGGAAGAATCAGCCAATGTGGAATACAGGGAACACATTACATGTGAACAGGGAAAAGGCCCAGACTGGCTCTTTGATATAGACTTGTAACAACCCCAAAATCAAGGCCTGAAATTTTTTTTATTTATTATTTAATAACGTGATGCCTATTTGGATACTTGGATTGTTGTTAGAAAACTCGAACACTTTGGACCACGATGTAGAACCCAATGAACACATTGTTGCCATACATAGAACTAGGCCCATTGGGCTAGACCCAACAGTAGATAAATGAACTTGGCCTAGTAACGACCAACTAAAGGCCCAGTATACAGACCGAATTCAAAACAAACTAATAAACATTTGTTTAACGAACCGTTATACGATTCGATATAATTTATAATGATCACGAACTAAAACGTTTACTCGGAGAACTGTTAGAACGATTAACGCGCTTATACGGGTTATTACCGGTTATCCGACGCGATACAAAATTTAGACGTTAAACCTCAAACAAATAATATTAGTGAATATTAGTATTTATTCGAGTGACTGACAAGTAATTTATACGTGAGATATGCAACGTTGGACGCGCGACTGTGACAAACATGGGTGTAGATGTCAGCGGGTATTGCTAGATCCGGTATAACTAAATAATATAAACAACTATTTATTTTATATTTGTTGTATTAAAGTATTAATATATCATTATTATTTAGGAAGTAATAATTAATTTAGAAACGCGAAACGTTTAATCTAAGCACACGTGTTACATGAGCGTCACCCAACTATGTTAGAACTGCACGAATAAGTAGATAAATTAAATCATTATTTATGTTTATTTGTTATTATTATTAATAATATTATTTGAACGGAGCGCGAGACGTTTAGTTAGGCGGGCACATATGAGACAAGCGGTGTCGACGCATACCGGCTTGGACAACAGTCGGAACAGAAATTTTACGAAGTAAATATTTAAATTATATTTATTAACGCTACTTATTATTATAGGACTTATAGAATAAAAATTTGGAATTAACTAACATTTCGAAGAACCAGGTATGCACGCGATGCGCAGAAATCAGTCCAAGATATATTGCTTTTAGCCCTATTCTTATTATTTATTTAATTACTATTTTAAAACCTTGTAAAATCTTTTAAAATCTCGAAAATCTTTAAAAATCTTATAAACATATTTGATTTTCTAACAAGATCTTACACACTATCTGAGATATCTCAATGCAATATTAGCTTGTTTTTATAAAAAAAACCATTTACTCCAAATTCATCAGAGGTTTCTTTTCCTAAAATCACTCCCTTCAAAATCACCTATCCTCTCATTTTCTCTCACTTTCAAACCAAACACACATACATGCCTCTCTAGAGAGAGATATTCGTGAAGGAAAAAAATGGGGGAAAGGGGAGCCGGCCATCGGTTCCGACGGCTCCTTCGACCGTCACGATGGCAGACGGCGATGACGCAGGTTGGGGGTGGTGGTTTTAACGGAGGCAGCGAGACCCAGAGGGTCTGATGGCGGGTTCCGACCACCCAGCTAGGGCCTAGAACTGTCCCTCCGGTGAAGATGACGAAGGCAGTGGTGGTCTCAGACCAGCGGCGTTGGCCGAGAGGAAGAGTGAAGACGATGAAGATGGTCGTGACTGCTGTTGTGTCACAATGACAGAGAAGGCGGCGGCGGCAGCGACTAGGGTTTGCGGGACGAGCTCCGACGACCTACACGAGGTTCCAGACACACCCGACTTCCCGGCGAGATAACTTAAGTTTCAGATGTGTTTTCCGGTGATCCACGCTTTTCCCGATGAGGTTGCTACGGTTCCGGCGGCCTGATCGTTCTTCCGGCGAGACCCCGATAAGCCCTCAGTGAGTCATTTTCCTTTACATATCATTCTTGGAATAAATCTGCCCCTTTTGATATATGGTTCGTATTTGAATTTCCGGCGAGGTTTCTGATGTATTGCAAAATACATTCTTTTATCGTGTACAGTTTGTATAATTTTGTTAGTGTTAGTTTGGTTTTCGTCAGAATTTGCGTACTTCTAATCCAATTGCGTTTTGCAGGTCTTGAATCATAGAAATAGCTGAAAAGTGAGGAAAACAAGCTGAAACATGAAAAAGTCGAGTCCTG
The DNA here is from genome assembly GCA_023525975.1 of Smallanthus sonchifolius. Lineage (NCBI taxonomy): Eukaryota > Viridiplantae > Streptophyta > Magnoliopsida > Asterales > Asteraceae > Smallanthus > Smallanthus sonchifolius. The sequence continues at coordinate 22,015,749 of CM042043.1, forward strand.
GAACGTATTGGAGTGCTCGGGAGCTGAAAGGCGTTGAAAGTGCTGGAATAGGGTCTTCTGGCGGGCCGCGACAATTAATTTAATGTCTCTCGCGGGAGGCGAGAGACTGTTAAATGTGCCGACGTCAAGAAGACGGTCGCGGGTCGCGACTAAGATGGATGATTTTATCGCGCCCCGCGAGAGTGTGTTGAGCCCAGGCTTGCAGCTGCTGAATTTGGATCTGTTAAGAGAAAAAATATAAATGCTTAAGGGTTTTTAACCAAAACCCTAGTGACGAATTAAAAAAACCCTAGGCGATTTTGGAGCATTGATTGAGGCGTTTCTGAGTTCTTGAAGCTGCTGGTTGAAGGATTGAAGTCGGGAGAATCATTCGGGTCACGTTTGTGTCATTCGGGTGTCTTCACTTTCGTCTCTTTCTTTAAACTATGTTTTGTGTTCTTGATAATACTTCATTCTTGATGTTTTCAATGACTTTGATTGGCTAAATTTATCGTACTACCTAGACTAGATGAATGATTGTCTAAAGTTCTGATTTTTATTATGGATTTTATGGATTATTTATGAATTGTAGACGATTTGTTCTATTAATTAGATGTGTTTGCATATTTGATATTGTTTGAATATTGTTTATTGCTTCGTGAGATTCTTGGTGACGGTCTTTATCACATAATAGAGTCTTGCTAGGTTTTAGATTTTGGTGAGTGTCTATATCACATAATAAATCTTCAATCTTTAGGGTTAAATTGGCCATTAAACCTTAGAAGTAATATTTGGTAATCTTATAAAATCAAGTGTTCTACTAATCATCAATAGCTGAAAGGTGCGGGATTATTGCTAGGTCTAAGTCATTAAACTGAAAGGTAGGAGCTTTGTTAGGAGTGAACCTTTTGGCTATTGTCTAGCAAGTCTAATCGAGAAAGCAACTCTATCCTTGGTTTAGGTCTCGAAAGGGAGTAAGCCTCTAAGGGTACTTTCATAAATCCGTTAGGTGTCTTGAAAGAGAGTCTAATAACCGGTAATCTAAACAACCTTTAGGGTTTCATAGCGTGCTCTTGAGAAGGGTTAGGAGTCCTTTAGATATCCTGAAGGGTGAGAACTTTATGATCCCGGTTCCATAGTAAACAATTTCCAGATAAAATCATTACTAAAAGCAATCAGGATTCCAGTCTAGGTAGTGTTTCCACCATCTGAGTAAAAGTCCAAGTTAATTCGTATTTGTTAATTTAGTTAATTAATTTAGTTTAATTTAATTGCATTTTTAGGATTTCTAGAAACCCCCCCCCCCCCCAAACAAGTAAACAATTAGTTCAGTCAGTGTCAGTCATAGTCTAGATAGAGCCGTTAACGTAATTCGATAGAGTCTCGTGGGTTCGATATCCGGACTTACATTAGCTATACTAGAGTCGATCGGTACACTTGCCGGTTAGTAGTTTAGTGTGTCTTAGTGAGTCTAGAGTATTACTTAGAGTCTAGAACTAGGTTAATTTAGTTAATTTTATTAAACTACTTTTTAGCACATCAAGTTTTTGGCGCCGTTGCCGGGGACTCTCTCTGGCAATTGCGTTAATTTCTTTGTTTGGACTTAATTGACATCATACGTGCTATTTACTTTGTTTGAGTCGTAGGAGTCTAAATAATTAAGTGTTTTTTTTATTTTTATTATTTATTTATATTTAGTCAGTATCTTTTAGAGTCGTCTTACTTGTTTGTTTTCGGTTTTGCAGTGGATGCCCCGTACGCGTTCACAAGGACCTCCGCCGAAGCCGCCTACGGACAAGTCTTCCTTCTCGTCTTTTTCTCTAAAGGTTAGTACTCCTTCATCTTCATCTTTCGCCTTTTCTGACTCTACATCCCAATCAATACCACCAAGCTTTGACTTCACACCGAGGTCTTCACCCCATAGCTCCCCACCTACTTCCCGTCCTCCGAGTCCGCCACACTATTTCCAAATGGACAACAACCAAACTGTCCACCAACGCTCCACCGCGGGTTATACCGCTAACTCACCCATCATCCTTCCTGCAATCACCAATGACAAGTCTTGGCAAATCCCGTCCTACATCATGACCGCCATTAACAACTCTTGTCAGTTTCACGGTCGTGATGACGAGGATGCGCCCGCCCACATCAACCGTCTCACCCGCCTCTGCAACACCTTCGGCATCGAAGGTGTTAACCTTGATGCCCGCTATCTCCAAGTCTTCCCGTTTTCACTTGCTGGCCGCGCAGCCACTTGGCTTGATTCGCAGCCGGCAGGTACTTTTACCACATGGGCTGGACTTAGGGATGCCTTCCTAGCTAAGTACTTTCCACCTGCTAAGGCGTCTCGCCTTCGTGATCAGATCCATTCGTTCCGGATGGAGTCTGACGAACCTTATCACTTAGCTTGGGAGAGGTTTCAAACCCTACTCTCACGTTGTTCCCAACACGGGTTGTCTGATTGGGCACTTGTAGAGAAATTCTACAATGGTCTCACCCCCGAGTGTAAGGCCCGATTCGACACCTCTGCAGGAGGCCATCTCATGGGCAAGAAATCGGTGGCCGACTGTAATGATCTCTTTGAGAGTTTTGCTCATGCTGATATCGATCATTGTGCTACCAGCAGGACTTCCATTCATGTTACTAGTACTTCCTCAGCCGCTCGAGGAGTAAACCACGTTAGCTCGGATTCCAAGGTAGCATCTCAACTTGATTATATCACCAAAGAGTTATTAGAAATTAAGAAAAAGGTCGATAGGTGTGAGGTTTGTAGGGGAGGTCATGATACCGTAGAATGTCCAACACTTACCCTAGAACAGGTCGAGTACATCGCAGGTCAAAACCGAGGTCCCACTAACCCATTTAATAATAACTCTAACTGGCGTAGTAATAATAATATCCGCTCTTCCGGTAATCCCCCTGGTTTCCCATCAGGCCAGTATCAAAGCAGGGGGCCAGGTTTCTATTCAAGTGGGGGTTCAAATCAGCAGGGTCAGTTTGGTAGTTCAGGGTCAGGTTCAAATACAGGAGGTCAGTTCAATAGTGGGGGGGGTCAAATAATCAGGGTTCAAAAAATCAAGATTTAGGTAGTGGTCTAGACGAGATTAAAGCTATGTTATCCCAAATTCTAGTTAAGGACCAGTCCACCCAACGCACCTTAGAAGAACATGCTACATACCTCAAGAATAACCATTCTAATTTCTTGGACCTTCAAAGGCAGGTCGGGGACATTGCACGTCAGCTGCAAGAACGACCTCCCGGTCAATTTTCGGGCAACACAAAGCCGAACCCTTCCGGCCAATTGAAGGCAATCTCGACCCGTAGTGGTAGGACCTTAGGAGAGGTAGTGATACCCGAGAGTGTAGAGGTAGAGGATGAGGAACCCGTAGATGAGGAAATAGAGATGGAGGCTCCCGGTAAGGTGCACATTAGGCTATACCCAGCAAGTACCGCACACACCGAGGAACCTCAAGTGGAAAAGAGGGTAGAGAAGCAACCAATAGTCGTTAAGCCGTCTCCGTTAGTTGATCATTCACGCGTCCCATACCCCGCCCGCCTTAAGCACCAAAAATATGCTAAGGAATATGGGAAATTTCTTGAGATGTTCAAGCAATTGAAGATCAACCTTCCGTTCATCGAGGCCTTACAGTCCATGCCCAAATACGCCAAATTCCTTAAGGACCTTCTCAAGCGTAAGGATAGGATAGGTGAGTTTTCGAACATTCCTTTGACCGGAGGTTGTTCCGCGGTGGTCTTGAATAAGCTACCAGAGAAACTAACCGACCCGGGTACATTCACCATTCCGTGCTTATTCGGGGGTGCCATCACTCCCGCTCACGCTTTAGCCGATTTAGGTGCGAGCATCAACTTGATGCCATTCTCTCTTTATGAGAAATTAGGTCTAGGTGAGCTTACTCCTACTCGCATGTCGTTGTCCTTGGCCGACCGTTCGGTCAAATATCCTCGTGGAATCATAGAGAATTTGCTCGTTAAGGTAGATAAATTCGTATTCCCCGTAGATTTCGTGGTTTTAGACATGGAGGCCGACGAGAGAGTTCCGATCATACTAGGCCGTCCATTCCTCCGAACCGCAAAGGCAATCATCGATGTCTTTGACGGTAAGATTTCACTTCGTGCGGGAGATAAGATCGTCACCTTTGAGATAGATAGAGCTATGCAACACCCTAGTGGTAGTGATGATTATAGTGGTCTGTGTCACTCCGTTTACTTCTTAGATTCTTTCATATCGTGCGTTGATCAGTGCATAGGTTTCATTAGTGGAGCCGATCTAGTTAGTGAGGGAGTAGATGACGATGAGTTGGATGATGAGAGTGAGGAAGTAGAGCCGACTTGGGTTCCCGAAACCTTAGAGCTATGTGAGATTAGGGACGAGAGTGAGAGCAAACCCGTAGATACTACGCCCCTAGAGCTTAAGGTCCTTCCGTCACATCTAGAGTACGCTTTCTTAGGAGAAAATTCTAGTATGCCCGTCATAATTTCTTCCAAATTGACGGAGGAGGAGAAGGGGAAGCTAATTGAGGTGCTAAAAGAGCACAAGGAGGCTATAGCTTGGAGGTTGTCCGATATTAAGGGGATTAGCCCTACTTTTTGTACTCACCGGATTCTCATGGAGGATGAGTTTAAACCGGTGGTGCAACCACAAAGACGCCTAAACCCCAACATGAAGGAAGTAGTTAGGAAGGAGGTGTTGAAGTTGATGGAAGCCGGTTTGATTTACCCGATATCCGATTCTTCTTGGGTGAGTCCTACCCAAGTCGTCCCCAAGAAGGGGGGGATGACTGTTGTCGTTAACGAGAAAAACGAGCTCATCCCTTCGCGTACAGTCACCGGTTGGCGTGTATGTATTGATTACCGTAAGCTCAATGACGCTACCCGGAAGGACCACTTCCCACTCCCATTCATAGACCAAATGCTAGAGCGTCTCGCGGGGCAACAATTTTATTGTTTCCTTGATGGTTTTTCCGGCTACTTCCAAATTCCTATCGCGCCGGAGGACCAAGAGAAGACGACCTTTACATGTCCATATGGCACGTATGCGTACCGACGCATGCCTTTTGGATTATGTAACGCTCCGGCTACTTTCCAACGATGTATGATCGCCATTTTTCAAGATATGGTTGAGAGTTCGATGGAGGTCTTTATGGATGATTTCTCGGTCTATGGCGATTCGTTTGATCATTGTTTAGGTAACCTAGCTAGGATGATGAAGAGGTGTGTTGAGACGAAGTTGATGCTTAATTGGGAGAAGTGTCACTTCATGGTTACGGAGGGGATTGTCTTAGGACATAAGATTTCTAGGTCCGGTATAGAGGTAGATAGAGCCAAAATAGATACTATTAGTAGGCTTCCTCCACCGACTAGTGTGAAATCGATTCGTAGCTTCTTAGGTCATGCGGGTTTCTATAGGCGTTTCATTAAGGATTTTTCCAAAATCACTCGCCCCATGACTCGACTCCTTGAGAAAGATGTCCCTTTTGTCTTCGACAAGGAGTGTCTTCAAGCCTTCGACTTCCTTAAAGAGAAACTAGTGAGTGCACCCATCCTTGTATCCCCCGATTGGAGCTTACCATTTGAGCTCATGTGTGACGCGAGCGATTACGCGGTCGGGGCGGTCTTGGGTCAAAGACGGGAGAACCACTTTCACCCGATCTATTACGCGAGTAAAACCCTCAACGACGCGCAAGAGAACTACACCACAACCGAGAAGGAACTCCTAGCCGTCGTCTTTGCTTTCGATAAGTTTCGTTCGTACCTCGTGCTTTCGAAAACCATAGTGTTCACCGATCATGCAGCTTTACGTTATCTCTTCCAAAAGAAGGACGCTAAGCCTCGTCTTATACGTTGGATTCTTCTTCTTTCCGAGTTTGACATAGAAATAAAGGATAAGAAAGGAGCAGAAAACGTAGCAGCGGACCATCTTTCACGATTAGAGGATCCGAGTAGGGAGGAGATTCGTGAGGAGGCAATAGGAGATAGATTCCCTCACGAGTCCATAGATTTCGTAGCGGCTGAGAAAGAGGGTTTACCTTGGTTTAGTGACTTAGCAAATTATCTTGCCAATGGGTATGTCATGAAGGATATGAATGCCCAACAAAAGAGGAAGTTGTTTAGGGATGCGAGGAAGTATATATGGGATGATCCTTACCTTTTTAGGATAGGAGGTGACCGTATTCTTAGGAGGTGTGTTCGTAAGGAAGAGGGCCTAGATATTCTGAGGCATGTGCATGAGGGGTTGACGGGTGGTCATCATGGTGCACACACTACCGCACAAAAGGTCTTTGATTGCGGTTTCTTTTGGCCTACAGTAGTTGAGGATGCTATAGAATTCGTTAAGACATGTGATGCTTGCCAACGTACCGGCAATATCTCATCCAAGAATGAGATGCCCCAAAATCCTATTCAAGTTCTTGAAATCTTTGACGTATGGGGCATTGACTTCATGGGACCTTTTCCCTCCTCTAGTGGAAATAGGTACATCCTTGTGGCAATAGACTACGTTTCGAAGTGGGTTGAAGCTCAAGCTTTGCCTACAAACGATGCCCGAGTGGTGGTGAGATTCCTAAAGAAGTTGTTCACTCGTTTCGGTATTCCCAAAGCCATTATTAGTGACCGAGGAACGCATTTTTGTAATGCCGTAATGGAGAAGGCATTAGAGCGTTATGGAGTTACTCACCGTTTGTCTACCGCGTACCATCCACAAACAAATGGTCAAGTTGAAAATGCGAATCGGGGAGTGAAGAGAATACTAGAGAAAACGGTAGGGAAGAGTCGTAAGGATTGGTCGGATAAACTCGATGATGCGTTGTGGGCATTTCGTACCGCCTACAAAACACCCTTAGGAACCACACCATTCATGATTGTCTATGGCAAAGCGTGCCACCTCCCGGTTGAATTGGAGCACCGAGCGCTTTGGGCTCTAAAGACCGTCAATCTCGACCTCACTCAAGCGGCTAGGAGAAGGTTTTTCCAAATTCATGAGTTAGAAGCACTTAGAGATGCGGCGTATGAGCGTTCTTGGAGTATCAAAGAGAAAACGAAGGCGTTGCACGACAGGAAGCTTAAGGGGTTGAAGGAGTTTAAAGCCGGTGATAAAGTACTCCTTTACAATTCGAGGTTTAAGTTGTTTCCCGGGAAGTTGAAATCGAAGTGGACGGGACCCTATGTCGTGAAAGAGGTGTTTCCGCATGGTGCGGTTGAGTTATACGATGAAGCTAGTGGAGGGTCATGGAAGGTGAACGGCCATAGGTTGAAGCACTATTTAGGTGGCCCAATTGACGAGAACGAGAGGGAGGTAACTCCTCTCGAAGACATTCCAAACACCACCGGTTAGAGTTTTGAGGGAAGCCTCAAGTGTAGAGTTTGTACCGTTTGTATTTTCATTTATTTCGATTATCTTTCGTAGCTAATGGTTGTTTTTGGTAGTGTTTCGGTCTTTGTTTTTGTGTTTCGATTCACCTGCAGGAATTCATTACCGAGGAGATGCAACGATTGGCGAGAAAACGAGTTTCCGGTAAGTTCCAGTGTTAGAAAATTTTTGGGTTGAGTTTTGGGAGGTTTGGTGAATACTGAAATTTTTTCTAAGGCACAAACCCTTCCAACTTTCGAAACTTTCTGTGCTAAACGTATACTCGCGGGGCGCGATATAAATAATCATACCGGTCGCGGCCAGCTAGTGTATTTTATAACGGTCGCGGGGCGCGATAGACATAAGCATACAGGTCGCGGCCCGTGAGAATCCCTATCTGCAGCGTGAATCATTTAATCCCCAATTTCAGCCATTTTAACCTAGTTCTTCTTCTTCCATTTCGCCGACAACCACCAAACATCACCCTTCACCTCCGAAATCAGCCACTTTTCTACCATAATTTCACCCCCATTTCACCCACACATCATCCCTCATCTGATTTTAACCATAAAAATCACCACTTTCACCACTCACACCGGACTGTAAGGAAGTTTCAAGATCATAACCGGATTGTGCTAGTTTTTCTTGTTTACTTCAACTCTCAGGTATGTTTTCCTGCAATTTCTTGTATTTTATGCTTTTCTATTTCACTTTTTAGTTAGATTAGTGATAGATTTGAGTTGGGTCCTAGATTAGTCTTGTGTTTGGTTTGTTTAGTGGTAAGTTGAGGTTGCGGGTGGCTCGGTTTGGTTGTTCCACATGTGTTTTGCGACTACCATGGGCTAGGACTTGGTTAAAATCAAGTGTGGGGATTCGGGTTGGTTAATTTTGTGATGAAACTGAGATTTTGACATCATGTTGACCCGTTTTCACTAATGATACTAATAAGCTTGTAACTTTGTCTCGGTTGACACTCAATGTTAGTTGGTTTTGGCACTTGGGATTTAATTGAGGACAATTAAAGTGTCGGGAGGAGGTAGTGTACACTGAGTCTTGTATTTTTGAGTCGAGTCTTAGGTCTAGTTTGGTCTTGGGTTTACCTATATGCACGTACCGGTACAAAACACTTCGCCCGTACTCAATCTCCATTCGGGCGAAGTTGTTTATAACTTATGCTTTTGTAAACGGTAACCCGATTTTGTTTCACTTTATCTTCGGTTTCAACCGCGAATGGAATGCTATACGGTTGTTCTATTAAAAAAAAAAATTTATACCAAAAACAGTTTGTGACTAATGATCTCCCCTGTTTTGTTTTGCAGAATGTCAGGAGAAGGATCATCAAGCAGATCGGGTCAGAAAAGAGGGCCAACCGCTCGACCCCGAGGAACCATAGAACAACCACCACAACCAATTGTCTACCATAGACAAGTTTCGTATAGTGGACCGGGGGTCGCACATGGACAAAGCACGAGGATAAGGGATAGCCCGTTGCTACAGTTTGAGTTGGACTCGGGGGAGATGCAGAAATTAACAACTTTGATTACGGTAGATCTGCTACCGTACAGGAGGATTGACTGGAGTCTGATGGATAGGTTGGGTGCTCGAGCTCGGGTTGAGCAACTGTTAGGTGAAAAGTTTAGAAGGGTATTGGATTGTGATGCAAGACAGTACAAGGAGATCTCCTTGGAGTTTCACTCCACCTTTCATTGCAAGCAAGGAAATTTTAATGAGCGGGAGGCGGTATTTTTCTCCTTGGGTAGGCGGCCCTATGAAATGACTATTCCTCAATTCGCCGTGGCTACACAGTTTTATACAGATGAGGAGGTGCAGTCAGTTGAGTTTAGGAACAGTCTGCAGGGTGTTTTCAAGAGGAGACATCCTAATAGTGTGCAAGTGGAGGAGATAGCGAGGTTCTGGAGCACAATTTCGATAGTACCCTACTCGAACAATATGGTTGCGAGCGATATCATTGATCCGGTCTACCGTTTCATTCATAAGATTTTGGCAGCTACATTAGTTGGAAGAGGACAGGGGGATAATAAGGTTAATCAGGTTAGCCTCTTTTGTCTAATGTGTATGGTTGAAGGTCGGTCTGCTAATTTAGCTACCATTTTTGCTTGGTCGATGAGGAGACCGTGGAGAGGTGGTCCGGGTGCAAGAATTTACTGTGGTCCGTATGTGACGTGGTTGGCCGAGAGCCTAGGGGTTTTCGATAGGTACTCGAGGGATAGGATGAGAGAGGGCCCGCAGCCGTGTTTTATGAGTGTTCGGGATTTGCAGTCAGCCGGTATTTTGACATATACCGATCCTGTTGCGTGGGCAGACATTCGTCCGGGCCCTCAGGTTCAGCCTCCACCCGGTTCTGATGCTGCAGCTTCAATGCAGTCGGGTATCCCCACTCGTTACCAGAGGCAGACTACTCGCCAGGAGATGCCGGCGAGACAGTACCCGCTTCGACAGCCACGCCCTGACCCACTTACGTTAGATTCTTTATATGATTCCATGCAGACGGGTTTTGGGGATCTGCGTGGTTATGTGGATGAACAGTTCGGCGGGGTACGACAGGTTATGGAGGAGAGTAGACGGGTGCATGAGCAGGGTCAACACAGGTTGGAAGATGGTATGCGTTACATGATGGAGGGATTGCGTTTAGGAGTCCCTCATTATTTGAGCCAGCCACAGCCGGGACCGAGTAACATGCAAGGTGTTGAACCATATCAGATTTATGAGCAAGGGAGTGAGGAGTCGGATGATGATGAGTAGCATGGTGGTGAAGAGGATGCAGCAGAAGCAGATTTAGTATCATTTGTTTTATTTCTTTTATGCTGTTTTCATCCTCATATTTTGGTTTGTACTCATATTCTAAATATTTGTTAAACAGGTTGGGTGGATCGGATTGGTTGGTTAGTTGAACTAATGCACTTAATTTGGTTATATATTATATTTAGGGAGGTTTGGTTGGTTGATTGAATAGGTTGGTGTTGTGATGCCGCTTCCGTTCGTGTGTGAGTTAGGAACTGTTTGCTGAGCGTGTTCGGATTGGAGGGCATATGTGGAATTGACTGGCACATTGACAGTCTCGCATATTCAGCTAAGTCTTTCCAATTGTATATTTTGTATATTTTATTTCGTTTTTAGTTTTTATTTTTAGTTGGTTAGTTTGAGTCGTATTCTCGTTCTTGCATTAGGGACAATGCAATCTTTAAGTGTGGGGATGGGATAAATTGGTTAGTCTTAGTTAGTCGAGTCATTTATTTATTTATTTGTTCGGGTTAAATAAAAAATAAAAAAATATATAAAAAAAAATAAAAAAAATAAAATAAAATTAAAAATTGAAAATGTCTTTTGAATAAAGAAGTTTGCAAAATAAAACGGAAAATGATAGAAAAGAGGGTTTTTGTTCGGGTTCAAATAATGATAATATAGATTAATATAGTCGAGCTTGTGTCTAGTTTGTGATGTGTGAATAGGCCCGGTTCGGTTTTAGGTTCCTTTGATCTAAATATACCTTAATTGTCGGTCTACTAGTGGGTTCTCATCTAGGGAAAATGGGAAATTGCAACCGTCAAAAATAGTATAAGGAATGCCGTTATAAGCTAAAATTGTTAGATTTAAAAAAAAAATTAATAATAAAATAAAATAGAATAAGTGAGCTAGAAACTAAGAAAAGTAGCGCAGGCCTACGTAATCTTCGTTGGGGATGGTGACTCTGACTTAGAATGCCTCTGGGATGTGTCGAAACAAAATTGCAAAATTACCGACGCTCACGTTGTCACTCTCGGGGATGATGACTCTGATTGAGACAGCCTCTGGGTTATGTGAAGCAAGGTCTAAGCTCAAAGAAAAAAAAACAAAAAAAAAAAATTTATTTCAAATTCTCTTGATTTTGGTATAAGACGGTTAGGAAGTGGTCCAATGATCGTTTCCTTTTGTTCTATAAGCTTGAGGTGGGATTAGGTGGACTGTGGTTTCTAGTGTGAGACCCTAGGTAGATTGACCGAATTTGAACTTAAATTGCATGATAAGTGCTTGGAACCGGATTTGGTTTTAAGGGGACAAATATATTTGCAATCGCGGCTAACACAAGCTTTGAATTTTTTAATAAGTATAAATAACTTTGATCCGAGTATTTACTCCTCTCTGATTCCGTTTGCATAGATTCTTTTTCGAGGACGAAAAAAGAGTAAGTGTGGGGATATTTGATGTATTGCAAAATACATTCTTTTATCGTGTACAGTTTGTATAATTTTGTTAGTGTTAGTTTGGTTTTCGTCAGAATTTGCGTACTTCTAATCCAATTGCGTTTTGCAGGTCTTGAATCATAGAAATAGCTGAAAAGTGAGGAAAACAAGCTGAAACATGAAAAAGTCGAGTCCTGGAACGTATTGGAGTGCTCGGGAGCTGAAAGGCGTTGAAAGTGCTGGAATAGGGTCTTCTGGCGGGCCGCGACAATTAATTTAATGTCTCTCGCGGGAGGCGAGAGACTGTTAAATGTGCCGACGTCAAGAAGACGGTCGCGGGTCGCGACTAAGATGGATGATTTTATCGCGCCCCGCGAGAGTGTGTTGAGCCCAGGCTTGCAGCTGCTGAATTTGGATCTGTTAAGAGAAAAAATATAAATGCTTAAGGGTTTTTAACCAAAACCCTAGTGACGAATTAAAAAAACCCTAGGCGATTTTGGAGCATTGATTGAGGCGTTTCTGAGTTCTTGAAGCTGCTGGTTGAAGGATTGAAGTCGGGAGAATCATTCGGGTCACGTTTGTGTCATTCGGGTGTCTTCACTTTCGTCTCTTTCTTTAAACTATGTTTTGTGTTCTTGATAATACTTCATTCTTGATGTTTTCAATGACTTTGATTGGCTAAATTTATCGTACTACCTAGACTAGATGAATGATTGTCTAAAGTTCTGATTTTTATTATGGATTTTATGGATTATTTATGAATTGTAGACGATTTGTTCTATTAATTAGATGTGTTTGCATATTTGATATTGTTTGAATATTGTTTATTGCTTCGTGAGATTCTTGGTGACGGTCTTTATCACATAATAGAGTCTTGCTAGGTTTTAGATTTTGGTGAGTGTCTATATCACATAATAAATCTTCAATCTTTAGGGTTAAATTGGCCATTAAACCTTAGAAGTAATATTTGGTAATCTTATAAAATCAAGTGTTCTACTAATCATCAATAGCTGAAAGGTGCGGGATTATTGCTAGGTCTAAGTCATTAAACTGAAAGGTAGGAGCTTTGTTAGGAGTGAACCTTTTGGCTATTGTCTAGCAAGTCTAATCGAGAAAGCAACTCTATCCTTGGTTTAGGTCTCGAAAGGGAGTAAGCCTCTAAGGGTACTTTCATAAATCCGTTAGGTGTCTTGAAAGAGAGTCTAATAACCGGTAATCTAAACAACCTTTAGGGTTTCATAGCGTGCTCTTGAGAAGGGTTAGGAGTCCTTTAGATATCCTGAAGGGTGAGAACTTTATGATCCCGGTTCCATAGTAAACAATTTCCAGATAAAATCATTACTAAAAGCAATCAGGATTCCAGTCTAGGTAGTGTTTCCACCATCTGAGTAAAAGTCCAAGTTAATTCGTATTTGTTAATTTAGTTAATTAATTTAGTTTAATTTAATTGCATTTTTAGGATTTCTAGAAACCCCCCCCCCCCAAACAAGTAAACAATTAGTTCAGTCAGTGTCAGTCATAGTCTAGATAGAGCCGTTAACGTAATTCGATAGAGTCTCGTGGGTTCGATATCCGGACTTACATTAGCTATACTAGAGTCGATCGGTACACTTGCCGGTTAGTAGTTTAGTGTGTCTTAGTGAGTCTAGAGTATTACTTAGAGTCTAGAACTAGGTTAATTTAGTTAATTTTATTAAACTACTTTTTAGCACATCAAGTTTTTGGCGCCGTTGCCGGGGACTCTCTCTGGCAATTGCGTTAATTTCTTTGTTTGGACTTAATTGACATCATACGTGCTATTTACTTTGTTTGAGTCGTAGGAGTCTAAATAATTAAGTGTTTTTTTTATTTTTATTATTTATTTATATTTAGTCAGTATCTTTTAGAGTCGTCTTACTTGTTTGTTTTCGGTTTTGCAGTGGATGCCCCGTACGCGTTCACAAGGACCTCCGCCGAAGCCGCCTACGGACAAGTCTTCCTTCTCGTCTTTTTCTCTAAAGGTTAGTACTCCTTCATCTTCATCTTTCGCCTTTTCTGACTCTACATCCCAATCAATACCACCAAGCTTTGACTTCACACCGAGGTCTTCACCCCATAGCTCCCCACCTACTTCCCGTCCTCCGAGTCCGCCACACTATTTCCAAATGGACAACAACCAAACTGTCCACCAACGCTCCACCGCGGGTTATACCGCTAACTCACCCATCATCCTTCCTGCAATCACCAATGACAAGTCTTGGCAAATCCCGTCCTACATCATGACCGCCATTAACAACTCTTGTCAGTTTCACGGTCGTGATGACGAGGATGCGCCCGCCCACATCAACCGTCTCACCCGCCTCTACAACACCTTCGGCATCGAAGGTGTTAACCTTGATGCCCGCTATCTCCAAGTCTTCCCGTTTTCACTTGCTGGCCGCGCAGCCACTTGGCTTGATTCGCAGCCGGCAGGTACTTTTACCACATGGGCTGGACTTAGGGATGCCTTCCTAGCTAAGTACTTTCCACCTGCTAAGGCGTCTCGCCTTCGTGATCAGATCCATTCGTTCCGGATGGAGTCTGACGAACCTTATCACTTAGCTTGGGAGAGGTTTCAAACCCTACTCTCACGTTGTTCCCAACACGGGTTGTCTGATTGGGCACTTGTAGAGAAATTCTACAATGGTCTCACCCCCGAGTGTAAGGCCCGATTCGACACCTCTGCAGGAGGCCATCTCATGGGCAAGAAATCGGTGGCCGACTGTAATGATCTCTTTGAGAGTTTTGCTCATGCTGATATCGATCATTGTGCTACCAGCAGGACTTCCATTCATGTTACTAGTACTTCCTCAGCCGCTCGAGGAGTAAACCACGTTAGCTCGGATTCCAAGGTAGCATCTCAACTTGATTATATCACCAAAGAGTTATTAGAAATTAAGAAAAAGGTCGATAGGTGTGAGGTTTGTAGGGGAGGTCATGATACCGTAGAATGTCCAACACTTACCCTAGAACAGGTCGAGTACATCGCAGGTCAAAACCGAGGTCCCACTAACCCATTTAATAATAACTCTAACTGGCGTAGTAATAATAATTTCCGCTCTTCCGGTAATCCCCCTGGTTTCCCATCAGGCCAGTATCAAAGCAGGGGGCCAGGTTTCTATTCAAGTGGGGGTTCAAATCAGCAGGGTCAGTTTGGTAGTTCAGGGTCAGGTTCAAATACAGGAGGTCAGTTCAATAGTGGGGGGGGTCAAATAATCAGGGTTCAAAAAATCAAGATTTAGGTAGTGGTCTAGACGAGATTAAAGCTATGTTATCCCAAATTCTAGTTAAGGACCAGTCCACCCAACGCACCTTAGAAGAACATGCTACATACCTCAAGAATAACCATTCTAATTTCTTGGACCTTCAAAGGCAGGTCGGGGACATTGCACGTCAGCTGCAAGAACGACCTCCCGGTCAATTTTCGGGCAACACAAAGCCGAACCCTTCCGGCCAATTGAAGGCAATCTCGACCCGTAGTGGTAGGACCTTAGGAGAGGTAGTGATACCCGAGAGTGTAGAGGTAGAGGATGAGGAACCCGTAGATGAGGAAATAGAGATGGAGGCTCCCGGTAAGGTGCACATTAGGCTATACCCAGCAAGTACCGCACACACCGAGGAACCTCAAGTGGAAAAGAGGGTAGAGAAGCAACCAATAGTCGTTAAGCCGTCTCCGTTAGTTGATCATTCACGCGTCCCATACCCCGCCCGCCTTAAGCACCAAAAATATGCTAAGGAATATGGGAAATTTCTTGAGATGTTCAAGCAATTGAAGATCAACCTTCCGTTCATCGAGGCCTTACAGTCCATGCCCAAATACGCCAAATTCCTTAAGGACCTTCTCAAGCGTAAGGATAGGATAGGTGAGTTTTCGAACATTCCTTTGACCGGAGGTTGTTCCGCGGTGGTCTTGAATAAGCTACCAGAGAAACTAACCGACCCGGGTACATTCACCATTCCGTGCTTATTCGGGGGTGCCATCACTCCCGCTCACGCTTTAGCCGATTTAGGTGCGAGCATCAACTTGATGCCATTCTCTCTTTATGAGAAATTAGGTCTAGGTGAGCTTACTCCTACTCGCATGTCGTTGTCCTTGGCCGACCGTTCGGTCAAATATCCTCGTGGAATCATAGAGAATTTGCTCGTTAAGGTAGATAAATTCGTATTCCCCGTAGATTTCGTGGTTTTAGACATGGAGGCCGACGAGAGAGTTCCGATCATACTAGGCCGTCCATTCCTCCGAACCGCAAAGGCAATCATCGATGTCTTTGACGGTAAGATTTCACTTCGTGCGGGAGATAAGATCGTCACCTTTGAGATAGATAGAGCTATGCAACACCCTAGTGGTAGTGATGATTATAGTGGTCCGTGTCACTCCGTTTACTTCTTAGATTCTTTCATATCGTGCGTTGATCAGTGCATAGGTTTCATTAGTGGAGCCGATCTAGTTAGTGAGGGAGTAGATGACGATGAGTTGGATGACGAGAGTGAGGAAGTAGAGCCGACTTGGGTTCCCGAAACCTTAGAGCTATGTGAGATTAGGGACGAGAGTGAGAGCAAACCCGTAGATACTACGCCCCTAGAGCTTAAGGTCCTTCCGTCACATCTAGAGTACGCTTTCTTAGGAGAAAATTCTAGTATGCCCGTCATAATTTCTTCCAAATTGACGGAGGAGGAGAAGGGGAAGCTAATTGAGGTGCTAAAAGAGCACAAGGAGGCTATAGCTTGGAGGTTGTCCGATATTAAGGGGATTAGCCCTACTTTTTGTACTCACCGGATTCTCATGGAGGATGAGTTTAAACCGGTGGTGCAACCACAAAGACGCCTAAACCCCAACATGAAGGAAGTAGTTAGGAAGGAGGTGTTGAAGTTGATGGAAGCCGGTTTGATTTACCCGATATCCGATTCTTCTTGGGTGAGTCCTACCCAAGTCGTCCCCAAGAAGGGGGGGATGACTGTTGTCGTTAACGAGAAAAACGAGCTCATCCCTTCGCGTACAGTCACCGGTTGGCGTGTATGTATTGATTACCGTAAGCTCAATGACGCTACCCGGAAGGACCACTTCCCACTCCCATTCATAGACCAAATGCTAGAGCGTCTCGCGGGGCAACAATTTTATTGTTTCCTTGATGGTTTTTCCGGCTACTTCCAAATTCCTATCGCGCCGGAGGACCAAGAGAAGACGACCTTTACATGTCCATATGGCACGTATGCGTACCGACGCATGCCTTTTGGATTATGTAACGCTCCGGCTACTTTCCAACGATGTATGATCGCCATTTTTCAAGATATGGTTGAGAGTTCGATGGAGGTCTTTATGGATGATTTCTCGGTCTATGGCGATTCGTTTGATCATTGTTTAGGTAACCTAGCTAGGATGATGAAGAGGTGTGTTGAGACGAAGTTGATGCTTAATTGGGAGAAGTGTCACTTCATGGTTACGGAGGGGATTGTCTTAGGACATAAGATTTCTAGGTCCGGTATAGAGGTAGATAGAGCCAAAATAGATACTATTAGTAGGCTTCCTCCACCGACTAGTGTGAAATCGATTCGTAGCTTCTTAGGTCATGCGGGTTTCTATAGGCGTTTCATTAAGGATTTTTCCAAAATCACTCGCCCCATGACTCGACTCCTTGAGAAAGATGTCCCTTTTGTCTTCGACAAGGAGTGTCTTCAAGCCTTCGACTTCCTTAAAGAGAAACTAGTGAGTGCACCCATCCTTGTATCCCCCGATTGGAGCTTACCATTTGAGCTCATGTGTGACGCGAGCGATTACGCGGTCGGGGCGGTCTTGGGTCAAAGACGGGAGAACCACTTTCACCCGATCTATTACGCGAGTAAAACCCTCAACGACGCGCAAGAGAACTACACCACAACCGAGAAGGAACTCCTAGCCGTCGTCTTTGCTTTCGATAAGTTTCGTTCGTACCTCGTGCTTTCGAAAACCATAGTGTTCACCGATCATGCAGCTTTACGTTATCTCTTCCAAAAGAAGGACGCTAAGCCTCGTCTTATACGTTGGATTCTTCTTCTTTCCGAGTTTGACATAGAAATAAAGGATAAGAAAGGAGCAGAAAACGTAGCAGCGGACCATCTTTCACGATTAGAGGATCCGAGTAGGGAGGAGATTCGTGAGGAGGCAATAGGAGATAGATTCCCTCACGAGTCCATAGATTTCGTAGCGGCTGAGAAAGAGGGTTTACCTTGGTTTAGTGACTTAGCAAATTATCTTGCCAATGGGTATGTCATGAAGGATATGAATGCCCAACAAAAGAGGAAGTTGTTTAGGGATGCGAGGAAGTATATATGGGATGATCCTTACCTTTTTAGGATAGGAGGTGACCGTATTCTTAGGAGGTGTGTTCGTAAGGAAGAGGGCCTAGATATTCTGAGGCATGTGCATGAGGGGTTGACGGGTGGTCATCATGGTGCACACACTACCGCACAAAAGGTCTTTGATTGCGGTTTCTTTTGGCCTACAGTAGTTGAGGATGCTATAGAATTCGTTAAGACATGTGATGCTTGCCAACGTACCGGCAATATCTCATCCAAGAATGAGATGCCCCAAAATCCTATTCAAGTTCTTGAAATCTTTGACGTATGGGGCATTGACTTCATGGGACCTTTTCCCTCCTCTAGTGGAAATAGGTACATCCTTGTGGCAATAGACTACGTTTCGAAGTGGGTTGAAGCTCAAGCTTTGCCTACAAACGATGCCCGAGTGGTGGTGAGATTCCTAAAGAAGTTGTTCACTCGTTTCGGTATTCCCAAAGCCATTATTAGTGACCGAGGAACGCATTTTTGTAATGCCGTAATGGAGAAGGCATTAGAGCGTTATGGAGTTACTCACCGTTTGTCTACCGCGTACCATCCACAAACAAATGGTCAAGTTGAAAATGCGAATCGGGGAGTGAAGAGAATACTAGAGAAAACGGTAGGGAAGAGTCGTAAGGATTGGTCGGATAAACTCGATGATGCGTTGTGGGCATTTCGTACCGCCTACAAAACACCCTTAGGAACCACACCATTCATGATTGTCTATGGCAAAGCGTGCCACCTCCCGGTTGAATTGGAGCACCGAGCGCTTTGGGCTCTAAAGACCGTCAATCTCGACCTCACTCAAGCGGCTAGGAGAAGGTTTTTCCAAATTCATGAGTTAGAAGCACTTAGAGATGCGGCGTATGAGCGTTCTTGGAGTATCAAAGAGAAAACGAAGGCGTTGCACGACAGGAAGCTTAAGGGGTTGAAGGAGTTTAAAGCCGGTGATAAAGTACTCCTTTACAATTCGAGGTTTAAGTTGTTTCCCGGGAAGTTGAAATCGAAGTGGACGGGACCCTATGTCGTGAAAGAGGTGTTTCCGCATGGTGCGGTTGAGTTATACGATGAAGCTAGTGGAGGGTCATGGAAGGTGAACGGCCATAGGTTGAAGCACTATTTAGGTGGCCCAATTGACGAGAACGAGAGGGAGGTAACTCCTCTCGAAGACATTCCAAACACCACCGGTTAGAGTTTTGAGGGAAGCCTCAAGTGTAGAGTTTGTACCGTTTGTATTTTCATTTATTTCGATTATCTTTCGTAGCTAATGGTTGTTTTTGGTAGTGTTTCGGTCTTTGTTTTTGTGTTTCGATTCACCTGCAGGAATTCATTACCGAGGAGATGCAACGATTGGCGAGAAAACGAGTTTCCGGTAAGTTCCAGTGTTAGAAAATTTTTGGGTTGAGTTTTGGGAGGTTTGGTGAATACTGAAATTTTTTCTAAGGCACAAACCCTTCCAACTTTCGAAACTTTCTGTGCTAAACGTATACTCGCGGGGCGCGATATAAATAATCATACCGGTCGCGGCCAGCTAGTGTATTTTATAACGGTCGCGGGGCGCGATAGACATAAGCATACAGGTCGCGGCCCGTGAGAATCCCTATCTGCAGCGTGAATCATTTAATCCCCAATTTCAGCCATTTTAACCTAGTTCTTCTTCTTCCATTTCGCCGACAACCACCAAACATCACCCTTCACCTCCGAAATCAGCCACTTTTCTACCATAATTTCACCCCCATTTCACCCACACATCATCCCTCATCTGATTTTAACCATAAAAATCACCACTTTCACCACTCACACCGGACTGTAAGGAAGTTTCAAGATCATAACCGGATTGTGCTAGTTTTTCTTGTTTACTTCAACTCTCAGGTATGTTTTCCTGCAATTTCTTGTATTTTATGCTTTTCTATTTCACTTTTTAGTTAGATTAGTGATAGATTTGAGTTGGGTCCTAGATTAGTCTTGTGTTTGGTTTGTTTAGTGGTAAGTTGAGGTTGCGGGTGGCTCGGTTTGGTTGTTCCACATGTGTTTTGCGACTACCATGGGCTAGGACTTGGTTAAAATCAAGTGTGGGGATTCGGGTTGGTTAATTTTGTGATGAAACTGAGATTTTGACATCATGTTGACCCGTTTTCACTAATGATACTAATAAGCTTGTAACTTTGTCTCGGTTGACACTCAATGTTAGTTGGTTTTGGCACTTGGGATTTAATTGAGGACAATTAAAGTGTCGGGAGGAGGTAGTGTACACTGAGTCTTGTATTTTTGAGTCGAGTCTTAGGTCTAGTTTGGTCTTGGGTTTACCTATATGCACGTACCGGTACAAAACACTTCGCCCGTACTCAATCTCCATTCGGGCGAAGTTGTTTATAACTTATGCTTTTGTAAACGGTAACCCGATTTTGTTTCACTTTATCTTCGGTTTCAACCGCGAATGGAATGCTATACGGTTGTTCTATTAAAAAAAAATTTATACCAAAAACAGTTTGTGACTAATGATCTCCCCTGTTTTGTTTTGCAGAATGTCAGGAGAAGGATCATCAAGCAGATCGGGTCAGAAAAGAGGGCCAACCGCTCGACCCCGGGGAACCATAGAACAACCACCACAACCAATTGTCTACCATAGACAAGTTTCGTATAGTGGACCGGGGGTCGCACATGGACAAAGCACGAGGATAAGGGATAGCCCGTTGCTACAGTTTGAGTTGGACTCGGGGGAGATGCAGAAATTAACAACTTTGATTACGGTAGATCTGCTACCGTACAGGAGGATTGACTGGAGTCTGATGGATAGGTTGGGTGCTTTTAGAAGGGTATTGGATTGTGATGCAAGACAGTACAAGGAGATCTCCTTGGAGTTTCACTCCACCTTTCATTGCAAGCAAGGAAATTTTAATGAGCGGGAGGCGGTATTTTTCTCCTTGGGTAGGCGGCCCTATGAAATGACTATTCCTCAATTCGCCGTGGCTACACAGTTTTATACAGATGAGGAGGTGCAGTCAGTTGAGTTTAGGAACAGTCTGCAGGGTGTTTTCAAGAGGAGACATCCTAATAGTGTGCAAGTGGAGGAGATAGCGAGGTTCTGGAGCACAATTTCGATAGTACCCTACTCGAACAATATGGTTGCGAGCGATATCATTGATCCGGTCTACCGTTTCATTCATAAGATTTTGGCAGCTACATTAGTTGGAAGAGGACAGGGGGATAATAAGGTTAATCAGGTTAGCCTCTTTTGTCTAATGTGTATGGTTGAAGGTCGGTCTGCTAATTTAGCTACCATTTTTGCTTGGTCGATGAGGAGACCGTGGAGAGGTGGTCCGGGTGCAAGAATTTACTGTGGTCCGTATGTGACGTGGTTGGCCGAGAGCCTAGGGGTTTTCGATAGGTACTCGAGGGATAGGATGAGAGAGGGCCCGCAGCCGTGTTTTATGAGTGTTCGGGATTTGCAGTCAGCCGGTATTTTGACATATACCGATCCTGTTGCGTGGGCAGACATTCGTCCGGGCCCTCAGGTTCAGCCTCCACCCGGTTCTGATGCTGCAGCTTCAATGCAGTCGGGTATCCCCACTCGTTACCAGAGGCAGACTACTCGCCAGGAGATGCCGGCGAGACAGTACCCGCTTCGACAGCCACGCCCTGACCCACTTACGTTAGATTCTTTATATGATTCCATGCAGACGGGTTTTGGGGATCTGCGTGGTTATGTGGATGAACAGTTCGGCGGGGTACGACAGGTTATGGAGGAGAGTAGACGGGTGCATGAGCAGGGTCAACACAGGTTGGAAGATGGTATGCGTTACATGATGGAGGGATTGCGTTTAGGAGTCCCTCATTATTTGAGCCAGCCACAGCCGGGACCGAGTAACATGCAAGGTGTTGAACCATATCAGATTTATGAGCAAGGGAGTGAGGAGTCGGATGATGATGAGTAGCATGGTGGTGAAGAGGATGCAGCAGAAGCAGATTTAGTATCATTTGTTTTATTTCTTTTATGCTGTTTTCATCCTCATATTTTGGTTTGTACTCATATTCTAAATATTTGTTAAACAGGTTGGGTGGATCGGATTGGTTGGTTAGTTGAACTAATGCACTTAATTTGGTTATATATTATATTTAGGGAGGTTTGGTTGGTTGATTGAATAGGTTGGTGTTGTGATGCCGCTTCCGTTCGTGTGTGAGTTAGGAACTGTTTGCTGAGCGTGTTCGGATTGGAGGGCATATGTGGAATTGACTGGCACATTGACAGTCTCGCATATTCAGCTAAGTCTTTCCAATTGTATATTTTGTATATTTTATTTCGTTTTTAGTTTTTATTTTTAGTTGGTTAGTTTGAGTCGTATTCTCGTTCTTGCATTAGGGACAATGCAATCTTTAAGTGTGGGGATGGGATAAATTGGTTAGTCTTAGTTAGTCGAGTCATTTATTTATTTATTTGTTCGGGTTAAATAAAAAATAAAAAAAAATATAAAAAAAAATAAAAAAAATAAAATAAAATTAAAAATTGAAAATGTCTTTTGAATAAAGAAGTTTGCAAAATAAAACGGAAAATGATAGAAAAGAGGGTTTTTGTTCGGGTTCAAATAATGATAATATAGATTAATATAGTCGAGCTTGTGTCTAGTTTGTGATGTGTGAATAGGCCCGGTTCGGTTTTAGGTTCCTTTGATCTAAATATACCTTAATTGTCGGTCTACTAGTGGGTTCTCATCTAGGGAAAATGGGAAATTGCAACCGTCAAAAATAGTATAAGGAATGCCGTTATAAGCTAAAATTGTTAGATTTAAAAAAAAAATTAATAATAAAATAAAATAGAATAAGTGAGCTAGAAACTAAGAAAAGTAGCGCAGGCCTACGTAATCTTCGTTGGGGATGGTGACTCTGACTTAGAATGCCTCTGGGATGTGTCGAAACAAAATTGCAAAATTACCGACGCTCACGTTGTCACTCTCGGGGATGATGACTCTGATTGAGACAGCCTCTGGGTTATGTGAAGCAAGGTCTAAGCTCAAAGAAAAAAAAACAAAAAAAAAAAATTTATTTCAAATTCTCTTGATTTTGGTATAAGACGGTTAGGAAGTGGTCCAATGATCGTTTCCTTTTGTTCTATAAGCTTGAGGTGGGATTAGGTGGACTGTGGTTTCTAGTGTGAGACCCTAGGTAGATTGACCGAATTTGAACTTAAATTGCATGATAAGTGCTTGGAACCGGATTTGGTTTTAAGGGGACAAATATATTTGCAATCGCGGCTAACACAAGCTTTGAATTTTTTAATAAGTATAAATAACTTTGATCCGAGTATTTACTCCTCTCTGATTCCGTTTGCATAGATTCTTTTTCGAGGACGAAAAAAGAGTAAGTGTGGGGATATTTGATGTATTGCAAAATACATTCTTTTATCGTGTACAGTTTGTATAATTTTGTTAGTGTTAGTTTGGTTTTCGTCAGAATTTGCGTACTTCTAATCCAATTGCGTTTTGCAGGTCTTGAATCATAGAAATAGCTGAAAAGTGAGGAAAACAAGCTGAAACATGAAAAAGTCGAGTCCTGGAACGTATTGGAGTGCTCGGGAGCTGAAAGGCGTTGAAAGTGCTGGAATAGGGTCTTCTGGCGGGCCGCGACAATTAATTTAATGTCTCTCGCGGGAGGCGAGAGACTGTTAAATGTGCCGACGTCAAGAAGACGGTCGCGGGTCGCGACTAAGATGGATGATTTTATCGCGCCCCGCGAGAGTGTGTTGAGCCCAGGCTTGCAGCTGCTAAATTTGGATCTGTTAAGAGAAAAAATATAAATGCTTAAGGGTTTTTAACCAAAACCCTAGTGACGAATTAAAAAAACCCTAGGCGATTTTGGAGCATTGATTGAGGCGTTTCTGAGTTCTTGAAGCTGCTGGTTGAAGGATTGAAGTCGGGAGAATCATTCGGGTCACGTTTGTGTCATTCGGGTGTCTTCACTTTCGTCTCTTTCTTTAAACTATGTTTTGTGTTCTTGATAATACTTCATTCTTGATGTTTTCAATGACTTTGATTGGCTAAATTTATCGTACTACCTAGACTAGATGAATGATTGTCTAAAGTTCTGATTTTTATTATGGATTTATGGATTTTATGGATTATTTATGAATTGTAGACGATTTGTTCTATTAATTAGATGTGTTTGCATATTTGATATTGTTTGAATATTGTTTATTGCTTCGTGAGATTCTTGGTGACGGTCTTTATCACATAATAGAGTCTTGCTAGGTTTTAGATTTTGGTGAGTGTCTATATCACATAATAAATCTTCAATCTTTAGGGTTAAATTGGCCATTAAACCTTAGAAGTAATATTTGGTAATCTTATAAAATCAAGTGTTCTACTAATCATCAATAGCTGAAAGGTGCGGGATTATTGCTAGGTCTAAGTCATTAAACTGAAAGGTAGGAGCTTTGTTAGGAGTGAACCTTTTGGCTATTGTCTAGCAAGTCTAATCGAGAAAGCAACTCTATCCTTGGTTTAGGTCTCGAAAGGGAGTAAGCCTCTAAGGGTACTTTCATAAATCCGTTAGGTGTCTTGAAAGAGAGTCTAATAACCGGTAATCTAAACAACCTTTAGGGTTTCATAGCGTGCTCTTGAGAAGGGTTAGGAGTCCTTTAGATATCCTGAAGGGTGAGAACTTTATGATCCCGGTTCCATAGTAAACAATTTCCAGATAAAATCATTACTAAAAGCAATCAGGATTCCAGTCTAGGTAGTGTTTCCACCATCTGAGTAAAAGTCCAAGTTAATTCGTATTTGTTAATTTAGTTAATTAATTTAGTTTAATTTAATTGCATTTTTAGGATTTCTAGAAACCCCCCCCCCCCAAACAAGTAAACAATTAGTTCAGTCAGTGTCAGTCATAGTCTAGATAGAGCCGTTAACGTAATTCGATAGAGTCTCGTGGGTTCGATATCCGGACTTACATTAGCTATACTAGAGTCGATCGGTACACTTGCCGGTTAGTAGTTTAGTGTGTCTTAGTGAGTCTAGAGTATTACTTAGAGTCTAGAACTAGGTTAATTTAGTTAATTTTATTAAACTACTTTTTAGCACATCAAGTTTTTGGCGCCGTTGCCGGGGACTCTCTCTGGCAATTGCGTTAATTTCTTTGTTTGGACTTAATTGACATCATACGTGCTATTTACTTTGTTTGAGTCGTAGGAGTCTAAATAATTAAGTGTTTTTTTTATTTTTATTATTTATTTATATTTAGTCAGTATCTTTTAGAGTCGTCTTACTTGTTTGTTTTCGGTTTTGCAGTGGATGCCCCGTACGCGTTCACAAGGACCTCCGCCGAAGCCGCCTACGGACAAGTCTTCCTTCTCGTCTTTTTCTCTAAAGGTTAGTACTCCTTCATCTTCATCTTTCGCCTTTTCTGACTCTACATCCCAATCAATACCACCAAGCTTTGACTTCACACCGAGGTCTTCACCCCATAGCTCCCCACCTACTTCCCGTCCTCCGAGTCCGCCACACTATTTCCAAATGGACAACAACCAAACTGTCCACCAACGCTCCACCGCGGGTTATACCGCTAACTCACCCATCATCCTTCCTGCAATCACCAATGACAAGTCTTGGCAAATCCCGTCCTACATCATGACCGCCATTAACAACTCTTGTCAGTTTCACGGTCGTGATGACGAGGATGCGCCCGCCCACATCAACCGTCTCACCCGCCTCTGCAACACCTTCGGCATCGAAGGTGTTAACCTTGATGCCCGCTATCTCCAAGTCTTCCCGTTTTCACTTGCTGGCCGCGCAGCCACTTGGCTTGATTCGCAGCCGGCAGGTACTTTTACCACATGGGCTGGACTTAGGGATGCCTTCCTAGCTAAGTACTTTCCACCTGCTAAGGCGTCTCGCCTTCGTGATCAGATCCATTCGTTCCGGATGGAGTCTGACGAACCTTATCACTTAGCTTGGGAGAGGTTTCAAACCCTACTCTCACGTTGTTCCCAACACGGGTTGTCTGATTGGGCACTTGTAGAGAAATTCTACAATGGTCTCACCCCCGAGTGTAAGGCCCGATTCGACACCTCTGCAGGAGGCCATCTCATGGGCAAGAAATCGGTGGCCGACTGTAATGATCTCTTTGAGAGTTTTGCTCATGCTGATATCGATCATTGTGCTACCAGCAGGACTTCCATTCATGTTACTAGTACTTCCTCAGCCGCTCGAGGAGTAAACCACGTTAGCTCGGATTCCAAGGTAGCATCTCAACTTGATTATATCACCAAAGAGTTATTAGAAATTAAGAAAAAGGTCGATAGGTGTGAGGTTTGTAGGGGAGGTCATGATACCGTAGAATGTCCAACACTTACCCTAGAACAGGTCGAGTACATCGCAGGTCAAAACCGAGGTCCCACTAACCCATTTAATAATAACTCTAACTGGCGTAGTAATAATAATTTCCGCTCTTCCGGTAATCCCCCTGGTTTCCCATCAGGCCAGTATCAAAGCAGGGGGCCAGGTTTCTATTCAAGTGGGGGTTCAAATCAGCAGGGTCAGTTTGGTAGTTCAGGGTCAGGTTCAAATACAGGAGGTCAGTTCAATAGTGGGGGGGGTCAAATAATCAGGGTTCAAAAAATCAAGATTTAGGTAGTGGTCTAGACGAGATTAAAGCTATGTTATCCCAAATTCTAGTTAAGGACCAGTCCACCCAACGCACCTTAGAAGAACATACTACATACCTCAAGAATAACCATTCTAATTTCTTGGACCTTCAAAGGCAGGTCGGGGACATTGCACGTCAGCTGCAAGAACGACCTCCCGGTCAATTTTCGGGCAACACAAAGCCGAACCCTTCCGGCCAATTGAAGGCAATCTCGACCCGTAGTGGTAGGACCTTAGGAGAGGTAGTGATACCCGAGAGTGTAGAGGTAGAGGATGAGGAACCCGTAGATGAGGAAATAGAGATGGAGGCTCCCGGTAAGGTGCACATTAGGCTATACCCAGCAAGTACCGCACACACCGAGGAACCTCAAGTGGAAAAGAGGGTAGAGAAGCAACCAATAGTCGTTAAGCCGTCTCCGTTAGTTGATCATTCACGCGTCCCATACCCCGCCCGCCTTAAGCACCAAAAATATGCTAAGGAATATGGGAAATTTCTTGAGATGTTCAAGCAATTGAAGATCAACCTTCCGTTCATCGAGGCCTTACAGTCCATGCCCAAATACGCCAAATTCCTTAAGGACCTTCTCAAGCGTAAGGATAGGATAGGTGAGTTTTCGAACATTCCTTTGACCGGAGGTTGTTCCGCGGTGGTCTTGAATAAGCTACCAGAGAAACTAACCGACCCGGGTACATTCACCATTCCGTGCTTATTCGGGGGTGCCATCACTCCCGCTCACGCTTTAGCCGATTTAGGTGCGAGCATCAACTTGATGCCATTCTCTCTTTATGAGAAATTAGGTCTAGGTGAGCTTACTCCTACTCGCATGTCGTTGTCCTTGGCCGACCGTTCGGTCAAATATCCTCGTGGAATCATAGAGAATTTGCTCGTTAAGGTAGATAAATTCGTATTCCCCGTAGATTTCGTGGTTTTAGACATGGAGGCCGACGAGAGAGTTCCGATCATACTAGGCCGTCCATTCCTCCGAACCGCAAAGGCAATCATCGATGTCTTTGACGGTAAGATTTCACTTCGTGCGGGAGATAAGATCGTCACCTTTGAGATAGATAGAGCTATGCAACACCCTAGTGGTAGTGATGATTATAGTGGTCCGTGTCACTCCGTTTACTTCTTAGATTCTTTCATATCGTGCGTTGATCAGTGCATAGGTTTCATTAGTGGAGTCGATCTAGTTAGTGAGGGAGTAGATGACGATGAGTTGGATGACGAGAGTGAGGAAGTAGAGCCGACTTGGGTTCCCGAAACCTTAGAGCTATGTGAGATTAGGGACGAGAGTGAGAGCAAACCCGTAGATACTACGCCCCTAGAGCTTAAGGTCCTTCCGTCACATCTAGAGTACGCTTTCTTAGGAGAAAATTCTAGTATGCCCATCATAATTTCTTCCAAATTGACGGAGGAGGAGAAGGGGAAGCTAATTGAGGTGCTAAAAGAGCACAAGGAGGCTATAGCTTGGAGGTTGTCCGATATTAAGGGGATTAGCCCTACTTTTTGTACTCACCGAATTCTCATGGAGGATGAGTTTAAACCGGTGGTGCAACCACAAAGACGCCTAAACCCCAACATGAAGGAAGTAGTTAGGAAGGAGGTGTTGAAGTTGATGGAAGCCGGTTTGATTTACCCGATATCCGATTCTTCTTGGGTGAGTCCTACCCAAGTCGTCCCCAAGAAGGGGGGGATGACTGTTGTCGTTAACGAGAAAAACGAGCTCATCCCTTCGCGTACAGTCACCGGTTGGCGTGTATGTATTGATTACCGTAAGCTCAATGACGCTACCCGGAAGGACCACTCCCATTCATAGACCAAATGCTAGAGCGTCTCGCGGGGCAACAATTTTATTGTTTCCTTGATGGTTTTTTCGGCTACTTCCAAATTCCTATCGCGCCGGAGGACCAAGAGAAGACGACCTTTACATGTCCATATGGCACGTATGCGTACCGACGCATGCCTTTTGGATTATGTAACGCTCCGGCTACTTTCCAACGATGTATGATCGCCATTTTTCAAGATATGGTTGAGAGTTCGATGGAGGTCTTTATGGATGATTTCTCGGTCTATGGCGATTCGTTTGATCATTGTTTATGTAACCTAGCTAGGATGATGAAGAGGTGTGTTGAGACGGAGTTGATGCTTAATTGGGAGAAGTGTCACTTCATGGTTACGGAGGGGATTGTCTTAGGACATAAGATTTCTAGGTCCGGTATAGAGGTAGATAGAGCCAAAATAGATACTATTAGTAGGCTTCCTCCACCGACTAGTGTGAAATCGATTCGTAGCTTCTTAGGTCATGCGGGTTTCTATAGGCGTTTCATTAAGGATTTTTCCAAAATCACTCGCCCCATGACTCGACTCCTTGAGAAAGATGTCCCTTTTGTCTTCGACAAGGAGTGTCTTCAAGCCTTCGACTTCCTTAAAGAGAAACTAGTGAGTGTACCCATCCTTGTATCCCCCGATTGGAGCTTACCATTTGAGCTCATGTGTGACGCGAGCTATTACGCGGTCGGGGCGGTCTTGGGTCAAAGACGGGAGAACCACTTTCACCCGATCTATTACGCGAGTAAAACCCTCAACGACGCGCAAGAGAACTACACCACAACCGAGAAGGAACTCCTAGCCGTCGTCTTTGCTTTCGATAAGTTTCGTTCGTACCTCGTGCTTTCGAAAACCATAGTGTTCACCGATCATGCAGCTTTACGTTATCTCTTCCAAAAGAAGGACGCTAAGCCTCGTCTTATACGTTGGATTCTTCCAAATTTCTAGATGTCCACAGGTTGTGGGCACAGGGTTGATTGTGAACTTGTTTAATTTTACACCATATATATTTGGATTCTCAATATAAATGCTCTATTAACTAAACTCGTGAACTCACCAACTTTTTAGTTGACACAATATTTTTAAGCATGTATTCAGGTACCATTCTCGAGATTGGAAATTAGCAACCTAGACACGAGCTTGCTTGAAAATAGATGAATCCTTTAGAAGACTTATGCCGAGCCATAGATTCCACCCGAGAAAGCTTTGATGAGAAGATAGAATCAATAATTTTATTTTTAGTTAGTGTATAGATGATATGAACCATTGTAAATGTATATTTTGTGACAATCCGAACTTTTTCAGTTAACTCCGTTAGAAAAATCCAGTTAAAGTTAACTGAAATTAACTTTATTCAAACTTCAGGGACTGTTTCTGTCAATATTCCAAACTTAAACTTCAGGGACTAGTTATGTCATAACCCTAAACTATTCTGTTGACTTTTGGAAAGTCAAAATCAATTCTGTTGACTTTAAAAGTCAAATTTAACCAAGAGTTAACTCCATTTAAACTTGAGGGACTTAAGCTGCCAAGTCTCAAACTTCAATTCTGCAGGAAACCTCAAGGACCAATTCTGCAATTCTCACATTCTTGATTTTTGACTTCAGAAAGTCAAACACCTCGGATTCGCTTGAAATTGATCGATTCTAGTCGGGATTCTTCGATGTTGAAACCGTTTGCCCGACTAAATGCCATTAACGATCATCATTGGCGCCTTAACGTCATAATTAATCAAATTAAATCCAAATTAAAGACACCCACTCCATAACCGTCGACCACGATCTGATTAACATCAATTCGCTTCATTTCGATAATAGTTCTACGAATTGAGTCATTTCTCACAGTCGTCAAACCTCTCTGAAGCTTTCGCAAATCCTGCACTGGCCGGAGAAGCAGTAGAACTCGTCGGAGATTAGCCTGTGCAGCCGACACCTGCAAGAACTCGATCTCAGCCAATTCGACACGAATTCTGGTAAATTCATAACCCAATTGCTTCATTTTCATTCTGTGAAGGTAAGCCCTATGTTAATTCGGGCTTACACTATCAATTCGATCAAATTTCTGATAATAGGGTTCATCATCAGACTGGTTTAGTCGAACCCTAATCTAGACCCATTAAAAATGAAATTAAACTATGCATATAGATTCGCAAAGTCATCTTCCTTGAAAGCCCTTTATCAATTTCAAGTTTCATTATCAAAATCTCTGTAACCCGTAACTAGGGTTCATATGAACCCAGATTGTCGAATTCGATTCAATTCTGTTTTTAAATAACCCAGATTGTCGAATTCGATTCAATTCTGTTTTTAAATCAAATTAATCTACTCCTCTAGACTCGAAATCGTCGGTAGAGTGAAAGCCCTATGAAATATCGGGCTTCCACTATCGAATTGATCATGAACCCGCAATTAGGGTTCATCTGTATTCTGAATTGGGTTTTTCGACCTTAGAATCAAAAGAAATGAAATTAAATTACTTCATAAGTATCGTAACAACTCGATTATCAAAAGCCCTATGGTTTCAATCGTTTTTAACATCAGAATTCTTTGAATCGATCCTAAGTCTATGAAATACGTTTTCGATGTGTTTTCGATAAATAAGCAATCTAATCTTGATCGTTTTCGAAATGGATTGTATGCTCAGGTTCGTAATCCTCTGAGCAACAAAACTTGTTTCTGTATTAGTCAATCCATCATCGAAATCATCGGATTCTGACCGGATTCGATCGCGGGCGATTTAGGGAGGGAGACCTCTTGAAACTGGATGTTAAAACCATTCTGATCCGAGTTCTTTTGCGATGACCCTAGCGGGCGTGATGGTTAAGCTCGAGTGCGTGTGTGGGAGAGACCCGGGTTCGAGGCCGGGCTCCCACACTATATTTTTTGGGGCGATTTTATTAAATAAAAATATATATATATTAAACCTATATTAATATAAACCCGTTTAAATGCGTTCTAGCCCGGGATTTAACCCGTGGGCTCGAGTTTGAATTTAATGAAAAATTATATTATTTTTACCATTTTTAAAATAATAAACTCTTCGCATTTCCAACCCGCAATCCCGTGAAAAATAATATTATTATATTATTTTGAACCCGTATTAAATATTTTGAACTATTATAATCGTTATATTGTTTTTAGTCCGTTCGTGACCATTCGTGACTATTGTTTTAAACTAAATAATATAAAAGTATATTATTTACCTACGTCCTTTATCTGATTTAAAAATAATATAAATTATTATTTTCCACTCCGAGAATAAATTGTCTAAATCATTCGTATTTAAAATAATATATTATTATATTATTTCCTAACCTTCGTAAGCGACTCAATCTAAAGAAAATAATTATCCTATTAGTATTCATTGTCGACGTTGGACACGTTCGTCCACTCTTAAACCCTTAGAAAGCGTTAAGATGTTCTAAATTCCGTGTCGTCGTCACAAATCTCATATGTCCCTAACTTATGTGTTATAATTATATGGCATACATAATCCGTGCAGACTAACACTTGAGATTCTAAATCTCATACTTGTGCGATACTACCTACTACGCAACGCAGGTGAGTTTCACGGCCCCTTTTACTGTTTTTATTTGGGGGAGAAAACATGTCACAACCTTTTTGGTTTATTGTAATTCATATGATATTACTGTTGAGGCTAAGCGTAACACACTATCATGAAAAGTCCTCACACACATCGGACCGTTAATATGGTATGAACGAGGTAATTTTGGTAGTACTACTGGGTTTGACAAACCCCACCCGTGTTAGTCGCGCTAACTCGATTGGAGGTCGAACGGGTGTTATATTGACCTTAACACATTAGTCAGAGTTGATAGACCTGACTGGAGGCAAACAAACAAACACACTGTCAGTTTCGGTTGTGAGCGCTTTAGCAAAACATGAATATAGGCATGCAACCTATTGATATGCATATTGAATGTACATAATCCGTAAACGCTTTACTTTAAATGATTGAAACCTGTGAACTCACCAACCTAGCGTTGACTCGTTTTCTTACATGTTTTCTCAGGTTGGCACTCAGGATCACGTTAAGTCATGCATGTGTCTTGGACTCCAATTGAAATAATTATCTACTGAATAATATTCATGTTTTGTTTGTAATTGAACTTGGGCGCGTTGTTTTGCGCATTTACTTTCGTTTAACGCTTCCGCATATACACTCTGAACCTTGATCTTTTATGTTATTACATTTCAAGTCCCATATAGTGTCGTTTGAAGTAACTGATGTCTGAGATCCTGGTTTGTCACCATCCCAAAACGGTAAAACTCCGTTAGTGGAATTTGGGGGTGTGACATATTTTGACTTAGCTGGACCAATGACATTTATAAATTATATGTCACGTTATTTCCGCTGTGTTTTGTTTTGGTATTCGATCATCACGCCTAGCCCCTGGTTGGGTTGTGACAAGACTCCTTCACACAAATATTTGAGCCTCTCATCTTCTCAAATATGGAGTCTACCTCTTCCAAAGCACCAGCTTCCACATCTTCCACTAACTACAGATTGGAGTTCGTTAGTCCCTCTATAAGACTGAAAAGGTCATCTATTGATCCTCCATCTGTTGTGGAAGCTATTGAAGCTATTGAAGCCAGAAGCAGCCTCTCAAATGTCACCAGAAGCAATCTCTCTGAGAACGAAAATCAGAATGAACTTCAAGATACATCTGTAAATGATGTAGAGGCATCTGCTGCTGATGCTGCTGCTGATAATGTTGATGTTATTGCTGATATTGAAGACTCTTCTACCATGAATGAAGAGTTTCCTGATCAGAATCATAGAAATCTTGAGCAAGGAATACAATTGGATGTTGTACCAGCACAGAGAGTCAACAAGGAACATCCCCTGGAAAATATCATTGGCCAAGTTCACCAAGGAGTTCAAACAAGAAGCAAATCTCATGAGGCCAATATATGTATGTATTCCTGCTTTCTATCTCAGGTAGAACCAAAGAAGATAGATGAAGCTCTGAAACACAGCAGTTGGATTGAGGCAATGCAGGAAGAGTTGCTACAATTCAAGAGACAGGATGTCTGGAAACTTGTTGATCTCCCACCAGGTCAAACTGCTATTATCACAAGATGGGTATTCAGGAACAAGCAAGATGAGATAGGCATTGTAGTCAAGAACAAATCCAGACTTGTAGCTCAAGGCTACACTCAGGAAGAGGGAATTGACTATGATGAAGTCTTTGCTCCTGTTACCAGGCTAGAGGCCATCAGAATCTTCTTGGCATATGATGCATCCAAGAATTTCATAGTTTATCAAATGGATGTCAAGAGTGTCTTTCTGTATGGGAAGATTGGTGAGGAAGTATATGTCAGACAGCCTCTAGGCTTTGTAGATCTTGCACATCCTAACAAAGTGTTCAAACTAAACAAAGCTCTCTATGGCTTACATCAAGCTCCAAGAGCCTGGTATGAAACTCTGTCTGGATATCTACTAAGCAATAACTTTAGAAGAGGTGCCATTGACCAGACCTTGTTTATCAAAGATGAAGGGGGAGAAATCATACTGGTACAAATCTATGTTGATGACATCATCTTTGGATCAACAAGGAAGAAGTTGTGTAAAGACTTTGAGGTCCTAATGTACTCAAACTTTGAAATGAGTTCAATGGGTTAACTAAATTTCTTTTTGGGTCTTCAAGTCAAACAAGTTTCAAATGGAATCTTTATCAGCCAATCCAAATATGTCAAGAGCATTTTGGAAAGATTCAAGATGGATGACTGCTCTACTGCAATAACTCCTATGCAAGTGCACCATCAACTGACTCCGGATAAAGATGGTCAAGACACTGATCAACATCAGTACCGTGCAATGATAGGATCACTCATGTATCTCACTGCCTCAAGGCCAGATATCATGTTTGCAGTATGCCTTTGTGCAAGATTCCAAGCAGCTCCAAAGAATACACATCTTCAACCTGTCAAGAGAATTTTTAGATACCTAAAGGGAGCCCCAAGGCTTAGGCTATGGTATTCTAAAAATGATAAATTCAACATGTATGCATACACTGATAGTGACTATGGAGGATGCAACTTGGACAAAAAATCCACATCAAGGGGATGTCAGTTTCTGGGAGGAAGACTGATTTCATGGCAGTGCAAGAAGCAAACCTGTGTATCAACTTCTACAGCAGAAGCAGAATACATTGCAGCTTCAAGTTGATGTGCACAAGTCATCTAGATACAAAACCAAATGCTGGATTATGAGATGACTTTCATGGCTACTCCAATTCACATTGACAACATGAGTGCTATATCAATCACAAACAATCCAGTGCAGCACTCCAAGACAAAGCACATTGACATCAGGTATCACTTTATAAGAGATCAAGCTGAGAAAAAGAGAATTATTTTAATCAAAGTTCATACCAATGAGCAATATGCTGACTTGTTTACAAAACCTTTTGATGAAGCTAGATTTAGATATTTAGTTGAATCCATTGGTATGATGAACTTTGACTAAAATATATCTCTAATTTTTTTTTAAATGTGTTTGTCTTTTGTTGTAAATAAAAGTTATAAGTCAGCAGC
This sequence comes from Smallanthus sonchifolius, assembly GCA_023525975.1. Classification (NCBI taxonomy): domain Eukaryota; kingdom Viridiplantae; phylum Streptophyta; class Magnoliopsida; order Asterales; family Asteraceae; genus Smallanthus; species Smallanthus sonchifolius. The sequence goes on from CM042043.1 coordinate 22,050,632, forward strand.
AACCATTTTTGCTGCTGACAGGTCTAATCATCAGCAAAGAATTTGCCACTGACTGCTTTAAGTTATCAGCAGGAACAAGTTTCCTACAGATAGCTTTAAGAAAATCAGCAGCAACATCTTTGTTGCGGACATTACATCCATCAGCAGCAATTGAGTTTGCTGCTGACAGACTTAACCATCCGCAGCAACCAAGTTTGCAGCGGATAGGCTTAACCATCCGCAGCAACCAAGTTTGCTGCTGATGGGTAAAAATAAGTCCAAATTAACTTTTACCCGCTGTAAAAAGTACTTTCAGTCTTTACCATGACTGCTATAGTGTATTACAGCTGTAAAACAGTGAAAAGTGAATGGGTTGTATTGTACAAGTAACTTTGATTTTTCCCTCCTCTACCGTTATAACACAAATCAAATTTCTCCTTAACCTCTTCACATTCAATTCAAACCTAACTCTCACCATTTGCTCTCAATCATTCAAAGCATTCAAAGCTTTCCATACTTAACCACCTTTCAAAAGCTTCCTCCTTCCCTCCAAATCCAACGACAATGGCAGAGGTCGACAAGTTTTCACCCTACCACAATCTCACTGCATACCTGGTTAAAGGAAAGAAGTCTGAAGGGTTCGATGATATGATCGATTTTCTTTGTCGATCAAAGATATATTTTGCACTAACCGTCAACCCTACCATATACATCCCTCATATGGAGGATTTTTGGAACACCGCCGTCTACTCTACCGAACAGGGGATTCCCCAAATCCAAGCCACGAAAGACGGCAAAGACATCATCGTCACTGAAGCTACTCTCAGAAAACACCTCATGCTTCAGAACGAGGGGGCCGCCATTTCATACACCAGGGAAGAGTATATGAGGACCTTTGTGTCCATAGGGTACACTGGAAATCAGAACGAATATACTATTGAAAAGGCGCTGATGGGCCCCAGGGAAGTTTCTATGCCACACTCTTCTATAGTGCATGTCCCAGAAGAGAAGTGGATGGCATCAAGTGAGTTCTGCTCTCGCCTCTATTGTTCACGGTATGGTCACTGGCCAAGGTTTCAACTTTGCACATCTCATTTTTCAAGGTTTGAGATATAACCTTCAAGAAGGTTATGTACCCAAGGTTGTTGCAGTAAGTTTTCAACAATAAGCTAAAAGACCATTCCAAAACTGCAAGAATCTACCTTATGATGGGACATAAAAATATTATTTTTCAAAGCATGAGAACTGTTTCCAAAAAGTTCTCAGGGGTCAATGTTCCATTGTTATCTACAGTGATGAACATACAAAGTACCCAGGGTGACAGTTCAGCAATCCCAGCTGATACTGATCCCACACCCTCCACTTCAAAGCCTGAACATCAATCTACTTCCATTGTTCGAAACCCTGTGCATCCTATTGAGGGTGCACAGGCACAACAAATACTTAAACCTGTTTTGAAAGCCCAACTGGAACAAAGGGCCCCAGTTGAAGAAAGCTATACCAGAAAAAGAAAAAGGAGCAAGAAGACTCCTTCTATTTTTGTCTCGCATGCCTAATCCCAACCTAAAAGCCCTCATTCAGAATCCCAACATTCTGATGAGAATGTCAAAAGGGATAGCCAAATTACTAGAGAGACTTCCTTGGAAGTTCCTCTATTAGGATTAGGATCACATCCCGGATCCATAGAACAACCTTCTGAGCCCTTTCATTATTTTTCTTCTCTGAACTTAAGTGCAGAGGCACCTAGTCAAGATGATATGCCTTCTCCAACTACCACAATCTCGGAGGTATTGATTGACTTGGCTGCTAATGTACCCATCCCAAGTTCATCACCTAAGAAGGTTCACTCTGGGAGTGATGATAGAGTGAATGTGGAAAGGGCTATCACTACTACTGGCACATCAATTAACCAGGAGGACGGTGATAACATCACTAAGTCCCCAACCATGGCAACTCACAGTGAGGATGTTTCTCTTGAAACACTCTTCACTGATAGGAATCCCAGGTGCCAAGAAAACCAGGGTGATGGTGATGCAGAGGCTAGGCCTAAGGCCCCATCCAGTTCCAAGGATTCCACAAATGTGGATGAGGACAGACTGAAACTTGAAAACATGGAATTGACGGCCAGGGTGGAAATGCTAGAGGCTCCAAACTACAGCACCAAGTCTCTATGCATGAAGCCCATAAATGCCCGCCTGTGACTACTCCTTCCCTTGTATCAGTGGGCACTCAAACAGATGAAACTCTATGCACTGATGCAACCAAAAAGCGGGAGATAGTTACTACTGAAGATGATACTGACAGTCTTGATGACTGGATACAAGAGCAGGCTACATTTCAAAGTACACTCTTCAAGCCTGCTTTTATTCAAATCCATGACTTGCCAGACTCAGTAAATGAAGAGGAAGATATCTCTGAGGATTGGAAATTAGTGGTCAGAGCTGTTGATGAGGTCTTGGAAAATAAAAGTGAAGATGAATACTGTGACAACTAGGACTTTTCATAATAACGCCGTTAACAATTCCGTTAAAAATCCAATAGAAAACTTAACCCCGTTAACTAGACCTAGTTAAATCTAACCACAGGGTCAAATTCTATCAATATCTGAACTCAAACTACAGGGATCAAAGTCGTAATAACCCTAAACTATTTATGTTGACTCCAAAAAGTCAAAATTGATTAAGTTTGTTTCTATTTGACTTTTAAAAGTCAAACCCGGAATGTTCTTGGCTTGAATTCGAGAGCTTAACCGATTAGCTATCCAAATGTAACTGAAATACACAATCATCATCATAAACGTTCATCATTGAAACATTATTGTGCGTTAATATGACTAATTAATCCATTTATTAAGTGATTAAACCACAACCGTCGACTTCACTCTTATCATTCACCAATTCGCAATCACTCGATCGAATACACTGAAATTGAACACTCTCAAACCTAAATCGCACCCGTTTGAACCTGTTGCACACTGAAATTTTGCCGGAACCGCTGCAATTATCACCGAGGATCGAAGTCGTTGCCGTCGGCATTCATTTAGCCAAATCCTATCAATCCGACATCCAATCTGGTAATCAATTATACCTGTAGTTTCGTTTCTTTATCTAGATTGAAAGCCCTATCAATTCCAGGGCTTAAAATATCGAAGTAAACCAATCCCGTATCTAGGGTTTATATCATAAATCGATTTGGGGGTTTTGATCCTAAGCCCGGCCTCAATAAAATTAAATCACATAGTTAGGTTCAAAATCTTTTCTTTATTAAAAGCCCTATACTAATTTAAACTCATAACATCGAATTTTTAAAGATCCAGAACCTAGGGTTCATCACAAACCGATTTAATCGAACCCTACTCTAAACCCTGTTTTAATACAATTAAAGCATATCATTCGACTCGAAATCATCTATATAATGAAAGCCCTCTATCAATTTAATCTGATATCATCGAATAGCTTGTGATCCGGAATCTAGGGTTTATACATAATCCGATTTGGGGCTTTCGATCCTAGACATAACCTAAATCAAATTAAACCATACTAATAACTTCGAAACACCCTAATCATCGAAAGCCCTATGTTTTTAACAAATATTAATATAAGATTTGAGTAATCTAATTCGGTATTCATACTCAGAGTTTTCGATTTCTAAAACGAGAATTTAACAGATTTAAACTTATTATTTTTGAAATTTAAAACCACCACAGACTCGTGTGGACTCGATTTACAAAACCCATACACCACCTTGACCCATCGCGATCGAAATCAAAGTATTCGGGGCTGGGAATTGATCGTGGTACGATTGGAAGGAAGAACACAGAAACCCGGATGTTAAAACCATTCTGTCTCGGGTTTGTTTGCGAATCCCTAGCGGGCGGGACTGGTTGGTTCAGTGTGCGTGTGTGGGAGAGACCCGGGTTCGAGACCGGGCTCCCACATTCATATTTGGAACATTTTTTCTGGAATATTATATTAATAAAAATCAAACATTATAATATTATATTATTATATAAATGCGTTTTAACCCGGAAAACAACCCGTAGGCTCGGGTTTGAATTATTAACATATTTTTTATAAATTATACCCACTTTTATGAATAATATATTGTTATTATTACCAAGTAAAAATAATATGTTTATTTTATTTTTAAGCCGTAAACTCGTGTAAAATAATATGTTTATATTATTCTCAAATTATGACCCGTATTATTAAATAATATATATCTATATTATTTCAAATCATTTTATAACGCCGTGAATCAATCGAGACTAAATAATAATTAGTTATATTATCCACTCGTATATATATATCATTATTTGTGTCGTTCGTCACGTAAAGAAATTCCTAAACCCGTGGACACGTTCGTCCACTCTTTCTTATTAGAGCGGTTCTTTAAGACGTTTCTTTCCGTGTCTCAGTCACAATCCCCATTATCATCCCTAATTTATGTGTTTATAATTTTAGGATATTCGTAGGTCTTTTGAGACTTACACTCGTGGTTCCAACTTCCTTCTAGTGTAAAACTACCTTCAACGCCAAGCAGGTGAGTTTTCACGGCCCCTTTTACTGTTTTAACTTGGGGGAGAAAACATGACTAAACGATTTTGGATTTCTTTTAATTCGTATGTTATCAATGTTAAATGCTAAGCGTAACACGCTATCACAAAAAGTCCTCAACTAATATCGGACCGTTAATATGGATCTTAGCGAGGTAATATTTAGTAGTACTACTGGGTTTGACAAGCCCCACCCGCGTTAGTCGCGCTAACTCGATTGGAGGTTGAACGGGTGAAATGTTAGCCTACTCACGTTTGCCAGAGTTGATAGACCTGGCAGGAGGCAAATACTCAAACAGTCAGCTTCGGTTGCGAGCGCTTTAGTAAGACATGAACATAGGCTAGCTACCTATAGATATGCATATTGAATGTACATAATCTGGCAAACACTCTCTTATTACAAACTTGAAACCTGTGAACTCACCAACCTCGTGTTGACACTTTTTCTTACATGTTTCTCAGGTCGCTGTGGCACAGGTTGCACACTTAGGACATGCATGGAGTCCTACTGTCATATCATTCATTTCAAACATTTTAAACAATTTACTTAGTTATATTGATTGACGCTTGTTGCGTGTAATTTCTTTTGATTTCATATTAACGTTTACGCTTCCGCATTAACTCTGAGCTTTTATGTTATGACTTTTATGTCCCATATAGTGTCGTTTGATGTAACTAATGACTGAGATCCTGGTGTGTCACCTTCCAAACGGTAAAACTCCGTTAGTGGAATTTGGGGGTGTGACAGATTGGTATCAGAGCCATTGGTTATAGAGAACTAGGATCGCATACTAGACTATAACCTCACACATTAGTTACACGACACAAACACTTATACTTGATACATATAGCACCTATACATACATTGCAGTGCAGGCATGTTAATACCATCCGTATCACCCTCAGCTGACAAGGGACACATCATTTGCATTGCATCATCATTCCTAGTGACGACACTCGGGGAATCACCAGAATATCATCTACTCACGTCTGAGGGCAGCGAGACGGAGCCTTCGGAGGAGTCACTTATATCACCATCACCTGTTGGGTATGGTGGGCTTTCTCAGGTCCATGTTATGGACGACACTCAGCATTAACGCATATCTCTTTGGGAATTGGGACCGTCGGAGGCGAGTCCCTACTGTAACCACTAGCAACAATACGCCAACTGAAGGCAGACCGTTACACGCATTATTGCAGAATCTATTGACACGTAGATGTCATCACTTTCTCGAGCCATGGGCTCGCGTCTTTGGTCGATATTCTATTGAGAATAGATCGGACACAAATCTGAGAACGCATTGCTCAATGCATACTCAAACCCTATCTTGACTAAGTTGAAAGGACGGCTACCTTGTTGCTTCCTGTAACTTGCATTCCTGAATTAGTTTCATTTCTCGAAGTCGCATTTCCTGTACATTTTTGTTACATATTCTCATTTACAATCCGCTGGATTGGACTCTCGTATTGTGTTTCAACTCGAGTGAATACTCGAATCAAACGATTCCTGACTACACATCCTGATATGATTTCTAGTTGATCAACATATAGTTGATGACTAAGCTTTTCGATGACTTATCATATCTGACAACACTCTGAACTCAGCAATACAAACTAAAGGACATTATGGCACAGGAAGGGGAGAAACTAGGGTGAACATGCAAAGCAAATTATCATTACGGGTGCACACGTAATAGTAATTTGAGGTGCATGTAAGTCCTGGTGAAACCTAGTGTGTGGATGAATGGTCCTAATCAGTGATTTACAGACTTAAGTTTCCACTATCTGTAGAGACTCTCATAACCCACTCAACGACTAGTTGGTATCGTTAAACTCGATTAACAGCTAATAGACACGACTGTCATGTTGAAGGTATTTACGAACACACTGAACTATCATCCATAGGATCCATCATTTGATTTCACTCATGTAAGAACCTTAGTGAACTTAAGACTCTCATCCAGACTTGATCAATGAAACCATCTCGATTGAAACTCTAGTAGAGCCTCATGGTAAATCCACCGACTCCAACTATGTAAGCGGAATTTGGGAAGTTCTTCCAAAACTAACACGTTATTTCTTACATTCCAAGAATAAATTTCATTTGACCCTATTACCTTATCCTGTGACTAATCATCAGCCTAATTTGATTTATACCCCAGAATATCCAACTCTGTAAACGCACTTCTTTCTTCACAAAATAATCCAGTTGTTCTAATGACATTAGAAAACAGGGATTTAATCTAACAAACCATCACTGGAACGCAATTACTTAAACAGACATCCCATCCTTTATGTTACTGGAATCTATAGCTCATTAAACTTATTTTCCCTTGGTCTTTGCATTGACCGACGCTTATCTTATAAGCGCGAGTCTCATTAGAAGTCTTAACATGACTTCACATACTTCATGTTGGTGCGGTCATACTCCAACTCTATTGGAAGCCAAGTATACTATTGAGATAGCAGCCAGTTAGAAAATCGAATCAACTCACATTCTTAGATGTAAACTAGGATTGATTAGTCATAAACTTGACATTGACCCCATGCCAGTTACACTTGGCAGCTTTGACTTAATCGTTGGCATAGATTGGTTATCTAAGAACCAAGCTGAAATCATCTGTCGAGAGAAAATTGTTCGAATTCCTCACCCGAGTGGAGAAACCCTTTCCATTCAGGGCGAAAAGGTTGGTGCAGTCATGGGCATCATATCCTTTATGAAAGCACAGAAATGCCTTCAAAAAGGGGATAATTCTATTCTGGCTCTCGTTGCTGAGCAGCCATCAGAAGAGAAGAAGATTGAAGATATTCCCATCGTTCGTGAATTCTTGGAAGTATTTCCCGAGGATCTGCCTAGTCGACCATCGCACCGTCAAGTTGAATTCCAAATTGATCTAGCACCCGGAGTAGCACCGATTGCTCGGGCACCTTACAGACTGGCACCCAGTGAATTACAAGAGTTGTCCACTCAATTGCAAGATTTGTTGGATAAAGGTTTCATCCGACCTAGTTCATCGCCGTGGGGAGCTCCGGTACTATTTGTCAAGAAGAAGGACGGAACTTTCCGTATGTGTATTGACTACCGGGAACTGAATAAAGTCACAATCAAGAATCGCTACCCTTTGCCTCGCATAGATGACCTCTTTGATCAACTCCAAGGATCAAGTTTCTATTCCAAAATAGATCATAGGTCCGGCTACCATCAGTTAAGAGTCCGAGAAGAGGATATCTCTAAGACTGCATTCAGGACAAGGTATAGCCATTACGAGTTTATGGTCATGCCTTTCGGATTAACCAACGTACCTGCGGTATTCATGAACCTCATGAACCGTGTGTGTAAGACTTACCTTGACCAATTCGTTATCGTCTTCATCGACGACATTCTCATCTATTCCAAGAACAAGGAAGAACATGAGGAGCATCTACGCCTAATTTTGGAATTACTTAAGCGAGAGCAATTGTATGCTAAGTTTTCCAAGTGTGAATTTTGGATCCGGAAAGTTCAATTCTTAGGACATGTGGTTAACGAGAAAGGAATACATGTCGATCCATCAAAGATAGAAGCCATCAAGAATTGGGCAGCACCAACGACTCCGACTGAGGTGCGACAATTTCTGGGATTGGCTGGATATTACCGTCGATTCATCGAAGGATTTTCCAAAATTGCTCAACCCCTCACTGCTTTAACTCAAAAGGGTAAAGCCTATAATTGGGGTGAGAACCAAGAATCAGCATTCCAACATCTTAAACAGAAACTTTGCAGTGCACCTATTCTAGCTCTTCCGGAAGGAACCGATGATTTTGTAGTGTATTGTGATGCATCTATTCAAGGTCTGGGTTGTGTCTTAATGCAACGCGAAAAGGTAATCGCATACGCTTCACGACAACTAAAAGTCCACGAGAGAAACTACACCACTCATGACTTAGAGTTGGGAGCCGTAGTCTTCGCACTTAAGATATGGAGACATTACTTGTACGGTACCAAATACACCATCTATACCGATTACAAGAGTCTTCAGCACATCTTCGAACAGAAAGAGTTGAACATGCGACAACGACGTTGGGTCAAACTCTTAAACGATTATGACTGTGCGATCCGATACCACCCGGGTAAAGCTAATGTTGTAGTTGATGCCCTAAGTCGAAAAGAAACAAAACCCAAATGAGTTCGAGCATTACAGCTTACTATTCACCCCGGATTACCTGACAAAATCCGTAAGCCCTAAAAGAAGAAAATCTACCGCTGGAAGGTACACGCGGTCTGGAAGCACAACTTGAAGTCAAATCTGACGGTATTCGCTACTTTGCCGAACGAATATGGGTTCCAGTATTCAGAAACCTAAAGGAACTAGTTATGGATGAGTCACATAAATCTCGTTACTCTATTCATCCAGGTTCCGACAAAATGTATCATGATCTAAAGATACTATATTGGTGGCCGAAGATGAAAGCCGATATAGCCACCTATGTTAGTAAGTGTCTGACTTGCGCGAAGGTCAAAGTTGAATATCAGAAACCATCTGGTCTTCTACAACAACCAGAAATTCCTATGTGGAAATGGGAACAAATATCCATGGACTTCATCACCAAATTACCACGAACCCCTACCGGATGTGATACCATATGGGTAATCGTTGATCGATTAACAAAGTCCGCTTACTTCTTAGCAATCAAAGAGACCGACAAAATGTATAAACTTACTCGTACTTACCTGAAAGAAATAGTCTCTAGGCACGGGGTGCCAATCTCTATTATTTCGGATCGTGATGCACGATTCACTTCTCGTTTTTGGCAGTCGTTACATAAGGCCTTAGGCACGCGTCTAGATATGAGCACAGCATACCATCCTCAAACTGATGGCCAAATGGAACGTACAATCCAAACTCTGGAGGACATGCTACGAGCTTGTGTGATTGATTTCGGTAACACTTGGGAGTCTCACCTACCGTTGGTGGAGTTCTCCTACAACAACAGTTATCATACTAGCATCAAGGCAGCTCCATTTGAAGCACTGTATGGACGGAAATGCCGTTCTCCCATTTGTTGGACCGAGGTTGGAGATAGCCAACTCACAGGTCCTGAACTTGTATTTGAAACTTCCGAAAAGATCGTTCAAATTAGAAACCGTATGGCGGCAGCTCGTGATCGTCAAAAGAGCTATGCCGACAAGCGTCGTAAACCTTTAGAGTTTCAAATACGTGACATGGTCTTACTCAAAGTCTCACCTTGGAAAGGTGCCATTCGTTTCGGAAAACGAGGCAAACTGAATCCTCGTTATGTTGGACCATTCAAAATAATGAAGAGAATCGGACTAGTAGCGTATCAACTGGACCTACCTGGAAGACTTAGTGGTGTGCACAAAGTCTTTCACGTCTCAAATTTAAAGAAATGCCTGACAGACGAATCACTCGCAGTTCCTCTTGAGGAACTACACGTTGATGAACAGTTACGCTTCATCGAAGAACTTGTGGAAATTATGGATAGGGAAGTGAAAACGTTAAAGCACAGTAAGATCCCTATTGTCAGAGTTCGTTGGAACTCGAAACGCGGACCGGAATTCACGTGGGAGCGCGAGGATCAGATGATGCACAAATATCCTAATCTGTTCAAGCACTCCGCGTTAAATTCTTAAGGTACTATTTAATTTTCGGGACGAAAATTTTTTCAACTATGGGATGATGAGATAACCCGGAAAAAAATTTTTATTTTTATTTTATTAATTTTCGGGACGAAAATTCTTTCAACTAGGGGATGATGTGACAACTCGGACTTTTCATAATAACGCCGTTAACAATTCCGTTAAAAATCCAATAGAAAACTTAACCCCGTTAACTAAACCCAGTTAAATCTAACCACAGGGTCAAATTCTGTCAATATCTGAACTCAAACTGCAGGGATCAAAGTCGTAATAACCCTAAACTCTTTATGTTGACTCCAAAAAGTCAAAATTGATTAAGTTTGTTTCTATTTGACTTTTAAAAGTCAAACCCGGAATGTTCTTGGCTTGAATTCGAAATCTTAACCGATTAGCTATCCAAATGTAACTGAAATACACAATCATCATCATAAACGTTCATCATTGAAACATTATTGTGCATTAATATGACTAATTAATCCATTTATTAAGTGATTAAACCACAACCGTCGACTTCACTCTTATCATTCACCAATTCGCAATCATGCAATCGAATACATTGAAATTGAACACTCTCAAACCTAAATCGCACCCGTTTGAACCTGTTGCACACTGGAATTTTGCCGGAACCGCTGCAATTATCACCGAGGATCGAAGTCGTTGCCGTCGGCATTCATTTAGTCAAATCCTATCAATCCGACATCCAATCTGGTAATCAATTATACATGTAGTTTCGTTTCTTTATCTAGATTGAAAGCCCTATCAATTCCAGGGCTTAAAATATCGAATTAAACCAATCCCGTATCTAGGGTTTATATCATAAATCGATTTGGGGGTTTTGATCCTAAGCCCGGCCTCAATAAAATTAAATCACATAGTCATGTTCAAAATCTTTTCTTTATTAAAAGCCCTATACTAATTTGAACTCATAACATCGAATTTTTAAAGATCCAGAACCTAGGGTTCAATTCAAACCGATTTAATCGAACCCTACTCTAAACCCGGTTTTAATACAATTAAAGCATATCATTCGACTCGAAATCATCTGTATAATGAAAGCCCTCTATCAATTTAATCTGATATCATCGAATAGCTTGTGATCCGGAATCTAGGGTTTATACATAATCCGATTTGGGGCTTTCGATCCTAGACATAACCTAAATCAAATTAAACCATACTAATAACTTCGAAACACCCTAATCATCGAAAGCCCTATGTTTTTAACAAATATTAATATAAGATTTGAGTAATCTAATTCGGTATTCATACTCAGAGTTTTCGATTTCTAAAACGAGAATTTAACAGATTTAAACTTATTATTTTTGAAATTTAAAACCACCACAGACTCGTGTGGACTCGATTTACAAAACCCATACACCACCTTGACCCATCACGATCGAAATCAAAGTATTCGAGGCTGGGAATCGATCGCGGTACGATTGGAAGGAAGAACACAGAAACCCGGATGTTAAAACCATTCTGTCTCGGGTTTGTTTGCGAATCCCTAGCGGGCGGGACTGGTTGGTTCAGTGTGTGTGTGTGGGAGAGACCCGGGTTCGAGACCGGGCTCCCACATTCATTTTTGGAACATTTTTTCTAGAATATTATATTAATAAAAATCAAACATTATAATATTATATTATTATATAAATGCGTTTTAACCCGGAAAACAACCCGTAGGCTCGGGTTTGAATTATTAACATATTTTTATAAATTATACCCACTTTTATGAATAATATATTGTTATTATTACCAAGTAAAAAATAATATGTTTATATTATTTTTAAGCCGTAAACTCGTGTAAAATAATATGTTTATATTATTCTCAAATTATGACCCGTATTATTAAATAATATATATCTATATTATTTCAAATCATTTTATAACGTCGTGAATCAATCGAGACTAAATAATAATTAGTTATATTATCCACTCGTATATATATATATATATCAATATTTGTGTCGTTCGTCACGTAAAGAAATTCCTAAACCCGTGGACACGTTCGTCCACTCTTTCTTATTAGAGCGGTTCTTTAAGACGTTTCTTTCCGTGTCTCAGTCACAATCCCCATTATCATCCCTAATTTATGTGTTTATAATTTTAGGATATTCGTAGGTCTTTTGAGACTTACACTCGTGGTTCCAACTTACTTCTAATGTGAAACTACCTTCAACGCCAAGCAGGTGAGTTTTCATGGCCCCTTTTACTGTTTTAACTTGGGGGAGAAAACATGACTAAACGATTTTGGATTTCTTTTAATTTGTATGTTATCAATGTTAAATGCTAAGCGTAACACGCTATCACAGAAAGTCCTCAACTAATATCGGACCGTTAATATGGATCTTAGCGAGGTAATATTTAGTAGTACTACTGGGTTTGACAAGCCCCACCCGCGTTAGTCGCGCTAACTCGATTGGAGGTCGAACGGGAGAAATGTTAGCCTACTCACGTTTGCCAGAGTTGATAGACCTGGCAGGAGGCAAATACTCAAACAGCCAGCTTCAGTTGCGAGCGCTTTAGTAAGACATGAACATAGGCTAGCTACCTATAGATATGCATATTGAATGTACATAATCTGGCAAACACTCTCTTATTACAAACTTGAAACCTGTGAACTCACCAACCTCGTGTTGACACTTTTTCTTACATGTTTCTCAGGTCGCTGTGGCATACATTGCACACTTAGGACATGCATGGAGTCCTACTGTCATATCATTCATTTCAAACATTTTAAACAGTTTACTTAGTTATATTGATTGACGCTTGTTGCGTGTAATTTCTTTTGATTTCATATTAACGTTTACGCTTCCGCATTAACTCTGAGCTTTTATGTTATGACTTTTATATCCCATATAGTGTCGTTTAATGTAACTAATGACTGAGATCCTGGTGTGTCACCTTCCAAACTGTAAAACTCCGTTAGTGGAATTTGGGGGTGTGACAAAGACAAACCTCTATCATTTAGCATATTGCCAGCTGCTGCAAGTACATCAAGACAGACCATTGCCCCTCAATTCACATTGACTGCACATAAGCTAGAGTTTGACTCTATCCTAGCTTGGGGGTATGATGGTCTATCTGAGAGATTCTGTATTTGATGGGAATTTGGTGGAATAGAAGAGCTTAATTGGAATACACTGAATCCACTTCAATTCCTTGAACTGTACTTAGCAAGATGTATCAACACTTCCACAGATCTCTCAGCAGAACTTGCAGTTGATAGATTATACGTCTTGATGGAGGATAATATGCCCTTGTTTGAATGGTTTCAAGAAGAAGCAAACAGGGTGGCTTATCCTAAATATACTGCAGAGTCTTCAAGAACATCAGAACAAAGACTAGCTCCAAGACTTGACTTAATAAGGAGCAATGCTTTAACAGAAGAACAAGTTCTATGTTTGAGAAGATTCTTCTATAATGAAATGGTTAGGGGCCTGGAAATGCAAGGATGGTCAAGCACTGGGTCCTCTGGTTTTCAGTTCTTCTTGTGTGATGGATCATCCTTCAAAATTAACAACATTCAAGAAATCCTGCTCCTCAATCCTGATTTCCTACATAAGGTCTTTGAGCTCAGGACACACATCTGCAACATCAACTCCTTAGAAAGTCAAGCAATAATCAAGATTATCAAAGCTTTTCTTGAAAAGGAGGGATGGATTGCAATGGATGATTCTAACTCAGATCTATCCCTTCCCTCCTCATCAACTGTTATACTGAATGCAGCAGTAGAATCAAGAAGAGTGGCTGCTCATAATGTCAAAGAGGCTTTTAAAGCTATACATGGGAATGAATGGGAAAAGGAAGAGAGTGAAGCAGTCCCTTCCTCTGTGTCTGTTCCTCAGATTGCCAATGAAGCTGAAGCTGAGATCCCAACTGCATCTCTTACATCTGTTGTTGTGATCTATGAAGCTGAAGCAGAGGCATCCAATAAAGACAAGGGGAAGGGAATCATGATAGAAGAAGAAGAAGAAAGAATAGAGAAAGAGAAGAGAGAGAAAGAGAAGAGAAAGAGAAGAAGAGGAGATGGCTGAGATTAGAAAGATTCAAGAAAGAAAAGCTGTCATTCTCCTCAGGGACAACAGATCCAGTTGCATGCTAGGCAACTAGATACTTTGAAAGTTAAAATTTCTGCAGCTACACAATTACAAGAAGATGAAGCTCTAGCTATTCAGCTGCAGGAACAACTCAATAAAGAAGAAGAAGAAGAAGAAAGAGAAAATAAAAGAAGAGAAGAGAAGAGGCTAAGTTCAGGATAACTGACTCTGAACTAGCCAAAGAGATGAGAGAGGAGTAGATAGAAGCTCTGATTTCTCAAGTTGAGGATGTAGACTACCTTGAGAAATTGTCAAATAAAGAAATCTATAGAGCTTTCATGGGTCAGCAAGGTCAATTGGCAAACAAGAAAAGAGCTGAAGAAGAAGTAGAAAAAGCCAAACAAAAGTCCAAAAAGACCATTGCATTTAAAATAAGGACCCATGAACAAAGGAAGGTCATCATAGACTTCCTGAAGGCTAGAGGAGAGAGTGGAAAGAGGCTAGGTCCAATGAGTTTTATGAACCTACAAGCCTTGTACGTCAAAGTAAAGAAGGAAAAGGAAGAGAGATTGGGGAAGACATGATCAAATAAAAGGGTAAATACTCAAACTGATGACATAAAACAAAAGAAACCCAAGCCTACTCCCTCATTCACTCCTTCTTCTAACCAACAACCTTTCACTCTCCCTCCTAGACCTCCATCCTCTCCACCCAAAGAGTCCAAATCCTCCCACCCAGCTCCTCCTCATCAACAACCCCCCAAGAAGAAAACCAAACCTACTACCAAACCAGAAGATTCAAGAGAAATTGTTGATTGGTTCCATAGTAATAAAGATCAATGGTTTGAAGTCTTCAGGGGGAGGGCATAAGTAAAAAGGTCAATCTATAAAATTTTTGATGAGGTGATGCAACTCCCAGATTCTGATCTTAGAAGAATGATGGAGCTGGGTGAAGCTCGTGAGCCTGAGAATGAAAGTGGAAGACGTATGTTGCTAGTGATCAAACATTACTTCAACCCTACCAAAGATGTGGTCATTGATGCTAAACCTCTCTAATCCCACTTTCCATTCACTAGTTGGTCTTACAATACTGAGAAGGATGAATTCACTATAACAGCTGTCAGAGGTCAGCAGATGAGATGTTCTATCAAGGCCATCCTTGAGATGCCAAGCAAAGACATCAAGTCTCTGTCTGAGCTTCCTTTTGATAATCCCAGCAAGGACCCTAGAGGCTATGAGGTAGCAAAGATAGTTGCTAATATGCACAAGTTTCAGCAACAAAATTTGCAAGAGAGTTTTGGTAGCATCAGTCTAAGAGGAGTTTGTAAATATAAAGACTGATGGCTACAAAATTCTCTAAGTACAACTGCTGCGGACTCCACAATTTTGCTACTGACCAACAAGCTACTGCGGATAAGATTGTTTGCTGCTGATAGTTATTCTCCTGCTGATGAACAACTCTGTTGCGGACAACCTTATCTGTTGAAGTCCAGAGTTGCTGCTGATAGGCTTCTCAGCAGCATCAAACACTTGATGCTGCTGATAGGCAAATCATCGGCAACTTTGACTTTGCTACTGACACCTCTACTATAAAACTGACACATCTATCAGCAGAAAGAATGTTATTGGTGCAGATGATTAAAGACAAAGCTACTACTTCTAAAGGCTACTGCAATGATTCCCAAGAAGATTTTTGAAATGATCACAACTGTTTGCTTCAATTTGTCTTTTAATGGTCTACCAATTGTAGCATAGCTTGTAACTGTCCAAGATCAACGGTCTGTGTTTGATCTGATCCTTAGAATCAAGGGTTTGTCTTGATTCTAAGTTCCTTTACATGTATTGTATCTTCATATGTACAAGTGTGCTTTCCAAGAGTTTTCTCTGTAATCTTGTAAACATTGAAGCTTAATACAATTTGCATTTATCATTATTCTTTGTGTTTACCTGTTTACATTGCATAGTTGTGATTGTTTCCGCCAATCTCAACTAGAATAGAACCATCTTGTATTCACCGATCCTACAACCAACAACATTTGTACCGATAGTCAAAACCTTAAGTCTGGAAGTGAAGAATCTGCAAGATCATGTTCAAAAGAAAGATGAAGTTATTGAAGGCTTAAGATCTGAGTTGAATGAGTGCAAGGAAGAGGTTAAAGACTGAAGCTGGAAGTTGGTGGTTTACATACTCAGCTTGAGGTTCAGCAAACTCAGCTTGAAACCCAACAAAGACTCATTTCAAAGCAGCATGAAGAATACAAGGCCTTAGCTGAAATAGTCGAACAACTCAAAGCCTCTCTGATAAAGCATGTGCAACAACAAACAACCACTTCAACAGCTCAGGGGGAGACTACATCTGGTGTTGAACCCTCGTCTCCTGCCTTTGTCACTGATCCAGAGTCTGCAATGACTATCTATACTGGCCATGCTACCAAGACAAAGGAGGCTGTTGAAGTTAAGGTTGAAGAACAAGAGTTTGACCTTCCCTCAGCAAGTGAGAGAAGAGAAGCAAGGAAGAGAGGGAAAGGAACTATGGCTGAGGTAGAGACTGTGATTCTGGATGAAGAGGATGTACCATCTTATGATGAGCTTAATGCCCTCCTTGATGAAATTGACAATTTTGGGTACAACGACCTTCATCCAGAAATTCTACCTACTGAGGAAAGAGAGACTGAAAAGACAAGATACTTCACAGAGGAAGGAGATGAAATTCAAGCCCTGTCTGATGAAGAGAAAACAGAAGAAGATGTTCAGGTTAACATTGTTAAGCCTGTTATTCCTTAACCAACCACCACAGCATCTGAAACTACTCAAGCTCCAACTCAACCTCCCATTGATCCTGAATACCCGAACCAGAAGAAACCTTGGTTGAGAAGGATCATACCAGAGGAGAGCCCACAAACTTACGAATGGATGGCTGAACACCAAGAGCTTAAAAGGCCTCCTGTTGGGTGGAAATATGATGCAGAAAGAAAGTTGTTCATAATTAGAAGATATAGGGGAGGAGTTCAGCACTTCAAGAATATGACTAACTTCCAGACTCGCCCCTTCTATGACCTTAGAGATCTAGCCAAACTTCCCCTTCAAAACCCTGGGAATGTCATGATGGCCTCTGATTTTGAACACTTCCTACACAATCAGGTGATCTGTGACTTCAAGGGGATGAAGCCAAGGAAGACCAAGAAAAAGATTTCAAAGACTATATTTCATCCCAAGACAAAGAAGCCATATGTCTTCCTGAGGTACAAGCCTGCCCAAACTCACAAGACCATCACTATTCCCAAGATTGTGCCTGTCCAACTCCAAACTTTCGAAAAATGGTACTACAATCCAAACATTGGCAGTGCCGTGATCGAGTGTGAAGGCAAGGAAGACATTGTCATCTTTCAGCCTGTGGAGTTGTTAAAGTTTCAACCTGAAGATCTGGAGGTGCTGTTCCAGAATCACATTCAGGCATATAGTGATGAAGATGAGGCAGATACCAAGGCCTATAAACGAGTTGTGTCTCTTCATGTCAAACCTTACATTCCAACAACCACTGAAGGTCCAGCTGCTTAGTGGAGAGCTGAAGACAGTAATGCAATAGCTTAGGGGGAGATTGTAGAGTCATGTTATTATATTTAAATTGTTGTCATTATTGTATCTTGAACATTATTAGCTTAGTTTACTTTCTGTCATTTCTTTATTGTAATTTCAGTTTATGTAATTTACTGCTTTAATTAGCTAAGTCTGGGCCATCGAAACTACTTAGTTTCGATTGAATTTCTTCAATCGAAACAAGTAGTTTCGATAGATAGTAAGTTTTGACAGGTTATTCAATCACTTGTAAATGCTCAACCGAAACTAGTAGTTTTGGTTGGCATAGTTTCGATACCTGTTGGCTTACTATAAATAGCCTAGTTTGAGAAATTTTAGGGTGTGAGTAGCGGTTGTAACCCTGAATTTCTCTTTCACGTTGTTCTTCAATCAATACAACTTGCACACTTGTTTGATGCATTATTCTTACATTTTCATATCATTCTTGTGTTGATTGTGAGCGTGGTTACCTTATTATCTTCACCATTTCTGTTTCTACCTTCTGTTTCACCTCCATACACACTGTTTCCGCCTTTGTGTGTGGAGAATCGATCACCTGTGAGATTTCACGTTGAAATATGGACCTACAAGGTGGGTGTTAGCAAGGCTAACACCCCTCCGATGCTTAAGTCAGTATATTGATGAAACAAAAGATAATAATTGAAACAAAAATAAACAGGGATAGAAGACATACCAGTCTTAGTTAGAACTTAAATTCTAACTTACATGATCCTATGTCAAGGTTTTGATGTTGGTTTTCTTTGTGTGTCTTTTAGCTGTGGAATAAGAAGGACCATAGATATCAGAACCTCTAGAGATAAGATTTATTACCTTGGCATCCTGAGGTGGGGATGCCGCTCATCTTGGGGTAGTATCAGAATTCTGATTCTTTTCTTTCTTTCTGCCCAAGAAGTGGCCCTTGCTAAGTAGATAACTTATTTCCTTTCTAAGGGCAATGAAATCCTCAGTCATATGCCCGAAATCCTCTTGATAGGTACACCATTTGGATCTGTCCTTCCATCTGGATCCTTTGTCATTTTTCCTAGGCCATCTGGCTTTGTCCCCAAGATCCTGCATAGCATACACGAGTCATGAAATATCAACAGAAAAGCAATAATCGGTTAGTTTAGGATAATTTTCTTCTTCATCATCCTCCCAAACGTTGAACCTATGATTGTCAGATCACGAATAAGGCTTTGATCTATAGGGCTTGAAAGATGATGATTCAGATTTCCTGCTGGGATGATCATAGCTGGAAGGTGCATTAATCCTTTTTTGGATCTTCTTGTCATCTTCGAGCCTTATGAACCTCAGAGACCTATTCCTGACTTCGTCCAAGTTCCTACAAGGGTTCATTACAAGATCCTCATAGAACGGGGAATCCTTTTGCAATCCCATTTTGCAGGCTTGAACTGCTGTAGCAATGTAAAGGTTCGGGATATCCAAGGATTCTCGGCCAAACTTGCTTATATAATCCCTGAGGGATTCGTCAGCATTTTGGGTTACTCTGTACAAATCACTAGTTAGTCTTTCAAAGGTTATGCTGCAGAAAAACTGATTATTAAATAAATTAACTAAATGAACAAATGAGGTAATAGAATAGGGAGGAACATTTAATAGCCATTTCAAGGCAGATCCTGTTAAGGTTGATCCAAAGCCTATGCACAGACAGGCCTCTTTCAGATCCAGAGGGATAGGATTGATCTCCATTCTCTTTTTATATTGAGCGACATGCTCTTCTGGATTGGTAGTTCCATCATATAACTTCATGTCGGAAGTTTGGAAGCATTTCGGGATCTCTGTATCGCATATCGAGGGAGCGAATCTGGAGATCCTGTGACTGGCTGAGGATGCTTCCGGTATTGGTTCTACCACACCTGGTACGCTGGAGATCATATCCTTCAGCTTTTTCAACTCCTTGGCCATGACTAGACTGATCCCTGTATCCTGCACAGATTCATTAGTATTGAAAAATTTATTGAAAGTGTTACCCATGTGAGGATTTCCAGATGATGATCCCGGAGTAAATCCAAGATCCTGACTCGTAGTAACTTTGACAGCCGGAGTTGGTCCAACAGTAGTGATTCCGGTGTGCATGGGAAGAAAGTCTCCTTTATGCACTCCTGAGGATCTTGAATAATCAAAATCCAAGTTCCTTGGTCATAGCGGGGTCGTCACTTCCACTGGTCTCTTTGATTCTTTGACCCTTTCAATCTCACGAAACAACATTTGGTTAGTCTTCCTTTGCTGTTCCATTTGTTGTTTAACTTCCGAAAACAATTTGAGAATCTTGTCATTTGAAGCAAGCACAGTTTAGCTGATATTCCGGATCCCCAAAAACCCGCAGGAGTAGTTTTCTTTGGCTGATTAACATTTTTTTGAAATTGAGGAGGAGGAATTTGGTTGACTAGCCAAGAAGTTGAAGATGGAGCAGAAACAGAAACATTCTTATATTGGGACGACATTTTTTAAATCAGTTTTGAAAGATAGTGATTGAACACAAAATTTAGAAAAGATTTAAAGATAAAAAGCACCACTGGCCCCACGGTGGGCGCCAAATTGTTTTGACAAAAATTACACAATATAATTAAGTGATCAAATTTAGTTTGTGAGGTAGTGTGCTTGTAAAATCAATGTTTAACGATGCAAAAATGTAAAAAGTGACACGGTTGTTTACGAGGAAAGCCCTTGATCTTTAAGGATCGCCGGCATAAAACCTCGGGAGGTGACAATCGTCCCCTGCCTCGTTTCTTCAATAAATGGTAAAAAGATTACAAGTACGAGCAGTAGATGATCGATATCTAAGTGTTACAGAGCTAATTACGAGTGTATTGTGTTGTGAGAGTTCGTAAACTGTGTGATGTGTTGTCCCTAATCGATCAAGCTGCTAAAATAAATACAAGGATAAACCTAACTAACTATCCGAGAATCCCGGGATAGACTAATTCTTCAAATATGACCATTGCAAGTCTCTCCATGCGGCTTCAACACATTCTCCTTGACTCCAGGAGCGATTCTTTAGGAATGGATTTGACCACACGTGTTTAACCAACGTATTAGTCATTATAAACGAAAGATATAACGATTAAATATTGAGCATACCGGAACCTGTCAGGATACCGAAGTATGTTGAAGATCCAGGATCCTTAGCTGTAAAATGACCCTTAACACATACAAAAAGAAAAATATAAAATATATACATTTATACACACACATATACAAGTAATTATAAATGTTAAATTTATTGTTTAAAGATGTAAAATATACTATATAGAAATATAAATATATATATATATATATATATACACATGTATACTCTTATATTTTCACTTAGAGAACTGAAACTTATAAAAACCAAATACATGGATATATGTGTGTATTTAGTTATAAATATTAAACGCTTTGTTTAGGAATATAAATATGTATATATACACAAATATATCATGGTAAGTATATTATTTAGAAAACTAGAGATATATGAATGAAAATAATAATAAATATAAGTTAAAGTCGAGTATTTACACGAATACGTGAAAGCTATAATAACATATATATATATATTTATTTTTATAAATCTACGATCTTTAATTTTATATAAACATACTTGTAAACATTAGTACTTTCACAACATAATTATTATTTTTATTATAATACTATTATTATCATCCTAATTTTATCTAGTCATGAAAATTAGGAATAATTAATCTAAAGTTTATTTATATTATTATTATTATATATAAGTTGCTATTAAAACTAAAATATCTATTATATATATATATATATATATATATATATATATATATTATTATTATTTTTAGTATTATTGTTATTATTACTATTATTATTTAGTTTAGACTAAATATTATAAATATTTATACTTATATAAAGTTATTTTTATTATTAAAAGTATTACATTCATCGTTATTATATATACTAAAAATGTATTTATATTAAAACTTTATAAATTGATATTCTCTTTCTCAAAAACGTTACATTTATTATTAATATATATACTTTTATAAATACTAAAGTTATATTTCATTAATTTTATTAGTTATTATTACAATTACGAATATTATCATTAACATTATTTTTAACATAATTTTAAAACTATTAACTTTTCTAAATATATACCTTTACCATTATTAGTATTATTATCATTACCATTATTATTATTATATTATTACTATTACTATTATTATTATTATTATCAACTACTATAACTTAAATTATGTTTTACACTAACATTACTAATGTTAGTAATACTTTTATTAATAATATAAAGCAAATTGGTTTTTAATAATTCAAACTATTACTCATTGGCAAATAATAATCCGAACTAAGAGTTTGGCTGATGATAATCTCAACTTTCACTTTTGTTGTCAATGACAGTCCTATTAGCATAATCATCATATATTTCCACCTAAATAACACTCGATTCCCACTCGATTTTGATTGTACGTTTCTCCATTTCCTTTAAGATCGTCATTTTGAGCGAAAATAAGTGTAAATCGAGTATAAATCTATGATGATTATGCTACTGGAACTGCTATTAACAACAAAAGTGAAAGTTGAGATTATCACCAGCCAAACTATTAGTTCGGATTATTATTTGCCAATGAGTCATAGTTTAGATTATTAAAAACCAATTTGCCATAATATAAGTACTATTTTTGTCTCTACTAATTATTATAGTTACATATATATTTATTATCACTCAACCGTGTATTTATAAACCATGGATACCTAGTTTCAATACAAACATACTTACACAAGTAATATGTATTTATTCGAGTCAAACACGTGTATATATTTAAAAAACCTAAATATTTATTTTAATACGAATGTGTATAGTTAAAGATACTAAGTATTATCTACTTTTTATAATTGACATAGTATACACCTATATTTGCTAGGACTTGTTATATAATGATTAAGGTTTATAAATTACATATTGTTGATTTACGTACATAACCATTTTTTTTACTTGGCATTACTTTCAAAAATGATATTTGACATGATACTTTATACATATATTATGTATGCTTATATATATACAAACATTTTATAAACTCCAAATATTTATTTTTGAGAGAAATGTATTTTGTGTGGTTTCATGTAAATACAAGTTTAGACATTTACCAATATTTCCAAACCATTCACTATAACTATGTTTAATATTAGATGAGCATAATTAATTTCGTCAATACTTACGATATATAATATACTATATATATTGATGAAATCTTTCATAATATACACAACTATATACTTTGATTAATATTTTCAAAATGAATTATTTTTACATAGATTATACATATATATATACATCACGTAAGTAAATAATGTCTAGTATTGCTTTATTTGAATCGAACCATTATTATAATATTTGGTATTACTTTGATTCGGGTCAAAAAAATTATTGTATTACCTTTATTAGAGTACATGTATACAAGTATCGCTATAATACAAGAACACTAAGAGGAACGAATACTTTTATAGTACAACTATTTTAGAATAATAAATATGGGTTACAACCCGAGACTTTTACCAAAACGACCCCAACACCTTACCGAATCGGTCGAGCTCAACCAACGGTTAATAACACTACTCTAGTATAGTATATTAATGTCACGATTATAATTAGGATTTGTCTTGACAACTGCATACTCGATAGCAAGCTTGCAACTTTAACATATAATTTGGCACATACAAGATTACCATGTGAGTTTATGTGTTTTTCCCCTCTTTTACTTAAACTTTTTGGGGTGATTACATGCTTCTATTTTGTTTACATACTTGGTGTATTAATTAAATAAGGTCATTTTTAGCTGCCATAACGAATCCCCGAACTTTAGCACATAATCATTAACTTCTTTGGAGCCAGCGAATATATGGGTAGTACTATATGGTGAAACCCCGCACACAATGGGCCTTACGTAACCAGGACAACCTCCCATGGGATGATAATCATATAATGATGATAAATATCTTGTGACATATATTCGTTTAACAGTTTTGAACTTATGTTGGCAGGCATGAGTAATTAGACCCATAACAATAAGGGGTATGGGTTAGGGGATATTATTATTATTTCTAGATGTCCACGGGTTGTGGGCACAAGGTTGATTGTGAACTTGTTTAATTTTACACCATACATATTTGGATTCTCAATATAAATGCTCTATTAACTAAACTCGTGAACTCACCAAATTTTTAGTTGACACAATATTTTTAAGCATGTATTCAGGTACCATTATCGAGTTTAAAAATTATCAACCTAGACATGAGCCTGCTTGAAGATAGATAATTCCTTAGAAGACTTATGTCGAGCCATAAATTCCACCCGAGAAAGCTTTGATGAAAAGATAGAATCCATTATTTTATTATATTTTAGTTAGTGTATAGTTAATATGAACCTTTGTAAATGTATATTTTGACTTAGTTGGACCAATGACATTTATAAATTATATGTCACGTTATTTCCGCTGTGTTTTGTTTTGGTATTTGATCATCACGCCTAGCCCCCTGGTCGGGTTGTGACATATGCCCAACACCATATCAGGTTCTCATTATCCCCCCATCTCTCCCTAAACTCTCTCTACATTATATAAATACAAGATATATATATATATATATATATATAGTGTGAGGTTTCGCTAAAAAGTCAAAAAAATGTAAAAAGTGTTTTAAAACGCTCATAACCGGCTCATACGAACTCCAATTTTACTCATTTCGGTGGCGTTGGAACCTTCTCCTCGAACTCTACGATCTTAGCTTATAGGGTTTAGCTTTTAACGTTTAGATTTTAGGGTTTAGTTTTTGCCTTAGGGTTTAGCCGGTTTAGCTTTTAGTATTTCGGTTTTTTTAGGGGGGTGGGGGGTTAGGTTTTTGGGGGTCAGGGTTAGGCATTTTGGAGGGTTGGGTTGGAGGTTTAGGCTTTTGGGGGTGGTGGTGGGGTTTTTAGATGACTCTTTCGCCTTTTTAGGGTTTTTTGTTATGATTTAGGTTTTTGGGTGTGGGGATGGGGGGTTTTAGGTTTTTCGGGGTGGGGTAGGGTGGGGGTTAGGTTTTAGGGGGTTGGGGTGGGGGTTTTAGGCTTTTGGGGGTGGTGGTGGGATTTTTAAAAGACTTTTTACACTTTTTAGCCTTCTTAGAATATCCCACCCATATATATATATATATATATAGGGAAGGGTTCAAATGCTAACCAACTTTTTATGTGATAATCGTGCTAACTGTTTTGGGTAAAAACTAACAAGACTAATTTTGTAACCAAACTTAGTTTGTGAGGTAGTGTGCTTGTAAAATCAACGAAGAACAATGCTAGAACGTAAAAAGTGACACGGGTGTTTACGAGGAAAGCCCTTGATCTTTAGGGATCGCCGACATAAAACCTCAGGAGGTGAAAATCGTCCCCTTCCTCGTATCTTCAATAAATAATAAAAAGATTACAAGTGTTGAGCAGTATTGATCGATATCTATGTGTTACAGAACTGATTTCAAGTCTAGAGAGCTAAGTGTGTAGTGATTGTTGTGTCTATTATCGATCAAACTGCTGAAATAAATAGAAGGATAAAACTAACTAACTATCCGAGAATCCCGGGATAGACTAATTCTCCTAATATGACCGTTGCAACTCATTCCACGCGTCTTCAACACGTTCTCTTTGACTTCAGGAGCGATTCTTCAGGGATGAGCTTACGTGTTTAACCTGCGTATTCAGTAAAAATAGATGAAAGATACAACGGTTAAATATTGAGGATACCGAAGTATGTCGAAGATCCAGGATCCTTAGCTGCAAAATGACCCATAACAATTGTCCCCAAATTTAACAGCTGTCAATCTCATCGACATCTATAAAATTTTAAAAATTCAAATAGTAAATGATGATAAGATTACGATAAGGCTTTCACGACTACCCATGCGATTTAACCGTTGGCAGCTATTAAGATAAAACCATCATTACTCTTTCTCTTTCATCCTCGTCTTCTCCAAGCCATTGCAGGTAAATTTTTCCCGAAACTTTTTACTTTCTTTCTTTTATTCTTCCGTCTCCATTGGTAAGAAAATGACTAGGTCGGCCTCTTCCATCATTGCCGAAACGATAGAGGATTCCAAGGATCCAGGAATCCTTTTTCATTCTGATCTTGAACTCTGTTCTTTCACTGACTCGGAGATCAAACTTTGAAATCCAACAACGTTTTTCCTCAAAAAATCATTTTTAGGCCTTTTGATTCTCGAACAAAGGCGGATTTGATTTCTGAAATATGGATTTGTTTTCACAGTTATCCTTTTTCTTTGGGTCTGTCGTATCCTTTTCCACCACTCATCACCGAGTTTTTTAAACTTATCGGTCTCTGTTATTCCCAAATCATGCCGATGGTTTGGAGGATTTTGGTTACTCTTGATAGGCTTAATCATTCACATTCTTTGACCATTGGCGTCCCTGAGCTAGCCGATACTTACAATCTAAGAACCCATGGCTCTTCTCGATTCGTCCTTCAGCTCAGGACCGGACGAACTCACTTAATCCCAAAAGCCACTCAAAATGATCCTGACTGGAAGGGGAAGTTCTTCTTTGTCAGGGGAGATTCTATCCCCGGTGGGAGACATTTGCCACTTGAACGGGTTAAGAAGGGTAGGAAATAGCTAGAATTCCTGCAAATTATATTATATTTTACCTGTTGCTAATAATTGTTGTTTGATCCTTGTGTAGCTCCGAAATTTCACGAATTGGTACCTGTAAGAAGCGATACAGACAAGAGGATTGAAGCGTTGTTAGAAATACCTGCAGGGGAAAGAACCTTCCACTTCGAGTCTACCGTCTGCCAGGCAAGCCTCGAGACCCAGTTTTCTAGATCCGAGATGTCTTCGGGTAAAGAATAGTTAATATCTTTGTTCATATTTGTCATGATCCTGAATTGTTCTATTTCTGTATAGGAATCCCTAAGTCATACTCCGAGTTTGCTTTGTCTGATCTTGATAGCCTTCTGTCCAGGGCTATTGTGGTCAAAAAAGAGGGTCCCACTCCTACGAGTGCCAAGCCTCATGTCCCCGTTTCCCGGTCTAAAGCTTCTGGAAGCAAAAAGAGAAAAACGGTCGAGGTGCTGGATCTTGAGGTCTTCGAGGGAATGGATTCCGCTGAAACCAAGAAGCTTCAGGGTTTGCTAAATCTGGTACGTACTCTTTTGACTTCTTCATGATTATTTCAGGATCCCAAATAATTAATCTTGCCAAATCTTGTAGGGTTTGGAGAAGCTCTATGCCAACTTGTCTGAGGCAGAGAAGAGTGTTGAGGATGCCATAGAGAAAGTTGAGGATTTGAAGAAGATCTTTGCCGCTAAGAGCAAATATTTGGAGAACGAGATCCAGAGCCAGAAGAACAAACTGCAGGATAGCATAGCCCAGTATGAGTTGAGGCTTCTACAGACTGTGGATGATGCCAAGAAATTCGTGGCTAAGGCTATTCTTCAATCCAGGATCCAGATGACTGAGCAAGTTACTGCTGAAGGTTTTGATCATGCAGCCTGGGATCTTGAGGGATAGCGTTCCTCTCTGGCCAAGTTTGGAGGTGAAGAGGTGGACACCAGCAAGGCAGCTGAGGATGCTGGAGCTGGTTATGCTGAGAAGTAGGTTGATCAGGCGATGAAGGTAAAAATGTTAAGACCTTAGCCCTAGTGTTTTATTATCTCTTGTGGTTGAATGTCTTGAAACAATTTTCTTTTTCTTTTTGTGGTTGACGAACAATTTACTTTCCTACTTTTGGGATCCCTGTTATGGGATAGACAATTTGCTATGTTGTGATTCCAGGTGGATGGGTCCAGGTTTTGGATGAAGCCCGGATCACTTTTGTTTCCAGCACTTTAATATTAATTAACAGTTGATGACTATTTGCCGTGATCGTTACATGCTTGGATTGTTTTGATATGTTTTTAGAAAATTAAGATTCTTAGGTAATCAAGAGTTTGAAATACTTAGGAAAATGGGTTTGAACATATTTTCGGGATATTGTATCCTTAATAATAAATTCTTAGGTTTTCATCAAACTTATACTTAGGAAAATATAATTCAGTTCTAATAAACGTTAAGTAAGAATACTGAACGTATCATGACTTAGTCATTCAGTCTTTCAAATATGAAAAATAAGTATCACATACCTTAGTTGAGTATCAAATGGGGTATATATACATACCGGATTGCAGCATAAAGTCCAAAGTGTAACAACTATTAGTTGTCCCCAGTGTTGAGTCACGTTGTAGTCTTAGTAGTGGAACTTCATGACGTTCACAAGTGTTTAACCTGTGACAAATTAGAATCGTGGGCTAAGCCAAAAACGTGGGCCAAGCCGGTAACATGGGCCAAGCCAGTAACGTGGGCTAAACCAAATATCGTGGGCAAGGCCAATTCTGAATTAGCATGAAAATGCTAAAAACCTTAGCTTTAACACGTAAGTGTTAAATGATCGGAGAAACTTAAGTAATAACGCGCCCGTTATATTCGTAGCACCCAATCTATAGCCAACAAATGTGAAATTACCAGCCACTGTTACATGGACTGGTCGCACCATCTTGAACAATAATCGGATATTGTGCGCTCCTGGCATGGTGTATTAACCCAATACTTAGAAAGGCGAAAGCTGTTTAAACCTTCGAGGTATATCAGGATACCCAAACTTAGGAGAGATGGTCAATCTCTATCTTCTGTCGGGATCCCTGGAGATGCTTCCTACAAAACAGGAATCCTGGCTAACACCCCTCCGACGCTCAAGTCAGTAATTTGATAAAGAATAATCAAATATATAAAAATAACTATGGAAAGAGGATGTACCTTTTTAGTTAGAACATAATTTCTAACTCACATGAAGTAGGTTTTGAGATGGATGGCGTTCCAGGATCTTGGCAGGATTTCTCCTTCCATAGTTACCAGCCAATACGCACCTTAGCCTGCTTCCAAATCAATCAAGTATGGGCCTTCCCACTTTGGTGCAAGCTTTCCGTCACTAGGATTGGTTGTGTTTCGGAATGCCTTTCTTAGTACTAAAGTCACCCACTTGGAATCTTCTGATCCTTATACTCTTGTTGTATGACCTTGCTATCCTCTGCTGGTAAACTGCTATACGGACCTTAGCGTGATCCCTGAGCTCATCTACGGTGACAAGATCCTGAGCGAGGGCTTCATTGTTGGATTCTGGAGTTTGAAGATTGGTTCTAGCAGTAGGGATAACCATCTCCGTAGGAATCATTGCTTCAGTTCCAAACACCAAAGAAAATGGAGTTTGTCCTGTAGCATTTTTTGCGGTTATTCTATCTGCCCAAAGTACAAAAGGTAGCTCTTCAGCCCATCGTCCTTTCTTTGCTCCCAATCTTTTCTTTATGTTGTTGATGATGATCTTTTTGCTTGACTCCGCCTGTCCATTGGCTTAAGGATGCACAGGGGTGGAAGTTATCACTTTAATTCCCCAACTAGCACAGAAGTTGGTTGTCCTTTTTTCGATGAATTGAGACCCATTGTCGCATACTATCTCTGCCGGGATCCCGAATCTTGTTAGGATATTGCGCTTGATGAAGGAGATAACTTCCTTTTCTCTTACTTGGACAAATGCCTTGGCTTCGATCCATTTTGAGAAGTAGTCGGACATCACTAGCATGAACACTTTTCCTCCTGGTGCCTTGGGGAGTTTGCCGACAATGTCCATTCCCCACTTCATAAACGGCCAAGGAGAGATTACTGGATACAATGGCTCTACTGGTTGGTGAACTATATTGTTGTGTCTTTGGAAGGCATCACACTTTTGAGAGTAGGTTACAGCATCTTTCCTCATTGTAGGCCAGTAATATCCTGTCCTCGGGATCTTTGAAAATAGCGCCCTGCCCCCGGTGTGATTTCCGCAATCTCCTTCGTGTATGTCTTTGAGAACCTCAAGTGCTTCAGGATCCTCCAAACATCTCAAATATGGACCTTCAATAGACTTCCTGTACAAGACATTATGTAAAATTACAAAGCAGGACACCCTCATGCGAAAAGCCCTGTGGTTCTTTTCGTCACTCGGGATTTCTCCATCCTGTAAATATTTTTTAATAGGTAAAGTCCAGGATTCTGGACTGGGCTCGGGATCCTGAATATCTATTTCTTCTGCATTTGAAACTTTGTTTAGGTCTTCGATTGCTGGACTCAGGATATGTATAATCGGTATCCTAACTCCTTCTGATATCTTAAGAGCTGAAGCAAGGTTCGCTAAGGCATCAGCTTCAGAGTTGTCTTCTCTTGGTACCTAATTTATATCAAACATATCAAACTTCACAGATAATTGTTTAACTATTTCTAGATACTTGGCTAGTCTTTCACCTTTCACTGCATACGAGCCATTAAAATGGTTAGCGATTAACAAAGAGTCAACAAATACTTGAAGATACCTGATTTTCATATCCCAAGCTAATTTCAAGCCAGCTATCAGAGCTTCATACTCAGCTTCATTATTAGTCGCTTGGAACTCACAACTTATAGATTGGGGGTATTATGTCCCCTTGTGGCGATTTCAGCATGATCCCTAGATTCGTTCCTCTAATGTTTGATGCCCCGTCAGAGAATAGGATCCACTTATCCTTTGATTCCTCTAACTGCTGAACTTCAAGGTCTGCTTCATGTTGTATATCACTGCTGAAATCGGCCACAAAGTCTGCGAGTGCTTGTGATTTTATCATTGTTTTGGGCTCATACACGAGATCATATGCGCTGAGTTTGACCGACCATTTTTCCATCCTTCCAGATATTTCAGGCTTTCTTAAAACACACTTAATAGGATAATTAGTCTTCATGTGAATAGTGTGTGTTTCAAAATAATGTCTAAGTTTAGTGGATGCCATTATTAAAGCCAATATTAATTTTTCTAGATGAGAATACCTGGTTTCTGCCGGGAGTAGGCTTTTACTTACGTAATATATCGGATGTTGTTGGCCTTCGTGATCCTTAACTAAGACAGCTCTCACTGAGTTTCCGGATACCGCTAGATATAGGGATAATGGTTCTCCATCTTCGGGTATCATTAGTAGAGGAGCGGTTGACAAGTACTCCTTTAATGATTGGAGTGCTTGCTCATGCTTCTCTTCCCATTCGAACCTCTTGTTCTTTTTCAAGATGTCATAGAATTCCCTGCATCTTTCCGAGGATCTTGAAATGAATCTGTTAAGTGCTGCTACTTTGCCAGTCAGTCTCTGGACATCCTTGGTGTTTGCTGGGGATTTCAAATTGATTATTGCTTTGATCTGTTCTGGACTGGCCTCTATTCCTCTCTTGGTCACCATGTATCCCAAGAATTTTCCTGTCCCTACTCCGAAGTAGCACTTGGACGGGTTTAACTTCCTATTGTATTTGTCCAGGATGTCAAATGCTTCCCAGAGATCCCTGAGATGATCTTCAGCTCTCTTTGATTTAACCACCATATCATCTATGTAGACTTTCATGGTGTCCCCTAGCTTATCTTTAAACATCATGTTGACCAACCTTTGATATGTTGCACCTGCATTTTTAAAACTAAAAGGCATAGCAATATAGCAGTATATACATGTCGAAGTCATGAAGGCAGTATCCTCCTGGTCTGAGGGTTCCATCTAGATTTATTGGAATCCTGATGAAGCATCCATGAATGTGAGCATCTGGTGGCCTGCTGTAGCATCAACCATTGAGTCTATGTGTGGCAATGGAAATGGATCTTTCGGACATGCTTTGTTTAAGTCTGTGAAGTCTACACAAACTCTCCACTTTCCATTCTTCTTCTGGACCACCACCACATTAGCTAGCCATCTTGGGAATTTTACTTCCCTTATCATCCCTGCTTTTAGTAGTCTTTCAACTTCCTCTTGTATCAATGCGTTTCTTTCAGGAGAGAACTTCCTTCTCTTTTGGTGTATAGGCCTGAAACTGTTATCAAGACCCAGTTTATGTGTAATAACGTTTTTGGAGATACCTATCATGTCCTCATGCTTCCAGGCGAAGGTTGAAGTTCTACTCTTTAGCAATTCTACAAGATCCTGTTCAATATCTTTGGGGATACTGGTTCCAATAAGTGCCTTGACATCGGGATCCTTAGCGCTCAGGGATGCCACTTTCACATCCTGCTCCTCAGTCTCCAGGATGTCTCGGGCTTGCTTCTTTAATTTCTATGCTTGCCTGGTCTTGGCGGAAGCCGTCATTGAAGAGGTGTAACAGTCCTTCACATCTTGTTGATCGCTGTTGATCTTTACTACCCCCCAAGGGGTAGACATCTTGACACATTGGTGATATGTCGAAGGTACCGCTTTCATGTCGTGTATCTAGGGTCTCCCTAGAATAATATTATAACAAGATAACGAATCTATTACACAAAATTTTTATATAGTGTTTACCCCCTCGATATATATCGGAAGCTTTATCTCTCCGACTGTGTTCTTGACCTCTCCGCTGAATCCAACTAGTACCGCAGTCTTGGGGATAATTTCAGAATCAGGGATCCCTATTCTTTTTATAACATCATGCTGAATGATGTTTGCTGAGCTTCCTCCGTCTACCAATATCCTTCTTATGAAGTGATTAGAGATATACAGAGTGATCACCAGTCCATCATGATGAGGATCTTGTACGTTATCCTTATCATCTTCATCGAAAGAGATTACCTTTTCTTCAGTCAGGCTAGAGGTTTTGATAGGCCTGTCCCCTCTCTCTGTCTTTGCTTCTTTGGCATTTCTTTTTGCTGCAGAATAAGAAGTACCACAAATGTCAGACCCACCAGATATGAAAAATATTACCTTAGCATCTAGAGGCGGGGATTTTGCTCTTTGCAGGATCCTGTCTTGATCCTTAGTCTTGTTCTTTCCTTTGCCTAGGAATTCTTTGAGATACCCCTTGCTCAACAGGTAGCTTATCTCTTTGCGTAGGGCAATGCAATCTTCGGTCACATGGCCAAAGTCCTCATGGAAAGCACACCATTTGGACTTGTCCTTTCCTCCGGCATTCCTCTCAAACTTGCGAGGCCACCTAGCCTTGTCTCCGAGATCCTGCATAGCATATAACAAACCAGTTGTGTCAAGTGAAAAACAGTATTCAGACAACTTAGGATATTCTTCCTCTTCCTTGTCATCTTCCACAGCATTCACCCTGTGATTATCGGGTTTAGCATACGGTTTGGATCTGTATAGCTTGAAGGGTGCAGATTCACTCTTCCGGTTAGGTTGAGTATAACTGGTCGGAGATTATGCCCTTTGCTGGATTTTCTTGTCATCCTCGAGCCTGATAAATCTTAACGCCCTGTTCCTGACTTCGTCAAGATTCCTGCAAGGATTCATGACAATGTCTTCATAGAATTGAGAGTCTTTCCTTAATCCCATCTTGAATGCTTGGACTGCAGTGGCAACGTCCAGGTTCGGGATGTCCAAGGATTCTCGGCCAAATTTACTGACATAGTCTCGGAGTGATTCTCCAGGATTCTGAATTACCCTGTATAAGTCACTTGTTAACCTTTCAAAAGTTCTACTGCAAGAAAATTGATTGTTAAATAGGTTAATCAAATGAGAAAATGAAGTAATAGAATATGGAGGAACATTAAGTAGCCATTTTAAGGTTGATCCTGTTAAAGTAGAGTCGAAGCCCTTGCACAGCAAGCTTCCTTCAAGTCCAGAGGTATGGGGTTAATCTTCATTCTTTCCATGTATTGTGCGACATGCTCCTCAGGATCCGTAGTTTCATCATAAAGCTTCATGTTGGGAGTCTGAAAGCGGTTAGGGATCTCTGCATCGCATATGGGATGGGCAAATCTAGAGATCCTGTGACTGGTAATGGACATCTTGGGTATAGGCTGGACCACGCCTGGTACACTGGAGATCATTTCCCTCAGCTTCTTTAGTTCTTTAGCCATGGATGGAGTGATCCCTATATCCTGCACAGATTCATTAGTATTGAAAAATCTATTGAAAATGTTACCCATGTCAGGATTTCCAAATGATGATCCTGGAGTAAATCCAAGATCCTGACTCGTAGTGATTCTGACAGCCGAGTTTGGTCCAACAGTAGTGATCCCAGTGTGCATTGGAAGAAAGTCTCCTTTATGGACCCCTGAGGATCCTGAATAATCAAAATCCAAGATCCTTGGTTGCAACGGGGTCGTCACTTCCTTTGGTTTCTTTGATTCTTTGACCCTTTCAATCTCTCGAAACAGCATTAGGTTAGTCTTCCTCTGTTTCTCCATTTGCTGCTTCACTTTCGAGAACATTTTGAGAATCTCGTCATTTGAAGCAAGCACAGGTGTGCTAGCGGATATTCTGGATCCCGAAAAACCCGCAGGAGTATTTTTCTTCTGCAGACTATCATTCTTTTTTCTGGAATGACGGAAGAGGAGGAGGAGGAATAGGGTTGACTAACCCAGAGGTTGAAGATGCAGAAGAAATAGAAACATTCTCGGATGGACGACATTTTTGAAATCAGTTTTGAAAGATAGTGATTGAACACGAATTTTAGTAAAGAATTAAGGATAAAAAGCACCACTTGCCCCACGGTAGGCGCCAAATTGTTTTGGGTAAAAATTAACAAGACTAATTTTGTAACCAAACTTAGTTTGTGAGGTAGTGTGCTTTTATGAGGAAAGCCTTTGATCTTTAGGGATCGCCGGGATAAAATCTCGGGAGGTGACAATCGTCCCCTGCCTCGTATCTTCAATAAATAATAAAAAGATTACAAGTGTTGAGCAGTATTGATCGATATCTATGTGTTACAGAACTGATTTCGAGTCTAGAGAGCTAAGTGTGTAGTCATTGTTGTGTCTATTATCAATCAAACTGCTGAAATAAATAGAAGGATAAAACTAACTATCTATCCGAGAATCCCAGGATAGACTAATTCTCCTAATATGATTGTTGCAACTCATTCCACGCATCTTCAACACGTTCTCTTTGACTTCAGGAGCGATTCTTCAGGGATGAGCTTGACAACACGTGTTTAACCTGAGTATTCGGTAAAAATATATGAAAGATACAACGGTTAAATATTGAGGATACCAGAACTTGTCAGGATACCGAAGTATGTCGAAGATCCAGGATCCTTAGCTGCAAAATGACCCATAACACTAACCACTATAAACAATCACATAATTTATAAATTATTTTTTCTTTTAGTTGTTAAATACTTTTTGAACATATATCTTGAATATAAATACAAAATAAGGAGTCTTACATATGCGTATCACATAATGTTACATATATATATATATATATATATATAGGGTGAAGTTCATAAGAAAACTAACATTTAGGGAAAGAACTAGAAAACTCATCTTTAAAGGTAAAAACAATAATAAAAAAATCATAACTCAAAATATAAATCAAAAACTAAAAAAGTGGTTCGGAGACCTTGTTTTCCACTTCGTCTTCGTTCAAAAAAAAAACAAAAAAAAACTCAAAAAAAATAGTCTGTAGAAACAAAGACTGATGGCTACAAAATTCTCTAAGTACAAATGCTGCTGATCTCAGAGTTTGCTGTTGACCAACAAACTGCTACGGACAAGCTTATCTGCTACGGATACTTGTTCTCCTGCTGAAGAACAAATCTGATGCGGATAGCCTTATATGCTGAAGACCAAAGTTGCTGCGGATAGGTTTCTCAGCAGCATCAACACTTGATGCTGCTGACAAGCAAATCATCAGCAGCTTTGGATGGTCACATCTTGCTGCTGATCCTCATCTTTGCTGCTGACAGCCGTGTGCCTTGAAGACAAATCGTTGCAGCTGACTATCCATGCCAAGCGTCACTGACAACTTTCGGCAAAAGCAACTGACACACTCAAAGCAGAAGGAACCTCAATGGCACAACCAATGACAGACAACAATGCTCTTCTCCAAGCATGCAAGTAATAATGCACAAAGAAGACGCTTCAATAAAGTTAACTAGTTTTAGACTAAACGTGTAATAGTTAGCTATATACAACAGATCAACGGTCCGTGTTAGATCTGATCCTTAGAATCAAGGGTCTGTCTTGATTCTAAGTGAGTATAAATACTGTGTAAACACTTCATTGTAAGAGTGCTTTTTGATTGAGTTTTCATTTGTAATCATTTATTTGCAAAAGCTTTATACAACAGTGTTCTTAAAAGTATTCTTTCTGTTTACTCGATTATACTTGTGTAGTTGTTATTGTTTCTGCCAATTTCAACTAAGAACAGAACCATCTTGTATTTTCACGATCCTACATAGTCGGTTTAGCTTTAGGGTTTAGTTTAGTTTTTGGGTTTAGCTTAGCTTTTAGGTTAGGTTTTTGGATGGTGGTGGGTGGGGGGTTTAGGTTTTTTTCGGGTGGGTGTGGGGTTTAGGTTTTTGGGGGGTGGGTGGGGTGGGGTTAGGTTTTTGGGTAGGGGTGGGGTAAGGGTTTAGGTTTTTGGGTGGGGGTGGGTTAGGTTTTTGGGGTGGTACTACACATATGCAGTATTACGTTTAGGGTTAGGTTTTTGAGGGTAGGGGTGGGTGCAGTGGGTTTAGGTTTTTGGGTGGGGTGGATGGGTTTAGGGTTTTGGGTGGGTGGGGGTGGGTGGGGAGTTTAGGTTTTGGGTGGGTGTGTGGGGGGGGGTTTAGGTTTTTGGGTGGGGGTGGGTGTGGTGGGTTTAGGTTTTTGGGTGGGGGTGGGTGTGGTGGGTTTAGGTTTTTGGGTGGGGGTGGGGGTGGGGTGGGGGTTTAGGTTTTTGGGGTTGTGTTAGGTTTTTGGGGTAATACTACACATATGCAATATTGAAAATAATAAGAAAAAAAATGACGAGTTAATTCTTATTTTTTATAACGTTAATTATACTCAAATGAAAGATACAGAAATTCTTGATTTAATGGAGTAATTTTTAAAAAAAAATAATAATGTATGCAAAATGTAGAAATGTTTAAAGATTTATATATTTTAAGTTCCAATTTTACTCTTTCTCTTTAAAATTTCACCCCTTCTTTTCATAGTGGTTCTCTAGTTCTCTCATTAAAGTGAGTTCTCTCATGAACTATATATATATATATATATATATATATATATAGAGAGAGAGAGAGAGAGAGGAAGGATCATAAGAAAACTCAATGTTCATGAGAAAACCAAAAACCTACTTATTTAAGGTAAAAAAATAATAAAAAAATCATAACTCAAAAAATAAATCAAAAATTAAAAAACTGCTTCGGAGCCCCTTGTTTCCCATGTCGTCCTCGTTCAAAAATAAAAGAAAAAAATATGTTCGAAAAGTAATGGGTTTAGCTTTTGGGTTTAGTTTAGCTTTAATGTTAGGTTTTTGGAAGGGTGAGGTGGGGTTTAGGTTTTTTGGGGGTGGGTGGAGGGTTTAGGTTTTTGGGGGGTGGGTGAGGGGGTAGGTGGGGTGGGGTTAGGTTTTTGGGTGGGGTGAGGGGTTTAGGTTTTTGGAGGTGGGTTAGGCTTTTTGGTTTAGTTTTTGGGTTTAATTTAGGGTTTTGGAGGGGTGGGGGGTTTAGGTTTTTAAGGGGTGGGTGGGGGGTTTAGGTTTTTGGGGGGTGGGTGAGGGGCTGGGTGGGGTGGGTTTAGGTTTTTGGGTAGGGGTTGGGTTTTTTGATGTACTACACATATGCAGTAGGAGTTTTTTGGTTTTCTCATGAAAACGAGTTTTCTAGTGAACTCACCCATATATATATATATGGGAAGGTTCCCCTAAGAAACCCAATTTACCTAAGAAACAATCTCAATCATTTAATTTGATGATCAACAGTTGAGATTTAAGTGTACCAAATATAGGGGGTGGAGGGGTATTGTAGGAAAACCCATGATTGTTGACTTTTTCAAGTTTCCCTCACTTTTTTCAAATGGCCATAACTTTTTTATAAGAATTTTTTTTTAAATTACACCATAAAATCGAGTGTTTTTTTTTACCTTCAATTCAAGTATAGTATTGCCATATTTTTTAACAAAAAAAAAACGACGCTATGCAAAACTTTGTTGTTTACCGTTTTTTTTAAACATCACAATATTTTGTGGCTTTGTAAAACAACACACTTAACTGTGCTGTTTTATCATAAAACAACAACAAACATAACAATTAATTATGATGTTTTACTATAAAATAGCACCAAAACAACACAGTTAATTGTGTAACTTTCTCTTCTTAGCTAACCCAACACAAACAAAACCAGCACAACAAAACTAGTATATCAAACTAGCACAAAAATATTTGGCTATGAAGTGCAATTTGGCTAAGAAGCAATCTCATGCATTCAATTGGATGATCAATGGTAGAGATTTAAGTGTAGGAAAAATAAGGGGTGGAGGGGCATTCTTGAAAAACCCATAATTGTTGATTTTTTTTCAAATCCCCTCACTTTTTTAAACGTACATAGTTTTTTTTTTTTTTTAAATTACACCATAAAATCGAGCGTTATTTTACCTTTAATTCGAGTATAGTATTGCTATATTTTTTGTAAAAAAATGACACTATACAAAATTGTGCTAAATTGTGTTGCTTTACATAAATTGTGTTGTTTTATGGAAAATCAAACTAGCACAAATAAACAAGCACAAAAATAGCAAACTAGCACAACAAAAATATCCAACTAGCACAAATACAGCAAACCAGCACAAAAACATCAAACCTGCATAGTTACTCGTACAACCAGCACAAACAAACTAGGACAACAACAATGTGATTTAAAAAACAAAGCAGCACAAATAATGAGAAGAAGACAAACCAGCACAATAATTAGCACAAAAAACCAGCACATGTGATAAATAAAATGAACAAAACAGTACTATAATAAGCAAAAACAACACAAAAATGAGCATTTTTTTGTGCTGAATTTGTGTGTTGTATTTTTCTGTGCTGAAATTTGTGTTGTCTAACAATAAATTATCCCTTCGATAAAAACCAACACATTCAGAAAAAAATAAAAATCTAGCACATTTAGAGAACAAAAATCCAGCACAGTCTCTTTTCGACCCTAATGTAAATTCCTGATTAATGCGCCTGGGTGTGCTTTTCAAAACAAGATTAAATGTTTTATGTAATCAGCACATGGTCAGGCGCAATCGATACAATTTTTGCGCTCTCTCAATCCGCTTTCCTCAAGGGGACCTACAATTCATATAGAAATGATTACATATACAAATGAAGACATATAACTCATTACTCAATACACAAACAAACAGACAAATCTACCTGAGCAGCCGGTCTAGAAATGCTTCAGCGTCTTCTTGAGAAAAACAAGCAATCCAGTTGACTTGAGTCCATTCGGATAAGAAATTAGCACGAATTCATTGTCCAAATTGCTGATTGTGTACAACTCCGTTCCGACAAGCGTCTTTGACACGTTGGCAGAGCATGATAACAAACCTTTTAAAAGGGTTAACACACTTGTAAAAGGGTTGTTTATTAAAAGTTGGCATTCATGCATGAAAAATTCAAAACATAAAAAATATTTGATATTCAAGTAATTAAAGCTACAAAATGTTATAACCACTTATTATGATTCAAACTAATATGAAAATAATAACTTGGTTTCATGGTCTTCAACCCTAAATCAATTGAAAAATCAATAAGATTCCCTAAATCGTAATAAAATGTGGAACTTTACATCAGATAACAAAATAACAAACCTTTAACAAGATTGATATCTGATACATCACCGGTCTCAATTACTTCATGATCAATCCCTGAAATCTCTTTAAACATTTCAGTGAACACATCGTGTGCACGATTCCTTGGTCAAGCATTTCAGTAAACACGTCTTGTGCACGCGTTATTTGACCAATTCTACACAACGTGTCTATTACAATCTTGTAAGTGTAAACATTCGGTGATTTTTCCGTGACTTTGTTGCTGATATCTTCAACGAAGAAGGAGTGGTAAATCTTCTCACATGTCTTGATCAAAGCAAGCATCGACCATGAGAAGGCTAGCATCACCAGACTTGTCGGCGATACGATCCAATTAAGCATGCAGTTGATTGTGCCCATCGTCATCGTGATAGGGAGAGAGGAGAAGAGATAAGAGCTGATGGATGGATTGATATGATGAGGATTGAAGCGGTGAGTGAGGATGAAGAGATAAGAGCTGATGTGAATTTCTGGAACATGCCCTAAGTGGATTTGGGTTTTAAGATTGCTCATTTACTACCAAAAATACACTTCCTCATAAATTAAGTAGATTGTCACATGTCAAGCTAGGATTGTTTCTTAGGTTTCTTAGCCTAATATGGCTTCTTAGTTGAACCATCTCCTATATATATACATATATACAAGCTATCATTGCCAATATGATACTGACTTGAGCATTGGAGTGTCCTTGGGGGGCATCCCCGGGCCCTCTAACGAATGTTTCATGTGAAGGCAGCCCAAATCTTGACCCGAGAAGACCGAGAGCTGATTCGATGCAGTCACCAAGACAGATCTGTCCCCCTCAACCGACGCAACCATAAACCAAAGGTCAACTGATGGCTCTTGGACGCCACATCTGTCATCGTTGTTTGGTGTTTATTCGTCGCCAGACATGTTGCGTAGTTCCACTTTGTAAACGTTATAAAAGCCATTAGATAACTTTCATAAATGATCAAAAGAAAAAGTTTCAGGGTCCCAAACCGATTCCTAACCCAGAAACTCAAAACCGATCCCAAACGGTCGGGTTAAATCGGTTTCTAACTAGACATGTCTCAATACCGGATCCGGTTCCGGTTCCACGAGTAAAAAATGATAGCCATCCCTTGAGACTCCGTCTAATCATTTCAAAGCGAGGTTTTCGAAGTCAGCTAGAGGCCTGCGCCAAGGGGGTGTTTGGCTCGGTTTCTAACTACTCACACAGACACATCTCAACCCAATCCACCGTGATGTACCCGATCATGGACCTTATAGACGGCATTGCCACCGACGACGTCGCTCTACTACCCTACCTCCTCCTCCTCCTCCTTATGGTCCTCCTCATCCTCCTCCTCCTCCTTATTCTCATCGCCTGCAAACCATGGCGTCTTCTCTCTCACAATCTCCGCTCCCAAACCATCAAAGCCACCGCCTCTTCCGATGTATGTTTCTTCTGTTATTCCTTCATCGATTGCATTTGTTGTTATATCATTTACGCATCGTATTTTTCTCATTATTAATTGATTGTTGTTCCTAGGGTTTTTGATCCTCTTGGCCTTTTATTCTAAATTAATCTCAATCTTCGATCTAGATCTTTGTGCGGTGATATTGTTTGTGTTTAAATCGTTAGCAATCGCGTTTGATTCAATAAACGAAGGATGTAAGGCTGTTTGAATCAAAATTTGTTGTTGGATAAGTAAGCACATTTTTGAGATTTATGAACAAGGTTTTAGTAGAAGAGACCGGGAAATGGAATGTTGATGCCTGTATTGGTTTGGTCTAATTTAGAAAATCTGTTTTCGTTCACTGATTAAGGAATACGATATAGTTGATATAGGATACCAAGCTACCCTTAGATATCCTCGGTTTATTTAACAAATACATAAACGTTGGACTGCAGAGGAGTTGGCATCGGCTTAGTGAAAACATTTGCAATATGATCGTCAGTAGGATTGAATTTGATCCGCATATATCCTTTTGAAACTTTTTCGCAAAAGAAGGGAGAGTCATCTTTTACATGTTTTGTGCTTGCATGAAACACTGGATTAGCGGAGAGATAAGTTGCTCCAAGATCATCACACTTCTAAGTTCACAAAGAAAAGGTTGAAGCCATTAAGTTGAGCAAGTGCATCAGGAAATTGCACTCTCCATCACTAGAGGATCTAGGAAAGTTTTATTGTTTACAGGTTGTCCATGAAATAAGGTTAGCATCCATGTAAACCGCTAATAGACTGTAGACCGATGATGATCATCTAGAATGCCAACCCTGTTTGAATCCAAGATTGCCTTCTAGGTACCGTGTCCTCCCCCCCCCCCCCCCTCTTCCAGTAAGTAAAGGCTTGAACAAAGATTTGAGTCTAGAGGCACAATGAATCAATATACTTGACAGCAAACCAGTGATTATCTTTTGGAGAATGCATAAGCTAGTACACTTTTATAACTGTGAAGCGAGATTATGGCAAGATAGAGTGACATTGAAAAGCATCGGCGACTTAGGTTGAGATCACAAAAGCAGGAAAATAAGAGTATTGCATAACCCTGCCAACAGGCTACCTACATTGTGGTTCTTTTGAGCAGTTCCATATTGAACTCTGTTTAACTTGTTATCCAAACTTGTTTTTTCATGAAATATGTCTCTGCTACCTTTGCGTTGTTATATATATATTCTGTTTACACGTGATCTAATATCCTGTTTAGGTCAACGAAGACGTAGAACGGCCTCTTGTTTCTCAGGATTTGGAGAGCAACATCACTGAGCGTCCTAGCAATTCTGCTTCTGAAGGTTCATGTCATCAGACTGATGGACATCTCAGTTCACCTCTAACCCATAGCCCTACACATAAACACAGGGTTCCACCCACTCCTTCCCAGTTGTCACATGGTATATCATCATGCATTATTTTACACTTGTGATGAGTAAAGTTTTTGACAGTAAACAGAATTGATCTTCATACACTCTTTCCAGGTGACAGCCTTATGGTTGATATTTCTGACCATTCTGAGGGTGCTGTGGCTGGTAAAACTCTGAAGCGTCCTGCTGGAGAACAGAAATCTGATGCAAAGGAAGATTCAAGTTACAAAACGATAATTAATGATAGTTCCAGGCAGTCTATTTCCAAATCTTCTGCAGATCAAAGTAATTTCTCCTTCCCTTGCATGTGGAGTTAATTTTAAGCCAGTTTTCTGTCTCTTGTTGGTTGAATTTGCAAGACGTGTCATCAAATATTTCTGTTAGAAGTGCAGGAAGCATCCTTAGTTTGGAGGTTATTTCTGGCCCTTCATGTGGTGCACAATACTATGTCCAATCAACAAACAAATCTAAGCTCCCATTGACTCTTGGAAGAGTTTCCCCTAGTGATGTATTAATTGTAGATTCAGAAGTATCAGGAAAGCATGGCAGGATCAATTTTAACCTGAATGTAAGAATCTTAGTGCTATGACAGCAGATCTTATTACTTCTTTTATCTGGTGTTGAGGTTGACTCACA
The DNA here is from genome assembly GCA_023525975.1 of Smallanthus sonchifolius. Classification (NCBI taxonomy): domain Eukaryota; kingdom Viridiplantae; phylum Streptophyta; class Magnoliopsida; order Asterales; family Asteraceae; genus Smallanthus; species Smallanthus sonchifolius. The sequence continues at coordinate 22,093,477 of CM042043.1, forward strand.
AATTTTGTGTTGAATATTGATTTCAGAAATTGAAGTGGGAGCTAGTTGACATGGGTAGCTTGAATGGAACTCTCTTGAATTCCAAGGCAATCCACCATCCTCAAACTGGAAGTAGACATTGGGGTGATCCTGTTGAGCTGAGTAGTGGAGACATAATCACTCTTGGCACAGCTTCAAAGATATCTGTGAGTCAATATGCTGAGTTGGATATATATTTTTTTTAATAAAATGGCTTAAGAGGGAGAATAAAAGTGTCACATACTCCTATATAGCTTTATCATGTGAAATTCTTCCCTTCGTTAAGTTACATGCAAAGCTTACTCTCACATATTTTAAACATGGGTAAGCTTTTGATTATTTTGCAGGTTCAAATTACATCACAATTTAGTAATAAGCTCCCATTCGAAGTTGGAGTAGTGTCAGATCCAATGTGTGCTCGTAGAGGTGGGAAGAAACTACCAATGGAAGATGTATGCTATTACCATTGGCCTTTGTCTGGGCCTGATCAGGTACCCTAATTTTTCTGCTCATTACTTCAAGCTTATGCTCATTAACATAGTTTAAAAAAAAGATTGAGGCATGTGCCTCGAGGTGAGGCGAAAAGAAAACGAGTATGAGGCCTCAGGGGACATTTTTGTACGTACGCCTCAAAGGGTCGAGGCGTTAAAAAAAACTTTAAAGGCTTACGCCTCGAGGCGCGCCTCTTGCTGTTATAGGGTTTAGATGATGAAATTAGTTAGGAAAGTTCTATATTTATAAGATATATAATTTTTATATGCTATTTTAGACTTTCTATGATGAAATTAGTAAGGAAAGTTCTATATTTGTAAATTTTTATATTTATTTTTTAATTCCGCCTCGGTTCGCCTCGAGACTTACACGAGGCAAAGGGAAAACGCCTCGAGGCGCGATTCCGTTCTTTTAAACCTTGCTCATTATTGGAAAGGCTACTGATATACAATGTTTCCTTTTGCAGTTTGGACTATTTGGCATATGTGATGGACATGGTGGAGTGGCTGCTGCCTCATCTGCCAGCAAGTTTGTACTCTTGTAGTTTATATTTTTATAGTTTTAGCGTCTACTACTCTACTTATTTGGTAAATAGGATACATCCACATTTCTACTAACTCGTTATTTTACAAATCCAAAACAAGGATTGAATTTATGTGTGTTGGACTTCGGTCTAAGCCCAAAAATGTGGACGTAAGTTGAAATGATGTTTGTTGGGCCCAAACCCAAGGTTTTGGCAAATCATCGAATAAACTGAGACTGAATCGAAATGTGAGCCGAAACTGACTCGACCACAACGAATTAATCAAATTTCTACAGTTTTTAAGTCCTAAAAAACCTAACAGAAACCAAAGCATGCTCACACTCATGCATGATCCACCCACCCACTTCATGCTTGTTTCTCACTATCTGACCAAAGTACCAAACCATCTCAACTAGTGTCATCTCAACTTCTCACCTCAAGTTTATATTCATTTCCTACATGTGTATTGTAACGGGTCAAAAACAAGTTGGTTTTAGTAAGGGTAGGAACGGAACGGGGAGGGTTGGGTTGAAACCGCAAACATTTTTCATCTTATAAATAGGTAATGGATACAAAAACTATGCTATTAAAGTAATAACTAATTAAGTAAAATAAAATGATTTAGGAGGTTGTAAGCATTAAATAACTGAGTCTTCTCACTGAAGTTGTATACTATGTATGCACCTGCTTCTGGCTTCAACACATGCTGCACTCTATTAAAGCAATCAACTGTTGCTTTCTATGTGATTTATAGTTTTGACTAAATTCTGTCTGCAGGTTAATGCCTGAGATGGTTACTAGAATCTTGTCAGATACTCTTAGAAGAGAGAAGGTTTTTTCACATTGTGATGCTTCAGATGTTCTTAGAGAAGCATTCTCTCAAACAGAAGCACATTTAGACCACTTATATGAGGTTTTCCCCTCCCTTCTATTCTGTTTATAAGTTCTAACTTTCTCCTCTATATAACTTGTATTTTATCTGTGCACTGTTTTGTAATTGATGCTAAAAGTAATAACATTTCATCATGGAGCTAATTAACAAAAAAAACTCCTCACTTTGATCTTAATTTGATAAAAGGACAATGTCCTTGACATTTATGAAAGAGGTTATGCTATTATTTTCAGGGTTGTACTGCAACAGTGCTTCTAATCTGGGCTGATGGTGATGACAATTACTTTGCTCAATGTGCAAATGTTGGGGATTCTTCCTGTATTGCAAAGTATGTTTTGTGCTCATACATTTTCATTGTTGATGTTTTGTTGTGTTTAGTGATGAGTCCTCTGATGATGTCCAAATGCTGGATCTTTCTTTAGTAACTTCTGTTTTCTAGAATGTTGTTTATCCAGTTGAAATCATATTTTGTAGGGGTTTGTTTGTTGAAGTCATGTTAGTTGTTGTGTTAACATTGAGCCTTGGTATTACTTGTGCAGTATTGAGGGGAAACCAATCAAGATGTCGGAAGACCATCGCATAGCCAGTTATACAGAAAAAATGCGGATGGCAGCATCTGGAGAACCACTCAAGGATGGGGAAACACGACTATGTGGTAATTGAGGGTTTGTTATAAATAAATACCTGTTTTCAACTACTTTTCTTTTATGTTTATTCAATCAGCAATTTCGGATACACGTTCAGGGTTAAATCTTGCACGAATGCTGGGAGACAAGTTTCTTAAGCAGCAGGATGCTCGATTCAGTTCTGAACCTTACATAAGTCGGGTTGTGTACATGAATCCAGAAAGCCGCGATTTTGCTATAATGGCTAGGTAAAGCTATTATTTTACTCTCTCTAGTGTCACCCCTCATGTAATGCTAATTTTTTCTTTCCTCACCTGAGTCTTTTGTGCTCTGTATCACTTAGTGTGTGTGAGTGTGTGTCAAGTAGGGGTGTAAACGGGCCGAGCTACTCGAGATCGGCCGCTAAAAACTTGAATCAAGCCGAGCTTCGATTGGCGCTCATTTAATAAATGAGCTCGAGCCCGAGCTTCACATATTGGGCTCAAGCTTGGTTTTAAAAAGCGAGAAGTGCACCAAGGCAACAAGGTCTAAAACCGAAACCGAGGTTCAAAACGCACCGCTTTTCATACGCGAGGCGCAAGGGGTTTATATAAATACTTTTATATATCTCATAGGTTTTTAGCATCCCTACACAAAACTTAGTTATAAATAAGCTTTGTATATGATTTACTATAAAACTACCTATATATATGTACAACCTAAAAAGCCTGTCGTACAACATCCTGATGCACACAAACTCACATTGTACAAGAAGGGCGCGCGCCTCACCTGCGCCTCAAGACTCTTTTCAAAGCGCCTCGCCTGCGCCTTTTTTACAATGTGCGCTTTAGGTAGTCAAAAGCGAAGCACCTTGCGCCTCAGACGCTTTTTAAAACCCAGAGCTCTTGCAAGCTCGCGCGCCTAAACATGCATTTTATTTATATTATATATTTTTTTAATATATTAAATATATATTTATATAATTATTATTATTATATGCAAAATTATGATAAAAATAATTTTTATATATATAAATTATAAATTTATATATATATAAATAATTATAAAATTATATATAAATAAAATGATTAATTAATAAACGAGCCGAGCCAGATCCGAGCTCAAGCTTGAAAACCTACCCACAAATGGAGCTCGAGCTCGGTCTATCTTAAGTTAAACGAGTTGAGCTCGAGCTTAGGCGAGGCTCAGCCCGTCTTGTTTACACCTATTTAACTCGGCCCGTCTAAGCTCGAGTGATTCATGAGCAGGTCGGCTTACACCCTTTGTTGCTTATACTTGTGTGATTCTAAAATGGTTTGAATTGGATGCAGTGACGGGTTCTGGGACGTGGTTAATCCTAAGAAAGCGTTCCAAATTGTCCATCAGGTTACAACACATTCATCCAAAAGCAATTACTTCATGTGAAGTCACTTGTAACCTGGTTTTTGTGTGCAGGAACGAGAAAGAAATGTCATGAGTTGTTCAGCAGACAAGATTGCCGAGGCGTTGTTGAGGGAGGCTAGATCACAACGTACAAAGGACAACACATCGATAATTTTCTTAGATTTTGATTCTTGTAAACGCGACGATGTATAGAATAATAAAGTTGACATATAATTTATTGTTATTATTATTATATGTAAAATATAGTTTAACAGTTGTTGGAAGGTGCTTATGGTCATAAATAGAAAGGTGAGATACCTATGTTGGTTTGGAAAGACTGCCTCACAATCAGATTGCATATGGAAGGTGATTCTAAGAGAAACCCTCAATGAAATGAAATTGTGGTTGCAACCATTAACAAACTGATTCTAGATGAATCATTTGTTTGCCCATTAGTAGTTTATCTGCAACACTAAACGATTCCAGCTTCCTTTCCGTGAACCCGTACCCGTTTACTCATAACCGACTCGTCACCAACTATGCGATTCATGAGTTTGTATTTATCCCTCAAATGGTTCCGGGTACGGGCCTGGTAATACCCATTTTGCTCACTCCTAACATTAGTTATGTTCTCACTTTTTGAGACGTTGATAACATTGCATAACACCACGCACACACTTGATTTACCTTATGAACCAACCGGAAACATCAACTGATTTAGTTATTGTAGAAAATTCTGAACCATGATTTTCTTTAAAATACCAATGATTCATAGTGATATCTTTTATATGTATGGCAGCTGAGTGAGTAACTTCATGATTTATTTTTAACAAGTGTCAAAGATGAAATTATAATATGTTATAGATTTGATTAACCCGTACAAGGTAATGGGAGCTGTTATTTCCTGCTGTTATTTATTTGGTGTGGTCATCGATCAACGAAATAGATAAAAAGGAAAATAATAATACCAAAACACAATTTAAGAAAAAAAATAATTGGTGACACACGACAACAAACCAATGAATTGGTCATGAGTTAATAATAATACCAAAACACAATATTAAAAAAACAATTGGTGACACATGGAAACAAACCAATAAATCTGATACTATTAATGACCTTTGGTTTTTAATATAGGCAAAATAGATTCTAATGATCCATGATCCATTGACCGATAATATTCTATATTGATAATTTGACCAATGATAGTTCTAACTTTCATTTTTATTGCTAATGACAGTCCTAGTAGCATAATCATTATTAAATTGCATTCGATTTATACTTAATTCCTACTCGATTATGTTTGTACGTTTCATCATTTCGTTCAAAATCATTATTTTGAGCAAAACCAGTTGCAAATTTATAATGATTATGCACAGTGAAAGTTAGGACCGTAATCAGTCAAATTACAAGTATGAAGTATTATCGACCACCATGTCATGGTTTAGATTATTAAAATCCAATCTATACTATGTATTAAATAAAGATTTTCCATACCACGTGTCGCCTCCGTATTCATTCTTGTCATTTTTTCCCGTCTCTATCTTATTAAATACACCTCAATCTTTTAATAATAATATATTTAAAAAAATACTATTTATACTAATAAAACACATTTATTTGAAATTATTCCTTATTATTAGAAACTTTGAAATTTAATTATGTAACATTTATTTTTCAATCAAATAGTAATGAAAGTCAAATTAAATTAAATAGTAATTGACGTATTTTTGAAACATAATTATATATTACTTTTACGTATTTTGAATTTTGTTTTCTATCCTTAGTATATGCAATACATTTTTACACCTGTAAAATATATACATAAAATTTTAAGAATTTTATGTATTAATATTTTTCACATCGTGTGTATTACACGGGTTCTAAGCTAGTTACCTTTAATATATAAATATACTAGGTTAGAATCTCGTGTATTACACAAAATTGTATATTAAAAAAGATAAAACTTATAAATTTGTAAATACGTCGTAACTTGTCAGACTATTATGATCGTCTCGAGATATATCAAGTGGAAATGTGTGTATATAACAAATTATTATTTTTATTTAATTAGTTATACTAGCTTAGATCTCGTGTACTACACACGGGTTGAAAAATATCAAAAATAGTATTCTTAAATCTTTATGTGTATATTTTACAGTATACTTACGATAGAAAACAAAATTCAAAAAATGTAAAATATAATATATAATTGGGTTTCGAAAATACGTTAAGTACTATTTAATGTAAAATTTTGATTTTCATTTATTATTTGATTGAAAATAAAAGTTAAATAATTAGATTTTAAGTTTTTTATAATAATTGATAAATTAAAATAAATGTGTTTTATTAGTATATTTAATACTTTCTTTAAATATATATTATTATTAAAAGATGAAGGATTTTAATAAGAGAGAGAGACGGAAAAAAAGATGATAAAAATGAATATGAAAACGATATGTGGCATGGAAATTTTTGTATTTATTATATAGTATAGATATTAATTACTTTTCCATAAAAACTTATTAAAAAAACAATTAAAGAAAGTTTGTGTAATTAATAGGAGAGAGAGGCGGGAAAATTGACTCACCAAAACCTTTATTTATTAATATGTATAGATTTTGATTTCATATTATATATTCTTATTTAATATAATTAGTATTCTTCTTTAATAATATATTTATAATATCATTATTATTTAATAAGATAGATGCACATTTATTATGAGAGAGATACAGGAAAATCAATGTGAGGAGGCATGAGAAAATGACAAGTGTCCACCTCAAACATTTATTTATTAGTATAGATTGTATCTTTTATATCAAGTTATTATAAAAAAGATATTTGAAATGTTTTTATATTATAGTCTTTTTTTTAAACTCTAATGGTCATTTAAGATGTTCACCGATATAAGGTTTGAACCTGGGTCTCTTTTATATTAAAGTTTTTTTTAATTTAATATATACCTCTATAAAATTAAAAAATATCATATATATTAAATATCATATATATATTCATATGAGGATTCTCTGTGATTATTTCATATGGGTCATCAAGATCCTGTAAGTATCACTTAAAAGGTTAATCTTTATCTTGTTGTATCTTATGGATATGTCGCAAATAGAGTAAAAGTGCCATTGAGATTTAATATTTACCATTCCTTTTGCTCGAGAACACCTTAGTAGATCTCTGCAAACAACCCAAATCAAGAACTTCATTTAATATGCATAAAATAAAAAGAGAGTCAAGTTTCTCAACTTATCGTGCCCTAAAATAATAGTTAGCGACACAATCTACAGTTCAATGAAGAATCTAAATCGGTGAACTGTACATTTTATTGCTTACGGATATCAAATTTGTGAAACAATAACTTTCCTTTTTTAGCAGCAAGAAAATCAACCAATTCACATAATTTGACCTTATGCAATATAACATATTAAAAGGGCACAAAGTTCCCAAATTTATTTTCATAATAGCATTGAAAGCAAGCTACAACGCCTCTAAAAGTATTTTAAAGAAATAAAGCATTCAACTTTAGCAACAACAAAGTTAAGTAATGAGCATGGTTTGACTTTCTAAGATCAAAGGAAACATATACCACCATCCTTCTATAATTAGCATAAAGATCTTCAGCATACTCAACCACTGAAAGCCGATTTCCATCATTGCAGGCATAGATATCAGATTCCTCAAAAATATCCTCCATCCCAACCTCTTCCTATCACTTTAAACAAAAAACAAAAAAGTTAATCTAATGATCTCAAAAGCCATTTCGATAAAACACATTGATAAAGATAAGACATATACCATATCATGATCCACCATTGTATCTTATGTTTTCAAGAACATTGGCACCAATTGATTTTCATCTTCATCTTCCCATACACCAAAAATCTCCTAGTAAGTAGATCAAATTACAAGTAAAAAAGTTAGCAAATTAAAGAAAAGTCAACATGGTGAAAGTTTGAAATTAATGGTACCTCTTGGAAACACTGCTTATTTCTAATTTCTGCAGCAAGTTTCCTTTTATCACAAACAAAATCAAATCCAATTGTTAGTACAAAAACATCTCAAATACCCACCCAAATTGCTTAAACATTAGTCTTAAAATCAGAATCCCATTTTGAGTTTAAAACCAATTTCCCACACACAGAATTAATAGGTTTAAACTTTAACTAAACATGAATGCATTACTATTAATAATGAAATGTTTTGGAATTATACAAAATGGTTCATTCTTGTAAATATATTGCATTTTATTGTCTTCGAATTCTCAAGATTTGATATTTGTGCAAAAAGAAACATCATTTCAGTATGCAAAAGGAAAACATGGAGTTACTTGAACTTCCATCCCGAACGGATTAGTGCGGTACACTTTGATTTACTTTTAATAACATAAAATCGGACTACAAAGAGAAAGTTAAGAAGATTAAGTACCTGGCGAAGAAGATTTAGGGTTTCAGGAGAATAGATTGAAGGTCAGCGGCGAAGAAGATTGAAGGCAGCGGCTATGGTAACGTCAATGGAGAACATACGCAAAGGTACAGTACTCGAAAGAAGAGGGATTGTTAACCACTGATGCAAAGAGTCCAAATTAAACTGTGCCATAATTTTACACGAGTGAAGAGGGATTGTTAACCAGTGATGATCACAAAAGTAGAACATTTGGGTAATCGTTACATTTTATATAATCTAAAAGGAAAAAAACACCGATTCGGGCAACAAAAACAAACCAACCTGCAAAAAAAGTAAAGAATTTGAGATGAACAAAAACAAACCAACAGACAAATCATCATCACAAGTTTGCAATGTTTTCACAACCGGACCGGACGTCGAACCGGTCTCCTTACCGGTCCACTGGTCGGACCGGATTTAAGAACCGGACGACGTCATAAATATTATAAAAATATATCAGTCTAAATAGCTTTTAATCCTTTCAAAAACCACCAACAAGTCAATTCAAATAATTTTAAACTAACAATTACCTACGAAATAAGAAGCCAAGAGACTTAAAAAAGATTAAAAAAAAAAAAAAAAAAATAGTCAAGCGGTTCAACCGGTCCGACCACCCGGTTTCCGGTCCGACCGCCGGTTCAACCGGTCCGACCACCGGTTCGCTGCAGAAACGGTTCAACACATGTAACCGGACAGGCCAGACCACCGGTTCCCGGTCCGACCGGCCGGTCCGGTCCGGGTTTCAAAACATTGCAAGTTTGTTTGTGTATTCATTCCAAAAGTGTCTCCCTGTCTTAGTCAACGTAATAGGTCCTGTAACAATTGTTGCACCTGCCTCAAATCCCACCCCGGTTAATATGAACTGCCAATTGTATCCGTTCTTTCATTCGTACTATGTCTAATAATTAAATCATACACAAACTCAACAATAATTTTCTTTCTATTAAATGTTTTATAGATAGGCAAAAAATAAACTCAACATATGAGTTGAAAACATTTTGGCTCTAAAAACCTCCCAAACCAACACAGGTCTGTAGGTTCAAACAAAAACACGACATTAAACATTAAAGATTTTAATTTTAATTTTCACATCACTTCATTAGGTAAAACGTTTAAAAATTTAATTTTATTTTTATGCCATTAAGATAACCCAAAACCCAACCGAATAATTTCATATGATCTTCATAGAATACCTAATCCGTTGTTGTTGCCTCTGTTGGTGCATATTCGCCAGAAATTGCTCCCGCAGCAACCATTCAATCCAAAACCCAAAAAGTTAAAGCAAAAATTATTAAATGTTGTTGAATAACGAAGAGAACGAAATCCCTATTTTTCGTTTAAAATTGGATTTGAAGATTGAAGTTCTAGGGTTTGTGTTTGTTGAGGGAGAAAAGGGGAAACGTGGAAGATGAATTGAGAAAGTAATGGTATTGTGTGGAGAGTACGCTCATGGAGGCTAAGGGCGTAAGGAAAGGGTGGAGGAGATGAGCGGTCTAGGCATGGAGCCCTAGATGGTAGCGAGGACGGTAAAGAGGCGGATGTTTCAAATTATGAAACCCTAGAGAGATACCGATGTATTAAGATCCGAAGGAGAAAATGGGTTAAATCCGGGTTTTAATGACCCGCGTGTGAAGTCAAAGAAAAATTTAGGCGGGAAAAACAAATTGTAGGTGCTCTAAATGCTTAACACGTGGCTCCACCAAACCTTTATTTATTAATATGTATAAATTTGATTGATTATAAACACCGATCATAAAAATGGACTAGTTTGGTGATTTTATCTCCTTTAGGTGACGTTTTAGGTTGGAATTTCATATTTGTTTAGAGCATGTGTAGTGGAAGGCGTGAACACAAGGGCGTTATCCAAATCAGCCATTAATTCCCAGGAACACCGCCTCCCTAGGCGTTAGTGGGGCGTGATCAAGGGGGCGTGGGGGCAATCACGGTGGAGGGGAGTTGAGTTGGGTCTAACAATTCGTTGGAAAGAGCCATTAAAATAAAATAAAAAATATTTTATTTTTAATCTATATATATCATCCTCTCAACCAAGAACACCTCATTCTCATATCCTCTCAACCAAGAACACCTCATTCTCGTATCCTCTCAACAAAAACACCTCATTCACATATTCTCTCAACCAATAACACACCACTATATATTCTCCAAACCTATTTAAAATGAAATGGTCATCTACGTCGTCGAGTTCAACGGAAGAAGATGATGTGATAATTGAATCGGTTCGTTACGCGTACGAAGTGGCCGAAGAAGCCGAGAGTTCACGAGTGATAACACGACGAGTTCAAGTAATGTGGGACGGGGGAAGCTGGTATTGAATGTCTAATACGGGATTACTTTAGTGAGAATCCCATTGTTAATGATGTTGAATACGAGCATGGATATTATCTTGCTGGCGTTATATATTCGGAGTACGCCAAATTTGTCAAAGCATATACTAGCCCAATTGTTGAGAAAAGAAAACTTTTCAAAAAAGCACAAGAATCAGCACATAATGATATCGAACGTGTTTTTGGAGTTATAAAGAAAAATGAGCTATAATTAAATATATGTGCCGTATTTGGTCCAAAGATAAAATAAAGAATGTTATGTACACTTTTATAATATTACATAACATGATATTGGAAGACCCGCGTATGAAGTCAAAGAACCATTTAGGCGGGAAAAACCAATTGTAGGTGCTCTAGATGCTTGACACGTGGCTCCACCAAACCTTTATTTATTAATATGTATAGATTTGATTGATTATAAACACCGATCATAAAAATGGACTAGTTTGATGATTTTATCTCCTTTAGGTGACGTTTTAGGTTGGAATTTCATATTTGTTTAGAGCATGTGTAGTGGAAGGCGTGAACACAGGGGCGTTATCCAAATCAGCCATTAACAGGGGCGCTATCCAAATCAGCCATTAATTCCTAGGAACACCGCCTCCCTAGGCGTTAGTGGGGCGTGATCAAGGGGGGCGTGGGGGCAATCACGGTGGAGGGGAGTTGAGTTGGGTCAAACTATTAGTTGGAAAGAGCCATTAAAATAAAATAAAAAATATTTTATTTTTAATCTATATATATCATCCTCTCAACCAAGAACACCTCATTCTCATATCCTCTCAACCAAGAACACCTCATTCTCATATTCTCTCAACAAAAACACCTCATTCACATATTCTCTCAACCAATAACACACCACCATATATTCTCCAAACCTATTTAAAATGAAATGGTCATCTACGTCGTCGAGTTCAACGGAAGAAGATGATGTGATAATTGAATCGGCTCGTTACGCGTACGAAGTGGCCGAAGAAGCCGAGAGTTCACGAGTGATAACACGACGAGTTCAAGTAATGTGGGACCGGGGAAGCTGGTATTGAACGTCTAATACGGGATTACTTTAGTGAGAATCCCATTGTTAATGATGTCGAATACGAGCATGGATATTATTTTGCTGGCGGTATATATTCGGAGTACGCCACATTTGTCAAAGCATATACTAGCCCAATTGTTGAGAAAAGAAAACTTTTCAAAAAAGCACAAGAATCAGCACAGAATGATATCGAACGTGTTTTTGGAGTTATAAAGAAAAAATGAGCTATAATTAAATATCCGTGCTATATTTGGTCCAAAGATAAAATAAGGAATGTTATGTACATTTGCATAATATTACATAACATGATATTGGAAGACCCGCGTGTGAAGTCAAAGAACCATTTAGGCGGGAAAAACCAATTGTAGGTGCTCTAGATGCTTGACACGTGGCTCCACCAAACCTTTATTTATTAATATGTATAGATTTGATTGATTATAAACACCAATCATAAAAATGGACTAGTTTGGTGATTTTATTTCCTTTAGGTGACGTTTTAGGTTGGAATTTCATATTTGTTTAGAGCATGTGTAGTGGAAGGCGTGAACACATGGGCGTTATCCAAATCAGCCATTAACAGGGGCGTTATCCAAATCAGCCATTAATTCCCAGGAACACCGCCTCCCTAGGCGTTAGTGGGGCGTGATCAAGGGGGCGTGGGGGCAATCACGGTGGAGGGGAGTTGAGTTGGGTCTAACAATTCGTTGGAAAGAGCCATTAAAATAAAATAAAAAATATTTTATTTTTAATCTATATATATCATCCTCTCAACCAAGAACACCTCATTCTCATATCCTCTCAACCAAGAACACCTCATTCTCGTATCCTCTCAACAAAAACACCTCATTCACATATTCTCTCAACCAATAACACACCACTATATATTCTCCAAACCTATTTAAAATGAAATGGTCATCTACGTCGTCGAGTTCAACGGAAGAAGATGATGTGATAATTGAATCGGTTCGTTACGCGTACGAAGTGGCCGAAGAAGCCGAGAGTTCACGAGTGATAACACGACGAGTTCAAGTAATGTGGGACGGGGGAAGCTGGTATTGAATGTCTAATACGGGATTACTTTAGTGAGAATCCCATTGTTAATGATGTTGAATACGAGCATGGATATTATCTTGCTGGCGTTATATATTCGGAGTACGCCAAATTTGTCAAAGCATATACTAGCCCAATTGTTGAGAAAAGAAAACTTTTCAAAAAAGCACAAGAATCAGCACATAATGATATCGAACGTGTTTTTGGAGTTATAAAGAAAAATGAGCTATAATTAAATATATGTGCCGTATTTGGTCCAAAGATAAAATAAAGAATGTTATGTACACTTTTATAATATTACATAACATGATATTGGAAGACCCGCGTATGAAGTCAAAGAACCATTTAGGCGGGAAAAACCAATTGTAGGTGCTCTAGATGCTTGACACGTGGCTCCACCAAACCTTTATTTATTAATATGTATAGATTTGATTGATTATAAACACCGATCATAAAAATGGACTAGTTTGATGATTTTATCTCCTTTAGGTGACGTTTTAGGTTGGAATTTCATATTTGTTTAGAGCATGTGTAGTGGAAGGCGTGAACACAGGGGCGTTATCCAAATCAGCCATTAACAGGGGCGCTATCCAAATCAGCCATTAATTCCTAGGAACACCGCCTCCCTAGGCGTTAGTGGGGCGTGATCAAGGGGGGCGTGGGGGCAATCACGGTGGAGGGGAGTTGAGTTGGGTCAAACTATTAGTTGGAAAGAGCCATTAAAATAAAATAAAAAATATTTTATTTTTAATCTATATATATCATCCTCTCAACCAAGAACACCTCATTCTCATATCCTCTCAACCAAGAACACCTCATTCTCATATTCTCTCAACAAAAACACCTCATTCACATATTCTCTCAACCAATAACACACCACCATATATTCTCCAAACCTATTTAAAATGAAATGGTCATCTACGTCGTCGAGTTCAACGGAAGAAGATGATGTGATAATTGAATCGGCTCGTTACGCGTACGAAGTGGCCGAAGAAGCCGAGAGTTCACGAGTGATAACACGACGAGTTCAAGTAATGTGGGACCGGGGAAGCTGGTATTGAACGTCTAATACGGGATTACTTTAGTGAGAATCCCATTGTTAATGATGTCGAATACGAGCATGGATATTATTTTGCTGGCGGTATATATTCGGAGTACGCCACATTTGTCAAAGCATATACTAGCCCAATTGTTGAGAAAAGAAAACTTTTCAAAAAAGCACAAGAATCAGCACAGAATGATATCGAACGTGTTTTTGGAGTTATAAAGAAAAAATGAGCTATAATTAAATATCCGTGCTATATTTGGTCCAAAGATAAAATAAGGAATGTTATGTACATTTGCATAATATTACATAACATGATATTGGAAGACCCGCGTGTGAAGTCAAAGAACCATTTAGGCGGGAAAAACCAATTGTAGGTGCTCTAGATGCTTGACACGTGGCTCCACCAAACCTTTATTTATTAATATGTATAGATTTGATTGATTATAAACACCAATCATAAAAATGGACTAGTTTGGTGATTTTATTTCCTTTAGGTGACGTTTTAGGTTGGAATTTCATATTTGTTTAGAGCATGTGTAGTGGAAGGCGTGAACACATGGGCGTTATCCAAATCAGCCATTAACAGGGGCGTTATCCAAATCAGCCATTAATTCCCAGGAACACCGCCTCCCTAGGCGTTAGTGGGGCGTGATCAAGGGGGCGTGGGGGCAATCACGGTGGAGGGGAGTTGAGTTGGGTCTAACAATTCGTTGGAAAGAGCCATTAAAATAAAATAAAAAATATTTTATTTTTAATCTATATATATCATCCTCTCAACCAAGAACACCTCATTCTCATATCCTCTCAACCAAGAACACCTCATTCTCGTATCCTCTCAACAAAAACACCTCATTCACATATTCTCTCAACCAATAACACACCACTATATATTCTCCAAACCTATTTAAAATGAAATGGTCATCTACGTCGTCGAGTTCAACGGAAGAAGATGATGTGATAATTGAATCGGTTCGTTACGCGTACGAAGTGGCCGAAGAAGCCGAGAGTTCACGAGTGATAACACGACGAGTTCAAGTAATGTGGGACGGGGGAAGCTGGTATTGAATGTCTAATACGGGATTACTTTAGTGAGAATCCCATTGTTAATGATGTTGAATACGAGCATGGATATTATCTTGCTGGCGTTATATATTCGGAGTACGCCAAATTTGTCAAAGCATATACTAGCCCAATTGTTGAGAAAAGAAAACTTTTCAAAAAAGCACAAGAATCAGCACATAATGATATCGAACGTGTTTTTGGAGTTATAAAGAAAAATGAGCTATAATTAAATATATGTGCCGTATTTGGTCCAAAGATAAAATAAAGAATGTTATGTACACTTTTATAATATTACATAACATGATATTGGAAGACCCGCGTATGAAGTCAAAGAACCATTTAGGCGGGAAAAACCAATTGTAGGTGCTCTAGATGCTTGACACGTGGCTCCACCAAACCTTTATTTATTAATATGTATAGATTTGATTGATTATAAACACCGATCATAAAAATGGACTAGTTTGATGATTTTATCTCCTTTAGGTGACGTTTTAGGTTGGAATTTCATATTTGTTTAGAGCATGTGTAGTGGAAGGCGTGAACACAGGGGCGTTATCCAAATCAGCCATTAACAGGGGCGCTATCCAAATCAGCCATTAATTCCTAGGAACACCGCCTCCCTAGGCGTTAGTGGGGCGTGATCAAGGGGGGCGTGGGGGCAATCACGGTGGAGGGGAGTTGAGTTGGGTCAAACTATTAGTTGGAAAGAGCCATTAAAATAAAATAAAAAATATTTTATTTTTAATCTATATATATCATCCTCTCAACCAAGAACACCTCATTCTCATATCCTCTCAACCAAGAACACCTCATTCTCATATTCTCTCAACAAAAACACCTCATTCACATATTCTCTCAACCAATAACACACCACCATATATTCTCCAAACCTATTTAAAATGAAATGGTCATCTACGTCGTCGAGTTCAACGGAAGAAGATGATGTGATAATTGAATCGGCTCGTTACGCGTACGAAGTGGCCGAAGAAGCCGAGAGTTCACGAGTGATAACACGACGAGTTCAAGTAATGTGGGACCGGGGAAGCTGGTATTGAACGTCTAATACGGGATTACTTTAGTGAGAATCCCATTGTTAATGATGTCGAATACGAGCATGGATATTATTTTGCTGGCGGTATATATTCGGAGTACGCCACATTTGTCAAAGCATATACTAGCCCAATTGTTGAGAAAAGAAAACTTTTCAAAAAAGCACAAGAATCAGCACAGAATGATATCGAACGTGTTTTTGGAGTTATAAAGAAAAAATGAGCTATAATTAAATATCCGTGCTATATTTGGTCCAAAGATAAAATAAGGAATGTTATGTACATTTGCATAATATTACATAACATGATATTGGAAGACCCGCGTGTGAAGTCAAAGAACCATTTAGGCGGGAAAAACCAATTGTAGGTGCTCTAGATGCTTGACACGTGGCTCCACCAAACCTTTATTTATTAATATGTATAGATTTGATTGATTATAAACACCAATCATAAAAATGGACTAGTTTGGTGATTTTATTTCCTTTAGGTGACGTTTTAGGTTGGAATTTCATATTTGTTTAGAGCATGTGTAGTGGAAGGCGTGAACACATGGGCGTTATCCAAATCAGCCATTAACAGGGGCGTTATCCAAATCAGCCATTAATTCCCAGGAACACCGCCTCCCTAGGCGTTAGTGGGGCGTGATCAAGGGGGCGTGGGGGCAATCACGGTGGAGGGGAGTTGAGTTGGGTCTAACAATTCGTTGGAAAGAGCCATTAAAATAAAATAAAAAATATTTTATTTTTAATCTATATATATCATCCTCTCAACCAAGAACACCTCATTCTCATATCCTCTCAACCAAGAACACCTCATTCTCGTATCCTCTCAACAAAAACACCTCATTCACATATTCTCTCAACCAATAACACACCACTATATATTCTCCAAACCTATTTAAAATGAAATGGTCATCTACGTCGTCGAGTTCAACGGAAGAAGATGATGTGATAATTGAATCGGTTCGTTACGCGTACGAAGTGGCCGAAGAAGCCGAGAGTTCACGAGTGATAACACGACGAGTTTAAGTAATGTGGGACCGGGGAAGCTGGTATTGAACGTCTAATACGGGATTACTTTAGTGAGAATCCCATTGTTAATGATGTTGAATACGAGCATGGATATTATCTTGCTGACGTTATATATTCGGAGTACGCCACATTTGTCAAAGCATATACTAGAAAAATGATATCGAACGTGTTTTTGGAGTTATACATAAAAATGAGCTATAATTAAATATAAGGAATGTTATGTACACTTTTATAATATTACATAACATGATATTGGAAGACAAAGGCCTAGTCATTTGCCAAAACTATGATGATAACCCGCAGACTCCGCTTGTACAACTAAGCTCCGAATAAAAGCATGCAATTCGTAACGCAATACGCGGAGATTTGACGAAGCATATTTGGAGTATTTGTCCGAGCGACGATTGATTTTTTGTATTTTATTATGTTTGTTTATTAATTAAATAAATTTGTATTTTGTTATCTTTATTTTAAATAAATATTTGTATTTAGTTAAATGATTAAAAATTAAACGTAAAACCACCGCAGCTTAGCGATTTTGGGAAGTGTTTGACGCTGGGGCGTGAAAGAGGGGAAGTGAAACCAGGTCTTACAAAAGCACAAATTTTTCAGACAAACGTTGCACAACAATAATGGCTACAAAGAAGAGAGACGAAGCGGAAGCTGAAACCCGCGTCTCCAATGGCGGCTCTCACGAGAAGAGAAAGAAGATAAAGCACAAGACAAGAGATAAAGAGCAGAAGAACGTTTTAATGGATGTTACCCCTCCTACTGTCAGCATCGCTCTTCCTGGCTCTATCATCGACAATAATCAGTCCTTCGAGCTCGCCACTAGGGTAGTAAACCATTTCTATCTAATCCCTTGATCTTGCACACCAACTGTTTGATAATTTGTCTGACTGAAAGAAACTGCAATATTTTACCCTTTTTTGTGCACTAAATTTTGGCTGACATTTTTGTGTTGGTTTGCAGCTAGCTGGTCAAATAGCTCGTGCCGCCACCATATTCCGAATTGATGAGGTTAAACTTTTAGTTGTGGTTTTTATTGATCACTAAATTATGATTGTAGTGGAAGGGGAACAATGAGCATGTCAAAGAGGTTTACCCCTTTGGTGATCAATACCAAAAGGTGATAGGCGAATGCATCTATAGTCACTGAAACCTATTATTTTAAAAGCTAAAGAACATATTGAAACCTATTAAAGATTTTACCAACACAGAATAGTAACCAAGTTTCCATATGTTCCATTTTAGTCACTAATTTTTTTTGTCTCATTTAAGTCGGTCAAGTTTCACGTGCCGTTCCAATCTTGCGCAATTACTAGGTTAACATGTTACTTCTTTTTTGGATTCATTTTATGAATATGGTGAAAATGTGACAAAAATAAGTTTGAGTGACTAAAATGTTGGGTTTTAACATGTCCTTTTAAAATCATTTTGCAACGGAAGCGGTTTTGACATGTTAGATCTAAAACTTTAGAAAACAAAACCCACCAAGGATCCATATGTAGTTCTTGAAACTTAAAAAGAAACAAACCATAGGGTGTTAGAAATAGCTGCACTTGCTTCTGAAGTGCTCCGGCTCCTCTATAAATATGTATTTAGCAATTTGGTGTACTAAAATTTGATAATCACCATGTTCATTACTTATAGGTGTCACACTCATGGAACAAGCTCCAAGTTCTGCCAGCACGCTCGTGGATGTGGGGCTTAGTAAGGTATGCATTTGATCAATATCTACATGTAATGCTAATGTTGTTATTATATGCATCTGATATCTTACTAATGCATTTTGGATTTGGAAGTTTTAAATGTGTACACATAAAAACTTAGTAGTACACCCTAAAGTTGACTGTAGTTTTCAGAAACCAGAGGGCTCTTTCCATTAATAACATGATGCAGTTAGTAATAGTGAATAGGAGTATGGGTCATGATGGAACTTTTCGTTAACAATGTAGGTGTTTTGATACATGTAAATTTTCTTTTACATTCTTCAGACGGGAAATGTTTAAAAATAAAACTGGGATATTCTTTGTTGGTGGTTCAGTTTGGATGTACAGTTAGTAGAATAAATTGTAAAGTTGATGACTCAAAACAAAGAAAAAGAAGGATATTAGTTTATACAAGCCCATAACTATGGATATGGTACTGGCATTGTAGATAAACTGTTTTATACAGTTATCTTATCCCCTCCATTTCACACGCACACTACAGCTCACCCATATACAAACTGAAGAGGCTCGAGAGCCGCTGCCCTGGCCGACATTTCATAATGATTATTTCTTGTATTTTAAAACCTTAAATGGGTATAATAGTCATTTTCACAAATTGTGGCTATCTTCTTTGTAATCTGATGACATATTCTGACATTGGCGGTTTGAATGGCATTCTCCCTTTGAATTTGAGGTCTCTGTTGTGTAGGACAGTTAAGGGGTCTGATGGTCTGTTCAGTAGAACTAATTGAATGATATGAACTACACACATGCACACACGCACCGGTGTAGAAATTATACCATACTTTACTCCATAACCTTTGAAATACTTGAATATGAGAATTGATAGCGTCTGTCAACCTACAATCATCTCCCACGAACAAAATCCCAAATTTGATGTAAATAGGGCTATTACAATCTTCACCAAAGTCAAACTCATAGCAAAGCTCCCGTCCACTTATAACAGAAGTGGAGAAAACAAGTTTATTTTTCAATTGAGAGGAGTAGAGACTCTTAATGGTTAAACTAATGGATTGGGTCTGAGACTAAGTGATCTTTTGCTTACTTCTTAGTAGTTGAGATCTTTTTTTTTTTACTTTTTATCGTTTTGTTTTCTAGTTAGTATTGTAACTTGTTACAAACAAATCCATATTTGGCCAGTTCAAATGTTGGATTTTGTTAGTGCTACTGTACTTAAGTGACTATGAAAAAATTGCTTAGGATTTTTACATAAATTAGCAAGATTCCATGCTTCAAATTCAATCCTGATTCTAGCAACTTATCATGGAGATTCTCTAAAATAACAACAAACTTTCTATTTTTGCAAAAATGCAAAATTTTACGAACTGATTACCTGTTTATCAAGCCAGTCTTGTTTTTTTACTGTGAAAATTTATTTATTTTACTTCCATTTAAATAAAAAAGTTACTTATATCGTTACTAAAAAGTTAAAAACTAAATAAGAATACAAAAATGACCTAATAATATTGTAATAATGTAAAATGTTGCTATTTTTTGGTAAAAGGTTAAAGGTTTATTACTATTTTTAGAGAATTTTTGTAGTTGGTTTCTAGAATTAGGAATTGAGGCATAGTATCTATCTATTTTAACCAAAAAAGCCCAAGTTTCTTAGTTGATTGCTTATTTTTTCTGCAAAAATGTTGGTGATAATGGTCCCTTGACGAAGGACATATTAGAAAATGTGTTCTTTCTGGTCATTTCTACTTTTCTTGGACACAAGGTATCAATTTTTTTTTATTAGAACGGCTAACTCACAAACTCTCTAAACCTACTCCTATATCTACACCAATGTCCACCATGGGACTAGAACCTCAACCACTTGGAGAGGAACACCTTTACTACACACCATTGATACCACTAGGCTACAAGCCCTTTGGTACAAAGTTCATCTGATAGTTGTATCTTGTGTATGCACCTTTCTAAATTAACTTAAGTTACTCCACCTTGAGAATCTTTGAGTGACATTAATGTAATATACCTCCTTGAAGTCTTGCCAGATGTTAAGATATTTTGTTATTCCATGCAACAGTCACTATGTGTTGATAGCAAATTCAATATGCTAGTGAAATCCCAATCTATAGGTTCTGTAAAAACATCTAGAACACCATATGTACTATGTAAAAGGTTTCTTTAATAACTCTTTGGCCCATCTCATGTTAATTCATATTTCCTTAAATGAAGAACAATATAATAATAAGAGATGTAGGGAGATGCATTTATCCTTAAGTCATGGGAGTTGGTTAGTTGGCACCTTGAATCAATAAACTATGCTTGTCTACGTACACATTTAAAGTTGGAACACTACTTGTGTTACATATTTAAAGAAAATTAGGATTAAAAGATCATTCCTGTATTAGTGAATTTATCAGTTTGCAAAGTAATATTCATGTGATTGAATTAACAAGTATCAAGACAACACATCTTGAATTCTTTTGAATGAAACAATTCCTTTGAATAACAACTATACTTTTGGGCTTTACATACCAACCAGACATCACCTATATATATGTATATGTATATATGCTTCAAAGGTATTTAATGAAGATTGAGAGTGCTCTTTATATGTTTGTTTTAATGAAGATCATCACTCCTTGCAGAATGTCGTAATTGATCAAGCACTGGAGCCTGGAACAAGAGTAACTGTAGCAATGGGAACTGATCGCCGACTGGATGGTACTTATGAATTCTTCATTCATGTTTCAATTGTGTAACAAACGCTTTCTTGATGTGTCATATAAAAGCACACCTTTTGAGGGCAGCTCATTGTGGATGTAAATCTGTTATCTCAAATGTGGGTGATGTAGGAGTTCAAATAAATTGCATAAACAGAAAGGGGAAAAATGAATGCAAACACATGCAAGTTGGTGTATCCGCCCTCGGTTTGAGTGGGGAGTTCCCGAGTTGACTTAAATAAATCGGATATGGGGCAACCCTCTAGGTCTCCGAACTCGCCCATTTAGTCTGTTAGTTATGTTTAATTAACTATTTTATTATACCCTGAAATTTTAATATTCTTATACCATACGTTCATAATAACCCAAAACCTAAATTGTTATTATATTTGTGAAATGCCCAATGGGCCCTAGGGTTTTGTTAGGTTTAGGTACCCTCTCCTATATATACCCATGCGTATTCTTTTGTTAATGTATCAATTATAAAGCCTTTGAATCTCTGATTACATGCCATATTATAAATTTTGTTTTATGTCACATTGGTTTTCTGGCTAGTTATTTTTTTCATTGTTTCTTCCTTGTCGATATAGTTTAACGTTGAGAATGTGATATATGTGTGTATGTGTGTGTGTGTGTGTGTATATATATATGATCTCTTCTAAATTTGTTTATTTTAATTTTTCGATAGCCGTTGTGTGAAGGGGCTGAGTGTTATTGTGTTTGATTTTGTAGATCAGCCACGTCCAGTTGTCTCATCATCGAAACCTAGGGAAGAAGCAGGAATTTATTGGGGCTATAAAGTGAGATATTCTGCCAATATCAGTTCAGTACTTAAATGCTGCCCGTATAAGGTACGCATTTTCTTGATTAAATATGTCATCATTTTCTTGCAACATCAGATTTCATTCATCTTTATTATATTTTCTAGGGTGGGTATGATTATCTCATTGGTACATCAGAACATGGCAATATTGTCAAGTCATCAGAGCTTCAGTTACCATCTTTCAGGTATAATTACCAGGGCTGTGGACAGATCTTTATTTCTTATTATGATTAGTTGGATATTGTGAAACATCGAGGAAAAACCAATATTCAACTACGAACCACTAAAATTTTGAAAACCATTCGAAAAATTGAGAACCACTTTTTAGCTGTCCGATTTTCTTGACAGATTTTTTCACGCGGTGGCATTTTTGTAATTAACGTGGAAACACATCAGGCCAGGTTAATTTTGATTCACCAATGAATACACTATATGTATACATGTAGTGTATTCACCATGAAGTGAATACACTATAGTTTCTAATAATGTAGTCACTCGTGTTTACTTGTATTCACAAATACCTATGTTTGGTAAATACGGATTTTGAGGTTAATTATGAAAATGTCATCGTGTTGATTTGGTATATTCAGTGTTTACGTATGCTCACCGGTGAATACAACATGTTTTCACGTTAATTATAAGCGTAAAAGTAATCTTTATCAAGCAGATCCGACGGCTAGAAGGTGGTTCTCATTTTAAAATGGCAGACGCGATAAAAAAAATCCGTGTATATATAATTTACTTCATCCTTAGATCAAAGTTGGAGTAGTTTGTGAATCCAAACCAATATAATTTCTGTTTGTTTGTAATTTAAACATTTATAGACGTATAATGCAAAAATGATGTATTGTTGTATATCTACTTTGAGTTTCAATGCTATGCAAGTAAAACTGAAGTGACTTATTTGTGTTATAGGCATCTGTTAATTGCTTTCGGGGGAGTTGCAGGATTGGAAGAGTGCTTCGATTTAGACAAAAATCTCAAGGTAGTCTTTGAATTTGTTATGACTTTTATTGTTACATATATGGGTTTTACTTCCGTTATATGTTTTTATTCGGCCATTGATCCCATCTATTACTATATAGACCCCATAGTAGTCAAAGGCGCAGCCTAGCGCAGCAATAAGGCGTTGTGCCATCAAGGCTCGCAGGTGCAAGTTCTTGCCAAATTATGCAAAAAACCGGTCTTAACAGGTCTGAAACAGCTAAAAAAAACTTCTAAACAGGTCTGAAACAACTAAAACTGGTCTAATCTGAAAATAGCCTGGAACATGCCTAAAACAGCTAAAAATGGCCTGGAATAAAACACGCGTCTTGCTTGCCTCAAACCCTTGTTTTATTAGCGCCTTGAGAACCAAGGAACCAATCTTGGCCTTTAGATAAAAAAAATTGAACAGTCAAGATTTAAGTAATCACATGATCAACCAACTGGAGCTGACGACGAACTTGAAATATTAATGATAAAACTGCTTATTTCAGGGAAAAAAACCTCGCGATGTATTTAGCACGTATTTGAACATATGTCCTCATCAAGGTAGCCGAACAATTCGAACAGAGGTACGATCGATCTGAAGCGAATTTATTCTGAATGAACTTCCAATGCATTATTATTAATTTATTTTTGTTGGTTTTGTTATTGCAAACAGGAAGCAATATTCATATGTCTACAATATTTCCAAGAACCAATTGATCGTGTACTACATGGATGCAGTTAAGTGGCCCCTTTGTTTTGGCCTTTCCTGGAACTTTGTTTTTTTATTAGTACATTAATCTTTGTTTTGTTAAGTACTTATGTATAAGCTGCATTTGGATTGGGTGATGAATATTTAACTACAAAACTAATTTAATATTTTTGGTTTATATTAATCATCTTATGCTATTTCAAAAATGGCAAATTCTTACAAACATTTTGATTAGAATCAAATTTTAGTCATAAATATTCAGTTTTAAAAACACTAGAAATTATGACCCTTTTAACTAAAAAACAAAGTCTGAGAAAGAAAAAATATGTTTTGAAAACCTATTAAAAACCTTTTAACTAAGAAACAAAGTCGTGTGATTGGTTGCCGACATTAATTTTTAAAGGTTTAGTAATTATGAATAATAAAACATTTTAGTTAGGTGTTAATCATTGTTCATAGTACAGAATCATAAGTGATGAAACAGAAAGGAGCCTACTATGTGTACACCACCCCCATTATGCCTATACGACTCGTATAGGTGCTATACATATAGTATAGGCAAAAGTCAAACTGGCGACACACGCAAACATGTCACATTAGTCGCATCCATGTTGCACAATACGGTTGTAGTGTGTCAAAATGCACAAATGTAAAAAACAAGAACAAGAACAATATGACTGTATTGTTGCCCGTATTGTGTCAAAATTTGCACAATACGACCGTATAATGTAAAAAAATATTGGGGGGGGGGTTACAAGTAGCATATGGGGGTGTACGAAGTTTATGACTAAACTGCAAATCGGATTATAAGTTGGATCCGTGTGATCTAATAGTTAATCCGTGTGAAAATTCCTACAAACCTGTTAACTGCCAAATTTTTTGACTTTATACGGTCCATATTTATTTTTTGGCAGTTTTCGAGACTTTATAAAGTCAGAATTAGGGATGACAATGGGCCGGGTTCGGGATGGGTTTTGGTAATCACTAATCACAGTCTCACACCCGATTGTAAAATCATGTCCCATACCCGACCGATTACCCGTTGGGTATTGGGCATACCCACAGAGATCGGGTATACCCGTTATTATTGGGCATACTTGGGAGTATCGGCCAATACTCGTCGGGTATGTGTTAGGTACAACTCTATTTTATAATTTTATAAAGTATGGTTATCAAGTATACAAAAAAAATGTGCACTTAGGATCGAAATGAAAGCCTTAATATCAACCGGAAATAGTGATCGAGTGATGCTTGAGTCATTGTTAAGAATATTAAGCCCAACTTGAATCAAAAGACAACACCAAGTCACCAAGTATAGAAAAAAGTCTCTGTGAAGAATTAAGGATTTATGTTTTTAAACAAAAGAAAAACTAAAAATATAAAGAAAATATTTCGGGTATCCATCGGGTATATTTAATTCGGTTATCGGGTCAGGATCATTTAATACCAAGTTGTACCCGAACCCAAATTTTTTTTATTTATTAATCTCATATCTGGCCCGTTACCTGACCCGAATGTTACAGGTCATTGGGTTCGAATTTTTCTGCCATCCCTAGTCAGAGTTGCGTTTCAAGAAACACAGGCCCAGGGTCTAAATATTTTATACAATAATACTTTTTTTTTTGAAAAAGCCCTAATTTTAAATTTCTTTTTGTCCCCAAAATAGTTTAGCCGCGGGTATATTAGTCGAGTAATCGAACATCATTAAATATCTGTGTCCTTCTGCATCGCCTCGGGGTTCCGACGACTCGCCGTTAATCTGAAGCTACAACCGTTATCGGAAAACAGAATTACGTTTCTCTCTTTTAGTGTGATGTGAGTTTATTTTTCGTTGAATTTTGCCAACTTATTTGAAGTGTTATCAGTCGTTCTAGGGGTTTTTTTCGCCTCGGTTTTTCGCATATATTCTAGTATGGATGTATAAATTTAACCTAAATCCTGCAATTTTGTGGCCTGCAAACTGTTAGGGCTTTTGATCTTCTAGTATTTATCTGTTTTGTGGCCTACAATTTTGTATCAGTTTCTACACACTTAACTATTGTCATGACCAGGGGCGGACCTAAGGCTAGGGGAGGGGTACGCGCAGTGATTTTGTTTTTATGGTTTTATGTATCTCGTTACCCCTCAGCAAAAATTACGTTACCCCTGAACAAAAAATACGTTACCCCTCAAACTTTTTTAAAAGTTTAACACTTAATAAAAAATGACGTTACCCCTCAAACTTATTAGAAAAACCCACTATTTAAAAAATTTGGTCTTTAACAGTGTGTGGGAGTGGACTTTTAATTTTGGGTCCATTAATCCATTTAATTATCCATTTAAGTATATTGTATGTCAACGGTGGGAGCGGGCTTTAGAAAAAATAACAGAAGGCAGCGTTCGATCGAGCATCAGTGAGCAGCAGCAGCCCCTCCCTTCGTTCGCCTACTGCCTCCGCGCCGCCACCGTCGGCTCCGCCACCGGCCGGCCACTGCCCCCTCCCCTCTCTCGGCTCCGATCTCACAAAGAAATAGCAGCGGGCAGCGACGATCTCACAAAGAAATTGCAAAGGTAAATATCAAATTACTAGTTACTTTAATAATGAAATTAATTAGGCTTGTATAAAATTAGTAATTGTTAGGGATTTGTTATAATATTGGAATATGAAAATTAGGGGATTTGATTTTGTTTTGTTTGTTATAAAATTAGGGATTTGTTATAATATTGGAATATGAAAATTAGGGGATTTGATTTTGTTTTGTTTGTTATAAAATTAGGGGTTTGATTTTGTTTTATTTGTTATAAAATTAGGGGTTTGATTATGTTTTGGAAGATGAAAAAACAAGCTCTACTTGGAAAAAATTTTAAAAGAAAATTTCAAGAGGATGATAAAAATGACATTTAGAAAATTTCAAGTGGAAAATTTCAAGAGGATGATGATTCATGACATGTTTGATTTCATGCTCAATTTGTGTATGTGTTGTATCATATTGGTTATAAGTTTGTTAAGAAAGTGGTTACAAAAGCATACATGTGTTAGGGATAGGGTATCACGGCTGTTCCAAATTCTTGAGTTTTATGGTCAAACCCGACTGAATTTTGGTCGAAAAACTGATCCTGCTCAGCCTCTGACTGAACAGCAGCTGCTTTTAACTTTCGTTGACCAGCACAGTTGACCTGTCAGCATTGACCGGCGTTGACTTGGCGGCGATTTAGTATAGCAACAGCTAATTGACGATGGTAGGGACTGGTACTCACTTCGCAACCAGCAAATCCAACCACACAAGCACAAATCGCACAAAGACACTCAAAAACTGTGAAAAACGACACAATAATTAACAATTTACGTGGTTCGGTCGAAACTGACCTACATCCATGACCGCACTAGCGGGTTTAACTTTTTTTGTTTGAGGTGGCGGTGAGAATTACAAGTACATAGGATTGTATTTATAGGCTAACATATTAGGGTTGACCTACTTAGGAATCTTGGAGACTAAGAAAGATCTCTGCTGAAAATAGATTAGAGCCTGCTGATCTTTTCTAATCACCCTAGGGCTGGCTGCTAATCAGCCTACATACTCAACAGCATGTATGTATGTATTCAGTACATAATGTAATTTTTTTGGTGAAAGATTTTGTTTTCTTTGTGCATTATGAAGTGACAATGAATCAACAAAAGCCATGGAGTTCAAGAATGTTCCACAACCCAAACAGCAATTGGAGGGTAAGAAACCCACAAGGAATTGGTTGGATCTCCCATCAGAAATAATGGCCAATATACTCTACAGGATTGGTGTCGTTGACATTCTTCAGAGTGCTCAGAATGTATGCACTGCTTGGCGTAAAATCTGCAAGGACCCTACTATGTGGAGGAGGGTCGTTTATATGGGTTCTTCTTCAGATCCGAATGCTTATATTGGACTTGATGTGATGTGTAAGCATGTTGTTGACAGAAGCCAAGGCCATCTGGTTGATTTCACCATCGTGGAATCCGACTATGCTGAGATTCTTCTGTACATTGCTAACAGGTATGAGAGCTTAATATAACTGTCAGTTGTATGCCATTCTTGGTTTTAAATTGCACGGATAATGCGTAATGCGCTGATGCGGTGTAAAGAGCGCATCGCTGCACCTGTTGTGATGTGATTACATGATGAGCGCGAAGAAGATTTAGGGTTTCTGGAGAATAGATTGAAGGTCAGCGGCGAAGAAGATTGAAGGCAGCGGCTATGGTAACGTCAATGGAGAACATACGCAAAGGTCCAGTACCCGAAAGAAGAGGGATTGTTAACCAGTGATGCAAAGAGTCCAAATTATACTGTGCCACAATTTTACACGAGTGAAGAGGGATTGTTAACCAGTGATGATCACAAAAGTAGAACATTTGGGTAATCGTTACATTTTATATAATCTAAAAGGAAAAAAACACAGATTCGGGCAACAAAAACAAACCAACCTGCAAAAAAAGTTACGAATTTGAGATGAACAAAAACAAACCAACAGACAAATCATCATCACAAGTTTGTTTGTGTATTCATTCCAAAAGTGTCTCCCTGTCTTAGTCAACGTAATAGGTCCTGTAACAATTGTTGCACTTGCCTCAAATCCCACCCCGGTTAATATGAACTGCCAATTGTATCCGTTCTTTCATTCGTACTATGTCTATTAATTAAATCATACACAAACTCAACAATAATTTTCTTTCTAATAAATGTTTTATAGATAGGCAAAAAATAAACTAAACATATGAGTTGAAAACATTTTGGCTCTAAAAACCTCCCAAACCAACACAGGTCTGTAGGTTCAAACAAAAACACGACATTAAACATTAAAGATTTTAATTTTAATTATCACATCACTTCAGTAGGTAAAACGTTTAAAAAGTTAATTTTATTTTTATGCCATTAAGATAACCCAAAACCCAACCGAATAATTTCATATGATCTTCATAGAATACCTAATCCGCTGTTGTTGCCTCTGTTGGTGCATATTCGCCAGAAATTGCTCCCGCAGCAACCATTCAATCCAAAACACGAAAAGTTAAAGCAAAAATTATTAAATCTTGTTGAATAACGAAGAGAACGAAATCACTATTTTTCGTTTAAAATCGGATCTGAAGATTGAAGTTCTAGGGTTTGTGTTTGTTGAGGGAGAAAAGGGGAAACGTGGAAGATGAATTGAGAAAGTAATGGTATTGTGTGGAGAGTACGCTCATGGCGGCTAAGGGCGTAAGGAAAGGGTGGAGGAGATGAGCGGTCTAGGCATGGAGCCCTAGATGGTAGCGAGGACGGTGAAGAGGCGGATGTTTCAAATTATGAAACCCTAGAGATATACCGATGTATTAAGATCCGAAGGAGAAAATGGGTTAAATCCGGGTTTTAATGACCCGCGTATGAAGTCAAAGAACCATTTAGGCGGGAAAAACCAATTGTAGGTGCTCTAGATGCTTGACACGTGGCTCCACCAAACCTTTATTTATTAATATGTATAGATTTTATTGATTTTAAACACCGATCATAAAAATGGACTAGTTTGATGGATTTATCTCCTTTAGGTGACGTTTTAGGTTGGAATTTCATATTTGTTTAGAGCATGAGTTGTGGAAGGCGTGAACACAGGGGCGTTATCCAAATCAGCCATTAACAGGGGTGTTATCCAAATCAGCCATTAACGCCTAGGAACACCGCCTCCCTAGGTGTTAGTGGGGCGTGATCAGGGGGCGTGGGGGCAATCACGGTGGAGGGGAGTTGAGTTGGGTCAAACTATTCGTTGGAAAGAGCCATTTAAATAAAATAAAAAATATTTTATTATTAATCTATATATATCATCTTCTCAACCAAGAACATCTCATTCTCATATCCTCTCAACCAAGAACACCTCATTCTCATATTCTCTCAACAAAAACACCTCATTCACATATTCTCTCAACCAATAACACACCACTATATATTCTCCAAACTTATTTAAAATGAAATGGTCATCTATGTCGTCGAGTTCAACGGAAGAAGATGATGTGATAATTGAATCGGTTCGTTACGCGTACGAAGTGGCCGAAGAAGCCGAGAGTTCACGAGTGATAACACGACGAGTTCAAGTAATGTGGGATCGGGGAAGCTGGTATTGAACGTCTAATACGGGATTACTTTAGTGAGAATCCCATTGTTAATGATGTCGAATACGAGCATGGATATTATCTTGCTGGCGGTATATATTCGGAGTACGCCACATTTGTCAAAGCATATACTAGCCCAATTGGTGAGAAAAGAAAACTTTTCAAAAAAGCACAAGAATCAGCACAGAATGATATCGAACGTGTTTTTGGAGTTATAAAGAAAAAATGAGCTATAATTAAATATCCGTGCTGTATTTGGTCCAAAGATAAAATAAGGAATGTTATGTACACTTGCATAATATTACACAACATGATATTGGAAGACAAAGGCCTAGTCATTTGCCAAAACTATGATGATAACCCGCAGACGCCGCTTGTACAACTAAGCTCCGAATAAAAACATGCAATTCGTAACGCAATACGCGGTGATTTGACGAAGCATATTTGGAGTATTTGTCCAAGCGACGATTGAATTTTTGTATTTTATTATGTTTGTTTATTAATTAAATAAATTTGTATTTTGTTATCTTTATTTTAAATAAATATTTGTATTTAGTTAAATGATTAAAAATTAAACGTAAAACCATCGCAACATAGCGATTTTGGGAAGTGTTTGACGCTGGGGCGTGAAAGAGGGGAAGTGAAACCATATCTTACAAAAGCACATATTTTTCAGACAATCGTTGCACAACAATAATGGCTACAAAGAAGAGAGACGAAGCGGAAGCTGAAACCCACGTCTCCAATGGCGGCTCTCACGAGAAGAGAAAGAAGATAAAGCACAAGACAAGAGATAAAGGGCAGAAGAACGTTTTAATGGATGTTACCCCTCCTACTGTCAGCATCGCTCTTCCTGGCTCTATCATCGACAATACTCAGTCCTTCGAGCTCGCCACTAGGGTAATAACCCATTTCTATCTAATCCCTTGATCTTGCACACCAACTGTTTGATAATTTGTCTGACTGAAAGAAACTGCAATTTTTTACCCTTTTTTTGTGCACTAAATATTGGCTGGCATTTTTGTGTTGGTTTGCAGCTTGCTGGTCAAATAGCTCGTGCCGCCACCATATTCCGAATTGATGAGGTTAAACTTTTAGTTATGGTTTTCATTGATCACTAAAATATGATTGTAGTGGAAGGGGAACAATGAGCATGTCAAAGAGGTTTACCCCTTTGGTGATCAATACCAAAAGGCGATAGGCGAATGCATCTATAGTCACTGAAACCTATTATTTTAAAAGCTAAAGAACCAATTGAAACCTATTAAAGATTTTACCAATACATAATAGTAACCAAGTTTCCATCTGTTCCATTTTAGTCACTAATTTTTTTTTGTCTCAT
The DNA here is from genome assembly GCA_023525975.1 of Smallanthus sonchifolius. Taxonomy (NCBI): domain Eukaryota; kingdom Viridiplantae; phylum Streptophyta; class Magnoliopsida; order Asterales; family Asteraceae; genus Smallanthus; species Smallanthus sonchifolius. Next base: position 22,124,805 of record CM042043.1, read on the forward strand.
TAAAGTCGGTCAAGTTTCACGTGCCGTTCCAATCTTGCGCAATTACTAGGTTAACATGTTACTTCTTTTTTAGATTCATTTTATGAATATGGTGAAAATGTGACAAAAATAAGTTTGAGTGACTAAAATGTTGGGTTTTAGCATGTCCTTTTAAAATCATTTTGCAACGGAAGCGGTTTTGACATGTTAGATCTAAAACTTTAGAAAACAAAACCCACCAAGGATCCATATGTAGTTCTTGAAACTTAAAAAGAAACAAACCATAGGGTGTTAGAAATAACAACCTTTAATGAGAAGTGGTAGCTACAAGATTGAAGATGATATGAACACTAGTGTCTTCACTCCAAGAGTTAACACACCAAGCAAGATGGATCCAAGTTGCTAGCCAAAACCCCTTTGAATGTCAAGTACCGAGTGTGTAGAGTCACCTTAAGAACATAAACAAACCACCTTATTACTTAAGGTGTTTGTGAGTATTCTTTGTGAAATAATCTAACACACAAAATTCACTTGTTCTTCTTGTTTCCAACTCTCGACCTAACCCTTTCAAAGTGCATAAAGTTTTTGTGTAAGTTTTATTCAAAAGTTCTTGGTGTTTGCTATTTGAAAAACAAGGATTGGAAAGGAATCCAACACCTTTTTTTAAAGCAACTTTTGTAACACCTTATTTAACTATGCTTTGAAACTTTCAAGACATGAGTTAGTCAAACAAGCCACAAATTTTGGCTCCACATGAAACTCTCGACTGAGATTGGAACAAGCAGAGGATAAGGAATTGATTTTCAAATACATAATGGATAATACAATTAATCTTATTAATTGAACCTTTCAAGATATGATATTTTAATAAGTTAGTAAGAGTTCTATAAACTCTTAAATATCTTATACATTAATTATTTATAACATAGAGTTATAAATATTTAGGTTCCATTAACACATAAGATTATTTATAAAATTATCCAATATACATAATGCATAAAATGATTAACATGTAAATAATCATTTATATTATGCAATGGGTTATTCCATTCTATCATTTTACTTAATGATACTAGTCTTGACATAATAACCGGGTTGTACACGTTAAACCTAGTTTATACGTGCATATGGAATATTTGCTTGGTGTGTGATCTTTTGGGATCATATATCAATGGCAACATTGTTACACGTTGTGTCTTGAGCATATTAGGTCCAACATAAAATGGAACAGATGGAAAACTTGGTTAATATTCACCCTCTACTTAGTTTTAACTAGACGAGAAAATTGATTTATCTTGGATGAATGGAAAGCATTGATATTAGTTTCTTTAGTGTTTTGATGACATTTGTAGAAAGTTATAAATTTACTGATGTTCAAGACAATATTTTTGGGTTTTTGTTTATAGGTGGTTATATTTGATAACCAAAGCGAATCATTGGATGATTCAGATGTGACAACTAAGGACACTTCAGATGAAAATGAGAGTGGCACTGTTTTCTTGATAAGGATCTTGAAGTATCTGGAGACACCACAATATTTGAGAAAGGGCCTTTTCCAAAAGCATAATAGCTTAAGATTTGTAGTGTGAACCTAATGCATTTACATTTTCAAATTGCATGCAATCAGTGGATTCATGGATTCATGGATTCATGTTCTGTTCAGCAGTAAATGTTTGTTAGTGTTTTAAGCTTTTTGTGACATTTTATAGGGTTTGCTGCCTCCACTTGATGCCCCGCATCATCTTCGGAAGCATGAATGGGCTCCATATAGAGAAGGTTGTTTTTTCCATCTTACATGTCGATTTAAATACATGAATGGGCTCCATAAGTCAAAAGTGACATTTCTTGAATGTCACAGCCCTTAAATGCAATTGCCCTTGTAAAAAGGCTTCACAATCATTCATGATCCTGTTTTCACACACCTGATAATTTTCTGTCCTTTTAAGTTTACTACCCCTTGATCTTTGAAGGATTGGTGATATAAATAACATCTTCATTGTGGAAGAATTTGTTCAACTGATAAGAAGCAGCTATTATGCCCTTAACATGGACATGCATAGTTATCTTTGTGTGGTTATATATTGGAATCATGCATGTGCAGCTTTTAGAGGAAGAAAAACCTCAAACATGGAGAATTCTCCCAGGGCATTGCATAGTTATTGCTTTGCATCAAAAATTTAATTTATTAAATATAGTTATAGTGCCTGCTGTTAGCACGTACATTTGCTTTTACTTTAGGTTATTGAAATTGAAAGCTGAAGAGTAGCGTCTCATGTTAGTATGAAACGAAGTATTGTAGAAGTTTTATAGTTTCAAATGGCAAACCCAATTCAGCTTAAACATAGTCAAAGATTTGATTGCCAACAGAAATTTTGCTGATAAAAAAGCTGGAATTTCAAGGGCAAATTTGTTTTTTCTTCCCACTGCACTTGCATGACCCTATAGCTGCACTTGCTTCTGAAGTGCTCCGGCTCCTCTATAAATATATGTATTTAGCAATTTGGTGTACTAAAATTTGATAATCACCATGTTCATTACTTATAGGTGTCACACTCATGCAACAAGCTCCAAGTTCTGCCAGCACGCTCGTGGATGTAGGGCTTAGTAAGGTATGCATTTGATCAATATCTACATGTAATGCTAATGTTGTTATTATATGCATCTGATATCTTACTAATGCATTTTGGATTTGGAAGTTTTAAATGTGTACACATAAAAACTTAGTAGTACACCCTAAAGTTGACTGTAGTTTTCAGAAACCAGAGGGCTCTTTCCATTAATAACATGATGCAGTTAGTAATAGTGAATAGGAGTATGGGTCATGATGGAACTTTTCGTTAACAATGTAGGTGTTTTGATACATGTAAATTTTCTTTTACATTCTTCAGACTGGAAATGTTTAAAAATAAAACTGGGATATTCTTTGTTGGTGGTTCAGTTTGGATGTACAGTTAGTAGAATAAATTGTAAAGTTGATGACTCAAAACAAAGAAAAAGAAGGATATTAGTTTATACAAGCCCATAACTATGGATATGGTACTGGCATTGTGGATAAACTGTTTTATACAGTTATCTTATCCCCTCCATTTCACACGCACACTACAGCTCACCCATATACAAACTGAAGAGGCTCGAGAGCCGCTGCCCTGGCCGACATTTCATAATGATTATTTCTTGTATTTTAAAACCTTAAAAGGGTATAATAGTCATTTTCACAAATTGTGGTTATCTTCTTTGTAATCTGATGACATATTCTGACATTGGCGGTTTGAATGGCATTCTCCCTTTGAATTTGAGGTCTCTGTTGTGTAGGACAGTTAAGGGGTCTGATGGTCTGTTCAGTAGAACTAATTGAATGATATGAACTACACACATGCACACACGCACCGGTGTAGAAATTATACCATACTTTACTCCATAACCTTTGAAATACTTGAATATGAGAATTGATAGCGTCTGTCAACCTACAATCATCTCCCACGAACAAAATCCCAAATTTGATGTAAATAGGGCTATTACAATCTTCACCAAAGTCAAACTCATAGCAAAGCTCCCGTCCACTTATAACAGAAGTGGAGAAAACAAGTTTATTTTTCAATTGAGAGGAGTAGAGACTCTTAATGGTTAAACTAATGGATTGGGTCTGAGACTAAGTGATCTTTTGCTTACTTCTTAGTAGTTGAGATCTTTTTTTTTTTACTTTTTATCGTTTTGTTTTCTAGTTAGTATTGTAACTTGTTACAAACAAATCCATATTTGGCCAGTTCAAATGTTGGATTTCGTTAGTGCTACTGTACTTAAGTGACTATGAAAAAATTGCTTAGGATTTTTACATAAATTAGCAAGATACCATGCTTCAAATTCAATCCTGATTCTAGCAACTTATCATGGAGATTCTCTAAAATAACAACAAACTTTCTATTTTTGCAAAAATGCAAAATTTTACGAACTGATTACCTGTTTATCAAGCCAGTCTTGTTTTTTTACTGTGAAAATTTATTTATTTTACTTCCATTTAAATAAAAAAGTTACTTATATCGTTACTAAAAAGTTAAAAACTAAATAAGAATACAAAAATGACCTAATAATATTGTAATAATGTAAAATGTTGCTATTTTTTGGTAAAAGGTTAAAGGTTTATTACTATTTTTAGAGAATTTTTGTAGTTGGTTTCTAGAATTAGGAATTGAGGCATAGTATCTATCTATTTTAACCAAAAAAGCCCAAGTTTCTTAGTTGATTGCTTATTTTTTCTGCAAAAATGTTGGTGATAATGGTCCCTTGACGAAGGACATATTAGAAAATGTGTTCTTTCTGGTCATTTCTACTTTTCTTGGACACAAGGTATCAATTTTTTTTTATTAGAACGGCTAACTCACAAACTCTCTAAACCTACTCCTATATCTATACCAATGTCCACCATGGGACTAGAACCTCAACCACTTGGAGAGGAACACCTTTACTACACACCATTGATACCACTAGGCTACAAGCCCTTTGGTACAAAGTTCATCTGATAGTTGTATCTTGTGTATGCACCTTTCTAAATTAACTTAAGTTACTCCACCTTGAGAATCTTTGAGTGACATTAATGTAATATACCTCCTTGAAGTCTTGCCTGATGTTAAGATATTTTGTTATTCCATGCAACAGTCACTATGTGTTGATAGCAAATTCAATATGCTAGTGAAATCCCAATCTATAGGTTCTGTAAAAACATCTAGAACACCATATGTACTATGTAAAAGGTTTCTTTAATAACTCTTTGGCCCATCTCATGTTAATTCATATTTCCTTAAATGAAGAACAATATAATAATAAGAGATGTAGGGAGATGCATTTATCCTTAAGTCATGGGAGTTGGTTAGTTGGCACCTTGAATCAATAAACTATGCTTGTCTACGTACACATTTAAAGTTGGAACACTACTTGTGTTACATATTTAAAGAAAATTAGGATTAAAAGATCATTCCTGTATTAGTGAATTTATCAGTTTGCAAAGTAATATTCATGTGATTGAATTAACAAGTATCAAGACAACACATCTTGAATTCTTTTGAATGAAACAATTCCTTTGAATAACAACTATACTTTTGGGCTTTACATACCAACCAGACATCACCTATATATATGTATATGTATATATGCTTCAAAGGTATTTAATGAAGATTGAGAGTGCTCTTTATATGTTTGTTTTAATGAAGATCATCACTCCTTGCAGAATGTCGTAATTGATCAAGCACTGGAGCCTGGAACAAGAGTAACTGTAGCAATGGGAACTGATCGCCGACTGGATGGTACTTATGAATTCTTCATTCATGTTTCAATTGTGTAACAAACGCTTTCTTGATGTGTCATATAAAAGCACACCTTTTGAGGGCAGCTCATTGTGGATGTAAATCTGTTATCTCAAATGTGGGTGATGTAGGAGTTCAAATAAATTGCATAAACAGAAAGGGGAAAAATGAATGCAAACACATGCAAGTTGGTGTATCCGCCCTCGGTTTGAGTGGGGAGTTCCCGAGTTGACTTAAATAAATCGGATATGGGGCAACCCTCTAGGTCTCCGAACTCGCCCATTTAGTCTGTTAGTTATGTTTAATTAACTATTTTATTATACCCTGAAATTTTAATATTCTTATACCATACGTTCATAATAACCCAAAACCTAAATTGTTATTATATTTGTGAAATGCCCAATGGGCCCTAGGGTTTTGTTAGGTTTAGGTACCCTCTCCTATATATACCCATGCGTATTCTTTTGTTAATGTATCAATTATAAAGCCTTTGAATCTCTGATTACATGCCATATTATAAATTTTGTTTTATGTCACATTGGTTTTCTGGCTAGTTATTTTTTTCATTGTTTCTTCCTTGTCGATATAGTTTAACGTTGAGAATGTGATATATGTGTGTATGTGTGTGTGTGTGTGTGTATATATATATGATCTCTTCTAAATTTGTTTATTTTAATTTTTCGATAGCCGTTGTGTGAAGGGGCTGAGTGTTATTGTGTTTGATTTTGTAGATCAGCCACGTCCAGTTGTCTCATCATCGAAACCTAGGGAAGAAGCAGGAATTTATTGGGGCTATAAAGTGAGATATTCTGCCAATATCAGTTCAGTACTTAAATGCTGCCCGTATAAGGTACGCATTTTCTTGATTAAATATGTCATCATTTTCTTGCAACATCAGATTTCATTCATCTTTATTATATTTTCTAGGGTGGGTATGATTATCTCATTGGTACATCAGAACATGGCAATATTGTCAAGTCATCAGAGCTTCAGTTACCATCTTTCAGGTATAATTACCAGGGCTGTGGACAGATCTTTATTTCTTATTATGATTAGTTGGATATTGTGAAACATCGAGGAAAAACCAATATTCAACTACGAACCACTAAAATTTTGAAAACCATTCGAAAAATTGAGAACCACTTTTTAGCTGTCCGATTTTCTTGACAGATTTTTTCACGCGGTGGCATTTTTGTAATTAACGTGGAAACACATCAGGCCAGGTTAATTTTGATTCACCAATGAATACACTATATGTGTACATGTAGTGTATTCACCCTGAAGTGAATACACTATAGTTTCTAATAATGTAGTCACTCGTGTTTACTTGTATTCACAAATACCTATGTTTGGTAAATACGGGTTTTGACGTTAATTATGAAAATGTCATCGTGTTGATTTGGTATATTCAGTGTTTACGTATGCTCACCGGTGAATACAACATGTTTTCACGTTAATTATGAGCGTAAAAGTAATCTTTATCAAGCAGATCCGACGGCTAGAAGGTGGTTCTCATTTTAAAATGGCAGACGCGATAAAAAAAATCTGTGTATATATAATTTACTTCATCCTTAAATCAAAGTTGGAGTAGTTTGTGAATCCAAACCAATATAATTTCTGTTTGTTTGTAATTTAAACATTTATAGACGTATAATGCAAAAATGATGTATTGTTGTATATCTACTTTGAGTTTCAATGCTATGCAAGTAAAACTGAAGTGACTTATTTGTGTTATAGGCATCTGTTAATTGCTTTCGGGGGAGTTGCAGGATTGGAAGAGTGCTTCGATTTAGACAAAAATCTCAAGGTAGTCTTTGAATTTGTTATGACTTTTATTGTTACATATATGGGTTTTACTTCCGTTATATGTTTTTATTCGGCCATTGATCCCATCTATTACTATATAGACCCCATAGTAGTCAAAGGCGCAGCCTAGCGCAGCAATAAGGCGTTGTGCCATCAAGGCTCGCAGGTGCAAGTTCTTGCCAAATTATGCAAAAAACCGGTCTTAACAGGTCTGAAACAGCTAAAAAAAACTTCTAAACATGTCTGAAACAACTAAAACTGGTCTAATCTGAAAATAGCCTGGAGCATGCCTAAAACAGCTAAAAATGGCCTGGAATAAAACACGCGTCTTGCTTGCCTCAAACCCTTGTTTTATTAGCGCCTTGAGAACCAAGGAACCAATCTTGGCCTTTAGATAAAAAAAACTGAACAGTCAAGATTTAAGTAATCACATGATCAACCAACTGGAGTTGACGACGAACTTGAAATATTAATGATAAAACTGCTTATTTCAGGGGAAAAAACCTCGCGATGTATTTAGCACGTATTTGAACATATGTCCTCATCAAGGTAGTCGAACAATTCGAACAGAGGTTCGATCGATCTGAAGCGAATTTATTCTGAATGAACTTCCAATGCATTATTATTAATTTATTTTTGTTGGTTTTGTTATTGCAAACAGGAAGCAATATTCATATGTCTACAATATTTCCAAGAACCAATTGATCGTGTACTACATAGATGCAGTTAAGTGGCCCCTTTGTTTTGGCCTTTCCTGGAACTTTGTTTTTTTATTAGTACATTAATCTTTGTTTTGTTAAGTACTTATGTATAAGCTGCATTTGGATTGGGTGATGAATATTTAACTACAAAACTAATTTAATATTTTTGGTTTATATTAATCATCTTATGCTATTTAAAAAATGGCAAATTCTTACAAACATTTTGATTAGAATCAAATTTTAGTCATAAATACAGAGTTTTAAAAACACTAGAAATTATGACCCTTTTAACTAAAAAACAAAGACGGAGAAAGAAAAAAAATGTTTTGAAAACCTATTAAAAACCTTTTAACTAAGAAACAAAGTCGGGTGGCACAACCATATTGGTTGCCGACATTAATTTTTAAAGGTTTAGTACTTATGAATAATAAAACATTTTAGTTAGGTGTTAATCGTTGTTCATAGTACAGAATCATAAGTGATGAAATAGAAAGGAGCCTACTATGTGTACACCACCCCCGTTATGCCTATACGACTCGTGTTGGTGCTATACATATAGTATAGGCAAAAGTCAAACTGGCGACACACGCAAACATGTCACATTAGTCGCATCCATGTTGCACAATACGGTCGTAGTGTGTCAAAATGCACAAATGTAAAAAACAAGAACAATATGACTGTATTGTTGCCCGTATTGTGTCAAAATTTGCACAATACGACCGTATAATGTAAATAAATATTGGGGGGGGGGGTGTACAAGTAGCATATGGGGGTGTACGAAGTTTATGACTAAACTGCAAATCGGATTATAAGCTGGATCCGTGTGATCTAATAGTTAATCCGTGTGAAAATTCCTACAAACCTGTTAACTGTCAAATTTTTTGACTTTATACGGTCCATATTTATTTTTTGACAGTTTTCGAGACTTTATAAAGTCAGAATTAGGGATGACAATGGGCCGGGTTCGGGATGGGTTTTGGTAATCACTAATCACAGTCCCACACCCGATTGTAAAATCATGTCCCATACCCGAGCCATTACCCGTTGGGTATTGGACATACCCACAGAGATCGGGTATACCCGTTATTATTGGGCATACTCGCGAGTATCGGCCAATACTCATCGGGTATGTGTTAGGTACAACTCTATTTTATAATTTTATAAAGTATGGTTATCAAGTATACAAAAAAATGTGCACTTAGGATCGAAATGAAAGCCTTAATATCAACTGGAAATAGTGATCGAGTGATGCTTGAGTCATTGTTAAGAATATTTAGCCCAATTTGAATCAAAATACAACACCAAGTATAGAAAAAAGTCTCTGTGAAGAATTAAGGATTTATGTTTTTAAATAAAAGGAAAATTAAAAATATAAAGAAAATAGTTCGGGTATCCATCGTGTATATTTAATTCAGTAATCGGGTCAGGATCATTTAATACCATGTTGTACCTGAACCCAATTTTTTTTTATTTATTAATCTCATATCTGGCCCATTACCTGACCCGAATGTTACAGGTCATTGGGTTCGAATTTATCTGCCATCCCCAGTCAGAGTTGCGTTTCAAGAAACACAGGCCCAGGGTTTATATATTTTATACAATAATACTTTTTTTTTGAAAAAGCCCTAATTTTAAATTTCTTTTTGTCCCCAAAATAGTTTAGCCGCGGGTATATTAGTCGAGTAATCGGACATCATTAAATATTTGTGTCCTTCTGCATCGCCTCCGGGTTCCGACGACTTGTCGTTAATCGGAAGCTACAACCGTTATCCGAAAACAGAATTACGTTTCTCTCTTTTAGTGTGATGTGAGTTTATCTTTCGTTGAATTTTGCCAACTTACTTGAAGTGTTATCAGTCGTTCTAGGGTTTTTTTTTGGCCTCGGTTTTACGCATTTATTCTAGTATGCATGTATAAATTTAACCTAAATCCTGCAATTTTGTGGCCTGCAAACTATTAGGGCTTTTGATCTTCTAGTATTTATCTGTTTTGTGGCCTACAATTTTGTATCAGTTTCTACACGCTTAACTGTTGTCATGAACAGGGGCGGACCTAAGGCTAGGGGAGGGGTAGCCTCCGTTACCTATCAACTTTTTACGTGCAGTGAATTTTTTTTTTACGGTTTTATGTATCCCGTTACCCCTCAGCAAAAATTACGTTACCCCTGAACAAAAAATACGTTACCTCTTAAACTTTTTTAAAAGTTTAACACTTAATAAAAAATTACGTTACCCCTTAAACTTATTAAAAAACCCACTGCTTAAAAAATTTGGGCTTTAATTTTGTGTGGGAGTGGGCTTTTAATTTTGGTCCATTAATCCATTTAATGGTGGGAGTGGGCTTTAGAAAAAATAACAGAAGGCAGCGTTCGATCGAGCATCAGTGAGCAGCAGCAGCCACTCCCTTCGTTTGCCTACTGCCTCCGCGCCGCCACCGTCGGCTCCGCCACCGGCCGGCCACTGTCCCTGCCCCTGCCCCCTCCCCTCTCTCGGCTCCGATCTCACAAAGAAATAGCAGCGGGCAGCGACGATCTCACAAAGAAATTGCAAAGGTAAATTTCAAATTACTAGTTACTTTAATAATGAAATTAATTAGGCTTGTATAAAATTAGTAATTGTTAGGGATTTGTTATAATATTGGAATATGAAAATTAGGGGATTTGATTTTGTTTTGTTTATTATAAAATTAGGGATTTGTTATAATATTGGAATATGAAAATTAGGGGATTTGATTTTGTTTTGTTTGTTATAAAATTAGGGGTTTGATTTTGTTTTATTTGTTATAAAATTAGGGGTTGATTATGTTTTGGAAGTTGAAAAAACAAGCTCTACTTGGAAAAAATTTTAAAAGAAAATTTCAAGAGGATGATAACAATGACATTTAGAAAATTTCAAGTGGAAAATTTCAAGAGGATGATGATTCATGACATGTTTGATTTCATGCTCAATTTGTGTATGTGTTGTATCATATTGGTTATAAGTTTGTTAAGAAAGTGGTTACAAAAGCATACATGTGTTAGGGATAGGGTATCACGGCTGTTCCAAATTCTTGAGTTTTATGGTCAAACCCGACTGAATTTTGGTCGAAAAACTGATCCTGCTCAGCCACTGACTGAACAGCAGCTGCTTTTAACTTTCGTTGACCAGCACAGTTGACCTGTCAGCATTGACCGGCGTTGACTTGGCGGCGATTTAGTATAGCAACAGCTAATTGACGATGGTAGGGACTGGTACTCACTTCGCAACCAGCAAATCCAACCACACAAGCACAAATCGCACAAAGACACTAAAAAACTGTGAAAAACGACACAATAATGAACAATTTACGCAGTGTTGTAAAAATCGCGCCTAGGCGCCGATTAATCGCTAGTCGCTCGGCTAAGGAGGAATTTTGGGCCTAGGCGGTCCTTGGCGGCCTAGGCGGTCCTAGGCGGCCAGATTCCGGTGAACATTCCGTCGAAAACCTGAACTTTCCGGCCAAATTCCGGCGAAAACCTTTGGTGTGGTTTAAAAATGAACATTTTTATAAAAATTACATATAAAAATGTGTGTATATATATAAAAAACTGAAAATTACATATAAAAATTATAATCCGATTAATCCCGCCTAGGCCTAGGCCCTACCCCACCGCCCGACTAGCGCCTAGCGATTTTTACAACACTGAATTTACGTGGTTCGGTCGAAACTGACCTACATCCATGACCGCACTAGCGGGTTTAACTTTTTTTGTTTGAGGTGGCGGTGAGAATTACATTTACATAGGATTGTATTTATAGGCTAACATATTAGGGTTGACCTACTTAGGAATCTTGGAGACTAAGAAAGATCTCTGCTGAAAATAGATTAGAGCCTGCTGATCTTTTCTAATCACCCTAGGGCTGGCTGCTAATCAGCCTACATACTCAACAGCATGTATGTATGTATTCAGTACATAATGTAATTTTTTTGTTGAAAGATTTTGTTATCTTTGTGCATTATGAAGTGACAATGAATCAACAAAAAGCCATGGAGTTCAAGAATGTTCCACAACCCAAACAGCAATGTGAGGTTAAGAAACCGACAAGGATGGTTGGATCTCCCATCAGAAATAATGGCCAATATACTATACAGGATTAGTGTCGTTGACATTCTTCAGAGTGCTCAGAATGTATGCACTGCTTGGCGTAAAATCTGCAAGGACCCTACTATGTGGAGGAGGGTCGTTTATATGGGTTCTTCTTCAGATCCGAATGCTTATATTGGACTTGATGTGATGTGTAAGCATGTTGTTGACAGAAGCCAAGGCCATCTGGTTGATTTCACCATCGTGGAATCCGACTATGCTGAGATTCTTCTGTACATTGCTAACAGGTATGAGAGCTTAATATAACTGTCAGTTGTATGCCATTCTTGGTTTTAAATTGCACGGATAATGCGTAATGCGCTGATGCGGTGTAAAGAGTGCATCGCTTTGTGATGTGATTACATGACGATCGCGAAGAAGATTTAGGGTTTCAGGAGAATAGATTGAAGGTCAGCGGCGAAGAAGATTGAAGGCAGCGGCTATGGTAACGTCAATGGAGAACATACGCAAAGGTCCAGTACCCGAAAGAAGAGGGATTGTTAACCAGTGATGCAAAGAGTCCAAATTATACTGTGCCACAATTTTACACGAGTGAAGAGGGATTGTTAACCAGTGATGATCACAAAAGTAGAACATTTTGGTAATCGTTACATTTTATATAATCTAAAAGGAAAAAAACACAGATTCGGGCAACAAAAACAAACCAACCTGCAAAAAAAGTTACGAATTTGAGATGAACAAAAACAAACCAACAGACAAATCATCATCACAAGTTTGTTTGTGTATTCATTCCAAAAGTGTCTCCCTGTCTTAGTCAACGTAATAGGTCCTGTAACAATTGTTGCACCTGCCTCAAATCCCACCCCGGTTAATATGAACTGCCAATTGTATCCGTTCTTTCATTCGTACTATGTCTAATAATTAAATCATACACAAACTCAACAATAATTTTCTTTCTATTAAATGTTTTATAGATAGGCAAAAAATAAACTAAACATATGAGTTGAAAACATTTTGGCTCTAAAAACCTCCCAAACCAACACAGGTCTGTAGGTTCAAACAAAAACACGACATTAAACATTAAAGATTTTAATTTTAATTATCACATCACTTCAGTAGGTAAAACGTTTAAAAAGTTAATTTTATTTTATGCCATTAAGATAACCCAAAACCCAACTGAATAATTTCATATGATCTTCATAGAATACCTAATCCGCTGTTGTTGCCTCTGTTGGTGCATATTCGCCAGAAATTGCTCCCGCAGCAACCATTCAATCCAAAACACGAAAAGTTAAAGCAAAAATTATTAAATCTTGTTGAATAACGAAGAGAACGAAATCACTATTTTTCGTTTAAAATCGGATCTGAAGATTGAAGTTCTAGGGTTTGTGTTTGTTGAGGGAGAAAAGGGGAAACGTGGAAGATGAATTGAGAAAGTAATGGTATTGTGTGGAGAGTACGCTCATGGCGGCTAAGGGCGTAAGGAAAGGGTGGAGGAGATGAGCGGTCTAGGCATGGAGCCCTAGATGGTAGCGAGGACGGTGAAGAGGCGGATTTTTCAAATTATGAAACCCTAGAGATATACCGATGTATTAAGATCCGAAGGAGAAAATGGGTTAAATCCGGGTTTTAATGACCCACGTATGAAGTCAAAGAACCATTTAGGCGGGAAAAACCAATTGTAGGTGCTCTAGATGCTTGACACGTGGCTCCATCAAACCTTTATTTATTAATATGTATAGATTTGATTGATTTTAAACACCGATCATAAAAATGGACTAGTTTGATGGATTTATCTCCTTTAGGTGACGTTTTAGGTTGGAATTTCATATTTGTTTAGAGCATGAGTTGTGGAAGGCGTGAACACAGGGGCGTAATCCAAATCAGCCATTAACAGGGGCGTTATCCAAATCAGCCATTAACGCCTAGGAACACCGCCTCCCTAGGTGTTAGTGGGGCGTGATCAGGGGGCGTGGGGGCAATCACGGTGGAGGGGAGTTGAGTTGGGTCAAACTATTCGTTGGAAAGAGCCATTAAAATAAAATAAAAAATATTTTATTGTTAATCTATATATATCATCCTCTCAACCAAGAACATCTCATTCTCATATCCTCTCAACCAAGAACACCTCATTCTCATATTCTCTCAACAAAAACTCCTCATTCACATATTCTCTCAACCAATAACACACCACTATATATTCTCCAAACTTATTTAAAATGAAATGGTCATCTATGTCGTCGAGTTCAACGGAAGAAGATGATGTGATAATTGAATCGGTTCGTTGCGCGTACGAAGTGGCCGAAGAAGCCGAGAGTTCACGAGTGATAACACGACGAGTTCAAGTAATGTGGGATCGGGGAAGCTGGTATTGAACGTCTAATACAGGATTATATTAGTGAGAATCCCATTGTTAATGATGTCGAATACGAGCATGGATATTATCTTGCTGGCTGTATATATTCGGAGTACACCACATTTGTCAAAGCATATACTAGCCCAATTGGTGAGAAAAGAAAACTTTTCAAAAAAGCACAAAAATCAGCACAAAATGATATCGAACGTGTTTTTGGAGTTATAAAGAAAAAAATGAGCTATAATTAAATATCCGTGCTGTATTTGGTCCAAAGATAAAATAAGGAATGTTATGTACACTTGCATAATATTACATAACATGATATTGGAAGACAAAGGCCTAGTCATTTGCCAAAACTATGATGATAACCCGCAGACGCCGCTTGTACAACTAAGCTCCGAATAAAAACATGCAATTCGTAACGCAATACGCGGTGATTTGACGAAGCATATTTGGAGTTTTTGTCCAAGCAACGATTGAATTTTTGTATTTTATTATGTTTGTTTATTAATTAAATAAATTTGTATTTTGTTATCTTTATTTTAAATAAATATTTGTATTTAGTTAAATGATTAAAAATTAAACGTAAAACCATCGCAACATAGCGATTTTGGGAAGTGTTTGACGCTGGGGCGTGAAAGAGGGGAAGTGAAACCATATCTTACAAAAGCACATATTTTTCAGACAATCGTTGCACAACAATAATGGCTACAAAGAAGAGAGACGAAGCGGAAGCTGAAACCCACGTCTCCAATGGCGGCTCTCACGAGAAGAGAAAGAAGATAAAGCACAAGACAAGAAATAAAGGGCAGAAGAACGTTTTAATGGATGTTACCCCTCCTACTGTCAGCATCGCTCTTCCTGGCTCTATCATCGACAATACTCAGTCCTTCGAGCTCGCCACTAGGGTAATAA
This sequence comes from Smallanthus sonchifolius, assembly GCA_023525975.1. Taxonomy (NCBI): domain Eukaryota; kingdom Viridiplantae; phylum Streptophyta; class Magnoliopsida; order Asterales; family Asteraceae; genus Smallanthus; species Smallanthus sonchifolius. The sequence continues at coordinate 22,139,922 of CM042043.1, forward strand.
CCCATTTCTATCTAATCCCTTGATCTTGCACACCAACTGTTTGATAATTTGTCTGACTGAAAGAAACTGCAATTTTTTACCCTTTTTTTGTGCACTAAATATTGGCTGGCATTTTTGTGTTGGTTTGCAGCTAGCTGGTCAAATAGCTCGTGCCGCCACCATATTCCGAATTGATGAGGTTAAACTTTTAGTTATGGTTTTTATTGATCACTAAAATATGATTGTAGTGGAAGGGGAACAATGAGCATGTCAAAGAGGTTTACCTCTTTGGTGATCAATACCAAAAGGCAATAGGCGAATGCATCTATAGTCACTGAAACTTATTATTTTAAAAGCTAAAGAACAGATTGAAACCTATTAAAGATTTTACCAACACATAATAGTAACCAAGTTTCCATCTGTTCCATTTTAGTCACTAATTTTTTTTTGTCTCATTAAAGTCGGTCAAGTTTCACGTGCCGTTCCAATCTTGCGCAATTACTAGGTTAACATGTTACTTCTTTTTTAGATTCATTTTATGAATAAGGTGAAAATGTGACAAAAATAAGTTTGAGTGACTAAAATGTTGGGTTTTAACATGTCCTTTTAAAATCATTTTGCAACGGAAGCGGTTTTGACATGTTAGATCTAAAACTTTAGAAAACAAAACCCACCAAGGATCCATATGTAGTTCTTGAAACTTAAAAAGAAACAAACCATAGGGTGTTAGAAATAACAACCTTTAATGAGAAGTGGTAGCTACAAGATTGAAGATGATATGAACACTAGTGTCTTCACTCCAAGAGTTAACACACCAAGCAAGATGGATCCAAGTTGCTAGCCAAAACCCCTTTGAATGTCAAGTACCGAGTGTGTAGAGTCACCTTAAGAACATAAACAAACCACCTTATTACTTAAGGTGTTTGTGAGTATTCTTTGTGAAATAATCTAACACACAAAATTCACTTGTTCTTCTTGTTTCCAACTCTTGACCTAACCCTTTCAAAGTGCAGAAAGTTTTTGTGCAAGTTCTATTCAAAAGTTCTTGGTGTTTGCTATTTGAAAAACAAGGATTGGAAAGGAATCCAACACCTTTTTTTAAAGCAACTTTTGTAACACCTTATTTAACTATGCTTTGAAACTTTCAAGACATGAGTTAGTCAAACAAGCCACAAATTTTGGCTCCACATGAAACTCTCGACTGAGATTGGAACAAGCAGAGGATAAGGAATTGATTTTCAAATACATAATGGATAATACAATTAATCTTATTAATTGAACCTTTCAAGATATGATATTTTAATAGGTTAGCAAGAGTTCTATAAACTCTTAAATATCTTATACATTAATTATTTATAACATAGAGTTATAAATATTTAGGTTCCATTAACACATAAGATTATTTATAAAATTATCCAATATACATAATGCATAAAATGATTAACATGTAAATAATCATTTATATTATGCAATGGGTTATTCCATTCTATCATTTTACTTAATGATACTAGTCTTGACATAATAACCGGGTTGTACACGTTAAACCTAGTTTATACGTGCATATGGAATATTTGCTTGGTGTGTGATCTTTTGGGATCATATATCAATGGCAACATTGTTACCCGTTGTGTCTTGAGCATATTAGGTCCAACATAAAATGGAACAGATGGAAAACTTGGTTAATATTCTCCCTCTACTTAGTTTTAACTAGACGAGAAAATTGATTTATCTTGGATGAATGGAAAGCATTGATATAAGTTTCTTTAGTGTTTTGATGACATTTGTAGAAAGTTGTTATAAATTTACTGATGTTCAAGACGGTATTTTTGGGTTTTTGTTTATAGGTGGTTATATTTGATAACCAAAGCGAATCGTTGGATGATTCAGATGTGACAACTAAGGACACTTTAGATGAAAATGAGAGTGGCACCGCTTTCTTGATAAGGATCTTGAAGTATCTGGAGACACCACAATATTTGAGAAAGGCTCTTTTCCAAAAGCATAATAGCTTAAGATTTGTGGTATGAACCTAATGCATTTACATTTTCAAATTGCATGCAATCAGTGGATTCATGGATTCATGTTCTGTTCAGCAGTAAATGTTTGTTAGTGTTTTAAGCTTTTTGTGACATTTTATAGGGTTTGCTGCCTCCACTTGATGCCCCGCATCATCTTCGGAAGCATGAATGGGCTCCATATAGAGAAGGTTGTTTTTTCCATCTTACATGTCGATTTAAATACATGAATGGGCTCCATAAGTCAAAAGTGAAATTTCTTGAATGTCACAGCCCTTAAATGCAATTGCCCTTGTAAAAAGGCTTCACAATCATTCATGATCCTGTTTTGATTAATTTTCTGTCCTTTTAAGTTTACTACCCCTTGATCTTTGAAGGATTGGTGATATAAATAACATCTTCATTGTGGAAGAATTTGTTCAACTGATAAGAAGCAGCTATTATGCCCTTAACATGGACATGCATAGTTATCTTTGTGTGGTTATATATTGGAATCATGCATGTGCAGCTTTTAGAGGAAGAAAAACCTCAAACATGGAGAATTCTCCCAGGGCATTGCATAATTATTGCTTTGCATCAAAAATTTTAATTTATTAAATATAGTTATAGTGCCTGCTGTTAGCACGTACAGTTGCTTTTACTTTAGGTTATTGAAATTGAAAGCTGAAGAGTAGCGTCTCATGTTAGTATTAAACGAAGTATTGTAGAAGTTTTATAGTTTCAAATGGCAAACCCAATTCAGCTTAAACATAGTCAAAGATTTGATTGCCAACAGAAATTTTGCTGATAAAAAAGCTGGAATTTCAAGGGCAAATTTGTTTTTTCTTCCCACTGCACTTGCATGACCCTATAGATGCACTTGCTTCTGAAGTGCTCCGGCTCCTCTATAAATATATGTATTTAGCAATTTGGTGTACTAAAATTTGATAATCACCATGTTCATTACTTATAGGTGTCACACTCATGCCACAAGCTCCAAGTTCTGCCAGCACGCTCGTGGATGTGGGGCTTAGTAAGGTATGCATTTGATCAATATCTACATGTAATGCTAATGTTGTTATTATATGCATCTGATATCTTACTAATGCATTTTGGATTTGGAAGTTTTAAATGTGTACACATAAAAACTTAGTAGTACACCCTAAAGTTGACTGTAGTTTTCAGAAACCAGAGGGCTCTTTCCATTAATAACATGATGCAGTTAGTAATAGTGAATAGGAGTATGGGTCATGATGGAACTTTTCGTTAACAATGTAGGTGTTTTGATACATGTAAATTTTCTTTTACTTTCTTCAGACTGGAAATGTTTAAAAATAAAACTGGGACATTCTTTGTTGGTGGTTCAGTTTGGATGTACAGTTAGTAGAATAAATTGTAAAGTTGATGACTCAAAACAAAGAAAAAGAAGGATATTAGTTTATACAAGCCCATAACTATGGATATGGTACTGGCATTGTGGATAAACTGTTGTATACAGTTATCTTATCCCCTCCATTTCACACGCACACTACAGCTCACCCATATACAAACTGAAGAGGCTCGAGAGCCGCTGCCCTGGCCGACATTTCATAATGATTATTTCTTGTATTTTAAAACCTTAAAGGGTATAATAGTCATTTTCACAAATTGTGGCTATCTTCTTTGTAATCTGATGACATATTCTGACATTGGCGGTTTGAATGGCATTCTCCCTTTGAATTTGAGGTCTCTGTTGTGTAGGACAGTTAAGGGGTCTGATGGTCTGTTCAGTAGAACTAATTGAATGATATGAACTACACACATGCACACACGCACCGGTGTAGAAATTATACCATACTTTACTCCATAACCTTTGAAATACTTGAATATGAGAATTGATAGTGTCTGTCAACCTACAATCATCTCCCACGAACAAAATCCCAAATTTGATGTAAATAGGGCTATTACAATCTTCACCAAAGTCAAACTCATAGCAAAGCTCCCGTCCACTTATAACAGAAGTGGAGAAAACAAGTTTATTTTTCAATTGAGAGGAGTAGAGACTCTTAATGGTTAAACTAATGGATTGGGTCTGAGACTCTAAGTGATCTTTTGCTTACTTCTTAGTAGTTGAGATCTTTTTTTTTTTACTTTTTATCGTTTTGTTTTCTAGTTAGTATTGTAACTTGTTACAAACAAATCCATATTTGGCCAGTTCAAATGTTGGATTTCGTTAGTGCTACTGTACTTAAGTGACTATGAAAAAATTGCTTAGGATTTTCACATAAATTAGCAAGATACCATGCTTCAAATTCAATCCTGATTTTAGCAACTTATCATGGAGATTCTCTAAAATAACAACAAACTTTCTATTTTTGCAAAATGGCAAAATTTTACGAACTGATTACCTGTTTTATCAAGCCAGTCTTGTTTTTTTACTGTGAAAATTTTTTATTTTACTTCCATTTAAATAAAAAAGTTACTTATATCGTTACTAAAAAGTTAAAAACTAAATAAGAATACAAAAATGACCTAATAATATTGTAATAATGTAAAATGTTGCTATTTTTTGGTAAAAGGTTAAAGGTTTATTACTATTTTTAGAGAATTTTTGTAGTTGGTTTCTAGAATTAGGAATTGAGGCATAGTATCTATCTATTTTAACCAAAAAAGCCCAAGTTTCTTAGTTGATTGCTTATTTTTTCTGCAAAAATGTTGGTGATAATGGTCCCTTGACGAAGGACATATTAGAAAATGTGTTCTTTCTGGTCATTTATACTTTTCTTGGACACAAGGTATCAATTTTTTTTATTAGAACGGCTAACTCACAAAACTCTCTTAACCTACTCCTATATCTACACCAATGTTCACCATGGGACTAGAACCTCAACCACTTGGAGAGGAACACCTTTACTACACACCATTGATACCACTAGGCTACAAGCCCTTTGGTACAAGGTTCATGTGATAGTTGTATCTTGTGTATGCACCTTTCTAAATTAACTTAAGTTACTCCACCTTGAGAATCTTTGAGTGACATTAATGTAATATACCTCCTTGAAGTCTTGCCAGATGTTAAGATATTTTGTTATTCCATGCAACAGTCACTATGTGTTGATAGCAAATTCAATATGCTAGTGAAATCCCAATCTATAGGTTCTGTAAAAACATCTAGAACACCATATGTACTATGTAAAAGGTTTCTTTAATAACTCTTTGGCCCATCTCATGTTAATTCATATTTCCTTAAATGAAGAACAATATAATAATAAGAGATGTAGGGAGATGCATTTATCCTTAAGTCATGGGAGTTGGTTAGTTGGCACCTTGAATCAATAAACTATGCTTGTCTACGTACACATTTAAAGTTGGAACACTACTTGTGTTACATATTTAAAGAAAATTAGGATTAAAAGATCATTCCTGTATTAGTGAATTTATCAGTTTGCAAAGTAATATTCATGTGATTGAATTAACAAGTATCAAGACAACACATCTTGAATTCTTTTGAATGAAACAATTCCTTTGAATAACAACTATACTTTTGGGCTTTACATACCAACCAGACATCACCTATATATATGTATATGTATATATGCTTCAAAGGTATCTAATGAAGATTGAGAGTGCTCTTTATATGTTTGTTTTAATGAAGATCATCACTCCTTGCAGAATGTCGTAATTGATCAAGCACTGGAGCCTGGAACAAGAGTAACTGTAGCAATGGGAACTGATCGCCGACTGGATGGTACTTATGAATTCTTCATTCATGTTTCAATTGTGTAACAAACGCTTTCTTGATGTGTCATATAAAAGCACACCTTTTGAGGGCAGCTCATTGTGGATGTAAATCTGTTATCTCAAATGAGGGTGATGTAGGAGTTCAAATAAATTGCATAAACGGAAAGGGGAAAAATGAATGCAAACACATGCAAGTTGGTGTATCCGCCCTCGGTTTGAGTGGGGAGTTCCCGAGTTGACTTAAATAAATCGGATATGGGGCAACCCTCTAGGTCTCCGAACTCGCCCATTTAGTCTGTTAGTTATGTTTAATTAACTATTTTATTATACCCTGAAATTTTAATATTCTTATACCATACGTTCATAATAACCCAAAACCTAAATTGTTATTATATTTGTGAAATGCCCAATGGGCCCTAGGGTTTTGTTAGGTTTAGGTACCCTCTCCTATATATACCCATGCGTATTCTTTTGTTAATGTATCAATTATAAAGCCTTTGAATCTCTGATTACATGCCATATTATAAATTTTGTTTTATGTCACATTGGTTTTCTGGCTAGTTATTTTTTTCATTGTTTCTTCCTTGTCGATATAGTTTAACGTTGAGAATGTGATATATGTGTGTATGTGTGTGTGTGTGTGTATATATGATCTCTTCTAAATTTGTTTATTTTAATTTTTCGATAGCCGTTGTGTGAAGGGGCTGAGTGTTATTGTGTTTGATTTTGTAGATCAGCCACGTCCAGTTGTCTCATCATCGAAACCTAGGGAAGAAGCAGGAATGTATTGGGGCTATAAAGTGAGATATTCTGCCAATATCAGTTCAGTACTTAAATGCTGCCCGTATAAGGTACGCATTTTCTTGATTAAATATGTCATCATTTTCTTGCAACATCAGATTTCATTCATCTTTATTATATTTTCTAGGGTGGGTATGATTATCTCATTGGTACCTCAGAACATGGCAATATTGTCAAGACATCAGAGCTTCAGTTGCCATCTTTCAGGTATAATTACCCGGGCTGTGGACAGATATTTATTTCTTATTTTGATTAGTTGGATATTGTGAAACATCGAGGAAAAACCAATATTCAACTACGAACCACTAAAATTTTGAAAACCATTCAAAAAATTGAGAACCACTTTTTAGCTGTCCGATTTTCTTGACAGATTTTTTCACGCGGTGGCATTTTTGTAATTAACGTGGAAACACATCAGGCCAGGTTAATTTTAATTCACCAATGAATACACTATATGTATACATGTAGTGTATTCACCATGAAGTGAATACACTATAGTTTCTAATAATGTAGTCACTCGTGTTTACTTGTATTCACAAATACCTATGTTTGGTAAATACGGATTTTGAGGTTAATTATGAAAATGTCATCGTGTTGATTTGGTATATTCAGTGTTTACGTATGCTCACCGGTGAATACAACATGTTTTCACGTTAATTATGAGCGTAAAAGTAATCTTTATCAAGCAGATCCGACGGCTAGAAGGTTGTTCTCATTTTAAAATGGCAGACGCGATAAAAAAAATCCGTGTATATATAATTTACTTCATCCTTAGATCAAAGTTGGAGTAGTTTGTGAATCCAAACCAATATAATTTCTGTTTGTTTGTAATTTAAACATTTATAGACGTATAATGCAAAAATGATGTATTGTTGTATATCTACTTTGAGTTTCAATGCTATGCAAGTAAAACTGAACTGACTTATTTGTGTTATAGGCATCTGTTAATTGCTTTCGGGGGAGTTGCAGGATTGGAAGAGTGCTTCGATTTAGACAAAAATCTCAAGGTAGTCTTTGAATTTGTTATGACTTTTATTGTTACATATATGGGTTTTACTTCCGTTATATGTTTTTATTCGGCCATTGATCCCATCTATTACTATATAGACCCCATGGTAGTCAAAGGCGCAGCCTAGCGCAGCAATAAGGCGTTGCGCCATCAAGGCTCGCAGGTGCAAGTTCTTGCCAAATTATGTAAAAACCGGTCTTAACAGGTCTGAAACAGCTAAAAAAAACTTCTAAACAGGTCTGAAACAACTAAAACTGGTCTAATCTGAAAATAGCCTGGAACATGCCTAAAACAGCTAAAAATGGCCTGGAATAAAACACGCGTCTTGCTTGCCTCAAACCCTTGTTTTATTAGCACCTTGAGAACCAAGGAACCAATCTTGGCCTTTAGATAAAAAAAATTAAACAGTCAAGATTTAAGTAATCACATGATCAATCAACTGGAGCTGACGACGAACTTGAAATATTAATGATAAAACTGCTTATTTCAGGGGAAAAAACCTCGCGATGTATTTAGCACGTATTTGAACATATGTCCTCATCAAGGTAGCCGAACAATTCGAACAGAGGTACGATCGATCTGAAGCGAATTTATTCTGAATGAACTTCCAATGCATTATTATTAATTTATTTTTGTTGGTTTTGTTATTGCAAACAGGAAGCAATATTCATATGTCTACAATATTTCCAAGAACCAATTGATCGTGTACTACATGGATGCAGTTAAGTGGCCCCTTTGTTTTGGCCTTTCCTGGAACTTTGTTTTTTTATTAGTACATTAATCTTTGTTTTGTTAAGTACTTATGTATAAGCTGCATTTGGATTGGGTGATGAATATTTAACTACAAAACTAATTTAATATTTTTGGTTTATATTAATCATCTTATGCTATTTCAAAAATGGCAAATTCTTACAAACATTTTGATTAGAATCAAATTTTAGTCATAAATATTCAGTTTTAAAAACACTAGAAATTATGACCCTTTTAACTAAAAAACAAAGTCTGAGAAAGAAAAAATATGTTTTGAAAACCTATTAAAAACCTTTTAACTAAGAAACAAAGTCGTGTGATTGGTTGCCGACATTAATTTTTAAAGGTTTAGTAATTATGAATAATAAAACATTTTAGTTAGGTGTTAATCATTGTTCATAGTACAGAATCATAAGTGATGAAATAGAAAGGAGCCTACTATGTGTATACCATCCTCATTATGCCTATACGACTCGTATAGTTGCTATACATATAGTATAGGCAAAAGTCAAACTGGCGACACACGCAAACATGTCACATTAGTCGCATCCATGTTGCACAATACGGTCGTAGTGTGTCAAAATGCACAAATGTAAAAAACAAGAACAATATGACTGTATTGTTGCCCGTATTGTGTCAATTTGCACAATACGACCGTATAATGTAAAAAAATATTGGGGGGGGGGGGGTACAAGTAGCATATGGGGGTGTACGAAGTTTATGACTAAACTGCAAATCGGATTATAAGCTGGATCCGTGTGATCTAATAGTTAATCCGTGTGAAAATTCCTACAAACCTGTTAACTGTCAAATTTTTTGACTTTATACGGTCCATATTTATTTTTTGGCAGTTTTCGAGACTTTTTAAAGTCAGAATTAGGGATGACAATGGGCCGGGTTCGGGATGGGTTTTGGTAATCACTAATCACAGTCCCACACCCGATTGTAAAATCATGTCCCATACCCGAGCCATTACCCGTTGGGTATTGGACATACCCACAGAGATCGGGTATACCCGTTATTATTGGGCATACTCGCGAGTATCGGCCAATACTCATCGGGTATGTGTTAGGTACAACTCTATTTTATAATTTTATAAAGTATGGTTATCAAGTATACAAAAAAATGTGCACTTAGGATCGAAATGAAAGCCTTAATATCAACTGGAAATAGTGATCGAGTGATGCTTGAGTCATTGTTAAGAATATTTAGCCCAACTTGAATCAAAATACAACACCAAGTATAGAAAAAAGTCTCTGTGAAGAATTAAGGATTTATGTTTTTAAATAAAAGGAAAATTAAAAATATAAAGAAAATAGTTCGGGTATCCATCGTGTATATTTAATTCAGTAATCGGGTCAGGATCATTTAATACCATGTTGTACCCGAACCCAATTTTTTATTTATTTATTAATCTCATATCTGGCCCATTACCTGACCCGAATGTTACAGGTCATTGGGTTCGAATTTTTCTGCCATCCCCAGTCAGAGTTGCGTTTCAAGAAACACAGACCCAGGGTTTATATATTTTATACAATAATACTTTTTTTTGAAAAAGCCCTAATTTTAAATTTCTTTTTGTCCCCAAAATAGTTTAGCCGCGGGTATATTAGTCGAGTAATCGAACATCATTAAATATTTGTGTCCTTCTGCATCGCCTCCGGGTTCCGACGACTTGTCGTTAATCGGAAGCTACAACCGTTATCCGAAAACAGAATTACGTTTCTCTCTTTTAGTGTGATGTGAGTTTATCTTTCGTTGAATTTTGCCAACTTACTTGAAGTGTTATCAGTCGTTCTAGGGTTTTTTTTTTGGCCTCGGTTTTACGCATTTATTCTAGTATGCATGTATAAATTTAACCTAAATCCTGCAATTTTGTGGCCTGCAAACTATTAGGGCTTTTGATCTTCTAGTATTTATCTGTTTTGTGGCCTACAATTTTGTATCAGTTTCTACACGCTTAACTGTTGTCATGAACAGGGGCGGACCTAAGGCTAGGGGAGGGGTAGCCTCCGTTACCTATCAACTTTTTACGTGCAGTGAATTTTTTTTTTACGGTTTTATGTATCCCGTTACCCCTCAGCAAAAATTACGTTACCCCTGAACAAAAAATACGTTACCTCTTAAACTTTTTTAAAAGTTTAACACTTAATAAAAAATTACGTTACCCCTTAAACTTATTAAAAAACTCACTGCTTAAAAAATTTGGGCTTTAATTTTGTGTGGGAGTGGGCTTTTAATTTTGGTCCATTAATCCATTTAATGGTGGGAGTGGGCTTTAGAAAAAATAACAGAAGGCAGCGTTCGATCGAGCATCAGTGAGCAGCAGCAGCCACTCCCTTCGTTTGCCTACTGCCTCCGCGCCGCCACCGTCGGCTCCGCCACCGGCCGGCCACTGTCCCTGCCCCTGCCCCCTCCCCTCTCTCGGCTCCGATCTCACAAAGAAATAGCAGCGGGCAGCGACGATCTCACAAAGAAATTGCAAAGGTAAATTTCAAATTACTAGTTACTTTAATAATGAAATTAATTAGGCTTGTATAAAATTAGTAATTGTTAGGGATTTGTTATAATATTGGAATATGAAAATTAGGGGATTTGATTTTGTTTTGTTTATTATAAAATTAGGGATTTGTTATAATATTGGAATATGAAAATTAGGGGATTTGATTTTGTTTTGTTTGTTATAAAATTAGGGGTTTGATTTTGTTTTATTTGTTATAAAATTAGGGGTTTGATTATGTTTTGGAAGTTGAAAAAACAAGCTCTACTTGGAAAAAATTTTAAAAGAAAATTTCAAGAGGATGATAACAATGACATTTAGAAAATTTCAAGTGAAAAATTTCAAGAGGATGATGATTCATGACATGTTTGATTTCATGCTCAATTTGTGTATGTGTTGTATCATATTGGTTATAAGTTTGTTAAGAAAGTGGTTACAAAAGCATACATGTGTTAGGGATAGGGTATCACGGCTGTTCCAAATTCTTGAGTTTTATGGTCAAACCCGACTGAATTTTGGTCGAAAAACTGATCCTGCTCAGCCACTGACTGAACAGCAGCTGCTTTTAACTTTCGTTGACCAGCACAGTTTACCTGTCAGCATTGACCGGCGTTGACTTGGCGGCGATTTAGTATAGCAACAGCTAATTGACGATGGTAGGGACTGGTACTCACTTCGCAACCAGCAAATCCAACCACACAAGCACAAATCGCACAAAGACACTAAAAAACTGTGAAAAACGACACAATAATTAACAATTTACGCAGTGTTGTAAAAATCGCGCCTAGGCGCCGATTAATCGCTAGTCGCTCGGCTAAGGAGGAATTTTGGGCCTAGGCGGTCCTAGGCGGTCCTAGGCGGCCAGATTCCGGTGAACATTCCGTCGAAAACCTGAACTTTCCGGCCAAATTCCGGCGAAAACCTTTGGTGTGGTTTAAAAATGAACATTTTTATAAAAATTACATATAAAAATGTGTGTATATATATAAAAAACTGAAAATTACATATAAAAATTATAATCCGATTAATCCCGCCTAGGCCTAGGCCCTACCCCACCGCCCGACTAGCGCCTAGCGATTTTTACAACACTGAATTTACGTGGTTCGGTCGAAACTGACCTACATCCATGACCGCACTAGCGGGTTTAACTTTTTTTGTTTGAGGTGGCGGTGAGAATTACATTTACATAGGATTGTATTTATAGGCTAACATATTAGGGTTGACCTACTTAGGAATCTTGGAGACTAAGAAAGATCTCTGCTGAAAATAGATTAGAGCCTGCTGATCTTTTCTAATCACCCTAGGGCTGGCTGCTAATCAGCCTACATACTCAACAGCATGTATGTATGTATTCAGTACATAATGTAATTTTTTTGTTGAAAGATTTTGTTATCTTTGTGCATTATGAAGTGACAATGAATCAACAAAAAGCCATGGAGTTCAAGAATGTTCCACAACCCAAACAGCAATGTGAGGTTAAGAAACCGACAAGGATGGTTGGATCTCCCATCAGAAATAATGGCCAATATACTATACAGGATTAGTGTCGTTGACATTCTTCAGAGTGCTCAGAATGTATGCACTGCTTGGCGTAAAATCTGCAAGGACCCTACTATGTGGAGGAGGGTCGTTTATATGGGTTCTTCTTCAGATCCGAATGCTTATATTGGACTTGATGTGATGTGTAAGCATGTTGTTGACAGAAGCCAAGGCCATCTGGTTGATTTCACCATCGTGGAATCCGACTATGCTGAGATTCTTCTGTACATTGCTAACAGGTATGAGAGTTTAATATAACTGTCAGTTGTATGCCATTCTTGGTTTTAAATTGCACGGATAATGCGTAATGCGCTGATGCGGTGTAAAGAGTGCATCGCTTTGTGATGTGATTACATGACGATCGCGAAGAAGATTTAGGGTTTCAGGAGAATAGATTGAAGGTCAGCGGCGAAGAAGATTGAAGGCAGCGGCTATGGTAACGTCAATGGAGAACATACGCAAAGGTCCAGTACCCGAAAGAAGAGGGATTGTTAACCAGTGATGCAAAGAGTCCAAATTATACTGTGCCACAATTTTACACGAGTGAAGAGGGATTGTTAACCAGTGATGATCACAAAAGTAGAACATTTTGGTAATCGTTACATTTTATATAATCTAAAAGGAAAAAAACACAGATTCGGGCAACAAAAACAAACCAACCTGCAAAAAAAGTTACGAATTTGAGATGAACAAAAACAAACCAACAGACAAATCATCATCACAAGTTTGTTTGTGTATTCATTCCAAAAGTGTCTCCCTGTCTTAGTCAACGTAATAGGTCCTGTAACAATTGTTGCACCTGCCTCAAATCCCACCCCGGTTAATATGAACTGCCAATTGTATCCGTTCTTTCATTCGTACTATGTCTAATAATTAAATCATACACAAACTCAACAATAATTTTCTTTCTATTAAATGTTTTATAGATAGGCAAAAAATAAACTAAACATATGAGTTGAAAACATTTTGGCTCTAAAAACCTCCCAAACCAACACAGGTCTGTAGGTTCAAACAAAAACACGACATTAAACATTAAAGATTTTAATTTTAATTATCACATCACTTCAGTAGGTAAAACGTTTAAAAAGTTAATTTTATTTTATGCCATTAAGATAACCCAAAACCCAACTGAATAATTTCATATGATCTTCATAGAATACCTAATCCGCTGTTGTTGCCTCTGTTGGTGCATATTCGCCAGAAATTGCTCCCGCAGCAACCATTCAATCCAAAACACGAAAAGTTAAAGCAAAAATTATTAAATCTTGTTGAATAACGAAGAGAACGAAATCACTATTTTTCGTTTAAAATCGGATCTGAAGATTGAAGTTCTAGGGTTTGTGTTTGTTGAGGGAGAAAAGGGGAAACGTGGAAGATGAATTGAGAAAGTAATGGTATTGTGTGGAGAGTACGCTCATGGCGGCTAAGGGCGTAAGGAAAGGGTGGAGGAGATGAGCGGTCTAGGCATGGAGCCCTAGATGGTAGCGAGGACGGTGAAGAGGCGGATTTTTCAAATTATGAAACCCTAGAGATATACCGATGTATTAAGATCCGAAGGAGAAAATGGGTTAAATCCGGGTTTTAATGACCCACGTATGAAGTCAAAGAACCATTTAGGCGGGAAAAACCAATTGTAGGTGCTCTAGATGCTTGACACGTGGCTCCATCAAACCTTTATTTATTAATATGTATAGATTTGATTGATTTTAAACACCGATCATAAAAATGGACTAGTTTGATGGATTTATCTCCTTTAGGTGACGTTTTAGGTTGGAATTTCATATTTGTTTAGAGCATGAGTTGTGGAAGGCGTGAACACAGGGGCGTAATCCAAATCAGCCATTAACAGGGGCGTTATCCAAATCAGCCATTAACGCCTAGGAACACCGCCTCCCTAGGTGTTAGTGGGGCGTGATCAGGGGGCGTGGGGGCAATCACGGTGGAGGGGAGTTGAGTTGGGTCAAACTAATAGACGATGGTAGGGACTGGTACTCACTTCGCAACCAGCAAATCCAACCACACAAGCACAAATCGCACAAAGACACTCAAAAACTGTGAAAAACGACACAATAATTAACAATTTACGTGGTTCGGTCGAAACTGACCTACATCCATGACCGCACTAGCGGGTTTAACTTTTTTTGTTTGAGGTGGCGGTGAGAATTACAATTACATAGGATTGTATTTATAGGCTAACATATTAGGGTTGACCTACTTAGGAATCTTGGAGACTAAGAAAGATCTCTGCTGAAAATAGATTAGAGCCTGCTGATCTTTTCTAATCACCCTAGGGCTGGCTGCTAATCAGCCTACATACTCAACAGCATGTATGTATGTTTTCAGTACATAATGTAATTTTTTTGTTGAAAGATTTTGTTAACTTTGTGCATTATGAAGTGACAATGAATCAACAAAAAGCCATGGAGTTCAAGAATGTTCCACAACCCAAACAGCAATGGGAGGTTAAGAAACCCACAAGGAATTGGTTGGATCTCCCATCAGAAATAATGGCCAATATACTCTACAGGATTGGTGTCGTTGACATTCTTCAGAGTGCTCAGAATGTATGCAGTGCTTGGCGTAAAATCTGCAAGGACCCTGCTATGTGGAGGGTCGTTTATATGGGTTCTTCTTCAGATCCGAATGCTTATATTGGACTTGATGTGATATGTACGCATGTTGTTGACAGAATCCAAGGCCAACTGGTTGATATCACCATCGTGGAATCCGACTATGCTGAGATTCTTCTGTACATTGCTAACAGGTATGAGGGCTTAATATAATTGTCAGTTGTATGCCATTCTTGGTTTTAAATTGCACGCATAATGCGTAATGCGCTGATGCGGTGTAAAGAGCGCATCGCTGCCCCTGTTGTGATGGGATTACATGATGAGCGCATGTTGCGACGATGCGGCGCAATATGCGATCGCAGTATGCGTCTGATGTTTTGCAGCATGTAAAATTGGGTCGAATCTTTAAAATAAATGGGTGGGTTAGCTAAAAGAAGTACAAAAATGCAATTCTATTTTCTTATTGTATGAGATCTTTTTTGATTAAGTATGTTTTGACAACTTGTATGTATAATTAGTATTTTAGTATTTTTTTTAATAAAGAGCGCATCGCATACATGATGCACTCGCATTGCACAAAACGCAGTGCGCATCGGATTTTGGGACCAAACGCATCGGAGCGCGTCGCGCAGTTTAAAACCAAGATGCCATTGTTCTTATAGTAAAATCTGATAATGCTCTGCTCTAATTCTTTATCCATCTGATGGTGTTACCTTGATATTGTGTTAAGTTATAAACTAGGAAATACATTTTGGTTAACATAGTGTTTACTTGCTTTTTATGGTTTTAAATTTGAGATATTTTTGAAGTATACTAGTTTACTAAGTGTACGGCTATAGTCATTCAAAGTTTTTTTTGTCTCTCTAAACTCACTCAATTTTTCATTAAGTGTTCCAATCTTGTAACTCTTTTTTTAACCAATTAGTGACCTAAATGAAACATATACAAATCTTAGTTACTTTTTAGCGAATATTTTTTTGTTAAATTTTACTTTAAGTAGGAGGTAATAGTGAAGAAAAAGAAATCACTAAAAATTATCCAGGTTTCATAATTGTTCAATTTAAGTCAAATTGGAAAAAGTAATCACTAAATAGTAACAAAGATTCATATATGTTTCATTTAGGTCTTAATTTTAAAGTTTTATAAGAAAGTTCACAAGATTGAAACACCTTATGAAAGTTCGAGTGATTTTAGATTGGTTTTAAAAAGCGAGAAGTGCACAAAAGTGACAAGGTCCAAAACTAAGGCGCAAAGCGCCAAGTGCAAAAGCGCACCGCTATTCGTACGTGAGGCGTGATTTTTTATAGAAAATTTTAATATATTTCTTATAGGTTTCTAGAATCATTCACCCAAAATTTAGACACCAATAAGCTATATATATGGTTTAATATCTAAATAACCTATATGTACAACCTAAAAAGCCTAATGTACAACTTTTTAAAGGACAAATCCAACCCATGTACTAAAAGAGTGCCTCAGATCTGCACCTTATGCCTTTTTTTTGCCTAAAAAGCACGCCTCGAGTGCTTCTTTCGTATGCTGCTCGCCTTGCCGACACAAAAGCGCCACCCCTTGCACATGAGGTTGTTTTGCGCGTAAGGCACGCTTTTTAAAACCAAGACTTTGAGTGACGATGGGAACCTTGGTTACTACAGAAAGAATTTTTCCCAAACATTTTATTATCTTTACAAAATATTTTTGTTTAATTTCACCAAATTTAAAATTCAAAGTGTAATAGGAAAGCTCAAAGGTTTAACGCTTAAAGTTCTTATAGCTTGCTCTTTGATTTCAAGATCAAATTGAATTCTCAAATGCATCACTAATGGTGTCTTTAAATTGGATTTCTTCATGCGACAGATCTAGTCAACTTAAACGCCTCACAATCGCATGTTGTGATGATTCTATGCGTTACATGTGGACTGAATCTTTGAAGAAATTGCTGTTATTGGAGGAACTCAGCCTTTACGCAACAGAAATCTCTAAAGAAGCTATTGAAGCTGTTGGGCGTTATTGCTCCATGCTTAAAACACTCAAAGTGAATTACAAAGATCGTAGGTTCTGGGATGATGATAGTGATGGGGATTATATAAATATTATTGATGATGTGATAGCTATGGCTATCTGGCAAAACTTACATGAGTTAAGGCACCTTGAGCTCATCAGGAACCCCATGTCAAATGAAGGGTTGGGGATGATTCTGGATGGTTGTCATCACCTTGAATCACTTGATTTGCGTGGCTGCTTGTTAATCGATCTCAATGGGGACTTGGGGAAAAGATGTTCACAACAAATTAAATGTCAAACTCCCCAAAGATTCTCTTGAAGGATGTCCATATATTTATAAAAATGATGGCATGACATGTGATTTTGATGATGAATCTGACATAGAATCTGATGACGAATTTGATGATAGATAAGTGATGTTGGGTTTCATGGATATACTTTGTGTCACCTTTATGAAAAAATATGAGTATGTTGCCTTGTAAATAACTTACAAAACACTAGTAAATATTCCATTTTAAAGATACTAATAATTCTGGTTGATGTTTTTCTTTTGAAGGTGTTGCTGCTCCTTGCAAGTACAACCTTTTTTTGGCTTTTCAAAACTAGGACAACTGAAGGTGAATTTCCATTCAGTAATTTATATTTTGCAGATGACTTAGGAATGACATTTAGGCTTTCCATCATATCTGCAAATTTGTCACTCATTTCCATTTTTGTTCTCAAAACTTAGTTTAGGACTCAACATGTTGGTTTGTGAATTATTTTATCTTCATGGAAATGCATTGTTTAAAGGTTGGTTTGATACAACATATGAGCATGGTTGTAAAAATCTCGAATAATCCCCGCCTAGGCGCCAATTAATCGCTAGTCTCCACATCACCGGTTAATTTTGAGCTAATCGGCCAATTAATTCCTGATCGGTCCAAGTCGGGCAAAATCGTGGCTAACCGACCAAAAAAGTGATTCCGGCGAGATTTCGACGAGTTTCCGGCTAGATTCTGGATAGTTTTCTGGCCAAACACTGAAATTTCTGGCCAAACTCTTCAAATTCTTGTCAAATGTGTGTACAGTTGCTCTAAACTAAACATTTTTGTAAAAATTACATATAAAAATGCGTGTGTATATATATAATGTTGAAAAATTACATATAAAACTCCAATCCGATTAATCCTAGTGCCTACCCCGCCGCCTGACTTGCGTCTAGCGATTTTTACAACCATGCATATGCGAGCCTTTTAGGGGTGTTAAAAGTCGAATATCTGAAAATTTGGATATCCGAAAATTTCGGATAGTGGATTTCACTATCCGTATCCGAATCCGAAATTTCGGATATCCGATATCCGAAATTTCAGATTCGGATAATGAAACAGATATCCGTTTTTTTTAAATTAAAATCTCAAAGTATAAAATATACTAAATAATCTTTAAAATTAAAATCATCTCTATGAAATATATAAAAAACCAAATTTTGAGTAATTTACGAAATTACTACGCGAATACGTTTTAGTTTAAAAAAAAAAAATAAGAAGGCTAAACACATAACATAAAAAGCCATATACTTCATATATATTATGAAAACAACATCCCAACCATTGATTAATGTTGATTAATGGTTGATATACTTTAATGACAAATTTGTAATTATCTAAATTTAAAATCATTTATATTAACTTCAAAAAGGGTAGAATATGAAATTAATTTTCAAATCAACTAATTAGTTCCCTAATATTTCTCACATTCTCTAATTTCAAATTAAATAATTCAAAACTTGAAAAAAAAGTTCAAAACCTAGAAAAATTAATATTTTTTTAGTTTTACATTATAATAAAAAAAAATACACCAAAACATAAAACTCGAGCAAAAAGTTTGTTGTATATACATGTCTTAGTTTTAAATACATATATGTAACAAGTACTATAATAATCATACACAAACAATTTCTGTAATTTCAAATTAAATAATTCAAAACTTGAAAAAAAGTTCAAAACCTAGAAAAATTAATATTTTTTTAGTTTTACATTATAATAAAAAAAAATACACCAAAACATAAAACTCATACATGTCTTAGTTTTAAATACATATATGTAACAAGTACTATAATAATCATACACAAACAATTGTACTTAAAAATTGATAGAAATTACTCTGATACATATATGTACTAGGTTAGAAACCCCGTGTATTACACGGGTTGAATAAATACAATGTTATATATTTAATAATAAATATTTACATATTACATATTTATGACACATTATATAGTTTTTAATACAAATTTTAAAAATGTCATATAGTTACTTTTTTAAAATGTTTTATAAAAAGAATGAAATAAATGTTCAATTTTTAAAAATGTTTCATGGACAAACCTATATTTTTTTTAAATAAAAAACGTTTATAAAAAAATTATATAAATCATCATTATTATTTAATATGAAAGAGAGGTGAAAAACAAAAATAATTGAAAAACAATTAAAGAAAACTTGTGCAGTTAATATGAGAGAGACGGAAAAAGTTGTTTAACCAAAACCTTTATTTATTATAGAGTATAGATTAGACTAACTTTGATAAGCTACTAAGTTACGTATATGAAACAGTTCGAGTTACATATATGTAACCCCTGTGTAAAATCTATGTACCAACTCTGTTACATATACGTAACACCGGTATATGCGTACAAACTGTGTTATATACACATACCAACTATGTTACGTACACGTAACACCCTTTCTTTGTTTTTTCACTGCTTCTACACACCTTTGTTTGTATGTAAGATGTAATAATGGTTGTAGCACCACCATCGACGGTGACACTGACAGCTTCGCGTTTCGTTGTAGGAATTGTTCCAAGGTTTCTTGATTTCCCACATCTCTTTTTCTAATTCAATAAACTCGTTGTCGGAGTCAATCCATTTCGTCCCGAACCGTTCACACACCCAGTCGATGCTAATCTGGTGGGCGGTGCTGGTTAAACCGCCTCCGCCACGACCATTATGTATCACCAACCCTTTCTTCCGAAGCCGGCGGTGGCGCTTCTTCTTTAATGCCTTCCGGTACAAACCGCCGGAACTTTGTACACTGCCAACACGTATGATGAAATGAACGACAGTTTTTTAGAAATTTAGATCATACAAAAATTCAAGAAACAAAATCATAACATCTGCAAACAAATTAACTACATAAATATTGGTAAGATACTCTCCAACTTTCTCTCTTAAACAAACTCAAAGCACATTCCAATAAAAAAAAAATAGATGACAGTGGAGGGGCATGGTGGTGAAGGAGGATGGATTGATTGAAAGGTTATAGGGTTGGAAGATGTTAAACTTTGATTTTAATTAAAAATTAATACTTATCTAAATAATGGAGTGTAATCTTACTAAAATATCCTTTTGATAATAAAAATAAAAAAATAAGTAGAAATGTTTTAATTGGTTGAGAAGTGCTATTACCTAAAAAATTGGTTAGTATTTGAACCTCATCCTTATTATATCACTTTCTAGGAAACAGTATGTAAACTTGGCTAAAAAAATATATTTTTAAAATTACGACGCGAATACGTTTTATTTTTTAAAAAAGTAAGAGAGCTAAACACATAACATAAAACCATATACTATATATATATATATATATATATATATAGGGAAGGGTTCCAGAGAAAACCACAAGTTAGGCGAAAACCGCGAAAACCACTAAAAAAATCAATTTTACCCAATCATATAATAATATTTATTTTTTGTTTTATTTTATTTTTATTTATTTATAAGATTATCAATGTAATATTAAACATTTTTACCAAAAAATATTTTTACACATAGTGTTACGTATACGTAAACATAAAACAAAAAAATTGTGGTTACGTATACGTAAATCAAAAAAATTATTTTTGGATACGTATACGTAAATAAAAAAATTGCCTGAAATGATGTGGTTTTCTTGGTTTTCGCCTAACTTTGTGGTTTTCTCTTGATCCCTCCCCTATATATATATATATATATATATATATATATATATATATATATATATATATATATATATAGTGTTAGGTTATAGCAAAAAGAGTTTTAAAAATAAGAAAGGTAAGAAAGATTCTGGGCTTGACATGTGTCATTTTATTGTTTTTAAAGAGATAGTATAATGGTCAATGTGTATTACACAATGAACTTGTATTACACAATGAAGTTGTATTACACAATGACCTGACTAATTACACAATGAACTTGTATTACACAATTAACTTGTATTACACGATGACCTGACTAATTACACAATGACCTGACTAATTACACAATGACCAAATATTACACAATGACCAAACGTGGTATTACACAATAAACTTGTATTACACAATGACCTGACTAGTTACACAATGAGCTGGAAAACGTAACACACAATGATAAATACATATAACATAATGAACTTGTATTACACAATGAACTTGTATTACTAAATGAAATTGTATTACACATTGACCTGACTAATTACACAATGAACTTGTATTATAAAATGACCTGACTAATAACACAATGAACTTGTATTACACAATGACTTGACTAATTACACAATGACCTGACTAATTACACAATGACCAGACGTGGTATTACACAATGAACTTGTATTACACAATGACCTGACTAATTACACAATGACCAAACGTGGTATTACACAATTAACTTGTATTACACAGTTACCGGACTAATTACACAATGAGCTGGAAAACATAAAACACAATGATAAATACATATAACACAATGAACTTGTATTACAGAATGAACTTGTATTACATAATGAAATTGCATTACACATTGACCTGAATAATTACACAATGAGCTGGAAAACGTAAAAAAAATTTCGTTTTTGTTTATAACGACACTATAATCGTTTTAAATATAAAAAAACGCTCGTTTTTATGGTGTAATTTTTTTGAATAAATAGTATGTAAAAGTTATGAATGTTTTAAAATGAGGGGGGAATTTGATAAAAAGTCAACAAAAGTTGTCAAGACTAAAATACCCTTGCAGCAACTTTTTCTCCTACAATTTAATCTCAAACATTAAATATTTTCTACAATTTGATATAATGGCCCTAAACCCTTCTCACCGTTCTTAGAATCATAATCATTTTTACCTGAACATAATCCTATATATATATATATATATATATATATAGGGTGAGGATCATTTGTTAACTTGTAAAACAAAAACCAAATTCTGACCACACATTTAATTTCATTTTATTTTAATCTAAACCCCAAAAGTCAAACATCATATTAAATATAATAAATATGTGGTCACAATTTGGTTTTTTGGTTTACACATTTAAAAGTGGTTTACATCAGATCTTTTTCCTATATATATATATATATATATATATATATATATATATATAGGGGTATGTTCTTTTGAGAACCAACAATATGTTAAGAACCGTGAGAATCGCATTAACTTTTCCTCTATTTATAATATAAATTGACTAGAATTCATATACATTTCAATATGTTTAAGGTTTGGTTTTAAAAGACCTCGAATTTATAGTCGTTTTTTTAAATGCATATATGCACTCACACTATATGCACAAATGAATGCATATATGCATATTTTTATACTTTTCTTAAAAAAATTCAGAAGAGAGGAGATAAACTCAAACTAAGAGTGGGAAGAGATAAATAAAACATTGTTGTTGAATTTTACATTTTTCACTAAAGCGATATGTACACGTTTTGTGCTGTTCTTTCGGTTCTCAACATATGGTTGGTTCTCAAAAGAACATGCCCATATATGGTATCAACTGTAAACCACATTTTCATGTGTAAACTAATTAACCCAATAAGAAAAAGACACATCATAATTTTTTTTATATCAAAAGGGTATTTTGGTAAAAGTAACATTCCCATCATTTTTTAATATTTAAAAATTTCACCTAATCAACTTTCCCCCTTTTTTTAATATTAATAACTTTTTATACAATATCATTTTTTATAAAAATTACACCATCAAATAGAGCGTTTTTTATCTTTAATTTGAGTATAGTCTTGCTATATAAATTTTTATTTTTTTAACATTTGTTGATACATACACGTAATGAACAGTTACATATATGTAACATAAACATAAATTTAATTGTTCAATATTCCACTTTTTTTAAAAATATTCCCTCTATTTTTTAGAGTACTAATAACCTTTTGTACAATGTGTATGTTCATAATATCTAATATGTAAAAATTAATTATATAAGAATTTTAACAAATATGATAATTGCATGCTCCACCTACTTTCTCTCTCTTATCACCCATTAATCACTTTTTTATACAATTTAATTTTTAATGTCTGTTTTTTCATATGTAATATAGATATAAATATAATTATTCAAAAACCTCTCTTTTTTAGATTATTAATAACTTTTTTTATTAATTTTTATTTTTTTTATAAAAGTTACACTATAGAAAACAAAAAACAACAAATAACTTTTTTAGAATTAAGGGTTAAACAACAAATAAATCTATTGCTCAAATATAAATAATTAAGTAGAGGTGTGTGCAACATATACAAACAACTCATTTTATTTATTATTTTTAAATAACGATTTCGTTTGTAATAAAAAACTATACATCAAAATATTAGGGTTTTGAAATGTAAATAATTTATTTTTATATTACAAAAACTAGCGACATATATCCTAATTTATGTTTTAATTTTGTTAATTAAATATTTTAATTAATGACGACGCCGTTAATTAAAAACAAAAAATGCTAATTTATAATATTTTTTGTTTCTTATTAACAACAAAAAAATTTAAAGTTACATATGCTAATTTCATCGATATTAATGAAATAATTTCATCGATATTTAACTAGTTACGTGGCGAGAATTTGGTTGCTATCGGTTCGTTTCGCTACGGAACCGACACTCACATAGCAAACGAAAGATAAAAGCTAACAATAAAGTCGTTACATGCTCAAATGGATATCAGCAAGTGTTTTACAACTCTAGAAAACAAAAAATAATGTTACTGGTTTCTATAATGACAACGCCGTTATCAGTTCGTTTCGTTACGGTACCGGCACAGAACCGTGATCGATTACTTATACATTTAGTACATGAAATTTTAAATAACATTTAATATTTCTTAATATTTTAAATAAAATATCATTTTTAATTTATAATAAATAAAACTTTAAATAGTTTTAACTTTATAATAAGTAAATTTTTAAATAAAACAATGTTATAGTTTTACATAAATAATAAATTAAGTTTATATATAGTAATATTAATTTAATATAATAATTTAATACATGGTTGTGATAAGAGAGAGAAAAAAAAATCAAATTACCATTACACCCTTATATCATTCTTAGCCACTCATTTATAAAAAAGAAATCATATTTAATTTGAACCACTAATTATAATATTATGAAATTAAATGAATGGTTCAAAATTTGTTTTTTGGTTTACACAATAAAAAGTGGTTTACACATGATCATTTTCATATATATATATATATATATATATATATATATATAGGGGAGGGTTCCAGAGAAAACCACAAGTTAGGCGAAAACCGAGAAAACTACTGAAAAAACCAATTTTACCCAATCATATAATAATATTTATTTTTTGTTTTATTTTATTTTTATTTATTTATAAGAGTATCAATGTAATATTAAACATTTTTACCAAAAAACATTTTTACACATAGTGTTACGTATACGTTAACATAAAACAAAAAAATTACGGTTACGTATACGTAAATCAAAAAATTGTTTTTAGATACGTATACGTAAATAAAAAAAAATTGCCTGAAATGATGTGGTTTTCTCGGTTTTCGCATAACTTTGTGGTTTTCTCTTGATCCCTTCCCTATATATATATATATATATATATATATAACGAACCAAAATCCGGGTTTTGTTTTTAAATAAATAAATATTTCTAAATTATATTATGGTGAAAATAATATTTTAGAAATAAGTTGAAACAAGTAGGTTTCAAGTTAGTAATGGGGTTATACTACTTTTTAACTAGTTTTGCAACGAATTAGGTGTTATGAAAGTTGAGGGGCCAAAAGTGTAAATGGCAAAATCTGCCATTTTGACTAGTGAAAGTCAAAATTGAGCTCATTTGGTGTTTGGGGTCGTTCATTCCAAGAGGAGAAAAGGAGAAAACGATTTTGAAGCCTAAATCGTGCAATTAAGCTTGGATTTGTGAAGGTTTTAGCTCACACAACATCTTCCTAACATCAAGTAAGTGATAATCTTCCATTTGCTTTCACCACGAATGTGTTAGTTGATGGGTTTTGTAGAAATCCAAAAATTTTGTATGCTTGTGATAAATTGGTGTTAGATTGTGGATAATCTAGCTAAACTAAAAGTGAAGGGTGGTGATTAACATCCTAGAACCTTTTGATTTTGATTTTGAAAAGTTAGGGTTCATATGGTGAAAATTGGGGGTGTTTGGATCATGATGCTAAATTGTTGAATTAGTGATGATTAAGTGTTTAGGTAGTATTAGACACTTGAACAAACACCAAATTGACCTTATAAAAGTTAGTGAATGAGAAATTAGTGTCAATGTATTGGAAAGAAAACTCAAGTGGATGAGTTTGTATTGAAAGAGGGTGTTTGGTTATGGGGATAACCCAAACGGGTCAGTTTGGGTTGGAAATGAAAATTGAGTTGTGGACTCAATTATTTTGTGTTGGTGATGAATGTTTGATTACTAAACTAGGTGTATATGTTTAGGTAATCAAATTGTGAACCGGGGAGGAGGCACGAGATCTTCCAACTCAAAAGGTAAGTGCCTTTGCACTTACTTAGTAATGTTGATAAATGTGTGGTGTATGTGATACGTATGCATACTATAAGTGGAAATGAATGTGTATGGCTATTGCTGGAATGTAGTATGTTTGGAATTGTATTAATTTGACTTTAGTGGTAGAAGGTCAAACTAATATGATGGAATTTGTGTAATTGACTTATGTGGTAAATAGTCAAACTAATATGTGAATGTGGTGATATTGGTTGTAATGACTTATGTGGTAAATAGTCAAACTAAAATGTGAATATGGTGATATTGGTGTAAATGACTTATATGGTAAATAGTCAATCTAATATGTAAATGTAGTGAATTTGGTGTAATTGACTTATGTGAAAAATAGTTAATCTAATATGTAACTATAGTGAATTTGGTGTACTTGAATTATGTGAAAAATATCCAATCTAATATGTAAATGTGGTGAATTTGGTGAAATTGACTTATGTGGTAAATGGTCAATCTAATATGTAAATGTGGTGAATTTTGTGTAATTGACTTATGTGGTATATAGTCAAACAAAATGTTATAATTTGGTGAAATGGTGGATTGAAGTGTGGAATACTTCAAAAGGTGGACTTGGAGTCAAATACTCCAAGTGCGGCTAAGACAAGTTGTGGTACTCGCACCAAGTGGTAGTAAACCCAATAAGAAGTGCGGAATACTTCAATGGGTGAACTTGGAGTCAAATACTCCAAGTGCGGGTAAGACGAGTTGTGGTACTCGCACCAAGAGGTAATAAACCCAATAAAAAGTGCAGAATACTTCAAATGGTGGACTTGGAGTCAAATACTCCAAGTGCGGGTAAGACGAGTTGTGGTACTCGCACCAAGAGGTAGTAAACCCAATAAGAAGTGTGGAATACTTCAAAGGGTGGACTTGGAGTCAAATACTCCAAGTGCGGGTAAGACGAGTTGCGATACTCGCACCAAGAGGTCATGAACCTAATTAGAAGTGGGGAATACTTCAAATGGGTGAATGGGTGGTGGTAAATGAATGTAATATGAAAAGAATGAGACTTGTAGTGGAAATGCAAGTGTTAAGAACCTTAATTGACCAAATGGTTGCAAACGGGTCAAATGGGTGCAAACGGGTCTAATGGGTTAAAGAAGTGAAAACAAGTCTAAATACTTGTTGAATATGTTTATCGTCATTATTAACAGTGATTTATATATGTGGTTATGTAGGGAAAGCTCCGAGGTAGGTCAAAGTCCAAGGCGTGGAGGGTTCTCGTATGCATATGGGGTGTTTTTGGGGATTTTAAAGGAAAAATCCGTTAATGTGGTGTATATTGACAAATTGAAACATGTTTTGGTGTTATAATGGTTTGTATATAGTTTTCAAACAAAACCCAAGTGTTGGGGATAATTTTGGTGTCATGTTGATTTGTTAAAAGATGAAAATTTGGCTAAGTGTGAAAACTGGACAGCTGAGTCGCGGTACGCGAGAATCAAGTCAGGGTCTCTCTCGGTACGCGAGAGACCTGGTTTCCGGGTGTGACGATTTGGGACTCCCTCTTGGTACGCGAAGGGATGTCCCAGATCCTTCGCGGTACGCGGGGTGAAAAAAAAAATAAAATCTTGGGATAATAGCTTCCGCGCGTTTAAATGTTTTATTAATTGGTTTTCCAATTAAGGGTGTTACAATATAGGGGTGAGTTCACTAGAAAACTCATTTTCATAAGAAAATAAAAAAAAACTCCTACTACATATGTGTAATACACCCAAAAACCCAACCCACCCCTAAAATCCTAAACCCCCCACCCCACCCCCACCCAAAAACCTAAAGCCACCCCAGCCACCCCTCACCCACCCCCCAAAAACCTAAACCTCTCACCCACCCCCTAAAACCTAAACCCCCCACCCCACCCCTCCAAAAACCTAAACTGAACCAAAAAACTAAACCAAAAAGCCTAACCCATCCTCAAAAACCTAAACCCCCCACCCCTCCCAAAAAACCTAACCCCACCCCACCTACCCACTCACCCACCCCCCAAAAACCTAAACCTCCCACCCACCCCCTAAAAACCTAAACCCCCTACCCCACCACACCACACCCCTTCAAAAACCTAACCTAAAAGCTAAACTAAACTCAAAAGTTAAACCCACTACTTTTTGAGTTTTTTTTGAATGAGGACGACGTGGGAAACACGATCTCCGAAGCATTTTTTTAATTTTTGATTTATTTTTTGAGTTATGATTTTTTTATTATTTTGTTTTACCTTGAATAAGTAGTTTTTTGGTTTTCTCATTAACATTGAGTTTTCTTATGATCTTTCCCATATATATATAAGATGGAATTATTTAAAAGAAAAAGTTTCTTTCCTAGGATTTGAAATTGGTAAGGGAAAAATTGAATTACAACCACATATTTCTACAAAAATTTATTAGAACAACAGTGTAACATCCAAAAAAAAAATAAAACGACAGTTAAAATGACGAAATAAACGAACGAATGGAATTGACGAATGAAGGGCAAAGGTTTTAAAGAAGTCATTACAAATCTAATCTGTCGAATGAATGGAATTGACGAATGAAGTCTGGGAATGAGATTCCCAGCCTTGTGGTAGATTATGGACAGCGAGCCATAGTTACCATAAGAACAACAGGGGCAGTGTCTTAGTGGTCTGCCAATGGTTTGATGTTGTACAACTGGTATGGAGTAACGACGGTTACTCAGGGGTTAACGTGACCCTACGTAAGGTTAAATTATGATCCGACGGTGTTATGGCTGAGAGCCATAGCCGTCGATGGAGGTTGTCGGTCTATGGACATGAGAGCCATAGGGGCAACTGAATGGGTGTTGTCGGTCCTCATGCAGTTAGCCTTGGGGGCAATACCAAAAAGGGAATTGACGGAATGTTGTGGCAATGACGGCGATACGTAACGGTTGTCCATGACATGCAGGGTTCCTTCGGGGACACAGAGACGTGTAAAGAAAGATACAGATTTTAGATAGTAATGTATGACTTAAATGAATGTTAAATGTTTTAAACAAATGATCCGTTTAATGTGTTTAAATGTTTGAAGGTTTATGAATGAAAGGCCCTGTTTTCTTATACGTGATGTTAAACCCTAATGAATGTTTTGAATGATGAACCATTTCTTAAATCGAACGAAAACTAGAACTCACCAGCGTAGCTGACTTTTTTTAGTGTGCACATTCAGGTTAAGGCAGGTTAAGAGGATGGAGGGTGATGCTTGGCTAGCGAGAGGAGTTATCCGACTGACTATGAAGACTGGCATCCCGTTATGTTTAGTTATGATGTATTTATGTTTTAAACAATGTTTACGCTTCCGTATGTATGAATAATGATGACGTTATGTTTGAATGAAATTTTCCGCTGCGTTATTGATATTCATGTTTAAGAACTGTTTGTGAATGAGTAAATCCAACAAGTGAGGCCTCCCGGGTTTGGGGCCTTACAAGTTGGTATCAGAGCAATAGTTTGAGAGATTCGGACACTCCCAGTGTCCGAACTTAAACTGTGAATGGGACCGAAAGCGGATGCCAGTACGGGTAACTCGAGCCACAGCATCAGGTATGAAGGTAGTTTATGATTACATGTATAGTATGCCTTAGAAAGGGTTAGGTAGGGACTTGTGTTCTGATGGAATCACAAAGGTGGTCAAATAGAAATCGAAAGGTAGTGTAATGGTTAATTGCAGATAGCCAGTGTATATTAACATCTTACAGTACTTATTGAATTTTATTTGTTAACTAGCGTGATGACATTGGATTCTTGTCTTATAGAACAAAATGGCAAGAAGAGGAAACGGAAGGCGTGGTGGGGGCAGTACCGGTGGTCGTACCGGCGGTCGAAATGGTGGGCGTGGCAGGACCCCTGCGCGCCAAGAGTATAGTGAAGAAGGAAGTGTTCACACTGAACCGGCGGTTGGTGTGCATGGAACCGAGCAGACACAGGTTGAAGAACAACCTTTCACTTTTGTACCAGAAGTGAGAGCAGCCATAACTCGAGAGTTCACAGACTTGATGAAAGTTTCTTTGCCAGGACTGTTGGCAGAAGCATTAAAGAAGGTTAATGAGACCGGTGGGTCTAACACGGCGGTTGATACCCCGAACACTGAGGCAATCAACGCACCGCTTAACCGTGGTTGCGACTATAAGTTCTTCAAGGCATGTGACCCACCAGTCCTGACTGGAAAGAAAGACGCGGTAGCTACGTTTGACTGGATAATCCGTATGGAGGCTGCCATCCGTCTCAGCGAATGCCGGGCGGATCAAGTGGTGAAATTTGCTGCTAACTCCTTGAGAGAAGAAGCATCCCATTGGTGGGAAGGTGTACGTCAGGAAAAAGGGAGCGAGGTTGTGGATGCGATGATGTGGGCTGACTTGAAAACCTTGGTGATCAAGAATTTCTGCCCGAGGAACGAGATTGAGAAGGTAGAGAGGGAATTTCTGGGTTTGAAGGCCGGGAGCACGACGCACCGGCAATACACAACCCGATTCAATGAACTGGCACGCCTGGTGCCACATCTGATCACCACTGAGGAGAGAAAGATTGTCTGCTACATTCAGGGGTTGCCGGACCAGGTCCGCACCTATGTTAAGGCAAACGCCCCTATTACCTATGATTCGGTAGTATAGCTAAGTGGCGTGATATTTGACGATCTGGCACTGAATGTTGTTGCCGTTGAAGAGCAAAAGAATAGACCAAGCTTCTCAAATAAGCGAACTGGGGGAAGATGTTTGGGGCTCGTGATAAGAGGGCTCGGGTTGATGAGCCGACCGTTTGTAAGAAATGTGGAAAGGAGCACACAGGTAACTTGTGTTTCAAATGTAGCAAGACCGGGCACTACGCCCGTGAGTGCACACAACACTACAAGTGCTATAACTGTGGGGATGTCGGTAATCTGAGTAGGGACTGCCCGAAGCCCAGGATGGGGGAAACCGGGAACGGAAAGGGCCCGGAAAAGAAGGGAGAGGGATCTCGTGCGAAGACGCGAGCGTACGCACTGACGCAGGATCAGGCTAGGAAGGATCCCCATGTGGCGTCAGGTACGTTCATCCTTGACAATACTTTTGTTTCTGTGTTATTTGATTCGGGTGCCAGTAAGAGTTTTATATCTGCGACTTTCTGTAAACGAGTGAAGTACACTGTTAGTAAGCTAGAAAGGGCCTTTAGCGTAGAAACCGCTAAGGGTAGGACTGCGAGAGTGACCGATGTAGTTTACAACTCCACGATAAAAATAGAAGGTCATAGGTTCCCTGTCAGATTGTTTGTTATGGTTTTGGGAGGGTTTGATGTCATGTTAGGTAAGGATTGGCTAACTGCCAATGAAGCACAAATTATATGTAAACGAAAGATAATCCGACTCAAGGCTCCGGACGGTAGCAAAGTCGAGATTCTTGGGGATCGTGACGCCCCGATGCCAAACGTCATCTCGATGATTAAGGCAGCAGATTACTTGAGGCGCGGATGCGAGGCTTATCTGGTGTACGTAATTGACGAATGTAAGGAAGTGAAGGAGCTAGACGATGTACCCGTGGTACGCGAGTACCCGGAGGTGTTTCCAGAGGATTTGCCTGGGATACCACCCGACAGAGAGATTGAATTTCGAATCGACTTAGTACCAGATGCCCAGCCCGTGGCTAAGGCTCCATATCGACTAGCACCAGTGGAGATGAAAGAGTTAATGGCACAACTAGACGAGTTACTTGAGAAGGGATTTATCCAACCGAGCATCTCGCCGTGGGGTGCTCCGGTGTTGTTTGTGAAGAATAAATACGGTTCGATGAGAATGTGTATTGATTATCGCGAGTTGAACAAACGTACGGTGAAGAACAAGTACCCTTTACCAAGGATCGACGACCTGTTCGATCAATTACAGGGCGCAAGTTGGTTCTCTAAAATCGACCTTCGATCCGGGTACCATCAATTGAAGGTGAGGGAAGAAGACATACCGAAAACCGCATTTCGCACGCGTTATGGACATTTCGAGTTCCGCGTGATGTCTTTTGGATTGACGAACGCCATCGCAGCGTTCATGGATTTAATGAATAGGGTGTGTCGACCGATGCTGGACCGATCGGTAATCGTGTTCATCAATGATATCCTCATCTACTCCAAGAATGAGGGTGATCACGCGTGTCACTTGAATGAAGTATTGGAAGCTCTGAAGAAGGAAAAGTTGTATGCTAAGTTCTCCAAATGCGTGTTCTGGCTTAGGGAAGTCCAATTCCTAGGTCACGTCATTAACCCGAACGGCATTATGGTTGACCCAGCAAAGATAGTGACGGTAAGAGAATGGAATATTCCTAAGACGCCAACTGAAATCCGTAGTTTCTTGGGATTGGCAGGCTACTATCAGAGATTCATCCAGGATTTCTCGAAAATAGCTTCGCCGTTGACAAAATTGACTCGGAAAGAGGTTAAGTATGAATGGGGTTCGACCCAAGATGAGGTGTTTAAGGAATTGAAGAACAGGCTAACCCAAGCTCCCGTCTTGGCCCTTCCCGAGGGCAATGAAGACTTAGTGGTATACTCTGACGCTTCATGTCAGGGATTGGGATGCGTGTTGATGCAACGCGAAAGAGTGATCGCGTATGCGTCACGACAGTTGAAGATTCACGAAGCTAATTATCCAACCCACGATTTGGAATTTGCTGCTGTCGTTTTCGCATTGAAAATCTAGAGGTACTACCTGTACGGGGTGAAGTTTACTATTTACTCCGACCACAAAAGTTTGAAATACTTTTTCCAACAAAAGGAACTTAATATGAGGCAGATGCGATGGTTAGAACTGTTGAAAGACTATGACTGTGAAATAATATACCGTCCTAGAAAGGCAAACGTGGTGGCTGACGCTCTAAGCCGAAAGGATGTGCCTACTCCTATTAGAGTGAAAGCTTGCCAGTTGGTGGTAACATCTAATATGATGAGGGAAATTGAAAGAGCTCAAGATGAAGCACTTAAGGAAGAAAATATAAAGAAGGAAAGAATGGTTGGCCAACAGGACAAGTTGAAATATAACACCCTTGGTGTTAGGACACGTTATGGACGGGTATGGATACCTATGGGTGGCGAGCTTAGGACCAAAATCTTGGATGAGGCTCATAAGTCTCGGTACTCTATCCATCCTGGTACCAATAAAATGTACCAATATCTGAAGAAGGACTACTGGTGGCCTGGAATGAAATATGATGTGACGAAGTATGTAAGCAAGTGCTTGACTTGCTCGCAAGTAAAGGCTGAACACCAGAAACCGTATGGAAAGATTCAACCACTTGATATACCGGAATGGAAGTGGGAACACATTACCATGGACTTCATAACCAAGCTACCTCGCACAGCTAAAGGTCATGACACCATTTGGGTAATTGTGGACCGTTTAACGAAGAGTGCTCATTTCCTACCTATTCGCGAGACGTTCTCGTCGGAGAGGTTAGCGGAAGTGTTTATTAATGAAATAATAGCACGGCATGGGATGCCTTTGACTATCGTATCTGACCGGGACACCTGATTCACATCGAGGTTCTGGAAAATATTTCATGAAGCAATGGGCACGAGGCTTAATATCAGCATGGCATACCACCCTCAAACGGATGGTCAGTCCGAAAGGACCATTCAGACATTGGAGGATATGCTTCGTGCTTGTATTATCGACTTCGGTGGCAGTTGGGACAGTCATCTGCCGTTAGCCGAATTCTCCTACAACAATAGTTATCACATGACGATAGGCATGCCGCCTTACGAAATGTTGTATGGGAGAAGATGCAGGACCCCAGTTTGTTGGGGTGAGATTGGACAGAATGAATTAGGAAGTCTTGAAGTCGTAAAAGAAACGTCGGAAAGGTTTGATCAAATGAAAGCACAAATGAAGGCCGCACAAGATCGTCAGAAATCCTATGCGGACAAACGACGAAGGCCTATTGAGTTTGATGTTGGGGACAGGGTAATGTTGAAAGTGTCACCCTGGAAGGGAATCATACGATTCAGGAAGAGAGGAAAGTTAAGTCCGAGGTTTGTCGGACCATTCAGGATAATGACACGGGTTGGTGAAGTCGCTTATCGGTTAGAGTTGCCTGATGAGTTAAGTGGGATTCATCCTACCTTCCATGTATCACACTTGTGAAAGTGTTTGGCGGATGAATCAGCTCACGTAACACTTACTGACATCGAGGTCGACAACAGCCTTAATTACATCGAAGAACCCGTGGCCATCTTAGATAAGAAGGAGAAGCGTTTGCGTAATAAGGTTATCCAGTTGGTTAAAGTCCAATGGAAACATCGAAAGGGATCGGAAGCTACTTGGGAAACGGAGAAGGAAATGAGGGAGTCGTACCCTCATCTATTTGACTTATGATAGGTTTCGGGGACGAAACCTATTGTAAGGGGGTAGACTTGTAACATCCCAAAAAAAAAATTAAAACGACAGTTAAAATGACGAAATAAACGAATGAGGCATGTCGGGTCGGGTCGGGTCGGATGGGCCAGCAGGCTGGAAGGGGAGCCTCCCCTATAAATAGCCAAGGTAACCACCCATTTCTCTCATTTGCACCTTCTAGAGAGAGAAACCGTAGAGAGAGAAAGTTGGCGGATCGACCCGAGATTTGAGAAGTGTGTTACTCCATAACTCGTGAGAAGAACCTCCGGATCAGAAGCTCGATTCAGGTAACGATCCGACCTAAATCTGAGTTTTTGTTCGTTTTTGGGTTTTTCGGGTTTTGGGTAACAAGGCAATGTTTTTACGGATGAAACTGAGAGATAAACATAGATTTGAGTTCCTTAATGGAAAACGAACGTTTTGGATGCAAACAGGTTCGAGATCTTGACGTGATCAGACCTGAATGCGAAAGTTAGGGTTTTGAGAAGAAACAGATCATGCGCACTACGGAGCAGGTCCTGCGTACTTATCAAGTACGCAGGAAGAGGGGCACTGCGTACTTATCAAGTACGCATGCAGCGGGGTCTGCGCACTTGCTAAGTGCGCAGGCAGCAGGGTCTGCGCACTTGCTAAGTGCGCAGGAAGCAAGGTCTGCGCACTTGCTAAGTGCGTAGGAATCAGGCTGGTTAAGTAAGGTCGATATGTTTAGAAGGTTAAACCGTTGGAGTCGGGTTTGGGTCTGATGTGTATTTAACTAATCAATTCAGATCGGATTTGATGTTGATTGGCCTTTGTTTAGGACAACCGAGACTAGCTTATAAGGTGAGTTCTAGAAGCCCTCTTTTAAATGTTTTATATAATGTTTTCGGGCTGGTGTGCATACATATGAAATGATGTTTTATGAAATGATATTTTATGAAACTATGATTATGAAATGAAATGATTTGGAATGAACGGTTTATGGAAAGAAAGTTTTATGCATGGAATGTTTACGAACGAATGTTTAATAAGAAATGGTTTAAAGTAAAGGTAAAGGGTTTCGAAAACGAGTGAAAGGTTTCATGAAAAGAAAAGAAAAAGGGCAAAGGTTTTAAAGAAGTCATTACAAATCTAATCTGTCGAATGAATGGAATTGACGAATGAAGTCTGGGAATGAGATTCCTAGCCTTGTGGTAGATTATGGACAGCGAGCCATAGTTACCATAAGAACAACAGGGGCAGTGTCTTAGTGGCCTGCCAATGGTTTGATGTTGTACAACTGGTATGGAGTAACGACGGTTACTCAGGGGTTAACGTGACCCTACGTAAGGTTAAATTAT
Organism: Smallanthus sonchifolius; assembly: GCA_023525975.1. NCBI lineage: Eukaryota > Viridiplantae > Streptophyta > Magnoliopsida > Asterales > Asteraceae > Smallanthus > Smallanthus sonchifolius. The sequence goes on from CM042043.1 coordinate 22,175,258, forward strand.
GATCCGACGGTGTTATGGCTGAGAGCCATAGCAGTCGATGGAGGTTGTCGGTCTATGGACATGAGAGCCATAGGGGCAACTGAATGGGTATTGTCGGTCCTCGTGCAGTTAGCCTTGGGGGCAATACCAAAAAGGGAATTGACGGAATGTTATGGCAATGACGGCGATACGTAACGGTTGTCCACGACATGCAGGGTTCCTTCAGGGACACAGAGACGCGTAAAGAAAGATACAGATTTTAGATAGTAATGTATGACTTAAATGAATGTTAAATGTTTTAAACAAATGATCCGTTCAATGGGTTTAAATGTTTGAAGGTTTATGAATGAAAGGCCCTGTTTTCTTATACGTGATGTTAAACCCTAATGAATGTTTTGAATGATGAACCATTTCTTAAATCGAACGAAAACTAGAACTCACCAGCGTAGCTGACTTTTTTTAGTGGTCACATTCAGGTTAAGGCAGGTTAAGAGGATGGACGGTGATGCTTGGCTAGCGAGAGGAGTTACCCGATTGACTATGAAGACTGGCATCCCGTTATGTTTAGTTATGATGTATTTTATGTTTTAAACAATGTTTACGCTTCCGTATGTATGAATAATGATGACGTTATGTTTGAATGAAATTTTCCGCTGCGTTATTGATATTCATGTTTAAGAACTGTTTGTGAATGAGTAAATCCAACAAGTGAGGCCTCCCGAGTTTGGGGTCTTACAAACAGAAACCACAACTGTGAATAGATGAAGTCCGGACATGGGAACAAACAGTAGTAAGAATGTGGAAACAAATAGAAAGATAGCATGAGCATGTTTGCCTATCTAGAAACAACTCTAGGACCAACAGCCCTAGGAATATGGCAAAGTAAAAAGGCTCACAGCCCAGACCAAATAAACAGATTAAAATCCATAGAAGACAATCCTTATAATTTTACTTCTCAAATAAGAACCCTTATTTTAGGAGTAGATCCAGCAAAAAATAACAGTTTAATACAAGATACAACTATTAGAAATTTAGAACAACTAAGCATAGCATATATGAAATATATAAATGAATTCACATTAGATTTTACAAGATTATTAGCACAAACATGACAAGCTCTGGAAGATAGTTTATGTGATAAATATTTTATAAAATTACCAGGAGATTTAGAAAAAAGTATACATGAAGCCTGGAAGTTATAATACGGAAACCTAGCAAACATAGGAATATGACCTAGAATAACCTTTACATTTAGTATTCTAGAAGAAAAATGTAAATAAGTTGCATTACAAGAACAACTAAAACGAAATGCATTCGCATTTTGAAAAACAGCAATTTATACTCCACAAGCCTATGGGTATTATAATAGGAAAAAGAAAATTAGAAAAATTACTACATACAACAAAGATTATAAACCATATAAAAATATCAAAATAGATATGTTAAAAAGCCTCATACTAGAACATGCAAGTGCTTTATATGTGGAGATACAGGAAACATTTAGCCAATAAATGTCCAAACAAAAATAAAAATATAGAAAGAAGCAACCTAGTAGAACAACTTAAAGATTATGAAATAGAAGCATTAGACACAGATCATACAGATAATAAATCAATATATAGTATATACAGTGAAGAAGAAAAGCCTGTAGCAAAAATCTCATATACATACACGAATCCAGAAGAATGCAATCATCATTGGAAGCATAGAAAAGGAAACAGTTATATCAAATGTTACATTTGCGAATACTACCCAAGTATAGACAAACGATCCCAATGCAATATATGCTTTAAAGAAATTTGTCATATTTGCATAAAAAAATATTCATGATATAGAACCAAGTACTAGTCAAATTACAAATAAAAATACAAATGAATATGATGAAAAATTCAAAAACTTAGAACTAGCTATAGAAGTTAACAAATTAAAAATAGAAATTATGAATAATAAAATTACCAGACTTGAAGATTTAATAGTAAAGAAAAAACAAGTAGTCGAATTTTCAGAAATAAATAACATGGCTACAGAACCACAACCAGAACAAACTTTTATACAAACTAATGGGTCTATAAATATGATAAATATACAGTGTAGATTGTGGCTTGATGCTAATACATCAATAGACTTAACAGCCCTAGTAGATACAGGAGCAACTAAAAGTGTAATATCACACAGTTTAACATATGAAAAATTTCATAAACCACTTACATATAAATTAATAACAAGAACTGTAGAAGATAGATTAATCAATATAACACACTATCTAGAACCAGTAGGAATACAATTTTTTAGATTTTACAGGAAACTATAGTATAAAATATGATATTCCACAAATTAATATAAATCCCCAATATATTAAATCCAGAGACTTTGTCCTAAGATTAAATTTCATATTAGGATTAAATGGAGCTATTACTATAACAAAAAAATTTATAACCATTAGTAAACAAATCTACAGTTTCCCTACTTTAAGATATAAAAACACAACTGAAATTGCTCACAAAAGAGGAGAAAAAGGAAATTTAGAATTCTTAAATAAAAATAAAAGACAAAACTTTATTGAAAATGAAGCTCTACAACTCCTCACAAATTTTATAAACTATGAATTAGAGAAAGGACAAGATATTACAAATAGTATTAAGAATATTACTATTTCAAAGGTTAAATATGTCTGCAAATTCAAATAAAAAAATCCAGACATTACCAAAAGAAGTACAAATATAGAATATAGCCCTCTAGACAGAGAAGAATTTAAAAAACAAATACTCGAAATGACTAAACAAGGATTAATCAGAAAATTTGAAAGTCCCCACAGATCGACAACTTTTATAGTGAAAAACCACAGCGAAATAAAACGAGGAAAATCAAGAATCGTCTACAATTAAAAAAGGTTAAACGATAATACATAAGACGATGGTTATAACATCCCCAATAAAGACAGCTTAATTAAGTTAATACAAAATAATAAAATCTTTTCTAAATTTGATTTAAAGTCAGGTTTTAATCAACTTCATCTAGAAGAAGATTTTAAAAAATGGACAACTTTTACATGTTCTGAAGGATTATATGAATGGAATGTTCTTAGCTTTGGACTAAAGAATGCTCCATCAGTATTCCAAAGATTTATGGACAGTATATTTCTCAAATACAAATTTGCCTAGTATATATTGATGATATACTAGTAGCAAGTGAGACAGTCCACGAACAAGAGACACATCTACAACAGGTATTTGAGAAAATAAAAAAGAATGGTGTAGTAGTATCCAAGAAAAAGATGGAATTATTTAAAAGAAAATTTTCTTTCCTAGGATTAGAAATTGGTAACGAAAAAATTGAATTACAACAACATATTTCTACAAAAATTCTTGATTTTCCAGAAAAACTTACAAGTTTAAAGCAGATTCAAGCTTTTTTAGGCTTGGTAAATTATGCTAGAAAGTTTATTCCTAATCTTTCAAAATTGGTAGGTCCTTTGTACAGCAAAACCTCCAAAAATGGACAGAGACATTTTAATCAAGAAGATATTGTCTTATTTAAAAAGATAAAAGAAAAGGTTAAAGAAATCAAACCCTTAGAGTTACCACTTACGACAGATTACATAATCATAGAAGTTGATGGATGCAAATAAGGATGAGGAGCAGTTCTCCTTTGCAAACCTAATGTTTACAGTCATAAAAAAGAAGAAAAAATATGTTCCTATTACAGCGGAAGCTTCAAAACTGGACCCCCTTGGACTAGTTTAGACTTCGAAATACAAGCATTGATTAATGCTTTAGAAAATTTTAAATTATTTTTACACAAAGATTTTACAGTCAGAACAGACTGTGAAGCTATAGTTAAATTCATTAAAAACAATCAGATCAAAAAGATAAACAGAACAAGATGGGTAAATTTACAGAATATTATCCAGGGTAGTGTATATACTATACAGTTTGAACACATTAAAGGAAAAGATAATAGGATAGCTGATTTGTTATCTCGAAACATTAACAAATTACTTTGTTCAGATGGATAAAAAGCAGAAAGAAAAAGAAAAGATGGTCATCAGGCCCATACAGTTTAAAAAGAATTCTTCGCCTATGAGTATTTCATCTAATGACGATGAAGAAAGTACAGAAAAGCTAATGAGCCAAGCTGAAAAGATACACAGTACTAGACAAGCAGCTTCTTTACAGAAAAGATACACAGTACTAGACAAGCAGTTCTCCTTTGCAAACCTTATTTCCTTAACTTTACACAACCTTCACAAAACCCAGTCACCTATTCCAAAAACACAGCCTATAAAAAATCAGTCCCTCAAAAACCCGTATCCTCTTATAGTCCCACTATTTCTTTTGGCTCTTATGCCTTACAAGTCTGTAATGGCTTGCACACAAAGTTTCGTCCCATTAGTGGAATGAAACTGAACAACAATATTTGTTAGACAACTTATGGCATATTCAGACCATGCCTCATGCATCCTCCTTCAAAATTCAAATTTTAAATGCGCTAAGCATATATTTTAGCGAATAAGGAGTTAAATGTCCTGAAAAACAGCCTCCAAAGTTTACACATTACATAATTTTTAGAGGTACCAAAATTGGTATTTTTAACAAGTGGAAGACAGTTGCAAAGTTTATACAGTGTCCCGAACTAGTTTACAAAGGTTATCACAGCTTTTCAGAAGCTCTGAAAACAGCCAGAGAACACTTTGGTATAGACAGCTTTTTTATTGAACCATAAGAGGTTCAAACTTTTTCACAAGTTATAAAGACGAGTCATGAACAAATTATAAAGACTTAAGAAGAAACTATTGCAAGTTTGCAAAAACAGCTTATACAGCAAGGAACAAATACACAGTCTATAAAAAGTCATATCGAAAATAGTATTTTGAAACAGAAAGTTGGCATTCTCGAAGCAAAAAATATACAGTTATTACAAAGGCTTGAGAAAAAAGAAGGAAATTACAGAAGCTACGAAGCTTTTAGAGCTAGAATGCTAAACACTCCCTGGAAATCTTGTCTTCAAACAGTGTTTGATCAATTTCCAGAATTTGAATAAATAGTATCACAAAAAGTTTGTACAGAATTCCCACTAGTATTATATGAATTACAGCTCAGACTCATGATGATAGCCCTTAATGAAGAAAAGTATAAAGGGGTTACAATCGTTGAAAAAACAGATGACAATGGAGAGGGAATTTGCCTTCTCCTTCTTCAAATAAATCTTAAACAGACAGATATGCCACACGAGTTAATTCTACAATTTTACCATAATAGAATGATTGATTATATTGAATTAGAATTAAATACAAAAACAAAAGGAATTATAAATCTCTTTGGAGAAAAGTTTGTAATAGTGACTAGAAATATCTCAACACATGTATTTCCTCCCCATATTGGCTGCAAAATCTTTTCCTCCTTTCCTTTTGCTAATGACCACACCTACAGACCTGCAAGAAAAAGGATGTTTATCAGTCATAAACTTTCTGGTAAAGATTATTTAAAAAGACTCTCTATACAAAATGAGATTCAATTCTCAGATCTCTACTGGGTCGAAAACCTTGCCAAACAACACCAAGAAGCTACAAGCCAAAGAAAAGACACTAAACAGTTTATTATTCAGAATCAGAAGACTCCCAGTTTGCCATCTGGCTTTCACTAGGAAAATTATCATCTTCTTGTCGAATGACATTATATATAGATTTGGACACATAAAAACTAGAACATGCTACTTCCCTTCATTGGTGAAGGAGAATCTCTTGAGCTACAACATATTATTAATTTAGAAGATTTTTGTGACAAAATTCTTGACTCTGATACTGGCACACCACCATCCATACCAGACACTCACAGAGATTTCTAGAAGATCAATAAAAACGTATGCAATGACGTTTCTGCAAAGTCTACAAAGTCTACACAATTATTCATCTGACACTCCTCTGTAGATTAAAAGAAAAGTTTTTTTGTTGTTAAGTTTCTTTAATTTGTAGCCGTTTCTTTTTATTTTTTGTTATTTTTCTTATAGCATAGTGCTTTACTTTCTTTGCCTATTTAAGGCAAGCTCATTCAGTTGTAAGGACACACCGAAAATAATCAATAGAATCATTCTCAGTTATGAGTAACTAAACTCTTCCTTTCTGATTTCTCTTGTAAACCCTTATTCTCCTAAGAGTTTTTTCTTGCTCTTCATACTATATCCCAAATATATAAAAAAAGAGAGTTCTCCACTCATCCGCTGCAAATATTTCATTTCACTACAACTTGTCATCATCCGCTGCAAATAATATTGTAAGTTTTTATGTTTATGTTGTGTTATGTAAGTTTTTTGTAAGTTTTAAAAAATCTCTGATGCCCAACCTATTATATATATATATATATATAGGTGAGGGTTCCAAAGAAAACCAAGAGTTAGGCGAAAACCAATCATAACCATTGATTAAAAAAATCAATGGCTGATATCATCAATGGTAATACTGTAAACTAGCTTTAACACCGTGTGTTACACGGTGTGAAACATTAAGATTATATTAATAAATATTTTAACAACTCTTTTTATACAAATTTGATATTGAATTTACAACTTTTTCATTTTGTTAAATGTTAAGATTATATGGACGAGAGTAAATAAAATATAAAAAAATAGATGAAAAATAATTTAATAAGTTGTGCTCTTTTTACAATACATTAAATTACATTTAATAAGTTTTGCTCTTTTTAGTTGTATGTAACGTTTGATGTGGTATTGGTAATTTTTCCATGTTTACCAAAGATTAATAGCTTGAGTTCATCTCTACTTTTAACTCTTGATAATGCAACATACAGCTGATCATTAATAAACACTGAATCTTTCAATACAACCAACATTTGAAAGTGATTGCGCTAAACTTTTATTCATGATCATTGCAAAAATACAACAATTGTATATTTTTTCTTTGAAGTTTTAATGAAATTCTTTTGTCTGGATGTGTTAACCCAATTATACGGATAAAATTGTGATGATCAATGTTACTTCAAAATATAATCTTTGCTTCTATAATGTGATTACCTTGTGATTTGACCTAAAAACTTTTTACATTACATAAACCATTTTTTCAACAATATTTATTAATAGCATAACTGGATCACCGACTTTTAAACTAATTTATGATTTGACAAACCTGATAATGTAAGTCCATTTAGAAAATAAGAAGATTATAAACTTTCATCAAAATCATCATCAAGATGCTTTGATTAACGGATAATATTTGTACTTGTATACGAAAAATCTCGCTAAAGTTTTAATACTAAATCTCTCATTTAAAAAAATAATAAAAAGATACAAATAAAATTCAAAATTTCAGCAATATATCGTCTTTTAAATTCAATATTTAAAACTCTAAATTTTAAAAATTTCACTCCTTAATATTCCGACACAATTAAATTTAAAATTTCAAAATTAAATGTGAAAAATTTTAAACTAATAAATTAGAATTGAAACTTGTAAACATATTTTTTGAAAAAAAATATCTTCATTTAAAAAAATTAAAGTTTAAAATATAATACACTTTCAAAAATAAATATTTGCAAGTTTCTTAATTTTATTAAAAACTACGTATTAAAGTTTATCAATCAAAATAAAAAATTGTTTATAAATGTCAAATTTAATTAAAAAAACTGCTAATTAAATATTAGTAAACTTTATTCTAAGACATATTTATTCAAAATACAAACGTAGTATTTTTAAATTTTATATTTAAAATTAAAAAAATCTTGTTTTTATAATAAAATTTTAAAAAATCATTTTTTAATAATAAAACTTTAAAAACTCGTTTTTTTTAAATCTCTTGTTTTTAAAATATTAACTTTTGATTATAATTTAAAAAAAAATGTGAGCAAGTGATAATAATGATGAAAATTGTTATTTATGGAATTAAAAAAAAAAGATAAATATAGAAGTATTAAATGAAGGATATAAATGTGGTTTTGGAGGAACAAATTGTGAGATGAAATATGGTGATGCCATGTGACAAAACCATTTAGTTTTTTATTAGAATAGAGATATATAAAAGTTAAAAGCAATTAAATTAAAGATCAAGGGGTATATTAGGAAGATTAAAATAACGTGAATTTAGAAACTCCTTAAACTACTCTTTCTCTCTCCTATCTCCATTTTATTTATGATTTTTTTTTTCAAAATCAATAAATTAAACGTGTTTACATATATGTAAGCACGTTATAACTCATGTATACGTATACGCGAACACGTGTATACGTGAACGTGTGTTTTCGTTGTGGAATCCAACTCAAAATAAGTCTGTGAATTAATTAAACGTGTTTACATATACGTAAACACATTATAACTCGTGTATACGTATACGTGAACATGTGTAACGTATACGTGAATCTGTGTTTACATATACGTAAACTGGTTTATACATATATCAAAAAGAAGACTCAGACCAATCTGTATCCATCCTTTAAAATTCATTTAAACATATTAAAAAGATAAAAAAAATAAAATGAAAAATACATAACATAAAAATGAATTACCAATTGATCACATCCTTGAGAACAGTACCTTAAACAATAATTAATGAATTGATCAATCCAACCAGAATGTCAATGTTATGGGAATTAATACGAATGTTATAAAAAAGTCTAATATAAAATCATACATAGTACCTAAATCGATTTTGGAAGGTTCATATTTACAAAAATTTCAGCAAAATTATAAAAAAAAAAAAAGATTTTGAACGTGATTTCAACTGTACGTAAAGTTAATATATGAAACATTCAATATTCAAAATCTAATAGAAGAGATTTATGTGGAGATAAATAAGGGATTTATTTTAAAAGAGTAAACTTCAGTTTTCGTCCCTAAGGTTTGAACCAAACTTCAGGTTTCGTCCCCTTGTAACACATTTCATCCCCGACGTTTGATGTTTTAACACTTTACGTCCCTAGTCCTTAACTTCGTTAAAATTTCTGCTAGTTTTTGTGTAAAATTACTTATATACCCTCCCCTTCTTCTTCAAACTTCAGACCCAGGAAGCAATTCTAAGAACCCTAGAAACCTCTCACCCACCTCCTTCTCTAGCCAACTCCATTGATGTGTTCAACCATCTTCTCTGTATCCGGCGCCGATCAAGGGAAGCTAAAATCCGAACAAAATATTATTGACACACCTACAAAAGACGAATCATCTCTGTTCAACCAAGTCCTTATTCCGATCAACTCTTTTTCGTGAAGTGAAGGTGGTGTTGCGGTGTCTGCTAGGAACCGTAATCGGCGTAGGAGGAGGGTCTAGATCAAAGACTGATTGTTTCCCTGGTAAGTTAGCGGCTCTGTCCTCATCTTTAAAGGGTTCTACCGTGCATAAACGATCGTAAGGATTGGTACGGTGGTGGCGAACCTGTTAGGGTTTTGGTCCAGCAAAGGGGGGGGTTAGGTTGCGGCTGTTTGGAGGGTGGTGTACGAGCTTCGTCTTTTACAGGTGGGATAACGCAGCCTTTGATAAAATTCAGGTAAGACAATTGCATAGTCCTGATTGTTAATTGAAGATGTTAAACAATAATACACCATGGGGAAAGAATTGGGTAAAGGTCAATTTGGGGTTACATATTCAACTGGTCAGAAGTATGCTTGTACACAAAATTCAACTGGTCGGAAGTATGCTTGTAAATCAATATCTAAAAAGAAATTGATTACAAAAGAGGATAAAGAAGATATGAGTTGGGAGATTCAGATTATGTGGTCAAGCTAATATTGTAGAATTTAAAGGTGCTTATGAAGATAAGCATCATGTGCATTTGGTTATGGAGGTTTGTGAAGAAGAAGAAGGGATTGAAGGTTTAAACATTCTAGGGTTAAAGGTTTAAACATCTTTAATCTCTAATTGATTTCGAATGATTTGGGACAAAAATGAAAGGATTAGATTGTAGAATTTGGTGGATTGAGAGCAGGTTTCACGCCATTGACTTTCAAGAGATGTTTATGGTGGTGGTGGTGGGTTAAGGATGGAGAAGAAGATGGAGGGGCATATTAGTAATTTCATATAAAAACTAACAGAAATTTTAACGGAGTTAAGAACCAGGGACGGAAACTGTTAAAACATAAAACGTCAGGGATGATATGTGTTACAGGGGGACGAAACCTGAAGTTTGGTTCAAACCTCAGGGACGAAAACTGAAGTTTACTCTTTTTAAAAACAGTAATTATAAAATTTAATTAATATACATTTATATAAATACCCTTTTAAATAAAAAAGTAATAAATAAAATCTAAAATTTTTTGATTGCATGGTTTTCTTGGTTTTCGTCTAACTTTGTGATTTTCTTTTGATCCTCTCCATATATATATATATATATATATATCAAATGTAAACCACATTTAAATGTGTAAACCAAAAAATCAAATTCTGGCCACATGTTTAATATAATTAATTGAGTGTTTGACTTTTGAGGAATGAATTAAAATAAGATGAAAATAAATATGTGGTCAGAATTTGGTTTTTTTGTTTACAAGTTTACATTTGATCATTACCATATATATATAGGGGACGTATCAAATGAAAACCCTGATTTGTTGTGTAAACCCTTAAACCCAATGTCATCCACTCATTTTATTTCTTGATTTCAAGATTTGTTTTTTATTGAAGGGCATATTTGTCATTTGTCATCTTTTTAAACCCTACATATCTTATTTATCTCTCTTTAAACACTGATTCATATCCTCTCGTTTCTCTCTCTTCACCCACCTTCACCCACAAAATCTGAATCGATCAGTTCTTAAAGCGAAGATCGGAAGTGGACAAAGCATTGATGATCTGGGTGTTGTTGAAGATCCAGATCCTCAACCATGAAAGCAACCACCTCGATGCCGCCAGACCAGACCAACCGTCGCCGCCTTCCTCGACCAAGAATGCAACGACCCCACCCCTCTCTCGTGTTGCAGATCTGAGAATAGCGTCGGTCTTCTGAACCTCGCTCGAGTGCCGCCTTACGCCGATCTGGGTGTTCCAACCTCTCTTATCTGTATTTACTGATGCATTTGGTAATTTGGGTTTCTGTTGGAAGGGTGGTTATTTGGTGATATGCTTTTGGATTTGAAAAGGTGTGTATTATTTTTCTTGAAGTGAATCTTGGTATGTCTGTATCATTTCATATAGTTTTTGAGCTTTGTTTCTGATGTTATGAACCTACCCAAGCTTCTCAAAGGGAAAATTCTTGGCTTCAATAAATACAGAATATTTATTTTATCTTTTTGGTTTTTTTTTGTTTCAGGAACTATCTACAAAAAGACAATAATGATTTTTAACTTGTAAATGATTTTTTAGCTATATGGTCATCTCTCTTTTTTTTTGTCTATTCACAAAAAGAATGGTCCTACCCAAACAACAAAAAATAATTTTGTTTGATTCATTCATGATTTCATGAAAAGGTAACTATTTTTTTGGGGTGAAATAATCATTTTTTAAAACACCAATGTGTTATTATTATTGTTATTTAAAAAAATGGTGCTAGGGGAAACCGTGGTGGATATATATCTGTTTCGTTAGATCTGGATATATTAATAGCTAGGGGAAACTGAGTTTTGTTTATTGGTTTTACAAATGTGTAAACGGAATTTACACATGTGTAAACTTAATTTACACATGTATAAAAAGATTTTGTTCATGTGTATATGCATATGTAACTATCTTTTAGTTTGATTAGAGTAGGTTTTGATTTCTACAAGAAGATTTGGGTTCAAGACGGTGTAAAAGTTATGATTTTAAATAATATGGGTTCAAGATCTAAATGGTTTGATACACAAGTAAGGGTTTGATACTGGTTTTTTTAGTTTGATCACCATAAGTTTTGATTTTGTATTTTAGTATTACAGGGTTAGTTGATTCTTTTACACATGTGTAAACTTAATTTACACATGTGTAACAGAGTTTTTACCCATGTGTATTTTGATTTTACACAATGTCATTATTTGTTAAGATATTTTACACAGTGTATTTTTAAAAATATTGGGGTGTTTGGGTTTGCTGATTTGTGTGTATGAATTTTACACATCTTTGAAAAGGTTGTTCTTCAATAGTTATTAAGTTTTTATGTTATAAATTACATTCACTCAATTATGTTCTTGAATTTTTTCTGGTAAGTTGTCTAAAAGATTGAATTTGGATATATAAAGAGAGATGGTGCTTTTATTTGTAAGGCCCTAATTTCAGGTAACCTCACTTGTTGGATTTACTCATAAACAAAGTCATCAATACTGAACTTTAATTTTAAAGCATTCAAACACAGCGGAAACATTAAACATTTGAGTACATATCAGCGGAAGTCTTAACATTTAAAACATTAACCATTGTCTAAACATAAAATAAAGTAGGATGTCAGTCTCATGCCGGGCAGCCCTCACGCCTTCGCACGACCCTTCTTTTCTTTACCTGAAATGTATACTAAAAGTTAGCTAACGCTGGTGAGTTCTAGTTTAAAGCGATTAGGTAGGAACATTATTTCTTTAAAAGTATGTATAACTATATAAATATATATATTAATACACATTAACATATCATTGACCTTCATTTGTCGTTCATATGTGAGTACATAAATACGTATTCATAACTTTTCCTTTTCTTTCATCATTCTTATGTGATTACATAGATATGCATTCACCTTTACTTTCCTTAACATTCATTGGTCATACACATAAGGGTGATCAACCTGTCTTTTACTGCGTATGTCACAAAGACATACGCCATTAAGCTACTGTCGTAGCCCTTTTACTCGTCCGGTCCTAGAAACCGTCCGCCTTAAAACGTCCGGCCAACCTTCGGCCGGCCGTCTTAACCGTCCTACCGTCGTAGTCCGTCATATTCGCCTGTCTGCCCTAAGGCATCCGTTTCCCACTTGAAATAATTATACAACCGTGCATCGATTTAGGGACTTACTCCACCGTAGTGGCCATTATTTAGTCTACCTTTCTAGACTTTCCTTTCTGGCTACATAATAGTCAAGTGGTCGTCCATCTACCATAGTACCTGTTAGCTTCGTTTCCGTCCATAACGTATACATACATTCATAACATGCAATACATATAACTATAAAACAAGATTTCATTCACTTACGTTATGTCATTCTTTCATTCATTCTTTGTAAACATACGTTTCATTCTTTGTTCATAATTCATTTTCAAATATATATATATAAATATATATATTTGTATATCACGTATGATCACGTTGGCATTCATAGCGTTTATTCATTTAGTATATACACTTCAGCCCCAAAACATTTAAAATGATTTGCACATATCATAGAAGGGGGCATATAGAACTCACCTGATGAGTAGCTCCTAAAATACACTTAACCGATTACTGAGAGTCACTAAGGTCACTGACAATCTTTATAATAAGGTCATGCACATAAGGTAGTGTTCCTAGTTGACACTAAAAATTGCTATGCTCGAACTCAGTAGTTTCGATAAGTAGTTTATATCAAAACTATGGTAGTTTCAGGTCATGGTTCATATCGAACTAGAGTAGTTTCAGGTCGTGGTTCCTATCGAAACTATGTGCTCAATAGAATCTATTTGTTCAATAGAAACTACTTTGTTCAATACAAACTACTTTGTTCAATAGAAACTATTTGTTTAATAGAAACTACTTTGTTCAATAGAAACTACTTTGTTCAATAGAAACTACTTTGTTCAATCGAAACTATTTGTTCAACCGAAACTACTTTGTTCAATTGAAACTACTTGTTCACCCGAAACTACTTTGTTCAATAGAAACTACTTTGTTCAATAGAAACTATTTGTTCAATAGAAACTACTTTGTTCAATAGAAACTACTTTGTTCAATAGAAACTACTTTGTTCAATAGAAACTACTATTTTGCATGAAATACTTGGTTTTTTTTCCAAACAGTTCAAGATTAAAACTTTTTACGTTCAAAACGTTCCTTACACTTTCGTGATACTAGATCTATAATTAGTTTCTCAGTCCATACGTAAAAACTCCACCTTTTATCAAATAACCCGAAACCCACCATTACGAAAGAAACTCAGATCTAGAGAGATGGTTACCTGTTCTCGTCCCCTTTTCGATGCTAGATGCTACTGAGATGATAACAATCGATCCCTGAGCTTTTGAGCCATTTCCCTCACTTTCTCTCTCTAGACCTGAAACCTTCTTCTCTCTCTAGAAACTTGTGCAGGAAGGATATGAGGAGAGGAGGGCTGCTCCAATCCTTATATAGCTGGGCCTTAATCGACCCATTTTTGCAAGGTCCAAGCCCGCCCACTTTCTTCTTCTTATTTTGTTTTAAACTCCGAGTGTTCGTTTCATTTATTCGTTTTCCTTTATTTTTGGGATGTTACAAGTCTACCATCCTTAAAGAGGTTTCGTCCTCGAAACCATTCATCAGTTAAACAACTGAGGGTACAGTTCCCTTATCTCGTTTTTCTTCTCCCAGGTTGTTTCTGATCCTCTTATGTGTTTCCATTGTACCTTAACCAAGGGTATCGACTTATTGCATAATCGTTTCTCGGCTCGGTCAAGAATGGCTATTGGCTCCTCCACGTAATTCAAACTGTTATCCACTTTGATTTCGTCGTATGGTATGTGAGTTGTGTCGTCAGCCAGGCATTTATGCTAAGCGCATCGGGTAGGTCGAGTTTGTAGGCGACTTGGTCAACTCTTGCTAAAATTTTGAAGGGTCCGACAAACCTTGGAATTAGTTTGCCACGTTTTCTGAATCGGATGATCCCTTTCCATGGCGATACTTTTAACAGTACCATGTCTCCTACTTGAAACTCTAAATCTCTTCTCTTATCCGCGTACGATTTCTGTCTGTCTTTCGCAGCTTTCATTCGAGCTTTGATTTGGTCGAATTTATCAGAAGTAGCCCTGACCACTCCGAGACTTGCAAAATCTTTCTGTCCAATTTCACCCCAACAAACCGGGGTCCTACATCTCCTTCCATACATCATTTCAAATGGCGGCATGCCAATAGTTGAATGATAGCTGTTGTTATATGAAAATTCTGCCAATGGTAGGTGACTATCCCAGCTCCCTCCGAAGTCAATGATACAAGCCGGAGCATGTCCTCCAAGGTCTGGATGGTTCTTTCAGATTGACCATCGGTTTGACGATGGTAAGCGGTGCTGATGTTCAATCTAGAGCCCATTGCTTCATTGAATTTCTTCCAAAACCTTGATGTGAATTTAGTATCCCTGTCGGACACGATCGAAAACGGCATACCATGTCTGGTCACAATTTCCTTGATAAATATTTCTAATAGATTTTCAGACGAAGAAGCCTCACGTATTGGTAAAAAGTGAGCACTTTTCGTCAAACGGTCGACAATCACCAAGATGGTATCATTGCCTTTAGCTGTTAGCGGTAGCTTGGTAATGAAGTCCATCATGATCTCCTCCCACTTCCATTCTGGTATTGGTAAAGGTTGCATTTTACCGCAGGGTTTCTGGTGCTCGGCCTTAACTAGTGAACATGTGAGGCACTTGCTCACATATTCAGTCACATCATTCTTCATGCCAGGCCACCAGTACTCTTTCTTCAAGTCTTGATACATTTTGTTCGCTCCGGGGTGGATAGAATAGCGAGACTTATGGGCCTCATCGAGGATTTTGGCTCTAAGTTCACCAATCTTGGGTATCCACATCCGGCAAAACCGAGTTCGTACACCGTATGCATTAGTATCCAGATTCCCTTGTTGTCCTACTATTCTTTCTCGTTTTATATTGCTTTCTAGTAGTGCTTCATCTTGTGCCTTTGCTATTTCATTCATCAAATCTGGTGTTATAATTAGTTGGCATGCTTTGATCCGGATAGGTGTCGACTCTTCCTTTCTACTTAAGGCGTCAGCCACGACGTTTGCCTTGCCTGGATGGTATAAAATCTCACGATCATAATCCTTTAGTAGTTCCAACCACCTCCTTTGTCTCATGTTTAATTCCTTTTGTTCGAAAAAGTACTTCAAAATTTTGTGATCAAAGTAAATGGTGCATTTAACTCCATATAAATAATGCCTCCAAATCTTTAATGCGAAAACGACTGCCGCTAACTCCAAGTCGTGAGTTGGGTAGTTTACTTCGTGAATCTTTAACTGTCGTGAGGCATAAGCAATTACTTTTCCTCGTTGCATAAGCACACAACCTAATCCCTGACCCGAAGCGTCAGAGTAGACTACCAAGTCTTCATTTCCCTCAGGTAGGGTCAAGACTGGGCCTGAGTTAATCGTGTCTTAAGTTCCTCAAACATGTTGTTTTGCGATGGACCCCATTCATATTTTACTTCCTTCCTTGTCAGTTTTGTTAGTGGAGAGACTATTCTCGAGAAATCCTGAATGAACCTCCGATAGTAGCCTGCCAATCCCAGAAAACTTGGTATTTCTGTTGGTGTTTTTGGAACGTTCCATCCCTTTACTGTCTCGATCTTTGCAGGATCTACCATAATGCCGTATGGGTTTATCAAATGACCTAGGAATTGGATTTCCCTAAGCCAGAATGCGCATTTAGAGAATTTTGTGTACAACTTTTCCTGCTTTAGCACCTCCAAAACTTCTCTTAGGTGGCAGTGGTGATCACCCTCGTTTTTCGAATAAATTAGAATGTCGTCTATAAGAACTATCACTGATCGATCCAACATTGGTCGACATACTCTATTCATTAAATCCATGAATGCTGCAGGTGCGTTGGTTAGGCCGAAAGACATCACGAGGAACTCATAATGCCCATACCGTGTGCGAAACGCGATTTTTGGTACATCTTCCTCCCTTACCTTCAACTGATGGTAACCCGATCTAAGATCAATCTTTGAGAACCAACTCGCGCCTTGTAGTTGGTCAAAAAGGTCGTCTATTCGAGGTAGTGGATATTTGTTCTTTACTGTTCTCTTGTTCAATTCACGATAGTCGATGCACATTCGCATGCTACCGTCCTTCTTCTTTACAAATAATACCGGAGTGCCCCATGGTGAGATGCTCGGTCTGATAAATCCTTTTTCTGTTAATTCCTCTAGTTGAGACATCAATTCTTTCATTTTTGACGGAGCCAATCGGTAAGGGGCTTTGGCAACGGGCTCAGCTCCTGGCAGTAAGTCAATCTGAAATTCTATTTCCCGATTGGGTGGCAAGCCAGGTAGGTCATTTGGGAACACTTCTGGAAAGTTGCACACCACGTGTACATCTTTAAGCTCTTTCGTTTTCATTCTATTTTCAATAACATATGCCAGATAAGCTTCGCAACTGCGCCTCATGTAACTTTCGCCTTGATCATTGAGATGACGTTTGGCATCGTACCATTCCAATCCCTGTGAACCGTAATTGGACTGCCGTCAGTAGCTTTGAGGTGTATCATCTTTTGTTTACATATGATTTGAGCTTCGTTTGCAGCTAACCAATCCATGCCTAATACTATATCAAATCCTCCTAAGGTCAGAAGGAATAATCTGGAAGGAAACTGTAACACCCCCAAATTCATTTACTTAGTAAATAAATAAATAAATTAGGGTTGCAGCGATTGGTAACATTACACAACAGCGGAAGCTAAATAAAGACCTCTAAATATGTCGAACGCCATATCTTCATCTTCTAAGGACTTAATCCAAATGTTTAACCTATTCCAACCGCGCTGTATGTATTACCTGAAAAACATACTTAAAAATGTCAACACAAAGGTTGGTGAGTTCACAGGTTTAATTGTTGCAATGTAAAGTGATTTTCCTTGAAAACATTTATATTGTGTACATGGCCATAATATGAAACTGTTTTCCTTGAAAACATTGATAAAAACATTTCCACGTAAACGAATGGCAAAACCATTGGTGTATAAGTGATTGGCAGATCCATCTGCATGAAAACGTTTCAATGAATATGATAAACAAAACAAGTAGTGTTGACCCATTTGTAGACTAGCTAGGAATACAAATAATATGTATATACATGAGGCATAACCAAACCATGACACAGGTGTTTTGCCCCTCGCTCATACCACACGAGCAATGTTTGAACACTATGCGGTCATTTGGCCAGAGGGACCCATGGTTAGCGCGACTAACCATAACCGGGGGTGTCAATCCCAATAGTACTATCCATAGAATCCCAGGCTAACCTATAGCTAATGGTTATAAATATGATGGTCAGGGGACTTCCAGCGCTCTATATGTGTTAACTCATGCAAACATAAAGGTCGGGTCTTGTTTTCTTGCTACCATATGAAAATGTTTGTAAGTACGTTTTTTGTTTTCCCGAATGTATCAGGCAATGATGTTCCCAACTGTAGTAAACAATGATGTCTCATGTTTTCAAACTTGTAAGCAAGTATGTTTTCCCCTCGGTGTTTCTAAAACATTTAAAAGTTAAAAGGGGGCTGTGAAACTCACCTGGAAATGTGTTATGAACAATAATATCCTCCTGATAGGAATGGAATCCATTGTCCACCTGATATGATGGTATCAGTATAATGTCCTACTCGAATTCTACGATACCTGTAGATGCTTAAAGAGGTTTATGGACTAACCCTAATATTATAGAGTAAGTCTAAACTCGCGTCTAGTTATCACATGTGCGGTTGAGCTCTATTGATTCTTAACGGTATTATCGATTCGGTAATATTAGTTGATTAATTTGAGTCGAGTTTCTTAACTCGAATATGTTTCAATAGTTATATACAAAATATTAGTTTGTCGTGTACACGATCGTATATAGCTATGTGCACGTATAATTAGTAATAATAATTCAGGTTCGTGCCTCCTTTAGCAGAATGTATACGACTACATGATTTAGTAAAATCATTGTAGGACATATAATGTGTTCATACACATATTTGTAAATATAAATATATACTTCTTCATATATTTATATAGTTTCAAAACCCTGAAATATAGTTGTACCGTATTGTGTTTTGGAATAACATTCCTTAATAGGATTTGCTCGTCTTTATGTAAATATATACACGTAATACACTTACTTTAGTATATTCGTTTATCATATTTTGATTACTCGAATCATCACCAAAAATATATATGTATTTAACTTCATTCATTGAATGTAACCATACACTTATTTGTTTCCCACAAAACATAGATTACATTTTATATATGAAATATTGTTTTAATACGAGATTTAAAAGTATGTAATTACATGCACATTTATACTACTTGTATATGATGTTTTAGCGTCTTACGTTTAATTAGCGTTTGTATCAATCTATATACCAAATTTTACGGTCATATATTTATTCCTACTCGTATTCAATTATTGTGTTACATTATAATCATTTGATTTTTGTAAAAATGTGAATATTCCTATAGGAGTATGTATTTATAGGTATTTATATAAGTATTTTTATTTGTTTATATGATACGTTTATATCTATAAAAATATAGTGGTATCAAACGTTGTTTCGTTCGTTTAAACATTAGTTTTAATATCATTTAGCGTCATATCAATTAGATATATATATATATGTGTGTGTGTGTGTGTGTGTATATACGTATGTTTATACAAAATACTTAAGTTTAAAAATCATTTCAATCATATATATATATATAAACCATTTCATATCACAGGTATCATAAGTTTCCTTGCATACGTTCATATAGATCTAAATAAAACATCTAATATGTAAATTTTATACAAAATATATTTGTTACTCAAATATATTTGTTACTCAAACAATCTCAAATCACGTATATTCGTATTAAGCTAATACTATCAACGATTTTTGTGTTACAATGTAATATAAATATTTATACGTTCGCGGGTAATATTTTATAAGTATACATATCGTTTGTTGGCCGAATTCGAGATTCTCGTTTGACTGATTACACATTTACGAACCTATTTCCTCGATTAAGATTATTTATATATTTTAGTCGAGATGAACTCTTTAGTCAAAGATACGTGTTTACAGCTCGTTAATATTAACTGTTAAGTTAATATTTAATTTATTATTATTTTTACCATTAATGAATCTTTTAAGCTTAACGTGATCTTAACCGCTCGCACGTTTATGTTCGCGTAACTAAGAATAATTTCCAATGAGCGTTTTATACCTTTCGGAAGCCCCGTTTACGAATCGACACGTCCTAAACCTCACATTTCACATATCGGCCACGTTTGACTTTCATTGACCAAGGCTCGGGGCGTCGTATCCTGTCCAAAAACACACGTTTTATACACGGGAATGGAACCCGGCCACCACAAACGCTAAATCTACAATATATATTTACGGATCTGAACGGAAAATATTCCGTTCACCAAAGGTTATGCTTAAACTCAAGACTAACCTCAAAACTTCATAGATCGGGACCTTAGAACAACAAACAACTCGGATCCGGTCGAGTGGGGCCCGCTGGCATCGCCGAAAAGCGCCTCTGTTTGTCGGAATTATCCCAAAGAGACATTTAGCGTTAAACGTTTGTAGATCTAAGTTTGAATGACAAGGAAAATGGAATAGGGGCTCACCGGAAAATGAAACCCATCGGAACCCTATTTTCTTTAGTCGAAAATCATCGCCGGAAAAACGTGTTTGGCCGAATCTCGGCCGGAAAAGTTGTGAGATGTTAGAGAACAAACCTGAATCATTGTCCTCGTTGGATCTTGGCCGAAAATACGCGGACCGCCGGTAAAACGCTCCCCTTTGGCCGGATTCGCTCAGTTCTAGGCTCGTACCCACCATTTGAGCCCGGATCTACACTGCCGTCGCCGTCCCTCTTCGCTGCCTGCTCGCCAGAACCGCGTCAACGCTGCCATGCCTCTACCTTCGCGCTGCTGCTCCAGCTGAACCCCGCCGCCGCTTTCGCCGGAGGAGGCCGCCGGGAAGGTGGCCGGCTCTCCTCCCCTCTCTCACGCATCTCTCTCTCTCTATTCTCTCTCTAAAATTGTATGCGTGTAGGTAAAAATGAGGTAGAGAGAGATTAAGGATGTTTATATACTTAGGGTTTGAATTTGGGGTTTTTCAGATAAAAAGACTGGTTTGCTGAAAACGCGTTCGAGTCCGTCACGATGAGAATTCCATAATTACTATTATAAAATGCTTAAAATCATGAAACGTTATTATTATATATAGTTTAAGTATTTAAATCTTGAAATTTACGTTCCAAATGGTATTTGAACCGGTACACGTTGGTACCGTGTTTTTAACGAGTTCGTTCTTTTTAACGTTTCGTGCTCCGAGTTTATAGAATATTATTTTACTAACGATGTTAAAATTACTATTTATCATACTTGTCGTACCGAAATATGTATCGATAACAGTCGTACAATTATTGTTAGTTTTACGAGCCTCTGACGTGATTTAACGTTCACATAAACGTAGTACGCGTATATTTATCTGAACAGTTTTTTTTTGTATCTTTTCTTAAATTCTCAGGATCACGGCTAGTATAATGTTCGAATTGTGTAAACTGGACCTCTAACGGGCTTGGATCCTTATTGGGCCTCAAATGGGCTTGAATTTTCTATTGGGCCTAGTTGGGTTATCACAACAACTATGTTTTAGATTCTGGGATTTCGCAGGTGTCACAGAAACTTATGGTCCTCTATTTCTATTACGCAATCTTCGGTCACTTGAAATACCGCCGAATTTTTACCAACAACGGTTTGTACGCTAAAGGCCCTCACTATGGTGTCAATAGTGCAATCTAGTTTACGACTAAAGGCATTTGATATAAAGCTTTTTCTAGCACCCGAGTTAAATAAAATAGCAGCATGTTCATCATTTACTAGAAACGTACCTGACACGACATCAGGGTTTCCTCTTACTTCTTCCTCAGTTAAGGCATAGGCCTAAGTTCTTGCCTTTGGTTGTTCCTGTTCCTTCTCTTTTCCCGAACCATATTGGCCGGCCTTCCTGCAGTTCTTTGTCAGATGTCCAAATAATCCACATATTTGACACTTGACGTCTTTTACGCATTCTCGGGAGAAGTGCCCCTGCTTCCCGCACTTATAGCATGTGGTGGTGCCGATTCGGCACTCGCCAAGATGTTGCCTTCCACATTTTTTGCAAGTTCCATATTCATCTGACCCTTGTTTCTTAATTTCAGTTGCTACATTCCCTTTTTCGGTGCCTCTTGATGGGTTCTCCCACTTTCTTTTTTGTGTCTCAGGTGTCGGGTCCTCATTGTCATAATCGTCGTAGACGATTCCCCTCAGATTCACTACCGACTCAAAGGTCGAGGGTAGGTTAGATTTCACATGAACACGGACCCGTTGTGGCAGCCCCTTAACATAGTATTTGATCAGACGATCTTTAGTTTCTACCAGGTGTGGTACTAGTTGAGCCAGTTCATTGAACCTAGAAGTATACTGGCGGTGAGTCTTGCTTCCAGCCTTGAAGTTTAGGAATTCATTTTCCACCCGATCAATTTCGTTCTGGGGACAGAACTTTTGGATTATCAGCATCTTCAGGTCTTCCCATGTCATTCTGCCAAGAGCGTTTGGCGACTTTGTCCTTTGAATGTTTCTCCACCAACTTAGTGCTTCATTGGTGAAAGAATGAGCAACATACTTAACGGCTTGGTCAGGTCGACACTCAATGATGTTGATTACGCCGTTCTGTAGGATCGTGAAATTACAAGATGGTTCTGTTCTTAGTTGAGATTGGCGGAAACAATAACAACTACACAAATATAATCGAGTAAGCAGAATGAATACTAATAAGAACACTGTTGTATTAAGCTTTGTGAATAAACGATTACAAATGAAAAACTCAGTGAAGAAGCACACTTACAATGAAGTGTTTACACAGTATTTATACTAACTTAGAATCAAGACAGACCCTTGATTCTAAGGATCAGATCGAACACAGACCGTTGATCTTTTATACAAAAGCTAATTTTACACGTTAAAGCTAAACTAGCTAACTTTATTGAAGCGTCTTCTTTATGCATCATTGCTTGCATGTCTGGAGAAGAGCATTGCCGTCCGTCATTGGTTGCACCATTGAGGTTCCTTCTGCTTTGAGTGTGTCAGTTGCTTTTGCAGAAAGTTGTCAGTGACGCTTGGCATGGATAGTCAGCTGCAACGATTTGTCTTCAAGGAACATAGCTATCAGTAGCAAGAATGAGAATGATGCTGCTGATAAGCCTATCAGTAGCAACAAGTGCTGAATGCTGCTGATAAGCCTATCAGCAGCAACATGTGTTGAATGCTGCTTATAGGCCTATCAGCAGCAACATGTGTTGAATGCTGCTGATAAGCCTATCAGCAGCATTTGTACTTAGAATAATTTAGAAGCCATCAGTCTTTGGTTCTACAAACTCCCCCTAGACTGATGCGACCAAAATTTTTCTAATCACTTTGCTGCTGAAGCTTTTGCATGTGGCTGACTACCCTTTCAACTTCATAGCCTCTTGGATCCTTGCTGGGATTGTTCAGTGGAAGTGCAGACAGAGTCTTGATGTCTTTATTTGGCATTTTGTAGATTGTTTTGCTTGAACATATCATCTTCTGCTTCCTTACATCAGTTAAAGTGAACTCATCCAAATCAGTATTATAGGACCAACTTACAAATGGAGAGTGAGACTTGAGTGGTTTGATGTCAATGATCACATCTTTGCTAGGGTTGAAGTAGTGTTTGATGGCTAGCACAAGAAGTTTCCCACCCTCATTTGCAGGCTCATGAGCTTCACCCAGCTCCAAAATTCTCTCAAGATCTGAATCTGGCAATTGCAGAACTTCATCAACAGATCTGTAGATAGATCTTCTTCTTTCAGTTCTCCCCCTAAAGATCTCAAACCTTTGATCTTATGGATTATAGACCCAGTCAACTATGTCTCTTGAGTCTTCTGGTTTAGGTGTGGGTTTGGATTTCTTTAAGGGAGGCTGTTGATGAGTGGGAGCTGGGTGGGATGGTTTGGACTTTTTGGGTGGAGGAGTGGAGGGTTTAGGGAGGAGAGTGGAAGGTTGTTGGACTGAGGAAGAGGTAGGTGAGGGAGAAGGCTTGGGTTTCTTTGCTTTTGTTTCTTTTTCTTCCTGAATAGGTACCCTTTTCTTGGATCCCTTCTTCCCCAATCTTTCTTCCTTATCCTTCTTGACTTTGAAGTAGAGGGATTGCAGGTTCATAAAGTTCATGGGACCTAGCCTCTGTCCACTCTCTCCTCTAGCCTTAAGGAAGTCAATCATGACCTTCCTTTCTTCATGGGTCCGTTTATTAAAGGCAATGGCCTTCTTGGACTTTTGTTTGGCTTTTTCTTCTTCTTCAGCCTGTTTCTTCTTTGCCAATTGACCTTGCTGACCCATGAAGTCTCTGTAGACTTTTTTATTTAATAGTTTCTCAAGGAAGTGTACATCCTCACCTTGAGAAACTAGAGCCTTTACCCACTCCTCCCTCATTTCTTTGGCTAGTTCAGAATAGGTTATTCTGAACTTAGCTTCTTCTTTCTTCTTCTTCTCCAATTCTTCTTCTTCTCTGTCTGCAGTTGAAGAGCAAGAGCTGCATCTTCTTCAATCTGGTGAACTGTAGGAATCTTTCTTTTCAGTTCATCCAGCTGCCTAGCATACAGCTGGATGGTTTGTTCTCTGATGAGAATGGCTGTTTTTCTTTCTTGAGCCTTTTTAATGTCAGCCATCTCCTCTTCTTCTCTTCTTCTTCTCTTCTCTTCCCTCTCTCTTTTCTCTTTTAGCAATCTCTCTTCATCTTCATCTGTCATAATTCCCTTTCCCTTGTTTATATTGGATGCCTCTGCTTCGACTTCACTGACCATAACAGCAGATGATGGTGCTGCTATTGGGATCTCAGCCTCAGCTTCATTGGCACATTGAGAGGTGAACAAGGGAAGGTCAATGGCTTCATCCGATTTGCACTCAGGACCTGTGACTTCTTTCAGCATTTCTTTGATTGTTGATCTTGACTCATATGCTACAGCACAGATGTCTACTCAAGGGGAAGCTGAGTCAGTATCAGTGTCAGAGTTTGACACATATACTTCCTCAGTAATTTTTCATACGTGTTCAAGTTTGGCTCTGACAGTAGCTATCACTGCCTGGCTTTTAAGTGAGTTGATATTGCAGATATTTTCCCTGAGTTGAAAGATCTTGTCGAGAAAGTCTGTAGGAAGTGACAAGATGTTCCTGGTGTTGATGGTGAGAGAGGAGCCGTTGCTTAGTAAGAAGGGGTGGTCAAGAGACTTAGTGCTTGTCCATCCCAACACATCTAAGTCTTTGACAATGAAGGAGTACAGAAATCTTCTTAAGCAGCAAATTTCTTCTTTAGTGAGAAGACTGCTCCTTATAATGTCAAGTCTTCTAGGAGTCAGTCTTCTTTCTGCTGTTGCTAAAGATTCAGGATAAGCTACCCGTTTTGCTGTTTGTATTAGTCTTTCGAAGTGGGGTAGATTATCCTCCATCAAGTCATGGAACCTGCCAATGGCAAGTTCTGCTGAGAGATCTGATGAAGTGTTGATGCAGTTAGTTAAATACAGTTGTAGGACTTGGAGGGCATTGAGAGAGTTCCAGTTTAGCTCTTCTACTCCACTAAAAAAACCATCCAATCCAAAATCTCTCAGCTGATCCATCATACCCCCAAGCTAGAATGGAGTCAAATTCTAGCTTCTGTGTAGTTTGAAACAGTTCGGGGGGTAATGGATTGACTTATGATGGCTGCTGCTTCAGGAAGGATGCTGAATGATGTATTTGTTTGTTCTGTGTCTTCAGCATCATTCAGCATTTCATCAACAGCCCTGACAACCAACTTCCAGTCTTCAGATGTCACTTCTTCTTCGTTATCTGAGACTGGCAAGTCATGAACTTGTACAAAAGCCGGTAACCTGCTTTTGAATCCAGTCGTCAAGACTGTCTGTGTCTTCCTCCATTGAGACCATCTCCCCCTTTTTGGTTGCATCAGTAGACAAGTAAGCATCAGTTTGGGTGCCTACTGATACAAGAGAGGGAGTGGTTAAAGTTGGGCATTGATGGGCTTCATGCATAGAGACTTGGTGTCTTAGTTTGGACACTTCAGCCTCTAGCATAGCCACCCTGGCCGTCAATTCCAAGTTATGAAGTTTCAGTCTATCCTCATCCACAGTTGTGGAATCCTTGGACCCAGATGGGGCCTTAGGCCTAGCCTCTTCATCCCCATCACCCATGGATTCTTGGCACCTGGGATTCCTCTCAGTGAAGGGAGTTTCCAAGGAAACATCCTCACTGTGACTTGCCGTGGTTGAGGTCTTAACAATGTTGTCACTGTCCTCCTGGTCATTTGATGGACCAGCAGTAGTGACAGCCTCTTTCACATCCACTCTTTCATAACTCCTAGAGTGGACCTTCAGGGTAGATGAACTTGGGTTGGGTGTGTTGGAAGCAAGATCAATCAGTACCTCCGAGATAGTGGTAGTTGGAGAAGGTACATCATCTTGATCAGGTTCCTCAACACTTAAGTTCAGAAGAGAAAGGAAGGGCTCAGGGGGCTGTTCTACGGATCCGGGAAGTGATCTTGATCCTAATAGAGAGGCATCCGAAGGAGTCTCCCAAATAATGTGACTTTCCCTTATGATATTCTCACCATAATGTTGTGATTCTGAGTGAGGGCTGTTAGGTTGGGTTTGGGCCTTGGAGGCAAGAGAAGAAGGACTTATCTTGCCCCTTTTTCTAGTATATGTTGTTGCAACGGGGGCCCTGTGTTCCGGTTGTACAATAACATCCAAAAGAGGTGTAAGTAATTTTTGTGCCTGTACATCCTCAGTAGTATGCACAGTGGTTCGAATGGTGGATGCAGACTGTTGTTCATGATTTGAGGTGGAGGGTGTGGGATCAGTATCAGCTGGGATTGCTGAACTGTCACCCGGGGTACTTTGTACGTTCAGCATTGTAGATAACAATGGAACGTTGACCCCTGAGAACTTTTTGGAAATAGTCCTCATGCTTTGAAAAATGTTATTTTTATGACCCAACATGATGTAGATTCTTGCAGGTTTTGAAAGTTCTTTTAGTTCTTGATTGAAAACTTCCTGCAAGAATCTTGGGTACATGAAAAATTGCTGCTTTGCACCCTCTTGAAGGTTATATTGCAAACCCTCAAAAATGAGATGTGCAAAGTTGAAGCCTTGGTTAGTGACCATACCATGGAAGGCGGAGGCCAGTGTAGAGCTCACCTGATGCCATCCACTACTCTTCTGAGATATGCATTGGAGAAGAGTGTGGCAGAGATACTTCCATGGAGGGCCCATCAGCGCCTTCTCGATCATATACTTGGTTTGATTTCCAGTGTATCCAATAGAGACAAAGGTCCTCATGTATTTGTCCTTCGAGTATGAGATGGCTGCTCCCTCATCTTGAAGCTTAAGATGTTTTCTGAGTGTAGCTTCCAGGATGGTGATTTTCTTGTCGTCTACTTTGGCTTTGATTTGGGGAATCCCTTGTTCGGTTGAGTAGACGTCGGTACTACATAAATCCTCCATATGAGGGATATATATGGTAGGGTTGGTGGTGAGGGCAAAGTAGATCTTTGATCGACATAAGAAATCGATCATATCGTCAAAATCATCGGATTTCTTTCCTTTGGTAAGGTATGCTGTTAGGTTATGGTATGTGGAAAACTTGTCATCTGGGTTGTCGATATCTGCCATAACCGTTTGATTCTGGAGGGATGATTTGAATATGGTTTGAGTATGGTGGAGACTTGAGAGTATGGAGAATATGGAGAGATTTGAATGTGGTGGGGACTTAGGGTGAAAGTGATAGTTGGTTAGGGTTGAATTGAATGTGAAGAGGTGGTAAAGAAAATTTGATTTGTTCTTATAGCGGCAGATGAGAGAAAAAGCAAAATGACTTGTACATTACAACCTTATTTACTTTTCATTGTTACAGCTGTAATACACCGAGACAGTCATGGTAAAGACTGACGTTAATTTCTTTTACAGCGGGTAAAAGTTAATTTGGACTTAAGTTTATCTATCAGCAGCAAACTTGGTTGCCGTGGATGAATAAGCCTGTCCGCTGCAACTTTGGTTGCTGCGGAAGGTTAAGTTTGTCAGCAGCAAACTCAATTGATGCTGATGGATGCAATAATCTGTAGCAAGGATGTTGCTGCTGACATCCTTAAAACTATCTGCAGGAAACTTGTTCCTTCTGATAAGTTAAAGCAGTCAAGGGCAAATTCTTTGCTGCTGAAAATTAGACCTGTCAGCAGCCAAAGGATGCTGCTGAGTTATAACTGTTATTTACAACATAAGACAGACATATTTACACCAAAGGATAGACGCACTCAACTGAACCGATGATGATGCTTGGTGGTTTCTTTAACTTCCATTGTTGAGTTGGTGGTTTTTCAGCTCTCTTTGTCTTTTCATCAGCAGATGTTGTATCTGAGGATTTTGGCTTATCAGCAACAGATTTTGTTGTTGCTGATGGTTTTACTTGAGCAGCTGCAGACTTTGTTGCTGCTAAAGGCCTTCCATTTGGTTGCTTGGGCTTTACTCGATCAGCAGTAGTTATTTTGGCTGCTGATGGCTTAGAAACAGATGCATGCTTATCCTTCTTCACCTTGCCGATAGGCTTTTGTATAACTGGGGTAGGAAGAAGAATCTGATTGAAAGGATTTGACTTACAATTTGTAGCAAAGTGGTCTGATTCTCCACAGATGATGCAAGATTGTTGAGGTTTTGACAACTGTTCCCTTAGTGGAGAAAGAGGTTTTCTGAATTGAGGTGTCTTAGCTTCAAAACCTCTTACCTGTTTATTCTTCTTTGTCTTCTCAAAAGCATGTTGCTTGATGTTTCTTAGCTGCTGAAAGTAGTAGAAGCAGGTGCTGGCAGCGTGGCTATATTTTCCACAGACAAAACATGATTTTGCCATTTTATCCCTCGAAAGATACACATAATCCTTTCTTTTGAAAAGGTCTTTGAATTTCCAAGGGTGAGCTTTGTTGTGCTCAAAAGTAGCTTCTTCCAATGTTTTTTGAACATATGGAACCCTTTCTCCAGGCGCATGACATATGTCAAACACCTTCCTTGGCTGGACTGAAGATGAGGACTGGCCCTTTTCAGTATTTAGCTTCCTACCTTCTGGAAGATAGCTAATTTTGATTTGTTTGAATGGTGTAGGAACTGGTACTGAAATGGCTGGTACTTGTGCTGAATGGACTTCATCTTTAGTCAGAGTGACTTGAGGGGCAGGAGGAGATGAAGCTTCACTTGTTTTAGTGGAGTCTGAGTAAGTTGAATCAGACTCTGATGAGGTAGTGCATTCTTGTACCAATGGTTCATCCTTAGAAGGATCAAGATTTCTGTTGGCCATATCAAGATTTGCCAGATTAAAGCTTGGTTCATGAATGGTCACGTAGTCAGCAGGAGGTGCAACGGCTTGATATTGTTCAACATGATACCCCACACCAGTTTTTACCTTATCATGAATTTGAGCATCCAAAAGACTTTGCAGCTTTTTGGATGGAAATTCATATTTGTCGACATGAACT
Source organism: Smallanthus sonchifolius (assembly GCA_023525975.1). Lineage (NCBI taxonomy): Eukaryota > Viridiplantae > Streptophyta > Magnoliopsida > Asterales > Asteraceae > Smallanthus > Smallanthus sonchifolius. Next base: position 22,204,626 of record CM042043.1, read on the forward strand.
TTTTGTTCTGCCAATTCTGCTCTGGTAGCTTTTAATCTAGCTAGTAGATCATCAATCTGAGTTTCAAGATTGGTTTGTTCATGTTTTAATGATGAAATCTCTTTCTTTAGGCAGTTAATTTTTTCTTTGTAACTGTCTTCGACCTTTTTCAATTCAGATTTCATTTGATGAAACTCTTCATTTTGATCTATTAGGTTTTGATTATGCTTTCTGTAGCCTAAAACCTTATCAATACAGGCTTGGGAACATAGATGTTCATATACCTGAGGCGGTATCTCAGTTGTGTCTGCCATAAGAGCTTGGTTGTTAGTAGGCAGATCTTCATACTGGAAGCTCCAGTCAAAGTCAGATGTTCCAACAGCTGCACAAGCTACAGTTTGAGCTGGAGGAGTAGCTTGTTATTGTTGATGTCTTGGTTGGGCTTGGTGAGCTGCTGGGTTTGCCCTAGGTGCCTTGCATTCTCTAGCAAAATGACCCAGTTGGTTATAGTTGTAACATTTCAATTTGCTTTTATCCAAACCAACTCTGGTGTTTGAGCTATTGCTTGGAATGGGTCTTCCGGTTCTAGAGTAGAACCTTTTTGCTCTTATGGAGAGCATGGCATACGAGTGCTGTATATCCATTTCTTCTAGATCATCTGGATGGAAGCACTCAAGATCCTCCTTGATAAAGTACATGTTGCTTGAGTTTTCAGAAACAAAAGCAGCAGTGGTTGAGGCTTGAGAAGGAGCTTCAAGAAGAAATGGTGATATGTTTGTTTTAGAGGTAGGAGTTTGAGGATGTGTGACTATGGGAGGATAGTAGTTGCTAGTACTGGGGCCTGAGTGCTCAGAGTGAAAAGCAGATGAGGTGGTGTTGGATGTGGAGGCTGTTTGGTAGCTTGAGCTCCTTTCCTTGGCCTGAATCATTTCTAATTCATAGGTTTTGAGCATACCAAATAGCTCAGTCATCTGAAGAGACTTCAGATTCTCAGTTCTTCTGATGGACACTGTGTAGAGTGTCCAGCAACTAGGTAGAGACCTGATGAACTTTTTAAGAATGTCTTCATTCTCCAACTTCACTTTTGAGCACTGCAACTCACCTACAAGATAAGTATATCTGTTATATAAAACAGTTAGAGACTCACCTTCCTTCCAGACGAAGTTTTCATACTGCTGCTTAAGGATGTCTCTTCTGTTTTCCTTAATTTCCTCAGATCCAGCAAACATCTTCTCGAGGGCCTCCCACAGCTCCTTAGCAGTTTTGTAACTTCTGAAGTTATGAAAAACTTCAATTGGAAGGCACATTTGGATAGCTCCTAGTGCCGTGAAGTCCAGCTCCATCTTCTTGATATCCTCTTCTGAATACTTGGAGGGATCCTTTGGAACTGTTGGTCCTCCAGAGTCAGCAGATGCCACCATGGGAGTGTATGGTTCATCCCTGATGGATTTCCACATTCCGTACTGCTGATAACAGAAGAAGCTTTCCATGCGATTTTTCCACATGTCGTAGTCTTCTCCAGATACCAACCTTGGTGGTCGGTTGATGCTGCCGATGTCTTCAAAACCATTTCTATTTGTCATTTTTGTTTCGTGATTTTAGGTGACTTGATCAAAGAGAGAGTTTAGAATAGAACCAGAAGTGATTAAACAAGTGTGAGTTTGTTTAATCTGAGCTAAAGCTCTGATACCACTTGTAGGATCGTGAAATTACAAGATGGTTCTGTTCTTAGTTGAGATTGGCGGAAACAATAACAACTACACAAATATAATCGAGTAAGCAGAATGAATACTAATAAGAACACTGTTGTATTAAGCTTTGTGAATAAACGATTACAAATGAAAAACTCAGTGAAGAAGCACACTTACAATGAAGTGTTTACACAGTATTTATACTAACTTAGAATCAAGACAGACCCTTGATTCTAAGGATCAGATCGAACACAGACCGTTGATCTTTTATACAAAAGCTAATTTTACACGTTAAAGCTAAACTAGCTAACTTTATTGAAGCGTCTTCTTTATGCATCATTGCTTGCATGTCTGGAGAAGAGCATTGCCGTCCGTCATTGGTTGCACCATTGAGGTTCCTTCTGCTTTGAGTGTGTCAGTTGCTTTTGCAGAAAGTTGTCAGTGACGCTTGGCATGGATAGTCAGCTGTAACGATTTGTCTTCAAGGAACATAGCTATCAGCAACAAGAATGAGAATGATGCTGCTGATAAGCCTATCAGTAGCAACAAGTGCTGAATGCTGCTGATAAGCCTATCAGCAGCAACATGTGTTGAATGCTGCTTATAGGCCTATCAGCAGCAACATGTGTTGAATGCTGCTGATAAGCCTATCAGCAACATTTGTACTTAGAATAATTTAGAAGATCAATCTTTGGTTCTACATGTTCATCCTCTCAATCTATTCAAACGTAGCCACTGAATCTTTGTTCCCATCAAACTTTGGTGGGTCACCATCCTTGAAACCTTTGTAAGTACACCCCCGAGTGTTTTATCCCACCCTCACTTCATCCCCATCAATGTCATATACTTTCTCTTTGTGGTTTCCTTCGTCCTCCTCTTTGCTTTTCTTCAGTGCCTCGGATAGTAGGTCAGGAAATACATTCTTCAGAGTGAGTACAACCTCGCGGGCAATAGCATCCCTAACCTCGGGTTCCAACTGTAGAGACCCTTGATTGCCCTCCCCAGTTGGGGTCACATTATTTTCGTGCACACTCTCAGTGTGTTCTTCGTGCACACTCTCTTCTTCTTCACATCTTTGATTCAATGGAGGTCTACCGACTCGGACAGTACGACCACCTCAGCGTCCGGTTCCTCCTCTACCAGCCATAGTTTCTAGTTTCCTGATAGTGAGAATTCATGAATGTCATTCCTTCAGAACGTAGTTTTAGAGCAGTAAGAGCAAGGTAAATTTTTAATTACAGTGACCGGTTTGTGATTGCTAATTTACATTGCTTTTCGGGTTCAAAAATCTTCAAATCGGTTGTGACATTGACATCTATTTAAGGTATCTATTCTTATCTACAAGCATTAACTTTAGTACTTACTTACCATGCTGGCGTTGGCGTTGGCTACCCATACTGACATTCGTGCGTTAGTCCCATAATCAGCTTGAGTCCAGACATTTAGGGATGTCTGAATCTCTCAAACTATTGCTCTGATACCAACTTGTAAGGCCCTAATTTCGGGTAACCTCACTTGTTGGATTTACTCATAAACAAAGTCATCAATATTGAACTTTAAATTTAAAACATTCAAACACAGCGGAAACATTCAACATTTGAGTACATATCAGCGGAAATCTTAACATTTAAAACATTAACCATTGTCTAAACATAAAATAAAGTGGGATGTCAGTCTCATGCCGGGCAGCCCTCACGCCTTCGCACGACCCTTCTTTTCTTTACCTGAAATGTTTACTAAAAGTCAGCTAACGCTGGTGAGTTCTAGTTTAAAGCGATTAGGTATGAACATTATTTCTTTAAAAGTATGTATAAATATATAAATATATATAAATACACATTAACATATCATTGACCTTCATTTGTCGTTCATATGCGAGTACATAAATACGTATTCATAACTTTTGCTTTTCTTTCATCATTCTTATGTGATTACATAGATATGCATTCACTTTTACTTTCCTTAACATTCATTGGTCATACACATAAGGGTGATCAACCCGTCTTTTACTGCGTATGTCACAAAAACATACGCCCTTAAGCTACCGTTTTAGCCCTTTTACTCGTCCGGTCCTAGAAACCGTCCGGCCAACCTTCGGCCGTCCGTCCGTCTTAACCGTCCTACCGTCGTAGTCCGTCATATTCGCCCGTCTGCCCTAAGGCATCCGTTTTCCCACTTGAACTAATTATACAGTCGTACATCGATTTAGGGACTTACTCCACCGTAGTGGCCATTATTTAGTCTACGTTTCTAGACTTTCCTTTCTGCCTGCATAATAGTCAAGTGGTCGTCCGTCTACCGTAGTAGCCGTTAGCTTCGTTTTCATCCATAACGTATACATACATTCATAACATGCAATATATATAATTATAAAGCAAGATTTCATTCATTTACGTTATGCCATTCTTTCATTCATTCTTTGTAAACATACGTTTCATTCTTTGTTCATAATTCATTTTCATATATATATATAAATATATATTTGTATATCACGTATGATCACGTTGGCATTCATAGCATTTATTCATTTAGTGTATACACTTCAGCCCCAAAACATTTAAAATGATTTGTACATAACATAGAAGGGGGCACATAGAACTCACTTGATGAGTAGCTCCTAAAATACACTTAACTGGTTACTGAGAGTCACTAAGGTCACTCACAAACTGTATAATAAGGTCATCCACATAAGGTAGTGTTCCTAGTTGACACTAAAAATTGCTATGCTCGAACTCAGTAGTTTCGATAAGTAGTTTATATCGAAACTATGGTAGTTTCGGGTCATGGTTCATATCGAACTAGAGTATTTTTGGGTCGTGGTTCCTATCGAAACTATGTGCTCAATAGAATCTATTTGTTCAATAGAAACTACTTTGTTCAATAGAAACTATTTGTTCAATAGAAACTACTGTTCAACCGAAACTACTTTGTTCAATAGAAACTACTTTGTTCAATCGAAACTATTTTGTTCAATCGAAACTACTTGTTCAACCGAAACTACTTTGTTCAATAGAAACTACTTTGTTCAATAGAAATTATTTGTTCAATAGAAACTACTGTTTTGCATGAAATACTTGGTTTTTTTTTTTCAAACAGTTCAAGATTAAAACTTTATACGTTCAAAACGTTCCTTACACTTTTGTGGTACTAGATCTATAATTAGTTTCTCAATCCATACGTAAAAACTCCACCTTTTATCAAATAACCCGAAACCCACCATTACGAAAGAAACTCAGATCTAGAGAGATGGTTACCTGTTCTCGTCCCCTTTTCGATGTTAGATGCTATTGAGATGATAACAATCGATCCCCGAGCTTTTGAGCCATTTCCCTCACTTTCTCTCTCTAGACCCGAAACCTTCTTCTCTCTCTAGAAACTTATGCAGGAAGGAAATGAGGAGAGGAGGGCTGCTACAATCCTTATATAGCTGGGCCTTAATCGACCCATTTTTGCAAGGTCCAAGCCCATCCACTTTCTTCTTCATATTTTGTTTTAAACTCCGAGTGTTCGTTTCATTTATTCGTTTTCCTTTATTTTTGAGATGTTACATTATTAACTCAAAGATGTAATTTACTTATTTACCCTTTTGGGCGTACTTTAAGAATTTTAAAAAGAAAAAAAATAATGAAAAATCCAGATTAAGTGTGACAAACCTAAACTTTTTGTTTCAGACGTTACCGACTTCGTTTAATTTTCGGGACGAAAATTCTTTCAACAAGGGGATGATGTGACATCCGGCAATTTCAGGTTAACTCCGTTCACTCAAACCTCGTTAGTTCAAACATTATTCATTACAAACTCAGTTATCTCAGTTAGTCACACGTGCATGACATTTAATTAAGTTAATTAATTGTGTCAGTTAGTTCACACACGGCGAATCGCACTCGAGTCTAACCCGGAACGTCGGTGACTAATTAAAATTAATATTTCGAATATTTAATAATTTATATTTAATATAAATTATGAGAATTTTATGTGATTACGTGAATTTAAGTGAATTATGTGAATATTATGGTTATCGTACGTGCTTATCGTGTATTAATCGTACTTAGTATTTTTATAAATATTAGAGATTTTATAAAAATCAAAATCAAAATTATTAATTACTAATTAAGTGTTAGTTAATTAATTAGAGCTTATGGGCCTTAATTAATCTGAAGCCCAACTTAAAAACCCATTAATGCAAATATGTATAAAAGGAAAATAAAAAAAAAATTAAAAACCCTAATTCCCTTTTTGTTGAAACCGTCGACCCCCCCCCCCCCCACTCTCTCCTTTGAGCCGAGACCTTCAAGGTACCCAAACACCCTCGTTTGATCTTCGATCGTGAATCCGAAAGTGGATACGTGCTAGTCTAGGCATTCCTAACATTCCTACGTAAGTTATTTTATTGAATTCCGTCATTATTTCATTATGATTTTTATGATCGAAACCCTAGTTAATCCAAACTTGATATTTTTGAAATATATTAATGAATTGGTTAATTGATTTGTAGTATTGTATCGATTTGGTGATTTTATGAAAATATGTGAAACCCTAGTTTCCATACGAAGTGTAAATTGAGATTTGTTGATTATGTGAAGTATACGAATTACATGCTAGATGTGGATTATGATTAATATAGTTATAATTATATTAGTTGAAAGATCTGGGAGTGATTAGACGTGTTAATTGTGTAAGCAAAGAGTGTAATGGATGACTTACTAAAAGAGGAAACTTTGTTGAAAGATGATTTTTGAATGTGAATGTTTCTAGGTGTGTATGATGCTATTATTTGACTCTAGTATGTTAGTATGGTTGTATTAATGATTGCTAAAGGATTATTGAATGTAAATAGCTTAAATAGATCATAGGTTACTAAAAGTGGAAACTTTGTGATTTGGAACTTGATGTCTAAACTTAATGTTGTGTGTTATGGTAATCTATTATGTATTAGCATATGTAGATAGACATGGAATGATGATACGAACGTGTTACAAATAATGTGATTCATTTGAAAGCAAACATGAGTTTATATTATTTTTTAAAATATTAAATTAATGTAACGTGTATTGTTGACGTAGTTGCCATGCTAAGTTAGTTATGACTTAAGTAGCATGAAACGTGAATTATTTGTGTGCTAAGCGTGTAGTCATACAAGTCAAACATTTAATCACTAAACGGGTCACCAACGGGTCGTCGAGTCAAACTTGGTCAAACTTAGTCAAACTTAGTCAAACTTAGTCAAACTTGGTCAAACTTGCAAAACTTTTCTAAACACTTAAACAATAGTATTGTTTGGATACTAAGGGTTCCTATCAACTTGCACAAACACAGACTTATAAACCGGTGTTTATAGGTGTCAGTTAGTCGTCAAGCATTCTAAGTTCGCTTTCTTTCGCATGCACTCTAAGGTGAGTTTCACGGCCCCTCTTTCTTATGATTTAAACTTGGGGGAGAAAACACGGGTATGAACATTTAGATTTTACATTTCAATTATGTCAGTTGTTGTACTAAGCGCAAACATATCATACAAGTCCTTACATATCGAACCGTTTAATATATGGGAAAGCGAGGTAGTCTTGAGTAGTACTACTGGGCATTGACAAGCCCCACCCATGTTAGTCGTGCTAACACGACAGGTAGTCGAACGGGTGTAACATTGACCTAAACATTTACCATTGATCATGATAGTCATGGTAGGAGGCCGTTCAAACATAAACAGTCAGTTTCGGTGTCGAAACGCTTTAGTAACATGTAACTAGGTTAGCTACCTATGATATAAATTGTAATGGTTTTATCTAGTAAATTTTACAAACATTGAAACCTGTGAACTCACCAACCTAGTGTTGACACGTTTTAGCATGTTTTCTCAGGTCATTAAGGTACAAGCACAAGCTAAGGCATGCATGCATTCGAAGTCCATCATTTTTCAAACTCAAGAACTATTTATTTTAATTATTGTTGAATTGTTTATTTTTGGCGCGACTGTTTTGGCGCATGCTTTTCATCTAACTTTTCGTTTCCGCAGGTCTTACATTAAATCAGTGTTTTCATTTCTAGTGTTGCATCGTGACTATGAGCAATGCTAGTGTTTTTACTAAACTCATATAGAGTCGTTCAACGTAACTAATTACTGAGATCCTGGTATGTCACGCTCCTAACGGTAAAACTCCGTTAGTGGATTTTGGGGGTGCGACAGATTGGTATAAGAGCCATTGGTTATAGAGAACTAGGAAATGCATACTAGACTATAACCACATACATGCATTAGTTACACAGCACTTACACTCATACATGGCACTCACTCATCCCATTACAGGAAATGTCGACACCGCCTAATTCACCCGAATCCCCAGTCATTCAGGAGCAAGATGTTCCTACCGTACCTTTGCCAGAGACGAGGAGACGTCGACTCAACCCGATCAATACCACTTTAGGGCATGACGAGCCTATTCATGTGCATGTCAGAGGTAACACGTAGGACTGGGATTGGTATCCCGATAGGATCAGGAACTGGATCCGTGAGGAGGAAGTCCCACCTCCACTCACTGCTGACATTGCTTCTTCTTCATCACCTTCTGTGCGAGCTTTGCCACCATTACAGTACCCCTTTGAGCAGGTGTTTGCTGCATTTGTAGCTAGGATGGACCGGGAGATCCGGAACATGAGAGATGCAGCAGGGGAGATTTCAGGTATATTAGAGCGACAGATTCTGATGAATCAAAAAATTGACAAACTAACTTCAGATTTAGCACTTACTGATAAAGTCCATGAGAATTTGGCAAATGGATGTGCAGATATGGAAGACCAGCTAAACACTGCAGAGTGGAACCTAGATATACTCCACACTAGGATCGAGCAATTGGAGGCTCGACTTGCAGCTGCTGAAGCGGCAAGAGTTGCACCAGAGGATGCACCCGCAGGAGATCCGGCCGAGGACGATGATGCAGCATCTGATGTTACATCAGCTAGCAGTGGCATTTGATATCTTATCTTCATTACTTATTTATGTCTTTCCTTTTTGAACCTAGATGGGCAGGTTTGTTCCCATCCAACAGATGTTTCTAGAATTTTGATATTTGGTTGAATTTAGTTGTAATCGTTACAATTTATTTTATCAAGTATTACTATTATTGAAATGTTAGATGTTGTGGTTTGAATTTCTTTGTTTACTGGTACTTGTATGATGATAAAAATGCGATGTATTTTTCTCATTATTGTATGTTGTGAATGTAAAGATAATGTCTGGAAGAGGAAATGGACGTGGTGGACGCGCCGGAGGACGCGGTGGTCGCGGAAACAATAACATGACTGCAGCCGAGTCGCGGCACTCATAAACGAGCGTGTGGCTGAAGCGGTAGCAGCTTCTCAAGCCGCTGTTAATGTTGTAGGTAAAGCAAAATATTATCGACTCTAGTGAGTCATCATTCATCCTAAACTCAAATTTGAATATAGTATCCCTAAAACGCATTCTTGTTTACAATTCAGGTCAACACAACCACCAGCAGGTTTGTACTTTCAAGGCGTACAGGGATTGCAAGCCTCACTCATTCAGTGGAGCCGAAGGGGCTGTTGGCTTACTCCGCTGGATGGAGAAATCTGAATTCGCATTCGCGATGTGCAATTGTCCACCGAATAATCAGGTGAAATGTGCATCTGGCACACTTGAGGGTCCGGCCCTTACTTGGTGGAACTCCCAAGTGTAAATGCTAACTCTTGAGATGGCAAATGCATTGCCATGGGACGAATTTAAGATTATGCTGCGGGAGGAGTATTGTCCCCGTGATGAAGTACAGAAACTTGAGGGCGAGTTCTGGAACATAAAGATGGAAGGATCTGAGATTGAAGCCTACACTACTCGTTCACATGAGCTGGCGAACTTATGTCCACAAATGGTAACACCTCCCTATAAGAGAATCGAGAAATTCATTGATGGTTTGGTTCCGCAAATTCAGAGCATGGTGACATCTTCTAATCCTACTACAATCCAGCAAGCAATCAGGTTGGCTCACAGGCTAACCGATCAGGCAGTCGTTCAGGGCACCCTACCCCCTAGAGGTGCGTTATCAAAGACAACTGACAACAAGCGGAAGTTTGATAGTTCATTCCCCAAAACCTTCCAGTCAAACCCACCTTCTCAGCAACAGCAACAACAGCATCGTAAGCTTGAACCTTCAAAAAACAACAATCAGTCTAACTCTTCTCAGCAGAATCAGGGTTCTTATGTTGGCAAGTACTCGAAGTGCAACAAATGTAACTTCCACCATCATGGAGCGTGTGACCGGTATCGTTGCCACCGATGTCGAACAATGGGTCATTTGGCCAAAGACTGTAGAGTAGATCTGCATAACAAACAGACACCACCTGGAGACGCACCCAAAGGTTGTTTTGAGTGTGGTAAAGAAGGGCATTTCAAGAAAAATTGCCCACAGTTGAGGAGAAACGGAAACGGGAATGGAAATGGCAACAATCATCAGGGTGGTAATGGAAATGGTAATAACCACCAGGGTGGAAATGGTAATAACAACGGAAATGGTGCAAAGGGCCGAGCATTTGTGATTGGATCGGGAGAAGCTCGGAATGATCGGAACGTGGTTAACGGTATGTTTCTCTTAAACGATCATTATGCTTCTGTACTTTTTGATACTAGCGCGGATAGAAGTTTTATATCTAGAGAACTTAGTAGTTAGTTAGGAATAAACCCAACTTTATTAGAACACCATTATACCGTAGAAATAGCAGACGGTAAAGTAATCGAGGCAACCCACATTCTCAAGGGATGTAAGTTAGAATTATCTAGTCACAAACTCGACATCGATCTCATGCCAGTTACACTTGGCAGTTTTGACATAATTGTGGGCATGGATTGGTTGTCTAAAAACCAAGCTGAGATCATCTGTAGTGAGAAGATCGTTCATATACCCCTTCCTAATGGAGCGATCCTATCTGTTCAGGGCGAAAGAAGTGGTGCGGTCATGGGCATCATATCTTTCATGAAGGCTCAGAAGTGTCTGCGTAAGGGTCATACCGCTATATTAGCCCTTGTCGCTGACAAGTCCACCGAGGAGAAAAAGTTAGAAGATATCCCTATTGTTCGCGAATTCCCAGAAGTATTTCCTGAAGACCTACCTGGTCTTCCACCTCATCGTCAAGTCGAATTCCAGATCGACCTAACACCCGGAGCAGCGCCTATTGCTCGAGCACCTTATAGACTGGCACCAAGTGAGTTGCAAGAGCTATCTACACAACTACAAGAGTTGTTGGATAAAGGTTTCATCCGACCGAGCTCATCGCCATGGGGAGCTCCAGTCCTATTTGTCAAAAAGAAAGATGGAACTTTCCGCATGTGCATTGACTACCGAGAGTTAAACAAGGTAACAGTCAAGAACCGTTACTCACTACCCCGTATTGACGATTTATTTGACCAACTTCAAGGGTCAAGTTTCTACTCAAAAATTGACTTAAGATCTGGTTATTATCAGCTGAGAGTTCGAGATGAAGATATATCCAAGACTGCATTCAGAACCCGGTACGACCATTTTGAATTTTTTGTCATGCCATTTGGATTAACCAACGCACCCGCGGTGTTCGTGGACCTCATGAACCGTGTGTGTAAACCTTACCTTGACCAATTCATCATTGTCTTCATTGACGATATCCTCATATACTATAAGAGTTAGGAAGAGCATGAGGAGCATCTGCGTTTGATCCTTGAGCTACTGAAACAGGAGCAGTTGTACGCTAAGTTTTCCAAATGCGATTTTTGGATTCACGAGGTTCAATTTCTAGGACATGTGATCAATGAGAAAGGAATACATGTCGATCCAGCCAAAGTGGAAGCTATCAAGAATTGGGCAGCACCCACAACTCCAACAGAAGTTCGGCAATTTCTAGGATTGGCCAGATACTACCGTCGCTTTATCGAGGGATTCTCAAAGATTGCCCAACCTCTCACCGCCTTAACCCAAAAAGATAAACCCTATAATTGGAGCGAGACTCAAGAATCAGCATTCCAGCTACTGAAACAGAAACTATGTAGCGCACCTATCCTATCTCTACCGGAGGGAACGGAAGACTTCGTGGTGTATTGCGATGCCTCCATCCAAGGTCTGGGTTGTGTGTTGATGCAACGTGACAAGGTTATCGCATACGCTTCTCGACAGTTAAAAATCCACGAAAAGAACTACACGACTCACGATTTGGAGTTATGAGCCATGGTGTTTGCACTCAAGATATGGAGACATTACTTGTACGGTACCAAGTGCACCATCTACACCGATCACAAGAGTCTTCAGCATATTTTTGAGCAGAAAGAGTTGAACATGCGTCAACGTCGTTGGATCGAGTTATTAAACGATTATGATTGTGCAATCAAGTACCATCCGGGCAAAGCTAATGTGGTAGCCGATGCCCTAAGCAGAAAAGAAACCAAACCCCGACGAGTTAGAGCATTACAACTCACTATTCATACAGGATTACCCGAACAAATCCGCAATGCCCAACTCGAAGCCTTAAAAGAGGAGAATTTATCATTAGAATCCACTCGTGGTATGGAGAAACAACTTGAGATTAAAGCAGATGGTATTCGCTACTTAGCAGAACGAATATGGATACCAGTATATGGAAACCTAAGAGATCTAGTCATGGATGAAGCTCACAAATCCCGATACTCTATCCATCCGGGATCCGACAAGATGTATCATGATCTCAAGTTTTTGTATTGGTGGCCGAACATGAAAGCCGACATAGCCACCTACGTGAGCAAGTGCCTAACTTGTTCCAAGGTCAAGGTGGAGTACCAAAAGCCATCCGGATTACTTCAACAACCGGAAATACCAATGTGGAAATGGGAGTAGATTTCCATGGATTTCATAACCAAATTACCCCGAACCCCTACTGGATGTGACACAATCTGGGTGATAGTGGATCGCCTAACCAAATCCGCTCATTTTCTTGCTATCAAAGAGACCGACAAAATGGAAAAGTTAACTCGCCTCTATCTTAAAGAAGTAGTATCCCGACATGGAGTGCCAATCTCCATCATTTCCGATAGAGACGCCCGATTCACCTCACGTTTCTGGCAATCATTACAGAAAGCTCTAGGCACGCGCCTGGATATGAGCACAGCGTACCATCCTCAAACAGATGGCCAGAGTGAACATACCATACAAACCCTAGAATACATGCTACGAGCTTGTGTGATCGATTTCAGAAACAGTTGGGAGACTCACTTGCCTTTAGTGGAATTCTCTTACAATAACAGCTATCATACTAGTATCAAAGCAGCACCGTTCGAGCCTTTGTACGGGAGAAAGTGTCGATCACCACTTTGTTAGGCTGAAGTTGGAGATAGTCAACTTACGGGTCCTGAACTTGTGCATAAAACCTCAGAGAAAATCGTGCAAATCCGAAACCGTATGGAGGCAGCTCGTGACCGTCAAAAGAGTTATGCAGACATGCGCAGAAAACCGCTAGAATTTCAAGTGGGCGACAAAGTGTTATTAAAGGTTTCACCTTGGAAAGGTGTGATTCGTTTCGGGAAACGAGGAAAGTTAAACCCGCGTTACGTTGGACCATTCGAGATAGAGAGAAGGACCGGTCCAGTAGCATATCAACTAAACCTACCAGATACACTCAATGGAGTGCACAATGTCTTTCATGTCTCAAACCTAAAGAAATGTCTGTAAGATGAGACACTTGTAGTTCCACTCGAGGAGTTGGAAATTGATGAACAACTACGTTTTATTGAGGAACCAGTCGAAATCATGGACCGAGAGGTCAAGACTCTCAAGCGCAGTAAGATACCTATTGTAAGAGTTCGCTGGAACTCAAAGCGTGGACCGGAGTTCACGTGGGAACGAGAGGATCATGTGATGAAAAAGTACCCTCACCTTTTCAAACAGTCAACAGCAAACACGGAAGGTACTAACTAAATTTCGAGACAAAATTTATTTCAACAAGGGGATGATGTGACAAACCAAAACTTTTTGTTTCAGACGTTACCGACTTCGTTTAATTTTCGGGACGAAAATTCTTTCAACAAGGGGATGATGTGACATCCGGCAATTTCAGGTTAACTCCGTTAACTCAAACCTCGTTAGTTCAAACATTATTCATTGCAAACTCAGTTATCTCAGTTAGTCACACGTGCATGGCATTTAATTAAGTTAATTAAATGTGTCAGTTAGTTCACACACGGCGAATCGCACTCGAGTCTAACCCGGAACGTTGGTGATTAATTAAGATAAATATTTCGAATATTTAATAATTTATATTTAATATAAATTATGTGAATTTTATGTGATTACGTGAATTATGTGAATATTATGGTTATCGTACGTGCTTATCGTGTATTAATCATACTTAGTATTTTTATAAATATTAGAGTTTTTATAAAAATAACAATCGAAATTATTAATTACTAATAAGTGTTAGTTAATTAATTAGAGCTTATGGGCCTTAATTAAACTGAAGCCCAACTTAAAAACCCATTAATGCAAATATGTATAAAAGGAAAATAAAAAAAAATTAAAAACCCTAATTCCCTTTTTGTTGAAGCCGTCGACCCCCCCCCCCCACCACTCTCTCCTTTGAGCCGAGACCTTCAAGGCACCCAAACACCCTCGTTTGATCTTCGATCGTGAATTCGGAAGTGGATACGTGCTAGTCTAGGCATTCCTAACATTCCTACGTAAGTTATTTTATTGAATTCCGTCATTATTTCATATGAATTTTATGATCGAAACCCTAGTTCATCCAAACTTGATATTTTCGAAATATATTAATGAATTGGTTAATTGATTTGTAGTATTGTATCGATTTGGTGATTTTATGAAAATATGTGAAACCCTAGTTTCCATACGAAGTGTAAATTGAGATTTGTTGATTATGTGAAGTATAGGAATTGCATGCTAGACGTGGATTATGATTAATACAGTTATAATTATATTAGTTGAAAGATTTGGGAGCGATTAGACGCGTTAATTGTGTAAGCAAAGCGTGTAATGGATGACTTACTAAAAGAGGAAACTTTGTTGAAAGATGATTTTTGAATGTGAAGGTTTCTAGGTGTGTATGATGCTATTATTTGACTCTAGTATGTTAGTATGGTTGTATTAATGATTGCTAAAGGATTATTGAATGCAAATAGCTTAAATAGATCATAGGTTATTAAAAGTGGAAACTTTATGATTTGGAACTTGATGTCTAAACTTAATGTTGTGTGTTATGGTAATCTATTATGTATTAGCATGTGTAGATAGACATGGAATGATGATACGAACGTGTTATAGATAATGTGATTCATTTGAAAGCAAACATGAGTTTATATTATTTTTAAAAATAATAAATTAATGTAACGTGTATTGTTGACGTAGTTGCCATGCTAAGTTAGTTATGACTTAAGTAGCATGAAACGTGAATTATTTGTGTGCTAAGCGTGTAGTCATACAAGTCAAACATTTAATCACTAAACGGGTCACCAACGGGTCGTCGAGTCAAACTTGGTCAAACTTAGTCAAACTTGGTCAAACTTGCAAAACTTTTCTAAACACTTAAACAATAGTATTGTTTGGATACTAAGGGTTCCTATAAACTTGCACAAACACACACTTATAAACCGGTATTTATAGGTGGCAGTTAGTCGTCAAGCATTCTAAGTTCGCTTTCTTTCGCACGCACTCTAAGGTGAGTTTCACGACCCCTTTTCTTATGATTTAAACTTGGGGGAGAAAACACGGGTACGAACATTTAGATTTTACATTTCAATTATATCACTTGTTGTACTAAGCGCAAACATATCATGCAAGTCCTTTCATATCGAACCGTTTAATATATGGGATAGCGATGTAATCTTGAGTAGTACTACTGGGCATTGACAAGCCCCACCCGCGTTAGTCGCGTTAACACGACAGGTAGTCGAACGGGTGTAACATTGACCTAAACATTTACCATTGATCATGATAGTCATGGTAGGAAGCCGTTCAAACATAAACAGTCAGCTTCGGTGTCGAAACACTTTAGTAACATGTAACTAGGTTAGCTACCTATGATATAAATTGTAATGGTTTTATCTAGTAAACTTTACAAACATTGAAACCTGTGAACTCACCTACCTAGTGTTGACACGTTTTAGCATGTTTTCTCAGGTCATTAA
Source organism: Smallanthus sonchifolius (assembly GCA_023525975.1). NCBI lineage: Eukaryota > Viridiplantae > Streptophyta > Magnoliopsida > Asterales > Asteraceae > Smallanthus > Smallanthus sonchifolius. Next base: position 22,220,433 of record CM042043.1, read on the forward strand.
GGTACAAGCACAAGCTAAGGCATGCATGCATTCGAAGTCCATCATTTTGCAAACTCAAGAACTATTTATTTTAATTATTGTTGAATTGTTTATTTTTGGCGCGACTGTTTTGGCGCATGCTTTTCATCTAACTTTTCGCTTCTGCAAGTCTTACATTAAATCAGTGTTTTCATTTCTAGTGTTGCATCGTGACTGTGAGCAATGCTAGTGTTTTTACTAAACTCATATAGAGATGTTCAACGTAACTAATGACTGAGATCCTGGTATGTCACGCACCTAACGGTAAAACTCCGTTAGTGGATTTTGGGGGTGTGACATTAAGTCTCAACCACAAGATAAAATATTAAAAATAGAATATGTGGTGCAGAATAAGTTTAAGAGTTTTCATAACAACTCAGGGTTTTCATTTGATACGTCCCCTATAGGGTGAGGTTCAAGAGAAAACCACTTTTTATGAAAAAACCAAGAAAATCAATCTTAATCATTGATAATTATTGATCAATGGCTATAATCAAATGACGCAAATTTGTAATAAAATGCAAGTTTTGTTAATTAATGATAGGGATTGACGTAAAATAGGAAAATTAAGTATTTGATTTTAAAATCACCCCTATAAAAATGAAAACTTAATATTTCTTTCATCTCTCTCCTATCTGATATTTAAAAAACAAACAAATCAACTTATTAAAATTATTATCAAGATTTTTCATTTGAATTTTTTGATGATGAAAACCCAAGTTTTATGTAATGCATGGTTTACGTATATGTAACATGCTTACGTATATGTAATCAAGTTTACATATATGCTTACGTAAACGTAAACATGTTTAAATATACCTGAACCTAAACTGTTTGTAAACGTGTGTACATAAATGTATGTAAACATGCCTAACTTGTTATTTCTGTTCCTTTTATTTGCATTTAATTTCATCAAAACCCATATGATCCATTTCTACGGTTTTATTTGTAAACTTTTGAATTTATGTTTATTTATTTCCTTTCGTTTTAAATAAAATATCTTATGGACATTTCATTTCGTTTTAAATAAAATATCTTATGGACATTCAAATTCTTTATGCACATGCACGTTTAGTTGATAATGTAATCAACTACGATGGTTAACAAGAAGATGAGAGGTGTAATGAGGTAGAGAAGTAGTGGTAGTGACATTATGGACATTCATAGTCTTTTATTTTATATTTTGTAAAGCAGTTAATTTTGAAAATGTCGATATAGTCAACCTAAAACATGGGATTTTGATTAGTAAATATAAAGTTACCATAATTAAAGATAGATAATCTTACAAATATACCCTTATTCATTTAACAAAAAAACAAAATAAAGAAATTTTCTGATTGGTTGAGACTAGTTTTCTTGGTTTTCGCCTAAGTTTGTGGTTTCTTTTGATCCTCTCCCTATATATATATATTTATATATATATATATATATATTGTATTTGTAACATTTTCTAGGAAAGATATCTTAAAAAAGGTTATTTTCGGATATCCGAATATCCGAAATTTTTCAAAAATGTTATCCGAATCCGAAAATTCGGATCGGATTCTGAATTTCTTGAAACTTGAAACCCAATCATAGAAAACTTTAATTAAATCCAATTCGGATTCTATATCTAACCAAGTAAGTGAAACTAATTCTAATTCTGACGAATTTTAGTCTTTTGTGTTTCAACACTAAACAACAATTTTACTTCATGCAAGCAATGTTGTAAAACTCGGTCTAAACGGCCAAGTACTTGGTATAGACGGTCGAGTACTCGGTAGTGTGACGAGACGATTTTCTTCAACACGGTCAACATTAATTGGAATCGGGCCAACTCGGCCAAGTTGGATTTCGCTGTTTATCGTTGATTTTCATTGTTTTTCACCGATTTTCATTGTTTTTCATTGATTCTTGTTGGGTTTTTGCTATTTTTCACGGAGATACATTGGAAGACGAGAAGTAAATGATTACTATGCCTATAATTATAAGGAACGAACATCAATTTTTGAAATACATTAGTATTTAAACATGGATCATTTTGATTTATATTGATATTCAAAGTTTTTTTTATTATAAATACTAGCTTAGAACCTGTGTATTACACAGAGTGAAAAAATATCAATACATAAAATTCTCTAATTTTTATAGGTTGAAAAATGTATTACATATATACTAACAATAGAAAACAAAATAAAAAAAATGTAAAAATTAATATAAAATTGAGTTTTAAAAATTCGTTAAATAATATTCAATGTAATCTGATTTTCATTTATTATTTGATTGAAAACATAAGCTAGGTAATTACATTTCAAAGTTTTTTATAGATAATTTAAAATAAATGTGTTTTATTATTATAAATGGCTTAGAATCCCGTGTATTACACGTGATAAATAAATGTAATGTAATATACTTAGTAATAAAAAAATTTATGTTTTTAAAAACCCGTGTATTACAGGAGTTGAATAAAATTTTACGTGACAGTTATAAATTATATTAAGTTAATTTTTAAAACATTTTTTTAGCTGAGTATTAACTTTTTATATGTAACTGATAAATGTTAATTTATATTAAACTTTAGAAACCTGGTGTATTACACGCGTTAAATAAATGCAATATTATATACTTAGTAATAACGATTTACATATTACATATTCATAAAAAAGTTTTATAAAAAAATTATATAAGTCATTATTATTTAATAGGAGAGAGAAAAAATAATTAAAGAAATTTGTATAATTAATAGGAGAGAGAGGCAAAAAAACAAACTTGAGGATGCATGAAGGAGTGACAAGTGGCACATCAAAACCTTTATTTAAAAATATATTATTATTAAGAGACAGAGGCGGGAAAAAAATTATAAGAATGAATATTGAGACGTCACATGGAATTGAGAAACCTTTATTTATTATATAGTATAGATTAGTAAAATTTATAATATTTGACATATATATAATTTTTCAAAATTTAATTTATTTGTAATTTACCATGTCCGATTACTCCTCGAGTAATCCACGCCTAGGCCGAGTACTCGCAACTCTCTATTCGACCAACCTGACAACGCCTAGCGACTTCTGCAACCATACATAGAAGCCTAGCGACTTCTGCAACCATGCATGAAAATACAAGAACCATATGATTATTATGAGTTCATACTTATCTAAAAATTTGAGGATAATAAAATACTTGCATATAAGGTGAGTACTAAATACAAATGCTATTATGTTTCTAATCTAATCATGGTTCAAATGTAGTCAACCAAAGTACTCGAATCCTTCATAAGAAGATTGTAAAATAAAATAAAAAAAAAGCTCACGGTCGATGTCGTGGACAAAAGGTACTCAATAAAAGCCATAGAATTCTATGATACAAGAACCATAGTCGATACCATAGTGTGTGTGTGGTACACAACCATAAATAGGCAACAACTTTTGTTACACCCCAACCCGAAACATTTTTATTAAAATTGAGGCTTATTTACTACACTACAATTTTGAATGTTGTATTGTTGTATTTCTCATTTGAACTTCTGTAATGACACAAAAACCGCTATTTGCACCCTGATTCAATATTTTTTTCTAATTGACACAAAAATGTGATTATACGCACACATTTATTTTAACCAGTGGACAATAATACATCTTGACTTTTAGGGTAATAAGTTTAAAATAAATGTGTGATAAGAATAAATGTGTGACACGAATAAGTAGATTCTCTTTCCGAGTAACCTTTAACATTTTCTATCAGTAACCTATCCTGAGTGGTTTTCTCAGAGTGGTTTTCTCACAGTAGTAGGTTTGTTCTTCCTGAGTGTTACTTAGACTGTTTCTGAGTATGTGTACTTGTGAACATCAACCTTTAGTGTTTAATCGTATAATCTCCCTTTAGGCTGATGATCATCAAGTCACTCTTCATCATCTTCTAGTAGACCTCTTCTCACATTCTCCAATTTCTTTATAATCATGATTTGGCTTCGCTTCAGACTCATCTTTTGGTTTATAAGAAATAATCATAAATTATATAGCAAAAAATATCTTCATTAACTAGACATCTTTTTTTTTTGAACGGCAACGCTAGATATTCTAGGATAATTGGGTTTCCCTAGGGCAATACCTAGAACATCTAGGGCAGCCCACCACAGAAGGAACCATCCAACTGGGTAAACCCCCTGACCTGGCCACAGACCCCTTTTTTACTGTTGTCAGGATTCGAACCCAATACCTCCACTATGAAAAGTCTTAGGGCTACCATTACACCAAAATGGCCAACGGTAACTAGATATCTTAGCTGAGCAACTTCATAAACCTTGATAGGTTCTAAAATGCCTTTTTCAACTACCAGATCTCTACCAATAGGTTCCACAAATGCCCTTGTAAAAGGTAGTAATGACATTGTCCCTAACACGATTTTTGTATGAACTAGAAATTATGACCCGCGCGTTGCGGCGGGGCTGAACGGTGACATTAACGTGGAACGGTGACATTAACGTGTTGAAGTACTTAATTAAAGACCACGTGACGCGACGGGTTTGCGAACCTCGTTACGTGTATCGCGGCGAAGACAATAACGTCACTAAGTATATAAAAGAAACGTATGAAGTTGCCACGACTCGGTTCTGGAGATCAAAAGATAGATAAATTGTGGCGCCAATAACTTCATCAAAGAAGAATATAAAAAAAGTAAAAGAAAAAGGAAACGAAATTTGAGAGTAAACTTGAGAGTTTAGAAATTTGAGAATTAGAGTTGAGAATTTTGTACAGGGGTAAAATTGAAACTTTAGGAATTTGAGGGATATGTTTAAAATTTAAAAAGTTGAAGGGTAGTGTATGAAAATGGAGAAAGCCGAGGGTTATTATTAAACCAGGTGTCATATTAACGTAACCAAGCACAAAAAAATGCATAAAATTAACGTTGCAACGTAAATATTACTTAACATTGAAACGACAAACTCATTAAAACACTTAGTAAAAAAAGCATTTATACAACGGTACTGATGTTCTTCGGTCGGTATCGATCTCATTTTTCTAGGTACCAACATTTTACCGCTAGTTGATATAACCAAAGATAACTAAAAAATATATTTAATGATTTAAAAAAAATTAATGAACGAAAGTTATTGGAGAAAAGAAAATTTAGTAAAAAAATTAATAGAGTTAAAAGCATATATCATACATAGTACATGGGTCAAACCAAAAAATTAAGAAGTTAAAGGTCTAGATGGTAGCTATAACAAACTTGAAGAGTTAAAATTGTCTGTGGCATAATGCCACCGACGTTAGTAAATGAGATATACGTAAATACTACCTAACATTGAAACGAAAAACTCGTTAAAACACTTAGTAACAAAAAAACAATTATATAACGGTACCGATGTTCTTCGGTCGGTGTCGATCTCATTTTTCTAGGTACCAGCATTTTACCGCTAATTGATATAATCAGCGATACCTAAAAAAATATATTTAACGATTTAAAAAAAATTAACAAACAAAAGTTATTGGAGAAAAGAAAATTTAGTAAAAAAAATTTAATATAGTTAAAAACATATATTATACATAGTACAGGGCCAAACCAAAATTTTAAGAAGTTGAGGGTCTAGATGGTAGTTACAACAAACTTAAAGGGTTAAAATTGCCAGTGGCAAAAAGCCACCGACGTTAGTAAATGAGTAGTAAGAGAATATTACAAAATGGTTAGGTTCACGCTGATTTTTTTTTACATGAGTAAATATACGAATTGTATTTAGGTTTATCAGTTCAAGTGTTTAACATGTTAACACATCAACCTGACATAATTGCCACCCCTAATTGAATAACTTGAAACTCAATCATAGAAAACTTCAGTTAAATGTACTTGATCGCTTGATTCTAATTCGGATTTTGTATCTAACCAAGTAACCAACCAAACACATTTTTAAGTGGAACTAATTCTAATTCTAACGAATATAAGTCTTCTGTGTTTTGACACTAGACAACAAATTTACTTCATGCAAGCAGTGTTGTAAAAAACTCGGTAGTGTGCCGAGGCGATTTTCTTCAACTCGTTCAACATTACTCGGAATCGGGTTGTAGAACCAAAGACTGATGGCTTCTAAATTATTGTAAGTACAAATGCTGCTGATAGGCTTATCAACAACATTCAACACATGTTGCTGCTGATAGGCTTATAAGCAGCATTCAACACATGTTGCTGCTGATAGGCTTATCAGCAGCATTCAGCACTTGTTGCTACTGATAGGCTTATCAGCAGCATCATTCTCATTCTTGCTGCTGATAGCTATGTTCCTTGAAGACAAATCGTTGCAGCTGACTATCCATGCCAAGCGTCACTGACAACTTTCTGCAAAGCAACTGACACACTCAAAGCAGAAGGAACCTCAATGGTGCAACCAATGACGGACGACAATGCTCTTCTCCGAGCATGCAAACAATGATGAATAAAGAAAACGCTTCAATAAAGTTAGTTAGTTTAGCTTTAACGTGTAAAATTAGCTTTTGTATAAACGATCAACGGTCTGTGTTCGATCTGATCCTTAGAATCAAGGGTCTGTCTTGATTCTAAGTTAGTATAAATACTGTGTAAACACTTCATTGTAAGTGTGCTTTTGAATTAGAGTTTTCACTTGTAATCGTTTATTCTCAAAGTTTAATGCAACAGTGTTCTTATCAGTATTCTTTCTGTCTACTCGATTGTAATTGTGTAGTTGTTATTGTTTCCGCCAATCTCAACTAAGAACAGAACCATCCTGTAATTTCATGATCCTACAAGTGGTATCAGAGCTTTGGCTCAGATTAAACAAACTAACACTTGTTTAATCACTTCTGGTTCTATTCTAAACTCTCTCTCTTTCATCAAGTCACCAAGAACAAAAATGGCACAAAGCAATGGTTTTGAAGACATCGGCAGCATCAACCGACCACCAAGATTGGTGTCTGGAGAAGACTACGACATGTGGAAAAATCGTATGGAAAGTTTTTTCTGCTATCAGGAGTACGGAATGTGGAAATCTATCAGGGATGGACCCTACATTCACATGGTAGCATCTGCTGACTCTGGAGGACCATCAGTTCCAAAGGATCCCTCCAAGTACTCGGATGAAGATATAAAAAAGATGGAGGTGGACTTCAAGGCACTAGGAGCTATCCAAATGTGCCTTCCAAATAAAGTTTTTCATAACTTCAGAAGTCACAAAACCGCCAAAGAGCTCTGGGAGGCTCTTGAGAAGATGTTTGCTGGCTCAGAAGAAGTCAAAGAAAACAGAAGGGACATCCTGAAGCAGCAGTACGAAAACTTCGTATGGAAGGAAGGTGAGTCACTAACTGTTTTATATAATAGATTTACTTATCTTGTAGGTGAGCTGCAGTGCTCAAAGGTGAAACTGGAGAATGAGGATATTCTTAAAAAGTTCATCAGGTCTTTACCTAGCTGCTGGACACTCTACACGGTGTCCATTAGAAGAACTGAGAATCTGAAGACTCTCCAAATGACTGAGCTCTTCGGTATGCTGAAGACTTATGAGCTAGAGATGATTCAGGCAAAAGAACAAAGCTCAAGCTACCAAGCAGCTTCAACATCCACCACCACCTCTTCTGCTTTTCACTCTGAGTACTCAGGTCCTAGTACTAGCAACTACTATCCTCCCATAGTCACACATCCTTAAACTCCTACCTCTAAAACAAACACATCACCATTTCTTCTTGAAGCTCCTTCTCAATCCTCATCCACTGCTGCTTTTGTTTCTAAAAACTCAAGCAACATGTACTTTATCAAGGAGGATCTTGAGTGCTTCCATCCAGATGATCTAGAAGAAATGGATATACAGCACTCGTATGTCATGCTCTCTATAAGAGCAAAAAGGTTCTACTCTAGAACCGGAAGACCCATTCCAAGCAACAGCTCCAACACCAGAGTTGGCTTGGATAAAAGCAAATTGAAATGTTACAACTGTAACCAACAGGGTCATTTTGCTAGAGAATGCAAGGCATCTAGGGCAAACCCAGCAGCTCACCAAGCCCAACCAAGACATCAACAGCAACAAGCTACTCCTCCAGCTCAAACTGCAGCTTGTGCAGTTGTTGGAACATCTGACTTTGACTGGAGCTTCCAGTATGAAGATCTGCCTACTAACAACCAAGCTCTTATGGCAGACACAACTGAGATACTGCCTCAGGTATATGAACATCTATGTTCCCAAGCATGTATTGATAAGGTTTTAGGGTACATAAAGCATAATCAAAACCTAATAGATCAAAATGAAGAGTTTCATCAAATGAAATCTGAATTCAAAAAGGTTGAAGACAGTTACAAAGAAAAAAGTAACTGCCTAAAGAAAGAGATTTCATCATTAAAACATGAACAAACCAATCTTGAAACTCAGATTGATGATCTTCTTGTCAAATTAAAAGCTACCAGAGCAGAATTAGCATAGCAGAAAGTTCACATTGACAAATATGAATTTACATCCAAAAAGCTGCAAAGACTTCTGGATGCTCAAATTCACGATAAGGTAAAAACTGGTGTGGGGTATCATTCTGAACAATATCAAGCCGTTGCACCTCCTGCTGACTACGTTGCCATCCATGAACCAAGCTTCAATCTGGCAAATCTTGATATGGCCAACAGAAATCTTGATCCTTCTAAGGATGAACCATTGGTACAAGAATGCACTACCTCATCAGAGTCTGATTCAACTTACTCAGACTCCACTAAAACAAGTGAAGCTTCATCTCCTCCTGCCCCTCAAGTCACTCTGACTAAAGATGAAGTCCATTCAGCACAAGTACCAGCCATTTCAGTACCAGTTCCTACACCATTCAAACAAATCAAAATTAGCTATCCTCCAGAAGGTAGGAAGCTAAATACTGAAAAGGCCCAGTCCTCATCTTCAGTCCAGCCAAGGAAGGTGTTTGAAATATGTCATGCACCTGGAGAAAGGGTTCCATATGTTCAAAAAACATTGGAAGAAGCTACTTTTGAGCACAACAAAGCTCACCCTTGGAATTTCAAAGACCTTTTCAAAAGAAAGGATTATGTGTATCTTTCAAGGGATAAAATGGCAAAATCATGTTTTGTCTGTGGAAAATATAACCACACTGCCAGCACCTGCTTCTACTACATTCAGCAGCAAAGAAACCTCAAGCAACATGCTTTTGAGAAGACAAAGAAGAACAAACAGGTAAGAGGTTTTGAAGCTAAGACAACTCAATTCAGAAAATCTCTTTCTCCACTAAGGGAACAGTTGTCAAAACCTCAACAATCTTGCATCATCTGTGGAGAATCAGACCACTTTGCTGCAAATTGTAAGTCAAATCCTTTCAATCAGATTCTTCTTCCAACCCCAGTTATACAAAAGCCTATCGACAAGGTGAAGAAGGATAAGCATACATTAGTTTCTAAGCCAGCAGCAGCCAAAATAGCTACTGCTGATCGAGTAAAGCCCAAGCAACCAAAAGGAAGGCCTTCAGCAGCAACAAAGTCTGCAGCTGCTCAAGTAAAACCATCAGCAGCAACAAAATCTATTGCTGATAAGCCAAAATCCTCAGATACAACATCTGCTGCTGAAAAGACAAAGAGAGCTGGAAAACCAGCAACTCAACAATGGAAGGTAAAGAAACCACCAAGCATCATCATCGGTTCAGTTGAGTGCGTCTATCCTTTGGTGTAAATATGTCTGTCTTATGTTGTAAATGAAAGTTATAACTCAGCAGCATCCTTTTGGCTGCTGACAGGTCTAATTTTCAGCAGCAAAGAATTTGCCCCTAACTGCTTTAACTTATCAGAAGGAACAAGTTTCCTGCAGATAGTTTTAAGGATGTCAGCAGCAACATCCTTGCTGCAGATCATTGCATCTATCAGCAGCAATTAAGTCTGTTGCTAACAAACTTAACCTTCCGCAGCAACCAAAGTTGCAGCAACCAAAGTTGCAGCGGACAGGCTTATTCATCCACGGCAACCAAGTTTGCTGCTGATGGATAAATTTAAGTCCAAATTAACTTTTCCCCGCTGTAAAAGAAATTAACGTCAGTCTTTACCATGACTGTCTCAGTGTATTACAGCTGTAACAATGAAAAGTAAATAAGGTTGTACTGTACAAGTCATTTTTCTTTTTCTCTCATCTGCCGTTATAAGACTAAATCAAATTTTCTTTACCACCTCTTCACATTCAATTAAACCCTAACCAACTATCACTTTCACCCTAAGTCCCCACCACATTCAAAGCTCTCCATATTCTCCATACTCTCAAGTCTCCACCATACTCAAACCATATTCAAATCATCCCTCCAGAATCAAACGGCTATGGCAGATATCGATAACCCAGATGACAAGTTTTCCACATACCATAACCTAACAGCATACCTTACCAAAGGAAAGAAATCCGATGGTTTTGACGTTATGATCGATTTCTTATGTCGATCAAAGATCTACTTTGCCCTCACCACCAACCCTACCATATATATCCCTCATATGGAGGATTTCTGGAGTACCGCCGTCTACTCAACCGAACAGGGGATTCCCCAAATTAAAGCCAAAGTAGACGGCAAGAATATCACCATCTTGGAAGCTACACTCAGAAAACATCTTAAGCTTCAAGATGAGGGAGCAGCCATCTCATACTCGAAGGACGAATACATGAGGACCTTTGTCTCCATTGGATACACTGGAAATCAAACCGAGTATACGATCGAGAAGGCACTGATGGGCCCTCTATGGAAGTATCTCTGCCACACTCTTCTCTAGTGCATATCTCAGAAGAGGAGTGGATGGCATCAGGTGAGCTCTGCACTGGCCTCCGTCTTCCATGGTATGGTCACTAACCAAGGCTTCAACTTTGCACATCTCATTTTTGAGGGTTTGCGATATAACCTTCAAGAGGGTGCAAAGCAGCAATTTTTCATGTACCCAAGATTCTTGCAGGAAGTTTTCAATCAAGAACTAAAAGAACTTTCAAAACTTGCAAGAATCTACATCATGTTGGGTCATAAAAATAACATTTTTCAAAGCATGAGGACTATTTCCAAAAAGTTCTTAGGGGTCAACGTTCCATTGTTATCTACAATGATGAATGTAAAAAGTACCCCGAGTGACAGTTCAGCAATCCTAGCTGATACTGATCCCACACCTTCCACCTCACATCCTGAACAACAGTCTGCATCCACCATTCGAACCCCTGTGCATACTACAGAGGATGTATAGGCACAAAAATTACTTACACCTCTTTTGGATGTTATTGTTCAACCGGAACATAGGGCCCCGGTTGCAACAACATATACTAGAAAAAGGGGCAAGAGAACTCCTTCTTCTCTTGCCTCCAAGGCCCAAACCCAACCTAACATCTCTCACTCAGAATCACAACATTCTGGTGAGAATATCATAAGGGAAAGCCACATTATTAGGGAGACTCCTTCGGATGCCTCTCTATTAGGATCAGGATCATTTCCCGGATCCGTAGAACAGCCCCTTAAGCCCTTCCTTTCTCTTTTGAACTTAAGTGTTGAGGAACCTGATCAAGATGATGTACCTTCTCCAACTACCACTATCTCGGAGGTACTGATTGATCTTGCTTCCAACACACCCAACCCAAGTTCATCTACCATGAAGGTCCACTCTAGGAGTTATGAAAAAGTGGATGTGGAAGAGGCTGTCACTACTGCTGGTCCATCAAATGACCAGGAGGACAGTGACAACATTGTTAAGACCTCAACCACGACAACTCACAATGAGAATGTTTCGTTGGAAACTCCCTTCACTGAGAGGAATCCCAGGTGCCAAGAAACCATGGATGATGGGGATGAAGAGGCTAGGCCTAAGGCCCATCTGGGTCCAAGGATTCCACAACTGTGGATGAGGATAGACTGAAACTTCATAACTTGGAATTGACGGCCAGGGTGGCTATGCTAGAGGCTGAAGTGTCCAAACTAAGACACCAAGTCTCTATGCATGAAGCCCATCAATGCCCAACTTTAACCACTCCCTCTCTTGTATCAGTAGGCACCCAAACTGATGCTTACTTGTCTACTGATGCAACCAAAAAGGGGGAGATGGTCTCAATGGAGGAAGACACAGACAGTCTTGACGACTGGATTCAAAAGCAGGTTGTAATTCAAAGCTCACTATTCAAACCGGCTTTTGTACAAGTTCATGACTTGCCAGTCTCAGATAACGAAGAAGAAGTGACATCTGAAGACTGGAAGTTGGTTGTCAGGGATGTTGATGAAATGCTGAATGATGCTGAAGACACAGAACAAACAAATACATCATTCAGCATCCTTCCTGAAGCAGCAGCCATCATAAGTCAATCCATTACCCCCCGAACTGTTTCAAACTACACAGAAGCTAGAATTTGACTCCATTCTAGCTTGGGGGTATGATGGATCAGCTGAGAGATTTTGGATTGGATGGTTTTTTTAGTGGAGTAGAAGAGCTAAACTGGAACTCTCTCAATGCCCTCCAAGTCCTACAACTGTATTTAACTAACTGCATCAACACTTCATCAGATCTCTCAGCAGAACTTGCCATTGGCAGGTTCCATGACTTGATGGAGGATAATCTACCCCACTTCGAAAGACTAATACAAACAGCAAAAAGGGTAGCTTATCCTGAATCTTTAGCAACAGCAGAAAGAAGACTGACTCCTAGAAGACTTGACATTATAAGGAGCAGTCTTCTCACTAAAGAAGAAATTTGCTGCTTAAGAAGATTTCTGTACTCCTTCATTGTCAAAGACTTAGATGTGTTGGGATGGACAAGCACTAAGTCTCTTGACCACCCCTTCTTACTAAGCAACGGCTCCTCTCTCACCATCAACACCAGGAACATCTTGTCACTTCCTACAGACTTTCTCGACAAGATCTTTCAACTCAGGGAAAATATCTGCAATATCAACTCACTTAAAAGCCAGGCAATGATAGCTACTGTCAGAGCCAAACTTGAACACGTAGGAAGAATTACTGAGGAAGTATATGTGTCAAACTCTGACACTGATACTGACTCAGCTTCCCCTCGAGTAGACATCTGTGCTGCAACATATGAAGTCACAGGTCCTGAGTGCAAATTGGATGAAGCCATTGACCTTCCCTTGTTCACCTCTCAATGTGCCAATGAAGCTGAGGCTAAGATCCCAATAGCAGCACCATCATCTGTTGTTGTGGTCAGTGAAGCCGAAGCAGAGGCATCCAATATAAACAAGGGAAAGGGAATTATGACAGATGAAGATGAAGAGAGATTGCTAAAAGAGAAAAGAGAGAGGGAAGAGAAGAGAAGAAGAAGAGAAGAAGAGGAGATGGCTGGCATTAAAAAGGCTCAAGAAAGAAAAACAGCCATTCTCCTCAGAGAACAAACCATCCAGCTGTATGCTAGGCAGCTGGATGAAATGAAAAGAAAGATTCCTATAGTTGACCAGATTAAAGAAGATACAGCTCTTGCTCTTCAACTGCAGGAACAATTTAACAGAGAAGAAGAAGAATTGGAGAAGAAGAAGAAAGAAGAAGCTAAGTTCAGAATAACCAATTCTGAACTAGCCAAAGAAATGAGGGAGGAGTGGGTAAAGGCTCTAGTTTCTCAAGGTGGGGATGCAGACTACCTTGAGAAACTATCAAATAAAGAAGTCTACAGAGCCTTCATGGGTCAGCAAGGTCAATTGGCAAAGAAGAAACAAGCTGAAGAAGAAGAAAAAGCCAAACAAAAGTCCAAGAAGACCATTGCCTTTAATAAACGGACCCATGAAGAAAGGAAGGTCATGATTGACTTCCTTAAGGCTAGAGGAGAGAGTGGAAAGAGGCTAGGTCCCATGAACTTCATGAACCTGCAAGCCCTCTACTTCAAAGTCAAGAAGGATGAGGAAGAAAGATTGGGGAAGAAGGGATCCAAGAAAAGGGTACCTATTCAGGAAGAAAAAGAAACAAAAGCAAAGAAACCCAAGCCTTCTCCCTCACCTACCTCTTCCTCAGTCCAACAACCTTCCACTCTCCTCCCTAAACCCTCCACTCCTCCACCCAAAAAGTCCAAACCATCCCACCCAGCTCCCACTCATCAACAGCCTCCCTTAAAGAAATCCAAACCCACACCTAAACCAGAAGACTCAAGAGACATAGTTCACTGGGTCTATAATCCACAGGATCAAAGGTTTGAGATCTTCAGGGGGAGAACTGAAAGAAGAAGATCTATCTACAGATCTGTTGATGAAGTTCTGCAATTGCCAGATTCAGATCTTGACAGAATTTTAGAGCTGGGTGAAGCTCATGAGCCTGCAAATGAGGGTGGGAAACTTCTTGTGCTAGCCATCAAACACTACTTCAACCCTAGCAAAGATGTGATCATTGACATCAAACCACTCAAGTCCCACTCTCCATTTGTAAGTTGGTCCTATAATGCTGATTTGGATGAGTTCACTTTAACTGATGTAAGGAAGCAGAAGATGATATGTTCAAGCAAAACAATCTACAAAATGCCACATAAAGACATCAAGACTCTGTCTGCACTTCCACTGAACAATCCCAACAAGGATCCAAAAGGCTATGAAGTTGAAAGGATAGTCAACCACATGCAAAAGCTTCAGCAGCAAAGTGATTAGAAAAATTTTGGTCGCATCAGTCTAGGGGGAGTTTGTAGAACCAAAGACCGATGGCTTCTAAATTATTCTAAGTACAAATGTTGCTGATAGGCTTATCAACAGCATTCAACACATGTTGCTGCTGATAGGCTTATAAGCAGCATTCAACACATGTTGCTGCTGATAGGCTTATCAGCAGCATTCAGCACTTGTTGCTACTGATTGGATTATCAGCAGCATCATTCTCATTCTTGCTGCTGATAGCTATGTTCCTTGAAGACAAATCGTTGCAGCTGACTATCCATGCCAAGCGTCACTGACAACTTTCTGCAAAAGCAACTGACACACTCAAAGCAGAAGGAACCTCAATGGTGCAACCAATGACGGACGACAATGCTCTTCTCCGAGCATGCAAACAATGATGAATAAAGAAAACGCTTCAATAAAGTTAGCTAGTTTAGCTTTAACGTGTAAAATTAGCTTTTGTATAAACGATCAACGGTCTGTGTTCGATCTGATCCTTAGAATCAAGGGTCTGTCTTGATTCTAAGTTAGTATAAATACTGTGTAAACACTTCATTGTAAGTGTGCTTTTGAATTAGAGTTTTCACTTGTAATCGTTTATTCTCAAAGCTTAATACAACAGTGTTCTTATCAGTATTCTTTCTGTCTACTCGATTGTAATTGTGTAGTTGTTATTGTTTCCGCCAATCTCAACTAAGAACAGAACCATCTTGTAATTTCACGATCCTACACGGGTCAACTTGGTCCCACTTAGGCCAACTCGGCCAAGTCGGATTTTTGCTGTTTTTCTCCCATTTTTGTTGTTTTTCATTGATTCTTGTTGGATTTTCGTTGTTTTTCATGGATATACATTGGAAGATGAGAAAGTAAACGATTACTATGTTTATAATTATAATGAACGAATAACAATTTTTGAAATACTTTATTATTTAAACATGTATCCTTTTGATTTATATCTGCCTCACCAAGTTTTTACTCGATCCTTTTGACGTGGCGGTGGAAGTTTGACTAGGGTGGGTCCCATATGAAATCCTAGTTTTTATTTTTATTTTCAATATTAAGGGGTATCTTAATCATTTCATACGTATTTAATAGTCAAACTTAACAACCATTCAACACAGGGGCCACTCTGTTACAAATGTGCAAACTATTAGACTAAACCTTAATTTCTCATTCATAGGGGCCATGAGTGAAACTCATGCAAACCACATGGGCCATCCGTGTAATTATTTCTAGGGGTAACTTTACACAATAGTAATCAAGTTTCCCAAGTGTTCCATTTAAGCCACTGAAAGTTTTTTTGTCTCTTTAAAGTCACTCAGCTTTCAGCAGTTATTCTAATCCTATGTAGTATTTTTATAAATGTTTAAATTTTTTAAAATTGAATGAAATAAATGAAACATATATGAATCTTTTTTACTATTTAGAGCTTATTTTTTTTCTAATTATACTTAAATATAACAATTTTGAAACTTGTTTATTATTTGGTGAATTTTTTCTTCACTATTACCTCCTATTTTAAATTATTTGGAATACAATTTTCACTAATTACTAACTAATATTCATATATATATATATATATATATGTATATATATATATATATTTCATTTTCCTTATTTAATTTTTAAAAATTTAAACATTTATAAAAATATTACATAGGATTAGAACATTTAGTGAAAGTTGAGTGACTTTAAAGAGAAAAAAAAATAGAGGGAGAGATTGGGGGGTTTGGTGGTGGCAAGGGTTTGGATCCGAGGGTGTTGGGTTATGTTGTCGTCGGTGGCAGGCGGTGGTTCAGTGGCCGGAACGAAACAAGGGGCATAGGTTGCTGTTGATTTTGGTGTGAAGGGGTGGGGTGAAAGGGTTATGGAAGATGACAAGGGAGTGGTGGATTTATATATGTATATATTTTGATTTTTTTATTTATTAACAAGGGTATTTTGTTCTTTTCACATCATCTTTATGAAATAAAAAAAAACCATTAAAAAATCAATTTTTGAGTAATTTAGGAAATTACGACGCGAATACGGTTTAGTTTTTTAAAACAAAAGAAGGTTAAACATATACCATAAAAAGCTATATACTTCATATATATTGTATTTGTAACACTTTTTAGGAAACAATATATAAACTTGGCCAACGAATTTTTTTTTTGAAATTACAATGTGAATACGTTTTATTTTTTAAAAAAATAAGAGAGTTAAACACATAACATAAAAATCATATACTTTATATATGATGAATCTATAACACTTTCAAGGAAAGATATCTTAAAAAAAATTATTTTCAGATATCCGAACTTTTTGAAAAATGGTATATCCGAATTCGTTCAAAATTCGGATGCCCGAAATTTTGAAAATCCGAATTTTCGGATTCGAAATTTCGAGTTTGGTTTAAGATACGAATACTTTTGAACACCCTTGACGGTGTTAATGTCTATCTTTAAATGAAACGAAAATAAAACTATAAGAACATAAAAAGTCCAATTAAAACTATTGAAATCAAAGAATAAATTGGCACAAACCATGACAACTCAAAACCAAATTTACTTTTTTTCATTTACTATGACCTAAGTTAAATAACTTTTTTTTTTCCGAAAAAGCCCTAATTTTAAATTTCTTTTTGTCCCCAAAATGGTTGAGACCTGCTGTCGAGTAGCATTTCAAACCGATTACTCGTATTTTGTACTTCTGCATCGCCTCCGGGCTCCGACGACTCGCCGGTTAATCGGAAGCCACAGACGTTACTGGAAAACAGCTATACGTTTCTCTCCTGTCAGTGTGATGTGAGTTTATCTTTCGTTGAATTTTGCCAAATTACTTGAACTGTTATCAGACGCAGTCTTAAAAATTGAAATTTCGATGTTCAGTCGTTGTCGGGTTTTTTCGCTCTCGCATTTCGCCTCGGTTGTACGCATAATTTAACCTATGTCCTGCAATTTTGTTTAGGCTCATTTGATATATTTGTGACACGATGTGGTGTGATCTTTCCAGAATTCACAGTTTAGTTGCGGAAAAGATATAATTATATGAATATTTGTATCAGTTTCTACATACTTAATGTTCGTTCCATTCTGTTAGTCATGACATGTTTGATTTCATGCTCAATTTGTGTATGTGTTGTATGATATTGGCTATAAATTTGTTAATAAAGTGATTACAAAATCATATATGGGTTAGGGATCGGCGTCTGTTTCAAATCCTTGACTTTTCTGGTCAAACCTGACTCTCACCTGACTGAACTCTAGTCAAACCTATCTCCTGGTCGAAAAACTGATCATGCTTAACATAATCAGCCTCTGACCGAACAGCTGTCGCTGTTGACTTTCGTTGACCAGCACAGTTGACCCGTCAGCGTTGACTTGGTAGCGATTTACTGTAGCAAAAGCTAATTGACGATGGTAGGGGCTGGTACTGACTTCGCCACCACCAGCAAACCCAACAACACACAAGCACAAATCACAAGGACACTCAAAAACTGAAATAAAAACGACACAATAATTACGTGGTTCGGTCTAAACTGACTTACATCCAGGACCAGACTAGCGAGTCTATCTTATTTCTTTGGAAGTGGTGGTCAGAATTACAATTACATAGGATTGTATTTATAGGCTAACATATTAGGGTTGCACTACTTAGGAATCTTGGAGACTAAGAAAGATCTCTGCGGAAAATAGATTAGGGCCTGCTGATCTTTTCTAATCACCCTAGGGCTGGCTGCTAATCAGCCTATATATTCAACATGATGTATGTAATTATGTATGCATGTGCGTATTCAGTACATGTAAATGTGAATTTTTAGGTGAAAGATTTTGTTTTCTTTGTGCATTATGTAGTGATAAAGAATCAATCAACAAAAAGCCATGGAGTTCTAGAATGTTCCACAACCCAAACAGCAATGTGAGGTGAAGCAACCAACAAGGAATTGGTTGGATCTCCCATCAGATATAATGGCCAATATACTCTACAGGATTGGTGTCGTTGACATTCTTCAGAGTGCTCAGAAAGTATGCACTGCTTGGCGTAAAATCTTCAAGGACCCTGCTATGTGGAGGGTCGTTTATATGGGTTCTTCTTCAGATCTGAATGCTGATATCGAACTTGATGCGATGTGTAAGCATGTTGTTGACAGAAGCCAAGGCCAACTGGTTGACATCACCATCGTGGAATTCGGCTATGGTGAGATTCTTCTGAACATTGCTGACAGGTATGAGAGCTTAATACAGTTGTTAGTTGTATGCCATTGTTCTTATAGTAAAATCGGATATTCTCTGCGTTAATTCTTTATCCATCAGATGCCGCTATGTTGATATTGTGTTCAGTTATAAAGTAGGAAATACATTTTGGTGAATATCATTGTTCACTTGCTTTTTATGTTTTTAAATTTGAGATATTTTTGAAGTATACTAATTTACTAAGTGTATGACTATAGTCATTCAAAGTTTTTTTCTCTCTCTAAACTCACTCAAATTTTCATTAAGTGTTCCAATCTTGTAACTTTTTTTTTAAATTTCATTTTTTTAAACATAAGTGACCTAAATGGAACATATACGAATCTTAGTTACCATTTAGCAAATATATTATTTTTTAAATTTTACTTGAAGTAGGAGGTAATAGTGAAGAAAAAGAAATCACTAAATAATAACCAAGTTTCATAATTGCTCAATTTAAGTCAAATTGAAAAAAGTAATCACTAAATAGTAACAAAGATTCATATATGTTCCATTTAGGTCTTAATTTTTAAATTTTATAAAAAAACTCACAAGATTGAAACACCTTATGAAAGTTTGAGTTACTTTAGAAACCAATCCTATGTCGGGCGGTGGAAAGAGTGACTTTAGAAAAAATTATGGGAAAGCTCTTGGGAAGTGGTGGTCAGAATTACAATTACATAGGATTGTATTTTACAGATGTAAAAATGTATATGAATTTTTCCCAAGAGTGGCGGTGGAACAAAGTTTGAGTTACTTTAGAAACCAATCCAGACAAGAGTGACTTTAGTGGAAATTATGGGAACCTTGGTTACTAGTGAACGAATTTTTCCCAAACATTTTATCATCTTTCCAAAATATTTTTGTTTAATTTCACTAAATTTAAAATTCAAAGTGTAATAGGAAAGCTCAAAGGGTTTTGAATTCTTTTTTGAAAGATATCAGGTTTAACGATTAAAGTTCTTATAGCTTCTTTGATTTTAAGATCAAACCGAATTCTCAAATGCATCAGTAATGATGTCTTTAATTTGGATTTCTTCATGTGACAGATCTAGTCAACTTAAACGCCTCACAATCGCATGTTGTGATGATTATATGTATTACATGTGGACTGAATCTTTGAAGAAATTGCCGTTATTGGAGGAACTCAGTCTTTACGCAACAATTATTTCTGAAGAAGCTATTGAAACTGCTGGGCGTTATTGCTCCATGCTTAAAACACTCAAAGTGAATTACGAAGATCGTAGGTTCTGGGATGATGATAGTGATGGGGATTATATAAATATTATGATGATGTGATAGCTATGGCTATCGGGCAAAACTTACATGCGTTAAGGCACCTTGAGCTCATCAGCAACTCCATCTCAAATGAAGGGTTGAAGATGATTCTGGATGGTTGTCATCACCTTGAATCACTTGATTTGCGTGGCTGCTTGTTAATCGATCTCAATGGGGACTTGGGGAAAAGATGTTCACAACAGATTAAATGTCTAAAACTCCCCAAAGATTCTCTTGAAGGATGTCCATATATTTATAAAAATGATGGCATGACATGTGATTTTGATGATGAATCTGACATAGAATCTGATGAAGAATATGATAAAGAATCTTACATGGAATCTGATGATGAATCTGATGACGAATTTGATGATAGATAAGTGATGTTGGTTTCATGGGTAACTTTTTCTGAAAAAAGGTGAGTATGTTACCATGAAAATAACTTGCAAAACACTTGTAAATATTCCATTTTAAAGATACTAATTCTGGTTGATGTTTTTCTTTTGAAGGTGTAGCTGCTGCCTGCAAGAACAACCTCTTTTTGGCTTTCCAAAACTAGGACAACTGAAGGTGAATTTCCATTCAGCAAATAATATTTTGCAGATGATTTAGGAATGACATTTAGGCTCTCCCATCATATCTGGAATTTTGTGACTCATTTCTATTTTTGTGCTCAAAATTTGTTTCAACTTGTTGGTTTGGGAATTATCATATCT
Source organism: Smallanthus sonchifolius (assembly GCA_023525975.1). NCBI lineage: Eukaryota > Viridiplantae > Streptophyta > Magnoliopsida > Asterales > Asteraceae > Smallanthus > Smallanthus sonchifolius. The sequence continues at coordinate 22,241,204 of CM042043.1, forward strand.
TCATGGAAATGCATTGTTTTCTAAGAGCATCCTGAACTGAATTTTCATCTCCATTGTTTAGAGATTTATTCAATTTTGCACCTTCATCAGGATCTCCATCTTAATATTTATCTTTAAATTTTAGAGTTTAGTAAATAGTGATTTTCCAAATATAAAGATCCATATTTTTATCAATTTCTATATATTTTGTGAGTGTCTAAGAAAGAGAAAACAAGTGTTTTTGAGCGAGATTAAGGTGGAGATGGAGAATGAAACGTGAGGGGTTAAACTAAATTTAGAGAAAGATGATATTCAGTTAAATTAAAGAGATGGAGATAAAGATAGATTATACAATCCAGAGCACATTAAATTGAAGAACAAAAGAATTAAAACCCATATTATAAGCATAGCTTACAATTCAAGAACACTCCTCTCCCCCACCACCCTCATCCTTTTACATTGGGAAAATTAGACCAACTTAGCTCACTCTATGTTCAAATAGTTACAATGACAAGGTAAAAAAGAATATAATATGTGGGAAAATGTTGTCACCAACTGATTAGTTGGTTGATACTGTTTCTCTTGTGATATTAGATGCAACTGATCAACTATTACGTAATAATTCTTAAACGTGGGCCAGTTTATTTATAAATACTAAAATAGTAATTTAAATCGAAATAAATATCATAAACCAAGTAGTTTTTCGGTGATGTTATACGCTGACGTAAGCGTGGTTGTATTTTGTATATAATGTGGTATACATGTCGTGAGGTTCTTCCATGAGCCTATGTGGCACCCTCACCAAGTGAGAACACCACCCCCTCTTCTAGTGAGACGATTTATGCAAGAAATCTCACGAGAGTGAGAGAGCAATGAGGGGGAGAAAGTGAGGCATTGTGATTGGGTGTGAGGGGCCTCACTCATTAGGAAAACCACTCCCTTCTTAAGTGAGTGATGTGAGAAGCCTCACTCACGAAGCGATATACCCTATGCTCTTAGTAAACTAATGAAAAAGAATGGAAACTAAGACACGTGTCAGTTTTGGGGAAAATTGAAAGAAAACACTTCATGATAAATGAGACAAAAGTCAAAGAAAAGATAACCACAAAGTGTAAGAACTTTAGCTGTTTAAAACAAACAAAAAAGAAAATAGAAAGAAAGAAAATTGAACACATTTATTGGACACCGACAATGCAATTTAGGGTCTAGGGTTTAGGGGCAACATCTATAACATCTAAAGCAACCTACCTTAGAATGAACCCCCAAACTAGGTAAATCCATTGATCTAGCCACATACCCTCTTTCTTATAAACATGTTGATTTGGTTATGTTTTATCTCTAACGGGTCAAACAGTCAAAAATTAAATAAAAGTAATATAAAAAGAGAAAGCATATAAGTTGAAAGTTGCTTTAAGTTTAAATTTAATGCAAATAAATATATTCAAATTGTTATATTATAATCATAATAATATAAATTTTTAGTTATATTTGACACTAAGCTATACCTAATAAATAAATAATTGGTTGCGTCACGTATCACCATTCTGCGAGCCTAAGATTCTTGTACAGTTTGAAAGTTTGCATGCTTATTTTTTTTAGCCAAGTTATACTTGATAAATAAATAACTTATTTAATTTTTTTCCGTTTATTGTTTCTCGACTATGTATTATATTCTTTATTAATATTTATTTATGAATACTTCATTTATATAATACTAGCTTAGAACCAGTGTACTGCACACGGGGTGAAAAATATAATATATAAAGTTCTTAGATATTTATGTATATATTTTACAGATGTAAAAGTGTATTACATATACTAAGCATTGAAAACAAAATTCAAAATATGTAAAAATTATTATATAATTGGGTTCCGAAACTACATTAATTACCATTTAATGTAATATGACTTTATTTACTATTTGATTGAAAATAAAAGTTATATAATTAGATATCAAAGTTTTCTTATAATAAGGGATGATTTAAAAATAAATATGTTTTATTATTATAATTAATATTTTTTTTAAAATATATTATTATTAAAAGATATAGGTGTATTTAATAAAAAGGAGTGGCGAAAAAAATTGATAAGGATGAATATGAAGGCGTCCCTGAATGAAAAAACTTTTATTTAATTATTAGACACTGTAGATTTCTTTTCTCAACTACTTTCTTTCTTTTTTTCGCTTATTAATAACTGTTTAATATATACTTCATTGATTTAATCCGTGTAATACACAGGCTTCTAATCTAGTATCAAATAAAATAATAACTCAGATATTATGAGTTGAAATCATATAAGGAAAAATAAAATAGAACTTACAAAATCTTAACACTTTCAACAAAAAAAATTATAGTTATAATCAAATATAGAAAAGCTGACTCTTTCATAGTCGCTAGTTGTCTATGATATTCGATCAGTAAGTTGCCTCCCATACACAGCTAGCTACTGACAAACCTAATCTACATAACTACTGACAAAATGTTGAAAAGTGTCGAACAATTTAAAATAGGAAAAAAGGAATAAAATACTAGTTTCTAATTTTTATTTGTATGGGCTTTAACCGTACCAATCTATACTATTTAATAAATAAAGTTAATTACACAGATGGTTTATGTGGTATGTTCAAATTTTTGTTTTGTAACTTTCAGAAACTAAATCGATAGTCCCAAACTGTACATAAATATAACATGTTTAGTTCCTGAAGTTAACGAAGATTAAGTTTTCTGTCAAATATTTTTAAAAAGACCAAAATATCCTAAAACTAAAAAACAAAAAAACAAAAAAAAAACATATATTTATAAACACACAACATCCCTACTTCTCAGACCAAGGGAAGTACCCCACCACCTACCTGCAACCCCCATCGGAAAAACGAGGTAGCACCGGGAGCTTCTTCTCCGGTGATAATTCTTCTCCGACCAACACAAACCAACCCACCCGCCTACAACCCCTCACCACCTCGGTTTGCTTAGATCTGTAGAAAATCGACATCCATTTACATTACTAATTAGACGAGCTCGATTTGAAGTAGAAATCAAGATGGATAAACAAAGCTAAACAAATTGACAGTAACTCACATGGATGATAAAACCCCCTCCTAGTTTTATACCAAATCAACATCCGTTCGTTGATTTTGAAGTCTGATTTTGACTTTCTCAAGTCAAACATTTTCAGATTCTTTATTCTGATTGAGTGAGGGTCTATTAAGGCCTAGGTTTCAATCCACCAAAAATTGTAGTTTCCCAACCGTGACCCCACCGCTGTCCATCGATGACTTCTCATACCGCCTTGTATTTACCGATCCTACACTTCTCATCTTCATCGTCTCCGTTGAGCCGTTTCAACAAATCAACCCCAAGATATGGACAGAGGGTTATTTTATTATGTGCGTTTTAATCAGAAGTAGGAAGATATGTTGGCGTGTTGGTTTGACGAGGAAGATGATCGGAGTACCAGTGCCAATTTCGAAGAAGATGATCGGGGGTGGTTTGGAGCTGTTAAAGAATTTAGGTTATAAATAAATAAAAAAGAGGTGGAGCCATTTTTTAATTTTATGTTATATAGGGGTATTTTGGTAATTTCATCCCACTTAACAGAAAAATTTAACCGGCCATCCAACTCAGGTACCAAAATGTTACGTTTATGCATAGTTTGGGACTGCCGGTGTAGTTTCTCAAAGTTAGGGATCAAAACCAAAATTTGAACATACCACAGGGACCATCTTTGTCATATTTCTAGGCCTCCTTATTTTCATTTTCATTTTCATGCCTCTTTCTTCTATTAATAATAACTCAACTATTTTTGGTAACAAAATTAATTGTTTGTTTCTACTTTTATCTATACATTTTTTAATTTTAAATTGTGTTTATCATCAATTAATTTGTTTAATTATATTCTTATAAATTTTAGAAACCGAAAACAATTTTATAGCCAGCTAAGATTCAAATAAAAAACTTTTAATCATATATTTACGTATTTAAATTGCTCCATTTTAACGAGTGTATATATTAAAGATTACATTATATTTTAATCAACTCGTGTAATACACGGATTATAATTTTTTTATCACTAAGTATATAACATTATATTTATTTTACCTGTGTAATATACATGATTCTAACCTAATAAAATCTATAGAGTAGACTATATTTTTCATCCTATATTTTTATATTAAATTTCAAGATTTTTTAATACCATGCATAAATTATTTTTTACATTTAAATTTGTTTGTAATTTTCATCTTTAGATAATTACTCTTATGATGTACATGAGTGATATTAATCTCTCTGATTATGGGATTTTGATTCTAAAGTGAATGCCGACTCTTTAGAATTGATATTTTCTTTCTTTAGGTTATTTTCTTCGGTTTATAATCTAGGGTTTGACATTTTGATGAATCTAGAGATATTATTGGCAGAGTAAATCTGCTACTCTAGGATTAAGCCTGAATAAAAGGGTTTAAAAGTCTGTTAGGGTTTTCGTGTGCATTGTTGGGTTGATAGTAAAAACCTCCAGTGAGTGATACTTCCACCTGATATGTTTAGGAAGTTCTAAGTTAAAGTAGGTACTATCAGATCTTGCTTTTTTTTATTTAAAGGTTGTTAGTGTGATTCTATAATGTTATCACCCTATATCATAGGATTTCAAGCTCCCAGTGGGTAGTTTTCCACTATAGCACTTCAATAAAGTGGTTAGTTGGTTCTTCATTGTAGTAGGTCTTAGGATACCCACCGTTACGTTCTGGAGCTTTAGGCATCGACTTGTTTAGGTTACTATAGTGAGAGCTTAGCCTTACAGGAACAACCGTCATAGTCTCAATCATTTAAAAGAATCATTCACCTTTGGTCAAATGATCTTACATCTAGATGATACATCTTCCTCTCATTTGATATTCCTTAGAAATTTTCTAGTTTCAACTACACCTCTCCCAATATTAGCAATTAGACTAAATATTGACAAAAGTGAAGTATCAGGAGCTGTCCTAGTGTCCCATGGATCGATATATGGCTCTTACCCTAGCTATATTACGTACACGATAAATATACTTTCTTTTGTGTATGTAGTCGCTAATAATCATTTTTATTAATTATAAACTAATGTGTGAGATCTTCAAATTAATATACACTTTCACTTACACTAGCACTTAAGGCCAACATCACTCTAATTTATGAGTGTTACACCACATGTGAGAATATTTCATTGTAATCAACCCATTTTTTTGTGTAAGTTCCTTAGCTACCAACCTAACTTTGAACCTTGTTGCTTCAACTCCTTGAATGCCATCCTTTAGTTTGTAAGTCCAATTACAACCAGCATGCTTTTGATTATTTTGCTTATCAACTAGAACCCATATCTCATTCTTGTACTAGGAACCAATCTTTTCCTCCATGGCTTTGATCCACTTCTCTTTATCAATAGAAGTGACAACCTCATTGAATGACAAAATCTTAAGAATATCTTCATGCTTTGCAATAGTAAACACAAATGTTGATATCTCTTCATTGCTCTTAAATCATGCATAAGGAACAATTTGCGTTCTTATCTATCTCTAGCCAAGTTATACCCACTTGTACCAACACTAGAACTCCCTGGTTGCTGAGGAGTTTTATTTACATCAACACTCACATCTGGATTGAACTCCACCTCAGTTTGTACTTTGTGGTCATCGTGGTCTTTCCCCAAAAGTTTCACCACTTTTGCTACCGATCACGTCTTTATACAATATGTCTTCCTTGAACACCACATCCCTACTATCAATGACTTGGGGACTTACATAATATAATCTCCGATTCCTATAGCCTTTGACCCCTTCACGAAATCATAGAAAAATACACTTTTGAGCCCTTGGTTCAAATTTTCTTATGAATGCTCCAAACACCTTCAAGTTTTCATAGTATACTACTTTCCTATACCATATCTTCATTAATGTTTTCATTCCCACGGTTGATGGTACCAAGTATGTTGATGTAGTCACAACCTCAGCCTCTAACATCCCTAGCAACCCTAAACTAGATAATATATAGTCATCTTACCGTGTTCAATAATATTTTGTTCACCATCATCTGGAAAATACACCCTTATACAATATCTAAAACATCAGTAGTAACTCCAACATCAATAGTAACTTATGCATCCCAATATTCCTTATCAATAGTAACTTATACATCCCAATTCATATTGCTCTCCCTTACTACTAACAGACAAATACTACTGATGTGTTAGTAATAATCCCGAACTTCAACCCGTTGAATTCATGTTGACTTTATCTCTATATTCCAGCAGTCGCATATGGATATGCACTCGGCAGGTTGCCTATATGCATCCTAAAGCTTATTGTAACAAAAAAAACACGCACATATACTTGCTTTTGTCCTATATAATCACAAGGAGTCCTATTAAGTACCTTGTTACAATGCTTGCTTTTGTCATAATAGACGAAGTTTGTTGAGAGCTTTGATTTATTACTTTTGCATTCTTCACATCGTGAAATACATAGTTTTATGAAGATTTTTAGTCAATATCATCAATGCATTAAGACACCCACCGTAAAACTTGTATATGGGGATGAGAATAAATAAAGTTAATAGAAACAATATTATGTGGGCCATTTTATTAATACATACTTAAATAGTAATATAAATAATAATTTAAATCAAAATAAATAACTTAAATCAAATATGTTTTGCTTTCAAAATGAAACAAATTTATTTGGGTCATCCGGATAACATCCAAGCCAATAAATAAGTTAACTAACATACATATATAACATCGAACTCCCGCAAAAACACAAATATAATTATGTATGATAAAAATGGTTCAAAATAACATTAAGAGATTGATATATTTTATTATTTCATTTTTATTTATATCAATTCATTTCGATATCTTCTTCCTTTGTGTCTTGTAATTCCTTATGAGGTTGCAAAGGCTCAAATTCCTTGGTCTTTCCCCATAACACGGAGTAGAGTCCCATCACAATCAACACTGACCCTAACACCCTGCGTCAAAACATTAAACCTAATACTAGATAAATGACATCTATAACGTATTAACAATATGTCAATATATCAAAATCACACATGAAAATGACTACTTTTGTGACTTTTTATTTAAATTAACTTTATACAAACACTAAAAACATAAACAACCAGAAGACACCTTTTACTTGACGGTTACCAAAAATGATTATACTTGATATAAACCATGATATTAATTTAAATATTTTTTTTTTACCTTTTCCGTCAGAACAGATACACAATGGGTTTCTAAGGATGAAAGTAGCTTATGCAACGGACACCCAACGACAACCTCCTTGTTAACCTTTCGTCTTCAAGATTTTTGGACGGTTTGTCCTAAGCAAGGACAAACCACCAACAAAACAAAAGCAAATCAAATATAATTATTTTACTTGACGGGTACTTACGTTCCAAGATATAACTTCTCATGTAGAAATGTCCAGCTTAGTGCAGCAACGATAACCAACAACAACGGACTAAACACCGAAACAAAGAGCGGCCCTTTCTTTTGTATACACCATGACATCATGCAAACCCCGATCCCCGAACAAGCAACTCCCTATAAAGAAATGACCATTTTATTAATTCGTTTTCTAATTTATCATTATATTTGAGTTAAGTAACGTACCCCATAAACACATGCCAAGGCCCTAATCCCCGGAAACAACGACCACTCTTGTGGATGTGGCACCATGATAAAACCAAATATCGAGCATTCGACGGTAGCCATACCCAACATCAAAGCCGAGCTCGAATAGGGAGCAGGATACGTATCACCCATTTTCGCCTGAATTTTGTTAACTTTCATCAGCAAAGTTGTGTTTTACAAACCAGGGGCGTTTTTACGGTACAAGCAACTAAAATAACCGTTTTAGGCTCCTAAATTTTAAGGGCCTTCGAAAATTAGAAAAATGATACTTTAATCTATATTCTAAGCTAAAATATATGTGATAATCCATTAATTTTTTGTGTTTTTAGAGATAAATATGAAAAAATAACAAAATGATGAAAAATTTATTTATAGGGTTACTGCATTAACATTCGGCCCAAAGAACATCATTATTACACTTTTTGACGCTTTATAAAATTACATTTAACAACTTTATTGTATTTAGAAAACTTAAAAAAAAAGACTCAATTTTAAAATTCACTTTATGACTCAAAACATTGACACGCCCCTGTTAGAAACCATATATTGGGAAGACTTACTTGGATAATGAACCATATGGCCCAAGTGAGAGAACTAATGATGACTAGAAAGGGTCCGATGAAGTTTCCTTTTCCTTGACTAGGATCATTAGCCGAACTATTCGCAATGCTTAAGTGAATGGCTGATTCGCCAATGGGTACAACAGGTCCATGGTACATTGACAATACCATCGCACCCGCCACCCCGACCAATGTTCCGACCAACTTCGCTTGTCCGCCCAACGTCTTCAACTTTGCACTTTCTTGCCTACCCGAACATAACAAAATACAGTTAGTACGTTCTGAAAAAAAAACATGTTTTCCTTAACTTAGACCATGTTATTACTTGAATGCGACGGCAAGGACAAAAGTGAGCGCCGGCAGGAGATTCGATAGCGCACACGCGATGGTTGGCGTCGAGTTCTTTAAACCAACAAAGTATGTTATTTGGTTCATTGTCAACCTGACAAAAGTTAACCCGAAATTAAAAAAAAAATACAAATTGAGGTGCATGCAAATTTATACAAAATTTATGCAACATCCAGCACCAACACATCTGCTTTTTTTTTGTTACTGGAACGAAACTGTGGAGTTTTTTTCTTATCCACAACACAGTTATATACCATGACCATATAATCTCTCCTATAAATGAACGATGTAATTAATTAACTCACCCGAAAACGGAGGAGAAGAAAATTTGCACGAGAACCGGTCGCGTCATTGGAGGTCTTTTTCCCCTATAACCATATCACAATAACAAATCAATAGAGAACTTTAGTATAACTACTACAAGCATTAACATATTTCCATATATCTCCATACTCCTTTTAATCAGTCTTATTTATTGTGTACCCTTCCCTCAATGAGAAAATTAAAAAAAAAAAACAAAAACAATTATATGCATATAAAATGTACCTTTCCATGAAATAAGCGAGAGGGGCGAGGAAGAGAAAAGCGAAGATTTGACGATACGCGACGTGGATGAACGGGTTCATCCCGGTATCCATGGCAAGCTTGGAGAAGATGTTCATGCCTGCAAACTCAAACTGTACTATCACCATGATCAACGAAGGCAATAACCCATCCGCCATTTTTTCTGAATTGAACTGAACCGAATCGAACCGAACCTCTCTCTGATGTGTTTGTGATATTTAGAAGAGTTTAAGTTGTAGAAGAAACGGTGACATGTGAACTTATATAAAGAACCCTTTGGGAGATTACTTGTAGCAAAAGTTCATGCCATTGAGTGACGCTTAAAAGCATAGCTTTTTGGCTTTTTCGGTATTGACAAAACTCGTGACAAGTAAATTTGCATGCCAGCACGACAATGTGATGGCAGCGTGACTGAAATCACTGCAAATGTCAAATGATTCTACCGATTTTGTACTTCTAAATGAAGTAGATGTTACTCTAGCTTGCTTGTTCACATGAATATATATGCATATCATAAGTTTCATTCATAAAAGGGAAAATCATGAAAATATAATTATTACCAATCTATCTGTTTTTACTCATTTATCATCTTTGCTTTTTAGGTCGGTTAATAATACATAAAAATAGACTTGAAATGAATGTTACGCGAATTAGATTTAACTATCTTTTTATGTACTCATATTTTCGTTTGCTTCATGGATCATGATACTCTTATCCTATCTTCTTGTCCAATTTTTCGAGCAATGTTATTTGCGTCGTGGTCGTGTATCCAATTTTTCATTTGCGTATGATCAATTTTATTTGTGCCACCCGTGCCAACATTGAAGACTTTGGTTCGAATCGTATATAGTTTTTTTTTATGATTGTATAATTATGGACAGGATTTGAAGGTATACAACTTCTAGGGTTATTAGTTAGTTGTGTTAAGCTAATAGTCAATAACTAGTTAAACATATACATAAAATATTTTCTTTTGAAACAAAGTTTAAACTCGTTGGAAGCAATTTCCGTTTTAAGAGAACTTAGTCTGAAATACAAATCATTTTCAAATGTCGATCGAACCAAATGAAATCAAAAACCTTATATTTAGATTTAAAAATCTAAAATATTTCAACCACCTGATTTAGTCCGGTAAAAAAAAATAATTCAGATATCCTATCTCGTAACAAAAATTTCCATATAATAATCAAATGAATAATAAAAAAATTGTGAAAATGTTTTTTTTATAGATTCGTCACTTTACATGACTAGCTCATCATTGCAATTGACATATGTATCCCGTTTTCTACTTATGTAAATCATGAAGTCATGATTGCATATATAAAACCATAAATATAGGACACTCAATATGACATTTTCTTTTTATAAAGGTGTACATATATTTAACGCCTTTGCCTTTCACAAAAAAAAAAGAAGAAATTTTACGCCTTTCTTTTGGTTTTTCATGATTACAAGTCACTTAATTTGAGTGTCTTCTAGTTTTTCTATTTCAAGGTCCCCTCGTTTTTAGCATGAATAATACCGCATCAACCTATATATTGTCATGTTGATCACAACTCAATCGACCTTTTTCGATCCACTCAAATAATATCAAGGTCTTTATTATTTTAGATTTTTAGAAGGGTAAAAAAAATACCAAAATAGATATTGTTCATTGAAAAAAAAATACTAAAATGGACATTTAGCCGGAACTAAGCATGCTAAGCCTTTAGTTTTTGCCGGCTAAGTTTTTTAATTCAACCGGCTTAGCCGACGCCTTTTTAATTTAGATGGACAAAATATCCATTTTGGTATTTTTCCGTTTTAAAAACCGTATGGTTTGCTTTTTTGAAATTTACTTATTTACAATATAAGAATTAGAACCAAATTTCCACAATTTTATTTCAAATATTTATTTAGCTCATGATGAATAAACTATATATATACACACACGTAGGTAGAAAAATCAGTTGCACAATTTAATTCAACTATTCTTGTTGTCTAGAATCTACATCTTTAAAATTATATACATATATTTTTTATTTAAAAAAAAGCTAACTCCTATTCGTGTGGAGGTATCGCTAAATTTCACTCGTCAGGATTCGAACTAATGACCCCCTCAGGAGGAAACCCTTTATAGGAAACCCTCTGACCACCAAATCAGAAGCCTGTATATCTGTACTACTTAATAAAAAAGTAAAATTATGAGATACGCGTCAACTTCTGGTGCATTCTTAACATGATTTTCCCGCATCTCCATCCTATTAAATACTATATTAAAAGGTTTTTTTTAAAAATATATAATATCAATCTAATTATGGATACTTTTTATTTAATTTTGGATTGTTATTATATCATTAAACAAATGAATTTAATGTTAATTACCATTTATCAATTACATAAAAAAATTAAAACCAAGTTAAATAAAATGTTTTAAAAATTAACTTAATATAATTTATAACTGTCACGTTAAAGTACACATATTTTGACGAGTGTATGTGTTAAGAGGTTACATTATATTTTATTTAACCCGTGTAAAACACGGGTTTTTAAAAACATATAATTTTATTAATAATTTTATAATATTATATTTATTTAACTCGTGTAATACACGAGATTCTAACCTAGTATACATATATATTACTAAAGTGATGGTTAATATGAACAGTGTCACTTGTCACTTGTCGTTTGATTGTCTATTTTTTTATTATATATTATATGTATATATACATATTGATATAGTGTTTAGACAGAGTTACGCCTGCCCTAGTGGTAAGCGGAGCGCACCCTCACCCGCGAGGCACGAGTTCTTGTGTTTTGTTTATATAGAAAAATTATATTTTTTTTTGTTTTTGTGTTTTTTTTTTGTTAGGTTATAGTAAAAAGAGTTTTAAAAATAAGAAGGGTAAGAAGGATTCTAAGCTTGACATGTGTCATTTTATTGTTTTTAAAGGGAGGGCATAATGGTCAATGTGTAATATACCAGGTCAATGTGTAATAAACTAGGTGAATGTGTAATACACTAGGTGAATGTGTAATACAAGATCTGATATTACACAATGATCAGACATGATATTACACAATGAAGTGATATTACACAATGAGCATATTACATAATGACATGACATATTTGAACGAATTACAAAATAATGAGCGAATTACACAATGAGCTGGAAAACGTAAAACACAATGATAAATACATATAATACAATGAACTTGTATTACACATTGAACTTGTATAACACAATGAACTTGTATTACAAAATGAACTTATATTACACAATGAACGTGTATTACACAATGACCTGACTAATTACACAATGACCAGACGTGGTATTACATAATGAACTTGTATTACACAATGAACTTGTATTACACAATGAACTTGTATTACACAATGACCTGACTAACTACACAATGAGCTGGAAAACGTAAAACACAATGATAAATACATATAACACAATGAACTTGTATTACACAATGACCAGACGTGGTATTACACAATGAATTTGTATTACACAATGAACTTGTATTACACATTGAACTTGTATTATACAATGAACTTGTATTACACATTAACTTGACTAATTACACAATGAGCTGAAAAACGTAAAAAAAAATTTGTTTTTGTTTATAACGATATTATACTCGTTTTAAAGATAAAAAAACGCTCGTTTTTATGGTGTAATTTTTAAAAAAAAATAATGTCGTATGTAAAAGTTATGACCGTTTAAAAATGAGGGGGGAACTTGATAAAAAGTCAACAAAAGTGGCCAAGACTAAAATATCATTCCAACAACTTTTTCTCCTACAATTTAATCTCAACCAATAAATATTTTCTATAATTTAATCTAATGGCCCTAAATCCTTCTCACAATTCTTACAATTAAAATCATTTTTATCTGAACCTAATCCTTTTTTTTGTTCTTTAATACTTTTAACTTCTTTCTTAGTTAACTGAAAATGTAATTATAATTTTTAAAATACTAAATTTAATATTTTAATTGATGACATTTTAGTTTTTAAAATTTTTTATTATTTTAATATTTATAATTAATTTTTGTTAATTTTGTTTCTCTTATAACTTTTAAAATATAATGTTTTAAAAACTTCTGAATATATCCTTGCAACTTGATTACTTTTATATACGTTCTGATATAAATTTCATTCAAAACAAGGTTTTCTTGATAATGTAGAAGTAATCGAAGCATGAGCATAGAAGATGTCGAAGATGTTTCAAAGTTTTTGGTTTTTTAATTCGTTGTCTTTTTTTATTGTTTTCCTCTTACAACATTTAAAATATAATATTTTATAAAATTCTGTATTTTTCGTTTTGACGTGCTTATTTTTATGGCAAATTGGTTTTTAATAATCCAAACTATGACTCATTGGTTAACTTTCACTATGGTTGTCAATGACAGTCACAGTAGCATAATCATCATATATATCTACACTCGATTCCCCCTCAATTTCGCTTGTATGTTTCTCTATTTCATTTAAAATCATCATTTTGGGAGAAAATAAGTGTAAATCTATGATGATTATGCTAATGGGCTACGATGGACGACAAAAGTGAAACTTAAGATTATCACTAGCCAAATTGTCAGTTTAGACTATTATCTATCGGCCAATGAGTCATAGTTTGGATTATTAAAAACCAATTTGCCTATTTTTATCTGTGTTTCAATTATTATTTTTGCGATGTGAATACCAGCCTACAAGTCATCGAAAACGAATATTACAAATTTTAACACCCCAGCTATAACGTGCGGGTTTCCAAATCTCGTTGTGATTGATGTTCAAATAAAAAAAAATATAGAGAAGATATTTATAAATAAAGAAACTTGAAGTAAATAACTGAGTGATTCGTGTAAATACTTGTGCGCAAAATACACATGTCGCATAACTCGCATGAAAAAATGCGACTAAAAGAAGCTTCAACGTGATTTAGAAAAGTTGTTGGTGGAGTTAGAGCAAGGGGAACGTCGGACTTGGTTAGCCAAAATTTGAATCAAGTTCGAGCCCAGCTAGAGTCTTTTATAGCTAAAGAAGTTAAGGAGCTTGCGATTAAATGTAAGTACATGTGGCCTAAACTGGGTGATGAAAATTCGAATTTTTTAATGCTTTGTTGAAAAAAGAGAGGAGACAGCAGGCTATAGCGGGGATAAAGGTGGATGGGGTTTGGTTAGATGACCCGGATCGAGCCAAAAAGTTTTTTCTTGGTATTTTTCTTCTAGATTTGAAAAGATCAATACTTTACCATTGATTAATCGAAGTACATTGTTCCCGATGCTTCTTGAGGCTCAGAGATTGATGTTGGAAGCCCTTTTTCTATGGATGGGCTTAAAGCCATGGTGTGATTATGTGGGGATGATAAAACTCCAGGATCGGGCGGGTTTACGTTTGCTTTTGTGAAACACTTTTGGGAAATTATGAAAGGTGACTTCTTTGAGGCAGTTGAATACTTTTTAGTAAATCGGATTTTCCAAAAGGTTGTAACTTTTCGTTCCTTACAATTATTCCTAAGTTTCACAGCCATGATCTAGTTAAAGATTATCCTCCAGTCAGTCTTAGTGGCATTATTTATAAAATGACTGCTAAAGTACTAGCATCTCAATTGAGTACAGTGATTGATACCTTCGTGAATGGGGTTTAATCGGGGTTTGTTAAGGGTCGGAAAATATTTGTTGGTCCATTATTGATGAATAAACTTATGCATTGGTGGTGTAAAAATAAAAAGGGAAAATTAATGATTTTTAAAGTGGATTTTAAGAAAGTATACAATTCTCTGTCATGGGACTATTTGCAGACTATCATGGGTTTTATGGGGTTTTGGAGAAAAGTGGGTAGGTTGGATCATGGCATGCCTTCAATTGGCAAGGCTCTCAATTTTTGTAAATAGTAGCCCTACAAAGGAGTTTGATATGCATAGAGGATTGAGGCAACTCGATATTGTACACATGGAAATCTGCTCTCATGTCTAGTGGTGCTTTCCCATTGTGTAATGATGGGACTGAATCAAATATTCATTTTTTTTCAAGTGTGATTCAATTAGGAAGATATGGGATTTGACTGAAAGTTGGCTTGAGGTGAAGCCCCCGGCTTTAAGATTTCCAAGGGATCTAATGGAGTGGCTTGAAAACTCAACTCTAAACTTGGCGAAGAAAGAGATAGTGGGGACGATCTTCTTTGTTAGTTGGTGGTCTATTTGCAGTCACGGATCCATGATTTTTTTCACTTGGGGCAAAAAATGGACCGATCGAAACCAGTCAAATAACCTAGAAGTGGAGCGATCAGACATGTTAAATAGTGATAATTTATTTGTCTAAGCATGCTAAAAAGTGTTTCTCGACCATTTCTTTTGTTGTTTTATTCGACATATGTAATGCAATTGAGTTATATTGTTCCAACTTCATGTATTTAAGGTAAATTCGGTTGTTTATTAAAGTTATAAAAAATCCACATTCATATAAGTCTCCCATAACTAGTCAAATACCGTTACTCCTAATAGTTCACATTTAATACTCTCTACTTATTGTGTAAAAATAGGGTGAGAGAACAAACAATAATGGTAAAATACAACTTAAACACAAAAATAATCTTCTGAGAAGTTAACTTAATACCTAGTAAGGACATTGGCCAATTAGATTTTAGCCGTGATTTGTAATAATAGGTTAATGATTTACACATTCTTAAACTTTTTAAATTTGTAAAACCCATCATGGTCTAACACACTTGATATAAATCTTCCAAAAAGTTAGAAGGGCGTAAATTTGGAAGAGATCAAATTGAAAGTTGCCTAGAACATAATTTGAAAGGTGTCTTAACTAAAAAAAACTAAAAGTTACTACAACTACTACTAAAATTAAAATTTTGAGGGGGTGCCTTGCATCAACCAAAGCCTTCTATTTAGAAGCTTCGGAACGACGCAGTCTTTATGAAGGATAAGCCAAAGGGTGTGAGTTTGTTTGATAATGTTGTTTATTTTTTCTTTATTTGGTATTTGAATAGGAAGAAAAAGTATGATTGGAAGTTGACAGAATGCTTCAAAACCCTCTATTATTCATGATATCTTTGATTTTTCAGACTAACATCTTGCTAGTCGGTTTTAATAATATCGTTATTTAAAAAAAATACTTTTTACAAAAATTGCCATACATGTATGTAATATATCCATATAATTATAATTATAACGAAAATATCTTTTTACTACTAGTTCCAATTAAAGAGTATTGATTAAGATGTAACAACGTAAAAGTAGATTAACATTTTTACTACTAATTCCAACTAAATAAATCACAAGTAATATAAAGATATAAATAAGAATAGTAATACTTTTAAGCGTTCACATGCGAAATCATTATGGCATTACTAATAGTGGCATCCAACATATCTATCATGATGTGATGTAGCGGTTAAAGGATAGAGTTTCAAAATTTATGAATAGCCTTTCGTCATCTTCAAGCTTTGCATTTCATGGAAACCAGCCTCAAATGATGACCTGATCAGCAAGCAACATACGTAACAAAAAATGTGATTATATATAGTACATCTATACTATATAAGAAATAAATGTTTTATCATGTCACGTGTCGCCTTCATATTTATTCTTATCATTTTTTTTCTGTCTTTTTCTCCTATTAAATGCATCTTATTTTTTAATAATAATATATTTTTTAAGAAATATTAATTATACTAATAAAACACATTTATTTTAAATTATCTCGTAATATAAGAAACTTCAAAATTTAATTATATGAATTTTATATTTTCAATCAAATAGTAAATGAAAATCAAATTACATTAAATAGCAATTAACGTATTTTTGAAACTCAATTATATATTAATTTTTACATATTTTGAATATTTTTTCTATCGTAAGTATATGTAATACATTTTTACACATGTAAAATATATACATAAAAATTTAAGAATTTTATTTATTGATATTTTTCACCACGTGTATATTACGCGGTTTCTAAGCTAGTGTGTGTATGTATATATACAGGAGAAAAAGTTGTTGTAAAACTATTTTAGTTTTGCCACTTTTGTTGACTTTTTATCAAGTTCCACTTCATTTTTTAAACGTTCATAACTTTTACATACGACATTATTTTTTTAAAAAAAATACACTATAAAAACGAGCATTTTTATCTTTAAAACGAGAATAGTGTCGTTATATACAAAAATAAAAATAAAAAAAATACATTTTCCAGCTTATTGTGTAAATTTTCAGGTTATTGTGTAATATCAGTTAATTGTGTAATATCAGGTCTGGTTATTGTGTAATATCAGGTCATTGTGTAATATCAGGTCTGGTCAATGTGTTAGTGTAATGTCAAGTACGGTCATTGTGTCAAATATTTTTCATTATTGTGTTATATGTATTCATCATTTTATCAAATATTTTTCATCATTGAGTTATATGTATTCATCATAATGTTTTACGTTTTCCAGCTCATTGTGTAATTTGCTTATTATTGTGTAATTCGTTCAAATATGTCAGGTCATTATGTAATGTAAGGTCTGGTCATTGTGTAATTTGCTCATTGCGTAATATGCTCATTCTGTCAAATATTTTTCATCACTGTGTTATATGTATTTATCACTGTGTTTTACATTTTTCAGCTCATTGTGTAATTTGCTCATTATTGTGTACTTCGCTCAAATATGTCAGGTCATTGTGTAATGTAAGGTCCGGTCATTGTGTAATATGTTTATTATGTCAAATATTTTTCATCATTGTGTTTTACATTTTCCATCTCATTGTGTAATTTGCTCATTATTGTGTAATTCTCTCAAATATGTTAGGTCATTGTGTAATGTAAGGTCCGGTTATTGTGTAATATCAATTCCCTGCATAATATCAGGTCTGGTCATTGCGTAATATTAGACCTTATATTACACAATGACCTGGTATATTACACAATGACCATTATGCCATCCCTTTAAAAACAATAAAAGGACACATGTCAAGCCCATAATCCTTCTTACCCTTCTTATTTTTAAAACCCTTTTTACCATAACCTAACCCTATACACACATACACACACACGCACGCACACATACACACACACGCACGCACACACACACACACACACACACACACTCACAGAGAGAGAGGGAGAGAATCCGGTTATTGTAAAAAAGTTTTTAGCGTGCGAATGTATAACGCTATCAGGAAGCGACATGTGTCTTTTAGGTGAGGGTTACATGTGTCCGTGTAATAACAATAACATAAGTTCTATAATAATAACATATGTTTTAAAATGATAATAACGTATGTTATACGAATAATCACGCATGTTAAATGAATAATAACATTAACAATTGTTCAAGAATGATAACACATGTTATACGAATAATCAAGCATGTTATATAAATAATAACGTTTGATGATAATCATGCATGTTATATGAATAATCACGCATGTTATACGCACAACGTATCGACATTTTCTAAAAAAGTCTAGTTTTTTTATATTAATAGTATTAAGTATAGCAAGACCATACTCAAATTTAAGAGAATAAAATGTTCGATTTTATGGTGTACGTTTTTTCAAAATAATGTTGTATAAAAAAATATACGAGCTTTAAAAAAAATGGGAGAACTTGAAAAAGGTAAAAAAAAAATATAGGTTATTCTAATTTTACATTTCCAAACTTTTTTTCATGCTTAAAAATAAGCTCACGAGGCATACCCTTCATCTTAACCCTTGATTTTCTAGATCAGTTGTCCAGAATCCTTCCTACACATTGTATGATAAGAGTTAGTTGTATTTAAAATTTGGTATATATATATATATATATATATATATATATATATATATATATATATATATATATGGGAAGGATATTATAAAAAGACTCAAAACCTTAAAAAACTTAAAAAGGATTTTAAAACACTCATTAATCGGCTCAAACGAACTCCGATTGAACTCATTATAGCGACATCGGAACCGGCTCGTCAAACCCTAAACCTGAAATCCTAAACAATAAAGGTATCCTAACTAAACCCTAAAGCTAAATCCTAAAGAAAAACTCTAATGCAAAAACCTTAAAAGCAAAACCCTAAAATCTAAACCCTAAAATCTAAATCCTAAAAGCTAAACCCTAAAGTTAAACTCTAATGCAAAAACTATAGCTAAACCCTAATGCTAAACCATAAAGTTAAACCCTAAAATCTAAAACCTAAAAGCTAAACCCTAAAAGTTGAGATCATTGAGTTCGACGTGCCGGTTCTAATGCCGCTGAAATGACTTAAATCAGAGTTCGTTTGAGCCGGTTAATAAGTGTTCTAAAATCCTTTTTAGGCTTTTTAAGGTTTTCATCATTTTTAGCCAAACCGGGGTTATGATAAAAAGCCTAGAGAGTTTAAGAAGGGTAATAACATCATTTGATAAATCTTTGAAATGAAATAGGGTTGGAAAACACATTCATGGGAAGGTTCAGTTACGAATCTATATGGAGCAAAATCAGGGGATATTTTTGAAACGCAAAATCATGGAGCATTCATGTAAGAGTTTGCTGAGTATCTAGAAACGGGAAAGCATGGGGCGTTCATTAAGGGTTGTGATTACACTACGCAAGTTAAACAAAATTAAATCCCAAAACCTATATTCTTTGATTCAAACTTTTTTTCTCCTGTGCGTTTCTTGATCATGAACTAACACAAGGATGTAGAATGTTTCAAATGTTGGAACAAAGGTTCTACAAGGAGTCGTCTGCAGCCGAAAAAACCAAAAATACGACCAAGAGCAAAAAGGTATGGTTTTCTCAAGCATTCAACAAAATTTGATTCCAAATTGGTTGTTAGAATCACAATGAATATCACAAAATAGGTGTGTTAAGTGATATCACAATGAATATCAAAATTTAATTAAAAAAATATCATGAAAAAATGGACACACTGGACAAAATTTAATATATTAGGATGGCAAGCATTCAACCAAAATAGTGTGTTAGTGAAATTAAAAGTCTGTTATTCTATACTACATTTGTTCTAAGAACCATAAAATACTACATTTGTTCTAAGAACCATAAAATAGGAGTCTGAATTGGGAATATAAGGCTCATGAATGTAAACTATACCAGAAGACCTTATTTTACTTTGTAGAAATTAGATCAGTATAGGAAGTTTCAGATTATGATTTTCATTATACCACGTATTAAGAGATTCAGGGTATGTGATTTTAAACCACAAAAACAATAGCATGTATTTGTACCATACACTTACACAGGTGTAAAGAGCAAGTCAAGGAGTTCACCAAAAAATCTATGGAAGCTACTACCGAGACTAAGTGCAGACCAAAAGAGAGTGGTGAATGATATAGGGTTTGGGTCAATTTTGTCAATGAAAATACACAACATCCCAACCGTTTTAGCTTATTGGCTGATAAAAAACTATGATGCGGAAACCAACACTTTTCATACAGGCAAGAGAGTGATAAAAATAACACCATTATTGGTTTATCGACTGTTTGGTGTCCTCAACTCTGACGTAAAGATAAATGAGATGAAAATGGCTACAATAAAGGATCCAGTTGTTGCATAATGGAAAGTCAATTTGATGGTGATTGCAAAAAGTATTACCGTGAACGAAAGGTTTTTGACATCAATCACATCCCTTTGTGACACACAAGATATAAACTGCTGCGGATACATCATAACCTGTTTGGAGATGACCAAACAGGGATGGAATGGTAGTGAACATTTCAACAGACCTTTAACCTTCCTTGCGGTATAATACCTTACAAACTACGTAGTGTAAATAATCAAGAAACGTACCGGAAGATAGGTTTTGGGATTTGAATTTGTTTAACTTACTTGCATAGTGTAATCATGATCCTTAAAGAACGCGCCAATGCTTTCCCGTTTCCAGATTCTCTGCAAACTCCTACATGAACACTCCATGATTTTGCGTTTAAAAAATCTCCCCTGATTTTGCTCCATAAAGGTTCGTAACGAAGCTGTAAAACCTTCCCCTAAATGTGTTTTCCAACCCTATTTCATTTCAGAGATTTATCAAATGATGTTTTACCACTAATTGTCTAGGTGTCACAGTTAAATTTTTATATATTTCAAGAAAAAAGCTCTCTAGCTGTCCATCAAACAAATCATCTAACGACTGAAAACCCTTCTTATCCTTCTTAAACTCTCGAGGATTTTTAGCATAACTCCATCATATGTGTATATATATAGGGTGAAGTTAATAAGAAAACTAACATTTAAGGAGAGAACTAGAGAACTCCTCATTAAAGGCAAAAAAAAAATTATAACTCAAAATATAAATCAAAAACTAAAAAAGTGGTTAGGAGAACTTGTTTCCCACGTCGTCATCGTAAAAAAATTAAAATAAAACTCTAAAAAATAGTCGGTTTACCTTTAGGGTTTAGTTTTTTTTTGTGTAGTTTATCTTTTAGGTTAGGTTTTTTTTTTTTTTTTTTTTGGGGGGGGGGGGTGAGTGGGGGTATGATTCAGATTATAAATTGGTTTGTTTTTCTTATTGTTTAACGTAAGATGGATCATCTGAATTTCGAGCACTTATCAAGTGATGAATCTCATGGGGGAGATAAAAGAAGGCAAAACAACCAGCACAAATGAAAACAAATAGTTGGAACCTGTAAAAACCGATGCATTCCTGATAAACTATAGAGGCTACTTTGTATCTTTTGTTATCTAGGTTTTTGGGTCAGGAACCTCTAGCGACTCTTGGTTGTCGGTGGATCGTCGACTGTCGGCAATCTGCATGGCGACTCTTGCTATATCTATATAAATAGCAACCCAAAAACCTAATTTTGTAGCTCTTGCCCAATACGTCGTTATTATAGTCAATTAGAGCGGGTAGGAGGTTGATAGTATTCTCATTGTAATCCAGGAGCTTATATTGTAATCTTATCATAGTGGATCTAATAGATTTGTGTCTTTGATGTTCTTATTTGGTATTGCTCTTCATCTTGTGTTTCTTATGATCATCAAAAAATTAGCTTGTCTATAGCTATTTTGTTGATTGTTTCCTATTTACATTCATTCTAGCATAGGGACCCTATCGTCAGGACCTACACAAATGAGAAAAAAGTAAACAAACGGAACGTTCTACAGTTTGGGAGGTGTTTGATACTAAGTATACTGACGAGGATGGGATTCTGAAGGCAAGATGCAAATACTGCAAGAAAGGGATACGTTGCGACTCAGAAAAAAAACGGCATAGGTGCACTGAAACGACATATTGATATATGTCCAGAAAACCCTAACAAGATGAAGTGTCAATCCAACTTGTTTGTGAAAAAGGATGACGATGCTACGGGTGACAGGTAGTATGAAAACTTGGAAATTAATTTAGGAAAAAGGTAGGAAGGCAATAGCCGATATGATCATACTAGATGAGTTACCGTTTACTATAGTAGAACATGAAGGTTTTCGGAGGCTAATGGAAACACTGTGTCCGAATTTTAAGATACCAAGCCAGTCTACGGTATCTAGAGATTTCGCAGAATTATTTTTAGATGAAAAAGCAAAGCTAAAGTGTTATTTTGTCCGGAGTAAAACTCGAGTGTGCCTAACAACCGACATGTGGACGTCGATTCAAAGGATAAACTGCATGTGTGTGACAACACACTTTATTGATGACAAATGAGTTTATCACAAGTGAATCATCAATTTCAAACCAATATTTAGCCATAAAATAGAAGATATAGCTCGGGTATTAATTCAATGTTTTAGAGAATGAGACATGGAATATGTTTTGGCTGTGACGGCAGATAACGCCACATCTAATGATGCTGCCATGGCTATTCTAAAATCGAAATTACCAAACCAATTGGTTGAAAGAAAATACTTGCATGTCCATTGTATGTCACAAGTAATAAACCTTATTGTTAAAGACGGTCTACAAGAAAATCTAGGGGCATTCGATCGTATAAGAAATGCGATCAGCTATGTTAGACAAACTCCTAAAATATTGGATGCATTTAGGCAATGTGCAAAGGATGTTAATGTCAAAACTAATGCAATGGTGTCATTAGATTGCCCTACGAGATGGAACTCGACTTATGAGATGTTGGATACGGCATAAAAATTTGAGAAAGCTTTTGAAGAGTATGACATGAAAGATTCAAACTACTCAAAAGATTAGTTGACGATCCAACAATGGTTGATTGGATTTTCACGAGACATCTAGCGGGTGCTTTAGAGTTGTTTAAACGCAAAACCATCAAAGCTTCTGTTTTGACAAAGGTATTCCTATTTCCTATTTCAATATTTGATAAATTATATTACTTAATAAGTTCAACTTACACATGTTACAAACAGGTGGTTGTTAATGGATTTTTTAAAGAAGCAATGGATATTGATAAGCACCTCCGAACGATAATAAATTCAACTTACACATGTTACAAATAGGTGGTTGTTAATGAATTTTTTAAAGAAGCAATGGATATTGATAAGCACATCCGAATGATAAAGGCGTCAAATGACATCACAAGTAAAAGAATTGGTGGTTCAATGAAGGTAAGTTTGAAATATATTGGAGGAATGATGACAAGTTTAGTAACTTGTTGTGCTTTGCATCCATATTAGACCGTTGTTTGAAGGTACATGTGATAGCATTTGGTTATAGTAGAATATTTACAGCTGAAAAAAAAAACAAGAAACGAAAGATGACATTAAAAAAAGGTTGTCGAATTTGTTAAACCTATAGTGAAAGAGTTGGAGGTACTTTTTTTTTATCAATATCGAGTAAGTTATGAATCCACGAAACCTCCTACTAACGTTTCACAAAGTGGAGTAAATGTTGATCAGTATTCACAAAGAGATGATGATTTTTTAGTGACTTTAAATCAGATGGTGGTTTTAGCTCCTACACCACTAAGTTGGAACTTTAAATTTACCTTGATGATAAGGAGGGAGCTCTTAAACAGGATTTAATATCCTTCAATGGTGGAAAGTTTCTTTTTTGAAATACCCAGTATTAGCGAATATGGAAAAGGTATGTTATTACAACTTGATAGACTTTGATGATCTTGGAAAAGGTAATATGAGATTACAGAAGTTTAGATTTGTTGATATTGATTAAATATATAATTTTCATTCTTTTATTTTGTAGAAATTGCTAATAGCCTTGAGCCGAGTCACATACCCGAATGAGCTCTATTAACTAGTGGGTGCGGATGAATATGGAAAAGATGAAGACTTTTTTTATGATTTTTTGTCAATGTTTCGTGTGGTTCAAATATAGTTTCATATCATGAAGACATAAACCGTACATTCGTTCGGTAACGTTCGTGAACCGTTCATGAACAAACCCATTTCCTTAATGAACAAACACGAACATGGAATTTCGTTCGGTTAGTGTTCGTGAACAAGTTCAATGCTTAACGAATGAACACGAACAAGGCTTCGTTCGGTTCGATTTGGTTCATTTACAGCCCTATCAGTCGTCATACTTTGAGCACATACATTAGCCCTAAAAGTGTGAAAACATTTAAATGAGGGCATCTAGAACTCACCTTATCACAATGCTCGCTTCACAACGGATAGAGAACGTAGATGGGAGAACCGGGTCCTAGTATGTAATTAGGAACATGATAACACATAATCTCTCCTTATTATGTACTTGATACCTAATGTTTTTACGAAACGGGCCAAATGGGTCAGATTCTAATGCCATTCCCATTGTTGTTTAACCCGTCTAAACCGACTGTTTGTGACCTAAATTCACATCCCCGCATAGTGGTGACCATTCCCTCCCATGCACATGCATAATTTACTCAATCAAATCCTTAACGAGTCATCTTCCCTCAAATACCATAACCCGTTCAGTACACCGGCTTAAACAAGGTTTTTTTAGCATGTTAGGCACCACCCAAGTTTAGAGATAATTATGATCACCTTTAAATAGTTTAGGGATGCCCTAAATTAGATGGAACTCCACTTATACCCTCTCAAAGGCTACACAACACGTAAGACAAGAATCAACCCCAAGAAGGAAGGCATTAAAATCCTAAACTGGTTTGCATCAAGAACACATCATCTGGTGGTTTTAGGGAAGAGAGTGTCGAGTATGGAGTCTTTAGTCAGGGGCCGGCCCTAGGGGCCTCCTACTCGTGGGTTGGGCTTAGCTTGTAGGTTAAGTTAGAAACCCTAATCTAGTCTCTCTCTATATATATCAATCATTGTACTTGTAATTCTCTGAGCACATAAATATAATAAACACCCTAGTTGCAGCAAGTTGACGTAGGTCTTCTTTGCCCGAAAGCTGGCCAAGTATTGTTACAGTTTTCAGTAGTTCATCTGGAACTACTACACTCACATTCAAGGCGATGCGGGATTTGATTCTAAATGAAGATGTGCGTAGGAAAAATGCCGGAGAATCTTCCAGTTCTATTCTAAATACTGAAGGGAGGGGGAGAAGACATGAAAGGGGCAATAACAGGGGTAGGTCAAAGTCCAGGAAGAGAGGTCAATCCGAAAACAGAAAAGAGATTGAGTGTTGGAACTACAAAGAGAAGGGCCACTTTAGAAGCCAGTGCCCTAAACCACAAGCTACTAAATACAATAAAGAAGCGAACAACGTAGCAGCGCAACACCCAGCTGACGCCCTCATCTGTTGTGTCGAAAATTCCATAAAATCCTGGATCATGGATTTTGGGGCATCCTTTCACGCCGTCCCTTGCCCGGAGCTAGTAAAGAACTTGCGAACATGTAATTTTGGTAAAGTTCGCTTAGCTGATATCAGATACTTGATATTGTAGGGATATGTGATGTTGGTCTAAGGACTACACTTGAAACCACCTGCACATTGAAAGATGTCAGTGTTATTCCAAACTTGAGGAGGAAGTTAACTTCGGTTGATGCTGTGCTCTTTAAGTATGGTCAATGGAAAGTTATCAAGGGAAACCTCGTGGTTGCTAAGGGAAAGAAGAGAGACACTTTATATATGGTGAAGATACCTTCTGATGGTATAAATGCGACAACATCTAGTCCGAGTCCTTCCAATCTGTGGCACCAATGACTCGGACACATGAGTGACAAGGGACTGAAGATGTTGGCTGATAAAGGAAAGCTTCAAGATCTAAAGAAAGTTGAAACCGGGTTGTGCAATTCTTGTGTTTTCAGAAAACAAAAGAAAGTCACATTCTTGAAGACCGGTCAGATATTGAAAGCTCAGAAACCGGAGCTCATTCACTCAGACGTTTATGAACCTACATCGGTTCAATCTTTAGGAGGTGCATCCTACTATGTGACCTTCATAGATGATGCTACTAGAAAGATATCGGCTTAAAGAAGGTTTTTTTAGCATGTTAGGCACCACCCAAGTTTAGAGATAATTATGATCACCTTTAAATAGTTTAGGGGTGCCCTAAATTAGATGGAACTCCATTTCTTCCTTCTCAGAGGTTACACAACACGCAAGACAAGAATCAACCCCAAGAAGGAAGGCATTAAAATCCTAAACCGGTTTGCATCAAGAACACAACATCTGGTTGTTTTAGGGAAGAGAGTGTTGAGTATGGAGTCTTTAGTCAAGGGCCGGCCCTAGGGGCCTCCTACTCGTGGGTTGGGCTTAGATTGTAGGTTAAGTTAGAAACCCTAATCTAGTCTCTCTCTCTATATATCAATCATTGTACTTGTAATTCTCTGAGCACATAAATATAATAAACACCCTAGTTGCACCAAGTTGACGTAGGTCTTCTTTGCCCGAAAGCTGGTCAAGTATTGTTACAGTTGTCAGTAGTTCATCTGGAACTACTACACTCACATTCAAGGCGACGCGGGATTTGATTCTAAATGAAGATGTGCATAGGCAAAACGTCGGAGAATCTTCCCGTTCTATTCTAAATACTGAAGGGAGGGGGAGAAGACATGAAAAGGGCAATAACAGGGGTAGGTCAAAGTCCAGGAAGAGAGGTCAATCCGAAAACAGAAAAGAGATTGAGTGTTAGAACTACAAAGAGAAAGGCCACTTTAGAAGCCAGTGCCCTAAACCACAAGCTGCTAAAGACAATAAAGAAGTGAACAACGTAGCAGCGCAACACCCTGCTGACGCCCTCATCTGTTGTGTCAAAAATTCCATAAAATCTGGATCATGGATTTTGGGGCATCCTTTCACGCCGTCCCTTGCCCGGAGCTAGTAAAGAACTTGCGAACATGTAATTTTGGTAAAGTTCGCGTAGCTGATATCAGATACTTGATATTGTAGGGATAGGTGATGTTTGTCTAAGGACTACACTTGAAACCACCTGGACATTAAAAGATGTCAGTGTTATTCCAAACTTGAGGAGGAAGTTAACTTCGGTTGATGCTGTGCTCTTTAAGGATGGTCAATGGAAAGTTATCAAGGGAAACCTCGTGGTTGCTAAGGGAAAGAAGAGAGGCACTTTATATATGGTGGAGATACCTTCTGATGGTATAAATGCGACAACATCTAGTCCGAGTCCTTCCAATATGTGGCACCAACGACTCGGACACATGAGTGACAAGGGACTGAAGATGTTGGCTGATAAAGGAAAGCTTCAAGATCTAAAGAAAGTTGAAACCGGGTTGTGCAATTCTTATGTTTTCAGAAAACAAAAGAAAGTCACATTCTTGAAGACTGGTCATACACCGAAAGCTCAGAAACCGGAACTACATTCTTGCTAAGTACGCATGGGTTAGCCCTGCGTACTTAGTAAGTACGCATGAGAAGTGACCTGCGTAAGAGCATTTCTCTATGCACTTAGCAAGTACGCATGGGTACTTGGCTTTGCGTATTTACTAAATACGCATGAACACCATTTATGTGCGTATTTACTAAGTACGCGTGTTTCGGGCCATTTTTGAGAAGATAGTAATTTTGGTTTTTCCGGACCAGAATTTGTGTACGATGTGGCTTGGCGAAACACGGACGATATTTTTGTTGGATGATACCACTTGTCATACATTGTTTAGGTGTTCATACCTAAAAATGTAGGCTACGAGTATCCGGGATACTTATTTAATACGGTATGAATGTTGAACTAATGGGAGCAATTGGGTCGTCATCGACTAAATGTTTCGTTCTATTTGTGAAGATGTGGCTTCTTTAGGTCTTTCGGAAAAAGAATCATCTTGTTTATGTATTCAAACCTGAATATGTAGGCTATGAGTATCCGGGATACTTCTTTAATAGGGGATAAATACTGGAACAACTTGAACCCAAGGATTTGCTATTTTGGATCTTTGCAAAGGAATAAAAGAATAAAATCCTAGAGTTGGCTAGTTGTGCTTTTTGAGGATTTGAGTGAAGTGATGATGAAGTTGGTCATAGTTTACAGAGAAATGAGGGGGATAAAAATAAATGTATCATCAACCATGATTTCTCATGTAAACTATATTTTTCGTGCTCATTGGTCAAGCCTGTGTTCAAGATTTGATGTGATTCAATTATGATGGGATTTCTCATTTGGGATCTGGGCGGAATCCAGATAGACAACCTAGTTATGAAACTTCACCGCGGTGAATGTATACAGATTAGGAGGTGTGAACCAGGAATGAAGATCTATTTGAAGAATGTTGGACTTTGGATATAAGGTGATCACTGCTGAGCATGATTTTGTGTTTGATTCTATCAAGTGTTTTCAGGATGAAGCTGGATATCCATTGGATTATTAGTTGAAGATGGAACCTTCTATCATTGGCCGATGGGATAGGAAACATACCATTGTTTCTGGTCTAGTCAAATGGAGCTTAAACTGAAAGGGGATATTGGAAATGAACATCTTCGGGAATTTGGTTGACTAGTGAAGATACAGGATAGAGTTGGACACATCTGGTGTGAAGACTAAAGTTTATCTTACTGGAATTCCTATGGGAGCTGATTAGTTTGATGCAGGTTATTAGAAATTCAAACTCTCTATCACATGCCAGCTGATTTGGAGTTGTCTTAGTATACTATTGTTACCTGGTTAGGAAGGCATT
Organism: Smallanthus sonchifolius; assembly: GCA_023525975.1. Taxonomy (NCBI): domain Eukaryota; kingdom Viridiplantae; phylum Streptophyta; class Magnoliopsida; order Asterales; family Asteraceae; genus Smallanthus; species Smallanthus sonchifolius. The sequence continues at coordinate 22,270,236 of CM042043.1, forward strand.
GTCAGACTCAGAGTTCTAAGTCAGGGTGGAGCAAGCTACTGCTGAGAGGATGAAGTACAATGAGTTGTGTTGGGTTAGTTGGTTCCTATTGAAGCACTTGGTTTGGTCTACAATGAAAGCTACAGTTATGAGGGAGTCGTTTGTCATCACTTGGCAACTGAAGACTGAAGTTTGAAGATTTGAAGATCTTAAGTGGAATGCCAGAAGATCAAGTCTCGCCAGAAGACACGTGATGTCATTAGTTTAGAGGGAGTCTGTTAGGACATTCTTTGTAACTGATGATTATCAATGTTAGTGATAGATAGAATTTGATGCTATACTTAAGAGGGAGTTTGTAGAAGCATGTTTTTGTAACTATAGATTAAATTCTATGTATTGGTGTACTAGGCTAGTACGCAGGAGGATGTTCCTGCGTACTTAGCTTGTTCACCAGTTTGGTCCTGCGTACTTAGTAAGTACGCAAGGCTTTTGCCTTGCGTACTTGTCAAGTACGCATGACCAAACCCTGCGTACTTAGACAAGTACGCAGGTAATGTTCCTTCCCCTATAAATAGAAGACTTGTCTTCATTTGTAGGTGGAACTCTAGAAGTCGAGAGGTGTCCGGGTCGGGACGAGCTCTCCCGACCCCTGGACCGTGAGCTTAGATGAGAGATGTGTGCTCCTTCGGTATGTAGTCTGTAATACGGGATGACTTCTATGTTATGGATTACGTGTCATTTCATTATCTTTTGTCTTTGTTCGTGTTTTTTCTGTCTCGTTTCTTGGTTCCCACACAAATCACAGAACAGGTCCGTGTATTTCCGCTGCGCGACGAGGCTCTCGGGACCTACAACAAGTCGTTTGAGCCCTAACCAGACCGGACGATTTGTGTCGGTATTTCTTTACTTCTCTCGTGTCGGCTTGCAGATGACTTCTAGCGGGAGCCATGGGGTTTAATCTTAAGAAGGAAAGTCTTATTTATTTGAAATAATATTAGAAGTAAATACAACTATTTAAGAACACAATTTGTTAGGTCCGAGCGTTTATAAAGTACTTTTGGAGGAAGTTGTGCATTCCGACTTACCGGAAGAAGTTACAAGACCAGACGTACGTCAGTCACAGGGATAATTTTAGTCGGAATAATGAATTGTGATATACCGACAGACTTGAGACCCCGTTTAGGGTCCGTTATATTCATTAAGGAACAGTTGGCCGACCTTATTAACTGTTCCGTTACGAAATACTAACTCCCCTATCGAAAGGGTTAGTACTAGTAACTATGACCAACCTTATTTTAAATATAGCATTAATTAACAAGGAAAAAAAGATAGAGTAACGCCTTTAACGGGATAATATTTGTAATTACATTTCTTATCTTTTTATTTTCCTTTCAAAATAAAACTCATTTTCCAACTTATTATCCTAATCAGAAAATAGGGAGGGTTGAGTACGGGATCGGTGTCCATTGTTTGATACTTGGTTCTTACCCATATTATACTACGCTTCGATAGGTACACTTGTCTATTTTGTGTGTGTTTATTTAAAGTAATTATTATTTTTAATTTATAAATTTAAAACCTGATTTTGTGTAGCTCTAAATATATATATATATATATATATATATATATATATATATTACTACTAAAAACACGCTATCAGCGGCGACAGCGAAAAACAGGGGCGGCAGGAATCTGATCAAGCAGGTGCGACGACTGTCAAAGAGTCGGAATCCAACTTGAATATGACTATAGCGGTGTCGGAAAACGATCTCAGGGCCGAAACCCTAATTCCGAAAGAGGCGGCGACAGCAGAAACCCTAGTTGATCCAGGGGGCGGCTGTGAGTGTGATAAGATCAAGAGCTAAGCTCTGATACCAGTTGTTAGGTATCACACAAACACAACACACGCAAATACACGCTAAAACGAATAAACGACACGAGAGATTTATAGTGGTTCGGTCGGTATGACCTACGCTTTCTACAACTAGGGTGTTTATTATATTTAGGTGCTTAGAGAATTACAAGTACAATGATTGATATATATATATATATATATATATATATATAGACTAGATTAGGGTTTCTAACTTAACCTACAAGCTAAGCCCAACCCACGAGTAGTAGGCCCCTAGGGCCGACCCCAGATTAAAGACTCCATACTTGACAAATATAACACACACAGTTGGGGTGGTTAGTTGACATATGTCTAATTCGGGCAAAGAACATCAGGAGGCAGTCAAATGGTTGCTTAGGTATTTTAAAGGTACTTCGAAGATGGGGTTACGGTTCTCGGGTAAAGATATTGTTCTGAGGGGTTATACGGATCCTGACCTTGGGGGATGCAAGGAATCGTATAAGAGCACGACTGGGTTTGTTTTTTCAGTGGGAGGAACCGCAGTCAGTTGGATGTCTAGGCTACAGAAGAGCGTTGCCTTTCAACTACATGGCTTGTACTGAAGCTAGTAAAAAGTTGATTTAGTTAAAGAACTTTCTAGAAGAACTTGGAAAGAAAAAGCTAGACAGTCCACTGTTTTGTGACAATCAAAGTGCAATACATCTGGGGAAGAATCTTGTGTTTCATGGGAAAACGAAAACATTCAGCTGAGATATCACTTTATCTGGAGGTTGATTAGTGATGGCACCCTAAAGCTTGAGAAGTTTAAAAGGAACAGAAAATCTAGCTGATATGCTGATTAAGATGGTTACCTTAGATAAGTTGAAGCTCTGCATAGCTTCAAATGGCCTTCAGGTTACTTAATGAGAAGGCCACCGCAACTAGCAATAATGGGGATTACAGAAGTACAAGTGGAGTCGGAGTGGAGCTTGAAGTGTGTCAAAGCCTCCAAGTGGGAGATTGTCGAGTATGGAGTCTTTAATCAGGGGCCGACCCAACTCGTGGGTTGGGCTTAGCTTGTAGGTTAAGTTAGAAACCCTAATCTAGTCTCTATATATATCAATCATTGTAGTTGTAATTCTTTGAGCACCTAAATATAATAAGCACCCTAGTTGCAGCAAATGGACGTAGGTCATACCGACCGAACCACTATAAATCTCTTGTGTCGTTTATTCGTTTTAACGTGTGTTTGCGTGTGTTGTGTTCGTGTGATTCCTAACAGAGAGGACCTATGATAACACGATGAACGGGGCTATACAAGGCCTCTTGTGATTCAAGGATCGAGCAATGTTGGGTTAGACTAATATTTAGAGGATGATTTTTTACGGCTTACGTACTCATTCGCTAATTCTTAAACACTTGCAATAAATATAGAAAAACCTCCTAAAGAAAAGGAAAATAAGAGGGTATTTGGGATTGCTTATTTAACTCTAAAACTGTTTTTTTGTCAAAAGTGTTTATTGACTTATGATTTTTTCAAAAGTAGTTTTTAAAAAATTGTTTGGATTAGCTTTTATGGTGGGAAAAATCAATTAGTTTTTTTTAAGTGTTTGGCTTAGCTTATTTTTTATTGTCGGGTAAATGGTGAGTAGATTCGTAATTTTATGTTTAAAAAGTCATAAGTAATTTTAAAAAGCCAGGATTTGTGACTTTTGAAAAACAATTTATTAAGACTTATCAAAAAACCAAAATAAAAATGACATTTATCCTTACCAAACATTTTTTTTAACTTATTGGTTTTTTTAAAAAGTCAATAAGACATTTTCAAATCCCAAACACCCCTAAGTTATCCAGTAACCCACTACTTGTTTACCACCCATGATCTATTAAAACAATAAAACATGTGAGTAAACTAAAAATCATGTTGACCCATTCTAATTATTTGACATGTACCCCGTTGACCCGTAACATCAAGATGAATCCATACATGGAGCTCGATCAAATGGCATGCACAACATCACGATCTCATAAGAACCGTTAGAGAAAACCCTAAACTGGTTCTTTGGCAACTCGGTTGTAAGGCCCGTTATTCGATAGTTTCTAGCATGCATGAAAGTATGGGTTCGGTTCCAAGGATTAGACTAGATTATACCTGATCGTTTGACAGAGATAGAAGCTCGCGAACTGCACACAGGCAGCACTCATAACCCTCCATGCACACAAACAGTAATCATGTTTAGTTCCTGCTCAAGCAACAGCCAAATAAGAAGTTAGGAGGATGTATAATACACCTTACTATGTGCGCAAGAACACAAAACGAAGGGGTCTCGGTACCACATTCTTTTTAGGGTTAACAAGGCATGAAGGATTTCGGTAGGGACAAGATGAAGTGGGATTTGATGAAGGATGTATAATACACCTTACCTGTTACGTTGATTGGAGACAATAGAAAAAAGTCATGCTTGAATGGGGAGGCTCTTGCAGAAACCAGAAAGTGACGGAAGTGGAGGAGCGGCTTCTAGGGCCGATTAGGGTTTAAAAAGCTTGCACTAGAAGATTCTCATTTAGTACACAAAGCCCCCTCCAAATCCTTCCCTCGTTAAATTATGAAAATAACTTTCATAACCAATCACGTGTCCAAAGTAAGCTAGGGTCGGCAATTCCTAACATGTTGAAGACAAACATGATTAAACATCTATATCTATATTTTCTATATTACATAATAAACAAGTAAAATAGGAGGACACTTTCTCAATTCAAGGTCTCACCGTTCTCATTTTCTCGCTTCTCTTTTCTATTAATAATCAACTTCACTATTTTCGGCAACTAAATTAATTATTTGTTTTAATTTTTATTTATACATTTTTTAATTTAAAATTGTGTTTATCATCAATTAATTTGTTCAATCATATTTTTATCAACTCTACAAACTGAAAACAATTTTATAGCCGGCTAGAATTCAAATAAAAAACTTTTAATAATATATTTACATATTCACATTGTTCCATTTTGACGTGTGTATGTGTTAATAGATTACATTATATTTTATTCAACCCGCATAATACACGGGTTTATTCAACTCGTGTATTACACGGGTTTTAAAAACATAAACTTTTTATTACTACGTATTTAACATTACATTTATTCAACCCATGGGTTTTAAGAACATAAACTTTTTATTACTACATATTTAATATTATATTTATTCAACCCGTGTAATACACGGGATTCTAGCCTAGTGTTTAATAAAAAAAAGTAGACTATGTAATTTTATATATTTTTTTTGAATAAGTAAAATTAGGAAACTAAGCTCAGTCATTTCTCCTTCTTATTATATAAAAGATACAACTCTCTTATAGATATGAGATATAAAGTAGTTAAACGAGTCGTATTCATATTTGACACTTGTGTTCGTGTCGTCTCTAACATGTTTAACACAATTTGACCTGTTTTGGCAGCCCTATCTAAGCATACTTGACAAGCTTTACGTGGACGGAAATCAGAAAATCGCCGCTAGAATGAATTTAACCAGAGTTCATTTGAGTCGGATATTGAGTTTTTAAAAATTATTTTTAGGCTACTTAGTAAAAACCCTATACACACACATAAGGTAGGGATAAAATGATAACCAATATTTTATTTGATAACCGTGATAACCACTCTCAACGAATCACATAATTTATAAATTATTTATACACATTATGAAAAAAAATCATAGAATAGTAAAGAAGTTTTAGAATTCTTCCCGTTAAGTCACTCTTACTTATTTTACACCTGAAAAACTACTCAATTTTCAATTTGTATTCCAATTTTATGAAACGTGAAATCTTTTACACGTTAGTGATAATGTGTGAGTGTTTTTTTTATTAATACAAATATTAAATGGAAATTAAAAAGGATTAGATGGCTTTTAACTTAGAACCTTTTTTTTAAGAAACCATAATATTTGAATGGGACAATTGCATATACCCCATTCAAAACCTTTTTAATTGCATATTTACCTAACCAAAAATCAAAATTCATATATCCCCTCCCCAAAAATCAAAATTGAATACATCCCCTTCTCAAAAACCAAAATTGAATATATCTCATATATTAATAAAAAAAATCAAATTTTCCAACTTTTTAATTATTTTTTTAAAATAAATTATAGAGTGACTATTTTACCTTTATTTTTACTAAAACTTTAAAATTTCTCAAATTTTCATATTTATCGATTTTTAATTAGTTTTTATCGTCCTCTTTACATTTCTTTTTGTTTTTATGTTTTTTATTATGTTTCGATAATGGGTTTTAAAATTTCTAAAGAAAATGTATATCTTTTGCATTGTTATTAATTATTATTTTTTTACGTTTTTTCATTTTTCTTTAGTCTACTCTTATTTATCACTAGCTTTCGGAGTAAAGCCAAAAAAAGACATAAATGTCGGCGTTGTTGTGAATATGGATACCATGACAAAACATGCAAAAACCTGGCATCTCAACATCACACTACAAGGATTTCACCATTTCCAGGCTCCGCCTGTCCAGACGACACTTGTCATCGGGATAAGTCACCCTATACAGACGACACTTGTCGTCGGGATAGGTCACCCTATACCGACGACACTTGTCGTCGGGATAGGTCACCCTATACCGACGACACTTGTCGTCGGGATAGGTCACCCTATACCGACGACATGTTTTCGGGATAGGCCAAACTCAATTTTTGTGGGGGAGACCGTACACTGACGACATGTCGTCGGTATAGGGTTAAGCCAGATGGAGGGAAAACATGTCCCCCAATGAATTATTGGGGAAAACCTATACCGACGACATGTCGTCGGTATAGGGTAATTATGATTTTCTTTTTGCTTTTTTTTTATTTAATAAATTTCTCGTGGTCAAATTTTTTTTAAATAAAAAAAAATCTGGAAAACCCTATACCGACGACATGTCGTTGACATAGGGTTTTTTACTTTATTGACTGCCTATACCAACGAAATGTCGTCGGTACAGGTGACCTACGGCGCTGACAATCTACCCTATACCGACGACATGTCGTCGGTATAGGTCTCAGCGATATAGGTCTCAGTTGATCAACTAATGGGTCAAAACTTTGAAATTTATTTTTTGTATTTTGGAGATTGTGACGTCGATTTTGGTAGTTGTTTTATGTCATGATTTTATAGTGCCATAACAGATTGAAACTTTGTCATTTGTTTTTCATTTTAATGATCGTTGCTCGTATTTTTTGATGACTGTTACTCCAAAAACTAGTGATAAAGAAGAGTATACTAAACATAGACGGAAAAAAATAATAACAAAACAAATAAAGTTTTTTTTTGCTTTTAAAAATTAAAAAACTCACGAAACATAATAAAAAAAACATACAAACCCCCAAAAAAAAGTTAAAAAGGACAAAAAAATATTGGGAAAATAAAACAAAATTGGGTAATTTTAAATTTTTACTAAAAATAAGGGTAAAATATTCATTTGATAACTTATTATTAATAAAATAATTCAAAATGTGTAAATTTGAAAAAAAAAATTATTAAGAGAGAGGATATATGTAATTTGGTTTTTGAAGAATGAGATATATGCAATTTTAGTTTTAGGTTGGGAAAATATATAATTTAGAAGGTATAGAGGTGGGTATAGAGGTGGGTATATGCATTTCTCCTATTTGAATTTATAAAAAATCTCTCATTGAAAAAAAAAAACGATAAGCATTATATGCAATTCTCCCTATTTGAATTTATACTTACTACATTTGTGTCTGATGCTTTAGCTTGAGTTACCCATACTAGCATTCGTTACTTGGTGTCATTCTCAGTTTAAGTCAAGACATCGGGGATGTCTAAATCTTTCAAATTATTGCTCTGATGCCAACTTGTAAGGCCCTAAACCCGGAAGGGCTCACGTGTTGGATTTACTCATTCATAAACAGTTCATAAACTTCAAATAAGATTAAAGAGGCGGAATAAACGTCATTACATAGCAGCAAATTAAAATTTGTCTTTAACATTAAATATTTCAACAATAAAAAGGGATGTCAGTCACATATCACTAGTAACTCCTCGTGTAGCCAAGCATCATCCAATCAACATTCATTATCCTTAACCTGACATACTCTTTCATTCGTTTTAAGAAAATGGTTTATTGTTCATTCATTCAGTAGGGTTTTATCGTTCATAATTAAAACAGGGCTTAACATTCATTTTCATTCATACATAAAACCATTTGCCTATCCATTTAAGTCATACAATAAATATCTAAATATGTTTTACTGTTCATTCCGTCATTTAGTATTGTATTGCCCCTAAGGCTATCATGCACGAAGACCAACAATACAATACGTCCCGTCCCTTTCATTGCCCCTATGGCTCATACGTCCATAAACCGACATATTTGTTATCATACTTAGGACTCGCAAGTCACTAAGGCGATCCTATTCCATTTTATCACTCTTAGGGCCCGCAAGCCCCGAAGTGATACCATTCTCGGGTCACATTAAACCTGAGTGGCCGTCGTCACTCCAGTCCATATTGTACAACCTATAAACCATTAATAGGCCACAAAGGCACTACTCATGTTACGCTTATGGCAACTATGGCTCGTTGTCTATAATCTACCATAAGACTGGGAATATTTCCAGACTTCATTCGTCAATTCCATTCATTCAACGATTTGTAATGACTTCCATAGAACATTTGTCTGTTTTCATTTCGTAAAACATTCATTCGTTTATAAAACCTTTCCCGTTCATTATAAAAACAATTCTTTATAAACATTATGTTTCATAACATTTCCTTTCATAAACGTTCATTTAATAAAGCTTTCTTGTGTAACAACCCTAATTTTAGTGCTATATTTTTTTTATTATTTATTTATTTACTTGTTTATTCTAGAAGACAAAAGTGACACAGACATAGACGGGTACCGGTATAAAAATTTATGACACAATTAGTGGTTACAAACGAGGACCAATGGGCTTGGCCCATGTATGATTTATTAGGCTTAGTCCATACATTAGTTATTGGGCTTGGCCCAATCGTCCAAAAACCCATTAAATATAGACACACTTATAAAAACCCGAACGGTTATACGGTTCTAATCATACCCGACTGGATTCCAGTACGGAACCCGGGGTCATACCATATGTAATATATTACAATAAGAGTTACCTACATAAATACTATCTACATAAATTATGAACTTATAATTACACAAGTAACACCCCACAATTGAGTAACTACGTGCACTCGCGTATCTGTAAAACACGAACAGGGGTAAAAGATGATCTGTCTATAAAAATAAGAACGATAATTAATATTAACCAAGTATATACTTATATAAAAGTTAATATGAATGTCTCACATTTATAAGTACTAAAAGTAATACCTAGTGTTACAATTTAAAAATGTTACATGGTTTATATAAAATTAATATCTTTATAAAATCTACCATCTAGTATATATAAAAATCTCTACATATATATGAAGTATTTATATAAAAGAATTATTTACCTAGTAAACCTCTAATTAAACAAATTTTTATACATGAGGTAGATAACTTTATAAAACCTTCACAATTAACTCATTCCTAAAATCAAGCCATTTATTTATTTTTTCTCCTTTGATGATTTACGTCCAAGCCACACACACACCCCTATCCCATGATTTTTTTTATAAGAACTTTACCTATTTTATAGCAATATTCAAAATCCTAAAAACTAGCAAACGTTTTTTCATTTCCTTCTAAATCCTAAAAACTAGCAAACTTTTTTTCATTTCCTTGCAAATCGTCCAACTCCAGGACTCCACATTTGAATTTATTATTTTTTTTTAATTACCCATCCATGTCTCTTAATATCTTGTAAAGAAATCCTACCATATCTATCTATAAGTCAAACCCTATATCAAATCCTTTACAAATCTTGCCATATCTCCTATAATCAAGAAAACTTACGGTCCCTAGAAGATTTGGGCAGGATATCACGCTCCACCTCCTTCTTCCCCAATCAAAATCCATCAGAAATCTCCATTATCAAGACCCATTGCATGCATTCTTTGATTAAGCTCTTATACCATCTCTTTCAACTTATTCTCTCACAAAGCTCTCAAGAAACATTCTCCATCAACAGCTGAGTTTGAAACAGCCTTCATACCCTCCTGGAATTTGGATTTTTGGTGAAGAACAAGCAAGGATTCAAGCCAAGTTCATCCCATGTAATTTACTACGTTATTACCAGTCAAACTCTCGTGTTATCCCCTCTTTACATACTGATTTTATCCATAAACTACAGCCATAAACATCCACTAGAGTTCAAGCAATCCATCCTTAACAAGCTCTCTCCATCCATTCTTCAATCAAACGGTTTGCATCCAAAAATCCTTAACTATTCGCGTATGGATTCATCCTTGTTCTTTGATTCTAGTTTTGGTCATCCAATCCCATACCTTGACAGCAGGTTTCTGTCCCAGTGAAGGTCCTTATCAAGTCCAGGAAACTTCCAAGGATCGCCCCTAAGAAGGTAACCCGAAAAACCGTTGTAACCCTTCAATTTCATGTGTTAAATTCATGTTTTCTAAAAGCTATTGCACTAAGTCTGATTCCTTGTGAAACCCACATTTTCTCAGCCCCCTGGATCAGCTTGAAGTTGCCTATTCGTGCGTATAATCACCCCTTCAAAAAGGTACACAAGGCTTACCCGAAAACCTTACGTTTATAAGCATTATATTCACTATTTTACACCGTTATAGGCACGTATGACACCCCTATATGTCCAAACCAATAAAAATGCTAAATTTATAGATTACTAAGTTTCTAAAGTTGACTCATAACAACTTATGGCTCTAAACTTGAAAAGATATAAAAAATAATCGAAAAACCGTTGTGAAACCGTCGAAACGGATTCCACAATCTTATTTATTCAAAAACAGCCTTTTCCACAACAAAATTATAAAATCAGAATTTTTCCAGAGAGTATATGTCCCAAATAAATAGTTTTCCAAAAAGAATCACTCGAAACGTTTACAAAACGACCGTACGATTTTTACAGGAAACTTTATAAATTGGGAAAAATAACTAGACACCTCATAAAATTATGAAATTTTACAGGAAACTTTATAAAACTAATATAAACCCAGGAAAAATGTTTAATTAGGTGCAGGTCTTCAATTAATATGATTCTTGTTTAACGTAGGTAAAATAAACCGATAACAACATGAATTTTTAATAAATAGTGTTTCTGACCAAAAACTAAGTTTTATAATTTTTAGGACTTAACCATACTGTACTAAGGCTGTATAAAATGTAAAGTCTAATTTATAAGTTCATTTAATAATATTTAGGAATTTAGGTCATTTCTAGACAATTAATTGCACTAAAAATAGAAAACTACAGAAAATAATTATATAAAAATTATTTTTATGCTTTATAAGTCCTAACCTACTGTATAAAAATATAACTTAGAAATATTGAGGTAATTTTAATTATTAAAGAAAATATATCATTTAAACGAGTTAAAACGATAGCTAATTAAGTAAAAGTAACAAAAACAATAAAATAGTTATAAACCTCATTTTTCCAGAATTTTTGTCTTGTATAATTTAAGTATGACTCTCACTTGAATCTTATAGATAACCTTAAATTATATATTAGTTAATCACTTCAAAAATGTGAATTTTGGCAAAACCAACATGTTAGAATTTAACGGTATTACAATATTATTATTTTACCCCTTTTTGTAGATATAGATAACTCATATAATAACTAAGAACTATAATAATTTAAGTATTAATATGTATACTTAACCTAAGCTTATTCGATTATAAATAATATATTAATCAAACTAATAGAACGAGTTCATTTGGACATAGTGTACAACATCACCTTAGGACACCGACACGTATGGACTAGTCTATGATATTTGATTTATTAGTAACACATTGTTCTAAACATAGGGGCCCTAGTTTGTACCAACCAACGACTTATCTTTCAAGCTACCACAAGGTGAGTTCATGTGATCCCCGTTTTACAAATTATTTCAATACACGTTTTGGGGACATGAGATACATACTCCTAAACTATTTTATACTTGGTGTGATACATAAATAAGGCCATTTTAGCTGCCATAACGAATCCCCGAACTTTTGTACACAATCATTAACTCCTTTGGAGCCAACGAATATATGGGTAGTACTATCTGGTGAAGCCCCCGCACACCATGGGCCCGACGTAACCGGGACAACCTCCCATTGAATGATAATCATATAATGATGATGAATATCTTGTGACATATATTCGTTTAACAGTTGTAAGCTTATGTTGGCAGACGTGAGCAATTAAACCCATAACAATAAGGGGTATGAGTTAGGGGAAAATTATTATTTCTAGTTGTCCATGGGTTGTGGGCACAGGGTTGATTGTGAACTTATTTATTATGCACCAAACTTATTTATTTGTGTCTATTGTATAAAACACATGAATTCACCAACATTTTGTTGACGTATTTTGTGTATGTATTTCAGGTACTAACCAAGAGAAGGAGACTTAGGCACGACACTTAGAGTACAACCATGAAGAAACTAGAAGAATAAATTATTTAGACAATAGTACTTTGATTGGTTGTAAATTTGTTTTATTTACTTTCAAGACATGTATTTTTTTTTCTAGTTTGGACGTTTAGTCCAACTAAGTAATGTAATTTGTATTTCCGCTGCGTTTGGTTGATATCAGTCGTCACGCCTAGCCCCCTGGTCGGGTTGTGACAGATTGGTATCAGAGCCAACGGTTTTAGCGAATTAGGGTCATAGAGGTATAGACTCCTAGGCTTTAACCGCAATATATAAAAACTAAAAATAACCCACGCACTAATAGGCTTAACATGTAGGACTTAGGGTATTTAGAAAAATAGAGTTTTGAACAACCTTGTATTTTATTTTTATTTTTTTTATTGCTTAGATGTTTATACACTAACTTCTTATATACTATAATTGTACGCCTTAAGATCCAAGAAATAATGGCCATGAACGGAAAAGGCAAAGCAGCGATCGTTTACGTCGACTCATCAAGCTGGCCTCCTAGGCCCATCTTACCAACATACTTTATGGAATACGAAACCCAGGTGATGGCGCCCCCTTTTGACATGGGCGCTGGACCATCAAGACCCTCGCGACCGAGAGCTGTCAGAGACTTTCCAGTGGGATGCAGACCATCGCCAACAATACCCGGACCAGAGAACTGGGCACCGGAGGAATCAGAGCAAACTATCGAGACCTACGGGTCTTGGTCGTCAGTAGAAACAAGTGATATGAGTGTGAGCCGGTCACGCTCAGGTGAGGCCTTACGCATCGGCCAATCAGCATGTGTACCACCTTGCCCCACCTGGGGGAACGACTACGCTGGGTGGACAGGGTTACCTGCTCAACCCGAGTTGCCTTCATATCCCGCGCCAACTCCTTTCCCCTTCCTGGAGCAAACTAGCTTTGTTCTGAGAGCACACCATAGCGTGCACATGAACTTTAACGAGAGGTACAATGATCCGTACCTCATGGACCCGCGCTACTCGAGCGCTTCACTTGAGACTTGGCCCCAACAGACACCGACTATGGAGCCGCCGCACCAACAGTCGCAACAAGGCGAAGAGAGCCCCCTCCATGAAGGAACAGCTTCAAGAGGTACATGGAGAACTTTGGTGACCAAATGAGGAACATTGGTGACCAAATGAAGAGCATGGGTGACCAACTGAAGGAAGCTATCAATTCCAGACGACGCCCTTCCCGCCGCCATCGCCGTTATTGAAGAACCTTTCATATCGTACTTCTTATTGTATTTTATTTTATTTTGTAAACGAAATGAGTAAGTTACACTCGTTTTCTACTATCATGTATTTTGTTTTCTTCTTCGACACATAGCGTTTAGCTAATGTCAAGTATTGTAAAAGCTTCGCGAATTACTTCATTAACAAGCATTTTTTTTCCAAGCGTTTAGTAAAATCCTAATATTGCAATTATAAAGAGTGTGCTAAACTGTCAATATGGCTATATGTCTCTTATATTTCAAAGCTTATTTATCAGTAATGGCAAGAGGAAATGCAGTCTACACTCGAGCTAACGCTCGAAACAACACCAACACCGATGGCAACAATACCAACACCAACACCGATGACAACAACACCAATACCAACACCAACACCGGTGACAACAACACCAATACCAACACCGATGACAACAACAACACCAATGATAACAACACCAACACCAATAACACCAACACTAATACCAATGAGACTGCTGATGCCCGACTCCAACAACTTATTGCTGAAGCTGTTACCAAGGCACTAAACCTCAATGCAGAACGAAACGCGGGTGACGGCACCGGAAATGAGGGTACTAACGGTACGACAAGTGGTGGTGGAAAAGGAAGTGGTCAGGAAGACAATGAAGCTAATAAGACAACCGAAAGCACCAGGATTGGATGCACCTACAAGTCATTCATGGCTTGTAAACCAAACTTGTACTTCGGAACCGAGGGAGCCACATGAACTATTCGTTGGCTAGAGGAAATAGAAGGAGATTTAGACATCAGTGATTGCCTAGAAAAAGGACAAGGTTAGGTTTGCCACTCACTCACTCAAGGCCGGAGCTCTATCTTGGTGGAACTCGATTGTGAAAAGTCGAGGAGTAGACGCAATTAACGCGATGCGATGGACTGAATTCAAGGAGCTTATGATAGAAAGGTACTGCCCCATAAATGAGATTGAAAAGATGGAAGTTGAGTTCTTGAGTCTGGAAATGATTGGGACGGCAATTCTGGAATACACCAATCGCTTTAATGAACAGGTCGCCCTTGTACCACATCTTGTGACCCCCGAATCCAAACGGATCGGCAGGTACATTTGGGGTCTCATACCTCAAATCCGAGGGATGGTCAAAGCCTCCAAACCCACAACTTACCAAGCAGTGGTAGAATTAGCTCAAACCTTGACTAATGAAGTGATTCAAAACGGTGGTGTAAAAGGAGTAGAGAATACGGGAAATAAGAGGAAGTGGGACGACGCCCGATCACCAGGTGGAAACCCAAGTGGTAGGTTCGGTGGAGGTAGATTTGATGGGAATTCAGGAAGCAGGGTAAGTGGAAATTTTGGAGGAAACTTTGGAAGGAACTTTGGAAACTACAGTGGAGGTTCAAGTGGAAAACCTAGGGGATGTTTTGGAGAAAACTCAGGAGGAAAACCAGGAAATGTAGTAAGTAATAGTATGAGAAGGAATGATGGCGGTATGCCCAAGAATCCATATCTAGGAAATTTTCCCATGTGCAACAAATGCAACAGATATCGCACAGGTGAATGCAAGCCGCTCGTGTGCTACAAATGCAACCGTCAAGGCCACAAGGCATCATATTGCCGAGCCACGACATATACCGCAAACAGGTGCCATGAATGTGGTAGCACAAATCACATACGCCCGCAATGCGCACGGTTGAAAGGGGACAAAGCTCCAGTCGGGAGGCCGAAAGGGAGAGTCTTCGTGATGAATGTAGAAACTGGCCAAGAGGAACCCGTTGTTGTAACCGGTACGTTTTTAGTAAACAACCATTATGCTTTTGTATTATTTGATACCGGTGCAAGTAGGAGTTTTGTTTCCACTAAGTTTAGGCCTAGAATTGAATTAAATTCTTCTAAATTATCCAATGCCTATATTATAGAATTAGCCGATGGTAAAACCATTGAGGCCGGTGAAGTGATCAATAATTGTACCCTAGAACTGGATGAACATTCATTTCCCATAAATTTAATGCCCGTTCAGTTAGGAGGGTTTGATGTCGTTGTTGGTATGGACCGGTTGGCACGTTACCGAGCCGAGATCGTGTGCGACAAGAAACTGTTAAGGATCCCATTATCCAATGGGGAAATGCTTATGATTCATGGTGAAAAGACGAGGGAGGCCTTAAATATAATCTCTTGTATGAAAGCTAACAAATGCATGAGAAAAGGATGTACGACATACCTAGCATATGTATTAAAGGAAGAAGAAGAGAGACGAATAGAAGATGTGCCAATTATAGCTGATTATCCTGATGTATTTCCCGACGAACTACCAGGCTTGCCACCACCTAGATAGCGGGAGCAGCACCAGTTGCTAAATCGCCATATAGACTAGCACCGCTGGAAATGCAAGAGCTTATGATCCGATTACAAGAGCTTATGGATAAAGGATTTATTCGGCCGAGTTTCTCCCCATGGGGAGCACCAGTGCTATTCGTTAAAAAGAAGGATGGAACATTGAGAATGTGCATTGATTACCGCGACCTAAACAAGGTCACAATAAAGAATCGGTATCCTTTACCAAGGATTGATGACCTATTTGATCAATTACAAGGATCGAGTTATTTTTCAAAAATTGATCTAAGGTCGGGGTTCCATCAACTCAAGATCAAAGACGTACCAAAGACCGCATTTAGGACTAGGTATGGGCACTACGAGTTCCTAGTAATGCCCTTCGGTTTGACAAACGCACATGCTGTTTTCATGGACCTCATGAACAGAGTTTGTAAACCCTACCTAGATAAGTTTGTGATTGTTTTCATAGATGATATTCTGATATACTCTCAAAACAAGGAAGACCATGAACAACATCTAAGGATGATTCTAGAGCTACTTAGAAAGGAGGAGCTATACGCTAAGTTTTCAAAATATGAATTCTGGATGCGTGAAGTGCAATTCCTTGGGCACGTCGTGAGCGGAAAAGGAATTCAAGTAGATCCCGCTAAAATTGAAGCAATCAAACAGTGGGAAGCTCCTAAAACCCCTACAGAAATCAGACAATTTTTGGGATTAGTCGGATACTACCGGCGCTTCATCGAAAATTTCTCAAAAAATGCTCAACCTTTGACATCCCTAACTCAGAAAAGTGTCAAATTCGATTGGGGTACCAAGCAACAAGAAGCCTTTGACACCCTAAAACAGAAATTATGCAGCGCACCGATCCTATCCTTACCTGAAGGAACCGATGATTTTCTAGTCTATTGTGACGCATCACGACAAGGATTAGGGTGTGTCTTAATGCAAAGGAGCAAGGTGATTGCTTACGCGTCTCGACAGCTTAAACTTCATGAGAATAATTACACTACCCACGATCTTGAATTGGGTGCTGTTGTATTCGCACTCAAAATCTAGAGACATTATTTGTATGGTACAAAGTGTGTTATCTACACTGACCACAAAAGCCTTCAACACATCTTTGACCAGAAGATGTTAAATATGAGGCAAAGAAGATGGGTAGAATTGCTAAATGGTTATGATTGTGAGATACGTTACCATCCGGGCAAAGCAAATGTCGTGGCCGATGCTCTAGGTAGGAAGGAACGAATTAAACCTCTCAGAGTTCGTGCCTTGAAAATGATGATGCAATCAAACTTGATGCCTCAAATAAAGAGTGCCTAGGAAGAAGCCCTAAATGAAGCTAACCTCGAGAAGGAAGGGTTAACAGGCTTGGAGAAGAAATTTGTTTCAGGAAGCAATGGTGTATTGAAGTTCAATGATAGAACATGGATCCCAACCCATGGAAACCTAAGGGAAATTATTATGGATGAGGCTCATAATTCTAAATACTCGATTCACCCAGGGAATGACAAGATGTACATAGACTTAAAGGACAAGTATTGGTGGCCAAGAATGAAGAAAGATATTGCCACTTATGTAGGGAAATGTCTAACTTGTTCTAAAGTTAAGGCTGAGCATCAAAAGCCATCTGGTTTGCTACAACAACCCGAGATTCCTGAGTGGAAATGGGAAAGAATCACCATGGATTTCATCACTAAATTACCCAAAACCGCTAGGGGACATGATGCCATATGGGTAATAGTCGACCGATTGACAAAATCTGCTCATTTCTTGCCAATAAGGGAGGATTACAAGATGGAAAGGCTAGCCAAAATATATGTAGATGAAATAGCATCCAGACATGGAGTACCTGTTTCAATCATATCCGATCGAGATAGCCGATTTACCTCAAGATTTTGGCAAACGTTTCAACAAGCCTTAGGAACATGCTTGGATTTAAGTACCGCGTACCACCCGCAAACTGATGGCCAAAGTGAGCGTACGATTCAGACCTTGGAAGACATGCTTAGGGCATGTGTCATAGATTTCGGAGGTAGTTCGGATACTCATCTGCCTTTGGCAGAATTCTCTTACAATAATAGTTACCATACGAGTATTAAAGCCGCCCCATTTGAGGCTTTATATGGGAGGAAGTGTAGATCCCCCATATGTTGGGCAGAGATCGGTGACAATCAATTAACGGGACCTGAAATTATCCAAGAAACAACCGTTAAAATCATGAAAATAAAGGAGAGGATTGTAGCCGCAAGAGATCGACAAAAGAGTTACGCCGACATACGACTTAAACCCCTGGAATTTGAAGTTGGAGATAACGTGCTACTAAAAGTTTCACCTTGGAAAGGCATTATTCGTTTTGGGAAAAGAGGTAAACTAAGTCCTAGGTATATTGGACCATTCAAAATCCTTGAAAGAATCGGCCCGGTTGCCTACCGCCTTGAATTACCTAAGGAGCTTAGTAGTATTCATGACACTTTTCACGTGTCAAACTTGAAGAAATGTCTAGCGGATGATTCCTTAATTATACCACCCGAAGAGATGCGCATCGACGACAAGCTTCGTTTCATCGAAGAACCTCTAGAAGTAATGGGACGACAAGTAAAGGCGCTTCGGAGAAGCAAGATCCCGATTGTTAAGATCAAATGGAACTCAAAAAGAGAACCCGAATTCACGTGGGAACGAGAAGACGAAATGAAAAAGAAGTATCCCCATTTGTTTGACCAACCGATCCCCACAACAGAAAGCACAAAAATTCATGATTAGCCAAAATCCTTTCACGAGACAAATTCTGGTTATGTCCACCTCTCTTAAACGAGGTACCTATGTTTACTATGTGCCCTTTTAAATACTTACTTGCCAAATTATCTACTATATGATTTCATGTTAATATATGTGCCCTAGATAATAACATCACTTAAATTTCGAGGACGAAATTCCAATAAGTATGGGAGACTGTAACAACCCCAATTTTAGGGCTATATTTTTTATTATTTATTTATTTATTTACTTGTTTATTCTGGAAGACATAAGTGACACAGACATAGACGGGTACCGGTATAAAAATTTATGACATAATTAGTGATTACAAACGAGACCCATTGGGCTTGGCCCATGTATAATTTATTAGACTTAGTCCATACATTAGTTATTAGGCTTGACCGAATCGTCCAAAACCCCATTAAATATAGACACACTTATAAAAACCCGAACGGTTATACGGTTCTAATCATACCCGACTGGATTCCAGTACGGAACTCGGCGTCATACCATATGTAATATATTACAGTAAGAGTTACCTACATAAATACTATCTACATAAATTATGAACTTATAATTACACAAGTAACACCCCACAATTGAGTAACTACGTGCACTCGCGTATCTATAAAACCCGAACACGGGTATAAGATGATATGTCTATAAAAATAAGAACGATAATTAATAATAACTAAGTATATACTTATATAAAAGTTAATATGAACGTCTCACATTTATAAGTACTAAAAGTAATACCTAGTGTTACAATTTAAAAATGTTACATGGTTTATATAAAATTAATATCTTTATAAAATCTACCATCTAGTATATATAAAAATCTCTACATATATATGAAGTATTTATACAAAAGAATTATTTACCTAGTAAACCTCTAATTAAACAAATTTTTATACATGAGGTAGATAACTTTATAAAACCTTCACAACTAACTCATTCCTAAAATCAAGCCATTTAATATTTTTTTCTCCTTTGATGATTTACGTCCAAGCCACACACACACCCCTATCCCATGATTTTTTTTATAAGAACTTCACCTATTTTATAGCAATATTCTAAATCCTAAAAACTAACAAACTTTTTTTCATTTCCTTGCAAATCGTCCAACTCCAGGATTGCACATTTGAATTTTTTTTTTTTAATTACCCATCCATATCTCTTAATATCTTGTAAAGAAATCCTACTATATCTATCTACAAGTCAAACCCTTTACAAATCTTGCCATATCTCCTATAATCAAGAAAACTTACGATCCCTAGAAGATTTGGACAGGGATATCACGCTCCACCTCCTTCTTCCCCAATCAAAATCCATCAGAAATCTCCATTATCAAGACCCATTGCATGCATTCTTTGATTAAGCTCTTATACCATCTCTTTCAACTTATTCTCTCACAAAGCTCTCAAGAAACATTCTCCATCAACAGCTGAGTTTGAAACAGCCTTCATACCCTCCTGGAATTCGGATTTTTGGTGAAGAACAAGCAAGGATTCAAGCCAAGTTCATCCCATGTAAGTTACTACGTTATTACCATTCAAACTCTCATGTTATCCCCTCTTTACATACTGATTTTATCCATAAACTACAGCCATAAACATCCACTGGAGTTCAAGCAATCCATCCTTAACAAGCACTCTCCATCCATTCTTCAATCAAACGGTTTGCATCCAAAAATCCTTAACTATTCACGTATGGATTCATCCTTGTTTTTTTATTCTAGTTTTGGTCATCCACTCCCATACCTTGACAGCAGGTTTCTGTCCCTGTGAAGGTCCTTATCAAGTCCAAGAAACTTCCAAGGATCGCCCCTAAGAAGGTAATCCGAAAAACCGTTTTAACCCTTCAATTTCATGTGTTAAATTCATGTTTTCTAAAAGCTATTGCACTAAGTCTGATTCCTTGTGAAACCCACGTTTTCTCAGCCCCCTGGATCAGCTTGAAGTTGCCTATTCGTGCGTATAATCACCCCTTCAAAAAGGTATACAAGGCCTACCCAAAAACCTTACGTTTATAAGCAGTATTTTCACTATTTTACACCGTTATAGGCATGTATGATACCCTTATATGTCCAAACCAATAAAAATGCTAAATTTACAGATTACTAAGTTTCTAAAGATGACTCATAACAACTTATGGCTCTAAACTTGAAAAGATATCAAAAATCATCGAAAAACCGTTGTGAAACCGTCATGAAACCGTCGAAAACGGATTCCACAATCTTATTTATTCAAAAACAACCTTTTCCCCAACAAAATTATAAACTCAGAGTTTTTCCAGAGAGTATATGTCCCAAATAAAGAGTTTTCCAAAAAGAATCACTCGAAACTTTTATAAAACGACCGTACGATTTTAAAACGTGTTTTAGAGCCGTAAATTGGGAAAAATAGTTAGACACCTCATAAAATTATGAAATTTTACAGAAAACTTTATAAAACTAATCTAAACCCAGGAAAAATGTTGAATTAGGTGCAGGTCTTCAATTAATATGATTCTTGTTTAACGTAGGTAATAAACCGATAACAACATGAATTTTTAATAAATAGTGTTTCTGACCAAAAACTAAGTTTTATAATTTTTAGGACTTAAACATACTGTACTAAGGCTGTATAAAATGTAAAGTAGAATTTATAAGTTCATTTAATAATATTTAGGAATTTAGGTCATTTCTAGACAATTAATTGCACTAAAAATAGAAAACTACAGAAAATAATTATATAAAAATTATTTTTATGCTTTATAAGTCCTAACCTACTGTATAAAAATATAACTTAGAAATATTGAGGTAATTTTAATTATTAAAGAAAATATATCATTTAAACGAGTTAAAACGATAGCTAATTAAGTAAAAGTAACAAAAACAATAAAATAGTTATAAACCTCATTTTTCCAGAATTTTTGTCTTGTATAATTTAAGTATGACTCTCACTTGAATCTTATAGATAACCTTAAATTATATATTAGTTAATCACTTCAAAAATGTGAATTTTAGCAAAACCAACATGTTAGAATTTAACGGTATTACAATATTATTATTTTACCCCTTTTTGTAGATATAGATAACTCATATAATAACTAAGAACTATAATAATTTAAGTATTAATATGTATACTTAACCTAAGCTTATTCGATTATAAATAATATATTAATCAAACTAATAGAACGAGTTCATTTGGACATAGTGTACAACATCACCTTAGGACACCGACACGTATGGACTAGTCTATGATATTTGATTTATTAGTAACACATTGTTCTAAACATAGGGGCCCTAGTTTGTACCAACCGACGACTTATCTTTCAAGCTACCACAAGGTGATTTCAATACACGTTTTGGGGACATGAGATACACACTCCTAAACTATTTTATACTTGGTATGATACATAAATAAGGCCATTTTAGCTGCCATAAAGAATCCCCGAACTTTTGTACACAATCATTAACTCCTTTGGAGCCAATGAATATATGGGTCGTACTATCTGGTGAAACCCCCGCACACCATGAGCCCGACGTAACCTGGACAACCTCCCATGAAATGATAATCATATAATGATGATAAATATCTTGTGACATATATTCGTTTAACAATTGTAAGCTTATGTTGGTAGACGTGAGCAATTAAACCCATAACAATAAAGGGTATGGGTTAGGGGAAAATTATTATTTCTAGATGTCCATGGGTTGTGGGCACATGGTTGATTGTGAACTTATTTATTATGCACCAAACTTATTTATTTGTGTCTGTTGTCTAAAATGCATGAATTCACCAACATTTTGTTGACGTATTTTGAGTATGTATTTCAGGTACTAACCAAGAGAAGGAGACTTAGACACGACACTTAGAGTACAACCATGAAGAAACTAGAAGAATAAATTGTTTAGACAATAGTACTTTGATTGGTTGTAACTTTATTTTATTTACTTTCAAGACATGTATTTTTTTTCTAGTTTGGACGTTTAGTCCAACTAAGTAATGTAATTTGTATTTCCGCTGCGTTTGGTTGATATCAGTTGTCACGCCTAGCCCCTGGTCGGGTTGTGACATCTTGTTTCAAACATTGTTACTATAGAAAACATTCATTTCATAAACATTAGTTTAACAATCATTTCATAAACATTTCATAAGCATGCACGTCATCATAGTAACAAGTAAATAGTAAATATTGACTCGCCTATGGTACGCACAATCAAAGGTCTCTAAAGGATCTTCTAACCTATACATACGCATCCTAAAGACTTAGCATTGCACACAACACATTCATTTTACCATCAATACCGAGAACTTAGGAGTACTCGGTTTATTCCCGAGAACTTAGAAGTACTCGACTTTAAGGGAAGTTCTTGGAAGCTTACCCGAGAACTAGAAAGTACTCGACTCTTTCCCCTATCCGAGAATTAAGGGAGTACTTGTAACGAACCAACTTCTGAGTTGTTATTATAATATAATTATATTCTATTATATTATATGAGTGTAAATAAATAAAATTGAGAGTTGGATATTTGTGGCAAATACTAATTTAACTAGTTTCGGTGTAAGGGGTTATTTTTAGAACTCCAGGGGATGTTTTGTAAATTTGCCAAATCTACCCAAAAAGGGAGGGGGATCGCAAATCACACACACATAGGTATGTTCTTGGTGGTTTGCAAGTGAAGAAGAACAGGTGTGAAGCTGAGATCGAAAAGCATAGTGTTTGCATGTGAGATTAGAGGATTTTGGTGTGCACATCTTCCTCTAACTATCATGTAATCTTTCATCTATTGAATCCACCATTTGAGGTGTTCTTGGTGAGTTATGGGTGAAATCCGAGTTGGGGCTGTTAAGGGTGAATTAGATGATTAGAAACTTGAATTGAGTTGTTTTCTAGCTTAAATTGATGTAAGGGAAGTAAATAAAATTATCTAAACATTTAAATTGTGGATTCAAGAATCAGAGTTCTTAAGGAAAATTTGGGGGTTTTTGATTTAATGATGTTAGAATGCTTAATTGAGGTTAGTTAAGTGTCTAGGAGTTAATAGACACACAATTAACTATAAAGCCCCAATTTTTATGGTGTTTTGTAAAATGGGAGTTTGGTGGAACTTGGATGATTTCCTAAACGGGTCATTTGGGTTAAAAGGGTGTTAAGGGTTTGATTATGTTAATCTACCCTAGACAAATATGAATTTTGGTTATTTGGTGATATGGGTGTGTTAGAATCCTAATTGGTGTAAATTGAGATGTCTAGACTAATGATTGAGATATTTGTATAGGTGATCGTGTGCCTAAGATTGAAGCTAAGCCAGAATCGTATAAATCACAAGGTAAGTGTCTTTCACTTACTTAGTAATGTTAGAAGTAGGTTAATTGTTGTTAATTACAAATAGTATGTTTAATAATGTTTTGAATAATTATGTTTTTAATCTTTGCAAAATGCAAACTTAACTAGTTTCTTGAATTATGTTGGATTGTTTAGATGCATATGAATCCTCATGGGATGTTCAAGAAGTGGTATATGGTCAATATAATAATGTCATAATGTCGTGGAATCGTTAAAACGACCAAGGGTCGAGTCGGAAGAGCTGAATTACATTTAAAACGAATTTTGGGATGTGGATGTGCAGGCCTGATGCAGGCGCAAACCGCGCTGGTGTTGGCGCAAATTGTGCTGGGCAGCGCATGCTGCACTAAAAATCTTATGTTTTGCGCTGAAATGATTCCGAAATGTGTCGTTTTGACCCGAGTTAAGGTATTAACTTATAAAGGGTTCTAAGGGGTGTCTAACATTACTTTGTAGAGACTGATAGAAACAATCTAAACATATAACAATTGATGGAAACAATAAGAATAATAAGAACACCATCAATACTATCAATCACTCGTATATTGATGTGAAAACTGATGATGATTACAAGTAATATGACTACTATTTATACAAGAGGATAATGTAACTGATTGTGATATATTCTCCACAATCATTGCTCTAATCAAAACGTAACAAACTACGCTATAATTACATAGGAAATGAGTTACATAACAAAAGGAATTGGTCAAGATAAAATCCCATGATTTGCGCTAACTTTGACTTTGGTATATTTGACTGTCCACATCGATATCTACCATCGGCATCAATCTTTGTCTTCAGTATTGACTTTTCCTCAGTAGTAAACATGAACTTCGGTACCTTTCTAGTCGGTAGCCAATCTGTCTCTTAAGCATATCCCAACAGAATTGGTTTTAAAAGAGAAATTATTGATAAACTATCACATAAAACTTTAAGAAGAATAGTGGCAAAGATAAAAGAAGATAGAGTATGATCAACAACAAGAACAATTTGATAAACAGTATGATCAACATCAATCAATATAGAAAGATCTTATTGCCATAGTTCAGTCTACATCAAGTGATCCATCAAATCAATCAACTTATTTATTCAAGATAAAAATAGATGAAGAAGTCAAAGTTTAATGGTTCAAGAAAAAGAAGACATCATTTCCAAAAGAAGATTCAAGAATTGTTTCATCTTTTAAACCCGGTTTGGAGAATTTTTCAAAATTAGTTCTTAAGGATAAACTCATTAGTTGGAAATATGATATGCATGATGATATGTTTGTAATCAAAAGAAGCAAGGAGAAGATACCATATCTCAAGAATGGGCATGATTTGGTGAAGCTTCCACATCTGATTTAAGAGCATTAGGCAAGATCAACCTGCATAACCATGGTAACTATCCTGGAAGAAATGATTTTGAGAAGTTTCTGAGAACCTAAGTAAGAGCGAATTTCAAATATATCAACAAGCACCTAAAAGGACCAGGAAAGTATTTGTTTAGGGTGAAGGTCCAAGAAACAGACTAGTAGATAGAATGGTTGATCCATTGATGCCATCCGAATCACCATTGCCTAGTGAACAACCTTTAACAAATGATGTCTTACCTCAATTTAATCATGCAAATAAAAAGAACAGAGGATCATTGCAACCATTTACCAATTTTTATTATGATCCAGTGTCTATGAATGTGTGGTTGAAATGGATAAAGAAAAACTAATCAAAGTATATGTTCCCCAAGAACTAAACGTTTTTTAGCAATGACGACATTTTGGCTATTAGTTCTATGAAATTTCATTGTCTACCTGATTGTGCAGATTATATATATAAAAATATGATCAATTACACAACGGTTTTAAAAAGAAATCACCAATCCTAACCACACACAACGACAAGTGTACCGTGTCAGTATGTAGCAAGTGTGGGCAAGACCGGATATCAATCCGTGGACACCGATGACAACTATCGATAGTAAACCTTTATCGAATCCTAACCTAATAATGAAGATGAATGCTTTAAACTAACAACTAAGACCTAGAACTAGAATCAACTAAGACAGTAAGACACTTGAAAGAAATAGACAAATATGAGAAACTAAAAAGACAAAACGAACTAAGACACGAAGCAGAAACCAAGTATGAGAGAAACACTACCTAGACCGGGAATCATATTGACTAGTTAAAATGCTTTTGGAAACAACTAACCGTACAACACCGACTCTAAAGATAGAGTAACTCAGGAATCGCTAAGACACGTAGGATCTCCTCTCAGACTCACCTACACACCTAAACTGTCCTAAGGGTCAAGATAAGCTAACCGGTAAGAAAGTGGATCTTCTCTCAGACTCACCACTCCCTAGAACACCAAGTACTCGAAAACAACTTCATCTCTCTGTCTCAACCGTTACTATACCCAGAGACTATCATAGACAGACCAAAGGGCAAGGAGTAAGCACTAAAATACCGAATATGACACGAAATTGCAAGTGATAAAGCTAACCTGGACAACTCACTCTCGTGCAATTGCTACAAAAATCACCAAAACCAAGAGACAACCCGACAACCTATCTCCTCTCAGACTCAAGGTTGGTAAAACACTGATTTTTAAAGACCCACACAACTGCTCCTAAGACCGATCGAACCGTTTAGACCAAAAACACAAGTAAATGACCCAAAACTCGAAACCCTACTCGAAACACATAAAGAAAACGAACAAGATGACAAGCAGAACAAGTTCATGCAAGATATATTCAAAAACTCAAACATTCATATCCATTCATACTCAATAAATCAGTAACCTTGACAATAGCATTCGTCATACGAGTAATTAAAAAATCGAAAAATATTCAAACCACGTCAATAATCATTTTAATCTAGGTAGCAAACAAGTTTAGTCGATCATGAGAAAAACAGAACCCAAAAAGTAAATAATAGCATTCATCGTAAAACAGAAAAAATAATTAAACTGTCTGCCTACCTTAATTAATTCATCTGTCTGTTTTAATAAATGTTCACCTGCTTGCTTGTTTCTTTCTAATTCTTGATTTTATGCTTCTGTCCCTCTTTTTTTCCTTTGCTCGATGATACTCCAAAATCACAAGATAGCCACAAAAGTTCTCTTTAATATATTTGAGGTGCTTTGACTTTTTTTATGTTGTTTCTTCGTTGAACACAAACAGCCACAACTCCGGTTCTCAATTAAGTCGCATGCCTCTTCGTATGTAGCCTTCACTTTTTTCTCCAATTTGACCGCCATCCCCCTATATATTTTTATTATTTTATTATTTATAACCTAGCCCATTCAACCCAATTAAATTCTAATGTAACCCAACTAATTCAAATTTAGCCCGTTGATTATTTATTTGACCCAAAGTTGTAATCGCTCCATTTTTTTCAATGTCCAACTTTAGCCTCTCTAAACTCTTCATTTGAGCTCGTTTTCATTTTCATTTAATACCTACAAAATTCATATATAAACCATATAAATGTCGGTTCACATGAATTTGATAATAAAATGTCTAAAACGAGGGTTTAATACGTATGAAATATATATATAAAATACGACGTATCACTACCAAAATATTTGCAAGATGCAGAGTATTTTTTGAAAGTTATAGCTATATATGCTAAAGAGGATAGAGGTGAGGAGATTGATTATAGTGACTATTTGTAAGCATCAGCATATGGGGGATTGTAAATACCATAAAGGTGGGTACTTAAAAAATTCACAAGTGTAAATACCACATAGGAACAACCTCTACCCTGGATGAAGAATGATTCGGATAACTTTCAGAACTTCAAGTATAAGTACTTTGGATAAATACCATAAAGGCATGTACTTAAAAAATTCACGAGTGTAAATACTACAGAGGAACAACCTCTACCCTGGATGAAGAATGATCCGAATAACTTTAAGACCTTCAAGTATAAGTACTTTGGATGAATACTGAAGCATGGATGTCAATTACATACTCTAGATAGAAGACATAGTACAAGGCAGACACTCTGGATGATCAAAATGATCATCCGGACCGGACTTTGTTTCTTCTAAAGAGGTTTACTCCGAATGAAAACTAACAACTTAGATGAGTTAGTTAATTAGGTTTGCCACTTGGCATCTCTCAAACTTAATGTATATTGTTTCATTCAGTCGTCTATAAATAGCATGTATTAGTTATGTTATTTTGTAACTATCATTCACAATTGTACGAACTATTATCAATCAATACAAGAAATCTTTTATCCACTTCTTCATGATTGTTTGTTTGTGTTTGATTGCTATTATCATTGAATTGACTGATTCCGTCTTTCAATTCAATCTCACATAATCTAGTTCTTGTTGATTTACGATCCTACACATACACTAACTTATTATTAGTAACACATGCATTATAATCACCAATGCATACATTAAAGTACTATCACTAACATATGTATTGTAATTTGTAATCACCAAACATACACTATAATATTAAGTGTTTCACTCCTTTATGATACTACAACACATGAAATTTCTATGTCACGCTAGTATTCAACATTCCATACAAAGGGTAGAAAGAACAATAGCATGAGGCAGGTATTACCAAGGTAGATTGACAACCAAACTACATTGGTGATCAAGGAATAAATAAAGGTTTCATTCTCTAACCAAAAAGTATATGAATAAATATACATCTTGCAAACATATAGATGAGGGAAAACCTCATGTATAAGCATAATGAAATTAGATGGCAATGTACACTCTCACAACATTTCACAAAGGAATGGTGTATTTTTACACCCACCTTGAGCTGAGGGCTGTACAAAATATCACAAATCATCATCATCACCTTATTGTTTATGGTTGGGTGCAAAAAAGAATCAGATGAGAATCTCATATCAAGAATCTATGGGATCAACAGGAAGGGAAGTTGCCCTATGAAGAGGTTGAGAAATCAAGTCCCCTGTGCACAAGTTCTTGGTTGTGCTAAAACTAGTGTCTTCACATGTTTCTGTTTCTCTATCCTCTAGGGTAAAAGACACGAAATGGGTTCCCGACGCGAAAGATTTTAGCAAATGATCATGATCATCTTTATGTTGTCTTGATGTTTTATGTTTTGTATGTTTGTCAAATGTTGGTGCAAGTCCTAGTTGTTTATCTTTAAGTTCCCTTAGCTCCATTTGATACTTAGCCTTGAGCCATCTCAACTCTTGTCTAATCTCATTTTCATAATCATCTGCCACATCGGGTTCTTCAAACTTGACCACCTTCTCAACTACTGGTTCATCTTCTGTACATGAATGGTATTCACTCTGGTTCACACCCCATATGTCAGAATACTGTAAACCATCAGATTGGCTCGAGACAACAGGTGCACCTTCGGTCAAACACAGCTCGGAGCCTTCAAACTGGTAAGTTATTTCTTCAAACCGCCCATGAATATTACCACCACAATGATGTCTTGAACACTGAAGTAGTTTCTTCTTTGATTCTGGATTGATTTCAGAACCATTTGATGCACAATTTTGACAGTAACCGTCATTGTTCTCGTGATCTTGTTCTGATGATAAGAAACCACCCTTTTTCCACTCTGGCACCAAGCAAGAAATTTCACCATCAATCATGTTGGCTATTTTATGGACATCTTGATTGGTGATATCCAACTCAAAAACCATTTCATTTGCAACACTAAATGCGGTGTCTGATTCGATGTCAAAAGGGAAGTAAATATTCCGAACGCGCCCTGCAATAGCATCCTTTTCAATTCATAAATAGTAACAAATGTTGAGTTTCTTAACAATATTAAAAGAAAAGGTAACGGTTATATTTTAATTATCTTTATTAAACATTGCATCTGGACAATCATTTAAGTATATGAAGTCAAAAAATAAAAATTACCCTTTATAATGTTAGTAGGTGTGTAAACAAGCCGAGCCACACGTGAGCTACTCAAGATCGGCATGCTAAAAGCTTGAATCATGCCAAGCGTGAGCCTTATTTGGAGCTCATTTCATACACGAGCTTGAGCCCGAGCTTCAGTTTAACTAGGCTTGCAAACCAACTATTTATATATTTATAATATTTTGATTTAATATAATAAATATATAAATACATAATAAATTAATATTATACATACAATTATGATAATTAAAAATAACTAAATAATATATATTTTATTATGTATATAATTATAATTACAAATATATATGTATATATAAACAATTAAATGTGTGTATAAATAAATTAACTGAATAACTAATGAATAATAAACCGGTTAAGCTTGAGCTTAAAAAACTATTCACGAGCCATCTTTAGACATAGAGCTCAAAACGAGAGCTTGAGCTTAGGCAAGCATGGGCTGAGCTCGACTCGTTTACACACCTATTCTTGTTAGGAATATATTTCTTGTAAGCGAAAAATATTCTCAAATATAACATTTTACCGCGAGTTAATATAGCAGAACGTCTAGAACATACCTTCTCTATCGGCAATTCTTAGTCTTAAGAAGATACCCTCATCATCTTCTCCCCTCCTTCCCTTTATAGAAATATCAACATCTTCCATGTGGTCTTCTTCTTGGGTTGTGAATAGTTGGATATCATTTGCTTCGGGTTCATAATTAAGAAAATTTGAGTAATTACTGTTGGGTGTAAGATAACGGCTATCCATTCCATCAAACTCTCTCCAATAATCAACCGACCTCAAATCATAACCATAATCTTCAGGCTGCAGAAAAGGGTCTTTAAGTAGCTCTTTAGCTGGAAGCCTAAGTGAAACTGTAACTAGACATTTCTCTACAAATTGTCTCACTTCAGGGTCCTTAACTTTGTATAAAGCATCCGGCTTTTTCCCCTATTTAGTATAGGAAAAATATAGATTTAGTGTTTTGAATATTTGGATTTTAAAAATATAAAAAGTAAGTGAGTTCATACTGAAATAACTTTTTTGTAGATCTGAGCGGGATGCGTGCATTCACTGTAAGGATATTCAAATGTGACCATCTCCAAAATGCACATCCCAAATGCATAAATGTCGACCAATTCATTGTATTCTTCGGCATAAACCTCAGGAGCCATGAACTCTGGTGTTCCTGAGAGGAAACAAGAAGATGAAACTACTCATTAAGGCTAACCGATGAATGCATTTGTAGATTATAAAAGCCAACTACCTAAGACAGAGTACAATTACGACAACTATATATTTATGATAATTAATATTAAAGTCTTCCATCCATATATATGCTTCCATATTCACATCCATCATCAAAACAGTTTTAAGTTACTTATTTACCAACTTTTGAACCTAATTTAGCATCTCATAAAACTTGTATTTTATTTTATCAAAATGTCCTAAAGAACTATAATTTATCAAACATCACATTCTTGAGTTTAAGTGCATAAACCTGTGGAACTTTACTTACCAACACAACGAGCAGCATGAGATTTACGGAGGATGGCAGCAAGACCCAAATCACCAATTTTAACTTCTCCTTGATTGCCATTAACAAAGATATTGTCACATTTAAGATCTCTATGGATGACAGGAGGATCATGGCTATGGAGATAAAGAAGGCCTTTCAAGATCTGTCTACACCAATGTTTGATTGCTCTTATATTAACCCTCCTGTGTTTTTGCCTATACCTAATAATTAATTAAATATTATTATTAACGCAACTCTAAATCAATTTAATAAGATCAATCGTTCAGGACGAGGGGTAAATCAGGCTGCTCCCAATGACACCCCGGCTCATAAATGCCCTTTTTTCAGGTTCAGTATACAGTATAGTAATCCAGATAACATCAATTGAATCAGATCAAGACATCAAATCCCACTAACAAAATATAAAAAAAATTAAAAAAATAATAATTAGTGGGATGTGATGAACTTACTGTCTAAGTGTACCAGAAGTGAACATCTCAGTGACAAAATTCATGTTTCTATTTGCAGTATCAACCCAAGATGTGTAGAACTTCATGATGTTGTTGTGTTTCAAGGTTTTGAGAAGATGAATCTCACAATACAACCTCTCCAGATCCTCAGGACTTTGCAGGAAATCATAAAGCTTGACCTGATTCCAAGCAACTTCTATACCTTCATACTCATCAAAACCCCTATAACTTTAACAACACAAATCAATCTGTAAATCCCACATCAAATTCCAAAATACCCATCAATCAAATCAACAAATTTCTCGAATTTATCAAGTTTCTTGATTCCTTACACTGTTTTTGAAGCCCCTTTTCCTAAAATATCATTATACTGCAAGAAACAAGATGAATCATAACAAGAAATCAAAAACCCAAATGGGAAATTAATAAAAATTAAAAAATTAAAAATAAATATTATTTTTGGGATTTTAGTATTGTACCCTTCCATATCTTCCTGTAGGATCTACTTCAACAAACTCAGATTCATCTGAACCAAAACCATTCATTATTTACTTCAGCTGTTGAAGAAGATGAGTTCTTGATGATGGTGAAGAAGATAGATGCTGATAATATGAGTTTTAGTGCAATAATTATGTGGAGATTGAGATTGAGATCCTCCTCTTAGAGTCCATCATAAAGAAAATAATAAGAAAGATATTTCAACAACTCAGAGACAACGAGGTAAAAGATTTCTAAAAAGAAAAAAAAATCAACTTTTATTTATTTTTATTTTTGTTTCACTTTTTATTTGCCCCACAGACAGCCACAAGCACAAGCACACAATATATATGTATACTCGTTTAGATCACGTGGTGAAAAATATTAATATATAAAATTTTAAAATTTTTATGTATATATTTTACAGATGTAAAAATATATTACAAATACTAACGATAGAAAACAAATTCAAAATATTTAAAAACTAATATATAATTGGGTTTCGAAAATACATTAATTACTATTTAATATAATTTAACTTTCATTTACTATTTGATTGAAAACAAAAGTTACATAATTATATTTCAAAGTTTTTTATAATAAGGGATAATTTAAAATAAATGTGTTTTGTTAGTATATTTAGTATTTTTTTAAACATATATTATTATTCAAAAATGGAAGTGCATTAAATAAGAGAGAGACGAGAAAAAAAAATAATGAGAATGAATATGGAGGTGATATGTGACATAAAAAACATTTATTTATCATATAACTAGTTTAGATCCCGTGTATACACACGGAGTGAAAAATATCAATAAATAAAAAATTTAAATCTTTATTTGTATAGTTTACACGTGTAAAAATGTATCATATAGTAAGGATAGAAAACAAAACTTAAAATATGCAAAAACTAATATATAATTGGGTTTCAAAAATAAATTAAATACTATTTAATGTTATTTGTTTTTCATTTATTATTTGATTGAAAATAAAAGTTAAATAATTATATTTTCAAAGTTTCATAAGTGATAATTTAAAATAAATGTATTTTATTAGTATAATTAATATTTTCTTTAAATATATATTGTTGTTAAAAATAGAAGGTGCATTTAATAAGAGAGAGGGCGGAAAAAAAATGATGAGAATGAATATGGAGATGACACGTGGAATGGAAAAACCTTTATTTATTATATAGTATAGATTACTATTTTCTTTAAATATATAATATTATTCAAAGGAAGTGCATTAAATAAGATAGAGAGGCGAGAAAAAAATGATGAAAATGAATATGGAGACGACATGTGACACTAGAAAACCTTTATTTATTATATAGGATAGATATAGATATAGATATGATGATAAAAATACCCTCTATATAAATTATTTTATTTTATTTTATTTTCTTGCGTTTTCTTTTCTATCTATTCACGAGCCAACCACACAAACACATGCATTTGTGCCTTTGTCTATTTATCAATAAATTGTATCCACACTTATATTATGAATACAAAATTGTTTGGTTGGTTCCAATATGTCTTATCATATCCATAATTTGATCCCAAACACTCCATAATCATTATTTCCTAGCATTAATAAATGTATTCCACACATTAGTAAATTCTCGTGGTTTCTTCATATAACATATTGAATTCCACCTGTCTAGCACAACCTAAGACGTAAAATCTCGTTGATTAGCAGAATATGTTGTTTCTAATATGTGGTTACAAAACGTTGCTTATTTTAGAAAACAAAACAGTATTATTAAGAAATAACGAAATGAAAACTTTTCAACTACAATATTAGATACTTAAACAGATTAATTGGTGGGCCGACATAACATTGTTTACATTTAAAGAGGATAGAAAACTAAACACACATAAGTGTTACTATTTTTGTTGAAGAATCATATAAAGTGTAAAACTATATACTTGTATTGTAATTTAGGGGTAACCCATCCTGTTTAGGAATATTCCAATTTTAGCTTTGTCTTGTTCATATAAATAAAAAGTAGTGTAAGCAAGATTGGTAATGAAATTTCCTTTTAAAACATATAATATATGAAGATTTTTTTTAATGGTGTGGGCTCAACAAACATGTCTCACCAGGGGAGGCTCGTATATTAGTCTACCCATACAACCCTCAAGGAATTCGAATCTGCGGAGGGTGTTCCTAATTTTTATGAAATGCACCTTCAAGATTTAAACTCATGACCTTCACAGGGAGAAAACCCTTTAGGAAAACCCTTCTAACCACAAAGACAAAGACAAAACCTTGATTGTAAATTTGAGATTTATTACCATATTAATGACCCTTTTTAACTATTGAAATAGAGGAATGTTATGATTTTACCATTAATTCAACAAAAGCAATGTTTCCATTATCCCATTGGAGCTTGAAGTTCTCTAATCTTATATAACTTACCATATATTATACACCATGTGTTCAATCACGTGCATTAATACCTTTTTTTTATCAATTTTTGTGTCAAATCCTAATAGATAATCAATTATTGTATTAATACCTTTGTTATCAATTTTTATGTCAAATCCTAATAGATAATCAATTATTATAAGCCACATTCAATACGAGGGTCGTTCATTAGATTTTGAATATCTTGTGCGACTAGTGAAAATGAGCCCTAAAATATACACTTATATATAAAAAAAAATATTCACTAAAACGACGATAATTGTTATAGCAATAAACAAAACAAAATTACTGTATAAAAATGATTTATTTTATATAGTTAAAGGAATTGTGAGGCTTTCATAGCATTCATGAAAGCAAAGTCGGTGATCAACTCTTCATAATCCATACTCACTAAATAATCGTTCTCAATAGCTATCATTTTCAATCCATTAAATATTTCTTGAGATATTGTGGATCATAAGTAGACTTCAACAACTTCAATTTTGAAAAGTTATTTCTGCAAATGACACCGTTACTGGAATAGTCAACAAAAATATATATGCAATCATTAGTATAAAGATTTATGAATTATGTACACAACTTTTGAGAGCACCAAGTAATCGGAGATGATCTGAAATAAAAACATGTGACCCGTAGTACTTCTTCCATCATCGGCATCAATGTTTTGGTTGTTATCACTATATCCGATCAGTTCATCTTTTCCACCTCAGGTATAGTGTATTGATGTAGGGTTAAATATCCCGTGTATAAGAGTCGAGTTTTGTACGTTTTAAGAACGTAATTGTGTTTATCGAGTCAGATTTATGGGTGTTTTGTAGTTTGGTGTGTTACAGGTTAAATATGCTTAAAGAGCGGAAGGATACGAAGAAATTAACGAAGGTACGAAGCCCGAGAAAGTCAAAGCAAAAAAGTCAAAGCAAAAAAGTCAAAAGGCTGGAATTTTAGGTCTTCGCTGTACGCGAAGAACAGGAGAGCAAGTTTCGCGGTACGCGAGGGCTTGAAAAAGCCCACCTGACTATTAAACCTAATTTCAATTATAAACTCATTGTGACTCCCATTCTCGAAGAACCTTCTTCCTTGCCGTCCAAGAGATTCCCTAAGGCGATTCCAGAGAGTTTTTGGCGAATTGTTCTTAGTTTTCTTATGCTTGTAAGTTTAAAGTTTGAACCTTTAACGTTTTCAATAATCATGAGCGGCTAAACGCTTTCGTGATCCCTCCGGGTGAAAGATTTATGCTTGTATGTGTATGATTTCAGTAGATGATCAATATTGGATTGAAGTTTTGTGAACCCTTTAAGTTCTTTGAATTCAATTGTGTGTTTGACTTATTAACAATTGCATGTTTTCGATTTATCGTATCTATCGTCGTTTCTTGGTTTTCTTGCATCGGGAATAATCCGATTTTGTGATTGAATTGATTATTGTGTGATTGGGTTAAACAATTTAAACAAGGTTATATCTATGTAATCTCTTATCTGGTTTGAAATTGAAATTGTGTGTATGCTTTGCTAAATCTGAATCCCGGAGTGGTCTGTCTTTCTCTAATTGTTTTTACAACTTAAAGTAATTGCTTTTGATAATTCTAAGTAATAAAGTTTTAATATTTAGTAGTAATTGAATCGGTTTAAGTTAAATAGCATTCTCCACGTATTCCCTATGGATTCAACAACCCTACTTCCCTGTCTACAGTCTAGGTAGCTAAGTAGTGATTTTATAAATATTTTTGATTGACCTTGACACAACGATCAAAATGGCGCCGTTGCCGGGGAACTTGTGCGCAAAGTGCTATTTTTGATTTATTTTTTTTAGTGCTACTAATTTTGTGCTTACATGTGCAGGGACAGTTTTATGCATACTAGGCGCTCAGGAAGAAATTCACCATTATTGTTTGATCCAGAGATAGAGAAAACAGCAAAAGAAAACAGAAAACTTCAAGGAATCGTCAAAACCATTTTAGAAAAGCTCAACAGTCCTTCGGTAAGGATGTCACAGAATCAACCCATGAATCAAGATCCTAATTAAGGTGGGGAACAAGACCCACCAATTCCACCATACCCAGATCTTCTATTCCCCAATCAACCACAAAACCAACCAAACCCACCTCAAAACCAACAACCACCAATTCCACCAAATCAAAACTAACCACCTTCTCCACAAAACCAGAACCAAAATCAACCACCACCAAGATTCCAACAACCTTTACCTCAACCCGTATTCCGAAATCAACCATACCAACCACATGACAACTACCCGAGCTATTCTGATTATGAAGATGAAGATAGCAACCATCCATAGCACGGTTCTCAACATGAGAATTGGAACGAAGAGGAATAGTGGTACGATTTAAACCATCAATAGGCATTCCCTCCCCAAAATCATAGGAAGAACATAGATGAATGGGTTGAAACACCACCGAGAGCAGATTATGGGTTTCCAACGAGGAACAACCGTCATGGGTATATGGGTAACTTGGAACGAGAGAACAGGTACAGACAGCCCGGTAACATACAACCATAGAGACATGATCAAGGGGTGGACAGTCACTTCCACCCCGCTTTGGCTTTAAATGCTTCCCCTGTCATTCCACCGGTTCATAGGGGGAATACATTCGAGATCAGACTGGGTTGTCATGGGATCCTCCCACACTTCAATGAGAGAGCTCCTGAAGAGTCATACATACATTTGTTTGAATATGAGGCTACTTGTGGGACCATAGGTGGTCAGGGGTTCACTACTAATGAGGTGAAACTGGTGCTTTTCCAGTTTTCACTAAAAGACAGGGCAAAACATTGGTTTCTATCTCTTCCAACTACAAGCATTGCCACCTGGGTATAGTTACAGCAGCAGTTTCTTGATGAATATTTTCCACCTCATAAAACCAATGAGGCCCGAGCTTCTATACGGGATTTCAAGCAACAATCAAGGGAGTCTTTCTATGAGGCATTCAAGAGATTCAAAGAGTTGCTGAGAAACTGCCCACACCATGGGATACAAAAGTGGGAGCTCATACAGGCCTTCTATGATGGGCTATTACCTGAGGATGTGAGAGATGTTAATGCTACCAGTGCAGGATCATTCTTCGAGAATCCTGTGGATGTTGATTGGAAGATTTTGGAGAAAATGGCAGTGATATCAAAGAGGCAAGCCAATGCCAGTCAAAGAGCAAAGACAGGAGGGACTGTGAAAGCAGTGGATTATGAAACTCAAAAGCGTCTGGATGCCATGGAAGTTCAAATGGCGAGGCTTGGTAGGCCCAGTGGAAGGGAGGTGTCTAATGTCTCACAGGGATACCCGGTGGTTGATGGTTGTGGTGAGTTAGGCCATACTGTGGAGAGTTGTTCAAGAGAGCAGGGCAAGCCGGAAGAAGTGAATTAGATTGGAGATGATAGGAAGCCGGACATGAATGCAACACACTACCATCCGGGACTCAGAAATCATCCTAATTTCAGGTACGGTAATGCAAATAATCAAATGAATCCTAACTTTCAGGTTGCTGATGTGCAGGGTGGAAGTCAACATCAATATCAGAACCGCCAACAAAGCTATAATCAAGGCGGGTACCAAAGAAATCAAGGTAATCAGGGGTACCAACATGGGGGATATCAACAGAGAAACTACCAACAGAACCAGCAGAACAAACCTTCTACTGGCAGTGACCCACAACTTGCAGCCATACTAGAGTCCTTGAAAAGGATTGAGCAAGATAAAGAAATCCAGATCAAAACCAATGAGTCGTTCGAACGACAACTGGGTCAGTTGGTTGAGAAGATAGCAGAAGAAGTTTGGCGAGCTCCGGGGCAACTCCCAAGTTATACTAAACTAAACCCACAACATCAAAGGAGCAAGTTCCTTTGTGACAAAGAATGCATATGTTAGTGCAGTGAGTACCCAAGAAGTCAGTGAAGAGAGTGAGTTGGAGGATGAGGATGAGCAAGGAGAGCCCATCCCCAATGAAATAGGAGGGTTGTAGGCTGAGCAGGCTCTGTTAGATTATGGGTCGAGTGTTAACATCCTACTAGGAAAATTATATGATCAGTGTGACCTTGGCCCATTAGAACAAGTTGACACTACGATGGTTTTAGCTGATTTGACAAGGAAACGGGCTCAGGAATGATTAGAGGTGTTGCTGTGAAAGTAGGGGAATTCTATTATCCCGAAGATTTTCTGGTGGTTGAGTATGAACAAGCAGTGAAGGAGAAGCAACATAGGGTAATTCTGGGCAGACCATTCTTGGCAACTGCCAATGCTTTGATCAACTGCAAAGACAACACGGTTAGCATTTCATTCGGTAACAGGGAGTTTAACTTAGACATTGGTTCTCTTACTTTTACATATTTTTACAAAGTTAAACGTCCTAAAGCAGGTGTTACTAACAGATGTTCCCCTCGGTCCAAAGTGGATGAGGGTGACACAAATAAAAGTGTTGTGCTTTACAGGTCAGAGTTGCAAGATGTGCTGATTGAGGAAGTAAATGCAGCAAACCCCAAGTGTGGGGAAGTTGGAGTACAAGTGCGAAAGCCACCATGGAAGACTCAAGTGGAAAGCACAAGTGATCATAACAAACCAAACACGACCATCAAGGTCGCCAAGGGGGTCAAAGAAACCTCCTAAATTCTTCAAGAGTTCATATCAAACAGGTGATCCTTGGGTGCCGAAGGATGAAGAAGAAATCACTGAGGTAGAACACATGCAGAATCTGAACATGAATGGTGATCATTACTAAAGGGCATGTGCAAAAGCATTTGGAAAGGAGTTCGTGTTCCAACCACCATAACCATAATGAGGTACGTCGCGTCTGGCTGAAGACGTTAAACTTAGCGCTACTATGAGGCAACCTAAGGTTAGTTAACTTTAATTTCTTGTCTAGTTAAATGAACGTTGTGGGTGTGTTCCCTAGAAACCCTCATGAGACTAAACTCGTCCACTCAGGCTACCGAGGGGTTTAAAAAGCTTGTTGCATATGCTAAATGCCTCAGTGATTCCTACGAAAATGAGTTAGGTTGTCATTTCATTTTCTAGTTAATTGTATGCAATTGGACAGGTGTGGGGACGTCTCTGGGGAGATTATGGTTGGATTGAGTGTGATTGAGGGCAATACACAAACCCGTGGGGGGTAGGATGCCGTTGTAGAGTCTGTACAAAATTTTAAGTTTTTTCGGTCTTTTCGGTATAGTTTTGCGTTTTTCTAAGTTTTTGCAGGGTTTCGTGGCATTTTGGGTGTAAAAACCATCAGGAAAGGCATTCTAGGTATGTGGGCATCTAATCTAAGTGTTGAAATGCGTTTTTAAAGAGTTTGAAAATTTTGAGTATTAGAGGTGAAAAAAAAATCGAAGGCAAAAAGTTGATTTTTCATCTAATCTTTCTGTGATGGAGTGCTCTTCGCGGTACATGAAATATTCTTGGCTTATCTTCGCGACACGTGAAAGACAAACTAGGGGGCCGGACAAACTAGGGGGCCGGACAAACTTTTCTCCCTTGCGGTACGCGAAACTTTCTTGGTCCATCTTCGTGACACGCGAAGAACTACTTTGATAACCCGGAGCGCGAGGGATCCCCCTCTGGTTTTCACGGTACGCGAAGGGACCCTGAAACCCTAATTTTAAAAAAATATATTTTTTATTATTTGAGTCGTTCAAGTCCGTCGGGTCTTTTATTTTTAATTGAGTCGTTATATTGAGTCGATATGATGTTTTTGGGTGTGTTTCGAGTTTGTCACACCCCCAATTTCAACTAACGGAGTTTTACCGTTTAGGAAGTGACGAACCAGGATCTCAGACATTAGTTACTTTGAACGACTCTACATAGGACTCAAATGAAAATACCATTCAAATCAGAGTATCAATGCAGAAGCGTAAAGAAAGTAAATGCGCAAAATACACGCGCCCAAAACCAAAGTCCAAAAGTCCCAAAAAGTCCAAACGTCCCATCAAAACAAGTACAATAGGATAACTCAAGTAAATATAATTAAATCAAAATCAAGCAGTTGAATCCCATACATGCCCTAACGTGCACCTGTGTCTTAGCTTAGCGACATGAGAAAACATGTAAAAATATGTCAAAACGAGGTTGGTGAGTCCACAGGTTTCAATATAAGTAAATAAGCGTTTACCGGATTTAAGTTCATTCAGTACGTATCTATAGGTAGCTAACCTATATTCATGTTTAGCTCAAGCGCTCGCAACCGAAGCTGACTATTTGTTTATTGCCTCCTGCCAGGTCTATCAACACTGGCGGTGTGAGTAGGCTAACATTTCACCCGTTCGATATCTGATCGAGTTAGCGCGACTAACGCGAGTGGGATTTCTCAAACCCAGTAGTACTACTAAATATTACCTCGCTAAGATCCATATTAACGGTCCGATAGTAGTTGAGGACTTTCTGTGATAGCGTGTTATGCTTAGCATTTAACATTGATATCATACGAATTAAAAATCCAAAATTGTTTAGTCATGTTTTCTCCCCCAAGTTAAAACAGTAAAAGGGGCCGTGAAAACTCACCTGCTTTGCGTTGAAGGTAGTTTCACCCTAGTGGTAAGTTGGAACCACGAGTGTAAGTCTCAAAAGACTTACGAATGTCCTAAAATTATAAACACATAAATTAGAAATGATAATGGGAATTGTGACAGTGACACGGAAAGAAGCGTCTTAAAGAACCGTTCTAATATTCAAGAGTGGACGAAAGTGTCCACGGAGTTAGGGATTACTTTACTCGACGAATGACAGAAATAATAAATAAAATCGGGTGTTTTGTCATTCATGAAAATTGAGATGATAAATATATATATATATATATATATATACGAGTAAATAATATAACTAATTATATTGTTATTTAGTCTCAATCGATACACGATGTTATAAAATGATTCGAAATAATATAAATATGTATTATTTAATAATACGGGTCACAATTTGAAAATAATATAAACGTATTATTTTATACGAATTTATGGCTTAAAAATAATATAAACATATTATTTTTACTTGATAATAAAATCAATATATTATTTATAAAAGTGGGTATAATTTATAAAGATATGTTAATAATTCAAACCCGAGCCTACGGGCTGTTTCCCGGGTTAAAACACAGTTATATAATAATATAATATTATAGGGTTTGATTTTTATTAATTAAATATCACCAGAAAAAGTTTAAAAATTATTTGTGGGAGCCCGGTCTCGAACCCGGGTCCCTCCCACACGCACACACTGACCAAACCAGTTCCGCCCGCTAGGGTTTCGCAAACAAACCCGAGATCATATACATTTAACATCCTGATCGAAAGTGATTTCCCTCCCCACATGCACCCAGATCGAATCACGTCCCATACGCCATGAATTCGATCGCGACTGGTTTCAAGATCATAGGGGTTTTGCTCGCCTATGGATTGCGAGTCTGAGGTTAGGTTTAATTGTAAAAATCGCTAAGTTTTTGATAGTTAAAAACCAGTTTGAAAAGCCGAGACTTAGACTTAAAAACGTGGAATCAATTTGATAAAATCAGATGATGTTAGAGGCTGAATTAATGGGGCTATTACAGAGCATTAGATTCTGATTCTATCCATGTATTTTAATTATATTGAGGTTAAACTTTTACTCGTGTTCGATTAAACCCAAAATCTGATGAACCCTAGAATCGGTTCATCACTGATTCGATGTTATATCTTCGAATTAGCATAGGGTTTTCAAAGGATGGATGATGGCGAGTCTATCCATGAAGTTTAACTGAATTTAGATTGAGTCTAAGATAGAGTTCGATCAAAACGTGAACCTATGAACCCTAGGTTCTGGATTTTGTAAAATTGGATGATGTTTGATTCAATTAACGTGGGGCTTTCATTAAACTAAAAATTTCGGAACTAACAGTATGATTTAATTGAATTGAAAACGAGTCTAGAATTAAAAGCCCCAAATCCGATTTCTTATGAACCCTAGAATCTGTTTATGATAAAATCGATAATGTAAGCCCTAATTAGGTTAGGGCTTTCATTCTACAGCATAAAACGAATCAAAGGAATGCTTCAATTACCCGATTGGATGTCGGATTGATAGTGCTCGACTAAAACTGAGTTCGATGACTGCGGGTTTGATCTTTGGTGATTTTGGTTGCTTCTCCGGCGCGACTGATGTAGGCAAATTCTTCTGAGGGACTCGAACAAGATACGCAGGTGTGTGATTTGTGAGGGGAATACAGGAATTAGGCGAATTCGGTGGTCGATTAGGATGAGGTCGACGGTTATGGATTTAATTTCCATTATTTGAGTTTAATTTGATTAATGCCTACGATTAAAGCTCAATGATGAACGATTATGGCATTTAAGTGTTAATCAATTACAGAATTCGATCCATTTCGGTTATCAATCGAGAATTGGAACTCAAGAAGTCGCGATTTTGACTTCTAAAAGTCAACAGAATCCAAAATTGCTAATTTTGACTTTGGGGAGTCAACTAAATTAGTTTAGCATATTTACACAACTAGTCCCTGCAGTTTTGAGTTGAATTTGTGACAAAATCAGTCCCTGGGGTTAGATTTAGTTAACGAGGTTAAGTTTTTAACAGAAAACTTAACGGAATAGTTAACGGAGTTAACCTAAAAAGTCGAACTGTCACATCATCCTCTAGTTGAAAGAATTTTCGTCCCGAAAATTAGAAAAATAAAAAAATTTCTGGGGTGTCACATCATCCCTTAGTTGAAAGAATTTTCGTCCCGGAAATTAAATAGTACCCTAAGAAATTGACGCGGAGTGCTTGAACAGATTAGGATATTTGCGCATCATCTGATCCTCGCGCTCCCAAGTGAATTCCGGTCCGCGTTTCGAGTTCCAACGGATTCTAACAATAGGGATTTTACTGTGCTTTAACGTTTTTACTTCCCTATCCATGATTTCCACGGGTTCTTCGATGAAACGCAGCTGTTCATCAATGTGTAGTTCCTCGAGAGGAACCGCGAGAGACTCGTCTGCTAGACATTTCTTTAAATTTGAGACGTGAAAGACGTTGTGTACACCACTCATTCCTTCCGGTAAGTCCAGTTGATACGCTACTGGTCCGATTCTCTTCATTATTTTAAATGGTCCAACATAACGAGGATTCAGCTTGCCTCGTTTCCCGAAACGAATGACACCTTTCCAAGGTGAGACTTTGAGTAAGCCCATGTCACATATTTGAAACTCTAAAGGTTTACGACGTTTGTCGGCATAGCTCTTTTGACGATCACGAGCTGCCGCCATACGGTTTCTAATTTGAACGATCTTTTCGGAAGTTTCAAATACAAGTTCAGGACCTGTGAGTTGGCTATCTCCAACCTCAGTCCAACAAATAAGAGAACGGCATTTCCGTCCATAAAGTGCTTCAAATGGAGCTGCCTTGATGCTAGTGTGATAGCTGTTGTTGTAGGAGAACTCCACCAACGGTAGGTGAGACTCCCAAGTGTTACCGAAATCAATCACACAAGCTCGTAGCATGTCCTCTAGAGTTTGGATTGTACGTTCCGTTTGGCTATCAGTTTGAGGATGGTATGCTGTGCTCATATCTAGACGTGTGCCTAAGGCCTTATGTAACGACTGCCAGAAACGAGAAGTGAATCGTGCATCATGATCCGAAATAATAGAGATTGGCACCCCGTGCCGAGAGACTATTTCTTTCAGGTAAGTACGAGTAAGTTTATCCATTTTTTCGGTCTCTTTGATTGCTAAGAAGTGAGCGGACTTTGTTAACCGATCAACGATTACCCATATGGTATCACATTCGGTAGGGGTTCGTGGTAATTTGGTGATGAAGTCCATGGATATTTGTTCCCATTTCCACATGGGGATTTCTGGTTGTTGCAGAAGACCGGATGGTTTTTGATATTCAACTTTGACCTTCGCGCAAGTCAGAC
Source organism: Smallanthus sonchifolius (assembly GCA_023525975.1). NCBI lineage: Eukaryota > Viridiplantae > Streptophyta > Magnoliopsida > Asterales > Asteraceae > Smallanthus > Smallanthus sonchifolius. The sequence continues at coordinate 22,314,890 of CM042043.1, forward strand.
ACTTACTAACATAGGTGGCTATATCGGCTTTCATCTTCGGCCACCAATATAGTATCTTTAGATCATGATACATTTTGTCGGAACCTGGATGAATAGAGTAACGAGATTTATGAGACTCATCCATGACTAGTTCCCTTAGGTTCCTGAATACTGGAACCCATATTCGCTCGGCAAAGTAGCGAATACCGTCAGATTTGACTTCAAGTTGTGCTTCCATACCGCGTGTACCTTCCAGCGGTAGATTTTCTTCTTTTAGGGCTTCGAGTTGAGCACTACGGATTTTATCAGGTAATCCGGGGTGAATAATAAGCTGTAATGCTCGAACTCGTTTGGGTTTTGTTTCTTTTCGACTTAGGGCATCAGCTACAACATTAGCTTTACCCGGGTGATATCGGATCGCACAGTCATAATCGTTTAAGAGTTCGACCCAACGATGTTGTCGCATGTTCAACTCTTTCTGCTCGAAGATGTGCTGAAGACTCTTGTGATCGGTATAGATGGTGCATTTGGTACCGTACAAGTAATGTCTCCATATCTTAAGTGCGAAGACTACAGCTCCCAACTCTAAGTCGTGAGTGGTGTAGTTCCTCTCGTGGACCTTTAGTTTTCGTGAAGTGTATGCGATCACCTTTTCGCGTTGCATTAAGAGACAACCCAGACCTTGAATAGATGCATCACAATACACTACAAAATCATCGGTTCCTTCCGGAAGAGCTAGAATAGGTGCACTACAGAGTTTCTGTTTAAGATGTTGGAATGCTGACTCCTGGTTGTCGCCCCAATTATAGGCTTTACCCTTTTGAGTTAAAGCAGTGAGGGGTTGAGAAATTTTGGAAAATCCTTCGATGAATGGACGGTAATACCCAACCAATCCCAGAAATTGTCGCACCTCAGTCGGAGTTGTCGGTGCTGCCCAATTCTTGATGGCTTCTATTTTGGATGGGTCGACATGTATCTCTTTCTCGTTAACCACATGCCCTAGAAACTGAACTTCCCGAATCCAGAATTCACACTTGGAAAACTTAGCATACAGTTGCTCTCGCTTAAGTAATTCCAAAATTAGGCGTAGATGTTCCTCATGTTCTTCCTTATTCTTAGAATAAATGAGGATGTCGTCGATGAAAACGATAACGAATTGGTCAAGGTAAGGCTTACACACACGGTTCATGAGATCCATGAATACCGCAGGTGCGTTGGTTAACCCGAAAGGCATGACCATAAATTCGTAATGGCCGTACCTTGTTCTGAATGCAGTCTTTGAGATATCTTCTTCTCGGACTCTTAACTGATGGTAACCGGACCTAAGATATATTTTGGAATAGAAACTTGATCCTTGGAGTTGATCAAAGAGGTCATCTATGCGAGGTAAAGGGTAGCGGTTCTTGATTGTGACTTTATTCAGCTCCCGGTAATCAATACACATACGGAAAGTTCCGTCCTTCTTCTTGACAAATAGTACCGGAGCTCCCCACGGTGATGAACTAGGTCGGATGAAACCTTTATCCAACAAATCTTGCAATTGAGTGGATAGTTCTTGCAATTCACTGGGTGCCAGTCTGTAAGGTGCCCGAGCAATCGGTGCTGCTCCGGGTGCTAAATCAATTTGGAATTCAACTTGACGGTGCGGTGGCAAACCGGGCAGATCCTCGGGAAACACTTTCAAAAATTCACGCACGATGGGAATATCTTCAATTTTCTTCTCTTCGGAGGACTGCTCAGCAACGAGAGCCAAAATAGCCGTATGCCCCTTTCGAAGGCATTTTTGTGATTTCATGAAAGATATGATGCCTATGACTGCACCAACACTTTCTCCTTGGACGGAAAGAGTTTCTCCATTCGGGAGAGGTATACGAACAATCTTCTCATGACAGATAATTTCGGCTTGGTTTTTAGATAACCAATCCATGCCGACAATTATATCAAAACTGCCAAGTATGACCGGCATAAGGTCGATATCAAATATATGTGTAGCTAGCTCAAGTTTACATCCCTTAAGAATGTGAGTTGCCTCAATTATTTGGCCGTCAGCTATCTCTATTGTATACTTATCTTCTAATAGAGATGAAGTTCCTTTTATCATATTACTAAATTTCTTAGATATAAAACGTCTATCAGCACCGGTGTCAAAAAGGACAGAAGCAAAGTAATTATTTACGAGGAACTTACCGGTGACCACATTATGGTCGTAACGGGCTTCTCCAGATCCTAGTACGAAGGCTCGTCCCTTCGCACCATTTCCTCCACCATTTCCATTGTTACCACCATTGCCATTGTTATTCTGGTTAAGGTTGTGGCTTCCGTTACCTCCTTTCTTCAATTGAGGACAATTCTTTCGAATATGCCCTTCCTTTCCGCACTCAAAGCAACCCCTTGTGGATCCCGGTTGTTGAAAAGGTTGTTTAGTTTGTAACTCACCCCTGCAGTCCTTAGCAGCATGACTTATTTTGCCGCATCTCTGGCAACGATTATAGAACCCAAAGTGGTGGAAGTTACACTTGTTACACCTCTGAGACTTCCCCGCGTAACCACCCTGGTTTTGACCTGAAGAGGTCGACTGGTTGAAGTTCTTAGTAGGCTCAAACCTACGCTGTTGCTGCTGTTGCGGTTGGTTAAACTGGGGTTGGTTGGGTTGGGGTCCTTTGGAGTGGGAGTTGGAGTGGTTGTGGGTGTTGAAATGGTGATCGAACTTACGTTTGTGATTGTCGGTGGGTTTAGCAACTGAACCTCTCGGAGGTAGGGTTCCTTGTGTCACCGCTTGGTCGGTTAACTTATGCGCAAGTCGAATGGTTTGTTGGATAGTGGTAGGATTGGATGAAGTAACCATGCTTTGTATTTGAGGCACTAGACCTCCAATGTAAAGCTCAATTCTTTTGTAATCAGGGGTTACCATATGCGGGCACATAGTAGCCAGCTCATGGGAACGGGTGGTGTAGAGTTCAATTTCAGAACCCTCCATCTTTAAGTTCCAAAACTCTCCCTCTAACTTCTGGATCTCATCGCGAGGACAATATTCCTCCTTCATCATTGCTTTGAATTCCTCCCACGGGAGTCCATTCGCTATGGCCAGACCCAACATTTGGACCTGGGCATTCCACCATGTGAGGGCCGGGCCTTCTAAAGTTTCGGCGGCAAACTTCACTTGATTAGACACGGGGCAGTTACACATGGCAATTACTGATTCAATCTTCTCAAACCAACGAAGTAGTCCAACGGCTCCTTCAGCTCCACTAAAGGCGTGGGGCTTGCAATCCATGAATGCCTTGAAAGTGCAGGCTGGTTGTTGGTTTTGCTGATTTTGCTGGCCTAGATTTAGAAATAAAAAAATAGGATTGGAATTATAGAGTTTAGAAAGATGTTTTTAGGAGAAGGATTGACATCATTAGTCAATAGCTAAAGCATTTACCTGCAGCATTCTGTGCTGCTAGAGCCTCTGCCACACTATCATTTATCAGTGCCGCTAGCTCTACTGCCATCATGTTAATGGTACCACGACCACCGGCACGGCCTCCGCGTCCTCTCCCTGACATGATTCTTCACAATCACAAATGAAAAATAATGAGAAATATATCGCATATTAAACATTATTCAGGTACGAGCAAGAAGATACAACATCTAATATTTTGAAAATTAAATAATTTGTAAGGCTACAAAATAAATAACTCAAATATTAAACTTCTCATGCTTTTATTGGATGGGAACAACCTTACCCATCTAGGTTTGAAAAGAGAAATAACATAAGCAAAAGCAAACATGAAAAGGAATATAGAATAGGAAGATCATCAAGCATCTTCGTCATCGGAAGAAACATACGATTGTGCATCGTCGATCTCTACTGGTTCCTCCTCCACGGGATCCTCTTCGAAAGGCTCTTCTTCAAAAGGTTCCTCCTCAAAAGGTTCCTCCTCGCCATTAGAATGTGGAATCTCTTCAAGAAATAAAGCGGCTTGCAGTTAGGCTTCCAAGTGGGTCACCCTCTCTTGAAGACCTTCAGCAGTGTGGTTTGCTACGTGTAGATGAGCTTCCATAGCAGCCAATCTCTCCAGAACTCCTTCCATATCATCGTCCATAGTGTCGGCCCTCGTCTCCAGATGTGCCACACGATCCACTAAAAGGTTATGGACATGGTCCGTTGCAGCTAGTTCGGTAGTCAAGAGTTCTATTCCTACCTTATTCTCCTCTATTTGAGGTCCATTTTTCAGAAGGTTAGGTATCTCCTCGGTAGCATCTTGCACAATACTTAGTTCCTTCGACATATAAGATACGAAGGCTGTGAAAGCTTGTTCCATAGTGCATGGCAAGCTAGGTAGTATGGATGATGAGGATGCAGAACCGAAGTAGGGTGATGGGACATTTCCTATTTCGATCCACCTTTGGATCATTTGCGGGTATACGTTCCAATTGAGAGTATAATCCATTGCTCGTGAACTACTCGGTTCACCTTGGTCAACTGAATGGTCACTGGAAGTAGTCCGGCGCCTTTTGGGCTCCGGGGATGGTAGGATAGGTGCCTTATGTCCTAGTGCCTTAGGTGATGGAGGTGGGGTTGACGACATGTTCCTGTAACAATATATATAAGTGCCAAACATTCAAATGACATGTAACTAATGTGTGAGGCTATAGTCTAGTATGCAATCCTAGTTCTCTATAACCAATGGCTCTGATACCAATCTGTCACACCCCCAATTTCAACTAACGGAGTTTTACCGTTTGGGAAGTGACGAACCAGGATCTCAGACATTAGTTACTTTGAACGACTCTACATAGGACTCAAATGAAAATACCATTCAAATCAGAGTATCAATGCGGAAGCGTAAAGAAAGTAAATGCGCAAAATACACGCGCCCAAAACCAAAGTCCAAAAGTCCCAAAAAGTCCAAACGTCCCATCAAAACAAGTACAATAGGATAACTCAAGTAAATATAATTAAATCAAAATCAAGCAATTGAATCCCATGCATGCCTTAACGTGCACCTGTGTCTTAGCTTAGCGACATGAGAAAACATGTAAAAATATGTCAACACGAGGTTGGTGAGTCCACATGTTTCAATATAAGTTAATAAGCGTTTACCGGATTTAAGTTCATTCAGTACGTATCTATAGGTAGCTAACCTATGTTCATGTTCAGCTCAAGCGCTCGCAACCGAAGCTGACTGTTTGTTTATTGCCTCCTGCCAGGTCTATCAACACTGGCGGTGTGAGTAGGCTAACATTTCACCCGTTCGACATCTGATCGAGTTAGCGCGACTAACGCGGGTGGGATTTGTCAAACCCAGTAGTACTACTAAGTATTACCTCGCTAAGATCCATATTAACGGTCTGATAGTAGTTGAGGACTTTCTGTGTTAGCGTGTTACGCTTAGCATTTAACATTGATAACATACGAATTAAAAATCCAAAATTGTTTAGTCATGTTTTCTCCCCCAAGTTAAAACAGTAAAAGGGTCGTGAAAACTCACCTGCTTTGCGTTGAAGGTAGTTTCACCCTAGTGGTAAGTTAGAACCATGAGTGTAAGTCTCAAAAGACCTACGAATGTCCTAAAATTATAAACACATAAATTAGGAATGATAATGGGAATTGTGACAGTAACACGGAAAGAAGCGTCTTAAAGAACCGTTCTAATATTCAAGAGTGGACGAAAGTGTCCACGGAGTTAGGGATTACTTTACGCGACGAATGACAGAAATAATAAATAAAATCGGGTGTTTTGTTATTCATGAAAATTGAGAAGATAAATAAATAAATATATATATATATATACGAGTAAATAATATAACTAATTATATTGTTATTTAGTCTCAATCGATACACGCTGTTATAAAATGATTCGAAATAATATAAATATGTATTATTTAATAATACGGGTCACAGTTTGAAAATAATATAAATGTATTATTTTATACGAATTTATGGCTTAAAAATAATATAAACATATTATTTTTACTTGATAATAAAATCAATATATTATTTAGAAAAGTGGGTATAATTTATAAAGATATGTTAATAATTCATGTCACACCCCGCCAAAGCGGAAACGCGAGGTGTCACACATTTAGTTCATAGCACAAGGTATAAAGACATTTACTAAGGCATCACAAACTTTATTAATTTCATAATTGATTGTTCAACACTTGTTATAATAAATAAACAAATTCCCAACAAAAACATTGCAAAAATTTCTTTAACTAGGTCCATAAGCAATCCTACATGATCTTTTCTCTCTTAGTTATTATTAACTGAAACATGTAAGAAAATGGGTCAACATAAAGTTGGTGAGAGACATATGTTTTATAAGTTATAAAGATAAATTGTCATAAAAGATATAAACAAATTCAAACCAAGTTTAAACAAATGTGCAAGCATATTAACACAAACGTTTTGCAATCAACCCTAAATGTTATATGTTATCAGCATCCACAATCCACGATTGTGCCGTAAAAATGTTATATGCATCCACAATCCCAAAGATTGTGCCGTTGTTATATCGGTTTCCCCCATATGATCATACTAGTACTTCCTTAGGCTTGAAAACAAGTTAATGATCGCAATAATGTTATAGTGTTCAAATATCAAGCACATAATTGAAATTACTTGTTTGAGAATTTGTTTGGAAAGGTTTAAGTTATAAAGACATAAAAATATACATGTTTCACCCCAAAAGTTAAAAAGAAAAAGGGGCTATGTTCTCACCTTGCAGCAGGTGGGTAGACCTTGATTACTGAAGTAACTTGCTTTAGGAGATGCTTTAAGAATTTCCTAAGTAAGTTTGAGTTTAAGTTAGTTTATAGAATTGTGGAAATATGAGGGGTTGTTTTGTAAATAGAGGAAAGTAGTTGTCGTATACTAGAGTGGTTATCGTACTAGAGTAGTACCTCCAACAGCAAAGTTCCCAGGAAAGAGTTGGCCGGATCAGAACCCCGTCTTTCCTAGCCAGAACCTTACTGTTTGTCAGATAACTACATACCAGTTTGAATGTTACTCTATTCGTATACTTTAACCGAGTTCAAGACACGTTTGATAAGTTTAGAAAGTATAGGGGCTAAAGTGCAATTGTGTATTTAATAAGGATTGAAAATAGATGAATTGAATACTAGAGGATTTTGATAAGAAATCAAGAGTTATAGTAAAAATATAATTCTAGAAGTAAGACAATAAAGTTTGTAAATAAACGTTTGAACAGTTTTAAAGAATTTATAAAACATATTTTATGATTCTTTTAAAGAAGAAAACGCGATCTTGAATAATATATATTTATATAGTTTCTCATTTAAATAGCGATATTAGTTTTTAAATAAAAGAATATAACTAAAAAAATTTAAATGAATACACAACTCCTCATGATATCTTTTATAAAAATAAAACACATAATTCCTTTATGTTTATTTAAAGAAAGATATACAATTTATTTATGCTAAAAAAAATCTTAGTAAATTGTTAATAAAAAGAATTTGATTTAATAATATATATCTCTTTTTTTTTTGTTTTTAAAACAATATGCAATAATATAGTAAACTTGAAATTCTAAGGAAAAGGCCTGGTTTAATAACATTCCTTTGTACACAACATATATATGTATTTAGGAACGTTTGTGTGTGTGCAAGTGTTTAAAGGAACAAAAAAAAGAAAACAGAAAAAGAAATAAAACAGCCCCAGGTCTCGAACCCATGACCTGTGGGTTGTTTTTGTGTGACTGCTTTAACCACTAGAGCAGCTGCACCATTTGATTATTTTTTAGAAGAATAGAATATTAGAACTGGTTTTAGCCTCCATCCCCTTCCCCAAAGTCATAACCAGTCGCGAACCACACAACACAAATCACAACCCTATATCGATTTTTGAGGAGGAAAGCAGTGGGAAAGCATGCGATTATCAATAAATTCGTTACCTGAAGTCGCAACTACACGGATTAGAGCCAAAATCGTCAAGGGTTTGCGTCAGGAATGGTGCTTGCGCCGATCGGAATAGGAGAAGAAAAAAAAACGTATTTTTGTGGTAGTTTCGTTTTAGGAATCGACGTGGGTATTTATAGGGGTTTTAGCTCCAACATAGACGCATAATCAGTTGGATTTAGGACGAAAATCAGGGATTTGAGGCTTGGGTTATCCATGTTACGGGTTTTCAATTTTGAGCTTTCAAAATTTAAAATTTATAACAATTATTCCCGGATTCATCGTTCCTTTCGCTAGATAATGTTTAGAAACGAGTTTAGAGGGTTTAAGGCAATCGAATTTGATGAATTTTGAAGGATTTGAGACGATTTTGACTTTTGAAAAGTCAAAATTGTTCTTGTTGTTCAAAAATGAGAAAAAGGGAAGGGGTTCAAAAAGGTTCAAGGGATTTAGAGAGGGTTCAACATCAAAATGAGGGTTCATGGTCTATTTAATGAAATTCTTTTTTTGTTAAAAGAAAATAATACAAAAAAAAAGACATTTAAATTCATTTAACGTATAAAATTTTATAACTTTTAAACTTTTATAAATATAACTAATCACTTTAATAATTTCCATCTTTGTTTAAAAATATTAATGTAATTACTTATTAATAATTGAAATTAATTTGACATATTAAATAAAATGAGTCAAAACGAGACTCGTACATTACATCGAAATAAGATTACACGAAACAAGAATCATACAATTTTTAGAGATGTCACAGTCTCCCCTAGTTAAGCAAATTTCGTCCCGAAATTCCACTAGTAGAGTCTGTGCTAGCATGAAAAAGGTGGGGGTACTTGAGTTTCATCTGGTCTTCACGTTCCCAAGTGAACTCAGGGCCATGTTTAGAGTCCCAACGAACTTTCACGATAGGTATACGACTACGCTTGAGTTGCTTAATGTTACAGTCCATGATCTCAATGGGTTGTTCAATGAAGTTTAACTTGTCATCAATACGGACTTCGTCTAACGGAATATGGAGAGTGTCGTCAGCGAGACACTTCTTGAGGTTTGACACATGAAAAGTGTCATGCACACCATTGAGTTCGGCCGGCAGCTTGAGCTTGTAGGCTACGGGGCCGATCCTTTCAAGGATTTCGAAAGGACCCACATATCTAGGTGCCAATTTCCCCTTCTTCCCGAAACGGACCACGCCCTTCTAAGGGGAAACTTTGAGTAAGACCTTATCACCGACTTGGAATTCGAGGGGTTTCCTTCGATTATCGGCATAGCTCTTTTGGCGAGCACGGGTAGCTTTAAGTCTTTCTTGAATCTTGAAGATCTTATCGGAAGTCTCTTGAATAAGCTCGGGACCGGTTATTTGAGCGTCACCGATCTCGGTCCAACATACCGGGGAGCGACATTTTATACCATATAAGGCTTCGAAAGGGGCACATTTAATGCTAGCATGGTAGCTGTTGTTGTAAGAGAATTCCACGAGAGGCAAATGGTTATCCCAACTTCCACCAAAATCGATCACACAAGTGCGAAGCAAATCCTCCAGGGTTTGGATAGTCCTTTCGCTTTGGCCATCGGTTTGAGGATGATAAGCCGTGCTAAGGTCCAAACGAGTCCCTAAGGATCTTTGTAAGGATTGCCAGAAGTTGGAAGTAAAACGGCCGTCACGATCGAAGATAATGGACAAGGGCACACCGTGACGAGTCACGATTTCACTGACATAGAGACTTGACAGCTTTTCCATCTTGAAATCTTCACGAATAGGGATAAAATGAGCGGACTTGGTCAAGCGATCAACTATGACCCAAATCGAATCGTGCCCACGAGGTGTTCTTGGGAGTTTAGTGATAAAATCCATAGAGATTTGCTCCCATTTCCAAAGAGGGATCTCGGGTTGTTGGAGAAGACCCGAGGGTTTTTGATGTTCGGCTTTAACCTTTAGGCACGTAAGGCACTTACTCACAAATAAAGCTATATCCTTCTTCATTCCGGGCCACCAATAAAATTCCTTGAGATCGTGATACATTTTATCGGCACCGGGATGAATAGAATACCGGGTTTTGTGTGCCTCATCGAGGATAAGCTTGCGGAGGAGTTGAGAGTCAGGAATCCACATACGTCCCATGAAATAAAGAATTTCGTCGGACTTAGGCTCTAAATGTTTTTCGGCACCGCAATCTAACTGTTGCTTTATCTTACCCTTGGCAAGAACCTCTTTTTGAGCTTGAAGAACCATGGCTTTGAGGCTAGTTTGGACGATCCTTCCCATGGCCCGAATGCGAGAGGGTTTGATCTGATCTTTTCGGCTAAGGGCGTCAGCAACCACATTGGCTTTTCCCGGGTGATAGCGAATTTCACAATCGTAATCGCTCAAAAGTTCAACCCAACGCCGTTGCCTCATGTTGAGGTCCTTTTGATCAAGGATATGTTGAAGGCTTTTATGATCAGTGAAGATGACACACTTTGTACCATAGAGGTAGTGTTTCCAGATTTTCAAAGCAAAGACCACTGCACCTAACTCGAGGTCATGTGTAGTGTAGTTTCTTTCGTGAATCTTGAGTTGTCTTGATGCGTAGGCGATGACTTTGCCTCGTTGCATTAATACGCAACCGAGACCTTGATTGGAGGCGTCGCAATAAACGACGAAGTCATCGTTGCCATCGGGAAGACTTAGGATAGGAGAGTCGCACAATTTATGCTTAAGGAGTTGGAAAGCATCTTCTTGTTTCTGCTCCCAAATGAATGGTTTATCCTTTTGGGTTAGAGTTGTGAGTGGTAGGGCGACCTTTGAAAAGTTCGAGATGAACCTTCGATAGTAGCCAGCTAAACCCAGAAAGGAACGGATTTCTGAGGGAGTCTTGGGCGTACTCCAGTTCTTGATAGCTTCTATTTTGGATGGGTCAACATGAATACCTTTCTCGTTGATAACATGACCCAAGAAATGGACTTCTTTTAGCCAAAACTCGCATTTGGAGAATTTCGCATAAAGATTTTCCTTCTTCAAAAGCTCCAAGATTAGCCTTAGGTGATTCTCATGTTCTTTGGCGGTTCGAGAGTAGATCAATATGTCGTCATTGAAGACAATGACAAATTGATCCAAGTAGGGTCTACAAACCCGGTTCATAAGATCCATGAACACCGCGGGTGCATTGGTTAACCCGAAAGGCATAACCACAAACTCATAGTGTCCATATCGAGTTCTAAAAGCGGTCTTTGGGATGTCATCGTCATGGACTCGCAATTGGTGATAACCAGATCGAAGATCAATCTTTGAGAAACAAGTTGCTCCTTGCAATTGATCGAATAAGTCATCAATTCTCGGAAGAGGATATCGGTTCTTGGTAGTCAACTTGTTGAGCTCACGATAATCAATGCACATCCTAAAGGTTCCATCTTTCTTCTTGACAAAAAGGACCGGGGGTCCCCAAGGTGAGAAGCTCGGTCTAATGAAACCTTTGTCTAGTAGCTCTTGCAATTGACTAGACAATTCTTGCAATTCGGATGGTGCGAGACGGTAAGGAGATTTAGCAATAGGGTTTGCTCCAGGAACAAGATCAATACAGAATTCAACTTGTCGAACAGGTGGGAGTCCGGGCAGATCGTCAGGGAATACTTCGGGAAATTCTCGAATAACGGGTATGTCTTGAATGGTTCTATTCTCGAGTTTCTTTTCAACAATGTGAGCCAAGAAAGCATAGCATTGCTTCCTCAAGTAGCTACGAGCCTTCATGCAAGAAATAATCTTTAGGCCACGACAAGGCTTGTCTCCAAGGATTTCCAAGATTTCACCGGAAGGTAGGGGAATACGGATAAGTTTCTCCGAGCATACGATTTCGGCATGGTTGCCAGATAGCCAGTCCATACCTATAACTATGTCAAAGCTTCCAAGAGTCATAGGAATAAGGTCGATGATGAACGAGTGATCGTTGAGGGTCAAGGTACAACCGCGAACAACCGTACGAACATAGGTTAGTTTGCCATCGGCTATTTCAACCGTGTAAGGAGGTTCTAGCACACTAGAGCATTTACCAAGCAAAGGTTCAAATTTGGTGGAAACAAAAATCTTTTCGGCACCAGTGTCAAATAAAATTGATGTATAGACATTATTGACAAGAAAAGTACCTGTAACGACGGCAGGTTCCTCAAGTGCTTCAGTGGTACCAATAACAAAAGCCCGACCACGTGCCCCTTGTGTGTTAGCCAATTTGGGGCAACGGTTCCTGAGATGGTCGGTAGCACCACACTGGTAGCAAGCTCTACCATTTGCAATTGCGGGGACCGTAGTAGGAGTAGCATTAATGACACGGCAAGTAGCTGCCAAGTGACCTCCTTTACCACACTTAGTGCATATGCGGCAAGGGTAGGTAGCATCATGATGATATTGGCACTTAGTACACCAAGGGTAAGACCCGCCATAAGATTTCTTTGTGGAAGCTTGTGCTTGGGTTGGTGCCACTTGGGTAATTGGAGCAGCAGGGGTTACCATGGCGAAGTTCTTTACCACCTTCTGCTTCTTGAAGTGGCGTTCAGGCTTCTTGGTTTCTTCAACCCGAACTTTCTTTCCACCCTTTCGGGTCAGAATACCTTCTTTCACGAGATCGTCCGTGAGGGACGCAGCTAGGCGGATGGCAGCCTCAAGAGTAGCAGGGTTGCTGCCCATGACGGTACCCCTAACTTGATGAGGTAGGCCGCCAATGTAACGGTCAATTTGGCGACTCAACGGGGTGACCATGTGTGGGACCAATGTGCTCAGTTCATGAAAACGGTTGTTGTATGCTTCATTTTCACCGCTATCTTGAACCAGATCCCACATTTCCACCTCAAGCTTTTTCATTTCATTCTTTGGGCAGAATTCCTCAACCATGAGTTCCTTAAGTTAATCCCATGTCAAGGCCAAGGCTGTGTTTAATCCCCGAGTTCGTTTCTCACCGTTCCACCAAGTAAGTGCCCTCTTTTGGAAGGCACTTGAAGCATACTTCACTTTCAGGTCATCGGGGCATTCACTCATTACCAGGGTTGACTCCATGCTTTCAAACCACTAAAGTAAGCCAGTGGCACCCTCAGATCCAATGTACTTTAAAGGGTTGCACGAGTTGAAGTGCTTGTATGTGCAGGTGGTTCCTCCGGTATCCCTCATAGTGTTTGTGAGTCGGGTAACCATATCAGGTAACACAGCAGCAAGTTGCTGAGTTAAGAGTGTGGCGATGGCAGTGGTATCCATAGTCGGAGCAGTCGAGGTGGTATCACTGGTTCCAGGATTAGTGGCGCCGGTGGTTTCACGTCGAGGAGGCATTCTACGAAGACAAGATTATTAACCAAGTTAGAGATAGACATATAAATAATAGAAGTGTTATTATTCATAAAATAGGAATTCACTTGCATTAATGTCATACAAAGGTAGAATTGAAATAAATAAACACTAGCTTATATAACGCTTAGTGTTAAGTACAAATGAATTTAAATTTTGACTAATCATAACACCGAGTTCTCACAATAGCGTGTTAGAAGTATACTTGACCTATAAGTAGTGCAGCCACAAAAGGATTCCCAGGAAAGAGAGGTGGGTCACAAGGGACACACTTAAGTACCAAGTCTTTCCTTGGCCAGAACCTTTTATGGGCCTACACCCACCCTTCCAGCCATCATATTCTACTAACACCTATCATTTGAGCCCATGGTTATGATGAGAATCATGGATTGGGCTTTGAGGCCCAAGAGTGAGATCCATCTTCTCGAGCACACTTTCTTTTCTTGAATGGTAACCAAGCTTCATTGCTGGGCTTCGGTTTGTTCTCTTGGTCATTAGATTCTGAATCACTAGATATATTGATTACTTTGAGCTTTGGTGCGGAGCGGCTTGTTGCATCAGAGATCAGCTCGGTCTTGGGATTATGCTTTGAGGTTAGCAGGCTTCCAGAATAAGATGTTGGTCGTGAGATTAACCTACTCCAACTAATTAGACTTTGGGACCCATCATCGGAAGTTAGGCTTGAGTTGCTAGAGATATCAGCAGAGTACAGAGTACGAAGACATACTAAGGATAAGAGAGTTAGTGTGTTAGAATCACATAAAGTTCCTATGAAAGTGTAAAGGAGTCTTAGGTTATAGTCTAGGTCTTTCTAAGCCTAATTCTCTATAACCAAGGCTCTGATACCAATCTGTCACACCCCGCCAAGGTGGAAACGCGGGGTGTCACACATTTAGTTCATAGCACAAGGTATAAAGACATTTACTAAGGCATCACAAACTTTATTAATTTCATAATTGATTGTTCAACACTTGTTATAATAAATAAACAAATTCCCAACAAAAACATTGCAAAAATTTCTTTAACTATGTCCATAAGCAATCCTACATGATCCTTTCTCTCTTAGTTATTATTTCCTGAAACATGTAAGAAAATGGGTCAACATAAAGTTGGTGAGAGACATAGGTTTTATAAGTTATAAAGATAAATTGTCATAAAAGATATAAACAAATTCAAACCAAGTTTAAACAAATGTGCAAGCATATTAACACAAACGTTTTGCAATCAACCCTAAATGTTATATGTTATCAGCATCCACAATCCACGATTGTGCCGTAAAAATGTTATATGCATCCACAATCCCAAAGATTGTGCCGTTGTTATATCGGTTTCCCCCATATGATCATACTAGTACTTCCTTAGGCTTGAAAACAAGTTAATGATCGCAATAATGTTATAGTGTTCAAATATCAAGCACATAATTGAAATTACTTGTTTGAGAATTTGTTTGGAAAGGTTTAAGTTATCAAGCCATAAAAATATACATGTTTCACCCCAAAAGTTAAAAAGAAAAAGGGGCTATGTTCTCACCTTGCAGCAGGTGGGTAGATCTTGATTGCCGAAGTAACTTGCTTTAGGAGATGCTTTAAGAATTTCCTAAGTAAGTTTGAGTTTAAGTTAGTTTATAGAATTGTGGAAAGATGAGGGGTTGTTTTGTAAATAGAGGAAAGTAGTTGTCGTATACTAGAGTGGTTATCGTACTAGAGTAGTACCTCCAACAGCAAAGTTCCCAGGAAAGAGTTGGACGGATCAGAACCCCGTCTTTCCTAGCCAGAACCTTACTGTTTGTCAGATAACTACATACCAGTTTGAATGTTACTCTATTCGTATACTTTAACCGAGTTCAAGACACGTTTGATAAGTTTAGAAAGTATAGGGGCTAAAGTGCAATTATGTATTTAATAAGGATTGAAAATAGATGAATTGAATACTAGAGGATTTTGATAAGAAATCAAGAGTTATAGTAAAAATATAATTCTAGAAGTAAGACAATAAAGTTTGTAAATAAACGTTTGAACAGTTTTAAAGAATTTATAAAACATATTTTATGATTCTTTTAAAGAAGAAAACGCGATCTTGAATAATATATATTTATATAGTTTCTCATTTAAATAGCGATATTAGTTTTTAAATAAAAGAATATAACTAAAAAAATTTAAATGAATACACAACTCCTCACGATATCTTTTATAAAAATAAAACACATAATTCCTTTATGTTTATTTAAAGAAAGATATACAATTTATTTATGCTAAAAAAATCTTAGTAAATTGTTAATAAAAAGAATTTGATTTAATAATATATACCTCTTTTTTTTTTTTTTTAAAACAATATGCAATAATATAGTACACTTGAAATTCTAAGAAAAAGGCCTGGTTTAATAACATTCCTTTGTACACAACATATATATGTATTTAGGAACGTTTGTGTGTGTGCAAGTGTTTAAAGGAACAAAACAAAAAAAACAGAAAAAGAAATAAAACAGCCCCAGGTCTCGAACCCATGACCTGTGGGTTGTTTTTGTGTGACTGCTTTAACCACTAGACCAGCTGCACCATTTGATTATTTTTCAGAAGAATAGAATATTAGAACTGGTTTTAGCCTCCATCCCCTTCCCCAAAGTCATAACCAGTCGCGAACCACACAACACAAATCACAACCCTATATCGATTTTTGAGGAGGAAAGAAGTGGGAAAGCATGCGATTATCAATAAATTCGTTACCTGAAGTCGCAACTACACGGATTAGAGCCAAAATCGTCAAGGGTTTGCGTCGGGAATGGTGCTTGCGTCGATCGGAATAGGAGAAGAAAAAAAAACGTATTTTTGTGGTAGTTTTGTTTTAGGAATCGACGTGGGTATTTATAGGGGTTTTAGCTCCAACATAGACGCATAATCAGTTGGATTTAGGACGAAAATCAGGGATTTGAGGCTTGGGTTATCCATGTTACGGGTTTTCAATTTTGAGCTTTCAAAATTTAAAATTTATAACAATTATTCCCGGATTCATCGTTCCTTTCGCTAGATAATGTTTAGAAACGAGTTTAGAGGGTTTAAGGCAATCGAATTTGATGAATTTTGAAGGATTTGAGACGATTTTGACTTTTGAAAAGTCAAAATTGTTCTTGTTGTTCAAAAATGAGAAAAAGGGAAGGGGTTCAAAAAGGTTCAAGGGATTTAGAGAGGGTTCAACATCAAAATGAGGGTTCATGGTCTATTTAATGAAATTCTTTTTTTGTTAAAAGAAAATAATACAAAAAAAAGACATTTAAATTCATTTAACGTATAAAATTTTATAACTTTTAAACTTTTATAAATATAACTAATCACTTTAATAATTTCTATCTTTGTTTAAAAATATTAATGTAATTACTTATTAAGAATTGAAATTAATTTGACATATAAATAAAATGAGGCAAAACGAGACTCGTACATTACATCGAAATAAGATTACACGAAACAAGAATCATACAATTTTTAGAGATGTCACAATTCAAACCTGAGCCTACGGGCCGTTTCCCGGGTTAAAACACAGTTATATAATAATATAATATTATAGGTTTTGATTTTTATTAATTAAATATCACCAGAAAAAGTTTAAAAATTATTTGTGGGAGCCCGGTCTCGAACCCGGGTCCCTCCCACACGCACACACTGACCAAACCAGTTCCGCCCGCTAGGGTTTCGCAAACAAACCCGAGATCAATTACATTTAACATCCTGATCGAAAGTGATTTCCCTCCCCACATGCACCCAGATCGAATCCCGTCCCATAGCAATGAATTCGATCGCGACTGGTTTCAAGATCATAGGGGTTTTGCTCGCCTATGGATTGCGAGTCTGAGGTTAGGTTTAATTGTAAAAATCGCTAAGTTTTTGATAGTTAAAAACCAGTTTGAAAAGCCGAGACTTAGACTTAAAAACGTGGAATCAATTTGATAAAATCAGATGATGTTAGAGGCTGAATTCATGGGGATATTACAGAGCATTAGATTCCGATTCTATCCATGTATTTTAATTATATTGAGGTTAAACTTTGACTGGTGTTCGATTAAACCCAAAATGTGATGAACCCTAGAATCGGTTTATCACTGATTCGATGTTATATCTTCGAATTAGCATAGGGTTTTCAAAGGATGGATGATGGCAAGTCTATCCATGAAGTTTAATTGAATTTAGATTGAGTCTAAGATAGAGTTCGCTCAAAACGTGAACCTATGAACCCTAGGTTCTGGATTTTGTAAAATTGGATGATGTTTGATTCAATTAACATGGGGCTTTCATCAAACTGAAAATTTCGAAACTAACAGCATGATTTAATTGAATTGAAAACGAGTCTAGAATTAAAAGCCCCAAATCCGATTTCTTATGAACCCTAGAATCTGTTTATGATAAAATCGATAATGTAAGCCTTAATTAGGTTAGGGCTTTCATTCTACATCATAAAACGAATCAAAGGAATGCTTCAATTACCCGATTAGATGTCGGATTGATAGTGCTCGACTAAAACTGAGTTCGACGACTATGGGTTTGATTTTTGGTGATTCTGGTTGCTTCTCCGGCGTGACCGATGTAGGCAAATTCTTCTGAGGGACTCGAACAAGATACGCATGTGTGTGATTTGTGAGGGGAATACAGGAATTAGGCGAATTCGGTGGTCGATTAGGATGAGGTCGACGGTTATGGATATAATTTCCATTATTTGAGTTTAATTTGATTAATGCCTACGATTAAAGCTCAATGATGAACGATTATGGCATTTAAGTGTTAATCAATTACAGAATTCGATCCATTTCGGTTATCAATCGAGAATTGGAACTCAAGAAGTCGCGATTTTGACTTCTAAAAGTCAACAGAAGCCAAAATTGCTAATTTTGACTTTGGGGAGTCAACTAAATTAGTTTAGCATATTTACACAACTAGTCCCTGCAGTTTTGAGTTGAATTTGTGACAGAATCAGTCCCTGGGGTTAGATTTAGTTAACGAGGTTAAGTTTTTAATAGAAAACTTAACGGAATAGTTAACGGAGTTAACCTAAAAAGTCGAATTGTTACAGAGTTTATTTTGCAGGTTTGGATAAAAATTTCCCGTACTTAATCTCCATTTGGGGGACGATAGTCCGACTTTTGCTTAATTCTTTTGAACAAATCAACCCGCTTGTATCCATGGAGCACGATCGCGAATGAAATGTTATACGATCGTCTTTCCAGCTAAGTTTTTATTATTTTTGTATTTTATTTTCATTTTTGAGTCGATCTTCCTACATTGAGGACAATGCAGAGTTTAAGTGTGGAGAGGGGAGACCTAGTCTAGGTCTAGTTTGAGTCTTTTGTTTTGAGTGTATTTTGAGTCTTAAATTTTTTTTTTGAAAAATGTCTTTGGATTAGAGTTTTGCAAGTAAATGGAAAATGATAGTACAATCGGGAATTTGTGTGTGGAATTTAATTGAATAATAAAGATAATCAAACGCGTCTAATTTATAATGTTTTGGTAGGCCCAACCGATTTAAGAGCTTAAATATCCTGATAGTGAATCTGCTTAATTGAATAATTAATTCAGGATTTCTTGTGGGTTCTCATCTTA
The DNA here is from genome assembly GCA_023525975.1 of Smallanthus sonchifolius. Classification (NCBI taxonomy): domain Eukaryota; kingdom Viridiplantae; phylum Streptophyta; class Magnoliopsida; order Asterales; family Asteraceae; genus Smallanthus; species Smallanthus sonchifolius. Next base: position 22,333,670 of record CM042043.1, read on the forward strand.
GGGGTGTCGGTAAGGTCGAAACTGTCAATATAGGGTGATAGGTACCACTATAAACAAAAATTTATAAGTTTTTAAAATTAATTGGCACACTGCTTTCTTTTTATGAAAATAAATTCGAAAGTTGGTGGCGCCCGCATTCCATAATTCATAATTGAATGTGCTTAATTAATAAAAATTGAGATCATAGGTTTTGTCTACGTGTTACCCTCCGGGATAATGACTTGTTTGATACACCCATGGGCGAGACTTAAGTGATCAATATTGGATGACTAAGTTAGGTTCACGTGTTTCCCTTCGGGATGGTGACTTGAAGGATACACCCATGTTTCGAAGCTTATGTACTTCATTGCTTATGAAATGCTATACGATCGTCTTTCCAGCTAGGTTTTTATTATTTTTGTATTTTATTTTCGTTTTTGAGTCGATCTTCCTACATTGAGGACAATGCAGAGTTTAAGTGTGGAGAGGGGAGACCTAGTCTAGGTCTAGTTTGAGTCTTTTGTTTTGAGTGTATTTTGAGTCTTAAATTTTTTTTTTTTGAAAAATGTCTTTGGATTAGAGTTTTGCAAGTAAATGGAAAATGATAGTACAATCGGGAATTTGTGTGTGGAATTTAATTGAATAATAAAGATAATCAAACGCGTCTAATTTATAATGCTTTGGTAGGCCCAACCGATTTAAGAGCTTAAATATCCTGATAGTGAATCTGCTTAATTGAATAATTAATTCAGGATTTCTTGTGGGTTCTCATCTTAGGGGTGTCGGTAAGGTCGAAACTGTCAATATAGGGTGATAGGTACCACTATAAACAAAAATTTATAAGTTTTTAAAATTAATTGGCACACTACTTTCTTTTTATGAAAATAAATTCGAAAGTTGGTGGCGCCGCATTCCATAATCCATAACTGAATGTGCTTAATTAATAAAAATTGAGATCTTAGGTTTTGTTAACGTGTTACCCTCCGGGATAGTGACTTGTTTGATACACCCATGGGTGAGACTTAAGTGATCAATACTGGATGACTAAGTTAGGTTCACGTGTTTCCCTTCCGAAGCTTATGTACTTCATTGCTTAAAAACTGCAGCCTACGTGTCATATATCGTGTTCCAGCGTGATTAAAACACCACTGGGTTAGGTTTATTCATAAAACATTAATAAAAGCTAAAACATTCAACCATCGATCCATTATTCATCTGATTTTCAAAAACGTATAAATTCATGTTTATAATGGTGGGAAATCTATAAGGTTCAACCCGGGCCAAAACATGATCTTGAGATGGGATTAGGCTGAGTCGTAGCTTTCTGAGTGTGAGACCCATAGATTGACTGCTTACATGGTAATGTATAATATATAGATCACATAATTAGGGGCGCGAGAGTCGGTGGTTGGGTTTAATCGGACAGAAATACCGTTTGTTACGGTTAACGTGTTATGAAAGTCTGTGCTATGAAAAATGAAAGTTTAAATTGCAAGTTTTTCGGTTATGATTCCATTGTATTATTCTTTTTCGAGACGAAAAAGGTCAAGTGTGGGGATGTGATGTAAGGTTAAATATCCCGTGTATAAGAGTCGAGTTTTGTACGTTTTAAAAATGTAATTGGGTTTATCGAGTCAGTTTTATGGGTGTTTCGTAGTTTGGTGTGTTACAGGTTAAATATGCTTAAAGAGCGGAAGGATACGAAGAAATTAACGAAGGTACGAAGCCCGGGAAGTCAAAGAAAATCAAAGTCAAAGAAAAAAGTCAAAAGGCTGGAATTTTAGGTCTTCACGGTACGCGAAGATCAGGAGAGAAAGTTTCATGGTACGCGAGGGCTTGAAAAAGCCCACCGGACTATTTTGTCCTTCGCGCCACGTGAAGGACCGACTAATTTGTTTCGCGACACGCGAAGACATGGGGTTACGGCAAATTAAACCTAATTTCAATTATAAACTCATTGTGACTCCCATTCTCGAAGAACCTTCTTCCTTGCCGTCCAAGAGATTCCCTAAGGCGATTCCAGAGAGTTTTTGGCGAATTGTTCTTAGTTTTCTTATGCTTGTAAGTTTAAAGTTTGAACCTTTAACGTTTTCAATAATCATGAGCGGCTAAACGCTTTCGTGATCCCTCCGGGTGAAAGATTTATGCTTGTATGTGTATGATTTCAGTAGATGATCAGTATTGGATTGAAGTTTTGTGAACCCTTTAAGTTCTTTGAATTCAATTGTGTGTTTGACTTATTAACAATTGCATGTTTTCGATTTATTGCATCTATCGTCGTTTCTTGGTTTTCTTGCATTGGGAATAATCCGATTTTGTGATTGAATTGATTATTGTGTGATTGGGTTAAACAATGTTATGTCTATGTAATCTCTGATCTGGTTTGAAATTGAAATTGCGTGTATGCTTTGCTAAATCTGAATCCCGGAGTAGTTCGTCTTTCTCTAATTGTTTTTACAACTTAAAGTTATTGCTTTTGATAATTTTAAGTCTTCTAAGTAATAAAGTTTTAATATTTAGTAGTAATTGAATCGGTTTAAGTTAAATAGAATTCTCCACGTGTTCCCTGTGGATTTGATAACCATACTTCCCTGTCTACAGTCTAGGTAGCTAAGTAGTGAATTTTATAAATATTTTTGATTGACCTTGACACAGCGATCATGTATGCCATGACTTTTAGTACCTTGCACGCAGCGAAGAATTTGTTTAATTACTCTAGCATGATATTGTCTTGGACTTTACATGTACCGTCTGACTATCCCGACTAAATATGCTAGGTCGGGTCGGGTCGGGTCTGGGTAACGAATGCACCCTACTAACTTTTGATATTTGGTTGCTTCCACTTCTATCTAATCTTCGGCTTTTGACATTTTCTTGTTTTGATCTAAAGAAATGAAGGCACCCTACTAACTTTCGTATCCGATTGCTTTCACTTCTATCTCATCTTCGCTTTTGACATTTTCACATTTTGATCCAAAGGAACATGTGTTGGATTGAAATCTTGCATTCCTACTTCCTTTAGGATTTTCAAGGCATAAGCTTCTTGTTTTATCTTTATCCCATCTCATCCTTGTGAAACTTCGATCCTAAGGTAATATGTGAGTTTACCTAGGTCCGAAATATCAAATCTTGTTGACATATCTTTGTTGAACTCGGTAAAAATAATTGCATTTGTATCTGTTACAAACAAATCAACAACATATACGGCTACTATTAATAGAGACGTTCCACTTGTCTTTCAATATACGGCTTATTCTTGCATGCACCGATGAAAATTCATCTTCTTTAGGATAGAGTCGAGCTTGATATTCCAAGCCTCGGTGCTTGCCTTAGCCCGTATAATGCCTTGTACAATTTGTAAACTTTATGCTTTTCTTTGGGCTTCTCGAATCCTTCCAGTTGATAAACATAAACGTCTTCCTTTAATTCTCCGTTTAGGAAGGTCGTCTTCACGTCTGCATGATGTATCTCCCACCCTTCCACAGCGGAGAGAGCATTAAGTAACCGGATAGTTTTGATACGTGCTACCGGCTCGTCACTTTCTGCTAAAAACAACATTTCCTCAAATGTATTTAGCTCAAAATCATAGAATTTTGATGGCAAAACTGATGGACGAGTGGATCGTCTAATCGGGGTTTCAAAATCAGCCTCACCCGACGATGTTTCTATGTCGTTTGAGCCCGAAGAAGCTGCTGAATTGTTGAGCGCGACTGTCGTGGATGGGTTGCCACTGTTGGCACTTGCAAAACTGTTGGTGCTGCTCGAAACAAGGCTGGAAATACCATTGTTCGCGGCTGAGTTGCTTTCGGTCAAGGCCGAAAGAGTGTTGCTGTAGACTGTACTGTTTTGTTTGGTACTCGGGGTTGTTTCAAACTTGACCGGTCATTTGTAATTGGTCCGATGCCTATATCAATAGTATTTCCCCACACGATATACATACCCGGTTCTCCATCTTCCTAGTTTTCCATCTTTATCACCTTTTCCCAATTCCATCCTTTCGTTTCTAGATTACGTCCCGACTGACGACAATCTTCTAGTTTCTAGGGTCGTATAACCGGTATGCCTTAGAGCTCGGCTCGGTTACGAGGCTAACGAGGAGCCTTGATTCATCATCCAACTTTTTCAATGACTGGCTTCAATATTTTCATAAGCCACGCATCCAAAGACTTTGAGATGCCAAAGGTTCGGTTTCTTTCCTTTGAACTTCTCATACGGTGTTTGGTCTTCTAATGCTCGAGTAGGTACCCAATTGACCAAATATCTGGCATGACAGACCGCCCCACCCTATAGATAAATTTGGAACTAACACTGCCTTTAGACTACTCCTGGTCATCTCCATGAGTGTTCGGTTCCGCCGCTCCACCACATCGTTATGTTGTGGTGTGTATGGAGTAGTCAAGTGTCTTTTAACGCATACTTCTTCACAAAAACGGTTGAAACGTTGTGAGGTAAACTCCCCACCCCCATTGGTTCGTAGGGTCATAAGTGGTTTCCCGGTTTCCTTCTCGATCCCAACTTCAAAGTTCTTTATCACTTGGAATGCACCACTCTTTTCTTTTAACAATTAAGACCACATGTATCGTGAGTAATCATCAATTAGAACAAGGATGTATTTGTTACCTGTCAAGGTTGTTGAATAGGTCCACACAAGTCACCGTGGACTAGCTCGAGTGCATGTTGTGCTCGCTAAGATGCTTCCTTTAGAAATGGTTTCCTCATTTGCTTTCCGACTATGCAAGACTCACATAATTGGTTTTCGTGGTGGATCTTAGGTAGGCCCTCAACCATTCCATTCATCATAAGCATCGTTTTGAAATTAAGGTAGCCAAGTCTTACGTACGACACCCATGGTTCTTCTTTCATCTTGGTTTGTAGACGAACCTGACTCCCAGCTTTCATCTTTATCTTGTAATGTCGGCTTTTGTTTCGCATGACCTTCATTAGCAAGTTTCCACCTTTGTCAAACATGGTTAGGTATTCGTCTTTCATTCGTACCTCACTACCACATTCGGTTGCTAACCCGAGGCTAATGATGTTGCTTTGAAGGTACGATATATAATAAATGTCGGTTAGGGGTTTTTGTTCTCCTTTCTTGTCTTCAAATAGGATGAATCCTTTGCCTTTGATCACCACACATGATCCATCACCAAATTTGACTCTACCTGTTATACGCTCATTAATCTCAGTAAAGTAGGCTCGATTCCCTGTAATATGATTGCTTGCCCCAATGACTAGGTGTCACATCCCCAACATCCACTAACGGAGTTCTACGGCGAGCCGTGTGACAAACCAGGATCTTAGTCATTAGTTACTTCAAACGGCACTATATGAATTTAAACAAAACCATTAAATATTCAGAGTTAATGCGGAAGCGATAAATAAGTAATTAATGCGCAAAACAAACGCGACAAAGTATAGTTTAATAAAAGTAGTTTAAATGTTTGAATATGCTTAAACATGATTATAGGACTCCATGCATGTCCTAGATGTGCACTTGTGCCTTAGCGACCTGAGAAAACATGTATGAAGAAGTGTCAACACTAGGTTGGTGAGTTCACAAGTTTCAGTTTGTAATAGCGTTTGCCAGATTATGTACATTCAATATATATCAATATGTAGCTAGCATATGTTCATATATACTAAAGCTCTTGAAACCGAAGTTGACTGTTTGTTCGTGTTTGAATGACTCCCACCATGTCTATCAACAATAATGTCGTGTTTAGGTCAATATTACACCCGTTCGACCTCCAATCGAGTTAACGCAACTAACGCAGGTGGGGTTTGTCAAACCCAGTAGTACTACTCAAGATTACCTCGCTATGTTCATATTAAACGGTTTGATATGTAAGAACTTTCATGACAGAGTGTTACGCTTAGTCTTAACATGTGATAATATATGAATTACAAAAATCATGTGTTTGCATCATGTTTTCTCCCCCAATTTAAAAACAGTAAAGGGGCCGTGAAACCCACCTGAGTGTGTAAAGCGTTGGTAAATAGCACCGCACAAGGATGCAACAATAACTGCAAATAGTTTGCTAGCGGACAATCTACAAATGCCCTAGAATAAGACTTACGACTGTTAGGACACGTAAGAGTTTGTGACGACGATACGGAATAGGTCGGACGTCCTAAAACATACATAGGAATAATGGATAGGCGTTTTTCATCGGGATTTGAAAATCCCTTGCTTAATATTTATTATAAATGTGGTACGTTCAAAAATTTTCACCAAGACGGGATATTTATAATAAAATAAACGTTTGTGTGTTTGTACGAATTAATTAATAACCTTAGGTAATAATATACATGATTATATTATTTTAATGTAGGAATAGTACTAAAAGAGTTATAAATCCAATCCCGAGTCTACGAGTGTTTTCCAGGTTAAAACGTACTAATATATTATCATAAAAATATAGAGATTAAAAATATGATATAAATTAATCATTTTGTGAGACTGGATTAGGTAGAGCCGTAACTTATAAGTGTGAGTCACATAGATTGAATGATAGTTGTACAAAATGGATTAAGAACACAATCAGGGGCTTGAAAGTTGGTGCTTGGGTTTAATCGAACAAAAATATCAATTGTTGCATCTTAACGCGTGATTATGTCTGTGCTAATAAATTTATAAGATTATAAAATTCTTCACAAGCTTCCCATGGATTTTGAAGAGATCCCGAATAACTTGGAGGCGAAGTCATCGATAGTTTTCGGTTATTTCATCTTCAAACCTTCAAATTCGGTCATCAAGGTTTGAAGTCTTGCCTCTCTTACCTGATCAGCTCCAAGATGTTGGGTCTTTATCGCATCCCACATCTCCTTAATCGTCAAGTTGTCGGGTTGCAGAAGAAGGTTTTCAGGCATAGCTTGAAACAAAACCGTCATCGCGGTGTTGTTCTTCTTGGCGTCGTTTGATCCGGGTTCGATGGTGTCCCACACATCATGCTCGGTGAATATTACCCTCATACGAGTGGACCATGTTGTGTAGTTGATCACGGTTAGCATAGGGCATTGAAACATTGACGGGTTTGGAGTTTTAACAGGCAGTTGTGCGTCTCCCATGTTCTTTCGTTTTATATGTGATTGGGGATGATCCGGGAGAAGGCCCGGTAGAGTTTTCGAGAGTTTCCAGCCCACTCGAACTCTTTAAATTTGCGAGATCTGATTTGAATGAGATCAAGAACTCAGCAGTAAGTGGGCAGCGACTTATGTTCTGAGTCACGAACTCAGCAGGCCTGATCACAGGTTCTTGATCAAGCCTTGGTCGGCAAGTTTTCTGTAGAATGGTCTCCTCTTGAATGCAGGTGAACGTCTGGCAGGCTCGGGATCAGGAAGAAGTCCCTCGGAATCTAAGTTGGTTTCTGTTCGAGAACAAGAGAAGGCGCAAATAGAGATGCACATGAGGCTGTTTCTGATCTGGGAAGCAGTCCCTGGAATCTCGTACTGTTCTTTGGTTTTCACTTGCAATAGTAGGTCTTCATGAATAAACAAAAGAAGTCCCTGGAATCTCGGACTTCTCTTTGATCTTCACTGGTAGCAACAGCTTCTTCATGGATGGTAGGTGATCGACAGCAGTCCCTTTGCACGCGGACTATTGCTTGATCAGAAAGTAGATTGCATGGATGTTCTGGATACGAGGCTCTGATACCAATTCAAGTGGTGAATTGATAACAAAGTAATTTGGCTAACACCCAAACTCGTTTCCAAGAAAACTGACTCTAAACTTGGATTACAATGATACCCTAGCACCGTATTTATAAACTAGTAAAACACGTTATACTACGAATAGGAAAGCTAAACAATAGGAATTAAATAATAATAAAACCTAACAACATAATCCAAACACAATTAGGAAGTATTAGCTTAGCTTAAAGACCCTTGCCTCGCATGCCAAGTCTTTAACCAATTCGGTTTGTGCCTTGCACGCCAAGCCTAGAAATTTTCCAACGGGACATGTGTCAACTTGTGATTGCCCAAATAATATTAGAAAAAAACATCTGAAAAGGCTTAGGGTTTAAATGGTAAGTTTAATCAAAGTGAAGGGGTATACTATAACATTTTGAGGGAGACATGATGTAATATTTTCACAGTGAGATGAGGTGAACCAATCACATGAAAGTACTGTGATACGTACCGTCTGTGATTTTTTTATATATATAGTAATTTAATAGTTTTTCAAAAAATATGAAGGATGCGTATATAAAACAAAATTGACAGAAATAAAACACGGGTGGTTTTCTTTAATTTAAAATAAATAAAATGAAAAAGTTATGATTTGATAAACGAATACATAAACACAAATATCAACTCTTCAAACTACTTAATCCAGGTTTCTTCATCACTTTACCATCTCCAAAAACTTTCCTAATTTCTGTTACTTCATCCCATTTCTTGTTTGACGAGTACAGATTCGAGAGCAACGAGTAGTACCCAACTTTACCCGACTCCATTTTCGACAGTTTCTTCCCTACAACCTCACCAACCTCCATGTTCATACTGAATCTGCAAGCACTCAAAAGAGCTCCCCAAACAGTAATACTATCTAATGGGGCACTGTCACTACATTTATGATAAATCCCAGTTTTGATCACATCATACGCGTCTTCCAAACTATTGGCCCGTCCTAACATGTCTATAATGCAAGTCCAATGCTCTATACTTGGTTGAATATTGTACTTTGTAATCATTAGCTCAAAGAACTTACATCCATCTTCAATTAGACCACAATGGCTGCAAGAGGATAGCAAACAAGTGAAAGTAATGGCATCGGGTGCATACCCGTTGACCTCCATTTGACTGAAAAGTTTACTAGACTCACTTCCTTGACCGTTCATCCCGTATCCTGCAATCATTATGTTCCAAGAACTTTGATCTTTCTTGAAATCAGTTTGCATAAATAACTCTCTAGCCTTCTCTAAATCACCAATCTTTGCAAACCCATCGATCAAACTGTTCATAACTTGCGTCTCAGAAGCTAGACCGTATTTCAAGATATATGCATGAACCAACTCAAGATAAGTAGCTGAGACTGATAAACATCCTTGAAGTAATGAAATGAATGTTACAGAATCTGGATTGTACGCGGTTTCTGATTGCATTTGCTGAAAGAGTCCAAGGCCTTTGGGAGAACATCCAACCGCCATATAACCATAAATCATAGTATTCCATGTAACTATATTTTTTACACACATTGAATGGAAAACAAGTTCAGCACTTTCTGTGCATCCGCATCTCATATACATGTCTATCAACGCGTTCCCCACAATAAGATGTGAAGAAAATCCTTTAAAAAGACTAAAACCATGGAACATATTAGCATGCTTTAGAGAACCCATTTGTCCACATAACTGACACAATGTCACAACGGTTATGGAATCTAACGACACCCTACTACCAACCATTTGATGAAAAAGATTCATCCCGTTTTCCATTTTGTTGTTTAAAATATACACAGCAATTAGTGCGTTCCATGTTGCAGTATTCGCGTGGTGAGTGGAAAAGAATAAACTCTCAGCTGCTTTCACATCTGAACACTTTCCATACGAGTCCAACAATGCTGTACACAAAACAACATCGTTTTCAACGTTTAGACCACTCTTTATAACCATTGAATGGATTAATCTAACTCTTTGAATCTTTCTAAGACTTGCATAAACAGGAAGTACATTAGCAAACGAGAACGAATCGGGCTTCATATCCGGTTCCACCAACATCCGTTCATAGATACCTGCTGCCTCTCGGTCATAACCATTTTGTTTGTACGCAGAAATTAGCGCATTCCACGACACTAAACTCTTGCTCATCAAGTCTTGTTTAAACACAATTTCAGCATAATCAAGCCTTTCACATTTTGCATACATGTTCAAAACAGCAGTTCCTAGCTGCACATCAGAATACAAACCAATACTGATCAAATGCCCATGAATACTCATTCCGGTACTAGCTTCCCCCGCATGACCAACACCAGAAAGCAATGCTAAGAATGTAACAACATTTGGAACAAGATTTTCAGCTCGTTGTAAGCATAAAAAGAGCTCAAAAACTTTCGACCAATTCTGGTTTTGTGCATAACCTGTAATCAACGAGTTCCAAGAAACTATATCCTTAAAAATCACATCATCAAACACTTGTTGAGCAAGATCCATCCTACCCATTTTACTATACATTGATATCAACGAATTCATCACGTGCACATGGTTATCGAACCCGTTTCGTCTCACATAACCATGTACAAAGTAGCCTCTTTTAATGCTGTTTAATTCACTACAAGCCCTAATTACATGACAAAGAGAATGGACACTTGGAAAGACACATAACACCACCATCTTCTCGAAAGCAGCGACAACATCATCAAACATCCGATTGATACTAAACTCGTGTATTATACAATCAAACGCATGGCTGTTATTTTTCATTGGCATTTCATCGAACACCTTGTAAGCACACTGAAAATCTCCTAATTTTAGGTACATCCGTAGTAAACCATTCCCAATATCAACACAAGATCCATAAACTCCAAATTTAATCAAGTACCCGTGATTCACTTGTCCGGGATGAAGATATGGCAGAGAAGAACATGAGTTGAGGATTGAAGGGAATGTGGAAATTTGGGGTTTTGAAATGGGCAGAAGTTTCTTGAAAAGAAGAAGGGATTGCCAGTGTTTATGGCTTTGGCTAAAGGATTTGATCAGAGCGTGCATATGGAGGGATTTTCGTTATTTAGATTCTGGCGGGAAAATCAAACACGTTGACGACGCATTGTTCGACGTTCTTGACGGAGCACGGCTACGAAAAGGTGGGTTGGGCATTTGAACAAAAAAAAATCTTATTTTATTTTTTCTGCTTTTTTATTATATAGTATTTATAATAAGGCTTCATAAATTTTTAAAATCTATATAAATTTGTGAAGATTTATAGAATTTATAAAAAGGATTCATAAACTTTTAGTGAAAATAAGTGTAAATCGAGTATAAATCTATGATAATTATGCTACTAGAACTGTCATTAACAACAAAAGTGAAAGTTGAGATTATCACCAGCCAAACTGTTAGTTCGGATTATTATTTGTCAATGAGTCATAGTTTAGATTATTAAAAACCAATTTGCCTAAATTAAATATATTTTATTATATAATATTTAAACATAATTAATTGTATTTATTTATACGATGCTAAAATTAATAGTTTATTATAATAATTTATTTTTATTATATAATTTTACGTTTTTTTAGTGAAATGATTTCTCTTTTCCGTTTGCAAATCAAGGTTATGTATAATGGAAGTTGTTTTATGGCACTTTAATTGCATATTTGTATTTTTGTGAGAAATTTAATGTTGATTTAGGTAGTAGATAAAGATTTTGTGGAAGGTCTCTCAAAAACCAAGAATAGTTTTGCAAAACAAGAACACTCTTTGCGAATTATATATTTTGTTTTATAACGTGTTTCTATGTATTTTAAGGTATGTGGATTTGATCAAATATGTTTTACTTTTATGTTTTAGTTTATTTAAATACTGTTTTTTTTTGTTAGATTTAGGTTGTTAAAGTATTCGTAATGGTCTCCATCTCTCACGTTCTAAGCCTCCCTCTACGCCCTAAGCCTCCCTTTCATTAGGCCACCTCTCCACCTGCAAGTCCTCCCCACTCGCGCCCGTGACCACACTCATAATTGCCCCCACACGCCCCCTCTCACAGAGGGGTGGTGAGGGGCGGTGCGGTGTTCCACGCCCCTCACCCCCTCCATGTCAGCCCGGTCATGCCCCTCAACTTGACCATTACGCACAACCTTAGCAAACTAAAACTTCTTCCATAAAGAATTTAATTGTGTTGTCGACAATATTAACCGCTAATTGGTATATCCTTTCACGAAGATTGCAACGGTTTGTTGTGTTGGTTTCCCATCTATAAATAGAACAATCTTCTTCATACTCGTTCTTTCTGCTTTTGTATTATCTGATTAAAGAGTTTGAAGTACCAATCTAACAGTCATACTATAAAACTTACAAAAAAATATTCTGAGAAGAAAACATAAAAATAATTCTTGTCACTCAAAATCAACCTGAAACATAACAAATAAAACAAATTTGAAACTAATTATGTCAAAAGTGAATTTATAGTAATTAAAAAACCGTTCAATTCTTTTTTGTTAAATGAATGGAGCAACGAATATTGGTTTGATCAAGTCAATAAGGGAACACAAATTAAATGTAGCCAAAGATAAAACTAATGAAAACCCGTAAAATTCGGACATTCTTCTTATATCTCATGGATGCAAACCAATCTTAAAAGTTAATGTCCCTTGGAACCACTACAGCATCCTCATGTTCATTCAGCTTAATAACCTGTGGTGGTGATCATAACATATCTGGGCTGATCAGAACAATCAAGATGTCGAGCCCGTACTCAATGGCTAGCCCATGTTATTCATCGGACGACGATTTTTCAAGTAAAGGAACCCCTGATCGCGTGTTTAAGGAGCCTGAATATCCGGTTGTGATTGTAGACCAGAAATACTGTTCGAATTTTCCTATGCAGTTGATGTTCGAGAAGAACCATGACACGGAGGACAAGTTCAAGATTAGCGACGATGATGGGAATGTGCTGTTTCGAGCCAAGAAGAAGAAGAATGGATATCGCGATATGGTAGATGAATCAGACAAGACAGTTATCTCGTTCGGAACAAAAGTAATTTCTTTCGTCTCTTTATGTTAAAATGTTGGAAGGAAAGTTGCAAAATGAACTAGGTCCTAACTGATGATATACATAAAGTATCATTGAATATGTTTTGGCAGCTAATTTTTCCGCCGGTTTTGTTTCGGTCGCTAATTTTACGATTATTTGGTTTTTGTCGCTAATCCGGTCGCTAGATTTGAAATTAGAAATTTATTTTGAACGAAAAACAGATTAACACAACTTGTTATAATGTATCTAAATAACCATCGGCGGAACCGAAGAGGGCCAAGGGTTCGGTCTTGGGGTGTGAATTTCTGACATGACAGAAATACGACGCGGGTCGAACACCTGAACATGTTTAGCTAAATGGGTCGGGTTTTCAGGTTGACCCGTTTAACTGTTTATTTTTAAAAAAATGTCTTATGCCAAAATATAAAAAATAAAGCATTATGTTTTCTAGTTTATACATAATTATTTTATGTGCATTTTTTTGAAAGAGTATAGAAAATTTAAAAAATAAAAGTTTCCGGTTAAATACGTCTTTTTCGTGTCAAACCCTCAAAACTCTTGTCATGTTCGGGTTCACATGTTTGACACAATTTTTAGGTCCGTGCCATGTTTTCGGGTCCACGTCACCAACCCGTGAATACAACCCATTTATCATCCCCACCGACCCCGGCCACTGTTTCAAATTTTCTTTTTAAAAGTGAGTTTTCTGTTAAGAAAACGCAAGCAAAGTCCCCTAACTGTAGTTGACAAACAACATAACTCCATGATGACCTCGACCAAAAAGTTCCGGATCCGTCACTGCAAATAACCAGGTAAATGAGTAACTGCGTAACAGTTAAATTTGCCAGAAAAATTGACGCTGTTACTTCTTATTACCATATCGATCGTTATGACGTTACGTAGTTATAAACACGAGGTTCCCTAACAATGAGAGACGTTGCTCACTTTATCCGCAAATGCAGCATATGAGTGTGCATAGAAGACGCCAAGCTTACAAGGGAGATCACCATGAGCACCACAGGCTCTTCACCGTAAAGAAGACGAGAGGTTACAAGTCGTTTCGATTCGATGTTTACTTGACTTCGAACATGACTGAAAGCACATTCAATTACAGAGTTTATGACAATTATAAAGATGGAACATCTATAATATTTGCTCAAGATAAAGCTACAGTTCTTGCCCAGGTATGACTTCAAATCTACCCACTTAATATACTTTTAACATCATGGAAGATATTTCCATCACTAGCAGATTAAATTAGGGGTGTAAACTAGTCAAACCGATCCCGAGCCCGAGCTCAACTAGGCTTGTTTAACTTACGAGAGCTCGACCTCGAGCGCGGCTCTTTCCAGCTCTACTTTTAAAATTGAACTCGGCTTATGAGTACTTTTTTAAGCTCGGGCTCAGCTTGTTTGTTATTTATTAATAAATTTATTTACATTTATAACTTTTTATACATATTTTAATTATAAGTTTTATATAATCATAATATATATTATTTACTTACTTTTTATCATAATTTTATATAAAATAAAAATTATTATATAAATATATACTTAACATCTCGGGATCTCGCTCGTTTATTAAACAAACTTATTTTTAGACTTATACTCAGGCTCGTTTAAGCTCGGCTTGATTCGAGCTTTTAGCGATATGATCTCAAATAGCTCACGAGCTGCTTGACTAAATTACACCCATAGAGATTGGGGGGGTGCTAAATTAATGGGTGGTGTTCGTGGGTTGGCGAATTTAAGCCGAACACGATATTTACCTGAAAATCATTTTAGACTCATGATCCTAAACGAGACATGAATATATACGGCTTGACACAAATACAACTAGGGGTGTTCATCGGTTCGGTTAATGGTTTGTTCGGTTTTAATATTTTTTTAACCCTTATTTGTTAACCTAACCGAACCGAATTGAAAAATTATCCAACCGAACCGAATAACCGATTTCAAAAGGAAAGTATATCCGAATAAACCAAATAAATTGAATTCAACCGAGTAAATCGAATAAACCGAACCGAATTGAAAATATGTCTAACCAAACAAACCGAATTAAAAAAGGTATATCCGTTAACCGAACCGAAAACCAAAGTCGCAATTCTGATACGGTTAATAACCGAATCGAAAACCGAATTCACAATTCGGTTCGGCTTTTTTTCGGTTACGGATACGATTCGGATTTCGGTTTTTATTGCACACCCCTAAATACAACCATTTAACCCAGTTTTATTATTATTGTTTTATATTTTAGTACTTTAAAAATATAAGTTTATAATTAAAAATACAATGGTACATAAAACCATATTGTTTAAATTAAAAAAGAATGTCTGTTTTTCTTTTAACTTAAAAATTTTGGCATTGACATAAAACACAACAAGAAAAACAAACATTTTAACGGGTCAATTCACAAACCCGTCAGGTTAATCAAACACGGTCCATGTAACTAAACGTGCTAGTGAGTTCGACCCGAAACTATTTAAACTAAACTCAAACCCACGAACTAATCTTGGTTTCATGTCATGTCAAAAATTCTATCAAGTTGTTATGCGATTGTGTTGCAGTTGCATACTCAAGTTTCCCGTGATCAGAAGACGGTTAACACCCAAGAGAAGTTTGCGGTGTCTGTGTCACCGAATGTCGATAAAGCTTTTGTTTCAGCACTTCTTATTATCCGAGAAGAGGTTAGGAGGTCGAAAGGTAAAGGCTACGAAAGCTGAGTTGAAATCCCCTCCATCGATCTATCATACTAAACAATACAGATTTGTTTCTTATTTTATTTTATATTATTATATTTCGCAAAACTATTTCAAAATTTCTTGTAGCCTGTATTGTTTTCTATACGACAAATTGAATTAAAATATACGGATTTTATGTAAGTTGTTATCTTATGTAACGACTCATGGCAAACTATTAAAACAATAAATGTTCAAATTAAAGTTTATCACATTTTAATCATTTCTATTATAATTTTAAAGGAAAAGCGTGTTTGAAATAGTCACAATTCCATCATATCGGTCGACAAGCCCCTTTCAATAATAGTTGACACTATATATCACCGTCTACCCTTTCAATATTGTCGAATCCGTCACGTGAATAAGTAAATTAACCAAAGAATCAATCAAACATAGGAATCATCTCCTCCAACGACTATCAAATGTTTAGCTTGACATGGTAAAGAAAAACTCAAACATAACAAATCTAAACATAATCAGAAAGTTGCTGGAAACAGAAAGTGAAAAGGGTACCAAACCAAAAAGCATGCAAAGAAGTTTCCCACGCCTTCAATCCTTAACGTTTTCAACACTTCAATCGCCCCTTTTCTGATCTAGAAAGTGCTCTTCGGCCTCCAGATCCGATCTCCCTAACTTTGTATATGCATTTATAACACAAACAAGGGTTTCTGATTTAACGAGATATTGACCGTACTACACATGCTAGGGTTCTGAGATAGTCGTACTCAGGTCGTATTCCTCTAGCTTTGAATCACTCTTCTCCAATCCAGCTCCAACACTACACAAACTCTTACTTCAACTTCCAACCTGCAAATCATTGAGAAAATATGGTGAGAAAATATGTGTATTTTAGAACACATATCAGGGTTACCATCTGGTAAAAGAAAATAATACAATATCGTAAAAAATGTACACTTAGTCACGTTAGGTTAAAAAAAATCATTTTGAAATACCGTATGCCTCTTTTTCATGAACCTGGTGTGCAATTAAACTTCATATGCATCAGACCATTATTGATTTAGTGAATGCAACTCCAGATATACGATTTTTAGGGATTTTGATTGTTGGGGAAAAATGTAGTTCAAGGGTTAACAATTCTGTGAAGAAGACGATGACGAAGAGAGAGAAAGTTGGGAGGGAGATCAATTTTATAGCAAATGACAATGGAGATTGATACGCATGTAAGTAATAATGTCACTGAAGGGGTTTAAGATATCAAAACCCTATATAAGAACCAAACGAACTGGATCTCCGGTTTAAGGGGTTTAAACTCAATATAAGAATCAAACGAACCGGATCTCCGGTTTAAGGGATTTAAGATATTAAATCCCAATATAAGAACCAAACGAACCGGATGACCAAGTTAAAACCCCAGCCGCGGCTAAGGGCCTGCCGCGGCTCACAGCTGGGGGGACTTGAAATGGATTATGCGTCTCAACATTCGGAAGAGGGGTCGCGTCTCAATATTAAAGGGGATTAAACGATATAACATCCGGAAGAAAAGTTAACCCCCAGCCGCGGCTAAGGGCCTGCCGCGGCTCACTGCATGTCACGGCTCATGGGTGAGTAAAGGTGCTCACGGGCACTTGGTCGGCATGCGCGACCAGGTTCTACACTTAGAAAATATTAGAGAAGTTACGAAAGAAATAATCTCATACTAGAAAATAATGCTAAATAACCGGGATAAACATCTCATTGGGCATGAGAGTCAACTATAAAGACAACACCAATGAGGAAACCTGAACCCATGATAGAAAGAAGTCAGGTAGACACCAGTAATATAAAAAGGGAGGTCAGCTAACAAGACAAGAGATGTCAGGTACGGAACCTGTGCATGAGGAACATGAGTCAACTATAGAGACAAGGGACATTAAATGCACCCTGAACTCTCCTAACCCAAAAGAGGAAATAACGGACATATAAGCAAAAGCAGAGAAGGATGTTTGACTACAGACAACCTTTAATAGACATTCAGTCCAAATATTCTGACCATGGAGACCTTATAAATAGCCTCATCAAACTCCAAGAGAGACAGATTTTTACACTCTCATATCCACAATACCCGAATTTACTTGTTTCTCTCTTCTCTCTCTTTTTACCTTCCACTACACACATACTTATTCTCACGCCGGAGGGTGGTCACGAGGAGAAACCCCCTTCTTCTCATGGCGAGGCTCACGGTGTTTCCTATTTTGCAGATCACCCTTTCAAGGCCTGGAGATCCTGTCCGTTCTTCCAAGCCCAAGTCCAGAAGTTCCAGCTTAACTTGTCCATCCAGCACTGCTTCAAGACTTCCGCTTCTAGGTGATAAGTTTTGTAGCAACATTTGGCGCCATCCGTGGGACCGGCACCGAGCCTTGCCTTGTTTTTCTGCATTTATAATCTAGATCTGCATTATTTGGTAATCTATGTGTGTTTCTTGAATCATCACCTCCAGATATGTGGTTTTTGAGTTCTGAGCGTGATTTGAGGATCTCCGACCTCAGGATATGTATTCTTCGAGCTCGAGATGTGATGAATTCATCAATAATTGTCAAATCTTTAATCAGATCTACATTTTGTGCTTCACACACTATTTCTAGACCTACATCCTTTAGATCTAGATCGCATGTTCTATATTCTCACCCCATAGATATTTACTTTTCGATAAGTTCCATTAGTAATTTACATAACCGTGGATAAATTGAACAACATATGGTGATATGTGAGATGCAAACGTGTGATGCATTTGGATGCAATTTTAATCTGGCAATCTGGGTGTACAACAACTTTATGCGGGGAAATTTGTGTGAGCCCTCAGAGACACCTTGGTAATCCCAACGTCAATCAACATTGACAATCTTTATTATTGTTGGTAATCCTCACACAAGTCCCGGCATCACCCACCGGGGGTGCTATCAAGACCCGGCATCACCAGCCGGGGGTGGTATCAAGACCCGGCATCACCAGCCGGGGGTGGTATCAAGACCCGGCATCACCAGCCGGGGGTGGTATCAAGACCCGGCATCACCCACCGGGGGTGCTATCAAGACCCGGCGTCACCTGCCGGGGGTGGTATCAAGACCTGGCCGTACCTGCCGGAGTACTATCAAGACCCGAAGTTGGGGCTATGTTTATTTCAAAAAAAAAAAAAAAAAACCCCACCAAACCCAAACCTCATTGCGGAGCCGACTTGATCCGTTTCACCAACAGTTGGCGTCTCAATCTTAAAAGGAAAGGCACCATCCAGTATGCATTAGGTACTACTTATGATGCACATATTATATGAATTTAGATTTCATGTCTTGAATTATTATTTGGTAACTTAATGACTATTTTAATTGACTATTTAGCTATTCTAAATTGAATTTTGGGGTTTTGTTATATAATTTCTATATGAAACGGATGGATATTAATTATTACAGTAAATGCATGCGTGGTAGGGTGTTTTTAGCGTAAAATTTGGCACACAAATGCTTTAAGATTTATGTCAGCTTGATATGTAGTTTAGCGAAGTGGGTAAACCATCTGGTTTGAATGGAATAAGCATGTTACATAATGCTCTACACCTACCATACAATATCAATTTGTACTTTGGCAACGTGTTGGTTCAAAATATTTGACACATATGCTAGAATATGGATTTGGATTTCGTAGATTGTTTTGGCTGCTCATGGCTACACCTTTTTCATTTGATTTAGAAGATGTTCGCCTGCAATTTTAATCTACAAAAATATTGATTGTTTTAAATATCATTTCTTGGTCTTTTTAGGTTAACCATGCAAGTTGTGGTATGTTTAAGACAATAGTTGACTATGTTTCCATTCATTAATAGTTTATAGAAAGTTGTGATGGTTATAAGTCTTGATGAAAGAACATGAAACTGCTTCTCAACACTTTCATGTTTTGATGTGTTTGTCTGTTTTGCGGCAAATATTTGATTTTATTCTATCACCACATGGTTGCTAAACAATTTTGAGGTTTTAAGTATTATATGCAAATGGAGAGTATAAAGGCATATGTTTTGGCTAAGTTAAAATAGGTTTTATTCTAATTCCATGGACCCGAATTCGTTAACAACTGTTTGCTGCATTCTTCAAGTTGGCAAAAATATCTCTTCACATTTTAATTGTTTTATTTTTGGTAATTACATGAAAATCTGGTCGGAGACGAACAACAACGCACGGACAAGTATTGTGAATTTCACAAAGATAATGGACACACCACTGATTAATGTTGCTCCCTGAAAAGACAAATCGAATCAACAATAAAAACAGGTAAACTGTCACACCTGTTGAAGGAGCTTAACGCAACACCTCAGGCCGGCAGAAAGATAAAGGAGATCCTAATGGTAAACCAACCATCAAGTAGTGCAGGCGTGAAGCGAAATAATGACCACATGGAGCCGTGGATGGAGCAAGAAATCAGTTTCCCTCCGATTAGAGGTGGAGATTTTGCTAGTGGCGCGCTTCATGTAACTGCTGACATTGCCGGTCATCAGGTACGAAGGGTTTATGTTGATACCGGAAGTGCATCCGAAATCATGTATGAACGTTGCTTCATGCAACTAGATGAAGAAGTACAGAAAGGCCTCATCACACAAGTTCACCAGCGAACAGGCTTTTCCGGAGAAGTAGTGCAGCCGCTGGGCAAAATACAACTTCAGGTGACAATGGGGAACGAAACGAGAAGTCGTACGGTTCCAATGACCTTCCTCATAGTGCGCTCTCAGTCAAGCCACAACGTAACTTTGGGAAGGCCAGGTTTATGTGCACTTGAAGCAGTCATATCTACCGTTCACGCGACAATCAAATTCCCAACCCCAGACGGTGTGGTAACTCTATTCTCAAGTAAGGAATGTAAAATCATAAAAGCTATAGCGCCAGATGCTTCAAACAACACAGATAAGCAACACAATACGATGCTAAAGCAACCCTCAGACATGGTGGGGGGGTATTAAGAGATACAGCGAAGCGGATAAGGTAACACGTTTGGAAAGATGTACCACGAAAATGTAACGGAGTCTAACTCCGAAAGTGTTATAAGTAATCAACACGCAAGGAACCATTGTAATCAATTTCGAAAGAAGGTGTACGCGAACACAAAAGATGGCATTCACATTTGGTTATTTCATACCCATTGTCGTAACCACAAAGACAACAATACCTAAAAGTCACCTGACCAAGTTCAGGTTGAAAAATAATATAAATCTTTCAGCCGTGACTGGACAGACGAGTCACCTGACCAAGTTCAGGTTGAAAAATAATCTAAGTCTTCCGGCCGTGACTGGACATACGAGTCACCTGACCAAGTTCAGGTTGAAAAATAATGTCTTCCATCCGCGACTGGAAAGACGAGTCAGCTGACCAAGTTCAACTGAAAAATAATCTAAGTCTTCCAGCCGCGACTGGATAGACGAGTCAACTGACCAAGTTCAGCTGAAAAATAATCTAAGTCTTCCAGCCGCGACTGAAAAGACGAGTCACCTGACCAAGTTCATGTTGAAAAATAATATAAGTCTTCCAGCCGCGACTGGATAGACGAGTCAGCTGACCAAGTTCAGCTGAAAAATAATCTAAGTCTTCCAGCCGCGACTGGAAATACGAGTCACCTGACCAAGTTCAGGTTGAAAAATAATATAAGTCTTCCAGCCGCAACTGGAAAGACGAGTCACCTGACCAAGTTCAGGTTGAAAAACTATAAAAGTCTTCCAGTCACGACTGGAAAGACGAGTCAGCTGACCAAGTTCATCTGAAAAATAATCTAAGTCTTTCAGCCGCGACTGGACAGACGAGTCACCTGACCAAGTTCAGGTTGAAAAATAATATAAGTCCTCCGGCCGCGATTGGAAAGACGAGTCACCTGACCAAGTTCAGGTTGAAAAATAATCTAAGTCTTCCGGCCGCGACTGGATAGACGAGTCAACTGACCAAGTTCAGCTGAAAAATAATCTAAATCTTCCGGCCGTGACAGGACAGACGAGTCACCTGACCAAGTTCAGTTTGAAAAATAATATAAGTCCTCCAGCCGTGACTAGAAAGACGAGTCACCTGACCAAGTTCAGGTTGAAAAATAATCTAAGTCTTCCGGCCGTGACTGGACAGACAAGTCACCTGACCAAGTTCAGGTTGAAAAATAATGTCTTCCAGTCGCGACTGGAAAGACGAGTCAGCTGACCAAGTTCAGCTGAAAAATAATCTAAGTCTTCCAGCCGCGACCGGATAGACGAGTCAACTGACCAAGTTCAGCTGAAAAATAATCTAAGTCTTCCAGCCGTGACTGGAAAGACGAGTCACCTGACCAAGTTCAGGTTGAAAAATAATATAAGTCTTCCAGCCGCGACTGGATAGACGAGTTAGCTGACCAAGTTCAGCTGAAAAATAATCTAAGTCTTCCAGCCGCGACCGGAAAGACGAGTCACCTGACCAAGTTCAGGTTGAAAAATAATATAAGTCTTCCAGCCGCGACTGGAAAGACGAGTCACCTGACCAAGTTCAGGTTGAAAAATAATAAAATTCTTCCAGTCATGACTGGAAAGACGAGTCAGCTGACCAAGTTCAGCTGAAAAATAATCTAAGTCTTTCAGCCGCGACTGGACAGACGAGTCACCTGACCAAGTTTAGGTTGAAAAATAATCTAAGTCTTCCGGCTACGACTGGACTATCCAGCCGTGACTGGACAGACGAGTCACCTGGCCACGTTCAGGTTGAAAAATAAT
Organism: Smallanthus sonchifolius; assembly: GCA_023525975.1. Taxonomy (NCBI): domain Eukaryota; kingdom Viridiplantae; phylum Streptophyta; class Magnoliopsida; order Asterales; family Asteraceae; genus Smallanthus; species Smallanthus sonchifolius. Next base: position 22,355,773 of record CM042043.1, read on the forward strand.
CCAATATCATGGTATGAACACCATAATAATGGACTGGGGGGACATGAAGGGGTTTAAGATATCAAAACCCTATATAAGAACCAAAAGAACTGGATCTCCGGTTTAAGGGGTTTAAACTCAATATAAGAACCAAACGAACTGGATCTCCGGTTTAAGGGGTTTAAGATATTAAATCCCAATATAAGAACCAAACGAACCGGATGACTAAGTTAAAACCCCTGCCGCGGCTAAGGGCCTGCCGCGGCTCACAACTAAGGGGACTTGAAATGGATTATGCGTCTCAACATTCGGAAGAGGGGTCGCGTCTCAATATTAAAGGGGATTAAACGATATAACATCCGGAAGAAAAGTTAACCCCCAGCCGCGGCTCACTGCATGTCACGGCTCATGGGCGAGTAAAGGTGCTCATGGGCACTTGGTCGGCATGCGCGATCAGGTTCTACACTTAGAAAATATTAGAGAAGTTACGAAAGAAATAATCTCATACTAGAAAATAATGCTAAATAACCAGGATAAACATCTCATTGGGCATGAGAGTCAACTATAAAGACAACACCAATGAGGAAACCTGAACCCATGATAGAAAGAAGTCAGGTAGACACCAGTAATATAAAAAGGGAGGTCGGCTAACAAGACAAGAGATGTCAGGTACGGAACCTGTGCATGAGGAACATGAGTCAACTATAGAGACAAGGGACATTAAATGCATCCTGAACTCTCCTAACCCAAAAGAGGAAATAACGGACATATAAGCAAAATCAGAGAAGGATGTTTGACTACAGACAACCTTTAATAGACATTCAGTCCAGATATTCTGACCATGGAGACCTTATAAATAGCCTCATCAAACTCCAACATAGGCAGATTTTTACACTCTCATATTCACAATACCCGAATTTACTTGTTTCTCTCTTCTCTCTCTCTCTTTTTACCTTCCACTACACACATACTTATTCTCACGCCGGAGGGTGGTCACGAGGAGAAACCCCCTTCTGCTCGTGGCGAGGCTCACGGTGTTTCCTATTTTGCAGATCACCCTTTCAAGGCCTGGAGATCCTGTCCGTTCTTCCAAGCCCAAGTCCAGAAGTTCCTGCTTAACTTGTCCGTCCAGCACTGCTTCAAGATTTCCGCCTCTAGGTGATAAGTTTTGTAGCAACAGTCACATGAATTGATTGAAATACTTTCACGTGGGGATACTTAGCGTTTAAAATAGACATACGTTGAAAGCAGAGACCATCAACGAAACAAGTTAGAAACTTCTTGAGACCAAATTCGTAACTTTTGAAGTTAAGACGAAATCTGTAATTTATCTAAACCATATGAACCATCCCTCTAATTAATTCGATCTTAATCTTGAAACAATAAAAAAGTATATGTATTGATTTTATGATTTTATATGAGAGATTTAATCGCACACGGAATATTGCTAATCGGACACGCCGCAAATCTATACGTACTCGTATAGGTCAATACGAGGCGTATAAGGTTCAGTCTCTAACAACATAATGCCACGTGTCATTCCCTGTCAGCGGCTAGGTCCCATACGTGGCATATTGAGCTACGTATTGGCTCCGTGTTATATTTTTGCCTCAAAACTTGGCAGATTTTTGTGTATAAGGAAGCTATACGTGGCGTATTGGGCTATACGCTACGTATATTAGTTTTTTTAGTATTATATTTATCTTTTTTAATTTATATAACTTGTTATATATATAACTTATATAAATTTTATCTTTGTTAGTTTATATAGTTTTTATCTTTTTTTTAATTTTTTTAATATTTTTATATTTATAATTTATCATTTCAACCAAACAAACAAATAAAACATCACCACCGAACAAATAACCAAACATTACATATATTTACATTAAATATATTACATCAAAATATTTTTACATACATAATAAAAGAAATAACTAAAACTGACCCGCCCCACCGTCATCTTGACCACCTCCGCCCTCATCCTGACATGCCCCGCCCTCATCCTGATCAGGTTCGCTCGTATAATGACGTGGCGGTGGTAGCGGTGGTGGCTCAATGCCGACGGCTCGTGACAAATCCACGAGGCGACCAACCGCCCACATCATCAGGTCCTTCATCCGGTCGTTATGACGAGCTTGTCGCCGTGAGTCAGCAACAAGTCCATCAAGCAATGCATGGGTGGCCCTGTCCAGCCTAACAGGCCTACGTACGTGTCGGGGATGCTTTGGCGGCTGGTCTTGAATGGGCTCGACGTGCGGCTGCGGCAATGGCACACCTATAGCGGGTCAGGCATAGCCGGGTCCCATGTCTCGACATATGCGACAACGGCTGCGGGACCTGAGGGTGGTCCCGGTTAGGGTTGTCCAAAATGCTCGACGCTCGAAACTCGTTCAAAAATACTCGGAAATATGCTCGTTCGATTTCGGCTCGGTTTGTAAACGATCCAATCGCCTCGGTTCGGTTTGCAAACTTACCGAGCACGAGCAAAGGTACGCTCGCTCGTTGCTCGTTCGGTTTGGATCGATTTAATTTTTAATTTATATACATATAGTTAATGAATTAATATTTTATACATTTATAAATAACTCTTTTGGTCCAATCCATTATGAAACTTCTTATAGTGAGTCAAGAATAGCCCAACTTAAAACCTAAAAAGAAAAAAAAAACTCTTTAGTAATTACGTTACTTCACTAGTTCAAGCTCAGAGCCTTCTCACGCGCAAAGGTCCGCTATTTAATTTATAAATTTAAAACATGATTCTGTAATTGAGTCGATCGGCTCGGTTCGGTTTGTAAACGAACAAAGCACGAGCAAAGGTCCGCTAGGTTCGGATTCGGTTCATGAACAACCCTAGTCACGGTCGGCCCCTATAAACTGAAGGTCGACCTCCATCGAATCGGCGCGTGATGGGCTTGGCCATCTGATGCACGTGATCAAGCCACGGGGCAAGAACACGCATCAGCTGTGTGATAAAGGCACCGCCATACAATAGTCAACGCTTCTGCCTGTGAAAGGCATAAGCAAAGTATAGCGCCGGGCAGGTGGCTAGGGCGCACCGCCTACCAGTAAGTAAGTAGAAGAGAAAGAACAAGTCTCTCTTTGTGCACCACTCACTGATTTTCTGACCCGTTGCAATAGACGTCGAAATAAGTCGGTGCAAATATCTTTTGAGGGGCTCTCTAATCCCCAAGACCCTCCCCTTGGTCCTCAACTATGGACCTATAAAAAAAAGACCATAAATACAAGAATGTCCTCTGTGTCCACTGATGTGTTTGTTTCATTATATAAAAATATAAATAAATATATTTTTAAGGTGATTGATTTCACAGAATTAGATTTTAAATTTATAAATTAAAATCATAATTACGTTAACTTAAAACACAAACAATAGGCAAGTGTATCTATCGCAGCGTAATATAGTTAGGTAAGAACCAAGTATCGAACCAATGGACACGGTCGAGTTCCAATACTCAACTTTTGTTATCGTTTACCCGGATTAATTAGTAGGTGAGTTTTGTGTGCTTGTGAAGCAGAAAAGTAAATGGCGGTAAAGTAAATAACATAAAAGTAAAAATGTACGTGAAGTGTGTAGCAGAAATATAACTAGCAAAATAGTAAATAGCAGAAAAGTAAATAAAACGAGAATGATCAGATTACGAAATGTATTGTTTCGGGATTCGAATCAGCTTGGTATGTGATAATGTTAAGTTAACTAATTAAGTGGTATGACTACTACAAACTTGTGACCTGGGTCACCGCTAGAGCCTCGTCCTCACGACATTTGATTTGCAAATTATATTCTTTAAAAAGTGGTAGTGTCTCCCGTTAGGGACAACATTTACCCTCAACCCATTGAATGGTCATCTCCGGGTTGGATAAAGACATCGCAATCAAAATGATTTATATTAAATTAAATAGGAGATTATATTTTGCTCACCGGGAGGCGGTGTAACAATGGGACCAAGTATAAAGACGTACCGTTCTCAACATTAGTTCGCCAATTCTTGGTCGCATAATAATCTTGTATAAAGACGTACGATCTTAGAAGTATAGACCAAACCTTGGCTTATCAATCTTTGCTCGTATAAATACGTACGGGTTTCAAAGGAAGTTTGATTAAAAAGGGGTTTTACGATCTTACTTTTTAAAATCAAGACACTCACAAATATAAAGACAGATTTAGACAATAATAAAAGCCCATCAAGAGATGGTTTTTGAGTACGAATTAGTTAAAGACATAAACATACCACTTCATTAATAGGTTAAACATTAACATGCACCAAACATCATCTTGACCCTAGCAATACAAAAAAATTTTAGCCACGAATGGCCATAACAACTAGCGTAATGATGAGTTTCGTAGGCTCCCCTATTGTGAAGCAAGGAGGAAAAGTCTCTCTACTCTCTACTCTAACTACAAGAATACTCTCTTCTTGGTGTAATTTTGCTCTGTATTGGTGTGTGGAATGAAGAACCCAAGCCTCCTATTTATAGGCCTCAAAATCTGTAATGCACGACCGTGCAATGGGTTGCACGGTCGTGCAAAGGCCCAGGGAATCAAACAGGGTACAGAGGACACGGTACCGGGCCGTGGGGAGCAGAGAAGGGCAATGCATGACCGTGCATTGGGATGCACGGCCGTGCAACCCACTTCTTTCTCCCAGCTTTGTCTTGTAGCTTCTTGTTGACTATTGTTGACCAATTTTGACTTCTTGGGGGTCAATGCTTCGGGAATAAACTTTCTAGAAGCTTGAATACTTGGTGTTCTTGATAGGATTTAGCTTGATTTGTATTTTTAACACCGATTAACCTGTAATTATAAAATATTTATGTTTTAAGCATAAATTGCAAGGTTATTATTCAATTTAGTACCATAATACGGGATTATTATGTATGTAAAATATGCATAAATGATGACATATCATAACACCCCACACTTAAACTTTTCTTGTCCTCAAGCAAATTCATGCATGATCACACCCATAACTAAAAACTTTACAAAGGTAATCTTGAGCTGCTTATTCTATTTTTGTGTTTTTCTTGTTTTAAGATGATGGAATCCATGACAAGCCTACTAAAACGTTGATTATACAAAAACTCCTCACTACTCACAATGTTCACTCAACTCTAGGGTTATATATATGGATAATGTAAGCTAAGTGGGACACTCGAGTTCGAATCGAATTATGCAATGGTCATAAGCTTGTATGCAAATAAAGTCTCCACCAACTAACTAAGTAATATGTATGAATCAAGAGGACTTTAAAGGGTTGTAATGTGGCTAAAGTAAAACTAAAGGTGAAAATGAAAATCTTTTTTGGATTTTTAGGGGCTTTAAAAGGGTTTGAAGGGCCGCAGCTATTGCGAAACACTCAGCTACAGCCTCATGGCTTAAAATGGAAAGTACTAAAAGGTCCCTCTACAGTACTCAGATCATGAGGGTATAACTAATCTGAGGGCTCGTTTATGATCATATTGCCAAGACCAAGATCTCTCATCAGCGCAAACTCGTTCCTTATTGCGTAATGCAAATTGCTACCTTTCTGTACGATCCCTTCGGCTAATCGCCTAATAGCACCTACTTCGATCAGGTATGTGTATTCACTTTGGGCTCGAGATTGATTCTTGCTACACTTTCCATCGTGGCTCCGGTTCACATTTTCTACATCTACTGTATCTCTTGGCTCTTCTTTTGGCGGCACTTTTTGACAAGTCGTAGAATGGTGGCAATTGTTCTTGCTTGTGCCACCATTTTCTTACATCACTGGTTGCTTGAAAAATCTTTTCTTGTAGTTCGGTTGGTAATTCAGGCTTTGCGAAATGAAGGCAGGAAAGCAGATTGAAATCAAAAGAATGTATGTCCAGTTCTTTAAGGTCTCCCGGTAAAAGACCAACTTCTCTTTTTTTTTTACAAGACAACTTCTTCAGTACTCCTCTTTCCTCAATTTCCTTGAAATAATATTCCTTTGAATTTCCTGCAGATCGTTCGGATTTTTCCTAATTCATCCACCATTTGTATATTCCAATTCTTCTAAGTAGGGCGTATTCTTTCCAAAGTCGTCCTGATGATAATGAACTTGCAATGATAACATAATATAACCTTCCCATTTTGAGGACAGTTAGCCAATAACCGATGTTTTCTAAAAAACACCTATACGCCACGTATAGCTCCGTACGTGGTGTATATGATGTTACCGAGTAAACGAGTCATACGTAGCCAAACGAGCCATACGCAGCCCCTGTTACTGGGTAAAACAAGTCATACGTAGCCCAAACGAGCCATACGCAGCCCTTGTTACCAAGAACATGAGCCATACGCAACATATAGCACTATACATGGCGTATGGCTTCATCGTCTTCCTCAGATGAACTATATGTCACGTATAGTGCTATACGTGACGTATAGCTCATAAGTTTTAGTGCCAAATCGCACAAATCTACCGACTTTTAACAGCTAAAAATCAATATAAACCTAATGTTATTGATCGAGAGTCTGAGATACGTACCTTTACGAAGATTTTTGTGCCAACAATCGCAATCAACGAGCGTGTTTGGCCGGTGATATTCCATCATTTATACATATTTTACATACATATTAATCCAACATTACGGTACTAATTGAATAATAATAATATTGCAATTTATGTTTAAAACACTTATATTTTGTAATTGCAGATTATTCGGTGTTGAAAATATAAATCAAGCTAAATCCTATAAAAACACCAATAATTCAAACTTCTAGAAGATTCATTCCCGAGCATTAACCCCCAAGAAGTCAAAATTGGTCAACAAAAGTCAACAAGGCAGCTAAAATACAAAACTGGGAGAAAGCAGGGGGGATGCACGGCAATGCATCCCAATGCACGGTTGTGTATTGTTGTCCCTTGCTTCCCACAACCCAATATCGTGTCCTATGTACCCTGTTTGATGCCCTAGTCCTTTGCACGACCGTGCAACCCATTTCACGGCTATTCGTGGCTAAAGCTTCTTTGTATTGCTAGGGTGAAGATGATGTTTGGTGCATGTTAATGTTTAACGTATTAATGAAGTGGTATGTTTATGTCTTTAACTAATTCGTTCTCAAAAACCATCTTTTGATGGGCTTTTATTATTGTCTAAATCCGTCTTTATATTTGTGAGTGTCTTGGTTTTAAAGAGTAAGATCGTAAAACCCTTTTTAATCAAACATCCTTTGAAACTAATACGTCTTTATACGAGCAGAGATTGATAAGTCAAAGATTGGTCTATACTTCTAAGATCGTACGTCTTTATACGAGATTATTATGAGACCAGGAATTAGTGAACTCATGTTGGGAAGGGTACGTCTTTATAGTTGGTCCCATTGTTACACCGTCTCCCGGTGAGCAAAATATAATCACCTATTTAACTTTGATATAAAGCATTTTGAGTCAGATGTCTTAAACCAACCCGGAGATGACCATTCGATGGGTTGAGGGTAAATGTTTTTCTTAACGGGAGGCACTACCACTTTTAAAGTTTATAATTTGCAAATTAAATGTAGTGAGGACAAGGCTCTAGCGGTGAGCTGGGTCACAAGTTTGTAGTAGTCATACCACTGAATTAGTCAACTTAACATTATCACGTATCAAGCTTATTCGAATCCAGAAGGAATACTATCTGTAATCTGATCATTTTCGCCTTATTTACTTTTCTGTTATTTACAATTCTGCTAGTTACATTTCTGTTACACACTTTACGCACATTTTTACTTTTATGTTATTTACTTTACCGTCATTTACTTTTCTGCTTCACAAGCACATAAAACCCACTCACTAATTAATTTGGCTAAACAATAACAAAAGTTGAGTATTGAAACTCGACCGTGTCCATTGGTTCGATACTTGGTTCTTACCTAACTATATTACGCTGCGATAGGTACCCTTTCCTATTTTGTGTGTTTTAAGTTAACGTAATTATCATTTTTATAAATTTAAAACCTGATCTTGTGAAATCTTCCAAAAATATATTTACTTATACTTTTATATACTTATCACACGCTATCAAGTTTTTGGCACCGTTGCCGGGGACACGGTGATTTCAAGAAAAATTCGAGTTAACTGATTTGCCTTTTATTTTCTTTCACGCTTTGTTGCAGGTAGTGTATGATCCAAAGTTCTACTACTGGTTTATATCAACCTTTAGCAAAACTCGAGAGACTCTTTCACCGCCAGGTTTGAGAAAACCGTGCTAGAAAAATGGCCGTCGAAAACCGCACTATCGCCGAATTTGCAAGACTGTCACTTGACGCATTGGGGTCTAGTATCACAAGACCAACCGTTGAAGATAACAATTTTGAGATCAAATCTAATGTCATCCACATGATCCATTCATCATGCACTTTTATAGATTACCCGATGAGGATCCAGATGCCCACATCGCAAATTTCATTTCCTTGAAATTTGCAAGAGTGTCGAATGACGCCATTTGCCTCCGAATGTTCCCTTTTTCCTTAAGGGAACGAGCTAAGGCATGGTTGAATTCTCTCCCTACTGGGTCAATTACTATTTGGGATGACCTGGCCCAGAAGTTCTTGTCAAAGTATTTCCCACCGGCAAAAACCGCTAAGTTAAGAAATGATATCACCACCTTCACTCAAGACGATGGTGAATCACTATATAAGGCGTGGGAACACTTCAAGTACATGCTAAGGAAATGTCCTCATCATGGATTAGAGGTTTGGCTGCAAGTATCATCCTTCTACAATGAGTTGCATAATCAAGCCCGTCAGACACTTGACGCCAAAAGAAGAGCCAAAATATATGATAAATGTAGAAAATGTGGCTATTGGAGCCACGAGGGAAAGTGTAGCAAGAATCAAACTCGAGCCTAAAGTGAATACATATAACTGATCGAAGTAGGTGTTGTTAGGCTACGAACCGAAGGTACTACATAAAAAGGCAGCGATGTGTATTACGCAATAAGGAACGAGTTGAATTTGATGAGATATCTTGGTCTTGGCAATATGACCATAAATGAGCTCTTAGATTAGTTATACCGTCATGATCTGAGTACTGTAGAGGGATCCGTTAGTATTTTTCATTTTAAGCCATGAGGCCGTAGCTGAGTGTTTCGCGATAGCTGCAGCCCTTAAAACCCCTAAAAATCCAAAAAAATTCATTTTCACCTTTAGTTTTACTTTAGCCACATTACAACCCTTTTAAGTTCTTTTGATTCATGCATAGTACTTAGTTAATTGGTGGATATTTGATTTGCATACAAGCTTATGACCATTGCATAATTCGATTCGAACTTGAGTGTTCCACTTAACTTACATTATCCATACATATATAACCCTAAAGTTGAGTGAACATTGTGAGTAGTGCGGAGTTATTGCATAATCAAAGTTCTAGTAGACTTGTTATGGATTCCATCATCTTAAAACATAAAAAATACAAAAATAGATTAAGCAGCTCAAGAGTTATCCCGGAGTTCCAACACTAGTTGAAATTCCATTACCCTTGTAAAGTTTTTTGTTATGGGTGTGATCATGTATGAGTTTGCTTGAGGACAAGCAAAGTTTAAGTGTGGGGTGTTATGATATGCCATCATTTATACATATTTTACATACAAAATAATACCACATTATGGAACTAATTAAATAACAATCTTGCAATTTATGCTTAAAACACTTATATTTTGTAATTGCAGATTATTCGGTGTTGAAAATATAAATCAAGCTAAATCCTATCAAAAACACCAAGAATTCAAACTTTTAGAAGATTCATTCCCAAGCATTAACCCCCCAAGAAGTCAAAATTGGTCAACAAAAGTCAAAAAGGCAGCTAAAATACAAAATTGGAGAAAGCAGGGGGATGCATGGCCGTGCATTCCAATGCACGGTCGTGCATTGTTGTCCCTTGCTTCCCACGGCCCAGTATCGTGTCCTTTGTACCATGTTTGATTCCCTAGGACTTTGCACAACCGTGCAACCCATTGCACGGCCGTGCATTGCACATTTTGAGGCCTATAAATAGGAGGCTTGAGTTCTTCATTCAACACATCAATCCAGACCTAAAGAACACTCAAGAAGAGAGCATTCTCATAGTTAGAGTAGAGAGTAGAGGTGCTCTTCCTCCTTGTTCCACAATAGGAGAGCCTACGAAACTCATCATTACGCTAGTCGTTATGGCCATTCGTGGCTAAAGCTTCTTTGTATTGCTAGGGTGAAGATGATGTTTGGTGCATGTTAATGTTTAACGTATTAATGAAGTGGTATGTTTATGTCTTTAACTAATTCGTTCTCAAAAACCATCTTTTGATGGGCTTTTATTATTGTCTAAATCCGTCTTTATATTTGTGAGTGTCTTGGTTTTAAAGAGTAAGATCGTAAAACCCTTTTTAATCAAACATCCTTTGAAACTAATACGTCTTTATACGAGCAGAGATTGATAAGTCAAAGATTGGTCTATACTTCTAAGATCGTACGTCTTTATACGAGATTATTATGCGACCAGGAATTGGTGAACTCATGTTGGGAAGGGTACGTCTTTATACTTGGTCCCATTGTTACATAGCCATCCGGTGAGCAAAATATAATCACCTATTTAACTTTGATATAAAGCATTTTGAGTACGATGTCTTAAACCAACCCGAAGATGACCATTCGATGGGTTGAGGGTAAATGGTGTCCTTAACGGGAGGCACTACCACTTTTAAAGATTATAATTTTCAAATCAAATGTAGTGAGGACGACGCTCTAGCGGTGACCCGGGTCACAAGTTTGTAGTAGTCATACCACTGAATTAGTTAACTTAACAATATCATGTACCAAGTTGATTCGAATCCCGAAGCAATACTATCCGTAATTTGATCATTTTCGCCTTATTTACTTTTCTGCTATTTACTATTCTGCTAGTTACATTTCTATTACACACTTCACGCACATTTTTACTTTTATGTTATTTACTTTACCGTCATTTACTTTTCTGCTTCACAAGTACACAAAACTCACTCACTAATTAATCCTGCTAAACGATAACAAAAGTTGAGTATTGGAACTCGACCGTGTCCATTGGTTCGATACTTGGTTCTTACCTAACTATATTACGTCGCGATAGGTACATTTGTCTATTATGTGTGTTTTATGTTAAAGTAATTATCATTTTTATAAATTTAAAACCTGATCTTGTGAAATCGTCCAAAAATATAGTTACTTATATTTTATATACGTATCACACGCTATAAGCCGGGTAGCGTATGTGTTTGTGTGTGTGTGTTTAGATGTGTTTGGGACTATACGAGGGGTAGGTTGTGTATATTAGAAGGCTATACGCCACGTATAGTACAATGCGTGGCGTATAGCTCGTGACCTTTGGTATTCTATACGTCACGTATTGTACTATACGATGTGTATATGTGTAAAAGATCTGGTTTTGAAATTTTGAATGCCCCTCCAATTCTATACGCCACGTATTGGGCTATATGTGACGTATGGGGTTTAAAATTTTATTTTTTTTATTATTTTATTTAAATATCATAATTAAAATTTTATTTCAATAATATAATAACTTTTTTATTTTTAATAATATTAGATAATAATAATAATTTGTTTTAAATTTTAAATAATATAGAAATAATTAAAATAAATGGATAGTATTATAAAAAATTAATGTAAATTCGTCAAATAAAATACAATTAGAAATAAACATCATCCATAATTCGTGACGTATTGTGGAAATTTATGTGTATCAATAGCCATTATCTTTTTAAACCGTTCGATACGATCACTGTATATATTTTCCCATTCTACTGCAGTATCATTTCGGCGCAAATTCCAAAGTGCATTCGGCATGGGCATCCGAAAATCTCCGTCTAACTTGATGTGGATGAAATGAGCATTGTTTACGTGAACGAATGATACGATTTGATGTTGAGCTTGAACGTTAGGACCAAACCATAATGGGAAAACTGTTTGATTACCGGCGATGCTTAAAAGATGAACAATCACCCCAAATCTTTGAGCAATTAGGAGTCCTGTGTATAGCATCCATATCCAACGACTAACGGGTGCGGCTTTCACATTTTGCCAATCTATCATGAGACGTAGCTTATCATACTCTTGAAAGGCGACTCTGTCGAAAACGGTTCTCCGCCATTCTTCTTTAGTGTCCATCTCCTGTAGAAGCTGTTGTCGAATAAAAAGCCACTGGTTTTCCTTTAACCCTAAGCCCACAGCTACCGACCGAAAACCACAGTTACCGTCGGGATTTACATCCTGTATATGTGAAATGTAAGGATGAAACAAAGATGGAATCGAATCCTTAAAACAATTTATATTGTTAAATGCATCTTTCCCCATTATCAATGGAAACCCATGACGGGCTTTATCATCTTGTGGTAGTTTTCCTTTACCCGTCGTTAAACGATGGTGTTGAATGACTGAACTTGGTTGTCAAGAGTCCTGTGACGCAATATACGAGCTATGTCTCGCAGGGTCACATATACTTTGTTGGGATCATGTGAACGAGCTGTTTCTCGCGACATCCTGTTACTTTGTTGTTGCTTTTTCAAAGTTGGACGACCGCGAGTATCTTCTTGTACCAAAGGCGCTTTCTTGTTACTTTTGCTCAGAAAGACCACCCCTGCGATTCTCGACAACAAAATTTTTTTGACCTGATCGGGTTGTGACATAATTTTATTTCTCACTTGACCAAGTACTTTATCCACGTCTACATTTTCATCATCAACTAACGACGGTTTTAAATCAAGCTTCCTCCGGAAGACGTCCACCGCATCTAGCGGGATTTTGCCACCTGTATTAAAACGAGATAGTCAGAACAATTTGAAATTAGAAAAAACAAGATAAATAATAAAAGGTTGACCTGTAACTTCGATATTTGCCAGGCGACAAGCACACAGCAACCCACAACTACTGAAAAGTTGGCAACCACACGTTGTATTTTGTTTGCGTATAGTTGATAATTTGTACCACTCGTTTTCTAACAAATTTAGAGCTTTATGTGAAACTTTACCGTGTAGGTTATCAAACAGTTCAATAGCTACGTGGCTGTCCATTTTCCTTATGAAGCTTGTTCTAAACCGAAACTGTAATTGTACATATTGATCTGTTACAATTTCATCAACAAACCCAACATATTGATCTGGGATTTTGACACTATGATAACAGAACTAGACTCCGAATAGGACTAAAGAATGATTTGGTTGGGAGGGGGAGTTTAATGCACTAAGGATTAAACTAATAATGTAGAAAACAAGGTCGACTCAACTATTAAGACAAAAGCTAAGGGAATACTAGATATGGGAAGAATATCACCTAGGTCGGAATCCTACTTGCAAAACACAACTTCAACCGATTCTGGAAACTAAGATGGATATGGGTTTCTAAGGAAAAAACCCTAGACAACCTAGTGGATCCCTATTCACTTTAGCGTGCCACCAACTAAGGAACCTAAAGATGTAATAACTCACCAGATAGTGGATTACCTCTCGTTCTCTCCAACAATGATAATGTACCCGGAAGACATATCACCTTTCAGTCTCACTGTCCACGATACATTAAAGGAATGCATGGGGCAATCTCAAGATAAGAACTATGACTCGAACTAGAAACAATCACTAGACACCTACCACCAACTTCTCCCAGACAGTTGACACTCAGATTTTCTAATGACGAAGACCAGGCGACTATCTCTCACCTCTCGGGTATTAAAACAACACACTCAATCTAAAGAATACTTAATCACAAATCCTATGGTCACTATGTCTAGTAAACCTTTCATACAATCACAAACCCTAAAGTATATGACCTAGCTACGCTAATCAAACTGGCAGACAACCACAATTAGCATACGAAATTATAATCAAACGTAAATCAGAACTAAACATGCAATATTCATCACAATAATTAACTAAGATTCTTTACAAAATCAATTAACCAACATTAGAATCCAAAACCGACAAAAGTCGCAAACTTTATCAAGCAATCATCAATTGACCTAGGCATTATTAATGTTTTAGCTTAGAATGATGTTTAAAACATTCAAAATAGAAGAATTAAACATAGACATAGGTTCGATCAAGCAAATTAAAGATAAAGATTGAATCTTGAAAACCGAATAAGTTAATCTAACGAACCCGGAGTCCAAAAGCTTCAAACTTGCACTCGATTCCTCTTCCAAGCTCTGAAAATCTCCTCTGGTAATGCTCTAGACGGCTGGATTACGAACTCTTGGCATAATAGCCTTACAATTCTATTTAATTTGAAACTAGGGCTTTTTACGTGTAGAAGCATGTTTTGGTAATTATAGATAAAATTCTATGTATCGGTGTACGTGGCTAGTACGCAGGAGGGTGTTCCTGAGTACTTAGCCTGCACACCAGTTTGGTCCCGCGTACTTAGTAAGTACGCAAGGCTTTTGCCTTGCGTACTTGTCAAGTACGCATGACCAAACCCTGCGTACTTAGACAAGTACGCATGTATTGTTCCATCCCCTATAAATAGAGGACTTGTCTTCAATTGTAGGTGGAACTTCTGGAACAAGGTTGAGAGGTGTCAGGGTTGGGAGGAGCTCTCCCGACCCCTGGACCGTGAGATTAAATGAGAGATGTGTGCAACTTCGGTATGTAGTCTGTAATACGGGATGACTTCTATGTTATGGATTATGTATCGTTTCATTATATTTTGTCTTTGTTCTTGTTTCTCTGCTTCGTTTTCTTGGTTCCCACACAAATCACAGAATAGATCCGTGTATTTCAGCTGCGCAACAAGGCTCCCGGGACCTACAAGTGGTATCAGAGCCTCGGTGTTCGTTGATTTGTGTTCCAGTTTTGATTTTTTAGGGTTTTGAGTAGATCTGTGTTCATACGAGTTCGTACTTTTTCAGACCTAAAATACTTAAAATCGAGTTTGTTATCACTTCATTTGGTGTTTGGAATGCTGAGGGTTTGTTAGATGATGTTTTCTAAGCTTTTGGAAGAATTTATTTCTCAGATCCATCACTTTTTGAGCATTCTCCTCAAGATCCATCAAGAACGCTGTTACTTTTTGATAAGTATGCAAATTCAGCTTTTCCGCATACTTACTAAGTACGCATGGGTTTTGCCCTGCGTACTTACTAAGTACGCAAGAGTAGTTGTCCTGTGTACTTGTTAAGTACGCATGAGTATTTGACTCTGTGTACTTAGCATGTACGCATGGGTTGGCTTTGCGAACTTATCAAATACGCATGGGTACTTGGCTTTGCGGACTTACTAAATACGCAACAACACCTTACATATGCGTATTTACTAAGTACGCATGAACTAGCATCTGGGATTAAAAAAAAATTGGCGGGAAAACTTATCTTGGCCAAATTTTTTAGGGATCATTTATACGCTTGTTTCGGGCCATTTTTGAGAAGATAGTAATTTTTTTTTTCCGGACCAAAATTTGTATACGATGTGGCTTGGCGAAACACGGACGAGATTTTTGTTGGATGATACCAGTTGTCATACATTGTTTAAGTGTTCATACCTGAAAATGTGGGCTACGAGTATCCGGGATACTTATTTAATAGGGTATGAATGCTGAACTAATGAGATCAATTGGGTCGTCATCGGGTAAAGGTCCCGTTCTAGTTGTGAAGATGTGGCTGCTTTGGGTCTTTTGGAAAGAGAATCATCTTGTTTAGGTATTCAAACTTGAATATGTAGGCTACGAGTATCCGGGATACTTCTTTAATAGGGGATGAATACTGGAACAACTTGAACCCAAGGGTTTGCTATTTTGGATCTTTGCAAATGAATAAAAGAATAAAATCCTGGAGTTGGCTAGTTGTGTTTTTGGAGGATTTGAGTGAAGTGATGATGAAGCTGGTCATAGTTTACAGAGAAATGGGGGGGATGTATCATCAACCGTGATTTCTCGTGTAAACTATATTTTTCGTGCTCATTGGTCAAGCCTGTGTTCAAGATTTGATGTGATTCAATTATGATGGGATTTCTCAATTGGGATCTGGGCGGAATGCCAGATAGACAACCTAGTTATGGAACTTCATCGCGATGAACGTATACAGATTAGATGAGAGATGTGTGCTCATTCGGTATGTAGTCTGTAATACGGGATGACTTCTATGTTATGGATTACGTATCGTTTCATTATCTTTTGTCTTTGTTCTTGTTTCTCTGCTTCGTTTTCTTGGTTACCACACAAATCACAGAACATATCCGTGTATTTCCGCTGCGCGACGAGGTTCCCGGGACCTATATTACGGATTTTAGGACCTCTCGCGTACCGCGAGAGGTTTTCTTCAGTCTTTCGTGTACCGCGACATACAAAACAGTCGGGGCCGGTTCTGCTTTTCCTAGAGTACCGCGAGAGATGGGGCTTCCTCCTCCGTGTACCGCGAATGACCCATTTTTAACATTTTTTACTTTTACTCTTTTAGGCTTCATTCTCGTGCTTGGTTTCTTCGGGATTTCACTTGTATTCTTCACGAGCACCTGTAAACATGAAAACGACTCAATAGTATACAAAAACGACTAAAAACAAAGACAAAACAAATTAAAACATTAGGAATAAAGATGTGTGCTTTGCACTACATCAAGCTGTTAGCATTTATAAGATAGCTCTTTAGGAGCGAATGCCGGCTCTCGACTCGGTTCGTTGTATGTTGACCAAAATTGAGGTTTCTGTTGGACCAGGCTGATACAAAATTTTCTTTATATGGGTTCAACCAATTTTTTGTCACATAGTCTGTAACTCTTGAAAAAATAATTTAAACCCTAATAAATATTTAATATTCAAAACTTACTTCATCGTTTGGCTGCATACAGTCGTTCGTTTGGCTGCATATAGTCCTATACGCGGCGTGTAGCGATGTGATTGATGACTAGTTGTAGAAGGTACCTCGTACCCTAAAGTGCATCGTATTCCCTATACGATGCGTAAATGAGTTGGAATGACCAGGTTGTACGATGCTGTCGAGCATGAGAAATTGTGAAGGGCAATACGTATCATATTAGCCTATACGATATATATATAGAGCCTGATTTAAATAATAATTTTCATGTCTGGTTAGCGGTTCCCTTTATATAATTATAATGATAAAGACTACATTGGATTATATTCTAGGTGGTGTGCTCGACGAATTTATTTGAGTGGTCATCTAACCTACCAAAAAAGAAGTCAGCACTTTTCTTAGCTGCCTTTCTTTGAGAATCTCCTCATCAAATCAAAACAAAACAAAACAAAACACCTTTCTACCCAATTTCCCAGCAAAATTCCCATGAAAACTACAAACCCCATTTCTTTCTTCTTTCATTTACCTTCAAATTCATCTAAACTTATTCATCAAACCCTTTATTCCATAACCAATCTTTCAATCCACACACCCACCCAATGAATCTTCCCGCCACAGCCTTCTCATCGTCTTCATCTTCATCTGCTGTTGTTGTTCGAGTGGATAAAGCCACCAGTGAGTTCTTGAACGGACCGGATTGGACTCTCAACATCGATATTTGCGATGCCATCAACACCAATCCTTGGTAATCTTTGATTTTTGCAGGGGAAAGATTTAATTTTTTGATTTGGGGTTTGTTGTTTCTAGGGTTCTTTACTTGTTAATCACTCAATAACTGCAGATATTGGAAATATTTTTATGTGTTTTGAACTGTTTCTTTATTGTCATGTTGAGTTCATGCTGTGTTGACCCATAATTTTTCATAGAAGAAACCAAAATTTGACCTTGATCTAGGGTTTGATATAAGTTTTCATGATATTCAACTCTAATCAGAGGAGATATCAGATTTTTTTTTTAATTTTTCATAATTTTTTTAATTGTTTTTTACAGTGTCAACTGCATAATAGAATTCAAAAATGAAAAATATTCTGCTTAATATGGTTAATGAATTTTTGAATCATGGGTCTCATGCATGTTTTGTTATGATTGTTAAGTGAAAACAGAGAAAGCAATTATGGGTTTTGAATATTTTTCTTTACAAATCAAACCTTCATGATGTTATTGTTAAGATTGTCAAGCACAAACCGAAGTATAATGTTGCTGTGATTGAATCATTTTGTTATTGAGTATGTAGTTTAAACATTTGGTTACCCAAAATGTTTAAAATATTTGGAGTTTCTTTCGTACTTTTTTTTTTCAATTTTATGGCTCGATGATTGTGTGGCAGTTAGGATTATGAAGTGAAAACAGAGTAGACGATTAAGGTCGTATGATGATTTTCTTTAATAGTTGCTTTTGAACTTATAAAATATAACTATAAGAATATATTTTACTGAGTTGAGATGTCTTTATATTTGTCGGGGCTTATATATGTCGTTTATTATACGTACACATAAGAAAGTTGACTTTCTTGTGTCTTGTAATTTGTAACAGATGCAAGAAATTTTATTCATGTTCAATTAATGGCTTATGTTTTAGTTATTGAGGGGCAGAGTAGCCAAGAGAAGTTTGAAAATACGGAATACACGAAAATTACTTGAATATGTAAAGGAAATGTTATGGGTAGTGGTAGAAAGCCTGGATTCTCTAAAAAAAGACCCAGGTTCTATCCCCACAGGCAGCACTTTGGAAGGGTCATGGTGTCTCAATGAAGGAAGACTAGGATCTTTGTGATCTCCGGTTCGATCTCGAGGGCATCCGGGTTTTACCATCAGTGGGCCTTCGGGCGGGCGGGTTTTCCCCGGAACTGGAGATAACTTGGGGCGCTTAAGGGCTCCGTACGGCTGGGTTGGGCCAGCTGGCGGTGGCCTTTTGCCAATGGGTCACCCCGTACGGAGTACCTAGGCAATTCTCTGTTTGTTGGTCGTTCAGAAAAAAAAATAGGGTTATTTTTGTCCTATCACATCTGGTTTCATGTAGTTGACTATTCATTCTCATTGTTGGATTTACATAAAATATATGGAGTTCCATCTTGTCATTATTAGCTTAGCTTTCACAATAATACAATATGCTACTCAATGTTTTGTTGCAGACTCATTTGTATTAAATTCAAAACAAAATAATACAATTTGTAGTAGTGGTTTTTTGACAAATTGTAGAAATGTAATTAAAAAAACCATCCTTTTGGCATTTATTGTCCAAAACCATTAGTTCTTGTTGAGTGGAAGTATATGATGAATTATCTGAAAAGAGGAATCAGGTAGCAACTATATATTCTTGTAGCAAATCTTACATGCCTATAATTTTTCCAGGCTTGCAAAAGATGTTGCCAAGACTCTAAAGAAAAGGTTACAACACAAGAACCCGAATGTTCAACTACTTTCCTTGACGGTATTATATCTTTTTGGTCTTCTTGTACAATAATATTTGAAATTTATAAATCTTGAAATGGTTTGATTTTTAATCGAGTATAATCATTGTTAATTGTAGCTTTTAGAGACAATGGTTAAGAATTGTGGTGAACATGTTCATTTTCAAATAGCCGAGAGAAGCGTACTCCCGGAGATGATCAAGATTGTTAAGAAAAAGGTGAATTTTCTTTTTCACTGGAAATTGATGATATTTCCATCATACAAGAAAGTTTGGAACTGTATCAAAAACGGGTTGATACCACAACCTTTTAAAGATTGATGGTAAAATATGTTTTGCAGACGGACATGCGTGTGAGGGAGAAAATTTTAGTTCTTTTAGACTCTTGGCAAGAAGCATTTGGTGGCCGAGGAGGAAAATATCCTCAATATTACTTTGCTTATGATGAATTACGGGTAAGTTAATTATATATACGCGTCTCCTTTGTCTAGAAGCATAATTTTCATCAATAGTACGAACTCTGTCTATGGATATTGCATAAATGTCCTTCCTTAGGAAGTACCCATGTCAAATTTAGCTGTTTGTACGATAAAAAAAATTTAATAATATTTTTTTTGGATCCACAAAATTTTCTTTTATGGGCAAGTTTCCAGCTTAAAAAGCTATTTTCTAATGGACTTAAATTATATTATTTTGGATACAAGATATTCTTTTATTGTTTTGACTTGAAGATGTATTGATGTTAATTTAATAAGTGTTTTAGACATTTGAGAAATATTTGAACGCGTGACACAAATGGCTCTTGAATCCTTTTATCTTTTTTTGAATTATGTTTATGAGGACAGCAATCTGGAGTACAATTTCCACACCGGTCACCCGATGCAGCTCCAATATTTACACCTCCTGTTACACATCCATCTTTCAGACCTCCTCAAGCAAACAATGGCGTACCAACTTATTCTTCAACTAGGCTTGATGAAGCTATGGCTTCTGAGATTGAAAGTTTAAGGTTTTTTCCCTATCTTTTTCCACATTATTTTTCTTTTAACTTTAACGGTTGTTTTAATGAAATTCTTTTATTTTTTTTTCTTTTTAGCATGTCAATGATCGAGTCGATGAGGAATGTTTCAGATCTCTTATCTGAAATGTTGCAAGAAGTTGACCCAAATGACCGTGCAGTATGTCTGTTATTTCTTTTTCTTGTAAAAGTTATGGTGTATGATTAGGATAAGATTTGACTCATCTTTTCTGTTAAAAGGCTATAAAAGATGAAGTCATTGTTGATGTTGTGGACCGGTGTCGATCTAACCAGAAGAAATTGATGCAAATTTTAGCTTCCACAAGGTACGTAAACCTTCTCCTTGACAATTTCCAAACTCTATAAACGTCTATAACTCTAATGTGCGCGCGCGTGTATATTTGTTTATGATTGTGTGCAGCGATGAGGAGCTTCTTGGTCAGGGTATCGAGTTAAATGACTACATGCAAACCGTTCTTGTGAAACACGATGCTATTGCAGCTGGTTTTCCAATTCCTGTTCATGTTACAAACTCTATTAGCCCATCACCTTCTAATAATACCCCAAAGCCGCAAATAGAACCTCTTATTAAAGAAAAAGAAGAAAGCCCGAAAGCAAGTGCTGCATCCTCGTCCCCAGTAACTCAACAGTTTAAAACCAAGCCTCAAGAAGAAGAAGAAGAGGAAGTTGAAGATGACTTTGCTCTGCTAGCTAGAAGGTTGACCCTTTGTTCTAAGTTTCTTATCCGTTCCACTAAAGTCACTCAACTTTAATTTATTTAGTGAATTTTCTTCTTCACTAATATCTCATACTTCAAGTTAAATTTGAAAAAAAATAATCATTAAATAGTAATCGAGATTCATATATGTCTCATTTAGATGACTTAATTTTTTCAAAAAAATATAAGATTTATGAAAAAATTTCACTAAGATTGGAACATGTAATGAAAGTTGAGCGACTTTAGAAAGAAAAAAACTTTTGAGTGACTTATGTACAACAAACGAGAAACTTGGTTACTGTTGTGTAAAGGCTTTCCTATTTTTATCTGAAAAATATTATTATCTTAACATGAAGTCAGCCGACTAACTGACTACCTGTTTTGACCCGTTACCCAACCTGCATATTTTTTTCAACTCTACTGTTTATTATCTAATTTTTTTTTCATTTATTGTGTATTGGCAGGCACACGAAAGCACAAACGGCTATGCCTCAAAATGGGGCGGTGGCAAGCGAATCAGAAGCCACTCCCTCAGATCCTTCAATGAGTATGGCTTTAACTCTAACAGATCCACCACCGCCACCGAACACAACAAGAGCAGATGACATGATAGACTTTTTGAGCCTCGAGTTGTCTGTAACTACAACCTCTCCACAAAACATTGGCCAACCACCGCCAGTTTCAGCTGCCACACAGAATCACCACCACCACCCTCTTCAACCAACCTTAAATAATTACGTCGTACCATGGGCTCAGTCCGAACCACAACCACAGGTCCAGCCTGAGCCTCAACATCAACAGCAGAACTACTACTCATCTGGCTACAGCCCACCGCCATGGGCTGCAACTCCTGGATACCACACCAACCCGTATGCACCTCCTCCGTATAATAACATTCCTTCGCAGCAAGTAAACTCGTATTCCAGTAATCTGAGGGCTGCAGGGATGAATGGAGATAGCGGGTTCGGGTCAAACACAGCTGGTGGTGCGGGTCAAAGACCCTCCTTTATTCCTTCTTACAGATTATTTGAAGATCTTAATGTACTTGGAAACCAAAAGACAAGTGGCACATCATCCAACTTTCTGGGGAGTTCTAGCCAAAGTATGATGGGTGGGAAGAAATGAAATGAAATGTAAAATGAACATAAGTTTGGTAAAATGAGATTACGTGTTCTTGTCTATACAATGGTTGGTTTAGAATATTATAGACTAAAACAAGAGAGTTTCTCATTTGATTTGTTTATTATGAACAGTTGGATTAGAAAGTAAATAAAAATTAAGATTTAGATTGTTGTTACAATTGCCTAACTCTTGGTGTTCGATGGTCCAATAATTCAACATGACCAATTATGCTATGTAGGCAAAGTAAAATCTCTAGATAATGTTTATAACTAGTGGATAAGTTTGTGTGTTGGAACGGCTCGTATTTGAATAAAGTTTATATACAAATGTAGATAAACACAAACATGTCCTTAGTGGCGGACCTAAGTGGTCCTGATGGTCTGCCGAACCCCATGAAACAAATTTTCTTGTAGTATATATTGTTGGAAATCAGACCCAAGAACACGAATATAAAATTTGATCTCAATCGAGATCGACTCTTTATTAATATTGAAAACCAAAACCATTATACTAATCCTAACCCAACTCAAACTCAACTAAATAATCAAATAAATAAATAAACTTACTCCTAATCTAATACGAACTCAACCAATTAATAAATTAATAATTATCTTGAATCAAGATTTATCTTTCATATATATGATCTAATTCTGACCGACTCCCAATAGATTTTGACACTTACCCCATGAAATTTTTGTCACCGGAAATCAGAGTTGCCATAGCCGTTGTTCTCGAAGTTTCGACCTTCGAAATATACCGGTGGTGTAGTTGAAGCGAAAAGAGGAACAAAGAAAACTAATGTGTTTTTTTGTGGACAACGGAGTAAGGTGGCAGATCATGACGATGGATGGCGGCAACAACACTATGTTTGTCAATTTATATGAAGAGAAGAATAAAGAGGCAACGGCACTATGTTTGTCAATTTATATGAAGAGAAGAATAAAGATGCAGATGAAAAGGAAGTAAAGCAAACGAAGGTATTTGTTTTGGTTAATGACTACAATTTAACAGACTAAATTGGATATTAATAATATTTAATTATTTTTCACGTGTTATCAATTTTTCATTACAAAGTTATGCTAATTGATATCGCCGACAACTTCACGTCCTCTAGTTTATTAAATGACAACAATGGCTTCTAAATTTTACAAAATGTTATTTTAATCCTCTCATGTTTTTAAAGCTTCAAGTTTAGCTACTATTGAATATATAATATGATTTTCCCTTACTAATTTCCATTTGTCTATTAATTTTTTTTCCTTTACGTCACGCTATAATTTTGTTAAAACGGAGTCATATTCAAAATAAAGTATTTTTTAGGTATCGTGGGTTATATCGACTGACGTTGTTTTGTTATCAACTCTCACATCATTACTTTCAACACAAGTTTTAAAAACACCATTTTTATCAGAATTTGATTTAGAATTGCAAACATATGATCCCTCACCCCCCATCATCCTCACTTTCTCAATCCTTAATCTCTACTTTATCTGCACATGAAGTAGACACATTAGAATTTCTCACACAGTTTATTACCAGATCAACAACAGATTCATCACTAGAAGAGTAACTACACGATTTACCCCCTTTCCATATACCGTATGTGCCTCATTGGCCTGTTCCTCGACATTATATGACATACTAGAGAAATTTGCATTAAAATGAGGTGTATTGTTATACCCAAGGCTCCTCCTAACGTTACCATGAAGTTGAGAATCAAGCAAGCATATTACCAACTAATTTAATAGATAAACCAAAATTTTCAATATTAAACTTAGCTTCAGCAAAATTTGCTAAGGCTTGATTTAACTCAGTTTTTAATTCTTCAATTTTAATCTTAGCATCTCTATATATACATTCCTTTTCACTTATCTCGACCTTAAGTGCAGCAACATCTTTCTTTCATGCTTCAATTTTCTCTTTATACATATTTTCAGTTCTAGAAAACTCTTCATTGTCACTTCTCTATCTTTTCAACGCATAAAGGAGTACAAAGATGAGTGGTCACCTCAGAAGAAGATTTTGAAAAATTTGTCATGAAATCCAAGGCTTGTAGCCGATCCTTACAATCATATTCAATAGAATTTTGGCAAGTGGATGATGAACATGTTCCCGTTCTCCCAAACATAGAAAACTCTGTATCTTGATTCTTTTTCATATTTGAGTTCCTGCATTTCTCAATGTGCTTGTATGATTTATAGACCTCATCCTGATCATATGAGCTGATTATGTTCAGCCAAGGATGTTTAATACAACAAGTCCTTTGTTCTCTTGATGAGAGAGACATTACATGGCAAAGCATTTAGAAGTTTCTTGTTTACTTCTCCATTTGATATTACAATTTCTACATCTTTTTTTTCAGTAATTAGTTGGGTAAACATGTTGATATAAGGTTTCAGCTATAATGTGCTTGAACCCTTTGAATCTCAAAATACATTGAGAAAACATTTTAAATCAGTAGTACTAAGCAGATTTGAAGTAATCGACAAAACCAAAGTACTTGTAGTCAGAGTACATGCTAACCCAAGAATAAACCTGTAGTGTCGAGAACTTGATTATTAGCTGAGAACTTATGATTATTTGCCGAGAACTAACGCGGTGCCGAGAGAAAATGCCGAGAACTAAGCAATTGTGATCAATATAATTCACCTGTATGCTTGCTAACTTAAATTAATTGACATGTGTGTTAGCTTAAAATAATTGACCAGTGTGGTAGCGTAAAATAAATTTGAAGCAATTTGACATGTGTGCTTGCTTCAAATTCAAATCAAATTGCCGTGAACTTGCTTCAAATTCAAATTGCCGAGATCCAGTTGCCGTGAAAACTAGACGTGTGTGCTTGGTTCAAATTCAAATTGCCGTGTGTACTTGCTTATTTTCAATAAATGTGCACGTGTGTATGTGCTTGTGTACTTCTCCAAGCCATGAACATTAACTTGCGGTGTGTGCTAGCTTTCCAAACTATTTTTTTAATACCACATATGATCTTGTAGATATCACCTTCCAACAATAGCTCCTATAATCTTGGAAACTCCCAATAATTCAGCAATTTCAAATATCAAGAACATTGACGATATACTTGTTCTTCTTCGTCTTTCGAGCAATAATAATCCAAAAACAATGATCTAATACCTGTAACAGCTTCAAACAGAGCAATATTCTCCACTAAACACCATAAAAACTTCAACGAAGATCTTTCTAATCACAGGAGCAAACCGATTAGAAACAAAATTAATAAAAATCAAACGAATACCTTGAATCTTGATATCATGACAGCCTTCAAAGAGCATTCAAGTTCTGATACCAGTTGTAAGTCCCAAACCCGATGGATCTTCAATAACGATATCAAAACCACGAATACAACTAGCGGAAATCATTGTAAACGTTTATTCAAGAACACAAAATAAGAATAGATTCACTCAAAGGTATTTGAATATATATTAGCTATATCAAACCGGTTACACTTTGAGAGAAACAATATATCAAAATGGCTAACAACACGTCTAACCGTACATCTATGATCATACATGTATTTATATATAAGAATAAAGCCCATACGAATAGTAGAGTTCTCGGTCCAATGGCAGGCCCAAGACCCAACCCGTGAACTCCAAGTTCACGGTTTTACACCTAAACCCGAATAAACTCCTATTCGGTAACACCAACATTTATTTGATACGTCAGCCTCACATATATAGAACCTACAATTGTATTGGTGTAATAATGTTATTCAGAACCCAAACCGACACGCCCAGAAATTCTGACGTCAAATTGATAGATACCTAGGCACCGGAAAAGTGACCCCAGTGGAAAAAAATCTTAGCTCTGCCACTGATGAAGAATGAGACCGACTGAAAATCATCGATATCATTATCTAACTTCTTTTTATCTATGTTTCGATATCCACAACCGACTCACCGTAACTTCATATGTTTCTTTTATGTATTTTACTACAATATTTTTTTGTGCTAATTAGTCACGTTAATGTTATCGCTTCAACCGTTTAAAAACCGTCTCCCATCACGGAAATCGGGGCAAAATTTATTTAACCACGTGTTTTTCATTTAGCCACGTTAATGACACCGTACAAATAAAAACACGCACTTTCCGTCTCAGAGCGTACGGCAAATTTTCTGGTTTATATAATACATACAAAATGACGCACATTGTTTGTCACCATTTATTAGATCGAAAAGACAAAACCGAACATGTCCGCTAAAATTTTCTAAAAAATTCTTAGATGTGTAGTTTATGTACAACTCATTGACTTATTACCATCCACACGTAGCAACATGGAGGGACCAACTTTGCCCCAATATTCTTGTAGGACAAATAGTACTAATATTTTTAATTCTTTAATTTTTTCATGCCTGCATGTCATATGATAAGGTCACCAATAATTATAAATTATTTTATTTTTTACTTTCATATTGATTGTATATGTTTTAGATCGATTAACGGGTTAACATTCACATACACATAAGTCAAATGGGCATTAAATACCGTGACGGGCAGGGCGTGAGGGGTTTAACGGGCACGAGAACTGGGGCTACGTGTGCGTTAAGGTGGGCCAATTAGCGATGAAAATGGGGGAAGCCAAGAGGGTGGAGGTTTTGCCCCACTATACATAGTCTTATAACTAGTGTGAGCGTGAATTCAGTTTATTAAAGAATGTGAAGTATGTCAAAGAGCAAAGTATGAAAGGGTGCATTACTTAACCTATTGAACCCCTTACGAGTCCCAACATCCATATCCATACTCACTCATATGTCTATATACTTTATAGGGGTAAAGACACGATTTTTATGTTGATAGACCGTCTCATTAAGTATGATCATTTTATTATATTGATACTCTCGTTTATAGCAACTTAGGTGGCTCAAGTTTTTTTTTATAGCGTATATGAACTACAAGGTTATCCGGTAACCACTATCATATGCCGACATATCCATAGACCAAACTCGTAATTCCTTGAAAAAAATCAAAACCGAAATAAGACTTACCACATGAACAGTTGCATAACTTACCAAAATTTTCTTTAATAAAAACAACTAAAATTTATACAAAAACTTATATACATTTAGGTTTAATATATTACATGTATCACGTTATCAAAGAAAAAAATTGTTAACACGATTACAATAAGTTTCAAATATACCACATTTTAACAAACATAGTTACGGCTATTTTCATTCACCGGCAACCGGACCGTCCGGTCGATAAATCAAACCACTCAACCGCGGTCTAAGCCTACCTTTCCACATTTCTGTACTGGATTCACCCTCACACTCTCTCCACCGAACTTCCACCACCATTATATCCACCGTCAATCGTTTAACCTCCACCGTCAACGTAAAATTACGAAATTGCCCCCCGTCAAACCTCACACACCATTTCTTTTTCACAACCACCGTCAACCGCTCTTCCTCCGCCGCACCTACCACCCTCCCGACTATCTCCTCCGGCGAAGCCGTCGACAGAAACATCTCGCCGCCTTCATTATCACCGAACAAACCTGACAGATTACATCCAGACGAAAACGAAATTAAATCGAACGCATTCAAACTCTTCAAATCGCCGTCTTTTATCTCGAAATGATCGGAACAAGATTTAGTGTCTTTATAACCGATTGTGAACCAAGGATCGTTGATGATTTCATCGATGGTGATCCTCGTTTGCGGATTCGTGTCTAGAAGTCGCGACAAGAATCGTTTCAGCTCCGATGACATCCATCTCGGAACATGATACTCGCCTTTGCAAATCTTTCGGTACATCACGATCACATTCGAATCGTTAAATGGTAAATAACCGGCGTTGAGAACGAATAAAATGATGCCACATGACCAAATATCCACCTTCGCACCGTCGTAACCTTTTGTTAACAATATATGAAACATTATAGTATTAAAATAGTGTTTATGTCGTACTTAATTATGTTATAATGTTATAATGTTTTGATATGGAAAGAAATTATAATTTCATAAATTTATTATATTTTTTTTTATCTAGTACAAGTAGTGTATTAGAATAGTTTAGAATTCCGATACCTTTCTTGGCTAAAATCTCTGGTGCCACGTAAGCTGGAGTACCACACATGGTATGAAAAAGTCTGTTGTCCTGGGTATAAGTGAGGGCCGATAATCCAAAATCTGTGACTTTTAGTGTCCAGTTTTCGTCTAAAAGGAGGTTTTCCAGTTTTAGGTCACGGTGGTAGACGCCGCGGGAGTGGCAGTATCTGACAGCGGAGATGAGTTGTTGAAAGTATCGACGGCTGAGATCTTCACTGAAACGATGTTTAGACACTTTGGAATAGAGCTCACCTCCTTTTGCAAACTCTAATACAAAATATATTTTCTTTTGATTCGCGAGTACTTCTTGTAGACGAACAATGTTGTGGTGGCGCAAACGTCGCATGGCGGCGATCTCACGTTTGATATGGCCGGTTAAACCACGTGTTACAGTTTTGTGCTTGTTGATGGCTTTAATGGCGACACTTTGTTTTGATTCCATGTCCCAGCCATGGTAGACTTTAGCGAAAGCTCCGTAGCCGAGAAGCTTCCCTAGCTTGTATTTTCCGAAGAGGGTTTTCTCCACCGGCGTTAGCCGCTCTTCGCCGACGTAATCTCCTAACGCCGGCGACATGTGATCAATAGATCATAAAATGAAATAGTATTGAATAGCTTTTGTTGAACTTAAAAGATTTGTTGGATTAATGTAAAGACATCTCAACGTATTTATTTTGTTTCTTGTAAGGCATGTACTAATTTTTTATTAATTAATAAATCAAATTAATATTCAAACCAAATATCTACTCAATCACAAGAATACAAGCTTTGGATTCTAGGGATAACTCATGGATGTTACAAAGAGTCACAAAAATAAACTACTCATATCGGTTATTATTTTTTATTAATTTTAAATATAAGTAATTAATAATAGCGAAGATATTGATTTTCACTACTAAACAAAAATGAGGGGGTAGATATTGATTTTCAATGACAGTGAAGATATTGATTTTCATCACCAAAATATTAGTTTTGCGGATGGGAGCTTTTCGACGGTCCACATCCGTCATAGATTATCGATGATCCATGTTTTCATTAAAATGTAAATTAACGAATACAGTTGGTAATCCGTTGGTCCTTAGTCAAATAAAAAAAATTACCGATAGCTGAATGGAGGAACATGAACAATTTCGTCGTTTTTGGAGGAATTGATTGCCGACGGAATATCCGTCGGTGATACGTCGCTAATGTTAAGGATAAGATTTATTTTACTGGATTTTCGCTCACGTTTTTCAGTGGTTTGTCGGTGTCGGCCCGTTTGCGACAGAATATCCGTCGATAACACTTTCTATAAATGGAAACACAGATCATCGGGTATTTTAATCCTAAAAATAGCAACCTCAATGTATGTTAAGTATACCATATCGTTATTCGCCCGCGTATTCTTCTAACGCCGGCTTCATGTGAACAATTGATTATGAAGTCGAGTATTTTTTTAATAGGCTTTGTTGAGATAAAAAGATTTGCCAGTAGGGGTGTTAAAAAATATCTGAATCCGAATATCCGATCTGGAAACCTGAAATTCCGAATCTGAAAATTCGGATAACATTTTTTGAAAATTTCGGATAGGTCGGATATCCGAAATATTAAATAATTTAAAAAATTAAAAACTTAGATATTGTTTTCTAAAAAGTGTTATAAATACAATATATATGAAGTATATAGTTTTTTTTATTACGTGTTTAGCTTTCCTTTTTAAGTAATTGCGTAAATTACTCAAAAATTGGTTTTCTAATGTATTTTTTTATTATTTCATAAAGATAATTGATGTTTATTTAGTATATTTTATATATTTAGATTTTATGTTTTGTGTTTTGTTTTCTTACTTTTCTAAACAACTAAAACATATTCGTATCGTAAATAAAAATCAAGTTTTTTTTGACAAAACCCGTTTCAACCTGGTTATTTTTAATACCCGAACCCAAACTACCCAGTTTGAAAAAGAAAAAAACGTACGTATTATTGCCAATAAACGCAAGTATAATTGAAAAAAGGGTGAAAACATTTTTAATGGTTATCCGTTTCACTATCCGAATCCGTATCCGAAATTTCGGATACAGATTCGGTTAGTGATATCAACTATTCAAAAGTTTCAGATATTCAAAATTTGGATATCTGAATTTTCGAATATCCGATGTTAAACACTCCTGCTTGTTAGATTAACGTAAAGACATGTCAGTATTTATTTTGTTTTTTATAAGGAATGGACTAATTTTTTATTAACTAATAAATCTATACATACTAATAAATAAAGGTTTTGAGATGCCACATGTTTATTCTTAACATTCTTTTCCCGCTTCGCTCTCCTATTTAATGATACAAGTTTCTATAAAAAAATATTGTAATTTTTGTTTTCCGCCTCTTTCTGCTATTAAATAATAATGATTTTTATAACTATTTTTATAAAACATTTTTTAATTAAAAAAATAGCTTTGTTCATAAAACATTTTTATAGTTTGAACATTTCATTTTATAAAATATTTTTAAAAAATAACTATATAATGTATCTAAAATTTGTATTAAAAAAATTTTGTAATATGTCAAAAATATGTCCTGTATAATATACAGGGTTTCTAACCTATATTATAATAAATGAATAACTATAATTGCTACGTGTCGACTTCTGACTAAATCTATATTTTTATTTTTCGTCTTTCTCTCCTATTAAATAATGATGATGTTAAATAATTAAATATCAAACATATATTCTAATATTTTATTAAAAATTACGAAATCATAAGAAAATTTCAAGTTGTATTTATTTAACACCAAATATATAAATATTCATAGAAAATACTATTTTATAAACAGTTATATTTATTTAACCCATGTAAAACATAGGCTTTAACCTAGTAAAATAATAAATCAAAGTATCTAATCAATTACAAGAAGACAAGCTATGGTTTCTGAGAAGAACTCATGGGTGTTACAAATAGCCACAAATAGTTGGGAGTTGTTTTTTATTAAATAATTTTTTATTGATTCTTCTTAAGAAGCTACCTCTGAATCGGTCAGAGGTAAAAGGTGTTTGTTTTAGATTTTTTCAGCCTCATAATAGTTTATTCAACCTTTTAATGGTTTAGCTAAAAATCTATATTGAACCATTAAGAGCTCTTAATGGTTCAACTCTTAATATGCCAAACAATTTGATGTGTTACAAATTTGTTTAAAGAGGATATAGATATATATATATATATATATATATATATATATATATATATATATATATATATATATATGTATATATATGAGAAATAGATTTTTTTTTATTAAAACTCCCAACCCCAACGACTCAATCCCAACGGTCACACACCCACCACACCCGAGTAAAATAACTCGGGCATTCTACCCGGCTCCCTACTCGGATGGTAAGGGGCAGTGTACCCCTATTTACCCGATCCCTTCTCTCATACTCGGTTTCATACGGGTTTTGCGCCCCCATCACCCTAGGGGGGTTTGAATTGTGACACACTGAATTACCGAATTACTGAATATTGATACCCTAGGAAAATCCCACATCGGCCGTAGACAGGAGAGATCCTTGGTTCATAAGTAAAGGTTGGTTCATAAGTAAAGGTATTGCCTCTTGTCACACCCCAACCGACGGCGGATTATACGTCGGGGCGGATGCTGTTGTTCAAAAGCACAAGGTTGACTAATGAAGTTTAAATAATTTCATTAATAGCTTTCAAGGCTTCTGTCACACCCCCAAATTTCAGCTAACGGAGTTTTACCGTTTGGAAAATGACGAACCAGGATCTCAGACATTAGTTACATTGAACGACTCTACATGGGACTCAAATGAAAATATCATATCAATCAGAGTTAATGCGGAAGCGTAAAGAAAGTGAATGCGCAAAACACACGCGCCCAAAAGAATAGTCCAAAAGTCCCAACCAAACACAATTTAAAAATAGTCCAAACAGTTTAATAAAACATAAATCAAGGCAGAATTTCCATGCATGTCCTATTGTGTGCACCTGTGCCTTATCTTAAGTGACCTGAGAAAAACATGTAAGAAAATGTCAATGCGAGGTTGGTGAGTTCACAGGTTTCAGTTTATAGAAGCGTTTAACAGATTAATGTACATTTAATATATAAATCAACAGGTAGCTAACCCATAAACATGTTAACTAATGCGCTCGCAACCGACAGCTGACTGTTTGTATGCCTCCCACCATAATGGTGTATGTTTAGGTCAATATTGCACCCGTTCGACCTCCAATCGATTTAGCGCGACTAACGCGGGTGAGGTTTGTGAAACCCAGTAGTACTACTCAAATTACCTCGCTATGGTCATATTAACGGTCCGATGTGAGGACTTAAAGAATAATGTATACGCATAGTCATACAAGTGATATCATATATGAATTACAAAAATCAAAAAGCATTTACGACATATTTTCTCCCCTAGTTTAAAACAGTAAAAATGGGCCGTGAAAACTCACCTGAATAGCTTAGGCAGTATCACACAAAAGATAAGTTGGAACCACGAGTGTAAGTCTCAAAAGACTTACTAATGCCCTAAAATTATAAATACATAAATTAGGAACAAGTTGAGATTTGTGACGACGACACGGAAGTTAGAAAATTTTAACGCTTTCTAAAGATTTAAGAGTAGACGAACGTGTCTACAGAATTATATAATTTTTAATATGATCGTTAAAGGAAAAGCGTTACGCGCCGTACGTTTATAACGAATAATAAATAAATAAATAAATACATTCGTACGTTAAAGTCGTTTACAAAAGTTAGGAAAATAATATATTATTTTTAAGTTCGTATGATTACCAAAAATCAGAGTGGCAAAAATAATGAATATGTTATTTTTAAACGAAGTAATAAGCGCGAGTAAATAATATAACTAATTATATTATTATATAGTTCCAAACGTCACACAAAGTATTTTAACGAGGTGGAATAAAAATATATATTATTTAATAGTAGGAGTTACGGGTTAAAAATAATATAAACATATTATTTTAATCGAATTCGCGGTTTTGAATATAATATAAACATATTATTTAAAAGTGGGAATAATAATAAAAATAGGTTATGAAACCAAACCCGAGCCTACGGGTTGTTTCCCGGGCTAAAACATATTAATTCAATATTATAATAATATAGGGTTTGATTTTTAATAATTAAATATAATTAAAAGTGCCCCAAAAAATAAATGTGGGAGCCCGGTCTCGAACCCGGGTCTCTCCCACACACGCACACAGCTTTAACCAGTCCCGCCCGCTAGGGTATCGCATACAAACCCGGTTCCAATTGGTTTTATCATACACGTGCAGTGTGATCTTCCCCCTATCACGATCCGATCGAAACCAGCCCTAATTCCCACGAATCTGATAATGATCGATCAAAGTAACCTAGGGTTTTGTTAATCGGGTTAATACGCATCTGTGCGTGTATTTAATTGCAAAACTAACAAGTTTATGCTCGTTTAATTTTAGATTCAAAAGGCCGAAAACCCTCGATTTGATCCTGAATCGATTTGACTGATTCTGATATTGAAAGGTGTTGAATTCATAGGGTTTTTGTTAATTTGATGATTGCGAATATGATGTTGTAGTTTAATTTCATTTAAAAAGAGTACTGGTATGAATTCGCTTACCCAGAAGGCCATAAGAACCCTAGGTTCGATCTGGTTTTGATAAGATGGTAAAACTCATAGATTTCATAGGGCTTTTAATGTAGACATCAAGGCGAGTCTACTGATGCGTTCAATTTCTGTAATCCGTATCGAAATGATAGGGTTCGACTAAACCGAAGTCGTATGAACCCTAGGTTTCAGATCATGATGAATCCGATAATGGAAACCAAAATTAAGATAGGGCTTTCGATATACAGAGTATTGCGAAGCTAATAATGTATATTAATTGGATTTAAATAGAGTCTAGGGTGATGATCGATTAAACTGGTTTCTCATGAACCCTAGAATCGGGTTCATGATTAATTCAATGATATTAGCCTCTAAAAGGTTAGGGCTTCTGTTAAATGGATGAAAACGAAGGTGTGGGAAAGCTCAATTACCAAAATGAATGTTGGATTGATAGAGATCGACCAAAACTTAGATATGTCGGCTTGTTCTTACTCTCCGATGGTTCCTACTGCAATTCCGGCCAAAACAGAGTGTGAAACAGCTTCAAAGGCTATCGTATAAGGTGTGCAGATGATTAGTTCACAAGGATAATACAAGAGTCTGTCGAATTCGAAAGTTAAGTTCAACGTGTCGACGGTTATGCTATAATTGGCCATTAATTGGTTTAATTCGGTTATGATTGCGCTTTATTTGATGTTATGATTGTTAATGTCATTAATCGAGCAGTTTCAGTTATAAAATCAAACGGATTGATGCTTGAAATCGAATTCGGATTAAAATGGATGAAGTTTGACTTGTTAAAGTCAACAGAAATCAAGTTTAGGGAAATTACACATCTAGTCCTTGTAATTTCCAGTTTTTCTGAGTTTGTAATCTGTCAGGAATAGTCCTTGAGGTTTGAATTAGGTTAAGGACCAGTTTGTTTGACTTTACAAAGTCAACAGATTTGATTTATGAGTATTTACACAACTAGTCCTTGTAATTTAGAGTTTGAAGGAATGACAGAACTAGTCCCTAAAGTTTGAGTTAAGTTAATTAGGTTAACTTTAACTGGATTTAGTTAACGGAGTTAACTGGAAAAGTCCGGATTGTCACATCATCCCCTAGTTGAAAGAATTTTCGTCACGAAAATTAAATAATAATAAAAAAAATTTCCCGGGATATCACATCATCCCCTAGTTGAAAGAATTTTCGTCCCGAAAATTAAAATAGTACCTTAAGAGTTTGAAGTGGATTGCTCGAACAGATGAGGATACTTGCGTATCATCTGGTCGTCGCGCTCCAAAGTGAATTCCGGTCCGCGCTTCGAGTTCCAACGGACTCTAACAATAGGGATTTTACTGCGTTTTAACGTTTTAACTTCCCTATCCATAATTTCCATAGGTTCTTCGACGAAACGTAACTGTTCATCAATGTGTAGTTCCTCGAGAGGAACCGCGAGTGACTCGTCTGCCAGTCATTTCTTCAAGTTTGAGACGTGAAAGATGTTGTGTACACCACTAAGTCCTTCAGGTAGTTCCAGTTGATACGCTACTGGGCCAATTCTCTTCGCTATTTTGAATGGTCCAACATAACGAGGATTTAATTTGCCTCGTTTCCCAAAACGAATGACACCCTTCCAAGGTGAGACTTTTAATAAGACCATATCCCCTACTTGAAATTTTAACGGTTTACGACGCTTATCGGCATAGCTATTTTGACGATCACGAGCTGCTACCATACAGTTTCTAATTTGGACGATTTTCTCAGAAGTTTCAAGTACGAGTTCAGGACCTCTAAGTTTACTATCCCCAACTTCAGCCCAACAGATAGGAGAACGACATTTCCATCCATATAGTGCTTCAAATTGAGCTGCCTTGATGCTAGTGTGATAACTGTTGTTGTAGGAGAACTCCACCAACGGTAGATGAGACTCCCAGGTGTTGCCGAAATCAATCACACAAGCTCGTAGCATGTCCTCCAGAGTTTGAATAATACGTTCTGTTTGGCCATCAGTTTGAGGATGGTATGCTGTGCTCATATCTAAACGCGTGCCTAAAGCTTTATGTAACGATTGCAAGAGACGAGAGGTGAACCGTGCATTACGATCCGAAATGATAGAGATTGGCACCCCGTGCCGAGATACTACTTCTTTCAAGTAAATACGAGTAAGCTTATCCATTTTGTCGGTTTCCTTTATTGCTAAGAAGTGAGCGGACTTTGTTAAGCGATCCACGATTGCCCAAATGGTATCACATCCGGTAGGAGTTCATGGCAATTTTGTGATAAAGTCCATGGATATTTTCTCCCATTTCCACATTGGAATCTCTGGTTGTTGGAGAAGACCAGAAGGCTTTTGATATTCAACTTTGACATTCGCGCAAGTCAGGCACTTGCTCACATAGGTGGCTATATCGGCCTTCATATTTGGCCACCAATACAGTACCTTTAGGTCATGATACATCTTGTCTGAACCTGGATGAATAGAGTAACGAGATTTATGAGCCTCATCCATGACTAGTTCCCTTAAATTTCCAAATATTGGAACCCATATTCGTTCAGCGAAATAGCGAATACTTTCAGATTTGACCTCTAGTTGTGCTTCCACACCGCGTGTGGCTTCCAGTGGTAGGTTTTCCTCTTTCAGAGCTTCAAGTTGAGCACTACGGATTTTGTCAGTTAATCCGGGGTGAATAGTAAGCTGTAATGCTCGAACTCGTTTGGGCTTGGATTCCTTTCGACTTAGGGCATCAGCTACAACGTTAGCCTTACCCGGATGATACCGAATCGCACAGTCATAATCATTCAAGAGTTCGACCCAACGACGTTGTCTCATGTTCAGCTCTTTCTGCTCGAAGATATGCTGAAGACTCTTGTGATCGGTGTAGATGGTGCACTTGGTACCGTACAAGTAGTGTCTCCATATCTTAAGTGTGAAAACTACGGCTCCCAACTCTAGATCATGAGTGGTGTAGTTTTTCTCGTGAATCTTTAGTTGACGCGAAGCATATGCGATCACCTTTTCTTGTTGTATTAATACACAACCCAAACCCTGAATAGATGCGTCGCAATACACCACGAAATCATCCGTACCCTCCGGAAGAGCTAGGATATGTGCACTACAAAGTTTCTGCTTAAGATGTTGGAATGCTGACTCTTGGTTATCGCCCCAGTTATAGGCTTTACCCTTTTGAGTTAAGGCAGTGAGGGGTTGTGCAATTTTTGAAAATCCTTCGATGAATCGACGGTAGTATCCAGCCAATCCCAGAAATTGTCGCACCTCATTCGGCGTTGTCGGTGCTGCCCAATTCTTGATGGCTTCTATCTTTGATGGATCGACATGTATTCCTTTCTCGTTAACCACATGTCCTAATAATTGAACTTTCCGGATCCAGAATTCACACTTGGAAAACTTAGCATAAAGTTGCTCCTTTTTAAGTAATTCCATGATTAAACGTAGATGTTCTTCATGTTCCTCCTTGTTCATGGAATAAATGAGAATGTCGTCGATGAAAACGATGACAAATTGATCAAGGTATGGCTTACACACACGGTTCACGAGGTCCATGAATACCGCGGGTACGTTGGTTAATCCGAAAGGCATGACCATTAATTCATAGTGGCCGTACCTTGTCCTGAAAGCAGTCTTAGAGATATCTTCATCTCAGACTCTCAATTGATGGTAGCCGGACCTAAGATCTATCTTGGAATAGAAACTTGATCCTTGGAGTTGATCAAAGAGATCATCTATGCGAGGCAAGGGATAACAATTCTTGATTGTGACTTTATTCAGTTCATGGTAGTCGATACACATACGAAAAGTCCCATCCTTTTTTTTGACAAACAGGACCGGAGCTCCCCATGGCGATGAGCTAGGTCGGATGAAACCTTTATCCAACAATTCCTGTAACTGAGTAGATAGCTCTTGCAATTCACTAGGTGCCAGTCTGTAAGGTGCTCGAGCGATCGGTGCCGCTCCGGGTGTTAGATCGATTTGGAATTCGACTTGACGGTGTGGTGGCAGACCAGGCAAATCTTCGGGAAATACTTCCAGAAAATCATGAACAATGGGAATATCCTCAATTTTCTTCTCTTCTGATGGTTGCTTAGCAACGAGAGCCAAAATAGCAGTATGCCCTTTTCAAAGGCATTACTGTGCTTTCATAAAGGATATGATGTCCATGACTGCACCAACCTTTTCGCCCTGAACGGAAAGGGTTTCTCCACTCGGGAGAAGAATTCGAACAATTTTCTCTCAACAGATGATTTCAGCTTGGTTTTTAGATAACCAATCCATGCCGACAATTACATCAAAACTACCAAGTGTGACCGGCATAAGGTTGATATCAAGTTTATGACTAGCTAGTTCAAGCTTACAACCCTTAAGATTGTGGGTTGGTTCAATTATTTGGCCATCAACTATCTCTATTATATACTTAGCTGCTAACAGAGTTGGATTTCCTTTTATCATATCACTAAGTTTTCAAGATATAAAACTCCTATCAGCACCAGTGTCAAAAAGGACAGAAGCAAAGTAATTATTTAAGAGAAACTTACCGGTGACCACATTATGATCATAACGAGTTTCTCCAGATCCTAGCACGAAAGCTCGTCCTTTCGCACCATTCCCTCCATTATTGGCATTATTGCCACCACTGTTATTGCCTTGACTGTTTTTGCCGTTACCATGGTTACCCTGGTTATTGCCGTTACCATTACCATTTCCATTCCCATTTCCATTACCATTCCTCTTCGACTGAGGAAAATCCCTCTGAAAATGTCCCTCCTTGCCGCATTGAAAACATCCCCTTGTGGGCCCTTGCGGTCGGAACGGTTGCTTATTCTGAAGATCTACTCTACAATCTTTTGCAGAGTGGCCCATCTTTCCACACCGTTGACAACGGTTACAAGCACCGACATGGTGTTAATTGCACTTGTTGCACTTGGGGGAGTGACGAACCAGGATCTCAGACATTAGTTACATTGAACGACTCTACATGGGACTCAAATGAAAATATCATATCAATCAGAGTTAATGCGGAAGCATAAAGAAAGTAAATGCGCAAAACACACGTGCCCAAAAGAAGAGTCCAAAAGTCCCAACCAAACACAATTTAAAAATAGTCAAAACAGTTTAATAAAACATAAATCAAGGCAGAATTTCCATGCATGTCCTATTGTGTGCACATGTGCCTTATCTTAAGCGATCTGAGAAAAACATGTAAGAAAATGTCAACGCGAGGTTGGTGAGTTCATAGGTTTCATTTTATAGAATCGTTTAACAGATTAATGTACATTCAATATATAAATCAATAGGTAGCTAACCCATAAACATGTTAACTAATGCGCTCGCAACCGACAGCTGACTGTTTGTATGCCTCCCACCATCATGGTGTATGTTTAGGTCAATATTGCACCCGTTCGACCTCCAATCGAGTTAGCGCGACTAACGCGGGTGAGGTTTGTCAAACCCAGTAGTACTACTCAAATTAACTCGCTATGTTCATATTAACGGTCCGATGTGAGGACTTAAAGAATAATGTATACGCATAGTCATACAAGTGATATCATATATGAATTACAAAAATCAAAAAACATTTACGACATGTATTCTCCCCCAGTTTAAAACAGTAAAAAGGGGCCGTGAAAACTCACCTGAATAGCTTAGGCAGTATCACACAAGAGATAAGTTGGAACCACGAGTGTAAGTCTCAAAAGACTTACTAATACCCTAAAATTATAAATACATAAATTAGGAACAAGTTGGGATTTGTGACGACGACACGGAAGTTAGAACATTTTAACGCTTTCTAAGGATTTAAGAGTAGACGAACGTGTCTACGAAATTTTATAAATTTTTAATATGATCGTTAAAAGAAAAGCGTTACGCATCGTACGTTTATAACGAATAATAAATAATTCATTCGTACGTTAAAGTCGTTTACATAAGTTAGTAAAATAATATATTATTTTTAAGTTCGTATGATTACCAAAAATCATAGTGGCAAAAATAATG
Source organism: Smallanthus sonchifolius (assembly GCA_023525975.1). NCBI lineage: Eukaryota > Viridiplantae > Streptophyta > Magnoliopsida > Asterales > Asteraceae > Smallanthus > Smallanthus sonchifolius. The sequence goes on from CM042043.1 coordinate 22,395,510, forward strand.
AATATGTTATTTTTAAACGAAGTAATAAGCGCGAGTAAATAATATAACTAATTATAATATTATATAGTTCCAAACGTCACACAAAGTATTTTAACGAGGTGGAATAAAAATATATATTATTTAATAGTGAGAGTTACGGGTTAAAAATAATATAAACATATTATTTTAATCGAATTCGCGGTTTTGAATATAATATAAACATATTATTTAAAAGTGGGAATAATAATAAAAATAGGTTATGAAACCAAACCCGAGCCTACGGGTTGTTTCCCGGGCTAAAACATATTAATTTAATATTATAATAATATAGGGTTTGATTTTTAATAATTAAATATAATTAAAAGTGCCCCAAAAAATAAATGTGGGAGCCCGGTCTCGAACCCGGGTCTCTTCCACACACGCACACAGATTTAACCAGTCCCGCCCGCTAGCGTATCACATACAAACCCGGTTCCAATTGGTTTTATCATACAAGTGCAGTGTGATCTTCCCCCTATCACGATCCGATCGAAACCAGCCCTAATTCCCACGAATCTGATAATGATCGATCAAAGTAACCTAGGGGTTTTGTTAATCGGGTTAATACACATCTGTGCGTGTATTTAATTGCAAAACTAACAAGTTTATGCTCGTTTAATTTTAGATTCAAAAGGCCAAAAATCCTCGATTTGATCCTGAATCGATTTGACCGATTCTGATATTGAAAGGTGTTGGATTCATAGGGTTTTTGTAAATTTGATGATTACGAATCTGATGTTGTAGTTTAATTTCATTTAAAAAGAGTACTGGTATGAATTCGCTTACCCAGAAGGCCATAAGAACCCTAGGTTCGATCCGGTTTCGATTAGATGGTAAAACTCATAGATTTCATAGGGCTTTTAATGTAGACATCAAGGCGAGTCTACTGATGCGTTCAATTTTTGTAATCCGTATTGAAATGATAGGGTTCGACTAAACCGAAGTCGTATGAACCCTTGGTTTCGGATCATGATGAATCCGATAATGGAAACCAAAATTAAGATAGGGCTTTCGATATACAGAGTATTGCGAAGCTAATAATGTATATTAATTGGATTTAAATAGAGTCTAGGGTGATGATCGATTAAACTGGTTTCTCATGAACCCTAGAATCGGGTTCATGATCAATTCAATGATATTAGCCTCTAAAAGGTTAGGTCGTCTGTTAAATGGATGAAAACGAAGGTGTGGGAAAGTTCAATTACCAAAATGAATGCTGGATTGGTAGAGATCGACCAAAACTCAGATATGTCGGCTTGTTCTAACTCTCCGATGGTTCCTGCTGCAATTCCGGCCAAAACAGAGTGTGAAACAGCTTCAAAGGCGATCGTATAAGGTGTGCAGATGATTAGTTCACAAGGATAATACAAGAGTCTATCGAATTCGATAGTTAAGTTCAATGTGTTGACGGTTATGCTATAATTGGCCATTAATTGGTTTAATTCGATTATGATTGCGCTTTATTTGATGTTATGATTGTTAATGTCAATAATCGGGCAGTTTCAGTTATAAAATCAAACGGATTGATGCTTGAAATCGAATTCGGATTAAAATGGATGAAGTTTGACTTGTTAAAGTCAACAGAAATCAAGTTTAGGGAAATTACACATCTAGTCTTTGTAATTTCCAGTTTTTCTGAGTTTGTAATCTGCCAGGAATAGTCCTTGAGGTTTGAATTAGGTTAAGGACCAGTTTGTTTGACTTTACAAAGTCAACAGATTTGATTTATGAGTATTTACACATCTAGTCCTTGTAATTTAGAGTTTGAAGGAATGACAGAACTAGTCCCTAAAGTTTGAGTTAAGTTAATTAGGTTAACTTTAACCGGATTTAGTTAACGGAGTTAACTGGAAAAGTCCGGATTGTCACATCATCCCCTAGTTGAAAGAATTTTCGTCACGAAAATTAAATAATAATAAAAAAAATTTCCCGGGATATCACATCATCCCCTAGTTGAAAGAATTTTCGTCCCGAAAATTAAAATAGTACCTTAAGAGTTTGAAGTGGATTGCTCGAACAGATGAGGATACTTGCGTATCATCTGGTCGTCGCGCTCCAAAGTGAATTCCGGTCCGCGCTTCGAGTTCCAACGGACTCTAACAATAGGGATTTTACTGCGTGTTAACATTTTGACTTCGCTATCCATAATTTCCATAGGTTCTTCGATGAAACGTAACTGTTCATCAATGTGTAGTTCCTCAAGAGGAACCGCGAGTGACTCGTCTGCTAGTCATTTCTTCAAGTTTGAGACGTGAAAGACGTTGTGTGCACCACTAAGTCCTTCAGGTAAGTCCAGTTGATACGTTACTGGGCCAATTCTCTTCGCTATTTTGAATGGTCCAACATAACGAGGATTTAATTTGCCTCGTTTCCCAAAACGAATGACACCCTTCCAAGGTGAGACTTTTAATAAGACCATATCCCCTACTTGAAATTCTAACGGTTTACGACGCTTATCGGCATAGCTCTTTTGACGATCACGAGCTGCTGCCATACGGTTTCTAATTTGGATGATTTTCTCAGAAGTTTCAAGTACGAGTTCAGGACCTCTAAGTTGACTATCCCCAACTTCAGCCCAACAAATAGGAGAACGACATTTCCGTCCATATAGTGCTTCAAATTGAGCTGGCTTGATGCTAGTGTGATAACTGTTGTTGTAGGAGAACTCCACCAACGGTAGATGAGACTCCCAGGTGTTGCCGAAATCAATCACACAAGCTCGTAGCATGTCCTCTAGAGTTTGAATAGTACATTCTGTTTGGCCATCAGTTTGAGGATGGTATGCTGTGCTCATATCTAAACGCGTGCCTAAAGTTTTATGTAACGATTGCAAGAAACGAGAGGTGAACCGTGCATCACGATCCGAAATGATAGAGATTGGCACCCCGTGCCGAGATACTACTTCTTTCAAGTAAATACGAGTAAGCTTATCCGTTTTGTCGGTTTCCCTTATTGCTAAGAAGTGAGCGGACTTTGTTAAGCGATCCACGATTACCCAAATGGTATCACATTGGTAGGAGTTCGTGGCAATTTTGTGATAAAGTCCATGGATATTTTCTCCCATTTCCACATTGGAATCTCTGGTTGTTGGAGAAGACCAGAAGGCTTTTGATATTCAACTTTAACCTTCGCGCAAGTCAGGCACTTGCTCACATAGGTGGCTATATCAGCCTTCATCTTTGGCCACCAATATAACACCTTTAGATCATGGTACATCTTCTCGGAACCTGGATAAATAGAGTAACGAGATTTATGAGCTTCATCCATGACTAGTTCCCTTTAGTTTCCGAATACTTGAAACCATATTCGCTCGACGAAGTAGCGAATACCGTCATATTTGACCTTGAGTTGTGCTTCCAAACCGCGTGTACCTTCCAGCGGTAGGTTTTCCCCTTTCAGGGCTTCAAGTTCAGCACTACGGATTTTGTCAGGTAATCCGAGGTGAATAGTAAGTTGTAGCGCTCGAACTCATTTGGGCTTGGATTCCTTTCGACTTAGGGCATCAGCTACAACGTTAGCCTTACCCTGATGATACCGGATCGCACAGTCATAATCATTCAAGAGCTCGACCCAACGACGCTGTCTCATGTTCAACTTTTTCTGCTCGAAGATATGCTGAAGACTCTTGTGATCGGTGTAGATGGTGCACTTGGTATCGTACAAGTAGTGTCTCCATATCTTAAGTGCGAAAACTATGGCTCCCAACTCTAGATCTTGAGTGGTGTAGTTTTTCTCGTGAATCTTTAGTTGACGCGAAGCATATGCGTTCACCTTTTCTCGTTGTATTAATACACAACCCAAACCCTGAATGGTTATGATTGTTAATGTCATTAATCGAGCAATTTCAGTTATAAAATCGAACGGATTGATGCTTGAAATCGAATTCGGATTAAAATGGATGAAGTTTGACTTGTTAAAGTCAACAGAAATCAAGTTTAGGGAAATTACACATCTAGTCCTTGTAATTTCTAGTTTTTCTGAGTTTGTAATCTGTCAGGAATAGTCCTTGAGGTTTGAATTAGGTTAAGGACCAGTTTGTTTGACTTTAGAAAGTTAACAAATTTGATTTATGAGTATTTACACAACTAGTCCTTGTAATTTAGAGTTTAAAGAATGACAGAATTAGTCCCTGAAGTTTGAGTTAAGTTAATTAGGTTAACTTTAACTGGATTTAGTTAACGGAGTTAACTGGAAAAGTCCGGATTGTCACAGCTTCAATACAAGGAAAGAACAAAGCATAACAATAATACAAGGTTTAATTTGATAAGCATTCTAAGTCCAAAGCATCATATGTGATCATAATAAAGCCTTATACTTGTGTACTTGAAACATGTTAAGTAAACTGTCAACTAAAAATAGTTAGTGAGATACGAAAGTTTTACAATTCACTATGTACATGCATCTAAGCTATAAGTGTGAGAACAAACAAGTTAAACATTGTGCATATCAACCCTCCAACCAAGTTTAGGCATAACCCGTAGATTACCCTTAAAGTTTTAGGTTCAGTAACAATCACCATGGGCTCCCCCCGAAGGGTTAATTAATTATAGGTCCCTCGGGTGTCTCAGATCGTCACATGCAAGTGTGTTCCTAGTCGAACCGGATGCGGAATGCCCGTGACTAGGTGGAGTATCAATCAAAACAAAGTAAACCGACAACAAAGACACAAGATACTTTCAAACTTTGTCTATTGATAATCACAGTCGGTTACAGAGAGAATGAGTGCGTACATAATTATGTCACTAACCGGCTATATATACTAGACCTGTTGCCTGCGCACTTAGCAAGTGCGCAGGGCTTAACTCCTGCGTACTTAGCAAGTACGCAGACTTTGTTCTTGCGTACTTTCTAAGTACGCAGGATATACATCCTGCGCACTTACTAAGTGCGCACAACACATAACAAAGACAACTACAATGACAAGTACCTACGAACATGATTACAACTTGATAAACCAATACATACAGACACTGATATACAAATACAAATACATAAAGACATTACATAAGTAAAAACAATCTTCAGAGTGCTTGTCACAAGAATTGCTTCAACAAACTCCCCCTTGACAGCAGCTCTAGAGATGTATGTCTTTAGTCTCTAGCAGCTTCAGAGTGATTGTCACAAGAATTACTTCAACAAACTCCCCCTTGACAGCAGCTCTGGAGATGTCTTTAGTCTCTTATGCAGGTAGTATTTGTATAACAACGTCATATTAGAGGTTCCCCAAGGTCAAAATCCGTGAGCTCAAGGACGACTATGTCAAATTTGAGCTCCGTGAAACCGACGCCAGCATGGCTAACACGCTCCACGTCAGTAACTCAAAATGACGTATATAGAAAGATTCAGGAAGGAATCCCTGAATAGCCCTATTCTTCCTTCTCTCAGTCTCATGTTCAAGAACATACTTGTTGTCTGAATTCTTTCGTCTTTGTCTTTTGGAGGATGACTCGGGAAGGGAAACCTTCGCCATTTTCCGTGGGTGTGTTTGGTCTGGTGCATCATCAGAGTCAGATGAATCAGATTCAGTCGCCTCAGAATCTGACTCTTCAGCACCATCTCCTCCTTCTTCTTCATCACCGCCATCACCATTCATCTTTGCAAGAACATACGAGAAACAACATTAGATCAAATAGAATCATTGGAATAGAACAAGCATGACATGGTATAACACTTGCACATTGAACTGATTTTCAGACTTAGAAAAAATTCTAAGTGGCCCTTCCTGCGTACTTAACAAATACGCAGAAAATTGTTCTTACGTACTTAGTAAGTACGCAGGAGCTAATTCTTGCGTACTTAATAAGTGCGCAGGAACTAACACTTAGAACTTTTACAAAATCCAAAATCAAGAGATTCAAAGTAATAGATTATGATACCGGTCACCACAATGTCGAAAAACATGTTTAAGACTTATGGGACCAAAGCCAACATCAATGCAAAGCTTGTCACACCCCGGCCGGTGGCGGATTATACGCCGGGGCTGACGCGGTTGTTCATAAGCACATGATCATCTATTATTAAATGACAATATTTATTCATCAACTTAAAATCATCCGTTACATAGGAAATGGAAAACGAAACGTTCAAAACATAACATAATTTGAATTTAATCTTTACTAAAGCTAGGTCCAAAGTCCTAAGTGATCAAGTAGTGTCCTCAAACTGGTGCACCTGAAACATGTGAGTAAATGTCAACTACAAGTAGTTGGTGAGTAACATAGGTTTTGACACCAAACAAAAGTTAAGTATAAGTTTACAATTCAATATGTTCAACGCATGTCTAAAGCATATATGTGAGAACATACAAGGTTCCAAGCGTACAATTCAAGCCTGATAATAGAAAACTAGATACGCAATCCCACTGATTGCCATTTTTGAAAAAGGGAGCAAGCGGATACTCCAAGTTATAGTTGATACCCAACAAAACCCGCCAAGGTCTTGTGATAAGTTATAGGTTCAGTTTCCCATATAAATGATCATGTTAGGTACTACCTTAGGCTTGGGCTGCAAGTTAATGAATGTACTGACATGAAACACATGCAATGGTCACCAAGTAGTTCAAAGATAAAGCATAAAGATCAAGCACAAGAACATAGATATTGAATTGTTTAAATAAATAAAGTTGATAACATGTTTCACCCCAAAAGCAAAAACAGTAAAAAGGGGCTATGTAAACTCACCTGTACGAAACTAGTGTGTTGTACGAATTGTAAATGGTGGATAGGCCTCGTGAGAATTCCTCACAATCAACCTACACAGTTAATTTGTATTCTAGACTCAAAGTACGTCTAATGGAAATGAAAGTAAGAAATTTTAACTGCATTTGAGGTTCTAGGGATTTGGGGTCGGACATAGGATTTGTACAAGTTTTTAGGAGAATATAGGTTTATTACAAGTATTGAAATAGTAATGATATAGTAGGTTCTAAAATTTATTTGAAGTTATTAGAATTTCTAATTAATTATAATAATACGTTTGAACCCATTTAAATAACTATTCTAAGAATAATTAATAAATAAATGGTGGATTAGGAAATAATTTATTTTATGTAAAAAGGTTATTTATTTAAAGAAATTTCTTTTACTTAATTGATAAGTAAAAGAGATGTTTAATATTAATATAAGTAATTTTCAAAAGAAATTAAATGAAATTGGTATAATTATTTATCTAATAATAAAAGTATTTCTATAAATAATCATTCTTTATATAATCATTTATGTTTTAAGAATGGATTAATAATGTTTAAATGATTATTCAAAATTTGATTTATAAACATTACTATATAAATAAGCATACCTATGCTAAGTATATTTGGAGATTTTTCTTAAATAAATAATTTGTTAGAGAATTTGAGTGTATGGTATATACATATTTATTTACCACAAGATAATAATTACATCCCTTGATTATTTATAAAGAGGTTAGTTAATAGACTTTTCTTTTTATTGTTTATAAAAGAATGTGTAATTTACACAACGATGAGGTGAAATTATAAAATAATGTATCCTCAACAAATAATATATATATATATATATATATATATATATTGTTTATGGCTTGTTATAAAATGAGAATAGATATATATATATATATACATATCTTACCATTTTATCTTTATAAAACGGTTCGGGTGTTAATATATGTAAGTATGTAAACACACATATGAGTGTGAGGACAAAAAGTAAAATAATAAGCAAAAATCGGTCTACCGGGTTCGAACCCGTGACCTTAGACAGAGAGCAAAGGGCTTTAACCATTCGGACTGGGCATCAATCCTTGAAAGAAATCAGGAGCGATTCGTTTTAATGTGAGGGTTCTGAGGTCTCTTCTTCCCCACCTATCCCAAACGCGAAAACCCTAATCCCCCAAATCAGACTCGATCGGTCACAGGTTTGCAACCCAAACCATGGGGCTTTCCTTAAGTGAATCAATACGAGTAGAAGGAGGGGTTTATTACCTGGAATGGTTGTGAGATGAGAGAGACCCACCGGAGCCGAGCGTTCGATTTCCTTTGGGCGAAAATCGTGTTTCCAGAACGACTTGGAGTGAATTCGTGGGTTCTGGAAGTGAGTAAGGATTGCCGCGAGCGTGTGTAACCAGGTTATAAGTTCCAATTTCAACTGAAACGACTGAATCGATTCGTATTTGTTTGAACGGTTATGGGTTTGAAGTTTGGAGTCAAGACACTTGAATACGATTGAATTGGTTCATTAATACTGCTTGGTTCAGGTCGAGAAACGTTCTTGCAGAATTAATTTGAGTTATTTCATAAGAATTCGAACAATTTGGCCATTGGTTTGGAGCTGTTAACTCGTGGAAGTCAAAGCAAGGGAATTGTTTCTTGTTGACTTCTTCCGGGTCAAAATCGAAGAAAGAGGGGGGGGGGAGTCCAGAATTTGCATAATGGTCCCTCAAGTTTCATGGGCTTATTAATTCGTGTATAAACTTAGTCTTAAATGAAATTAAAGGTTTAGAAACTGCTCAATGAACCCTGAACTTTTACAAAATAACCATTAGATTTTTATAATTTTTTTTTATAAAATCTAATAACTCTTAGCGTTATATTTAAATGTTATAAACATAAAATTTTGCAAAAATAGTTTTATTTCTATTAGAAATCATTTTCTTTTAAATTTAAATAATGTAACTTTTATTAACTCAAATTTTATTTATAGGACTTACACCTTTAGTTTTTTTTTTAGTTTATATACAATTACATATATATATGTATATATACAGGCTTACTAATAATCTAACATATATTTGTTTTTGAACTTTAAACAAATATTCATATAACCTACTATATAATTCTTTGTTATTTTTGAAAAGAAGCAATTGTGCACAATGATATATATATATATATATATATATATATATATATATATATATATATATATATGTTCAAGAAATGAGATGGGTAAATATGGTAGTTCTCATTGAAATAGGAAAGTACATATCATTGAAAAATGGGAATACATGTGCCGGAATAGTTAAGAATAAAGGCTGAAAAAATCCTGGGGATTACAGTCTCCCCAACTTTAGGAGATTTCGTCTCGAAATTGTTTAGGAAAAGGGTCCAGAAGAAAGAAAAAAAAATACATGTGTTTGGGTTCTCCACTAGTTTTACTTGTCGATTTGAGGAGTATAGTTGATGACAAGGTTCACGTCAGGTTAGGTCATTGCGTTAGGTATGGATGGTGGCAGTGAATTTTGTATGAAATATAAAAAAAATAAGGAGAAGATTGTACTAGAATGATTTTGGACTCAAATGATGGGATTTTGAGATTTAAACTTGTTTTGGATGTAGTCTAAGATGTTCGAGTAATGTCACTGGATAAGGATTTCACAACTACTGGTCAAGGTCAGAGTAATAGAAAATCCTACGTGAATACGGACAACGTTACTTCTAACAATATGACGGGATCACTTATATATAGGATATATCAATGGTATGTTCACAATGCCCTTATCATATCCCATTAGTTTCGTTACTGTATATCACCATAGGTTTTATGTCATCACACACGACAGAATTTACTATGTTTTCCATGCGCTGATTTTTATAATTACGTGTGCACCCGTAATTACTCAAATCGTCGTATGGTCTGTATAGATCATTCTATTGCGTGTGCGTACAAAGGTGGGGACACCCAAAAAAATTTAGTTTATTATTGTTTTCATACATGAGTTGCTAATGAGTAATTGTGTGTCTAGATGGTAAAGTCAATCAGGGAGTAAAGACTAACAAGGTGGCACAAACCCATACATGGGTGCCCTAAGTAGATGACATACCCTCCAGGTTATCCATAAAGTTTATAGCTCTCTCGTGTTTGAACAAGAATACGTCAAACCCCGAGTAACTCAAAGTTTATAGCTCCCTCGTGTTTGAACAAGAATACGTCAAACCCCGAGTAGCTCAAAGTTTATAGCTATCAAGTTTCATGGATAAAGTGAACGATCATGCCTCATGTATGTAGTGGGCAAATAAATTGCAAACAAGGTAAACAATCTAGTTTCGTGTGTAATGTAAACACTCAAGTTTCATGTATAGCGTAAATAATCTAGTATTATGCATATTGTAAATAACCAAGTATCATGTATCATGTGAACAATCTAGTACCGTGCATATTGCAAGTAATCAAGTTTCGTCTATAATGTAAATGATCAGGTATGTTGTATACATCCAAGTTTCATGTATAATGTGAGCAATCAAGTTGCATGTATAATGTAAACAATTTAGTCTCAGGTATTTTGTGGATGTTCATAAGTAAATAATTGAACCTCATGAGTAGTGTAGACTATCGAATCTTGTCGGTGATCGAGTGTTACAGACAAGCGTGTTGTATAATGTAGGTAGTTGTGTTTCAACCGAGAATAACCGATTTGAGCTTTTTGTTTGTAATTAACAAGTAATTGAAATTTATCCTTGTTTGTAAACTAATAAGTGAAAGTAATAGGTAAATAAAACCTTTTTTTTGGTCATCATAAAGAGAATGTTTTAAAAGAAAATAATGGCCAAATCATTTCGTAATCAGGCCAAGAATTTTTTTTAAGGTAGCGAAATAAGACACCGTAATGAAATAATTAATCGAGTCATGATTAATTATTAACTAAGATAATGGGATGAATGTTTTTATAAAAAAAAATAATATTCAGTTCCTTCACCAGACGAAAGGGTTTGCAAATAATTTATAGTCTAGATAAAACTTATAAACCAAGGGTTTGATAAAGGTTTTGTTTAAACAAAATAACTAAGTTAGTCAAATCAGGAAATAACAAAATAATTAGTTTACAAAGAAGGTTTAAATGTCGATCATTAAGAAGAGTCAAATATAACGACATTTATATTTGGGTACATGATATGAGTTTCAATTTTTAAGATTTTTTTTTTTTTTTAAGAAGACGCGAAATAGAACATCCGGCTAACATCTCAGATAGTTTCCCACCAGGAGCAGATGAGCACCAAGACGAACATCGTTGTGGTTATTCATAATGCAAACCGACTTCAACTCTAGTTATTTAAGTATTCCCTGGTCTCCATTCCTTGTCTCAGAAATTCTGTGGTCCTTACATATAGGTGAGCGGTATCAGCTGGAACTCCTAAGGCACTGGGAGATTTCTTGGCTTGCCCTGCTCCTGGGTCCGGATGGTATAGGTTAGGTGCTACATAAGGGTCTCTCGGAGGTGGTGATTCAGTTGCTTGGAGTCTCGAGCCTGCTCCTAAGCCAATCTGTTTTGCGATCAAACATGAATCTACAACTAGTCGTGTCGGTGACTGGTTGTCTGGTGACGGGGATTCAAAGTCTTCCTCTTGTGTGGACTCTGCTTCGGGGTGATTCTTAGGGAAGTGAGGAAGGTAAGAGGCCATGCCTAGCACGGTAAAGGTCGTAAGTGTAATGGTAAGTGTTAAAGGTGTTCATGAGTTTAAAATTTGACTAATCATAACACCGAGTTCTTATAGTAATATGTCGGGAGTAACACTTGACCTATAAGTAGTGTACTCACGAAAAGTATTCCTAGGAAAGAGAGGTGGGTCACAAGGGACACTCACTGAATTACTTAGTCTTTCCTTAGTCAGAACCTTTCATGGACTTACACCCACTCTTCCAGCCATCATGTACCATTAACATTATTATTTGAACTCATGGTTATGATGAGAATCATTAAGGATTGTGTCTTGTGGCTCAAAGGTTTGTTTAATCTATTCAAGCAGCTTCCTTTCCTTGGATGGTAAGGTCTAAGGGTTTAACTCCTTTGCAAATGATAATAAGGGTGATAAAATTTTTAAGGCATCAGGATGAAGAGGTATAGTTGACTTAAATATGATCAAGTGTAAGGATCAAATAGGAGGTTTAGACTTGTGTATCATATTATAATAATTAAGCGAATGATGTTTGTGTTGCATTCATTTGAGGCATAACCCAATGAATACTGTGACAAATCAAAGTGATTTGAGTTCATATACTTTCAAGAAGACATGCTTTAGCCTATAGATGAACACTCACTTCGGGAATTCCCAGGAAAGCATACGGATCCTTCGGTTGATTTGGATTTATATGAAATGCTTTCCTAGACAGAAGACCCAAAGTACAGGCATTCACCCTTCCGGATTGCACATGTTCTCTACTAATTTTCAGAACCCAAAACTTTGACGGGATTTGAAAATTTTATTGTATGTCAAAACTTAGGATAGCATTTAGTGATATCAAATAGGTATTGTGCAAACAGTTCAAATAGTGTAGCAAATAAGGTATCGCATGAGTAGCGGTTTTTTTTTTGTAAACATGTAGGTTATCAAGTAATATAGCACATAAGATAATTCATGTAATGCACTAGATAATATGTAGAATAATTACGCCAAGGTACCCTAAGGTTATAGACTATAGACTAAAAATATGTTCCAAGTAATCCATGTAGTTTCAAATAGTTTCATGTAGTCCTTAGATTGTTGTAGTTCATGTAGGCAGAAGTAGATGGATGTGGATAAGTAAGTGTATAAATGAGTATAGAGTGGAGTTCCTAAAAAAAGACACGAGCTAAACTCATGTTTGGGGACTCCTAGGTTATAGTCTAGGTCATGTGTGTCTAATAACCTAATTCCCTATAACCATGGCTCTGATACCAATCTGTCACACCCCGGCCGGTGGCGGATTATACGCCGGGGCTGACGCGGTTGTTCATAAGCACATGATCATCTATTATTAAATGACAATATTTATTCATCAACTTAAAATCATCCGTTACATAGGAAATGGAAAACGAAACGTTCAAAACATAACATAATTTGAATTTAATCTTTACTAAAGCTAGGTCCAAAGTCCTAAGTGATCAAGTAGTGTCCTCAAACTGGTGCACCTGAAACATGTGAGTAAATGTCAACTACAAGTAGTTGGTGAGTAACATAGGTTTTGACACCAAACAAAAGTTAAGTATAAGTTTACAATTCAATATGTTCAACGCATGTCTAAAGCATATATGTGAGAACATACAAGGTTCCAAGCGTACAATTCAAGCCTGATAATAGAAAACTAGATACGCAATCCCACTGATTGCTATTTTTGAAAAAGGGAGCAAGCGGATACTCCAAGTTATAGTTGATACCCAACAAAACCCGCCAAGGTCTTGTGGTAAGTTATAGGTTCATTTTCCCATATAAATGATCATGTTAGGTACTACCTTAGGCTTGGGCTGCAAGTTAATGAATGTACTGGCATGAAACACATGCAATGGTCACCAAGTAGTTCAAAGATAAAGCATAAAGATCAAGCACAAGAACATAGATATTGAATTGTTTAAATAAATAAAGTTGATAACATGTTTCACCCCAAAAGCAAAAACAGTAAAAAGGGGCTATGTAAACTCACCTGTACGAAACTAGTGTGTTGTACGAATTGTAAATGGTGGATAGGCCTCGTGAGAATTCCTCACAATCAACCTACACAGTTAATTTGTATTCTAGACTCAAAGTACGTCTAATGGAAATGAAAGTAAGAAATTTTAACTGCATTTGAGGTTCTAGGGATTTGGGGTCGGACATAGGATTTGTACAAGTTTTTAGGAGAATATAGGTTTATTACAAGTATTGAAATAGTAATGATATAGTAGGTTCTAAAATTTATTTGAAGTTATTAGAATTTCTAATTAATTATAATAATACGTTTGAACCCATTTAAATAACTATTCTAAGAATAATTAATAAATAAATGGTGGATTAGGAAATAATTTATTTTATGTAAAAAGGTTATTTATTTAAAGAAATTTCTTTTACTTAATTGATAAGTAAAAGAGATGTTTAATATTAATATAAGTAATTTTCAAAAGAAATTAAATGAAATTGGTATAATTATTTATCTAATAATAAAAGTATTTCTATAAATAATCATTCTTTATATAATCATTTATGTTTTAAGAATGGATTAATAATGTTTAAATGATTATTCAAAATTTGATTTATAAACATTACTATATAAATAAGCATACCTATGCTAAGTATATTTGGAGATTTTTCTTAAATAAATAATTTGTTAGAGAATTTGAGTGTATGGTATATACATATTTATTTACCACAAGATAATAATTACATCCCTTGATTATTTATAAAGAGGTTAGTTAATAGACTTTTCTTTTTATTGTTTATAAAAGAATGTGTAATTTACACAACGATGAGGTGAAATTATAAAATAATGTATCCTCAACAAATAATATATATATATATATATATATATATATTGTTTATGGCTTGTTATAAAATGAGGATAGATATATATATATATATATATATACATATCTTACCATTTTATCTTTATAAAACGGTTCGGGTGTTAATATGTGTAAGTATGTAAACACACATATGAGTGTGAGGACAAAAAGTAAAATAATAAGCAAAAATCGGTCTACCGGGTTCGAACCCGTGACCTTAGACAGAGAGCAAAGGGCTTTAACCATTCGGACTGGGCATCAATCCTTGAAAGAAATCAGGAGCGATTCGTTTTAATGTGAGGGTTCTGAGGTCTCTTCTTCCCCACCTATCCCAAACGCGAAAACCCTAATCCCCCAAAATCAGACTCGATCGGTCACAGGTTTGCAACCCAAACCATGGGGCTTTCCTTAAGTGAATCAATACGAGTAGAAGGAGGGGTTTATTACCTAGAATGGTTGTGAGATGACTGGAGCCGAGTGTTCGATTTCCTTTGGGCGAAAATCGTGTTTCCAGAACGACTTGGAGTGAATTCGTGGGTTCTGGAAGTGAGTAAGGATTGCCGCGAGCGTGTGTAACCAGCTTATAAGTTCCAATTTCAACTGAAACGACTGAATCGATTCGTATTTGTTTGATCGGTTATGGGTTTGAAGTTTGGAGTCAAGACACTTGAATACGATTGAATTGGTTCATTAATACTGCGTGGTTCAGGTCGAGAAACGTTCTTGCAGAATTAATTTGAGTTATTTCACAAGAATTCGAACAATTTGGCCATTGGTTTGGAGCTGTTGACTCGTGGAAGTCAAAGCAAGGGAATTGTTTCTTGTTGACTTCTTCCGGGTCAAAATCGAAGAAAAAGGGGGGGGGGAGTCCAGAATTTGCATAATGGTCCCTCAAGTTTCATGGGCTTATTAATTCGTGTATAAACTTAGTCTTAAATGAAATTAAAGGTTTAGAAACTGCTCAATGAACCCTGAACTTTTACAAAATAACCATTAGATTTTTATAATTTTTTTTATAAAATCTAATAACTCTTAGCGTTATATTTAAATGTTATAAACATAAAATTTTGCAAAAATAGTTTTATTTCTATTAGAAATCATTTTATTTTAAATTTAAATAATGTAACTTTTATTAACTCAAATTTTATTTATAGGACTTACACCTTTAGTTTTTTTTTAGTTTATATACAATTACATATATATATGTATATATACAGGCTTACTAATAATCTAACATATATTTGTTTTTGAACTTTAAACAAATATTCATATAACCTACTATATAATTCTTTGTTATTTTTTAAAAGAAGCAATTGTGCACAATGTATTATATATATATATATATATATATATATATATATATATATATATATATATATATATATATATATATATATATATACACGTTCAAGAAATGAGATGGGTAAATATGGTAGTTCTCATTGAAATAGGAAAGTACATATCATTGAAAAATGGGAATACATGTGCCGGAATAGTTAAGAATAAAGGCCGGAAAAATCCTGGGGATTACAAAGCTAAACCCATGTCATTTGGACCTAACCTCGGTCTGACGCAAAACCACGGACACCAAGGGGTCAAACCCAAAATCAAGATCAGTTAAGGATGAATTTAGAATACAAGAGCTTCTATTGATGATCATAAACTAGTTTTAGGGCTTAATTTCAATTAAAAAACACCCAAAACCGGTCAAAATTTCAACACCAAAACCCTAAGCTCGAAAGTTCAAGAAATCGGTCCTCAACAAGAGATTTTGCGGATGAAATCATCCAAGAATCTCACCAAATGTTAGACGGGTGAAGATGAAACAATGATCGGGACGAAAAATCGGATTAGAAATACACGAAAATTTGAGTGAAATCGGAGCAGGGAGTGTACACAGTGTAGAGAGTTTGAATGAGATGAACTGAGAGAAATTTCTAACACCTGTATATATACCCACACATTCGGGTCTTGTGTACTTAACAAGTGCGCAAGACTTAACTCTTGCGTACTTATCAAGTATGCAAGGTTTAAGTCTTGCGTACTTACAAGTACGTAAGGTTTAATTTCTGCACACTTGACAAGTACGCAGAAACCCTTGTGAAATCCAATTTCAACTCAAATTATGAAGATAGTCAAGTCAAATAACGAACCAGATATGAACATGCAATCAGGAGGTTTCAAAAACAATTCAAGGAAGATAAACACAAATATTTTTGGCATTTTTGATAAAAATTGAACTGTACATAAACTTAAAATCTTTTTGAGCTTTTCTGAATGAAGTTAATATGCACAAGAATATACACACAAGCTATTTTTTTGGGTCAAAGTCATGAGCAGAGGATCATATCAGGCTATTGTAAGTAAAAATGATACACAATAAACATCAAAGAATATGAGATCATGTCATGGATTACTAGTTATTCATACGTAATATGCAATATAACAAGTAAATTCAAGTTGTCAATATTATAAGATTTGAGACCATAAGCATCTTTGCATCATGTTCTTGTGTGTTAAGGCACTTAATTATAAGATATACAACGTGTACCCCATAGTTATGCTATAGAAATTTAAATTGCACTATCTCAAGGCATCTAAGATTTTCTCAAAGATTTTCAAATCTCTAGAATGAAGTTACATCGTTTAGCATAGAAAGAATCAAGCAGAATCCATAAGGATTATCAAGAATCATAAGATTCATAATCGAGTGATTCATTTGTCTTGGTTTGATTGGTTTTTCCTTTTGTGAATATCATATGATAATTCAGGTTAATAGATATGGAGTCTGAGGATTTAGGTAAGGGGATCCAACTTTTATCTGGATTTGAATTCAATGAATCAAGTATAATTCAAGGGTGAATATAAGCTTAACGGTTGATGTCAAGACATATCTTGGCCCAACTTCCCATTGCATACTTGTGAGTATGGGCAGTGAAGTGAACCGAAAAATTATGCTAAAGACATAACCCAAAATTGGTCTCTTAAGAAAATATTTGCTATAATCTTACATCCTTTATCTGATAATGATCTTTTTGTATTCTTATACACACACACACATGCATACATGGGTTCAAATCACAGTTGTAGTCTAGATTTAGTTTCCACAATACTAATGATTCAAAAATGTTTATAGCCTATTGACAGTTTTAATTACTTGCAAATATTCAAATTAAGACTGAAATAACTTAAACATTCAAGTAATCATGATGCAATCATTTCCCATATGTGCAGTCTAAGACGTTTAGATCATTACTGATGTACTATCATTTCCTCTTTTCTTCAAATAACTTTGAAATTTTCTCCATTTTCTATTTTGTTGGATTTTTGTAAAATATTTGAGAATTAAACAAAACTATACAGAAGAAATTTAAAAGAAATAAAGATTAACTTCCATGAAATGATTTGATTTGAAAAACGAGTTTTCTCACTCAGGATTGAACATTCCTACCAGGTTAACAAGATGTTCAAAATGGGTTCGATCAAACGCCTTAGTGAAAAGGTCAGCAAAGTTGTCATCCGAGTGAACTTTGACAAGCTCAACCAAATGCTTTTCAGCACAGTCACGGATGAAATGGTGGCGAATCTCTATATGCTTAGTTTTGGAATGTTTCACAGGGTTGTTCGTGATAGACATTGTGGCATTGTTGTTAATGAACAGAGGAGTTCCAGTGTAGTTCAAGCCATAATCTCTCAATTGCTGCTGGATCCACAATATTTGAGAACAATAGCTCGCTGCAGCAATGTACTGTGCTTCACATGTTGAGAAAGAAACCGTTGACTGCTTCTTGCACTGCCAAGAGACCAGCATGTCTCCCAAGAATTGATATCCACCTGAGGTTGATTTTCTATCAATGTTACAACCACCATAATCAGAATCGGTATAGGCTTTGAAGTCGAATGACTGCTGCTTCGAGTACCAAAGACCCAATCGGGGTTTCCCCTTTAAGTATCTGAAGATTCTCTTAACAGCTATCAGATGAGACTCATTTGGTTGTGACTGAAACCTTGAGCACAAGAATACAACAAACATTATGTCGGGCCTTGAAGCTGTGAGATACATAACAGATCCTATCATCCCACAGTACAATTTGCAATCCACATCCTTTCCATCTTTCTCTGTCTGGATGCAGACCATGCTTGACGGGGATAGGTGTGCCATAAGTACTGCTATCATTCATCTTGTATTTTGTCAAAATGTTCTGCACATACTTAGTTTGATGCAGATAAATGTCATCC
Source organism: Smallanthus sonchifolius (assembly GCA_023525975.1). NCBI lineage: Eukaryota > Viridiplantae > Streptophyta > Magnoliopsida > Asterales > Asteraceae > Smallanthus > Smallanthus sonchifolius. The sequence goes on from CM042043.1 coordinate 22,413,966, forward strand.
TGCCTTTGACTGACTTGCAGACCTAGAAAGAACGACAGTTCACCCATGTTGCTCATTTCAAACTTGGACTTCATCACCTGTTCGAATTCCCTACACATCCCTTCATTTGTAGACCCAAAGATAATGTCGTCGACATAGACTTGTACAAGAAGAATATCACCTCCTGCTTTCCTAATGAAGAGGGCCGAGTCAATTTGTTCGCGGTCGAAACCATTGGACAGAAGATGCTTTGATAAAGTCTCATACCATGCCCGAGGTGCTTGATGAAGACCATAAAGTGCTTTGTCGAGCTTGTACACTTTATTGATATTATACGGATCTTTAAAACCTGGTTGTTGAGTGACATAGACCTCTTCATGAACTTTTCCATATAGGAAAGCACTCTTCACTTCAAGTTGATAAACCTTGAAGCCGACATAGGAGGCATAAACCAGAAACAGTCGAATGGCCTCAAGTCTAGCAACTGGGGCATATACTTCAGTGTAATCCAGGCCCTCTTGTTGATAAAATCGTTGAACAACCAACCTTGCTTTATTTTTCACTACGACATGATGATTATCCGTTTTGCACTTGAACACCCATCTAGTTCCAATTGGTTGTACGCCTCTTGGCAAGTCAACTAAATCCCACACATGCAACTTTTGGAATTGGGATAGTTCATCTTGCATCGCCTCAATCCAGCAGTTTTCAGCGAGTGCCTCCTTCACATTCTTCGGCTCCAATTGGGATACGAAAGCAGCATGCAGACACGTTTCCATGACACATGTGTCAAGTATCTCAGCGTACAGACTAGTGTTCTCAGTAATGGTTCTATGACGAGTCTGAACACCGGTATGATGATCACCAATAATGTTATCAATTGGATGATTCTTATGTACACTCGTCTCTGGTATGAGCGGTTCCTGGAGATTTCTGTCTAGATTCGTGCTCAACTCCCCCATATTCTGTGATCTAGAGGACGATGATTAAATGTTGATTGGATCAGCTGGAGTTTCATTTCCTACACGAGTGTTAGGATTAGCTTGAGCGTCATTTTTGTCAACATGAACAACTTCAAGGTTATCACTATCATGAGTTCCAGATGAAGAAACAACATTTGAATCGGGAGTTAAAATCGGTACAGTTGCACGGGTTGAGAAATTGGAGTCATCACCGCCACCAAAAACTCGTACACAGGAAGATTGATCAGGAAGATTGAACGACTTGAATAGAGCATCATAATCAAATCCCCAAGCAGGACCAGTTGGTTCTGGTGGAATGCTGTGTTTACTGTAGTCCACTTCGAACCATTCTTCCATAAACCTACTCTCAATATTGTACACTCTATTGCAAGGCGAGTTGGCAACATATCCTAAGAAGATGCCTTCCACCGCTTTTGCATGAAACTTAGACTTACGGTCTTTGTACTGTAACAATAAAGAGCAGGGACTACCAAAAGGAACTAGGTAGTCAAGATTGGGAGGTCGATTGTTAATCAACTCATAACAAGTTTTATTGTGCCTTTTAACCACTAGAACTCTGTTCAAGACGTGACACGCTGTGTTAACTGCTTCTGCCCAGAAAGTGACAGGAAGCTTTGCATCTGACAGCATTGTCCTTGCAGTCTCATTTAGTGTTCTGTTATTCCGTTCTGCAACTCCATTCTGCTGAGCTGTGTACGGGGCACTAAATTCGTGATGAATACCCTTCTTGAGACATAAAAGTTCCATCAAATTATTCTTGAACTCAGTTCCATTATCACTCCTTATTCTTCTAACCTTCAACTTGCATAAAGATTCCAAGCTCAAGATCAGGTATTGAAGAACGTCAGCAGTCTCATCCTTTGTACCTAAAAAATGCACCCAAGAAAAATGTGAGAAATCATCAGTTACAACTAGACAGTATGACTTCTCTCCAATACTCCTGATACTTATGGGGCCAAACAGATCCATATGTAATAGCTCCAAAGGGGTATCGTTGGAGTTTTGGAACTTGGTCTTGTGAGACTTCCGTCGCTGTTTGACCTTTTTACAAGGCATACAGTCATCTGCAACGGATAATCTCAGCTTAGGAACCCCGATAACTAAATCGTTTCGGACAAGATGGTTAATTTTATGATAAGAAATATGTCCGAGTTTCCTATGCCACAAGATTGAGTCAAGCTCTGTCGCTTTGGTAAGCAAACAAGTAGCAACTGAAGATGTGGTTTTCCCCACGCTCATGTTGATCTGATAGGTATCATTCGTTCTTGGCGTACGCATCAAAATCCAGTCTTCAGGAACCTCAAACCCAGGTTTGAGAATCATGCATTCAGATTTGTCAAACATGACTGAGTACTCCTTATCACACATCTAAGAAACACTCAACATGTTATGCTTTAGCTGCTCGTAGTAGTTGACGTTGTCGAAGCTAACACAACCATTTGAAACCACGCCTTGACAAGTAATACTGCCGCCCTTCTCGCCTGCAAAGGCCACATAGCCGCCTCTGAATGGTTTTACTTCTTGAAGCAGGGCCATGTTGCCTGTCATGTGCCGGGAGCATCCACTATCTACATACCAATGATTAGAGATAGTTCCCTTCTGATGTCCCTGCATGAGTCACAAGAAATTAATTAGATTTGGAGACCCAAGCAATGGTGGTCTTGGGTCGTCCGTCTTTCTCAAAATAAACTACTTCAATTAATTCACAGTCGTGACTGTCAAAAATGGGTGAATCTTTAGAAGACTTGGGACCAGGAGATTGAGAACATTTAGATTTCTTGTTCTAGGACCTTTTCTTTTGTTTTACTGGAACAGCGGCTTGCATTCAGAAGCACCAGGTGAACTAGTAGAAGTTTCACCTGATTGAATTCCAGCCAGCTGTTCCAGCTACCTCAATCTCTTATTCCTTCTTCTTCTCTGTGGCTAAGAGAGCTTAACCACAGGTTTCTCACCAGTTGGTGCACTACCAAAGGTAGATACACAAGGTTTAGCAGGTTGCTTTTCCCTTTTTGGAACAGATGGCTTAGCCTTAGATGTGATATTTAGCTTCACCATGGGTTTCACTGGTGGTTTCACCTCATTCTTCTTTGGACTCTTGGTCTGTTTCACTGGTGGTGACTTGGGGACAACAGCTGGTTGTGAAACAACTGGCCGTTTCCCTTGGTTCTTATTCGGGCAGTTCACAATGATGTGACCGATCGTACCACAGTGAAAACATGTTCTTTTATCTTTATAAGTCCTCTTGTAAGGCTCATTAGATCTGGCATTAGATGACTCAGCATGATGAGCAGGAGGAGTTGTTTGAAGAACATAAGCATTAGTTTGACCCGATGATGATTGAATTTTAGGATTATAATATTTTTGCAAATTTTCTTGATAGCCAAGCCCATAGTGAGCTGCAAAGGCTTCTTTCTTAACTTGGTTAATATTTTTATAACCCCCATAAAGCATCACATTTAATTTTTCATTTGTTTCAACAATGTCGGGTTCGGTTAAAATGCAATTATCACGATCAGTGACAACGTTTTTCTTAACCTTCTGTTTATCGAGCAACTCCCCTGAGACTACACCATCAGAAGCAGTAAAGAACTTTTCATCAGATGCAGAGTCAGCCTTACTTGAGGAATCATCCTTGTTAGAGGAATCATCCTGACTCAAGGACTCATCAAGGCAAGACAAACCAATGTCAATTAAGCCGTTGACAAATTTCCCGCTTACTGGTGGAGGAATGGCATTAGTACCCAGCCCTAAGCCATTCACTTGTATCACTACAGACTCGTAGTGTTCCACCACAAAACGAGAATTTTTCAACTTCTCAATACTACCTTTCAACTGCAAGATCTCATTTTGCAGCTTGTTGATCTCATTGTTCCTTTTCTCTAACCCCTTGTACGCAACATCCAAACAAAACTGTTGATCGCTGATTTGAAGTGAATAATCACATTTTTCTTTCTTCAACGTTTCAATTGAATCTTTGTATCGTTTTTCATTTTCTTTGTAGCTTAACGCTGCAATACGAAGGGGTTCGACTTTGTCTTGAAGCTTAGAATTTTCAACCTTTAAGCTTAGACATTTGGAACAAGAAATGATAGCAAAAGAATTAGAATCTACCTCAGCTGATGAACATGATGCCTCTCCAATAGCCATGAGGGCAACTGCAGTTGTAGACTCTTCTTGGTCAGCCACAGAAGCTTCCCGTTCCTCTGCTTCCATCATCTCCACGATCTTAGCCATGAGACCAACTTGCATTTGAGCAATAAGGGCATCCTCCAGATGAACACCCCAATCAAAGCTGTCGTCCTATTGTGCTACCAAAACATTGGACGTTCCACCTTGAACTTGATTGCAGTTGTTGGAGTTGTTGTACCCTTGACCGTTTCCTTGCTAGGTCTGGTGAACGCCGAGGCCGATGCTTTGTCCTTTTGACATTCTCTTGCAAAATGCCCAAAGTTATTGCATTTGTAGCACTTGGCCTTAGATTTATCAAATCCCACCTTGGCATTTGAATGTCCACCAATAAACTTCCTGCCAGTTCTATTCAGGAAATGCTTCGCCCTTCTCAAGATCATGGCCATATTCCATTGAATATCCATGTCCTCCATATCACCCGGATCCACCTGATTAAAGTCTTCTTCTATGGTTTCGGGATCCGTTGGCTTGCCACCAATGAAGTTTTCATAGGCAAGCATACAGGATGAAAACAAAGCCACATGATCTTCAGCTATCTTGGCTGTTGCAGATTGGTTAGCTGAAGATGTGGGAGAATGATTTCTTAAGGAATTCTGGTGATGAGATCCAGAACCGGATCCAGATGCTGTATAGCAAGCATGACCACCACAAACCTTTGAATTATCCTCCTCATGAGAGTTCCCTGAGAAAAGGGTAATTCCAGAACCCGATGACTTGGCTGTGGAAGACGTCCCATAGTACATAGAAGGGTCTTGTATTTAAGGTCTTCCTGAGCTCTCCTTTCTTTTCAGGTTCATATCATGTGCTTGAACCTTTCCAATTGCTTCATCAATAGTCATCTCATAAAACTTTGAGTTCTCTCTCATCAAGGTTGTGTACATCTCAAATTTTGGTGGTAGGGTATCCAGAAACTTCTCAACTAACTCCTCATTCGGATAGATGAGGTCATAAGCTTTCAGCTCAGTTTGCAAATGATAGAATCTAGAGATAAGCTCATCTATGGATTCATTCTCCAGATATCTGAAGCACTCATACTGCTTCCTAAGAAGACCCCTCTTACTCTTCTTGATGTCATTGTTTCCCTCGAATCTCTTCTGCAAAGCCTTCCAGAGATCTTGGAGTTATCGTATCCTCTAAAGATGTGGAATAACTCCCTGGTCAAGGCCATAGTAATAGATCCGTGTGCCTTCTTCTCTCTGTCATAAACTTTCTTTTCTTCTTCATCAAGTTTGGAGATAGGCTTGGGAACTTTCTCATCAAGATATGTATATGTGGGATGCTTATAACCATCTAGAATGGGTATCCAAAGTGAAGAATCGGTGTATGAGATATAATGCTCAAAGCGTGCTTTCTAGTTTGAGTAATCATTTATGTTAAGCAGCTTTGGTGGTTTCAGTGGGGTTCCAATCTCATTGTCATAATTTAACAGGTTACCAAGTTTCTGAACATTTTCCATGGTGAAACACTTAGTCAAATTTCAGAAAAGTCAAAGTAATGTGTGCACTTAGGTTATGATCTTGTGCACTTAAGAACTTGGTCTTGTGCACTTAAGATTTGCTCTTGCGTACTTAACAAGTACGCAGGGGTAAATGACAAGTACGCAGGAAGGAGTTAAGTACGCAACAAGAAATGGTCTTGCGTACTTGGTAAGTACGCAAGAAGACTGTCCTTTTAGCCAAAAAGGGTAAGTACGCAGGTCACTTTTTCACCTGCTCTCACCAACTATTGCCGATCGTCGGAAATACCTCAGATCTTTAAATTTTGAAGATATGAACAAATTGATCAAGCCAAAAGGTTAGAAACTTGTTTCTAACAAACCCTTGATGATCAAAACACTCAAACAAACAAGAAAAAGGTCGGATTTCGAAGGATTTTTGCTTTTAAAATAGCGCTCAAAAGCTACCTCTATTTTATCACAAAAATCACCAAAATCAGTCACTTTTCCTTGTAGAAAGGCTGTAGATTGTGTCGAAAATGCTCCTAGCACACTCACAACACTGGAAATCAAGAGCAAATGCTCTGATACCACTTGTAGGTCCCTCGGGTGTCTCGGATCGTCACATGCAAGTGTGTTCCTGGTCGAACCGGGTGCGGAATGCCCGTGACTAGGTGGAGTATCAATCAACACAAAGTAAACCGACAACAAAGACACAAGATACTTTCAAACTTCGTCTATTGATAATCACAGCCGGTTACAGAGAGAATGGGTGCGTACGTAATTCTGTCACTAACTGGCTATATATACTAGATTTGTTGCCTGCGCACTTAGCAAGTGCGCAAGGCTTAACTCCTGCGTACTTAGCAAGTACGCAGACTTTGTTCTTGCATACTTGCTAAGTACGCAGGATATACATCTTGCGCACTTAGCAAGTGCGCAAGGCTTAACTCCTGCGTACTTAGCAAGTACGCAGACTTTGTTCTTGCATACTTGCTAAGTACGCAGGATATACATCTTGCGCACTTACTAAGTGCGCATAACACATAACAAAGACAACTACAACGACAAGTACCTACGAACATGATTACAACTTGATAAACCAATACATACAGACACTGATATACAAATACATAAAGACATTACATAAGTAAAAACAATCTTCAAAGTGCTTGTCACAAGAATTGCTTCAACAAACTCCCCCTTGACAGCAGCTCTAGAGATGTATGTCTTTAGTCTCTAGCAGCTTCAGAGTGATTGTCACAAGAATTGCTTCAACATTAATCTAGGTGGATTGGTCAAATACAACAGATCTATTATTGTCACTGTAGGCTCGATCAAAGTTAATGAGTATGCTAGTTTTAAGTTTAATTTAAGAATTGTAACATCCCAAAAATAAAACGACGGTTAAAATGACGAAATAAACGAACGAGGCATGTCGGGTCGGGCCGGATGGGCTGGCGGACCGGAAGGGTAGCCTCCCCTATAAATAGCTTAGACCTCCATCATTTCTCTCATTTGCAAGTTCTAGAGAGAGAAACCGTAGAGAGAGAAAGTTGGCGGATCGACCAGAGATTTCAACAAAATGTTGCTCCATAGCTCGTGAGAAGAACCTCCGGATCAGAAACTATATTCAGGTAACGATCAGGCCTAAATCTGAGTTTTTGTTCGTTTATAGGTTTTTCGGGTTTTGGGTGAAAAAGTAACGTTTTCACGGATAAAACTGAAAGATAAACATAGATTTGAGTTCCTTAATGGAAAACAAACGTTTTGAATGTAAACAGGCTCGGAATCTTGACGTGATCAGACCTGAATGCGAAAGTTAGGGTTTTTGCGAAGAAACAGGTCCTGCGTACTTATCAAGTACGCAGGAAGAGGGCACTGCGTACTTATCAAGTACGCAGGAAGAGGATCCTGTGTACTTATCAAGTACGCAGGAAGCAGGGTCTGCGCACTTGCTAAGTGCGCAGGCATCATGTTGTTTAAGTAAAGTTAGTATGTTTAGAATGGTTAAACCGTTAGAGTCAGGATTGGGTTTGATGTGTATTTAACTATCAAATTCAGATCGGAAGTGACGTAGTGGGACCTTTGTTTAGGGCAACCCGGATTAGCTTATCAGGTGAGTTTTAGAAGCCCTCTTTTAAATGTTTTGTATAATGTTTTCGGGCTGGTGTGCATACATATGAAATGATGTTTTTACGAAACAATGTTTATGAAACTATGTTTATAAAATGATGCTTATGAAACTATGTTTAAAAAATGAAATGATTTGGAATGAACGGTTTGTGGAAAGAAAGTTTATGAATGGGATGTTTACGAACGAGATGTTTATAAAGAAATGGTTTAAACTAAAGGTAAAGGGTTTCGAAAATGAATGAAAGGTTTTATGAAAAGAAAAGAAAAAGGGCAAAGGTTTTAAAGAAGTCATTACAAATCTAATCTGTCGAATGAATGGAATTGACGAATGAAGTCTGGGAATGTAATTCCCAGCCTTGTGGTAGATTATGGACAGCGAGCCATAGTTGCCATAAGAGCAACAGGGGCAGTGTCTTGGTGGCCTGCCAATGGTTTTGATGTTGTACAACTGGTAGGGAGTAACGACGGTTACTCAGGGGTTAACATGACCCTATGTAAGGTTAAATTATGATCCGAGGGTGTTATGGCCGTGAGCCATAGCCGTCGATGAAGGTTGTCGGTCTATGGACATGAGAGCCATAGGGGCAACTGAGTGGGTATTGTCGGTCCTCGTGCAGTTAAGCCTTAGGGGCAATACAAAAGGGAATTGACGAAATGTATGGTATTGTCGGTCTTCGTGCAGTTAAGCCTTAGGGGCAATACCATACTAAATGACGATACGAATGGTAACACAGATTTAGATAGTAATGTATGACTTAAATAAATGTTAAATGTTTTAAACAAATGATCCGTTCATTGTGTTTATGATGAGGAAAAATGTTTGAAGGTTTTCAATGATGAATGAAAGGCCCTGTTTTCTTATACGTGAAGTTAAACCCTAATGAATGTTTTGAATGATGAACCATTTCTTAAATCGAACGAAAACTAGAACTCACCAGCGTAGCTGACTTTTTAGTATGCACATTTAGGTTAAGGCAGGTATGGATGATGGACGGTGATGCTTGGCAAGCGTGAAGAGTTACCCGGTTGATCATGAAGACTGGCATTCCGTTATGATTAGATTATGATATGTTTATGTAATAGACTATGTTACGCTTCCGTTTATAATAAACGTAATGGTTATGTTTTATTGAAGTATTTTCCGGTGCGTTATTTGATAATCAAGATTAAGAACTGTTTGTGAATGAGTAAATCCAACAAGTGAGATCTCCCGAGTTTGGGGCCTTACAAGTTGGTATCAGAGCAATAGTTTGAGAGATTCGGACACTCCCAGTGTCTGAACTTATACTGTGAATGGGACCAAAAGCGGATGCCAGTACGTGTAACTCGAGCCACAGCATCAGGTATGAAGGTAGTATATATATTTACATATATAGTATGCCTTAGAAAGGGTTAGGTAAGGACTTGTGTTCTGATGGAATCACAAAGGTGGTCAAATAAAAATCGAAAGGTAGTGTAATAGTTAATTACAGATGGCCAGTGTATATTAACATCTTACAGTGCTTGTTGAATTTTATTTGTTAACTAGCGTGATGACATTGGATTCCTTGTCTTATAGAACGAAATGGCAAGGAGAGGAAACGAAAGACGTGGTGGGGGCCGTACCGGTGGTCGTACCGGCGGTCGAAATGGTGGGCGTGGCAGCACCCCTGCGCACCAAGAGTATAGTGAAGAAGGAAGTGTTCACACAGAACCAGCGGTTAGTATGCATGGAACTGAGCAGACACTGGTTGAAGAACAACCTTTCACTTTTGAACCAGAAGTGATAGCAACTATAGCTCGAGAGTTCACCGAGCTGATGAAGACTTCTCTGCCAGGTCTGTTAGCTGAAGCATTGAAGAAGGTTAATGGGGAAGGTGGGTCTAACACGGCGGTTGACACCCCGAACACTGAGGCAATCAACGCACCGCTTAACCGTGGTTGCGACTATAAGTCCTTTAAGGCATGTGACCCACCGGTCCTGACTGGGAAGAAGGACGCGGTGGCTACTTTTGATTGGGTAATCCGTATGGAAGCTGCCATTCACCTGAGCGAGTATCGAACAGATCAGGTTGTGAAATTTGCTGCTAACTCCTTGAGAGAGGAAGCATCCCATTGGTGGGAAGGTGTACGTCAAGCAAAAGGGAGCGAGGTTGTGGATGCGATGATATGGGCTGATTTGAAAACTTTAGTGATCAATAATTTATGTCCAAGAAATGAGATCGAAAAGGTAGAAAGGGAATTTCGGGGGATTAAGTCCGGGAGCATGACGCACCGGCAGTACACCACACGGTTCAATGAACTAGCACGTCTGGTGCCACACCTTATCACGACTGAGGAAAGAAAGATTTCCTGTTACATTCAAGGGCTGCCGGACAAGGTCCGCTCCTTCATCAAAGCAAACACCCCTAGCACCTATGATTCGGTGGTGGAACTCAGTGGTGTGGTGTATGATGATCTGGCATTAAACGATGCCACCATTGAGGAACCGAAGAAGAGACCGAGCTTCCCAAACAAGCGAATTGGTGGAAAGATGTTTGGGACTCGTGATAAGAGGGCTCGGGTGAATGAGCCGACTGTTTGTAAGAAGTGTGGAAGGGAGCATGCAGGTGAATGTAGACTGGGATCTAACTTGTGCTTTAAGTGTGGCAAGACCGGGCACTACTCCCGTGAGTGCCCACAACACTTCAAGTGCTATAACTGTGGGGATGCCGGTCATCTGAGTAGGGAATGCCCGAAACCGAAGATGAGCGAATCTGGGAAAGGGAAGGGTGCCGAGAGGAAAGAAGAGAGGCCCCGAGCAAAGACTCGTGCATACGCGCTGACGCAAGACCAGGCTAGGGTGGACCCCGACGTGGCGTCAGGTACGTTCATCCTTGACGACACTTTTGTTTTGTGTTATTTGATTCGGTTTTATATCTGCGACTTTCTATAAACGAGTGAAGTACACTGTCAGTAAGCTAGAAAGGGCTTTTAGCGTAGAAACCGCTGAGGGTAGAACTGCGAGAGTGACCGATGTAGTTGATAACTCCACGATAAAAATAGAAGGTCATAGGTTCCCTGTCAGATTGTTTGTTATAGTTTTGGGTGGGTTTGATGTCGTGTTAGGAATGGATTGGCTAACTGCCAATGAAGCACAAATTATATGTAAACGAAAGATAATCCGACTCAAGGCTCTGGACGGTAGCAAAGTTGAGGTTCTTGGAGATCGTGATTCCCCGATGCCAAACGTCATCTCGATGATTAAGGAAACAGATTACTTGAGGCGCGGATGCGAGGCTTATCTGGTGTACGTAATTGACGAGTGTAAGGAAGTGAAGGAGCTAGACGATGTACCCGTGGTACGCGAGTACCCGGAGGTGTTTCCAGAGGATTTGCCTGGGATACCACCCGACAGAGATATTGAATTTCGAATCAACTTAGTACCAGATGCCCAGCCCGTGGCTAAGGCTCCATATCGACTAGCACCAGTGGAGATGAAAGAGTTAATGGCACAACTAGACGAGTTACCTGAGAAGGGATTTATCCAACCGAACATCTCGCCGTGGGGTGCTCCGGTGTTGTTTGTGAAGAAGAAAGACGGTTCGATGAGAATGTGTATTGATTATCGCGAGTTGAACAAACGTACAGTGAAGAACAAGTACCCTTTACCAAGGATTGATGACATGTTCGATCAATTACAGGGCGCAAGTTGGTTCTCAAAAGTCGACCTTCGATCCGGGTACCATCAGTTGAAGGTGAGAGAAGAAGACATACCGAAAACCGCATTTTGCACGCGTTATGGACATTTCGAGTTCCACGTAATGTCTTTTGGATTGACGAACAGCCCCGCAGCGTTCATGGATTTAATGAATACGGTGTGTCGACCGATGCTGGACCGATCGGTAATTGTGTTCATCGATGATATCCTCATCTACTCCAAGAATGAGGGTGATCACGCATGTCACTTAAAGGAGGTGTTGGAGGCTCTGAAGAAGGAAAAGTTGTATGCTAAGTTCTCTAAATGCGCGTTCTGGCTTAGGGAAGTCCAATTCCTAGGTCACGTCATCAACCCGAACGGCATTATGGTTGACCCAGCGAAGATAATGATGGTAAGGGAATGGAATATTCCTAAGACGCCAACTAAAATCCGTAGTTTCTTGGGATTGGCAGGCTACTATCGGAGATTCATCTAGGATTTCTCAAAAATAGCTTCGCCATTGATAAAGTTGACTCGTAAGGAGGTAAAGTACAAATGGGGTTCGACCCAGGATGAGGCGTTTAAGGAATTGAAGGAAAAGCTAACCAAAGCCCCAGTCTTGGCCCTTCCGAAGGGCAATGAAGACTTAGTGGTATACTCTGACGCTTCGGGTCAGGGATTGGGATGCGTGTTGATGCAACGCGGAAGAGTGATCGCGTATGCGTCACGACAGTTGAAGATTCACGAAGCTAATTATCCAACCCATGATTTGGAACTTGTTGCTGTCGTATTCGCATTGAAAATCTGGAGGCACTACCTGTACGGGGTGAAGTTTACTATTTACTCCGACCACAAAAGTTTGAAGTACTTCTTCGAACAAAGAGAGCTTAATATGAGGCAGAGACGATGGTTGGAACTACTAGAGGATTATGACTGTGAGATCATGTACCATCCTGGAAAGGCAAACGTGGTGGCTGACGCTCTAAGCCGAAAGGATGTGCCTACTCCTATTAGAGTGAAAGCTTGACAGTTAGTGGTAACATCAGATGTGATGAGGGAAATTGAAAGAGCTCAAGATGAAGCACTTAAGGAAGAAAACATTAAGAAGGAAAGGATGGTTGGCCAACAGGACAACTTGGAATATAACACCCTTGGTGTTAGGACACGTTTTGGGCGGGTATGGATACCTATGAGTGGCGACCTTAGAACCAAAATCTTGGATGAGGCTCATAAGTCTCGATACTCTATCCATCCTGGCACCAATAAAATGTACCAAGATCTGAGAAAGGAATACTGGTGGCCTGGGATGAAACGTGAGGTGACAAAGTATGTAAGCAAGTGCTTGACTTGCTCATAAGTAAAGGTCGAACACCAGAAACCGTATGGAAAGATTCAACCACTTGATATACCGGAATGGAAGTGGGAACACATTACCATGGACTTCATAACCAAGCTACCTCGCACAGCTAAAGGTCATGACACCATTTGGGTAATTTTGGACCGTTTAACGAAGAGTGCTCATTTCCTACCTATTCGCGAGACGTTCTCGTCGGAAAGGTTAGAGGAAGTATTATTAACGAAGTAGTAACACGACATGGTATGCCTTTGACGATCGTATCTGACCGGGACACACGATTCACATCGAGGTTCTGGAAAAGATTTCACGAGGTGATGGGCACGAGGCTTAATATCCGCACGGCATACCACCCACAAACGGGTGGTCAGTCCGAAAGGACCATTCAGACATTGGAGGATATGCTTCGTGCTTGTATTATCGATTTTGGCGGCAGTTGGGACAGTCATCTGCCGTTAGCCGAATTCTCATACAACAATAGTCATCACACGATTATAGGCATGCCGCCTTACGAAATGTTGTATGGGAGGAGATGCAGGACCCTGATTTGTTGGGGTGAGATTGGACAAAAGGAATTAGGGAGTCTTGAAGTAGTAAGAGAAACGTCAGAAAGGTTTGATCAAATAAAAGCACGAATGAAGGCTGCACAAGATCGTCAGAAATCCTAAACGGATAAACGACGAAGGTCTATTCAGTTTGATGTTGGGGACAAAGTAATGTTGAAAGTGTCACCCTAGAAGGGAATAATACGATTCAGGAAGAGAGGAAAGTTAAGTCCGAGGTTCGTCGGACCATTCAGGATAATGGCACGGGTTGGTGAAGTCGCTTATCGGCTAGAGTTGCCTGATGAGTTGAGTGGGATTCATCCTACCTTCCATGTATCACACTTGCGAAAGTGTTTGGCGGATGAATCAGCTCACGTACCACTTACTGACATCGAGGTCGACAACAGCCTTAATTACATCGAATAACCCGTGGCCATCTTAGACAAGAAGGAGAAGCGTTTGCGTAATAAGATTATCCAATTGGTTAAAGTCCAATGGAAACATCGAAAGGGATCGGAAGCCACTTGGGAAACGGAGAAGGAGATGAGGGAGTCGTACCCTCATCTATTTGACTTAGGATAGGTTTCGGGGACGAAACCTATTGTAAGGGGGGTAGACTTGTAACATCCAAAAATTAAAACGACAGTTAAAATGATGAAATAAACGAACGAGGCATGTCGGGTCGGGCCGGATGGGCCGACGGGCTGGAAGGGGAGCCTCCCCTATAAATAGCTTAGACCTCCATCATTTCTCTTATTTGCAAGTTCTAGAGAGAGAAACCATAGAGAGAGAAAGTTGGCGGATCGACCCGATATTTCAGCAAAGTGTTGCTCCATAGCTCGTGAGAAGAACCTCCAGATCAGAAACTAGATTCAGGTAACGATCGGGCCTAAATCTGAGTTTTTATTCGTTTATGGGTTTTTCGGGTTTTGGGTGAAAAAGTAACGTTTTCACGGATAAAACTGAAAGATAAACATAGATTTGAGTTCCTTAATGGAAAACAAACGTTTTGAATGTAAACAGGTTCAGGATCTTGACGTGATCAGACCTGAATGCAAAAGTTAGGGTTTTTGCGAAGAAACAGATCGTGCGTACTTATCAAGTATGCACGGAAGAGGATCCTGCGTACTTATCAAGTACGCAGGAAGCAGGGTCTGCGCACTTGCTAAGTGCGCCGGCATCATGTTGTTTAAGTAAAGTTAGTATGTTTAGAATGGTTAAACCGTTAAAGTCAGGATTGGGTTTGATGTGTATTTTACTATCAAATTCAGATCGGAAGTGACGTGGGACCTTTGTTTAGGGCAACCCGGATTAGCTTATCAGGTGAGTTCTAGAAGCCCTCTTTTAAATGTTTTATATAATGTTTTCGGGCTGGTGTGAATACATATGAAATGATGTTTTTACGAAACGATGTTTATGAAACTATGTTTATAAAATGATGCTTATGAAACTATGTTTACAAAATGAAATGATTTGGAATGAACGGTTTATGGAAATAAAGTTTATGAATGAAATGTTTACGAACGAGATGTTTATAAAGAAATGGTTTAAACTAAAGGTAAAGGGTTTCGAAAATGAATGAAAGATTTTATGAAAAGAAAAGAAAAAGGGAAAAGGTTTTAAAGAAGTCATTACAAATCTAATCTGTCGAATGAATGGAATTGACGAATGAAGTCTGGGAATGTAATTCCCAGCCTTGTGGTAGATTATGGACAGCGAGCCATAGTTACCATAAGAGCAACAGGGGCAGTGTCTTGGTGGCCTGCCAATGGTTTTGATGTTGTACAACTGGTAGGGAGTAACGACGGTTACTCAGGGGTTAACGTGACCCTATGTAAGGTTAAATTATGATCCGACGGTGTTATGGCCGTGAGCCATAGCCGTCAATGGAGGTTGTCGGTCTATGGACATGAGAGCCATAGGGGCAACTGAATGGGTATTGTCGGTCCTCGTGCAGTTAAGCCTTGGGGGCAACACAAAAGGGAATTGACGAAATGTATGGTATTGTCGGTCTTCGTGCAGTTAAGCCTTAGGGGCAATACCATACTAAATGACGATACGAATGGTAACACAGACTTAGATAGTAATGTATGACTTAAATAAATGTTAAATGTTTTAAACAAATGATCCGTTCAATGTGTTTATGATGAGGAAAAATGTTTGAAGGTTTTCAATGATGAATGAAAGGCCCTGTTTTCTTATACGTGATGTTAAACCCTAATGAATGTTTTGAATGATGAACCATTTCTTAAATCGAACGAAAACTAGAACTCACCAGCGTAGCTGACTTTTTAGTATGCACATTCAGGTTAAGACAGGTATGGATGATGAACGGTGATGCTTGGCAAGCGAGAAGAGTTACCCGGTTGATCATGAAGACTGGCATCCCGTTATGATTAGATTATGATATGTTTATGTAATAGACTATGTTACGCTTCCGTTTATAATAAACGTAATGGTTATGTTTTATTGAATTATTTTCCGCTGCGTTATTTGATAATCAAGTTTAAGAACTGTTTGTGAATGAGTAAATCCAACAAGTGAGGCCTCCCGGGTTTGAAGCCTTACAAGCATGCAAGTCTCAAAGCAAAAAACTCAAGGAAAAGCATATAGACATAGTTGTGCACGAATTGTATAAGTCTAAAAGTGTTATACATGTTCCACCCCAAGTTTATAAACAAAATAAAAGCAAAAAAGGGCTAAGTATACTCACTTGGATTGTTGAAAGGGTGTCCAACAAGACTTAGTATAGCAAGACTTTGAGGGAGAATATCCTCAACAAGGCTAATAACAAAGTTTAAGGTTCAAGGTTTGATCCTATAAGTCTATGGTGAAGGATCTAGGATTTTAAGATTAACTAGGGTTACAAAAGAGAGACGCTAATGATTGTGTTTATAAAGTTTAAATCAAATTCGAAATAAGGTTTTAAATAAATAACACAAGACCTGAATATCAAAGTTTAATAAGTTCATAGTCTAGAATAATTATTAATTAAAATAATTATTTAAAAGTTTTACAATTATTAATTACACAAGTTGGGTAATAACAATTTAAAGTAGTTTTCTAAGTATTGTATAAATAAGATTGTAACAATAGATAAGTGAAAGAATAAATAATTATCAAAGATTAATAATAATTATTTAAAGAATGAATAGGATTAATAATAATTATTTAAAAAATAAATAATTATTAAGGATTTATAATAGTTGTTTAAAGAATAAGCAATTATTAATAATTATTATTTTAAGAATACATAAATATCAAGAATATATATTTTATCTAATTAAAAAAATCAATATAAACCATTTAAGATTTATTAAAGTATTAAGAATTAAGTATTTATTTCACAACTTAACTTGTAATTTAAATGATGTTATATGTTTAAATATAATAACATGAAATATAAGTTTATACAAAGCTTATATTTTAATTATAAGTTTAAAGTTTAAATGAAACCATATGTTTATAAAGTCTTAAGTTATAAGTTTATATGTATTCTGAATTTATATATAAGTTTATAAATGTTTTAGTATTAAATTATATTTTAAGTTTAGAAATATCCTGTTTTTAAATAAATGAATAAACAAGATTTCTGTTTTATATAAAACATGGATTTTTATAGAATGTACATGTTGGAACTATTTATGGTGACAACGAGCTTGAAGATTCTATGTCTTAGTCTTAGAGTCTTTGACTTGTAATGTGTTAGAATTGTAAGTAACAGTTAAGAGGGAGTCTGTTAGAGCATGTTTTATAACTGTCGCTGAAATTCTATGTTGTAAGTTAGCATAGCTGTCAAGTTCGCCTAAGGAACTTAGAGCGAACTTGATAGGCGAACTTGCTAAGTTCGCCTAAGCTTATTAAGGGCGAACTTAACAAGTTCGCCTGTGGTGCTTTATGGTTTCCCTATAAATAGAGGTTTACATGTCAGTTTTAGAAGCTTAGATCAGAACAGAAATTGAGAGAACTTGTAAACTGATATTCTGAGTGGAATCACAAAGAGGATTATTTACACCGTGCTGTTGATTGAGTTACACGTTGCACGTTGATCATGGATTCCGCACGTTATCACCGTGTCGTACCGCGAGTCTAGAGATCCGTCACGCCCGAACAAGGACCTACAGTACAAGTTTCTAAATCATTAAGTTTAAAGTTTCTGTTTTTATAATTTTATAAATTTATAAGTTTATAAATTTCTAATCTTAAATAAATAATGTATATTTGTTTTCTTGTTTTATTTAAATAAATAAATAAGCCTTGAATTAAATAGATATAAATTTTATAAAAATGCACAAGTTTATAAGTTTTCTGTTTTCTAAATAATATATAAGTTTTATAATTTTTTCTGATTTTATAAGATTTATATAAGTTTCTGTTTCTTTTAATTTAAAAGTTTATAAATAAATTTAAAGTTTAAAACAAATAAGTTTATTATTTCAGAAAATAATAACAATTTAAAGTTTCTGATTTCATAAAATATTTTTTGTTGAATGTAGAAGTTTTATAAAGTTTAAAAGTATTTTTATAGTTTTTAAGAATTTAAAACTAGTTTTAAAGATTAAATACAAATGAACCCTAGAATCCAAATCCTTAAATACGAATCGATAACCCCTCTGTCATTGCAAATTGATAGAGAGCTTCTGTTCCTTGGATAAAAACGACGAGAATAGTCATGAGATTTACCTGAATTGATAACGAATTGAGGGAGAACAGGTTCGAGCTCGAAGTCATCTGTTTCCAAGAATTTGATCGGCAAATGCAGGTACGAATTAGAAGAATTGTGAGTTCAGTGAGTTTGAGGGTGTTGTCGTCGAAGTGTTGCAGGTGGTATTTATACCCAATTTCATCTTTAAATGCCAAAACAGTTGGGAAGGTGATGGGTATGGGAATTGAATTCGAGTTCGAATCCCGTGAGGTTTAGAATTGAATTTAGGGCATTGGGTTTGGGTCGCCTGCTTGAGTCGGAGCTCGAGGAGCATTCAATTCAGCCGGATAACGCGTTTTCGATAAATCGAGCTCAAAACCGGGACTAATTTATGAGCTCGACGACAATGGGTTTGGGTCGCCTGCTTGGATTCAAACTTGGGACTGATTTCTGAGTTGGAAGTTTGGGTTAATTACCATTTTGGTCCTGAAGTTTCACCGTTTTATCATTTTATGTTAGAACTTGAGTATTAGTTTAAAATAAGTTTCAAAAGATGGCAGTTTTAGTCCCTGGACTTTTTATAAAAATAAATATGTTTTATTTCTATAAAATCTAACTAAGTTTTTATAAGTTTTATATCTTTTATTATTTTATAATTTTATAAAACAAGTTATAGATTTATAGTTTACAAGTTTAAGTATTAAAAATAAGTTTATAAATTATTTTATTTATATAGTTATAAACTTATAAAGTTTTAAGAATTTTACCACATTTTATATATAAGATACATATATATAAGTCTCATATATATATATATATATATATATATATATATATATATGTATATATATATGTCTCAAATATAATTATTTTTCTTAAATATATATCAATTAAATTAAAATTTATTATTTAAGAAAATAGGTTTTTAATAAGTTTCCAGGATTTAAATTTAATACACGTGCAAGGATTTAGTTTTTAATAATTTTCTGGATTTAAACTGATTTGACCGTTTAATACCAAAAGAATTTTGGTGATTTATGGACAACCGTGTAAGCAGATTGCAGTCAATCTAGAAAGCTAGTCACCTTAATTTCTTAAACAACTTGGTTTTAACACATGCATTTGTGTTGTTACAGAGACAATGTGTGTTAACACCTAATGAATTTGGCGTACTCATCAATTTAAACATATTAGAATTTCAGTATGTTTGATTCTTTGTTGAGATAAAGTTTTGGTTATATTATTAATAAAGTAATGACTTCTATTTGTTGATTTCTGCAGCATCTATTTGAAGTTTGCTGTTTTGCCTCTCTGCATTTTCTATGATGGATGTTTGAAGGCCAGAAAATGTATAGAATAGGAGTGCATATGCCGGATGTTTGTGCGTTGTGCAATCAGGTAAAGAAATCAGACTTCAGACCAATCTTTTTTATTTGGGTTATGTTGTATATGTTTTCATGTTTATCACTGCATGAATCAATTTAAAAAAAAGCCTAATTTGCAAGATCTAGAAAATTATAAGATGAAGGATGCAATGCTAGAAAGTATGTTCAGGATTTTCAGTTTTGTTTTTATAGAATTTTAAACATGATTTTCATCTTTTCCTTTTGCAGCCAATCCCCGTTGTAGACGCGTCGTGTTTTGTTAATTTGTTTTTATAGAATTTTAGAATTTATTCATTGTAATTCGTTTCTGCATTGCAATATTAAGCCAGGCAACTTCCTTATGGGTTTAAGGAGGCGTGCTAATCAGGTTTCTGTCCATAATTTGTTCTCTTTTTTCGTTTCAAGTTTCTGATTTTATAAGTTGTTTTTAAAAATAAATATATGCCTACAAATTACAGGTCTATGCTATTGAGTTTGGGCTAGACAAGAAATATGGGGACTCTTCTACTCTCCAGCATATTCCTTATAGGTAAGTGGGTTTCTTTGCATTTTAAAGGTGGCAATTTCTCAAACAGTTTGAAGTTTAAAACTTGGAAAAAGAAGTAACAGGTTGAAAAGTAAAAGCGTATTCAAATCTCCTAAATCGTTTTTTTAAATGATTTGATTATTATTTTAATAGTATAGTTTCTTGTAATTACTAATATACCCCTTCTTCTTCAAACATTATACCCCTTTCTTCAAACATTAGTCCCCTATGTTTATTTGGGTTAAATGGTATAACCAAAATTGAAGTCACTATCATTTGATCAGTTTCACCCTTATGCCTTCAAGACTCTCTCTCTCTACCCCTCCCCCCCTCTTCCCCTCTTTCCCTTCCTCCCTCCTCTCTCTCTCTCTCTTCTCTCTCTCTATTTCTCTCCCTCTCTCTCTCTTCTCTCTCCCTCTCTCTCCCTCTCCCTCCCTCTCCCGCTCTCCCTCCCTCTCTCCCTCCCTCCCCCTCTCCCCCTCTCCTTCCCTCTCCCTTGCTTTTATGTTTCCCAAATACTTTTTTTAGCTTATTGGCTTTTGAAAAAGCTAATAAGTCAATAAGCAATTTTCCAACGTAATCCCAAACACCCTCTAATTTTGTGGTTTTGAAATTAGGGTTTTGGTTTTGGGATGGTGGAGGGACCGGCTAGTCCAGACGGTGGGAGCCACGAGAGTGGGGAGCTAAGCCCTAGGTCGTTGAATATTCGAGAACATGATAGGTTTTTGCCGATTGCGTATATTAGTCGGATTATGAAGAAGAAAGGGTTACCGGCTAATGGCAAGATGTCTAAGGATGCGAAGGAGACTGTTCAGGAGTGTGTTTCTGAGTTTATCAGCTTTGTCACCGGCGAGTACGTGTATGCTTGATCGTGTTCAAATTATTATGTTTTTGTGTTTGGATTCGTGTTTTTGGGGTGTTTGGATGTGTGTTTAAACTGTAAGTTCCTTTTGGTACAAGCAACTGGTTCTAATTTTATGATTATTTAGAGTGAAATAAACTGATTTGGGTAAAAACGTTTTGTAAGAGGACCGATTATCGTCACTAGCGAGTATGTGTATACTTGATTGTGTTCAAATTCTTAGGTTTTTGGTTTTTTTAGCGTTGTTAGTAGTTAATTAGTCAGCAGTTTTTTGGTGTTGGTGATGATGGGTTAAGGATGAAGAAGAAGATGGAGCTAAGGGCATATTAGTAAATTAATATAAAAACTAACAGAATTTTTAACGGAGTTAAGGACCAGGGACAGAAACTGTTAAAACATAAAACGTCAGGGATGATATGTGTTACAGGGGGACGAAACTTGAAGTTTAGTTCAAACCTCAGGGACGAAAACTGAAGTTTACTCTTTTAAATAATACATTAATTAGTTATAAAAGAAATTAAAAAATGGGCTAAAAAGGTGTTGACGGGTCAATCCAACTTGACCCGTATTACATTTTACCAGCTAAGTCATCATATGGTCAACTGGTGGGCCCACCTGACACATTAGATAGTCAACAGCCTGGACTAACCATGTCAGCAGATGTTACAAAACCTTGATATACAAGTTTCAAAGTTAAAAATCTGTGTTTTCTTTTCGCTGAATTAGTATTGGTTTTTCATTTCAGTTGGTGTTTAGGATAAATTAATCGTATAAGGACTTTGGTCTAAAGGTGTATTATTTAAATTTTTAAATGAAACCTTTGAAACGTGACGTTTTAGCCAACTAATCAATTTTTTCATGTCTTCAGGTGCGTGCATAATGAATAACCACTTCATTTGTCCTGACAATCTGCCTATCCTGGTATGTTACAATCTGTATTTGTGCTCCCTGATCTACGAACTTAAAATTTTATATTGTAAGACTAACGTTGTTTCCCAGCCTTATATTGTACCCGTTTGACCCGTTAGGCCACCCACCTTTTAAACTACAAGTCGGCTACGCTTCTTGTCTTTCTGAATTTTTTTTGAAAACTTTTAAAAACTTTTGAAACTGTAGACCACTGATGTGGGTTGCGTGATGTTTTGAAAAAAATCAGTAGGTGATGTTTTGAAAAAATTAGTATGCCAATGGTTAAGAACCCTTGACCCATCAGTAGCCCCATCACTAGCAGACCTACTACTGACTATGAAAAGGACTTTTCATGGGGAGTAAGGTTTGCTACATGCAACCATTGTATTTTATGTTCTAATAAACTTACCACATGAAAAGGAGCAACTGTAGCAGACCTACTTTTACAGCACAACACACCTATGAAAAAATAAAGATGCTTTGACCTCCCAAACCATCCATTTTGACGCCTCGAATCGAACTTAAAAAAAGCTATATTAACCTAACCTATAAGCTCTTGGTGTAATGTCTTGAGCATTTTTGGATTTCTCTTTCAAGGATCTTCTTGAGCTCCATGTTTCTTTAGCTATCACAGATAGGGCTAAGGAGGTGCTTCATGCGATTATTATGATTGGGTGTTGGAGCTTGTGGCGGGCTAGAAACGAATGCATATTTTCTGATAAGAAGATTAGAGTTGAGAACATCATTAGTCAAGTTAAAGCGGTGGGCTTTCTCTGGTTCTCCAATAGATCTAAGTTCAAAACTATCACTTGGGAAAATTTGTGTAAATTTGTAATTATGTAGTTGTTTTGTTTTGTTTGCTCCCTCCCCGGTTTTGGGTTGGGTTTGGTTGTCTGTGTTTAATGAAAGTTTTCGTTCAAAAAAAAAACCTAACCTGTACTAAAAATAATTCTTTTTACCCGTTACCCTAGTCACTCATTTTTCGTCTCTTACTTAGCTACCAACTTTTGTTGTATTTAATGACCGACTTTGGTTCAACTTTTTTAGGTGACGGACAAAAAGGAAGCAAGGTCATGTTTGATAATCTCAGAAGGGGAGTTGCACTTAAATGGAGCTCAACCATGCCCATTGAAAGAAGCCATTCGAGAACACTTGTTTCAGGATTTTGAGTTTTATTCAAGTTGGACAATGGAACCTGCTTCAAATTCATTAAAAACATTCTCTTGAATATAAAACATGGTTTATTTTTTATTTTATTTTAAAGAATGATATTATGTACTGATTATTAACCGAGGTATTGGGAACTATTTTATAATAAACAAACACATAAAAATGGTATTACTAAAAGTTGAAAATGTTAAGACTTAAAAATGGATTGGTTTGTGTTTTATCTCAAACGGGTTGAACCAAGCTAACCGGTCTATTTAATTGTCTTACTTTTTTGGGAATTGGCATTTTGTTGTATGGTGTGACAGGTTCTTTTTGTAACCCCTCGCCACTTCATCCACACATTTATAACAATGGACATATTTGTTTAGGTTTGTTTCGTGACCTGCTGGATATCAAGTTGAGGATTTCAGACTTGAATCAGTTTTAGTTTGGATGTCAAGTTGAGGATTTGAGACTTGAATCGACAATTTTTTTACTTTTTTGACAATATTTTCGACATGAATTATAGTTCAAAATGGTGGACCGGATGATTTCTTTGTTGTTTTGATCCAATCTATTTTAAATTTGGTTAGCGCATTTAACGACCTATTATGACATGTTTGTAGAATGATCTATTATGACCCGAACCCATCCTGACTAAAATTTGTTAATCAATTTGTTTACAAAAAGTTATTAAAAGTCAATATCGGGAAGAAAAAAAATTATAAGACAAAATAGCTGGTTAAGATTATAAAGGAAAGAAAGAAAAATATTTTTTTTTTTGTTAGTTGAGTAAAAAGCAAATAATACATGGTTTGCTCAGTATACTTTGTGCATCGATCATGATGAACAATTTGAAGTGGAATTCATTAAAAACCTGGACCTAACGTGAACCGATCAATACTAAACACGACACATTCAACATGAACCCCTTTTGACCCATTACTCAATTCGTTAGACACATCCTTCGACATCATTGTCTGTTCATTATTTTATTTGCTATTTTGTTCAAGAGCTATTTGGTTACTCTATCAAGTTATATCTCGAGAGGATTGATAAACTAAACGAAAACAAGTACCGCGTTATATCACGAGAGGATTGATAAACTAAATGAAAACAAGTTGCGCGTTGTAAATTGTCGCCGCCACCGCATTGCGTGGATGTCCAACTAGGGATGCATTAGCATTGTTAAACAATTTATATATTAATTCCTCAAATAATCAGCACATGTCAAATAAACCCTAAAGACTATAAAACTCCACAACTTAACAGAAAACGAATACCGCGTCGTAAATTGTCGCTCCCGTAGCATCGCGCGGGTTTCCTACTAGTATATATATATATATATATATATATATAATATATATATATATAACATTTCAATTCTTTCTTTCTTGTTCATTCATGTGGGAGTACGTATACTGATACACATATTCTTGCATTCATTTGAAACTTCTTTGATCTTACATATATGCGGTCTACCGTCGTAGCCATCCATACTTACAACTGCCCGACAACTAGTGCCCGTCCTTCATATTTTCTTACAACCGTCCGGCAATCCTTCGGCCGTTCGTCATATCTTACAACCGTCCTACCATAGTAGTCCGTCATATCTTACAACCGTCCTACCGTCATATTCGTTTGTCTACCATAAGGCATACGTTTCCCACCTGAACTATTTATGCAACCTTGCATCGATCTAGGGACTGATTCTACCGTAGTAGCCTGAGTTTAGTCTACCTTTCTAGACTTTAGTTCTAGCTGCATAATAGTCGTGTGGTCATTCGTCTACCGAAGTAGTTGTTATCATCATTTCTATCCATAACGTTTATTCGTACATGGCAAGCAATATATATAGAGAGTGAAAACCCATATGAGTTGTGAAAACTCTATGTAATAACTTTATTTTATTTTGTGAAAAATAGGGTAGTTTTGTTACGTATTTTCGTCACTTTTTATAAAAAAAATATCAAAAAAGCGCCGAAGGAATTTTTTTTAAAAAAAGATGTAACAATTGTAAAAAAATCTAGTTTTTCAGTTATTACATATGTAACAACGTCGTAACGTTAATTTTTTTACAGTTTTTATATCTTTTAAAAAAATACTTCAGCGCTTTTTTGATTTTTTTTTTTTTTTAAGTGACGAAAATATGTAACAAAACTACCCTATATTTAAAAAAAATAAAGAAAAAAAGTAGAGTTTTCATGAGTTTTCACAACTCATATGGGTTTTCATTTTAACCCAACCCTATATATGTGTGTATATATATATATATATATATATATATATATATATATATATATATATATATGTGTATATAAAGCAAGAACTCATTCTTATACGTTATGTCATACTTACATTTCATTGTTCATAAAATACATACACGGCAAGCAATATATGTATATATAAGGCAATATTTCGTTCTTATACGTTATGTCATACTTACCTTTCGTTGTTCATAAACATACTTGTCACACTTATTTTCATCATGCATTTTCATATCACATTTGGATATATATATATATATATATATATATCCGTATCAAATAAAAACCCTGAGTTGTTGTAAAAACCCATAAACTCAATCTGGACCACTAATAAAATTTTTTACCTTTTAGATTTATTTTTAATCAGAAAGGGTATTATTGTGATTTCACTTTTGTCATATATAAACTCACTATCCTTCCTATATCAAGATCTGATCTTTATTTTTCTCTCACTTGTTTCTTTCTCACTTTTCCAAACCTAAAACAAACCCAAATCACTAGAAGAAATAGTCCCTGCCATCTTTGTTTTTATTTGAGGAATCTCTGCACCTAGAAAGTTCAGATCGGAGAGTTTTTTTTCTATGGCGAAGAAAATTTCAACGAAGAAAAAATTGCCGGCGACGGAGACGGATAAGGGAGACAGGTTCTCGTTTAGATCGGAGAGTTGGCGGTGGATCGTAGCGCGAGTGGCGGGAGACAGATTCTCGTGGTTTTCCATGTTAGATCGGCTGCTAGGTTTCTGGCGGTGTTCAAGGTTAGATCGGCAAGGTTCATGTACTGTTTGAGTGAAATTATCCTCCGGCGACCACCAACGCCACCCATCTTCGAGCGGCGAAAGGTTAGATCGATGTTCAAGGGTAGATCGGCGAAAGGTTAGATCTGTCTCTCTCTCTAAACTCATCGTTAAAATCATTCTTGAAAATCACAAACATATTTCTCCATTACTCTTACAAGCACCATGTTTTTAATTAACATGCAATTTCAATATCACACATTACATTTATAAATAATTACCACTTAAAACTTCTATTACAAAAACAATATTATATATATTCAGATGGATACAAATTTTTTTCTATTAATAATTACCACTTAAAACTATTAAATTCTAACTCTTGTTGCTTTAGATATGAAACAGGTCTGGAAGTTGCTCATGTGTATTTTAATTTTACACTTGTGTATTTTGATATTACACTTGTGTATTTTGTTTTTATACTTGTGTATTTTGATTTTACACACCTGTGTATTTTGATTTTACACTTGTGTATTTGTAATGACATTTGTGTATTTGGATGTAATTTTTTTTCTTGATTTGTGTATATGTGTTTTCCCCCTCATTTGTAAAGATATTTATTTACTTGGTTGTAGAGATTTTTGATGATTTGTGTATATGAGTTTAAAACTGAATTTACATACGGTTAAAAATCATGTTCTTGATTTTGTTTCTTGTAAAAAAGAACCTAAAGTTAGCATTTGAAAGATCCGGAGAGAGTACGAGGGGTGATGTTAAATCAAGTATGTAATTTTACTCATTTACCCTTTTGGGGTTGTTTCAAAGATTTTAAAAAGAAAAAAAAACAAAAAACCAGATTTAATGAGAGCCACAAAATATAATATACAAAAAATAATGTGTGGCTCATATTGAGTTTATGGGTTTTCATAACAACTCAGAGTTTTCATTTGATACGTCCCATATATATATATATATATATATATATATATATATATATATATATCATTCCTATCATTCATTCATATCAGGTATACACTTCAGCCCCAAAAACATTTAAAGTTTTTTTTCATGTAATGCATATGGGGCACATAGAACTCACATGTCTACAGATATTCAACCCAAAGTTGATGTTGTAACTATTGCTAGCATGTATACCGATATGTACAAAAGTCAAAGTACGAATTCTATTATTCTATGCAAGAGTCAGCTAAGACAGGAGAGTGTCGGCCGAGAGTCTCGACCGTCACACATAAGTGTCGGTGTAACACCTGCCACAAAAATGTCCTAGATTTGACAAAGGTTCAAACCCTAGGGGCTATAAGCGTAAAAATACCAAAGTCTAGAGTTAAAAGTGAAAATTTGGATTATGGGTGAATATCGCACCGCTATCATATCCCATAACGGTCTGCAAAGGGTAAAGGGTCGGATAGCTGATATGTCATCATTTATACATTTATTAACATACATAATAATCCCACATTATGGTACTAATTGAATAATAACCTTGAAATTTATGCTTAAAATACTTATATTTTGTAATTGCAGGTTATTCGGTGTTAAAAATACAAATCACGCTAAATCCTATCAAAAACACCAAGAATTTAAGCTTCTAGATGGTTCATTCCCGGAGCATTAACCCCCAAGAAGTCAAAATTGGTCAACAATAGTCAACAAGAAGCTACAAGACAAAACTGGGGAAAAGCAGGGGGATGCACGGTCGTGCATCCCATTGCACGGCGGTGCATTGGCCCCTCCTGCTCCCCACGGCCCAGTACCATGTCCTCTGTATATTGTTTGATTTCCTGGGCCATTGCACGACCATGCAACCCATTGCACGGCCGTTCATTGCACATTTTGAGGAATATAAATAGGAGGCTTGAGTTCTTTATTCCACACACCAATCCAGACCTAAAGAACACTCAAGAAGAGAGCATTCTCGTAGTTAGAGAGAGGGGCTCTTCCTCCTTGTTTCACAATAGGGGAGCCTACGAAACTCATCATAACGCTAGTCGTTATGGCCATTCGTGGCTAAAACTTCTTTGTATTTCTAGGGTGAAGATGATGTTTGGTGCATGTTAATGTTTAACCTATTAATGAAGTGGTATGTTTATGTCTTTAACTAATTCGTTCTCAAAAACCATCTTTTGATGGGCTTTTATTATTGTCTAAATCCGTCTTTATATTTGTGAATGTCTTGATTTTCAAGAGTAAGATCGTAAAACCCTTTTTAATCAAACTTCCTTTGAAACTCGTACGTCTTTATATGAGCAAAGATTGATAAGCTAAAACTTGGTCTATACTTCTAAGATCGTACGTCTTTGTACGAGATTATCATGCGACCAAGAATTGGTGAACTCATGTTGGGAACGGTACGTCTTTATACTTGGTCCCATTGTTACACCGCCTCCCGGTGAGCAAAATATAATCACCTATTTAACTTTAATATAAAGCATTTTGAGTAGGATGTCTTAAACCAACCCGGATATGACCATTCGTGGGTTGAGGGTAAATTTTGTCCCTAACGGGAGGCACTACCACTTTTTAAAGAATATAATTTGCAAATCAAATGTAGTGATGACGAGGATCTAGCGGTGACACGGGTCACAAGTTTGTAGTAGTCATACCATTGAATTAGTTAACTTAACATTATCACGTACCAAGATGATTCGAATCCCGAAGCAACATTTCGTAATCTGATCATTTTCGCTTTATTTACTTTTCTGCTATTTACTATTCTGCTAGTTACATTTATGTTACATACTTCACGCACATTATTACATTTATGTTATTTACTTTACCGTCATTTACTTTTCTGCTTCACAAGCACACAAAAATCACTCACTAATTAATCCGGCTAAACAATAACAAAAGTTGATTATTGGAACTCGACCGTGTCCATTGGTTCGATACTTGGTTCTTACCTGACTATATTATGCTGCGATAGGTACACTTGCCTATTGTGTGTGTTTTAAGTTAACATAATTATCATTTTATAAATTTAAAATCTGATCTTGTGAAATCAATCTAAAAATATATTTATTTATATTTTTACTATATCAAAACATTCACATCAATTTTTGGCGGTGTTGCCGGGGACACGGTGATTTCAAAAAAAATTTGAGTTAACGGATTTGCCTTTTATTTTCCTTCTATTTTTCTTTCACGCTTTGTTGCTGGTAGTGTATGATCCAAAGTTCTACTACTGGTTTATGTCAACCTTTAACAGAAACTGAAAGATTCTTTCACCGCCGAGTTCGAGAAAACAGTGTTAGAAAAATGGCCGTAGAAAACCGCACTATCGTCGAATTTGCAAGACCGTCACTGGACGCATTGGGATCTAGTATCACAAGACCAACCGTCGACGCTAACAACTTAGAGATCAAATCTCATCTTATTCACATGATCCAATCATCATGCACTTTTAACGGATTACCCGATGAGGATCCACATGCCCATATCGCAAATTTTCTCGAGATTTGTGATACCTTTAAACTAAATGGGGTGTCGAATGACGCTATTCGCCTCCGTATGTTCCCTTTTTTCCTTAAGGGAACGAGCTAAGGCGTGGTTGAATTCTCTCCCTACCGGGTCAATCACCACGTGGGACGATCTCGCCCAGAAGTTCTTATCAAAGTATGTCCCTTCGGCCAATACTGCTAAGTTAAGAAATGATATCACTACTTTCACTCAAGACGATGGTGAATCACTATATGAGGCGTGGGAACGCTTAAGGACATGCTAAGGAAATGTCCTCACCATGGGTTAGAGGTTTGGCTGCAAGTATCATCTTTCTACAACGGGTTACATAATCAAGCCCGTTAGACACTTGACGCTACCGCGGGTGTCATCTTTGGGAACAAAAGGCCACAGGAGGCTTATAACCTAATTGAAGAGATAGCTATAAGCAACTATCAATGGTACAACCCACGGACTTGTAGAGGGACAAGGCAAGGAGTTCACGCCGTCGACGCTGTCACATCATTATCTGCTCAAGTAGACGCACTGACCATAAGACTAAACCAAATTAGTAAGGGCAAAGCAACACCGAAAACAATGGAAGAGGTGAAGAGCATCACAGCCGACGTCGAACAAGTTGACTTTGTCGGAACAAATCGTCCTCAAAACACCTACAACCCTCGATGGAGAAATCATCCAAACTTTAGCTATAAAGACAACAACCAAGGACAATCTTGTTTTGGACAACAACAACAGTTTCAGTAAAGGCAACCTCAGAACTTTCAGCCTCGTCAACAATTTCAAGGAACTAACAAGAGGGTAATGGGATGAGCCTGGAGGACGCGGAGACTAAGCTAATCTCCACTACTGAGAGTCAAGCTCTCCTAGCAGATTCTCATGACAAGAAATACGAGGAAAGGTTTAGTCTACATGAAGTTGAGTTCAAAATGCAGAAAGCTACCCTTCAATCCATTGAAATGCAATTAGGACAAATAGCAAAACTATTGTCCGAAAGGTAACCAGGATGTCTCCCGAGTAACACTGAGACTAATCCAAAGGCCAACGTAAGTGCTATTACTTTTAGGAATAACAAAGTCTACCCAGAGCCTCCTATGCCAGGAGAAGAAGTCCAATCACCTAGGAGAGAGATATTCACCGGAGTGCCACTCCGTCCACCGCCCGCAAGTTCATCCACCCAGAAAGCACAACCTAGTGTAATCCAACCTCCTACGGTGGACCTTCCTCCAAAAATTCCAAGAAAAATAACGTTCAATTCTCACATACCATATCCAGGAAGGCTAGTTAAGCAGAAAACTGATGAGCAATATGACAAGTTCATAGAGCTCTTGAGCCAAATCCATGTCAACATTCCCTTCTTGCATATTATACAACAAATGCCAAAGTATGGACGCTTCTTGAAGGATTTCCTCACAAACAAGAGAAACATGGAAGAAGCGATAAAAAGAACAAATTATTGTGTCGCTCTTATCGAAAGGAATCTCCCGAAGAAACATTCAGATCCAGGGAAATTCTCTTTACCATGTTCTATAGGGCCACTACCAGTTACATACGCGCTCGCTGATCTAGGAGCAAGCGTAAATGTTATGCCCTCCATTATGTTTCAAAAGCTCGACGTTGGACAACCGCGACCGGTTAATGCAACTATTGAACTCGCAGATGGATCGGTCAAAACACCTATAAGAGTCATCGAGAACTTATTGGTGAAAGTTGGCAAGTTTTTCTTCCCTGCCAACTTTATGGTTTTAGAAATGGGACAAGATTTCTCTGTACCAGTAATCTTGGGTCATCCATTCTTAGCCACTGCTAGAGCCATCATTGACATGAATGAAGGAATTTTAACGCTCCGTATCGGTAAACAATCAGTAACATACAATATCAGAGAATATGAATGCATGTCAAGTGATCCGCTTGAAATCTCTCACTTTATCGACTTAAATCTGGACTATCAACTACAGAAATCAAGGGACTTGAAAAAAGGAAAAACACCTGATCTTACCAAGCCAAAGACACCAGACCCTACAGCAATAGACCTTACCAAGGATCTTGACAACACTAATTAGATCGATGAGTACTTTGATAAATTACGAACGCTGAACGAATAGATAGGATACACGGGGAAGGTTGTTTACTCCCACCTGAAGAAAGACTGATGCAACACGTACGGGTCGGGCTAAAGACCCATAAATAAATGTAGTGCTTCCGGGAGGCAACCCGATGATCATAAATAAATTGAGAAGTTGGTGAATACGGTAGAAAGCATGGACCTCGAGTTTGGTTTCTCCAAATTTAAGTTTCTAATTACTTCAGCCCCCAGGTATGCCTTCTCGATACTAGGATCTTAGTAGCTTAACTACTATCTTTTATTTTCCTTGTTCGTTTTTATGTTTCGGGTAGAATAAAATCACTAGATCATCTCTCTACTTTGAGGAGTTACACTCCAACTCTACGAGCCTGGAGCCGGAAGCCACATCAAATTTCTGAAAAATTCGATGAAGTCTTTGAAGCAACATGTTAACAAACAGCTGATAGGCACAGCCTGACAGCAACAATAAGTTTTGGCCTTAGGTTATACACCGAATTGATCGGGGGAGTACCAGTTTCTTTTCGCTTAAAACTCCATGCATTTAAATTCCTGCATAGCATTCCATTACATGCATTTATATATTGAGGGCAATGCACAGTTTTAAGTGTGGGGTGGGGAATTAGAGATTCAGGACTGTTAACCTCAAAGTAGTAAAATTTAACTCGTGATTTTCTACCCATTTGACTAAAACATTACAAAAACTTACCTTTTATAAAACCCGAAAAATTTTCAAAAAAAAAATATTTAAACCCCTTTTAAACAAAACCTCTTGGAGTTTGCACCTATTAAATAAAATGAATACATGACAAGTAGAAACAAATGGAAATTATGCATAACAAATCACTAAACCCTATTCCATCCGTTTCCATGTAAGAATAATCTGAGCCTTTTCACGAGCATTATTATTATTATTTTTATTTTTTTATGCTCTTTCGTTTGGTATATTGAGTGTTTATTCGATTGAATTCTATGCATACTTAGAACTTGTATGACTTATACATATCAAGACCATGAACTAGTGAAAGTATGGAAATGATTGAGGCACCTAGGACTTTATTACCCTTATTATCCAAAAATCATAAAAATATTATCCGCCTAGATAACCCTCTGAGTTAGCCTTTTCTTTTATATTACCCATACTTATCACCCAACCAGCTTTTCGCAAACACCGGTTATTAACTAACTGTCTTCAAAATGGGAAAATTATCTTATGTTGTCATTTCAAGTTCATTATCATCGGGAATGACTTTGGAAAGAATCTGTCCTACTCAGAAGAATTGGAATATACAAATGGTAGATGCATTAGGAAAGTATCCGAACTATCTGCTGGAAAATTCAAGGAAATATTATTTTAAGGAAATTGAGGAAAGAGGAGTATTGAAAAAGTTGTCTTGTAAAAAAAGTAGTTGGTCTTTTACCAGGAGACCTTAAAGAACTGGACATGCATTCTTTTGATTTCAATTTGCTTTCCTGCCTTCATTTCGCAAAGCCTGAATTACCAACCGAACTCCGAGAAAAGATTTTTCAAGCAACCAGTGATGTAAGAAAATGGTGGCGCAAGCAAGAACAATTACCACCATTCTGCGGCTTGTCAAAAAGTGCCGCCAAAAGAAGAGTCAAAAGATACGATAAATGTATAAAGTGTGGCAACTGGAGCCACGAGGGAAAGTGTAGCAAGAATCAAACTCGAGCCCAAAGTGAATACACATACCTGATGGAAGTAGGTGCTGTTAGGCGACTAGCCGCAGGACCCGTACGAAAGGGCAGTGATGTATATTATGCATAAGGGACGAGTTGAACCTGATGAGAGATCTTGGTCTTGGCAATCTGACCATAAACGAGCCCTCGGATTAGTTATACCCTCATGATCTGAGTATTGTGAGGAACCTTTTAGTACTTTCCATTTTAAACCATGAGGCCGTAGCTGAGTGTTTCATGATAGCTGCAGCCCTTCAAACCCCCTTTAAAACCCCTAAAATCCAAAAAGATTTTCATTTTCACCTTTAATTTTACTTTAGCCACATTACAACCCTTTAAAGTCCTCTTGATTCATGCATACTGCTTAGTTAGTTGGTGGAGACTTGATTTGCATTCACGCTTATGACCATTGCATAATTCGATTCCAACTCGAGTGTCCCACTTAGCTTACACTATCTAAATATATATAACCCTAAAGTTGAGTGAACATTGTGAGTAGTGAGGAGTTTTTGCATAATCAACGTTCTAGTAGGCTTGTCATGGATTTCATCATCTTAAAACAAGAAAAACACAAAAATAGAATAAGCAGCTCAAGATTTATCCCGGAGTCTCAACACTAGTTGAAATTCCATTACCCTTGTAAAGTTTTTAGTTATGGGTGTGATCATGCATGAGTTTGCTTGAGGACAAGCAAAGTTTAAGTGTGGGGTGTTATGATATGTGATCATTTATACATATTTAACATACATAATAATCCCACATTATGGTACTAATTGAACAATAACCTTGCAATTTATGCTTAAAATACTTATATTTTGTAATTGCAGGTTATTCGGTGTTAAAAATACAAATCAGGCCAAATCCTATAAAAAACACCAAGAATTCAAGCTTCTATATGGTTCATTCCCGGAGCACTGACCCCCAAGAAGTCAAAATTGGTCAACAATAGTCAACAAGAAGCTACAAGACAAAACTGGGGAAAAGCAGGGGGATGCACGGTCGTGCATCCCATTGCACGGCAGTGCATTGGCCCCTCCTGCTCCCCACGGCCCAGTACCATGTCCTCTGTATACTGTTTGATTTCCTGGGCCTTTGCACGACCATGCAACCCATTGCACGGCCGTTCATTGCACATTTTGAGGAATATAAATAGAAGGCTTGAGTTCTTTATTCCACACACCAATCCAGACCTAAAGAACACTCAAGAAGAGAGTATTCTCGTAGTTAGAGTAGAGGGGCTCTTCCTCCTTTTTTCACAATAGGGGAGCCTACGAAACTCATCATAACGCTAGTCGTTATGGCCATTCGTGGCTAAAACTTCTTTGTATTGCTAGGTTGAAGATGATGTTTGGTGCATGTTAATGTTTAACCTATTAATGAAGTGGTATGTTTATGTCTTTAACTAATTCGTTCTCAAAAACCATCTTTTGATGGACTTTTATTATTGTCTAAATCCGTCTTTATATTTGTGAGTGTCTTGATTTTCAAGAGTAAGATCGTAAAACCCTTTTTAATCAAACTTCCTTTGAAACTCATACGTCTTTATACGAGCAGAGATTGATAAGCTAAAACTTGGTCTATACTTCTAAGATCGTACGTCTTTGTACGAGATTATCATGCGACCAAGAATTGGTGAACTCATGTTAGGAACGGTACGTCTTTATACTTGATCTCATTGTTACACCGCCTCCCAGTGAGCAAAATATAATCACCTATTTAACTTTAATATAAATCATTTTGAGTAGGATGTCTTAAACCAACCCGGATATGACCATTCGTGAGTTGAGGGTAAATTTTGTCCCTAACGGGAGGCATTACTACTTTTTAAAGAATATAATTTGCAAATCAAATGTAGTGATGACGAGGCTCTAGCGGTGACACGGGTCATAAGTTTGTAGTAGTCATACCATTGAATTAGTTAACTTAACATTATCACGTACCAAGATGATTCGAATCCCGAAGCAACATTTCGTAATCTGATCATTTTTGTTTTATTTACTTTTCTGCTATTACTATTCTGCTAGTTACATTTCTGTTACACACTTCACGCACATTTTTATTTTTATGTTATTTACTTTACCGTTATTTACTTTTCTGCTTCACAAGCACACAAAACCCACTCACTAATTAATCCGGCTAAACGATAACAAAAGTTGAGTATTGGAACTCGACCGTGTCCATTGGTTCGATATTTGGTTCTTACCTAACTATATTACGTTGCGATAGGTACACTTGTCTATTGTATGTTTTAAGTTAACGTAATTATCATTTTATAAATTTAAAACCTGATCTTGTGAAATCAATCTAAAAATATATTTATTTATATTTTTACAATATCAAAACATTCACATCAATAGCGGACTGATATCATTTGGATAACGGTCCGACAACCGCCTTCAGTCGCGATTTCTCGTGCTGACACGTGTCCTATGACTCAGCACTGGAATCTGACGCGTGTCACCATAACGGATCGCTATGCACCTCCATAACGGTCCGCTAGTCGTAATACGAGGTGCAGTCCAATCAGATTTGGACATCTAGGGCTGACGCCAGCATAGGCAAATAGCGGACCGCTATCCCTGGCCATGTCGGTCCGACTACGGACCCAAATCACAGCCTATAAATAGATGGACAAATTCAAACGTTTATCTCACCCTCATATCATCCTTTACACTAAAAACTTGTTCCAGAGCCCCTCTAGCCCATTCCCGACGATCCCGGTCCAACTCCCGCTCGTTGTAGTGCCCGGTTAAGAAAGAAACGCTCGTAGAAATGTCGAATTGCTAGAGAAACCAAGCTAAGAGGTTGATATTATAGATTTCCTACTTAGAGGTTCACTCCTATTGTCAAGGTGGATACTTTGTCTCTTTTAAAACTTGTGTCAAATATTTACATTTACGAAAATAGCCAAATAAAGGTTAAGAGAATAATGCTCAATGTTCTTCTACGTGTAAGCATTCTAGCCATAAGTATACGTAAAACATGCAAAGGATACAAGGGTCTCGGGTGAAAGTCTCGGATCACGGCTGGTACTTCCCTTATTAACAATTGTGGAAGCAATGTCCTGCCCGTTGTTATTAAGACATACTACCAGTGTATACAGTGGGTCATACAATCAGGACATGAGGGTCTGCTGAATGTGTAGATTGAACATAAAATTATGGTTATCAAATTAATCATTGATATTATTATATCATTAACCAACTGAATTCAATATGAATTAACATTTATCAATTACATAAAAAAAACTAATACTCAATTGAAATAATATGTTATAAAAATTAACTTAACATAATTTATAACTGTCACGTCAAAATACATATCGTGATGAGTGCATGTGTTTACATATTATATTACTAGCTTTGAACCCTGTGTCTACACACGAAGTGAAAAATATCAATTTGTAAAATTCTTACTTTTTATGTATATATTTTACATGTGTAAAAATATATTACTTATACGAATGATAGAAAACAAAATTTAAAATATATAAAAATTAATATATAATTGTGTTTTAAAAATATGTTAATTACTAATTAGTGTAATTTGATTTTCATTATTATTTGATTCAAAATAAAAGTTACATAGTTATATTTCAAATTTCTTATAATAAGAGATAATTTAAAATAAATGTGTCTTATTAGTATAATTATTATTTTCTTTAAAGATATATTATTATTAAAATATGGATGTATATATAATAAGAAAGATAGTCGGGGAAAAATGATGAGAATGAATATGTAGGCGACACGTGATATATAAAAACCTTTATTTATTATATGGTATAGATATTTTATTCAACCCGTGTAATACACGGGGTTTAAAAACATAATTTTTTATTACTAATTACATAAAATTATATTTTATCAACCCGTGTAATATACGCAATTTTAACCTAGTAAATAATAAAACAAAATATCTAATCAATCAAAAGAATACAAGTTTTGGTTTCTAAGAACTCTTGGATATTACCAAGAGTCACAAATATTAACCACTCGTATTAGGTATTAATTTTTTATTGATCTTAGTTGAAATGGTAAAATAAGTAATCTCACTAACATATTAAATAAAAATCTTTTGTGTCACGTGTTACTATCTGATTACTTCTCACTCTTATTTTCACGTCTCTCTCTCTCCTATTATTTAATAATTATTCTGATTCTCTCTCCTATTAAATAATAATCTTTGTATTAATAAATAAAAATCATATGCACATGTGTCACTTTGTGGTTATTTTTTATCATTTTTTTATTTCCTCTCTCCCCTATTAAATAATAATATTAAAAGAATTTATTTTTAGATGTTTAATATAAATCTAATTACAGATATTTATTATTTCATTATAAATAGTTATTGTATCATCAATCAAATGAATTTAATATGAATTAACAGAGCTTATAACTGTCACGACAAATTACATTTTTTAAAAATATATTTTGACAAGTGTGTGTTAACAAATTACATTATATTTTAATCAACCAATGTAATACACTAATTTATTCAACCCCTATTGCACGGGTTTTCAAAATGTAATTTTTTTACTACTAATTAAGTATATAATATTTTATTTATTCAACCCGTGTAATACACGGGATATTAACCTAGTAAGTAATCATGATTTGATCAAATTGTATTTTTGATACTCAGGTTTTAAAAATTATAAACTTAGCTCAAACTTTTGTGTCTTTAGTCTCTAACGTTAATAAGAGTTAGTTTTTTTTACGGAAAATTAGCCTATGTGACATCCATGTTACTTACGATTGCAAACTTAACCGTAAAATAAGTTCAAATCTGTAAAAAATCAGTAAAAACTCGTAAAATCACTAATTTGTTTTACTGAGTTTTACATAAATTTACTGATTTGAACTCACTTCTAGGGTTAAGTTTGCAATTGTAAATCACGTGGATGGAACATGAGTTAACTTTTCGTTAAAAACCAACTGGTATTAACATCAGGGGCTCGGGGCACAACAAGTTCACAAAAATTTAGACTAAGTTTGCAATTTTTAAAATCTAAGGTCAAACATACAATTTAATTAAACCACATGGCCTTTTGTGCAATTAACTCCTGATTTTTTATCATTAAAAATGTTATTAGACTTGGCCTCGTATCTCAAGTTCACCATAGCTAATTTCACTGATTGATTGTCACAACGTAGAAGGTGAAATTAGTCGATGTTATGTTTCAACAATCAAGGCCACGAACTTTTGTTTCATTAATTTCTCACACGAATTGAAAGAATTGATCCATTGTTATTGCCGTGTATGTGAACAGAAAGGTGAACACATAATGCAAAAGATTTAGTTTTGCTCGGTTAATCAGTGTTGGAAGCATGCTACCTTTAAGAACTGACTGAAATAAAGTTGTCGTGTATGTGAATACAAAGGTTAACCCGTGTAATACATGAGATTCTAACAAATAAATAAAGTTTTATAATACAATGATAATAATTTATTGAGAGACTAGAAACACTGTCCAAGTATCTATGTACTATCTCACAAGTCATATTTTAAGGTTTAAGATTTCTAATAAAAGTACCTAGAATTAATTCCATGAATACAAACTTGAAAGAACTAGCAAAATCTTAATATGTTGTTCTTAAATGAAATTTTCCCATGCACTCGTTAGTGCCCCTCCAAGACACCTTTGATAACTTGTTGAAAAAGGATCCAATTTCTCAATGAGCAAATAGAGGGTAATAGAAATGAGAACTTTTGCATAAATAAAATAAAAAAACTATAGTAAAATTTGTTTTTATAAGGAAGTAATGTTGAGGAAAACTTTATAAAAAGATCCACAAATCAAAATATAACAATTCAGAACATGACAAATTCAGTTCAGAAGACTAAACATACTAGAAGATTGAAGACGCTGAAGTATAAGACTCAACTGATTCCTGTAAACTCCATAAAGAATCCCGAATTTGACCAAAACTACGATTGTTAGGCTATGTTGTCCTATCTATTGCCACCTGGAGCTGGTCAACAACATGATTAGCTCAGGAGCATTCTATTACATATGCAACAGTGGATGGATGACAAGTGACGTAGATCCTAACCGTCAAGTCATCAAGCTTAACCTCCTTAATCGTTTTCCTATACATAACAATGTGGATTTCCTTATGTAACATATCTCGTAATTGACATCTCCTAAAAAAACTGAAAAAGAAAAAACTTGATTTAAGAATTTGAGAGAGAATTCTAGCTTGAAATTTCGTTTTGATTATCTTTTGGTGTTTAAGTTAAGTGTATTATGTTTTTATGTTCTTCACCTTGTAATCATTCGATTACGAGTCTATTGAAAACCTTCTCCCTTACTTGATTACCGACTGATTGTGTTTGATTTCTTTTTGCGCACATTTAAAACAATTTTGTTTGTTGAAATCTATTAATTGCTGTAATACCCTGAACCCTAATATAATAGTTATGAACGTGAAAAATATGGAACTTATATTTCACATATTGTCAAACGAATAAGCAACGAGTAAAATGACGATTAGAAAAATGAGGTATTTAGACGTGCCCTGGCTATTATACGAGACCGTTTAATAATAATAATAAAATAATACATTATATTTAACCTTTCTCCGTTTTTAGTAAAACTTAGGTCAAAACGTAGATAAAAATAAGCTCGTCCCAACGGCATATTCGTCTTTTTATAAAACGCTATATTGTAAAAGTTATAAAAGAAAAACGAGTTAAGCAACTGAATTAATTAGAATAATATAATAATAATAAATATAAAACTTACAAACATATATGTGTGCATAGATCCACGTCCTCGTGACGTACTCAATTCTCACATCCCTCATCGATGGGTTTAGAGAAACTAAAGAACAGACCGAAAGTATAAATAGGTCTATATAGGCTTGTTTAGAATATAATTTTTTTAAGAACACTCTGGTATAAAGAGAATCTTGAGTTTTTAATATTTTTTTTGTGTTGTTAATAGTTATTTTAAAGCACGAGTAGGGAGACTCTACAACAGGTGAGTTATCATGTTTGTGTTATAAAAAGTGATAGTATACTCGTCCTGTCTAAACTGGTAATAATGAGAATGCTGCAATATGCGAATATCAGTGGGGGTATAAAAGATCCTTGTATGCTTAATGGATACGTTATGAAAAGCTGAAATAGGACCAGGGAGCCCAGTATGGAGTATCCATGCGCTCAATAACGAATTCCATACCTACATGATGGCTGTGGGGGCATTACTGGGGGGTCAGTATGTCCATTGTATAGTGGTTATGGGATAGCCAGTACGGTAGTCATAACCCATATTATGTACGCATAAATGTTAATGTGTTTTTGTGTAAACTGTCTAGCACGAGTTCACCAACATTTAGCTGACGCCGTTTTGAGTGTACTTATCATAGGTGACCAGTGAGGACAATCATAAGAACTACTTGATGAATGTGGAGCCTAGAAGACCAAGAAGTATTTAGTTGTTTAATACTGTAAAATAAATAAATGAGTTGTACTTGGAATATTATAAGTTGTAATGAAATGTTCAGTTTACTTCCGTTGTTAAGATTGTATCAATTATGCATGACCACTCGATTTACGGGCGGGGTGTTACAATTGCTAATTTGTTTATTGTATCTCCGGGACTATAATTTGGTATCCGAGCACAACGAATATTGTTATGATCGGCATCATCATTTATCAAGATCTCATTATTTTATGTTTAACACCATCAATTTGTATCATAACATTGCAACTAAATCATAGTTAGAGATATGTTCTTGATTGTTTTTATTCTTAAAAAGGATATTCAACCAAATTTTGTTATGAAAACTCGGTTTTCTCTCACTTTATACTTTGTTTTTCAAGATTTGTTTGATCTTTAAAATCAATAAATGCATTGTGCCAGTAAATCTATACTACTATATAATACATATTGGATTGGAATTACATTCTTGTAATTTACCATAAATTTTAAAACACTTAATACAAACTGTTGTGCATAAGGCACAACTTATCAATGCATAAAATGTGTTCAATTACCATTTAACCATATCTTTACAATTAAAGTCCAACAATCAATAATTAACATTATTTAATGAATGAGATTATTTAATTTACTACATTAAGTATTATTTTATTTATAATACTTTAATTTAAGATTTAAATTTCTATTTACTATTCATGTTTTTATAACTAAATACTATTTAAATTAAGTATTATATATACTACTATATAATACACTAGGTTATATATCCACGTATTACATGGAGTTGTTTAATAAAAAATAAAAATACAATAATATGTAAAAAAATTAAAATAAAAAATAAAATTCTTGTTTCCTTAATTAAGTACTAATTAGAATTCAAATTTTATATTATATTTTTTGAAAGATAAAAACATTAATATAATTAAATTTTAAATTTAAAACTTACTTAAAATAAGAAAAATTAGAAGATTGGTGAGAAAAAATATGGTGATAACAAGTGACATTTTTTGAAATCATTTATTAGAATAAGGATATTAGAATGATAGAGTTGTAATTTACTAAAAAAATTAAGACACCTAAGACAACTTTTTTTTCATAGTGTACACATTACCGGTCCATGAAAATATATTTAATTATTTCTAACCCCACCATGTCTACAATTAAAGACCAATAATTATTATTTAATCTCAATTAAAACCCATCACTCAAGTCCAATTAAAGGCCATTAAAAAAAGTCCAATTAAAGCTTTTAAAAAATTATATATTTAAAATAAGTTTTATTAAATAATAATCATAAAAAATTTAAAAATAATAAAAACAAAATAACAATAAAAAAGTTTTAAAAATAAAAACAGTTTTTTTAATATATACAAATAAAAAAACTCATTTTATAAAGAAGGAAAAATGAGATTGTGGTTTGGTTTTTGTTAACTTGAGTAATTACATAAATTGCCCCTTAAATATTATAAAAAAATAACTTTATAATTTATATAAACAACCCATGAGGTGTAAAAGTACTAAAATACCCTTACACTAAACATAAAAAAAGTAACAGAGTTAGTGTTATTTGATTCGAGTCAAAAATGGTTTGTGTCATTAATTAGTTGAATTTAATATTTTAATTTTAAATTTCGCTTATTCATTTTTCTTTTAATAATACGTTTGGTATTTAATAATACATATTAACCGAGTCGGGCAACAACAACAATAATAATAATACCCAAATATAATTAGAAGTTTTCTAATGTTACTAGATATCTTGCATCATTTTTCGACATAGCATAACTAACCCAACGCGAAACCTCTAATTATTTTAAGTGATTCATAACCTAACATAAAACTTGCGGAAATTGCCGACTCCGTCGCAACGCACGGGTTCCCCACTAGTTTATTTAAATGTTTAAGTATATAATCAATAAATATTTACATAGTTATAATAATAATAATATTATTATTATTACTCAGATATAATCAGTGTTTAAAACAGTTCGGGTTAGATTGCTCTCTCCAAAAAAATCTCGATGATACCCGACGCTTTGTGCGGGCCAACCCGCTAGTATGTTCCAATACACGTATGTGCATACACTTGAGCAATCATCACCAGTTACATTTCTTTTATAATTCCTCAGATTTTGAATCATGCACGTTATTAACTAATAATTTGCTATTGGGGGAATAGTAATTTACAAGGTACAAATGTCTTTGCATGATATTGGGGTTAGTGGTCTAATGGTAGAGGAAAATCCTTTAAAAAACACTAAAATTTGAAGAGGCCATGGATTCAAGTCTCACTCTCAATAAAAATTAAGAAATTTATCTTTCAAAAAAAAATGTCTTTACATGGGTAGTGTTGCTGGCATTTTTGTGATTTATGTGAACTTCAGGGATTTTTAATGTGTAAGATTAACATGTGTCTTTCCTCCACTATCCCTATCGCGTCCTCATATCAGATCTCTTTGTTGTCTTGATTCGTCGATTATTTTTTTTTATATTTTTATTTTTAACCCTTATAGTATGTATAATATACGTTTTTAGTTTATTTCATTTTCTATTAATTTCATTTTTCTTTATTAACTTTGGTTCGTTAAGTTTTTTTTCAAAATACAGAGTACGCAGTTATTTGTTAACTTTAATTGAACTAATTAACAAAATTTGCGATTATATAATCAAGGTGTTAATTTTCTTTGGCTTTTTAATTTTCCCATTTGATTTCGAAGGTTAATTTGATTCTGTGCAGGAGAACCGTCTTCATCGGGTCTACTTTTAGGATATTCAGGTTATTTGAATTTGAAAATTTTAAAACTGAATTTCAATTTGAACCAATTCTAACTCGAAAATTGAAAAACTGATTCCAGTGTGAAAAACTGAATTCGTTCAATTATTCGAATAACCAGAATTAAGAGAAAAATAAATAAAATAATACAAATATATATATATAGGGGAGGGTTCCAGAGAAAACCACAAGTTAGGCGAAAACCGAGAAAAACACTAAAAAAACCAATTTTACTCGATCATATAATATTTTTTATTTTTTGTTTTGTTTTATTTTTATTTATTTATAAGATTATCAATGTAATATTAAACATTTTTACTAAAAAACATTTTTACACTTAGAGTTACGTATACGTAAACATAAAACAAAAAAATTACGGTTACGTATACGTAAATCAAAAAATTGATTTTGGATACGTATACGTAAATCAAAATATTGCCTAAAATGATGTGGTTTTCTTGATTTTCGCCTAACTTTGTGGTTTTCTCTTGATCCTTCCCCTATATATATATATATATATATATATATATATATATATATATATAGGGTCCAGTTATTGTACAAATGAGTTTTAGCGTATGTAGGCACCAACATGCGACACGTGTTCAGTGAGCCAGGGGTAAATGCTTCTGCGTTATAATAACGCATGACCATAATCATGTATGTTCATAATAACGCATGACCATAATCACGTATGTTCATAATAACGCATGACCATTATCACATATGTTTTATAATAACACATGACCATATTCATGCAATCACGCATGATTTATAATAACGCATGACAATAATCACGTAATCACGCATGTTATACACATAATCACACATGTTGCATAATAACGCATGACCATAATCACGCATGTTATAGGCACAGCACATCGACGTTTAAAAAAATTCGAATTTTTTAAATAAAAGTATATCAACACTATACTCAAGTTAAAGAAAATAAAATGCTCAATTTTATAGTGTAATTTAAAAAAAATAATGTCGTATAAAAAAGTTATACGTGTTTTAAAAAAATGAGGGAAACATGAAAAAAAATCAATAAATGTAGGCTATACCCATTTTACCATTTCAGATTTTTTTCACGCTTAAAATCAAGTTGACTATGCACACATTTCATCTCAACCCTTTTATAATCATTCGTACCTTTCGCACCATAAAAACCATTTGTATTAAAAACTTCCTTTGTATATATAATTAAATATATATGTATTTTTATATAAAAATATAAAAGTTATATAATTTGAATAATTGGGATGGTTTACTTCGAAATTCGTAGATTTGAATTCGATTCGAAAATTGAATTCGAAATACGGTTTTCGGATTCGAATGAAATTTATTTTTTTTTATTCTGAATCTGGAATGTTAGCCTAATTGTTTAATCCAAGTATGGATGAAGTTAATGGGTCATTGTGTATTTTATTTAAAGTTGTGTTTAGAGAAAAAATTATCAATGTAAATAGGTCAAGGACCAAAAGTGTCAAGTCTAGAAGGTTAAAACTGTTA
This sequence comes from Smallanthus sonchifolius, assembly GCA_023525975.1. Taxonomy (NCBI): domain Eukaryota; kingdom Viridiplantae; phylum Streptophyta; class Magnoliopsida; order Asterales; family Asteraceae; genus Smallanthus; species Smallanthus sonchifolius. Next base: position 22,458,717 of record CM042043.1, read on the forward strand.
AGTACGTATGCGTGTGTCGTTTGAATGAAACGACACATCTTTTAGAATTTAGGGTTACAAATGATTGTCCTTGTAATCAATTCTTACACAAATTCAATCAAAAATCAGTTTGTGTCATTCGCTTCTTGTTCATTCTATCCTTGGGCTACATTGGTATCAGAGCATATGGCTCATTATGTTCAAGATCTTTAAATCATTTTTTTTAATCTTGATTACCATTCGATTCAAAAATAACCGGACGACTACAAAATCGATTCAGTGCATAGAAAAAGAAATCGATTTACAAATAGAAGTCACAATCATTCAAAACCAAAATCAAATCGATTCAGACATAAATCTGCAAGGCCCTAAACCCGAGAGGCCTCGCGTGTGTTATGATTCGATTTACAAATAGAAGTCACAATCATTCACAAACAGATCTTAAACTTGAATATCAAATAATGCAGCGAAAAACTTTCAATCAAACATACACATCAACATTGTTCATCATGCAGAAGCGTAAACATTGTCTAAAACATAAAGATAACATAATCAAATCATAACAGAATGCCAGTTTCATGATCAGCTGGGTAACTCCCTTCGCCAACCAAGCATCACCGTTCAACTTTCATACCTGTCCTTAACCCGGAATGTGCATACTAAAAGTCAGCTACGCTGGTGAGTTCCACCTTTACATAAAACATTAACTTTAGACATTTTGCCAAAAACATAACTTCATACTTTATTTAATAAAAGCGTACGTAAATCATGCAATAACATAACATTAAACATAAGTCACCAATAAACCGATTCTACGCCTTTTCGTAACCGTCAATTCCCTTCAAGGACGGCACTCAATAGAGCACACGTACCAACATAAACCATTCGTAACCATACATAAACGCCAATTCCCTTCAAGCATGGCGTCCCATAGGATAGCACGTACCAAACTTTAAGCACCGTTCCCTCGCAGAGAACGATACCCACTTCAAGGATCATGGTAATCCCCTTGATGACCGTAGTCACCTCATTCCCTCTCTGTTGTATAACCGTTGGCCAGCCACAAAGGCCCCTATAAAGGTAAGACCTTTACATAACATACATACTTCGATTCCTAAAGGAACCATGCAGATTCGTTCATTTAGTGACTTTAATAAACATTTACTACTTTTACTTCAAAAATTCAGTTAAAACATCATACGTTTTATTAAATAACATTTCCTTTATTGGCAAAACATTTCTTAACACGTTTCATAAACATTCTCTTTTGTAAACATCATTTCGTAAACACCATTTCGTAAGTATGCACACCAACCCAAAATACAATTTAAAGCATTAAAATAAGGGCTCTAGAACTCACCTAGTAAGCTAGCCTCAAAACGTTATCTACCGCTCAAACTATGTCACGTACAATCTGGATAAACGGATAATTATCAGGTCTATACGACACTAGTCGGTTTACTCTATATCTGATCTAGCGAACTTGATGTCAAGTTCGTCCTCTATAACCCCAACGAACTTGCTAAGTTCACTGGCTATAATCCAACGAACATAATGCTAAGTTCGCCTACTATACCAAGCGAACTTAAGGTTAAGTTCGCCCCAACGATTCCTTGGCGAACATACTAAGTTCGCCCATACAGTCCAGGCAAACATAACATGTTCGCCCGCGGGCTGTCTACTACTCCAAAAACCCTATTACTTATAATCCCGTCTATTAAAATCGTGCCCAAACCGTACCAAGGACGTCTAAGTTGTAAAAGCGTATTTCTTTATTTTTAAAGAAAATCGGGCAGGGTCCCGTTTGTTTTTGCCTAAACACGACAAAATTCAATTGTCCAATTCCAACATTAAACTACACCAATAATCCAATAAACCGCACTTTAAATTCTAGTACCAAAACCATACTTCAATTCATCCATTACTTGATAATTATAATAAATATTATATAATTATAACCTATTTTTAACGTGTTCGAAAAATGTTCTCGAAAGACGTCCCCGATAATTTTCCCGGGTCCCTTGCCACTAACCAACACTAGATATAGAAGTTTTACAAGTTATACTTCACGTACGGTCCGAACAAAACGTGTTTGTACGAAATTACTAAGCACCGTGCGAAAATGAAACTTGTTTTGCCCGTAACTTGACCATACGAACTCCGATTAAGGTGATTCAAGCGGCCACAGAACCGTCTCATCGAGTCCTACGAATACCACCCTCTGCCGCCGCCGGTTTCTGCCTCTTTCGGCCGCCGGAAAAACGGAACCGGCCGGAATATTTGTAAACTCGCCGGAAAATGCATGACAGACAAGTCTAGTTGTTAGAATGTGCTAAGTGTCGTGGGAATCGAAATAAGGAACAGGATTTTACCGTATGTTTACCGGAAAGGTGCATCGTCGCCGGAATTCATGTCCTTAACGGAGGAAGGATCTGTCAGCCGGTGTGGCGACCTCACACCATCGTTGCGACCTTCTCTGCAACTCGTTTCAGACGGTGAACACCTCTACGTCCTATTCTGAGCAGAGGATACCACCACCCTCCACCTCTGTCGTCGCGTCCGAACCCAACTGTTAACTCTCTCTTCTTCTTTCTTGGTTCCGACATACCTGCAACCACAGTTCGCCTGCAATCGTGCCGGAAAGGGAGGAGAGCTACCTTCTGACTCTCTCGCGCGCAACATCGGCTTATATCAGACCCGACCGGAGTCGTCTTCCGAGCTCCGTTTAGAACCTGTCGTTGTATTTCATATAAACTGATTAAGATAATGCAAGTTATGGTTGGATTAGGGAGGTCGAAGGTGGTGGTGGGGTGTCTCGGGAGAAGCTTCAAATGAGAGGAGTGGCGACTGGAAGAACACAAAACAAAAGGGATGTTACAAAATCGGTTCAGTCAAGAAGATCAAGAAAAATCGATTTCAGATCGATTCAATCTCGAAAGAAACGAAGGAATTGAAGAATCGGAAACGAAAAACAGAAGGAGCAATTAAGTGTTCTTGATTGCTGTTCGGATACTCGGAAAGAAAAATGTGTTGTTTGTTCCCATCTGATTCTCGCCAAAAATATAAAAAAGAAAAGAAGGGCCACAATTGGCAGATTACAGAACTAGAAGTATTTGAACGGAAGCTCAAAACCAAATTAAAGGAAGAAAGGAACAAGTCTTCTGTTCCTGATTGTTATTGATGTTCGTGGACAAAAAAAAACAAATTTTTGTTTGTTTTGTTGTTGTTGGATAGTCAGAAAAGGAAGAACAAAATTTTTGCTTATAGTTTGGTTGTTGTTTACATTAACCAGGAAGCAAGGAACAAGATTATCTTTCCTGTTAGTTGTTGCTGTGCGAAAACATAAAGGAAAAAAGAAAACAATTTACTTTTCTGTCCAAATTTGAAGTTGGTGCAGACAATTTTTTATAGTAAACTATACTTTTCGTTCATGAGGTTTAATGGTTTTAATAGGGTCAGTGTACCCCTAACACTCTGAATCCCTGACGTTACATTTCTTAACGCTTTTAGTCCAACTTCACTAACTTCATTAAGTTTTTTCAGTAAAATCTTGTTAATGACCAAAATACCCCTCTTCTTCCCCACTCCACTACCACCGGCCGACCACCACCCCTACCCACATGCCACCACCATTTATAACAACCCCTCCCCCATTTGACGAGATGATTAACCACACCACCTCCGGCAAAATCACCACCATCATCGTATGACACCTTCGTCGTTGCGTGGTGGTTCGTCAAATATTCAACCCCTTGTTATCTATCCAAATCGAGTTGAAGACTGAACACTTGTTGCGTTGCGATGAAATGAAGAATAATACCAGATCGATTTGAGGGGTCGGAACAGTGTTTCAATCAATGGAAATGAGCGGCTGAGAAAGGGTTGAGGAGACCGACAATGATTGTAATCTTCCTCGGTCTCATTTACCATCCATTTCAATGATTGTTTTTTGGTAATGGGGGTGCGAGGGTTATAACACACCTGTTGCGTTGCAGATGGGTGGGGGTGGGTGTCGCCGCTAGTGGGTGGGGGTGGTGGCACGTGGTGGTCAAGAGGGGTATTTTGGTTATTTAACAAGATTTAACTGAAAAAACTTAACTAAATTAGTGAATTGGACTAAAAGCATTAAGAAATATAACGTCAGGGACTCAGAGTGTTAGGGGTGCACTGAACCTGTTAAGACAATCAAACCTTAGGGACGAAAAGTGCAATTTAACTCAATTTTATATTTAAGTCAAGGAGAAAGATTCTTTTGTTCGTGCATGTTCATATTGATACTTCTTTAGTTCTTTATTTGATTGTTTACATTCATAAAGATCTTTTTAATGAAAAAGGCCACAAATTCATATTTTTCCTTTAGGTGATGATGCTTACTACGCCAAAGTATGCATGCCTATTCCGGAGGTCATGTGACGCAAGTGCCTCTAGCACAAATGGTGGGATATCCGTGGTCACCTCGTGTATAATTGACTTTTCTGTGCAACTGACTAGTTTTTCTTAGCCTAGTGCATACAATCATTGCTTCATAACATTCCAGGAAACCCATGCTTGGTTGAATGACCCTATATTAATTGTTGGATGCCACTATGAGTTTTCCTTCTTAGATGTTCTCTTTAAAAACCTTCAATAACACATCTACAACACGTTTGTATACATTAGATAACTGTACTTTCACCAATATATATGTATTCGTCACATTGGTCAGCTAATGTGACGTATGCTAACTAACGTATGACATATGTGCATTTTTGTATATGGGAGACACTTTCTACCCAATGCATCTTGTCTTTGTGTAAGTATCGATGAATGGGTGAATGTCTGAGTATAATTAAGCTTGATATTGTATTTTTAGTTGATTACTTGTTTGAAATGGAATGACTTTGTATATAATTGTGAATTACAGGCGATTGTAGAAGAATAAACGTTTTGAATACATGATGGAGTAACATATATGGCCTCACTTGTTTTGTAATAGTTTAAGCTATGTCATATTTTGTTAATTACGTAATGTTTAATTTTTGTAATTCCTAAGTATATTTTATTATTTAAATTATAGTAAACTGTCATTTTTATCTTTATGGTTTAGTTATTTTTGCTAGTTTTATCCAAAAAGTTTATTTTTCTTATGTTTATCCTCGGGGTTTACAAACTTGTCATTTTCATCCAACTGGTTAACTCAATCCATATTTTAACGTTTAACCAGGAGTATTTGTAACTTTTTATATATTTTTTTAAAATATATAAAAAAAGAATATATGGATGGAGCTAAGTGAAAAATGAATGTAAAATAAGCCAGTGAAGCTCCAGACAACTGACCTAATTGTTGAATTCTTGATTCTATCAACAAATGAAGGAATAAATCAAGAAATTCGATATCATAGACGCACTGAAGATGGATTCGGTTTTACCATCGAGAACGATAAACTTGGATTTCTATGGCGTTTTGTTTCTACTGCTACAGATCGTCGCGTGTTTAAATCGGTTACTTCCATTCGCGTCTGGTAACATCATCTTTGCCAATTAACTCTCATTAATTGATCATTTTACTTGTTTTAGTTACAGAAACCCTAATTGTGTGTCATCACATATTATTTACCTTGAAATCAATGAGTCTGTGATTCGTGATATATTTTGTTTATTTATGCTGTTTAGAAGAATAGATTATCCACCGATAGAATTTAGAATTAGTTCTCTCCAGAGATAGCATTGTATTTGATCATATGCAACTTTGGATCTAGACATTTCAATATTTGATCATGGTGCGATCATGTTTGTTGTGGACCTTGGATGATCTGGTATTACTCTTGTATCTAGATACTACATTTCTTGTAGCTGCTAGTTACTTGGTGGCACCAAAGGGCTTAGCGGTATCAAGGTGTGTAGTAAAGGTGTTCATTCCCGAGTAAAGGTTCTAGTCCTGTGGTAGACATTGGTGTAGGTTTGGAGGGTGTGTGAGTTAGCTGTTTTGTAAGAAAGTTACTCATTGGCATAGGGCTCAGGTCACACTTAGCTATGATTTGAGACTCGTATTTTTTTTGCTTATATAGGCTTTTCATGTAGGAGCAAGAGGTGAGCGGTCTGTTATGTATCTAGTTTATTTTCTTGTTTTTCCTATTTTATATAAATGACGAATGACCTTTTATGTTTTATCTTGATAATATATTGGAAATCTATGCCCACTTGAAGATCATAGGTAATAGGTTATTAGAACATGGATTTTGCCATTGATGATAATTAATGTGAAGATAATTTAACTTTAGAAGTTGACCACCGAAGCCCATCTGTTTTTAGTTTAAGTTGACCAATGAACAAAAGCATTTGAAAGAACTCATATTTGTATGCCAGACGTGTAACATTCAGAAATCTGTCATATACCTTTTAGGAAAACTGTTAGAGAAATGTTTAAGAAGATATTTGTTATCATCATGTTGTATTTTAGAATTTTACAAATGAACATGTAGTGTTAATTATTTCGTCAAATTTCCTTTAGGAAGATATAACATTACTCACGATTCAATAAAAAAGAGGTTCCTCTCTATAATAATTTATCTCTGATATACATGAAAGGATGAAACACTTTAACGAGAAATCTTTAAAAAGTCATAATTTTGTTTTAAAAATATGTCTGTTAAACACCGCCCATAACTTATAAAAGAACTCCTTAGTGATATTCTAAGATGTCCAACTCATACGGCTCCTTTTGTATTGAATGATGGCTAGTAGTATGTATGTAGTTATGTCCTTAGACCTTTTGGTTTATTGTTGTGCCTCTAGTGTTTTTGACATAATCCTTCTTGTATCTCCTGCGATATGAAGCGAGCTTCTTATGCATTTGAGGTATGGAAGTGTAAAAGAGCACATGTATAGTTCCCCGTCTATTAGTATGTAACTGGGTGCTCTTTGTGGGAGTTCGATTTATTCATGGATACCAGTCTTGAGGTATGCCAACATGTCCATCCCAGCAGGTTTGTTCTTTAGACTGTGATTGAGGCTTTTTGAGTACCTTCGTTTATATGCTTTTACTTTGGCTTTAAAGTAGTGACCTGTGAGGCTGTGATACGGTGTCAACTTGATTCTTTAGTTCTCATGTGCTTTTCTACTTAGAGTTGAGACGCAAGTTTCATTTGTTCATTGGGTCTTCTGGTTATTCCCTTAAAGGCTGTTTGCGTCATAGCATCCATTTATCTTCTACGCTGGGTCTGTGCATCTTTGCCTATGAGGGCCTTGGTTAGCTAAATCTTACAAGGACTTCGTCTTTGAGCGACAATTATGTATACTGGATATAATACATTAGTAGTAAAACAGACCTTGTGTGGGTTTTTTATTATTTGGACAAGGGCAGAAAAGAAATTGCATTTACTAATGAATTTTCTTTTAATAAATTGAGGTGGCAAAATTGTACCAAAAATGTGCAAATCACGTCATATCTTCTAGTTGAGAATTTTTCTTCTACATAAGATTCAAGTATTAATTTATATATAATCGAGGGAAGTATCAGCAAATTAGGCTAAATTATGCATGTTAAGTTAATAGTCAACAAATGAATGCTATTGTCAATTTGTTTAGGGTCTCTCAGAGTAGGGAACAATTTTTAACAAAGAATTTTCTTCTTCACTTAAATTTAGATTGGAGAAGAAACACGTGTAAGTGACTTTCCTCAGAAGTTGCAGTGCTATTATTATGACAATGTTTTACCTTACGTCAACTTCTAATATTTCTTTTCTCAAGAGTGAGTTGTATGTTGCATTTTTCTTTTATTTGTCCCAGCATTGCAATGCTCATTCTTTACATGAAAATAGTGGAAAGTGAGGTATTTTTAGTGAGTTATTTTGTAGTATGTTGACTTATAAGGGTTAATTTTTAGCTATATTCATATGAATACTAAATGCTGAAAATTTTCAACTTCTATATGCACTTCAAAGAGGATAAGTGTTGCACTTCAATGTTCTTTTAAGCTTTTTTTTTTTTTTTTCATTTTACCTGTTGGACCCATTAGAGATAAAACAATCCTCTTTCTTGGTGCAGCAAAATCTGATGGAGTTTGTGTTTCTCATGGGGGCCGTTTTCCACCGTATTCTATCGAAGGGAAACCTCCAAGAAGAGTAAACAAGGGGCCCAATGATTTGACTCTTTGTAGGGTGTTCCGCAAAAAGACATGTTGTGATGTCACCCAGACTCACCCTGCTTTTTTGGCAATTAGGAGGTTGGCTTCAACTGGAGAGGCTAGTGATGAATGCTTGCATTTGTGGGAACTTCTAGAATGTTCTATTTGTGATCCACATGTTGGCGTACAAGCTGGCTCTCCTGTCATATGTGCCTCTCTTTGTGATAGGATTTATGATGCTTGTTCTAACGCCTACTTCGCTATGGATGCAAAGAATCAGGTTTGCAGAATATCAAATACCAATATACAAGTGTTCAAATAGTAGACCCTTATTACTAGAGATGGAAAGATGGGCAGGTTGAGTTGACCCGCAAATACTTTTTCATGCATTATAAAATTCTTTATTTGTAAACATATAATGAGTTAATCGTGATTAGGAAAACAATCTTCTTTCAACAATATTCTTAATCTTTGAATAAAATTATTTAGGATGTTATAGGCATTAGGGGGACTTTCAACCTGTTCCACCCATTTGACATGTTCCCCTTTTAGCTAATTTTTTTTTACTTAATCCATTAGAGATAACGCATAATCCAAATCGCTTTCATGAGGAAACAGGTTTCAACCTGTTCCACCCATTTGACATGTTCCCCTTTTAGCTAATTTTTTTTTACTTAATCCATTAGAGATAACGCATAATCCAAATCGCTTTCATGAGGAAACAGGTCGAAGCATATCAGTATAAATTTATACTTGTTTCCACAAGTATAAGAGCATCTTTTTGTTCCATTTTATGAGCACAATGAATTTCTGGAACAAATGTCATCATTGATGGAAAAAAGCATGAATCTTTATGAGAAAGAGTGATGATTTTTAACTAAAATTCGTTATACTAAATGGAGAATTTCTTGTATAATCGCATTGTTTTGAACCATTCAAAGCAAATAGTCATTTACAGATCCTTTTTAGTGGTATGTTTTCGGTGCAATAGTGAATGGAGAAAGTATTCAACAATACTAGGATATCGTCATATGGGTACATCTTTATCGTTTACCTCAAACATATAACATGCAGAATTGTGATGTTGACCATTTTTTGTGTTTTGTATCACCTAAGTAAGATCTGCTGACTTGACTTGAACTTATTTGGCTCTCTTATCGAACCCATTAAATTATATCTATAATTTGTCACAAATGGTCAAATATCTGGTGAAGTTTGACTTTTCATAGTCATTAAAACAATCTGATGTGGCAGGTCCTGGTACCATGTGGAATGAGTGAAACTGTTTGTGGTAGGGCCTCTGAATGGGTCTCAAATGGCACTGAGCTTTGTAAAGCTTCAGGGTTTTCTGTGAAGGCTTCTAATGATTTCAAAGAAACATTTTGCTATGGTGTTAAAGCTAGTCTAGAATCCGTTGTGGATTCATGGAGGACGTCACACACCGGTGTTCCGCGTGATGCTGAGAGCTCGGGTTTTCTTTTTGATTTTCAGCAGTGGGTGAGGGAAATGCCGATTAATGAACAAGTGTCGTGGGCAGTCGGAGGATTGGTTCTTACAGCAGGGCTTCTCTTTGTAAGGTCAGATTTTCGGCCATCTCTCTACAAAAGCTGAATTTAGATATATAATCTTGCTGGCCCACCTTTTACCTTCCTAAGATATTATCTCTAATGAATGAAATCAGTTAAGTTAAAAGATCTAACCAAATAGGAAATGGGTCGCAAAACTCATCCAAAGTGTATTTTAATGCATAAAACAAAAACAAAAACAAATTAAATAAATAAATTATCATTGGCTTTGATAGTACCTGACATAGTTAAGGGGTGTAAACGAGCCGAGCCGAGCCCAAGCTCATCTAAGCTCGAGCTCAGCTCGTTTAACTTAAGAGAGATCTAGCTCAACTTGTTTAGAGCTCTATTTCAAGAGCTCGACTCGTCTTATGAGAAGTTTTTAAGCTCGAGCTTGGCTCATGAGTGATTTTTTAAGCTCGAGCTCGGCTTGGGCTCGACTCGCTTATTATTTGTCAGTTATGTAGTTATTTTTATTTATATATATTTATAAACTATAACTTTTATGTATAACAAAATATATATTATTTGTTATTTTCATCATAATTTTATATATAATAATAATTATTATGTAACTATATATTTAATATATTAAATAAAATTATAAAAACAATAGGCTCGTTTAAGCTTTTAGCGAGCTGATCTCGAATAGCTCATGAGCGGCTCAGCTCGTTTACACCCTAGACATAATTATAGGGATATAAAACTAAATTTAAAAAATAAACAAATTTAATGGACAAGTAAACAGCCTATATTCTAGAGGTATGCTCGATGCTGTCTCTCTGATGACCGGTCAATTTTGATATCAAATCAATTTAGCACCTTCCTAAATAATACATTTCTAATAATTATGAATAAGAGAGTTATGACATTTATCCCATGTTTGACATGGTTAGAATTTAGAACATTAACTAATTATAAAATGGGAAAACTTCACCTAATAGTAACCAAGTTTCCTAAGTGTTCCATTTAAGTCACTCAAAGTTTTTTTGTCCTTTTAAAATCACTCAAATTTCACTAAGTGTTCCAATCCTATGTAATCTTTTTATAAATGTTTAATTTTTTTAAAATTGAATGAGGCAAATGAAATACATATGAATATTCGTTACCAATAAGTGAAAATTTTATGTCAATTAACTTAAAATATGAGGTAATAGTGAAGAAAAAAAGTTCATCAAATAATAAACAAGTTTCAAAATTGTTATGTTTGAGTCGAATTAGAAAAAAATAATTGTTAAATAGTGAACAAGATCCATATATGTTTCATATATCTCATTCAATTTTCAAAAATTTAAATATTTATAAAAATATTACATAGGATTGGAACACCTACTGAAAGTTGAGTGACTTTAGAGGGACAAAAAAACTTTAAGGTATTTAAATGAAACACTTGAGAAACTCGGTTACTATTGTGTAAAAAATAGATTAAAAAAGTGTGTAAATTTGCCCAACCCCACTTGACCAGAACTTGTTATCCACTAATTGTATCTAATATCTTACTTGTTTCTCTGTGATGCATGCAGTAAAAGAAAGAGCTACAATCATCGACAAAGACGAGCAGCCATACAACATACTGCCAGGAAGCTTGGAGGGAAATTTAGCCCAAAGTATCCTGCTAGTCAAGCAAACAGAAACTGAACTTAGACAGATTGTAGTGTAGATGATGGTTCGATACACAACCCGTTGGACATGCGAGTATTGTAATATCCTTAGGTTCACAATATTCAAAATCTTGTTATGATCATTTCAGTCTATCAGGATTGAATCATTTTATGGTATTTTGTTCACCAGGTCGAACCATGTGTCGACTTGATAACTTGCACCATTAGCGTCCTAAAAACGGAAAACGACTGTGTTTTTTCTTGGTATAGCCTGTAGGGGTGAAAACTTGACCTGTATAATTAGAATGGGTCGATTTTAGTAATGTAATATCTCAAACGGGTCAAATAACATAATATTTAATCATCTAGGATTTTGGTAATGTAATATCTCAAACGGATCAAATAACACAACCAAACCGGCCAGTTTTTGTGGTTTCGGGGTTTAGTTTTGCTGGTTTACAAGTTTTGTTTTTTTTTCTTCTATAAACATAACTTTGCATTATTTTATTTTTCTTTCAAATGATAAAAGATGGTTCACGATTTTGTTTTTTTTTTTTTATTATTTACTTGTAGGTAAAACAGTTATCTCTAAAGATGAAAACACAATATGTTGATGCTTCATGTATGGAACTTTGCTTGCTTGTAATTTTCCTAAATGTTACTATTTACTTTTCATCACAAGAACTTAAAAATATTATTATTATTTTTTTACTTTTTATTAATATCTTGGCTGTTTCGTTTACCCGGCCGGTTTCAAACCATAAATCGAAACGTAAAGCCTAGGTTTTCAAACAGTAAACCGTATTACTCATAACCTGGCTGAACCATCCATTTTAGCTTGGTTTGGGTGGATGGATTGGTCGGTTTCAACGGCTTTTGAACATCCCTAGTGTTTTAGACATAGAGCTTGAAACACGCTGAGTCCAAACTCTTTTACGTTAAATGAGTTGACCTCAAATTTGGTTAAGCTTGGATCGATTACACCTGTATGACTATATACTTTACAATTAAATATATAACAAGGCTAATATGTCTAGGTAAGCTAATGACGTGAAAAGATTATGTAAACTTCCTCCAAGCATAATGCGTATCTTTAAAATACAAGTCTTTGAAATCATGTAATATTAAAAGTTTGGTATTATGAAATGAGAATAAGAGTCTCCAAAATTATGTTAAAAGAAGAATCTGATATTATTTTGTGCCTTCTTGAGAATACTACGATAAATTGATTTAAACTTTTTATATAATATATAACTCACCGACTAGCAAAGAGCCGAGGAAAAACAAACCATTATAATGTAAATAAAGGATTTTGCATCCAACTATTCTTTTTATACTAACTTTTCTATCCTTACTGGCAAATCACAAATAAGAGAAGTTAACAATACTATGAACAACAAACTTATAATTTAAAACTTAATTAAAGTTATATGATCAACACTTATCAAGAACATAATGTATATGTATGTAAATGGACAAAGTATGTAAAGAGTTAAACGGAAGGAATGACAACCGATTTATAGATGTTCAAGTGGATTTTAACAGATCCACTCTACGTCCTCTCCCTGATTCTCCAATCGAGAGTTGCTCCACTAAACGTCTCTCTTCAAACGGAAGAGATCACCGGTACAAACGTCTTACCAAACAAAGATAGTGATCACCTTCTTCAACCAACTATCACAAGATAGTGAGTGGTCTTTACAAAACAAGCACTATATCAAGATAGTGCAACACTCACAATCTGAAGCACTCTATCAAAGTAGTGCACACGATCTCAACAAATTACTATATCAAGATACTGATGCTCACAATCTCACACAACACTATATCTAGAAAGTGTGACCCAAGATGATCATCAACTATGTCAATATAGTATGATGATAAACTCATACCAAGTGAGTGAACCTTACAAATATCTCTTTTAATCAAGTGGTAACAAACTACCACATATAACACAAATTACAAGACTAGAAAGAATGATAGTTGATGAACAACTCTTCTAATTTGCTCTTGATCTTGAATCTCAATCTTGGATTGATGTTAGAATATCAAAGGAACTAGAGAGATTATATTAGATATATATTTGAAAGTGTTGTGAAAGGCCGAGTTAGAGTGAAAGACGAGGGATCTATTTATAGACACAACTCAAAAATCTGAGAGGGGACACGTTGGCAGATTTACGGTCATTCATGCGATCGTGCGTCTTGAATTCCCTCTTTTGACTCTCTTTTGTTGTGAACTTTATGCATTGGCCCATCTATCCATTCTAACCCTTTCAAACACATTTTTACAAGGTTTTGAGTCACAAGAAAACTTTATTTGCTTGTAGCAAAGTCTTGAAAGACTTTATACAAAAATGACAAGTTTACTTTTGATTCTTTGAAAGTGTTTAAGATGCTTTCCCAAAGTGTTTGTCTTTAAACCATTTAACAAATTTGAAGACCTAGTATACTACGATGTGTGATTTGATCGAAATTCTGATTTTACAGATTTGAAATGAGAAAATATCATCCCATTTAATCCAATCGGGATGCCCTTACCTGGCATGTTTCTACAATGTGGATGACATTTGAATCTTTACCAAGCTTAGCAAACTCTATCCACCATCTTTCAAATTCAAATTAATTCAAAAACCAATATTTATATATTTCCAAGACTTGATAAATAATTTGATGTTTTATAAATACTCTTTGGGAAATAATCTTAGTTTTATAAAAATGATAAGTTTATAAACTTGTTTAGATTATATAAGAACTTATTTTATAATCTTTAACAATTACCGTTATATTCATTTGTCGTTTTATGCTTTGACCTTCTTATGTTGACTTTGTTGTCCCGAACTTTCTTATCATTGTTGAACGATTTGCTTGCGATTAATGATTCATCAAGTGTATAGAGATATGTATGTGGTATATGGCCATCTTTAATCAACAAATAATAACGTGAGTTACTAATTCCTTATCATTATCAAAACAAGGGATGAACAATCTTGAATTAGCATTAAACCATTGGCATCCCAACAATCTCCCCCTTTTTGATGATGACAAAAAATAGTGACTTGTGAGTACATCGATCTTAAAAATTCCCCTACAAAAACTGACTATCTTGTACATGGCACTTAAGGAGGTAAATGGAACGAGTATTGGGTTGTGGATCTGAATGTCAAACAACATATGTCGGGCAACTGAGATGTGTTTAGGACATTCAAAAGGAACTTCAAGATCAAAACAAACAAGAAAACAAAGAGTTTGTGTTTATCCATGGGGTTGAGACGTTTATCAAGGGTGATCGATGTAATTTGAAAAAGATGTTTGAAGGTAGACACAAGGGAGTAGATGTTTTTGAAAATAAGTCTTTAATAGAACTTGAACAAGAATACCTTGATAGGTTCTAAGATCACTTGGATGACTCGACTAGTTATCAAACGGAGAAAGAAACTTTCAAAACTTACTTGGAGGGTTATTTTGAAAGGGAACTTGAGAAGCATAGGTGTAAGGCCCCAAACCGGGCACCCTACAGTTGGATATCACCACTCGGTATTTTCTTTGAAAACAGTTAACTTAATATAAAAACATTCAGCGAAAGTCTTAACTCAAATAGTATTTATCATTTAATAACGTTATTACGTATCACCTTCCCATACGAATGCATGCACACTAACCTGAGTAGCACCACTGCAAAGCCAAGATACGTCGTCCTTAGAACTTACCTGCAGAACAGTCTAACGTATATACAAAGTCAGCTACGCTGAGTGAGTTCAAACAATTAGTTTAAAGCAGAAACCATCTTTTCACAAATATCATTTACGTCATCTCAATACATACAAATCCTTTATAAAAACGTTTTGTCGTTATTAATTTAAAGATAGCCCATGTTACCGATCGATTCCCATAAGAGTCCACCACCCAAGACTCATCCCATATCTATAACCCAGTAAGTCTCACCGACACGGATCGAGCTTACTACACTACTAAGTCGAAATCTACCACTCGTATCAACACGAAGTCCGGTTAACACAACCTACCCTTAGACACAGACCTAACAAGCCTTAACCAAGACTCTCACAAGGTCAACCGACACAACAGTCATAAACACATATTTGTTCCGACACAATGGTCAATCTAAGGTTCAACATTAGAATAATAAAATCACCACACAATGAATAAAAATTAACACTTGCATGCAATTAAATCAAACATAAATGCACACAACAATTATCTTCGAAGGATTTCACCGGTTTCGTCCCAGCTACCCTCGTCAGGGTTATCCCCATTGGGATATTCATATCACCTTCGAGAACCCCCTTTCGGGTTTCATTATTACCCTCGCAGGGCCCTGTCACATGACACAGTGACACACTCGTCATCTATGATGACAGCCCATCCACCCACATGGTGACAACACCCGAAGGACTGAATCCTTCCTATCATCGTTGGCTGCATACCCGGACAACAAGGCAAGTACCCCAAATCAACAAGTTAAACTCACCTGACACTATATGAACAAATTCTACCACCCATCGCCCTTACACGGGTCACCTACGCGTGTAACCAAACACATACTCTAGACGTACTCCCATAACCTATAGATCTATTACCAGACTCCTCCCGAATAAGTAATTATACGACACACATACATCATACTGATGTAAGGTCAAATGTCCCTTGTTTAAGTGTCGGTTTTGTATAGTTTTATGCATTTCACTTTGTATATGGAGTTGGTTTTACGTTGGTTTTTGTATTTGAGTCTATTACAGGTATTGAGTGCTAAATGAGCAGATAACGAAGCATAATCGAGAAGTCATGAAAGTACAGGGGGTGAAAGTGTAAAAGTATCAAAAGTTCCTGTAAAGCGCGAAGACTCGGAAGGACATCTTCGCGACACGCGAAGAAGTGAAAAGCCAACCCGATTGTTTTATCCTTCGCGCCACGCGAAGGACTAGCCTCCAATGTTCGCGACACGCGAAGAACCCCTGAATTAGGAAAAAGCCCTAATTCTAATTAAAAGAGATCGCAGCCCCTATTATCCAACATCTTCCATTCAACCGATTTCAGAGAGGAGAGGGGCGATTTTCAGAGCCAAGGTCAGTTCCAGATCAGAGATTGAAGCTATGCTCGTGTGCCTGACAAGCATGCGTGGCTAAGCTGCATGTGGCTTCCTCCCAACAGATGGTTCGTTTAGGTTTCTTGTTCTATTCAGTTGTTTATATGTTTGGATCTTGTTAGCTTCTGACAATAGCTTGATAGATTGATGTATTGGTTGAGTGGAACAATTTATTTGTATCCTTTGAGTTATTTGCTTTATAACTTGTGTTCGGTTGATGACAAAACCTTGTAGCCGGGTTGGGTGACTAAAGTGGGTAACTTGGTGTTCATAAATTGGGTATTTGAATTGTGCTAGCTGTGACGAGTTAGTCGTATAGGTTGCTGGCAACATCTTATCTTCAATTACTGTTTCAACTGATTTTCTAACATTATGTCTATGTGGTGTCCATTGAATGACTGAGTATTGCATAAATCTAGAACCTGAAGTGTGGGAGGGAGTTACATCTTTGTTTGATCTGTGTGTTTTCATTCTAGTTACAATCTAAGCAATATCACTAACCACTGGTTCCTCGTGGATACGATACTCTACTTACCCTTACTAGTTAAGGTGTTTAAGCATTGTTTTTGATTGACCAAACGACATCGATCACATACCGACTTCTAGCCCATACGTCCTATGGACACCACATAGACCCTTAGCCTCGTTATTGAATATTTTAGTTCATAAACTCTTCAAGTTTAACCCAAAACTCGTAAAACGTTAAATTATATGATAAAACGAGTAAGTATGTACGATAGCTCCAAAAACAAGTAAAAATGGGATTAGAAACTCACTGGTTGCGAAGCTTTCCTTTCGTAAGCCGCATACCCACAAACGCGTAGTCCAACGCGAACCTGTCGTTAGATTGACTATCCAAATCAACATTATTACCTTAATAACACTAGCTCACCTACCCGGGCCATCGAGCTACAAGCTCGGTCTGAATCATCCCAAACTGTAAAATCGACGCGCTCATTCGCGTATTAAGACCCCTAAATTAACGTTACCGATAAACGTTCCCGAATGTCACCCCCGACAATTTTCTCATATCCCACAATAGTCCCCAACAATGAATATAAAGTTCTATAAGGTCCTACCTTTTCATGTGTGCCGTCCTTGTCGCGTTAGTGTAGAGACCTTGTACCAAATGCGAACACAAAACTTGTTTTGCTTATAAGCCGACCATACGAACTCCGTTTCACACGATCCACCGATCCACGCGTTCGTCTCAACAAATCAGACCTTAGAAAATTATCGATGTCAGTGCCACCTCCACCGCTGCTGCTAGAACGTAGATTCGTTTTTCAGCACGTTCGGTTTTACGCGTTAATATTCGATTAGCTTAAAACCGACCAAAATGGACTCTGTTTTAGGCGAATAATATGCCCACGCGTCCGTATCACCGAACTCTTTCACACTCACCATTCGTCGTCACCGGAATCCGCTGCCTCCACCGCCGTAAGCGAAAAAGTGGCCGGATTCACCCATTTTCGCGTATCTTTCTTCGCGTTGCTTGAACCCCTATCAAACGAAGTCGGAACTGGACAAATAATATATCCACGCGACCGTGTCACCAAGCCCTTCAACCTTCTACCATCGCCGATGTGTACCGCCACAGACGCAAACAGTTGTCAGATTCCTTGTCGGAGTTCCCGTTCTCTCTCGATTTCTTCACCAATCGTCTCCAAGTTGCCTTCTAGCGGCCTTAACATTGAAATTAAGCAACCTTAATTAAAAAACCATCCAAAACCGAATACAAGGAGGAAAAGAAGATACCTCGTCGTGTTTCGGAGTCTCCCGATCAGAAACCACCCGTCGCCGCCTTGGTCCTTCGCCGACCACCCTCGTCACCGACTTTCCTTTCTCTCACGACTCTCCCTTCAGCCATCTCACACCTGTAGACCAATTATGGTCTAGGGTTTGCGCGAATGTGGTTTATATACCACTAAGTTTCATCCGGGTCCCTCTAATTCCTCCCCGCGCTCAAACCCTCTTTTTAAATAGATGCCCGGACCCTTAGGATATATTAAATAGATCCATACGCACCAAAACCCAGTAACCAAACCCTTTAACAGAAAACCGTGTTGTCCATTTATCCGAATTATAAATTTACGAATTTCGAGATGTTACAATAGAAAAGGCAAAGAACCAGAAATTGACCATGAGGAGGGCCAAAGGGAGGAATATAGGATAAAAGAGCAAGGCTCGGATGGTTTGCATTTCAAAAGAGAGAAATATGTACTTGTGTGTTATTTGAAAACACTTGACAAGGACCCACATCAAGTTCATTAGGACTGCTGAGACCGGGTATGGTCATACAAACTCAACCGAATTAGTTGTACTAACTTTCTTGAATTAGTGAAGATTCAAAAGTGACTCATGACATTCAAGATATCATTCAAATTGGAGTTTACATGCTTAGTCGCATGGTTCGTTAAGGATTACTTAGAGATACTAAAGAATGATAAAATTCCATCAAATTATCAAATGGTGATCCAAAGAATTTGCTAAACTTGAACGTGGTAGTCAACTTGGAAGGAGGTTTTGATGAAGTTAGCAAGCAAGGAAAGTGGGAGCTAATTGCAATAAAGCTTGATCACACTTGGGAAGACGCAAACAATTTCAGATTGACATATATCAAGTATCTTGATCTACTCGAATGGTACTACTACATGATGAAGGAGAGAGTTACGCTAAATGATGAAGAACAAAAGGAGTTGGATGCATGTCACGCATGGGAGAAAGAACATCAAGAAAACCAATGAAAAAGGAACATGGAAAGCAAGCAGCGTGAGTACAACAAGAGATTATCCGGGAGGTTGTGGACCGAGTGGAGGATCTAATGTACTAGGTGAATATATGATGCAACTGGAAGAAGAAGAGCCCGGGGATGAGGATGAGGATGATGATAAAGAATTTGTCATCTTGCTTGGTGATAATGAAGATGGTGGATTGTGAAGACACAAGGCAATTCAGGTGTATGGATTTGCGCGAGGGGGTGGGGGGGTGGGGGGGGGGGGGTTGGGGGTTGTTATGTAGCCCGGTTTCTAGTCACATTACATCGAATTGGGCCTTTCTTATTATTATGTTATGTACTTATTGGGTCTACAATAATCTTACATTGGGTTTGTTTATATTTTATTTGGGTCGGAGGCCATAATACTCTAAGTTTTGATATGTTTAAAGCTGTGATAATAGGAAGGACGGTTAGGGAGTTACCCCAACGTCGTTAGCAGTTATCCAAGGACCGTGATGTTTCCTAGAAGTATTGCAACGGTTCACTAAGTATATAGGGTGTTGAAACGGTTGGTTATGTAGCCCTATTTTTCTATCCATCAAAACCATTGTGTATTTGTGAAGTTTGTTTCAATCATTGCCCTCTGATTATCATATATCGATTGTGTTCGTGGAGTACAAGGATGTTACGGTGAAACTCGAATGTTGGAGTCATGGAGATAACGACCGGCCCATAAATACTTTGATCTTTATCCAACTCTCAATTATTTTCAAATCTTGAATTATCTCTTCCCACTTTTTTAAACCTTAATCAATTTATGATTAACTATATAGAACCATTTGTGTGCGAGAGTACATAAATAAATCATCTCAAATGTCCTCCGTGGCAACCTAACGACCAATTTCCCTGCGTTGCTAAATCTTTTGTAACTTATAGCAACGGTTTATCGTTCGTCACTATCAAAGATTGAATTGATAAACAAAATCACAAACACACACAACTTGATGAACCCTTGTATTATTATAACCAATAAATTGACTTAAAATTTAGTTACAATAATCCCTCATACAATAACCATAAACATGGTTATGTATTTATAGGAAACCCAAATTTGGTAACAAGAAAAAATAAACCCTAATACACCCCATAAGTCCATTAACTACACTTAATGAAAATTTGTCTTTAAAAAAAACTACACTTAATGAAACACCTCATGTCTGTTGGGTCCAGGCCTTCCACCTACTCGTGTTGGGCCCTCCCTTGAGACTGTAAATTACCAACACATTGTTGCCCGGTTTTATCGTAGTTCCTTATTTCTTCCTTCTGCACAAAAAGAAAAAAACAACCCTGATCTTACACGTTTATTTTTTTTAGAATGCCTCATAATCTACTCCTATTAACCACCTATACATGTACATTTCAGGATTTAAACCATCTCTTGAATAGAGGGACCTTTCCACGGAATGGTTCAAATACAAAATCAACTTAATTTGATGGATGACATTTTATTGTAATTTGCCTATATAATTTGTTGTTTGTTGGTTGTTGATGACTACTTTTTTTTTTTGAAAGGCGACTTTCATTTTTTAAGTGGCAGTCGCATCTCCGACAAGTCGGAGACCCGTTACCTCTCAACCTGACCACTACGTTGTCTAAACCGGGCCCGCGGGTTCAGAACGAGAGGCTAGGCTTTCACCGGGAAACCATGGAGCCTGCTGCCACTTGACAGCAGTTGCGCCGCTACACGGGCCAAACCCCGCTAGCGTAACGCACTCCGGATTAAAACCCGGTTCGGCTCGGATTCGAACCTGCGTGGGCAGGTTGAATCTTCATCGCCTATACCACTGGACCAAAGCCATAATTTCTTTGTTTTGATGATCTTTCTGACAGCAGTAAATACGATAACATGCACGTTGCTTCTTGCATCACTTTTATTGGTGTGGGCAAATGTACAAAACCAACCAAATTCATTAATTCGTCAGCAAATTATCACTATTTCGGTACCTAAAAATGAAATTGATAGTATGAGAGGTGTGGCCTAAACACGTCTGACCAAATAAGTAGAAGCCCACACACTTAAAAGCCGTTGACTTTATGAACTCATTAATTAGTATACATCCTTTGAGGGGGGCATTAGGTGATCGTACTGTTTGGAACTCAATGCTCTTATATTTACAATATCTTGTTAACTATATTAAATATAGGGCCAATGACTTGGTTTGATTGATATCATTCTCCTATTTCTTTTATTTTTATTTTTTTATGTAATAAGTTGTAAACTTTGCTAGCGTCTAACTAGTTATTTTAAGTGGTAGCGGCTATATTATTGTTGTCGTTATAAAACAAAAAACCAAATGGTTAGATTGGTGTCATTCTCCTATTTCTTTTTTTCTTTTATGTGTTGTAACTTGTAAACTTTGCTAGCGTATTACTACTTTTTTGAGAGTTATGCTCCTATATTATTGTCGTCGTTATAAAACAAAAAACCAAATGTTTCCAACACTCGTAATGCTTTTAGTCAAGTCGTGGTTTCTAAAACAACATAAGTAATTGCAACAATGTTAAAGACACGTCATGGATGGTTGTATGCACCATGTCCTAGTCAAACGTATCGAAACATACTTCCATCGTTGCAAGTATGAAGATGATCAAGAAGCTTAGATGACGATCGAGATGCCTAGCAAATCCAAATTGTGAAACTTCAATCAAGTAGAAACATGGACATCATTCCCAATCACATATGGAAGAAAATTGGCTACTAAAATCACATAAACACCCTCAAGATAGTTACTCATAGGTACAAATATAAGTTAACAGAACCATTGACTTCATTCCCAACCATATGTTGAAGTACATAAAGCATTAGCAATATGGTGGTTGGTGATGGTGGTTAAAACTTCTTGATGAAATCATGAATGATAGCGGTGGATTCTTGAGGCTTTTCCTGGTTTAGAAAGTGACCAACGCCTTCCATAACCACAATATCTTGAAGCAATGGCACATCATTCTTGAATCCACCACCATGTACATACTCTTTTAACCCTGGTGTTGTATACACCATGTCCTCATCTCCTACTACATATATCACTGGCAATTTCACTTGAGCTCCGGTCCAAGCCGCCGTGAGCTCCCAATTCCTAAGTCAAGGACAAAAAAAGTTGGCACAATCAATCTGTGTGTGAATATCAATTGGCAAAAAAGATTAGAACAAGGATGGAAAGTTAAATGAAGAGATCTATTGTGGAGTGGTGTTTGTGGTTCGGATTGGGTTTCCCTTGTACCTAAAGAAAGATTTCTATTAGAACACCTTCAAAAGCTGGAAGCAACATACACCAACAAACGCGGCACTTCAGGTGTCACCTCAGATTTTCACTCATCTTTAAAAATACTCATTTTTACTTTAACATTACATTTTTCCAACACTTGCTTTTTTTTGTATAAAAAAATAATTAAATATATGTGTGTAAGAGTGGGTGGCCCACGGTTTCACGTTTGCAGGCGCTTGGAAATCCAAACACAACCAGACGAACGTGACAACAAACGAATCCTCCAATGGGGATGTTTGAAACCGGACGCCACATAGGCCATCCGCTAGCTCCCGTTGCTCTTAGGGTTTGAACAAGTATCTTGTCCATCTATCCAACCCTAAAGAAAGGGTGAGGCTTTACGCACCCAAGCTAGTCCACTAATTTGATTGATTTTTAGGGCTATATTCCCGTTTACCCAAGAAACTTCGAAGGCTAAACCCCCGTTTACTAGAAAACTGCAAGAGCTAAACGCCCGTTTACAAAGGATGTCCATGGGCTAAACGCCCTCATAAAGTAAACCTATGTTTACGAAGAAATCACCAAATCCAAATGCCCCTTTAAAAAGAAGACCCCAAATCTAAAAATCCCTAAGGTGTACATTCAGTAAAACCCTTTTTTTCCGGGGTGTTTCCTTAGCAACTCCCTAAAGAAACAATGATTGCGAAAGTTAGAAGCCAACTTAGCCTTTCAAGTTCCTAACATCCAACCTATGCATTTGTGGCTATAAACAAATATATTTAAGATCAGCCCTGACCCAAATCACACATGCCAAATTGCCAACCTGTTACTAACATCCAACCCCTTCATTTATGACCATAAAAAAACCATTTGACAAAAAAAAGGTAGGACCAACTAGGTGGTTGCAAATACGTACAGATCCAAAGCACGATAATAGTTCAAGCCACCCGTGAAACCGGTTTGGTCAAACTTGTCAACGTTATACTTGATGTCCTCTTCGGATAACCAAGAAGGCAACGGCAACAGTCCATCTAAAGCTTTTAACCCGAAGGGGTCGGATTTAGGCAAACGTGGTGGTCCCGGTGTCCTATCTGTTAGAATTTTCTTAAGCACTTTTGCTGTTTCAAACCCTTTTATCTCATCATCCATTACTCCAACTTCCTGAAGAACATAAACATTAGTATGTTATATGATATGGAAAAAATTAATGTTTGCCGGTGATAGCTACCCATGTTACATGTCACATTAAAAACATTAAAGTCATGTGGTTTCTATCAATGCATTCATACCACTAATTAACTCCATCATATGATTATCGTGAGGAATTTAATCTTGAATTAGTTAATAATAAAAGTTAAAGGGTCTGTTTTGAAAGTTTATAAATTAGGTTTTATTTCTTGGAGAACAAGTTAGAATAGTATTATAAATAGGGGTCTAGGTTATTATGTTATTTGTCCCTTTTCTTT
The DNA here is from genome assembly GCA_023525975.1 of Smallanthus sonchifolius. Classification (NCBI taxonomy): domain Eukaryota; kingdom Viridiplantae; phylum Streptophyta; class Magnoliopsida; order Asterales; family Asteraceae; genus Smallanthus; species Smallanthus sonchifolius. The sequence goes on from CM042043.1 coordinate 22,482,520, forward strand.
GATTGTTTGTTCGTTTGTAAGTTCGTTTGGTAATAAGAAAAGAGTCGCGGGTTTGTCCCCCCCAATATCTCGTGTTCGTGATTGCTTGATATGATTGTTTGAACCATCTGGGCCAACAATTGGTATCAGAGCGGTTTAAGCTCTTGAGCGCCTGTTTTTAGCGGATCGATAAGGTGGTCTTTCCAGAGCTGTGGTCGATCAAAGAAACAATTCGCAGAGACTTTTTTTTTTCATGGCTGGTAATAAAGAAGGGAACTCAGCCTCAGGAACAGTGAAAGAATCGATGGGTAGTTTTGCTTTGCAGGCACCAAAGTTAACCTCGACCAACTACGCAGCATGGTCGGTTATGGTGAAGATCGTCTTGGGTGCGAACGGTTTGACAGATGCGATTGATAAAGAAAAAGGGACCGGAATTGAAGAAAGAAAAAAGTTTATGGCCTTGGGTGTCATCTTTCAAACTTTACCGGAAGATGTAATGCTACAGATGGCCAAGTATTCAGAACCGAAAGATGTTTGGGAAGCGCTAAGAGTTCGTTATCTTGGTGCAGAAAGAACTCATAAAGCTCGTCTTCAAATGCTAAGAAGCGAGTTAGATGGATTGAAGATGGGTGAGACAGAAAGCATTGATGAATATGCATCAAAGATGGGTGGAGTACAGTCCAAGTACAAGAGTTTGGGAGAAACACTTGAAGAAGAGGTTGTGGTAAGAAAATTCTTGAACTCTATGCCTGATAAATATTTACCTATTGTTTCTTCGATAGAGCAATTCGCCGAAATCGAAACAATGACGTTCGAAGATGTGGTTGGACGTTTGAAGGCATATGAAGAAAGAAACAAGTTCAAGAATGTGACTGAAAGTTCATCCCAAAGTCAACTCTTGTTCACCCAAACTGGAAAGAAAGTTGAAAACTACCGAGGACGTGGTAGTAGTCGTGGAAGATTTAATGGACGAGGAAGAGGGTATCCAAGATGGAATAATGAGCGTGAGAATGATGAAGACGAACAGGGTCAAGACCAAAGGAGAAAGAACCCTGAAGAATGGCACGATAGAAGGAAGAATCTGAGGTGCTACAATTGTGATAAGATTGGGCACTATTCAAGTGAATGCAAAGCTCCTAGTAAATATAGAGAAAGTAAAGATAAAGTAGAAGTGAGTTTAACAAAGACAGAAGAGGAAGGTGATTGTGATCCTGCTTTGTTCATGGCAGTTTGTTCGACAAAGAAAGTAAGTTTGAATGAAGAACGAGTTATCCCGAGGATGTTTGAAAAGGATGGAAAAGATGAAGGAATGTGGCACTTAGACAATGGTGCAAGTAACCACATGTCAGGAAAGAAAGAATTCTTCACTACTTTGGATGAACAAATTTCGGGTCATGTAACATTTGGTGATGGATCCGTGATTGAAATAAAAGGTAAAGGAAGTGTAACTGTGATAAGTAAGAATGGCGAAAAGAAAACGTTTTGTGATGTTTTCTATATGCCTAAGTTGAAGGTCAATCTTCTAAGCTTAGGACAGTTGGATGAAGAAGGACATAAGATAGAAATATTCAATGGGATATTGAAGCTACATGATCAGAAAGGAAGATTGTTGATGAAGGTTCAGAGAAATCTGAATAGAATGTACAAAATCAAGCTTAAGGTATGTTCTGATCCTAAAAGCTTTGAAGATGAAAAGAAAGAAAGTCCTGATATGAAGAAGAAATCGATTGTGAAAGTGAAGGAAAGTCCGTTTCAGTTTGGAACGATTCCAAAAGATTTATTTGGAAATCTCGAACATGAAAAAGAAAAGGAGCAAGTCAAGAATGGAATGGTTGATGCAACTTCAAAGTTAAGTACAGGAGAGAATGCTAAGTTTGAAGAACCAGTGAAGCAAGTATGCTATAGTCAGTTGAAGAGGAGGAACAGAAACAAGAAGAAGAATAATTCAAGATTAAGGGGGTGAATGAGGAATTTAATCTTGAATTAGTTAATAATAAAAGTTAAAGGGTCTGTTTTGAAAGTTTATAAATTAGGTTTTATTTCTTGGAGAACAAGTTAGAATAGTATTATAAATAGGGGTCTAGGTTATTATGTTATTTGTCCCTTTTCTTTGATTGTTTGTTCGTTTGTAAGTTCGTTTGGTAATAAGAAAAGAGTCGCGGGTTTGTCCCCCCCAATATCTCGTGTTCGTGATTGCTTGATATGATTGTTTGAACCATCTGGGCCAACATATCGTTGGAACATAATGTACAAGCATCCTAAGCAAATTAATCTTGGTGCTTTTAACTTTTTGATTTGACATAAAATCAGCATCTAGAGTTCAAAACTCAATGCTAGTGGTGTCTATTCTGTCCCCTTATTGAAACAAAACTTTTTTTCAAACAATATAATTAGGGTGATTCTAACCACACACGGAATATTGCTAATTGGACCCGTCGTCACACTATACGCCCTCGTATAGGGCAATACGAGGGCGTATAGAGGTCAGTCACTGACAACAGAATGACACGTGTCATTCTCTGTCTGGCAGCTGGTCCAATATGTGGCGTATTGATCTATACGCAGCGTATGAGGCACGGGTTATATTTTTGTTTCAAAAGTTGGAAGATTTGGGAGTTTATGAATCCTATACGTGGCGTATTGACCTATACGCCACGTATAGGTATTTTTTATTTAATTATATATTTTTTATTTCATTTATATTTTGTTTATTTTTATTTTAATTTATATAATTTTGTTAATATAAGTTTGTTATCTATTTATAAATTTTATATATTTTATATTTCTATTAAACATTTATTATATTTTTTAGTATAACCAAACAAAATATTAAACATTACAAACCAAACAAAATATTAAACATTACAATCAAACAAAATATTAAACATTACAAACCAAACAAAATATTAAACATTACAATCAAACAAAATATTAAACATTACAAACCAAACAAAAAATTAAATATATACATCAAAATGTTTTACATACATAACAACGAAAGAAACAAAGTACAAATAAAAGAACTAAACCTAACCGGCTCCGCCGTCACCCTGACCCACCCCGCCCTCATCCTGAACGGGGTCGTCCGGATAATGACGTGGCGATGGTAGTGGGCGTGTCTCGATGCCGGCGGCTCGTGACAGATCCACGAGCTGTCTAACCGCCCACATCATCAGGTCCTCCATGCGATCGAGTTGACGACCCTGTCACCGTGAGTCGGCAACAAGGCCATCAAGCAATGCCTGGGTAGCCCTCTCCGGCCTAACAGACCGACGTACGTGTCGGGGATGCTGTGGCGGATGGTCGTGGATGGGCTCGACGTGCGGCGGCCTGTCCTCCATCGCCACACCCTGTAGCGGATGAGGCATAGGCGGGTCCCCCTGTCTAAGCATCTGCGGCAACGGCACCGGGACCCAAACCTGGTCCTGGACGGCCCCTACGAACCGAAGGCCCTGTGGGAATCGGTGCGTGATGCGCATGCCGCTCGCCGTGCAACGGTCTAATCGGACAGGGGGAATGGACGGTAACATCTCGTACGATTTCGGATGAACACAGAATATCTCCTCCACAATATTTGTGGTAGGATCTTCCCGAGTATAGTAGACGTATTTTTTAGAAGAAAGCAGGTTTTCCAGAATCTGCATTGGAGTTTCACCGATTCTCGTTTTGTTTTTTATCTTTTGTATCGCATTATAAATGTCCTTTTTAATGCAACTACTCTCTGGGTTTTGTTCCCTTATAGTTGCCAGAATGTTTCGTGGCAACATGTTTTGCGAATACAACTTCCCTACCAAAAGTTGTTCCGACTGAGACAGTCTCCTCGCAAACGAGTGCGCCTCAAGATGTTGACTAGGATCGTGGTTATGACTATCATCTTTCACCGTTAATTTCCAATCACTAGTATTTTCTTGGTACTCTCCTTCCAATTTAAAGGGACAACCTATTTTCTTGCTACCGACACGTCTAACCGTGGCAGTAGACGCACATTCTCCGTGACGGTCACACACAAGCCACACCTTGATAAACGGTTTTGTTGGATCGTCGCCTTTTCTCCTCAATCGTCGGGTGACAAGGACGTAACCATTCTCACGTCCTCTCCGGATAGCCCAATCCACCAACTGTTCACGAGACTGAAAATTCTGGTCAGTTTTATACGACACATTTTGATGGTTTTGTTCTTCGTCTTTGGATTCTTCGGTTTGTTGTGTCGGATAAGAGACTTCACCGCACACGAAGTTGTTAGTTTGTCGTGTCGGGTAAGAGACTTCACCGTATACGTAGTCGTTCGTGGGTTGTGTAAGGTAAGACGGTTCATCGTTTACGAACTCGGGATTGCTCAGTGGCTCGTTCAAATCTGGAAGCCTTATCCGTTGATTAGAATAAATGTCGGACGAGACCTCCTCCCATTTCACCTCTTAAACCCCAGAACTTTGCGGGTTGTTTTCCAGCGACTCGTTAGAATATACCTGAAAACCGTAGTTACTATCCCACCACCAAGACATGTTTATAATTTTTGAGAGATTGTTTGAAAATTTTTTGAACGATACGTTCGAATGGGAATTTTGCATGGTTAAATACACAAAATTTGGGCCCTATACGCATCGTATAGGGCAATACGGTGCGTATAGGACTCGGGTCAAACCTCGTATACGCATCGTATAGGACAATACGATACGTATAGGGTACGAGGTACTTTCTGCAACTAGTCATCCATCACATCGTTATACGCCGCGTATAGACCTATATGGAGCGTATAGCGAGGTGATGGATGATTAGTAGCAGAAGGTACCTCGTACCCTAAACTGCATCGTATTGCCCTATACGATACGTATAGGGTTGGAATGACCAGGTTGTACGAGGATGTCGGGCATAGAAAATTGGAAAGGGATATACGCATCGTATTGACCTATACGATGCGTATATGGCCAAGTCCAAATAACAATTCTCGTGTACCATTAGTAGTCCCCTATAATTATGGTAACACTCATATAAAATGTCACATCTTAATCATAAGGACCGCTACTCCAATGAATATTACACCTTGATCCAATGAGTATTACACCCTTGATCGTGAAATAATAATCACTTATTTAGCCTTGTAAATAAATTATGCAAAAGAAGGACGCTAGTCAAAAAGTTTTATAAAAGTTGGAAAAACAAAAAATGTGAATAAAGATCTGGTATAAGGTCCACAAATCTCAGTAAAAGCAAATAATTTTCGATATCTACAAAGTATATGACTTTATTCAAGAAAATGTGTAATGTGTGGACCAAATTAAGTCATTTTGTTATGATAGGCTATAGCAATAAGGAATCTCGTGGGACGGTGTTTGGGTTCAATCATAAAGTTATTTGAAGTTATACTCGTGAAGTTTCCCTTGAAGTCAAGCTTCGAGCCTCATCTATGACAGGTTGGTGTAAATTAAATGCGATATAGATTACATGGAGTAAGATAGGTCGGGTAATTTCTAGCCGTTAAAAAAAAAGAATCTTGTGACGGAATTTTGAAATGATTGCTATAAGAACATGAAATCGTGTTAACGGTTTGTTACTTTGTTGTGACAAAGTTTTAAAAAAAAATTAAAAAAAATCTATACCTAACAAATAAGTATGTGGTTACGTAACAAGTCACATTTTTATGAGCTTAATATTCTTTTTCGCCCTTTTTTTTCTTCGTTACTAACTATTTAAATGTCAAAGAGGTTGTGGTGTAGTGGTTGAGGTCAGACCCGAAGTTCCAAGGGACCCGGGTTCGATCCCTGCCGCCACCTTTAATTTCCGCGTCATCGCAAATGAGGCATAACTTTTAGGCTGATGCACCTGGGTTTTACCCACGCCGATCCAGGGTTCGAGCCTCTGCTCTCCCTCAAGCCCGGAATGGCCGTATTTGGTGGGTTTTTCCTTGAAAGCTCTCCAACTCGGACGGCAAGTGGGACCGGTTAAGAAAACATATTGACTGGAGTTGGACGAGTCTCTCCCATGTGACGGCGGTGCGACGACACAACATTCAATGTTCGTCTTTAAAAAAAACTATTTAATGATTCTTTTATTAAATCCTTATAATCTTCATTACTATTTAATATTTTCTTTATTGATATTTTTTTACAATTTTAAGTATTCATTACTAACTATTTAATACTTTTTTATTTAACTAGTATAAAATACGAGTTTCTAATAAATACTAGTAATTAAATAAACAAGAAAATATTTAACTTTTGTAGGATAACTCAAAATAGAAGAAGCTAGGAGACAAATTGACAGAAACAAGTTACAAAATTTAGAAAAAAAAATGTTTTTTTTTTCAAGAACGAGAGGATAAGAGATTGACCTGAAACCTGCACATATAATAATCTTCACCAAAGAACATTTTCATGGTTTCAACAGGCTTCATCTTCGGATGCCTAGGCCGGTACGGAACCGATATGCACGCATAGGCCTTCACCTTTTCGGGCCTAAACATGCAAAGATACCATCCAATCATGGCACCCAGTCATGCGCCACCAGGTACACCGCCTCTCTGCCCAACGAGTCTATAAGTGCCACCAGGTCCCCAACAACATGGAAGCACGTATAGCTTGTTGGGGACAGCGGTGCATCTGTGTCGCCGATAGCCTAGGGCGGAGAACGCTTGGATCTGGTGGCGCTATGTGTACCAGAGCTCTGGGAAGCCGTGGAGGAAGAGGATTGTTGGGCCTTCACCCTTTTCAGCAACAAGCATGTTGATGCCATTGACTCTAACAGTTCTATGCTCTATGCCTTCCATGAGAGAAGTTACAAGAGGTTGGAGTTGAAAGTGGGTCGCATTGAGTGAAGTCTGGCTTCCTTTTGTACAGCCTAAAATTCAAAAATATTGTGTGGATCTAGAAATATTATAGTATTTTTATTTTTCCTATGGAATTTGGATTTTTATTGGTACGGAAAAATATGGATTTTTTTAATAATAATGGTTGTAACAATAAAATTTACAACTTTCAAGTTGAATAAAACGTGGATCATTGTTAAACTTATATACAACTTCTAGGAATGTTAGACACTTCTTTATATCTTAAAATAAGAGTTAATTATACCAAATCTCATATTAATTATCATTCTCATGACTTTAGAAGTTATATGTAGAGTCCACATTGCTAATAACCTCATGAAATGTTTAGTATTCGACACTAAGAGACGTTAAACTGTTATTAAGTTTTTTTTATAAAATGAGTACTTACATTCTTTACTTAAAAAAAAGTTGACAACTCCTAACCCTCGACCCCCTCTTCGACTTCTTCGTGCCACTTGACTAGTTCTCTTTGTCGCCCTTGTTGGTAATGGAGCACTGTACCATTGCCGCCCCCAGACAATCCACCCATGTTACTGCTTCCTTGTAGATTGAATCCACTCGATGGAGCATTGCGATATCACTACAATTTTACCTATGGATGATTGTATTATAAATTGGAGATTACCAACAAGAATCCGTTGTTACATCGTCGGAAATAAGGGCATGGGTAAAATAATTTTCAAAATATTACTAACAGATTACTAACAGGGTCTTTAGCGATAGATTACTAATAGGTCTTCTAAGGTCACACTTAGATTGTTTTACGGACAGATTAGTGCGGCTGTTTATCGACGGAATACCGACAACTGTTTTACTAAAGACAGCTTAGAAGGGTTACCGGTGGCATTTTCCTTGGAATTCCGTCGGAAAGTTATTTTAAGAAAATAAATTAAATTTATTGGAATTTCTTGGAAATTAAAAATTAAAATTATTTGCATTTCTTGGAAATTAAAATTTAAATTATAACTTCCGGAACTTAAAATTAAGACTAAATTATAATTTGTCATTTGTGTTTGTTAAAATTATGAAATAGCTCCTTTAAAGTTTTGACTTTCACTTATTGTCCTTTATTTGTAAAAATGCTTACGAATTTTGTCCTTTCGACTAATATCAGTTAAGTTTTTCAGTTAACTCACCTCATGTGCAATGCATATGAGGGTATTTTATTCTTTTTACATCTAAAACTAAAAGACAATTCTTGTAATAATAAAAATAATAATAATATTATTATTATTAAAAAGCTGCCAATGGGGTTGGTGGCTCATTGGTAAAGGAAAATCCTCTAGAAACACTAATGATTAAAAAAGTTATGAGTTCAAATCTCACTTTCATAAAAATAAAAAAATTTGCCTTTCAAAAAAAATTATTATTAAAAAACTCATCTCTTCTCTTTATTAACCAGAGAACCCTAAATGGGGGCATACGAAATCTTCATCCCACCATCTACCACCACCGCCGTCCACCACCATCACCGCCAGCCACCACCATCTAAACAAGTCCAATATATATATAAAACACTCCACATACACTAAGCCACCACCATAACCGCTACCTCAGGGTGCGACTTATGGTTCACGGGAACTTGCTAGCACAGCCGCCGGTTGCGGCTTCTGGTTCATCAGAATTCGTCATCGGAAACCGCCGATTGAGGATTTGGTGTTGCTCTAGCCTACAAAGGGTTTTATTTTGGGTTAAGTAATTAGATCTAAAAAGGATAACAGACCAAAAAAAATCAAAATTATCGAGAGAGTTATATACCTGATGTGATGATTTCAGGGGAGAGGAAGGGTACGAGGCGTGATTTTGGAGTTGGGGATTGACAGGGGGAGTGGTGGACGACGGTGGTGGTGGTGTTGGTTGGCGATGGTGGTAGCTGGCGGCGGTGGTGGCTGGCGGCGGCGGACAGCGATAGCGATGGCGATGGTGGTATTGGTAGGCGGTGGTGGCATGATTTTGTATATATATATATGTGCAGCCTGTATAATATATATATATATATATATAGAGAGAGAGAGAGAGAGAGAGAGAGAGAGGGGAGGAGGTTTGGGGGCTAGTGAAGAAGATGGACAATAATCAGGTGTGAGATTTAGGGTCATATTGGATGTAATGTAAAGGATTTTATTAAATAAAATAATTTACTAAATTTATATGTAAAGGATTTTATTAAATAAAATAAGTTACTAAATTTATAAAATTTAATTAAATTATAAGAATTGTCCTTTAGGTGTAAAAAGACTAAAATGCTCTCATGTGCGTTGCACGTGGGGTGACTTAACTGAAAAACTTAACTGTTGTTAGTGAAAAGGAGAAAATTCGTAAGTACTTTTACAAATAAAGGACAATAAGTGAAAGTCAAAACTTTAAATGACCCATTCCATAATTTTAACAAACATAAATGACAAAAATTGCAATTTAGTCTAAAATTAAATTACAAAATTGTAACAATTAAAAGTAAATTATTGTGAAAAACTTTCTTCGGGCTCAACTTTACCATATCCTCGCAAGTCGCAACGTAACTAGCGAACTCATATCTACTTTTTAAGAAAAAAACCAACCAGAATTACCCCGTTCATAGAAAAATCGGCAGCATAATGACCAAAAGTCTAACATTTCAATTACCTATTTTGATCAACTATAGTTTTATACATATAATGTCGTTCATTACGAAATTATTCTTAGGATAAGCATCATATGTAAGAACGCTATACGCATATAACTTATTCATCTCAACTATTAACCGCTTCAGAAACACGTATATATTCCACGGCCATAAAAAACCAAGGGATTTTATGTCTTCCACGATGCCATCCGCTTCGATTGATTTATTTGAAAAGATAGCCTTATTTCGGGCTTTCCATATACACCAGCACGCAATAATTAGAATAATATCGTTGAACACTTTCTTGAGGACCTTGTCATTGAAAGCTGACTTGTGTAACTCCAACAGATCCCTAACCGAGAAGGAGTAGATAGGTTAAGACTTGCACCAACCACTGATGCTTTGCCATACCACAGTAGTAGTATAGCAAGAGGTGAAGAGATGATCTGTCGATTCCGGCAAGTCGCCGCAAAGAGGACATAGTTGGGAATCCACTAGGATGTTCCGTTTGATGAGAGTCGTCATCGTTGGAATACGATCCAATTCAGCCCTCCAACCAAATATGTTACATTTGGAAGGAATCCATCTGCACCGGTTGAGAATGTTGTTAGTGACCCGATCTTTATCTATTAGCGACTTGATTGATCTGAGCGAGAATTTCTTTGAACAATCACCCATCCACTCCCAATCATTTTACTCCAGCAAAAATGGACCTTCTTTAGCAGATTGAGTAACATCCCAAAAAATTCAAATGGTTAAAGGTTCGGGTTGTGAGTGACCCGAGACTGTAGTAAATTAATTGAGGGGTAAGGTTTGTCGTTCATGGGGCGTTTTAACAGCCGTGAAAGGACTCGGTTAGCCGAACTAGGAGCAGTTAGAGATCATAATGATCAATACGAAACTAGAAGGACCCACTTAGAACCTGTGGTGGTTTAAATACCACATTACGAAAACCCTAAGGCCACTATCGACTAGGGAGTGCTCGAAGGCACCAAGAGAAGCGCAGGTAGAAGGAGCGGCCAAGCACGGTGGTCCGCGGGGGTTATTCGACGGCGACGAGCGGAGGGAGAACTTCACTCTTAAGGTAACCGTTAAACCTATTCGTTTCTTTTCTTTTAAATTGTATCTGAGAATCATGAGGACCCGACTAGGGTTCCGGTCATTGCTGTGGTGGACGGCGGGAGAGGCAAGCAGGGGAGAGTGGCTGACGGTGGGAGAGTTCACGGAGGGGCTGTGGACGCCAGGAAAATGGTGGCAGTTATCTGAGAAAAGGCTAAGTGAGGGTGGCGTGGGACGGTAGTAGCGGCGGGTGAAGCCAGTGAGCGAAGGGCGACGCAGCGGTGGCGCTCGACGATGGTTTTGACAGCCACGGCGGCGGCGCTGTGTTGGCACGAGGGGTAGCGCGAGGAGGGCTAGCAGCCGTGCAAGGGGTTCGGTCACGGTGGTGGTGAGTGGGTGTGACATTTTAGGGCCGTAGGGCGGAGAAGGTGGTGTTTCTTGGCGAGTCATGGATGACGAGGGTGTTCGGAAGGCCGTGGATGTCGGGGACGATGACATACAACAATAACGGTGCACCCGACAAGGGTTTTCCTCTTGCGCATGGTTTGCATGTGGGCAGGTAAATCGACTGGTACTCGTGCGCGTTCGAAGAGTTAAGGCTTGCATGGTCTTGGATGTATATGCATGTATGTTTAGGGACCGGTTCGAGTACTCGGTTTCTAAGTGGATCAAGGACGGTCCGCTATGTGAGCTATGGAGATAAAGGTTCGATAAACCAGAAGGGCGAATAGTCAATACCGAGTATTAGGATTTATTTATTTATACGTTATGTGACGTATGTTTAGAACGTGTTCTGACCATGTGATCACGCGTTTGTCATGATTGGGATTCGAGCGTGGACGGACGAATTGTAGAGCAAGGGTTTGGACTACCTCATAATCAGTGAGTTTCTAATCCCACTCTTTTAAACGTTTTATTTTTTTGGAGCTATCGTACACATATTCACGTGGTATTAATGTAATTAATCATGTTAAGGGTCATAGGTTCTAAACCAATATGCTTTGAGATTAAATTGCTTAAATTGAGAGTCATAGGGTTTATGGCATGTTCCTATAAATGTGTGAGTTATAGAGACGAAAAATTTAATGTGCGACATGTTAAGGGTTGGACCGGGAGAGTCGGGCTTAAAGTTAAATGGTTATGATTGTATGTGAGATATGTTGTGTTAGGGTCGTGTGTAAGGTGCAAGTGCAGTTAATGAGTCCTGTATATGATGTGTGTTATAATATGGTTATATTTGTGTTGTATGTTTGGTGTCATTGTCCTTGTGGCATGGCAGGTAGAGGTGCACAAAAGAACCGGAACCGGAACCGATCCGATGGATTATCCGAAACCGGATCCGGCTAGAACCGGTTTTTTTAGAACCGGTCCGGATATTTTGAGAACCGCCGGTTCCGGGACCGGTTCTGGGTTTTTTGATGGACCGGATAAAAATCGGATATTTTGGAACCGGTTTTTTTCGGACATTTTGGAACCGGTTCCGAACCGGTTCTAGCCGTTGGGGTTAAAAAAAACGGCTATATAGCCGTTTTATGCCCGTTTTTTTTTTGTTTTTAAGGATTGAAATTTAGTATAAATAGGTATTGGGTGTATGGGTTAGTTCACCACAACATTCTAGCTCTAAAAACTCATAAACGCTCTCAAAACGCAAAAAAAACGCTCACTTTAAGCAAAAAAAAAAAACGCTCTCATGGCTTCCGCTTCCGCAAGCACTCAAAATTCGGTTGGTGGTTCTACTAGCGATGTTACGGTTGTGTCAATACTTCCTTGCTCCCGAAACCAAGAAATATGGGCTTATTTCGATTTATACGAAATGTCGAACGATTCGCAAAAGGCTCGTTGCAAACGTTGTGGTAGACTTTTGGGTGCGGCGGGAAATAGCAGTTTGAGGAAACATATTGCTAGTCACGCAAGACACACTCAAGAAGGTGAAGATCAAACTCAAATTGGTAGGGATGGAGGAGTTTGGCAATACAATGTCGAGAGGGTTCGTGAGAGAATGGCACATTTCGTCATTCAAGAAGGCTTGCCTTTTGATCATTTTGATAATCCGCGCTTGACGAGGATGATACAAGAGACGCTTCAACCGAGTTACACAAATGTAAGTCGTTCTACTTTGAGAAGAGATTGTTTAAAAATGTGGAAAAGAGCTAAAAAAGAATTAATTTTAGGTTTTGAAAATTTAAATACCGGCATTAACTTAACAACGGACGTTTGGTCCGCTCCACATGGTTTACCCGAATCGTACCTTTGCGTTACCGCACATTGGGTTCAACCGGAGTCGTGGCAAATGATGAAGCGTACGATTGCGTTTGATTATTTTGGATATCCACGTACCGGTGAAAACTTATTTTATATTTTAGACTCGGTAATTCAAACTTATAAAATTCAACCAAAAATATTTTCAATATCTTCTGATAACGCTTCAAATAACACAAACGCGGTCGAAAAATTAAAAATAAAATATGAACCGCCTTGTAACGGTGTTTTTTTTCATAGTCGATGTGTTGCACACATCATTAACTTGGTTGTGCAAGACGGTCTAAACGTCCAAGAAATAAGAGACGTAAAAGAAAATTTTAAAGTGATGTTACGTGAAGTTTTTAGCACAAGCAAAAAAAGATATATAAACTATAGAAACTTGTGCCAACAAACGGATTCCATCTTTTTAGGTCCGAATTGGGACGTACCTACTAGATGGAACTCGACTTGGAAAATGTTTGAATCGGCCTTAAGGCAAAGAATTACTTTAAAACATTTCCATGATGAACTTGTACAAAAGAAACGTTGTTTACAAAAAATTGATAATATAAGTTGGGATATGATCGAGAAACTAACTAATTTGCTTGAGGTTTTTAAAAATGCAACTACATGTTTATCGGGAGTTTATTATCCCACGTCTTCGCTAATACTTCAACAATTATACTTAATATGTAATAAATTAAAAGAGTTTGAATATCACGGCCCTATTTTTGAAAAAATGGTAAAACCTATGAAAGCTAAATTTAAAAAATATTTTTCAGAAATGCCGGCCGTTGTTACATGTTCGGCCGCCTTAAACCCAACGATTAATGTAACCGGTGTTGAAACATTAATTGGATCAATATCGGATGATTTAAATATGTTCGAGGAAGACCCAAATTTTGAATCAAATGCAATAAGTGATTTCAATTCGGCTTTTAATAATATGTTTGATTATTATTTACGCAAATATGGTGGAAGTGGTGATTCATCAAACATACGTGAATCAATGGGTTCGGGTTCAACTTCTAGTAGTTCAAGGAACCCGATGCTAAATTTATTTAACACTTTAAGAAACGAAAATACTAAACGAGCTCGTGGAACCACACCAAGTAGCGAGCTTGGGAGATATCAAGCAACCGACTTTATTTCTACTCTAAGATCCGAAGAGTTTGAAAACTTTGATATCTTGAGTTGGTGGCAAGGAAGGGAATCCCAATATCCCGTTCTAGCCGCAATGGCCCGTGACCTACTAACCGTCCAAGCTTCCACGGTAGCTTCGGAATTCGCTTTTTCTCTTAGTGGCAGGGTTTTATCTATTCGAAGAACGAGGCTTACACCGGAATCTATGGAGATGTGTATTTGCTTGAAGGACCATTTGGATGCCGCCGAACGTGTACAACATGTTGCAAAACTAGAAGGCGAGCTTGACGTTGAACAATAAATACATGAATTCGAAGTAGAACATGGGGCGGCGACTCCACTTTCGGACGAAGAACAAGCTTACGATGAAGCCCAACGTATCTCAAGCGAAGAAGAATGAAAACCGATGTTACAAAGACTACGACGAAGAATATTGAAAACATAATAAATAATTAATGCTTTGTGATTCAATTATGTTTTTTGTATTTTTTTTGTACGAACTATTGTTAAATAACTTAAAAAATCTACAAAATAAATAAAACATGTAATTTATAGTGTATCTTTGTTAATTTTTAAATTTTTTTTTCCGGAACCGGTGGAACCGTTTTTTTTATCCGGTCCGGTTCTAAATATACGATCCGGTCCCAATAGGTTCCAAGTCTCCACACCCGGAACCGGATCCGATCCGGAACCGGTTCTAATGGATCCGGTTCTTGACCAACGTTGACGGAACCGGTCCGGATCCGAACCGGATCCGGTTCCGAAAAAAACTGGTTTGTGCACCTCTAATGGCGGGTATTGTGTTTGGATCGTTTTCATCATGACACGACAAACGGGATCGTGGAGGACGAGGTCCTTCGGGAAGTTACCAATGGTGACATTTAATTAACAGGTTAATGTTGAGCTCGAGGTGTGTAATGCCCTGAAGAGGGTAACCCTGACGAGGGTGCAGTGATGAGGTATGTGTTTGCATGCGTATATATATATGTGTGTGTTAATTTGCATGCTAGTAATGAGTTGTATTTATTGTGTATGAGATAGTGTTAATGTGATGTATTGAATGTGACGTGTAGAGTTAGACTGACCATTGCGTCAGGACTTGTGATGTGATGTGTATAAGGGTTGTGTCTGTTAGTTGTGAGAGCCTTGGTTAAGGCCGGATGTGTTAATGTCTAGGGTAGGTTGTGTTAACTCAGAGTCGAGTTAATGTGTATCCGTGGATATGAGTTGCTAGCATAGTATGTTGAGTCTATGCCGTTGTGATTGTAAGGTTATTATTATTTATATTGGCAGTACGAGTTAAGTTTCGAGTGATAAACGGTTATGGGATGTCGTGGGATGACAGGGGATTATCTATTAGGTAATAAAGTGTAATGATATTTTATAAGGACCGGAGGGTCCTGAGTGAATTAAACTGAAGAACATGATGTGATGGTTTTTATTTAAATTAAACTATTAGAACTCACTTAGCGTAGCTGAATTTGTGTGTATGTTAGATTATTTTGCAGGTAAGCGTAGGGTTGACGTATCTTGGCTGGGAAGCGGCGTTACTCGGGTCGGTTTACAGGCATTCGCAAGGTAACTTGAATAACGCTAATTAGTAATAAATGAGTTTTAGAAAGACTTCTGCTGTAGTTTGAATTGTAATAAAGGTGTTTTAAATGCGAATGACCCGTTATGAGAACCAACTGTAGAATGCCCGGGTTGGGGTCTTACAAGTTGGTATCAGAGCTATGGTTTAAGAGAAAACTAGTGTTTTTAAACAAATAAAATACTTTAACTTAAACCGAAAATGGGACGAGGGTGAAACGAATGCCACCACGAGTAACCGCGAGCCAAGAGGTATGTCTTTCGAATTGAGCAATAATTATTATTTACTATTTGTGTAATGTTACACTAGGTAAAGCGATTGGTGTGGGCAGTGATGTATGGTTCAATGAGAGAACCTGATGTGTGTTAAGTGCTGTAGTAGTATGTAGAACTACGTGAAGTTGTGTGGTGTGATATGGTGTAATCATGTTCTGTGAGTAACTAAGGTGGAGTAGCATTAATTGCATTAAGTGATATAGCATGGTGTGTTAACATAGTTTAATGAATTTGTGTGTAACCATGTGTGGTGTGCATTTGTGATGAATATGATAATTTGTTAGATTATTGCTATGTGCTATGTGAGTTGTGTGGGATGCATGTGCATCTGGTGTGCGTAAAGGTAGAAAGTTAGTGTGAGTATGATGGGAAAGGCTTAGAATCCGAGCAGTGATGTGGACAACCAAATTGCATTTGATCACCGTGATCTGGCAGTCTATGATTACTCTCATATTCTGAATTTGTGCCCATAGTAATCACTCCAGCGTTCTACCTTGAGTAGGATTAGGTGGTTAAGACGAAGCATGCGAGATCGGTCGGGCGTGAGGCTCTTGCTAGAGGGAATGCAGAACGACCAGTCAAGACAACGGCTGCTGCGGGTGAAACTGCTAGCAAAATGGGAGTAGTGTTGGCGCTTATTGTTCCAAGTGTGACTAGAGCTTCGGTCGGTGACATACCGCGTGGAGCTATGATTGGAAATACCGAATGGAAAAGGAAAAGCATTGCCAGGACTGAAGAAGGTGGCGTTCCGCGTGGTGCTAAGATCAAAACTATCGGATGGAAGAGGCGAGCGGTGTCGGCGGTACATGATTTCCCTCCAAGATGTGGACCTGCATTGCTAAAGGATCAACCGCGTGTGACCACTGAGAGAGTTCTATTTCAAGAGAATACGGCGATTGATCCGGGATCCGATGAGGAAGAACCAGAGGAGGATGTATTAGATGCACCTGGGGTGGTCGAGTAACAACTTTGAGAGCATGCTTTGAGATAGTTGATTTTTGAGTGATCGGTAGTAGTGGCAATTGTCACGAAAAATTGCGGAATGACTTAACGTTTTGACTGATTGGATGCTTATATGGTGCGATGTTTGACTGCAATGTGGACTATTTGATTTTTATATTGAGTTTTGCTTTGTCGTGATGTGATTTGGACGTGGTTAACAATAATTGTGTGCATGAAAGCGTAGTATGATGCTTATGGTAGGAAGCTATATATAGTATAGCGTAGTGTGATAATTATATTTTGCATGGCATGAATCCATCCTAAATGTAAATTCTGATGTGATTGATTAAATGGTATGAGTAGATTTGTGTAGACATGAATATGCATAAATGTGAACTTTGAATTGATCTGTGTCATGGGTGATGGTTTGAAGTGTAATGGGTGCGTTGCATCTTGCGTGAATATGCAGGGCGGGGTCCTGTGGAGAATAATGCATATAAATATTATATGTACTCACGTGTAGAGGGTTGACTTATGCCTAGGTCGAGTGGTGTGTTGCCTTAAACCATTAATGCTACCCGTAGAGGTGCGACTGTGTGAATCCTGAAAGGATATGTGATGACGTGTGGCAGGAACTACCGTTGTAATAAATAGAAGGTAGAGTTCAAGAGTTCGTGTGTTTATAAATGGTGAGGTCTTATTGTATGCATAGAAATTTATTCAGGCCTAGTTAATTGTGTGCACTTTTTGCGAGCTTGAATATGTGGTTATTAGTACTCATGTAGAACATGGTATGATCTGTGGTTATGTTGCGTCAGTGTGTCCTTGTAGTGCATGCTTAATCGTGCATATGACGGATGGTCGGTGAGTTCAGGTATAGTGTTTCTATCTGTACGATTTTCTCAACGGTGGTACAACAATGCGATGCGCGGAGTTTTGACGATATTCGAGACAATCGACGAGGTGTTCTTATGAGATACCTATACTTATATCTCATGAATTCAGAACACAAAGCCAAGGAGTGAAGCTGCGAAGGATGATGATAAGAGCATTACTTGGATGCTTGATCAAAGCTAGTTATGACGTGAGTGAGGTGACGATGCTAGAGATTTCAGCACAGAGTGAATGAATTGATAAAGAGATCTTCATGGGATACGTTCCACATTGGGGATACTGCTCATATGAGATACCAGAGGATACAGATGTTTACTCAGAACGAGTCGATAAATAGTTGAAGCTCATGCTAGGGTGGATTTCCTGTACGTACTCGAGGAATGAGACGCGATAGGTGATCGTGTGGCAATGACAAAGTAATGACAACAAAAGTGGAACGGGATAAGGGTAGGTGCAGGTTTGCACTTGAGTGAGCGTAAAATACGCTAGTACGTTTACAACAAAGTCATAAGGAGCAAGCTCCTGCTGAGCATCAAAGGAAATAATGTGGAATTTTAAAACAAACATGATTGAATAAGCAAAATCATCGGAGGACGGTGATCGAAGGCTAATGATAAGCGGCATGTGCTTACCAATGAGACGCAACGAGCCTAAGGTAATATAGCAAAAAGGTACTGTAGTAACGAAACCTGAGATGAGATCAGCGAAGCTTGGCACCAGCTCTGGGTGATCACTTGAGAGTGATAGATGTACCACACCGGTGAGAGAGGCTATGGTGCCTAAGTTTAAGGAATCGTTGCCGGGTGGCGATTAGGATAATAGACGAGAAGGACGGTGAATGATATAATAATGGAAGGCAAGGAACCCTACCTGGGTATGACCATTGGAGTGACAAGATCACGTGAGATTATCAAAAAAAGTAATGACATGTATGATGTGAGCGGATCAAGAAGTGCAATGAGTAAGCAACTAATTGAAAATGAGTGACTTGGGAACAACGGCTGGGAAGGCGAGTAATAAGGGAATATGTAGGTGATCCTACAAGTCCCAAAGTTGAGCGCAGGAAGTGAGAATACCTTGCGGAACACCAAGAAGGTGGTCGAAATGCTAAGCAAAATGATAGATTAGTAAATAGTGCAAGTAAGGGGTTGTCACCAAAAGGACTTGGTGCACGTTTGAGAACGGAAGAATGTGTTGGGTGGATTTGTACTGACACAGGATTCGAGGACGAATCCTCTCTTAAGGAGGGTAGACTTGTAACATCCCAAAAATTCAAATGGTTAAAGGTTCGGGTTGTGAGTGACCCGAGACTGTAGTAAATAAATTGAGGGGTAAGGTTTGTCGTTCATGGGGCGTTTTAACAGCCGTGAAAGGACTCGGTTAGCTGAACTAGGAGCAGTTAGAGATCATAATGATCAATACGAAACTAGAAGGACCCGATTAGAACTTGTGGTGGTTTAAATAACACATTACGAAAGCCCTAAGGCCATTATCGGCTAGGGAGTGCTCGACGGCACCAAGAGAAGCGCAGGAAAAAGGAGCGGCCAAGCACGGTGGTCCGCGGGGGTTATTCGACGGCGACGAGCAGAAGGAGAACTTCACTCTTAAGGTAACCGTTAAACCTATTCATTTCTTTTCTTTTAAATTGTATCCGAGAATCATGAGGACCCGATTAGGGTTCCGGTCATCGCTGTGGTGGACGGCGGGAGAGGCGAGCGGGGGAGAGTGGCCGACGGTGGGAGAGTTCACGGAGGGGCTGTGGACGCCAGGCAAATGGTGGCAGTGATCCGAGAAAAGGCTAAGTGAGGGTGGCATGGGACGGTAGTAGCGGTGGGTGAAGCCAGTGAGCGAAGGGCGACACAGCGATGGCGCTCGGCGATGGTTTTGATAGCCACGGAGACGGAGCGGTGTTGGCACGAGGGGTAGCGCGAGGAGGGCTAGCAGCCATGCAGGGGTTCGGTCACGGTGGTGGTGAGTGGGGGTGATGTGTTAAGGCCGCAGGGCGGAGAAGGGTGGTGTTTCTTGGCGATTAGTGTTTGGTGTCATTGTCCTTGTGGCATCGCGGGTATTGTATTTGGATCGCTGTCATCATGACCTGACAAACGGGATCGTGGAGGACGAGGTCCTTCGGGAAGTTACCAATGGTGACATTTAATTAACAGGTTAATGTTGAGCTCGGGGTGTGTAATGCCCTGAAGAGGGTAACCCTGACGAGGGTGCAGTGATGAGGTATGTGTTTGCATGCGTATATATATGTGTTAATTTGCATGCTAGTAATGAGTTGTATTTATTGTGTATGAGATAGTGTTAATGTGATGTATTAAATGTGACGTGTAGAGTTAGACTGACCATTGAGTCAGGACTTGTGATGTGATGTGTATAAGGGTTGTGTATGTTAGTTGTGAGAGCCTTGGTTAAAGCCGGATGTGTTAATGTCTAGGGTAGGTTGTGTTAACTTAGAGTCGAGTTAATGTGTATCCGTGGATATGAGTTGCTAGCATAGTATGTTGAGTCTATGCCGTTGTGATTGTAAGGTTATTATTATTTATATTGGTAGTACGGGTTGAGTCTCGGGTGATAAACGGTTATGGGATGTCGTGGGACGACAGGGGATTATCTATTCGTTAATAAAGTGTAATGATATTTTATAAGGAACGGAGGGTCCTGAGTGAATTAAACTGAAGAACATGACGTGATGGTTTTTATTTAAATTAAACTATTAGAACTCACTCAGCGTAGCTGACTTTGTATATATGTTAGATTGTTTTGCAGGTAAGCGTAGGGTTGAAGTATCTTGGCTGGGAATCGGCGTTACTCGGGTCGGTGGGTAAGCATTCGCAAGGTAACTTGAATAATGTTAATTAGTAATAAATGAATTTTAGAAAGACTTCTGCTGTAGTTTGAATTGTAATAAAGGTGTTTTAAATGCCAATGACCCGTTATGAGTACCAACTGTAGAATGCCCGGGTTGGGGTCTTACATATTGAGACAATGAGCCCACTGATTTAACTCACTGGGCTCTTGAGGGGAGCACTTCCATCGCCAAATCCACTTCGGGGCCTGGTTTTCAATCACAAAACAATTAGCAACATTACATTGTTTGTTTCGTTCTAACTAGAATAAAAGAGGAGAAAGGTCTTTTAATTGTTTGTCAGCGGCCCAAGGGTCAAACCATAATCTGATGTGAATACTATTTCCCATTCTTCCTTTAGTCAATTAGTGAATGTTCCGACCTACAAGTTTAAAGTTAGAATCAAAACGAACAATATTATTCCAAACCCCCGTTAGGAATTTTGTTTGTCAGAAGATTTGACCAAGACATTTTATTGTGATGAAGAGCATAAACCACTCTCCGCCATAGACCATGAATATCATTTTTGAATCTCCCACACCCATTTAGAGAGAAGGGCCTCGTTAGTGCCATGAACGAGAAAATACCGAAACCCCCTTCATTAATTGGGGAGGTAATCATATCCCAAGAAACCCAATGAATTTTCCTTTTATCCTCGTAACCACCACGTAAAAGTTTTTTACTTGAGCCTTCCAAACCATCTTTTTGTTTTCCTTGTCACAATATCAAACACACACACGTTTATATTTTCTTGCACACCTACATTTAATATAGGATTATTAGATTTTAATAATCTAACATTTTACCAATTGGCCAATAATAATCTTAATTGAGAATATTCTTACCACCAGTCACTACTTTCAAACTATTTTTTTACATTGGACCCCCGTTAAAAAAAACTTAACGACGTTAGATTTTATTTGACGTGGATATCAGTAAACCGTCAGAAAGTCGAGCCAAGCTAACAGTGGTCTCGTAGGGTTTTGAAATTGGCTCTGGTGGTGTTTAACTGGTCTCGTTAAATACCATCGTTTTTTTATGTTTGGACTTGCCGGAAAAACGAGACAAATTAAACACCACCATAGCCAATTTCAAAACCCACCATGAGACCAATGCTAGCTTGGCTCGACTTTCCGGCGGATTGCAGATATACACGTCATATAAAATCTAACGGCATTAAGTCTTTTTAACCGGGGGGGTCCAATGTAAGAAAATAGTTTGAAAGTAGGGACCGGTGGTAAGAAGATTCTCAGTTGGAATTATTATTGGCCAATTAGTAAAATATTGGATTATTAAAATCCAATAATCTTTTAATATACGTTATTTACCATATTTTTATAAATATTATGAATATATGAATCCACAAGTGTATAATTTAAATAAACTAAAGTGGTATTATTTTATGAGTATCATTACTAATATCTTTGGGTTAAGATGAGTATTTTTATGAAATGGTATTACTTTATAATTAAAATCATTAGTAATATATTTCTCAAAAACATTATGCTCTTATTATTTTATTGATTATTATTTCTCAAGTTAACTCCTTCCCGCTCTCCTACTCCTCCCCGTTCTACTACTCCTCCCCGTTCTCCAACTCCTCCCCCGTCACCATCCAAAACCAACAAAGTGGAAGACACGGTTACACCACTGGCTGTTGATACTCACAAATGGGTGTTAATATTTCAAAAGCAACATCCTCGGTCATCTAGCTCTGCGACGACGTTGATAGAAGCACATAATTGGATTTCTCATATAGAGAAGATTTTTGAAGTTCTAGATGTTAATGAAGAATTCAAGACAAGGATAGTTGCTTATAAGCTAGAAGACAACTCACTAAACTGGTGGCGCTCCGTTAAACATTCAAGAGGCAGAGACAAGTCCGTTGCTAAGCTTCCATGTAATGATTTCAAGATATTGTTCTTCTAGCAATAATTTCCAGTTGCCTTATAAGAACAATACATCTGGTAGTTTGCATCTATTCAACAAGGGGAAGATGAACCTATGACTGAGTTCATGTAATGGTTCACGAGACTGGCTAGTTTCACGGGATCTAAAGCCAGATCCTCAGTGGATATGGCTAGGAAACTGAAGTGGCCATTACGTGAAAGGATCAAGTGGTTGGTTGTGATCAAGAGTTTAAAGATGTCACCGAAGTAGTAAATGCGGTCAAGAATCTTGAGATCGCCAACAAAACCATGAAACTCCAATTTGATGTGAACCTTTTGAATAATCTCGCCTTAAACACTAGATAGCCTGCAACCCAAATCCCGCCCACCAGGAACCATAAGTCAAATTCTAATCAAAACTATGGTAAGCAACACTTGAACTCACAATGGTCATCCCAACACGGTAAAATTGCCCTTCCGCAAACCCATGATCATATACGATCACCATGCAACACATCCAGTGAAATATCCCGAAAAAAGGTATATAAATATATAATAGTAATAATAACGATAATTAACGGTAATAAATAAATAGTTATACAAATGAGAAAGTTATAAATGAATAAAATAAATATATATGAATACTACATATTATGAGAGTTGTAAATAAATAAAAAAATAAATAAAATATAAATTAAATGAAGTAAAATAAGAATTTAATACAAAACAAATACTTGCCCCATTCCCTAGAACTCCATTAGCAACGTCGGTGGCATTTGCCATCGACAAATTTAGTCCTTCAACTTAAACATATTTACCATTTAAATATTTAATTTTCTAAATTTTTATTTGACCCTGTACTATGTATTATATATGCTTTTAATTCCATTAATTTTTTTTTTAATTTTCTTCAATAACTTTTGTTCGTTAACTTTTTTTTAAATCGTTACATATATTTTTTAACCATCGTTGGTTATATCAACTGGCGGTAACGTGTTGATACCTAGAAGAATGAGATCGACATCGTCTAAAGAACATCGATATCGTTGTATAATTGTCTTTGTTACAAAATGTTTTAACGAGTTTGTCGTTTCAATGTTAAGTCATGTTTATGTCGCAACGTTAACTTTATACGTTTCTTTTTGTTCTTAATCACGTTAATATGATGTCTGGTTTAATAATAACACTCTAACTTTCTCCATTTTCATATACTACCCTTCAACTTTCTAAATTTTAAACATTTCCTTCAAGTTTATAAACTTTCAAGTTTATCCCTGTACAAAATCCTCAACTCTATTTCTTAAATTTCTAAACTTTCAAGTTTACCCTTAAATTTCGTTTCTTTTTTCTTTAATATTTTTTTATATTTGTTCGTAAAAGATAGCTTTTTCTATTTTTAATTTGTTTTTTAGTGAATTTGTCGTTTCAATGTTAACTTCTATTCGCCACAATTTATCTATCTTTCGATCTACAGAACCGAGTCGTGATACGTTTATTTTATGTACTTAGTCACGTTATTATTTTTACGCTACACACGTAACGAGATTCGCAAACTCGTCGCATCGTGTGGCTTTAGTTATGTACTTAAACACGGTAGTGTCACCGTACAGCCCCGCCGCAGCGCGCGGGTCATTATTTCTAGTTTGTATCAATAGGAGAACATTATTTAATTATTTTTTATCATCCATTTTGCTCTGGCTTGCATCTTCACAAACAAATTGTCTTCACCCATTTGGCTATAAAAAGAGATGAAAGGAGAACAAAGTTCTTGACACCAAAAAAATCTATTCTTTCTTCCTTTTTGAAATAAACAATCTCCAGTAAAATATCAAACTCTCTCATTAAACACTAGAGACATTTAGGAAAACCACCAATAACCATAATCGACTAAGTTAAATTTCATCTTCATTCTCTTTGTCGTTACGAACCATAATAATAATAATAATAATAATTATTATTATTATTATTATTGTTTAAAACTTAAATAAATATATTTATAAAGGTTGCTCGAAATGATTTATGACCGTTAGAGAAAGTATTGATGAATGCTTGTTAAAGTTAATGAGATAAAAGATCTGCAAACATCCCTTTTGAATAACACTTAAACATTTGCTGGTAAACTCTGAAACTAGTTCTAGTAAACTCTTAAAATAGTTTAAACTCTTTTTGAAGTGTCTGAACTCTTATGAGTTCCTGTAACTAGTTCTGAACTCTTCTAAAGTGTTTACAACTAGTTCGAACTGTTCTTAAGTTTCTGGAACTAGTTTCAAACTCTTCTAAGGTGTCTGGAACTAGTTACGAACTCCTCTAAAGTATCTTGAAGTAGTTTTAAACTCTTCTAAAGTGAATATATTACAATAAGTTTATTTAATTAATGAAACCATCAACCTAAATATAGGTAACGGCTATATTATTGTATTTATGGGTTTTATTTGTTTTGCATGATTCTAGGAGAGTTAGTTATTCTCTTACTATATTTATTCTTATATGTTCCCATTTAAACATATTAATATTCTAACGAAAATTATTATTCCCTCTTAATGACCGATTGTATTATGGTATGTATCAAAGCGGAAAGTTCTCAAACCCTAAAAGAAATTCTTGCCGTCATCCCCTCCTTCCTCGTCAGCCATGGCCGGAGACAAGCCTGATGATAGCAAAACCGAATCGGGTTCCTCCTATCACCATCACAACTCACCGTATTATCTCCACCCCCGACAAATGCAAGTAAACGAACCACTATCAGACAACAACTATGTAGACTTGTTGCAAGAGATGATCAACTTCCTCTTCGCCAAGAACAAGAACGGTTTTGTTGATGGAACCATCAAGAAACCAGAACCGGACTCAAGTGATCAGATGGCATGGTTGAGATGCAATGCCATGATAAACGGGTAGCTTAGCATTGCGATGGAAAAGGAGATCTAAAACAACGTCAAGTACACGAAAACAGCCAACGAGATGTGGTCTGGTTTAAAGGAGAGGTTTTTGAAGCAAAACGCACCATGGGCGTATGAACTAAAACAAACCCTTACCTCCACGCGACAAGACCTGGTCTTCCATTTCCACATACTACACCAAACTAATGGTCTTATGGGATGAATTAGAATATGGGCTTCCCACTCCAAGGTGCTCGTGCAACCACTGCACATGTGATATTGGCAAAAGACTTGTTGAGACTAAAGAAAAGGAAAAGCTTTACGTGTTCTTGCTTGGGTTAGACCATGACTTCACAACCATCAGAACTCAAATCCTTGCAATGATACCTACACCATCTCTAGGAGCTACATACCATCAGCTTCTGAAGATGAGCAGCAACGTTCGATAACCACAGGGAAGAAACCAGTTGTTGACACAACAACTTTCCATGCTTCAGCACCTGCCAAACGTGACTCAAGTTATCAAAGAAATCCGATACCAAAGGAGAATAAAGAAACTCATGAGAATCCATGGAACACTGTGATTTCTGTGGACGAGATGGTCATAATTGGGATGGCTGTTTCAAGCGTATAGGCTATCCTGATTGGTGGCCGGGAAAGAAAGGAGAAAAGGGGAAGGCAAAGTTGGTTGCTTGCATTGAGATAGAAGGGAGCCCTATACCGGGAATAAATAATGAGCAATACTAGTTGTTTTGGGTAAAAATTATGAAAGCTAATTTTGTAACCAAACTTAGTTTATGAGGTACTGTGCTTAATCAAAATGTAAACTTAAAACCGTAAAAATGAAGCTTGACACAATGATGTATGAGGAAAACCCTTAATCCCTAAGGATTGCCGCCATAAAATCTTGGAAGCCGACTAAACGCCGAGCTGCCTAGTGATATTTTATTGAAACTTGAATAAGAGTACAATGTGAGCAATAAGAGATCGAATACTAAGTGTTACAAAGCCGTGTACGAGTGTTGTGAATTGATAAGTGAATTGCGTTGTGAACTGATGTGTTCCTAATCTATCTTATTAATGTTTTTATAGATAGATAAACCTAACTAACTCTCCGAAAATCTTGGATCTCGACTTATCCTCTCCATGTGACCGATGTAGAAGCCTTCCACGCATATTCCATAAGTTTCTTTTGACTTTATGACTGAGTCTTCAGGAGTGAGTGGTCATGTACGTTTTACCTGCAAGCAACAATCGAAATGGAGGGCAAACAGCAATTAGTAGCATTAATATTGGATTCTAAGTTTACTAGGATCTTGGATTCTGGATTACCCTAGACTCAGGATCCTGCATGAAAATCAATCCCTAACACAAGTAGTTTTTGAACCTATTCAATGGAGCACAGAAGCATGACAGTAGACCCAAGCCACCCAAACGATTAACTAGGTTCTTGGCCCCTTAGGCCGACCCATATACCCAACTCGTGAACCATTGTTCACGGTTTACACCCAATTAATTGTTTGATAGAAAATTGTCACACCGCTAAATTTATTTACTTAATAAATAAATACATGTTGCAACGATTGGTTCATTACACGATAGCGGAAGCTGTAATAGTGATTTCTAAGACTTGATTACATATACAATTTCTAGAACTAAGTATTACAATGATCTAAGTTCTTCTAGATCAAGGGTAGACTTGAGACTTGATATTCTATGTCCTTCCAGCTACTAGGAATTGATCCAACATAGATAGCCTATTCCAACCATGCCATGGCTAAGGGTTAACTGACAAACATACTTGAAAGTGTCAACATAAAGGTTGGTGAGTTCACAGAGTTTGTTATTTTAGTGAAGTTAGTTTTCCCCGAAAACATATACATGTCTTAACTATCATAAAAATAAGTAGTTTTCCTTTGAAAACATATACATGACTTAACTGTCATAAGAATAAGTAGTTTTCCTTTGAAAACATATACATGACTTAACCGTCATAAAAATAAGTAGTTTTCCTTTGAAAATATATATATGACTAAACCGTCATAAAATAAGTAGTTTTCCTTTGAAAACATATAAATGACTAAACCATCATAAAACAAGTAGTTTTACCCAAAAACATGCCCATGACTTACCGTCATAAAATAAGTAGTCTTACCCGAAAACATGTCAATGACTTTACCGTCATGAAATAAGTACAAATAATTTTAAACCCATATGATAACAAATGTTCTTGTTCCATTTGTAAGCTAGCTAGTCTTACAAATACCTATGTCCATACATGAAACCGTAACCGAACCATGACAAATGAATGCCCCTCCCTCGCTAAACCATGAGAATAAGACAATATGCGGTCATTCGGCCATGTGGACCCCCGGTTAGCGCGACTAACCATGACCGGAGGCGTCACCCCCAATAGTACTATCCATATAAATCAAGGCTAAGTAGATAGCTAATGGTTACAAAAAGTGTGTTAATACGAGGACTTTAAGCGCTATATTGTTCACCATGTATGACATAGTGTTAGTGTCTTGTTTCCTTGTTATCATATAAAAATGTTGTTTGCAATGTTTTCTCAAATGTATAAAACACAATGTTTCCAATGTATTAAACAATACTGTAATACTTAGTATATAAGTATGTCTCTCCCCCGCGGTTTACAAAACATTAAAAAGCGAAAAGGGGATCATGAAATCACCTTGTGTCCGCTGAAATCTTAGCAAATAATATTGTGCTAATAGTTCCTGTCTATCCCTACCCTAATCACACAATAGTACTAATGTGTTAAGACTACCCGTCTTAAATGCAAGTTGTTCACTCAACTTAACAATCCCGTTAAGTACGCCTTTGTTTAGTAAAATAGTATTTTCATGTGACGACTGATTGGTGATTATTATTCCAGTCTAGACGTTTACGCATTTTCCAAGAAAATATTATGTTTCCAAATTGGTGACTTATTAAGTGTACCAAAAATAAATATTATTTTTGTAACAACTTATAATATACCCATATTATAGTTCACGTATAAACATATAATTATTTCTTAAAAATAATTACATAAAATCTCAAATATCGTTCAAGTATATTCTATGCATGTTATTTACCTTTACGTACGTATAGACCACGTTACCACGTCCACATGCAAATACTTATATTCCGAACAATATTTATTACTTAGTTACGTTCATCATGCATACATCTTTATTTGTTTTTATCCAATGTATGTATACATGTTCATGAATCAGCAAATACATATACTTTATGTATATACATACACCTATTATTAGGGTTTTCCTAACTCGTATATATATTTCGCCATCTTTATGTCAATTAATCATAAACTCTTTTATGAACCTACATCTTTATCATGTATATATCATTATTTCGACCACATGTATATCTATTCACTATTCATGTTTCGAATCTAACTATTATCAAGTTATAAGTAGATATATATGTATGATTTCAAGTCTTTTAACACTTCACAAAACATTTCCATGATCAATCCACAAGTGTCCATTCGTGTATACATGTGGTTTCATATATATTTATTCAACAAGCCCTAAGTCACAAACTACTACCCTACACATGTATGTATTTATATATGTAATTTATATTTGATGTGTCCTTGTCTTGTTCGTGGTCCTTCTTGCTTAGTATTATATTTTTGAACATGTATGTGTATAAATATATGTATTCAAACATGACTCATGAATAAATAAAGCCAAAACTCATCAAGACTTTTATGTTTTAATTTGTTCTTAAAAACTCAGATTTTTAGACGTACTTCGAGTAGACTTTTAGACGGTTTTAGAAGACCAAATGACTTGGGGTTTTCTTCTAAAATCAAGTTTATTGAAACCAGAGGAGATGTGAAAAAGAATGACTAGATGTTGAGTTGTGTAGGTACCTCAAAACAAGAAAATGAAAGGAGGTGTCCAGATTCGACCTGCACTAAGCGGCCTTCTTGTGTAGGCTGTTTGGGGGTCGAATACTCCATGGATTCAAGTGATTCCACTTGGGTTCTTCCTTCTTAACATAGAGCTTCATACTAGAAAATGAATAGGCTGATTTGGCCAAGGAACGAATGAGATATGGGCTTCTGAAGTTGACCAAAAATCTGCCAAAAATCTGATTACGGGATTTTTGTTCCATTTTTTTGTTTAGTGGCTGATTAGAACTGAGAGAAAAAGAGAGAGCAAGACAAGAGTTCTTGCTTGTTTCCATACACTCCTATATATACTAAGAAGATGGAGTGTAATCTTTGCCATAATCATCTTCATCATATGATAGTGGGTAGTGGAGTGGAGTGTTGGATAACACAAAATATGGAGTTGATGGATTTGCTTTTTTACTTAACTCCTTGGTTGAATGAGCATGGCTTGCATGACACAACATGAGTAGGTTAGAGATTTGATGTGGGGTGGCCCCCACTTGGACTATTTTGGCCGAGAAGGGGATGGGGGATGGGGTTGGGTCTTGTACTAGCTCTAGTCCCATTCCAATAGTAGTTAGTTATATCCACTTAGGTGTGTAATACAGGTAGGTGCTCCCGTAATATAATGCCCGGTTTAACGGTTTTAATGAATAAAACGTTCTATATTTTATGTATTCTGACTAGTTTTAATAGCTCACTAGTGAATCCAGACATAGTCCTTACTTCAACTATATCATACACATTTACACACAAACATAATATATCAAGAACCGCGTGTGACCAAGTTTTTGTATTAATATTTATAGATTAATGTCACCAATATATATTTTATGTAAAATAATTATACCTCTAGACTTTACTTGTATAACTTTGATAATCACCAATGACCGTACATTGTGGGTTATAAATGTTTTGGACCTGGTAATTCTTAAAATTACTAAAATATGACACATGTCCTTTTGCTAGACTCATGACAACACTTAGTCAAAATAATGATCCAAAAACTATGACATATGAACGTGCTATGATGAATATGGCTTTTGTCCTAAAGTGCTGGGTGTCACATTCTCCCCATGTTAAAAAGAATTTTGTCCTGAAATTCAGTTGATGTTACCTTGAATTGGTGCATTCGTGCCCAAGGTCTAATACTTGATTTTTATTTGATCTTCGCGTTCCCATGTATCCTTAGCGTTACACTTCGAGTTCTAACGTACCTTAACCAATTTAATACAGTTACACCCTGTTCCCTAGACTTTTTAGCTAGTGATTTTAGTAAGTTCCTTAACAGGGTGTAGGTTGTCACCTATGTGTATCTCACCAAACGGTATGGTTAACGTTTTATCTAATAAATACTTCTTGAGGTTTGACACATGAAACGTATCATGTACATTGATTAGTTCCTGTGACAACTTAAGCTTGTAGGTTGCAAGACCAAATCTAGCCCGTACTTCAAACGGTCTCCATTGTCTATGGTTATGTTTACTACGATAGCCAAACCTGGCAAATCCTTTCCATGGCGAGACTTTTAACAAAACTCAGTCTCCAGTTTAGAATTCTAACGGCTTTCGTCTGGTTCCAACACAACTTTTGTGTCTATCTTGAGTGGCCCTCAGACGATCATTGATTTCGACGATCTTTTCGGTGGTTTCCTGGCCAAACTCAAGTCTAGTCAAATGCTTTTCGCCAATCTCTGCCCAACATGGTGATGAGCGACATTTACAACCATAGTAAGCCTCAACGGAGCGGCTTTAATACTGGTATGGTAACTGTTATTATACAAACTCAGCAAATGGTAACCGAGTATCCCACTTTCCTTCGAAATCAATTACACACGCACTAAGCATATCTTCTAAGGTTTGAATGGTCCTTTTACCTTGGTCGTTCATCTGGGGATGATATGTAGTGCTCATTTCAAGGGGTGTGCCCAAGGCTTCGTGTACTGACTGCCAGATTCTTGACACGAATCGATTGTCCCTATTGGAGATAATGGAAACTAGCATACCATGCCTAACCTCAACTTCCTTAATATTGAGCCTTGCACGCTTCTTAGTTTTATTTGTCTCCTTGATTGGCAGGGACTGAGCGGATTTCGTCAAACGACTGACGATTACCTATATGGTATCATGGCCGCTAGATGTTCTAGGTAGATTTGTAATGAAATCCATGGAATTATGTTCCCATTTCCATTGAGTAATCTGAGGTTGTTGTGATCACTTAGGTGATTCCTAACATTCTGCTTTTACTGTCGGGTATCTCCCAACATAGATAACACTTTCTCCCTTCATGTTTGGCTACACAATAGAATTCCTCGAGATCCTTATACGTTTTACTCGATTATCGATGAACGGAGTACTTGGGCTTATGGACTTCATCCATAACCACCCGCATAGGTTATCGGTACTTGGTACCTAAATTCTGTCTGTATCATCCAACTTAGGCTCCAATTGTTTGATTTCCATTTACTTGGTAGTCGGTATTCAAAACCAAGGTGAATACTACTTCGACTATTGACATTAGCTGTGCAAGAATCCCTTATTTGATTACCCTCAATATGGTGTGGTTATTTGATACTCATTCTTGATAATGAAAGAAATGGTGCCTGAGAATCTTTGAGTGTATGCTGACACATATCCTCTATTCATCCATGCACTATGATGTAGAATAACCAGATCTCTTAAGATCTTAGAAAATATTTACTCGACGAGGTGTTCAGGCTTTAGTTGAAGACTGGGTAGCAATGACTCAATATGAAGGTGAATCACTATGTATGTCCCTCTTATGCTACTCGAAAGCATTTTCTCGGACTAAGACTTTATTCTTATTTCAGGTTTCGCGTTTTCTTGGATTTTCCTTTCCATCTGTCTTAATGGATCTAAGATTTTGAGGTTCCTTTTGAGCTCTTACTAGCAAAGATCAGATCTACTCACTACTTTACCCATTGCTTGCACTACTTTTCCGAGGCAAACTAGCATTCGGGTTGTAACGTCCAGATATGTAAACTCATGACTTGACTACCATACTTCAAAATATGTAAGTCATATGAAGTTCTATGTTTGGTTGGAATATTCATATTACGTCTAGATGAGGAAATGAACAGTGGGACTGCGAGAATGGTCTCATTAGTGTTTTCCTAGAATGGGCTATGGGTTAGTCAACCCATTAAGTTGGCAGGAAGAGTTTTAGGAGTTTTACAATGGCCATATATTATTCATTTAGTGTGTCTGCACCTCCTTGGCGTTCGAATGGTACTTTGGTGACTTACCATTACTTATTTCACTCATATAGGTTATAGCCTCAAAATCTTTAGCACGAGGATAACATTGAGGTAAATGAGTGTTAAACATCGAAAATTTTGTACTCTTACTAAGCCTGCGTTAAGAGGTCATTTCTTAACAATAAATGCTCTAGAGCTTCCCAATTATAGAAAACTGGGAGCGAAAGATGTGATCACGCCTCTCCTCTAGGTTGAAATCTGGAATCCATTCAACAAGATGATCTTTGGGGAAGTGCGGGTACAAAAGGGTATATAATTATCTTTTTCTAATCCTAGTGGATAGTGGTATGTTGTGAACAACTCAAGCTTACGTCCCTTATGCATATCATGAACTAATGAATTTAGCATGACATTCCGCATTTGGGATTCCTTTAAGAGTTTTGTATGTTGTTTTTCTGTTAGTGCGACATTAGTCGTTAGTCCACACTTAGGTTTCTTTCGCATTCGCTTGAGCAACATCCCCGACTTATTTATCTCCGGTGAGAATAGTCGGACTTAAAGGTGTACTGAATGTCAATGTTTGCGAGAGCAACCCTGTTTGACCAATATTCTTGAAATGTCAGATTTCCTACTTGTCTCATGTCAAGCTTCCACAACACCCCATAGGTGCTATGTGTATACGTGTCAGAAATATTTTCTGCCCCATTGTCGGAGCTAGTGCCTAGCACTCCTGACATAAATTTTAGGAATTTATGAGACTGAACTATATGATGGATCCTGAGATTACGCTGTAATCTCCCACAATAATTGTGCAATTATTATAAGTGTTGGTTGCGGTAACGCTCAATTTGAAGCCTTCTTGACAAGTAGAATTTCAAAGGATGAATGTGTGAAATCCTTCGTCATTCAGGATTCACTAAGGACCGGTTGAATTAAATTTGATTCTCTCGTTCCTCCTAAACCAGGAGAATGCTTGGTGAACGTCTAATCGAGAAGTCCGAGTTGTTAAGATCCAGTCCTTAATCAAGTGACTGAGAACATGGGTTGATCATTAGCTTGGACAGCAAGATTCACTAAAGTTTCCATGCACTACAAATTATGATTACGTGTGCACCCGTAATGATAATTTACTTTGCATGATCCCTGTAGTGCTTCCTCTATCCAAAGCTTCTAGTAAAAAAGGATTTGAAATGATCATTAGATCGCGTTTGCACGTTTGTGCAGAAGTGTGTATTGTCCTATCGGATTACTCTTAATTATTTGTACCCATACTCATGAATCTACCGAATATGGCTGTTGCCGGATGAGGTTAATGGTAGAGAGGCACCACCAGTTTCCCTCAAGAATAAAATGTGTATGGAAGTCAGGCACTATGTTTAGGGCAGAGATCCTCAAATCAATGTCGAGTAACTCCTGCTCCAAGTCTGTATGTACGCATGGATCCACATGATCCTAATGAATGTCTGGGTCTCCTGACCCGTGGAGTTCTCTCCCGTTTAGTCCTGCTCATCCACCTTGGGTTCCTTTCTATTCGGGTAATCCTGTCTGCCATATCTCATGGCGAAAGTCTAGGCATCCAATCCGGCAACTCATGAAGGAGGATATTTACACCACACATATGTCAGAAAGAAACTGCCTCCGTAGCTAGAATAGTTGTAGGTGTCGTGTAGGTATAGGTACAGATTCTGGTACGTGTTCAGCCTGTTGTGATACCAAGATCGGTAACTGGCGATTTCTACCGTCGTCTTCCAAGCTCAGCTCGTAACTCGATCTCCTAGGGTTGTAGTGTGTTGAGTACCCATTATCCTTGACTCGTAATCTGAATAGTGACACTTTGTCGAGGAACGTTGCTAGTGTCTATTATGTCCATATTGTTGTATGTGTTTAAGTGTTCGTTACATGTACCATGTAATTGTATTATGTATTAGTATAACTAATGATACCCTAGTGTAATTCCATACACTAATATTCTACACAACTGGTTCTGCTATGGTTGGAATTCCTATACTCAAGTCTCGAGTGTTCTTAGTGTGATGCAAGTCTTAGAAATCTTGGTCCCTAAATGAGTCCGGTTAGAGCCTAGGTATCACTAAGGAAACCTAATTCGCTAAAATCATTGCTCTGATATCAATCTGTCACACCCCAAAATTTATTTACTTAATAAATAAATACATATTGCAACGATTGGTTCATTACACGATAGCGAAAGCTGTAATAGTGATTTCTAAGACTTGACTACATATACAATTTCTAGAACTAAGTATTACAATGATCTAAGTTCTTCAAGATCAAGGGTAGACTTGAGACTTGATATTCTATGTCCTTCCAGCTACTAGGAATTGATCCAACATAGATAGCCTATTCCAACCGTGCCATGGCTAAGGGTTACCTGAGAAACATACTTGAAAGTGTCAACACAAAGGTTGGTGAGTTCACAGAGTTTGTTATTTTAGTGCAGTTAGTTTTCCCCGAAAACATATACATGACTTAACCGTCATAAAATAAGTAGTTTTCCTTTGAAAACGTATACATGACTTAACCGTCATAAGAACAAGTAGTTTTCCTTTGAAAACATATACATGACTTAACCGTTATAAAAATAAGTAGTTTTCCTTTGAAAACATATACATGACTAAACCGTCATAAAATAAGTAGTTTTCCTTTGAAAACATATACACATGACTAAACCATCATAAAACAAGTAGTTTTACCCGAAAACATGCCCGTGACTTACCGTCATAAAATAAGTAGTCTTACCCGAAAACATGCCCATGATTTTACCGTCATAAAATAAGTACAAATAATTTTAAACCCATATGATAACAAATGTTCTTGTTCCATTTGTAAGCTAGCTAGTCTTACAAATACCTATGTCCATACATGAAACCGTAACCAAACCATGACAAATGAATGCCCCTCCATCGCTAAACCACGAGAATAAGACAATATGCGGTCATTGGCCATGTGAACCCTAGGTTAGCGTGACTAACCATGACCGGAGGTGTCACTCCCAATAGTACTATCTCTAGAATCTCAGGCTAAGTCCATAGCTAATGGTTACAAAAAGTGTGTTAATCTGGGGACTTTAAGCGTTATATTGTTCACCATGTATGACATAGTGTTAGTGTCCTGTTTCCTTGTTATTATATAAAGATGTTGTTTGCAATGTTTTCTCAAATTTATAAAACACAATGTTTCCAATGTATTAAACAATACTTTAATACTTAATATATAAGTATGTTTCTCCCCCGCAGTTTACAAAACATTAAAAAGCGAAAAGGGGGCCGTGAACTCACCTTGTGTCCGATGAAATCCTAGCAAATAACATTGTGCTAATAGTTCCTGTCTATCCGTACCCTAATCACATAATAGTACTAATGTGTTAAGACTACCCGTCTTAAATGCAATTTGTTCACCCAACTTAACAATCCCGTTAAGTACGCCTTTGTTTAGTAAAACAATGTTTTCATGTGACGACTCGTCGGTGATTATTATTCTAGTCTAGACGTTTACGCATTTTCTAAGAAAATATTATGTTTCCATTTTGGTGACTTATTAAGTGTACCAAAAATAAATATTATTTTTGTAACAACTTATAATATACCCATATTATAGTTCACATATAAACATATAATTATTTCCTAAAAATAATTACATAAAATCTCAAATATCGTTCAAGTATATTCTATGCATGTTATTTACCTTACGTACGTATTACCACGTCCACATGCAAATACTTATATTACGAACAATATTTATTACTTAGTTACGTTCATCATGCATACATCTTTATTTGTTTTTATCCAATGTTTGTATACATGTATCTCTACATCTCTACACATGTTCACATACGTTTGACGATGTTGTGTGATTATTTAGTTTTAACCGAATCTATTTATATATTTCATGCACATATACTTTCATACGGTTATATTATCGCATGTGTTCTTGTCATGAATATACATGTTCATGAATCAGCAAATACATATATGTATCTACATACAGTTTTCCTAACTCGTATATATATTTCACGATCTTTATGTCAATTAATCATAAACTGTTTTATGAACCTACATCTTTATCATGTATATATCATTATTTCGACCACATGTATATCTATTCACTTTTCATGTTTCGAGTCTAAATATTATCAAGTTATAAGTTGATATATATATATATATATGTATGATTTCAAGTCTTTTAACACTTCACAAAACATTTCCATGGTCAATCCACAAGTGTCCATTCGTGTATACATGTGTTATGGTTTCATATATATTTATTCAACAAGTCCCAAGTCACAAACTACTACCATACACATGTATGTATATATATATGTAATTTATATTTGATGTGTCCTTGTCTTGTTCATGGTCCTTCTAGCTTAGTGTTATATTTATGAACATGTATGTATATAAATATATGTATTCAAACATGACTCATAAAAAAATAAAGCCAAAACTCATCAAGACTTTTATGTTTTATTTTGTTCTTGAAAACTCAGATTTTTAGGCGTACTTCGAGTAGACTTTTAGATGGTTTTAGAAGACCAAATTACTTGTGGTTTTCTGCTAAAATCAAGTTTATTGAAACCAGAGGAGATGTGAAAAAGAATGGTTATATTTTGAGTTGTGTAGGTACCTCAAAACAAGAAAATGAAAAGGGGTGTCCAGATTCGACCTGCACTGAGCGGTCTTCTTGTGCAGGCTGTTTGGGGGTCGAATACTCCATGGAATCGAGTGATTCCCCTTGAGTTCTTCCTTTTTAACATAGAGCTTCATACTAGAAAAGAATGGACTGATTTGGCCAAGGAACGAATGAGATATGGCCTTCCGAAGTTGACCAAAAATATGCCATAAATCTGATTATGGGATTTTTGTTCCATTTTTTTGTTTTGTGCCTGATTAGAACCGAGAGAAAAAGAGAAAGCAAGACAAGAGTTCTTGATTGTTGCCATACACTCCTATATATACTAAGAAGATGGAGTGTAATCTTTGCATTAATCATCTTCATCATGTGAGAGTGGGTAATGGAGTGGAGTGTTGGATAACACAAAAGATGGAGTTGATGGATTTGATTTTTACTTAACTCCTTGGTTGAATGAGCATGGCTTGCATGACACAACATGAGTAGGTTAGAGATTTGATGTAGGTTAGAGAATGGGATGGGGGATGGGGTTGGGTGTTGTAGTAGCTCTTGTCCCATTCCAATGGTAGTTAGTTAGTTACCACTTAGGTGTGTAATCCAGGTAGGTGCTCCCGTGATATAATGCCCGGTTTAACAGCTTTAATGATCAAAACGTTCTATATTTTATGTAGTTTGACTAGTTTTAATAGCTCACTAGTGAATCCCGACATAGTTCTTACTTCAACTATATCATACACATTTACACACGAAAATAATATATCAAGAACCACGTGTGACCAAGATTTTGTATTAATCTTTATAGATTAATGTGACCAATATATATTTTGTGTAAAATAATTATACCTCTAGACTTTACTTGTATAACTTTGATAATCACCAATGACCGTACATTGCGGGTTATAAATGTTTTGGACCTGGTAATTCTTAAAATTACTAAAATATGACATGTGTTCCTTTGCTAGACTCATGACAACACTTAGTCAAAATAGTGATCCAAAAACTATCACATATGAACATGCTAAGATGAATATGGCTTTTGCCCTGAAGTGTTGGGTGTCCCAAAAATCCTATTAGTTAGGGTCCTACAATCTTCCCCTAGGATTATGCTATCAAACGCACTTCAAAAATTTATGTCTTCAGAGTGACTCCCACTACCAGCATATATCGTCTTTCTTATAATATCAGAAACAACTCCAGTGAACACCTTAGCATGTTCTTCAAATAACGGTTCACTTCTTATTTGATTGTGTCCCAAAAGATTAATGTCAGCTTCACCAAACATTGAAAGATCAAAAGAATCAAGCACTCTAAACTCCTTGTTTCCAGCTTTGATCACTGCATCTGCGGATATAGATCGTTTACCCAAAATTCAACATTTTTCAGTGACTTCACCGAACCTTCTGATGAACAGTGATCTGCTTGGTCGTCTTTGTAGCTGGCCATATAACATTATACTAGCTTTTCCCGTATAATGGTCTTGTACACCCATGCCTTTCTTCAAGCTAGACTCAGCAGCCTTCATATCAGCAAAGTTGGTCAAACACTGTTTGTTTAGAAACTTGTAAAACATGTCAGCCTTTCCGACGTTTCCCCTATTTTTGAGATGAACTTCATTTAACTCCCGGAGATCGATCTTTGTCCAGGAGCTAAAGTCATTAGCACTTGAATACCATTCCAACCTTCCACTCTTTCTCTTTTCCACACACATATTCTTCTCCGTGTCGAATTGCCAAGAACCAATTCCATATCTGTCACCTCTCTTGGAGTAGTAGCTTTCAATGTTTTTAGTGACATGAGTCTCAGTTGGAGGACCAAGAGGCAGCATCCAAAGTTTTCTTTTACTTAGAGGGTCAGTTGTAGACGAGGATATAGTTTGACTTAATTTATCAGTGTCTTTTGAATCTCCTCAACTTCATCCTCTATCTGAATAGTCTCCTCATTAGGCTTATCTTGAATACCATTAATCATATCGTCAAGATTTTCACCTATGTCACCTTCAAATTCAAAATCAAGATCTTCATTTTGCTAGGAGCTGCCTTCTTCTTGATTTCCCTGAATGTCCTAATTATCGGGGACATATTCTCCATTAGGATCATTATTTCCATCTCCTCCATTGTGGTCATCATCATTATTATCTCATCCATCATTACCATCAACTTTATTTTGTATTTTGTGCAATAAGGTGATCACATAACCAAATTTTGCTTCCAAACATTGAATTTGTTCAGTTTGATCTGTTTGAACATTTTTAAGTTCTTCAATATGTTTGTCTTTGGCAAGTGACTCCTATTCCAGCTCAAATACTCTGTCTTAAAACTGATGAACATCAAGCTGAGTAGACCCCCATTGGTAATTTGCCTCTAGCTTTCTCAGCCCTAAACTCCGGTGGAGTAGATAAGTAGTCATTTGCATAGAATCCAACAGTTGGGCTTGATAATGGAGTTTAAGGTGAAGCGGATTATGTTCTTGGTGGTGAAGTTCACCGGTGTTGTTGAGATGCTGGTGTGGATGTGTGTGTGACTTCGGGTCTCTATGCCCTTAGTCTTAGGTCTCTTCTTTTTCTTGGATAAGGTATAAGATCCGTAGATGGATCAATTTCAGCTTTGATTGCTTCACTGTGAGAAGAGGATGTGAGAGGAGGATTCTCAGCAACCTTTCTCCTTTTTAATTTGTTGTGCTCAGCCTGTTGTACTGGTATATGTTCAGGAGAGCATTCTGTAATGAACCAAAATCCGGGTTTCGTTTTCAAATAAATAAATATTTTAATAAATATTATGGTGAAAATAATATTTATGAAATAAGTTGAAACAAGTTCAAGTTAGTAACGGGGTTATGTTAGTTTTAACAAGTTTGGAATGAAGTGGGTGAAATGGAAGTTGAGGGGATAAACTTGTAAATCTGTCATATTTGACTTATTGAAGTCAAAATTCACCATTTTGTTGGTGAAAGAGTCGTTCTCTCCAAGAGGAGAAAAAGGGAGAAATTGCAACTGAAGCAAATCATGCATTTGAAGCTTGATTTTTGGGAGTTTTGGCTTTCACATCACTCTCCTAACATCAAGTATGTGATAATCTTCCATTTGATTTCACCATGAATGTGTTAGTTGATGGGTTTTGTAGAAATCCAAAAGTTTTGTATGCATGTGGTAAATGGGTGATAGATTGTGGATAATCTAGCTAATCTAAATGTAAAGAGAGGTGATTAACATCCTAGAACCCTTTTATTTTGATTTTGAAAAGTTAGGGTTCATATGGTGAAAATTGGGGGTGTTTGGATAATGATGCTAGATTGTTGAATTAGTGATGATTAAGTGTTTAGGTGGTATTAAACACTTGAACAAACACCAAATTGACCTAATAAAAGTTATTGAAGGAGAAATTAGTGTCAAGGTATTGGAAAGAAAACTCAAGTATGTGAGTTTGTATTGAAAGGGGGTGTTTGGTTATGGGGATAACCCAAACGGGTCAGTTTGGGTTAGAAATAAAAATTGAGTTGTGGACTCAATTATATTGTGTTGGTGATGAATGTTAGATTACTAAACTAGGTGTATATGTTTAGGTAATCAAATTGTGAACCGAGGAGGAGGCACGTGATCTTCCAACTCTAAAGGTAAGTGCCTTTGTACTTACTTAGTAATGTTGATAAATGTGTGGTGTATGTGTTATGTATGCATACTATAAGTTGAAGTGAATGTGTATGGTTATTGCTTGAATGTAGTATGTGTGGAATTGTATTAAATTGACTTATGTGGTAAATAGTCAAATTATTATGTGAATGTGGTGAATGTGGAGTAATTGACTTATGTGGTAAATAGTCATGCTATTATGTGAATGTGGTGAATGTGGAGTAAATGACTTATGTGGTAAATAGTCATACTATTATGTGAATGTGGTAAATGTGGCATAAATGACTTATGTGGTATATAGTCAAACCAAATGAAATATGTTTTGGTGAAATGGTAGATTGAAGTGAGGAATACTTCAATAGGTGAACTTGGTGTCAAATAATCCAAGTACGGGTAAGACGAGTTGTGGTACTCGCACCAAGAGGTAGTAAACCCAACAAGAAGTGTGGAATACTTCAAAGGGTGAACTTGGAGTCAAATACTCCAAGTGCGGGTAAGACGAGTTGTGGTACTCGCACCAAGAGGTCGTGAACCTAATTAGAAGTGTGGAATACTTCAAATGGGTGAATGGGTGGTGGTATATGAATGTAATTGGGTGATGGTATATGAATGTAATAGGAAAAGAATGAGACTTGTAGTGGAAATGCAAGTGTTAAGAACCTTAATTGACCAAATGGGTGCAAACGGGTCAAATAGGTTAAAGGGGTGAAAACAAGTGTAAATACTTGTCGAATATGTTTATCGTCATTATTAACGGTGATATGTTTGTGTGGTTATGTAGGGAAAGCTCCGATGTAGGTCAAAGTCAAGTCCAAGGCGTGGAGGGTTCTCGTATGCAATTTGGGTGTTTTTGGAATTGAAGGAAAATCCATTAAATGTGGTGTAATTTGACACATGAAATTGTTTTGGTGTTTATAAAGGTGGTATATATGTTTTGAACCAAAACCCAAGTGTAGGAAAAATTTGGTGTCATGTGGAATTGAAAAATGGTGAAAAATGGCTAAATATGGAACTGGGCAAACTGAGTAAACTTTCTGTTTACTCAGGTATCTCGCGGTACGCGAGAACCAGGATGGGTTCTCTCGCGGTATGCGAGAGACCTGGTTCTCGGGTGGCAGATTTTGGAGCTCCCTCGCGGTACGTGAAGGGAGGGGCAGAATTCCTCATGGTACGTGAGGGTTAAAAAAAAATTCTAGGATAAAAGCTTCCGCGTGCGTTTTAATGTTTTATTAATTGGTTTTCCAATTAAAGGTGTTACAACTTCACTGTCAGAGATAATTACTTTAGTGTCATCTGACTTAGGCACATCCTGTTGAGGTTGCACATTGTGTTCTTCTTCAACTATAGCATTAACAACTGCTAGCTCTTCCTCCTCTCCTTCTTCTTGTTCAATATAAGGAAAACAACTGAATTTTTCCAATGGATATAGCCCTTTAAACACATTATTTCCCTTCTTGTTCACCTTTATATATGTAAAGATTGATAGTCCCATGACTTTGAGATCAAGAGTCTCTAAAGTTGGAACCAGTCAATGCTATTCGTGTTTATGACCATTTAAACAAACCTAGAAAACATATATAAGATAAATTTCCTTCTTTGCTCTCTTCGAGTTGCTCTTAAACTCTTCGTACACCATCTTTGAGAAGTTGTAGTTCCACTCAACAATTAGAGCTACGAATATTGAGGAAACTATAGCATTGAGTTCATCAAACCCTCCTTTCCTACCGGTTAAGCACACTATGAGAACATGTGCTAGATATCTCTAGTAAGGATGTAACAACTTCTTTATCAATGGTGGGTATTCTCCTTCATAACCCAGTCTTTGAAGAACATGAGTGATAACTGCCTTATCAAACTTTTTTAGATATTCAGGTCGATCATCAAACCCCAATACGTCTCTTAGAATAGACTCTGAGATATTCACACTTTTGTTTTGCACTATGCCCAGAATGAACTACTCTCCCTTTGTCACACCCCCAAATTCCACTAACGGAGTTTTACCGTTTAGTGCGTGACAAACCAGGATCTCAATCATTAATTACATCAAACGAAACTATATGGGACTCAAATTGAAATATTATAAAAGTTCAGAGTAAATGCGGAAGCAATGAATAAAAAGTAAATGCGCAAAACAAACGCGGCCAATGTCTAGTTCAAAACAAAGTAAATACGATAGCTTAAATGTCTTGATTATAAATAAGATAATATTAGGACTCCATGCATGTCCTAATCATGCACATGTGCCTTAACTTAGCGTCCTGATAAAACATGTAAGAAAAAGTGTCAACACAAGGTTGGTGAGTTCATAGGTTTCAGTATATAAATAAACATTTACCAGATTATTGAACATTCAATATGTATCTACAGGTAGCTAACCTACGTTTCATGTTTTACTAAAGCGCTCGCAACCGAAGCTGGCTGTTTGTTTATTTCAACTCTGGTGATGTGAGTAGGATAACATTTCACCCGTTCGACCTCCAATCGAGTTAGTGTGACTAACGCGGGTGGGATTTGTCAAACCCAGTAGTACTACTAAACATTACCTCGCTAAGATCCATATTAATGGTTCGATGTGTGTTGAGGACTTTCAGTGATAGCGTGTTACGCTTAGCTTTAACATTGATAACATATGAATACAATATTCCAAAAATAGTTTGCGACATGTTTTCTCCCCCTAGATAAAACAGTTAAAGAGGCCGTGAAAACTCACCTGAGTTGCGTAGGTAGATTCACACAAGAATGAGATTGAAACCACAAGTGTTAGCCTGCAACGACTTACGTATGCCCTAGAATTATACACATAACAATTAGGGATACAATGGGATTTGTGACAACGACACGGAAGATTAAACGTCCTACGACGCTCTAATGATCAAGGAGTAGACGAACTTGTCCATGGGAATAAGAATAATAATTAAGGTAAAAGTGTTCGTGTCGAACGTCTCTACTTACGAATAATATTATTGAAATAAATATTCGTGTGTTTTCGTCATTAAATAATGGTCTATGAAAATAATATAAATTATTATATTATTTTTAAACTCGTAAAATTAATACGATAATCATTTACGTGTCAAAAAATATAAATATATTATTTTTATTCGAGGATAAAACATGGGTAATAATATAAACAATTATACTATTTATAAATTTGAAGTGTTACCCAATTCTCATTAATGCGACGAAAATAATATAAAATATATTATTTTTAATTAGAGTCAGGGATTGAAAATAATATAAATATATTATTTTATTCGGAGTTATAGGTTGGATAATAATATGTTATATTATTATAAAAGTGTGAAATAATATTAGAAATGTGTTAAAAATCTAAACCCGAGCCTACGGGTGATTTTCCGGGTTAAAACATTTTAATATAACATTATAATATTACGGGAAATGTTTTTGTATAAAAACAAATGTAAAAAGTTGCTTAGAAAAAGAATAGGGTTAGAGAGACTCAAACCCGGGTCTTTCCCCTATCAACACAAAGCCTTAACCGATCCACCCGCTAGGGTAATCACGTACAAGACCTGGATCATATTTGTTTTAATCTTCCAATCCACTGTGTTCTTCCCCTTTTGTGCGATCCGAACCAAAATCAACCCTTAATCTCTTGAAATCGATCGTGATTGACCAAGAGATCATAGGGGTTTTGTTCATCAGGGAATTTCGAGTTTGTGAGTGAATTTAATTGCAAAAATCATTGCCTTTTAAGATCGTTAATTTCTGCTTTGAAAAGCCGAAAATCCTAAGTTTAACATGGGATCGATTTGACTAAAACTGATATGATTACAGGTTGGATTCATAGGGCTTTCACTATACAGATGTTTGCAAAGCTAATGACACAATTTAATTTGATTGAGGTTAAGTCTAGATCAGGGTTTGATTAAACCCGAAATATGATGAACCCTAGAATTGGTTGGAGTTCAATTCATTGATATAAGCC
Organism: Smallanthus sonchifolius; assembly: GCA_023525975.1. NCBI lineage: Eukaryota > Viridiplantae > Streptophyta > Magnoliopsida > Asterales > Asteraceae > Smallanthus > Smallanthus sonchifolius. Next base: position 22,527,054 of record CM042043.1, read on the forward strand.
TCAATTAGCTTAAGGCTTTTGTTCTATAGATGGAAACGAGTCTGAGGGTGTGATTGGGTACCTTGAATGACAACGAACTGATGGAGATCGGTTAGACCATAGTTGCGGCTTCGACGTGATGGTTCCCGACGTCTCCTGATACGTCTCCGGCGAAATTGATGTGTGCATTTGACTCAAAGGAATGCTACGAGAGTGTGAAGGTGTTTGATTGTGAGGATAATGATCGGATTGATCAGATTTGATGGGTTCGCGATAAGGAGTCGACGGTTACGAGTATGGGGCCATAATTTGCAATCATAAACGATGATAAATGGTTAGAAATGGCCACTTAATGGTCAAAATTATCAATGTAGCGAGTATCAGTTACTAATTCGGACGATTTTGCAGGTTATGGTCGCGAATTTGAATCAAGAACAAAAGGGGTTTGACTTTTAAAAGTCAACATTTACATACACACGTGATTTTTGACTTCACCAAGTCAACAGAATTGAGTTTTGAGTAAATACACAACTAGTCCTTGTAGTTTGTGTGTATTAGGGTTTGAATAATGACAAGTTTAGTCCTTGTGGTTTGAAATTAGCTAACAGGGTTAAGAGATAACGGAATTCGAGTTAACGGGGTTAACCCGAAATAGTCGGATGTCACATCATCCTCTAGTTGAAAGAATTTTCATCTCGAAAATTAAAAACAAATTCTGCATGTCACATCATCTCATAGTTGAAAGAATTTTCGTCCCGAAAATTAAATAGTACCTTATGTGTTCGACGTGGAGTGCTTGAACAGATGAGGATACTTGCACATCGTCTGATCCTCACGCTCCCTTGTGAATTCCGGTCCGCGTTTCAAGTTCCAACGAACTATTGACAATACGGATTTTACTGCGTTTGAGTGTTTTGACTTCCCTATCCATGATTTCTACCGTTTCTTCAATGAAGCGTAATTGTTCATCGATTTGTAGTTCCTCAAGCGGAACTACGAGTGCCTCGTCTGTTAGACATTTCTTCAAGTTTGAGACGTGAAAGACATTGTGTACACCACTCAGTCCTTCAGGTAGGTCCAGTTGATACGCTACTGGGCCAATTCTTTTCACTATCTTGAACGATCCAACATAACGAGGGTTTAGCTTGCCTCGCTTACCAATACAGATCACACCTTTCCAAGGTGAGACTTTTAGTAGGACCATATCGCCTACTTGAAATTCATGCGGTTTCCACGCTTATCAGCATAGCTCTTTTGACGATCACGAGTTGCTGCCATACTAGTTCGAATTTGAACGATTTTCTCAAAAGTTTCAGGTACAAGTTCAGGACCCGTAAGTTGACTACCCCCAACTTCTGCCCAATAGATAGGTGATCCGCATTTTCGCCCGTATAATGCCTAGAATGGTGTTGCTTTGATGCTAGTGTGATAACGCTTATTGTAGGATAACTCCACTAAAGGCAAGTGAGTTTCCCAACTGCTACCGAAATCAATCATACAGGCTCGTAGCATGTCCTCAAGAGTTTGAGTAGTGCGTTCAGTCTGGCCATCTGTTTGAGGATGGCATGCTGTGCTCATGTCCAGGCGTGTGCCTAGAGCTTTCTGTAAAGATTGCCAGGAACGTGGGTGAATCGTGCGTCACGAACCAAGATAATTGAAATTGGCACCCCGTGCCAAGATACTACCCTCCTTAAGTAAACACGAGTAAGTTTCCCCATTTTGTCTGTCTCTTTGACTTCTAAGAAGTGAGCGGATTTCGTCAAACAATCGACGATCACCCAGATGGGGTCACATCCGCTAGGAGCTCGGGGAAATTAGGTGATAAAGTCCATAGATATTTGCTCCCATTTCCACATTAGAATTTCTGGTTGTTGGAGCAAACTAGAAGGCTTTTGGTATTCAACCTTGACCTTCGAGCAAGTCAGGCACTTGCTCACATATGTGGCCATATCAGCTTTCATGTTCGGCTACCAATAAAGAACCTTTAGGTCATGATAGGTCTTATCGGAAATAGGATGAATAGAATAGCAATATTTGTGAGATTCATCCATTACGAGTTCTCTTAGGTTCTCGTACTTTGGAATCCATATTCGTTCGACAAAATAGTGAATGCCATATGATTTAACCTCAAGTTGTTTCACCACGTGTGGATTCTAACGGTAGTTTTTCCTTTTTCAGGGCTTCGAGTTGAGTACTACAGATCTGATCAGGTAATATGGGGTCGATAGTGATTTGTAATGCTCGAACTCGTCTTGGTTTAGTTTCTTTTCGGCTTAGGGCATCGGCTACTACGTTAGCCTTGCCTGGGTGATACTGGATAGCACAGTTATAGTCGTTCAAAAGTTTGATCCAACGACGTTGTCGGATGTTCAACTCTTTCTGTTCAAAGATATGCTGAAGACTCTTGTGATCGGTGTAGATAATGCATTTGGTACCGTACAAGTAATGTCTTCAGATTTTCAAAGCAAACACTACAGCTCCCAGTTCTAAGTCATGAGTAGTGTAATTTTTCTCATGAACTTTCAATTGACGGGAAGCGTATGCGATAACCTTTTCACGTTGCATCAACACACAACCAAGGCCTTTTGAGTTAGGGCAGTAAGAGGATGAGCGATCTTCGAAAATCCTTCGATGAATCGGCGGTGGTAGCCAGCCAATCCTAGAAATTAACGCACCCCTGTCAGAGTCGTAGGTGCCACTCAAGTCTTGATGGCTTCTACTTTAACTTGATCGACATGTAATCCTTTCTTGTTGACTACATGTCCTAGGATTTGAACTTCACAAAGTTGGCAAAAAGTTGTTCTTGTTTCAGCAATTCCATAATCAAACATAGGTGCTCCTTATGTTCTTCCTTGTTCTTGGAATATATGAGGATATCATCAATGAAAACGATGATGAATTGATCAAGGTAGGGTTTACACACATGGTTCATGAGGTCCATGAACACTTCGGGTGCGTTAGTTAGTCTGAATGGCATGACCAAAGACTCGTAATGGCCGTACCCGGTTCTGAATGCAGTTTTAGAGATGTCCTTGTCTCGGACTATCAACTAATGGTAACCGGATCTAAGATCTATCTTGGAATAGAAGCTCGATCCTTGGAGTTGATCAAACAGTTCCTCTATGCGGGGTAGAGGATAACGATTCTTGATCGTCACTTTGTTGAGCTCACGATAGTCGATGCACATACGGAAAGTCTCGTCTTTCTTCTTGACGAATAGGATTGGAGCTCCTCATGGCGATGAGCTGGGTTGGATGAAACCCGTATCTAACAACTCTTGCAGTTCTGTAGATAATTTTGGTAATTCACTGGGTGCAAGTCTGTAGGGTGCCCGAGAAATCGGCGCTGCTCCGGGTGCTAGGTTGATGTGAAATTTTACTTGACGATGCGATGGAAGACCAAATAAGTCTTTAGGAAATACTTCTGGATAGTCACGTACGATTGGGATGTCGTTAATCTTCTTCTCCCCTGATGGCTGCTCGGTGACGAGAGCCAAAATAGTAGGATGATCTTTTCGAAAGCACTTATGCGCTTTCATAATAGATATGATGCCTACGAAGTACCACTCTTTTCGCCTTGGACAGAAAGGGCTTCTCCGCTAGGGAGAGGAAGGCGAACAATTTTTGTCATGACAAATGATTTTGGCTCGGCTCTTAGATAACCAATCCATGCCAACAATTATGGCAAAACTGTCAAGTGTGACTGGCATGAGGTCTAGGTTAAGCTTATGACCAACCAATCCTAGCTTACATCCTTTAAGAATGTGAGTTGCTTCGATTATTATATCATCCACTATTTCTATATTGTACTTAGTTCCTAATAGAGTTGGGGTACGACCGCACCAAGATGAAATTTGTGAAGTCATGCTGAGACTTCCCGTGAGACCCGTACTTATAAGGTAAGCGTCGGTCAATGCAAAGACCAAGGGAAAAGGTCCACGGGTAGGAAAAGAAGTTTAATGAGCTATAGATTCCAGTAACATAAAAGATAGGATGTCCGTTTAAGTAATCGCGTTCAACTGATGGTTGGTTTGATCAAATCCCCGTTTTCTACTGTCATTGGAACAACTGAATATACTGGGGTATAAATCTAATTAGACTAAAGATTAGTCACAGGATAAAGTAATAGGGACAATTAGAATTTTATTGCTGGAGTGTAAGGAATAACGTGTTAGCTTAGAAGGAATTCTTCAAATTCTGCTTACATACTTGGAGTCGATGGGTTTGCCATGAGATTCTAACAGAGTTTCAATCAAGATGGTTTCGTTGATCAAGTTTGGATGAGAGTCTTAAGGTCACTAAGACTCTTACATGAGTGAAAATAACATGATGGATTCCATTAATGATAGCTCAGTGTGTCCATAGATATCTGCAACCTGATATTCGCGTCTATCAATTGTTGAACAAGTTTAATGATACCAACTAGTCGTAGAGTGGGTTACAAGAATTTCTACAGAAAGTGGAAACTTAAGTCTGTAAATCACATGTTAGGACCATTTATCCACACATTAGGTTTCACCAGGACTTACATGCCCCTCAAATCACTATTACATGTGCACCCGTAATGATAATTTGCTTTGTATGCTCACCCTAGTTCTCCCTGTCTTGTGTCATAGTGTCCTTTAGTTTGTATTGCTGAATACAGAGTGTTATCATATTTGATAAGTCAACGAGAAGCTTAGTCATCAACCATATGTTGATCAACTAGGACTCATATCAGGATGTGTAGTCGAGAATCGTTTGATCTGAGTATTCACTCAAGTCGAAACACAATACGAGAGTCCAATCAAGTGGATTGTAGAAGGGAACATGCACATGAAACAAACATGCACATGAAATGCGACTTCGATAAGTGATACTAATTCATGGATATGAGTTACAAGAAGCAGCAAAGTAGCCGTCCTTCCAACTGAGTCAGGATAGGGTTTGAGTATGCAATGAGCAATGCGTTCTCAACTTTGTGGTCAATCTATCTTCAACAGAATATCGACCAAAGACGCGAGCCCATGGCTCGGGAAAGTGATGACATCTACATGTCAATGGATTCTACAATAATGCGTGCAACGGTCTGCCTTCACTCGACGTATTGTTGCTAGTGGGTACATCCCAACTCCCAAAGAGATAAGTGCTCGTGCTGAGTGTCGTCCATAACATGGACCTGAGAAAGCCCACCATATCCGACAGATGGTGGTGGTGTTAGTGACTCCTCCGAAGGCTCCGTCTCGCTACCCTCGGACGGGAGTGGATGTTGTTCTGGTGATTTCTCGAGTGTCGCCACCGGGAATGATGATACAATGCAAATGATGCATCCCTCGTCAACAGAACGTGATAAGGTTGGTGCTAACATGCCTGCACTGGAATGTACGTATGGGTGCTATGTATAACAGGTATGAGTGTCTGTGCCGTGTAACTAACGCATGTGTGCGGTTATAATCTAGTATGCATTCCTAGTTATCTATAACCAATGGCTCTGATACCAATCTGTCACACCCCCAAATTCCACTAACGGAGTTTTACCGTTTAGTGCGTGACAAACCAGGATCTCAATCATTAATTACATCAAACGAAACTATATGGGACTCAAATTGAAATATTATAAAAGTTCAGAGTAAATGCGGAAGCAATGAATAAAAAGTAAACGCACAAAACAAACGCGGCCAATGTCTAGTTCAAAACAAAGTAAATACGATAGCTTAAATGTCTTGATTATAAATAAGATAATATTCGGACTCCATGCATGTCCAAATCATGCACCTGTGCCTTAACTTAGCATCCTGAGAAAACATGTAAGAAAAAGTGTCAACACAAGGTTGGTGAGTTCACAGGTTTCAGTATACAAATAAACGTTTACCAGATTATTGAACATTCAATATGTATCTATACGTAGCTAACCTATGTTTCATGTTTTACTAAAGCGTTTGCAACCGAAGCTGACTATTTGTTTATTTGCCTCATGCCAGGTCTATCAACTCTAACGATGTGAGTAGGCTAACATTTCACTCATTCGACCTCCAATCGAGTTAGCGCGACTAACGAGGGTGGGATTTGTCAAACTCAATAGTAATATTAAACATTACCTCGCTAAGATCCATATTAACGGTTCGATGTGTGTTGAGGACTTTCAGCGATAACGTGTTACGCTTAGCTTTAACATTGATAACATATGAATACAATATTCCAAAAATAGTTTGCGACATGTTTTCTCCCCCAAGATACAACAGTAAAACGGGTCGTGAAAACTCACCTGAGTTGCATAGGTAGATTCACACAAGAATGAGATTCAAACCACAAGTGTTAGCCTGCAACGGCTTACGTATGCCCTAGAATTATACACATAACAATTAGGGATACAATGGGATTTGTGACAACGACACGAAAGGTTGAACGTCTTACGACGCTCTAATGATCAAGGAGTAGACGAACTTGTCCACGGGAATAAGGATAATAATTAAGGTAAAAGTGTTCGTGTCGAACGTCTCTAATTACGAATAATATTATTGAAATAAATATTCGTGTGTTTTCGTCATTAAATAATGGTCTAGGAAAATAATATAAATTATTATATTATTTTAAACTCGTAGAATTAATATGATAATCATTTATGTGACAAAAATAATAAATATATTATTTTTATTCGAGATTAAAACTTGAGTAATAATATAAATAATTATACTATTTATAAATTTGAAGTGTTACCCAATGCTCATTAATGCGACGAAAATAATATAAAATATATTATTTTTAATTGGAGTCAGGAATTAAAAATAAAAGGGATTAAAAATAATATAAATATATTATTTTATTCAGAGTTATAGGTTGGATAATAATATTTTATATTATTATAAAAGTGTGAAATAATATTAGAAATGTGTTAAAAATCTAAACCCGAGCCCACGGGTGATTTTACCGGGTTAAAACATTTTAGTATTACGGGAAATGTTTTTGTATAAAAATATAATGTAAAAAGTTGCTCAGAAAAAGAATAGGGTTAGAGAGACTCAAGCCCGGGTCTTTCCCCTATCAACACAAAGCCTTAACCGGTCCACCCGCTAGGGTAATCGCGTATAAGACCCAGATCAGATTTGTTTTAATCTTCCAATCCACTGTGTTCTTCCCCTTTTGTGCGATCCGAACCAAAATCAACCCTTAATCTCTTGAAATCGATCGCGATTGACCAAAAGATCATAGGGGTTTTGTTCATCAGGGAATTTCGAGTCTATGAGTGAATTTAATTGCAAAAATCATTGCGTTTTAAGATCGTTAATTTCTGCTTTGAAAAGCCGAAAATCCTAAGTTTAACGTGGGATCGATTTGACTAAAACTGATATGATTACACGTTGGATTCATAGGGCTTTCACTATACAGATGTTTGCGAAGCTGATGACACAATTTAATTTGATTGAGGTTAAGTCTAGATCAGGGTTCGATTAAACCCGAAATATGATGAACCCTAGAATTGGTCCGAGTTCAATTCGTTGATATAAGCCTCAATTAGCTTAAGGCTTTTGTTCTACAGATGGAAACGAGTCTGAGGGAGTGATTAGGTACCTTGAATGACAACGAACTGATGGAGATCGGCTAGACCATAGTTTCGGCTTCGACGTGATGGTTCCCGACGTCTCTTGATACGTCTCCGGCGAAATTTATGTGTGCAATTGACTCAGAGGAATGCTACTAGAGTGTGCAGGTGTTTGATTGTGAGGATAATGATCGGATTGATCGGATTTGATGGGTTCGTGATAAGGAGTCGACGGTTACGAGTTTGGGGCCATAATTTGCAATCATAAACGATGATAAATGGTTAGAAACGACAACTTAATGGTCGAAATTATCAATGTAGCGAGTATCAGTTACTAATTCGGACAGTTTTGCAGGTTATAGTCACGAATTTGAATCAAGAACAAAAGGGGTTTAACTTTTAAAAGTCAACAGTTACATACACACATGATTTTTGACTTCACCAAGTCAACAGAATTGAGTTTTGAGTAAATACACAACTAGTCCTTGTAGTTTGTGTGTATTAGGGTTTGAATAATGACAAGTTTAGTCCTTGTGGTTTGAAATTAGCTAACAGGGTTAAGAGATAATGGAATTCGAGTTAACGGGGTTAACCCGAAATAGTCGGATGTCACATCATCCCTTAGTTGAAAGAATTTTCGTCCCGAAAATTAAAAAAAAATCTGGATGTCACACCCTTAGCATTGGGATGAATAGTTACAGTTGCTCGAAATTCTCTAACAAAGGACGCACATATAACCCGATTCCCCACAATGGCATAAATGATTAGTGATGTGTTTGAGACCCACAATCATGGACTTGAAAGATTCAAACCTTATGGTGGGTCCATCAAATATGCAAAAAAGTTATGTTCTGGTATGAACTTCAACTCAGCTTGCACATCTGCACAAAACTTTCCACGTTAGGATAATTTTATTAACTTGAAAGTATATGGGTTTAATAAGGAGCTTGAAAGATATAAGTTCTTGGAACATAAGAGAGGTTCTCGGAAATAATGGGGTTCACGGGACAAACAGGTTCACGGATTCTTATAGGTTCACGGGAGAAGGCAAGTTTTCGGCCTTTTGAAAGGTTCACAGGAAGGTGAACAGTTCACAAGAACTTTGAAAGTTCACGGTATATTTCATTCCAACGCCGAAACCATCCAAACTTCAAATTAGATGATCAAACCATGGTTTTGTGATGAAACACAAGCACCGTTGAGCTCGTCTGATGATCTCGCATCAAACCTAACTATCAATTCATTTTTTATCCATCAAAACACTTCTCAATTGATCGAATCAAGGTTTTGAGAGATATACGGTATAAACCCTCACCCATGTGTACTAAAATCACCTGTGTTTGGGGGGTTCCATAGATGATAAATAATTACACATGATAAAATGGGAAACAAAGTGATGACGGGGGAGTTCATCTTTCCCCATTCCCATCTCTGACACTCTCCCTTTTCAAAATCTGATTTTTTCGTCCTTTCCCAATCCAACCCTAATAAAGGTGTGAAACCCATCTTTCTTCATCCTAAACCCTTTTTCAGTTTAAATAAATAAATAATAATAATTAGTAGTATAACCTATGCGTTGCTGCATGTTAAAGCACGAGAAAAATCCATGTTTTCGACCGTGTGTTATTTTTGAAAAAGAAGTTAAACCGTGAAAACTTATAAAAAGGAATAACAAAAGAAAGAAATTATTTAAAAAAAAATGCTTACGTTAGCAATATACATCATGGAACTGTAAATAATCTCTCAACGGCCGACATTGAATTTTTTTTAGCATGTATAATGGTATAAGATTAATATAAAACAAAAAAAATAACTATTTAAAAAACAACATTTCATTAATTCACGAATATTAATTGCTTTCATTATTCTTCATAATGTCGATCCAAGCATTTGTCAAAGTTGTTTACGAGCTAAAAAAAATACTTTATTTGAATATAACTCGGTTTTCATTCAAATTTATATTATAATGTTGACTAAAAAAATAAAGAAAACTGTATATTTAATGTTTAAAAATAGTTAACGACCATAAGTTATTAAAGAAAAAATCAAATTAGATGTTAAATAAAATAATAATAATATAATATTAATAAAAATAATAAATAATCAGTTGAATGAGAGAGAAACGTGACAATCAACCCAAAATAAAACCAAATTTAGATTTCGATGGGGTGAGGTGATGTTACTGCCGGTGCACCAACACCCCGCACCCCATCGGGTTACGGTTAGGAGTTTTGGATGGAAACAAAAGCTTGCATAGGGACCATGATGATTTTAAGAATCACTGATATCAAACTATGAAACTAATCGACTACTTCTGTACGTCGTTATAAATGTTCTGTAGTCAAAACTCTAATTTCGAAACCACCAGAGTAGTTGGTGAGAGTTAATACCTTTGTCATAATAAAATTCAATTTCTACGTGGATGTTATTTTAATATTACCAAATTGGGAAAATGAATTACAAAGAAATGCATCTATTTATTTTTATCGGATAAATGAGTAAAAGTTAAAGTTTGAACATAGAAAAGAATATTTTTTTTTTCTAAAAAAGTGTTAATAAAAAACTTATTTATCAAAATGGTGTTGTTGAAAAAATATTTACTAAATTAGTGTTTTTAAAAAACTTGTTTTTTCTCTCTTCTTATCTAACTGGATAAACCTAATTCAATAATGACTATATTAATAAAAGAGATTTTTGTTATTATTTACTAATTATCATTACTCATTATATTATTATTAGTATTTAATTTCATTTTTTATGTGATGTGTTTGACGTTCTTAAAATATTACTGAATAAACTGATTTTTTTAGGAATAAATATTACTGAATAAATTGAATTGATATTGTTTAGCTAAAGAATATTTTCTAAAAATAATTTATTATTTTAAATTGTTTAATCTTTGTTATAATCCACTTCTGTTATTAAAAAAATATAAGTTAATTGTATATTTTTATTAAGTAACTGATTCAAGAATTTATTTTTATGTTTTTTTTTATCTTATAACCTTTAAAATATAATGTCTTCTAAAATTCTTGATTTTCCGTTTGAATGTGAACTTTTTTCACGAGATGAATACTAATATACACGTCGTTAAAACCGAATTTTATAAATTTTAACACCCCGACACAACGCGCGAGTTTCACATACTAGTTAATTTTACAAATACAGCATCATTATTTGATTGATTTTAGTCTAAACTATTGAACGGACTAAAGGTATTTTAATATTTTATCTATATTTAAGTTTAATGTTTTATTTCTACGTCATACAATAACATGTACTATTTATTCTTATAAAAAAGTCAAATTAAATGCATAAAAAATTACTATTAAACCTAAACTAAGGTGGAGTATTTTTTTTATTACAAAATAAAAACTTAGATACATATGTTAAAAAGGAAGCACATAAAAAAACAAAATTAAAACATAATAATAATTAATTATTAGTAAATACTAAATAGAAACGATATCTTTTAATAATCTGGTCATTATTACATTAGGTTTTATCCAATTAAATTAAGAGAGAGAAAGTGAGAGATAAACAAGTTTTTTAAAAAACAATATTTTGATAAATATTTTTTTAACAACACTATTTTGATAAATAAGTTTTCTATCAACACCTATTTGAAAAAAAACTCAAAGAATATTTAGCAAGTAGAGTTTAGTATCTAAATCTTTAAAATATTTTAATTTTACACAAACTATATTATTTGAGATATGGATATAGTTAGTGATTGTGAGCAAAAGGTAAGTGTCACGTGCGTGCTATCTCACTCATTTGGGAGAGTTATGGTTAGACTACGTGAAGTGGTTAGTGAGTGTGAATAAAAAAAGACAATGTCACGTAGGCGTTATGTAGGCAATGAATTTGATCACACTCACACCCACTAAGGGTGTAGTGGTTTCAGTTTTTTTAATACATTTCTTAATTATTTTTAAAACAACTAGTATTAACTTTTAAAAACATTTACATATTATCCGAAATGTCAATCCAAACACGTGTTAAAACCATTTACGAGACCAAAAATATTTTTTTTGAAACAACTATGTTTTTGTTCAAACTTATATCTGAATATTCAGGAAAAAAAAGTAAAACTATGTATTTAGTTTTTTTTTAATTCATTACCGAGCACACATTATTTGAAAAAAATCAAATTAAATTCTAAACTAATTATTATAATAAAAAATTAGAAAATGAAAATGATGAGTTGGGAAGTTATGAATGGCACATTTTAATAAAAGCAAACTACTTTTGCCCCCAAGGCTTGCGAGCATGGTCACGTTGACGGGGCCACGTCCGGCCTCACGAACCTATGCTTTGGTGTTCCTCCGTGGTCACGTCGATGTCGTTTTCACGTCCCCTAACGCAATATCACTACACATAATCTTAGTTTGTGTGAGTGATTGTTTTGAAAAAAAAAAGACTTATTAATTAATTTTCAGACAATTAATTTAGTTAATAAATTAAAAACATGATAAATCGTGCTTACAAAACCAAACACGTGTCAAAAGACGCTCACGAGAACAAAAAATATTTTTTTAAAACAACTTCGTTGTCATTAAAATTTATACCGGATGGCTTTTTAGTTTAAAATGTGGTCGCTCTAAAAAAGTATTTAAATAATTATAGTTTTCCATTAAAAAAAAAGGAATTAAAAGTCAATTCATATTAAACCTGAAAATATTTATACCGGCACAACTTTTGTAAGAGGCAAATATTCAAACCACTAGACCACTAGATCATGTGTATAATAAAATCAAGATGACCCGATCCCAAGTGCTTGAGCAAGTCAATAATTGAATAATAGGGTGACCTAATCTAAAATTCTTGAATCTGACATATGAACTCGCGTGTAAATTAGGTGAACTACTTGTTATTTGTTAAAAGTTATGGGATATGAGTTTCGACATACTCTAGCCAATTTTTAATTTTAGCGCATTTAATAAACGAGGACGATCTAAACTTTATAAGCTATTTAAAATTGGCTTATTAAAAGTTACATGATCTGAGCTTCGACGTACTCGAGCCAATCTTAAACAAAAGCTCATTTAATAAACCAACACAAGCTTGAACTTTTTATAAATATAATAATTTTTATACGTAACATAAATATTACAAAAGAAATCTATCTATACTAATAAACAAGTAAAAAAATGAACACTTGTCAGTTTGTGGTTCAATCTCAACTTTGTTTTCCCGCCTCTTTCTCCTATTTAATACTATACTAAAAGAATATACATTTTTAAATATTTAATATCAATCTAATTATGGATATTTTTTTATTTAATTATGGATTGTTATTATATTATTAAAAAAATAGATTTAATATGGATTATCATTTATCAATTACATAAAATAAAATACCAAGTAAAAAAAATATTTTAAAAATTAACTTAATAGAATTTATAATTGTCACGTTAAAGTAGACATATTTTGACGAGTGTATGTGTTAAAATATTACATTATATTTTATTTAACCCGCATAAAAACGGGTTTTTAAAAACGTAATTTTTATTTCTAATTATATAACATTATATTTATTTAACCCGTGTAATACACGGGATTCTAACCTAGTACTATTATATATAAATAAAAAATAACTAAATAATATAAACTTATAAAAAATATTTATATATATATATATAATTATATAAGTATATAAAAATGTACTTAGATAATTAGTAAGTAAAAATGGGTTGGACTCTAGGATTAGATATAATCCTTTAAACAAGTCAAGATTGGCTCGGCTCCACCCTACCCTATCACGAATAAGCTATGTAGTGATGAAGCTGGAAACGTGAAGAGTTTTTTGTTGAAGCACTTTTGTGTGACAGACACTCTGGATATTGTCGTAGCTTTTGTACTTGTCTTTATGTATTAGTATTTGTATTTAAGTATCTGTATGTATTGATTATCGAGTAGTAATCACATATGTATGTATTTAGTTTGTCTGTTTCTGTTAAGTGTTATGCGCACTTAGTAAGTGCGCAGGATGTATATCCTTCGTACTTGCTAAGTACGCATGAACAACAGTCTTGCGTACTTGCTAAGTACGCAGGAAACAGGTCTAGTATAAATAGCAGGTCTTGACAGAATTTATGTACGCATTCATTTTGTAATAGTTCTGTAATCGACTGAGTTTATAATAGACGAAGTTTGAAAATGTCTTTGTTGTCGGTTTACTTTGTGTTGTTTGATTCTCCACCTAGTCACGGGCATTTCGCACCCGGTTAGACTATTCACACACCCACACGTAACGATCCAAGACACCCGGGGACCTACAAGTGGTATCAGAGCATTGACTCTTGATTTCGAGTGTTGTGAGTGTGTTAGGAGCATCACAATCTACAGACTTTTTACAAGCAAAAGTGACTGATTTTTGGTGATTTTTGTGATAAAATAGGGGTAGCTCTTGAGCACTATTTTAGAGTCAAAAATCGGTAAAAATCCAACCTTTTGTTGTTTGTTTGAGTGTTTTGATCATCAAGGGTTTGTTAGAAACAAGTTCTAACTCTTTGGCTGGATTAATTTGGTCAAATCTTCAATTTTTGAAGATCTTGTGTTTTTTCAGTGACCGAAAAAAGTTGGTGAAAGTTGGTGAAAAGGTGACCTACGTACTTACCTTTTTTGGCAATAAGTACAGTCTTCCTGCGTACTTCCTAAGTACGCAAGACCATTCTTGATGCGTACTTAACCTAATTCCTGCGTACTTACCATCTACTCTTGCGTACTTATTAAGTACGCAAGAGCAAATCTTAAGTGCGCCAGGCCATTCTTAAGTGCGCAAGTTGTGCTGACTATTCTGAGTTTTGACTAAGTGTATCACTATGGTAAATCTTCAGAACCTTGGAAACCTACTTAACTATGACAATGAGATTGGGACTCCACAGAAACCACCAAAGCTGCTTAATGTTAATGATTATTCGAATTGAAAAACACGCTTTGAACATTATATATCATACACTGATTCCTCATTGTGGATAACCATTCTTGAGGGTTATAAGAATCCCACCTATACATATCTTGATGAGGTTGTTCCCAAGCCTATCTCTAAACTGGATGAAGAAGAAAAGAAGGTTTATGATAGAGAAAAGAAGGCACATGGATCTTTGACAATGGCCCTAACTAGAGAGCTTTTTCACAGCTTCAGAGGATATGATAACTCTAAAGATCTCTGGAAGGCATTGCAAAAAAGATTTGAGGGGAACAGTGACATCAAGAAGAGCAAGAGAGATCTCCTGAGAAAGCAGTATGAGTGCTTTAGATACCTGGAGAATGAATCTACAGATGAACTTATATCTAGATTCTATCACATGCAAACTGAGTTAAAAGCTTATGATCTAACGTATCCTGATGAGGAGTTAGTTGAAAAGTTTTTGGATGCCTTACCGCCAAAGTTTGAGATGTACACCACTCTGATGAGAGAGAACTCCAAGTTTTATGAGATGACGATTGAACAAGCAATTGGAAAGATTCAAGCACACGATATGAATCTGAAAAGAAGAGAAAGCTTAGGGAGACCTCAAATCCAAGACCTTTCTATGTATTATGGGGCGTCTTCCACAGCTAAGTCATCGGGTTTAGGAATTGCCCTATTCTCAGGGAACTCTCATGAAGAAGAAAACTCAAATGTTTGTGATGATCATGCATGCTTTACAGCATCTGGATCTGGCCCTCACCACCAAAATTACTCAAGAAATCCTCCTTCCACATCTTCAGCTAACCAGTCTGCTATAGCCAAAATAGATGAAGATCATGTGGCTTTGTTCTCATCGTGTATGCTTGCCTATGAGAACTTCATTGGTGGCAAGCTAACGGATCCTGAAACCATTAAAGAAGATTTTAATTACATGGATCCTGATGACATGGAGAACATGGATATTCAGTGGAATATGGCCATGATCTTGAGAAGAGCCAAACGTTTCTTGAACAGAACCGGAAGGAAGTTCATTGGTGGGCATTCTAATGCCAATGTTGGTTTTGATAAATCCAAAGCCAAGTGCTACAAGTGTCAGAACTTTGGACACTTTGCTCGCGAATGTCAAAAAGACAAAGCTCCAGCTTCGTGGTTCACCAGACCAAGCCAAGGAAACGGTCAAGGGTACAACAATTCTAACAACCGCAATCAAAGTTAAGGTGGAATGTCCAATGCTTTGGTAGCTCAACAGGACGAAAGCTTTGATTGGGGTGTTCATTTGGGGGGTGTTCATTTGGAGGGTGATCTTATTGCTCAAACACAAGTTGGTCTCATGGCTGAGATCGTTGAGATGATGGAAGAAGAAGAAAGGGAAGCATCTGTGGCTGACCAAAGGGAGTCTACAACTGCATTTGCCCTCGTGGCTATTGGAGAGGCATCATGTTCGTCAACTGAGGTAGATTCTAACTCTTTTTCCATCATTTCTTGTTCTAAATGTCTAAGCTTGAAAGATGAAAATTCTAAGCTTCAAGACAAAGGTCGAACCCTTTCGTATTGCAGCTTTAAGCTGCAAAGAAAATGAAAAACGTTACAAAGATTCAATTAAACTTTAAAGAAAGAAAGAAAGACGTGATTTTTCACTTAAAATCAGTGATCAACAGTTTCATTTGGATGTTGCGAACACGGGGTTGGAAAAGAGAAATACTGAAATAACCAAGCTGCAAAATGAGATCTTGTAGTTGAATGGCAAAATTGAGAAGTTGAAAAATTCTCGTTTTGTGGTGGAACACTACGAATCAGTAGTGAGACAAGTGAGTGGCTTAGGGTTGGGTACTAATGCCATTCCGTCACCAATAAGCGGGAAATTTGTCAACGGCTTAATTGATATTGATTTGTTGTGTCTTGATGAATCCTCTAGTCAGGACGATTCCTCTAACAAGGATGATTCCTCAAGTAAGGCTGGCTCTGCCTCTGATGAAGAGTTCTTTACTGATGAAGGCTATGAGAACACCTGCCCTGATGGTGTAGTCTTAGAGGAGTTTATTGGTGAACACAAAATTAAGAAAAACATTGTCACTGATCGTGATAATTGCATTTTAACTGAACCAGATACTGTTGAAACAAATGAAAAATTGAAAGTGATGCTTTATGGGGGTTATAAAAATATTAACCAAGTTAAGAAAGAAGCCTTTGCATCTCATTATGGGCTTGGTTATCAAGAGAACTTGCAAAAATATTATATTCCCAAAACTGAATCACCATCGGGTCAAACAAATGCTACTGTTCATCAAAAAATCCTCCTGCTCATCATGTCGAGTCATCTAATGCCCGATCTAATGAGCCTTATAGGAGGATTTACAAAGAAAAGAGAACATGTTTTCACTGTGGTATGGTCGGTCACATCATGGTGAACTGCCCTAATAAGAATCAAGGGAAATGGCTAATTGGTTCACAACCAGCTGTTATCCCCAAGTCACCACCCGTGAAACAACCCAAGAGTCCAAAATCAAATGTGGTGAAACCTATGGTGAAGCCAAAGACCACATCTGAGGCTAAACCATATGTTCCAAAAAGGGAAAAGCTATCTGCTAAACCATGTGCCTCTACCTCTGGTAGTGCACCAACAGATGTGAAACTCTCTAAACCACAAAGGAGAAGAAGGAACAAGAGATTGAGAAGTTAGAACAGCTGGCAAAAATTCAATCAGGTGAAGCTTCTACTAGTTCACCTGCTGTTGTTGAATGCAAGCCTACTGTTTCGGTAAAGCAAAAGAAGAGGTCCTGGAACAAGAAATCTAAAAGTTCTCAATCTTCTGATCCCAAGTCTTCTAAAGATTCACCCATTTTTGACAGTCACGACTGTGAATTGATCGATTTTGTTTATTTTGAGAAAGACGGACGACCCAAGACCACTATGGCTTGGATCTCCAAATCTAAATAATTTGTTTGTGACTCGTTCAGGGACATCCGAAGGGTACTATATCTAATCGTTGGTATATAGATAGTGGATGTTCTCGGCACATGACAGGCAACATGGCCCTACTTCAAGATGTTAAACCATTCAGAGGCGGCTATGTGGCCTTTGCAAGAGAGAAAGGCGGTAGTATCACATGTCTGTGTTAGCTTTGACAACGTCAACTACTGCGAGCAGCTGAAGCATAACCTGTTGAGTGTTTCTCAAATGTGCGACAAGGAGTACTCGGTTATGTTTGACAAGTCATAATGCATGATTCTCAAACCTAGTTTTGAGGTTCCTGAAGACTGGATTTTGATGAGAGCACCAAGAACAAACGACACCTATCAGATCGATATAAGCGTGGCAACAACCACCTCACCAGTTACTACTTGTTTGCTTACAAAAGCGACAGAGCTTGACTCAATCTTGTGGTATAGGAAACTCGGACACATTTCTTATCGTAAAATGAATCATCTTGTCCGAAACGGTTTAGTTACCGGAGTTCCTAAGCTAAGATTTGCCGTTGCAGATGACTTTATGCCTTGTAAAAAGGGCAAACAGCAACGGAAGTCTCACAAGCCCAAGCTCCAAAACTCCATCGATACCCCTATGGAGCTCTTACATATCGATCTTTTTGGCCCATAAGTATCAAGAGTATTGGAGGTAAGTCATACTTTCTAGTGGTAACTGATGATTTATCACGTTTTTTCTTAGGTGCATTTCTTAGGTACAAAGGACGAGACTGCTAATATTCTTCAATACCTGATCTTGAGCCTGGAATCTTTATGCAAGCTGTAGGTTAGAAGAATAAGGAGTGATAATCAAGAGTAATTTGATGAAGCTTGTAGAAGCATGTTTTTGTAACTATAGATAAAATTCTATGTATCGGTGTACGTGGCTAGTACGAAGGAAGGTGTCTGAGTACTTAGCCTGCACACGAGTTTGGTCCTGCGTACTTAGTAAGTACGCAAGGCTTTTGCCTTGCGTACTTGTCAAGTAGGCATGACCAAACCCTGCGTACTTAGACAAGTACGCGGGTAATGTTCCTTCCCCTATAAATAGAATACTTGCCTTCATTTGTAGGTGGAACTCTGGAACTAGGTTGAGAGGTTTCCGGGTCGGGACGAGCTCTCCCGACCCCAGGACCGTGAGCTTATATGAGAGATGTGTGCTCCTTCGGTATGTAGTCTGTAATACGGGATGACTTCTATGTTATGGATTACGTATCGTTTCATTATCCTTTGTCTTTTTTCTTGTTTCTCTGCTTTGTTTCTTGGTTCCCACACAAATCACAGAACAGATCCTTGTATCTCCGCTGATAAGTTGGCTAGAAAGCCAACAATTTGAAAGAATTGAAGACCTAGTTAATCGAGAATTCCACACTCGTGTTCGACTAGTTACACCACCCACATGGTAGAGATCCTAGACCTGAGGATCTACAATTTGAAAGAATAAAATCCTGGAGTTGGCTAGTTGTGCTTTTTGAGGATTTGAGTGAAGTGATGATGAAGCTGGTCATAGTTTACAGAGAAATGAGGGGGATAAAAATAAATGTATCATCAACCGTGATTTCTCGTGTATACTATATTTTTCGTGCTCATTGGTCAAGCCTGTGTTCAAGATTTGATGTGATTCAATTATGATGGGATTTCTCATTCGAGATCTGGGCGGAATCCATATAGACAACCTAGTTATGGAACTTCACCGTGGTGAAAGTATACAGATTAGGAGGTGTGAACCAGGAATGAAGATCTAATTGAAGAATGTTGGACTTTGGATATAAGGTGATCACTGCTGAGCATGATTTTGTGTTTGATTCTATCAAGTGTTTTCAGGATGAAGCTGAATATCCATTGGATTATTAGTTGAAGATGGAACCTTTTATCATTGGCCGATGGGATAGGAAACATACCCTTGTTTCTGGTCTAGTCAGATGGAGCTTAAACTGAAAGGCGATATTGTAATGAACATCTTCGGGAATTTGGTTAACCCATGAAGATACAGGATAGAGTTGGACACATCTGGTTGAAGACTTAAGTTTATCTTACTGGAATTCCTCTGAGAGCTGATTAGTCTGATGTAGGTTATTGGAAATTCAAAGTCTCTATCATATGCCAGCTGATTTGGAGTTGTCTTAGTCTACTATTGTTACCTGGTTAGGAAGACATTGTTAGACTCAGAATTCTAAGTCAGGGTGGAGCAAGCTACTGTTGAGAGGATGAACTACAATGAAGTGTGTTGGGTTAGTCGGTTCCTATTGAAGCACTTGGTTTGGTCTACAATGAAAGCTACAGTTAAGATGGAGTCGGGTTTGTCATCAGTCGGCAACTGAAGACTGAAGTTTGAAGATTTGAAGATCTCAAGTGGAATGCCAGAAGATCAAGTCTCGCCAGACGACACTTGATGTCATTAGTTTAGAGGGTGTCTGTTAGGACATTCTTTGTAAACTGATGTTTATCAGTGTTAGAGATAGATATAATTTGATGCTATAGTTAAGAGGGAGTTTGTAGAAGCATGTTTTTTTGTAGCTATAGATAAAATTCTATGTATCGGTGTACGTGGCTAGTACGCAGGAGGGTGTTCCTGAGTACTTAGCCTGCACACTAGTTTGGTCCTGCGTACTTAGTAAGTACGCAAGGCTTTTGTCAAGTACGCATGACCAAACCCTGCGTACTTAGCCAAGTACGCAGGTAATGTTCCTTCCCCTATAAATAGAAGACTTGTCTTCATTTGTATGTGGAACTCTGGAACTAGGTTGAGAGGTGTCCGGGTCGGGACGAGCTCTCCCGACCCATGGACCGTGAGCTTAGATGTGAGATGTGTGCTCCTTCGGTATGTAGTCTGTAATACGGGATGACTTCTATGTTATGGATTACGTATCGTTTCATTATCTTTTGTCTTTGTTCTTGTTTCTCTGCTTTGTTTCTTTGTTCCCACACAAATCACAGAATGGATCCGTGTATCTTCGCTGCGTGACGAGGCTCCCTGGACCTACAAGTGGTATCAGAGCCTCGGTGTTCGTTGATTTGTCTTCTAGTTTTGGATTTTTAGGGTTTTTTAGCAGATCTGTGTTATACAAGTTCACTACTTTTTCTTGCAAAAATCCTCAAATCTGAGTTTGTTATCACTTCATTTGGTGTTTGGAAGGCTAAGGGTTTGTTAGATGATGTTTTCTAAGCTTTTGGAAGCATTATTTTCTTAGATCCATCACTTTTCGAGCATTCTCCTCAAGATCCGTCAAGAACGCTGTTACTTTTTGATAAGTACCCAAATTCAGCTTTTTTGCGTACTTACTAAGTACGCATGGGTTTTGCCTTGCGTACTTACTAAGTACGCAAGAGTAGTTGTCCTGCGTACTTATTAAGTACGCATGAGTATTTGAATCTGCGTACTTAGCATGTACGCATGGTTGGCTTTGCGAACTTATCAAATACGCATGAGCACTTGGCTTTGCGTATTTACTAAATACGCATGGGCACCCTTTATGTGTGTATTTACTAAGTACACATGAACGAGTATCTGGGATTTAAAAAAAAAGTTTTTTTTTCGGGAAAACTTTTCATAGCCAAATTTTTGAGGGATCATTTGTAAGCTTGTTTCGAGACATTTTTGAGAAGATAGTAATTTTGGTTTTTCTGGACTAAAATTTGTATACGATGTGGCTTGGCGAAACACGGACTAGATTTTTGTTGGATGATACCACTTGTCATACATTGTTTAAGTGTTCATACCTGAAAATGTAGGCTACGAGTATCCGGGATACTTATTTAATAGGGTATGAATGCTGAACTAATGGGAGCAATTGGGTCGTTATCGGCTAAAGGTCTCGTTCTATTTGTGAAGATGTGGCTGCTTTGGGTCTTTTGGAAAGAGAATCATCTTGTTTAGGTATTCAAACATGAATATGTAGGCTACGAGTATCCGGGATACTTCTTTAATAGGGGATGAATACTAGAACAACTTGAACCCAAGGATTTGCTGTTTTGGATCTTTGCAAAGGAATAAAAGAATAAAATACTGGAGTTGGCTAGTTGTGTTTTTTGAGGATTTGAGTGACGTGGTAATGAAGCTGGTCATAGTTTACAGAGAAATGAGGGGGTTAAAAATAAATGTATCATCAACCGTGATTTCTCGTGTAAATTATAATTTTCGTGCTCATTGGTCAAGCCTGTGTTCAAGATTTGATGTGATTCAATTATGATGGGATTTCTCATTCGGGATCTGGGCGGAATCCAGATAGACAACCTAGTTATGAAACTTCACCACGGTGAAAGTATACAGATTAGGAGGTGTGAACCAGGAATGAAGATCTAATTGAAGAATGTTGGACTTTGGATATAAGTTGATCACCGCTGAGCATGATTTTGTGTTTGATTCTATCAAGTGTTTTCAGGATGAAGCTGGATATCCGTTGGATTATTAGTTGAAGATGGAACCTTTTATCATTGGCCGATGGGATAGGAAACATACCCTTATTTCTGGTCTAGTCAAATGGAGCTTAAACTAAAAGGGGATATTGGAAATGATCATCTTCGAGAATTTGGTTAACTCGTGAAGATACAAGATAGAGTTGGATACATCTGGTTGAATACTTAAATTTATCTTACTGGAATTCCTATGGGAGCTGATTAGTCTGATACAGGTTATTGAAAATTCAAACTCTCTATCATATGCCAGCTGATTTGGAGTTGTCTTAGTCTACTATTATTACCTGGTTAGGAAGACATTGTTAGACTCTGAATTCTAAGTCTGGGTGGAGCAAGCTAATGCTGAGAGGATGAACTGCAATGAAGTGTGTTGAGTTAGTTGGTTCCTATTGAAGCACTTGGTTTGGTCTACAATGAAAGCTACAGTTAAGATGGAGTCGGTGTGTCATCACTCGGCAACTGAAGACTGAAGTTTGAAGATTTGAAGATATCAAGTGGAATGCCAGAACATCAAGTCTCGCCAGAAGACACTTGATGTCATTAGTTTAAAGGGAGTCTGTTAGGACATTCTTTGTAAATTGATGTTTATCAGTGTTAGAGTTAGATAGAATTTGATGCTATAGTTAAGTGGGGGTTTGTAGAAGCATGTTTTTGTAACTATAGATAAAATTCTATGTATCGGTGTACATGGCTAGTACGCAGGAGGGTGTTCCTGAGTACTTAGCCTGCACACCAGTTTGGTCCTACGTACTTAGTAAGTACGTACGCAAGGCTTTTGCCTTGCGTACTTGTCAAATACGCATGACCAAACCCTGCGTACTTAGACAAGTACGCAGGTAATGTTCCTTCCCCTATAAATAGAAGACTTGTCTTCATTTGTAGGTGAAACTCTAGAACTAGGTTGAGAGGTGTCCGGGTCGGGACGAGCTCTCCCGACCCCTGGACCGTGAGCTTAGATGAGAGATGTGTGCTCCTTCGGTATGTAGTCTGTAATACGAGATGACTTCTATGTTATGGATTACGTATCGTTTCATTATCTTTTGTCTTTGTTCTTGTTTCTCTGCTTTGTTTCTTGGTTCCCACATAAATCACAGAACAGATCTATGTATCTCCGCTGCGCGACGAGGCTCCCGGGACCTACAAAGCTTTTCTGTCTCAAGAAGGGTATTCGTCATGAATTCAGTGCCCCGTACACACCTCAGCAGAACAGAGTTGCAGAAAGAAAGAACAGAACCTTGATCGAGACTGCAAGGACAATGCTGTCAGATGCAAAGCTTCCTATAACTTTCTGGGCAGAAGCAGTAAATACAGCTTGTCACGTCTTAAACAGAGTTCTGGTGGTTAAAAGGCACAGTAAAACTTGCTATGAGTTGATCAACAATCGACCTCTCAATCTTGACTACCTAGTACCTTTTGGTAGTCCCTGTTCCTTATTGCTAAGATACAAGGATCGCAAATCCAAATTTCATGAAAAAGTAGTGGAAGGCATCTTCTTAGGATATGTTGCCAATTCACCATGCAAGAGAGTGTACAATATAGGGACTCGTACTGTCAAAGAATGGTTCGAAGTAGATTGCAGCAAACACAACATTCCACCGGAACCAACCGATCCAGCTTGGGGTTTTAATTATGATGCTCTATTCAAGTCTTTCAACCTTCCTGATCTATCTGCAGATGGTGCCTCAAATGTGTACGATTTATTTAATGGCGGTGATGACTCCAATTTCTCCACTCGTGCCACGGTACCAATGGTAACTCCCGATTCCAAAGTTGCATCTGCATCTAGAACTCATGATAGTGATGACATTGAAGTTGTTCATGTTGATGGAGATGACGCTCCAGCTGATCCTAACACTCATGTAGGAAATGAAGCTCCAGCTGATCCAATCAACATTGAATCTTCTTCTTCTGGAACACAAGATATGGGGGAGTTGAGCACGAATCTAGACACAAATCTTTAGGAACCGCATGTACCAGAGACGAGAGTGCATAAGAATCATCCAATTGACAACATTATTGGTGATCCTCATGCCGGTGTTCAAACTCGTCATAGAACCATTGCTGAGAACACAAGTTTGTACACTGAGATACTTGACACTGGTATCATGGAAACATGTTTGCATGCTGCATTTGTATTCCAATTGGAGCCGGAGAATGTGAAAGAGGCTCTCGCTGACAACTGTTGGATTGAGCCAATGCAAGATGAACTGTCTCAATTCCAAAAGTTGCATGTGTGAGATTTAGTTGACTTGCCAAGAGGCGTACAACCAATTGGAACCAGATAGGTGTTCAAATTCAAAACGGATGATCGACAGGTCGTAGTGAAAAATAAAGCAAGGTTGGTTGTTCAAGGTTTTTACCAATAAGAGGGCTTGGATTACACATAAGTATATGCCCCAGTTGCTAGACTTGAGGCCATTCGACTGTTTATGGCTTATGCCTCCTTTGTCGACTTCAAGGTTTATCAACTTGATGTGAAAAGTGCTTTCATATATGGAAAAGTTCTTGAAGAAGTCTATGTCATTCAACCAACCGACTTTGAAGATCCGCATAATATCAATAAAGTATATAAGCTCGACAAATCACTTTATGGTCTTCATCAAGCACCTCGGGCATGGTATGAGACGTTATCAAAAGATTTACTGTCCAATGGTTTCGATCATGGACAAATTGACTCAACTCTCTTCATAAGGAAAGCATGAGGTGATATTCTACTCGTACAAGTTTATGTCGACGACATTATCTTTGGGTCTAGAAATGAAGAGATGTGTAGGGAATTCGAATAGGTGATGAAGTCCAAGTTTGAAATGAGCAACATGGGTGAACTGTCATTCTTCCTGGGTATGCAAGTTAGTCAAAAGGAGGATGACATTTATCTACATCAAACTAAGTATGTGCATGACATCTTGTCAAAATACAAGATGAATGATAGCAGTACTTATGGCACACCTATCCCAATCAATCACGGTCTGCATCCAGACAAAGATGGAAAGGATGTGGATTGCAAACTGTACCTTGGGATGATCGGATCTCTTATGTATCTCACAGCTTCAAGGCCTGACATAATGTTTGATGTGTGCTTGTGCTCAAGGTTTCAGTCACAACCGAAGGAGTCTCATCTGATAGCTGTTAAGAAGGTCTTCAGATA
The DNA here is from genome assembly GCA_023525975.1 of Smallanthus sonchifolius. NCBI lineage: Eukaryota > Viridiplantae > Streptophyta > Magnoliopsida > Asterales > Asteraceae > Smallanthus > Smallanthus sonchifolius. The sequence continues at coordinate 22,551,997 of CM042043.1, forward strand.
CTTGAAGGGGAAACCCCGATTGGGTCTTTGGTACTCAAAGCAGCAGTCATTTGACCTCAAAGCCTATACTGATTCAGACTATGGCGGTTGTAACCTTGATAGAAAATCAACTTCAGTTGGATGTCAAATCTTGGGAGATAGGCTGGTTTCCTGGTATTACAAGAAGCAGTCAACGGTTTCTGTCTCAACATGTGAAGCAGAGTACATTGCTGTGGCAAGCGGTTGTTCTCAGATATTGTGGATTCAGCAACAATTGAGAGACTACGGCTTAAACTTCACTAGAACTCCACTGTTCATTGACAACAATGCCACCATGTCCATCACAAACAACCCGATGAAACATTCCAAAACTGAACATATTGAAATTCGCCATCATTTCATCCGTGACTGTGCTGAAAAGCATCTCATTGAACTTGTAAAGGTTCACACGGATGACAACTTTGCTGACCTTTTCAGTAAGGCGTTTGATCGAACACATTTTGAACATCTTGTCAACATGATAGGAATGTTCAATCCTGAGTGAAAACTTGTTTTCAGAATCAAAACAATTTCTTGGAAGTTAACTTTTATTTCTTTTATGTTTGTAAAGTTTGTTTTGTTTTCAAATCATTTCAGAAAAATCCAAACAAAATAGAAAACCAAAAAATTTTAAGGTTATTTGAAGAAAAGAGGAAATGATAGCACATCAGAAAGGATCTAAACGTCTTAGATTGCCCATATCGGAAATGATTGCGTCATGCTTACTTAAGAGTTTAAATTGTTTGTCTTTTTAATTTGCTTATTTACAAGTAATTTGAATTGTCAGTAGGCTGTAAGCGTCTTTGAATCATTAGTAGTGTGGAAATTAAATCAATACTACAACTGTGATTTGAACCCATGTTTGCTAGTGTGTGTGTGTAAAAGAACGCAAAAGATCACTACCAGATATAGGATGTAAGATTTTGGAAAATATTTTCTTCTGAGACTAGTTTCATGTTTGGTCGTTAGCACAATTACTGCGGTTCATCTCACTGCCTATACTCACAAGTATTCAATGAGAGATTGAATCAAGATATGTCTTGACATCAACCATTGAGCATATTTTCACCCTTGAATCACTCCTGATTCATTGAAATCAAATCCAGACAAAAGTTGGATCGCCTTACCTAAATCCTCAGACACCATATTCATTATCATGAATCATCATTCCGATATTCACTGAATAAATCATATATAACCAAGACAAATGAATCGCTCGATTCTGAATCTTATGATTCCTGATAATCCTTATGGATTCTGCTTGATTTTTTCTGTGCTAATTGATGTAACTTCATTATGGAAATTTAGAAAATCATTGGGAAAATCTTAGATGCCTTGAGTTAGTGAAAATTTAAATTCATATAGCATAACTGTGGGATACACATTGTATAATTATAATTATTACCTTAACACACAAGAATGTGATTCTAAGATGTTTATGGTTTCAAATCTTATAATAATGCCAACTTGAATTACTTGTTTATGTTGCTTATTACGTATGAATAAATAGTAATCCGTGACATGATCACATAGTCTTTGATGTGTATATTGTGTCATTTTTGCTATACCTTAGCCAGATATGATCCTCTTCTCGTGACTTTGAACAAAAATAGCTTGTGTGTATATACTTGTATATCTTTATTCAGAAAAGCTCAAAAAGATTTTAAGTTCGTGTACAGTTCATTCTTTATCAAAAACAACAAATATATTTTAAATACAGTTTATCAAAAACTTCAGAAAAGCCAAAAATATTTGTGTTTAACTTCCTTGAATTGTTTTTGAAACCTCACGATTGAATGTTTATATCCGGTTCGTTATTTGACTTGACTTCTTCATAATTTGAGTTGAAAAAATTTGAGTACACAATAGTCTCTACGTACTTATTAAGTGCGCAAGGGTTAAACCCTGCGTACTTATCAAGTACGTAAGACTTAAGTCATGCATACTTAGTAAGTACGCAGGAGTTAAGTCCTGCACACTTAACAAGTACGCACATCTAGTGACTGTGGAGTATATAAACGGGTGTTAGAATTTTTTTCTAATTTTTATCTCATTCAAACGTCTCTACACTTTTGTATACCCTCTTCTTAATTTCACTCAAAATTTTCGTATGTTCCTAAACTTTTTTCGTCCCGATTTTAGTTTCATCTTCCTATAACTAAGATTTGGTGAGATTCTTGGAGCATTTCATCCGTTAAATCAATGGTTTTTGGACCGATTAGTGAACTTGAAAAACCTAGGGTTTTGGACTTTGATTTTTCACACATTCTGGTTGTTTTTGTCTTACATTATGACTTAAACTTGTTTAAAATCATTATTCAAAGCTCGATCACCTAATAATCGTCTTAACAATCCTTGATCCTTGGATGGCCGTGTATTCCCGTCAGTCAAAGGCTAGGTCACAAATGACGGGTTTTAGCAAGTTATTGCTGTTGATGTTTGTTCCATAAGGCATATGTGTGATTTTCGACCTGGTGGTGACCAACGTTCATAGCAAAAACTCACTTATTCTGGATTTCGGATTTGGAAATTTTTTGGCTAAGTGCTAGTTCTTGCGCACTTAGTAAGTACGTAAGAGTAAACTCCTGCGTACTTGCTAAGTATGCAAGAAGTAAACCCTGCGTACTTGTTAAGTACGCAGGAAGGGCAAGTTGAAATTTTTTCTAAGTCTGAAAAGTCAGTGATTGTGAATGTGCTATACCGTGTCGTGTTTGTTCAATTCCGATGATTCTTCTTGTTCTTATTGTGTTTATTATCTGATTTTGCAGTGATGCTCGTGCTTTTACAAGCGAATTCAATCTTCTGGATCTAACACATCTGGAATGGAAGGGTGCTGCACTTCAGTATAGAGAGATAGTTGATTTCTTGAACTGTTCAAAGATCAGCTATGCTATCTCTGCAGATCCTATCGTCTCAAGACCATACCTGGAGCAGTTCTGGGAGACAGCAGATCATGACTGCACTGTAACCCCAAACGTCATTCGGGCTACTGTGGCGGGTCATGAGATTGATATCTCAGAAGACATAATCAGGAGAGTCTTAAAGTTCCGAGATCTTGCCACCGACCTAGTCTTTTATCCTGATTATTTTATGGATGGGTGCTAGAGGCAATGAATGGGGTATGTCGGTGTGCGAGATTATGCATCGTAAAAGAAGATGTGGGTACTAGATCAGTGGAGGTACTTTGCCCACATCATGATCATGTGCATCTCTTCAAGGAAGGCAGGCAAGGATGCCATGGGTCATGATCTGGCGGCTGCTATGGTTGGTTTATCTCTTAACAAGGGCTATAACTTCTCCAAATACATCTACAAAGCCTTAACTGATCAGATTAATACTGCGGAGAGGTTTAGGTTCTTGTTATACCCAAGATTTGTGCAACTTTTGATCAATGATGCGTTGCCAAATCTACCAGCTATTAGGGAGAGACTTCAAGTGAACAGGGTGGCCAAGAGAGTATTTTCCCAATTACTAACGCCAGGGCAGTGTAGAACCTACCCCTGAGCACACTCCTCTCTTCGGCCACCTAATCAACGAAGCATATGTGGCACCTCCTGATCTGAGATGGTATAGTCCCGAGTCAGAGTCTGATCTCAATGAACACTCTAACGAGCAAGGAGAGGAGGAAGTTGATGGTGATGATGATTCTGAAGAAGATGGAGACGAAGAAGAAGGAAGTGTTGGTGCTGAAGAATCCGACTCAGAGGCTACCGAGTCCGATTCATCTGATTCTGATGATGCACCGTCACAATCACACCCAAGAAGAACGACAAAGGTGACCCTTCCCGAGTCGTCTTCTAAGAGAAAGAGACAAGAAAGTACAAGCAGTGATTATGAACCCGACTCTGATTCGGATGCTGCTATACAAAGACGAAGACGAGAAATCATTAACAAGCGTCAGAGGGATAGGCCATTCCAGGCTATCCTTAGTGAAGTAGAAGCCATTGCTCAGAGGGATGCAACATCAACGACTGCGAGTACAGATTCCACTTCTACTTCACCTTCACAACAACTTTACTGACGACAGCGGAGGAGGCCACGTGTAACAGTTGAAGTGGCTACAACTTCTATCACAGAGGAGGTTCCTGTGAAAGTGACCCTCCCTCTACAATCTGTCCAAGTGGCGGTGACGAATCCAATTCTCACTGAGTCTATCACCATCACCCCAACCACCATTCAAACAACCACCATCCCTACCTCAATCCCCACAACCACCCTTCAACCCATCAGTGAACCATTTCCTGAGTTTGACTTTACTCATGTATTTGATTTTGAGGAAATCTCACCTTCCCAACTCATACAGCCGAAGCATCTTCTTCTAGGGGTCCCGATTCTCGAGATGTCAGGATTACTACCTTAGAAACTCAAGTAGCTGGTTTGCTTGAAACGGTATGAAAATCGAGAGAGGAGTCTGAGAAGCAACAGGGCCAGATTAACTCTTTGATTGATGAAGTTGCCGCATTGAGGAAACAACGGGTAGCTGATGAGAAGCAGGTCAGGAGCACGATGTAATGGTTAAATTGGTCTGCGATATGGCCAAGACGCTTGCTGCTCATGGGGAGAGATTGAAGGAGTTGTTGGAGAAGCAGCCACCGAAGCCTAGCAGTGACGAGGCTTGTCACCCAGTTGATCTAACTAGGGGGATGACCAGGGCAAAGATCCTGAAGCCGGGCCGAGTGGAAGTGAGCAGCAATCGTTAGCATTGGCGAATGTTCCCATTTCTGCCATGTCTATGGCTGAGGGGGAGTCTACTCGGAGCGAAGGTGGAGGTGATGCTTCGGGTCGTGACAAAGGAAAGTCTCCGACTGACGTACTTAAAGATCTATCTAACGATGTGATCCTATTGCTAGAGCCAGACTATTCCAAAGAAGCACAGATTGATGCTCTCAGCAATCTGGAAGAGGGAGAGATCGACGTTGGTGATGACCGGGATGAGGAGGATGAAGATGTGGTGATAGAATTTCCCAAGGGTAACGGTGAAGGAGAATACGAGTTTGAGGATGGAGAGATATTCGAAGATCCAACCTTTGAAGCTACTCTTGACACAGGTTCAGTCGAGCCCGAAAGTACTGCTGAGGCATCGACTGAAGCCTCTCCTACCGACCCTAAACCTGTGGATCCAGAGGCACAGAAAAGCAAATATTCGCCTGGAAGTTTTTCAACGGATCAAGCTCCTGTCTAGCAGAAGACATCCATCATAGACAAACATGGAGCTAAAGGTATGATCTTAGCTGTAAGGTTTGACGACGACAAGAATCTATTCGCTATTAAGCGAGCTGGGGGGGGGGGGTCAATACTTTAAACCAACCAGTGAAGCTTTCAGCTCCTTGCCCAAGTACGACCTGGTGAACCTCGCAAACCGAGAGCTGCTAAGTCATTCAAATCACGCGGTGGTGATGGGTTTGTGGCAGATCTTACAGCGCGAGGGAAGATCAGGGAAATTTGAAGTGTTCAAGCCTCAAGTGCCCAAGAGAGTCAGGGATAAGAGCGTCAGACATTCCGTGACTTACAGAAGCTTAAAGACTCTGGAATACAAGCCAGTGCTGTGTGAAACCAGGATTCCCCTGAGCAAGTTATATCAGGATATCCTCGGTAACATACGGTACTGGTACCCAGATCCAAAAACAGGCGAGGCGGTGGTGATTGGAGACGTTTGGTCCGACAGTGGAAGCTTAGTGCCAAGAGAACTGATCAGAGTGTTTGATGAGATCAACTTCATCAACTTCTCTGTGAAAGATCTGGAGGTGCTAGAAGACAAATACTGTATGTACACGGACGAGTGGATAAAGTTTCTAGCTTCAAAATACGACAAGGTGGTCAAGTTTTGTCTTGAATACATAAAGAAGATGGAAGCTAAAGCTGGGAAGCCGTGAAGACCGAAGACAATCCAGAGATGTTGTCAAGGGGGGAGTTTGTTGAAGCACTTTTGTGTGACAGACACTCTGGATATTTTCATAGCTTTTGTACTTGTCTTTATGTATTTGTATTTGTATTTAAGTATCTGTATGTATTGATTATCGAGTTGTAATCACATATGTATGTATTTAGTTTGTATGTTTCTGTTAAGTGTTATGCGCACTTAGTAAGTGCGCATGATGTATATCTTGCGTACTTAGCAAGTACGCAAGAACAAGTCTGCGTACTTGCTAAGAACGCATGAACAACAGTCCTGCGTACTTGCTAAGTACGCATGAAACATGTCTAGTATAAATAGTAAGTCTTGACAGAATTTATCTACACATTAATTTTGTAATAGTTCTGTAACCGGCTGAGTTTATAATAGGCGAAGTTTGAAAGTGTCTTTGTTGTCGGTTTACTTTGTGTTGTTTGATTCTCCACCTAGTCACGGGCATTCCGCACCCGGTTAGACTAGTCACACACCCACACGTAACGATCCGAGACACCTGGGGACCTACATTTTTGAACTCAACTTAGAAATACACGAGAATGTGTACCCCCTTAGAGGATGAGGTATACTCTCGTGAAAGGGGCGTGAAGATGAGTGAAGGGTGTGGCACACCGCTCCCTCGGTGGCGTGAGGAGGGGGTGAGGTATTAGCGTGAGCCCACTCACGACTGTTTTAACCCATTTTTAACCGTTGAAAGCCCATGGTTACACCACTAACACTCTGACACTCACATAACCCCTCCCATGTAAAAGTAATGTGAGAAATCTAGGTGAATGAGGTGACGTCATGCATTTTTTACTCACGTGTGTATAGCTCATGCCGTTAGAGCACAAACTTTAATTGATACAATGAAAATTAAATGGCCACCTCAAGCTTATAATTGAGCACTTATTTTCCTCACAAAGAAGACAACATTTGCAACTAATTCCGTCGTCTCCATTAAATTTTCCCTAATACGGTGTTAAGAATCATGTGCGCAACTACCAACCTCAACATGCCATTAATGATGAAGACTTAATGCAAAAACAAGAAGTTTATTTTAGTGACCGCTTTATGGTGACAAACGGTAGTGGTAAAGGAGGAGAAAATTTCAAACCATATGAAAGAACCTTTTTTACTTGGAATGAGCATTAAAGAAATTTAATTAATTATTTTAGTTACATGTTATCTCTTAGGGTGTTGGGGGCCATTTATCCCATTACTCATTCACTCACCAAAACTGTCCAATAGGATTCTGTCACCTCAAAACTACTCATTTACTCAGATTTTATTGGAAACACCCTACTCATTTACTCACTAACTTTTTAAAAAAAATATATATAATAAGATTAGTAATTTACCCAATAGGATTCTGCCACCAAAACTGCCCAATGCTATTTTTCAGAAATATAGTAATTTACAAATAAGATTATGATAGGAAATGATGATGATAATGATATATAATAATAATAATATTTAGCAAAGTGGAGACATTAAACCAGGTGGTATTTGAAAACCATAGTGGTTTTGAAGATTTGGTGCATTGGTTTTGAAAGGCATTTGGTTTCTACACCAAGTAAATAAACTCGATCACTTTACTCATTTACCCGATCTCAGCCTACTCGGAACATAAGGGGTGGTGTTCCCCATTTACCCGATCTCCCTCTCTCCTACCCGGCCCAAGCCGGGTATGGTGCCCCCATCACCCTTAGAATTCCACTTTTAAAAAATTCTATAAAAGATTTTATATGGTGTGTTTGATTTGCGAATTCATTTTAAAGAATTAAGATGAATTGTAATATGAAGTAACTTGATTTAAATTTAAATGTGCTAAAAATATTTAGAGTTTAAAAAGTTGAAATCTATTAAAACAATTTAAATTTGTAATGCATTTATGTAAAAACAATTATAAAATAATTGAAATTTATTATCGCGGCAACCATCTATCGGTGCCCGCCCTACCACACTGCTAGCAACAAATCGCCCCCACCTACACCCATCTCCACCCCTTCACGCCCTCGCCATCACTCTCTGCCGCCGTCAGCACTCCACACCTTCACCTTCACCTTCACCACCGCCACTGCATCCACACTGCCACCACCCATTGTCTGTCACCATAATCACTATCGTCGTTGTTTCCCATGCACCACCACGACGAGGGGGAAGGTGAGGGCATGGATGACATGGGGGAACGACATATTGAGTGTGGGGTCAAATGATGTTACGATTTTTTCATGTCACGTATAATATCATTTTTTGGCCTAACCCTCAAGATTTTTAAATGTTGACCTAAAAAGATTTTATGCCCCTGTACTCGGAAACAATTTTATTTTTAATAAATTTTTAGCCAATTACACTATAGATTAAAGTAAACCTCTATAAATAGTAACTTACAAGTCTATTAGGCTAAGGTACAAGTTGTGATGCTTCATCGAACTTTGCAACATTTTTTAAATCATACTAAATAATTAGTTTTTAATATTTATTACTTCTTTGGTTGATGTGTATTATAGTCGCCACAGCCAAACTGTGAAGTTTTTAATTAATATTTTATTTAAATATTGGTATCAAAATTTTATTTATTTATTTTTTATTTATATAATAATAGTCTGATCAACTAACAAGAAAATAAATACGAAATTTTTTTTTTATTAAAACTAAAAATTACATAATATTGAAGTACTTATATTTTGATTGTTTTATACTTTTGTTATTTTATTTTTATTTTCTTTTATAAATTTTAAAATCTAATTTCTTCATACACTTCGAATATACCGATGTAACGTGCTTATTTTTGTATATATTTCGGTATAAATTTTATTCAAAAGTGATATGATCAACATCCGGACGTAAATTTTATTTAAAATCGAGCCGACTCATATACGATCTATATTTACTTCTATTTTATCTAAATTTGCTTTCGTGTTTTTTAATGCTCATTTTTATAACGAAGTTGCGACGTTCTTTTTATAGCGAATGTTTACTTTTTTTACTGGTGTATACGTTTCGATATAAATTTCGATCAAAACCGAGTTTCCGTTAAAATGTATAGTTTATCGGCGTTTAGACGCTAATTTTTTCTGAAGGGTTAAAACAAGTGTACGGATTGTCGAGATTGAGCGTTACAAATTTTAACACCCCGCAGCAAAGCGCGGGTTACATCCACTCGTTAATATTAAGATAGGAGACCATATTTAAAAAAAATAATAAGCCCATATATATTTTACCGATTAAAAGTCCAGTTCTTATTGAATATAATAAGCCTAAAATCCTTTCACCCTCCTCTGAAGCCCATTTGATTAAGTTTGGAAGCCCAATTTTTATATTTATCACCAATTAGTCATTTACACTCAACGATTTAAAAAACTGGACCGAATCCGCCGGTTCAACAGGGAACCACGTATGCTACCGGTTCGGTTACTACACACTGGGTCGGCTTCAATTGAACCGAGTGGTTAATCACGAACCAGATGAACCGGGTTCAGACCGGACCGTATGAGCCAGGGTTGAACCGGAAAAAATCAAGAATAACTAGTAGCTCAAAATTTAAACTAAAGAACAAATGCACCTTGTACAACAAAGAAAGCGTACAACATATGTTGGTTTCTCTGTAGCTGCATGGACCCCTTTTACAAGTGTGGAGTTCAGCAACATATGTTTTGATTTTTTTTTTCTTTTTTATTATTTATATTAAGGGAAAGTGAATATGATAATTTTAAGGATCTAACTTGTATGCGAAATCAATCAAAACTATGTCGTTTTGGTTAAAACCATTTAAAAATTAATTCAAATCTTTTTAATTTACAAAATCAACTCCTATCAATCTCCATGAATTTCGCTCATATTTTTCAATCACCAAACTACTCTTCCACGCCTCAATCTCTTTAATTTACATCCCGTGTGATTTCTACAACTTATTGCTTTTACCTAGAATTTTTCTACGCTAATTTATAATTTCATAGATACCGACAATTTTTTTAAAATAAAGTTTAAGTACTTTATATAGCTCAATAGTTGGCATCCTATCCTAGTATCCTCACACCTAGTAACTACAAAAGCAATAAGCATCCCATTGATATCCTCTACAAAACACTTTAAAAATATCCGGTTGGTAATTAGTCCCACAAGGCATTTGGTCATTTTGAAAACCCCTTTTTAAATCAAAATCTCTATCAATATGCATTTGGTATTTTAAAAAACTTTAAGATAGCATTCGTGAGTATTTCACAATCTAGAGCACAACAATCAGGTATTTAAAAAGCATATGATTCACAATAATAAGTTAATCAAAACGTCTATTGCATAAATAATTTTATCAATAAGCAAGCATGTATTCCAACCTAAAACAGTTTAAAAGAGACATAGTCTTAGTAACTCACTTGTTAAGTGCTACCCAATATTCCAGTGCCTTTGCTTAGTAACATCTCTTTGTACCACAACAAGTCGAGCTTATAACATACAAAACCATCTTAAGTTTTATAGACTTGTCTGCCTTGCTAAACCCATATATGTCTATTCAAGGTCCTGGACAACTTAACGGGTAAATAGTGGTGTATTCACCCTCGTAAAATGCCAAATTTCTTGAACATGGATTGACATGGTGTTGTCCTAAACTGACATAGTCGTGTCAGAGCTCTACATGGTATTCTCTATGTCGTTGATCAATAGTTTTCTTTAGTCGACGTAGTCATGTCAATGACCCACACACCCTTTTAATTTTTAATTCGTTTGATCCACACCAACTTCCGTTTTTGAGTTATTATATGTAATGCTCGTTTAATACACTCTAGGACCAACAAATCGCATAGCGTGTCGAGTTTTCTTAGTTTAAAGTCGGTTTCTTTCAATACACCTCTAACACTTTTTTTGATAACCGGGGGAACCTGTTTACGCACTAAACCACTGCCCCCGACCAATACCCTACTAACTTGTTAGAACAAGGTAAATCGCGACCCAAGCCGGGTAGCTAGGTGGCCTTGTGGAGAGACTAGAACCAAAGACCATGCTTGTGAGACATGAGGCTTACCACTACACAAGATTACTTTCTAACACTTTGAGTAGCTCTAAAAGAGCTAAATAGTTAGATTTAATTAAAAAAGGAGCTTACCACGATGATCACCATGTCAAAAACTATCTCCGTTTGAACTTTCCTCACTGATCACCACTAGCCACCGCCCATCGTCGCCATGTCACATCTACGCCACCACATGTGCACCTCCACCAGACGTCGCCAAAGAAAAATGATGTAGATTTATGAGTAGCTTTATAGGGTGCATGTGTTCGTCCGTCCATAATCATAAGAATTGAATAAATGTTCTGGGATCATCAAACACGAAAAGATTGTTAGTAGGATTGTTTAAAGTCAGATATCCGAAAATTTCAGATAGTGAAACGGAGATCCAGTTTTTTTTAACTTAAACATATTTTTTTAAATTAAAATCAAACTTTATAAAATATACTAAATAAACATCATCTTTATGAAATAATTAAAAAAAAACATTAAAACCCCAATTTTTAAGTAATTTACGAAATTACGACGCGAATACGTTTTAGTTTAAAATAAAATAAAAAGTCTAAACACATAACATAAAAAGCCATACACTTCATATATATATATATATATATATATATATATATTTTATTTATAACACTTTCTAGGAAACAATATATAAATTTGGAAAACAAAATATATAATTTTTGAAATTACGACTCGAATACGTTTTATTTTTAAAAAACAAATAAGAGAGCTAAACACATAACATAAAAACCATATACTTTATATATATATATATATATATTTAATTTATAACACTTTCCAGGAAAGATAACTTAAAAAAATATTTTCGGATATCCGAATATCTGAAATTTTAAAAAAATGCTATCAGAATCCGAATCCGAAAATTCAGATATCCGAATTTTTAGATTTCGCAATTTCAAATATTTCAGGTTCGATTTTAAATACAGATACTTTTGAACACCCCTAGTTGTTAGGTCTTGGTTTTAGAACATTTAGACTTGACGGAAATTTAAAATTGAATAGGGGTTCTTCTCCAATATATAAGCTCATTTAATATTGGTTTGAACCTTGCTTTCAGCTTTTCTGAATCTTGTTTAGAGAAGAACACTGTTTCTTGTAGTTCTTGGTAAAATTCTTCGTCCATATCAAGCTCTTCTATGGCTGTTGTGTTTACCTCCGTTGTTTGATTTGTTTTTAACCTTGTGACCTTTTTATATAAGGTTACCTCATCACCTTCAATTCTGATTCTTCCATTCATAGATCTTGTAAAGTTGGTACCAATGCAAAAAAAAAAAAGTGGTCCGATCGTAACGTAAATCTGTTTGAAGGATAAAAAGGACAAGTAGTTTAACCAAGCCTTATGACCAACCCAAACTCAGCTTTCCTATGGTAAAACAAACACTGTTTTTTAAACGAGTACTTGACCTTTTGTTTAGGAACCATAAGGGAATTAAAAACTTCCTTTTGTTTGTTTTAGACAGATATTAGACAGATATTAATAGTGATGAGTTTGGTAATAACTAGAGTACCCTCCCAGTAACCTTGAAATTAGGTTTTTTAGCCTTGCATTATAATTCTGAAGATAGTAATATTATGATAAGACAGTAATTTAAGAAATGAAAATAGTAATTTGCAAAACACACCTTTATATTATAGCACACTACTGGCTTCTTGCACACTTAAGGTTTTGTTACAGGTATTTGAGAGTGAAGTGTATATGCTTCCATGCTCTCAAAAACGAAGAATGCAAACTTATATAGGCGGATTCAGAAGACATATGCCCTCGAATATTCGCCTAGAATTATTATACAAACAAACATGTGGCCGACATATGGTACAATAATGGCCATTATTTTGAAAAAGCATCCACTAACTTTTGCTTTACAGCTTTGCATACCTATCTTGAGTTATTGGTGGGGTCCAATTTTCATCGATTAGGTATAAAGCTTGATTCCACTTTAAGCTTCTATTATGAAGTTGTTGTCGCCTAGCAATTTCATCATTCAGTGCGTCACCTTCTAGAAACTTGCTTTGGGCTGAAAACATTTTTCTTGTTTTAGATTGGGATCCGGCCCAATTCATTGCATAGGGCGTCAAGTTCACAGAGCAGCTTTCGGGCCCTTTGATTCTGCTTTCGGACCTCTGGCCAGTGGTCTCCCTAGAAGTTGTCACGGGTTGATTTTGAAAGACAGACTTGGGCTTTGAAGTCCAAAACTGCTTGGAGATTTCGCATGGCTGCAACTGATTCTCTTGCTGCTTCAGATTCCAATTGTTGTGCGACTTCAGTGTAGGCACTTCCTGCTTCATTTGAGATTGGGAGTGTATTGGCTTTGATTTGGTACCTTCTGTACAATGCTACTGGTTCCGTGAATGAGAATGGTCTTTCATATATTCTTGGCAATGGTTTGAAATCTGGATTATTTAATTTAATCCATTCTTCTCTTTCTTTGACCGAACATCTTCTTCCAATACTTCTTCTATCATATTCAGGCTCTTCATTAGAACTTCCTAGGCTTGATCTGTACATTCTGCAAAACAGAGATTTACCAGTCTTGATAAGGCATCTGCCAGGGTATTCTGTTTCCCTTCTATGTGTTCAATATTTATTTGGACTCCGTTCCCGTGATTATATCAGCAAACTTTAACCATCTAACCCTTGATGCCTTATTACTATTAATTTTGTTATAAAAACTTATAATAGCTTGGCAGTCTGTTCTTAGGGTTATCTCCCTTTTGTCAAGATAATATATTTTTAATTTTTCTAGGGAGTTTATGCAGGCATTGATTTCTGCATCGATGGTGGACTGGATAGTTTTGAACTTTCCGCTTGCATATGCGCTTATTTTCTCGTTCTTCTTTGGATCCATTTTTCTTCTTTTCCATTTACATATTCCTCCCCATCCTTCCATGCAACCATCCACTTCGATTACGATGTATGCATCTTCTGGTGGTATTTCTAGGTCTGGCAATGTTTCAACTTGTCTCTTGATTTCTCTAATTATTTCATAATCAGAGGGCTTCATCCTTTTATCACCTTGGGGCTTTGTTTTTTCGTATAACGGCCCAAGAAGCGAACTTAATTTAGGGATGTAACTTCTTGCATAGTTTAAGATTCCTAGGAAGGATCTTAACCCTGTTTTTGTCTTGAGATTGTCTTCTTCAAAATCACATATTTTTTTGATTATATGTGGTTGTAGTTTTATCTTGTCTTTCCCGATAATTGCTCCTAGGAATTCAACTTCTGAACAAGCAATCTTCATTTTGGTTGGGGATAACATCAAACCCTTTTTATGGCAAATCTGAAGTTTTACTTGTAAATGCTTTTCATGATAAGCTTCATTCTTTGAGAATACCAGGATATCATCTATGTATACCGCAATGAACTCCTCTGTTCCTTTAAAACATTCATCCATTTTTCTTTGAAAAATAGCTGGAGCATTTTTTAAACCAAATGGCATGACTAGCCATTCATAAAGTCCTTTTGGGACTAAGAAAGCTGTCCATTCAATTGAGTCCTCTGCCATTGCAACTTGATGGAACCCTGATTTAAGATCGAATTTTGAGTATATTTTTGCTGTTCCGATTCTTTGTATCAGAGTGTTGATACTAGGTAAGGAATATTGGTCTTTATAGGTATTATCGTTGAGAGTTCGATAATTAAAGACCATCCTTTCTTTTCCTTTAATTTCTTTTCCTGTTGCTGGGTCAACAGTAGTTCCCGAGTTTACCATCATTGCCATAGTTCTGTGCCCGCTTTTGCTTGGGCGGATTACTCCCAACTTCAGGAGGGCATCAACATGTTTCTGGAAGCTTGCTTCAAGAGCTGGTGTTACATGTTTTAATGGTTTATCTTGTATTGTGACATCTGGATTGATGATATCCAGCCTACAAGTTTCACCATTCTTCCTCCAATGTTTGAGGGGTTCTTCTCCAATATATCCTTGTTCTCGAAGCTCATTTAATATTGGTTTGAACCTTGCTTTTAGCTTTTCTAAATCTTGTTTAGAGAAGAACACTGTTTCTTGTAGTTCTTGGTAAAATTCTTCGTCCATATCAAGCTCTTCTATGGCTGCTGTGTTTACCTCCGTTGTTTGATTTGTTTTTAACCTTGTGACCTTTTTATATAAGGTTACCTCATCGCCTTCAATTCTGATTCCTCCATTCATAGATCTTGTAAAGTTGGTACCAATTAGCATATCAATTGGATTGCAAAAGTATTTTGTTTGGCTTTTGATGGGTACTTTGGAAAAGTGAATAGGAGTAAGCTTTGACTGTTAAAGATCAAAAACTCCAGGGCATAAATTAGAGGGATTCTAAATTTATTTCCCTCTATTCTGAAATTTCCTGCCTTCATCTTTTGATTTGAAGGTTGTCTTGAATTAAGGCCATTGAAATAAACGGTTCTCTCCATTGTTTCCAGTGAACTTACTGGAACTGCACTCTTATTTATACAGCATGATGTGGCTCCGGTATCGATAATAGTTTTGACTTTGAAGAGTTTAATATTTGGTATATCGAACTCTACTTCAACATTATAAAGCTGGTTATTGATTATCTTACGGACTTTTTTCTGCTCGCCTTCATCTATTTTCTTTGCTGTATGGACTTCATCTTCTATTAGTGCATTTATTTGTTGCTTTGAGGGGAATATTTCTTCAAATCGAGACGGAAGTGTTTCTTCAAAGCGTGGGAATGCTAGTGTTTCTTCAAGACCTCGTTCTTTTTGTTTTCCTTTTATTTTCTCATTTTCTTGCTGTAAAGCCTTTATTTGGTCTCTTATTTGCTCATTAATTTTAAGGACTTCGCCTAGGTCCTTTATTAATGACTTGTTTTCTTCCCTCAGTTTCTCTACTTCCTTGATTTTTCTTTTGTACTCTTGCTCTTTTATTTGCCATTCATAGAATTCTTTAGCTTGGTTTCTGATGGCTTGTTTCCATTCATTATCCTTCTGGATTAATAATTTTAGGACTGAGTCTACCTGAGTTCCCGTTACATCAGGCTCCTTCCTTTTTACTTCAACCTTTTTCTTTAAATGATGTAATACACATAATGCGCATGCTGTTAGTTTGCATTTTGTGCAATGGAGCCTTGATATTTCGGTTGTAGCAATCCCACAATAATGGCAGAATGTGTATGGGGTTATTTCATTTTCTTGCCATTCGTGAGCACAATTTTTGCTGGTTTCGGGGATATCAATATAGGGTCTCCATGATCCTGCTTCTTGAACTCTTTTGTGAATGTCCTCAGTGCTTTCAGGATGAAACATGAAGCAGTATTCTTCTTGAATTATGAAAGCATTCTCTTCCAGTGGAGAGTCTTCTATCATTGACCCTATGTTTAGCATTGTTGCACCTCCTTCTCCTTCTGATATGCTATAAACTGTGTCTTGATCGCTAACGTCAGCTGATATAATATCCCAATCTTCCTTTAAATCAAGATTGTCTATTACCGCCATTCTTGCTATGTTACCAGTTTTGCTTCTACAGTCTCTTGCAAAATGGCCTTCTCTTCCACAAATGTAACATTTGCATTTACTGACCCTGCCTCTGTGTTCTTTATATTTTCTTTTGAAGACCTTCACATGTGTTTTATCATGAGGCTTTCCTTTATATGTACTTGACTTTCTTATGCCATACCTTTTTCTTGTTTTCTCATAATACCCTGGTATAGGTATTGCTGAGCATAAGGATAAGTCTCTGAGTTCCTTTTGCAGGGCTGCCTCTGTGCACATTTCAGAAATGTAAGTATGCGTGAATTTGATTGCAGGGAGAACTCCTGCAGTTAATGCAGGATACTTATTTCTAAAAGCCTCTTCTATTCTTTTGGATATTATTGGAGGTAGCTTTGTAAAGAACTTGTCTGTTGTTGCCGGAAAGAATAATCTTCCTGATTTGCTTGCAAGGATTCTGAATTCATTTAGAAATCTCCACAAATCCTTCGTATCTGTACACGTTATTCTTTCTAGGTTTCTGTAGGCTCTGTCTTGTTCTTCGGTTGAGCCTCTGTATAGATCTTCCATAAGGATTATTTGCCTTATTTGTGAAGTAATATTTTGTGGGTCATCCGCAATCGCTTCAAGTGCTGCAAATGCTTCTGGGTATGTGGTTCTCCATTGTTGCCACATTTTCTTTTCGTTTTCTCCCAACAGGTTTTCAACGAACATCAGCTTCGCTTTGTTATCAGTCCAGGATGATTCATTTAACTTGTTGAGTGTTATTGATTCCCATCTTGTAATGACGTCTGGCCACAGTCCTGGATCAGGTGGGAGAACTAGCATTGCTCCAACTGTTGTCATTGCGGGTGGTAATACCCACTGAGAATCATAATATCTTTCGTACCCTCCTTTAAATTCCCTTCCGGTATGAGGAAATCGGAGATGCATACGGATTTCCTGAGGTTTCTCTTGCTGGTGGGTAGACCGATGGTCCATTCATTGAGACTTCTGGGGGGTCATATATATTTGATCCTGATGTTGAAGGATATGTCGTTTCAACCCTTTCGATTATTTTCTTTAATTCTTTAATCCTTGGGTATTCCATACCATCATCTTTGTCTTCTTCGTCTTCTATGGTTGTATGGAAAATTTGCTCTTTGTTAATTTTTGGGGATGCTATTATCTGAAGCATCTCTAGTTTTGTTTGAAACTCATATTCATTGTTTTCTTCATCTGATTCTTCTTCTTGTATAACAACCTTTCCTTCGTCAAGATTGTCTCTTCATTGATCAGATTCGTACTCGTCCCATCCAGTAGCTATAATCTGATCAATTGGTGTTGTTTTGTCTGGGGCACTATAATTGACATAGTAGTCCCATTTGCCGGAATATTCCCCTAGTGTTGCCCAGTTTTCCCAGCTTTTTCTTTTATTCTTCTTGGGTTTGCAACCACGTTTCTTTTGATTTAGGGGCTCTTCTTCTATTTTTTGGGCTTCTTCCAGGCATGCTTCACAGAAACATACATCATATGATTTATGTATAGTATTCTTTTGAATACTTATTCCAACAAAGTGTTCTTCATCCTCATGCAATTCTCGGTCTGCACTATCTACCGAGAATCTCGGCGGTTGTGGACGATTTCCGTAAGACCTGAATCTTAGGCTTGTAGTTCGGTCCAGTCTTTGATTTATTTCCACCCTTGCTGGAACCCTTGTTGGGGTTATTAGAGTTGGCCTTAAATTCCAACTCATTCCTTCCAGATCTTCTATACTTCTTCTTTCACCGGGTATAGCTGTGATTCCATTTGTAGCTAAGTGATCAACTACGTTTTCGACGTTGTACATGAACCTAGTGTAGCTGGTATTTGATATTCTTCCCACAAGTCCTACTGTTATTAGTAGGTTGCTTTCTCCTCCTTGCCATTCGTTATACCCATGAGTTTGTATGGCAACTTGTACATGGTTGTGGAAGTCATTTATTCCTAGTACCATGTCAGGTACCATGTATATTAGCTGTGTTCCTGCTGATAGATCTACTTCCATGGTTCCGATAATTTGCCTATTATCCATCCACCTTATGTCTCTTAAGACCACAAGGGCTGTAGTCCCGGCTCCTCTTCTGTGTAAAGTATGTAGTCTGATCATAAACATACCAAGATGGATATGTTGCATTCCGGACTCTCTTAGCCTTTGGTGGCTTTGTGGGTTACATAATCTGAGCTCTGTTTGAGTTTCACCAACACACAATATTCTTTGTTCTGAGTTGTGTTGGTAGACTCTGTGCCTGATAGTTTGCCTGTTGCTTCCGTAGAGTACCTCTGCTGGTACCAGCTCAGCTCTTCTTTGTCTTGAAACTTCTAGTTGTTGTTCTGGATCTAATTCTGATTCAAGACTTCTTTTGTAACTTCCTCCGAATCTGTTTCTAATAGACCTGCTAAGGTTGTGCATTCTTCTGGCTGTTGTCCTATAGTCTCTTATCTGGTCTTCTTGGGTGGGTAGATCTGTTTGTGTTGCAGATCTATTTAGGACGTTTGTTCTAAACGTATTCATTTCGCCTTTCTTCCTGAAACTTCTTTTTCGTATTCTTCTTTGAAGATTTGATTTGGGTCTTTGAATACGTATATGGGGCCTTGTTTACTACTTGTTTGTTGTTTTCCGGAAATTGCTAAGTTGTTCAGCCTTTTTGTAAGACCTTCTATGGAGTCTTCCAAATTAGCAGGGTTGGATTCTCTTTTTCCCAAGGCTTCAATGTTTCTTCTTAGCTTCTCAACCTCTTCACTTATTTCACTAAGCCTTTGAGCTTGCTTAGTAATTAAGTAAATAAGTGTATTATTTTGTTTGATGATCGCTACGCTGAGAGAAGTAGCACCTATTTTGTAATCTGATGGTCTTATAAAACCCGAGGATGGTGATTCTATCTCTTTTGTTGTTTTAACGGCTTCTTGATATTCAGGATTCGCCCTTTGAGTTGCTAGGCTCATCCGGTGATTAATGCTTTTACTTCGTGCAAAAGGTGTTCAACCTTTTGGACCTTTTGCTTCAATTCTTCGGATAGCTTTAAAGCTTGTTCTTTAGTTATTTTTGGCTGATGAGCTATCTCGTTGACAAGACTATGAACTTGTTTCTTCGTGAGTGGCTTTGACTCGTGGATTTCCGAAGAAATCTGCTGGAGGCCTTTTCTTGTTTCACTCTGAGTTTTTCTTATATTTTCCTCACACTTTTCTATCCTTTGCTCTAAAATTTCAAGGTGCTCAGTAATTTTATAAAAGTTTTTAATAGACACTTTTGAAAATAATAGTAACCGATCGTAAATACAAGAAATGTTATTATCTAAATCCAAAAGACTGAGTTTTTGTTTTTCTGAAAGGTTTATAAATTCAAGGTTAGCGGTTCGAGAATGATTATACCAATCTTTAATTGTTTGTTCAAAACGGTTAGACATGAGTAAACCGAACAAAGTTCGACTAGCTCTGATACCAGAGTGGTCCGATCGTAACGTAAATCTGTTTGAAGGATAAAAAGGACAAGTAGTTTAACCAAGCCTTATGACCAACCCAAACTCAGCTTTCCTCTGGTAAAACAAACACTGTTTTTGAAACGAGTACTTGACCTTTTGTTTAGGAATCATAAGGGAATTAAAAACTTCCTTTTGTTTGTTTTAGACAGATATTAGACAGATATTAATATTGATGAGTTTGGTAATAACCAGACTACCCTCTGGTGAAAGATCGAATTTTGAGTATATTTTTGCTGTTCCGATTCTTTGTATCAGAGTGTTGATACCAGGTAAGGAATATTGATCTTTATAGGTATTATCGTTGAGAGTTCGATAATTAAAGATCATCCTTTCTTTTCCTTTAATTTCTTTTCCTGTTGCTGGGTCAACAGTAGTTCCCGAGTTTACCATCATTGCCATAGTTCTGTGCCTGCTTTTGCTTGGGCGGATTACTCCCAGCTTCGGGAGGGCATCAACATGTTTCTGGAAGCTTGCTTCAAGAGCCGGTGTTACCTAGAAAAAACAAAATAGAATGAAAGTATTTTGTATGTAAAACTGACATTATAAAGTTAAAGACTTAGAAATCTGTTCTAACTTCTAAGAGAAATGGGTATACTCGTGTGATTGTGATGTGGTGTGATAATAAAATGAACGCCACGTGGCGTCACGTCACTACATTCATTATCACATCATCAATCACTTGGCAAGGGGTATACCCAAGTGATTGTGGTGATGTGATAGTTAAATGTTTTTTTTTAATTTTCATTTAAATAAAATAAAACATAATAATTCATTAATAAAAATAAAATACATTAATTAAAACAACAAAAAATACATTAATTCAAACAACTAAATAAAACATTAATAAAATTAATAAGAAAAAATACATAATAAAATTGAATACCTAGAAAAAACAAAATAGAATGAAAGTATTTTGTATGTAAAAGTGACATGATAAAGTTAAAGACTTAGAAATTTGTTCTAACTTTTAAGAGAAATGGGTATACCCGTGTGATTGTGATATGGTATGATAATAAAATGAACGCCACGTGGCGTCACGTCACAACATTCATTATTACATCATCAATCACTTGGCAAGGGGTATACCCAAGTGAATGTGGTGGTGTGATAGTTAAATGTTTTTTTTTAATTTTCATTTAAATAAAATAAAAATAATAATTCATTAATAAAAATAAAATACATTAATTAAAACAACTAAAAAATACATTAATTCAAACAACTAATAAAACATTAATAAAATTAATAAGAAAAAATACATAACTAAAAAACCACGGGATACCATGACGTTCATTGATCTCTTTTTGTTTTTTTCGATCAAAAAATGTTGCGCCGCGGAGAGTGAATCAAGATCCATGACAAGAATTTCGATATCCTGTCTTGTTCTTTTCTAATCCATCCTCTCTTATTGGGCATTGTTAAATCTTGTCATTTGTTCGATGATCGGTGTCGAAGGGACCGGTCAATGATAAAGAAATAGAGTGTCCTAATCACCTTAAACTAGTTAGGGTAAGAAGGGTGTCGAACCACGAAGAGTTTGTGGTCGGTGCTCAACTTCAATTAACAATGCAAATTATGAAGTTACAACGGGTCTTTCTGACCAAACACAATCAATGATTTAAGTGAAAACTTTATAAACTCAACAAACAAATCAAGTACCAAACAAAACGGTTTAAGTTGTAAACAATAATTAAAAAGGGTATCACACCCTGGTTTCAAGTTCACAAGTAATTAGGAATTATCACACCAACATTTGAGTTCAAACAATCGAATGGTTATCCAAATCTAATTAACCAAATCTAACCAAGAACATCAACATTCATACATCATCGGCAAATAGTGTAAAACAATATTCACTAATGAAATCGAGACAAATGTATGCAATATAGAATTAGATTAATCAATAGATTCAACATAAATCAAAGTTCATAGCAATTATCATCTAACGGGGTCAATGGTGTAAGAATTTATCGACTCCCGTGAGTTCATAACCATACTAAACACAAAGATTCAAGTATTTCAAACCAAACGATTACAAGAATTGTTTCTCAAAGCTAGCACATGATAAAACCCTAAAAACTTACAAACAATCCACCCGGGAATGATTACCGGTGGATTAGCCGCTCATGGTGGTGGAAATCATCTTCAATCTTTCAATCGGATGATAGAATCGTGTTCTTTAGCCTCCAAGAACTCCAAAATCGCCCAAGAACTGTGGTGTGTAAGATGGATTCGAATTTGGGGAAGAAAAACCTAATTAACCATTGAAAATCGGTTGTTTCGCCCAAAACCCGCGTCTGAAACACACCCAGCGTAGGCTTACGCTGGGAGGGCGTAGGCCTACGCCGGTCCACTGGAAGCTGCTGTGAAGAAATTACTTAGGCGTAGGCCTACGCTGGTGGCGTAGGCTTACGCCAGATGGCGTAGGCTTACGCTGTGCCTGCAGTTTTGCCCCGTTTTCTCCGTGTCTCTTCCGACTCTCTCGTAATATCTTCAAAGATCACATTTTAAGCTTCCAACACCTGCACATGCATGACTACACAAAACCTTTGTATTCCACATATC
This sequence comes from Smallanthus sonchifolius, assembly GCA_023525975.1. Lineage (NCBI taxonomy): Eukaryota > Viridiplantae > Streptophyta > Magnoliopsida > Asterales > Asteraceae > Smallanthus > Smallanthus sonchifolius. Next base: position 22,574,430 of record CM042043.1, read on the forward strand.
AAATTGCATAAATATAACATATTACACCTTTTAATACATGAAACTTTGGCCACTTATCATATCCCCACACTTAAGTTTTGATTGCCCTCAAGCAAAGTCATTTGCTTTTAAATTCACATTACAAATTCTTAAATAATTGTTTTCACTAAACATAAGTTAAGGTCCAAGGTCATGCAAAATTCAAAAAAATTATACTCTCAACAGCTTTACAGTCCAACAAACCAACAATGAATTTTTAAACAAAAGAAAATATTGGATCGCGCTTAACTCATATCTAGCTATGGTTTTGCATGTTCACACCCCTCACAATCAGTCACTCCACTCGGCTTCATACATGGACTAGCGATGATGTGCTAGTATTTTTCACTCGAAACCAAACAATGAATCACATTATTATAGGCTTGCAAATTGATCACATCTCCACCTACTAACACAACTAAAACGCACAAATCAAAAGGTCTTTTAAGGGTTGTAATGTAGGCTAGGGTTACGGGTATGGATAAGGATTTTTAAAGTGGCTAAAGGTGAGTGGAATTCAACTAATAAAGTTACAAATCAACTCTTAAACCTTCAAAATTCTACCATGGGTATAAATGACCCACCAACACTAAATTTCTTATTTCTTCAAACTATCAAATGAAACTTGAGTTAAACTGACTCAATAACATCTTTTATTGTAGCTCAACTAATATTCAAGACCTTTGGGCACATGTTGACCCAATACTATTTTTTTTGTATTTTTTTTTCATTCATTTTTATTTATTATTTTTTTTATTCAACTGCAACTGCAACAACCTAAGTTAATTGAATTCCAACTCACGGGTTTAAAAAGAAAAGGCTAAAAAGTGAATGGGTGAATGTTGTGGGTTTTGTCAAAAGAAAAGGTATAGGCTCAGAATGGGTATCTAGTGGATATTAACGGGTAAAGGCATAAAAATGGCTAAAAATAAAAAGGTTTCTCCTAATGCCTTTATCATTTTTGCACAATCAATTGGTTCAAGGTTTCAACATGTATTAACAATATGCAAGTTCTAAAATATGAAACAAAGTGGCTAAACACTCAAATAAGAGAATATAAATCAATTTGGCTCAAATTCTCACAGAAACAGTGGAAAATAGGTTACCGACATGTGCATGCAAACCGTCACCTTCTACTTTGTTACTCCCAATTCCAACATTTCCAATTTATTATATATATATATATATATATATTTTAACATTTGTTAGAAAAGCTTAATCGAGTAACTTAATGAATTAACCATGACCAAAGACCTCTACCAAACATTTTGTAAAACAATTTTCAAAAAATTTGTATGGTTTCCAAGATTTTCCACATCCCCACACTTGAACCTTACATTGTCCCAATGTAAATAGTTATGAAATGTAAAAGTGCGGTTAGTGGGTGCAAAAATAACCAATACCCAAAAACTCCCAATATCCAACTCAAAGATTCCCATAACCATAAGCACCAACCCAAGCATCACCCAAGTTCTTGCCAAAACAAAAACAAAACAAAATATCAAAATAACCTAAAACACACAAAGCACACCAAAACAAAATTTTTTTTATTTATTTATTTTTTTTTATTATTATTATTTTTTTATATATGCAAGAAAAAGGTAAAAGTATGTGGACCTGTTCGAAATGCCCAACAACATCAGGCAAAGCTGTCCTCACTGTTTTGTTCCTCATCCTCATCATCATCTTCCTCCTCATCATCGTCTGCATCATCATTTCCTGGCTTGTAAGGCCAGTATGCCTCCGGCCTAGCATCATATGGCTCCTGCTGTAAAGGTTGACCAAAAACTGACTCATATAAAGATTGAGTCATATCTCTCATGTTATTCAGACCTCCTTGAGCCGTTCCACTCGAGCCTTGCCCACTTGTATCCGGTGTCGGGTATGGCGCCACCCACTCAGAATGATGACTTTGTGGGTAGCGCTGGTATGTGTCACCCATGTCGTACGGATTCAAAGACTCCCATTCAGTAGGGGCTGGATGTGAAGAATAAGGTACGCCCTGATGGTAATCATTGTAGTGGCGCACTTCTTCATTGTCCCTAAAATTTCTGTTAATTTCCTCCTCTTGTCTCCATATCATCCCCCTTCTATACCTCCTATCTTCCTCCAGATTCTGCGTTTGCCTATCAAACATTAAACACGAGGCCTCCTCCCAATTAGGATAACTTACCGGGCGAGCCTGCTCTATTAGTTCCGTGAAAGATTGACTGTAATCAGCACTATACCCAAACCCGTGCTCAAACCCATAACCTGCACCACTTGTCCCCAAAGTTGGTCCTTCTTCATCTTCTAGGTTCATTTCTTCTTCTTCCGACACATCACTTCTTAATTCCTCCAAGAACCTCGCAGTGGTGGTATCAGTCAACACATGAGTTCTTGCTGTCAACTCATATCTCCAACTTCCTTGCTGCAAGGACCTTAAGGTATAAGGTTTATGTTTTATTTTTAATACCGCCGGTCTTCATGGCAAAACCTTTACCCATTTGAGGAACTTTGACAACAACCGACAATGAGGGATGGCCATCCTCTCTCTTTTCTCCCGTGACTCCCAAATATTCCACATGATCAAGTGTTTAGATGACATAACCGGGGAACCCGTCAATAGTGCATGTAAAACCATAACTTCATAAAAGCGCACCTTTGTCTTATCCCCCGTTCTTGGGACCACGTTCAATGTCACAAATACCAACAGCAATTTGGGAAGTGGTTTCAGCATATCTCTTCTTAATATCAATCGGAACACATCACAACCTTCATCCACCACAAAGAGGGCTCTGATCATGTTTTCCCACATTGTTTCCTGGATCACGTGAGCCTTCAACTTATCATCAGATACATATTCATAAGGTTCATTATTTTCTGCTCCATAGTCAAAGTGGGCAATCTTGTCAATAGTTTGAAATGACAAGTCTGCTTGTTTCCCATTCACTGTACCCCTCAAAATTGTCGTTTGGGGCGGGTTATCTCCTTCAATTCGTTGAAGGGTCGCCATCCACTCAAGAATTGCTTCACCATACACATCATCAATTCCATCATAGTGGAAAGCAAGGCTCTCTTCCCAACCAAGCCGTCGAAAACAGTTAACCACTCCATACCTCTCGAAATCCGGCTCGTGGATCTGCTTTTCACAAGTAAATACTATTCAAATTCACCAGCTGGGCTTTTCACCTTGTCCATGTATAAATCTTTCTGCTGTGGATATGGGAAAGATGACAATCTCACTGGTTTCTTCCAAATTGTGGGTCCAAGTTCCTCTTCAGATTCATGGGCACTCTCTTCTTCACTTCTTTCGCGCAGAACAATAGTGTTTCGTGCCCTCTTTGATCTACTCCGTGATGAGGACTCACCCGCTTTTTCTTTACCCTTCTGAGACTCTTTCGTTCTGACCATTGTTCCTACAATTTCAACAAGCACACATAAATCAAAGAATTCACCAAGAATCAAACTTGTAACAATTCTTCATTAATAATGCTAATTGAATTCACTCCATATTAACTTTTTATCATGTGAAAACAAAATTTCTGTTATTTTCATCAAAACAAGTTTACATGTTGTTTTAAAATTTCAAAATTTCTCCCAAAATTTTAATCAAGTTCTATTCAATTCATCACTAACACAATTATTTCCAATGCTTCAACAATGTCATCATTCAATCTTCTAATTCTAACTTAAACCATCCTTCCCAAAGTACCCAACAACACAACTACAAGGTAACATCAATTCTTATTCGAAAATATACCTTCAAACAACCAAGAATTGTAATACAAACGTACCTTATGGGTTTAGACGCTTAACTATCAAAGAGTGATGATTATTCCCTCCACTTCATTCAAAAGCCCCAAAAATTTCGAAACCCTAGAATTTCGGGTCTCTCGGGTATGGTTGATTCGTTGAATTCCGCTTGGTATGGTTTACTCCTCTTGCAAAGTTATGCAAAAACCCTCAACCAATTTTGATTTTTATCAATAGATGGTAGATTAAGGAGTGGAAGAAGATGAAGGTAAAGGGAAATTTTTAGAGAAGAAGATGGAGTAGAGAGATAAGAGGTAGGTGATAATGGGGAGAGAAGGAGAGAAAAACGTTTTTAAGTTTTTTTTTTCGGACTTACCTGCGACTTTTTGCGTGAAATCCCGATCCAGCGTAATCTTACGCTAAAGGGGCGTAGCATTACGCTGAGCCTCTGACGCTTCTGTTTAAAAAATGGTCCGGCGTAGGATTACGCTGAGACAACGTAGCCTTACGCTGTGTTGTTTGGCGTAGCCTTACGCTGAGATAGCGTAGCCTTACGCTGCATGTCTGATGCTTCTGTTTGAACTTTGCCTTCTGCGTAGGCTTACGCTGCTACGGCGTAGCCTTACGCTGACCTGCTTTTGGTCTTTTTTCAGCTCCCAACTTGAATGTGTTTCGTCCCTGAAATACCGACATCCGCTGTAACCTCATACTTCACGCCTTCCTTTGATTCTTGCACAAAATTTCAACAAAAATTAGCTAAACGAAGAAAAATAATAAACATAATTTAATTAAAAACATCACATAAGCCGGGTTGCCTCCCGGTTAGCGCTAAGTTTATTGTCCTCAGCCCGACACTTCTTCATGGTATTACTCATGCTCGTTCTTCACCAAGCTCAATAAGAATGCTTCTGCTTGGTTTGTTGGCCCATTAATCTCGTTGAGTTCAAGATATGGCTTCAATCGGTGACCATTCACAACTTGCCTCAAGTGATCCTCAAAATCTTCAATCTCTATATCTCCATAGTTGCCAACTCGTGTGATCACAAATGGTCCCGTCCACTTGCTTTTCAATTTTCCTGGAAAGAACTTCAACCTTGAATTATATAGCCAAACTCTTTGGCCCACTTCAAACTCCTTCTTCCGAAGCTTGGCATCATGAACCGCCTTCATTTTGTCCTTGTAAGCGGATGCGCAATCATATGCCTCACTTCTCAATTCTTCTAGTTCATTTAGACTCAACTTCCTTTCTTTTCCTGCAACATCATAATCCACATTAACTTCTTTGATAGCCCAAAACGCCCGGTGAGCTAACTCTACCGGTAAATGACAATCTTTTCCATAAACCAACCGGTATGGGGTCGTGCCAATAGGGGTTTTATAAGCCGTTCGGTAAGCCCATAAAGCATCAGTCAATTTGGTTGACCAATCTTTTCGGTCCGCCCGAACGGTTTTTTGTAAAATATCTTTTATTTGCCTATTAAACACTTCCACTTGTCCGCTTGTTTGGGGGTGGTAAGGAGTTGCTATTCTATGATCCACGCCATACCGTTTTAGTAATTTGCCAAATTTAAAGATTTTGAAATGAGATCCCCCATCACTTATAATGACACGGGGGATACCAAATCTTGAGAAAATATTTGTTTGGAAAAAGTTACACACAACGGTATGATCGTTCGTCTTAGTGGCTATCGCCTCGACCCATTTATAATAGTAACCGATCGTAAATACAAGAAATGTTATTATCTAAATCCAAAAGACTGAGTTTTTGTTTTTCTGAAAGGTTTATAAATTCAAGGTTAGTGGTTCGGGAATGATTATACCAATCTTTAATTGTTTGTTCAAAACGGTCAGACATGAGCAAACCGAACAAAGTTTGACTAGCTCTGATACCAGAGTGGTCCGATCGTAACGTAAATCTGTTTGAAGGATAAAAAGGACAAGTAGTTTAACCAAGCCTTATGACCAACCCAAACTCAGCTTTCCTCTGGTAAAACAAACACTGTTTTTGAAACGAGTACTTGACCTTTTGTTTAGGAATCATAAGGGAATTAAAAACTTCCTTTTGTTTGTTTTAGACAGATATTAATATTGATGAGTTTGGTAATAACCAGACTACCCTCCGGTGAAAGATCGAATTTTGAGTATATTTTTGCTGTTCCGATTCTTTGTATCAGAGTGTTGATACCAGGTAAGGAATATTGGTCTTTATAGGTATTATCATTGAGAGTTCGATAATTAAAGATCATCCTTTCTTTTCCTTTAATTTCTTTTCCTGTTGCTGGGTCAACAGTAGTTCCCGACTTTACCATCATTGCCATAGTTCTGTGCCTGCTTTTGCTTGGGTGGATTACTCCCAGCTTCAGGAGGGCATCAACATGTTTCTGGAAGCTTGCTTGAAGAGCCGGTGTTACCTAGAAAAAACAAAATAGAATGAAAGTATTTTGTATGTAAAACTGACATTATAAAGTTAAAGACTTAGAAATCTGTTCTAACTTCTAGGAGAAATGGGTATACTCGTGTGATTGTGATGTGGTGTGATAATAAAATGAACGCCACGTGACGTCACGTCACTACATTCATTATCACATCATCAATCACTTGGCAAGGGGTATACCCAAGTGATTGTGGTGATGTGATAGTTAAATGTTTTTTTTTAATTTTCATTTAAATAAAATAAAACATAATAATTCATTAATAAAAATAAAATACATTAATTAAAACAACTAAAAAATACATTAATTCAAACAACTAAATAAAACATTAATAAAATTAATAAGAAAAAATACATAATAAAATTGAATACCTAGAAAAAACAAAATAGAATGAAAGTATTTTGTATGTAAAAGTGACATGATAAAGTTAAAGACTTAGAAATTTGTTCTAACTTCTAAGAGAAATGGGTATACCCGTGTGATTGTATAATAAAATGAACGCCACGTGGCGTCACGTCACTACATTCATTATTACATCATCAATCACTTGGCAAGGGGTATACCCAAGTGAATGTGGTGGTGTGATAGTTAAATGTTTTTTTTTAATTTTCATTTAAATAAAATAAAACATAATAATTCATTAATAAAAATAAAATACATTAATTAAAACAACTAAAAAATACATTAATTCAAACAACTAATAAATATTAATAAGAAAAAATACATAACTAAAAAACCACGGGATACCATGACGTTCATCGATCTCTTTTTGTTTTTTTCGATCAAAAATTGTTGCGCCGCGGAGAGTGAATCAAGATCCATGACAAGAATTTCGATATCCTGTCTTGTTCGTTTCTAATCCATCCTCTCTTATTGGACATTGTTAAATCTTGTCATTTGTTCGACCATTCTCTCACGAATCTCATCATGACTTGGAACTGAACCCGAGCCCGTTGCTGGGGCTTTTGCTTTTTTCTTTCCTATCGGGCGGGATATTTTTTCCATGTCTTACGGTGCATTTATGTTGAGATCGTAGAAAGATCTACCATCGGACCCGCCCATACTAGCGTCGATGTAGGTTGACGTTCGTTTTTTGGACGAGTCGGTTCGGGTGGGGGCAACGTAAAGTGTTTGCCACTTTGGCGATTTCCTCAAAAGGTCCCAAAACATTATTGGTGCGTCGCCACCAACATCGTCTTGAAACCGGGCGGTTGCTCTCCCTAAAATATCGGTATCGCTCTCACCGCTTCTTTGGTCCCGCAAACATTTTTGCTAGATGTCGTTGAACTTTACGACCTTCTTTGGTTGAAAGTTTGGGTTGAGTGGAAAGTTTGGGTTGGGTGGAAAGTTTTGGTTCATTTGGTTGGCCTTGAACGCGATATCACGAGCCGCATATTGAGCCCAAAAGTTTGGGTTCGGATCGTTATTCATTTTTTGTTATGGGTTGGGAAAACCAAGCCGTGTCAAATATACGGTTGCGACATACTTATTTTTATCTATGTTTCGATGTAAATTTTATTCAAAACCAAGCCGTGTCAAATAATGCATTTCAATATAAATTTTATTCAAAACCGAGTAATGTCAAATATATTTTATTTTTTATTTTAGATATAATGATCCTTATCATAAACCAAGTTTTTAAGATCACCAATAACAATACCGTCACATCTAGAACAACAACACATGCGCGGGCAACCTACATCACACTAACTAAAATATAGTTGCAATGCTTACTCTTTTCACCGGGCTAAAGAAACTTTCTAACAAATACGCAACAAACTTTTACCAACAACAAATGTTCTTATGTTCGCCCAAATACTGATTAAGACCCTGCAAAAGAAAAAAAAATATCTCCTGCTACATGAACTTCAACGCTCATCATCACAATAACGCAATTTAGTAACTCGTAACTTTATGTTTATAACTGCACAACTTTTATATCTCGATTTTCTGTTTTATCCATATACAAAATTCCCGGCTCAACATGCGATACCACTAGTTAAAACTAATATCGTCTTTGTTGAAAGTTAATAATTTTTAGCATTTTTTATTGAAGGTAAAAAAACACTATTCACTGTTTAGTATATACTTGTATACAAAATAAATATCAAGTACAAAGCTTTCATACAGACTTGATTACTTCTCCCACTATGAAAAGAATAACCTATATAAAATAATAAAGAATTACTACATTCTATGTAATTTCTATAAATTGTTTAATAATCTTGTAGGTTACTTTCAAGAATGTGAATGGTATTTGGTTGAACTTAAACTTATTCACATTTAGGCCTAACTTCAATTCCTTCAATGATAAGTCCTCCTTTTAGTTGATGACACTTAACTTCCATTAAACTCATTTTCACCCCTTCATTTTTTTCTCCAACAAAGAATTCTCCAAGTTCGATTTTCATCCATCCATCTCCTCTCTTGCTCGGTCGTCGGCAATCTCCTCCCATGAATATTCGTTTCTCCATCATTCGTCTCCGGTTAATAAAAAACAACGATTCTAATTGTTGTTTTCGCTCATCTAGAGGGCACAAATATGTTGGGTTGCTAACCGAGCGTGTAGAGTTTGAGACTAATGTCTCACATGGAATAGAATCCAACCCGAATGATCAGAAACCTTAGTTACAAGATATGCAACTATGTCGTGTTAGGAGATAAATCTTCTGTCTGTATCCTTCCTTCAATTTCCATGTTGGATATTGTTTTTAGCTCAATTACCCCAGAAAATCTACACAATTATGAAAATCAAAATGAACTCCAATTCGACGATTTTAAAAGTAACACTAACTTCAATCAATGAAAAATAGAGTAAGCTGTCATTTTTATCCATGTGATTTTGTTTCTTTTTTTACTTTCATTCAAAAGCTTTATTTTTCTCTTGTGTTTTCCCGTGCTTTATAAAATGTGTCATTTTCATATAATTGGATAACCATATCCATTATTAACATTAAATGAGGGGTATTTTTGTTTTTTTATATATTTGTTTATTTTATTCATTTTTAAACCATTATTTATTCCTTTCATTTAACGTTATAAAAAGACAAAAATACCCCTTATTTAATGTTAAAAAATGAATGGGGTTAACCAATTGTATAAAAATTACAAGTTTTGGAAAGCACGAGAATACACATGAGAAAAAATATTGAATGAAAATGACAAAAGTGACCAAACCACATATATAAAAATGACAGTTTACTCTTGAAACTAAAACATATAATTTAAAGCTAACCTTGATGTTGAATTGGTAGTCCAAGTCCAATGATTTGGTTCATTGCTTAAAGAAATTGAAAGTGCTCTTGATGATAGTACACAACATTTTCTCCCACCAACTTTCTCTAAGGAAAAGCTCTACATGAATTAAACAAGTCTAAAGGTCAATACTTTAATCCATTAAATTAAAGTGGACATTAATTAATTCTTGAAAATGTAGAGGGTAATTAATTATGAACATAAACTTACCCTAATTCCACCATATATGAGAATAGAACCACATAGTTGAAAAACAGTTCTTTCTTTGAAGAATAGTTGATTTGAGAGTGTGATCTTGAGAGGATACGAGGATGGCAAGAATCTAGCCCAAACGGTGTAGGATTCAGCAGCGGACCGCAATGATGAACATACGAGGATGAATCTACACGCTTCTGGTGGAGACGTTAGAGATAGAATGGTGGATACACAGTCTTCTTGTAACATGTTCAAATTGGAGGCCATTTTTAGGTTTTAAGATTTGTTGAAGTTATAACGGTATGATGAAAGAGTGGGTTGGTTATATATGAAGTGAGATCAGGTGGTTGTTTCCGAGAAACCAAGTGTAGGCAAGTTGTAGGCTATGGCTGTATTTGTTTGAATTTGAATGGGAAGAGATAGGTCATTGATCGATGCCGTTGCTTTGTCATATGGATAAAGACGATATAGAAATATATAATTTTAGGAAAGGCAAAATAACATGTGATGCTTTTTATTTTTATCAATTAATTAAAATACATAAAAAATAGCAATGGGATGTCACGTTCCTTGTTTTGTGTTTATAGGCGAATGGGAGGAAGATATAACATTCATAGCAGGTTTTGTATATGTTTGAGAGTGTATTATGTATATTTTAAAGAGTGTTTTAAAGTGGTTGTAAGTATAGAAGAGAGAAAATTTTACTGTTCATTTGTATATATATATGAAAACACTGTTCACCTCTATTAATTTTTTAATATTTTTTTAAAATGGTTGTGAGTGAAGGAGAGAGAAAAGATAATGATAAAGGTATAAAAAAGTATTATTTAATTAAAAATAAGACAAAAAATGTAATGATTTTTAGTGTAATTATAGAGATAGAGAAAGGATGAGAATGCTCTTAGAGCATTCACATCAGCTTCTGTATATTTGTGTGAGTGTGTTTTGCATATTTTAGGGAGTGATTTAAAATGTTTGGGAGTGGAGAAGAGAGAAAATGTATAATTTTTTTTGTATATTTGGGGAAAACACTGTTCACCTATATAAATTTTTGAATATTTTTTTAAAGTGGTTGTTAGTGGAGGAGAAAGAAAATGTATTGATATAGGTATAAAAAACGTTATTTAATTGAAAAGAAGAGAGAAAATGTAGTGGTTTTTAGTGTAATTACAGAGATGAGGATAAGGAAACTAATGCGAATGCTCTCTATATATTTTTTTGCTTAAAAGTATTAATTTTGGCCTAGTAGGTTTATTTTAGATTACTTATAGAGTTTAGGCTAATCATAATCCAGACCAAAAGACCAAATTTGTACCACAGAGAGTTTAAAGGTTGTCGGACTGAGTTGTAATTATTATTTTTTTGACGTTTATGTGTAAGAACATTTTTTTATTTGTGGTCTTTATTTGGTGAAAAAAATTTAGTTTTTTATGTTTAATATTTTTGACACTTCCAATTTAATTGTTCAAATTCAGCCACTATATAAACGTATGTAATGATTTGTTTAAGTTTTAATTTCAACTCTTATCCTACGATATCCATGATTAATCGTTTTCTCTGACAACTTTTGTTTATTAATTTAAAAATAAAAAAATAATAAGTAAACATGTTTAATTTTTTTTCCTCTAACATTCCGGCATAAATTTTATTGAAAACGGAATTATATTCAAAATAGGTTCTAGTGTCGGTACTGTACCGGTATCATGACGGACGGAGCCGATACTGACCGAACAACATCAATACCGACATCGGTATTATCGGATTAGTACCGTTATTCGATATTATGGTTTTTCAATTAATGTAAAACACGACTTTGTTATTTAAGTTTTTTTTTGTAATAAAACCGTTGTAAATAAACTTTTTTTTGTGTCGTAAACAACACCGAGTACCCGTAACATAACGAAACGAATCAATACCGACCGAAAAACATCGGTACCGGTATCGGTAATTGTTTTCAATCGATGTAAAACACGTGTCATACACATAGTTTTTTTGCCGAACCGATACCAATGTGTGGCTAGCTAACTTGGTAGAGGCATATGCCTCTTAGAGGGGAAGTCCTAGGTTCAAACCTAAGCAATGGAGTAGCTTAAAATTAGTGGTGTAAAGTAGATTAGGAGTAACATTTGTCGTCCAGTTTTTTTTATCGAGCCGAACTGATACAGCCCGACCAACATCGACACCGGTATTCATTTTAATGTTTTGGAATCCATATGATTCGGTTTCAATATTTTTAACTACTTGTACCACAGTGAAACCATAACATAAAGTAACTTTTTAACTCGTAACTTTATGTTTGTAATTTTTATTTGATTATGTTGATGCCATTGTAAGGATTATGTTATGTTTTATGCATATACGCAATTCCCGTCTCATTGCGCGATAGGGTGTCACTAGTTTAAAGTATTTTGTATCTTGTAATTTATTATTAGTTACATTATTGGAGAGGTTCACTCTTCATCTCTCTTTTTATTCTATTAATTACAACTAATAAATTCCTTTCCACAAGGGCTAAGTCATAAAGTTAAGGTAATTAGTGTTTAAATGTCATAGATTTGTATTCTCATAAGGCCCGTGTTTAGATGTCGTTTCTTAACAGTAGATGCTTTAAGACTATCTAATTATAGGACACTGAGAGTAAGGATGCGAACACGTCTCTATTTAGTTGGAAATTAGAGAGTCAATCAACAAATGATATTTGAGGGAATGCAAGTACAGAAGGATATGTGATATCCTATTCAGATCTTTATGGGCAGTGGGTTGTTTGAAGAAACCCATGATTATATCCCTTACATAAAAATATGGAATAATGAGATTAGCAGGAATACACACAACTGAGACGACTTTAAGAGTTTTGTATGTCAGCCTCATGCTCGTCTGACAACATCTGATAGTTCACTCTTAGATATCCTTGTTATTTGATTTGGCATAAGCATGGCTTATTTATTTCAAGTCGAGCTTCCACAATATGAGTGTCACGTTTAAGAGAATATGAATAAATTTTCATCCCAATACCAAAATTAGTGTAGAGCACTTGCGATGTGAATTTTCAAGTAAGTGTGATACTGGATTAAAAGATAAAATCTAAGATTATACTAGGATACTGCAAGTGTTGAACATTACAAAGACCAACGTTAAATTTACGTGGCCAGTAAAGTCGCAAGGGATATGATTTAGCAAATAAATGTATAAGGGAAGAAAATCTTCGTTGCTCAAAATCCATTAAGGAGTTGGTTAGATCAATTTCAAATTTCTCTTGTTCCTTCAAAACTGCGAGAACGTTACACGAAGAATCGAAGATCCATATGGGGAGTCCGAAATGTTGTGGTCTGATTCACGCTAGACCGAAGGTCGGTCACATGCGTGGATAGACAAATAACAAACTTAAAACCATAAAATGCTTACCTACCTCTCCAAGGTGAAGCAATACTTTACCAATACTTTCAAATCCGGTTCAAATACCGTCAATGAATACAATAACGAATTTGTTCAAGTAATATTTCAAGTGATTGGAATGATCTTCCTTACTTTTGGAATATATAAGGATATCGACAATGAATACAATAACAAATTTGTTCAAGTAAGGTCTACAGACTCGATTCATCATATCCATGAATGTTGCTGGTGCATTAGTAAGTCCAAACGGCATTACCGTGAACTCATAATGACCATATCGAGTTCTGAAAGCAGTTTTAGGAATATCCTCTTCCTGGACTTTCAATTGATGATAGCCAGATCGAATATCAATTTTGGAGAAACAACGAGCTCCTTGGAGTTGATCGAAAAGGTCATCGATTCGGGGGAGTGGATAACGATTCTTTATCGTAACTTTGTTAAGTTCACGATAATCGATACACATACGCATCGAACCATCTTTCTTTTTGACAAATAGGACTGGAGCTCCCCAAGGTGATGAGCTTGGTCTTATGAATCCTTTCTCTAGTAATTCGTCTAATTGCTTCTTTAATTCTGCCATTTCGCTTGGAGCTAATCTGTACGGGGCTTTAGCAATAGTTGTCGTACTGGGTACAAGATTAATTCTGAATTCCACTTCTCTCTCGGGTGGAAATCCGGGCAGTTCATCAAGAAAGACATCAGGAAATTCAGCCACAACTGGCACATCTTCAATCTTCATTTTAATGTCGGTAGTTACAGAAACAAGGTATGCTAAGCATCCTTTTCGTAAGTACTGGGTGGCTTTTAGTATAGAAATTATTCCACTGGAATTGGATAATTTATCGCCATTGATTGTAAGAATATCACCTTTCGGTGAACCGAGTTCTATAGCCTTTTTATCGCATAGGATACGGGCTTGGTTAGAGGCTAACCAATCCATTCCTAAGACAATGTCAAAACCTGCCAAAGTCATTGGCAACAATCTTGAAGATATAACATGTCCTGATAATGTGATGTGGCAATCGTTGAGAATCTCTGAGATTTGGACGAGGTCACCATTTGCGGTTTCTGATATCGTCCGGACGGTCTATAAAAATAACTACTAAACCTAACCTAGACTCCTAAGTAATAAATGGAAAACCTATTAACTAAACCGCACTGACGGGAAAGTGGACCTATCGAGTGTAGCACAGATTAACGGTAAACCGGATTATCAAACCCTAGAGACACTACGAATAACAAAAATGACTCTGAGTCGGACTAAAGATGATTTGGTTTGGGGGGTTTACTACACTACTGAATTAATTAAGGAATGCAATACTAAGGTCGACTCAACTATTAAGAGACAGGACAAAGGTGAAATCAAGAAATGGGAAGAATACTAGCTAGGTCGGAATCCTACTTGCAAAGCACAACTTCTACCATTTCTGGAAACTATGATGGATCTGGGTTTCAAAGGAAACAACTCTAGACAACTTAGTGGATCCCTAATCACTCTTAGGGTGTCACCAACTAAGATACCTAAAGGTGTAATAACTCACCAGATTGTTGGATCACCACTTGGGTATTTCCAACTATGATAATGTACCCTAATGAATAGATTACCGCTCAGTCTCACCGTCCACTATGCATTCAAGGAATGCACGGGGTAATCCTAGGATAACAACTATGACTTGACTAGCAACAATCACTAGACACCTAATACCAACTTCCTCTCAGACAGCTGACACTTGGATTCCTAATGACGAAGACTAACCAACTAATTCTCACCTCTCGGGTATTGAACTAGGACACACACAACTCAAATCAGCAATCAACCATAATTCCTATGGGTACTACGTGTAGCAAACCACCGAAATCACAAACCTTAAGATCTATGACCTAGATACGCTAATCGAACTGGCAAACAACCACAATCAACGCAAGGAATCAATAATTAATCACAAGACTGGAATTAGAGCATGCATATTCATCATAATTAATCAAACTAAGATCGTTACAAAATCATCAAGCCATCAATCAATCCAAAACCGAATAAAAATTAGAACTTTAACAAGCATTCATCATTAACCTAGGCAGTATTAATGAGTTTAGCCTAGATTCATGTTCAAAACATCAAAGAAGAAGTAATTAAACGAGAACATGGTTTCAAATCAGAACAATCAAAGATAAAAATCAAATCTTGAGATCGAAAACGCTATTACTAACGAACCCGGATTCAAAAGCTCCAATCTTTCACTTCAATTGCTTCCTTTAGCATCAAAATCGCCTCTGGGCCTTCTCTGGATGGCAAAGATACGGAATTTTTGACCTA
Source organism: Smallanthus sonchifolius (assembly GCA_023525975.1). NCBI lineage: Eukaryota > Viridiplantae > Streptophyta > Magnoliopsida > Asterales > Asteraceae > Smallanthus > Smallanthus sonchifolius. The sequence goes on from CM042043.1 coordinate 22,589,775, forward strand.
ATAGCATTCAAATTCTATTTAATTTGATTTTTCAAATTTTCATGAAATACGACTCTCTCGCGTACCGCAAGAGAGATTGGCCCGTCCCTCGCGTACCGCGAGGGACAAATTAGTCGCGCTGGGCTTTGAAGTCCCTCGCGTACCGCGAAGGATTGATTCTCGTTCTTCGCGTACCGCGAAGACTTGAAATTCATCATTTTTTCACTTTGAACCCTGGACTTCATTCTCGTGCTCGGTTTCTTCGTATATTCACTTGTAATTCTCACGATCACCTGAAAATATAACAAAGACTCAATAGAAACCAAAAACGACTAAAAACAAATAGAAAATTAATCAAAATGACACGAAAACAAAGGAATAAAGATGTGTGCTTTGCACTATATCAGTTTCTACCACATATTTCTTGTCTAATTTAGCTAGAGTTTTATTTAACAGCCTACAAAATCTATGATCTATAAAACTTGGGTTTGCACTAGAATCAAATAAAACTCGAACATAAATAGTATTAACAAGAAATGTACCCGAAATGACATCGGGCATACCTGCCGCTTCATGAGTGTTAAGAACGAATGCTCGTACATTCTTCTTCACTCCTTCTGCAGGCTTGGGACCTGTCCCGTTCGTCTTTTTCAACCTTGGACAATTGATTTTGATGTGACCAGCCTCGCCACATCCAAAGCAAGTAATTGGTTTCTTTCTATAACAATCTTCTTCTTTATGACCAGGCATTTTGCAGAAGTTGCAATAAGGTCCAGATCTACATTGTCCTAAGTGTCTCCTTCTACACTTTGGACACTCAGGGATGGAAGAATTGTTATTCCGAGGAATAAAGTTGGATTTCTTGTATCCACTCGGGCCTTGCCCAGTTATCTCCTTCTTCTTCTTTCCCTCTTCTTGATTTTTTATCAGGCTTGTAGTCAATAATTCCCCTAGATCCATGGTATCATCAAGATTTTCACAATTCGCAACCTTCACCATGTCGCGAATTTCTCCGATCAAACCCAAAATATAACGTTTGATTAAATTGGATTTAGGGGTAGCAAGATGAGGAACTATTCAAGCATATTCTAGGATTTTGGTAGCATACTCCTGATGATTGGTTCCAATCATTCTCAGACTCGGGAATTTTCCTTCGATCTATTTCCGTTCATTCTAGGGAACATACTTATTTTCTACCCTTGCCCTAAAGGCACTCCAACCCATTGCGTAGGCTGCATCTTTGTTTTTGGCAACAACAATATTGTTCCACCATTCTAAAGCTTAATCTTTGAATAGATTGGAGGCATATAAAACCTTGTCTTCCTCAGCACACTTGCTGATTGCTAATACAGATTCAGTTTTTTCTATCACCTCAACGTGGCTATCCCTCCTTTTTTTCTAGACAAATTGTATACAATCTTGAAACATCTTATAGGTACAACCGACCATCTTCCTCTTCTTTGCTAAATGACCATAATTATTACCCATAATCTCATCTTCAGAGGAGTTATAGTAATATTATTCCTTTCCGTCTTCTTAGATTTATGAGAAACGAAACCCTTTGGTTCAAATGTGATAGGTTTCGATTGAGTAATTGTTCGGGTTTGTCGAGAATGAACAGATTGAGGAATTTATGGTTGAACAGATATCATGTCAGCTTGTCTCATTTTGAGCTCAGTAAATATCAGTGGAAGAGAATATTTGATTCCTTCCTTGATCATTTTCTGAAGTTCAATACGAGAGTTATTTTTTTTTCGACAGCATTTTCCACTGCTTGCTTTTTCTTTCCCCTTGTATTTTGAGAAGGTCCAGTTTGTTTAGACATACAATCAAAAGAACAAGAGTTGATGTAAAACAAAACTTTTTATTGATAAAAATATTTTACAAAGGATAATACATATAAAATTTATTCAGAAATTTCTAAAATTATTTTTTTCAAGAGCCCGAACTAGTAGGATTTTCCAAGCTTCAACTTCTGCCTTTTTTCTTTCCAATTCAGTTATTCAGTTTAATAGCATTTGTTCCCTCTCACTTCTTGATGAATTCTCATTTATATGCGGAGTAGGAATATGAATTGTGATAGTGTGTGATAAGTATATAAAAATATAAGTAAATATATTATTGGATGATTTCACAAGATCAGGTTTAAATTTATAAAATGATAATTACGTTAACTCAAAACACACACAATAGGCAAGTGTACCTATCGCAGCGTACTATAGTTAGGTAAGAACCAAGTATCGAACCAATGGATACGGTCGAGTTCTAATACTCAAGTTTTGTTATCATTTAGCCAGATTAATTAGTGAGTGGGTTTTGTGTGCTTGTGAAGTAGAAAAGTAAATGACGGTAAAGTAAATAACATAAAAGTAAAAATGTGTGTGAAATGTGTAACAGAAATTTAACTAGCAGAATAGTAAATAGCAGAAAAGTAAATAAGGCGAAAATGATTAGATTACGGAATATATTGCTTCGGGATTCAAATTAGCTTGGTATGTGATAATGTTAAATTTACTAATTCAGTGGTATGACTACTAAAAACTTGTGACCCGGGTCACCGCTAGAGCCTCGTCCTCACTACATTTGATTTGCAAATTATAATCTTTAAAAGTGCGTTAGGGACAACGTTTACCCTCAACCCATTGAATGGTCATCTTCGGGTTGGTTTAAGACATTGGACTCAAAATGTTTTATATTAAAGTTAAATAGGTGATTGTATTTTGCACACTGGGAGGCGGTGTAACAATGGGACCAAGTATAAAAACGTACAGTTCCCAACATGAGTTCATCAATTCTTGGTCGCATAATAATCTCGTATAAAGACGTACGATCTTAGAAGTATAGACCAAGCCTTGCCTTATCAATCTCTGCTCGTATAAAGACGTACGAGTTTCAAAGGAAGTTTAATTAAAAAGGGTTTTAAGATCTTTACTCCTTAAAATCAAGACACTCACAAGTATAAAGACAGATTTAGACAATAATATAAGCCCATCAAAAGATAGTTTTTGAGAAAGAATTAGTTAAAGACATAAACATACCACTTCATTAATAGGTTAAACATTAACATGCACCGAACATCATCTTCACCCTAGCAATACAAAGAAGTTTTAGCCACGAATGGCCATAACGAATAGCGTAAGGATGAGTTTCGTAGGCTCCCCTATTGTGGAACAAGGAGGAAGAGCCCCTCTACTCTGTACTCTAACTACGAGAATGCTCTCTTCTTGAGTGTTCTTTAGGTCTAGATTGGTGTGTGTAATGAAGAACTCAATCCTCCTATTTATAGGTCTCAAAATGTGCAATGCACGACCGTGCAATGGGTTGCACGGTCGTGCAAACGCCTAGGGAATCAAACAGGGTACAGAGGACACTGTACTGGTCCATGGAGGAGAAGAAAGGCAATGCATGACCATGCATTGGGATGCACGGCCGTGAAACCCTCAACTTTCTTCCAGATGTTGTCTTTTAGCTCCTTGTTGACTCTTGTTGACCAATTTTGACTTCTTGGGGGGTCAATGTTCGGGAATGAATCTTCTAAAAGCTTGAATTATTGGTGTTTTTGATAGGATTTAGCTTGATTTGTATTTTCAACACCGAATAATCTGCAATTACAAAATATAAGTGTTTTAAGCATAAATTGCAAGATTATTATTCAATTAGTACCATAATGTGGGATTATTATGTATGTAAAATATGTATAAATGATGGCATATCATAACACCCCACACTTAAACTTTGCTTGTCCTCAAGCAAGCAAACTCATGCATGATCACACCCATAACTAAAAACTTTGCAAGGGTAATGGAATTTTAATTAGTGTTGGAACTCTGGGATAACTCTTGAGCTGCTTATTCTATTTTTGTTTTTTTATGTATTAAGATGGTGGAGTCTATGACAAGCCTACTAGAACTTTGATTATGCAATAACTCCTCACCACTCACAATGTTCACTCAACTGTAGGGTTATATATGTTTGGATGATGTAAGTTAAGTGGAACACTCAAGTTCGAATCGAATTATGCAATAGTCATAAGCTTGTATGCAAATCAACTCTCCACTAACTAACTAAGTAGTATGCATGAATCAAGAGGACTTTAAATGTTTGTAATGTGGCTAAAGTAAAACTAAAGGTGAAAATGAAAATTTGTTTTTATTTTTAGCGGTTTTAAAAGGGGTTAGAAGGGCTGCAGCTATCGCGAAACACTCAGCTACGGCCTCATGGCTTAAAATGGAAAATGCTAGAAGGGTCCCTCTACAATACTTAGCTCATGAGGGTATAACTAATCTGAGGGCTCGTTTATTGTCAGATTGCCAAGACCAAGATTTCTCATCAATGCTAACTCGTCCCTTATTGCGTAATACACATTGCTACCTTTTCGTATGGTTCTTTCAGCTCGTAGCCTAACAGCACCTACTTCGATCAGGTTTGTATACTCACTTTGGGAGTCAGTTTGATTCTTGCTACACTTTCCATCGTGACTCAAGTTGCCACACTTTCTACACTTATCGTATCTTTTAGCTCTTCTTTTGGCGGCACTTTTTGACAAGCCGTAGAATGGTGGCAATTGTTCTTGTTTGCGCCACCATTTTCTTACATCACTAGTTGCTTGAAAAATCTTTTCTTGGAGTTCAGTTGGTAAATCAGGCTTTGCGAAATGAAGGGAGAAAAGCAAATTGAAATCAAAAGGATGAATGTCCAGTTCTTTAAGCTCTCCTGGTAAAAAACAATCTTCTTTCTTTCTTTTTTTTACAAGACAAATCCTTCAATAAATTTTTTTCCTCAATTTTCTTGAAACAATGTTTCTATTAATTTCCTGTAGATAGTTCGGATTTTTCCTAATTCATCCACCATTTGTATATTCCAATTCTTCTGAGTAGGGCAGATTCTTTCCAAAATTGTCTCGATGATAATAAATTTGAAATGACAACGTAGGATAATTTCTCATTTTGAAGACAATCTGCCAATAACCGGTGTTTGCAAAAAACTGGTTGGGTGATAAGTATGGGTAATAGAAAAGAAAAGGCTAAGGTACAGAGGGTTATCTAGGCGGATAATATTTTTAGGATTTTTGGATAATAAAGGTGATAATGTCCTAGGTGCCTCAATAATTTTCATGCTTCCACTAGTTCATGGTCTTGATATGTATAAGTCATACAAGTTCTAATTATGCATAGAATTCAATCGAATAAACACTCAATATACCAAACGAAAGAGCATGCAAAAATAATGATAATAATGCTCGTGAAAAGTCTCAGATTATTCTTACATGGAAACGGATGGAATAGGGTTTAGTGATTTGTTATGCATAAATCCGTTTGTTTCTACTTGCCATTGATGTAGGGTTAAATATCCCGTGTATAAGTGTCGGTTTTTGTATGTGTTAATAGTTTAATTGTGTTTATCGAGTCAGTTTTATGTGTGTTTCGTAGTTTGATGTGTTACAGGGTAAAGGTGCTAAAGAGCTGAAGTTTACGAGTCATATATATGAAGGCACAAAGCCCGAGAGGCCAAAGAAAGAGAAGTCAAAGATCAAAAGTCAAAATCCTGAAAAAGTGGATCTTCGCGTGAGAGAAGTTCGCGGCATGCGAGGGCTTTGAAAAGGGCCACGACTATTTTGGCTTTCGCGACACGCGAAGACTTGGCCAGGGATGTTCGCGACACGCGAAAAATGGTTTTTTCGGCAAATTAAACCTAATTTCAATTATAAACCAATTGTGACTCCCATTCTCGAATTACCTTCTTCCTTGCCATCCTAGAGCTTTCCTAAGGCGATTCCAGAGCTTGTTTGGCCAATTGTTCTTAGTTTTGAATGATTGTAAGTTTAAAGTTTGAATCTTTAATGTTTTTGACAATCATGAGCGGCTAAATGCTTTCGTGATCCCTCCGGGAAAACGATTTATGCATGTACTGGTATGATTTTAGTAGATGATCAGTATTAGATTGAATTTTTGTGAACCTCTTAAGTTCTTTGAATTCAATTGTGTGTTTGATTTATGAACAATTGCATGTTTTCAATTTGTCGCATCTATCATCGTTTCTTGGTTTTCTTGCATCGGGAATAATCTAATTTTGTGATTGAATTGACTATTGTGTGATTGGGTTAAACAATTAAACAAGGTTATATCTATGTAATCTCTGATCTGGTTTGAAACTAAAATTGTATGTGTGCTTTGCTAAATCTGAATCCCGGAGTGGTCATTCTTCTCCAATTGTTTTTAGAACTTAAAGTTAATTCCTTTTTATAATTTCAAGTGTTCTAAGTCTTAAACTTTAGTAGTAATTGAAGTCTTAAGTTTGAATAGCATTCTCCACATGTTCCCTATGGATTCGATAACCCTACTTCCCTGTCAATAGTTTAAGTAGCTAAGAAGTGGTTTTTATAAATATTTTTTATTAGCCTTGACACCGTAATCAAATTGGCGCCGGGGACTTGTGCGCAAAGTGCTATTTTTGATTTATTTTGTTCAGTGCTACTAATTTTGTGCTTACGTGTGCAGGGACAGTTTTATGCATACTAGGCGCTCAGGAAGAACTTCACCATTGCTTTTAGATTCAGAAATAGAAAGAGAGCAGTAAGAGCTAACAGAAAAGTTAAAGGAACAGTCCAAACAATACTTGAAAAGCTCGACAGTCCTTCAGTAAGGATGTCACAGAATCAACCCGTTAATCAAGATCCAAATTAAGGTGGGGAACAAAACCCACCTATTCCACCTTTACCAGATCTTCTATTTCCCAACCAACCACAAAATCAACCAAACCCACCTCAAAACCAACAACCACCTCCTCCACAAAACCAGAACCAAAATCAACCACCACCTAGATTCCAACAACCCCCACCTCAACCCGTATTCCAAAATCAACCATACCAACCACATTGCTACCCGAGCTACTCTGATTATGAAGATGAAGATAGCCACCATCCACAACATGGTTCTCAACACGAGAATTGGAACGAAGAAGAAGAGTGGTATGACTTAAACCACCGGGAGGCATTCCCTCCCCGTGATCAGAGGCAAAATATAGATGGATGGGTTCAACCACCACCGAGAGCAAATTATGGGTTTCAACCGAGGAACAACCGTCAGGGGTATATAGGTAAATTGGAATGAGAGAACAAGTACAGACAGACCGGTAACATACAACCACCAAGACATGATCAAGGGGTCGACAGTCACTTCCTCCCCGCTTTAGCTTTAAATGCTTCTCCCGTAATCCCACCAGTTTGTAGAGGGAATGCATTAGAGATCAGACCGGGTTGTCTTGGGATCCTCCCACACTTCTATGTGAGAGCTACTGAAGAGCCTTACACACATCTGTTTGAATATGATGCTACTTGTAGGACCATAGGCAGTCAAGGGTTCACAACTAATGAGCTGAAACTGGCGCTCTTCCAGTTTTCACTGAAAAGACCAGGCAAAACAGTGGTTCCTATCCCTACCAGCTGCAAGCATTGCCACCTAGGCAGAATTACAGCAGCAGTTCCTTGATGAATACTTCCCATCTCACAAAACCAATGAGGCCCGAGAGCTGCTATACGGGATTTCAAGCAACAATCAAGGGAGCCTTTCTATGAGGCATTTAAAAGATTCAAAGAGTTGCTGAGAAACTGCCCACACCAAGGGATACAGAAGTGGGAGCTGATTCAAGCCTTCTATGATGGGTTGCTACTTGAGGATGTTAGAGATATAAATGCAACCAGTGCAGGTTCATTTTTTGAGAATCACGTGGATGTTGATTGAGATATTTTGGAGAAGATGGCGGTAACATCAAAGAGGCAAGCCAATGCCAGTAGACGAGCAAAGACTGGAGTAACTGCAAAAGCAGTTGATTATGAGACACAAAAGCGTCTGGATTCCATGGAAATTCAAATGGCGAGGCTTGGTAGGCCTAGTGGAAGAGAGGTGACCAATTTTTCTCAGGGATACCCGGTGTGTGATGGTTGTGGTGATATGGGCCATACTGTGGAGAGCTGTCCAAGAGAACAGGGTAAGCCACAAGAAGTGAACCAGATTGGAGGTAATAGGAAGCCGGACATGAATGCAACACACTACCATCCGGGACTTAGAAACCATCCTAATTTCAGGTATGGTAATGCAAATAATCAACTTAATCCTAACTTTCAGGTTCCTGATGTGCGGGTTGGGAGTCAGCAGCAGTACCAGAACCACCAACAAAGCTACAATCGAGGCGGGTACCAAAGAAACTCAGGTAATCAGGGGTACCAACATCGGGGATATCAATAGAGAAACTACCAACAAAATCAACAAAACAAACCTGCAGCTGGCGGTGATCTACAACTTGCAGCCATATTGGAATTCCTGAAAAGACTTGAACAAGATAAAGAGATCCAGATCAAAACCAATGAGTCTTTCGAATGATAACTGGGTTAGTTGGATGAGAAGATAGCAGAAGTAGTAGGGAGAGCACCGGGGCAACTTCCAAGTGACACAAAGTTAAACCCTCAACACCAAGGTGCCAGCTCCTCGGGTTCAAGGAATGCAAATGTCTCCCAGGTAAGTACCCTAAGAAGCGGTAAGGTTTATAACAATGTCACCTCAGCATCACCGAATGTTGAGGGAGTGGTAGTTGACCTAGGAGAGGATGGTGAAAGTGACAGCGATTCGGAATCAGTTTTATTAAACAACCTAAAAAAGAAACTTTTTCTTAAACATCTAAAGCTAAACCGAACACAGCTGTCACTCGAGGTGCAGGGGTGGAGAATAATAACATCCCTTATCCTGCTGCTCTATTGGAACCATCTAAGAAGAATGTGACTAAAAGGGGCCCACAACAGGACAAGTTGTGGGACATGTTTAAACAAGTGAAAATCAACCTCCCTCTTTTAGATGCAATTAGGCAAGTACCAGCTTATACAAAGTACTTTAAAGAATTATGCACCTAGAAACGACATCTTAAAATGCCCAAAAATCTTGACCTAACAGACAATGTCAATGTCGTTTTGTCGGGTGCATTGTCACCTAAGATGCAGGATCCAGGAGCACCTTTAATTTCTGTGCAAATTGGTGAACTAAAAATCAATAAAGTTCTCCTAGATCTTAGAGCTAGTGTTAGCATTCTCCCGGGAAGTTTGTATGACCAGTACGACTTTGGTCCTCTACAAAAGGCCAATACCATCGTGGTTTTGGCAGATCTTACTCTTAAACTTCGTAGGGGAATACTAACCGATGTAATTGTGAAGGTGGAATATTTTTACTATCCTGTCGATTTCTTATTACTTGATTATGCAGCTCCTACTAATGACAGGCATTCTAATGTGATATTGGGAAGACCATTCTTAAGAACAGCTCAATGTGTGATCAATTGCGTAATAGGTACAGTGGACATGGCATTTGGCAACCAAAGGTTAAGGTTAAACATATTTGCTAGTGCTATTCGTATTCCAATCAATCGTGAATGCTTTATGGCAGACGTTGTTGAGGGGTGTCGCCCTCATGAAAATGAGGGTGAAACCCTGGACCCTGTCTTGTTTGTGACAGGAAACAGGAGGAGTATGAGCTTGAGATACAGGAAGCAAGTGGAGGTGTATGCGTTGAGAGAAAAAGTTCCAAACTGGTCACTCCAGGTTGAGAGTCTGCCAGATCATATTAATACCCAGCTAAAGCCATCATTGGAATCACCACCTAAGCTGGATCTGAAAGACTTGCCTAAACATTTAAAATATGCATTTGTGGGTGATAATAACACTTTTCCTGTTATCATTGCTGCAGGTTTAACTGAGGAACATGAGCAGGCATTGATGAAGGTTTTGATTGCCCATAGGGCATCATTTGGGTGGACCATAGCAGATCTAAAAGGGATCAGCCCAGCAATTGTCATGCATAAGATTGTCACAGAAGAAGGAGCAAAACCTGCTCGGGATGCTCAACGAAGGTTGAATCCTAACATGCGTGAAGTGGTAAAGAAAGAGGTGCTCAAGTGGTTAGATGCGGGTATCATCTACCCCATCTCTGACAGCAGCTGGGTGAGCCCTACTCAAACAGTGCCTAAGAAAGCTGGCATCCAGGTAATAAAGGGAGAGAATGGGGAAGAAATTGCCACTCGGCCGGTAACCGGGTGGCGAATCTGCATCGATTACAGAAATTTAAATGCTGCAACATCAAAAGACCACTTCCCTCTCCCTTTCATTGATCAAATCATTGAAAAACTTGCTGCTCAGAAGTTTTATTGTTTCTTAGATGTGTACTCGGGTTATAATCAAATTGCAATACATCCAGAGGACCAACAAAAGACCACATTCACTTGTCCGTATGGCAAAACCTTCGCATTTAGGCGAACGCCTTTCGGCTTGTGCAACGCCCCAGCCACCTTTCAACGGTGCATGATGAGTATCTTTTCGGATATGATCGAGGAGTCCATGGAAGTCTTTATGGATGATTTTTCAATATTCGGCACAACTTTTGAAACTTGTTTGAATCAATTAACTAAGGTATTAAAAAGATGTGTTGAAACTAATATGGTACTCAGGTTGGAGAAAAGCCACTTCATGGTTCAAGAAGGGGTGGTTTTGGGGCATGTTATCTCTAGTAAGGGTATTGAGGTTAACCATGCAAAAATCAGGGTCATTTCAACTCTACCTCCACCAAACAGTGTTAAAGGCATCCATTCCTTCTTAGGACACGCCGGGTTTTACAGAAGGTTCATTAATGGTTTTAGTGTCATAACCAAACCATTGTGTAATCTACTACTTAAAGATGTCCGTTTTGTTTTTGATAAAGAGTGTTTAGATTCATTTGAATTAACTAAACAAAAATTGGTGACCGGACTGGTCGTTACCCTTTGAAATAATGTGTGATGCAAGTGACTATGCTGTGGGGGCAGTATTGGGACAATGGGTAGATAAGAAACCCGTGGTGATATACTATGCTAGTAAGACTCTTTCTGATGCTCAGCTTAATTACACCACAACTGAGAAGGAGCTACTTGCTGTAGTATATGCACTGGATAAGTTTAGATCATATATCTGGATAGTAAAGTTATTGTTTATTCTGAGCATAGTGTAGTCAGGTACCTCATGGCAAAGAAGGATGCCAAGCCCAGGTTGATCCGTTGGATCTTGTTATTACAGGAGTTTAACTTGAAGATCTGTGACAAGAAGGGGAGTGAGAATGTTATGGCAAATTATTTGTCACGCATTGTGTAGGATGGAAGTGAATCTGAGGGGGAGATTAATGAAACATTTCCTGATGAACAATTACTATCAGTTTCTACTACTCCTTGGTTTGCTAACATTGTTAACTATTTGGCTACAGGTACAATTCCAGAACATTGATCTAAGAAGAAAAGGCACCAGTTCATCGCGCAGGCGCGCTAGTACATCTAGGATGAACCATACTTATTTAAAGTGGGCGCGGATGAACTAGTTAGAAGGTGTATACCAAAGTTAGAGATTCAATGTGTGTTGGGTCTGATACACGCATCTGCTTGTAGAGGTCATTTCAGTGGGCAAAAGACAGGTCGGAAGGTATTTGAAGCAGGCCTATTTTGGCCACCCATCTTTCGGGATGCTTTTGAGTTCGCCAAGAACTGTTAGAAGATGGGAAGTATTCCAAAGAGGAACGAGATGCCACTGCAGCCAAATTTGGTTGTGGATTTGTTTGATGTATGGGGCATAGATTTTATGGGGCCATTTCCGAACTCTTGCGGGTATCTCTATATTCTGGTGGTTGTGGATTACGTGTCCAAGTGGGTAGAGGCTATAGAAACAAAGACAAACGACCATGCAGTGGTGTGCAAATTTATGCAAACCAACATATTTTCCCGATTTGGAATCCCTCGTGCAATCATAAGTGATGGGAGATCACATTTCAAGAATTTCCAATTCAGGAGATTTCTTAAACGTTATGGAGTCGATCACAGAATAGCTACTTCATATCACCCACAGACTAGCGGGCAGGTCGAAGTGTCCAACCGAAAGATCAAAGAGATTCTCCAGAAAACAGTGTGGGCAGATAGAAAAGATTGGCCAGGAAAGCTTGATGATGCCTTGTTGGCCTACCGCACAGCTTATAAAACTCCAATCGGCACTACACCGTACAGATTGGTGTATGGCAAGGGATGCCACTTGCCGGTTGAGATTGCACATAGGGCATTGTGGGCAGTCAAAGAAGTTAACCTTGACTATGATGCTACGGGTATGGAAAGGAAGTTGCAATTGAATGAACTAGAAGAGTTACGGGACGTAGCGTATGAGTGTGCTTCTGCTTATAAAGATAGGATGAAGAAAGTACATGACGCTAAGTTGAAGAAGATGATGTTTGAAGTGGGGCAGAAAGTTTGGCTGTATAATTCAAGGCTCAAGTTATTTCCAGGAAAGTTAAAAAACAAATGGATGGGCCCATACCTGATTACACGGGTAGGTAACTATGGGGACATTGTGATTGAATACTTTGTCGATCATCTTAGGCATGTAGTCAATGGCCACAGGTTGAAACCATATCTGGAAGCAGCGGATATAAATTTCATTAAAGAGTCATGGAGTATCTTGAAGAATCCTTAACCATAATGAGGTACACCGCGTCCGGCTAAAGACGTTAAACTTAGCGCTACTAGGAGGCAACCTAAGGTTAGTTAACTTTAATTTCATGTCTAGTTAAATGAACGTTGTGGGTGTGTTCCCTAGAAACCCTCATGAGACTAAACTCGTCCACTCGGGCTACGGAGGGGTTTAAATGGCTTGATGCATACGCTAAATGCATTCGTGATTCCTACGAAAGTGAGTTAGGTTGTCATTTCTTTATTTTAGTTAGTTGTATGCAATTGGCCAAGTGTGGGGACGTCTCTGGGGAGATTATGGTTGGATAGCATGTGATTGAGGGCAATACACAAACCCGTGGGGGATAGGATGCCGTTGTAGAGTCTGTAGAAAATTTTGAGTTTTTCGGTATATTTTTGTGTTTTTCTAAGTTTTTGCAGGGTTTCGTGGCATTTTAGGTGTTAAAAATCACCAGGAAAGACATTCCAGGTATGTATGCTTATAATCTAAGTGTTCGAATGAGTTTTTGAAGAAGTTGAAAAAATTGAGTTTTAGGAGTTGAAAAATTTTCTAAGGCAAAAATTGGAAAATTTTCGTTTCTTTCTGTGATGGAGGTCCCTTCGCGACACGCGAAGAGTTGCTCTTGTGTCTTCGTGACACGCGAAGAACAAGTAGAAGGGCCGGACAAATTTTTGTCCTTCGCGCCACTCGAAGAAGTCCTCCATGGTTTTCGTGACACGCGAGGGACCTGAAACCCTAATTTATTTTAATTCTTTGAGTCGTTCGAGTCTGTCGGGTCTTTTTATTTTTCTTTGAGTCTTTATAATGAGTCGATATGATGCTTGTAGGTTTGTTTGAAGCTTAAATTTTGCAGGTTTGGATTTGAATTTCCCGTACTCAATCTCCATTCGGGGGACGATATTCCGAATTTCGCTTGATTCTTTTGTTCAAGGAAACCCGCTTTTATCCATGGGGCACGATCGTGAATGAAATGCTATACGATCGTCTTTCCAATTAAGTTTTAATTTTCGTATTTTATTTTCATTTTGAGTCGCCCTTCCTACATTGAGGACAATGCAGAGTTTAAGTGTGGGGAGTCTTTTGTTTTGAGTCGTAAATACATAAAAAATTAAAAATTTTGAAAAAATGTCCTTGGATTAGAGTTTTGCAACTAAATAGAAAATGATAGTATAATCGGGAATTTGCGTGTGGAATTTAAATAAATAATAATGATGATCAAACATGTCTAATTTGTAACGTTTTGTAAGGCCCAACCGATTTAAGAGCTTAAACATCCTGATAGTTAATCTAATTAAATGGAATAATTAATTCATGATATTTTGTGGGCTATCATCTTAGGGGTGTCGGTAACGTCGAAACTGTCAATATATGGAGATAGTTACCTTTATAAACAAAAATTTATAAGTTTTTAAAATTTCTTGGCACACCGCTTTATTTTTATAAAAATAAATCCGAAAGTTGGTGGCGCCCGCATTCCATAATCCATCATTTAATGAGCTTTAATTAATTAATTTGAGATCTTAGGTCTTGCCTACGTGTTTCCCTTCGGGATAGTGACTTGGTTGATACACCCATGGACTGGACTTAAGTGATCAATAATATTGGATGACTAAGTTAGGTTCACATGTTTCCCATCGGAATGGTGACTTGAAGGATACACCCATGTTCCGAAGCTTATGTACTTCATTGCTTAAAAAACTGCAGCCTACGTGTCATATATTGTGTTCCAACGTGATTGAAACACCACTGGGTTATGTTTATTCATAAGTGTTAATAAAAGCACATATCATTCATTCATCGATCCATTATCCATTTTAATTTTTAAAACTTATAGATTAGTGTTTATAATGGTGGGAAATCTATATGGTTTAACCCAGGCCTAAACATGACCTTGAGATGGGATTAGGTTGAGTCGTAACTTTCTGAGTGTGAGACCCATAGATAAACTGCTGCTATGTAATGTATAATACAATAGATCACATAGTCGGGGGCTCGAGAGTCGGTGGTTGGGTTTAATCTGACAGAAATACCGATTGTTACAGTTAATGTGTTATGAAAATCTGTGCTGTGTAAAATGAAAGTATAAGTTACAAGTTTCACGGTTATGATTTCATTGCATTATTCTTTTTCGGGACGAAAAAGGTCAAGTGTGGGGATGTGATGTAGGGTTAAATATCCCGTGTATAAGTGTCGGTTTTTGTACGTGTTAATAGTTTAATTGTGTTTATCGAGTCATTTTTATGTGTGTTTCGTAGTTTAATGTGTTACAGGGTAAAGGTGCTAAAGAGCGAAGTTTACGAGTCATATATATGAAGGCACGAAGCCCGAGAGGTCAAAGAAAGAGAAGTCAAGGAATGTTCGCGGGAAGAGAAGTTCGCGGCACGCGAGGGCTTTGAAAAGGGCCGCGACTATTTTGGCCTTCACGACACGCGAAAACTTGGCCATGAATGTTCGAGACACGCGAAAAATGGGTTTTTCGGCAAATTAAACCTAATTTCAATTATAAACCCATTGTGACTCCCATTCTCGAATTACCTTCTTCCTTGTCGTCCCAGAGCTTCCCTAAGGCGATTCGAGAGCTTGTTTGGCCAATTGTTCTTAGTTTTGAATGATTTAAGTTTAAAGTTTGAATCTTTAATTTTTTTTTTAGACAATCATGAGCGGCTAAACGCTTTCGTGATCCCTCTAGGAGAACGATTTATGCATGTACAGGTATGAATTTAGTAGATGATCAGTATTAGATTGAAGTTTTGTAAACCTCTTAAGTTCTTTGAATTCAATTGTGTGTTTGATTTATGAACAATTACATGTTTTCAATTTATCTCATCTATCATCGTTTCTTGGTTTTCTTGCATCGGGAATAATCTGATTTTGTGATTGAATTGACTATTGTGTGATTGGGTTAAACAGTTAAACAAGGTTATGTCTATGTAATCTCTCATCTGGTTTGAAACTGAAATTGTATGTGTGCTTTGCTAAATCTGAATCCCAGAGTGGTCATTCTTCTCTAATTGTTTTTACAACTTAATGTTAATTGCTTTTTATAAATTCAAGTGTTCTAAGTAATAAAGTCTTAAACTTTAGTAGTAATTGAATCATTTAAGTTTGAATAGCATTCTCCACGTGTTCCATGTGGATTCGATAATCCTACTTCCCTGTCTATAGTTTAAGCAGCTAAGAAGTGGTTTTTATAAATATTTTTTATTAGCCTTGACACCGCGATCAGCCATGTCTTCATTTTATTTAATAGGTGCAAACTCCAAGTCGTTTAGTTTAAAGGGTTTAATTTTTTTTTTTGAAAATTTTTTGGGTTTTTATAAAAGGTAGATTTTTGTAATGTTTTAGTCAAATGGGTAGAAAATCACAAGTTAAATTTTTACTGCTCTGAGGTTACATGTAGTCCTGAATCTCTAATTCTCCACCCCACACTTAAAACTGTGCATTGCCCTCAATATACAAATGCGTGTAATGGAATGCTATATAGGAATTTAAATGCATGGAGTTTTAAGGGAAAAGAAACTGGTACTCCCCCAGTTAATTCAGTGTAACCTAGGGCCAAAACTTATTGTTGCTGTCAGGCTGTCCCTATCAGCTGCTTGTCAACTTGTTGCTTCAAAGACTTCATCGAATTTCTCAGAAATTTGATGTGGTTTCCGGCTCCAGGCTCGTAGAGTTGGAATGTAACTCCTTAAAGTAGAGAGATGATCTGGTGAAGTTATTCTACCTGAAACATAAAAGAAAACATAAAAACGAACAAGGAAAATAAAAGATAGTAGTTAAGCTACTAAGGTCCTAGTATCGAGAAGGCATACCTGGGTGCTGAAGTAATTAGAAACTTAAATTTGGAAAAACCAAACCCGAGGTCCATGCTTTCCGTCGTATGCACCAACTTCTCAATTTATTTATGATCATCGGGTTACCTCCCGGAAGCGCTAGGTTTATTTATGGGTCTTTATACGTGCTATATCAGTCTTTTTTCAGGTGGGAGTAAACAACATCTCCCATGTCTCCTATCTCTTCGTTCATCTTTGGTAATTTATCAAAGTACTCATCGATCCAATTAGTGTTGTCAAGATCCTTGGTAAGGTCTATTTCTGTAGGCTCTGGTGTCGTTGGTTTGGTAAGATCTGGTGCTTTTCCCTTTTTCAAGTCCCTTGCTTTCTGTAGTTGATAGTTCAGATTGAAGTCGATAAAGTGAGAGATTTCAAGATGATCACTTGACATGCATTCATATCCTTCGATATTGTATGTTACTGATTGTTTACCGATACAAAGCGTTAAAATTCCTTCAGTAATGCCAATGGCGGCTCTTGCGGTGGCTAAGAATGGATGACCCAAGATTAATGGTACGGAGAAGTCTTGTCCCATTTCTAAAACCATGAAGTCGGCAGGGAAGACAAACTTGCCAACTTTCACCAATATGTTCTCGATGACTCCTATAGGAGTTTTAACCGACCCATCCGTGAGTTCAATGGTTGCATTAACCGGTCGCGGTTGTCCAATGTTGAGCTTTTGAAACATAGTGGAGGGCATAACATTTACGCTTGCCCCTAGATCAGTGAGCACGTATGTAATCGGTAGCGGCCCTATAGAACATGGTAAAGAGAATTTCCCAGGATCTAAAATTTTCTTTGGAAGATTCCTTTCAATAAGTGCGACACAATAATTTGTTCTTTTTATCGCTTCTTCCATGTTTCTCTTGTTTGTGAGGAAATCATTCAAGAAGCGTCCATATTTTGGCATTTGTTGTATAATATACAAGAAGGGAATGTTAACTTGGATTTGGCTTAAGAGCTCTAAGAACTTGTCATATTGCTCATCAGTTTTTTGCTTAACTAGCCTTCCTGGATATGGTATGTGAGAATTGAACGTTCTTTTTGGTGTAATTTTTGGAGGAAGGTCTGCCATAGGAGGTTGGATCACACTAGGCTGTGCTTTCTGGGTGGATGAACTTGCGGGCTGTGGATGGAGTGGTACTCCAGTGAATATCTCTCTCCTAGGTGATTGGACTTCTTCTCCTGGAATTGGTGGCTCTGGGGTAGACTTTGCTATTCCTTAGAGTAATAGCACTTACGTTGGCCTTTGATTAGTCTCAGTGTTACTTGGGAGACATCCTGGTTGCCCTTCGGACAATAGTTTTGCTATTTGTACTAATTGCGTCTCAATGGATTGAAGGGTAGCTTTCTGCGTCTTGAACTCAACTTCATGTAGACTAAACCTTTCCTCGTATTGCTTGTGATGGGAATCTGCTAGGAGGGCTTGACTTTCAGTAGTAGAAATTAGCTTAGTCACTGCGTCTTCTAGGCTCATCCCATTACCCATCTTGTTTGTTCCTTGGAATTGTTGACGAGGTTGAAAGTTCTGAAGTTGCCTTTGCTGAAACTGTTGTTGTTTTCCAAAACCAGATTGTCCTTGGTTGTTATTGTCTTCCCGGCTAAAGTTCGAGGGTTGTAGGTGTTGCTATAGGGATTGTTTTGAGGCCGATTTGTTACGACAAAGTCAACTTGTTCGACATCGGCTGTGATGCTCTTCACTTCTTCCATTGTTTTCGGTGTTGCTTTGCCCTTACTAATTTGGTTTGGCCCTGTTTGGTAGCCTCTTAATGAATTCAGAGGGTACCTCTTAATGGTTCAAAGTCTCTTAATGGTTAAGAGGTATCTGAATGGTTAAGAGGTAACATCTTAATGGTAAGTCCTTACAAGTTACATGGCCCATTATCTCTTAACCATTAAGAGGCTTTGAACCATTAAGAGGTAGCCTTTTAATGCCATTAAGAGGCTACCAAACAGCCTCTTAGTCTTGTGGTAAGGGCGTCTACTTGAGCAGATAATGATGTGACAGCATCGACGGCATGAACTCCTTGCCTTGTTCCTCGAGTACTCCTTGGGTTGTACCATTGATAGCTATTCATAACTATCTCTTCAATTAGGTTGTAAGCCTCATGTGGCCTTTTGTTCCCAAAGATGCCACCCATAGTAGCGTCAAGTATCTGACGGGTTTGATTATGCAACCCATTGTAGAAGGATGATACTTGCAGCCAAACCTCTAACCCATGGTGACGACATTTCCTTAGCATGTCCTTGAAGCGTTCCCACGCCTCATATAGTGATTCACCAAAGGTGGTGATATCATTTCTTAACTTAGCGGTCTTGGCCGGTGGGAAATACTTTGACAAGAACTTCTGGGCCAGGTTATCCCAAGTAGTGATCGACCCGGAAGGGAGAGAATTCAACCATGCCTTAGCTCGTTCCTTTAAGGAAAAAGGGAACTTTCGGAGGCGAATGACGTCAATCGACACTCTGTTTAATTTTAAGGTATCACAAATTTCAAGGAAATTTGCGATATGGGAATGTGGATCCTCATCGGGTAATCCGTTAAAAGTGCATGATGACTAGATCATGTGGACGGCATGAGATTTGATCTCGAAGTTGTTAGCGTCAACAGTTGGTCTTGTGATACTAGACCCCAACGCGTCAACTGACGATCTTGCAAATTCGGCAATATTGCGGTTTTCGACGGCCATTTTTCTAGCACGGTTTTCTCGAACTCGGTGGTGAAAGAATCTCTCGGGTTCTGCTAAAGGTTGATATAAACCAGTAGTAGAACTTTGGATCATACACTACTTGCAACAAAGCATGAAAGAAAAACAGAAAGAAAATAAAAAGGCTAATCCGTTAACTCGAATTTTTCTTCAAATAACCGTGTCCCCGGTAGGGCGCCAAAAACTTGATAGCGTGTGATAAGTATATAAAAATATAAGTAAATATATTTTTGGATGATTTCACAAGATCAAGTTTTAAATTTATAAAATGATAATTACGTTAACTTAAAACACACACAATAGGCAAGTGTACCTATCGCAGCGTAATATAGTTAGGTAAAAACCAAGTATCGAACCAATGGACACGGTCGAGTTCCAATACTCAACTTTTGTTATCGTTTAGCTGGATTAATTAGTGAGTGGGTTTTGTGTGCTTGTGAAGCAGAAAAGTAAATGACGGTAAAGTAAATAATATAAAAGTAAAAATGTGAGTGAAGTGTGTAACAGAAATGTAACTAGAAGAATAGTAAATAGCAGAAAAGTAAATAAGGCGAAAATGATCAGATTACGGAATGTATTGCTTCGGGATTCGAATCAGCTTGGTACGTGATAATGTTAAGTTTACAAATTTAGTGGTATGATTACTACAAACTTGTGACCTGGGTCACCGCTAGAGCCTCGTCCTCACTACATTTGATTTGCAAATTATAATCTTTAAAAGTGGTAGTGCCTCCCGTTAGGGAGAACGTTTACCCTCAACCCATCGAATGGACATCTCCGGGTTGGTGTAAGACATCGGACTCAAAATGCTTTATATTAAAGTTAAATAGGTGATTGTATTTTGCTCACCGGGAGGAGGTGTAACAATGGGACCAAGTATAAAGACGTACCGTTCCCAACATGAGTTCACCAATTCTTGGTCGCATAATAATCTCGTATAAATACGTACGATCTTAGAAGTATAGACCAAGCCTTGCCTTATCAATCTTTGCTCGTATAAAGACGTACAAGTTTCAAAGGAAGTTTGATTAAAAAGGGTTTTAAGATCTTTACTCTTTAAAATCAAGACACTCATAAATATAAAGTCGAATTTAGACAATAATAAAAACCCATCAAAAGATGGTTTTGGGGAACGAATTCGTTAAAGACATAAACATACCACTTCATTAATTGGTAAAACATTAGTATGCACCAAAAATCAGCCATGAATGGCCATAACGACTAGCGTAATGATGAGTTTCGTCGGCTCCCCTATTGTGGAACAAGGAGGAAGAGCCCCTCTACTCTCTACTCTAACTACGAGAATGCTCTCTTCTTGAGTGTTCTTTAGGTCTAGATTAGTGTGTGTAATGAAGAACTCAATCCTCCTATTTATAGGTCTCAAAATGTGCAATGCACGACCGTGCAATGGGTTGCACGGTCTTCCAAACGCCTAGGGAATCAAACAGGGTACAGAGGACACTGTATTGGTCCATGGAGGAGAAGAAAGGCAATGCACGACCATGCATTGGGATGCAAGGCCGTGCAACCCTCAACTTTCTTCCAGCTTTTGTCTTTTAGCTCCTTGTTGGCCAATTTTGACTTCTTGAGGGTAAATGATCGGGAATGAATCTTCTAGAAGCTTGAATTCTTGTTGGCCAATTTTGACTTCTTGAGGGTATATTTTCAACACCGAATAATCTGCAATTACAAAATATAAGTGTTTAAGCATAAATTGCAAGATTATTATTCAGTTAGTAACATAATGTGGGATTATTATGTATGTAAAATATGTATAAATGATGGCATATTAATTTGTCTCATAATACGGAACGTAAGGTATATTAGAATCAGCACGCTCTTCTTCTTCGGGATCATATTTATTTTCATAAGGAATTTCGGCGTATCTCTCATGAAAATTTTGTGGATAAGCAGGAGTGATATTATAGCTTTCAGCAGTCGGAGCAGAATGAAAACTTATACAAGGATTATAAGGAACACTAGGGTTTCCTATTGTTTCGAGGCTTCTGAAAGTAGAACTTTCAGTTTTCTCATTAAGCTCTATAGTTGTTTCATTCGTTTTACGGTCAAAGTAATTAGTAGGAGCGAATTTTCAAAGAAAACTAGGACCTTTGCCTTTTCCAACCATTCTGGAAATTAAAACAGAAGATAATTTTATTATTATAAGAAATATATTACAGTACAAGAAACAAGTACAACAAGATTTAATCTTTCATCAACTCTTTCCCCAAGGTTTTTAGATCCTTTCCATATTTCTACACCTGTTTCCCATAAAATTTTGTTCTCGCATTGTCCGTGATTTTCTTCTTTACTACTTCGTCCATTTGGCATAACAAACGATCTAGACATTCGATATGGGAAGAAGGCATACTATACTTGTTGCCCTATTTCGGTGGTGGTTCACGAATACCCATCAACATATCATTAGAGGCATTCTGATATTCTGGTGGTGATTGAAAGTAAGCTTGGTAAGGACCATCATATGTTGCTTCGGGGAACACATATGGATCATACATGACTAGGGATCTAGAGTATAGGATTAATAATCAGAAAACTTTGAAACAAGGTTATTGAAAGGATAATCATTAGCATTTTCAGAAGCAGTTTGATAATGGGAATCTTCTGAAGGATCTTCTTCTGATGATTGGATTTGACTGGATTGTGCCTCAGATTGAGCAGTCGTATTCCAATTGCTGAAGTTGGATCCAACATCCATCCATTGGCTGGAGGAGTTTTGGGATTGTGGGTGGTATTCGGGAGAATTAGGAAGCACAGCAAATTGGTTTTCATTATAGTAAGGCGAACAAATAGCATACTGTCGTGAACCCAAGGGATGATATTACGGGGATTCTTGCTTTATAGGACGATTAAGATCGTAATACGGAATGGAATTTCCTCTAGACATCTGCAATCTTAGTATATTAGTATTTATTTTATTTTATTTAGTCAAGACTTAGATACTAAAGTCAGTATCTTAATCTTAGCTAAAGTTCTACAAGGATGGTTATCTTCCCAGAGTAGTACCTTCAACAGATATGTTCCCAGGTAAGAGTGACGGATCTAGGAGAGATTTATACACCGCTCTTTCCTTAGACAGAACACTTTCGTTTGTCAGATAACTACATACCGGTCAGAATGTCACCTTTTTTTCTTATCTTAAAAGCATAATGGATGAAGCTTAGATACTAGATCCAACCATCTCATTCGCTAAAACCCGTGGCTCTGATACCAACCTGTCACACCCTGCCTCAGGCACCCCTTGAACGTGTGCGAGCCCGATTGGTATCATTGGTTCTTTGATTTTAGAATTTTTAAAATACAACGGAAGTCTTTTGAAAAGAATCGTTTCATCATTCTTTCAACCTCAAGGGTTGTATTTGTAAATATCAAAACTCAGTTTGGAAAACAAAAGCCTTGTATTTACTTTATAAAACATAGGGTTTCAATACCCTTTCATCATTGATTACAAAACAGAGTTTGAAATCAAATAAATCATAAGCCACTGGAAATAAGGGTTGATCAATTCCCTGATCCTATCTCCTTTCTTTAGGATTTCCCTTTACACGAAGCCTAGGAATCCTACGTGCATTCCATCCTTTCTTTTCCTGGGTCAGATCTCATGTCTGCCCATATTCCTTTCTCACCATATTTTATTCATTACCTGAAAACCATTTTGAAAATACAATGTCAGCGCGAACGCCGGTGAATACAATATCTTGACACTAAAATCATTTGGCACAAACAAGTATTAATTTCATAATCTACACACTCAGCAGGCCCGTCCTGTTCAATCGCACCACAGTATACACCGGTAGTATGTTTTTATAACAACGGGGACTCCTGTCTCCTCATTTGTTATAAGGAGAAGTACAGCCGCATTTCGGGAATTTCACCCGAGACCCGTGTATCCCTTGCAAGTTTTACGTATACCTATGGCCTGAATGCTTACACGTAGAAGAACGTTGAGCATTACTTCGTGAACCTTTATTTTGCCATTTTCGCAAATAAAATGTTTGACACAAGTTTTGAAAGAGATAAAGTATTCACCTTTATACTGGGAATGAGCCTCTAGAGTTGAAATCTTATAAGCTAGCTTCCTAGTCTTGTTTCTCTAGCGTTCTAACCTTTCTATGAGATTTTCTTCCTTAATCGGGCACTAAAGCGGGAATTGAACCGGGATCATCGGGAATCGTCTAAGAGGGCTCTGGAACACAATGTGAAAGATGGGAACGAGTTTTCGTGGGAAGAACTGATTGAATTCGTCGAACCATTTATAGGCTGAAAGTCAGGTCCGTAGTGGACCGTTATGCTTGGGCGTAGCGGTCCACTACCTCCCTTGCATGACGTCAGCCCTACACATCCAAATATGATTGGACCGTTCATGGTTTTGCGGCTAGCGGACCGTTACCCTAGGGCGTAGCGGTCCGCCACCAGTACGCGTGGCAGCTTCTGGTCACTTTACAGCTGGTGGATCGTTACCACCCCGCGTGGCGGTCTGCCACAAGTACACGTGCCATAATAAGTGACCATTAGTCACTATACACGAGGCTTAACTGGATTGTTTGCTTAGTGACCAAGTAGCGGACCGTTATCCAGGCGATGGCGGTCCGCCACTCAATTCTGTTCATAGCAGACCGTTATGGGATTTGATAGCGGTCCGCTATCCACCTAAGTTCTCAATTTTTCACTTTTAACCCTAGACTTTGGTATTTATACACTAATAGTCCCCTAGGATTTACCTTTTTGTCAAATCTTGGACATTTTCATGGCAGGTGTTACAGTTTATTCATGGTATTCTTGGATGGCACATGCAACTTTAAAATCAAAAAATCAAGGCTGAAAACATGATTAAATAGCTTTATATCTCTGGATTATTGCTCAAAAACAAGCCAAAATGAGAATCCATGTGAAGATGAAGTGTGTGTTCTTGAGAGAAGTTGAGAGAAAGTGAGTGTGTGTTACGGGTTCAAGAAGAGGAAAAAGGGAGAGGGGAGGGGTTTAAATGGGGGGGGGGGGGGAGTGTGTAGGTTTAAAAAAATAAATTTTTAGACATTTTTATAAAAATTTAACCCCTAAAACTCTTAAATAAATATGTTCATCCAAGTTAATAAATTTTGTTTCAAATTAATAAATTTTTAATGGGTTTCGTAAGATAAAAGCTTAATTTTTTTTAAAAAGTTATACCGGGTGAACCACACGATCGTCAGTTAAACAAGAATCATAAAAGTTAGCACATTTAAATAATATAAAATATATTCTCAACTAAATTATAAATATAATTTTTATGTATTAAATTTTATCGTTTTATTTTACACGTTCGCGGTACACACGGTGTATGTACTTATCCGGGTATTCTCGTTGTGACCTTACTGTTCCTCTAAGGCAAGGCTCCTGGAATCTTCTAAAAACACAATGAAATATATAACAATAAGTTATAAAATATAAAGGTATAAAAAGTTGAGAAACGGTCAACCGAAAAGTCACGATTGTCACATACATTTATTTGTCTAAGTCTGTGTTACCATTCCTTTCGTTTCATTCCGTCCTTACGACACATAGGCTCATAAGGTAATAATACCGCCTTTACTACTCATTCGTTCATAAGGTAAACACCCACCCTTATGACTCACAAGTTCATGAGGTAATATCACTGCCCTTACTGCTCATAGGTCTATAAGATAATAACACTGTCCTTACGACTTATTAGTTTATAAGGTGATAAGATTTATCCATTACGGGTCACGTTAACCCCGTCGTCGCCACTACCTCCGCCAGTTCCACAACCGTTATACCCATTGGCAGACTACATAGTCGCCACCACTGTTATACTTATGACTCAAAACATGCCATATGGCTGGAGACGTCCGGAATTCGTTCCTCAATTTGTTCGTTTAAAGATTAAACATGTAATGACTTTTTTAAAACCTTTGCCCATTTCTTTTCATAAAACATTTCGTTTATTAGTAAAACCCTTTCATTCATTTAAAACCATTCCATTTGTAAACCTTCCATTTCATAATCATTTCTTTCATAAACCTTCAGTTTCTTAAACATTCTTGTTTCAAATTTCATTCATTTCACAAATCATTCATTCGTAAACATTTCGTTTCGTGCGTTCGTCATTTAGTAAACCTTTTTATAAACAATCGTTAATTATGCACATCACCCTAGACAAGTAAATATGGATTCTTGACTCACATGTTCGTTCATAAATACACCTGATTCAGACGTCTAGTTAGTGCTAAGATACATCAGCATTATCTGATACAAAAAGTTTCATTAATAGCAGTTACACAAACATGAGATGTTGTAACTTGTAAACATTAGAAGATAGTATTTTGAAAAGAGTTCAGATAACTTCTAATAGTTGGAAAGGAGTTCCGAAAGAAGTTTTTCCATCATGAAGTTTCATTAATGGGATCGTGAAACTTATAGACTTCATGTTAAAACAAATTCACAGAAATCAATATCTAGCTGACCCACTCGCTAAACCTATACCGCAATCTGTATACGAGGAGCATGTTGATAGGTGTTAGACATGCTAAACTTGAGTTTGATTTGTATGATAGCATTTGGTGCTTTCGAACAATATTTAGAAACATTATTGTTTTATATTGATTTAATGGTTAAATGCATTATAAATAGATGTTTCTATGTTTGATATTTTGTACGTTTTAGAAATCCCTGAATATTTTATTCAAAATTTCCGTAGTCGATCAGATTCATGGGAATCAATATGAACGTAAGACTAATGTGAATCAGATGGCTGGTTCATTATGAATGAAAGACCAAGAAGTTGGAAACCATATTCACAAATAATTATTAGAGAATAATTATTGGACGTAACTGGTTTAAAACTATCTTCATGGATCAATATCTTGAGATGTTTTGAATAAAGTAAGATCTATCGATCTCGACCCAAGGCACTTACTAGAACTAAGTCTGACTAAAGGTTGTTTTTTGATTTTATCTAACTTTGTACCTTAACATGTAGTAATAAGGGTATGATATGGAATAATATGAAGTTTAGTGGGAGTTGTACATGACCAAAGGAATTATGTTCTTCTTTAATTAGGAGTTGGACATTATGGCATCCTTGTTGATTCAATCTAGTGTGAAACGCATAGTCATGCTCAAACTAAAGAGTAGTTTGTTAAGAGCACTTTGAATTGTATCCATGTCTCATGTTCAACTGATGCCGTAAACAGTATTGACACATATGCTTACTAGGATTGTTAGACTTGGTAAAGTATGTTTACTTGTACACAAGGAAATAGTTTGACGATTGTAAATAAGTCATACCATGCTAGGGGCAGTGAGATGCTGCTAGGCGTCCATCACTGTTTACGTTGAATAGATTAATTGAAGAATCAACCAAGTGGGAGATTGTTGGATATATGATGTCCGGTCGTCAATTAAGTTAACGTTACTAACGAGGTACGATCCAAAGAGTTACACCTTAGGCAACGAATAAATATATATAATATTTAATTGTTAAATATTATTCACAAAAGACGGATTTATTAAACGGTGGATTAATATTTAAGAGAAATATTTATCAGAAATTGAGATAATTAATTACTTGATGAATTAATTATTTATGCGGAATAAATGTTTAAAGTGTTAAACATTTAAAGATTAGATTTTTACTGATTCTTAGTAATTAGTAAAATACAAAGGTTATTAATTAAACAGTTAATTATTATTGGGTATTAACTGTTAATATCTTAAGGGCCGGTGTGTAAATTACAGATTTATAAATATAACTTTAACTTTAAACCTAAAAACATAATTGAGTTCTTAGCCACCATAAGGTTTTTTTTTCGAAAACCCTCCCTTCCCCTCTCTCGGTTTTCCGGCCGACACCACCCAAGGCTGCTGCCGCCTTGCCGGCCACCACCGTCCCGTCGCACATCATCGCTCGCTGCCTCCGGCTTCCTCGTGTACAATCTGTGTGAAGTTTTGCTGCAGGTTTCGTGTACGTGTCAACTGGCGTGACGTTCGTTGTACTAAGGTGTTCTGATCTAGTTATCATCAAAGGTATAATTTATGAACACCTTATGGTTGGTTATATAATATTGTTTATACGCATGTAATCGGATCAATGAAAGAAATCCAGGTCTAATCTGTTTATTGTACCATTAAATTGCTTCCACTAAAATATATCTGATTTATTTATTTAAAAGGTTTAAATAATTATTGTTTTAAAAGTTAAAACTAGTACCCTGATTCCCAACAAAAAAAAAGTCTATTAAAGTGATACTAGACATGATGGTTCTAGACGAATCTCTGGTACTTGAAAATGAAGAGATCTCAATAAACTATATCATGTCTAGGAAGGTATGGAACCGGATCATGGTCGACATCGATGATGCATTTCAAATAATATAGCGCTATAAGTAATAGAAAGCAAAGAGGAACCAAGATCAATTGATGAATGTAAACATAGACATGATTCACCAAAATGGAAAGACGTTATTGCAGCGGAATTAAATTCCCTCATGAAACGTGAAAATTTTGGACCTGTAGTTCATACACCTGAAGGTGTAAAGCCCACTGAATATAAGTGGGTCTTTGTAAGAAAACATTGTAACATCTAGGGTTTTTTTTCATGCTTTGGTTTGTGCAATAACATCATTTTCATTAATTACAAGTTGTGAATTCATTATGTAACATCACTATGGTTTTATATCTACATATACACATATTTATTTCATTTTATTAAAGAATTTAATCTCATTATGATGCATATGATTTGATTAAGTATAAATGCATGACAAAGTATTTTAAATAAAATATTATTTAAAGTTTCATCCTTTTATAAACATGCAAGTATATATATATATATATATATATATATATATATATATATATATATATATATATATATGTGTGTGTATATATATAGGGGAGGGATATTCTAAGAAGGCTAAAAAGTGTAAAAAGAGTAAAAAGTCTTTTAAAAACCCCACCACCACCACCACCACCCAAAAGCCTAAAATCACCGACCCAACCCTCCCCAAAACCTAATCCCATCCCCACCCCCTTCCCCAAAAAAAAAAAACCTAAAACCCCCACCCCTAAAAACCTAAATCCTAACAAAAAAACCTTAAAAAGCCAAAAAAGTCATCTAAAAACACCACCACTCCCCCCCCCCAAAATCCAAAACTTCCAACCCACCCCCCCCCCCAAAAAAAAACCTAACCCTCACCCCACCCCACCCCACCCCTAAAAACCTAAAACCCCCACCCCCCCAAAAGTCTAAATATTAAAAGCTAAACCCTAAAAATTAAACCCTACAATCTAAGATCGTAGAGTTCGACGAGACGGTTCCAACGCCGTCGAAATGAGTAAAATCGGAGTTCGTATGAGCCGGTTATGAGCGTTTTAAAGCACTTTTTACACTTTCTACACTTTTTAGCCGAACCCTATATATATATATATATATGTAATGAAAACCCAGCCCTACAAACCCAACATGTGACTCATATTTGTGCATATCCACTTTTTTCCACATTTTTTGCCTTTAAGCTTACAGGGTAAAATAGTCTTTTACTTACAATGAAATGACTTCACATCTCCTCTCTTTTCTAGATCCTGACTTCCCTATTTAACTTTTCAAAATTTTTAGTTTTCTATTGTCTTCACCACTACCATTTCTCTACTTCTTTTTCTAGATCTAAAAGGTTAAGAAAAACTAGATCGTTGATTTGTTTTTGACGAAGCTCGGATAAGAGGGAAAGAGTTGAAGTTGCAACGATTTGTTGTTGACGTACGATTATTTTGCGTTTTCCTTCTAATTCTTGATGGATCTGGTTTCATCTCGTGATATTCTATAAGAATCTTAATCATTTTCTTTAGAAGTCGGTTTAGTGCGTGTTTTCTTTGGCGTCATAGGTTTAATTTGTAACATCCCAAAAATAAAACGACAGTTATAATAACGGAATAAACGAACGAGGCATGTCGGGTCAGGCCGGATGGGCCGGCGAGGTGGAAGGGGAACCTCCCCTATAAATAGCCAAGGTCACCACCCATTTCTCTCATTTGTAACATCTAGAGAGAGAAACCGTAGAGAGAGAAAGTTGGCGGATCGACCCGAGATTGAAGAAGTGTGTTGCTCCATAGCTCATGAGAAGAACCTTCGAATCAGAAGCTCGATACAGGTAACGATCCAACCTAGATCTGAGTTTTTGTTCGTTTTTGGGTTTTCGGGTTTTGAATGAAATGGTAACGTTTTTATGGATGAAAATGGAAGAAAAACATAGATTTGAGTTCCTTAATGATAAGCAAACATTTTGAATGTAAACAAGTTCGGGATCTTGACGTGATCAGACCCGGAAGCGAAATTTAGGGTTTTTACGGTGAAGCAGACCCTGCGTACTTATCAAGTACGCATGAAGAGAATCCTGCGTACTTATCAAGTACGTATGAAGAGGATCCTGCATACTTATCAAGTACGCATGAAGAGGATCCTGCGTACTTATCAAGTACGCATGAAGAAGGTCCTGCGTACTTATCAAGTACGCATGAAACACGTTTGCACACTTATTAAGTGCGCACTTGCTAAGTGCGCAGGCATCAGGCTGTTTAGGTAAATTCAGTATGTTTAGAAGGTTAACCAATTAGAGTCGGGTGTTGGTCTGATGTGTATTTAACTAATCAATTCAGATCAGAAGTGACGTTGTTAGACCTTTGTTTAGGACAACCCAGATTATCTCATCAGGTGAGTTCTAGAAGCCCTCTTTTAAATGTTTTGAATAATGTTTTTGGGCTGGTGTGCATACGTAACGATGTGACTATTTTATAAAACGATGTTTATGAATGTTGTATGTGATGTTTTATAAAATGATATTTATGAACGGTGTTTTAGAAGGAAGGGTTATGAAAGAAATGTTTATGAAATATTTTGCCAAAAGAAGTTTATAAAGTGTTTATGAATGAAGGAATGATTTTTAATAAAACGTACGAATGCTTTAACTGAAGTTTTGAAGTAAAAGAAGTGAATGTTTACGAAAGTAACAAACGAACGAATCTGCCAATATTCCGTAGGGAATGAAGGTTATGGGTATGGGAAGTATGTTATGGGCCTTTACCTTTTAGGGGCCTTTGTGGCTAGCCAACTGTTGTACAACTGGGCTGATGACGGTCACCAAGGGGATTATCGTGATCCTTGAAGTTTGGTACGATTTACCTTACGGGGTAGTCGTGCTTGAAGTTTAGTACTTGCGCCTTACGGGGTACAGTGCTTGAAGTTTGGTACTTGCGCCTTACGGGGTGCAGTGCTTGAAGTTTGGTACATGTCATCCTTGTGATGCCGTGCTTGAAGTTGATGTTGAATAACCTAAGTATCGGGCCCTAGGAGTTCTTCACCCGAAGGACAGTACGGTGTTGATGGGCCTAGTGGTGGTGATCTTTAGGTTACTCCACTAGTATGTGACGTTTGGATTTGACGGTTACGAGAAGGCGCAGATTCGATATGTTCGTTGACTTATGTTTATGTGCTATGTTATGTTATTGCATGTTTTTGTACGCTTTTATTAATGAAGTTAAATGATATGTTTTTGACAAATATTTGAAGTTAAGGTTTTATGAAAAGCTAGAACTCACCAGCGTAGCTGACTTTTTAGTATGCACATTCATGTTAAGGCAGGTTATGATGATGGAAGGTGATGCTGGGTGGCTTGATGAGTTACCCGGATGATATGAAGACTGGCATCCCGTTATGATTAGATTATGTTATGCTTATGGAATAGACTATGTTACGCTTCCGTTTGTTAAACAATGTAATGGTTATGTTTTAATGAAGTATTTTCCGCTGCGTTATGTGATATTCAAGTTAAGAACTGTTTGTGAATGAGTAAATCCAACAAGTGAGGCCTCCCGGGTTTGGGGCCTTACAAGTTGGTATCAGAGCAATAGTTTGAGAGATTCGAACACTCCCGGTGTCTGAACTTAAACTATGAACGGGACCGAAAGCGGATGCTAGTATGGGTAACTCGAGCCTTAGCATCAGGTATGAAGGTAGTATATATTACATATATAGTAAGCCTTAGAAAGGGTTACGTAAGGACTTGTTTTCTGATGGAGTCACAAAGGTGGTCAAATAGAAGTTGAAAGGTAGTGTAATGGTTAATTACAGATGGCATGATTCACCAAAATGGAAAGACGTTATTGCAGCGGAATTAAATTCCCTCATGAAATGTAAAAATTTTGGACCTGTAGTTCATACACCTGAAGGTGTAAAGCCCACTGAATATAAGTGGGTCTTTGTAAGAAAACATTGTAACATCTAGGGTTTTTTTTCATGCTTTGGTTTGTGCAATAACATCATTTTCATTAATTACAAGTTGTGAATTCATTATGTAACATCACTATGGTTTTATATCTACATATACACATATTTATTTCATTTTATTAAAGAATTTAATCTCATTATGATGCATATGATTTGATTAAGTATAAATGCATGACAAAGTATTTTAAATAAAATATTATTTAAAGTTTCATCCTTTTATAAACATGCAAGTATATATATATATATATATATATATATATATATATATATATATATATATATATATATATATATATATTTGTGTGTGTGTGTGTGTGTATATATATAGGGGAGGGATATTCTAAGAAGGCTAAAAAGTGTAAAAAGAGTAAAAAGTCTTTTAAAAACCCCACCACCACCACCACCACCCAAAAGCCTAAAATCCCCCACCCAACCCTCCCCAAAACCTAATCCCATCCCCACCCCCTTCCCCAAAAAAAAAAACCTAAAACCCCCACCCCTAAAAACCTAAATCCTAACAAAAAAACCTTAAAAAGCCAAAAAAGTCATCTAAAAACACCACCACTCCCCCCCCCCCAAAATCCAAAACCTCCAACCCACCCCCCCCCCAAAAAAACCTAACCCTCACCCCACCCCACCCCTAAAAACCTAAAACCCCCACCCCCCCAAAAGTCTAAATATTAAAAGCTAAACCCTAAAAATTAAACCCTACAATCTAAGATCGTAGAGTTCGACGAGACGGTTCCAACACCGTCGAAATGAGTAAAATCGGAGTTCGTATGAGCCGGTTATGAGCGTTTTAAAGCACTTTTTACACTTTCTACACTTTTTAGCCGAACCCTATATATATATATATGTAATGAAAACCCAGCCCTACAAACCCAACATGTGACTCATATTTGTGCACATCCACTTTTTTCCACATTTTTTGCCTTTAAGCTTACAGGGTAAAATAGTCTTTTACTTACAATGAAATGACTTCACATCTCCTCTCTTTTCTAGATCCTGACTTCCCTATTTAACTTTTCAAAATTTTTAGTTTTCTATTGTCTTCACCACTACCATTTCTCTACTTCTTTTTCTAGATCTAAAAGGTTAAGAAAAACTAGATCGTTGATTTGTTTTTGACGAAGCTCGGATAAGAGGGAAAGAGTTGAAGTTGCAACGATTTGTTGTTGACGTACGATTATTTTGCGTTTTCCTTCTAATTCTTGATGGATCTGGTTTCATCTCGTGATATTCTATAAGAATCTTAATCATTTTCTTTAGAAGTCGGTTTAGTGCGTGTTTTCTTTGGCGTCATAGGTTTAATTTGTAACATCCCAAAAATAAAACGACAGTTATAATAACGGAATAAACGAACGAGGCATGTCGGGTCAGGCCGGATGGGCCGGCGAGGTGGAAGGGGAACCTCCCCTATAAATAGCCAAGGTCACCACCCATTTCTCTCATTTGTAACATCTAGAGAGAGAAACCGTAGAGAGAGAAAGTTGGCGGATCGACCCGAGATTGAAGAAGTGTGTTGCTCCATAGCTCATGAGAAGAACCTTCGAATCAGAAGCTCGATACAGGTAACGATCCAACCTAGATCTGAGTTTTTGTTCGTTTTTGGGTTTTCGGGTTTTGAATGAAATGGTAACGTTTTTATGGATGAAAATGGAAGAAAAACATAGATTTGAGTTCCTTAATGATAAGCAAACATTTTGAATGTAAACAAGTTCGGGATCTTGACGTGATCAGACCCGGAAGCGAAATTTAGGGTTTTTACGGTGAAGCAGACCCTACGTACTTATCAAGTACGCATGAAGAGAATCCTGCGTACTTATCAAGTACGTATGAAGAGGATCCTGCATACTTATCAAGTACGCATGAAGAGGATCCTGCGTACTTATCAAGTACGCATGAAGAAGGTCCTGCGTACTTATCAAGTACGCATGAAACACGTTTGCACACTTATTAAGTGCGCACTTGCTAAGTGCGCAGGCATCAGGCTGTTTAGGTAAATTCAGTATGTTTAGAAGGTTAACCAATTAGAGTCGGGTGTTGGTCTGATGTGTATTTAACTAATCAATTCAGATCAGAAGTGACGTTGTTAGACCTTTGTTTAGGACAACCCAGATTATCTCATCAGGTGAGTTCTAGAAGCCCTCTTTTAAATGTTTTGAATAATGTTTTTGGGCTGGTGTGCATACGTAACGATGTGACTATTTTATAAAACGATGTTTATGAATATTGTATGTGATGTTTTATAAAATGATATTTATGAACGGTGTTTTAGAAGGAAGGGTTATGAAAGAAATGTTTATGAAATATTTTGCCAAAAGAAGTTTATAAAGTGTTTATGAATGAAGGAATGATTTTTAATAAAACGTACGAATGCTTTAACTGAAGTTTTGAAGTAAAAGAAGTGAATGTTTACGAAAGTCACAAACGAACGAATCTGCCAATATTCCGTAGGGAATGAAGGTTATGGGTATGGGAAGTATGTTATGGGCCTTTACCTTTTAGGGGCCTTTGTGGCTAGCCAACTGTTGTACAACTGGGCTGATGACGGTCACCAAGGGGATTATCGTGATCCTTGAAGTTTGGTACGATTTACCTTACGGGGTAGTCGTGCTTGAAGTTTAGTACTTGCGCCTTACGGGGTACAGTGCTTGAAGTTTGGTACTTGCGCCTTACGGGGTGCAGTGCTTGAAGTTTGGTACATGTCATCCTTGTGATGCCGTGCTTGAAGTTGATGTTGAATAACCTAAGTATCGGGCCCTAGGAGTTCTTCACCCGAAGGACAGTACGGTGTTGATGGGCCTAGTGGTGGTGATCTTTAGGTTATTCCACTAGTATGTGACGTTTGGATTTGACGGTTACGAGAAGGCGCAGATTCGATATGTTCGTTGACTTATGTTTATGTGCTATGTTATGTTATTGCATGTTTTTGTACGCTTTTATTAATGAAGTTAAATGATATGTTTTTGACAAATATTCGAAGTTAAGGTTTTATGAAAAGCTAGAACTCACCAGCGTAGCTGACTTTTTAGTATGCACATTCATGTTAAGGCAGGTTATGATGATGGAAGGTGATGCTGGGTGGCTTGATGAGTTACCCGGATGATATGAAGACTGGCATCCTGTTATGATTAGATTATGTTATGCTTATGGAATAGACTATGTTACGCTTCCGTTTGTTAAACAATGTAATGGTTATGTTTTAATGAAGTATTTTCCGCTGCGTTATGTGATATTCAAGTTAAGAACTGTTTGTGAATGAGTAAATCCAACAAGTGAGGCCTCCCGGGTTTGGGGCCTTACAAGTTGGTATCAGAGCAATAGTTTGAGAGATTCGAACACTCCCGGTGTCTGAACTTAAACTATGAACGGGACCGAAAGCGGATGCTAGTATGGGTAACTCGAGCCTTAGCATCAGGTATGAAGGTAGTATATATTACATATATAGTAAGCCTTAGAAAGGGTTAGGTAAGGACTTGTTTTCTGATGGAGTCACAAAGGTGGTCAAATAGAAGTTGAAAGGTAGTGTAATGGTTAATTACAGATGGCCAGTGTATATTAACATCTTATAGTGCTTGTTGAATTTTATTTGTTAACTAGCGTGATGACATTGGATTCCTTGTCTTATAGAACGAAATGGCGGAAATCGGTGGTCGTAACGGTGGGCGCGGCAGGACCCTGCACGCCAAGAGTATAGTGAAGAAGGAAGTGTTCAAACTGAACCGGCGGTTGGTGTGCATGGAACCGAGCAGACACAGGTTGAAGAATAACCTTTCACTATTGAACCAGAAGTATAGCTCGAGAGTTCACTGAGTTGATGAAGGTTTCCTTTCCAGGACTGTTGGCAGAAGCATTAAAGAAGGTTAATGAGACGGGTGGGTCTAACACGGCGGTTGATACCCCGAACACTTAGGCAATCAACGCACCGCTTAACCATGGTTGCGACTATAAGTCCTTTAAGGCATGTGACCCGCCGGTCCTGACTGGGAAGAAGGACGCTGTGGCAACTTTTGATTTGGTAATCCGTATGGAAGCTGCCATTCGCCTGAGCGAGTGTCGAACGGATCAAGTTGTGAAATTTGCTGCTAACTCCTTGAGAGAGGTAGCATCCCATTGGTGGGAAGGTGTACGTCAAGCAAAAGGGAGCGAGGTTGTGGATGCAATGATGTGGGCTGATTTGAAAACCTTGGTGATCAAGAATTTCTGCCTAAGGAACGAGATTGAGAAGGTAGAGAGGGAATTTCTGGGTTTGAAGGCCGGGAGCATGACGCACCGGCAGTACACAACCCGATTCAATGAACTGGCACGTATGGTGCCAGATCTTGTCACGACTGAGGAAAGAAAGATTGCATGCTACATTCAAGGACTGTCGAACCAGGTCCGCACCTATGTTAAGGCAAACGCCCTAACTACCTATGATTCGGTAGTAGAACTGAGCGGCGTGGTATTTGATGATCTGGCGCTGAATGTCGTTGCCATTGAAGAGCCTAAGAAGAAGCTGAGTTTCCCCGCTAAGCGATCGACTGGGAAGTTGTTTGGGGCTCGGGACAAACAGGCCAGGGTAGGTGAGATGGCAGTCTTTGGAAGATGTGGGGTAAGACATGCGAGTGAATGTCAGCTAGGGTCAAATCTGTGCTTTAAATGCGGCAAAACCGGACACTACTCCCGTGAATGCCCGCAAGGCTTCAAATGCTACAACTGTGGGGAGAATGGTCATATGAGCCGGGAATGCACCAAGCCCAGGATGGGTCAAGCCGGGAAAGGTAAAGGCCCGGGGAAGAAAGAAGAGAGACCCCGAGCAAAGACTCACGCCTATGCGCTGACGCAGGAACAGGCCAGAGCGGACCCCGACGTGGCGTCAGGTACGTTTATCCTTGACAACACTTTTGTATCTGTGTTATTCGATTTGGGTGCCAGCAAAAGTTTTATATCTGCGACTTTTTGTAAAAGGGTAAAATACACTGTGAGTAAACTAGAAAGGGCCTTTAGCGTAGAAACCGCTGAGGGTAGAACTGCGAGAGTGACCGATGTAGTTGACAACTCCATGATAAAGATAGAAGGTCATAGGTTCCCTGTCAGATTGTTTGTTATGGTTTTGGGAGGGTTTGATGTCGTGTTAGGTATGGATTGGTTAACTGCCAACGAAGCATAAATCATATGTAAACGAAAGATAATCCGACTCAAGGCTCCGGATGGTAGCAAAGTCGAGGTTTTTGGAGATCGTGACGCCCCGATGCCAAATGTCTTCTCGATGATTAAGGCAACAAATTACTTGAAAGGTAGTGAAGGAACTAGACGATGTACCCGTGGTACGCGAGTACCCGGAGGTGTTTCCAGAGGATTTGCCTAGGATATCACCCGACAGAGAGATTGAATTTCGAATCGACTTAGTACCAGATGCCCAGCCCGTGGCTAAGGCTCCATATCGACTAGCACCGGTGGAGATGAAAGAGTTAATGGCACAACTAGACGAGTTACTTGAGAAAGGATTTATCCAACCGAGCATCTCACCGTGGGGTGCTCCGGTGTTGTTTGTGAAGAAGAAAGACGGTTTGATGAGAATGTGTATTGATTATCGCGAGTTGAATAAACGTACGGTGAAGAACAAGTACCCTTTACCAAGGATCGACGACCTGTTCGATCAATTGCAAGGCGCAAGTTGGTTCTAAAAAATCGACCTTCGGTCCGGGTACCATCAGTTGAAGGTGAGGGAAGAAGACATACCGAAAACTGCATTTCGCACGCGTTATGAACATTTCGAGTTCCGCGTAATGTCTTTCGGATTGACGAACGCACCCGCAGCGTTCATGGATTTGATGAATAGGGTGTGTCGACCGATGCTGGACCGATCGGTAATCGTGTTCATCGATGATATCCTCATTTACTCCAAGAATGAGGGTGATCACGCATGTCACTTAAAGGAGGTGTTGGAGGTTCTGAAAAAGGAAAAGTTGTATGCTAAGTTCTCCAAATACGCGTTCTGGCTTAGGGAATTCCAATTCCTAGGTCACGTAATTAACCCGAACGACATTATGGTTGACCCAGCAAAGATAGTGACGGTAAGGGAATGGAATATTCCTAAGACGCCAACTGAAATCCGTAGTTTCTTAGGATTGGCAGGCTACTATCGGAGATTCATCTAGGATTTCTCGAAAATAGCTTCGCCGTTGACAAAGTTGACTCGGAAGGAGGTAAAGTACGAATGGGGTTCGACCCAGGATGAGGCGTTTAAGGAATTGAAGGAGAAACTAACCTAAGCTCCGGTCTTGGCCCTTACCGAGGGCAATGAAGACTTGGTGGTATACTCTGACGCTTCGGGTAAGGGATTAGGGTGCGTGTTAATGCAACGCGGGAGAGTGATCGCATATGCATCACGATAATTGAAGGTTCATGAAGTTAGTTATCCGACTCACGATTTGGAACTTGCTGCTGTCGTATTCGCATTGAAAAGCTGGAGGCACTGCCTTTACGGGGTGAAGTTTACTATCTACTCCGACCACAAAAGTTTGAAGTACTTCTTCGAACAAAAGGAACTTAATATGAGGCAGAGGCGATGGTTGGAACTATTGAAAGACTATGACTGTGAAATAATATACCATCCTGGAAAGACAAACGTGGTGGCTGACGCTCTAAGCCGAAAGGATGTGCCTACTCCTATTAGAGTGAAAGCTTGCCAGTTGGTGGTAACATCGGATGTGATGAGAGAAATTGAAAAGGCTCAAGATGAGGCACTTAAAGAAGAAAACATAAAGAAGGAAAGGATGGTTGGCCAACATGACAAGTTGGAATATAACACCCTTGGTGTTAGGACACATTTTGGACGGGTATGGATAACTATGGGTAGCGAGCTTAGAACCAAAATCTTGGATGAGGCTCATAAGTCTCGGTACTCTATCCATCCTGGTACCAATAAAATGTACCAAGATCTAAGGAAGGAATACTGGTGGCCTAGAATGAAGCATGAAGTGACAAAGTACGTAAGCAAGTGCTTGACTTGCTCGCAAGTGAAGGCCGAACACCGGAAACCGTATGGAAAGATTCAACCACTTGATATACCGGAATGGCAGTGGGAACACATTACCATGGACTTCATAACCAAGCTACCTCTCACAGCTAAAGGTCATGATACCATTTGGGTAATTGTGGACCGTTTAACGAAGTGTGCTCATTTCCTACCTATTCGCGAGACATTCTCGTCAGAAAGGTTAGCGGAAGTATTTATTAAAGAAGTAGTAGCACGGTATGGGATGCCTTTGACGATCGTATCTGACCGGGACACACGATTCAC
This sequence comes from Smallanthus sonchifolius, assembly GCA_023525975.1. Taxonomy (NCBI): domain Eukaryota; kingdom Viridiplantae; phylum Streptophyta; class Magnoliopsida; order Asterales; family Asteraceae; genus Smallanthus; species Smallanthus sonchifolius. The sequence goes on from CM042043.1 coordinate 22,628,395, forward strand.
ATCAAGGTTCTGGAAAAGATTTCACGAGGCGATGGGCACGAGACTCAATGTTAGCATGGCATACCAGCCGCAAACGGATGGTCAGTCTGAAAGGACCATTCAGACATTTGAGAATATGCTTCGTGCTTGTATTATCGATTTTGGCGGCAGTTGGAATAGTCATCTGTCGTTAGCCGAATTCTCCTACAACAATAGTCATCACACGATGATAGGCATGTCGCCTTACGGAATGTTGTATGGGAGAAGATGCAGGACCGCAGTTTGTTGGGGTGAGATTAGACAGAAGGAATTAGGAAGTCTTGAAGTCATAAGAGAAACGTCAGAAAGGTTTGATCAAATCAAAGCACGAATGAAGGCCGCACAAGATCGTCAGAAATCCTATGCGGATAAACGACGAAGGCCTATTAAGTTTGATGTTGGGGACAGAGTAATGTTGAAAGCGTCACCCTGGAAGGGAATCATACGATTCCGGAAGAGAGGAAAGTTAAGTCCGAGGTTTGTCGGGCCATTCAGGATAATGGCACGGGTTGGTGAAGTCGCTTATCGGTTAGAGTTGCCTTATGAGTTAAGTGGGATTCATCCTACCTTCCATGTATCACACTTGCGAAAGTGTTTGGCGGATGAATCGGCTCACGTACCACTTACTGACATCGAGGTCGACAACAGCCTTAACTACATCAAAGAACCCGTGGCCATCTTAGACAGAAAGGAGAAGCGTTTGCGTAATAAGATTATTCAATTGGTTAAAGTCCAATGGAAGCATCGAAGGGGATCAGAAGCCACTTGGGAAATGGATACGGAAATGAGGGAGTCGTACCCTCAACTATTTGACTTATGATAGGTTTCGGGGACGAAACCTATTGTAAGGGGGGTAGACTTGTAACACCCCAAAAATAAAACGACAGTTATAATAACGGAATAAACGAACGAGGCATGTCGGGTCGGGCCGGATGAGCCGGCGGGCTGGAAGGGGAGCCTCCCCTATAAATACCAAAGTCACCACCCATTTCTCTCATTTGCAACTTTTAGAGAGAAACCGTAGAGAGAGAAAGTTGGCGGATCGACCCGAGATTGAAGAAGTGTGTTGCTCCATAGCTTGTGAGAAGAACCTCCGAATCAGAAGCTCGATGCAGGTAACGATCCAACCTAGATCTGAGTTTTTGTTCGTTTTTGGGTTTTCGGGTTTTGGATGAAATGGTAACGTTTTTACGGATGAAAATGGAAGAAAAACATAGATTTGAAATCCTTAATGATAAGCAAACGTTTTGAATGTAAACAAGTTCGGGATCTTGACGTGATCAGACCCGGATGCGAAAGTTAGGGTTTTTACGGTGAAGCAGATCCTGCGTACTTATCAAGTACGCACGAAGAGAATCCTACGTACTTATCATGTACGTATGAAGACGATCTTGCGTACTTATCAAGTACACATGAAGAGGATCCTGCGTACTTCAAGTACGCATTAAGAAGGTCCTGCGTAGTTATCAAGTACGCAAAAGCAAGGCCCTGCGCACTTGCTAAGTGCGCAGGCATCAGGCTGTTTAGGTAAAGTCGGTATGTTTAGAAGGTTAACCCGTTAGAGTCGGGTGTTGGTCTGATGTGTATTTAACTAATCAATTCAGATCGGAAGTGACGTTGTTGGACCTTTGTTTAGGACAACCCAGATTAGCTCATCAGGTGAGTTCTAGAAGTCCTCTTTTAAATGTTTTGAATAATGTTTTTGGGCTGGAGTGCATACGTAACGATGTGACTATTTTATAAAACGATGTTTATGAATGTTGTATGTGACGTTTTATAAAATGATGTTTATGAACGGTGTTTTAGAAGGAAGGGTTATGAAAGAAGTGTTTATGAAATATTTTGCCAAAAGAAGTTTATGAAGTGTTTATGAATGAAGGAATGATTTTTAATAAAACGTACGAATGCTTTAACCGAAGTTTTGAAGTAAAAGAAGTGAATGTTTACGAAAGTCACAAACGAACGAATCTGCCAATATTCCGTAGGGAATGAAGGTTACGGGTATGGGAAGTATGTTATGGGCCTTTACCTTTTAGGGGCCTTGTGGCTAGCCAACTGTTGTACAACTGGGGTGATGACGGTCACCAAGGGGATTATCGTGATCCTTGAAGTTTGGTACGATTTACCTTACGGGGTAGTCGTGTTTGAAGTTTGGTACTTGCGCCTTACGGGGTGCAGTGCTTGAAGTTTGGAACTTGCGCCTTACGGGGTGCAGTGCTTGAAGTTTGGTACGTGTCATCCTTGTGATGTCGTGCTTGAAGTTGTGTTGAATAACCTAAGTATCGGGCCCTAGGAGTTCTTCACCCAAAGGACAGTACGGTGTTGATGGGCCTAGTGGTGGTGATCTTTAGGTTATTCCACTAGTATGTGACATTTGGATTTGACGGTTACGAGAAAGCGCAGATTCGATATGTTCGTTGACTTATGTTTATGTGCTATGTTATGTTATTGCATGTTTTTGTACGCTTTTATTAATGAAGTTAAATGATATGTTTTTGACAAATATTTGAAGTTAAGGTTTTATAAAAAGCTAGAACTCACCAGCGTAGCTAACTTTTTAGTATACACATTCAGGTTAAGGCAGGTTATGATGAGTTACTCAGATGATACGAAGACTGGCATCCCGTTATGATTAGATTATGTTATGTTTATGTAATAGACTATGTTACGCTTCCGTTCGTTAAACACTGTAATGGTTATGTTTTAATGAAGTATTTTCCGCTGCGTTATGTGATATTCAAGTTAAGAACTGTTTGTGAATGAGTAAATCCAACAAGTGAGGCCTCCTGGGTTTGGGGCCTTACATATATTTTCTAGATTTAAGCTTTGAACCCATGAGTGTTTGTTGAATTGATAATCTATGTTTTCTCTTGTAATTTTGGGGGTTTCGATGTTCCTTATTTTGAACACAAAATCTAATCGATGAAGAATTGATATTGATTACTTGATTTTGTAGAAATACAGTTAAACTTGATTTTTGTTGATGCTAACAAAATTTCATATTATTTGTATAATCAATTTACTATTTGTGTTTGTCTGATTTTTCTTTTTGCAAACAAAATTTCATATTATTTGTGTAATCAATTTACTATTTGTGTTTGTAATTAAATTTTTGCCCGAGAGTAAAAGATGCAGGAAGTTTGAATTTTAATATGATTTTATAATTGTAATTTGTAGTGTCTTTTGATCTCAGTAATCTGGATTATATTTTTCCTACTTTTCTAATTTCACTTTTCTATACATGTTTATAGTGTCTTTCCTAATTGCAATTTATAATCTAACTGACTTCACTTTCTGTCTTTCAATCTCTTAAATGACCATATAATCTTTTTATCTTTTATATTTTGGCAAATTGATCTAACAATTATTACATGTGTATATTGTTTTGTAATTTTAAGTTTTTAACTATACTAAATGATTATTCTATACAAGGAAACTATATAAAAGGTGTTGATGGATTTAAATTTAATGATTTTAACTATACTAAATGATTATCGATGGAATCGAATTTGATTTCCCATAGTTTTCCCCTTGTTTTCGTTAGTATCTAGATTAATTGATTGTATTTTTTCTTCTTTATGCATAGTGATTTTGGATTTTGGTATAACATAAACTTAAACTCACTCAACATCTTATCATTAACTTTGTTTTTTGATTGCAGACGGATAAAACTTTAAAATCTAGGACCTGTTTGTGTTAGATCTCGGCTATGTCAACTATTCATACAAATTTGGTTAGTTACATATTTAACAATCCTAGTTACACATGTAACATTTGTTATCTACATATGTAACAATTATAATTACATATGTAACACTGTTTGAGAATTACCGTTGATTTTTTTAATGAATGCTTCTTTTTGTTTAACTCTCGGTTTAATAATCGTGTGTATATTAAATTAATTGACCCTTACACATTTAAGAATGTTAGTCGTCTATTTAACAATCATATTTACATATGTAACAATCCTAATTATATATGTAACATGTGTTAGCCACATATGTAATATTTTTTTGTTTTATAGATAATATAAATATTGTAATGTTCAAACAGTAAACAATTATTAATTACATATATGTAACACGAGTTTAGTTTAGGTTTTGAATATGTAACATTTTATTACCAGCTTCCGGTTACATATACGTAACACGATCTTATAATAAAAATCACTTTTTAGTAAAACTGGAATTAAAAAAACATTTAAAAATATCTTGTTTAAACAATCTTACGTTTAAAAAAAATCCAGAATTATTCAAAATTTGGAATTTAAAAAAAAAGTTGAAAAAATAATAATCCAGAATTATTTCATATAAAAAATGAATTATTTCATATAAAAAAATGAATTGTTATTTTGTATTATTTTAGTTGTCATTAAAAAATAATAATAGAATTTAAAAAAAAAGAGGAGAGAGATTGTTGATTTGATTGATTGATTTTTTAAAACTAGAAATGATGGTTGAATAGGGAAAATGACTGCATTACCCTTCTTGTTATTAAATTAATTTGTTATTGAAAAAGATTTTAGTTTTTTAATCATCTTTAATATTAACCACACAAACCAAATAAATCAATGAAACATGTGGTGTAAAATAGGTTTCTAAGGTTTTCATAGCTCAACAAGGTTTTAATTTTATCCATTCCATATATATATATATATATATATATAGGGGAGGGTTCCAGAGAAAATCACAAGTTAGGCGAAAACCGAGAAAACCATTAAAAAACCAATTTTACCCAATCGTATAATAATTTTTATTTTTTGTTTTAGTTTATTTTTATTTATTTATAAGAGTATCAATGAAATGTTAAACATTTTTACCAAAAAAACATTTTTACACATAGTGTTACGTATACGTAAACATAAAACAAAAAAATTACGGTTACGTATACGTAAATCAAAAAAATTGTTTTTGGATACGTATATGTAAATAAAAAAAATTGACTAAAATGATGTGGTTTTCTTGGTTTTAGCCTAAATTTGTGGTTTTCTCTTGATCCCTCCCATATATATATATATATATATATATATATATATATATATATATATTCAAACATAGGTTAACCTTGTGGTTGGATAAACAACTTGTTCAACTACTCGTACTTGTGATTTCAAGCTACAAATCCAATGTGAGTTTACATAGCCCCTTTTTCATATTTACATCTTTGGGGTGAAACATGATTACAATCAAACTATTTGCAATTATTACAATTCAAACATTATGATCATGTGTGCAATTTGTGCCTTATGCTTGAACATTATTAGTGCAAAACTACATTTACATGCTTTTTGTGCATAGTGCAAGTGCAATCATTAACTCAGTACAAGCCAACGGTATACAATGATAGATCTATTGAGTCTGACCAACCCACCTAGTTAGGGTGATTGTTGCTGAAAACACTTAAGGATAACTGACGTGTTATGCCTATCACTTAAGGATAACTATTGTGTTATGCCTATCATTTAAGGATAACTGTTGTGTTATGTCTATTAGTCACAAGGTTTGATTGTACGCCCTAGTTTAAACTATAGTGGTTCTCTATACTCACCAACTATTTTTAGTTGACCCAGTTTTTATCATGTTTCAGGTACTAGTGTATGAGATCATATGCAAGATACTACATATAGGATTTGGACTTAGTGAACAAAGAATTTGAACATGATGATGTGTTTGATTTTGCTTGTTGGTTGAACTATTGTAATGAAATCCTGATGTTATTAATATATGAAACTATAGTTGATCATGAGCTTGTGAACAGTCTACACGTCTGCCCCGACGTATTTCGCCGTCGGTTGGGGTGTGACAAACATAATGAAGAAAATGAGATTATACAAGGCACGACTTGTTGCATAAATATTTTCGCAAAGACCTGGAATTGACTATCCAGTGGTGGCAACAACCCTTCATTATCTTGTTAGTCGGGTTGACCGTGCCTTATGAATGTTATGAGTAACATGACATCAAAATTTACATGAAAATCCTCGAAGGATTTAAACCGCTAAAATCCTGTAAAATAAGTTCTCGAGAAATTGTGATTGTACGTATACATGTATGGATCCAAATACATTATGATTATTTGTATACGTTGATAACTTGAATATAGTTGGAACTACTCATGAGTTTCCCAAAGCAGTTAAGTGTTTAAAAGGTAATTTAAAACATCTTAAGGATGCAATTCTTATGCACTAGTAAATATTTGTAAAAGGGATTTTACCCGGTGAGTATGATATCTCAATGCTTATGAAACGATACAACACCTAGTTTGGAAATAAACACTTTTTAATGCAATATTTGCATATGATATAGAAACTGATGGCTAAATGAGGAAGTTTATGTGTCAAAACTCTTGATGAGTGTATGCACATAAATAATTAGTCAAAGCAGAAAGAAATATGTGAATCATTGTAAATGCCTACAGCATTGATATCGAAAACTCAAGAAATATATCATATAAAGTTATATGGATTAAAATAGTCATGTTAAATGTGTATAGTCGACTCAAAGATTATCTCGAAAAGAGAAAAAAATATGGTATATTAAGAAGAATATGAGGTTTACGAGTATTATAATAAAAGTGATATATCTCCTGAAGATATTGAAAAGTTCAATTAGTCCAAGAACGAATATGAAATGAAAGATGGTATTATAATATATGTCTCGAACGGCATGCCGAGCATTTGTATAATGATAAGGTTATCCATAAATCAAATCACATCAGAAGACGTTGGAATATGGATAAAACTTACCATCTAAGTACGTCAAAGAATTAGAAATGTGTGGTTCATAAGTACAATAGTTAATGCAACTAAAATATTTTGTTTCGCGCTAGCTCATGTTCGACAATGAGACACTGAAATGAGTAAAACAAATATCTGGATACCATTAAGGTGTAAAAGGTATGAGCTTATATTTTACTAACACATCGAAACAAGTTTGGCCAGTTTTGTATGTGTAGGGAATGTAACACAACACGATCATGGATCTTGTGGTATTTGTTTATGTGTAAAATACCGAAATAATAAAATAAAAGAATAATAATGAAATTGGAAATCAAGAGGGGGTTTAATGAAAAGTAGAGAGCGGGCTTGGGCTCGGCTCCAATGGGCCGATATAGCGCATGAATATGAAGGAGAAATCAGCTCATTTTATTCATCTTCTCCAACTCAAAACCGTAGAGAGAGAAAAGAGAGAGAAAGAAAACTTCAAGAAATCTTGGATCGACTCAAGATCAGTCTCAAAACGTTTCTCTAGTGATTTGGATCAAGTTTCACAAAGCCACCACAACCTTTTGAGGTAAGAATCAATCTTAGATCTACGTTTTTGATAGAAATGAGTTTTTAGGGTTTATGGGACTTTTCACATAAAGATTGGATTTTTACGTATGAAAAGTGAATCTAAGCTCAGATCTAGCTTCATGGAAGCTAAATAAATGTTTTTAACGTAAAAAGTTAAGGTTTTGGATAAAAAAAATTCAGACATGTAAATGCTCAATGTTCTTGAGCCAACTCTCGAGAGTCGGCCACCTGCATGTGACGAATCTCGGATAGGAAGAAGAAGAGATTCGACTGCAAGAGCCGACTGTTAAAAGAGTCGACTGTCTGAAAGTCAACCATCTAAGAATCGACCCTCTAAGAAAAACACTAAGTATCGACCCATTGCATGACACCAGTCTTGAACACAAGTTCAGGCGACACTCATGAGTGTGGCTAGACTCTCATAGACGACATCATGAGTGTGGCTAGAGACTCTCCTAGCCGACACTCTCGATGATACCCACAAAACTGCCGACTCTTGCATGAAATAATAGAAAATTGTACATTGATTCATGTGCAGAATGGTATACGCATTAACTGTAGCCCAAAGCTTTTTAGTTTCCTCAATAGACCGAAAATCCCGGTGAGTTCAAGAATCCCTATTTTACTGTTTTAGGGTGGTGTGCATACTCAAGAATTAGACGTTTATGATAAATGTATTTTATTTCTTAAACGTTTTGTAAGAAAGAAAGGTAAGAAAGACAACAATTTATTTAACTGAACGTTTTGTAAGAAAGAAAGATAACAATTTATTTAACTGAACGTTTTGTAAGAAAGAAAGATGACAATTTTTTTCACTAAACATTTTGTAAGAAATAAAGATAACAGTTTATTTAACTGGATGTTTTGTAAGAAAGAAATATAAGAAAGATAACGTTTGTTTAACCGAACGTTTACAAGAAAGAATGGTTTATTCAACTATATGTTTTATAAATAGAAAGAGAAGAAAGAATGGTTTAATTAACTATATGTTTTATAAACAAAGAGAAGAAGAATAAGTCAAATACATTATCTAATCTATAAGAGTATGCTTATACGATGAAAGACTTGGGGTAGTAGTATAGTCCTCGAGGATAGTGGTACCCTAAGCATAGTAGAAAGTCTTGAGGTAGTAGTATAGTCCTTGAGACTAATGCTACTCGAAGCTGATGTTGCGTCATGAACGATTTTATGACTTACCATGAGAAAAATCGAGACAGTGCTCGACAAGGAACTGTAACGAGGAAGTTGTACAACTGGTTAAGGCGAGTAACGACGATTACTCTAGCGGCGACCGTCGCTAATTAAGAATGAAGAAGCCCGCTTGGGGGCACAGAAAGTGGGTATCGGCCTTTAGACGTTGAGCCTTAGGGAACAATACCTACGAAAGAAATTTCCTTCGGGAAATAAGAACGAAGAAGCCCGCTTGTGGGCACTGAACAGATTATATACATTAAAGTATGACTTAAAGAAAAGAGCACAAAGTAAATACATATGTATGTAAAAGAAGAAAGAAAGATTTTATTATATTATGTATATAATACAATATGTACGTTTAAAGAACGTTTTGTTTTAAATAAAGCCTTAATACAAAGTTAAAGAAAAGGAAACCCTTGAACTCACCTTTAGTATACACATAAGGTAGCAAACGAAAGAAAAAGATATGACGCCGCAAGGGCTTAGAAGTGGATGGTTGGATGGTTGTTTCCGATGAAGACTAACATCCCTATTTGCTAGTTTTTTTAATTTTGAACAATGTTGAATTAAAAGTTTTAATTGACTCTAAAATATGTAAAGGCTTTCGCTATTTGAATTAATGTTTATTCGAAGTTTAAGAACTATGTTTACGCTTATTTGTGCCAACTATGAGAGGTACTCGGTTTGAGTCCTTTCATTATGGAAGGAGGCACTAGAAGTCTTATATGAAGAAAACACATCATTGTTCGACCTAAAGAATTGCACACTAAAAGATCAAGCGACAAATCATTGACTACAATATTTTGAGCAACTCTCATAGAAGATCAAAACTCATCAATTTTGATGGTTATATAAATCAGGGGGAGTAATACATGTTGCACTCTTTTTCTCTTAGATATGGTTTTGTCCCATTGGGTTTTCTTAGCAAGGTTTATAACGAGGCAGCTTCCCCAAGCGTATTAAATTGATAATCAAGTGGGAGTGTTATAAATATGATTCAATATGGTTATCAATACCACGTTGTAACTTCAAAAGTGACTATTCATTTGTCATTATGTTTGTATTAATTTTATAGCCCTATAAATAGTGGCTTCTTGTATTTGATATGTACATCAATAAGAATGAGTTCGTCCATTCTTCATTCTCTTTTCCTTTCTATAATCTCTATAATATATATTCATATCTTTGATTTCTTTACATATTAGATTCTAATAGGTTGTTGTTACACAACACTTAATACATTAATATAATTAATATAACAATAATTTTATAAATAGCATAACCCCCTTTTCTTTCGCGGAAAAATCCGATATTTAACACAACCAAGCTGTCGGCAACCTTCATTGTCGGCCACTAACTCAGGCAAAAAACCCACCAGAACTAAAAGTTGAAGAGATCGAGAGAGTTGTGGCGAGTTATGACAGCCCCTCTCTCGGTCTCTCGGTTTCACCACCTGTTGTTATGTGATTGGAGGTTTTGATTAATAATCTCAAAAATGTTCGAGGTGATGTTATGAAAGCTGAAGAGTGATGGAATGACTATATGCTAATTTGATTTGGGTGACATAAAAGGATGCATCTCTTTCAGAGTTTAATCCAACCATCCATTAACATATGGGCAATTTACATTTATCTCTTCCAATAAGCTCTCCTTGGCCGTCAAACCCATGATTGATCCCACTCTCTATCGTAGTCTTGTTCGTTCATTGAAGTATCTAACGTTGACTCGTTCAAAAATTACATTTGTTGTTCACCAGGTCTGTCTATTCATGCATGACCCTCGTGAACCCTACCTTCATGCCCTAAAGCGTATTATACGCTAAATTTAGGGTACTCTTCATCATGGTCTCTAGTTGCGTCCATCTTTTATTGACCGTCTGGTTGCTTATACCGATGTCGACCTGGTGGGATGTCCTGATACCTGTCTATTTACCTCAGGGTTTTGTGCGTTCCTTGGTGACAATCTTGTGTATTGGTCTTCCAAATGTGAACATGTTTGTCTCCCAGTCCATCACGGAAGCTGAGTATTGCGGTGTCGCCAATGTTGTTGCTAAAGCAGCTTGGCTTCGTGATCTCCTTCTTGAGTTACACTGTCATGTGTCTCGTGCCACACTTGTGTTCTGTGACAATATTAATATCGTATATTTAGCATCCAACCCTGTAAATCATCAAATAACCAAACATGTGGAAATATATTTACACTTTGTTACGGAACGTGCTGTCATTGGTTAAGTTCATGTATTCCATGTTCCATCTGATCACCAGTATATATTCACCAAAGCTATTTTTAGACTTCAGATCCATACTTACTGCAGACATGACCGAATTTATGTTACCCAATAGGATTGCTATATAAGTTTATGTAAGATCCAAATGAGCTTTATCTAAAAGCTATCAAACAAGTGATACGTTATATCAAAGGAACAAAGGAATTTGTTATAACCTATAGAAGGCATGGAGGATGCAAGATTACATGATATAATGATAGTAGTTATGGGGTTAATACAAAAGAAAGGAAAGACACCACGAGCATAGTGTTCTACTTTGGAAATTCACCTATAACTTGGTATACTCGGAAACAACAAATGGTGGCGTTATCATCATGTTTATATCAATTCATGGCAGCGACTACAGCAGCGTGTCAGGCTTTATGGCTAAAAAGATTGCTTAGTAAAATAACAGGATGGAATGAAGACAATACAACCTTGCTTGTTGATAACAGTTCCACCATTACATTAATGAATAATCTTATATTTCAAGGAGCAAGCATATAGACATACGATATCATTTCATTAGGGAGTGTGTTGAAAATTGATCACATCAATATTGAACAAATCAATGGAGAGTTACAAAGGACTTATATACTAAAAAAGGCATTAGCAAGGCTCAAGTTCATCACCATGAGGGAGCTACTCGGCGTTCAAAATCTGCATCAACAATGATCGTGATTAAGGAGGTGAATGTGATGGTAATCCCGATCATTAACCCAAGTTACTACATAATGGGTCTTTTATGTAATTAGTCTTAAGTCGTACTTTGAGTCACTTATGTAATTTGTATAAGGGGTTCATGTGTCAAAGTCAAAACTTGGAAACTGATTTTGCCAAGGGACTCGTCTGTTTGTGTATGTATGCGTCATTTAAGTATAGGGTTATATACGCAGAGGCAATCACAAGTCTGTAATCGTCAAAATTCATGCATACGAATTGTAAATCAAAGTTCAATTCAAGATTGTATTTCAATTGTTTGATCATTTAATTTTGGGCAACGACCACACCAAACAATTTAAAAAGAAATAATGGTATGAATTGTCACTCATTGTTTGACTAGTTAAACAATATGATTTTTTTAGTTTTCCTAGGTTGTGATGACTACAAATTATTAATATGCTTAATAGTAGTAGCTTGAACTTCAATTACTCCTCATTATTCTTTAGATGAAGCCAACAAGCTTGGGTAAAGGGGATTTGGAATCCATAAGGTAACTTTTTAAAGGTAACCATGTGACCTTATCAAACAACTTAAGTTCTTTATTCATGTCTTTTTGCATAACTTAGAGTTGTTAGTTTTATGAACTTGGTAATTCCTTAGTTTCATAAGTAAAATAATTTCTTTCATAAAAAAAACCAGTTTTAGAACTTCTTCCTAAAAGGTTGAACGGCCATGTGTAGTTGTATAATGCATTCGGCAAACAATATTTATAACAATTTAAACTGTGTGAAAGCTAGAGTGAACCTAGCAACAGTTTTGGGCAAATAAGTTCTGCCTTGTAACATACCCAAGAATATTAGCAAGTCACTCTACCTAATTAGCATAACTTCAACTTTCTCTTGGCAAAAAAGAATATACTTCTATTTCAAGTAACCTTTTACGTCAACAACAAATATTATATTCTAAATTATTTCTCATTTTGTCACAATATAAATGAGTAATTTTCTTTTCAATGTATGCATAATTACAATTTAATCTTTGGACATGATGGTCCTCCATACTTTTCTTGTTTTCTCTCTAATTTTCTCACCTTTGATGATCATGCAAGTATCATCTCAAACCCTAAACCACCAAGAACAAACAATGGAAAATCCATTGATTCTTCAAGCTTGTAGCAATATAAAAGATAGAAACACATGTCTCTCGAACCTAAAATCATTTCTCGACAACCATAATTCGGTTCACCAAAAACCTGACTCGATCCTGAGAGCCGCCCTGAGGCGACCGTCAACGATACACAACTAGCCATGCAAACATTCACCAAATTCACCTCATTGTCTTCAAGTTCGCGAGAGCAAATCGCGATTGAGGACTGCAAAGAGCTCCTTGACTTCTCGGTTTCTGAGCTCGCGTGGTCCTTAGCCGAGATGAAAGAGATTCGAACGGGTTCACAAAACCCTCATTACCAAGGGAACCTAAAGGCATGGCTAAGTGCCGCTTTAAGCAATCAAGATACTTGCCTCGAAGGATTCGAAGGCACGGATAGACACCTTGAGAGCTTTATAAGAGGAAGTCTAACACAAGTAACACAACTTATTAGTAATGTGTCGGCTTTGTATACTCAACTACATACCCTACCCTTCAAGCCACCTAGAAGTTATGGTGATAAAACTAACACCTTCTATCCACATTGGATGACCGAAGGCGATAAAGAACTTATGTTTGCGAATCCGAATGGGATGCATACGGACGTGTGGTAGCGTTGGATGGATCAGGACATTATCGGTCCATTTCTGAAGCGATTATGGATGCGCCTAATTATAGTATCAGGAGATATGTTATATATGTGAAAAGAGGAGTTTATAAGGAGAATGTAGATATGAAGAAGAAGAAGACTAACATAATGCTTGTAGGGGATGGCATTGGAGCCACTGTGGTGACCGGAGATAGGAATTTCTTGCAAGGATGGACTACGTTTAGAACAGCCACCGTTGGTAAGAAACTCCGATTGTTTTTAGGTATTTTGGACAATAAATAGTGTTTTAATAGACATCTTGCATGAATCTCTTAATATGAGACCTCCTTAGAAAATCATCTAAATGGCTATTTGACTAAGTTTTTAAAAACATATCCATTTGGCAATGCACATATAAAAGTAAAAAAGATACACGTGAATATAAAAATTCTCTGTTGGAAATTTTTGGGGGCTTAAAAAGTTTTCTGACTATGGTTGTTCATCGAATCGGTTTTCGGATTATTTAAATTTAAAAATTTTAAAACTGAATTTGAATTTGAGTATTCTAACAACCGATTTGAATTCGCTTTGATTCAAACAACCTGAATTAAGAGAAAAATAAATAAAATAAATTAAAATATATATACATATATAAAATAAAAATAAATTTTACATCAAATATTCGGATCGAATAGGTTTGAAAATCACAAATTCGAATTCCATTTGTAATTAAACCGAATTCAGAATTTGATTCAGATGTTAACCCCACTCGAATATCTGGAAACCTAATTTAAACTCGATTCGCTTCAAATTTTGAATTTTTTTCATGTCAATTCAAATAATGGACATCAGTATTAACTGCTAAATATATAACGATAATAAATCGAGAAAGTATTACACTTAATTAAAAGTTAAAAGTTCCAAGATTTAAAAAAAAAACACTTCAATCAATCTTATCACACATGATATGGAGAATAAAACAATTCAAGAACTTACTTTTTCCCTTTTTTTTAAGTACTTAATACACTTTTACACTAAACGGCCTCTTTTTCATCTTCATGGTTCAAAGCCGTCTCGGGTAGGGGCTTCATCGCAAGAGACATCACATTCCGCAACACAGCCGGCCCTCAAAGCCACCAAGGCGTTGCACTTCGTGTCGACTCCGATCAATCCGCATTTTACCGGTGTAGCATGGAAGGTTTCCAAGACACCCTCTACGCCCATTCCCTCCGCCAATTCTACCGCGAATGCAGCATTTCAGGTAAGGGTGCATGAGTCTGTTTGGTTCGGTTTTTGGTAAAACCAAACCAAAACCGAAAGTTCGGTTTTTGGTATTTTTAAAACCGTTCAGTTTTGGTTTTTTCAGTTTTAAAACCAGTTGGGTTTAAAAAAATACAAAACCGAAAGCAAACCGTAATTTTCGGTTTTAAAAAATTGTAAAACCAAAACCGTCGGTTTTTTCGGTACGATTTTTTTCGGTTAATTCAGTTTTTTGCTCACCCCTAATTTCAGGCACCATAGACTTCATATTCGGAAACGGAGCAGCCGTGCTCCAAAACTGCAAGATTTACACAAGAGAGCCTCTAGAACTACAAAAGGTGACCATCACAGCTAAAGGCCGGAAAAACCCGAACAGGAACACGGGGTTTTCGATCCAAGATAGCTTTGTTTATGCCACGAAACCGACGTGTTTGGGGAGGCCGTGGAAGGAGTATTCGAGGACGGTGTTTATTAACACGTACATGAGTTCGATGGTCCAGCCGTGAGGGTGGTTAGAATGGTATGGGAACTTTGCATTGGGCACGTTTTGTGGTATGGGGAGTATAGGAACTATGGGCCGGGTGCGTCGTTGTCGGGACGGGTTTGATGGCCGGGCTACCGTATGGCTATGGATGCATCAACGGCTGATTATTTTACTGCCCGTAGGTTTATTGATGGTTTAGCGTGGTTGCCGGCGACAGGAGTGACATTCTCAGCTGGTTTGTCTAATTGATTGATTATTTAACAATGTGTTAGATCATGGAAAGGTTTTCATGTGATTATTTGTTATGATTCATATTCAGTTTAATTATACTAATTAGGTACATAAATTCAAGTGCGTTTTTCATTGTTGTATATGTTTTTCGTAATTATGTCACAACGTTATTAATGAAATACAAGCGTTTTAGAGTTTAATTAAACTCGTGTGCATCCTTATACAGCATTTTTATTTCATTCGTTATTTGTGTCATTTGTTAAAGAAGAAGCCGATTGAAATCGGTTTTATAACCATCTATGTAAACCATTTTTTTTAATGTTCAATTTCTATAAAAAGCACAATTTTTGGACTTTGTTTAAATTCGATGGACTTTGTTTAAATTCGATGCATTTTTCCAGAATAATATGTTGTGTTTGAAACTAAATTTAATAGTCGGTTGTGTTTCATAATCGATCTTTTTGGACCTTTGTTTGAAACAAACGTGAATAATTCGTGGGTTACATCATTTTGTATTTGAGTTTGATAGAATAATCTATTGTGTTACATCATCAATGTGTATATCATCTTGAATTTTAAACAAATTGCCTTTATTTTACAGAATGAACTGGCTTAAGTGGCAATAACCGTATGTCGAATTTCTTTGACGTTTTTTTGTTAATTTATATTTGAGATTGAGAACGGTAACGGATCGAGTATATTTGACATTTTTATTCTCGTTTGTTTTGTATATGGAGACCGTTGACGAGTTTAAGTCTTAATGTTTTATTAGCTATTTTATGTGCTTATTTCATTATTTAAATTTATTTGGTATGCTCCTTAAGTTTAACGACAACAACGACGACGAAATGCTTCATAAACTTCACCATTTCTATCCTTATGATACCTAGAATTACCTGATGAAATCAAATGTTAGACCGCCCGGGCCCGGTGCTTTACTTCCTGCATATTGCCAAACAACCTCTCTAATTTCTTAGTCCGAGAGTCCCGCCTCAAGCCCAAACCTATCCATATCGGATAGCCTACCCAAGTTAAGGAGGAGGAGCTAAAAAAAGTTTTGGATAAAATTTGATAAAATGGTTAAACCACATAGATTGAATCAGAAGCAGCGATAAATTTGTAGGAATCCGTTCGCGTATAAAAATAAAACACTTTTAATATTACGATTAAAATATAAAGAATCAAACCTATCTAGGAAAGCAAGTAAATTACAAATACAACTGAAAAATCACAAAATACAAGAACAAAATTCCGATTTTGACCGATGATCGTGTATGACACGGGGCCCTTAAAACAAATTCTGGGTCTTTCCCTGTTTTGTTTCCCAAGGTACAACGACCTAAGTAATATGTACTACCGGGGAGGGGGAGGGCTATAGCACCTGAATTGAACCTTAAAGAAAATGGTGAATATGATCAAAGAATTGTTGGAATTCTTTAGAGAGAAAGAAGAGAAAACACTAGAGAGATTGTGTTGTTTGGCCCATCTTTCAACCAAGGATTACCTTTGTATTTATACTTGAAAAAGAAGTTGAAACACCCCATTCTTCATAAACTCATGAGTTGAAACACCTCATGCTTCGTAAACTCATGAGTTGATACATCTTAAAACCTTTAAGATTTTTGACTAAAAACTTAAAAGACATGTTAAATGGATTTTGACTAATTCAAAATGGTGTTTACACTATCAAACTTGAATAAAAAAAATAATACAAGTTTATATAATTTTATTTTCACAAAATATTTTCCAACAATCTCTCACATGTGAAAACAAAACTCATTCATTTACACATGTTTTCTAACAATCTCTCACATGTGAAAACAAAACTCATTCATTTTCACATTGAGATCGATCCATACATATATGTTTCTTAGATTCAATTCAACGGTTGAGCATTGCAGGATAGGTAGGTGTTACCCTTTGAACCTTCCTTTGTGAAGCATACTTAGTCTCCTAGCGGTGTGTAGACACGATGTCTTTGAACGTACCTCATTTATGTAGACGACAATACACTTCACACAACACTCTCCCTAGTCTGGCTAACCCCTAACTGTCGTGTCCTATTATGGTCCTTGAACAATAGCCTGAATCTGCGAGAGCTCTAGGATTTTTGCCCTAAAATCCATTCGAAGCGACCCTACTTCTCTCTCACATAGGTGATTCCTGTGTGAATCATTAAAAGCAATAGGTTATTTTGATTTCAACAAATCATTAACCTTGTCATGCTTAGCCTCACAACATTATCACTGCTTGTCATAGGAATGGACTAGGAAGTATTTAAACACCCTTATAGTTTAGGGGATATATTACCAAATATATTAGCTTTTGTATAAACATATATATCAGCTTGCCCCCACAGTGACCACCCTTAGATATATAGATTAGTTGTCTTATTAAACCTAGATCTTGGGATCTCCGGTTAAGTAGGTTAGGTTACCTCCATATATCTTTTTTATGGTCTTTAGTCTCATTCCACAACTTGATCTCTCATCAACCCTCGGGTTGTTGGACCCATAGACATTATCTTTGACTTTTTAAAGTCAACAACGATAATTTGTAATTGAGATAAGTTGTTTTAACGTGTTCTTGACTCATAAGTCATTCTTGCCCTTTGTCAATTCCTGAAACTATAACCAATGATCTCTACCTGGATCTAGTTACATCGTTTAGTATTTAGAATTACATGAAACTCTCTTCAAGGCTCAACACGTTTCTATCATGCCTTTGGTAAGCTATATCAGAAATCTACCAAGATTCTGAATGTTACCAATTGGAAACTAAGTCTAATATTCTAGATAGACTCATTATGACCTTGTGCTTGTGTACTCCACTTGGTCACATGTTTGCAATCCACATTCTTATCAAATGCATGTTATCCCCACATTTAACTCTTATAGGATAAACTTATCTAATCACTAAGATGGGTAATGAAAGGTTCTCACTTTTCACACGGGGTTTTGAGAAACCATTATCAAATACCATTTCAACAGACCCTAATGGGTTGTTTCTTAAACGGTTCTTCCCCCCACATTGCTTGCACTTTGATCAAGTTTAGGCAACATATGCCTTGGTGTGAGCTTCTCACACTTACTAGTGTATGAGTTCTTCTCATAATCTAGTTAATCGTCTTTCATAAGTTATCCCATTTTGACTAATGATGTTATACTTATGGCTTTGTCAATACACAAATTTCTTCTTGTGTGTACACATATTATGAATGTTTCAAGTTAATTTAATCTCCGCAGAGCATCTAAATTAACAATTAGTAGTCTAGCATGCTTTACCCTACAATACTCTAGTAGGTAAACAGAAGATGAATCATTTTGATTCTTCACAGCCTTAAGAGATACCGCACTATCTCTTGCCAACAGACGAATTAATGAGACTTTATTCATCATCCCAACACCTCGGTATTTAGGAAAGTATCAAAAGTTAGACTATGTTATTCAAACATACTTAACTTCCTCAGTTAAATTAGGATATGTGCCTTTGTTATCCAAAATCTTCACCATTTACTCATAAGAACTTCAAACATGAGTCTTAAAACGAGTTAGTTTGGTGAACACATTCAACACGATGAATGTTACCAGTATTAAATCACTAAAGTTTGAAATATAGTCAAGTAGATAGACACTCAAACAAGACAATCACATTTGCCTAAAGTGATGTATACATTTCCATTGTTGTTTCCTTGAAACCATGTATTAGGATACTCTCCCAAAATAAAGGATAAATCCTCCATATAGTTCAAACAACATTGATGGTGGTACACACAACTACAAATCCATCGTTATTGTAAGTCTCCTATTATAAATCTTGCACGATTTATTAAAGTCATTTATAATAATAACATATATTTCTTTCATATGTTATAATTCATAAATGTGAATCTTCACAATGTTGATACTGTCAACATTTCTTGTATCCATGTTAATACAATTATCATATGGTGTGTGATATCTCATCCTTGACATTTAGTCATGGTGACAACTCATAAATTTTCTTTGTGCAAATATCTTATTGCACTATCCGTTATACTATAAACATTTGATTAATTTCTATGTATGGGTTATTCGAAGATATTGAACCCAAACAATATTTGAAAGCAAATTAATAAAATGCTATAGTTCAACGAGTAATTGGATGATTTTTAGACATCAAATTTATTAGTGTTCTTATCTTGATCACTATAATTATCCAATATGTTAATAATATCTTTAGACTCGTCTGAGAGACCGAATCAACACAACTCCCCCACAATGCTTCGATAGCATTTAATGAGAAAGGCTTTCTTAGGATTAAAATCCCAAACTCATCTCATAGTGAGATTGAGTATCCAATACTAGTAGGCTTACTAGAATATATTATACCCTTTTGAGATGTTTGGGAACATATAAAGTAACTCTCAAAACTGGGGTACTAAATGTAGATAACTTTAGTTCTACATTTCCCTGTTGACGTCAAACGACCATCAATAAGTGCCATGCTTCTCTCATCAATGGGATAGTTCTTAATGTTGAATTGTTTGTCATAACATGAACATATGCTTCAAACAGTAAGAAATATCAATGAACACCAAATATCCGTGTGATTTCGTACATCTCCGAAATCGTTCCCACAATGTCTTCAATTGATGCAGTTAGGCTCCCCCGCACAGGAACTCCATGAAATCACAACATCACTTGTTTGAGGTTCTCCCTCAGTGGTTCTCCCACCTTGAACAGTTGTTAATCTATTCAACAACAAGTTGTTTATAGAGTAAACTACACGCACGTAGTAACATTTGAACAATTAATTTGTTCACAACAACACCAAGTTGTTTAAAATCTCTTTTACGCCTCTAGGTTCAAAAAAATATTATGTAACACGCTCGTTATAATATTCCAGCCACTTCTAACCCGTTCGTTAGAATATTAACCGATTTGACATAACCATATTTTTTTAAAGACCTTTTGGTTTATACATTAAACCACTTCTAACACGCTCGTTAGAAAAATAAACGTTTAGACAAAACGTGTTGAAGCCTTTAAATTGTTTCTAACACGCTCGCTAGAAAAAAAATTAACGTTTAGATAAAACGTTTTGAAGACTTTATATCGTTTCTAACATACTCGTTAGAAAAAAAATAAACGTTTTAAAATTTTTGGTTTCATAAAATTAAACCATTTTAACATGCTCGTTAGAATTTTTTAAACCTTCGCAAAGTAATCTCTTCTAACATGCTCGTTAGAAAATAACCGATGTCTTATTCAAATATAATCATTTTTAACACACTCATTAGAAAATATAAATGCTTAGACAAAATTATTTTATAGGCCTTTGGTTTATAAAATAAACCGTTTCTAACACGCTCGTTAGAAATAAAAACGCTTAGACAAAACGTTTCTATACATTGGTGAATACAAAATAACCATTTCTAATATGCTCATCAGAAAATTAACGTTTAGGCATAAACGTTTTAATAACTTTGGTTTATACATAATAAATCATTTCTAACACACTTGTTAGAAAAAGTAAACATTTTGACAAATGTCTTAAAGTATTGACTTATAAAATAATATGAATTTAACACGCATGTTAAAATCGTCGACATTTACACAAAACTTTTATTTATTTTAAAAAATTAACCTGTTTCCAACGCGCACGTTAGAATGTTAAACGTTTACAAAATATTTTAACCGATGTGGGGTAATAAAATACACCACTTCTAACAGGCCCATTAGAAAGTAAAAGTGTATAAACCTTTATTATTTTATAATATTTTCTAAACGCTTGTTAAAACTAAACGTACGCAAACGTTTTTATGGTTTAGAAAACATCTTTTCTAATACGTACATTAGAAACTACATGTTTCAAAACATTTGAAACCAATATTATTTAACCAAATAATAGTTTCTAACACGCTCGTTAGAAAGAAAAGATAAAACTTTGACAAACGATTTATTTTATGGGTTTTACAAAAAAACTCTTTTTCTAACACGCTCATTAGAAGGAAAAAAAGATAAAACGTGACAAACATTTTATTTTATGGGTTTTACAAAATAAAAAATACTTTTTCTAACATGATCATTAGAAAAATTCAAATACTTCAAAACGCATTTTGAAACACTTATATTTTTATATATGATTCTATTTAACGAAACATGATCAAAACCCATGAACTAGGAAGTGTTGAATCAAAACATTCATTTTCGGATTCTATATTGTTCTCTAATAATTAATCCGACTCTTTTGTATTACATACATGAATTCCCAAATTTTATTTGAAAAATTATAATGAAAATTTTCCAAGTAGAAATCCATTTATAACCATTTCAATAATCCAAGATCCTTATAATAAGGTTTAGATTGTACTCAATTCTAGAAAATAACCAACCGTGAGTTTTCTAATTCCATCTTTGAAGGGACTGTATAGTCTAGCATTTTGTAAGTTGATAGCATCATTGTATTTTGAATAAAGGATAATTTCATATATACCCTTACAAACTTGAAAAAATATCATATATATTTAACAAAAACTAAAAATATCATATATACCCTTACAAACATGTAATATTATCACATATACCCATTTCATTAAAAAAACATTTAAAAGATGATCATTTTACCGTTATTTATCTAAACTTTAATATTTCATATTTTCCAATTTTTAACATTAAAATTTTATATTTACATATTTTCAACTTTATAATTTTATATTTAACCACAAAAAATAGTTTTCTGAAAATACTATTTTGAATTTTTCTTATTTTTTTATAATTTTACCAATTCTCTTTTATAGCATTAGCATTTTTTAACTTCTCGCATTCATTTCTTCTGAATCGATATCTTTTAAATGAGTTTGGAGAATTGCGATAGTCGCCATCAAGAAAGAAGAAGGAGTGATCCTTTACGTATTGGATAAAACTAAAAAATTAGGTTATAAAAAATCATATAATGGATAAGGGTAGAATGGTCATAAAATAATAAATTATTTAAATTGGGTATATATGATATTTTTAGTTTTTGTTGGGTATATATGATATTTACCCATGTTTGTAGGTGTATATATGATATTATCCCTTTGAATGAATATTAGTTTAGTTTCCTTATTTGTAATTTCAGTTTATGTAATTTACTGCTTTAATTAGTCTAAGTCTGGGCAATCGAAACTACTTAGTTTCGATTGAGATTTGTTCAATCGAAACTAGTAGTTTCGATAGATAGTAAGTTTCGATAGTTTGTTCTATCACTTGTAAATACTCAACCGAAAAGCATAGTTTCGATGGCTGTCAGCTTACTATAAATAGCCTAGTTTGAGAATGTTTAGGGTGTGAGTAGCGGTTGTAACCCTGAATTCTCTCTTTCATTGTTCTTGAAGAATTAATACAATCTGTATTTGAATTATGCACTGTTCTTACAATTTCATATCTGTTTGTGACTGATTTTGAGTGTGGTTAGCCTGTTATCTTCACCAATCTGTTTCTCTTCTCTGTTTCACCACCATACACACAGATTCCGCATGTGTGTGTGTAATCGATATGTTAAGTGATTTCTGATTGAAATATGTACCGACAATTGGTATCAGAGCTTTATGCTCTTGTTCTGAGTGTATTAGGTTTTTGTGATCGATTCTATGTGATTTTCTGGGTATTTTTGAAATTTTTCTGCATCTGGGTTCTAGGAGCACTGTTTCATTGAAAACTGTACTGTTTCATTGATTTCTGGCTTGATTTGTTCGCGGTTTAAAGATTGGAGGATGGTTTCATGATCAGGAGTGTTAGTCGAAGATTTTCGCAGGATTGGATTATTATTTTTGGGATATTGATTTTTGAAGCTACTCATCAATGAAGTTTTTCTGAGTTTGGGGAAGAAAGCATCGAAACTACTTGGGAACATTCTTTGCAATTCGTTGATCATCGAAACTTGTTGTCTGTACTTTCTGTCTGGAGAAGGTATTATCGAAATTAGTCCTTTGTCCTATTCTATCGAAACTAACATGTGCAGATTGTTCACCCAAAACTTGGCACTATTGAAACTAGTTTAATCGAAACTAGTAGTTTCTATTGAGGTTGCTGGATTTTATGCCAAGTCTTCATCATCGAAACTAGTTGTTTCGGTTTCTCTGTCTTTAATCGAAACTAGTAGTTTCGGGCAGCCATTGTTCAATCGAAACTAGGAGTTTCGGTCATCATTTTCCCTATTGAAACTAAGTAGGTTCGATCAACCCTGTTCACCTGAAACTAGCTACTGTTTGGTTTCAAGTTATTGCAATTATGGCAACTTCAAGCATAAATGAGTACTCTGGAGGCAACAAACCACCTGTTCTTGTGTCAACAAGAGATTTTGACGACTGGATAAAGAAGATGAAGACCTTCTTTCAATTTTATGATCACACCTTATTGAACTCTATCACCGATGGTCCCCACGAACCCATTATCACTACTGCAGATGTTCAGCGTCCTATAACTGTGGCTGAATATGATGACAAGGACATTGCCTTGATTGCCCGAGACAACAAGGCATATGGGACTATTGCTATGGCTTTTCCTATGGATATCTTCAACACTTTTGCCGAGTACACCACATCCAAAGACTTATGGGTAGCCCTTTGTACCAGATTTGAGGGAAGTGCTAAAGTTAGGGAGAGTAAAAGGGATTTGATTAAGAAGCAATATGAGATGTTCAGCACAGTCAGAGGAGAGTCAATGTCTAACCTAATCAACAGATTCACAAGCAGTGTGTCAAGGCTGAAAATATGGGTGTTGAGTATCCAACCGTGGAGTTGAACATGAAATTGCTTGATGCCCTCCCCGAGGACTAGAATATGTACCGCATCATGATCAAGAAGACTGAAAAGCTAAGCAATCTGTCTCAGCAAGAACTCTATAGCATCCTTGAATCTTATGAGATTGAAATCAAGAAAGGAGCTGTCACTCCCACCAATCAGTCTGGAAACACAGCTCTTATTGCTGGTTCAAGTTCTTCAAGCAGTTCATACTTCCAGACTGATGTTCTTCCTTCTGCTGCTGGGACTCCGCTCTTTAGAAGACTATTGCCATGATTCCTGATGAATATGTCCCAATCATGACTGCCTTCATGTCGTGCTATGATGCACTGATTTTTGGAAACTTGACACCGGTCAGTTTTCAACCCAATGACTTGGAGCAGATCAACCCTGATGATTTGGAGAAAATGGACATTGATTGGTGCATGGCCATGCTAAATTTAAGGGCCAAGAGATTCATCAAGAGGACTTGTATGGATAGATTCAAGCAAGGAAAGACTCTTGGGTTTGACATCAAGAAGGTGAGGTGCTACAAATGTGACCAACTGGGTCATTTTGCTAGGAACTGCAAAGAGCCTTCATCCAAAGATCAGCATGAGAAGAAAATCTCCTATGGAAAGCAAGCTACCAATTCCCCCAAGTCCAACACATCTTCAAGCTCCACAGCTCTTGTTTGTCAAGATGATGGACACTATCACTGGGGAGAACAGACTGAGGAATCTGCTGACAAAGCTTTGATGGCAGATGTTGAGGAGAAAGGAAAGTGCGTGATGATCGAGCCAACTGAGGATCTTACTGCTGTACTAGCTGAGGTTATTTCTAAATTTTGCACTTCTAGATCATGTTTAAATGAAATTCAAAAATATAGATTCATCAATCAAGCTTTGATTGGCGAACGAGATCGCATTAAGGTGATGTATGACTCTGTGGAAAAAAATGAGGAATTGTACTTAAAGAAAATTCATGATATTTCTGGAGAAAACCGATCTTTAATTATGCAACTTAATACACAAACCATTAATAATAAAATTTTGACTGAGAGAGTCTAAGTGGCTGAAAAGGCTAAATTATAAGTTAACCACATGGATATGGATCAGATAATTTTGTTTGGAATAATTGATAAACAATTTAATAGAAAAGGCACAAAAGGTCTTGGGTACAATTCTCATCCTCCACCTTATTCTAAGTTAGGTAAATCTGCTGATATGCGTGTTGCTCATGTTCCTACTCCTTATGTGTGCACTTTATCTTCTGATGATTATATTAAATTCTTAGATTCTGACAGTTTTGCTTCATGTGCAGAGTCAAATTGTGTAACTTCAGAGGTTGATTACGATGAGAGTTCTGGTTCTAGAAATGTTTTAAATGAACTTGTGTCGGATGAATGTAATAATATGTCCGTGTCAAAAACAGATATTTGTGAACACGTTGAAAATCTGTACTTTGAATCTATACCTTTTAAGCATATGGGTTTGGGAAATGACATTTCTAAATTTAAAAATGCTTTACCATTTGTTCCTAAATCTTTGAATGCTATGCCTTGTATTACAAAGTTTAAAAGTGTAGGATTTGTTGTGACTGATGTACCACGAGAAACCATGAGCAATATGGAATTTTTCAGATTAAAGGGATAACAAAGTCTTTAAGCCAAAGTTATTGAGGAAAGAGTCATATCATGTTCCGATGCCTCAACATCACAATCATCTTCATCTTGTGATGACAATTATCAGGCTAAGGCGTCTTGTGATTGTTTTGGGTAAAAATTATACGAATTAACTTTGTATCCAAACTTCGATAGTGAGGTAGTGTGCTTGTTAAATCTATGAATGTAAAACAGTCAAATCAACATGAGTGTTTACGAGTAAAGCCCTTAATCCTTGATGATCTCCGACATAAAACCTCGAGAGTCGACGAAAGTCGGAATGCGTTGATAACTTCTATAAAATTAGAACTGTCGAGTACAATGAGAGCAAATAAGATCATATGCGAAGTGTTACAAAAGATTGCGAGTGCGGGTGTTGTGTGTTCCTATATGATCAGAATGCTTATTAAATATACAAATTATCTCTAACTAACTATCCGATAATAATGAGTTGACCCTATCTTCTCCTTGTGACCGTTGTAAGCTTTTCCACGCACATTCCACACGTCCTATACATGATCCACGTCCATTGAGCGAGTCTTTAGGCATGTATTAGTTTACAAATACTTCACCTACGATTAAAATAATAGACAAGTAGCCGTTAGTAATATTCAGGATACTGACCTTATCGGGATACCGGATCTTGGATCAAGCATTGCTCAGGATCCTGCTCTGAATTCTTGCTCCATAACAATTGTCCCCAAAATTTGACAGCCGGATATTCTTTTTACAGTTGTTAAATTTTTGAAATTGAATTTTAAATAAAACCGGCTGCTTGATAGGACTTGGTGCGGGAAACGAGGGTGTGAAGCATCGTGGATCGAGACGGTTATCATTACTTCTTATAATTATCCTTTTCTCTTTCATTATTCCGGCTTCACCTTCTCCAATTTCTCTCTGGGATTCCAGGTAACGAACTCTTCTTTTTCTTTTTTCTTTCTGGTTCTTTGCTTCAAAAATGGCAAAAAAGGTTACCCACTCGTCTACTCCTTCTGATGACCTTCTTAGTCAGAATTTAATCGTCAACCCTACTTCTGAAAAATGTACCTTCACTGATCTTGATATTCAATCCTTGAAATCCGGATGCTTTTTCCCCGAAAACACCTTTTTTAGACCCTTTGATCCTAGGACTAGGGCTGATTTGACGTCAGAAAGCTGGGTTTGCTTTTCTTATTTTCCCTTTTCTCTAGGTTTCACTTACCAGTTTCCTCCTCTCACTACTGACTTCTTTAGAAAGAGTGGTCTTATTTATGCTCAAATCATGCCTATGGTGTGGAGAACTTTACATACCCTAGAATTTCTGATTCAACATCATGCCATAGATTTTTCTGCTTCGGAATTAACCCACGTTTACAATCTTAGGAGCCATGGATCTTCCAGATTTTTGTTCCAAATCAAACCTGGTATGACTTGATCTTGAAAACTACTTAGAACGAATCTAATTAGAAAAATAATTTCTTTATTGTGAGAAGGGATTCAATCGCAGAAGGGGATAAACTGCCGGTCAAGTGGATTGTGAAGGGTAGGACTCTGTCTTGTAGGATCTTTACTATTTTGATATCCAGGATACTAATTTTTGATTTTTATTTCAGTGCCGAAGTTCGATATCCTTGCTCCTCCTACTCCGGACACAGCTAAAAAGGTTGCCGCTTTCTTCAGTTTTGAACCCATCGAGCGGACCTTCGATTCAAAGCTCCACTGCTTGAAGTTAATTCAGATGCCTTTTTCTCCGAAATCGACTATGTCTAGTAAGAAAAATAGCAACATTCTCTTTTGTTTGTTATAAACAAGAAAAACAAACTAACCTGCCCTATTCAAATAGGCCTTCGTAAATCAAGCTCCAAATTTTCCCTTGACGACATTGATAGCATGGTATCTAAGGGTAAGGTTGTCAAGAAGGAGGCCAAAGCTGTTCCCGCTCCAGTTTCCAAGCCAAGTGCTCCCAATCCTGATACTTCCACTGTTAAGCCCTCTTCTAGCAAGAATCGTAAGATCCAAGATCCCGTTGATCTGAACATCCGGGATTGCATCGATTTCTTTGATGCTCACAAGAAGTTGCATAACTTCAACCATCTGGTAAAAAGATTTCACTATCTTGGAATTCGATTATAATCCTACATTTAAAATAACATTTATATTATGTATAACAGGCTTTAAACAAGCTGATGGGATTCCATGAACAGCTGGTAAAGGAGATGGAATTATGCAAATAGAAGCTTGCGGATTCCCAGAAAAGTGAGGCTGCTAAAGGCAAAAAGCTGCTGGATGTCACCAAAGAACTCCATCAAATCAAGGCTGAACTATAAGAGGCACATCTTCAACATGCTCGGGACATTGATGCATCTAATGAGTAGGCCCAGGCTTTCGCTGCTATCTCCATCTTTAAGTCTAGAATCAAAATGGCCAAGGAAGCTGAGGACAAAATCTTTGACATGAGCGCTTGGGACGTTGAAGAGTGGAAGAGGCTGGTGGTTGAGCTGGGAGGAGAGCTGATTTTAGAGAAGGATGATGGGAAAGTGGTGGCTAAGGATCAGGTTGAAGGTTTGGCGATGGTAGCTGAGGAGCATGAGACAGTGGATGCATGTAAGGTAGTTGACCAGGGCAATTTGATGCCTAGGCCCGAGCCCTGTTGTTTATGGTTTTAATATGGATGTATTTGACTGTTGAACAATTTAATTTTCTTGCTGATGGGAACCCTATATGGGATAGACAATTTGATAACTTCTATCCCGGGTGGATGGTTCCTTTTTTGGATGAAGCCCGTGACATTTTCTATTTTCTGCATGACTAATGTTAGTACCTTTTGACTATTCTGCCATGATTGTTCTTGTGTTTGAGTGTGTTTACGGAAAATTAGAAAAAATATAGTTATGTATATATTCAGGATTCAGGATCCTCTAAGATAATTTATCAAACTTAAGCTTAGAAAACTACAGGTTAGTTTCAATAAATAGAGTAAATCATGACTTAGTCAAATAAATTTTGTTTATACCTTTAATGGTGAATCAAGAAATAAAAGTTGAAATAGATAGATAGACATACCTGAATTTGATGAATGTTTTAAGAAGTGTTGTAACCTTGGGTTGTCGCATGTATATGTTTATTAATCATATTGTATGATCAGTAATAGAACTTTAGGATTCTCATGAGTCTTCATTCTAATTGAGAGTCTTGAGTTAGCGTATCAAAGATAAGCATTTGCTAAGTATTAAACATTTGTGATAAAAAACATGGGCCAAGCCAGAATATCGTGGGCCAATCCAGAATAACGTCGGCAAAGCCAGAATAACGTGGGCCAAGCCAGACTTGAGTTAGCATGAAAATGCTAAAAACTTAGGAGTAACATGTCTGTTACTATCGTAGAGAACAAGTTATAGCCAACAGTGATGAAATTATCAGCCACTTTTACATGGTCTGGTCGCACCACCTTGCACTATACTCAAACATCGTGCGCAACTGGCGGAGTATTTAAACTCAATTTGTAGAAAGGTGAAAACCTTTAAACCTTATAAGGTATGCAGTATACCTTAACGTAGGAGAGATGGCCAATCTATGTCTTGTGTCGGGATCCCTGGAGATACTTCCTGCAAGACAAGAACTCTTGGTGAAGGTGGGTGTTAGCTAGGCTAACACCCCTCCGACGCTCAAGTCAGTATATTGATATGGAATGATAATAAAATTAATTGAAATGGAAAGAATACATACCGTTCTAAGTTAGAATATAAATTCTAACTTACATGAAGTAGGCTTTTAGATGAATAGCGTTCCAGGATCTTGGCAATATATCTTCTTCTAGAGTTGCTAGTCAATAGGCATCTTTGCCTGCCTCTGAATCAATCAAATATGGGCCTTCTCATTTTGGCGCGAGTTTTCCATCACTAGGATTGGTAGTATTTTGGAATGCTTTTTTCAATACGAGATCACCCACCTGAAACCTCCTCATCCTTATGTTTTTGTTATATGACCTTGCTATCCTTTGCTGATAGGCTCCAATGCAAATATTGGCAAGGTCTTTGAGTTCATCAAAGGTATCAAGATCAATTGAGAGAGATTCACTATTATTTTCCTGAGTTTGAAGATTGGTTCTGGCTGTAGGGATAACCATCTCTATAGGGATCATAGCTTCAGTGCCAAACACCAAAAAGAATGGGGTTTGACCTGTCGCATTTTTTTGCAGTTAGTCTATCTGCCCATAGTGCAAATGGCAGTTCTTCAGCCCATTTCCCTTTCTTTGTTCCCAATCTTTTCTTGAGGTTATTGATGATGATCTTGTTGCTGGATTCTGCTTGTCCGTTGGCTTGAGGATGCACAGAGGTAGAAGTTATCATCTTAATTCCCGGTTAGCACAGAAGTTGGTTGTTCTTTTTCCCAATGAATTGAGATCCGTTGTCACACGTTATTTCTGTTGGGATACCGAATCTCGTCAGGATGTTGCGCTTGATAAAGGATACAACTTCCTTTTCTCTGGCTTGAATGAATGCTTCGGATTTGATCCATTTGGAGAAGTAGTGTGTCATTGCTAACATAGATACTTTTCCTCCTGGTGCCTTTGGGAGCTTGCTAACTATATCCATTCCCCACTTCATAAATGGCCAGGAAGAAATACATAGGTACAAGGGTTCTGCTGGCTGGTGAAGGATGTTGCTATGTCTCTGGCATGCATCACACTTTTGGGAATATTCCATGGCATCTTTCCTCATGGTTGGCCAGTAGTATCCTGTCCTTAGGATCTTCGAGAAGAGTGCTCTGCCCCTAGTGTGATTTCCACAATCGCCTTCGTGTATATCTCTGAGGACTTCAAGTGCTTCAGGATCTTCTAAACATTTCAAATAAGGACTTGCAATAGATTTTATGTACAAAACACCATCTAATATTATAAAACAAGATATTCTCATACGAAAAGCCCTGTGATTCTTTTCATCCTTCGGGAATTCTCCATCCTGTAAATAATTTATAATAGATGGGATCCAGGATCTTTGGCTTGGCTCCGCATCCCGAGTATCTGCTTCTTCAGCTTCCGTATTAGATACTTCATTTTTCTTTTAAATTGATAGACTTAGGATATGTATAATCGGTATTGTGGTTCCTTCCGGGATCTTAAGTGCTGAGGCAAGATTTGCTAAGGCATCAACTTCAACATTGCCTTCCCTTGGTACCTGTATTATATTAAAGATTTTGAAATTCATAGATAATTGTTTAACTATCTACAGGTATTTGATTAATCTTTCACCCTTTGCTGCATAGGAGCCATTGAAATAGTTAGTAATCAATAGTGAATCCACATATACCTGGAGATACATGATCTTCATATCACAAGCAAGTTGTAATCCTGCTATCAGCGCCTCGTACTCTGCCTCGTTGTTGGTTACCTGGAACTCACAGCTTATTGACTGGGGTAGTATGTCCCCTTGTGGCGATTTTAGTATGATTCCAAGACCTGTACCTCTTATATTAGATGCACCATCTGTGAATAGAATCCATTTATCCTTGGATTCCTCTACTTGTTGAACTTCGAGATTTGCTTCTTGTTGGATATCACTGCTGAAATCAGCCACAGAGTCTGGAAGTGCTTGAGATTTTATTGTTGTTCTGGGCTCATATTTGAGATCATACGCGCTGAGTTTGACCTACCATTTAGCCATTCTTCCTGACATTTCTGGTTTTCTCAAAACACACTTAATTGGATAATTAGTCTTAACATGTATAGCATGAGTCTCAAAATAATGTTAGTAGATGTCATTATTAAAGCTAATATCAATTTTTCTAAATGAGAATACCTAGTTTCTACCGGAAGTAGACTTTTACTTACATAGTATACTGGATGTTGCTGACCTTCGTGATCCTTAACTAGGACAGCACTTACAGAGTGTCCAGATACTGCTAAGTATAAGGATAATGGTTCGCCGTCTTCATGTTTCATTAATAGAGGAGCTGTGGACAAGTACTCCTTTAGTGCTTGGAGTGCTTTCTCATGCTTCTCTTCCCAATCGAGTCTTTTATTTTTCTTTAGGATATCATAAAATTCTTTACATCTCTCTGAGGATCTTGAGATAAATCTATTGAGTACTGCTACTCTGCCAGTTAGCCTTTGGACATCTTTGGTATTGTCTGGGGATTTCAGGTTGATTATTGCCTTGATCTGCTTAGGGCTGGCCTCTATCCCTCTTTTAGTTACCATATATCCTAGAAACTTTCCTTCCCCCACTCCAAAGTGGCATTTGGAAGGGTTAAGCTTCATGTTATAATGATCTAGGATGTCCAATGCTTCTTTAAGATCCCTGGGATGATCTTCAGCTTTTTTTGACTTCACCACCATGTCATCAATATAGACTTCCATGGTGTCCCCAAGTTTGTCTTTGAACATCATGTTTACTAGCCTTTGGTATGTAGCACCTGCGTTTTTTAGACCAAAGGGCATGGCAATATAACAATAGATACTGGTCGAAGTCATGAAGGCAGTATCCTCCTGGTCAGAGGATTCCATCTAGATCTGCTGAAATCTTGACGAGGCATCCATGAAGGTTAACATTTCATGGCCTACTGTAGCATCCACCATTGAGTCTATATGTGGTAGAGGGAAAGGATCTTTCGGACATGCTTTGTTTAAGTCTGTGAAGTCTACACAAACTCTCCATTTCCCATTATTCTTCTGGACCACCACTACATTGGCTAGCCACCTTGGGAATTTTACTTCCCTTATCATTCCTGCTTTTAACAGTTTCTCAACCTCTTCTTGGATGACTGTATTTCTTTCTGGAGCGAATTTCCTTCTTTTTTGATGTATAGGCCTGAAACTATTATCAAGTCCTAATTTATGTGTAATAAAATCTTTAGAAATCCCTGTCATGTCTTCATGCTTCCAAGCAAAAGTTGAAATTATGCTCTTTAGTAATCTTGTGAGGCTTTGCTCAATATCCTCGGGGATACTGGTTCCAATAAGCATCTTGACGTCAGGATCCTCCGGATTTAGGGATAATTCCTTGATATCCTGCTCCTTAGCTTCTAGGATGTCTCTAGCCTGTTTCTTTAATTGCTATGCTTGTCTAGTCTTTGCTGATGCTTTCATTGAAGAAGTATAACAATCTTTTGCATCTTGCTGATCGCTGTTGATCTTTACTACTCCCCAAGGAGTTGTCATCTTGACACATTGATGATATGTCGAGGGTACCGCCTTCGTATCATGTATATTGTAACATGATAACGAATCAATTATACAAAATTTTTGTATAGTGTTTACCCCTTTGATATATATCATAAGCTTTATCTCTCCGACTGTGTTTTTGACTTCTCCGCTGAATCCCACTAGCACTGCAGATTTGGAGATAATCTCGGAATCCTGGATCCCCATTATTTTTAGGACATCATGCTGAATTATACTCACCGAGCTTCCTCCATCGATCAGTATTCTTCGTACGAAGTTATTTTCAACATATAGGGTGATCACCAGGCCATCATGATGAGGATCTTGCACATTATCCATGTCATCTTCGTTGAAGGAGATTATCTTTTATTCTGTTAGACTGGAAGTTCTGAGGGGTCTATCACCTTTCTCTGTTTTAGCTTCTGATGCGTGATATTACATATATATATATATATATATATATTAATTTAACCCAAGTTTTAAATGTAGAAACGGACTCACAACTAAATCACACGCTCACGACAAGTGTACCGGTCGCACGTAGTAAAGACGGTAAGCCTGAGTTATCGAACCGTGGACACAAAAGGTGACGGCCCTTGATACTAAACCTTTGTTAACTCCTAACCGATGTAATACAAAAGATGATTTTATTTATTATTTTCAGGACATGCAATCTAGAATAAAACAACTAAATTCTGACACGACCTAAAGACAAACAAAACACGAAAATACTTAGACACATGCAAAGATAAGGAAAACAAGGCAAGATCCTAAAGAACGACTAGACCAACGAACTAAAATAGGAAACGAAGACCAAAGATGAGGCAAACACTACCTAGACCAGGAATCCTATTGACTGACTCAACTGCTTTTGGGACAACCGAGTGTATGACATCGGTTATAAAGATAGACTGACTCGGGAATCACTAAAACATTCAAGATTTCATCTCGGACTTATCTACACACCTCAACTATCCTAACGGTCAGATTAAGCTCACCGGTAAGGAGTTGGATTTCCTCTTAGACTCACCAAAACCTAGAACACCACGTACTCGACAACGGTTTCACCTTTCTTTTTTCAACCGTCTTATACTCAAAGACTATCCTAGACAGACCTAAGAGCAAGGAGTAAACTCCCAAAATACTGTTTATGACACGAAATTACAAGATGATAAGAACGACTTGACAACCCACTCTCGCGCAATTGCAACCCAAACCGATAAACCACAAGACAACCCGACAATCTATCTCCTCTCGGACTCAAGATTGGTAAAACACTGATTCTTATGACCACACAAACCTGTTACAATGATTGGCCTAGTCGTCTAGATCATAAACACAAAGCAAATGACCCGCAAACCTGAAACCTTATCTAAAACACACAATGTATTCAAGCAAAACCTCAAGAGCAACAAATTCATGCATAACCAATATCAAATCAGTACTCAAACACATTCATAAACATAAAATCAAGAGTCTTTACACTAGCATTCGTCGTACGATCGATAAATAAACCGAAAACAATCAAATCATGTCGATATTCAACCTAATCTAGATAGCTATGAGTTTAGCTACTCATAATACTGAGAAACAATCCAAAACATACTTGAAACATAGTTATAATTCGAAGTAAATACTGAGAAAAGAATTAGAACACAAAACCAATGTTTTCAACCAGAAACGTGCCAATCTCTTTCATTCTTGGCGGTATCCAGCCTCAAATCTTCGATCCTCAGAGCTTCTTGGTCGCCTCCAATTGCCAATAGTCGAACCCCTCAAAGAATGGCCGCTCAAATCTTTAAATAATCGAAATTTAGGGTTCTGCGGCTTTTTGAACCGTCGCATACCGTGAGGGAAAGTTCCAAGAACTTCGCGTACCGCGAAGTCCAATATAGTCGGGCCGGTTCTAGGATTCTTCGCGTACCGCGAGAATCTGGAGCTCACTCTTCGCGTACCGCGAAGAGTATGAATTTCAACCTTTTTTTTCTTATTTTTCTTTCCGGCTCCGTTTCTTCGGTATAATCTGATAAGTTAATAATTACACATGTAAATAATGCATATTTCCCCTCATTTTGATTGTTTTTGGTTGCAAATCCTTTTGTTTGGACATTTATTTGTGTTTAATTTGAATATTGCAGCTCCCGGTGGGAACGTGGTGATTTTTGGTGAAAAACTCAAGACTTGAAAAAATTCTCAAAAAATGGAAAATTTCGGACATGGCCATGTCCAATTCTGACATGGCCATGTGAGCCAACGTTGCTGAGAACACTGCAAGATGTGCTTATCAGACGGTCCACATGGGCATGTCACTTTCGGACATGGCCATGTGCAGATTTGCTTTTTATCCCCAATTCTCCCTCATTTGAAGGGGATTCCATTTTTGAAAAAGAAACCCTAGTTCTCCCAACTCCCCTTGGCGATTTTGAGCTGGTTATTGAAGATTGAAGATCTAACACATTCAAGGAAGATTGAACATCCTACAACCCACATCTTCTCATTTTCTTGGTTTGATTACTAGTTGTATCATGTTTTCTTCCATGTTCTTGAGCTTGGTTGTGGTTTTTGTAAGGTTTATGGGCTAAACTCATTAGATGAAACTTAGCATGCTTTAACAACTTGTACACAACTAATGGTGTTGATTATGTCAATTTCATGATGATGCTTGATTACTCTTCAATGAATGTGTGTATTTGCTCTAGTTTGATGAATTAGTTAACATTGTGGGTGTTGTAACCATATTATGTTGGAAAACCGTATGTGTTATAGCATTTATTCACATATTTGCATATCTTGTATGTATTTGTTGTGGCATTCGACTAGGAATGGTGGATGAAGGTTGATTATCTAGTAAGATTGGACAAATGTGAATCCTTATGCTTATGTTTGAGAAAACGATGGTGTATGTTATGAATTTATCATGTCATTGGTTATGAAATTCTTTGGTTTATTAGCGTGAACTTATAGGTTTTGTAATCGTGATATGATGTTCATGAGTTGAAGATTGGTCATAGCTTTGTCTACTTTAAGCATTTCGAGGTGGTTACCATGTGTTTATCGTGCTAACTTTTCAAAGATTTGTGGAATTTGATAACCTTGACGGGAGTCTTGTTCATCTTAAATCTTGACATAATTGTATCATTGGTTCTTCATGCATAACTTTAGGTGGCTATTGTGTGTTTATCGTTCTAGCTTTCGGAAAATTTATATGATTAGATAGCCTTGACGGGAGTCTAGTCTACTTCCATGTACAATGTGTAGAATATGATCTCACCATGAGTTTGTGCTTGTTGTTATTGTGTTGCTAAGTCGATTCAAAGTCCAAGTGATATCTTCCCTTGATTTTTTATCTTCATCTTTGCCTTCTTTCTTTAATTAGTCAAATTGTTAGTTATTTTAATTTAAAAACACAAAAATATCAAATCTTCTACTTTGATTGGCTAGACAGTGACAAAGGTTTATTATCAGGAGCTATCGTGTCCATGGATCGATACTCGGTTCTTGCCTAAAACTATGCTACTTATACGATAGGTGCACTTGCTTATTGTGTGTGTAGTTAGTTCTAAGGTGATAATCGTTTCTTTATTTAAAACACCGTTGTGTGGAAAATCTTTATTAAATTCTATATACACTTTACACACATCAAGTTTTTGGCGCCGTTGCCGGGGACACGGTAATTCTGAGAACTATTCGAGTCATTGCTTTAGCCATTTTGTATATATTCGCTATTTTTGTTTTTTTTATTTCTTTTTTTTCCCTATCTTTATCTGGTACCCGTGATCGTTTTGCTTGAGTGTTCTTTGTAGTGATTTTCATGGACTATGTGAGTTACAGTGGAGGATACAAGTTTGATCATGGAGGTTACCGGGAGGAATTTTAGTGCGAGATCTGTGGAGGACCCCACTACACACCGGATAGTTATCATTTCCAGGGGTATCACACAGATTGTTATGAAGAACCATACTCCTACTCACAATAATTTGAGGATCCTATCATGCCACCATCCCAAACTGAGCCCCGTCCATCATTATATGAGTTGCTGCAACGAGGAATCGATATGTTTTCACAGCTGACCACCGGTTGTGACCATTATGTGTTGGGTATCAAGAAGTTTATGTTAGTGAATCCGAGGAATTGATCCGTAAAGTAGAGGCACAAGGGATTGTGATCAACGAGCTTTATGCCAACTTTCTACGAGAAAGTTCATCTTGCAGCATAGATCTGAGTACTGATTTGGAGCATGAGGATGGAAGTGAAGCCCATATGGTTTCATCCTTTGATGTGTCTGAGCAAGAATCTGAAGCGGAGATGATAATGGATAAAACACAAGTCCCACCTCCAGTTCAGAGTGGATTCGAGTATGATGAGCCAGAGTTTCCATGCCCCCGCGTGTTGACCAACGAAAAGTTAGAATCAGGTAAGTGTTTCACTACTAGCTCGATTGGTTATGAGTATGATACTTATGTACCTTTGTTTGCATATGGTACCATGCATGATTCTTTGTATCCACTATGTACTTTACACTTGTCTTGTGAGGATGATATGATGCAGGGATCGCAAAGGGAAGAACATCACGAGGAAGAGCTCATGAATGAGATGGAAGTGGTTCTCCCGAGCTTCACTAATGGGGAGACCACATACCACACTGTTCCATCTTGGGAGGATGAATTTTTTGATGAATTGGTGAGCATACCTCTTATGGAAGGGAAAGGAGAAAGGTTTGACCCAGTTGGCGATATTAATGAATTAGAAGCATTGCTTTATTGGAAGTCAACCGTGGTTACCAAGGAAAAATCGCACCGAGAGAAAGATGTGCAAATGGATAGGTTCACCAACGAACCAATGACCATGGTGACACCCGATCCTCTATTGTGCACCAAAGATAGTCGACCCATGATTTACCATGATGTTGAATCATCACATGAACCAAACAAACCGCAGGAGAGGGCGAACTACTTCATGGACCAACCAACATTGAAGGCGCGACATCGGCCCATCAAGCATTGCAGGTCAAAAATATTTTGTTGGGATGATCGCCTCCTTCATTACATAAGTTGTATCAGGTTTGGTCCGGGAAAATTCAAGTGTTGGTGGCATGACCCGATTGCTTTATGTTTGCATTTACCATTTAGTTCTCACTAATCGATGGTAAATGCATTAAAACAAACGGGTCGGATGGGTTTTCAAGTATCATAAGCCACCCGTTTGTTAATTTGCCCCATCACTTGCCCTATAATGACATGCATTATGGTCGAGTCAAGCTAATGACTCGTTAATAAATAAAGTGCTTCCGGGAGGCAACCCGAGTTTATGTAAGTCGTTTTTTTAGTTGCTTTTGGTTGGTTGCGGGAATTATTGGACACGAGCTCAACACGAGCTATGCCCACATGATCCGTGTTTCCGAAAATGTTGGGTGACATGAGGGTCACATGGCTCAAAAATGGACATGCTTTGGTGATTTCCGAGTTTTTTGGGTGACATGAGACTCACATGGCTCTTGTTCCCGAGGTTCTTGGTCAACATGGGTATATGCCTGGTTCACATAGCCATGTGGATTGCAATTCCTGGCTGTTTCTCATACACATGGGCAGACATGAGCATGCCTGGCCTATGTTTCCAGGGCACAAGGGCAGACATGAGCATGTCTAGCCTATGTTACCATGACACATGGTCCACATGGCCATGTCAGCCAAAATTTTCAAAAAAAAAATTAAAAAATTAAAAAATCAAAATTTTAATAATCTTTGTTCATTTAGCGTTTTCATTTACTGCTTTAGTATGCGTGCTTTATATCTTTTGACTATACTCATCTTCTGCGCTTGAATGTGTGATCATTTTGGTTGGATTTTTCACGCTTGGAGCATAGAGGATTTTTGGGAACTCATTGAGCGTTTGTTCACGAATTTCACCAGGGGAGTTTTTTTTCTGTTTCACCCCTTTCCGCACTCATATGCATTTTCATTACACATGCATTTTTTTTGGTACATTGAGGGAAATGTACGTTTCAAGTGTGGGGATGGCGGGGTTTTTGTGAACTTTTGCACGTCTATGCTATTATTCTCATTGCATTTTAGAAAACCTCCCATTTTTGACAAAAATTTCACTATAAGTTCAATAAATGGCATTCGTTTATCTGTATTTTAGATCTTTAAGCATGATTGCATTGTCGGCATCACACGATTAAGTGAAACCATTGAGTGTTGCAATAAAATATTTTGGAATATCTTGAAAGCATGCAAGTTGAAAAATATGACATTTATGCATGTGTTTGAACCTTGACCCTAATCCCTCTGTTTTCATGAGGGAGCAATTTTGAGCCTTTATTGCTTGTGTGCACCTTATTGCTCTACATGTTCACATTTTTGTTGATTTTTGGAGTGAGACAGATGTTGCATTCATATTAGAACTTGTTTAGGACATACATTTCAAGATCATGAACTGAGTGTTTGTAAGAAAATGATAGAGGCAGTAGGATCACCCACTTTGTACAACCTTTTTCATTTCTTTTACCCTACCCATATCATTACCACTAGTCGCCACGTTGAGCCTTATTCGCGTTTTGTGTTTTAACCCACATTTTAAACCCACTTAGCCAAATTAGCCTTTTATTTTTAAACCTTTGTGTTAAAATTCCGGTTTATGTTGGTTGTCTAATTTGTGCTTTCTAGTTAACTTGTTTAGAACGTATGTTGTTTCATTTGACGTTCGTTGCAACTTTATAATCATTTGACGTTCGTTGCGACTTTATAGAATTATATATAGTTTAAAAAAAACAGAAAATTAAATTGTTGTAGTAGTTTCGTATTAGAAAGAAAGAAATAAAGTGAGCGAATCTTATGTATTGAATTGAAAAGAAAATCT
Source organism: Smallanthus sonchifolius (assembly GCA_023525975.1). Lineage (NCBI taxonomy): Eukaryota > Viridiplantae > Streptophyta > Magnoliopsida > Asterales > Asteraceae > Smallanthus > Smallanthus sonchifolius. Next base: position 22,667,948 of record CM042043.1, read on the forward strand.
TTATCTTAGCTCGCTATTAGTTATGTTTAAGTTGTTTGTTTATTTTTCCTTATGTTCGTTGTAGTTGTTCACATTTAGCTTCTAACTATTCCGGATTTTAACCATTTAGCCACCTTTATATCCAAATTCCATACCCTTAACCCTAGCCACGTTACAACCCATAAAAGTCCTCTTGTTTTATGCTTTTTCTCATGTTAATTGGTGGAGATTTGATTCCTTTGCAAGCCCATGATTATGTTGCTTCATTGTTTGACATTGAGTGATTCATTCATACACTTGCACACATAAATAACCGAGTGTTGAGTGAACTTTTGTGAGAGGTTTAAGCTCATGCATAAAAGAAATATCTAATAGACTTGATACGTTTGAATAGATTTTGCCAAGTTTTAAAAAGAAAACACAAAAATACGTTTAACTCGTTTGGTTTCTTCTTTTGACCGTTGAATTGTCGATAATCTTTTATGAGTTCGGATCTCTTATTAGCTGATGGACTGCTTCCCACCTTTTGTTTTTTTTGCCAATGGGATTGTTTTAAAACTTTTGCATGAGAGTTTGCTTGAGGACAAGCAAAGTTCTAGTGTGGGGACGTTTGATATGTTAATAACTACACATGTAAATATTGCATATTTCCTCTCATTTTGATTGTTTTTGGTTGCAAATCCTTTTGTTCGGACACTTATTTGTCTTTAATTTGAATATTGCAGCTCCTGGTGGGACATGGTGATTTTTGGTGAAAAACTCAAGACTTGAAAAACTTCTCAAAAAAAGGAAAATTTCGGACATGGCCATGTCCAATTCTGACATGGCCATGTGAGCCAACGTTGCTGAGAACACTGCAAGATGTGCTTATCAGATGGTCCATTGGGCATGTCACTTTCGGACATGGCCATGTGCAGACGCAGATTTGCTTTTTATCCCCAATTCTCCCTCATTTGAAGGGGATTCCATTTTTGAAAAAAAACCCTAGTTCTCCCAACTCCCCTTGGCGATTTTGAGCTGGTTATTGAAGATTGAAGATCTAACACATTCAAGGAAGATTTAACATCCTACAACCCATATCTCATTTTCTTGGTTTGACTACTAGTTGTATCATGTTTTCTTCCATGTTCTTGAGCTTGGTTGTGGTTTTTGTAAGGTTTATGGGCTAAACTCGTATTATCACTTGGATTAGATGAAACTTAGCATGCTTTAACAACTTGTACATAACTATTGGTGTTTGTAGAACCAAAGACTGATTGCTACCAAATTATTCTAAGTACAAATGCTGCTGATAAGCTTATCAGCAGCATTCAACACTTGTTGCTGCTGATAGGCTTATCAGCAGCATTCAACACTTGTTGCTGCTGATAGGCTTATCAGCAGCATTCTGTACAAGTTGCTGCTGATAGGCTTATCAGCAGCGGTCATCCATGTTTGCTGCTGATAGGCTTACCAGCAGCAACCTTCACTCTTTGCAGCTGATAGCCTTATTCACTGAAGACCAAACGTTGCAGCTGACTATCCAGGCCAAGCGTCTCTGACACCTTTCTGCAAAAGCATCTAACAGACTCAAAGCAGAAGGAACCGCTATGGTCAACCAATGACGGACAATAATACACTTCTCCAAGCATGCAAACAATCATGAATAAAGAAAACGTTTCAGTAAAGTTAACTAGATTAGCCTTTACGTGTAATGTAAATTAATAAACAAGATCAACGGCTTGTGTTCAATCTGATCCTTAGAATCAAGGGTCTGTCTTGATTCTAAGTTACTATAAATACTGAGTTGCCACTTCATTGTAAGTGTGACTTGAGTGTGTCTTGATAGTGCTAGTAGTGCTTGTCATACTTATTCATTGAGTTTCTCACTTGTAATCTTTGCATTTTCAAAAGCTTAATACAACAGTGTTTATCAGTATTCTTTGTGTTTACTTGATTATAAATTGTGTAGCTGATTTTGTTTCCGCCAACCTCAACTAAGAACAGAACCATCTTGTTTTCTCACGATCCTACAAGTGGTATCAGAGCTTTGGCTCAGATTAAACAAACTAACATTTGTTTAATCATCTCTGGTTCTATTCTAAACTCTCTCTTTGAACAAGTCGTCCTAAATCAAAACAAAAAGGCATAGAATAATGGCTTTGAAGATATTGGCAGCATCAACCGACCACCAAGGTTGGTATCTGGAGAAGACTATGACATGTGGAAAAATCGCATGGAAAGCTTCTTCTGTTACCAGGAATACGGAATGTGGAGATCCATCAAGGAGGGTCCATATATTCCCATGGTGGCCTCTGCTGATGATGGAGGGCTACAAGTCCCAAAGGAAACCTCCAAGTACTCTGAAGAGGACATCAATAAAATGGAGGTGGACTTCAAGGCACTAGGAGCCATCCAAATGTGTCTTCCAAATGAAGTTTTCCACAACTTCAGAAGTTACAGAACTGCCAAGGAGCTCTGGGAGGCGCTGGAGAAGATGTTTGCTGGCTCTGAAGAAGTCAAAGAGAACAGAAGGGACATACTGAAGCAGCAGTATGAGAACTTCGTCTGGAGGGAAGGTGAGACCTTAACTATTTTATATAACAGATTTACCTATCTTGTAGGTGAACTGCAGTGCTCCAAGGTAAAGCTGGAGAATGAAGACATTCTCAAGAAGTTCATAAGATCTCTTCCTAGTTGCTGGACATTATACACTGTGTCCATCAGAAGAACAGAGAATCTGAAGACTCTTCAGATGACTGAGCTCTTTGGCATGCTCAAAACCTATGAATTAGAAATGATTCAAGCTAAAGAAAGGAGCTCCAGTTATCAATCAGCTACCACTTCCTCCACTACCTCCTCAGCGCTTCACTCTGATCATTCCGGTCCTAGTGCAAGCAGCTACTATCCTCCCATTGTTACTCACCCTCAGACCCCAACCGCTTCACAATCTAACTCATCACCATTTCTTCTTGAGGCACCTCCTCAACAGCCAACCTCTACTGCTTTTGTCTCTGACAACTCAAGCAGCATGTATTTCATAAAAGAGGATCTGGAATGCTTTCATCCAGATGATCTTGAAGAAATGGATATTCAGCACTCATATGCCATGCTCTCCCTCAGAGCAAAAAGGTTCTATTCTAGAACCGGGAGATCAGTTCCAAGCAACAACTCAAACACCAGAGTTGGGCTTGATAAAAGCAAGATCCGATGTTACAACTGTAACCAAATGGGTCACTTTGCTAGGGAGTGCAAGGCACCTAAAGCCAATCAGGATGCCAGCCATCAAAGACAAGGTTACCAAGGTCAGCCCAGGCAGCAGCAGCAGCAAGGAACTACTCCAGCACAGACTGTAGCCTGTGCAAATGTTGGAACTTCAGACTTTGACTGGAGTTTTCAATATGAAGATGTTCCTGCCTCCAACCAAGCACTTATGGCAGACACTGCAGAGATACCACCTCAGGTATTTGAACATCTATGCTCTCAAGCTTGCATTGATAAAGTTTTAGGTTATAGAAAACATAACCAAAACCTTATAGATCAAAATGAAGAGTTTCTTCAAATGAAATCTGAGTTCAAAAAGGTTGAAATCACTTACAAAGAAAAAATTGAATGCCTTAAGAAAGAGATTTCATCTCTAAAACATGAACAAACCAATCTTGAAACTCAGATTGATGATCTATTAGTAAAACTTAAATCAACCAGAGCTGATCTGGCAGAACAGAAAGTTCATGTTGAAAAATATGAATTTTCTTCTAAAAAGCTTCAGAGACTTCTAGATATTCAAGTCCATGAAAAGGTAAAGCTTGGAGGACTTGGATATGGCAAGGAACAGTACAATACTGTTCCTCATCCAGCTGGCTATGTTGCCATCTATGAACCAAGCTTCGATGTTGCAAAACTCGACACTGCAAACAGAAATCTTGATCCTCCAATGGATGAACCCCTTGTTAAAGACTGCACTACCTCATCAGAATCTGAGTTAACCCTCTCAGACCATGATGAAACCAGTACAGCCTCATTTGAAGCTGTTCTGAATAGAGTCCCAGTCCCTACTGTTCTCCCAGCTGTTCCAGCCCCTGTACCATTCAAACAGATAAGGATCAGCTATCCTCCAGGTGGAAGAAAGCTAAACACTGAAAAGGGACAAACATCAGGACCTACACACTCCAAGTCTCAGTTCATGCCAAATCAGAAGAATCAGCAACAGGTTAGAAGAGTTACGACCAAGAAAACTCAGTGCAGAAACTCTTCTTCTCCACCAAGGAAGCAGCAGCCCACAGTTCAGCAGTCCTGCATCATATGTGGGGAATCAAACCACTTTGCTGCAAAATGTCAGTTTAACCACTTCAACCAGATCCTTCTTCAATCAGCGCATAAACAAAAGAAGGATCAGCATACTTCAGTTGATAGGCCATCTGCAGCCAGTAGAAGAGTTGAAACTGCAGAAAAATACAAGCAGCAGCAAAAGGCAAAGCCTTCAGCAGCCACCAAATCTGCTGCTGCTCAAATAAAACAGTCAGCAGCAAAAACTAAATCTGCTGCTGCTCCAAATAAGCCCTCAGCAGCAAAAGCAAAATCTGCTGCTGAAAGGCCAAGGTCATCAGCAGCAACATCTGCAGCTGATAAGCTGAAGCCATCAGCAGCAAAACCTGCCCCTGCTGACAGGCCAAAACCTCAAGCAGGAAAATCAGCTGCTGATAGAGCAAATTCATTAGCTGCCAAAGCCAAATCCGCAGCAGATAAAGAAAAGAGAACTGGAAAACCACTACTTAAGCAATGGAAAGCCAAAATCTCTGCTCCTGTCAGCAAAATCATCATCGGTGCTGTTGAATACACGCATGATGAATCAGAATGTCCAAGAACTCTTTTCTTCAAAAAAGAGAGCTCTTGGACCACTCCCACTAACTAAAATTTCTTTCATGTGCAGGGACAGCCAGGTAACAAGAATAACACCTGGGTGGTAGATAGCGGCTGTTCCAGGCACATGACAGGCAACAGGTCCATCCTCTCCAACTTCAGACATTTCAATGGAGGATATGTTGCCTTTGGGAGTGACTCAAAAGGTGGATCTATCACTGGACAAGGCACTATGTCCAATGAAAGGATGAGTATTGAAAGAGTCAACTATGTTAAAGAACTTGACTTCAATCTCATGAGTGTTTCTCAAGTATGTGATCAAAAGCATTGGATGCTCTTCACTGACAAAGAATGTTTCGTGTTAGCTCCTGGCCTATCTAAACCCTCCAGAGAAGATTCTCCTAACTGCTAATAGAAAGGACAACTTATATGTGCTTGACATGAATGAAGTCACTCCATCTGGTAGTGTTTCATGTTTTCTGTCAAAGGCATCAGTTGATGAATCCGCTCTCTGGCACAGGAGGTTAAGCCTTGTTAACATCAAAACAATCAACAAATTAGTGAAGGACAATCTTGTCAGAGGGCTTCCTGACAAAGAATTCCAGCTAGACGATCATTGCATTGCCTGCTTGAAGGGAAAACAACACAAAAGTTCCCATAAGCCCAAGACATTGAACACAAATGACACTCCTCTCCAGCTACTGCATATGGATCTCTTTGGTCCTACAAATGTCACGTCAATGGGCAAAAAGTCCTACTGTCTAGTGATCACTGATGACTTCTCTAGATTCTCTTGGGTATTCTTCCTAAGAACAAAAGATGAAACTGCTGAGATTCTCAAATCCTATATTCTCAGGGTAGAGAATCAAAGCAATCTGAAGGTAAAGATCATAAGGTGTGATCAGGGAACAGAGTTCAAAAATCACACTTTGAACAGTTTCTATGAGAGCAAGGGCATTGAAAGGCAGTACAGTGCTCCAAGAACTCCTCAACAAAATGGGGTTGCTGAAAGAAGAAACAGGACTCTGATTGAATCAGCAAGATCTATGCTGGCTGACTCAAAACTGCCCCTTACTTTCTGGGCAGAAGCAGTAAGCACAGCTTGTTATGTGCAGAATAGAGTCCTTATTGTTAAGCCTCTCCAGAAAACTCCCTATGAACTCTGGCTCAAAAGAGTTCCCTACATTGGCTTCTTGAAGCCCTTTGGATGTCCATGTACCATCCTCATCACACATGGAGTTCTTCCTAAATTCGGTGCAAATTCTGATGAAGGTTACTTTGTGGGTTACTCCTCTCAATCGAAGGCCTACCGAGTGTTCAATTCTAGGACTCGGATTGTGGAAGAATCTGCTAATGTGGAATGCAGGGAACACGTTGTCTGTGAACAAGGCAAAGGTCCCAACTGGCTTTTTGATATAGACTCCTTCACCCAGATATTTGAGCCCCTCATATTCTCAAATATGGAGCCTCCTTCTTCAAACTCAACACCTTCTACCTCAACCTCTTCTTCTGACTACAGACTGGAGTTTCCCAGTCCCTACATCAGGATGAAAAGGCCATCCATTGATCCTCCATCAGTGGCAGAAGCTATTGAAGCCAGTGCAGGTGAAGCCGGTACATCCAACACCACAAGCAGCAATCTCTCTGACAATGAAATCCTAAATGAAGTCTCCTCAATTCATGATGAAGAGGCCTCTGATGCTAATGATGCTGACTATGTGGAACACAATGATCTAATCCTCCAAGCTCCTCTCCACACATCTGAAGACAATACTGATCTAAACCACAGTAATCTTGAAGAGGGAATACGGCTGGATGTGATACCTGCTCAGAGAATAAACAAAGAGCATCCTCTGGAAAACATCATTGGCCAAGTCCACTCAGGCATCCAGACAAGAAGTAAGTCTCATGAAGCCAACATTTGTTTATTCTCCTGCTTTCTATCACAGGTGGAACCCAAAAGGATTGATGAAGCTCTCAAGCACAACAGCTGGATTGAAGCAATGCAGGAAGAATTGCTGCGATTCAAAAGACAAGATGTTTGGAAGCTTGTTGATCTTCCACCTGGTCAAACAGCCATTGGAACAAGATGGGTTTTCAGAAACAAGCAAGATGAGAGGGGCATCGTAGTCAAGAACAAAGCCAGACTGGTAGCTCAAGGTTACACTCAAGAAGAAGGCATTGACTATGATGAAGTTTTTGCTCCTGTTGCCCGTCTGGAAGCCATTAGAATTTTTCTGGCTTATGCAGCATCCAAAAACTTTACGGTCTATCAAATGGATGTGAAGAGTGCCTTTCTGTATGGCACGATTGATGAAGAGGTCTATGTCAAACAGCCTCCAGGCTTTGTAGATCCTGCACATCCAAATAAGGTCTTAAAACTGGACAAAGCTCTCTATGGCTTACACCAAGCCCCAAGAGCCTGGTATGAAACTTTATCTGGATATCTACTTAGTAACAACTTCAGAAGGGGGGCCATTGATCAGACTCTTTTCATCAAAGATGAAGGGGGCGAAATTTTGTTGGTCCAGATTTATGTTGATGACATTATCTTTGGATCTACAAGAAAGAAGCTCTGCAAAGACTTTGAAGTTCTGATGCATTCCAAATTTGAAATGAGTTCAATGGGTGAACTAAATTTCTTTTTAGGACTTCAAGTCAAACAGGTACCAACTGGAATCTTCATAAGTCAATCCAAGTATGTCAAAAGCATCTTGGAGAGGTTCAAAATGACTGACTGCTCTGCTGCAAGAACTCCTATGCAAGTGCACCATCAATTATCTCCGGATAAAGAAGGACAAGACACTGATCAACATCAGTACCGAGCAATGATAGGGTCTCTCATGTACCTCACTGCCTCAAGACCAGATATCATGTTTGCAGTCTGTCTCTGCGTAAGATTTCAAGCAGCTCCAAAAGTGTCTCATCTTCAAGCTGTTAAAAGGATCCTTAGATACCTAAAGGGAGCTCCAAAGCTTGGGCTTTGGTATCCAAAGAATGAAAATGTCAATCTATATGCCTACACTGACAGTGACTATGGGGGTTGTAACTTGGACAAAAAGTCCACATCTGGGGGATGTCAATTTCTTGGAGGAAGGCTCATCTCATGGCAATGCAAAAAGCAAACATGTGTTTCTACTTCAACAGCTGAAGCAGAATACATTGCAGCTTCAAGCTGCTGTGCACAGGTCATCTGGATCCAAAATCAAATGCTTGACTATGGAATGACCTTCATGCAGACTCCAATTCACATTGACAACATGAGTGCTATCTCTATCACAAACAATCTGGTGCAACACTCAAAGACAAAGCACATCGACATCAGGTACCATTTCATAAGAGATCAAGCTGAGAAAAAGAGAATTATTTTAACCAAAGTTCATACAAATGAGCAATATGCTGATCTGTTTACAAAACCTTTTGATGAAGCTAGATTCCGATATTTAGTTGAATCAATTGGTATGATGAACTTTGATTAAAATCCATCTCAAGTTTCTCCTTAAAATGTGCCTTTTTGTCTCTTGTTGTAAATAAAAGTTATGGGTCAGCAGCATTTTTGTCCTTCAGCTGCTGACAGGTAAAAGCATCAGCAGCAAAAGTTTTGCCACTGATAGCTTTAAGTTATCAATAGGTACATGTTTCCTGCGGATAGCTTTAAGGCTTTCAGCAGCAATTCCTTTGCTGCGGATCTTTAAACCTTTCAGCAGCAAAATCTGCTGCTGACAGACTTATCTTTCCACAGCAACCAAGTTTGCAGCTGATAGGCTTATCCATCAGCTGCAACCAATTTTGCTGCGGATTCTCTTATCTTTCAGCAGCAACCAAGTTTGCTGCTGATGGGTGAACTTAAGTCTAAATTAACATTTACCCGCTGTAAAAGTAAATATCGTCAGTCTTCACCATGACTGCTCGAGTGTTTTACAGCTGTAACAATGAAAAGTGAAACAGGTTGTACTGTACAAGTAGAGTTGCTTTTTCCCCGTCTGCCGTTATATCACCAACTCAAATCATCCCTCTACCTCTTCACATTCTATTTCAAACCTATCTCCCATCACTTTCTCTCTCGTCCCCACAGCATTCAAAGCCCTCCACAATTAACCACCATTCAAACACCTTTCTCTCTTCCCTCCGAATCCATAACAATGGCAGGCGCAGACATAAACAACCCCAACGATAAGTTCTCCCCATATCACAACCTAACTGCATACCTAATCAAGGGCAAGAAATCCGAAGGTTTCGACGGTATGATCGACTTCCTCTATCGGTCCAAAATTTACCATGCCCTAACCGTCAACCCAACAATATATACTTCACACATGGAAGATTTTTGGAGCTCAGCCGTGTATTCTACTGAACAGGGCACTCCTCAAATCAGAGGCACAGTTGACGGTAAGGAAATGATCATCACTGAAGCAAAACTCCGCCAACACCTCAATCTTCAGGATGAAGGGGACGCCCTCTCTTACCCAAGAGACGTATACATGAGGACCATTGTATCCATAGGGTACACTGGGAATCAAACAGAGTATACGATAGAGAAGGCACTCATGGGTCCCAAATGGAAGTATCTCTGCCACACTCTTCTCCAATGCATATCTCAAAAGAGGAGTGGCTGGAACCAACTCAGCTCCGGACTTGCGTCGGCAGTTCACGGTATGATAATAGGAGCAGGTTTCAATTTTTCGCACCTCATTCTTGAAGGTTTGAGATACAACCTTCAAGAAGGGGTGAAATCACAGTTCTTCATGTACCCAAGATTCTTGCAGGAAGTGTTCAATTTTGAGCACCAAGATCTTTCAAAAACTGCAAGAATCTACTCAATACTGGGACATAAGAACAACATTTTTCAAAGCATGAGAACAGTTTCATCAAAGTTCTCAGGGGCCAATGTTCCATTGTTATCTACAATGTTGAACACACATAGTGCCTAGGGTGACAGTTCAGCAAACCTAGCTGATACTGATCCCACACCCTCCACCTCACTGCCACAAACTCAACCTACTGTTCCCCTTGATCGAACCCCTGTGCATTCTACTGAGGATGCACAGGCACATACATTACTCACCCCCAGTTTGATTGCTCAACTGGAACACAGGGCCCCGGTTGCAGCCAAGTATACAAGGAAGAGGGGCAAGAGAACTCCTTCTTCTCTTGCCTCCAAGGCCCAAACCCAAGCCAACATCCCTCACTCAGAATCACAACATTCTAGTGAGAATATCATAAGGGAAAGCCACATTGCTAGGGAGACTCCTTCGGAAGTCTCTCTATTAGGATTAGGATCACTTCCCGGATCCATAGAACAGCCCTTCGAGCCATTCCTCTCTTCACTGAACTTAAGTGTAGAGGAACCTGACCAAAGTGATGTACCTTCTCCAACTACCACTATCAAGGAGGTACTGATTGGTCTTGCTTCCGAAACACCCAACCCAAGTTCCTCACCCTTGAAGGTCCACTCTGGGAGTATTGAAAGAGTGGATGTGGACGAGGCTGTCACTACTGCTGGTCCATCAACTGACCAGGAGGACAGTGACAACATCTTTAAGACCTCAACCACGGCAACTCACGGTGAGGGTGTTTCTTTGGAAACTCCTTTCACTGAGAGGAATCCCAGGCGCCAAGAAACCGCGGGTGATGGGGATGCTGAGGCTAGGCCTACGGCCCCATCTGGGTCCAAGGATTCCACAACTGTGGATGAGGACAGACTGAAACTTCATAACATGGAATTGACGGCCAGGGTGGCTATGCTAGAGGCTGAAATGTCCAAACTAAGACACCAAGTCGCTATGCATGAAACCCATCAATGCCCAACTCTAGCCTCTCCCTCTCTTGTAATAGTAGGCACCCAAACTGATGCTTACCTGTCTGCTGATGCAACCAAAAAGGGGGAGATGGTTTCTATGGAAGATGATACAGACAGTCTTGACGACTGGATTCAAGAGCAGTTTGTACTTCAAAGCTCACAATACAAGCCAGCTTTTGTCCAAGTTCATGACCTGCCAGCCCCAGATAACGAAGATGAAGAAATATCTGAAGACTGGCAGTTGGTCGTCAGGGCTGTCGATGAAATGCTGAATGATGCTGAAGACACAGAACAAACAAATGCATCATTCAACATCCTTCCACAAGCAGCAGCCATCATAGGTCAATCCACTACCCCCCAAATCTTCAAATCTTCAAAGAAGCTAGAGTTTGACTCTATTCTAGCTTGGGGGTATGATGGATTAGCTGAGAGGTTTTGGATTGGATGGGAGTTCAGCGGAGTAGAAGAGCTGAACTGGAACTCTCTCAATGCCCTCCAAGTCCTAGAACTGCATCTAACTGACTGCATCAACACTTCAGCAGATCTCTCAGCTGAACTTGCCATTGGCAGGTTCCATGACCTGATGGAAGATAATCTACCCAGGTTCCAAAGATTCCTACAAGCAGCACATCGGGTAGCTTATCCTGAATCCTCGGCGGCCGCAGAAAGAAGACTGACTCCTAGCAATCTTGAAATAACAAGGAGTAGTCTTCTCACTGAAGAAGAAGTTCTGGGCCTTCGAAGGTTCCTGTATGCCTTCCTGGTCAAGGACTTGGATGTGCTAGGTTGGGTGAGCACTAAGTCTCTTGACCACACTTTTCTGCTCAGCAACGGCTCCTCTCTCATCATCAACACCAGAAACATCCTTCATCTGCCCTCAGACTTTCTCCTCAAGATCTATCAACTCAGAACAAACATCTGCAATGTCAACTCACTTGAAAGCCAGGCAATGATAGATACTATCAGAGCCAAACTTGAACAAGTAGGAAGAATTACTGAGGCAGTATATGTGTCAAACTCTGACACTGACACTGACTCAGCTTCCCCTCGAGTTAACATCTGCACTGCAGCTTATGAGTCAAGATCAACTATCAAAGAAAAACTGAGAGAAATAGAAGGTCCTGAGTATCAACTTGATGAAGATGATGACCTTCCCCTATCCACATCTCAAATTGCCAATGAAGCCGAGGCAGAGATCCCAACAGCACAACAATCAGTTGTTTCTGTGATCAGTGAAGCCAGAGCAGAGGCATCCAATGTTAATAAAGGGAAGGGCATCGTGACAAAAGAGGATGAAGAGAGGTTGCAAAAGGAAAAGAAAGAGAAAGAAGAGAGAAGAAGGAAAAGAGAAGAAGAAGAGTTGGCTGAAGAGATGGCTCAAAAACAAAGGCATGAAGATAGAAAGGCAGCCATACTTCTCAGACAACAGACAATCCAGCTGTATGCCAAACAGCTGGATGAAATGAAGGTAAAAGTCCTTGCAGGGTCTCAAGTTGAGGAAGATGAACAACTTGCTAGACAGCTGCAGGAACAGTTTGCAAAAGAAGAAGAAGAAGAAGCTAAAGAGAAAAGGAAGGAAGATGCTAAGTTTAGAATCACTGATTCTAAATTAGCAAAAGAATTAAGGGAGGAGTGGACTGAAGCTCTGATCTCTCAAGGTGAGGATGAAGACTACCTTGAAAAACTTTAAAACAAAGAGATCTACAGAGCCTTCATGGGTCAGCAAGGTCAGTTGGCAAAGAAGAAAAAGGCTGAAGAAGAAGAAAAAGCCAAACAACAGTCCAAAAAGACCATTGCCTTCAATAAAAGGACCCATGAAGAAAGGAAGGTCATGATTGACTTCCTTAAGGCCAGAGGAGATAGTGGAAAGAGGCTAGGTCCTATGAATTTCATGAACCTGCAAGCCCTCTACTTTAAAGTTAAAAAGGATGAGGAAGAAAGACTAGGGAAGAAGGGCTACAAGAAAAGGGTACTTATCAAAGAAGATGAAGAACTAAAGACAAAGAAACCCAAGCCTTCTCCCTCACCTACCTCTTCCTCAGTCCATCATCCTTCCACTCTCCTCCCCAAACCTTCCACTCCTCCACCCAAAAAGTCCAAGTCATCCCACCCAGCTCCCACTCATCAACAGCCTCCCTTGAAGATACCCAAACCCACTCCTAAACTAGAAGACTCAAGAAATATAGTTAACTGGTTCCACAATTCACAAGATCAAGTGTTTGAGATCTTCAGGGGGAGAACTGAGAGAAGAAGATCCACTTACAGGTCTGTTGATGAGGTTCTGCAACTACCTGATTCCGATCTTCAAAGAATTTTAGAGCTGGGTGAAGCTCATGAGCCTGCAAATGAGAGTGGGAAACATCTTGTGCTAGCAATCAAACACTACTTCAACCCTAGCAAAGATGTGATCGTTAACATCAAACCACTCAAGTCCCACTCTCCATTTGTATCTTGGTCCTACAATGCTGATTTGGATGAGTTCACACTGACTGATGTAAAGAAGCAGCAGATGAGATGTTCAAGCAAAGCAATCTACAAAATGCAACACAAAGACATCAAGACTCTGTCTGAACTTCCACTGAACAATCCCAGCAAGGATCCAAGAGGCTATGAGGTTGAAAGGATAGTCAGCCACATGCAAAAGCTTCAGCAGCAAAGTGATTAGAAGAATTTTTGGTTGCGTCAGTCTAGGGGGAGTTTCTAGAACCAAAGACTGATTGCTACCAAATTATTCTAAGTACAAATGCTGCTGATAGGCTTATCAGCAGCATTCAACACTTGTTGCTGCTGATAGGCTTATCAGCAGCATTCTGAACAATTTACTGCTGATAGGCTTATCAGCAGCGGTCATCCATGTTTGCTGCTGATAGGCTTACCAGCAGCAACCTTCACTCTTTGCAGCTGATAGCCTTATTCACTGAAGACCAAACGTTGCAGCTGACTATCCAGGCCAAGCGTCTCTGACACCTTTCTGCAAAAGCATCTGACAGACTCAAAGCAGAAGGAACCGCTATGGTCAACCAATGACGGACAATAATACACTTCTCCAAGCATGCAAACAATCATGAATAAAGAAAACGTTTCAGTAAAGTTAACTAGATTAGCCTTTACGTGTAATGTAAATTAATAAACAAGATCAACGGCTTGTGTTCGATCTGATCCTTAGAATCAAGGGTCTGTATAAATACTGAGTTGCCACTTCATTGTAAGTGTGACTTGAGTGTGTCTTGATAGTGCTAGTAGTGCTTGTCATACTTATTCATTGAGTTTCTCACTTGTAATCTTTGCATTCACAAAAGCTTAATACAACAGTGTTTATCAGTATTCTTTGTGTTTACTTGATTATAAATTGTGTAGTTGATTTTGTTTCCGCCAACCTCAACTAAGAACAGAACCATCTTGTATTCTCACGATCCTACAGTGTTGATTTTGTCAATTTCATGATGATGCTTGATTACTCTTCAATGAATGTGTGTATTTGCTCTAGTTTGATGAATTTGTTAACATTGTGGGTGTTGTAACCATATTATGATGGAAAACCATATGTGTTATAGCATTTATTCACATATTTGCATATCTTGTATGTATTTGTTGTGGCATTCGACTAGGAATGGTGGATGAAGGTTGATTATCTAGTAAGATTAGACAAATGTGCATCCTTATGCTTATGTTTGAGAAAACCGTGGTGTATGTTATGAGTTTATCATGTCATTAGTTATGAAATTCTTTGGTTTATTAGCGTGAACTTATAGGTTTTGTAATCGTGATATGATGTTCATGAGTTGAAGATTGTTCATAGCTTTGTCTACTTTATGCATTTCGAGGTGGTTACCATGTGTTTATCGTGCTAACTTTCCAAAGATTTGTGGAATTTGATAACCTTGACGGGAGTCTTGTTCATCTTAGATCTTGACATAATTGTATCATTGGTTCTTCATGCATAACTTTAGGTGGCTATTGTGTGTTTATCATTCTAGCTTTCCGAAGAGTTATATGATTAGATAGCCTTGACGGGAGTCTAGTCTACTTCCATGTACCATGTGTAGAAATTTATCTCACCATGAGTTTGTGCTTGTTGTTATTGTGTTGCTAAGTCGATTCAAAGTCCAAGTGATATCTTCCCTTAATTGTTTATCTTCATCTTTGCCTTCTTTCTTTGATTAGTCAAATTGTTAGTTATTTTAGTTTAAAAACACAAAAATATCAAATCTTCTACTTTGATCGACTAGACAGTAACAAAGGTTTATTACTAGGAGCTATCGTGTCCACGGATCGATACTCGGTTCTTGCATAAAACTATACTACTTATACGATAGGTGCACTTGCCTATTGTGTGTGTAGTTAGTCCTAAGGTGACAATTGTTTCTTTATTTAAAACACCGTTGGGTGGAAAATCTTTATTAAATTCTATATACACTTTACACACCTCATGTCACACCCCCAATTTCCACTAACGGAGTTTTACCGTTTGGAAGGTGACAAACCAGGATCTCAGACATCAGTTACATCAAACGACACTATATGAGACTTAAAATGTCATAACATAAAAGTTCAGAGTTAATGCAGAAGCATTTTAAATCAGAAAGTAAATGCGCAAAACAAACGCGCCTAAATTAAGTTTAATAAACAAATGGATTATTTTAAATGTTTGCATAAGAATGAAATGATAGTAGGACTCCATGCATGTACTAGGTGTGCAACCTGTGCTTTAGCGACCTGAGAAACATGTAAGAAAAAGTGTCAACACGAGGTTGGTGAGTTCACAGTTTTCAAGTTTACAAAAGAGAGTGCTTGCCAGATTATGTACATTCAATATGCATATCTATAGGTAGCTAGCCTATGTTCATGTCTTACTAAAGCGCTCGCAACCGAAGCTGACTGTTTGTGTTTGCCAGGTCTATCAACTCTAGCAAATGTGAGTAGGCTAACATTTCACCCGTTCGACCTCCAATCGAGTTAGCACGACTAACGCGGGTGGGGCTTGTCAAACCCAGTAGTACTACTAAACATTTCCTCACTAAGATCCATATTAATGGTTCGATGTATGATGAGGACATTCTGTGATAGTGTGTCACCCTTAGTCTCAACAGTAATAACATATGAATTACAGTAATCTAAAATAGTTGTCTCATGTTTTCTCCCCCAACGAAAAAAACATGTAAAATAAATGTTTGTCTGCGTACCTGTTTCTCCCCCATGGGGAAAACAAGTAAAAGTATGATAGTTTGTGTACGTGTTTGTTTCTCCTCAGCAGGAAAACATGTAAAATATGTTTGTGTGTAAGCATTTTCTCCCCCAATAGTAAAACAAGTAAAAAGGGGCCGTGAAACTCACCTGAGTCTGAGCAGAGCGTAGTAATTAGCACCACACAAGGATGCAACACTAACCGCAAATGGATTGCACGCGGATAACCTATGAATGCCCTAAAATAAGATGTGACAATTAGGAACATGTAAGAGTTTGTGGCAACCACACAGAAAGATTAGAACGTCTTAATGCATTCTAAGGATTTGTGAGTAGACGAACGTGTCTACGGGAATATAGATTTCTCAATATAATAATTAAGATTAATGCGTTACGCGTCGAATACCTCTAATACGAATAATATTAAATAAACAAATAAATTCGTACGTTTGTGCCTATAATAATGGCTTAAGAAAATAATATAACTTAATATATTATTTTTAAGTTTAGATAATTTCACATTTAATAAATATCGTGTCGAAAATAATAAATATATATATTTTTTTATTCAAGTATATAAACACGGGTAAATAATATAAATAACTATATTATTTATTAGTTTGAAAACGATACACGAGGTTTATAAACGAGGCGAAATAATACAAAAATATATATTATTTTATGATATGATTCACGGGTTGAAAATAATACAAACATATTATTTTATTCGAAGTTGCGGATTGAAATTAATATGGATATATTATTTTTAAAAGTGTAAATAATATTAATTATGAGTTATAAAATCAAACCCGAACCTATGGGTTGTTTCCGGGGCTAAAACACATTAATATATTATTATAATAGTAGTGGAATGATTTTTATATTAAAACTATTAATTAAAAACGGTTTTAAAAATAAATGGGTGTGGAGAGACTCGAACCCGGGTCTCTCCCACACAAGCATATGCACTTAACCAGTCCCGCCCGCTAGAGAATCGCAACAAAACTCGGTCCCGATTTCTTTTAACACCGAACTCTAGTGAGTTCTCCTCCCACGCGAATCAAACCCCAAGGCCGTCCCAGATCTGACGATTTCGATTAAGATTTAAATCAGAAGTATAGGGGTTTTGTTAATCAGTGATGGGCGAACCTGTGAGTGGATTTTATTGCAAAAAACAACAAGTTTAGATTGGTTAATTGTTCGATTGAAATTAGAAACCCTAGTTCATGAACTCAAAATGAAATTACATAATTCTGATAATACAAGTGTTTGGATTCATAATGCTTTCAAAGAGTTGATGATGGCGAATCTGTTCATGTAATTTAATCAAATTGAAATCGGGTCTAGGTTAGGGTTCGATTAGATTGGTTTGCGATGAACTCTAGCTAACTGTTCTTGATCGATTTGATGTTATAAGCCCCAATAATCACAGGGCTTTCATTCTAGGAATGAAAACGAAGCTATAGGTGTAAGAAATTACCAAAATGATGCACGGATTGATGACGATCGAGTAAATGCAGATTCCGATATGCGTGAGTTTGTCTCCGGCTACCACGGCTTTACTTTCGATCAAATTGGATGATGAAACAAGTTCAGAGGGATGCGATTTAGATGCGCAGGGGTTCAATTCGTGCAAATTCTGATCGAAGTAATCGAATTTGATGGGTTAATGACGAGGGGTCGACGGTTACGGGTTCTAGGATTAAATTCGTACTCATTAACCATAAAAACGTATGGGAATGATTATGCCAGGGTCGAGATCATCAATGCTCGTCATTACAGTCGTGAATTGAGCCGATTTCAAGTTATTGCTGCGAATTTGGATCAGAGGTTCACGAGTTTAACTTCTAAAAGTCAACATAATACAAAACTTGCGATTTTGACTTCTTAGAGACAACAGATTTGATTTTTGAGTAATTATGTAACTAGTCCCTGTAGTTCAAGTTTAAATATCGACAGAATTTGTCCCCAAGGTTCAAGATTGAGTTAACTGAGTTACTAGATAACTAGATTTGGATTAACGGAAAATTGACGAATGTCACATCATCCCCTAGTTGAAAGAATTTTTGTCCCGAAAATTAAAATAAAAATAAAAAAAATTTCTGGGGTGTCTCATCATCCCCTAGTTGAAAGAATTTTCGCCTCGAAAATTAGAATAGGACCTTAAGAGTTTGACGTGGATTGCTTGAACAGATGAGGATACTTGCGCATCATCTGATCCTCGTGCTCCCATGTGAATTCCGGTCCGCGTTTCGAGTTCCAACAAACTCTAACGATAAGGATTTTACTACGTTTAAGCATTTTGACTTCCCTGTCCATGATTTCTATCGGTTCTTCAACGAACCGCAATTGTTCATCGATTTGTAGTTCCTCAAGAGGAACTCTGAGTGTTTCATCTGATAGACATTTCTTCAAGTTCGAGACATGAAAGACATCGTGTACTCCACTCAGTCCTTCAGGTAGGTCCAGTTGATATGATACTGGGCCATTTCTCTTCACTATTTTGAACGTCCAACATAACGATGATTCAGTTTACCTCGTTTCCCGAAGCGAATTATACTTTTTTAAGGTGAGAGTTTCAGAAGAATCATGTCGCCTATTTGGAATTCTAACGGTTTACGACGCTTATCGGAATAGCTCTTTTTTCGATCACGGGCTGCCGCCATACGGTTTCTAATTTGAATGATCTTTTCAGAGGTTTCGAATACAAGTTCAGGACCATAAGTTGGCTATCCCCAACTTCAGTCCAACGGATAAGAGATCGGCATTTACGTCCGTACAATGTCTCGAATGGTGCTGCTTAACTGTTATTATAGAAGAACTCCACTAAAGGCAAGTGAGTTTCCCAATTGTTACTGAAACTAATTACACAAGCCCGTAGCATGTCCTCAAGAGTTTGAATAGTACGTTTTGTTTAGTCATATATTTAAGTATGGTATGACGTGCTCATATCTAGACGCGTGCGTAAAGCGTTTTATAAATATTTCCATAAACGTGAGGTGAATCGTGCGTCACGATCCGAGATAAATGAAATTGGCACCCCGTGCCGAGAGAAGACTTCCTTAAGATAATTATGAGTGAGCTTTTCCATCTTATCAGTCTCTCTGATTGCTAGAAAGTGAGCGGATTTAGTCAGACGATCGACGATTACTCAGATGATGTCACATCCGCTAGGAGTTCTGGGCAATTTGTTGATAAATCCATAGAGATTTGTTCCCATTTCCACATAGGAATCTCTAGTTGTTGTAGTAGGCCAGGAGGCTTTTGGTATTCTATTTTAACCTTTGCGCAAGTCAGGCACTTGCTAACATAGGCGGCTATATCAGCCTTCATCCTTGACCACCAATATAGCACCTTTAGGTCATGATACATTTGACTGGAACCAGGATGAATAGAATAGCGAGATTTGAGAAATTCATCCATTTCAAGTTCTTTTAAGTTCCCGTGCTTTGGAACCCATATTCGTTCAGCACAATAGTGAATGTCATCTGCTTTAACCTCAAGTTGTTTTTTTTCCATACCACGCATGGATTCCAACGGTAGGTTTTCCTCTTTAAGGGCTTTGAGCACTACGGATTTGATCAGGTAGTCCAGGGTGGATAGTGAGTTATAATGCTCGGAATCGTCTGGGTTTAGTTTCTTTCTGGCTTAGGGAATTGACTATTACGTTAATCTTTCCCGGGTGATACTTGATAGTACAATCATAGTCGTTCAAGAGTTCGATCCAACGACGTTGTCGCATGATCAACTCTTTCTGTTTGAAGATGTGCTGAAGACTCTTGTGATCGGTGTAAATAGTGCACTTTGTATCGTACAAGTTATGTCTCCATATCTTTAGTGCAAATACCACGGCTCCCAACTCTAAGTCGTGTAGTTTGTCCTCGTGGATTTTCAGTTGACGAGAAGCGTATGCAATCACTTTCTCGCGTTGCATTAGTACACAACCAAGACCTTGGATTGATGCATCACAATACACCACAAAATCATCTGTTCCCTCCGGAAGGGATAGGATGGGTGCACTGAAGAGTTTATGTTTAAGAAGTTGGAATGATGACTCATGGATATCACCCCAGTTATAAGGTTTAATCTTCTGAGTTAAAGCACTGAGGGGTTGTGCATTCTTGGAAAATCCTTCAATGAAACGACGGTAGTTGCCAGCTAATCCCCAGAAACTGACGCACCTCCGTCGGCGTTGTAGGTGCTGCCCAATTCTTGATTGCTTCTACTTTAGTTGGATTGACATGTATTCCTTTCTCGTTGTCTACATGTCCTAAGAATTGCACTTCACAAATCCAGAATTCGCACTATGAAAGTTTGGTGTACAATTGTTCTTGTTTTAGGAATTCTAGAATCAGACGAAGGTGTTCCTCATGGTCCCTATTCATGGAATAGATAAGTATGTCATCAATGAACACCATGACGAACTGATCAAGGTATGGTTTACACACCCGGTTCATGAGATCCATGAATATTACGGTTGCATTGGTCAATGCGAATGGCATGACCATGAATTCGTAGTGACCATACCTAGTCTTTAATGCCGTCTTTGAGATGTCCTCCTCTCGGAATCTCAATTGATGGTAACCGGATCTAAGATCTATCTTGAAATAGAAGCTTGATCCTTGGAGTTGATAAAATAGGTCGTCGATGCGGGTAGAGAATAACGGTTCTATATAGTTACTTTGTTCAGCTTACGTTGATTGATGCATATGCGGAAAGTCCCGTCTTTCTTCTTGACGAACAGGACTAGAGCCCCCCATGGTGATGAGCTCGGTCGAATGAAACCCTTATCTAACAACTCTTGTAGTTGTGTTGATAACTCTTGCAGCTCACTAGGTGCAAGTCTATAAGGTGCCCGAGCGATCGGTGCCGCTCCGGGTGCTAGATCGATTTGGAATTCAACTTGACGGTACGGTGGCAGACTAGGCAAGTCCTCGGGAAATACTTCCGGATAGTTACGTACGATTGGGATATCATCAATTTTCTTCTCCTCAGATGACTGCTCGGCGATGAGAGCCAAAATAGCAGTATGACCTTTTCGAAGACATTTTTGTGCTTTCATGAAGGATATGATGCCAACGACTGCACCACTCCCTTTTTCCTTGGACAGAAAGGATTTCCCCTCTAAGGAGAGGAAGGCAAACATTTTTGTCACAACAGATGGCCTCAGGTTGGTTCTTGGATAACCAATTCATACCAACAATAAGGTCGAAACTGCCAAGTGTAACTGGCAGAAGGTCAATGTCAAGTTTATGACTAACCAATACTAGTTTACATCTGTAAGAATGCGAGTTGTTTCGATTTTCTGAGCGTCTGCTATCTCAATAGTATACTTGGCTTTAATAGAGTTGGAGCACGACACACTAATATGGAATTTGTGAAGTCATACTGAGTCTTCTAGTGAGACCCGTGCTTATAAAGCAAGTGTCAGTCAATGCATAGGCTAAGGGAAGAGGTTCACATGTAAGAAAGAAAAGTCTAATGAGATATAAATTCCAGTAGCATAAGAGATAGGATGTATGTTTAAGTAATTGCGTTCAACTGATGGTTGGTTAGGTTAAATCTTCGTTTCCTACTGTCATTGGATCAACGAGATCATTTTGTGAAGAAAGAAATCCGTTTACAGGATTGAATATGCTGGAGCAAAATTCGAAGTTAGACTAAGGATTAGTCACAGGATGAGGTAACAAGTTCAAATGGGATCTATTGTTGGAGTGTAAGGAATAACGTGTTAGCATAGAAAGAATTCCTCAAATTCTGTGTACATAGTTGGAGTCAGTGGTTTTAGTCTGAGGTTCTACTAGAGTTTCACTCTAGGTGGTTCCATTGATTAAGTTTGAATGAGAGTCGTAAGATCACTAAGACTTTTACATGAGTGAAAATAACATTGATGGATTCCATTGATGATAATTCAGTGTGTCCGTAAACATTTTCAACCTGATAGTCGCGTCTATCAGCTGTTAAACGAGTTTAATGAAACCAACTAGTCGTTGAGTGGGTTATGAGAGTCTATACAGATAGTGGAAACTTAAGTCTGTAAATCACTGATTAGGACCATTCATCCACACACTAGGTTTCACCAGGACTTACATACACCTCAAATTACTATTACGTGGGCACCCGTAATGATAATTTGCTTTGCATGCTCACCCTTGTTCTTCCTGTCCTGTGTCATAATGTCCTTTAGGTTATATTGTTGAGTACATAGTGTTGTCAGATATGATAAGTCATCGAAAAGCTTAGTCATCAACTATACTTTGATCAATTAGAATTCATATCGGGATGAGTAGTCGAGGATGGTTTGATCCGAGTATTCACTTGAGTGAAACACAATACATGAGTCCAATCCAGCGGATTGTAAATGAGAACATGTAACAAACATGTACATGAAATGCGACTTCAAGAAATGCAACTAATTCATGAATACAAGTTACAGGAAGCAGCAAGGTAGACGTCCTTTCAACTTAGTCAAGATAGGGTTTGAGTATGCATTGAGTAATGCGTTCTTAGATTTGTGGTCAATCTATTCTCAATAGAATATCGACCAAAGAAGCGAGCCCATGGCTCGGGAAAGTGATGACATCTACGTGTCAATAGATTCTGCAATAATGCGTGTAACGGTCTGCCTTCAGTCGGCGTATCGTTGCTAGTGGTTACAGTAGGGACTCGCCTCCGACGATCCCAATTCCCAAAGAGATATGCGGTAGTGCTGAGTGTCCTCCGAAGGCTCTGTCTCACTACCCTCAGACGGGAGTGGATGTTGTTCTTATGATCCCCCGAGTGTTGCCACTAGGAATGATGATGCAATGCAAATGATGTGTCCCTCGTCAACATAAGGTGATACGGATGGTATTAACATGCCTGCACTGCAATGTATGTATAGGTGCTATATGTATCAGGTATAAGTGTCTGTGCCGTGTAACTAATGTGTGAGGTTATAGTCTAGTATGCGATCCTACTTCTCTATAACCGATGGCTCTGATACTAATCTGTTACACCCCCAATTTCCACTAACGAAGTTTTACCGTTTGGAAGGTGACAAACCAGGATCTCAAACATCAGTTACATTAAACGACACTATATGAGACTTAAAATGTCATAACATAAAAGTTCAAAGTTAATGCGGAAGCGTTTTAAACCAGAAAGCAAATGCGCACAACAAACGTGTCTAAATTAAGTTTAATAAACAAATGGATTATTTTAAATGTTTGCATAAGAATGCAATGATAGTAGGACTCCATGCATGTCCTAGGTGTGCAACCTGTGCCTTAGCAACCTGAGAAATATGTAAGAAAAAGTGTCAACACGAGGTTGGTGAGTTCACAGGTTTCAAGTTTACAATAAGAGAGTGCTTGTCAGATTATGTACATTCAATATGCATATCTATAGGTAGCTAGCCTATGTTCATGTCTTACTAAAGCGCTCGCAACCGAAGCTGACTGTTTGTGTTTATATGCCTCCTGCCAGGTCTATCAACTCTGGCAAATGTCAGTAGGCTAGCATTTCACCCGTTCGACCTCCAATCGAGTTAGCGCGACTAACGCGGGTGGGGCTTGTCAAACCCAGTAGAACTACTAAACATTACCTCGCTAAGATCCATATTAATGGTTCGATGTATGATGAGGACTTTCTGTGATAGTGTGTCACGCTTAGTCTCAACAGTAATAACATATGAATTACAATAATCTAAAATAGTTGTGTCATGTTTTCTCCCCTAACGGGAAAAACATGTAAAATAAATGTTTGTCTGCGTACCTGTTTCTCCTCAACAGGAAAACAAGTAAAATATGTTTGTGTGTAAGCATGTTTCACCCCCAATAGTAAAACAAGTAAAAAGGGGTCGTGAAACTCACCTGAGTCTGAGCAGAGCGTAGTAATTAGCACCACACAAGGATGCAACACTAACCGCAAATGGATTGCACGCGGACAACCTATGAATGCCCTAGAATAAGATGTCACAATTAGGAACACGTAAGAGTTTGTGGCAACGACACGGAAAGATTAGAACGTCTTAATGCATTCTAAGGATTTGTGAGTAGACGAACGTGTCTACGGGAATATAGATTTCTCAATATAATAATTAAGATTAATGAGTTACGCGTCGAATGCCTCTAATACGAATAATATTAAATAAACAAATAAATTCGTACGTTTGTGCCTATAATAATGGCTTAAGAAAATAATATAACTTAATATATTATTTTTAAGTTTAGAGAATTTCACATTTAATAAATATCGTGGCGAAAATAATAAATATATATATTTTTTTATTCAAGTATATAAACATGGGTAAATAATATAAATAACTATATTATTTATTAGTTTGAAAACGATACACGAGATTTATAAACGAGGCGAAATAATACAAAAATATATATTATTTTATGATATGATTCACGGGTTGAAAATAATACAAACATATTATTTTATTCGAAGTTACGGATTGAAAATAATATGGATATATTATTTTTAAAAGTGTAAATAATATTAATTATGAGTTATAAAATCAAACTCGAATCTATGGGTTGTTTCTGGGGCTAAAACACATTAATATATTATTATAATAGTAGTGGAATGATTTTTATATTAAAACTATTAATTAAAAACGGTTTTAAAAATAAATGGGTGTGGAGAGACTCGAACCCGGGTCTCTCCCACACAAGCACATGCACTTAACCGGTCCTACCCGCTAGGGAATCGCAACAAAACTTGGTCCCGAATTCTTTTTACACCGAACTCTAGTGAGTTCTCCTCCCATGCGAATCGAACCCCAAGGCCGTCCCAGATCTGACGATTTTGATTAAGATTTGAATCAGAAGTATAAGGGTTTTGTTAATCAGTGATGGGCGAACCTGTGAGTGGATTTAATTGCAAAAACAACAAGTTTAGATTGGTTAATTATTCGATTGAAATTAGAAACCCTAGTTCATGAACTCAAAATGAAATTACATAATTCTGATAATACAAGTGTTTGGATTCATAGGGCTTTCAAAGAGTTGACGATAGCGAATCTGTTCACGCAATTTAATCGAATTGAAATCGGGTCTAGGTTAGGGTTCGATTAGATCGGTTTGCGATGAACCCTAGCTAACTGTTCTTGATTGATTTGATGTTATAAGCCCCAATAATCATAGGGCTTTCAATCTAGGAATGAAAACGAAGCTATAGGTGTAAGAAATTACCAAAATGATGCACGGATTGATGACGATCGAGTAAATGCAGATTCCGATCTGCGTGAGTTTGTCTCCGGCTACCACGGCTTTACTTTCGATCAAATTGGATGATGAAACAAGTTCAGAGGGATGCGATTTAGATGCGCAGGGGTTCAATTCGTGCGAATTCTGATCGAAGTAATCGAATTTGATGGGTTAATGACGAGGGGTCGACGGTTACGGGTTCTAGGATTAAATTCGTACTCATTAACCATCAAAAACGTATGGGAATGATTATGCCAGTGTCGAAATCATCAATGCTCGTCATTACAGTCATGAATTGGGTCGATTTCAAGTTATTGCTGCGAATTTTGATCAGAGGTTCACGAGTTTGACTTCTAAAAGTCAACAGAATACAAAACTTGCGATTTTGACTTCTTAGAGACAACAGATTTGATTTTTGAGTAATTGCGTAACTAGTCCCTGTAGTTCAAGTTTAAATATCGACAAAATTTGTCCTCAAGGTTCAAGATTGAGTTAACTGAGTTACTAGATAACTAGATTTGGACTAACGGAAAATTGACGGATGTCACACATCATAATCCTTTGGTTTATCATGCAAACCTGCAATTTCAAAAATAATCTCATTAAGTACCAATTTCTTAAGATATTTTCTAATAAAACCGGGTAAAGCGGGTCAAAAACAACTCCATAAACATATGTGTTTTAGAACACATTAAACATCCTCACACTTGAACTTTGCTTGTCCCTAAGCAAACCCCAAAGCAGTGCATCCAACTAAGTAATGACACAAATACAAAAATCTCAAGCTAAAGCCAGAAACAGGTCTCTAAATCCAATAACAACGAATTACTCCCCAAGTTTTACAACGGTCAATAGACTTACAGTCCAGCTAGTCTAGATAGGACCTAACTTTTTGAAAAACATGGGTACACCTAATCAAGCTTCACTTTCCTTCAAGCTCTAACTGTGCACAACTCGTACCCCTCACTAGAGTTCTCTCCTCTCGATTTATTTCTGTTGCTAGCAAAAGATGTGCCAGTCTTATTCTAACTCTCAGACCTGTCAATGAAATACCTAAGTCATATGCTTGAGAATCAATCAAATCTTCACCCAAATGTGAAGACAAACACACATATCAACAAGGTCTTTATGGGTTGTAATCTTAGGCTAGGGTTCAAGGTATGGATACAGAATTTTTAAGTGGCTAAGGTGAAACCGGATGGGACTAATGAACTTAAGACAGAAGAAACTTGAAAAGAATAAACAAAACTCTGCTAAACTGTGAGGATCTCCCATCCTCACACTTATTCATTGGAATACTCTATTTTGTGATTTTCTCTTTAATTTTCCATAATTTTTTATTTATTTTTTATTTTTTATTTATTTTTTATTTTATTATTTTTTTTAATACACTCTTTCTTTTCTTTATTTTTCTTACTATTATAGACTGAATAGACTTAATAAATCCGGACCAGTGACACGGGGTTAAAAAGTACAGGCTGCAAACGCTAAGGGGGTATTACGTGGGTTTTAGAAACAAAAGGAGATAAGGCTCAAATGGGCTAACTAGGGGTTAATTTTTAGGTAGGGATAAACAAAAGAAAAGGCTCATAAAAAGAAAGGGTTAAATCCTAATGCCTTAGATCATTTCTGTGTACTGTACAAACCTAGGATCTCAAAATGTATCAAGATAATCAAGTTCTGACTAGATAAATCATGCAAGTAATACACACATCAAACAAAAAGCAGTGAATATGAAATGAATATGCAAAGGCTCAAAATCTCACTGTAGCGCGTGGAATTGGGTTACCGATAC
The DNA here is from genome assembly GCA_023525975.1 of Smallanthus sonchifolius. NCBI lineage: Eukaryota > Viridiplantae > Streptophyta > Magnoliopsida > Asterales > Asteraceae > Smallanthus > Smallanthus sonchifolius. The sequence goes on from CM042043.1 coordinate 22,694,742, forward strand.
AAGTCATGCACAATTATTACCGTCTAGTCTGCTATACTATCCTAGGCATCCCAAAATAGTTTTATTACCAAAAAACGACTAGCTGAAAACACTTAATCCCGAATACTTGGAGAATACCACGTTAAGGAAACGCAAACCCACGCCCAGCCTACTTAAAACTCTTGGTTTACATCGCACGAAAACAAGTCTTTTGTATGCCCGGGTATAAAAATAGTATGTGAAAGCTCTCGGGACTTGCAAAAATAAACAAAATATTTTTTATTTTTGAATTTTTTTTTTGACTCATTTGACTCAACAATCTCCCATCCTCACACTTAAAACACACATTGTCCTCAATGTGATGTAAGAAACACTAAAATTAAAAGTAACAAGATAAACAAAACCAGGAAATGATTTAGCTAGTAATGTAGAAACACTGAAACGTCCAGCTTTCTTCTTCCATTTGTGCACCGTATAGTATTTTAGTAACGGCTGCACACCGCCTGTCGAGTTACCTTTACAAAAAGATCATATTAAGATCAAATCCGCCCGAATGGAGATTGAGTACGGACGGAGCGATCAATACCTACAAAATAAAGCTCAAAAAAACACGCGGAATTAAACCGAATCATGCTACAGACACAAAGTAAAAATAAAGGACTCGACGGACTCGCTAAGACTTAAGATAGAATGTATGGGCATGTACATGATATGTGGGAGACACACCTGATATGTGGCAAGGTGGATCATCGGTCATGAACGACTCTGAGCTTCCCGTGGTAGTGGGTGATGGTAGATGATATGATGATGATAGATGAGATGGTAATGGGTTATGGTGATGAATGGTTGGTGGGAAACCCCAGAAAACAAGGAAGAAAGGCAAGCCTAGGAAGTTCTCGCGTACCGCGAAGAACTTCTGGGCACTCTTCGCGTCCTGCGAGGAGGTGGGATTTAGGCCGGCCAAAATTGTTGGACCTATCGTACCGCGAAGAACTCACACAACTTTCTCGCGTACCGCGAGGGGGTATCAATCACAGAAAGTTATTACGTGTTTTACTTATAAAAATTTTGGCCCCTAAAAAACCTTTTTTACCCCAAATGCAATTAAAACCTCCTCCAACTATAAAATTAACTGTAAAAATACCTGAAACTTCATTCCTGATGATTTCCCCCACTGGATCACGCACGAATCCCTGCAAGACACGACATAAACAAAATACAAACACCGAAAACAAAGGAGAAATACAACTCGGGTTGCCTCCCGAAAGCGCTTGGTTTACCGAGTCCTCAGCCTGACTCATCCTCACACTTAGTTCTGTGGCGGGTCGAGGAGCACCGCCTCAACTGAGTGTTCCGCAACCGGGCCAGTGATATAGTGCTTCAATCTATGCCCATTTACTTTGAACTTCGCTCCATCTTCTCCCTTTATCTCTATCGTCCCGTAAGGAAAAACCTGAATGACTGTGAACGGGCCTGACCATTGAGATCTCAACTTTCAAGGGAATAACCTCAACCTGGAATTTAACAATAACACTCGATCTCCTACCGCAAACTCCTTGCCACCTTTTATGTGGCGATCATGTAACTCCTTAGTCCTCAACTTATAATCATACGATCGCGTATATGCATGGTCTCTCAGCTCCTCTAACTCATGCAACTCGTACATCCGGCTTTCCCCCGCCTTGGGCTCGTCAAGATTGACAGTGCGGAGGGCCCAATATGCACGATGCTCTAAACGATGTGGAACTGATAGGTGTCCTGAATGTTGTACGGAAAGCCCAAAGTGCATTATCTAGCTTATCTGCCCAGTCCTTCCTATTTGAACCAACCGTTTTCTCTAGGATCCGCTTGATCCCACGGTTGCTAACTTCTACCTGCCCACTAGTCTGCTGATGATAAGCTGTTGCAAGTCGATGGGAGACCCCATATCTTTGCAAGGTTTTCTCCATTTATGCATTGCAGAAGTGGGTACCTCTATCGCTAATCAGTGCCTTCAGCACACCAAACCTAGAAAACAACTTCCTCAAGAATCTCACAACTACTCTCGCATCATTTATGGGTAGGGCTTCGGCCTCCACCCACTTAGAAACGTAATCCACCGCGACTAGTATGTACTTATTCCCTCGAGATGACGGGAACGGTCCCATAAAGTCAACCCCCCAGATATTAAACACCTCAACAATCTGGATAGGGTTCTATGGTATCTCATTCCTAGAAGAGATGTTCCCCGTCCTCTGACATGCATCACATCTTTTAACAAACACGTGAGCATCCTTAAATATCGTCAGCCAATAAAAACCTGCATCAAACACTCGCTTAGCCGTGTAGGTGGCTCCATTATGACCTCCAGTGGGGCCCTCGTGGCACTGTCTCAAAATGCTCTCAACCTCATTCTCAACGACACATCTCCTAATCACCTGATCCGCTCCTACTCTAAACAAATGTGGATCCTCCCAAATGTAGTGCCTAATATCTGCAAAGAATTTCCTCTTCTGCTGGTGAGTCATGCCCTTCATCAATGTTCCATCAACTAGGTAGTTCACGTAGTCCGCGAACCACGGGTAATCATCCTCACTCAAACTCACCCTCATCAAACTCTCCATGTGGAACTGATCATCAATCTGGACACCTGTGTGTCCACTCTCAGCACTCTCTAATCGGTATAGGTGATCGGCTGCTACGTTCTCTGCCCCTTCTTATCCTTAATATCTATGTCAAACTCTTGCAGCAACAGGATCCAACGAATAAGGCGTGGCTTAGCGTCCTGCTTGCTAAAGATGTATCTCATTGTAGCATGGTTTATGTACATGATGGTTTTGGACACCACAAGATAGGACCTGAATTTATCGAATGCAAACACCACGGCCAACAACTCCTTCTCCGTGGTGGTGTAGTGCTCTTGAGCATCATTCAAGGGTACATCTTTCTCTAACAACTGAGTCATTAGCCTCGCTGTCTTAGAGAAATCGTGAATGAATCGCCTGTAGAAGCCGACGTGGCTAAGAAAACTCCTAATCGCTTTCACACATGTCGGCGGTGGAATTTTAGAGATCTTCTCCACTTTAGCTCTATCCACCTCTTTTCCCGCACGTGATATCCTGTGCCCTAGCACTATGCCCTCTCTCACCATAAAGTGGCACTTCTCCCAATTCAGCATCAGATTTGTCTCCTCACATCGTGCCAACATTCTCCCTAAATCCCTCAAGCAATGGTCTAAGGAACTCCCAAAAACTGAGAAATCATCCATAAAGACCTCCATGAAGTCCTCGACCATGTTATGAAAGATAGCCATCATACAACGCTGGAAGGTAGCTGGAGTGTTGCATAGCCCGAAGGGCATGCGGCGGTAAGCAAACGTACCATAGGGGCACGTGAAAGTGGTCTTCTCCCGGTCCTCGGGTGCATTGGGGACCTTGAAATAATCAAAAAAACCATTGAGAAAGTAATAGAACTGCTGTCCTGCTAGACGCTCCAACATCTGATCAATGAATGTAGTGGAAAGTGGTCCTTTCTAGTCGCATCGTTCAACTTCCTATAATCTATGCATACTCTCCATCCGGTGACCGTCCTCTTCAGTATCAAATCATTCTTCTCGTTCACCACAACTGCCATCCCCCTTTTCTTGGGGACAACCTGCACCGGACTAACCCATGCGGAATCAGAGATGGGGTAAATCAACCCCGCATCCAAGGAATCAGAGATGGGGTAAATCAACCCCGCATCCAACAGCTTCAGCACCTCTTTCTTCACGACTTCCTGCATCTTAGGATTCAGTCTCCGCTGCCTTAGCACCACTGGCTTAAAATTATCCTCCATCAAGATCTTATGCGTGCAAAAGGAAGGGTTTATACCCTTTATATCCATCAGCTTCCAAGCAATCAAATGCTTATGTGCCTTCAGCACGCCAGTCAATCTCTCCTTCTCATCTCCCGTCAGATTTGAAGCAATAATCACTGGGAGCTTCCTCTCATCATCCAGGAAAGCATACTCTAAATGAGCAGGTAACTCCTTAAGCTCTAAGGAAGAAGGCGGGCTTTCAACAAACGGCCTCTCTACAGGCTCACTCCTCTCAATCTCCTCGAATCTGGTAGGATCCTGGGCAGCCTCTCTATCTAAAGGGCTCAAGCCCTCTTCAATGGCTGCTATCGTCATCTCAATCTCGCCACTCTCGCTAACCAGGATTTGCTTATCTGACGCATCTCTCCCACAAATATCACTCAAGAACTCTCCTACATGTGACATGATCGACTCTACGAAGTAGAGTGTGTTGTCCTGACTGCTCGGGTGCTTCTTGGACTTATTCACGTCGAAGGTCATCTTCTCATCATTCATACCAAGGGTCAGCTTTCCGCTAAAAACATCTATCATCGCGTAAGCGGTAGCTAGGAATGGACGGCCTAAAATAAGAGGAACATGCTCATCCTCATCCATATCTAAGATGACAAAGTCCACAGGGAATATGAACTTGTCGACCCTGACCAACATATTCTCAACAAAACCGCGCGGATACTTAACTAATCCATTGGCAAACTGAAGACTCATCCGCGTCGGCTGCGGTTCTCCTAGGCCTAGCCTCTTAAAGATAAAGTAGGGCATGAGGTTGATGCTAGTACCTTGGTCGGCAAGAGCCTTGCCGACAGATAACCCACCAATAACACAAGGGATAGTGAAACTCCTTGGATCCTTCATCTTGTGCGGAAGGCTGGGTTCGATAACCGCGAAACACCGTTCATTCATCACCATGGTGGAAAGTGCCTCAAGTTTAGTTTTGTTCGTCAACATGTCCTTGAGCTCCTTTGCATATTTGGGCATACTAGACAGAGCCTAAAAAAAAGGGATGTTAATGTGTAACTGTCGTAGCATGCTAAGGAACCTCTGATAGTGGCCGTCCTCTTTCTCTTTTCTGAGCCTACTGGGATATGGAAGTGGGGGTCTATACTCTCTCACGGGTGTTTCAGTCGCCTTTCTAGTGGAATCCTGTGGCTGTGTTGTACTTGCTGGGCTCCGCCTCTCTTGCACCTTGCTAGGATCCGCCTCCATCTCAATATCCTCATCGACTAGCTCATCATCGACTACGGCCGGCTTCTCAGCATCGGCACCTCGGCCGCTCCTAGTGGTCACTGCCTTTGCGAACTGCCTTGAGTGGCGAGGGTTCGCATCTGTGTTGCTAGGCAAACTACCCTCTTTTCTACTCTTCAACATCTCCGTTATCTCTCCAACATCTCCGCTATCTCTCCAACATGCCTCTCTAGATTCGACAATGCTACTCCCTGGCTCTAAATCATCGTCTCATGCTCCTTGAACTTCACAGCATTCTCCTGATATTTCTTTTCATCACGCTCTCGCAGCTGATCCATTATCTGATCGAAACGGTCCTTCTTCTCCCTGCTTCCCTGTCCTAAATTCTGGAACAAACTCTTGTTCTGATTACCCCTCCAATTAGAGCCAGACTTATTTCTCCATCCAGAATTACCGTAGGAGTTGTTACGGTTCTGATTTCCTACGTACTCTACAATTAGCAGTGTTATGGCCTCCCTTACAAATCTCACAGCTCCTGTCCGCCTTCACCTGTAAATCTGTCACTATCCTAGATAATGCCTCCATATGTGCTGCTAAGGCTGTAGTCGAATCAACATGCATGACCCCTCTCTACGAACTCTTAGTGTGTGGGCTCTGGTAAGAAGTCATGGCAATATCCTCAAATAAATCAAAGCACTCCTCAGGGGACTTACTCGTCATCATGTTCCCTCCTGTAGCGGTATCTAACTGCCCCCTACTAGCAATGGAGCAGTCATTATAAAACTTCTCAACCAAGCACCAATCCTCAATACCATGGCGCGGGCAATCATTACACAACCCTTTAAATCTCTCCCACGCATCGTGAAAACTCTCCCCCTGTTGTTGCTTAAAAGCATGGATCAAACTCCTGTGGTGTGCAGCCTTAGAAGGGGGGTAGTATTTAGCAAGAAATTTGTCATTCATAGCAGCCCAAGTGGTGATGGAACCATTGGGTAAGGACTCAAGCCAAGTGGCGGCTTTATCTGCCAGAGTGAATGGGAATAGACGCAACAGTTTTGCATCCTCAGTGACACCGTTAAGGCGGAAGGTGTCGCAGATCCTACTGAACCTAGTGAGATGAGAATGGGGGTTCTCGTGAGAATTTCCATGGAATTGGACATTGGTAGCGATGGTGCTCATGATATGGGATGGAAATTGCCAAAGGTTAGCCTCAACTGTGGGTTGGATGATGCTGGAATGTACGCCCAACTCGGGTCGTTCTCGAAGTCGCAAAAAAGTATCCCGGTAACGGCGCCAAAAACTTGATGCATGATATTATATATTAATTTAACCAAGTTTTAAATGTAGAAATGGACTCGCAACTAAATCACACGCTCACGGCAAGTGTACCGGTGGCGTGCAGTAAAGACGGTAAGCCCGAGTTATCGAACCGTGGACAAAAAGGCGGCGGCCCTAGATACTAAACCTTTGTTAACTCCTAACCGATGTAATACAAAAGATGATTTTATTTATTATTTTCAGGACATGCAATCTAGAATAAAATAACTAAATATGGACACGACCCAAAGACAGACAAAACACGAAAATACTTAGACACATGCAAAGATAAGGAAAACAAGGCAAGATCCTAAAGAACTACTAGACCAACGAACTAAAATATGAAATAAAGACCAAAGATGAGGCAAACACTACCTAGACCAGGAATCCTATTGACTGACTCAACTGCTTTTGGGGCAACCGACTGTATAACACCGGTTCTAAAGATAGTCTGACTCGGGAATCACTAAAACATGCAAGATTTCCTCTTGGACTTACCTACACACCTCAACTATCCTAAGGGTCGGATTAAGCTTACCGGTAAGGAGTTCGATTTCCTATCGGACTCCCCAAAACCTAGAACACCACGTACTCGACAATGGTTTCACCTCTCGGTCTCAACCGTCCTATACTCAAAGACTATCCTAGACAGACCTAAGAGCAAGAATAAACTCCCAAAATACTGTTTATGACACGAAATTGCAAGATGATAAGAACGACTTGGACAAACTACTCTCGCGCAATTGCAACCCAAACCGACAAACCACAAGACAACCCAACAACCTATCTCCTCTCGGACTCAAGATTGGTAAAACACTGATTCTTATGACCACACAAACCTGTTACAACGATTGGCCTAATTGTCTAGATCATAAACACAAACCAAATGATCCAAAAACCCAAAACCTTACCTAAAACACACAAAGTATTCTAGCAAAACCTCAAGAGCAACAACATCATGCACAATCAAGATCAAATCAGTACTCAAACACATTTATAAATATAAAATCAAGAGTCTTTTCACTAGCATTCGTTATACGATCGATAAATAAACCGAAAATAATCAAATCATGCCAATATTCAACCTAATCTAGATAGCTATGACTTTAGCTACTCATAATACTGAGAAACAATCCAAAACATACTGGAAACATAGTTATAATTCGAAGTAAATACTGAGAGAAGGATTAGAACACAAAACCATTGTTTTTAAACCGAAACGTGTCAATCTCTTTCAGCCTCAAATCTTCGATCCTCGGAGCTTCTTGGTCGCCTCCAATTGCCAATAGTTGAACCCCACAAAGAAAGGTCGCTCAAATCTTTAAATAATCAAAATTTAGGGTTATGTGTCTTTTTGGACCCTCGCGTACCGTGAGGGAAGTTCCTGGAACTTCGCGTACCGCGAAGTCCAATATAGTCGGGCCGGTTCTGGGATTCTTTGCGCACCGTAAGAATCTGAAGCTCACTCTTCGCGTACCGCGAAGAGTATGAATTTCAACTTTTTTTTCTTATTTTTCTTTCCGGCTCCGTTTCTTCGGTATAATCCTTTGGTTTATCATGTAAACCTGCAATTTCAACAATAATCTCATTAAGTACCTATTTCTTAAGATATTTGCTAATAAAACCGGGTAAAGCGGGTCAAAAACAACTCCATAAACATATGTGTTTTAGAACACATCAGCTTCTTTAGCATTTCTCTTAGCTACAGAGTAAGAAGTACCACAAATGTCAGAACCACCAGAAATAAAACCTATTACCTTAGCATCGGGTGGCGGAGATTTGGCTCTTTGCGGCATTTTGTCATGATCCCTGACTTGCTTCTTTCCTTTGCCCAGAAATTCCTTAAGATATCCCTTGCTCAAGAGATAACTTATCTCTTTACGCAGGGCAATGCAATCCTCAGTGATATGTCTGAAATATTCATGGAAGGCACACCATTTGGGCTTGTCCTTGTCCCCGGTATTCTTTTCGAAATTACGGGGCCAGCTGGCTTTGTCTCCAAGATCCTGCATGGCATATAACAAACCAGTCGTGTCAAGTGAAAAACAATATTAAGATAACTTAGGATATTCTTTTTCCTCCTCGTCATCTTCCATAGCATTGACTCTGTGATTATCAGGTTTGGAATATGGCTTGGATCTATATGGTTTGAAAGGTGCAGTCTCAGTCTTCCGGTTAGGTTGACTATAACTGGTTGGAGCATCCATCCTTTGCTGAATCTTCTTATCGTCTTCGAGTCTGATGAACCTAAGTGCCCTGTTTCTGACTTCGTCAAGATTCCTGCAAGGGTTCATGACAAGGTCTTCATAAAATTGAGAGTCTTTCCTCAATCCCATTTTGAAGGCTTGGACCGCTGTGGCTACATCGAGATTCGGGATATCCAGGGATTCTTTGCCAAACTTGCCGACATAATCTCGGAGGGATTCTCCGGGATTTTGAATTACTAGGTCACTTGTCAATCTTTCAAAAGTTCTACTGCAAGAGAATTGACTTTTAAACAGATTAATTAAATGAGCAAATGAAGTATTAGAGTATGGAGGAACATTAAGTAGCCATTTTAAGGCTGATCCTTTTAAGGTAGAACCGAAGCCTTTGCATAAGCAAGCCTCTTTCAGGTCCAAGGGAATGGGGTTGATCTCCATTCTTTCTCTATATTGCGCCACATGATCCTTAGGATTCGTTGTCCCATCATACAACTTCATGTTGGGAGTTTGAAAACGCTTTGGGTTCTAAGCATCACAAATGGGAGGAGTGAATCTGGAAGTTCTGTGGCTGGTAGCGGACATCTCGGGTATGGATTGTTCCACTCCAGGTACACTGGAAATCATCTCTCTCATCTTTTTCAATTATTTCGCCATGGAAGGAGTGATCCATGTATCCTGCACAGATTCGTTAGCATTCGAAAAATTATTAAACGTGTTACCCATGCCGATATCTCTGAGATATCATCCCGGGGTGAATCCAAGATCTTAAGTTGTAGTAACTCTGGTAGCCGGAGTTGAACCAAGATTTGTGACTCCAGTCCGCATGGGTAGGAAATCTCCCTAATGGACCCCCAAAAATACCGGATAGTCAAAGTTCAAAGCCCTTGGTTGCAATGGAGTTGTCACTTCCATCGGTTTCTTTGAGTCTTTGATCCTTTCAAGCTCAATGAATATTGTCTGATTATTCTTTACCTTGGAGAATACTTTAAGAAGATCATCATTTAAAACGAGCACAGGTGGGCTAGCGGATATTCCGGATCCCAAAAAACTGGCAGGAACAGTCTTCCGAGGCTGACCATCATTCTTTTTCTAGAATGAATGAAGGGGAGGAATAGTGCTGACTAGCCCGGAGGTTGAAGATGTAGTAGAGACAGAAACGTTTTTAGATTGGGACGACATTTTTGAAATCAGTTTTGAAAGATCCGTGATGTGTTCTAATTCCATTTTATACAACAATCAATCAACCTATGTGACTCACACTTAGAAGTTACAGCTCTACCTAATCCAGTCTCAAGGTCATGTCTAGGAACGGGTTAAACCATGTAGATTTGCCCACCACGTTAAACTAAGAGTCACAGATTTTTATAAATTAATTGATTATGGAATGAATGGATGGAACTGAGCGTTAATTAAAGCATAAGAACTTTCGTCTAGAGGTATCTCAACCAATTCACTATCCCGGAAGCTAACACATAGACTAGATTCTAAACATTTAAGCACATAAATCTCACTTAGGGGTGTATTCTCCAAGTCGCCATCCCAGAGGGAAACACATAAGCAAGACTCAGTTTTCAAATTAATTAACTCGTATTTATGGAAATTATGGATTTATGGAATGGGCGCCACCGAAACTCGGATATATTCTCATAAAAAGAGAGCGGTGTGCCATGAAAGTTTTCAAAAACCTCTAAATATTGGCTTAACGTGGTACCTATCACCCAATGTTGACAGTTTCAGTATTACCATTACCTTAAGATGAGTACCCATAAGATTTCATGAAATTATTACGTGATTAATGCTAAGTAACACTCACAGGCTATTTAAGTTATTCAAGTCAGCTGGGTCTACCAAAACATCACTAAATAGACGCGTTTTTAATTATTTATTCATTTAAACAAACAAGTAAATTAAGTTGTACTATCATTTTCCATTTATTATGCAAAAACTTATACTTTCAAAGGACATTTTTCAAAATTTTTAATTTTTTTGTATTTTTAGATTTTTATAAAGACACAAACTTTGACTTAGACACTCACATCCCCACACTTGAAAGACACATTGTCCTCAATGTGAAGCAAGACACACTAAAAATAAAAATGCAAAAATAAAAACAGGAAGCGACTTAGCTGGATATGAAAAACACTCAGGTGAATATACAGCTTCGTTCTTCCTCGTGTGCACCGTATAGCATTTCGGTCGCGGTTGCACACACTGCTGGGTTGCCACTACAAACTAATATAAGCATCAGTCTCGCCCGAATGGAGATTGAGTACGGACAGGACGAATGATACCTGTAAAATAAACCTCACACATACCCGCAGCATCAAACTGACACAAAATAAAAGACTCAAACTGACTCTAGATAGAATATCAAGGACACATACCTGATGTGTGGCAAACACATAGACATGAATGCCACGGCAAGATTGATCATCAGTTACGAACAGGTCCCTAGTTTCCATGGTCGTGGTGGTCGGTGAATGAAATGATATGATATGATGGATGGAGATGATGGATGAGGTGATGGATAAGGTGATAGATGGTGGGTATGATAAAGGGCAGGTGAAAATGGTGAAAGATCATAGATGGTGGTGGAATGTGGTGGTCGGTTTGATGGTGGTGTGGGTAAATGAGAATGGGTGATGGATGGTGTGGATAACCATGTGAAACAAGGGGAATACGGTTGACTTGGGCTCCCCCCCGCGTACCGCGGGAAACCAGGAACCACTCCTCGCATACCGCGAGGAGTTGACATTGAGGCCGGGCTTTTTGTTTGGCTGTCGTGTACCGCGAAGAAAGCCCATATGTCCCTCGCGTACCGCGAGGGACCTATGTTCACATAAAGTTAAGTGGAAAGTTCAATTTTTATACTTAGAATATTTTTTTGACCCCTTAAATTTTGTTCACCCAAATTTTTCCAAACCTCGTTCCATGATAAAAACCAATGTAAAACATACCTGGAACAGATGATTTTCCTCAAGAAATCAAGCATGAATCCCTGCAAGACATGACACACACAAAACACAATACCGAAAAAACATAGAAAATGACACGGACACGAACCACGTAAGCATAGAAACTCTACATCTCGGGCACTTACCCAAGACTCAAACAAGCCTATCAGGAGGCTTCTCCTTTATCCTAACCGGAACCACCTTCATCCTTCGCGGCCTGCCGGCTTTGCACCTCCACAATAACCAAATAAACAACAACCAACTCTTGTAGCTACCACTCAGGTCCTTCCACCATAACTTATACTTACCAGGTCCAAAAATAACACGATTCAAGTAGCCTACCAGTTTATTTTCCCTAAACATCCCCACACTTGGGGTTTTCACTACCCTCAACCTAGATGAATCTATTGAAGCACGGGTTCTCTTACGGGGCGGCCTAGACCTAGGAGCACTGAAACAAGGGGTCGGGTCAACAGTCACCCTCTCAGAGTGCATGACGGTAACGAGTAGAGGTTCAAGAATGGAATTCACTATGGATATGATCTCTACACTTCCACCGGGATCTCCAGGATCATCAACATTCTCTTCTAACTTCCCCACACTTGGGGTTTTGCCTATGATCGCATCTAGCTCTGCCATCATCCCCGGTAGATCATCAGGCATCTCATCGTCGTATTCGTCTGGCTCATCCAATAACTTCTCCAACTCTACCGCCCAATCGGATGGTTCTTATAAATTCGGGGCGGGTTCATCAACTTCTAACAGTGGATCAGAGTCCTGATGATAGTCCATGAAGGCAACAAGCATTCTCATGGAGTGGCTATGCCCCCCAACAACCTCCACAGACTGTGTGGCATCAATTATTAATGACTCATCCCCCACACGAAGTGTGAGTTTTCCATCAAAGACATCGATTACTGCATTGGCGGTGCACAAGAATGGGCGCCCGAGGATGAGTGGGACTCCGTCATCCACCTCCATGTCTAGAATGACGAAATCCATAGGGAAGACAAATTTTCCTACTTTCACTAACATATTTTCCACAATTCCCCGTGGATACTTGACTGAATGGTCAGCCAAGGAAATGCTCATGTGCGTCGGCTGTGGTTCACCTAGGTCTAGCTGCTTATAAAGAGAATATGGCATCAAGTTTATGCTAGCACCTAGATCGGCCAACACATGGTGCAAAGGCAAACTGCCTAGGTGACATGGGATCGTGAAATGACCCGAATCTCACAGTTTCTCTCGCAGCTTGTTCTGCACCACCGCAGAATAATGTTTACTAAGTGAGACTTTAGAGACCTCCTCGAGCTTCTTCTTGTTGGATAGAAGATCTTTAAGGAACTTGCATACTTTAGCATGCGCTGGAGGGTCTCTATCAGCGAAAGATTGACCTTTAGTTGTTTAAACGAGTCAAGGAAGTGATTGTGTTCCCTATCTTGCTTAAATGGCAGCAAGCGTGCTGGGTAGGGAACACGAGTCGGGTCAATCTTGGGGGTATTCATCTCCACCCCTTCTCCTTCTCCTTCTCCTCTGCCTCCTCGACAAGAACCTCTACTGTTGTCTCCTCGTCAACCTGCTCCTCGGTCATCCTGGCATCGATCTCCGTGAATCTAGCCCTCCAGTCAATCTTCTTGACCTCCTCAGGTTACGGAATGTTGTACAAACTGGAGTGGGAGTCATCCTCTACAACCTCTTTCTCCTCCACACTCCTGACCGACACGGCCATCACTGAAGCGTTGGAGCCTGAAGATTGACCTCCCTGTCGATCCTTCAGACTCTTAGCGATGTCCTCAAACGTGTGTTGCAGAACATGGAATGTCGATTGCTGATTCTTCAGTAAAGTGTCGTGGCCATCCAATATCTGCCTAGCATCCCTGTCCTGTTGGACTAGGTGGGCAAGCAGTTGTGTCTGACTCTCAAGCATCTCTTTGATCAAAGTCATGTCGACACTGCTTCCCGTGCTAGGTCCTGTATGTCCTCCTCCCTGATGTTGATACTGTTGGCGACCATTGAACCCTGGTGGGTTATTTCCATATCTCCATCCCGAGCCTAATTAATTTTGATTGTTATACCCTCGGTTCTGGTACTGGTTGCTATCATAGCTCACATGTTCTGGATTATTCACTAGGCAATCATGGGTGTCGTGGCCTCCCCTGCACACTTACCACCGCTGAGCACAGAGCTTCAGCTCCTTAATTTCATTAGCCATAGAGGCGAGGGTAGCAGCCATGCTAGAATCAGGAGTGACCTGATGCACACCTCTAGGAGATGTGGTGGATGATCTAGCACTAGGAATGGAAGTCCTAGAAGATGGCTACTGTTGTTCGGCTTGAGCGAAGCTCTCGAACATCTCCTCACACTCAGCAGGCTCAAACTTTTCCATGATATGTCCTCCGGCAGCTGTATTAAATATTTGCTGCTTCTCGAAGGTAAGGCCATTATATAACTTCTACACTATCCCCAGTCAGAAATACCATGTTGGGGACATCGGCTCAACAGCACCTTGAATCGCTCCCAGGCCATGTGATAGGGCTTGTCTGGATCCATCCGGAAGGAGTGGATTTGGTCCCTAAGGCGAGCGCCCCAGGAAGGTGGATAGTATTTCTTGAAGAACTTGGCTTTGAGATTCTCCCAAGTGGTGATTGAGTTCTCTGGAAGATTATCGAGCCAAGTAGAAGCACGCCTAAAGAGGGAGAATGGGAAGAGGCGCACGTAGATTGCATCCTTAGACACACCCGTGATGTTGAAGGTATCACATATACGCGCAAAGCGGGACACATGTCCAGGTGCATCCTCATCCTCGAGGCCATGAAATTGGGTGGCATGAGTGATCGTACTCATGACATGTGATTGGATCTGCGAGGAATTGACATTAGGATCACGCGCCCATGACCCCATCACTAGCCCTCTGGTGTACAGCACGTCTCACTGGTGGATAGCGTCGCCCATTGTAGGAAATGGAATAGGGCTAATAGGACGTACTTGGTTTTCGCACAACTGTTTCAAACGCTCCCGAAAGTCGCGGGTGCGCTCGTGTAGCTCTCGCTCGGGCTCTAAGAAAGCAGAATAAGATGGTGATCCCTGCGAGCGAGTGTTGTGCATAAACAGAAAGACACAAGATAGAAGGAAACAGAAAGACTCAAAGAATAGAAAGACTCTATCCTAGCTTAGACACACACATAGCACAAAAAAGACAAGCACACAAGACAGACTCAAAGAACACAAAATAAACCAAAAATCAAACAAAGAACTAGTCAAAGCTAATATTGCTATTGCCAAGTTTCCCCGAAAACGGCGCCAAAAACTTGATGTCATCCGGACGGTCTATAAAAATTAACAATAAAACCTAACCTATACTCCTAAGTAATAAAAGGAATACCCTCTAACTAAACCGCACTGACAGGAAAGTGTACCTATCGAGTGTAGCACAGCTTAACGGTAAACCGAGTTATCGAACCCTAGAGACACTATGAATAACAAAACAGACTCTGACTCAGACTAAAGATGATGACACTACTGAATTAACTAATGGATGCAATAAACTACGTACAAATCAATTTATCAAGACAAAGACTAAGGTGAAATCAAGAATGGGAAGAACACTACCTAGGTCAGAATCCTACTTGCAAAGAACAACTTCTACCTGTTCTGGAACTAAGATGGATCTGGGTTTATAAGGATAACTGCTAAAGACAACCTAGTGGATCCCTAATCACTCTCAGAGTGTCACCAACTAAGCTACCTAAAGTGTACTAAACTCACCAGATGGATGGATCACTTCTCAGGTATTTCCAACTATGATCAAGTACCCTAATGAACAGATTACCTCTCAGTCTCACCGCCCACCATACATTCAAAGAATGCATGGGGTAATCCTAGAATAACAACTATGATTCAAAATAGCAACATATCACTAGACACCTAAACCACATTCCTCTCAGACAGTTAACACTTGGATTCCTAATAACGAAGACTAACCAACTAATTCTCACCTCTCGGTTATTGAACTAGGATACACACTTAACTCTAATCAGCAATCAATGACAATCCCTATGGTTACTACGTCTAGCAAACAATCGAAATCACAAACCCTAAGATCTATGACCTAGATACGCCAATCAAACTGGCAAACAACCACAATCAACGCAAGGAATCAAAATCAACCACAAACTCAGAATTAAGCATGCATATACGTCATAATTAATTGAACTAGGATCTTTACATAATCATTAATCCATTCAAACGAATCCAAAACCGATAAAAACTGCAACTTTAACAAGCAATCATCGTAAGACCCAGGCAATATTAAGATTTTAGCCTAGGATCATGTCTAAAACAACCATGACAGAAGTAATCAACATCACCATGGTTTTAAACATAGAGAACAAAGACAAAGATTCAAACTCTAAAACCGAACAAGCTAAATTAGACAAACCCGGAATCAAAAGCTTCAATCTTTATGTTCGATCCCTCTTCATCTACTCAAAATCGCCTTCTAAACTTCTCTATGACGGCCAAGAATCCAACTCCTTGCATAATGGCATCCAAATTTGATTTAAAAGTCGATTAGGGCTTTTTTCGGATTTCTCAGGCCCATCGCGTACCGCGATATAATCCGGCCACTCTCTCACGTACCACGAGGGACAAAATAGTCGCGCCCGCATTCTAGTTCCTTCGCGTACCGCGAAAGATGGTCATCTGGTCTTCGCGTATCGCGAAAGACTGATATTTCAGATTTTTGACTTTCAAACTTTGGGCTTCATTCTCAGGCTCGGTTTCTTCGGGTTTTCACTTGCTTTCATTATGAGCACCTGAGAACATAACAAAGACTCAAAACATAACAAAAACGACTCAAAACAAATACAAAACTGTATAAAAACGACAGGAAACATGGTGGAAATACATGTGTGCTTTGCAACACATCAGCCACCAACACTCCTAATTAACCATGAAGTGATCTGTGCCACAATTCTTGGCATACTCGCATCTATCCCTTGATTTATCAGCCGGGTCAAATCCGGCTGAGTATTCTCTGTCTCATTATGCTGAGGATCCCTTCTCGGTGGCATTTTCTATAAAAGGAATACCCTCTAACTAAACCACACTGACAGGCGATTTTTGAGAGTTTGTGTAGCACAACTATGATTCAGACTAGCAACGATCACTAGACACCTAAACCAACTTCCTCTCAGACAATTGACAATCGGATTCCTAATGACGAAGACTAACCGACTACTTCTCACCTCTCGGGTATTGAACTAGGAAACACACTCAACTCTAATCAGCAATCAACGAGAATTCTTATGGCTACTACGTCTAGCAAACCACCGAAATCACAAACCCTAAGATATATGACCTAGATACGCTAATCAAACTAGCAGACAACCACAATCAACGCAAAGAATTAATATCATTCACACAATCAGAATTAGAGCATGCATATACATCACAAATATCATACTAGGATTGTTTACAAAATCATAAATCCATCAAACGAAACAAAAACCGATAAAAATCCGAACTTTAACAAGAATTCATCAATTGACCTAGGTAGTATTAAGGTTTTAGCCTAAGATCATGCTTAAAACAACTAAAACAGCAGTATCAAACACAAACTTACTCACCAAACTCAGAAACAAACAATAAAAATCGAATCTTGAAAACCTAGAATGTTCAATTGACAAACCCGAAGTCCAAAAGATCGAAACTTTCACATGATTTCTCTTCCAAACTCTCAAAATTGCCTCTGGACTCCCCTTAGACGGCAAGAATACGAATTTTCCACATAATTGCACTAAAATTCTATTAAATTAGAAATTAGGGTTTTTTCTCATAAATTAGGGCGCTCGCGTATCGCGAGAAAGCATGGTCAGTCCCTCGCGTACCGCAAGGGACAAATTAGTTGTGCCCTGATCTTATTTCCCTCGCGTACCGTGAGAGATGGACTTCAGATCTTCGCGTACCGCGAATAGTAGATTTTTACCATTTTTCTTTTTTGTTTCTTCGGGCTTCATTCTCGTGCTCGATTTCTTCGTATATTCACTTATAATTCTCACGAGCACCTATAAACATAAAAAAAGACTCAATTGTATAAAAAAATGACTCAAAACAAATACAAAACTAAGTAAAACGACTCGAAAACCTAGGAATAAAGATGTGTGCTTTGCACTACATCAGTTGAAGATGGAGCAGAGACAGAAACGTTATTAGATTGGGACGACATTTTTTAAATCAGTTTCGAAAGATAATGATTAAAAAAAAAATTAATAAAGATTTGAAGATAAAAAGCACCACTTGCCCCATGGTGGGCGCCAAATTGTTTTGAGTAAAAATTATATATATTAACTTTGTATCCAAACTTTGATAGTGAGGTAGTGTGCTTGTTAAATCTATGAAAGTAAAACAGTAAAATCAACACGAGTGTTTACGAGGAAAGCCCTTGATCCTTGATGATCTCCGACATAAAACCTCGGGAGCCGACGAAAGTCGGACTGCCTTGATAACTTTGATAAAATTAGAACTGTCGGGTACAATGAGAGCAAATAAGATCGTATGCTAAGTGTTACAAAAGTTTGTGAGTGCGGGTGTTGTGTGTTCCTATACGATAAGAATTCTCATTAAATATACAAATTATCTCTAACTAACTATCCGATAATAATGGGTTTGGCCCTATCTTCTCCTTGTGACCGTTGCAAGCTTTTCCACGTACATTCCATACGTTCTACACGTGATCCATGTCCATTGAGCGAGTCTTTAGGCACGTATTAGTTTACAAGTACTTCACCTGTGATTAAAATAATAGACAAGTAGCCGTTAGTAATATTCAGCATACTAACCTTATCGGGATACCCGGATCTTGGATCACGCATTGCTCAAGATCTTGCTCTGAATTCTAGCTCCGTAACAGTGATAAAGTTTGTTTTAGTTGTGGTGCTTCAAATCATGTATCAGAAAGTTGTAATTTAACAATTCATTATAATGAAGAATCGTCTCCCAACACTTTATTGAATTCAAATGTGCAGTCTAAGTCTCCTCATTGTAGAAAAGTTAGGCGTAAAAGAATTAAAAATGCTAAAAACTATTCAAAAAGAACCTGGAAAGTTAAAAATAATGTTCTATATGATGACCATGCTTCATCAAAGGAGGATTCTGATTATGATTCCCATGTAATGTGTTTTCTTGACAAGAAACTTCTTGATAACAATGGACTTGATAAAATTGTCTAAATAAGTTGTTCTGTATAGGGTCAACCAAGAAGAATTGGAGATAACATCTGGAATGTAGATAGTGGATGTTCAAGACATATGACTGGTCAATTTAACTTGCTGCAAGATTATCATCCAATGGACGGCGACTACGTGGCATTTGCAGGCAATCCAAGGGGAGGAAAGATTGAAGGTTAAGGAACAGTCTCCAATGGTGTAAATAGTCTGGAGCATGTCAAATTCGTTCCTCAATTGAAGTACAATCTGATGAGTGTTTCTCAGATATGTGACAAGGACTTTTGTGCCTTGTTCAATTCAAAAGAATGCCTGATTCTAAAACCTGAAGTGGTTATTCCAGAAGAACTGATTCTCATGCGTGCTCCCAGAAGATTCAACACTTACAGCTTGGATATGAACAACCCATCTGGAATAGAATCTTGCTTTCTTTCAAAGGCTTCTGAAGATGAATCTTTTCTATGGCACAAAAGGTTGGGACACGTTAACTTCAAGACCATGAACCGTCTGGTTTGAGGAAACCTCGTCACTGGTTTGCCTCTCAAAGACTTATCTCCCGTGGAACACTGTATCTCTTATTCCAAGGGAAAATAGCACAAAACTTCACATAAGCCCAAAACCACAAATTCCATTTACTCCCCTCTTCAATTACTTCACATGGATTTATTCGGCCCTGTGAGTGTCATGAGTCTTGGACGCAAATCCTACTGTTTGGTAGTAACTGACGACTTCTCTCGGTTTACTTGGGTGTTCTTCCTTGCTAAGAAAGATGAGACTCCAGAGATTCTGAAGACTTATCTACTTCAAATTGAGAACCTGTTTAATCTGAGTGTGAAGACTATTCGTAGTTATCATGGAACAGAATTCAAGAATGCCACTCTTGATTCCTTCTATGAAAGCAAAGGAATTTCTCGGCAATTCAGTGCACCGCGTACTCCTCAATAGAATGGTGTAGCTGAAAGAAGAAACCGGACGTTGATTGAAGCTGCAAGAACTATGATCTACGATTCCAAGCTTCCTGACACATTCTGGGCCGAGGAAGTCAACACTGCATGTTTTGTGCAAAATCGGGTTCTCATCACCAAAAGCTACAACAAGACACCTTATGAGATCATGTACAATCGAAAGCCAGTTATTTATTTATTCATAAAGTTTGGGTGTGTTTGCACAATGCTGAATACTTCGAATCAGCTGAACAAGTTTGAAGCATAACCCGATGAATGCTATTTTGTGGGATATTCATCCAATCAACGGGTGTTTTGTGTTTAGAACAAACAAAGGAGGATGGTGCTAGAATCCATTGATATTAATTGGCATGAAAGCAATCATACGGACGCTGGGGACGGTCCTGATTGGCTTTTTGATTCCGAATCTTTGTTTAAGTCATTTAATCTTCCTGTATTTTCAAATGATTTAACTCCTGCTAATCCCTACTTTTCTGTGAACAATCTAAGGAATATAAGTGCTTCAAGGTCTTCCTCGTCCCTTTAACAAGAAAACCCTGCACCTGCTGATGTTGAGTCAAATGTGGATTCTTCCGGTTCTAGTGCAACAAGTGAAACTGTCGTATACAACAATCACCCCATAATAGATGTTGCCCCACAATCAACT
Organism: Smallanthus sonchifolius; assembly: GCA_023525975.1. NCBI lineage: Eukaryota > Viridiplantae > Streptophyta > Magnoliopsida > Asterales > Asteraceae > Smallanthus > Smallanthus sonchifolius. Next base: position 22,715,049 of record CM042043.1, read on the forward strand.
GCTGAAGATCCCATTATTGATGAAGCTGACCCTACTGTCAATAACATCACAAATCTGGATGAGATCTTGGAGGAAGATGAGATTCCTTAGTTGAGAATTCACAAGAATCATCCCACTGACAATATCATTGGTCCAATCAATGTGGGTGTTCGCACCCGTAGTGCCTGTGAAGCACTGAATGATGGCATGTTCTCATGCTTCATTTCTCAAGTGGAACCGAAGAACATCAAAGAAGCTTTGCTTGAGAACGGATGGGTGGAAGCAATGCAAGAAAAATTACAGCAATTCTCCAAACTGAATGTCTGGAATCTGGTGGATCTTCCCAAGAACAAATTACCTATCGGCACTCGTTGGGTATTTCGTAACAAAAAGGATGAAGGAGGAATTGTAGTTCGGAACAAAGCTCGTTTGGTTGTTCAAGGATTCTATCAAGAAGAAGGGATTGATTTTGATGAAGTGTTTGCACCAGTGGCTCGCTTGGAAGCCTTCAGAATGTTTCTCGCCTATGCAGCCTACATGGACTTCACAGTTCATCAAATGGATGTCAAAAGCGCATTTCTGTATAGAAAAGTTCAAGAAGAAGTTTATGTCAAGCAGCCATCGGGTTTCATTGATCCTACCTTTCTAGACCGTGTCTACAAACTAGACAAGGCATTGTATGGTCTTTATCAAGCACCTCGTGTGTGGTATGAGACGTTATCTAAGCATCTGCTTAATAATGGTTTCACACGAGGAGCAATTGACCAAACTTTTTTTAAACGGAAGGATGGAGAGGATACAATCTTGGTGCAGATTTATGTTGATGATATCATATTTGGATCCACCAATCCTCGTATGTGCAAAGAGTTCGAAGAAGTAATGCGTTCTAAGTTTGAAATGAGCTCTATGGGAGAGATGAAGTTCTTTTTAGGATTGCAAGTTGATCAGTCAGAGTCAGGAATTCTTATTCATCAAGAGAAATATGTCAAAGACATCCTGACCAAGTTCAAAATGACTGAGTCTTATCCTTTCAAAACTCCGGTAGAAGTTCGACATTGCCTGTCTCCCGATTTGGATGGCGAAAGCGTTGATCAACACCTCAATCGTTCCACGATAGGATCTCTCATGTATCTCACTTCCAGCAAACTCTCTCATTTAGTTGCAGTCAAACGTATTTTAAAATATTTAAAGTATAAGCCAAAACTTGGTCTTTGGTATCCTAAAAATATCTTGTTTGATCTTGTGGCTAATTCAGATTCGGACTATGGGGGGTGCAACTTAGACCGCAAGTCCACCTCTGAGGGATTGTCAATTCCTTGGCAACCGCCTTATCTCATGGCAATGTAAGAAACAGACAACCGTTTCCCAATCCACTACCGAACCCAAATACATTGCCGCGATGCTCTATTATTCCCATGTCAGATGGATTCACCATCAAATGCTTGACTATGGGATCACATTCCATGAGACACCAATCCTTTGTGACAACACTTTCATTCTACTAGGGGCGAACTTAGCAAGTTCGCCTAGTCTCAGTAGATGCGAACTTATTAAGTTCGCCTATAGTAGAAGCTTGCCTATAAATAGAGTTTACTTGTTCAGGTTTGAATATGCTTATGACTTTGAATGCTCTGTTCTACAAACTCTATGTTTGAATGAAATAGAAGAGAAATTTATTTACTCTGTGATTGTTACCAGTTCTATTGTCATCATGTATACACATACATTGATACGATTGGATTCTGCACTCCGTGTCATTGATACGTCACGTCTCGAGTATGATCTACAGGAGAGTCATGTGGACCTACAAGTGGTATCAGAGACATTGCTCGTGATTTGTGAGTGATTTGTGATTGTTTTGTGATGATTTGTGTCCAATTTGACAAGAAATTGGTTAACTTTTGCAAGTTTTCATGTTCATGGAGTTTTCAAGTTCTTGAGAGTTATTTTAGTGCTTATTTCATGATTTTGAAGGTGTTTTTGAAGAAATTGATCCATTAGAAGTGTTCTAAATCACATTATACTCAATCCTACGGTTCAATTTTATCAAATTCCATCAAATCAGTGAGCTATGGTGATTTTCAGAATTTTTTGTTTGTGTTTTGATTGAAGACTCATCTTCCTGAGTTTGTTACAGCTGAACCAGGCGAACTTAGTTCTGAATTCTATTGCATGCGAACTTACCAAGTTCGCTCCACTCAGTTCAGGCGAATTTATTCATTAGGCGAACTTATCTTTTTTACTTGATTAAGTGAACTTATCAAGTTCGCTTGGGGTCAAGTTCGCTTGAAGGCTAGAAGCGAACTTATTATCTTCGCCTAAGGGTACTCTTGTTCATACTTGGCATTTTTTGAAAGTTTGTTGAAAATAGAAAATATGGTGCAAGTTACTAATATGTTCAACTATGATAATGAGATTGGTACATCTCAGAAACCACCAAAGTCGTTAAGTCTTGCTGATTATCCAAACTGGAAAGATCGTTTTGATCAGTTTGTGTCATTTACCGATACGAGCTTATAGATTCCTATTTTAGAAGGTTATACACATCCTACATACTCATGGATGGGGAAGGATGATGTTCCTAAACCAGTATCTGCATTAACTACAGAAGAGAAATAGTTATTTGATCGTGAGAAGAAAGCTATGGCTAGCATTTCTATGTTACTTCCAAAGGAAATTTATCACAGCTTCAAACAATTTAATTCTTCTCAACAATTGTGGGAAGCTTTGTAGAAAAGGTGTGAAGGGAGTCTAGATGTGATGAAAAGTAGGAAAGAGTTATTGAAAAACCAATTTCTAGTTTTCAAACATTTTCAAAATGAATCACTAGATGATCTGGCAACAAGATTTTATCATTTGCTGAGTGTATTATCAAGTGCATCGGTTGTTTATGAAACTGAGGAGATCAATGATAAGTTTGTGGAGTCTTTACCATCAAAATTTGACGTGTATTCTATGTTGATCAAAGAAAATGCCAAATACAAAACCATGTCTCTTGAAGATGTTATTGGAAAGATTCAATATCATGATTTGAATATGAAGAAGAAAGAAACAAATATGGAACATATTCACAATCCTGTAATGTATTTTGCTAAGTCTTCTGGTAAAATTGGTACTGGTGTTGTTTTCTTTTCTAGTGATGGTCAAGATAATTCAAGTGAACACGTCTCTGGAGTTTCAAGTCAAACTGGATTTTCTGCAAATACATCTACTTCATCTTCTGGATCACACAGTACTAATTCAGTTCATATGAATCAAAGAGTTACTGATGATTATCAAGCAATGTTTTCTTCCTTCATGGCATCATATGAGAATTTTATTGGAGGAAAGATTCATGATCCTAAAGTTCCAAAAGAAGATTTTCGTCAAATTGATCTAGTAGATTTGGAGGAGATGAATATTCAATGGAATATGGCCATGCTTATGCGACAAGCAAAGGATTTTTTAAAGAAGACCGGAAGAAAGTATATTGGTTCCAATAGTCGATCAAGAATGGGATTTGACAAATTAAAAGTTCGATGTTATAATTGTCAAGAATATGGTCATTTTACCAAAGAGTGTGTGAAGCCGAAAGTGGAGTTTGATTCTCTAAAGAAGAAGAATATTTTTTAGAATAATCGTTCTCAGTCACATGTTTCTTCTTGATCTGGAAATTTAAATCATGCATCCACATCATCTGCTATGGTTGCACAAAATGATGAAAATTATGATTGGGGTATTCATCTAGAAGATCTGGTTGGTGCTGTGAGTCAAGCTTTTGTAGCTGAAATTCATTCTAAAAATCCTGAAGAGACAACTGATGATGATAGTTCAAGTGATGGTGAAAGTCTGAAAAGTGATGATGAAGAGCATGTTAAAGTACAAAATGTTGCTTCTGATATTTCTTTTGCATCTGGTGTATCTGAAAATGAAATTAAGTTGATTAAAAGATCTTCTAGTGAAACTGTATCTGAAGATATTCCAATTTCTAAAGTCTTCATGGCATATATGTCAGATCCTTCAAAGGTAAAAAACTCTATCTTTAATATTTACTGCTCTAATTATGTATTTGTGAAGGATAAAATGCATAAGGTAATGGATGATAACACAAACTTGATTTGTGATATGAAATCCATGCATATAGTTAATCAAAAGTTGAAAGATAATGATAAGCTTTGTATGGATATAATTGAATCTTTGAAAAGAGATTTAAATTCTTTGGGGTTAAAGTACAAGGAACAAGCATATCATCCGGATATGGCTTATGCTGAAATTGAAAAGCGAAATGAAATTGTCGCTCAGAAAAACAAGGAGATTTCTGATAAAGAATCAGAGGTGATCAAATTACATCTAAAGCTGGAAAGTTTTGGAAATTCATCAATTGTTTTGGATAATTTTCATGATAATGCTGATCCTACAAAGAGGGTTGCTGGAGTTGGGTTTGTTCCTCCACCTTTTAATGGGAATTATGTAGTTGAACCAGAAATCATAAATGAGGAGGATATTGATCCACAGACAGTCTTGAAGGTTAATCCAGTGACAGGTGAAGTGATGGTTTACGATTCTGACAATGATGATGAAGGGTTTGATAATAATATGGCTGAAGGCGTACCTAAAGAAGTGAAACTTGATGAACCAAAGATGGTGAAACAAGTTACAAGAGATAGATGCATTCTAACGAACCTGATGAAGTTGTACAACCTAACCTTACCAAAGTTTTATCTATAAGTGGTTTTGTTGGTGCTGGTCAAGTTTTAATAACAACTACTAAGGTGATTAGACAAGTTTATGTTCCAAAGAAGAATGTTGAAATTGTTGTTAAATTAGCTGATGGGGATTCTTCTGGATGTTCGTCAACTTTAAGAAAAAGTTCCTATGTCGGAGATCATCGAGATAAAAGAGTATGCTTTCATTGTAATGAATTGGGTCATACTTTAAGAAGAAGCCTTTGATTTCAGAGAAAGGCAAATTCAAAATTGTTCCCCATAACAAAAAGTGGTGACGATTCTGAAATGATCTAATGTGGGAAAGCCTACATCTGATGTAGTGAAGAAAGTTCCATTGCGGCAATCTGTGCCTACTCAGTCATTTGCTAAATCCATAGGATTTAAGCAAAATGATATACATGTGTCTAAACCAGCGTTTGTGCATACTGGTGTGAGAAATGTTGCTGATTTTCAAAAGCATTTTGAGATTCCATGTGTTGGAATCACAAAAGGTTCACAACCTGAGGTCAAACTTTCTCGACCACAAAGGAGGAGACGTAACAGAAAATTAATGAAACTTTTTGAAACTTCCGATTTTGATAATAATAATTCTAGAAATGTTTTTCAAAAAGATAATCATGTTTCTCCATCGAGAAGTTCTGATTTTGTTGGTCCTTATGTACCAAAGGTTAATGACAAAGTAAATTGTGAACTCATTGAAGTTGTTTATTTTGATGCTTCTAGACGACCCAAGACCACAATGGCTTGGGTTCCCATTTCTAACTGATTTTCTTTGTTTATGTAGGGGCAACCAAGGAGGACTATCAACAATACTTGGTATGTGGATCGTGGTTGTTCTCGACATATGACAGGAAATATTCGTTTGCTTGAAGATGTTATTAAAATTGATGGCGATTATGTTGCTTTTGTTGGGAATAAAGGCGGGTACATAACATGTCAAGGTACTTTGAAGAATGACAAGGTTAAATTTGAGAAAGTGAACTATGTTGAGCAGCTTGAACACAATCTTTTGAGTGTATCTCAAGTATGTGACAAGAAGTTTTCATTCCATTTCAATGATACTGAATGTTATATCTTGAAGCCGGGATTTGTTATTCCTGAAGAATGGATTCTAATGAAGGCTCCGAGGAGAAATGACACATACGTTTTAGACATGAGTGTTGCAACGACAACGGATTCTATTCCGACATGTTTACTCTCTAAGGCGTCTGAATCTAACTCTATTCTGTGGCACAGGAAGCTTGCTCACATCAATTACAGAAAAATGAATTATTTAGTGAAGAATGATCTAGTTATTGGTGTTTCGAAAATGAAATTCTTCGTTCCTGATGACTGTATTCCTTGCAAGAAGGGGAAACAACACAAGAAGTCCCACAAATCTAAGTCAAAGAATTCTATTGTAACTCCATTGGAGCTGCTACATATGTATTTGTTTAGACCGATTAGTATTAGGAGCATCGGAGGTAAATCCTACTGTCTGGTGGTAACAGATGATTTCTCTAGATTTTCATGGGTTAAGTTCCTTGATTTGAAAGCTGAAACAACAGAGACGTACAATTCTTAATCCTGGGTTTAGAGAATTTGTGCAAACAGAAAGTCAGAAGAATTAGGAGTGACAATGGCAGCGAGTTCAAGAATAGCAAGTTGGGTTTTTCTGTTTACAAAAGGGAATTCATCATGAATTCAATGCGCCATATGTACCTCAACAAAATGGAGTTGCTGAACGAAATAACAGAACTTTGGTTGAAACGGCACGTACGATGCCTGTAGATTCTAAGCTTCCAGTTACTTTTTGGGCTGAGGCTGTGAATACTAAGTGTCATGTTTTAAACAGAGTTTTGACCATGAAGCGACACAACAATACATGCTATGAGTTGCTTAATAATCGGAAGCCAAATATGGAATATTTACTACCTTTTGGCAATCATTGTCCTGTTGAAGGTTAGAGATGCCCCAACCAAGTTTAGTGCTAAAGCTATTGAAGGGATCTTTCTAGGGTATGTTGCTAATTCTCTTACCAAAATGGTGTATAACAAAGAGACTCGTCAGGTTGAGGAATGGTTTCATATTAACTGTTCAAATCGTTCTTTACCTCAAATGGCGATTGGACCAGACTGGGCTTTTGATTATGACAGCTTATTCAAGTCTTTTCATTTACCTTCTGATATTTCTCCTGAAGAGGCTGATGTGTTGTATGAGTCTTGTCAGGATGCACATAATGGAGGTTTTATACCGACTGCGGTTCAACATTCATCTATTCCATCTACTTCTTTTCCTGATCCTAATGTTGCTTCTTGCTCGGGACCACAAGATTCTGATAGTGAGGAAGAGGATATTGTTTTTCAAGATTCTTCTGCTGATCCATTATTCATGGATGAACCTTCTTCTCCGACACAAGTTCAGGGGGAGATTCCTACGAATCTAGACTCGGAGATACCAGTTAATCAGGACTTGTCTTCTCAACCTGAAACGACTCAAGTTGATGTATTGCCGGTTCCTGAAGTTCCATCAATCAAAGAACTCAAAGATCACTCGGTGACAAATATAATTGTAAATTTGAGACATGGAGTGTAGACGCGTTCTTTAATCGAAAACACTAGTTTGTATACATGTATTAAGGATACTGGTGTTCTTGATGTTTGCGGTTTTATTTCTCAGGTCGAACCAAACAATGTTGAAATGGCTTTGTGCGATAACAATTGGATAGAAGCAATACAGGAAGAGCTTGCTCAATTTGATAAGCTAAAAGTCTAGAATCTTGTAGATCTTCCAAAGGGTGTGTATCTAATTGGCACTAAGTGGGTGTTTAAATGCAAGAAAGACGACCGATGTGTTGTGGTGAGAAATAAGGCAAGATTAGTTGTACAGGGGTTCAATCAACAAGAGGGAATTGATTACACCGAGGTTTATGCTCTTGTTGCTAGGCTTGAAGCTATTCGGTTTTTTCTTGCTTTTGCTTCATACAAAGGGTTTAAGGTGTTTCAATTAGATGTGAAGAGTGCTTTCTTATATGGAAAGTTCAAGGAAGAGGTTTATGTGTGTCAGCCGCCGGGGTTTGAAGATCTAGTTCATCCGTCTAGAGTTTTCAAGATTGATAAAGCTCTTTATGGTTTACATCAAGCTCCTCGAGCGTGGTACGAAACGTTGTCTAAACATCTTATGGATAATGGCTTTGTGCGTGGCCAAATTGACTCGACCTTATTCATTAAGAAAGCAGGGGGAGAATACCTACCGGTTCAGATATATGTAGATAATATTATTTTTGGTTTTACAAATGAAGGGTTGTGCAAAGAGTTTGAGAGTGTTATGAAATCGAAGTTTGAAATGTCAGCTATGAGAAAGTTATCATTTTTCCTAGGACTTCAAGTTAATAAGAAGGAAGATGGTTTCTTTATTCATCAGTCCAATTATGTCAAAGACATCTTGAGCCTGTTCAAGATGGAGGACTATACCCCATACGATACTCCAATTCCGGTTAATCATAAGCTGAGTTCTGACCCGGATGGAAAAGACATTGATTGCCGACTCTACCGGGCAATGATTGGATCTCTCATGTAGTTAACCGCTTCAAGGCCAGATATAATGTTTGTTGTGTGTAATTGTTCCAGATTCCAAGCAAAACCAAAGGAGTATCATTTGATAGCAGTCAAGAGAATCTTTCGTTATCTGAAAGGAAAACAAAGATTGGGATTGTGGTTTCCACATGGTTCTAACTTTGAATTCAATGCATATACTAACTCTAATTTTGGTGGTTGTTGTTTGGATAGGAAATCTACAACAGGTGGTTGCCAGTTCTTGGGTAATCGTCTAGTTTCCTAGCAGTGCAAAAATCAAACTACGGTCTCCATTTCAACATGTGAAGCAGAATACATCGCTGCTGCAAATTGTTGTTCACAGATTTTGTGGATACAACAGAAATTAAGAGACTGTGGTTTGAATTTCACAATGTTGGTCCATGGAGCCTCGTCGAGTAGCGGAAATACACGGATCTGTTTAGTGATTTACGTGGGAACAAAGAATAACGAGATAGAGAGAAACACGAACATAAAGAATAGAATCAATACAAAAACGATACGTAATCCATAACAACGAAGTTATCTCACATTACATACCGAAGAAGTACACATCTCTCGTCTACGCTCATGGTCCAGGGGCGGGAGAGCTCATCCCTCCTCGACACCTCTCGACCTAGTTCCCAGAAGTTCCAGCTACAAATGAGGCCATCATCTCATATTTATAGGGGAAGGAACAGTACTTATCTAAGTACGCAGGGTTTGGTCATGCGTACTTGACAAGTACGCAAGGCAAAAGCCTTGCGTACTTACCAAGTACGCAGGACCAAACTGGTGTGCAGGCTAAGTACTCAGGAACACCCTTCTGCGTACTAGCCACGTACACCGATACATAGAATTTTATCTAGAGTTACAAAAACATGCTTCTACAAACTCCCTCTTAACTATAGCATCAAATTCTATCTATCACTAACACTGATAATCATCAGATTACAAAGAATGTTTTAAGAGACTCACTCTAAACTAACTACATCACGTGTCTTTTGGCGAGACTTGATCTTCTGGCATTCCACTTGAGATCTTCAAATCTTCAAACTTCAGTCTTCAGTTGCCGAGTGATGACAAACCCGACTCCCTCTTAACTGTAGCTTTCATTGTAGATCACACCAAGTGCTTCAATAAGAACCAACTAACCCAACACAACTCATTGTAGTTCATCCTCCCAGCAGTAGCAACCTCCACCCTGACTTAGAATTCCTCCAAACCAGCTGGCATATGATAGAGAGTTTGAATTTCCAATAACCTACATCAAACTAATCAGCTCCCATAAGAATTCAAGTAAGATAAACTTTAGTCTTCACACCAGATGTGTCCAACTCTATCCTATATCTTCACGAGTCAACCAAATTCCCGAAGATGTTCATTTCCAATTTCCCCTTTCAATGTAACCTTCTCCTGACTAGACAAGAAACAAGGGAACGTTTCCTATCCCGTCGACAAATGATAAAAGGTTCCATCTTCAACTAATAATCCAACGGATATCCAGCTTCATCCTGAAAACACTTGATAGAATCAAACACAAAATCATGCTCAGCAGTGATCATCCTGAATCCAAAGTCCAACATTCTTCAATTAGATCTTCATTCCTGGTTCACACCTCCTAATCTGTATACATTCACCATGGCGTGAAGTTCCATAACTAGGTTGTCTATCTGACATTCCACCCAGATCCCAAATGAGAAATCCAATCATAACTAAATAACATCAAATCTTGAACACAGGCTTGACCAATGATCACAAAAAATATAGTTTACAAGAGAAATCATAGTTGAGATCCATGTTATGTTAAAGAGGTATATATATATAGGAAGTACCAACGGCTTTTCCACCACCTCTTTAATGTCTCATGAATACTAGATTTTATCCCCCTCATTTCTCTGTAAACTATGACCAGCTTCATCACCGCTTCACTCAAATCTTCAAAACCACAACTAGTCAAATCTAGGATTTTATTCTTTTATTCCTTTGCAAAGATCTAAAACAGCAAGTCATTGGATTCAAGTTGTTCCAGTATTCATCCCCTATTAAAGAAGTATCATAGATACTCGTAGCCTACATATTCAGGTTTGAATACCTAAACAATATGATTCTTTTTGCAAAGACCCAAAGCAGCAACATCTTCACAAATAGAACGAGACCTTTAGCCGATAACGACACACTTGCTCCCATTAGTTCAACATTCATACCCTATTAAATAAGTATCCCGGATACTCGTAGGCTACATTTTCAGGTATGGACACTTAAACAATGTATGACAAGTGGTATCGTCCATCAAAAATCTCGTCCGTGTTTCGCCAAGCCACATCGTATACAAATTCTGGTCCGGAAAAACCAAAATTACTATCTTCTCAAAAATGGCCCGAAACACGCGTACAAATGATACCTAAAAAATTTGGCCAAGGAAAATTTTCCTGCCAAAAAACTCGCTATTTTTTTTTAATCCCAGATGATAGTTAATGCGTATTTGCTAAGTACACATATATAGGGTGTTCCTGGTACTTAGTAAGTTCGCAAAGCCAAGTCTACATGCGTACCTGATAAGTTCGCAAACCCAAATGCCCATCGTACATGCTAAGTTCACAGAGCCAACTACTCATGCGTACTTAGCAAGTACGGAGGACAACTACTCTTGCGTACTTAGTAAGTACACAGGGCAAAACCCATGCGTACTTAGTAAGTACGCAGAAAAGCTAAATTTACGTACTTAACAAAAAGTAGCAACGTTCTTGACAGATCTTGAGGAGAATGCTCGAAAAGTGTTGGATCTGATAAATTGATGCTTCCAAAAGCTTAGAAATCATCTTCTAACAAACCCTCAGCCTTCCAAACACCAAATGAAGCGATAACAAAGACGAATCTAAGGATTTTTGATAGAAAAAGTAGCGAACTTTCATAACTCAGATCTGCTCCAAAAACCCTAAAACTCGAATCTGGAACACAAATCAACGAACACCGAGGCTCTGATACCAGTTGTAGGTCCCTTAAGCCTCGTCGCACAGTGATTTGCATAGGAACAAAGAAGAACGAGACAGAGAGAAACACGAACATAAAGAAGAGAATCAACACAAAAACGATACGTAATCCATAACAACGAAGTCATCTCACATTACATACCGAGTAAGTACACATCTCTCGTCTACGCTCACGGTTATAGTTAGATTGTTCTTTTCTTTCTTCCATCGTTCTTTGGACTTTTCATTAAGTATGCTTCTATCCAAGAGTGGTATTCTCCTGTACTAAGCTTGTATAAGTTTTACTCAAATACACAAGTAAAGTCATCAAGTTCTGACATATATCACAACTTTGTGATATATGTCTCCTTGACGACTTTACTTGTCTATTTGAGCAAAACTTATACAAGCTAAGTACAGGAGAATACCACTCTTGGATAGAAACATACTTAATGAAAATTCCTATTGTTGGTGAAAAGGCCAAAGAACGATGGAATAAAAAAAAGAACAATCTAATTATGCATTCCCTTGGATTTGCTACAAGGATTGTTAAAGAAGAAATTGCAGTTTATTGTGATTTCTCTAACAAACAAAAACAGTTAAATAAATTTAACTAAAGCTGTTGTAAAAAATTAACAGAAGAGCCACAGTTATGTTTTGGCTGCGATCAAATCAAAGACAAAAAAATATTTCAAAAAGAAATATAAGAAAAAATACAAAACAAAAACAAGGTTTTGGAAAACTAAGAAAAAAAATTTACTCTGGGAAAATACTTTTCTAACAGAAAACCAAAGGTCTGCAATCAAGGAAAAAAGAAATGTCGTTGCTGGATATGCTCTTAAGAAGGACATTATGCCAATGAATGTCCTAATAAACAAAAATTTCCAGAAAAAACAAAGCTCATTTTAGAAGCCGAAAATGAAGGATATTTTCCTTCAGAAAACATTTTTGAGGGCTATATGCAAGTATATTCTTCATAAATAAAGTATGACTCATCCTCTAAAACAACTATAGACAGTACAGAATGAGCAAAACCCATCCTTCAAACAGGGAGGGTAATCCTGACAATTCATATTTTTGTCATAATTACCATACCCTAAAAGAAATATATTTTCCAGAAATCAAAGATCAGGTTTTTGATGTTCAAGAACCCAAAACTGAAGAAGATTACTCCTCTGAAGAAGAAGAAAAAGAAACCCCAACATACAATAATAGGATGAACCAAACTAATGCTAGTAGCAGTAGTTACAAAAAATCCTATAGAAAAAAGAAAACAGAATTTTCTATGCCCTATAAGGCATACCTAATTCTAATCATGGTAGTTCAACTGCAATTGACACCATTAAAATAGACTGTATCTTCGATCTTGAAAAAAGAAAAGAAGTTATAGACAAATGGAATACTGAGATTAGCCTAATAATCTAGAAGAATTTTCTAAAGCTAAGGCTTTGTTATTATTAATTGAGCACAAATCAGCAGAAATTATCCAAGATTTCATTAAAGGAACGACTTGGAACGAAGATGTGCATGGTGAAGAGCTTTTTGATCATATTATTAACGCCATCTATATAATGTTTTTAGGTTTCGATTTTCTTACAAATAAAGACCATGAAAATCAAAAACTGCTTGAAAAATCAAGACAAGTTCCGGTGATATATGTCTCCTTGATGACTTTACTTGTCTATTTGAGCAAAACTTATACAAGCTAAGTACAGGAGAATACCACTCTTGGATAGAAGCATACTTAATGAAAATTCCTATTGTTGGTGGAAAGGCCAAAGAACGATGGAATAAAGAAAAGAACAATCTAATTATGCATTCCCTTGGATTTGTTACAAGGATTGTTAAAAAAGAAATTGAAGTTTATTGTGATTTCTCCAACAAACAAAAACAGTTAAATAAATTTAACTAAAGATGTTGTAAAAAATTAACAGAAGAGCCACAGTTATCTTTTGGCTGTGATCAAATAAAAGACAAAAAATACAAAACAAAAAGAAGGTTTTGGAAAACTAAGAAAAAAAATTTACTCCTGGAAAATACTTTTCTAACAGAAAACCAAAGGCCTACCCTCAAGGAAAAAAGAAATGTCATTGCTGGATATGCTCTTAAGAAGGACATTATGCCAACGAATATCCTAATAAACAAAAATTTCTAGAAAAAACAAAGCTCATTTTAGAAGCCGAAAATGAAGGATATTTTCCTTCAGAAAACATTTTTGAGGGCTATATGCAAGTATATTCTTTAGAAATAAAGTATGACTCATCCTCTAAAACAACTATAGACAGTACAGAATGAGCAAAACCCATCCTTTAAACAGGGAGGGTAATCCTGACAATTCATATTTTTGTCATAATTACCCTACCCTAAAAGAAAAAGACTTTCTAGAAATCAAAGATCAGGTTTTTGATGTTCAAGAACCCAAAACTGAAGAAGAATACTCCTCTGAAGAAGAAGAAGAATAAGAAAAAGAAACCCCAACATACAATAATAGGATGAACCAAACTAATGCTAGTAGCAGTAGTTACAAAAAATCCTACAGAAAAAAGAAAACAGAATTTTCGATGCCCTATCACAAAGGCATACCTAATTCTAATAATGGTAGTTCAACTGCAATTGACACCATTAAAATAGACTGTATCTTCGTTCTTGAAAAAAGAAAAGAAGTTATAGACAAATAGAATACTGAGATTAGCCTAATAATCCAGAATAATTTTCTAAAGCTAAGGCTTTGTTATTATTAACTAAGCACAAATCAGCAGGAATTATCCAAGATTTTATTAAAGGAACGGCTTGGAACAAAGATGTGCATGGTGAAGATCTTTTTCATCAAATTATTAACGCCATCTATATGATGTTTTTAGGTGTCGATTTTCTTACAATTAAAGACCATGAAAATCAAAAACTGCTTGAAAAAGCAAGACAAGTTCTGACAACTTTGTGATATATGTCTCCTTGACGACTTTACTTGTCTATTTGAGCAAAACTTATACAAGCTAAGTACAGGAGAATACCATTCTTGGTTAGAAGCATACTTGATGAAAATTCCTATTGTTGGTGAAAAGGCCAAAGAACGATAGAATAAAGAAAACAACAATCTAACTGTGCATTCACTTGGATTTCCTACAAGGATTGTTAAAGAAGAAATTGCAGTTTATTGTAACTTCTCCAACAAACAAAAACAGTTAAAGAAATTTAACAAAAGCTGTTGTAGAAAATTAACAGAAGAGCTATAGTTATCTTTTGGCTGTGATCAAATCAAAGACAAAAAATATTTCAAAAAGAAATATAAGAAAAAATACAAAACAAAAACAAGGTTTTGGAAAACTAAGAAAAGAAAATTTACTCTTGAAAATACTTTTCTAACAAAAAACCAAATGTCTGCCCTCAAGGAAAAAAGAAATTTCGTTACTAGATATGCTCTGAAGAAGGACATTATGCCAACGAATGTCCTAATAAACAAAAATTTCCAGAAATAACAAAGCTCATTTTAGAAGCCGAAAATGAAAGATATTTTCCTTCAGAAAACGTTTTTGAGGGCTATATGTAAGTATATTCTTTAGAAATAAAGTATGACTCATCCTCTAAAACAACTACAGACAGTACATAAAGGGCAAAACCCATCCTTCAAACAGGGAGGGTAATCCTGACAATTCATATTTTTTTTTCAGAATTACCCTACCCTAAAAGAAAAATATTTTCCATAAACAAATATCAGGTTTTTGTTGTTCAAGAACCCAAAACTGAAGAAAAATACTCCTCTGAATAAAGAAGAAGAAAAAGAAACCCCAACATACAATAATAGAATGAACCAAACTAATGCTAGTAGCAGTAGTTACAAAAAATCATATAGAAAAAAGAAAACAGAATTTTCTATGCCCTATCACAAAGGCATACCTAATTCTAATAATGGTAGTTCAACTGCAATTGACACCATTAAAATAGACTGTATCTTCGATCTTGAAAAAAGAAAAAAAAGTTATAGACAAATGGAATACTTAGATTAGCCAAATAATCGAGAAGAATTTTCTAAAGCTAAGGCTTTGTTATTATTAACTAAGAACAAATCAGCAGGAATTATCCAAGATTTCATTAAAGGAACGGCTTGGAACGAAGATGTGCATGGTGAAGATCTTTTTGATCAAATTATTAATGCCATCTATATGATGTTTTTAGGTGTCGATTTTCTTACAAATAAAGACCATGAAAATCAAAAACTGCTTGAAAAAGCAAGAAAAGTTCTGACATTTATCACAACTTTGTGATATGTCTCCTTGACGACTTTACTTGTCTATTTGAGCAAAACTTATACAAGCTAAGTACAGGAGAATACCACTCTTGGATAGAAGCATATTTAATGAAAATTCCTCTTGTTTGTGAAAAGGTCAAAGAACGATGGAATAAAGAAAAAAACAATCTAACTATGCATTCCCTTGAATTTGCTACAAGGATTGTTAAAGAAGAAATTCCAGTTTATTGTGATTTCTCCAACAAACAAAAATAGTTAAAGAAATTTAACAAAAGTTGTTGTAAAAAATTAACAGAAAAGCCACAGTTATCTTTTGGCTGTGATCAAATCAAAGATAAAAATTATTTCAAAAATAAATATAAGGAAAAATACAAAACAAAAAGAAGGTTTTGGAAAACTAAGAAAAGAAACTCCTGGAAAATACTTTTCTAACGAAAAACCAAAAGTCTGCCCTCAAGGAAAAAAAATATGTCGTTGTTAGATATGCTCTGAAGAAGGATATTATGCTAACGAATGTCCTAATAAACAAAAATTTCCAGAAAAACAAAGCTCATTTTCGAAGCCAAAAACGAATGATATTTTCTTTCAAAAAGCATTTTTTAGGGCTATATGCAAGTATATTCTTCAGAAATAAAGTATGACTTATCCTTTGAAACAACTACAGACAGTACAGAATGAGCAAAACTGTAACATCCCGAGTTTTAGAGCACGAGAGAATTCACGAGGAATTAAAACTTAAATAAAAAGAAAGGAAGCGGGCTTGGGCCGGGGTGTATGGGCCGAAAGGGGCAAGGGTCGGGCCCTTATAAGCCTCAAGATCAGCCAAAAGCTCTCATTTCCATCATCATTTTCGTTTCTAGAGAGAGAAGGTGAGAGAGAGTCTAGAGAGAGAAAGTCCCGGTTTTCGGATTAGAGCTTCAAGGATCGTTAGCAGGAGTCTCGCGAGTGTTTAGCAACGAAAAGGAAGTGATTACAGGTAACCGATTCTCCTAGATCTGAGTTTTAGTTCATTTTTGGGTTTTTCGGGTTTTGGGTGAAACGGGAACGTTTTTACAGATGAAACTGAAAGAAAAGCATAGATTTGAGTTCTTAAACGAAAAACAAACGTTTTGAATGTAAAAAGTCCGGATCTTGACCAGGTCGGACCTGCATTGCGAAAGTTAGGGTTTTTCACGGGGAAGAAGGCTGGTCTGCGCAGGTCGAAACTAGAAGTTTCGATAGGTCTAGGACATGTATCGAAACTGTCTGGGACATGTATCGAAACTAGGTAGTTTCGATAGTCAGCATGTATCGAAACTAGGAGTTTCGATAGGTCTGCAGGTATCGAAACTAGAAGTTTCGAGCGGCCTGCACCTGTCGAAACTAAGTAGTTTCGATAGGTCTGCATCAGTAAGTGAAGTCAGTGTATTCACCTGTAACAGAACGAGTAAACCGTTAGAGTCGGGATTAGGTCTGATATGTGTCAACTGTTATGATTGTTCAGATTGAGTGAGATCCAGTAGACCATTCCAGCTAAGATAAGAGGTGAGTTCTAATCCCCTTTTTGCCTTCTTTAGGGGTGGTGTGCATACTTAGTGTAAAGTGTTTATTATATTTTATATATTATAAACTGAAGAGAAAAGCCATGTTTTAGTGAAAGGTTTAAAAGAGGCAAAAGTATGTTTTCAGTAAAGTAAGATATATCATTTGGCAAGCGTTTACTATATTTTCATATACATAAACAAAGGCATGATATATATATGATAAGCTATGTTTCAGAAAGTAAGATGTATTTTATGATAAGCTATGTTTCAGAAAGAAAGATGTATTTTTTTGATAAGCTATGTTTCAGTAAAAGCAAAGATATATCATTTGGCAAGCGTTTACTATATTTTTATATACATAAACAAAGGCATGATATAAGTTAAGTTATGAACAAGATTTACAGAAAGATTTATGAAAAGTAAAGTGAACAGCTTTCCTTCGGGAATGAGTACCAGTTTGTAAAGGTCCTTGGGACAGATGTTACTTGTACAAGATGTCAGATATGGGTTATACCCATTAGTAAGAGTCTCGGTGGCTCGTTAACAGTTGTACAATTGGAATGAGTGACGGCGGTTGCTCGGGGGACTACGCAATCCCCCATGTACCAGTTAAGAGGTATTGATCACGAGGACAATACCCGGTGTTGATCACGAGGACAACATCGTGTCATGTGGTGTTGCCCGCAAGGACAACATCATTGGGTCACGAGGACCCAGAAGGTATTGATCACGAGGACAATACCAGTATGTAACAGAATTGACGGATAAGCGGTAGTGTCGGTTCATGGTGTAAGCCATGGGGGCATTGACCAGGTACTTGTCGGTTCATGGATGTAAGCCATGAGGGCAGTACAGTAAAGATGAATTGACGGTTAAGTGGTACTGATCACGAGGACAATACCAGCAGTGATAAGAATTGACGGTTAAGCGGTATTGATCACGAGGACAGTACCAACAGTGACGAGGAATTGACGGATACTTTATGAATGTATTAAATTATGTTTTGAAAAGTGTAGTATGTAAAGTTTTGCCTTAAGGGCAGTATGTATGTATGTATTAGTAAATCTTTTGTATAAATGATTTAAAGTAAACGTTAGAACTCACTCAGCGTTGCTGATTTTTAGTATGCACATCAGTTAAGTGTAGGTGGCAGTAGATGGAAGTGGATGCTTGGCTTGGCGAGAAGAGTTACCCGAAGACCAGAGTCTGGCATCCTGTTTATGTTATTGTTTTAGTTGATTCAGACAAGTTTCAGTTGTATGTTGACAAGATATGTTTAGACATGTTATGTATTTCCGCTGCGTATGTTGAAGTTTTAAATCGTTTCCGCTGTGTTAATGAATGTCTTATGATTAAGTTCTATGTGTTGATGAGTAAATCCAATACGTGAGGCCTCCCGGGTTTGGGGCCTCACAAGTTGGTATCAGAGCCATAGTTTGAGAGATTTGGACATCCCCGATGTCCAGACTTAAACTGAGAATGGGACAGGAAGCGGATGCCAGTACGGGTAACTCAAGTCAAAGCATCAGAAGCGTATAGTAAGTAAAGTTACCTTTAGAGTGTCAAGATAAGAATAGAGGCTTTAGTGGAACCATGAAAGCGAATAAATAGAAAACAAGATGTGATGTAATGGTTAATTGCAGATGGCCAGTGTATATTAACATCTTACCTTACTTATTGTGTTCTACATATTCCCTAGCATGGTGAAATTAAATCTTTTGTTCTCTATCTTTCAGTTAGAAATGGCAAGACGTGGAGGAACTAGAGGAAGTGGAGGAGGAAGACGTGGTGGACGTACAGGCCGCCGCGGTGGAACTAGCATAAATCAAATGATCGAGGGGAGTGTTCACACTACCCATACTGACACAGAGGTTAGTCAGCACAATGTTGAACATGCGGAAGGAGATGACCAGACGTTTGAGTTTGAACCAGTAGTACAAGCAGCTATTAGCCGCGAGTTTACCCGATTGCTGAAAGAAACCTTACCGGCTATACTAGACGAAGCGTTGAGGAAGGCTAAGGAGAACTCCAATGTAATCCTAGCCACTGAAGGGCCAGTGGTGCTTCCAGCTGCGGGAGGACCAGTTCTGATGGAGAATGTTGCACCGCCTACGCGCGGATGCGATTACAAGGCATTTCGTGGTTGTGATCCCCCTGAGCTAACTGGGGAGAAAGAAGCAGCATATACCTTAGATTGGATCAATGGCATGGAATCCACCATCAGCCTCAGTGACTGTCGACCGGATCAAGCGGTCAGGTTCGCAGCTAAGTCACTAAAGGGAGAGGCAGCACACTGGTGGGAGACTGTGAAACAAGCGAAGGGTGACCAAGCGGTCGAGCTAATGAGGTGGAATGATCTGAAGGCATTAGTAATTTCGAAGTTCTGCCCTAAGAATGAAGTCCACAAGGTGGAGAGAGAGTTCCTGACTTTGCAAGCCGGACTCATGACTCACAGACAATATACTTCCAAGTACAACGAACTGGCACGCCTGGTGCCTCATCTTGTAACCACAGAAGAGAGGAGGATTCATTATTATATTCAAGGGTTGCCTCCAAAGATACGTACATTTGTAAATGCCAACACACCGAGTACCTTTGAGTCGGTGGTTGTTCTGAGTGGAGTTGTCTACGATGACATTGCCTCTGAAGTCATTTCTGAAGCGCCTATGAAACAAGCGGCTAAGCGGACTGGGGAGGACCTTCAGGGTCCTAATGATAAGAGGTCAAGGTTAGAAGCGGAGGGTTTGTGTGGAAAATGTGGAAAAAGGCACGGAGGAGAGTGCAGAGCTGGGCAGGTGGGATGCTTCAGGTGTGGCAAGTTTGGACACCAATCACGGGACTGCCAGCAAAAGCCAAGATGCCACAATTGTGGGGAGCAGGGGCACATGAGCCGAGATTGCAGGAAACCCAAGGAAGCGGAAGCGGGGGGATCTGGAAAGGGAAAGGGTGCAGAGAAGGAACCCTACATGAACAGAGCCAAGGCGAGGGTCTACCAGATGACTCAGTAAGGTACGTTGCAAGCTCTTATTGGTGATATGACAAGTTTATTTTTATTATTTCCTTACTAAATTAGTTAGCCCCATTAGTCTAGATGCCTTAGAATTTGAGATCATCCAAGGTTAAGCTCCCAGTGGTAGTTAATCACAATGGCCTTCATAACCAAGCTGCCTTGCATAGCTACAGTTTATGCCACCCATTCTATGATTAGCTATCAGATTAGCTTATGGCAGGTTTCGAGGACGAAACCTATTGTAAGGAGGGTAGACTTGTAACATCCCGAGTTTTAGAGCACGAGAGAATTCACGAGGAATTAAAACTTAAATAAAAAGAAAGGAAGCGGGCTTGGGCCGGGGTGTATGGGCCGAAAGGGGCAAGGGTCGGGCCCTTATAAGCCTCAAGATCAGCCAAAAGCTCTCATTTCCATCATCATTTTCGTTTCTAGAGAGAGAAGGTGAGAGAGAGTCTAGAGAGAGAAAGTCCCGGTTTTCGGATTAGAGCTTCAAGGATCGTTAGCAGGAGTCTCGCGAGTGTTTAGCAACGAAAAGGAAGTGATTACAGGTAACCGATTCTCCTAGATCTGAGTTTTAGTTCATTTTTGGGTTTTTCGGGTTTTGGGTGAAACGGGAACGTTTTTACAGATGAAACTGAAAGAAAAGCATAGATTTGAGTTCTTAAACGAAAAACAAACGTTTTGAATGTAAAAAGTCCGGATCTTGACCAGGTCGGACCTGCATTGCGAAAGTTAGGGTTTTTCACGGGGAAGAAGGCTGGTCTGCGCAGGTCGAAACTAGAAGTTTCGATAGGTCTAGGACATGTATCGAAACTGTCTGGGACATGTATCGAAACTAGGTAGTTTCGATAGTCAGCATGTATCGAAACTAGGAGTTTCGATAGGTCTGCAGGTATCGAAACTAGAAGTTTCGAGCGGCCTGCACCTGTCGAAACTAAGTAGTTTCGATAGGTCTGCATCAGTAAGTGAAGTCAGTGTATTCACCTGTAACAGAACGAGTAAACCGTTAGAGTCGGGATTAGGTCTGATATGTGTCAACTGTTATGATTGTTCAGATTGAGTGAGATCCAGTAGACCATTCCAGCTAAGATAAGAGGTGAGTTCTAATCCCCTTTTTGCCTTCTTTAGGGGTGGTGTGCATACTTAGTGTAAAGTGTTTATTATATTTTATATATTATAAACTGAAGAGAAAAGCCATGTTTTAGTGAAAGGTTTAAAAGAGGCAAAAGTATGTTTTCAGTAAAGTAAGATATATCATTTGGCAAGCGTTTACTATATTTTCATATACATAAACAAAGGCATGATATATATATGATAAGCTATGTTTCAGAAAGTAAGATGTATTTTATGATAAGCTATGTTTCAGAAAGAAAGATGTATTTTTTTGATAAGCTATGTTTCAGTAAAAGCAAAGATATATCATTTGGCAAGCGTTTACTATATTTTTATATACATAAACAAAGGCATGATATAAGTTAAGTTATGAACAAGATTTACAGAAAGATTTATGAAAAGTAAAGTGAACAGCTTTCCTTCGGGAATGAGTACCAGTTTGTAAAGGTCCTTGGGACAGATGTTACTTGTACAAGATGTCAGATATGGGTTATACCCATTAGTAAGAGTCTCGGTGGCTCGTTAACAGTTGTACAATTGGAATGAGTGACGGCGGTTGCTCGGGGGACTACGCAATCCCCCATGTACCAGTTAAGAGGTATTGATCACGAGGACAATACCCGGTGTTGATCACGAGGACAACATCGTGTCATGTGGTGTTGCCCGCAAGGACAACATCATTGGGTCACGAGGACCCAGAAGGTATTGATCACGAGGACAATACCAGTATGTAACAGAATTGACGGATAAGCGGTAGTGTCGGTTCATGGTGTAAGCCATGGGGGCATTGACCAGGTACTTGTCGGTTCATGGATGTAAGCCATGAGGGCAGTACAGTAAAGATGAATTGACGGTTAAGTGGTACTGATCACGAGGACAATACCAGCAGTGATAAGAATTGACGGTTAAGCGGTATTGATCACGAGGACAGTACCAACAGTGACGAGGAATTGACGGATACTTTATGAATGTATTAAATTATGTTTTGAAAAGTGTAGTATGTAAAGTTTTGCCTTAAGGGCAGTATGTATGTATGTATTAGTAAATCTTTTGTATAAATGATTTAAAGTAAACGTTAGAACTCACTCAGCGTTGCTGATTTTTAGTATGCACATCAGTTAAGTGTAGGTGGCAGTAGATGGAAGTGGATGCTTGGCTTGGCGAGAAGAGTTACCCGAAGACCAGAGTCTGGCATCCTGTTTATGTTATTGTTTTAGTTGATTCAGACAAGTTTCAGTTGTATGTTGACAAGATATGTTTAGACATGTTATGTATTTCCGCTGCGTATGTTGAAGTTTTAAATCGTTTCCGCTGTGTTAATGAATGTCTTATGATTAAGTTCTATGTGTTGATGAGTAAATCCAATACGTGAGGCCTCCCGGGTTTGGGGCCTCACAAAAACCCATCCTTCAAACAGTAGAGTAATCCTAACAATTCATATTTTTGTCAGAATTACCCTACCCTAAAAGAAAAATATTTTCCAGAAATCAAAGATAAGGTTTTTGCTGTTCAAGAACCCAAACCTGAAGAAGAAGAAACCCTAACATAAAATAATAGAATGAACCAAACTAATGCTAGTAGTAGTAGTTACAAAAAATCCTATAGAAAAAAGAAAACAGAATTTTCTATGCCCTATCACAAAGGCATACCTAATTCTAATAATGGTAGTTCAACTGCAATTGACACCATTAAAATAGACTGTATATTCGATCTTGAAAAAAGAAAAGTAGTTATAGACAAATGGAATACTGAGATTAGCCTAATAATCCAGAAGAATTTTCTAAAGCTAAGGCTTTGTTATTATTAACTAAGCACAAATCAGTAGGAATTATCCAAGATTTCATTAAAGGAACGGCTTGGAACGAAGATGTGCATGGTGAAGATCTTTTTGACCAAATTATTAACGCCATCTATATGATGTTTTTAGGTGTCGTTTTCTTACAATTAAAGACCATGAAAATCAAAAACTGCTTGAAAAAGCAAGACAAGTTCTGACATATATCACAAACTTTGTGATATATGTCTCCTTCACGACTTTACTTGTCTATTTGAGCAAAACATATACAAGCTAAGTACAGGAGAATACCATTCTTGGTTAGAAGCATACTTAATGAAAATTCCTATTGTTGGTGAAAAGGCCAAAGAACGATAGAATAAAGAAAAGAACAATCTAACTATGCATTCCCTTGGATTTGCTACAAGGATTGTTAAAGAAGAAATTGTAGTTTATTGTGATTTCTCCAACAAACAAAAACAGTTAAAGAAATTTAACAAAAGCTGTTGTAGAAAATTAACAGAAGAGCCATAGTTATCTTTTAGCTATGATCAAATCAAAGACAAAAAATATTTCAAAAAGAAATATAAGAAAAAATACAAAACAAAAACAAGGTTTTGGAAAACTAAGAAAACAAACTCCTGGAAAATACTTTTCTAACGAAAAACCAAAAGTCTGCCCTCAAGGAAAAAAGAAATGTCGTTGCTAGATATGCTCTGAAGAAGGAAATTATGCCAACGAATATCCTAATAAACAAAAATTTCCAGAAAAAACAAAGCTCATTTTAGAAGCCAAAAACGATAGATATTTTCCTTCAGAAAACATTTTTGAGGTGTATATGAAAGTATATTATTTAGAAATAAAGTATGACTCATCCTCTGAAACAACTACAGACAGTACAGAATGAGCAAAACCCATCCTTCAAACAGGGAGGTTAATCCTGGCAATTCATATTTTTTTCAGAATTACCCTACCCTAAAAGAAAAATATTTTTCAGAAATCAAAGATCAGGTTTTTGCTATTCAAGAACTCAAAACTGAAGAAGAATACTCCTCTGAAGAAGAAGAAGAAGAAGAAGAAAAAGAAAACCCCAACATACAATAATAAGATGAACCAAACTAATGCTAGTAGCAGTAGTTACAAAAAAATCATATAAAAAAAAAGAATACAGAATTTTCTATGTCCTATCACAAAGGCATACCTAATTCTAATAATGGTAGTTCAACTACAATTGACACCATTAAAATAGACTATATCTTCGCTCTTGAAAAAAGAAAAGAAGTTATAGACAAATTGAATACTGAGATTAGCCTAATAATCAAAAATAATTTTCTAAAGCTAAGGCTTTGTTATTATTAATTGAGCACAAATCAGCAAAAATTATCCAAGATTTCATTAAAGGAACGGCTTGGAACGAATATCTGCATGATGAAGATCTTATTGATCAAATTATTAACGCCATCTATATGATGTTTTTAGGTCTCGATTTTCTTACAAATAAAGACCATGAAAATCAAAAATTGCTTGAAAAAGAAAGACAAGTTCCGACATATATCACAACTTTGTGATATGTCTCCTTGACGACTTTACTTGTCTATTTGAGCAAAACTTATACAAGCTAAGTACAGGAGAATACCACTCTTGGATAGAAGCATACTTATTGAAAATTCCTATTGTTGGTGAAAAGGCCAAAGAACGATGGAATAAATAAAAGAACAATCTAACTATGCATTCCCTTGGATTTGCTACAATAATTGTTAAAGAAGAAATTGCAGTTTATTGTTATTTCTCCAACAAACAAAAACAGTTAAAGAAATTTAACAAAAGTTGTTGTAAAAAATTAACAAAAGAGGCACAGTTATCTTTTGGCTATGATCAAATCAAAGACAAAAAATATTTCAAAAAGAAATATAAGAAAAAAAATACAAAACAAAAAGAAGGTTTTGGAAAACTAAGAAAAGAAAATTTACTTGTGGGAAATACTTTTCAAACGAAAAACCATAGGTCTGCCCTCAAAGAAAAAAGAAATTTCGTTGTTGGATATGCTCTGAAAAAGGACATTATGTCAACGAATGTCCTAATAAACAAAAATTTGCATAAAAAACAAAGCTCATTTTAGAAGCCGAAAATGAAGGATATTTTCGTTCATAAAACATTTTTGAGGGCTATATGCAAGTATATTCTTCTGAAATAAAGTATGAGTTATCCCCTGAAACAACTACAGACATTACAGAATTAGCAAAACCCATCCTTCAAACAGAGAGGGTAATACTGACAATTCATATTTTTGTCAGAATTACCCTACCCTAACAGAAAAATATTTTCAAGAAATCAAAGATTAGGTTTTTGTTGTTCAAGAACCCAAAACTGTAGAAGAATACTCATCTGAAGAAGAAGAAGAAAAGAAACCCCAACATACAATAATAGGATGAACCAAACTAATGCTAATAGCAGTAGTTACAAAAAATCCAACAGGAAAAAGAATACAGAAATTTCTATGCCCTATCACAAAGGCATACCTAATTCTAATAATGGTAGTTCAACTGTAATTGACACCATTAAAATAGACTGTATCTTCGATCTTGAAAAAAGAAAAGAAGTTATAGACAAATGGAATACTAAGATTAGCCTAATAATCTAGAAGAATTTTCTAAAGCTAAGGCTTTGTTATTATTAATTGAGCACAAATCAAAAGGAATTATCCAAGATTTCATTAAAGGAACGGATTGAAACGAAGATCTGCATGGTGAAGATCTTTTTGATCAAATTATTAACGCCATCTATATAATGTATTTAGGTCTCGATTTTCTTACAAATAAAGACCATGAAAATCAAAAACTGCATGAAAAAGCAAGACAAGTTCTTACATATATCACAACTTTGTGATATGTCTCCTTGACAACTTTACTTGTCTATTTGAGCAAAACCTATACAAGCTAAGTACAGGAGAATACAACTCTCGGATAGAAGAATACTTAATGAAAATTCCTATTGTTGGTGAAAAGGCCAAAGTACGATGGAATAAAGAAAAGAACAATCTAACTATGCATCCCCTTGGATTTGCTACAGTAATTGTTAAAGAAGAAATTGTAGTTTATTGTGATTTCTTCGACAAACAAAAACAGTTTTATAGAAATTTAACAAAAGCTGTTGTAAAAAATTAACAGAAAAGCCACAGTTATCTTTTGGCTGTGATCAAATCAAAGACAAAAAATATTCCAAAAAGAAATATAAGAAAAAAATACAAAACAAAACGAAGGTTTTGGAAAACTAAGAAAAAAAATTTACTCCTGGAAAATACTTTTCTAACAGAAAACCAAAGGCCTACCCTCAAGGAAAAAAGAAATGTCATTGTTGGATATGCTCTGAAGAAGGATATTATGCCAACAAATGTCCTAATAATCAAAAAATTCTTGAAAAAACAAAGCTCATTTTAGAAACCGAAAACGAAGGATATTTTCCTTTAAAAAACATTTTTTAGGGCTATATGCAAGTATATTCTTCAGAAATAAAGTATGACTCATCCTCTGAAACAAATACAGACAGTACAGAATGAGCAAAACCCATCCTTCAAATAGGGAGGGTAATCCTGACAATTCATATTTTTGTTAGAATTACCTTACCCTAAAAGAAAAATATTTTTCAAAAATCAAAGATCATCTAAATGGTTCTAACTCACATGAATTTGGGAGAAAAACGCTTGTGGTTTCAAATATAATAATATTGACAACTTAAGAATTCATGCTTTGTATTGCAAATTCGGTATGAATAATTGAGCATTTTATGACCTGATCTTGTTTACTTTGAAATTTATCGGGTATCATTTCAAATAATGTTCAAATTGATTGAAAAGTTTGAAAAGAAAAGAGAAAAGTTTGAAAAAAAAAGAGACAAATCTGTGAAAGTCATGTATATAGAGGTTTAACAAAGAAATTCAAAAATTGCAAAAATTGCATAGAATGAAAAAGATATGAGTTACATAAGAATGAGTTTGATTGTTTCATATCATCTTTAAAGGAATAAGTGAATTTATTTCACATGAATATCATCTTTCAGTAAGTATCATAGGTTACCCATAGTTTGTGATAGAATGTGTGATGAATTGTTCAGCAATTGATATGATCTTCTTACTCATGATATTCAACCAAAAATATGTGTATTTTCAGAAAAACCAAAAATATGTATGTATTTTCAAAAATATATGTTTCAGTTTATTCAGATAAAAACCAAAAATATGTGATTCTGTTTGTAAAGATAAAATCCAAAAAGATTTTCTTTCTATTTTCCACGAAAATCCTATCTTTTAATTTTATTAAAATGATTGGGGATTGGATCGGATACATGTTACAGATGGATGATCACAAGGATATAAAATAGGATGATTAAAGTTTTGTGTAAGTTTGAATTCTAAAGAAGTTTCAAGGAAAAAGAAGAAGCGAACTTATCATGTTCGCCTGGTACTTGTTAAGCGAACTTAACAAGTTTGCCTGAGTAAGCAAACTTAACTGAGAGAATAAATATCTGTTTTAGGCGAACTTGTTCATTACCATTGTATTTTTCTTGAGCGAACTTATCCTGAGCGAACATTGTAACATCCTAAAAATAATAAAACGAATAAATATAGCGAGACCGGTGATTTAGTTGGAATATTTAAACAAAAAGGGAGCAGGCCTGGGCCCGGCTTCAATGGGCCGAGGGAAGCCCATGCACATAAGAGGCAAGGCAGCCCTCTTCCCTGCTCATTTCCCCAACTCACGCAGCTTTTAGAGAGAGAAAGGAGAGCTCGGGTCTAGAGAGAGAAAGTGACGGATCAACTCGGGAATTCAGAAGAACGTTGCTGCTGTTCTCGTGATCATATCCTCTGAATCAGAAATCCAATCCAGGTAACGATTCGATCACATTATGAGTTTTTGTTCGTTTTGGGAGTTTTCGGGTTTTGGCTAAAAAGATAACGATTTTTGCGGATGAAACTTGAAAGTGAGCTTAGGTATAGCATCTAGAATGAAAAACGAACGTTTTGATCAAAGAAAACTTAGATATCGACATGATCAGATTCGCATGCAGAACATTCGGATTTTTGGGGAAGGCGATAAGTGCAGACCCATCGAAACTACTTAGTTTCGATATGTGCAGACCAATCGAAACTACTTAGTTTCGATATGTGCAGACCCATCGAAACTACTTAGTTTCGATATATGCAGACCCAATCGAAACTACCATAGTTTCGATATGAGCCCCCGATCCGAAGCTAAGATAATACATAAGTTACTTATCGAAACTACCTATCGAAACTACCTATCGAAACTATCTATCGAAACTACCTATCGAAACTATCTATCGAAACTACCTATCGAAACTACCAAGTTTCGACAGAAACAACCTATCAAAACTACCAAGTTTCGATATTAGCTAATCAATCGAAACTACTATGTTCAAGCATAGTAATGTCTAGTGTCATCTAGGAGCACCACCTTATGTGTATGATTTTATTATACAGATCGTGAGTAACACTAGTGAAGCTCAGTAGCCAGCTTAGTGTATTACAGAAACTACTCATCAGGTGAGTTCTATGTGCCCCCTTCTATGTTATGTGCAAATGTTTTCAAATGTTTTGGGGCTGAAATGTATACACTAAGTGAATAAATGTTATGAATGCCAATGTGATCATATGTGTTATACAAGTATATATATATACCTATACACGAAAGAGAAATTATGAATAAAGAATGAAAAGCATGATTATAAAGAATGAATGAAAGTATAACACAATATGAAAGAATGAAATCCTGCTTTATATCCATGTATATATTGCTTGCCAAGTACAGAAAATGTTATGGACGCTTCGATGATAACGGCTACTTCGGTAGACGGACGACCATGTGATTATTTTACAACCGGGACAAGTGCGTTCCTTCATCAGCTAGGACGTACGAATGCCATTAATGGACGGTCGAAGCAATTGGCATATTATAGTAGAACGGTTGTATAAATAATAGTCGCATGGGAAACGGATACCTTCGGGTAGACGGGCGAATTACGGCCTACGACGGTAGGACGGTTGTAAGTCATGACGGACGGACAAAGATTGTCGGACGGTTGTAAGAATAAAATGACGGACGGCACTAGTTGCCGGACGGTTGTAAGTATAGGCGGGCCATGACGATGGACCGCGGCGATTGTCTTTGTGACATTCGTAAGCAAATGACGCGTTGATCACCCTTATATAGTATGACCCATGAAATTAAAGAAAGAAAGAAAAGAAAGAAAAGGGTGAATGCATATATATATATATATATATATATATATATATATATATATATATATATGAGATAACAAAGATACAGAAAAGAAAGATGAAAGAAAGACAAAAGTTCTGAATACGTATTTATACGAATGACTATACAGTAATGCATACTTATAAAGTAAAGAAAAGAATGTTTATATCAAATCGCATTAAACTAGAACTCACCAGCGTTAGCTGACTTTTAGTATACATTTCAGGTAACAAAGGAAAGGGTCGTGCGAAGGCGTGAAGGTTACCCGACACAAGACTGACATCCCACTTTAATATATGTGTTAAGACTTCCGCTGTTATGTTATGTAATTGAACGACGAATGATTTGTAATTGAATGATGAATGTTTTTAATTTAAGTTCAGTATTTATGACTATGTTTATGAGTAAATCCAACAAGTGAGGTCACCCGGTTTAGGGGCCTTACAAGTTGGTATCAGAGCAATAGTTTGAGAGATTTAGACATCCCTAAATGTCTAGACTCAAACTGATTATGGGACCAACGCCAACGCTAGCACGGTAAGTAAGTTATAAAGTTAATCCTCTTGCATAGGAATAGATACCTTAACTTAGAACAAATAGATGTTAATGCCACGACTGATTTGAAGAGTTTCGAACCCGAAAAGCAATGTAAATTAGTAATCACAAACCGGTCACTGTAATTAAGAATTTACCTTGCTCGTACTGTTCCAAACTATGATCTGAAGAAATGACATTGATGTATTCCCTTTATAACTATCAGGAAATTAAGGATTATGGCTGGTGGAGGAAGAACGGGACGCCGAGGCGGTCGCACTGGCCGAGTAGGTAGACCTCCATTGAAACAAAGACAGGAAGAGGAAGAGAGTGTGCACGCATAACACACTGAGAGTGTGCACGAAACAGATGTGTCACCAACTGGGAACAACAGTCCAGGGCCTATACAGTTGGAACCTGAAGTTAGGGATGCTATTGCCGTGAAGTCGTGCTCACTTTGAAGAAGGTATTGCCCGATCTGCTATCCGAGGCAATAAAGAAAAGTAAAGAGGAGGATGAAGGAGACAATGAAGAGAAAGTATATGATAGTGATGGGGATGAAATAAAGATAGGATCGAGCAATCGTGGGTGTACTTACAAAGGTTTCAAGGACGGAGACCCACCCAAGTTCGATGGGAGCAAAGATTCAGTGGCAACGCTTGAATGGATTGAGAGGATGAGTGCTGTAATCAACATCAGCGAGTGTCGACCAGACCAGGCTGTTAAATATGTTGCTCATTCTTTCACCAACGAGGCCCTAGGTTGGTGGAGGAACATCCAGAGGACAAAGTCCCCAAACGCTCTTGCAAGAATGACATGGGAAGAACTGAAAAAGCTGGTAATTCAAAAGTTCTGTCCCCAGAACGAAATTGATCGAGTGGAAAATGAATTCCTAAACCTTAAAGCTGGCAATAAGAGACACCGCCAGTATACTTCTAGATTCAATGAGTTGGCACAGCTGGTACCCCACCTGGTGGAGACAGAAGAGCGAATGATCAAGTATTATGTGAAGGGCCTACCTCAAAGGGTCCGTGTCCACGTGAAAGCCAACCTACCCTCGACCTTCGAGTCGGTAGTGAATCTGAGCGGAATCGTCTACGACGATTATGCCAATGAGGACCCACCAACAGAAACCCAAAAGAGAAAGTGGGAGAACCCGTCTAGAGGCACCGGAAGAGGGAACGTAATAACTGAAAATAAGAAACCAAGGTCGGACAAATATGAAACCTACAAGAAATGTGGAAGGCAACATTTTGGCGAGTGCCGGGTCGGCTCCACCACATGTTACAGGTGTGGGAAGGCGGGGCACTACTCTCGTGACTGCTTGAGAGACACTAAATGCCAAGTATGTGGACTGTTTGGTCACCTGACTAAGGATTGCAGAAAAACCAGACAATCTGGTTCGGGAAAAGAAAAGGAACAGGAACAACCAAAGACTAGGACTCGATCTTACGCCCTGACTGAGGAGGAAGCAAGGGGAAATCCTGATGTTGTGTCAGGTACGTTCCTAGTTAATGATGAACATGCGGCTATATTATTTGACTCGGGTGCTAGTAAAAGCTTTATATCAAATGCCTTTAGTCGAAAACTGAATTGCACTATCAACACAGTAGTAAAGGCCTTTAGTGTACAAACTGTCGTTGGTAAAAATTCGGCAGTATTCCAAGTAACAGAGGATTGCATAATAGAAATAGAGGGTCATAAATTTCCTTCTAGATTATTCCTTCTCACCTTAGGAGGATTCGATATAATATTGGGTATGGATTGGCTAGCTGCCAACGAAGCTCAAATCATATGTAAACGTAAGAGGATACACCTCAAAGGTCCTAGCGGCAGTCCAATTACGGTTTATGGGGATTGGAATTGCACAATGCCGAACGTCATCTCGATGATAAAGGCCGAAAGTTACATGAGGCGCGACTGCGAAGCATATCTGGCATATGTTATAGACGATAGAATGAAAACGAAAGAACTCAAGAATGTACCAGTGGTGTGCAATTTTCTGGAAGTATTCCCTGAGGATCTACCGGGGTTGCCACCCGATCGGGAAATAGAATTTCAGATTGATTTACTGCCAGGAGCTGAGCCCGTTGCCAAAGCCCCCTACCTATTGGCTCCGTCAGAAATGAAGGAATTGATGTCCCAACTAGAGGAACTAACCGAGAAAGGATTTATTAGGCCGAGCATCTCACCATGGGGCGCTCCGATACTATTTGTAAAGAAGAAGGACGGCAGTATGTGCATGTGCATCGACTACCGTGAATTGAACAAGAGAACAGTAAAGAACAAATACCCACTACCTAGAATAGACGACCTTTTTGATCAACTGCAGGGTGCGAGTTGGTTCTCAAAGATCGATCTTAGGTTGGGTTACCATCAGTTGAAAGTAAGAGAAGAAGACGTTCCAAAGACCGCATTTCGCACGCGTTATGGGCATTATGAGTTTCTCGTGATGTCCTTCGGATTGACCAACGCACCAGCAGCGTTCATGGATTTGATGAATAGAGTATGTCGACCAATGTTGGATCGATCGGTGATAGTTTTTATAGATGACATACTAGTGTATTCAAAAAGCGAGGGTGATCACCACTGTCACCTAAGAGAGGTTCTGGAGGTGTTAAAGCAGGAAAAGTTATACGCAAAGTTCTCCAAATGCGCGTTCTGGGTTAGGGAAGTCCAATTCCTAGGTCACGTAATAAACCCAAACGGAATCATGGTAGATCCTGCAAAGATCGAGATAGTAAAGGAATGGAACGTCCCAAAGACACCAACAGAGATACGAAGTTTTCTGGGATTGGCAGGCTACTATCGAAGGTTCATTCAAGATTTCTCAAGGATAGCCTCACCACTAACTAAACTGACACGGAAGGAAGTGAAATATGAATGGGGTCAAACCCAAAACAACGCGTTTGAGGAACTTAAGGCACGATTAACCCAAGCTCCAGTCTTAACACTACCTGAGGGAAATGAAGACTTGGTAGTCTACTCTGACGCTTCAGGGCAAGGTTTAGGGTGCGTACTCATGCAACGAGGAAAGGTAATTGCTTATGCATCGTGGTAACTAAAGGTTCATGAAGTTAACTACCCAACACACGATCTAGAATTAGCAGCAGTAGTTTTCGCGTTGAAAATATGGAGACACTACTTGTATGGAGTTAAATGCACCATCTACTCCGATCACAAAAGCTTGAAATACTTTTTCGAACAAAAGGAACTAAACATGAGGCAAAGAAGATGGTTAGAGCTACTGAAAGACTATGACTGTGAGATATTGTACCATCCAGGCAAGGCAAACGTAGTAGCTGACGCTTTAAGTAGAAAGGAAGAATCGGCACCTATCCGGATCAAAGCGTGTCAGTTGATTATAATGCCAGACTTAATGGGTGAAATATCAAAGGCACAAGATGAAGCATTGTTAGAAAGAAATGTGAAATGGGAAAGAATAGTAGGACAACAAGGGAACTTAGATGCGAATGCATACGGAGTACGAACTAGGTTTGGCCGGATGTGGATACCTAAGATTGGTGAGCTTAGAGCCAAAATACTCGATGAGGCCCATAAGTCTCGCTATTCTATCCACCCCGGGACAAACAAAATGTATCAAGACTTGAAGAAAAAATACTGGTGGCCTGGCATGAAGAATGATGTGACAGAATACGTGAGCAAGTGCCTAACGTGTTCTCTAGTTAAGGCCGAGCACCAGAAACCATGCGGTAAAATGCAACCTTTACCAATACCGGAATGGAAGTGGGAAGAGATCATAATGGACTTCATTACCAAGCTACCGTGAACAGCTAAAGGCAATGATACCATTTGGGTGATCGTCGACCGCTTGACAAAGAGTGCTCACTTCTTGCCAATACGAGAAACTTCTTCTTCTGAAAAGCTAGCAGAAATATTTATCAAGGAAATTGTGAGCAGACATGGTATGCCGCTGTCGATTGTGTCCGACAGGGATACTAGATTCACGTCAAGGTTTTGGATGAAATTCAACGAAGCAATGGGCACTAGACTGAACATCAGCACCGCTTACCACCCCCAAACCGATGGACAATCGGAAAGGACCATTCAGACCTTGGAGGACATGCTCCAGGCCTGTATCATTGACTTCGATGGGAGTTGGGACAGCCATCTACCATTGGCAGAATTTTCATATAACAACAGCTATCACTCGACTATTGGCATGCCGCCATTTGAAATGTTGTATGGGAGGAAATGTAGGACCCCGGTTTGTTGGGGGGAAATTGGACAGAAGGATTTTGCAAGTCTCGAAGTGGTCAAAGCTACTTCTGAGAAATTTGATCAAATCAAGGCTCGTATGAAAGCCGCAAAAGACAGACAGAAATCATACGCGGATAAGAGAAGGAGGGATTTAGAGTTTCAAGTAGGGGACATGGTACTGTTGAAAGTATCATCGTGGAAAGGAATCATTCGGTTCAGAAAGCGTGGCAAACTAAGTCCAAGGTTTGTCGGACCTTTCAAGATTTTAGCAAGAGTGGGTCAAGTTGCTTACAGACTCGACCTACCCGTCGAGCTTAGTGGAATACACCCTACGTTCCACGTGTCGCACTTACGCAAGTGCCTAGCTGACGACACAGCTCACATACCTTACGATGAGATCGAAGTGGATAACAGTCTAAATTATGTAGAGGAACCAATAGCCATTCTTGACCGAGCTGAGAAACGACTACGCAATAAGTCAATACCGTTAGTCAAGATACAATGGAAGCACAGAAAAGGGTCAGAAGCTACGTGGGAAAAAGAAGACGAGATGAGGGGACTATACCCTCAATTGTTTAACGTATGAACAGTTTCGAGGACGAAACCTCTTTAAGGAGGGTAGACTTGTAACATCCTAAAAATAATAAAACGAATAAATATAGCGAGACCGGTGATTTAGTTGGAATATTTAAACAAAAAGGGAGCAGGCCTGGGCCCGGCTTCAATGGGCCGAGGGAAGCCCATGCACATAAGAGGCAAGGCAGCCCTATTCCCTGCTCATTTCCCTAACTCACGCAGCTTTTAGAGAGAGAAAGGAGAGCTCGGGTCTAGAGAGAGAAAGTGACGGATCAACTCGGGAATTCAGGAGAACGTTGCTGCTGTTCTCGTGATCATATCCTCTGAATCAGAAATCCAATCCAGGTAACGATTCGATCACATTATGAGTTTTTGTTCGTTTTGTTCGTTTTGGGAGTTTTCGGGTTTTGGCTAAAAAGATAACGATTTTTGCGGATGAAACTTGAAAGTGAGCTTAGGTATAGCATCTAGAATGAAAAACGAACGTTTTGATCAAAGAAAACTTAGATATCAACATGATCAGATTCGCATGCAGAACATTCGGATTTTTGGGGAAGGCGATAAGTGCAGACCCATCGAAACTACTTAGTTTCGATATGTGCAGACCCATCGAAACTACTTAGTTTCGATATGTGCAGACCCATCGAAACTACTTAGTTTCAATATATGCAGACCCAATCGAAACTACCATAGTTTCGATATGAGCCCCCGATCCAAAGCTAAGATAATACATAAGTTACTTATCGAAACTACCTATCGAAACTACCTATCGAATCTACCTATCGAAACAATCTATCGAAACTACCTATCGAAACTACCTATCGAAACTATCTATTGAAACTACCTATCGAAACTACCAAGTTTCGACAGAAACAACCTATCGAAACTACCAAGTTTCGATATTAGCTAATCAATCGAAACTACTATGTTCAAGCATAGTAATGTCTAGTGTCATCTAGGAGCACCACCTTATGTGTATTATTTTATTATACAGATCGTGAGTGACACTAGTGAAGCTCAGTAGCCAGCTTAGTGTATTACAGAAACTACTCATCAGGTGAGTTCTATGTGCCCCCTTCTATGTTATGTGCAAATGTTTTCAAATGTTTTGGGGCTGAAATGTATACACTAAGTGAATAAATGTTATGAATGCCAATGTGATCATATGTGTTATACAAGTATATATATATACCTATACACGAAAGAGAAATTATGAATAAAGAATGAAAAGCATGATTATAAAGAATGAATGAAAGTATAACACAATATGAAAGAATGAAATCCTGCTTTATATCCATGTATATATTGCTTGCCAAGAACAGAAAATGTTATGGACGCTTCGATGATAACGGCTACTTCGGTAGACGGACGACCATGTGATTATTTTACAACCGGGACAAGTGCGTTCCTTCATCAGCTAGGACGTACGAATGCCATTAATGGACGGTCGAAGCAATTGGCATATTATAGTAGAACGGTTGTATAAATAATAGTCGCATGAGAAACGGATACCTTCGGGTAGACGGGCGAATTACGGCCTACGACGGTAGGACGGTTGTAAGTCATGACGGACGGACAAAGATTGCCGGACGGTTGTAAGAATAAAATGACGGACGGCACTAGTTGCCGGACGGTTGTAAGTATAGGCGGGCCATGACGATGGACCGCGGCGATTGTCTTTGTGACATTCGTAAGCAAATGACGGGTTGATCACCCTTATATAGTATGACCCATGAAATTAAAGAAAGAAAGAAAAGAAAGAAAATGGTGAATGCATATATATATATATATATATATGAGATCACAAAGATACAGAAAAGAAAGATGAAAGAAAGACAAAAGTTCTGAATACGTATTTATACAAATGACTATACAGTAATGCATACTTATAAAGTAAAGAAAAGAATGTTTATATCAAATCGCATTAAACTAGAACTCACCAGCGTTAGCTGACTTTTAGTATACATTTCAGGTAACAAAGGAAAGGGTCGTGCGAAGGCGTGAAGGTTACCCGACACAAGACTGACATCCCACTTTAATATATGTGTTAAGACTTCCGCTGTTATGTTATGTAATTGAACGACGAATGATTTGTAATTGAATGATGAATGTTTTTAATTTAAGTTCAGTATTTATGACTATGTTTATGAGTAAATCCAACAAGTGAGGTCACCCGGTTTAGGGGCCTTACAAACATAGCCACAGTAATAGCGAACTTGCTTGATTTTTATACTCTGGTTGTTGGATTGAAATTTCGAAGTTGATTCTAAATCCAACAAGTGAGGTCACCCGGTTTAGGGGCCTTACAAACATAGCCACAGTAATAGCGAACTTGCTTGATTTTTATACTCTGGTTGTTGGATTGAAATTTCGAAGTTGATTCTAAATCGGTTTTGAATTGCGAACCTTTCTAAGGTAGTTACACTGATTTTCATCCATTAAATCATCTGGAAATTCAATGTTTGACCCTGTATTCATCGGGCATTGACAGTCCATTCGGTTTTCTGATCAAATAGGTTTAATCCGTGTTTCAAAGTTGAAATTGATGCTTAATACTGCTTTGTTGTTGTGTATCAATGCTTGTGTTGTGTTTGATTTGCATAGATTCGTCGTTTTGAACAAGTTTGAAAATCTCTGAAGGATATGTATCGACAGGCGAACTTGTTTAGGCGAACTTATTATGTTCGCCTCTTGTAACTCTAAGCGAACTTAGTAAGTTCGCCTAGGTAGTCATAGCTGTTTGGACTTGGAATTTTTTTTCTGTTTAAAATTTTTTTTGTGTTTTGTGTTTAACATTTTTTTTAATTTTGTGTGTTGTTTGTACATATCATATGTGTGTGTCTTAGTTGTACTTGTGATTTTACTAATGGTTTCATGTCCAATGCATGTTTAGATGGATCGCCGTGTTGAATATAAGCATATCCAAGTAGCTTTGCTAGATCCTCAAATGTCGGAAGATGTGAATTATCAAGGAATTATCAATTTTCTGAATAGATCAAGACTGAGTGTTGCTCTCTCGGGAAATCCATATATCAGTCTTCTATATATTCAACAGTTCTGGGCTACTGTACATCAAGATACAAATGTTGATCCTCATGTTCTTCAAGCTACAGTTAATAACACTGAGGTGGCAATATCTGTGGATACCATTCGTGTTGCTCTTGTATTAGGTGGTGCTAATGATGATCCAATATCTTACCCTAGAACGTTGATCATGGGATGCTTTCAGAGAATGGGACACAGAGGACGACCCAATGATACTCAAGCTAGGAAGGGTGGTTTGGTAGGACAGTTGAGGTATTTTATGCATGTCATAATCTAGTGCTTGTCACCAAGAAAGGCTGGAACTGATAGTCTGAAGAGTGCTTTACAAGCTGCCATGGTTGCACTAACTTTGAATAAACGGTTCAACTTTGCACTTTACATATACCGTGAGCTTGTTATGCAAATTAATCCTCCAGAAGGTCAAGGGTTTCTCATGTACCCTAGGTTCATACAAATAATTCAGAATCATCTGATTCCAAATCTATCGTAGCATCCACGACTTCTTACTTTGACTCCAATGACAAAGAGGATATTCATTGACTGCACAAAAGTTAAACAGCAGAATGCAGAGTTGATTCCTGTTTCCTCCTTTATTTGGTCACATTATCAATCTTGATTATGTTGAGCCACCAAATGATAACTGGTTTCATCCTGAGGAACTAGAACAACCTCAAGGTCAAGATCCACCACACTAGCAACAACCAAATATTCAACAAGAACAACAACAGGTTCCTATTCAAGAAGATGTTCGAGTGAATGAACCAGTTCATGTTGAAGAGAATCAAGACTTAGGTCTTAATATGGATGATTTTAATGATGATGCTATGAATTCACCCATTTATGAACCTGAAGGGAATGTGGTTGATACGAGTTCTAGTGATACAATTCTTCCTGACTCTAAGGCTACTGATTCTGATTCCTCGAGGGACTTTAGCTCAGGTCATTATGAAAGACTAGCTAATTTTCCATTGGCAAATGCAGGAAAAAGAGTGAAATCCAAAGCCAGAAATCCAAGACGAAAGTCTGTTCGGGATCCTCCTTCCGGTACAGTTCTTGGAAAGAGAACATTAATAGATGAATCTTCTGATTTGGACAGTGAGTTTTCTCCTGTACCAAAAACACAGAAGCTCATGGCTGCTTCTATTGCGGCTGCACAGTCATCACAAGGTGTAGAGGATGATGTTTTTTGTTGAATCCTTGATTATTACACCTCCTCCATCTAAACGTCCATCTCTTGTGATTACTCCTACTCCAACTGCTACATCATCTAAAGCTGTTGTTTCTTAATCTTCTAACTCTGAAAGGATTACTTATCTTGAATATCAAGTGCTTTCCTTACAAAATCAAGTGGATGTTCTTGTCACCACCGATTCTCGGAGGCAGTTAGTTCTTCAAGCTCAGGCTAAACAAATTGATGACATGAAGTTATTGGTTTCTAAACTTGTTGAGCGTCTTGACGCTCAGGGGGAGTTAAGGATCCACGGTGCTTGTCATAATGAATCTATTCAAAGAAAGGATGGTGATGACAATGATCCTAGTGGTAACATGGAAGGTGATCGTCAATACGCTGACGTGAATCCTATTTCTAGAGTTCAGGGGGAGTCATCAACATCAGGTTCTATTGAAGGTAGCAAGAAAGATTCTCAAGTGAATGAAGAGACTCTATTGTTAGAATTCTTTCAAACTGATTTGATGCTGAAGAGTAAGAGGCTGAGAAGATTAAATGTTTAGATGATATTGATGATCTGTTTGATGATGTTGAAGATGATATAGTAGAGACTAAAGTTTAAGAAGGTGAGATTGTAAAGATAGAGATACAAAAGAGTAAAACAGAGGTTACATATGAAGGTTGTGACGGTCTTAATGTGCCTTATAACTTCATCCAGGATGATGTTATTCCTGAGTTTTATAATGAAGGAGTAACTGATTCTATGGACTCTGTTGAAGACTTGTCCAAACCTGATGATACTGCTCAATCCAAGGTGGATACTGAAACTGATACTACTCATTCCATGCCATCTAAGTCAACTGAAGAACCTGTGATGTATAGAGATACAGGTATGACTAAAGAACAATGGAAAGAAATAGTTAATAGTTAGAAGAAAGATTTACCAAAGTCTCCTATACTACATGTTCTGAAAGAAAGATATGTAAACAAAGAACGGTGTATTGGAAGAATTATAAGCTGGTTTTATGATGAAGAGGTGAAGTTATTTGCTCTCAAAAGATCAAATGGTGTTCAGTACTTAAAGCCTAGGATCAAGTATTTCAATACCTTGCCAAGGTGTGAAATGAATGGTCTAGCTACTAAACCACTGATAAATAGATCCAAGTTTGGATTAGCTGATGTATTTGCAAATCTGATAAGCAGAGAAGGTGGATCTGGAAAGTATGAAAAGCTAAAACGTCAAAGAGGAAAGAGAGTGAAGATAGTTGATCCAAGTACTTTTATTGTGACTTGGAAGTATAAATTCAAGCCAGTAAGAGCTGTGAAAAAGATTCCATTA
The DNA here is from genome assembly GCA_023525975.1 of Smallanthus sonchifolius. NCBI lineage: Eukaryota > Viridiplantae > Streptophyta > Magnoliopsida > Asterales > Asteraceae > Smallanthus > Smallanthus sonchifolius. The sequence continues at coordinate 22,755,081 of CM042043.1, forward strand.
AAGAAAATACTATAAGACTTTCTAGGAAATATGAAGTGGTGGTATGTTGATGTGAATACTGGAGAAGCGAGAGTTGAAGATAAAGATAATAAGATCATTGTAAGTTTATATGATGCAATGAATCTTATTATTTTTTCTAAGAGAGATCAAAGAACTCTAAGAAAGAATGAGATCATGTTTACTGATGAATGGAGAGAACAAGGATTGCAGTACAAGAGAGTTTTGGAAGTTTGTCACAGATATGGAGTGCACGCAGGCAGCAAGCTACTAGAGAATTGGAAGAGCTCATCATAAAGACTGCAGACAGAAGATCAAGCTATTGTCAAGGGGGAGTCTGTTAGGACATAGATGTATGACAAGAGCTTGTAATAGTTTAGATCTTATTGTCTTTATGTTTTGTTAATGTTTAGTTTTTGTTAAGTGTTGTATAAGTTCTGCTAGAGGCGAACTTAGCAAGTTCGCCTAGTCTCAGTAGAGGCGAACTTATTAAGTTCGCCAATAGCAGAAGCTTGCCTATAAATAGAGTTTACTTGTTCAGGTTTGAATATGCTTATGACTTTGAATGCTCTGTTCTGTAAACTCTATGTTTGAATGAAATAGAAGAGAAGTTTATTTACTCTGTGATTGTTACCAGTTCTATTGTCATCACATATACACATACATTGATACGGTTGGATTCCGCACTCCGTGTTATTGATACGTCACGTCTCGAGTACGATCTATAGGAGAGTCATGTGGACCTACAACAAGCAAACCGCCGACATATTCACAAAAGCCTTTGACTCTGCCAGATTTGAAAAACTGGTGGAAATGCTGGGAATGATCAATTTTCAGTAATATTTGTGCATATTAGTTTGTTTTCTGTTTATGATTAATTTTCAAGAAAATTACCCAAAAGATTTTATTTTTCAGTACATTTGAATTTTTGTTAAAGCAAATCTTTTGGAGAAGAAATTACAATTTGGTGTTAAAAAGAAAAGAATTGCTTTATCAGTGTTGTATATATTTGTGTTGTAAGTAACTTTTAAACTTCTAAAATGTTGTATTTCAGGAGAATCGTATCCGACCTTTGAGAAATGATAGAGTCTGATCACATCTCTTGAACATTGAATGGACCAAAATCCATGGTGTTTACTGAGCTATAGCTGGTAGGCCCGGCATATGGTTAAAACTTGTAAGTAGTGTGAAAACTTAAATCTTATCTTATACTTGTGTTGTTTGAACCCATTATTGAAACATCTAACCCATTTTATCTATTAAGAAAACCAATTCATTCAGTTATAGTCCTATGTGTTGGATTCCTATTCATACGTCAGGTGACCGTCAAAGTAATGATACTTACCGCCGATAACCCCGTATGTTTTACTTACGCAAAGATCTCGGGTGTTCATCTTTTTCCCATCCACTTGGATGATTTGACCCTGTCTGTTTTGCTTACGCAAAGATATCGTGTGTTCAACCTTTTCCTATCCGCTTGGATAATTTTATGACGTCTTCTGTTTTGCTGACGCAAAGATCTAGAATGTTCGTACCTTTTAATATCCATTTGGATATTTTTCATTTTAAATCTTCTAATCCACTTGGATTTCTTATTTTATTTTGGTGGTATTTTTAAAATTACTAAGATGGTACCTCGGTTAATTAGAAAGAGATGATAGGATGAATACGGGTATTTCTTGAGGATTGATAGTTTTCAAAACCATTTTATTCCAATAAGTGGGGTACACATTGTATCATGCTTAAAATGGTACCTTATAATCACATGAAAACTATGTACAAACAAATGTTCGGGTTTACTTTGCACAAATATCAGCTATCTTCAGGGACTCACAGTAGTTGATTGCAAAAGTAAGTGTTTCAAGAGACGGACCAGATCTGATCTCATGTTGGATCTTTTCCAATAAGATAAATGTAAATATATTGTGAATATTTTTGTTTTATTTTTGCTTATCTATTCAATGGCTATCGAAATTTCTCATGTCAACCGAAACTACCCCTGTTACCCGAAACTACCCCTGTTACCCGAAACTACCCTCTCACCCGAAACTACCCCAGTCACCCGAAACTACCTCAGTCACCCGAAACTTTCTTTGTCTATCGAAACTAGTAGTTTTGACAGGGGCAAAAGGGTCATTTGGAATATGGAGAAATTAAATGACTTCATAATCAGGTTTCGTCCTCGTCAAGCCTCACTTACAATCTTCGAATATTTTACACCTCCATTTTCACACACTAAGGTTTCGTCCTTCGGTCTAAGTTTGCGCAATCAGTGTTCATAATCTGATTCCCCCGTCGTCTTCATCATCAGGTAACGATTTCTATGGTTTCAACTTAAATGACATATGAACGAACCTAGGGTTTGAGTTTGAAAGATTTTTACGTCTGTCACTTCATTTTTAGGGCCGATTAGGGCTTAGATCTTGTTTATAAACTCACCATTGTTGGAATCTTACTTCCTTTTGTATATATTTGCATATTTCATTTGATATCTCGATATGGATCTATTATTTGTGAAAAGGCACAATGTCTGTGCCTTCCTTGATGCAAATGATCCTAAAAGTGCAGAGTTTATCCCAGTCCTGACTTTTCTGGCTAATTTCAACATCAGCTTTGCTATCAGTCATAACCTTCACGTCTTTGAAACATCGATAAGGGAATTCTGGGAAACTGTAGAGATTGTGACTGTGGAGAATGTGGAGCACATCAGAGCTATAGTTCGTGATCAAGAAGTTTTATTCTCTGAGGCTACTATCAGGGAGGTACTGCACTTTAATGATAACCATGAAGCACCAGTTGAGTTTCCCAACTTCTACATCAAGGGGTGTTTTAGAATAATGGGTCATCCATATGAGTTCAAGAGTGGACAGATTATCAAGAACTCCCTTCCACCACACTAGAGATATGTTGTACATGTGTTTATTCACTGTTTGTCCATTAGAAAAAGGAGGTTTTGATTCGGCCAATGCCATGGTGGCATCTGCAGTCTTGGGACTGATTAAGTGAAGAGGCTACAATTTTTGTGGACTGGTCTTTAGGCAACTTAAAGAGAATTTGACTGGAGCAGTTAAAGAGAAATTTCTGGTCTATCCAATGTTTCTACAGATCATCATCAACCACCTACATCCTGATCTTCAACAAGGTGGAAATATATTTGTCTTTGACCATATGATTGCCAAGACTCTCAGCTACAGGAGGAGCACAAACAAAAGAACAAACAGATTAATTGCAGATATTCCTTTGTTTGGACATATTATTAGAGAAGAAGAAAAGTTTGTTCCAGATGTGGATCCAGATCTTGAAGTTGAACCCTCATCATCTGAGGAGGAAGAAGAAGAAGAGAGTGAGCAAGATCAAGAGATTCAATAGGAGGCTGAAGTTGAAGTTGAAATACCTCATGTACAGGAAGAAGTGCAACCTATTATTGAGCCCATTGTTGAAGCCCCGTTTATTGATCCTGCAATTGCAATTCAAGAAGAGGAAGTACACGTTCAAATTCCAATTTTGCTGACTGAACAAGTTAATGTTAATGTCCAAGTAGCCGAGGAAGAAGTTGCAAAGTCTAGTGGGACTCTAGATGCAGGAATATATGGTTCAGACTACTACAAGTCGGATTTAGATACACAAACTGAACATCTTGCATCCTCCTCCAAAAGACAAGCCGACTCTGGTTCGGATTATGAGTTGGAGGAGCCAAGAGCTAAGAAGATAAAAACTGGTCTTGAGGAGTTATCATCATCATCTGACTCTCTTTTCACTATGTCAGAGCATCCAACACCTCAACCCACACCTCAACCAACACCTCAACCCACATCGCAACCAACACCTCAACCTACACCACCACTATCTCGACAACATATTCACATCCCTACACCACCAACATCCCCCGCTCATGAACCATCTCCTTCAGTCCCAAGAGTCAAAACTCTAAGCCTAGAAATCTCCTTCAGTCCCAAGAGTCAAAACTCTAAGCCTAGAAGTGAAGAAGTTACAAGATCATGTTCAAGAGAAGGATAAAGTCATTGAAAGTTTGAAGACTGAGCTGGTTGAATGTAAAGAAGAGGTTAAGGACCTAAAGCTAGAAGTTGGTACACACCCAACTTGATGTCCCGCAAACTCAACTGGAAACTCAACAGAAGCTTATTTCTCAACAATAACAAGACTTTAAGGCTCTATCTAATATTGTTGAGCAGCTCAAAGCTTCACTAGTCAAATCCTCTCAATAAACAACAACCTCCACAACTCAAGGAGAGACCACTTCTGGTGGTGGACCCTCTTCCCCTGCCTTTGTCACCAATCCTGAGTCTGCTATGACAATCTTTTCTGGCCCAGTGCCAAGCAAAGAAAACTGTGGAAGTAAAAGTTGAAGAACTAGAGTTTGATCTTCCCTCTACTAGTGAAAGAAGAGCAGCTAGGGAATGTGGAAAGGAGAAGAGTCAAACATTGAAGTGGTGGTATTAGATGAAGAAGAGATTGTCTCAGATCATGAGCTCAATGCCCTTCTTGACGAAATTGAAAAATTCGATTTTAATGATGAATATCCAGAGATTCTTTCCACAATTACTCTGCCGAAGATGGTACCTGTTCAGATCCAGAACTTCAAGAAATGGTACTACAATCCAAACATTGGAAGTGTTGTGATTGAATGTGAAGGAAAAGAAGACATGGTTATTTTTGAACCAATGGACCTTTTGAAGTTTTAGCCTGAAGACCTAGAAGTTCTCTTCAAGTATCACATCTAAGTCTACAATGAGGACGATGAGGCTGATGCTAAAGATTATCAATGGGTGGTGATAACAAATGTGAAGCCATACAACCCGAAGCCAACTGAAGGGCCAGCTGCTTGAAAAGAGCTGAAGACGATGATGCAACAACTTAGGGAGATATTGTAGAGTCTAGCATTTTTTAAGCTGATAGCATCATTGTATTTTGAATAATATTAGTTTAGTTTCCTTATTTATAATTTCAGTTTATGTAATTTAATGCTTTAATTAGTCTAAGTCTGGCCCATCGAAACTACTTAGTTTCGATTAAGGTTTCGATTGAGATTTGTTTAATCGAAACTAGTAGTTTCGGTGAGCGTAGTTTCGATGGTTGTCAGCTTACTATAAATAGCCTAGTTTGAAAATGTTTAGGGTGTGAGTAGCAGTTGGAACCCTGAATTCTCTCTTTCATTGTTCTTGAAGAATCAATACAATCTGCATTTGTTTTATGCACTGTTCTTACAATTTCATATCTGTTTGTGATTGATTCTAAGTGTGGTTAGCCTGTTATCTTCACCAATATGTTTCTCTTCTCTGTTTCACCATCATACACACATATTCCGCCTGTGTGTGTGTGTAATCGATCTGTGTAGTGATTTCTGATTGAAATCTGGACCTACAGGGACCAACGGCGAGTTTTTTTCAGAAATGAGGTGCAAAAAAAATGTATTTCAATGAATTGTATCCGAAATTCCATTTCAATTAAAGTATTCCTTTGAATAGAAATGAACAAAAAAATATGTTTTTAAAACACAAACCACGTGGAAACAAAACAGTTTGAGTCGCACGATATGGTTTTGAATACACGAACGGTGTTTTAAAATTTTGTTTTAAGATTGTAGGAATCCGTTCGCGTATAAAAATAAAACACTTTTAATATTACGATTACAATATAAAGAATCAAACCTATCTAGGAAAGCAAGTAAATTACAAATACGAATACAACTGAAAAATCACAAAATACAAGAACAAAATTCCGATATTGATCGAGGATCGTGTTTGACACGGGGCCCTTAAAACAAATTCTGGGTCTCTCCCCGTTTTGTTTCCCAGGGTACAACGGCCTATGCAGTATGTACTGCCGGAATGGCTCTAGCACCCGAATTGAACCTTAAAGAAAATGGTGAAGATGATCAAAGAATTACTGGAATTCTTTAGAGAGAAAGAAGAGAAAACACTAAAGAGATTGTGTTGTTTGGTCTATCTTTCAACCAAGAAATACCTTGGTATTTATACTTGAAAAAGAAGTTGAAACACCCCATTCTTCATAAACTCATGAGTTGAAACATCTCATGCTCCATAAACTCATGAGTTGAAACATCTCATCCTTCATAAACTCATGAGTTGAAACATTTTAAAACCTTTAAGATTTTTGACTAATTCAAAATGGTGTTTACACTATCAAACTTGAATAAAAAAATAATACAAGTTTATATAATTTTATTTTCACAAAATATTTTCCAACAAGAATTCGGTTTTTACAGAAGACGTGGCCGACTTTCAGTTGTTTCAGAAGAAGCCGATTGAAATCAGTTTTTTAACCATCTATGTAAACCATTTTTTAATGTTCAATTTCTATAAAAAGCACAATTTTTGGACTTTGTTTAAATTCGATGGACTTTGTTTAAGTTCGATGCATTTTTCCAGAATAATCTATTGTGTTTGAAACTAAATTTAATAGTCGGTTGTGTTACATAATCGATCTTTTTGGACCTTTGTTTGAAACAAAGTTGAATAATTCGCGGGTTACATCATCTTGTATTTGAAGTTTGATTGAATAATCTATTGTGTTACATCATCAATGTGCATATCATCTTGAATTTTAAACAAATTGACTTTATTTTACAGAATGAACTGGCTTAAGTGGCAATAACCGCATGTCTAATTTCTTTGACATTTTTTGTTAATTTATATTTGATATTAAGACCGGTAACGGATCGAGTATATTTGACATTTTTATTCTCGTTTGTTTTTTATATTGAGACCGTTGACGAGTCTAAGTATTAATGTTTTATTAGCTATTATGCTTATTTGATTATTTAAATTTATTTGGTATGCATCTTATAGTTTGTATTTGACATGAGTTAATAGAAAATAATAATAATAATAATAATAATAATAATAATAAAAGAATTATAATGAGTAGATAAAAAAATAAGAAAGAGCTATAATATTTAGTATGCTTCTTACAGTTTGTATCTGACATGATTTAATCTTAAAATGCAGACGAAGTTAGTCGGTTGATAAAAATAAATAGATTTTGAAAAGTTAGGGACAAAAAAGCTAAAAAATTTTTTTGAATAAAAGTGGCTAAAATGGTCAAACCACATAGATTGAATCAGAAGCGGCGATAGAATTCGGCTTTTACAGAAGAAGTGGCCAACTTTTCAGTTGTTACAGAAGAAGCCGATTGAAATCGGTTTTTTAACCATCTATGTAAACCATTTTTTTATGTTCAATTTCTATATAAAACACAGATTTTAGACTTTGTTTAAATTCGATGGACAGATTTTGGACTTTGTTTAATAGTCGGTTGTGTTACATAATCGATCTTTTTGGAGCTTTGTTTGAAACAAAATTGAATAATCCGTGGGTTACATCGTCTTGTATTTGAAGCTTGATTGAATAATCTATTGTGTTACATCATTAATATGCATATCATTGTGAATTTTAAACAAATTGCCTTTATTTTACATATTGAACCCGCGTAAGTGGCCACAATAACCGTAGGTTGAATTTCTTTGACATTTTTTGTTAATTTTTATTTAATATTGAGACAGGTAACGAATCAAATATATTTGACATTTTTAGTTTCATTTCTATTTAATATTAAGACCGTGACGGGTCAAGTCTTAATGTTTTATTAGCTATTTTATGTTCTTGTTTTATTATTTAAACTTATTTAGGATGTTTCTTATAGTTTTGTATTTTACGAGTTAATTAAAATATAAAAATAAAAGGAATTATAATGAGTAGGTAAAAAAAAGCTAAAATAATTTAACTGAAAAAATAAAAACAGAAAACAATATTGATTGAATAGAAAAAAAATTCTTGTTTGGGGTTGGTGGCTTACTTATAGAGGCAAATTCTTTTAAAACATTAATTAAATAACAATGATTTATATAATTATTTTTATAAAACGTTTTTTATTTTAAAAAAATATGTTTGTTCATATAATATTTTTATAAATTGAATATTTCTTTCATTCTTTTAATAAAATATTTTTAAAAAATAATTATTTCACCAATAACATCTAACATATAAATCTGCGTTATAACAAGTTGTATTTATTCAAACCATGTATTACATGAGTTTTAACCTAGTTAATAATAAATAAAAAAAATAGAATTATTTTTTTCTTGAACGGAAAAAAAACAATTTTTTTAATGGCCAACGAATACTATATGACCAGTCACCCGGGTAAACCCAATAGCGAAAGACCATCCACGCCCGCGAACACTGACATCGCTGGTGACCCGGTCCGTCCAACATTCCAAAAGAAACCCACCATCTAAAGGCCATTGTATTAAAACCCCTTGTCCACCTAATAATATTTTACATCAATGACCCCACATCGGAACCGGTTGAAAAAAAAGTAGTCTCTGTTTAAGCATCGTCTTATCTTCTTATCCATCCCACATCAATGGCCGTACCACGTAGCACAACGCCGTTCACCTCCACCCCTTTTCACCACTCATCTCCCTCTTTCTCCACCTCCACTTTCCCAAAACCCCCTCACTTGTTTCACCACATAACCATCTCAACAACTCTCAATCTCCCCCGAAAATCCAAAATTTCAACGTCAGTTTCAGGAATCTGGGACGCCATTACAGGTGGAGGCGCCGATTCATCCCGCCAAGCACTAATCGCTATTCGACGAGGAATGATTCTATTCCGTCAGGTTTTACCACATATCTCAAATTCAATTATTCCTCTTTCTCCTCCATTTTCTAATTTCTGTTATTTTGATTATTAAGGGTGATGTAGTGGGATCTGTAGCAGAGTTTGATAACGCAATCAAACTTGATCCTCGCCAAAAGGCATGTGAGTCCCAGTTTGTTAATTGATTGGTTGTTTTATTGAAACCAATGTTTTCATAGTTGGACCAGAAAACAAACCGGCGAGGTCCATTGGTTGGACCGGATTTAAAACCGGATTACGTTATAAATAATATAAAAAAATAAAGAGTAAATTACAAATTACTTACCTAAATTTGATTATACGTCATTTAAATTACAGAAAACGTCATTTATGTTTAAAAAACCTTGCACGTTACCTGCTTTGCCCTAACGACCATTAAATTTTACCGTTAAGTTTGGTCATGTGTCATACATATGAGGGTATTTTGGGGCTTTTACACATAAAAAATACTACTCTTGTAATTTATTTCTATGAATGACGGTTTACAGAAATAGTCCTTTTACAGTAAAAAGACCAAAATACCCTCATGTGACTTGCAAATGACCTGACTTAATGGTAAAATTTAACAGTCGTTAGGCTAAAGGACGTAACATGTAAGGTCTTTTAAACATAAAGGACATGTTCTGTAATTTCGTTAGTTAAAAGACGTATACTGAAATTTAGATAATATGAAGTAATTTGTAATTTACTCAAAAATAAACTATGTATTAGGTTCAAAATATATAAACATTTTTTGTTTTCATGTGAATTTGCAATTTAAAATGGTTGTAAAAATCGCTAGGCGCTAGTCGGGCGGTGAGGTAGGGCCTAGGCCTAGGCGGGATTAATCGGGGCCTAGGCGGGATTAATCGGATTGGAATTTTTATATGTAATTTTCAGTTTTTTATATATATACACACATTTTTATATGTAATTTTTATAAAAATGTTCATTTTTAAACCACACCAAAGGTTTTCGCTGGAATTTGGCCGGATATTTCAGGTTTTCGCCGGAAATTTCAGGTTTTCGCTGGAATTTGGCCGGAAATTTCAGGTTTTCGCCGGAATGTTCGCCGGAATCTGGCCGCCTAGGACCGCCTAGCGATTTTTGGACCGACTAGGCCAAAATTAGTCGTTAACGAGCCGCCTAGCGACTAATCGGCGCCTAGGCGCGATTTTTACAACACTGGCAATTTTAATGACATGAAAGTTTAAATAAATAAAATTTGCAACTCGAAATATTAAATTGATCAGAAAATGAGATTTTGAATGAAAAATACAAAAAATAAAATAAAGAAGTTTGAAATCCGGTCCGACCACCCGGTCAGGTTCACCGGTCTGACCAGTTCAAATAAAAGCGATTCAACTACATATAACCGATCCCGTCCGGTTACATGAAAATACTGATTGAAACTTATATTGGATTTTGTGTGAATAGATCTTTGGCAAAGAGGGCTCTCACTGTATTACCTTGACAGGTATTTTAAGAAATATACAATAACTGCTTTGCATATTATTTTAACTAATTTTAAGTAAAGAACTATAAGAATCGTATAAACATATGCACATGTTATTGCTTTATTGTAATACATAAGGCAGTTATGTAAGCACAAAATCAACTCTCTTTCTCTCTCCCTCATTATATCCGGTGCGGACTACGATACGATAGATCATGCGGTTCTCCCACTTGTTTACTTAAAACTGATTTTGTATTTTTTGTTTGATTGTTTTCATCTTTTTAAGTATAAATATGATCAATTTTGGTAGGTTTGAAGAAGGGGCAGAGCAGTTCAGAATAGATGTAGCACAAAATCCAAACGATACTGAGGAGTCAATTTGGTGTTTTCTTTGTGAAGCTCAACTATATGGACCTGCACAAGCTAGAAAACAATTTCTTGAGGTCTATATATTATTTCCTTCAAAATAATTTTGACTATTTTCTTAGTCAAACATCCATTATTCAATTTGCAATCACTTCCAGGTTGGTAGAGATCCTAGACCTGTGATGAGAGAGGCTTATAACATGTTCAAAGACGGTGGTGACCCCGAAAAGGTTTTCTAACTTTATACAATTGTAGTATCGTTCGTGAAAGATTATGTTGTTTATGACACTCGGTTTCTTATGAACAGCTTGTTGATGCGTTTTCTAAAGGTCGAGAAAGCGAGTATTTTTATGCTTCGTTGTATGCTGGCCTTTATTATGAATCTCAGGTCCGTCGTATGGAATACATGCATTTATTGTTTCCTTGCGCGCGCTTAATAATTTGCTTCATATTTATGATATTTGTCATGCTAAGTGCAGAATGATGCAGACAACACGAAAGTTCACATAGTCGCTTCATGTAAATCACCTTACGGACAAAGGTAAGATCCTTAGCTCGGGCCTCTACTAAAATGTAATAACGCTTGCTGATCTTGATCCGTTATCGTTGTGTTCTATGTTGCAGGTCTGATGATTACATGGCTTCCCTGGCTAAGGTTCATTGCCTATGCAGAAATTGGGAGTTGTAATACTTGTACATCAAATACATATATTAGAAGAGTAACATGATTCTATGAACTATTAAAAAGGTGTAAATAACCTTAGAAGATATTGTGAAGCCTTGTTTTTTTATTTATTTTTTTATAACCATGACAACCGTCACTAGAAAACTGATAGGGCCTCACTAATCCCCTCAGATCAGGTAAAATGTAGCTTGCGTTGAGCAGATGACCTTTAAAAGGTTAAAGAAAGAAGCTAGAATCAAGCGCTTACTAGTGTACCGTGTTTTAAGGTTTGTTCAGTTTTATTTTGGAGTAGCTTCATGTTGGATTTGAGAATTATTATGAAAGAAGACACAAATGGCTGAAATATCATCAGTTGCGATCCTTTTTTTCTTGCGTTTCCATGCTCGGATAGTACAATCCACCAATCGTTTAGCCGATTTGGCCTTGTCTACCGTTGATGATACGGTCTCTACCACTTCTTCATTTGAAATAACATCCCACACCTACAATGATACAGCAAATCAATCTTAGTTGTATATACTTTATTTTCGCAAAAATCACTAAGTTCATTGTTAGAAAATTAATAATATTAAGTTTTGTGCAATCTTGATCATACCCCATCTGAAGCAAGAACCATGAATTGATCTCTACTGGTTATATTTCGTTGTATGACCTCAGGAACCGAAATAAGACCGAACTTTTTGATGCAGTAATCGCCAAAGGTTCGTGACATGGCTAGGCCAGGCGAGTCCTCATTTGGCAACCATACCCGATATACACCGGGCTCGTCCTCTAAGCAGAAAACACGACCATTGCACTCGACTGTCCGTTCAGCCTTCTCTGTACAATCAAAACTGGTTCTGTTTATTGTTATTGCAACAATACTTAACAAAATAGAAGTGTTCGCCACTTTACTAATCCATACGTAGGAAAAGAGCCGAGTGGCTCGAGAACTACTCGAGACCAACTTGCTAAAAGCTCGAATCAAGCTGGGGTTAAACAAGCTCGAGCATATATCGAGCCCGAGCTTCACATATTGAGTTTGACTGCGCTTGTGTGCCTAAATAAGCATTTTATTTTTACAACTTTTATTTAATATATTAATATATATATATATATATATATATATATATATATTTATTTACATGATAATTAACATTGTATATAAAATTACTATAAAAATAATTAAATACTTATATATAAGATTCTTGTGGCGGGCGGAGGCAGCAGCAGGAGCGTCGCGCAGCTTCTGTTCTGGTCGTGGAGCACTTCGATCAGCAGCTTCTTGTTGTGGAATTGTTGGTCTGGCCCAAATGTAAAAGGGCCAACAGCATACATTTTTTTTAAGTTCAAGTCAGAGATGAGGAAAACAAATTTACAATAATTTGTATAATGAAAATTACATAATTCTATAATGGACAAAAACAAATTACATAAATGAAATACGAAGTTGAGTACTAAAAAAGAGCAATAAAAAATATGTAAATACTTCTTATAATAAATAATTACATATACATATAATAAAAAATAATAACTGTTACAATTCTTGATGTAATATGGGATCAAAAAATATTACTTATTCACCTAAAAAATATTTACAAATTACTCCTTTTAAGCATATTTAATCGTCATTTACAAGAAACGCAACACATCCTCCTGTTTTGTTCTTATCTTTATTTTAGTACCACGAGTGATGCTTCCGCCCAGAAACTCTACATAGATTTTAGCACACCTTTTTCTGTAAATGAAAATTACACTAATGATTAACATTTAGAGGAAAGTGCCACGCTGTGTTAACGTAAACAAACCTTGAGTTCCTTCTCTCATAACGAACCCATCACGGCGTTGTTTATTACAGCATAGTCTATTTATGTCTTCCAACACTCAACATGGATGTTAATAACTTCATGCCGTAGGATGAGTCTTTTAAATGGTGTATACATTCTACTTCATGCGCGTTTTTTTGCATTAGCAGACCCTTTAGATTTCTGTAGTGAGCCGATAACTAAGAATTAGAGATAGGCAGGTCGGGAGCTACAATCATGTATATGTTAAAAAGAAAACATATTAATAATACAAAATGTGGTTATTAAAACCTTCATTGCAGCCACTGTAAATTCAAACATAAACACAAACCCAAATCAAGTCTTTACAAATTCACCCCAAAACAGATCAAAATTGCAATAAATCAAAAGACAACATTGTTATTAGAACAATATAACTTTTGCATCATATGAGACACCATTTGTTCAACATGTAGCAAAACAAAATACCCTTTTTGACCCGTTATCCAACCCATCTATCGATTCATTATCATTCAAATATTTAAAAGACACGTCAATTGGATCAAGAGACTTTACCAAAAAAGGAAATGCTACATTTATTTTATAACAAATGGAACTATATAAATTAGTTTATGAAGTTACAAATGTGATTAAAATACAGATAAGTAGATGACAACATCTCGCAGTTTTATTCCATTAATTGGAAGGTCTGATAAGGGTTGAAGACTCTCAAGTAGATTATGCCCTTGTAGAGGTATTATCTTAATTTCCCAATTAATGTAGTTTTATATCATTTACAATTAATTAATTGATTTTTTTAGCTATTGACCATATATCAAGCCATTCAACCTGCTTTTTTTGAACAGTTGATCCCTGAAACTACAGATGAACGTTGCATACACTACAAATGAACTCAAGAAAATAACATTATAAACAACTAAATATTAAACAGTTAAATGAAGAGATGATGACCAAACCGATATCAAAAACAACTATTTACAGACATATTAGGGTAGCAACATCCATAAAGATTTTAAAATCATGACAAAATAGAAAAAGGATTGATATCACAAACCTTAGGCGATCGAAGGAAGAGATAGCACGCTGTTGAATAGATACTCCACGAACAAACACTGGCGATGAAACAAATACAAACAGAAAGACGATTTAGGGCAAAATCAAAGAAAAATAATCGATTTATGGAAAAAGGTAAAAAAGATTTGATAGAACATACCTATTGGAAGAGCAGGTAGATGAATCCGACGTATGAAGAACGAAGCATGAATACCAAAATCGGCGAAAAGATTGGAAAGGAGATGCAGGTGAAGGAGGCGCGAGCCAATGTGGGACTAGCTCACTTGGTAGAGGCTCTTGCCTCTTAGATGGGAGGTCCTGGGTTCAAATCCAGGCATGGGGTGTGGTGTAATTTAGGAGTAGGAATAGGATGGATCTGCCGTTTAAAAAAAAGATGAAGGATGCGCAAGTAAAATTTTGGGTTGGAATGAATGACGGAACGAGTGTGTAGGCCTAAATTAGATCCGAAAGTTAGTAACGGGTCGGGTTATCACCCGCGTGTTTTAGTGAAATGGGTTAAAAGAAAATAGGGGGAAAATATTTGTAGAGTGAATGACAAGCTGACAAGTGTCCTCCTACAGTATTCCTTTATTTTATATATATATATATATATATGGGAAGGTTCCGATAAGAAATGAATTTTCGCTATGAAACTTGGTCAAACGAACTCCGATTGAACTAATTTCAGCGGCGTTGGAACCGGCTCGTCGAAATAAAGCCTAGAGCTAAACCCTAAAATCTATATCCAAAAACCTAACCACCCCAACCCCTAAAAAATTAATAAAAATATAACACAATTAAATATTAAATTTAAGATGGAGATGGAGAGGGAGAGAGAGAGACCACACGGATTCCAGCTTGCACTTCTTTTACTCGTGTACCTGCCACTTTACTATAATCGTCATTAAACGAATCAAAAAATTTCAAAATTTGATGCATCTCTTGTTTGAAGAAGTAACTAATGAGTAGAATTCATAATCGGTCTAATCCAAAGGCATATTCGGATGCGCCCATTAGTAGTGTTATGGTGCTTCTTGTGCAATTCCTTTTGGGACTGTGATTAAGAACCTTAATTTCTCACAAAAACAAGGACCATGGAAGTCAAAAAGATGGAACTCGGGTTCCTCTATGCATTCACTAACTCTTAATTTCCAATGTCGGCTACCAATAGGATTTTTTTGCAAATGTTTAATATTGGATCCTTGAGTTTCTCAATTTTCAAAATGACCCCTCAACTTTCTAAGTTTTCAAATACACTCTTCAAGTTTCTAAAGTTTTGAGTTTACACCTTGACATATTTCTAAACTCTATCCAATGTCGGCTACCAATAGGCTTTTTTCTTCCATTTTTGTACAAATGTTTAATATTGGACCCTTTAGTTTCTCAATTTTCAAAATGGCCCCTCAACTTTCTAAGTTTTCAAATACACCCTTCAAGTTTCTAAAGTTTTAAGTTTACCCTTTGACATATTTCTAAACTCTCATTTATCCCTTAAATTTCTTTTCTTTATTCTTTTATTCGTTTGTAAGAATTTACTTTATTACTAATTTTTTTAACGAATTTGTCATTTCAATGTTAACTCCTATTCCACCGCAGTTTATCTATTTGGCCGAGTTGTGGTGTAACACCCTTAATTTCATACACCGATTATTAAACATTTACACACGCAGAAGCATTTATCTCAAGAAATTTTTTTTTGTACAAGTTCGCATGTCGCGAACTTCTGGGGCTCTCCCTTCGCGTGTCGCGAGGGAGTCCCAATTTCACCTGTCCGAGAAAATGGTTTTTTGCGTGGCGAGAAGAACTCCTCCTTGATCTTCGCGTGGCGCGAAGAACTCCCCCTTGATCTTCGCGTGGCGCGAAGAACTCCCCCTTGATCTTCGCGTGGCGCGAAGAACTCCCCCTTGATCTTCGCGTGGCGCGAAGACAACCGGTAAACATAGATTTTATTTTTTCTGCCCAGTTCAACACTTAGCCAAAATTCCCACATTTAGCATTTCAACAAGACACCAAATTTTCCCCAACACTTGGGTTTTTGACAAAACATTCAAAACACCATTTCTATACACCAAAACCCAAATTCATGTATCAATTTATATCATTTTTAAAGATTTCTATTTAACCCCCCCAAATCATCATGTACGCATACGAGAACCCTCGACTTGACACACGCGAAAGCATTTATCCAAAAAAACAAATTTTTACAAGTTCGCATGTCGCGAACTTCTGGGCCCTCCTTTCGGGTGTCGCGAGTGAGTCCCAATTTCACCTGTCCGAGAAAATGGTTCTTCGCGTGGCGTGAAGAACTCCCCCTTGATCTTCGCGTGGCGCAAAGACAACCAGTAAACAGAGATTTTATTTTTTCTACCCAGTTCAACACTTAGCCAAAATTTCCACATTTAACATTTCAACAAGACACCAAATTTTCCACAACAATTGGGCTTTTGACAAAACATTCAAAACACCATTTCTATACACCAAAACCCAAATTCGTGTATCAATTTACATCATTTTTAAGGATTTCTATTTAACCCCTAAAATCATCATGTACGCATACGAGAACCCTCCAAGGCCTTGGACTTGACTTTGACTACATCGGAGCTTTTCCTACATAACACCACATATATCACCATTAGTAATGAAAATAAAACATAACAAACAAGTAATATCTACTTGTTTTCACCTATTCACCCATTTGACCCGTTTCCACCCAATTTGTAATTAGGCTACATATCACTTGCATATCACCTTACAGGTTTCATTCTTTTCATTTATCATTCATAATTATCACATTTCCATTTCCATTATGGCTCATGGGCCATAACTTTATCACCATATTTCCATTATGATTCTTAGATCATAACTTCATCACCCATTTCCATTATGGTATTTAAACCATAACTTCATATCCACATTTCCATTATGGTATTTAAACCATAACCTCATATCCACATTTCCATTATCGTATTACTACTATAACTACATTCATTCGCTTGTACATACATGCTCACACACATTCATTCACATTCATAACACAACATAGTATGCAAACATAATACATGTATCACCCTTTATCATCAATACTAAGTAAGTGCAAGAGCACTTATCTTTTGGATTCGAAGATCCCGTTCCACCTTCTCGATTGACAATTTGATTACCTAAGCATATACACCTAGTTTAGTAATCTATTATACATCAAAAACACATTATAATTGGGTTCACAACCCAATTTTCCATTTCCAAACCAAACTGGCCCGTTTGGGTTATTCCCATATCCAAACACCCTCTTTCCATCCAAACTCACCTACTTGAGTTTCATTACCATTTCCTTAACACTAATTTTTCATTCAATCTTTATCATTAGGTTAATTTGGTTTTCATTCAAGTGTCTAACACCATATAAACACTTAAACATCATTAATTCATCATCCTATCATTATAATCCAAAAAACCCCAATTTTCTCCATATGAACCCTAACTTTTCATAATCAAAATCAAAGGGTTCTAGGATGTTATTCACCATTCTTTACCTTTAGTTTAGTTAGATTATCAACAATCTAACACTAATTAACAACACGCATCATAAATTTTCAGATTTCTACAAAACCCACCTACTAACTCATCAATGGTGAAATCAAAAGGATGATTAACACTTACTTGATGCTTGAAGGATGCTGTGCGAGCCAACACCTTCACAATCCAAGCTTCAATTGCCTGAATTTTGCTTCAACACCCTTTTCTCTCTTTTCTCTCTTAAAGCATCGACCCATACACAACAAATGAAGCTGATTTTGACTTTTACTAGTCAAATATGGCAGATTTACCATATTACAATTTCAGTCCCTTAACTTCCATTTCACCCATTTCATTCCAAAATTAGTTAAAAACTAATATAACCCCACTACTAACTTGAAACTCACTTGTTTCAACTTATTTCTAAAATATTATTTTCACCATAATATTAATTAGAAATATTTATTTATTTAAAAACGAAACCCGGATTTTGGTTCGTTACAAATCACCTCTCCTTATTTGGGTTTCGTCCCCAAAACCCGACTTTACAAAAATAGGTTCGGATAATATTTCAGCATTTCCTCCTCGGTTTCCCAAGTCATTTCCGCTCCCTTTTTATGTTTCCACCTCACCAAAACTTGGCTAATCTCTTTTTTGCGCAAACGTTTCACCTTTCTATCCAAGATTGTCACCGGTTCCTCAACATAATTCAACTTTTCATCCAACTCAATATCATCCAACGGAACAAAAGTTGATTTATCCGCCAAACATTTTCACAAATGTGACACATGAAACGTGTTATGAAGTCTACTTAGTCCCTCCGGTAGCTCCAAACGATAAGCTACCGCACCCACCCTTGCTATCACCTTAAACGGTTTGATGAAATGTGGACTTAACTTCCCCCGTTTCCTAAACCGTATCACCCCTTTCCAAGGAGAGACTTTCAAAAGCACAAAGTCCCCCACTTGAAACTCAATCGCCATCTTTCTATTATCCCCATAGGACTTTTGGCGATCTTGATCCGCCTTCAAGCGTGCCCTTATTTGGTCAATACTACTAATAGTTTCCTTGACCACCTCTTTACTACCAAGTTCCCGCTGACCAATTTCACCCCAACACACGGATGTTCGACACTTCCTCCCATACAATGCCTCAAAAGGCGGCATACCAATACTAGAATGGTAGCTATTGTTGTAAGAAAATTCCGCCAACGGTAAATGGTCGTCCCAATTTCCCACAAAATCCAACGCACACGCGCGTAACATATCCTCAAGCGTTTAAATCGTCCGCTCGCTTTGAACATCCGTTTGTGGATGATAAGCGGTACTAAGATTCAATCTAGTCCCCATATCCTCACGGAATTTCTTCCAAAAATGAGAAGTAAATCTCGTATCACTATCCGATATAATCGTCACCGGCACACCATGACGTGACATTATTTCCTTCACATAGATTTCCTCCAATCTATCCGATGAATACGTTTCCTTTATAGGAAAGAAATGTGCACTCTTTGTCAACCAATCTACTACTACCCATATTGCATCATAACCCTTTCGTGTCTTTGGTAGTTTAGTAATTAGATCCATGGTTATGTTCTCCCATTTCCAAAGCGGTATTTCAAGCGGTTGAAGCTTTTCATCCGGCTTTTGGTGTTTCGCCTTTACCCTTAAGCATGTGAGACATCTCTCCACATACTTAACAATATCACGCCTCATACCCGGCCACCAAAAATGACACCTCAAATCATAAAACATTTTTGTGGCCCCCGAATGGATAGAATACTTGGATTTATGCGTCTCGTCTAAAATAGTTGCCAAAACACTTGACAACCTAGTAATCCAAATCCTATCAAAGCATGTCTTCAACCCCTATTTTCCTCAAGTTTATCAACATATGAAACCATCCGTTCTTTCTTCAAATCACCACCAAGTGCTAACACTCGGGCCTTCCAGATTTCATCAATAAGAGATGATGAAATTGTCATCTTAAATGACTTCACCTTGATAGGTGCATGACTCGTCTTCCGACTAAGAGCACCCGCTACTACATTCACTTTACTCGGATGATAAAGTATCTCACAATCATAGTCCTTGACCAATTCAAGCCACCACCTTTGCCTCATGTTGAGGTCCTTTTGGTCAAAGAAATACTTGAGACTTTTGTGATCCGTGTATATCATACACTTAGCCCCATATAAATAATGCCTCCAAATTTTGAGCGCGAATACAACGGCCGCAAGCTCTAAATCATGGGTAGGGTAATTCACCTCGTGAGTCTTCAACGGACGCATAGGCAATCACTTTCCCCCTTTGCATTAAAACACAACCCAACCCCGAATGCGAGGCATCCGAATACACCACAAAATCTTCAGTCCCGTCCGGCAAGGACAAAATAGGTGCCTTAGTCAACTTTTCTTTCAAGAGTTGAAAGGCAGATTCTTGTTCGGCATCCCAAACAAACTTAGTCTCCTTACGCGTTAACTTCGTCATTGGCAAGCATCCCGAGAGAAGTTCTCAATAAATCACCGATAATAGCCCGCCAACCCCAAGAAACTTCTAATCTTCGAAGGCGTCTTCGGTGATGACCAATCTTTTACCGCTACTATCTTGGATAGGTCGACTGTAATCCCTTTCTCATTAATCACATGACCCAAGAATTGCATAACCGTAAACTCGTAGTGACCGTAACGAGTGCGAAAGCTGTTTTAGGCACGTCGTCTTCTTTCACTTTTAGTTGATGGTCTCTGGATCTCAAATCAATCTTAGTGAACCATGACGCCCATTGCAATTGGTCGAAGAGGTCGTCAATATAAGGTAATGGGTACCTATTCTTCACCGTCAACTTATTCAACTCTCGATAATCCATACACATCCTCATGCTTCCGTCCTTCTTTTTAATGAAGAGAACAGGTGCACCCCAAGGCGAGACGCTTGGGCGTATGAAAACTTTATCAAGGAGTTCTTGCAATTGCTCAATTAGCTATTTCATCTCTGACGGTGCCAACCTATAAGGTGCTTTGGATACCGGCTTAGCACCTGATGTCAAATCAATCCCAAACTCTACTTCCCTCTCCGGTGGAACTCCCGGTAACTCATCTGGAAACACGTCCTCAAACTGATTTACAAATGGAACATCGCGATTATCTTTCACCCTTTCTATCACATCCACAACACAAGCCATGTATACCTTGCACCCACGCACCATGTACTTTGTTTCCTTCACATAAGAACACAACTTAATCTTACATTTCTTCTCACCTTCTACGTAAATGGACTCACCCGACGGGGAATCGAGTTGTATCGCCTTAGGTCCATATAGAATATTCGCTTTGTTCTATGACAACCAATCCAGCCCCACTATTACATCAAAATCCCCCATGGTCATAGGAATTAAGTCTATAAGAAATGTTTCACCCCTCGCCCTTAACTTACAATTCCTATAAATATCGAATACTAGGAAACTCTTATCATTTTCTGCCTCGATTTCTAAGGGTTCGTCTAACTTGCTACTTAGAAACGAAGAATGCTTAACAAATTTCAAGGACACAAATGAACGACTAGCCCCCGAATCAAATAGAACTAGTGCAGGTAAAGAGTTAATCTTGAATGTACCTGACACCACCTCCGAGTTCGTCTTTGCCTCTTCCGTCGAGATGTGGAAGGCTCTACCCTTTGGCTTTGGCGTTTCTATCCTCTTTTCTCTTTCACCTTGCTTCAAATCAGGACAATCCGCCCTATTGTGCCTGGGCTTGTAACAATTGTAGCACAAGTGAATTTGGCTTGAACATTGATTAGCCATATGCCCCAGCTTCCCACATTTATAACAATTTAGCGTCCCCTTCCTACATTCACCAAAATGTTCCTTCCCACAAATCTTTCACCCCCGGGAAGAGAACTTGCTAAAAGGCTTCTTACTAGGGCTCCCGCCCTTATCTTCTTCACAACTTGTTCCACAATTTCCCTTTTTTCTCTTTTCACCCCTAGCTTCTTTCCTCCTCAACTCCACCTCTCTTTCCCGACACCTATTTATCAAATCAACTAGTGTGGTAAAATAGGATGGAGATATGTTATCTCTGATCTCCACAGCCAACATAGCATAAAATATGTCAATCTTCGCCTTTTCGGTCGACACCACGTCCGGACAGAACTTTACGCGATCAAAGAAAGCCCCTGCTAATTCATCTATTGACTCAGGCGTTTGCCTCCTGTGACAACCCTAAAGTTAGGGCCAATAACATTTGATAGTTAATTCATCATAACCGAGTTCGACCAATTAACAACCTAATTGTAGGCCTAATATGCGAACTTGATAAGTTATCTTACTTGACTGATCACGAGATGATTCGAGATAACATATTGTTAATACATAAGGTTTACATAGCCTTACAACGTACGGTTAAATAAATTAACGCGTTCATGGTTAGTACCCGGCGCATAACGCGATACCTAAATACTAATATTAAATATTAATAATAATTATTAATATTTACCTCGGGCGATCAATTTAGGAACATTTACGTGTGAGTTGTACGACATGGAGCGCACGAATACGACATATACCGGCGTAAACGTAATTCGGCTATTTATTACCTAGTATGATAAAATAATATAAGATTATTTATATTATCATCATTGATTTACTATTAATCTTTCTAGTAGAGCGTGAAACGTTTAAAAAAACGAACGCCTTAGATGTGCGGTACGAATGTGTACCGGCTTGTCAGTCAAAACGAAGATTTCATAAAATAAAAATCTAATTAATATTTATAATTATGTTTCATAATCTTAAGTATATCTATATACACATTTAATTCTTATATTAAAATTTACATATGAATATATATAACAAATGTATTCATGTTTATTTTTTTTTACAAAGTTAGCCATACATATATATGCACATATCATATATAAAAAAAAACAATTTTATAGGTAACTAAGTTGTTTTGAATGTAACTAGTTGATTTTGAACTAACTAGACATGTACAAATTATGTATGAATTGTTTACTTGAAACACCATGCCTTACCCATCCTTCTTTTTCTTTGCTTACTGCCATCGAAATTTTCAGCAGAAAATTGGGGTCTTTTGACCACCTTTTAAACACACCATACTTATAATTAAGGCATGATATGATTGGTGGGTAAGGGCCTTACACATATATCATTACTTTGTGTATTCCTTTGAGCTTTTTAAACCACATTTTCACCCTTTTCTTCTCATCATTTCCATGAGCTTGGGACTGTAATTTTCCTGTTTTGGGCAGAAATTTTCGTGAGTTTGAGGGTTAAGAAAATGGAGTATTGAGTAACATAAACTACCCAACGTGTTGTGATAGTTTGTTGAGTGTTTTTAGACTTCTTGGGTGTTCTTTCAGACACATATATATACATATATTTTGATGATTCAAGAGGGAGTTCCTGGGGAATCATTAGCATCATCTTGACAAGGGTTTCGGGTTTCCTCGGCTAGCACCACGTTGAAGGAAGATTTCTTGGTGTGGACTTCTCTTTGGAGGTTTCCTACTTTGAATTCTACCTCCACAATGATCTAAGAATTTTGGAAACTACTTCTTTTCAGAGCGGTGAAGTGGTATTTGTCGGCAACACGGTCAGCAAAAGTTAAGACAGTCAAGTATGGCTAATACATAAAAGTGATGTTTAGGACGTGTCCTTGGTTTTAAAAAGCGAGAAGCGTATCGAAGCGACGAGGTCAAAATCCGAAGCGCAAAAGCGGATCGATTTTCGTACACGAAGCGCACATGTTTAAAATAAATCAATAAATTATAACACCTAAAACACTTATAACACCTAAAACATATTAATATAAACATCTAAAACACTATAATATAGATATATATCACCTTAAGTAGGAAAAACCAACCTAACGAACAAGAAACTAATAATAATATTGTACTAAGTAGGAATAGATATTCAAAAGAAGATTGCTTAAGTGTTTGCAACTATGCTAAATAGCAATATGGCTAAACGCCTAAATTAGTCGCTTTCTTCACTATCTCCACCATCATCAACATCAATTCCAAGTACCACATCTTCCCCCTCATCTCCACTCACGCCAATGTCCTCTTCCATCTCTTCATCATCTTCATCAATCAATTCACGCAATCTTCTAGATTGTGTTTTTCTAGAGTAAGTAATAGGAGTAGGGGTGGTGGTAGAAGAAACACCCTTTCCTTTGGATTGCTGGGCATGTGATCTTGTTGAATAAATCGGTTCGGATGCCCCGGAAGCCTTGTCAACAGCACGCCATGTCAATCCATCATCTTCAAACACAAACTCTGAATTATCTTCATCCTCATCACTATCTATAATACCAATGACCCACTCATTACTTTCATCAATTTCTTTTAGAAGTATAGGATTGGTGGTGTTCCTTCTTTCATATCGTTGTTTCAATCCACGATTAAACTTTACATACACCAAGTCGTTTAATCGTTTTTGTGCCAATCGGTTTCTTCTCTTGGTATGAAGCTGTAATAATATTAAATTTTAAATAAATAAATACTAGAAAAAAAATTAACTAAATAATAACTAGAAATAATAAAGTCAACTTACTTGTTGGAAGACACTCCAATTTCTCTCACACCCCGTGGCACTACATGTGAGAGTAAGAATTCGAATGGCAAACTTTTGCAACTCTGGAGTATCGCATCCAAAGATATCCCACCAATCCACTATTAACAGATGAAAATCTATGAGTTGTCTTTAAATAAATTGGAAATCATAAAATAAAGTTGTTTTTTACCTGGAGATCTTGTTTTTGTTTGTCGTATAGCCATTGGAACGCCAAAAAGACCACCTGCCTCTTGATATAAATCCAACTGGCTACTTATTATGTCTTGAGTTTTTATATCAGCAACCAATCTTCCAATGCATGCAATCATACCTCGCATAACCGGTCCGGACTTTTCTTTCTCTATATTGTCATAATAGAACTCAGGATTCAAAAAAAACCCCGCAGCATGTAAAGGCCTATGAAGCTGACATTCCCATCTTTTGTCAATGATCTCAAATGTTTTTTTATACTGGTCTTTTCTGTTCGAGAAACTAGATGCAATGGCGTCCTTAGCCTTTGTTATAGCTTCATATATGTACCCCATGTCTGGCTTCTTATCTCCATCAACAGTCCTAAGGACTTTAACAAGAAGTACTGTCAGTTTTAGAGCATATACAATGTTTCTCCAAAATCTTTCTTGAAGAAATTTAGATTCTACTTTCTTCCCACCCACTTCCTTTGCCCACTTGCTATTCTTCCACTCATCAGACACGATCATCCTTCGTAAATTATTCTTTTGCTTGTGCATTTGTGCAAGGGTGATGAACGATGTTGCAAAACGAGTAATCGCGGGCCTATGCAAATTTCTTTGATTTGTGAATCTTCTCATCATGTTCACAAGTCTAGTATGATTGTGTATATATCCATTCGCGAACATTGCGTTTTTCAAACAATCCTTGATCTTTGTAATCTTTCCTATATCCTCTAACATGAGATCAATACAATGAGCTGCACATGGTGTCCAATACAAATGCTTTCTTGAAGATTACAAGTACGTACCTATGAAGAATAATAGAAGAAAATTAACACAATACAAACATAAGTCTATAACATATTAAATATCATCATGCTTTGTTATAAGTTACTTACCTGCCAATTTATAATTAGATGCATTATCCGTCACCACCTGCACTACATTCTCCTCCCCAACTTCATCAACCATGTCATCAAGTGTAACACCCTTAATTGGAAACCAATCAAAAAAACATTTAAACGCACACGGAAGCTTTAAATCCCAGAATTTTTTATTTTTTTTACTCTTTGCGTGTCGCGAACCACCACGGACATTCCTTCGCGTGACGCGAGGGAGTCCTGGCAGACCAAGTCCGGGAGATGGTTCTTCGCGTGGTGTGAAGAACCTTCACCCATCCTTCGCGTGGCACGAACACCATCAGTAAACAGAAAGTTAGCTTTTTCTGCCCAGTTCCATACTTAGCCAAATTTTTAAATTTTTCACCAAATAAAATAGACACCAAAAATTCCCAACACTTGGGTATTAGTTTCAAAACATATATACAACATATGTAATCACCAAAACATAGTTCAATTGTCAATTTACACCACATTGACGGATTTTCCTTTAAAATCCCAAAACACCCAATATGCATACGAGAACCCTCCACGCCTTGGACTTGACTTTGACCTACATCGGAGCTTTCCCTAAATAACCACATATACATAACACCGTTAGTAATGATGATAAACATGCCAAACAAGTATTCACTACTTGTTTCCACCCATTCACCCATTTGACCCGTTTGCACCCATTTAGTCAAATAAAGTTTTGAACACTTGCAATTCCACTACAAGTTTCATTCATATCATTTTTCATTCATATACCACCACCCATTCACTCATTTGAAGTATTCCACACTTCTAATTAGGTTCACGACCTCTTGGTGCGAGTACCACACTCGTCTTACCCGCACTTGGAGTATTTGACTCCAAGTCCACCTTTGAAGTATTCCTCACTTCTTGTTGGGTTTACTTCCTCTTGGTGTGAGTACCACAACTCGTCTTACCCGTACTTGGATTATTTGACACCAAGTTCACCTATTGAAGTATTCCTCCCTTCAATCCACCATTTCACCAATTATCTCATTTAGTTTGACTATATACCACATAAGCCAATTACACACATTTACCACATTCACATAATAATTTGACTATTTACCACATTCACATAATAGTTTGACTATTTACCACATTCACATAATAGTTTGTCTATTTGCCACATAAGTCAATTACTCCACATTCACCACATTCACATAATAGTATGACTTTTTACCACATAAGTCAATTACTCCACATTCACCACATTCACATATTAGTTTGACTATTTACCACATAAGTCAATCTAATACAATTCCACGCATACTACATTCAAGTCATAACCATACAGATTCATTTTAACTTATAGTATGCATACATAAAACACCCATTTATCAACATTACTTAGTAAGTGCAATGGCACTTACCTTTAGAGTTGGAAGATCTCGTGCCTCCTCCTCGATTCACAATTTGATTACCTAAACATATACACCTAGTTTAGTAATCTAACATTCATCACCAACACATTACAATTGAGTCCACAGCTCAATTTTCATTTCCAACCCAAACTGACCCGTTTGGGTTATCCCTATAACCAAACACCCATTTTCAATACAAACTCACCTACTTGAGTTTTCTTTCCAAAACCTTGACACTAATTTCTCATTCAATAACTTTTATTAGGTCAATTTGGTGTTTGTTCAAGTGTCTAATACCACCTAAACACTTAATCATCACTAATCCCACATTCTAGCATCATGATCCAAACACCCTCAATTTTCACCATGTGAACCCTAACTTTTCAAAATCACAATCAAAGGGTTCTAGAATGTTAATCACCACTCTTTACCTTTAGTTTAGCTAGATTATCCACAATCTAACACTAATTTACCACATGCATACAAAATTTTTGGATTTCTACAAAACCCATCAACTAACACATTCATGGTGAAATCAAATGGAAGATTATCACTTACTTGATGTTAAGAAGGTGTTGTGTGAGCCAAAACCTTCACAATCCAAGCTTCAATTGCAAGATTTAGCTCAAAAACCCGTTTTCTCCTTTTTCTCCTTGCTATGAACGACTTCAACAACAAACGAAGTCTCAATTTTGACTTCAATAGTCAATATGGCAGATTTTGTCATATTTACACCTTTAGCCCTTCCACTTTCATTTCACCCATTTCATTTCACCCATTTCATTCTATTATTAGTTAAAAACTAACATAACCCCATTACTAACTTGAAACCCACTTGTTTCAACTTATTTCATAAATATTATTTTCACCATAATATTTATTAAAAATATTTATTTATTTGAAAACGAAACCCGGATTTTGGTTCGTTACAAATCCCCTCCCCTTATTTGGGTTTCGTCCCCGAAACCCGACTTCACATAAAAAGGTTCGGATAGTATTTTAGCATTTCTTCCTCGGTTTCCCAAGTCATATCCGCCCCCTTCTTATGTTTCCACCTCACCAAAACTTGGCTAATCTCTTTATTCCGCAATTTCTTCATCTTTCTATCCAAGATTGCCACCAGTTCCTCAACATAATTCAACTTTTCATCCAATTCAATATCATCCAATTGAACAAAAGTAGATTCATTCGCGAAACATTTCCGCAAATGAGACACATGAAATGTGTTATGAAGTCTACTTAGTCCCTCCGGTAGCTCCAAACGGTAGGCTACCGCACCCACCCTTGCTATCACTTTAAACGGTCCGATGAAACATGGACTTAACTTCCCCTGTTTCCTAAACCGTATCACCCCTTTCCAAGGAGAGACTTTCAAAAGTACAAAGTCCCTCACTTGAAACCCAATCGCCCACTTCCTATTATCCGCATAGGACTCTTGGCGATCTTGAGCCGCCTTCAAGCGTTCTCTAATTTGGTCAATACTACTAATAGGTTCATTGACCACCTCTTTACTTCCAAGCTCCCGTTGACCAATTTCACCCCAACACACGGGTGTTCTACATTTCCTCCCATACAATGCCTCAAAAGGCGGCATACCAATACTAGAGTGGTAGCTATTGTTGTATGAAAATTCTGCCAAGGGTAAATGGTCGTCCCAACTACCACCAAAATCCAAAGCACACGTTCGCAACATATCCTCGAGTGTTTGAATCGCCTGCTCTCTTTGACCATTCGTTTGTGGATGGTAGGCGGTGCTAAGGTTCAATCTAGTTCCCATATCCTCATGGAACCTCTTCCAAAAACGAGAAGTAAATCTCGTATCACGGTCTGATATAATCGACACCGGCATACCATGATGTGACATAATTTCCTTCACATAGATTTCCGCCAATCTATCCAATGAATACGTTTCCTTTATAGGAAGGAAATGTGCACTCTTTGTCAACGGATCCACTATTACCCATATCGCATCATAACCTTTTTGAGTCTTTGGTAGTTTAGTGATCAAATCCATCGTTATGTTCTCCCATTTCCAAAGCGGTATTTCAAGCGGTTGAAGCTTTCCATACGGCTTTTGATGCTCCGCCTTTACCCTTAAGCATGTGAGACACCTCTTGTAACATCCCAAAAATAAAACGACAGTTAAAATGACGAAATAAACGAGCGAGACATGTCGGGTCAGGTCGGGTGAGCCGGCGGGCTGGAAGGGGAGCCTCCCCTATAAATAGCCAAGGTCACCACCCTTTTCTCTCATTTGCACCTTCTAGAGAGAGAAACCGTAGAGAGAGAAAGTTGGCGGATCGACCCGAGATTTCAGCAAAGTGTTACTCCATAACTCGTGAGAAGAACCTCTGGATCAGTAGCTCGATTCAGGTAACGATCCGACCTAAATCTGAGTTTTAGTTCGTTTTTAGGTTTTTCGGGTTTTGGGTGAAAATGTAACATTTTAACGGATGAAACTGAAGGATAAACATAGATTTGAGTTCCTTAATGGAAAACGAACGTTTTGGATGCAAACAGGTTCAAGATCTTGACGAGATCAGACCTGAATGCGAAAATTAGGGTTTTGCGAAGAAACAGGTCGTGCGCACTTACCAAGTGCGCACGGAGCAGGTCCTACGTACTTATCAAGTACGCAGGAAGAGGGGTCTGCGCACTTGCTAAGTGCGCAGGCAGCAGGATCTGCGCACTTGATAAGTGTGCAGGCAACAGGGTCTGCGCACTTGCTAAGTGCGCAGGCAGCAGGGTCTGCGCACTTGCCAAGTGCGCAGACATCAGAACTGGTTAAGTGAAGTCAGTATGTTAGAATAGTTAAACCGTTAGAGTCGGGATTGGTCTGATGTGTATTTAACTAATCAATTCAGATCGGAAGTGACGTTGTTGGACCTTCGTTTAGGACAACCCATATTAGCATATCAGGTGAGTTCTAGAGCCCTCTTTTAAATGTTTGTTAAATGTTTTGGGCTGGTGTGCATACTTACGAAATGATGTTTTAACGGAATGATGTTTTAACGAAACGATGTTTACGAAAGGAAAGGTTATGAAGTGTTTTTGCCAAAAAGGTTTACGAATGTTTATGAACGGTCTAAATGAGGAAATGTTTAATGAAAAGGGAAAGAGGTAAAGGGTTTAAAGAAGTCATTACAAATCTAATCTGTCGAATGAATGGAATTGACGAATGAAGTCTAGGAATGTGATTCCTAGCCTTGTGGTAGATTATGGACAGCGAGCCATAGTTACCATAAGAACAACAGGGCAGTGTCTTGGTGGCCTGTCGATGGTTTTGATGTTGTACAACTGGTAAGGGAGTAACGACGGTTACTCGGGTGATGACGATCATCCTAAGTGAATAAGGTAAGGGAAATCAATGACGGCGATACGTAACGGTTGATTCCCAAAGGAAAGATGCGTGTTGGGCAATGACGGCGATACGTAACGGTTGACCCCACGTAGTGAATAGTTGGGCAATGATGGCGATACGTAACGGTTGACCCCACGTAGTGTATGGTTGTGGCAATGACGGCGATACGTAGCGGTTGCCCACAACACCAAAGGTTCCTTCGGGGACACTGTGACGCGTAAAGTAAGATACAGAATTAGATAACGATAATGTATGACTTAAATGAATGTTAAAAGTTTTAACGAACGATCCGTTCAACAGTGTTTATGATAATGATGTTGATGATGAAATGGGTACGAAACCTTTTTTTAAAGATGTTAGATTATTACATGCTTTTGTAAAAGGTTTTACTAAATGAATGAATGATATGTTTTTGGCAAATGTTGATGTT
Source organism: Smallanthus sonchifolius (assembly GCA_023525975.1). Classification (NCBI taxonomy): domain Eukaryota; kingdom Viridiplantae; phylum Streptophyta; class Magnoliopsida; order Asterales; family Asteraceae; genus Smallanthus; species Smallanthus sonchifolius. Next base: position 22,785,431 of record CM042043.1, read on the forward strand.
AAAGTTTTTATGAAATGCTAGAAATCACCAGCGTAGCTGACTTTTTAGTGTGCACATTCAGGTTAAGGCAGGTTATGAGGATGTACGGTGATGCTTGGCTAGCGAGAGGAGTTACCCGGCTGACTATGAAGACTGGCATCCCGTTATGTTTTAGTTATGATGTATTTATGTTTTAAACAATGTTTACGCTTCCGCATGTATGAACAATGATGACGTTATGTTTAAATGAAATTTTCCGCTGCGTTATTTGATATTCATGTTTAAGAACTGTTTGTGAATGAGTAAATCCAACAAGTGGGGCCTCCTGGGTTTGGGGCTTTACACCTCTCCACATACTTAACTATATCACGCCTCATACCCGGCCACCAAAAATGACACCTCAAGTCATAAAACATCTTTGTGGCCCCCGGATGGATTGAATATTTGGATTTATGCGCCTCATCTAAAATAGTTGCCAACACACTTGACAACCTAGGACTCTAAATTCTATCAAAGCATGTCTTTAACCCCAAACTATTTTCCCCAAGCTTATCAACATAAGCAACCATCCGCTCCTTCTTCAATTCACCACCAAGTGATAACACTTGAGCCTCCCGAATTTCATCAATAAGAGATGATAAAATTGTCATCTTAAATGACTTCACCATTATAGGTGTATGGCTCGTCTTCCGACTAAGCGCATCTGCCACTACATTTGCTTTACCCGGATGGTAAAGTATCTCATAATCATAATCTTTGACCAATTCAAGCCACCGCCTTTGCCTCATGTTGAGGTCCTTTTGGTCAAAGAAATACTTTAGACTTTTGTGTTCCATGTAAATCGTACACTTAGCCCCATACAAATAATGCCTCCAAATCTTGAGCGCGAAAACCACGGCCGCAAGCTCTAAATCATGGATAGGGTAGTTCACCTCGTGAGTCTTCAATTGTCTAGATGCATAGGCAGTCACTTTCCCCCGTTGCATCAAAACACAACCCAACCCCGAATGCGAGGCATCCGAATACACCACAAAATCTTCGGTCCCGTCCGGCAAGGATAAGATAGGTGCCTTAGTCAACTTTACTTTCAAGAGTTGAAAGGCAGATTCTTGCTCGGAACCCCATACAAATTTGGTCTTCTTACGCGTTAACTTCGTCATTGGCAAGGCAATCCCAGAGAAATTCTCAATAAACCGCCGATAATAACCCGCCAACCCCAAGAAACTTCTAATCTCCAAAGGCGTCTTCGGTGATGACCAATCTTCTACCGCCACTATCTTGGATGGGTCGACTGTAATCCCTTTCTCATTAACTACATGACCCAAGAATTGGATCTCACACAACCAAAATGCGCACTTTGAAATTTAGCATAAAGCTTCTCCCTTTGCAAAACTTCAAGGATTTCACAAAGATGAAAGGCATGATCACTTTCACTCAGCGAATAAATGAGAAGATCATCGATGAACATAATAATAGAACGGTCGAGAAACGGTCTACACACCCGGTTCATAAGATCCATGAAAACCGCGGGTGCGTTGGTCAAACCGAATGGCATAACCGTGAACTAATAGTGACCGTATCGAGTGCGAAAAGTTGTCTTATGGATGTTGTCTTCTTTCACTTTCAACTGATGGTACCCGGATCTCAAATCAATCTTAGAAAACCATGACGCCCCTTGCAATTGATCAAAGAGATCGTCAATCCGAGGTAAAGGGTACCTATTCTTCATCGTCAACTTGTTCAATTCCCGATAATCCATACACATCCTCATGCTTCTGTCCTTTTTAACGAAGAGAACGGGTGCACCCCAAGGAGAGACACTTGGGCGTATGAAACCTTTACCTAGAAGCTCTTGCAATTGCTCTATTTACTCTTTCATTTTCGGCGGTGCCAACCTATATGGTGTTTTGGCTACCGGCTTGGCACCCGGTATCAAATCAATCCCAAACTCCACTTCCCTTTCTGGTGGTACCCCCGGTAACTCATCTGGAAACACATCCACAAACTGATTAACAACTGGAACATCGTGAATATCTTTCACCCTTTCTACCACATCTGCAACACAAGCCATGTATGCTTTGCACCCACGCACCATGTACTTTGTTGCCTTCGTATAAGAACACATCTTAACTTTACATTTATTTTCACCTTCTATGTAAATGGACTCACCCGATGGGGAATCGAGTTGTACTACCTTAGGTCCACATAGAATATTCGCTTTGTTCATTGACAACCAATCCATTCCCACTATTACATCAAAATCTCCCATGGACATAGGAATTAAGTCTATAAGAAACGTTTCACCCCCAGCCCTTAACTTGCAATTCCTATAAATATCGAATACTAGGAAACTCTTATCATTTGCCGCCTCGATTTCTAAGGGTTCATCTAACTTGCTACTTAGAAATGAAGAATGCTTAACAAATTTTAAGGACACAAACGAACGACTAGCACCCGAAAAAAAAAGAACTAGTGCAGGTAAAGAGTTAATCTTGAATGTACCTGACACCACCTCTAAGTTCGTCTTGGCCTCTTCCGCCGAGATGTGGAAAGCTCTCCACTTGGGCCTCGACATCTCCACCTTCTTCTTTTCACCTCCACTTTGCTTTAGCTCGGGACATTTCGCCCTATTGTGCCCGGGCTTGTAACAATTATAGCACAATTGAATTTGGCTTGAGCATTGACTAGCCATGTGCCCCGGCTTCACACACTTATAACAGCTAAAGGTTCCCTTCCTACATTCCCCGGAGTGCTCTTTCCCGCAAACTTTGCACCTTCACGAGGAGAATTTGTTGAAAGGCTTCTTACTTGGGCTCCCTCCCTTTATCTTCTTTACCACTTGTTCAACAATTTCCCGCTTCCTCTTTTCACCCCTAGCCTCTTGCCTTATCAACTCTACCTCTCTTTCCCGACACCAATTAATCAAATCCACGAGTGTGGTAAAAGAGGATGGTGATATGCTATCTCTGAACTCCACTGTCAGTATAGCATAGAACCTGCCAATCTTCGCCTTTTCGGTCGATACCACGTCCGGACAGAACTTGGCACGATCAAAGAAGGCCCCAACCAATTCATCAATTGACTCATTCGTTTGCCTCATGAGGAGGAACTCCTCAGTCATCCTGTCAACAACGGCTTGTGGGCAATGGTATTTCAGAAAAGCGTCTTGAACTCCTCCCAAGTCATGGAGGTCACCCCCATTTAACCTCTCTCCTTTCAAAGATTCAACAACCACTCCTTTGCCCTTCCAGTCAATAAAGGCACACTAAACATCACCCTATCCTCGGGTTAACACTTAGTTGTCTCAAAGTTTGATTCCATATCCACCACCCACCAGTGGCTAAGGATCGGGTCCACTTGCCCATCATATTCATTGGGCTTAATCACCATAAACCCTTTTAAAGTACACCCTTGTGGTACCTTTCCTTTTCCTCCAATGCATCTTCGAGGGTAAGATTAATAGCCCCTCTCATTTCTTCCATTAACAATGATGTGGCTTACTCAAAGGCCTTGGCCACCTCTTCCTTAATCATTTCTTGGATTCTTGGATCCAATGGTTCATTATTTGCTTCTTCTGCCATATCTAAACTGATAAAATGAATCAATAACACCATAATACCCTTTCAATACCCTAAATATCCATTACACATTCACTATTATTTGTATTAAGTATATATATATACCTACCTATAAACATACATACATATATAACCACCTTTACCTAATCCTTGCAAATGTTCATTATTATATGGTTATCATAAAGTCCCTTGCACATTTCGTCTTATTAAGCATATTGACCAGACATGTTTAATAATACGCCATGCACAATTGTAATTATCATCTCCATATAACAAGTCACAAATCAAGTTTCGGCACACATAACACTTTGTCATTCAATAATACATATACATATTCACCACATATATATATATATAATCACTTATCAAATCATTACTAACCTTTCATTTCCGCAAGCTCCGAGTCTTAGTCAATTCCTTCATGGATTCTCGTATCATTTTCCCCCATATCAAGAGCATCCGGTTTGAGTTTGGTGCCACCACACCAAATCCCTCAAACCATTGCTCTGATACCAAGTTCTAACACCCTTAGATGGAAACCAATCAATAAAACATTTAAACGCACACGGAAGCTTTAAATCCCAGAATTTTTATTTATTTATTAATTTTTACTCTTCGCGTGTCGCGAACCACCATGGACATTCCTTCGCGTGACGCGAGGGATTCCTGGCAGACCAATTCCGGGAGATGGTTCTTCGCGTGGCGTGAAGAACCTTCACCATCCTTCGCGTGGCACGAACACCATCAGTAAACAGAAAGTTAGCTTTTTCTGCCCAGTTCCATACTTAGCCAAATTTTTAAATTTTTCACCAAATAAACTAGACACTAAAAATTCCCAACACTTGGGTACTAGTTTCAAAACATATATACAACATATGTAATCACCAAAACATAGTTCAATTGTCAATTTACACCACATTGACGGATTTTCCTTTAAAATCCCAAAACACCCAATATGCATACGAGAACCCTCCACGCCTTGGACTTGACTTTGACCTACATCGGAGCTTTCCCTACATAACCACATATACATAACACCGTTAGTAATGACGATAAACATGCCAAACAAGTATTCACTACTTGTTTCCACCCATTTGACCCGTTTGCACCCATTTAGTCAAATAAAGTTTTGAACACTTGCAATTCCACTACAAGTTTCATTCATATCATTTTTCATTCATATACCACCACCCATTCACTCATTTGAAGTATTCCACACTTCTAATTAGGTTCACGACCTCTTGGTGCGAGTACCACACTCGTCTTACCCACACTTGGAGTATTTGACTCCAAGTCCACCTTTGAAGTATTCCTCACTTCTTGTTGGGTTTACTACCTCTTGGTGCGAGTACCACAACTCGTCTTACCCGTACTTGGATTATTTGACACCAAGTTCACCTATTGAAGTATTCCTCCCTTCAATCCACCATTTCACCAATTATCTCATTTAGTTTGACTATATACCACATAAGCCAATTACACACATTTACCACATTCACATAATAGTTTGACTATTTACCACATTCACATAATAGTTTAACTATTTCCCACATAAGTCAATTACTCCACATTAACCACATTCACATAATAGTATGACTTTTTACCACATAAGTCAATTACTCCACATTCACCACATTCACATATTAGTTTGACTATTTACCAGATAAGTCAATATAATACAATTCCACACATACTACATTCAAGTCATAACCATACACATTCATTTCAACTTATAGTATGCATACATAAAACACTCATTTATCAACATTACTAAGTAAGTGCAATGGCACTTACCTTTAGAGTTGGAAGATCCCGTGCCTCCTCCTCGATTCACAATTTGATTACCTAAATATATACACCTAGTTTAGTAATCTAACATTCATCACCAACACATTACAATTGAGTCCACAACTCACTTTTTATTTCCAACCCAAACTGACCCGTTTGGGTTATCCCCATAACCAAACACCCCTTTTCAATACAAACTCACCTACTTGAGTTTTCTTCCAAAACCTTGACACTAATTTCTCATTCAATAACTTTTATTAGGTTAATTTGGTGTTTGTTCAAGTGTCTAATACCACCTAAACACTTAATCAACACTAATCCCACATTCTAGCATCATGATCCAAACACCCCCAATTTTCGCCATATGAACCCTAACATTTCAAAATCAAAATCAAAGGTTTCTAGGATGTTAATCACCACTCTTTACCTTTAGTTTAGCTAGATTATCCACAATCTAACACTAATTTACCACATGCATACAAAATTTTCAGATTTCTACAAAACCCATCAACTAACACATTCATGGTGAAATCAAATGGAAGATTATCACTTACTTGATATTAGGAAGGTGTTGTGTGAGCCAAAACCTTCACAATCCAAGCTTCAATTGCAAGATTTAGCTCAAAAACCCGTTTTCTCCTTTTTCTCCTTGCTATGAACGACTTCAACAACAAATGAAGTCTCAATTTTGACTTCAATAGTCAATATGGCAGATTTTGTCATATTTAAACCTTTAGCCCTTCCACCTTCATTTCACCCATTTCATTCTATTATTAGTTAAAAACTAACATAACCACATTGCTAACTTGAAACCCACTTGTTTCAACTTATTTCATAAATATTATTTTCACCATAATATTTATTAAAAATATTTATTTATTTGAAAACGAAACCCGGATTTTGGTTCGTTACATCAAGCATCGCCAACAAACTCTGAGCATCTTTTGTAATCTCTGATACATCCATTGACTTCACAAATACCGACCCTTTTGGAGAATTGACTAAAAAATTAACAATATCTTTTTGAACCGTGGAATCACGCCATCCATCTGATAAAATTGAACATCCTTTGACAGCCCATTCTTTTTTGTGATTATCCATCTCCGACGTGGTGTCTTCTACTTCTTTGGTAACTAAAGGCACCCTCAATTCATGCATAGTTAGTGCTTGAAATCCCGGACCAAAATGTGCCACAGCTTCCGACATAATTTGAAAGCTATCATAGGTGGGCGCGTGAAAAGGAATACCCGCATCGTAGAACCACCGACCTATCTCCCTGCAAACTTTGGTCCTTAATTCTTTTTTACATATTTCATTTATCGTTTGTTGTCTTCCTTCTTTCTCACCTTTCCTACCTTTTAGTATGGATGCGGGATTTTAAGTAAAATACATAGCTACAATCCCTATTTGCCTTGGCTTTTTTGGTGCAGGTGCTTGGCTCGAACCACTTGACTTCTTAACCTTTGTTACCACACATTCTTCTTCCTCTTCGTCACCAAAATCAGTGTCATCAACCATGGGGTCATATGCTTGTTTAGACTTAGCTTTCTTTAACATATAGTCCTTCATATCTTGTCGTACGTGTTCGGGACACTTACCACATGCTAAAACATCCCTAAATCCACCAACTAAGTGTTGCTTCAGCCGGTATACCCCACCAGATGATGGATTTCCACAAAACTTGCAAGTCTAACAATTTTTGTTTGTCGGGTCTTGTGTGCCATATTTTCTACTCGGGTAAACCTTACTTGCTTGAGCACCTTCACCACCATTAGTAGCCATTTAACTGAACACTACACATGATACATACAGGTCAAACAAACTACTGTTTAATGAATTAAGCATTTAAAATATTGTTTGACTTTTCATGTCAAACTGAACACAAGAACTGAATTAAACTTAATAACATCTGTAATCTGTACAAAAACACAACACCACACATAAAAAAACATAATAAGAAAAAAAAACAGGCAATAGAACTAAAGAAGATCAGAAGAGAGAATAAGGGAAAAAACATGTAATCTGTACAAGAACACAACACCAGACAGGCCAGGAACAGAAGATCAGAACTACTGTTTTAGAAGAACATGGCATTTAAGAGAAACTACTTGCTTAAGATAAACTATTGTTTTAGAACAAACTTTACAGCATGAAAAGAAAAATAAAACATGAACAGTACAGAAGATCAGAAGAGAGAATCAGGAAAAAAAAAGACATGAAAAGGAGAATCACCTTTTCCAGTTCGGCTGTGGAGTGGAGGAGAGTGAGAATCGCAGCTTCGAACACCTCTGATTTTACCGCCAAAGCAGAATTAGGGTAAGAATTGGCTAAAGTACATCCCAATTTTATCGCCTGATTTTACCGCCATTCACTCCGGCAGATCTATTGGATCTATCGGGCCCTATCGTGCCTTTATTCACCAAAATAATAAGCCTACCATATTAAAATCAGCCACCAGCCCACTATAACTGAGTCATGTACATAAATCGACCTATTGTATCGCTTCACGATTCCTCGATAATCAACCTACTCGCACGAGTCTTGTACTGCGTCCGACTTGTGTGACAAGACTCGCAGAAGCGGGCGCCCCAGATCTAGTTGCGAGTTACTCGCGAGTACTCGCGATTTTTAAAACCAAGGACGTGTCAGTTTGTAAGCGGAACATACGGAAGGTATTAACGCGTGCTAAAAACTATATTATATATGTGTGTGTGTGTGTGTATTTGCATATGCATTGTTAAAATATATAAACTTTCACGCGTGTGGGACGAAAACATAATGAAATCGGTTAATAAGGCTTTAATGTGTAATGAGAAATTAAAATGTATATATGGAGACTTGACAGATAAACGTGCATAATTAGTTAGATAAATAAAAACACATTATTAATAATATGACATACGAAACATTAATTATATAAACAGTTATATATATAAGTATTATTTGTACAAACCATGACTATTAATAATAATTGTTGTTGGTAATTTCATTGAGAAACTTTGTTCAAACAAAATACGTTGACACTAGAAATAAATGGGTATTTTCATGACAAAGTGCATATAACATTGATAATCGACTTATTTTGATGAATGTAGGTACATATTTACATTAGTCAACATATTATATTTTGGTCATATACATATTTTCACAACTTGTACGCGAAACTTGATTTACATATAATTATACTAGACAACGATTTCACTGTGATATAAAATATATATATATTTCCCACAGTAATTTGGAAAACTAAATATACAGGTACATACACATTTAGTTATGGAATAAATTTATTATTCACAATGTCGAGTGACCATTTTTATTGTAACACCCTAGGCGAATCCCACATCGGCCGTGCACAAGAGAGATCCTTGGTTCATAAGAAATGTCCTGCCTCATAAAAAAAACAACGCGCTTTGGGGCTTAATGTAGTGGATGAGAGGAGAACTCCACATTTAAGCGTGCTTGGGTGGGAGTAATCCAGGGATGAGTGACCCCTGGGAAGTTTTCACCCCGGCAACCAAAAACAAATCCGTGAGCTCTTAGTGGGCAAAGCGGACAATATTGTTGGTACGAGGGGCCGGATGTTACAAGTTGGTATCAGAGCAATAGTTTGAGAGATTCAGACATCCCTAAATGTCTGGACTCAAACTGATTATGGGACCAACGCACGAATGTCAGTCATGGGTAACCAACGCCAACGCTAGCACGGTAAGTAAGTACTAGAGTTAATACACTTGGATAAGAATAGATACCTTAACTTAGAACAAATAGATGTCAATGTCACAACTGATTTGAAGAGTTCTGAACCCGAAAAGCAATGTAAATTAGTAATCACAAACCGGTCACTGTATTTAATAATTTACCTTGCTCGTACTGTTCTAAACTATGATCTGAAGGAATGACATTGATGTATTCCCTTTATAACTATCAGGAAACTAGGAACAATGGCTGGTGGAGGAAGAACAGGACGCCGAGGCGGTCGCACTGGCCGAGTAGGTAGACCTCCGTTGAATCGAAGACTTGAAGAGGAAGAGAGTGTGCACGCAGAACCCACTGAGAGTGTGCACGAAACAGATGTGACCCCAACTGGGAACGACAATCAAGGGACTATACAGTTGGAACCCGAGGTCAGGGATGCTATAGCCCGTGAAGTTGTGCTCACTTTAAAGAATGTGTTGCCTGACTTGCTGTCTGAAGCCTTAAAGAAAAGCAAGGAAGACGACTAAGGTAACCACGAGAAAAAAGTATATGACAGCGACGAGGATGAAATAAAGATGGGATCAAGCAATAGGGGGTGCACTTATAAAGGTTTCAAGGACGGAGACCCACCCAAATTTGACGGGAACAAGGACTCGGTGGCCACCCTCGAGTGGGTCGAGAGGATGAACGTTGTCATCAACATCAGCGAGTGTCGACCAGACCAAGCTGTTAAGTACGTTGCTCATTCTTTCACCAACGAAGCACTAAGTTGGTGGAGGAACATTCAAAGAACTAAGTCACCCAATGCTATCAACAAGATGACGTGGGAAGACTTGAAAAAGCTCATAATTCAAAAGTTCTGCCCACAGAATGAGATTGATCATGTGGAGAACGAGTTCCTGAACTTCAAGGCTGGCAACAAGACTCATCGCCAGTATACATCAAGATTCAATGAACTGGCTCAACTAGTGCCACACCTGGTGGAAACTGAAGATCGTTTGATCAAGTACTATGTTAAGGGATTGCCACAACGGGTCCGTGTTCATGTAAAAGCTAACCTACCCTCGACCTTCGAGTCGGTAGTGAATCTGAGCGGAATCATCTACGACGATTATGTCAATGAGGACCCACCAACAGAGACCCAAAAGAAAAAGTGGGAGAACCCATCTAGAGGCACCGGAAGAGGGAACGTAACAACTGAAACTAAGAAGCCAAGGTCGGATGAATATGAAACATGCAAGAAATGTGGAACGCAACATCATGGCGAATGTAAAATCGGCACCACCACATGTTATAAGTGCGGGAAGCCGGGGCACTTCTCTCGAGTATGTGTAAGAAACGTCAAGTGCCAAGTATGTGGATTGTTTGGACATCTGACAAAGAACTGCCGGAAGGCCGACCAATCTGGTTCGGGAAAAGAGAGGGAAAAGGAACAGCCGCAGGCTAGGACTCGAGCCTATGCACTGACTGAGGAAGAAGCAAGAGGAAACCCTGATGTTGTGTCAGGTACGTTTCTAGTAAATGATAAAAATGCTGCTATTTTATTTGACTATGGTGCTAGTAAAAGCTTCATATCAAATGCATTTAGCCGTAAACTGGTTTGCACTATCAACACCATAGTAAAGGTCTTTAGCGTACAAATCGTCGTGGGTAAAAATTCGGCAGTATTCCAAGTAACAGAGGATTGTATCATAGAAATAGAGGGCCATAAGTTTCCTTCTAGATTATTCCTTCTCACCTTAGGAGGATTCGATATAGTATTGGGTATGGATTGGTTAGCTGCCAACGAAGCTCAAATCATATGTAAACGTAAGAGGATACACCTCAAAGCTCCTAGCGAAAGTCCAATTACGGTTTATGGGGATTGGAATTGCACAATGCCAAACGTCATTTCGATGATCAAGGCCGAAAGTTACATGAGGCGTGGTTGCGAAGCTTATCTGGCATATGTTATTGACGATAGAATGAAAACGAAAGCACTCAAGAATGTACCCGTGGTGTGCAACTTTCCGGAAGTATTCCCTGAGGATCTACCTGGGTTGCCACCCGATCGGGAAATAGAATTTCAGATTGATTTACTGTCAGGAGCTGAGCCCGTTGCCAAAGCCCCCTACCGATTGGCTCCGTCAGAAATGAAAGAATTGATGTCTCAACTAAAGGAATTAACAGAAAAAGGATTTATTAGACCGAGCATTTCACCATGGGGCGCTCCGGTACTATTTGTAAAGAAGAAAGACGGCAGCATGCGCATGTGCATTGACTACCGTGAACTGAACAAGAGGACAGTAAAGAACAAATACCTGCTGCCTAGAATAGATGACCTTTTTGATCAACTGCAAGGTGCGAGTTGGTTCTCAAAGATCGATCTTAGGTCGGGTTACCATTAGTTGAAAGTAAGAGAAGAAGACGTACCAAAGACCGCGTTTCGCACGTGTTATGGGCATTATGAGTTTCTCGTGATGTCCTTCGGATTGACCAACGCACCAGCAGCATTCATGGATTTGATGAATAGAGTATGTCGACCAATGTTGGATCGATCAGTGATAGTTTTTATAGATGACATACTGGTATATTCGAAAAGCGAGGGTGATCACCACTGTCACCTAAGAGAGGTTCTGGAGGTGCTAAAGCAGGAAAAGTTGTACGCAAAATTCTCCAAATGCGCGTTCTGGCTTAGGGAAGTCCAATTCCTAGGTCATGTAATAAACCCAAACGGAATCACGGTGGATCCTGCAAAGATCGAGACAGTAAAGGAATGGAACGTCCCAAAGACACCAACAGAGATACGAAGTTTTCTAAGATTGGCAGGCTACTATCGAAGATTCATTCAAGATTTTTCAAGAATAGCCTTGCCACTTACTAAGTTGACACGGAAGGAAGTGAAGTATGAATGGGGTCAAACCCAAAACAACATATTTGAAGAACCTAAGGCACGATTAACCCAAGCTCCGGTCTTAACTCTACCTGAGGGAAATGAAGACTTGGTAGTCTATTCTGACACTTCGGGGCAGGGTTTGGGGTGCGTACTTATGCAACGAGGAAAGGTAATTGCTTACGCCTCGCGGCAACTAAAGATTCACGAGGCTAACTACCCAACACACGATCTAGAGTTAGCAACAGTAGTTTTCGCGTTGAAAATATGGAGGCACTATCTGTATGGAGTCAAATGCACCATTTACTCCGATCACAAAAACCTGAAGTACTTTTTCGAGCAAAAGGAATTAAACATGAGACAAAGGAGGTGGTTAGAGCTACTGAAGGACTATGACTGTGAGATAGTGTACCATCCGGGCAAGGCAAACGTGGTGGCTGACGCTTTAAGTAGAAAGGAAGAATCGACACCTATCCGGATCAAAGCGTGTCAGCTGATTATAACGCCAGATTTGATGAGTGAAATATTAAAGGCGCAAGATGAAGCACTATCAGAGAGAAATATAAAACGGGAAAGAATAGTAGGACAACAAGGGAATTTAGATGCAAATGCATACGGTGTACGAACTAGGTTTGGCCGGATGTGGATACCTAAGATTGGCGAGCTTAGAGCCAAAATACTCGATGAGGCCCATAAGTCTCGTTATTCTATCTGCCTCGGGACAAACAAAATGTATCAAGACTTGAAGAAGGAGTACTGGTGGCCGGGCATGAAGAATGATGTGACTGAATACGTTAACAAGTGCTTGACGTGTTCACTAGTTAAAGCCGAGCCCCAGAAACCATGCGGTAAAATGCAACCCTTACCAATACCGGAATGGAAGTGGGAGGAGATCACGATGGACTTCATTACCAAGCTACCACGAACAGCTAAAGACAATGATACCATTTGGGTGAGCGTCGACCGCTTGACGAAAAGTGCTCACTTCTTGCCAATACGTGAGACTTCTTCGTCAGAAAGACTAGCAGAAATATTTGTCAAGGAAGTTGTGAGTAGACATGGTATGCCGCTGTCGATTGTGTCCGACAGGGATACTAGATTCACGTCAAGGTTTTGGAAGAAATTCAATGAAGCAATGGGCACTAGACTGAACATCAGCACCGCTTACCACCCCCAAACCGATGAACAATCGGAAAGGACCATTCAGACCTTGGAGGACATGCTCCGGGCCTGTATCATTGACTTCGGTGGGAGCTGGGACAGCCATCAACCATTGGCAGAATTTTCATATAACAACAGCTATCACTCGACTATTGGCATGCCGCCATTCGAAATGTTGTATGGGAGGAAATGTAGGACCCCGGTTTGTTGGGGGGAAATTAGACAAAAGGATTTCACAAGTCTCGAAGTGGTCAAGGCTACTTCCGAGAAGTTTGATCAAATCAAGGCTCGAATGAAAGCCGCAAAGGACAGACAGAAATCATACGCAGATAAGAGAATAAGGGATTTAGAGTTTCAAGTGGGGGACGTGGTACTGTTAAAGGTATCACCATGGAAAGGAATCATTCGATTCAGAAAATGTGGCAAACTAAGTCCAAGGTTTGTCGGACCTTTCAAGATTTTAGCGAGAGTGGGTCAAGTTGCTTACAGACTCGACCTACCCGTTGAGCTTAGTGGAATACACCCTACGTTCCACGTGTCGCACTTACGCAAGTGCCTAGCTGACGACACAGCTCACATACCTTACGACGAGATCGAAGTGGATAACAGTCTAAATTATGTAGAGGAACCAATAACCATTCTTGACCGAGCTGAGAAACGACTACACAATAAGTCAATCCCATTAGTAAAAGTACAATGAAACACAGAAAGGGTTCAGAAGCTACTTGGGAAAAAGAAGACGAAATGAGAGGACTATATCCCCAGCTGTTTAACGATTAGCAGGTTTCGAGGACGAAACCTTTCTAAGGAGGGTAGACTTGTAACATCCCAAAAATAATAAAACGAATAAATATAGCGAGACCGGTGATTTAGTCGGAATATTTAAACAAAAGGGAGCGGGCTTGGGCTCAGCTTCAATGGGCCGAGGGAAGCCCAGGTATATAAGAGGCAAGGCAGCCCTCTTCTCTGCTCATTCCCCACTCACGCAACTTCTAGAGAGAGAGGAGAGCTCGGGTCTAGAGAGAGAAAGTGATGGATCGACTCGGGAATTCAGGAGAACGTTGCTGCTGTGCTCTTGATCATCTCCTCCGAATCAGAAATCCAATCCAGGTAAGCGTTCGATCATAATCTGAGTTTTTATGATTTTTTTAGGATTTTCGGGTTTTGGCTAAAAAGGTAACGATTTTGCGGATGAAACTTGAAAATGAGCTTAGGTATAGCATCTAGAATGAAAACCGAACGTTTTGATCTAAGAAAATTGAGATATTGACTCGATCAGACTCGCATGCAAAAACTTCAGATTTTTGGGGAAGATGATATGTGCAGACTCATCGAAACTACTCAGTTTCGATATGTGCAGACCCATCGAAACTACTCAGTTTCGATATGTGCAGACCCATAATACTAAGAACATAGTTTCGATATGCCCACGATCCGATGCTAAGATAATACATAAGTTACTTACCGAAACTACCATAGCTTCGATATGAACCCATGACTCGAAACTACCAAGTTTCGACATAAGCAACTATCGAAACTACCAAGTTTCGACATAAGCAACCTATCGAAACTACCAAGTTTTGACATAAGCAACCTATCGAAACTACCAAGTTTCGATATAAGCAAACCCATCGAAACTACTAGGTTCAAGCATAGTAATGTCTAGTGTCATCTAGGAGCACTACCTTACGTGTATGACTTTATTATACAGATTGTGAGTGACATTGGTGACGCTCAGTAACCAGCTAAGTGTATCTCAGAAACTACTCATCAGGTGAGTTCTATGTGCCCCCTTCTATGTTATGTGCAAACCTTATTAAATATTTTGGGGCTGAAATGTATTGTAACATCCCAAAATGTCGAGAAATAAAGTTAACGAGTTCAAGCGGGCCGAAGTCGGGCCGAAGTCGGGCCGGGTCAGTCGCGAACCGGGCTTGGGGAGGTCTCCCCTATAAATAGCCAGGGTCACCACATGTTTCTCTCATTTGCAATTCTAGAGAGAGAAAACCGTAGAGAGAGAAAGTGTCAGAATCACACAAGATTGCACCCGCTCGTGTCTCTTGCACTCGTGAGAAGAACCTCCGGATCAGAAGCTCGATTCAGGTAACGATCCGACCTAAATCTGAGTTTTTAGTTCGTTTTTGGGTTTTTCGGGTTTTGGGTGAAAAGGCAAGGTTTGAACGGATGAATCTGATAAATAATCATAGATTTGAGATCCCTAAGGGAAAACGAACGTTTTGAATGCAAACGGGTTCGGGATCGTGACATGATCAGACCGAATGCGAAAGTTAGGGTTTTTTCGCGAAGAACAGGTCGTGTGCACTTGCTAAGTGCGCACGGAGCAGGTCCTACGCACTTGCTAAGTGCGCAGGAGGAGGAACCTGCGCACTTGCTAAGTGCGCAGAAGGAGGGACCTGCGCACTTGCTAAGTGCGCAGGAGGTAGGGTCTGCGCACTTGCTAAGTGCACAGGCAGCAGAGTCTGTGCACTTGCTAAGTGCGCAGACATCAGACTGGTTAAGTAAAGTTAGTATGTTTAGAATGGTTAAACCGTTAGGGTCGGTAATGGTCTGATGTGTATGTAACTACTCAATTCAGATCGGAAGTGACGTGGTTGGACCCTTAATTAGAACAACCGAGACTAGCTTATAAGGTGAGTTCTAGAAGCCCTCTTTTAAATGTTTTTATATAATGTTTTCGGGCTGGTGTGTACACATGAAATGTTGTTTTATAAAATGATGTTTATGAAACTACGTTTACGAAAAGGAATGATTTGGAACGAAGGGTTTATGGAAAGAAAGTTTATGAACGGAATGTTTACGTACGAATGTTATAAAGAAATGGTTTAATGAAAAGGTAAAGGGTTTTGAAAGTGAAGGATAGTTTTTTTGAAAAGAAAACAAAAAGGGGCAAGGGTTTTAAAGAAGTCATTACAAATCTAATATGTCGAATGAATGGAATTGACGAATGAAGTCTGGGAATGTGATTCCCAGCCTTGTGGTAGATTATGGATAGCGAGCCATAGTTACCACAAGAACAACATGGGCAATGTCTCTGTGGCATGTCAATGGTTTTGATGTTGTACAACTGGTAAGGGAGTAACGACGGTTACTCGGGTGATGACGATCATCCTAAGTGAACGAGGTAATGGGAAATCAATGACGGCGATACGTAACGGTTGATTCCCAAAGGAAAGATGCGTGTTGGGCAATGACGGCGATACGTAACGGTTGACCCCACGCATTGAAGGGTTGGGCAATGACGGCGATACGTAACGGTTGACCCCACGTAGTGTATGGTTGTGGCAATGACAGCGATACGTAACGGTTGCCCACAACATTAAAGGTTCCTACGGGGACATAGAGACGCGTAACGATACAGATTTTAGATAATAATGTATGACTTAAATGAATGTTAATGTTTTAAACAAATGATTGTGTTTAAATATGCGAAGGTTTATGAATGAAAGGCCATGTTTTCTTATACGAATGTTAAACCCTAATGAATGTTTGAATGATGAACCATTTCTTAAATCGAACGAAAACTAGAACTCACCAGCGTAGCTGACGTTTTTAAGTGTACACATTCAGGTTAAGGCAGGTTATGAGGATGGACGGAGATGCTTGGCTAGAGATGAAGAGTTATCCAACTGCTTTTGAAGACTGGCATCCCGTTATGTTTTGTCTATGATGTAATTATGTTATAAGCAATGTTTACGCTTCCGCATGTATGAACAACGATTAAGTTGTGTTTGAATGAAATTTTCCGCTGCGTTATCTAATATTCATGTTTAAGAACTGCTTGTGAATGAGTAAATCCAATAAGTGGGGCCTCCCGGGTTTGGGGCCTTACAAGTTGGTATCAGAGCAATAGTTTGAGAGATTCGGACACTCCTAGTGTTTGAACTTAAACTTTGAATGGGACCGAAAGCGGATGCCAGCACGGGTAACTCGAGCCAAAGCATCAGGTATGAAAAGTAGAATATGTGTATGTATTATGCCTTAGAAAGGGGTAGGTAAGGACTTGTGTTCTGATGGAATCACAAAGGTGGTCAAATAGAAATCGAAAGGTAGTGTAATGGTTAATTGCAGATGGCCAGTGTATATTAACATCTTACAGTACTTATTGAATTTTATTTGTTAACTAGCGTGATGACATTGGATTTCTTGTCCTATAGAACGAAATGGCGAGAAGAGGAAACGGAAGGCGTGGTGGCCGTACCGGTAGTCGTACCGGCGGTCGTAATGGTGGGCGTGGCAGGATCCCTGCGCGCCAAGAGTATAGTGAAGAAGGAAGTGTTCACACTGAACCGGCGGTTAGTGTGCATGAAGCCGAGCAGACACAGGTTGAAGAACAACCTTTCACTTTTAAACCAGAAGTGAGAGCAACTATAGCTCGAGAATTCACAGAATTGATGAAGAATTCTCTGCCAGGTCTGTTGGCTGAAGCATTGAAGAAAGTTAGTGGGGAAGGTGGGTCTAGCGCGGCAATTGGTGCCCAAAATAATGAGACTGACAATGCACCGCCTGCTCGCGGATGTGATTATAAGTCCTTTAAGGCATGTGATCCGCCGATCCTGACCGGGAAGAAGGACGCGGTAGCTACTTTTGATTGGGTAATACGTATGGAAGCCTCCATCCGTCTGAGCGAGTGTCGAGCTAATCAAGTAGTGAAGTTTGCTGCTAACTCCTTGAGGGAGGAAGCATCCCACTGGTGGGAAGGTGTACGTCAAGCTAAAGGGAGCGAGATTGTGGATGCGATGATGTGGGATGACTTGAAAACTTTGGTAATCAAGAATTTCTGCCCAAGGAACGAGATTGAAAAGGTGGAGAGGGAATTTCTGGGTTTGAAGGCCGGGAACATGACGCACCGGCAATACACAACCCGATTTAATGAACTGGCACGTCTGGTGCCACACCTTGTCACTACTGAAGAGAGAAAGATTGCATGTTATATTCAAGGGTTGCCGGACCAGGTCCGCACCTATGTTAAGGCAAACGCCCCTACTACCTATGATTCGGCAGTAGAGCTAAGCGGCGTGGTGTTTGACGATCTGGCACTGAATGTTGTTGCCGTTGAAGAGCAAAAGAAGAGACCGAGCTTCTCAAACAAGCGAACTGGGGGAAAGATGTTTGGGTCTCGTGATAAGAGGGCTCGGGTGGGTGAGCCGACTGTTTGTAAGAAGTGTGGAAGGGAGCATGTAGGTGAATGCAGACTGGGATCTAGCTTGTGCTATAAGTGTGGCAAGACCGGGCACTACTCTCGAGAATGCCCGCAAGGTTACAAATGCTACAATTGTGGGGAAAATGGTCATATGAGTAGGGACTGCCCGAAGCCCAGGATGGGGGAAACCGGGAAAGGAAAGGGCCCGGAAAAGAAGGGAGAGGGATCTCGTGCAAAGACTCGAGCGTACGCGCTGACGCAAGAACAAGCCAGGGCGGATCCCGATGTGGCGTCAGGTACATTCATCCTTGACAACACTTTGGTTTCTGTGTTATTTGATTCGGGTGCCAGTAAGAGTTTTATATCTACGAGTTTTTGTAAACGAGTGAAGTACACTATTAGTAAGCTAGAAAGGGCCTTTAGCGTAGAAACCGCTGAGGGTAGAACTGCAAGAGTAATCAATGTAGTTAACAACTCCACTATAAAGATAGAAGGTCATAGGTTCCCTGTCAGATTGTTTGTTATGGTTTTGGGAGGGTTCGATGTGGTGTTGGGTATGGATTGGCTAACTGCCAATGAAGCGCAAATTATATGTAAACGAAAGATAATCCAACTCAAGGCTCCGGATGGTAGCAAAGTCGAAGTCTTTGGAGATCGTGACGCCCCGATGCCAAACGTCATCTCAATGATTAAGGCAACGAATTACTTGAGGCGCGGATGCGAGGCTTATCTGGTATATGTAATTGACAAGTGTAAGGAAGTGAAGGAACTAGACGATGTACCCGTGGTACGCGAGTACCCGGAGGTGTTTCCAGAGGATTTGCCTGGGATACCACCCGATAGAGAAATTGAGTTCCGAATTGACTTAGTACCAGATGCCCAGCCCGTGGCTAAGGCTCCATATCGACTAGCACCAGTGGAGATGAAGGAACTTATGGTCCAACTAGACGAGTTACTTGAGAAAGGATTTATCCAACCGAGCATCTCGCCATGGGGTGCTCCGGTGTTGTTTGTAAAGAAGAAAGATGGTTCGATGAGAATGTGTATCGATTATCGCGAGTTGAATAAACGAACGGTGAAGAACAAGTACCCTTTACCAAGGATCGATGACCTATTCGACCAGTTGCAAGGCGCAAGTTGGTTTTCAAAAATCGACCTTCGGTCCGGGTACCATCAGTTGAAGGTGAGGGAAGAAGACATACCGAAAACTGCATTTCGCACGCGTTATGGACATTTCGAGTTCCGCGTGATGTCTTTCGGATTGACGAACGCCCCCGCAGCGTTCATGGATTTAATGAATAGGGTGTGTCGACTGATGTTGGATCGATCGGTAATCGTGTTCATCGATGATATCCTTATCTACTCCAAGAATGAGGGTGATCACGCGTGTCATTTGAAGGAAGTATTGGAAGCTTTGAAGAAGGAGAAGTTGTATGCTAAGTTCTCCAAATGCGCGTTCTGGCTTAGGGAAGTCCAATTCCTAGGTCACGTCATTGGCCCGAACGACATTATGGTTGACCCAGCAAAGATAGTAACGGTAAGTGAATGGGACATTCCTAAGACGCCAACTGAAATCCGCAGTTTCTTAGGATTGGCAGGCTACTATCGGAGATTCATCCAGGATTTCTCGAAAATAGCTTTGCCATTGACAAAGTTGACTCGGAAAGAAGTAAAGTACGAATGGGGTTCGACCCAGAATGAGGCGGTTAAGGAATTGAAAGAAAAGCTAACACAAGCTCCAGTCTTGGCCCTTCCCGAGGGCAGTGAAGAGTTGGTGGTATACTCTGACGCTTCGGGTCAGGGATTGGGGTGTGTGTTGATGCAGCGTGGTAGAGTGATTGCATATGCGTCGCGGCAGTTGAAGGTTCACGAAGTCAACTATCCGACTCACGATTTGGAACTTGCTGCTGTCGTATTTGCATTGAAAATCTGGAGGCACTACCTGTACGGGGTAAAGTTTACTATTTACTCCGACCACAAAAGTTTGAAGTACTTCTTCGAACAAAAGGAGCTTAATATGAGGCAGAGGAGATGGTTGGAACTCCTGAAGGACTATGACTGTGAAATAATGTACCATCCTGGAAAGGCAAACGTGGTGGCTGACACTCTAAGCCGAAAGGATGTGCCTACTCCTATTAGAGTGAAAGCTTGCCAGTTGGTGGTAACATCGGATGTGATGAGGGAAATTGAGAGAGCTCAAGATGAAGCTTTGAAGGAAGAAAATATAAAGAAAGAAAGGATGGTTGGCCAACGGGACAAGTTGGAATATAACACCCTCGGTGTTAGAACGCGTTATGGACGGATATGGATACCTATGGGTGGCAAACTTAGGAGCAAAATCTTGGATGAGGCTCATAAGTCTCGTTACTCTATCCATCCCGGTACCAATAAAATGTACCAATATCTGAGGAGGGAATACTGGTGGCCTGGAATGAAACGTGACGTGACGAAGTATGTAAGCAAGTGTTTGACTTGCTCGCAAGTAAAGGCCGAGCACCAGAAACCGTATGGAAAGATTCAACCACTTGATATACCGGAATGGAAGTGGGAACACATTACCATGGACTTCATAACTAAGCTACCTCGCACAGCTAAAGGTCATGACGCCATTTGGGTAATCGTGGACCGTTTAACGAAGAGTGCTCATTTCCTACCTATTCGCGAGAAGTTCTCGTCGGAAAGGTTAGCGGAGGTATTTATTAACGAAGTAGTAGCACGGCATGGGATGCCTTTGACGATTGTATCTGACCGGGACACAATATTTACATCGAGGTTCTGGAAAAGATTTCACGAGACGATGGGTACGAGGCTTAATATCAGCACAGCATACCACCCGCAAACGGATGGTCAGTCCGAAAGGACCATTCAGACGTTGGAAGATATGCTCCGTGCTTGTATTATCGACTTCGGTGGCAGTTGGGACAGCCATCTGCCGTTAGCCGAGTTCTCCTACAACAATAGTCATCACACGACGATAGGCATGCCGCCTTACGAAATGTTGTATGGGAGAAGATGTAGGACCCCGGTTTGTTGGGGTGAGATTGGACAGAAGGAATTAGGAAGTCTCGAAGTCGTAAGAGAGACGTCGGAGAGGTTTGATCAAATCAAAGCTCGAATGAAGTCTACTCAAGATCGCCAGAAATCCTATGCGGATAGACGACGAAGGCCTATCGAGTTTGATGTTGGGGACAGAGTAATGTTGAAAGTGTCGCCCTGGAAGGGAATCATACGATTCAGGAAGAGAGGAAAATTAAGTCCGAGGTTTGTCGGACCTTTTAGTATAGCGGCACGGGTTGGTGAAGTCGCATATCGGTTGGAGTTGCCTGACGAGTTAAGTG
Organism: Smallanthus sonchifolius; assembly: GCA_023525975.1. Taxonomy (NCBI): domain Eukaryota; kingdom Viridiplantae; phylum Streptophyta; class Magnoliopsida; order Asterales; family Asteraceae; genus Smallanthus; species Smallanthus sonchifolius. The sequence goes on from CM042043.1 coordinate 22,807,007, forward strand.
GGATTCATCCTACCTTCCATGTATCACACTTGCGAAAGTGTTTGGAGGATGAATCGGCTCACGTACCACTTACTGACATCGAGGTCGACAACAGCCTTAATTACATCGAAGAACCCGTGGCTATCTTAGACCGAAAGGAATAGCGTTTGCGCAATAAAGTTACTCCATTGGTTAAAGTCCAATGGAGGCACCGAAAGGGATCGGAGGCTACATGGGAAACGGAGGCGGAGATGAGGGAGTCGTACCCTCAATTATTTGACTTGTGATAGGTTTCGGGGACGAAACCTATTATAAGGGGGGTAGACTTGTAACATCCCAAAATGTCGAGAAACAAAGTTAACGAGTTCAAGCGGGCCGAAGTCGGGCCGGGTCAGTCGCGAACCGGGCTTGGGGAGGTCTCCCCTATAAATAGCCAGGGTCACCACATGTTTCTCTCATTTGCAATTCTAGAGAGAGAAAACCGTAGAGATAGAAAGTGTCGGAATCGCACAAGATTGCACCCGCTCGTGTCTCTTGCACTCGTGAGAAGAACCTCCGGATCAGAAGCTCGATTCAGGTAACGATCCGACCTAAATCTGAGTTTTTAGTTCGTTTTTTGGTTTTTCGGGTTTTGGGTGAAAAGGCAAGGTTTGAACGGATGAATCTGATAAATAATCATAGATTTGAGATCCCTAAGGGAAAACGAACGTTTTGAATGCAAACGGGTTCGGGATCGTGACATGATCAGACCGAATGCGAAAGTTAGGGTTTTTTCGCGAAGAACAGGTCGTGTGCACTTGCTAAGTGCGCACGGAGCAGGTCCTGCGCACTTGCTAAGTGCGCAGGAGGAGGAACCTGCGCACTTGCTAAGTGCGCAGGAGGAGGGACCTGCGCACTTGCTAAGTGCGCAGGAGGTAGGGTCTGCGCACTTGCTAAGTGCACAGGCAGCAGAGTCTGCGCACTTGCTAAGTGCGCAGACATCAGACTGGTTAAGTAAAGTTAGTATGTTTAGAATGGTTAAACCGTTAGGGTCGGTAATGGTCTGATGTGTATGTAACTACTCAATTCAGATCGGAAGTGACGTGGTTAGACCCTTGATTAGAACAACCGAGACTAGCTTATAAGGTGAGTTCTAGAAGCCCTCTTTTAAATGTTTTTATATAATGTTTTCGGGCTGGTGTGTACACATATGAAATGTTGTTTTATAAAATGATGTTTATGAAACTACGTTTACGAAAAGGAATGATTTGGAACGAAGGGTTTATGGAAAGAAAGTTTATGAACGGAATGTTTACGTACGAATGTTATAAAGAAATGGTTTAATGAAAAGGTAAAGGGTTTTGAAAGTGAAGGATAGTTTTTTTGAAAAGAAAACAAAAAAGGGCAAGGGTTTTAAAGAAGTCATTACAAATCTAATCTGTCGAATGAATGGAATTGACGAATGAAGTCTGGGAATGTGATTCCCAGCCTTGTGGTAGATTATGGACAGCGAGCCATAGTTACCACAAGAACAACATGGGCAATGTCTCTGTGGCATGTCAATGGTTTTGATGTTGTACAACTGGTAAGGGAGTAACGACGGTTACTCGGGTGATGACGATCATCCTAAGTGAACGAGGTAATGGGAAATCAATGACGGCGATACGTAACGGTTGATTCCCAAAGGAAAGATGCGTGTTGGGCAATGACGGCGATACGTAACGGTTGACCCCACGCATTGAAGGGTTGGGCAATGACGGCGATACGTAACGGTTGACCCCACGTAGTGTATGGTTGTGGCAATGACGGCGATACGTAACGGTTTCCCACAACATTAAAGGTTCCTACGGGGACATAGAGACGCGTAACGATACAGATTTTAGATAATAATGTATGACTTAAATGAATGTTAATGTTTTAAACAAATGATTGTGTTTAAATATGCGAAGGTTTATGAATGAAAGGCCCTGTTTTCTTATACGATTGTTAAACCCTAATGAATGTTTGAATGATGAACCATTTCTTAAATCGAACGAAAACTAGAACTCACCAGCGTAGCTGACGTTTTTAAGTGTACACATTCAGGTTAAGGCAGGTTATGAGGATGGACGCAGATGCTTGGCTAGAGATGAAGAGTTATCCGACTGCTTTTGAAGACTGGCATCCCGTTATGTTTTGTCTGTGATGTAATTATGTTATAAGCAATGTTTACGCTTCCGCATGTATGAACAACGATTAAGTTGTGTTTGAATGAAATTTTCCACTGCGTTATCTGATATTCATGTTTAAGAACTGCTTGTGAATGAGTAAATCCAATAAGTGGGGCCTCCCGGGTTTGGGGCCTTACATGTATACACTAAATGAATAAATGATATGAATGCTAATGTGATCATACGTGATGTACTAATATATATTTTATATATATATAAGAGAATGAATTTTGAACAAAGAATGAAACGTATGTTTACAAAGAATGAAGGAAAGAATGGCATAACGTAAATAAATGAAATCTTGCATTATAATTATTTATATTGCATGTTATGAATGTATATATACGTTATGGACGGAAACGAAGTTAACGGCTACTTCTGTAGCCGGACGACCACGTGACTATTTTGCAACCGGGAAAGATACGTCCTTCGCAAGCTAGGACGTACAAAAAGCATAAAAGGGTGGTCGAAGTAAATGCTAAAATAGTATAACGGTTGCATAAAAAATAGTTCGCGTGGGAAACGGATGCCTTAGGGCAGATGGGTGAATATGACGGACTACGACGGTAGGACGGTAAAGACGGACGGCCGGAGGTTGGCCGGACGAAAGTTAAGGCGGACGGTTTCTAGGACCGGACGAGTAAAAGAGCTACGACGGTAGCTTAAGGGCGTATGTCTATGTGATATACGCAGTAAAAGCCGGGTTGATCACCCTTTTGTGTATGACCAATGAATGTTAAGGAAAGAAAAGGTGAATACATATCTATGTAATCACATAAGAATGAAGAAAGAAAAGTAAAATCTATGAATACGTATTTGCAGAAATGTATGTATATAATTATGTATACTTATAAAGAAAAGAATGATCATACTTAATTGTTTTAAACTAGAACTCACCAGCGTTAGCTGACTTTTAGTATACATTTCAGGTAACAAAGGAAAGGGTCGTGCGAAGGCGTGAAGGCTGCCCGGCATGTGACTGACATCCCACCTTATGTTTTGTTTAGACAATGGTTAATGTTTTGAATGTCAAGACTTCCGCTGTAATGTACTCAAATGTTGAATGTTTCCGCTGTGTTTGAATGTTTTTTTTTAATTAAAAGTTCAGTAATTAATGACTATTTTTATGAGTAAATCCAACAAACGAGGCCTCCCGGGTTTGGGGCCTTACATTTATTAGGTACATATTTGATTTATACACTTATGTATATAGAAACAAAATTTAGTTAATGCCTTAAAAACTAGCCAACCAATATTACTATTTGGTGAGAAATATTAAAATTTAGTTAATGCCATAAAAACTAGCAAACCAATATTACTATTTGGTGAGAAATATTAATATTATTATCACTAGTATTATAAACATCGTTTTTATATAGTTCGTGTAGCATAATTATTATTGATAATAGTATCATTTTTCGTAACGACACTAATGATTTATTTATAAATTGAATACAAAACTAACATTGTCTCAATAGAGAAATTTTATAATTATCATTTTTATAATTGTCAAGCCTGTTGTTATCTTTTGTACAACGATTGTCGATGAAACATATATAAACGTTTTTATTAACAATGTTATTTTACCAACGGTAATACTTTTATAGTAAAAGGCTATTTATCATGATTTTGGAACTAATACAACTTATATATTAACATTACTTTGACATTGTTATCATACCATTATTACCGTTTCATCAATATAATTATAATACCAACACTTTTGATATTAACACTATTGCCAACATATTGATAATTTGGATAAGATCGATTATATGAGTCCTTAGATTTATTGGGAATAAGTATTTTATACTTCACACGTAATCAATATCTGGATACGAGGCTAAGCATTTCATACATGATTATTTTAAACCAAATATGTACACATATATAATATATTTCAAGTAAATAGCAATGTTTTCTACACATAAAATATACTATTATTAAGAACCGAACTGATATAATTTGTCACCAAATATATATCATTGACGCGAGCGTTAATAATTAGAACTTGAGAGACGTGATTGCGAAGCATGCATTTAAACACTGAACATGTAGAACTGGAGCATGATTAATTCTACATGTGCATTGAAAAACATATTGACACGTTTATATGGAACATAGGGTAGTTCATAAATTCTACAGTGCCTACGTGTATCACATGACTTAAATAGGATGTATACCCAACACTGTCACGTATTAGAGGAATACAGTTTTTACCGCAACATTATCAGGTGAGTTTCACGGCCCCTTTTTACTGTTTTCTATATTTGGGGGAAAACATGTTAATTTTAAATGGTATGATAACTAGGTAACGAGAAACAAGCATCTGATTCCTTTGTGTACATGAGTTCCACCTAAAAGTCCTCGGTATTCCGAACTATAACCATTAGCTATGGACTTAGCCGTAGATCGATATGAATAGTACTATTCGGGTTGACACCCCCAATCATGGTTAGTCACGCTAACCTGACGAGCAGAGTCAAATGATTGCATATTAGGTCTTGTTTGTTCTCATTGTTTAAAAGGACAATGGGCAAACTCTAGAATTCGTTAAAGGTTTGGTTATAAGCTTGTGCATCACATAATTCATTTGTGCTAGCTAGACATCGATGAATCAACCGCTAACTTGTTTTGTTTATCATATGCATAAAGTAAATTTCAAGCAATGGATTTCGCCAATGGTATACGTACCAATGGTGTTGTCAATCAATTTCGAGAAACAGGTTTTTCCAATGGTATACGTACCGATGGTTTGCCAGTAAATTTTGAGCAAAGGATTTTGCCAATAGTACCCGTACAAACAGTTTTGTCAATCAATTTCGTGCAAATGGTTTTTGTCGAACGATTTCGTACAAATGGTTTTGCCAATTGTATTCATTTAAAACTTGTGAACTCACCAACATTGCGTTGACATTTTTGAGCATGTTTTTCAGGTAATACATAGCTACGACATGGTTGGAATTGGTTAAACATTTGGATTAAGCCCTTGGAAGACGAAGACGAATAGTCGTTTAACGTCAAGTCTATGTAGACTTATTTGACTTTAGGTGTTCGACACTTTAGAAGTCTTTATTTAGCTTCCGCTGTTGTGTAATGCTACCAATCGTTTCAACCCTAATTTATTTATTTATTTATAAAGTGAATAAATTTGTGGGTATGACAGATTGGTATCAGAGCCAATGGTTTCAGCGAATTAGGTCTCTTTAGTGACACCTAGGCTCTAACCGGATTTATTTAGGGACCATGATTATTAAGACTTGCATTATATTATGAACATCTAAGGTTTGAGTATAGAAATTCCAACCGTTGTGGGACAACTTGAGTCAACTATTAGTGTATGTGATTACATTAGAATAACATTAGCTATGTTGATATTAGAAACAATTATGTGACATACGTGACTAATATCTTATACGTGTAACAACATGGAAACAATAGACACCTACATTATGACCCACAACGGAAGACTGCTAGAGTGATCAAGTAAGGTAAATTGACCATTACACTTGATATCACGTAATTGTGAATTTACAGGTACTAGTGAATTCTGGGAAATTCTATTGTGTTGACCTATGTATAACGTAATAGTTAGTCACTATTAACGATGCGGGCGTAGTCATCAGTCCATCTAGTATTGCGTCATCTTAACTCCGACTTTCCATTCTGAAGTTAAATAAAACGAAAATCTGGCTTAAGATCTTGACGATCCCGACATTCGATCCATAGTGATCACTCTATCATCTTTGGACACTAGTCGTGTTATGCTAATCCTAACCTAACACTTTAAACATGTTTTCACCTTGTAATTATGTGAACTTCATGACGACATATGTGCTACTTTATATTCATGCACAAACCATATTTCGACTCGTCGAACTCAGTGATCATACTTTCTAACCGGATTCCTATGAGATTTACAAGAATCGTTCATATTTGGGTTGATCTCGAAAACACTTCAATTGGCCACGAACATTATGAACTCATCCAACTCCTTATCTTTATTGAATCATTTCTATTACAGCAACTCATTCAGTGTGAAATTCCTATCAACTCGTGACATCGACTAATCTCTATTCACACGCTTTTTGTACGTCTAATTACATCTCTATCATTTGGCTATTATTATGAATTGTCCTAGCACATTTCTGTACTATATTAATTGGTGCATACGGATTTCAAATATATTTCGGTACACTCTTCACGTTCTTTTACGTTATATTATAAATGGTCATCATGATTTTTCGTGATGTATAATGCAGAAGACTTCGACTTATAATCACAAAACTCTGGGTGAACCATTAGTATACACCTCCCTCAACAATCTCCAAGCCATACTTACGTATAAGATGAGACTTGGAAGTTGAGAATAAATTGATCATTCCTGTCTTGCACATCCGTACCTAACCTATTATACACAAGACATATCACGCCTACGTGCAAACTTCTCGACCCCTTTGATACATGATTCTTTTCGTTTAATGAAAAGGAAAATGTCTGCGACAAATGATTAGTTACCAAGGTTATGGATGGTAATGCTATTTCCACAAATAGCACGCCAATGAACCATGACCATTCCTTGCAGACATCATCTAATCATACTCCACTTCAAAGAGACAAGCCTAAAATTTGCTAATTTCGATAGTGGGAAACTCAAACATAAATGAATGGAAGTCTTAGTTTTCACGAAAATCTGTCACTCTTGGATCGGAACACCCAATCGCAGGTGCATAAGTAAACTCTTTACTCTATATGATTTCTAATGCTCCATAAGCCACACTTATGATTAGACGAGTCCTAGGACTTAGGAGTGAGTTGTCTGCCACTGTCAGACAAACACGAAGCTGACACTCCGTGTCTAGACTTTATCTCATCCACGAAAAAAAAAACATGCAACATCATTACTTCAGATCCTCCGTGATAGATAGAAATGAGTTGTCTTCGACGACCAAATGTATATAAAATACACGAAGGCCGGTGTTATTTCCACCAACAGAATTCCAACGAACCACAAACATTCTTTACGAAACTTTGTCATTCTCATCCATGATGATCATACTTTCAAAATTCAACTGTTTCGTCTATGGATCTCAGAATACAAGTGACAAGACAATGAATGGATTCGCATCATCTATCATTTAATCACCTGAAGCGAAATCAATTAGACTATTCTCAAAAACTTTGAGGTTTTTTTACCTCTTCATCTAGACTTATCTTCAACTTTAGGAAGGACTATAGAAATCCATATGATTCGATATACCATGAAATTTTATTGTCTCAAGTAGATGACTAGATAGCTATTTCGTCAATATTTCAGTCAAAACCAGGATCAATCTCAGGAGATTCTATTTCCGCGAGATTTCCTACTATATCATAGTTGTCTACTTCACTGCTTAGACAATCGCGATCGACTCCCTCTGAACCATTCTGGCACAAGTAAAGGAAGTTACAAAGGTTATTGACCTACCCATGGTTATTGACCTACCCATGGTTTAGGTCGATCAGACTAAACCTATAACTCTCTTTGGTTGATAAAATTTCGGTGAGAAGCTCTTGTTCAATGACAGAGATAACCTTGTTTTATCAAAGGTGGACATGCCAGGACAATTCCCGGTTGTAGTGAGCAAACTTCCATATGATTAGAAACTATATATATATATATATATATATATATATATATATATATATATATATATATATATATATATATATATATATATATATATATATATATATATATATATATATATATATATATATATTGAACCCAAAAAAAGCACTTTAAATCCACCTCAGTTTCATAGTAAAGCCTTTATCTCTTGTAAACATCCGCTTGTGTTCATTGATAAAAACTAATCATAATTTAGTCCTTATCATAATGATTATCAGACATCGATAAGAAGAATAAATCTTATACTAAACCGCATCCTTTTGTTCTTCTCTGATGGTGGCATACCTTATCATGACCTTGTTAATTTATAAGACTTTAGTTATGACTTTACCACCTTGTGGCGTTATAGTTACAGTCCTCTTGATACACTACCTTGTAGATTTTGAAAACAAAAATCTTCCATCAATCAGTCATTCCCTTCAATGATTTAATCGTCATACTATCCTTCGTTTAACCCCAACACCTCTAAGCGGGTAGGCCTTATATGAATTATATTTACCTTTGGGGGTAATCACTACTACAAACAATGGATAGTTACAACAACATTTCCATCTAGTACTTCTTAACTACCAATGTCAAGTGTGCCTATGTCACACTTAGATATATCACATAACTGATCCTTCCGGTTCATATTTTAAACCCATGTGTCTAGTCCTTGACGATAACTTCTCGATTCTCGTTTCTTATCGTGAAGTCCAGTATAATTGTTCATATCTTATTGGTAAATTCATAAGGACATACTTGTCACTGCTGTTTGGCAATCTTGATTAAAGGATATCTACTCATTCGGATTCTGTCCAGAATTAAACATTAATTACAAGTGGCGGATGTAGTATATCACCGAGTGAATAAAAACTGAAAGGTTCTCCTTAGGAACTAGAAATGAATTAAGGATATGAAACTCTTGACTGAGTAAGTTGAGTCAATCTCATAAGACAACTTGGACTAAGTTTCGAGAACGAAACTTCTTTAACAAGGGGAGAATGTGACAACCCTAAAGTTAGGGCCAATAACATTTGATAGTTAATTCATCATAACCGAGTTCGACCAATTAACAACCTAGTTGTAGGCCTAATATGTGAACTTGATAAGTTACCTTACTTGACGGATCACGAGATGATTCGAGATAACATATTGTTAATACATAGGGTTTACATAGCCATACAACGTACGGTTAAATAAATTAATGTGTTCATGGTTAGTACCCGGCGCATAACGCGATACCTAAATACTAATATTAAATATTAATAATAATTATTAATATTTACCTCGGGCGATCAATTTAGGAACATTTACGTGTGAGCTGTACGACAAGGAGCGCATGACTACGACATATACCGGCGTAAACGTAATCCGGCTATTTATTACCTAGTATGATTAAATAATATAAGATTATTTATATTATCATCATTGATTTACTATTAATATTTCTAGTAGAGCGTGAAACGTTTAAAAAAATCGAACGCCTTAGATGCGCGGTACGAATGTGTACCGGCTTGGACATCGGTCAAAACGAAGATTTCATAAAATAAAAATCTAATTAATATTTATAATTATGTTTCATAATCTTAAGTATATATATATATATATATATACATTTAATTCTTATATTAGAATTTACATATGAATATATATAACAAATGTATTCGTTTTTATTTTTTTTTACAAAGTTAGCCATACATATATATGCACATATCATATATAAAAAAAATTATAGGTAACTAAGTTGTTTTGAATGTAACTAGTTGATTTTGAACTAACTAGACATGTACAAATTATGTATGAATTGTTTACTTGAAACACCATGCCTTACCCATCCTTCTTTTTCTTTGCTTACTGCCATCGAAATTTTCAGCAGAAAATTGGGGTCTTTTGACCACCTTTTAAACACACCTTACTTATAATTAAGGCATGATATGATTGGTGGGTAAGGGCCTTACACATATATCATTACTTTGTGTATTCCTTTGAGCTTTTTAAACCACATTTTCACCCTTTTCTTCTCATCATTTCCATGAGCTTGGGACTGCAATTTTCCTGTTTTGGGCAGAAATTTTCGTGAGTTTGAGGGTTAAGAAAATGGAGTATTGAGTAACATAAACTACCCAACGTGTTGTGATAGTTTGTTGAGTGTTCTTAGACTTCTTGGGTGTTCTTTCATACACATATATATACATATATTTTGATGATTCAAGAGGGAGTTCCTGGGGAATCATAAGCATCATCTTGACAAGGGTTTCGGGTTTCATCGGCTAGCACCACCTTGAAGGAAGATTTCTTGGTGTGGACTTCTCTTTGGAGGTTTCCTACTTTGAATTCTACCTCCACAATGATCTAAGAATTTTGGAAACTACTTCTTTTCTGAGCGGTGAAGTGGTATTTGTCGGCAACACGGTCAGCAAAAGTTAAGACAGTCAAGTATGGCCAATACATAAAAATGAGGTTTAGGACGTGTCGGTTTGTAAGCGGAACGTACGGAAGGTATTAGCGCGCGCTAAAAACTATATTATATATGTGTGTGTGTGTATTTGCATATGCATTGTTAAAATATATAAACTTTCACGCGTGTGGGACAAAAACATAATGAAATCTGTTAATAAGGCGTTAATGTGGAACGAGAAATTAAAATGTATTTATGGAGACTTGATGGATAAACGTGCATAATTATTTAGATAAATAAAAACACATTATTAATAATGTGACATATGAAACATTAGTTATATAAATAGTTATATATATATAGGTATTATTTGTACAAACCGTCACTATTAATAATAATTGTTGTTGGTAATTTCATTGAGAAACTTTGTTCAAACAAAATACGTTAACACTAGAAATAAATGGGTATTTTCATGACAAAGTGCATATAACATTGATAATCGACTTATTTTGATGAATATAGGTACATATTTACATTAGTCAACATATTATATTTTGGTCATATACATATTTTCACAACTTGTACGCGAAACTTGATTTACCTATAATTATACTAGACAACGATTTCACTGTGATATAAAATATATATATATATATATATACATATATATTTCCCACTGTAATTTGGAAAACTAAATATACAGGTACATACACATTTAGTTGGGGAATAAATTTATTATTCACAATGTAGAGTGACCATTTTTATTAGGTACATATTTGATTTATACACTTATGTATATAGAAACAAAATTTAGTTAATGCCTTAAAAACTAGCAAACCAATATTACTATTTTGTGAGAAATATTAATATTATTATCACTAGTATTATAAACGTCGTTTTATATAGTTCGTGTAGCATAATTATTATTGATAATAGTATCATTTTTCGTAACGACACTAATGATTTATTTATAAATTGAATACAAAACTAACATTGTCTCAATAGAGAAATTTTATAATTACCATTTTTATAATTGGCAAGCCTGTTGTTATCTTTTGTACAACAATTGTCGATGAAACATATATAAACGTTTTTATTAACAATGTTATTTTACCAACGGTAATACTTTTATAGTAAAAGGCTATTTATCATGATTTTGGAACTAATACAACTTATATATTAACATTACTTTGACATTGTTATCATACCATTATTACCGTTTCATCAATATAATTATAATACCAACACTTTTGATATTAACACTATTGCCAACATATTGATAATTTGGATAAGATCGATTATATGAGTCCTTAGATTTATTGGGAATAAGTATTTTATACTTCACACGTAATCAATATCTGGATACGAGGCTAAGCATTTCATACATGATTATTTTAAACCAAATATGTACACATATATAATATATTTCAAAGTAAATAGCAATGTTTTCTACACATAAAATATACTATTATTATGAACCGAACTGATATAATTTGTCACCAAATATATATCATTGACGCGAGCGTTAATAATTAGAACTTGAGAGATGTGATGGCGAAGCGTGCATTTAAACACTGAACATGTAGAACTAGAGCATGATTAATTCTACATGTGCATTGAAAAACATATTGGCACGCTTATATGGAACATAGGGTAGTCCATAAATTCTGCAGTGCCTACGTGTATCACATGACTCAAATAGGATGTATACCCAACACTGTCACGTATTTGAGGAATACAGCTTTTACCGCAACATTATCAGATGAGTTTCACGGCCCCTTTTTTCTGTTTTCTATATTTAGGGGAAAAACATATTAATTTTAAATGGTATGATAACTAGGAAACAAGAAACAAGCATCTGATTCCTTTGTGTGCATGAGTTCCACCTAAAAGTCCTCGGTATTCCGAACTATAACCATTAGCTATGGACTTAGCCGTAGATCGATATGAATAGTACTATTCGGGTTGACACCCCCAATCATGGTTAGTCGCGCTAACCTGACCAGCAGAGTCAAATGATTGCATATTAGGTCTTGTTTGTTCTCATTGTTTAAAAGGAAAATGGGCTGGGGTAAACTCTAGAATTCGTTAAAGGTTTGGTTACAGGCTTGTGCATCACATAATTCGTTTGTGCTAGCTAGACATCGATAAATCAACCGCTAATTTGTTTTGTTTATCATATGCATAAAGTAAATTTCAAGCAAAGGATTTCACCAATGGTATACATACCAATGGTGTTGTCAGTCAATTTCGAGAAACGGGTTTTGCCAATGGTATACGTACCGATGGTTTGCCAGTAAATTTCGAGCAAAGGATTTTGCCAATAGTACCCGTACAAACAGTTTTGTCAATCAATTTCGTGCAAATGGTTTTGTCGAACAATTTCGTACAAATGGTTTTGCCAATTGTATTCATTTAAAACATGTGAACTCACCAACATTGCGTTGAAATTTTTTAGCATGTTTTTCGGGTAATACATAGCTACGACATGGTTGGAATAGGTTAAACATTTGGATTAAGCCTCTAGAAGGCGAAGACGAATAGTCGTTTAACGTCAAGTCTATGTAGACTTATTTGACTTTAGGTCTATGTATTCATTTATTTCCTATAATGGTGTTCGACACTTTAGAAGTCTTTATTTAGTTTCCGTTCTTGTGTAATGCTAACAATCGTTTCAACCCTAATTTATTTATTTATTTATTTATAAATTGAATAAATTTGTGGGTGTGACACCTCATGAGGAGGAACTCCTCAGTCATCCTGTCAACTACGGCTTGTGGGCAATGATACTTCAGAAAAGTCGTCTTAAACTCCTCCCATGTCATGGAGGTTACACCCAATTCATCTCTCTCCTTTCGAAGATTCAAAAGCCATTCCTTTGCCCTTCCTGTCAACAGAGGCACACTCAACATCACCCTATCCTCGGGCTTACATTTTGTCGTTTCAAAGTTCGACTCCATATCCACCACCCACTTGTGGCTAAGGATCGGTTCCACTTGCCCGTTATACTCCTTGGGCTTGATCACCATAAACTCTTTAAGAGTACAACCTTGTGGTTCCCTTTCCTTTTCTTTCATAACCTCTTCGAGAGTAAGCTTAATAGCCCCTCTCATTTCCTCCATTAGTAAAGATGTGGCTTGCTCAAAGGCCTCAGCCACTTATTCCTTAATCATTTCTTGGATTCTTGGATCCAATGGTTCATTGTTCGCCTCGTCTATCATCTCTTAACTGAGAATTAGAACAAAAACACCTTAATACCCTTATACTTTCAATACCTTAAGTATCTGTCACACATTTACTCTTATATGTATTAAGTATATATATATCTACCTATATACATACATACATATATAATCACCTTCACCTAATCCTTACAAATGTTCATTGTCATATGGTTATCATAAAGACCCTTGCACATCTCGTCTTATTAATCATATTGGCCAGACATGTTTAATAATACGCTATGCCCAATTGTAATTATCATATTCATATAACAAATCACATAAACAAGTTTCGGCACACATAACACCTTGTCACTCAATCATACATATACATATACACCATATATATATATATAACCACCCTTTCAAAACATTACTAACCTCTCACTTTTGAAAGCTCCGAGTCTTGGTCAAGTCCTTGGATTCTCGTATCATTCCCCCCATATCAAGAGCATCCGGTTTGAGTTTGGTGCCACCCACACCAAATCCATCAAACCATTGCTCTGATACCAAGTTGTAACACCATTAATTTCATACACCGATTATTAAACATTTACACACGCGGAAGCATTTATCCCAAGAATTTTATTTTTTTTACAAGTTCGTGTGTCGCGAACTTCTGGGCCCTCCCTTCGCGTGTCGCGAGGGAGTCCTAATTTCACATGTCTGAGAAAATGGTTCTTCGCGTGGCGCGAAAAACTCCCCCTTGATCTTCGCGTGGCGCGAAGACACCCAGTAAACAGAGAGTTTACTTTTTCTGCCAAGTTCAACACTTAGCCAAAATTTCCACATTTAACATTTCAACAAGACACCAAATTTTCCCCAACACTTGGGTTTTTGACAAAACATTCAAAACACCATTTATATACACCAAAACACAAATTCATGTATCAATTTACATCCTTTTTAAGGATTTCTATTTAACCCCCAAAATCATCATGTACGCATACGAGAACCCTCCAACGCCTTGGACTTGACTTTGACTACATCGGAGCTTTTTCTACATAACACCACATATATCACCATTAGTAATGAAGATAAAACATAATAAACAAGTAATATCTACTTGTTTTCACCCATTTGACCCGTTTCCACCCAATTTGTCATTAGGCTACATATCACTAGCATATCACCTTACAAGTTTCATTCTTTTCATTTATCATTCATAATTATCACATTTCCGTTTCCATTATGGCTCATGGGCCATAACTTTATCACCACATTTCCATTATGATTCTTAGATCATAACTTCATCCCTAATTTCCATTATGGTATTTAAACCATAACTTCATATCCACATTTCCATTATGGTATTTAAACCATAACCTCATATCCACATTTCCATTATAGTATTACTACTATAACTACATTCATTCACTTGTACATACATGCTCACACACATTCATTCACATTCATAACACAACATAGTATGCAAACATAATACATGTATCACCCTTTATCATCAATACTAAGTAAGTGCAAGAGCACTTACCTTTTGGATTCGAAGATCCCGTTCCACCTTCTCGATTGACAATTTGATTACCTAAGCATATACACCTAGTTTAGTAATCTGTCATACATCAAAAACACATTATAATTGGGTTCTCAACCCAATTTTCCATTTCCAACCCAAACTGACTCGTTTGGGTTATTCCCATATCCAAACACCCTCTTTCCATCCAAACTCACCTACTTGAGTTTCATTACCATTTCCTTAACAATAATTTTTCATGCAATCTTTGTCATTAGGTTAATTTGATGTTCATTCAAGTTTCTAACACCATATAAACACTTAAACATCATTAATTCATCATCCTATCATCATAATCCAAAAACCCCCAATTCTCTCCATATGAACCCTAACTTCTCATAATCAAAATCAAAGGGTTCTAGGATGTTATTCACCATTCTTTACCTTTAGTTTAGCTAGATTATCAACAATCTAACACTAATTAACATCATGCATCATAAATTTTTGGATTTCTACAAAACCCACCTGCTAACTCATCAATGCTGAAATCAAAAGGATGATTAACACTTACTTGATGCTAGAAGGATGATGTGCAAGCCAACACCTTCACAATCCAAGCTTCAATTGCACGAATTTTGCTTCAACACCCTTTTCTTTCTTTTCTCTCTTGAAGCATCGACCTATACACAACAAATGAAGCTGATTTTGACTTTTACTAGTCAAATATGGCAGATTTGCCTCCCTCAACTTCCATTTCACCCCTTTCATTCCAAAATTAGTTAAAAACTAATATAACCCCACTACTAACTTGAAACTCACTTGTTTCAACTTATTTCTAAAACATTATTTTCACCATAATATTAATTAGAAATATTTAGTTATTTAAAAACGAAACCCGGATTTTGGTTCATTACATGTAGCAACTTCATACGTTTTTTTATATACTTTGTCACATTATCATCGCCGTCGCAACGCGTGTAACGAGGTTTGCAAACTCGCCGCATCGCATAGGCTTTAATTATGTACTTAAAAATGTTAATATCACCGTACCGTCTCATCGTAACGTGCGAGTACGTTTGTGTCACCGCTACAACACGCGTAACTAGGTTTACAAACGCACCCTTACCCACGTTAATGTCATCGTACGGCTCTACCGCAACGCGCGAGTCTTAACGTTTACACTTTGGTTTTTTGTCATGCGTTTACACCTCCGCTGCAACGTGCAAGTATAAAGCCGTTGTTTTTTTATATGAGTACTAAATTTTATTTTCTCAAATAACTTTCGTTCATTAACTTTTTTCTTTTAAATCGTTAAATATATATTTTAGGAATCGCTGTTTGTATTGATTGTCGGTAACGTGCTGGTACCTAGCAGAATGAGACCGACACCGACTGAAAAACAACGGTACCATAATATAACTGCCTTTGTTACTCAATTATTTAACGAGTTTGTAGTGTCAACAAAATTCTCAACTCTACTTCTCAAATTTCTAAACTCTTAAATTTACCACTCAAATTTCGTTAAAAATTAATTTTTCCTATTTTTATTTTGTTTTTGCATTAATTCCGTAGGTTTCTATCTCGCGGGCTTAACCGATAACTTTTCCAAATAACCGTCGAGACGTCTTTTCTGTTTGCGTATTTAAGTACGTCTAATACCCGTCGTAACGCGCTGGGTCAACTAACTAGTTTGTCTTAACTACCAAGTTTATTGGTGATAAACCTTCCTGGCATTAGTCAAATAAATAACTTTTATTTTGTCACAAATAAGGGAAAACAATAGTTTATTACACTTTTTTTTACCCTTTTTTTTTTTTACTTTTGTTCTTAGTTTCTTACTCACCAGATGACCACTTTCATTATTAATATTAGGATCAACAGAACTACCAAAAGTTCAAATGTTGATGGGGTGGATTCTTTATGCATACAAAAAGGAGATGTTGGTGTTAATGAAGCTTTAATGGCTGAAAATCTAGGCATTGACAAGAATATTAATGGCAGCCATAATAAGAGTGTGGATATCTTTAATCCATGAACTTTGGGAACAGCCAGGTAAAATAAAATGAATTGGATTCTAATCTTATTGCCCCAAAGCCAAAGGTACAATGTCTTGTAATGTTGATGTCTATTTCTTTGACTACTTTTGGCTTACACTAAATTAATATTGAAATTATTTTGATCCATTTATTCATGAATACGTCAATTTTGGTAATGTTTTATCTCAAATGGGTCAACGAGTCGAATACTCAAGTTTTAGTTAAAAAGTCAAGCTAATATATTTTGGGTAGCTTCTTGACCTGCTTACATGCCCCTCATAACTAATATACTTTAGCAAAGCTTCTACAGAAACAGTTATCGTATAACTATAACATATGCCAAAAAGAGATTTCACACCATTATTAACTATAGAAGATATAGAATCCGGTGGAAATTACATCGAATTTCAGCTTCACAAAAAAGGCATCAAACAAAGTGACTGAAACCGTGTCTGCTGTAGCATCAAGGCAACAGTTAAGATGCCAAATTAAGATGGTAAAACTGAATATCAAACAAAGAAATATGTTAACTACTCAAAGACTTTGAACATAAAAGGGTTGCATTCTTCTGCAGATGTTTTTCCATGTAAACCTGCTGCCAGTTGGAGGTTGACTCATCTTGTTGAACAATTGACCATCTTGATTTATACCGGGCTTTCCATGTTGTATCGAAGTTTTCGAATCTGTAAAGCCATATGCTATTTTTCAGATCAATTTAGATGTTAATAGTTTCAAAAAAGATGGCCTAAAAAGATAGCAAAATGCACTCATCAACAAAACATAAAAGAATTAAGAGAAAGGAAATATATAAATGAACAAACATTGCATCTTGTATATTCTGCAATCCCAGTGGAGGTGAGTTTGGTAAGAGCAAATCAAACAATTCTGATGGAAGTTTGTAAACACAAGGTAAATTGCCATTTTCTGCACACTGAAAACCAACAAAATTGATCATTTACTAATCATAATTACAATCAAGCAATACAATTTTTTGAACCAACATAAAAGGTTAACTTCTAATTATTCCCAAATGTTAGCAGATATTAGCGGTAAAATTGAACACGCAAGCTTAATTACTCTAACTAAATTCCACCCCCAATTGAATACCGGAAGAAATTTGACGACCATAGCTACAAACAACTTTATGCTAACAATTGCCGATTCAAATAATGAACTCAAGAAATCACGTTTCAAAAAAACAAATGAGATAAAATCACCATGACACCAGTGAAGTCATTAAATAAAATCTATTAATAATGGCTCTAAACTTCAAATAAAATGAAAATAAGAGCACATGTTAGTGAAGTTGTTACCTCAAAATTTGAGGCATGTTTTCCTTCTTTCTTTTATGTGTTTCTTCTCTTAAACCAATCACAGACACCCATTTTTGCCAGTAAGTAGGATCCGTGTGTGAAGATGATTTGGGTCAAAAGATCCGCGTAAATTGGAAAATCGTATAATAATTGTTTTGGAGGGAAAATAAAGTTGAGGATGCACCACAACCGCACAACAAGTTCTTTCAAAAAGAAAGATCACCATGACACCAGTAGCCTGAACTACAATAAGTTCTTTCATAAAGAAAGATCTATAATTCAAGAAAGTGTTGCTTGAGTTTCTAAAGAATCTACATATAATATTATATGATTAACACTAAACAGGACATAAAAAATTTTATTTGGTTGAAGAAAATATCTGCTTAACTTGTTTAAAAAAAACAGAAGATAAACTTGTAAACAAGGAAATTTATACTACGGTATAGAAGGGTGCGCCAGGCCAAGGCAGTAGTGCAACACCAAGGCGACGCCCAAAGACCCCAATAGCAAGCTATTGTGATGGGCCTTTCCTCATAAAAAATAAGATTAATATCAAGTGAGCCGATGGCCCACGTATCAGATATTAAACTGATAAGAACAGATACTACACTTGATCTTAGCCAAAAGGCCGAGAAAGGTATTACTTCCCTCTTCTTGGGCCTCTCTTTATATAGGCAGTCCCTTCATCTTTGTTTTACATCTTTGTTTTCTTCACTCAGCCAATGTGGGATCTGATCAGACTTTTTTCCCTATGGTTTTCATCTCTCAGGATTAACACCATAAAGCAATGTTGATTAATGCCTACATCCTGATAATACTGTTAAGCTATAACAATGGTATGAATGCAAAACTGATACTCTATTCCATAATCAAAAGAGCTATAAATAGCCAACAGTTACAACGGAAACAAAATAACGTAATACTGAAAAGTAGGAAACATAAAGAGTTTAGGGTAGTCCCTATACTATATCACTTAGTTTATGGGTTGTGTGTTTAGGGTTTACATAAAGAGGTGTTTATATAGAACACCATATTACAAGTCTAGTCCCTATACTATATCACTTAGTCTAATATTCCCCTGCAAACTAAGCTCGGAGAGATTTAGGTTGAAAATATAAAAACATAAAACTAAAAAGATAGTTGGTCTTCTCCTTCTCCACCATGCTTTCGCCCGTCACAAGCCTTTTTTTTTACAGCAATCGTAAATCGAAACTACATTAGGAAAACCCTAATCTTCTTCTGGCCGTCACCACTTCGTCGTTCGCCGGAGTTCTTCAACAACTATGGGTTTGTTCTCCCTTTTTTTTATTTTTTATTTTTTTACTCCCTTATTGTAGATCTCTATTTTTTTTTATGCAACCCTCGAATAAACGGAACTGAAAGCATTGTGGCTTTCGCGAGGCGCACGTTGCCGGAAAAACGACCATTGTTGTATAGTGGCGGCGACGGGGAGGAGTTAGGGTTTAGGGCGGCGACGGTGGTGTTTGTGGTGGCGGATAGGGTACCTCCGCTGTGGCGGCTAGGGTTCCGCTGCTGTGGCGGCTAGGGTTCCGCCATAGGTGGAGGCGGCAGTGGTGGTTGACGGCGGCAGTAGGAGTGGATAGAGAAGACTAAGCGCGGTTGTTTGGTGGTGGGGGATCTGGTTATTGAACGATAAAAAAAAAGCTTGTAAAGAAAAGAGAGGTGTGGCGGAGCGGCGGCGGCCGCCCCGCCGGAGATGTTTTCAGGTGGTTGTAACCTAGCTCTGATACCAAGTTAAACCTTGTAATTTGATTGTATTAGAATGTGATTTTGTGTCTAGGGTTTACATAAAGAGGTGTTTATATAGAACACCATATTACAAGTCTAGTCCCTGTACTATATCACTTAGTCTAATAACAACGGAAACAAAATAACGTAATACTGAAAAGTAGGAAACAAACGAAATACTAGGTTATTAGCTATAGACTAGGTAAACTACTGACCAATTCAAAAACAACGTGAATAAACCAAGACCATGCAAGTGACCCATGACCTATGCAGATGACCCATATCCAAATGACCCACGTGTGCTTTTATTCCAACATATACAAGCCTTTTGAAATCATAAAGTGTGCATTACTTAACTGAAACTAAATCAACCCTCCAGATCCTCACCCTGAAAATTGTTGTTTCAAACTCAAAGATCTCAGTGTTGCTATGATGCATGCTTACATCTCCTAGCCCACCCCACATTCCCATGCATGCACTTCATGCCATGTAGCAATCTAGTTATTTCTCTTTTTAAGTTAGTGGGTAGTTTTTCTTTGAATTAGCAAGTAGTGGGTTCATGGTTTTAAGGCTATTTATAGTCGTTTATGGTTGGTTTGTTTCCATTATGAATGAAATATTGAAAATTGCTCCAAAAGAGTGTCTCTATTTTTCTCTAGTTTCTTGGAGCTTGACTCCCTTTCAATAAACAGAATTCTTTAGTGGAAACGCTTCAGCACTGTTTGTATAAAAGTTGTAACAAGCTGATTACAAGATCTTAGTGTGTATAAGAAACAAAATACAACCCACTTGTCTCTCATTAAATCCCTCAGTATTGCATGTATGTTAAAAGATGTGTTTTAACTGAAGTCTACGAAAAAGGTTTACTATAGAGGTAAGTTCAATTTGATCATGGGATTTGCATCAGGAATCTAATCTTAGTTTTTGTTTGGTTGAGAAAATAAGGGAATTTTCACTTGACCAACTTGTCCCTCACGAAATCACCGCTGAGGCGCTGTTGCTTTCTGAACATTAACTTTAAAAAGAATGAACAGCAGTAATGACTCCGCTCACGTATTCCAATAGATGGTTCACAGCATGTATTAGTTATTTCATTTACAAAGTAAATGAAAGTGAAAAGGGTCTTTTTTCTAAGACACATATCCACCATGAAATGATACATCTACTAAAAGGTTGTCCACAACATCACCATCTTCATCAGATAACTAGAAACAGAGGGGGTATTCTAAATGATAGACTCAAAGGTTATCTAGAACACTTTTGGTATTCAAAAATGCAGATCAATTATCCAAATTGGAACTCAGAAATAGAAAGTAAGAGCATGAAGAGACATCAATAAATTCAACACTTCAGAAAAAATAGAAAAGGTTGTTAGAAAATAACACTCAAGCTCAACTTACAGCTGACTACAAAAGACATCCATCATATTAAACATCTAAAGACTCGATATATCAATTTATTGTTTTACCACTAAAAGCAGGAGACAAGAATTAATTCAGTAAACATTTAAACAAAAATGCTTTAACTTAACAGAGAAAAACATGCTGAAAACAAGAAATTTACGCTATGATTTGGAGGGGTGCACCGGGCCAAGGAAATAATGCAAGACCAAGGCGACGCTCAAAGACCCCAATAGCAAGCTATTGTGATGGGCTTTTCTCCATAAAAAATAAGATTAATATCGATTATCCTAATTATTAATGTAATCAAATCAAAGATATGCTGTCATTTGAATATTAGATCATCAGGTATACCTACCGTGATTCTTCAAGTGATACTCTCATCACTCAAGTGAAAAAATCAAGGGGGTGGTGCTCCATCATGTGATAAATCTCACCACCCAACTATGTTGTCAAAGGTGCAAGGCGCACTCAAGGCGCAAAGGGTGAGCCTTGGGTCTAGGCGCAAGGCGCTTAAAAAGCGATGGCTTTTTTAAGCTAGGCGCACAATATAAAGTTACAATTTTTATGGGTTTTAGGCATGTTTTTAAGCTAGGTATCGATATAATACTTATAAATTATTAATATGAAAGAGAGAAAAATCTCAGTGTACAATAAAACAAACTAAATGTACAAATGAAGTTTAAAAAAACTACAGAACACAGAAAAAGTATTTTCATTGTTTTCATATTTTTATATTTATCATAATATATAATAAAAACAAAAGATTGGAAAACAAATAAATTTCATATCTTAAATATTATTATATAGAAAATCTTTTTCATGAAAAGATACTACAATTGTTGCAGAGAAAGTTTGAAAGCTACTGCAACACACCACCCTTCCCCCCTCACTCACTCTCTCTCTCTCTCTCTCTCTCCTCTTTATGTATCTGTGAATCTCGATATCTCCTCCTTCTATCCTCTCTTCTCTCTTTTTAAGACCACACCTTTTTATCAGGACTTTTGAAGCCGAAATTTATAAGATCTGGCCGGAAAGTCGCCGGAATTTGGCCGAAACCTCGCAGGAATCGCGCCTGGACTGCCACGAGGCGCTTTTCTTGCGTTGGGCTGCGCCTGAACGCCTAGGCGCGCGCCTAGTGCACTTTTGACAACATAGCCACCCAATCACCACATGCCACCTCAAAAGTTGTTTGACAAACAAAAGAGAACTCCCGTGAAAAAAATCACGCCATGGACTAAAAAAGGCTTAATCACGCCGTGAAAAAATCAAGGGGGTGGTGTTCCCTCACGTGATGGTGCCACATAGATGCCAAATAAGATCACGTCGTGTTTTTTTGGGGTATACCTGATGATCTTAAGCTATTAACTTGATATTTGACATAAATCTTTAATAGGCATGCAATAAGAAATCATGAGTTTGAAGGTCAACTTAACTTTGACGAAGAACCCACCTATGAAATCTCTTTGACTTCAGCTTGTTCCATTTAGATTTACTTACCAATAATAAATTAATCAAGTTTAATTATTAATTAATTATTCGAATAGTGTTTAAAACACATATTTTCATATCATAAGTTAGCAAGAGAAGAAATGAGCTCAACCCCTTATAGAATCAAACATCTAGACACTCATATCTAAAGTTATTGGTGATTTCTACTAACAGTATTAGGAAATCATTTGGTGATCCCTGCCAAGTGTAATTAGGAAGAAAATATTTCATATAACGCGTGTCACATGCTAAATTAGAAAGCATCGGTTAGATAGCATTAACATATATTAATTATTTAGTTTTGGCATATCTTATCTTACTACTCTAATAAATGAAAATCTCTTCAAGACACATGTCACTCTCTGGTTACTCCTCATCTTTATTTTTCCGCATTTCTCTCCTATTAAATATTAGATTTTCTATTTCTCTCTCCTATTAAATAATAATCTTTATATTAATAAATCTAATTACGAATACTTATTATTTAATTATAAATAGTTATTATATCATCAATCAAATGAACTTAATATGAACTAACATTTATCAATTAAATTAAAAAAATTAATACTCAGTTGAAAAAAAATGTTTTAAAAACTAACTTAACAGACCTTATAACTGTCATGACAAATTACATTTTTTAAAAACATATTTTGATAAACATGTTTGTTAACAATTTACATTATATTTTATTCAACCGATGTAATATACTGGTTTATTCAACCCGTGTATTACACGGGTTTTTAAAAATATAAATTTTTATTACTAAATATATAATATTTTATTTATTTAACCCGTGTAATACACGGGATTTTAACCTAGTATGTAATCAAAAAAAGAAAAAGGATTACCTTTTTTTGCTCTACCAATACCCATGTGGCTAGGATGCATGTCCATCTGGAATATCCACAATGTCTGAAAGAACCATTTGTTAATCAAAGACAGTTTCAAAGGTCAGACAACCAAAGTAACAATAAGTAACTTAGTGCTATGTCATGGAACACAATAGAAGGCAAAGATTTACACAAAGTTTAAAACAACAATGATTCTGTGTTCATCAAATCAAGTTTAAGAAAATCAACCACAGGTTATTTTTAATAAATTAGCTAAGACATCACTGATTTAAACAGATGGGTGAAGGCATTAGCTTAATTCATTTCAACTAACTTATATACCATTTGGTCACATCTAGAAAAAACTGCAACATAACTAAAATAGGAGAATACTAAGACTGCAAATTGGAGGGGTGCGCCCAGGTAGTGGAAGATCAAGGCGACGCTCAAAGACCCCAATAGCAAGCTATTGTGATGGGTCTTTCCCCAGAAAAAATAAGAGTAATATCAAGTAAGCCAATGGCCCACGTATCAGATATTAAACCGATAAGAACAGATACTACACTTGATCTTAGCCAAAAGGCCGAGAAAGTATGCTTTCTCCATTCTTGGGCAGCTGCTTATATAGGAAGTGCCTTCATCTTTGTGTTCTTCACTCAGCAGATGTGGGTTGTGATAAGACTTTTTTTCCTATAGTTTTTATCACTCAGGATTTCTAAATGAGGTCATAAAATTTGCATTAACTGATTGACGCTAAATCAACCCTCTAGATCCTTTTCTAAATGTGCCTGAAAATTGCTGTTTCAAACTCAAAATCTCAGTGTTGCTCACACTCTTATCCATAAGACCGAATTCCTTATCTCTGGCCCTGAAAACTATTGGCAATATAAAAACTTTTCCATCGGTTTTTCATCCCTCAGAACTTAATACCATGAGGTAGTGCAGATTAATGTCTGATAAACTGTCTTTAAAGTCACAAGCATCGCTAGGCGCTAGTCGGACGGTGGGGTACCAACTAGGGATTAATAGAGCTTAATCGGATTGGATATTTATACAATATTTTTCAAAATTTTATATATAACTTTTCAAACTTATTAATCGGATTAGATTAGTAAGTATAAATTTTCAAATACTTAAAGATTTTGACCAAATTTGACCTATTTTTGACCAATTAATTAATGGTCCGATTAGGTGAAATCGCAACGGCGGACCTCCAACTAGCGATTAATCACCGATTAGTCCCGATTTTTACAACACTGGTCACAAGTGCTCAACAATTGATTGACGGTTGATCAACACTCGAAATCCGTTTTGAAATGCACCTGACAGAATTTAGCCTATGACATGCATCATCCATAACTTCACCCGGAAACTTAAGTTTCAAACCATAGCCTCTATTAGTTGCATATACCAATCATGTTTCTAACTTATATCCATTACTTACATACTCAAAGAACTCAAACGATTATAATAAACATGAGATTCTTAGTGTCTTCCTCTAGGTGTGTTTTTTCTGTTTATTATCTTTTTTCTTTTCCTTTAGGTGCAACAGAATATCAAACATGGTTAAAAAAAACATACAAAGACCTATTTGATTTACATAAGCAGCTTGTGGAAGCAATTTGTCTCTAGACATGTAAAGGAAGATATGCAAGTTCCAATGACGATTACATGCATGTTAAACGGTAATATAATCATATTAGCCCAATAGATACACAAAGTAACTTACAAGGTCGTATATCTGCCTCGGTTCATCCACAACTGGATTCATTTATGAAGGAAAGATTTGTCAAAAGAAAGGAGCATACAAATAAAGAGGTAAAATGGATGGAAAGACATGCATACATGATAAAATGTGAGTCTAAAGTAATTAAATAATAATCTCCTTAACCTTATCACAGAAACCATCTTTCACAATTGTCTGGTAATCTTTGTATTTACTTCTGTTTACATCAATAATACCAAATAAAATTGTGAAACTTAACTGGGAATCTATTGAGATTTAGAAACAGAACATGTATTCTAAATGATAGACTCCAAGGTTATCTTTTGGTATTAAAAAATGCATATCAAATATCCTAATTGGAAACAGCAATATCCAATAGGAAGTAAAGAGAATAAATAGAGATAACACTTGAGGGAAAAAAAAAGATAAGCTTGTTTGAGAACATCTACTAAATCAATATAAAAATTTATTGTATTACCACTAAGCAGAACACAATAATTAATAAAGTAATCTTTTAAACAAAACTATTATAACTTAAAATAGAAAAACATGGTTGAAACAAGAATTTTAAACTAAGATTTGGAGGGGTGCGCCAAGCCAAGGCAGCAGTGCAAGACCAAGGCGACGCGCAAAAACCCCAATAGCAAGCTATTGTGATGGGTCTTTCCCCATAAAAAAACAAGATTAATCTTGAGTAGGCCGATGACCCACGTATCAGATATTAAACTGATAAGAACAGATACTACACTTGATCTTAGCCAAAAGGCCGAGAAAGGTATGACTTCTCCCTTCTTGGGCCTTTGTTTATATAGGCAGTCCCTTCATATCTGTTTTCTTCACTCAGCCAATGTAGGATTGTGAGACTTTTTTCCTTTTGGTTAAGGATTAATGCCATGCCTAAATCCTAATAATACTACCTTTTTAGATCCTTTTATAACAGGCATCAGAATACAATGAAACTATGATATTACAATTATGTTGTAAAGCATCTAAGAGATAGTATCTTGTGTATATCATCAAGGGACTCACCTCATACTTGACTCAGGCATGATAAATTATGGCATTATCATTTTTGTTGTTATAAACTTGCAGTATCATAACAGGAAAGTCCAACTATGACACCATGATTTTCATAATGAGTAACTTCACTAGTAATTATTGCAAAATAGATTATAGAGTAAACCTTTTTGCTGCAAAAAAAAATAATAATAAACGACAACAAATGAAAACGGATTAAACGCGAGACAAACGGAATAAACGAGCGTGGAATGGGCCGGCAATGGGCTTGCGCGCGTATGGGCTCAAGGGTAGTCTCTCCCTATAAATACCCTAGCCCATCTTTCTTCTCTCATTTTACAAGTTCTAGAGAGAGAAACCGAAGAGAGAGAGAGTAGACGGATCGGCCCGAGATTTCAGCAAAGTGTTGCCCCATAGCTCGTGAGAAGAACCTCCGAATCAGAAGCTCGATACAGGTAACGATCTGGTCTAGATCTGAGTTTTTGTTCGTTTTGGGGTTTTCGGGTTTTGGATGAACAGGTAACGTTTTTATGCATAAAACTTGAAAATGAACATAGATCTAGCATCTAGAAGGAAAAATGAACGTTTTCAACAAAAAGTCGGGATCTTGACGTGATCAGCTTTGCGTGCAAAAGTTAGGGTTTTTACGGGGAAGAAGGTCCTGCGTACTTATCAAGTACGCATGAAGCAGGTCCTGCGTACTTATCAAGTACGCATGAAGAAGGTCCTGCGTACTTATCAAGTACGCATGAAGCAGGTCCTGCGTACTTATCAAGTACGCATGAAGCAGGTCCTGCGTACTTATCAAGTACGCATGAAGCGAAGTCTGCGCACTTATTTGGTGGTAACATCAGATGTGATGAGGGAAATCGAAAGAGCTCAAGATGAAGCACTTAAGGAAGAAAACATAAAGAAGGAAAGGATGGTTGGCCAATAGGACAAGTTGGAATATAACACCCTTGGTGTTAGGACATGTTTTGGATGGGTATGGATACCTATGGGTGGCGAGCTTAGAACCAAAATATTGGATGAGGCTCATAAGTCTCGGTACTCTATCCATCCTGGTACCAATAAAATGTACCAAGATCTGAGAAATAAATACTGGTGGCCTGGAATGAAACATGAGGTGGCAAAGTACGTAAGCAAGTGCTTGACTTGCTCACAAGTAAAGGCCGAACACCAGAAACCGTATGGAAAGATTCAACCACTTGATATACCGGAATGGAAGTGGGAACACATTACCATGGACTTCATAACCAAGCTACCTCGCATAGCTAAAGGTCATGACACCATTTGGGTAATTGTGGACCGTTTAACGAAGAGTGCTCATTTCCTACCTATTCGCGAGACGTTCTCATCGGAAAGGTTAGCGGAAGTATTTATTAACGAAGTAGTAGCACGGCATGGGATGCCTTTGACGATCGTATCTGACCGGGACACACGATTCACATCGAGGTTCTGGAAAAGATTTCACGAGGCGATGGGCACGAGACTCAATGTTAGCACGGCATACCACCCACAAACGGATGGTCAGTCCGAAAGGACTATTCAGACATTGGAGGATATGCTTCGTGCTTGTATTATCGATTTTGGTGGCAGTTGAGACAGTTATCTCCCGTTAGCCGAATTCTCCTACAACAATAGTCATCACACGACGATAGGCATGCCGCCTTACGAAATGTTGTATGGGAGAAGATGCAGGACCCCGGTTTGTTGGGTGAGATTGGACAGAAGGAATTAGGAAGTCTTGAAGTCGTAAGAGAAACGTCGGAAAGGTTTGATCAAATCAAAGCACGAATGAAAGCCACACAAGATCGTTAGAAATCCTATGCGGATAAACGACGAAGGCCTATTGAGTTTGATGTTGGGGACAGAGTAATGTTGAAAGTGTCACCCTGGAAGGGAATCATACGATTCAGGAAGAGAGGAAAGTTAAGTCCGAGGTTTGTCGGACCATTCAGGATAATGACACGGGTTGGTGAAGTCGCTTATCGGTTAGAGTTGCCTGATGAGTTAAGTGGGATTCATCCTACCTTCCATGTATCACACTTGCGAAAGTGTTTGCCGGATGAATCGGCACACGTACCACTTACTGACATCGAGGTCGACAACATCCTTAACTACATCGAAGAACCGGTGGCTATCTTAGACAAAAAGGAGAAGCGTTTTCGTAATAAGATTATTCAATTGGTTAAAATCCAATGGAAAAGATAGAAAGGGATCGGAAGCCACTTGGGAAACGGAGACGGATATGAGGGAGTCGTACCCTCAACTATTTGACTTATTATAGGTTTCGGGGACGAAACCTATTGTAAGGGGGGTAGACTTATAACATCCCAAAAAAATTAATAATAAACGAAAATAAATGAAAATGGGTTAAACGCGATACGAACGGAATAAACGAGCGTGGAATGGGTCGGCTATGGGCTTGCGCGCGTATGGGCTCAAGGGTAGTCTCTCCCTATAAATACCCTAGCCCATCTTTCTTCTCTCATTTTACAAGTTCTGGATAGAGAAACTGAAGAGAGAGAGAGAGAGAGTAGACGGATCGGCCCGAGATTTCAGAAAAGTGTTGCCCCATAGCTCGTGAGAAGAACCTCCGAATCAGAAGCTCGATACAGGTAACGATCTGGTCTAGATCTGAGTTTCGTTTTGGGGTTTTCGGTTTTGGATGAAAAGGTAATGTTTTTACGCATAAAACTTGAAAATGAACATAGATCTAGCATCTAGAAGGAAAAACGAACGTTTTGAACAAAAAGTCGGGATCTTGACGTGATCAGATCTGCGTGCAAAAGTTAGGGTTTTTACGGGGGAAAAGGTCCTGCGTACTTATCAAGTACGCATGAAGAAGGTCCTACGTACTTATCAAGTCCGCATGAAGCAGGTCCTGCGTACTTATCAAGTACGCATGAAGCAGGTCTTGCGTACTTATCAAGTACGCATGAAGCGAAGTCTGCGCACTTATTAAGTACGCAAGAACAAGGCCCTGCGCACTTGCTAAGTGCGCAGGCATCATGCTGGTTAGTAAAGTTAGTATGTTCACCTAATTCAGAATGATTAAACCGTTAGAGTCGGGATTGGTCTGATGTGTATTTAACTAATCAATTCAGATCGGAATTGACGTTGTTGGACCTTTGTTTAGGACAACCCAGATTAGCTTATCAAGTGAGTTCTAGAAGCCCTCTTTTAAATGTTTTAAATAATGTTTTTGGGGTTGGTGTGCATACGTAACAATGTGACTGTTTTTATAAAACGATGTTTATGAATGATATGTGTGACGTTTTATGAAACGATGTTTATGAACGATGTTTCGAAGGAAAAGGTTATGAAGGAAGTGTTTATGAAATATTTTGCCAAAAGAAGTTTACGAATAAATGAATGATTTTTGAATAAAACGTACGAACGCTTTAACTGAAGTTTTGAAGTAAAAGAATTGAATGTTTACGAAAGTCACGAACGAACGAATCTGCCATTATTCCTTAGGGAATGAAGGTTATGGGTATGGGATGTATGTTATGGGCCTTTACCTTTTAGAGGCCTTTGTGGCTGGCCAACTGTTGTACAAGTGGGGTGATGATGGTCACCAAGAGGATTATCGTGATCCTTGAAGTTGGTACAGTTTACCTTACGGGGTAGTCGTGGTTGAAGCTTGGTACTTGTGCCTTACGGGGTGCAGTTCTTGAAGTTTGGTATGTGTCATCCTTATGATGTCGTGCTTGAAGTTTGGTGTTGAATGACCTAAGTATCGGGCCCTAGGATTTCTTCACCCGAAGGACAGTACGGTGTTGATGGGCCTAGTGGTGGTGATCTTTAGGTTATTCCGCTAGTATGTGACATTTGGATTTGACGGTTACGAGAAGGCGCATATTCGATATGTTCGTTGACTTATGTTTATGATGTTATGTTATGTTATGTTATTGCATGTTTTCGTACGCTTTTATTAATGAAGTTAAATGATATGATTTTGGCAAATATTTGAAGTTAAGGTTTTATGAAAAGCTAGAACTCACCAGCGTAGCTAACTTTTTAGTATGCACATTCAGGTTAAGGCCGGTTATGATGATGGACGGTGATGTTGGGCGGCTTGATGAGTTACCCGGATGATATGAAGACTGGCATCCCGTTAGGATTAGCTTATGTTATGTTTATGTATTAGACTATGTTACGCTTCCGCATGTTGAATAATGTCACGATTATGTTTTAATGAAATTTTCCGCTGTGTTATTTTGATATTCAAGTTTAAGAACTGTTTGTGAATGAGTAAATCCAACAAGTGAGGCCTCCCGGGTTTGGGGCCTTACAAGTTTGTATTAGAGCAATAGTTTGAGAGATTCGGACACTCCCAGTGTCTGAACTTAAACTGTGAATGGGACCGAAAGCGGATGCCAGTACGGGTAACTCAAGCCACAGCATCAGGTATGAAGGTAGTATATATTTACATATATAGTATGCCTTAGAAAGGGTTAGGTAAGGACTTGTGTTCTGATGGAAACATAAAGGTGGTCAAATAGAAATCGAAAGGTAGTGTAATGGTTAATTGCAGATGGCCAGCGTATATTATCATCTTACAGTACTTGATGAATTCTATTTGTTAACTAGCGTGATGACATTGGATTCCTTATCTTATAGAACGAAATGGCAAGGAGAGGAAACGGAAGGCGTGGTGGGGGCCATACCGGTGGTCGTAACGGTGGGCGCGGCAGGACCCCTGCACGCCAAGAGTACATTGAAGAAGGAAGTGTTCACACTGAGCCAGAAGTTACTATGCACGGGACTGAGCCGACTCATGTCGAAGAACAACAATTCACTTTTGAACCGGAAGTGAGAGCGGCCCTGGCACGCGAGTTCACAGAGTTGATGAAGGTTTCTTTGCCAGGACTGTTGGCAGAAGCGTTAAAGAAGGCTAATGAGACGGGTAGGTCTAACACGGCGGTTGGTACCCCGAACACTAAGGCAATCAACGCACCGCTTAACCCTAGTTGTGACTATAAGTCCTTTAAGGCATGTGACCCGCCGGTCCTGACTGGGAAGAAGGACGCGGTGGCTACTTTTGATTGGGTAATCCGTATGGAAGCTGTCATTCGTCTGAGCGAGTGTCGAGCGAATCAAGTTGTGAAATTTGCTACCAACTCCTTGAGAGAGGAAGCATCCCATTGGTGGGAAGGGGTACGTCAAGCCAAGGGGGACGAGGCTGTGGATGCGATGATGTGGACTGATTTGAAAACTTTGGTGATCAAGAATTTCTGTCCAAGGAATGAGATCGAAAAGGTAGAAAGGGAATTTCTGGGGATTAAGGCCGGGAACATGACGCACCGGCAGTACACCACACGGTTCAATGAACTGGCACGTCTGGTGCCACATCTTGTCACGACTGAGGAAAGAAAGATTGCCTGCTACATTCAAGGGATGTCGGACCAGGCCCGCACCTATGTTAAGGCAAATGCCCCTACTACCTATGATTCGGTAGTAGAACCGAGCGGCGTGGTATTTGATGATCTAGCGCTGAATGTCGTTGCATTTGAAGAGCCTAAGAAGAAGCTGAGTTTTCCCGCTAAGCGATCGGCTGGGAAGTTGTTTGGGGCTCGGGACAAACAGGCCAGGGTAGGCGAGACGGCAGTCTGTGGAAAATGTGGGGTAAGACATGCGGGTGAATGTCGGCTAGGGTCAAATCTGTGCTTTAAATTCGGCAAGACCGGACACTACTACCGTGAATGCCCGCAAGGCTTCAAATGCTACAACTGTGGGGAGGGTGGTCATATAAGCCGGGAATGCACCAATCCCAGGATGAGTGAAGCCGGGAAGGGGAAAGGCCCGGAGAAGAAAGAAGAGAGGCCCCGAGCAAAGACTCGTGCGTACGCGCTGACGCAAGAACAGGCCATTGTGGACCCTGGCATGGCGTCAGGTACGTTCATCCTTGACAACACTTTTATTTAAGTGTTATTTGATTCGGGTGCCATTAAGAGTTTTATATCTGTGACTTTTTGTAAACGAGTGAAATACACTGTCAATAAGCTAGAAAGGGCCTTTAGCGTAGAAACCGCTAAGGGTAGGACTGCGAGAGTAACCGATGTAGTTGACAATTCCACGATAAAAATAGAAGGCCATAGATTCCCCGTCAGGTTGTTTGTTATGGTTTTGGGTGGGTTCGATGTCGTGTTAGGTATGGATTGGCTAACTGCCAATGAAGCGCAAATTATATCCAAACGAAAGATAACCCGACTCAAGGCTCCGGATGGTAGCAAAGTCGAGGTTTTTGGAGATCGTGACGCCCCGATGCCAAACGTCATCTCGATGATTAAGGCAACAGATTACTTGAGGCACGGATGCGAGGCTTATCTGGTGTACGTAATTGACAAGTGTAAGGAAGTGAAGGAACTAGACGATGTACCCGTGGTACGCGAGTACCCGGAGGTGTTTCCAGAGGATTTGCCTGGGATACCACCTGACAGAGAGATTGAGTTCTGAATCGACTTAGTACCAGATGCCCAGCCCGTGGCTAAAGCTCCGTATCGACCAGCACCAGTAGAGATGAAGGAACTAATGACATAGCTAGACGAATTACTTGAGAAGGGATTTATCCAACCGAGCATCTCACCTTGGGGTGCCCCGGTGTTATTTGTAAAGACGAAGGATGGTTCGATGAGAATGTGTATTGATTATCGCGAGTTGAACAAACGTACCGTGAAGAACAAGTACCCTTTACCAAGGATCGACGACCTGTTCGATCAATTACAGGGCGCAAGTTGGTTCTCAAAAATCGACCTTTCAATCCGGGTACCATCAGTTGAAGGTGAGGGAAGAAGACATACCAAAAACCGCATTTCGCACGCGTTATGGACATTTCGAGTTCCGCGTAATGTCTTTTGGATTGACGAACGCCCCTGTAGCGTTCATGGATTTGATGAATAGAGTTTATCGACCAATGCTGAATCGATCGGTAATCGTGTTCATCGATGATATCCTCATCTACTCCAAGAATGAGGGTGATCACGCGTGTCACTTGAAGGAGGTATTGGAAGCTCTGAAGAAGGAAAAGTTGTATGCTAAGTTCTCCAAATGTGCGTTCTGGCTTAGGGAAGTCCAATTCCTAGGTCACGTCATTAACCCGAACGGCATTATGGTTGACCCAGCAAAGATAATGACGGTAAGGGAATGGAATATTCCTAAGACGCCAACTGAAATCCGCAGTTTCTTGGGATTGGCAGGCTACTATCGGAGATTCATCCAGGATTTCTCGAAACTAGCTTCGCCGTTGACAAAGTTGACTCGGAAGGAGGTAAAGTACGAATGGGGTTCGACCCAGGATGAGGCATTTAAGGAATTGAAGGAGAAGCTAACCAAAGCTCTAGTCTTGGTCCTTCCCGAGAGCAATGAAGACTTGGTGGTATACTCTGACGCTTCGGGTCAGGGAGTAGGGTGCGTGTTGATGCAACGCGGGAGAGTGATTGCATATGCGTCGTGGCAGTTAAAAGTTCACGAAGTCAAATATCCGACTCATGATTTGGAACTTGTTGCTGTCGTATTTGCATTGAAAATCTGGAGGCACTACCTCTACGGGGTAAAGTTTACTATTTACTCCGACCACAAAAGTTTGAAGTACATCTTCGAACAAAGAGAGCTTAATATGAGGCAGAGACGATGGTTAGAACTCCTGAAAGATTATGACTGTGAAATCATATACCATCCTAGAAAGGCAAACGTGGTGGCTGACGCTCTAAGCCGAAAGGATGTGCCTACTCCTATTAGAGTGAAAGTTTGCCATTTGGTGGTAACATCAGATGTGATGAGGGAAATAGAAAGAGCTCAAGATGAAGCACTTAAGGAAGAAAACATAAAGAAGGAAAGGATGGTTGGCCAACAGGACAAGTTGGAATATAACACCCTTGGTGTTAGGACATGTTTTGGATGGGTATGGATACCTATGGGTGGCGAGCTTAGAACCAAAATATTGGATGAGGCCCATAAGTCTCGGTACTCTATCCATCCTGGTACCAATAAAATGTACCAACATCTAAGAAATGAATACTGGTGGCCTGGAATGAAACATGAGGTGGCAAAGTATGTAAGCAAGTGCTTGACTTGCTCACAAGTAAAGGCCGAACACCAGAAACCGTATGGAAAGATTCAACCACTTGATATACCGGAATGGAAGTGGGAACACATTACCATGGACTTAATAACCAAGTTACCTCGCATAGCTAAAGGTCATGACACCATTTGGGTAATTGTGGACCGTTTAACGAAGAGTGCTCATTTCCTACCTATTCGCGAGACGTTCTCATCGGAAAGGTTAGCGGAAGTATTTATTAACGAAGTAGTAGCACGGCATGGGATGCCTTTGACGATCGTATCTGACCGGGACACACGATTCACATCGAGGTTCTGGAAAAGATTTCACGAGGCGATGGGCACGAGACTCAATGTTAGCACGGAATACCACCCACAAACAGATGGTCGGTCCGAAAGGAACATTCAGACATTGGAGGATATGCTTCGTGCTTGTATTATCGATTTTGGTGGCAGTTGAGACAGTTATCTCCCGTTAGCCGAATTCTCCTACAACAATAGTCATCACACGACGATAGGCATGCCGCCTTACGAAATGTTGTATGGGAGAAGATGCAGGACCCCGGTTTGTTGGGTGAGATTGGACAGAAGGAATTAGGAAGTCTTGAAGTCGTAAGAGAAACGTCGGAAAGGTTTGATCAAATCAAAGCACGAATGAAAGCCACACAAGATCGTCAGAAATCCTATGCGGATAAACGACGAAGGCCTATTGAGTTTGATGTTGGGGACAGAGTAATGTTGAAAGTGTCACCCTGGAAGGGAATCATACGATTCAGGAAGAGAGGAAAGTTAAGTCCGAGGTTTGTCGGACCATTCAGGATAATGACACGGGTTGGTGAAGTCGCTTATCGGTTAGAGTTGCCTGATGAGTTAAGTGGGATTCATCCTACCTTCCATGTATCACACTTGCGAAAGTGTTTGGCGGATGAATCGGCACACGTACCACTTACTGACATCGAGGTCGACAACATCCTTAACTACATCGAAGAACCGGTGGCTATCTTAGACAAAAAGGAGAAGCGTTTGCGTAATAAGATTATTCAATTGGTTAAAATCCAATGGAAAGATAGAAAGGGATCGGAAGCCACTTGGGAAACGGGGACGGATATGAGGGAGTCGTACCCTCAACTATTTGACTTATTATAGGTTTCGGGGACGAAACCTATTGTAAGGGGGGTAGACTTATAACATCCCAAAAAAATTAATAATAAACGAAAATAAATGAAAATGGGTTAAACGCGATACGAACGGAATAAACGAGCGTGGAATGGGTCAGCTATGGGCTTGCGCGCGTATGGGCTCAAGGGTAGTCTCTCCCTATAAATACCCTAGCCCATCTTTCTTCTCTCATTTTACAAGTTCTGGATAGAGAAACTGAAGAGAGAGAGAGAGAGAGTAGACGGATCGGCCCAAGATTTCAGAAAAGTGTTGCCCCATAGCTCGTGAGAAGAACCTCCGAATCAGAAGCTCGATACAGGTAACGATCTGGTCTAGATCTGAGTTTCGTTTTGGGGTTTTCGGGTTTTGGATGAAAAGGTAATGT
The DNA here is from genome assembly GCA_023525975.1 of Smallanthus sonchifolius. Lineage (NCBI taxonomy): Eukaryota > Viridiplantae > Streptophyta > Magnoliopsida > Asterales > Asteraceae > Smallanthus > Smallanthus sonchifolius. The sequence continues at coordinate 22,843,090 of CM042043.1, forward strand.
TTTTACGCATAAAACTTGAAAATGAACATAGATCTAGCATCTAGAAGGAAAAACGAACGTTTTGAACAAAAAGTCGGGATCTTGACGTGATCAGATCTGCGTGCAAAAGTTAGGGTTTTTACGGGGGAAAAGGTCCTGCGTACTTAAGGTCATGCGTACTTATCAAGTCCGCATGAAGCAGGTCCTGCGTACTTATCAAGTACGCATGAAGCAGGTCTTGCGTACTTATCAAGTACGCATGAAGCGAAGTCTGCGCACTTATTAAGTACGCAAGAACAAGGCCCTGCGCACTTGCTAAGTGCGCAGGCATCATGCTGGTTAGTAAAGTTAGTATGTTCGCCTAATTCAGAATGGTTAAACCGTTAGAGTCGGGATTGGTCTGATGTGTATTTAACTAATCAATTCAGATCGGAATTGACGTTGTTGGACCTTTGTTTAGGACAACCCAGATTAGCTTATCAAGTGAGTTCTAGAAGCCCTCTTTTAAATGTTTTAAATAATGTTTTTGGGGTTGGTGTGCATACGTAACAATGTGACTGTTTTTATAAAACGATGTTTATGAATGATATGTGTGACGTTTTATGAAACGATGTTTATGAACGATGTTTCGAAGGAAAAGGTTATGAAGGAAGTGTTTATGAAATATTTTGCCAAAAGAAGTTTACGAATAAATGAATGATTTTTGAATAAAACGTACGAACGCTTTAACTGAAGTTTTGAAGTAAAAGAAGTGAATGTTTACGAAAGTCACGAACGAACGAATCTGCCATTATTCCTTAGGGAATGAAGGTTATGGGTATGGGATGTATGTTATGAGCCTTTACCTTTTAGAGGCCTTTGTGGCTGGCCAACTGTTGTACAACTGGGGTGATGATGGTCACCAAGGGGATTATCGTGATCCTTGAAGTTGGTACAGTTTACCTTACGGGGTAGTCGTGCTTGAAGTTTGGTACTTGTGCCTTACGGGGTGCAGTTCTTGAAGTTTGGTACGTGTCATCCTTATGATGCCGTGCTTGAAGTTTGGTGTTGAATGACCTAAGTATCGGGCCCTAGGATTTCTTCACCCGAAGGACAGTACGGTGTTGATGGGCCTAGTGGTGGTGATCTTTAGGTTATTCCGCTAGTATGTGACATTTGGATTTGACGGTTACGAGAAGGCGCATATTCGATATGTTCGTTGACTTATGTTTATGATGTTATGTTATGTTATGTTATGTTATAGCATGTTTTCGTACGCTTTTATTAATGAAGTTAAATGATATGATTTTGGCAAATATTTGAAGTTAAGGTTTTATGAAAAGCTAGAACTCACTAGCGTAGCTGACTTTTTAGTATGCACATTCAGGTTAAGGCATGTCATGATGATGGACGGTGAAGCTGGGCGGCTTGATAAGTTAACCGGATGATATGAAGACCGGCATCCCGTTAGGATTAGCTTATGTTATGTTTATGTATTAGACTATGTTACGCTTCCGCATGTTGAACAACGTCACGATTATGTTTTAATGAAATTTTTCGCCACGTTATTTTGATATTCAAGTTTAAGAACTGTTTGTGAATGAGTAAATCCAACAAGGGAGGCCTCTCGGGTTTGGGGCCTTACAATTCTTATGTGCACTCCAATTCAAGGATGATGATGATGATGATAATTAAACTTCCAATCAGGGTGACATTCAGTCTTAACATTTCAGGACATTACTGAACCCTTTGTAATCAGTTGAAGAGGGCATCAGGCAAGCTATTGCTCTTGGTTTCTATTCATCTTCTTCTTTCACTTGATTGGTCATTTAATTCTACAGAGTTATTATTTGCAGCATTAAGTTGCAATTGGCGAGAGACAGACAAATTTCCCCAAATAAGAAACCAGAAAAATTCCGAATCCCTAGGTTATCATAATTTTAGAAGCGACTACAGGAAACAATCAAATGAAATTAGAACCTGATTAACTAAAGCAATCAATAAAACTATCAGGACGATCGGGAAACTAATTACAGACAAAATTTAGGTTACAAAATATGTAAATGTATGCAAGTAATCACCTGATCAGATGAGTAACAATGGCGTTGAACGCGCCTGAGGCTGCTTCGTCGACCTCGTGCGATTGTCTGTGTGAGACTGATGACTGAGATGTTCACTGGGATAGGCGAAGAGTGTGTACTTAGCAGCTACCGGTATGGCGGGAAAGCCGAGTCGGTAAATTTCTCACGGGTAGTGCAGATTAAATTAGTTAAAAGACACTCTGTAATTTACTCTAATAATCTCTTTTCTAATAAAAAAACTAAATGGTTTGTCACTTGACATCATCATATTCTATCTCATAATTTTCTTCCTCCAAAATCACATTTATATCCTTCATTTAATACTTCTATATTTAGTTTTTTTTATTATATAAATAAAGATTTCCATCATTATTAATAGTTAGTCACATTTTTTTAAAAATTATTATAAAAAGTTAATACCTTAAAAAAGTCAAGAATTAAAAAACAAGAGATTTAAAAAAACGAGTTTTTTAAATTTTATTATTAAAAACGATTTTTTATTATTTTATTATAAAAAATCAAGATTTTTTTTAATTTTACATATAAAATTTGAAAATACTACGTTTATATTTTAAATAAATATGTGTTAAAATAAAGTTTACTAATATTTTATTAGTATTTTTTTATTTATATTGGATATTTATAAATAAATTTTTTATTTTGATTTATAAATTTTAATACTTAGTTTTTAATAAAATTATAAAACTTGTAAATATATTATTTTTAAAAGTGTATTTTTCAAAAAACATGTTTACAAGTATCAATTATAATTTATTAGTTTTAAATTTTTTATTTTTTAATTTTAGAATTTTAAATTTAATTGGTGTCGAAATATTAAAGAGTGAAAATTTTTAAAGCTTGGAATTTTAAATTTTGAATTTAAAAGACGATATATTGTTGAAATTTAAATTTTATTTGTATTTTTTTATTATTTTTTTAATGAGAGATTTTGTATTAAAAGTTTAGCGAGATTTTACACATACAAGTAAAAATAGTATCCGTCAATCAGAGCAACTTGATGATGATTTTGATGAAAGTTTATAATCTCCTGATTTTCTAAATGGACGTACATTATCAGGTTTGTCAAACCATAAATTAGTTTTCAATGTCGATGTTCCAGTTATGCTATTAATAAATATTGATGAAAAAATGGTTTAAGTAATGTAACAAGTCTTTGTGTCAAATCACAAGGTAAACATGTTATAGAAGCGAATATTATATTTTGAATCAACATTGATCATCACAATTTTATCCTTATAATTAGGTTAACATATTCAGACAAAAGAATTCCATCAATCTTCAAAGAAAAAAATATACAATTGTTATATTTTTGCAATGACCATGAATAAAAGTTTAGAGTAATCACTTTCAAATGTTGGTTTGTATTGAAAGATCCAGTGTTTATTCATGATCAACTGTATGTTGAATTATCAAGACTTAAAAGCAAAGATGGATTCAAGCTATTAATCTTTGATAAACATGGAAAACTTATCAATACCACGTCAATTGTTACATACAATGAAGTATTTTCGAATTTGTAAATAATCATTGTTACATTTGACTTGTAAATTAATTTATTGTAAAAAGCGCACAACTTATTAAATAAATTTTCATGTATTGTTTAATGTTTTAATTACTCTCATCCGTATAATCTTAACATATAACAAAATGAAAAGGTTACAAATACAATATTAAATTTGTATAAAAAGAGTTGTTAAGATATTTATCAATATAATTTTAACGTTTCACCCCGTATAACACACGGGGTTAAAGCTAGTAATAAATATAAATGTTTTCAAGAAAATGATCATGGAAGTTTTATGTTCTGTCCATTTAGGCGGCTTTTGACCGATTTAACCCATTTTGTTTTTTCAACTATCACCTCATTATAGAATTACTGTCTTAAGTCATTATCTTTTAGAAAATTCTTAAAATGTCGCTTTCACCGATAACTTTCTTTATTTTATCCTTTTAACTTTCTTCTGCCATAAAATGTCTCTTTTAACATAGGCTGCAGAGCCGCAAATATATAAAGCTAATGATATAATGTCACGTGTCCTAACATGGTCGCCGCATGACTTACATCCTTGTCTCGTTTGGCAGCCTGTATTTTTTTATTTAAATAAAAGGTTCAAAAAATTAAGAGTTGATTCGCCTCTGTTATATAGTCTTTTGTCTCTATTATATAGTTGTCCGCCTCTATTATACGGTCATCCGTCTCTATTATACGTTCGTCCATCTTTATTATACGGTCTTCAACCTCTATTATGTTAGCGCTGCTGCCCAGAAACATTTTGTGAGAGAAAAAAGTTAAAATGACAAAATGAGAAAAATTGTTCGTCAAAAAGACATTTTGAGAGTTTCTCTATCTTTTACCTTCTCAAATCATAAGAGAATTTGGTTTGAAACCGCTCATTCATAATGCAGGTTGAAAATTGCCATATTAGGTTGGGTAATAATATAATTATAATAATTTTAAGTTTTAATTATCAGTATTTAAAATTTTTACATTTTTATGTATATGTTTTACAGATGTAAAAATATATTACATATACTAAGAATAGAAACAAACTCAAAATATGTAAAATTTAATATATAATTGGGATTTGAAAATACGTTAATTACTATTTAATATAATTTGACTTTCATTTACTATTTGATTGAAATAAAAGTTACATAATTAAATTTTAAAGTTTTTTATAATAAGGGATAATTTAAAATAAATGTGTATTATTAGTATAATTAGTATTTCTTTTAAATATATATTACTAGGTTAGAATCCCGTGTATTACACGAGTTGTATATTGAAAACGTTATAACTTATAAATTTGTAAATACGTCTTAACCTGTCAGACTATTTATGATCGTCTAACTAGTTAGACGATTATGATCGTCTCGAGATATATCATGTGGAAATGTGTATATATAACAAATTAGTATTTTTCTTTAATTAGTTATGTTTTGATTTCCTATTTTTTATATATATATATATTTTTATTTAATATAATTAGTATTTTTTTAATAATATATTTAAAATATCATTATTATTTAATAAGTTTGTGTATTTATTAGGAGAGAGAGGCGGAAAAACTAATGTGAGAAGACATGAGGAAGTGACGAGTGTCCTCTCAAAACCTTTGTTTATTAGTATGTATAGATTATATATATATATATATATATATATATATATATATATATATTCTTATTTAATATAATTTGTATTTTTTTCTTTAATAATATATTTATAATTTCATTATTATTTAATAAGATTGTGTATTTATTAGGAGAGAGATGCGGGAAAATTAATGTGAGAATGCATGAGTAAGTGACAAGCGTCCTCTCAAAACCTTTGTTTATTAGTATGTATAGATATAGATATAGATTATTAGAAGATAGAAGTGCATTAAATAAGAGATAGATGCGGGGAAAAAATGATGAGAATGAATATGAAGGCGACACGTGTCACTTAAAAACCTTTATTTATTATATAGTATAGACTAGGTTAGAACCCCATGTATTACACGGTTTGAATAAATAAAATATTCAATGGTTAGTAATAAAGATTTAGAAATTTTAAGAAGGAAAAAGAACCTTAAGAAAATTAAGTAGTTGGCAATGAAAATTCAGAAATGTTAAAAGAATTAAAAATAAGTTGGAAAAATAGTCTTGAACTAACTGAATTATGATATGTAGCGTAAACGGTTATTTATTTATTAACACATACATTCGTCAAATTGGAACAATGTAAATTGTTATACTAATAAATAAAAATATTGAAGGACACGTGTCAATTTATGGTGCATCCTCATCATAATTTCCCGCCTCTCACTCTTGTTAAATAATAATATAAAATTATATATTTTTATATATTTTATATAAATATAATTATGGATACTTGTTATTTAATTATGTATATCATTAACCAAATAAATTTAATATGAATTAACATTTATCAATTACATAAAAAAATTGATACCCAGTTAAAAAAAATGTTTTAAAAACTAATTTAACATAATTTATAAGTGTTACGTCAAATACATTTTTAAAAGACATATTTTGACGAGTGTATGTGTTAACAGATTACATTATATTTTATTCAACCCGTGTAATACAATGGTTTATTCAACCTATGTAATACACGAGTTTTTTAAAACATAAAATTTTTATTACCAAGTATATAACAATACATTTATTCAACACGTTTAATACATGGGATTGTAACCTACTATGTAAATATATGATTAAAACTTTTTTTATTTTAATCTTAGCTGGCTATAAAATTGTTATCAGTTTACAGAATTAATAAAAATATGATTGAACAAATTAATTGATGATAAACACAATTTTTTTGATGCATGATAAACACAGTTTTAAATTAAAAAATGTGTTGATATAAATTGAAACAAATAGTTAATTTAGTTGACTAAAATAGTGAAGTTGATTATTAATAGTAAGGAGATGTAAGAAAATGAGAATGAGAATGCCTAAAAGGTGATAAGTGTCCTCCAAATTTACTTGTTTATTAGGTATAGATTTGCTAAAACCATAATTAAAAATGGAAAGTAACAAAGTCACAAATTTTGATAAACAATAAAATACTAATGACTTCTTTAACGTGCATTATTAATATAACTAGATTTTTTTTTTGCGCTTCTATGCGGGAGTCTGATCGTTATCAGGGTCTGCTTATTTAGGTGGATAAAACTTATGTCAAAATGTAGACTGGCTATAGCGCACACAAAAAACCTCGGATTTTAACATAACTATGTTTTCAATCAAATTTATACCTAAACGTTGGCAAAAAAAACAAAGAAAACCGCGCATTCCGTTTTAAAAAATAAATAAACGAACGAAAGTTAGCACAGGAGAACGAAATTAATAGAAAACTAAACGGGTTAAAAGCGTATATTATATATACTATGAGGGGCTAAAACGATTCCCCTCGCAACACGGCGGGACATTGTCGAATTTGGTTCGGCTCGTTTGTGGGGCTAAAACCTACGTACAGCCGCTATATCGTACGAAAAAAATACTCGTTTTTGAATAAAACTCCGTTTTAAATAAAATTATATCGGAACGTTGACAAAATAGAACTAAAAAAAGTTGCGATTTCCGTTTTTAATGAAAAAGTAAAGAACTAAAGTTGTAACAGAGAAACGGAGTTGTTAGAAAAGTAGACAAGTTAAAAGCGTATATTATACATAGTATGAGGGTTGAAAACAAAATAATAATAATAATAATAATAATAATAATAAAAATAAAATATACATGTGTCACTCCCCGTTAGGGGAGTTACTATTCCCTCGAGTTACTTTTTAAACTAAGATTATAATTGTAGATATTAATTAATAGTTTAATTCGTTTTTTCTCGCACAAGCAGTGTAAAACACATGTCGGTTTTTTTTAGTTTCCTTTATAACTTTTTTTGACCGGTTTTTATTTGTATGATTTTTTTGTTAGCGACGGTTTCACACGGTTTTATCTTTTTGTTAAACGACATTCTTATTCGTTTTTATTTTTATTTATACGGGACTTTTTTTCGTGATTTTCAAAAATATCGTTGCCATATGCTTTTTCTGTCAATGTTTTTATGTTCAAAACCGAGCCAACTTAACGCGTGCTCCGTTACAGCGCACGGTTAACGCCCACTAATTCAAATAAAAATATCATCCGGATTGCATAAGGTATTTTTCATCTGAAAACGGGTCATGTCACCTGACAGATTGGCAACAACTTCATCGTTCAGCAAAAGATTTTCCCATGTAATCCATGCATCATTCACTCGGTCTTTATCTTTTCCAAGTCATCATCACATTTTAGTTTTTTTATGTATATCTATATCTACTAGTGGGGAACCCGTACGGAGTGTATAATTTACGAGTTTGTACTAGTCTTTGGTTAGTTTATCAATTGGTTTGTACTCAAGGGCATAGATTTTTACAACACATATCGTATTATATATGATTGCTAAGCCTGCATGTTGCGACATGGTAAGTAAATATAGACAAAAATGGAATTTAATGCGTACATCAGGGCCGGTTGTGTGTGTGACTAAAATGTTCGAAATTCACGTCCAATGAGTTTATGATACAAGTATCATTTCAGGCACTAATAATTGGTTAAAATAAACTATAATAAATTGTGGCTAAATAAACTCAAATTGTGGTTATTGTTACCAGATTAGTCAAAAGTGGTTTTAACAAGTCCAAAATACTTTCACATGTTTGAAAATTAATTTTGTGATTTTCATAAAAGAATACCACCGTTGCTTACATGAATAAAAACTACAATTCAAGTCCTGGACAATTTTTACAAGTAGAAAACGTTTACATGTATAATCTTGGAGAATAAAATAAGAATTTCCGCGCTTATAACTGTAGAATTGATCATAAAAAAAAAGTATACACGCAAAACGACAGAGATCCTTTGTTACACCGAATTACGACGGTGCTAGTAAATTCTCTCTACAGTTTTTGTTTCAAGAATCAGCAGTTTTGCGCCAGATCCTTTGTTACACCGAATTACGCGATTGGAAGCAAACGATTCTTGAAACAAAACTGCTACAATCTGGCGCATTTCAGTTAACTTTAGACGAGAAGGAGAACATGGTCCATGCCTAGGTGCTTTTGGAGTGGTGGGTAGTTTAAAATCTTTGCTTTTAACGTCTTCTTCGCTACATAAAATTGATAGTTATTTCATTAGATCAGTGAACAAAATGATAAGTTTCCAAAAACAAACATAATATTGAGATGCTAACCTCACAAAAAGCCATTGTTCGGAACATTTCTTGTCGTGGCCTATCGGGTGGTGTAGTTAAAATAGAACTGGCGGGCTATCACAACCTAAGAAATGAACATGCAAACCATTTTTTTGAATTTTGCTTTTTTGCAACTTTTGGATGATAGTGATATGTACAGAAACAAAATGATAAAGAGTCTCATAGCTTTTCTGACTCTCTCAGAGACATGGAAAACAGCCCTCAGTTGGTCATGTTGTAGGTGACAAAGTATCTTAACCTTGAATCACAAGTTTCAGAAAATGGGTCATATATTTTAGATGATCAGCATTGAATATGGATTCAACCAAACATGTTTTATACTATATAGACCAAAAAGAGCAGGTAAGCGTGAGCAGATTGAGTGTTTTTGCCAGTGTTTACTTCGGTTACAATCACATATTTGATCTCTACCACCAACAAAACAGATTTTATCTCATCACCCCACGGTTATGATTGATGTTTTTCTTTTCTAGGTCAGTTGCAAATGTAAACTTTATATGGTTTACATCGATTTGATTATATAGCCACCGATTTTTATTTTTATTTAGATTTTGAATAGATTTGTGGTGTCTATTAAACCTCTATCTGGCCACTATTAACAAAATCTAAGTTGAATATGGCAGCTTAATATGTTAAAATCAAGGTTATAGCCCAACTTTTTAACACTGTCACCCTATTCGCCTACTTCAGAACATTTATCGGACATGTTGAAACAATCAATGTAAAAGATGACTGCAAAAAAATATGTGCAGTGAATGCCATCAGATGCCAAAACACCCTGTATCTGCTCATCAATTAAGCATTAAAAATTAACCTTATACTAATTTATCGACCAATATAAAACAAAGATGAAATGTGGATTACCAGAAACTCCATTGGGAGATATTCAAGTCTGGACTCATAATCAGATCCATCCCCTTGAGGACACGGATCACACGGTGTCTTAGGTGTTCTCTGTAAATTATTCTCCTTGTGCACATCAAGTGGTCCAGCCACATCATTAAATCTGAACGTTTCAGGTGATAAAATTATAGGGATGTCATTGCCACTTTCATTATGAAACAGATCAACGCCCTGCGTACTCTCTGCATCCATAACATCAACCTTCTTCCTCCCAGTATTTGTACATGACTTTGATACTGACGCCTTGATATTACAAAGCTGAGCAAGCGCACCTGGCTTCGAATACTTGTTAGAACCATGGATGCGCTTTTTCTGCTTTGAAGTCATTGACATTTTCTCTTTTGGGGACACTTTGCCCATTCTATTTCTTGCTTTAACGTGTTCTTAATTATGTTAACAACTTCAAGACCGCTTACAACATCCCATAGTCCATCGCTAGCCATTACCTAAGATATCAAAACCCACAGGTTGGGTAATGGGTCAAAACAAATGATTTTTCATACAGGTGAATCGGGTTAGGTTGACCAGAAAGCACCTTTTTCCACAATTTTGAACTTTCTATGACTAAAAACTATACTATTATAATATTAATCTAGTTTTTCTTCTTTGTTGGACTTGATCTTTGTTGGTTCACAAGTGAAAGGAAAATGGAGCTCAATCATATAAGTCATGTCAAGTCGAATGGCTCACTTATCCTACAATAGTACAATCCCTCTTTCTTGCAATATTTAGGGATTTTTTAATAGGCGTTTTGAAAGTTATTGATAGTCAGATTGTCAGAATCAGATAACTAATTAAATAAAACGGGCAACAGAATATAGTGTTTGGGTATGTTCATGTTGTTTAAAGTTGTAATATTCAAATTATCAGACATTCAGAGTTTTGCAAATCTGGCTGCTTAAGAATTCAAAAAATAGATTATCAGACATTCAGAGTTTTGCAAATCTGGCTGCTTAAGAATTCAAAAAATAGAAGACCAAAATAGACATTATAGTGAAAGAAAAAAGAGACCATTTGTTCAACAGTGGTTAAGGTTTCTCGCGGTAAGTTAAAAAAATTTGGTAGAAAGTTAACTGTGTTTTGCCCGATAAACTGATTGATGATATGACCCCTAAAAAACCAGATAATCAGAAGTAGAGTTTATGCATTTTTGCAAACATAGTAGAACCGTATGCATTTTTGCAAGAATAATATATAGTAGCACAGTCTAGTACGACACAGAAGTCACTCACATCTAGTCAATACTTTAGTAGAGATGATTATGTCAGTGAGTCTAATCACTATTTCCAGTTAACTTTATCTCAAACCTTTAGCCATTAAGCATGAAAATACTTACTTATGAGCAAGGCCAAGAGATTCTTCCCCTTTTTCAAAAACTCGTTTGAATGAATCCTTGAAAACTGAGTGACCAAAACTTTCAGCTAGAACAACAAGACCACCGGTTCTTTTGATAACCACCTTCATGTCCGCAACCCCAACCTAAGAATATAGAAACTAAATTAGGGGACAAATTATCATTATTTTTATTTTTATTTTTTGGAAAATCAATTGCATACCAGCTAAAATCTCTGTTCACAGTTCACTCATTCATTAACCTATTGAAACGTTTACTATGTTACAAATACTCTATTCTTTTGTTCAAACATGAGTCCTTTTTGGTCATTTTATGTATTCCTCAAATCATCATATTATGTCAGGCTGTCAGCAGCACACTCACAATTGATTATCTAATTATTGCAACTAAAAACAGGAAAAGCACATCAAAGTACTATCTCCTGCAGCATGTTTTATTACAGTTGATTTTCTGATTCTGATTATTCAAAATTGCATAATTATTTCAAAATTGAAAATCCAAATGCCTTCTGATGAAAAAGAATAATAATAGAAAAAAGCATCTTACAAAAAGAATTCTTGACCTTATAAAAATTGACAGTTTCATAAATGATAAATCATGATCCATGGTTGAGTGGTTGAATTGAAGAAATAAAACCAACATTATATATCTAAATCTACAAACATATAAAAAGCATCAACATATTCGGTGTTTTACGTGATCAAGGGCGGAAGCAAAAAGATCCAAGACATGACCCTGGTTGATCATCTGCTTTGCAAGTTCCTAATAAAACTGAACTGCCTTCCTAAAATATGGTGTTGCATCCTTGTCCATATCTTTACGTGAACGAACCGGGCCGATAGATCTTTGAATACAATCTGCCAAATAAAAAACCAAAAAGTAACGAAAATTCAGATTTTCTCAAAAGTAGAAACAAAAATAACAATAAAGATATGATCTTCATAACCATCAAACACCATTACACCAAAACTAAAATCAAATACATATTTGATAGCTACTAAGTTCATTAATTCTATCAAGTATCAACCAATTTGTATAAGAATCAATACCATATAAAGAACCAAAATTTGCAGGCACAAAACTGCAAAATGTAGGAAAAATATTAACTATATATTAGATGCTCATTAACAAGTACATTATTAAGTGAAAGAAGTTGCAAAATGTGCATACCGAACCAGGGCCTTTAGTGCACAGACCACCGACTAACGCTACTATCCGCGCACCCGTCCCAGGCAAGAAAGCCCTATTAATGACAAGAAATGATGGTTTCATACGAGTATTTAACTCGAGTTAAAATATTAGGCTATCAAGAAATCAATGAACGCGTCTAATTGCTGATCAAATGCAAATAAATATACAAGTGAATGTAATGCTATAAACTGAGGGAAAAGATTAAAATTACTCTTCGATATCAACGAAGCTTATGTAATATGTGAATTCAATTCATACAAATGGTAACATAAATTTTCCATCTTACAAAGGGTTGATCCTCTATTAATCACTAATACCATAATTAAGATAATGCAGAATTTGTTCAAACTTATTCAGGATGGTCATATATTAGTTCAAAGGACTTCATCAGGAAACCAATTCAAAGGCTGTAAAGCCTGTAATGTGTGTGATAGGCTAAAATAAAAAAAACCTCTAATCTATATATGCAAGATAATTGCAATTTCAATTAGCATCCTAATCCCCAATATAGTTAAAAGTTAATCTCAATGATAACAAAATTTGAAAAATAAATAACTACCATAATCTAATATTTACAGTTGGTTAAGCTACCTGCTAACCATCTCTCGGCTACCATTCAGCATCATCAAAATGCAAAACATAACTAAGTGTGATAAATAACGATAAGTTAAATTTTATAATCATGTTATTCAAACCAATTAAATAAATCCATTCTTAACCCTAAATTGGGGTTTTCCTAAACTGAAATCGTACCCGGAAATAGGTTAAAGTGTAAATGAAAATTCAATTATAATTATTCGTCGGAAACTCACCTCAGTGGCCGGAGACCATATCTGACCATCAAAGCACCGTATATCGTCGTCGTCCGTGTCATTTGGGGGATTCTGATTTCTATGGCCGAGTTCTTAACAGGGGGGTTGGAAACGGACGGGGCGATTCAGAAGACCCATTGAAGGTGAAATTTATGAGAGTAATTGCAGTGTAGGTGAATGGCGATGGAAGAAAGAACGGCCGAGTAATTGCAGTGTATGTAAATTTAAGACTATTTAGAGTTTTATTTAACACAAATGGCTCTAACCATCACACCAAAGGTCTTTCGGGGGAAGACTCACATTGGTTAAAGCAGTATTGTGAAGCTTGCCTCTTTACTTCCTATCGATGTTCAAGGCCCCGAAGAAGATCGTTAAAGAACTTGAATGCATTAGACGGAGATTCCTATGGGGTGGAAATAACTCTTAAAAGAAAATTCACTGGGTTGCTTGGGACAATGTTACAAAACCAAGAAGGATGGGTGGTCTAGGAGTGGGCAGCCTCACGACTATGAACCATGCCCTGCTATCGAAATGGAAATGGAAGACGCTGATGGACCCGAACAGCCTCTGGTCTAGTTGTATCAAAGCAATTCATAAGTCAACAATGGATGACCCCAACTCGCTTCATCACAAATCAAGGGCCGACAATTGGGTGGCCATTACCTCGGCTGAGAAAGACTTGGGAAATATTTGGGTATCGCTAAACAACTTATTCCGAAAACACATTGGGGATGGTAACAAATCTTCCTTCTTGAACTTAACTTGGTTCAGATCCATTCCTTTCCGAAGGATGTTCTCTGCTCTTTACGTCATGGACCGAAATAAAAAATGCCTCATCGCCGATAGAATCCTCTGCTCGCCATCAGGGGCTGTTGAATTCACTTGGGACTGGAAAAGGGAGGCAGTAACAAACAGTAGGAGGGAGGAAATTAAGGATCTTGAAGAAATGATCATGGAATACCGATTCATAGATGGGCCAGACAAATGGGTCTTGGAAGGGGACCCATCGGGCTCCTTTTCTACAGAAGCTTGTAGAAAATGGCTTGACGAAAGATTGGCGCAGGGATCAAAAGTGGATGTCCTTTGGCTTAGATGGATCCCTTTTACGGTTACATGTTTTGTGTGGCGTCTCCTTCAACACAAATTGCCGATGGCCTCAGCACTTAAGGCCCGAGGTGTCCCTATTCATTGGAGGATGAAAATGAAGATCACACGTTCGCTAGGTGTCCGGTAGCGAAAGGTACGTGGTGCAAAATCTCAAAGTGGATGAACTGGGATGTCACTGGCTGAATTCGATTAAGGATAGGGCTGCGCTCCTTATGAATGCTCACGGTTCGGGCAAGGCTAAAAGAATTCGGGCTCTGATTGGTTATATCACGTGCTGGGTGATATGGAAGACAAGAAATCAATGGTTATTCTCAAACAATAGATCATCGGTGGATGTTATGGTGGAGGAGATAAAAGTCCTAGCATTTTCTTGGCTGGTAGCGAGAGGTTCTAAAGAAAAGCTGCACATGGGATGAATGGATTATTAACCCTACTGCAGATATAGGTTGAGTTTTTTTTTTTTTTTTTTTTTTAAATTTCAATTCTTGCTTAGATCGGTGCATTCTGGTGTTGAGCTGCCTCGGGCAGGGTTGTATTTGGGGTTTTGCTAGTTCCCCGCTAGCTTTTCTATGAGTATTGCTCATTGTTGTCGTTCAAAAAAAAAATTAGGGTTTTATTGTATTGAGGGGTTAAATGGTAACTCTACATATTTAATGCATTGTTAATTTGTACATATGCAAAAAAACAGTATTAGGTGTCTTAAAAAAAGAGTAAGTTACTATATTGTCCATCCAAACTCTATTACTATATAATACATATTAAAAGGACATGCTTGTAAATTATCAAAAATTTACAATGCATAAAATTTGTTCAATTACCATTTAATCTCATCTTACCAAAAATTTACAATGCATAAATTATCAAAAATTTTAAGACACCTAACACAAATTGTTCTGCATAAGGTACACCTTATTAATGCATAAAATGTGTTAAATTACCATTTAACCATATCTTTACAATTAAAGCTCAACACTCAATAATTACCATTATTTAATGCACATGAAATTATTTAACACACTACATTAAGTATTATTTTATTTATAATACTTAAAATTAAGATTTTGTTGAAAACAAAGAGAAAGAATGAGAGAAAGCTTCATGTATTCATATCTTTTTTATCAAATACAACAACATATATATACCGGTAATACAAATGAAACGGACCATACAATAATGGTGTTATTCAATACTCCTAATGGGAGGTATAATGTATGTCATAAATGTTAGATTTATAACACTCCCCCTCAGACATATTACCGTTCATTATACACTATTAACAACATACTTTAGGATGACGTTAAGTCAATACTTCAGGACTGAAAAATATAAACTGATACTACTGGACCATTTATGCTGCCTCGTTAAAAACCTTACTAAGAAAAACCCAGTGGGAAAAAAAAACTTAGTTAAGGGAAAAAGAGTGCAACGTGTATAATACTCCCCCTCAAACTAATAAAAGTTCTTCAATATGTAGAGTCTAATCTTCTATGATGAGTGCTTAACTTAGTTTTGATGTAATCTTCTCTTATCTACAATTTTCATTGCGTTCATAGGTAATCTCCAGGTCTTTCTTGATTTCTTCTAAACCACATGCTTCTAGTATGTCTTGATTTTTAGCCTCGTGCATTCTTGACTGGTAGATTTTATAGTATTCTTGCCGTGAATTTCCTTATTGACCTCTTAGAAATCTTCATGTCCCTGTATGTGAGCTGGTATCCTGACTAAATCTTTTGTCCCACAAATATATTGGCATATGTCTTTTTCTCAATTTCAATGTCTATGCGTCAATTTGGAATGTATATTGCTAGCACATGTGTTGAGAGTACGGTACTCTTGGACCAAGTAATTCTTCATGCCTTTCTTGGGGCGGTAATGATTCTTGCGTATGCGTAGCAATCAGACATTCATGGGTGTGCTTAGCAGATAAACTTTATCCATATTAAAATGTACAACACCTTCCGGATGTTGTTTGATTGATGGACATATATACAATTACATGTATACTCGAAACTACAGGTCGAGAAAATAATTAACTTGTGTTAGTTTCTTTCAAAAATCCTCTCTCTGCTAGTTTGACAATTTCTCTCGATGATGTTTACATCATCACTGTAAACTGCGATTATGGTGAACTTGAAGTGTGAAAATTTTGATAAATATAATGGACAAATCCATAACACATGTACTCAAACTACTGGTTGAGTTATAAACAAATCATGTCAGATTATTTCAAAATTCTCTTTCTAGTAGTTCGACAGAGTCCCTAGATAATGCTTAGATCATCACTGTAGACATGGCTGATTTTATCAAACTTATACACCTCATTTTCAAAAATGTACTGAGTCGATTTTATCATATACGACCGGTTATCTTTAGACTATATAAAAATCTCTTGAGATTTATAAAACACATCTCGATGTACTAATTATAAAGTATATGTCACTTTCAAGTTTTTCATATAAATATGTAGTGACAACATCTATAAGTTTTCTGAAGTATTTCTAAGATTGCGAGGCTGATTAAACATCTAAAGTTCATCGCATCCACTACAGGGGAACACGTTCCTCATAATCAACTTTGGGGATATGGTAAAAAAACCTTAATGTTACAAGTCATGCCTATGTCGCATAATCTTACAACTTCAGTTTCTTTTTCTATTTAAGACACTCATTTATAACCTACTGGTTTGAATTATATGGGCGTTCGGACTACAGGTCTGAAAACGTTTCGCTTGTCATGCAATTTTAGTTTAGTCATTTAGGCTTACCATTTTAGGCAGTCATCTCTATGTATATACTCTTATAGAGTTTTATATATGTAAGCTTTTTCTTCGATTATATTTGTTGCTATAGCATATGCAAATATTTCAAAACATGTGTTTAATTTCGGTTCCATATTATACTATTTTGTACATAATTTATTGAGATCTCATACTTGTTTGGTATATGAGTTTCTTCTTGAACCCCATTTTCCTCTTCTAGGGCATTATAACTTTCTTCTGGAATCGTATTAGTCTATTCTGGGTCATTTACCTCTTTTGTGGTTTATCGTTTCTTTGTGCGATTTCGTTAATCTTTCCTGGGATTTTATCAATAACCTCTTATAGGTTTTTATGTGTAGCCTCTTATAGGTTTTTGTGTGTAACCTTTTCTCAGGTTAGACCAACTGCATTATTCTGCTCTTTTTATATACATGGGTTTTTATGTTTGGAACCGATTTATTTCCAATGTTTCCTATGTATGGTAATCTTTCTATGATTACTTCAGTTTGAGCAGGTGAAGTTTATGCTGATATATATGAATTTGTCACTCTGTTTGTATGTGTGAATGCATCAAATAATTTACTTACCATTCTTTGCAAAAACATGACATATTAGACTTCAGACTCATATTAACCACTTCAGAGGTGATGATGATGCATTCAATGTTTTTGTTTTCATGTATTACCCGTCTTTCCTTTCTTTATCCAACCTCCCCCTAAGACTGGGAATAATGTCTTATTTAGACAACATATTATGTTGTAAACATGTCCCATTCTGGTAGTAGATTGTGATGGCAGTATTGGTACATAGATCGCGCTACAAAAATATTTATTGTTAAGACAAACTTAGTTCTCTTCCGGAGAACATTTGTACGGGGGAGTTTTTTTATTATTATTATCGGCAGTTGGATTTGAACTCATTAGTGCAGCGGTATACCTTCATGTAGAAGATAGCACTTCGCATCTTATAAATAGTTGTCTAGCTATTTAACTATAATCATGTAATTAGTAATTTAGCTCAAACTTATGTTTAAATTATAATCTGCTGGATGTTTAATATTTATCTCTATAGACATACAATAAGTGGGCAAATGCTACATATAAGGTAGCTAAAAGACTTACACATGACCATATAGAGATGTATCTCTTTAAGACTGTAAAATACTGAAAATGGTCCACATGGATATTAACATGCCCGCACATGTCCTCTTGTTCCCAAATATAAGAGGGATTATCTATATGAGTTTGTTTTCGGAGAGCTTACAGATTTATTTGCTGATAAAACTCACTGCACATGATAAGTATTTTGGTAGCAAAAATTTTAAATTGTTGAGATGGCGCTTGTTGGCACTTTTGATTGTTCACCTTATCAAGATGCTACCTCGATTACCTATTTGGTCATGCTGTATGACAAAAAAATATCTTTGGCTGGTAACTTCTGGTTACTCACCATATTTAAATTTTATTAGATTATTTTGTGCAATATATTTCTAAATTATAAAACCTCTAGTTTTGCGATATGGTATTCTGGCCATATTTGACATGTGTAATTGAAGAAATTTGGTATTGCTTTCGTTGTAATAGTCGTCTAGCCGAACATATTGAAAGTTTAGTAAGTTTCTTCAAGATTTACTAGAATATAATATAAATCTAGAACACGGAGGTAAGGTGACACATACTCTTCTGAAACATTCAATAAAGTTACCAACACCTAGAATTAAGCCAATAGGTGTCTCTATGGTAGACAACTGATAAGAGTATTTTTATCTTTTAGGATAGTGTTACTTGTGTTGCCATATGGCAGGCATTCATCGTCGATGGTTACAATAACTCTGCCAGAGTATTATGAACCTGGTAAGTAAAATAAGCTTGTTCTTCTGAAGCATTTGATAGGTTACAAACTTTTATTTCATCAACTATATGAGCACAATTATGGTGGGCATTCTACGACTTATTTCATCAACTATATGTTTATAGAATATCATGGGCATTTCGACTCTAGCTCCTTGAATATAAATTGTCCTTAAATTTAATAAAGTAAAAAAAACATATTCATGAAATGACCTATAGTTCTAATAAGAACACCTCTTCTACTTATCATGCAATCTTGAGGTATAATAATTTAGTATGTAGGTAATTAACTCTTTAGAGTTCCCAAACCCAATAAAATTTAAAGTACAACAAACATATAAGATCTATAACATCTAACCGTTTTGGTCCTTTCGTGAACTTATATCATTACTTCATTAGTAAAATTAGTTTAGATCCCGTGTCTACACACGGGGTGAAAAATATAAGTATATTTTTTTTTAAATTTTTATGTATATATTTTACAAGTGTAAAAATATATTACATATACTAAAGATAGAAAATAAAATTTAAAATATGTATAAATTAATACATAATTGAGTTTCAAAAATACGTTAATTATATTTAATGTAATTTAACTTTCATTTACTGTTTGATTGTAAATAAAAGTTACATAATTATGTTTCAAAATTTCTTATAATAAGTTATAATTTAAAATAAATTTCTTTTATTAGTATAATTAAAAAAATTTAAAAAAAATATTATTCTTAAAAAATAGATGTGCAATTAATAAAAGAGAGATACGGAGAAAAAATGACGAGAGAGAATACTGAAGCGACACGTGGAATGAAAAAACCTTTATTTATTATATAGTATAGATTAGTATTTTTCTTTAATTAATTATTTTTTGATATCCTATTATATATTCTTACTAGGTTAGAATCTCGTGTATTACATGGGTTGATCGAATAAATGTAATGTTAAATACATAGTGATAAAAAAGTTTATGTTTTTAAAACCCATGTAATACACGGGTTGAATGAACCCGTGTATTACACGAGTTAAATAAAATATATTATAATCTATCAACATATACACTCGTCAAAATGAAACAATGTGAATATATAAATATACGATTAAACGTTTTCTATTTGAATCCTAGCTGCCTATAAAATTGTTATCAGTTTGTAGAGTTCATAAAAATATGACTTAACAAATTAATTAAAAATAAACACAATTTTAAATAAAAAAATGTGTAGATAATAATTGAAACAAATAATTAATTTAGTTGTCTAAAATAGTGGAGTTGATTATTAATAGAAGAGAGAGACGAGAAAATGTGAATGAGAATACATAGAATTATGGCAAGTGTCCTTCTAATATACTTGTTTATTATATAGTATAGATATAGATTTAATATAATTAGTATTTTTTTACAATATATTAATAATATCATTATTATTTAATAAGATACATGCGTATTTATTAGGAGATCGAGGCGGGAAACCAATATGAGGAGGCACAAGAAAGTGACAAGTGTCCAAGTTAAACATTCGTGCAATGACAATAGTAATTGATGGCGTTTCGTTAGATGCAGACGTGATCCGAACAACCCGAAAAAAATTAGTATGAGGTCTGTTGTGTCGTCGTGCGAACCGGAGGAAGAGAGGGTGTGTAAGACCCCAACCCGAGCATCCTACAGTTGGTTCTCATAACGGGTCATTCTCAATTAAAATACATTTATTATTACTCAATTTACAGCGAAAATCTTTCTAAGAACATTTATTGCTATTTAATGTTATTAAGTTTACCTTACGAATGCATGCACACCGATCCGATTAACACCGCCTCCAAGCCAAGATACGTCAATGCTACACTTACATGCAAAACAATCTAACATACACACAAAGTCAGCTACGCTGAGTGAGTTCTAATAGTTTGATTTAATTAAAAGCCAACTTGTCACAAAAGTTATTTAAACTTTACTCAGGACTCTCGGTCCTTATAAAATAGTTTCATAATTCATTAAGAATAGATAACCCCTGTTATCACCTGATATCTCCTAACCGTTCACCACCCGAGACTCATCCCATAATAATAATAATCTCGCAGATTCATCGAAATATATCGAACTTACTATACTAATAACTCGTACTCTAGCACACGTATTACCTCAACACTTGGTTAACCACAACAAAACCCTAGACCTTGACTTACTTGGCCTTAAATAAGGCTCTTACCAATCAACTGACACAACGGTTAGCAACACCGCTTTGCAATCCTGACACAACGGTCAATCTAACTCTACCTGTCAAATTAATATCATCTACACATCACATTAATACTATCTCACGCACAATAAATATAACATATCACTTGCATGCAAATTAATACATATGTAAGCATGCAAACACATACCTCATCACCGCACCCCCGTTAGGGCGTTCAACACACCCCGAGCTCATCATTAACCTGTTAAATAAACGTCACCGTCGGTGACTTCCCGAAGGACTTCATCCTTCACAATCCCGTTTGCTGTGCCACAATGACACGATGCAAAGACGACACATAAATATAAACACATAATATCACACATCATTTACGTAACTCATTAACTACACATTTATTTCAATTCAAACTACAGCTGAAGTCTTTCAAAACTCATTTATTACTATTTAATGTTATTAAGTTTACCTCATGAATGCCTTCACACCAATCCGAGTAGCCCCGCTCCCAAGACAAGATACGTCAACGTAACGCTTACCTACAAAACAATCTATCGCACACATAAAGTCAGCTACGCTGAGTGAGTTCTAATAGTTATAATTTGAACAAAAACCATCATGTCATATTCCTTAGTTTATTCCACTTAGGACCCTCCGATCATTATTAAATAGTTTTATGATTCATTAACGAATAGTTAACCCCCTGTTATCCCACATCCCATAACCATTCACCACCCGAGACTCAGTTCGTACTACCAATAATAGTAATAATAGTCTTACCATCTCGTCACATAGACTTAACTTACCATACTAGTACCCTATACCCAAGAACAAGCATTAACTCGATACTTGGTTAACACCAAAAACTATAGACATTAACACACTCGGCCTTAACCAAGGCTCTCACAATTAACCGGCACGACAGTTATACACATTACGTCACAATCCTGACACAACGGTCAATCTAACTCTACATACCACAATAATGTCATCTACACGTCACACTAACACTACCACATTAATATTGTCACATGCATAATCAACATAACTCAACGTTTTCATGCAACACTACACATATATAAATATCCACATAAACACATACCTCGTCACTGCACCCTCGTCAGGGTTACCATCGTCAGGGCGTTCAACACACCCCGAGCTCATTATTAACCTGTTAAATAAATGTCACCGTTGGTGACTTCCCGAAGGACATCATCCTTCACAATTCTGTTTGTTGTGACATAATGACAACGATGCAAACACGACACATAAATATAAACACATAATATCACACGTCATTTACGTAACTCATTAACTACACTTGTTACTCACGTATAACCCTAGAACAACCTATTTTTCACAAGAACTCATAAGCATTTAATATAAGGCCCGACTCTTTTCGATTGGCCCATAACACGTGACACATCAATAATCCCTACCCTTAAGCTACGTATTTCTATGAACGCATCATAGACCCTACGACTCTTAATAATCATTTTATATTCAGAACGCATTGGGTTAGACCCCAAAACCCTTAACACGATTAATTATATTAACACCTCGTGAAAGTATGTACGATAGCCCCAAAACAGTAAAACGTTTAAAAGAGGGGAATTAGAAACTCACCGGTTAAAAGACAATCCAAGTCCTAGCTTTTACGCTTCGCCCGATCACGCTCGAAACTCGAACCTTTCAAATGTATGATCATATGAGCAGACGCGATCTAATCAAGCTTCTGATATTGCATAAAAATAATTAGATTCAATTCCTCGCTCTAACGTCCCTACCCCCACGAGTCCTTCGTCTCGCGAGTTTACACGCAACACGGTCCTTGACTTGCTTAGGGCTCGGTCACCCGAACCCGGACCTCCCATGCATGCATGCATGCATGTGCCACGCCGGAACCACCATATCGCCTCCATGTAAGCATCGCTCCACACGTACCCGCCTTCGTTCTCACCTACGCACCACCGCCTACTACCATGGGTCCCACTATATGGCCACCCCTGTTATCGGGTGTTGCCTTGATGGTCGTCCCTACCACGACATGCTCTACCATCACGCACCACCACGTACACCACTAATGACCTATTCTCTCTTCTACATTCGTCGCCAGATCACCATGCCGCCACCCGCTTACACCGATAGCCACTGCTACCCTTGTTTACAACCATCGCCACCCATAGCCAGCCTCCGCCTCGTCCTCACAGCCGCATCGCAGCCACCGGCTCCACCCCTCCGAACGCTTCTGTCCCATCGTCCCCGCGTGCCATCCGTGCTCGCTCCCTTAGTCTTATCATCTCCACCGCTAGCCGTGACCCTAACCCCAAACCCTAGTCGGGTTTCGATGAAAAACAGAAACTAGAAGTACAAATAAATGAGATACGAAGGTTACCTTTCTCGTGGTTGGAGTTCTCGCTGCCCGTCGCCGCCGTAAACCGACATGGTACGTCTCACGGAACCACCGAGCTTCTCTTTCCGTTTTTCCGGATCACCCTTGTGCCTCTTGTAAGGCCCCTTTCCCGGGTGACCTCACTTGTTGGATTTACTCATAAACATAGCCATAAATACTGAACTTAAATTAAAAACATTCATCATTCAATTACATTACATAACAGCGGAAGTCTTAACAATTAAAAACACAACATTGTCTTAACAAACAAAAGTGGGATGTCAGTCTTGTGCCGGGTAACCTTCACGCCATCGCACGACCTTTTCTTCCTTTACCTGAAATGTATACTAAAAGTCAGCTAACGCTGGTGAGTTCTAGTTTAATGCGATTTGATATAAACATTCTTTTCTTTACTTTATAAGTATGCATTACTGTATAGTCATTCATATAAATACGTATTCATAACTTTTGCCTTTCTTTCATCTTTCTTTTCTGTATTTTTGTGATTTCATATATATATATATGCATTCACCCTTTTCTTTCTTTTCTTTCTTTCTTTAATTTCATGGGTCATACTCTATAAGGGTGATCAACCCGTCATTTGCTTACGAATGTCACAAAGACAATCGCCGCGGTCCATCGTCATGGCCCGCCTATACTTACAACCGTCCGGCAACTAGTGTCGTCCGTCATTTTATTCTTACAACCGTCCGACAATCTTTGTCCATCCGTCATGACTTACAACCGTCCTATCGTCGTAGGCCGTAATTCGCCCGTCTACCCGAAGGTATCCGTTTCCCATGCGACTATTATTTATACAACCGTTCTACTATAATATGCCAATTGCTTCGACCGTCCATTAATGGCATTCGTACGTCCTAGCTGATGAAGGAACGCACTTGTCCCGGTTGTAAAATAATCACATGGTCGTCCGTCTACCGAAGTAGCCGTTATCATCGAAGCGTCCATAACATTTTCTGTACTTGGCAAGCAATATATACATGGATATAAAGCAGGATTTCATTCTCACATGTTATGCCATTCATTCATTTCATTCTTTGCAAGCAATATATACATGGATATAAAGCAGGATTTCATTCTTTCATATTGTGTTATACTTTCATTCATTCTTTATAATCATGCTTTTCATTCTTTATTCATAATTTCTCTTTCGTGTATAGGTATATATATATACTTGTATAACACATATGATCACATTGACATTCATAACATTTATTCACTTAGTGTATACATTTCAGCCCCAAAACATTTGAAAACATTTGCACATAACATAGAAGGGGGCACATAGAACTCACCTGATGAGTAGTTTCTGTAATACACTAAGCTGGCTACTGAGCTTCACTAATGTCACTCACGATCTGTATAATAAAGTCATACACATAAGATGGTGCTCCTAGATGACACTAGACATTACTATGCTTGAACATAGTAGTTTCGATTGATTAGCTAATATCGAAACTTGGTAGTTTCGATAGGTAGTTTCGATAGGTAGTTTCGATAGATAGTTTCGATAGGTAGTTTCGATAAGTAACTTATGTATTATCTTAGCTTCGGATCGGGGGCTCATATCGAAACTGTGGTAGTTTCGATTGAGTCTGCATATATCGAAACTGGGTAGTTTCGATAGGTCTGCACATATCGAAACTAAGTAGTTTCGATGGGTCTGCACATATCGAAACTAAGTAGTTTCGATGGGTCTGCACTTATCGCCTTCCCCAAAAATCCGAATGTTCTGCATGCGAATCTGATCATGTCGATATCTAAATTTTTTTTTTGATCAAAACGTTCGTTTTTCATTCTAGATGCTATACCTAAGTTCACTTTCAAGTTTCATCCGCAAAATCGTTATCTTTTAGCCAAAACCCGAAACTTCCCAAAACGAACAAAAACTCATAATGTGATCGAATCGTTACCTGGATTGGATTTCTGATTCAGAGGATATGATCACGAGAACAGCAGCAACGTTCTCCTGAATTCCCGTGTTGATCCGTCACTTTCTCTCTCTAGACCCGAGCTCTCCTTTCTCTCTCTAAAAGCTGCGTGAGTTGGGGGAAATGAGCAGGGAAGAGGGCTGCCTTGCCTTATATATATATATATCTGGGCTTCCCTCGGCCCATTGAAGCCGAGCCCAAGCCCGCTCCCTTTTGTTTAAATGTTCCGACTAAATCACCGGTCTCGCTATGTTTATTCGTTTTATTATTTTTGGGATGTTACAAGTCTACCCTCCTTAGAAAGGTTTCGTCCTCGAAACCTTCTAATCGTTAAACAATTGAGGGTATAGTCCCCTCATCTCGTCTTCTTTTTCCCACGTAGCTTCTGACCCTTTTCTGTGCTTCCATTGTATCTTGACTAACGGTATCGACTTATTGCGTAGTCGTTTCTCAGCTCGGTCAAAAATGGCTATTGGTTCCTCTACATAATTTAGACTGTTATCCACTTCGATCTCGTCGTAAGGTATGTGAGCTGTGTCGTCAGCTAGGCACTTGCGTAAGCGCGACACGTGAAACGTAGGGTGTATTCCACTAAGCTCGACGGGTAGGTCGAGTCTGTAAGCAACTTGACCCACTCTTGCTAAAATCTTGAAAGGTCCGACAAACCTTGGACTTAGTTTGCCACGCTTTCTGAACCGAATGATTCCTTTCCACGGTGATACTTTCAACAGTACCATGTCCCCTACTTGAAACTCTAAATCCCTCCTTCTCTCATCCGCGTATGATTTCTGTCTGTCTTTTGCGGCTTTCATTCGAGCCTTGATTTGATCAAATTTCTCAGAAGTAGCTTTGACCACTTCGAGACTTGCAAAATCCTTCTGTCCAATTTCCCCCCAACAAACCGGGGTCCTACATTTCCTCCCATACAACATTTCAAATGGTGGCATGCCAATAGTTGTGTGATAGATGTTGTTATATGAAAATTCTTCCAATGGTAGATGGCTGTCCCAACTCCCACCGAAGTCAATGATACAGGCCCGGAGCATGTCCTCCAAGGTCTGAATGGTCCTTTCCGATTGTCCATCGATTTGAGGGTGGTAAGCGGTGCTGATGTTCAGTCTAGTGCCCATTGCTTCATTGAATTTCTTCCAAAACCTTGACGTGAATCTAGTATCCCTGTCGGACACAATCGACAGCGGCATACCATGTCTGCTCACAATCTCCTTGATAAATACTTCTGCTAGTCTTTCTGACGAAGAAGACTCACGTATTGGCAAGAAGTGAGCACTTTTCGTCAAACGGTCGACGATCACCCAAATGGTATCATTGCCTTTAGCTGTTCGAGGTAGCTTGGTAATGAAGTCCATTGTGATCTCTTCCCACTTCCACTTTGGTATAGGTAAAGGTTGCATTTTATCGCATGGTTTTTGGTGCTCGGCCTTAACTAGAGAACACGTTAGGCACTTGCTCACGTATTTTGTCACATCATTCTTCATGTCAGGCCACCAGTATTCTTTCTTCAAGTCTTGATACATTTTGTTTGTCCCGGGGTGGATAGAATAGCGAGACTTATGGGCCTCATCGAGTATTTTGGCTCTAAGCTCACCTATCTTAGGTATCCACATCCGGCCAAACCTAGTTCGTACTCCGTATGCATTCGCATCTAAGTTCCCTTGTTGTCCTACTATTCTTTCCCGTTTCACATTTCTTTCTAACAATGCATCATCTTGTGCCTTTGATATTTCACCCATTAAGTCTGGTGTTATAATCAACTGACACGCTTTGATTCGGATAGGTGCCGATTCTTCCTTTCTACTTAAAGCGCCAGCCACTACGTTTGCCTTGCCTGGATGGTACAATATCTCACAGTCATAGTCTTTCAGTAGCTCTAACCATCTCCTTTGTCTCATGTTTAATTCCTTTTGTTCGAAAAAGTACTTCAGGCTTTTGTGATCGGAGTAAATGGTGCATTTAACTCCATACAGATAGTGTCTCCATATTTTCAACGCGAAAACTACTGCTGCTAATTCTAGATCGTGTGTTGGGTAGTTAACCTCATGAACCTTTAGTTGCCGCGATGCATAAGCAATTACCTTTCCTCGTTGCATGAGTACGCACCCTAAACCCTGCCCTGAAGCGTCAGAGTAGACTACCAAGTCTTCATTTCCCTCCGGTAGTGTTAAAACGGGGGCTTGAGTTAATTGTGTCTTAAGTTCCTCAAACGCGTTGTTTTGGGTTGGACCCCATTCATACTTTACTTCCTTCCGTGTCAGTTTGGTTAGCGGCGAGGCAATTCTTGAGAAATCTTGAATGAACCTTCGATAGTAGCCTGCCAATCCTAGAAAGCTTCGTATCTCTGTTGGTGTCTTTGGGATGTTCCATTCCTTTACTGTCTCGATCTTTGCAGGATCCACCATGATGCCGTTTGGGTTTATTACATGACCTAGGAATTGGACTTCCCTAAGCCAGAACGCGCATTTGGAGAATTTTGCGTACAACTTTTCCTGCTTTAGCACCTCCAGAACCTCTCTTAGGTGACAGTGGTGATCACCCTCGCTTTTTGAATACACCAGTATGTCATCTATAAAGACTATCACCGATCGATCCAACATTGGTCGACATACTCTATTCATCAAATCCATGAACGCTGCTGGTGCGTTGGTCAATCCGAAGGACATCACGAGAAACTCATAATGTCCATAACGCGTGCGAAACGCGGTCTTTGGTACGTCTTCTTCTCTTACTTTCAACTGATGGTAACCCGACCTAAGATCGATCTTTGAGAACCAACTCGCACCTTGCAGTTGATCAAAAAGGTCGTCTATTCTAGGCAGTGGGTATTTGTTCTTTACTGTTCTCTTGTTCAATTCGCGGTAGTCGATGCACATGCGCATGTTGCCGTCCTTCTTCTTCACAAATAGCACCGGAGCGCCCCATGGTGAGATGCTCGGTCTAATAAATCCTTTTTCTGTTAGTTCCTCTAGTTGGGACATCAATTCTTTCATTTCTGACGGAGCCAATCGGTAGGGGGCTTTGGCAACGGGCTCAGCTCCTGGCAGTAAATCAATCTGAAATTCTATTTCCCGATCGGGTGGCAACCCAGGTAGATCCTCAGGGAATACTTCCGGAAAATTGCACACCACGGGTACATTCTTGAGTTCTTTCGTTTTCATTCTATCGTCTATAACATATGCCAGATAAGCTTCACAGCCGCGCCTCATGTAACTTTCGGCCTTTATCATCGAGATGACGTTCGGCATTGTGCAATTCCAATCCCCATAAACCGTAATTGGACTGCCGCTAGGACCTTTGAGGTGTATCCTCTTATGTTTACATATGATTTGAGCTTCGTTGGCAGCTAGCCAATCCATACCCAATACTATATCGAATCCTCCTAAGGTGAGAAGGAATAATCTAGAAGGAAACTTATGACCCTCTATTTCTATTATGCAATCCTCTGTTACTTGGAATACTGTCGAATTTTTACCAACAGCAGTTTGTACACTAAGGGCCTTTACTACTGTGTTGATAGTGCAATTCAGTTTTCGACTAAAGGCATTTGATATAAAGCTTTTACTAGCACCCGAGTCAAATAATATAGCCGCATGTTCATCATTAACTAGGAACGTACCTGACACAACATCAGGATTTCCCCTTGCTTCCTCCTCAGTCAGGGCGTAAGCTCGAGTCCTAGTCTTTGGTTGTTCCTGTTCCTTTTCTTTTCCCGAACCAGATTGTCTGGTTTTTCTGCAATCCTTAGTCAGGTGACCAAACAGTCCACATACTTGGCATTTAGTGTCTCTTAAGCAGTCACGAGAATAGTGCCCCGCCTTCCCACACCTGTAACATGTGGTGGAGCCGACCCGACACTCGCCAAAATGTTGCCTTCCACATTTCTTGAAGGTTTCATATTTATCCGACCTTGGTTTCTTATTTTCAGTTGTTACGTTCCCTCTTCCGGTGCCTCTGGACGGGTTCTCCCACTTTCTCTTTTGGGTTTCTGTTGGTGGGTCCTCATTGGCATAATCGTCGTAGACGATTCCGCTCAGATTCACTACCGACTCGAAGGTCGAGGGTAGGTTGGCTTTCACGTGGACACGGACCCTTTGAGGTAGGCCCTTCACATAATACTTGATCATTCGCTCTTCTGTCTCCACCAGGTGGGGTACCAGCTGTGCCAACTCATTGAATCTAGAAGTATACTGGCGGTGTGTCTTGTTGCCAGCCTTAAGGTTTAGGAATTCATTTTCCACTCGATCAATTTCGTTCTGGGGACAGAACTTTTGAATTACCAGCTTTTTCAGTTCTTCCCATGTCATTCTTGCAAGAGCATTTGGGGACTTTGTCCTCTGGATGTTCCTCCACCAACCTAGGGCCTCATTGGTGAAAGAATGAGCAACATATTTAACAGCCTAGTCTGGTCGACACTCGCTGATGTTGATTACAGCACTCATCCTCTCAATTCATTCAAGCGTTGCCACTGAATCTTTGCTCCCATCGAACTTGGGTGGGTCTCCGTCCTTGAAACCTTTGTAAGTGCACCCACGATTGCTCGATCCTATCTTTATTTCATCCCCATCACTATCATATACTTTCTCTTCATTGTCTCCTTCATCCTCCTCTTTACTTTTCTTTATTTCCTCGGATAGTAGATCGGGCAATACCTTCTTCAAAGTGAGCACGACTTCACGGGCAATAGCATCCCTGACTTCAGGTTCCAACTGTATAGGCCCTGGACTGTTGTTCCCAGTTGGTGTCACATCTGTTTCGTGCACACTCTCAGTGTGTTCTGCGTGCACACTCTCTTCCTCTTCCTGTCTTTGTTTCAATGGAGGTCTACCTACTCGGCCAGTGCGACCGCCTCGGCATCCCGTTCTTCCTCCACCAGCTATAACCCTTAATTTCCTGATAGTTATAAAGGGAATACATCAATGTCATTTCTTCAGATCATAGTTTGGAACAGTACGAGCAAGGTAATTATTAATTACAGTGACCGGTTTGTGATTACTAATTTACATTGCTTTTCGGGTTCAAAACTCTTCAAATCAGTCATGGCATTAACATCTATTTGTTCTAAGTTATGGTATCTATTCTTATGCAAGAGCATTAACTTTATTACTTACTACCGTGCTGGTGCTGGCGTTGGCGTTGGTTACCCAGTATGACATCCGTGCATTGGTCCCATAATCAGTTTGAGTCCAGACATTTAGGGATGTCTGAATCTCTCAAACTATTGCTCTGATACCAACTTGTAAGGCCCCTTTCCCGGGTGACCTCACTTGTTGGATTTACTCATAAACATAGCCATAAATACTGAACTTAAATTAAAAACATTCATCATTCAATTACATTACATAACATTGGAAGTCTTAACAATTAAAAACACAACATTGTCTTAACAAACAAAAGTGGGATGTCAATCTTGTGCCGGGTAACCTTCACGCCATCGCACGACCTTTTCTTCCTTTACCTGAAATGTATACTAAAAGTCAGCTAACGCTGGTGAGTTCTAGTTTAATGCAATTTGATATAAACATTCTTTTCTTTACTTTATAAGTATGCATTACTGTATAGTCATTCATATAAATACGTATTCATAACTTTTGCCTTTCTTTCATCTTTCTTTTCTGTATTTTTGTGATTTCACATATATATATATGCATTCACCCTTTTCTTTCTTTTCTTTCTTTCTTTAATTTCATGGGTCATACTCTATAAGGGTGATCAACCCGTCATTTGCTTACGAATGTCACAAAGACAATCGCCGCGGTCCAACGTCATGGCCCGCCTATACTTACAACCGTCCGGCAACTAGTGCCGTCCGTCATTTTATTCTTACAACCGTCCTGCAATCTTTGTCCATCCGTCATGACTTACAACCGTCCTACCGTCGTAGGCCGTAATTCGCCCGTCTACCCGAAGGTATCCATTTCCCATGCGACTATTATTTATACAACCGTTCTACTATAATATGCCAATTGCTTCGACCGTCCATTAATGGCATTCGTACGTCCTAGCTGATGAAGGAACGCACTTGTCCCGGTTGTAAAATAATCACATGGTCGTCCGTCTACCGAAGTAGCCGTTATCATCGAAGCGTCCATAACATTTTCTGTACTTGGCAAGCAATATATACATGGATATAAAGCAGGATTTCATTCTCACATGTTATGCCATTCATTCATTTCATTCTTTGCAAGCAATATATACATGGATATAAAGCAGGATTTCATTCTTTCATATTGTGTTATACTTTCATTCATTCTTTATAATCATGCTTTTCATTCTTTATTCATAATTTCTCTTTCGTGTATAGGTATATATATATACTTGTATAACACATATGATCACATTGACATTCATAACATTTATTCACTTAGTGTATACATTTCAGCCCCAAAACATTTGAAAACATTTGCACATAACATAGAAGGGGGCACATAGAACTCACCTGATGAGTAGTTTCTGTAATACACTAAGCTGGCTACTGAGCTTCACTAATGTCACTCACGATCTGTATAATAAAGTCATACACATAAGATGGTGCTCCTAGATGACACTAGACATTACTATGCTTGAACATAGTAGTTTCGATTGATTAGCTAATATCGAAACTTGGTAGTTTCGATAGGTAGTTTCGATAGGTAGTTTCGATAGATAGTTTCGATAGGTAGTTTCGATAAGTAACTTATGTATTATCTTAGCTTCGGATCGGGGGCTCATATCGAAACTATGGTAGTTTCGATTGGGTCTGCATATATCGAAACTGGGTAGTTTCGATAGGTCTGCACATATCGAAACTAAGTAGTTTCGATGGGTCTGCACATATCGAAACTAAGTAGTTTCGATGGGTCTGCACTTATCGCCTTCCCCAAAAATCCGAATGTTCTGCATGCGAATCTGATCATGTCGATATCTAATTTTTTTTTTTGATCAAAACGTTCGTTTTTCATTCTAGATGCTATACCTAAGTTCACTTTCAAGTTTCATCCGCAAAATCGTTATCTTTTAGCCAAAACCCGAAACTTCCCAAAACGAACAAAAACTCATAATGTGACGTTTTGGATTTTCGTTCTCGTACTTGTATTAAAACTATCATGTAATCATTCTCTATTTTAATAAAGTGTAAGAATTTATTTAGTTTTTATATAAATAGGTATCCTATGTTATGGATTTAATTTAATAAGAATTTTATAATTTAAAAAAAAAAAAACTAATATAAAAATTTTATATAAAAATTCTACATTTGAAAAGTTGCATATTTAATGAAATAACATATTTATAACTTTTATAAATTATTATTTATAATAATAATAATAAAACAAAGTTTATAAAAAAAACATTTTTTTTATTAATTTGATTTAAAAGAAATTAAATTAATTTATTTAAATAAAAGTTCAGGGGTTACTTTGTAAATAAAGAAACTGAAAGGATTTAAAACTAAAATCGTTTGAGGGGCTGTTTCTGGTCAAATGTAACTACAGGGACCCATTCAGTAATTATTTTAAGGTTTATTTCGTATTAAACCAAACTCCAGGGACTAAAACTGTCAATGCTCAAATCGTTTATCTGGTCACCCCCATCATTGGTCCGGCGGGTAAAGGGATTTTCCGGCGACGCCCGACAGGGCTGTTCCCTGCACCTCAACACCTGATAAAAGCTGCTCTGGCTTCGTCTCTCCCACGCGAACCATACCCCTCGACCAATTTGTCTCCCAAACATAAGGATCGACTGATCCTGTTGGTGGCCGAAAAACCCACATTCGAATTCACGCCCGACAGACCACCTCCACGCATGTTGAGTGTCTGGTTAGCTTCGCCTCGTCCAGACCAATGTCGGGACGTGCCCAATTGCACGTTCTATCATAGAATTCGAGCTCGCCTATAAATGACCATGGTCGGCCCTGCACGAACTGGTTACCCTCTTTCCACTCACTCTCACTCCAAATTGAGATTTCCCTCACTTTCGTCGTCCCTGAAAGAAGCTGTGACCAAGGATTCAGAAGCTAATTCCATCTAAAAGTTCGATTCCAGCTTTGGACTTTTTCGGACAAAAGACCTGTGCCGACCAGACCTGTTGCAACTCGGTTCGAGCCTCGAATCGATTCCTCTGTCTTCTATTTATCCTTGGTAAGCAATTCGAACCAAAATCGCGGCATTCGCACGAGGATTACCGAGTAAACCCAAGTCCTCGGACGCGGTTGCCGGATTACCGAGGACCAGCGACCAATAATGAGTATGTGTATATAAATTAAACAACACACACATAACCAGCGATGGGCAGTAGCCCGGCTGGTTATGCGTGTGTGTGTTTGTGTCACAGGTCGCAGGTTCGATCCGGGTGGCCTCCGGCCCAACCCTTTTTACTTCTGTTATTATTCTTTTTATTTTATTTAATTTTCTTAACTTATTTTAATATTATTTTATTACACTAAAGACTAAAACGAGTCGGTTTGATCGTTCGTTTATTTTGAAATTGATTCTTTTTTTTTATCTATAAAAAATTCCATTTTTTTTTATATAAATCTTGTAATATTATTTAAACGCATTTTCTTATATATAAAATATCCCATACTTTTATAAATCTTGTAATATTTTTATAAACTTATTTAATTACATTTTTATATATAAAATGTCCTATATTTTTATAAATCTTGTAACATTTTTATAAACTTATTAAAATACATTTAATATATAAAATGTCTCATTTTTTTTATATATATATGAACCTAGCAATATTTTTAATAAACTTGTTTAAATAAATTAGTCAAATAAAGACCTTTCTTTTATTTGTTATTATTATATAAATACATTAAATATAATAATACTTGTTTAAAACAATATATATATATATATATCCTTATAAGTTAAGGTTTTACAAAAAAACATTATCATTCTATTTCCATACTTTATACAAATAAATATTAAAGAAAATCATATTAAAGCCTATATACATTTAAATACAAATACACACCTATACGCATACAATAATACCCATTTGTCTACATAGGGTATCAACGTGCTTAGGCTTCCACATACTTATCACCTACACGCGTGGAAAAATACCCGCTTGCAAGGTGAGTTACATAGCCCCTATTTTTACATTTTTATACGTGTTGGGGTGAAACATTATAATGCTACTCACATTGTTTATACGTGTTATACATGAGACTATATGCTTATTCTTTGGATGAACATACATTTAAACACAAGACAACCAACTGTAATATTGATAGATCTATTGTGTCTGACCAGCCCACCCCGTTAGGGTGTTTATTACTGTATACTCGGATATGACCGCGTGTTATATTCAAACATATCGGATATAGTGGGTAACTATATTCAAACATACCGGACTTAGCTGTTGTGCTCTGTTCAAGCGTGTCAAACTCGGTTTGGATTGTGATTAAATAAATGATACATCATACATACTATGTTTAACAATATAAACATTGAGTGCAAAACGATTTACAACTACTATTTACAGGAAATACTAAACCTATGTACTCACCAACTTTTTAGTTGACACTTGATTTAAATAATGTTTCAGGTTTGGATATGTGACTACTTGCCGAAGATTCTCCACTTAAGAACTATGGACCTAGTTAAATAAATCAATGTTTTGAACTAGACTAGGTTATTTGGAATGTATTGTATTTGGATCTTGTTGTCTTTAACTTAATTAATGAATTATGCAACCATTAGCTATCATGTGCTTTTGAACAATCATTCTATTGTCCGCCTCGATGATTCCGCCATCGGTCGGGGTGTGACACATAATGTGATCGAATCGTTACCTGGATTGGATTTCTGATTCAGAGGATATGATCACGAGAACAGCAGCAACGTTCTCCTGAATTCCCGTGTTGATCCGTCACTTTCTCTCTCTAGACCCGAGCTCTCCTTTCTCTCTCTAAAAGCTGCGTAAGTTGGGGGAAATGAGCAGGGAAGAGGGCTGCCTTGCCATTTATATATATATATCTGGGCTTCCCTCGGCCCATTGAAGCCGAGCCCAAGCCCGCTCCCTTTTGTTTAAATGTTCCGACTAAATCACCGGTCTCGCTATGTTTATTCGTTTTATTATTTTTGGGATGTTACACCTCTGCTTCTTGCCGTCGCACTCCTAGGTCGAATAATGACCTATAGTATGCCTTATAAACCTTCCGTTGTTTCGTTCCGGGTCCCTCCTAATTCCTTTGACACATTTTTAACTCAAACGTTTGTAGTAATGGCTAACCGGGTTCGTTAATTCCGTTGATCCAAGCTTTACTCGACGATCCAAGTCAACTATGTCATTTATTAGAAGTCTGAGTTATCCATTAAACCGACCCATTAGTTATTTGATTCTAGGGATGTTACAAGTCTACCCCCCTTAAAAGAGGATTCGTCCTCGAATCCTGCGTCGGTACAAACCTACATCACTCATCCTTCTGACCTAACCGGTGCTTCACGAAATCTTTTGATGTCATCCATACATTGTACACATCAACGTGGTAACTTTACAACTCAGACACCATACTTGGCGTTCAAAGAAATTCTCTTTAGTGTCCATTTTCCACTTTGGGAATTGTAGGTTTTATCTACGCATTCCTTTATTACCCGCATTTTTAGCCATTAGCCAAATGGCCGCATTTCCAACTCTCGCTACTCCGACACTCACTAGAAGTTGTAACGTTTCATTTCAGCTCACGTGCACAATTGCCCTTGCCACTCGTATGATCCGTATGGTCTCGTCTTTCTGAGGGTCACCTTCCCAGGTTTGCTTATTACCTTTCATGAATGAATTCATTCGTCGCCCCTCCAAAGTGAGCTCGTCGAACTTCTCGCCTCATACTTTGATCACCATCCTATGATAATTCCTCAACTCATTCCCCCTACTCTACCCATAATGATATCGCTTTAGCCCCTTTCCGACGAGGAGCTTGTGCTAAGCTTACAATGGTCCCCGCCAATTTCTCTACCAAAATATCTCTTTAACTTATCATCACACATTCAATACGTCTCTTAAGTAAGCTCATACCACTTCATAACTAAAGTTATAATTATCAGTTACCGTTGATTCCCAAAAAGTCCACACGTCACCATCATGCTTGCCTCATAAGCAAAGCATTCGCTTCACTCGACGCCCACATGAGCTTGCCTTAAACTAGTCACATGCTTACCAATGTAGACACTTCATCCTCTGGAACTTATGTGCAATCCTGCACTTATCCCTCCTGAATCTTGCTTTCTTTGCCGTTGCTCTATCAACACCACGTGATTACCGACCGCGTCTCATCTGTTAAATACGCACATGCAATCCGTCTTTTCATACGTCATAGTCACCACTGTTCTTGTTCAGAAAAGCATTCTCACTTCCCTTGTAATCCACATTGACAAAACTCCTCCTATGGACGTATTCCATAAAGACTCTTTCACCCCCTTCGTTTACTCCGTGCTGAAGTCCTTGGCGTCGTCACCTTGACCACGCCATAACTAGTTCTGATCAAACGTCTACGTAACACTTTCATCGTCATCTCCCACCACTGTACTCCTTAGCTCTGTACTCCGCATTCCCGAGATATATGTATAGGTATCTCATAAGAGCACCTTGCTGATCGTCTGGAATAACGTCAAAACTCCTCGTATTGCATCGATGTATTACCGTTGAGAAAATTGTATAGATAGAAACACTATACTTGCACACACCGACTATCTGTCCTATGCATGACTAAGGGTGTACTACCGGGACTCGTAACGTCAGGTCATGCTAGCAAAACCTGTCATGTTCAGAGTATGTATAGGTACAGAATTTTATCACTCTAACTCGCACAAAGTGCACACACCACTCGCTAGACCTGCGTAATTCAACATATTTACTATATGACCTTGCCATTTATAAACACACACACCTGGACTCTACCCTCTATTCGTCCCAACGGGTCATGCCAATGATTCCGAGCATCACATTACCCAGCCTAGGCACAAGACATCATTCTAATTAATTACACACATAATATATATAAATCATAGCTCCCTACAGGACCTTGTCCTGAATACTCACACAAGGTGGAACGCATCCTTTATACTTAACACCCCCACCTAGACCTTAACTCAAAGATGACACTATCACACGTTCGTTAACATAGAGAATTTCATTGTTCATATCTACACAAGTCTACTCACAATATCTAATCAATCACATCGGCATTTACCTTTGGTATGAACTCACACCATGCAAAAATCAACTTACACCACACTGCGTATAACTTCCTATCGCAAGCACCATACAACACATTCATGAACACATTTATTTTTAACCACGTCTAAATCACATCACGACAAAGCAAAAGTCAATATCAAAACCAAATAGTCAACATTCTAGTCAAACACCGCACCACATAAGCGTCTAATTAATCAAGTCACCTCGCAATATCCCGTGGTAAATTGTCACTATCACCGGTCATTCAGAAAATCAAATATTTCAAACTATGTTTGCGAAGTTACTACTCAACCGCCTCAAGCGCATCTACTGCATCCTCCTCTGGTTCTTCCTCATCGGATCCCGGATCAATCACCGGATCTCCTTGAAGTAGAGCTCTCTTAGCTGTCACAAGTGGTTGATCCTTCAGCCATGCAGGTCTACATCCTAGAGGGAAATCGCGTACCGATGTCACCGCTCTCCTCTTCGATAGTTTTGGTCATAGCACCATGCGGAACGCCACTATCCTCAGTCCTAGTTATATTTGGCGCAGAAAGCGCCAACTCTACTCCCGTATCACTGACCGTTTTGTCCACAACATCTGTTGGTTCGTCCTGACGGTCTGCACCCATCCTAGCCAGAGCTCCTCGCTTGACCGATCTAGTCTGATTTTTCTTAACCATCAGTACCTGCACAAGATAGAACGTTGGAGTGATTACTATGGGCTCAAATTCAGAATATGAGAGTAATCATAGACTGTCAAATCACAGTGATCAAATGCAATTTGGTGGTCCACATTATTGCTCGTACTCTAAACCTTTCCCATCATATTCACACTAGCTTTCTATCTTTCCCACACGTCGGATGCACATGCATCCCACACCAGTCACTTAACACCACACAATTATATAGCAAACCATCATATTTTTGAAATTACCAATGCAAAATACAAACTAACGGCTTTGCTAGACATGGAATGACCTAATTAATGATAACTAAGTCTTATATGAATTTACGAATCATAAACACGTTTAAAGTACGTTCGGATAATTACCGGATATTGTCGGTTGTCACACCGACTCTTTCCGATTGGGCCATAACATGTCACACATCAATAATCCCTACCCTTAGCCCATGTATTTCTATGAATGCATCATAGACCCTACGACTCTTAATAATTATTTTATATTCAGAACGCATTGGGTTATACCCCGAAACCCTTAACACGATTAATTATATTAACACCTCATGAAAGTATGTACGATAGCCCCAAAACAGTAAAACGTTTAAAAGAGGGGAATTAGAAACTCACTAGTTAAAAGACAATCTATGTCCTAGCTTTTACGCTTCGCCCGATCACGCTTGAAACTCGAACCTTTCAAATGTATGATCATATGAGCAGACGCGATCTAATCAAGCTTCGAATATTGCATAAAAATAATTAGATTTGATTCCTCGCTCTAACGTCCCTACCCCCACGAGTCCTTCGTCTCGCGGGTTTACTCGCAACACGGTCCTTGAATTGCTTAGGGCTCGGTCACCCGAACCTGGACCGCCCATGCATGCATGCATGTGCCACGTCGGAACCCTGACCACCATATCACCTCCATGCAACCATCGCTCCACACGTACCCGCCTTCGTGCTCACCTACTGATGTCGTCCGGACAGTCTATAAAATAACTAACAAAACCTAACCTAGACTCCTAAGTAATAAAAGGAAAACCTATGAACTAAACCGCACTGACATGCAAGTGTACCTATCGAGTGTAGCACAGCTTAATGTTAAACCGAATTATCTAACCCTAGAGACCCTATGTAACAAAACTAGACTCTGACTCAGACTTAAGATTAATTTGTTTTGGGGGGTTGACTACACTAAAGATTATCACTAAAGAATGCAATAAACTAAGATCGACTAAACTATCAAGAGATAGGACAAAGGTGAAATCAAGAGATGGAAGAACACTACCTAGGTTGGAATCCTACTTGCAAAGCACAACTTCTACCGGTTCTGGAACTATGATGGATCTGGGTTTCTAAAGATGATAACTAAAGACTACCTAGTGGATCCCTAATCACTCTCAAGGTGTCACCAACTATGGAACCTAAATCATACTAAACTCACCAAATGGTCGGATCACTTCTCAGGTATTTCCAGCTATGATCAAGTACCTTAATGAACGGATTACCTCTCAGTCTCACCGCCCACAATACATTCGAAGAATGCACGGGGTAATCCTAGAATAACAACTATGATTCAGAGTAGCAAAAGATCACTAGAGACCTAAACCAACTTCATCTTGAACAGTTGACACTCGGAATCCTAATGACGAAGACTAACCGACTAATTCTCACCTCTCGGGTATTGAACTAGGACACACACTTAATTCGAATCAGCAATTAACAAGAATTCCTATGGCAACTACGTTTAGCAAACCACCACAGTCACAAACCCTAAGATCTATGATCACGATACGCTAATTAAACATGGCAGACAACCACAATCAACGCAAGGAATTAAAATCAATCACAAGACCAGAACTATAACAAGCATATACATCATAATTATTAACTAAGATCGTCTACAAAATCATAAATCCATTTAACACAACCAAAACCGATAAAAACTGAAACTTTATGAAGTATTCATCATTAGACCTAGGCAGTATTATAGTTTTAGCCTAGGATCATACTTAGAACATCTAAACAGAAGTAATAAACACAAACCATGGTTTCAAACAGCACAATTAACGATAAAGATTCAAACTTTAAAACCTAGAACGCTATTACAACGAACCCGGAATTCAAAGTTGTGATCTTTAGCCTTCAACCGACCTTCTTGCTCCCAAAATCGCCCTCGAATGTCCCTTAGACAGCTGGTAATCAAACTCTTTTGATAATGGGATTACAATTCTATTAAATCCAAAACTAGGGTTTTTTTTCTCAGAACTTGAGGCCCTCGCATACCGCGAGGAATGTGGTCAAGTCCCTCGCGTATCGCGAGGGACAATTTAGTCGCGCCCGGATTTTGGATTCCCTCGCGTACCGCGCGGGATGGTCTTCTGTTCTTCGCGTACCGTGAAGGATGGAATTTCCAGATTTTTGAATTTTTAACTTCGGGCTTCGTTCTCGTGCTCGGTTTCTTCGGGTTTTCACTTTTAATCATCATGAGCACCTGAGAACATAACAAAGACTCAATAGATACTAAAAACGAATACAAAACTAAGTAAAACGATTTTAAAACGATGGAATAAATATGTGTGCTTTGCACTACATCACCTACGCACCACCGCCTACTACAATGGGTCCCACCATATGACCACCCCTATTATCGGGTGCTGCCTTGATGGTCGCCCTACACCGACGTGCTCTACTGTCGCGCACCACCATGTACACCACTAATGACCTAGTCTCTCTTCTCCCTTCGCCGTTGGATCACCATGCCGCCACCCGCTTATACCGGTAGCCACTGTTACCCTTGTTTACAGCCATCACTGCCCATAGCCAGCCTCCGCCTCGTCCTCACAGCCGCAGCGCAGCCACCGGAACCACCCTTTGAGCTATCATCGGTCCTATCGTAGATATCCCATCTCCGAACGCCTCTATCCCATCGTCCCCACGTGCCATCTGTGCTCGCTGCCTTCGTCTCATCATCTCCACCGCTAGCTGTGACCCTAACCCCAAATCCTAGTCGGGTTTCGACGCAAAACAGGAACGAGAAGTACAAAAAAATGAGATATGAAGGTTACCTTTTCTCGTAGTTGGAGTTCTCCCGTCGCCACCGAGCTCCTCTTTCCGTTTTGCCGGATCACCCTTGTGCCTCTCCTCCTTGCCGTCGCACTCCTAGGTCGAATAATGACCTAGGGTTTGTGCATAGTATGCCTTATAAACCTTTTGTTGTTTCGTTCTGGGTCCCTGCTAATTCCTTTGACGCATTTTTAACTCAAAATTTTGAAATAATGGCTGACCTGGTCCGTTAATCCCGTTGATCCAAGCTTTACTTGACGATCCAAATGAATTATGTCATTTATTAGAAGTTTGGGTTATCCATTAACCCGACCCATTAGTTATTTGATTTTAGGGATGTTACAACAATGCCTGATCACACTGACCACCCGTCCTATGAACGACTAAGCGTGTACTACAAGGACACACACCGACACTCATAACTTCCAAACACGCATTGTTCTACACATTTACTAGTAACCCCAAACTCTAAACACACATCATGTGCACATACCCAAACTGCTAGATCTAAGTAAAGCTACGTGCATACAATATGACTTTGTCATTTATAGACACACAAACTCCTGAACTCTACCTTCTATTTATTATAACGGTAGCTCCTACTACACGTTATCATATACGCTCACAATGTTTACCCAGTTGTACCCCATATGGGTCAT
This sequence comes from Smallanthus sonchifolius, assembly GCA_023525975.1. Classification (NCBI taxonomy): domain Eukaryota; kingdom Viridiplantae; phylum Streptophyta; class Magnoliopsida; order Asterales; family Asteraceae; genus Smallanthus; species Smallanthus sonchifolius. The sequence continues at coordinate 22,884,996 of CM042043.1, forward strand.
ACCACTGTTTCAAGACGGTATACTACTCAGTATAAACACAAAACATCACCCTAAAAATTTACACACATAATATATATAAATCATAATTCCCCACAAGACTTCGTCCCGAACCGTTACACAAGGCATATTACCACAATTTCCTAGAGGACCCTGTCCTGCAGATTCACACAAAGTGCGTTACACCCATTGCACTCCAACCTCACCTGATTATTAGCACATAGGTGACTGTATCTTAAGATTGTAGACACAGACAGTTTCCAGACTCATGTCCATACAAGTCTACTCATACAATTTAGTTAACCATGCTCTATCGCCACAACAAAATTACATTTCACATGAACTCACATTTTTCAAAAGTAATCACATAATCACACAATACCACACTAAATTTAACATTGTACTCACTATGGTACGCTATCACAAGAACCAATATCATTAATCATGCTCAACTCATCCCGCGGTATATCTCGCAATCAACGTCAGAATCAAATAGTCAATATTTTAAATATGCATCCCGCACCGTAAACGTCTAATCAATCAAAGCGTCAAATCACACCGGAATCTCTCATGGCGACTGCCACATCATTTAATCATCAAGCAGTCGAGCATCCTAACAATGTCCACAAGATCACTGCTAGACCACATTGGGTGCAACTAGCGTGTCCTCCTTTGGTTTGTCCTGAAACAAAGCTCTCTTAACCACTACAAGTGGTCGATCTCTCAACCGTGCAGGTCCACATCATGGAGGAAAATCGCGTACAGCTGGTACTGCTCTCCTTTTTCCATCTCGTATTTCCAATCATAGCTCCACGCGGTATGTTGCCGACCGAAGTTCTAATCACACTTGGCACGAGAAGCGCCAACACTACTCCCATTTCACTAGCAGTTTCGCCCACAACAGTCGTCGTCTTGACTGTTCGTTCTACATTCCCCTTAGCAAGAGCATCACGCCTGACCGATGTCGTATGTTTCGTCTTAACCACCTAATCCTACTCAAGTTAGAACGCTAGAGTGATTACTATGGGCACATATTCAGAATATGAGAGTAATCATAGACTGACAAATTACGGTGATCAAATGAAATTTGGTAGTCCACATTACTGCTCGTACTCTAAACCTTTCCCATCATATTCACACTAGCTTTCTATCTTTCCCACATGTCGGATGCACATGCATCCCACACCACTCACATAACATCACACAATTATCTAGCGCATCATCATAATAATCACAATTGCACATCACATGTAGTTACACACAATTTTATTAAACTATTGCTAACACACAAAGCTATGTCACCTAGCGCAATTAATACTACTCTACATTAATTAGCTCACAAATATGATTTCACCAAATCACACCACACACTTCACATAGTTCTACATACTACTACAACACATAGCACACATCATGTTCCCACACGGAACCATAAATCATTCACTCACATTAATCGCACTACCTATCGTAACACCACACAAATGGTAAATAATAATTACTGCTCAACTTGAAAGACGTACCTCTTGGCTCGCGGTCAGTCGTGGTGGCATTCGTTTCACCCTTGTCCCATTTTCAGTTTAAGTTATGGTATTTTATTTTATAAAAACACCTATTTTCTCTTAAACCACGGCTCTGATACCAACTTGTAAGACCCCAAACCGGACATCCTACAATTGGTTCTCATAACGGGTCATTCTCAATTAAAATACATTTATTATTACTCAAATTACAGCGGAAGTCTTTCTAAGAACATTTATTGCTATTTAATGTTATTAAGTTTACCTTACGAATGCCTGCACACCGATCCGAGTAACACCGCCTCCAAGCCAAGATACGTCAATACTACACTTACCTGCAAAACAATCTAACATACACACAAAGTCAGCTACGCTGAGTGAGTTTTAATAGTTTGATTTAATTAAAAGCTAACTCGTCAGAAAAGTTATTTAAACTTTAATCAGGACTCTCGGTCCTTATAAAATAGTTTCATAATTCATTAAGAATAGATAACCCCTGTTATCACCTGATATCTCCTAACCGTTCACCACCCGAGACTCATCCCATAATAATAATAATAATCCCGTAGTTTCATCGACATGGATCGAACTTACTATACTAATAACTCGTACTCTAGCATACGTATTACCTCAACACTTGGTTAACCACAACAAAACTCTAGACCTTGGCTTACTCGGCTTTAACTAAGGCTCTTACCAGTCAACTGACACAACGGTTAGAAACACCGCTTTGCAATCCTGACACAACAGTCAATCTAAATCAACCTGTCACATTAATGTCACATTAATATCATCTACACATCACATTAATACTATCTCACGCACAATAAATATAATATATCACTTGAATGCAAATTAACACATATGTAAGCATGCAAACACATACCTCATCACTACACCCTCGTCAGGGTTATCCTCGTTAGGACGTTCAACACACCCCGAGCTCATCATTAACCTATTAAATAAACATCACCGTTGGTGACTTCCCGAAGGACCTCATCCTTCACAATCTCATTTGCTGTGCCACAATGACACGATTCAAACATGACACATAAATATAAACACATATTATCACACATCATTTACGTAACTCATAACTACACTTGCTACACACGTATAACCCTAGAACGACCTATTTCTCATAAGAACTCATAAGCATTTAATATAAGGTCCGACTCTTTCCGATCGGCCCATCACACGTCATACATCAACAATCCCTACCCTTAGCCCACGTATTTCTATGAACGCATCATAGACCCTATGACTCTTAATAGTCATTTTATATTCAGAAGGCATTGGGTTAGAACCCAAAACCCTTACACAATTACATATATTAACGCTTCCTGAAAGTATGTACGATAGCACCAAAATAGTAAACATTAAAAGTAGGGGATTAGAAACTCACTGGTTATGCTGAGTCCGGATTCCTGCTCTGCATTCTGACTACTTGCTTGATTCACGAACCTGTCAAGTGTATGATCACAAGATCAGATTCCCTAGTAAACTTACGTCACATTGCTACGTAAATAATTAAATCCCGACACCCGTCTTATCTGCTCGTCGTCCGTTTCACTAAACCCTTATCTCCATGAATACTCGTGTCGACTCACCTTTGACCCGATTTGGGCTTGAGCACACGAACCGACTACATGCATGTATGTAACCATGTCATGCAAAACCCACGTCAGGGGAAGTCCTAGTCGGTCGTACTACCACCACCGGCGTCTCCTAACCGTCCTCTACCTCGAGTATTGGTACCCGATCACAACCACACATAACGGCCATGCAACTCGTCTTCGTCCCTGTGTCGTGCCGCTAGCCTGCATCCACCACGCACCACCACCATTATGGTGTTAACCCTAACGTCCCCGTCGCTCTCCACCTCACGTCCCCACGACGCACCACCGCTGTCGTCACGACCATCCCCCTCACCGTCCTGTCACGCTCGTCGTCTCCGCCCAGCACCGTCGCGTGCCTTGTCGTTCTCATCGGATGGCCCTATTCGTACTCACGTTTCCCGTCGCGCACCTCCACTTCCACGACTACCGGCTACCACCACAGCCTCGTCGCACCACCTCCGAACTCCACTGCTGTTGTGTCGTCGTCCTAAACCTTCCCCTCGAACACCATGGCTGCCAAGTGCATGCCATAACAGTCGTCGCCTGCCCCACGACCCTACCCTCTTCCCCGATTCACCATAAACATGGGCACCACCGATTGTCGGCCTCCCTGTCCCTCTCCTTCTCGGTTTTCCAGCCGTCGCATCATAATTTGGAGAATGGTCTAGGGTTTGTGAGTTTAGATGGTATAAATACCATTCCGGGTTTACGTTTTAGGTCCTTCTACAATCGTCCCGTACATTTCGATCCCGAACTATTCTTTTATGCGACCATTCAACTCCTTTCCCTACCTCAAATGACTAATCATATAAGCCCCCTATTTAATTAAAGGGTCGGGTTGCTTATAACCTGAACCATATTTTGATGTTACAGGGTGGCGGCGGTGACTCCTTTCAACGGTAAGGAAAAGATATTAAGAATAGATATTTCATAAAAAGAAGGCACCAACAAGATGAGATACAAAAGAAAATCCTTTGTCGAGAAGGATCTGATCTTTTACGGGGATGCGGATTGGTGGTGACGAGGAAGACAGGGTTCAGAACCCAATAACCCAAACCAATTTGTTCCTATTTTGAGATCTTAGTTGCTTCGATAGACCGTAGAGGCTTGCATTTTATTTGTGTGGTTATCTCGAATCGAAACAGAGATGTAGCAACAAGGATTGTAGTTGATTTTTGGTGGTTTCGAGGAAAGAAAACTATTGGAGAGACAATCGTGCATGATAACGTGTTGAAAACAAAGAGAAAGAATGAGAGAAAGCTTCATGTATTCGTATCCTTTTTATCAAATACAACAACATATATATACCGATAATACAAATGAAACGGACCATACAGTAATGGTGTTATTCAATACTCCTAATGTGAGGTATAATGTCTGTCATAAATGTGAGATTTATAACAGATTTAATTTACATTTACTATTTATATTTTTATAAATAAATACTATTTAAATTAAGTATTATTTTATTTAAATGCTTAAGTATATAATTACTATATATTTACATAGTTATAATAATAATAATAATAATAATAATAATAATAATAATACTCAAATATAATATGTGTTTAAGACAGTTCGGGTTATAAAACAATTCGGGTTAAATTGCGCTCTCCAAAATAGACTCGATGATACCCGACGCTTTGCGCTAGGCAACCCACGAGTCTATTATTATAAACAACTTAAATTTTTATGCCATTTAATTACATATAATAAAATAACTTTAAAACATAATTAAGAAAAAAAATATAGTAAAAAGTATCTAAATCTCTCTTATAATAAAAAACTAAATGGTTTTGACAAGTGTCATTATCATAATCCATCTTATAAATTTTTCCTCCTAAAAACACATTTACATACATACACTAATTCAATCTTTCCATATTTACCTAAATTTCTACATAACTAAACATTTAACCAAATTAATTCATAGTTATTACCAACACTCAAATTTTTTTTAATCATCATTAAATGTGAATATTTTAAAAAATTAAGAATTAAAAAATAGAAGATTTAAAAAAACAAGTTTTAAAGTTTTATTATTAAAAAAAATGAATTTTTAATATTTTATTATTAAAAACAAGATTTTTTTAATTTTACATATAAAATTTGAAAATACTACTTTTGTAATTGAAATAAATATGTGTTAGAACAAAGTTTACTAATATTTAATTAGTAGTTTTTTAATTAAGTTTGATATTTATAAATAAATTTTTTATTTTGATTTTGAAATTTTAATAGTTAGTTTTTAATTAAAATTAAGAAATTTATAAACATTTATTTTTATAAGTGTATTATATTATAAACTTTAATTTCTTTTAAACGACGAGTTTTTTTTTCAAAAAAATATGTTTGGTTTCAATTATAACTTATTAGTTTTAAAAATTTTCACATTTAATTTTGGATTTTTAAATTTAAATTGTGTCGATATATTAAGGAGTGCGATTTTTAAATTTTAAATTTCTTAAATTTTGAATTTAAAAAACGATATATTATTGAAATTTAAAATTTATTTTTATTTTATTTTAAATGAGAGATTAAATATTTAAAGCTTATCGAGATTTTCTGTATAAAAGGCAAGATTTAAAAAAATATTATTTTTGATACGTACATTTAATTACGACTTAAATATTTGTAAATATTTTACAACATCAAGATTGAAGTTTCTACAAAAAAGGTTGATAGAGTTTCAAGAACCTAATAAAATGAAGAAACAACGTATACAAGGAAATCGTTGACCAATTTGATTATCTTTGTTTTCTTTGACTCCCTACAATTCAATCAGGTTCGCACCGTTTGTGACCTTTTTTCAAACGATTTTGGCTATTTTGTATTTTCAGTAATTGAGGAAATAAACTATATTCTTTGTTGCATTTAGTGGGTGTTAAACATGAAAAAGTTACCAATACCACGTCAAATATTGTATACAATGAAGTATTTTCAAATTTGTAAATTATCGTTATAAGGTTTCATTTTATATGTAATTTAATGTATTGCAAAAATTACACCACTTATGAAATGTATTTTCATGTATTTTTTTAATGTTTTGACTACTCTAATCCATATAATCTTAACATTTAATAAAATAAAAAAATGTTACCAATACAATCTTAACGTTTCATCCCATGTAACACATGAGGTTAAAGCTGGTATTATATAAAGTGGTCATATATTATCATTCTTAGTATCTTTCTATTTTAGGTACTCGGTGACTACAGTGTAGTCTTTAGGTCTCTTAATTTGGCCACCGAACTATGCTTATCTGCAAAGAGACCCACACAGGCTACACGTGGTGCGTTTTTTTTAATACTTTTTTTTCTTTTTTATTTTCTGGTTAAACATCTTCACAAGTGAGATTATTAACAAAAACTAGGGGATTTACCCGGCTAGTGTTGCGGCGACGTCGAAACGTACAACAACTCGAACCGTCCCACATTGCGTTTGATTCGAAACGTACGGTAACTTGAACCACCCCGCGTCACGGCGGCGTCAAAACGTAGACTAACTCTACCGCCCTGTGTTGCGACGACGTCAAAACGTATAGTAACTCGAACCACCCCGCGTTACGGCGGCGTCAAAACGTAGGTCGTAATTTAATTGAGTTACAGAAAAAAGGTTTATTAAAGTTGAGGGACCAAATATTAAACTTATTAAATCTGAGGGGGCTAAATAGAAAAATTACGTAGCTCTTTTACTACTTATAAATTGGGATTGAAGGTGATAATAATTACAATTTTGCCATTATCCCTATTTTCACATTTACAATGAAAAATGACATTTTTGTAATTAATATCAAAAGAAAGGCAACTTTGTAATTTCACATAAGTTACTATTCATTTCACATGGTTAATCAATAACAATAAGAATAGGTGGAGGCGTATTGGTTGGAGCATTGTTGCTTTTTGCTCGCTTCTCTGGTACGAGGCACAATCCTCCCCGGTCGATTCTTTTCTCTCATTTTTAATCTTTTTAATTTCCATACTTTCATATCCTGAAAGTTTTTTTTTCTTTTTCTTTTATTAATTTACTTAAATTTAACAAAACAATATTTAATTAAACATCGGTTCGTTATATAACTTCTTTTATCTATGTTTCGATCTTCACAACCAAGTCACCGTAACTTCATATGTTTCTTTATGTATTTAACCACATTGTTTTTTTCTTAGCCACGTTAATAGCACTGCTTCAACCATTTAAGGTCCGCCTACCACCACGGAGCCCGGGGCAAAATTTCTCGTTACATCTAAATTCTTAATATACCCACTATTTCTCTAATTAGATTATCAAGTGATTCAGTAATGTCTTAAATGTCTTTCTCGTTTAAAGATATATGGGAAATTGGATTTTAATAATCCTGTTTTTTACCAATTGGTCAATAATAATCCTAACTGATAATATTCTTACCATCGGTCCGTATTTTAAACTATTTTCTTACATTGGACCCCCATTTAAAAAAACTTAACGCCGTTAGATTTTATATGACGCGGACATTTGCAAACCGTCGGAAAGTCGAGTCAAGCTAACAGTGGTCTCGTGATGGGTTTTGACATTGGTTCTGGTGGTGTTTAAAGGGTCTCGTTTTTTGGACAAGTCCAAACAGAGACAATGGTGGTGTTTAACGGTGACAGACTAGGGTGTGCAAACCACCCCTCCCGCGAAGGCGATGGTTAGGGTTCCGGCTTGGCTCGACTTTCAGCAGTTTGCAGATGTCCACGTCATATAAAATTTAACGGAGTTAGGTTTTTCTAACGGAGGTCCAATGTAAGAAACTAGTGTGAAAGTATGAACTTGTGCTAACAATATTGTTAGTTGAGATTATTATTAACTAATTGGTAAAATGTGGAATTATTAAAATCCAATAATCCAAGATATATCAGTTTAGTCTAGTTTGTGCCCATTGATGAGAAATCTCCTCCACTTCATTCCCATCAGTTTTCCTATCCTCATTTCTATAATTACACTAAAAATCACTACCTTTTATTTCTCTTTTTTAATTAAATAAATATTTTTTTATACATTTATCATTACCCTTTCTCTCTTCTCTACTCACAACACTTTCAAAAAATATTAAAAAATTTATGTAGGTGAACAGTATTTTCCTCAAATATACAAAAAATTTATACATTTTATCTCTCCTCCACTCACAACCACTTTAAATCACTCTCTAAAATATAAGGAACCCCACACACAAACATATGGGATCTTTGAGGATATGTTATTGTTTGCATCAAAAGATGCGGTGTACTCCCCTGAAGCAGACGTCTTGATTATCTTCCGGTGTTGATTTCACCACGTTGCATTTTTTATTTGGGTTTGTCTTTTATCAAATTACAAACATGTTTATGAATGAAATTTGTTTTATTATAACACGAATACAACGTATAAACATGACTCCTTAATTGGTAACCAGACCAACATTTTTTTCGTTTTGATCACAATTGGATCATGACGTCGTTGAATGTTCACATTAGTTTGTATCATTACCTCAACTTGTCGATTGTTCCGTATCCCTTCATATCGTATGTGAGGGCTCTATTCCAAAAATATATGGCATTTTGAGAGTTAACCAGACATAGTCTTCGTAAATACCCCTTGGTGAGAAGCATATCGTCCATGTCCACGTCCACTACCGGCAACACGTGAGAACACAGTTGCTTTGCCTTTCTTCTTTTTTGAAGTGGCATTCAGTTGTGGGATGACGATTTATCCACACTGCCTTCAAATATCAAATATTCAAGTACAAACTCAAAATTAAATACTCTACTTTATAACTTGAAATTTCTACATTATATTTTTTGAGATTATATAAAATATTACTATATTTGATTTTGATAAACCGGGTACCGGATCAGTTTCAGGAAATCACCAAATACCATAGTCCATATGTGTCCCAAACCTGTGAAATTTTTTATAATTAAACCCATATCGTATGTGGTCCTTTATCCAAATACCCGACCCAAATGTTCCAAGTTTTTTCCTCCAGAGTTAGTTTCTTTTGCCATCATTCACACCACCACCATCAGCATCACACCACTATCCCCTACCATCACCAATTACTACATGGCAAGCGATGTGAATCCGAGTTTAAGATTTACTAAACCATGATACAAAGATTTACAAAGTACTTAAAAGAAGTTATTAAAAACAAGTTTAAACAGATCATAACATCAATAAACAGACATTACACTGTTACTTGCACAATCAAACACTATCACACTCATATATTTCTTATATATATTGTAGCATTTGTTCTTGATTAGTCAGTCCCAACAGCCGAGCACGAAATATAATCGACACACACTCCTACACTCTCCACAACACCTACCAATTCTGTATCTTAGATCTCTTTCACACGGGATTTCAAGATTTAAGCAAAAGAGATCATTGCTCACACTGCCAATCAAAGAATGTATTAGTATTTACCATACTTGAGTTATATCATCAATGTCGGTACACTCGCCCTTTTGCCTTCCATTGCATCTTTCTTTCTCCTACACTTTGAACATAACATGGGTCCCGATGATGGTGAGAATATTGTTCCAGATATATCATCATTTGGCGCCTCGTCTCCTTGACAAACCGCACATCTAAAGATTCCCGAGTTTAAAGGCCAATCTTTTCCCAACCTGCAATGAAAGCGCGACATATATAATTATGAATTTATTTATATATATACATCCGGCTTTTTTCCATCTTAATCTTATCCTAAATTATTTTCCTAATAATGCAATATAAAACCATTGACATAGTCGAATATTTAAAACATGATTGACCATCGATATGTTGCATGCATTCAAGAATTTTATGCAATGATCTTATAGATTTCAAAATTATAGAAAAAGTTATGCTTACTGATCAACTACATGCATGATATGCGACGCATTATGCAGTTGACTAGTATTTGCAATGCGTCTGTTTTTCAAATTTGATTGAACAAATCTAACCATCGGTTGAGCAATGGGTTTGAGTATTTGAACAAATTAGACTATAGATGACCAGATATGTGATGAGAATCTTATATTTTAGTGTTTAAAGGTTAACAATTTCAAATATTATCTATAAATAATTACTTAGTATTTTTCTAATAATGAACGCCTCACATACGTGATGTGTGCGCATCGCACGCTTGCTTGTGGGATCAAAACACATCAGAGCGCCACACACTTTTTAAAACGAAGATGCATATATGGCTCTTGTTAATGCATCTCAACCATTGGAATCATGAATAGTTTCTTCAGTTTGATCAACAAGGAAATTTTGCTTGAAGATGGCCAAGGCCAAAATAACCAAATAAGGTTGGTAGTATATATACATGATGTTTTCCACGCATATATGATGATTTCAATGCTTATACGTAAGAAGCTGATCTTTTCCAAGTGATTCCCATCTAATGTGGCATCTTAATAATATCATATAATAAAGAATCTAACGGTTGTCTTTTATGCAGCTATAGATGAAAACAGGCTATAGATGAAATCAATTGATTAATCCAGCTGCTAATAATGGCTAGTGACGAAATTGGCCGCATCCAGTGCTGTAAAAATCGAGCCTAGGCGGGGCCTAGGCGGCGCCTAGGCGCTTGGCGGCCATTTAACTTGTAATTTTGAGCTAGGCGGACCATTAATCGGAATCGGTCCTAGGCGAGTCTAGGCGGGCCTAGGCGGCCAGATTCCGGCGAAAATTCCGGCAAAAACCTGAAATTTTCGGCCAAATTCCGGCGAAAGCCTTGGATTTTCCGGAAAAAGCCTTGGATTTTCCGGAAAAAGCCTTGGATTTTCCGGAAAAACCTTGGATTTTCCAGCCAACCCCTTCAAATTCCAGCCAAATATGTGTATAAATATTTAAAAATGAACATTTTTATAAAAATTAATTATAAAAATGTGTGTGTATATATAAAAAACTAAAAATTACATATGAAAATTCCAATCTGATTAATCCCGCCTAGGCCCCGATTAATCCCGCCTAGGCCTAGGCCCCACCCCACCGCCCGACTAGCGCCTAGCGATTTTTCCAACCATGGCCGCATCCGAAAATGGCAACGGGCTATTAATTATTAAAAGTTAATCATTTATAAATTAGTTGATCCCAAACATACCTTTCAGCAAGCATTGCAGAACCCTCTTCAAATAGCTCCTCTACAGTCCCAATAGCTGAAAACTTACTTGGTCCTTTGTTCATAGAGGTATGAAACCGCTTTACTGGAATGAGTGATGTCAGCAGATTTTGTTTCTTTTTGGGAGTTGGAGGTATGGCGGGATACCCATATGGAATGATATCAACAACCACACACGTTGTATCATCTTTTAGTCCACGCGACCTAAGGGCCTCCTGAAACCAGATAAAAATCGTTGGAAATTAGAATAAGAACTTAAGATCGGTTAATTAGTGAATATGTGCAAAATATGTATCATTAGTGATTTAGTTCAACAAAACCTTGACAACAAGCTTGGCAGCAAGTTCTGCAGGCAACCTGCGACAAGATTGAGCAGCTATTTCAGATGATAAAGCATCCCAGATACCATCAGAAGCTATTATAAGTCTTCCCCCAGAGCTTGAGAGCTACATATAGATGTAAAACGTGTCAGTTTCAGGTTTTAACTATCAGTCATGTCACAGTCTTTAAAAATAACAAAATCATGCATTGTTTGCAACCTTCACTTGTTTAACATGTGGTATTGGAACAATAAACTCCCCAACATCTGTATCACCAATAGATCTTGAGAGACACAAACCACCAGGCCAACAACGAAGCGGGCCGACCTATAATATAACAGCCACGAGGTCATAAGATTTACAACCCACTTTCCTACAAGTACATATAACCTGAGATTGACTTTTAGTAATTAGTTATACCCCATTCCCTCCAAAAATATTGAGGCGTCCTACTTCACCGCCACTTGCTGTCACACGTTCCCTCTCTTCAACATTCTCTTCAAGCCTATGATCAACCGTCAGCAGTGATACCACACCAGCTTGTGTGTCTAGTATGCATCGTGAATCTCCAACAGATGCAACAGTTATAGTCCACCCATCAATCACAACAAATGTAACAGTTGTACCAGATGTCTCACCTATCAGTCATCAAAATAAAAAACAATTGAATAAAGATACACTAAAAAGAACTAAATGAGTGCCATAAATGATTGTGGCAGCATACAAGGTCAAATCTATTACCTTTCTGTTGAAACTCTATGTCAGTTTTCACAAACCCTGCAACCAATGCACGAGGAAGTGCTTGAAGCCATTCTTCCCGTTCACATCCTTGAGGAATCGCGCTTAAAATGTTGTTCAACAAATTTTCTTTTGCAAAAATAGCAGCTGATATACCATTATGCCCATCAAATATCTACCAAACAATCAAAATTTAACAATCTTGTAATCAACCAAAGCACCAAACTACAACCGCTTATAAACAAATAATCGAACAGTTTCAATCTATACCGCAAAAACTGAGAAAGATGTTGAAGGATCCCCGGGAATCCTCTGGCAATCAGGCTTGATCAAGAAATAATCCTCCCCTTTCTTTGCAAGTGCAGCCTGTCCATAATTAACAGTAGGCTTCTCCACATTTCCATGCCTAAGCTCCCGACCGATCAGCGTTCCAAGCGGTACAAGAGGCGATTTTGTTTTCATACTGAAACTTTCCTTTTCGCTCATTTTAAGCTATGGATTCTCATAATGATTTGCAGTCTGATACCGAAACCCTAAATCATTTTCAAAATCACATAAGAAACTACGCCCAATTCCATCATCTGATCAAAATCCAGCAACAATAACAATGATATGAACTAAAAACTTCACACAAAGACAAATCTTCATAAAAAAACCCTAAATTTTAACGTAAATTCAACTTTACACCAACTGATCAAAATCTAGCAACAATAACAAGGATACAAACTAAAAGATTCACATAAATCTTCATCCTAAATTGTAATGTAAATATCAACTTTCAATCATCTGACCAAAATCCAGCAACATTATCAATGATACAAACTAAAAACTTCACACAAAACTTCATAAAAAATCCCTAAATTGTAATGTAAACATCCAATTTACATCATCTGATCAAAATCCAGCAACAATAACAATGATTTGAACTAAAAACTTCACACAAATCTTCATAAGAAATCCCTAAATTGCAATGTAAACATCCAATTTACATCATCTGATCAAAATCCAGCTACAATAACAATGACACGAACTAAAAACTTCACACAAAAAAGCCATAAATTGCAATGTAAAAATCCAATTTAAGCGATTTCAAACTACCGATTACCTTAACTGCAATGTAAAACCCTAACTGAACAACTGAAACATACATAAATGGTCGATTACAAAAACGATCTGAAGAAACATGAATTGGTAACTTACAGCGAAGACATTGAAGAACGTGAAACCAGATCTAGAAGAAGCTAAACCGACATTGAAGAAATTTCAATCCAATTTCTTCAGTTTGAAGGAGTAAATCGAATTCTGAGGAGTAGAGAGAGAAAGAGAGAAAATTTGGGGGAATTATCTGAGAAGAAAGGATTGTGTTTAGAGAGAGAGAAACGCGGGGATGAAAAAGGGGCAAATGTGTCTGATAATGACATTAGACTCTTATTGTCATCATGTCCCACGATTTGTACCTTTGTAATCCACCAAAGCCTACTTTTTTCTTAATCCTCAAAATTCTTTCTAATCAGCATTTTTTTTAATAAACTATAATTAAAAAATGATTAGATTGCATTTTGATAACAAGATCTTTGATGGTTAAAATATAAAATAGAACCCTTTAGATTTAAACATATAAGAATTTTAAGAGAGAAGTGTGCGTGATTGTGGTGTGCGGTTGTGCGGGGTAGTGTTGTTGCGGCGGGTACACCATGTTATGACACTAGGCATCACAAACATTGGTTATTTTGTGCTTTAATTACGTAAACATACATTCTAATTAAATAATGTTCTTGTTGTTTCGGGCCTAACTATTAACTTGTTATCCGTTACCCAACTTGTTATCGACCAACATATTTCTATTGTTTTCTCATTCTATGGTTTGTCTATTCAGACTTTGACAGGATTTTACTATCCACATGCTTCATATTCCTATACAACACCAACTCTACTCTCTCATTGTTGCTACCACCAACTCGCACTCATTTTGGCACTCCCATCTTCCCATCTTGGATATTCTACTGATTATGTTTTTTCTCGTATTTCCTTTTATGATTGTAGGTCATTCGATAAAACTTTGACAAAACATTGTAATGTTTGAAGTATTTCCAAAGCTACTAGATTTCCATTTTCTATATTATTCACTTATAGTCCTTTACGTGCTATAAATTGTGACATTTGGGACCCTCTCCCATTACATTTCGTTCAGTTTGTAGATATTTCATTACCTTTATTGACGACTTTAGATGTTCACTTGGATATACCCATCGTTCTCAAGCTCTAAACTCCTTTTGTCACTTCAAAATTCATTCAAAAATATGTTCTCATCTACCATAAAATACCTATAATGTGATGGTTCTCCTGAATTAACCCAAGGTTAATTGTGTAAATTCCTATCTGACTCTAGTATCACCTACCATCCCAACAAAACGGGGTTACGAAACGTACGAACTGCAACCTATCTGAGATAACATGTGCCCTACTCTCACATGCCAGTCTACTAAAGAAACTTTGGTATGATGTATATGCCACAACTACCTTTTACATTAATCGCTTACCCTCTCGCACCCTCAACCACTCCTTTCCCTATGAGCTACTGATGTGACATCATTTATACATGTTTTACATACATAATAATCCGTATATTATGGTACTAATTAAATAATAACCTTACAATTGATGCTTAAAACATTAATATTTCATAATTGCAGGTTATTCGGTGTCTTGAGATAAACAAAGCTAAAAACCAATAAGAAACACCAAGAAAACAAGCTTCTAGAAGGCTCATTCCCGAGCTTTGAACCCCAAGAAGTCAACCAGGAAGCTAAAAGACAAAACTGGAAAGTAGGGAGGGGATGCACAGGTGTGCATTTGCCTCCCTTACTCCCCACGATTCCTAGTACACTGTCAGTCATACCTTATGATTCTCCAGGTGTTTGCATGCCCGTGCAAACTAATGCACGCCCGTGCATTGCTCATTATGATGCATATAGGTTCTTCATTCCACACACCTCAAAAAGCAAAGAATCACTATCCAGAGAGAGTATTTTCGTAGTTAGAGTAGAGAGTAGAGTTGCACAAAGGAACCAGATCCGATCTGACGGATTATCCGAAATCGGATAAGTCTAGAACTGGATAAAAAAGAACCGCTCTGGACATTTTGAGAACCGGTTCCGTGATTTTATACTGGCGGGATAAAAATCGGATGTTCTGGAACTAGATTTTTTGGACAAAAAGGAACCGATTTTGTCTGGTTCTAGCCGTTGGGGCAAAAAAAGGTTATATAGCTGTTAATATGGTCAGTTTTTGTATTTTTTTTGTTTTTTTTTTGTTTTTGAGGTTTGAAACTTAGTATAAATAGGTATTGAGGGTATGAGTTAGTTCACAACAACTATCTAGCTCTCAAAACTCAAAAACACAAAAAAAAAGCTCTCATGGCTTTCGCTTCTGCAAGCACTCAAAATTCGGTTGGTGGTTCTACTAGCGATGCCACGGTGGTGAGAGTACTTCCTTGCTCCCGAAACCAAGAGATATGGGCTTATTTCGATTTATTTGAAATGTCTAACGGTTCGCACAAGGCTCGTTGCAAACGTTGTGGTAAAATTTTGGGTGCTACGGGAAATAACACTTTGAGAAAACATATTGGTAGTCACGCAAAACACACTCAAGGTGAAGATCAAACTCAAATTGGTAGAGATGGAGGAGTTTGCAATACAATGTTGAGAGAGTTCGTGAGAGAATGGTACATTTCGTCATTCAAGAAGGATTGCCTTTTGATCACTTTGATAACCCGCGCTTGACGAGGATGATACAAGAGACTCTTCAACCGAGTTACACAAATGTAAGTCGTTCTACTTTGAGAAGAGATTGTTTAAAAATGTGAAAAAGAGCTAAAAAAGAATTAATTTTAGGTTTTGAAAATTTAAATACCGACGTTAACTTAATCACGTACGTTTGGTCCGCTCCACATGGTTTACCCGAATCGTACCTTTGCGTTACCGCACATTGGGTTCAACCCGATTCGTGGAAATGATGAAGTGTATGTTTGCGTTTGATTATTTTGGATATCCACATGCCGATGAAAACTTATTTTATATTTTAGATTCGGTAATTCAAACTTATAAAATTCAACTAAAACTATTTTCAATATCTTTTGATAACGCTTCAAATAACACAAACGCGGTGGAAAAATTAAAAATAAAATATGAACCGCCTTGTAACGGTGTTTTCTTTTATAGTCGATGTGTTGCACACATCATTAACTTGGATGTGCAAAATGGTCTAAATGTCCAAGAAATAAGAGCCGTGAAAGAAAAATTTAAAGTGATGTTACGGGAAGTTTTTTAGCACAAGCAAAAAAAGATATATAAACGATAGAAACTTGTGCTAATAAACGGATTTCATCTTTTTAGGTCCAAATTGGGACATACCTACTAGATGGAACTCGACATAGAAAATGTTTGAATCGACCTTAAGGCGAAGAGTTACTTTAAAACATTTTCATGATGAATTTGTTCAAAAGAAACGTTGTTCACATAAATTTGATAATATAAGTTGGGATACGATCGAGAAACTAACTAATTTGCTTGAGGTTTTTAAAAAAATGCAACTACATGTTTATCGGGAGTTTATTATCACACGTCTTCGCTAGTATTTCAACAATTATATTTAATATGTAATAAATTAAAAGAGTTTGAATATCACGGCCCTATTTTTGAAACAATGGTAATACCTATGAAAGCTAAATTTAAAAAACAATTTGTGGAAATGTCGGCTGTTGTTACATGTTGGGCCACCTTAAACATAACGATTAATGTAACCGGTGTTGAAACATTAATTGGATCAATTAAATATGTACGAGGAAGACCCAAATTTTGAATCAAAGGCAATAAGTGATTTCAATTCGGCTTTTAATATTATGTTTGATTATTATTTACGCAAATATGGTGGAAGTGGTGATCCATCAAATATACGTGAATCAATGGCTTTGGGTTCAAGTTCTAGTAGTTCAAGGAACCTGATGCTAAATTTATTTAACACTTTAAGAAACGAAAGTACTAAACGAGCTCGTGGAAGCACGCCAAGTAGCGAGCTTGGGAGATATCAAGCTACCGATTTTATTTCAACTCTAAGATCCGAAGAGTTTGAAAACTTTGATATCTTGAGTTGGTGAAAAGGAAGGGAATTCCAATATCCCGTTCTAGCCGTAATGGCCCGCGACCTACTAATCGTTCAAGTTTCCACAGTAGCTTCGGAATCTGCTTTTTCTCTTAGTGACAGGGTTTTGTCTATTCGAAGAACGAGGCTGTGACAATCCGGACTTTTTAGTTAGTCCCGTTAGAAATTTCGTTAAGTTTTCTGTTAAAACCAAACCCAGTTAACTCGATATTAAACCCCGAGGACTAATTCTGTCAATAATTGAATTAAACCAGAGGGACTAGTTATGTAAATACCTAAAACATGTTCCATTGACTTCTCAAAGTCAAAATTGAACGAAATTAGTTCCTGTTGACTTTCATAAAGTCAACATCGCAAATCTGAATCCAAATTCACAAATCATAACCGAATATCATTCGAATTCATAACAGACTTGATCTTTAATAACAGTTAGGACCATCATTGAACCTTTAATCCTCGTAATTATATTGAATTAAACCCAATAATGGGTGTTCAAGTCGTAACCGTCGACCGACAACGAATATCCATCAAATTCAGACTATTCGATCAAAATTCTCTCGATCAAACACCCTGCACACTTCAAACGATCCTCATCAGAGTTTCTGCACACATCTATTCGATTGGATATCCATCAAGTTAGGACCTGTTTTAGTCGATCTCCACCGTCCCGACATCAATTCAGGTAACTAGATACATCATCAGCTTCGCTTTTATCTTCTAAATGAAAGCCCTAACTCAATTAGGGCTTACATTATCAATTCGATCAAAATCTTGACTCTAGGGTTCATCACTGACCGGTTTAATCGAACCCTAGTCTAGACCCAATAAAAATACAATTAAACTATACAGTCAGATTCGCAATACCATTTCCTTTGAAAACCCTCTGTCAATTCGATGTTTTATTATCAGGATCATTGTAACCCGTAATCTAGGGTTCTTATGAAACCAGATTGCCGAATTCAACTCTAAACTGTTTCTAAATCAAATTAAGCCACATCATTAAACTCGTAATCGTCTGTAGAGTAAAAGCCCAATGAAATATCGGGCTTCCATAATCGAATTGATCATAATCCTGTAATTAGGGTTCGTTCTAGAAACGATTTGGGGTTTTCGATCTTAAACACGAATTTAATGCAATTAAACCACATCAACAGATTCGCAAGGTTTCGTTTAACAAAAGCCCTATGATTCTATCAACTTTTATTATCAGAATACTTCGAATCAATTTTGAGTTCCTAAACTAGGGTTACGACCCCTCTTTCTGTAAATTATCGATTTTAAAACTGATGGTTTTCAAATTAAACGAGTCCCCAGATTCGCAATACCCTGATTATCAAAACCCCTATGCAATTGTTTCCAGTCGTGGTCGAATTCGATGGCATTCGGACCGGTTTGGACCGAGTATCGTTAAGGGGGAAGAACACCCGACACTTGATTGTTAAAACAATTTGATCCGGGTATCTATCGCGATACCCTAGCGGGCGGGACTGGTTAGTGACTTGTGCGCGTGTGGGAGAGACCCGGGTTCAAGACCGGGCTCCCACATCTATTTTTTTTAACAGTTTTCTATTATATTTAATTAATGAAAATCAAACTTTATAATATTATATTATTATATAAATGTGTTTTAGCCCGGGAAACAACCCGTAGACTCGGGTTTGAATTATTAACATATTTTTATTATTTCCACTTTTATAAATAAAATATTATTGTTATTATCAACAAAAGAAATAATATGTTTATATTATTTTTAAACCGTAAATTCGTATAAAATAATATGTTTATATTATTTTCAAACCGTGACCCGTATTATTAAATAATATATATTTATATTATTTTGAATCATTTTATAA
Source organism: Smallanthus sonchifolius (assembly GCA_023525975.1). NCBI lineage: Eukaryota > Viridiplantae > Streptophyta > Magnoliopsida > Asterales > Asteraceae > Smallanthus > Smallanthus sonchifolius. The sequence continues at coordinate 22,904,313 of CM042043.1, forward strand.
CATCGTGTATTGATTGAGACTAAATAATAATATAATTAGTTATATTAATTACTCGTATATATATATTATTATTTTCTTAATAATTGTGAATGACAAGACACCCGATTATATTTATTATTTCTGTCATTCGTCGCGTAAAGTAATTCCTAACTCCGTGGACACTTTCGTCCACTCTTGAATATTAGAGCGTTTCGTTAAGACGTTTCTCATTCCGTGTCACTGTCACAATTCCCATTTTTATCCCTAATTCATGTGTTTATAATTTTAGGGCATTCGTAAGTCGTTTGAGACTTACACACGTGGTTCCAACTTATCCTTTGTGTGATACTACCTACAACGCCACGTTGGTGAGTTTTCACGGCCCTTTTTTACTGTTTTAACTTGGGGGAGAAAACATGATTAAACGATTTTGGGATTTTGTAATTCGTATGATATCAATGTTAAAGCTAAGCATAACACGCTATCACAGAAAGTCCTCAACTTATATCAGACCGTTAATATGGATCTTAGCGAGGTAATATTTAGTAGTACTACTGGGTTTGACAAATCCCACCCGCGTTAGTCGCGCTAACTCGATTAGAGATCGAACGGGTGAAATGTTAGCCTACTCACACCGCCAGAGTTAATTGACCTGGCAGGAGGCAAGTAAACAAACAGTCAGCTTCGGTTGCGAGCGCTTGAGCTGAACATGAACATAGGTTAGCTACCTATAGATACATATTGAATGAACATAAATCTGGTAAACGCTTATTTACATATATTGAAACCTGTGAACTGACCAACCTCGTGTTGACATATATTCTTACATGTTTTCTCAGGTCGCTAAGATAAGACACATGTGCACCTTATGGCATGCATGGGATTCAACTACTTTGATTATGACTTATTTATATTTGTTTGGATTATTTTATTGTACTTGGTTTGGTTGGACGTTTTGGAGTTTTGGACTTTTGGACTTTGGTTTGGGCGCGTGTGTTTTGCGCATTTACTTTCTTTATGCTTCCGCATTGAAACTCTGATTTGTATGATATTTTCATTTTGAGTCCCATGTAGAGTCGTTCAAAGTAACTAATGTATGAGATCCTGGTTCGTCACTTCCCAAACGGTAAAACTCCGTTAGTTGAAATTGGGGGTGTGACAGATTGGTATCAGAGACATTGGTTATAGAGAACTAGGATTGCATACTAGACTATAGCCTCACACATTAGTTATATGTCATTTGGATGTTTGGCACTTACACATATTGTTACAGGAACATGTCGTCAACTCCACCTCCATCACCTAAGGCACCAGGACATAAGGCACCTATCCTATCATCCCCGGAGCCCAAAAGGCGTCGGACTAGTTCCGGTGACTATTCAGTTGACCAGGGGAAACGAGCAGCGCACAAGCAATGAATCCTGCTCGCAATTGGAACGCATACCCACAAATGATCCAAAGATGGATCGAAATGGGAAATGTCCCATCACCTTACTTCGGTTCTACTTCCTCATCATCTACCTTGCCTAGCTTGCCATGTACTATGGAACAAGCTTTTGCAGCCTTTGTATTTTATATGTCTAGAGATTTGAGCATTGTGAAAGATGCTACTGATGAGATACCGGATATTCTGAAGAGAGAGCCTCAAATAGAGGAGAATAAGGTAGGGATAGAACTTTTGACTGCTGAACTAGCAGTAACTGACCAGGTCCATAACCTTCTGGTGGATCGTGTGACACATTTGGAGACGAGGGTGGACACCTCGGACAATGACATGGAAGGAGTTTCGGAGAGAGTGGCTGCTCTGGAAGCTCAGCTACATGTAGCAAACCACACCGCTGAAGGTCTTCAAGAGAGGGTGACTCATTTGGAAGCCCAACTACAAGCAGCCCTGTTTCCTGAGGAGATTCCCCTTTTTGATGGCCAGGAGGAGCCCTTTGAGGAAGAGCCCTTCGAGGAGGAGCCACCTGAGGAGGAACCAGTGGAGATAGACGATGCACAATCGTATGTTTCTTCCGATGACGAAGACGCTTGATGATCTTCCTATTCTATCTTCCTTTTCATGCCTGTTTTTGCTTATGTTATTTCTCTTTTCAAACCTAGATGGGTAAGGTTGTTCCCATTCAATAAAAGCATGAGAAGTTTAATGTTTGAGTTATTTATTTTGTAGCCTTACAATTTATTTAATTTCCAAAATATTAGATGTTGTATCTTCTTACTCGTACCTGAATAATGTTTAATATGCGATATATTTCTCATTGTTTTACATTTGTGATTGTGAAGAATCATGTCAGGGAGAGGACGTGGAGGTCGTGCTGGTGGTCAAGGTACCATTAACATGACAGCAGCAGAGCTAGCAGCACTAATAAACGATAGTGTGGCGGAGGCTCTAGCAGCACAAAATGCTGCAGGTAAATGCTTTAGCTATTGACTAATGATGTCAATCCATCTTCTAAAAACATCTTCTTAAACCCTATAATTCCAATCCTATATTGTTTCTAACTCCAGGTCCACAAAACCCGCAACTAGCCTACACTTTCAAGGCATTCATGGATTATAAGCCCCACGCCTTTAGTGGAGCTGAAGGAGCTGTTGGACTACTTCGCTGGTTCGAGAAGTTAGAATCAGTGATTGCCATGTGCAACTGCCCCATGGCTAATCAGGTGAAGTTTGCCGCCGTAACTTTGGAGGGCCCGGCTCTCACATGGTGGAATGCCCAGGTCCAAATGTTGAGTCTGGCCATGGCAAATAGACTCCCGTGGGAGAAATTTAAATCAATGATGAAGGAGGAATACTGTCCTCGCGACGAAATCCAGAAGTTAGAGGGAGAGTTTTGGAACCTAAAGATGGAGGGTTCTGAAATTGAACTCTACACCACACGTTCACATGAACTTGCTACTATGTGCCCGCATATGGTGACCCCTGATTACAAGAGAATTGAGCTTTACATTGGAGGTCTAGTGCCTCAAATACAAAGCATGGTTACTTCATCCAATCCTGCCACTATCCAACAAACTATCCGACTTGCCCATAAGTTAACCGACCGGGCGGTGACTCAAGGGACTCTACCTCCGAGAGGTTCGGTCTCTAAACCCACCGACAATCACAAACGCAAGTTTGATCACCATTCCAACACCCACAACCACTCCAACTCTCACTCCAAAGGACCCCAGCCCAACCAACCCAAGTTTAATCAACCACAGCAGCAGCAGCGTAGGTTTGAGCCTACTAAGAACTTCAACCTGTCGACCTCTTCAGGTCAAAACCAGGGTGGTTACACGGGGAAGTCTCCGAAGTGTAACAAGTGCAACTTCCATCACTTCGGGTTTTGCAACCGTTGCCAGAGGTGTGGCAAAATAGGTCATGCTGCCAAGGATTGTAGGGGTGAGTTACAAGCTAAACAACCTTTTCAACAACCTGGATCCACAAGGGGTTGTTTTGAGTGTGGAAAGGAAGGACATATTCGGAAGAATTGTCCTCAATTGAAGAAAGGGGGTAATGGAAATCACAACCCTAACCAGAATAACAATGGGGGTAACAATAGAAATGGTGGAGGAAATGGTGCAAATGGACGAGCCTTCGTGCTAGGATCCGGAGAAGCTCGTTACGACCATAATGTGGTCACCGGTAAGTTTCTCTTAAATAATTACTTTGCTTCTGTCCTTTTTGACACTGGTGCTGATAGAAGTTTTATATCTAGGAAACTTAAAAGGTACTCCAACTCTGTTAGAAGCTAAGTATATAATAGAGATAGCTGATAGCCAAACAATTGAAGCAACTCACATTCTTAAGGGATGTAAGCTTGAACTAGCTAGACATATATTTGATATTGACCTTATGCCGGTCACACTTGGTAGTTTTGATGTAATTGTCGGCATGGATTGGCTATCTAAAAACCAAGATGAAATTATCTGTCATGAGAAAGTTGTTCGTATTCCTCTCCCGAGTGGAGAAACCCTTTCCATTCAGGGAGAAAGAGTTGGTGCAGTCATGGGCATCATATCTTTTATGAAAGCACAAAAATGCCTTTGAAAGGGGCATACAGCTATTTTGGCTCTCGTTGCTGAGCAGCCATCAGAAGAGAAGAAGATTGAAGATATTCCCATCGTTCGTGAATTTGTGGAAGTATTTCCCGAGGATCTTCCTGCTCTGCCACCGCACCGTCAAGTTGAATTCCAAATCGATTTAGCCCCCGGAGCAGCACCGATTGCTCGGGCACCTTACAGACCGGCACCAAGTGAATTACAAGAGTTGTCCACTCAATTGCAAGATTTGTTAGATAAAGGTTTCATCCGACCTAGTTCATCGCCGTGGGGAGCTCCGGTACTATTTGTCAAGAAGAAGGATGGAACTTTCCGTATGTGTATTGACTACCGGGAGCTGAATAAAGTCACAATCAAGAATAGCTACCCTTTGCCTCACATAGATGACCTCTTTTATCAACTCCAAGGATCAAGTTTCTATTCAAAAATAGATCTTAGGTCCGGCTACCATCAGTTAAGAGTCTGAGAAGAGGATATCTCTAAGACTGCATTCAGGACAAGGTACGGCCATTATGAGTTTATGGTCATGCCTTTCGGATTAACCAATGCACCTGCGGTATTTATGGACCTCATGAACCATGTATGTAAGCCTTACCTTGACCAATTCGTTATCGTTTTCATTGACGACATCCTCATTTATTCCAAGAACAAGGAAGAACGTGAGGAACATCTACGCCTAATTTTGGAATTACTTAAGCGAGAGCAACTGTATGCTAAGTTTTCCAAGTGTGAATTCTGGATCCGGGAAGTTCAGTTTCTAGGGCATGTGGTTAACGAGAAAGGAATACATGTTGACCCATCAAAGATAGAAGCCATCAAGAATTGGGCAGCACCGACGACTTCGACTGAGGTGCGACAATTTCTGGGATTGGCCGGATATTACCGTCGATTCATCGAAGGATTTACAAAAATTGCACAACCTCTCATTGCCTTAACTCAAAAGGGTAAAGCCTATAATTGGGGCGATAACCAAGAGTCAGCATTCCAACATCTTAAACAGAAACTTTGCAGTGCACCTATTTTAGCTCTTCCGGAAGGAACGGATGATTTTGTGGTGTATTGTGACGCGTCTATTCAGGATCTAGGTTGTGTGTTAATGTAGCGAGAAAAGGTGATCGTATACGCTTCACGTCAACTAAATATTCACGAGAAAAACTACACCACTCATGATCTAGAGTTGGGAGCCGTAGTTTTCGCACTTAAGATATGGAGACATTACTTGTACGGTACCAAGTGCACTATCTACACCGATCACAAGAGTCTTCAGCATATTTTCGAGCAGAAAGAGTTGAACATGCGACAGCGTCGTTGGGTCGAACTCTTGAATGATTATGACTGTGCGATCCGGTACCACCTGAGTAAAGCTAATGTTGTAGCCGATGCCCTAAGTTGAAAAGAAACAAAACCCAAACGAGTTCGAGCATTACAGCTTACTATTCACCCCGGATTACCTGACAAAATCCGTAGTGCTCAACTCGAAGCCCTAAAAGAGGAAAACCTATCGCTGGATGGTATACGCGGTATGGAAGCACAACTTGAAGTCAAATCTGATGGTATTCGCTACTTCGGCGAGCGAATATGGATTCCAGTATTAGGAAATTTAAGAGAACTAGTCATGGATGAGGCTCATAAATCTCGTTACTCGATACATCTAGGTTCTGACAAAATGTACCATGATCTAAAGGTGCTATATTGGTGGCCGAAGATGAAGGCCGATATAGCCACCTATGTTAGTAAGTGTCTGACTTGCGCGAAGGTCAAAGTTGAATATCAAAAACCATCCGGTCTTCTCCAACAACCAGAAATCCCCATGTGGAAATGGGAACAAATATCCATGGACTTCATCACCAAATTACCACTAACTCCTACCGGATGTGATACCATTTGGGTAATTGTTGATCGATTAACAAAGTCCGCTCACTTCTTAGCAATCAAAGAGACCGACAAAATGGATAAGCTTACTCGTGCTTACTTGAAAGAAATAGTCTCTCGGCACGGGGTGCCAATCTCTATCATTTCAGATCGTGATGCACGATTCACTTCTCATTTCTGGCAGTCGTTAAATAAAGCCTTAGGCACGCGTCTAGATATGAGCTCAGCATACCATCCTCAAACGGATGGCCAAACAGAACGTACTATTCAAACGCCGGAGGACATGCTACGAGCTTGTGTGATTGATTTCGGTAACACTTGGGAGTCTCACCTACCGTTGGTGGAGTTCTCCTACAACAACGGTTATCACACTAGCATCAAGGCAACTCCATTTGAAGCACTTTATGGACGAAAATACCGTTCTCCTATTTGTTGGACCAAAGTTGGGGATAGTCAACTTACATGTCCTGAACTTGTAATTGAAACTTCCGAAAAGATCGTTCAAATTAGAAACCGTATGGCGGCAGCTCGTGATCGTCAAAAGAGTTATGCCGACAAGCGTCGTAAACCCTTAGAGTTTCAAATAGGTGACATGGTCTTACTCAAAGTCTCACCTTGGAAATGTGTCATTCGTTTCGGGAAACGAGAAAAAACTGAATCCTCGTTGTGTTGGACCATTCAAGATAACGAAGTGAATCGGACCAGTAGCGTACAAACTGGACCTACCTGAAGGACTTAGTGGTATACACAATGTCTTTCACGTCTCAAATTTGAAGAAATGTCTAGCAGACGAATCGCTCGCAGTTCCTCTGGAGGAACTACACATTGATGAACAGTTACGTTTCATCGAAGAACCTGTGGAAATTATGGATAGGGAAGTTAAAACGTTAAAGCACAGTAAAATCCCTATTGTCAGAGTTCGTTGGAACTCGAAACGCGGACCGGAATTCACGTGGGAGCGTGAGGATCAGATGATGCACAAATATCCTAATCTGTTCAAGCACTCCGTGTCAGATTCTTAAGGTACTATTTAATTTTCGGGACGAAAATTCTTTCAACTAGGGGATGATGTGATATCCCAGAATTTTTTTTATTATTATTTAATTTTCGGGACGAAAATTCTTTCAACAAAGGGATGATGTGACAATCCAGACTTTTCAGTTAGTCCCGTTAGAAATTCCGTTAAGTTTTCTATTAAAACCAAACCCAGTTAACTCAATATTAAACCCCGAGGACTAATTCTGTCAATAATTGAATTAAAACCACAGGGACTAGTTATGTAAATACCTAAAACATGTTCCATTGACTTCTCAAAGTCAAAATTGAACGAAATTAGTTCCTGTTGACTTTCATAAAGTCAACATTGCAAATCTGAATCCAAATTCACAAATCATAACCGAATATCATCGAATTCGTAACAGACTTGATCTTTAATAACAGTTAGGACCATCATTGAACCTTTAATCCTCGTAATTATATTGAATTAAACCCAATCATGGGTGTTCAAGTCGTAACCGTCGACCGACAATGAATATCCTTCAAATTCAGACTATTCCATCAAAATTCTCTCGATCAAACACCCTGCACACTTCAAACGATCCTCATTAGAGTTTCTGCACACGTTTATTCGATTGGATTTGAACCAGAAGCCACCGGGAATCGAACCAGTCATCGTCGAACCTGTTTTAGTCGATCTCCACCGTCCCGACATCAATTCAGGTAACTAGATACATCATCAGCTTCACTTTTATCTTCTAAATGAAAGCCCTAACTCAATTAGGGCTTACATTATCAATTCGATCAAAATCTTGACTCTAGGGTTCATCACTGACCGGTTTAATCAAACCCTAGTCTAGACCCAATAAAAATACAATTAAACTATACAGTCAGATTCGCAATACCATTTTCTTTGAAAACCCTCTGTCAATTCGATGTTTTATTATCAGGATCATTGTAACCCGTACTCTAGGGTTCTTATGAAACCAGATTGCCGAATTCAACTCTAAACTATTTCTAAATCAAATTAAACAACATCATTAAACTCGTAATCGTCTGTTGTCACACCCCGGCCGGCGACGGATTATACGCCGGGGCTGACATGGTTGTTCATAAGCAGATGATCATCTATTAATAATGACAATATTTATTCATCGTATTTAAAGCATCCGTTACATAAGGAAATGGAATATGAAAAGTTCAAGACAATATTAAATTTAAACTAGGTCCAAGTCCTAGGTGAGCAAGTAGTGTCCTCAAACAGGTGCACCTGAAACATGTGAGTAAATGTTAACTACAAGTAGTTGGTGAGTAACACAGGTTTTGACACCAAACAAAAGTTAAGTAAAAGTATTTGAAATTCAATATGTTCAAAGCATAATTATGGCATAAATGTGAAAACATACAAGGTTCCAAGCATACAATTCAATCCGTAGTAAATGGAAAACTGTTAAGTACAATCCCACTGATTGTGTTTTGGAAAAATAGTAATATGGTACACACAAAACCCGCCAAGGTTCGTGTTAACTGGAATCGGATTCCCCTATAAATGATTATGTTAGGTACTACCTTAGGCCTGGGTAGCAGGTTAATGAATGTACTCGCATGAACACATGTAATGGTCACCAAGCAGTTTAAGACATAAAGCACATAGTAAATAGCATGAGAACATTGGTATTGAATTTAGTAAGTATAGTATGTAAACATGTTCCACCCCGAGTATTTGTAAACAGTAGTAAAGAGAAAGGGGGTATGAAACTCACCTTGAAATGAAGCAAGTAAGTGGTATGAATTGTTAATGATGGATAGGACTCGTGAGGATCAATCACAATCAACCTACACGGATAAATTTGTATTCTAGACCCAATGAGAATAACAATTTTAAATCTATTTGAGTCTCTAGAGGTTTTGAAGTTTTGGGTCGGATGTGGGGTTTGTACAAGTTTGTAGAAAAATATATATATTTATAATGATAAGTTAACACTAATTAGAAATTCCAATTAATTATATAGTATTTACAATAATCAGGATATGACTGAATTTATTTACATAATTATTCTAAAATAATTTAATAAATAAATTATGAAATAGAAAAAGGTTTGAATGATAACAAGTTTGGATTTATTTACATAATTATTATAAAAATAATTAGTAAATAATTTATGAAATGAAAAAAAGGGTTTCAATTAATTATTTTATGTAAATAAAATAACTAATTAAACTATTTAAATAATCTCTTCTAAATGATTTGTAAAAAAGGTAAATATAAGTGTTAAAATAAATTGAATTTGTATAATTATTCATCTAAATTAATTATTTAAATATTTCTATAAGTTTTAAAATGTTTTAAATAATTATATATTTTTTTTGGTCACAAGAATTATTTATAAATTTAAAGATGTAGGATAATAATGTTTGAACAATTAGTTAAAATTTGTTAACTACATTACTATCTTATAGATAAAACAACAAAATTAGATTTGTCTAAATGAATCATATATATTGTTTATTTAGGAATTTATAATGTTTATAATATGTTTTTTTTTGTAAAATAAAATAAATAAAACATTAGTTTATATTTTCTGTTTTTATAAAAAGGTCCTGATTATTTTTAAAAGATTTATAAAAAGTAATTCAGAACTTTAAAACTATTGATTTATGTTCTAAAAATGAAAACAAAGGAAATAGCCCAAATAGGTCTGGCCGGGATCGAACCCAGGTGGGTTCCGTGTGAGTCAAACGCACAAACTAAATGATCTGGGCTAACAGCCATGCTATGAACGGATCTGGTAATCATTTAGCACACATTCAAATCGTCCCTTTTTCCCTAAAAGCGAAACCGGCAAACCCTAGCCCTTAATTCAACTAGAACTCACGGGTATGAGATCCAAACATTAGGGCTTTGATTCCCGGTGTAAAAACGAGATGAAGGATGTTCGAATTACCTGATTTGGTTATGAGGAGCGTGAAATCGGTGGTGGCCACGAGTTCGGTGCTCGTCGGAGCTCGACCGGGCTCCAGCAGTGGTGTGAGATGAATTCGAGAGTACAAAGAGTTAACAGGAGGTGTCTCGACTCGTTATGGCTCGTTATTATATACCAAATTCATCTGAAACGTAGGAATCGATTCGTTTACACTTGTGACGGTTACGGGAATGGAAATTGAGTTCGAAATCATTGATTTCCATTAAATTGGTTCTTTAAAACAATCATAAATCGACATGGTAATGTTTATGCTTGAGTTTTACACGTTATCAGTTTCGAATTTTAATCGTTGGACCGAATTTGCCGACTGTTTGACCTGGAAAAGTCAACATCAGCGAATGGAAGTAATTTGGGTTCAATTTGTGATTTGATCCATCAAAGTGGTGTACTTGACTTGTGAATCTGATCCCATGATGCGTAGGCACAATCCAGTAGGGTAAATCTCGCTTGATTTGGAACCGGTTAGATGGTTTTCTCTTTTTTTTTTGGACTTTCTTAAGTCAAATGCTCCAAATCTAAAAGACACAAATTGTATTCATGAGGGGGGGGGGGGTAATGGAAGAAAAGAAAATAGAAGGTTCAAATGTAATCAATGAGTTCAAAGCACTGAATGAGGTTCAAATGTAATCAATGAGTCTCACATGTTTACTTTACCTATATTTATTATAATGAGATGCTCACTTGTATATACATTTGTAATTTTATACTTACACATATTATATATATATATATATACTAATATGGAGTGTGAGGTTGAAAACTTGAGTTGATACAAAGAAAATGATATAATAATTACTCGTGACATATTGAGTCGAACAAGTATGGAATTTGAATGGAACGTTATCATTGTATAAAATAAACTAACTAAATAATTAATATAAAAAAAGATCGGGAAAATCAAGAATATTACGATATCCCCACGTTGAGTGAATTTCGTCCCGAAATTCGACTGATGGAGGCTACTGAATCCGGAAAAAGATGTGGGTTTGGGTTCTCAAAGAGCTTTGATTGTCGGTTTAGGGAGTATAGTTGATGACAAGATTCAGGTTTGTCATTTAAGATCTGGTCAGGTCATTGTGTCAGGCATGGACGTAGTAGTGGATTTTTTTTTAGGGGAATTAAGGAGAAGACTGCCCTACATGATTTTGGACTCAATTGATGGGATACATCACTTGTAATAAGGATGATGGAAATTTTAAGATCTAAACGTGTTTAGGATATAGTCTAAGATGCTCGAGCAATGTCACTGGATAAGGATTTCACATTTATTGGTCAAGGTCAAATTAATAGGAAACCCTACGTGATACGGACAACGTTACTTCTGACAATATGACAGAAGCACTTATATATATGATATACCAGCGGTATATCCACTATGTACTTATTATATCCCATTAGTTTCGTTACTGTATCACCATAGGTTTTATGTCATCACACACGACAAAATTTACTATGCTTTTCATGCGCTGATTTTTATAATTACGTGTGCACCCGTAATTAGTCAAATCATCGTATGGTCCGTATAGATCATTCTATTGTGTGTGGGTACAGGGGGAACACCCAAAAAAAACATTTAGTTTATTATTGTTTTCTCGTATAAGTTGTTAATAAGTGACTGTTTCTCTAGATGGTAAGGTCAGTCAGACTAATAATGGCACAACCCCATACATGGGTGTCCTGAGTAAATGGCATATCCCTCCAGATTACCAATAAGTTGATAGCTCTCTCGTGTTTGAACAAGAATACGTCAAACTCTGAGTAGCTCAAAGTTTATAGCTATCAATTTTCCATGGATAAAGTGAATGATCATGTCACGTGTATATAGTAGACAATCAATTGAGAACAATGTAAACGGTCTAGTCTTGTAATGTAGGAACTCAAGTTTCATGTATAGCGTAAATAATCTAATATTATGCATATTGTAAAATAGTCAAGTATCATGTATCGTGTGAACAATCTAGTATCATGTATATCACAAGTAATCAAGTTTCATGTATAATGTGAACAATTAAGTTGCGTGTATAATAATTTAGTCTCAGGTATATTATGAACGCTCATATGTAAATAATTGAACCTCATGAGTAACGTAAACTATCGAATCTTGTCGGTGATCAAGTGCTGCGGAAAAACGTCTTGTATAATGTAGGTAGTTGGATTTCAAGTTTTCAACTTTGTTGATGGATGGTTAACGCTTATGCGAGATGGTTTATCTTTTCTAAGTGGTTAGTAAGTTCATACATTTTTGAAGGTGTAAGATGATGAGAAAGTTTTACAGGTATTTAGAATAATACACACACGAATAACTGATTTGAGTTTTTTTGTTCGTAAATGGCAAGTAATCGAAATTTATCCCTGTTTGTAGATTGATGAGTGAAAGTAATAGCTTGAATAACTAGGTAATTGGGGTAAATAAAAACCTTTTTATTTATTTAGTTATCATAAAGAGAATGTTTCAAAAGAAACTAATGGCTAAATTATTTCATAACTAGGCCAAGGGTTTAAAAGTAACTAATTTAGAGGTCGTAATGAAACAATTAAGATAATGAGATAAATGCTTTTATAAAACAAATTGTGTTAAGTTCCTTTACAAGGTAAAGGGAGTTTGTAAATAATTTATAATCTAGATAAAATTTATAAACTAAGGGTTTGATAAAGGTATTGTTTAAACGAAATAACTACATTAGTCAAATCAGGAAATAGTAAAATGATTAGTTTACAAAGGAGGTAATCATTAAGGAGAGTTAAAAATAATAACAGTTATATTTGGGTACAAAATATGGGTTTCAATTCAAGTTTTAAGAAAACGCGAAATAGAATATCCGGCTAACATCTCAGGTAGCTTTCCACCAGGAAACAAATGAGCACCAAGACGAACGCCGTTGTGGTTATTCGTATTGCAAACCGGGCTTCGGCTCTAGTTATTTCCGTACGTGCATCAAGTATTGCCTGATCTCCACTTCTCGTCTCAGAAAAACTCTGTGGTCCTTACATATAGGTGAGCAGTATCAACTCGAACCCCTATTGCACTGGTAAACCTCATGACTTGTCTTTCTCTTGGTTCTGGATGGTATAGGTTAGGTACTAGATAAGGGTCTATCGGAGGAGGTGATTCAGCTGCTTGGAGTCTCAAGCCTGCTCTTAAGCCAATCTGCTGTGCGGTCAAACATAGATCTGGCAGCTAGTCATGCCGGTGACCGGTTGCCTGGTGATGGGAACCTACAGTCTCACTCCTATACTGACTCTATTGCAGGGTGATATTTCGAGGAGCGAGGAGGGTAAGAGGCCATGTCCAGCACGGAAAAGGTCGTAAGTGATATTGCAATGGTAAGTGTTAAGTGCAAAGGTGTGTAGGAGTAACAATAAGTTTAATATTGACTAATCATAACACTGAGTCCTCATAATGGTATGTAGGAGTAACACTTTACCTATAAGTAGCGTTCCCATGAAAGAATTCCCAGGGAAGAGAGATGGGTCACAAGGGACACACTGAAGTACTCAATCTTTCCTTTACCTGAATCTTTCATGGACTTACACTCACTCTTCCGGTCATCATGTATCACTAACATTATTTATTTAAGCTCATGGTTATGGTGAGAATCGTTAGGAATTTTGTCTTGTGGCTCAAGGGTGTGTTTCATTTATTCAGGCAGCTTCCTTTCCTTGGATGGTAGGGTCTAAGGGTGTAAATCTCTCACAAGAGATGATAAGGATGATAAAATTTCCAAGGCATAAGGATGGAAGGTATAGGAACTTAAATAAGTTTAAGTGTAAGGATCAAATAGGGAGGTTTAGGTATGTGTACCAAATTATAATAATTAAGCGAATGATGTTTAGGTTGTATTCATTTAGGACATAACCCAATGGATATCGTGACAAATCAAAGTGATTTGAGTTCATATACTTTCAAGAAGACATGCTTTAGCCTATAGGTGAACACTCACTCCGGGAATTCCCAGGAAAGCATACGGATCCTTTAGTTGCTTTGGATTTATATGAAATGCTTTCCTAGACAGAAGACCCAAAGTACATGCATTCACCCTTCTGGATTGCACATCTTATCTACTAATTTTTAGAACCCAAAACTTTGAAGGGATTTTAAAATTTTAATAGGCATCGGGTCTAGGAGTTTGAATTTTTTTCATAAGTGATTAGTGATGATGTGTAAAGATGAAAGTGTATAAGTATATGGCAAAACTTAGGATAGCATTTAGTGATATCAAATAGGTATTGTGCAGATAATTCAAATAGTGTAGCAAAAAAGGTAACACACGAGTAGTAGTAGTTTTTTTTTTGTAAACATGTAGGTTATCAAATAACATAGCACATAAGATATTTCGTATTGTATCATGCAATGTAATACACTAGACAGTATGTAGGATAATTACACAATGGTATCATAAGGTTATAGACTATAGACTAAGAATATGTTTCAAGTAATCCACGTAGTTTCAAATAGTTTCATGTAGTCCTTGGAATATTGTAGTTCATGTAATTGTATCATGTAAACAGAAGTAGATAGGTGTAGATAAGTATGTGTATAAATGAGTATAAAGTGGAGTTCCTAATAAAAGACACGAGTTAAGATCAAGTTTGAGGACTCCTAGGTTATAGTCTAGGTCATGTGTGTCTAATAACCTAATTCCCTATAACCATGGCCCTGATACCAAACTGTCACACCACGGCCGGCGGCGGATTATACGCCGGGGTTGACGTGGTTGTTCATAAGCACAAGATCATCTATTAATAATGACAATATTTATTCATCGTATTTAAAGCATCCGTTACAAAAGGAAATGGAATATGAAAAGTTCAAGACAATATTAAATTTAAACTAGGTCCAAGTCCTAGGTGAGCAAGTAGTGTCCTCAAACAGGTACACCTGAAACATGTGAGTAAATGTCAACTACAAGTAATTGGTGAGTAACATAGGTTTTGACACCAAACAAAAGTTAAGTAAAAGTATTTGAAATTCAATATGTTCAAAGCATAATTATGGCATAAATGTGAAAACATACAAGGTTCCAAGCGTACAATTCAATCCGTTGTAAATGGAAAACTGGTATGTACAATCCCACTGATTGTGTTCTGGAAAAATAGTAATATGGTACACACAAAACCCGCCAAGGTTCGTGTTAACTGGAATCGGATTCCCCTATAAATGATCATGTTAGGTACTACCTTAGGCCTAGGTAGCAGGTTATTGAATGTACTAGCATGAACACATGTAATGGTCACCAAGCAGTTTAAGACATAAAGCACATAGTAAATAGCATGAGAACATTTGTATTGAATTTGATAAGTATAGTATGTAAACATGTTCCACCCCGAGTATTTGTAAACAATAGTAAAGAGAAATGGGGCTATGAAACTCACCTTGTAATGAAGCTAGTAAGTGGTATGAATTGTTAATGATGGATAGGCCTCGTGAGGATCACTCACAATCAACCTACACGGATAAATTTGTATTCTAGACTCAATAAGAATAACAATTCTAAATCTATTTGAGTCTCTAGAGGTTTTGGAGTTTGGGGTCGGATGTGGGGTTTGTACAAGTTTGTAGAAAAATATATATATTTATAATGATAAGTTAACACTAATTAGAAACTCCAATTAATTATATAGTATTTACAATAATAAGGATATGATTGAATTTATTTACATAATTATTATAAAATAATTTAATAAATAAATTATGAAATAGAAAAAAGGTTTGAATGATAATACGTTTGGATTTATTTACATAATTATTATAAAAATAATTAGTAAATAATTTATGAAATGAAAAAAAAGGGTTTCAATTAATTATTTTATGTAAATAAAATAACTAATTAAACTATTTAAATAATCTCTTCTAAATGATTTGTAAAAAAGTTAAATATAAGTGTTAAAATAAATTGAATTTGTATAATTATTCATCTAAATTAATTATTTAAACATTTCTATAAGTTTTAAAATGTTTTAAATAATTATATATTTTTTTTGGTCACAAGAATTATTTATAAATTTAAAGATGTAGGATAATAATGTTTGAACAATTAGTTAAAATTTGTTAACTACATTACTATCTTATAGATAAAACAACAAAATTAGATTTGTCTAAATGAATCATATATATTGTTTATTTATGAATTTATAATGTTTATAATATGTTTTTTTTTTGTAAAATAAAATAAATAAAACATTAGTTTATATTTTCTGTTTTTATAAAAAGGTCCTGATTATTTTTAAAAGATTTATAAAAAGTAATTCAGAACTTTAAAACTATTGATTTATGTGCTAAAAATGAAAACAAAGGAAATAACCCAAAAAGGTATGGCCGGGATCGAACCCATGTGGGTTCTGTGTGAGTCAAACACACAAACTAAATGATCTGGGCTAACAGCCATGCTATGAACGGATCTGGTAATCATTTAGCACACATTCAAATCGTCCCTTCTTCCCTAAAAGCGAAACCAGCAAACCCTAGCCCTTAATTCAACTAGAACTCACGGGTATGTGATCCAAACATTAGGGCTTTGATTCCCGATATAAAAACGAAATGAAGGATGTTCAAATTACCTGATTTGGTTATGAGGAGCGTGAGATCGGTGGTGGCCGCGAGTTCGGTGCTCGTCAGAGCTCGACCGAGCTCCAGCGGTGGTGTGAGATGAATTCGAGAGTATAAAGAGTGAACAGGAGGTGTCTCGACTCGTTATGGCTCGTTATTATATATCAAATTCATCTGTAACGTAGGAATCGATTCGTGTACACTTGTGACGGTTACGGGAATGGAAATTGAGTTCGAAATCATTGATTTCCATTAAATTGGTTCTTTAAAACAATCATAAATCGACATGGTAACGTTTATGCATGAGTTTTACACGTTATCAGTTTCGAATTTTAATCGTTGGACCGAATTTGCCGACTGTTTGACTTGGAAAAGTCAACATCAGCGAATGGAAGTAATTTGGGTTCAATTTGTGATTTGATCCATCAAAGTGGTGTACTTGACTTGCGAATCTGATCCCATGATGCGTAGGCACAATCCAGTAGGGTAAATCTAACTTGATTTGGAACCGGTTAGATGGTTTTCTCTTTTTTTTGGACTTTCTTAAGTCAAATGCTCCAAATCTAAAAGACACAAATTGTATTCATGGGTGGGGGGGGTATGGAAGAAAAGAAAATAGAAGGTTCAAATGTAATCAATGAGTTCAAAGCACTGAATGAGGTTCAAATGTAATCAATGAGTCTCACATGTTTACTTTACCTATATTTATTATAACGAGATGCTCACTTGTATATACATTTGTAATTTTATACTTACACATATTATATATATATATACTAATATGGAGTGTGAGGTTGAAAACTTGAGTTGATACAAAGAAAATGATATAATAATTACTCGTGACATATTGAGTCGAACAAGTATGGAATTTGAATGGAACGTTATCATTGTATAAAATAAACTAACTAAATAATTACTCGTGACAATATCGGGCTTCCATCATCGAATTGATCATAATCCTGTAATTAGGGTTCGTTCTAGAAACGATTTGGGGTTTTCGATCTTAAACAAGAATTTAATGCAATTAAACCACATCAACAGATTCACAAGGTTTCGTTTAACAAAAGCCCTATGATTCTATCAACTTTTATTATCAGAATACTTCGAATCAATTTTGAGTTCCTAAACTAGGGTTACGACCCCTCTTTCTGTAAATTATCGATCTTAAAACTGATGGTTTTCAAATTAAACGAGTCCCCAGATTCGCAATACCCCGATTATCAAAACCCCTATGCAATTGTTTCCTGTCGAATTCGATGGCATTCGGACCGGTTTGGACCGAGTATCGTTAAGGGGGAAGAACACCCGACATTTGATTGTTAAAACAATTTGATCCGGGTATCTATCGCGATACCCTAGCGGGCGGGACTGGATAGTGACTTGTGCGCGTGTGGGAGAGACCCGGGTTCGAGACCGGGCTCCCACATCTATTTTTTTTAACAGTTTTCTATTATATTTAATTAATAAAAATCAAACTTTATAATATTATATTATTATATAAATGTGTTTTAGCCCGGGAAACAACCCGTAGACTCGGGTTTGAATTATTAACATATTTTTATTATTTTCACTTTTATAAATAAAATATTATTGTTATTATCAACAAAAGAAATAATATGTTTATATTATTTTTAAACCGTAAATTCGTATAAAATAATATGTTTATATTATTTTCAAACCGTGACCCGTATTATTAAATAATAGATATTTATATTATTTTGAATCATTTTATAACATCGTGTATCGATTGAGACTAAATAATAATATGATTAGTTATATTAATTACTCGTATATATATATATTTTTATTTTCTTAATAATTGTGAATGACAAGACACCCGATTATATTTATTATTATTTCTGTCATTCGTCGCGTAAAGTAATTCCTAACTCCGTGGACACTTTCGTCCACTCTTGAATATTAGAGTGTTTCGTTAAGACGTTTCTCATTCCGTGTCGCTGTCACAATTCCCATTTTTATCCCTAATTCATGTGTTTATAATTTTAGGGCATTCGTAAGTCGTTTGAGACTTACACACGTGGTTCCAAGTTATCCTTTGTGTGATACTACCTACAACGCAACGCAGGTGAGTTTTCACGTCCCCTTTTTACTGTTTTAACTTGGGGGAGAAAACATGATTAAACGATTTTGGGATTTTGTAATTCGTATGATATCAATGTTAAAGCTAAGCATAACACGCTATCACAGAAAGTCATCAACTTATATCGGACCGTTAATATGGACCTTAGCGAGGTAATATTTAGTAGTACTACTGGGTTTGACAAATCCCACCCGCGTTAGTCGCGCTAACTCGATTAGAGATCGAACAGGTGAAATGTTAGCCTACTCACACCGCCAGAGTTAATTGACCTGGCAGGAGGCAAGTAAACAAACAGTCAGCTTCGGTTGCGAGCGCTTGAGCTGAACATGAACATAGGTTAGCTACCTATAGATACATATTGAATGAACATAAATCTGGTAAACGCTTATTTACATATACTGAAACCTGTGAACTCACCAACCTCGTGTTGACATATTTTCTTACATGTTTTCTCAGGTCGCTAAGATAAGACAGGTGCACGTTAGGGCATGCATGGGATTAAACTACTTTGATAATGACTTATTTATATTTGTTTGGATTATTTTATTGTACTTGGTTTGGTTGGACGTTTTGGACTTTTGGACTTTGGTTTGGGCGCGTGTGTTTTGCACATTTACTTTCTTTACGCTTCCGCATTGAAACTCTGATTTGTATGATATTTTCATTTTGAGTCCCATGTAGAGTCATTCAAAGTAACTAATGTCTGAGATCCTGGTTCGTCACTTCCCAAACGGTAAAACTCCGTTAGTTGAAATTGGGGGTGTGACAGAGGCTTACACCGGAATCTATAGAGATGTGTATTTGCTTGAAGGACCATTTGGATGTCGTCGAACGTGTACAAGATGTTGCAAAACTAGAAGGCGAGCTTGACATTGAACAAGAAATACATGAGTGCAAAGTAGAACAAGGGGCGCCGAATCCACTTTTGGATGATGAACAAGCTTATGATGAAGCCCAACGTATCTTAAGCAAAGAAGATTGAAAACCGATGTTACGAAGACTAAGACGAGTAGACGACAAATAACTAGTCACAATAAATAATATATATTTTGTGATTCAATTATGTTTTTTTTATTTTTTTTGTACTAACTATTGTTAATTTAAAAACTAAATAAAACATGTATTTTATAGTGTATCTTTGTTAATTTTTTTAAAAAAATATTTTTTTTAAATCCGGTGGAACCGAGTTTTTTTGTCCGATCCGATCCCAATAGGTTCCAACTCTCCACTCCCATAACCGGATCCGATCCGGAGCCGGTTCCCTCGTGTTCGGTCGTTGACCACCGGTCACGGATCCGGTCCGGATTCGGAAAAAAATCCGGTTTGTGCACCTCTAGTAGAGAGTAGAGAGGCTCCTCCTCTTTGTCCGCAATGGGGTAGCCTACGAAACTCAGCGTTGCGTTAGTTAGTATGACCATTGGTGACTAAACTCTTTGTATTTCTATGGTGAAGATGAATTTTGGTGTATGTTAATGTTTAAATTATTAATGTAGTGGCATGTTTATGTCTTTAATTATTCTCTTTTAAAACCATCTTCTGGGTGAGCTTTTTATTATTATTATTATCTAAATTTGTCTTTACACTTGTGAGTTCTCTTGATTTTAAAGCATAAGCCCGTAAAACTTTTTTAATCAAACTTCTCTTGATACTTGTACATCTTTATACAATTAGAATTTGATAAGCCAAGGCTTGGTTAATATTAGTAAGGTCGTACGTCTTTATACGAACTTGTTATGAGACCAAGAATTGGTGAACTCATGTTGGGAACGATATGTCTTTAAACATGGTCCCATTATTACACCGCCTCCTAGTGAACAAAGTCTAATCACTTTTTTAATAATAATAATTAAGCACTTAAGTTTGATGTCTTAAACCAACTTGGAGATAGTATCGAATAGTTGAGGGTAACGATGTCCCTAGCTGAGAGTCCTACCATTTTATTATTAAAGATCATAATTCGTGAACCAAATGTTGTGAGAACGAGGCTCTAGCGGTGTACCGTTCACACGTTTGTATTAGTCATACCACCGGATTAGTCAACTTAACATTATCATATACCAAGAGGATTCGAAGCCCAAAGCAATACTCTTCGTGACCTGATCATCCTCGAGATATTTACTTTCATGCTATTTACAAGTTTGTTACACACTTCACACACATTTTTACTTTTTTATCATTTACTTTTCCAGCTTCATAAGCATACAAAACCCCTCTCACTAATTAAACCGGCTAAATGATAACAAAAGTTAAGTATTGGAACTCGACCGTGTCCATTGGTTCGATACTTGGTTCTTACCTGACCTATATTACACTACGATAGGTACACTTACCTATTGTGTGTGTTTTAAGTTTAAAGTAACTATCATTTTATTTTATAAATTTAAAACATGATCTTGTGAAACTAGTATCTCTAAATATTCTTATATAATATTAACTTAATCCACGATCACATCAGCTACTCGTCAATCTAAACGAGATTACTTCTCTTTTTGCATCTTTGGTTGCCTCTGATATCCCTTCCTAGGTGATACCCGACTTGGCAAACTCTCTCTCAAATCTGCTCCATGTATATTCTTTGGATATGTTGTCGACCATTATGTACATCTTTACTATGACTCACACACATGTCTCACTTACACCTCTTATCATGTCACCCTTCCTGAGACCATCTTCAATCTATTTCCCTTACCATCACCCCTTTCAACACCTACCACTAGTATACCCATCCCCCATTATACCTTTTGTTGGGTTTCGTACAAGGGTTTCAACACAATTTTGATATAAACGCAGCAAAACAAAAATGTACAAACCGGTCTAGGTCAAAACCCTAGACAGCCCACCAGGAGTTTATATGCAACCATATCGGAACAAAATAAGCCATAGTTAGGTTTAGAGTTGTACCTTCCGAGAAGCAAACAACAAACCAAATTGAAACCCCACGGACAATGAACCTAGTTGCTAGATCTGGGAACATGAACACCGCGGCCCAACTAAACTCTTTCAGTTTCCCAAGAACGACCACAGACACAAACCCGGTTCCAACCCAATTTGTGATTTCCAATTGACGACAATCGAGTGACGCAAGAGATGGCGGCTCTCACGACGGCACATGAAGGAGCAACGGCGGCGGTGCAAAGGGTGGGGACGGAGACAGTTAGAGAGAAAGGGTGAGTGTCATTAGGGTTTTCTCCTTAATTGAATTCTCTATGTATTGGCCTCTAACCCTAATCCCTTATTTTATAGACTTTATAAAATTTGAGAATTAAAGTTAGGGTTTTAATAATTAAAAAAATAATTATTAAATAAATAATTAATTATATTAATAATATAACTAGCTAAAACCAAATTAATAATTATCAAACTATTTGACAGTTATTTAATCATTGAATTAATAATTAATTATCTACTTTTAACAATTAATTAATTCAATCCTTTTAATTATTCGTAATCGAATTACATAGAATTAACGCCGTCTCTCTTTATCTGCTATCATGTTTAGATTATTTAACTCCTTAAATAATCTTGGCATTCGTTGCTCATGGTGTAACCCTTTTGATCTTACCGTATCAGCAATACAGTTAGATGTCATTACTTGAGCATACTCTTCCCAACAGACTCCCACTTACACAAATCTCGGTCATCTGTCAACACAGACAATGGTGGACGTCTAGCTACATCTCACTGCCCCTATAAGGTATGACACTTTAAAGTTGTCTACTATTCCCAATAGTCTAAGTACTCTTAGTTAACCACTTGTAATGGTTATGGTCATCAATCGATTATCCTTCCGTAATTGACATCCCGTTGAACATGAGACATGGATCATTTTTCTTTCTCATATAGTGTTCAACATTCTCTTTCTCGATCTAAATTTCAAAGTGGTCTAATCAAACTCTCAGTTTGAGCACGATAATGGATTTACACCGGTTTGAAAAACGAGGGGCCCAAAGACGCCAGCCACTTACCGAAGTAAGGTAACAAACTATTTTACCTATATACATCTCTCATTAAGTTTCGATTAACTCCCAACTATGATTATTATTACTTCCTGATCAAATAACACTGTTAGATAATGTCAAAGGGCAATCTTACACATAATCAAGTTCTAATATGTATCTTAGGTCTGAGGATACAGTGACTATGCCATTTTCAAAACCTACTTTTGACAATGATCCATGAAGTAGTTTTGAAGGGATTGCATTCAATACCCATTCTCTAATAAATATTTGTGAATTTGGCCTCCAACTTCTTGGAATTTCATCTTATAAACAAGCCAATGAATTCACAATGGTCTTAATTTAAACTCTATTCCCATAGATTGAGCACGAACTTTTAGAATAACCATTATTTAAAGATTCTTAAATGTACAAATATTGAACACAGTAAATAATAATGATAAAGAATGTAATTAGTAAATTCAAAAGCATTTAAATATTATTGTTACAGTTCAAAACATCCAAATACTAACACAAGTCATAGCCACTCACTGGCCATCCTAAGCCATATCTTGCGAGTATGCTCCTCATGTTTCACCAGAGGCAAGAGCTTAGTGAACGAGTCTGATAGATTATGATATGTATGTGATGTAGGGGTGAATGTTTGGGTTTTAATGTGCTTAATAATACATAATTGTTAGTATTTGAATGTGGAACATAATGACTATTGAGTTGTTTATCATTTGCAGGCAAGTTGAGAATTAGGAGCGTATATGATATTAAAACAATAGATTCAAGTAACAAGGAAGATAGAGATTGATCAAGAATCAAAGGAAGCAAAAATAAAGGAGGAGCGTAGGCTATGCCCTTCTCGATGTAGCTTACGCCGGGCAACGTTTGATGAAGCGCGTTTGTAGAGCGTAGCACAGAGGGAAGAGCGTCTGGAATACCAAGATGGAGCGTAGCTTACGCCCTTAGGAGATTTTTTAGGAAAGTTGGTATTTTTTTATTTATATTCAAGTTCAAACCCTAAAGCCATCATCATTTGATCTTGGGAGCTTCTTGGACGACCGGAGGGAGATTTTGAGCAATACTGGAGCTTTCTAAGTGTTTAGTTAATGTTTTGTCATTCCGAATTAAGTTTTGAAGGTACAATGTGGTTTTGCGTAACTAAATCACTCGTGGTTGTTCCCGGGTGTAGAATTTGTAGAAGCATGTTTTGGTAACTATAGATAAAATTCTATGTATCGGTGTACGTGGTTAGTACACAGGAGAGTGTTACTGAGTACTTAGACTGCACACCAGTTTGGTCATGTGTACTTAGTAAGTACGCAAGGCTTTTGCCTTGCGTACTTGTCAAGTACGAATGACCAAACCCCTACGTACTTAGACAAGTACGCATGTAGTGTTCCTGCCCCTATAAATAGAAGACTTGTCTTCATTTGTTGGTGGAACTTCAAGAACTAGGTTGAGAGGTGTCCGGGCGGGACGAGCTCTCCCGCCCCTAGACTGTGAGCTTAGATGAGAGATGTGTGCTCCTTCAGTATGTCGTCTGTAATAAGGGATGATTTCTATGTTATGGGTTACGTATCGTTTCATTATCTTTGTTCGTGTTTCTCTATCTTGTTCTTCCTGTTCCTACACAAATCACAGAAAAGATCCGTGTATTTCCGCTGCGCGACGAGAGTTCCGGGGACCTACAAAATTTCTTTTGTTTGATGATTTTTCTGGGTTTATACTTTGTTGGATTAGATTTGTGATTCAATCGTTTGGTTAATCGCAGTCTTTTGCTTTTCCTTTATTGATTAAACGGTTTTGTTCATTAAGATTTGGTGTTGTCATCAGTTACTCTGTTTTCTAATCGTGAATAATTAAATGCATTAGGTTTTATGTTCTAAAACTGGTAGGGAATTAACTAGGGATTCATCTTGTGTCAGTTATTTGGTTTTCAAATCGTAAATCAACACAGTCAAACTTCCGGGTTTTTGTCTATTTATCAATTGTAGGTATATTACAATTCATGTCTATGTGAAGTTCAACAATTATCTATCTAGTTTGTCATTAACGGGTGTAGTCTAAACCCGGGAACGATACCTTTTCTCTTAATCACTTTAAATTCAATTAAAGTTTGTTGCTTTAGCAATTGTTTTCCAAACTAGTATTCAAAAGTCTAGTAGTTTCTGTGTTTTTGCTAAGTAATAATTAAATAGCGTTTTCCACGAATTCCTTTTGGGTTCGACAACCTTACTTTTCCGTACTACAGTCTAAAGTAGCTAATGATCAGTTTTTAATTATATTTTTTATTGCCTTCGACACGCGATCAGTACGCATCTTGTTTATAGCGATGTCTCCACGTTCCAATATCTCCCGTATATATTGGAACCTCCTAAGTATGTGTTTGATGTTGTGATGTGACCTTGGTTCCTTAAGCAATAACATCGATATTGTTACATAATATCTCGATAGGTCTCTTAACACTTGACACTACCCTGAGATCAACTTTTCATCCAAGTAGCATCCGGTGCCGCAATGTATTCAGACTCGGTGGTGGACTGAGCAACAACACTCTGTTGGGAACTCTTCCAAGTTATTTCTCCACCATTCAGTGTGAATACGAATCTCGTCTATGTTCGAGAATCATCTCGATCAGTTTGGAAGCTAGCATCAGTGTAACACCTTACAGTTAGCTCTTCTTCCACTCATCCATATATCAGGAATATATCTTTAGTTATTCTCAAGTACTTCAAAAATTTCTTCATAATAATCCACTGAGCATCCCCTTGATTCTACTGATATCTGCTCATCATACTCAAAGCATACGAGGCATCTGACCTAGTAAATAGTGTGTCATACATGATTGATCATATCGCATAAGCATATGGAACTCTTTCCATCCTTCTTTTATCCTTATCCGTTTTTCGGACACTGTGATTTATTTAGGACCGTTCCATGTTCCATAAGCAAAAATCCTCTCTTGGAATCTTGCATTGAGAAGCATGGTATAACCTTGTCAATATATGCAATCTGCCTCAAACCTATGATCCGTTTTGATCTATCTCTATAGATCTTTATTCCATGAATATATGCGGCTTCATTAAGATCTTTCATGCAAAACAATTTCCAAGCCAGGATTTTACGTCTTACAAGGTTGGAATGTTGTTTCCAGTGAGCAGTATATCATCTACATACAGTATCAAGAACGTAATTGTGCTCCCACTTGCCTTCATGTAAACACACGACTTATCTTCGTTCTTGATGAAACCAAACTCTTTAATTTTCTCATCAAAACAAAAGTTCCAGCTTCGAGATGCTTGTTTCAATCCATAATTGGATTTATAGAGTTTGCATACCTTGTTAGGATTCTTTGGATTGACAAAACTTTCTCGCTGAGCCATATAGACATCCTTGGTAAGGTGTCCATTTAGGAAAGCCGTTTTGACATCCATCTTCCATATCTTTCATAGTCATAATACGATGATATAGCAATCAGAATTTTGATTAACTTAAGAAAAGCTACTGGCGAGAAGGTTTCCTCATAATCATTTCCTTGAATCTGAGTGAGTCCTTTCGCAACAAGTTTAGCTTTGAAGGTTTATACATTTCCATCTGTGTCGGTTTTTCTTCTTAAAATACCCATTTACTCTATATTGTCTTACATTTAGGAGGTGTATCAACTAAGTCCCAGACTTGGTTATCGTACATGGATTGCATCTCTGCACCCATGGCTTCTAGCCATTTATCTGATTTCGAATATGAAATTGCAGTATGGTAATTGGTGGGCTCAATTTGATCCACCAAAAAGATAACATCATTTTCCATGAGAAACCCATATCTCTCAAGTTCCTTACGATTCCTACTTGACCTGTGGACGCTTGCCGTTTCAGGCGGTCTCTGAATCCTATCTAGTTCAGGTTCAGCAACTCCTTGTTGACTTATGGTTTCAACCTTTGGTGAAGTTACTAGTGGTTCTTGAACTTCTCCTAGATCCATAGTATTTCTCTTTGGCCCTCTCTTAAGGAATTCCTTTTCAAGGAAAACGCCAATACGAGCTATGAAAACCAGGCTGATAGAAATAGTTACCCCTTTTCTCCTTTGGATATCCGAAAAACAACATTTTCGTCTATGGTTTCTAACTTTTTGGAAGTCTCACATTTGATGTAAGCTTCACAACCCCAGACCTTCAGGTACGACAAGATGGGATTCTCCCATGCCTTATCTCATATGGTATTTTGTTGTCACATCTCGAAAATCTATCATTTATGATTCAGACCAATGGGTGACCCGAATCTCTAGTAATCGAGACGGTTGATGAGGCTTCCCGTAAAACTGATTTTTTAGAAGAATTAGAGAATCCGGGTAGCAGGTTGATGCATTATATTTGGTCGAAATGCACGATTAAAGGAAATGCGGGAACCCGGATGTGAACCTTGAAGGTTTAAATAAGAATTAAAAGGAAAATCCAAGGCCATTCGTCCTAGCGGACTTGTAACGGTAGGGGAAGAGCCGTAACACTGAAAGACGATCGGAGGAGGCCGGATAGAGGCAGTTTCGTGACGGGTTCGAGCGAGGGACTCCACGTCTAGCCAAGGTAACCCCCATACACTATTTTTTTGCATTTGTATATGTTTGTGTTGCAAGAAACCCGATTAGGGTTTTGGTTTCATACCCACAGCGGCAATGATGGGGGTGAGTTGGTGACCGACGGTGGTGGTTGCGGGTGTAACAGGTGGATAGGGGAAGGTGTGGTGGTAATGGCGAGTGGCGGAGTTGTGCGAACATAAAAGGAACAAGAATGTGGGGTGATGTATTGTAACAACCCCAATTTTACGGCTATATTTTTTTATTTACTTATTTATTCTAGAAGACATAAGTGACACAGACATAGACGGGTACCGATATGAAAATTTATGACACAATTAGTGGTTACAAACGAGGCCCAATGGGTTTGGCCCATGTATGATTTGTTAGGCTTAGTCCATACATTAGTTATTGGGCTTGGCCCAATTGTCCAAAAACCCATTAAATATAGACACACTTATAAAAGCCCGAACGGTTATACGTAATAATTATGGTTCTAATCATACCCGACTTGATCCCAGTACGGAACACAAGGTCATACCATATGTAATATATTACAATAAGAGTTACCTACATAAATACTATCTACATGAATTATGAACTTATAATTATAATATTACTCATACTTATTACCTGCACTCGCGTATCTAAAAATCTCGAACACTCGTATAAGATGTTCCGCTTATAAAAATAAGCACAATAATTAATAATAAGTAAGTATATATTTATATAAAAGTGAATATTAATGTCTCACATTTAAAATTATTAAAAACAATGTCTAGTAAAACAATTTAAATAAATGTTACATGTATTTATATAAAACCAATGTTTTTTTTATAAAATCTATCATCTAACAAATATAAACATCCCTACATATAGTTATATTATATACTAGGTTAGAATCCCGTGTATTACACGAGATTATATATTATAAAATATAAAACTTATAAATTTATAAATACGTCTTAACTTGTCAGACTATTATGATCGTCTCGAGATATATCAAGTGGAAATGTGTGTATATAACAAATTAGTATTTTTCTTTAATTAGATATATTTTGATAATCTATTATATATTCTTATTTAATATAATTAGTATTCATCTTTAATAATATATTTATAATATCATTATTATTTAATAAGATAGATACGCATTTATTAGGAGAGAGAGGCGGGAAAACAAATGTGAGGAGACACGAGAAAGTGACATGTGTCCATCTTAAACCTTTATTTATTAGTATAGATTTAATATAATTAGTATTCATCTTTAATAATATATTTATAATATCATTATTATTTAATAAGATAGATGCGCATTTATTAGGAGAGAGAGGCGGGAAAACAAATGTGAGGAAGCACGAGAAAGTGACATGTGTCAATCTTAAACCTTTATTTATTAGTATAGATTTACATAAGAAATAGTTACTTATACTACCTATTTAGTTAAACCCTTTTAAATGAATCAAACTTCATGTAAAAAGATTATCCTTTTAAAAAATCTCCACACTTATTTAAAATTCCTAAAATCTAGCCATAATCCCTTTCTCTCTGTCTTGAAATTTTCGACCAAGCCATACACCCCCCCCACATATCCCACGATTTTTTTATAGAATTTTACCTATTTTATAGCAATCTTGATCAAATCTAGTATTATCTTTCAAATCTTCCTAATTCCCAATGCATATCTCTTCCAAATCCTACCATATCTAACTTAAAGTCAAACCCTCAAATCTCTCAATAATCTCTCATAATCCAAGAAGGCAAACATGAAAATATCGATGTTCCATTCATCAAGCATGCAGAGACTTTACAAAAATCTACCCAAGATCCTTTTCTATATCTCTTTCTTACTAGCTTTCATTCATCCTCAAGATATTCTGAAGTTATTCTTCAATTTCCAGCCATATTCATCTCTATACCAGCCCTTAATCCGAATTCTTGAAGGCTTCGTGAACAAATTCTAGTGTTGGTTCAAGTGTTCTTCAAGAATTGTCAAGGTAAACCATGGATTCATCCCCAACTTTTGCATAGTTCTTACTTAAACTCTTTAATTATATGATTTCTCATAAACTCACTATTGTTCCAGCCATTAAACACCACCAAAACCCTTGCTTATTCAATGAGAATTCGACCCAAGACCATCCAAGAAGGTACGGGCTCGACTCCTACGCATACGTGCGATATCCTTGTAAGTTTTAGTTCCTACGTGTGTTTCATCACGTCCTAATTACTCTAACGTGTTTACACAGAGAATAATCAATATCTCAGGCCTTAATATCACCATACTACAGCCTCATCAAGAGCCAAGAACGAAACACGTGAAAGGTAAACCAAAAACCCGTACCGTATTCTATTATTTCATTAGCTTAGACCCCGTGTCTACACACGGGATGAAAAACATTAAGATATAAAATTTTTAAATCTTTATATATATATTTTACAGGTGTAAAAATATATTACATATACTAAGAATAGAGAACAAAATTCAAAATATGTAAAAATTAATATATAATTGGGTTTCGAAAATACGTTAATTACTATTTAATGTAATTTAACTTTCATTTACTATTTGATTGAAAATAAAATTTACATAATTAGATTTCAAAGATTCTTATAATAAGGGATAACTTAAAATAAATGTGTTTTATTACTATAATTAGTATTTTTTTAAATATATTATTATTAAAAGATAGAAATGTATTTAATAAGAGAGATAGGCGGGAAAAAAAAGATGAGAATGAAAATGGAGGCGACACGTGGCATAAAAAAACCTTTATTTATTATATAGTATAGATGTGTAAATCAATAGTCTCTTTAAGCTTTCTAATCAACTCTCATTCCTTCAAAACCCACGAAATTCACTGCTCAATTAGACCTAGTTGGAGCCTCTTATTCGTGCGTATAATCAGCCCTTCAAAAAGGTTCACAAAGCCTACCCGAAAACCTTACGTTTATAAGCATTATTTTCGCTATTTTACACCGTTGTAGGCACGTATGACCCCCTATATGTCCAAACCAATAAAAATGCAAAATTTACAGATTACTAAGTTTCTAAAGATGACTCATAACAACTTATGGCTCTAAACTTGAAATGATATAAAAAATTATCGAAAAACCGTTGTGAAACCGTCGAAAACGGATTCCACAATCTTATTTATTCAAAAACAACCTTTTCACCAGAAAAATTATAAACTCAGAATTTTTCCAGAGAGTATATTTCCCAAATAAAGAGTTTTTCAAAAAGAATCACTCGAAACGTTTACAAAACGACCGTACGATTTTAAAACGAGTTTTAGAGCCGTAAATTGGGAAAAATAGTTAGACACCTCATAAAATTATGAAATTTTACAGAAAACTTTCTAAAACTAATCTAAACCCAGAAAAAATGTTTAATTAGGTGCAGGTCTTCAATTAGTATGATTCTTGTTTAACGGAGTTAAAATAAACCGATAACAACATGAATTTTTAATAAATAGTGTTTCTAACCAAAAACTAAGTTTTATAATTTTTAGGACTTAAACATACCGTACTAAGGCTGTATAAAATGTAAAGTCGAATTTATAAGTTCATTTAATAATATTTAGGAATTTAGGTCATTTCTAGACAATTAATTGCACTAAAAATAGAAAAATACTGAAAATAATTATATAAAAACTATTTTTATGCTTTATAAGTCCTAACCTACTGTAGAAAAATATAACTTAGAAATATTGAGGTAATTTTAATTATTAAAGAAAATATATCATTTAAACGATAGCTAATTAAGTAAAAGTAACAAAAACAATAAAATAGTTATAAACCTCATTTTTCCAGAATTTTTGTCTTGTATAATTTAAGTATGACTCCTACTTGAATCTTATAGATAACCTTAAATTATATATTAGTTAATCACTTCAAAAATGTGAATTTTGGCAAAACTAACATGTTAGAATTTAACGGTATCACAATATTATTATTTTACCCCTTTTTGTAGATATAGATAACTCATATAATAACTAAAAACTATAATAATTTAAGTATTAATATGTATACTTAACCTAAGCTTATTCGATGATAAATAATATATTAATCAAACTAATAGATCGGGTTCATTTGCACATAGTGTACAATATCACCTTAGGACACCGACACGTATGGACTAGTCTATGATATTTGATTTATTAGTAACACATTGTTCTAAACACAGGGGCCCTAGTTTGTACCAACCGACGACTTATCTTTCAAGCTACCACAAGGTGAGTTCATGTGATCCCCGTTTTACAAATTATTTCTATACACGTTTTGGGGACATGAGATACATACTCCTAAACTATTTTATACTTGGTGTGATACATAAATAAGGCCATTTTAGCTGCCATAACAAATCCCCGAACTTTTGTACACAATCATTAACTCCTTTGGAGCCAACGAATATACGGGTAGTACTATCTGGTGAAACCCCCGCAAACCATGGGCCCGACGTAACCGGGACAACCTCCCATGGAATGATAATCATATAATGATGATAAATATCTTGTGACATATATTCGTTTAACAGTTGTAAGCTTATGTTGGCAGACGTGAGCAATTAAACCCATAACAATAAGGGGTATGGGTTAGGGGAAAATTATTATTTCTAGATGTCCACGGGTTGTGGGCACAGGGTTGATTGTGAACTTATTTATTATGCACCAAACTTATTTATTTGTGTCTGTTATCTAAAACGCATGAATTCACCAACATTTTGATTATGTATTTCGGGTACTAACCAAGAGAAGGAGACTTAGGCACGACACTTACAGTACAACCATGAAGAAACTAGAGGAATAAATTGTTTAGACAATAATACTTTGATTGGTTGTAACTTTGTTTTATTTACTTTCAAGACATGTATTTTTTTTCTAGCTTGGACGTTTAGTCCAACTAAGTAATGTAATTTGTATTTCCGTTGCGTTTGGTTGATATCAGTCGTCACGCCTAGCCCCCTGGTCGGGTTGTGACATATTGGTATCAGAGCCAACGGTTTCAGCGAGTTAGGGTCATAGAGGTATAGACTCCTAGGCTTTAACCGCAATATATAAAAACTAAAAACAACCCACACACTAATAGGCTTAACATGTAGGACTTAGGGTATTTAGAAAAAAAATAGAGTTCTGAACAACCTTATGTTTTATTTATTTATTTTTATTTTTTATTTTTATTTGCTTAAATGTTTATACACTAACTTCTTATATACTATAATTGTTCGCCTTAAGATCCAAGAAATAATGGCCATGAACGAAAAAGACAAAGCAGCGATCGTTTACGTCGACTCATCAAGCTCGCCTCCTAGGCCCATCTTACCAACATACTCTATGGAAAACGTAACCCAGGTGATGGCGCCCCCTTTTGACATGGGCGCTAGACCATCAAGACCCCCACGACCGAGAGTCGTCGGAGACTTTCCAATGGGATACGGACCATCGCCAACAATACCCGGACCCGAGAACTGGGCACCGGAGGAATCAGAGCCAACTATCGAGACCTACTGGTCTTGGTCGTCAGTAGAAACAAGTGATAGGAGCGTGAGCCGGTCACGCTCAGACGAGGCCTTACGCATTGGCCAGTCAGCACGTGTACCACCTTGCCCCACTTGGGGGAACGACTACACTGGGTGGACAGGGTTACCTGCTCAACCCGAGTTGCCTTCATATCCCGCGCCAACTCCTTTCCCCTTCCCGGAGCAAACTAGCTTTGATCTGAGAGCACGCCACATCGTGCACATGGACTTCAACGAGAGGTACAATGATCCGTACCTCATGGACCCGCGCTACTCGAGTGCTTCCCAGTTCTATCCAACGGAGGAGCCGCAATACTTCTCTGGGCCGCTCTACCTAAACGAGCAACCAACGGCCATGGACGAGACTTGGCCCCAACAGATACCGATTATGGAGCCGCCGCACCAACAGTCTAGGCCCTACGAACAGGTCGCAACAAGGCGAAGAGAGCCCCCTCCACGAAGGAACAACTTCAAGAGGTACATGGAGAACTTTGGTGACAAAATGAGGAACATTGGTGACCAAATGAAGAGAATGGGTGACCAACTGAAGGAAGCTATCAATTCGAGACGACGCCCTTCCCGCCGCCATCGCCGTTATTGAAGAACCTCTCATATCATATTTCTTATTGTATTTTATTTTATTTTGTAAACGAAATGAGTAAGTTACACTCGTTTTCTACTATCATGTATTTTGTTTTCTTTTTCGACACATAGCGTTTAGCTAATGTCAAGTATTGTAAGAGCTTCACGAATTACTTCATTAACACGCATTTTTTTCTTCCAAGCGTTTAGTAAAATCCTAATATTGCAATTATAAAGAGTGTGTTATCCTGTCAATATGGCTATATGTCTCTTATATTTCAAAGCTTATTTATCAGTAATGGCAAGAGGAAATGCAGTCTACACTCGAGCTAACGCTTGAAACAACACCAACACCGGTGACAACAACACCAATACCAACACCAACACCAACACCGATGATATCAACAACACCAATGATAACAACACCAACACCAATAACACCAACACTAATACCAATGAGACCGTCGATGCCCGACTCCAATAACTTATTGCTGAAGCTGTTACCAAGGCACTAAACCTCAATGCAGAATGAAACGCGGATGACGGCACCGGAAATAGGGGTAATAACGGTACGGAAAGTGGTGGTGGAAAAGGAAGTGGTCAGGAAGACAATGAAGCTAACAAGACAACCGGAAGCACCAACATTGGATACACCTACAAGTCATTCATGGCTTGTAAACCAAACTCGTACTTCGAAACTGAGGGAGCCACAGGAACTATTTGTTGGCTAGAGGAAATAGAAGGAGATTTAGACATCAGTGATTGCCTAGAAAAGGACAAGGCTAGGTTTGCCACTCACTCACTCAAGGCCGGAGCTCTATCTTGGTGGAACTCGATTGTGAAAAGTCGAGGAGTAGATGCAATTAACGCGATGCGTTGGGCTGAATTCAAGGAACTTATGATAGAAAGGTACTGCCCCATAAATGAGATTGAAAAGATGGAAGCTGAGTTCTTAAGTCTGGAAATGATTGGGACGACAATTCTAGAATACACCAACCGCTTTAATGAACTGGCTGCCCTTGTACCACATCTTGTGACCCCCGAATCCAAACGGATCGGCATGTACATTTGGGGTCTCATACCTCAAATCCGAGGGATGGTCAAAGCCGCCAAACCCACAACTTACCAAGTAGTGGTAGAATTAGCTGGAACCTGACTGATGAAGTGATTCGGAACGGTGGTGTAAAAGGAGTAGAGAACATGGGAAATAAGAGGAAGTGGGACGACGCCCGATCACCATGTGGAAACCCAAGTGGTAGGTTCGGTGGAGGTAGATTTGATGGGAATTCAGGAAGCAGGGTAAATGGAAATTTTGGAGGAAACTTTGGAAGGAACTTTGGAAACTACAGTGGAGGTTCGAGTGGAAAATCTAGGGGACGTTTTGGAGAAAAATCAGGAGGAAAACCAGGCAATGGAGTAAGTAATAGTATGAAAAGGAATGATAGCGGTATGCCCAATAAGCCATATCTAGGAAATTTTCCCATGTGCAACAAATGCAACAGACATCACACAGGTGAATGCAAGCCGCTCGTGTGCTACAAATGCAACCGTCAAGGCCATAAGGCATCAGACTGCCGAGCCACGACATATACCACAAACAGGTGTCATGAATGTGGTAGCACAAATCACATACGCCCACAATGCCCACAGTTGAAAGGGGACAAAGCTCCAGTCGGGAGGCCGAAAGGGAGAGCCTTCGTGATGAATGCAGAAACTGGCTGAGAAGAACCCGATGTTGTAACCGGTACATTTTTAGTAAACAACCATTATGCTTTGTATCATTTGATACCGGTGCAAGTAGGAGTTTTGTTTCCACTAAGTTTAGGCCTAGAATTGAATTAAATTCTTCTAAATTATCCAATGCCTACATTATCGAATTAGCCGATGGTAAAACCATTGAGGCCGGCCAAGTGATCAATAATTGTACCCTGGATGAACATTCATTTCCCATAAATTTAATGCCCGTTCAGTTAGGAGGGTTTGATGTCGTTGTTGGTATGGACTGGTTGGCACGTAACCGAGCCGAGATCGTGTGCGATAAGAAACTGTTAAGGATCCCATTATCCAATGGGGAAATGCTTACGATTCATGGTGAAAAGACGAGGGGGCCCTTAAATATAATCTCTTGTATGAAAGCTAACAAATGCATGGGAAAAGGATGCACGGCATACCTAGCATATGTATTAAAGGAAGAAGAAGAAGAGAGATGAATAGAAGATGTGCCAATTGTAGCCGATTATCCTGATGTATTTCCCGATGAACTACCAGGCTTGCCACCACCTAGACAAGTCGAGTTTCGAATCGACTTAGTGCCGGGAGCATCACCAGTTGCTAAATCGCCATATCGACTAGCACCGTCGGAAATGCAAGAGCTTATGATCCAATTACAAGAGCTTATGGACAAAGGATTTATTCGGCCGAGTTTCTCCCCATGGGGAGCACCAGTGCTATTCTTTAAAAAGAAGGATGGAACATTGAGAATGTGCATTGATTACCGCGACCTAAACAAGGTCACAATAAAGAATCGGTATCCTTTACCAAGGATTGATGACCTATTTGATCAATTACAAGGATCGAGTTATTTTTCAAAAATTGATCTAAGGTCGGGGTACCATCAACTCAAGATCAAAGAAGAAGACGTAGCAAAGACCGGATTTAGGACTAGGTATGGGCACTACGAGTTCCTAGTAATGCCCTTCGGTTTGACAAACGCACCTGCTGTTTTCATGGACCTCATGAACAGAGTTTGTAAACCCTACCTAGATAAGTTTGTGATTGTTTTCATAGATGATATTCTGATATACTCTCAAAACAAGGAAGACCATGAACAACATCTAAGGTTGATTCTCGAGCTACTTAGAAAGGAGGAGCTATACGCTAAGTTTTCAAAATGTGAATTCTGGATGCGTGAAGTGTAGTTCCTTGGACACGTCGTGAGTGGAAAAGGAATTCAAGTAGATCCCGCTAAAATTGAAGCAGTCAAACAGTGGGAAGCTCCTAAAACCCCTACAGAAATGAGACATTTTTTGGGATTAGCCGGGTACTACCGGCGCTTCATCGAAAATTTCTCAAAAATTGCTCAACCTTTGACATCCCTAACTCAGAAAAGTGTCAAAATTTATTTGGGTACCAAGCAACAAGAAGCCTTTGACACCCTAAAACAGAAATTATGCAGCGCACCGATCCTATCCTTACCTGAAGGAACCGATGATTTTCTAGTCTATTGTGACGCATCACAACAAGGATTATGGTGTGTCTTAATGCAAAGGAGCAAGGTGATTGCTTACGCGTCTCGACAGCTTAAACTTCATGAGAAGAATTACACTACCCACGATCTTGAATTGGGTGCTGTTGTATTCGCACTCAAAATCTGGAGACATTATTTGTATGGTACAAAGTGTGTTATCTACACTGACCATAAAAGCCTTCAACACATCTTTGACCTGAAGATGTTAAATATGAGGCAAAGAAGATGGGTAGAATTGCTAAATGATTATGATTGTGAGATACGTTACCATCCGGGCAAAGCAAATGTCGTGGCCGATGCTCTAAGTAGGAAGGAACGAATTAAACCTCTCAGAGTCCGTGCCTTGAAAATGACGATGCAATCAAACTTGATACCTCAAATAAAGAGTGCCCAGGAAGAAGCCCTAAATGAAGCTAACCTCGAGAAGGAAGGGTTTACATGTTTGGAGAAGAAAATTGTTTCATGAAGCAACATTGTATTGAAGTTCAATGATAGAACATGGATCCCAACCCATGGAAACCTAAGGGAAATTATTATGGATGAGGCTCATAAGTCTAAATACTCGATTCACCCGGGGAATGACAAGATGTACATAGACTTAAAGGACAAGTATTGGTGGCCAGGAATGAAGAAAGATATTGCCACTTATGTAGGGAAATGTCTAACTTGTTCTAAAGTTAAGGCTGAGCATCAAAAGCCCTCTGGTTTGCTACAACAACCTGAGATTCCTGAGTGGAAATGGGAAAGAATCACCATGGATTTCATCACTAAATTACCCAAAACCGCTAGGGGACACGATGCCATATGGGTAATAGTCGACCGATTGACAAAATCCGCTCATTTCTTGCCAATAAGGGAGGATTACAAGATGGAAAGGCTAGCCAAAATATATGTAGATGAAATAGTATCCAGACATGGAGTACCTGTTTCAATCATATCCGATCGAGATAGCCTCTTTACCTCAAGATTTTGGCAAACGTTTCAACAAGCCTTAGGAACACGCTTGGATTTAAGTACCATGTACCACCCGCAAACTGATGGCCAAAGTGAGCGTACGATTCAGACCTTGGAAGACATGCTTAGGGCATATGTCATAGATTTCAGAGGTAGTTGGGATACTCATCTGCCTTTGGCAGAATTCTCTTACAATAATAGTTACCATACAAGTATTAAAGCTGCCCTATTTGTGGCTTTATATGGGAGGAAGTGTAGATCCCCCATATGTTGGGCAGAGACCGGTGACAGTCAATTAACAGGACGTGAAATTATCCAAGAAACAACCGATAAAATCATGAAAATAAAGGAGAGGATTGTAGTCGCAAGAGATCGACAAAAGGGTTACGCCGACATCCGACGTAAACGTCTGGAATTTGAAGTTGGAGATAATGTGCTACTAAAAGTTTCGCCTTGGAAAGGCATTATTCGTTTTGGGAAAAGAGGTAAACTAATTCCTAGGTATATTGGACCATTCAAAATCCTTGAAAGAATCGGCCCAGTTGCCTACCGCCTTGAATTACCTGAGGAGCTTAGTAGTATTCATGACACTTTTCACGTGTCAAACTTGAAGAAATGTCTAAAGGATGATTCCTTAATTATACCACCTGAAGAGATGAGCATCGACGACAAGCTTCGTTTCATCAAATAACCTCCGGAAGTAATGGGACGACAAGTAAAGGCGCTTCGGAGAAGCAAGATCCTGATTGTTAATATCAAATGGAACTCAAAAGGAGGACCCGAATTCACGTGGGAACGAGAAGATGAAATGAAAAAGAAGTATCCCCATTTGTTTGACCAACCGATCCACACAACAGAAAGCACAAAAATTCACGATTAGCCTAAATCCTTTCACGAGACAAATTATGGTTATGTCCACCTCTCTTAAACGAGGTACCTATGTTTACTATGTGCCCTTTTAAATACTTACTTGCCAAATTATCTGCTATATGATTTCATGTTAATATTTGTGCCCTAGATAATAACATCACTTAAAATTCGAGGACGAAATTCCAATAGGTAGGGGAGACTGTAACAACCCCAATTTTAGGGCTATATTTTTTTTATTTACTTATTTATTCTAGAAGACATAAGTGATACAGACATAGACGGGTACCAGTATGAAAATTTATGACACAATTAGTGGTTACAAACGAGCCCCAATGGGCTTCGCCCATGTATGATTTGTTAGGCTTAGTCCATACATTAGTTATTGGGCTTGGCCCAATCGTCCAAAAACCCATTAAATATAGACACACTTATAAAAGCCCGAACAGTTATACGTAATAATTATGGTTCTAATCATACCCGACTTGATCTCAGTACGGAACACGGGGTCATACCATATGTAATATATCACAATAAGAGTTACCTACATAAATACTATCTACATGAATTATGAACTTATAATTATAATATTACTCATACCTATTACCTGCACTCGCGTATCTATAAATCTCAAACACTGGTATAAGATGTTCCGCTTATAAAAATAAGCACAATAATTAATAATAAGTAAGTATATATTTATATAAAAGTGAATATTAATGTCTCACATTTAAAATTATTAAAAACAATGTCTAGTAAAACAATTTAAATAAATGTTACATGTATTTATATAAAATCAATGTTTTTTTTATAAAATCTATCATCTAACAAATATAAACATCCCTACATATAGTTATATTATATATTTACATAAGAAATTAGTTACTTATACTACCTAGTTAATTAAACCCTTTTAAATGAATCAAACTTTATGTAAAAAGATTATCCTTTTATAAAATCTCCACACTTATTTAAAATTACTAAAATCTAGCCATAAAATCTAGACACGAGAAAGTGACATGTGTCCATCTTAAACCTTTATTTATTAGTATAGATTTAATATAATTAGTATTCATCTTTAATAATATATTTATAATATCATTATTATTTAATAAGATAGATGCGCATTTATTAGGAGAGAGAGGCGGGAAAACAAATGTGAGGAAGCACGAGAAAGTGACATGTGTCAATCTTAAACCTTTATTTATTAGTATAGATTTACATAAGAAATAGTTACTTATACTACCTATTTAGTTAAACCCTTTTAAATGAATCAAACTTCATGTAAAAAGATTATCCTTTTAAAAAATCTCCACACTTATTTAAAATTCCTAAAATCTAGCCATAATCCCTTTCTCTCTGTCTTGAAATTTTCGACCAAGCCATACACCCCCCCCCCCCACATATCCCACGAT
This sequence comes from Smallanthus sonchifolius, assembly GCA_023525975.1. Lineage (NCBI taxonomy): Eukaryota > Viridiplantae > Streptophyta > Magnoliopsida > Asterales > Asteraceae > Smallanthus > Smallanthus sonchifolius. The sequence continues at coordinate 22,943,931 of CM042043.1, forward strand.
TTTTTTATAGAATTTTACCTATTTTATAGCAATCTTGATCAAATCTAGTATTATCTTTCAAATCTTCCTAATTCCCAATACATACCTCTTCCAAATCCTACCATATCTAACTTAAAGTCAAACCCTCAAATCTCTCAATAATCTCTCATAATCCAAGAAGGCAGACATGAAAATATCGATGTTCCATTCATCAAGCATGCAGAGACTTTACAAAAATCTACCCAAGATCCTTTTCTATATCTCTTTCTTACTAGCTTTCATTCATCCTCAAGAAATTCTGAAGTTATTCTTCAATTTCCAGCCATATTCATCTCTATACCAGCCCTTAATCCAAATTCTTGAAGGCTTCCTGAATAAATTCTAGTGTTGGTTCAAGTGTTCTTCAAGAGTTGTCAAGGTAAACCATGGATTCATCCCCAACTTTTGCATAGTTCTTACTTAAACTCTTTGAATATATGATTTCTCATAAACTCACTATTGTTCTAGCCATTAAACACCACCAAAACCCTTGCTTATTCTGCTGAGAATTCAACCCAAGACCATCCAAGAAGGTACGGGCTCGACTCCTACGCATACGTGCGATATCCTTGTAAGTTCTAGTTCCTACGTGTGTTTCATCACGTCCTAATTACTCTAACTTGTTCACATAGAGAATAATCAATGTCTCAGGCCTTAATATAGCCATACTACAGCCCCATCAAGAGCCAAGAACGAAACACGTGAAAGGTAAACCGAAAACCCGTACCGTATTCTATTATTTCATGTGTAAATCAATAGTCTCTTTAAGCTTTCTAATCAACTCTCATTCCTTCAAAACCCACGAAATTCACAGATCAATTGGACCTAGTTGGAGCCTCTTATACGTGCATATAATCAGCCCTTCAAAAAGGTACACAAAGCCTACCCGAAAACCTTACGTTTATAAGCATTATTTTCGCTATTTTACACCGTTGTAGGCACGTACGACCCCCTATATGTCCAAACCAATAAAAATGCTAAATTTACAGATTACTAAGTTTCTAAAGATGACTCATAACAACTTATGGCTCTAAACTTGAAAAGATATCAAAAATCATCGAAAAACCGTTGTGAAACCGTTGAAAACGGATTCCACAATCTTATTTATTCAAAAACAACCTTTTCACCAACAAAATTATAAACTCAGAATTTTTCCAGAGAGTATATGTCCCAAATAAAGAGTTTTTCAAAAAGAATCACTCGAAACGTTTACAAAACGACCGTACGATTTTAAAACAAGTTTTAGAGCCGTAAATTGGGAAAAATAGTTAGACACCTCATAAAATTATGAAATTTTACACCAATCTTTATAAAACTAATATAAACCCAAGAAAAAATGTTGAATTAGGTGCAGGTCTTCAATTAATATTATTCTTGTTTAACGTAGGTAAAATAAACTGATAACAACATGAATTTTTAATAAATAGTGTTTCTAACCAAAAACTAAGTTTTATAATTTTTAGGACTTAAAAATACTGTACTAAGGCTGTATAAAATGTAAAGTCTAATTTGTAAGTTCATTTAATAATATTTAGGAATTTAGGTCATTTCTAGACAATTAATTGCACTAAAAATAGAAAACTACAGAAAATAATTATATAAAAATTATTTTTATGCTTTATAAGTCCTAACCTACTGTATAAAAATATAACTTAGAAATATTGAGGTAATATTAATTATTAAAGAAAATATATCATTTAAACGATAGCTAATTAAGTAAAAGTAACAAAAACAATAAAATAGTTATAAACCTCATTTTTCCAGAATTTTTGTCTTGTATAATTTAAGTATGACTCCCACTTGAATCTTATAGATAACCTTAAATTATATATTAGTTATTCACTTCAAAAATGTGAATTTTCGCAAAACCAACATGTTAGAATTTAACGGTATCACAATATTATTATTTTACCCCTTTTTGTAGATATAGATAACTCATATAATAACTAAAAACTATAATAATTTAAGTATTAATATGTATACTTAACCTAATCTTATTCGATGATAAATAATATATTAATCAAACTAATAGATCGGGTTCATTTGGACATAGTGTACAATATCACCTTAGGACACCGACACGTATGGACTAGTCTATGATATTTGATTTATTAGTAACACATTTTTCTAAACATAGGGGCCCTAGTTTGTACCAACCGACGACTTATCTTTCAAGCTACCACAAGGTGAGTTCATGTGATCCCCGTTTTACAAATTATTTCTATACACGTTTTGGGGACATGAGATACATACTCCTAAACTATTTTATACTTGGTGTGATACATAAATAAGACCATTTTAGCTGCCATAACGAATCCCTGAACTTTCGTACACAATCATTAACTCCTTTGGAGCCAACGAATATATGGGTAGTACTATCTGGTGAAACCCTCACACACCATGGGCCCGACGTAACCGGGACAACCTCCCATGGAATGATAATCATATAATGATGATAAATATCTTGTGACATATATTCGTTTAACAGTTGTAAGCTTATGTTGGCAGACGTGAGCAATTAAACCCATAACAATAAGGGGTATGGGTTAGGGGAAAATTATTATTTCTAGATGTCCACGGGTTGTGTGCACAGGGTTGATTGTGAACTTATTTATTATGCACCAAACTTATTTATTTGTGTCTGTTGTCTAAAACGCATGAATTCACCAACATTTTGTTGACTCATTTTGAGTATGTATTTCAGGTACTAACCAAGAGAAGGAGACTTAGGCACGACACTTAGAGTACAACCATGAAAAAACTAGAAGAATAAATTGTTTAGACAATAGTACTTTGATTGGTTGTAACTTTGTTTTATTTACTTTCAAGACATGTATTTTTTTTCTAGTTTGGACGTTTAGTCCAACTAAGTAATGTAATTTGTATTTCCGCTGCGTTTGGTTGATATCAGTCATCACGCCTAGCCCCCTGGTCGGGTTGTGACATGTATTGTGAGATAAGTATATAAAAATATAAGTAAATATATTTTTAGGATGGTTTCACAAGATCAGGTTTTAAATTTATAAAATGATAATTACTTTAACTTAAAACACACACACTAGGCAAGTGTACCTATCGCAACATAATATAGTTTAGGTAAGAACCAAGTATCGAACCACTTGACACGGTCGAGTTCTAATACTTAACTTTTGATATCGTTTAGCCGGATTAATTAGTGAGTGGCTTTTGTGTGCTCGTGAAACTGAAAAGTAAATGACGGTAAAGTAAATAACATAAAAGTAAAAACGTGTGTGATGTGTGTAACATAAATGTAACTAGAAGAATAGTATATAGCAGATAAGTTAATAAGGCGAAATTATTGCTTCGGGTTTTGAATCAGCTTGGTACGTGATAATGTTAAGTTTGCTAATTCAGTGGTATGACTACTACAAACTTGTGACCCGAGTCACCGCTAGAGTCTTGTCCTCACTACATTTGATTCAAGAATTATAATCTTTAAATTAAAATAGTAGTGCCTCCCGTTAGGGACAACAGTTACCATCAACCCATCGAATAGTCATCTCCGGGTTGGTTTAAGATATCAGACTTAAAATAATTTATATTAAAGTTAAATAGGTGATTATATTTTGCTCATTGGGAGGCGGTGTAACAATGGGACGAAGTATAAAGACGTACCGTTCCCAACATGAGTTAACCAATTCTTGGTCACATAATAAGCTCGTATAAATACGTACGATCTTAGAAGTATAGACCAAGCCTTGTCTTATAAATCTCTGCTCGTATAAAGACGTACAACTTTCAAAGGAAGTTTGATTTAAAAGGATTTTACGATCTTACTCTTTAAAATCAAGACACTCATAAATATAAAGACGGATTTAGACAATGATAAAAGCCCACCGAAAGGTGGTTTTTAAGAGCGAGTTAATTAAAGAAGCTTTACAAAGAAGCTTTAGCCATGAATGGCCATAACGACTAGTGTAACGGTAAGTTTCGTAGGCTCCCCTATCGTGAAACAAGGAGGAAGAGCCCCTCTAATCTATACTCTAACTACGAGAATGCTCTCTTCTGGTGTGTTCTTGAGGTATGGATGGGTGTGTTGAATGAAGAACTCAAGACTCATATTGATAGGCCTCAAAATGTGTAATGCACGGCCGTGCATTGGGTTGCACGGTCGTGCAAAGGCCTAGGGAATCAAAAAGGGTACAAAGGACACTGTACTGGGCCGTGGGGGAGAAGGAAGGGCATTGCACGGCCGTGCAATGGGATGCACGACCGTGCATCCCTCCTTTTTCTTACAGGTTTGTCTTTTAGCTCCTTGGTTGACTTTTGTTGACCAATTTTCACTTCTTGGGGGTCAAAGCTCGGGAATGAACCTTCTAAAAGCTTGAATTCTTGGTGTTTTTTTATAAGATTTAGCTTGATTTATATTTTCAACACCGAATAACCTGCAATTACAAAATATAAATGTTTTAAGCATCAATTGCAAGGTTATTATTCAATTAGTACTATAATATGGGGATTAATATGTATATAAAATATGTATAAACGATGACATATCGTAACACCCCACACTTCAACTTAGCTTGTCCTAAAACAAACTCATGCATGATCATACCCATAACTAAAAACTTTACAAAGTTAATGGAACTACAAACAAGTCGAAGCTCTGGGATAACTCTTGAGTTACTTATTCTATTTTTGTATTTTTCTGTTTTAAGATGATGGAATCCATGACAAGCCTACTAGAACTTTGATTATGCAAAACTCTTCACTACTCACAACGTTCACACAACTCTAGGGTTATATATGTATGGATAGTGTAAGTTAAGTGGAACAATCAAGTTCAAATCGATTATGCAATCGTCATAAGTTTGTATGCAAATAAAGTCTCCACCAACTAACCAAGTAGTATGCATGAATCAAGAGGACTTAAAGGGCTGTAATATGGCTAAAGTAAAACTAAAGGTGAAAATGAAAATCTTTTTGGATGTTTAGGGGTTTTAAGGGCTGCAGCTATCGTGAAACACACAGCTACGGCCTCATGGCTTAAAATGAAAAATACTAGCAGGTCCCTCTACAGTAATCAGATCATGAGGGTATAACTAATCTAAGGGCTCGTTTATGGTCAGATTTCCAAGACCAAGATCTCTCATCAATGCTAGCTCGTCCCTTATTGCGTAATACACATTGTTGCCTTTTCGTATGGTTCTTTCGTGTGACAATCCGACTTTACAAGTGAACCCCATTAATTAAAACCAGTTAAACTTAACCTAATTAACTTAACTCTAACCACAAGGACTATTTCTGCAAAATTTCTAAACCTGAATGCATGAAACTATAGGGATTGTTTCTGTCAAGTCCTAAAACTTAATCTTTTGACTCTTAAAGTCAAAATCAAAGGGGGATCAAATTTGAATTCCATAACCGAAATTCGTCCGATTCTATAACTGATATGCACGATCACTCCATTAACGACCATTATTGACACCTTAATCACAGCTTTAATCCGACATTAAACTCAATTATGGGAATTAAGTCCAAAAACGTCGACCATTATCATATCCTTATCAAATTCATTCGTTTCTGTTATCATTCTCACAAATCGACCCTCTAGACACACGCGACGAACATTTCAGAAGCAATACCACCCGTCAATTTCACCGGAGTTGAAGCCGGAGTCGCCGGAGACCAAGCTTGCGCAAGTCAGAATTCCACTTAGTCGTACACCATCATTTCCATATTCATTCTAGTAATTGTTTACAGTCTTAGTTTCGTTTCAATTCATAGATCAAAAGCCCTATCATTATCAGGGCTTACATTATCGAATTGAACCTGATCTAGATTCTAGGGTTCATATGAAACCGATTTAATCAAACCCTAACCTACACTCAATCTCAATAAATTAAATGGCATCAACAGTTTCGCAAACATGTACTTATCGAAAACCCTTTGTTAAGTTTATCAAGCAACACCGAATTTTTCAAGGTCTGTAAACTAGGGTTTGTTCTTAAAACAATTTGGGGCTTTCGATCCTAATCACTGTCTAATTCAAATTAAACCGCATAGGCAGATTCGAAATACCCTAATAAGTGAAAGCCCCATAATTCTATCAATTAATCTTATCAGATTTGGTTGATTTGATTTGTGGTTTCAAAACTAGGGTTTCGGGATTTCAATTGAGCAATAAACGATTATAAACTTAATGGTTTTGCAATTAAACCCACCAAATGATTCGAAATACATAGTCTAACAAAACCCCTACACTTTTATGATCAATCGCGACTGAAATCGATGGATTAGGGACTTGGTTTCGGTTCGGCTTATGTGGGGAAGTAGAACCCATGTAACATGTGTGTTAAAACCATTTCTGACCAGGTTCTGTCACGATAGCCCTAGCGGGTGGACTGGTTAAGTGTGTGTGCTTGTGTGGGAGAGACCCGGGTTTGAGTCTCTCCACACCCTTTTGTTTTAAAAACTGTTTTTATTATTATTTTAATATAAAAATCAATACCCTATAATATTATATTAATACGTTAACGTGTTTTGAAACCTGGAAACACCCGAAGGCTCGGGATCTATTTAAGAAACATTTTAGGGAATTTTGGCGATATTAAAAATAATATATTAATTATATTATTTCACAAAATCATTATTTAAAAACACGCAAGCAATTGTGTTTATAATTATGATCGGGTTTAGTTTTTGTAACCGTTTTAATATTATTTCCCATAATTAAAAATAGTATATTTATATATTATTTTCATCGCTTTAACGAGCGTTGTGTAACACTTCGAATTTATAAATAATATAACTAGTTATATTACTACCCTTGTTTATATATTCTCAATAAAAATAATATAATTATTATTTTTGACACATAAATGATTACCGTATTAATTCTACGAGTTTAAAAATAATATAATAATATTATTTTCTAGATCACTACTTAATGACGATGACGCTTGAACATGTTTATTTTATATTAATTGGCCATTCGTCGCGTATCGTGCTCATCATATTTATTAATTAAAAATTCTCATTTCCGTGGACACGTTCGTCTACTCTTGAACATTAGAGCGTTTCTTTTAGGACGTTCCTCATTCCGTATTGTCGTCACATATTCCATTGTATCCCTAATATTATGTGTAATTCTAGGGCATACGTAAGCCGTTGCAGGCTAACACTCGTGGTTTCAATCTTAATCTAGTGTGAACCTACTTACGCCGTTCAGGTGAGTTTTCACGGCCCCTTTTACTGTTTTATCTTAGGGGAGAAAACATGTCGCAAACTATTTTTGGAATATTGTATTCATATGTTATCAATGTTAAAGCTAAGCATAACACGCTATCACTGAAAGTCCTCAACACACATCAAACTGTTAATATGGATCTTAGCGAGGTGGTGTTTAGTAGTAATACTGGGTTTGACAAATCCCACCCGCGTTAGTCGCGCTAACACGACTTGAGGTCGAACGGGTGAAATGTTAGCCTACTCACATCGCAGGAGTTGATAGACCTGGCATGAGTCAAATAAACAAACAGTCAGCTTCGGTTACGAGCGCTTAAGTTAAACATGAAATGTAGGTTAGCTACCTATAGATACATATTGAATGATCAATAATCTGGTAAACGTTTATATATATACTGAAACCTGTGAACTCGCCAACCTCGTGTTGATATCTTTTCTTACATGTTTTCTCAGGTCGCTAAGATAAGGCACAAGTCCACATATAGGACATGCATGGGATTCTTCTACTGAATTATGTTTTATTTTTTTGTTTGGACTATTTTGAATTATGTTTGGATTGGACTTTTTGGGCGCGTTTGTTTTGCGAATTTACTTTTTATACGTTTCCGCATTAACTCTGATTGATATGATATTTTCATATAAGTCCCATGTAGAGTCGTTCAATTTAACTAATGACTGAGATCCTGGTTTGTCACTTCCCAAAAACGGTAAAACTCCGTTAGTTGAAATTGGGGGTGTGACAGATTGGTATCAGAGCCAGGTTTTAGAGAACTAGAATTGTATACTAGACTATAACCTCACACATTAGTTACTTATCATAAGCGTTATGTATTGGCACTTATGTATTACGTTACAGGATCGTGTCTTCAACCCCACCACCATCACCTAAGGCACATATCTTATCATCCCCGGAGCCCAAAAGGCGTCGGACTAGTTCTAGTGACAACTCGGTGGAACAGGGTGAACCAAGTAGTGCACAAGCAAGGAACGCAACACTTAATTGGAGTGCATATCCGAAGATGATCCAAAGGTGGATCGAGATGGGAAATGTTCCATCACTCTATTTTTGTTCAACTTCCTCATCCTCCACTTTGCCAAGCTTGCCATGCACCATGGAACAAGCCTTTGCAGATTTTGTGTTTATTATAACTAAGGAGTTAAAGGCGATGAAAGAAGCCACTGATGTGATACCGACATTCTAGAACGAGAACCGCAAGTGGAAGAAAACAAGGTAGGGATAGAGCTTTTGACCACTGAACTAGCAGCAAGGAATCAGGTCCACAACCTTTTGGTGGATCGGGTTACACATCTGGAGACGAGGGTGGAAACCTAGGACCATGATGTAGGAGGGATTCTGGAGAGAGTGACTCACCTGGAAGCCCAACTACAAGTAGCAGACCATGCTGCTAAAGGACTTCGAGAGAGAGTGACCCACTTGGAAGACCAACCGCAAGCAACCCTATTTCTGGAGGACGTTCCACTTTCGGACGAAGAGGAGGAGCCATTCGAGGAGGAACCCTTAGAGGATGAGCCCTTAGAGAAGGAGCCACCCGAGGAGGAACCGGTGGAGATCGACGATGCTCAATCATACGTTTCTTTCGATGACGAGGATGTTTGATGATCTTTCTATTCTATCTTTCCTTTTCATTCATGTTTCGTTTATGTTATTTCTCGTTTCAAACCTAGATGGGTAAGGTTGTTCCCATTCAATAAAAGCATGAGAAGTTTAATGTTTTGAGTTATTTATTTTTGTAGCTTTACAATTTATTTAATTTTCAAAATATTAGATGTTGTATTTCCTTACTTGTACATAAATAATGTTTAATATGCGATATATTTCTCATTGTTTATATTCGTGAATGTGAAGAATCATGTTGGGAAGAGGACGTGGAGGTCGTGCCGGTGGCCGAGGTACCATCAACATGACAGCAGCGGAGCTGGTGGCACTAATCAACGATAGTGTGGCTGAGGCTCTAGCAGCACAGAATGCTGCAGGTAAATGCTATAACCATTGACTAGTGAGGTCAATTCATCCCTTAAAGAGCCTTTCCTATGCTTTATAATCCCAATCCAATATTATGTTTCTAAATCCAGGCCAGCAGAATCAGCAACCAGCATGCACGTTCAAGACATTTATGGACTGCAAGCCCTACACCTTTAGTGGAGCCGAAGGAGCTGTCAGACTACTCTGGTGGTTCGAAAAAGTAGAATCGGTGTTTGCCATGTGCAACTGCCCGGTGGCCAATCAGGTCAAGTTCGCTTCTGGAACTTTGGAGGGCCCGGCTCTCACCTGGTGGAACGCTCAGGTCCAGATGTGGGGTTTAGCCATGACCAATGCACTTCCGTGGGAGGAGTTTAAGACGATGATGAAGGAGGAGTACTGCCCTTGGGATGAAATTCAGAAGTTGGAAGGAGAATTCTCGAACCTGAAAATGGAAGGTTCTGAAATCGAGCTATATACCACTCGCTCCCATGAGCTTGCTACCATGTGCTCACACATGGTGACTCCTGATTACAAGAGGATTGAGCTGTACATTGGAGGCTTAGTACCTCAGATTCAGATTCAGAGTATGGTCACCTCATCCAACCCTACTACCATCCAGCAGACTATCAGACTAACCCACAAGTTAACCGATCAGACGGTGACTCAAGGGACTCTACCCCTGAGGGGTTCAGTCTCTAAACCCACCGACAATCATAAGCGCAAGTTTGATCACAACTCCAACTCTCACTCCAACTCCAAGGACCCCAGTCCAATCAACCTCAGCAGCAGCGAAAGTTTGAGCCTGCTAAGAACTTTAATCAGACGACCTCTTCAGGTCAAAATCAGGGTGGTTATGCGGGGAAATCCCCTAAGTGTAACAAGTGCAACTTTCATCACTTCGGGATTTGCAACCGTTGTCAGCAGTGTGGCAAGATGGGCCATGCTGCCAAATATTGTAGGGGTGAGTTGCAAGGCAAGCAGCCTTTTCAACAGCCTAGGTCTATAAAGGGCTGTTTCGAGTGTGGCAAGGAGGGACATTTTCAGAAGAGTTGTCCTCGGTTAAAGAAGGGAGGTAATGGAAATCACAACCCTAATCAGAACAACTACAATGGTGGCAACAACGGTAATAATGGGGGGAATAGTGCAAAGGGACGAGCCTTCGTGCTAGGATCTGTAGAAGCTCGTTATGATCATAATGTGGTCACCGGTAAGTTTCTCTTAAATAATTACTTTGCTTCTGTCCTTTTTGACACTGGTGCTGATAGGAGTTTTATATCTAAGAAACTCAGTGATATGATAAAAGGAACTCCAACTCTGTTAGAAGCTAAGTATATAATAGAGATAACCGATGGCCAAATAATTGAAGCAATCCACATTCTTAAGGGTTGTAAGCTGGAACTAGCTAGTCATATACTTGATATCGACCTTATGCCGATCACACTTGGTAGTTTTGATGTAATTGTCGGCATGGATTGGTTATCTAAAAACCAAGCTGAAATCATCTATCATGAGAAAATTGTTCGCATTCCTCTCCCGAGTGGAGAAACTCTTTCCGTTCAGGGCGAAAAGGTTGGTGCAGTCATGGGATCATATCCTTCATGAAAGCCCAGAAATGCCTTCGAAAAGGGCATACTGCTATTTTGACTCTCGTTGCTGAGCAGCCATCGGAAGAGAAGAAGATTGATGATATTCCCATCGTTCGTGAATTTCTGGAAGTATTTCCTGAGGATTTGCCTGGTCTGCCACCACACCGTCAAGTTGAATTCCAAATCGATCTAGCACCCGGAGCGGCACCGATCGCTCGGGCACCTTATAGACTAGCACCTAGCGAATTGCAAGAGCTATCTACTCAGTTACAGGAATTGTTGGATAAATGTTTCATCCGACCTAGCTCATTGCCATGGGGAGCTCCAGTTCTGTTTGTCAAGAAGAAGGACGGGACTTTCCGTATGTGTATCGACTACCGCGAACTGAATAAAGTCACAATCAAGAATCGTTATCCTTTGCCTCGTATAGATGATCTCTTTAACCAACTCCAAGGATCAAGCTTCTATTCCAAAATAGATCTTAGGTCCGGTTATCATCAATTGAGAGTCCGAGATGAGGATATCTCTAAGACTGCTTTCAGGACAAGGTACGGCCACTATGAATTTATGGTCATGCCTTTCGGATTAACCAACGCACCCGCGGTGTTCATGGATCTCATGAACCGTGTGTGTAAGCCATACCTTGATCAATTTGTCATCGTTTTCATCGACGACATTCTTATTTATTCCAAGAACAAGGAGGAACATGAGGAACAAGTGTGACTTCTGGATCCGGGAAGTTCAATTCTTAGGACATGTGGTTAACGAGAAGGGAATACATGTCGATCCATCAAAGATAGAAGCCATCAAGAATTGGGCAGTATCGATGACTCCGACTGAGGTGCGATAATTTTTGGGATTGGCTGGATATTACCGTTGATTCATCGAGGGATTCTCTAAGATTGCACAACCCCTCACTACCTTAACTCAAAAGGGTAAAGCCTATAACTGGGGCGATAACCAAGAGTCAGCATTCCAACATCTTAAACAGAAACTTTGCAGTGCACCTATTCTAGCTCTTCCGAAATGAACGGATGATTTTGTGGTGTTTTGTGACGCATCCATTTAGGGTTTGGTTTGTGTTCTAATGCAACAAGAAAAGGTGATCGCATATGCTTCACGTCAACTAAAGATTCACGAGAAAAACTACACTACTCATGACCTAGAGCCGGGAGCTGTAGTTTTCGCACTTAAGATATGGAGACACTACTTGTACGGTACCAAGTGCACCATCTACACCGATCATAAGAGTCTTCAGCATATCTTCGAGCAAAAAGAACTGAATATGAGACATCGTCATTAGGTCGAGCTCTTGAATGATTATGACTATGCGATCCGGTATCATCCGGGTAAGTCTAATGTTGTACTTGATGCCCTAAGTCGAAAGGAAACCAAGCCCAAACTATTTCGAGCATTACAGCTTACTATCCACCCTGGATTACCTGACAAAATCCGTAGTGCTCAACTCGAATCCTTGGAAAAGGAGAACCTACCGCTGGAAGGTACTCGCGGTATGGAAGCACAACTCGAGGTTAAATCTGACGGTATTCCCTACTTCGCCGAACGAATATGGGTTCCAGTATTCGGAAACTTAAAGGAACTAGTCATGGATGAGGCTCATAAATCTCGTTACTCTATTCATCCAGGTTCCGACAAGATGTATCATGACCTAAAGTTGTTGTATTGGTGGCTAAAGATGAAGGACGAAATAGCCACCTATGTGAGCAAGTGCCTGACTTGCGCGAAGGTCAAAGTTGAATATCAAAAGCCTTCTGGTCTTCTCCAACAACCAGAGATTCCCATGTGGAAATGGGAGCAGATATCTATGGACTTTATCACAAAATTGCCACGAACTCCTACCGGATGTGATACCACTTGGGTAATCGTTGATCGTTTAACAAAGTCCGCTCACTTCTTAGCAGTCAAGGAAACCAAAAAAATGGATAAGGTTACTCGTATATACTTGAAAGAAGTAGTCTCTCGGCACGGGGTGCCAATCTCTATCATTTTGGATCGTGATGCACGATTCACCTCTCGTTTCTGGCAATCGTTACATAAAGCTTTAGGCACGCGTATAGATATGAGCACATCATTCCATCCTCAAACTGATGGCCAGACAGAACGTACTATTCAAACTCTGGAGGACATGCTACGAGCTTGTGTGATTGATTTCGGTAACACTTGGGAGTCTCACCTACCGTTGGTGGAGTTCTCCTACAACAACAGTTATCACACTAGCATCAAGGCAACTCCATTTGAAGCATTATATGGACGGAAATGTCGTTCTCCTATTTGTTGGCCTGAAGTTGGGGATAGTCAACTTACAGGTCCTGAACTCGTACTTGAAACTTCTGAGAAGATCATTCAAATTAGAAACCGTATGGCGGAAGCTCGTGACCGTCAAAAGAGCTATGCCGATAAGCGTCGTAAACCGTTAGAATTTCAAGTAGGGGATATGGTTTTGTTAAAAGTCTCACCTTGGAAGGGTGTCATTCGTTTTGGGAAATGAGGCAAGCTGAATCCTCGTTATGTTGGACCATTCAAGATAGTGAAAAAGATTGGTCCAGTAGCGTATCAACTGGACCTACCTAAAGGACTTAGTGGTGTACATAACGTCTTTCACGTCTCAAACTTGAAGAAATGCCTAGCAGACGAGTCACTCGCGGTTCCTCTTGAGGAACTACACATTGATGAACAGTTGCGTTTCATCGAGGAACCCATGGAAATTATGGATAGGGAAGTCAAAACGTTAAAACGCAGTAAAATCCCTATTGTCAGACTTCGTTGGAACTCGAAATGCGGACCGGAATTCACTTGGGAGCGTGAGGATCAGATAATGCGCAAATATCCTAATCTGTTCAAGCACTCCACGTCAAACTCTTAAGGTACTATTCTAATTTTCGGGACAAAAATTCTTTCAACTAGGGGATGATGTGACATCCGAAAAAAAAAATTATTATTTTAATTTTCGGGACAAAAATTCTTTCAACTAGGGGATGATGTGATAATCCGACTTTACAGGTTAACCCCGTAATTAAAACCAGTTAAACTTAAACTAATTAACTTAACTCTAACCTCACGGACTATTTCTGCCAAATTTCTAAACCTGAATGCATGAAACTATAGGGATTGTTTCTGTCAGTCCCCAAAACTTAATCTCTTGACTCTCAAAGTCAAAATCAAAGGGGGATTTACTCTGTTTGACTTTCAAAAGTCAAACTCGCAAGCCTTTGATCAAATTTGAATTCCATCGCCAAAATTTGTCCGATTCTGTAACTGATATGCACGATCACTCCATTAACGACCATCATTGACACCTTAATCGCAGATGTAATCCGACATTAAACTCAATTATGGGAATTAAGTCCAAAACCGTCGACCATTATCATATCCTCATCAAATTCAATCGTTTATGTTATCATTCTCACAAATCGACCCTCTGCACACACGCGACGGACATTTCAGAAGCAATACCACCGGTCAATTTCACCGGAGTTGAAGCCTGAGTCACCGGGGACGAAGCTTGCGCAAGTCGGAATTCCACTTAGTCATACACCATCATTTCCATATTCATTATGGTAATTTTTTACAGTCTTAGTTCTATTTCAATTCATAGATCAAAAGCCCTATCATTATCAGGGCTTGCATTATCGAATTGAACCTGATCTAGATTCTAGGGTTCATATAAAACCGATTTAGTCGAAACCTAACCAACACTCAATCTCAATCAAATTAAATGGCATCAACAGTTTCGCAAACATGTACTTATCGAAAACCCTTTGTTAATTTTATCAAGCAACACTGAATTTGTCAAGATCTGTAAACTAAGGTTTGTTCTTAAAACAATTTGGGGCTTTCGATCCTAATCACTGTCTAATTCAAATTAAACCGCATAGGCAGATTCGAAATACCCTAATAAGTGAAAGCCCCATAATTCTATCAATTAATCTTATCAGATTTGGTTGATTTGATTTGTGGTTTCAAAACTAGGGTTTCGGGATTTCAATTGAGCAATAAACGATTATAAACTTAATGGTTTTGCAATTAAACCCACCAAATGATTCGAAATACATAGTCTAACAAAACCCCTACACTTTTATGATCAATCGCGACTGAAATCGATGGATTAGGGACTTGGTTTCGGTTCGGCTTATGTGGGGAAGTAGAACCCATGTAACATGTGTGTTAAAACCATTTCTGACCAGGTTCTGTCACGATAGCCCTAGTGGGTGGACTGGTTAAGTGTGTGTGCTTGTGTGGGAGAGACCCGGGTTCGAGTCTCTCCACACCCTTTTGTTTTAAAAACTGATTTTATTATTATTTTAATATAAACATCAATACCTATAATATTATATTAATATGTTAACGTGTTTTAAAACCCGAAAACACCCGAAGGCTCGGGATCTATTTAAGAAACATTTTAGGGAATTTTGGCAATATTAAAATAATATATTAATTATATTATTTCAAAAAATCATTATTTAAAAACACGCAAGCAATTGTGTTTATAATTATGATCAGGTTTAGTTTTTGTAACCGTTTTAATATTATTTCCCATAATTAAAAATAATATATTTATATATTATTTTCATCGCTTTAACGAGCGTTGTGTAACACTTCGAATTTATAAATAATATAACTAGTTATATTACTACCCTTGTTTATATATTCTCAATAAAAATAATATAATTATTATTTTTGACACATAAATGATTACCGTATTAATTCTACGAGTTTAAAAATAATATAATAATATTATTTTATAGATCACTACTTAATGACGATGACGCTTGAACATGTTTATTTTATATTAATTGGTCATTCGTCGCGTATCGTGCTCATCATATTTATTAATTAAAAATTCTCATTTCCGTGGACACGTTCGTCTACTCTTGAACATTAGAGCGTTTCTTTTAGGACGTTCCTCATTCCGTATTGTCGTCACATATTCCATTGTATCCCTAATTATTATGTGTATAATTCTAGGGCATACGTAATCCATTGAAGGCTAACACTCGTGGTTTCAATCTTAATCTAGTGTGAACCTACCTACGCCATTCAGGTGAGTTTTCACGGCCCCTTTTATTGTTTTATCTTGGGGGAGAAAACATGTCGCAAACTATTTTTGGAATATTGTATTCATATGTTATCAATGTTAAAGCTAAGCGTAACACGCTATCACTGAAAGTCCTCAACACACATCGGACCGTTATTATGGATCTTAGCGAGGTAATGTTTTGTAGTACAACTGGGTTTGACAAATCCCACCCGCGTTAATCACGCTAACTCGACTTGAGGTCGGGTGAAATGTTAGCCTACTCACATCGCAAGAGTTGATAGACCTAGCAGGAGGCAAATAAATAAACAGTCAGCTTCGGTTGTGAGCGCTTAAGTTAAACATGAAATGTAGGTTAGATTCCTATAGATACACATTGAATGATCAAGAATTTGGTAAACGTTTATATATATACTGAAACCTGTGAACTCACCAACCTCGTGTTGATATCTTTTTTATATGTTTTCTCAGGTCGCTAAGATAAGGCACTGGTGCACGTATAGGACATGCATGGGATTCTTCTATTGAATTATGTTTTATTATTTTGTTTGGACTATTTTGAATTATGTTTGGACTGGACTTTTTGGGCGCATTTGTTTTGCGCAGTTACTTTTTATACGTTTCCGCATTAACTCTGATTGATATGATATTTTCATTTGAGTCCCATGTAGAGTCGTTCAATGTTACTAATGACTGAGATCCTGGTTTGTCACTTCCTAAAAATGGTAAAACTCTGTTAGTTGAAATTGGGGGTGTGACATTTCGACTTGTAGCCTAACAGCTCCTATTTCAATCAAGTGTGTATATTCACTTTGTGAGTAAGTTTGATTCTTGCTACACTTTCCATTGTGGCTCCAGTTGCCACACTTTCTACATTTATCGTATCTTTTGGCTCTTCTTTTGGCGGCACTTTTCGACAAGCCGCAGAATTGTTGCAATTGTTCTTGCTTGCGCCGTCGCTTTCTTACATCACTGGTTGCTTGGAAAATATTTTCTCAGAGTTCGGTTGGTAATTCAAGCTTTGCGAAATGAACATTGAAAAGCAAATCGAAATCAAAGGAATGCATGTCTAGTTTTTTAAGGTCTCCCGGTAAAAGACCAAGATTTTTTATAAATCAAAACAAATTCTTCAATAATTCTCTTTCCTCAATTTCCTTGAAATAATGTTTCAATGAATTCCTTGCAGATAGTTTGGCTATTTTCCTGATACATCCACCTTCTGTATATTCTAAATCTTCTGAGTAGGGCATATTCTTTCCAAAATTGTCTTGATGATAGTAAACTTGAAATGACATCATAGGGTAATTTTATTATTTTGAAGACAATTAGCCAATAACCGGTGTTTGCAAAAAGCTAGTTGGGTGATAAGTATAGGTAATAGAAAAGAAAAGGCTAAGGCTCAGAGGGCTATCTAGGCGGATAATATTTTTGGTATTTTTGGTTTTTATGGATAATAAGGGTAATAAAGTCGTAGGTGCCTCAATTATTTTCATACTTCCACTGGTTCATTGTCTTGATATGTATAAGTAATACAATTTCTAATTATGCATAGAATTCAATCGAATAAACACTCAATATACCAAACGAAAGAGCCTGTAAAAATAATGATAATAATGCTCGTGAAAAGGCTCGGATTATTCTCACATGGAAACGGATTGGATATGGTTTAGTGATTTGTTATGCATAATATCCATTTGTTTCTACTTGCCATGTCTTCATCTTATTTAGTTAGGTGCGAACTCAAAGAGGTTTAGATTTAAAGGTTAAAAAATTTTGTAAATTTTTTGGGTTTTATAAAAGGTAGGTTTTTGTGATGTTTTAGTCAAATGGGTAGAAAATCACAAGTTAAATTTTACTGCTCTATGGTTACAAGCAGTCCTGAATCTCTAATTCCCCACCCCCACACTTAAAATTGTGCATTGCCCTCCATGTACAAACACATGTAATGGAATACTATGCAGGAATTAAAATGCATGGAGTTTTAAGGGAAAAGAAACCGGTACTCCCCCGGTCAATTCGGTGTATAACCTATAGCCAAAACTCATTCTTGTTGTCAGGCTGTGCTATCAACTGCTTGTCAACATGTTGCTTCAAAGACTTCATCGAATTTCTCAGAAATTTGATGTGGTTTCCGGCTCCAGGATCATAGAGGTGGAGTGTAACTCCTCAGAGTAGAGAGATGATCTGGTAATGTTATTCTACCTGAAATATAAAAGAAAACATAAAAGCAGACAAAGAAAATAAAAGATAGCAGTTAAGATACAAAGGTCCTAGTATCGTGAAGGCATACCTGGGGACTGAAGTAATTAGAAACTTAAATTTGGAGAAACCAAACCTGAGGTCCATGCTTTCTGCCGTATGCACCAACTTCTCAATTTATTTATGATCATCGGGTTGCCTCCCGGAAGCGCTACGTTTATTTAAGTGTCTTTAGCCCGACTCGTACGTGTTGCATCAGTCTTTCTTCAGATGGGGGCAAACAACCTCCCCTATGTCTCTTATTTCTTCATTCAAGTCGTTCAACTTTGGTAATTTATCAAAATATTCATAGATCAAATTACTGTCGTCAAGATCCTTGGTAAGGTCTATCGTCTTAGGATCTGGTGTCGTTGGTTTGGTAAGATCTAGTGCTTTCCTATTGTCGAGATCTGGTGATTTCCCTTTGTTCAATTCCATTGTTTTCTGTAGTTGATAGTCCAGATTGTAGTCGATAAATTGGGAGATTTCAAAAGGATCACCGAACATGCATTCATACCCTCCGATGTTGTATGTCACTGATTGTTTTCCGACACTGGGTGTGAGAATTCCTTCATTCATGTCAATAACGGCTCTTGCGGTGGCTAAAAATGGACGACCCAAACTTAATGGTACGGAATAGTCGGGTCCCATTTCTAAAACCATGAAGTCGGCAGGAAAGACAAACTTTCCAACTTTTACCAAGTTCTCAATGATTCCTATAGGTGATTTAACTGATCCATCCGCGAGTTCAATTGTTGCATTAACCGATCACGGTTTTCCAATGTTGAGCCTTTGAAACATAGTGAAGGGCATTACATTCACCCTTGCTCCTAGATCAGCGAGTGCGAAAGTGATAGGTAGCGGCCCTAGAGAACATGGTAGGGAGAATTTTCCATGGTCTGAAAGTTTCTTCGGGAGACTCCTTTCAATAAGAGCGACACAATAATTTGTCCTTTTTACCGCTTCTTCCATGTTTCTCTTGTTTATATGGAAATTGTAGGTCCCGGAAGCCTCATCGCGTAGTGGAAATACAAGGATCTGTTCTGTGATTTGTGTGGGAACCAAGAAATGAGACAGAGAAAAACATGAATAAAGATGAAAGAGAATCAAACGATACGTAATCCATAACATAAAACTCATCCCGTGTTACAGACAACATACCGAAGGAGCACACATATCTCATCTAAGCTTACAGTCTAGGGGCGGGAGAGCTCGTCCCGCCCGGACACCTCTCAACCTAGTTCCAGAGTTCCACCTACAAATGAAGACAAGTCTTCTATTTATAGGGGATGGAACATTGCCTGTGTACTTACTAAGTACGCAGGGCATTGGTCTTGCTTACTTACCAAGTATGCAGGGCAAAAGCCTTGTGTACTTACTAAGTACCGGGACCAATCTGATATACGGTCTAAGTACTCAGGAACACCCTCATGCGTACTAGCCACGTACACCGATACATAGAATTTTATCTATAGTTACAAAAACATGCTTCTACAAACTCCCTCTTAACTATAGCATCAAATTATATCTATCTCTAACACTGATAAACATCAGTTTACAAAGAATGTCCTAATAGACTCCCTCTAAACTAATGACATTTGGTGTCTTCTGGCGAGACTTGATCTTCAGGCATTCCACTTGATATCTTCAAATCTTCAAACTTCAGTCTTCAATTGCTGAGTGATTTCACAAACCCGACTCCTTCTTAACTGTAGCTTTCATTGTAGACCAAACCAAGTGCTTCAATAGGAACCAACTAACTCAACACACCTCATTGTAGTTCAACCTCGCAGAAGTATCTTGCTCCACCTTGACTTAGAACTCTGAGTCTCATAATGTCTTCCTAAACAGGTAACAATAGTAGACTAAGACAACTCCAAATCAGCTAGCATATGATACAGAGTTTGAATTTCTAATAAGCTGCATCAAACTAATCAGTTCCCATAGGAATTCTAGTAAGATAAACTTAAGTCTTCAACCAGATGTGTCCAACTATATCCTGTATCTTCATGAGTTAACCAAATTCCCAAAGATGTTTATTTCTAATTTCCCCTTTCAATTTAAGCTCCATCTGACTAGACCAGAAACAAGGGAATGTTTCATATCCCGTCGACCAATGATAAAAGGTACCATTTTCAACTAATAATCCAATGGACACCCAGCTTCATCCTGAAAACACTTGATAGAATCAAACACAAAATCATGCTCAGCAGTGATCATCATATATCCAAAGTCCAACATTCTTCAATTAGATCTTCATTCCTGGATCACACCTCCTAATCTGTATAGGTTCACCGCGGTGAAGTTCCATAACTAGGTTGTCTATCTAGCATTCCGCCCAGATCCCAAATGAGAAATCCCATCATAATTGAATCACATCAAATCTTGAACACATGCTTGACCAATGAGCACGAAAAATATAGTTTACATGAGAATTCATAGTTTATGTTACGGTTTTATCCCCCTCATTTCTCTGTAAACTATGACCAGCTTCATCATCACTTCACTCAAATCCTCAAAAAGCACAACTAGCCAACTCTAGGATTTTATTCTTTTATTCCTTTGCAAAGATCCAAAACAACAAATCCTAAATCCTTAGGTTCAAGTTGTTCTAGTATTCATCCCCTATTAAAGAAGTATCCCGGATACTCGTAGCCACATATTCAGGTTTGAATACCAAAACAAGATGATTCTTTTTCCAAAATACCCAAAGCAACAACATCTTCACAAATAGAACGAGACCTTTAGCTGATGACGACTCAATTGCTCCAATTAGTTCAGCATTCATACCTAATTAAATAAGTATCCCGGATACTCGTTGCCCCCATTTTCAGGTTTGAACACTTAAACAATGTATGACAAGTGGTATCATCAAACAAAAATCTCGTCCTTATTTTGCCAATCCACATCGTATGCAAATTTCGGTCCAGAAAAACCAAAATTGCTATCTTCTCAAAAGTGGCCCGAAACAAGCGTACAAACTATCCCTAAAAAATTTGGCCAAGAAAAGTTTTCCGGCAAAAAACTCTTTTTTTTAATCCTAGATGATAGTTCATGCATACTTAGTAAATACGCATATGTAGGGTGTTCATGCATATTTAGTAAATACGCAAAACCAAGTACCCATGCGTACTTGTTAAGTGCGCAGAGAAATGCTCTTGCGTACTTAGCTAAGTACGCATGTCACTTCTTAAGCGTACTTACTAAGTACGCAGGGCTAACCCATGCGTACTGAATAAGTACGCAGAAAAGGTGATTCTGCGTACTTATTTGGTACAGCAGTGTTCTTGACGGATCTTGAGGAGAATGCTCGAAAACTGTTGGATCTAAGAAATTGATGCTTCCAAAAGCTTAGAAAACACCATCTAACAAACCCTTAGCCTTCCAAACACCAAATGAAGTAATAACAAACTCGGATTTAACTCAGATCTGCTCAAAAACCCCAAAAATCCGAAACTGGAACACAAATCAATGAACACTGAGGTTCTGATACCACTTGTAGGTCCCAAGAGCCTCGTCGCGCAGCGGAAATACACGGATTTGTTCTGTGATTTGTGTGGAAACAGTGAAGAACAAGACAGAGAAACATGAATAAAGACGAAAGAGAATCAAACGATACGTAATCCATAACATAGAAATTGTCCTGTATTACAGACGACATACCGAAGGAGCATACATCTCTCATCTACGCTCACGGTCCAGGGGCGCAAGTGCTCGTCCCGCCCGGACACCTCTCAACCTAGTTCCAGAGTTTCACCTACAAATGAACTATCATCTATTTATAGGGGATGGAACATTGCCTGCGTACTTACTAAGTACGCAGGGCATTGGTCTTGCGTACTTACCAAGTACGCAAGGCAAAAGCCTAGCCTACTTACTAAGTACGCAGGAGATATACGGGCTAAGTACTCTGGAACACCCTCCTGCGTACTAGCCACGTACACCGATACATAGAATTTTATCTACAGTTACAAAAACATGCTTCTACAGAAATCCTTCAAGAAACGTCCATATTTTGGCATTTGCTGTATAATATCCAAGAAGGGATGTTAACGTGGATTTGTCTTAAGAGCTCTATAAATTTCTCATATTGTTCGTCGGTTTTCTTCTTAACTAGCCTTCCTAGATATGGTATGTGAGATTGAAATGTTCTTTTTGGTGGGACTTTCAGAGGAAGGTCCATCACAGGAGGTAGGATTACTTTGGGCTGTGGTTTTTGTGTAGTTGAACTTGCGGGTTGTGGATGGATTGGTACTCTGGTGAATATCTCTATCCTTGGTGATTGGACTTCTTCTCTTAGCATTGGTGGCTCTGGGTAAACTTTGCTACTCCTTAGGGTAATAGCACTGACATTGGCTTTTGGATTGGTTTCAGTGTTACTCGGAGACATCCTGGTTGTCTTTCGGACAAAAGTTTTACCATTTGTCATAATTGCGTCTCAGTGGATTGAAGGGTAGCTTTTTGTGTCTTGAAATCAGCTTCATGTAGACTAAACCTTTCCTCGTATTGCTTGTGACGAGAATCTGCTAGGAGGGCTTGACTTTCAGTTGTAGAGATTAATTTATCATTGCCTCCTCCATGCTTAACCTATTTCCCAGCTTGTTTGTTCCTAGGAACTGTTGATGTGGTTGAAAGTTTTGAGGTTGCCTTTGCTGAAGTTGTTGTTGTTGTTGTCCAAAACCAGATTATCCTTGGTTGTTATTATCTTTCAAGCTGAAATTTGGATGATTCCTCCATCCAGGGTTGTAGGTGTTGCTATAGGGGTTTTTTGTGTTTTGTTCCGATGAAGTCAACCTGTTCAACATTTGTTGTGATTCTTTTCTCTTCTTCCATTCTTTCAGGTGTTTCTTTGCCCTTGCTAATTTGGTTTAGTCGTGTGGTAAGGGCATCTACTTGAGCAAACAGTGATGTGACAGCGTCGATGGCGTGAACTCCTTGCCTTGTTCCCTTGCTAGTCCTTGGGTTGTACCATTGATAGTTGTTCATAGCTATTTCTTCAATTAGGTTGTAAGCCTCCTATGGCCTCTTGTTTCCAAAGATTCCACCCGCAGTAGCGTCAAGCGTCTGACGGGATTGATTGTGCAGCCCATTGTAGAAGGATGATACTTGCAGCCAGACTTCAAACCCATGGTGAGGACATTTTCTTAACATATCATTAAAGCGTTCTCATGCCTTATATAGTGATTCACCGTCATCCTGAGTGAAAGTAGTGATATCATTTCTTAATTATCGGTCTTGACCGGTGGGAAATACTTTGACAGGAACTTTTGGGCGAGGTCATCCCAAGTAGTGATTGACCCAGTAGGAAGAGAATTTAACCATGCCTTAGCTCGCTTCCTTAAGGAAAAAGGGAACATTCAGAGACGAATTGCGTCATTCGACACTCCATTTAGTTTGAAGGTATCACAAATTTCGAGAAAAATTAGTTTATTATATAAGGGGTTGACTTGTAAATTAGTTTATTATATAAACATCCATAAGTCAAAAACCCTAATACACAAGTTTTGGTGACCTCCCTTCTTCTTCCTTGCGAAACCGAGAACCGGCCCCCCTTCCCTCTCGCCGGTCGCCGCCACCGGCAGCCACCACCGCCGCCGCTGCCCTGTGTTATGCAGCCCTTCCAAGACGGCCATACCTGTCACCGCCGTCCTCCTCTACGAGTCGAACCGGAGGTAAGCCGTGAACCGGTTTTTGCGACTAGGAGTATTCGTGTGACAGCCCTAATCAGATATGTTAATGGTATTGTTAAATCGCTTCCGCTAAATATATCTGATTTATTTATTTAAAAAGGTTTAAAAATAATGTTTTAAAAGTTAAAACTGGTACCATAATTCCTAACAGTGGTATCAGAGCCACCTTTACGCACGTTTAGACATAATTGTTTATTTTAAATCGATCTATTGATTTATTTGTCAAAACTTTTGTTTGACAAAAGATCGAGCCTTTATCGTTTTGGTTGTGATTGTGTTTGGAATATCGAGCCCTAGTGACCCGTGGTTGTTTATCATGTTTTTTTTATCTTTGTATTTTATTTTTGGGTTATTTGGAACCCGGATGTAATAGATATGTTTCTTTTATTTTTATTTTTTTATTGTAAAAGTATAAAAGTTGTAAACGTATCAAGACGAAGATTTGAAGACATGGATTGACAAAGACAGGAGTTTGAAGATAGAGATCTTGGACTAAGTGAGAGGCGACAAGTTTATTTTTTATTTTTGTTGTCCCTTAGACCGGTTCGGTTACTAGTTTGAGGCTCGAACGAAACCGAACAAACTTACTAGTGGCTCGATGGTTGTTTTGTATGTTTGTGGTTGATATAATTATTTAGGATAATAATTAAAACCGCAAATATTTTTATAAAAACATTTAACACAATCTTATAAAACGACGAGAATATTAAAAGGTTTAAAATTTCTTGGAAAGGTAATTAAATAAAAGTAGTTTTTATTTAAAAGTAAACGAGTTTTTAAATTTAATTGTTTTATTTAAATTAATTAAAGGTTAATTAGTTTAAAATCAAGTTCGCGACCAACGACCAATTTAGATTAAATAAAGTATTTAAAATTGGACCGTTTCGAGTGTTGAAAGGTGTTTCACGAACTTATATATAATAGTAAAATTGGTTTACTAAAATTTGCACGACTTATTTCTTGCTATGCGTCGTTCAAAATGTTTTTGACCCTTAAACGGTAAATTAAAACATTAAAGAAATCCCAATTATTAAAAACGATATTTTTAGCGCCACACTTAATTATGACACTTCAACTAGACAAAAACGACAATGTTAGCGAACTACCCTGTATTCGACGCCACGGTTTTGGTTAAAGGTAGGATCGCGATTCCTAAGTCACTTAGGCCGCGACTACAGTCACAATTGAAGACAAATATCACTTAAGTCGTTTAAGCGGGCGTAATTGAGGGAAACGTATCTAAGCGTGACCTTGCTTGTCATGCTCTTCAAACCGAGAGTTGTATAGTTGATACAATACCTACATGTCCAGCTATACTAGTGAAAAGTGCTTAGCCATTCACTGTAACATAGTAATCTGGGATCTCATTCTTAATTATAAATATTTTTGTCTTTGGGTCATTAATATCATTAAGATAATTAAAGCATGAAAATACTAAAATTTAATTGAATTTTGTAGATGGCTCCGTCTACTGATGTTGTTATCCTAGAGCCTCTTAACGATATTCTTAAAATCAAACTCGATGGAACAAACTTCTTGGAATGGTACTACAATCTAAAGAAAGTCCTTAGATATAACAAGAAGATGCATGTTCTTAAATACCCAGTACCAGAACAGTCACCTAGAGATGCTGGGAAATTTGTTCTAAAGGCTTGGAACAAATTTAGGGATGATACCTCTCATATATAAAACCTTATACTAGCATTTGTTAGTCCCGGGATTCGAGCTTCAATCCGGCACTTATCAGCTTATGACATGATACGTAACTTGAAGGAGAGATACCATCAAGATTATAAAAAGGAACCTTCTTACTCTTTGATGACATACATTAAAGACGAGGCTTTGGAGAATCCGGATCGTGCCATGATCATGAGAAATTTGGTGTCAGACCTCAAGAAAGCACGTGTTCCAATTGACTATCATTTGATCATTAACATGATTATTAATGACACATTTGATGACTACAGAGTGGATAGACTCTTAGCTAGTCGTTTTGACGAGCTGAGAGATTTCAACTCGTGGTACCAAAGTTGAACCAGAGGATGCTTTAAAAATGATTCAATTTGTTGATCAGCTTGAGATGACCGAGGTTTATCCAAGTGATGACATCATTCGAGCTATGTTCAGTGATGATCTCCACTTATCCTTCACAAGGTACCGGTAGAGACTGTCGAAACCGGGGATAAGGGCAAAGCTATTGGTGAGACCAAGGCTAAGATCTCTAAACCCAGATGTCGTGTAAGAGAAATGCCCGAAGCTGTTGTTCATAGAAAATGCATCAAAGCATATACTTCAGGTATCTAGGAAACTTTTTTCCATTGTTTATTTATCACTTAAAAGTTAGACTTTTAACGTATGCAAACTGACTTTTTGCAAAGATAAAAGAAAGGAAGGAAAGGAAGAAGAAAAGAAAAACGGACACAAATTGAAGATTACTTCAAGTTACTGATTCCACCATTTGATGATGTTATCTTATTTTTGTTTAGAACAAATTTAAATTCTGGATTTATTTTCTTTTGAACGTTGCTTGATTATTTTAAGTATGACCTATTCAAATCTTTAATGCATTATGGTTATTTCCTGCAATGAATTAAGAATTCTTTACCATCTATTTGACATGAAGACATGTGAGACATGTTATTCAAGTTTATTAGATAATTAATTAGATCAGATCTAATAGATACCATGAAACATATTAAGTCCTATAAAAGACATATATGTGATATAAAATGTTTACATATGACTTTATGATTGAAATAGTTTCAATAAATTCCTATAGAAAGGATCTTATGAGATAAGATAAGAAATAGCGATAAGAGTTATCACTACTATAAGACTAAGTAGTTACTCATACAAAGCAGCTTCACAAGATCCAAATCACTAGCCTTGAGCCGTAAGGTTCATCCAGAACAGTTATAAAGATTCATATGGGATATGAATATAAAAGAGACCTATGAACAAATAAGGATAGGATGTTATGAACCCCTATACAAAATAGTTTCGTTTGCTGCCTTAATAAATACTTCAATAAGATTGAAACTGTTAATAACCGTAATATACCTTATTCTTAAACAAGAAACAGGTGTTTTTTAAAGTTCTGAATAAATAGTATTATTCAAATTGCATAAACATAAAATTTCATATACAGACAAGGATCAGATCCTAGATATATATATGTTTATCATAAACAAAAGATGAGATCTTTTACAATTGATAAGTATATGAAAGAAAAGGATGAGATCTTTTACAACAGACACCAAGGATCATACGATGAAAGAATGAGATTCTTTAGTCAAATCATCCAATGATGATCTAAACACATAATCCGTTTACGACAAATAAAGATTTGATCAGACTACACATGAATGAGATTCTTCAAGACATAGAAGTTGTTTTAGAAACAACAAATGGATCGTTAATACTAGAAGCCTAATGTAATATCAAAGGTTGATAATATAGGAATTTGATTCCTAGTATCCTTAAAAGGAAACAGATTACAAGTTTTGAAAAGTTGTCTAAACTAATCAAAATCAACATGTATTATGAATACTAGAATGTTCTTGTAATAAATTAGCTTCAAGAAAAGAATGAAAATCTAGACGTGTCTAAGAACATTGAATCATTGAAACTGATATGATCATTTCAAATAAGATTTAATATGATAGATGCAAAGGCTAATGGGAGTGAATACCTACAACAATAAGAATGTGTAAGAGACACATTATTAAGAAGAGTGTAAAGTGATACACAGAAAAACACGGATAAGGATGATAAGTGCTATCATAGAGTGTATAATGATACACAAAATAAACAGGGGTTGATAAGTGTTATCATGGAATGTACAGTAATACATTGCTAAAATTACGAGTTATATTTTAAAACATATCATTGGAAGATAAAACATATTTAGAAGATTAATTTCAAAGCCAGCATTGATTGCATATATATATATATATATATATATATATATATATATATATATATATATATATATATATATATATATATATGTATATATATAAGAGAGAAAGATTCAAAAGTAAGAATCGCAGCAATCTATTGACATTGATAAAGATGTCTATAGAGTGTTTTGTGTGACAAATCAATAAATACATACCGTTAACATTTCTGTTAACATTATCCATAACCCATAGTGATTGGGATAAGATGAAAATGAAATGGTTCATATAGTTTCATCTAAAAGGATAATGAGCGATGTCAATATTTTTCAAACGATGAAAGAACTTTGAAATTTAGTTATGACGAAAGAAAGAAAAGGGATAGTGCTTGAGAAGCACGTAATGGTGATCATAAAGTGTAATGATAAGACAATGCTACCTTATTGGACAAGATGCTAAGAGTACCAATTTTGACTATCAAGAAGGGTTCTTGGAACAAGGTCATAATTAGTTATGACGACCTATTAGTCAAACACAACGATCTTCATAAGATGATCATTGGGAATGATTACACGATACATCAACATTATCTGATAATGATGATACATCAGCGTTATCTGATAGAAAGGTTCCATCAATAACATTTGCACAAACATGACATATTGTGACCTAGAAACGTTAGCAGATAAGATTTTGAAAATGTTTTCAGGTAACTTCTAATAGTTTGGAAAGAAGTTCCAAAAGAGAGTTTTCCATCATTAAGTTTCATTAATGGGATCGTGAAACTTGGAGACATCACGATAAAAAAAATCACACAAATCAATATCTAGCTGACCCATTCGCTAAACCTATACCTCAATCTGTATGAGGATGCTAGACTTGAGTTTGATTTGTTAGTATTTGGTGTTTTCGAACAATATAGAAACATTGGTATTTTATATTGTCTTAAAGGTTAAGTGCATTATAAATAGATGTTTTTATGATTCGATATTTTATACGTTTTAGAAATCCTTGAATATTATGTTATATTCTAAATGTTTGTAGTCGATCAGATTCGTAGGAATCAATCTGAATGTAAGACTTTTGTGAATTGGATTATTGGTTCATTAGGAATGAAAGGCCAAACAGTTGGACGCCATGTTCACATATAATCATTAGAGAATGACTATTGAACGTAACTCGCTTCAAAACTATCTTCATGGATCAAAGTCTTGGAAATTTTTGAATATGGTAAGACCTATTGATCCTTCAACCCGAGGCACGCACTAGAACTAACTCTGACTAAAGTTTATTCCTTGATCTTATCTAACGTTGTACCTTAACTGTCAGTAATAAGGATATAATCAGGAGTAATCTAAAGTTAAGTGGAGTTGTACGTGGCCAAAGGAATTCTGTTATCCTTTGATTAGGATCTGGACATTCTGGCGCCCTCGTTGATTCAGATTGGTATAAATTGTGTGGCCACGCACAAACCAGAGTAGTTGTTTAGACCATCTTTGAATCGGAGAACGAGAACAAGAATAGTTGAACCACATATGAGAAGTGACTTGTATCCATGTCTGATGTTCAATGAATGACCTTAACAGAAAGGACACGTAGATACATATATAGATATATGTTTACCATGGCTATTTTACTTGGTTAAGTAAGAGTTACTTAAACACAAGGAACTAGTTGACGATTATAAATGCGTCATACCTTATTAGGGGCAGTGAGATGCAGCTAGGCGTCCACCACTGTCTACGTTGACCCGATTAATCGATGAACCGACCAAGTGGGAGATTGTTGGATATTATATGTCCGATCATCGATAATGTCAACGTTGCTATCGAGATATGATCCGAAGAGTTACACTTTGAGCAAAGAACAAATTATATCGTTTAATTGTTAAACGTTATTACACGAAACAAGAATTTAGAATTCGGTGGATTAAATATCTAAGGAGATATTTATTCGTTACGTCGTATTTAATTATTTAGAATTATTAAATCTAACGAGAGGCGGGATGTGATGTTATGTATATATTAGTGTAATGTATATTGACATGTTTTTATATTTAATAGTTAAATATAAAACCAGTTAGGTTAACGCAAGATAGTTTATAACTAGTGTAATTATAAACTACGAGGACTGAAACTGATTAAGAGTTAATTAGTTAGTAAATAAATGTTAATTACATAAGGGGTTGACTTGTAAATTAGTTTATTATATAAACATCCTTAAGTCAAAACCCTAACACACAAGTTTTGGTGGCCTCCCTTCTTCCTCCTTGCGAAATCGAGAACCGGCCTACTAATTTGCAATGAATGAGAAAGTGATGTTTGGGTGATCTTAACGAAAATATGACTATGGTCGACACCACCAGCAGCCACCGCCGCCGCCGCTGCCCTGTGTTGCGCAACCCTTCCAAGCGGCCCTACCTGTCGCCACCATCCTCCTCTGCGAGCCGAACCGAAGGTCAGCCGTGAACCGGTTTTTGCAACTAAGAGTATTCGTGTGGCGTGTTCATGTGACGAGCTCGTTGTTGTCATCTAGCGTGACGTTGTTGATTTGTCAAAGGTATAAAACCCTAAACACCCTATGATTGTGTTTATTTATTTATTTATTATTGTCTAAACGCTGTGTAATCGGATCACTGAAAGGAATCCAGATCTGACCTGTTAATGGTATTGTTAAATCGCTGCCTCTAAATATATCTGATTTATATATTTAAAAAGGTTTAAATAATTAATGTTTTAAATGTTAAAACTGGTACCATGATTCCCAACAAAGTGACGGTCTTGCAAATTCGACAATAGTGCGGGTTTCGACGGCCATCTTTCTAGCACGGTCTTCTCTTACTCGGGGGTGGAAAAATATTTTGGGTTCTGCTAAAGGTTGATATAAACCGGTAGTAGAACTTTGAATCATACACTACTTGCAACAAAGCGTGAAACAAAAACATATGGAAAATAAAAGGCTAATCCGTTAACTCGAATTTTTCTTGAAATCACCGTGTCCCCGGAAACGGCGCCAAAAACTTGATGTAGTGTGAGATAAGTATATAAAAATATAAGTAAATATATTTTTAGGATGGTTTCACAAGATCAGGTTTAAAATTTATAAAATGATAATTACTTTAACTTAAAACACACACGATAGACAAGTGTACCTAACGCAACGTAATATAGTTTAGGTAAGAACCAAGTATCGAACCAATGGACACGGTCGAGTTCCAATACTCAATTTTTGTTATCGTTTAGCCGGATAAATTAGTGAGTGGGTTTTGTGTGCTTGTGAAGAAGAAAAATAAATGACGGTAAAGTGAATAACAAAAAAGTAAAAACGTGCGTGATGTGTGTAACAGAAATGTAAGTAGCAGAGTAGTAAATAGCAGATAAGTGAATAAGGCGGAAATGATCAGATTACGGATAGTATTGCTTCGGGTTTTGAATCAGATTGGTACGTGATAATGTTAAGTTCACTAATTCAGTGGTATGACTACTACAAACTTGTGACCCGGGTCACCGCTAGAGCCTCGTCCTCACTAAATTTGATTCACGAATTATAATCTTTAAATTAAAATAGTAGTGCCTCCCATTAGGGATAACAGTTACCCTCAACCCATCGAATGGTCATCTACGGGTTGGTTTAAGACATCGGACTTAAAATTCTTATATTAAAGTTAAATATGTGGT
Organism: Smallanthus sonchifolius; assembly: GCA_023525975.1. NCBI lineage: Eukaryota > Viridiplantae > Streptophyta > Magnoliopsida > Asterales > Asteraceae > Smallanthus > Smallanthus sonchifolius. The sequence goes on from CM042043.1 coordinate 22,975,288, forward strand.
TATATTTTGCTCAGCAGGAGGCGGTGTAACAATGGGACCTAGTATAAAAACATAATGTTCCCAACATGAGTTCACCAATTCTTGGTCGCATAATAAGCTCGTATAAAGACGTACGATCTTAGAAGTATAGACCAAGTCTTGGCTTATCAATCTTTGTTCGTATAAAGACGTACTAGTTTCAAATGAAGTTTGATTTAAAAGGGTTTTACGATCTTACTCTTTAAAATCAAGACACTCATAAATAAAAAGACGGATTTAGATAATGATAAAAGCCCACCGAAAGGATGTTTTTAAGAGCGAATTAATTAAAGATATAAACATACCACTAAATTAATATGTTAAATATTAACATGCACCAAACATCATCTTCACCCTAGCAATACAAAGAAGCTTTAGCCATGAATGGCCATAAAGACTAGCGTAATGATGAGTTTTATAGGCTCCCCTATTGTGAAACAAGGAGGAAGTGCCCCTCTACTCTCTACTCTCTACTCTAACTACGAGAATGCTCTCTTCTGGTGTGTTCTTGAGGTATGGATGGGTGTGTTGAATGAAGAACTCAAGCCTCCTATTTATAGGCCTCAAAATGTGCAATGCACGGCCGTGCATTGGATTACACAGTCATGCAAAGGCCTAGGGAATCACAGGGTATAGAGGACACAGTACTGGGCCATGGGGGAGAAGGAAGGGCATTGCACAGCCGTGCAATGGGATGCATGACCGTGCATCCCTCCTTTTTCTTCCAGGTTTGTCTTTTTGCTCTTTGGTTGACTTTTGTTGACCAATTTTGACTTCTTCGGGGTCAAAGCTCGGCAATGAACTTTCCAGAAGCTTGAATTATTGGTTTTTTTATAGGACTTAGCTTGATTTATATTTTCAACACCGAATAACTTGCAATTATAAAATATAAACGTTTTAAGCATCAATTGCAAGATTATTATTCAATTAGTACCATAATATGGGGATTATTATGTATGTAAAATATGTATAAATGATGACATATCATGGGGTTTTAGACGGCGACCGAGAAGGGTGAAGGACAGATAGGAGTGGTCATAGAGGAGCGGAATAAGGTGACGGTGCTCAGCGACAGTGGTGTATGCAAGCTTTAGTCGTGGTGTCATGACGAGGATCCGGCAATGACAGGGTGGTCATGGCAACGAACGACGGAGAAATGGTGCTGACGGCTAGGGTGATTGGCTACGATGGTGGTGGCTCGGCAATGCCGATACTAGGTAGTGGTTCATGGTGGTGGCCAGTTAGTGGTACTCGGTGGAGGAGACTGAAGCAGTTAGGGTTTGTCCCAACGAATATGGCAAGGGTGACGAGTAACATGGTGGTGCACGAGGTGGAGACGGACGACGGTGAGGGGTTGGCTAGGGTTTGCATGTGGCTAGGAAATCCGGCTCGAGTAGACATGTAGTCGTGGGGCAAGGGCTTTTGCATCGCCACGTGTATATGCATGCATGGTATGGAACCCCGTTCAGAAATTCGGATTCTAAACGGGTCAAGGACGACACGATTCTCATGAACCGATGGAACTAAGGTTTCGTAGAGGAAGAATGGCTGAATGGTGAATCAGGTCTTGGGGTTAATTATTTTTACACGTTACTTGACACTAGTTTAGAACGTGTTCTGATCATGTGATCATGCGTTTGACAGGTTTGGGTCCGAGCGTGAGCTGATGGATTGCGGAGCGAAGATTTGGACTCAGCGTAACAAGTGAGTTTCTAATCCCCTCTTTAATGATTTTACTGTTTTGGGGCTATCGTACATACTCGCGTTATTATTTTATCAACCGGACGTATTATGAGTTGTGATTAAACTTGAAGTGTTTAACGAGATAAAATGTAATGAATAACAAAGGGTTTATGTGGTATCCTTAGGTTGTATAAGTTAGCGGTAAAGGGATGATTGGGTGTGTCGTACTATGAGTTACTCGGGGTGAGTCGGGAAATGTATTTAGACGTTTTATGAGTATATCTAGGATGTGTTATTATGAGAATATGTGTGGGGTTCATGTTTTGTTAACGTGTCTTGTAAATGTTATATGTCGTTATACGTTATATGCTTAATGTTGTGTGTGATTGTGTCATTGTCATTGTGACACGACAATGAGGATGTGAAGGACAGGGGTTCTTCGTAGGAGTGTTCAAAAAAATATGAATCTGAATTATCCGAAAATTCAGATATCTTAGATATCTGAATTCTCGGATTCGGATAGTAGCATTGGAAATTTTCGGATATTTTGGATATCTGAATCCGAAATATTTTATTTTTAATTATTTATTATATTATTATATATATATAGCATTTAAACTAAAATAACACTACTACTTCATCTCATCCTCTTCTGTCAGCCGTCCCAACTCTAAACCCCTCCCAAGTCGGCAAATTCGACTCAGTTACGCACACTCCTTTTAACACTGAAGCTCCTCCGACCGGCGATTGAAGGTCCTGCGACCGCCTCCCTACATTAGTCGTCCCAACGGTTAATTTTAACACGATGCTCCTTCTTTTCTTCTTCGAACTCGGTAAATTTACTTCAAGAAGTTGAAACCAAGGTTTGATTTGAAGTTAATATAGGTTTCGGGCTGAAAATAAATAGAAGCATTGGCATGGTGTTTTTGACTTTTTGGGTATTCAGTTTGACATTTTTGTTAGCTAAAACTTAATGCCTCTTTATTGCTTCAAATAAATTTACTTTGAATTTATACTGATTGTTCTTGTATTTGAGTTTGTATCTTTTCATTTGGATGGAATTTGTACTATGAAGTTGGAACATGTTTATTTATTAAGAATTTAAACAAAACTCTATAAATGTTTTTTAGATTTCGGATATCCGGTTTACTATCCAAATCCGAATCCGTATCCGAAATTTCGGATAGTAGAATCCACTATCCGAAATTCGGATATCCGAATTTTTGGATATCGGTTTTGAACACCCCTAGTTCTTCAGGTGGTCATCTAAGGTGACAATGTGTAGGGGGACAGTGTTGAGTTCGGATTATGATGGACGCCCTGACGAGGGTAACCCCTGACGAGGGTGGTTGTGACGAGGTATGTGTTTGTGTGCAATTATGTTTAATCTATCTGCATGCAAGTGTTTATTTATAATTATTGTATCGTGATGTTATTGCTTCGATGTTAAGCAATTGATTGACTGTGTTCTGGGAACGAGGTCGTGTTTACGACTAAAGTGTAGAAGGCTTTTTTGAGTGTCATTGTTAGGGCTAGTTGGGTCTATGTTTAGGAGTTGGTTGCTTTAACCAGATTTCATGGCAATACGTGTGGTAAACTACAGGTTAGTAGAATGGTAAGTCCGGTCCATGTCGGGAAACGTACGGGGTTGTAACATCCCGGAAATTTCTAAACTAGTGGTTTGGGTTAGTGGATGACCCGAACCTATATTAAATGAGAAGAAATTGAAAGGGATTCTTATACAAGGTGCGTTTAACTACCTGGAATATCACAGTTAGTCGCCTAAATAAAGATTGGAGGTCGATGCGTTCGAAAAAGAAGTAAAGGGACCCGAAACAAAACTAAGGGTAGTATATATACCACATTAGCGCAAACCCTAGGCCCACTAGGTGTGCGACGGCAGTAGGTGATCCAGAAAGGGCAAGACGCCGGTGACTGCGGTGATCGTCCAAGGAGGAGGAAGGCGGCGACGCGAGGGTTTTGACCGGGGATCTTCCATATCACGCTAAGGTAAGCCGCGTTCATCCTTATCCGTGTTTTATTTGTATTTTCGTTTGGGTTTCTGTTTTGTTCACCAGGTCGGAGAAGAAGGCTAGGGTGGAGGCCGACGACGCCAAGGGACGGCTGTGGACGGCAGCAAGGAGGATGGGGTAGCCATGAGGGGCAGCGGGTTGGTCTTGGAGATCGGCGGGACTATGGCGACCCGTTAGAACTGCGGGTGTGCAACGGAGAAGGGGTAGTGGTATCCCACGGAAGATTTGATGAGCGTAGTAGACCGAAGGTCGATAATTTAATTATATTGTAATGAATCATTCAATGTAAGATTTGAACGTATCTGATCATGGGATCATACATTGACAGGTTCGGGCTTCGAGCGAGAGGACGATTTTAGAGCAGGACTTCGGTCTTTGTAACCAATGAGTTTCTAATCCCCTAGTCTTTAAATGTTTTTAATGTTTTAGGGCTATCGTACACGCTTATGAAACAAGTCTAATTATTAAACGAGTTTAGGGCTTTGGGTTTAAACAGAGATGTTTTATGAATTAAATCTTTCATTAATGATTTGGAAGGTCAACGAGGTGTTAGTGTAATTATGAGTGTTATGGTTAAGGGATTTATTGATGTATGTGTCATGTTAAGGGTTAGTTGGGGTGAGTCGGGATATGTATGATACATCATTCTAGTGTTATGTGTGGGGTACAGTGTAGTTAATGTGTCATGTAAATGATATGTGACGTTATGTGTGTTATGTTTGTGTTGAATGTATTGTGTCGTTGTCCTTATGACATGGCGGGTATTGTGTCAGCATCGTCGTCTCTATGACACAGCGGGCGGGATTGTGAAGGACGAAGTCATTCGAGAAGTCACCAAATGTGACAATATTCAACAGGTTAATGATGAGTTCGGGGTGTGTTGTACGCCCTGGTGAGGATGCACCGACGAGGTAAGTGTTTGTGTGTGTATATATGTGTGTTAAATTACATACAAGTGTTAAGCTATATTTATTATTTGTGGGATATTATTAATGCGATGTGTAGATAATATTAATGAGACGAGTAGAGTTAGATTGACCGTCGTGTCAGGATTGTAATGTGGTGTATATAACTGTCGTGTCAATTAATTTGGGGGAGCCTTAGGCAAGGCAGAGTAAGTTGGTGTCTAGGGATTTATTGTGTTCACCGGGTTTTCATGTTAATACGGGTAGTAGATTACGAGTAATTAGAGAAAGATTTAATTGTGTTGGCAAGATTTATGGGGTCATATTAGTGGGGTGAGTGTTGGGTGGTGAACCTCTGGGCATCATAGGATAACAAGGGTTATCTATATGATGTTAATTTATAAAACTATTTTGCAAGGACCGGATGGTCCTAAGTACAGATAAATATTATTTGTGACGAGATGACTTTTATTTAAAGCTTAAGTATAGATAAATATTATTTGTGACGAGATGACTTTTATTTAAAGTTAAACTATTTTAACTCACTCAGCGTAGCTGACTTTGTGCGTATGTTAGATTATGTTGTAGGTGGGCTTGGGGTCGGCGTATCTTGGCTTGGGAGCAGTGCTACTCGGATTGGTGTGCAGGCATTCGTGAGGTAAACTTATGAGGATAACAATGTTAAATAATAAATATAGATTTTTGAAATACTTTCGTTGTAGTATGATTAACAAAATATGTATTTTTAAGAGAATAACCCGTTATAAGAACCAACTGTAGGATGCCCGGGTTAGGGTCTTACAGGGGTTACGGGGTTGGGTTGAGTCCTGGGGTTGCTAAACCCTTATAGGGTATTATAGATAAATAGGATTCTCAATATGTCAATAAACGATAAACTACTTTATAAAGGACAAAAATGTCCAGAGTCGAATTAAATTCTATCGGTGACGAAAATGTTTCTATTTAAAATAAACTGTTACAACTCACTCAACGTAGCTGACTTTGTATGTACGTTAGATTTTTTTGCAGGTGAGCTTCGTGGACGACGTATTTTGGCTTGGGAGAGGTGCTACTCAGTCGTAAGGTAAGGTTTATAACGATAATGAGTTAAAAGCCAAAACTATTTTTAAGAAGACTTTCGCTGATTGCTTTGAAATAAATTAAGTGTTTTATAAGGGAATATCCAGTGAGGAGAACCAACTATAGGGTGCCCGGTTTAGGGGCCTTACATTTGTTCACCTTCTTGGTTGGAACCATGTTTACAATTCAAGTAGCAGTTTCAAGAGCATAGCCCTAAAAGGAGTGTAGCAAGTTAGTTCGACTCATCATAGATCAAACCATATCCAATAAAGTTCAAGTTCTCCTTTCGGAAACACCATTGTGTTATGGCATTCCACTGGTGGAGTCAACTATGGCAATCGGCCCAAGACTTTCGAATATTTCATGATTCCACCTTGTCCTGACATCCGTAAGCCCAAGTATAAGGTTGAGGCACATGTACTCAGGGGTTCAGATATATCGGTTCAAGTGTCCCAAAGTAGGGTGGCACAGACTAATCGATTTAACTGTGGCAATCGGTTATTGGTCAAAACACACCGTGTAGCATATTGCATGTTAGAAAGATACAGAGGTTTATAAAATTCTCAATTTTATATATGGTTCGTGATGACGATAAAAACTTTATCTCACGTACGCTTGATTTTAACATCATATATTAAATAAGCGTATCATTGAATCGCGAGCCATTGTTAAACTATTAATAAACTCTTTTATTAATATTTATGAGTTTTGAATAATTAATCTCTATTAATTATGTTTCACAAATCTCCGGTTTTACTTTTAAAATAACTGTTTATTTTAAAACCTTTCACGAGATTACTAAAATCTCTATTTTAAAATCTCGTTATTTCTATTGTGTTGTTATGTTTTAAACCATTTAAAACTGTTTTGGTTGACTTGTGGTTTTAGATAAAACACTTTTACCTTAAATCGTCACAAACATATAAAATTGCAAATCAAGCCTTTAGGTGTTTGGTTTTACTAGAGCTAATTAGCAAGACCAAACAGCTCAAATGGGACGATATAAACAAGGCACAACTCTTGGATCTTGTAGTGCTCCTACTTGCTTCAATATCTCCATCTTGTACCCCGGGTCTTTAGATTTCTTGATCATCAATTCCATTCTTGTCTTGTCTTGATCCGATTATAATTACAATTTACAACGAATTGAAATAAACATAATCTATTACAAGAAGGCTTCCAAAACTACCAAAAATACAAGATAATTGAAACAACCAAAAATCATAAACAAAAAATACAACCACGGGTAAAAGGCTTCATTCACCGGACAACACAATATGCAATGAAACGTAAAGAACGCAATCTTTTTTTAAACAAAAGTTTTGATAAAATAAAACTTGATTGCAATTAAAAACAATTGTTCTAACAGTTTGCAAGAGTGGCTTTGATACAATTGTTGGGTTTCGTACAAGGGTTTCAAAATAATTTTGATACAAACGCAGCTAGACAAAAATGTGCGAAAGGCCAAAACCCTAGACCGCCAAGCAGGAGTCCAGATGCATCCATACAATGTTTTAAAAACCGGTTTTTAAATTGTACCGGCTTGGGCTCAGAAATGGTTTAACCGGTTGTATCGGGTTGTAACAGGCGGTTCAACTGGGTTGACTAATTAACCCTTTAATTCCAAAAAAATACAACTTCAACTCAAAAAATTATCCAAAAGTACATGATTCTATAATAAAAAATAATACAAAAGGTAGTCCATATTAAAAAAAAAATAATCCAAAACCACTCAATTTTCCTAACAAAGTTTTTTTTAAATAAAATTGTACAATTGTTTTATGTCATTGGAGTGTTGAACTGGTCAATCAATGGAACTGATCAATCAATGGAACTGATCAATCGATGGAACTGACCAATCGATGTCTAGATTACACAAATTTTAACTGCAAGCAGAAGGATGATGGTTTTTAACTAGGCAGCTAACTTTTTTTGGTTTTAAAGTTTTAACCTAAAACCGGTACAATGGTGTAACCCGGTATTATCGGCGGTACAACTTACAAACCGTTCTTCTAATTTACCGGGATCAAACTTACCGGACTAGTGACCGAAACCCGGTTCAACCGGTATTATCGGGCGGTTTGAACCATTATTTAAAACATTGCATCCATATAAAAAAAAATCAACCATAGTTAGGTTTAGCGTTTTACTTTCCAAGAAGCAAACAAAAAATCAAACTGTTATACCATGGAACAACAAATCCAGTCGCTATATCTGATAACACGAACACCTGGGACAACTAAACTCTTTCAATTTCCCTAGAACGACCCACACACACAAACCCAGTTCCAAACTGGTTTGTAATTCTAATTGACGGCAATCCAACAACGCAAGAGATGGCGCGTGGACGACGACACAAAAGGTTGGGACGACAACGGTTAGAGAAAGAGGGAGAGTGTGATTAGGGTTTTCTCCATAATTGAATTCTTGGTAAATGGGCCTCTAACCCTAATCCCTTATCTATAGACTTTATAAAACTTGGGGATTAAGTTAAGGTTTTAATTAAAAATAATAATTATTAAATAAATACTTGATTATATTATCATATATATATTAATAATATAACTAGCTAAAACCCAATTAATAATTATCAAACAATTTGACAATTATTTAATATTTGAATTAATAATTATCAACTTTTGGTAATTAATTAATTCAATCCTTGTAATTATTCGTAATCCAATTAGAAACAATAAAACATCCCCGTCTCTCTTTATCCGCTATCGTGTTTAGATTATTTAGATTATTGAACTCCTTAAATAATCTCATCGTTCACTGCTCATGATGTAGCTTTTGGATCATATATTAGTAGTAAAATTGTTAGATGTCGTTACCTGTGCATACTGTTTCCAACACCTTCACCCATGCCTTTCAAAATGTTCCCTTCCGCTCTATTAACTAACTCGAGTCCTCGTACTCATCACTTCATCATACCACTACCATTCCACCTCCTTCCCCTTACTCATTTTACCTCTTTGTCTCCTACACCATTACTCCAGACTCTGCACCAGTTGTCACATTGACTATTGACCATCATTAGGTTGTAGTCAAGCAAATTCTTCGGTACCTTAAGGGTACTATCACATATGGTCATACTATTTGATGGATCACTCAACTTAGTATTCATGCCTATGAAGACGTAAACTTGACATGTTTCCCCTATTATCACTGATCCACTACCGATTACTATGTCTTTTTTGGACCCAACCTCAGAGCTCCAAAAAAAACAACACATTCACACCCGATCTAACACTAAGGCAGAGTATCATGCCCTTGCTCACCCAACATCAGAGCTTTGTTGGGTTATGTATATAATACATGAGCTTCACATCCCCTTGCCCAGTCTATTCTCTTTTTGGGGTGACAATCTTAAGGCCACATATTTTTATAGCTAATCCAATCTTCACCATGACACCTAACAATTGGAGATTGGTTTGCACTTCATCTAAGACATGATGGTTGCCCAACATCCTCGTGTTTGCTATATTCCCACTCTTTTTCAAATTGCAAACCTATTGAGCAAAGGTCTATCTACTACACGTTTTGATTCTCTTAGTTCTAAGCTTCATGTTGAAGGCCACATTTAGCATTATTGTTTATTATTATTGGCATATTATTATCTACCAATTAGTTTTGAGATTATTCAAATTTCAAACTATATTAGGGTATTTGGTTAATCCTTTTCATGCTAATCTTTTAACACCGCTACATCACATGCAATTTAGTAAAAATAAATCGATATTTTATTAAATGTTTGTTTGATTAAAACTGAACAAAATTTAACAATTTATATATTTGTAAAATCAAAAATTATTTTTTTATAAATGTAAACATTGTGTGAATGCAAACTTTGGCCTCAACCCCTCATCAATATGAAACAACACAATGGATCATGGTTACCACTTAAAAGAATAGATTTATAAGGTTGACAAACAAAATGATGATGTCATTTTCAATGTCAAATTACGGTGCTAGTTGACAAATAAAAGGATTTATGAATGCTAATTCCAGCCCAACAAATCACCATCGTCTCGTCAAATGATTATTTTTTTCTTTAACGATGTTGACATTTTAATAATTTATAAAATTACTAGTGTAATTTCTTTTGAATAAATAATTTATATGTGAATTTTGCAAGGTTTTAAAATTACAAAATACATATGATGACATATCTTATTGGTGTATTATAAGTAACGACATCTATTTGAAAAGGAGTTGAACAACCCTAAATCCTTATTAACTTGCGTGGGCGGTTTACCCACATAACATGATGATTCGTTACCTTTTTTTCCAACGATCTTTTAATAGTTTGAAATCTTTTGATGGGGGACTTAACATCAAAGCCTTGCTAGCCCAGTGCTAAATAGCGCGCCCCCTCTCCCATCCACCCGGGTTTGATCCTATGAAGGGGTGTTGTACTCCGATTTTTTTAACCTATTTTCGTTATCCCTATTTTTTGTTTATTTTTTAATCTAATTCTTTTAGTTTGGTTTTTTCTAACTTTTTCCTATTATTTTAACGTTATAAGTTTTAACACTCTTGTTATTTAAAAATTTTACGTTCTCGATGCATAGCGCGGGTGATAATACTAGTTCTTACACATTCTCAATTTCTCATACGAGCTAGTCGTTTATAATTATTGGATGATTATAAAAATAACTATAAGTTGTAACGTTTTTCATTTTATAATATAAAATAACTCAAAATCTTGCAAAAATACATATAGATGAATTATCGTACAAAAGACATTTATCATATGAAGGATACGAAGCCATCAGGACGTGACATGCGTCCTTGGGCGAAGGGTAAATCCGTTTGCGCCCTAATCATGCATAAAAATTACAACACATATAGATAACTACGCAACTTATATAAAATAATTATGCAACTTATATAACAATTACGCAACTAATGTTTATAATTACGCACGATATATGCATATCACAATGACGTTTTTTTCTTAAAAAAAGTTGATTGTTTTTGTAAAAGAAAAGTATATCAAATTAAAGAAATAAAATGTTTGATTTTATGGTGTAGTCTTTTTTTAAACAATGTCGTATAAAAAAGTTATACGTCTTTAAAAAAATAGAGGAACTAGAAAACATCAACAATGGTAGATTATCCAGTTTTACATCTACAAACTTTTTTCCACCAATAATACATTGGTGACATGACATCTCTTCATATTAACCACTAATTTCTTTAATTAATGGTTTAAAATCCTTCGTAGACTTTGTATGATATAACAATTTGTATTTAAACTTATATATATGTATCCCTCTTCTAATAAAAGATTAAATATTTTTGTCACTTGTCATCACCACATTCACTCTTATAAATTTTTTCCCCCAAACCACATTTATATCCTCCATTTAATACTTTCATATTTAGCATTTTTTTTGAAAAATTACATAAATAAACATTTTATCAAATCAATTTATCATTATTACCATTGGCTCTCATTTTTTTAAATTATCATCAAATATTAATATTTTAAAAAATCAAGAATTAAAAAATAAGAAATTTTAAATAAATATGTGTTAGAATAAAGTTTACTGATATTTAATTAGTAGTTTTTTTTTATTTGATATTTATAAATAAATTTTTTATTTTGATTTATAAATTTTAATACTTCGTTTTAATAAAATTAAGAAACGTGCAAATATTTATTTTTAAAAGTGTATTATATTTTAAACTTTAATTTTTTAAATGACCAGATTTTTTTTTTCAAAAAATATGTTTACAAGTTTTAATTCTAATTTATTATTTTTAATTTTTTTCATATTATATTTTTAGAATTTTAAATTTAATTGTGTCAAAATATTAAGGAGTGAAATTTTTAATTTTGGAGTTTTAACTTTTGAATTTAAAAGACGATATATTATTGAAATTTAAATTTTATTTGTATATTATTATTATTATTTTTTAATGAGAGATTTAGTATTAAAAGTTTAGCGAAATTTTTCGCATACAAGTACAAATAGTATCCGTCAATCAGAACATTTTGATGATGATTTTGATGAAAGTTATAATCTCCTGGTTTTCTAAATAGACTTACATTATCAGGTTTTTCAAACCATAAATTAGTTTTAAGTGTTGGTGTTCCAGTCATGCTATTAAGAAATATTGAAGAAAAAATGGTTTAGGCAATGTAACAGTCATGCTATTATAAAATGTATTTTCATGTATTTTTTGATGTTTTGATTACTCTTATCCATATAATCTTAACATGTAACAAAATAAAAATGTTACAAATACAATATCAAATTTGTATAAAAAAGTTGTTAGAATATTTATCAATATAATCTTAAAGTTTCAACCCGTGTAACACACGAGGTTAAAGCTAGTATGTATATATATATATATCGGAGAGTTCTATTCAGAACACAAATTATTGCGAGAACATGTAGAACTAATCTGGATCACTCATTTTTTGTTTAATCTTAAAAGATAATTATTAAATGAGAAGTGTATAATGGCAAACATTAAGATCTATCTCTCTAATTAATTATTTGTAACTCCACTCCAATTAATTAGTTTGTATATCCTCTTTCCTATTAATTAATTGAGACAAACATTATTATGCAAAATAATCATCTTTCTCTTCTTTTTTTCTAACTAATTAGTTGAAATTAATCATATACTACCGAAATTCATCCTACACACACCGAAACTTATCCTACACATACCGCAACTCATCCTACACATACCAAAATTCATCCTCCACTACCGAAAACCATCCTACACATACCGAAAATCATCCTACAATACCGAATTTCATCCTACACATACATCCTACACATACCAAAACTCATCCTACACATACAAAATGTTTGCAGCTTGAAACTTTTATAGAGTTACAAACTCTATGTGTAGGTTAAAACACTATGTGTAGGTCAAAAATCAGTACGTGTAAGTTGAAACTTCATATATGTGTACAAGTACGTGTATGTGTAGGTATCTACACATGTATATATGTAGTTACCTACGCTTCGATATGTGTAAAATAATATGTTTTTAACTAATTAATTTTAAATAGTATATAAAAATTAATTAAATAAGAAATGAGAGGGAAAATATTAATTATAGAAAATTTAATTAATTAGATAGAGAAACTCTTTAATTCTAAATGTCAATACTATCATTAGACAATTAATTAGTATCATTAATGTTGTAATTAGTTTGTATCTATACTTGCTCCGGTAAACTCTTTAATGACTCTTTAACACATCTCAATTCTCACGTAGTCATATATACTCTTTTGTTAGGCCAAGAGGCATGGTTCTACATTCCACACCTCACACTGTCAAATCAACGTCATATCGGTTTTTTTATAGATTTTCTACATATCTTCACATTTGGGGGTGTGGTTTCACATTTCAACACTGTTTTTACTGCCATGTCATATTTAATTTTTAATTACATTTAATAATTTTTTTCTTTTAATAATTTATAAAATAAAATTCATCACAATTAAAATTACATTAATAATTAAAATAAAATTAACAAAAAAAATAGACTTGATCGTTGAGGTGAAGTGTAGCAATATGTTCCACTAAATCATGTTGAAAGCTGATGTGCGTGTCGCGGTTGCGTATTTGCCATTTATTAACATTTTTTTGGGTATCACTAACTTCTTATAATCCAATTGTCACTTCAAATTCGTCTTCTTTGAAAAAAGGGATATCGCGTTCAAAATCGTTAGCAATCTGTAGGAATAACCGTTTGCTCATTCGAAAGCGCGTTATAAATGTTTCATCGTCACAAGGGGGGTCGAGAAGTAGTTGTGAACCAAATGATTGTGGGCAGCTTCACGGTCTCTATTCAAACTGACTCTTTGTGTTGAAGTTGGCGTGAAAGGGTTTGATAATGGTTGAAATGAGTGAAATAGTTTGGGAATTTAGTGTGTATATTTGTTGAGAGAATGGTTGAAATGGATGAAATGGTTTGTAATGGGTAAAAACGTGTGAAAATGGTTTAAAAAGGTTTATTAAAAATAATTAAAAAAAACTAGTTGTTCAACGGCTTTTTAAACGTTGAATCACGTGGAGAGTTGTGGAAATCTCCACTAAAATGGGCCACAATCGTGGACCTCGCATGGGACCTCCACGGTGAGTTTCCATGCCCCATACAGTTTGGTCTTAGCTGCAATACTCTTCGTTATCAAGTCGGTCCATACCATAAAAATACCAGAGATGACAAAACATGTACGTCATTCAATACTCACTACTTCTAAGATTTACTATCTTTGATACCTACATTAATTAATTTAATATATTGATATTTACTCTTACACCGGAGTCAAAGTTATGTACCATAGTTCCATGAGAAATAACTAAGGGTATCCGGTACACTACCAGTGAGTGAAATTCTCACGCCCTCTCACCCTCTATCCCAATATAACGGTAACCCATTGATGAAACATATAATAGGTTTTAAAACACATAAATGAGAATAAAAAATAAATTATGAATCATAGCTAATATTTTACAATTCTATAACTAGTTACTAAATAAATAAACATTAATATTAAAAAAATTCTTAGAAACCAAACGATAATTCATTTGGGTTGTAAAACATATTTAAAATATTGTAATTTAATAATTATTATAAACTATTTGTAAAACTGATTTTTTGTTAACATAATCTCTCATTTTTCTCATATAAAAATATTAATCTATATTATAAAATAAAGTATAAGAATAAATACAAATTAATTAAATATTAAAAGGCATCTTTGAGACGTGAGTTAAAATTACTGTAGTAAATTTACAAGTAATAATGGAAAATGTACAAGCTTTATGCATTAGTTAAATTAAATTATTTTTTTTTTACAATTTCAGTTTACGTTAAATATTTGAGGTTGGAAATTAAACCAAAAGGTTAGTTTGGATTAAGGCATCTTTGAGATGTGAGTTAAAATCACTATAGTAAATTTACAAGTAATAATGCAAAATGTACAAGCTTTACGCATTGGTTAATTTTTTTTTTACAATTTCAGTTTACGTTAAATAATTTGAGTTTGGAAATTAAACCAAAAGGTTGGTTTGGATTGATGGTAGCTTTGGTTTATGTTCTAGCAACCGACGCATTTTCAAAACCCGCAACTACCCCCATTTTATCTGTTTTAACGCATTTGATTTTCTTTTTTGAATATGTTAACTTTTTTCGTGGTTTAACACGCCGCAACACACGTGATTAAAAGCTAACATTATCGCTCAGAGGCCGCCGTAACACACGGGGCTTCTTCTAGTTCCCTTTAAAAATTAAAAGTCTTCTGAGTTACATTGTTAAAAAAATAATAATAATAAAAAAAAACTTTCAAGACAATCGGAAATACGCTGATTTATCGGAAATTTGGGTTGGTAACTGGGACCCATCGGATGATGTGGCCATGTGATTTGTTGGGGACCTCGCATCCATCTTAGAACCAGGGTCCCCCCTAATCTAGCTGTAGGAAAGCTGGATCCAAATATTAATGGATATTGCACCAAAATAAGCAACCCCTCAAAAACAACTTTAATGTTTTTCTTATTATATTTTTTTAAATAATCAACAAAATACCAACAATTTTAAATTGATTTTTATTCTTTATAATTTATTGAAAAAGAAATAAAGTATATTAATAACAATTTATAAACACCATGTGCTTAGGGTGAAAGGGGCACCCTACTCGGCTTGGGCCGAGTAGGAGAGAGTGAGGCCGGGTAAACGGGGAACACCGTTCCCATCTAATCGAGTAGGGCAACCGGGTAAATGAGCATGGCATAATCGAGTAAATTTACTCGTTTGTGAAATCTCCGAGTAAATGAGCATGGCATAATTCTTTCACAAATTTACTCCATTTGCTTCAATTATTTCACAAATTAAATGGGTAAGGTGCCCCCATCACCCTTAGGGATTATTAGACCGTTTGTATTTGATTCATCAAAAAGCCATTTACGTCTTTTTTCTTTTCCCCTCTCAAGTTTTTGTTAAGTCTGTTTGTGGTAATCAGTGGTCTTAGACTTTTCTTCCTCACTCTCCTCATCATGTCTGTTAAGTCTGTCGACTTTCCTTCCTTTCTCTTCAACAATTGCGATATGTCAATAATAATCCTATTGTGGAATCTCTTAGATTGGAATATTGAAGCTAAGAAGTTGTAGCTTGCGAGATTTAAATATTTTCATATGTAAATTAATCGAAGGGACACAAATTGGGGATTGTTTGTTTCGTTCATTTAACTTTACCAAATGAACACGGACACTAAAACAAACATATCTTTCAATGAACACGGACACTAAAACAAACATATCTTTCATGTTTGCATCTGTTAATAAAAAGAATTATGTATTTGTGTTTGATTTTTCCGTTCGCTAATATTATAAATGAATACAAACGATGAAACGGACACAAACAAAGGTTTCTAAGCCAACGATTCTAAAATTTGAAAACCAAATTGCTTCAAAGTTCAAAGTTTGTTATAAACATAAGCTTCATATAAATAGAAATCAAACATAAATTTTTCTCACGTTCTTTTCTACAATAAGTTATAGATTTATTTGAGTTAGTACTTTCAAATTTAACCCTACAATTAAGAGAACACTCAACATCAATACAAACAAAAACAAAAACAAAAACAATATGAAATGACTATTTATAAACAAAATGCAATATTAAAAGTAAGGCCGGCAATTTTATAAGATTCAAAACCGAAACAAGTCAATACTTATTCGATATAAACTATATTAGGTTGAAAACAAATTGCCACGAAAGCCGACATGAAATTTTTCGGTTGAGTTAGGATTAACCTGGTAACCCATTTGACTCATTTGTAATATAAAGTATTATTTAAATTTGAAATTTAAAAATAGTCAAACCTAATAAAACAAGAAAACAATATAAGATTATTTGTTAAAAGTAGCACATAACTTTTTTTACAACCTAATTACTGTTGGACATGGAGGCTTGCTAGGAGTAGTTGGCCCTAATGGGCTCTACACGTATTTAGGTAACTTAAGAATTAAGTTAGAAACCCTAATAATCTATATATTTATACTGTGTTTATTTGGGTAACTTGAGGATTAAGTTAGAAACCACCCTAATGGGCTTATCGACTTTGATTCCTATGAACACTTGTTTTTAGTCAACATAATTTAACTTTTGATTCTGAAAGTACGTAAAATTTTCTAATTATTTTTATTTTAAAAACACCTTTTCTATTACGACTTTAGCGATCATGTCTGTGTCATCTCCATATACCAAAAATAATATGAACGATCTTGATATTGCTCTATAAACGACTTTTAAATTGTCATTTATAAATATAAATGTATAATTTATGAGCCAAAATCAAAATTGTTATGAGATTTATTAATAAAAATTAAATTTAAGAAAATATATTAAAACATAAAAACAAATAAATAAGAATCTTTAATGTGTCGAGAATAAAGATATTAATCATTTAATCCCCACATTGATTTTCTTCCAAAACATAAAAACAAATAAACAAGAATCTTTTAAATTGTCATTTATAAATATCATGTTTTGGATATATATATATATATATATATATCTTACTACTCTAATAAATAAAAATTTTCTTCAGGACACGTGTTACTCTCTGATTACTCTTCATCTTTATTTTTCCGCCTCTCTCTCCTATTAAATATTAGATTTTCTATTTCTCTCTCCTATTAAATAATAATCTTTATATTAATAAATCTAATTACGGATACTTATTATTTAATTATAAATATTACTACTCTAATAAATGAAAATCTCTTCAGGACACGTGTCACTCTTTGGTTACTTCTCATCTTTATTTTCTCGCCTCTCTCTCCTATTAAATATTAAATTCAATTTCTCTCTCCTATTAAATAATAATTTTTATATTAACAAATATAATTACGAATACTTATTATTTAATTATAAATAGTTATTATATCATCAATCAAATGAACTTAATATGAACTAATATTTATCAATTAAATTAAAAAATTAATAATCAGTTAAAAAAAATGTTTTAAAAACTAATTTAACAGACCTTATAACTCTCATGACAAATTACATTTTTTAAAAACATATTTGACAAATGTGTTTGTTAACAAATTACATTGTATTTTGTTCAACCAGTGTAATATACTGGTTTATTCAACCCGTGTATTACATGGGTTTTTAAAAATATAAAATTTTTATTACTAAATATATAACATTTTATTATTTAATCCGTAAGACTCATCATTTCCGTATTTACGTTCAAAATATTTATTCAAGATACTTAAATACTATTTTAACAATTAAAAGAAAAAATAATTTATAAATTATGTGATTGTTTTATAGTGGTTAGCACGGTTATCACATAAAAAGTTGGTTAGCATTTGAACCATTCCATATATATATATAGTATGAGGTTAGACTAGAAAGGGGGGAAATGTAGAAAGGAATCTCAGCCATAAGATATTTGTATTTTGTGGCTGAGATTCACACGGTGGTATTTTGGTAAATAAATGCAACTTAGAATCAATACGAAAGGGGTCAGGAGAGTAGAATGGTAAGATTCAACCAAAAAGTCTCACATGCAAGTCACATGCAACTTCCCTCCCTAATTTTTAAACGTCCATAACTTTTTTATACATTATTATTTATTTTTTTTTAAATTCACCATAAAATCGAGTGTTTTTTTTATCTTTTATATGAGTATGATATTGCTATGTTTTGTTTAGAAAAATAAAACGTCTTTTTTTTAAACTATGGTGTTTTACTTGAACACCGTGGGTTAAAGTATGGTGTTTTTCTAGTTATGATGTTTTACACATATTGGTCAATTTCAATATGGTGTTTTAGGTTTATTGTCATGGTGTTTTCATGTAAGTGTTTTTCAACATAGTTTTTTTTCTAAATATGGTGTTTTACACATTCTAAGTCCATTTTAACATGACGTTTTAGTTTTTTTGGTCATGGTGTTTTCAACTTGAGCATCAACTTTCAAAATAGCGTTTTAATTTTTTTGGTTATGGTCCATTTTAAATTGTTTTTATTTAAATAAAATTAAAGTGGGTTGTTTTTAACATGGTGTTTTAGATTTATGGTGTTTTTCAACATGGTGTTTTATATTTTAGATTTATGATGGTTTATGGTGTTTCCTTGTTTTATGGTGTTTTAGTTTTATTGTGGTTTTTTTAGCATGGTGTTTTATATTTTAAATCGTTTTTCAACATAAAGTGTTTCTCAACATAATGTTTTATACATGGGGGCCATTTTGAACATGGCGTTTTAGCCTTTTTAGGTTATGGTGTTTTTAACATTACGATTAGGTTATATTATATATATATATATACACACACTTTTAATCGTTATCATTTAAATAACATTAAAATGGGGTTTTTTAACATGGTGTTTTAGATTTATGGTGTTTTAGAGCTATGGTGTTTTTAACGGAGCGTTTTTCAACATAGTGTCTTTCTGGTCATGGTGTTTTACACCTGGGGCCAATTTCAACATGACGTTTTAGGTTTTTTGGTCATGGTATTTTCACAATAACAAATTTCAACATGGTATTTGTGGTCATGGTGTTTTAGTTTCTTTTTTTGTCATTGTGTTTTACAGTTGTGACGTAAAATTTATGTTGAACTAGATGTTTTAAAAAAAGGTAAAACACCATAAACACAAACATGACAAAACACCATGTATATGAAAGTTAAAATATAAAACACAATGAAAAACTAATCGTCGGTTGAAATTTTACGCCAAAAGTGTAAAACACCATGACAAAACAAAAACGTCATAAACATAACTATCATAAAATATATGTATATAGTGTTTTGACGTGTTTATGTTTAAGGCGTTTTACTTCAGTCATGGTGTTTTACACTTTTAGCTTAAAATTTCAACACCATAAACATAAACTTGGTTAAGGTTGTGTTCGAATTAAAATGAGTTTTTTTCAACATTGTGTTTTACATCTATGATGGTGTTTTTCAACATTAAGTTTTTCTAGTCATGGTATTTTTCACTTGGGGCCCAATTTGAACATGGCATTTTAGTTTTTTTTGTTATGACGTTTTCACAAAGACAAATTTCAACATGGTCTTTTTTTTTTTGCTTTTTTGGTTGTGATGTTTTGACTTGTTTATGTATATGTCGTTTTTGCTTCTGTTATGGTGTTTTACACTTGTAACTAAAAATTTCAATACCATAAACATAAACTTGGCTAAGGCTGTGTTCGAATTAAAGTGAGTTTTCAACATGGTGTTTTACATTTATGGTGCATTCAACTTGGTTTTTTTCAACATTGGGTTTTTCTAGTCATTGTGTTTTTCAACATAGAGTTTTTTGGGTCATGTTGTTTTACATTTAGGTGTCAATTTGAATATGGTGTTTTAGTTTTTTTTTTATCATGTCTTTTTTATTCATGTTGTTTTGACGTGTTTATTTTTATGGCGTTTTGCTTATGTCATGGTTTTTACATTTTAGCTTAAATTTTCAACACCATAAACATAAAACACCATAAAAATTTCCAATTTCAAACAACACCCGGTTGGTATTTTTTTTTTTTTTTTAATACAACAATACCATACTCGTTGGAAAGATAAAAAAGGTTCAATTTTATGGTGAATTTTTTTTAAAAAAATAATGACGTATAAAAAAGTTATGGACGTTTAAAAAATATGGGGAATGACATGTGACTTGCATGTGCATTGCTAATTCAAGGGATGTTGTGTTTTGACTCAATTGCTCGTTCTCTCTTTTTTACTTCTTGATACGTGTCATTCTCAGAATTCTACCTACATTTTCTACGGTTTTGTCCCTTTGTAGCCTAACCCTCCTCTATATATTATATATATATATATGGGTGAGTTCATTAGAAAACTCATTTTCATAAGAAAACCAAAAAACTCCTACTGCATATGTATAGTACATCAAAAAACCCAACTCACTTCCAAAAACCTAACCCCCCACCCCACCCTCCAAAAACCTAAACCCCCCTCCCCCCACCCTACCCTCCAAAAACCTAAACCCCCCACCCCACCCCACCCTCTAAAAACCTAAACCCATCACCCACCCTCCAAAAACCTAAACCCCCTACTCCGCCCTACCCTTTCAAAAATCTAAACTAAACCAAAAAACCTAACTCACCCCTAAAAAACTTAAACCCTCCACCCCACCCCACCCCACCCAAAAACCTAACCCCACCCCACCTACCTCCTCACCCACCCCCTAAAAACCTAAACCCCCCACCCACCCTCCAGAAACCTAAACCCCCCACCCCATCCCACCCCACCCCTCTAAAAACCTAACCTAAAAGCTAAACTAAACCCAAAAGCTAAACCAACTACTTTTCGAGGTTTTTTTTTTTTAACGAGGATGACGTGGGAAACAAGATATCCGAATCAGTTTTTTAATTTTTGATTTATTTTTTGAGTTATGATTTTTTTATTATTTTTTTCACCTTAAATAAGTAGTTTTTTGGTTTTCTCATAAACATTGAGTTTTCTTATGATCTTTCCTCTATATATATATATATATAGAGAGAGAGATCAAATACTAACCAATATTTTAGTAGATAACCATGTTAACCACCATCCAACCAATCACATAATTTGTTATTTATTTTTTATATTTATTATTAAAATGGTATTATAGTAAATAACACCTCCAATATTTTTGGTAATTTTATTTTGTAATCCGTTGATTTGGTAAAAGAGTTTGTCTTTTTATATTAAAGAATTCCATAACTTCACGATTGGAAGAAATGATCCCTGGTTTTTCTGATGATTTTGATGAACAAGTTTTGTCTCATTAAATATGAAAAAAGAATACAATATGGGATGAAGAAGCCAAGAAGCTTAATGCCGTCGTTGCCCATCAGTCGAAGCCGTCACTTAGTGTCCTCCTTCAACGTCGCCGTTGCCTTTTCTCTCAGGTTAGGTTTGTAAGACGAGATTTAATATGTGGCTCTTATAATTATTTATCTTATTATTAAATGATCAAATATAATTACTTATTTATTTAAAAACCTATAGATAGTAATTAGTTGATGGGTCTAATTACTCTTAATGGGCCACTAATGGGTTTCCACTTAGGTGTACATATAAATAGAGAGATTACTAGAGGGAATAGACTAATCGACTACTCTATTCTATCACCACTAAATCGTCCCTCTCTCTCTCCATAACCGTGAGTCTCAAAAACTCACCTTAGCCCTCCTAATCGTACACCCTAAACGGGAATCCGATCCAGATCAGAGATCATGACGTCTTCCCTATCATCGGTGAACTTAGCAGGTATGTTTATATTATTTTTTTTCATTATATAGTTACAAGGACTGATCAACAAGGTATATTGCATAGAAGGGGAGTTTTAGAATAAAACTTGGAGACAACCTTTTTGGGTTTTCGAAAATTTCGTTTCTTTAGCAATATACATGATGTTCTCCCTTATTCAGCCGTAATTCCTTTGATTAAAGTTCAAGTTTGGGCAACAGGTAGCCAAGTCAAGCATATTTGTAACAAACCGGATCATTGGTTGTTGATTACATGGTGATTCGATCCCTTATCTTTTGCCTAGAAATAGGAGGTTCTACACTTCAGGGGGGGAATTACCACGAAAGGCGTCAAATTATCAGCAGAGTTATGAAGATGCAAGACAAAGTGAGCATTCGCTTGAAATTGACCTTCTTTTAGGGGGAGAGAAGGCACAAGTTGATCAAGTGTTCGAGAATGTCAAGAATCTTTGTAGAAAGATGGTTATTTACTGCTAAATACTTGGGATTCAAACCTTTATCAATTACCTACAAGATAGGAGAGTCTACACTTGAGGGGGTGAATCACAACGAAAGGCATTGGATCATCAGTCGATCTATGAAGACGAAAAACAGAGTCAGATAAGAATTGATAGCATCAGTTTAGGGGTAGATTGTTGGGTATAGAATTGAGACTGATGTTGTCCATCGAAACTACTAGTTTCGGTCGAACATTTGTTCAATCGAAACTAGGTAGTTTCGATACCTGTTTTTCAGGCCCATTTGACGGTGGCTTGGAAAACAAGGCACATGTGCTTGGCCTCCTATATATAGCAGAATATGTCTTAGGAGTGAGTGTGTGTCTGTAGAGGGAATCACCACCCCAGGGGGAGCTCACCCTGGGGTGAGACTAATTGTTAGTGTATGATGAGTTTTTATTTTCATTTCAATCAAAGAATCATACGTTTTATGCTTTCAAATATCTGTTCTTTTTCACTTTTATATATTTCTGTCTGTGTATGTGATTCTCGCACTCGTCTCTACCATTTCTGATTCGAGAGTGATACCGGATCCAGATATTCCGCCTCTCGATCTGGACTGTTTGAAGATTTCTCCGCAGATCTGTATGATTACAGGTTTGCTCAGGACCTACAACAAGCCTGCACCTACTGATCTTACTGACAAAAGCACTGCTCAAGACATTATCAAGCATGAGAAGTGGTCAAGGTGTAACCGCATAGCTTTTGTCCTAATGAAGAACTCAATCAGTCTGATCATCAGAGGAGCTATACCTGATTCTAAATATGCCAAGACTTATCTAGCTTCTGTGGATGATCAAATCAAGGGAACTTCTAAGGCGCATGCTAGCACTTTAATTCTGAAACTGGTGACTGCAAAGTATGACGGGATTAGCTGTATTCGTGAGCACATTATGATGATGACTGACATGTCCCGTAAGCTCAAGGGATTAGACATGGGAATCAGTGACGGCTTTCTAGTGCACTTTATCATGACCTCTCTTCCTAAGTCTTTTGACGCTTTCAAGATCAACTACAAAATACAGAAAGACAAGTGGACGATAAGTGAGTTGATTGCAATGTGCGTCCAAGAAGGAGAGCGTCTAAAGCTAGACAGACCGGATGTTGCTTATCTCATGTCAGCCAATTCAAAGAAGAGGAAGGGCAATTTCTGTAAGAGGGAATCTTATAAGGTCCAGAAACAAGATGCAAGTGGTGCTTCCATCTCTAAGAACTTCAAAGGGAAGTCTCACTGCAAGTTCTGTCGCAAGGCTGGACATAAGCAGAAAGACTGCCCAGACTTTAAAGAGTGGCTGAGCAAGAGAGGTAATCACCTTTATATGATACCTGAGTCCTATAATTTAAATGTTCCATCTAATACATGGTGGTTTGATTCTGGTTCTATGGTTCATGTAACCAACTCTTTACAGGGATTCCTTACAATCCAGAAGTCGAAAAGAAACCGAAGAACACTTAAGATGGGGAATGGAGAAGAACTAGTTGTCAATGTTGTGGGAACCCTAGAATTAATTATGAAAATTGGTTTATGTATTAAACTTTATGATACCTTATATATTCCTGAGATTACTCGGAATCTAGTATCAGGACCAAAGTTAGACATTAACAGTTTTGTTTGTTCTCATGGTCATGACAAACTTTCTATTATGTTAAATTCTCAAGTGTTTGGACGTGGCTATCTGGATGATGGTCTCTATGGATTAGAACTAGATGATAATTTTTCCAAGTCTTTGTTATCATATAATATTAATGAAAATTTACCAAAGACTAAACGAAAGCGAGACTTAGAAGCTTCATCCATGTTGTGGCATCAACGTTTAGGCCATATTTCTCGAGATCGCTTATCTCGCCTCGTGAAGGATGAAGTGTTACCATCTCTCGATTTCAACTATTTTGGAACATGTGTCAAATGCCTTAAAGGTAAAATGACATCAGCAAAAAAGAGTGCCACTAGGAGCTCTAATTTATTAGAACTCATTCACACTGATATTAGTGGCCCTTACCCCGTTGCTGGTATAACAGGACATACTTCATTTATCACTTTTATTGATGACTATTCTCGTTATATGTACTTGTATCTTATTAAAAAAATCTGAATCACTTGCGACTTTTAAAGATTATAAAACTAAAGTTGAAAAACAACTTGATCTTCAAATAGAAGTTGTGAGATCAGATAGAGGAGGTGAATATTATGGCAGACATACTGATGTGGGTCGGGCTCCTGGTCCATTTTATGAGTTTTTAAGGGCCAGGGGATCGTAAACCAGTACACCATGTCCGGTACTCCTCAGCGGAACGGTGTTGCTGAGAGAAGAAACAGGACCCTAATGAACATGGTACGCAGTATGTTAGCCAACTGAGGTTTACCCTCATTCCTCTGGACCGAGGCCTTAAAAGCAGTTGTTCATATACTTAATATAGTTCCTTTAAAGTTTGTCCCTAAAACTCCTTATGAACTCTGGACAGGAAGGAAACCGAGTCTTAGATATATGAAAGTATGGGGTTGCCTTGCCGAAGCTAAACTCTATAATCCTTTCTTAAAGAAACTTGACATGAAAACTGTCACTTCTTACTTCATCGGTTATCCCGATCACTCAGAGGGTTATAAATTCTACTGTCCTTCTCACGTCACTTGTATTGTAGAAACCAAGCATGTCAAATTCCTTGAGGATTTTAAGGTCAGTGGGAGCAGTGAAAATCCTTATCCAGGTTTAGAAGAAGTATGAGACGCGGGGGGGGGGGGAGATTCGTTGCTTACTTTAACTCCGATTACTCCTCTTGTACACCACGTTGCGCCGCACGTCACTGCACCACTTCCTCCTCCTTCAGATCTTAATGCTATTCCTTTTGTACCAGAGAATGAAGGCACATCAAACGACCGACATGAAGACAATGTCGAACTCGATAATCAACTCAGGAGGTCATCTAGGTTCAAAAGGCCTACTAACTTTGATGATTTTGTTACCTACCTGACTGAAGCTGAAATGGATGCCGGAAAGTTTACAGATCCTACTTCTTACCATGAAGCCATTAGCAATGATCAGTCTTCTGAATGAAAATAAAGCTATGATTGACGAGCTTGACTCCATGAAGAAAAATGATGTTTGGGATTTAGTTGAATTACCCAACGGTGCTAAACCCGTAGGATGTAAATGGGTATACAAAACTAAACTAGATCCGAATGGAAACATTGAAGGCTATAAAGCGAGATTGGTTGGAAAGGGTTTCACTCAGAAAGAAGGAATCGACTATCAAGAGACCTTTTCTCCTGTTTCTCGAAAGGATTCATTAAGGATTGTGATGGCCCTAGTAGCTCACTTTGATTTAGAGCTACATCAGATGGACGTCAAAACAGCTTTCCTCAACGGCGACTTGAACGAAGACGTGTTCATGAAACAGCCTGAAGGTTTTCAACCTGAAGGTCAAGAACATCTAGTATGTAAGTTGAAGAAATCCATATATGGGTTAAAGCAGGCATCACGTCAATGGTACCTAAAGTATGATGAAGTCATGAAGAAACAAGGTTTCCTGGAGAATCAAGTGGATCAATGCACCTACCTCAAGATGAGTGGGAGCAACTTTACTATACTTGTCCATTACGTAGATGACATTCTATTGGCAAGTAATAGTTTAGATATGTTGCTTGAGTCGAAGCGTTTACTCTCGCATAACTTCGACATGAAGGATCTCGGAGAGGCTTCTTATGTCATAGGCATCGAAATACACCGAGATAGATCTAAGGGCATTTTGGGATGATCTCAGAAAGCCTACATCGAACGGGTCCTCACACATTACAATATGCAACACTGCTCTCCTTCTGTAGCTCCAATAGTTAAGGGAGATTTTTCAGTTATTTCTAATGTCCGAAAACAGAGGTTGAGAAGGAGCAAATGAGAATGATACCTTATGCATCAGTAGTTGGGAGCCTCATGTATGCTCAAGTTTGTACTCGTCCGGATATCGCTTATATTGCTGGAATGCTAGGCCGTTATCATACTAATCTTGGCCTTGATCACTGGAAAGCAGCTAAGAACGTACTCCGATATCTGCAAGGGACGAAAGATTATAAACTGACTTATAGAAGAAGTGATAATTTAGAAGTGGTTGGTTATTCTGATTCTGACTTTGCTAAGTGCAAAGATGACAAGAAATCCACTACGGGGTACATCTATATGTTAGCCGGCGGACCTACCTCTTCGAAGAGTCATAAACAACAGTTGACCACAACATCCACTATGATGGCAGAATACATAGATGTGTATAACGCGACCTGTCATGGAATGTTGCTAATGAATCTGATCACTAGACTCAAAATAGTTAATTCCATTTCTAGACCATTGAAGCTTTATTGTGATAACTAAGCTGCCGTTAGTTTCTCGAACAGTAACAGTTCGACTGTAGCTAGATTATATCTTGATACAAAGTACTTGTTCATATGTGAGCGAGTTAAGGAAAATAATCTTTGTATTGAGTATAAAAGTACTAAAGTTATGCTTGTGGATCCGATGACTAAAGGTCTCCCACCTAAAGTTTTCGAAGAACATGTTTCGAAGATGGGCTTTTCTAAAGACCTTATTTAGTAGCATAATGTACTTACTTACGTTTATTAATGAAATTTCCTTAGTTATTTGAATTTGTTTGTCTCTAAATATGTTATGCATGCCTAACGACATATAGACACTGATTATACAAATCAACGTTAAAGGGCTTACTTATAAATTTGATACTAAATTTACTTAAGTTTTAAATTG
This sequence comes from Smallanthus sonchifolius, assembly GCA_023525975.1. Taxonomy (NCBI): domain Eukaryota; kingdom Viridiplantae; phylum Streptophyta; class Magnoliopsida; order Asterales; family Asteraceae; genus Smallanthus; species Smallanthus sonchifolius. The sequence goes on from CM042043.1 coordinate 23,002,516, forward strand.
GGATTGTAGTATGATTAATGGGGGTCTTGAGTTGGATATTGATTCAATGACTGTATTTCTCTGCTACAATTTTGGTTTAAAACTAAAATAAGTATTAAATCTGCAGACTTACTAATGCTCATAATAAATTATTACTCAGGCAAGTGGGAGAATATAAAACGAGATTTAATATGTGGCTCTTATAATCATTTATCTTATTATTAAATGATCAAATATAATTACTTATTTATTTAATAACCTATGGCTAGTAATTAGTTGATGGGTCTAATTACTCTTAATGGGCCACTAATGGGTTTCCCCTTAGGTGTACATATAAATAGAGAGATTACTAGAGGGAATAGACTAATCGACTACTCTATTCTATCACCACTAAATCGTCACCCTCTCTCTCCATAACCGTGAGTCTCAAGAACTCACCTTAGCCATCATAATCATACACCCTAAACGGGAACCTGATCCAGATCAGAGAGCATGACGTCTTCCCTATCATCGGTGAACTTAGCAGGTATATTTATATTATTGTTTTCCATTATATAGTTACAAGGACATATCAACAAGATTACGAAATTTAGATTAACGTCTACGCCAAATTCGATCTCCGTTGCACCATATCCATGGCGGATTCTCTCCTTTCGGATGATTCTTATCAGATTCATCTCGAGAATCAAAACCCAAGATTGACGGGTTTCTGTTTTAATCAATAACTAATCTGCATTTACGGTTACATGCTTGAGAAGTAACTTCCTAATAAAACTTTTGGCTAAAATACAGAAGTTACTCGTTAATTTAAACCTAGAAACATGCAAATACATTTGGAGGAAAGGATGAAGTCAAAAGGTGATTTCAAATCGAAAGTTCTAATTTTTTCCTTAAGTGTTTATTTATTTTGCTTACAAATATTTTATGGATTGATACAAACTTGTGCTGGTGGCTTGCCAGAAAATCACCCTTGACGGAAAGAACGTTGCATGTGAAGGAGTTGATGAAGGCAAAAGTGTGGGATTTCATTTACTACGTATATGTAATACAAGTGTTATGTATAAGTAACACAGGTGGTACGTAAACACATGTGTTACGTATATTGTAACACTGTGTTACATATACGTAACCTAGTAGCTTATCAAAGTTATGGTTCTGATACCCATATGTAATAGGTTGTACATGCTTATTTGGTACAATGAAGTCCATTGTACTAATTCATTATTCAGATTGATTGTATATATACGTATCAATAGGTTATAATTTTTCAATATTCAATATGTTACTAATTCACAAATAAATTTAAAATAATTTATGTTTTTTTATCAATGACATATGGATGTATTATCAATTTTCAAGTTATGTTATATAATTTAAGTTATTAATTGATTTTGATATGAGAGAGAGAGAGAGAGGTAGATAGGAGAGAGAGTGTGTGAGAAATATTAGAAAAATCATTAATTGATTTGCAAAGTAATTTTCTATTATACCCTTTTGCAGTTAATATAAATCATTTTTAATTTATATAATTACAAACTTGTCACTAAAGTATATCAACCATTAATCAAACAAGATTAATGGCTAAGATTTGTTTATCATGGTTATCTTATAAAATGGGATTAGCATTTGAACCCTACCCTATATAAATAGGGTTGAGTTCATGAGAAAACTCATTTTAATTAGAGAACTCCTCATTAAAAGCAAAAAAAAATCATAACTCAAAATATAAATCAAAAACTAAAAAACTGGTTCGGGGACCTTGTTTCCCACGTCGTCCTCATCAAAAAAATTCAAAAAAACCCCGGTAATATAGCATATGTGTAGTACTACCCCAAAAACCTAACCCCCACCCCCACCCCCACCCAAAAACCTAACCCCCACCCCCACCACCCAAAACCTAAACCCTCCACCCCCCACCCCCAAAAACCTAAACCCTCCACCCCCACCCCCAAAAACCTAAACCTCCCACCCACCCCTACCCAAAAACCTAAACCCACCCCCACCCCCACCCCCACCCCCACCCAAAAACCTAAACCCACCCCTACCCTCAAAAGCCTAAACCTAAAAACTAAACCCTACACTAAACCGAGCATTTTTACGTTTTTTTTAACGAGAACGACATGGGAAACAAGGTCTCTGAAGCAATTTTTTAGTTTTTTATTTATATTTTGAGTTATGATAAGCAATTTTTTAGTTTTTTATTTATATTTTGAGTTATGATTTTTTTTTTGTCTTTAATGAAGAGTTCTCTTGTTCTCTCCCTAAATGTTAGTTTTCTTATTAACTTCACCCTATATATATATATATATAAGTCTAATTTATTTAATAACTAGATTTTTTTTCACCGCGCTTCGCTGCAGGTGTCTGGTCGTTATCGAGATCGGCTCATTTAGGTGGATAAAACTTATGTCAAAATACAGACTCGCTGTATCGCACAAAAATAAAAACACTCAAATTTTAACATAACTCCGTTTTTAGAAAAAAAAACTATACCTGAACGTTGTAAAAAAAACAACAAAGAAAACGCGCATTCCGTTTAAAAAATAAAATAAACAAACGAAAATTAGCACAGTAAAACGAAATTAATAGAAAACTAAACGGGTTAAAAACGTATATTATATATACTATGAGGGCTAAAACGATTCCCCTCGCAACACGGCGGGGACATTGTCAAATTTGGTTCGAATCGTTTGAGGGGCTAAAACTTACGTACAGTCGCTATAGCGTACGAAAAAAAATACTCGCTTTTGATAAAACTCCGTTTTTAATAAAATTTATATCGGAACATTGACAAAATAAAACTAAAGTAAGTTGCGCTTTTCGTTTTTAATAAAAAAACTAAAGAACGAAAGTTATAAAAGAAAAACAAAATTATTAGAAAAGTATACGGGTTAAAAGTGTATATTATATATACTATATAGGTTGAAAAATAAAATAAAATAATATTAAACTATTGTTCACCAATGCCGCTGGCAGGCCGGCCGGGCCGTGAGCACGGTGAGGATAGGCTTCCCAAAAAGCCAGCCTAGGCCGGGGTCAGTATAGAAAGAAGTTTCTTTTAATCTTAGTTTCTAATTCTAATTTTCTTTTCGTAACAAAAAGAAAGGATAAGGATGAAACATCATGAAAATAAAAATAATACGGCTAAAAATATCAACTCTCATATTACATAGTTATGTTTCTTTTATTAAATAGAAATAAAAATATTAGAAGGCTTATATTATTAAAAAGGTATTTAATTCATTGTATTTTTAAAAAATCCAAATTTATTTTTGAATGTTACTTTGTGGCTTATTTTAACAGCGTGTCTTTATATAAATGTTGCCGGATTGAATCTAATTTTTCCCTAGTCTATTTTGTCAATGGCATATTATTATTTATTTATTTATTGTCAGGTTTTGTAATAATACTTTTATATGATTAGTTATTTTAATAATTACTAATGTTGAACATGTTAAATTGCTGACATGTTATTTATAAAATAAATAACTAACAATGTATTTTGTCTTTTGGTCTGTTTTGATGATTATACTTTATGTGATCCTATTTGATGGGAGAGTTGTTTAATTTTTTCTATTTTATTCTTATGTATCAATAAGAACAACAACAAATATTTATCAAACTCAATTTCCAAACACAAATCTAAACCCTAATCACAAAACTAATATCAAAAGACTAGAAGGGTACCGGGTAAAATAATGGATAATTTTCCCAATACATTTTTATTATATTAGCGGTTTTCATTGAAGGTGTAGTTATTAAAAAGATATAACTATAATTTTTTGTTCTTTAAATGACGGAGTTAATTTTGTTTTTTTTAAATGGTGGTATATTATATATAAAACACTAGCAGGGCGATAGATAAAAAAAATTAAATAAATAATAAAAGGTTTTTAAACAACTCATTCCTAGAAATTTTGCATTTCCGGTTCCTATTATTAAACCATAGGAAGGAAAACATGGTAATATCATCATAGAGCGTATTTGTGTTGCGGTTTTTCTAGAATAATAAATCATTTCTAAGCCTTCATATAGCCCACCACGTGACAAATATAATCGACCCAATCAAATCTTTCTTATTCTTTCGCACTTTTAACTCTTCGAACCGCTCCATCAACACTACCGGACTGTCGGCATCGGGAGACCCAGCCATGGCACAAGGAGACCCCATGTTCAAGAAGCAATCGAGCAAGCACCAAACAAATGATCATTACTTTCAGAAACAACATTCAAAAATCCATACATTTTTCATCCAAGTTTATCAAAACCCAACAAGCACAAATGTTGATTTTTCTAGGAAGAAATTTAAACCAAATAGTTTTTCTAGACCCCGTTGGAAGAGATAGTCGTCATTCACATTCCTAATAACCGAGATCTCCGTCGTATCCCGATAAATCACGGAGTTAATAAATTAAAATAATAGTGTAAATATTGGGATTACAATGTACGCTTTGAAAACATTGGGCTGGATGGGCCTTATTGCTAATGGGCTAAACCTTCATATCATATAACTACAATTTTAAGATATATAATTTTAATTTCAACATAACTCATATTCCAAAATACAAATGGACATTGTATTGTATATGGTGATGAAACCAGAGGGTATTTAAGTTATACTTATGTGGATGACTTGATATCTTGTTTAAGATTTAATGTAAAAATAAAAAATAATCTAAGGTAAATTAAAAGTTCAATTTGCTTTACAAGATATACATACATACATGAATACTTATTAATGACGTGTAATAAATATAACTTAAAGGGGAGTTTCTTTATGTTTGTTCCATCACAATTAAAGCAATAAGTACATGTTTGTATACAATTATTGAAGGTTTTTCTTATTTTAATTTGGTTATGCATTGAGCCATTCTATATATATGTGATATATAAGACGGTTTCTTTACATATGCGTATATTAAGTTTTTATTTTCCGTTCTAAAAAATTATTGAAACCCTGCTTTCTACATGTTTATTCGCTTGAATGCTTACATCAAAACAAAAACTGTACATGTCCATATAGGTTTATCAAATTTAGATGTATTATCTCTCTTTTTATATTGAGATCCATATGTATGCATATAGTTTATCTAATTCAGATGTGTTATATATATATATATATATATATATATATATATATACTGACATCCATATGTATGTACATTAATGTATAAATTTCTTTTGATGGAACAGAGAGAACTACGTTTCTGTTCTCTTCAAAAAAAAAGTTGTATGTATGGTCTTTGTACATGGATGCATCAATATACGATTGCTTTAAAACTTGTATGTAGTCGTTTTACATGCACGTGTATCCGTCTAAATAACAAACTGTAAAACCCAGGAGATCCAAGAAACAATCAGAACATAATTCCGTTCACAATTATGAGATGAAACAACTAAAGCATATGCATATGTATCAATATAACAACCAAACATCAAACCTACTTCTGTTACTTATTTCTCATCTCTTTCTTTCTTTTTAATAAAATCATAAATGGGAACTCATATGACTACAATCGAAACATATATTACATTTTTATTACTACATTTCACTCTCCCGGTCCCGATTACATAACAGATACAACTCCCCCATCAGCAGCAAATGTAGATCTTTTACAAGTAGTCATCAACAAGAATCGTCGACATCAACATTCCTTGCACAAATTCAGATCTTCTACTCCTCTCTTTCTTCTCTTCAATCAACAATGGGGGTGATTCAGGTTTTCTGCAACACATAATTCATGTTTGCTTAATGATCAAATATACAAATCCCCATAAGACGATCAAGCAATCAAGGGGGTGGGTAGTGGTAAGCGCATGATTCACTCTAGTAGAGTTCTCAGACTCGAATCCAGCTTCCACTAGTTTCTGGCTTTAACACTTTAACCCCGCTAGCTCAACCCAAGCTACGTTTTACCTGGTCCCATTGGGTAGAAGGGTATTGGTGAGGCTCATGAGTTTTCCGGTAACAGTTCTCATGGTTACCAAAACAAATAAACAAATATGATCGAAGCAAGTATATATCACAAGATTCACCTGCTATCCTAATGAATAAATAAATACAAATCTGTGTTTAATAATAGAAAATAATTCCATAATCCCAATTTCTTGGTAACCAATTTATGTCATTTGTGTTGAGTCTCATCCTCAAATTTGTATGGAGGAGAATGAGCACAGAGATTTCTCATTATATATTATTCGGCACAGTAAATCAACTAGTAAGCAAGATAAATCCATAGATCATTCCAAATACCATGCTCTACATCATTATTCATCAATCGTCCTAAATGATAAACTGAAATAAATGATAAAAAAAAATTAATTAATGTTCCACCCTTGATAGAAATACAAGTGTTTTCCCAATCGCATTTTTTTTTCTAAATTGTTAACTTTCTAGCGATGCAAAACAAATTGTGCCTAAACGAAGTACTAACTTCTATAGAACCAGTAACAACTCTGTAAAGGCACAAAACAAAAAATGCTCTAAATGAACTAATGAAGTGCAATTTCTATTGAACCAGTGATAAGGCACAAAGCTCCCTTTAAGTGAATCACAAAAATTCATATCATGCAAGCAACACATATACACAAAAACATGTGTGCGTATACATACACACATATATACACACACTTCATTATATATACACACGTGTATACACTTACAAACAGACATCTACACACAGTCACACACGCATGTGAATATGCGTGTATGTATGATACACAATTATACGTATGTGTGTGTGTGTGTGTTTATGACTGAAACATATAGAGATATGTATATGACAAATCAATCTAACTTGGTTACTGGTAAAAACTGAAATGATGGTAACACATAGGGTCTTCATATAAAATGCCTACACTTAGAAACAGAAAGGTCCACATCCATTAGTGAAGTGGTTGTGGGTTAAAGTGTAAATGTTTAGATAATGCACATAAAGAACAACCCTTTCACCAGCAACTACACTTTAACATGCATGCAAATAGGTTAACTAATGAAGTGGTTGGTGGACACAAGTGTAAAAATCTTTAAGCAAAGGAGAAAAATGTTTTTCATATAGATTTGTTTTAAGAATTTCACATGAACAATGTTTGCTCCAAGTTATAAACCGAACGCACAAACTACCAAAATGGACCATTTTAATAGAAACAATCAAAATGCCCTGCTATTTTGCCTTCTATCATTGATCACAATGTCATACCTTTGAGACAGCAAACTAAATAAGATGGAGCAAAGCAACATGTGTGTATAAAAAATAAAAAATTAATAAAAAGCTACAAAAATGTACAAGTTGTTCATTTGATGTAAAATATCCCTTATGCATAACAGAAAAAACACCCACATAGTTCTGTGAAATGGTACTATGTTAGGATAAAAAAGGAAGCAAAACACCCATCTCTTTAATGTATATCCGAATCTTGAATTAAGAAACGTTTTTTCATGCAACTTTTGGTTTTATAATCAACCATATCATGATGTAGTCCGCATAAGGCTATACAGCACGAATCATGAATAACCACATAATCTATAAAGCCAGCACACACTTATATAGCATTCATGAAAAACTGTTCACTATCATACCTTTGAGATGCTTGTTCACTTGTATTTTTGGTTACAGCGACTGCTTCAACCGATGAGTTGAATTGAGCGCCCCCCAAGTCGCCACCAATTGGCAAAATAAACGATGACAACAATGGGTCAGGTGCTACATTGGCTGACTGAGCCAAGTAAGAAGAACCCCCAAACAGAGACTGCAAATTTCCTTCTCTTAGTTCTCTCCTCAACAACGAAAGTGTTGAGATGGAACCACCTTTGCGACCTTTCCTCTTTTGTTGCATGTAAGTTTTAGTTAAGGATTTCACAAATTAACTTCCACGTCAAAAGTCATATAAATAATATAAAGACAAACTTACATAAAAAAAACTTAACCCCAGATATAATAAAACATAAGAAATGCCCAACAATTATGATCAATCACAGTTCAGACTACACAATTAGTTTGAATTGAAGCTTTTTATAGTTGGTGTTTGCTTACATGCGTGTACAGAGAATATGAGAACCATATGAGTTATGTAACAGTAACACTACTAAATAGCTTGTAAAAAGCTCAACAGAACAATTTGAAACAGCATAGCTAATCACAAATCTAGACGAACAAATTAGTGTTGTCAAAAGCGCACAAGGAACGCGCCTAGGTGCAGAAGCTGCCTCGCCACGATAGGCGCAGTTTCAGGCTCTCAGGCGCAAATTCAGGCCAATTTCAGGTCAAATTCAGGCTAAGGTCCGGCCAAAAGTTATCTGAAACAGGTCTAAACAGCCTACACTAGCCCTAAACAAGCCTTGAATCAACCTAAAACAGCCCAAACAAGCCTATGCAAAGAAATAAAGTATATCATATGACATATATTGACATCATGTATAAACAAAAGGATATCTTAAATATTTTTCCATGTTGTAAGGTTATATGTGCTACCATGTCTATACCCACCCTCACCGCACAAACCGGACACACCTGCAAAAGCAACGATTTCAATATATTACCTGTTATACCCAACAATCATCATTATCAGCTTTATAACCACAAAAAGCATATGCCTGTGATCATGTTTAGCACAATCTTCTAAAAAATTAGGGCAAAACAGATAAAAGTTTAGAGAAGGAAAAAAAGAAACAAATACCCCATTTTTGGACTCCAGATGATGCTCATCATCAATATGACAAGACAAACCAACTATATCAAAATAACCAGTGCAAAAGGGGCATGGAAATTCCTCCCTCGTGTCATCATCCACCTCAATGTCCTCGAACCCCATAAACATCTCTGCATCCAATTCCAATCAATCCTAGGGTTTGCCATAAATGATATGATAAAAAACCCTAAATTAAACCTCGATGCTTACCAGATGATCGCGATTGAAGAGCGTATTGGTAACGCTTGGACGTAGAAGACAGACGAGCAGCCCAAGAGTCGGCGTCCATATTTGAGAGTGGAAGATGATGAATCGAAATTGAAATTGAAATCGAAGTGATTTAGGGTTTACGAGTTAAGAAATTCGTGGATTTGACGTAAAATTGAAATCCAAATCGGAATTGGAATTGGACTTGGAATTGGGGATGCGAGAGATTGGGGGCGTTTTGATTGGTTTCGATTTTGGAGGAGCTTCTGCTTTGGTTTTGCTGCCTTTTTACAGGGTGAGTTCACCCAAAAAGGAAGACTGAAGTCGGCCATTACTCGCTTTTATATCTTCCTTTTTTTGTTTTCTTTTATGAGATTGATGATTTATTATTTTTAAAAATGTTTTTTTTTTGTCTTATTATAGTCGATTAAGTTTTTCATTTGATCTATTTTAGTCGCTTAAATTTTTTTGTCTTATTTTAGTCACTTAAGTTTCACATTTTGTTTCAATCTTGCGCAATTACGAGGTTAAAGTGTTACATTTTTTGGATTTTGTTTCATAAATATGGTAAAAATATTGGTTTACTTTTTTTGGATTTTAATTTCATCATATCCATAAAATTAAATAAAAAAAAAGTAACACGTAACATGGTAATTACAAAAGATTGGAACAACATGTGAGATTTGAGTGACTAAAATGGAAAAAAAAAAGTTTAGTGACTAAAATAAAACACATGAGAAACTTGGTTACAGTTATGTAAAGTTACCCTTTACAAAAACTAGGGTTAACTTCTAGATTTATCTTTCAAATTACACAACTGTTAAAAAGAATAGCTTGGTCGTGTGACATGTTTTTCATAAAACTTCAATTTACTCGATGAACAACACAATCATGTGTTAACCTTTAAGGGGTGGTGTAATGGTAAGTACCTGATTCTAGGGCTGTAAACGAACCGGACGTTCAGCGAATAATTCATGAACCGTTCGACGGGAAGTTCGTTTATGTTCGTTCGTTTAATAAATGAACGAACATGAACAAGGAACTCCGTCCGATTAACTAAATGAACGAACATGAACATCGGTCTCGTTCGTTCAATTGTGTTCGTGAACGTTCAGTAACGTGTTCGTGAACATTCGTTTCTTAACGTCCGTTCGTTTATGTTCGTTTACGTTCGTGATCGTTCATGTGCCATTTTTTATGTTTTTCATTAAAGATTTTTGTATATTTGTATTTTATTTTATCTAAATTTTTTATATTCTTTAATTTTTATTTTATGTTTTACTCTAAAATTAACTATGTAAAGTAAGTTCGATACAAGTACAAAAAACTTGATATTAAAATGATCTTATTAAATGTTCATTTTGGAAGACATTAGGGTTGACATCAAAATTCTCAAACTAGCATTCGTTCGGTTACGTTCGTGAACCGTTCATGAACAAATCCATTTACTTAATGAACGAACATGAACATGAAATTTCGTTCGGTTAGTGTTCGTGAACCATTCATGAACAAGTTAAATGTTTAATGAACGAACACAAACAAGACTTCGTTCGGTTCGGTTCGTTTACAGCCCTAGCCTGATTCGTTATAGGAAAGGTCTCAAGTTTGAATTTTGCTTCAATTAGTTTCCTGCCAAAAACTCTTGAATGCCACCTATCAGTTGCAAGCCGAGATTTACATGATCCCGTTGGTTAGCAAAGTATTGACGGGGCCCTCTGAGTTTACCAATAATGGGTTCTCATGGTTGCTAATGAAACACAAGTATGTGAAAAAAATGAAGACAACCGTGTAGTATGGCACTCTAAAAAACGAACAACATGGCTATGTGAATATTAGGCCTGTAAATGAACCGAACGAACACGAACATCGATGTGTTCGTGTTCGTTTATTTATTTTTTACCGAACACAAACACATAATCGAACACATTTTTTGTTCATGTTCGTTCATTAAGAAAATGAAAATGTTCGTGTTCGTTCATGTTCGTTCGTTAAAAGGCTAAACGAACGTAAATGAACACAAATGAACAAACATAAAATGAACACAAACGAACAAACATAAAAAAACACAAACAAACAAAAATTAACATTAATGAGCACACATGAACAAGTCTAATACTTAATAATTCATCCAAAAACACATGTAAATTATGTTGGGAATCATGGTACCAGTTTTAACTTTTAAAACAATAATTATTTAAACCTTTTAGATAAACAAATTAGATATATATCAACGGAAGCAATTTAATAATAACATTACCAGATCAAATCTGGATTCCATACAGTGATCCGATTACACGCGCATAAACAATATTAAATAACCAACCATAGGGTGTTCATATTTATACATTTGAATATAACCAGATCTATAACACCTTAGTACAACGAACGTCACGCTACTTGACACGTACACGAAAAACTGTAGCAAAACGTCACACGGTTGCGCAAGAGATGACCCGGAGGTGGAGGTGGTCGGCCGAACGCACAAGGAGAGGGGTGGGGGTGCCGATTTTAGGGTGAGTGGGATTAGGTTATGGTTTTGATTATAATGATATATTTATAACCATTATATTTACACACTGGTCCTCTTTGGTATTAACACTTAATACCCGGTAATAATTAACATTTAATTATTATAACCCTTGTATTTACTAATCATAAGATAATTAGTAAAAATCTAATCCTTAAATGTTTAACTGATTAAACATTTATTCTCCGTATATAATTAATTAATCAGATAATTAATTTTCTCAATCTCTGACAAATATTTCTCTAAATATTTACTCATCATTTATTGTTTCCGTCTTTCGTGAATAATATTTAGCAATCAAATATTATATACTAGCTTAGAATCTGTGTAATACACAGGGTGAAAAAATATCAATACGTAAAATCCTTAAATCTTTATAAATATATCTTATAGGCGAAAAAATATATGCATATACTAACAATAGAAAACAAAATAAAAAAAAATATGTAAAAATTAATATATAGTTGAGTTTCAAAAATACATTAAATACTATTCAATTTAATTTAATTTGACTTTTATTTATTATTTGATTGAAATGAAATAATAATCTATGTAATCAGTGTTTTGAAACCCGGACCAGACAGGCCAGTCGGACCGGGAACCGGTGGTCTGAGCGGTCCGGTTTTGTATGCTGAAACGGTCCTGCAGTGACACGGCGGTCGGACCCGGAACCGGTGGTCGAACCTGAGGAACCGGAGAAGATGGTGTCAAATCTGTGGTCTGTGAACAGAATAAAAGAAAGAAAAGTCGTTGAAGGATGAAGATGAAATTTGATATGTGGTCTGTGAATGGATCTGTGGTCTGTAACAGATCTATGAAAGTCGTTGAATGATGAAGATGAAATTTGATTTGTGATTTGTGAACGGATATGTGGTCTATGGCTTTGTTAAAGAGATGGTTCTTCTTTAGAGAGAGAAAGTTTCAACGATGAAGATGAAATGATCAGCAACTAGTTTTGACATTTTGGTTCACAAATAAGTATGTAAATCCTTGAGAAGTATTATTTGCATACTTTTAGTCCTTGTTTATTATTACTTTACACATCTAGCCCTTCATTGTTTTAGTATGTTTCAAATTAGTCCACTAACATCAACTTTCTATATTAGAAGGTAAATACATTATTTATAATGTCACCCGGTTCTTAAATCCGGTCGGACGAACCTCTAAGATGACCGGTTCATTGTCCGGTCCGTTTATGAAAACATTGTATGTAATTACATTTCAAAGTTTCTTATAATATATATGAGATAATTTAAAACAAATGTGTTTTATTAGTATAATTTATAATTGGAAATATGAAAGTGTATTTATTAAGAGAGAAAGGCAGGAAAAAAATTATAAGATTGAATATGGAGGCGACACGTGTCATTAAGAAACCTTTATTTATTATATAGTATAGATTTGTTCGTTGCCTAAGATGTAACTCTTTTGTAACACCCGAATTTTAAAACCAATTAAAACCTTTTACATATTACAAAGTTTAGGTCCTAGATAACATTCACTTTATATAAAATTTAGTTTCACTATTTTCATTAACATAAGATTAACAGAAGCTTCACGGTGAAGTGTTTAACAAGTTTAAACTTAATACATACACCAGAATACCCTATGAGAAAGTATTCCTTTTTAAGAGTTAGCATTGAAGTATACAACTTCCAAAAGAGAGATCGAGAATCCAATTAACCATCTGTGTCGAGACCCGAGATCATAACGGAGCTTTTCTTACATTCACAACATCAAAACACACAAGATTAGTAAAGGTAATTAGTCCTTGGGACTCCTAACAAGTCCCTACAAGAACAACAAGCCAAAATCCCAAAATCACACTTTTTCCAGCGTCTCCCAGACTCGTTTGGGAGTATCATACGCCAGGCGGCGTATGGGACACCGGCATCAGGTGCAAAGGGGCCAAATTTCAGTTTTCAGCCTTTGCAACTTTTTGTCGAGTGACCCGTTTGCATTTTCAAATTAATATGGTACATATCTATATAATAAACATCCAAGTAAGTTGCCCAACATACCAACATGTGTCACACCCCCAAATTCCACTAACGGAGTTTTACCGTTTGGAAGGTGACACACCAAGATCTCAGTCATTAGTTATATCAAACGACACTATATGAGACTTCAAAAGTCATAACATAAATGTTCAGAGTTAAATGCGGAAGCGTAAACGTTAAAATGAAATCAAAAGTAATTACACGCAACAAGCGTCAATTAATGTAAATAAGTAACACTGTTTAAAACGTTTGAAATGAATGATATGACAGTAGGACTCCATGCATGTCCTAAGTGTGCAACCTGTGCCAAAGCGACCTGAGAAACATGTAAGAAAAAGTGTCAACACAAGGTTGGTGAGTTCACAGGTTTGTATGTAAATAAACTGTTTGAGTGTTGTTGGATCCACATACGTAAGTCACACCTATTGCTAGCTAGACAATGTACAAGTTACTCTAAGCGTTCGCAACCGAAGCTGACTGTTTGTTTGGGTGCCTTCCGCCATTGCTAACATCAACAATGGCAAGTGTTAAGGACAATTTACACCCGTTAGATCTCCAATCAAGTTAGCGCGACTAACCCGGGCGGGGTTTGTCAAACCCAGTAGTACTACTCAAATTTCCTCGCTATACTCCATATATTAACGGTCCGAGTGTGTAAGGACTTTGCATGTTATGTTTGCACTTAGGTACACAAGTGGTAATGAAATACTATGTGATCCATGTCCGTGTGTATGTCTCTCCCTGGCTGGGAGACAAGTAACGGATGCCTGTTCGTATGCATGTTTCTCCCCCAATGGGAAAACAAGCAAAATACTGTTTGTGTGTATGCATGTTTCTCCCCAACGGGAAAACAAGTAAAATAATGTTTGTACGCATGTTTCTCCCCCAATAGGAAAACAAGTAAAAAGGGGCCGTGAAACTCACCTGAGTCCGAATAAAGCGTAGTAAATAGCACCACACAAGAATGCAACAAATACCACAAATAGTTTGCTAGCAGTCAATCTACCAATGCCCTAGAATGCAATTCACAACTATTAGCGGCACATAGGATTTTCGTGATGACGACACGGAAAAATCGAACGTTCTAAAACACACTTATGACTAACGAGTAGGAAATCTTGACATCAGAATTAGTAAATCCCTAGTTAAGTAGCTACTATGAAAACGTCACCAAGGTATAATCACTAGAAAATATATTGTGAAAATCTAATGTGATCTCATATGTATATATATATATATATATAAATGTTTCCAGATAAATTTTGAAATAAGTAATAACCGCACTATACGTAGAAAATAGGTCGATACATAAATAATGAAAGAGTTATTTTAGTAAGAGAAATAAGTGTTAAAATGATATTGTAAATGAATATATTATTTTTATATTTAAAAATAATAGTTAAAATGAGTAACGAGTTCGTTTCCGCGCATACGATCGTTTTCTGGAAGCAAATCGTATTAATAAATCTTTATAATAAAATAGGGATTGTTTTTATTTAACAATATAACATAAAAAGTTGCTAAAAAAAACAAAACGCGGGTTGTGGAATTCGAACCCGAGTCTCTCCCACAACACACCACAGCTTTAACCAGTCGACCCACTAGGGCGATCGTGTACTAGACCCGAACCAATTGGTTTTAACACCGATGGTCTCTGTGTTCTTCCCCTCCCACATGAACCGATCGAAAACTCCCCCTTTAATCCATTAAATTCGATTTCGATTGAACAAAAAGACATAGGGGTTTTGTTATTTAGGGTATTTCGAATCTATGTATGAGTTTAATTGCAAAATCATTATGTTAAAGGTCGTTTATTTCCGTTTTGAAATGTTGAAAACCTAGGTTATGAACTCGAATCAATTTGACTAAGATTGTTTGTTGGAACCATAGGGATTTCAAAGGGTGAGGGATTGCGTTCCTATCCATGTAGTTGAATTTTATTTTAACAGGGTTTAGGTATTAGTTCGATTAAACGGTTCAAACGATGAACCCTAGAATTCGATCGTGTTCAAATCGGTGATATAAGCTCGAATTAGAATAGGGCTTTTAATCTAGGAGTGAATACGAAACTGAGTATGTGTTTGATTACCAGAATGGATACTGAATTGATGGAGATCGGGTAAATGGAGTTTCCGACTTCGACGGCTTTGATCTCCGGTGACTATGGTCTCAGTTTCGATCGAATTGGATGATTCAACATCTTCTGTAGGACTCGTTTAGCGTTTGCAAATGATCGATTGGCGAGGATGATGACAGAAACGGACGAATTTGATTAGTATGTGTTAATGGTCGGCGGTTACGAGTTTAATACTCATAATTCGGTTTAATTCGTGCGTAATGATGATGTTAAATTGCTCAATGATGACCGCTTATGGCATTTAGAGGTAAATTAGTTACGAATTTGAGATTATGACTTTGAATTCGAGCCTAGAACTCACGGGTTTAACTTTTTAAAACTCAACAGAAACAACAACTCTTCAATCTTGA
This sequence comes from Smallanthus sonchifolius, assembly GCA_023525975.1. Classification (NCBI taxonomy): domain Eukaryota; kingdom Viridiplantae; phylum Streptophyta; class Magnoliopsida; order Asterales; family Asteraceae; genus Smallanthus; species Smallanthus sonchifolius. The sequence continues at coordinate 23,018,404 of CM042043.1, forward strand.
CTTTCGAAGTCAATAGATTTGAGTTTGGGATAATTACATAACTAGTCCTTGAAATTTTTGTTTAAATGATGACAGAATTAGGGGTTTGGATTGAGTTAAGAACACGGTTAGTTGACTTCCAAAAGTCAACAGAAATTAACTAAAGGCTAATTACAGGATTGGTCCTTCTAATTTCGTGTAATTGAGTTTGAATATAGGCAGGGTTAGTCTCTATAGTTTGAGTTTAATAAATGACAGTTTTAGTCCCTGGAGTTAAAGATAGGTTAGGATTTAACTGGATCTTTGTTAACGGAGTTAACCCTAAATTGTCGGATGTCACATCATCCCCTAGTTGAAAGAATTTTCGTCCCGAAAATTAAAATACGAAAAATTTTCTAGGTGTCACAACATGTATGGATTAGTATTTGGTTACTCAAGTTCAACTGCAAAGACCCGTTTGCACTCATTTAGAATTTAACTCCCAGTTTCATTTTTCTCAATTGTTTAAGCGTGCATTCCACCACATCTTACAATCAATAATAACTTATACATACTCATAGTTTATCGTTCATTCTTTTGACATATCCACATGTCATGTGAGGGATTCACCCCTCGGTTTCTCCCATGGAGTATTTGACTCCATGTAACAAGTTAAGTCCTACCAAGATCATGCATTCCCATTATAACAATAACAAGGAAGTAATATAACACAAGGTACATACCACAATTCCATATCTATTACTAAATGAGTACAAAGCACTAACCTTTGGCGTTAGAAGCTCCCGATTGCTCCTCGGCTTTGACCAATCGATTACCTAAACAATTCACACTTAGTTTAGTAATCTATGATCTTGTTAATCATCAGTTTAGGTACTTACACCCTCCCAAGACCTTATTCACTTCATTCTACTACAAGACTTGTTTAACTAAGCCATACACCATCTTTTATTCATGCAAAACCAAACTTTACCCATTTGACCTCGTTAAGGTTTTTACCCAACATTCTCTATTTCCATCCAAATCATAATTCACCAAAACCATAAGATTTTTACATGCAATTGTGTTTATCTAACCTTACAAACATTAAAACATATTCAAATACACAACCAAACATCCCGATTCAAAACCCCTAATTTTGGGTCTCAAGAACCCTAATTATCAAGATCTCCAATTAGGTGAAATCAACATGAATTGATTGCACCTCTAGCTTTAGTAATGCTAGATTAACAATCATTGTCAACAAAACACCAGTACAATCACAAATTCCTGTCCATTAAGGTTCATCCACTCAACCCTTTATCAAGAACAAGGAATTAGTTGGAGGAATGAGATAGGAATGATTCTTACTTGATTATGTGAAGGTGTTGTGCAATCTAACCCTCCAAATCCAAGTATGCAAGCTCAAAACTGATTGTTCTTGACTCAAGACCCTTTTCTCCCATTTTTCCTTCAATATTTCGACTGTGTGTGTTGCCATTCTCTCTAAAACCAAATTCAGAATTGGCAATTGGCAATTCTGGTCCCTCTACTTGAAACATAAACCCTTTCCTTTCAAAACTAGTTGTTTTACATAAATAAATACACCCACCAACTTCCATTTTATTTATAAACACCCCCTATAATATAATAAACGTATTATAGGATAAACCCAAAATTGGTTCGTTACATCTTTGGATCATACCTCAATAGTAACGTTGACTTAATTGACGATAGGACATCATATATCCAAAAAATTAGTGGTTCAAATGTACATGATTCATCCAAAAATAAATGAACACAAGCAAACGAACATAAATGAACGTTAATAAACGAACATAAATGAACATATCTTAACAAACATAAAGGAACGTTCACGAACATAAATCAACGAACACGACATGTGTTCATGTTCGTTCGTTTAATTAAACGAACAAAACAAATTTGTTTGTGTTCGTTCGTTTATTAAATGAACGAACATAAACGAACTTTCCGCCGAACAATTCATGAACGTTTGGTTCATTTACAGGCTTAGTGAATATCATCAATTAAGTTGTGTGCTATATATCAGTTCAACACTATGGGGATGGTTCAGTTCAGAACAAGGTTTTGGCAAAAATAGAGAGAACTAATGAGACACTCAATTTTATTCAATCTTAACAAATTTAAATCAAATCAAAAGGGTATTATGGTAAAGATAAAAAACTTTACCTATAAAAACCCCAAAACCTATAAAAACTCATATTTGGGCTCGATGCTTACCTGTTTGGGTCCAATTTATGTTGTTTTCCATTCCTGCGATACCGAATGGTGATTCTCGAGCTTTTGAGACGATTTCCTTGCTTCCTCTCTCTAACCCGTGATTACTCTCTCTAGAAGTTTGCACACCAAGTGAAGGTGATGAAGGGTTGAGGGCTGCTCATCTGCTTATGTAGGTGGGCTTCCTTAGGCCTGTTAGCACAAGGGCTAAGCCTAGTCACCCTTGTTTACGTCTTTCGTTTATTACATGCTTGGTCTTTGGTATTTATTTCGTTTACTATTTTCGGGACGTTACAATATAAATTTAAACTTATAAAACAATTATTTATTTCTAAGAACTAAATATTTTATAAAAATCAAGACTAGGTAATACAATTTTAATAACTAACAACGTTTAATAAAAACCCTACATAAAAGACTTTAATTTTTATAAAAACATTTATAAATGTCTTCAAAAGATATAAAAATATTTTTATAAAAATGGACAAGATACCACACAAATCTTACTCCACCTTCCACCACTTTTCTTTCATTCACTTACACACACGAACACACCATGAATCCTTGAATATTTTAATAAGAAAACCATGTCTAATTCTCTTATAAATACAAGCCCTTGTTCACCCATTTCATTCGCACCAAAATTTCATTCTATCCTCCCTCCATTCTTTCTAAAAATTTGGTTTTGGCAAGCCAAGAACAAGGTCCAAGAACTTAAAGTTCTTAATACTTGTAATCTTTCTTTCTTTCTTTCTAAATCGTATATTTTAATAAAATAGTTCGAATACCACTTCCTTGTGGAGAAACACTCATGATCCAAGGGGAAAGAAGTGGAATACACCTGAAGATCATAACATGGATGAATGCCCGGAAGTATTTAAAGATAGGGTACCATGCAATCTTAGCCCAAGTAGTAGAAAAGAATTCAAGGAGAAGTGTATCCAAGATATTCCGACTGTTCGAGATTGTCCGAAAGTCTTTCCCGAAGACTTGCCCAGACTCCTACCTCCACGACAAGGTGAATTTCGAATCGATCTAGTTCCAGGAGCGGTGCATGTCGCACGATCACCTTATAGATTGGCGCCATCAGAGATGCACGAGTTATCCAGCTAGTTACAAGAACTTTTGGAAAAAAGGTTTTATAAGACCGAGTTTCTCACCTTGGGAGCTCCGGTCTTGTTCGTTAAAAAGAAGGACGAAACCTTTAATATGTGTATCAATTATCGGGAATTGAGCAAGCTAACAATCAAGAACCGATATCCACTTCCTAGAATAGATGATCTATTCGATCAGCTACAAGGTTCTAGCTACTACTCAAAGATTGATCTCAGATCAGGATACCATCAGTTGAGGATATAAGAAGAAGGCATACCAAAGACTACGTTCAAGACACGGTATGACATTATGATTTCCTGGTTATACCGTTTGGTTAACAAATGTACCAGCGGTATTCATGGATAGTATGAATATGGTATATTTGGATAAATTTGTGATAGTATTCATCGACTAATTTATTCACGAAGCAAAGAAGATCATGAACAACATTTGAGGTTAATCCTGGAATTGCTCAGAAACGAGAAGTTGTACGCAAAGTTTTCCAAATGTGACTTTTGGTTACGAAGCAAAGAAGTCGCCACCTTCGTCAAAAACGATGGTGCTCGACTCGCTTCCTGCCTTGCGCATCTCCTCCATTACAATTCCAGATCGCGAACTTGTTGTTGGAGTCGTTTGATCTCTTCTTGCGTTCCAAGATCGCGAACTCGTTGCCGAAGCCTTTTGATCTTAAGATCTTGTGGGTCGGGACCAAATCCACCGTTGCCTCTGTCGGCAGTTCTGCGAGTTGAAGGTTGATCTTCTCCACTAGCACATGAACAAACAAAACTTCTGCCATTGCCTCTGTCGTAGATTCTACGAGCAAGCAAGTATTCATCTCCATGCCGAGCCATTTGAGAACCAAAAACTCTTATACCTAATGATGCGAATATGGAAGCGGTCAAATGACTCAAAATCTATGTTCACAAAAAGTTCCATAACTTCACGTTTGAAACTCTATATCTTGGTAACCAACAATACCAAAGTATTTAAAGAGTCTAAAAGGATAAAGACTAACGCTAGAAACAAAAAACAATAGTTATCTAGTACTTCAAATAAACAAAGAAGATGAAAATAATAATTCGTAGATAATCCAAGACCTCATGCAACTCTTGATTCCTTCTCATGCTAATTCCTCTTGTTTATCCATGCGACGGATCGGGTTCTGTGACGGGTTCAGATCAAATTAAATCCGATGCTCATGCACCACCTTTCCTCCCATAAATCTTCCTGATTGTGATTTATCCTATATTATTTTATACTCAAAGAGTATTTTGTGATGTGTGGGGTGAGTAAGATAAATAGTTATAGTAATAAAACTATATAAAAATGCTTAATACATATCATTCATGTAATTAAAAGTTTTGAGATAAGCTTGTTATGTCATTCATAAGCGAATATTCAAGTTGTGCCTATCATTTAGGCAATTGTTTCTTAATTATATTTGCATATTATCATCTTTTATCTTTACCTATGTTACATAAATAGACTATTATTCATCATATTCACATGGGTTAATATTTATCTTTCATCTTTGTCTTGTTAAGTGAAAACCACATAGGGGGATACTCTTCGAGATCAGCACCGTTTAATAGGCCATGCATCTTGAGTAGATCACCAAGGGAGAAAACCTACTATATCTAACTACGTGAAGGATCATAAAAAACATGATAAATTGGATTTTAATAATCCAGTCTAAGACCTATTGGTCAATAATAATTCATATTAATAGTTTAATTGATGACAGTTCCAACTTTTACTTTTGTTGTCAAACACAATCCTAGTAGCGTGATCATAGTACATTTACACTTGATTTTGCGTAAAATGATGATTTTGAATGACGTGGAGCAACGTACAAACGAAATCGAGTGGGAACCGAGTGTAAATCTATGTTGATTATGATACTAGGACTGTCATTAGCAACAAAAGTGAAAGTTAGGGTTATCACCAGCCAAATAGTTAGTATCGATTATTATCGAACAATGAGTTATATTTTAAATTATTAAAATCCAATTTACCTAAAAACATTCCACTACAACAACAGCCGCAATCATACGAACGTCAACTAAGCAATTATTTCACGCATTGGCGCATTGCTCTTGATTTCGTGCCTTCAATGTTGTTTTACAACCAACATCTTTCTTCTTAAAATCATATTATTGATACTAAAACTACTTCACAAAAGCTTGGTATCTCTTTTATTTATCAACATAAACTAGGAATTGCACACCCGTGCGCTGCAGCGGCGGCACGATCTCAAGTATTAAAACGCATATATGAAAACACATTGCAGCGGCTATCATTGTCGGAAAATCCTAAAACGCATCCCATCGTAAAAGCGAGCGTCATTCTGCCATAAAACCCGAAAGTGTAGCGTCAAGTAACCCGAACGCAAACACAGATATGAAAACACGTCGCAACGACTACCACTCACACGTAAGACACTAAAGCGCATCTCGTTGTAAAAGCGAGCGCCACTCCACTGGTTAAAACCTGAAAATGCAGCATCAATAAACCTGAACGCAAATCCAGACGCAATGATTAGAAATCTAAAGTTAAAACAATAAAAACCCGAGAAAAAAAAGAGAGAAGAAGATAAAAAAGATACTATATACTCTATGATCTTTAAATAATAGTATAATGTTAATTCGCCCAATTTTGTTTATCATCTTTGATTTCGTGAATCGTTGCTTGCATATTAGTCGTCAGAGTTAACCGGTGAAAACATGTTATCTCAGTATACGAAGCAGACATCATGAAAGTTAGAAGATAGGGTGAATTGTGAGTGCTTATGTCTAAAAACAAAATTGCAAAAATAAAATAAATGCAATGAACGTGTGGATCGAACACGTGACCTTCAAATCACGCTCTCCCAACTGAGCTATCCACGCAATTGGTTAATATCCAAAGCTATAAATATAAATTATTAATATGCATAGGGCAGATTGTGAGAGTTTTCAAAATTTCACTTATGTATTTAAGAAAACTGTTTTCTAACTTCAATTTTTATTTGCTCAATCTGTTTGAAAATATCAATTACCGATGTGATTATTTTTACTTTTTGGGTTCTCTATTTTTTCTTTAATAAATAGGTTTATATATACATGGGGTGAAAAATATCAATACATAATATTTTTAAATTTTTATTTATATATTTCACATGTATAAACATGTAATACACATACTAAGGATAGAAAACAAAATTCAAAATATATAAAAATTAGTATATAATTGAGTTTCAAAAATACGTTAATTATTATTTAATGTAATTTGACTTTCATTACTATTTGATTGGAAATAAAAGTTATATAATTACATAATAGGAATTAAAATAAATGTGTTTTATTAGTATAATTAGTATTTTGTTTAACAATATATTATTATTATTATAAAAGATGGAGGGGTATTTAATAAAAGATAGGCGGGAAAAATTGATGAGAATAAATATGAATGCGACATGTGACGCTAAAAATCTTTTATTTATTATATAGTATAGATATAGATATTGATTCTTTATGTCAACGAGATATATGTTTATTTTTACTACGTGTAAATAGAATATCAAATAACCTTAGTGGATCCTTAATGGGAGCCTCATGCCGGAATTCCAATGTTATCGTGGGGTGAGACAAGGGGATCCTTTGTCCCCTTTTCTTTTCATTCTTGCCATGGAAGCCCTCACCTCGTCCCTTAAAAAAGCCTCCTCTATTGGTATTTTCCATGGGATTCAATGCCCTAATGGTCGTCCGTGTATTTCCCATCTCCTGTATGCCGATGATGCTTTGATTCTTGGGCAGTGGTCCGACATTAATGCTTCCAACATAATCCGGATTCTGCAGTGCTTTTTTCTATCCTCCGGTCTAAAAATCAATCTTGAAAAAAGTACTCTATATGGCATTGGGGTTTCGGCGGAATAATTGGCAGGTATGAGCAATTTGATGAATTGTAATTTTGGTTCCCTACCTTTTTCATATTTGGGTCTACAAGTTGGTGCCAATATGAATAGGATTAAAAATTGGAACCCGGTAATTGAGGTGGTGGAGTCTCAGCTTTCCCTTTGGAAGGCAAAGACGCTATCAATCGGCGGTCGTCTTACTCTATTAAAATCGGTTCTTGATAGCCTCCCGGTATACTATTTCTCTTTGTATAAAGCACCACTTGGGGTAATCGAGACATTGGAAAAACTTAGAAGGAAATTTCTATGGGGTGGACACGGGGACACAACAAAAATTAACTGGGTTGCCTGGGATCGTGTAATATTACCAAAACTAATGGGGGGCTTAGGTTTGGGATCCCTCCACTCCACTAATGTTAGTCTTTTGGCAAAGTGGTGGTGGAGGTTCGCAACCGAAAGCGGTAGAATGTGGAAAGATGTGGTGAGTGCTATACACCACAAGAAATCTGTTGGTTTGTTTTTACCGGTCCGAAATAATCTTTCTAGTGTATGGAAGAATATTTGCAGTATTGGCCCTCTTTTGCAGTCCCATAATGTAAACTTAGATCGCATGATAGTCGGGAAAGTGGGGGGAGGAGACACCATCAGATTCTGGCTTGATCAATAGGCAGGGCCCAACCCTCTTTGTACATGTTTTCCTGTGATTTTTAATCTTGAGACTGAAAAAGATTGCAAAGTAAATGAAAGGTACAAGGTCACTAATAATGGGATTGGGTGGAATTGGTAATGGAAGAAGCCTCTAGCTACTGCAGCCGAATTAGATGAATTGCAAAGATGCCAAGCTGTTATTTGCCGTATCACCCTAACAAACTTGGAGGATAGTTGGGGCTGGGATGGCGATAGCCAAGGTAAGTTCACAGTGGGTTTTATCAAGGATAGACTAATCACCACTTCTCCACATGAAGGTATGTTTAATTTTCAATTGAATAATTGGGTCCCTCTAAAAATAAATATCCATGCTTGGCGATCCGAAATGGAAAGAATTCCCACTTTTGGTGCTCTTATGAAGAGGGGTGTTTTAGTTACTTCTAGTGTTTGCAAATTATGTGGTGATGAGATTGAATCGGCCGAACATCTATTTGTGTCGTGTGAAATTGCAAATACAATATGGGCGATAATATCACAATGGTGCAAAATCCCCCTTATATTCGCTTTCTCTTTCAAGGACATACTATAAATTCATAACTATGGAGTGGAGGAATCTCGGAAAAAAAAGGCATTAAATGCAGTGATTTTATCGACTGCTTGGGTACTTTGGCGAGCCAGAAATGAGGCGGTGTTTGATAACAAAAGTCCTCAAATTTTCAAACTCTTGGAGGACATTAAAGTGATAAGTTATCTTTGGGTTAAAAACCGATCTAGATTGGGGAATTTAGAGTGGTCTAATTGGTGTAGTTTTAATTTTTTATTTTTTCTTGTACTTGGTATTTTACAGTCTCTAACTTCTTGCTAGTGTTTGGTTTTTTAATACAATTTCTCCTCCTGTTCAAAAAAAAATAACCTTAGTGGATAAACATAAAATAAAAACAAGGTAAATCATCCCGAATAATATAGGAACAACATACAATTTCGGTATATTCCGCATTAGATTCAGGCTATTTCGATTATATCGTTAGAAATTTTTATTATTATATAAACATTATTGAACTTATTTAAAGATTTAAAATCATTAGTTAAATTAATATTCTTGGAATTTTGAAAGATTTAAGAGTTTTTACAATTGTATATCAATCTCGTCAACGTTTTAGTGCAAATTTTATTTACAATATTTGTTTGTCAACTTACCAGATCTTTCGAATTCAAATAAATTTGTATTTATAACTATTGGATAATCGCCTCCTACTTGAAACCAATAAATAGTAACTAAATTTAAATAAAGTTTATGTGAAGCTTTGTGTGTGTTATTAACTAGTATTGATCCCGAGCGTTGCGGCGGGTGGCGCGTCATAACGACTCGATTGTGAACATCTAACAGAAACGTAGATAAAATAATAATGTTACAAACAATATATTCAGAATTTAAAAAAATATTACGTTCTTTAAAAAAAATCCAAAACATGTAAGGCAAAACGTAGGTGGAAAATGCTAGGGTGGTTAGTTTTTTCTATATACTCGATTTCTAATAATACCTTGTATTTTAAAAGTTAGAATCCTAAAAATATTTTAAAAGTTATAACATAAAATTAATTATGAAAATTTAAATTATCAAGAAAAAATTTAAATTTTAAAATATATTTTTTTATTTGTTTTTCAAAATATTTTTTTCTATTAGAAAATCTAAAGAAACTTTTGGATCTTCCAAGTATTTTATTCAAATAGAAAGAATAAAAATGAAATAGATAAAAGAATCAATGATTCAAGAAGTTTGAAAAGTAAGTATGAAAGAAAATAGGGATAATCGCCAAAATAACCATTTGACTAATGTGATTTAATAATATTGTCATGCTTTTTAAAGTTTACCAAAATATCTAACCAATGAGAAGTTGTCATTTTGCAAAAAGCGAAATTTTATGTGAATTTTTCGTCAAAAATTCAAACTTTCGCTGACAAATTTTCAAATTTTCGCTAAAAAAAACCAAAAAAAAAAATTCAAAATTTCTCCATGGCGAAAAATTATGGCAAAATTTTGCCATTTTTTTTAAATTGTAATCTAATATTTTTTTTTTCAAAATTTTACTATAATATTTAATTTTAAATTTTTTAAAGAAAACGAAATTTATTTAAATATTATTTTCAAACGTTGTTTTTTTGTCTACCTACTAAATGTTTTCATCGTGTTTTCTGTCTACCTACTAATATCGTTGTGTTTTTTGTCTACCTACTAAATGTTTTCATCGTGTTTTACTGATTTTTCGCCAATACTTTTTCAGACTTTTCAGAAAATTTCGCCACTTTTTTTTCAAAATTTCGCTACTTTTTTCAATATTTCGCTACTATTCCATATTTTCGCCTCAATTTTTCGCCATTATCAGATATATTACAAAAAAAAGTTTGAATTTTTTATTTAGCAGCGGAAAAAAATGTGGATCCGGCGAAATATTATGCCAATTTTTCGCCAAAATGGCTATTTTGGTAAAGATAAAAGTCAAAGGCTAAATTGTTAATCCTCATTAATCAAATAAAAGCCATTTTGGTGATTATCCCAAGAAAATATCAACACTCGTTACCTCTTCCTAATCACTGTAATTGTCCTTTTATAAAAGACAAAAAAAAGTAAATTATCAAAATGTCATAAAAGACAAAAAAAAAACATTATAAGGCTAATTAAACATCACTGGTAATTGTTGTTGTTAATAATGTCATGACGAAGTAGGCTTGTAGGGGTGAAATATTGTACACAAAAAGATATAGATTCAACTAAAAAAATGTTTGAAGTTTTGGTGGTGAGAGAATTTGACAACCCAAAATGTTTGAAAATCGAGGATACTAAAAAACATGCATTAAGACCCTTCATATCTTTTGGGGTGCCTCAACGATTATGAAAAAAATGTGTCAGAAGTGCTTACACTTTTCAGCATCCCACTTGTTGGGAATTGGGATCACTTCCTTCCCTGGCAAGTCACGGTAGGACAAAACCAGTTAGTCGTGAACAATCTTGAGAACTACAGAGGTTTTTGGGGTTGAATCTTTCATGGAATATAACAAAACTAGAAGGTGACATGTGTATGAAACCTAAGCAAGATATACTTTTTTTTAATATGAAACTAAACAAGGGTACTTCTTCGTAAACCTTTCATAATTTCTTTATCGTTTTAGTTGTTTTAACATATAAACCTCCTAGAGACCCTCCAAGCAGGCGCGCCTTTTTGACCGTGATGCGTTTTCCTGAGCATCCCTCGTTGCACGTTAACCAAGATCAAGACAACAACATACTTCAAAGATGAGGTCTGTTTACACGGTCCTCTTCCTATTGTGGACTCGAGTCTTGTCACACAAAGCAAATTTGCTTCAGTTTCTACTTTTCTAGTTCAGATCGCGCCACTACGAGTCTACAACACAACTATACATAAAACCAAAAGCTTTATTATATATACTAGTGGAACATCAAGATTACATTACATTATAAAAAGCATAAAACAATGGCGATCGCAGACACAGATCCAGCCACAAAAGATACCTATCAGAGAAACTTCCCTCCTAAAACTACGGGTACAACGGTTTCCCACCTATATTTACCAATCCAACATCGATTTTACAAGCATACAAAAGCTTTTTTAACCCGGAAGGAGGAAAAATACGAAGAAATTCAAAGAACAAAGTAACATATTAAGTTATTACCTCCTGCATTTCTGCAGGGTAAGGATGCATACATCATCAGGCCCAACGCTTTTGCCTGACCTGTAGCCCGCTTGAGTTGAATGATGACAGATTTAGATTTAGGATGAGAAACCAAGATATGGATACAATTTTTCGGTTCTTTTTGCAGCCACATCTCGCATCACTGAAACCCACTTGACAGCGGCCCGAATCTTGCACCACCTTCCCCTCGGGGACCCGTTCCTTGAGAAACAGATACCAAAATCAGAGGAAACAGTATCTACATGTCCTTGCCATGATGATGGTCCTACTTGGTAATTAAAAGCAGGAGCCAGCTGACCAGATACCATACCTGAGCCTGAACTGCACCCTTCACCATAAGGCCCATAGCTAAAGTCTTTAAATATAAAGCTGTTCCTTAGACCTGGAGAAAAGAAGTGCATAGAAGAATCCTCAGCTATGTTATTATCAGCCCCAAACATGTATGGGGTCGATGCCAGCTGCATTTTTGATTGATCTGCATATAATAACGGAGTCTCATTGAATTATCATAAACGCAAATAAAAATGTCTAATCATATATGATTTATGGATGCTAGTGAATGGCATAACCCGTTTATTAACAGATAGAATTAATAGAGGTGGCAATTTTAACGTGATTGCTTATGAATGGGTTGATTTGGCTTATGTTTTATCTATAAACAATCAAAGCAGGAAGTGAGTCGAAAGTGTATTTCTAATGCATAAAAGCCTCCTCAATCATTTGATTCGGGAAATTAGATTATTACTGAAATAACATGATTTTGTAAACAATTATGACAAAATAATGGTTAATAAAAAGGCAAATTGGACTTTAATAATCCAAACTTTAACCCATTGGCCGATAATAATCCATACCAATTTAACGAATCACACTCCTAATTTTCACTTTCATTGTCAAGGGCAATCTCACGTGTATAATTTTCACTTTCATTGTCAAGGGCAATCCCACGTGGACAATAATGATTATGAGAAAAAGGAGGAAACTTACATTCCTTGTAAGTGGAATCGAGTGTAAATCTATGATAATTATGCGAGGGGATTGCCCTTGACAACAAAAGTGAAAGTTAGGAGTATCATTAGTCAAATTGTCAGCATGGATTATTATCGGCCAATGGGTCATAGTTAGGATTATTAGAATCCAAATTCCCTAAAAAAATACATAAAGTGGAGAAAAGTGTTTTAGGTCAGCCCCAACCTGACTCAACACGTTTTAAGCAATACCAGAAATTACATTTAACATAGTTTCCACCTCTACTTTTTTGGTTCCAAGTGAAACAAAATTCAATATCTTGAAACAACTCCTGATAATTTATATACCTGGGTGCAGATATGGGATATTTACATCCTGCAGGGCCATATTAGCACCACTTCTAAGAGGATAACCGAGTAAATCAGATGCTAGTATCGAGGCTCCAAAAATAGATAGATCATCCATCGGTAACATCCCATCTAAATTCTTGTAAAATTGTTGCTTTAAAGATTCCACCAGAGGCTGCAAATGACGAAAACATCTGTAAGTATCATCATTTCAATTCACCTCTATAAAAAATTGATTACAAAACAAGGATAGAATACTAACCATCTGAAAAGCCGGAAGTTTTTCAAGGGACAAGTAATTTCTGCCATCAAAAGTTGCACCCACAATCGTGAAAACGGAATTGAACAAAAGTTGGATCCCTTCAGCCACACAATTATATACATACAGATTGTCATCTAAAACACAATCTTTGGCATGTTTTATAATCGTCTCCCATGTCTTGTTACTTGACCCGCCAAGTATCTGTGTTATCCAAGCATAAATAAGTGGCTAGTTCATGGAAACTTCATATGAAATGATACCAACTATAAGCGTCATCTTACCTTGCGTAGTGAGGACTCATTAGTGGCATATATTTGTAAAAAGTCCTTCACAGTACATATTCTATTTGACCCCAACCGCCTATGAAAAGCACCATCTTTTGCTATCTTTTCCAGCCGCCATATGTCATCACCCAAAGCTGGAGGATAGTGCTTTTTGTATGCTGAATCAAGGGAAAAAAATATTAGTCATAATATCCTAATTATAGTTATCTTTATTATTAACTATTTTGTCGGTTTTTAAAGTAGATGTCTTTTCACAGGTTTTAGACAGCAAAATTCATATTTGTCATTGCATGGGTATTTTAGGAACTTCAATAATGATCAAACATCTTTATTTAACTATACAGACTCAAGCAAATTATAAGATATTTCTAATTCTTCTAAGCAAGGAAAATTTAAAAAAAAAAGATATAACAGATCATGTAGGTAGATATAGAAAAAACCAAAATAGTCATCACAATTCACAAGACCAAATCATCCTCAATTAGACAAATTTAGATGTGACAAACTCGACCCATCGACTTATAAATTGGTCAATTGTTAAGTTTATCTCCAACAGGTCAAACACCGCATAAAACCCCCTTAATATTTTTGTAATAACATAGTCTCTATAATCATAATCATAACTAATACGTTATTTACTTATTTAATCCAAAAAATGGATAAAAGTAGTTCACGGGTCAGCCCAACCAGATTTGACCCGTTTTGACCCGTGAAGAGAGGTAGACGAGACTTACATTCTCCACGATGATCTTTCACCACGAAAGGCTCACTTATTGCTTCTCTAATTCTTACTCCAGAAATAGCATGTGCACCTAACCTGAACGTCCTACTCCTTCGCCAGCTTGAATTATCAGTAAAAAATACTTCACCTAAATCTCCAACTCCATCTTTCAGAACCATCACCAAATCTCCAGCCACCAGTGGCCTTTTTCCATCTCTAGCATATATAACTTTGGCCTCAAAATCCTTCTGAGACAAATCTTCATCGTCATCAACAGAGAAGTCACCATCAAGTGGAACAAACTGTACCTTTAATGAAGATAAAGGTCCAGATGATACTATTTGATTAGTATCAGTATCAAATAGCACTAGTTTGACTGCACCATTATCCTCAGATTCCACCTTGCTGCCTGTGAACAGCATTTGAGGCAACTTGGTCTGGAAACGAAGCTGCAAAGATGTGCCACATGGTTCAAGTGCATTAAAGGGAGATCTGTCACAAAAATGAAATAAAGAACCGTTAAAAGAGCATGTCAAATAAAGGAATTTATATCTATTCCAAAAAATTCCAAAATTAAATGAGATGGAGATTAAACCTTGGTGATGAACAGCAGAAGCTTTGACACGCGCGCTGCACCTCCTCTCGTACCTACCAAACAGATGGATCAAAAATTCACAACTTAGTAATCAATACATGAAAGCATGAACAACGTATAACATCCAAATTCCAAAAAACTGCTAAAAATGTAATTTGGTATCATAGAGGGAAAACTTCGTTCAGATAATTGAATATAAATAAAAGCAAGAGTATGAGTGATCTTACCCATCCCCGAATCAATGGTTCCAACGTCGAAGCTAAATCTTGAGACGAAAGCCCAAGCAACACATTTCTAGCAAGACTTCCAATAAAACAATACCCATGTCAAGAAAATTAAAAACATAAAATAAAAATAAAACAAAAAACTGAAAAAGTTATTAAAATCTTAATCACTCACTTTGATGAGACAATTCTTTGCTTGGATTTATGATTAAAAACTTCACAACCATCCTCTTCCCCCTCGCCTAACGGTCGTTTCAGTACCATCAAACACCAAATAAAGGACTAATTAGTTAACAGCTTCAGGATCGATTAATAGTACAGAAATAAAATCTAAACAGCCAAAAGCATAAGCCTATTTATAGGAAGGTGTGTGGAGGGTTCTTTGAAGCTTCCTAGTCAATCAACAATTATATAACAATAAAGTCAACAATAATAATACAATAACTATATATATCTACCATAGTGTGTAAGTGTGGGCGGATGTGGGTTTGTTATACGAATAATATACTTCTGGATATTCCAAAGTGAAAAGTGCATTGGATACACCACAGAATCTTTTGCTTGCCATATAATTATTTAATAAAGGTTTTCCAACAAGATTGCTTGAATTTTACACCTTTTACCATAATAAATGAATTAATTCTCCATCTATATACCCACAAATATTAGATGACAGACCACGTGTATATAGGAAGGTACCAAACAAAGCACCATCGTACCAACTACGAACGAAAAATAGCTATCGTGTCCCTGAATAGTATTCTAATTAAAATTATAAATTGTTGGAAAATCAGGCCACAATCACACAACAAAACTCAATATTATTAGTCAAAATCGAAACTACACATTACAATTGATCCCTAAACATTTATTTATGATAAAACTATAACTTAATCCCCAAGCTATTCTCCTAAATTGAACATTATCTAAAACATATACTCCTAAATAAAGAGTTAAAGACTCCATACCATATATAAAACAATGCTAGATAAAAGACTTTAACCTAAACAAATAACCTACTCTTAAAACTCTATTTTTTTCTTTTTATTTTCAGCTGACCCTTCCATATTCTTCTTCACAGTTTCAACCCTTCAATTATTATCACAATTTATCAAGATTAACCCTTCAAAAATTGCATGGTATCCAACACAGTTTAGTAAAAAAAACATTGTTTTACTATTGTGTTTGGTAAGCGTGTCAAAATAACCTGCAATCGCCTTTTGGTTTGCAGAATTAGCTGAAAACGGGATTTGGATTAATTTCACTCAAAATTGTGTTTGGTTGGTGAGAGATAGAACTGGGATCGGAATTCATTCCTTCAAAATTGCAAATTATATAACTAGAAGTGTAAGAACTAAACAAATTTTCAAAATATATAAATTTATAGATGTTATAAAACTAAAAAGATATAAAATATATAAAATTAAAAGGTTTATAAAAAAGGTTTTCAAATTTAAAATGTTATAAAGATTGAAAGGATGCTCACTTTTTTTTTATCAAAATGAAAGATCTATAAGAATAAGAATGTAAAATTGAAAATATTTATAAAAAGAAGGGTTACAAGAAACTAAAGGGCAGTTATGTCACTTATCATTATTTACATTCCAATCCCTTTAAAGATTAACAAACAAAACAAGATAATGCCAAATAATGGAATATGAATTCCACTTCATGTTGTGAGCAAAGATTCTAACTCTAATTCCTTCATATTTCAATTACAGATTCCAATTCCTTCCAAAAACATTGTGAATCAAACGCCACCTAAGATTTTTTTGGTTCATTCCTACTAGTGAAATTACCATGGGTGCATCGACAAATGAACAACAAAAGTTTCATCCCATTTGATCATTCTTAAGATGTCCAAAATATCATCAACTATGTAACTGAGATACCAAGATTTTAGCTCCGAGATTTGCCTAAAAAGTTATTGTAGTCTCGTCTTAATAAGGTTATCTGCAACCATGTCCTTAGAGGGCCAAGGATCTACTTTTCATTATTTCTGTGAGGGATGTGTTTTTAATCCTTGGGAGTCCATCCTGAGGGCCGGAGCTGAGGATTTAGGGGCCCGGGGCGAGCTAGAAAAATGGGCCCCCCAAACGATAAAAATTCTAAATAACAATTTTTTATAGCAATAAACATAACAAAATTATAGTTTTAGAATGACATACTGTAGTAGTTAACCGACGAATCGTGCAGATCTCCTAGCATTATATATATAATTTTAAAAATTTTGGGCCCTCTCAGAAAACGGGCCCTGGGCGGTCGCCCTCCTTGCCCATGGTCAACTCCGGCCCTGATGGCTTTAAGGATGATGTGGTGGACCCATAAAAAAAATTAAAAGAATTAGTTTCTCTTAAAATAAAAAAAATAATTTATAACTTTATTAGTGTTTTATTATATTAGTTGACATAATTCGTATCACATTTCAAATTTCAAAACTAAAATAATTTCTTTTAAATTTGACATTATGTAGCATTCCAAATTTTACTCAATTTATTTCTTTCAAATTTTACTCAATTTATTATATTTCAAATTATACAACATATTTAAAAATAATTTACTTTATTTATTAACATTATATTAGAAAATACAGTTCATTAAAAATAATTTTTTGTGATGAAACATTAAGCTTAACAAATGGACTGCTGGTTTGTTTATAGGCCCATGATATCCGGACCCCACCCCATCATATACTCATACACCAGCCTTAATAGGGCACTTTTTTCACCTAAACACGGCCCGTATGATGTCTCTACGTGACTAATGTGACATGTCTGGAACGTTGTCGGTTTGACGAAGCCCGTATTGGGCTATACGGGTCGTATGATGTGACAGGTGCCCGATTAACAGTTCCATCATGATTATAACTGTTCTAACCACTCATAAAACTCCCAATTTTACCTACTTCTTGTTTTAGTTCAAAATTAACAATAATTAATTCTTCTAGATTGAAGCTTGCTACAAGTTACTCAACTATTTAATTCATTTAATAGAGAATAGTCAAACATCAACTGTATGTAAGAAAGAGAGAGAATAAACGCGTACCTGCTGAGTTGACTGATGTTGATTTGGGGGTTAGGGTTCATATAACGAAGCTTGGTGGAAATCGCAGAGAGACGTGTTACGACTATCGCTGTTACAATCAAATTAAGCATAATTAAATCAATTGACGGGTAAATGATTTCAATATACCGGGACGTTGATTTTCTTTTGAATAGTCGAGGATTTGGTGGTAAAAACAAACCCTAATTGACGACAAAATCCAAGATTTTGGTGGATCGTGGATTAAAAAGTCGGATTGTCGTTTTCGTTGTCGATGTCGCTGATCCGTCCAGACAATTGAAGAAGAGATCGCTTTCGTTGGAATCATCTGCGAAAATCTCTTCGTCAAAATATGATCCTCTTTGAATTAGGGTTTTTAGCGTTGACATGCTGCTTTCACCTTAACTTTAAAATAATCTTTTTGGTAGACCATAAACTTGTTTCTTTTTGGTTATAAATTCTGATCATTTCTTGTTTACATAATAAAAAAAATTTAATTTAACATTTTTTAACGGCAATTTGGATCACTGACGTGTCACTGACCCACACGATCATCTCCACCTCCACAGGAGGAAACCCACCATATGTGAGAAAACTCTCTGTCCCAACTTGAATCCCCTTTTTTATCATAAGTGGGACTTGAACCCAAGATCTCACCATTTTGATGAAGTCTCGGGCATACACATTTGCTACTAGACTAAACTAGTGGTTGTAAAAATTTAACATTTATACCCTTTGTAAAACTTACACAAAGGTTATGTTTAACAAACAAGTTTATTGAGTAAACTGCAGTTTTCATCCCTGAGGTTTGACCCGATTAACAGGTTCAGTCCCTCCTTAACAGTATGGGTCCTTCAGGTTACATTTCTTACCAGTTTTAGTCCAATTTCGCTAAGTTTTTCAGTTAAATAATGTTACATTCCCACTCCACCACCACCGGCCACCACCACCCCCACCCGCCACCACCCCCGCTTCCGGCAGCCGACCACCACCACCTTCAGGACAAACGTTAAACTTAATGAAATTAACTAGAACAGAATCTCCAAAACAATCTAGATTTACACGATTTCAAATCAAACTACAAAATCGAACTATAAGATAACAAGCCCTAATATTCATCGCCCAAACCCTAAAAATCCGGCAACATCTTCATCATCTTGGCCTCTCTATACTCGCACAAACAGATCGCACACACCGAATCAACTCCTTTCGGAATCCCGATCGAGAACGGAAACTTAGGGTGCGAATTAATCACCGATTGATCCAATCCAACAACAAAATTCTGATTCTCATTGTTTTCTTCTTCAACGAAGCTTATACTCGGCAGGATAACGCCGTTATCCAAACCGCCAACAGCGTTAGGGTTTCGGATTTGGCTCCGGTGACGGAAACAGATGTAGGAAGCGAGGAGGAGTGAGGAGAAGAGGACGAGGAAGCCGAAGGCGATGGCGATAGCGTAGCCGAGGCTGTTATGTAGTATTCCGTGGCGCTGAGGATTGATGAAGGAGGTGGCGGTGGGAAGGACATGGTGGTGGATGACAGTGGTCCATTTGGAGGCAGAATGAACAGAGAGGGGATGATGAATAGGGAAGGGTTTTAGAAGGTGGAGGTGGTTGGGTTGCTGAGCTGCAGGACCCATAACTAATTTAGCTTCGTGGTGGTGGAGTGGTTGAACTGCAAACAAGAACTCAAGAACCGGGGTTTTTTGAAGTTCAGAAAGAAAGAGGAAGGAGAGAGGGTATTTTAGTCATTTAACAAGAACTAACTGAAAAACTTAACGAAGTTAACGAAACTGGACTAAAACTGTTAAGAAATGTAACATGAAGTACCCATATTGTTAAGGAGGGATTGAACCTGTTAATCGGGTCAAACCTAAGGGACGAAAACTACAGTTTACTCCAAGTTTATTTATTCGTATACATCAATTCAAATCAAAGTATACTTATTTAATTCGTGTAATTCAGACACGATATCCGTAAATCTGTGATCCATTTATTTAAGCGTCAAATGAGTTAATGGGGTTGTAGGTTGGTTGATGGGTCACATATAGGTTGTAATCAAGTTGTTAATGGGTCATAGCTTTAGTTCGTCTAAGCTCGACTCGTTTAATTTAGGAGAACTTGAGTTCGGCTCATTCGAGGCTTCGAGTTGTATGCCCACAACTCAAGCTCTGTTTGTTAATAATTTTCCAAGCTCAAACTCTATTTGTTCTGGATTCGTTTATTTTATTAAATATTTAGTTATTTTATTTATACTTGTATAACTATTTATATATAACTTTTTATGATTATAATACGTGTATAACTATTTATATATAAGTTTTTATGATTATAATTATGTAAAAACAAAATATTTATTTTTAGTGATTTTGTATGTGTAGGTCTCGGGAGCCTCGTCGCGCAGCGAAAATACACGGATTTGTTCTGTGATTTGTGTGAGAACAGTGAAGAACAAGACAGAGAAACATGAACAAAGACGAAAGAGAATAAAACGATACGTAATCCATAACATAGAAATCATCCCGTATTACAGACGACATACCGAAGGAGCACACATCTCTCATCTACGCTCACGGTCAGGGGCGGGAGAGCTCGTCCCGCCCGGACACCTCTCAACCTAGTTCTAGAGTTTCACATACAAATAAAGACAAGTCTTCTATTTATAGGGGATGTAACATTGCCTGCAGGTCATTGGTCTTGCGTACTTACCAAGTACGCAGGGCAAAAGCCTTGCGTACTTACTAAGTACGCGAGACCAATATGATATACGAGCTAAGTACTCAGGAACACCCTCCTGCGTACTAGCCACATACACCGATACATAGAATTTTATCTATAGTTACAAAAACATGCTTCTAAAGTATGTAATAAAGTTTGGTTGGCTAGTTATGTTATACAAAATAAAAGCTATTATTTTATACAAAGAATAGACTCGTTTAAGCTCGTAAGCTTGGTCAACTTTTGGTACATAAAGCTCGGAATTGGGCTCGTTAATTAAATGAGCTTCAATTTAGGCTTGACTCGGGTTCTGACACTTTTAAGCTCGTCTCGATTTAAAATTTTAACAAGTTGATCTTAAGTGGTTATACTCGTTTACACCTATAATAACCGATTTTTTAATGCTTAGTTAAATAGGTTGTAAACGTGGTGGCAGGTTGACTGCATAAAAAACCTTTTTAATTTAAACGGTTAACGAGTCGATCGGCATGTTTAATTAAACGGGCAAAACAAGTAAACATGTAATGCGATTCGTTAAATTGAACGGGTTAAACATATCAGTCCAAAAAAGACCTATTTAATTTATACGGGGTTGAACATATTAATCTAACACGACATGTTTAATCGAGTTTTAAAATGATAAGGTAGAACCTGCGTCGTGTCAAGAATCATCGGTCTTAGTTATGAGAGATTAAAGTGTAACAAATAAAATATTGATATAATTGTGTAATCGATTATAAAATGTATTTAATATAAATTTAGTAAATATAAAATATTTGTGGAGTACACTTAAGAGTAGACTAGATTTAGATTGACGTGTGAGTTGTTGTAGAAAAAGAAAAAAATGTTGAAGTGTTTATGGTAAATGAACTCTTGGAAGTTGAAGTTTTTTTATAGAAAATATATATTTTTTTATTTTTTATGTTTTTGTTTATTTTTGAAATTTAAGTTCTTAAACCGAAATTTAGACTCGCTAACAAAAGAAATTTTAAAACGCGAACTTAAATTTTAATCAAACTCATAGAATCATAGTTGTTACTTTAAATAAAATCCAAACTTTTATTATCTACTAACAAATATACTTAACAAAATGTCACTCTATGAATTATTTATTCATAATTCATATTATCCAAGTCTATGTTTCCCATTCCAAATATTCAAAATGTTGACTTTAAAATATCCTCACAATCTTTCTACCGCCATCTAGAAGCTAATATATTAAAAAAAAGGAAAAATAAGTCTTTACCCTCCACACACACACCCGTATGGCCGTATATCCAGAAGTCTTGGTCATCATTCATATTTTTGTTAATATACTAGTTTTAAACCTGTGTGTTATACGATTTGACATTAATATTATACTGATAAATATTTGAACATGTATTTTTTTTACAGCATTTGCTGATTTGTAGGTTATTTATTTATAGCCTAGAACGTTTATCATATATTGATGAGTGTACTGAAAACATTTTTAAAAACATGAAAATGAATATCATAAATGTTGTTCTTTTAAGAGTAAGATAAAATTACATGTTAAACGAAGATTACAATGATAATTTACAAATTTAAAAATACTTCTTTGTATAAGTATGTTGTCAGCCATCATCAATCCTGATGTTGAAGAATATTGCTAGTGGAAATGAAATGCATCTCCACAATTCTATTTCACACAATACAACTATTTAATGCATGGAAAGTATGACAGTTTATAAAAGTTAAATGATCATTAGTAAACTGATAATTGTGTTATATAAAAGTGGCAACTGCACGTAAAGCACAAAAGTCAATCTAATTATAAGGAACGACCATAAGTCATTGCTAAATTTATAAACCATCAATTTAACACGAGTAGCATGTGCATTAAAGAATAAGATATAAACTAAACCTATAGATGAACAAACATGTTCCATAGCAATGAGATTATGAGCTCCTTAACTCCGTTAACATTATCTTATGTTATTACCTTGGTTCCATCTTTAGCAATTAATGGAACTCCAATCTGCTTCAGATATTTTAGCAAAATCTCACAATTAACAATTTTTTTCTTGATCAGTTTGAATACGTATATCAAGTTCAGAAGCACCCTCCAAAAGTTGTGGCTCAGTAACACTAGGAATCGCAGCTTGTCCAGGGCATCACTTAAAATATTGAGAATTTAAATTTGTGTGAACATTGTTACTGATGTCGTCCAGCCGGTCTATAAAAATAAATATAAAGCCTAACCTAGACTCGTAAGTAATAAGATGGAGTACCTATGAACTAAACCGCATTGACAGACAAGTGTACCTATCGAGTGTAACACAACTTAATGGTAAACCGGATTATCGAACCCTAGAGACACTGAATACTAATACTATACTCTGACTCGGACTAAAGATTGAATTGATTTGGGGATTTACTACACTAATGAATTAACTAAAGAATGCAAAAAAACTAAGGTCGACTCAACTATCAAGACAAATAACAAAGGTGAAATCAAGAATAGGAAGAACACTACATAGGTCGGAATCCTACTTGCAAAGCATAACTTCTACCGGTTATAGAAACTATGATGGATCTGGGTTTCTAAGGATGACAACTAAAGACTACCTAGTGGATCCCTAATCACTCTTAAGGTGTCACCAACTAAGGAACCTACAGTGTACTAAACTCACCAGATAGTTGGATCACCTCTCGGGTATTTCCAACAATGACAATGTACCCGAAAGACAAATCACCTTTCAGTTTCACTGTCCACGATACATTCAAGGAATGCACAGGGTAATCTCAGGATAACAACTATGATTTGACTAGCAGCAATCACTATACACCTAATAGTAACGCCCTTTCAGACTGTTAACACTCGGATTCCTAATGACGAATACTAGACAACTAATTCTCATCTCTCGGGTATTGAACTAGGAAGAACACTCAACTCTAATCAGCAGTCAATCATAACTCCTATGGTTACTACGTCTAGCAAACCATACCACAATCACAAACCCTAAGATCTATGACCTAGATATGCTAATCAAACTGACAGACAACCACAATCAACGTACAGAATTGAAATCAATCACACGATCAGATTACGCATGCTATAACATCATAATAATCAAACCAAGACTGTTTATAAAATCATTAAACCATTAATCGAATCCAAAACCGATAAAAATCATAACTTTAACAAGTAAGCATCATAGATACCTAGGCAGTATCAATGTTTAGCCTACGATCATACTAAAAAAAAATCCATGACAGAAGTAATTAAGCAAAACATAGTCCAAACACAGCAATCAAAAGCAAAGATTCAAACTTGAAAACCTACAACGCTAAAATAACGAACCAGAAATCCAAAGTCTTCAGCTTTTAACTTGATTTGACCTTCTTGCTCCCCAAATCGCCCTTTTTCTCTCTCAACAAGACGGCTGGAATACGAACTCCCTTGATAATGGCTATCCAATTTGATTTTATATCGAATTAGGGCTTTATGCGATTTAATAGGCCCATCGCGTACCGCGAGCGGTTAGGCTGTGTTCCTCGCGTACCGTGAGGAACAAATTAGTCGGGTGCGGATTTAGCTTCCCTCGCGTACCACGAGGGAATTTCTCTCCTCCTTCGCGTACCAAGAAGGACCTGTTTTCACCATTTTTTACATTTGATTCTTGGGACTTCATTCTCATGCTCGGTTTCTT
Source organism: Smallanthus sonchifolius (assembly GCA_023525975.1). Taxonomy (NCBI): domain Eukaryota; kingdom Viridiplantae; phylum Streptophyta; class Magnoliopsida; order Asterales; family Asteraceae; genus Smallanthus; species Smallanthus sonchifolius. The sequence continues at coordinate 23,042,799 of CM042043.1, forward strand.
CATGATTTATCTTGTATTCAACACGAGCACCTGTAAACATAACATACACTCAATAGTATACAAAAACGACTCAAAACGAACACAAAACTAATTAAAACACACTAAAACAATAGGAATAAAGATGTGTGTTTTGCACTACATCAGTTACCAACTTAGAATATGTAATAAAGGGATCAACAAACACACACTCTCTGTCCCAATTATAAGTTTCAATATAAGCTTATATATAGCTTGTTTCCACAAATTTAACATTGAAAAGCGTTAAAGTTTTATAAAGAATTACCACATGTGTTTGTGGTCCAATAAAAGACTAGAACTATTCATCAAGGTTATACTTTCATATTGAGTATAATTTTGGATAGGCTTGAAACCCATTTTGTTAAACGTTTTAGCAAACAAACCACCAGTTGGGCCCAAAACCGGCCTAATAAGCTCTTGGGTTGGGATAAGGTATTTTGGACAGAAACTCTTGACCCATTTACATTATAAAAATATTAGAAGAAAGCCTAAACCAAATTTCAAACCATTCGAGTATAGTTAACCCGTTTTGACACTTAAGCGGACCAGTTGGACCTAACCTACTCAATACCTGTTTTATGTTTTTAACAACCGAGAACCCAACTATATATTTTTACAAGTATATTTTATAAACCTTACTGATTTAAAACTATAATTTAAAGTCATAAACTCGGGCCTAAGGCCGGCCTAACAACCCCTTTTACATCATTTTGGGCCGTGAAACCCATTAATCCAATTCAATATTATTTTAAGGCCACAAAGCCCAATAACTAGTATAGATATTTTGACTTAAGTGGACCATTTTGGCTTATTGTATAAGTCAACCCTCATAAGCTTAATGGGCCACCATAGGCCCAATAGCCACTTCTTCACTACGTGGGGATTGATATCATAGGTGTAAGCATGAGGCATTTATCCCTAGTTATATACATAAGAATAACTTGTTAGAGCATACTTGCTAGTTGATAAATTATAAGAAACCATAATGATTTAATTACCATCCTCAGATACAACAAAAGTTTCCTTATTTATAAACTTTTCCTAATAGTTGGTTCTACATTTGAATACATGCTAAACCTAGAAATGTGACACATAGGGTATTAATCTAAGATTTAACTAGATAAACCTAATTCTAAGACTTGACACGACCCGGTGTATATAACTTGTATTTATAACACTTTAATATTTATTATCTAGGATTTTTTTCGTATCCGTTACTTATTCAACTTACCAAGACTAGGTAAGTCATGTAACTTACTTTCCGTTTTACTTAAAATTATTCTGGGACTGTTACATGTTCACCTTTTTATATCGGTGCATACTCATTTTAAATGACATAATCACAAACCCATAACATGAGACAAACACATACGTGGGTAGTTGATGAGTGGTTAATTTATCGGTGCTAATTGTATATAATCATATGTTTTTAACTCTAATTATGTGAGAAAGATATTTATTTTAACTTATTTATATATATATATATATATATATATATATATATATATATATATATATATATATATATGTCTTGATGTATAATGAATTAAACACACTAAAGTTCATATGAACTAAATGACTAAATAGTAAATAATAATTAAACTAAAAGTATGAATCATGAATTATAATTCTTTGTTTGGCAGGAGACACACACGTGAGTTTGTTTGGAATTTGGGAAGACTACAACTATTTTAGTCTATGAAAGTAATTGTATGGAAATTAAATTTGGGTCACATCTTCACAGATTAATATTAAAATTGGGCTAAGAGAATAATGCATGATTGGGTATTTGTTGGGCTCACACAAGGGAACTTTTAGGGTGCAAGAACATAAGGACCGAGGCTTCTTTGGGCTTTGTGGTTGGCGAACAGGAGGAAAAAGACCAAATTTATATATATCAATTGGAGATGACGGCAGAAAAGAGGGGATCACATTCACGACAAGTTGAGTAGGGGGGAAGGAAAGTCGCAGCCTTTGGCTGCTGTGGGTGCACACGAACCGAAGAAAAGAAAGATATTTTTGTTTATGATTATTGGCTAAATCACTTGTGGCTTCTTCCGGCAGACGGTTCGTATATGGTTTGTGTTTTATTCAGTTGTTTATGTTTTTGGATCTATTTAGTTTCTGACAATAACCGAGTAGATTGATGTATTATTTATTTTAAACAATTTATGTTGATGCTTTGAGTTTCTCGTTTACAATCTTGTTCGGTTTATGACAAAACCTAGTAGCAGAGTTGGGTGACTAAAGGGGTAACTTGGTATTCATAAATTGGGTGATTGAATTATATTGGTTTGTGACGAAACTAATTGTATAGGTTGCTGACAACAATATGTCTTCAATTAATGTTTTAACTAATTTTCCAACACTATGTCTATGTGGTGTCCAATGAATAACTGAATTTTGCATAAACCTAGAACCTGAAGTTGGGAGAGAGTTACATCTTTATTTGATCTGTGTGTTAATTAAAATTTACTAAACTAGACAATTATATCTTTCCACCGACAACCCTACTTCCCTGTCTATAGTCTAAGGTAGATAAGTAGTAGTTTTTATAAATGTTTTTGATTGACCTTGACACCGCGATCAGTAGTACTACTTGATCGGGACGTGTCGCCACTCTATCATTGCTCCAAAGGGATGAAAATTACAATGTGTTTATTTATAGGGCTAGACCCTAATTATATTTATATGGCAATTTTGGCATTGTGTAACCTGATAATATTATGCCATTCATGTGCACGTGGATGCTTGGTTATTAAATATTTTTGTTTTTTTAATTACTTATATATGAACTATTTATTTATTTACTATGTCTTACCTTACAGACTTATCGACTACTTATCTAACGTATTTTTGGTCATGTTTCTAAAATTATGAACAAGGATTAGTAGAGGTATTAAGGAGAAACTTATGGATCTAGGAAGAACACATGGACAAGGATGATATTGTTTGCCTTAGTCGATTGATTAATGATTAGACTATCTCATTTCTCTGATTGTTTAGATATTTACTTTATTGATTACAATCCTTTTATTAGGTGGATGTTTAAAACAATATTATGTATTAGCAAATTTTTAATAGTTTAGTTGATTGATTATTGGGTTGTTTCACTACCATTTTTACTTTATTTTATTCCACTTCATAAGGTGAGATCTAACAAAACGTGTGGAGACCCGACCAGGGAGCGGGTGTCGAAGTTTCGTCAATTATTTTAGCTTCGATCCAGTTAATTGGTTTTTACTCACCTCTACCAACAATCCCAACCCAATTCTGTCCCTGAAACCCAATCCACTTGCGGGTGGATATGATGTTCAAATTGACGTTTAGTTCAAATACAGGACACAATCAATCGGGGTTTGATTATAACCTATATTTAAACTTATTTAGAAGATATACGGATGAGATTGATTATATTATTATAATTCTCTAAATTATTATTAACCCTATCTAAAACAAAATTGTATGTACGGTACCAACATTTATTGGTCCATGTGGCATTTTTTTCTTTTTCTAATTTATGTTTTCACCCTTCTACTACATATAATATACGCTTATAACTCGTTTCATTTTCTATTAATATCATTACATATCGTTCGTTAACTTAAAAAAAAGGCATGTGCAACTGTAATTTTTTTTAAACGGCTTTGTATTGAAAATCGAGTATGTTTTTTTATCCTATGCTGTAGCAAGCGACGTTGACACTGCATATCCGTACAAACGCAACCGCTTACGAGAGAACAACATATTTGCCGATGTTTTGATATTATCGTAAACGATATCTATGGTTGCTTTAATAGCATTCGACGAGCGGAATAAAAAATGGCCCAACTCCTACAGCGCAATTAGGGGTGAGCAAGTTGTGGTTCTGGACCCTCAGAACCATGAACCGGACCCGAAACCTCAAGGACCCGAACCACATATGCTTATAAGGTTCGGTTCGTGGTTCCTGATTTCATCAATAAAAGGGTATTCGGTTTTGGAGGGTCTGGTCGGGTTGGTTCAGTTCCAACCCTTTGCACAGTTACATGAGCAAGTTGTCGTTCTGAACCCTCAGAACCATGAACCAGACCCGCAACCTCAAGGACCCGAACTACATGGGCTTATAAGGTTCGGTTCGTGGTTCTCAATTTCATCAATAAAAAGGTATGCGGTTCCGGAGGGTCCGGGTCGGGTCGGGTCGGTTCCGACCCTTTGCACAACCCTAAGCGTAATGCGGGGAAAAAACAACCACGCTCCTGCCACGAAATGCGTGTATTATTTCGTTTCCAACCCTTATAATATATATAATCTACACTTTTAATCTGTTTCATTTTCTATTAATTTTGTTTTTCTATCATAGCTTTCCTTCATTACCTTTTAAATAAAATTGGAATTCGCAGCTGTTGGTTTTTTTTGTGAACATGATGGTATTATTTTTCTTAAAAGTGTTTTTATTTAAAATCGAGTGTATTTTTTGTGTCGTACGCTATAGCGAGCGATGCTACTGTTGCGTTTCCGTGACAAATCCAACCGCTAATGAGCGAACAATATCGTTAGCGGTGTTGTGGTCTAATCGTATCCGGTTTCAGTGTTCGCTTTTATGGTTTATGCCGAGTCGAAGCGATCACGACCAAACTACGTCCGCGTAATACGGAGAAAAAAAATACTAGTTACTTACTCTACAATTTAATGTGAACGTCAACAGTACTTCAATTTCATTGGCTCATAGTGTCACGTGGCATCCTCTGAGTGGATCAAGTTTTTTTAAGTTTCATTTCAACCCTTTGACCATGTAGAATATACGTTTTTAATCCGTTTTAGTTTCTAATAACTTTGTTTTTCTATAACAACTTTCATTCATAAAGTTTAAAAAAAAGCGAAATGCGGTGGCTGTTTTTAGTTTTTTTGTGAACGTTTTGTTTTGTTTTAAACATAATAGTATTCAAAATCGACTACTTTTTTGGATCTTATAGCGCGACGTTACCGTTACAGTATAGTGACAAACCTAACCGCTTATGAGAGAAGAACATCGTTGTCGCTATTTTGGTTTATCGTAACCGGTTTCGGTATTCGCTTTTATGGTTTTCGACAATCAAAAAAGATAACGACCAAACTCTTTCCGCGTAATGCGGGGAAGAAACGACCATACTCCTACCGCGAAGCGTGAGGCCTTTGTATTTTTTTTATCCTTTTTTTAGTTTTCTTTCTTTTTATTTTTTTGTTTCCTTTCTTACGTTTTAACGTTTTGATTACTATACAATACGTCCCCGCCGCGTGTTAGGATTATTTACATATCTCTCTATTTTCAACATTAATCTATACTATATAATAAATAAAGGTTTTTTAGTGCCACGTGTCGCCTCCATGTTCATTCCCACAATTTTTTTCTCGTCTCTCTCTCTTATTTAATTCACTTCTATCTTTAAATAATAATATATATTTAAAGAAAGTATTAGTTATACTAATAAAACACATTTATTTTAAATTAACACTTCTTACAAGAAACTTTAAAATTTAATTATATAACTTTTATTTCAATTAAATAGTAATTGAAAGTCAAGTTAAATTAAATACTAATTAACGTATTTTCAAAACCCAATTTTATATTAATTTTTACATATTTTGAGTTTGTTTATATTCGTAGTATATGTAACATATTTTTACACCTGTAAAATATATACATACAAATTTAAAAATTTTAAATATTGATATTTTTCAACCCATGTGTAGACACGAGATCTAAACTAGTTATATATATACCCAACCCAAAACTTAAATTACACATATCCCCTCTTTTATAAAATCACCCTTTTAAACTTACAATAAATATGATTATTATTATTCTATCGATCCCAACCCTAACATTCTGATTCCTGATTCCGATCGATTCCAACATCCAATATCGTTTTTGATCGATTTAATCCTCTAGTTGAGTATATATTTCATTAATAAGGGAGATATACATAAATAAAGTTTTGAGCTAGTTATATATGTAACCAGGTTTAAACCCATGTATTAATGAGTTGAATAAATATAATTGTTATAAAACAATAGTTTATGTGAAGATTTGTATTTTCGATTTTATCAGTCATTTGTGGAATAAAAAATAATGAATATTTAAGAATTATAAATAACAATGAAGATTTAAGAACTATAAACTTGTATTTTAAGATAAGATAGAAACGTTATATAGTTAGTTTATAAAAAAAAGTTTTATGAAAAGAATGAAGGAAATGATCAAATTATAAGAATGTTTTATTAACAAACCTATTTTTTTTAAATAGAAAACGTTTTATAAAAATAATTATAAAATCATTATTATTTAATAGGAGAGAGAGAGACGGGAAACAAAAATTATAAAAAACTTAAAAAAATTGTATAATTAATAGGAGAGAGATGTGGGAAAAAAATATCGAGGATGCACTCAAAACCTGTATTTATTATACATTACTTGTTTAGATCCCGTGTATACACACAAACTGAAAAATATCAATAAATAAATTTTTTAAATCTTTATGTGTACATTTTACATGTGTAAAAATGTATCATATATTAAGAATAAAAAACAATACTCAAAATATATAAAAACTAATGTATAATTGGGTTTCAAAAATAAATTAAGTACTATTTAATTTTTATTTTTTATTTGATTGAAAATAAAAGTTACATAATTAGATTTCAAAGTTTCATAAGAGATAATTTAAAATAAACGTGTTTTATTAGTATAATTAATAATTTATTTAAATATATATTATTGTTAAAAGATGAATGTGTATTTAATAAGACAGAGATACTGGAAAAAGAAACAATGAGAATGAATGTGGATAAAACACGTGGATGTAAAACCTTTATTTATTATACAACTAGTTTAAATCCCGTGTTTACACACGGAGTGAAAAATATCAATATTTAAAACTTTTAAATCTTTATGTACATATTTTAAGGTGTAAAAATATATTATGTATATTAAAGATAGAAACAAACTCAAAATATACGAAAATTAATATATAACTGAATTTTAAAAATAAGTTAATTACTATTTAATGTAATTTTATTTTCATTTTCTATTTGATTGATTGAAATAAAAGTTAAATAATTAAATTTCAAAGTTTCTTATAATAAAAGATAATTTAAAATAAATGTGTTTTATTAGTATAATTAATATTTTTCTAAAATATATATGTAATTATTAAAAGATATAAGTGCATTAAATAAGAGAGAGAGGCGGGAAAAAAATAACGAGGATGAATCTAGAGGCGACACGTGTCACTAAAAACCTTTATTTATTATATAGTATAAATACAGATATAGATTAATAAAATTCATAGGGAATCCCGTTTTTGATATTTCAGAATCTGAATGTTATAAAAGAAAGAAGCGCGGGAAGGTTTTCACTGGACAGACAATTGAGATGGAGGAGAATCTGGAGATGGAGAAAGCAAGGTTGATCAGCCTAGCTCTCGAATTCGGATTCGACGAAGAATCTGCTCGCATCTGCTTAGATCGTCTTGTTGATCTCTACGGTGAATGATAAACCCTAACTTAAATGCTATCATTTGAAACCCTAGAAATGGATTACATTACCTAATTCGTAAATTAGATTGTTCTCTTCGCGGTATTTCGTGTTAGATATGCACCGCAGAACAAGTATTTAGCCATTAGTTTGAATGATTGATGCTGATATCATGGAGTATTACTAATTCCCTTTTTAGTTAGTGAATTTGTTTTCTGTTGATCTCAAAATTACTGGCAAAAAGAGATCAAGTATTTCTAAGTTTGACTTTAATGCTTGGGATTTTTAAGTATGTGTACCTAGGGCATGTTTGGTTGGTAGGAATTCATGGGAATTCAATGGAATTGGAATTTAAATTCCATTTTTCTGCATGTTTGGTTGGCTGTGAGAAAGAATTAGTTCCAACCAAATATTTCAATTGAGAATCCTTAACATTTCAAAGAAAACCTCATGAATGTTTATAATCACTTAATAACCTTAGCTGTTTTTCGTGTTTTTAAAACATTTTTTTAAAGATATTTGAGTTTGGATCTTTGTTTTATGTTTTGTTAAATTTAAGGGTAATTTTGTCATTTTAGGTATTTTTGCATTCAACTTCCATCAACAAACGTATCAACCAAACACATTATGGATTTTCAAATGAATTCTTTAAATTCCAATTCAAATTCCAAAACATTCCGCCAACCAAACGCCCCTTAGTATATAGTTTAATGAATTAATATTCTAATATATTGCATAGGGGATGATGGGTCGGACTTTATCACGGTGGAGTATTGTGGTGATGATTTTCTTGCATCACTTGCTGAGACTATGCAAGGTAGTGAGGATTGGGACGATTTGCAAAATTTGGAGACGGAAGCTTGTGGGACCCTGGCTGACATGTTTAATAAGGACTCAATGAAACAGAATGCAAGTGATGATGGTGATGGTATTAAGGAACCTTTTGTCCATGTGTTAAAGGGCTCATCTGAAGGTCGGAAACATCAAAATTTGATGCATTTGGATTCTACAAGCGAAGATGAAGACCCTGACTTTGTTATCTCAAGCAAGAAGGATATAAAAGCTACGTGCTCTTCGTCTCGTGATAAAAGCAATCAGAGACTCCCACATTTAGATGAAAGCAGTACGAAAAACAAGGTGAAAGAATATTGAGTTATCATACTATTTAATCATTTTATGTATTGTTAACACCTATTTTAATGTTCCGTCTTTTTGGGGTCATGTAAAAGAATGCCTTTTGGATTTCTGTTATTATTGTGACTTGAAGTCGCAATAATCAGTTTTTAATGTTCGGATGAATAGATAAAGCTTTTGATTATGTGAATATTTAGGTGTCAAACAAGCTGCTTTACATCAGCTGCAAAAAACTCAGCGGCTAATAGTATACTAAGATTACTGCAGTTACCATTGTTTTAACCTAATTTAAGAGACTTTTAACTCATTCATTTTCACAAAAATGTTCTTTTGGTCATTTTGTTAATTCATTCCTTAAGTAATCAGAATTTGCCAAACACCAGGACATTTGATTATTTGATTAGAAGCAGAAAAACATCCAAACACTATCTTCTGTAGTCTGTTTTATTACACCTTGTTATTTGATTTGGCTATTCTTTATCACATAATCACTTTTAAAACCCACATCCATGCACCCCCTTAGTTAAAGCAAGTTACTTACAATTATGATTCTAGAGTTGTACTTGTGCTTAGTTGTAAGTTATAACAATCTTCTTTCAACAAAGATGTTGTGAACTGGGAGGGATTGATGAACAAAATAATTAAAATATTACTGTAGTTAGGTTTTTCTAGAATTGGATAGGCTGTAGAGAAACCCATCTACCATTTAGGTGCATGGACATTGATTTGTTTGTTATATGTTGTAGGATGACAAGATCAAAACTACACAAACTTCAGTTCTATCATTTTTTGGTACGAAGACTAGCAGCACGTCTTCAGATGATGGAATGGGAACTCTTAGCTATGAAGAGTTGAAGTCACTAGATGATCTTGAACTGGCAAATGTTGTGATATTCGGTAACAAGACATTTCGTCCCTTACAACATCAGGCTTGTAAAGCATTTGTGCAGAAACGTGATTGCTTCGTTCTTATGCCCACAGGTGGTGGTAAAAGTCTATGTTACCAGGTTGTTATTTATTAACTTGTCTATTTTGTATGTGATAGTTTCATTTTGTTATTTCATCTGAATGGCAAATTTGAAACTGACATTTATATACTTATATCATGAAGCTACCAGCAACGATGCAGCCAGGTGTTACCATTGTTATTTCCCCCCTACTGTCTCTCATTCAGGACCAGATAATTACTTTGAACCTCAAGTTTGGAGTACCATCAACTTTTTTAAATTCACAACAGACTACTTCCCAAGCATCTGTTGTACTCCAAGAGTTAAGGCAAGGCCTTTATTTGTCAAGTTTGAAATTATTTTCTGTCATTGAAACCTATAGATTCAATTTAGAGACAAAAAGTTGGTTTTCAAGTGTCATAACTTCAATGTTAGTTACTAGTACTACTTATTCTTATTGCTATTGTTGGATAGATATTCTATTTATATTCTGTATATAGTAAACACCATACGGTTCTTTAATGTTTTAGGAGAGAGAGACCATCATGCAAACTCTTATATGTTACCCCTGAAAGGATTGCTGGGAATCTGTCCTTTCAGGACACCCTAAAATCTCTGCACTGCAAGGTTTGTTTCTTGATTTGTATAAGATTTGAAAAACAGAGAGAATTTCAAATGATGTTGATGAACGTTGTCACAGGGACAACTAGCTGGATTTGTTGTTGATGAAGCGCATTGTGTGAGGTACGACCCTGATTTTATTCTGCTTCTACTTATAAGTCTTTGAGATGTTATATATGTTTTTTTCTTCTTTTCGAAAAGCATATATGCGTATAAACAATTAATATCTTTTGGTCTTGTTTGTTCATCAGCCAATGGGGACATGATTTCCGTCCAGATTATAGAGTTTTGGGGTGTCTTAAGCAGAATTTTCCAGATGTTCCCGTAATGGCATTGACTGCTACTGCAACAGAGTCAGTTCGTAAGGTGTTATTGCTCATTTGGCTTTACGTTTTAGATGTGGCAATTTTGACTCATTTACCTATGAATAGATAGGTTTGGGTTATGTTTCATCTCAAGCTGGTCAAACTAGAAAATTAGCTATAAGGGGAACGAGTTAAATGGGTTGAAAGTCACCTGAAGTCTATTTAAATGCATCTACTTGTTTTATTCGAAGATTTAATTTGTTATTGTAGTAATATTACTTTTAAAATCATACTTGATGTATCGGTTATTTTCAAATTGTCTTATACAATGGCCAAAAAAGTGTATGCGGGTCAAAACAACCCGACCTTGTCCATTTCCACCTTGCTGAAAAATGATGTGTTCGTTTGACACTTTGACCAGTCACCCAACCTGCCCATCTTGCCATCTTTATACGTGTTATCATGTGCAACGTTGATGTTTCAATATAGAAGACTATTTTACGCAGGATATTTTGAAAGCTTTAAGAATTCCACATGCTCTTGTTCTAGAAACAAGCTTTGATAGACCGAATTTGAAGTATGAAGTGATTGAGAAAAGCAAAGAGCCATTAAAGCAGCTTGGAAAGCTACTGTCTGATAAGTTCAAAAATTCATCTGGGATCGTATATTGCCTTTCCAAGAACGAGTGTGTGGAAGTTTCCAAGTTTCTAAATGAAAAATGCAAGATTAAAACGGTATATTATCATGCTGGTTTGTATGCTCGTCAGAGGATGACTGTCCAGCAGAAATGGCATACAGGGGAGGTGCATGTGGTGTGTGCCACTATTGCCTTTGGCATGGGTATAGACAAGCCCGATGTTGTAAGTCTACACTTTCCGTTAAGTTTACCAAATGTATGGGAAAAAGTTCATTTGCAAATTGCAAAGAAACTTAGGGGGTGTTTGAATTTGTCATAAAACTAATTATCCGATTATTGTAACTTCATAAAGTGATTTTGATTACCTGATTGTTTAGGGGTTAGATATGGTTTTGGATAATCGGTTTTATACATGTAGCAGAATTGATTATTCAAGAAATATTATGATTACTTATTTATCTCTCTTTTTTCACCAACATGTTCATTGTTAGTAATGTTTATTAAATTATATTAATGTTAGAATTACATACAACTTTTTTCTTAGAAAATAGTTAACTATTTTTTCTCTGTTAGTAAAATTTAACCTTTTCATATTTCAATTTGTAATACTTAAAAAAGTATATAAAGATGTCCATTTTGGTCAGTTTAATTATTAGTTCCGCATACTACATGCCTGTTTTATAAAATTTCTTTTTGGAGCATTCTACATATATGTCTGAGTTTATAACTAGGTATATATGTTTCTTTGCTGGTTATTAGTTATTTGACAAATAAAATTTATTTTCAGCGGTTTGTGATTCACAATACGCTGTCCAAGTCAATTGAAAGCTATTATCAGGAATCAGGAAGGGCAGGAAGAGACAATCTTCCTTCAGAATGTGTTGCTTTATATCAGAAAAAAGATTTTAGCAGGATTGTCTGCATGTTACGAAGCGGAGGTGGTAAAAAAGAAAGTTTTAAGACATCAATGGAACAAGCTCGTAAAATGCAACAGTATTGTGAAAACAAGGTAATTAAGCATACTTATTTTGCAATTAACTTATAAGCACATTATTAGTAGGGAAAACTTCACACAATAGTAATCAAGTTTCTCAGGCAAAATTTGCATCGGTTAAATTTGCAGGCAAAATGTCGCAGACAGATGTTACTGGAGCACTTTGGCGAATCATTTAACCCGAGGGTGTGCAAAAATGGACCTAATCCGTGTGATAATTGTGTCAAGTTGACTTCATGATCAATCCTTACAGATTACTGATACCAATAGAGGTCAGGAATCTTTTTTTGTGTAGTCAATCTTAACATCATAATAATCTCACTTTTATGAAAAGTTTTGAATATTTTTAATTGATTTAACAAGTTTAGCCAACTATTACTGATTAATGGGGTAATATATATCATATGTTTCTATGATTCTGAAAAGCAATCAGGGGAGAAGCAAATATTAGTTTGAATTCTGACCCACTGGTGTTCAATTGTTCATGTACTTTGGCTTTTAGTTTAGGCCTTTGACATACTTTTATTCAACTTCATTTGAAATTTCAATACCCATTGTAGTGGTAGCGATATGGGTGAGTCACATAACAGGTTAAAACGAGTTTGGGTTGAAATTGATCATTTTTTTAGTATGGACCGATATTGGTCAGGTCGGGTTGACAGTCACATTGACACACTATTTTGTCTATTTTTGGAGAGAGAAAAATGAATAATGATGGGCTTATGTATGATTACTAAAGCAATATTATTAGAAAATAACCTAATAGTTTGAATGAACCGTTCAAAAAAAACCGTTCAAAAAAAGTTTGAACGAAACTATTTAAGATGTGTGCATTAGAAATAGACTTTCAACAACTTTTCTGACACATTTTAGTTGACCTTTTGGTCTGTCCTATTTGAGATAAATTACTATTACAGTTGACCCATAAATATGTAAATGTAAATTGATCCATTTGAGAGAAAGCCATCAAAATGGATGAATTCTCAACATGAAAAAGATATGTACGAGGCACCCGCACAAGAAAATGAATATAACAATAACCTAGCCAAAGGACCAATAGGAGCTAATAAAAAGACCCGCGATCCCATCGAAAGACATAACAATTCCTTGTGGAAAAAAACTATATGCTGAGACTGAAATATCACATGTGACATATATGATACATGTACAAATGAACATCTTTGAGTAAGGAATCCTCGTTTGAAATTCATTTCGGGATAGAAAAGAAATAGGTCTTAAAAAAAGCGTGCGCGTGTTTCGATTACACCGGTATGGTTTAGTGATTACGTGGTAAGTTCATATATTCAAGACGAAGAACTTATGCTACTAACAAACGATGAACCAAATTGTTTTGAAGATGCAAAGTCAAAACCGAAGTGGGTAAAAGCCATGCGAGTCGAGCTTGAATCAATATAGCATGTGGAAGTTAACAGAGCTACGTCAAGAGGCTAAACCGATTGGATTAAAGTGGGGTTTCAAAGTCAAAAGAAATGCAGATGGGTCGATTAACAAACATAAAGGGAGAGTAGTGGTGAAGGGGCATGTACAACAACCCAAAGTCCACTTTGACGAAGTTTTCGCTCTGGTTGCTCGTCTCGAAATGATTCGGTTATTCCTGGCACTCGTCGCCAATGAAGGATGGGAACTTCACTATGTGGATGTAAAATCAACGTTTTTACACCGGGGATTAAAAGAAGTTTATGTGTCTCAACTTGACGGTTTCGTGAATAAAAAGGTGAAGACCATAGACTGTATAAGTTATCCAAAACGTTATACTGTCTGTGGCAAGCACCAAGGGCATGGAATACCAATTTTGATGGTATTTTGAAGAATATGAAACTTCATAGGTGTTCGCAAGCTAAGCAGTTAATGTGGAAAAATATCGGTTATCGGTCAAGGACCGATATTTGAGATATCGGTTCTCGCGGTGGGATATCAGTAACTTTTATATCATGCATAAACTTATATACACACACACATATATAATATTAACAGTCAAATCAAAAGTCAAAACTAAAAAGTGTCGGTATCTTATATTAGAAACATGATCTAGCAGGCGTGCGAAGTGCGAACGTGAGTGTATTAGGGAGTTAGGACATTTACTTAGATGGTTTTGGCTATGGGTAAAAGGCATTAGACCAACATTTTTAAAGGGAATGGGCTTTGGGGCATAAAAAAGTTAAAAAAAAGGCCAAGATTAGTAAACTGAGAAACTTGGTGAGACAACCGATATTATGGAATCAAAATCTCGACGATATCTCGGTAAATATCACTGATAATATCGGGACCGATATTTTGGCATAGGACCAATAACCGATATATCACCGATATATAACCGATATATCGTCGATATCGACTGCATAGTTCGCAAGAACAAGCAGTTTACCGACAAGTGGTTGGAGATAACCTACTCTTATGGGTGTTTAAGTGGATGACTTGATTGTTACAGGGACAAATTTAAGTCAAATTATGGAGTTCATTTAAGCAATAAACTTACCTACTATCTCAGGATCGAGGTGCCTCAAGACGAAGACAGAATAAAAATCAAGCAAGAGGCATATGCTTAAAAGATTTTAAAAGAAGCCGGGATGCAAAACTGCAACTCGACCCACATTCCCATGGATCCAAGTCTTAAACTTTCAAAGACCAAAGACAAGACCAATGTTGATGCAACCGAGTACCGAAAGTTGGTCGGGTGTCTCCGCTACCTGCATGCAATTCTCTAATATATTTTTTGTATTGTAACTTTCTTTCTAGCGTCTTGCTAGTGTTTTTTTTTATATATAGTCACTGTTCTAAAAAAACATATATGGTGGATCTATATGCACATCATGTAACGAGCCAACTTCCGGATTATCCTATACATATTTATTATATTGAGTGTGTGTGGGGTGGGTGTGGGGGGGGGGGGGGTAATAAATAAGATGAAAGTTGATTAGTGCATAACACCCTAGTTTTGGAATGAGGGATTAAATTGCAAAGTTAAGGGACTGGAATTGTAATTTACAAATTCTGGATTTGGGCTTGTAAAGGGGTGGCGGCACACACATCAGAATGTGTGTGTGTGTCGTGAATTGAAGAGAAAAGAGAGGAGGAAAGGAGAACTTGATAAAGAAATGATTCCCGGAGCTTGCATGTTTGGATTGAAGGGTTGATTTGCACAATACCTTCATTGTAACAAGTAAGAAACATCTCCTTCTCATTTTCCTCCGTTTAAATTCTTGTTCGTATAAGGGATTTGGGTGGATGAACCTTAATGGACAGGAATTGGGGGTTGTATTGGGTGTATTGTTGAAAATGATTGATAATCTAGCATTACTAAAGCTAGAGGTTCAATCAATTCATGTTAATTTCACCAAGTTAGAGGTTTTGAAAATTAGGGGTCTTGAGGACCCAAATTGGGGGTTTTGCAATTGGGGTGTGTTATGAGTCATTTTACAGCTATGGATCCTGAATCTTTAACGTACTTCGGTATCCTCACAGTTCTGGTATCCTCAATATTTAATCGTTATATCTTTCATTTATCTTGACCAATGCGCATGTAAAACATGTGTAGTCAATGTCATCCCTAAAGAATCGCTCCAGAAGTCAAGGAGAACGTGTTGAAGACGCGTGGAGTGGCCTCAAACGGTCATAATTGAAGAATTAGTCTATCCAGGGATTCTCGGATAGTTAGTTAGCATTATCTCTGTATTTATTTAGCAGTATTGATCGATTAGACACAACATTTTCACTACGCACTTAGCTTTCTAGACGCATAATCACTTCTGTAACACACTTAGCTCGATCATTACTGTTCAACACTCGTAATCTCTTTATCATTTATTCAAGAAACGAGGCGGATGTCGATTGTCACCTCCTGAGGTTTTATGCTGGCGATCCCTAAAGATCAAAGGCTTTCCTCGTAAACAACCGTGTCACTCTTTACGTTTTTTGTATTGTTTTACAATGATTTTACAAGCACACTATCTCACAAACTAAGTTTGGTTAAAAATTTAGCATTGTTAGTTTTTACTCAAAACAATTTGGCGCCCACCGTGGGGCAAGTGGTGCTTTTTATCCTTAAATCTTTACTAAAATTCGTGTTCAATTACTATATTTCAAAACTGATTTAAAAAACGTCGTCCCAATCCAAAAATGTTTCTGTTTCTGCTCCATCTTCAAGTTCTGGGTTGAACCACCCTATTCCTCCTCCTCCATTCCAAAAGAATGTTAATCAACCGAATAAGACTACTTTTGCGAGTTTTTCGGGATCCGAAATATCCGCTGATGCGCCTGTGCTTGTTTCAAACGACTAGATTCACAAATTGTTCTCGGAAGTTAAACAAAAAATGGAGCAGCAGAAAAAGACTAACCCGGCTTTGTTCAGAGAGCCTGAGAGGGTCAAAGAATCAAAGAAACCAGTGGAAGTGACGACCCCGCTACAACCAAGGGTCTTGGATTTTGATTATTCAGGATCCTCAGGAATCCATAAGGGAGACTTTCTTCCCAAGCGGACCGGAATCACTACTGTTGGACCAACTCCGGTTGTTAGAGTTACTACGAGTCAGGATCTTGGATTTACTCCGGGATTATCGTTCAGAAATCCTGACATGGGTAACACTTTCAATCAATTTTCAAATACTAATGAATCCGTGCAGGATACAGGGATCACTCTGTCCATGGCCAAGAAGTTAAAAAAGCTAAGGGAGATGATCTCTAGTGTACTGGGCGTAGTCCAACCATACCTGAGATGTCCGCTACCAGTCACAGGATCTCCAGATTCGCTCCTCCAATAAGCAATGCAGAGATCCCCAAAAGCTTTCAAACTCCTAACATGAAACTATACGACGGAACTACGGATCCTGAGGAGAACGTACCGAAGTATAGGGAAAGGATGGAGATTAACCCCATACCTTTGAACCTGAAGGAAGCTTGTCTGTGCAAGGGATTCGACTCTACCTTAAAACGATCAACCTTGAAATCGCTACTTAATGTTCCTCCATATTCTATTACTTCATTTGCTCATTTGATTAACTTGTTTAACAATCAATTTTCTTGCAGTAGAACTTTTGAAAGGTTAACAAGTGACTTATATAGGATAATTCAGAATCCCGGAGAATCCTCCGAGACTATGTCAGCAAATTCGGTCGAGAATCCTTGGACATCCCGAACCTTGCCACTGCTGTCCAAGCATTCAAGATGGGACTGAGGAAAAATTCTCAATTTTATGAAGACCTTGTCATGAATCCTTGCAGGAACCTTGACGAAGTCAGGAACAGGGCATTAAGGTTTATCAGGCTCGAGGATAACAAGAAGATCCAACAAAGGCCAGAATCTCCGCCAGTTACAATCAACCTGACCGGAAGGCTGAGTCTGCACCCTTTAAGCCGTACAGATCCAAGACATATTCTAAACCCGATAATCATAAGGTGCATGTTGTGGAAGATGACGAGGAAGAAGAAAAGTATCCTAAGTTATCCGAATATTGTTTTTCACTTGACACAACTGGTTTGTTATATGCCATGCAGGATCTCGGAGATAAGGCTAGGTGGCCCCGTAATTTGAGAGGAATACCGGAGGAAAGGACAAGTCTAAATGGCGTGCTTTCCATGGGGGCTTTGGCCATATGACCAAAGACTGTATCGTCCTGCGCAAAAAGATAAGCTATCTCTTAAGCAAGGGATATCTTTAGGAATTCCTAGGCAAAGGAAAGAACAAGGATAAGGATCAAGACAGGATCTTGCAAAAAGCAAAATCCCCGTCGCCAGATGCCAAGGTAATATGTTTCATATATGGTGGATCTGACATTTGTGGTACTTCTTATTTTGCAGCTAAAAGAAATGTCAAGGAAGCGAAGAAAGAAAGAGGGGACAGACCTATCAGAACCTCTAGCCTGACTGAAGAAAAG
Source organism: Smallanthus sonchifolius (assembly GCA_023525975.1). Taxonomy (NCBI): domain Eukaryota; kingdom Viridiplantae; phylum Streptophyta; class Magnoliopsida; order Asterales; family Asteraceae; genus Smallanthus; species Smallanthus sonchifolius. The sequence goes on from CM042043.1 coordinate 23,060,840, forward strand.
GTGATCTCTTTCAATGAAGATGACATGGATAACGTACAGGATACTCATCATGATGGACTGGTGATCACTTGTATATCGCCAATCACTTCATCAGAAGGATACTGATAGACGGAGGAAGCTCAGTGAACATCATCGAGCATGACGCTTTAAAAAGAATGGGGATCCCGAATCCGAAATTATTTCAAAATCAACAGTATTGGTAGGATTCAGCGGAGAGGTCAAGAACATAATCGGAGAGATAAAGCTTCCGATATATATCGAAGAGGTAAACAATATACAAAAATTTTGCATAATAGATTCATTATCTTTTTACAATATTATTCTAGGGAGACCCTGGATACACGACATGAAAGCGGTACCTTCGACATATCACCAATGTGTCAAGATGCCAACCCCGTGGGGAGTAGTGAAGATTAACATTGATCAACAAGATGCGAAGGATTGTTACACCTCTTCAATGAAAGCCTCCGCCAAGACCAGGTAAACGTAGCAATTAAATAAGCAAGCCTGAGAATTCCTGGAAACCAAGGAGCATGATGTGAAAGAAGTATCTCTAAGTGCGGAGGATCTCGACGTCAAGGCGCTTATCAGAACCAATATCCCCAAGGATATTGAAGAAAGTCTTGTAGAATTTCTAAAGAGCAGAACTTCAACTTTCGCTTGGAAGCATGAAGACATGACATGTATTTCTAAGAACGTTATTACACATAAATTGGGTCTTAATAACAGTTTCAGGCCTATACATAAAAAAAGAAGGAAGTTTGCACCGGAAAGGAATGTTGTCATTCAAGAAGAGGTTGAAAGACTATTGAAGGTAGGGATGATAAGGGAAGTGAAATCCCCAAGATGGCTAGCCAATGTGGTGGTGGTCCAGAAGAAGAATGGAAAATGGAGAGTCTGTGTAGACTTCACAGACTTAAACAAAGCATGTCCAAAAGATCCGTTTCCATTACCACACATAGACTCAATGGTTGATGCTACAGCAGGCCACGAGATGTTAACATTCATGGATGCTTCATCAGGATTCCAACAAATCCAGATGGAACCCTTAGACTAGGAGGATACTGCCTTCATGACTCCAACAGGTATATATTGTTATATTGCTATGCCTTTCTGTTTGAAAAATGCTGTAACATCCCAAAAATTTAAGGAAATGAAAGTCCAGAGGCTAAAATGTAATTAGCCCAAAGTATAAGGACTTAAAAGTACAAAATTAGGGAAAAGGGGATGGTAGCGGACCGCTACCAAGACAGTAACGGTCCGCTACCAAGACAGTAACGGTCCGCTACCAAGACAGTAACGGTCCGCTAACCGCAGTTGGTCCGGATAAAGAAATGTTGACACGTGTATGGTGACTCGCCAGAAGGAGTTGGGTAGCGGACCGCTACCCAAAACCTTAGCGGTCCGCTACTTGCGCATCATGTTGGACAGCTGGAACAAGGCAGCAGTGGACCGCCATCGTTTGGCTTAGCGGTCCGCTACGGGTTGCATTGGCAGCCTATAAATAGATGGATTTGCCGTTCAAAATGAGAACAACAACACCAACCACCAACACACACACACACACTCACGAACACCGAGACGATGGTTACGAGTGCGGTACGCAGAGAGTACGGTTTGATTCGGAGAAACGTTTAAAGCAAGGAACGGACTTAGGAACTACCTGAGGATAATGTAAGTACATGTAACATCCGGCCCCTCATACCAACAATATTGTCCGCTTTGCCCACTAAGAGCTCACGGATTTGTTTTTGGTTGCCCGGGTGAAAACTTCCCAGGGGGTCACCCATCCCTGGATTACTCCTATCCAAGCACGCTTAACTGTGGAGTTCTCCTCTCATCCACCACATTAAGCCCCAAAACGCGTTGTTGATTTAAGAGGCAGGGCATTTCTTATGAACCAAGGATCTCTCTTGTGCACGGTCGATGTGGGATTCGCCTAGGGTGTTACAGTACACCGGACCCGTACCCTAGACACAAATACGTGAATTGTGTGTTAAAATGATACGTGATATGTGATATGTGCTACGTGATATGACGAGGGTATGGGGTAATGACAGATTAGTCTAAACACTAAACGGGAGTAATGGAGTAATCACGACGTATCCAAGGGGTGGTGGATACGCCGCTGGTACTTCCTATATATAAACCTCTCGTGTACTTCGTGGTGAAACCATTATGAATGTTTAGGGGTATAGACTGATGAAGGATAAAGAAATACAGTAAACGTACGGGAGAACATCCAACTGGTATGTAGTTATCTGACAAACGGAATGTCATGTCTAGAAAGGGCGGTGTATAAATCTCTCCTAGACACGTCGCTCTTTCCTGGGGACATCTCTGTAGGTACTACTCTCGAAGGAAGATCACTCTAGTTTACAATATATGACGAATAAGAATAAGAGATGAAAGTATGCCATGCATAACGAATGTGAACACGTGATGAATATGAATACGTGAAATGCATGATGAATACACGAATGCATGATGATACGTGCAAACATGAATGAGTAGAATGAAAACGAGTCTAAACCTAAAATAGAGTAACGGAGTACTCACAAAGTGCTAGAAGGGGGGTGGATACGCCGCTGGTACCTCCTATATATAAACCCTTCTAATACGTGGTGAAGAAACCGTTACAAAGTTTTAAGGTAAAGACTAGTTGGTGAATAAATCAAGCATATACATGAAATGAAAACAAATGTTTGATATATTTGGGAGGCTGTGAGTCAAAGATACTCAAGGTCCCAAATGAAATGAGATACCCGGCCTGTAAGGTGGATCTCAATAAATAAAGAAGAAAAGAAAAGGAAAAGGAAACTCTAGGCCTTCGGGGCTGAAAGAGTAAACTCTAGGCCTTCGGGGCTGAAAGAGTAAAAGCCTACGTGGATAAGGAATGAATGAGTCTTCATGAAAAATGCAAGGATGCTTATACCGACGAGTATATGGACCTTGCCAATTCTCGGACCGGAGGCAGAGGCCTGTGATGGTTGTGAGGAGGTAGCATACCTATGAAATATACCAAAGCGTGGCCGGAGGTACGTCCGGAGATGGTCACGTGGGCTCGAGAGCCCCAGAAAACTTGAACATTAAATAACCTAAAGGGTTCATAATAAAATGAACGATGCAGTGTACTTACTTTGCGAAAGCTAATTCAAAAACGTTTTCCAAACACTGTAGGAAAGAAGCATGTGGAATAAAGCTTCCTATGGACAAGGCTGATCGGAGTTGAAAGATCCCTATGTAGGATAATGTAAATATTATTATTATCCTTTGTAAAACAATATTATCATAAATAAAAAGTTACCTTAGCCTTTATGGCAAGGTTTTTACTGACCTGGGACAGTTTTCCGCAATAAACTCTGATAAAATAATAGTAAGATAACTAGGGTGTTTCAAATGCAGGTGCTACATACCAAATACTAGTGAACATGATGTTTAAAGACAAGCTAGGGGACACGATGCAGGTCTACATAGATGACATGGTGGTAAAATCAAAGAAAGCTAAGGATTATTTCAGGGATCGCACAAAAGCATTTGGCATTCTGGACAAGTATAACATGAAGCTGAACCCTTTCAATTGCCACTTTGGAGTGGGGACAGGAAAATTCTTGGGCTATATGGTGACCAAGAGAGGATTAGAAGCCAGTCTAGAACATATCAAATCAATCATCAATATGGAATTCCAAGCAAATACCAAGGATGTCCAGAGACTAACTGGCAGAGAAGCAGCAGTTAACAGATTCGTATCAAGATCCTCAGAAAGATGCAAGGAGTTTTACGACATCCTGAAAAAGAATAAGAGGTTCGAATGGGAAGAGAAGCATGAACAAACACTCCAATCATTAAAGGAATACTTGTCAACTGCTCCTCTATTAATGAACCAGAAGATGGCGAACCATTATCCCTATATCTGGCGGTATCCGGAAACTCAGTGAGCGTCGTTCTAGTCAAGGATCATGAAGGCTAACAGCATCCGATATACTATGTAAGTAAAATCCTACTCCCGGCAGAAACCATGTATTCTTATTTAGAAAAATTAATATTGTCTTTAATAATGGCTTCCACTAAACTTAGACACTATTTTGAAACACATGCTATTCAAGTGAAAACTAACTACCCTATTAAGTCTGTTTTAAGAAAGCCAGAAATGTCTGGAAGGATGGCGAAATGGCCAGTCAAGCTCAGCCCCTACAATCTCATATATGAGCCTAGAACAACGATAAAGTCTCAGGCACTTGCAGACTTTGTGGTTGATTTCAGTAGTGACATCCAACAAGAAGCGGACCTTGAATTTCAACAACTAGAAGTGTAACATTCCTGATTTTCTGACCCTATTTTAATTTATTTTAACTAATAAAATAACAACACGACATTGAATCATATACTTGTTCAAACCTACACCTCATTAATCGTTAGCCGATCGTATTCAATTCAAAGATTTAGAACTCATAATCAGGTGGTAACACCTCTTAGAGCTAATCCAGTTAGTAATCCCGTTAGGTGTTCTGTTAAATCCTAACCAAGCTAATCCTGTCAATACTGAAACTTACAAGGACTGATTTTATAAATAAATTAACAAGAAACCCTAATAGGCACGGTCGCGCCTCGTTCTGGCACGGTCGCGCCAAGCGCTATGGCACGGTCGCGCGCCTTGCTATGGAACGGTCGCACCCGGTGCCATGGCACTGTCGTGCCTCATATGGGCACGGTCGCGCCTTTCAGCAGTTGAAACGTAAATGCAGCCTTTAATCACAGGGACGTTCGATTTCATAACCGTTCTACACGTTTTCATCATTAACGAACTCAATTAAACCCTTTAATCATCACCATTACAACAAATAAACTCAATTTAGTCGAATTATCTCATAAACACCTAATCCTCTCACGAAACCATCGAATTCACCATTTTGATTTGCAATTCTCCCAAGCCAACATACTATCGATCCTCTCTAAAGCTGCTGGACACGCTTATTTAGTCGTAATTACAGCAGAAGACGCCGGAGGTCAAGCCCGTCATCGCCGAAACTCATTCTACCCGTACACCATCGATTCATCCTCCTTCCGGGTAATTGAAACCTTCCACACTTTCGATTTAGTCTATAGATCAAAAGCCCTAATCTAATTTGGGCTTACAATATGGGAATCATCACGAACCAAAATCTATTTTTCGTTCTAAAATGGTTTAATCGAACCCTGCTTTGAACACGTTTTAAATACAATTAATATACTTCAGTAGACTCGTAATAACCCTACAGATGAAAGCCCTATGAATTCCAACATTTACAATATAAGAATTAGTCAAATCGATTCTGTTTTGGAACAGACACGGTCGCGCTAGTATTCTAGCGCGGTCGTGCTTCATGAGACACGGTTGCGCCAAATACCAGCGCGGTCGTGCCTCACACACTCAGACCCGGTCATGCCCTTAGCTAGACTTGGTCGTGCCTCAAAACCCTAGACACGGTCGTGCCTGGCCCAAGACACGATCGTGCCTAGTGAACAGCCTAATTATGCATTCTGTTTAGTCAACACGGTCGCGTCCCTGACTAGCACGGTCGCACCCGTGGTTCTAGCACGATCGTGTCTTGTCTCAGGCACGGTCGTGTGTGTTAGAAAAGTTTAGACAGAAAAATTATTTCCATATTTTAAAAACAATAAGTATTTTAGATTAATTTTTTTTATAAAAAGAATTGATTTTATAAAGATTTATATTGACGTTATTTGAAAAGATCAAATTTCTATTCTAAAATAAATAGAAATTATTTATTTAAAACTTACAAAAAAATTAAATTTATATTTATTGCTAAACCCTCCACTTAATTATTGTTTACACAATTTATTTAAACATCTTTATGGAAAATAAAGTAAAGAAATTTATATTTAATATGAAACATCTAATACATGTTTATAACAAAATGACTAAGTTACATATTTTATAAATAAATAAGGTAACAATTATGTATTTAATTTACATTTAGACAAAAATTATTTATTTAGTTTATACTTAATTACCTCTAATAGCTACATTATTTTTATAACGAAGTAAATAAATAATAATTTTGTTTTATTATTTAGTTATTCCAAACTCAAACCTTAATTTTATACAACACCATTCAAGTACAAACCACTAACACCTACAACTTCAAATTCCTTATACACACATCCAATTTAACCTTAGACTTAGACATAGACTATTGCGCATACTATTGATTTCGATACATATTACACTCTAGGTTAACGTTGTGCATTACAAGGACCTCGTATTACTATCTAGTCTCTTGTGTTAGCTACGCCTTCAAACCAAGTGAGTATTACATAGCCCCTTTTACTCTTTTACACTTTTTGGGGTGGAACATGAACACTATACAACACTATTGTTTACATTTACACAAACTACACAAGTACAAATCCTCTTTATATTCATGTGTGCAAATTTGAGCTTTATGCCTGAGTGCTAGGTGTGTTAACTTTTGTGTGCGATTTATGTGCAATCATTAACTATTCAAGCCGACGGTAAACAATGATAGATCTATTGAGTCTGACAAACTTACCCAGATTGGGGTGATTGTTAACGACAACACAATTTTGCATGCTAGTTACAAAGGTTTGATTGTACTTGGTTACACAATAGTTGCTCTCCATAAATGCCTTATTTTATCATGTTATGTAAGGATTTGTTTATTTACAAACTATATGCTATCTATATACAAACCTGTGTATGCTCACCAACTTTTTAGTTGATCTTATTTTATTCATGTTTCAGGTGCTAATATGTGAGTTTAATCAAGGCATGTTACACATAGGTTTGAGACTTAGTTACATTTAAATAAATACTATTATGTATTTCGATTATGTACTTGTTTGAATTTGGTTGTGTTAAATTATTTGAAGTTAAACTTGATGATTAAAATATTGAAATCTAGTCAACCTTGTGCTCATGAACAATCTACATGTCCCGCCCCGATGATTCCGCCGTCGGTTGGGGTGTGACAGAAGAGTCCAAGGACAAGTGGACTTTATTTACGGACGGGGCATCAAATGTTAGAGGAACAGGTCTAGGCATCATACTGAAATCGCCACAAGGGGACATACTACCCCCATATATAAGTTGTGAGTTTCCGGCCACTAATAATGAAGCGGAGTATGAGGCGCTGATAGCAGGATTACAGCTAGCTTGGGATATGAAAATCAGGTATATGTAGACTCATTATTAATTGCTAACCATTTTAATGGCTCGTATGCAGTGAAGGGTGAAAGATTAGCCAAGTATCTGGACATAGTTAAACAATTATCTGCGAAATTTGAAATATTTGATATCACACAGGTACCAAGAGAAGACAACGCTGAAGGTGATGCCTTAGCAAACCTTTCTTCGGTTCTTAAGATACCAGAAGGAGTTACAATACTGATCATACATATCCCGAGTCCAGCAATTGAAAAGACAAATGAAGTGTCAAATGCAGAAGAAGTAGATATTCAGGATCCCGAACACAGTCAAGAATCTTGAACTTTACATATTAAAAATATTTGCAGGATGGAGAAATCCCAAGTGACGAAAAGAACCACATGACTTTTCGCATGAGGATATCTCGTTTTATAATTTTATATGATGTCTTGTACATGAAATCTATTGTAGGTCTATATTTGAGATGTTTGAAGGATCCTGAAAGCACTTGAAGTTGATATGATAATAATTACACATGTAAATAATCCATATTTCCCCTCATTTTGATTATTTTTTGTTACAAATCCTTTGGTTTGGACACTTATTTGTGTTTAATTTGAATATTGTAGCTCTCGGTGGGAACGTGGTGATTTTTGGTGAAAAACTCAAGACTTAAAAAAATACTCGAAAAAGGAAAATTTCGGACATGACCATGTCAAATTCTAACATGGCCATGTGAGCCAACGTTGCTGAGAACACTGCAAGATGTGCTGATCAGATGGTCCACATGGGCATGTCACTTTCGGACATGGCCATGTGCAGACGCAGATTTGCTTTTTATCCCCAATTCTCCCTCATTTGTAGGGGATCCAACTTTTTACATCAAACCCTAGTTCTCCCAACCCATTTAGGAGATTTTGGGCAGATCTTGCAAGATTGAAGGCCAAGACTGAAGATCTAACACTTTCAAGAAAGATTTAACCTCACACAACCCACCTCCTCTCATTGTCTTGGTTTGATTACTAGATCTACTATGTTTTCATCCATGTTCTTGAGTTTGGTTGTGGATTTTGTAAGGCTTATGGGATAAACATCTTGATTCACTTAGATTATATGAAACTTAGATAACTTTGATGATGTGTATTTGATTTTTGATGAGTTTATGTTGATGACTTTAACATGTTCTTGAATCTTCTTGAATGATTATGTGTGTTTGTTTGATTTGAGTATATATATTCTATCTCGTGGGTATCTTGACCATATCATGTTGGAAAACCGTATGTGTTAAGGTATTTATTCATGAATATATGTATGTGTATGTATTCATGGTATTTGACTAGGAATGGTGGATGGGGATTAGAATATATATGATTGTTGTTCAAATGTGCGTCTTGTGTATATGCTTGGAAAGGCCGTTACACTCGTTGTGAATTCATCATGTCATTGTGTATGTGTTATTATAATTTGCTAGCGTGAATTTGTAGTTCATATATTCGTGATTTGATATTCACAAGTTAAAGAACTTCTTGATTATGTTTTCATTATGTGATTCGAGGCGGTTAATATGTGTTTATCGTATTAGCTTTCCAAAGAGTTATGGGACTAAGAGTATTTGGTGAGATATTAGTTCATCTTTATATTCAACATAATGCTATCATTGGGTTTGCATAGAATGATTTTAGGTGGTTACTGTGTTAATATCGCTTTAACTTTCCGAAGAGTCATATTATTAGATAACCCTGACGGGGTATTACACGTGTATAAAATGATCTCATCATGAATCTGTATATGTTGTCATTGTTTGGCTAAGTGGATTCGAAGTCTAAGTGAATATCCTCTCTTGCTTGTTTATCTGCCCCGCCTTCTATCTATCTTTTAGTTATTTTAGTTTAAAAATACAAAAATATCAAATCTTCTACTTTGATCGGCTAGACAGTGGCAAAGGTTTATTATCGTGTCCACGGATCGATACTCGGTTCTTGCCTAAAACTGTACTACTTATACGATAGGTGCACTTGCCTATTGTGTGTGTAGTTAGTCATAAGGTGATAATCGTTTCTTATTTTAAAACCCAAGTGTGAAAAATCTTCATTAAAATTTATATACATTTTACACACATCAAGTTTTTGGCTCCGTTGCCGGGGACACGGTAATTTTGAGAACGATCCAAGTTATTGCTTTAGTCATTTTGTATATATTTTCTATCTTTGTTTATTTTATTTCTTATTTTTATTCTATCTTTATCCGGTACCCGTGATCGTTTTGCTTGAGTGTCCTTTATAGTGATTTTCATGGATCGCGACTATGTGAGCTATAGTGGAGGAGACCAGTTTGATCATGGAGGTTACCAAGAGGAAGTTTGGTGCGACATCTGTGGAGAACCCCACTACACACCGGATTGTTATCATTTCGAGGGGTATCACACACATTGTTATAATGAACCGTACTCCTACTCACAACCATTTGAGGACCCCATCATGCCACCATCCCAAACAAAGCCCTGTCCATCATTATATGAGTTGTTGCAACAAGGAATCGAAATGTTTTCACAGTCGACCACTGGTTGTGATCATGATGTGGTTGAGCAACGAGAAGTTTATGTTAGTGAATCCTAGGAACTGCTCCATAGAGTAGAGGCACAAGGCATTGTGATCAATGATCTTTATGCCAACTTTCTACAAGAAAGTTCATCTTGCAACACAGATCTAAATATTGAATTGGAGCATGAGAATGGAAGTGAAGCCCATCCGGTTCCCTCATTTGATGTGTTTGAGCAAGAATCTAAAGCGGAGACGATAATGGATGAAACACAAGTCCCACCTCCAGTTTAGAGTGGATTTGAGTATGATGAGCCACAGTTTCCATGCCCCCACATGTTGACCAATGACGAGCTAGAATCAGGTAAGTGTTTCACTACTAGCTCGATTGGTTATGAGTATGATACTCATGTACCTTTGTTTGCATATGGTACCATGCATGATTCTTTATATCCACTATGTACTTTACACTTGTCTTGTGAGGATGATATGATGCAGGGATCACAAAGGGAAGAACAACGCGAGGACGAGCTCATGGATGAGATGGAAGTGGTTCTCCTAAACATCACTAACGGGGTGACCACATACCACACTGTTCCATCTTGGGAGGACGAGTTTGGCGACGAATTGGTGAGCATACCTCTTATGGAAGAGAGAGGGGGAACGGTTCGACCCGATTAGTGATCTTGACAAATTGGAAGCCTTACTATATGGAAAGCCAACCGTGGTAATCAAGGAAGAACTGCACCAAGAGGAAGATGTGCAAACGGACGGGTTCACCAACGAACCAATGAACATGCTGACACCCGATTCCCCGTTATGCACCAAAGAGAGTTGGCCCGTGATTGACCGTGATGATGATTCATCTCATGAATCAAACAAACCGCGGGAGAAGGCAAATCACTTCTCGGACCAACCGACTTGGAAGGCGCGACATCGATTCATAAAGCACGACAAATAAACACAATTTTCTCGGGATGATCGCCTCCTTCATTACATTAGTTGTATCAGGTTTGGTCCGGGCAAATTCAAGTGTTGGTGGCACAACCCGATTGCTTTATGTTTGCATTTACCATTTGGTTCTCACTAATAGATGATAAATGCATTAAAACAAACGAGTCAGATGGGTTTTCAAGTATCATAAGCCACCCGTTTGTTAATTTGCCCCATCACTTGCCCTATAATGACATGCATTAGCGTCGAGTCAAGCTAATAACTCGTTAATAAATAAAGCCATTACGGTAGGCAACCCTAGTTTTTGCAAGTCATTTTTTAATTGCTTTTGGTTCGTTGTGAGAATTATTGGACACGAGCTCAACACGAGCTATGCCCACATGATTCGTGTTTCCAAAAATTTTGGGTGACATGAGGGCCACATGGCTCAAAAAATGGACATGTTTTGGTGATTCCGAGTTTTTTTGGGTGACATGAGACTCACATGGCTCTTGGTCCCGAGGTTCTTGGTCAACCTGGACATGTGGCTGGTCCACATGGCCATGTGGATCGCAATTCCTGGCTGTTTCTCATACATATGGGCAGACATAAGCATGTCTGGCCTATGTTTCCAGGACAAAAGGGTAGACATGAGCATGTATGGCCTGTGTTACCAGGACACATGGTCCACATGGCCATGTCAGCCAAAATTTTCAAAAAATCTTCAAAAAAAAAAAATTTAAAAATTAAAAATTTTAATTTTCTTTGTTCGTTTAGCGTTTTCATTTACTGATTTAGTATGCGTGCTTTATATCTTTTGACCATACTCATCTTTTGTGCTTGAATGTGTTAGTGATCATTTTGGGTTGGAGTTTTCATGCTTGGAGCATAGAGGCTTTTTGGGAACTTATTGAACGTTTGTTCATGAATTTCAACAGGGGAGTTTTTTTTTCACCCTTTCTCCCACTCATATGCATTTTTATTGCATATGCATTTTTTTGGTACATTGAGGGCAATATACGTTTCAAGTGTGGGGATGTAGGGGTTTTTGTGAATTTTGCACGTCTATGCTATACTTCTCATTGCATTTTAGGAAACCTCCCATTTTTGGCAAAAATTTCACTATAAGTTCAATAAATGGCATCCATTTACCTTTATTTTAGATCCTTAAGCATGATTGCAATGTCGGCCTCACACGATTAAGTGAAACTCTCGAGTGTTGTAATAAAACATTTTGGAATATCTTGAAAGCATGGCAAGTTGAAAAATATGACATTTAATGCATGTGTTTGAACCTTGACCCCTATCCCTCCGTTTCCGTGAGCATTTTTGAGCCTTTATTGCTTATGTGCGCCATATTGCACTACATGTTTACGTTTTTGTTGATTTTTGGAGTGAGCCAGATGTTGCATTCATATTAGAACTTGCTTAGGACATACATTTCAAGATCATGAACTGAGTTTTTGTATGAAAATGATAGAGGCAGTAGGGGTCACCCACTTTGTACAACCTTTTTCATTTCTTTCACCCTACCCACATCATTACCACTAGTCGCCACGTTGAGCCTTATTCCCGTTTTGTGTTATAACCCACATTTTAAACCCACTTAGCCAGATTAGCCTTTTATTTTTAAACCTTTGTGTTAAAATTCCGGTTATGTTGGTTGTCTAATTTGTGCTTTCTAGTTAACTTGTTTAGAACGCATGTTGTTTCATTTGACGTTCATTGCGGCTTTATAAAATTATATATAGTTTTCAAAAAAAGAAAAAAAAGGAATAAAAAAAAAGATTCAGAAAATTAAATTGTTGTAGTAGTCTCGTATTGGAAAGAAAGAAATAAGATGAGCAAATCTTGTGTATTGAAGTGAAGAATCTTTGTCTTAGCTCGCTATTAGTATGATTGGTTAGTTCGTTTTTTCCTTATGTTCGTTGTAGTCGTTCACATTTAGCTTCTAACTATTCCGGATTTTAACCATTTAGCTACCTTTATATCCTAAACTCCATACCCTTAACCCTAGCCACATTACAACCCATCAAAGTCCTCTTGATTTATGCATTTTCTCATGTTAATTGGTGGAGATTTGATTCCTTTGCAAGCTTATGATTATGTTGCTTCATTGTTTGGCATTGAGTGATTCATTTATACACTTGCACATATAAATAACCGAGTGTTGAGTGAACTTTTGTGAGAGGTTTAAGCTCACACATAAAAGAAAGATCCAATAGACCTGTTACGTTGAATAGATATTGCCAAGTTTTGAAAAGAAAACATAAAAACACTTTTAACTCGTTTGGTTTCTTCTTTTGACTATTGTATTGCCTCATAATCTTTTATGAGTTTGAATCTCTTGCTAGCTTATGGATTGCTTCCCACCTTTTGTTTTGCTAATGGGATTCTTTTAAAACTTTTGCATGAGAGTTTGCTTGAGGACAAACAAAGTTCAAGTGTGGGGATGTTTGATATGTTAATAATTACACATGTAAATAATGCATATTTCCCCTCATTTTGATTATTTTTTGTTGCAAATCCTTTGGTTCGGACACTTATTTGTGTTTAATTTGAATATTGTAGCTCTCGGTGGGAACGTGGTGATTTTTGGTGAAAAACTCAAGACTTAAAAAAATACTCGAAAAAGGAAAATTTCGGACATGACCATGTCAAATTCTAACATGGCCATGTGAGCCAACGTTGCTGAGAACACTGCAAGATGTGCTGATCAGATGGTCCACATGGGCATGTCACTTTCGGACATGGCCATGTGCAGACGCAGATTTGCTTTTTATCCCCAATTCTCCCTCATTTGTAGGGGATCCAACTTTTTACATCAAACCCTAGTTCTCCCAACCCATTTAGGCGATTTTGGGCAGATCTTGCAAGATTGAAGGCCAAGACTGAAGATCTAACACTTTCAAGAAAGATTTAACCTCACACAACCCACCTCTTCTCATTGTCTTGGTTTGATTACTAGATCTACTATGTTTTCATCCATGTTCTTGAGTTTGGTTGTGGATTTTGTAAGGCTTATGGGATAAACATCTTGATTCACTTAGATTAGATGAAACTTAGATAACTTTGATGATGTGTATTTGATTTTTGATGAGTTTATGTTGATGACTTTAACATGTTCTTGAATCTTCTTGAATGATTATGTGTGTTTGTTTGATTTGAGTATATATTCTATCTCGTGGGTATCTTGACCATATCATGTTGGAAAACCGTATGTGTTAAGGTATTTATTCATGAATATATGTACGTGTATGTATTCATGGCATTTGACTAGGAATGGTGGATAGGGATTAGAATATATATGATTGTTGTTCAAATGTGCATCCATGTGTATATGCTTGGAAAGGCCGTTACACTCGTTGTGAATTCATCATGTCATTGTGTATGTGTTATTATAATTTGCTAGCGTGAATTTGTAGTTCATATATTCGTGATTTGATATTCACAAGTTGAATAACTTTTTGATTATGTTTTCATTATGTGATTCGAGCTGGTTAATATGTGTTTATCGTATTAGCTTTCCAAAGAGTTATGGGACTAAGAGTCTTTAGCGAGATATTAGTTCATCTTTATATTCAACATAATGCTATCATTGGGTTTGCATAGAATGATTTTAGGTGGTTACTGTGTTAATTTCGCTTTAACTTTTCGAAGAGTCATATGATTAGATAACCCTGACGGGAGTCTATTCTATTTTCGTATTGTACGTGTATAAAATGATCTCATCATGAATCTGTATATGTTGTCATTGTTTGGCTAAGTGGATTCGAAGTCTAAGTGAATATCCTCTCTTGCTTGTTTATCTGCCCCACCTTCTATCTATCTTTTAGTTATTTTAGTTTAAAAATACAAAAATATAAAGTCTTCTACTTTGATCGGCTAGACAGTGACAAAGGTTTATTATCGGGAGCTATCGTGTCCACGGATCGATACTCGGTTCTTCCCTAAAACTGTACTACTTATACGATAGGTGCACTTGCATATTGTGTGTGTAGTTAGTCCTAAGGTGATAATCGCTTCTTATTTTAAAACCCAAGTGTGAAAAATCTTCATTAAAATTTATATACACTTTACACACATCAGAAGTTCTCAAAGAGATACATGAAGGAGATTGCGGAAATCACACTGGGGTAAGGCGCTATTCTCAAAGATCCTGAGGACAGGTTACTACTAGCCTACCATGAGGAAAGACGTTGTAACCTATTATCAAAAGTGTGATGCCTGCCAAAGACACACCAACATCCTCCATCAACCAGCAGAACCATTATATCCAATTATTTCTTCATCGCAGTTTATGAAATAGGGGATGGATATAGTTTACAAGCTTCGCAAGGCACCAGGAGGAAGAGTCTTTATGCTAGCAATGACTGACTACTTCTCTAAATGGATCGAAGCTGAAGCATTTGTCCAAGTAAGAGAAAAGGAAGTCATCTCCTTCATCAAGCGCAATATACTCACAAGATTCAGGATCCCAGGGGAAATAGTATGCGACAATGGATCTCAATTCATCGGCAAAAGGATAACCAACTTCTGTGCTTGTTGGGGGATCAAAATGATAACTTCCACCCCTGTACATCCACAAGCCAATGGACAGGCGGAATCCAGCAACAAGATCATCATCAACAACCTCAAAGGGAGATTGGGAGCGAAGAAAGGCAGATGGGCCGAAGAGCTACCTTTTGTACTTTGGGCTGGTAGAACAACTGCAAAGAACGCAACAGGACAAATGCCATTTTCTTTGGTGTTTGGAACTGAAGCTATGATCCCTACTGAGATGGTTATCCCTACTGCTAGAACCAATATACAAAATCTAGAATCCAACAACGAAGCCCTTGCTCAAGATCTCGACACTATAGATGAACTCAGAGACCTTGCCAAAGTTCGAATAGCAACATACCAACAAAGAATAGCAAGAACGTACAACAAGAGCATAAGGATCAGAAGATTCCAAGTAGGTGATTTAGTACTAAGGAAGGCATTCGAGAACACTACCTCATTTCATTTGTAACCTTGAGTATCTTTGACTCACAGCCTCTGAAATATATCAAACATTTGTTCTCGTTTCATATTCATTCTTATTTTGCTTTCTAACCGGTCCTCACCTCAAAAATTCGTAACGGTTTCTCCACGATGCACTAAAGGGGTTTATATATAGGAAGTACCAACGGCGTATCCACCACCCCTTTAACACCTCGTGGAAAGAAGATGTACCATTTTTTTGTTAGAATATAATTTCTAACTTACATGAAGTAGGTTTTGAGATGGATGGCGTTCCAGGATCTTGGCAGGATTTCACCTCCTATAGTAGCTAACCAATACACACCTTTGCCTGCTTCAGAGTCAATCAGGTACGGGCCTTCCCATTTTGGTGCAAGCTTTCCGTCGCTGGGATTAGTTGTGCTCTAGAATGTGATGTCGGTCAAATGGTCTTTTAAATTAAACACAACCTAACCTTGACTCTCTAGTTAAACTCTAGAAAAACCTACTAAACTAGACCACAAAGACAGGCAAGTGTACATATCAATTGCAACACAGCTAAAGGAAGTTCGGATATCGAACCCATGAGACACTGACTATAACACTAATTAGACTCTGACTAAGACTTAATTGGTTTATTTGATTGGGGGGGGGGGGGGTTCTATGAACTAAGGTTAACTACTAAAACTTAAATGAACTGAATGAAGAAGACAGCTAAACAAGATAACTAACCAACAAGACAAAGACTTTAGGGAAATTCAGTAACGAAGGAAGACTCTACATAGGCTCCGAATCCTGATTACTAGACTTGGCTTCTATCGGATATGGAATTGGGATCCTAAGATATAACACCCTTAAACCACCTAATGGATTCCTGATCAATCTCAGAATGTGACCAGAAGGAACTCAAGGGATACTAATAACACCAGTATTCGGTTTACCTCTCGGTCTCACCGTTTATGCTAAAGAACTCAAAAGACAGCTCACCTCTTGGTATCACTATCTCAATACATCAAAGATGCAAGGAGCAATCTGGAATCAACATGTTTAACATGAATTAACAGCGACATTAGAACCGTAAGGAAACGTCCTCTCAGACTGTTCAATCTCAGAAACCCTAATACCAAAGACTAACCGATTATCTATCACTTTTTAGGTTTTTAGACAAGAAGAACACTTAATTTATTAAGTTTTTGTTTGATAATCCTATGGTTACTACGTCTAGCAAACCACACACGAATCACAAACACAAAGTAGGCGATCTAATACACATCTATTTATGAAAGACATTCACCAAGACATGTACGGAACAATTCAACCAATCAAATATCAAGATCAAGCATGCATATTCATTAAATAATCAAACTCAGATCTGGTCTAAAGCATAAAATCCAAAACAAATACCATAAACCGATAAAAATCCAAACTTTAGCAAACAATCATCATTAACCTAGGTAGATCTATGGTATTAGCCAAGAAATATGGTAGAAACAGAAGATTTAAAGTTAAATAAAGCAAACATTAGGTCCATAATTAATTCAAAGCAAATACTACGATCAATCGTGACCGAACGATTCAATGTCCCTCGTGTACCGCGAGGGACAAACTAGTCGGGGTCATCCGTGGTTTCCCTCGTGTACCGTGAGGGATTTGTGGCTAATCTCGCGTACCGCAGGGGACTGGATTTCACAGAATTTTGATTTTTTTCTCTTTTGATTTCCGCTCTTTTCTCGTGTGTTTGATTTCTCCAGGATTTAGCTACTTTTTCCACTTCTTTTGCACACTATAACCTGCAATCATGACCCAGACTCTGTACAAACCAAAAACGACATAAAACGAGTACAAAACTATGCAACTTCTGCATAAATACACTAGGATAAACGTTTGCGTTTTGCAACACATCAGAATGCCTTCCTCAGTACTAAATCACCTACTTGTAATCTTCTGATCATTATGCTCTTGTTGTACGTTCTTGCTATTCTTTGCTGGTATGTTGCTATACGAACTTTGGCAAGGTCTCTGAGTTCATCTATAGTGTCAAGATCTTGAGCAAGGGTTCGTTGTTGGATTCTAGATTTTGTAGATTGGTTCTGGCAGCAGGGATAACCATCTCAGTAGGGATCATATCTTCAGTTCCATACACCAAAGAAAATGGTGTTTGTCCTGTTGCGTTCTTTGCAGTTGTTCTATCTGCCTAAAGTACAAAAGGTAGCTCTTCGGCCCATCTTCCTTTCTTTGCTCCCAATCTGTTTTGAGGTTGTTGATGATGATCTTGTTGCTGGATTCCGCCTGACCATTGGCTTGAGGGTGTACAGGGGTGGAAGTTATCATTTTGATCCCCCAATAAGCACATAAGTTGGTTGTCCTTTTACCGATGAATTAAGATCCATTGTCGCATACTATTTCTGCTGGGATCCTGAATCTTGTGAGTATATTGCGCTTGATGAAGGAGATGACTTCCTTTTCTCTTACTTGGACAAATGCTTCGGCTTCGATCCATTTTGAGAAGTAGTCCGTCATTGCTAGCATGAAGACTCTTCATCCTCGTGCCTTGGGAAGCTTGCAAACTATATCTATCCCCTATTTCATAAATGGCCATGAAGAAATAATTGGATATAATGGTTCTGTTTGTTGATGGAGGATGTTGCTGTGTCTTTGGCAGGCATCACGCTTTTGATAATAAGTTACAGCGTCTTTCCTCATGGTAGGCTAGTAGTAACCTGTCCTCAGGATCTTTGAGAATAGCGCCCTGCCCCCGGTGTGATTTCCGCAATCTCCTTCAAGTATCTCTTTGAGAACTTCAAGTGCTTTCAGATCCTCCAAACATCTCAAATATGGACCTACAATAGATTTCCTGTACAAGACATCATATAAAATTATAAAACGAGATATCCTCATGCGAAAAGACCTGTGGTTCTTTTCGTCATTTAGGATTTCTCCATCGTGCAAATATTTTTTAATAGGTAAAGTCCAGGATTCCTGACGGGCTTTGGGATCCTGAATATCTACTGACGGGGTTTGGGATCTTGAATATCTACTTTTACATTTGACACTTCATTTGTCTTTTCAATTGCTGGAGTTAGGATATGTATGATCAGTATTGTAACTCCTTCTGGTATCTTGAGAACCGAAGAAAGGTTTGCTAAGGCATCAGCTTCAGCGTTGTCTTCTCTCGGTACCTGTGTGATATCAAATATTTCGAATTTCATAGATAATTGTTTAACTATGTCCAGATACTTGGCTAATCTTTCACCCTTCACTGCATACGAGCCATTAAAATGGTTAGCAATTAATAATGAATCTATATATACCTGATTTTCATATCCCAAGCTAGCTGTAATCCTGCTATCAGCGCCTCATGCTTCGCTTCGTTATTAGTGGCCTAGAACTCACAAGTTATAGATTGGGGTAGTATGTCCCCTTGTGGCGATTTCAATATGAACCTAGACCTGTTCCTATAACATTTGATGCTCCATCCGTAAATAAAGTCCACTTATCCTTGGACTCTTCTAGTTGTTGAAATTCAAGGTCAGCTTCTTGTTGGATGTCACTACTGAAATCAGCCATAAAGTCTGCAAGTGCCTGAGACTTTATCGTTGTTCTAGGCTCATATATGAGACTGTAGGGGCTGAGCTTGACTGGCCATTTTGCCATCCTTCCAGACATTTCTGGCTTTCTTAAAACAGACTTAATAGGGTAGTTAGTTTTCACTTGAATAGCATGTGTTTCAAAATAATGTCTAAGTTTAGTGGAAGCCATTATTAAAGCCAATATTAATTTTTCTAAATAAGAATACATGGTTTCTGTCGGGAGTAGGCTTTTACTTACATAGTATACCGGATGATGCTGGCCTTCATGATCCTTGACTAGAACGGCGCTCACTGAGTTTTCATATATGGCCAGATATATGGATAATGGTTCGTCGTCTTCTGGTTTCATCAATAGAGGAGCAGTTGACAAGTACTCCTTTAATTATTGGACCCACAATAGATTTCCTGTACAAGACATCATGTAAAATTATAAAACAAGATATCCTCATGCGAAAAGCCCTATGGTTCTTTTCGTTACTTGGGATTTCTCCATCCTGTAAGTATTTTTTAATAGGTAAAGTCCAGGATTCATGACTGGGTTTGGGATCCTGAATATCTACTTCTACATTTGACACTTCATTTGTCTTTTCAATTGCTAGAGTCAGGATATGTATGATCGGTATTGTAACTCCTTCTGGTATCTTGAGAGCCGAAGCAAGGTTTGCTAAGGCATCAGCTTCAACGTTGTCTTCTCTTGGTACCTGTGTGATATCAAATATTTGGAATTCCGCATATAATTGTTTAACTATATCCAGATACTTGGCTAATATTTCACCCTTCACTACATACGAGCCATTAAAATGGTTAGCAATTAATACTGAATCTACATATTGTCACACCCCCAAAATCCACTAACGGAGTTTTACCATTAGGCATGTGACAAACGAGGATCTCAGTCATTAGTTACATCAAACGACACTATATGGGACATAAATGAAATATTATAAAAGTTCAGAATTAATGCGGAAGCGTTTAAACAAGGAAGTAAATGCGCAAAACAAAAGCGCTCATGTCTATTAAGACAAGTAAATTGTTTTAAATGTTTGCATAAGGATGAAATGATAGTAGGACTCCATGCATGTCCTAAGTGTGCAACCTGTGTCTTAGCAACCTGAGAAACATGTAAGAAAAAGTGTCAACACGAGATTGGTGAGTTCACAGGTTTGCAAGTGAATAAACGGTTTGAGTGTTTGCAAGGTCCATATACATAAGTCACACCTATTGCTAGCTAGACAATGTACAAGTTACTCTAAGTGTTCGCAACCGAATCTGACTGTTTGTGTTTGAATGCCTCCCGCCAGGTCTATCAACTCTGGCAATGTGATTAGGCCAACAATTCACCCGTTCGACCTCCAATCGAGTTAGCGTGACTAATGCGGGTGGGGTTTGTCAAACCCAGTAGTACTACTAAACATTACCTCGCTAAGATCCATATTAACGGTCCGATGTGTGTGAGGACTTTCAGTGATAGTGTTTGCACTTAGGTACACAAGTGGTAGTGAAATATTATGGGATCCGTGTTTGTCTGTATACCTGCTTCTCCCCAGCGGGAAAGCAAATAACATAATGTTTGTTTGTATGCATGTTTCTCCCCCAACAGGAAAACAAGTAAAAGTATGATTGCTTGTGTGCATGTTTCTCCCCCAACGGGAAAACAAGTAAAAGATGTTTGTTCGGGGCCGTGAAACTCACTTGAGTCTGAGTAGAGCGTTGGTAAATAGCACCACACAAGGATGCAACAAATACCACAAATAGTGAGCTAGCGGACAATCTACCAATGCTCTAGAATACGATTCACAACTGTTAGAGACACATGGGATTTCGTGACAACGACACAGAAGGATTGAACATTCTAAAACACACTTATGATTAACGAGTAGGAAATCTTGACATCGGGATTAGTAAATCCCTAATTTAGTAGCTAGTATGTAAACGTCACCAAGGTATAATCACTTGGAATATATTTGTGAAAATATAATATGATCTCACATATATATACATATACATATATATATATATATATTAAATGTTTCTAGATAAATTTTGAAATAAATGATAACTGTATTATATGTAGAAAATCGGTCGATACGAGATAGGCAATCCAAAAATAGTGAAAGGGTTATTTTCGTAAGAGTATTAAGCGTTAAAACGATGTTGCAAATAGATATATTATTTTTATAAATAAAATAATAGTTAAAAATGAGTAACAAGTTCGTTTCCGAGCACACGAGCGTTTTTCGGTATCAAACCATATTAATATATCAATATAATGACATAGTGATTGATTTTATTTAAAAATATTATATAAAAACTGCTCAGAAAAATAAATGTGAGTTGTGGGATTCGAACCCGGGTCTCTCCCACAACAGCCACATGCCTTAACCAATCCACTCGCTATGGTAATCGCATACAAGACCCGGACCATAATGGTTTTAACACTAAAGGTCACTGAGTTCTTCCCCTATCGCGATCCGAATACAAAACCCATCCATAATCGCCTGAAATCGATCACGATTGACTACAAGAACATAGGGGTTTTGTTAATCGGTCCATTGCGAATAAGTGGGTGAGTTTAATTGCAAAAACATTAAGTTTAAGAGCGTTAATTTCTATTTGAAATCGCCGAAACCCTAGGTTTTGAATCACGAATCCAATTGATCAAATTCGATAAGATTAGATGTTGAAATCATAGGGCTTTTACAGAGTATGAGATTGCGATTCTACCCATATAATTTAATTTTATTGAGACTGAGTGGAGGGTATGGTTCAATTAAACCGAATTCGTGATGAACCCTAGAATTTGTTCATCACCAATTCGATGTTATATGCTACAATTATGTTAGGGCTTTTTATCTAGGCATGAATGCGAGTATGAGGGTGTGATGTGTTACCTTGAATAATATCGGATTGATGGAGATAGGCTAGAACACAGTCGCGCGTCCAACGAGTTGGTCCCCGACGTCTCTGGTTCCTTCTTCGACCGAATTGGGATGTGAAAAAGCTTCAGTGGGACTCGTTTAAGGTGCGCAGGGTGTTAGACTTCAAGGTTTCCAGGCCAAATTATCAAATTCGATGGTTATTGTTGCAAGTTTGAAAGTTACGGGTTTAAGAGCCTTAATTCGATTAATTTGCCATCAATAACAGTGTTAAATGTTTCAATAATGATCGAAATTATCATTGTAATGAATTTACGTTACGAATTTGGACAATCATGAGAGGTTACAGATTGAGATGGATCAAAGGGACTCGATTTTGACTTTAAAAAGTCAACCAAATCGATTTTGAGTTAATTTGACAACTAGTCCTTGTAGTTTATGTGTATATGAGTTTGAATAATGACAAGTTTGGTCCTTGTGGTTTGTAATTAGCTAACGAGGTTAAGAGATAACGGAATTTGAGTAAACGGAGTTAACTCTAAATAACTGGATGTCACACATATACCTGGAGATACCTGATTTTCAAATCCCAAGCTAGCTGTAATCCTGCTATCAGCGCCTCATACTCCCCTTCATTATTAGTTGCCTGAAACTCACAGCTTATAGATTGGGATATTATGTCCCCTTGTGGCGATTTCAGTATGATGCCTAGGCCTGTTCCTTTGACATTTGATGCACCGTCAGTAAATAAAGTCCACTTATCCTTGGATTCTTCTAGTTGTTGAACTTCAAGGTCCGCTTCTTGTTGGATGTCACTACTCAAATCAGCCACAAAGTCTGCAAGTTCCTGAGACTTTATCGCTGTTCTAGGCTCATATATGAGATCATAGGTGCTGAACTTGACCGACCATTTTGACATCCTTCCAGACATTTCTGGCTTTCTTAAAACAGACTTAATAGGGTAAGTTTTCACGTGAATAACATGTGTTTTAAAATAATGTCTAAGTTTAGTGGAAGCCATTATTAAAGCCAATATTAATTTTTCTAAATGAGAATACCTGGTTTCTGCCGGGAGTAGGCTTTTACTAACATAGTATAGCGGATGCTGCTGGCCTTCATGATCATTGACTAGAACGGCGCTCACTGAATTTCCGGATACCACCAGATATAGGGATAATGGTTCTCCGTCTTCTGGTTTCATCAATAAAGGGGCAGTTGACAAGTACTCCTTTAATGATTGGAGTGCTTGTTCATGCTTCTCTTCCCATTCGAACATCTTATTCTTTTTCTA
The DNA here is from genome assembly GCA_023525975.1 of Smallanthus sonchifolius. Taxonomy (NCBI): domain Eukaryota; kingdom Viridiplantae; phylum Streptophyta; class Magnoliopsida; order Asterales; family Asteraceae; genus Smallanthus; species Smallanthus sonchifolius. The sequence goes on from CM042043.1 coordinate 23,084,218, forward strand.
GATGTCGTAGAACTCCTTGCATCTTTATGAGGATCTTGATATGAATCTGTTAAGTGATGTTACTCTGCCAGTTAGTCTCTGGACATCCTTGGTATTTGCTGGGGATTTCAGATTGATGATTGCTTTGATCTAATCTGGACAGGCTTCTATTCCTCTCTTTGTCACCATATAGCCCAAGAATTTTCCTACCCCCACTCCAAAGTGGCACTTGGAAGGGTTCAACTTCATGTTATACTTGTCCAGAATGTCAAATGCTTCCCTGAGATGATCCTCAGCTTTCTTTGATTTTACTACCATGTCATCTATGTAGCCCTCCATGGTGTCCCCTAGTTTGTCTTTAAACATCATATCCACCGGTCTTTGGTATGTAGCACCTGCATTTTTCAAACCAAAAGGCATAGAAATATAATAATATATACCTGTCGGAGTCATGAAGGCATTATCCTCCTGGTCTGAGGGTTCCATTTGGATTTATTGGAATCCTGATGAAACATCCATGAATGTTAACATCTCGTGGCCTGTTGTAGCATCAACCGTTGAGTCTATGTGTGGCAATGGGAACGGATCTTTTGGACATGCTTTGTTTAAGTCTGTGAAGTCTACACAGACTCTCCATTTTCCATTCTTCTTTTGGACCACCACCACATTGGCTAGACATCTGGGGGATTTCACTTCCCTTATCATCCCTGCCTTCAGTAGTCTTTCAACCTCTTCTTGAATGAAAACATTCCTTTCCGGTGCAAACTTCCTTCTTTTTTTATGTATAGGCCTGAAAATGTTATCAAGACCCAATTTATATGTAATATCATTCTTAGAAATATCTGTCATATCTTCTTGTTTCCAATAGAAAGTTGGAGTTATGCTCTTTAGCAATTCTACAAGACTTTCTTCAATATCCTTGGGGATATTGGTTCCGATAAGCGCCTTGACGTTGGGATCCTCCGCACTTAGAGATACTTCTTTCACATCCTGCTCCTTGGTTTCTAGGACGTCTCAGGCTTGCTTCTTTAATTGCTATGCTTGCCTGGTCTTGGCGGAGGCTTTCATTGAAGAGGTGTAACAGTCCTTCGCATCTTGTTGATCGATGTTATTCTTCACTACTCCCTACGGGGTTGGCATCTTGACACATTGGTGATATGTCGAAGGTATCGCTTTCATGTCATGTATCCATGATCTCCCTAGAATAATATTGTAACAAGATAACAAATCTCTTATAAAAAAATTTGTATAGTGTTTACCCCTTCGATATATATCAGAAGTTTTATCTCTCTGACTGTGTTCTTGACCTCTCCGCTGAATCCTACCAATACTCCTGACTTTGAAATAATTTCGGACTCCGGGATCCCTATTCTTTTTAGAACGTCATGCTTGATTATGTTCACTGAGCTTCCTCCGTCTATCAGTATCCTTCTGATGAAGTGATTGGCGATATACAGAGTGATCACCAGTCCATCATGATGAGTATCCTGCACGTTATCCATGTCATCTTCATTAAAAGAGATCACCTTTTCTTCGGTCAGGCTAGAGGTTCTGATAGGCATGTCCCCTCTTTCTGTCCTCGCTTCCTTGGCATTTGGCGGTGGGGATTTTGCTTTTTGCGGGATCCTGTCTTGATCCTTAGCCTTGTTCTTTCCTTTACCTAAGAATTCCTTAAGATATCCCTTGTTTAAGAGATAGCATATCTCTTTGCGTAGGCCGATACAGTCTTCGGTCATATGGCCAAAGTCCTCATGGAAAACACACCATTTGGACTTGTCTTTTCCTCCGGCATTCCTCTCAAATTTACGGGGCCACCTAGACTTATCTTCGAGATCTTGCATGTCATATAACAAACCAGTTGTGTCTAGTGAAAAACAATATTCAGATAACTTAGGACACTCTTCTTCTTCCTCATCATCTTCCACAGCATTCATCCTGTGATTATCGGGTTTAGAATATGGCTTGGATCTGTACGGCTTAAAGGGTGCAGACTCAGCCTTCCGGTCAGGCTGATTATAACTAGTCGGAGCTTCTGCCCTTTGTTGGATCTTCTTGTCATATTTGAGCCTGATAAACCTTAATGCCCTGTTCCTGACTTCGTCAAGGTTCCTGCAAAGATTCATGACAAGGTCTTCATAAAATTGAGAATCTTTCCTCAGTCCCATCTTGAATGCTTGGACAACAGTGGCAACGTTAAGGTTTGGGGTGTCCAAGGATTCTCGACTGAATTTGCTGACATAGTCTCGGAGGGATTCTCCAGGATTCTGAATTATCCTGTATAAGTCACTTGTTAGCCTTTCAAAAGTTCTACTACAAGAAAATTGATTGTTAAACAGGTTAATCAAATGAGCAAATGAAGTAATAGAATATGGAGGAACATTAAGTAGCCATTTCAAGGCTGATCTTGTTAAGGTAGAGCCGAAGCCCTTGCACAGACAAGCTTCCATCGGGTCCATAGGTATAGGATTAATCTCCATCCTTTCCCTCTACTGCGTCACATACTCCTCAGGATCCGTAGTTCCGTCGTATAGTTTCAAAGCGCTTAGGGATATCTGCATCGCATATTGGAGGAGCGAATCTAGAGATCCTATGACTAGTAGCGGACATCTCAGGTATAGGCTGGACTACCCTGATATACTAGATATCATCTCCCTTAGCTTCTTTAACTCCTTGGCCATGGACGGAGTGATCCCAGTATCCTGCACAGATTCGTTAGTATTTGAAAATCGATTGAAATTGTTACCCATGTCAGGATTTCTGAATGATGATCCTGGAGTAAATCCAAGATCCTGACTCGTAGTAACTCTAATAGCCGGAACAGTAGTGATTTCGGTCCGCATGGAAAGAAAGTCTCCCTTATGGATTCCTGAGGATCCTGAATAATCAAAATCCAAGATCCTTTGTTGCAGCGGGGTCGTCACTTCCACTTGTTTCTTTGATTCTTTGACCCTCTCAAACTCTCTTAACAATACCTTGTTAGTCTTTTTTTGCTGCTCCATTTGTTGTTTAACTTCCTAGAACAATTTGAGAATCTCGTCGTTTGATGCAAGCACAGGCGCATCAACGGATATTCCGGATCCCGAAAAACCCGCAAGAGTAGTCTTCTTTGGCTGATTAACATTCTTTTGGAATGGAGGAGGAGAAATAGGGTGGTTCAACCCAGAGCTTGAAGATGGAGCAGAAACAGAAACATTTTTGGATTGGGACGACGTTTTTTAAATCAGTTTTGAAAGATAGTAATTGAACACGAATTTTAGTAAAGATTTAAGGATAAAAAGCACCACTTGCCCCACGGTGTGCACCAAATTGTTATGGGTAAAAATTAACAATACTAATTTTGTAACCAAATTTAGTTTGTGAGGTAGTGTGCTTGTAAAATCAATGTAAAACAATACAAAAAAACGTAAAGAGTGACACAGTTGTTTACGAGGAAAGCCCTTGATCTTTAGGTATCGCCGGCATAAAACCTCGGGAGGTGACAATCGACACTTGCCTCGTTTCTTGAATAAATGATAAAGAGATTACAAGTGTTGAACAGTAAATGATCGAGCTAAGTGTGTTACAGAAGTGATTATGCGTTAGAAAGCTAAGTGCGTAGTGAAAATGTTGTGCCTAATCGATCAATAATGTTGAATAAATACAGAGATAATGATAACTAACTATCCGAGAATCCCTGGATAGACTAATTCTTCAATTATGACCTTTTGAGACCACTCCACGCGTCTTCAACATGTTCTCCTTGACTTCTGGAGCGATTATTCAGGGATGACATTGACTACACATGTTTTACCTGCGTATTGGTCAAGATAAATGAAAGATATAACGATTAAATATTGAGATACCGAAACCTGTCAGGATACTAAAGTACGTTGAAGATCGAGGATCCCTAGCTGTAAAAAGACCCATAATTACAGGGAAATAGTGAATTCAAATACTTCATGGGTGACATGAAGTCAAACACTTCATGGGTGGACATAGAGTCAAATACTCCATGTGGAAAAATGAGTTGTGGTTCTCGTGTCGGGCGTGTCTAATAATTAATATTCTGACGTCGGGTGTTTAAAACGTTCACAAAATGTTGTTGGTAGTCTAAAACGACCGGAGTCGAGTCAGGAGGGTCGAAAGGGTTAAAAATTGCAAATTTGGGTGTGTTGGTGTAGGGTTGGCGTCTAGGACACTCGTTTGGCTATGCCAGACGCTAGTTGGCTGAAATTTTGAGTTTTCTTCCTAGGACACTTGGGGGTCTTAGGATTTGTTGTATCATTACTAATGGTTTATTTGTGGTGTTTTGATCATAGGGGAAGCTCCGGTGTGAATCTCGGGTCTCGCTTCATTACGTATTGGATTATCATGGATCGTGTTGATTTAGTTTTTGCTTTAACTTCTCGTGGGGAATGTTTACAAACAATATGGGTTGTTAAAATTTGTGGATAACTTGTGGTCATTAATGTATGTCTCTAGACTATTTTGTGATTTCATGGATAGTTTAATATGTATTTGTAAACTTAAAACGTGTTGATACATTAATGTTGCTTTGGGACCTATCTTTCGCGAGTTTTAAAAATGTTTAATTTAGGTTTGATTTGTCACACCCCAACCGACGGTGGATTATACGTCGGGGCGGACGCGGTTTTTCAATAGCACCGGGTTGACTATTTAAAGTTTCAATAGTGTTATTAAATAACTTCAAGGTTCCAATACAAAGAATAAATCAAATACATAACAAGAATACAAGTCTAATTGATTAAGCATTCTAGGTCCAAGCATCCTATGTAATCACAATAAAGTCTCATGTTGTAGTACCTGAAACATGTGAAAGAATCTGTCAACTACAAAATAGTTGGTGAGATACAAAGGTTTTGACACAGTTTAACAAGGATTTGAAAAGAATTACAATTCACTATGATATATGCATTCTATAATGTAAGTATGAGAACAAGTATCTTAAACATTGTGCACTTCAACCTTCCAACCAAGTTTAGGCATAACCCGCAGGTTACCCTTATAAGTCTCAAGTTTAAAGTTTAATTCAGTAACAATCACCAAGGGCTCCCCCCGAAGGGGTCAATCAATCAATGTGGATTGGTCAAATACAATAGATCTATCATTGTTACTATAGGCTTGATCAAAGTTAATGAATGTGCTAGTTTTAAGTTTAATCTAAGCATACAAGTCTCAAGTTTAACATAAGAATAAGCATCTAGTCATAGTTGTACAAGAATTGCATAAGTTTAATGTTTTTGAACATGTTTCACCCCAAAAGTATAGAAAGGAAAAAGGGGCTAAGTATACTCACTTGGATGATGAAGAGTATCCGACAAGAGTTTGCAAGAATTGGAGAGGGAGAAAATCCTCACAATAAGCCTAAGAATATAAGTCTAAAGATTTAAGTAAAAAGTCTAAGACAAGGATCTAGGATTTCAAGATTGACTAGGGTTCCAAATGGGAGACGGGAATGATTGTGTTTCATAAGGTTTTGAATCAATTTTCTAATGAAGTTTTAAATGCATGATGTAAGACTTGAATACCAGAGTTTAGTAAGTTCATAGTTTAAAATAATTATCTAAAAGTCTTTATAATTATCAACTGTACAAGTTAAGTTATAATAATCTAAGATAGTTAAGTGTAAGACTAAATATTTATTAAGGTTTAACCATAATTATTCAAAGAATAAATAATTATTAAAGATTTATAATAATTATTTAAAGAATATATAAAATGATAATTATTATTTTAAAGGATAAATAATAATTAAGGTTTTATAATAATTGCTTCAAGAATACATGACTATTAAGTATAGATAATTATCTAAATATTTATCTAATTAATATAAATCATTTAAGATTTATCAAATCATTTAGGTATTAAATATTTATTATCTTGTAGTTTCAATAAGATAACATATATATTTTTAAGTTATAAGTTTCAAGGTTTACAAGTTTATAAAGTTTTATAAGTTTATAAATAATTAAATAAATAAAGTATGAATAATTCTCTTTTCAAATTAGTATTTTGATTATAAGTCTTTAAAGTTTAAATAAAATTATAAGTTTATAATGTTTACTTCAAATGGTAAGTTTATAAGTATAAGTATTTAATTTAAAGTTTATGTTTTAAAAGTATAAATGTTTTAAAGTCTTTATAAAGTTTATAAGTTTAAAATAGATAAGTATATTTATTTTCTCATTGTTTTAAATTTATAAAAACAAATGGATTTCTTGTTTATATGAAATGTAAAATTTATAAGTTTAAAATTTATTAGTTTAAAGTTTTGAACAAGAACAAGTTTATTATATATATAGAAAGAATAAGGAATTTAGTTTTGAAGTTTATAAAAACGATTTCTATTGGATGTCCAAGTTTTATAACTTTTGGAAGTATTCTTTTAAATGTTTAAAACTATTTTTAATAAATTTATTATCATAAGTTTTAATTAAATAAAATATTTCCAGAAGGTAAAAGTGTAAATAAAATTCATATTTAAGTTTATAAATATTTAAAAGAATTTATAAAATTTATTAAAAGTATTAAAACTGATTAAAAGGCTAAAAATATAAAAAGAGGCGAAAATCGGTTTGCTGGGTTCGAACTCGGGTCCCTGCCCGGTTCACCCGTATACACACACACTCTGACCATCCCGCCTACGGGCTCGTTGGTTTATTATCCGAAAAAGAATTTTTTAAACACATGTTGGATTCGCCCCCAATTCCCATATGAACCCTAGATCCAAAAACCCGCAAATTCAACTGGAAATCCCTCTGTCATTGTAAATTGACAGAGGGCAAACGATTGTGGAAAGAAAACGAGTAGATTGGCAATTTGAATTACCTGATTTGAAGTCGCGATGAGGGAGATCGGGACTGTGGTGGTTGTCGACGGTCGTGGCTCCAAACCGGAGAATGTAGGTTTGATTTCGCCGAATTGAGGGTGGAAAGCGTTGTGGTGTGATGTCGTCTACCCACTGGTACTCGTATTTATACATAATTCCGAGATTAAATGCCCGATTAGGTGAGGAGTTCGCGGTTAGGTTCGAACGGCTCGAATTTGAATTCACGCGTGGTTAGCATTTAATTCGATCATCACGCTTGGTTGGCTTTGGTCGCATGCGCGACTGGAACCCGAGGTTCACTGTATTTGGACGGGAAACGCGTTTTTTGACTAAAACGGCTCGAAACCGGCCACTGCGGGACTCGAACTCGTGATCTGATTCTGGTTCGAGAGTTTGGCGGAAATGGCAAAACAGGCCCTTGTAGTTTTTGTTTTAACATTTCAGGTTAAAAGTTCTTTTAAGCTTAAAATAAGTTCCGGGGAATGACGGTTTAGTCCCTGAACTTTTGTGTTAAACAAAAATAGATTTATTTTACAAAATCAAATAAGTTTAGAGTTGTTTTTATTGTTATATATATATATATATATTATATAAATTTGTGTTATTTAAGGATCTATCTATATATATACATATATAGCCATATTTATCACATATATATATATATATATATCCATAGGTATTTGCCGTTTTAAAGAAATAGTTTTAACACGGAGTCGAGTTTTAATTTAGATATACGTGCAAAAGATGGGTCGGAATATCTCGGATATTACATGATTTTTGGGTGTTACACATCACATGACTTACAAGAACGTTGCTATTGAGATATAATCTTTTAGGGTCAAACATCGAGCCTAATATATGATTTGAACATAAAAAGTCTAAATATGTACTTACCAAGTATTATTATTAGTAGAAATATGACAGCTTGTAATATGTTGTTTCAAAACAACTGCAAGACCTATTATTAATTAATTAAAACTAAATAATAATAATAATACTCACTTTAATATACGCAGTATGTTTGTGTTATCGTAACTAGAAAATATGACTCCCCGTGTTACGACAGGGCTGCACGGTGACATTAACGTGTTTAAGTATATTATTAAATCTCAGGTGATGCGGCTGGTTTGCAAAACTCGTTATGCACGTTGCGGCGACGACAATAACGTGACTAAAAAAGAAACGTATAAAGTTGGCACGACTCGGTTCTTGAGATCGAAAAATAGATAAATTACGACGTAAATATAAATTAACATTGAAACAACAAATTAATTAAAAAAGCTAGTAACAAAGTAAAAAAACAAAATAAAAATAGAAATAACAAACTTTTATAAACGAATATAAAAAAACAAAAGAAAAAATAAACGAAATTTGATAAGTAAACTTGAGAGTTCAGAAATTTAAAAGGTAAAGTTGAGAGTTTTGTCTATGAGTAAACTTGAAACTTTAGAACTAAATATTTAAAAATTTAGAAAGTTAAGAGATATTATATAAAATTTTTAGAAAATAATATGTAATATTAATAGCATGCCTGACAATGCGCCACTTGTCCCGCGTGTATTTTACATGTCGAGATACTGTAGGAAATATCTATATAATGTGTGCAATATCTTCCGGACAGTAACAATAAAAAAAGGTAGTACCAACCGCTTCGGAACTTGTATAGAACGCGTGGACCAATCAAAAGACTAAGGATTAATAGTGATTAGTGAATAACCGACCTGTGTAAATGTTGTTTAGTTAATTGTTAAATATACAAATTCAATTATTACAAATGTTTTCAGGAGATCATCTTTTTTACTTTTGTATAAATGATGATGCAAGTATTTTATACACAGATTTTATTTTACATATATTTTGTACGGAAAATTTATTAAAATGGATATTTGACTGGTCAAACTTATCAAAATGGACAAACTTTTTCAGCCTACTAATTTGTGGTCATTTAGACCAATACTCGGCTGAAGCCGGCTAGTTCAACAGACTCCAAATTCCGTGCCCAACTACCTTTTATCATATTTTCAATTAACCAAAAATTGACACGTGACGGCACTGATTACCAAGCCGGCTGAAGCCCACAAAATAATTGACTGTTAACCAAAAATTGACACGTGACGGCACTGTTAACCAAAAATTGGCACGTGACGGCACTGTAAAAATTGACTCAGCCGGCGCGTTTTTTTCCCACCTGGCTTAGCCGGCTTGGCTCCAAATGGCTTAGCCGGCTTGTTTTAGCTGACGTCGAATGGGTAAATACACATGACAGCTGGCTGGAGTGATATCATTAGCCTGCTTTGACTTTTTACATCACTTATTTAAGTTAGTTTATCATTTTTCACTTATAGTTTTTGTTGTTTACCAATTTTCACTTAGAATTTTGCTAGTTTCTTTGCCATTACAATGTCTATGAACATTGTAATTTACAGCGGTGGGAGATGGGAATATGTTGACGGTGCTATTGAATATGTTCCGTTCGATTGTGCAAAGCGCGGTATAAGGTTATCTACAAATCTTACTTACAATGGTTTGTTATCTATTATTTCGAATGTTTGTAGCGAGAATATTACTAGGTTATCTTATAAAATCTCAACATTTACCGATCCAATCGACATATACGATGATAGTGACATTTCCTTTTTTTTGGTATATATAAAAAAAGTCCGTTTGAAATATATAAGTTATATGTTATCCAAGAAGATGGTGTTGGTCCGTCTACCCGAAAACCTGTGTCTATTGGTTCGTCTAACCGATTACGTGTGTCACCCGGTTCAAGTAGATTACCTATGTCTTTACCGAGCTCTAGCTCTCAACCCATGGCAAAAGAAGATGAATTTAAGTTCCTGTTTGATTTAAATGTTCTTGCAAATAACTATGAAAAATATAGTTACTTTTACTGTCATTATGAGCCAAATAATGACTTGTTTTATTCTTATCCTAGCGAGACAACTTTTTATTCAAATACGGGAAGTAATTTGTTTCCTATTAGTGAGGCACTAGAGCCATCATCGGATCACATGGCAGATATCGGGGAGAATGTTACGAAATATCGACGATTAATGGCAGATAAATTTTATATTTGTCGTTGTTTACCGACACCTACTGACACGTAGAGTAGGGTTGGCAATTTTAGACACGTACACGATTACACGACACGAACCTACACGATCTTAACAGGTATCGTGTATGGCCTTATCGTGTTTCGTGTCCTAAACAGGTAGACACGAATCTACTTGTTAATTTTCGTGTCTAAACAGGTAAAATACATGTTTACCTATTAAGTACATGTTAGTAACTGTTAACATTTTTTTTAATAAAAATATTAAAATATGATATTATACCTGGTAAAATACTTGTTAAGTACATGTTAGTACCCGGTAAAATACTTGCTTGTACCTGTTAAGAAGTGTTTCACTAAACAGGTTCTTAAACATGTGTTTCTAAACAAGTTTTATCGTGTCTTATCATGTTAAGCAGGTATAAACAGGTTCGTGTTCGTGTTTGAGAAAAAGTACACGATAATTTATCGTGTCGTTTTCGTGTTCGTGTCTTATCGTGTACGTGTATACACGATATGCCAGCCCTAACGTAGAGTCATATTGTAACTTTGTTTTATGTTGTTTTGTTTTAACGAAATCTTGTTATTTTTAATGAAATCTTGTTATTTTGTCAAATTTATAATTCTTAGTTTGTTATAATTTTGTTTATTATAATGTTACGAAAATAAAATACGATTACATGACAATTAAAATACCATAACGTGACAATTAAAATACCATAACATAAAAATAAAAATTTTAATAAACTAAAACTAAAAACTTACGTAACCTAAAAATATAAAATTACATAAACTAAAAAGTAAAAACATACATAACCTAAAAATAAAAAATTAAAGATGCTTGAAAGAATCAAAAGGAATTATTCAAATGCCACGAGCGCTCGTCTTCCCATGGATCAAAATAACTAGGACGCTCATCCTTGGTGAGGTATTCCTCCTCATCTTCAGACTTAGGCACGTACTCCTATCCGGGGTCAGTGAGGTAACCCTCCTCAAAGTTACGGATATCTGAATCAAGGACATATTCTGCTCCAGGGTTAGTGGCGTCCCCTCTTCTGAATCGGGGATGTACCCCTCGTTTGAATCGGGGACGTGCAAATCATCTAAATCGGGGACATGGTTGTCCCCGATTTGTGGTTGGCTAAAAACCTGATCAAATGCCCAATTCCACTCTTCATCCATCCAAGTCAATAGTTCATCAGGTTTATCAACCGGTCGAGAAGGGTTTGATGGAAATGGATATCCTCCGCCCATATTTGAGAAGTTAAACTTTGGAGTGAAAATTAAAATTTGAAAAGTGAAAATGATGGTTGAAATGATAAGATTTATATTTAAAAAGGTCAAAGCAGACTAATAATACCACTTCAGCTAGCTATCTAGTGTATTAACTCATTCGGCGCCGGCTAAAACAAGCCAAACCGACTAACACAGCGCAAGCCGACGTGTTGTTAAAGCCAAGCCGGCTAAGCCAGGTGGGAAAAAAAACGTGTCGGCTAAGCCAGGTGGGAAAAAAAACGTGCCGGCTGAGCCTACCATTTTGTGGGCTTCAGCCGGCTTGGTAATCAGTGCCGCAACGTGTCAATTTTTGGTTGGTTGAAAATCTAACAAAAGGTAGTTGGACACGAAATTTGGAGCCGGCTGAACTAGCCAGCTTCGGCCGACTATTGGTATAAATGACCACAACTTAATAGGCTGAAAAAATGTGTCAATTTTAGTAAGTTTGATTAGTTAACGTCCATTCTAATAATTTTCTCTATTTGTAATTATAAGTATGAATGTATTACAAAATACAAAATAAAAATTAAAATGAGATCAATTTAAATTTGGTTTGCAACCTTTTCGTACATTATGTCGTATGGTGTGAATTGTCTTTTCAGTTTGGCTCCATCCATTTGCTTGGAGGACCGATAATGATAACAATATTAAAAAGATATCGGTGGTACCAAGAATTCAATTAAGTATAGAGTACATTGGCCATGCTTTGTGTCCTTTATTTTTTTATTGTTTATTTGGTTGACAATTATTTGATTGGGTATTATTTGATTTATATGGTCGTTCTCCAAAGGTTTCAAGTTTCATTGAAAAGTTAAAATTAATACCGGGATAATCACAAGAATAGCCATTTGATCATTTCCCTTAAATAATATAGCCATTATTTTTTAAGTTTATCAAAATATCCAAGCAATGAGATGTTGTCATTTGTCAAAATGGCGAAATTTTATGACAATTTTTCACCAAAAAGTCAAAATTTCGCTGACTTATTTTCAAATTTTCGCTAAAAAAGATTAAAAAAATCAAAATTTCGCCTTGGCGAAATATTATGGCAAAATTTCGCCATTTTTTTTCGCTGATCTGTCATTACGTGTGACTATCTCCACTATAGAAAGAAAAAAGTAAAGAAATATCAAATTCACTAGTAAATACTAGAAAAAAAGGGCTTTCTACATTGCATCGTCTAAAACAACGATTTTAATTAGCTGTAGAAAAGAAAGAAACTTCATAGAAGTTGAAATATGAAGAAATATAGATCACAAATCCCAAATTTGTCTATGAAGAGTGAATCTAAATGTATTAGTATCTATAATTGATTTCTTCCGTATAATACTAATCGAGAGGGCCTCATTGGTAAGTGTTACAAGATCTCGTGCATTGGAACCCATGGTTATGAGCCCGAATCAATTAGTATGGAATATTTTATTTTCCAAGTGAAATCCCCTAGTATATGAAAGAGTGAAAAAATGCTTTCGTTGTTGTGGAATAAGAAACCTTCGTATCTTAATGCACGTATTTAATTTATTCGGAGCTATTAGAGCGGGATCCACTTTTTGGGGAATATGAGTCGAAGCAATAACAAGAATATTTCTAGTTTCATAATCCCTTGAAAGAAGGTTCAACCAATATTTAAATAATTTTTTTGGTAAAAATGTGTAATATTACATTGATACTCTTATAAAAAGATAAAAATAAAATAAAAAATAAATATTATTACATTATTGGTTAAAATTGGTTTTTTAGTGGTTTCTCGGTTTTTGCCTAACTATGTGGTTTTCTCTGAACCCTCCCCTATATATATATATATAGGATCTATTGTTAACCCATTGTTTTTGTGTTAACCCGTTTAACACCGCTAAAATCAATACAAATCATTAATTTTTTTTAAACAACATTATTACACCAATACAACGTCATGTTCTTTTTTGCATTTTGTAAATTCGCAAGGGTAAGAAAGTTTACACTAGTGTAAAGATTTGTTAATAACACAAAAAATATATTTTTCAGCAAAAAATACACCGGTGTAAAGTGTAAACTCCGCTTAGATTTTTTGTAAATTGTTTGTAATGTTGTTTGCCGTCTAGTAACTTGCCGGTCGGTTCTTAATAAAATTGTCGTCGTTCTAAAAAAGTTCGTATCACAACAAAGCGAGTAAACTCCAAACATTTTATGTTTTATTTGGAATACATTAATTATTACTTAATCAAAGAGAAATTCCCACTTATTTTGTATTTTAGATAAAACTAGAATTTTTTTCACCCACGCTTCGCTGTGGGAGTCTGGTCGTTATCAGGGTCGGCTCATTTGGGTGGATAAAACTTATGTCAAAATGCAGACTCACTATAGCGCACGAAAAAAAAACACTCGCTTTTAAATAAAACTCTGTTTTTTAATAAATTTTATATCGGAACGTTGACAAAATAAAACTAAAGAAAGTTGCGATTCCTTTTTTTAATAAAAAAGTAAAGAATGAAAGTTATAACATAGAAACGAAGTTATTAGAAAAGTAGACGAATTAAAAGTGTATATTATATATAGTATGAAGGTTGGAAACAAAAATAAAAATAAAAAAATATTAATTTACTGTTCCTGACGTTGTACTTTAAAGTTAGTTAGTAATTAGTAATATTAATAATAATAGTAATTATCATGAAAGAATGTTTTAGAGTCAACTAAAGTCAAACAAGTGGTTATAACTAAAATAATCCAATTCTAAATGTCTAATGAATGAATAGTTGGAACCTGGAGGACCATTTGTGCCGTTAAACAAAACTACAATATGTATTTCTATTACTTAAAATTCTCAAATTGAGAATAGGTAAATCACAAAGTGCAAGCACACATATCTGGATCATGTCATCTTCTTTTTGTTTTTTATAAGATTTTACATTTAAGTCCCTGAGCTATAGTATATTTAAATTTAAGCCCTTGAACTTTATTTTTTTAACTTTTCTTTTTATAAATTTATATTACAACCCTTTAACTTTAATAAAGTTTTCCTTACACATTGTAAATTTTTTTCTTTACCAATTAAGTTACGAGACATGACACACGTACAAATGTAATGGAATTATGCGTGATATTGTTAGGTTATCTAGCCAATTGCGTGTAGTGTTGTTATGAATTTTTTTAATTATTTACTTTTTTCAAACGGTTTTGCTTTCTTTTTTTTATGTTTTTAATTGGTTAACTTCTTTTTATCGGTTTTGTTACAGTTTCGTTTTTTTATAAAGTTTTTTTAATATTACTAGCTATTTCGTTGTAACGTGCATAAAAGTTTTGCTTTTTTATATAAAGTTCTGGGTACATTTATTAATTTATTAAAACAATAACTTTTTTTATGATTTCTTTTTTCAGTGGCTTTATTTTGTAGACTTTCGAGGAACGTTAATTTCTTTCGCGGTTTAACATGCAACAACGCTCGGGCACAGTTCTAGTTTATTATAACAACCCTTGTAAAATATTTTGGAAGAAAATCTAAGCTCATATTAATAGATGGAGCTTTGTGCAAATCTTGGCACCATCATGTTTTCTTATGGGGCTCTAACTTTAAAAGAGTGAATATATGGGTCCAGGAAGATCAAAACTTTGTTGGCCAGGGTGTGGATAAATACCTAAACATTGTATGTAACTCTTAGCATGCTCATAAGTCTTGAGACCTTATCAAGTTATCATTGCCTACTATATGCCACTGGTGAATCCGGCAGAACAACTCAAAAGATAAAGAAGTATCGTTAATTTCTTCATGCTCGTTCCAAGTTAGATCATTAACTCCGACAACATCTAGGGTTCCTCGAATAATGTGATATCTCACACCGGGTAAATCCTTAACCCTCCCCCCTCTTACTAAGACTACAAAATGTTCTTGTGAATTATGGTCAATATCAGGCATATAAGCAGTGATTTTAAATCCAGAGGTTAATCGTACTCCAGCAAATCCGCTCCAAATGTACTTTATGACTCAAGTGAGAGTAGAACCCATCACCACTTGGATGAAAAACAAACACCTTTACCACTAGACCAAACTAGTGGTTGTACTAAGAAGAGAACTAAGCAAAGGTAGAAGCAGTTGGTCTAAACACCAAAATCATGTCTTACACCCATCTAACATAAAAAAAGAAGAAGATTATCATTTCAACTTCGACTGTGTATGGAAGATTCTCAAAGATATACCAAAATGGAGCCATTAAAGCTCATCGTCAATGGATCAATTTGTTGGATTTATATGCAAAAGTTTTAACATATAGTTAGGTTTTCATTGATATATGATCTAAAAGAGTCACATGATAGACAGTGACAAAAGGAATGGTATTGTGTCTAAAAAGTTTAGACACGTAGAGGTGATAAAAGATTGCGACTTAAATTATTTTAGGAATAATTAAATCTTTGAAAGAATATTAATTATTAATATTAGTGAATAATATTTTAAATTAATATTCAAGGACTTAGTTATATTTTTATATTTACTAGTTTAAATATAAATAACTAGTTGAATTCTACTAGAGCTATTCGCGGGCTGTGTTTGTGAATAGTGGGATACAATGAATTTTTATTTACCGAAGTTTTGTTTCTAACTTCCTTTGGTTTATATTACATCTAGAATAGTGGGACACATGAGTTTCCTATTTACAAAAGCTTTAACCCTAATTTTCTATTTTTAGAGGCCATCTGCATAATATTTATACAAAAGGTGCAGTGGCATTGTAATACATACAAAAAAGTTAGTCTAAAGGCTGGCCTTATACAAAAGCTTTAATCCTAATTTCCCTTTTTTAGAGCCAGATGCATAATATTTAAACAAAAGGTGCAGTAACATTGTAATACATACAAAAGAGTTAGTCTACAGGCTGGCCTTGTATAAAAGCTTTAATCCTAAGTTCCCTTTTTTAGAACCAGCTGCATAATATTTACACAAAAGGTGCAATGGCATTGTAATACAGAATATTTACACTAAAGGCTGGCCTTGATGCTTGTTATGGCAAAAGCGGCTTTCTTATGAGCTTTGTTGTTGTGAAGCCTTTTTAGTCTCCCTTTTTTGACTTCTTGGGAGTACCCGACCCATCATCTGCATATAATAACACATATTGACTCTGGTTGCATTTAGGTATTGTATGTAAATTAACGTTTGAGAAGTCGAGCCTTTTAACTATTGTTGGGTGTTGTTCTATTCTTGCTTTGCTTTTAGGTTGTTAACTTCCTACTAGCAGTGTGGCTAGGAATACTGTAGTGGGTGGGGTTGCTTGTACATCGGCGTCACTCACCCTGTTAACCAGTCATCTTTTTGAGTCTAAATGTGAAATTTCATCTTTTTTTCTTTTCAGAGCCTATATAGGTGCTGGCGGCGTGACTGATTGTTCACATGCATTTGTTATTTGCAATTCGGAGCATTCGATTCTAGTCATGGACCTGACTGCATCATTGAATATTGTCACTTTTATTTCTGCAGTTTCATCCGCAATGATGGCACTAACGTGGTACCTGTGTTTTTAGTTTAGTCAGCGTAAGGAAGTTTTTTTCATTGTAATATGTGATATGTATTAAAAGAAATTCAAAATGACCCCATAACATTAAACTGTACTTCCTTTTGATTTTACTCATTTGACAGCATTAAGATTTAAAGGTGTACAAAAAGCTTATTAAATTTCCCATAAGCCTAAAGGCGCACGTATTCATTGACTTCGCAAATTCGGGCACATTTGGTTGCGAGCAAAGCTCTCTTGCACCCTTCAGAAGGCACACGTATTCATTGACTTCGTATAACATAGATTCAACAGTAGAAATGACATCCGTAGAAAGTTGATTTCGAGTACTGCCAGAAAATAGACTAAGTCTACCAGACACGTCATCATCCCCATCAAACACATACATCTGAATAAATCTACGAGGTTATCCAGGTGATGGGCATAACGAACACAAACAGTGAGAAACCTGGCCTGGCACTTTAAACATAACGGGGCCGCTACGTTGGTTTATATCGGATTATATCTTTAGCACAATTTATTTCGGTTCACTTCTTGACCATGCCCCGAAAAGCATGTGATTGAAGTTGGACTAAGATATGTTTTTGACAACACTTGTTAAAGCATATGCTAGCCCTTGGATCAAACATCTTGATTCCATTGAATACATCCGGATAACAGTTTGATCACATTGCCCTGAATCATTGAATCAATCGATTCTTTATTCAAATTCATATGATGAAGATTTCCTCTGTTGCGTTGAAGCATGATATTTCATCCAAACCAAGCCATATGAATCATTCGATTCTGAATCATTCGATTATGAATCATTCGATTCTGAATCATTCGATTCTGAATCATTTGATTCTGAATCATTCGATTATGAATAATCTTCCGAGATTCTGCTTGCATTTTCCTGTGCTAATCGATGTAATCTCATCCTGGAGATTGATATAATCTTGGCCAAAGTCTTATATGTCTTTAAGATAACGCAATTTACTTTTTGTTGGTATACTTGTGGGGTACACGTTGTTTTCATATAAATGGTATCTTAACTCACAAGAACGTGGGATAAAAACGCTTGTAGTTTCAAATTTCATAATATTGACAACTTAAATTGACATGTCATGTATTAAAAAAAACAAAATAAATATAATAAAGATTGTACTTCATGGCCTGATCCCATTTTCTAAGATGTTTATCGCGTATCATTGCATGATTAATCTTGAATGTGATTGATTGAGAATTTTAATAATCATTTGATTTTTGCAGTTCGAGATTACTAAGAAATAATTTTTCACATTAGATACCTTAAGAATTTCTAGGCTTTGTGTGTTGGGTTTATCACATAATTGAAATGATCTTCTTGCTCATGAATCTTGCCAAAAAGATTTTGATTTTGTATTTTACATTTCTTGGTTTATATCCAAAAATTCGAAAATATTTTTGGTGTGTTTTGATATAAAATTTCAAAAACTCAAAAATATTTTATTTCTAATTTCCATGGAAATTACATTATTTTTCTGACTTGCGCACATCTTTGAAAAATTTAAAGTTGATCTAAATGCATAATATTTTGTAAGTCTTTGAGAGTGGTTGAATGTAAACAAAGAGTTCTATTTCTTATGTCTTATTCAAGTTTAAGTGTAGAAGGACATAGACTACAGGTACAAAAGGGACTTCATGTTGTGAGCATATTAGCAGACACCTTTTGAATCTGTTGTCAATAGGGAGTTTGTTAGAGCTTATTTGGAAGCAAGTAACAAACATCTTCTGAAGCTGTTGTCAAGGGGGAGTCTGTTGGAGCATGTTTTATGACAACCGGCTTGAAGAATGTTTGTGTTATTGTATCTGATCGAGTTGTATTAGTCTTTGTCTAAGTGTCTAAGTGATATCAGTCGCACTTAGAAAATGCGCTTGAAGGTTTGTTCAAGAGCACTTAGTTAAGTGTGCTTGAAGGTTTGTTGGTTTGTGTTTACTATAAATAGGGATTACAAGTTCTTGTTCATTAGAACACTAGAGCAGATAACACAAGTGTGTGTGAGACTTTGAGAGAACTTTTGTAATCAAGCATTATATTAATACAAAGCGTTTAATTTAGATCTGGCGTGTTACTAGTCGATTGTTCAAGTATACGTGATTTGGATTCCACACGTATTAAGTAGATTCGTAAGTTCGTATACGTGATCCGTAGACCCCGAGGACCTACACTAATACAAGTACGATTGTGAATTTGAATGGTTCTATTTATCATGTTTGAAAAGACAAGATGGAAGACCTCCTTCATGTGAATGGTTATTTATTTGCATGTGTTTACTATTGATAATCACAACAAGGCTCTAATATAATATAATGTGAATAATTATCATGATAGTATCTAGACATTGTTCTTGCATTGTTAAATTAACAAACAATTTTCAAAAAAGTAACGTAACCATGGTAAGACAACAAGGCTTGAATATAATACATGTTTTATTGAAAGAAAAAGGCATTGGTGGCGGAACGAGCAAACACTTCATTAGGTGTTTGTACTAACATATTTTAACCTGGATATATGAACTAACCTGTGGGTTGCCCCACACAAAGTGTCAAGGTATCACTGAGACTGTTTTGGAGAGCGCAATCTAACCCGAATTGTCTTAAACACTGATTATATATGGGTATTACTATTATTATAACTATGTAAATATTTAGTAATTATATACTTAAACATTTAAATAATTATAAATAATTAACATCCAATATTTTAACTTAATTTCATTTCCGCAATAATCGAAGATCTACAGTTTCAACTTCAATTCGTGGCTTGATTTAAGATGTAAAACCTTAACCGTTATTTCTCGTTTGGTCGGCCGGTCGTTCCGACCAACATGGCGGGTTTGTTGTGAATATTTTTAAAACAGTAGTTAACGATTTTTCTTTAAAATTTTATATTTTTAATTATTATACACTCTATTAAAAATTGATGACAATGAACTATATACCCGACCAATGGGATGCTGCCACATGAAAACTTTTATCTATGTATGTACGTGTGTGTATATATAGGAAATTGACTTAGAGCAAGAGTGAGCGTTAGCGAAGTTGGTTCGTGTGCCACACTCACACGTAGGTGGTGCTGGTTCGAGCCCAAACCCCAATTCCACCCCCTGCGCGCGACGAGTTCTTCCTTTTTCCATGCTGCTTCATTTATTTATTTATCTATTTGTTATATACATATACAAACGGAAGCGAATGTACAACAGAAATGGGCGCAGACCCATGTGGTTCGAGCGCCACATCCGCATGCGCATGCACACGACGCAGGTTTGAGGACCCCCGGTGGTTCTTCCCTTTTGCAATTATTATTATTTTTCTATTTTTTTTTTCATTTTCTTATTATTTAACTGAAAATACACTTATAGTTTTTTGAAATGCTAAATTAACTTAAATAATCACCTATTATTTTTATAAAAAAAGTTACAATTTTAGTCTTTAAATTATATAAATCTTTAGAGTTAATTTTAAGAATATTTTGTTTTCTCTTATAACTTGTAAAATAAGAAATTTTACAAAACTTAATACTTAATTTAAATAGTATTTAGTTATAAAAATATAAATAGTAAATATAAATTTAAATCTTAATTTTAAGTATTATAAATAAAATAATACTTAATGTAGTGAATTAAATAATTTCATTGCATTAAATAATGGTAATTGTTAAGTGTTGGACTTTAATTGTAGAGTTAAATGGTAAATGATCACATTTTATGCATTGGTAAGTGTACCTTATGCATAATCATTTGTGTTGGGTGTCTTAAATTTTTTAGTAAATTACAATCATGTCCTTCTAATATGTATTATATAGTAATATAGATATAGATAAAGATAAGGTAAAAACAACTTGTAGATGCTATTAACTTATCGAAAGATGTGAATGAATGAGTGCACACAACATGTTCAAGGTAAAATTATTGAAAAGGTACAAAATGTTGTAAACATACGGTGGTTGGATTTCTCATCACAGTGTCTAAGTGCATATATGACATTTGCCCACTAGCCCCCACCTTCTCTACTCTTTCCGTATGATGTGGTGGTTAAGAGGTATTCAAAGGCATGTAAACTGTGTTAAACCCGCATAACACAGAGAAGGAAGTATGAGAACTACATTACAAAAGACTAAGAAGACTCAAAACTTTTAAACGAAGGCCCACCCTTTTTCGCCTAGTGTCATGAACATATGTGACTATGAAGTGGCACATGTCGGCCTTCTGTTAAGTTTATGACGTTGCACAACACCACTCACAAATTGATTTACCAACCAACATAAACAACGATTGGTCTTATGCTTATAAAGACCTCTCGTATTGGTGGATCACCCTCATAAAAAGTATCACAAACCCATACCAATCTCCTTATGTGTATGTGTTTAGATGAGTTGCAAGATGTGTTTAAACTTCATGCATTAAATATGAATACTAATAGTTAGATTCGTGAATAAAACTACGCAAATCATGTTCATGTATGTATTGATTTTTTATCAGCTAAATGTACGTTTTATTAATAATACACTACAAAAAATGATACATGAGAACATTTTCACGTATGCCGTGATTTTTAGCACGAAAATATAACTATTTTCATAACTTTGCTTAATTTATAATTATATATGATAAATTTGAGTTGATTATAAAAATAATTAATTAAATAATATATTTATTTAACATAATAAAAATAGATAAAAGCGATTTATGAATTAATTACACGCCCTAGGAATCAGAAACTACAAGTATATAGTTTGCATGATTATAACACCCATGGCCCCCGATCTGGATGTCCGTCTAATTTAAACGTTAAGTTCCCTCATGTGAATCCCATGTGAGGTCATTTACGTCTTTTCATAATTCTTTTTTAAATGCCTTTTAAGGCCTCAAATCCTGATCTTTAGAAACACACATGAGCTTCTTCTCCATGACCTAACTTCATCATCTTCTTTCTTAAGAAATCCTTTACCTACCCTCACTTTCCTTCTCAACATATTCTAGTTTCTTGTCGACACCCTCATGCCATCCTAAAAACAACTTCTCAATCACCACTTTTGAACTTTGTGGGGATGTTAAGTAAATTTTCAATTTGGTTTCACCATGTTCTATATAAACATCAATAAACTTGAATTCCTTAACATACTTAGTTAACTGTAACGCATCACTATCATTACCTAAAGCCACTAAACCAAAATCCAAGTCTGTGCCTGGGATCATAAAATGAGAATACAGTTTTTTCGAACCCTCAAACAACCGTAACTCCCTCATCGTTCTGTCTATTTCGTGTACTGTGAACTCATCAATGTTACAGAGATCGACATATGAAACCCTACCATAAACATATCTCCTTCCAGGGAAGTTCTTAGACGTTCCACCATGATGAATTCTTAATGAAAACATGTTTGGGAACCCCCTGTCGTTCAAGTAAAAAGAAATTACAAAAACACTTTAAAAATCAAACCTTGTTTCAGTTTATAAAAAAATATACACAAATTTAAGTGAGATTTTATACGTATCGTAAGCTTCTTTCTCATCAATGTCAAGACCAGAACCTCTAATGCACCACACACCATCTTCGATTGCAATGTTGTGGAACCTTTCGCAATTTCCGAACAAAAGGGATTGTAACAGAGATGATCCAGGTGACGCTTTGTTTTAGTCGGAGGAGAGCGAAGAAGAAGGAGAACAACAATGGAGTGGGAGGGAAATATACATGGGTCTGATTAGGGATGAACATTTGGTACTGAGTACGGTATCGAAAAAGATGAACATTTTATAACGAGTACCGGTACCGTACTGATACCATCCCGAACCGGTACCGCACCGATAAATTCGGTACCGGTACCGCACCGATAAATTCGGAACCGGTACCCACTTTTTCATAAATTCGGTACCGGTATGTTCGGTACCGATCTCAACCAGATTGGGGGACATGAGTGTTACAATTGTGTAAACTATTGAGCAAACCATGTAGTTTTCTAATTCCTGAGGGCCATAATTAAATAAGTAAAATTCGTGTAAACCACATAAACTATCCGTATAATTAATTATAATTCTAATTTTATAGATGGAATAATCCAAATATTAAATAAAACAAATAGCTGTCTTTTACAAATTTTCAAATCGTAGGTCCAAAAAGAAGGAAAAAAACCATAATTTCGAATCGTTTTCCAGTCTCCTAGGAATCTGACAAAAGCTTCTTCCTTCTCTCTTCTATTACTCTCTTCTCCCACTGCCCACCCACGTGACTAAGGCTGTGTTTGGGATTACTTATTTGAAACTCTTATGGCTTATTCAAAAAGGTAATAAGTCATAAGTCATAAGTCACAATTTGTAACTTCTTAAAAATTTTGGGATTTTCTTTGAAAACTACTTATTGACTTATGCTATAAGTTAATAAGTTATAAGTAATAAGTAAGGATGGACTTACTTCTTGAAAAATGGTATAAATAGGCTAAATAAGTAGCTTTCCCAAACACCTTATTAACTTATATAAGTTAATAAGTTAATAAGTAGAGTAAATAAGTAATCCCAAACACCCCCTAACGTACGCCTCGTCAGAAACAACCCTTTCATCTCTCATTTCACCCCCTCTCCATTCTCCACTGCCATTCTTCTAAAACCTTAGACCTGCTTTAGTGCTCTCGGTTGAAGGTAATTTTTCAAACTTTTGCTTCCGCAACTGTTGATTTTGTGCAAATGTAATGTGGATTTGTGTGAATTTGAGGTGGATTTTGATTCTTTTAGCTTCGATTTTGTTTTCCCAAAGGTGTATTTTGTTTTCCCAAAGGTGTATTTTGTTTTCGTTACGATAAGCATAAACTTTTTACTTTTTTTCTTCTACCTTTAGGGTTTATTAATTTAACCAGAATGTGTTCATGTAAGTTTAATTTTTGAGGTGTATCGATAATTAGGTTTATACATTTGATAATTATGTTATTTTATGAGTAAATTATGTTATGTTATGATGCCTGTTTTCTTCGTCTATGTTTCTGTAATTTAAGAAAAAAAAAGAAGAAAAGCTACCTATTGGCTGATAAAATTTGACCAATCACACTACTAAATTGGCAATCCCATAGCATAGTGATCATAGATTTACACTATGTCTACACTTGATTTCGCTTGTATGCTCCCTAGTTTGTGCATAATCACCATTGTGAGTGAAAACGAGTGGAAATTAAGTGTAAATCTTTGATGATAATGTTACTTGGATTGCTCTTGGCAACAAAAGTAAAAGTCACAGGGTCATCGGTTAAATTGTCGGTGTAGATTATTATATCGTTTGGATTATTAAATTCCAATTCGGCTTTTTTTTTTGAGGTGAGGTCGTTTTGGTTCTTTATCCCATGGGATGGAGGTAAGGTTTGCCCTCATCTCACCCTCCCTATACCCTATTATTGGAGTGGGATTTTCACTGGGTATGTTTAGTTGTTTGTAATCGATAATTGTGTTTATAGATCAGTAAATTGTGCAGGAACATGGGTGTAATTTCACGGAAGTTATTCCCAGCATGTGTGAATATGTGTGTCTGTTGTCCTTCACTGAGATCACGTTCCCGACAACCAGTGAAGAGATACAAGAAATTACTTGCAGAAATCTTCCCCAAATCACCTGTTAGTCTTTGTTTATATTCTTGTTTGATTGCTTTTATTTTTGTATGTATGTAATTATACCATTGAAGCTCTATTTTGGGTGCAGGGTGATGCTCTGAATGAACGCAAAATTGTGAAATTGTGTGAATATGCTGCCAAAAACCCTTTTCGTATCCCGAAAGTTAGTGCCCGTATTTGTTTTGTGTCATCTCAATTAACGACTTATTATAACTAGTGTTAATATCATTAAATTATATACAGATTGCCAAGTATCTTGAAGAAAGATGCTACAAAGAATTGCGGTTAGATCATGTCCATCTGGTTACTGTTATTACAGAAGTGTATAGTAAGTTGATTTGCATGTGCAAAGAGCAAATGTAAGTTGTTTATTCTAGTTTTCATCTAATTTGTTTGTATTATAATTTGTAAGTGTTCTTGAATAGTATAATTTAGTGGGATAATAATGGTGTTTTCGTTTACTAAATATTCAGGGCTTATTTTGCTGTTAACCTGATGAATGTTTCTATTGAACTTTTGGATGATACTAAACGTGACACAGTCCAGATAATTGGATGTCAGACTCTTGTTAGATTCATCTATAGTCAGGTGATTTTTTTACTTCAATTTCATTTATTAGACGTTGACAGACAGCTAATAGATGTTATCATATTATTTTATGAGTTTTAAGTTATGGAAAGTTAAATAATCCTAGAGGTATCAAAATGGGTGGGTCAAAACGGGTTCAGGTTAAAATGGGTGGACCCAAGACACTTTCCCCCCAAGTTTCTTAAAATAGTATATAAATAATTAGTCTGTTAGTTATGCCTACAAATGATAAAAACTAGATTCTTGTGGCACCAACTACTAATGTACTTAATAAAATGATTTCGGAGGTTGTATGCATTAAAACACATTGGTTGACTTTCAACCCGTGTCCTTTAAGCTTAATTTCTTGATCTTACCCAGTTGACTCGTTAGACAGAAAACATAAGCTAGATTGACCCATTCATTTGTAAACGGTTCGAAATGGCCACCTCTATATAATCTCAGTTAATTTTTGTGTTAACGAGTTTTTCTTCTTTTGTATGTTGTTCTCTTACTTAAGACTTGGTTCTCTACAGGTGGATGGAACATACACATATAATCTTGAAAATTTAGTTCAAAAGGTTTGCATGCTAGCCCGTAAACCTGAAGAAGAAGATGAAAAAACACAATTAAGGGCAGCAAGCTTGCAATGCCTTTCAGCCATGGTATGTTA
The DNA here is from genome assembly GCA_023525975.1 of Smallanthus sonchifolius. Taxonomy (NCBI): domain Eukaryota; kingdom Viridiplantae; phylum Streptophyta; class Magnoliopsida; order Asterales; family Asteraceae; genus Smallanthus; species Smallanthus sonchifolius. The sequence continues at coordinate 23,109,685 of CM042043.1, forward strand.
TTAACAAATGGGTTCAAATGTGATATTTTCACCACCTAAATTTCTTAAATCAGGACAAGAACGTTCTTTCTTCGGCTTTAGATAACACTTTGTTTAACCTTTTTTGCAGATTTGGTTTATGACGGAATTCTCACATATATTTGCTGATTTTGATGAGGTTCGTTTATTTCAATAACTTTATATTTGTTCTTTTATAATATTTTTTCTTGTTCTAGCACTTAAAGAATGAATCCTCATGTGGGGTTATAAGATTATATTTTGAACTTTGAAAATGTAGATTGTACATGTAATTTTGGGTAACTATGAGCCGAATACAAACACCGGCCAAGATGATGATCAAAGGGAAGCACATCATAATTGGGTGGATGAAGTGGTTAGATGTGAAGGGAAGGGGTTGTTGAATGAAACTGATTCTAGCTACATGACTGTAAAACCACGAGCAGAAAAGAAAGATCCTTCCCTTTTGACTAGGTTATGATCACTCCTTTAAAAATAAAAGTTTTACTTCAATAACATGCTTGAATCAATTGTATTTTATATAATAGTTATTTCTGTGCATATGGTACAGAGAAGAGGCCGAGACACCAAAAATATGGGCTCAAATTTGCATTCAAAGAATGGTAGAACTTGCCAAGGAAAGTACGACAATGCGTAGAATACTGGACCCTATGTTTGTCTATTTTGATACCAACAGACAATGGGCTCCCCCTCACGGGTTGGGCTTGCTACTTTTATCTGATATGGCCTACTTTGTAGAGAGCCCAGGTGCGTTGGTTCGTTTGCATTTACTTCAAATTTGTGTACATTTACATTTTCTTGAATTTGATTTGATTATTCATGTTACAGAAAACAAGCAGTTGATATTGGCTTCAGCTGTTCACCATTTGGACCACAAAAACGTGTTGCATGATCCTGAATTGAAATCATATGTCATACAGACTACTACAGCGTTGGCTAGGCAAGTTAGATCTGAGGTTGCACTCAAAGATATTGGTTATGTTAGTGATCTATGCAGGCATTTGAGGAAAAGCCTTCAAGCAACCGTTGAATCGATTCATGAACACGAGTTGTTGAACACGTTACTCCAATCTTCAATAGAAGATTGCTTACTTGAAATAGCCAAAGGGGTATGTTTATTTTCTAATAAATTTACTCGCCTCATATTGCTTTCTTTACGATTCTGAAATTCTGATTTCAGTTTTTATGATATCCTTACTAGATTGCCGATTCACGCCCATTGTTTGATGTAATGTCAACAACACTCGAGAATCTGCCTCCTAGTAGTACCGTTGCCCGAGCAACTACTGGATCGATGATTATTCTTGCCCACATGATTGTCATTGCTTCTGTTTCCTCAAATGTACAACAGGTAATATAAGGTGTCTCATACATCCAAATAATAAAATAAATTTATTTTTTTAAAATATCTTTCATGTACCAGGTGTTTCCAGAGGGTCTTCTTCTTCAACTTATAAAGTTAATGTTGCATCCAGATGTTGAAATACGTGCGAGTGGACATCAAATTTTTTCTGTTCTTCTCATCCCAAATTCCAACCACTTGAGACGTGATGCTTCTAATCATACACGGAGATGGAGTTCTGATAGTGCGTCCGTGTTTGCACTGGTTACTTCTTTACTTGATAAGCTTCAGAAAGAAAAAGATGGAACGGGAGCTGAAAAAAGTGAAGTTTGTATTCAGGCTGGAAAGGAAAACCCTGTGGCAGAAAGGAAAAACGTGTGGGGCCACAAGAAATCCCCTAATTTTCAGAAAATAAGTTCCATTACTGCTGGAGAAATGGCATTGTCTAATGCAGTAAGCATCTTGTCTTCTTTTTCTACATATTAGCAGAGTTGGTAAAATGGGTGGCTTAGGTAATGGGTCAATACGGATTTGGGTCGAAATTATGATACTGGTTGAAACGGGTTGGTTAGTTTGACGTACAAAATGTCTGGCCAGTTTAAATTTTTTAAAATAATCTATGCAGTAATTATGGTTATAGAAGCAACATCATTACATTAACAATCTAAGTTCTTCAATAAGAATGATTTTGGAGGTTGTATGCATTCAAAACAGACTTTAAACGACTTTCAACCAGTTTGACCTGTGCCCTTTTAACTATCTGTTTATTTGAAAACTGCAATGACTTTCAACCAAGTTGACCCATTCATAAGTGAATGGGTTATATTCCATCCCTGCGTATAAATCTTTATTGTTGCTAGAATGATAGAATCTTTTAAATACAACACCTGCCCTGTCCTTGAAAACCGCAACGGTTAACTTGGTACAAGATAAAAAAGTTTTTTTTTATTGTAACAGGAATCATCTGTTATGAAGTTTAGTGAGGATCAAATAACTCAGTTATTGTCTGCCTTCTGGATACAAGCCAATCTCCCGGATAACACACTTCCAAATATTGAAGCTCTAGCTTATTCCTTCTGCTTAACACTCATTTCTTTGCGGCTTAGAGTAAGATAAACATATTTTACTTGCTTCATAGGTTATCATGTCTCATTCTTTTGATAACAAATCGTCATTCTTTTGACATACATTGTTGCAGAATCCCAATGACAATCTTGTTGTTCGCATCTTTCAACTTCCTTTATCACTTTTAAAGACATCAATGGATCATAACAATGGTATGAGAAACTGCATTGAGACATCTAAATTTGGAGAAATTATACTTTTGGAAAAAGTTATTGGAAATCACTTGTTTTTACTATTGGCCAGGAATGTTATGTTCAGCACACCAAAGATCACTTCTTACATTATCAACCGCAATGCTGATGTTTGCAGCCAAGATGTATCAAATTTCTGATATTGCTGATTTACTCAAGCCAGTGCTTAAATCAGATGTAAGTTTGCACCTTAACCAAATAACATAAATAGAAAATCTGTGTTTTTGAACATTTGATTGTACTTTTAAATGATTATTGTTTCCATTTCAGGTGGATAATTACTTGGGTATCAGTGATGACTTTCAAGTTTATGTGAAGCCTCAGGCAGATGTGAAAGAATACTCTTCTGATCATGATAATCAAACGGCTGCTGCTTTGCTTGCTGATTTGCAACGCAAGATGTCCAGGTCTTATGTGACCATTGTGGATATTTTAGTTCAAAAGTTATCTAGTACAATCCAGGTATTGTTTCTGATGGATCTTGCATTTGTTTGTTGTTTGGTTATTCTTTTTAGAGGTGGAAATTTCAACCCATTTACTTATTTGGTTTATTCGGTTGTGGTTTATCTCAAAGTGGTCAAATCAAAAAGAGGAACAAGTCAAATGGGCCAAACGGGTCGAAAGTTGCTCAAACTCTAGTTCTAACACATACAACTTTAATCATTTTTATTCAAGATTTAGATTGTTATTGTATTGGTATTGTGTTTATGATCATAACTAACACATTATTTCTTTATAAAAAAATTATAAGTGGACAAGAAAGTGTGTTTCAACCGAAACCCATTTCACCCGTTACCCAACTTGCCCGTCTTGCCACCTCTAGTTGCTTTGGATGGATTAAGGATTTCTTATTTTTGTGTTGGTGTCTATTTTATAAAGATGGAGACAGCAGAACTGCGTATTCAGTTGTTGGAAACATTCATGCCTGATGATGCAATGTTTGGTCCTGAATCAATGCTTCATTTGGAGCACTCTCATAGAGTTGCACATTCAAAAGAATCCATTTCTTTTGACACGGTAACCTGTTAAAAATTCTTGTGCAATTTGTTTAGTCATGTTTAAAGTCTCTCGTTTTGTTTCCGGTCTTTTTATATTTGCCGATGGTTCTTAATATATGATGTTTTCTGCAGGATTTTCCTTCAAACTCATTACTTGAGGATGATGCAGCCAGTGAATCATCTGTTTCAGATCTCTCCCGCTTCATATCTAAATCTCCTACACAAAGCTCTCTGTCTCATGTCATTAGCATCCGACAACTTCTTGAATCAGTAATAATCTTCCTCACTTATATCTAATCATATGTTATTACTCCATCCATCCCATTAAAGTTGCAAAAGTTTCCATTCTAGAAATCTTTGATAGTTGAAAATACTGTTTTGCCCATGACATTGATTATTAAGCACATATGATCAGTTTATACGTCTTTTCATGAAAGGGTATTCTACATTTTTGATAAATATAGTTCACAGTTTACTTGAATTAGCATCAAATCAAGTTTTATAGATGTATTTACTCATCATCATTCCACAATTTTGCAAAAAAAAAATAAAAAAAATAAAAAAAAATAAAAACAATCTAATTTTGAGACATCCAATTAACATTACAGTATTTCTTATTTTTATTCAAAGATTTAAGGTCAAAATTACCGTGTTGACCGTTATTAGGACGTTGACTTGGGTACATGATATCTGTTCATTTGTCTTTCCTGAATGGTGTTTTTTAGTGTTTCTTGACAAGCTGTCACATTTGACCCAAACTAGTGTCAAATCAAAGATAGCAAATTTCATGGTTCCGAAAGAAATCAAAATAGTTGTACCCATTTCTTAAATTTGAACGTCATTACAACCTTTCAAGTAACATTTACATATTTGCCCCTGCAACTTTGACCCTTAGGCACTAGAAGCGGCTGGTCAAGTGGCTGGAGCATCTGTCTCCACTTCTCCCCTTCCATTCAGTGCCATGGCTGGCCAGTGTGAAGCCCTTGGAACCGATTCAAGAAAAAAACTCTCTACTTGGCTTTCTCATGCAAATGGTGATACAAAACCAGTAGATACAGGTGCCCGCGGTGGTCAGAATTCAGATGTCATGAAGGTGAGTCTTTATAAATTTGTTTCTTGATACTTTTAATTTATTAGGCTTCAGAAATTGCACCTTCTAGAACTGCTTCTCATTGTTTGACTTGTATAGATTCTGGGTGAAAACGAGCTGGCTCGTGCAGGAATGAACAGTATGAGGCTACCTCCTGCCAGCCCTTTTGATAACTTTCTAAAAGCGGCTAGATATGCTTAGAAAAGATGGATTTATAAATAGCTGCATGCAGTGATTGATGTCAGTATTTTAGATTAAATGTAGGATTCAAGTTGATTGACCTTTTAGGACTTGTTGTATTATGTCACTTGATGTTATTTAGGTTGTAAGGAATGGTTAACTTGGGGCTCATATGAGGTTTAACTCTAAATATATGATCCCTTTTGTCTTGATGTAACTTGTTAAGCTTGTGAGCTTCTGATCCTTTTCTCTTGATTATCTGGATCTCATGTGAACTAGTTTTATACCTACTTATCAAGGCATTTAACCGGGTATTTCAATGTAATGAAATGAAAACTTATCGCGGCATTTAGACAACACAACATATCACACAGAAATCACTAAGTTTACAAAATCAACAAAAAGAACAACAAAAATGTTTAACCCTGTTGATTTAAACCACCAATGCTATCAAACCCTTCTCACACATTCAAAATCTCCTGGTAAATGTATCAAGTAATTATAGTACATAATTAACTTATAAAAACCATATGTAACGTACTACAACCACATCTTCATCCTACGATAATACAAAACAAAGAAAACAACACAATTACCATGACTTGCATTTAAATGCATATAACAGAGAAATATGACGATACAAACTATTAGCATATAACTAAGAATAAACTATTAGCATATAACTAAGAACACCATTCTGAAACATCAAACATATAATCCTTTATTTCTTAAAATTTAGGCAGACAACAAAAAACACATCCAGACTATTACATATAGATCACACACCTTTAATGACCTATTCATCAATCATTTTCATATTATTAAGGGGACTGTTGAAAGCTTGAAAGTCACAATACTTGCAACTTGATGGCATGATAGAGCCATTAGCCAAATGATGATGGTTATTACCGTCAATGTTTGCTGGCTTCAAATACCTCCTCGAGATCACAACCGAATTTACGACATCATCATCTGGATGGAAAATCGAGAGAACATCAAACCCTTGAAGAACTCGAGGTATAGAAAAGCACGAGCACCATGGGCACTCCCTTAGCATGAGAATGGCACCAGGGGCCATGTACTTAGCCAAATGTTGAATAACCTTACCCTTTTCATCAACATCCATCCCCACCAATGCAGCCAAGAAAATCACATCATACTCTTTCAACTCATGAGTCGCATCCATTATGTCGGCCGTGTGGAAGACCATTCTTTTGGACAAGTCATCATCGGATGCAACAAGACGAGAGGCCATCGAATTTGCCAATGAGTCAAAGCGTCATAGTTGTGAAAAGTTGTCTCCTTGAGATGGGAAGAGGCCAAGACGATTGAGGTGAGGGGTAAGGGGCCAGATCCCACAAACACGACAAGCTTGGGGGCGTGCGATGTGGTTGAATAATAGTGTTGAGTAAGGATGTTGTACTCGAGACGACTAAGGTTGAGGTAATTGGAGTAGTAAGGAAATATGTTGAGGTGGTGAAGAGGCTTTCCAAATGAGCCTATAATGGGGCCTCGTCGCATAGTCTAATGAGCTTAGACCTTATTTCCTGAATATTGTCCGGGAGAGTGGATATGTTGATAGAAGAGTGTGGGATGCATGTGTGGACAAGCTCAGTGAAGAGGTTGTCAACTTGTTTACAGGATTTTAGTGTTTCAAGCTTTTAAAGTTTTTCATAAATGTCACAAACTTTCTTCACTAAAGTGACATTTTCTTGGAGGGATTCCACGTGGAAGAAATAGTTCTTAGATTTTCAAAATGATTTGGAATCTGTATATCACAAAAACTATTTTTATGCATGTGTAGAATTATTAAGGGGTAGTGCATTTTAAATATAGGCTCCTGTAACCATCAAAGAAGGGGTGAACCTTGCTGGTCAAGACAAAATTCAATATATTACATGTTCTATGGCGCCACATCATAACAGTGACGTGTTTTTAATATTGTTTGATGCTAAAAATCAATATGCTTTCACATTTTCTAGTTCACACTATCTTCATTTCATGTTACTAAGATACCCATTTTTGAAACACATTCGAATTTAGGAAACTATGTTAAAATAACAAGTGAAAAGTGGATTTAGGAGATTTACTGTTGATTTTAATATTGTTGGATGCATAAACATTTTTTCTAGTGCGAAAGTCGAATACTGAGTGTAATCTTGAACATATAAAGATTCAATAGGCTTATTTTTCTGCCCATATAATCTCTAGGCTGAATGTAATCTTGAATTTGTAATGCTTCCTCCAGAAACCATTTCACCAAGAAATCAAATTCTTTCTCGAATGTTTCTTTGTTCCGATCAGCTTGTATAGCCACACTTATTATCATTCTGATTAAAAGGCAACGCCTTATGAATAGTTCTTCAACATGATTGGTTAAGTTGGCCACGCGTCTCCTAAATATGTTGCCAGGTTTTCTTTCTATCGTTTCTCTCTCCGCTTTCTGTGTTTATGCGCTTTCTCTGGCCGTTTTCCTACCACGCGTATCATCTATGAACATCTTCTCCCTCTTGCAATATGGGTTTTCTCTAATTGATTATGGATGTGAACATTATGTCTAAAAACACCATGCAATCCTTTATTGACCCAATATGGTTTTTTGGGTAAACTATATGCTTCTTACCTCCATCTTTCCTACTCTAATTCTTGAATTTTTTTGATGAAATGGTGTTTTTTTTGGATTTGTAAAGTGTTTCTGGGTTTTGCATAGGATGTATTTGGAAATAGGGGAGTCCGCTATATGAGATAGCGGATTCTAAGAAAAGGACATTTGAGTCCGCTCGTGAAGATAGCGGATTTAATGTCCGCTTGTGAAGATAGCGGAGTCAAGCATTTTTTTAAGTTCTATTTATTTTTTTTTCACTTGAATCCTCCCTCCGGCTGCCACTTCATCAAAAGGTCCCTTGACTCCGCTATCTCCACGAGCGGACTCAAATATCCTTTTCTCTTTTCTTTGAATCCGTTATCTCAGATAGCGGACTCCCCTATTTTCAGAACAATCTCATGCAAACACCGGAAACCATTTCAAGTCCTCCAAATACACAATTTTGCCAAAAAATTCCTAATTCTTCTCCAATTCACTGTCCATTTCTTTGAAATAATTCCAAATATAATCGACTGCACTTAACTCTTTTACACACTTCCATCTTCCCTCCGAATTAACTTCATTTTATGCGGTTTGCTCCCCCATGTTCCTACTTTCTTCATCCTTGTTTTCATCTTCAAACGTTCTTGTGATGTAACATACGGTGCCTTTGAATGTTATCTCGTAACCTTGATAGGCTAGTTGCTCGAGACTCAAGATATTCCTTTTCATTGTTGGAATATAGTAAACCGAATCAAAAGTAATATTCTTTGATGAGCCCGCTTACATAAGTCTCAATCCCGAATGATTTCTTAAATTTCTTGAACAATTTTTTATTCACACATGTTTCTTCCTATCCAAACTAACGTACCAGATATCGTTCCAAGACCCTTCATCCGTCCCCTTGACAAGAAATTCCAAAAAACTGAATTCTATATCAATAGAATAGGTTTCATATATGGTTCGAATATATGAAACCTATTCTATTGATATGTCTCGGCCCTTGATGAGTTTGTTCTTTCTATAGTAATGGATAACAATCAAATCTCCATCGTGTTTAGACACCCAGTACTCAAACTTGAATGCTTAACTAATAACAAGATTGCCATTTTCGATGAAGATTTGACGGTTAGCCGCTACTACGGAGAGAGATATGAAAGATTAGTAAAGTTAGATATCCATCACATATGCATCTGAGTTTATATTGTTGTTGCCATAAAATTCATGACCTCACATATTAGTAAAGAGATGAACCGTATGATTAAACAATTAAAATTGCAAATCAAATGCATCTTAATTTGAATAATGCTTCTGGTTATTCTTATTCATCTCCCCAAATGCATCTTAATTTGATTTTATTTATTTATCGAGCCTTGAGTAATAAGCAAGTTACTCTTTGTTTATTTATAGATCCATGTCATTATCTGATTTTATTTATTTTAAATTTTGAATTTTATTTAAGATAATATTAATTATGACCATGTTTTTAGCAGTTAAAGAGATCAAGTATAAGGCAAAATGGCCAACCCAATGGGTAACTACCAAGAAAGATTTTACTCTTTTCCTTTTATTTATTATTTGTTATAGAACATCAACACATTTTAATTCTACACCACCTAAAATTTATCTAAATACTCACAATGGGGTTGAATTTTCACTACTTGATTAAGGGGATTTAATAATACATTAGGCCTGGCATTTTTTTTACTGTTTTCCTTGCTCTCATTTTGTGATTTTAGTGCTATATAACTGTTTTGTGTAATTAGATTTACTTGATGACAAAATAAGAGTTCATAATGAAACATCAAGGCAACTTGCTAACTTCCAAATTGTTGACTTTTCACAAACTGCCATATCGTTTCTTTGAATCGGTTCACCCCTGTATAGAAGGCAATTTTGGTTAGTATCTCACACCCAAAAAATCATAACAGTTTCATATTTTCGTTCCACAAAAACTTTGATTCTTATCTGATTTAATATTTGAGTATACCTATGAAATTATTTAATCCGAAAGTGTTTACACAATTATCAGAGAATGTAGGTCATGAGAAATCCACCTTCCTACATTTGATTATTCATCTCCCCAATTGCATCTTGATTTTATTTTATTTATTTATCGAGCCTTGAGTAATAACCAAGTTACTCTTTATTTATAGATCAATCTCATTATCTAGCTTCTTTTCTCTTTTGTTACTCAATCGATAATTATATCAATTCTAACGTAGCATGGAGAGGTTTTCCCTATCCCATTTTGTTTATTTTAACTTTTGACTTTTACTTAAAATAATATTAATTATGACCTCATTTTTAACAGCTGAAGAGATTAAATATAAGGCTAAAAGTGTCACACCCCTACTATAACGGAAACACATAAATGTAATGAAATCCTATATCGAGAACACATCGTTTCAAGAGAAATATCTTAAACATGCATTCATTTCAAAATTAGGTTACAGCTTAATACAAATTCAAAGATTTGCAAACTATAGTCTAAACTATCACTACAACAATATCACCCTATCCCGACGATTTTTTTTGACCCTATAGCGACGACTTGTCGTCGGTATAGGCTATACCGACGACATGTCGTCGGTATAGATGTCGTCGGTATTGCTTCGTCCCAATAGCCAAGATTGTCGTCGGGATAAGTGTCGTCGGGATAGGTCAGCCTATACCGACGACTTGTCGTCGCTATAGGGTTTAATTAAAAAATTAAAAAAGAAACCTTATACCGACGACATGTCGTCGGTATAGAGTCCTACCCTGTACCGACGACATGTCGTCGGTATAGGTTGACACTATACCGACGACATGTCGTCGGTATAGGCTTTTTTTTGTTTTTTTTAATAATTTTTGAAAAAGGCCTATAGCGACGACATGTCGTCGGTATAGGTCTTTTCTGTTTTTATTTTTTATTTTTTAATTTTTAATATTTTATCCAGAAATATTAAATTTCTAAAAACAAAAACCTGCAAATCATAAATATAAACCATTCAAACATTCAAATCGGATAAAAACTAATATCCGAAACATAAACCAAACATTCAAATTGTTCGACACACAAACTTGTTCGACACACAAATTTGTTCGACAAATCAAACATTCAAAACATAAACTTGTTCGACACACAAATATGCAAATTGTTCAAGACAAATACCAACAAAAAAGGTAAAGGCTCAACAACTCCAAGCTAATTATCATCGCTGCTAGTTCGGCGATCCCACATTCGACGCATTTCATCAATTTGTCGTTGCATTTCAAGCATTTGTTGATTATGTGTACGACGTTCTTCCTCTCGTCAACCGCAACGAGTTTCGAACTTGTAACAAAATTAAATAAAGTTACATATACATACAAACATACATAAGCATATGAATAAATACCCTCTTATATACCTACACATCACAATTACATACATACATACATACATAAATAAAAGCCCAATTACATAATTACAAATATATACACACAAACATACATACATAAATAAATGTCCAATTACATAATTACAAACATATAGATACAAACATACATACACATATATACATTCATATTAACTAATCATCATAAACATAAATTACACACATACATACAAACTAAACATTCAAACTAATCATCATAAAGACAAATTACACACATACATACACATACATACAAACACTAAATTACATAAACTAAATTATATAAAATAATCACACATCTAAACCAAATGACCTAAACTAATCATAATTTAATAATTCCATCATACATACAAATATACATACATACATACACATACATACGGTTTTCTAGAATTTTTTTTAATTTTAAAAAAAAAAATTTTGACCGACGGAAATTTATTAAATAAAAAAAAAAAAATCAAAATTAACCTATAGCGACGACATGTCGTCGCTATAGGGTTTTCCAGAAATTTTTTTAATTTTAAAAAAAAAAATTTTGACCGACGAAAATTTATTAAATAAAAAAAACAAAAAGAAAATCAAAATTAACCTATAGCGACGACATGTCGTCGCTATAGGTTTTCCCCAAAAATTCATTGGGCGCCAGTTTTCCCTCCAACCTGCCTCAACCCTATACCGACGACATGTCGTCGCTATAGGGTCTCCCTGCCAAAATTTTGGTTTTGACCTATACCGACGACATGTCGTCGGTATAGGGTGACCTATGCCGACGACAAATGTCGTCGGTACAGGTGGCGTCGGGACAGGGTCAATTTGTTGTAGTGTATCCTGGACAATATTGAGAAATCTTTTAGTGTATTGCTTATTATGCAAGCTTGCTTGTTAATCAAACGTTACCTGAAAATATGCTTAAAAATGCCAGCTATAAATAATTGGTGAGCTCGCAAGTTTGAGAATCGGTAAATAGTATGTTGAGATTAAACCTTGAATCATGCCATGCTATGTTATGAGAAATGCATAAGCCAGTAAGATATAATAAATACTTGAGTCCACAACTTAATGACCAACGTCTTGGCTAATGTCTTATCACATAACATTAATATAATATGCCAGAAATATTCAACAGTTATTGTTATTAGTATAGTTGGCGCGACCGACCATGAATAATGTGTCTCCCCGATAGTACTACCAATGTTAATCCGTCGGCTCGAATGCATGAGTTAAATAGTTGTGAAGATAATATGGGGACTTAAAGTGTGATAATATACCTCATGCAATATCAGCGAAAGGGAGTCGACATCCCTACAACATCTTATTCTTCTATCATCTTCTAAAGGAGTCGTAATCCTTTGGGATTAAATCCAACCAAAACATGTATCATTGTTTATCTGAAAATGTTTGTAAAACATATCAGCGAAAGGTGGTGAATACATTGATCAAAATTTGATTGATACTGACTATAGTGAAATAATAAACCAATTTGACCATATTTGGATTAGTAGTTTACACATTAATTTAGTGGGACTATTTCACCAAAAGGTATAACCATTGATCACACTAATATTATACTCGGATGATCATTGTTTTACGTGTGCCCACAATTGAGCCTGTTACTAGCCCCATTACAGTGTTTCATCCGTAACACGTGCATACTATCACATAAACTACCTTATGCGATCAAATGGTTTTAGAAATTCATTTTAGTCTGACCATTATTCAAAATCAGTTCACGGTATTGAAAACATTTAAATGTATCCAAACACTCGGAAATTACTTACATTGGGTTTAACATTGAATACTCTTTCGTACGGAGATATGTATTTCAAAACTGTTGTGGTAGCCGATTGTGTATGTATGCTGCTGTACACATCGCTTCAACCCAAAAACAACCCCGAATGTTTTTTTCATGCAACATGCTACCTGCCAGCTCTGTTAGCGTCCTATTATGCCTTTTGGATACTCCGTTTTGTTAAGGGGTATTTGCGCAAGTAAACTGTCTTTTGATTCTGCACGCCTTAAGGGCATCAAATTCTTTTGACGTATAATTTCCTCCATTATCGAAACGTACAGTCGATACTCAGTTTGGTTTCTCGTTAAGCATTACTCTTAAACTCTTTAAACTTACTTAAGACCTCAAAATTTTCTTTTACAAAGTATACCCACAAGAATCTGGAAAAAAGTTATTAGTGATTGTAACTAAGTACTTCATACCTGAGATCGAGGGTTGTTTTACCTGTCCGAACACATCAGGATGTACCAATTCTAGAGGTTTTGATGATCGATGTTCTGAGCTTTCATATGGTCGTTGATGAGATTTGCCAAATTGGAATCCGGAACACAACATGCTTTTCTTGCCTTTTACGTTGGGCAACCCGGCCACTAGGCTCCGTTTAATCATAAGCTCTAAACGATTATACCCGACATGCCCTAGTCGCTGGTGCCGTACATCAAACCCTTGATTTGACTTGCTCTTTCTACATATGTTGTTCCTACAGATAAGACGTAAACGACTTCATTTTTCTTTCCACGCATTGGACTCGGTTTCAAATTCCTCAAACACCTTAACTTCTTTAGGCCCAAACAACATGTATCTACCTGCTTCGGTTAAGAGAGGTACCGGAAGAAGATTCTTCTTCATTCCTAGTACGTGATAGACATTTTCAAGGCTGAACCCATGTTTGTCACTAGCATCAAATTGGACTTCTCCAACATGTGCAATATTGTGTCTTGAATTGTCGGCAATTACAACGACTCGACTGCCTTCATATTTCTTTGGGTCCTTAAGTTTTCGTTGTCTCCGGACATGTGATTGGAACACCCGGAGTCGACAATCCACTCGTCAACCTTATTGCTTTGTTCTTCGATTGAAGCAGATAGATCAAACTCTACTTCTTCAACTGCATAATGGGCTTCTGTGTCCAATGGATGTTCTTCTCTTGCAGCAACCGGGTTTCCTTCTTCTGGTTTCTTTTCGGGACAGGTTTTAGACATATTGTCACACCACCAAATTCATTTACTTAATGAATAAATAAATAAAGGTGGTAACGATCGGTAACATTACATAACAACAGAAGCTAAATGAAGACTTCTAAATATTGAACACCATTACATATACTAAATTAAACTAGTACATTGACATAGAACCATATAGGTCAAAACCGACTTGAGGTTTGACAATCATGCTTCTTCGGCTTCTAGGGTTTTGATCCGAAGGGTTAACCTATTCCAATCATGCCATAGCTATGTGCTACCTGAAAAACATACTTAAAAATATCAACACAAAGGTTGGTGAGTTCACAGGTTTGTTTGTTACTGTGTAAAGTAGTTTTCCTCGGAAATGTTGATATCGTATACATGACATACTATAAAAAAGTTTTCCTCGAAAATATGTGATGACCTCGTAGTCATAAAGTGAGTCATTTTCCCAATGAAAACATGTGATGACCTCATGGTCATAAAAGGAGTAGTTTTCCGAATGAAAACAAGTGATGACCTCATAGTCATAAAACGAGTGGTTTTCCCAATGAAAACAAGTGATGACCTCATGGTCATAAAACGAGTAGTTTCCCCAATGAAAACAAGTTATGACCTCATGGTTATAAAACGAGTAGTTTTACCAATGAAAAGAAAACCAAACTGCACTAAAAAGATTGGCAGCTCTATCTGCACGAAAACGATTCAATGTATATGATAAACAAAACAAGCAATGAGTGCCTATTTGTAAACTAGCTAGGCATACAAATATATGTTTATACATGAGGTATAACCAAACCCAAACACTTGTTCTTGCCCCTTGCTCGTACCAAACGAACCCTTGTGTAGACACTATGCAGCCATTCGATCATGTGGATCGCCGGTTAGCGCGACTAACCATGACAGGGGTGTGTCAATCCCAATAGTACTATTCATAGGGCCTCAGGCTAACCTATAGCTAATGGTTATAAATTACGTAACGTAGGAGACTTTACGAAATCTACTTATGCCAACTCATGCAAACATAAGGGTCGAGCCTTGTTTTCTTGTTACAATATGAAAATGTTTGTAAGTATGTTTCATGTTTTCTTGTTACCATATGGAAATGTTTGTAAGTATGTTTCATGTTTTCTCAAATGTGTCAAGAAATAATGTTCCCAAATGTATTAAACAATGATGTTTCATGTTTTCAAACGTGTAAAGTAAGTATGTTTCTCTCCCGCTGTTTCTAAATCATTTAAAAGTTAAAAGGGGGCAGTGAACTCACCTCAAGTCCAACTAATAATATCACAAGCTCAATTGACAATAGGTGGGCGCACGATCCTAAACTGTCCCTATTGTTTAAACAAGTGTTGTCAACATTAACAATATAACTAGGATCGTGCTCTAACATTATGGTTTCAAATATAAACCCAAACCATGTTAAGGACATCTAAGTTGTAGAAACAAAGTTCTTTATTTTTAACGAAAATTCGGCAGAGTCCCGTTTGTTTTTGGCTAAACCTGACAATATCCAATTGTCCAATTCCAACATCAAGTTACACCAATAATCCAATAAACCGCACTTTAGATTCTAATACTAAAACCATACTTAAATTCGTCAATTGCTTGATAACTATATAAAAAATTATATAATTATAACACATTTTAACGTGCCCGAAAAATGTTCTCAAAAGATGTCCCCGACAATACTATAAGTGTTTCGGGTAGCGTACAAGTCGTTCTAAGCAGTTTTGTACGAAAAGTTGAGCACGACGCGAGAAGAAAACTTGTTTCGCTCATAACTTGGTCATACGGACTCCGATTGAGGTCATTCAAGCGGCCATGGAACCATCTCGTCGAGCTCCACCAGATCCACCAGTCGAAGCCGCCGAAAAACCGGGCAGTGCCGGATTTGGTGGTTTTTGGCCAAAAAACTCTACTTTTTCGAACCAACTTCTTCGTATGCTTAGATCAGGCATTTGGGAACTCTTTTCTAGCAAAATCCCCAATTGTTGAGGTTACCGGGAAAAAGTATTTTTGGCCGGAATCTCCACCACCGTCGCGATCTAGTGTAAACCACCACCACCATCGGACTCAGGATCGTGATCTATCAGATGAGGTGGTGCACTTGCAGCCACTCGCCGGTCCACTGTGATCCGCCGTTGCGCGCCGCCGGCTGCTCGGTCGGACTCCGCCTCCGCCGTGCTCGCCGCTGTGTGGTCGTCTTCGTCCGCCGGAAGGGTGGCCGACCCCTCCTTTCCCCTTCTTCCTCTCGGTTCTCTCTCTAGAAACACACACAAATGTGTGTGTAATTGTTGTACAAATGATGAAAAAGGATAAGAAGGTTACATATATATCTCTAGTTTTTTAAGTGGTTAGGCTACCTACGAGTAACGCGTGTCAAACCCAAAATATCGTCATGTCTTTAGTTCCTGATTAATATTTGTCATTCCTAATATAAATATTAATACTAAAATAAATATTCAAATCATTTATATTGTTAGCTTATTATCGGAGGATATTCGAGTCGGTATGAGCTGACAACGCGTGTGTGAGTCTGTTTGTCGGATTTATCATTTCGCTTTCCGGTTATTAATAACATTTTTATTATAAACAAATATTTATAATATTTGTCATATCGGTAATAAACGTACCACTATCGTTAGTTTTACGAGGATCTAACGTGGTTTAACGTTCATATACACATAATACACGTGTATTTATTCGAACAGTCTTTCCAAATGAATATTAGTACTTAATGTTAGTAATTCATTATTTTACTTAATTGTTCTGTCGAATACCCGGTAAAAACCGATGTTTAACGCGTTTAACGTTTAAAATTACTGAATCGCGTACGTTCTTATATCTTTTCTAAAATTCTCGGAATCACGTAACGAGTCATTAAATGAAATCGTGTGACTAATATGATATTCAGATAGTGTAAATTTGGATTTATAACGGGCTTAGATCCTTACCGGGCCTCAAATGGGCTTGAATTCATATTGGTTCTTATTGGGCCTAGTTGGGTTTTAGTTCAACAACTAGGTTTTGGATTCTGGAATTTTGTAGGTGTCACACATATGTCCACGCTTCCCGCAGTTATAACATTTATATGAAAATTTTCAGACTTTCCCTTGATAATTATCTTTCATGTCTCGATCATCGGCTTCACGGCCATTACTCTTTTGGTGCTGATTTCTCTTTGACCGGTTGTTAAAGTTCTTATAGGATGATCCTTTGTTTTGATGGTACTTATTTCTGTTTCGATTGGCAAACATGGTCGATTCTTCTTTCTTTCTTGGCTCAGAGATATTCACATTAGCCATCTGTTTTGCTAATGCTTCCTGGGGGACTAAGAGGTTCTCAAACTCAACCAATGATGGTTGGTTCGGCCACCGTGATTGCAACGACAAATGTTCTGAACTCAGACCATGGATTAAGATCCGTTTCAATCTTGCATCACCTATCCTTGCTTGAGGGTCAAGATCTCTGATATCTCGACACAAGGTCTTCACCTTACGGAAGTATTGTTGAAATAACCGGAAATTTTGCCTATTTTAATTTTTTTATAATAACAATAAAAGTATATATTTAAAAACGTATAAGGATTTTTAATTTAGTTTATATTCAGGTAAAAGAATAAAAAGGAATTCTAGTGATTAATTTAAATTATTTTTAGTTAATTAAATTAGGGAATGAACCCTTGTAGAACTCTTTTGAACCCCCTCCTCATTGTGAACCCCTCTTATTGGACCCTGTTATGAACATCAAGAACAATTTGACTTCAAAAAGTCAAACATGTTAAATTGAGATCCAATCCTTCAAAATCCGAAATCAGATCCTTCTTTTTCGGTTCCAAATCGTTTGCCACCATGTGGAGACGAGATAAAGACGTTTATATTCAAAACTAGGTTAAAATCTCGTGTATTATACGGGTTGAATAAATAAAATATTATATACTTAATTAGTAGTAAAAAATATATTTTTAAAAACCCGTGCAATACACAGGGTTGAATAAATCAGTGTATTACATTGGTTGATTAAAATATAATGTAATTTGTTAACACACACTCGTTAAAAATTTAACACACACAGTTATAATTTCTGTTAATTCATATTAAATTAATTTGATTGATGATACAATAACTATTTATAATGAAATAATAAATATATGTAATTAGATTTATATTAAACATCTAAAAATAAATTCTTTTAATATCATTAATTAATAGGAGAAAAGGGAAGAAAAAAAATAATAAAAATTAACCACAAAGTGACATATGTCAATATGATTTTTATTTATTAATACAAAGATTATTATTTAATAACAGAGAGAAGCAGAATAATTATTAATTAATAGAAAAGAGATGTAAAAATAAGAGTAAACAGTAACCAGAGCTTGACACGTGACACAAAAGTTATTTATTTATTATGTAAAAGTTATTTATTTATTATGTTAGTAACATAGTTATCACAATCGACGAAATCAAAATTTGAGTTGGAAAAATGCGGTAGGGTACAATCCAACCCATTTCAAATTTGAAATTACGGATTTTTCGTTCCAATTGACCTGTAAGCGCGTCCCTTATCGATAACTAGTACCCTACATATACCTATTTCATCTGAAACCTCGAGTCACCAGAAATTGTCCCTGTGGAGATCGACGCAACTGATTTGGAGCACGCGATCGATAGAATCCTGGTTTCCTTTGATTCATGGTCATATAACAACTCTAGGTAAATGTTTCTGCTGCTATTCGTTTCCTCTGATTCCATCGCTGAATTCAAAATCGTTTTGGGAATTAAGGTTCACGATTTGGGTTTTAAGATTTGGGGAAGATGATAACTTTTGTTAAACTCTACTCAAACAGAGTGCAGGACATGGGTTCTAGACCCCCTCACCCTTTTAATTTTTTTTTTATATTTCAAACACACATAAATACCCACCTAATGTGCATTACTTCTTTCTTTCTAATCTTGTTTGAATGATAACCCATTAATACTAATTACCACACTTTTAGTTAACTATGAATTTTATTATTAAACTAGTTTTTTTTTAACGGCGAACATTGAATGTTGTGACGTCGCACCCCCCGTCACATGGGAGAATCTCGTCCAACTCCGGCCAATATGTTGTCTTAACCGGGCCCACTTGGCGTCAGAGTTGGAGAGCATCCAAGGAAAAATCCCACCCAATACGGCCATTCCGGGCTTGAGGGAGAGCCGAGGCTCGAACCCTAGATCGGCGTGGGTAAAACCCTGGTGCATCAGCCTACGAACTAGGCCTCATTTGCATGCCTAAGAAATTAATGGTGGTGGCAGGGGATTGAACCCGGGTCCCTTGGGATTTTAGGCCTCACCTCAACCACTACACCCTTTGAAAACAATTAATTATTTATGAAGAATTTTCCTAATAAAAGGATACTTTGCAGACTTATTAAACTAAAATGGATTTTAATAATGTGGAAGAGATTTTACATCACTTCAGTTTAAAAAAGGATTTATGGAGAAACCAAAATTAAATGGTTGTTCTAAACAAGTGGGTTAGAGTTTTAAACATCCATTCAATTTTTAAACTTAAACACCGTACAACTTGAAACGTGTAGGTCGGAATAACACATCGCATGAAAACTGAAAATAAATCTAACTAAAGATATCACCATGTAGGTTTTTGTGATCGGTTGGAAACGAGTTAGTTTCGTCATAGTTATTGTAGCTATTGTTTAAGGTACGGATTTATGGTCTTTAACTTGTAGCGTAAACGTTCTCTCTTTTCCTTAAATTGTCACCTAGCTTTTAAACCGTTCCTAAATATTGTTGAACCACATCTATTGTTACCCCCATTGAATTGAGTTGATATGCATGTGATGAATCACCCACTTTGAAATCATTATCGCATGTTCCTACTTTGAAAGTAAACATTTGAATATTTATTGGCACTTGTTGAGACTTAGTGCATTACATTGATTGAAATTGATTACCGTTTCATTGACCTCAATACCCGAGCAACATCCACCTATGGGGACATAGGGCGTCATTGTGGCACCAATGACGTGCACCATCCGTGGCCGTGCGATTAGTTCACGGCGTCTTTATTGTGTGCGTCGTGAGTACACTTATTGTTTAGAGGCGTATGGATCGATCCTAGGAATGTATTGATATTGTTATTGGTGAGATGGTTAGGTATGTGTGCCCACATTCTTCTCACATATTGGTGCATTAGGTCTGCAGGTCTGTGTACATATTGTTTATTGTTATTGGCTTGTATGAGTATTTCCACATGATTGCTGCTTCTTATTGTTATTGCTATCGATTTCTCCGTCACTGAGCAACTTTGGCTCAGCCGTGTTTTCTTTTGTGTTTTCTCTTAAATCTTTGAACAGGTACCCGGGAAAATCAAGGAAACGTGTGATGAGAGCTAAAATTGACTAGGGAATAGTAGCAGTTAGTAAAGACTATTGAAATATTTTCAAGATTTTTATTTCATTTAAGACTTTGGATTTATTTTTATTGTAAGACTTTAAGTGGTTGAATTTGAATTTGAATAATTAGTATTTTATGAATTATATTTTGTCTATGAATCACCGTATTGTATGACATGTCAGCCCTACCGAGTTGGGGTGTTACAATTATTGTATCGTTAGATCCTTTTGTGTGATCGATAATAACTCGTTTTCCAAAAGTTGTAGTTTGGCGTTATTCTTTTTGGAGAATAGGGCTGCAAGTGCTTCCCAGGCTTTTTTAGGTGTTGCAAGATCATGTATATGATCCAGCATCTCTTCCTCGACCATTGTCTTTAGTACGAACATGGCTTTCCTGGTTTTCACTCTCCATTTGTTGATAGCTCCGTTGACATTGTTCCTAGGTAGAACGGTGTCGGCACCTTGAACAACTTTTCAGAAATCTTGGCCTTGCAGATATGAACTCATGCACGTTGACCAGATATTGTAGTTTGTTGAATTCAGCTTCTTCACGCCACCAACGAGATGGAAGTCGGCCATTCTTTGTTCTTGCTATACCGAACGATCGTTTCTTGTTTGTTGAATCAAATGCGCGGGTCTGATACCACTTGTTAAATCAAACTACAAGTGAATTAAGAACTAGCACCACATATGTCTTGATTCAATCTGCACACAAATAACTAACTATCTTGATTCAAACCTCAAATTAATCCAAACACCAAATGGCCACCCATTTTTCATTCTCTTTTCATGAAGGAAAGAAATCTTCAAAACTGGGTTTCGGTATAACCTTACAACAAAGAAAAGCCTGAACAAAACCGAAGCCCAAGTGCTCGGCCTGCCAGATCAACAATGAAATTCATGCTTCATTATCATCGTCAAATTAACAACCATCAAGATCTAAAAATTGATCTTTAATATGTTTGCATATGCTTATACCCACTATATTAATCAATTAAGTCAATTTAAATCCATATTTCTAGTTCATCATGATCCTAAAAGTTTTCACATTAACATAGAAACACGTTGCTGATCCAAACATACCAAACCAACGACGCTTGAAAATTCAACTACTCAATTTCTTCTGTATCACTGGTAATTAAATTAAAACAGAATGAGAATTTACCTTCAAAAACTTGGGAAACCCGTATAACCCGACCCGATCTACCTAAAACACGATTAATAAACCAAAAGAACTCCCCTATATCCACGATACTAACCACTTGACATGGACGTACCTAGTATATAGTATGCGGGTCAACCGACCCCACAATTTTTATCTTTTTTTATATGTAACATGTATTACGGTTTTTCGATCGACCCCCAACGCCGACCCCTGTGAACTTACTTAGAAGAGTCATGTTACATTTGAAAAACAAAGTCAAAACCAAAAAAAAAAAAAACTTAAAAACTTTATTATAGCTCTTAGTTTTACCGGGTGCAATGACACATTTTCATTATATATGTGACACAATGATAGAGCCAAATTCGAGATTTCGTCTCCTTAAACTAAAACGTACGTAATTAAGTAAAGTTTGTTTCAATTTTCTTCTTCTTCGTTCCTTCGAACTTTAAGTTTATATAACAAACAAAATGAAAATAGCTACAACTAAAAATAAGGAAATCAAGGATTCCATGGGCAACGTGGAAAGGTGGGCATATGAAAGGAATTAATTAACTAGAAACGGAGCAGGTGGACAACGTAGGTACGTATCAACTAGAGGTGAACAAAAAAACCAGAACCGGAACCGGTTCTTCCTGAAAACCGGTTCTTCCGGAACAAAACCGGTTCTTGAAAAACCGGAACATGGTACATAGGTTCCGGTTTTTCAACCAAGAGCCGGACATGGAACCGGAACAGGTAAGAACTGGAACTGGTTCCGGAACCTGTTCTTCATAATACCCGATTTGTACACCTCTACCCTTGTGTCTTGTGACACTAATCCATGTATATTTTACAGATTTGTGACACGTATATGCTTAAACTTTTAATAATGGTAAAACTTAAATTGGTTAAAACAAAAAGTGAAAAAAAGGTTTTATGAGTCAAACATGTCAGAGTCAGACAATCTAGTTTTTTTTATATAATTTATCTATGTTTTATGAGTTTATGTTTTAAACATTTATCTATTTTGTAACATTTTAAGTTTTTAATGTTATTGGATTTTTTAAGTTAGTTATTTATATGTTTAACTAAGTTTTTCGAATACCCGGAAATACGTTCTTGAAATACCCACGTTGAATTACTAGAACCGCTAAGAACCGGAATGGGTAAGAACCAGAGCCGGTTCTTGAAAAACCGGAACCGGTACATAGGTTCTGTTTTTCAACAAAGAACCGGACCTGGAACCGGAACTGGTAAGAACCGAAATCGGTTCTTAAGAAAAACCGATTTGTGCACCTCTACGTATCACACGACCTAACCCCAACCAAAATTTGGACGTCGTGTTAAGAGACATCTGAGATTCAAAAAAAAACATGGACCCTGATAGAATAAAATCCTGGTCCACCGCTGATGTCACTACAAGAAAATGAAGCTAATGCAACCCCGATAAAATGTTGCATTAGGCCTTAAAAAGGTTGTAGTAGGCCTAATTGTCACACCCCCAAATTTGTTTACTTATTAAATAAATAAATAAATTAAGGTTGTAACAGTTGGTAACATTACACAACAGCGGAAGCTAAACAAAGACTTCTAAATATGTCGAACACCCTGCGTCTTCATCTTCTAAGGGCTTAATCCAAATGTTTAACCTATTCCAACCGTGCCGTATATATATTACCTGAGAAACATGCTCAAAAATGTCAACGCAATGTTGGTGAGTTCACAGGTTTTAAATGAATACATTTGTCAAAACCATATGTATGAAACTGTTTGACAAAAACCATTTATACGAAATCCTTCGGCAAAAACCATTTGCACGAAAACGTTTGACGAAACTGTTTGTACGGGTACCATTGGCAAAATCCTTTGCTCGAAATTTACTGGCAAAACCATTGGTACGTATACCATTGGCAGAAGCCTTTGCTCGAATTTTACTGGCAAAACCATTGGTACGTATACCATTGGCAGAACCCTTTTCTCGAAATTGACTGGCAAAACCATTGGTACGTATACCATTGGCAAAAACCATTTATGCGAAATCCTTTGACAAAAACCATTTGCATGAAATTTACTTTATGCATATGATAAACAAAACAAATTAGCGGTTGATTCATCGAAGTCTAGCTAGCACTTACGAATTATGTGATGCATAAGCCTATAACCAAACCTTTAACGAATTCTCAAAATTTGCCCCAGCCCATTGTCCCTTTAAACAATGAGAAAAACAAGACCTAATATGCAATCATTTGACCCTGCTGGTCGTGGTTAGCGCGACTAACCATGATTGGGGGTGTCAACCCGAATAGTACTATTCATATCGATCTACGGCTAAGTCCATAGCTAATGGTTATAGTTCGAAATACCGAGGACCTTTTAGTGTTAACTCATGCTCACAAGGGAATCAGATGATTGTTTCTCGTTTTCTAGTTATCATACCATTTGAAATTAACATGTTTTTCCCCCAAAATAGAAAACAGTAAAAAGGGGCCGTGAAACTCACAAGGAGTTAACCCAAAATGTTTACTTTTTTTCCAGAGTGTAAACAAATATGTTTCATTCTTTCAAATATGTCGTATAAGCATGTTTCTCCCCGATATTTACAAAACATTAAAAAGCTAAAATGGGGTCGTGAAACTCACCTCAAGTCCAGCTAATGCGATCACAAGCTCAACTGACAACAAGTGAGCGCAACGATCCTAAACGGTTCCTATTGTTCAAACAAGTGTTGTCAATATCAACAACAATATAACTAGGATCGTGCCCTAACATTACGGTTTCAAATCTAAACCCAACCCATGTTGAGGACATCTAAGTTGTAGAAACCAAATTCTTTATTTTTAACGAAAATTGGGCAGAGTCCCGTTTGTTTTTGGCTAAACCCGACAATATCCAATTGTCCAAATTACAACATCAACTTACACCAATAATCCAATAAACCGCACTTTAGATCCTAATACTAAAGTCATACTTCAATTCGACAATTATTTGATAAATATATAAAAACTATATAATTATAATACAATTTAACGTGTCCGAAAAACGTTCTCAAAAGACGTCCCCGACAAAATTTATAGGTCCCGTGCTACTACCCGACAATAGATATATAAGTGTTTCGGGTCATACCTTAGCCTACAAGCCGCTCTAAGCGGTTTTGTACGAAAAGCTGAGCACGACGCGAGAAGAAACTTGTTTCGCTCATAACTTGGTCATACGAACTCCGATTGAGGTGATTCAAGCGGCCATGAACTCGTCTCGCCAAGCCCCACCAGCGCCGCCGGTCTCCGCCGCCGGCCGCCGCCGCCGCCTTCGCCGAAAAACCGGACAGTGGCCGGATTTGGTGGTTTTGGCCGGAAAACTTCACTTTTTCGACCCAAACTTCTTCGTATGCGTAGATCGGACCTTTAGGAACCCTTTTCTAGCAAAAGCCCCATTTGTCGAGGTCGCCGGAAAAGTGTTTTTGGCCGGAATCTCCACCACCGTCGCGATCTAGTGCAAACCACCACCACCATCGGACTCAGGACGTCGAGATCTATCAGATGAGGTGGTGCACTTGCCGCCACTCGCCGGTCCGCTGTAATCCGCCGCTGCGCGCCGCCGGCTGCTCGGCCGGACTCCGCCTCCGTCATGCTCGCCGCTGTGTTGTCGTCTTCGTCCGCCGGAGGAGGCCGCCGGAAGGGTGGCCGGCCCCTCCATCCCCCTTCTTCCTCTCGGTTCTCTCTCTAGAAACACACACAAGTGTGTGTGATTGTTGTGCAAATGAGGAAAAAGATAAGAAGATTATATATATATATCTAGAGTTTTAAGTGGGTAGGCTACCTACCAGTAACGCGTGTCAAACCCAAAATATCGTCATGTATTTAGTTCCCGATTAATATTTGTCGTTCCTAATATAAATATTAATACTAAAATAAATATTCAAATAATTTATTTTGTTAGCTTATTACCGGAGAATATTCGAGTCGGTATGAGCTGACAACGCGTGTGTGAGTCTGTTCGTCGGATTTATCGTTTCACTCTCCGGTTATTAATAACATTTTTATTATAAACAAATATTTATAATATTTGTCGTATCGGTAATAACCGTACCGCTATCGTTAGTTTTACGAGGATCTAAAGTGGTTTAACATTCGTATACACGTACTACACGTGTATTTATCCGAACAGTCTTTTCAAATGAATATTAATACTTAATATTAATAATTCATTAATTCATTTAATCGTTCTGTCGAATACCCCGTTGTTTAACACGTTTAACGTTTAGAATTTCTGAACTGCGTACGTTCTTATATCTTTTCTTAAATTCTCAGAATCGCGTAACGAGTCATTAAATGAAATCGTGTGACTAATATGATATTCGGATTGTGTAAATTTGGATTTCTAACGGGCTTGGATCCTTACCGGGCCTCAAATGGACTTGACTTCCTATTGGGCCTTATTGGGCCTAGTTGGGTTTTAGCCCAACAACTGGGTTTTGAATTCTGAAATTTTGCAGGTGTCACACTAATGCAACCTTTTACCGGGGGCTGCATTATAAGCAATTGCATTAGACCTAATGTAACTTTTTCATGGCCTAACGCAACCTTTTTTTAAAGTGTTGCATTTACTATTAAAATGCAACCTTTTTAGTATGCAACCTTTTACATTCTAATGCAATTTTTTTTACTTTAAAATGCAACTATGATATCCCAATTGATTCCATTGATTAGACCAATGCTTGGAACTTGAGAAACTATATACTTTATTTAAGCCAATGACAGGAACTGAAATCACTTATACCACTACTTGAAACTTAAGAAAAAAATCAGGGAAAATGAAAATTAAACATTCTGTTGAGAAGCAAATGCTATAGGATGGAAATTGCAACATCATGACAGAATCAGTAAAATCAAATAACTTGTAAACTTGAGAAAAAAATCAGGGAAAATGAAAATTAAACATTCTGTTGAGAAGCAAATGCTATAGGATGGAAATTGCAACATCATGACAGAATCAAAAAATCAAATAACTTGTAGGACAAATATAACAAAAAAAGGATCCCAACAAACAGTAATAACTATACGACGCGTGTATCTACGATAATAATTATATAATAACAAAAACATCACATGAACTTACTGATTTGCGGATCATTGCCATCTGAACTGGGATATTCTTGACACACGCTAGTGCTTCCTGTTCACGCTGATATAAATCAAAAACAAACTGAGAATAAGATCATCATAACTTTTCTTTTATTAACCATGATAACCTGTTAAGGAAAACTCACTGGACCCTACCAGTATCAAGGTAAAACGCAACTTATGCTTTCGAACCCGAGAACCATTAATGCTAGAGGGGATAATTTGAGCCTGACTAATTCCTGATCCAATGCTGTGTTGACAGATTGTACAAGTCTGCCAATTTGAACATACCATCAACTGCATACCTACAAAATCATAGTTGGAAATACCCGAGGGGTGATCCAACAATCTCGTGAGTTATTACATCTGTAGGTTCCTTACTTGGTGACACCCTGAGATTGATTACGGATCTGCTAGGTAATCTATAGTTGTTATCCTTAGAAACCCAGATCCATCATAGTTCGGAACAGGTAGAAGTTGTGCTTTGCAAGTAGGATTCCGACCTAGGTAGTGTTCTTCCCATTCCTGATTTCATCCTTAGTCTTTCCTCTTAATAGTTGAGTCGACCTTGTTTATTGTATTCTTAGTGATAATCTTTAGTGTAGTAAACCCCCCTCAATCAAATCTTAAGTCAGAGTCAGAGTCTGTTTTGTTATTCGTAGTATCTCTAGGGTTTGATAACTCGGTTTACCATTAAGATGTGCTACACTTGATAGGTCCACTTGCCTGTCAGTGTGGTTTAGTTCATAGGTACTCCATTTATTACTTAGGAGTCTAGGTTAGGTTTTATAGTTATTTTTATAGACCGTCCGGACGATATCAAGTTTTTGGCGCCGTTGCCGGGGACACTTGGCAATAGCAATATTAACTCTGGTTAGTTCTTTGTTTTGATTTTGGTTTATTTGTTTTTCTTTGAGTCTGTTCTGTGTGCTTGTCTTCTTTGTTTACTTGTTTGTCTAATATAGGATCGAGTCTTTCTGTTCTTGACTCTTTTGTTTCTTTTTCCTATTGAGTCTTTCTTTGTATGCACCATACTCGAACGCAGGGATCACCACCTTATTCTGCTTTCTTAGAGCCCGAGCGAGAGCTTCACGAGCGCACTCACGACGTACGGGAGCGTTTGAAAGAGCTGTGCAACAACCAGGTACGTCTTACTAGCCCAAATCCATTTCCTAATATGGGTGACGCTATCCGCCAGCGAGGCGTACTGTACACGAGAGGGCCAGTGATAGGGTCACGGGCGCGAGATCTTCGATCACTCGCCCCGCTATTCCTAATACCAATTCTTGGCAGATCCCATCACATGCCATGAGTACGATAACTCATGCTACTCAATTCCATGGCTTCGAGGATAAGGATGCACCCGGACATGTGTCCCGCTTTGCGCCTCTTCCCATTCTCCCTCTCTGGACGTGATACTTTCGCCTCTTCCCATTCTCCCTCTCTGGACGTGCATCTACTTGGTTCGACACCCTTCTAGACAACTCAATCACCACTTGGGAGGATCTCGAAGCCAAGTTTTTCAAGAAATATTATCTACCTTTCAGGGCCGCTCGCCTTAGGGATTAAATCCACTCTATAATAACTATAATAACTATAACAACTCATTTGGCTCGGGATGGAGATCTGGAAATAACCTACCGAGGTTTAATGGACGCCAGCAACATCAAGGAGGAGGAGATACAGGAGCTAGCACGGGAAGTAGTGTCGAAACTAATACGATAAAAGAGATGTTTGTTTGTGTTCATTTGTTTTTGGATGAATAATGTACATTTGAACCACTAATTTACATGTGTTTTTGGATGAATTATTAAGTATTAACCTTGTTCATGTGTGCTCATTAATGTTAAAGTATGTTCCTTTTTGTTTTTTTATGTTTGTTCATTTGTGTTCGTTTTATGTTTGTTCATTTGTGTTCGTTTACGTTCGTTTAGCTTTTTAACGAACGAACATCAACGAACACGAACATTTCCATTTTCTTAATAAACGAACATGAACAAAAAAATGTGTTTGATTATGTGTTCGTGTTCGGTTAAAATTAAATAAACAAACACGAACACATCGATGTTCGTGTTCGTTCGGTTCGTTTACAGGCCTACCACTTAGTCCAACAGGACAGGGATGCTAGGCAAAGATTGGATAGCCACAAAACTCTACTGAAGAATCAACAGTCGACATTCCATGATTTGAAACGCACATTAGAGGACATCGCTAAGAGTCTGAAGGATCGACAGGGAGGTCAATCTTCAGGCTCCCACGCTTCAGTGATGGCCGTGACAGTTAGGAGTGTGGAAGAGAAAGAGGTTGTAGAGGATAACCCCCACTCCAGCAAGTATAGTATTTTGTCACATGAGGAGGTCAAGAAGATTGACTGGAGAGCTCGATTCGCTGAGATCGACGCTAAAATGGCCCAGGAACAGGGTGACAAGGAGAAAATAGTTGAGGTGCCTGCTGAGAAGGTAGAGGAGAAGAAGGGGGCAGAGATGAAGGCCCCCCGAGATTGACATAACTCGTGTTCCCTTCCCAGCACGTTTGTTGCCATTTAAGCAAGCTAGGGAACACGGTCAGTTCCTTTTCCTTGACATGTTCCACTTATTGAGACCCTCCGGCACATGTCGAAATATGGAAAGTTCCTAAAAGATCTTCTTTCCAACAAGAAGAAGCTCGAGGAGGTCTCTAAAGTCTCACTTAGTCAACAATGCTTTGCGGTGGTGCAGAACAAGCTGCCTAAGAAATTAGGAGATTCAGGGCGTTTCACGATTCCGTGTCTCCTAGGCAGCTTGACCTTGCACCACGTCTTGGCCGACCTAGGTGCTAGCATCAATCTGATGTCATATTCATTATATAAGCATCTAGACCTAGGTGAACTGCAACCGACGCACATGAGCATCTCCTTAGCTGACCGTTCAGTCAAGTATCCATGGGGAATTGTGGAAAATCTTTTGGTTAAAGTAGGAAAATTTGTATTCTTCGTGGACTTCGTTATTCTGGATATGGAAGTGGAAGATAGAATCCCACTCATCCTCGTGCATCCATTCTTGCGCACCGCCAAAGCATTGATCGATGTCTTTGACGGGAAACTCACACTTCGTGAGGAGGATGAGTCTGTTATATTTGATGCCACAAAGTCCGTGGAAGGTGTTGGCAAGCATAGCCACTCCGTGTGCATGCTTGATGCCTTCATGGACTACCTGCAGGACTCTGATCCGGAGATAAAAGTTGGTGAACCCGCCCCTAATTTAGAAGAACCATCTGATTGAGAGGTAGAGTTAGAAAATTTGTTAAGGGAGACGGACGATTATGGCGATGAGATGCCTCATGATTTGTTAGAGGAGCCGGACGATTATAGGGATGATGGCAAAGCTAGATGCAATCATAGGCAAAACCCCAAGTGTGTGGAAGTTAGTGGAGATTGTAAAGGATCCTAACGATCCTGTTGAAGGTTTAGAGGTCACAACCATAGAAATTCCCATTCCTGAGACTTTGCCCATTGCCGTCGTGCATTCTGAGAGGGTGAGTGTTGAGCCAAGCCTTAGTTCCAGCCCTCCTAGGTCTAGGCCACCCCATAAGAGAACCTGTGCATCAATAGATTCATCTAGGTTGAGGGTAGTGTCACACCCCAACCGACGACGGGACATGTAGACTGTTCAATAGCACATGGTCAAACTAAAGTTTCATATATTAATTGAATCCAAATTTTCATAACACTTGTTCAGCAAAACATGTACAATTATACAAAAGGAAAACAAGGTACACCATAAATGTTCAATTCATTATTTAACTAAGTTCTCAATCCTATGTGTAGCATCTTGTAAATGATCTCAAAGGTTAGTACCTGAAACATGATAAAAATGTGAGGGTCAACTATAAATAGTTGGTGAGCATACATAGGTTTTGACACCAGAAGTAAAGTTCAAAATGTTTTATACAATTTATACGATACATGGTATATAAGGCAATTATGGAGAATCTATAGTTAAACTAGGTGTACAATCAAACCTTGTGACTGTTGTGAGGCATAACCCGCAGGTTACGCTAATGTAATGTCGGTAACAAACACCCTAACCGGTTGGGTTTGTCAGAAGCAGTAGATCTATCAATGTTAACCTTTGGCTTGTACTGAGTTAATGATTATACTAATGTCATGTATATATAGTCTTAACTCATAGCATTCAAGCATAAAGCACAAATAACACATAACATCATATTATTGAATTGTATATGAGTAAATGCAAAGAGTTTCAAAGTGTAATCATGTTTCACCCCAAAAGTGCAAAATGTAAAAATGGGCTATGTAAAACTCTCTTGTATCAATTGCGTAGGTAATAAGAGTAATTCTGTAGCACAAGTGAATTCTCAAAATTTCAAGACAACCTAGGGTGTAATGCATGAACTTGTATTAATATTGTGTACAAAGTCTAAGTCATGATCAACTGTTCATCGGGTGTTGATATGTCTGGGTTTGTACGAAGGTTGAGTCATTTAATGTAAAAAGGGGGTTTGTATGTTGCCATATGTATTTAGATAAACAAGTTTGTTATGAAAATGTAAGTTCAAAGTATGTTTGGGAAAACAATAATGGTTTTAGGGTTTAAGTTTAAATAATTTAAATAAATGAATTTCTTTAATTTATTTATTCAAAACAGTACGTCTTTAAAGAGTAGTGTGATATTATATTTATTTGAATAAAATTTAAATAAATAAATTTTTTTATTTATTTATAATAATGTGTCAAAAATACACATTTGTATGTATATATATATATATATATATATATAAAAGAAAAAAAAAGGTTTTATTTGTTTGAATGGGGTTTAAACCCTAACCATTAACAAAAGTTTTATAAAACTTCGTCTCATGATAAGGGGGTTTTAAAAATCCTTTTTTAAATGCATAAAATAAGTATTTTGAATGCTTTGAAAAGAAACAAAAGAAAATAATTTTTTTAGACGATTTCATTTTAATAAAAATAGAGGTTTAAAACAATTTAAATTGTATAAATTATTGTTTTATATTTAAAATCGTTTATTATTGTAGTACTTAGTTCCAAATAGTGTAAACTTTTATAAAATAATTTTTAAAACACAAATGGGGTTGTAAAACTTCTTTTAAAAATAAAAGTGGCTTGCCCGGGTCGAACCCGGGTCAACCTGGTGAGGGCTTAGAGCATTAACCATTGCACCATGGGCAGGCCATTGGAAATAGACTGGTTCGAATTTGTTGTTAACATACAATTGCAAAGAATCCGGATCTGGTGCTGTTATTAAGCAAAAAGGGCGCGGACAGTGGGTTTCGAACCCACGCCACCTGGTTCGGCGGTGCAGTTGCTTACCGGTCGGACAAGGTGGTTTCGCTCTGAAACTTAAAGGATTAAAATCAATACCTGAATCAAACCGAAATCCCAAAATTGAAACCGTATGAACAGGTTGCATATTCATGGGGAAATTAAGTTCAATTCCCTCTGTCATATGAAATTGACAGAGGGCTTTTGATATCTGTGCTATTACGAACCTAAGGACACAACCCTTACCTGGATTGACTGAGTATCGAGTGCCGGCGGCTAAGTGGTCATGGACGATGTTCTTGGTATTTGATCGGCGCCCAGAGAGGTAATGTGGTTCAAATGATTGATTACAGAGTTTGTAATGGTCTAAGCGAAGGTGCGGGAGTATTTTAATTTGTCCAATTCCATCTTAATTACACGATTCAGTTATGATTGGAAGGTAACATCTGTCGGCCAAGAGTTACGCGTAAATTCGACGAATGTGGATGAATTGGGTTGGATACATGCGAGGGTTGATTGAGCATGATTTATGGGATTGAATGCATTTAATTTTCATGATTGGTGATTGAATTGATTCTGTTTTGACTCGGCGAAGTCAAAGTATTTCAAATTCGAAAATAACGCGCTATTTGGTTGATGTGAACTGTAAATTGGGTTGCACAGGGGTCGACGATTGATTTAGAATCCAAAACAAGTCCAGAAAAGTCGGGCTCGGCCGAATTTCCCATCCAATTTTGCAAGGATTCGATCCCTTGACTTTTAAAAGTCAACTTTGGTCAAAGATTGTGAATGGGGTCAAAGTTGAGGGTGTGCGGGTTCAAATTCAAGGGTGGAGGGTTCAACTTGAGGGTTCAAGACTACTTTTAATTGAAGTTGTGTTATAAAAATAGCTTTTATAAACTTGAATTCTAAAATATTATTTATTTTTATTTTAAACTACTTTATGTAAGAAATTCCATTTTTATAATATTATGAATTATGTAAAATGGTTTATTTGATACAAATAATTATTATTATTTTTATATATATTTATAATTAAGTACATATGCGTATACGTATATTTATAAAGATATATAAATACGAAGTTAAAGCTCATAATAATTTTTCTTTACAAAGTATATTTATAAGTATATACTTATATAAATATACATACATTTGTTATATATATAATAGGAAACAATATGTTATGGCGGGATTGAAAAATTAGAATTTATACACGTTAAAATAATAATTGTTGTGACATATCGCGTTCGAACAAGTACGGGATTTCAAGTGTTATTATTGTACTTAATAAAAATGAATAAAAAAAATTATGGTCTGAAAATCATGGACGTTACAGTATCCCCCTGTTGAGGGAATTTCGTCCCGAAATTCAACTATTGGAGGCTACTGGACCAGGAAAGAGATGAGGGTTTGGAGTTTAAACGAGCCTTGATTGTCGGTTTGAGGATTACAATTGATAAATTTTCAGGTCTGTTTATCAAGATCAGGCACGAATGATGATAGTGGATTTAGTTTAAGAGATTTAAGGAGAAAATTGTCGAAGAATCTAAAGGTGAAATGTATTACATGGAATGGATTTGACGGGAAGTTGACGATCAGGGTTTGTTTAAAGTGTAGTCTAATATGTTCATGAATTGTCAGTGGATAAGAGATTTCATAAACATTGTCCCCGTCGAACAACATAAAACTTTACGTGACACGAATAACGCTACTCATGGTAATATGATAGGAACACTTATATATAGGAAGTACCAGCGGCGTATCCACCATGCCCTTGTCATATCACATTAGTTTCGTTATTATATATCATGTTAGGTTTCATGTCATAACACATGACAAAATTTCTATGTTTTCCATGCGCTGATTTTTGTAATTACGTGTGCAATCGTAATTATCCAAATCGTCGCATGGTCGTTATAGTTTCATCCCATTGTGTGTGTGGGTCTATGGGGTAACACAAAATCACTTAATTCGTAAATATTGTTTTCACGTATGTGTTGCTAACAAGTAATTATGTTCATAGATAGTAGAGTGAATCAGGTACTAAAGAGTAATAACATGTCATGACTTAACGTTCCATAGTTTTCTCGTGTTTGGACCAGAATACGCCAAAGCTCGAGTAGTTTTGGAGTTTATAGCTTTCAATTTACATGGACTGTATAATGTAATAAGTTACTTGTAACAATTGTAAACAGTCTATTCCCGTGTATGATGTAAACATTTATGTTTCATGTACGATCTAGTGCATGTACATTGTAAACAAATAGGTTTTATATATAGTGTGAACAATTTAGTATCATGTATATTGTAAGCAAACATGTTTTCATGTATAATGTGATCAATCCAATATTATGTATATTGTGAATGTTTATATGTAAATTATTGAATCTCATGAGTATCGTAAACTATCGAATTCTGTAGGCGATGTTACTCGGCGTTCATGTACAATCTGGGTAGTCGAGTTTTAAATTTTCAAATTCGTCAGTGTTTATAATAATGGTTAGTGGTGAAATGGTTGATCTTCTTGAAGTTGGCTAGCAAGCTTAAATTTATGGTGACAAATAGATGTAAATAGTTCAAACAATGACACGATAACGTAAATGATTACAATGCGTAATTTATTCTAGATTACATCTCCATTCGACTCCATCTTGCCCTAGCTTCAATTGGTCTCATTCACCGCCTCGGTATTGACTTGGGTTTCATTGGTGTTTATGTTAAAGGCACGCCCACGAGCACCACCCTGGTTAGTATTGGCAAGTTTTGGGCATTGGTGTCGGTAGTGGTTTGGGTCACCACACTTAAAACAAGCATTCCCGTTGGTAATAGCCGGAACTACTTGATTGGCTCTGCTTCCCTAGTCAGCTTGATTACCCGGTGGTCTAGAGCGGAAATAGTTGGCTACATGACCGTACCTTCCAAAACTAGCACATAGACGACATGGTACGTTTGGGACATGATGGTAATTGCATGTGCTGCACAAAGATTGTTGCCCACATATTGCTTTTTAACCATGCTCTAAGTCATAGGGGCAACCTGGTTAACTGGGGTGGCTGGAGTAACAACAGCAAAGTTTGCCTTTCGCTTCTTGTTGTTGTAATAGGGTTCAGGCTTGATTTCTTTGGAGGGCTCAAAAGGTGTTGTGGTGTCAGAGACTTTCTTGGCACCCTTTCTTGTCAACGTATCCACCTTCACATGATTATCGGTTAACATGGCGGATAGGCGGATGGAGTCTTCAAGAGTAGTTGGGTTTCTCCCTAAGACGGTATCTTGAATTTTCATAGGTAGACCACCGATGTATTTTTCAATACCCCGAGCCAGCGTTGTGACCATGTGAGGTACCAGAAGAATTAGCTCATGGAAACGAGTTGTGTAGGCTAAACTTTCACCACTGTCTTGGGCAAGACCCCAAAACTCAGCCTCCAGTTTCTTCATTTCATTTCGAGGACAGAACTCATTGGTCATGAGCCTTTTGATTTCATCCCATGGCAAAGCCATTGCCACATCTATAACCCGATTTCTTTTTTCACCCGTTTTTGAAAGACGCTGGTGGCATAGCGAACCTGGAGATTGTCAGGGCAGTCACTGTTGAGGAAGGTGCTTTCAATGCTCTCAAACCATTGCAAAAGGCCCGTGGCTCCTTCAGTGCCATAGAACTTGGTGGGGTTGCATGAGTTAAATTGCTTGAAAGTGCATGGGGGTGGGTTGGAACCACCACCACCACCATTAGCACTGTCACTAGTGCCACCATTGTTGTTATTAGCCTGGGTGAGTTGGTTCACAAGCTGAGCGAGAAGAGCAACAAGGTCATTGTTGTTGTTGTTGGTCTCATTGGCGCAACGGGGAGGCATGCTATAGATTCAAACAAAACAGGAGGAAAGATATAAGAGGTTATGAGGATTTCTTGGATATAAAACAAAGGATAATTTAAAACAAAAGTATTCTTAGTTTGGATTGCACTCAAAGGGTGATAATACCACTTGAATGCTATGACATATTAAGGTTAATAAACTTATATAACTTTCAAGGAGACGTGCTTTACCCTATAAGTAAACACTCATCTCGGGAATTCCCAAGAAAGCATACTGATCCCTCGGTTGATTGAGATTTATATAAAATGGTTTCCTAGACAGAAAACCCAAAATACATGTGTCACCCTTCCAAATTGCACGTATCCTCTACTAGTTAACAAAGTTTAAAACCCTAACGAGGTGTAAAAAGAAATTTAATAGACTTATGTCTATGAGTATGACGTTCCACATGCTATGATGATAATGACATAGAAGGAGGATTGAGACTTAGGATAAGGGTATGGGTATTATTGTTTTTAATTTATTATTTGGGTGAAACCTAATAAGTCATGAAATCTAACAAAGAAACATTAAGTATATTGGCACATAATATATTAGACATGTAGCACATAGCATGTAGCATATCATATAATCATAGAGCATGGCATAATGAGTGTCCTAAGGTTATAGTCTAGGTTAAATGTGTCTAATAACCTAATTCCCTATAACCAAGGCTCTAATACCAATATGTCACACTCCAACCAACGGCGGAATACGTCGGGGCGGGACATGTAGAATGTTCAATAGCACATGGTCAAACTAAAGTTTCATATATTAATTGAATCCAAATTTTCATAACACTTGTTCAACAAAACATGTAGAATTATACAAAAGGAAAACAAGGTACACCATAAATGTTCAATTCATTATTTAACTAAGTTCTCAATCCTATGTGTAGTATCTTGTAAATGATCTCAAAAGTTAGTACCTGAAACATGATAAAAATGAGAGGGTCAACTATAAATAGTTGGTGAGCATACATGGGTTTTGACACCATAAGTAAAATTCAAAATGTTTTATACAATTTATACGATACATGGTATATAAGTCAATTATAGAGAATCTATAGTTAAACTAGGTCTACAATCAAACCTTGTGACTGTTGTGAGGCATAACCCGCAGGTTACCCTAATGTAATGTCAATAACAAACACCCTAACCGGGTGGGTTTGTCAGACGCAATAGATCTATCAATGTTAACAGTTGGCTTGTACTGAGTTAATGATTGTACTAATGTCATGTATATGTAGTCTTAACTCATAGCATTCAAGCATAAAGCACAAATAACACATAACATCATATTATTGAATTGTATATGAGTAATTGCAAAGAGTTTCAAAGTGTAATCATGTTTCACCCCAAAAGTGCAAAATGTAAAAGGGGCTATGTAAAACTCTCTTGTATCAATTGCGTAGGTAACATGAGTAATTTCTTTAAATAAATGAATTTCTTTAATTTATTTATTCAAAACAGTATGTCTTTAAAGAGTAGTGTGATATTATATTTATTTGAATATAATTTACATTAATAAATTTATTTTATTTATTTATAATAATGTGTCAAAAATACACATTAGTATGTATATATATATATATATATATATAAGAAAAAAAAGGTTTTATTTGTTTGAATAGGGTTTAAACCCTAACCATTAATAAAAGTTTTATAAAACTTCGTCTCATGATAAGGTGGTTTTAAAAATCTTTTTTTTAAATACATAAAATAAATATTTTGAATGCTTTGAAAAGAAACAAATGAAAACAATTTTTTTAGACGATTTCATTTTAATAAGGGTTATTGGATTTTAATAATCCCATATTTTACCAATTGGCCAATAATAATCCCAACTGAGAATATTCTTACCACTAGTCCCTACTTTCAAACTATCTTGTTACATTGGACTTCCCGTTAAAAAAACTTAACGCCGTTAGATTTTATATGGCGTGGACATCTGCAAACCACAGGAAAGTCGAGCCAAGCTAGCAGTGGTCTCGTGGTGGGTTTTGAATTGGCTCTGGTGGTGTTTAACTGGTCTCGTTAAACACTACCGTTATCTCTGTTTGGACTTGCCTGACCAACGAGACTAGTTAAACACCACCAAAGCCAATTTCAAAACCCACCACGAGACCACTGCTAGCTTGGCTCGACTTTCCAGCAGTTTGCAGATGTCCACGCCATATAAAATCTAACGGCGTTAAGTTTTTTTAACGGGAAGTACAATGTAACAAAATAGTTTGAAAGTAGGGACTAGTGGTAAGAATATTCTCAGTTGGGATTATTATTGGCCAATTGGTAAAAGGTGGGATTATTAAAATCCAATAACCCTTTTAATAAAAATAGAGGTTTAAAACAATTTAAATTATACAAATGATTATTTTATATTTAAAATCGTTTGCCATGCTGCATGCACCAGCAATGGCTCCGGCTATGCCTGAAAGAACCATGAACCATTGACCTTCTTGAGCTGCACCAACACCCATCATCAAAGATGTGGTGGATAGTAACCCATTATTGGCTCCTAACATGGCTGCCCGTAGCTACTGAGCTCGTTGTAATCGGTCCGGTTCTTTGTTAACAGGATGTGTGTGGTCACCACACGCCTCAAGTGTTTCAGGAGAATCATAAACCATGTTCCAAATAGTGTAAACTTTTATAAAATAATTTTTAAAACACAAATGGGGTTGTAAAACGTCTTTTAAAAATAAAAGTGGCTTGCCCGGGTCGAACCCGGGTCAGCCCGAGCATTAACCACTGCACCAGGGGCTGGCCTTGGAAATAGACTGGTTCGAATTTGTTGTTAGCATGCAATTGCAAAGAATCCAGATCTGGGGCTGTTATTAAACAAAAAGGGCACAAACGGTGGGTTTCGAACCCACGCCACCTGGTTCGGCGGTGCAGTTGCTTACCGGTCGGACAAGGTGGTTTCGCTGATAATAACCTGAAACTTAAAGGATTAAAATCAATACCTGAATCAAACCGAAATCCCAAAATTGAAACCGTATGAACAGGTTGCATATTCATGGGGAAATTAAGTTCAATTCCCTCTGTTGTATGAAATTAACAGAGGGCTTTTGATATCTGTGCTATTATGAACCTAAGGACACAACCCTTACCTGGATTGACTGAGTATCGAGTGCCGGCGGCTAAGTGGTCAGGGACGATGTTCTTGGTATTCGATCGGCGCCCAGAGAGGTAATGTGGTTCAAATGATTGATTACAGAGTTTGTAATGGTCTAAGCGAAGGTGCGGGAGTATTTTAATTTGTCCAATTCCATTTAATTACACGATTTGGTTATAATTGGAAGGTAACATCCGTCGGGCAAGAGTTACGCGTAAATTCGACGAATGTGGATGAATTGGGTCATGAAATTGGGTTGGATACATGCGAGGGTTGATTGAGCATGATTTATGGGGTTGAACGCGTTTAATTTTCGTGATTGGAGATTGAATTGATTCTGTTTTGACCCGGCGAAGTCAAAGTATTTCAAATTCGAAAATAACGCGCTATTTGGTTGATGTGAACTGTAAATTGGGTTGCACAGGGGTTGACGATTGATTTAGAATCCAAAACAAGTCCAACAAAGTCGGGCTCTGCCGAATTTCCCATCCAATTTTGCAAGGATTCGATCCCTTGACTTTTAAAAGTCAACTTTGGTCAAAGATTGTGAATGGGGTCAAAGTTGAGGGTGTGAGGGTTCAAATTCAAGGGTGGAGGGTTCAACTTGAGGGTTCAAGACTACTTTTAATTGAAGTTGTGTTATAAAAATAGTTTTTATAAAACTTGAAATCTAAAATATTATTTATTTTTATTTTAAACTACTTTATGTAAGAAATTCCATTTTTATAATATTATGAATTATGTAAAATGGTTTATTTGATACAAATAATTATTATTTTTTTATATATATTTATAATTAAGTACATATGCGTATACATATATTTATAAAGGTATATAAATACGAAGTTAAAGCTCATAATAAATTTTTTTTTACAAAGTATATTTATAAGTATATACTTGTATAAATATACATACATTTGTTATATATAATAGGAAACAATATGTTATTGCGGGATTGAAAAATTAGAATTTATACACGTTAAAATAATAATTGTTGTGACATATCGCGTTTGAACAAGTATGGGATTTCAAGTGATATTATTGTACTTAATAAAAATGAATAAAAAAAAATTATGTTCTGAAAATCATGGATGTTACAGGTAGTGCAAACCCCAAGTGTGGGGAAGTCTAGGGGTGATAAATTGCTAGGTTATTTGATACATTTTATCTTCGAACCGGGTAGTTATACACTGTGGTGGAAGGATTTGAGTGCTACTTGTGTTATAAATATATTTCTTGGTAGGGAGTTGAGTTTGTTAAAGTTGTGAAGGACCGGTAGGCTGCGTAGGATGAAGGCGCTACCGATTAGGATCAACGAGAAGCCTCCTTATAGGCTTGTTTGAATCTCGGGCAAGTGCCCGAGATGAAGAGTTTGCACGCTTTCCTTGTTTAAGTCCGTGTCATTTTCGTTGTTTTTCGGTATATGTGTTTTGTGTGTGTTGTGTTTTGTAGGGATTCACGCTCGATTCGATGATGAAAATAAGTGGGAACGAAGTTCCAGTTTTTTACATTTGTTTTGATGCATGGAACAGGGTTTTTAAGAATTTGGGTGAAAAGATTTTTAAGAGGCTAAAAATATTCTAAGTATAAAAAAATAGAAAAGTTACTAACTTTCTGTGAAGGAGATCCCCTCGCGGTACGCGAAGGGTAGACCCAAGTCTCTCGCGGTACGCGAGAGACAATAGCTTGAGCCGGGTAGAATTTTGGCTCCTCGCGGTACGCGAGGAGTGGCTCATGGTTTCTCGCGGTACGCGGGGGGTCCTGAGTCACCCATCTTGCCCTTGTTTCCTATGGTCACTCATACCCGTCAACCACACCATACACCACTATCCACTATCTATATCATCACCATTCTCATTTACCACATTTTCTAATCCATTATCCATATCATATCATATCATATCATATCATATCATATCATATCATATCATATCATATCATATCATTCACCGATGGCCATCGACCATGGGAAACTCGGGAACTGTTCGAAACCGATGATTCACCTTGCTGTGGTTTGCCACACATCGGGTACGTGTCCTTGCGTTCTATCCAGAGTCTTAGTGAGTCAGTCGAGTCTTTATGTTTTATTTATGTCAGTTTAATGCTGCGGGTTTGTTATGAGGTTTATTTTGTAGGTATTGTTCGTCTTACCCGTACTCAATCTCCATTCGGGCGGGACGAATGCTTCTATTACTTGTAAAGGCAACCCAGCGATGTGTTCAACCGCGACCGAAATGCTATACGGTGTACACGAGGAAGAACGAAGTTGCACATTTATTTGCATATATATTACCAGCTAAGTCGCTTCCTTTTTTTTGCATTTTTATTTTTAGTTGTGTCTTTCTTAACATTGAGGACAATGTGTCTTTCAAGTGTGGGGATGTGAATGTTTAAGTCAAGGTTGTGTCTTTTATAAAAATCCAAAAATACAAAAAAAAAATTAAAAAATTTTGAAAAAATGTCCCTTGAAATTAAAAGTTTTGCATAATAAATGGAAAATGATAGTACAACTGGATCTGCTTGTTTGAGTTTTAAATGATATAAAATAATAGAAAACGTGTCTAATTAGTGATGTTTTGGTAGACCCAGCTAGCTTGAATAACTTAAATAACCTGTGAGTGTTACTTAGGATTAATCACGTAATAAAATCATGAAGTCTTGTGGGTACTCATCTTAGGGTGTCGGTAATACTGAAACTGTCAATATAGGGTGATAGGTGCCACGTTAAGCTAATATTTAGAGGTTTTTGAAAACTTTCTTGGCAGACCATTCTCTTTTTATGAAAATAAATCCGAGTTTGGTGGCGCCCGCATCCATAATTCCATCTAATAATGAGTATAATTAATAAACTAAAAGCTTGAGTCTTGATCTACGTGTTACCCTCCAGGATGACTACTTGGTGGATACACCCACGGGTTGGGATTTGAGTAATCATTATGTGGATAAATAAGTTCTAATTTATGTGTTTCCCACGGGGATAGTGATTCCGTGGACACGCCTCTAAGTTAGATTCTTATGTGCTGAATTGATAGACCACAACCTATGTCCCACCTTCTGGGATAGTGACTTAGGAGACGCACCCATAGGTGAGGTTGATTCATATATAGTTAATAATACTCATTCCATATTTCATTGATTTCTAAAAAACATGTAAATCTTAGTTTAAAGTGGTTGGCAAATCTTTATGGTTTAACCCGTGCCTAGACATGACCGTGAGATGGGATTAGGTAGAGCTGTAACTTCTAAGTGTGAGTCACATAGATTGATTGATTGTTATATAAATTGGAATTAGAACATATCACGGGGCTAGATAGTTGGCGGTTGGGTTTAATTGGACATAAATACTGATTGTTGCTTTTTAACGCGTGAGTATATTGAACTTCTAATTGGTATTGATTATTAAAGTTAGATCTCAGTTATGATTCCATTTTATACCTTTTCGAGGACGAAAAAGGTTAAGTGTGGGGATATTTGATGTAGTGCAAAGCACACATCTTTATTCCTAGGTTTTCGTGTCGTTTTAACTAGTTTTGTATTCGTTTTGAGCCGTTTTTGTATAAGTTTGAGTCTTTGTTATGTTCTCAGGTGCTTATGATGAATATAAGTGAAAACCCGAAGAAACCGAGCACGAGAATGAAGCCCGAAGTTTAAAAGAGAAAAATGGGAAATTTATGTCTTCACGGTACGCAAAGACCAAGGGAATTGATGTAAGGTCAAATGTCCCATGTTTAAGAGTCGGTTATGTATAGTTTTATGTGTTTTATCTTGTATATTGAGTCGGTTTTATGTTGGTATTTGTGTTTGAGTCTCTGACAGGCTAGAGGTGCTAAATGAGCACATAATGAAGTACAATGAAGAAGGCAGAAAGTACAGGGGTTGAAAGTGTAAAAAGTCAAGTTTCCTGGAAAACCATGTCTTTGCGGTACGCGAAGACTAAGGGGAAACATTTCGCGGTACGCGAGAAACTAGAAAACCAGCCTCAACTGTTTTGTTCTTCGCAGAATGGACGTTCGCGACACGCGAGGATCGACCGAAATAGGAAAACAAACCCTAATTCTAATTAAAAGGAAATCCAGCCCCCATTCTCATCTAATCTTCATTCAGCCGACTACAGAGA
This sequence comes from Smallanthus sonchifolius, assembly GCA_023525975.1. Classification (NCBI taxonomy): domain Eukaryota; kingdom Viridiplantae; phylum Streptophyta; class Magnoliopsida; order Asterales; family Asteraceae; genus Smallanthus; species Smallanthus sonchifolius. Next base: position 23,152,626 of record CM042043.1, read on the forward strand.
GGAGAGGGGCGATTTCCAGAGCCAAACTCATTCCAGGATAAAGATTAAAGCTATGCTCGTGTGCCTGACAAGCATGCGTGGCTAAGCTGCGTGTGGCTTCCTCGTAACGGATGGTTCGTTTAGGTTTCTTGTTCTATTCAGTTGTTTGTATGTTTGGATCTTGTTAGCTTCTGACAATAGCCGGATAGATTGATGTATTGGTTGAGTTAAACAATTTATTTGAATGCTTTGAGTTTATTTGCTTTACAACTTGTGTTTGGTTGATGACAAAACTTTGTAGCCGGGTTGGGTGACTGAAGTGGATAACTTGGTGTTCATAAATTGGGCATCTGTGACGAGTTAGTCGTATAGGTTGCTAACAACTGCTTATCTTCAGTTACTGTTTCAACTGATATTCCAATACTATGTATATGTGGTGTCCATTGTACAACTGAGTATTGCATAAGTCTAAAACCTGAAGTTTGGGAGGGAGTTACATGTTTATTTGATCTGTTTTTTCATTCTAATTTATCAAACTAAGCAATTGAACTATCCACTGATTACTCGTGGATACGATACTCTTCTTACCTTACTAGTTAAGTGTTTAAGGATTGTTTTTGACCTACCAAACGACATCGATCAGGAATATCTTTCGCGGTACGCGAAGAAGTTGAAGAAAGGCCGCGACTATTTTGTTCCTTGCGGTACGCGAGGAACTCAAGCCAATCTCTCGCGGTACAAGAGAGACCTAATTCTCGAGAAAAAACCCTAGTTTCCAATTAAATAGAATTTGATAACCATTAGATGAGGGGTTCGATTTATTGTCCGTCCAGAGAGCAATCTAGGACGATTTTGGGAGTCTGGAACTTGAATCAAGTACAAAATTGAAGCTTTTGGATTCAGGGTGTGTTAAATTAACATTCTAGGTTTTCAAGATTCGATTTTTATTCTTATTTGTTGGGATTAAAACTATGTTTATGTCTTTTACTTCTGTTTTGGCTGTTTTAGGTATGATCCTAGGCTAAACTCATATACTGCCTAGGTCTTATGATGAATGCTTCATAAAGTTATAATTTTTGTTGGTTTTTGGATTGATTGATGGTTTAATGATCTTGTAAAGAATATTAGTATGATAATTTTGATGTATATGCATGCTTTAATTCTGATTGAATGATTGGTTTCAATTTCATGCGTTGATTGTGGTTGTCTGCCAGTTCAATTAGCGTATCTAGGTCATAGATCTTAGGGTTTGTGATTTTGGTGGTTTGCTAGACGTAGTAGCCATAGGAGTTGTGATTGATTGCTGATTAGAGTTAGGTGTTCTTCCTAGTTCAATACCAGGGAGGTGAGAATTATTCGTTTAGTCTTCGTCATTAGGAATTCGAGTGTCAACTATCTGAGAGGAAGTTGGTTTAGGTGTCTAGTGATCGGTTGCTATTCTGAATCATAGTTATTATTCTAAGATTACCCCGTACTTTCCTTGAATGTGTTGTGGACGGTGAGATTGAGAGGTAATCTGTCCATTAGGGTACAATATCATAGTTGGAAATACCCGAGAGGTGATCCAACAATCTGGTGAGTTATTACATCTTTAGGTTCCTTAGTTGGTGACACCCTGAGAGTGATTAGGGATCCGCTAGGTAGTCTATAGTTGTCATCCTTAGAAACCTAGATCCATCATAGTTCGGAACCGATAGAAGTTTTGCTTTGCAAGTAGGATTCCGACCTAGGTAGTGCTCTTCCCATTCCTGATTTCATCCTTAGTCTTTCCTCTTGGTAGTTGAGTCGACCTTGTTTATTGTATTCTTAGTGATAATCTTTAGTGTAGTAAACCCCCCTCAATCAAATCTTAAGTCTAAGTAAGAGTCTATTTTTTTATTCGTAGTGTCTCTAGGGTTCGATAACTCGGTTTACCATTAAGTTGTGCTACACTCGATATGTCCAATTACCTGTCAGTGCGGTTTAGTTCATAGGTACTCCATTTATTACTTTGGTGTCTAGGTTAGGTTTTATAGTTATTTTTATAGACCGTCTGGACGACATTAACCACTGCCAAGTGATCATCCACATCACCAACCTTATCAACATCTTTTGCTATGTGACAGTCGAGTCATAATTAGGAGAGGCTTAAGTTTTTTGGGGTCTAAAGTGAATAAAAATTTTAGGGCATTTTCTAGTAAAGTTTTTAAACCTAGAGTGACTTAAATATAATTACCAACCGGGACAAAGTACATTGATGAATAGTTAGTTCTCACTTCAACGACTGTCATGAATTTGGTGGTCTATGAACGGAAATCATGTAGTATAAACAAGCGTTGACCGTTGGCCATTTGGTGTAATGGTAGTACAAAACTTTCCATAATGGAGGTCTTGGGTTCGAATCATGGCCACAACAAAAAAATGGGTTTGTGGTCATGTTAGCGAACTTAGTTAAGTTCGCCTGTTTCTATAGGGGCGAACTTAATAAGTTCGCCTGGTTCAGTATTAGTTTGTTAGCTTTTCTTGTTTTGTCTATAAATAGCTTCTTTGTAACATTATTCAAGTTATCAATCAAATCATTTCAATTTTACCCCCAATCATTCTCGCTTATTTTCTTTCTTTCGTTTATCATTCTTGCTTGTTTTAGCGACCATTCTCGATATTATAACATGGTATCAGAGCATATATGCTAGATTATGTGATTTTCTTCTCTTTTATGTCCTTTTTTTTCCGCACTCGTTCTTCATTTTTCATTCGTTTTTCTCATTTTTCGCATCGATTGGGGTTCGTTTGATGTTTTGATCCATTCAAAACATTTCGTTTATGTTTCTGATCATTCCTATGGTTGGATTTTATCATATTTGTTTCTAATTTCGAGTTATGATGATTTCTGAATCGTTTTCACGTCTTTCTCTTTGCGCAGGCGAACTTGTTCTTCAGCTTGTCTGTTACGGGCGAACTTACTAAGTTCGCTTGTTTCTTTTTCTCTCCAGCAAACTTATTAAGTTTTCTTATTAAGTTCGCTTAGGGGCGAACTTAACAAGTTCGCTTATTTCAGTTCTTGTTTCTTTGTCTTTCTTGTCATGCCTACTGCTTCTGATCCTAGTGTTGTTGTTACTATGGATTATTCTAATCCTTTATTCTTACATTCCTCTCTTACTCGTTTCTAAAACTTTTGATGGATCTGCATTCGGATCTTGGAAATATGCCATGTCTATTGCTTTGTCTGCTAAGAATAAGATTAGTTTTGTCGATGGAACTGTTGTCCGACCTACTTCCTCTCCTAATATGGAGTTATGGAAAAGAAGCAATGATACGATCATTTTCTTAGATTTTGAACACTCTGTCCAGTGAAATCAGTGACAGTGTTTTGTATGTTGAGACTGTCATCAACTTTGGAAAGAGTTAACTGACCGGTATGGACAGAGTAATGGGGTAAGTATTATCAATTGCAGAAGTCTCTTTCTGTTGTTTCTCAAGGGAATGATGACGTTGCTACTTATTTTACCAAAATCAAAGCTGTTTGGGATGAGCTTAATGCAATCAAGCCTATTCCTCCATGCACATGTGGTACTTCACAACTTATGGCTAAGCGCGAAACAGATGAACGATTGATGCAATTTCTGATGGGTCTTAACCCTTGTTATGACATGATTCGGGGGGAATATTATCATGATGAAGCCTCTTCCCTCAATCAGTGAAGCTTATGCTTTTCTCATTCAAGATGAGAAACAGAGGGAGCTTCATTCACCTTCACAGTTTATTCCTTCAGAATACTTCTATGAATGATTCGGGGGAATATTATCATGATGAAGCCTCTTCCCTCAATCAATGAAGCTTATGCTTTTCTCATTCAAGATGAGAAACAGAGGGAGCTTCATTCACTTTCACAGTTTATTCCTTCAGAATACTTCTATGAATGCTTCTGTGCAGGTACCAAAGAATTATAGTGCTCGGAAAGGTTCTGTTTGTTCTCATTACAAGAAGCTGGGACATGATGCCAGCAAATGTTATCGTTTATATGGGTTCCCTAAAGATTTCAAATTTACTAGACCCAAAGCTGTTGTTAATGCTGTTTCTGATGCTGGGTTACTATTCCTACTTTCAGTGCACCTACTTCTCTTTTTTCTGAACAATACAACAATCTGCTGCAAATTCCTACTGTTCAACCACTCAGCTTTGCAAATTTTGCAGGTATTATTGCTTGCAATTCGACTATGGTCGATACTACTTGGATTATTGATACCGGTGTAAGTAATCACATGTGCTTTGTTTTCAATTTACTTTCTGATGTTCAATTGCTTAACTCGTCCGTTTATGTTCTACTTCCAAACGGACATGTCTTAACTGTTACATAGGTCGGAACAGTTAATCTTACCAAGACGTTTTCTATCTCTAATGTCTTCTTTGTGCCTCAGTTTAAGCATAATCTTTTATCTGTTCCTAAACTTTGTAGGGATACAAAGGGTCTTGTTCAGTTTTCTGAAACTACTTGTTTCTTGCAGGCCCCTTCGCTGAGTAGCCCGTTGGTTCTGGGAGATCTTCTCAACGGACTTTATCTTTTGAATCCTAATAAACTTTTCTCTGTTACAGTTGATTCCTTTTCTCATCGTAATTCTGTTGTTTCTTTGAAACTTTGGCATACTTGTCTTGGTCATTTACTTTTGTACAAACATAAGCAATTGAATGTCTTTTCTAGTGCACATGATTGTTCTGTTTGTCCTAAGGCTAGACATCATAAACTCCTTTTGCATCTAGTAGTATATCCAGTTCTCAAATGTTTGATCTTATTCATATTGATACGTCGGGACCGTATCGATCTACTACATTTGATGAATATAAATATTTTCTCACCATTGTTGATGATTTTACTATAACTACTTGGACTCATCTTTTGACAACTAAAGGAAATGCCTTTACTATTCTTCAAGGGTTCATTGAAATGGTTGAGACTCAGTTTAGTACCAAAGTGAAGCGTGTTCGATCTGATAATGCTTTTGAACGTGGTTCGGGTGTTCATCATGCCGAGTATTTTAAACAAATGGGAATTATTCATCAGACTACTTGTCTCTTATAGAATTGGGTGGTGGAACGTAAAGCATCATCTCGAAACTGCTCGTGCTCTTATGTTTCAATCCATGTTACCAATAACTTTTAGGGAGTGAATGCGTTCTCACTGCTACTCATTTGATTAATATTTTCCCCACACGGGTTCTTAAGAGAAAATCTATTTCTGAGATGCTCTTTGGTAAAGCTCCTTCATATACCCACCTTCACACTTTTGGGTGCTTGTGTTATGCTTCTACTTCTACACTAGGACGAGATAAATTTCAGCCTAGAGCTCAAGCTTGTATTTTTATTGGCTATCCCTTTAGAAAGAAAGGTTACAAGCTTTATAATCTTGACACTCGACAAGTTCTTGTTTCTCGGGATGTGACTTTTCTTGAGCATATTTTCCCTTCTTTACACTCTTCGGATCCTTCTTATTTGTTCCCTTCTCTAAATTATCTGTTTGAGGAGACAGATCCAACTGCTGTTCCTTCATCTTCTTCGACTGCTCCTGAAGTTGATTCCACTCCTCCTCCTGTTTCTCCTGTTCCTCCTCCTCCTCCACCTCCGGAGCTCAGGAGATCTACTCGTTCTTCTGTTCCTCCTTCTCATCTGAAGGATTACGTTTGTAATTCTGTTTCTTTTGTTGATTCGTCTTGTTTTTATACGTTGTCTAGTGCTTGCCAAGCTTCTCATTTTGTTAATCTTGCTGATTTTTCTCCTGATTCCCAGCAGCGTCTTCTCAATCTTGATTCTGTTCAGGAACCTTCTTCTTATAAGGAGGATGCTAACCATCCTGCTTGGCAAGAGGCTATGACTAAGGAGTTTAATGCATTGGAAAGTAGTCAACTTAGGAGGTTATGCATTTACCTAAAGGTAAAAAGGCCATTAAGTGCAAATGGGTGTATAAAGTCAAGTATTGTTGAACATTGCAAAGCCCGTTTTGTTGTTCGTGGTGATACTCAGAAAGCAGGAATTGATTTTAATGATACTTTTTCTCCTGTCGTTAAAATGACTACTATTCATAGTCTCATTGTTGTTGCCACTAAACGACAATGGGGTTTATACCAATTGGATGTCAATAATGCTTTTTTACATGGGGATCTTGACGAAGACATATATATGCTTCCTCCTCCTGGAATGCCTTTATCCTCTCCTGATCATGTTCTTAAGCTCAAGAAGTCTCTTTATGGTTTGAAGCAAGCTTCAAGGCAGTGGTATGGAAAGCTTTCCGATGCTCTTAAGACCAAAGGTTATATGCGGTCTCCCAATAATTATTCCTTATTCTCTAAGACGATGGGGGATTCTGTTGTTCATGTCGCTGTCTATGTTGATGACATTCTTCTTACTGGTAATAATGATCAAGAGATATCTGCTTTGAAGACTTTCTTACATTCCACGTTCCAGATCAAGGATCTTGGCACTCTTAACTACTTTCTGGGCATTGAGGTTCTCAAATCTCCCTCTGGTCTTATCATGACTCAACGCGAATTTGCAAAGGATTTGCTAAGTGAGTTTCCTACAGATGATGTTTCTTCTGTTTCGTCTCCTTTGCCTTTACATTTACAACTCAAGCTCAACGAAGGTTAAGTTCTTGATAATCCTTTGGCCTATCGTTGACTTGTTGGTAAACTCAATTATCATACTCGGCCTGATCTTGCTTTTACGGTTCAGTTTCTCAGCCAGTTTATGAGTGATCCGCGTGTTCCTCATTGGTATGCTGCGTGGCATACTCTTCTGTATGTCAAAGGCACTTGTTCTCAAGGGTTGTTATTTAATGATGATCCCGATATGTCTTTGTCTGCTTATTGTGATTCTGGTTAGCCAGCTTGCCCAAATACTCGGCGTTCTGTCAGTGGCTATTTCATTTCTCTTGGAGAGAGTCCTATTTCTTGGAAATCCAAGAAGCAAGCTACTGTTTCTCTTAGTTCTGCTGAAGTTGAATATCGTTCTCTTCGCCGTGTCACACAGGAACTTGCTTGGTTGACTCGATTGTTTGTGGAGTTTAGTCTTGATAATCTTACTCCCGTTCCTCTCAAATGTGACAGTCAGGCTGCTATTCATATTGCTAAGAATCCGGTTTTTCATGAGCGAAGAAAGCATATCGAGTTGGGGTTGTATACGCCTCCAACTCGAGGGGGGTTTTAGCGAACTTAGTTTGTTTCTATAGGGGCGAACTTGAACTTAACAAGTTCGCCTAGTTCAGTATTAGTTTGTTAGTTTTTCTTGTTTTGTCTATAAATAGCTTCTTTGTAACATTATTCAAGTTATCAATCAAATCATTTCAGTTTTACCCCCAATCATTCTCTCTCATTTTCTTTCTTTCGTTTATCATTCTCGCTTGTTTTAGCGATCATTCTCGATATTATAACAGGTCAGGTCAGGGGGTCCTCTTGTGGTGGGCTGTCGTGGATGTTTTAGGTGTTGCCCCGAGGAAACCCAATTATCCTAGAATATCTAGGTGTTGCCATTCAAAAATAAATAAATAAACAAGCGTTGGGTTTAACAATATTGTTACTTACATTGAATCCCATGGCAACTTCAAGTTTCGATACATTAAACTAATTTTCAAAGAAATTTAGGAGTTTAATCTATTTAGCATATATATAAGCACAAAGGAACCTATTAAATTTTGACAAAAATCAAACTTACTTGCACCTCACACGACTCCTCAAAGTGCTTCGCCACAAAATAATTTAAGATAGTGTATGACATCATTTGAGTCAATTTGTTGCATATGAGGACATAATGTGTGGTCTTAACTTTTCAAAAGATGTGAACTTAAGTGCATATACAATGTTTCCACAAGTTTCTGACAACCAAGCAAATTTTTAGAAATAGTTCTATATTTAGACACCAGTAAGCACTTGGTCCACTGATCATCCAAGTCACCAACTAGGTTTTACTGATTTAGGCACATTGATATCAATTATCAGTTGAAGTTGAAACTCTTACTATGAATACATTATATTTACTGTCAGTTAGTTACCTCTCCTATACCTGCATGCATTCCTGCACTCTTTTGAGTGGATTAATGCCGATAAATTAGTTAATTTAGCATATGTTTCTTTCTTTAGAAATATGATAGAACCCACCTTTTAAATGACTAATAAGTAAATAATCATAGGTTCTGCTACTTTTCTTCTATGTCCTGTCCTTGTTTCATATAAAGTTTTAGATGAATCTATCTTCATAACCATTTGTAATATTATTGGTGAATACCGAAAATGTTTGTGTTAAAGTTGTAATATAATCGTACCAAAATTTGAATGTGGAAGGTAAAATGAGTTTGCCTTAGAGCATAAGTTCACATCTTATGTTAAAGATGATAATTTTCTTCTTTTTCTTGTTCATTCTTACTTGCCATGTTTATGGAACATTATTTTCAATTAAAGTATGGCCAAAGGGATATTTTCATTCATTTGTCATATATAATTGGTAAATTGGATGGGTGAGGTAGCGGGTCAAATGGGTAAACTTTTAAACATGTCGTACCAGTTGGAATTGTTATGGGCATAATATTGTTTGTCGAAAGCTAAAGCGAGTTAGGAGGTTTTAAGAATTTGATATCACTTTGGATGACCTTTTGACCTGTTTCCGTTCTAGACAAATTGTAAAATTTCACCCATTTGACACCTCCAAATTATCACTGGTCAAGTGTCAGGCTCAGATTAACAAGAATGTTAACCAAATAAAAAAGAACAACCACCTTTTCAATTTGATCATTCCCAAAATATTAAAGAACAATAATCAATTTGAAGTCAGTTTTAGTTTGTTTGACATAAGAGTCAAACTGCACTTCTAATAATTTAAAATTTTAAGGCGATAAGGATAATGAAATTGGCATGCGATTAAAGAATATTTGGCAAAGCTTTTAAAGCCAAATCATATGATTTCACAAGATATGGAAGTAACAAGTTCCAAAAATCAAATCACTGCGCAAACACAAAAAAATAAACAACTAACAATCCAATTCTAAAAAACTGAAATCCAAAATACCTTAACATAACTGTCCACATTGGTCTTGGGGATGTCTTGAATGTTAACCGGATCATATGTATAAACCTCATCGCAAAAAGGACTAAAAGCTCATTACGGGTCAGGGGTCAGGCTCTTGGTCTATTTGGGTTCCGTTTGGGCCCCATTTACTTAGGAATGGGTCTATTTTGTTTCTGTTTTATCATAAACGGGATCCAAAAAAAATAATAAATTAGTTTAAATAGAAGCATGTCAAACAAACTAAAAGTTATCCAAAGTCTATTTTTAACGCATGTCTTCTTAAATCCCTTCTATTAAAAATTAGACTATTATTGTAATAATATTGTTTTAGTAATCATTAGTATCATATTAGTTATTAATATAAAATACAAGAAAACTGGACAATGAATCCAGCCCGTACTGAAAATGGCCCATTTCAACCTAAACATGTTTTGACCCGTTATGCAACCCATGTGTCCCGCCCATATTGCCACCTCTAGGAGCCGCCATCGCAGAGGTGGGGAGTACTGGTTCTAATATACTCTGCTGATTATTTGAATAATTTAGCTGATGGTATGGATAACCGTGAGTATGCATTGTTTTCTAAGCAAAATAATATTGCATTTTAGTTTTATTAATGGATAGGGAATTAGAAAGTGAATAATGTTGGATTCGAATAATCCAACAAAAGAACTGTAGATTATGTAATGAGCTCTTACATGGAAGAAGGTGATACAAACTCTCTTTCTTCTTTCAGTTCAGCCAATCACAAATCACAAATAACTATAAAAAAAAGTAATTAATAGAAATATACTTTAAATTTAGTTGATTTGAAAATGACATATATATAGATTCTCAAAACAAGTAATAAATCAACACACTTTATCTTTTATAAGGATATACATATTGAATTCACATTTTCATGTGATTCTAGAAATTTATTGGTCAAAATCATGGCTTTCTACCATAACATCTTAAAGGCCACCCTATGCAACGTAAGTTGCAGTTTACCTAATGGGTTTACAGGGTACCGGCGGGTCCCGTAAGTTTTTTTGCTAACATGTTCTAAAAAAATCCTCAAAATCATATGCTAATGAATCCAATAAACCAACATATGAATTCAGTCCCTTCTCATTTGAGTAGATTTTGTTAAACCCAAAGTCAATGTGATAAAAATATTAACTTCATGTCTGATTGAAATAAGAAAAAAACCGAATTTTCTTATTCAACAAATATAGAAAATAAGAAGAATCATATTCTGTTTGAGAATCCATTAACTTAACTTTTGACATTAAAAAGTTTAAGCTATTAATAGGCAATTGTGGAATTGGAATATGTAGCAATATATTAGTTTAATCTCATGAAAAGTGATTACTGATTTGAACATATTAATTCATATATATTTTTTTTTGTATTTCACTAACTTATTATCATCAACTCAGTTTTAGGTTTTTAGCAACAAGTCCTAGCTCAACATTTATTGTGTATCAATTAAGAACCCAATATTTCATGCTGACAGCTCTTGTCATTTCAATCAACAGAAACAAAATTTGCTGAATCAATTAGAATGTAAACTTTGTTGCTGAATGAAAGATAAATAAAATAGTTAATTTAATAAACAAGTACCTTTAGTAGTCTTATAATTTGATGCAGGGGATATGAGAGATGAAGGGCCAGTAGTGAGACTGGGAGCCTCTTCCATTACACCTTTTTACAAGATTTGGGCATTCACATACTTTCAAACTCAAAAGGGAAGGCAACAATGTTTCTGGTAGATGCTTCATCTTTGGGCATGCTTTCATTTCAAGATGTTGAAGGGATGTGAGGTGTTGGAGTCCCATTGAAAGTGATTCCATTTTATCAAATCCAACTATGTGAAGTGTAGTAAGTGATGAAGGAAGGAGGTCCGACAATTGATGAAAATTATTCACATGGGGCTCACCATAACCATATACCGTTAGATTAATACGAGACGTTGGAAAATTCCGAGTGCCCCACTCTGAGATGGGTTTCGTCAATCCTCCTATTTTAAGCAAACACAATTTGGGAGGCCAAAGCCCACCAAGAAAGGAAGTATCAATACTTGGACAGTTTATGATATCCAGATCTTGTAACATGGTGAGATTTGATAGCTCGGGAAGTGACTCCAGTTTTTCACAATAAGAAATTGACAATCTGGTGAGGTTCGATAACTGAAGGTCAAGAAACGACTCAATGCCGGGACAATCCCATATAATCAGGTGGGTGAGGTGAGTGAAATTACTCAATTGAATGATTGATTTCATATTCTTCCAACTAGCTATATATACCCGTTCAAGCATTGGCATGCTTATGTTGTTGATTTTTTCTATTAGTTTCTCACAAGAATTTATAGCAAGTAACTTAAGATTATGACCTCCTCCTCCTGTTGCTGTTGGGAAGGAGATACGTGTAACTGAACTACAATAATTCATGTCCAAACTCTTAATGCTAACGTTGTTGGGACAACAACGCTCTATGCTATCACAAGAGGAGACATTCAAACTCCTATGAGATGATAAGAGACTACTCTCCAAATTATCATCTTCCTTTTCTTTCTCACCTAAACTCACAAGATTATCACACTCCTCAACATTCAATTTCTTTAAATTCACAAAAACCTTACTTGCCTTTGCTTCTGATCCCCACAAGTATCTTATTTCATTGCAGTTCTCTATTCTTAGTTCTTTAACCGCCATAAGATACTCTATAACACCTCTCCAAACCTCATCTCTAAGCCCTAAAATCGATCTTATTTCCAACTTCGTGATTGATGAAGCTGCCTGAACAATACTTCTCAACACACCATCACCACATTCACCTATTTTTAGAATCTCAAGTGAAGGAATTGCTTCAAGTGAAACATCAATCAAATTGGGACAACTATTTATATGAAGGTATGGAAACACTGCATCTGAGCCCTCGGTTTTAGTTGACCACCCCTCCCAACCCAACATATCTTCAAACCTTAGAACTTTAAGTAAACGAAAGGCAACGCAATTACTCCCCCTTAACTCCAAACCTATGTCTTTAACATTATCCATCCCTTGAATAAGCAACTCTTTAAGTGAAGGTAGTTGCCCAAATGGCGGTAGAGATGTGCATTTTCTACAACCACGTATCGACACATTAACCAACTCATGAAAAGATGGATCACCAACCCAATTTGAAAACTCTGTTCCCCCGTATGACATAATTTTAAGCTCTTTCAACCTATCACTATTAGGCTCGAGCTCATTGAGAACTTCCTTTTCAAGTGGATTGTAGGTCCCGAAACAGACCTGTAGAACACAGATCTGAGTTGAAATCCACAAACAGTCCGGATCGAGAGGCGGAATCTCTGGATCCGGTATCACTCTCGAATCAGAAATGGTAGAGACGGGTGTGGGAATCACATACACGAACAGAAACATATAAAAGTGAAGAAGAACAGATAATTTAAAGCATAAAACGTATGATTCTTTGAATGAAATGAAAATAAACGCTCATCATACACTAACAATTAGTCTCACCCAGGGTGAGCTCCCCCTGGGGTGGTGATTCCCTCTATAGACACACTCACTCCTAATGGGTATTCTTCTATATATAGGAGGCCTCATGTGCCTTGTTTTCCAAGCCACCGCCAAAGAGGCTTGAAAAACAGGCATCGAAACAAGGTAGTTTCGATAGAATAAATGTTTAACCGAAACTACTAGTTTCGATTGAACAAATGTTCAACCGAAACTACTAGTTTCGATACTGTAGTTTCTATTGACAGTATCAGTCTAATTTCTATACCCAACATGGACCCCTTCGTGAACCATCATACACATCATCCCATTTCAGCTCTAAGTTAGTAAGCCTTTTTTTAGATAAGTTTGCCTCTCGTGCATGTATTGGGATTTGCACTTTGTGCAACCCCTCAATGGAAACTTTTCCGTGGAGATTCTCTAATCCTTTAAGCTCGGCTATTGTAAGCCCACCATCTCCTCTAATGATGATCTTGGGGAGAGTTTGCAGGCTTCTCAACTCACCAATCCCTAAGGGCAGCTTCTTTAAAAGTGGAGTTTCTCCTATGTCAAAATGTTGTAACTTTTTTAGCTTTAGGAAACTTGTAGGCAACTTAGTCAAGAACTCACAGCCAAAACCAATCAACGTCTCCAAATTATAAAGATTACTAACATTCTCCGGTAACTCTTTTATACTAGTTCGAGATAAATTAAGATACCTCATATGTTTCAAGCTACCAATGCAATCTGGTACCTTACTTATATCAAAGCTACTCAAACAAAGAACTCTTAGCATTTGTAACTCAGGAAGTAAGTCGACCAGAATCTTATTAGATAAATAAAAGCTTTCGCATGTCTGGTTAACCCCAACAGGTACCGCAAACAATGTTCTCAAACTTTTAGCTCTTTTGAAGGCCTCGAACTTGTCATAAGTTGTATACTCCTCACGAATAAATGACATATGGCGGTACTTTGCCAAAGCTTCTTTCCCCAAATCCATATTATTGTCAAACCTTAAATAAAATTCTCCCGAAACAAATGTGGCCAAGTAATTTATCAGATCATGCATCACAAACAAACATTCATCATTAGGCGCTTGTTCAAAAACTGACCTTGATAACAACTCTTCAAAGTACTCAAGGCCAAGCCATTCTGGTGACTTGATTGCATTAGATTTGTTTAGAAATCCTTCTGCCATCCACAGTAAGACCAACTCCTCTTGTTAAACAAAAAGTCTTTAGGGAACAAGGAGCAATATGCAAACAAATGTTTCAAATCTTTAGAAAGATCATGGTAGCTAAGCCTAAGGGCTGGTACAATAACCTTCCAATATGCAGAAAGATCACCAACATTTTTCAAATTCCATATCTTACTATTTAACACATCATCCCACTTTTCTTCATGTGCTTTAGTCCTCAATAGACTTCCGATTGCCTTTAAAGCCAGAGGCAAACAACCACACTTTTCCACAACCCCTTCACCTTTTGCCCTAAGTGTTGGGTGTGAGTCAAAGTTATCTACACCCAACGCATGTAGAGCAAGTAGAGACAAAGCATCTTTATCCGAAAAAATTTCTAGACGATCTAGATGATCAAAACCTATCATGTTTAGCAATTGCTCCTTGCGAGTTGTCATGATTATCCTACTTCCAGGTGCCCCCAAATGAAACGGGCGCATGAGGTTTTCCCACTCCTCATATTTCTCAGTCCACACATCATCAAGCACGAGTAGAAATTTTTTGTCCTTAAATTGCTCTTAAAGAGCCATCTGAACCTGATTTAGATCTTTTAATTCTTTGTTTTCTCTAGTGATAGATTGAAAGATGGTATCACTTACCATTTGTAGCTGATTTAGATCTTTAAATTCTTTGTTTTCTCTAGTCACAGATTGAAGGATGGTATCACTTATCTTAAAAATATCAAAATCATCAAAAACACAAACCCATGCCTTGAGTTCAAAGTGATCGTTCACCTGTGTATCATTATACAAAAGTCTAGCTAGAATGGTCTTACCAACCCCTCCCATACCAACTATGGGCAAGATGCTTAAGTTTTCCTTAGACGACTCACCCCCTAACAACTTGTTGAGTAGTTTCTCTTTCTCACCTTGTCGTCCAACAACATCATATTCTAGCAAAGATGTTTCTTTTCCTCTGTTAGTATTATTCTGTTTTTCATCTTTCACAATCAGACCAAGATCACCTTTTTGTTGTTCTAAATTTTGCAACTTTTTGGTGATACTATCTAACTTGGAAGACAACCTATGACTTAGTGAGAAATTTGTGCAGCAAGTTGGGACGACGAGCTTTCTTACCTTGCTGGTGATTGGTTCTGATTCCGGGGTCAGATCACGTTGTATGGCTTCAGTAGCCACATCGTCAAGTATGTCATCGATAAATGTTGGAGACTATTGAGCCATAGTCCAACAGATTCATCGGTTATTTCCTTCCGAGAAGCATCATTAAGCAGAGCTTCAATTTGGCGCAAGGTGCTCTGCAGTTCTTTCAGCTCAGAATGAATCTTCTGAGTGCGAACAAACTTCTGCTGATAGTTTTAGTAAGTTTAATATTGGGCGAAGCTAGCTCAAAGGGAAGAAGATTCGTAATGATGTACCTCAGTATGCTGATAGTTTTAGTAAGTTTTTGCTTGTTTAATATGCTAAATATGTTTTCCCATACTGTTAAAATGCTAAAATCTTTTTAGTCAATTTGATAATTTTATTTTCTTTCTTTTGCATGTTGGACTTCTCCCGGGTTTTTGTTTAATCCCATATGCTGTTTGGGCTTCATTTCAATCCCGTACTTGTTCAACACAATATGACACATTAATTATTATTTGAACGTGTATCAATTCTAAGTTTCAACCTTGCATTAACATATTATTTTCTCTCTCTCTCTCTCTCTCTATATATATAAATATATATATATATATATATGGGAGGGTTCCAGAGAAAACCACATAGTTAGGCGAAAACCGAGAAAAACACTAAAAAAACCAATTTTAACCAATAATATAATAATATTTATTTTTTGTTTTTATTTTAAAATTATTTTTTAATAAAAGTATCAATGTAATATTACACATTTTTACCAAAATATTTTTTTTAAACATTGGCTTACGTATACATAGTCTATTACATAAACATAACATAATCTAATCATAACAGGATGCCCGTCTTCGTATCATCCGGGTAACTCATCAAGCCGCCCAGCATCACCTTCCATCTTCGTAACCCGCCTTAACCTGAATGTGCATACTAAAAAGTCAGCTACGCTGGTGAGTTCTAGCTTTTCATAAAACCTTAACTTCAAATATTTTGCCAAAAACATATCCTTTAACTTCATTAATAAAAGCGCATAAAAACATGCAATAACATAACATAACATCATAAACATAAGTCAACGAACATATCGAATCTGCGCCTTCTCGTAACCGTCAAATCCATACGTCACATACTAGTGGAATAACCTAAAGATCACCACCACTAGGCCCATCAACACCGTACTGTCCTTCGGGTGAAGAACTCCTAGGGCCCGATACTTAGGTTATTCAATACCAACTTCAAGCACGGCATCACAAGGATGACACGTACCAAACTTCAAGCACTGCACCCCGTAAGGCGCAAGTACCAAACTTCAAGCACGACTACCCCGTAAGGTAAATCGTACCAAACTTCAAGGATCACGATAATCCCCTTGGTGACCGTCATCACCCCAGTTGTACAACAGTTGGCCAGCCACAAAGGCCCCTAAAAGGTAAAGGCCCATAACATACATCCCATACCCATAACCTTCATTCCCTAAGGAATAATGGCAGATTTATTCGTTCGTGACTTTCGTAAACATTCACTTCTTTTACTTCAAAACTTCAGTTAAAGCATTCGTACGTTTTATTAAAAATCATTCATTCATTCGTAAACACTACGTAAACTTCTTTTGGCAAAATATTTCATAAACACTTCCTTCATAACCTTTTTCCTTCCAAACATCGTTCATAAACATCGTTTCATAAAACGTCACACAAATCATTAACAAACATCGTTTTATAAAAACAGACACATCGTTACGTATGCACACCAGCCCCAAAAACATTATTTTAAACATTTAAAAGAGGGCTTCTAGAACTCACCGTATAAGCTAATCTGGGTTGTCCTAAACAAAGGTCCAACAACGTCACTTCCGATCTGAATTAATTAGTTAAATACACATCAGACCCAATCCCGACTCTAACGGTTTAACCATTCTAAACATATTGACTTTACTTAATCAGCCTGATGCCTGCGCACTTAGCAAGTGCGCAGGGACTTGTTCCTTCGTACTTAATAAGTGCGCAGACTTTGCTTCATGCGTACTTGATAAATATGCAGTACCTGCTTCATTCGTACTTGATAAGTACGCAGGACCAGCTTCATGCGTACTTGATAAGTACGCATGATCAGCTTCATGCGTACTTGATAAGTACGCATGAACTGCTTCCTCACAAAAACCCTAACTTTCGCCTTCGGGTCTGATCACGTCAAGATCCCGAACTTGTTTACTTCAAAACGTTTGCTTTTCATTAAGGAACCCAAATATATATTTTCCTTCCAATTTCATCCGTAAAAACGTTACATTTTCATCCAAAACCCAAAAAACCCAAAAATGAACAAAAACTCAGATTTAGGCCAGATCGTTACCTGAATCGAGTTTCTGATCCGGTGGTTCTTCTCACGAGCTCTGGAGCAACACACTCCTCAAATCTCGGGTCGATCCGACAACTTTCTCTCTCTATGGTTTCTCTCTCTAGAAGTTGCAAATGAGAGAAATGGGTGGTGACCTTGGCTATTTATAGGGGAGGCTCCCCTTCCAGCCCGCCGGCTCATCCGGCCCGACCCGACATGCCTCGTTCGTTTATTCCATTAATATAACTGTCGTTTTGTTTTTGGGATGTTACAAATCTACCCCCTTACAATAGGTTTCGTCCCCAAAACCTATCATAAGTCAAATAGTTGAGGGTACGACTCCCTCATTTCCGTATCTGTTTCCCAAGTGGCTTCCGATCCCTTACGACTTCAAGAATTCCTAATTCCTTCTGTCCAATCTCACCCCAGCAAACCGGGGTCCTACATCTTCTCCCATACAACATTTCGTAAGGCGGCATGCCTATCGTCATGTAATGACTATTGTTGTAGGAGAATTCGGCTAACGGCAGATGACTGTCCAAACTGCCGCCGAAATCGATAATACAAGCACGAAGCATATCCTCCAATGTCTGAATGGTCCTTTCGGACTGACCATCCGTTTGTGGGTGGTATGCCGTGCTAACATTGAGTCTCGTGCCCATCGCCTCGTGAAATCTTTTCCAGAACCTCGATGTGAATCGTGTGTCCCGGTCAGACACGATCGTCAAAGGCATCCCATGCCGTGCTACAAATTCTTTAATAAATACTTTCGCTAACCTTTCTGACGAGAACGTCTCACGAATAGGTAGGAAATGAGCACTCTTCGTTAAACGGTCCACAATTAACCAAATGGTATCATGACCTTTAGCTGTGCGAGGTAGCTTGGTTATGAAGTCCATGGTAATATGTTCCCACTTCCATTCCGGTATATCAAGTGGTTGAATCTTTCCATACGGTTTCTGGTGTTCAGCCTTTACTTGCGAGCAAGTCAAACACTTGCTTACGTACTTTGTCACTTCATATTTCATTCCAGGCCACCAGTGTTCATTCCTTAGGTCTTGGTAGATTTTATTGGTACCAGGATGGATAGAGTACCGAGAGTTATGAGCCTCATCCAAGATTTTGGTTCTAAGCTCGCCACCCATAGGTATCCATACCCGTCCAAAACGTGTCCTAACACCAAGGGTGTTATATTCCAACTTGTCCTGTTGGCCAACCATCCTTTCCTTCTTTATGTTTTCTTCTTTAAGTGCCTCATCTTGAGCCTTTTCAATTTCTCTCATCACATCCGATGTTACCACCAACCGGCAAGCTTTCACTCTAATAGGAGTAGGCACATCCTTTCGGCTTAGAGCGTCAGCCACCACGTTTTCCTTTCCAGGATGGTATATTATTTCACAGTCATAGTCTTTCAACAATTCCAACCATCGCCTCTGCCTCATATTAAGTTCCTTTTGTTCGAAGAAGTACTTAAAACTTTTGTGGTCGGAGTAAATAGTAAACTTCACCCCGTAAAGGTAGTGCCTCCAGATTTTCAATGCAAATACGACAGTAGCAAGTTCCAAATCGTGAGTCGGATAACTGACTTCGTATACCTTCAATTGTCGTGATGCATAGGCGATTACTCTCCCGCGTTGCATCAACACACACCCTAATCCCTGACCCGAAGCTTCAGAGTATACCACCAAGTCTTCATTGCCCTCGGGAAGGGCCAAGACCGGAGCTTGGGTTAGCTTCTCCTTCAATTTCTTAAACGCATCATCCTGGGTCGAACCCCATTTGTACTTTACCTCCTTCCGAGTCAACTTTGTCAACGGTGAAGCTATTTTTGAGAAATCCTGGATAAATCTCTGATAGTAGCCTGCCAATCTCAAGAAACTGCGGATTTCAGTTGGCGTCTTAGGAATATTCCATTCCCATACCGTCACTATCTTTGTTGGGTCAACCATAATGTCGTTCGGGTTAATTACGTGACCTAGGAATTGGACTTCCCTAAGCTAGAACGTGCATTTGGAGAACTTAGCATACAACTTTTCCTTTTTCAGAGTCTCTAACACCTCCTTTAAGTGACATGGGTGATCACCCTCATTCTTGGAGTAGATGAGGATATCATCGATGAACACGATCACCGATCGGTCCAGCATCGGTTGACACACCCTATTCATCAAATCCATGAACGCTGCGGGTGCGTTCGTCAATCCGAAAGACATTACGCGGAACTCGAAATGTCCATAACGCGTGTGAAATGCAGTTTTCGGTATGTCTTCTTCCCTTACCTTCAACTGGTGGTACCCTGACCGAAGGTCGATTTTTGAGAACCAACTTGCGCCTTGCAATTGATCGAACAGGTCGTCGATCCTTGGTAAATGGTACTTGTTCTTCACGGTACGTTTGTTCAACTCGCGATAATCAATACACATTCTCATCGAACCGTCTTTCTTCTTCACAAACAACACCGAATCACCCCAAGGCGAGATGCTCGGTTGTATAAATCCCTTCTCAAGTAGTTCGTCTAATTGGGCCATAAGTTCTTTCATCTCCACTGGTGCTAGTCGATATGGAGCCTTAGCCACGGGCTGGGCATCTGGTACTAAGTCGATTCGAAATTCAATCTCTCTGTCGGGTGGTATCCCAGGCAAATCCTCTGGAAACACCTCCGGGTACTCGCGTACCACAGGTACATCGTCTAGTTCCTTCACTTCCTTACACTTGTCAATTACGTACACCAGGTAAGCCTCGCATCCGCGCCTCAAGTAATTTGTTGCCTTAATCATTGAGATGACGTTTGGCATCGGGCGTCACGATCTCCAAAAACCTCGACTTTGCTACCATCCGGAGCCTTGAGTCGGATTATCTTTCGTTTACATATGATTTGTGCTTCGTTGGCAGTTAACCAATCCATACCTAACACGACATCAAACCCTCCCAAAACCATAACAAACAATATGACTGGGAACCTATGACCTTCTATTTTTATCGTGGAGTTGTCAACTACATCGGTCACTCTCGCAGTTCTACCCTCAGTGGTTTCTACGCTAAAAGCCCTTTCTAGCTTACTGACAGTGTACTTCACTCGTTTACAGAAAGTCGCAGATATAAAACTCTTACTGGCACCCGAATCGAATAACACAGATACAAAAGTGTTGTCAAGGATAAACGTACCTGACGCCACGTCGGGGTCCGCTCTGGCCTCTTCTTGCGTCAGCGCATAGGCGCAAGTCTTTGCTCGGGGTCTCTCTTCTTTCTTCTCCGGGCCTTTCCCTTTCCCAGCTTAACCCATCCTGGGCTTGGTGCATTCCCGGCTCATATGACCACTCTCCCCACAGTTGTAGCATTTGAAGCCTTGCGGGCATTCACGGGAGTAGTGTCCGGTTTTGCCGCATTTAAAGCACAGATTTGACCCTAGCCGACATTCACCCGCATGTCTTACCCCACATTTTCCACAGACTGTCGTCTCACCTACTCTGGCCTGTTTGTCCCGAGCCCCAAACAACTTCCTACCCGATCGCTCAGCGGGAAAACTCAGCTTTTTCTTAGGCTCTTCAATGGCAACGACATTCAGCGCCAGATCATCAAATACCACGCCGCTCAGTTCTACTACCGAATCATAGGTAGTAGGGGCGTTTGCCTTAACATAGGTGCGGACCTGGTCCGGCAGTCCTTGAATGTAGCATGCAATCTTTCTTTCCTCAGTCGTGACAAGATGTGGCACCAGACGTGCCAGTTCATTGAATCGGGTTGTGTACTGCCGGTGCGTCATGCTCCCGGCCTTCAAACCTATAAATTCCCCCTCTACCTTCTCAATCTCGTTCCTTGGGCAGAAATTCTTGATCACCAAGGTTTTCAAATCAGCCCACATCATTGCAGCCACAACCTCACTCCCTTTTGCTTGACGTACACCTTCCCACCAATGGGATGCTTCCTCTCTCAAGGAGTTAGCAACAAATTTCACAACTTGATCCGTTCGACATTCGCTCAGACGAATGGCAGCCTCCATACGAATCACCCAATCAAACGTAGCTACCGCATCTTTCTTCCTAGTCAAGACCGGCGGGTCACATGCCTTAAAGGACTTATAGTCGCAACCACGGTTAAGCGGTGCGTTGATTGCCTCAGTGTTCGGGGTATCAACCGCCGTGTTAGACCTACCCGTCTCATTAACCTTCTTTAATGCTTCTGCCAACGGTCCTGGCAAAGAAACTTTCATCAACTCTATGAACTCTCGAGCTATGGCTGCTCTCACTTCTGGTTCGAAAGTGAAAGGTTGTTTTTCAACCTGTGTCTGCTCAGTTCCATGCACACCAACGGCCGGTTCAGTGTGAACTCTTCCTTCTCCACTATACTCTTGGCGCGCAGGGGTCCTGCCGCGCCCACCGTTACGACCACCGGTACGACCACCGATACGGCCCCCACCACGCCTTCTGCTCTTTCGTCCCGCTATTTCGTTCTATAAGACAAGGAATCCAATGTCATCACGCTAGTTAACAAATAAAATTCAACAAGCACTATAAGATGTTAATATACACTGGCCATCTGCAATTAACCATTACACTACCTTTCAATTTCTATTTGACCACCTTTGTGATTCCATCAGAACACAAGTCCTTACCTAACCCTTTCTAAGTCATACTATATATGTAAATATATACTACCTTCATACCTGATGCTGTGGATCGAGTTACCCGTACTGGCATCCGCTTTCGGTCCCATTCACAGTTTAAGTTCAGACACTAGGAGTGTTCGAATCTCTCAAACTATTGCTCTGATACCAACTTGTAAGACCCCAAACCCGGGAGGCCTCACTTGTTGGATTTACTCATTTACAAACAGTTCTTAAACTTGAATATCAAAATAACGTAGCGGAAAATACTTCATTAAAACATAACTATTACATTGTTCAACATGCGGAAGCGTAACATAGTCTATTACATAAAAATAACATAATCTAATCATAACAGGATGCCAGTCTTCGTATCATCCGGGTAGCTCATCAAGCCGCCCAGCATCACCTTCCATCATCGTAACCTGCCTTAACCTGAATGTGCATACTAAAAAGTCAGCTACGTTGGTGAGTTATAGCTTTTCATAAAACCTTAACTTCAAATATTTTGCCAAAAACATATCATTTAACTTCATTAATAAAAGCGTACAAAAACATGCAATAACATAACATAACATCATAAACATAAATCAACGAACATATCGAATCTGCGCCTTCTCGTAACCGTCAAATCCATACGTCACATACTAGTGGAATAACCTAAAGATCGCCACCACTAGGCCCATCAACACCGTACTATCCTTCGGGTGAAGAGCTCCTAGGGCCCGATACTTAGGTTATTCAATACCAACTTCAAGCATGGCATCACAAGGATGACACGTACCAAACTTCAAGCACTGCACCCCGTAAGGCGCAAGTACCAAACTTCAAGCACGACTACCCCGTAAGGTAAATCGTACCAAACTTCAAGGATCACGATAATCCCCTTGGTGCCCGTCATCACCCCAGTTGTACAACAGTTGGCCAGCCACAAGGGCCCCTAAAAGGTAAAGGCCCATACCATACATCCCATACACATAACCTTCATTCCCTAAGGAATAATGGCAGATTTGTTCGTTCATGACTTTCGTAAACATTCACTTCTTTTACTTCAAAACTTTAGTTAAAGCATTTGTACGTTTTATTAAAAATCATTCATTCATTCGTAAACACTTCGTAAACTTCTTTTGGCAAAATATTTCATAAACACTTCCTTCATAACCTTTTTCCTTCCAAACATCGTTCATAAACATCGTTTCATAAAACGTCACACATATCATTAATAAACATCGTTTTATAAAAACAGTCACATCGTTACGTATGAACACCAGCCCCAAAAACATTATTTAAAACATTTAAAAGAGGGCTTCTAGAACTCACCGTATAAGCTAATCTGGGTTGTCCTAAACAAAGGTCCAACAACGTCACTTCCGATCTGAATTGATTAGTTAAATACACATCAGACCCAATCCCGACTCTAACGGTTTAACCATTCTAAACATATTGACTTTACTTAATCAGCCTGATGCCTGCGCACTGCGCAGGGACTTGTTATTGCGTACTTAATAAGTGCGCAGACTTTACTTCATGCGACCTTGATAAATACGCAGTACCTGCTTCATGCGTACTTGATAAGTACGCATGACCCTCTTCATGCGTACTTAATAAGTACGTAGGATCAGGTTCATGCGTACTTTGATAAGTACGCACGAACTGCTTCCTCGCAAAAACCCTAACTTTCGCCTTCGGGTCTGATCACGTCAAGATCCCGAACTTGTTTACTTCAAAACGTTTGCTTTTCATTAAGGAACCCAAATATATGTTTTCATTCCAATTTCATCTGTAAAAATGTTACATTTTCATCCAAAACCCGAAAAACCCATAAACGAACAAAAACTCAGATTTAGGCCAGATCGTTACCTGAATCGAGTTTCTGATCCGGAAGTTCTTCTCACGAGCTCTGGAGCAACACACTTCTCAAATCTCGGGTCGATCCGACAACTTTCTCTCTCTACAGTTTCTCTCTCTAGATGTTGCAAATGAGAGAAATGGGTGGTGACCTTGGCTATTTATAGGGATGCTCCCCTTCCAGCCCGCCGGCCCATCCGGCCCGACCCGACATGCCTCGTTCGTTTATTCCGTTTTTATAACTGTCGTTTTGTTTTTGGGATGTTACAATAGTTTACTCATCCACAAATAATTTTATAATAATTTATGTTTTTATTCATCAATGACATTTGAATGCATTATCAACTTTATGTTATGTAATTTAACTAATTAATTGGTTTTAATATGAGAGAGAAAGATATAAGAGAGAGTATGAGAAATACTAGGAAACTAATTAATTAATTTGCAAAGTAATTTCCTATTGTTCCCATTTGTAATTAATTTAAATCAATATTAATTTATATAATTATAAATTTACCATTAAAATATGTCAACCATTGATCAAACAAGATCAGTGGTTAATATTAGGTTAGCATGGTTTTCTTATAAAATGGAGTTAGCATTTGAACCCTACCATACTGTATATATATATATATATATATTTATAAAAAATATATCTAAATATATATATATATATATATATATATATGTTTGATGTTATTAATTAAACTATTTATATAAGTTGTAATATTTATAGAAATGGAATTTATTCCTTTATAAAATGTATAATTAAACAAATAATGTTCAAGTTTTATAAAAATAAATTTTATACATAATTAAAATGATTTTTTAAATCAAATAAAATGACCTTGAACTCTATTCTATAGTTTGAACCCCCTCACTTTCCAATTGAACCTTTTCATGTTTTGAACCTCCATTTCACTCAATTTTGACTTTGAAAGTCATAAGGAACATAAATAATTTACATTAGCCACGAATTCATGTGTAATAACTCCTAATAATCATGCATAAATGTTTAAACATTTGTTTGTTTCCACTAAACATCTTTATATCAAATGATTAATATTTTCTATGGATTTAAAACTTTTTCAAATTTCATATTTATGTTTCATAAATATATCAAACTTGTGATATATATTTATTCACTATATTATTATAAAACTTTCTTAACTCATGCATTAACTAATTTAAGTTATCATGATTTTAATTTCAAAATTTCTTTTTAATGAATTATAGTCATAGGAGTTATTGTAACATTAAGTTATAGGTTTCAATCTTTAGAATACTAAATTCAGACTTAGAAAGTCTAAAACCACACATTTATAGCTACAAGGTTCATTTATGTATCTTTTTATAAAAACTAATACTTAATAGATCACTAATTTAAACCTTTTACAAAAAATCAAAATTTAATATTTATTTAGTCATTAATGTTATTAAAAACCTTAAAGATAAATACCCATTTTTTTAAACATACAATTTTTTTATATAAATTAGTGGTAATTAAACCTCTTAATTATCCTTGAATATCATAAAACATAATATTATTAATTTACTCGTTATCATAATTTTCTCATAATCCCCCACTATAAGTAGACCCTCATTCTACCCTCATTCTCACACCATTCTCACAAAATTAAAGAGCCCCAAGGCTGCCATAATCAAGTTCTAATCCCTCCCTCAAGATCCAAAGTTGTTTCATTGTTCTTAAGTAAGTTATATCCGCATCCTATCTTGTGTTCTTGTTTTCTATTCAATATTTTTATTGAAAACAACTATGTATATGTGATTTCCTAACACTTACATGTTATAATCATAGATCCATGTTTACAAAGCTTGATTTAATCAATAAATATAAAAAACCTTTCTCTAAAACATAAAAACTATAATGCTGAATTTTTTATAGATTCGTCACCCTATCTTCTCGGGGCCATAACTCCCTAAAAATAGGACCTTTTCAAGAGTTTCTTATTTTTTTAAAATCAAGTTTAAGGTCTCACGGTCAAAACGCCTACTCGCACGTCTTCTAATTCTAAGTTTAAGTTCCCCAAACAGCCCGCGCAAGATCAGTTCGCAAAGATGTTAAAAACCGTCAAAAGCCTCACTTTTTTGTAAACTTTCATAATCTTCTTAATCCCTTCTAATTCATCTATCTTTTATGTAATCGTTGAGTAATTTGGAATAAAACTTATATAACCTATCTTTTTTACATGGTATCAAAGCCTCATTGCTCTTGAATCGACGGTTTTTCTTCAAATGACACTATTTCCGACGAGTTTGAGTTTAGGTTCTTGAAACCCTAAAATCGGACTTTGCCGGAATTCTTGTGTTGGAACTATTTTTGGTGACAACGAGCTTTAAGATTCTATGTCTTAGTCTTGGAGTCTTTGCTTGTAATGTGTTAGAATTGTAAGCAACAGTTAAGGGGGAGTCTGTTAGAGCATGTTTTGTAACTGTCGCTGAAATTCTATGTTGTAAGTTAGCGAAGGTGTCAAGTTCACCTTAGAGCGAACTTGATAGGCGATCTTGCTAAGTTCGCCTAAGCTTTTTAGGGGCGAACTTAACAAGTTCGCGTGTGGTTCTTTGTGGTTTCCCTATAAATAGAGGTTTACATGTCAGTTTTAGGAGAGCTTAGATCAGAGTTAATTAGTTGTAGAACAGAAACAGAGAGAACTTATAAACTGATATTCTAAGTGGAAATACAAAGAGGATTATTTACACCGTGTTGTTGATTGAGTTACACGTTGCACGTTGATCCCATGATGTTTGTTCCGACGAGTATGGTTGTGGTTTATGCGTGAAAAAGGCTAAAATGCCCCTTTTATTTATCAGAAAAATCAAACAGTATTAAACATCTAGCTATAATTGATCCGTCAATTCCGCACGCGTTCACCGTGTCGTACTACGATTCTAGAGATCCGTCACATCCGAACTGGGACTTACATCTTGTTTTTTTTTTGTATTTCTGATGTTTGTTCCGACGAGTATGGTTGTGGTTTATGCGTGAAAAAGGCTAATATGCCCCTTTTATTTATAAGAAAAATCAAGCAGTATTAAACATCCGGCTATAATTGATACGAAAATAAAACTATATTGGACTGAAAAATAGTCCAAAGTCAAATTTAATCTTTTGGACTAAAATTGTTATTTGAATCAAACCATGGGGACTAAAACCGTATTTAACTCAAAGTTATATAAATAGCTCGTTTAGGCTCGCGAGTTTGCTTGAGCTCGTTTATTAAATGAGCCCCAACTAATGTTTGAACCTTGACCCGAGCTTATTTAAGCTTGAGTTCTTGCACTAACTCATTGAAACTCGACTCAGTACGAGTTTTAGTAAGATAAAAAGTAGCTCGTGAACGGCTCGACTTATCTACGTCCCTATATGTAAATTATCATTCAACTTTCAATATAAAATATACGGAAAATGGTGATTTGGGTGTGATTTTGTTAAAAAAGCGACTATAAAGTAAGACTAGTTTATTTTTCCCTCGTGCTTCGCAGCGGGAGTTTGGTCGTTTTTTTCCCGTGTAATGCAGATCGTCAAAAACCATAGAAAAGCATACTGATACTCATTCCGATAATACCAAAAGCAGCAATGATGCTATTATTGGGTCATCGAAAGCATTAAAGCCAATACTTGCTCCGATAATACCAATACCGGCAACGGCGTTATTCGCTCATAACCTGGCGTCCGCTATAGCCTACGATACAAAATAAAAACTCTATTTAACTCCGTTTAAAAGAAAACCCAATATTAATACCGGCTCCGATAATACCAATACGGGCAACAACAAAAAACTAAAGACAGCCGCACAGTCCATGTAAAGGAAAAAGTAAATAAGCGAAAATTATTAAAAAAAACGAAAGCATTAAAAAATGAAACAAATTAAAAACGTATATTATACAAAGTATTAGGGTGAAAAAAATTGGACAAAAATAAAAAAAGGCTACTGTTCATTTCAGTTTGTGTAAGTGATAATAGGAGAGAGTGTGAAAGATTGTAAGTGATTTATTAATGATCATGATAGTTTCTAATAACTAAAAGAATTGATTCCCATAATATATCTTTAACCCCTCTCATCTCCACCACCGGTTATGATTGGTTATTCTTAAAAAACTTTGTGTTCTAATAAACAATACATGTGTTCTCATCTCAAAAGGTTGCATCACGTGTAAGCGTGTTCAATATTTGGTTTCAAACCGATAAATCTGATAATCAAATTGATTTCAAAATCGTTTACAATCAAACCGAATTGCATATTTGGTTTTTAGATTAGTTTAGGTTTTAGATTTTGAATTTGGTTTGAATCGAAAAAACCAAATTGGGTTATACCATTATTATAGTTCATATTTTACAGTTAACCCAATTTATTTTTATCAATAGCCAATACCCATATCTATATTATATAATAAATAAAGACTTTTATGTCACGTGTTGTCTCCATATTCATTCTCATCATTTTTTCCGCCTCTCTATCTTATTAAATACACATCTCTAATTTAATAATGACATATTTTTAAAGAAAATACTAATTATACTAATAAAACACACTTATTTTAAATTATCTCTTATTATAAAAAATTTGAAATCTAGTTATGTAACTTTTATTTTCAATTAAATAGTAAATGAAAGTCCAATTATATTAAATAGTAATTAACGTACTTTCGAAACCCAATTATATATTATTTTTTATATATTTTGAATTTTTTTTATACTTAGTATATTTAATACATTTTTACACCTGTAAGATATATAAATAAAGATTTAAGAATTTTATTTATTAATAATTTTCACCCCGTGTGTAGACACGGGGTTCTAAGCTAATATGGATTATAAATCATTAACTTTAGTCGTGTTGTTTGAAATGAACTTGTTATTTGATGGATTTATGTTTTTGTTTAGAGTTTACTAAAATGTTGTGTGTAGGTCCAGATTTCTCTTGAAATCACTGATTTGATCGATTACACACAGGCGGAAACTGTGTGTATGGTGGTGAAACAGATAATAGAAACAGTGTTGGTGAAGATAACAGGCTAACCACAGTTTGAATCAACACGCAAATGGTATGAAAGTGTAAGAACACAGTGAATAAACAACTGCAAATTGTATTGATTCAGGAAAAATGTGAAAGAGAAAGTTCAGGGTTACAGCCGCTACTCACGCCCTAAACAATCTCAAACTAGGCTATTTATAGTAGTGACAGGTATCGAAACTATGGTCAATCGAAACTACTAGTTTCGATTGACCATTTACAATTGATACAAAGACTGTCGAAACTACCATCTATCGAAACTACTAGTTTCGATTGAACAGACTCAATCGAAACTAAGTAGTTTCGATGGCCCAGACTTAAATAATTACAGAAAACTGAAATTACAATAATGAAATGACAGAAAGTAAACTAGTCTAAAATTTTTTAAACATACAATAAATGACAACAGCTTATACAAAATATATGACTCTACAATCTCCTCCTAAGCTGTTGCATTACTGTCTTCAGCTCTTCATCAAGCAGTTGGTCCTTCAGATGTCCTTGGGATGAAAGGTTTGACATGGAGAGATACAATTCTTTGATAGGCTTTGGCATCAGCTTCATCTTCATCACTATAAGCCTGAATGTGATTCTGGAATAGCACCTCCAGATCTTCAGGTTGAAATTTCAGCAGCTCCATTGGATCAAAGATGGTGATGTCTTCCTTGCCCGCACATTCAATAACTGCACTGCCAATGACTGGGTTGTAGAACCACTTTCTGAAAGTTTGTAGTTGGACAGGTACATATTTTGGAATAGTGATAGTCTTGTGTGTTTGGGCAGGCTTGTATCTTAGGAACACATATGGCTTTTTAGTCTTAGGATGAAACCTAGTCTTTGAGATCTTTTTCTGAGTTTTCCTAGGCTTCATTCCTTTGAAATCATTGTTGACTTGAGAATGCAGAAACCTCTCAAAGTCATAAGCCATCATGACCTTCCCAGGGTTTTGAAATGGAAGTTTTGCTAAATCCCTGAGGTCATAAAAAGGAAGGGTCTGGAAGTCAGTCATGTTTTTGAAGTGCTGAACTCCCCCTCTATATCGTCTGATGATAAAGAGCTTCCTTTCAGCATCGTATTTCCATCCGATTGGAGGCCTTTTCAGTTCTTGATGCTCGGCTATCCATTCATAAGTTTGAGGAGTCTCTTCTGGAATGATCTTTTTAAACCAAGACTTCCTTGAAATAGGAGGTTCAGGTGCAGTTGAAGGTTGATCTTGAGTTGGATTTGACTCAGAGATTGGAATGGTTGGTTCAGGAATGATAGTCTTGATGAGATTAATCTGAACATCTTCTTCATCTGATAGGGTTTGAATTTCATCTCCTTCTTCAGTAAAATATCTAGTTCGTTTAGTTTCTTTCTCTTCGGTAGTTAGAATTTCTGGATGAAGGTCATTGTATCCAAAGTTGTCAATCTCATCTAGAAGAGCATTCAGCTCATCATCCGATGGGATGTCTTCTTCATCCAGAATCACTGTTTCAATATTAGCCATAGCTCCCTTCCCTCTCTTCCTTGCTTCTCTTCTTTCATGAGCTGAGGGAAGGACAGACTCTGTTTCTTCAACCTTTACTTCAACAGACTCCTTTGTCATGGCACCGTGGCCAGTATACACGGTTAATGCAGATTCTGGATCAGTGACAAAGGCAGGAGACGATGGTTCAAGTTCAGATGTAGTCTCCCCCTGAGCCTTTGAAGTGGTTGGCTGTTATGGAGTAGGTTTGTTGACAGAGTCTTTGAGCTTCTTAACTATTTCAGCTAAGGCTTTAAAGTCTTCTTGTTGCCTTATGATTAGTCTTTGTTAAGTTTTCAGCTGAGTCTGCTGAATATCTATTTGAGTATGTAAGCCCCCAACCTCCAGCTTCAAGTCTTTGACTTCCTCCTTAACTTCTTTTAGATTAGACTTCAAGCCGTCAATCTCTGTATCTTTCTTTTGAAGATTGTCTTGAAGTTTCTTTATTTCAAGACTTAGAGTCTTTACTCTCGGTACAGGAGAGGTTGAATCATGGTGTGGAGATGCAGGAGGTGTATGGATGGGTGATTGTTGTGGAGATGTAGGAGGTGTAGGGATAGGTAATTATTGTGGAGATGTAGGAGGTGTAGGGATAGGTAATTGTTGTGGAGATGTAGGAGGTGTATGGATGGGAGATTGTTATGGAGTAGGATGAGGAGATGGTTCTAGAGTGGTGAATGAAGATTCTGACGAGGATGACAAATCCTCCAATCCAGTCTTTATCTTTTTAGCCCTAGGCTCCTCCTCTTCAAAATCAGATCCTGACTCAATTTTTCTTTTTGAGGAAGATGCAAGTTGCTCTATTCTTTCATCTGAATCAGACTTGTAATAGTCTGATCCATAAATTCCTGCATCTAGAGTCCCATTTGACTCTGCCACTTCTTCTTCATCCTCCTGTAAGCCAGCTTCAACATTTACTGCTGGCTCTTGAACTATCTGTAGTTCTTCAACAAAAGGAGCCTCTATCACAGGCTCAATTACATGTTGCTCTTCTTCTTGAATAATAGGTATGTCTACCTCAATCTCAGCTTCATCAATAGGTGGATTACCTTGATTTTGTTCAGCTTCCAGCTCTTCTTCATCTGATAATAAGTTTTCTTCTTCAAGATCAGGATCAATGTCAGGGATAAACTCTTCTTCTTCTCCAATGATATGACCGAACAGGGGAACGTCGGCTATCGCCCGGTTGGTCCTTTTGTTGGTACTTTTCATGTAGCTGAGTGTTTTGGCTATCATATTATCAAACACAAAGGTGTTTCCACCTTGTTGAAGCTCAGGAAGAAGATGATTGATGATAATTTGTAGAAATCTAGGATATGCTAGAAACTTCTCCTTCACTGCTCCAGTTAAGTTATCCTTTAGCTGAGTTAATATGAAACCAGAAAAGTTGTAGTCTCTTCCCTTTATTAATCCCAAAATAGCTGATCCCAGAGTACTGTTAGCTGAATCAAAACCCCCTTTCCTTATTGATAGGCGGTGAATAAACACATGCACTATATATCTCCAATGGCTTGGTAAGGAGTTCTTGATTATCTGACCACTCTTGAACTCATCAGGATGACCCATTCTTCTGAAGCATTCTTTCACATAGAAGATTGGAAAATCAAAGGGTGCTTCTGGATTGTCATTTAACTGCAGTACCTCTCTCACTGTGTCTTCAGAAAATAATACTTCTTGGCCATGTACAGTTGCTCTAATGTGCTGCACATTATCAACTGTGATTATCTCTGCAGTTTCCAAAAATTGTCTAATAGTTGCCTCAAACACCGGCAGGTTGTGGCTTATGGCAAAACTTATGTTGGAGTTTGCCAGAAAGTTTAAGACATGAATGAACTCAGCAGCTTTCGGATCATTGCTATTAAGGAATGCACAGACATTGTGCCTTTTCACGAATACGAGATCCATACCTGTAAAATTCATCAGTTTTGCACAATAAGTAAAGGTTCTGAATATGGTCAATCGAAACAAGATATTTCAACACTTAGGAAAAATTAGAAATCCTTACTGTCGAAACTAAGTAGCTTCGATAGAGATGAACTTATCGAAACTAACTAGTTTCGATAGAAGCAATAAGCTTTGATCAACACTTATAAAATTTCTAAAATCAACACTGTCGAAACTAAGTAGTTTCGATAGAGATGAACTTATCGAAACTAACTAGTTTCGATAGAGGCAATAAGCTTTGATCAACACTTATAAAATTTCTGAAATCAACACTGTCGAAACTATGTAGTTTCGATAGAGATGAACTTATTGAAACAAGTAGTTGCGATAGAGAAATTAGGTCAAGTTTGGGTGTCGAAGCCAGTAGTTTCGATTAAAAATTTTGAGAAATTTTAAAAGAGTTGAACTCCTTTATCGAAACTACTTGGTTTTGAAACCCAAACCCCTTTTGATTCACTATACTCAGACTAAAATAAACAGTTTAATGAAGGGTTTAGAGTGGCCTGTAAATGACGGAATGTCATCTTACCAAATGCGAGACTGTTATCTGCAATAAAACACAATAATCGTGAGTTCTAAGATGATAAAGATGTTTGCAAACACGGATAAGCACACAACGACTGTTATTATGAAGATTTAGTCGAACAAATTTGAACTTTTGAAACCCTAGGTCTGTTGATTCGCAAGAATCATTCAAATGAAATAGTGAGACGTTACCTGATGATGAAGACGATGGTGACAACGGGGGTAATCAGGTGATTAACCCTGATAATTTGCAACTCAGACCAAGGCTTGAGAAATTTTGTGTGTGTCGGAGAAGATGAAAAGGGTTGCGAAAAAGACGAGTGAAGAAGATATGAAGGGAGGGATTTATTTATGAAGGCATTTAAATTGCGAGGAACAAAAGACAAAAATGCCCCTGTCGAAACAACTAGTTTCGATAGGGCAAACTAGTTTCGATATGAACATAGTAGTTTCGATATGTCAAAATAGTTTCGATATGTACAAAGTAGTTTCGATAGGGCAAAGTAGTTTCGATATGAATATAGTAGTTTCGATATGTCAAAGTAGTTTCGATATGAACATAGTAGTTTCGATATGTCAAAATAGTTTCGATACGTACAAAGTAACAGAAATAAGACTAACATATATACACAAGATATTTACACTTATCTTCTTGAAAAAAAAAATCCAATCATGAGATCAGATCTGGTCAGTCTCTTGAAACACTTCCTTTTGCAATTAACTACTGTGAGTCCCTGAAGATAGCTGATATTTGTGCAAAGTAAACCCGAACATTTGTTTGTATTTTGATTTCATGTGATTAAAAGGTACCATTTAAGCACTATACAAGGTGTACCCCACATATTAAAATAAAATGATTTTGAAAACCTATCAATCCTCAAGAAGTACCCATCTTCATCCTATCATCTCTTTCTGATTAACCAAGGTACCGTCTTAGTAATGTCAAAGTACCACCAAAATAAAATAAGATATCCAAGTGGATTTAGAAAATTAAAATAAAAAATATCCAAGTAGATATTAAAAAGGTACGAGCATTCTAGATCTTTGCGTAAGCAAAACAGAAGAAGTCGTAAAATTATCCAAGCGGATAGAAAAATGTTGAACACCCGAGATCTTTGCGTAAGCAAAACAGACGGGGTCAAATCATCCAAGTGGATGGGAAAAGGATGAGCACCCGAGATCTTTGCGTAAGCAAAACATACGGGGTCATCGGTGGTAAATATCGTTATATTGACGGTCACTTGGCGTATGAATAGGAATCCAATACGTAAGCCTGTATCTGATTGAATTGGTTTTCTTAGATATAAAAATGGGTTAGATGTTTCAATAATGGGTTCAAACACACAAGTATGAGATATATATTAGAGTTTTCACACTACTTATAAGTTTTAACCATATGTCGGGCCTACCAGCTATACCTCAGTAAACATCATCGCTTTTGGTCCATTCCATGTCCAAGAGATGAGATCAGACACTATCATTTCTCAAAGGTCAGATTCAATTCTTCCTGCAACTCAAAACCACTTGTAAGATTATATACACAGCAATTCTTTTCAATATAATATTTCTCCCCCAAAAGATTTGCGTAAAAACTGTTCATAAAAATAAAATCTTTTTGGAATTTTTTTTGACAAGTAAACAGAAGAAAAAAAAATAAAATAAAAATAAAAAAATAAAAAAAATACTATTCACACAATTTACTGAAAGTTGATCATTCCAAGCATCTCCACCAGTTGGGCGAATCTGGTAGAGTCAAAAGCCTTTGTGAAGATGTCTGCGGTTTGTTTGTGAGTTTTGACTTCAACAATTTGAATATGCTTCTTTTCAACACAGTCACGGATAAAGTGATGTTTGATTTCAATGTGTTTGGTTTTGGAATGCTGAACGGGGTTTTTGGTGATATGAGGAACGGCG
Source organism: Smallanthus sonchifolius (assembly GCA_023525975.1). NCBI lineage: Eukaryota > Viridiplantae > Streptophyta > Magnoliopsida > Asterales > Asteraceae > Smallanthus > Smallanthus sonchifolius. Next base: position 23,187,150 of record CM042043.1, read on the forward strand.
GTGTTGTCACACAGAATGGGTGTCTCATGGAATGTGATCCCATAGTCAAGCATATGATGGTGTATCCATCTGACTTGGGAACAACAGATGGCTGCGGCAATGTATTCGGCTTCGGCGGTGGATTGGGAAACGGTGGACTGTTTCTTACATTGCCATGAGACAAGGCGGTTGCCAAGGAATTGACAACCTCCAGAAGTGGATTTTCGGTCTAAGTTGCAACCCCCGTAGTCTGAATCTGAATAAGCCACAAGATCAAACAAGTCAGTTTTAGGATAACACAGACCCAATTTTGGCTTATACCTTAAGTATCTTAAAATACGTTTAACAACAGATAAATGAGAGAGTTTAGGATTAACCTGAAAACGTGCACACAAGCACACTGCAAACATGATGTCTGGTCTGCTGGCCGTGAGATACATGAGCGAGCCTATCATGGAGCGATATAGATGCGGATCAACGCTTTCACCATCCACATCAGGAGTCAAACAATGTCGAACTTCCACAGGAGTTTTTACTGGATGGGAATCAGCCATTTTGAACTTGGTCAAGATTTCTTTGACGTATTTTTCTTGATGGATAAGGATTTATGACTCAGACTGATCAACTTGTAGTCCCAAAAAGAACTTCATTTCCCCCATGGAGCTCATCTCAAACTTAGATCGCATCACTTCTTCAAATTCTTTGCAGAGACGGGGATTTGTAGATCCAAAAATGATATCATCCACATAAATTTGCACCATGATTGTATCCTTTTCCTCCTTCCGTTTGAACAAGGTTTGGTCAATTGCTCCTCGTGTGAAACCATTCTCAAGCAGATGCTTTGATAAAGTTTCATACCACGCACGAGGTGCTTGGTGAAGACCGTACAATGCTTTGTCTAACTTGTAAACACGGTCTGGAAAATTAGGATCAATGAAACCTAGCGGCTGCTTGACATATACTTCTTCTTGAACTTTGCCATACAAAAATGCGCTTTTGACATCCATTTGATGGACGGTGAAGTCCATGTAGGCTGCATAGGCGAGAAACATTCTGATGGCTTCCAAACGAGCCACTGGTGCAAAGACTTCCTCATAGTCAATCCCTTCTTCTTGATAGAAACCTTGAACCACCAGACGAGCTTTGTTTCGAATCACAGTGCCGCCTTCATCCTTTTTGTTGCGAAAAACCCAACGAGTGCCGATTGGAACTTTGTTCTTGGGAAGATCTACCAAATTCCACACATGCAACTTTGAGAATTGTTGTAGCTCTTCCGGCATTGCTTCCACCCAGCTGTTTTCTAGTAGAGCTGCTTTGATGTTCTTTGGTTCAGCTTGAGAAATGAAGCAAGAGAACATGCTGTTTTCAAATGCATCACAGGCACTTCGGGTACTAACACCCACATTGAGTGGTCCAATGATGTTATTGGTGGGATGAATCTTGTGAATTCGCAGTTGAGGAATTTCATCTTCTTCCATGACTTTTTCCAAATTGGTAAGATTTTCAGTAGGAGGATCGACAATGTCATTAATAGGATCTTCAGCAGATGATTGTGGTGCAACATCTACTATTGGAATGGAGTTGTCTTCAACAGTTTCACTTGTTGCACCAGAACTGGAAGACTCCATATCAGATTCAGTATTTGCAACCACAGGAATTTCAACCTAAGCAGATGAGGAAGAACCTTGATCATTTAAGTTCCCTAAATTGTTCACAGAAAAATAAGGATTAGCATGAGTTGAGTCAATTGAGAAATCAGGAAGATTAAATGATTTAAAAACTGAATTGACGTCAAATAGCCAATTGGGACCGTCTCCTGCGTCCGTGTGATTATTTTCATGCCAATTGATATCAATGGACTCCAGCACTATTCTTTTCTGCTTATGATAGACACGAAAAGCACGTTGATTGGAGGAATAACCAACAAAATAACATTCATCAGCTTTGGCTTCAAACTTGTTGAGCTGATCTGAAGTGTTCAGCATCGTGCACACACACCCAAATTTTCTGAAGAAATCAATAACTGGCTTGCGCTTGTACATGATCTCATATGGTGTCTTGTTGCAACTTTTAGTGATAAGAACCCGATTTTGCACGAAACATGCAGTGTTGACCGCCTCAGCCCAGAAAGTCACGGGAAGCTTAGAGTCAACAATCATAGTTCGTGCAGCTTCAATTAAGGTGCGATTTCTCCTTTCAGCTACACCGTTTTGTTGAGGAGTACGAGGTGCACTAAATTGACGAGAAATTCCTTTGCTTTCACAGAAGGAATCAAGAGTTGCATTCTTAAATTCTGTTCCATGATCGCTGCGGATAGTCTTCACACTTAAACTGAAGAGGTTTTCAATTTGAAGCAGATAGGTCTTTAAAATCTCTGGTGTCTCATCCTTCTTAGCTAAGAAAAACACCCAAGTGAATCGAGAAAAATCATCTGTTACCACCAGACAGTATGACTTTCGTCCAAGACTCATGACACTCACTGGACCAAAGAGTTCCATGTGAAGCAATTGGAGATGAGAGTCAATGGAATTGGTGGTTTTAGGCTTATGTGAAGATTTGTGCTGTTTTCCCTTGGAACATGAAATACAGTGTTCCACAGGAGTGAAATCTTTGAGAGGTAATCCAGTGACTAGGTTGCCTCGAACCAGTCGGTTCATTGTTTTGAAATTGACATGTCCCAACCTCTTATGCCACAGGAAAGATTCATCTTCGAAAGCCTTTGAGAGAAAACACGATTCAATTCCCGATGGGTTGTTCATATCCAAGCTATATGTGTTGTATCTTCTGGGAGCACGCATGAGAATAAGTTCTTCCGGAATCACCACTCCCGGCTTTAAGATAAGACATTCTTTTGAATTGAATAAAGCACAAAAGTCCTTGTCACAAATCTGTGAAACACTCATCAGATTGTATTTTAACTGAGGAACATAGTTGACAAATTCCAGACTATTTACTCCATTTGATACTGTTCCTTGTCCTTCAATCTTTCCTCCTCTTGGGTTTCCGGCAAAAGAAACATACTCTCCATCAATTTGATGATAATCTTGCAGCAAGTTAAAGTGCCTAGTCATATGCCTTGAACATCCACTATCTACATGCCAGATGCTATCGCCGGTTCTTCTTGATTGACCCTATACACAACGAACCATTTATACGTTTTGACCAAAAATGTTTCAATCAAGAGATTTTAGTGTCAGGATATGACATCTCATTGGAATCAGAAGTACAACCATCCTTTGATGAAGCACGGTCATCAAATAGAACATTATTTTTAATTTTCCAAGTTCGTTTTAAATAATTTTTTGCATTTTTAATTCTTTTACGCCTAGATTTCCTACTGTGAGAAGAATTAGGCAACACATATGAATTTAATGAACTTTGCGAAGGTGATTCTTCATTAAAATTTGCGGTTTTCAATTTACAACTCTTTGAAACATGATTTGAGGCACCACAACTAAAACAAACGTTTTTACAAGATATCTTAGCCTGATAATAGTCATCACAAGATGAAGATGATTGTGATGTTGATGAATCTGAACATGAGACGGTTCTCTCATCAATAACTTTGTCTTGAAGACGATGTGCTTCCTTTAATCTGAAAAAGTCCATGTTGCTCATGGTTTCACGTGGTACATCATTCACAATAATTCCTGCACTTTTAAACTTGGTAACACATGGCACAACATTCAAAGATTTAGGAACAAAAGGCAAAACATTTTTAAATTTAGAAACATCACATCCCAAACCCGTATGCTCAGCAGGCATAGAATCAAAATACAAGTTTTCAATGCGTTCACAAGGATTTAGTTTAGACACGGACATATTATTACATTCATCCGACTCAAGTTCTTTTAAAATAGTTCTATCATTAGTACTCTCATCACAATCATCTTCGGAAATTACACAATTTGATTCTGCACAAGAAGCAAAACTGTCAGAATCAGAGGACGTAATATAATCATCAGGAGATAATGTGCAAACAAAAGGTGTGGAAACATGTGGAGTTGGCATATCAGCAAATCTACCTGATTTAGAATAAGGAGGTGGATGAGAGTTATACCCAAGACCTTCTGTGCCTTTTCTATTAAATTGTTTATCAATTATTCCAAACAAAATTTTCTGATCCATATCCATGTGGTCAACCTGTAATTTGGCTTTTTCTGTCTTTTGGACTCTTTCAGTTAAAATCGTATTGTTAATAGTTTGAGTATTGAGTTGTACAATTAAAGAACGATTTTCACAAGAAATGTCACGAATTTTCTTTAAGTAAAGTTTCTTATTTTTGGCATAGAGTCATACATCACCTTAATCTGTATTTTTGAATTTCATTTAAGCAAGATCTAGAATCACAAAGTTTAGAAATAACCTCAGCAGGCACAGCAGTGAGATCCTCAGCTGGTTCAATCATGACACACTTGCCATTTTCCTCCACATCAGCCATCAAGGCTTTATCAGCAGCTTCCTCAGCTTGTTCTCCCCAATGATAATGTCCATCAGCTTGGCACACAAGAGCTGTTGAACTTGAAGTTGTGTTTGTCTTTGGAGGATTGGCAGCTTGTTTACCAGAGGAAATCTTCTTATCTTGCTGATCTTTGGAGGACGGCTCCTTGCAGCTGATCACAATTGTAGCATCTCACCTTCTTGATATCAAACCCAAGCGTCTTTCCTTGCTTGAACCTGTCTATACCAGTCCTTTTGATGAATCTCTTGGCTCTTAAGGTCAACATGGCCATGCACCAGTCAATGTCCATTTTCTCCAAATCATCAGGATTAATCTGCTCCAAGTCATCAGGTTGAAAGCTAACCGGTGTTAGATTTCCAGAGATCAGTGCATCATAGCACGACATGAAAGCAGTCATGATTGGAACATATTCATCAGGAATCATGGTGATAGTCTTTTGAGGAGCAGAGGAGCTGGTAGAATTAATTGCAGCAGCTGAAGGAGGGACATCAGTCTGAAAGTATGGGCTACCGGATGAGCTTGATCCAGCGATGAGAGCTGTGTTTCCAGACTGATTTGATGGGGTGACTGCTCCCTTCTTAATTTCAATTTCATAAGATTCAAGGATGCTATAGACTTCCTGTTGAGACAGAGCACTCAGATTCTAAGTCTTTTTGATCATGATTCGATACATATTCCATTCCTCAGGAAGAGAATCTAGGAGTTTCTTGTTTAGATCAAGAGTAGGGTACTCAACTCCCATTACCTTCAACCTTGATACAATGCTTGAGAAACGGTTGATCAAATCAGATATTGATTCTCCCCTTACACTGTTGAACATCGCATATTGTTTCTTGATCAGATCTCTTTTGCTTTCCCTGACATCCTCACTTCCCTCATATCTTGTGCATAGTGCAGCCCATAAGTCTTTGGCAGTTGTGTACTCAGCAAAGATGTTGAAAATATCCATAGAAAGAGCCATGGCAATAGTCCCGTAGGCCTTGTTGTCTCGGGCAATCAAGGCAAGATCTTTCTCATCATACTCAGATACTAACTTAGGACGTTGAACATCAGCAGTGGTAGTTACGGGCTTGTGGGGACCATCAGTGATAGAACTCAACAGTGTATAATCATGAAATTGAAAGAAAAGCTTCATCTTTTTAGTCCAGTCATCAAAATCTCTTGTGGACACAAGAACAGGTGGTCTATTTCCACCAGAATGTTCTGTTGAACTTGAAGTGGCCATAATATTTTGAATCGAAACTAAAACAGTAACTAGTTTCGATAGGTCAGCTTCTATCGAAACAACTAGTTTCGATAGAACAACTTTTATCGAAACAACTAGTTTCGATAGAACAACTTTTATCGAAACAACTAGTTTCGATAGGACTAGTTTCGATAGAACAACTTTTATCGAAACAACTAGTTTCGATACCCACAGTTTCTATAAGAGACAAAAATCTAGTTTCGATAGTACCTTCTCCCGACAAAACGTAGACAAGAAGTTTCGATGATCAACCGAAATCAGAAATTGTTCCCCGTAGTTTCGATGCTTTCTTCTCCAAAACAGAAATACTCCATTGATGAAAAGCTCCAGAAATCAAAGGTGCAGAAATAACAAACCAATCCAGCGAAAACCTTCGTCTAACTGTCCTGATCACGAATCCAACCTCCGATTCCGAAAATACGAGCAAAAACCCTTGAAAAATGATGAAACAGTACCTCGAGAATAAATGTGCAAAAACCCAAAATAAGCAACGAAAACCCTCGGTAATCACCTAGAATCGATCAATAACCTGATAACACTCAAAAACACTAGAGTATAAAGCTCTGATACCAATTGTAGGTCCAGATTTCTCTTGAAATCACTGATTTGATCGATTACACACACACACAGGCGGAAACTGTGTGTATGGTGGTGAAACAGATAATAGAAACAGTGTTGGTGAAGATAACAGGCTAACCACAGTTTGAATCAACACGCAAATGGTATGAAAGTGTAAGAACACAGTGAATAAACAACTGCAAATTATATTGATTCAGGAAAAATGTGAAAGAGAAAGTTCAGGGTTACAGCCGCTACTCACGCCCTAAACAATCTCAAACTAGGTTATTTATAGTAGTGACAGGTATCGAAACTATGGTCAATCGAAACTACTAGTTTCGATTGACCATTTACAATTGATACAAAGACTGTCGAAACTACCATCTGTCGAAACTACTAATTTCGATTGAACAGACTCCATCGAAACTAAGTAGTTTCGATGGCCCAGACTTAACTAATTACAGAAAACTGAAATTACAATAATGAAATGACAGAAAGTAAACTAGTCTAAATTTGTTTAAACATACAATAAATGACAACAGCTTATACAAAATATATGACTCTACATTGTGTTTTTTAATCGAACTTGTTATGGCTATACTCAAAAGAAATGAAAATTGTCCTTTTTTAGCTAATTCGGTTTGTTAGGTTCAACCGAAAACCAAACCGAATTATAAAATGGTTTTAGGTTTGGATTAGGTTTCCACGAATTAGGTTTGGTTCGTATTGTGGTTCCAACAAAAATAAAAATCAACCTGAAAAACCTAAATCGAATAAACAAAAAAAAACTGTAATCTGAACAAATGAACACCCCTGACCACGTGTCCCAATGGGTGGGAGTAATTGCGTCCAAAGGAATCTAAAATTCTAAAAACGATAACATATAACACACCATATATATTTTTACGTACCGTTAAAAAAAAACTTGACGTGTCGTCAAGAAAATCCAGCCCTTTTTACGTACCCTAGTTCCACATGCTTTAAAAGGAAGTCATTATTAAAAATAATGCAACACCATACTCAAATGAAAAATAAAAAAAAAAGATTGATTTTATGGTATAATCTAAAAGAAATTGTCGTACAAAAAGGTTAGTTGTGTTTAAAAAAGGTGGAACAAAAAGAAGTTAACAATCGGTGACTATTAGCTCTTTATTTTGTGTTTAAAAAAGGTGGTACCTCTCCTCTTTGCCAAAATTTACATGAAAATGAACTTCACTTGTCACCCCTTTCATCTTAGCTCTTTATTACCGTTGAGTAATGCTCTAATCTCTTCTCAACCCCTTCTCAGATCACTAAACATAAGTATAAAGTCCATGAGAGTTATGATTAACAAAAAGATAAATTCCATTATTAAGGAACAACAAACTTTGATATATCGACATCAATGTTTTGAGTAACGCCTAAGGCGCGTTTAGAATGTCGAATGCAAGCTGAACATAAGTAAAATATAAAGTCCATGAGAGATAAATCAAAGACACAAAGTACTAATTAGGAACCACTCTAGGAAGAACGTGCTAAGTACACAATTAAGTTATCATGATCGACAGGAATGACATCTATGTAAGTTGAAAGCACACAATTAAGGTTCGCATATATGAAACCTTTTCTATTGATATGTCTCAGCCCTTGATGAGTTTGTTCTTTCTGTAGTAACGGATAACAATCAAATCTCCATCGTGTTTAATTAGACACCCAGTACTCAAACTTGAATGCTTAACTAATAACAAGATTGCCATTTTCGATGAAGATTTGACAGTTAGCCGCTACTACGGAGAGAGATATGAAAGATTAGTAAAGTTAGATATCCATCTGTTATTCTTGTAATTGTTGCCATAAAATTCACGACTTCACATATGGTTATTCGTCTCATGTTGGTCTTTTAGTCATGTTCGTCTTCAAACCTGCTTCAAGAATTCCCTGTACCATTAAACAATAGCAATAGCAATCCACGGTTCTTTATTCTTAAGAAATATTTTAACATATCAGCCCATCAGGTTGTATTTTTGTAACTATTTCGGTCAATTACACTAATCTTGTTAACTTTTTCTGTTACGTATAAGACATTTTATTTCAAAGTGAACTATTTTAACTTAGACATTTTAGACATTTTATTTTCAAAGTGAACTATTTTAACTTTTTCAGTCCAGTAAAAACTTCTTTTAAGCTTTTTTATAAAAAAACATTTTTTCTGTTTTTTTAAAAACAATTTTTTTTACCTTTTTAAATCATTTTTTTCTGTAAAAACGTTTTTTTTAGAGTAAACTTCGTTTTTGACACCTGTGGTTTGGTCAAAATAACAATTTTGGTCCATTAGTTTCAATTTGATTTTTTTGGTCCCTGTGGTTACCTAATTGTCTCAATCAAACCCATGACTCAGTTAGTTTTTTCTGTTAAATGTAGGGGCATTTTAAACTTTTTACCTATAATGACTAATTATGTAATATACTTAGATTATTAAAGGGACTAGGTGTGTAATTTACTTAAACTTGTCACCCCCACCCCTCCCCTCCTCCCCCTCCTGCCACCACCACCACCCACCACCTACAACCACCGCCACCTGCAAAATCATCACCCTTAATCAAAGCCTTGCGTTTTACGTCAAAATCATCACTTTTAACCTCAATTTTCCACGCCTGCAGATAAGTTTGCCAAATTGCAACAATGAAACTATGAATCAAAATTGTTAGAACAAGAACCATCAATTAACCCCATCATCTATCAGAGTTTCTGATATCTCCCAAATCTCAAAAGCAAAACAAGCTTCTAACACCAAACCTAAAACAACACCACCAATCAAAAACCCTAAATATTGTATAAGCAACTTGATATAGCTCTCTAAGTCGGCAGTCACACAGGAGGTGGGGGACTCGGACGAGCTGAAGAAGCGGCCTGGGTAAACCGAGTTATAGTGTCAACCCCTGCTCCCTAGTACACAACATCGCCCTACCCCCACCGTCAATCGCCGTCGGCAACCCCTCTTTACAGAGCCTGAAAGGGGTTGGTCTGAAATAATCACAAACAAAAATTGCAGGGGTATAACAAGTTGATCAGATTGTTAAACAAACAAAAATATAAAGCAGAAATGGGGTACTCAAATGGAGAACAATGGTATTAACGTGATAGCCAATCGACCACTCCAAACTCAGGAAAAAAGAAATTAGCAAATCAACTCGAAACACAATTCTGTGTAGAGGAAACTGCAGAAAATACTTAATGCTTGGATACTCTGTAAGGCCCAAAAACCGGAGACCCGACTCGTTGGCATACACGTAAGCACCGTAGTAAATGACGTCAAATAAACTCAATTTAATGCAGCGGAAAACAAATAATCAACAGAGGTCAATGACCCAAATCCCAAACTTAATCCAATCAAGTACTAATAATTAAATAGTTCAACAACACAATGAAAATTAAATGTCATCACAACGATCATGGTAACCAATCGCCATCCAGAAGCTGCCAGGTCACACTTTTTGTTTACCTGAAATACATGCTAAAAATCAGCTATGCTGAGTAAGTTCTATAGTAATTCGTTCGGGGGTATTAAGTCCCGAACACTTATTAAAACGACTTACGGCACAAAGGTTTTCTCATATAGTTCATTGTTTATTCAAATAATATATTTTATCGATGTACAGGAAATCATGTCGACTAGTCCAAGAACACATGCGATCATGACCGGTTGACTGATCACCGTCATTTATATCAACTCACCAACCAACACCGACTTAATATCGAGCTTAAGCAATGCATTTCGTCTGGCAAATACCGGACTAATTTCCCGTCGACTAGTGTGAACACGACATCAATTTACTCTTAATATAAAGTCACGACATTTGAATTCGGGGCACCAAACCGTACGCATGCAAACATGAGTAACAAGTCATAACACATAAAATAACGTCGAAACCCTTTCTATATGTGCATTCTCTACAACGCACGTTGCATGTATTCATGCCCAAAACAACTAAACATTTAAAAGTGGGCGATAGAAACTCACCTTTGCTTGACACGTCTCGATCCCTAGAACCATCTAACTTCCCGTGCTCCTCTTTCGACCTCGTACCTAACAATTACACAATCCACGTGTCAATATGCACCTCGACGTTAAACCTTCTCCTACCCGACTGTCCCTACGCCGCGCATGGCCGCACATATGTGCATGACACCATGCATGGTGTTCACGTGTTACGTGAACTTTCGTTCACGTTCCCGAAGTCCCAGAGCGAGTCAAACTCCACACCAAGCCTTCCTTCATGCCGTAGCACCCTCCACGCACATCCCCATCCTCGACCGACTCCACGCGGATGCTGTCCGACCTTGAGTGCCGCCCCCGAGACCTCCCGGAACCGTCACCACATGTCGCTACCGTCTCTGAGCCACCACAGCCCCGCCATGCTGCTGTGATCGCCCGACCCTTCCCCCGTTCGCTCCACGTCTCCGGCCAACCTTGCGGAAAGGGTTCCCGGTCTCCCCGCTGCTACCGTGTTCCTCCCTACACTATCACAACCGTGACCGGAGGCCACAATCCCGCTACACCAGCTCTAGCCGGTTTTGTTCCCGCCTTCGTACGCACGCCGGCCACCCTCAAAGGGTTCGGCCGAACACTCAACAACCAACAAAAATGTTCTAAAATGAAAACTATGATAATAACGAATCTAGATTGGAGTTATACCTTCGATCCAAGTGACTCATGTTAGTCGAACCACTAGAGAACCCGTCATCTTCCTTTACTCATCTCCTCTGAAATCCTAAATCCATATAAACGGTTTAAAACGATCGTAGTGAAACTAAAGGAGGTAAACAATGATTAAGAGATCGCGTCTTTACCTTGTTTTGATCACGAGCACGAAGAACGGCTCTTTCTCCCTCTCCTTTCTCTCTCGGCAGCCGCAAGAAACGAAAATGGGGCGCTCCCCATTTCGCCGAGCACTTTAGGGCGTGCCACCCACGGACCGGGCTTCGACCCTTGCACACATACGGCCCGACTCGAACTTTTAAGTAACAACCCCACTAATTCTCGCTATTTACTCGCCACCCCCTTCTAGGTTTATTTACAAAACTAAAATGTACTACTCCTGTCAAGTCTCTTGTACCCGAGAACCTTTATTTACAAAGTTTACAAACCCGTTTTCTTAAACGAAAAACCGGGATGTTACATACTCTAAAAGGCGTGATCACACTTTTAGATCAAATTTATTTGGTGGTTCACCCAAATGATTGATCGGATACAATTCATAAATTAGAAGAACAAAGTATGGTGTGTTCTATGATGAATTCGAACCATACTAGAAAACCACATGACCGTATTTGGAGTTATTAGGTCTAGAAACTACCCTACGCAGATGCTCTGCCACTTGGACCCCGTCAGGGGTTGCCGCCCCTTGGATCCTGCTATCGTGGGCGCTGCCCCCGGCCCCGTTAATTAGGGGCTTCGCCCCTAATATCATAATAAACTCAAACATGCGCGCACTCTGCACCTCCTTACTTATTTGATATCTATGATGATACATATTGGTCAAACAAGTTAACCTAATTACACTAAAATATCTAACATTTTGTTGTATAATAGAACAATAATTTCAACTTAAACCGGAACCAACAATAATTATTCTTATATTTTATAACCTTGGCTTTTTTGGGTTTGGGCTTGGGCCTATTAAAAAAATAACCTGGGTTATTTTCAATTGAAAATTTCAAAACCTATTTGGTTCTCACGAATTACAATTCCTCCATTCAACATTTAAGATTCAGCATCTTTCACCTTTTCAGACCTTCACGATTCAAACCATATTTGGCTAGGTCATCGACATCAGCTCAAGGTTCCAACTTCAAAATCGCTTCCAGGATCAAGGTTACGACATCGACATCGACATCGACTCAAGACTCAAGGTCATCGACACAAGTCAAAATTGCAGGTTCATTGATGTGCTTGGAATGATCTATAAAAACTAAATAAAAACCTAACCTAGACACCCTAGTAATAATTCTAGACTATCCTAATACTAGACCACATAATAGGCAAGTGTACCTATCGACTGCAGTAAAGTCTAATAAAAGTCTGGATATTGAACCCACGAGACCCTAACCTAGACACCCTAGTAATAATTCTAGACTATCCTAATACTAGACCACATAATAGGCAAGTGTACCTATCGACTGCAGTAAAGTCTAATAAAAGTCTGGATATTGAACCCACGAGACACTAGTGACAACTATACGTAGACAGCGACTCAACTAACTAACTGATTTAAATGGGGGGGGGTTGTGCTGTGATTCTCAATCTAACAAACTAAAGAAGAACTAACTAATGACACTCAATTATCAATTAAGAATCCTACTTGTGAATCTCGAATTTCTATCGGTCAAGGAAACTAATGATGGAACTAGGATCTATGAATACTACACCCTCAGACTACGTACATGATCTCTGATCATTCTCAAGGTGTGATCTAGAAGGTAAACCTAAGGGATGTGTGACGCTCACTGGTTGGTTGGATTACATCTCAATCTCTCCAACAATACTAAAGTACCCGATAAACAGATCACCTTTTAGTCTCACTGTCTCAATACATTTAAGTAATGCAAGGGGTAACTTGAAGACTCTCGATACGACATGAGAATGCAAAGGATACTAGGACACCTAAGGGAAGCCTCCTTTTAGAGTATTTACACCTAATACCCTAACACCAGAGACAAACCGACTACTTCTCACCTCTCAGCTATCGAATTAGGTAGAATATTTAAACCCTTTAAACTCTTAACTATCACTCTTATGGATTCGAACGATCAAAAACTACAAACTGGTTACAAACACACAGTAAGCAACCTAATATGCATCTATACAAGAAAGACATTCACAAAGACACATATGTAACAATAATCAATCATAAATCAAGTCTAAATACGCATACACATCAGATCAATCATAAAACAAGTTCGCTACTTTAATATCAAACCATCAACTAGAATCCAAAAACCGAATGAAATCCCAAAATCACAACGTAATCATCAAAATCTAGGTAGCGATAATAGTTTACCCTCTAGCCTTTATGCATGTTCAAAACCAAAAAACAAGTCTTAATAATCAAGAACATCATTTCAATTAAACCAATCAAACACAAGAAACGGATAACGATAACCGAACAATTACAAGCTAACCAATTCAGTCACCAAAGCTTCAATCTCCTGCTCCGATCACCTTCTCTACTCCCAAAATCGCCCAAAGGCTCTGATTTGACGGCTAAAAACTCCAATTCCTTAATTAAAGGCAATCAAAAACATTAAATATTCAAAATTAGGGTTTTGTAGGATTTTTGGGGTTTTCGCGTGTCGCGAACAAGGGATTAGGGTTTCTCTCGTGGCGCGAGAAACAAAATAGCCTGGGTCCCTTTTCATGGTGTCCGCGTGTCGCGAAGACATGTAGCTCCATCTTCGCATGGCGCAAAGATATGAATTTCGAGATTTTTATTTTCTTTTTCCGGCTTTCTCTCATGTGCTTCGGGATTCAACCATGATTTCTACTACTTTTTCACACACACACCTTTAACCAAGACTCATACTTAGTACGTACTAAAACGAATACAAAACGAACACGAAACTAACTAAAAAAGCTACAAAATACACGGATAAAAGTATGTGTTTTGCAAAATACAGGGATAAAAGTATGTGTTTTGCAACACATAGAACTATTTAAAACACACCAAAACAATAGGAATAAAGATGTGTGCTTTGCACTACATCATATAAAAATCTATTAGACACTTATTTAGGTTGTAATAGAGGGTGATTATGTTATCAAGAATGTTTCGGATTGTAATGAAACATCTTGCAGGATGAATGCGGCGGCAAACGGGATCCTATGGTTGATTAGTTAGGATAGCTTGATTATGATGGTTTGATTATGTTGGAGTTTAAATAACAAAAAGGTAGAAAATCATAATAGAAGAAGAAGAGAAAGGTAAATTAAGTGTTAGAGAATTAAAGTAGTAAAACTAGAATGCAAGAATTGAAAACTAGAACTTTGAAACAAGATGGAAGCTTAACTTGTTGTTGCGATTTGTTCTTGGATGGAGAAGGTGGCTCACGAATTTTGTAGGGTATTATGTAAGAGATTTGGCTAGGAAAATTTGTAGCAAAGTGTGAAGAGAATTGGGGAATTAAGCCTTGTATTTATAGTATGGAAAGACTTTCAGAACAAGTTTTAGGGTTTCAAGGGGTGCAAAACGGAGAGGAAGCCGAAATTTTCATGTGGATTGGGGCTAGGGTTTCACAATTGCTCAAGTGTGTAGAGGTCTTAGGTCGTCTTGACCCACAGATTATGACACCCGACATTTCCAGGTCAATATCCGTACATAAATTAAATGCGTTTACATTTTCAAGTTTCTTGATTGATTTAATTGCATGAATTAGGTCTTAAAGTCTAGCAATAGGCATTCATTGATTTATTTCATACTTTGGTAATTTTAGGAATTACCGGGTCACGTATACGTATAACCCGACTAATACGAACGTTGGAGACTAACCAAATGTCCAAAGATCCATAATAAATGAAATATATGTTTATACCTTCAAATGTGTATTTTAATGTCCACATTTCATAAAAACGATCCATGACGACATCTTTCGAGAGTTATTGCATACCGTCTCCCTTAAACACCTATACATAAGATTAATCATATCTACAACCTATATAACATGTGATTTAAATATTTCTCACCAAACGAGCCACTAATTAATTATTTACTACCATAATTGTCGTTAGGAACCTAAATCGAATTAAAACGCCGTTTCGAATGCTAATCGATATTACACACTTAACTACCTAAATATCTAAACACTTAACACCCTAAACTAACTAAATTACCCAACCCCACCCCCTAACCCACCTACGGCTGAACACCCCCCAAATGTGGAACCATTCACACCACAATTTCTTAATTCTAATTTTTAATCCTAAATGCCATACTCCATCCTTGTCAAAAAGCCACCAAAGTCTTCAACATCTTTTCATTCATTTCTCACAATTTCAAACACTCAATCCCTCACTCTCTCTCTCCCTCTTCTCACGGCAACAATAACCCCAACATTACCTTCATCCACACCAATTATCCATCCATTTTGAAGATTAAAAACATTCATCTTTTGGTGATTTAAGAAGATTTCAAGTGTTTTTCTCAAGGATTCAAGCTAAGGAGCTCAAGATATTCCTCTTTCTCTCTTTCAAAATTCATCTAACTTGTTGTCGTCCTGTCTAGAGGTAAAAACTTGAACCTTCACATCTTTATATATTCATGTTAATTTCTTTAAATCATGGCATAAAATGCATAATGTCCACCCAAAGTTAAATGTTTTAATGAAGCTTTTATAACAAGTAAACAAAGACATAAAATTTGACGGTTTTAGTATTTTGTACATGTAATGTGTATGATTGATTATATGTGATGATGTTCACAAAATTTAAAAAAAAATGAATTGTTGGTGAATTGTGTTTGTATCTACAAAAGAAGTAAACTTTAGGTTACAAACCTAAAAATGCATATAAAAATCACGTATGGATTTATGATCATGAGAAATATATATTTAGTTGTTGGGACATGAACTTGACATAAAGTTTAAAATCTCAAAAAGTAACACAAAAACATATATACGGTAAAGATCTATATATATATATATATATATATATAAGGGTACTTAGGATTAAATGAACATATGAGCAAATGGATCTAAGACCTATTATTATTGGACAAATATGGACTTTGGACTTATAACTATACTAGACATATTATAAAAATACCTAAAGGTTTATTCAAGTGTTAAACAAGTACACATAAAGAGGAAAATATGTTAAAAAGGTAAAAGATTATGCAAACATTGAGCTAACAGAATTTTAAACCGATTTTACAAGGCCATAAATCGGTCCATGATCACCCAAACTTGTTGAATTTTTTGTCTAAAATCAAGTATAAAGAGTCAGTAATCCAACACAAGTGGTTTCACAAAATTTCGTTGAGTTTTGGTACCTCAAAATGGTCCTACGAGAAAAGGTATCAAGGCTGTCATTTTCGACAGAAATTTCGTGTCACTTTCGAAGGTCATAACTTGGAAATAACAAGTCCAAATAAGTTGATTCCACTTCCTTAGGTCAGTATTTTAAGTATAAAACAAAGTTGTAGGGTCTCAGGTCAAGAAAATGGGTTCTGCCCAAATGAATTTAAAAAAAAAAATACTTAAACATGTCATAAATTGGTGATTCATACATCCCTGTAACCCTAATACATGTAGGTGTCTTGATATTAAAATTTGTGACTAAAAGAGTTTGTTTGATAAATTAAAAGGACAACGCACGAACGATCTAAAATTCCAGAAATTCCTGCCAAACCAAGGTTATCTTGATAACACGGTTTATTAGAAATGTCTATCAAAACCCTAACACGATATATATATATATATATATATATATATATATATATATATATATATATATATATATATATATATATATAACAAGTTGTGGACACATATTTTTACGTATAACATCAAACTTGTATATATTTCATGGTTAAACACTTATACCTATCATGAAACTCAAAGTCAAATCACCAACGGTTCGTCGGGTCACATTTTTTTATGAAACATGACACGTACATACTTGAGTCTAACATATTGGATGGACTTTATGCATTATCGACTTGTATGTTAATGTTAAATCACAAGGTCATATGATAACCGTCGCTATTTAGGTCACGGTTAGGACGATCATACATACTTTGGACTTTTGCTAGCAATCTCGCACAGATAACTCACAAGGTGAGTTTCACGGCCCCTTTTTATTGTTTTGTATACTTTGGGGGAAGAACATACTTTCAACTATTTTTTTATATGATAACAAGAAAACAATACCCGGCCTTTATGTTTACATGAGTTGGCACACGTAGCGCTCGTAAAGTCCCCTACATTAACGTAATTTATGACTATTAGCTATAGGTTAGCCTGAGGCTCTATGAATAGTACTACTGGGAATGACACACCCCGGTCATGATTAGTCCCGCTAACCGACGATCCACATGATCGAATGGCTGCATAGTGTCTACACAAGGGCTCGTTTGGTACGAGCAGGGGGCAAGAACAAGTGTTTGGGTTTGGTTATACCTCATGTACGAACATATTATTTTGTATTCCTTGCTAGTTTACAAATGGGTAAAACATTACTTGTTTTGTTTATCATATATACTTGAAATTGTTTTTGTACAATTGGATTACAAATCTTGCTTGATTCAAACATGTGAACTCACCAGCCTTGTGTTGACACACTATAAGTATGTTTTTCAGGCAACTAAATGATGCGTCAAGGGTAATACTACGTAGGGTTCATGCGTCCACGGTGGATACTACTTTTGAAGATTTTTCTTGTATAACCCATAATGCTTGGGTCATATTTGCAAAATCTTACTTCTTTTGTATTTCAAACTAATATTTTGGGCTGTAAAACCTTAAACTTACTTTATGTATCGAGTTGCATGTATGCGTTTGCAATAATCATATGCTTTGGAAACCATGAACGTTACGCCTCACGGTTCCGCCTTGGAGGGGTGTGGCACAGATGGTGGATTGTGGTTATCATGGTTATCACCTAAAAATGTGGTTAGCATTTGAACCCAACCCTATATATATATATATATATATATAGGGGTGGGTTAGGCTAAAAAGAATATAAAACCTACAAAGTCTACGAAGAGATCTGAACCGTTCGATCAACTAGTTTTGTGGTTAAGATTTATGCGGCGACAATTTTGTAAATATATCCAACTTCTTAACGAGCGCTCGTTCACTAGAGGGGCATATTAGTCATTGCGTCTTTGCAAACCGTTCAGATCAAAACACCACCCATCATTACACCATTTCGTTGCGTCGTAACCCCCAAATTAGTTCCATAAAAGTAAACCCTAGACAAATCACTCAGCAAGAAGAAACGATCGTATGCGTCGGAAGACAGATTTAAGTTAAAATACATCAGTAAGTTCGTAAAACTCTATAATGTCTCTGAAATCGTAAGTAAAAATTGTGTTTTTTTATTACAGGTAAAAAGAAAGCAAAAATGGAAAGAGATGTACAATCTGGACAACAAAAATAGTTGGACTGTCAAAATTATCCTTGAAATGTATGTTTAGTTAACTTTTTAGATATCGAACGCCAAGATTTTTTACTTATCATGGTGTTTTACATGATCGTGGTGTTTTAACTTATCATGGTGTTTTAAATGATCGTGGTGTTTTAGATGAACATGTTGTTTTAGATGGTCATGGTGTTTTAGCTGAACATATTGTTTTTGAAGAACAAAGTTTTTTAGATAAACATGGTATTTTTTATGAACATGGTGTTATTTGATGAACATGTTTTTTTAGATGAGCATTGTGTTATTTATCAGTCATGGTGTTTTAGATAAGCATGGTGTTTTAGATGAACATGAAGTGTTTTAGTTGATAATGTTGTTTTATATGAACGTGTTGTTTTATATGAACATGTTTTATATGAACGTGAAGAGTTTTAGATAAACATGGTGTTTTACATGATCATGTTGTTTTAGACGGGCATTGTTGTATTATATATAGTTTTTTTGTCGCTATGTGTATATCTTTGTGTTATAGCTGAACATGATAGTTTAGATGATCATGGTGTTTTATATGATCTTGGTGTTTTATATGGAAAACTCCATTGCGTTTTTAACAACTTTTTACTCTACGGGAAGGAAGAGTCAACGTATAGCTTTGAAAACAAGCTTCAGCAAGTTCACAAATGATAAATCAACACCAATAATGCTTGATGGTGTGTCTATTGAAGAAATAGATAAAAACAACAAGAAAGTTGAACAACCAAAGCACAGGAAAACATTACTCATTGTCACACCCTAACTGACGGCGGAAAAGTCGGGGTGGGACATGTAGACTGTTCATAAGATCATGGTTTACTAATAGTTGTAATAATTACACAATCAGTTTCATTTCATTGCTCAAATAAACAATTACAACATTTACAAGAGTCATAAATACATGTATGTCTTTATTAAGTTTAAAACTAGGTCCTCAATCCTAAGTGAAGCAACTTGAATCTTAACTCAAACTTCCGTACCTGAAACATGATAAAATGAGAGGGTCAACTATAAATAGTTGGTGAGCATACATAGGTTTTGACACCACAAGTAAAGTTCAAATGTTTTATACAATTCATACGATACATGGTATAAAAGGCATTTATGGAGAATCTATAGTTAAACTAATTGTACAATCAAACCTTGTGACTGTTATGAGGCATAACCCGCAGGTTACCCTAATGTAATGTCGGTAGCAAACACCCAAACCGGGTGGGTTTGTCAGACGTAATAGATCTATCAATGTTAACCGTTGGCTTGTACTGAGTTAATGATTGTACTAATGTCATGTATATGTAGTCTTAACTCATAGCATTCAAGCATAAAGCACAAATAACACATAGCATCATATTATTGAATTGTATATGAGTAATTGCAAGAGTTTCAAATTGTAATCATGTTTCACCCCAAAAGTGCAAAAAGTAAAAAGGGGTTATGTAAAACTCACCTTGATATGTAGAGGGTTGGACTTTAAACTTTTAGCAACAAGAATTAAGTATGTCCTGAAATGGGGCTGAAATCGAGAGGCTCTAATCCTCTTATGCAGGTCGCGACAGAGAGGTAGAAAAACGCAGAGAAACTTCGGATTTGAGTGTGATTTTGAGTCGTGAACGAGTTAGATATAAAGGGTTTGATGTGGACGCGTTTACAATTGTTAATTGACAGGATTTGCGGGCTTTCACTATCAATTTGACAGTTCTCCATTCCATAATCGCGACATACCAAACGGGTTTTCAACCCCCCCCCTAAAATGGCTGTAATTGGTCAAATTGAGGCTTGATATGCGTTTAATAAACGATTATGAACGTTTAGGATTCAAAAAGGAAGGGCTTTGATCGCGGATTTGATGGAATTTGAAGATTGTTTGTGGGTTTTGACTTTTACAAGTCAAACCCAACGATTTACATATCCAGGGTTCTCACAAGAAAAAAAAAGGGGGTTCAAATGGAAGGGTTCAAGCATAATAAAGGGGTTCAAAGGCTCTCTTTTCCATTTTAAATAGTTTATTTATTTTTTTGTAGAACCATCATAAAATAAAACTTATACATATATCATTATTTATTTTATTATTATTACTATCATCTTTTATAATATTTTATAAAACTAAAAGTTGTATAATTGATTTGTTTGGTATAACCAAATAATTGTACATATATATTAAAAAATATGCATACATGATTAAAGCTTAATAGTTTTTGATTTATTTATTGAAACAAAGTATATATATAACAGAAAATTTAATATGCATACGAGATTAAACTTATTGAAGTAGCACATTGTAATGTTCAAGTATGGGATTGAGATAAAGTGTCCTTATTGCATAAATGGAGTAAAATAATACGAGAAAATCATGGATGTTACACTCATAATCAAGAAGAGTTGACAATAGAAATTAAGTCACATGATCATGTTGAACGTCCAAAGGAGCAGCCAAAGGGAAAGATTACTCATAAACAAGCAGAGTTTGCAAAAGAAATCTGCTCAAAACAGAAACACGAACCTTTGATAACACCAGAATTGGAAAAAAGGAGAGTCGATAAAAAATAACAACAAAATCATCTAAGAAACACTCTGATGATGACTCGAGATTCAACCAACGGTACCTATTCCGGATGAACCAGTTCCCAAATTTGTTGCTTACAATGGTAAGAGGCTGCGACCAAGAAGCACACCTAGTAACTTGCACAGCTGGATTACAGTCATGAACAAAGCTCAAAGACAAACTGTAACCTAGATGGGCTTTCAATCATTACTTAATCTGAAAGTACAAAACCTACCAACTTCTTTGATGTGTGGTTGGTAAGCAACTACAATGAAAACACAAACATTAAATGTGGGAACACATTTAATCAAGATAACTCCATCCTTGGTGCACAAAGTCCTGGGATTACCAATTGGATCAAAGAAAGTAAGGAAGCTTGCAAGGCCTACTATTTCAGATCCAGTTGTAGCTGAATTTAGTAATCAGTTTCCAAAAGAATCGACAAATTTTATATAAAGGATTATTTTGATTATGTGAGAACTACAACTGACTTAGGAAGAAGATTCGTGATAAACTTTTTGGTTGTGGTGTTTACAATAATAGGGGAAACAACAAAGAATAGCACAGTAAATCAAAAGTTTTTAACTTATGTTCCAAACAACACAAATTTCAAGGAATTGAATTGGTGTCAATATGTTATTGAGTGTTTAAACAAAAAACAAAAAAGGATGGAACCAGAATGTGCATTTTAACGGCCCTCTACTTCTTCTCGCGGTGTGAAAAAAATACTTAACTCTAATTTATGTTCTTTTTTTTTAGAACACATAATTTAGATATCGAATAACTTGTATACGCGCATGATAGCAAAGAGTTGAAGGTTAAGAAAAATTCTTATCTAGTTGAGTATTTGAGGATGAGGATCTGAATATGTTGGAAATCCACCTAATAAATAATAAACCATCAAGGATGAAAGCAGAAAAAGATGTGAAAAGAAAGAGAAGTAAAAAAGATGTTGTGTCGAAGAAAAAATACCTAAAGAAAGGAAGAAAAAGAAAACATCTGCCAAGTATTCCACATATTAAATTTTATTATAAAACATTAAATTGTTAAAACACTTTGACTGATTAAATTTTAAAATTACATGATGAGGATGATGTGGATCTTGGAGAGGATGATAAAGAAGCTTCTGAACATGAAGAAGATGAAGGAGAATCAGAATATGAAATTGATGAGGTACATATATAAAAAAGCCATGGCTCTTAATTTTTGGTTCCATTATTTTCTTTATCATCTTTGCTTAAACCATGACTGATAAAAATGTTTAAAATAGCATGATGAGGATGATGTGGATCTCGAAGGGGATGATGAAGAAGAATTTGAGGATGGTCCATCTGAGGAGACAGAAACGGATGAAGATGTACAAAGGGGAAAAGTAAAGAAGAAAAGAAAATTGAATCTTAGCAAGTAACAAACATTAATTTTAAAAACGACATGACATGAACATGTGTCTAAAACACCATGACATGTACACGTCTAAAACGCTCATCATATATACATGTCTAAAGCGCCATGACATGTCAGTACACATGATGGTACATGTCATGCATCATAGTGAGAAATCTGAACATGTGTCTAAAACACCAGGACACGAACATGTGTTTAAAACACAATGACATGTGCACGTATAAAACGCCATGATATTTTAAGAATGTAACTTCAAAAACAAATATTAACAGGACATTGGAATGGAATTGGATGAAGAATTTAAACAACTTGAAGTTTGTTTTGAAAAAGTAAGAAACTTGTGTCTAAAACACCATGACATGTACATGTAAAAAACCATGACATGTACATGTCATGCCAATACACAACATGGTGGGAAATATGAACATGTGTCTAAAAAACATGACATGAACATGTGTTTAAAACACATGACATGTACATGTCAAAAACGCCAAAATGTAACTTCAAAACAAATATTAACAGGATATTGGAATGAAATTGGATGAAGAATTTAAACAACTTGAAGTTTGTTTTGAAAGAGTAAGAAACTTGTTGGAAAAACCCCAAGACATATTTTCCAGAAAGCTCTTTGTTTGTTGAAAAATCATTGAATTTGGACGCCATAATAAGAAGGAATGCCAGTACACTGCATGAGGAGGTTCTGAAAAGAAAAAAAAAGAATGCTAGTACACAACATGTTGGGCACGATAATCAAGTGTCTCCAACACTAGAAAGGATGGTGAGTAAGTCAATTACAGGTGACGATGTTGGTGATGATGATGTAACCACAAAAGCTCCCATCTTTGATGAAACACGACACACATCAAAGCCTGCTGAGGATAAAAGCTCACAATCTGATTTCACAACATCTATGATGATTGAGCATGAGATAAAAGAGGCTAAAATGTTGCTGGTTTATAATCCAACATTTGATGGCACACCACAAACTAACAAGTCATCAATGGAAAATAACTCCTAATCAGATTTCACAGCTTCTATGATTGTGAAGTATGATAGGAAACAAAGAGAAGAAGATAAACTCAAAGAAATGTCACAACTAGATTTCACTGATTCTATGATAGTAGAGTATGATAAACAAGAAAAAGAAATCTTGAAAGATAGGAAAAAAGAAACAGAGAAAGTGGAAGAAAGTGAATAGTTAGAATTCAGTGCTTCTATGACAGTAGAGTATGAACAAAAATAAAATAAAATCAAATCTTGATAGATAGACAAAGGAACAAGATAAAATCAAAAAGATCAGCGTTGATGACCCATGTTTTGACTTGCATATATCACAATTAACACCAGACTAGTGCAAGACATTGATGGGTACTCAATTTGTTAAAAATGTTTCTAAGGTGATTACTGAAAGGGAATTTCTAAACACCAAAGAGGAAGAGAAACCACAAGGTGCTTTGCAATCAGAAGAACCTAAAGAAGATGGGAAAAGGAGAGACCTAGCAGATACAAACGTATGGCTGAAATACTTTGTTCACCATATCAGTAAAGAGTTGTTAGTATGGCAGAAAAAGAACAATTTTAGAGAACAACATATCATCTTATTTGTTTTCCAAGTATGGAGATGAATGGTATGATTAATCCCTATTGTTATTGTTTTTTAGGCCCACTTATGATAAGAATTGTCACACCCCAACCGACGGCGGAATACGTCGGGGCGGGACATTTAGACTGTTCAAAAGCTCAAGGTTTACTAAATCTGAAATATTTAAGCAACCAAATTCATTTCATAGATAAACATCAATCCAACAATACAAAAAAAAATGGAGAAATACATAAATAGTTTCTTTAAATTTAGATTCTAGGTCCTCAACCTTAAGTGAAGCAACTTGAACTTATTCTCAAGCATTAGTACCTGAAACATGATGAAAACACGGTCAACTAAAAAGTTGGTGAGCATACATAGGTTTTGACACACAAACAAGTTTAAGATGTTTTATACAATTCATACGATACACGTCTATAAGGCATTTATGGAGAATCTATAGTTAAACTAAGTGTGTACAATCAAACCTTGTGACTGAGGCATAACACGCTAGTTACCCTAATGTAAAGTCGGTAACAAACACCCTACCCAAGTGCGTTTGTCAGACATAATAGATCTATCAATGTTAACTGTTGGCTTGTACTGAGTTAATGATTGTACTAATGTCATGTATTTGTAGTCTTAACTCATAGCATTCAAGCATAAAGCACATAACACATAATATCATATTATTGAATTGTATTTAAGTATATGCAAAAAGTTTCAAAGAGTAAATCATGTTTCACCCCAAAAGTGCAAAATGAAAAAGCGGCTATGTAAAACTCACTTGTATATATCTTGTGTGGATAACACAAGCAAGTATGAAGTACAGGTGACTACCAAATCACAAGTTAACCTAGTGTGAAAAGCATGATCTTAGATTAATAATGTGCACAAGACTAAGGATAGGTCTAATGTTCATCGGGACTTGTAAGGTGAGGGTTTGTGTTATTTTATGTAGGAAAGTATAAGTTGTCAAAAGTTTGGTGTAACTTTGGGAGTTCAAAACGTTGTATGAAAATATTACGTGTCTTTAGGGTTAAAGATTAAATAAATAAGACTCTTTTTATTTATTCAATTAAAATAATATTTATTGCTAAAGTAATACGATTTTTATAAAATATTGAATAAATCCACTCCTTTTATTCATTTACTAAAAATGCCAAAATCATGCTAATATGGGTTAAAGGGAACCCTAGATGCATTGTAATAATAATAATAACTTTATTGTTATAAAATAACTAAATGATATAATGTACATATATATATATAAATGTGTGTGTGTGTGTATTTTAGAAAGGGGTTTTTGTTCAAATGTATATATGTATATATGGGATAAATGATTTACAAAAATATATATTTTATAACATATCTTGTTAATATATTTATGAACTAGGAAATTAATTATTTTGAATAATTATTTAAAAATACATTTTTAAATAATTAAAAATGAGAGTTTTAAGCAACTATATTTGTAATAATTGATATTTTATGTTAAAAACCTCCAAAATTTATTATATTATGATCTAAATAAGATATAGGTTATAAAAATAATTTTTATAAATACTTTGGGTTGTTAAAACTGTCTAAAAAAAAAGACCAACCGGCTCGAACACGGGTGGTTTCTGTGTGAGACAGCCGGCTCAACCACTGGACCAAGGAACCTATATCTGATTTAAACCCGGTCAGAAATCTTTTTAATTTGATATTTACAGGCGACCGGATCTGGTTTTAAGGGGACGCGCAAAAAGTCCGGTTTGTGTGGTTTTGAACCCACGCCCTCTGGTCCGACGGTGCAATGACTTAGCCGATCGGAGCAGATGGTTTCGCTGGTAGGTTAGAGATGTAAAAAACTTAAATACGTTAAACCCTTTTTTATGGAAAAATCCAAATTAGGATCTGTATAAACCGAGTCTCAATTTGAATAGGGATTCCGATCAATGCCCCCTGTCTTAGGAAATTGACAGAGGACTTTTGATTGGAATGAAATTTCAAATCTGATGACACTAACCTCAACTAAAATGATCGAGTATTGAAGGCCGTCGGCAACTGGTTCAGTCCCGGAGTTCTTGATAATCGATCGGCAAAAAGGAGTGGAATGAGACTCAATTGAGGGTTGGGTGAGATGATATAGAGTCGTGCGAAGGTTCATGGTGATTTAATTTGTTTAATTTTACCATTAATGTATGATTCAATTGAGAGGATTACGGGTGACAGCTGTGACCCCAATTACGCTTTATTTCGATTGTAATAGGATGAATTGAGTCGGGTAATAGGTTTAGATACATGCATGATCGGTCTACGCATGATTTCCGGGATTGAAATGCGTCTAATTTATTGAATTTCAACTGAACTTATTCGACTTTGACTCCACGAAGTCAAATGGTTTGAATTTGAGTTTAACCGCGTGATAGGCTGAATTGGGCTGTCATATGGACCAGGATAAGCTCTATTATTACTTGTGTGTGTAGGGAAGGACCGAATCAATAGGCCTTAATCAATTCACAAGACGAATTTTATAGATTTGGGCCTGTTTGACTTTTAAAGTCAAACTTGACGAATGTGGGTCAAATTTGACTCTCATGGGGTCAAATCTTGTCCAAAGGTTCAATTGCAAGGGTTGGGGGTTCATGTTTAGGGTTCAAAGACTTTGAGGAGGAGGTTCAAGACTACTTTGCTTAAAAACGTATATATGTATACATATATATATATATATATATGTATACATATCTATTTTTTTTTACATATATGGATAATTAGGTTTTTGATTATGGAAGCTTCATAGTTTTTATAAATAATTTCCAAGCTCCAATATATGTATGATCATGCATGTCATATGCATATATGTATGTTCAACATGGAAAGTTTTTGTTTTCTTTGAATTAATATTAGAATGTTTTATAAAATATTCATGTAACCCTAGAAATGTATCAAATGAAATCTTAGGGTGAAATGTTTGCATCAAGATTGTGTTATAATTGAATTTTTGTTTATTGCACCAAAAAATACATGATAAAAATCAAATATGTTACAGTATTCCCATGTTGAGGGAATTTCGTCCCAAAATTCAACTAGTTGAGGCTACTGAATCAGAAAAGAGGTGTGGATACTTAAGCTTCATTTGATCCTCACATTCCCAAGTGAACTCAGACCGTGTTTAGAATCCTAAAGAACTTTGACGATAGGAATACGGCTTCGCTTGAGTTGCTTGATCTCACGATCCATGATCTACACTAGTTTCTCAACGAAGTGCATCGTGTCATCAATGCGCACATCTTCAAGAGGTATATGGAGGTTCTCATCAGCAAGGCATTTCTTTAGGTTGGACACATGAAAAGTAGGATGTACATTAGTAAGCGATGGAGGTAACTTGAGTTTGTAAGCCACTTTCCCAATCCTTTCGAGGATCTTGAATGGACCCACATAGCGAGGTGCTAGTTTACCCTTCTTCCCGAAACGGATCACCCCTCCAAGGAGATACCTTTAGAAGTACTAGATCACTGACTTGAAATTCCAAGGGTTTACGTCTTTTATCGGCATAGCTCTTTTGCCGACTCCTTGCTACTTGAATGTTGTTACGGATTTGAATGATCTTGTCGGAAGTTTCTTGGATTAGTTCGGGACCGGTGATTTATGCTTCACCAATCTCGTTCCAACAGATAGGAGAACGACACTTCCGACCATAGAGAGCTTCAAATGGAGTCATGTTGATGCTTGTGTGGTAGCTATTGTAGTAGGAGAACTCAACGAGTGATAGATGTGAATCCCAATTGCCACCAAAATCGATTACACAAGCTCTAAGCATGTCCTCAAGAGTTTGGATTGTTCGCTCGGTCTGACCATCAGTTTGGGGATGGTAAGCCGTGCTTAAATCCAAACGTGTACCAAGAGCAGTTTGGAGAGATTGCCAAAAGCGGGATGTGAAACGAGCATCCCTATAAGAGATTATGTTAAGTGGGACACCATCTCGTCAATGTAAATTCAGACCAATTTCTCAACCCGATAGTCTTCATGGATGGGTAGAAAGTGAGCAGACTTGGTGAGACAGTGAATGATTACCCAAATGCTATCATAACCGCTAGAAGTACGGGGGAGTTTAGTAATGAAATCCATGGCTAGATTCTCCCATTTCCACACTGGAATTTTCCGGTTGTTCAAGCAAACCAGAAGGACGTTGAAGTTCAGCCTTGACTTTGGAGCAAGTTAGGCATTTTGTAACATAAAGTGCAATGTCTTTTTTCATGCCGGGCCACCAATATTACTGGTGAAGGTCTTTGTACATTTTATCCGCCCCGGGATGGATAAAATAACGAGTTTTGTGTGCCTCGTTCATAAGGACTGCACGAAGGTCATCACGATTGGGGACCCAGATACGATTCAAGTAATAGAGTAAGTCATTGGTTTTGGTTTCTAATAGGAGTTCAACGCCACATGACATTTTGTTATACATGTTTCCCTCGGTGACCGAGACGTGTTGAGCTTCTAGGATGCGGTTTTGAATATCAGTTTGAATTCTAACACAATGAAGCATAACGTGGTGCTTACAACTCAAGGCATCGGCCACAACATTCGCTTTGTCGGGATGGTAACGAATCTCGCAGTCGTAGTTGTTAAGGAGCTCGACCCAACGTCGTTACCTCATGTTGAGTTCCTTTTGATTGAATATGTGTTGGGGACTTTTGTGGTCAGTGAACACCACACATTTCGTGTCATAGAGATAATGCCTCCAAATCTTTAATGCGAAGATGACCACACCCAACTCAAGATCGTGCGTCGTATAAATCTTTTCGTGAATTGTGATTTGTCTTGATGCATAAGCGATCACCTTGCCCCGTTGCATGAGAACACAACCTAGGCCTTGGTTTGATGCATCACAATAGATAACCAGATCATCGTTGCCATCAGGAAGAGTGAGGATAGGAGCATTGCACAACTTTTTCTTGAGGAGTTGGAAGGCTTCCTCTTGTTTTGATCCCCACTCATAAGGTTTACCTTTATGGGTCAAGGCCGTGAGGGGAACAACAATCTTGGAAAAGTCTGAGATAAAAAGACGGTAATATCCCACAAGCCCAAGAAATGAACGAACTTCGGTAGGGGTCTTAGGGGCACTCCAATTCTTAACAGCTTCGATCTTAGCGGGGTCAACATGAATTCCCTTTTCGTTGACAATATGATCCAGAAATTGAACTTCCTTAGGCCAAAATTCACACTTGGAGAACTTAGCATATAGTTGTTCTTTTCTTAAAAGGTCTAAAACCAACTTAAGGTGTTGTTCATGATCTGATTTTGTCTTGGAGTAGATCAATATGTTGTCAATGAAGACGATTACGAATTTATCTAGGTATGGTTTGCATACACGATTCATGAGATCCATGAAAAACTGCGGGTGCATTGGTTAGCCCGAAAGGCATAACCATAAATTTGTAGTGACCGTATCTTGTACGAAAAGCAGTCTTTGGGATATCCTCCTCTTGCACACAAAGTTGGTGATATCCGGATCAAAGATCAATCTTCGAGAAGTAAATAGAACCTTGGAGTTGATCAAAGAGGTCATCAATCCTACGCAAAGGATAACGATTCTTAATGGTAAGCTTGTTGAGTTCTCGGTAGTCAATACACATCCGGAATGAGCCATCTTTCTTCTTCATGAATAAGACGGGTACACCCCATAGTGAATGACTAGGATGAATGAAACCTTAATCGAAAAGTTCTTGAAGCTGACTTGCGAGTTCTTGCATTTCCGAAGGTGCTAGACGGTATGGAGCTTTAGCCACAGGATTAGCTCCGGGTACAAGATCGATACGAAACTCTACTTGACGAATGGGTGGAAGACCGGATAAATCTTCAGGGAACACTTCGGGAAAATCATGAATGATGGGGATATCTTGAATACTCTTCTCTTTGTCCTTCTTTTGAACGACATGGGCTAAAAAGTCCAAATACTTCTTTTGTAAGTATTTTCGGGCTGTAGTGCACGACATTAGCTTAAGTCCACTACATGGTTTCTCACCAAATAATTTTAATGTATCATGATCGCGATGTCAAGGTCAATAAAAAACATTTATAAAAACTACTACTTATCTACCTTAGACTGTAGACAGGGAAGTAGGGTTGTCGAATCCACAGGGAATCAGTGGAAAGTTCAATTGTTTAGATTATCAAATTAGAATAAAAACACACAGATCATATAAAGATGTAACCTCCTCCAAACTTCAGGTTCTAGGTTTCACATAAAATTCAGTTGTTCAATTGGACACCACATAGACATAGTGTTGGAAAATTAGTTGAAACAGTAATTGAAGACAGATTCTTTGTCAGAAAACCTATACAACTAGTTTCGTCACAAACCAGTATAATTCAATCACCCAATTTATGAATGCCAAGTTACCCCCTTTAGTCACCCAACCCTGCTACTAGGTTTTGTCATCAACCGAACAAGATCGTAAAGCAAGCAAACTCAAAGCATAATCATAAACTGTTTAAATCAACTAATACATCAATCTCTCAAGTTATTGTCAGAAACTAACAAGATCCACACATGAATAAACTGAATCAAATACAAAAACCTATACGAACCGTCCGCCTGGAGGAAGCCACAAGTGAATCACCCACTCATGGTGAGGGAGATCATCTTCAATCTTCAAGTGGGTGTGTGAATCCTCTCAAAATAGCCTAAAAGTGTAGTGTAAGAGATGATCTCGATTTGGGGAAGAAACCCCCAATAAAACCTAAAAATCGGCTGTTTTCCCGAAGTTCCGCGTCTGAAACGTACCCGGCGTAAGCTTACGCTGGGGTGGCGTAGGCTTACGCCGGGGCCTGAAGGCTGCTGTGAAGAAAACACTCAGGTGTAGGCCTACGCTGATGGGGCGTAAGCTTACGCTGGTGGCGTAGGCTTACGCTGGATCTGTATTTTGTCCCGTTTTCTCCGTGTCTCTTCCGACTCTTCCATCTCTCGTCTAATATCTTCCAAACTCATACTTTAAGCGTCCAAAACCTGCACATGCACAGCTACACAAAACCTTTGTATTCCACATATTAATTTGCATAAATATAACATATTGCACCTTTTAATACATGAAACTTTGGCCACTTATCATATCCCCACACTTACTCTTTTGCGTCCCGAAAAAGAATTATGCAATGGAATCATAATTGAAACCTGCTCTCATAATCTCATACAATTAAAACATAATCACGCATTGACTGTAACAATTGGTATTTCTATCCGACTAAACCCAACCACCGATCTATTGAGCCCCCGATTATGTGATCTACTATCCTATTTATTAACAAGCAACAGTTTCTCTATGGGTCTCACATTCATGAAGCTACAACTTAGTCTAATCCCATCTCAAAGTCATGTTTAGGCACGGGTTAAACCTAATAGATTTCCCACCACTATAAACACTAATTTACGAGTTTTTGAAAATTATGGGAATATGGATCGATGGATGCATGTCCCGCCCATGGGTGTATCCTTCAAGTCACCATCCCGAAGGGAAACACGTAGGCTGAACTCAAGCTCTCAATTTTGTTTAATTAAGCTCATGCAAGATGGATTATGGATTGCGGGCGTCACCAATTTTCGGATTTATTTTCATAAAAAGAAAGTGGTGTGCCAAGTAATTTTAAAAACTTATAATTTTTTGCTTATAGTGGTACCTATCACCCTATGATGACAGTTTCAACCTTGCCGAAGCCCCTAAGATAAGAACCCACAAGACATCCTGAATTGATTGTCAATTAACCCTAGATACAATATCAGGATATTTAAGCTCTTTAGATCGGTTGGGCCTACCAAAACATTACAAATCAAACGCGTTTTCTATTTATTATTGTTTTTAATCACAAAAGCATAGTTTCCAATTATATCTATCATTTTCCATTTAGTTACAAAAATTCTGATCCAAGGACATTTTTGAAAATTTTTAAATTTTTATGGATTTTTCAATTTTTATATATATATATACTTCTTTTTTTTTCTATACAAACTCAGTCTCCCATCCCCACACTTAAACTCTACATTGTCCCCAATGTAGGATGAGAGACGATGAAAATAAATATGCAAAAATAAAACTATATACAGAATTGGAAAGCACGCACACTCACTTGACAACCCATGAAAATTCCCCACACTTGGCCGGCTCACACACAAAACAAAGAAAACAAAGAAATAATTTCCTAACTCACTTTCGTAGGAATCACGGATGCATTTAGCATATGCATCAAGCCTTTTAAACCCCTCGGTAGCCCGAGTGGACGAGTTGAGTCTCGTGAGGGTTTCTATTGAACACACCCGCAAAGTTCATTTAACTAGACATGAATGTAAAACATACCTTAGGCTACCTCCTAAGAGTGCTAAGTTTAACGTCCTCAGCCAGACGCAGTGTACCCTGCTTGCCTCATGGTGGTCGGGTAGGATGCTTGCAGTCCTCCGTCCCCACACTTAAATTCCTCTCATCATCCACTTTTCTCCAAGCCTTCATAAACAAAGAAAAGAGTTCTTGATCTACATCATGAACTCGCGGTTTCTTCCCTTTCCGCCTTCTCTTTCTGACCCTTTTCTTCCCATTGTCTGGAGTCTCACCATTCTTCATCTCAACTGACCTGTTAAACATAACACAAGCATTCTCGACTGTGTGATTCACCTTTTCAGGTGATCCACATTTGTTAGCTTTCGGGGTTGGCAAGTTTGAAAAAATTTTAAGACTCATTTTCTGAGCCCCAAACCTCATCCTTACCGTTCCCTCAGCACAGTTAATATTTGCCTGAGCAGTGGCCAAGAACGGTCTACCCAAAATAATAGTTGGCTCTGTGTCCTTGACACAATCCAACACCAAGAAATCCACTGGGTAATAAAACTCTCCTACCTTCACAATCACATCCTTTACAATCCCCCGAGGATGTGCGGGAGTCTGATCAGCCAACACCACGGTGGTGTTAACTCTCTGTAATGGACCAAAATCGTGCTGATCATACAGACTCCCTGGAATTATACTCACAGATGCTCCAAGATCCAGCAATGCTCTATCCAGTTTAATTTCACCTATATGTATAGAGATAACTTTTGGGGGAAAGGTACCCGTAAACACAGCATTCACACTAGCATTTAGCTTTACCTGCTCGGGACATTTGTGCCGTCGTTTACGGGTACTCAAACCTTTCAAGCACTCAACACTATCAGGATTTTCTTTAAGTTCTTTCAAAAATGGTAGATTAATTTTATGATTTTCAAATTTCTCCCATCTTTCATCTTGTGTTGGATCCCATTCACTTAACACTGGTGGGAACATTGGTGGTAACAAAGCCGAAGGGAATGGAATTTTCAGAGATTTATTCACATTTTTATTTTTCAGATTATTTTGTGAAATTAAATCCTGATTATGATCAGATTCAGGCTCACTGTACTCCACCACTCTCTCTACTACCAGTGGTGGAGTATGTTCAACATCAGAAAAATCAGATAAGGGTTTAAGACTTACATCATTTAGGTGTGCACTGTTTGTGGTTTGAGAATTTGAGGATTGATGTGCACTGCAAGGCTTACCTACTTCTTTGATGATGCTTGCAACAACCCCAGTTAGGTTAGCAACTAGATCTACCAAAGCTTGATGAGCTTTGTCCTGGCTCTCCTGTTTCTGCACCACTGCTTGTATCACTTTGGTCATCTCCTTCATATCTGACCGGATGGCATCCAGTTCAGATTGATAGTTGTCTTATTCAGGTGGTCCGCTCGGGTGGTAGTCCTGATTATAATTTTCCTGATAGCTTTGATACTCAGGACCACCACCATGTGAATTGTATCTTGGGCAATCTTGTGCCCAGTGGCCAGTGATGCCAC
Source organism: Smallanthus sonchifolius (assembly GCA_023525975.1). Taxonomy (NCBI): domain Eukaryota; kingdom Viridiplantae; phylum Streptophyta; class Magnoliopsida; order Asterales; family Asteraceae; genus Smallanthus; species Smallanthus sonchifolius. The sequence goes on from CM042043.1 coordinate 23,220,912, forward strand.
AGTTACTGCATGGCTCATAGTAATACTGGTTATCATGATAATTTCTGTCCATGCTGACCTGCACAAGTAGCACACCCAAGTAGTTCTGAACGAAAAAAAAAAAATAAAACAAAATAAACAAAAAATAAAAACAAAAGTAAAGAATATCTTTTTGGGTGTTTGATAAGAAGTTTGATAAGAATTAAAATCAACTAAAGACAATAAACTAAAGCAATAGAACTAAGCGCATCGATTCCCCGGCAACGGCGCCATTTTGATCGCGATGTCAAGGTCAATCAAAAACATTTATAAAAACTACTACTTATCTACCTTAGACTGTAGACAGGGAAGTAGGGTTGTCGAATCCACAGGGAATCAGTGGAAAGTTCAATTGTTTAGATTATCAAATTAGAATAAAAACACACAGATCAAATAAAGATGTAACCTCCTCCAAACTTCAGGTTCTAGGTTTCACATAAAATTCAGTTGTTCAATTGGACACCACATAGACATAGTGTTGGAAAATTAGTTGAAACAGTAATTGAAGACAGATTCTTTGTCAGAAAACCTATACAACTAGTTTCGTCACAAACCAGTATAATTCAATCACCCAATTTATGAATGCCAAGTTACCCCCTTTAGTCACCCAACCCTGCTACTAGGTTTTGTCATCAACCGAACAAGATCGTAAAGCAAGCAAACTCAAAGCATAATCATAAACTGTTTAAATCAACTAATACATCAATCTCTCAAGTTATTGTCAGAAACTAACAAGATCCACACATGAATAAACTGAATCAAATACAAAAACCTATACGAACCGTCCGCCTGGAGGAAGCCACAAGTGAATCACCCACTCATGGTGAGGGAGATCATCTTCAATCTTCAAGCGGGTGTGTGAATCCTCTCAAAATCGCCTAAAAGTGTAGTGAAAGAGATGATCTCGATTTGGGGAAGAAACCCCCAATAAAACCTAAAAATCGGCTGTTTTCCCGAAGTTTCGCGTCTGAAACGTACCCGGCGTAAGCTTACGCTGGGCCCTGAAGGCTGTTGTGAAGAAAACACTCAGGCGTAGGCCTACGCTGATGGGGCGTAAGCTTACGCCGGTGGCGTAGGCTTACGCTGGATCTGTATTTTGTCCCGTTTTCTCCGTGTCTCTTCCGACTCTTCCATCTCTCGTCTAATATCTTCCAAACTCATACTTTAAGCGTCCAAAACCTGCACATGCACAGCTACACAAAACCTTTGTATTCCACATATTAATTTGCATAAATATAACATATTGCACCTTTTAATACATGAAACTTTGGCCACTTATCATATCACCCGAGGGGAGAGGTATTCGGATGCATTTCTCGAAAAAACAACCTTGGTATGATGACTAGATAGCCAATCCATGCCTATGATAATGTCAAAGCTTCCCAATTGCATGGGCATGAGGTTGATGGGGAAAGAATGTTCATTAAGTTCAACGAAACAGTCGTGGATGATGGAGTAAATGACGATGGGATTTCCATCCGCTACTTCAACGGTAAATGTTTTCTCCAACTTAGTTCGTGTTTTAGCATGTAAAGGTTCAAAATCAAGTGAAACAAAACTCTTATCGGCACCGGTATCAAATAGTATGGAAGCATATTGATTATTAACGAGGAACGTATCGTTGACCACATCATTGCTAGTCTGGGCTTCATTAGTATTTATGTTGAAAGCACGCCTTCTAGATCCACCTTGATTAGGGTTGGTAAGTTTTGGACATCGGTTTCGGAAGTGGTTTGGGTTACCACATTCAAAGAAAGCATTCCCATTAGTGATAGTTGGAACCACTTGATTTGCTTTGTTTCCTTGGTTAGCCGAATTACTAGGTGGTTTGACTCTGCAGGTGTTGGCTAAATGCCCATATCTTCCACTGCTAGCACATATCCTACATGGTAGGTTTAGGAAGTGATGGTAATTGCACGTGCTACACAAAGGGCTGCTGCCCACATATTGTTTCTTGACCGAGTTCTGAGTCATAGGAGCAACCTAATTGACTGGGGCAGCTGGAGTGACAACGGCAAAGTTTTTAGCCTTTCGTTTCTTGTTGTTGAAGAAAGGTTCTAGCTTGATCCCTTTGGAGGGCTTAGAAGGTGTTGCCGTGTCTGGGACTTTCTTGGCACCCTTCCTTGTTAACATACCCTCCTTTACATGGTTATCGGTTAGCGTGGCGGATAGGAGGATGGCATCTTCAAGGGTAGCTGGGTTTCTCCCTAGGACAGTGTCTTGAATCTTTATCGGCAGACCACCGATGTATTTTTCAATACCCGGAGCCAAGAGTGTGACCATATGAGGTACTAGGAGACTTAGCTCATGGAAACGGGTGGTGTAGACTAAACGTTCACCACTGTCTTCGGCAAGATCCCAAAACTCAGCCTCTAGCTTCTTCATTTCGTTGTAAGGACAGAACTCCTCGATCATGAGCCGCTTGACCTCATCCCATGGCAAGGCCATTGCCACATCTATACCCCTATTCCTGTTTTCACCATTCCACCAAGTGAGCGCTCGTTTTTTAAAGACGCTAGTGGCATAGCGAACCCGGAGGTTGTCGGGACAGTCACTGTTGATAAAGGTGCTTTCAATGCTCTCGAACCATTGCAAAAGACGTGTGGCTCCTTCAGTTCCATAAAACTTAGTAGGGTTGCAGGAGTTAAAGTGCTTTAAGGTACATAGGGGTGGGTTGGCACCACCACCACCACCGTTAGCACTGCCACTAGAGCTAACATTAGCCTAGGTGAGTTGGTTCACCAATTGAGTGAGAAGAGCAACAAGGTCATTGTTGGTCTCGTTGGCACGAAGGGGAGGCATGCTATAGATTTAAACAAAACAAAGAGAGATGTAAGAGATTATGAGGGTTTTTCTTGAATTTAAAACAAAGGATAATTAAAACATAAGTATTCAAAGTTCGGATTGCACTCAAATGTTGATAATACCACTTGAATACTATGACATATTAAGGTTAATAAACTCATATAACTTTCAAAGAGAAATGCTTTAGCCTGTAAGTAAACACTCATCCCGGGAATTCCCATGAAAGCATACGGATCCCTCGGTTGATTGGGATTTATATGAAATGTTTTCCTAGACAGAAAACCCAGTGTCACCCTTCCAGATTGCACATGTCCTCTACTAATTAACAAAGTTTAAAACCCTAACGAGGTGTAAAAAGAAGGTTAATAAACTTATGCCTATGATTATGACGTTCCACATGCTATGATGATGATGATGACATTGGAGAAGGATTGAGGCTTAGGGTAAGGGTATAGGTATTATTATTTTGAATTTATTATTTAGATAAATCCTAACAAGTCATGGAGTCTAACAAATAATCATTAAATGATTTATAATATATTAAACATGTAGCACATAGCATGTAGCATATCATATAATCATAGAACATGGCATAAATGGGTGTCCTAAGGTTATAGTCAAGATCAAAGGTGACTAATAACCTAATTCCCTATAACCAAGGCTCTGATACCAATCTGTCACACCCCAACTGACGGCGGAATACGTCAGGGCGGGACATGTAGACTGTTCAAAAGCTCAAGGTTTACTAAAGTTGAAATATTTAATCAACCAAATTCATTTCATAGATAAACATCAATCCAACAATACAAAAAAAATGGAGAAATACATAAATAGTTTCTTTAAATTTAGATTCTAGGTCCTCAATCTTAAGTGAAGCAACTTGAACTTATTCTCAATCATTAGTACCTGAAACATGATGAAAACAAGATCACTAAAAAGTTGGTGAGCATACATAGGTTTTGACACACAAACAAGTTTAAGATGTTTTATACAATTCATACGATATACGTGTATAAGGCATTTATGGAGAATCTATAGTAAAACTAAGTGTGTACAATCAAACCTTGTGACTGAGGCATAACACGCTAGTTACCCTAAGGTAAAGTCGGTAACAAACACCCTACTCGGGTGGGTTTATCAGACACAATAGATCCATCAATGTTAACAGTTGGCTTGTACTGAGTTAATGATTGTACTAATATCATGTAGATGTAGTCTTAACTCATAGCATTCAAGAAGAAAGCACATAACACATAATATCATATTATTGAATTGTATTTAAGTATATGCAAAAAGTTTCAAAGAGTAAATCATGTTTCAGCCCAAAAGTGCAAAATGAAAAAGGGGCTATGTAAAACTCACTTGTATATATCTTGTGTGGATAACACGAGCAAGTATGAAGCACAGGTGATTACAAAATCACAAGTTAACCTAGTGTGAAAAGCATGATCTTAGATTAATAATGTGCACAAGACTAAGGATAGGTCTAATGTTCATCGGGTCTTGTTAGGTGTGAGTTTGTGTTATTTTATGTAGGAAAGTATAAGTTATCAAAAGTTTGGTGTAACTTTGGGAGTTCAAAACGTTGTATGAAAATATTATGTGTCTTTAGGGTTAAAGATTAAATAAATAAGACTCTTTTTATTTATTCAATTAAAATAATAATTATTGCTAAAGTAATACGATTTTTATAAAATATTGAATAAATCCATTGCTTTTATTCATTTATGAAAAATGTCAAAATCGTGCTAATATGGGTTAAAGAGAACCCTAGATGCATTGTAATAATAATAATAACTTTATTTGTTATAAAATAACTAAAGGATATAATGTGTGTATATATATATATATGTATATATTTAGAAAGGGGGTTTTGTTCAAATGTATATATGGGATAAATGATTTACAAAAATATATATTTCATAACATATCTTGTTAATATATTTATGAACTAGGAAATTAATTATTTTGATTAATTATTTAAAAATACATTTTTAAATAATTAAAAATGAGAGTTTTAAACAACTATATTTGTAATAATTGATATTTTAAGTTAAAAACCTCTAAATTTTATTATATTCTGATCTAAATAGGATATAGGTTATAAAAATAATTTTTATAAACACTTTGGGTTGTTAAAACTGTCTAAAAAAAAGAAACATACCAACCGGCTCGAACACGGGTGGTTTCTGTGTGAGACAGTCGGCTCAACCACGGGACCAAGGAACCTGTATCTGATTTAATCCCGGTCAGAAATCTATTTAATTTGATATTTACAGGGCAACGGATCTGGTTTTAAGGGGACGCGCAAAAAGGCCGGTTTGTGTGGGTTTCAAACCCACGCCCTCTGTTCCGACGGTGCAATGACTTAGCCGGTCGGACCAGATGGTTTCGCTGGTAGGTTAGAGATGTAAAAATTTAAATATATTAAACCCTTTTCAGAAAAATCCCAATTAGGATCCGTATGAACCGAGACTCAATTTGAATAGGGATTGCGATCAATGCCCTTTGTCTTAGGAAATTGACAGAGGGCTTTTGATTGGAATGAAATTACGAATCTGATGACACTAACCTCAACTAAAATGAAAGAGTATTGAAGGTCGTCGGCTACTGGTTCAGTCCAGGAGTTCTTGGTAATGGGTCAGCAAACAAGAGTGGAATGAGGCTCAATTGAGGGTTGGGTGATATTATATAGAGTCGTGTGAAGGTTCATGGCCATTTAATTCGTTTAATTTTACCATTAATGTATTATTCGATTGAGAGGATTACGGGTGACAGTCGTGACCCCAATTACGCGTTATTTGGATTGTAATAGGATGAATTGAGTCATGTAATAGGTTTAGATACATGCACGATTAGTCTACGCATGATTTTCGGGATTGAAACGCGTCTAATTTATTGAATTTCAACTGAATTGATTCGGCTTTGACTCCACGAAGTCAAATGGTTTGAATTTGAGTTTAACTGCGTGATAGGCTGAATTGGGCTGTCATATGGACCAAGATAAGCTCGATTATTACTTGTGTGTGTAGGGAAGGACCGAATCAACATGCCTTAATCGATTCACAAGACGGATTTTATAGATTTGGTCATGTTTGACTTTTAAAGTCAAACTTGACGAATGAGGGTCAAATTTGACTCTCATGGGGTCAAATCTAGTCCAAAGGTTCAATTGCAAGGGTTGGGGGTTCATGTTTAGGGTTCAAAGACTTTGAGGAGGAGGTTCAAGACCACTTTGCTTAAAAAAAGTATATATATATACATATATATATATATGTATACATATCTATTTTTTTTTACATATATGGATAATTAGGTTTTTGATTATGGAAGCTTCATAGTTTTTATAAATAATTACCAAGATCCAATATATGTATGATCATGCATGTCTTATGCATATATGTATGTTCAACTTGGAAAGTTTTTGTTTTCTTTGAATTAATATTAGCATGTTTTAAAAATATATTCATGTAACCCTAGAAATGTATCAAATGAAATCTTAGGGTGAAATGTTTATATCAAGATTGTGTTATAATTGAATTTTTATTTATTGCACCAAACAAATACATGATAAAAATCAGAGATGTTACAAGAATACGTACTAAAATGTCAATTTTTTAACAATTGCGGGGATGAAGTTTTTAAAAATTCAGAAAGTGTGACATGCCATGGTTTATGATGGAGACTTTATGTCCAGGACATTATATAAACGTCATCCAAGCCTAGGCACACATATTAAACTATGAAGAAAATTTCATGTCGAAGGACTCTATTGCACGCTTGTTTAGCACCCAGATAATGTTGGTAAGTGACTGACTAAAGTATCATGTAGAAACCAAAAAATATGGTGCCAAATTATAAAGTAAAACACAATGAGTACTAAGAAAGTAAAACACAATATGCAAATTTAGAAATTATAACGCCATGACTAATGAGTTGCAGAAACAAAGTAAAACACAAGTCTAACATGTCTAAAATGCCATGGCATGTACATGTGTAAAACGCCATGGCATGTACATGTCTAAAATGCCATGGCATGTACATGTCTAAAATTTCATGGCATGTACATGTCTAAAACGCCATGGCAAATGAGTACATTAAAACACCATGATTACAAACGATTTATTTGCTAACATTCTCATAAAAACAGCAAAGAACACTTACAATAAAAGTAGCAATGAAAGGAATATTGAATTTCATATGACGACAGTGCTTGAAGAGGTTGGGATATCAATGCATTTGAACTTGTCTTCATTCCAATAATATACCAAGAACATTTCTACCTAATGTGCTTTAACCTGAAAACACTTGCAATCGAAATCTTAGACAACAGTGCAACTAAAGTTGCAATGTCTGATAACTACAGCGGTTGACCTGAAAATATGGTAAGAAACCAAAAAAATAGTATTATCGTTAGCATGTACACATAACATCTTAAGTTACATGTTTTATCCTGTTGTAGAGAACTACATTTGGAAACTACTTGATATCAGTTGAATACCCGAGTGGAGTCCACATCAAAAAGTCTAAAATAGAAAGGGTTGAAATGAAATGGAAAACATAAAATAATAAGAAGGACTGCGGTGTTTTGTTTATGAGACATATGAAAACATACAAAGGGAAGCTAGATGAATGGGCATGTGGTTTCTGCTCAGAGAATGAAGATAACAATGCTCTGCAGGAACTGTAACACCCAAAATTTGTAACCGATTTAAACTTTTAAAAACATGCAGAAGTTAGGTCCCAAAACAACATTAACGTATCAACACCTTTAAGTTTTACAAACAAGGGTTAGACTCCTCAAAACCGCAAAGGATTCTATACAAATAACAATCCACAAGATATCCACAACCTTTAAAGCAACCCAGCAGTTTGTAAAGACTCCCCACAAGGAGGTTAAACAGAAACAATCATTCAAACAGTCAATGAGAATCCAATCCACACGATGCAAGACCCGAGATCACTCCGGAGCTTTCCCTACATTCAAAACATCATATTGAACATGGTTAGTAAAGATAAGTAGCCCTAGGGACCTCCCACAAGTCCCTACAACAATGACAGGCCAAAACCCCAAAAAATCCAAAATCCCAGCATCTATCAGACTCAAATGGGCTTATCATACGCTCTGGGCGTATAAGGCACTATGCCCAAAATTTGTTTTTCAGCATATGCAACCCTCCGTCGACTGACCCGTTTTCATATTTAAGTTATTAGCCATCATAAAATCATGTTTAAACTACTTATATGATCACCCACATATACCAACATGAATTTGTTAGTAATCCACTCCAAAACCCGAGCACCACTACTCGTTTTCCACCCATGAAGCGTTTAACTTCAAGTTTTATTAATTAATTGTTTAGGTATACAACAACCTATATCTTAGACATGTATTGACCCCTACAAGTCCTAACGTTTCACCATTCATCAACTTGACATATCCACATGTCAATTGCGAGAACCACCACTCACTTTCTCGCATGGAATATTTGACTCCATGCTTACCCATGAAGTATCCACACTTCATGTCACGCGTGAAGTATTTTGACTTCACTTTCACCGTTGAAGTATTTGACCTCACTACCACCCATGAAGTATTTGACTTCACGTAAACACCTCCATGAAGTATCCACACTTCATGTAACCGTTTTACCACCAACGGTTGACTTTTACCACATTAAGTTAATTTTAGTCTAATGTTACCACATTTTACATTTTAGTTGACTCTTAACCAATATGAGTCGTTAACACCATTTAGCCACATATCACACCTTAGTTTGACTAATAACCACGCAAGTCAACTTACATCTATTTACCACATTTGCACTATCAAGTTTGACTAATAACCACATAGTCTAATTACACTCTTCTACCACATTTGCACATTCAAGTTTGATTATCAACCACATAGTCTAATTACCCATATTCACCACATTGGCACATTCATGTTTGATTATTAACTGCATAGTGTAATTATACCAAATCAACATATTAGTTTAACCATATACCAACTAAAGTCAAATTACAACAATTCCACCATTATCCACAATGATATTTTGACTACACATAATTCCTCCATGAAGTAACCATACTTCATGTATTCAATCAAAATTACCGTTTTATACTCACGGGTCGACTCAACAACATATTAACTCAATTTAAAACCGCATTCCATGTTTCACCAATTTGATGACTCTAACCACCTTGAGTATTTTATTCTATATAACCACATTAGTTAATATAGTTTGGCTAGATACCACTTAAGCCAATTTACACACATTATCACACATCAATGGTTTAGTTTGACTAAATTTCCACATTGAGTCAAACATACAAGTTCTAACGTAACAATTAAGCATTGACTTTATACCACACAAGTCAAACACATTAACAACATGTAAATAACATACTACATAACTACTTACATATGAATTACTTTTCCACTACTAAGTAAGTGCAAATCACTTACCTTCGCCAATGATGATTCTAAATGGTCTTCAAAGCTAGCCACTTCGTACCTTGATCACCTAAACAATCCACTTGTTTAGTAATCTAGTAAACTCCTAACAAATCACCAATTGAGGTTTGACCCCACCCAAGATCTTTTGATCTTCACCACTAACTAACTTGGTTTGTTCAGCTTAATTCAAGCTTTCAACCTATCTAAATACCAACCAACCCATTTTGACCCGTTTAGGTTTTATTCAATTTTCACTGAATTCTTCAAGGTTCTTCATTTACCAAATTGATTGTGGATTTCATTAAGTTTTGTGTCTAAGAACACAACAAACTCTTTCAATTCCTTAATTCACCATTTTAACATCCCAATTCAAAAACCCCCAATTTTACCTCAAGAACCCTAATTTTCCAAACATCAAATTGGATGTTATAATCATGCAAATCATGATTCTCCACCATTTACAACACTAGATTAAGGTTTAAGAACTAAATTTATCAATAATCACCATACCAATTAACCCAATATAGGTTTTCTACTAAAATCCACCAAAACCCACCAAAACTTCAACAATGGTGATTAAGATGATGAACTTGGAGTTTTAGAAGAAGATGAGTGTAGAAAAACCTTCAAATCCAAGCCTGAACTCATCAATTTTGATCTTGGTCATCATCCCCTCTTCTCTCCTTTGAAAGTCATGATACACACACATTTGAGAAGTGTGTGTGTGTGTCGCCACCTCTTATCCCACCGAATCAAGTTTACCAAAACTACAGAAACGGTCCCTACACTTCTTGATTTGCCTCCTCCTTCCAAAGTTAAAGAAATGCATCATATAAATAACACCCTTCAACTTTCTTTTATTTAAATGCGCCCCATATAATATGATTTCCATATTATTTTTATAACCTGAAAATTGGTTCTTTACAAATCACACCCCTAATTTTGGGTTTCGTCCCCGAAACCCGATCCATCAAATGGTTAAAGTAACACTCGAGTGTCTATCCTCAGATTCCCGAGTTGTTTTCTCCCCTTATCAATGACTCTACGAAACCAACACTTGTTTAATCCGATTATACCACAAGCGTTTCACCTAGCTACCTAAGGTAGCCACCAATTCTCGTCACGCATTCCCATGGAATAACCATAAATTTTGTGTCATGGAGTCTACACAATCACCCGAGTGACTCCAAATGACATATCACTTAACAACTAGAGTGAAGTTTGATTGGTTCAACAAAACTGGGACTTGGCCTCCCACGTTTTCGAACTCGGTACACCTCTTATATGGGAAACTTTTATATTGTCAAAGTTCCCATTTGAATTTCAATACACATCCTCCCTAAATCCACTTAGGGTTTTCTATCCATCTTGAGTGGATTTTTCAATCACACTCAATAAATAAAATCTTTCAAGCTAAGTCTTTAATCTCACCATGATTCTTAGTTTCACGACAATAAAAATTTACCCAACCAAACAATATTCGACCCCATTCTCCATTTAGTAATTCACTAAATCGTATAAGAATACTCAAAAGGTAGTTAAGATGACACCATATTTCAACCAATGGTAATTAATCACCTTGTTTCCCCCAAAATGAACAAGAAACTAACACTTCAATTCTTACTCAACAAGTATAGATATACCAAGTCGTAATCACACACTAGAATGTGCCTTTTTTCATTCCCAGCCGCCAAAAGATAAACTCCAAAACAACATATAACAACCCATGAGACCTATAAGTTTCATTCATCACTCAAGAAGTTCAAGGACTTCAATTCAACCTTCTAACGCTCGTCCACGTATAGATCTAACAGTTCCCTCCAATTCCTCTCCATTAGTTGTTACAATGAGGCTCAAACTAACTAGGAGAATATGCGATATTCCTGCCTCGTTGTATAAATAGACATAATCAAGTCTAATGCACGAGTCACCAGCACATCCAGCAAGGCATACGATCTTCCTATGGGAGGATACGTCAAAGGCCAAAGCCAATCCTCTTTCATAAATCAAACACCATGTTTATCCAATCGACTTTAACGCACGTCATGCCTTGAGATTCAATATCTCAATCTTACAATCCCCCTTTTAAGTTCTAAGACTTCAAACGCCATTTATGAAGTTATAAGGCTCCAAACCTTATATACCTCTTGATTACTTCAATCATTGCCAGGTCAACATATATGTCTTCGGAATTCACCGCCTCATCCACTAATGGTTTTCCACTAAATCCAAGATGGCACACCAATTCATTCCAAAAAGGCCTCTCCTTTCAAGAAGTTTCAAGAAACTCACGAAGATAATGAGATTGAATGACTTTGCTTTGAAGATAAAAACGACTATCATCGAAAAAATAACCAGCGAACTTGCATACATGGCCCTACATACCCTTCACATTGGTCCATATATACCGCGGAACTTCTTACAAGGTAGAAAGTTACATTCATAATCCCATAGTATTCATAACGGAAATGATACCAATCACGGGATATCGCCCTCCTGTAATTTAACTTGTTATAACTAGGACTTTTAGTCACATGTTCAAACCCGGCGGAAAGTACGTATACATTCTTTCATTCTTCTTTTCCTCGAGATAACGGTTACACCTCAAGAAGTGACATTCGGGAATAGAACCCTTATGGACTTCTTCACAACTGGAACATCAATTATTCCATTACCCCGGTTGGTGTTAATGGCATGAGCCAAGTAAACACCAATTCTTGTGCCACGTGTTTCACCGTCTCTAGGTGAGAACATATCGACACGTCACCCTTTAGTCATACACAACATTGATACGGTTACTAAATAACCCCTCAATTTCCACTACAATCTTAAGACTCCATTCTATGTGATTGTTTCACCCACATCTTTCAATTAATAATTCATACATTCATCAACATTATGAAATCCACAATGTTGATCACCTCTGAATCCACCGATTCACATATAATCTCATTAAAAATTATGTCAAAAGACTCCAGCCCCCGTCTTTTTCTACAACAAGACTTGATTAGTCAAGCCATACACAAGCTTTTAATCATACAAAACTGCAATTTATCCATTTGACCCATTAAGGACTACACCCAATATTTTCTATTTCCATAATTATAATTCCTTCTATCTCTATTCGAATTTCCTTCGTCATCCATTCTTCGGCTGAGATTTAAAACAGGAGGGCTTAGATAACTTTCATACATATGCTTAAAAACATTCTTCCCAATATTCACATTAACATTTAACATTCATTCATGTATCCTTTCATACATATTCACATTTAACATTTAACATTCATTCATGTATCCTTTCATATATATTCACATTCACATTTAACATTACTTCATGTATCCTTTCATACGTATTTACATTCACATTTAACATTCATTCATGTATCCTTTCATACATATTTACATTTAACATTCATTCATGTATCCTTTCATACATATTCACATTCACATTTAACTTTCCTTCATGTATCCTTTCATACATATTTACATTCACATTTAACATTCCTTCATGTATCATTTCATACATATTTACATTTAACATTCATTCATGTATCCTTTCATACATATTCACATTTAACTTTCCTTCATGTATCCTTTCATACATATTCACGTTTAACATTTAACATTCATTCATGTATCCTTTCATACATATTCACATTCACATTTAACTTTCCTTCACGTATCCTTTCATACATATTAACATTTAACATATAACATTCATTCATGTATCCTTTCATACATATTTACATTTAACATTCATTCATGTATCATTTCATACATATTCACATTCACATTTAACTTTCCTTCATGTATCCTTTCATACATATTCACGTTCACTTACTCATTGTCGGTGTTCATTATCATATGGTTATCATGAAGGTATTCGCACATGTTACAATATGAATCACACTGGCCAGGCAAGATGGATAATGTAATATGCCCAATTACATTCACTATCTCCATACAATAAATCCCTTAACAAATCTTGGCAAAAAACTTCATATTGGACACCAATTATAATGACCAACAACATTAATCAATACTAACCTTTCACCTTTAAGCTCCGTGTCTCGGTCTCGCCATTATTGGATTCTCGTTTCTTCGACCATATCAAGAGCATTATAGGTTTAAGTTTAGTTTTTCGCACACCAAATCCCTCAAATCATTGCTCTGATACCAAGTTGTAACACCCAAAATTTGTAACCGATTTAAACTTTTAAAAACATGCGGAAGTTAGGTCCCAAAACAACATTAACGTATAACCACCTTTAAGTTTTACAAACAAGGGTTAGACTCCTCAAAACCACAAAGGATTCTACACAAATAACAATCCACAAGATATCCACAACCTTTAAATCAACCCAACAGTTTGTAAAGACTCCCCACGAGGAGGTTAAACAGAAACAATCATTCAAACGGTCAATGAGAATCCAATCCACACGATGCGAGACCCGAGATCACTCCGGAGCTTTCCCTACATTCAAAACATCATATTGAACAAGGTTAGTAGAGATAAGTAGCCCTAGGGACCTCCTACAAGTCCCTACAACAATGACAGGCCAAAACCCCGAAAACTCGAAAATCCCAGCGTCTATCAGACTCAAATGGGCATATCATACGCTCCGGGCTTATGAGGCGCTGCCCGGGCATATGAGGTGCTGGCGGCAGGTCAAACATGCCCAAAATTTGTTTTTCAGCATATACAACCCCCCGTCGGCTGACCCGTTTGCATATTTAAGTTATTAGCCATCATAAACTCATGTTTAAACTACTTATATAATCACCCACATATACCAACATGAATTTGTTAGTAATCCACTCCAGAACCCAAGCACCACTACTCGTTTCCACCCATGAAGCGTTTAACTTCAAGTTTTATTAATTAATTGTTCAGGTATACAACAACCTATATCTTAGACATGTATTGACCCCTACAAGTCCTAACGTTTCACCATTCATCAACTTGACATATCCACATGTCTATTGTGAGAACCACCACTCACTTTCTCGCATGGAATATTTGACTCCATGTTGACCCATGAAGTATCCACACTTCATGTTACGCGTGAAGTATTTGACTTCACTTTCACATGTGAAGTATTTGACCTCACTACCACCCGTGAAGTATTTGACTTCACTTTCACATGTGAAGTATCCACACTTCATGTAATCAATCAATTTACCGTTTTACCACCAACGGTTGACTTTTACAACATTAAGTTAATATTAGTCTAATGTTACCACATTTTACATTTTAGTTGACTCTTAACCAAATTGAGTCATTAACACCATTTAACCACATATCACACCTTAGTTTGACGAATAACCACGCAAGTCAACTTACATCTATTTACGACATTTGCACTATCAAGTTTGACAAATAACCACATAGTCTAATTACACTCTTCTATCACATTTGCACATTCAAGTTTGACTATCAACCACATAGTCTAATTACCCATATTCACCACATTGGCACATTCAAGTTTGACTATTAACCGCATAGTGTAATTATACCAAATCAACATATTAGTTTAACCATATACCAACTAAAGTCAAATTACAACAATTCCACCATTATCCGCAATGATATTTTGACTACACATAATTCCTCCATGAAGTAACCATACTTCATGCATTCAATCAAAATTACCGTTTTCCACTCACGGGTCGACTCGACAACATATTAACTCAATTTAAAACTATATTCCATGTTTCACCAATTTGATGACTCTAACCACCTTGAGTCTTTTATTCCATATAACTACATTAGTTAATATAGTTTGGCTAGATACCACTTAAGTCAATTTACACACATTATCACACATCAATGGTTTAGTTTGACTAAACTTCCATATTGAGTCAAACATACAAGTTCTACCATAACAATTAAGCATTGACTTTATACCACACAAGTCCAACACATTAACAACATGTAAATAACATACTACATAACTACTTACATATGAACTACTTATCTACTACTAAGTAAGTGCAAAGCACTTACCTTCGCCAACGAAGATTCTAAATGGTCTTCAAAGCTAGCCGTCCCATACCTTTTTCACCTAAACAATCCACTTGTTTAGTAATCTAGTAAACTCCTAACAAATCACCAATTGAGGTTTGCCCCCACCCAAGATATTTTGATCTTCACCACTAACTAACTTGGTTTGTTTAGCTTAATTCAAGCTTTCAACCTTTCTAAATACCAACCAACCCATTTTGACCGTTAAGGTTTTATCCACTTTTCACCGAATTCTTCAATGTTCTTCATTTACCAAATTGATTGTGGATTTCATTAAGTTTTGTGTCTAAGATCACAACAAACTCTTACAATTCCTTAATTCACCATTTTAACATCCCTAATTCAAAAACCCCAATTTTACCTCAAGAACCCTAATTTTCCAAACATCAAATTGGATATTATAATCATGATTCTCCACCATTTACAACACTAGATTAAGGTTTAAGAACTAAATTTATCAATAATCACCATACCAATTAACCCAATATAGGTTTTCTACTAAAATCCACCAAAACTCCAACAATGGTGATTAAGATGATTAAAGGATGCTTACTTGGAGTTTTAGAAGAAGATGAGTGTAGAAAAACCTTCAAATTCAAGCATGAACTCATCAATTTTGATCTTGATCATCATCCCCTCTTCTCTCCTTTGAAAGTCACGACACACACACATTTGAGAAGTGTGTGTGTGTGTCGCCACTTCTTAATCCTACCAAATCAAGTTTGCCAAAACTTCAGAAACGGTCCCTACACTTCTTGATTTGCCTCCTCCTTCCAAAGTTAAAGAAATGCATCATATAAATAACACCCTTCAACTTTTTTTATTTAAATGCGCCCCATATAATATGATTTCCATATAATTTTTATAACTTGAAAATTGGTTCGTTACAAGAACAACTGAACAACTTGCGTAGAAAATATGCAACAAAGATTGTACCACATGAAATCAATGAAAATAAGGAATGGTTGATGAAGGACTACATGAAATACTTGTCAGAGGACCGTAACATAAGGCTTGAACTTGAAAGAACAACACGTGTTAGGATTTAAGAGAGATTGGTATAGTTTGTAGATTAACATACATTTGGTTGATCGTTTTTTGGTATGGTTTGGGAAACAAACTTGTGATTTACAGTTTCAGACAATTACTTTATCTTTTGAATGGTGAATATTACTAACTACTAATATAATAAATGAAAAGGTTCGTTTGTATGATGTGAAAGTTAGTTGTATGATATTACATTAAAACACCATGGTTAATGAGAACAATAAACTATAAAACACCATGACTGATGAAATATTTAAAATAGCAGGATGTGGATAATGTATATCTGGGAGAGGATGATGAAGAAGAACCAGACCATTACGTTTATGAGGTAAAACGTGACACTTTAGAAATCACATACAATAAATATATAACCAGTGTTTTATATTAGTATTTAGTAACACACAATGTATTTAAAACACCATTAAATATGTACATGCCTAAAACGCAATGACCACTAGTAACACTAAAACGCCATGGCTAATATGAATAATTAAAACTCCATGATTAATGAGAACAATAAATTGTAAAATAGACTAATGGGAATAATGAGAATAGAAAATTAAAACACCACTATTGTAAAAAAAAATAAAAAAATAAAAAATAAATAAAAAAGTAACACAATAATGCAATGTAAGATAAAAGGCAATAAATGTCCAAAATTAAAAAAAACACAATATCTCTATTTTGAATTCAAAGTATCAAAACTTAAAGAACTTGAACTTTCATTCAGTTCCTTCTTCAAATTTTCAGAAGGACAAGTTGTAGCATAATGTCCATATTATTCAAACGTTTATGCATGCCACAACCTTTATTCCTTATCCCAACAGGATTTCTTACAGGATGCCCATTCGATTGTGTATGCCAAGTCAACTCAGCAACCCTATCCCTTTTACTAGGAGGAGGTGCAACAATGTGAACGTCATCAGCCATAGCCATGTAACTTTTAACGTATTCATTATACAGAGATAGTTCACCCATATTGCTAGAGAGACAATTTATGGTGTACTCTATAGAAAGCATAATCTCACGATTTATAGCGTTAGCACTATTTTCACCCTCCATATATAATCCTCGATTAATGGAAACACGACTGGAACTATTAGGGACAACTTCTCTGGACCATCTTCTAAGCAAATAATTTTTGGGAAATTCTCTTATATCACTCAACTTCAAAATGTAGAAAATGTGCCTACAAAACAAACCAAACTGTTCATAGCGCCTGTAGCTGCATTATATTGTCATGTCATTCTTCCGAAACATAACCTACATATAAAATGATGAAAAAAAATATTGTATTCAAATAACAACATAAATTGTATAAAAACGCCATGAACCAACATAACGATGAAAATACCATAAAACTGATTTAAAACGCCATAAAAACCAATTACAACCAAAAACACCATACATTGTACTCAAAAACGCCATAATCCAAATAAGTTATGAAAATGTCTAAAACGCCATGAACCAACATAATAACATAAATTGAACATGTCTAAAACGCCATGAACCAACATAAATTGAACATGTCTAAAACTGATTTAAAATGCCATAAAAGCAGTTACAACCTAAAACACCATTCAGCGTACTAAAAAACAACATGAGTTATAAAACGTCATAATCCAAATAACAAAACAAATAGTCATTTTAGTAAAACAGTATCAATAAGGAAATATTACCTCAAACAATGAGCATAATGGTTGTTCAAAATCTTTCATAAGAAACTTAACAAAATCCCCCATCTCAACAATCTTCGCATTAGGCATTTATTAATTTTTAATATCTCATACTAAACATCCAAAAAACATTCTTCGTACATATCATTGCAGCTTGCTTCTCCAAAACAAATCTGTTAATTTTTTTGGATGAGTATAATGCGTGTCATGGTCATTCTTCCTATGTGTATGGCTTTGAGATTCCATAGCTGTTTCAAAATGGCTTACAAACTCAACTAAAGTACACCTTGAGTCATAAACTTTCCCAAATAAGTGATTTTCGCTTTCTGATCTCGATGTTGTCTGCATAAGACAAGACATAAACTCGTCCCTATAAAAAGCTGGAATCCATGAATGTCTTAATTATAACATATCAGCCAACCGGTCATTATCCGAAAGATTAAAATCCTCAATAGCAGATGCCCATCCACTATCAAACTGCTCGGGTGTGATAGTGTCAGTCCAAACAATATTACATATACGTTCTTTAAAATCAGTAGAATTGCATAAATTTGCACCAACCTATAATAAAACATTAACAAATATACTAAAATGACACAAGCATGTAGTAAAAAGAACAAAAACGCCATAAACATATTGAACAAAAACGCCATAAACATATTAAACAAAAACGCCATAAACATTAATAAATTTATCAACACTTATCTTTCTACTAAAATAAGAACACAATGAAAACAAAAACGCCAAAAACATATTTATCAAGAAAGTTACCTTCGTCGAAAGTTTGTTTATCACATGCCACATGCATAACCTATGACGACTTTTAGTAAAAACTTCCTCAATGGCTTTCCTCACATCCGGATCCTGATCAGTAACGACTACTTTAGGTTCTTTCCCAAATGCTTTGAGAAAATCTTTAACAACCAAACATATGTCTCAGCAGTTTCTGAACCCAATAAAACTGCCCCAAATGTCACATTGTTATTGTGATTATCTATACCAGGTAAAAGGCACGAATACCATTGAATACCTAAGAATAATTAAAAAAGTTAATAACTAAACTAAACCTATAATATAGTAAAACACGACATATTCCATTAAAACAATTGAAACAAAATACATATTTGTTAGATCGATATGTAGCATCAAAAGACATCACTTCACCAAAAACAACATAATTTTTCTTAGCTAGATCATCATCCCAAAACAATCCCTTCAACACACTATTACGATCCGTAAAATAGACAATAGAATAATTTGGAAGATAATCTTTCTTACTCGTGAGTTGGGTAACAACCATTTCAGCATCATATTCACCAATAAACAAATTGATCTCCCTGTTAAAATTTTTGCAATCTTCCTTTGTTGATCCAACTTCTTCAAAACCACCAAATATAGTTCTCATTATATTAAAAGCTTTGAGAGGCCAAATATTAATCATGGACGAGTCAATTTCATTGAAGATGTTAAGAAATGCATGTCATGTTCATCAACAAAACAATGATTATATCCAGCTCAACAAATTTATAAATATTCCACTTCTCATCAACATTTTCCAATCGAATCAGTGCACCACATCCGGTTCTTTTTGAAGAATTAACTCGGACAGCCTTCTGTTTCGCAGTCTCGTCTAATGTATTCACACTTCTAATTTTACTAAAACCCTCCTTAGTACAAACAAAATATTTTAATTTCTTGACACGACCGGCGTATTCTGAACCCTTATGCACAGCAAAACCACCAGCAATGGCATACTTTTGATGAAATGAATATGATTGATCCAATGACTCAAAAAACATTCCATATTTTGGCCTTAATTCTTCAACAACTACAGGTATATAAAACTTTCGTTCAGAAGTTGGGGAAATATTTTCAATTCCACTAGCCATGTTGTTTAGATAACCTATAATAATAAATAAGGTTAAATAATGTACAAATATATTAAAACGCCATATACAATATCAAATATATTAAAGCGCCATAAACTAAAATTCTAGTTTGAAAACATGATAAAACTTCATATCCATAACATATAAAAAAGAATCATAAAACAAAACAAAATAACTAATCCCTAACATCATATACATTAAAAATAAAATCGAGTAAACCACCATATCAACTGAATGTACAAAAAACAAACTCAGTTATATTCACTAGAACAATTATCACTAATGAACAACACTCATCAACTTATAATTTATAAAAAAACGCCATATAACATAACATATACCTACTGTAATGAAAAAACGTGGACATTGATGGATGAAAAAACAAAACGCCATAACCAAGCAACACAAATCAATTATATTCATCAAAACCTAATATAAAAAACGCCATAACATAACGTATACAGTAACATAAAAATAACAATAATTAATGAAAACATAAAACGGCATAACCGAACAACACACATCAATTATATTCACCAAAACGTATTATACGCATAGCATATCCGTTCACCTCGAAAAAACACAAAAAACTATGAAAATTGACCTAAAAACGCTACGAATCATCAAATATACCTTCTCCGTCGTCAATTATAGCATTCGCCATGGTAGATAACAGAAGAATTAATGAAACGAATCAGTAAATTGGAAGATCGAACGTAATATGTGAGATCGATCAGAATTCGCGAGATCGATTAAAATAGGAAGAGATAACCTCCATGATACGTGATATGCGTAGGTTCAGTTACATTCCTAATCTACTACGATTTCCAAAATAACCTTCAATTGCAAAAGGACGAAAATGCCATTCCACGCAAAATTTTAAAAAGGCCATGTGTCAGGCCAGCGGT
Organism: Smallanthus sonchifolius; assembly: GCA_023525975.1. Taxonomy (NCBI): domain Eukaryota; kingdom Viridiplantae; phylum Streptophyta; class Magnoliopsida; order Asterales; family Asteraceae; genus Smallanthus; species Smallanthus sonchifolius. The sequence goes on from CM042043.1 coordinate 23,241,742, forward strand.
CCTTACTAGACTTTGTAGGTTTTTTTTTTCCTCACCAAGCCAGGTACCAGCTCACCTAACCAAAAATCAACTCACTCCGCTACAAGGATATTTATAGCCATGAAAATCCTCGAAATCTGCTTGAAATATGAAATTATGCTTACAAAAAAATCTAGAAGCTTCTGTTAAAACTCTGTAAAAATCCTCCTAAATAACATTTAAACACCTGAAAAAACTCTGTAAAAATCCACACTATCATATGATTCTATTAAATATCTTTTGAGATGATATAACATCATTCTAGAAGTTTATATAACTAAACCAAATTATTTAACAGCCAGAAAGTAACATTTGACTCTGGTCAACCCCATTTCAAACATTGGCAATGAGTAGCAACTGAATGTGATACTGCTTCTGCAAAAGATCACTTGGTCAACCACCGACGACCGCGGTTGACCTTCAGGAAGCTAACAGAAAAGAATTTGACAGCCGCGAACCTACTAAAGTTTGAACCCGTTTCTTATGCCTCGTCGTTTTCCTTATCCATGGAGTCAGTTAGAAAGCTCAAAATGAAGTCATCTATTTCACCTTCAAGTACTGAATCAGGATCGGAAACCTCAAAATTGGTCCTTAAATCCTTCACCATCCGATAAGGCTGCAAAGTTTGATGACAGAAAATAAAAATAATTAATATCTGGACTGGAGATGGCACTTTCGACCTGTTGACCTGTATACTGGGTCAACGGGTTTAAAGGGTTACGAGAAAAGTCAAACGCTTAAAATGAGTCAATAGTCAGAATGCATTTTCAAATGCTTAACACTACTGTATCAATTAATTGAAAAAATATAATGTAATTTTATTTTTAACAATATAGTTTTCATAACTTTATACCTTTTTTTAACGGCAACACCTAGATATTCCAGGATAATTGGGTTTCCCCGGGGCAACACCTAGAACATCCAGGGCAGCTCACCACAGGAGGAACCCAACACCAAGATATTCTAGGATAATTGGGTAAACCCCCTGACCAGGCCACAGACCTCTTTTTTGCTGTGGCCAGGATTCGAACCCAAGACCTCCACTATGTGAAGTCTTGGGATCAGTAAACTGAAAAACGGACAAGTGTAGCCAAGTCAGCCCAACCCAACCCGTATTTAAATATTACAAACTTTGACCCAAACCTGTTTTGATATGCTAGTATGCTACCCAACCCACCCTACCCACCCATTTTGCCACACTTACTGAAAAGTCAAATGTTGACTCTTTTCTAAACAGATGCAGAAGAACAGTGAATAAGCATACATGAAGTACATATGACCGTATTTGATTGCCCCAACTGTTGTCTGTTAGAGACTGTGTATATTGTGCATTCATTTGAGCCTGGCGAGCCATCTCCCGTTGATCCAACCGCGATTGTAGTACCGCCATTGCAGATGCCTTGTTCTGGTGTTGTGACCTAGAAACAAATAAAAAAAAGGGTATGTAGAAAGAAACTGTAATTCTGACCCTGGACTTATGAACGGGTCGATTTAGGTTGTAGTACATCTGAAATGAATAATTTAAGATATAAGTGGAACGGGTCAAATGGGTCGGTGAAAATCATTAAAACCCTTATTTTTAATGCATACAATTACAACCTTCCAAATTGTTTTATTTAAAGATTTAGATTATTACTGTAAGAATACTGTATTTAGAATCATAAATAATGAGTTATTTATTTACTAAGAAAATATTTAAATTAAAAATAAAAACTTTGTTTGAAGGCTAACCCAACCTATACTAAAAAAGACTCATTTTGACACCAACCCGCTTTTATAAACTACCCAACCCGACCAACCATCTTGCATCCTCTAGCGGTCAACACTTGGCGAAAGGAAGAGAAATTGTGCAAATTATACCTTTCATTTTGGCAAGCAGCAGTGATTCCGGTAGGTATATGAGTTATCCTTACAGCACTATCTGTAACATTAGCATGTTGACCACCAGCTCCCCCTGAACGGTATCTTTCGATTCTTAGATCCGATTCATTGATTTGAACATGGTGAGATCCATCACCTAAGATGGGTGTTACAGCAACGGCGGCAAACGAAGTGTGGCGGCGCTTGGCGCTATCAAAAGGTGAGATACGAACCAAACGGTGGGCCCCTACTTCTGCCTTTGCGTATCCGTATGCATATTCACCATCTACTCTAAGTGTTGCCCTCTGATACGAAAATCAAGGAACACCGTTAACAAGCATATTTCTACTTTATACATTATTTAATGGAAGTTATTAAACTTTTATTTACAAACAAGTTAAATAAAATATAATAAAGGCTCACTAAACCCTCACAATAAATCATAATAGAAATATATATTTATTATTTAGTTTCTATATTGACGAGAGAACGAATGAGAGATAATGCAAGTTAAAAACCTTAATTCCTGCAATCTCACCACGCATTTCATCCACAATTGTGACTCCATATCCATGGCGTTGAGCCCACATTTTATACATTTGCATCACCATATCTGCCCAGTCCATGCTCTCAGTGCCACCCGCCCCCGCTTGCACCTAAAATAGTATACTCCATTAACAAAAGCATGATCCCAACCAACGACGAAAATGTTGCATTTATTTAATGGCCGATGGAACGGTTTTATGCTATAAGTCATGAAAGAGTTTCCGCACGCCTTTTGGGCCCTAAATTTATTGTAATTATAATATGAAACTGACCTCAATGTAACAAGAGCAAGAATCATGTTCCCCGGCTAACAAAGCTTCAAGCTCCGTCTCTTTCACACTTTGTCTCATCTTCAACAATGCTTTCACCGATTCCTGTAGCACAATAGACACAAGTTAAAACACTGTCCCTATGAAATCTGGTCTGGTTACATGATTTGAGCAGGTCAGACAGGATATATGTCACAAAATTTATTCAAATGCCTAAAACCCTTTAAATTGGTATATTTAAAAAAAAAAGTTTAGAGTGATTGTAATAATAAAGATCTGTTATTAGGCTAACATAAAAATAATTTAAACAAAATTAAATGAGCAAAAAGGTGTTTGCGGTTTGGCCCTACCTGACCCAAGGGATTTTGATGGTCACCGGCACTAAGGTTTATCCGTTTGACCCATTACCTAATCCACCCGTTATGCCACCACAAATAATCACATCACTTGGAAAAAACATAAAACAAATTCAAGAAGTGGGCATAAAATAAAATGAGTGGCTAATAAAACAAGAACTGAGTGCCTACCAATTCCATATCAAGATCATCCTCTTCATGAGCAAGCTTGATCATGTCAATATGGTCGATTAATTCTTGCTCAAGACCATTAACTTCCTTCATTTTGCCCATGAGTGAACCATGCTCACGGCTTATTCTCCCTGCATGAACAGGATTATCCCAAAGGTCTGGCTTTTCCATTTGAAATGATAGCATCTCCAATCTTACTTTTAACTTCTTCCACTGTCACACCAAAAGTAACATTGTTACATAACATCTTTTAAGGAAAATGGGATTTTGATCACAAATCAAAATCAAATTAGGCAATTTGGATTCCAAACATATCGCTATGTTAGCTCATAATTTGATACACCAACCACAACTTAACAAGAAAAGTATCCATGATATTATGCATCTGACCTAAAACTTCTTCAATTTCATAGGTAACGTCCATTCAAATGAACCATCAAGGTGTGGTGCACTGGTAAGCACAAGATTCCCTTCTAGCAGAGGTCTCAGGTCCAAATCTTGCTTCAAGTGGTTTCCCACCATAACCTCTTGAAGGCCACCTGCCCAGCACAAGCTAAATTTGCTCGATCCAGCTGGTTAGCATGATATTGACGGGTCCCATGAGTTTTCAAGTAACGGGTTTTCACAGTTACCAAAAAGAATGTCCATTTCAATGAAAATACTCAATCCAAGTGCTTTTTAACTAAATTTTCACGTGGTAGCGATCTTTTTCTTATATCCATGCAATATTTCTTTCCCTCTCTAACATAGTTATCAATTCTTATTCATACTTTAAACATATCAAAATTAAAACCAAGAGTGGTTCAATAGAACCTTGTGTGGTAGTGCAAGTTATACAGCCTCTCCACATGGCCACCTACCTAGCTTAGGCCGCTTTACCTATCCTGACCGGCTAGTAGGGTATTGGTCGGGGTCCAAGGGTTTACCTCCTACACGAGTTCCCCGGTTATCCAAAAAAAAAAAGTGGTTCATTAGAGTCTAAGAAATCAAACAGTTTTTAATTTGTAAGCCAGACATAAGTGGACCAAAGTAACAATTTCTCCAAAAGCCATAGTGACACTTAAAGTTATCCCACATCACATAAGAATATAGATACACAAACTGAACATATACCTGCAATCTTTTCTTGATAAGACCAATAGACTGAGCAATTGCAGAGGCATGGCTCTTCCAGTCACTCTCACTCTCATCCAGAATCGTCCATTGATTAGCAACAATATCATCAACAGTAAGTCCATCAGAGGTTGACGGCTCTACAGCTGCCTGAGTGCTAAACGACACCGTATCGTTCAAGCCAGACCCACATAAGAAATTCAGTCTTTTATTCGAAACTGAAGAAAACCCAGATGCGTTCTTGGATAGAAATTCAAACCCAGAAACGAGAATTTGTTGTTTATCGGTGGATTGGGGATCAGATGGAGATTGGAAAAACGTGGAAATAGATTGGTACCGAGATAAAATGGAACATGATCTTCGATATGCCCTTCTGAGTATGTTTGATGACATAATTCGTTTTGTTTGCCAAGGATTTGGCTTCGCAAACACCCCCAAAATATTATGAAAAATCAGGCTTTAAGATTTGGAGAAGAATCTCAGGATTGGGCCACACTGTGGATGGCTCGTTAATAAAATTTACATGAAAATGCTTTTAAAAATAATGTTCATAAAAAACAAACATAAAAGTAAATAACTAAAAAGGAAAAATAAAATTACCAGTTCGGGTCGTCGAAAACAATAAAAACGAATATGATAATATCAATACCGACAATGATGTTGTTCGCTTATAATAGGTTCGACTCATCACGGTACCACAACGATAATAACACTCGTTGTAGGCAACGGTACAAAAAGCTCGATTTTGAATATGACTTTGTTTTTAAAAAAATGTCGGAACGTTTACGATAAAAAACTAAAAACTGACGCGCGTTTCGTATTTTGAAAAAAGTTAACGAACGAAAGTTATTAAAATAAATAAAATTAACAGAAAATTAAACGGTCTAAAAACGTATATTATATATAGTATACGGGTTAAAAACAAAAATATAAAAAAAATTACGTTCAAATGTTGAATGGCTAAAGTGACTAATTTATATAATTACACATCATAAATTTAAATAGTCACCAAGCTTTTTGTCTATTTTAATTAAGTCACTAAAAGTTTTTTAATCTATTTATAATCACCCTAAGTTTATTTATTGTTCTGATCTTGCGTAATTATAGATGTGCAAAGTGTATATCTCAAACCGAGAGATGAGTAAAATAGGTTCTACCAACTCGATTGTAGGTTGGAGTATGCTCGAAGGTTTGTAATCATCCTTGGAATTGTTTTGCAAATCCGCTTAAAGGTTCTTGTTCTTGAATGAAATCAAATCAAGGTTCGTAGATTATGAATCGTTGTCAATTGGATTGAATTAGGGTTTGTGGATCCGACGGCATTGAGTCGTGAATATTGAGAAGGTTTGGGATTATGAATCAATCTATTGTTATTAAATAGTTTTTTAATTAAAGAATACCGCATCATTATTTATATTCCACATAAGCATTATTAGTTAAAATAAAATATCATGGTCATCCCTGAGATTTCGAATACTCTTTGTTACTAGTAAAAATGTGCCCCTAAAATATAAACTTCTATATATAAAAAATTCATGTATACGACAATTTCTTAAAAATTCATACTCTCTGATATTTCGTTCTCAATAGCTATTACTGTTAATCCATTTCTTAAAATTATGAAATCGTGAAATCGGTAGGTATGTACAAATCGTGAAATCGATGGGATGCAAACCTAAATAAAACAAAATTTTAGTTTTTTAAACTTAATTAAGTTAATTGGGTCCCCTCTACAATATGTTATTGTATCTTAACGTTTACAATGTTTATTAGTTTATTGGGTGCCTCTAAACATATAATTACTAGTAAGTTTATAATTTTCAAATATGTTAATCGACATCCGACGGTGTGAAACCTAAAACATTTTATAAGGGAGGTCACAATAATTTTCTTTACATTCATTACGGCATGTAACATTCTAAGTTTTTATATTTTCGATATTAGAGTGAAAGTATATGTTAGAAAATCATGATGTTGTGTAAATCATTTTTGCCAAATTTCATTGTGAAATACATTTTTTACGTAAATTTATATTTTAAAAAGATATATATAGCTAAAAATATAGTCAGATTATACATGTTTGGTAGAAAATATGAAAATAAAACAATAATTCTTAAATTGAGCATTGTAATCATGAAATCGATGGGGTCAACTTAGGGTCAATTTTTAAAAAGGCTTTTTTTGTGAATTTTTCACTCGTATTAACTTAGGGTCAATTTTTAAAAAGGCTTTTTTTATAAATTAAGTAATATGATATGAGAGATTGTAATATTTGAAAATAACGGGGCTAAATTTTGCCCACAAATATTTGTTAAAAGCCGGCTCCCGAGCCAATTTCAAGCTAGTGTTTTTGAGCGAGCTTCGAGCCACAATCTGTTGTCCCAATTACACTCAAACAAGATTGCTATCAGATGAATAATAAGAAAACTTAAACTTTGCAATCTGATAACAAAAATAATTGATTTATGAGAACTCCATAATTGATTGAATTAAAACTTATGTAACATCCTTAATTGGAACACCAATTAATAAAATATTTAAACGCGCTAAAGCTATTATCCCAAGTATATTTTTTATTTTTATTTTTTTTATTATTTTTTTTACACTTTCGCGTACCGCGGAGGATTTGGGACCTCCCTTGGCGTACCGCGAGGGATTCCCAAATAACCTGTCCGGGGAAAAGGTTCTTCGCGTGGCGCAAAGAACTTTCTTTCAATCTTCGCGTACCGCGAAAGCCCCAAATTTGGTTGTCCGGCTTTCAATTCTTTCGTGTGTCGCGAGAGGCTCCCTTCATTCATTCGCGTACCACGAATCATGCTAGTATACAGAAAGTTAGCTTTTTCTCAGATTTTCAACATTTAGCCAAATTTCCAACATTTTCACCAACTTGACACAAAAACATTTCATGCATTTGGAATTTGGTTAAAAAAACATTCAAACACCACATATATATACCAAAACACCATTTCAAGTATCAATTTACACAACTTTTTAAGGATTTTCATCTAAACCCCAAAAACACCAAAACGCATACGAGAATCCTCCTTTCGCCAAATGGACTTGACTCGGACTATGTAAAGCCCGAAACCCAAGAGGCCTCACTTGTTGGATTTACTCATTTACAAACAGTTCTTAAATCTTGAATATCAAAATATCGCAGCGGAAAATACTTCATTAAACATAACCATTACATTGTTCAACATGCGGAAGCGTAACATAGTCTAATACATGAACATAACATAAACTAATCATAATAGGATGCCAGTCTTCATGATCAACCGGGTAACTCTTCTCGCTTGCCAAGCATCACCGTCCATCATCCATACCTGCCTTAACCTGAATGTGCATACTAAAAAGTCAGCTACGCTGGTGAGTTCTAGCTTTACATAAAACCTTAACATAAACATTTTGCCAAAAACATAACATACATTTTTTTAACAAAAGCGTACGTAAAACATGCAATAACTTAACATCATCAAAACCTCGTAACATAGCATCATAACATAAGTCAACATGAACCGAATCTGCGCCTTCTCGTAACCGTCAATTCCATACATCGCATACCAGCGGATGAACTTAAGGCTCGTTACCTCTAAGCCATCCGTCACACAAGTCCCCTAAGGCTCGTTACCTCTAGGTGGACCAAACATATATGTCTCCTAAGGCTCGTTACCTCTAGGTAGACCAAACATATGTCTCCTAAGGCTCGTTACCTCTAGGTAGACAGAACATAACTTAGGCACTATTTCCCCACAAGGAATAGTACTTTCCATCGGGATCCCGGTAATCCCATGGGTGAAAGTCGTCACCCCATCATCAACCAGTTGTACAACCGTTAGCCTGCCACAAAGGCCCCCCGTAAGGTGAGGCCAATACATACATACATACCTTAGCTCCCGTAGGAACTTGTGGCAGATTCGTTCATTCGTGACTTTCATAAAACCTTTACCTCTTTTTAGTTAAAGCATCCGTACGTTTTATTAAACAAAACATCATCTCTTTCGTAAACCTTTCGTAAACTTCATTTGGCAAAACATTTCATAAACATCATCCCTTAAACGTCATTTCGTAAACATCATATCGTAAACATCACATCGTAAACCTCGTTTCGTAAACCTCATTTCAAAACATCATTCCGTATGTATGCACACCAAAAACATTTCATTAAAACATTTAAAGAAGGGCTTCTAGAACTCACCTTATAAGCTAGTCTCGGTTGTCCTAAACAAAGGCCCAACAACGTCACTTCCGATCTGAATTGATTAGTTAAATACACATCAGACCCAATCCCTACTCTAACGGTTAAACCATTCTAAACATACTGACTTTACTTAACCAGCCTGATGCCTGCGCACTTAGCAAGTGCGCAGGGCCTTGCTCTTGCGTACTTAATAAGTGCGCAAAATTTGCTTCATGCGTACTTGATAAATATGCAGTACCTGCTTCATGCGTACTTGATAAGTACGCATGACCCTCTTCATGCGTACTTGATAAGTACACAGGATCCTCTTCTTGCGTACTTGGTAAGTACGCAGTATCAGCTTCATGCGTACTTGATAAGTACGCACGAACTGCTTTCTCGCAAAAACCCTAACTTTCGCCTTCGGGTCTGATCATGTAAAGACCCCGAACTTGTTTACTTCAAAACATTTTCTTTTCATTAAGGAATCCAAATATATGTTTTCCTTCCAATTTCAACCATAAAAACGTTACATTTTCATCCAAAACCCGAAAAACCCAAAAACGAACAAAAACTCAGATTTAGGCTAAATCGTTACCTGAATCAAGTTTTTGATCCGGAGGTTCTTCTCACGAGCTCTGGAGCAGTACACTTCTCAAATCTCGGGTCGATCCGCCAACTTTCTCCCTCTACAGTTTCTCTCTCTAGAAGTTGCAAATGAGAGAAATAGGTGGTGACCTTGGCTATTCCAGCCCATCCGGCCCGACCTGACATGCCTCATTCGTTTATTCCATTATTTTAACTGTCTTTTTATTTTTGGGATGTTACAAGTCTACCCCCTTACAATAGGTTTCGTCCCCGAAACCTATCATAAGTCAAATAGTTGAGGGTACGACTCCCTCATTTCCGTCTCCGTTTCCCAAGTGGGTTCCGATCCCCTTTGATGCTTCCATTGGACTTTAACCAATTTAATAATCTTATTATGCAAATGCTTCTCCTTTCTGTCTAAGATGGCCACGGGTTCTTCGATGTAGTTAAGGCTGTTGTCGACCTCGATGTCAGTAAGTGGTACGTGAGCCGATTCATCCGCCAAACACTTTCGCAAGTGTGATACATGGAAGGTAGGATGAATCCCACTTAACTCATCAAGCAACTCTAACCGATAAGAGACTTCATCAACCCGTGCCATTATCCTGAATGGTCCGACAAACCTCGGAATTAACTTTCCTCTCTTCCTGAATCGTATGATCCCTTTCCAGGGTGACACTTTCAACATTACTCTGTCCCCAACATCAAACTCAATAGGCCTTCGTCGTTTATCCGCGTAGGATTTCTGACGATCTTGTGCGGCCTTCATTCTTGCTTTGATTTGATCAAACCTTTCTGACGTTTCTCTTACGACTTCAAGACTTCCTAATTCCTTTTGTCCAATCTCACCCCAACAAACGGGGGTGCTGCATCTTCTCCCATACAACATTTCGTAAGGCGACATGCCTATCGTCGTGTGATGACTATTGTTGTAGGAGAATTCGGCTAACGACAGATGACTATCCCAACTGCCGCCAAAATCGATAATACAAGCATGAAGCATATCCTCCAATGTCTGAATGGTCCTTTCGGACTGACTATCCATTTGTGGGTGGTATGCCGTGCTGATATTAAGCCTCGTGAAATATTTTCCAGAACCTCGATGTGAATCGTGTGTCCCGGTCAGATATGATCGTCAAAGGCATCCCATACCGTGCTACTACTTCGTTAATAAATACTTTCGCTAACCTTTCCGATGAGAACGTCTCGTGGATAGGTAGGAAATGAGCACTCTTCATTAAACGATCCATAATTACCCAAATGGTTTCATGACTTTTACCTGTGCGAGGTAGCTTGGTTATGAAGTCCATGGTAATGTGTTCCCACTTCCATTCCGGTATATCAAGTGGTTGAATCTTTCCATACGGCTTCTGGTGTTCGGCCTTTACTTGTGAGCAAGTTAAGCACTTGCTTACATACTTTGTCACCTCATGTTTCATTCCACGCCACCAGTATTCCTTCCTCGGATCTTGGTACATTTTTTTGGTACCAGGATGGATAGAGTACCAAGACTTATGAGCCTCATCCAAGATTTTGGTTCTAAGCTCGCCACCCATAGGTATCCATACCCGTCCAAAACGTGTCCTAACACCAAGGGTGTTATATTCCAACTTGTCATGTTGGCCAACCATTCTTTCCTTCTTTATGTTTTCTTCCTTCAGTGCTTCATCTTGAGCTCTTTCAATTTCTCTCATCACATCTGATGTTACTATCAACTGGCAAGCTTTCACTCTAATAGGAGTAGGCGCATCCTTTCGGCTTAGAGCGTCAGCCACCACGTTTGCCTTTCCAAGATGGTACATGATCTCACAGTCATAATCTTTCAGGAGTTCCAACCATCGTCTCTGCCTCATATTAAGCTCTCTTTGTTCGAAGAAGTACTTCAAACTTTTGTGGTCGGAGTAAATAGTAAACTTAACCCCGTAAAGGTAGTGCCTCCAGATTTTCAATGCAAATACAACAGCAGCAAGTTTCAAATCATGAGTCGGATAATTAGCTTCGTGAATCTTCAACTGTCGTGACGCATACGCAATCACTCTTCCACGTTGCATCAACACGCATCCCAATCCCTGACCCGAAGCGTTAGAGTATACCACCAAGTCTTCATTGCCCTCGGGAAGGGCCAAGACTGGAGCTTGGGTTAGCTTCTCTTTCAATTCCCGAAACGCCTCATCCTGGGTCGAACCCCATTCGTACTTTACCTTCTTCAAAGTCAACTTTGTCAATGGCAAAGCTATTTTTGAGAAATTCTGGATGAATCTTCGATAGTAGCCTGCCAATCCCAAGAAACTGCGGATTTCAGTTAGCGTCTTAGGAATATTCCATTCCCTTACCGTCACTATCTTTGCTGGGTCAACCATAATGCCGTTAGGGTTAATTACGTGACCTAGGAATTGGACTTCCCTAAGCCAGAACGCGCATTTGGAGAACTTAGCATACAACTTTTCCTTTTTCAGAGCCTCCAACACCTCCTTTAAGTGACATGCGTGATCACCCTCATTCTTGGAGTAGATGAGGATATCATCGATGAACACGATTACCGATTGGTCCAGCATCGGTCGACACACCCTATTCATCAAATCCATGAATATTGCTGGTGCGTTCGTCAATCCGAAAGACATTACGCGGAACTCGAAATGTCCATAACGCGTGCGAAACGCAGTTCGGTATGTCTTCTTCCCTCACCTTCAACTGATGGTACCCGGACCGAAGGTCGATTTTTTGAGAACCAACTTGCGCCTTGCAATTGATCGAACATGTCGTCGATCCTTGGTAAAGGGTACTTGTTCTTCACCGTTTGTTTGTTCAACTCGCGATAATCAATATACATTCTCATCGAACCGTCCTTCTTCTTCACAAACAACACCGGAGCACCCCATGGCGAGATGCTCAGTTGTATAAATCCCTTCTCAAGTAGTTCGTCTAATTGGACCATAAGTTCTTTCATCCCCAATGGTGCTAGTCGATATGGAGCCTTAGCCACGGGCTGGGCATCTGGTACTAAGTCGATTCGGAACTCAATCTCTCTGTCGGGTGGTATCCTAGGCAAATCCTCTGGAAACACCTCCGGGTACTCGCGTACCACGGGCACGTCGTCTAATTCCTTCACTTCCTTACACTTGTCCATTACGTATACCAGATAAGCCTCGCATCCGCGCCTCAGGTAATCCGCTGCCTTGATCATTGAGATGACGTTAGGCATTGGGGCGTCACGATCTCCAAAAATCTCGACTTTGCTACCATCCGGAGCCTTGAGTCGGATTATCTTTCGTTTACATATGATTTGTGCTTCGTTGGCAGTTAGCCAATCCATTCCTAACATGACATCGAACCCACCCAAAACCATGACAAACAACCTGACAGGGAACCTATGACCTTCTATTTTTATCGTGGAGTTGTCAACTACATCGGTCACTCTCGCAGTTCTACCCTCAGCGGTTTCTACGCTAAAGGCCCTTTTCTAACTTACTCACAGTGTACTTCACTCGTTTACAAAAAGTCACAGATATGAAACTCTTACTGGCACCCGAATCAAATAACACAGAAACAAAAGTGTTGTCAAGGATGAACGTACCTGACGCCACGTCGGGGTCTGCCCTGGCTTGTTCTTGCGTCAGTGCGTATGCACGAGTCTTTGCTCGGGGCCTCTCTTCTTTCTTCTCCGGGCCTTTCCCTTTCCCGGCTTCACCCATTCTGGGCTTGGTGCATTCCCGGCTCATATGACCGCTTTCACCACAATTATAACATTTAATGCCTTGACTGCATTCCCGGGAGTAGTGCCCAGTCCTGCCACATTTGTAGCACAGATCTGTCCCTATCCGACATTCACCCGTATGTATCACTCCACATCTTCCACAGACTGCTGTCTCGCCTACCTTGGCCTGTTTGTCCCGAGCCCCAAACAACTTCCCACCCGATCGCTTAGCGGGAAAACTCAGCTTCCTCTTGGGCTCTTCAATGGCAACGACATTCAGCGCCAGATCATCAAATACCACTCCACTCAGTTCTACTACCGAATCGTAGGTAGTAGGGGCGTTTGCTTTAACATACGTACGGACCTGGTCGTGACAAGATGTGGCACCAGACGTGCCAGTTCATTGAACCGGGTGGTGTACTGCCGGTACGTCATGCTCCCGGCCTTCAAACCTAGAAATTCCCTCTCTACCTTCTCAATGTCGTTCCTTGGGCAGAAATTGTTGATCAACAAAGTTTTCAAGTCAGCCCACATCATCGCATCCACAACCTCGCTCCCTTTTGCTTGACGTACACCTTCCCACCAATGGGATGCTTCCTCTCTCAAGGAGTTAGCAGCAAATTTTACAACTTGACCCATTTGACATTCGCTCAGACGAATGGCAGCTTCCATACGGATCACCCAATCAAACGTAACCACCGCGTCTTTCTTTCCAGTGAGGACCGGTGGGTCACATGCTTTAAATGACTTGTAGTCGCATCCGCGTGCAGGTGGTGCGTTGTCGGTCTCGTTGTTCTGGGCACCAATTGCCGCACTAGACCCACCCTCCCCATTAAACTTCTTCAACGCTTCTGCCAATAGACCTGGCAGAGAAGTCTTCATCAACTCTGTGAACTCTCGAGCTATAGTTGCTCTCACTTCTGGTTCAAAAGTGAAAGGTTGTTCTTCAACCAGTGTCTGCTTAGTTCCATGCACACTGACCGCCGGTTCAGTGTGAACACTTCCTTCTTCACTGTACTCTTGGCGCGCAGGGGTCCTGCCGCGCCCACCGTTACGTCCACCGGTACGACCGCCGGTACGGCCCCCACCACGCATTCCGCTCTTTCGTCCCACCATTTCGTTCTATAAGACAAGGAATCCAATGTCATCACGCTAGTTAACAAATAAAATTCAATAAGCACTGTAAGATGTTAATATACACTGGCCATCTGCAATTAACCATTACACTACCTTTCGACTTCTATTTGACCACCTTTGTGATTCCATCAGAAAACAAGTCCTTACCTAACCCTTTCTAAGGCATACTATATATGGAAATATATCCTACCTTCATACCTGATGCTGTGGCTCGAGTTACCCGTACTGGCATCCGCTTTCGATCCCATTCACAGTTTAAGTTCAGACATGGGGAGTGTCCAAATCTCTCAAACTGTTGCTCTGATACCAACTTGTTAAGCCCCAAACCCGGGAGGCCTCACTTGTTGGATTTACTCATTTACAAACAGTTCTTAAACTTGAATATCAAAATATCACAGTGGAAAATACTTCATTAAACATAACCATTACATTGTTCAACATGCGGAAGCGTAACATAGTCTAATACATGAACATAACATAAACTAATCATAACAGGATGCCAGTCTTCATCAACAACCGGGTAACTCTTCTCGCTTGCCAAGCATCACCGTCCATCATCCATACCTGCCTTAACCTGAATGTGCATACTAAAAAGTCAGCTACGCTGGTGAGTTCTAGCTTTACATAAAACCTTAACATAAACATTTTGCCAAAAACATAACATACATTTGTTTAACAAAAGCATACGTAAAACATACAATAACTTAACATCATCAAAACCTCCTAACATAGCATCATAACATAAGTCAACAGGAATCGAATATGCGCCTTCTCGTAACCGTCAATTCCATACATCGCATACCGGCGGATGAACTTAAGGCTCGTTACCTCTAAGCCATCCGTCACACAGGTCCCCTAAGGCTCGTTACCTCTAGGTGGACCAAACATATGTCTCCTAAGGCTCGTTACCTCTAGGTAGACCAAACAAATGTCTCCTAAGGCTCGTTACCTCTAGGTAGACAGAACATAACTTAGGCACTATTTCCCCGTAAGGAATAGTACCTTCCATCGGGATCCCCGTAATCCCATGGGTGACCGTCGTTACCCCATCATCAACCAGTTGTACAACCGTTAGCCAGCCACAAAGTCCCACCATAAGGTGAGGCTAATACATACATACATACATATATACCTTAGCTCCCGTAGGAACTCGTGGCAGATTCCTTCATTCGTGACTTTCATAAAACCTTTACCTCTTTTTAGTTAAAGCATTCGTACGTTTTACTAAACAAAACATCATCTCTTTCGTAAACCTTTCGTAAACTTCATTTGGCAAAACATTTCATAAACATCATCTCTTAAACATCATTTTGTAAACATCATATCGTAAACATCACATCGTAAACCTCGTTTCGTAAACCTCATTTCAAAACATCATTCCGTATGTATGCACACCACCCCAAAAACATTTCATTAAAACATTTAAAGAAGGGCTTCTAGAACTCACCTTATAAGCTAGTCTCGGTTGTCCTAAACAAAGGCCCAACAACGTCACTTCCGATCTGAATTGATTAGTTAAATACACATCAGACCCAATCCCGACTCTAACGGTTAAACCATTCTAAACATACTGACTTTACTTAACCAGCCTGATGCCTGCGCACTTAGCAAGTGCGCAGGGCCTTGCTCTTGCGTACTTAATAAGTGCGCAAAATTTGCTTCATGCGTACTTGATAAATATGCAGTTCCTGTTTCATGCGTACTTGATAAGTACGCATGACCCTCTTCATGCGTACTTGATAAGTACGCAGGATCCTCTTCTTGCGTACTTGGTAAGTACGCAGTATCAGCTTCATGCGTACTTGATAAGTACGCATGAACTGCTTTTTCGCAAAAACCCTAACTTTCTCCTTCGGGTCTGATCATGTCAAGACCCCGAACTTGTTTACTTCAAAACGTTTTCTTTACATTAAGGAATCAAAATATATGTTTTCCTTCCAATTTCAACCGTAAAAACGTTATATTTTCATCCAAAACCCGAAAAACCCAAAAACGAACAAAAACTTAGATTTAGGCCAAATCGTTACCTGAATCAAGTTTCTGATCCGGAGGTTCTTCTCACGAGCTCTGGAGCAGCACACTTCTCAAATCTCGGGTCGATCCGCCAACTTTCTCTCTCTACGGTTTCTCTCTCTAGAAGTTGCAAATGAGAGAAATAGGTGGTGACCTTGGCTATTCCAGCCCGCCGGCCCATTCAGCCCGACCTGACATGCCTCGTTAGTTTATTCTGTTATTTTAACTGTCATTTTATTTTTGGGATGTTACAGACTACATCGGAGCTTTTCTTGCATAACACCACATGCATTAACCATTAGTAATGAAGATAAACATATCTAATGTCACACCCCCAAATTTCACGAACGGAGTTTTACCGTTTGGGAAGTGACAAACCAGGATCTCAGTCATTAGTTACACCAAACGACACTATATGGGACTCAAATTGTAATATTATAAAAGTTCAGAGTAAATACGGAAGCAATAAACAAAAGTAAATGCGCAAAACAAACGCGCCCAAAGTCTAGTTCAAAATAACATAAATAAATAGTTTAAATGTCTTGATATCAAATGAGACTATATTAGGACTTCATGCATGTCCTAATCGTGCATATGTGCCTTAACTTAGCGTCCTGAGAAAACATGTAAAAAAATGTCAACACAAGGTTGGTGAGTTCACAGGTTTCAGTTTATAGAAGCGTTTAACAGATTAATGTACATTCAATATATTTATCAATAGGTAGCTAACCCATATACATGTTAACTAATGCGCTCGCAACCGAAAGCTGACTATTTATGTGTTTGCCTCCCACGAGGCCTATCAACCATGGTGGATGTTTAGGTCAATATTGCACTCGTTCGACCTCTAATCGAGTTAGCGCGACTAATGCGGGTGAGGTTTGTCAAACCCATTAGTACTACTCAAATTACCTCGATATGTTCATATTAACGGTCCGATGTGAGGACTTAATGATAGATGTGTACGCATAGTCAAACAAGTGATAACATATATGAATTACAAAACCAAAAGAGTTTACGTCATGTTTTCTCCCGTAGTTTAAAACAGTAAAAAGGGGTCGTGAAAACTCATCTGCGTTGCGTAGTATGTAGTATCACACAAGTATGAGATTTGAATCTCAAGCGTTAGCCAGATACGGCTCACGAATGCCCTAAAATTATAACATAATAATTAGGGGTACAATGGGGTATAATGATATGTGTCAACTACACGGAATGTTGAACGTCCTAAAAGAAACGCTCTAATGACCAAGGATTAGACGAACGTGTCCACGGGAATTGAAGGATTTCTTAACAAATATTTAGGATAAATACGTCACGCAACGAGTGACGAAAATAATATAAAGTATATTCAAATGTTGCACCATCAAACTAGCGGCCTATGAAAATATATTATTTTTAGATTTAATAAAATATTACAATAAACAATTGTGCGACAAAATAATAAATCTATTATTTTATTCGAGTATATAAACGATTGTAAATAATATAAATAAATATATTATTTATTAGTTTAAAGTGTTACACAAAATCTGTAAATGAAATGATAATAGTATATACATATATATATATATATATATATATATTATTTTTACTTTAGATTACGGGTTGAAAATAATATATTATTTTTTAAACGGAATTTTGATCACAAACACGAGATACGAGACTAAACTCGAGCATACGGGTGGTTTTTCGATTTAAAACGTGTTAATATAATATAATAATTATTGTTTTGAAAACATAATAAATTAATCAAACATTCTGACAAAAGATTTACACACACACGACCGCGTCTAAGGAAAGGCACGACCGTGTTAAGGTCACGGACGCGACGGTGTTGATCAAATAGAAGACACAACAAAACTGATCACTAGACACGATCGTGTCTGAGCCAGGCACGACCGTGTCTAGGGTTTTGAGGCACGACCAGGTCTAGCCAGGAGGCACGACCAGGTCAGACTACGAGGCACGACCGTGTCAGAGTACGAGGCACGACCGTGCCAGGGCAGGCACGACCATGTCTCTTGGATGAACATACACAATTTTTAATAGATTAAACTAATAAGTCCAAATCCGTTTGGTTTCGATCGCGATTGACCAAAAGGATATGGGGGTTCTGTTTAACAGTAACATGTGAATCATAGGGTGCTTTTAATTGCAAAAACATCGAGTTTTAGATCGTTTAATTCCTGTTTGAGAGGGCCGAAACTCTAGGTTTGAATCACAATTCAATAGATCGATTTTTGATAAGATTGGGCTTTTACAGATTAAAGGTTTGCGAGTCTAGCCCCGTGATTTAATTTGAATGAGACTGATTCTAGGGTGGTGCTCTATTAAACCCGAATGGGTATGAACCCTAGAATCCAATCATGATTAATTCGATAATGTAAGCCCGAATTAATATGGGCCTTTTGATTTATGAACAAAAATGAAGGTGTATGGAGTTTCAATTACTCGAAAGGATGACGGATTGATAACGTTCGACTAAAATGAGTTCCGACTTCGAGTGGCTTGACTTCTGGCGGCTCCGGCTGCTTCTCTAGCCAAATTGAAATGCACAAAACCTTCACAGAGGATCAATAGAGGTGTGTAGGTGATCGATTTAAGTTCAAATGATCGGTTTGACGTGAATTTGATTGTAATGGTGATGTTGTCGTCGGTTACGGGATTGAAGACCATGATGGAGTTTAATTTGATCATTACGAGTGTTAAAGCGTGAGATAATGGTTCAATTATGATCGCCATTAGAGATTATACGTTACAACTTAATATTCGAACGGATTTGATAAAAAGATACGTTTACGTTTCAACTGGGCAAGAGGCGCGACTGTGCCTGAAAGAGGCACGACCGTGCCAAGGCATTGGGCACGACCGTGCCAAGGCATTGGGCACGACCGTGCCAAAGCATGGCGCGACCGTACCTACCAGGGTTTCTGGTTATTTACAAAACCAGCCCTTGCAGGTTCAGATTTGACAGAATTGATCCCTTGATTTTAGTATTGAGTTAACTGGGTTAGGATTTAACTGAATTTGGCTAACGGAGTTAACCTGAAAAGTTCGGATTGTCACATCTAACAAGTATAATCTACAAGTTTTCACCCGTTCACCCATTTGACCTGTTTGCACCTAATATGTCATTAGGCTACAACTAACATGCATTTCCCTTTGCAAGTTCCTTTCTTTTCATTTGTCAAGCACAATTAACATATTTCCATTTCCATTATGGCACATAGGCCATAACCTCATTTCCATTATGATACTTCGATCATAACCTCATATCCCATTTCAATATGGTACTTAGACCATAACCTCATTTCCATTATGGTATTTAACCATAACCTCATTTTCATTATGATACTTAGATTATAACCTCATTTACACATATCAATTATAGTATTACAACTATAACTACATTCATTCATTTACACATATCCATTATAGTATTACAACTATAACTACATTAATTCATTTACACATATCCATTATAGTATTACAACTATAACTACATTCATTCATTTACACATACTAGTTCAATCACATTCAATTCAACAACATATGATGCAAGATAACACATATACCATCCATTATCATCAATACTAAGTTAGTGCAAAGGCACTTACCTTTTGGGTTAGAAGATCCTGCACCACCTTCTCGGTTCACAATTCGATTACCTAAACATATTCACCTAGTTTAGTAATCTAACATACAACAAAATCACATTATAATTGAGTTCACAACCCAATTTCCATTTCCAACCCAAACTGACCTGTTTGGGTTATTCCCATAACCAAACACCCTCTTTCAATCCAAACTCACCTACTTGAGTTTCCTTTCTAATTCCTTGACACTAATTTTTTCATTCAATATTTTTCATTAGGTTAATTTGGTGTTCATTCAAGTGTATAACACCATATAAACACTTAATCATCACTAATTCAACATTCTATCATCACAATCCAAACACCCCCAATTTTCTCCATATGAACCCTAACTTCTCATAATCAAAATCAAAGGGTTCTACGATGTTAATCACCATTCTTTACCTTTTGTTTAGCTAGATTATCAACAATCTAACACCAATTAACCACATGCATTCAAAATTTCTGGATTTCTACAAAACCCACCATCTAACACATTCAAAGGTGAAATCAAAGGATGATTAACACTTACTTGATGTTAGGAAGGTGTTGTGTGAGCCAAAACCTTCACAAATCCAAGCTTAAATGCAAGATTTAGCTCCAAAATCGTTTTTATCCTTTTTCCTCTTGCACACAAACGACCCGAACTCAAAATGAGTTTCAATTTTGACTTTCACTAGTCAATATGGCAGATTTGCCATAATACACCTTTAGCCCCTCAACTTCCATTTCAATCCAAAACGAGATAAAAACTAGTATAACCTCATTACTAACTCGAAACCCACTTGTTTCAAATTATTTCTAAAATATTATTTTCACCATAATATTTATTAGAAATATTTATTTATTTGAAAACAAAACCCGAATTTTGGTTCGTTACAAATTACGAATTAGAAACCATATAAATAGGAAAACTAAACCTAACCAAACTTGACTCAAACACTTAGTTTATAAACTAAACAATTAATTCAAATAAAACTCCTACTTATCCTAACTTGTTGATGTGTTGCAAAGCAAACATGTATTTCCGCCATGTTTCGAGTCGTTTTTGTATACAGTTGAGTCTTTGTTATGTTCTCCGGTGCTCGTGATGATTACAAGAGAAAATCGGAAGAAACCGAGCACGAGAATGAAGTCGGGTGTTCAATAGTTAAAAATGGTGAAATTATGCCTTTCGCGGTACGTGAAGTCGAGACAAATAAGTTTCGCGGTACGCGAAGAAGTGAAATCCGGGCGCTGGCCATATCTCCTCGCGGTACGCGATAGACTTAAATTCCACAAAACCCTAAAATCCGAGAATTAAAAGAATTGTCATCCAATAATCATGGGGTTCGTATCTTAGCCGTCCGGAGAAGAGTTTTAGGCGATTTTGGAGCAATTGGAAGAAGAATCAAGTGTAAAGATCAAAGCTTTGGAGTCCGGGTTCGTTTGATTTACGGTTTCGGTTTCAAGATTGAATCTTTGTGTTTGAATTCTGTATTTGAACTTATGATTATGTTTAATTACTTTTGCTTAGTTGTTTTGAGCATGATCTTAGGCTAAAACCTATATACTGCCTAGGTACATGATGAATATTTGTTAAAGTTATTATTTTTATTGGTTTTGGATTCATGTGATGGTTTTATGATTTTATAAAGATTCGAGTTTGATAATTATGATGTATATGCATGTTTGAATCTGATTGTGTGATTGATTATTGATTCCTTGCATTGATTGTAGTTTTCTGCCCGTTTGATTAGCGTATCTAGGTCATAGATCTTAGGGTTTGTGATTTCGGTGGTTCGCTAGACGTAGTAGCCATAGGAATTATCGTTGATTGCTGATTTTAGTTGAGTGTATGTCCTAGTTCAATACCCGAGAGGTGAGAATTAGTCGGTTAGTCTTCGTCATTAGGAATCCGAGTGTCAACTGTTTGAGAGGAAGTTGGTTTATGTGTCTAGTGATTGTTGCTATTCTGAGTAATAGTTGTTATTCTAGGATTACCCCGTGCATTCTTTGAGTGTATTGTGGACGGTGAGACTGAGAGGTAATCCATCCATTAGGGTACTTGATCATAGTTGGAAATACCTAAGAAGTGATCCAACCATCCGGTGGGTTTAGTACACTTTAGGTAGCTTAGTTGGTGACACCTTGAGAGTGATTAGGGATCCACTAGGTTGTCTTTATCAGTTATCTTTAGAATCCCAGATCCATCTTAGTTCCAAAACCGGTAGAAGTTGTGTTTTACAAGTAGGATTCTGACTTAGGTAGTGTTCTTCCCATTCCTGATTTCATCTTAGCTTTCCCTTGATAGTTGGTGTCGTTAGTTTTCTGCATTCTTAGTGATAGTCAGTAGTGTAGTAAACCCCCCAAACCAATAAATCTTAAGTTCGAGTCAGAGTCTAGTTTTATTATTGAGTGTCTCTAGGGTTCGAAAATCCGGTTTACCGTTAAGCTGTGCTACACTCGATAGGTTCATTTTCCTGCCAGTGCGGTTTAGTTCATAGGTTTTCCATTTATTACTTAGGAGTCTAGGTTAGGTTTAGTTAGTTATTTTATAGACCGTCCGAACGACATAAAGTTTTTGGCGCCGCTGCCGGGGACACTTGGCAATAGCAATATAGGATCGAGTCTTATGTTTCTTTGTTTGATTTTTGGTTTATTTTGTTTGATTAGTTCTTTGTTTGATTTTTGGTTTATTTTGTTTTGTTTGAGTCTGTCTTGTGTGCGTGTCTTAAGTGTTTTCTTGTGTGTCTAAAATAGGATCGAGTCTTATGTTTCTTTTTCCTATTGAGTCTTTCTGTTTATACACAATATTCGTTCGCAGAGATCACCACCATATTCTGCTTTCTTAGAGCCCGAACGAGAGCTTCACGAGCGCACCCGCGACTTTTGGGAGCGTTTGAAACAGCTGTGTGAAAACCAGGTACATCCTATTAGCCCAATTCCATTTCCTACTATCGGCGACGCTGATCCACCAACGAGGCGTACTATACACCAGAGGGCCAGTGATGGGGTCACGGGCGCGAGATCTTCGATCTATCGCCCCGCTATTCCTAATGTCAATTCTTAGCAGATCCCATCAAATGTCATGTGTACGATCACTCATGCTACTCAGTTTAATAGCCTTGAGGATGAGGATGCACCGGGACATGTGTCCCGCTTTGCGTGCATATGTGATACCTTCAATATCACGGGTGTGTCTAAGGACACAATTTACCTGCGCCTCTTCCCATTCTCCCTCTTTCGACGTGCATCTACTTGGTTGATAAAAGTGCGAGGCCCCGTGTTGACACCTGGCCGGCTATGGAGAAGCCTTCTAAACGTTTTTTTTCCTACGTGTCGTTTTCCTATTGGTCTAATCAGATTTGTATATTTTGGATGGTTTGACTTTTCAATGTACATTTTGCCAACTTTTTTGATCAAAATTTACATTTTGACGATTTTCTCTACATTTAATGCTCCAAAAAGTATTATGTTTGCATATTTGGCTACCTTCAAACGTACAAGAAAAAGGTAAAATGAAATTTAAATGGTGTTTCATATAAATTTAGACTAAGTGAAGAGAATACCTTCAAGGGGATCATGTATCTGATCGCCATATATATATTGAAGCTAGACATGGAACTCAACAGCGTAAATTTATTGGCTGTTCTGATGGGTTTCCTTGCACATTTATTAATGGATGCTTTGCAAAGTAATCACATATGTAACTCACAAAGATAGAAATTTCAAGTGGGTTTGATTTAGATGATCCAACATGATAAACAACGGTCCTCGGGTAAGGTTTATCAAGATGAATAACTATCGCTACGACCATAGCATTAACCACCATGTCCACAGGAAACTGTAGGCCAATTTTGTAATAATGTTTTATAAAACACCACATTTGATGAAGTTTTATTTGAGGGAAAAATACCAAAATGAACATTAGGCGGCAAAAAATTACCAAAATGGACATTTAGCCGCTACAACGCCGGCTGTAGCTTTGGTTTTTTTCCGGCTAAGCCCTTGAATATTGTCGGCTTAGAAGAAGTCCATTTTGGTATTTTCCTTTTATAAAATACCACACTTGATGATAGTAGGGGAACTTACCAGGTCAAGTATTTTGGAAGGATCTCCAAGAAAGGTTGCAGTCCTGCCTCTACCATATGTAGCAATGAAACTATCAATAGTTCTGGAAAACTTAATTTAGATTCATGTTCATGTTAAGAATAATAAAGTAGAATGTTAGCTAGACTAAATAGAATACAATTTGTATTACTTGACTCCTTCAATCCATCCAGGAAAGGGTTCTTTATAGGTACTGGTGATGATGGAAGGCCGCATTACGACTAGTGGCACATCTTGTCTTAATCCGTCAAACAATAGCATTTCCCCCATCGCCTTGGTGAATACATAAGTATTTGGCCATCCATGCAATTTTGCCCTTAAAACACAAATTATATTGATTAGAAATAGTATTAATACCTCCTTTGATCTCTACTGTTGAATTGAAAATGTGCAGAAAATCAGTCAATCAGAAAACTCCACCTTAGCTAAGCCGACTAAGAAGGCTCGAATTTAGCCGGCACAAAAATATAGAAAAGTACAATTGATATCACTTTAACGAGATAAAAAGATGTTGGCTGAAATCAAGTTGCTATTGATAGTTAGTCAACTAAAATTATTGAGACTAAGGGTATAAGTGTTATTTGTATAAAGTATGGTTGAGTATCAAAGTTGTAATAATGTCACTACAAGGGGTTAAATTTAATTAGCCATTAGGTTATCTAAGAACGGTCTAATAGGTGTATATTTGGCATCGATATTAAGAAGAACGTTGTTCAGAATGTTGACTCAATAGAAAATTTGTTTGTGTTAATTCTCTGATTCTTTGTATATTCTTGATTTCAACAGCTGCCAACTAAAATCTAGCCTGCAGGCTACATGACATTTTTTGGTTTTTTGTTTGACCCTATTATACTTTTAGAGTTTTTTCTATGAAAACAGTTTTATTTTCAAAATGATCGATAATGCTTTCCATTTCCATGAATGATTAACACAACATAAGACACTGTGAAAGCCTTCAAACTTTTATGTGTATATATAGGTGTAGTTGTTGGTTGGTTCGAGAAATAATTAAAACGCAACTTATTCATGAATTGCGGGTTCATACATCTTGTGTGGGTGGAACCCCTTGAACATCTAACTATTCAAAGGATTAGTCATTTTTACTCTAAACCGTTTAATACACGGGATTTCAACCTACTTCTCTTAATAAAAGCTTGAAGTACTTCTTGGATGCGAAGCTTGTGCCGAGGGATTACCCAAGCGATGACACTGGCATCCCGTTTGTATATATTGTTGAAATTTATGTTAAGACAACGCTTCCGCTTTGTTAGAACAAGTTTTAATTTGAATGATATTTTCGTTTTTTTTCTGTTTAAAGTTTAACTCACTATATGTTTATTAGTGGGGCATTTACATATTTCCTTATGTTAAGATCATTTATTACATACTTCCACAAGTTAAAAAGTTAATTACATATTTCTCTTTGCTAACACACAAGTCAAAAAGTCAATTGCATATTTCCCCTTCCTAAAACATATACAAAAGGGGAAATATGTAATTGATTTTAAGGGTTTAGTAAATATGTAATTAATAGTATGGGATATATGTAAAAATCACTATTAGTAAATCCAACAAGTGAGTTTCCCGAGTTTGAAGCCTTATATTTAAAGAGTACTTAATTTCTTTTCAAATTTGTAATTTTAATCTTTATGTAAATTAAATACAGAGTAAACTCTCTTTTGTTTTAATCCTATTTTTGATATAAAAGTCACATATCACTTTATCAAGAAAGTTAAGTGTTTCTACTTTGAGAAGATTACGTCTAGATGGTGTCTTTGTAACATCCGGCCCCTCATACCAACAATATTGTCCGCTTTGCCCACTAAGAGCTCACGGATTTGTTTTTGGTTGCCCGGGTGAAAACTTCCCTGGGGTCACCCATCCCTGGATTACTCCCACTTGAGCACGCTTAACTGTGGAGTTCTCCTCTCATCCACTACATTAAGCCTCAAAACGCGTTGTTGATTTAAGAGGCAGGGCATTCCTTATGAACCAAGGATCTCTCTTGTGCACGGCCGATGTGGGATTCGCCTAGGGTGTTACAATCACCCCCCCTTTTTGGACTCATCGTCCTCGATGAGGTTTGCCCCACCATCCAATTCAGGGATGTGGGATTCGCCTAAGGTGTCCTTCTGAACACCCCCGGGGACTCAAGCGTGATCGCTGAGGTTTGCCCCACCATCCCGAACGACACAAGAGTGGCTCTGATACCATTTGTAACATCCGGTCCCTCATACCAACAATATTGTCCGCTTTGCCCACTAAGAGCTCACGGATTTGTTTTTGATTGCCCGGGTGAAAACTTCCCTGGGTCACCCATCCCTGGATTACTCCCACTTGAGCACGCTTAACTGTGGAGTTCTCCTCTCATCCACTACATTAAGCCCCAAAACGCGTTGTTGATTTAAGAGGCAGGGCATTCCTTATGAACCAAGGATCTCTCTTGTGCACGACCGATGTGGGATTAGCCTAGGGTGTTACAGTCTTAAACATGTATTGGATTTTGTACACGTTGGAGAGCTCTCTTTCTTTAGCTTTTATTTCATGACCTTCACTTTTTCTTTCTTCATTTTTTTTCTCAAAATGTCAATCTTGTACCACCAAAAAAACTGAGTTACATTACTTATCAACCATTACAGTCAACTAGGAAACCATAATATTTATCTTTAAAGTTTCTCTTTTTATTACTTATCAACCTTTGAGTTTTAGTTTGTCTCAATATAATTCTCCACTTGCAAAGAATTTACAAAGGTGTCTATTATGTCCTAATTATACCATTCAAAAAACTTTGTATTAACTATACAATCCTAAAACTGTGTTTCTTAATTATAAATTTCTAAAATTAAAATCCTTTTACCATGGACAGTTATTTTGGGACCGATGTAAAAGAGGACTTTAAGCGTTAATCAAGTCTACTCATGTAACAATGACTGACAAGTCTACCGCTTGTGTCCGGTCTAAAGTGTATCATGTTTTCTCCCCTGAATGTATAAAATCAATTTAAATCATTAAATGAAAATGGGTGACCTGAGTGAGCAAAGCAAAGTGATCAATGTATGTAGCAAAGTCTGAACCGTGATCCGGACCTACTCGTGCCCTAAAATATTTAAGACACCTTAATGTCACGGACCAAATATTTGATGATCGTTTTGCTATGTTTGTACTTGAACGCTTGGGTTTGCTGGCTAGTCCGGACTTCATCGGGGACGGCCACAATGGGATAGACGACGTGAACATGCCTAGGTGTGTTGGTACACCGAAAGCATCACTGGTCGCGAGCTATTGCCGCTCGCTTGATAAGTCCAAGGCAGGACGAAATGAGTAGACCCTATCATAAGCAGGACGGATTGGCTAGCCCTGGGGCAACCCAGGGCGCCACACGGGGCCTCGAGAGATGACCCCGTGACAAAGTGGTATCAGAGCAGCTCGACCCTCATATAATTTGGAACGTGACTTATCCCAGTTGTGCGTTTACCAGCCGAGTATGGTTATGCAATGGTGGTGGGAGAAGGCCAAATGGGGAACGCTTCGGTGATGGTCTTTGTATGCCGCGAGTATGAGATCGTGAGCGCCGCCCTAGTCCGGTTAACATTGAAGCCCGTTGTGATCAAGTTCAGCAACTGCGGTCTAGCAGAGCCGCAAAATGAAGATGGAAGTCTGCTACAACATCCAGGCCCCATACTGGAAACTAGGCGAACATCGGCGCCACTTAAATCAATTCGATGCACTAAACTGAACGGTCAAGACGAAGATCTCTGTTGCTGAACTATCGGGTGTCCTTCTTACCAAAGTGAGTTATGCTCAATCATAAGGGTGAAACATTGTCCTATGGCTGCAAGCAAGTATAGGATTACGGGTATGCACAAGGACGTGCCTGAAATGGTGGTGGGAGAGTGTCACAGACCAAATATTTGATGATCGTTTTGCTATATTTGTACTTGAACGCATGGGTTTGCTGGCTAGTCTGGACTTCATCGGGGATGACCATAGTGGGATAGACGATGTGAAAATGCCTAGGTGTGTTGGTACACCGAAAGCATCATTGGTCGTGAGCTGTTGCCGCTCGCCTGATGAGTCCAAGGCAGGACGAAACTGGTAGACCGTATCACGGGGCCTCGAGAGATGACCATGTGACATTAAGGTCTAAGTATTATTCTAATGTGCAAGTTGGTCATGCAACTTGTTCAACCAACTCAACATGTTTCGTTACCAAACGTTTGGGTCCGACGATCGTTGGTGATATGTTTTGTTTTCACGAATATATATATATATATATAGAGAGAGAGAGAGAGAGAGAGAAAGGTTAATTACAGAACACTAAATTACTACAAACTTAAATCGTTTAATTTTTTATCCATGATTTATATTTTTAAATGTTTGTTCCTTCATACATATAAATATGCATGTTTATATACATAAAAACCCATCAAATAGTTTTTTGAATATGTTTTTATACATTTAAAAGTTTACCTACACATAGTGTAGATGATGTGTAAGAAAAATAACCTACACAACCTACACATGAATTACACATGTGTAGGTTGTTTAAATAAAGAAAAATTGATCATATTTTTTTTATAAATTTCTTGATATATGGATAAACATTGCATTTCTATCATTTTCTTATATTTCAAAACTATTTACGATTGAAAAAATGAAGGATTAGTTTTGTTCCTCATGTTCTCGTAATATTTAATGTTCTGAATTGAACATTCCCCTATATATATATTTATTTGAAATAAATATAAGTAATGTATGTATTGAAATGTATCCATGATTCCTCGCATTCTAACGTCCATTTACCAACATCGTGTCCGGATGTTAAGTAAATATTGTTTCTAACTAGAGTCATAACTCGTTCTATACGATAAATATATATATATATATATGGGAGGGTTCGAGAGAAAACCACATAGTAAGGCGAAAACCGAGAATCACTAAAAAAACAATTTTTACCAATAGTATAATAATATTTATTTTTGTTATATTTTATTTTTATTTTTTTATAAGAGTATCAATGTAATATTACAGATTTTTACCAAAAAATCATTTAAATATTGGCTTACGTATACGTAACCCATAGTATAACACATTATTTTAGTGGTTTTCGCCTAACTTTGTGGTTTTCTCTTGATCCTTCTCATATATATATATATATATATATATATATATATATATATATATATATATATATATAGGGCTTGGTTCAAATCAAAACCCTACTTTCATGAGAAAATCCTCAAACTCTACCGCATTTCATCTTGAACATCTTACTTTTTGATCCTATGATCCTTGTTTTATCTAATTATTTTCTTTTTCTTTATCTTATTATCTTTTAGAAGAAGAGTATTATAGTTAAATTATCTTGCAATTTTGATGTAAACTTTTTTTTATTCCATAAATTTGCCTTCCCAATAAAAAGCAATTTCCTTTTCTTTTTTGGAATCGTCAAACTAATTTTAGGTTCCTTTATCCACCTCATTGTTTATGATAAAGTATTTGTTAGTTTGATTCAAGCAAAAATTTTGATTTAAAGGTTTTTTCCATTTTTTCAGCAATGGATTTTAATACATTTGGGGACTTTGATTTTTAAAAATTTGGTACTTTTTTTACTCTGTTTTTAAAATTGGGTTTTTTCCAAAAAAAAATCGTACTTGAATGTATTCTGATGTTGTAATTTTTAATTAATAAATTTCTTTTAATTAACATTTTCTTACAGGAATTTGATATAATGAACAACATAATCTATGTTGGTAACAAAACAAACTCTACTAAACGTAAGAATTCAAACCTCTTAGTTTAGTTGATACTACATTCATAAATATATTTAACTAGTCTTTAATTTTTATTACAGGTAGAAGAAGCGAAAGGATTTTAAAAAAATGCTTTGCCGGTTCACAAATACATTACAAAGCCCCCTGGTCATCGGTAGTGATGATGAAGATAATCTCATTGTAGATGATACATTTTATGAGGGGATGGATACCCAATTAATGAACATCAAGAAAAGAACTAAGAAGAATAGATCAAACAAATGTATCCCACAAGTATTTTGTTCATTTATTGCAAAATTTATATTTTTTTCTAATCTAACATTGATGTAACATGTTTTACTGTTATTTTTTTTTTAAGTTAAATACATTTAAATTGTGTAGTGTTTAAACAATTTCAGTAAGAAAATTATTATTTTTGCTTTGGTATTTATTTATTATTTAAACAAATAGGTAACTCACGTAAAAACGTAGGAACCCATAGCATACGAATTGCATACATTTCATTCAACCAAACATGCATCTCCAATTTATACTCTTTTACAAGAGCTTCCCATCTTTCCTCGAATTATGCTGGAGGAATGTAAACATTCCAAACTAACTTGTGAATTGAAGCCCTGAATTTGGAATTATGTAGCAAATATCCAGTAATCTAGCAAATTTTTAAATTTAACATCAGTCTAAATATAAGCAATTCTACAATTTATATTAGCTTAATGTTAAAAAAAAATAATATCAACTTGTGGACAGTTACTTACCTAACCATTAAATATTGCATGTTAGTTTTTAAATATTACATCAGTGTAAAAAAAATATCTAATGTACAAACATTCCAAAATTTTTTTAACTCACATTAGTGTAAATATCAGCTATCCACAGTAATATAATATTTTTTTTAATATAACATCAGCGTAAAAATCATCTATCCCACAATTTATCTGACCTTAATGTTACCTAGAAAAATAATATGAAGTTCTGGACAGTTAGTTACGTAAAAAATAATATGAAGTTGTGGACAGTTAGTTACCTAAAAAAAGTAGTGTGGTTGGTTCTTATCCAAAAGTCCATATTAACATTTTTAGACACTGATGGATGTATTATTAAATATTTAAGTATTCAAAAAACCATTTTGAAAAAATGAAGGGATATAGTATGAACCAGTGAATACACTAATGCAAATAAATAACACATGTTCTTACGGTAGTGGTGTGGATAATTTGACACACTAAAGTTTATACACAAAAACACTGATATAAAAAATAATATAAATATGCAAAAAAAAAAAAAGACTAATAACAAACATGGGAAATGGAAAAGCTGACAGTTTATACACAAATTAACACATAAACTGAATATAAAAAGTTAACCCACTGATGCATAGATTACTACATTGATGTACATCGTTAAAAAATGGATTAAACTGATGTATATAGTAAAAAACAAGCACAACAAACTGAAGAAATGGCTGAGCTACCAAAAAATATGATTATACCAAAATGTATCAATATACAAATCAATATATCACAGAGACACAGAACCTTTAAAAGAAGATTACTTTTTAAAAAGTAATCTGTTATAAACACTGAAACATAAAACCATTTTAAACAAAAACTTAATAAAACAACAAAACAACAGTAATTTTTTTTAAAAGCAAAAATAAAATAAAAAATACATGGTCAAGAACATTACCTTCTCTATCAAAACCAACATAACGCAATGAAGAATTATCTTCAAGAACTGGATTAAGTATTTCATCAGTAAAAGGACTCTTGTCCATTTTTTGTAGAGCACATAATAGAAGAAAGATGAAATATGGTTGAATACTTTTGGTTTATGGAAGAAGATATAGGCAAAAGTACATTGGGAAAGATGAGGAAAGTACATCAGAGAAGACAAATGTCTGATACAAGGATAATGGCAATGGTACAAGGATATAGGGTAAAATGTCGAAATTACCATTAAGTGGAGAAAAAGTCTAGTGCCATGTGTCAAGCTGTAATTGGTTAGAATGTGTTTTAAGGTTTTCTTAAGAAGCGAGATATATATATATATATATATATAGGGTGGTTATAGTAAAACCCCACTTGAGTTGAAAAAACCTTGGAAACCCTATTTACATATGTAAAAAAAAATTATTTTTGGAATGGATTCTACATTTAATTTTATCACTTTTGGTGAAAAAATTATAAAAAAGCGCCGAGCGATTTTTAATTTTTTTTTTTTAATCTGACATTTATTACATATGTAAGTTTTTAGGTTTGACGTTTTTACATATGTAAATGCTGACGTATTGCATACATAAGCAACAAAAACACTGATTTTTGCTATTTTTTTGCATACTTTTTATTTTTTTATTCGGCAATTTTTTATTTTTTTTTTCGACTAGAGATTTTTTTATATAAATAATCAATCCCAAATTTTTTTAAAAATTTTTGTAATTTTTTTTTTCAAAGGGTTTCCAAAGTTTATTCAACTCAAGTAGGTTTTTATTCTAGCATTTTCCCTATATGAGGGATGATCAAATAAGAAAAGGATTTTGGCTAAGAAACCTAAGAAATAATATTGACTTTTCATTTTTATAATCAATGGTTAAGATTAAAGTTTGGGCAAAAAAGAGGGAAGTGGGTATTTTGAAGAAAACCACTTTTGTTGACTTTTTTCAAATTCCCCACTATTTTAAAACGTCCATAACTTTTTCATACGAAATTATTTTTTTAAAGAAGTTGCACCATAAAATTGAGAATTTTTTTATCTTTAATTTGAGTGCCATATTGATATATAAAAAATTTCAACTAAAAAAAAATAAAAAAGTGGGTTTTTTTTTCTATTTTATACTAACATTTTTGTCCTATATTTTTTGCGCTGGATTTTTTGTACTAATTTTTTTGTGTTGAAATTTTTGTACTATATTTTTTATGTTGAAGTTATTTTATTAAAAATTTTGTGCTGAATTTTTTATACTAGATTTTTTATGCTGTATTTTTTTGTACTAGATTTTATGTGCTGTAATTTCATAAAACAAGTGGGTGAAAGTTTGGCTTGTAGAACCTAAATGTCCTTTAATCATAATTATGAGGAGTGCCAAATGTCATTTACATAATACTTCTTAGGCTACTTAGGCAAAATCCCCTTCTTAGGGGATCCTCCATCTTCCATATATATATATATATATATATATATATATAGGATCAGGTTCAGGAAAAAAAGATTTTAATTCTAAAAAGGGTGAGAAAGATCTAGAGCCATTAGATCAAATTATAGAAAATATTTAATGGTTGATATTAAATTATAGAAGAAAAAGTTGTTGAAAGGTTATTTTAGTCTTGACCACTTTTTATCAAGTCCCCTCTTATTTTAAACCGTTCATAACTTTTACATACAACATTAATTTTTCAAAAAAATTACACCATAAAAACGAGTGTTTTTTATCTTTAAAACGAGTATAGTGTCGTTATAAACAAAAATGAATTTTTTTTACGTTTTTTGGCTCATTGTGTAATTAGTCAAGTCAACGTGTAATACAATTTCATTGTGTAATACAAGTTCATTGTGTTATATGTATTTATCATTGTGTTTTAGGTTTCCCGGCTCATTGTGTAATTAGTCAGGTCATTGTGTAATACAAGTTCATTGTGTAATACCACGTCTGGTTATTGTGTAATATCTGGTCATTGTGTAATTAGTAAGGTCATTGTGTAATAAAGTTCATTGTGTAATACAAGTTCATTGTGTAATACACAATGACCATTATACTCTCACTTTAAAAACAATAAAAGAACACATGTCAAGCCCATAATACATTTTTACTATAACCTAACTCTCTCTCTCTCTCTCTCTCTCTCTATATATATATATATATAGGGAAGATCAAATAAGAAGAGGATTTTACATAAGAAGCCTAAGAAGTAATATTAGCTTTTCATTTTTGTAATCAATGGTTGAGATCAAAGTTTAGGAAAATAAGAGGGAAGTGAAGGTATTTTGAAAATAGCCACTTTTGTTGACTTTTTTCAAATTCCCCCACTATTTTAAAACGTCCATAGCTTTTTCATACAAAATTATTTTTTTACAGAAGTTGCACCATAAAATCAAGAATTTTTTTTATCTTTAATTTGAGTACTTTTTATCTTTAATTTGAGTACCATATTGATATAGTAAATGCAACATAGTTATAGTAAATGCAAACTTTTTAAACTCAAATGCAACTTGTAACATAAATTCAATTGCTAATAATTAAGATGCATTCAATCAAAATTCTCCAAAACAATAATATCCCATATATCATTGATAGTCAAATGATGTAATTTAACATTTTTGTCCAAACTCAAATAACAATTTAGTCAACACAAGGTATCAACTACAACAATAAAGAGAAATAAAAGGGTTATATTCATCTATATCTCCAAGTGGTAGTTGTTTCATAACTTTCCGCATCATATCTTCAAAGTTTTGTCGTTGGATGTCCATATTTTTTTGCATAGTTTCGAACTCAGCTTTTTTTCTTTCACTCTCCTCTTCAAATTCTTTACGCATTTCCATCAACTGGTTTTTCTCAGCTTCAACGTTTGCTTTGAATGATTCCATCAGCCCCTCCGGAATCATGTACGATGTGCAAGCACCATCTACTTTTTTATCAATGTATTTGTAACGCCTCTACCGTAAATTCGGCGATAACCATAGTTCTCTTTGTTGATTACAACCAAAAACGGATCTACTGTAGCACTGCCATCCTCTATAGGCTTGTAGTTCTTCATTTGTTCCTGCAATGTTTTCCAAAAAAATATTAAAAAATATTGTCAAAACAACTTTATATATCTAAACAAGTAATGTGCTAAAATATAAAAAAGAAATTTCAGATTGGAATATATTAAAAAAATATGTCAAAGATACAAAATTCATTGAACAAGTAATATATAGACGAGGTTAGACAAAAGAAACTCATATCTAGACTATTGGTGAGCGGTTGATTGGAGCTTTAATTAAAATCATATTAATCCTATGCATACTAGTGCACATGAAACATGGATATTTACATAATGTTTAAAGTAGAAATAACTTACAATTTTTCTTGCTGCGTCATCATATGTATCAACATATGCATGTCCTTCCGTCCTTTTACGTGTATGTTCAAATAACTGGGTTATGGGTCATCATTTTTCTGTATTCATAATAACATAAAAATCAATAAAAAAACACTAGCATAATGAACAAAAAAAGACAAATCATGAGCAAAACAAAAACAGATTACCATCTCCTCACGAATCCTAGCAAAACATTTTGGACCGGCTGTGTGCATATTTTTTTGGGACATGCGTGATTCCTTGGCTCGTAAGCAACGTTTCTATACACACATTAATATATACAACACAAATAATTGACAACTCTAAATAGCAAACACTATTAATGGAGAAAATGTCAAGAAAAATACCGTCACATCTTTATTACACCATATGCGCAATAATTGTGAGAAATAATCTTCTGTAATGTTGTTAGGTCGGTTCTTCCACCTTGTTTTGTTGTCTCCTTAAATTGATAGAAGTGTTTTCACTTAAATCAACATTTGTGTACCTTATACGATTGTCCAATACTCTTTAAAACCCATGTGTTAGCAGCATCCGACACATCGTGTTTTTCCTTTTAAAAAGTTAGCATTTAGTTAAAAATGAAAATCTAACAATTAAATGAAGTAAAACTACTAAAA
Source organism: Smallanthus sonchifolius (assembly GCA_023525975.1). Lineage (NCBI taxonomy): Eukaryota > Viridiplantae > Streptophyta > Magnoliopsida > Asterales > Asteraceae > Smallanthus > Smallanthus sonchifolius. The sequence continues at coordinate 23,276,889 of CM042043.1, forward strand.
ACCTTACCAAGACATACTCCCATATCTTTTCTTTACATGGCACCTTCTTCCATGAACTATGGATCAATGGTGCATAACTATGATTACGAGCTATTGTTCCCAAAAATCGAGAGAAATTTCCAACTACATCCTTCCCCTCTCTTACTGGTCTAACGGGTTGTCCAAATTCATTACATATAATGACCTCGCGCTCATCGACTTTCCGGGTGTGCACAACATGCAACACTGTTGGCCCTCTTTTATTGGTTTTAGAAATTCCTGTATCCTGATATACATTATAATATATATATATATATATATATATATATATATATATATATATATATAAATGTGATAACAAGACAAATACATGGTATAAGTAGTTAAATAAAACCTGTTGCTTTTTCTATTTCGGGGCGTTGTAGTTGTTCAAATTCGAGGCGATGTGCATCGTCCTCATTTTCCAAGTCCTCACTGCTATCATCCATTTGTATATCGTTTTTGTTATTTGCAGTTGCCATATCTTCCATGTCTTCATACTCTTTGTCTTGATTATCATCATCTTGTCATTTGAAATAAATTACAGTCAATAAATATCAATAACAAAGATATTAAAACAACAAACAAAGATATATTTAATTCCCTAAACATACGTACCTTGGGATCTCATAATATCCCATTCATTCTCATCATTTTCCAATCCATATTGTTCCATATCTAACCCATTAACATATAAAAGTATAAATGATTAAATTAATATAAAAAAATAGTTGTAATTAAAATCTTGTTAAGTTCAACAAAATAATACCTTCAAATATCCCATCATCCTCGTCATCATCCTCATCAACAAGAAGTAAGTGTCCCTTTGATCCCCCCTAATACAATTAGGCTTTGTCACTTTTTTATTCAATACCCCCCTTTGCGTTTTTGAGATCAGTTCACCCATGCTAATTGTTGATCTACATTGATTATTTTCTTTTGCATTTGAATCAAGTTGAAGCTTTTGGGAGGCATTTGGAGCGGTCATTCGATTCTTCTTCGCTAAATTAACAATCCTATTCATGGATAAGGGTGCAATATATCATGGACGATGCTGCTATAACAAATATCATGTTAATTAGAAAACAACATTTTACAATATAAAAAAAAATTAATAATCTGATTACCTTTTTGGATACTTCAACACTTGTATCAACTTCTTGGTTATCTTCCTGACTATCATCATCATTATCAGGCATAAATTCTTCATCTCTCATGTTATTAATGTATGTTGGTTTCACTTTCTTATTCCTCATCTCTTGACTATCTACCAAACTTGTCAACGCATTTTCTATCCTTTTCAATCCCAAATCTTGCATTTTCTTTCTGTTTTCTTGTACTCCCAGTAGCCTACTTGTCTCATAATTGTTGACTTGTCTTTGTAAACTTGTCTTTGACTATATTTAAAGTTGACACACACAAATCACTAAAAAAACAGATATGCTTATACATATATGAAAATTTATTTAAATTAACCAATTAAAGTCATCCAAGGCTAAAATAATGACAGAAAGATCAACATATCATAGCTTGTCATCCAAATCAGAAGAGTATTACATAAACAAGAATTTCCAGTTGAACACAAGCAACAATCCCTTTGTTTATTCGTCTGTGTTAGTAAGTAATTACATATAGATTTATTAAGAACATCAAAATTGAACACAAGCAAACATGCACAGTTAAGATACAAAAAAATGGCAAAAAAAAAAAACATGAGTCAATCAGAGAAGAGAAAAATTGAGTACAAACCTGAGTCGATTGCTTGAATCAGAGAGTCAATTGCTTGAATCAAACCGAATACCAATTGCTTGAATCATTCGATTGCTTGAATGGAACTTGATGCCCTACCGAATACCAGTTAAAGGCATGTCAACACCAATAGCTTGAATTTGATTGCTTGAATGGAAATGGATGTCATACCTGAATACCAATTGATTGAATTAGAGACCCAATTGCTTGAAACATAGACTTTCGATTGAATGAATAAAGGGGAATGGAAATTGGCATGAATATGTACGTATTGTTAGATCCTATTGTTTATGGATTTTAGTAAATCAAGACGGAATGGAAATTAGGAGGGAATTTTTAATTATTTTGAGTAGAAATTAAGAGGGAAAAGTAATTGAAAAAAATATATGCATAATTTTAAGACAAATTCTAATGTTAGAATGTTGTAAATTTAATGAAATATTTTTAAGGAAGAGTTAACATTTTAAGATTTTTAATAATTAACAAAAATTTAGTTTTATAGAATAAATTTACATCATAAAAATTAATAAGTATATATACATCGAATTATGACAAAGTATAGTTAACGGTCGTAACTTAGGGTCATTAACAACATATTTCGATGATTGATGGTTAATTTAGATCATCGTCGGTCATATATGGTTATCCATGGTCACTTATGCTTATTGACACCCATATATGGTAATTTATGGTCGGTTCAGGCGAGTAAGGGTCATTTAGCATCATTGATGCTCAGTTAGGGTTAATATGGTCCTTAATGACCAATCATGGTTAATTTTGTTAGTTGGGGTCAATGATAGTCACTGAATGTTGTTTTTAGGTGAACCATGATCAATTAAGGTTAACGGTCATTGCTTAGGGTCATTAACATCATATATGGTAATTTGTGGTTGGTTCGGGTGAGTAAGGTCAACTAATGTCATTTATGCTCATTTAGGGTTAATATGGTCACTAATGACAACTCAGAGTTAATTTGGTCAGTTGGGGTCAATGAGGGTCATTGAATGTTGTTTTTAGGTATATTAGGGTCAATTAAGGTTAATCATCGTTGCTTAGGGTCCTTAACATCATATTAGGGTGATTGCTAGTCAGTTACCGTCATTGTTGTTCATATAGGGGTTATCCATGGTCACTTGTCTTATTGACGCTCATATGTGGTAATTTATGGTCGTTTCGGGTGAGTAAGGTTCTATTAGCTTCATTGATGTTCAGTTAGGGTTAATATGGTCCTTAATGACCAATCGAAGTTAATTTGGTCAGTTGGGTCAATGACGGTCATTGAATATTGTTTTTAGGTAAACCATGGTCAATTAAGGTTAACGGTCATTGCTTAGGGTCATTAACAACATATTAGAGTAATTGATGGTCCATTAATTTAATTCTTGTTCAATTATGGTCATTTGAGGTGATTGATGCACATTTAGGGTTGATTTGGACAATATTGACAAATTTGATTTTAGTTTGGTCTATTAGGGTCAACCTAGGTCATTTACTGTTGTTATAGACTAAATAATAGTCAATTGAGATTAATGAAGTTCATTTAAGGTAATTAACATCCATTTAGGGCTATCGATAGTCGGATGTGGTTATTGACGCTCAGATATGCTTATTGACGGCCAAAATAGGAACATGTAAAAATGGGCCATATAATCATAACATCGGTAGATAAATCTATGCTTTTTGACTTTTGAAAGTAAAAGAAATCCATGCTTTTGATTAAAAAAAATCCCCTATCCAGACTAACAAAAATCCATGATTTTGACTTCAAAAAGTCAAATAAGTCAATATAGAGACAAAAAAAAATCTATTATTATTTGGTTCAGTTTGGTTAACGGGTCAAATATAATAAATCTGTGTTTATGGATGATTTTGTTGTAATAGTTTCAAATCTGATTGATGTGCGGTCATTTGAATTCACATCAAATTGATATTGTAGTAATCTAAAATCCGAATGGAGCATGTCAATACTGATTGATATCTTTTTGTATTGATTTTGAAGTGGTTTGTATAAATTAATATGTGTGTTAGGGATGATTTTGTTGTAGTGATTTAAAATCTCGTTGTTCACATAAACAGTCAACTTCGTCTAGGAAGGCTCCAGCAACTTCGTCTCGCAGGAATGTCAGTAACCAACTGAATGAGTGTGAAAATGAGGCAAAAGAAGAGGGTTTGGTTGACAACAAGTATAGCACCCGAAGATCAACTAGGCTGACAGAGAAGAAATCAGCAGTGACAAAAGTGAAGAAAGGAATTGAAAAGGCTGTTAAGATTAATTCATTTTTGGATCAAGAGAATGTGATTGAAACAGGTTTGCATTTCTATATTATTATTTTGTTCAGTTTGGTTAACGGGTCAAATGTTTTCGGGTCAAAATTAGTCCATTGACCCATTAGCAAAAAAAAAAGAAATAGAAAAAAACAGCTAAAAAACAGAAAAAACAGCTAAAAAAAAAAAAAAAACTAAACAAAATAATGAAACAGAGAAAAACAAAACTAATCCATTGACCCATTAGCAAAAAAACAGAAAAAACAGCTTAAAAACAGAAAAAAAAACTAATAAAACACCTCAAAACAAAAAAACAGTAGTCCATGCTTTTGATTAAAACCAATCCTCAATCTAGACTAAAAAAAATCTATTATTATTTTGTTCAGTTTGGTTAACGGGTCAAATGTTTTTGGGTCAAAACTAATCCATTGACCCATTAGAAATAAAAAACAGAAATAACAGCTAAAAAACAGAAAGCTCCGAAGAAAATAATAAAAATAATAAAACAAAACTAATCCATTGACCCATTAGCAAAAAAATAAAAATAAACAGAAAAAACAGTAATAAAACAGCTAAAAAAAACAACTCAAAAATAGTAATTTCTAATTACAGTAATACTAGTTAGGTTAGAGCTAATTACAGTACTCTAATTTTTAAATTTATTATTATTACCTGTTTAATTAAAAAAAACAAGTCAAAAACAGAATAAAAAAACAAAAAAAAAAACATAAAAAATCACAAAATGCAAATGGTAACGAGTCAAATGGGTTTGGGTGAAATGGTAACGGGTCAAATGCGTACGGGTATACATAAAAAAGGGAAAATAAAACACAAAAAACCAGAGAAAAACAACAAAAAAACCAAAAAAATAAAAAGAAATAAATTGCATGCACATCAATGAAATATTAGAATTAGTTTGACCCATTTACATATGAATGGGTCAATTTGAGATAGTTTTCTCAAATTGTTCAAGAAAACCTATTTAGCTAAACGGGTCAAAGTAGGTGTTCAAGTGCTATTATACCACTAGAACAAAAAACAGGTATATGAAAATTTTAAAATAGGATAACATAAAGTATATGTTTGATACCGTCACAACAAATGTTGAAGTGCTATTATAGGACTAAACTATGCTCAATAATAAAAATAAGTTTACACAACTTAAAAAAAGTTCCTTTGATGGAAGAATCAACGGATTGCTAAAACTTTAGTTACTTAATTATCATCATCTTCATCTGCATGCATCAAATCCCATAATGTATCATCATAATCAGAATCATCACCATTCTCACTATAAACTTCATCGGTGGAAGCTAATTTTGTACTTGCATCAACCATAAGAGGAGGGATATCTTCTCTTGAAAAATGAGTCTCTTGATCACTAGGTTGTGCAAGAGAACCCAACCTATCTTCATTGGGCTCACACCAATAGGAGCCACCATCAGTATCATTGTTTTCTTCATCGAAGTCATATACATCCCTTGGAACCGTATTGATAACATAATGTAAACCATCTACTATAGGGTCCGGTACATAGAACACCTGTTTCACTTGGGAAGGCATGACAAAAGGATCATCTGAATAACAAAACTTCTTCACATTAACACATGCTAAGCCATAATCATCTTTCTCAACTTGGTACCACTCACATTGAAATAATACAACTCTAAACTTTGACCAATAGTCAAGTTCAATTTTGTCCAGAATTCTACCATAATAGTCAACATTCTGAACGGTTGGATTTTTGTCTCGAGAACTTGCAAAGCTAGGAGTTAAAGCTGTAATTGAAACACAACTATTTTGAGTTTTACACTTATCATCTCTTGTTTTGGTATGAAACCTATATCCATTAGCATAATACCCATAGTATCTCTTGGATGTAGGACTAGGTCCTTTAGCAAGCCAAAAAATATGATCTGGAACATTATTATTTATTACTTTGTGTTCAAACCAACTGGCGAACTCGTGACTATGGTTTTGTGCTCGTGCCCATCGACTTTGTCGGGGTTGATTTTCAATATAAGCTTTATGCTCATTGCAACATCAATAAACGAATATGTCATGAATATGAAATAACTAATGCTGACATATAATTTGAAGGAAATAGAGGCTATGAATTGGTTACTTACTTGATATAATCATTAACTTGTGGACAATCAGAATTGAATATGGCATAACGATGTGCTTGTTCCTTTAAATGAACATCTAAAGCGAAAACTTTGCCCTGTCTTCTTTTTTTACCTCCCAAAGGATGGCCACCATTCACAAATATCGGTTCATTCGATTCGTTTGCTCCCTCCAAATCATCGTTATCTTCTGCACCCTTATCAAGACTTGCATTATCTCCATGCACATAAGTACCTTTCCATAAAAAACATCCATCTATATTGAACAGGTCCTCCAAGCCTAACTTCATTTACTAAGTGGATAGGTAAATGCACCATTATGTCAAAAAAAGTTGGCAAGAATATTTTCTCAAATTCACATAATGTTTCTGTAATTGCTAACTGTAATCTGTCAAGGTCCCCAGGCTTAATTACCTTGCTACACAAGCTCCGAAAAAACACACCCAACCTAATCAAAGGGATAGCAACATGCTTTGGTAATGATTTTCTGACAGCAACCTGAAGTAATTAATGCAAAAAGATGTGAGCATCATGACTCTTGTAACCTAAAAATTTCCTTCCTGAAGAATGAACACAACGTGCAATATTAGACGAACACCCGTAAGGTAATTTTGTTTCCTTAAGAATACGACAAAAAATAACTTTCTCATTTGTAGACATTGAAAAGCATGCGTTCCGGATGATAACATGCTTACCATCATCAGAAAGTACCGGTTGAAGCCTTTCTTTGATGCCAAGTTCTAAAATATCAAATCGAGCTTTTGGGTGATCTTTTGACTTCCCACTAATATCCAACAAAGTTCGTACCACATTATCACATATATTTTTTTCAATGTGCATCACTTCAAGATTATGTCGACATTTATTGAATTTCCAGTATGGCCTTTTCTTCCATGGGCAAGTGCTATCATTTTTCTTCTTTTGTGTCTTTGCAAATACATTTTTAAAGCTAGAAAACTCACTCAAAGCATCAACACCTAATAGTGGTTTTGGAGAAAGCCTCTTCACAGTCTTCCCACTAAAAGCACTCTTATTACGTCGCCATGGGTGTTGAGCATTTAAAAATCTGTGGTGATCCATATAACATGTTTTACTACTATGCTTCAAGTAAAGTGAGCTAGTCTCATGATTACAACACGGACATGCAAAATTTCCATTTGTTTTCCACCCCGACAACATTGAGTAACCTGGAAAATCACTAATTGTCCACATTAAGGCTGCATACATTTTAAAGGTCTCATCTTTAGACTTGTCATATGTCTCCAACCCATTAACCCACATTTCTTTAAGCCCCTCAACTAAAGGTTGTAAATAAACATCTATGTTATTACCTGGAGATTCAGGTCCAGGAATTAACAAAGACAACATAAAGTATTCTGGTTTCAATGACATCCATGGAGGCAAATTGTAGTTAACCAACACCACAGGCCAGGTGCTATGAGCAATGCTCATTGTTCCAAATGGATTAAACCCATCACTTGACAACCCTAACCTCATATTTCTAGTTTCTTTTGCAAAATTAGGATACAAAGAATCAAATTCCTTCCAACTTTGTCCATCTGCAGGGTGACGTAAATTTCCATCTTTAGGATGTCCCTCATCATGCCATGTCATATTTTTACCTGTTTCTGAACACATGAAAAGTCTTTGTAGCCTCGGTTTTAAAGGAAAATGCCATACCACTTTAGCCGGAACTTTTGAAGAATTTTTAGAATGTTCACTATTATGCTTGTTCTGATGTTTCTTGTTCAGTTGTTTCCACTTAGAGGTGTGACATACGTGGCACACTTCAGTCGGTTCGTCCTCTTTCCAGTAAAGCATACAATCATTTGGGCATGCAGGAATCTTCTTATAATCAAGCCCTAAATCCCTTACGATTTTTCTAGCTTGAGTAAAGCTATCTGGAAGTTTTGCCTCAGGGATCATCTCTTGTAAAAGTCGCAAGAGATCATCAAATGCGACGTTACTAAGCCCATGAAGCGTTTTGTAGAGAAGAAGTCTGATGATGAAAGATAGCTTTGAAAATTTTTTACACCCAGGGAACAACTCCTGATTTCCATCTTCTACCAGCTTATAGAACGTTTTGGCCTCCTCATTTAAACCTTCTTGCACTGTACTTGTTTCCTTTACAATATCTCTAAACCTATCATGCAATAATTCATCGAAATTGTCATGCATACCAGCTCCGTTATCATCTATGTTGGCATCAAATCTTATTTGTGATGGGCTTTCTCTATGAAAAACCCATACATAGTAGTTTTCTACAAATCCATATCCTTTTAAATGATTAAATACTTCCTCTCTTTGATACCAAAAACGATTCATACATCATTTGCAAGTACAACAGATTTGACCTCCTTTTGCAGCCTTAGAAAACGAAGCATTAAGGAATTCAATGACTCCGGCTTCAAACTCAGGTAACCGTCTAGGTAAATACATCCAATATCTAACATTTCCCATGTCTCCCGTATCCTAAATTTAATAGTTACATTCATGTAAGGCCCTAAACCCGGGAGGCCTCACTTGTTGGATTTACTCATTCACAAAACAGTTCTTAAACTTGAATATAAAAATAACGCAGCGGAAAATTTCATTAAAACGTAATCATAACATTGTTCAACATGCGAAAGCGTAACATAGTCTAATACATAAACATAACATAAACTAATCATAACGGAATGCCGGTCTTCATATCATCCGGGTAACTCATCAAGCCGCCCAGCATCACCGTCCATCATCATAACCTGCCTTAACCTGAATGTGTATACTAAAAAGTCAGCTATGCTGATGAGTTCTAGATTTTCATAAAACCTTAACTTCAAATATTTGCCAAAAACATATCATTTAACTTCATTAATAAAAGCGTACGAAAACATGCAATAACATAACATAACATAACATAACATAACGTAACGTAACGTAACATAACATAACATAACATAACATAACATAACATAACATAACATAACATAACATAACATAACATAACATAAGTCAACGAACATATCGAATCTACGCCTTCTCGTAACCGTCAATTCCAATCATCGCATACTGGCGGAATAACCTAACGATCACCACCACTAGGCCCATCGACACCGTATTGTCCTTCGGGTGAAGAAATCCTAGGGCCCGATACTTAGGTCATTCAACACCAAACTTCAAGTACTGCATCACAAGGATGACAAGTACCAAACTTCAAGCACTGCATCACAAGGATGACGAGTACCAAACTTCAAGCACGACTACCCCGTAAGGTAAATCGTACCAACTTCAAGGATCACGATAATCCCCTTGGTGACCGTCATCACCCTAGTTGTACAACAGTTGGCCAGCCACAAAGGCCGTTAAAAGGTAAAGGCCCATAACATACATCCCATACCCATAACCTTCATTCCCTAAGGAATATTGGAAGATTCGTTCGTTTGTGACTTTCGTAAACATTCACTTCTTTTACTTCAAAACTTTAGTTAAAGCATTCGTACGTTTTATTAAAAATCATTCATTCATTCGTAAACTTCTTTTGGCAAAATATTTCATAAACACTTCCTACATAACCTTTTCCTTCCAAAACATCATTCATAAACATCGTTTCATAAAACGTCACACACATCATTCATAAACATCGTTTTATAAAAACAGTCACATCGTTACGTATGCACACCAACCCAAAAATATTATTCAAAACACATAAAAGACGGCTTCTAGAACACACCTGATAAGCTAATCTAGGTTGTCCTAAACAAATGTCCAACAACGTCACTTCCGATCTGAATTGATTAGTTAAATACACATCAGACCAATCTCGACTCTAACAGTTTAACCATTTTGAATTAGGCGAACATACTAACTTTACTAACCAGCATGATGCCTACGCACTTAGCAAGTGCGCAGGGCCTTGTTTTTGCGTACTTAATAAGTGCACAGACTTCGCTTCATGCTTACTTAATAACTACGCAGGCTTTGCTTCATGCGTACTTGATAAGTACGCATGACCTGCTTCATGCGTACTTGATAAGTACGCACGACCTTCTTCTTGCATACTTGATAAGTACGCATGACCTTCTTCTTGCGTACTTTCCCCGCAAAAACCCTAACTTCGTTTTCGTAAACTTCTTTTGGCAAAATATTTCATAAACACTTCCTTCATAACTTTTTCCTTCCAAAACATCGTTCATAAACATCGTTTCATAAAACGTCACACATATCATTCATAAACATCGTTTTATAAAAACAGTCACATCGTTACGTATGCACATCAGCCCAAAAATATTATTCAAAACATTTAAAATGGGGCTTCTAGAACTCACCTAATAAGCTAATCTGGGTTGTCCTAAACAAAGGTCCAACAACGTCACTTCCAATCTGAATTGATTAGTTAAATACACATTAGACCAATCTCGACTCTAACGGTTTAACCATTCTGAATTAGGCGAATATACTGACTTTACTAACGAGCATGATGCCTGCGCACTTAGCAAGTGTACAGGGCCTTGTTCTTGCGTACTTAATAAGTGCGCAGACTTCGCTTCATGCGTACTTGATAAGTACGCAGGCTTTGCTTCATGCGTACTTGATAAGTACGTAGGACCTGCTTCATGCGTACTTGATAAGTACGCAGGACCTTCTTCTTGCGTACTTGATAAGTACGCAGGACCTTCTTCTTGCGTACTTGATAAGTACGCAGGACCTTCTTCCCCGCAAAAACCCTAAATTTTTGCATGCAGATCTGATCACGTTAAGATCCCGACTTTTTGTTCAAAACGTTCATTTTTCCTTCTAGATGCTAGATATATGTTCATTTTCAAGTTTTTATGCGTAAAAACGTTACCCTTTCATCCAAAACCCAAAAACCCCAAAACGAACAAAAACTAAGATCTAGACCGGATCGTTACCTGTATTGAGCTTCTGATTCGGAGGTTCTTCTCACGAGCTATGGAGCAACACTTTGTTAGAATCTCGGGCCGATCCATCTACTTTCTCTCTCTAGAACTTGTAAAATGAGAGAAGAGAGATGAGCTAGGGTATTTACAGGGAGAGACTACCCTTGAGCCCATACGCGCGCAAGCCCATAGCCGGCCCATTCCACGCTCGTTTATTCTGTTCGTCTCGCGTTTAACCTGTTTCCATTTATTGTCGTTTATTATTTTCGGAATGTTACAAGTCTACCCCCTTACAATAGGTTTCGTCCCCGAAACCTATCATAAGTCAAATAGTTGAGGGTACGACTCCCTCATTTCCATCTCCGTTTCCCAAGTAGATTCTGATCCCTTTCGGTGCTTCTATTGAACTTTAACCAATTGAATAATCTTATTACGTAAACGCTTCTCCTTTCTGTCTAAGATGGCCACGGGTTCTTCAATGTAGTTAAGGCTGTTGTCGACCTCGATGTCAGTAAGTGGTACGTGAGCCGATTCATCCGCCAAACACTTTCGCAAGTGTGATACGTGGAAGGTAGGATGAATCCCACTTAACTCATCAGGCAACTCTAACCAATAAGCGACTTCACCAACCCGTGCTATTATCCTGAATGGTCTGACAAACCTCGGACTTAACTTTCCTTTTTTTCTGAATCGTATGATTCCCTTCCAGGGTGACACTTTCAACATTACTCTGTCCCTAACATCAAACTCAATAGGCCTTCGTCGTTTATCCGCATAGGATTTCTGACGATCTTGTGCGGCCTTCATTCGTGCTTTGATTTGATCAAACCTTTCCGACGTTTCTCTTACAACTTCAAGACTTCCTAATTCCTTCTGTCCAATCTCACCTCAACAAACCAGGGTCCTACATCTTCTCCCATACAACATTTCCTAAGGCGGCATGCCTATCGTCGTGTGATGACTATTGTTGTAGGAGAATTCGGCTAACGGCAGATGACTGTCCCAACTGCCACCGAAGTCGATAATACAAGCACGAAGCATATCCGTTTGTGGGTGGTATGCCATGCTGATATTAAGCCTCGTGCCCATCACCTCGTGAAATATTTTCGAGAACCTCGATGTGAATCATGTGTCCCGGTCAGATACGATTGTCAAAGGCATCCCATGCCGTGCTACTACTTCGTTTACAAATACCTCCGCTAACCTCTCCGACGAGAGCGTCTCGCGAATAGGTAGGAAATGAGCACTTTTCATTAAACGGTCCACAATTACCCAGATGGTGTCATGACCTTTAGCTGTGCGAGGTAGCTTGGTTATGAAGTCCATGGTAATGTGTTCCCACTTCCATTCCGGTATATCAAGAGGTTGAATCTTTCTATAAGGTTTCTGGTGTTCAGCCTTTACTTGCAAGCAAGTCAAGCACTTGCTTACATACTTTGTCACCTCATGTTTCATTCTAAGCCACCAGTATTCCTTCCTCAGATCTTGGTACATTTTATTGGTACCAGGATGGATAGAGTACCGATACTTATGAGCCTCATCCAAGATTTTGGTTCTAAGCTCGCCACCTATAGGTATCCATATCCGTCCAAAACGTGTCCTAACACCAAGGGTGTTATATTCCAACTTGTCCTGTTGGCCAACCATCATTTCCTTCTTTATGTTTTCTTCCTTAAGTGCTTTATCTTGAGCTCTTTCAATTTCCCTCATCACATCTGATGTTACCACCAACTGGCAAGTTTTTACTTTAATAGGAGCAGGCACATCCTTTTGGCTTAGAGTGTCAGCCACCACGTTTGCCTTTCCAGGATGGTATATGATTTCACAGTCATAATCTTTCAGGAGTTCCAACCATCGTCTCTGCCTCATATTAAGCTTTCTTTGTTCGAAGAAGTACTTCACACTTTTGTGGTCGGAGTAAATAGTAAACTTCACCCCGTAGAGGTAGTGCCTCCATATTTTCAATGCAAATACGACAGTAGCAAGTTCCAAATCATGAGTCGGATAGTTGACTTCGTGAACTTTCAATTGTCGCGACGCATATGCAATCACTTTCCCGCGTTGCATCAACACGCACCCTAATCCCTGACCCGAAGCGTCAGAGTATACCACCAAGTCTTCATTGCCCTTAGGAAGGGCCAAGACTGGAGCTTTGGTTAGCTTCTCTTTCAATTCCTTAAACGCCTCATCCTGGGTCGAACCCCATTTGTACTTTACCTCCTTTCGAGTCAACTTGGTCAACGACGAAGCTATTTTCGAGAAATCCTGGATGAATCTCCGATAGTAGCCTGCCAATCCCAAGAAACTGCGGATTTCAGTTGGCGACTTAGGAATATTCCATTCCCTTACCGTCATTATCTTTGCTGGGTCAACCATAATGTCGTTCGGGTTAATACGTGACCTAGGAATTGGACTTCCCTAAGCCAGAACGCGCATTTGGAGAACTTAGCATACGACTTTTCCTTCTTCAGAGCTTCCAATACCTCCTTCAAGTGACACGAGTGATCACCCTCATTCTTGGAGTAGATGAGGATATCATCGATGAACACGATTACCGATCGATCCAGCATTGGTCGACAAACTCTATTCATCAAATCCATGAACGCTGCGGGGGCGTTCGTCAATCCAAAAGACATTACGCGGAACTCGAAATGTCCATAACGTGTGCGAAATGCGGTTTTTGGTATGTCTTCTTCCCTCACCTTCAACTGATGGTACCCAGATCGAAGGTCGATTTTTGAGAACCAACTTACGCCCTGTAATTGATCGAACAGGTCGTCGATCCTTGGTAGAGGGTACTTGTTCTTCACGGTACGTTTGTTCAACTCGCGCTAATCAATACACATTCTCATCGAACCATCCTTCTTCTTTACAAATAACACCGGGGCGCCCCAAGGTGAGATGCTTGGTTGGATAAATCCCTTCTCAAGTAATTCGTCTAGTTGTGTCATTAGTTCCTTTATCTCTACTGGTGCTAGTTGATATGGAGCTTCAGCCACGGGCTGGGCATCTGGTACTAAGTCGATTCATAACTTAATCTCTCTGTCGGGTGGTATCCCGGGCAAATCCTCTGGAAACACCTCCGGGTACTCGTGTACCACGGGTACATCGTCTAGTTCCTTCACTTCCTTACACTTATCAATCACGTATACCATATAAGCCTCGCATCCGCGCCTCAAGTAATCTGTTGCCTTAATCATCGAGATGACGTTGGGCATCGGGGCGTCATGATCTCCAAATACCTTGACTTTGCTACCATCCGGTGCCTTGAGTCGGATTATCTTTCGTTTGCATATAATTTGCGCTTCATTGGCAGTTAGCCAATCCATACCTAACATGACATCGAACCCACCCAAAACAATAACAAATAACCTTACGATGAATCTATGGCCTTCTATTTTTATCGTGGAATTGTCAACTACATCGGTTACTCTCGCAGTCTTACCCTCAGCGGTTTCTACGCTAAATGCCATTTCTAGCTTACTGACAGTGTATTTCACTTGTTTACAAAAAGTCACAGATATAAAAATCTTACCGGCACTCGAATCAAATAACACTGAAAAAAAAGTGTTGTCAAGGATGAACGTACCTGACGCCACTTCGACGTCCACCATGGTCTGTTCTTGCGTCAGTGCGTACGCACAAGTCTTTGCTCGGGGCCTCTCTTCTTTCTTCTCCGGGCCTTTCCCCTTCCCGACTTCACCCATCTTGGGCTTGGTGCATTCCCGGCTCATATGAACACTCTCCCCATAGTTGTAGCATTTGAAGCCTTGCAGGCATTCACGGGAGTAGTGTCCGGTCTTGCCGCATTTAAAGCACAAATTTGACCCTAGCCGACATTCGCCCGCATGTCTTACCCCACATTTACCACAGACTGCAGCCTTGCCTACCCTGGAATGTTTGTCCCGAGCCCCAGACAACTTCCCAGCCGATCGCTTAGTTGGAAAACTCAGCTTCTTCTTAGGCTCTTCAATGGCAACGACATTCAGTGCGAGATAATCAAATACCACGCCGCTCAGTTCTACTACCGAATCATAGGTAGTAGGGGCGTTTGCCTTAACATAGGTGCGGACCTGGTCCGACAGCCCTTGAATGTAGCAGGCAATCTTTCTTTCCTCAGTCATGACAAGATGTGGCACCAGACGTGCCAGTTAATTGAACCGTGTGGTGTACTACCGGTGCGTCATGCTCCCGGCCTTAATCCCCAGAAATTCCCTTTCTACCTTTTCGATCTCATTCCTTGGACAGAAATTCTTGATCACCAAAGTTTTCAAATCAGTCCACATCATCGCATCCACAACCTCGTCCCCCTTGGCTTGACGTACACCTTCCCACCAATGGGATGCTTCCTCTCTCAAGGAGTTAGCAGCAAATTTCACAACTTGATTTGCTCGACACTCGCTCAGACGAATGGCAACTTCCATACGGATTACCCAATCAAAAGTAGCCACCGCGTCATTCTTCCCAGTCAGGACCAGAGATCACCACCACTAGGCCCATCGACACCGTACTATCCTTCGAGTGAAGAAATCCTAGGGCCCGATACTTAGGTCATTCAACACCAAACTTCAAGTACTACATCACAAGGATGACAAGTACCAAACTTCAAGCACTGCATCACAAGGATGACGAGTACCAAACTTCAAGCACGACTACCTCGTAAGGTAAATCGTACCAACTTCAAGGATCACGATAATCCCCTTGGTGACCGTCATCACCCCAGTTGTACAACAGTTGGCCAGCCACAAAGGCCCCTAAAAGGTAAAGGCCCATAACATACATCCCATACCCATAACCTTCATTCCCTAAGGAATATTGGCAGATTCATTCGTTTGTGACTTTCGTAAACATTCACTTCTTTTACTTCAAAACTTCAGTTAAAGCATTCGTACGTTTTATTAAAAATCATTCATTCATTCGTAAACACTTCGTAAACTTCTTTTGACAAAATATTTCATAAACACTTCCTTCATAACCTTTTCCTTCCAAAACATCGTTCATAAACATCGTTTCATAAAACGTCACACATATCATTCATAAACATCGTTTTATAAAAACAGTCACATCGTTACGTATGCACACCAGCCCAAAAATATTATTCAAAACATTTAAAATGGGGCTTCTAGAACTCACCTGATAAGCTAATCTGGGTTGTCCTATACAAAGGTCCAACAACGTCACTTCCGATCTAAATTGATTAGTTAAATACACATCAGACCAATCTCGACTCTAACGGTTTAACCATTCTGAATTAGGCGAATATACTGACTTTACTAACCTTGTTCTTGCGTACTTAATAAGTGCGCAGACTTCGCTTCATGCGTACTTGATAAGTACGCCGGCTTTGCTTCATGCGTACTTGATAAGTACGCAGGACCTGCTTCATGTGTACTTGATAAGTACGCAGGACCTTCTTCCCCGCAAAAACCCTAACTTTTTGCATACAGATCTGATCACGTTAAGATCCCGACTTTTTGTTCAAAACGTTCGTTTTTTTCTTTTATGCGTAAAAACGTTACCTTTTCTTCCAAAACTCGAAAACCCCAAAATGTACAAAAACTCAGATCTAGACAAGATCGTTACCTGTATCGAGCTTCTGATTTGGAGGTTCTTCTCACGAGCTATGGATTAGCACTTTGCTGGAATCTCGGGCCGATCCGTCTACTTTCTCTCTCTAGAACTTGTAAAATGAGAGAAGAGAGATGGGCTAGGGTATTTACAGGGAGAGACTACCCTTGAGCCCATACGGGTGCAAGCCCATAGCCGGCCCATTCCACGCTCTTTTATTCCGTTCGTCTCGCGTTTAACCTGTTTCCATTTATTGTCGTTTATTATTTTCGGGATGTTACAATTCAAATAACAATTAGCTTTAAAAAAATAAAAATAAAACATAAGTTGCAGGTTTATGAACTAAAAATACTTTGACCTCTGCCAATATTATAAGAGCTCTACCCGGCTAAGATCTTGATCATTATCAGCAGCAGTCATGTGGGTCCATAGTGATCTGCTCACCCTATCCAAGGAAACCTTTTTTTTTAATTTTTAATTTGATAAGGGTGAAAAGAACATCTACAATTACAACCCTGCAGCCTATTGTAAAGAAAAGGCTTTACCTTGTTAATTATTGGACCCCTGCAATGGTGTAATCGATTTGGAATTTGCTTTGTGACAATCGGGCTAGGAAGGGAAATAAAAAAGAAAACGATTGTTGCAGGAAGTTTGAAATCGATTGGCGTGAGAGTAACCTTCTGCTTCTGCCCATAATGGTTGTTATAGTTAATTTAGGCGGTAGATCACTTCTACAGGGATGGAATTAGGTTTTTTTTATTTGTTTACTCAAGTCAAGGAAATCAACTGTTAAATAATTTAATTAATAAGTTGTTACCAAATTTATTTAATAAGTTGTTACCAAATTTCTTTCTGGCACAGTAGTTTGATAACTCATCATGCTTTTGGCCCACCCAGGTTCGAATCTGGGTTAGGCAATTTTTTTATTTATTTAAGCAAGTCCATCTTCCAACCTATTTTATTTAATTATTTATGTTTAAACATATAACTAATTTGAACAACCTCTTGAACAAATAATATTTAAATTTTATATAATCAATTGGCAAACGTAATTTTTGAATAAGTTGGATTTGAATAATATAATATTCAAATTTTATAGTTCTCACACAGATAATCAGTTCTGTTATTGATAATAATTTAGTTTTATTAAATCAATTTTATAATGAAAAAGGGTAAATGAGTACAAGACTTATTTTTAAATGATATTGCAATATATAAATTTTCTTTTTCATATATTCTTCTTTTTCGATGAATTTCAGAATTTTTTGTACCTTTTTTTACCGATTCTTACCCGTTCCGAACTTTACCCAACCCATTCTGACCTGTTCTGGACTTTACCCAACCGATTCTGACCCGTTCTTGAGTGACTCGGCTTGTATACACATCTAGAAGGTAAAACTGGCAAAAAACTGCACTGAATTCAGCAAAAAAAATCACTAAAAACTGCAAAAAAATACACTAAGATGCAGCTAAAAACTAAAAAAAAAGATAAAAACAACACTAAATATATGCAGCAAAAAAACTGCAAAAAATAACAATAAAATCTGCCAAGAAAGGCATTAAATTGCAGCTAAAAACTGCAGAAATAACAGAAAAATTGACCCAGGTTCGACTCTAGGGGTGGCATTTTTAACCTAACCCGAACCCAATTAAAATTTAGCTGAACGTGAGAAGCCATTTCGAATCGGTAGTCGATTTGAAAATATGGGATTTGGGTTAACCCGATTACATTGCAAGCTTTGATGCTTCTATCTTTTATAGTGGGAAAATTTTAGTTGCATAATCACCATATATGTCTCCCTTGACATTGAGCAGAAGTAGGACTAAAATCAAAGTTGCCATGGGCATTTTGACTTTCATATTGAAGCCACTGTTTGACTTTTGTAAGACTACATCTGCATAATGACCATGTATTTAAATTTTCACAATGCAACATTTCTAACAAAAGTTGTAAAATTCAATATAATTTGTAACCTTTCAAGAAAAGGTTGCATTTTTTAGTAGAACTAGCAACTTTTAAATAAAAAGGTTGCAAATTCAATATAGTTTTACAACTTTTTATGAAAAAAGTTGCATTAGATCTTCTAATGCAACCTTTATGTACAACGAAGTTGCATTAGACTCAAATGCAACTCATTTGAAAAATGTTGCTTCTCAAAAGTTACATTAGGCCAATTTTCTAGTAGTGTGTGTGCTGTAATTTGAGAAAACAAGTCGGTGAAAGTTTAGGTTGTGGGACCTAAATGCCATTTAATCATAATTATGAGGAGTGTCACATGTCATCTCCATAATACTTCTTAGGCTACTTAGGCAAAATCCCTTCTTACGGGATCCTCTTTCTATATATATATATATATATATATATAATATTTACTTAACTCAAATAATATTTTCCTAGTATGACACATATTTGAGTAAAATTAATATTTATAATATTTTTATTAAAATACTCTGAAAGGTAATCTGTCTTTTGGGTACTTTAGTATTGTTGGAGAGACTGAAAGATGATCCAACCAAACAGTGAGTGTTACGCACCCCTTAGGTTTTTCTTTTAGGTCACACCTTAAGAATGATCAAAGATCCTGTACGTAGTCTGATGGTGTAGTATTTATGATTCTTTGTTTCATCATTAGTTTCCTTAACCGAGAGAAATCCAAGATTCACATGTAGGATTCATACCTAGGTAGTGCTTTCTCCATTCCCGATTTCATCCGATTCGCTTGTTTGATAGTTAGTTGTCAATTGGTTTTCATTTACTTTTAATTAGTTTAATCATAGTTCATAGAATTCCCCCCATTTAAATCAGAGTTATAGTTATTACTAATGTCTCATGGGTTCGATATCCGGACTTCAATTAGGCTACACTACGATTGATAGGTTCACTTGCGTGTCATTGTAGTCTAGTTTATAGGATTTCTGGATTATTAATAGAGTGTCTAGGTTAGGTTTTTATTTGGTTTTTATAGATTATTCCGAGCACATCAGAGTCGTAAGGGCGAAGAAATTACCTTACAAACCTATGAGTCGTAAGGGTGATGAAATTACCTTATAAACATATGAGTATGTAAAAAAGTGTATATTTGTGTTCACTTTTCCATCATCAGTTTTCAACTCAATCAACATTATCAATAAAATTTGCTAAATAGATCATGGATACAGATATATTTACTTACATTATATTGATGAGAACGTATGGTCTATAGAGATCCGTTAATCGGATAATTATAATGATCAACTTTGAAAGTATTATGTTTGCATATTTGGCTACCTTCAAACGTACAAGAAAAAGTTTAAAGAAAATTTAATTGGTTTTTAATATAAACTAGAAATTGTACCCCGCGCATTGCAGCGAGACCGGATCATAAATGGTTCAGGCGGTGACATTAACGTGGTTAAATATAAAAAGAAACGTGGTTAAATAAATTTTCCCTTGCGCTCCGCGGTGGGAGGCGTCCCTAAACGTTTGAGACGATGACACTAACATGGCTAAGCAAAAATAAAAATGTCGTTAAACAGAGAAACATAGGCGCATACTCCACTGGGGAAGACATACGTTAAACGGTTGAGACGGTGACATTAATGTGTTGCTAACCACAAAAACGAAACGTATAAAATTAACGTTGGTACATAAATAGGATATAATACAGTTATAAAACACAAATATGATGTTATTCCCACCTCGTCAACGACAACGAGTTCCGAACTTGCAACAAAATTTAATAAAGTTAGATATACATACAAACATATCTTCATACATATATATTTATATATATATATATAGATAGATATAACAAACATACATACAAATACATTTATATATATAGGGATCTATTTAATTGAGAACCAAAGGAACCAATTTTAGCCATTCATTTTATTTTTATTATTTAAATGATTAAGAATTAAAAAATTGAACATTATAATTTACCAGTTAAAAGTCCATGGGTTTCACATAACCGTCCCAGTTTAAAAAATTCAATTGAGAATCAAAGTTTGCATGCTCCTTCGTCCTCATTCTTGTCTTCATTCCCTCCTCCTATATTCAATTTTTTATATAAACTTGTACAATTCTTTAAGTTGAGATATGAATTAGATGCATTGATGTGTATCTTCAATAATATAAATAAAATACATGCATTGATGCATATAAATATTAATATTTTGAAGAGAACCAAAAAAACCATCTTTGTTTATATGTTTGGATTTTTGGTAATTTTAGATTATTTAAATTATTTTTCAAATTTAATTTCTTTTACCGAAACGTGGAAACATTGTTAATTTTAATAACCGTTTTTGTCATGCACTTAGTGCATATGAAACTTGATTTGCCTTAATGCAACTATTTCATATATGCATCTAATGTTTATATGCATCATGACATCTAATATTTATATGCATTAATGCATCTATTATTTATATTAGATATAATGTAAATCCATTAGTATATATCAACTTAAAGAACTATACAAGTTAATATAAAAATATGAACACAGGAGGAGGAATTGAAGACAGGAACGAGGACGAAACATGAACTTTGATTCTCAATTGCATTTTTTTTAACCGGGAACGGTTATGTGAAACACACAAACAATTCACCTTTTTTTATTCTTATTTAAATAATAAAAATAAAATGAAAGGCTAAAATTGGTTCCTTTGGTTCTCAACTAAAACTTGGTTCTCAATTGAATAGGCCCCTTATAAACATATGAATAAATACACAATTACATGTAGAGGTGCTCAAAAGAACCGGAACCGAATCCGATCCGATGGATTATCCGAAACCGGATCCGTCTGAAACCGGTTTTTTTGGGACCGGACCGGATTTTGTGAGAACCGGTGGAACCAGAACCGGTTCTGGTTTTTTTGACGGATCGGATAAAAATCGGACAAAATGGAACCGGTTTTTTCGGACAATTTGGAACCGGTTATAGCCGTTGGAAGAAAAAAAACGGCTATAAAGCCGTTTTTTTGTTTTTTTTTTTGTTTTTAAGGCTTGAAACTTAGTATAAATAGGTATTGGGTGTATGGGTTAGTTCACCACAACATTCTAGCTCTCAAAACTAAAAAACGCTCTCAAAACGTAAAAAAATGCTAACTTTACGCAAAAAAAAAACGCTCTCATGGCTTCCGCAAGCACTCAAAATTCGGTTGGTGGTTCTACTAGCGATGTCACGGTGGTGTCAATACTTCCTTGCTCCCGAAACCAAGAGATGGGCTTATTTCGATTTATGCGAAATGTCGAACGGTTCGCAAAAGGCTCGTTGCAAACGTTGTGGTAGAATTTTGGGTGCGGCGGGAATAGCACTTTGATGAAACATATTGCTAGTCACGCAAAACACAATCAAGGTGAAGATCAAACTCAAATTGGTAGGGATGGAGGAGTTTGGCAATACAATGTCGAGAGGGTTCGTGAGAGAATGACACATTTCGTCATTCAAGAAGGATTGCCTTTTGATCACTTTGATAATCCGCGCTTGACGAGGATGATACAAGAGACGCTTCAACCGAATTACACAAATGTAAGTCGTTCTACTTTGAGAAGAGATTGTTTAAAAATGTGGAAAAGAGCTAAAAAAGAATTAATTTTAGGTTTTGAAAATTTAAATACCGGCATAACTTAACAACGGACGTTTGGTCCATTCCACATGGTTTACCCGAATCGTACCTTTGCGTTACCGCACATTGGGTTCAACTGGAGTCGTGGCAAATGATGAAGCGTACGATTGCGTTTGATTATTTTGGATATCCACATACCGGTGAAAACTTATTTTATATTTTAGACTCGGTCATTCAAACTTATAAAATTCAACCAAAAATATTTGCAATATCTTTTGATAACGCTTCAAATAACACAAACGCGGTGGAAAAATTAAAAATAAAATATGAACCGCCTTGTAACGGTGTTTTCTTTCATAGTCGATGTGTTGCACACATCATTAACTTGGTTGTGTAAGACGGTCTAAACGTCCAAGAAATAAGAGACGTAAAAGAAAATTTTAAAGTGATGTTATGTGAAGTTTTTAGCACAAGCAAAAAAAGATATATAAACTATAGAAACTTGTGCCAACAAACGGATTCCATCTTTTTAGGTCCGAATTGGGACGTACCTACTAGATGGAACTCGACATGGAAAATGTTTGAATCGGCCTTAAGGCAAAGAGTTACTTTAAAACATTTTCATGATGAACTTGTACAAAAGAAACGTTGTTCACAATAATTTGATAATATAAGTTGGGATATGATCGAGAAACTAACTAATTTGCTTGAGGTTTTTAAAAATGCAACTACATGTTTATCGGGAGTTTATTATCCCACATCTTCGCTAATATTTCAACAATTATACTTAATATGTAATAAATTAAAAGAGTTTGAATATCACGGCCCTATTTTTGAAAAAAATAGTAAAACTTATGAAAGCTAAATTTAAAAAATATTTTTCGGAAATGCCCGCCGTTGTTACATGTTCGGCCGCCTTAAACCCAACGATTAATGTAACCGGTGTTGAAACATTAATTGGATCAATATCGGATGATTTAAATATGCTCTAGGAAGACCCAAATTTTGAATCAAAGGCAATAAGGGATTTCAATTCGGCTTTTAATAATATGTTTGATTATTATTTACGCAAATATGGTGGAAGTGGTGATCCATCAAACATACGTGAATCAATGGGTTCAGGTTCAAGTTCTAGTTGTTCAAGGAACCCGATGCTAAACTTATTTAACACTTTAAGAAACGAAAATACTAAACGAGCTCGTGGAACCACACCAAGTAGCGAGCTTGGGAGATATCAAACAACCGACTTTATTTCAACTCTAAGATCCGAAGAGTTTAAAAACTTTGATATCTTGAGTTGGTGGCAAGGAAGGGAATCCCAATATCCTGTTCTAGCCGTAATGGCCCGTGACCTACTAACCGTCCAAGCTTCTACGGTAGCTTCGGAATCTGCTTTTTCTCTTAGTGGCAAGGTTTTATCTATTCGAAGAACGAGGCTTACACAGGAATCTTTGGAGATGTGTATTTGCTTGAAGGACCATTTGGATGCCGCCGAACGTGTACAACATGTTGCAAAACTAGAAAGCGAGCTTGACATTGAACAAGAAATACATGAATTCGAAGTAGAACAAGGGGCGGCGAATCCACTTTCGGACGAAGAACAAGCTTATGATGAAGCCCAACGTATCTCAAGCGAAGAAGAATGAAAACCGATGTTACGAAGACTACGACGAAGAAGATTGAAAACATAATAAATAATATATATTTTATGATTCAATTATGTTTTTTGTGTTTTTTTTTACGAACTATTGCTAAATCACTTAAAAAAAGCTACAAAATAAATAAAACATGTATTTTATAGTGTCTCTTTGTTAATTTAAAAAAAAAAATAAAAAAAAAAAAAATCCGAACTGTTTTTTTTGTCCGGTCCGGTTTCATAAATCCGGTCCGGTCCCAATAGGTTCCAAGTCTCCACTTTCTTAACCGGATCCGATCCGGAACCGGTTCCATTGGATTCGGTTGTTGACCATCGTTGACGGAACCGGTCCGGATCCGGTTCCGAAAAAAAACCGGTTTGTGCACCTCTAATTACATGCATACAGATCATACAAATACTTAAACATATATACAAACATACATACATATATACATACATAATATATACAAATATACATAAATAAATGCCCAAATTCTCAAATTACATATACAAACACAATTCCATATATAAACATACATACAAATACATACAAACATACATACACATATATACATACATATTATATACAAACATACATAAAGAAATTCCCAAATTCACAAATTACATACATATACACAATTCCATAAATAAAAATACATACAAATACATACAAACATACATAGATATATATACATACATATTATATACAAGCATACATTAATAAATTCCCAAATTCTCAAATTACATTCACATACACAATTCCATACATAAATATGCATACAAACATACATACACATACATAAGTACATACAAATACATACACATACACATATATATAGAAATAAAGAAAATGCCCAACTTCACAAATTACATACACATATACACAATAACATATAGACATACACAATTACATATATATATATATATACATACACACATATACAAAACATACATTCACATCTAAACCGAATTTCATCAAATAAATATATATCTAAACCAAATTTCATCAAACAATACATATTCATAAAATCATACATCTAAACCATATATACATACATACACATTACATACATACATACAAACATACATCAAAACTTAATTTTATAAAAAATTACTAACCAAAACGAGTAAATTACCTTCAACTAGCTTGAAATCCTCCAAAGTTGGTTAAAGCTTCAAATACCTAAGAAAAATCAAAGAAATTAAGCTTAAAACCTAGAAATGTTGATTTTTTTGTGAAAATTGAACACTAGATGTTAACTCACCTCAAAACCAGAGAGATTGGTGAAGATTGCTTCACAAAAAACCAAAAAATCGTGAAATCGTCAAAGAGAGAGATGCGATGATTTGGTTTTGTTTTTTGTTGAAATGGGAAGCAAAAAGTTGTTTCCTGAGTTTGTCCACGCTGAGACCTATGATTTGGGGTTTTTTTTGGTGAAAATTGGAAGCAGAAAGCTGTTTCGTGAGTTTATTCACGCAGAGACCTATACCGATGACATGTCGTCATTATAGGCTCAATAGTTGTCGGTGGAGGTAGGCTGTACCGACGATATGTCATCGCTATAGGGTGATTGGCCAGTTAACTTTAAATCAGGCCTATACAGACGACATGTCGTCGGGATCGGTTATTTATTTATTTTTTATTTTTTTTTCATTCACAAAATATATATAAATAAAAATGAATAAAATAAAATATAACGACGAGATATTGTCGGTACAGGTTTTCACGGGTGAAAAAAGGACGCTCATTTTCCCTCCATCTGGCTCAACCCTGTCGGTATAGGGTCTCCCCTACAAAAATTTTGGTTTGGCCTATCCCGACGACATTTGTCGTCCGGATAGTCGGCGTCGGGACAAAGTCATATCCTTGTAGTGTATGTCCTTAATAATAAAATATTTACATCTTTAAAATCCCGTTTATGTAAAATTGAATAAACCCGTGTATTTTTTTTATCATAATATAATGTTAATAGTTAACACACATATACACTACTCAAAATATGTCTTTACTAATATATACTTTGATGTGACAGTTATATATTATGTTAAGTTAATTTTTAAAACATTATTTTTCAACGAAATATTAGTTTTTTTTATATAAAAGATAAATGTTAATTCATATTAAATATACTCGGTTAATGATATAATAACTATCATGATAAATAATAGGTATCTGTAATTATATTTATGTTTTTTTGAACGGCTAACACCAACGCCTGTGCTGGGTACTCGCAAAATTCTCCTCGACGGAACTCCTTGTTAGGATTCGAACCTATAATCTCCACATCAGGAAATCCTTTATAAGAAAAATCTCTGACCACTAGACCAGAAGCCAGATGGCTAATTAGATTTATATTAAAAAAATTATATACATTATTTTAATTTCATTATTTAATAAAAGAGAGATGTGAGAAAAAAATATCAAGGATATGATGTACCAGAAAATGGCACGTATGTCCTAGTCAAATGTAGTATAGATATGGATACTGAGACTAATACAAATATCTCAAATGTTGAAATTCTTTTTGTTGAATGAAAAGAGGATTAGGAGAAAAATGTGAAAGAGGGGAATGGAAATTAGTTTATAGTTTCGCATCCCAAGCCGAGATAACATAGATCTCAAATTAGATTTTTTTTTTCTATTTGTTTGAAGTCATGCATTATAATGGCGATTGTTCTTGATAAGGTTTCACAAGGGGTCATTCGCGATTTCTTCCACATCTCTAGTTTTGTTTGCCATTGGCGACTTCTCAAGCTATCGCATTAATTGGCGATAGCTCTATTTTGTGACCAATCAAAAAATGCCATTTTGAGCCATCTTTGAGAAGTCGCGAATGACGATGACTTGGTAAGTCTCTGACACAGCTAAAGGCGGGGGTAGAAATTGCCAAAGCCAATGGAGAAGGACCCGGTCTTATGAAACCAGAAAGAACAATTCCTGGTGTGATGCATTGCGTTAAACCAGCCCTACATATAAAAGAAATCGAGACCAAGTGAAGAGAATACCTTTAAGGGAATCATGTATTTAATCCCTATATATCTTTTAAAACTGGACATGGAACTCAGCAACACAGCTTTATTTGTTAATTTGATGGGGTTTCCTTGCCAGTTTATTAATGGATGCTTAGCAAAGTAATCACAAACGTAATTCCACATGCTAGAAATATGCAGTGGGTTTGACATGGATGATCCGACATTATAAATGGTCCTCGAGTAAGGGTTATTAAGATGAACCACTATCGCTACAAGCATAGCATTGATCACCATGTCTGCTGGGAACTATAAGTAATGTTCAAAATGAATCTTAGATTAACCTTTAACACCAAATATTTTGAGATTGACAATCAAAAAACGTAATGGAAGAGATACTACCTAGGATTAACTATTTCTTTATTGAACTAACATAACGAAAGTTAATAACTACAATAAGAAAAATGAACTACTCACCAAAACATTCTCTCATCACCACTTATAAACCCATTGTAACAACTTTAACGAGTTATAACATAAACACATAATAGAAAAGATAATCTTTCGCAATATCATTCTTTAAAGAATATTAAGGTCAAAACATTATTTCTATGTCAGGACATTAAATGTCGAGACATCATTCACTGAATGAGGTACGCCCAAATGGGAAGTTCCAAAGAATGCAATGAATATTATTTAAAAATGTAAAATTGCTCAAGTCATGAAGAGCTCCAAAAGAAGTAAGTGATTGCCGTTTAAAATGCTTTTGAAATAGTAATACAAAAATAACTGATTAACGTCTATCCGTTAAATGAATTATGGAATTTACTACAAGCTCGAAAGGGTTCGAAGTCCTTTATCATTAGATAATGTATATGATAAAGGGAAGTCTGTAGTTTAGTATTTGAATATTTTGAATGGTTAAAATAGTGTCACTCTATTTGATTAAAAATAAAGGTTATTGTCTATTACATTACTGACCACTATGTTCAATACTACCATGTGTAAAATCCTTGAATAAAAATATTATTTTAAATGTCCATAGTCGATTGAAATTGTGGAAATAATCTGAAGAAAGACTATTGTAAATCAGTTGGTTAGATTCTCACGTGGTGAGAATTGGCAAAGTGTTGCAACAAATTCATAGATATTTATAGAGTAATAAATATCGGACGTTACTTATTTCAAAATTACTTCATTAATTTTTGTCATGAGGAGGTTTTGAAATAACATTGTCTCTTGTATCTTCAAACCTGCGACGCATACTTGAAGATTGATTATACAAATGGTTGTTCGTTGATACCTTCTAACACAATCCTAGCCGGATGGTCATAAATTTTGGATCTACTATCGACATGTTATAATACTGTTAGTGAAAGTTAATCCATACACAATCCCGTGTGTGTGTAGTTAGGTTATAATGTCAACCCAGAGTTAAGAAAACCCGTGAAAACCTTATAAAAAATTAAAATGCTTTTTATGGTAGCTTCTATATACAATTTCATGATTTAAAAAAAGGTTTTAAAAACGCCGAGCATATTTTTTATATAAAAAACTTACATATGTAATATCCTGATTTACATAGGTAACACCCTGAATTTACACTAAAAACCAGATTTTTTGAATTTTTCATGATTTAAAAAAAAGTGTTTGACGCTTTTTTGTTTTTTTAACGGACCAAAATGGGTATAAAACCTACATTATATATATAAGTTACTGCATATGTGTAGTACACCCAAAAACCCAACCCATCCCCAAAAACCTAACCCCCACCCCACCCCCACCCAAAAACCTAAACCCACTCACCCACCCCTCCAAAAACCTAAACTAAACCAAAAAGCCTAACCCACCCCCAAAAACCTAAACCCCCCACCCCACCCCCACCCCACCTACCCCCTCACCCACCCCCCAAAAACCTAAGCCCCACCCCACCCCACCTCTCAAAAAACTTAACGTAAAAGCTAAACTAAACCCAAAAGCTAAACCCACTATTTTTCGAGGTTTTTTTTTGAACGAGGACGACGTGGGAAACAAGGTCTCCGAAGCACTTTTTTAATTTTTGATTTATTTTTTGAGTTATGATATTTTCTTATTTTTTTTACTAAACCCAAAAAACTAAACCTAAAAACAAAACCCACTACTTTTCGAGTTTTCTTATGATTCTTCCCATATATATATATATAGGGGAAGGATCATAAGAAAACTCAATGTTCATGAGAAATCAAAAAATCTACTTATTTAAGGTAAAAAAAAATCATAACTCAAGAAATAAATCAAAAATTAAAAAACTGCTTCGGAGACATTGTTTCCCACGCCATCCTCGTTCAAAAAACAAAACTCGAAAAGTAGTGGGTTTTGCTTTTGGGTTTAGTTTAGCTTTTAGGTTAGCTTTTTGGAAGGGTAGGGTGGGGTGGGGGGTTTAGGTTTTTGGGGGTGGGTGGAGGGATTAGGTTTTTGGGGGGTGGGTGAGGGAGTTAGGTTTTTTGGTGGGGATGGGGTGGGAGGATTAGGTTTTTTGGTTTAGTTTAGGTTTTTGGAGGGGTAGGGTGGGGTGGGTGGGGATTTAGGTTTTTGGGGGGTGGGTGGGGGTTTAGGTTTTTGGGGGTTCGGTGAGGGGGTGGGTGTGGTGGGTTTAGGTTTTTGGGTGGGGTGGGGTGGGTTGGGGGGTTTAGGTTTTTGGGTGGGGGGTGGGGTGGGGGGTTTAGGTTTTTGGGTGGGGGTGAGGTGGGGGGTTTAGGTTTTTGGGGGTGAGTTGGTTGTTTGGGTGTACTACACATACAGTAAGAGTTTTTTTGTTTTCTCATGAAAATAAGTTTTCTAGTGAACTCTCCCCCAGAGAAAACCACAAGTTAGGCGAAAACCGAGAAAACCACTAAAAATTAATTTTACCCAATCATATTATAATAATTATTTTTTATTTTATTTTATTTTTATTTATTTATAAGAGTATCAATGTAATATTAAATATTTTTACTAAAAAAACATTTTTACACATAGTGTTACGTATACGTAAATCAAAAAAATTATTTTTGGATACGTATACGTAAATAAAAAAAATTGCCATAAATGATGCGGTTTTCTAGGTTTTCGCCTAACTTTGTGGTTTTCTTTTGATCCCTCCCCTATATATATATATATATATATATATATATATATATATATATATATATAAGGTTGAGTTCATGAGAGAACTACTCATTAAAGGGAAAAAATCATAACTCAAAATATAAATCAAAAACTAAAAAAGTGGTTCAAATACCATGTTTCCCACGTCGTCCTCGTTAAAAAAAATATAAAAAGGTTATAAAAATAAAAAACATAACTGCATATGTGTAGTACCACCCCAAAAACCTAACCCAACCCCAAAAACCTAACCCCACCCCACCCACCCCCCCCCAACAAAAGTTGCGTTTTGACGTTTGATAGATATTTTGAAAAGCTAAAACTATACCGAAAATCCCAAAACTATATACTAACTATTTACTAATTTAGTTAGAAGTAACAATCTAGATCCCACGACCAACAAAAGTTGCTACCTACACTCATTACTAACAACCCTGAATTGACTTTTATGTATTCCACCTCTAATTCCAAAGCGTAAAATCAATAATAAAACCAAAGTAATTTTTATGGGATAGCTTCAATATACCCTTGCATCTATCCCTATCAATTTCCATTCCCAAAATCTTCTTGCCTGGCCCAAGCTCCTTCATTTCAAACTCCTCTTTTAGCATTTCTTTGGTTTCTTTAATCACCTCTATATTCTTACATGCTATGAGCATATCATCAACATAGAGAAGTAGGTATACACACTGTTCTGGTTCAAATTCTTTGCAGTATACACATGCATCATAACTGCTTCTCTTGAACCCATTTGAAATCATATGATCATCAAATTTCTTATACCATTGTCAGGGTGCCTTTTTCAACCCATACAATGACTTTTGAAGCAAACAAACCCTGTTGCTCTCACCATTCTCCTCAAAACCTTGAGGTTGTTCCATGTATATCCTCTCCTCCAAATCTCCATATAAGAATACAGTTTTCACATCCAACTGTTCCAACTCCATATCATGAATTGCAGTTAATGCCAACACCACTCTAATTGAGGAATGTTTAACAACTGGTGAAAAAATTTCATTGTAGTCAATCCTAGCTCTCTGGGTAAATCCTTTGGCTACTAACCTTGCCTTGAACCTTGGTTTTTCAACCCCTGGAATTCCGTCCTTCCTTTTAAATATCCACTTGCAAGGTATAATTTTTTCTCCATCTATTCTTTCAAGCAGTAACCAGGTCTTATTTTTCTTCAGTGAGTCAATCTCATCTTGCATTGCACCTTGTCACTTTTCTTTATCTTGAGATGTAATTGCTTCATTGAAACTCAAAGGCTCTGTGGTATCTTCAAGTTCAGCAGCCATGAATACAAAAGCAGAAATGTCTTCTTCACTTATGTATCTCAATGGTGGTATAATGTTCCTCCTTGGTCTATCTCTAGCAATATTATATTGACTTTATTGACCCCTTGAACTTTCAGTTTGTGAGTTTTCAGAATCATTCTCCACCGGCTCCACCTCAACTTGAATTCCCTGACTATCATCAGATTCATCAACCCTTTCTTTTGCCTTGTTTTCAATAATATCCTTGTAAACAATATCTTCCTTGAATACAACATCTCTGCTCACTATAACTTTGGGACATCCTTCATCTAATCTCCAAAGTCTATATCCCTTTACTCCTTCTGGATAACCAAGGAACACACACCTTTGGGCTCTAGGGTCTAACTTTCCCTGTTTGACATGTGCATAAGCTAGAGCTCCAAATACTTTCAAGTTGCTATATTCTGTCTTTCTTCCAGACCAAACTTCCATGGGGGTTTTCATATTCAGGGCAGTGGAGGGTGATCTATTCACCAAGTAGGCTGATGTGGTTACAGCTTCAGCCCAAAATTTCTTGGGCATTCCAGAATTTAACAGCATGCACCTCACTTTATTTAAGAGAGTCATGTTCATCCTCTCAACTAGCCCATTTTGTTGAGGGGTCCCAGGGACTGTGAGATGTCTTGCTATCCCATATGATTTACAAAACTGATTGAATTGATTATTACAAATATCAAGTCCATTATCTGTTCTAAGTTTCTTAATCTTTCTTTCAGTTTGTGTTTCAACCATCACTTTCCATTCTTTAAATTTTCCAAATGCCTCATCTTTATGTTTTATAACATATACCCACACCCTCCTAGATAGATCATCAATTAGGGACAAAAAATACCTTGCACCACCTAATGATTATGTTCTTGCTGCCCCCATAGATCTGAATATACATAATCCAGCAATCCTTGACTTGTGTGATTGCTTCTTGAGAATTTCACTCTGTGGGATTTCCCCATAACGCAGTGTTCACAGAATCTTGCTTCACTTCCCTTCAGTTTACCAAGCAGTTGTTGTTTCTGTAACTCTAATAAGCCCTGGTCACTGATATAACCTAGTCTTTTATGCCACAACATAGCTTCATTATTAGTATCTTGTGTCACAACATTATTAACTTCTTGTATGACTTTCCCATCTAGAATATAGATGTTATTCTCACATCTGGTTCCTAACAACATGACCAATGATCCTTTCACCACTTTTGCTTTACCATTTTTTAAACTCACCCCATATCCTTCCTTTTCATAGAGTCCAGGTGAAATTAAATTCCTAGTTAACTCTCGTATATATCTTACATTACCAAGAGTTACACTAGTTCCATTATCTAATTTTAAAATGACTAACCCATGTCCTTGTATCTTACATGGTCTGTCATCTCCCAACTTCATAGTACCAAGATCCTCCATGACTATATCTTTGAAGTAACCTCTATGAGGAGTCATGTGATATGAGCAACCTGAGTCAAGAATCCATTCATCATTACTCTTTCCTTTGGACACCACCAGCACTTCTGAGCTTTCATAACCATCAACTGAACCCTCTGACACATTCCCTTGTCCCTTTGAATATGAAGAATCAAACTTTTTCTTTTTTCTTTCAGGACAGTCTCTTTTTAAATGACTCTCCGAACTACATATGTAGCATTTTCTCTTGAATTTGGACTTGGATCTTGAGAAACTCTTCCCCTTTGTAAACCTTTGTTCAGTCCTCCCTCTCACAAATAACCCATCACCAGACTCATCTTTGATATATGTTCTTTTCTTAAGTTCTTGAGTTAAGGGCAGCAAGAACCTCTTCCATTGAAAGAGTGTCTCTTCCATACATCAAGGTATCCACAAAGTGCTCAAAAGACTGAGGTAATGAGGTCAAGAAGATAATTGCTTGATCCTCATCATCCAAAGTAACTTCTATATTCTCAAGATCTAGTACTTGTTTATTAAATTCATCAGTGTGGTCTTCAAGAGTCTTACCAGCAGCCATTTGAAAAGTGTAGAGTCTCTTTTTCAAGTAGAGTGTGTTTGCGAGTGATTTTGTCATATAGAGACCTTCCAGCTTTGCCCAAATTCCGACAGCAGTTGTCTCCTTCAACACCTCCCTTAATACACGATCACCTAGACTCAATATTATTGCACTGTGTGACTTTTCCATTATCTCTTTCTTCTTTATATCAGATAAGTTCGCTGGAAGATTGCCTTCACCGGCAAGAGCATCTACTAAACCCTGATGAACCAGGAGTGCTCTCATCTTCAATCGCCACAACCCAAAATCATTTTTCCCATTGAATTTTTCCAATTCAAACTTCATGAACACCATCCCTGAGTTCTTCCCTGTATCAGACACCGCAATCAATCTCTGCTTCGAGCCCTAACCGAGCTCTGATACCAATTATAGTAATCAAGATCAACACCAGAGAAATTAAGATACAATGGAACCAAAACGATTTCTTTATTGAATGAATTTGAACGATTACAAAAGACAAAGTAGAAAACTAAATGAACTAGCTACTTAACTAATTGATTTGACCTAACCTTTTATCCCCAAATCATTAACAAACTAATTAACAACTCAAGAATGAAAACAACAAGACTGGTCCTCAAGAAAAGGACAATTACAGAAATACCCCATGTACTTATGAAACTAATAAAAGAGCAAATAGTTGTTGACTTTGACTTCATTATTCAACAGTTACAAACTCAGTGTTTTAATTTCACTCTAGTATATATACATACCTGTGGATACATGAAGAAGTAGTTTTATTTTGATGCATTCATTGACAGATGGAAACATGCTTAGCTCCATGTGTGTTAATTGCGAATGCCACGTCGTATCTACAATCAAATAAAACATAAATCAATTCAAATGTGTGAAGAAAATACGAAAGATTCTACTTATGATTTGATCAAAACTATTACACATCTCATCAAAGTTATATGCAGATATATGTAAACTAAGATATAAGTAATGTAAGGCATACCTCTCATCAAACTTTGTAGCGGCAGCAGAGCTAACCACGATATCCACTTGTCTTCGCATCTCGTTTAACAAATCGATGTTTGTTACTCCTAAATTTTCCAAGCTCATATCGCCGGCCACTGGTACTACCTTTTCAGATATAAATATATGGAAATTCGTACCATGTTTATGTTTTATGATGTTGAATAGGTCCTTTCCGGTGACCTAAACATTTTTGTTTGGATGTCATTAGCTATTGGTGAAATAAAAAATAATAAAAATTTAATAATTATGAATAACAAATAATGAATATTTAAGAATTATAAAGTTATATTTCAAGATAAGATATAATTGAAATTTTCTTTTGATTTACTAAGTTTTAATAAAATATTAGATTAAATTTTAGATATTTAATTATTTAAAATCATTATTATTTAATAGAAGAGAAAGTTATTTAATAGGAGAGAGATACAGGAAACAAAAGTCGAGATTTTATCATAACTCGACACGTGGAATATAAAGTTATTCATTTATTATAATAATGAATGTGAAACATTTTAATATATAAATTATCACGAGTTATGCATATTACGTACCTCCGAGTGAAACCGATGCAAAGCCGAGTTTTGATCTGAAGCTCTTATAAGTAGAAAGAGCTTTTTTATATATGGTTGTACCCTTAGTATCTTCTCTACAAAGACTGCACTATATATACAAATGAATCAAAATTATAATAGTTTTATTATAATTAAGTGGCTGGGAAAGATGCTTACCTTTTCCTAGAAATCCAGTAGCTCCGGTGACTAAAATAGTTTTATTTTCAAAATGATCGATAATGCTTTCCATTCCATGAATGAATAACACAACACAAGACAGTGTGAAAGCCTTCAAACTTTTATGTGTATATATAGGTGTAGGTGTTGGTTGGTTCGAGAACTCATTAAATATAAAACGCAACTGATTCAAGAATTGCGACTTCATACTTTTTGTAAGGGCATGGGGTATACCTATATGAATATGAGTGTTCTAAGTAAAAAGTGCACGTCATGTGGACGACACATCACTTATCCAGATTTCTCACAACGCTCTCACATGAGATAGGTATATACCCGTGTGAGTATGAGCATTAGTTATTTTTATTTTTTACTTATACAAATTTCATTCATTCAAAATTAAATAAAAATTAATATTAATATTATATTATAAATACCGAAATACATAACTTAAATAACAAAAAAACCAATCTAAAGTTTAAATTAAACATTATTAATATTATATTTTTTCCTACAATCTTGTTTTTTCGTTATCCAAAATTTAAGCTTCGGTACGCATACATGTTCAATGTTGAGGGCAAAAGATTTGTAGTCTTCCCTGTCCTCTTTTTTTCTCTTCATTACGATCATCTCCTTCTCATACAAAGTTAAATTGTCTTATTTCATCGACCATCTATAGACCGATCTCGTTGTGAGTGGTAGCGGAATCCGAGCCTAAAACTTTATGTTTTCCTTTTTTATTTCCGATCAGACGAGGTATTTCTTCCACACCTCCCGATGAATAATGGTTTAGATCACAGAAAGTTCTTTTGTCAAATGTAACCCGACTTTCCAACATCTAGGCCGAGGATCGTTTCTTTGACGATCCACCACTTGGAGGTGTGCCACCACTTGGATCCAACAATGCTTGCCATTTCAGCAAAAACACCTAAAAATTTTGCATGTCGCTGTTGGAGTTGTGCTGCCATGATCGTCTTGGTAGCGTGTTCTTGCTATTCGCAACGCTAGTATCGCTACAACCGCTTCGTCGGCTTCTCTCAGTACCTTGATAAATGTCGTGGAAGTTTGTGACCTTTTTATTTACATCCTACCATTTAGAACTATGTTGGTACGCCATGCGGTACTTGGGAGTCGGGTTCCACCATTTGGCTATAAAAGTTTGCACTTATACCATACCATAGGCCATTGTTTGATTCAGCGTTACCACCAACTTTTAAACAATTAGTATAATTAAGTGTAAATAATTATCTTATAAATTAAAGTAAATATCAATCACGGGATCCTCCAACACGTCGATAAACG
Organism: Smallanthus sonchifolius; assembly: GCA_023525975.1. Taxonomy (NCBI): domain Eukaryota; kingdom Viridiplantae; phylum Streptophyta; class Magnoliopsida; order Asterales; family Asteraceae; genus Smallanthus; species Smallanthus sonchifolius. The sequence goes on from CM042043.1 coordinate 23,313,108, forward strand.
CCTTTACCAAGTTCAACTCCTCGGTCGACACCCACTTCCTTGTGGTCCGGCCGGATGTCCCATGAAATCTAGCTTAATCACTTAAATATCCATCACAACCTGACTTAAAAACCCTAAAAAGTCCCGCCCTAGTGTAAGCTATGCCAGTATGAGAGTAAGCTATGCTGGGACGGAGTTCTTACTCCGAATGATGAACGTACGCCAAACACCTACTTTGGAGTACCCAACGTAAACTACACCAATTTCTATGTATGGTACGCTAGGCCTCTTCCGTGCACTTCATTTTCACATGTGAAACTAGCCTGATTCTCGCATGTTAAGGCCAATTCTCAAGCATTGTTCAACATTCACCTATAAACACAAAACACACCAAAAGTAAAGGTATTTCATCCATAATTACGAATATAATCAAATAACAACACACAGTTATCGTGCATAAATAAACCGCCCATCAGATTCCCCAACTTAATCATTTTCCGTCCTGAAAAAATAAACTGCAATGAGATCATAATTGAAGTGCTACTCTCATCGCACTTCCTTTCAAATAGGAGTGAATATACATTAACTGTGATTATCAATATGTTTGTCCACTTGAACTGAAACCCAAATAATCCTAACCAAGTGTTTTGTGCATATAATATACAATTACTATCATGTTGTTTTAACCATCCCCACACCCAATACCATAGCAAAACCTACCCATCCTCAAGGTTTGTTTGAGGATTCACTAGACCATAACTTGGTTCGACTATACAATTACCTTCTCCGTGATTCTGGGACTTTTCTCCTATTATTTTCTCATTTTCTTTTGCTGCAGGACTTTTTCCCTTTTTATTATTTTCTCGGTAGTTGAAATGGTGATTCCACACATTCTTTCCTGTCATTTACACGTCTGTAGAATTTTTGTGGGCTTGCTTCTTAATCAATTGTCCACTGTATTTTCTTTACCTTCATTATCTTTCCCTAAATGTGTTGATTTGAGTAATAGATTAATGAGGATGTAATGTCCTCAAAATCTCGTATAAATAAAATAATGGTTTTAATAAGAAGTTGCTAAAAGTGGAGGGGCTAGTAGGTAAACATCTAAAAGAGGAAACCCTCCCCTTATAAGCTAGTTGCCACCCTCCCTTCACAAACCTCGTCCATTTCCATCTTCTTTTTGTGCAAACTTGAGAAAGAGTTGAGAGGAATTTCATGGCTAGATAGGAAAAGTAGAACAAATTGATCCCGAGCTTCTACCTTACTTATCAATAGTGAAGGATCGATAGAGGAAGCATTGACTAGAAAGCTATGTATGCAAGTTTTAAGGTAATAAACAAGCCCAACTCTACTGATTACTTTAAAAATGGGTTTAAATACACAAATCCGGGAAATCAAACGCTTACAAAAGATTCGTGATCAAGAACAGGTAGAAAATCAATCTGAAAACAAATTACTGATCGCGTGTCGAAGGCTAATAAAAAATATAATTAAAAATTGATCCTTAGCTACTTTAGACTGTAGTACGGAAAGTAAGGTTGCCGAACCCACAAGGAATTCGTGGAGAATTGTAACAACCCGAGTTTTTAGAACCCGAGATAGTCCTTGAGATGTAGCATAAACGAAAGAAAGGGAATGGTCCTTGAGCCTTATGATTTGGATGGGCTTGGTCAGAAATAAGGGAAGGAGTTTGGGCTCCATAAAACCCCAAACTTCATCTTCTCCACCCTCATTATCACCATTTCCATCTGTATAAGTTCTAGAAAGAGAGGGAGAGGTTAGAGAGAAAGGTGTCGGTTTTGCTCCAAGATCGAACCATTCTTCATCTCCAGTGATTACACGAAGCTTTGCTGAACAAACGAGCTGCTTTGAGGTAAGAAACTTGCTCAGATCTGAGGTTTTATTAGAAATGGGTTTTTAAGGTTTCATGGGTATAATCACATAAAGATCGGATTTTTACATATAAAAACACTTAAAAAGTATAGACCTAGCTTCATGGAAGTTGGAGAAAAGATTTGAACGTAAAAAGTTATGATTTTGGATCGAAAACGAATCTGATTAGAAATTAGGGTTCTTGAGTCGACACTCAATGAGGAAGATAACACAAAGTCATGAATGCAAGTTCAGGTGATTATTTGATGTCATCAGCCGATTCTCTGATGCCATCGGCCGACTCTCTAATGACCATTCTGATGCCATCAGCCGACTCTCTAATGCCATCATCCGACTCTCTGATGCCATCATCCGACTCTCTGATGCCATCAGTCTACTCTCTGATGCCATCAGTCTACTCTCCGATGTCCATCAGCCGACTCTCTGAAGAGTTTGCCAACACTAGCAAGTTTAACCGATTTCAGGCATTGTATTCACACAGATCTAGTACAGCTTATGTAGCCTAAGATTGTTAGTTTCCAAAGTAGATCGTAAACCAGGTGAGTTCTAATCCCCTTTTTGCTTGCTTTAGGGGTGGTGTGTGTACTTAATGGAAAGTGTTTATCGTATTTTATAAATTAATAAACAAAGTGAAAGCTATATTTTAGTGTAGAGTTTAAAAGAGTCAAATGTACGTTTTGATAAGAGTAAATATCTATTTATGGCAAGCGTTTACTATATTTGATATATACATAAACAAAGGCATAATATTTATTCAAACCATGTTTCAGTAAGGTAAAGATATATATATTTTTGTCAAGCGTCTACTATATTTTATATACATTGACAAAGGCATAATATATATGCAAGGAATGTTTTAAGTGAAGAAAAGTTATATCTTATGGCAAGCGTTTACTATATTTTCATATACATAAAACAAAGGCACGATATAAGTGTAAATCTATATTTCAGTAAGAGTAAAGGTATTTATGGCAAGCGTTTACTATATTTTCATATACATAAACAAAGGCATAATACATGTTAAAAGTTATGACCAAGTTAAAGAATGTTATGAAAGTGAATAGAATTCCTACGGGAATGTGTACCGGCTTTAAAGGTCCTTGGGACAGATGTTACTTGTGCAAGATGTCATATATGGGTTGTACCCATTAGTAAGACCCTTTGGGTTCGCTAACGGTTGTACAATTGGTATGAGTAACGGCGGTTGCTCGGGAGAACCACGCAACTCCCCTTAGCGGTAGTGTCGGTTCATGGTGTAAGCCATGAGGGCATTGACTAGGTACACGTCGGTTCATGGTGTAAGCCATGAGGGCAGTACAGTAGTGACAAGTGAATTGATGGTTAAGTGGTAGTGTCGGTTCATGGTGTAAGCCATAAGGGCAATGACCAGGTACTTGTCGGTTCATGGTGTAAGCCATGACGGCAGTACAATGTAAAGGAATTGACGGTTTGTTATATGTTATAAACTGATTTGTAAAGTAAAGTATGTATGTAACAGTAAATCTTTTGTATAGCTGATTTAAAGTAAACGTTAGATCTCACTCAGCGTTGCTGATTTTTAGTATGTGCATGAGTTAAGTGTAGGTGGCAGTAGATGGATGTGGATGCTTGGCTTCCCGAGAAGAGTTACCCGAAGATCAGTGTCTGACATACAGTTTAAGTTTATGTTTTAGTTATATAAGACAAGTTTCAGTTTGTATTTGGCAAGTTGTGTTAGACATGTTATGCTTCTGCTGTTATGTTAAAAGTTTAAATCGTTCCCGCTGCTAAGTGATGAATGTTTTATGTTTAAGTGTTATGCGTTGATGAGTAAATCCAATACGTGAGGTCTCTCGGGTTTGGGGCCTTTCAAGTTCGTATCAGAGCCAGGTTTGAGAGATTTGGACAGACTTAAATTGAGAATGCGACCAAGTAGCGGATGCCAGTAACAGGTAACTCAAGCCAAAGCATCACAAGGGTATAGCAAGTAAAGTTTCTTTCTCTATTTAGAGTGTCAATATATGAATAGAGGCTTTAGTGGAATAACGAAAAAGAATAAATAGAAAACAAGAAGTGTTGTAATGGTTAATTGCATATGGCCAGTGTATATTAACATTTTACCTCACTTATTGCGCTCTACATATTCCCTAGCATGATGAAATTAAATTCCTTTGTTCGTTATCTTTCAGTTAGAAATGGCTAGGCGTGGCAGAGCTAGAAGAGGTGGAGGAGGAAGACGTGGTGGGCGTACATGCCGACGTGGTGGGCGTACATGCCGCCGCGGTGAAGCTGGTACAAACCAAGAAATTGAGGGGAGTGTTCACACTACCCATACTGAGATGGAGGTTAGCCAGCAGAATGAAGAACATGCGGAAAGAGATGACCAGCCATTTGAGTTTGAACCAGCCGTACAAGTAGCTCTTGACAGGGAATTCACCCGATCACTGAAGGAAACCTTACCGGTCATACTAAACTAAGCCTTAAGGAAATCCAAGGAGAACCCCAACACAACCCCAGTCCCTCAAGGGCCCGTGGTGTTTCCAACAATGGAAGGACCAGTTCCGGCAGAGAACGTTCCACCGCCTGCTCACGGCTGCGATCACAAAGCATTTCGAGGTTGTGATCCACCTGTGCTTACTAGGAGAAAGAAGCAGCAGATACTTTAGACTGGATTAATGGTATAGAGTCGACCATTCGTCTTAGCGAATGTCGACCGGAACAAGCGGTCATGTTCGCTGTAAAGTCATTAAAGGGAGAAGCCGCACATTGGTGGGAAACTGTGAAACAGGCTAGAGGTGACCAAGCGGTCGAGTTAATGAGGTGGAACGTTCGGAAAGCACTAGTAATTGAAAAGTTTTGTCCTAAGAATGAGGTACATAAGGTGGAAAGTGATTTCTTGACTCTATAGGACGGACTCTTGACTCACCGGCAGTATACTTAAAAATACAATGACTTGGCACGTCTGGTGCCACATCTTGTAACAACTGAAAAGAGGAGAATTCATTATTATATTCAAGGGTTGCCTCTGAAGGTCCGTACTTTTGTCAAAGCAAACACACCGAGTACTTTTGAGTCGGTGGTTGTTCTGAGCGGCGTGGTGTATGATGACATCGCTTCTACTGAAGTCATCCCTGAGGTGCCTAAGAGACAAACGGTAAAATGTGCTGGTGAGGACCTCCATGGTCCTGGCGAGAGGAGAGAAAGAGTAGAAGTTGAGGGCCTATGTGGCAAGTGTGGGAAGAGGCATGGAGGAGAATGTAGAGATGGTAAGGTGGGATGCTTCAAATGTGGTAAGTCCGGACACCAGTCACGTGATTGTCCAGACAGGGCTAGATGCCACAACTGCGGAGATCAGGGATAATTTAAGCCGTAATTGTAGGAAGCCCAAAGAACCGGAAGCTGGAGGATCCGAAAAAGGAAAAGGTGTAGAGAAAGAAACTTACATTAACAAGGCCAAAGCAAAGGCCTACCAGATAACTTAGTAAGGTATGTTGCAAGCTTTTATATGTTTTAACAAGTTCATGTTATTGCTTTTTTACATGATTAGTTAGCCACACTAGCTTAGATGCCTTAGAAGTAGAGATTGCCCCGGTTAAACTCTTAATGGTAGTTAATCACAATAGCCTTCATGACCAAGCTGCCTTGCATAACTACGGTTTATGCCACCCATTCTGTGATTTGATATCAGTATAACTAATGACAGGTTTCGAGGACGAAACCTATTGTAAGGAGCATAGACTTGTAAGATCCCAAGTTTTTAGAACCCTAGATAGTCCTTAAGATGTAGCATAAATGAAAGAAAAGGGAATGGGACTTGACCCTTAAGCTTTGGACGGGCTTGGGCAGAAAGAAGGGAAGGAGTTTGGGCTTCATAAAACCCCAAACTTCATCCTCTCTACCCTCATTATCACCATTTCCATCTGTACAAGTTCTAGAGAGAGAGGGGTTAGAGAGAGAAAGGTGTCGGTTTTACTCCAAGATCGAATCATTCTTCACATCCGGTGATTACACGAAGCTTTGCTAAAGAAACGAGCTGATTTGAGGTAAGAAACTTGTTCAGATCTGAGTTTTTGTTAGAAATGGGTTTTTAGGGTTTCATGGGTATAATCACATAAAGATCGGATTTTTACGTATAAAAACACCTAAAAAGTATAGACCTAGATTCATGGAAGTTGGAGAAACGATTTGAGCGTAAAAAGTTATGATTTTGGATCGAAAACGAATCTGATTAGAAATTAGGGTTCTTGAGTCGACACTTAATGAGGAAGATGACACAAAGTCCTGAATGCAAGTTCAGGCGATTGTCTGATGCCATGATGCCATCAGCTGACTCTCTGATGACAGCCGACTCTCTGATGACCATTATAATGCCATCAACAGACTCTCTGATGCCATCAGCCGACTCTCTGATGATCAGCCGACTCTCTGATGCCATCAGCCTAATCTCTGATGACCATCAGCCGACTCTCTGATGGATTCCGCGTTTTGATAAGTGTAAATATATATTTATGGCAAGCGTGAAAGCTATATTTTAGTATAGAGTTTAAAAGAGTCAAATGTACGTTTTGATAAGAGTAAATATATATTTATGGCAAGCGTTTACTATATTTGAAATATACATATTGAAAGCTATATTTTAGTGTAGAGTTTAAAAGAGTCAAATGTACGTTTTGATAAGAGTAAATATCTATTTAATGCAAGCGTTTACTATATTTGATATATACATAAACAAAGACATAATATTTTTTCAAACCATGTTTCAGTAAGGTAAAGATATATATATTTTTGGCAAGCGTCTACTATATTTTATATGCATAGACAAAGGCATAATATATATGCAAGGAATGTTTTAAGTGAAGAAAAGTTATATTTTATGGCAAGCGTTTACTATATTTTCATATACATAAACAAAGACAAGATATATGTGTAAATCTATATTTCAATAAGAGTAAAGCTATTTATGGCAAGCGTTTTCTATATTTTCATATACTTAAACAAAGGCATAATGCATGTTAAAAGTTATGACCAAGTAAAAGAATGTTATCAAAGTGAATAGAATTCCTACGGGAATGTGTACCGGCTGTAAAGGTCCTTGGGACAGATGTTACTTTTGTAAGATGTCATATATGGGTTGTACCCATTAGTAAGAACATTTGTGTTCGCTAACGGTTGTACAATTGGTATGAGTGACGGCAATTGCCCGGGAGAACCACGCAACTCCCCTTAGCGGTAGTGTCGATTCATGGTGTAAGACATGAGGGCATTGACCAGGTACACGTCGGTTCATGGTGTAAGCAATGAGGGCAATGACCAGGTACTTGTCGGTTCATGGTGTATGCCATGAGGGCAGTACAATGTAAAGGAATTGACGGTTTAATATATGTTATAAACTGATTTGAAAAGTAAAGTATGTATGTAATAGTAAATATTTTGTATAACTGATTTAAAGTAACGTTAGAACTCACTCAGTATTGCTAATTTTTAGTATGCGCATCAGTTAAGTGTAGGTGGTAGTAGATGGATGTGGATGCTTGGCTTGGCAAGAAGAGTTACCCGAAGATCAGTGTCCGGCATCAAGTTTATATTTTAGTTATTTAAGACAAGTTTCAATTTGTATTTGGCAAGTTGTGTTAGACATGTTATGCTTCTGCTGTTATATTAAAAGTTTTAATCGTTTCCGCTGCTAAGTGATGAATGTTTCATGTTTAAATGCTATGCATTGATGAGTAAATCCAATACGTGAGGCCTTCCGGGTTTGGGGTCTTACAAGAATGCTATTTAACTATTACTTAAGAAGAATGCAAAAACTACTAGACTTTGATTAATGATTTAGAAAACTATTGCCAAAGCAACAAACTTTAATTAACTAAAAAGTGATTAGGAGAAAACGTATCGCTACCGGGTTCAGATCACACACGTTAATAACAAACTAGATAGATACTTGTTGAACTTCACATAGGCATGGATTGTAAAACACCAATGATTGATAAATAGGTAAAAATCTGGAAATTTGACTGTGTTGATTTATGATTAGAAACCCGAATAATTGACACAAGATGAATCCCTGGTTAATTCCCTTCCAATTTTTGAACATAAAATCTAATGCAATCAAATTGTTCATGATTTAAACAACTGAGTAACTAATGACAACACCAAATCTCAATGAACAAAACCGTTTAATCGATAAAGGAAAAACAAAAGACTGAGATTAACCAAACGGTTGAATCACAAGTCTAATCCAATTATCAACCCAGAAAAATCATCAAACGAAAGTAATCCTACACCCGGGAACAACCACGAGTGATTTAGCTACGCATAAACGACATTGTACCTTCAAAACTTAATTCGGAATTATAAAACATCAACAAAGAAATTAGAAACTCTTTTGAATGCTCCATATCGCCTTCTGGTCGTTCAAGAAGCTCCCAAGATCGAATCATGACGGCCTTAGGGTTTTTGGATTGTACATATAGTCAAAACCCTAAAAAATCCCATTTTTCTCTCTAGGAAGCATAAGCTACGTCGATAGGGACGTAAGCTACGCTCACCCCTCACTCCTACGCTCTTTCCTCTGTGCTACGCTCCTCAAACGCTCTCCAAAAATTCTCTAAAGTGTAAGCTACGCCGGAGAGGGCGTAAGCTACGCTCCTAACCAAATTGTCATATCCGGCTCGTCGAAACACCCGAAATCGATATATTATGGCCCCCGTGATTCAATTTCTAGCTCTAGATATGCTTCTGTAAAGTTTTGCATGTAGAACTTCCTTATAAGCCGCCATCTTTGCATAGTTTAACATCCGGTCCTTCTACTTCATCCCAAATGTTTCCCGAAACGCGTACTTAGCATCCAAACACCTATAAATCATAAACACATGCAAAGTAAACATGTTCCATTCTAAACCACACATAAAAACTTATAATTAAACATTATAAACAACAAACAAACACACTTTGATCAATTACTGACACCAACCCTAAATCGGGAGTGATCACAGGTGGATTAGCCATGCATTTTGATGGTGGGTCGTGGTTCTTGATGATTTCGAGAGTGCGCTCATGTTTGGATTGATGAATTGTTTCTTCCTAATCACTCATAATCGTCCAAAGTCGCCCCCAGCCCCTGGAGTCGGATGTCTCATGAAACCCAGATTAATCTGTCACACCCCGAGAAACGACACCCCGGGGGTACGCCTCAAATTGGTACCTGTTTTGAATAATCATTTTATTTGCATAATGGAATTACATGGTTCTGAGTTTCATGAAAATTCTTGACTTTTGTAGTCAAGTAACTGTCATTTTCATAAAACACAGGGAATTAAACGCCCCTAATAATTTACAAAAATTATTCTGAAAATTCAAAGTTTTATACTTCGTATTACAATATTGTTTAATAATATCCCGAGCCACGGGAGCCATGCTTCTATGTACTGTAGTCATCACCAGCTGGTCCAATACTAAGTAAGGTATTCTAGAGTCTATGGGTATATCCTCCCTAAACCACTGTCTTACTATCAAAGCTATTCATGACTACCTGAAAACATTTTGAAAATATACGTCAACGAAAGTTGGTGAATAACATTTACAAGACACAAACATTTTGCCACATGAAACAGTTCAATCTATTTAATCGTTATTTGCATAGTAACATACACATTCACTACCACCTCACACACTAGCAACTGAAATTCAAGTGGATATAACTTCCTGTGTATCTCCGGTTGTGCTATAATCCTTCCACCAGAATAAAGCTAGCCATACCATAGCCACACCATGGTCATATACTTGCAACTAAAATTTAAGTGGATATAACTTCCGGTGTATATCCGGCTACGCTATAATCCTTCCACAAGAATAAAGCTAGCAACCATAGCCACACCATGGTATGTATATCAATTTGATCAAACCATACGTACAATAAATGGAAAGATGTTTCCCGTAAGTTATCTTTATGTGATAGATATATTTAACCGGGTTCATGCCATTTTGAAAATTTGAAAACTTCGTATGATTTTAAAAAGACTATAAATGCATTCACCTTAAAGTTGAGTTCCTAACTGAAAGTAGCACTTCGTCTCCTATCTCGAAGATTTCTGGGTCATGATACAGTAACCTTATGTTAGGTTAGGGTACACCTAACTAATTATTATTTTGGTTAATATTGGCTAACGCTGCCTTGGTTAGGCATGGGTGATCAAGACCATGCCTAGCTAAGGCTAGGTTGCCCAATACCTACCCTAATAATAACCTTAATGTCTATTATTATCGTTGTTGATATTAGCTAAAGTTGCCTTGATTAAGCATAGATGATCAGTCCATTCATAACTAATAACCTTAAGTCAATGCCTAGCTAAGGCTAGGTTGCCCAATACCCACCCTAATAATAACTTTAATGTCTATTATTATCGTTGTTAATATTGGCTAACGTTGCCTTGATTAAACATGAATGATCAGTCCATTCATAACTAATGCTACGCTACCTAAAGTTATATTCTAAAAGAGTCTGTATTCACCTATTTATACTTGAAGTTTAAGCGCTTGCTTTGTCAATTTTTTCGATGTGGGATACGAAATTATTGTGAGTTGGACGTCAAAGTGACGTCAAACACACATATACAATGTTTGTTTTGATTTTATTATTCTAATAATTCAGTTGTTTATCTCGTTTTTTTATAACTTTTAAAATATAATGTTTTATAAAAATACAAATACGTCGTTGGGGCAAGCATATTTTTCTCTACGAGTCGACCTAAGTTTCGTTAAAAACGGAGCAAGTTTCAAAAATAATAATATTTTATATTATTATTATTATTATACGTCTCTTAGAGCATTCTCATCAGATTCTTAATCCCCATTTTTATAATTACATTAAAAATCATTATCTTTTATTTCTACTTTTCAATTAAATAATACTTTTTTATACCTTTATCATTACCTTTTCTATCACCTACACTCCCAACCACTTTAAAAAATATTAAAAATTTATGGGGTGATCAGTGTTTTTTCCTAATATATAAAAAAATTATACATTTTCTCTCTCCCTCACAACCACTTTAAACCACTCCCTAAAATATGCAAAACACACTCACACAAATATGCAGAAACTGATGTTAATGCTCTTATGACACTAAAAGCTCATCTAAACCACAAATTTCGAGTAGTCATTTTTAATCGTTTATGATTATGAGGTCGAGCTTTAAAAATAGTCGGGGTATTACATTCTCCCCACCTTTATTGAAATCTCGTCCTCGAGATTTGTTGAAAAGGTGTGGATACTTATTTCTCAATTCTGACTTCAATTTTCATGTGTATTCTGAATCACATGTGGAGTTCTACTTGATTTTCACAATTGCCAAAGTCTCTATTTTCAGTTTCTTGATTTGTTGATTTCCTATCTGAATTTATTGTTTGATAAATTCAATTTCTCATTAACTTCTCATCGACCACTCACTTGTGTAAGTTTGACAAATGAAATACATCGTGTTCGTCACTCATTTCTTCTGGTAGTCTTAATCGATAAGCTATCAGTCCAATTTGTTTCAAAGTTCAAAAGGTCTCACAAAACGTGGATTTAATTTTTCTTTTTTTTTTCCAAATCGGATCACACCTTTCCAAGTTGAAACTTTTAATAATATATTATCAGCTATTCTGAATTCTAATGGCTTTCTTCTCCTAGCGGCAACTCTTATCGGTCGATCTCTAACAGCTTTTAATCTTTCACAAATGAGTAATATTTTTGTCGGTTGTTTCCTTGACAATCTCAGGTCTAGCCAATTGAGCTTTTCTAACTTCAGACCAGCACACCGAAGTTCTACATTTTTGCCCGTACAAGGCTTCAAATGGCGCTGCCTGAATACTCGTGTGATAACTATTATTGTATGAAAATTCCATATGAGGCAATGATTTTCCCATCTACCTCCCAAGTCTATCATACATATCCTGAGCATATCATTTCTACTCCATAATCAGAAACATGTTTGGATTTGCACTCGTCTTTTGTTTTTCAATCTCTTTATTTGTCGATCTTAAATCTATAGGGTTGACTTACTAGTTTCAAATTTTCGATTATTCTAAGATCATCTAAAATCCAGATATGGAACATACCATTATTCATATAATGGTTAATAATATGAAAGCAGTCTGTTAAATAAATGAATAATAATATGATGTAGAATGTTATTACTCCTTTATTAACCAATTGTATTCTTATTATTCCTATTATGTTTCATACTTGTTTGTTCATATCTCAACCTTTCTTATTCAGTGACAATTGAGATATCTAAACAGGTATCTCATTGCCTAAATAGGATTTCTTAATTACAAGAGTTTTAGTCCCTTTGAAATTATGAATGTTTAGGGGTATAGACTAATAAAGAATAAAGAAATATAGTAAACGTACGAGAGAGCATCCAACCGATATGTAGTTATCTGACAAACGGAATGTCCTGTCTAGGAAAGGGCGGTGCATAAATCTATCCAAGACCCGTCACTCTTTCCTGGGGACATCTCTGTTGGAGGTACTACTCTGGAAGGAAGATCACCCAGTTTACAATATATGACGATAAAAGAATAAGAGATGAAAGTATACCATGCATAACGAATGTGAACACGTGATGAATATGAATACGTGAAATGCATGATGAATACACGAATGCATGATGATATGTGTAAACTTGAACGAGTAGAATGAAAACGAGTCTAAACCTAAAATAGAGTAACGGAGTACTCACGAAGTGCTAGAGGGGTGGTGGATACGCCACTGGTACTTCCTATATATAAACCCTTCTAATACGTTGTGAAGAAACCGTTACAAAGTTTTAAGGTAAAAGACTGGTTGATAAATATGATGATACGTGTATACATGAATAAGTATGATGGAACGAGTCCAAACCCTAAAATGGAATAACGGAGTACTCACGAAGTGTCGGAGGGGTGGTGGATACGCCGCTGGTACTTCCTATATATAAACCCTTCTGATGCGTCTTGGAGAAACCGTTACGAAGTTTTAATGGTGAGTAATGGTTGGTGGATAAATCAAGCATACACATGAAATGAAAACAAATGCTTGATACATTTGAGAGGCTCTGAGTCAAAGATACTCAAGGTCCCAAATGAAATGAGATACCAGGCCTGTAAGGAGGATCTAATAAAGAAGAAAAAAAAAGGAAAAGGAAACTCTAGGCCTTCGGGGCTGAAAGAGTAAAAGATTCCAAGCCTACGGGGATGAGGAATGAATAAGTCTTCGTGAAAAATGCAAAGATGCCTATACTGACGAGTATAAGGACCTTGCTGTCACACCCTCAATTTCAACTGACGGAGTTTTACATTTTTTGGAAGTGACAAACCAGGATCTCAGTCATTAGTTACATTGAACGACATTATATGGGACTCAAATGAAAATATTATATCAATCAGAGTAAATGCGGAAACGTATAAAGAAAGTAAATGCGCAAAACAAACGCGCCCAAAAAGTCCAGTCCAAACATAAACAAAAACAGTCCAAACATAAACAAAAACAGTCCAAACATAAATAAAAACAGTCCGAATGTAGTAAAATATAATTCAAAAATAGGACTCCATGCATGTCCTATATGTGCACCTGTGCCTTATCTTAGCGACCAGAGAAAACATGTAAGAAAAGATGTCAACACGAGGTTGGTGAGTTCACAGGTTTTAATATATAAATAAACATTTACCATATTTATTGTACAATCAATATATATCAACATATATCAACAGGTAGCTAACCCATATTGATGTTTGTTATTACGCTCGCAACCGTAAACTGGCTGTTTGAATGCCTCCCACCAGGCCTATCAACCATGGTGCACGTTTAGGTCAATATTTCACCCATTCGATATCCAATCGAGTTAGCGCGACTAACGCGGGTGAGGTTTGTCAAACCCAGTAGTACTACCTAACATACCTCGCTATACTCATATTTAAACGGTTCGATGTGAGGACTTTTATGATAAAGTTTACGCATAGTCATAACAAGTGATACATAATTAAGTACAAAAATCAAAAAGTGTTTACGTCATGTTTTCTCCCCCAGTTTAAAAGCAGTAAATGGGGCCGTGAAAACTCACCTGATTGCATAGGTAGTAATCACACAAGTATGAGATTGAAATCTCAATCGTTAGCTGACACGGCTCACGAATGCCCTAGAATTACAACATAATTATTAGGGATAAAATAGGAATTGTGACGACGACACGGAATGAGAACGTCCTAAAAGAAACGCTCTAATGACCATGAGTAGACGAACGTGTCTACGGGAATACGGATTTCTAAGATAAATAATTAGAGTGATTACAATACGCGACGAAAGACGATAATTACAATAAATAAATAAATATATCCAATCGTCTTCGTCATTAAATAATGATTTAGTAACATAATATTATTATATTATTTTTAAACTCGCATAGCTACTACGATCACTATTGATGTGATAAAAATAATAATATACTATTTTTATTTGAGAATATGATTACGGGGTGACGATATAAATAACTATATTATTTATAATTTCAAATGTTTCACAATACTCAGAAACATGGCGAAAATAATATACATATATATATTATATATATATATATATAAATATATTATTTTTAATAGGAGTTACAGTTTGAAAATAATATATTTTATATTATTTTATTCGGAGTTGAAGGTTTAAATAATAATATACTCATATTATTATAAAATATGAGATAAAATACAAGGATGGTTTATAAATCAATCCCGAGTCCACGGGTAGTTTTTTCGGCTTAAACATATTAATATAATATTATAATAATTTAGGAAATGGTTTGATACTCAAAATAACATCACAATATGTAGTTAAAAAGAAAAACAGGGGAGGAGGGTTCGAACCCGGGTCTCCTCCCCAACAGTCAACAGTCTTAACCAACCCAGTCGGATAATGGATCGCGATAGAAATCAGATTTAAATGGTTTTAACTCACTACCGGTGTGTTCATCCCCTCCCCATGCTTCGACCGAACCCAAAACAACCCCAATACCATCAAATCTGATCGCGAATGGCTTTAAAATCATAGGGGTTTTGTTCATTAGGGTAATGCGATTCCGTAAGGTTTAATTTGAAAATCATCAAGTTTTAAGTGATCTAATTCCAGTTTTAGAAACCGAAACCCTATGTATGAACACAGATCCAAATTGATTAGATTAGATAATATGGTTGCTGAAATCATGGGCCTTTCAAAGTATAGATGATTGCGAGTCTACCCATGTATTTTGATTGAATTAAATTCGAGGTTAGAGTGGAGCCCGACCAAACCGAACCCTAGGTACCGGTTCGCGATTAATTATGTATTGTAAGTCTAAACTGGGTTAGGGCTTTCATTACAGAGATGAAAACGAATCTAAAGGTGCGTTCAATTACCTGAATCGAGTTTAATTCCCATTATTGGGTTTAATTTCGAATCAATGATGATGATTAAAACTCTAATGACGGTCGTAAATGATGTTAAACGAGTTTTTCAGTTTCAATCTCGAACGGAAACTGTTATTAGATTTGAATTCGGCTCAAGAACAACGGTTTGACTTTAAAAGTCAAACATAATCGAAATTGAATTAATTACGGAATTAGTCCATGCATTCTAGATGTATTTGAGTTTGGTAAGTTGATAGAATTGGTCCTTCAAGTTTGGATTGAGTTATCTATGTTAGGAACTTGTTAGTTTGACTTTCAAAAGTCAATAGAAATAAATAGGCATGTGATTTTGACTCTCAAAGTCAACAGAGTGAGTTTTGACTAACTGCAATGCTTGTCCTTGTATTTTTAAGTTTAGATAATGACAAAATTAGCCCTTGGGATTTGAGTTAAGTTAATTAGGTTAACTTTAACTGAGTTTGGCAAATAGGACGTACCTGGCTGTCACACAATTGCTTCAAACGCTCCCAAAAGTCGCGGGTGCACTCATGTAGCTATCACTCGGGCTCTAAGAAAGCAGAATAAGATGGTGATCCCTGTGAGCGAGTGTTGTGCATAAACAACCAGAAAGACTCGATTCTAAGTTAGACACGCAAGTAACACAGAAGTCAGGCACACAAGACGGGCTCTAAGAACACAAAATAAACCAAAAATCAAACAAAGAACTAGTCAAAGCTAATATTGCTATTGCAAAGTGTCCCCGGCAACGACACCAAAAACTTGATGTCGTCCGGACGGTCTATAAAAACTAACAATAAAATCTAACCTAGACTCCTAAGTAATAAAAGGAATACCCTCTAACTAAACCGCACTAACAGGAAAGTGAACCTATCGAGTGTAGCACAGCTTAACGGTAAAC
Organism: Smallanthus sonchifolius; assembly: GCA_023525975.1. Classification (NCBI taxonomy): domain Eukaryota; kingdom Viridiplantae; phylum Streptophyta; class Magnoliopsida; order Asterales; family Asteraceae; genus Smallanthus; species Smallanthus sonchifolius. The sequence continues at coordinate 23,329,273 of CM042043.1, forward strand.
CGAGTTATCGAACCCTAGAGACACTACGAATAACAAAACTAGACTCTGACTCGAACTAAAGATTGATTTGGTTGGGGGTTTTACTACACTAAAGATTATGACTAAAAATGCAATACTAAGAACGACTCTAGCTATCAAGACAAGAACAAAGGTGAAATCAAGATTAGGAAGAATACCACCTAGGTCGGAATCCTACTCGTAAAGCATAACTTCTACCGGTTCTGGAAACTAAGATGGATCTGGGTTTCTAAGGATGACAACTAAAAACGACCAAGTGGATCCCTAATCACTCTCAGGGTGTCACCAACTAATCTACCTAAAGCATACTAAACTCACCAGATTGTCGGATCACTTCTCATGTATTTCCATCTATGATAAAGTACCCTAATGAATGGATTATGTAAAGAACCAAAATCCGGGTTTCATTTTTAAATAAATAAAATATTCTAATTAATATTATGGTGAAAATAATATATTAGAAATAAGTTGAAACAAGTGGGTTTCAAGTTATATATGGGGTTAAACTAGTTTAACTAGTTTTGGAGTGAAATGGGGGAAAAATAAAGTTGAGGGACCAAAGGTGTAAATGGCAAAGTTCTGCCATTTTGACTTGAGGAGAGTCAAAATTAAACTCATTGTTGAGTTTGTGTCGTTTGAGAGCAAGAGGAAAAAGGAGAAAATCCGAATTTGGAGCTAAACGTGCATTTGGAGCTTGATTTGTGTGGGTTTTGGCTTGCACATCACTCTCCTAGCTTTAAGTAAGTGATTATCCTTTTTTATTTCACTTTTGAATATGTTAATAGGTGGGTTTTGTAAAAATCCAAAATTTATGTATGCATGTGATAAAATGGTGTTAGCTTGTGGATAATCTAGCTTAACTAAAGGTAAAGAGTGGTGATTAACATCCTAGAACCCTTTGATTTTGATTTTAAAAAGTTAGGGTTCATATGGTGAAAATTGAGGGTGTTTGGATCATGATGCTAGAATGTGGAATTAGTGATGATTACGTGTTTAGGTGGAATTAGACACTTGAACAAGCACCAAATGGATCTAATAAAAGTTATTTAATGTGAAATTAGTGTCAAGGTATTGGAAAGAAAACTCAAGTGGGTGAGTTGTATTGAAAAGGGGTGTTTGGTTGTGGGAATAACCCAAACGGGTCAATTTGGGTTGGAAATGAAAATTGAGTTGTGGACTCAATTGTATTGTGTTGGTGATGTATGTTAGATTACTAAACTAGATGTACATGTTTAGGTAATCAAATTGCAAAGCTAGAAGGTGGTGCGGGATCTTCTAACTCAAGAGGTAAGTGCCTATGTACTTACTTAGTAATGTACATAAATGTGTGGTTATGTGTTATGAATGCATACTATAGTTGATATGAATGATTAAGCCCATTGCTTGAATGTAATATGTATGAATTGTATAATTTGACTTTAGTGGTAAAAGGTTAAACTATGTGATGGAATGTGTGTAAATAGGGTTAGTGGATAATAGCCAAAAATGTAAATGTGCAATGTGGTGTAAATGGTGTAATTGACTTATGTGGTTAATAGTCAAAAATGTAAATGTGCAAATGTGGTGATAATGGTGTAATTGACTTATGTGATAAATAGTCAAACAAAATCGAGCAATGTGGAGTATTTTGGTGAAATTGATATATGTGAAATATAGTCAATCATAATGTGATGTTTTGGTGTAATAGTGGATAGAAGTGTGGAATACTTCAAAAGGTGGACTAGGAGTTAAATACTCCAAGTGTGGATAAGACGAGTTGTGGTACTCGCTCCAAGAGGATGTAAACCAAAAGAATGGTGGAATACTTCAAAAAGGGTGAACTTGGAGTCAAATACTCCAAGTGTGGGTAAGACGAGTTGTGGTACTCGCACCAAGAGGTTGTAAAACCATTAAGAAGTGTGGAATACTTCAAATGAGTGAATGGGTGATGACACAAGAATGACAAATGAAACTTGTGTGGAAATGCAAGCGTTATGAACCTTAAATGACCAAATGGGTGTAAACGGGTCAAACTGGTTAAATGGGTGATTGGGTGGAAACAAGTGGTAAATACTTGTTTGCTATGTTTATCGTCATTACTAACAGTTAATTATATATGTGGTTATGCAGGGAAAGCTCCGATGTAGGTCCAAGTCAAGTCCAAGGCGGGAAGGGTTCTCGTATGCAATCTTGGGTGTTTAGGGATTTAAAGGAAAATCCATTAATTGTGGTGTAATTAGGCATATGAACTATGTTTTGGTATCTATAGAAGTTGTATATATGTTTTGAAACAATTACCCAAGTGTTGGTAAACATTGGATCTTGTTAAATAGGTGAAAGATTGAAAATTTGTTGAAAAATGGCTAAGTATGGAATTGGGTGAGTAAACTTTATGTTTACTCAGGTCCCTCGCGGTACGCAAGGACCAGGGTGGGTTATCTCGCAGTATGCGAGAGACCTAGTTCTCGGTGGCAGGATTTTGAGCTCCCTCGCGGTACGCGAAGGGGGGGGGGGGCAGAATGTCTCGCGGTACGCGAGTAAAAAAAATAAATTCTGGGACAAAAGCTTACGCGCGTTTAAATGTTTTATTAATTGGTTTTCCAATTAAGGGTGTTACAAAGTACCTCTCAGTCTCACCATCACCAATACACTCAAAGAATGCACGGGGTAATCTCAGGATAACAACTATGATTCAACTAGCAACAATCACTAGACACCTTATACTAACGCCCTCTCAGACTGTTAACACTCGGGTTCCTAATGACGAAGACTAACGGACTAATTCTCACCTCTCGGGTATTGAACTAGGACACACACTTAATTCAAATTAGCAGTCAATTAACAACTCCTATGGTCACTACGTCTATCAAACCACCAAAATCACAAACCCTAGGATCTATGACCAAGATACGCTAATCAAACTGGCAGACAACCACAATTAACGCCAGGAATCAATAATCAATCATAAACTCAGAATTAAGCATGCATATTTATCACGATTATTACACTAAGATCGTTTACAAAATCATTAATCCATTCAAAAGCAACCTAAACCAATAAAAACTACAACTTTAACAAGCAATCATCATAAGACCCCAGTAGTATTTGGTTTTTAGCCTAGGATCATGTCTAAAACAACCATAACAGAAGTAATCAACATCACCATGGTTTTAAACATAGAAAACAAAGACAAAGATTCGAACTTTAAAACCGAACAAGCTAAATTAGACAAACCCGGAATCAAAAGCTTCAATCTTTATGTTCAATTCCTCTTCCTCTGCTCAAAATCGCCTTTGGAACTTCTCTATGACGGCAAGGAATCGAACCCTTTGCATAATGGCATCCTAATTTGATTTAAAAGTCGATTAGGGTTTTTTTTGGATTTCTCAGGCCCCTCGTGTACCGTGAGAAAATTTGGCCAGTCGCGCCCGGTTCTAGAGTTCTTCGCGTACCGTGAAATAATTGCATCGGGTCTTCGCGTACCGCGAGAGACTTAAATTTTCAGAATTTTGACTTTTAATCTTCGGGCTTCATTCTCGTGCTCAGTTTCTTCCGGTTTTCACTTGTTATTCTCACGAGCACCTATAAACATAACATAGATTCAATACGTAACAAAAACGACACAAAACGAACATAAAACTATGTAAAAACGACACGAAACACAGTGGAAATACATGTGTGATTTGCAACACATCAAACATCTGTAACACCCAAAAAATTTCAACCGATTTTAACTTTCAAAATCACGCGGAAATAGGTCCCATTAAACACTCTTGGCAAAATAACACATGTTAACTACAACAAAATGACAACGACATACTTCGTTTTAAAACGACCGACCGAAATCTCGAAAGCAACAATAAGTTTCAACATCCATGATATGGCTCAAAACAAGTTTAATGACTCCCAACTGAGAGTTCTATTTCCAACATTTACGACCACCCATACAATCGAGAATCCAATCCAACACGAAGCTTGACCCGAGACATCAAACCAGAGCTTTACCTACAAGTAAACACCAAAAATAACACCATTAGTAATGATATATAACCTTCCTTAAACCCCCATGTGTTATACACAAGCAATTACCCCAAAAATGGGGAGTTTTGAAGAAATAATATTTCTGATATGGCCATGTGCAAAATCAGACATGGCCATGTGCACCTGATGCCCACAAAAATTTCCAGACATGGCCATGTACAGACTGACATAACCATGTCCACCTGATGAACTAAAATATTCTGACATGACTATATGCAGAATAGACATGGTCATGTCCACCTACAACAAATTTTGGTTTTCGACCTTTTCGACCCTCCTGACTGGACTAATCATTTTAAACAACCAACAACATTTTGTGAATGTTTTAAAACTCCTCATACGAGAACCACAACTTGTTTTTACCCCTTATCCAATTCGACTCATTCGTTATTACTTGGAGTCTTTGACTTCAAGCTTACCATCCGAGTTTACCACACTCGTCAAGTTATGTCATTGAGTAACTGACTTCAAGATCAATATTTAGACAGGTATTGACATCATACAAGTCCTATTAATATACTATTTTACCATTATTCCACAATGGTTTGACTTAAACCACATTAAGTCAATTTACAATATTTCACCATTTTTCCACAATGGTTTGACTTAAATACCACATAAGTCAATTTACATCAAATTCACCATTATTCCACAATGGTTTGACTTATATACCACATAAGTCAATTTACACCAAATTCACCATTATTCCACAATGGTTTGACTTATATACCACATAAGTCAATTTACACCAAATTCACCATCATTCCACAATGGTTTGACTTATATACCACATAAGTCAATTTACACCAAATTCACCATTATTCCATAATGGCTTGACTTATATACCACATAAGTCAATTACTCTGAATTACAACATTTAGTTTGACTTTACAACACATAAGTCAATTACACCGAACTACCACATTCTACTTTTTAGTTTAACTATATACCACATAGTCAACTACACCAATATACCATATTTTACATTTTAGTTTGGCTATATACCACATAGTCAACTACACCAATTTCAAACTACGTTATGCATACAAGTTTGACTTTTACCACACAAGTCAATTTTACATCAATACACCATATAAGTTTCTTAACTTAATTCATCAAACAACAAGGCGAGGTTCTTAGACCTCAAACACCACGCACCCGCCCTTGCATATATTCACCATATGCAATTTCCTCAATTTTCAACATACAATCAAACACATATAAGATATTTGAGCAACCAACATGTAAATCAAATATGTGAAATTACCGCCATCTATCATTACTAAGTAAGTGCAAAACACTTACCTTTAGCTAAAGACGATTCCACTTGGTCTTCAAAGCTAGCTCCCTCAACACCTTGATTACCTAGCAATCCACTTGTATTTAGTAATCATACAATCTCAATCCATTCACCACATTGAGATTCATGACACACCTACGATCTAAAGATCAACACCCCAACTTAATTTGGTTAACACAACCTTAACCAAACCTCCAACACTCAATTTAACATTTCAACCCATTTGACCCGTTAAGGAATCACCCAAGTTCACCCAACACTTTAATTTCATAAATCACCAATTATGAATATGGTATATACATGGTCTAGTGTCCATGGACATGTCACAACACTCATACACCATTTAAACACCACTCAACACTTCCTTAACCCAAATGACCTGTTTAGGTTTTCACCCAATTTACCTCAATTTCAACTATTTTCAAATCAACACTTTTATTGAGTTTTCTACTTGTTAATGTGTTTATATAACACTATAAACACTTATTAACACTCAATTCAACATTCAAACACCCAATTCAAAAACCACCAATTTTGATCCTCTAGAACCCTAACTTTCAAATCATGAAATTAGATGAGGTTTCTTGCATAAAAATGTGTCTATCAACACCATAGACACTTATCTAACATTAATTTAACATTTTAACATCATTATATTGAAAACCCCCAATTCACATTCAAGAACCCTAATTCTTGAATCATCAAATTAAATGTTAAAACTAAGTAATTCTTGTTTGTCCATCATCAACAATGCTATATTAAAGCTTCTAAACAAGATTTAATCCGAATCACCCCACCATTTAACCCAAATTGGGTTTTCTACCAAAACCCACCAAGAACTCCATTAATGGAGGTCTAAGAGTAAGAAAAGATCCTTACTTGAAGCTTTGAAGAAGATAGATGCTCCATATCTAACAAATTTCACATAAAACACTTCAATTTCGGATTTGATCTTCTTTCCCCTTTTTCTCCTAGCTCATTCACGATCCACACACATACAAATGTGTGTTTGTGTGAGTCTTTTTTTCTATAAAAATATGAGTTTTGGGAAGTTACACAACAGCCCTTGAACTTTCACATATGACTCCTTTCACCCAAACTTGTAAAAACTCCATATTTGCAACAAACCTCTAATTTCCCGTATTGTTTATTTAGACCCATATAATATGTTTAACATAGTATATTATAAACCCGAAAGTTGGTTCGTTACAACATCCCCGCATTTAACCGTTTTTCGTCCTCGAAAAAGTCTGCAATGGAATCAGAACTGAAATCTAACTTTATAAACATTTACCAGTTAGCTAAATATACTCACGTGTTAAAGAGCAACAATCAGTATTTCTATCCGATTAAACCCAACCTCCAACTATCTAGCCCCTGTGATGTGTTCTAATTCCAATTTATACAATAATCAATCTATCTATGTGACTCACACTTAGAAGTTACAGCTATACCTAATCCCGTCTCAAGGTCATGTTTAGGCACGGGTTAAACCATATAGATTTGCCCACCACGTTAAACTAAGATTTACAGATTTTTAGAAATCAATGGATTATGGAACGAATGGATGGATCTGATCGTTAATTAAAGCATAAGAACTTTCGTCTAGGGGTGTCTCAACCAAGTCACTATCCCGGAAGCTAACACATAGACTAGATTCTAAACATTTAAGCACATAAATCTTACTTAGGGGTGTATTCTCCAAGTCGCCATCCCAGAGGGAAACACATAAGCAAGACTCAGTATTCAAATTAATTAAGCTCATAGTTATGGAAATTGTGGAATTATGGACCGGGCGCCACCGAAACTCGGATTTATTCTCATAAAAAGAGAGTGGTGTGCCAAGAATAGTTTTCAAAAAACCTCTAAATATTGGCTTAACGTGGTACCTATCATCCTATTTTGACAATTTCAGTATTACCGTTACCCTAAGAAGAGTACCCACAAGATTTCATGAAATTATTACGTGATTAATCCTAAGTAACACTCACACGTTATTTAAGCTATTCAAGTCGGCTGGGTCTACCAAATCATCACTAATTAGACATGTTTTTAATTATTTATTCATTTAAAATCAACAATTAGATCTAGTTGTACTATCATTTTCCATTTATTATGCAAAACTTTTGATTTCAAAGGACTTTTTTTTTTCAAAAATTTTAATTTTTTTGTATTTTTGGATTTTTTATCAAGACACAAACTTGACAAACAAAACACTTACATCCCCACACTTGAAAGACACATTGTACTCAATGTGAAGCAAGACACAACTAAAATAAAAATGCAAAAAATAAAAACAGGAAGCGACTTAGCTGGTAATATAGATGCAAAAAAGTGAATGTATAGCTTCGTTCTTCCTCGTGTGCATCGTATAGCATTTCGGTCGCGGTTGCACACACTGCCGGGCTGCCTGTACACAATGATAGAAGCATTCGTCCCGCCCGAATGGAGATTGAGTACGGACAGGACGAAGAATACCTGCAAAAATAAACCTCACAACAAACCTGCAGCATTAAACTGACTCAAATAAAAGACACACTAACTCACAGACTCTGGATAGATATGCAAGGACAAGTACCCGATGGGTGGCAAACACATAGACATGAATGCCACGGCAAGGTGGATCATCCGTTATGAACGGGTTCCCGAGTTTCCCATGGTCATAGTAGAGTCGGTGAATGAATGATATGGTGATGATGGTATATATGATGGATGATGATTATGGTGGTGATATGATGGTAGGGTAGATGGTGGTGGTTACAGGAAACGGTTATGAGAAACCATGGGAAACAAAGGAAATAGGGCAAAACAGGGGGTCCTCACGTACCGCGAGAAACCAATCCCCACTCCTCGCGTACCGCGAGGAGTAGAAATTGAACCGGGCCTCAATCTTGGTCTCTCGCGTACCGCGAGAGACTTGGATTCACACTTCACGTACCACGAGGACGCCTCGTTCACTGAAAGATAAAATTAATTTTCAACTTTTATACTTAGAAATACTTTTGGCCATTTAACATCTTTTTAACCCAAATTCATTAAAACGCTGGCCCAAGCATAGAAACATATGTAAACACACCTGTAACCTCGTTCCTGATGATTTTCCTTACCGAATCGAGCACGAATCCCTGCAAAACACGACACACACAAAACACAATACCAAAAAACACATAAAATGACACTGGCGCGGACCACGTAAGGCATAGAGACTCTATATCTCGGGCACTTGCCCGGGAATTAAACTAGCCTATCAGGAGGCTTCTCCTTGATCCTAACCGATACCGCCTTAATCCTACGCGGTCTCCCGGTTTTGCCCAGATTCATCACACTCAAACCCCTATCAAGTATAGAACTCTCATCATAGCCATCACTCCATTCCTTCCACCGTAGCTTATATATACCCGGTCCAAAAATTATATGCATCAAATAACCAAGTAATCTGTCATCCCTAGACGTCCCCACACTTGGGGTTTTCATTATCTCTAACTCACCGACGTCTCTTAACATACGGATTCTCTCGCATGGTGGCCTAGACCTAGGGGCATTTGGACTAGGGTTTGGTTTAACCTCTCTTCCCTCAAAATGCACAGCGATGATGGGTAAGGGTTCATGAATGGAATCTCCTATATGTGGGACCTCTAAAACTTCACCAGGATCATCTGGATCCTCTCCACTCTCCTTAGTCATCCCCACACTTAGGGTTATGCCCATGATCTCATCTAGCTCGGCCATCATCTTCAGCAGATAATCAGGCACATCATCGCCGTATTCATCCGGCTCTTCTAACAATCTCTCTAACTCAACCGCCCAATCGGATGGTTCTTCTAAGTTAGGGGCGGGTTCACCGACTTCCAACAGTGGATCGGAGTCCTGATGATAGTCTATGAAGGAATCAAGCATGCACACGGAGTGGCTATGCTCGCCAACATCTTCCACAGACTGTGTAGCGTCAAAAATCACCGACTCATCCCCCACACGAAGTGTGAGTTTCCCGTCAAAGACATCAATCACTGCCTTGGCGGTGCGCAAGAATGGGCTCCCTAAGATGAGTGGGACTCCGTCGTCCACCTCCATATCTAGAATAACAAAATCCACGGGGAAGACAAATTTGCCTAATTTTACTAGAATATTTTCCACAATTCCCCGTGGATACTTGACTGAACGGTCAGCCAAGGCTATGCTTATGCGCGTCGGCTGAGGTTCACCTAAGTATAGCTGCTTATACAAGTAATAAGGCATCAGATTTATGCTAGCACCTAGGTCGGCCAACGTGTGGTGCAGGGACAAACTGCCTAGGTGACATGGGATCATGAAACGACCCGAGTCTCCCAGTTTCTCTTGCAGTTTGTTCTGCACCACTGCAGAACATTGCTCACTAAATGAGACTTTAGAGACCTCCTCGAGCTTCTTCTTGTTGGAAAGAAGATCTTTAAGGAACTTGCCATACTTTGGCATTTGCAGGAGGGTCTCTATCAGCGGAAGATTGACCTTTAGTTGTTTAAACAAGTTAAGGAAGTGACTGTGCTCCCTGGCTTGCATGAATGGCAGCAAACGTGCTAGGTTGGAAACACGAGTCAGGTCAATCTTGGGGGTCTGCATCTTCGCCCCCTTCTTCTTCTCCTCTGCCTTCTCGGCAGGCACCTCAACTATTTTCTCCTCGTCCACCTGCTCCTCTGCCATCTTGGCATCGATCTCCGCGAATCGAGCTCTCCAGTCAATTTGTTTAACCTCTTTAGGTGACGGAATGTTATACAAACTGGAGTGGGAGTCACCCTCTACGACCTCTTTCTCCTCCACACTCATGACCGACATGGCCATCACTGAAGCGTTGGAGCCTGAAGACTGACCTCCGTGTTGATGCTTCAGACTCTTAGCGATGTCCTCAACCGTGCGTTGCAAATTATGGAATGTCGATTGCTGATTCTTTAGTAGAGTGTCATGGCTATCCAATCTCTGCCTAGAGACTTTGTCCTGCTGGACTAGGTGGGCAAGCAATTGTGTCTGCGTCTCAAGCATCTCTTTAATCGATGTCGTGTCGACACTGCTTCCCGAGCTCGCTCCTATCTCTCCTCCTCCCTGCTGCTGATACTGTTGGCGACCATTGAACCCCGATGGGTTGTTTCCAGATCTCCATCCCGAGCCAAATGAATTTTGATTGTTATACCCTCGATTATGGTAGTGGTTACCAACATAGCTCACCTGCTCTGGATTTTTGACTGGGCAGTCCCGGGTGTCGTGGCCTCCCCTGCACACTTGACACCGCTGAGCGCTGAGCTTCAACTCTTTGATCTCGAGGCGAGGGCAGCAGCCATGCTAGAATCAGGAGTGACCTGATCCACACCTCTAGGAGATGTGGTGGGTGCTATAGAACTAGGAATGGAAGTCCTAGTAGATGGGTACTGCTGTTCGGCCTGAGCAAAGCTCTTGAACATCTCCTCACACTCTGAAGGCTCAAACTTCTCCATGATGTGGCCTCCCACAGCTGTATTGAACATTTGCTGCTTCTTGAAGGTGAAACCATTGTAGAACTTCTCCATTATTGCCCAGTCGGAAAGACCATGATGGGGACACCGACTCAACAGCACGTTGAACCGCTCCCAGGACATGTGATAGGTCTCGTCAGGATCCATCCGGAAGGAGTGGATTTGATCCATATGGCGAGCGGCCCCGGAAGGTGGATAGTATTTCTTGAAAAACTTGGCTTCGAGATCCTCCCAAGTGGTGATCGAGTTATCGGGAAGATTATCGAGCCAAGATTGCGTCCTTAGACACACCCGTGATATTGAACATATCACATATGCGCGCGAAGCGGGACACATGTCCCGGTGCATCCTCATCCTCAAGGCCATGGAACTGAGTGGCATGAGTGATCATACTCATGACATGTGATGGGATCTGCCAAGAATTGACATTAGGAATAGCAGGGCGTGTGATCGAAGATCTCGCGCCCGTGACCCCAACACTGGCCTCTAGTGTACAGTATGTCTCACTGGTGGATCAGCGTTGCCCATGGTAGGAAATGGAATAGGGCAAATAGGACGTACCTGGGTGTCGCACAATTTCTTCAAACACTCCCACAAGTCGCGGGTGCGCTCGTATAGCTCTCGCTCGGGCTCTAAGAAAGCAGAATAAGATGGTGATCCCTGTGAGCGAGTGTTGTGCATAAACAGAAAGACACAAGATAGAAGGAAACAGAAAGACTCAAAGAACCAGAAAGACTCGATTCTAAGTTAGACACGTAAGTAACACAGAAGACAGACACACAAGACGGACTCTAAGAACACAAAATAAACCAAAAATCAAACAAAGAACTAGTCAAAGCTAATATTGCTATTTCCAAGTGTCTCCGGCAACGGCGCCAAAAACTTGATGTCGTCCTGACGGTCTATAAAAACTAACAATAAAACCTAACCTAGACTCCTAAGTAATAAAAGGAATACCCTCTAACTAAACCGCACTGACAAGCAAGTGAACCTATCGAGTGTAGCACAGCTTAACGGTAAACCGAGTTATCAAACCCTAGAGACACTACGAATAACAAAACTAGACTCTCGAACTAAAGATTGATTTGGTTGGGGGGGTTTACTACACTAAAGATTATGACTAAAAATGCAATACTAAGAACGACTCTAGCTATCAAGACAAGAACAAAGGTGAAATCAAGATTAGGAAGAATACCACCTAGGTCGGAATCCTACTCGTAAAGCATAACTTCTACCGGTTCTGGAAACTAAGATGGATCTGGGTTTCTAAGGATGACAACTAAAAACGACCAAGTGGATCCCTAATCACTCTCAGGGTGTCACCAACTAAGCTACTCAAAGCGTACTAAACTCACCAGATTGTCGGATCACTTCTCAGGTATTTCCAACTATGATAAAGTACCCTAATGAACGGATTACCTCTCAGTCTCACCGTCACCAATACATTCAAATAATGCACGGGGTAATCTCAGGATAACAACTATGATTCAACTAGCAACAATCACTAGATACCTTATGCTAACGCCCTCTCCGACTGTTAACACTTGGATTCCTAATGACGAAGACTAACCGACTAATTCTCACCTCTCGGGTATTGAACTAGGACACACACTTAATTCAAATCAGCAGTCAATTAACAACTCCTATGGTCAATACGTCTAGCAAACCACCGAAATCACAAACTCTAAGATCTATGACCTAGATACGCTAATCAAACCGGAAAACAACCACAATTAACGGTAGGAATCAATAATCAATCATAAACTCATAATTAAGCATGCATATTCATCACGATTATTACACTAAGATCGTTTACAAAATCATTAATCCATTCAAAATCAACCTAAACCGATAAAAACTGCAACTTTAACAAGCAATCATCATAAGACCCAGACAGTATTAGGTTTCAACACCACATTGCCAACAACCCTGTTTTTCATGAACGTACCAAGCACGTCAAAATGGATTGCTACTTTATTCGAGAAAGGGTCGAGTCACACGAGATCATACTAATGCACATCGACATGAAGATGCAAATTGTGGACCTGTTTATCAAGGGATTAGGAGCACAACAACTTCAGACACTTCTTTTCAAGATAGGCATTCGAAACCTACATGCTCCATCTTGAGGGGAGTTGTTAGTTGCATATTTAGGCATGTTTTATCTTAATTTTAGTATTCATTTTTACTACATATCATGCATTTATCACTTGTATATTCTTTTATTTTGTATAACACTTGTTTTGGTGGAACGGAATCTACTTTGGATATTTTTTGATGTTTTTGTAGGTATGGATTTATTCCTAAGGATCACAATGAAGATTGGAGATGGTTGGAAGGAGTCTTGAAGATTAAAGCTTGCATTTTAAGGTTAAAGATAATTTTAGACAAAATGTTAAAACGGCCGTTTCACGTTTATGCAGAAAATTTACACAGCTGTGTAGAGCTGCTGAAAGAAAAGAAAAAAATGATTAAAATATTATATTTTATAGATTTAATTTATTACTATAATATATATCAACTATATATTTAGAGATATATATCATGCCTACGTGGTACGGTTAAAAAGGAGGGATCATCACAAAATCATGACAACTCTCTTTTCCTGGGAATCAACGCAAGCGAGTAACAAAGGAACCAAGTGAAGATTCAGTTTTTGAAGAAACAATTCCATATTATTATTCTTTTAGTTCGTAAGTTTTCGTTTTAATTTTGTTTTCGTTTGTTTTCGGTTTGATTGATTTAGCGGTCATGTCCGGCTAAATCAATTTTGATTTCGACACTAAGGTTTATTTTTTTTGGTTTGATTCGAAACTTATGTGAAACGATTATGAGATCTAATATTTGATTGGTTTGTTTACGTGATTTCTTGGTTTCAAATCCGGAATCTTTTCTGGAAAAATATTAGATTGTTAATAAAACTGACCACTTTGTTAATTTCTCTAATAAAATTTTTCAAGTTTAAAACCCTAATACGATTTTAATCTTGATAAAAGGAACAAATAACGGTTCGTGTTTGTATATGAATTCGATCTCGTTATGGAAATCATACAATCTAGTTAAACATTCTGAACGACGTGTGTGTTTAATTTTAATCGATACTTCCATCACTGCAACCCGCACATTAAGGTCCGAACAACGTTAACTTAGAGTAGCGGGTTGGCTCTAACCGACGAACTGCGCTTGGTTAGACATTAGATGGAGTGGATTTCCGAACGGCGCGACGTCAAGTATTGATACAAACCATATAAATAAAGGATCATTCCACTATAATTTTTAATGATCGTAAGTCGAGTCAAGCTAAGAAAATACCTTTGTGTTGGAGTTATCTTTTTAGCATTTGATTTCGCTCAACAATTTAATTAATGTTTTTACTATTAGTTTTTCATAATCAAAATCCCCCTCGTTGTATTTTAGTAACAACCGTATCTACGCTTAAAATATTTTGGTATGATCTTGTTTAATCTGTATCTCTGAGGATACATGAACCTTACTTCCATTCATACTAGTAGGTTCACATTTTATTAATTTATTTGGTGGATTCAACACCCATCAGAAGTAAAGGATCTTGGTCAACCTGCTCTATATTTAGAATATTCCTACCTTGATTTGATCCACGATACAGCTACGCGTTTCCTTATTCCCTTCCATACATTTTGCTATTTCCTATGTTTAGATATTGACCTTCATTATTTATTTCGATGTTCTACCATGTAAGAAGATTAATCGAAATATACGGAAAGATATTGATACTATCGAATCTTTGAATAATGGGCTACCCAAGGTTGATTATGTCATCGTCTAAACGGATATCATGTGTTCAAAACATGGATCAAGTCTTTGTTTTCAGTATCTTCTTTTGGCACTCTCTTCATGTTAGACATTTAGTGCAATTAAGTGTACTTTTGTATTAGTTGTCTTGCAATTGACCAACAAGCTCAAGTCCTTTTAAGTTTTCTCTAACTTTATACAACAACAAATCTTTTACTTATTTTGCCTTCTAAATATTGGATTCCCCCTTTTTTGCCTATGCCATCTCTAGCATGTGGGTTGTAACTAGAGGTTGTAAAAACGACAAGTTGGGTAACATGTCAACATAAGTTGTGTTTGGTACACGTCAAAATCGGGTTTAATTAGATTTCCTGCCAATACTTTTTATCTATTTCTTTTAATTATAAAAGTACTAGATGTATTAGGTTTGATTTTGAATATATAGTATTAATATAATTTGTTTACCGAGTATGGTTGTTGTTGTTTCTAGTATTAATATGAGGAACTGTGGGATGGCGGCATTTTGATTTGATGCGATCAGGGTTAGTAAAAACATCGGCTCTTTAAACTCCTTGATCTGTTTTTTGGGTGTTGTAGATTGTATTATTAAAACAAATAATTTTTTTTTTGTAAACAAAGAATGAACGGATTGGGCTCAACCAAATATTTTTTTTAAATAAAGAATTATATATACTCTACTAGATTATAAACCCGTATACATCAGTGAACAACTCTATATAATTTACTAATTTGGAGGAATTAGTGCCACGTGATAAGTTGGAGTGGTTTTTTTTGAGTCAAATGGTCTTATTTTATAATATAATAATATTAAAATTTTAATATCATTACTATCTTATTTAAAAGCTTAAAAAAATAATCGGTAAAAAGGATGAGAAGCGGATGAAATTGTAACTTAATTGTAAGGCATGAGCCTTTGAGGGAATTCACCCGCCTATATTTTTAATTATTTTTTTTAATGTAAATGTTTTTTTTAATATTTTTTCTCCGGCGTCGTAACTACGGATTGTAAATTTTGTTTATTTTTTTAAACTTTCTTAAAATCTTTACTTTTTAGAAGTAGATTTTTTTGTTATTTGTTTTTAAGTTATTAAAACCATTTTTTTTAATGTTTTCGTTTTTTTGTCTAAACCTTTCATTCATATTTTAAGCTATAATTTTGTAAATTTGTTGTGTATTATAAAAAATACGGTTTTTGTTAAAATCGAGTGGCGAACATGAGCAATCACGTATCGGTTTTTTCACGATTTTAATACCAGTATACGGGTTGTCCGAACCAAGGGCGAAACTTTGGGGGTGTTTGGGATTACATATTTTAGTCTTCTTATTGACTTTTTCAGAAAGTCATAAAAAGTTTTGAGCAAAAACTACTTTTTACTCTTTTAAAAAGTTAAAAATATAAGCAAAAGTCCCTTTACATAAAACACCTTTTAACTCATCAAAGTTAATAAGTTGAGCCCCCTTAATATGGGCTAGAAGAAGCCCCCAAACACACTTTTTTGCTAATAAGTATTGGTTTTGACGCACTACATTTATTTTATATTAATTATAGTGTTTGATACCTTATAATCTAGACCAAAAACCCAAATCTGTTTCATAAATCCACTAAAAAATTTGGTTTTTCCCTAGTTTTTTGCTCATAACTATTGATTAGTTTTAGTATTTCGGCTCTTCTTAATCCAGATTAAAAGTTCAAATCCATTACAAAATTTGGTTTTTTTATTTTTAATATTTTCAGCCTCAACTTGAATTGTTCAAATTTCGTCACTGGTCCGAACCCTACAAATTTAAGCTATATTGTTAAGATTCGATACATCGCAACGTGCGATTCGCCAAATCACGCGGATGCTTTTACTCAGTGTTTTGAAACCCAGACAGGACCGACGGGTCAGACCGGGAACCGAATACTTGGGCGGTCCGGTTATAAGTTTTGAAAAGGCCTGTAACGACCCACCCCAGTTGGACCTGTTGGCTAAGTGGACCGGTTGGCTAAGTGGACCGGATTTAATGAGTTTCTTAATGCCTAGTTCTTTTTATAGAGAGGAAATGAGTGATGAGTTTCATCTTGTGGGCGATGTGGGATAGTTTTCAATGTTGAAAGTATAGAATATAGATAATAGAGGGAACAAATGGCAAGACTTAAAAAGAAATGACAGTCCCTGGATTCGAACATAAAACCATTTGATTGCAAAAAAGAAACAATTACTAACTGTGCTCCCATGTTACATTGTTGTTTGATGCTTATCTCTGTTGGAATTTAAATTATAACTAGCATACTCATAACAAGTTTCATTTTATACATAATCCCCCAAGCACTATCTTATTTGTATCTGAATCATCTTGTTATCTTTAAAGTTGTACAAGAGTGATAGTTATTCTTTTCAAACTTGTTTGCATTTGATTAAAAAAAATTTCGAACTTTTTAAACGTTTACATTTTTTTGTTATATTTTTTATATCATTTGTATTTTTATATTTTCTATATTTTATTTTTATATTATTTATTATGTCATCCAATTTTTAAATAAGATCCAACGAGTCCAACCAATAGAAAACATTTCTTTTACTAGTTTACTATAATCTTAATGACAAAAGTTTTCAAATACGAGGGTGTAAATAAACCGTCATATGACCGTGATGCCCGTAGTAACGTCATCCACACCGTGTTCCGATCTCCGTTCATGGCGGCCCAACACCAGTGCGATCAAAACCCTAAATCTTTTGAGAACTATCCAGTGCCGTTGTCTCCGCCATTACCAGCGATTTCGAAAGACATAGAACTGAGCAGGGCCATGTCTGCTTCGTCTAAACCGAGCCTCTTTTCTCTTTCTAGAACTCACGTGCTTCTAGAAGACGATTGGCTCATTGCGTTGAATAAACCCCAGGGTGTTTACTGTGAGACTATTTTGGCTTCTGTTCGGACTCTCATCAACGATTCTGATCATGAATCAGGGGAAGTAGGTGAACATTTATTTACCGATTTTAGTTTCGGAATTCATGAATTTGTTGATGATAATCAAAATATGTTAATTAGCTGTATCATTGTTTTTTTATTGCTTTTATAGCAAAATAGAGATTGTTATATATTGTTTGAGCATTTTTTGATATTAATCATGGAATCTCAAATTAGGGCAAAGAAGGCTCAAAGTAATCTTACCAACAATGTTTTCAGAAGCAGACCGGAGAACGAAACTGTCCACCCTAGAGGTCCGCCGGTCTGACCGGTTGAGCCGTATTTTAAGAATTGGATGCCGTTATAAATAATGTAAATATTAAACTATGTATATAGATACAAAATATAAAAATATTATGTGTTTTGATATCAATTTGCAATTTTAATGATATACAAAGACCATAGTAGTCAAAGGCGCTAGCGCACTCAAGGCACAAAAGTCAAGCCTCTGGCTTTTTTGCAAGGCGCTTAAAAACGAGACGCATAGTGTAAAAGTACCATTTTTAGGGACTTTAGGCTTGTTTAGGGCTAGTTTAGGTTGATTACTGGCTGGTTTAAGGATTTTAAACATGTTTTTTTGGTGTTTTAGACGTATTTGGCTGGAATTTTGCCAGAAAATGGGGCTTTTTGGCTGAAATGTGCCTGAAAATGGGGCTTTGCAGACGAGGCAAGGCTGTGCCTGAAAATGGGGTTCCCGTTCCAACCGGCCGGTCCGGTTCCGAAAACCCTGCTTACCAATGAATTATGTCAAAATTGAATCTAAAAAGTGGTTCTTGTTCGACTTTTACTTGTGTTTCAGAGTAAAGTATGTGGTGAGTAATGATATTGGCTTCAATTTCTTTGTTTTTGTTATGCATATAGTTTTTGAGGTTAAATGCATACATGGATGGTGTTGTTTTAAAACACATCGCGCTAAGACGGATGCATTTCAATACCTTGGCTTTAATTTGTTTTGAATATGTTCGTGTTAAAGAGTACTTAATCGTATGTTTTCAAAGTGATTATGCTATAATCAAAATGTGTGAATTTGCTGTTTCAAAACATGCTGCTTTGGAATTGATTGTTAGTTGTAATCATAGTTTCTAATTGGCCTTTAATCAAAATCGAACATTCTTATATATTGTTTGGACATATGATCCGAAACCAGTTAGCATTGAACTGTATAACATCTAGAACTCGAGAAAATTTGGTAGTCTATCATAATTGAATCCAAACACTAGTATGTTTGAATCCCTAAGATCAAGAACGGACGCTTTTCTTGGCATTGAAAGAGTACTAGATGATGTGTAGATCCTGTAAAACTCTTACTTTAGTTTCAGAGATAGTTTTCAGAGGCGCTAGGCGCATCCAAAGCGCATAGGCCTCGCCTGGGCCCTAGGCTGTAGGAGAAATTATGGTCGCCATCTGGATGGGGACTCAGGCGCAAAAAAGCGATGGCCTGAGAAAAAAAAGCACTATCGCCTCAAAACTGCGCCTAGGCGCCCTAGGCGAGGACTTTTAACAACTTGGCTTCAATTTCATTGTTTGTTTATACATATGATGTTTGAGGTTAATGTATACATAGATTGTGTTGTTTTAGAACTCATCGCACGTACGAGGAATGCATTTTCTGGTAATTTATCCTTAAAGAGAATATTTGAACTTTGTTTAAAAGATTGCATATTTAGTCCTGGTAATTATGTAGGTACCCAGTCAAAGAAGACGGAGTTCCATCTTGCAAACAGACTTGATCGCGATACAAGTGGTGTGATATTAGTCACTAAATCACATAAAGTAGCTGCAAAGCTTGTTAAGGCTTTCACAGATCACAAAGTGAGAAAAACATACATCGCTCTCTGTGTAGGGCAGGCCCCAAAATGGAAAAAGCTCACTATTAAATCAGGCCATGGGCGGTCAAAGTTTGGAGCTTGGCGCGTGTATGCTACAAAAGATGTGGGTAGGATCTTACCCGGCGGGTCTTCTGTTAGAGACATGGAAACTTCATTTGAAGTATTATCAGTTAACGGTGACCAATGTAATGAAGAGTCGAGTGAAGTGGACATTGTGGTTGAAGAGAAGTCATTGATTGAGTTTTTGGGAAATAAGGTTGAGGTTTTGGTGCGCGCTTATCCTAGAAGTGGAAGGACACATCAAATTCGGTTGCATTGTCAGTATCTTGGGATTCCTGTAAGGGGAGATGTGAAATATGAGGGTGTTTATGAGTGGAATGGGAGGGTTTATGATGGTCATCAACTTCATGCTGAGTGTTTGTGTTTTGAGCATCCTGTGACGGGTTCTCCTGTCGTCATTAACGCCCCTTTGCCATTATGGGCTACCCAAGGTTGATGATATCATGTGTTCAAAACATGGATCAAGGCTTTTCAGTACCATCTTTTGGCACTCTATTCATGTGTAGGTCCAAAAATAGACCCAACATCATGTTAGACATTTAGTGCAAATAAATGTATTTTGTATTAGTTGTGTTGCAATTCATCAACAAGCTTAAGTCCTTTAAGTTTTCTCTAAATGCTGGCTTTATAGAACACCAAATCCTTCATTTAGTTTACCTTCTAAATATTGGATTCCTTTTTTTTTTTTTTGGCATATGCCATCTCTAGCATGTAGGGTGTGACAAGAGGTTGTAAAATTGACGGGTTGTGTAACGGGTCAAACATAAATTGTTTTTGGTATACGTCGAAATGGGTCGGGTTCAATTAGGTTTCCTGCCAATACTTTTTTATCTAAGTTCTTTTAATTGTAAAAGTATTTGTTTTATAGGGTTCAATTAGCTTTATTTTATATGAACGTCGGTCTTTTATTAACATTATCACTTCTTTAATTACTATGTCGTTTCGATTTAATATTTTTTACAGTTACGTCTGCATTTCGGTTTAGAGACGGTCGCCTTTATGATGTGATACGTGTAGATATTTAACCACAACAAATCTGCCTAAGAATAGAAATTTTGCACACAAACTTGGATTCCCCCAAAAATCATGAACCACTATCAGATTAAACTATTTGATGGTACTAATAAAATGATCAGTCGGATTAGATTTGGGGTTTCCCTCAAGAACGAATTTTGATTCTTTGGTGAAAAGTAACCGTACCAAAGGAAAAAGAAAAAAAAGAACTGATCAAATTTTCCTGTGTATGTGTGTATATGATAATACATGGATCCTTTGTTAGGTCAAAACTTGGATCCATCAGCTCAAAGCCCAAATTGTTAAGCATTAGTTCCAAGCTCACTTCAATATAATGAATAACCTTTTATATTAACGGCCCAACAAAATAATTAACCAATTAAATACAAAAAAATATTAGTGTATTCAAACGACCCAGCACTCCGCATCTCCTAACTCGTTCAATATTCAACAATATTTACTCGATCATCAAATTAATCCAATACCACCAAATATATGTCTATAACAATAAAATTACCAACATTCCTCCCACATTTTATTGATATCCATGATTAACTTAAATTTCTTCTCCAAAGAAACACAAACTTATGCATAAATGAAAATGTCCTATGGATTGAATTTTCATCTTAGGATATCGAACGGTTCAAATATCGAGGTGTCACTATGGATTGAACCCTTGCTATCCATTTGAATACCTGAAGTTACTATACAGATAAGTTCAGAAATTCACATGTTCTTACTTGACACAATATTTTACTAGCCTGTGTCCTAATCTTTCAAAGAATATATCAAAGCTTAAGTCCAAAGCTTCTTGAAATGGCTAAATTTCATATTCTTATAGGTAGTTCATTGTTCTTGCACCTGCACTACAATTTATCAATGAATTAGGGTAAAATAATGCATAAAATTACACATATTTATTGCACGATTTTACCCCAGTTTTATGCACGGTTATTGGAAATTTCATGAGAATCGATACTACCTTGCATTAATTGTGAATTTCCAGGGTTTGGTGATGCATTGTGGATTTACGAGGGGTTACTGATGAAATTTGGAAGGTTCTGTGTGAATCAGTAAGGAGGCACGGTCGTGCCCCACTATGCATGGTCGTGCCTAACCCTAGACTGTGCGTTGCTTCCCACGACTGCGCTCCAACCTTGAGATCAATCCCTAGTATAGTGAATTGTAACCTCGGATATCAAAGAACCAATAGAAATTGCAGATCGGTGAAACACCTGACACACGACCGCGCCCAAGAGATGCATTACCGCGCCTAAAGGGGAGGCACAACCGCGTCCCCTACCTACGCACGACTGTGCCTAGCCTTTTTCTATAAAAAAAAAAGACCTACATTTGTTCCAGAGAAGGAGTGTGGAGTCTAGGGAAGAAAAGCCCACTGTTTCACTCCCGAATTCTGGTGACTTTCACCCATTTGCAAGCAACTTTGAAGAATTCTAACATCGAGATAAGCATCATCCATCATCTAGATTGGATTCTTGGTTTGATTCTTGTTAATTTTACCATGAACCATGTAACTTTTGCAAGCTTTTTTGTTGTTCTTGAGCTCATGATGAGCAAAACACTTGGTATCAATTTGGTTTGGATGAAGTTTAGTAAACATCAATAGCAACTCATCAACTGATTCGTGTCAACTTGGTCAGAAGTAGAAATGGGCGATCTTGGTCAGAAGTAGAAATGGGCGATCAGTAGCAACTACTCATTAGTAGCTACATAGTTACTACTGATAGAGTTACCGTTGATACGCAAGCCATTAGTAGCAACGTGCTGATTTAACTGTATAACTGCATCTGTTATATTCGTCAACTGTCATGCATTTCAGTGAAAACTTGCAACAATTCATTGTAATGGTTCAACCACTATACAAAGGATTCATTTGGTCTATTTTCAACAACGAATTACAACTTCATTTTCATAGAGAATACCTACTCGCTCATTGGAAATTACTCTCTGTCTTATCCAATTATCGATTTTATTTACCCGCAAAATACTTTAATCATACATGATACATAAAGCAATATAGGAAACCATGAAATCACGATAACCTAAGGGCAACATATTAGTTGAATAGTTGGTGATCATATGAAAGCTCGATCATTTTAATTTACCAACACAATGTACAAGTCACACATAATGATATTCAAATTCAAACAAAATATCCCATGCCATACAATTAATCACCCATAAAAACATCACATGCAAAAAAAAAAGAAGTCCATACAAATATTATGTTTCCATTTGGAAACTTATTTATAGTACTTATGGGTACCAAGCTTATTTCCTGAATGAATGTTTCACCAAGCCTGGGAAATGTATATCCATAAAGTAGCCTTCCCAGTCAATAGACTTTGCATCAAAGAAGAACGTCTTCATCTCATCTTTGAAGCTCTCTTTCATTATGCAATGCAGTTTCTTGAGATTCGCATCGTCAAAACTACAAAGTACGAAAGATGCAGTTATTCAAAAAGATAATTGATCCCTAAACAAAAAGGCGCGCTACTGAGCCAAAATGGATGAAAGATTAGTTCAATTACATCATACTGATG
The DNA here is from genome assembly GCA_023525975.1 of Smallanthus sonchifolius. Taxonomy (NCBI): domain Eukaryota; kingdom Viridiplantae; phylum Streptophyta; class Magnoliopsida; order Asterales; family Asteraceae; genus Smallanthus; species Smallanthus sonchifolius. Next base: position 23,352,299 of record CM042043.1, read on the forward strand.
AGAGCGTATGGTTTATAAAGATCTGCAAGTCGGAATATGACTTTGATCTTTCGATCAACATTGAAATACCAAGCACTAAAAGCTCCAAAAAGTAATATGTTTGCATATTCTAACACCTTCAATCAAAGAAGAAAAATGTTAACGAAAATTGAAGTGGCTTTTTTCGCAATAAATCTGAGACTAAGTGAAGAGAACACCTTTAAGGGGATCATGTATCTGACCCCCATATATCTGTTGAAGCTAGACATGGTACTCAACAACATAATATTATTGGTTGTTCTGATAGGGTTTCCTTGCAGATTTATCAATGGCTGCTGTGCAAAGTAACCACATATATAATTCAGCAACGTAGAAACTTGTAGCGGATTTGACGTGGATGATCCGACGTGATAAATGGTCCTGGAGTAAGGTTTATTAAGATGAACCACTATCGTTACGAGCATAGCGTTAATCACCATGTCTGCTGGACACTATAGGTAAAATCATGAACAAAAATGTAATTCAAGATTGGATATTAAATCAAGAAAATATTGTATTCAAAATTGAACTTACAAAGTCAAGTACTTTGGAAGGATCCCCAAGAAAGGTTGAAGTCCTTCCTCTACCATATGCAGCAATGAAACTATCAATGGTTCTGGAAAATTCAATTTAGGTTCATGTTAAGAATAATAAAGTGAAATGTTAATATGATATTTTTTCAAATAGCATCTGAATTACTTGACGCCTTCGATCCATCCAGGAAAGGGTTCTTTATAGGTACTGGTGATGATGGTAGGCCGTAGTACGACTAGTGGCACATCTTGTCTTAATCCCTCTAGCAATAGCATTTCGCCCATTGCCTTGGTGAATACATAAGTATTTGGCCATCCATGCAATTTTGCCCTTCAAACACAAATTATAGTGGTTATTAACAGTACTAATATGGCATACACATTACCCATCTTTCCACACTATTTGCACAAATGATTATATACCTTTGAGTACCAAAAGCCTTCATGGCAGATGAAATGACTTCTTCATTCGCGTTCTCAATGACGAGTTGCTTATGTCTTTCTAGTATCATCTTCTCCTCCTCTTTGATGTTGAGGTTATTTTTGCCATTAAGTGTCTCACCCATTTTAAATGGAGTTTCCAGTATGATTCCAGACTTCTCACCCGAGACGTAAGCTGAAATAAGACCAGGTTTAATTACTACAGATTTGGACACAAATGGGTAAGTCAATGTAGGGTTAATCTTGATGGGTACGGGTCAAAACTGGGTCAAATTCGGGTCATTGGGTTACGGAGCTGAGTTTGTGGGTATGTTTGGATGGGTCAAGTCATTAGAAAGGTTAATTTAGGAACATGTTTTTCATTTTTTATTGTGTTTAGATCATGGTTTTTTTTCTCTATTTATGTCAAATGTTTTGGATTAAATGTTTGTAAGCAGTAAAATCATTCTCTAAATATTAGTCTGACCCAACAGTCATATTTACAAATGTATACATACCTGTGGACACATGAAGAAGTAGTTTTATGTTGGTGCATTCGTTGACAAAGCTGGAAACATTCTTAACTCCAAGTGTGTTAATCCCAAATGCTACGTCGTATCTACAATCACATTCTATGTTATATCGCCAAGTGTGAAGAACATATGAAATATCTATGTTTAAGTTATGTAAGGGATACCTTTCATCAAACTTTGTATTGGCAGCAGAGGTAACAACAACATCCACTTGTTTTCGAATCTTGTTTAACAAATTGATGTCTGTCACGCCTAAATTTTCCATGCTTATATCGCCGGCCACTGGTGTTACTTTTTCTGATATGAATGTATGGATTTTTGTACCATGTTTCTGTTTTAGGACCCTAAATAGATCCTTTTCGGTGACCTATATATTTATGATGCATGAGCCATAAATAAGAAATGTTGTTGCAGCAATTATCACATAAGTTATGCATAGAGCAAATAAAAAAGTGGCAATTTCTTATATACCCCTGCAAATTTGAAAAATATCATATATACCCAACAAAAACTAAAAATATTATATATACCCTTACAAACATTTAATAATATCATATATACCCATTTCATTAAAAACTATTTAAAATAGGGTTATTGGATTTTAATAATCCCACCTTTTACCAATTGACCAATAATAATCCCAACTGAGAATATTCTTACCACTAGTCCCTACTTTCAAACTATTTTGTTAAATTGGACTTCCCGTTAAAAAAACTTAACGCCGTTAGATTTTATATGGCGTGGACATCTGCAAACTGCCGGAAAGTCGAGCCAAGCTAGCAGTGGTCTCGTGGTGGGTTTTGAAATTGGCTTTGGTGGTGTTTAACTAGTCTCGTTGGTCAGGCAAGTCCAAACAGAGATAACGGTAGTGTTTAACGAGACCAGTTAAACACCACCAGAGCCAATTCAAAACCCACCACGAGACCACTGCTAGCTTGGCTCGACTTTCCTGTGGTTTGCAGATGTCCACGTCATATAAAATCTAACGGCGTTAAGTTTTTTTAACGGGGAGTCCAATGTAACAAGATAGTTTGAAAGTAGGGACTAGTGGTAAGAATATTCTCAGTTGGGATTATTATTGGCCAATTGGTAAAATGTGGGATTATTAAAATCCAATAACCCTTTAAAATATGACCATTTTACCCTTATTTCTCTAAACTTTAATATTTTATATTTACCCATTTTTAACATTGAAATTTCATATGTACACATTTTCAACTTTAGAATTTTATATTTAACCATAAAAAATAGTTTTCTCAAAATACTATTTTGAATTTCTTTTTTCATTCTTTTATAATTTTACCAATTTTCCTTTATAACAATAGCGTTTTGTAACTTTCTCACAATCATTTATTCTAAATCGATGCCTTCTCAATGAGTTTGGAGAACAGCGATAGTCGTCATCAATAATAGGAGAGCGAGTGATCTTTTACGTACTGGATAAAACTAACAAAATTAGGTTATAAAAAATCATATAATGGATAAGGGTAGAATTGTCATAATATAACAAATTATTTATATTGGGTATATATATGATATTTTTAGTTTTTGTTGGTTATATATGATATTTACCTATGTTTGTAGGGGTATATATGATATTATCCCAATAAAAGATTACGTCATTTAATGTATTACCAAAATTTCAAAATACATCCTTTAACTAAGGAAATCACAGAAAACGTCCTTTACGTTTAAAAACCTTGCACGTTAATTTTTTTCGTAAAATGTGGTCACGTGCCATGTACATCAAATTGGTCTTTTCACATTTACAGGGACTATTTGTGTAATTAATTGGGGTATGACTTTAATAAAATTAGGGTTTTAAATTTTTTTTTTGTGGGTAAAAAGACCAAAACGCCCTCACATGCAACGCATGTGACCAAACTTACCAGTGAAATTTAACGGTCGTCAGATCAAATAACGTAACGTGCAAGCTTTTTTATACATAAAAGACGTTTTCTGTAAATTCCTTAGTTAAAGGACGTATTATAAAATTTGGTTAATACTTAAAGGACGTATTTTGTAATTTGTTATTATACATATTACATGCACGTACCTCTGAGTGAAACCGATGCAAAGCCGAGTTTTGATCTGAAGCTCTTATAAGTAGAAAGAGCTTTTTTATATTTGGTTGTACCCTTAGTATCTTTTCTACAAAGACTGCAGTGTATATACATACGTATCAAAATTATGATCAATCACAATGGGTAGATTAAGTGGGAGGATAAAGATACTTACTTTTAGCCAGAAATCCAGTAGCTCCGGTGACTAAAATAGTTTTATTTTCAAAACACTCGATAATGCTTCCCATTTCCATGAAAGATTAATTACATAAGATGGGTGTGAGTGAAAGCCTTTAAATTGTATGCGTATTATATATAGGTGTAGAACGCAGCTATTCTTTGAATAGAGGCTTGATACATGTTGTAAAGCAAACCACATGGTATACTTGATTATTCTTCCAATAAATAATGATACATGAAGATATGTATAATCGAAACACAAACACCCAAAATTGACAGCACTCACTGTAGAGGAAAAATAGTATTTTCTTAATCATTATACATTAATTAATAAATATATTATTATTATATATAGAGAGAGAGAGGAGGGTTAGGCTACAAAGGATTAAAACCCTACAAAGTGTATGAAGGAACCACAGCACGACACGTGTACAATGGGGAAAAATGAGGGAAAGGGCAATTGGGTCAAAAGTCTTTAAACAAAGAAAGAAATATGCATATGCAAGTCACATGCAATTTCTCCCATTTTTTTTAAAACGTTCATAACTTTTTTATACGTAATTATTTAAAAAAAAATTCATCATAAAATCGAGCGTCTTTTTATCTTTCCAACGAGTATGGTATTGCTATATTTCAAAAAAAAAAAAAGACCAACCGGTGTTGTTTGAAATTGTGAGTTTTTATAGTGTTTTATGGAGTTTTATGTTTATGGTGTTGAAATTTAAGCTAAAGTGTAAAACACCATAACAGAAGCAAAATGCCATAAACATAAACACGTCAAAACAACATGACTAAAAAAGCCTAAAAATAACATTTTGACATTGTGAAAACGTCATGACAAAAAAAAACTAAAACGTCATATTCAAATTGGCATCTAGGTGTAAAACACCATGAACCAAAAAACTCTTTGTTAAAAAACACAATGACTAGAAAAACTCAATGTTGAAAAACGCCCGGTTGAAAAGACCATAGATGTGTTGTTTGAAATAAGGAGTTTTTATGGTGTTTTATGGAGTTTTATGTTTATGGTGTTGAAATTTTAAGCTTAAGTATAAAACACCTAACAGAAACAAAACGCCATAAACATAAACACGTCAAAACAACATGACTAAAAAAGCCAAAAATTACCATTTTAAAATTTGTTATTGTGAAAACGCCATGTCAAAAAAACACTAAAATGTCATATTCAAATTGGCATCTAGGTGTAAAACACCATGACCCAAAAAACTCTTTGTTGAAAAACACCACGACTAGAAAAACTCAATGTTGAAAAACCTTCAGTTGAAAACACCATAGATGTAAAACACCATGTTGAAAACTCACTTTAATTCAAACGCATACTTAACCAAGTTTATGTTTATGGTATTGAGATTTTAAGCTAAAAGTGTAAAACACCGTGACAGAAGTAAAAACGCCATAAACATAAACACGTCAAAACACCATGACCAAAAAAGCAAAAAAAAAAAGAACATGTTGAAATTTGTCTTTTGTGAAAACGTCATTACCGAAAAAGCTAAAATACCATGTTCAAATTGGCCCACAGGTGAAAAATACATAACTAGAAAAAACTCAATGTTGAAAAATACCATGACTACAAAAACTCAATGTTAAAAAACACCCGGTTAAAAACACCATAGATGTAAACACCAAGTTGAAAAAAACTCACTTTAATTCGAACACAGCCTTAACCAAGTTTATGTTTATGTTTATGGTGTTGAAATTTTAAGCTAAAAGTGTAAAACACCATGACTGAAGCAAAACGCCATAAACATAAACACGTCAATACACCATGATAAAAAAATCCAAAAAAGACCATGTTAAAATTTTCCATTATGAAAACACCATGACAAAAAAAACTAAAACGCCATGTTCAAATTGGCCCAGGTGTAAAACACCATGACCTTTAAAACTCCATGTTGAAAAACACCATGACTAGAAAAAAAACTCAATGTTAAAAAATATCTAGTTGAAAACACCATAGATGTAAAACACCACACCATAGATGTAAAACACCATAGATATAAAACACCATAGATGTAAAACACCACAGATGTAAAACACCATGTTGAAAAAAACCCACTTTAATGTAATTTAAACAAAAACGATTTAAAAGAATATATAACACCATAGATGTAAAACACCATAATGTTTGTTGAAAAACACCATGACTAGAAAAAAAAACTCAATGTTAAAAAATAGTCAGTTGAAAACACTATAGATGTAAAACACCATAGATGTAAAACACCACAGATGTAAAACACCATGTTGAAAAAACCCACTTTAATATAATTTAAACAAAAAACGATTTAAAAGAATATATATATATATATATATATATATATATATATATATATATATATATATATATGTAGCAATACCATACTCGTTGGAAAGATTAAAAAAAACGTTCGATTTTATGGTGAAATTTTTTTAAAAAAATAATGACTTATAAAAAAGTTATGGACGTTTTAAAAAAGTGAAGGAAATGGCATGTGACTTGCAAGTGCAAGCTTTGGTGTTGAATCTTCCTATTCTACCCCTCCTAGTGATTTCCAAATTCCAGCTATTTATCAAAATGCTACCGCGTTAATCTCCACCACAAATGACTATGATCTAATGGCCCAGATTCCTTCCAAGACTTTGTAGGGTTTGTTCCCTTTCTAGCCTAACCTCTACCTATATATATATATGGTTGAATTCATGAGAAAACTCATTTTCATGAGAAAATCAAAAAACTTCAAAACCTAACCCACCCTCAAAAACCTAAACCCCCCACCCCACCCTCACCCAAAAACCTAACCCCACCCCACCCCCCAAAAAACCTAAACCTCCACCTCACGCCTCCAAAAACCTAACCTAAAAGCTAAACTAAACAAAAAAAACTAAACCCAAAAACTAAACCCAAAAGCTAAACCCACTATTTTTTTGAGTTTTTTTTTTAACGAGGACGGCGTGAGAAACATGGTCTCCGAAGCATTTGTTTAGTTTTTGAGTTATGATTTTTTTATTATTTTTTTTTAACTTTAATAAGTAGTTTTTTGGTTTTCTCATTAACAATAAGTTTCTTATGATCTTTCCCCTATATATATATATATATATATATTTCTCCGTCCCTCGGTACCAACAAGGGGTAGTACAGGAATATTCACCTGTTGTCCATCGACTACACCTTTCGGGCTGATCTTAGGCCATGACTCACCCTCCGTGGACGAACCTTGCAGAGGAACCCTTAGGTTTTCGGGGCATTGGATTCTCACTATTGTTTGTGTTACTCAAGCCGACATTCTTGCTTCAGCTTTGTCCACTACTGCGAATCCCTCTCTTTCCGTTTCCGTTGATGACTTTCTATTTTTTTATTTCAAATTTATAAACCCCTGTTTATTTTTTTCCTAGTTAAATGTGTGGAATAACTAAAAAATATTAAGAAAAATATAAAATCAAGCAATAAAAACAAAAATTTTATTTTATTCTTCACGTCCATGATTACGACCTAGATCATTCTATCTTCAATATATGTAGTTATTAATCCATATATGGAATTGACGTAAGACCCAATTCTATTTCTTTGATACATCTATTTATTCCGATGAATCTAAAATAATTGTTTTACTGTCATATAATACATTTCACCACTAGAATTCAATGGAATTTGAAAATGAACATATTTTTATTTGAAAATTATTTCAATTCAAATAAAAGATGCGTTGTAGAACGATCTATAGAACAACTGATACCATTTCATTTCTCAACTAAATTAGGAGTGCTTCTCCACTTCTTCCCCATACTACGAGTGAAAGGGATATGTGTAGCTGGGATTGGGCTTCTTATATAAGATCTATTTTACTTACCTAGTACAGTGACCCGTTTAGAAATTTAATGATGGGCTCGAGGGTTTAGGTTTTTGGGGGGTGGGTGGTGGGTTTAGGTTTTTGGGTAGGGATGGGCTGGGGGGTTTAGGTTTTTGGGTAGGGGGTTTAGATTTTTTGGAGTGAGTTAAGTTTTTGTGGTGTACTACACATATGCAATAGATTTAATGAGGAGTTTTTTTGTTTTCTTATGAAAATGAGTTTTCTCATAAAATCAACCATATATAATATAATATATATATATATATATATATATATATATAGGGTTAGAGAACTCTAAATATTTTGAGAACTCCTATCAATGGTTTGTACTTTTTGAATTTTCTATTTTTTTATATATTATCATGTGTTTATGTACATAAAAAATAATCAAACTAATTTTTACATACGTTTTTACATTTTTAAATTTTTACATGTACATGTGTAGGTAGTAAAACCTACACATGATTACACATGTGTAGGTAAAATTTTAAAAATGTAAAAACATATGTAAAAATTAGTTTGATTGTTTTTTATGTAGATAACATACACGACAATATATAAAAAATACAATATTTAAAAAATATAAACCATTGATAGGAGTTCTCAAATGATCCATTATATATATGTATATATATATATATATATATATATATATATATAGAGAGAGAGAGAGAGAGGCCGGTTATCGTACAAAGGACCCAAAACGTACAAAGCGTACGAAAGGGTTCCAACCGTCCGATTAATATGATCTAGGGTTGGAGATCACGCGGTGACATAAACGTAAATATCTTGAAAAATAAATAATCTTCCAGGTAAAAAAGGGTATTAATGTCAATTTTTCAATGCTCGTTTAATGAAATCACGTTTTTTTAATAAAATCATGTTTGATGAAATCACGTAATTCAAAAACTTGAAATCACGTTTAATGAAATTAAACAATTTAATGTGATTTCAATTTAAAAAAAGAAATCAAGTTTAATGATTTTAATGAAACTAAAAAATTTAGTGTAATAAAAAACAGAAATCACGCTTCGGCAATTCACGTAATTCAATTCACGCTACGGGAATCACGCCATTAGAATCACGCCATTAGAATCACGCTATTGATTTAATATGATTATTTATATTTGGATTCACGGAAGCCATCTATGCAATTCACGTTTTTGAAAAACACCTCCTATTTTACGCTATTGATTTAATACCTCCTATTACGCTATTGATCTTAATGTGATTTAATGCCGAAGCCATCCATGCGATTCACGTTTTTGAAAAATTACGTGATAGAGAAGGTATTGAATCACGTTATTGATTTTAATGTGATTTGTATTTGCAATTCAAGATATTAAATTGCAATTCTAAAATGTGATTTTATTTTAGAATTAGGAGGTATTGATTTTAATGTGATTAGGAGGTATTAAACCAAAAGTTGTTATGTTAAAAAGGAACTGTAAAACAACGGAATTCTAAAATTGCGTCGCACGATCATGAATTGTAAAATGACGAAAATAAACCTTCCCACTAAAATTAAGGGAAAACTTTATAGAAAACTAACCAAGTTTCAACTTTGTTCCAATTAAGTCACTGATATTTTTTTTGTCTCAACTAAGTCACTCAACTTTTAAAGGGGTGTTCCAATACTACGTTTTTACCTGTTTAGCAGGTTAACATGTCCATGTGTCATTTTTTTCTTTTTCTTTTTTTAATATATGATGACATGGAATTTAATTATCAAGGAATTAACATTTATTAATTAAAATGATAAATATAATCGATTGAAAAAACAACCGATCATATTCTTCAACCTAATCGTCGCTTGAAAAAACTCATAGAACAAGAAGAAGCGACCGATCATTCTGCTACCCTAATCGTCGCTCAAAAATACAAGAATCAATCAAAGGAGAACAATAATCACTCAATCGACTTCGTCTCACCAACGTTGTTCAAAACCCTAATTAGTAATCGAAAGAGAACAAGCAACATGTTAGTTTTAGATCTTGTTTTGCGATTTCATCTCACACCTGCTTAGTTGCTGTACATCATCATTGTTTTGCGATTTCATCTCACAAGAAACAGTTTAGTTGGTTGATTTTTTATTCTTTTTTTTTGTAATCGCCGTTGTGCCCAATGTGTTTGAAAAAGTTGCTGTACATCACCAAAGTTGATTTTTTGTTTGAAAAAGTTGTTTTACAGTAGTTTGAAAAGGTTACATATGAAGTGTTTGCATGCAAGAATTTTTTTGAAAAAGTTGTTGTACAAAAAATTAATTTGTTTTTCATTGCTTTGTTACATAGCTAATTAAGATGGACTTAGACGATGAGTTTAATCATGAAGAGGATAATGATGTTATTGTGAACCAACCATTCAATGATCCTTTGTTGAGCAACAGTTTGAAGAGAAAATGGAAGAGTTGAAAAGCATTTAGCAAAGGTGTGTATGGAAAGAAATCCAATTACTTGGTCAAGAGCTTTTTGCTGCTTGACAATCAGTTTTTATAGTAAACTTTTGATTATATAAATTATCTTGAAATTTTAAAACACATTTTACTATTGCTAGAATTTCTTTTGCAATTGTGGCATAATTTTTTTGGCTGTTATTCCATTTTCCGGAATAGAATCTTACCAAATTTTCTTGTTTATTTATAGGTGAAATTTGTTTAAGGATCCCACCATAGCCTATATCAGAGGCATCTGTTTCAATAATTTTTTTCCAATCTGGGTTGGCTATCATTAAGCAAGGAAGATTTTAAACTTTTTGCTAAATCTTTCGGATAGTCTTAGAATGGTTCTCCGACCATTGTTGAGGATTCTTTTTTAGTCTGTCATATAAAATGGCAGTATCCTCGGCTAAATTTTTATAATAGGGTAGAATATAATTTAGACTTCTTAAGAATCTTTGAAGTTGAGTCTTATCATGAATTTCATCTAGAAATTTTGACCCAAATTCAATGCTTCTATTGATAGGAATAATGTTTCCATTTTCGATATTATGGCCTAAAAATCTTATCTTTGTTTGAAAAAGCACCATTTTTTGTCTAGAGATAACTAAACCTTTATTTATGATAATTTTCTTGAATATATCAAGATGTTTAAAATGATTTTCAATGTCTTTTGAAAACACAAGGATATCATCGATATAAACTATTATAAAATCATTGTATGGAATAAAAATAACATTCATAATATTCTGTAATTCTGAAGGGGCATTCTTTAATCCAAATGGCATAACATTCCATTCATAATGCCCAGTAGGTACCACAAAAGTAGTCTTATACCTATCTTTTTCATCAATTTGGATTTGCCAGTATCCAGACTTAAAGTCAAATTTTGAAAATATTATAGCTTTATATAATTTATTGAGCAAATCTTTTTTATTAGGTATAGGATACCTGATCCAATTTAAAACTTTATTAAGAGGTTTGTAATTTATAACTAATCTAGGAATACCTCTTTCTTGTTTTGAATGTTTATTAACACAGAAAGCAATACAAGACCAAGGAGATTTTGATCTTCTGATTAAGTTTTTGTCAAGAAGAGATTTGATCTCTTGTTTACATAATTCCATATATTCGGAATTCATTTGACAAGGTCTAGCCTTAGTAGTAATTTTACTATCATTAAAATCATTTTCATAGGGAAGAAAAACAAAATGTTTTTTTCTGTCCCAAAAAGCATTTGAATGATCGTTGCATATTTGCAGACTAAATTGATTATTAATCATTTTTATCTTATCCTGTAATTTTTTATTGTTTATTATATCTTGAATATTTAATGAAAATATTTCTTTTTTGTAAAAAACAATTTGATTTATTTTTGCCTTTAAAAGGGATTCTTTTACATTATTTAAAGTTTTAGAAAAAAGATTTGTAATAAATGGAAAATATTTCTTTGTTTTGGAAAGATCCAAGCATATTTTTAATGAAATTTTCATTTTGCTGAGCCTCTATTAAGGCTGGATAGACATCTACCCATTGGGTATATAATTTTTTATTATAACTCAGGAAGAATGTTACTGAGTGGCCAAAATACTGCCACCAGTTATAAAACCAGACTGGAATTTCATGTCCGTAAGTATGAGAACAATTTTTTATGAACCAAGAATGTTTTTGTTTTGGGTTCTCATATAAGAATGTTTTATAAAAAAACATTCATGTAATCCAGTAATTATATTTAATTAGGACTTTAGTTTGGGGATGTATAAGCTCCCTTTCTTTTAATGGAGAAGTTCCCTATGTTTCTACATATATAATCTGTTTTACCACTATCTTACTGAAGTTATAAACATCAGGCTGACCAGCATGATAGTGTTCAATCTCACAATTTTCTTTTTTCAGAATATGCTCATAGTATTGTCTGGGCTTATAAGCCTCTGCAGGATAGAATCATGTATCCATATATCTGTGTTATTAATAACCATGGATTATTTCTCCATTTTATGTCTTTATTTTCTAAAAGAAGTATAACTTCTTTATGTGGACTTTGAGCCCAACTACTAATATCATCTTCTGCTTCATTAGAAATAGTTTTAGCATATGATGCTGATGCTTCAGAGTCATTATTAGACTTCTCTTTTGAGGCTTTACAGGCCGGAAATTCCTTATAAAAGGATATTATCTGATTGAGTATTTGAACTCGATGATGAAGCAATATTTTCTGCTATAAGCTTTCGATTTTCAATTTGGGATATGACCCTTGGATTTGAACCACCTCTTCCTTTATCTCCTCTTCCTTAATCCCAAGGAAGCATTTCTGAAAACATCATCCATTAGAAATAATTATTTCTTTTTTACGTAATAAACGTTTCTTTTCTTTTAAGTAAGAAATTCGAATATTAATTTTATTAATCATATATTTTTTTATTTTGGTTCCAGAAATTCATTTTTCTGTATTTCTTCTTTGGTTTCAGAAATTCATCATCCATTAGAAGTATTTAGCCAACTTAAATTTTGCTGCTTGACAATCAGTTTTTATAGTAAACTTTTGATTATATAAATCATCTTGAAATTTTAAAACACATTTTACTATTGCTAGAATTTCTTTTGCAATTGTGGCATAATTTTTTTGGCTGTTATTCTATTTTCCGGAATAGAATCTTACCAAATTTTCTTGTTTATTTATAGGTGAAATTTGTTTAAGGATCCCACCATAGCCTATATCAGAGGCATCTGTTTCAATAATTTTTTCCCAATCTGGGTTGGCTATCATTAAGCAAGGAAGATTTTGAACTTTTTGCTAAATCTTTCGGATAGTCTTAGTATGGTTCTCCGACCATGGCTGAGGATTCTTTTTTAGTCTGTCATATAAAATGGTTGTATCCTCGGCTAAATTTTTATAATAGGGAAGAATATAATTTAGACTTCCTAAGAAACTTTGAAGTTGAGTCTTATCATGAATTCCATCTGGAAATTTTGACCCAAATTCAATGCTTCTATTGATAGGAATAATGTTTTTAGTTTCGATATTATGGCCTAAAAATCTTATCTTTGTTTGAAAAAGCACCATTTTTTGTCTAGAGATAACTAAACCATTATTTATGATAATTTTCTTGAATATATCAAGATGTTTAAAATGAGTTTCAATGTCTTTTGAAAACACAAGGATATCATCGATATAGACTATTATAAAATCACTGTATGGAATAAAAATATCATTCATAATATTCTCGAATTCTGAAGGGGCATTCTTTAATCCAAATGGCATAACATTCCATTCATAATGCCCGGTAGGTACACAAAAGCAGTCTTATACCTATCTTTTTTGAAAATATTATAGCTTTATATAATTTATCGAGCAAATCTTTTTTATTAAGTATAGGATACCGGATCCATTTTAAAACTTTATTAAGAGGTTTGTAATTTATAACTAATCTAGGAATACATCTTTCTTATTCTGAATGTTTATTAACATAGAAAGCAGTACAAGACCAAGGAGATTTTGATCTTCTGATTAAGTTTTTATCAAGAAGAGATTTGATCTCTTGTTTACATAATTCCATATATTCGGAATTCATTTAACAAGGTCTAGCCTTAATAGTAATTTTACTATCATTAAAATCATTTTCATAGGGAAGAGAAACAATATGTTTCTTTCTGTCCCAAAAAGCATTTGGATGATTGTTGCATATTTGCAGACTGAATTGATCATTAATCATTTTTATCTTATCCTGTAATTTTTTATTATTTATTCTATCTTGAATATTTAATTGTAACATCCCAAAAAAAATAAAACGACAGTTATAATAACGGAATAAACGAACTAGGCATGACGGGTCGGGTCGGATGGGCCGGCGGGCTGGAAGGGGAGCCTCCTCTATAAATAGCCAAGGTCACCACCCTTTTCTCTCATTTGCACCTTCTAGAGAGAGAAACCGTAGAGAGAGAAAGTTGGCGGATCGACCCGAGATTTTAGCAAAGTGATACTCCATAACTCGTGAGAAGAACCTCTGGATCAGAAGCTCGATTCAGTTAACGATCCGACCTAAATCTGAGTTTTAGTTCGTTTTTGGGTTTTTCGGGTTTTTGGTGAAAAGGTAAGGTTTGAACGGATGAAACTGAAATATAATCATGGATTTGAGTTCCTTAATGGAAAACGAACGTTTTGAATGCAAACAGGTTCGGGATCTTGACATGATCAGACCCGAATGCGAAAGTTAGGGTTTTTCGCGAAGAACAAGTCGTGCGCACTTGCTAAGTGCGCAGGAGGAGGGACCTGCGCATTTGATAAGTGCGCAGGAGGAGGGACCTGCGCACTTGATAAGTGCGCAGGAGGAGGGACCTGCGCACTTGATAAGTGCGCAGGCAGCAGGGTCTACGCACTTGCTAAGTGCGCAGGCAGCAGGGTCTGCGCACTTGCCAAGTGCGCAGACATCAGAACTGGTTAAGTGAAGTCAGTATGTTAGAATGGTTAAACCGTTAGAGTCGGGATTGGTCTGATGTGTATTTAACTAATCAATTCAGATCGGAAGTGACGTTGTTGGACCTTCGTTTAGGACAACCCATATTAGCATATCAGGTGAGTTCTAGAGCCCTCTTTTAAATGTTTTGTTAAATGTTTTGGGGTGGTGTGCATACTTACGAAATGATGTTTTAACGAAATGATGTTTTAATGAAACGATGTTTACGAAAGGAAAGGTTATGAAGTGTTTTTGCCAAAAAGGTTTACGAATGTTTATGAACGGTTTAAATGAAGAAATGTTTAATGAAAAGGGAAAGAGGTAAAGGTTTAAAGAAGTCATTACAAATCTAATCTGTCGAATGAATGGAATTGACGAATGAAGTCTGGGAATGTGATTCCCAGCCTTGTGGTAGATTATGGACAGCGAGCCATAGTTACCATAAGAACAACAGGGCAGTGTCTTGTCGATGGTTTTGATGTTGTACAACTGGTAAGGGAGTAACGACGGTTACTCGGGTGATGACGATCATCCTAAGTGAATAAGGTAAGGGAAATCAATGACGGCGATACGTAACGGTTGATTCCCAAAGGAAAGATGCGTGTTGGGCAATGACGGCGATACGTAACGGTTGACTCCACGTAGTGAATGGTTGGGCAATGACGGCGATACGTAACGGTTGACCCCACGTAGTGAATGGTTGGGCAATGACGGCGATACGTAACGGTTGACCCCACGTAGTGAATGGTTGGGCAATGACGGCGATACGTAACGGTTAACCCCACATAGTGAATGGTTGGGCAATGACGGCGATACGTAACAGTTGACCCCACGTAGTGAATGGTTGGGCAATGACGGCGATACGTAACGGTTGACCCCACGTAGTGAATGGTTGGGCAATGACGACGATACGTAACGGTTGACCCCACGTAGTGAATGGTTGGGCAATGACGGCGATACGTAACGGTTGACCCCACGTAGTGAATGGTTGGGCAATGACGGCGATACGTAACGGTTAACCCCACGTAGTGAATGGTTGGGCAATGACGGCGATACGTAATGGTTGACCCCACGTAGTGAATGGTTGGGCAATGACGGCGATACGTAACGGTTGACCCCACGTAGTGTATGGTTGTGGCAATGACGGTGATACGTAGCGGTTGCCCACAACACCAAAGGTTCCTTCGGGGACATTGTGACGCGTAAAGTAAGATACATAATTAGATAACGATAATGTATGACTTAAATGAATGTTAAAAGTTTTAACGAACGATCCGTTCAACGGTGTTTATGATAATGATGTTGATGATAATGTGGGTACGAAACCTTTTTTTAAGATGTTAGATTATTACATGCTTTTGTGAAAGGTTTTACTAAATGAATGAATGATATGTTTTTGGCAAATGTTGATGTTAAAGTCTTTATGAAATGCTAGAACTCACCAGCGTAGCTGACTTTTTAGTGTGCACATTCAGGTTAAGGCAGGTTATGAGGATGGACGGTGATGCTTGGGTAGCGAGAGGAGTTACCCGGCTGACTATGAAGACTGGCATCCGTTATGTTTTAGTTATGATGTATTTATGTTTTAAACAATGTTTACGCTTCCGCATGTATGAACAATGATGACGTTATGTTTAAATGAAATTTTCCGCTGCGTTATTTGATATTCATGTTTAAGAACTGTTTGTGAATGAGTAAATCCAATAAGTGGGGCCTCCCGGGTTTGGGGCCTTACATTAATGAAAATATTTCTTTTTGTAAAAAATCAATTTGATTTTTTTTTCCTGTAAAAGGGATTCTTTTACATTATTTAAAGTTCTAGAAAAAGGATTTATAATAAATGGAAAATATATTGCTTTGTTTTGGAAAGATCCAGTTATTCCTTTATTATCAATATGCTTTAAAGGAAAAATTTTATTTAAGAAAGGGGTTCCAAGTATGGCTTGGCTAGTGAGATTTTTAATTAGAAGAAAACTAGTTGGAATGCAGGTTTCATTATGATAAACCTGAACCTGTGGGAATTTATACTCAATTTTTAATTTTTCTCCTCCGGCAGAACTTAAATTGTGGGAGGTTTTATGAAAATATTTTGTAGGAATAATACCTTCCTGTATACAGTTTAGATCAGCACCACTATCAACTAATGCTGTAACAGTTATGAAGAAATTATCTTCAATAAGAAGTTTAACTTTGATGTTCCACTTCTGTGTGGTTATAATATCCATAATACTTTCTAAAAATACTCCTGGATTATTTTGAGGAATGTTTTCATTATTATTGTTTTGAGGAATTTCAAATCTTATGATTCTTTCTTCTAGATTTCTATTATCTTTTTGAAGTATTTTAATATCAATCTTTAGATTATCAATTTCAGTTTTTAGATCCTATATATTAACTGGTCTAGAAACTTGATTTCTTTCAACTAGCTGTCTTTTTAATTCAGCTAGAGAAAAATATTTTAAATCTTGCTGAGAATTGCTAGAGGAAGATGTTTCCTCAGATTTTTGTTGATTTAATTATTCCAAAATTAGTTTTTCTTTGATTTGAGGATCATTTATAACTTTTAAGAGATCTAAAATCTCATTACTTAAAACATTAATTTCCATGTTTTGGAATTGAGAAATTATTTGATAAAGACCTTCTTCTGATATATCAAAAGGGTTTTTGCAACAATCTTTTTTGCAATTTGTTAAATATTGATCTTCCTCTTCTTCTGAGGAATAAAAGCTTTCATATTCTAAAATATTTAGATTTTCTTCTTCTGAGAATGATTGCTCAGAATCAGTTTCTTCGAAGTTTTCATTTAATAAAACTTCATTAATTTTATCTCTTAAATCTCGATCTTCTATTTTGTTAAGTTTTTTTCTAACACAACATCTTTTTGCTTTGTGGCCTAATTTACCACACTTTCTGCATTTTATTAATTTTTTAAATTCATTTGGAAATTCTTTCCTTTCTTTATACTTTTTCTTTTTTTTATATTGGT
Source organism: Smallanthus sonchifolius (assembly GCA_023525975.1). Taxonomy (NCBI): domain Eukaryota; kingdom Viridiplantae; phylum Streptophyta; class Magnoliopsida; order Asterales; family Asteraceae; genus Smallanthus; species Smallanthus sonchifolius. The sequence continues at coordinate 23,369,768 of CM042043.1, forward strand.
TTTCTTCTTTCCTAAATTTTTTTCTTTTATAATGTTTCTTAGGAGAAGAATTTCTTTTCCTTATTTTGGATGACTTATCAAGTCTATTTTCTATCCCAAATTGACCACAGAATTCTCCTAATTGTCTCTTTTCATTTAGAGAATGTTTTTTAATCTGTTGATTAAGTTTTATTTTATTGCATAAACTTATACCTTCCTGAATACCAAATACCTATAAGTTTACCATAAGTATAATTTTCATAATTTATGACTCCATCTATTCTTAGTTTGTTTCTTATTCTTTCCGCAAATAAATGTGGAAGGCCATGTATGAACTTTGACTTTCAATGTGGACTATTAGCCTCGGAGAGTTCCATGACTCTACATAGGAAAGTGTCTTTATACCATCTAAAAGATGTGAGAGTTCTACATCTTAAGTTTTGTAGAAGAGTTCTTATATTTTCAGAATCTTCAGACCATCTGCCTATAAAGTGTTCTATAATGTTTACAACTAATGTGTAAACTGCATTATTTTCAGTATTACTAGTTCCCTCTTCTTGTTTGACACTATTCAGGATTTTATTTTTATCATCTTGAGATAAATAATTATCCCACCATCTTTTTAGTTGGCATGTAAATCCAGATATAATCATATTTGCTATGGTTGTAACGGAATTACTATCATTCTTACAAATAGTGTTATACATAAGCATTCTATGGACAGTATTATAAATCTGTCCTTCAGTCTGACCATCTATGTTCCATTCATAGATCATTTTTCCAATATAAGAGTTATTAACAATATACTCTTGTTTTTCTATAAGAACATCTTGAGGAGTAGGTCTAGGATAATAATACTTTCTTTGGGTTGGCTTATCTGCCCATTTAGAAAGCTTGAAAATTTGATTGTTTATTTCCTCTGGATAATTTTCTTCGGGAAATTCTGATATGGTACTAATTTTAAGATTTTTAAGAGCATTAATAGTATCATTTAAAGTTGTTATCAAACTATCTTGAGATTTTAATTTAAAATTTGTTACTTCCAGAGGAAGTTGGATGCTAGGAGTAGCAATTTTTTCTTGTAGTAAATTTGGTTTAGTGGATATGCCTTTTTCCTTAAAATATGATATAATTATATCCATCTTAGTAGACAAATCTTGTAATTGTTCTCCCAGAATTACTAAGTATAAATTCGTGTAATTCTGTTGTTTAATTAACTCATTTATATGAGAAATTGTAACAGGTAAGGTATTTCCTTCTAACAATTTTTGAAATGTTTGATAATACCTTATTTCATTATCTTTTTCTATCTTAAAAGATTGTGTAGGAGGGAAAACCCTAGAGATTATATTTCCTTTAACATTAAATTTTCTTTCAATAACCGAGATAATACTTCCCGTATAACTTTCTATAAACCATGGAATAAAAAGTATAACCTCATTTTTTATGATCAGATCTTTATAATATTCATCTTTAAAGAAGTTTATATCAGTTTCTTTAAAATTATTAAAAAACCAATTTCTAAATAATTCCCATTTGAGTAATTGGAATTCTTTACTAATTTCTTTTCTTACCGGAGATCCCGGATTAAAGTCTATTTTTCTTTAAAATCCATTAAAAAAAATTAACTTCCGATTCGGTTGATTCCGGATCTACTTGGACTCCTGTAACTATATTATCAGAATTTATTCTTAATCTATTGAATGTTTCTGTTGTAGGGAAAGTTTCCCTTATTCTTAAAGTAGAAGCTCTAGAAGGACTTCTAACAGTATATCCTAAAGGAGATATATGTTGATGAGAGGATAAAGATCTAGGTAAAGAAGGAGTGTTTCTTAGTTGTTCAAAATGAATTTGGACATTTCTTTCTTCAGTTTGTATAACTTCTAATGGATTATTATCTATATATTGTTGAGATGTTGTGGCTTTATCAAGAACCCAATTTCCTGAAAAGTTAATTTCTTCCCATTTAATCTTTCTTCCGGTAGTTATATTAGATTTACCAAAAATAGTTTCTATAACTATAGTTTCATTTAATGGTTTATCAACCATTCTACATTGTGGATTTAAAGTGTATAAAGGCTTATAATAAATTTTATAACAAATAAAGATAACTTCTGAGCCTGGAGCATAGTTATAACCATGAGTCTTAACATTTAATGTTAAGGCATCTGAAATATTAGCATCTCATAAGGATAATTGCAGATTAGGATAAACATTGAAATAGACTGGTCCATGGGCCAGACTAGTTTGAACAATCCCTATAAGAGATTGTTTCCAGTTCAGATTTCTAACTTCTCCGAGAGCTGCTACAAAAGTTTCTGGAAGACCTTCTAAAGTTAAGGGTTTGAAGGCAATTTGCACAAGCCCTATGTGAAGGAATTTATAATCTTTTTTATATTTATTTAAATCTTTATTTAACAATAGTTTAATAACCATGTCTTCTTTGTTTAAAGAAAATGTTTCTTCAGTTGTTTTGACAACTTGTTTTAATCCTAATTTCTCAAAAGTTCCTAATTTATAAATTAGTTTGTGTTCCATTTTTGGAATTGTCCATTTGTTTAATAAATCTAAATTATGAGGAATTTCATATTCCTCTTCAACATTATTTTTAACACTATCGTTGCTTTTCAAAATATTCATTATGAGTGAATAAATGTAAGTGTTGATCTGCATAATCAAACTTTGAACAAGGTTTTATTTTAAGACCACATGGCTCTGATACCATTTCTAGCAGGACCTATATAATTTAAACATAAAACATTAAAAATTATAGAATCTAAACATAAAACATTAAAAATTATAGCATAAGATTAAAAACATTTAGGAATTATAGACCATAGGATATTTTTACAAGTACAGTGTGGAATTCTAAGATGAGGTTAGTAAAGGTTAGGCCATAAAAAGCTTTTGCGCCCATCCTGGCATTAGCGGCTACAAGGTCCCTAAGAGTTCAACCACCATCCTATTATTCTATTATGTTCTTAACCTATCTATATTCTATTCTGAAATATTTTCAATTTTATACTTTTTTTTATATATATAGGGGAATCATCAAGAGAAACCACAAAGTTAGGCGAAAACGATTAAAACAATGTGTAATACTATGGACTACGTATACGTAACAGTAATTTTTTTATTTTCTGTTTACGTATACGTAACACTATGGGTTACGTATACGTATGCCAATATTTAAATGATTTTTTGGTAAAAATGTGTAATATTACATTGATAATCTTATAAATAAATAAAAAAAAATAAAAAAAAATAAATATTATCATATGATTGGTTAAAATTGGTTTTTAGTGGTATTCTCGGTTTCGCATAACTATGTGGTTTTCTGTGAACCCTCCCCTATATATATATATATATATATGGAAAAGGTCCAGGTAAAAATATTTTAATTCTAAAAATGGTGAGAAGATTTAGGGCCATTAGATCAAATTGTAGAAAAGATTTAATGGTTGAGATTAAATTGTAAGAGAAAAAGTTGTTGAAATGGTATTTTATTCTTGGCCACTTTTGTGGACTTTTTATCAAGTTCCCCCCTTTTTTAAACGTTCAAAATTTTTACATATGACATTATTTTTATTTTTTTAAAATATACCATAAAAACAAGCGTTTTTTATCTTTAAAACGAGTATAGTGTCGTTATATACAAAAACGAAAAAAACAATTACATTTTCCAGCTCATTGTGTAATTTGTCATGTCATTGTGTAATACAGTACATTGTGTAATACAATTCATTGTGTAATACAGGTCATTGTGTAATACAGTTCATTGTGTAATATCAGGTCTGGTTATTGTGTTATATTAGGTCTGCTCATTATGTAATATCCGGTCATTGTGTAATATCAAGTCTGGTCATTGTGTCAAATGTTTTTCATCATTGTGTTATATGTATTCATCATTTTGTTATATATTTTTCATCATTGTATAATTTGTCAGTTCATTGTGTAATACAGTTCATTGTGTAATACATGTCATTGTGTAATACAGTTCATTGTGTAATATCAGGTCTGGTCATTGTGTAATATCAGGTCATTGTGTAATATCATGTCTGGTCATTGTGTCAAATGTTTTTCATCATTGTGTTATATGTATTCATCATTTTGTCAAATATTTTTCACCATTGTGTTACATGTATTCATCATTGTGTTTTACGTTTTCTAGCTCATTGTGTAATTTGCTCATTATTGTGTAATTCGCTCAAATATGTCAGGTCATTGTGTAATATAAGGTCTGGTTATTGTGTAATTTGATCATTGTGTAATATGCTCATTTTGGCAAATATTTTTCATCATTTGTGTTTTACGTTTTCCAGCTTGCTCATTATTGTGTAATTCACTCAAATATGTCAGCTCATTGTGTAATGTAAGGTCTGGTCATTGTGTAATAACAGTTCATTGTGTAATATCAGGTCTGGTCATTGTGTAATATCAGACCTTCTATTACACAATGGTCTGGTATATTACACAATGACCATTATGCCCTCCCTTTAAAAACAATAAAAGGACACATGTCAAGCTCATAATCCTTCTTACCCTTCTTATTTTTACAACCCTTTTTACAATAAGCCAACCCTATATATCTATCCTATATAATAAACAAGTAAAAGTTAGTGTCACTTGTCACAACCACGTTTAACCTCACAATATGGATCCACCAATACCCATATCGATAGAAAGTGGGTCTACACGAGGATAAAGATCAACCCGTTTCTCTCTCCTATTAATAATCAAATCCACTATTTTAGGCAACTAAATTAATTATATATTTCAATTTTTATCTATACATTTTTAAATTTAAAATTATGTTTATCTTTAGTTAATTTGTTCAATCATATTTTTATGAACTCTATAAACTAAAAACAATTTTACAACCGGATACGATTTAAATAAAAAAATTAATCATATGTTTACATATTCACATTGTTCCATTTTGACGAGTGTATATATGTTAAGAGATTACATTATGTTTTATTCAGTCCGTGTAATACACGGGTTTATTCAACTCTTGTATTACACGGGTTTTAAAAAACATAAACTTTTTATTAGTAATTATATATTATACTAGGTTACTACCCATGTACTACACGGTTGATCAAAAGAAACATATATTATTCATAAATGTCTAACAAAAATCATAAATAAAATAATAATTTACTTTAAATACGGAAAAACAGATAATTACAATGCCATTGACGAATTATTTTTTTGAATAAAAATGTGAAATGTATATATAGTTCTTTAAAGTGATATACATAAAATGTATACAGTTACAAATTACATTAGTCTAACCTATTCTAAAAGGTAATGATATCATCAATCTCAGTTAATGAACAATCAAAAAACCTTGTAAGAATTAGAAACGCAAGCATTTCCTACAAATAAAAGTATAATTAAGAAAATATACATATATAGAGTAAATAATATAAACTGATAAGAAAATGTAAGATCTTTTGAAAAATAAAAAAACCATCAATAAATAATTAAAACATAAATAATATCATGAAAAATCTTGAGATAGGCAAACTGAAGAACAATCACAACATGAACATTTGGATGTTTTGCAGTATAGAGAACCATCTATTCAGCACATTCATCCCATAAGGTTACATTCAATTGACGACCCCGCAAAAATAAAAAAATATTAAATGCTAATTATTGTTTAATAAAAACTATATACTCTAATTCTTCTATGAGTAGATTCATTCTCTTTGAATCTTTTCCGCTCGTTTTATCGATGTTATTCTCTATTTTATAACATCTTGCAACATAACCAGTAACACATAACAAGATACAAAGAAATTGTTAGTATAGAAATATGTTATTGTACAAAATCTATTAGTATGCAAATGTCTTGTATAAGATATTGCACCATATATATATATATATATATATGGGTATGTTCTTTTGAGAACCAACAATATGTTAAGAACCGTGAGAACCGCATTAACTCTTCCTCTATTTATAATATAAATTGACTAGAATTCATGTACATTTTAATATGTTTAAGGTTTGGTTTTAAAAGACCTCGAATTTATAGTCGTTTTTTTAAATGCATATATGCACTCACACTATATGCACAAATGAATGCATATATGCATATTTTTATACTTTTCTTAAAAAAATTCAGGAGAGAGGAGATAAACTCAAACTAAGAGTGGGAAGAGATAAATAAAATATTGTTGTTGAATTTTACTTTCTTCACTAAAGTGATATGCACACGTTTTGTGCGGTTCTTTCGGTTCTCAACATATAGTTGGTTCTCAAAAGAACATGCCCCTATATATATATATATATATATATATATATATATATATATATATATATATATATATCATGTGCAATTTTTGTAAGTTATTTATTCATAACCTATTAATTAATTTATATTTTGTTTTGTTATATAAATTAATCTATTTTACAACAATTAATGACTCATTATACATGTTACACAATTACATCAACAATGTTTTATTTATTTAAATTTACAACTACGCCAAAAAAAAAGTTCAATTAATTTTTCTAATTTTTATGACATTCATTAAGGATTTTTGAAAAGACAAAAAAACATGAATGTAATTAACGAAAATTTTAAAATGAATATTCTATCTAAAACAATTATAGAAATCCAATATAGTCAACATTGGTTTAAAAAGTAATCATTCCTGTTTTTTAAAAAGATGTCAAGATTATGAAGTAAAAAAAACAAAACTTTAACAATATATTCATTATTTATTTTTTAAACTGATTAATTCAATTTATATTAGGAAATAAATGAAAGTTTAATACGGTATACTTTTGAAAATTATATACTAATTTGAATTTTATCAATCAATAGTTAATACTTTTATTTTTATTAGAAATTACTAAAAATAAGTCCTATTATTGAAATTTATCAAAAAAATATTAACTATTGGTGTAACAGACATATTATGATCTAAAATTTTCAAAATTACATACATTTGGTCAAAACTTCAAATTTAATTATAATTTAACAAAACACCATGTAAAAAGGTAACTTTTGTCGATTATTCAAAACTGTTGAAAGATTTCAAAATTTAAATTTTCACTATTAATTTAAATTTTCAAATTTAATTTTTTATCATGTAAAAAAGGTAACCTCATAACCCCGTGTAATACACGAGTTCTAACACTAGTCTATACTATATAATAAATAAAGTTTTTCAATGACACGTGTAGCCTCCATATTCATTCTCAATATTTTTTTCATGTCTCTCTCTTATTAAATATATTTCTATATTTTATTAAATACAAATCTCTCTCTTATTAAATACACATCTCTCTCTTATTAAATACACCTCTATATTTTATTAATAATATTTTTAAAAAAAAAATACTAATCTTTATATTAATAAATCTTCTAACATATTTTGACGAGTGTATATGTTAACAGATTTTATTGTATTTTCATGGGTTTATTCAATCCGTATAAAACACGAGTTTTAAAAAAATAAATTTTTTATTACTTAATATTAAATATTATAATTATATTTATACAACCCGTGTAACACACAAGATTTTAACCTAGTGTATATATATATATATATATATATATAGGGGATGGTTGTAATGGAAACCCACTTGAGATGAAGAAACCCACGAAACCCTGTTTTACATGTGTAAAAAAAACTTTATTTATTTTTGGAATATAATCTACATTTATTTTTATCACTTTTAGTGAAAAAAATATAAAAAAGCGCCGAGTGATTTTTAATTTTTTTTTTAAATCTAACTTTTTTAACATATGTAGTTGCTGACGTAAGAAAAAAAAGCTGATTTTTGTTATTTTTATTCGGCTTTTTAAAATTTTTTTTTTGCGACCGAGGCTTTTTTTATATAAATAATCAATCCCAATTTTAAAAAAAAAATTCTAATTTTTTCAAAGGGTTTCGTGGGTTTATTCATCTCAAGGGAGCTTCTTTTCTACTCTTTCCCTAAATATATATATATATATATATATATATATATATACTAGGTTGTAATCCCGTGTATTACACGGGTTGATAAAATATAATTTTAAATATTTAATAATAAAAAAATATCTTTAAAAACCCGTGTATTACACGAGTTGAATAAAATTATTAAATATTTATGTACATCTTATAAATGGAAAAATCTTACTTCTTACTACTCTAATAAATGAAAATCTTTTCAGGACACGTGTCAATATCTGGTTACTCCTCATTTTTATTTTCCCGCTTCTCTCTCATATTAAATATTAGATTTTATATTTCTCTCTTCTATTAAATAATAATCTTTATATTAATAAATTTAATTACGAATACCTATTATTTAATTATAAATAGTTATTATATCATCAATCAAATTAACTTAATATTAACTAACATTTATCAACTAAATTAAAAAAATTAATACTCAGTTGAAAAAATATTTTAAAAACTAACTTAACAGACCTTATAACTGTCACGACAAATTACATTTTTTAAAAACATATTTTGATAAATGTGTTTGTTAACAAATTACGTTATATTTTATTCAACCGATGTAATATACTGGTTTATTCAACCCGTGTATTACACGGGTTTTTTAAAATATAAAATTTTTATTACTAAATATATAACATTTTATTTATTTAACCCGTGTAATACATTTGATTTTAACCTAGTGTATTATATATACAAATGATTTTTTTAAAAAGTTCAAAAATATATAAAAATTAATATATAACCGTGTTTCAAAAATACATTAATTTATATTTAATATAATTTGACATACATTAACTATTTGGTTAAAAACAATTACATAATTAAATTTTAAACTTTGTTAAAATAAGTGTGTTTAATTAGTATAATTAATACTTTTTTAAAAAATAAATCATTATTAAAAAATGTGTATTTAATAATAGAGAGGGGCGAGAAAAAATGATGAGAAGAGATATGAACGCGACACGTGGTGCAAAAGATTTTTATTTATTATATAGTATCTATCTATACTAATAAAGAAGTAAGAAAGAGTGACACGTGTCTCTCTCACATTCATTCTCATAAAAAATTTCCCGCTCATTTTCTATTTAGCCAATTTGATTTTCTATTTTACATAATAATATTTGTTTCCTATTTTGATTATCTCTTATTTTAAGAAGCTTTAAAATTTAATTATGTAATTATTTTTTTAACGAAATAGTTGATGTAAGTCAAATTTATATTAAATAAAAATTAATGTATTTTTGAAACACAATTATATATTAACTTTTACATATTTTTAAACTTTTTTAAAAAATCATTAGTATATAAATACATTTTTTCGCTTATAAAAAGTATATAAAGATTTAATAATTTTATTCGTCTTGTGTAATACACGGATTTTTTAAATATTTAAATTTTATCAACTCGTGTAATATACCGGATTCTAACCTAGTGTGTGTATATATATATATATATATAAGGTTAAAAACCCGTGTACTATACGGGTGGAATAACGAAAACGAAATATTTCATAAAAGTATAAATACTTCTTAGTTTGTAATGAAGATTTTTATTAGGTACTTATACCCGTCTCCGTCCGGAATTTTTAGATTAATTAAATTAAAACTTTACCAAAGTTTTAAAGCGAAAATATTTTATCTCAGGAGAAGTTAACAACAATTCTTCAGAGTTTACATTAAATTTAGGATTTTGTGCGTTAGCCGTTATAATCAGTGGTTTTTTCATTTCTTTCTTCAAATTGTGGGAAATATTTCATTAGCATATTAATAAGGGTACCCTTACCCACCCTAGATGGACCACTAATTACTATGGAGTATGGGCAGCTCAGCTTTACCAATAACGCCTTCACTCCAAGGCTCCAAGCAATAACTTCTGTTTTAAATTTCTTCTTTCGGTCCTGAATGAATTATGTGTCCACCTAATATAACATAATGAACACTATTATTTCAACTTTTCAAGATCAAGAAACTTGAATAGTGAACCGAACAACTCATTAGATTTGCAATTCTTGATAAGTTGTGTATACTGAGAAACACCTATGCAGAAACCAAACAGACTCGTTAGATTTGCAATTCTTTTTTATGATCAAGATTCTATCTTCATTCAAATGAACACATGAGTGGCCATTGCCTGGTTTTGTTCTGAGAATCTTTGGTATGACCCATTAAGTGACAAACAAAAAAACGATTAAACTTCAGTTTTCGTCCTTGAGGTTTGCACAAAACTTCAGGTTTCGTCCCTCTATAACACATTACATCCCTGACGTTTTATCTTTTAACAGGTTTCGTCCCTTTCATTAACTCTGTTATTAATTCCATTGGTTAACTCCCACGTGCCCAGCATGTGAGGGGGAAATATGTCTTTTAACCTATCAAAATCCATCGGCCCCTTTGTTTATAACATCAAACCTGTTCTTGAATACCGATTGAAACCCTAATTTGTTATCTTCATCACCTCTATACCAATTGAAACCCTAAGGGATGTCAAGTCGTTCTAGCAGATCGATTTCTTCCTATGGAAATCCTCCAATATGCTCTTGTGGGTCTCACACCTACATTTGCACTTCCTGGACCGAAGCAAACCCAGGTCGTCGGTTTCATTGCTGTGTATGAAATCAACCTTAACTTCTACTAATTTCTTTCAATTTCTATTAATTTCTTCTATTTCTAATATGATTTTATGAATAATTAACAGAAATCAAGGTGTGGTTTTGTTTCTTGGTGTGATCCTCCGATGTGTCCAAGGTCAACTCAAATAATACCTGGTTTGCTAAGATCAATCATCTAACATGAGGAATTATCTACTACAAGAGCTATTGAAGCTAGAAGATTGAAGATTATCCTAGGTTTTAGTTGGTTTTTGTTTGTGATGTACTTATGTTTAATTGAAGAATGTTGTTCAATTGTAGAATGTTTCAATTGTTGTGCAATTAAAATGCAATTACCTGCAATTTTGAGTACATCACATATGTTGTGCAATTAAAATGACCTGACATGCATAAGGCTAATGACCTTTACCTGACCTGCATAAGGCTAATGACCTGACCTGACTAACTCAATTTTGAGTAAACACAAAGATCTACAGAAACCTAATGACCTACATAAACCTTATGACCTGCATGACCTGCTGCTACAAACTGTTTCATAAACTGTTGCAGAATGACCTGCTGTTACAAACTGTATATAAATGCAAGACCAGCATAATCTGTACATTTCTAATGACCATAAACAAACTTTTTCATAAAACCTTCATAAACAACCCATAATGTGCAACACATACCATTACAATTCTAAACCAAATTGTTCAAAAGGCAGTCTTGAGATGCCATCAAAATACCATAACATTAATAAACCAAATTGTTCAAAAGACATTAACATAAACTAAATCAAAAGAGGTCTGCAACATCCCTATCGGTCTTGAGTTGGTTTTGGAGCAGATTGTGATGCAGCATGGGTTTCACTTTACCCCTTGCAACTTCTAGAATTGTGAGTAGTACCTCCTTTTCTGCTCAATTTCCCTTTGCTTGAAATGTTTTCCTGAATCTCAAAAGCTGACTTTTTCCTCATTTTCTTTGGCCTGCCAATCTGTTTGTGATGTTTAGGAGCAGTCAATTTGGTTGGGCAAGCTGATGGTATCCATAGTTCTCTACCATTGATTGGTTCAATTGTGTTTATGTAGACCTTCTTCCATGTATCTAGCCGGTAAACTTCTGAGACCCATTTTTCTAGTATTCCAACATCATATCCATGATGTGCCATATCCCATATTACTGCAACTGCATGTTTGCAAGGCATTGCAGTCAACTCCCACTTTCTGTATGAACATGTTTTAAGCTCCATGTTCACCACACGTTGATCAGAATGAGGTGAACTCACCTAAAAACAAGACTGTTAAACCAAATACAAAGTTTACATTGTATAAATTTTATTGAAATTTTACCTCATATTTGTTATTCCCTGTCATAAGAACATTGTATGTAGAGGCATCATGTTTAATGGCATTGAATACCTTTGTTGCATATGGTGTCAATGGTCCTTCACTTTTTGCAATCACCTTATGTACCATAACTATTCTTTTCATCATGTATTGCCTGATGAAATCTAAACAACTAATCACTGGTTTATCTCTGCCCCAAACCAATTGCTTGTTAAAAACCTCACACAAATTGTTTAGTAGTACATCATACTTTGCCCAATTTGTTTAAGCCAAGAAACATCACATATGTGAAAACAACAATTAAATAATAAATGTTAGCCAACATTAAGAACTAGTAAAATACCACTGAAATGAGCTTTGGACCAACTGGTAGGTGGAATATGTTTTAACCAATCATATAAACTGGCATCTTTCTGTCTTATTTCCTCCATAGACCTGTCAAACTGAGTAAAGTGGTTGCACTAGCACATTTCCATAACATGTTCTTGAACACTCCTCCTCTCCACTTACCTTTCATGTTCTCATGAATGTGTCTCAAGCAGTACCTATGCTCAGCACTAGGATACATCTTGGATAAAGCAGGTATTAGACCCTAACAAGAATAAACATGGAAGTCAACATTAAGTAAAATTAGATATGCAATTTAGATGTAAGTCAACATTAAAGTTACCTTCTGCCTGTCACTTATGAATGTAAATCTAGAACTGTAATTTAGATCAAGATCGTCTCCAAGGCACTCTAAGAACCATGTCCATGAACTGCAAGTTTCTGCTTCCACTGGTGCATATGCCACCGGATATATACCATTATTTGCATCAACACCTACTGTACTCAAAATCTGACCAGGGTATGGACCTTTCATGAAACATCCATCTAAACCAAGGATCTCCCTCCCACACATTTTAAAACCTAACTTCAGTGCTTTAAAACATATGTATATTCTCCTGAACTGCCTTATTAGACTGCTTGGATTACATTCTCTTTCAACATCAATTTTCACAGTACTCCCAGGGTTGGCTCTCATCAATTCTTCATAGTAATCTCTTAGTAACCCATACTGTTCTTTATAATCACCAAGCATTTTCTTTGTTGCAATAACCCTGGCCCTGATAGATAACTGGACTTGATGTTTTTCCTGAAGTTGATTCTGTAGTGATGACAAAGGTATTGTGGGGTTACTTTCAATTATTGGAATAATCTCTCTCGCTATAAAGCCCATTGTGTAGAGCTGAAATTTTTTGCTTTGGAGACATTGGTGTTGCTGGACATAGGTTTTCATACACCATAGATCTGAAGATTCCCTTGAGATATGTAAAGTCCAAGGGCAAGTAGGCTTAAAATACTTTTTCCTAAGGTAAATTTTTTTATTTAATGCTTTTGGACCACTTTTGGGGTAGCTTTTTTTTCTTTTGGGTACTATCTTTTGGGACCCACCTTCTCCTTTACTCATATTTGAAGATTCCCCACTTGTGAAAACTGGATTATTACCCCTACAAACCACTCTAAACCTTAGTAGTTCATTTTTTTACTATTTGAAGTTGTCTCCTAGTCTCAATTGCAAGATCTTTTACCATATTTTTTATCTCTTCCCTTTCTGCAATGAGTTGTCCCACATAGAATGTACCTGTTGTTAGACTCCCATTTTCCTTATTCTTCTGCCTCAATTTCTTCATACTTCTTTGTAAAACATACTCATTTTCACTATTACTTTTAAAGTCATCAAGATCAACATTTATGTCATCATGATCCTCATCCATGCTATCATTATGCTCTTCTAGATCCTCAATGTCATCAACAGCAGCCCTAAAGTCCACCATATCCACTTATGGATCCTCTACCAAGTTTTCAAGATCAATAATAAAATCTGAGTCATCCTCATCATCATCTGAGACATGTTCATCACCATCTTGTTCTATATCAGACCCATCTTGTTCTCTATCAGACCCAACTTATTCTCTATCAGACCCAAGTTCTTCTACTTCTTGTTCTCTAACAGACCCAACTTCTACTTCTTGTTCTCTAACAGACCCAACTTCATCACTTGGTAATACATCTTGTTCTATGTCAGACCCAACTTCATCATTTTTTACTAATTCTGTATCAATACATTCAAGCACTTCTGGTTGTTGATGCTCTTGAAAAAAGGTGTTAATTTTTGTGTACCAATGCTTAACATAAATCTCAATTAATTTAACCGATTTGACCAATGCACACAACCTACCTACAGAAGATGTATTACCAAGTGCCCTAAGACCACTATCTAAATCTGATTCAGGAACCTTATAGTCGTAGTAAAAAACCATATCACGTGGATATCCTAATGCTTTAGTCATCTCTACCTACACATCTAGACCAAAATCAGAAGAATTAGCCATATCAATGTAGTTACACTTACCATTTATATACCTTCTACCTGGAGAGTTCACAAATTCACCACCATGGAAGATTTTGATAGTAAACATTGTAGGTTCATTTGCTGTAATAAAAAATAAGACAATGTGATAACGATTTCAGTGACCTAAGTTACAAAAAAAACATACAGAGTTTAGGGTGTTAAAGACTAACCGTAAACCTCGTATGGGTCGAAGTCATTGTTTGGATTATCACCACGAACCCACCACATATACACCCACTTAGCAATGGTCGGAGTCATTGTGATCGATTGAAGGATTACGTAGGAGAAGAAGAAACCAGGGGTTTGAGTTTGAAGTTCGAAAGATTTTAGGGTTAATAGATTATTAAAGGGGCCGATGGATTTTGATAGGTTAAAAGACATATTTACCCCTCATGTGCTGGCACGTGGGAGTTAACCAACGGAATTAATAACGGAGTTAATGAAAGGGACGAAACCTGTTAAAAGATAAAACATCACGGATGCAACGTGTTATAGAGGGACAAAACCTGAAGTTTTGTGCAAACCTCAGTAACGAAAACTGAAGTTTACTAAAAAAAAACTATCTTTTTGAGTTTTTGGCATTAATATTTCAATAAGGCAAACTAAAATGAAGCAAAAAAAAAAAAGATTCAAAACCCAGAAACTAAGTAACCCTAAATAGCAATCAACCCAATAAAACGATTAATACAAACATTGACAAGATTAATTTCAGGATAATATAAAAACATGAATTGACAAAAGACTAAAAAGATTTATTTCAGGAAAATAAAAAAAAATGAATTGATAAAGAGAATCTCTAAAATATTAATAAATGCAAGTTTTATGCAGGTACAAACATGAATTGACAAAGGACTAAAAATATGACATTAATTATCTTGTGAAGAAAATGACATAAATGGTATTGTGAAGAAACAGACATAAAGTTGACAAAAACACAAAATTATGGGAAATTTGAGAGACATCGTCTAATTTTTGAACTACACATGCCCTAACCGTCACGTATAGGGCTAAATGTGGCATTTAGGGCATCAAATGTCACGTATAGGGCGATCCGTCACCCTTATCAACCAGACTTTGGAATAAGCGCACCGGAGAATGTCAGGATGTGTTGGTGGGTTTTTTTTAGGGTTGAGTTGGGTTTTAAGGTTTTGGTGGTGTATATGTCACATATAGGGCAATCCGTCACCCCTTACTTATTTTTTTTTTAATTTAGTTTTTTGTTTTTATCACGTTAAGAGTTTATAAAAATCAGTAGTTATAGTTTTTAAAATCCGGTCACCTCGATTATCGGTTTGAGTTGTAAAAGTGAATAACGACTTATTTTTTTTAATTTAGTTTTTGTTTTTATCACATTAAAAGTTTGTAAAAATCGGTAGTTATAGTTTTTAAAATCCGGTCACCTCGAATATCGGGTTGAGATATAAAAAGTGAATAATGACTTATCTTTTGGTTTTTTTGTTTTTATCACGTTAAGAGTTTGTAAAAATCGGTAGTTATAGTTTTTAAAATCCGGTCACATCTTTTTTATTATAAAACTAGTTTTTGTTTTGATTTTCGGTTTGAGATGTAAAACTAGGAGTTTTTTTCGCGTGTTAAACTATTCGTAAATAAAATCACATATATAAACATCATATACAACCATTACAAACCCGGAAATTCGAAAGGTAACTATTCGAGATAGGGACGACCCGAATATTGATTTCCTAGTTATGATTAAACAGTTTTGTGGGAACGTTATCTATGGAAAAGGGATATTTAGTCAATTAAAGAGAGTTCGTGATCTAGACGCATGAGAGGAAACTAGAGGACCGGGAACGTAACTTGTGAATATATATATGTAACATGTTGCGCAAACCCTAGGTCTTGGTCGACCTAGGTGTGCTTACGGCAGAAAGAAAGAGCCGAGAAAGGGAGCTCCGGCAAGAAGGGAAGCCGGTGACGGTTAGATACATGATGATTTCGAGCGGATAACTTCACGTTTAGCCAAGGTAATCTTCTTTTACGTTTGTATACACCTTTATATTATGTCCTTGGTTAAGGAAAAAACACGATTAGGGTTTGGGTTTCAAACCCACAGCTGACGACATAGTGAGGTTGATAATGGTGGTCGACTAAGGTGGTGGTGGGTGTAGCAGGCGGCCAGTGTTGGCTGTAGACGTGGGTAGCAGTGGCTACCGGCATTAGCGGGTGGTGTTGAAGACTCGGTGGAAAATCATGAGAATTGAACCAGTGGCCGAAAGCGAGGAGAAATGGGAGGGGGTGCTACGGTGGTCCGGCAGGAGTCGCAACAACAGTCACGATAGCGTTGTGGTGGTGCTCGGTGGAACCTCGGTAACGCGGTGGTGGCCGGCTATCGAGAACAGAAAGAGAGACAGAGAGATGAGGGTTTTGAGTGAAGGTGGTGACTACGGGAAGCCGGAGGCGAGGATGACAGCCGATGGCGGGTGCGGGCAGCGATGGTGTTTCACAGTAGTGCAACCAGGAAGAAGGTAGCATCAGAGTAGTGGTGCACGGCGGCTGTTAGCGGAAGCCGACGGGGACGACGACGAGGTACGGTGGCCATGGTAGTGGTTCACGACGACATCGGTGGTATACGTGATGGTACATGGACGAGCTCGGATGCGGGTTAAGCCTACAAGATTGTTGCATGGCAAAGAGATAAGGGCTTAGGATTTTGCATGCGCATGCATGCATACGTGCATGTACGGATCTTGGTTTGGGTACTCGAATCCTAAACGGGTCAAGGGATGACCCGATACGTGTACTCGTATAGCTGGAGTTCGTAGAAGAAGGATGATGAGCGGAAGAGACCAAAGGTCGAGATTTAGTTATATTGTTATGAGTCATTCGACGAATGTTTAGGACGTGTTTTGATCATATGATCATACATGTGATAGGTTTGGATTTCAAGCGCAAACGGATGAGTTACAGAGCAAGGACTTAGGCTCAGCATAACCAGTGAGTTTCTAATCCCCCCTTTTAAACGTTTTACTGTTTTGGGGCTAACGTACACACATTCACATGGAGTTAATATAATTAATCATGTTAAGGGTTGCGAGTTCTAAACCAATATGCTTTGAGTATAAAATGCTTATTTAAGAGACATAGGGTTTATGGTGTGTTCATAGAAAGGTGTGAGATAGAGAGGTGAGTTAATAATGGGTGACGTGTTAAGGGTTGGTCAGGGAGAGTCGGACTTATAGTTAAATGGTTATGATTTGCATGTGGGATATGTTGTGTTAGAGTCGTGTGTGAGGTACGGGTGTAGTTAATGAGTCTTGTATATGACGTGTGATATTATGTATTTATATTTATGTGCCGGGTTTGCCTCATTGTCGTTATGGCACGGCAAATGGGATTGTGAAGGAGAGGTCCTTCGGTGACATTTATTTATCAGGTTAATGATGGGGTGTGTTAAACGCCCTGGCGAGGGTAACCTTGACGACGGTGCAGTGATAAGGTATGTGTTGCATGGGTATATATGTGTTAATTTGCATGCTAGTAATGAGTTATATTTATTGTGTGTGAGATAGGGTTAATGCGATGTGTTGATGATATTATTGTGGTATGTAAAGTAGATTGACCGTTGTGTCAGGATTGTGACGTGACGTATATGATTGTCATGTCAGTTATTTGTGACAGCCTTGGTTAAGGCCGGGGCGTGTTAATGTTTAGGGTATATTGTGCTAACCAAGAGTCGAGTCAATACTTGTTCTTGGTACGAGTTATTAGTAGAGTATTTTGATTCTATGTCGATGTGATAGTAAGGTTATTATTATTAATATTATTATTATTGGTAGTACGGGCTGAGTCCCGGGTGATGAACGGGTATGGGATGCTATGAGATAACGTGGGTTATCTATTGGTTATTCAATAAGTGAAACTATTTTCTAATGACCCAGAGTCTTGAGTAACGTTCAAATAACTTTTCTGACGAGTTGGTTTTCAATTAAATTAAACTATTAGAACTCACTCAGCGTAGCTTACTTTGTGTGTACGTTAGATGGTTTTGCAGGTAAGCGTAGGGCTCACGTATCTTGGCTTGCGAGCGGTGTTACTCGGATTGGTGTGCAGCCATTCATGAGGTAAGCTAATAACGTTAATAGAAATAAATGAGTTTGAATTGCAATAAATGCGTTTTTAATGAAAACGACCCATTATGAGAACCAACTGTAGGATGCCCAGGTTGGGTCTTACAACAACCAAACAAACACAACTAAACAAACATAACAAAACCATAATACTCGTAAATAAAATCACATATATAAACATAATATACAACGAGTTTATACATATAAAAACAAAAGTACAATTCTATCTAAACAACATATCTACCCCTTCATCTCGTCATCACCCTCCGCATCGGACCCACCCGCACCGGACATGCTAGCACCGTCGTGGCCCAACCGTCGGCGTGGTGGTCTCAACAACGGCCTACCTGCGGCCCGATACTCCGCGACCGTGTGGTCGATGAGCCACTGCTGCATTTCCTCGGTGCGCGTGAACCGGGCCGGAGTATCCCGAATCATATCCAGTGTGGCGGCAAGAAACCGGACGGCATTGTACATGCTCGGAGGATGCTGCGGCGACACCGGCTCGGCCTCTGGCTCGACCGCCGGCTGAACCGGCTCATCCCTTCCGCCGGCCACCTCCTCAAGTTGCTCAAGCTGGAACTTGTGCGCACCCAGTGGGTTGGGGTCCACCAACGGCTCAGGCAGCCAGGCCTCAAAAACATCATATCTCCTCACCAAACGTCGTTGCCCGTCCGGGAACCTCCGGGAGATCCTCATCCAAGTCGTCGTGGCTCGGCCCGCCACGCGCGGGGAAACTGCATCCATAGGTAGCTCTGCCATTGCATGAGCGTATCCTAGGCCTCTAGCGATCTGCGACACGATGTTGTCGCCGACCAACGCCCCTCGTGACTTCCTGAGAGAGTAACCGACAAAGTAATCCGCCAGACCACTGTCACACCACAACCGATGACGGATTATACGTCGGGGTGGACGCGGTTGTTCAAAAGCACACGGTTGACTATTAAAGTTTAAATATTTCATTTATGATTTTTAAAGGTTCATTACAAAAGAATAAGACATCATATAACAAGAATACATTATTCATTTGATAAGCAATTCTAGGTCCAAAGCATCCTATGTTATCATAACAAGTCTCATGCTAGTGTACCTGAAACATGTAAGTAAACTGTCAACTAAAAATAGTTGGTGAGATACGAAGGTTTTATCATAGTTTAACAAAGTCTTGAAAAGTATAACAATTCATTATGTCATGCATTCTATAGTATAAGTGTGAGAACAAAACATGTTAAACATTGTGCATATCAATCCTCCAACCAAGTTTAGGCATAACCCGAAGGTTACCCTTAAAAGTTTAAAGTTTAAATTCAGTAACAATCACCATGGGCTCCCTCCGAAGGGTCAATCAATCTAGGTGGATTGGTCAAATACAATAGATCTATTATTGTTACCATAGGCTTGGCCAAAGTTAATGAACATGCTATCTTAAGTTTAATTTAAACATACAAGTCTTAAAAGCATATAACACATAGAAAGCATATAAGCATAGTTTATGTTTGAATTGTATAGGTCTAAAAGTTTGAACATGTTCCACCCCAAGTTTATAAATCAAAAACAAAACAAAAAGGGGCTAAGTATACTCACTTGGATGATGGTAAGAGTGTCCGACAAGATTAAATGTAGTAAGAATTGATGGAGAGTATCCTCACAACGAGCCTAAGAATACAAGTCTAAAGTTCAAGTTTGATCCTATAAGTCTATGGTAAGTATCTAGGATTCTCAGATTGACTAGGGTTCCAAATGAGAGGTGGGAATGATTGTGTTTATAAAGTTTAAATCAATTTCTAAATAAGGTTTTGAATAATTACCCAAGACTTGAATAACAAAGTTTAATAAGTCTATAGTTTAGAATAATTACTAGTTAAAAATAGTTATTTAGAAAGATTCATAATTATTAATTACACAAGTTAGGTAATAATGATTTAAAGTAGTTTTCTAAGTATTTTATAAATAAGGTTGTCACAATAGATAAGTGAAAGACTAAATAATTTTTAAAGATTAACAAAAAAATTATTTAAAGGATAAATAGTTATCAAGATAAATAATAATTATTCAAATAAATAATTATTAAGGATAGATAATATTTATTTAAAGGGCAAATGGTTATTAAGGATTAATAGTAGTTAGTTTAAGAATACATAATTGTTAAGGATAAATAATTACTTACAAGAATAATTACTTTATTTAATCAATATAAATCATTTAAGATTTAAGGTTTTTAAGTATTGGGTATTTGCCTTACAAATTAGCTTGTAACTAAATATTGTTTTACAAGAAGTGATTATAAATTTAAATAATAACTAAGTACATATAAGTTTATGAAGTGTTAAATGGAATTTCTTATAAAGCTTATATTTAATTATAAGTTTATAATTGTTTTTTTTAAGTTTAAATGAAAGTATTAGTTTATAAAATCTTAAATAAGGTTTCTTACTAATATTTATATAAAGTTTACAAGTTTATAGATGTTTAAAGTTCCAATTTAATTTTATAAAATCTATAAGTTTGTAAATGTTTAGGAAATAAATAAAGTCAAGTTATTTCTCTTGATTTAAATTTTATAAAATGTTTTAGTTACTGTTTTTATAAGTTTATAAGTTAATAAATATTTAAGTAAAGTATAATGATTCCTTTTATTTTTATTACATGAATAAATAAGTTTCAAGTTAAATAAATAAGGTTTTATAAAATTCTACACAAATTTATAAGTCTTTCTGTTTTTAATTTAATATGTAAGTTTTTTTTATCTTTTTAAATTTTATAAGATTTATATAAACTTCTGCTTTGTTTAAAGTTTAAAAGTTAATTCAAAGTTTTTAAAAACAATATAAATTCATTACCTCGAAAAAAAAATAATAAAAATGGTTTCTGTTTAAGGTGTAAATTTTATAAAGTTTAAAAGAATATTTTATAGTTTTTAAAACTAATTCTAAAGAATTAAACTTTGCAAGTTTTAAACTAAGTTTAAATTAATAAAATGATTTCGGAAATAACAGTATGAATAAAAATTAGTTTCAAATTTGTAAAGGTTTAACATATTTTATAAAATTTATTAGAAATGTTAAAACTAACCAAAAAGGCTAAAAATAAAATAAAATATCAAAACTTGGGCTGGCCGGATTCGAACCCGGGCCACCCAAGTTCACACACAAGCGCACAAACCACCCGGCTACAGGCCTCGCTGATGTTTCATATGGAAAAAGAATTACTTAACTAGTATCCCAAATCTTCCCTATCCTCCTTATGAACCCTACCTGTAAATCCCTCTGTCTTTAGCAATTGATAGAGGGCAAATGTTCCTATGATGAAAACGAATATTTTGCCTTTTCGAATTACCTGGAATGAAGCCGAGACGAAGGAGAATGGTCCTGGGTTCGAAGTCGGCTGTCCACGAGTTCGAATGGCGAATGCAAGTTTGATTCGAAGGAATTGAGGGTTCAGGTAGTTTGAGTGTGATGTCGTTGAATTGTAGCAACGGGTATTTATATCCAATTTCGTCGTTTAATGATGGGTTAGGTGGGAGGATTACGGTTGAACGAAAACGAGTTAAATCTTGAATCACGCGGCGTTAGGCTCGAAATTGAGCATTGAATGGCATTGGGTTTCGGTCGCACGCTCGAAGGGAAGCTCGAGGTTCACCGAATTTGGTCGGAATTGCGATTTCGAATAATCCGAGCACAAAACCGGTCACCGTGGGATTCGAACTCGTGACTGGTTTCAAATCCGGAGATTTGGTCGAATTACACAAATGGTCCCTGGGGTTTCTAGTTTTTATTATTTTATGCTAATATTTAGGTTTTAGTTTTTAAAACAAGTTCCACGAATGACAGTTTCAGTCCCTGGGTTTTATATAAAAATAAATAGGTTTTATTTCTATAAAACTAAATAAGTTTGATAAGTTTTATACCTTTTTATTATTTTATAATTTTTATAAATAATTTCTAAGATTTAAGTTTTTAGGTTTTAGCATTTTAAAATAAGTTTATAAATTATGTTATATATATAATTACAAGTTTTAAGAATTTATCCATATGATATACATATATATATATATATATGTATATCTTAAGTATAATACGTGTCTCAAATAAATTTATATTTTATTTTAAGAAATTAAGCTTTTCATATATTTTCATAATTTAAATTTTTATACGCTCAAAGGTTTTGGGAAAAGTTATGTCGGGAAAAATCTTGGATATTACAGTCTCCCCTACTTTAGGAAATTTCATACCGAAATTAAAGTAGAAGGGCCTAGTTCAGGATTTAAGTTTATAGTACGTACAAAGATAAATGAAAAAGATATTTCATGCTCCCAAGTAAACTCTGGGTTACGTTTAGAATTCTAAACGGAATGTAATGGTAGGAATAAGATTATGCTTGAGTTTCTAAGTTTCACAGCCCATGATTGCCAGAGTATATGAGGATTTTTTTTCAGAAATGTACTCAAGAGAAGAACTGTTGAATTATCATTCAGAATCCAAAGTGAGATGCATCATCCAGAATGGATTCGATAATGATTTGATGATCTGAGTTTGTAGTCAATATGTCTAAGGATTGTCACGGTACCTAAGTTTCGTTGCTATCTTTTACGATAGGTCTAAGATCATAGCACACGACATAGTTTACTATGTCTTTCCATGCGCTGATTTTCATAATTACGTGTGCACCCGTAAGTATTCGAATTGTCGCATAGTCCGCATAGATCCTTCCGTCTGTGTGTGGATCAAGAGACAGTACAAGAATTTGCTTAGCTCATAACTATTGTTTTCACGTAAGAGTAGTTATCAATTAACGGAGTCCCTAGAACGTCAATCAGTAACTAAAGAGTAATGATGTGGCATGACTTAGAGTTTCAAACTTCCTCGTGTTTGAACAAGAATACGTCAAACTTCAAGTAGTTTAAAGTCTTTCACCTTCCTCGTGTTTGAACAAGAATACGTCAAACCCCGAGTAGTTTAAAGTTTCACGTCTTTCTCGTGTTTGAACAAGAATACGTCAAACACCGAGTAGCTTTAAAGTCTTCCAGTTTTCCAACCTTAGTGAATAGAGTGTGTGATCACGCTTTGAGTATAAGGTGATCGCTTCGTGTATACGTAAGTTTATTGTTTTTCATTAGTAAAGTGTGCTTAGGTTTTGACCCTAATTGTGGTTTATGGCAAGTCTTTTATGTAGCAGGATTCGCTATTTTAACGAGGAACGTCTTCTAGTGTAAGATAACGGGAAAGTTTTGATAGCATTTATACAAGTGTGTTCCAAGAATAACTGATCTTGTTTTGTGAGAGTAATTTGTAGCTCATCCTTGTTTTTGTATAGATGAGATGTTCAAAGGATAATGAGTTAGACAAAGGATGAGTAGTTATAAGAAGGACTTCTCAAGGGACAAGTACGAGTACTTAGTTTAGCCAATGCTTTAGAAATGGTAAGTTTTTAAGAAGTAAGGGTCTTAGTGGGTCAAGATAATGGTTCATAAGTTGTGTTGTTCTAAAAGAACTCTTTCAAAACAGAATGCTTTTTCAAAGTTTGTTCTTCAATTATATGTATCACTTAGGGTTTGATAACTTAATATATCGTTGTTAATTAACTCGGATATTAAGATGAATTGTTTTCGATGAATGTGTTGGATAGAAGGGTTAAGTTGAAATGGAGAAAGGAAGGTTTTTGTACGATTTATGTCAAGTCAATAAGTGATAACAATTGAATTTCAAAATAAACTTTCATTAAATGCTCCAAAATTGGGACTTCTAGTCCCTACATAAGACATTCGTTCTTAAACAGAAAATTAAAAACAAGGAAAATAGAGGCTTCATTTACGCTTTAGATACCTCTCCACTAGGAAGCAGATGAGTACTACGATGAGAACTGCTAGGGTCACCCGAATGGCAAACCTAGCCTCATCCCTAGTGGTTTCGGTACGACACTCAAGGATCTCCTTGTCTTCCTCCAAGGTCGTGATCTGTAAGGCCCCAAACCCGGGAGGCCTCACTCGTTGGATTTAATCATTCACAAACAGTTCTTAGACTTGAATATCAAAATAACGCAGCGGAAAATTTCATTAAAACATAATCGTGACATTGTTCAACATGCGGAAGTGTAACATAGTCTGTTACATAAACATAACATAAACTAATCATAATGGGATGTCGGTCTTCATATCAGCCGAGTAACTTATCAACCCGCCCAGCATCACCATCTATCCTCATAACCTATCATAAAACCTTAACTTCAAATATTTGCCAAAAACATATCATTTAACTTCATTAATAAAAGTGTACGAAAACATGCAATAACATAACATAACATAACATAACATCATAAACATAAGTCAACGAACATATCGAATATGCGCCTTCTCGTAACCGTCAAATCCAAACGTCACATACTAGTGAAATAATCTAAAGATCACCACCACTAGGGCCATCAACACCGTACTGTCCTTCGGGTGAAGAACTCCTAGGGCCCGATACTTAGGTTATTCAACACCAAACTTCAAGCACAGCATCACAAGGATGACACGTACCAAACTTTAACCACTGCACCCCGTAAGGCACAAGTACCAAACTTCAAGCACGACTACCCCGTAAGGTAAATCGTACCAACTTCAAGGATCACGATAATCCCCTTGGTGACCATCATCACCCTAGTTGTACAACAGTTGGCCAGCCACAAAGGCCCCTAAAAGGTAAAGACCCATAACATACTTCCCATACCCATAACCTTCATTCCCTAAGGAATATTGGCAGATTCGTTCGTTTGTGACTTTCGTAAACATTCACTTCTTTTACTTCAAAACTTCAGTTAAAGCATTCGTACGTTTTATTAAAAATCATTCCTTCATTCATAAACTTCTTTTGGCAAAATATTTCATAAACACTTCTTTCATAACCCTTCCTTCCAAAACATCGTTCATAAACATCATTTTATAAAACGTCACGTACAACATTCATAAACATCGTTTTATAAAATAGTCACATCGTTACGTATGCACACCAGCCCAAAAATATTATTCAAACATTTAAAAGAGGGCTTCTAGAACTCACCGGATAAGCTAATTTGGGTTGTCCTAAACAAAGGTCCAACAACGTCAATTCCGATCTGAATTGATTAGTTAAATACACGTCAAACCAAATCCCGACTCTAACGGTTTAACCATTCTAAACATACTAACTTTACTTAACCAGCCTGATGCATGTGCACTTAGCAAGTGCGCAGGGCCTTGTTCTTGCATACTTAATAAATGCGCAGACTTCGTTTCACGCGTACTTGATAAGTACACAGGATTTGCTTCATGCGTACTTGATAAGTACGCAAGACCTTCTTCTTGCGTACTTGATAAGTACGCAGGAAATGCTTCTTTCGCATGCGGATCTGATCACGTCAAGATCCCGAACTTGTTTACATTCAAAACGTTTGATTTTCGTTTAAGAACTCAAATCCATGTTTTTCTTCCAGTTTCATCCGTAAAAACGTTACCTTTTCATCCAAAACCCGAAAAACCCCAAAACGAACAAAAACTCAGATCTAGGCCAGATCGTTACCTGTATCGAGCTTCTGATTCGAAGGTTCTTCTCACGAGCTATGGAGCAACACTTTGCTGAAATCTCGGCACCAACTTTCTCTCTCTACGATTTCTCTCTCTAGATGTTGCAAATGAGAGAAACGGGTGGTGACTTAGGCTATTTATAGGGGAGGCTCCCCTATGTTCGCCCCTTCTAGCGGCCCGTCATGCCTCGTTCGTTTATTCCGTTCGTTCTCTCATTCTAACCCGTTATTATAACTGTCGTTTTATTTTTTTGGGATGTTACATGATCTTCTCCTCCTGGATCCATATTTGATTTTCCAAGTCGTCGATCCTTTGATTTAGCAGGTCATGTTCATGAGAGGTGTGGGAAAATTTTCGTAATAGGATCAATTGTTATACGTTCCTTATTCCTATATAGGGGATCGTTTAAGGAGACCAGGTGGATGTCGATTTTTGGTTTTGATTCGGAGGCAAGGGAGGTACTTTGCTATAGAGGGCGGTGTCCTTCTTCATGCTAGTTTCTAGTATCAGGAATGAAGGTTCTTGTACATTCGGAATGAAACGAGTAACAAGTCTTTATAAGTTTTATTCAAGATGAAAGTACCTCGTTTATCGAGGGAAAGCTCTCGGTGTGCGGGCCAGCCCATAGTAAATATACTATCCCACGGGCTATCCTGTCTAATAATCGTTGTCGCCCTCGCTAGCTCGCCAACCTCATCAAACCACTCCCGTGACAAAATGGTGTTGGGCTCCACCTTCCTCCCTCTAAGAGCCATAAACTGCCGGTGTGCCGTCGTACCCTCCTGAAACTGAAGGTGCGAGTAGTCGTCAATCGCTAGAATAAATCCCTGCTGCTCATCCTCGGAACTAGACATATCTATGCATAAATCCCTATTTATAATTAATTAAATTTTTTTGTTAAACTAACGTTTAGGGTTTACGGTTTAAGGTTTACGTTTAGATTTACGGTTTAAGGTTTAGGTTTACGGTTTAAGGTTTAGGTTTACTATTATTATTATTATTATAAGATTATATTATTATTATTATTAGTATTATAAGATTATATAATTAGGATTATTATTATTATAAGGTTATTATTATTATTATAAGATTATTATTATTATAATAATAATAATAATATAATTTTATAATAATAATAATAATAATAATTATATAATCTAAATATAATAATTATTATTATTATAATCTTATAATATTATTGTTATTATTATTATTATTATAAGATTATATTATTTTATTATTATAATAAGATCATATTATTATTATTATTGTTATTATTATTATACACATATACACACACATACATACACATCACTACAAAAAAGAAGGGTATTTGGGAGTAAAATTTTAGTCTTTCATGCCCCGTATCAGTACTTAATGGTTATCAGGGACTGATTTCGCTAATCCCCGGTCAGTGACGAATACTTAGTCCTAAATAGTTAGGTTAGTAACTGAAAATCAGTCCCCATTGTATGTCACCTACAGTGACTAATAGTTAGTCTCCGATACAAAATAATCAGTCCTTAATTTGTCCCCCGAATACCACGTTATTTCAATCCCCGGTACATTTATTTAGCGACTGCAAATCAGTTTCTAATACTAAGATATTTCAATCCCAAATGTGTAATTTTAGGGACTGATACTCAGTCCTCCAAAAATGTCTATATTGTTCATGATATGTTTCGTTGGGTTCGTAATTCCATATCAAATCAGTCTCTAATAAGATGTTTTAATGACTAAGTATTAGTCCCGATACCACGCGGTTTAAGTCGTTAATATCCATGTAGTCAGGACTGAAAATCAGTCTCCGATAGCAACTGAAAAATAGCTTCCGATACAATTTAATTCAGTCCCGAACATGTATTCAAAATCAGTAACAATTTTTTTAAGGACTGAAAAGCAGTCCCAATGCAGGTGTTATATAACTGATTATTAGTTTTATATATTAAACTTCAGTTACTAAACAACAGTAATATCATTTATAAATTTGTTTCTTGTTTTCCCAAAATATGTCAAGCATTAATATCATAACAATAACCAAGTTCAAAATAATAACCCTTCATCAATTCTAAAGTTAAAAAGAGTATTAGGCGCCCAAAAAATGTAATAAACATCTTAACTAATGTATAATTCTAGCTATCACTATCGCTAAATGGATCATCTATAGTATATCTCGCAAGTGTGGTGGATGTTGTGCTCTCGAATTATGAAACTTTGTGTTTATGAACTCTGACATCCATTCCATTTTCTCATCACTATGTTTGAGTTTTCCTGGAGTGCAATAATATGATTTCTCATATCTTCATTGGTCTCACTTGAATCCCGCTGAGATGATTCGAATATCGATTTCATCCATTTATCTTTTTTCCTCAACACAGGCCCAACACCTATCTCCCATCCTGATTGTCTTGTTTTCCGTCTTCCACAAATACTTTTTATGGCTTCTTTCTCAAACTTGTAATCCATAGCGGTATCAATGGTGGTTCCTTCAGAATTGGATTTATCCATGGCCTCCTTTTTATGCTGAAGAATATTTTCCGAACATAATAGAATGTACAAGGAAAACATTCAAAACTAGTAGTAACCCAAAATCAACATTTGAAACAAATAAAATTCAAAGTCAAAAGCTTTTAACAAGGAAATGCTTACATATTGAATACGTTAATGATCATTTAGCCATCCTTCTTTCTCGGCTTTGAAATGCAGGTTGTACCATAGTTCTAAAGGGGTTAGCGGCATTTTAGTCTCTGGATTTGAAAACTTGAATGACATTTAACTAGAAATTAGGAAAGGAAAAAACAAATCAAGAGGCAGAATATGATCCATTTGAACTAACTAGTGGGCTTGGGAGACACAAAGCATGAAACATGGATATTTACATAGGGTTAAAAGTATAAACAGCTTACATTTTTTCTGGTGTCATTATATTTATCTACATATGCACGTCCTTTCGTCGTTTTACGTTTACGTTCAAACAATTGGGTCAAAGTAGGTAATTTCATCTAACACAGGTTCTTTAAGATCATAAATAACAGGTTCATGATATTTCCTATAAACCTGCAACAAAAAGCGAAGTGATTAGAAACACTTGCATTACTCTTGGGTTTGAAAAACACTTGTTTGTTTAACGGGCCCACTAAGGAAGAAAACATGAGGTTTAATATCATTTTTTATATATAGATTGGATAATGGTTACCAGCAAAATTACTAGATTCACAACTTGTTTAGGCTCCTGCTCTAGTTCCCTACACATGTGTACTCAGCGAGTGATACAATCCACCAAGTGATACAAACATGCACACACTTCATCAAAAGCACATGATAGTTTGAGAATATCCCGAGAGGCCCGCTCGGTCAACCTGAGTGCAGTTCCTTTATGAAAATCAAAGACTGCACATATCAGTCCTCATGCAAATTTCATCATCCTAAGAGTCGTATCACCATGACCATCGCATCTAAAAAATAACTGTAAGATAGATTTCTTTGAAAATATACAAAGATAATGTAATACCAATATATCATGGCAAATCCAACCAACATCACCCATAAAGATGGTCAAAGAATTAAGATAATTTTAACTTTTTAATCCATGAAATAATCAGACTATAACTAACTTTGTAGTAGATGATGAGAAATAAAGCATGGTTTGAACCTTTGTTACTACGTTGTTGGTCCCTTTTTATTGGTTTTAGAAATTCGAGTGCTCCGATATACATTACAAAAAAAATATATATTTATAGCTAATCAATAACAAGCAAAATACATTGTCTAAGTAGTTAAATAAAACCTGTTTTTTTTTAATTCTGGGCGTTGTAGTTGTTCAGATTCTAGGCGATTACATCG
This sequence comes from Smallanthus sonchifolius, assembly GCA_023525975.1. NCBI lineage: Eukaryota > Viridiplantae > Streptophyta > Magnoliopsida > Asterales > Asteraceae > Smallanthus > Smallanthus sonchifolius. The sequence goes on from CM042043.1 coordinate 23,399,522, forward strand.
TCCTCATTTTCAAATCCTCGTTGCTATCATCCATTTGTATATCGTTTTCATTATTTGCAATTGTCATATCTTCCATGTCTTCATACTCTGTCTTGATCGTCCTCATCTTGTCATTTGATGTAAACTACCGTCAATAAATATCAATAACAAAAATATTGAAACAACAAACAAAGATATACTTAATCACTAAAAATATGTACCTTGAGATCTCATAACATCATCATTTTCCAAACCATATAGTTCCATATCTAATTCATTAATCATAAATGACGAAATTAATATAAAAAATAGTTTTAATTAAATAATTTTTAAATTCAACAAAATAATACCTTGAAACTTCCCATCATGCTCGTCATCATCCTCATCAACAAGAAGCAATCTTCCTTTTGATCCCTCTTACAACTAGGGTGTGTCGCTTAGAGCCATAGACACAGAACCTTTTAGTGCAGCAAACCTTTATTCAAAACAACAAATTTTTTGTGTAGCAAACTTTAATCCTATTACTTGGAATTAAATAATAACAACAATTTGATCATTTAACACACAATGAAAGAGACTTTCAAAACTTAATTCAAAATATCCATATACAAAAACTAAATTGACACACACACCTACTGCAAAACAAACGCACATATACATTATATACATACACACACCTACTGCAAGACTCTAGGTATTCAAATATGAACGGTTCTCGCGGTTTTGAAGTGAATTTAACGGGTAAAACCCGACCCGCACCCAAACCGGTAAGTATAGATTTAGGAGAACCGTGAACCGGGATAGTTATTTCTACCTGTTCGGGTTTGCGGGTTTGGCGAATCCAAACCGTGAACTGCACACCCCTAATTTTATACATGCAGCCTGACCTAATTCTAGGTTTGGTATACAATGCATACAAAGTATGATGGTTCATACTGAAATTAAAAACTTGATTTGAGATGCAAAAAATGGATTCATGGCATTTAACTACATTAGTACATTGCCGCATTCAAATTCTTTTAGATTTTCCTAGGAACAAATAAATCAGGTTGTTGCAGGTTCCTATACACAAAAAAAAACAACCAAAAACGTGAGTACGAACCTGCGTGGATTGCTTGAATCAAACCAAATAGAAATTGCTTGAATCAGTGAGACGATTTCTTGAATCAAACTGAATACCAATTCCTTGAACAAGAGCAGTATGTCATTATGTGGAAGTTAGGATTTGTAGGTCATCACGTTTCAATTCGAATACCGATTGCTTGAATCAGACCTAATACCAATTGATTGAACGACATACCCTATTTCTTGAAACAAAGAAAATCACGTTTGAATGAATCAAGGGGGAATGGAAATCAGAGACGTGAGATGAGATCCTATTGTGATGGGAATTCAGTAAATCAAGAGGGAATGAAAATTACATGGAATTTTCAATTGTTTTTAGTAGAAATTAGGAGGGAACAAGTAATTGAGGAAAAAATATATACCTTTAAGACAAACTCTATATTAATTAAATTTTATATAAATTAGAATGTTGTAAATTTAATGAAACAATTTTGAGGAAGAGTTAGTTTTTTAAGATTTATAATAAATAACAAAAAAATATTTTATATAATAAATTTATCTCATAAAAACTAGTCATAAAAACTAGTATGTATATATACATCGAATTATGATGAAATATAGTTAGCTTGGTTGTTTATGATCATTATCAGCATATTAGGGTGATTAATGGTCAATTATGGTCATTGTTAGTCAGATAGGGTTATCCATGGTCACTTAAGCTTATTGACGTTCAAATATGATAATCTTTGGTCACTTCGGGTGAGTAAGGGTTATTTAGTGTCGTTGATGCTCAGTTAGGGTTAATTGGGTCAGTTGGAGTCAATGACGGACATTGATTTTTGTGTTTAGGTAAACCATGGTCAATTAAGGTTAACCATCCTTACTTAGGGTCATTAACAATATATTAGGGTGATTGATGGTCAATTACGGTCATTGTTGAAATGATAGGGTTATCCATGGTCAATTAAGGTTAACGGTCATTTCTTAGGGTCATTAACAACATATTAGGGTGATCGATGGTCAATTATGGTCATTAGGTCAGATAGGGTTATCCATGGTCACTTATGCTTATTGACGTTCAGATATGGAAATTTGTGGTCGATTTGGGTGAGTAAGAGTCATTTAGTGTCGTTGATGCTCGGTCAGGGTTAAATTGGTCATTAATGACCTATCAGAGTTGATTTAGTCAGTTGGGGTCAACGACGGTCATTGATTTTTGTGTTTAGGTAAACCATTGTCAATTAAGGTTAAAACGGGTTGAAATGACCAACCCAAAACCTGATTATTGTCGTGTCTTGTTTCAGGTCGTGTCAGAAATTGACACCCCTAGTAATTTATGTTTGCTTCGGATGAGTAACGGTCAATATGCGTTAATTCAGGTAATTGATGTTCAATTATGGTCATTTGAGGTGATTGATGCTTAGTTAGGGTTAATTTGTACAATACTAACCAATTAGGGATATTGGTGGTCGGATAGGATTATTGATGGTCACCATGACCTGTTTATCAAATATGTGAACTGCCACTATCATTGCATTAATTTGACTCGTTGATTCATTAGCAGGTTTCATCCATTAAAAATATTATGACCGATTGATCAAATATGGGTGACGGCCAAAATGGTAACGGTCAAAATGGGAACGAGTCAAGTTGGGCCATATCATCATAAAATCAGTAGATAAATCCATAAAGTAAAAAAACCCATGATTTTTATTAAAATGAATCCCCTATACGGACTAAAAAAACCATGATTTTGACTTTCAAAAGTCAAAGAAGTCAATAAGCAACATGGGTTCTAACGGTCAACATGGGTTTGGTGAAAATGATAACGGGTCAAATGAGTTTGGGTCGTAAGATTAAGTGAGAGTTGAATCAATAAAAGAAAAAAAACAAGAAAAAAAGCAGTAAATGCAAAAAAATAAAAATAAAAATACGATAAAAAAACAGAAAAAAAAAAGTATAAGCATCACTACATGCAAAAAATCAAAAAAAAAGAGCAAAAAAGTAGACTAAAACAGACCATGCTTTTGAATTAAATGAATCCTATAGATACTAAAAATCCATAATTTTGACTTCCAAAAGTAAAAAAAGTCAAGTGACATGGGTTTCTAACTGGTCAACATGGATTTGGGTGAAAATGGTAACGGGTCAAATGAATTCGGTCAAAACTTGTAAGTTAACCATAAGACATAAAAAGCATACACTTCATATATATTGCCTATATATAACACTTTCTAAGAAACAATATCTAAATTTGGTCAAAAAATATATTTTCAAAATTACGACGCGAAAACGTTTTAGTTTTAAAAAAAAATGAAATTTACCCACATAACACTATAAATAGAAACTTCAAATATTATCTATTTCACTTCTATGAAATTAATAATACAATTTCATTTAACACACAATTAACAGATGTTCCTTAAAATACAAACAGAAAAAAAAGTATCATTGCAAAGGATTTTTTTTTCAAAGTCATCAGGAATATTGAAAGTCTCATATTCTTCCATTTGAGTCAATATCTGCTTCACTTGCTCTTGAACAACAACTACATCTTCATCTTCAAATAATGTCCTTGGGTCTTCTTCTATTGGAACAACTTTCTCATTTTTTTACACATTTTTTCTGCATTTTCCTTTACTTTTTTTACTGCATTTATTTTAGTTTTTTCTCCACTTTTTACTTCATTTTTTCTGATTTTTTTGTTTACTAATTTTACTGCACACAAAATTTAATGCAAGTCTACAATTGGAAGATATTATAGTTATTAGCTTGGTTTTCTCTTCTGTTCTGTTTCCATTGCATCTGAACCTGAAAGTAGTAGCCATAACAAGATAATAGAAGTGGCAAATTGGTTGGTCAGGCTGTCTATGTAATGGGTCAAAACGGGTTGGTTGACCTGAAAACACTTTTATTGTTCATTAAAAGAATCTTTTATAAACAATTGATGTGTTAGACATGTTCACAAATGCTACACTGCTTTGCAATTTTTTGAAAATGGTGACTATTTTTGTCATGGCTCTGGTAAATTGGTTACTTTTTGTCAGGACTAAATATTAAACTGCTTTGCAAAATTTAGAAAGTCTTAAGGGTTTTTATGGGTGGAAACAAAACTTTAGAATGACCTGCAATGGGAAATTAGGAATATTGGATCAAAATTTTAATACAGATATTCAAAATTCTAGCATTATGTGATTATATATATGTAAAGGATTAATATATCAATGGCCAATTGCTTATGTAACTACCAAATCTGAAAAATTAGAATGATAAATGGTAATCCAAGATAATGATTCAAATTTCTATAACATGACAGCAAACAATTGAACAAATTGATGGAAAAGATGATTACTTATACAGAATTTGAATCTTGATCTCCACGGGCAATTCAAATACAACATTCACAGCAATTCAATGTAACTAACCGGAAGTATTCAATGCTCTCGACCGGCCTGCTGGTTCTGGTTGATCTACGCAATTCTAATTTTTCCAATTGCCCTGCTTACGGCTTTGTTAGGTATCTATGCGGCGTTATTGGTTTTTATAAATTAGGTTTGGTAACTTTATATCTAGGTTCGACCCTTGCAAAAAGGTTATCTCCTTAAATAATTATTTTATTTAGTTTTATTTTATAATTATTATTTAAAAAACAAAAAAAGATAGTTGGGAAAATTTTAGCTGCAAGTTGAATGAAAAAGAAAATCCTTTTTTTCAAGGTGGGTATATATTGGTTCCAATTTCATTACTATTGCTTGTTAATACACTTACAATCACCTGCTTATTTTATTTTGAGAATTTTTATCCTTTTATCAATAACTAGGTTATATACACATATTACATGTGTTTTTTAATAAAAAAATGTGTAAAAAAATTTAAAATAGTATATAAAACAAAAAATAAAATTCTTTGTTTACTTAATTAAATAATAATGAGAATTCAAATTTTATATTATTTTTTAAAAATAAAAACATTAAGATAATTAAATTTCAAAATTCAAACTTACTTAAAATAAGAAAAATTAAAAAATTTTAATGAGAAAAAAATATGTTGATGACACGTGGCATTGTTTGGAATCATTTATTAGAATAACGATTAGTATTTTTCTTTAATTAGTTATATTTTGATTTATCATTATATATTCTTATTTAATATAGTTGGTATTCTTTTTTAATAATATATTTATATCATTATTACTTAATAAGATAGATGCGCATTTATTAGGAGAGAGAGGCGGGAAAATCAATGTGAGAAGGCATGAGTAAGTGACAAGTATCCACCTTAAACTTTATTTATTAGTATAGATTATAAAAAGAAGATAAAATAAAGAATAAAACAAATAGTTAATGTAATAGATAATTTATACTATATAATAAACAACTAAAATATAAGGACGCTTGTCATAATTCCAGGCCTTCTCATTCTCAACCCCCCCCCTCTCTGCTATTAATAACCAACTTCTCTATTTTAGGCAACATTCACCAATCCACCATTATTTTCCAAGAAAACTCGATTAAAAACACATAATCGTTGTGTATTTCCTAACTAGAAAACTTGATTAAAAGCCCATTTAGAAGCCTAGAACCGAATGCCGATTACAACCAACTGGATTACACCTGAACAAACAACCTGAAAATCATACTTATTTGGTTTTGTGTTCGGTTTATGTTCGCCCCTTTACATTTCAACAACTTTTCAATAAAAAAGTTGCACTTTTCTTTAACATTGATAACTTTTCAAGAAAAAAAGTTGCAACTTTCAATAAAATTCACAACTTTTAAGAAAAAAAGTTGTATTAGATTTTTTTAATGCAACTTTTATGTTGAATAAAGTTGTATTAGAATCAAATGTAGCTTATGTTAAAAAAATTGCTTCTAAAAGGTTGAATTAGACTCATTTTCTAGTAGTGTCTCCGGTTCTTTCGTCTGTATAATACGCCAGTGACTAAATATCAGTTCTTAATAAGGGTACGAAAAACGATCTTTGACACTAATTTTCAGCCCTCGGTATCTCCCATCAAATGGTAAATTTTGCATAACATAATTGAAGACTGAAAATTAGTCATTGGGTATTTCCAATACCAAAAGGTGTTTGAGTCTGATTATCAGTCCCTAATTTAGTCAGTATTGAAAATATTAAGGAATGATATTCGGTCCCTAATACATTCCCTCTATATTAGAGACTGAACATTTGTCTCTAACAGATTTATGCCATTATTCATTATACAAGGAATATATTTGGGACTGAAATTCAGTAGCAAATAAGTTTTTCTCCAAAAAAACTTTACGACACAGACATATTAGCGACTGGAATTTAGTCTCAAATAAGGGGCCTAAATATTAGCGACTGATTATTAGTTATAAAATATGTTACGTAAAAACTAGTCTTAAATACCACCAGCAACTGATAAATCAGTCTCATATACTACTTATTTGAGACTGATAAATCAGTCCCTAAGACTTTAGTCCAAAAGATTACTTTTTTGTAGTGATATACAACACATATACACACACACCACACATATACACACACACATACATACACATATACAACACACATATACACACATACATACACATATATACACATATACACACATACATACACATATACAACACACATATACCACCGTAAACCACCGTAAACCGCTGTAACCCGCCATAAACCTACTCTAGATCTAAGGGCAAACCTAAAAAATATAAGTTATTAATAGGTTGGAAATGATAAAATTAAGGTCGTAAAATTACTTACCTGGTTGCGGTAGTCGTCTCCGGCGGTCTTCTTCTCCGGCGGTCCTCGTCTCCGGTGGTTGCGGTGGAGGAAGACGGTGGTGTGAGGAAGACGGTGGTGGTGGTGTACGGTGGTAGTGTGAGGAAGCGGTGACGGGTGGTTGATCGTGGTGACGGTTCTGTGGGTAGGGAGGTCTATATGTAACGGATACGAAGCAATAGTCACGTATGGACCTACCCGTGACCGCTACCCCTTTATTGGGATTCCCATAAACGTCACGTACGGGCCTAAACGTGACCATTCACCTTTATTGGGATTCAAATTTGCCAGAGATGTCTGTCACCCAAATAATATCCACAACCGTTACGTTTGGGCCCAAACATGACGTTTTTGGACCAAAAATATCTACAACCGTCACGTTTGGGCCTAGCGGTGACGTATACTGGCCAAATGTCACGTTTGGGCCAAACCATCACCATTATTATTATTATAATTATTATTATTATTAGGTGCCGTTTACAGGCTAACCATCACGTATATCCGTGATTTTTACGTGACAGTTAGACCTAACCGTCACCGTTCATAGCTCACCTTTATAATTTTAGCTCACCTTTCGACCTATCCGTCACCTTTTGATGTGTGCGGGTCGCATTTCATTACCGTATATGTGCACCTACATACACATATTGATCACAAATCGTCTTCAAATACGTTCGTATACATACATATACTCATATTACATACATGCATGCATGCATGCATACATACATCCATACATACATACATACATACATATATACATACATACATCCATCCATCAATCTATACATGCATGCATGCATAGTTACATACATCCATACATGCATGCATGCATAGTTACATACATCCATACATACATACATACATACGTACATACATGCATATATACATTCATCCATCCATGCATGCATACATACATTATTATTATTATTATTATTATTAATATTATTATAAGTTTATATTATTATTATAGTCATATTACATACATGCATGCATACATACATACACGCATACATATATATTGTTATTATTATAAGATTATATTATTATTATTATTATAAGTATATATTATTATTATAGTCATATTATATACATATATGCATGCATGCATACATACATACATAGATACATACATACATACAGGGCTAAATGTCAAAACGGTTCCAACGTATTTGTTTGTGTAATTTTTAGGGGAAAGAAGCGTTGATAAATAAAGAAGCGTTGATAAATAATTGTAAGGGTATGGATTTCAAGTATGGATCAGAAGAAGATATGCCCGTGTGGTTTGCACCAGCAAGATGTGGCTCCGGTGAGATTTGTTCAAGGATGTTCACAGTTGGAAAGTGTTTTTGTTGATGAAAATGTAACTAGGATACGAGGATTAGGGTTTTTAGGTAATGATGATCATTTGTGTGTATGTTGTTTAGAAGATAGTGATAGTGTGGGTAGGGTGGTGGACTTGAGCACCTGGACCAGGTAGGTCATGGAAGGGTGGGGTGTTGTGGTCCACCGTCTTCTATGCCGTTTAGTATGATATGAACGAATACGAAGCAACCGTCACCTTTATACGTTAGTATATACATACATGCATGTAATATGTCACGTATAGGGCGATCCGTCACCCTTATACATTCGTATATACATACATACATGCATGTAATATGTCACGTATAGGGCGATCCGTCACCTTTATACGTTCGTATATACATACATGCATGCATGTAATATGTCACGTATATGTTACGTATAAGGCGATCCGTCACCCTTATACGTTCGTATATGCATACATGCATGCATGCATGTAATATATCACGTATATGTCACGTATAGGGCGATCTGTCACCCTTATACGTTTGTATATACATACATGCATGCATGTAATATGTCACGTATATGTCACATATAGGGCGATCCGTCACCCTTATTCACCAGACTTTGGAATCAGTGCGCCAGAGAATGTCGGGATTTGTTGGTGGGTATGGTTGAGTTGGGTTTTAGGGTTTTGGTGGTGTATATGTCACGTATAGGGAAATCCGTCACCCTTACTTTTTCTTGATATATGTATGTGTTGACACTTTTGATATATGCATGTGTTCACACTTAAAATATTATACATTGTAAGATTTCATAGCCACTACAAAGATACATTAATACATACGCTATCCTTATACGATCCTGGTACATAACTTGCCATTCCACTACAAAGATACAGTAATACTGGGGACGGGGTCGGGGCCTCGTAGGCGATCCATCATTGTAACGTATTGGTCTTTACGATCTTGGTACATAACTTGCCATTCCAGTGCGTCTGTAAATGCATATCTCTGCCAATAGAATATCACACTCGGCACTGGGTAATCCCCAACCAATTTTAGGGTGATAAAGTGATTGCCGTTAACATTAGCAAGCGCTATAACTGGATACTCAAACCACGGTTCTAGGCGTGTTCTCACCGGGAAAAAAGACTGGCTGCCAAATAAGCCTATAAGATGAACAACACAATTGAATGTTTGAGCAATTATGAGTCTATGGGCGGGAAAGCTCAGTCAACGATTTGCGGGTGCGGGTTCAACCGTGTCAAACCAATCTAAGCTGTTACGAACAGTGTCATAGTATCCGGGCATCTCGCGGTGCAAATTGGGCCGCCAATACGAAATGTTATTGTCCATTTCCGTCAGCATTTTTGCCTAACCCACGCCTACTCATTTTGCTCCCTGCCTAAAGCCATAACGATCGCCCAAAAACCGCAGTTATCATCTGGCCGCACATCTTTTATTTTTGAAACGTATTGGTGAATCCATTGGGGGAGGATATCCTTAAACCGCATAATTTTCAGCACGTGCTTATGTTTCAACATTAAAGGAAACCCTAGGTCAGCTGATGTCTGTTGTACCTTAGAAGTAGTCTTTAACCGATTAGGAAGGTTGTTGGGCGTCTTAAACTGTGACAGGGAGTATAGGAGTTGTGCCTCGCCGGTTCAGGCATAGTTTGATCTGATGAAGTATACGAGCTGTGTCTCGCGGTGTCAGGGTATCGGGCATAGTTTTTTGTGACGTCTTGGCGTCCGCTTTTCTCTGTTGTTGCTTGAGATTTGGACGACCACGAGGGTCCGGACGTACCTCAGGCTCTTTCTTTTTTGTTTTGCCTGTAAACACACTTTCATACATTTTCTTAAACAAACTTCTTTTTACGTGTGGGTTGGATGACGACATAACCTTTCGTTTAACGTCGTGAAACTTCTTTTCATAGTCGGGTTCTGGCGCCTAGGCGTACGCCGGCTTGAAATCAAGCTTCCTCTAGTGTGCGTCTACCGCTTCGGGTGGAATAGGTGTGACTGGATTAAAATAGTTAGTGAACAATAGGCAACCATATGACAACGGTAAAAAAATGTATTTCAAGTATAGATAACCTTAGTTGATGTTTTCCTCCAAACGACAAGCACATGGCAAGCCCATGGACGTGGACAACTGGTGTCCACACGTACCTCCTGTATCCAGCATCCTTTCCATTATCGCCATCTCTTTTTCAAGAAGTTCAAGACACCTAATAGACACCTTATAATGTAATCCGGAAAACACTTGCATTCGATGGACCTTTAATATCTTAATGCGGGACTCCTCGAAGGTTTCGGAGATTTCAATCCCCTGGCCACGTACAACTTTACCGACATATCCGAAAAGTGTGTGCAACGTATTGTTGGTCCCTGTAAGGAAACTCTTAAAGTTGGCGTGTTGGCCCTCGACTCTATTAGTTGTATGTTCACCAAAGTTGAGGCGGTTGTACATCCAACAAGAAACAAAATTTTGTTTGTACGGACCCAACCAACTATTACAAATATATTCCCAGACCTCTGAAACAAAGAAAAAAAATTATGAAATTAACAAATAGATTTTTAGAGAAACATTAAGTATGAAAATCTTACCCTGTTTACCGTCTTCATTTAATTTTTCTTCCATCTTCCTGCGATTATAATCATACAACACGTCCGTGGGAGACTCACACAGAACCTTCCACAGTATAAAAAATCTTTTCAAATGTTGACTTTGAAAAGGCCTTTCCACCTTCTGGTGATATTCTCCATGATGTGCCACCTACATAGGTTTTTAGTAGCACCCGGGAAGACTACGTCACATAAACTCATCAGGACTAGGTCCCTGTCTGTGACAATGACGCGTGGCTCCACACACCCATCGAGCATATCTTTGATCCGCTCAAGGACCCATGTGAAGTTGTCATGTCGTTCCCTCGATATAAATGCGTGCGCAATACAAAACGACTTCGATGTCGACGTCACACCAATAAACTTAACAAAAGGAATGTCATACATGTTGGTTTTGTACGTCGTGTCTACCAACATCAAGTGCCGGAAGGCGCACCACATTTTATTGGAGGTAGGATAACAAAAGAAAACATCTTCCACGACATTAGTGGAGGGATTCTCCCGGTGTGATACACGAAATCTTCAGATTGCAGTAAGTTTTCAAGTTCCTGCATTGGTGTCTCTTCCTAAGCTACGCGTGGCCCTCCTCAAAGACAACATGATTGTGGTTATGTGTCTCGTCTGTCACATCCAACCTCCAACTATTACTCTTTCCGATGTACCTCCCTACGAGCTTAAAGGGACATGATTTTTTTATACTCCCAGTACGCCTGACTGTGCCCCTGCATTTAGGTTCCCCACCACGATTGCATCCGGGTTCCACATATTTTTTCCTTGACCAATTGACCACAATGACGCACCCATGCTCGCGTCCTCTCTTCTTTGCACAATCCACCAAATCCTCACGAGAATTAAAATACTGAAAGAGTTACAATGTCAGACTTAAAACGTAGTACATAAAACAAATAAATAAACAATTTAAACGAACGGAAGATATGTTGTCATACTTTGTCTGTTTTATATGAAACCGTCGCCATGCGTATGCGATCATCGTCCAATGCATTCTCCGCATCCCCATCATTTCCTTCAAATGAACGGAAGAGACACTTGCATCTGTGTCATTCCTATGGAAACTATCCGACACGTGTGTAGGTTCTGGTTGTGACCGGTACGAGAGATGTTCATAATCCGGTTCTGGTTGTGACCGGTACGAGAGATGTCACACCCCGCCAAGGCGGAAACACGAGGCGTAACATTCATGGTTTCCAAAGCATATGATTACCGCAAACACATACATGTAGTTGGATACATAATCGAGTTTAAAATATTTACATCACAAAATATCAACTTGAGTTTACAAAAGTTTATGATTTCGCAATTATGACTCAAGACCATGCATTATACGAAAGAAATCCTCCAAAAGCCGTATCCACATGCATGCATGTAACCTACATTGCTAACCTGAAGACCACGTTCAATTTCCTGAAAACATACTTAAAAAGTGTCAACACGAGGTTGGTGAGTTCACAAGTCATTATAAAGAGTTATCATAAATCCAGCGTTTAAACATGATCATTTTCCGATCAAAACTCTTTGTATGTATAACCAATGAATCTGAACATTACCATGACCAATTGACCCCATTTGTAAGCTTGCAAGGAATACAAAATAATATGTAATGCACGAGACCGTAACCAAACCCCAACTTTTTGTGCCTCCCCTCGCCTTTCTGCGAGTAAGACAATATGCGGTCATTCTGTCATTTGGACCCCTGGTTAGCGCGACTAACCATGACCGGAGGTGTCACCCCCAATAGTACTATCCATAGAAACCCGGGCTAAGTCCATAGCTAATGGTTACTAAGTTTTTATTCTGAGGACTTTAAGCGCTTTATTTTTCCCTCAATGCACACATACGGTCTGATCATTTGTTCATTCATTTACATACGAAAATTCTTTACAAGTATGTTTCCACCCCAAAACATTTCAAAAACTTAGAAAAAGGGGTTAGTGAAACTCACCTCGATAGAAGTATATGCTAGCAAATCTTTGAATAAAAGCAGACCCGCCTATCCGTATCCTATTTACACAAGGATACTATGTTAAGACTACCCGTCTTAAACGCAAGTTGTTCACCCAACTTAACTATTCCTGTTAAGTTCGTCTTTATTTATCTAAAACAATGTTTTCTCATGACGACTTGTTGGTGATTATTATTCCAGTCTAGACGCTTTATTTATTTTCCGAAAAAAATATTATCTTTCCATATTGGTGACTTGTTACGTTTATCAAAAATAAATATTATTTTTGCAACATCTTATAATATATTCTTATTGTAGTCCATGTATCATCATATAATTATTTCCTATCAATAATTATATAAACCACAAATATCGTTCAAGTTTGTACTAAGCATGTCATTAATTCTACAAGCACATAAACCATGTTAGCACGTCCACATGCAATTACTTGTTCCGAACGACATTTATTAACTTGTTTATGTTTAACATGCATTTATTCGTACTAATCTATGCACAAAAATATAATTATAGTTCAACAATTCAACATATATTTAAACATGTTTCATGATAACATACTATTATTTATCCTTAAACCGAACGTCTTTAGCTTTCATTTCTCGTGTCTAGGTTCCATGTTATCAACAAGTTCTAAATATATATGATTTCATTTATTTAGTCGTTTCACATCTCATTTTGATTTAACAAGTTTCCCGTTATTTGTGAACATATATCATGACTTCCATATATATGTACATGCATATTTTACTTTTTCATCATGTATTAAGTTAGACCTTTAACTAATCCATGATTTATTAACATATTCATTCTAGCATCTGAAATACATCCCCATATATACATATATACATATATATTTATATACTAAATTTACCTTTAGACCATTCCAAGTCATTTAATCAAATTAATATATATATGTTTATATCTCCAAGTTTGATGACCACAAATTCACGCATACATATATTTAGCCATATTTTACTTGTCAAATGTTAATCATACCTTTTTCTTTGATCATCAAACGTTTCAACAAGAACTTATACGCAAGGATGTATATACATATACAAGTTTCTATCTTCATCTATGTATGCATGTACTTACTCATTTCTAGATTATTTAATCAAATTAAGCATGTTTACATTTGCACATGTATATCTCGGCCCATACACATGTATATATTATAGTTTTAAATCTTGAAACCATGAAATTATGCTATCACTTGTCAAAAAATCATCAAAACAATAAATCATGTATATATATTACCAAATTTCGGCCCTTGTATATATTTTTACACCAACTTAAATTTCTAACTAAATAAGTTAAGCTTTATAAAAATCTCCTTGAATCTTGTAAATACTTTGTTTATTAGGGTGAACAATATGCTTAGATCAAGAAAATAGAGATGGAACTAGAGTTTGGTGTTGGTTTCTTACCACTAGACAAGCTAGGTGGGGATTCGTTAGTAGAAATGGTGGGTGTTCTTTTGCTATCAAGACCCGACTCCTAGTTCCAATCTTCCTTGAATCTTCAAGGCTTCTAGCTATCTTCTCTATACTTGAGTTCTAGGATTTTGAAAGATGCAAAGTGGGTGTGTGGGTGTGTAGCTCGATATATGTAGGGAAAGAAATAGAGGTGGTGTGTTATTTACTCTACCATCACCATCAAGGATGGTGATTAAGATGGATGTGACTTTGGCTTGATTGTTGGTTAAAAGAACATGATGTTGTAAGAAAGTTGGTGACGATATATATGTATGCATGTATATTGCCGTTCGAAATAAAGGAGAGATAAAGAGATTGGGATTGAGTGTGGTATCTCCCTAAATCATTGCAATCTAGAGCTTATGACATGATTTGAGTGGGTTAGTAGGTTTGGTAAGAGAGTGGGTGGGGGTGTGACTATTTCGGCCGAGAAGGGTAAAAGGGGGGTGGGTTTGGGTCTTGTTCCATCATTTAACTAAGTCTATGTATTAGTCAAGCTATTTTTAGGTAGGGTATACTCGGTAGGTGTTCCCGTGATCTAATACCCGATGTACGAACTTTTATGATTAAAAACTACATATATTTTGTATCTTGACTATTTTAATAGTCCACTAATTTAACCCGTCATAGTTAATGTTTTAACTAATATATAAGTGTATACTCACAAAAATAGCTCGTCACCATGAACCAACAATTTATGTCCATTTTTTAGTAATCTTGTCACCAAATTTTATGTTTTTACAACAAGCGTATTACTAGACTTTACTGGAATAAAGATTTTATCAATCACCAACGACGTATCTTGCGGGTTATCACTGTTTATTTTCCTAGTAATTCTTAAAAATTACTATTTTGATATAAGTTCCTTTGCTAGATTCCTTGACTTACTTAGTTAAAATAAAACTTCAGGAAATATATGTTATGAACGTGCATTTATGTAATATGGATATTGACCTGAAATGCTGGGTGTCACATTCTCCCCATGTTAAAGAGAATTTCGTCTCGAAATTCAGTTCTTGTCATCTTGACTTGGAGTGTTCGTGAACAAGGACGGATACTTGGATTTCATTTTATCTTCCCACTCCCACGTATACTCGGGGCCGCGCTTTGAATTCCATTGTACCTTAACCAATTTAACCCGGCTATGCCTTGTTTTCTGAACCTTCTAATATGTGACTTCAATGGGTTCCTCGACGAAGTGCAGCTTGTTATCTATGTGAATCTCATCAGGCGGTATAATTAATGTCTCGTCTGATAAGCACTTCTTGAAATTTGACACATGAAACGTATCATGTACATTGCTTAATTCTTGTGGCAACTTGAGCGTGTATGCTACAGGGTCAACCCTAGCCAATATTTCAAATGGTCCAACGTACCTAGGGTTAAGCTTGCCACGGTTGCCAAATCTTGCAACTCCTTTCCAAGGTGAGACCTTCAACATGACGCGTCCCCAACTTGGAATTCTAATGGTCTTCGTCTGTTATCCGTGTAACTCTTTTGCCTGTCACTGGCGGCCTTCAGACGATCCTTGATCTTGAAGATCTTGTCGGTAGTCTCCTGAATAACCTCAGGACCGGTTAAATGCTTGTCGCCAACCTCCGCCGAACATAGCGGTGAACGACATTTTTGACCGTAGGCTTTGATGCTGGTGTGGTAACTGTTATTGTATGAAAACTCAGCCAGCGGCAAATGAGCATCCCAATTTCCTCCGAAATAAATTGCACACGCATGGAGCATATCCTCTAAAGTTTGAATGGTCCTTTCACTTTGACCATCTGTTTGTGGGTGATATGTCGTGCTCATGTCAATACCTGTTCCCAAGGCTTCTTGTAATGACTGCCAGATTCTAGACACGAATCTGCTATCTCTATCAGAGATAATAGAAATTGGCACTCCATGCCTAGCCACAATTTCCTTGATATAAAGCCTTGCAAGTTTCTCAGTTTTATCCGTCTCTTTGATGGGCAAAAAATGAGCTGATTTCGTCAAACGATCGACGATCACCCATATAGTGTCATACCCGCTCGACGTCTTGGGTAACTTTGTAATGAAATCCATGGAAATCTGTTCCCATTTCCATTGAGGTATCTCGGGTTGTTGTAACAATCCTGACGGTTTCTGATGTTCTGCCTTTACCTTTGAACATGTCAGGCATTTACCGACATAAATAGCAATTTCTTCTTTCATGTTCGGCAACCAGTAGAGTTCTTTAAGATACTTATACATTTTATCCGAACCTGGGTGAATGGAATACATGGACTTGTGGGCTTCTTCCATAACCAACTCCCGTAAGTTAGTAAAACATGGCACCCAAATTCTATTCATGAAGTATAAAGTATCATCTGACTTTGGTTCCAACTGCTTTATCATTCCCCGTAATGCCTCACTCTCAATGTTCTCTTCTTTGATTGCCTCTTGTTGTGCCATCCGGATTTGAGTTGTGAGACTCGTATGAATTTTCAATCCTAGGGCACGAACACGAAGAGTTTTAACCCGTTCCTTACGATCAAGGCATCTGCTACGACGTTTGCCTTACTAGGGTGATACTTGATATCACAGTCGTAATCATTCAGTAGCTCTACCCAACGACGTTGCCTCATGTTGAGTTCTTTCTGATTAAAGATGTGCCAAAACTCTTGTGGTCTGTAAAGATAGTACATTTTGTACCGTATAAGTAATGTCTCCAAATATTGAGTGCAAACACGACAGCACCCAATTCCAGATCGTGAGTCGTAAAATTTTTCTCATGGACTTTCAGCTGTCTGGATGCATACGCTATGAATTTTTCTCTCTGCATCAACACACATCCCAGACCTAGGTGTGATGCGTCGCAGTACACGATGAAATTGTCAGTTCCTTCAGGAAGGGATAGGATTGGTGCACTGCAAAGCTTCTGCTTCAACAATTGAAAAGCTGATTCTTGTTTATCAGTCCAATCAAACTTTTTATCCTTCTGAGTTAACGTGGTCAAAGGCAAGGCTATCTTTGAAAAATTCTCGATGAATCGCCTGTAATAGCCTGCCAAACCCAGAAATTGACGTAACTCAGTCGGAGTTCTTGGTGCTTCCCAGTTTTTGATAGCTTCAATCTTGGACGGGTCTACGTCAATACCCTTCTTATTGATGACATGACCGAGAAAATGAACCTCTCGGATCTAAAACTCACACTTAGAGAATTTGGCATAAAGCTTCTCATTCCTGAGTAGTTCCAAGATTAATTTCAAATGATGTTCATGTTCCTCCTTGGTTCATGAATATATTAATATGTCATCGATAAACACAATCAAGAATTTATCCAAGTATGGATTGCACACGCGGTTCATGAGATCCATGAAAACGGTCGGTGCATTAGTCAAGCCAAATGGCATAACTAGGAACTCGTAGTGACCGTAACGAGTCCTAAGAGCCGTTTTTGGTATATCTTCTTCCTGAATTTTCAGTTGATGATACCCTGATCGTAGATCAATCTTAGAGTAGAAACTGGAACCTTGAAGTTGATCGAATAAATCGTCTATTCAAGGAAGAGGATACCGGTTTTTGATTGTCAGTTTGTTCAATTCCCGGTAATCGATGCACATCCTAAAGGTTCCATCCTTTTTCTTTACAAACAGGACCAGAGCTCCCCACGGTGAGAAACCCGGTCTTATGAAACCTTTGTCAAGTAATTCTTGTAGTTGGCTCGACAGTTCCTGCATATCGGAAGGGGCTAGACGATACGGCGATCGTGCAACTGGTGCGGCTCCTGGTACTAGGTCGATCCGGAACTCGACTTGTCTTGATGGTGGTAATCCTGGTAAGTCCTCGGAAATACCTCAGAGTAATCCCTAACGATTGGTATGTCCTCAAGTCGATGTTCCTCGGGTTTCTTCTCGACGATGTGAGCCAGGAATGCGCAATAACCCTTGCGTAGATACTTATGAGCTTTCATGCAGTTTATCGTCTTCAACATCGTTCTACACCTTTTGCCTTGAATTGAAAGAATTTTTCCTCTTGGTAGTGGGATATGTACAATCTTCTCGAAGCATACGATCTCGGCACGGTTCTTTGATAACCAATCCATGCCAATAACAATATCAAAACTCCCTAGTTCGACGGGTAGAAGGTCTATACTGAATGTATGGTTTTCTAAACATAAAGTACAACCCTTAATGATCTCTCCGGTTTTAATTAATTTCCCATTTGCTAATTCTATTGTATAACTTTGATCTAGTTTGCTGGCCTTAGTACCGAGTAAGGATTTAAAATCATTCGACACAAAGCTCATATCCGCACCTGAATCAAAAAGTATAGAGGCATAGTGATTATTTATCGGGAATGTACCAGTGAAGATGTTCGGGTCCTGGCGTGCATCCCTTGCACCCATCACAAATGCCCTCCCTAGTGCCTGAGCGTTGTTCTAATTCTTCCACTCGGGACAATCCCTCTTGAAGTGCTTCAGGTCACCACATATGAAACATCCCGGTTTAATTCCCCCCATTCGGTTATTAGCTCGACAAACTTGTGTGGTGTGACCAAACTTGTCACATTTTCCACACTTGATGCACTCACCGGCATGATGATTTCCGCACTTCTTACATCTCGGTAGGCCCCTATTATACTCCGTCCTTCCCAATGCGTTTGCTGCAAAAGCTTTTACCGTTTCCTGTTTCCTAAACCCTTGTCTCTTCTTTTTACTTGAATATCCCATCCACTTCCTTTACTCTCCAAACCTACCTTCCTCGTTCTCCTTCCTTCTAAACAATCCATTACGCACTGCATCATCCCTCAGTTTGAATGCTAATGTTATAGTACTCTTGGCATCCATTGGATTAGATGAAGTTACCATACTGCGAATTTGAGGCACAAGGCCCCACAAATACCTTTCCACACGCTTATGTTCTGGCGTGACCATGTGTGGTACCATAATTGCCAATTCGTTGAAACGGTCGGTGTACCCCGCCACATCATCTCTGATCATCTGTAGGTTCCACATCTCAGTCTATCTTTTGCAATTCGTTTCGAGGACAATATTCCTCGATCATCATGGTTTTCAAGTCCTCCCAAGACAATTGATACGCTGTCTCTCTCCCCAAAGTCTTTACTTAAGTATTCCAATAAGTTAAAGCTTTATCAGTGAGTGTGTAAGTAGAATACTTCACCATGCAGTTAGCGGTGCACTCACTAATATCAATTACCAACTCCATCTTTTCTATCCACCTCATTAGACCTACTGCACCCTCGGTGCCATTGAAGTTGCGGGGGTTGCAGGATAGGAAAGCCTTGTAGGTGCACTTCCTGCTTGGAGCATCTGTAGAATCACAAGTCATAACGTCATTAATTCGGATCATGACTATGTGTTACGGCTGTGATTATTTATTCTATTACCTCCGGAATCTCCGGCTGTGCCGCTACCTCCTGCACCTCCTCTGCCGGTACCGCTTCCATTTCCTCCGCCACTATTTCGATTTGCTTCATACTGCTCCATAGCAGCAGCTACTCGCTATGCTATGAGTTGTTCCACGTTTGGGGAAATTGTGTCGTTGTTGTTCTCACCAGTGGTGTCACGGGGTGTCCTTCTCTTAGGTGCCATGGCGTTCTTTCTAACATAACATTTAAAAAGAAACAACATTATATAATAATAATGATATAACATGACATAAGGATACAACAACATCAAACGTAAACAACCATCATCACAACATAAACCATCACATAAATAGTTAAAAACATACACAGTACATTGTTCCCAAAAGATAAGGATACAAAAGAGATGGGTTCACATGACCACATCAATACCAAAGTTTCAAACTACATAATGTGTTACGGGCACAACCCGCCCGTAATAGGTCTAAAAGTAGGAATGCGTTCCTGTCGGAACGGTAGCTGAGGTCAGAATCTCCTCCACACGTGCCTCAGCTAGAGTATCCCGGAGTTCAGCATCAATCGCCCTCTGCTCGGCTGCCTCTGCCCTCCGCCCTCCGCTCAGCTGCGGCGGTCCTCCTCTCCATCTCCGCTAGTCTTTTCTCGAACTCCATCATGTGATTAGATGCATGCTGAAGGGACTGGTCGATCAACCTATGATCTTCCATCATTCCAGCAACATTTCCCAACAGGGTCGTAACGGTCGTCAAGTCTCTTCGGATGGACTTCACATCCTTCTCCAGATAGTGAATTTCTACCTCTTGCTTATTGCTGCGGGACACTAGTAGGGGGATGGTGCATTCCACGCACTCCCCGGTGAGTGGCACGGGCTGTGAACTGCATGCTGCTCAGACAGAGTCGCAGGTCGTAGGGATGTCCTCCTCCACCCTCCACATTTGGATTGCTTGGCGAAGCCAATCCCAGTACAATACGTCGATCCTCGGTCCTCTGGGCATAGTCTCACCGGTGGATTCAACCATTTTTTTGTAGGTCGCTTCCTAACTATGGATTTTAAGTGGGGTTAGTGTGTGACATAGTGTGACTACAATATCCATATGACATGATGAATGGTTATGTAATGCTTATGCAATGAAAACGTTTTAGTGAGTCATTTAAATTATAGACTAGGTTCCGTTTTAGACTCCTAGTTCGTTATAATCAATGGCTCTGATACCAAATCTGTCACACCCCGCCAAGGCGGAAACGCGAGGCGTAACATTCATGGTTTCCAAAGCATATGATTACAGCAAACACATACATGTAGTTGGATACATAATCAAGTTTAAAATATTTACATCACAAAATATCAACTTGAGTTTACAAAAGTTTAAGATTTCGCAATTATGACTCAAGACCATGAGTTATACCCAAAAGCCGTATCCACATGCATGCATGTAACCTATAATGCTAACCTGAAGACCACGTTCAATTTCCTGAAAACATACTTAAAAACTGTCAACACGAGGTTGGTGAGTTCACAAGTCATTATCAAGAGTTATCATAAATCCAGCGTTTAAACATGATCATTTTCTGATCAAAACTCTTTGTATGTATAACCAATGAATCTGAACATTACCCTGACCAATTGACCCCATTTGTAAGCTTGCAAGGAATACAAAATAATATGTAATGCACGAGAACCAAACCCCAACTTTTTGTGCCTCCCCTCGCCTTTCTGCGAGTAAGACAATATGCGGTCATTCGGTCATTTGGACCCCTGGTTAGCGCGACTAACCATGACCGGAGGCATCACCTCCAATAGTACTATCCATAGAATCCCGGGCTAAGTTCATAGCTAATGGTTACTAAGTTTTTATTCTGAGGACTTTAAGCGCTTTATTTTTCCCTCAAAACACACATACGGTCTGATCATTTGTTCATTCATTTACATACGAAAATTCTTTACAAGTATGTTTCCACCCCAAAACATTTCAAAAACTTAGAAAAAGGGGTTAGTGAAACTCACCTCGATAGAAGTATATGCTAGCAAATCTTTGAATAAAAGCATACCCGCCTATCCGTATCCTATTTACACAAGGATACTATACCCGTTAAGACTACCCGTCTTAAATGCAAGTTGTTCATCTGAGTTAACTATTCGTGTTAAGTTCGTCTTTATTTATCTAAAACAATGTTTTCTCATGACGACTTGTTGGTGATTATTATTCCAGTCTAGACGCTTTATTTATTTTCCGAAAAAATATTATATTTCCATATTGGTGACTTGTTACGTTTATCAAAAATAAATATTATTTTTGCAACATTTTATAATATATTCTTATTGTAGTCCATGTATCATCATATAATTATTTCCTATCTATAATTATATAAACCACAAATATCGTTCAAGTTTGTACTAAGCATGTCATTAATTCTACAAGCACACAAACCATGTTAGCACGTCCACATGCAATTACTTGTTCCGAACGACATTTATTAACTTGTTTACGTTTAACATGCATTTATTCGTACTAATCTATGCACACAAATAGAATTATAGTTCAACAATTCAACATATATTTAAACATGTTTCATGATAACATACTATTATTTATCCTTAAACCGAACGTCTTTAGCTTTCATTTCTCGTGTCTAGGTTCCATGTTATCAACAAGTTCTAAATATATATGATTTCATTTATTTAGTCGTTTCATATCATATTTTGATTTAACAAGTTTCCCGTTATTTGTGAACATATATCATGACTTCCATATATATTTACATGCATATTTTACTTTTTCATCATGTATTAAGTTAGACCTTTAACTAATCCATGATTTATTAACATATTCATTCTAGCATCTGAAATACATCCCCATATATATATATATATATATATATACTAAATTTACCTTTAGACCATTCCAAATCATTTAATCAAATTAATATATATATATATATGTTTATATCTCCAAGTTTGATGACCACAAATTCACGCATACATATACTTAGCCATATTTTACTTGTCAAATGTTAATCATACCTTTTTCTTTGATCATCTAACGTTTCAAAAAGAACATATACACAAGGGTGTATATACATATACAAGTTTCTATCTTCACCTATGTATGCATGTACTTACTCATTTCTAGATTATTTAATCAAATTAAGCATGTTTACATTTGCACATGCATATCTTGGCCCATACACATGTATATATTATAGTTATAAATCTTGAAACCATGAAATTATGCTATCACTTGTCACAAAATCATCAAAACAATAAATCATGTATATATATTACCAAATTTCGGCCCTTATATATATTTTTACACCAACTTAAATTTCTAACTAAATAAGTTAAGCGTTATAAAAATCTCCTTGAATCTTGTAAATCCTTTGTTTATTAGGGTGAAAAATATGCTTAGATCAAGAAAATAGAGATGGAACTAGAGTTTGGTGTCTTTTGCTATCAAGACCCGACTCCGAGCTCCAATCTTCCTTGAATCTTCAAGGCTTCTAGCTATCTTCTCTATACTTGAGTTCTAGGATTCTGAAAGATGCAAAGTGGGTGTGTGTGTGTGTAGCTCGATATATGTAGGGAAAGAAATAGAGGTGGTGTGTTATTTACTCTACCATCACCATCAAGGATGGTGATTAAGATGGATGTGACTTTGGCTTGATTGTTGGTTAAAAGAACATGATGTTGTAAGAAAGTTGGTGATGGTATATATGTATGCATGTATATTGCCGTTCGAAATAAAGGAGAGATAAAGAGATTGGGATTGAGTGTGGTATCTCCCTAAATCATTGCAATCTAGAGCTTATGACATGATTTGAGTGGGTTAGTAGGTTTGGTAAGAGAGTGGGTGGGGGTGTGACTATTTCGGCGAGAAGGGTAAAAGAGGGGTGGGTTTGGGTCTTGTTCCATCATTTAACTAAGTCTATGTATTAGTCAAGCTATTTTTAGGTAGGGTATACTCGGTTGGTGTTCCCGTGATCTAATACCCGATGTACGAACTTTTATGATTAAAAACTACATATATTTTGTATCTTGACTATTTTAATAGTCCACTAATTTAACCTGTCATAGTTAATGTTTTAACTAATATATGATTGTATACACACAAAAATAGCTCGTCACCATGAACCAACAATTTATGTCCATTTTTAGTAATCTTGTCACCAAATTTTATGTTTTTACAAAAAGCGTATTACTAGACTTTACTGGAATAAAGATTTTGTCAATCACCAACGACGTATCTTGCGGGTTATCACTGTTTATTTTCCTAGTAATTCTTAAAAATTACTATTTTGATATAAGTTCCTTTGCTAGATTCCTTGACTTTACTTAGTTAAAATAAAACTTTAGAAAATATATGTTATGAACGTGCATTTATGTAATATGGATATTGACCTGAAATGCTGGGTGTCACAAGAGATGTCCGTAATCCGGTTCTGGTTGTGACCGGTACGAGAGATGTCCGTAATCCGGTTCTGGTTGTGATCGACACGAGAGATGTACGTAATCCGGTTCTGGTTGTGACCGGCATGAGAGATGTACGTAATCCGGTTCTGGTTGTGACTGGCATGAGAGATGTACGTAATCCGGTTCTGGTTGTGACCGGCATGAGAGATGTACATAATCCCTTTCTGGTTGTGACCGGTATGAGAGATGTCCGTAATCCGGTTATGGTTGTGGCCGGTACGACCCTTGACCGTAATCTGTCGGTCCAAATAGTGACATGTACGCCTCTTGAATGTAATTCGGTAATGGTTGCTGCTGAGACGACTATTAACCGTATGTATTCAACGAGTTGGTCCCCCCCCCCCACGAAGGGTGACTCCAGAATACGAAATACTTCTGAAAACGTAATGAACGGTTAGATAGCCGGCGTAAAATAAAGACTTGCACATCCCTAAGTTTACCCGTCCCAGTAGAACCCTTAATAAAATTAAGACTTGTTAAACCTGGTTCAGATCTTCGAATGTTGGCTCCTCATTCTAACATGGAAGCTTCGACTTCTGATAAAGATCTCCCGAACTAGACATCGGTGTCAGGCATGAAACAAACAAAAACAGTGGTGTCCTAACAGCAAATAACCACAACCAAGAACTCAAACACGCACTTTCGTCTATACATTCTGTTCTTTTTAATTATGGTGAAGATGGTAGTGTCGGGTTTGTGTAGGATGGTGGGTTTAGAGTGATGAGAGTGAGTGGTGAGAGTTGTGTTAATATATGCTGAATCTGCATACCTAGCAGTCACGTATAGGTCCAACCGTGACGGTTAGGTTAGGTGCCCGGCAACACTGTCAATGTTAACTTTCTGTCAAAACAACCACGTCCTGAACCGTCACGTATTGGCCTATACATGGCGGGTAGGGTTCCCTTTTTGCAGACTGCACAACCTCATATCAACCTCGTATCATCAGTGTCCTTTTTATTCACGGACTCAAGAGAGACATAGCGTCACGTTTAGGCCAATACGTGACGGTTTGGGTCACAACCGTCACCTGTAGACCTATACGTGACGGCTAGGTCAGGTGTGAAAAAAACCCAACGGTGTCCCTAGCACAACCGAAAATTATTGCATCACACTATCTTTAGGTAGTAGGGGCGTTTGCCTTAACATAGGTGCGGACCTAGTCCGGCAGCCCTTGAATGTAGCAGGAAATCTTTCTTTCCTCAGTCGTGACAAGGTGTGGTACCAGACGTGCCAGTTCATTGAACCGTGTGGTGTACTGCCGGTGCGTCATGTTCCCGACCTTAATCCCCAGAAATTCCCTTTCTACCTTTTCGATCTCATTCCTTGGACAGAAATTCTTGATCACCAAAGTTTTCAAATCAGTCCACATCATCGCATCCACAACCTCGTCCCCCTTGGATTGACGTACACCTTCCCACCAATGGGATGCTTCCTCTCTCAAGGAGTTAGCAGCAAATTTCACAACTTGATTTGCTCGACACTCGCTCAGATGGATGGCGGCTTCTATACGTATCACCCAGTCAAAAGTAGCCACTGCATCCTTCTTCCCAGTCAGGACCGGCAGGTCACATGCCTTAAAGGACTTATAGTCGTAACCACGGTTAAGCGGTGCGTTGATTGCCTCAGTGTTTGGGGTACCAACCGCCGTGTTAGACCCACCCGTCTCAGTAGCCTTCTTTAACGCTTCTGCCAATAGTCCTGGCAAGGAAACCTTCATCAACTCAGTGAACTCGCGTGCCAGAGCCGCTCTCACTTCCGGTTCAAAAGTGAATTGTTGTTCTGCGACATGAGTCGGCTCAGTTACGTGCATACTTTCTGGCTCAGTGTGAACACTTTTTTCTTCACTGTACTCTTGGCTTGCAGGTGTCCTGCCGCACCCACCGTTACGACCACCGGTATGGCCCCCACCACGCCTTCCGTTTCCTCTCCTTGCCATTTCGTTCTATAAGACAAGGAATCCAATGTCATCACGCTAGTTAACAAATATAATTCAACAAGCACTATAAGATGTTAATATACACTGACCATCTGCAATTAACCATTACACTACCTTTCAATTTCTATTTGACCACCTTTGTGATTCCATCAGAACACAAGTCCTTACCTAACCCTTTCTAAGGCATACTATACATGTAAATATATACTACCTTCATACCTGATGCTGTGGCTCGAGTTACCCGTACTGGCATCCGCTTTCGGTCCCATTCACAGTTTAAGTTCAGACACTGGGAGTGTCCGAATCTCTCAAACTATTGCTCTGATACCAACTTGTAAGGCCCCAAACCCGGGAGGCCTCACTTGTTGGATTTACTCATTCATAAACAGTTCTTAGACTTGAATATCAAAATAACGCAGCAGAAATTTTCATTAAAACATAATCATAACATTGTTCAACATGCAGAAGCGTAACATAGTCTAATACATAAACATAACATAACTAATCATAACGGGATGCCGGTCTTCATATCATCCGGTTAACTCATCAAACCGCCCATCATCACCGTCCATCATCATAACCTGCCTTAACCTGAATGTACATACTAAAAGGTCAGCTACGCTGGTGAGTTCTAGCATTACATAAAACTTTAACATTTACATTTGCCAAAAACATAACATTCATTCATTTAATAAAACCGTACGTGAAAACATGCAATAACTTAACATCATCAAAACCTCGTTATCATATCATCATAACATAAGTCAACATGAACCGAATCTGCGCATTTTCGTAACCGTTAATTCCATTCATCACATACTGGCGGAGAAACCCCGAGGCACGCCACCACTAGGCCCTTCAACACCGTACATTACCTGCAGATAGAGAAACCTAGGGCCCGATACCCCAAAGCCGTTCAACACAAGAACCTTAGGAATGGTACCACAAGGATACACGCACCTTCACCTTAAGCACGGCATCCCAAAGGATAGCACGTACCCCTTTATCCACCCCGTTGTACAAAGTTGGCCAGCCACAAAGGCCCATAAAAGGTAAGGCCCATAACATACATGCATACCTTAGTTCCCGAAAGAACTCGTGGCAGATTCGTTCATTTTGTGACTTTTATAAAATTAACCGTTACCGCCTTTACATCATTTCAGTTAAAGCATTCATACGTTTTATTATAAAACATTTCATCATTAAACCGTTCGTAAACCATTCATAAACCTCTTTGGCAAAACACTTTATAAACACATTTCAACTTTACTTTCGTAAACATCATTTCATAAAACTATATTAGGTTAAACCCCATATTTTACTTAGGTTGAATAAATACAACTATATTAGGTTTAACCCCATGCTTTTTAAAAAAAAATTTTTGAAACCGAGGCTTTTTTTTATATAAATAATCAATCCCAGTTTTTAAAAAGTAATTTCTAATTTTTTTCAAAGGGTTTAGTGGGTTTCTTCATCTAAAGAGGGTTTCTTTTCTACCCTTTCCATATATATATATATATATGGTGAAGTTCATAAGAAAACTAACATTTAGGAAGAGAACTTATTTTTAAAGTAAAAAAAAATAATAACTCAAAATATAAATCAAAAACTAAAAAAGTGGTTCGGAGACCTTGTTTCCCACGTCGTCCTCCTTCTGAAAAAAAAAACCAAAAAGTAGTCGGTTTAGCTTTAGGGTTTAGTTTAGCTTTTAGGTTATGTTTTTGGAGGGGGTGGGTGGGGGGTTTAGGTTTTTTGGCGTGGGTGGGGGGGTTAGGTTTTTTGGGTGGGGGTGGGGTGAGAGGTTTAGGTTTTTGAGGGTGGGTTAGGTTTTTGGGGTGGCACTACATATATGCAGTATTACATTTAGGGTTAGGTTTTTGAGTGTAGGGGGTGGGTGCGGTGGGTTTAGGTTTTTGGGTGGGGGTGGGTGGGTTTAGGTTTTTCGGTAGGGGTAGGTGGGTTTAGGTTTTTGGGTGGGGATGGGTGGGGCGGGTGGGTTTAGGTTTTTTAGGTGGGGGTGGGTGGGGGGTTTAGGTTTTTGGGTGGGGTGGGTGGGGGGTGTAGGTTTTTAGGTGGGGGTGTGTGGGGGTTTAGGTTTTTGGGGGTGGGTGTGGGGGGTTTAGGTTTTTGGGTGGGGGTGGGGTGGGGGTTTAGGTTTTTGGGTGGGGGTTTAGGTTTTTGGGGTGTGTTAGATTTTTGGGGGTGATACTACACATATGCAGTATTGAAAAAAAAAGAAAAAAGACGAGTTAAGTCTTATTTTTTATAACGTTATTTATACTCAAATGAAAGATAAAAAAATTCTTGATTTAATGGTGCAATTTAAAAAAAATAATAATAACGTATGCAAAATATAAAAATGTTTAAAGATTTATATATTTTAAGTTCTAGTTTTACCCTTTATTTTTAAAATCCCACCATTTCTTTTTTTAGTGGTTCTCTAGTTCTCTCCTTAAAATGAGTTTTCTTATGAACCTAACCATATATATATATATATATATATATATATATATATATATATATATATATATATATATAAGGCTAGAATCATTTGAGAATTCTAAATATTTTGAGAACTCTAAGAAATGGTTTATATTTTTTGAATTTTGTATTATATATATATATACAGAGAGAGGAGGGTTAGGCTACAAAAGGGACAAAACCATAGAAAGTGTAGGTAGAATTCTGAGTATGACACGTATCCAAGAAATAAAAAGGAGGGAAAGAACAATTGAGTCAAAAACACAACATCTCTTAAATCAGCAATGCACATGCAAGTCACATGCCATTTCCCACCCATTTTTTAACCGTCCATAACTTTTTTATACGTCATTATTTTAAAAAAAAATTCATCATAAAATTGAGTGTTTTTTTTATCTTTCCAACGAGTATGGTATTGCTATATTTAAAAAAAAAATACCAACCGGGTGTTGTTTGAAACTGAGAGTTTTTATGGTGTTTTATATTTATGGTGTTGAAAATTTAAGCTAAAGTGTAAAACATCATGACAGAAGCAAAACCAACGTCAAAACAACGTGACTAAAAAAATAAAATAAAAACCATGTTGAAATTTGTCATTGTGAAAACGACATGACAAAAAAAACTAAAATGACATATTCAAACTGGCACCAAATGTAAAACACCATGACCCAAAAAACTACATGTTGAAAAACACAATGACTAGAATAACTCGATGTTGAAAAACACGTAGTTGAAACACCATAGATGTAAAACACCATATTGAAAACTCACTTTAATTCGAACACAACTTTAACCAAGTTTATGTTTATGGTATTGAAATTTTTAGCTAAAAGTGTAAAACACCATGACAGAAACAAAAACGCCATAAACTTAAACACGTCAAAACACCATGACAAAAAAAAGACCATGTTGAAATTTGTATTTGTGAAAACGTTTTGACCAAAAAAGCTAAAATGTCATGTTCAAGTTGCCCCCAGGTGAAAAATACCATGACTAGAAAAACTTAATGTTGAAAAACACCATGACTATGAAAACTCTATGTTGAAAAACACCGGGTTAAAAACACCATAGATGTAAAACACCATGTTGAAAAAAACTCACTTTAATTCGAACACTGCCTTAACCAAGTTTATGTTTATGGTGTTGAAATTTTAAGCTAAAAGTGTAAAACACCATGACTGAAGCAAAACGCCATAAACATAAACACTTCAAAACACCATATACATGTATTTTATGATAGTAATGTTTATGACGTTTTTGTTTTGTTATGGTGTTATACGTCATTATTTTACACATGGTGTTTTGTATTTTAACATCCATATAAATGTATTTTATGATATTTATGTTTATGGCGTTTTTGTTTTGTCATGGTGTTTTACACTTTTGGCGTAAAATTTCAATCGACGATTAGTTTTTCATTGTGTTTTATACTTTAACTTCCATATACATGGTGTTTTGCCATGCTTGTGTTTATGGTGTTTTACCTTTTTTTAAACGTCTAGTTCAACATAAATTATACGTCACAACTGTAAAACACAATGACAAAAAATGAAACTAAAACACCATGACCACAAACACCATGACCACAAACACCATGTTGAAATTTGTTATTGTGAAAACACCATGACAAAAAAAGCTAAAACGTCATGTTGAAATTGGCCCCAGGTGTAAAACACCATGTTGAAAAACACCCCGTTAAAAAAATCATAGCTGTAAAACACCATAAATCTAAAACACCATGTTAAAAAACCCCATTTTAATGTTATTTAAATAAAAAATGATTAAAAGTGTGTATATATATATATACTAGGTTAGAATCTCGTGTATTACACGGGCTGAATAAATATAATGTTGTATACTTACTAATAAAAAAAATTATGTTTTAAAAAACCCGTGTATTACACAAGTTGAATAAAATTTTACATGACAGTTATAAATTATGTAAAGTTAATTTTTAAAACATTTTTTTAGCTGAGTATTAACTTTTTTTATGTAACTGATAAATGTTAAATCATATTAAACTTTGTTTACACGTGTTAAATAAATACAATGTTATATATATAGTTACTAATAAAAATTTACATATTACATATTCATGAAAAACGTTTTATAAAAAAATTATAAAAGTCATTATTATTTAATAGGAGAGAGAAAAAATAATTTAAAAAATTTGTATAATTAATAGGATAGAGAGTCGGGAAAAAAAACTTGAAGATTCATGAGAGAGTGACAAGTGTCACATCAAAATCTTTATTTATTATATTGTATAGATATAATAAAAAAAACTAATCGTAATGTTGAAAACACCATAACCTAAAAAGCTAAAACACATTGTTCAAAATGGCCCCCATATGTAAAACACCATAATAAGAAACACTTTATGTTGAAAAACAATTTAAAATATAAAACATCATGCTAAAAAAACCACAATAAATCAAAAACACCATGTTAAAAACACTATAAAACAAGGTAAAACACCATAAACCACCATAAATCTAAAATATAAAACAGCATGTTGAAAAACACCATAAATCTAAACACCATGATAAAAAAACTCACTTTAATTTTATTTAAATTAAAACGATTTAAAATATATGTGTATATATATATATATGAAATTAAAAACTAATCGTAATGTTGAAAACACCATTACCAAAAAAGTTAAAACGTCATGTTGAAAATGCCCCCCAACTTTGAAACACCATGACCAGAAAAACACACAGTTGAAAACACCATAAATCTAAAACACCATGTAAAAAAAACTCACTTTAATGTCAATTAAACAAAAACAATTTAAAAGAATATATATATATATATATATATATATATATATATATATATCAATATCATACTCGTTGGAAAGATAAAAAAACGGTCGATTTTATGGTGAAATTAAAAAAAAATGACGTATAAAAAAGTTATGAACATTTAAAAAAATGAAGGAAATGACATATGACTTGCATATGCATTTTTTTGGTTTGACTCTTTCCTTTATACCCTTACTTGTGACTTTCAGCTTGCTACTATTTACAAAATGTCACCACGTGCATCTCAGCAACAAATCACAAAAATCTTGTAGATGAGATTTCTTTCTACGCTTTCTAGAGTTTTGATCATTTCTAGTGGAACCTCTACCTATATATATATTATATCATTTATTTATCCGAAGAAGGATAAAATGGAAACTTATTTGAGTTGAGAAAAACCCGTGAAAACCCTATGTAACTTTGGTTTTTTTAGTAGTTTTTATATGTATTTTCGTCACCAAAAAGTAAAATTAATCAAAAAAAGTCGAGTACTTTTAAAATAAAATCATGAAAAAATAATAAAAATTCACACTTTTATATCATATGTCAACATTACGTCATCATGTTACATACGTAACACATGATTTTACATACGTAAACAGATTCAACGTTTAAAAAAAAGTTTATAAAAAAACCACTCGTCGCTTTTATAAGTTTTTTCTTCTAATTAAATTAGATATAGAAGCTATAAAAAAAAGGTTATACCTGTTTTTAACTGTTACATATATTAAATATGAAGTTTTCACTATAATCATTAATTGACTATAGTTTTTTTTTTTTTTTTTTTGGGTAGAGAACCAAAATAATGTCAACTATGTTGTACGATACGTAGATGTATTTATTTAAAATATCCGCAACTGTAAGTAGTTTGTCTTATACGAGCAGACAAACATGCAAAAAGGTTTTATAATTAAAGATTCAGTAACGTGGTAATAATCCCCACATTATTCAAACATCACATAAAAAAAAATTGGTAGAAAAAGAACTCTCCTTGTGAAAATAGAGCTTTTGCTGTATTTATGAGGATCATAATACAATACATGTTCACAAATGAGTTACAATTTTCATGAGGAATCCAATTTTCTAAAAGTGAAAGACGAATCATACCTTTAGAACAAAGTAAATATGAGATGCAAGAAGAAATTAAAAAAAAAATACACAATTCTTATAAATATTCGAGATATTAGTTAATCTTATGATTATATTTGGTCAATATTTGTTATATAATCCCTCTTTATTCTTCTAGTTAGTTATTTCCTTTTTGTATTATTTTAACTTTATAAATACATAGAATAATTTAGTGGTAAAATTATCAATTCGTATATGGTATCAACCGTACTCACGATCCTCTCTTTTCCCTTAATTTAGAGTGGTAAAATTATCAATTCCTAATCAGGTTCTTCCCCTTTTATCTCATAAAAAATGGCTTGGTTTTTTTACGTTATTGATGTGTTTGTGTTAGTAGTAATACAGTATATATTCTTAGGGTTTATTTTAACACAATTACACACAATATGTAACTACACCTATCACATCGTACTACATATATATATATATATATATATATATATATATATATATATATCATACTCGTTGAAAAGATAAAAAAAGACGCTTGTTATTATGGTGCAATTTTTTTAAAAAAATAATAACATGACAAGGCTAAAAAGAAAAAGGGCAAAAACCAAACTTGCTAACCACCATATCCACATGGCATGAAATCGTGGAACAAAAAGGGTGCCATCTAGTTATTGCAACTTTTCATAGTGACGGTTACAAGTTAAGGTCAAGTATAAATAGGTTCTTAACTCAAAATCTTGTAACATACATTCCATTCAATATAGAATCTCTATTGCATTTAAGATTGTGTTTTACCTTCAATTGTTGTGTTCTTCAATATCTGGGCAACACGATTGATACTTAAAGGAATTTAATTGCAACCCCGCGTTGCTACAATTAGAGAAATGAAAGGAAAGAAACTAACTTGACAAATAAAACAAATTTCTCTTCTAATAAAAAATTAAATGGTTTTACCACTTGGCATCAACATATTCAATCTCACCACTTTTTTCCCTAAAACCACATTTATATCCTCCATTTAATATTTTCATATTTAGTTTGTTCTTTTAAAAAAAAAACATTTTCATAATTATTATCACTAGCTCACATTTTTTTTTAAAATTATAACAAAAAGTTAACACTTTAAAAAAATCAAGAATTAAAAACAAGAGATTTTAAAAAATGAGTTTTTATAGTTTTATTATTAAAAAATGATTTTTGAAAATTTATTATAAAAAAACAAGATTTTTTTTAGTTTTACAGATAGAATTTGAAAATACTAGGTTTATATTTTAAATAAATATGTGTTAG
Source organism: Smallanthus sonchifolius (assembly GCA_023525975.1). Classification (NCBI taxonomy): domain Eukaryota; kingdom Viridiplantae; phylum Streptophyta; class Magnoliopsida; order Asterales; family Asteraceae; genus Smallanthus; species Smallanthus sonchifolius. Next base: position 23,433,147 of record CM042043.1, read on the forward strand.
AATAAAGTTTACTAATATTTAATTAGTAGTTTTTTAATTAAATTTGATATTTATAAATAAATTTTTTATTTTGATTTATAAATTTTAATACTTAGTTTTTAATAAAATTAAGAAACTTGCAAATATTTATTTTTAAAAGTGTTTTATATTTTAAACTTTATTTTTTTTAAATGACGGGGTTTTTTTTTTCAAAAAACATGTTTACAAGTTTCAATTATAATTTATTAGTTTTAAACTTTTCATATTTAATTCTGGAATTTTAAATTTAATTGTGCTGAAAGATTAAGGAGTGAAAATTTTAAAATTTGGAGGTTTAAATTTTGAATTTAAAAGACGATATATTGTTGAAATTTAAATTTTATTTGTATCTTTTTATTATTTTTTTAATAAGAGATTTAATATTAAAAGTTTAGCGAGATTTTTCGTATACAAGTACAAATAGTATCCGTCAATCAAGCATCTTAATGATGATTTTGATGAAAGTTTATAATCTTCTGATTGTCTAAACGGACTTACATAATCAGGTTTGTCAAACCATAAATTAATTTTGAATGTCGGTGTTCCAGTTATGCTATTAATAAATATTGATGAAAAAATGGTTTAGGTAATGTAACAAGTATTTAGGTCAAATCACAAGGTAGTCGCGTTATAGAAGTGAAGATTATATTTTGAAGCAACTTTGATCATCACAATTATATTCCTATAATTGGTTTAACATATTCAGACAAAAGAATTTCACTAAAACTTTAAAAGAAAAAATATACAATTGTTGTACTTTTGCAATGGCCGTGAATAAAAGTTTAGGGCAATCACTTTCAAATATTGGTTTGTATTGAAAGATCAAGTGTTTATTAATGATCAACAGTATGTTGCGTTATCAAGGTTAAAAGTAGAGATTGACTCAAGCTATTAATCTTTGGTAAACATGGAAAAAATACCAATAACACGTCAAATGTTATATACAATGAAGTATTTTCAAATTTGTAAATATTTATTGTAAGGTTTTATTTGACATGTAATTTAATGCATTGTAAAAAGTGCACAACTTATTAAATGAACTTTCATGTATTTTTTAATGTTTTAATTACTATCATCCATATAATCTTAACATGTAACAAAATGAAAAAGTTACAAATATAATATCAAATTTATATAATATTAATATTTTCACCCTGAGTTAAAAGCTAGTCAACACAATATAGAACTAAAAATATTGCATGTGGGAAAATGGACTAAAGGAAACTGAAAGTTTCTGCATGTGGCATAAAGTGGAAATGTGGGTTGGCATGGACCTTTTTCTTCACGTTGATTTTGCGCACTCATGAGATCCGATGTCAAGCGATTTGACCCATTAGTGAATTCCGATCTCATTGTGATGCTGTTCTAATTTTGAGCTACTGTTGGATTTGTAACACACGCATACCAACTTGTTTTTCCATTATTCCTAAAAAATCATGTAGTAATACAATGCAATTATGCAAAGTCATTATATTAATTAAAAATATATATATATATATCAATTGAATATATTCTCAATGTCGTTGAAGTTTTAATCAATCAGTGGCCTTCCCTAAGCCCAAAAACAAACCGCACCACCACAATTTAAAATTTATTTCCAGTTCCTTAAAGAGCTTTTTTTTTTGAAGTGTTTATTTTTTTGAAAGGCAAATTTTATAGAAGAGCAAAACCCCAAGCAAGGAGCACAACAAACAACAACTAAAACAAACTATACAATTATACAATGTTAAAACATAGCCAGTCTTGCCACGAGAAAGAAACCCCCTTGGACCGATTTTTGAAGTAACTAAGTGATTTGATATCTCCAACAATGTTCTCAATCCTGACCTCTTTATTGCTGAAAATCACCTCGTTCCTAGCTTTCCAAATGCACCTGCAAGATACCAAAATAATCCCTTGAATTATCTTCTGGTGGTCTTTTGAGACCTGAATGGAGTTATGCAATTCCAGCAGATCACGCGTGCAAAAGGCATAGATCAGACTAATATTGCACCAGGAACTAATGTTTTGCCATACAACCGCAGCAATATAACATGATGTGAAAAGATGGTCAGAAGTATCAAGACCCCCACGACAGAAAGCACATTCTTGAGATGGAATCGGAACATTCCGTTTTGCAAGACCAACCCGAGTAGGAAGCCTATCCATCTCAGCCCGCCACCCCAATATATTGCATTTGATTGGGATCCAGTTGTTCCATTCCAAAACAAAAGAGTTGCTGCAGTCAACCGCCATGCCTAGCCATCGCTTGACTGATTTTACAGAAAAATCACTCGAGCTATCCAGAAGCCACACCCATTTATCCCTTTGAGCAGATGGTTGTACACGCGATAATAGCCAATAAACATGTAGCAGTTCAGCAACCTCAGTAGTCGATGATGGTTGTCTAATCCAATCCCATGACCACGATAGAGAAGATCCTTGATTGGAAGAGTAATCTGAGACGCAACTCCTTTTGTTTGATGCCAATGAGAACAAGCTAGGGCACACCGATCGTAAAGGAGTATCGAGTAGCCAAGGATCCAACCAGAAGTGAATATCCGCTCCATTGCCAAAAACCCCATTAAATAACTGCTGAAATTTCACACCTGCAACAGAGAGATTAGATAACAATTTTGCAATATAGGACCAAACACCCGATGCACCCCTTTTGAAAGGAAGGAAGGAAGGACCAGTTGGAATTATTTTTATGCAAAGCTGAAACAAGCAGTCGCCATGGTTTATGGGACTCGATCTTAAACCTCCAAGCCCATTTGGATAAAAGGGCTATATTTATGTCTTTTAACATAGAGATTCCCAGCCCACCATAGATCTTAGGCTTTGCAACCTTATCCCATGCAACCCAATGGATTTTTTTGGTCTCATTATCTCCGCCCCAAAGGAATTTCCTCCGAATCGACTCTAATTTATCAATAACCTGACTAGGTGCTTTGTATAGGGAGAAATAATATGATGGAAGACTTTCCAACACAGATTTGATAAGTATAAGTCTGCCCCCTATTGATAAAGAAGACGCTTTCCACAACGCCAATCTTGATTCAAAAATCTCAATAACTGGATGCCAGTTCGACACCCGTTTCATATTGGCTCCTACAACAAGCCCAAGAAAAGTGAAGGGAAGAGACGCCATATTACAACCCATTATCTCAGCCATCGCCGACACCTCCTGGGATGGAACCCCGATCCCAAGGATACTTGACTTTTGAAGGTTAATCTTTAGCTCGGAGACGACATGGAAAACCCTTAAAATCCTCGATAAGTTGGTGATATTTGAAACGGACCAATCACCCGTGATAATGGCATCATCAGCATAAAAAAGATGAGAAATATTGGGCCCCGAGTTCGGGCAGCAAAAGCCGCGAAGAACCCCGACCTCACAAGCTTTGCGAATCATTGCCGACAATGCTTCCATCACAATAATAAACAGAAAAAGCGAAAGGGGCCCGCCTTGCCTAACCCCACAATGACACTGGAATTCAAAGGTTGGGATCCATTTACTAGTACAGATGATCAAGATGAGGATAGAATGGATTTAATCCACCCTCTCCAAACCGAAGGAAACCCCATTTAAGACATAATGTCATCCAAGAAATTCCAATTCACCTTATCAAAAGCTTTTTCAAAATCAATTTTAAAAAGGAGTGTTTTTGTTTTATTTTTTGAGGCCCATGATATGATTTCGTTCACAATAAGTGGGCCATTCAAGATGAATCTATTGCTGAGAAAGGCTGTTTGAGCATCATGAACCACCGAACCGATTACCCTTTTTAACCGATTTGCCAATACCTTCGAGATAACCTTACTAATAGAACCAATGAGACTTATCGGACGATATTCACCTAATGACGATGGATCCTTTACCTTAGGGATTAGCGCAATAAAGGAAGAACCACAACCTCTTGAAATAGAGGAATCTGTAAAAAAATGTTGAACATTGGTAAAATCAGGTTCAAAAATATCCCAGAATTTTCTGATGAATCTAAAATTAAAACCGTCGGGACCCGGTGCCCTATCCGCCCCACAATCCCAAACCGCCGTCTTGATTTCCGAGGCAGAGAAAGGATGAATAAGCGATGCAGCATCAACACTCGATAAAGTTTTCAAATTTGCACACACCAGTTTTGGACGAACAGGATGATGATCCATAAACCGATGTTTAAAAAAGGAAAGAACCTCCTTTTTCACCACCTTCGGCTTCGAGACCCATTCCCCATTAATCGTGAGACCCTGAATGGAATTTCGAGCAGATTTGTTCCTGATAATACCATGAAAGTAGGCACTATTTTCATCCCCATGGGATGCCCACCGTATTCTTGAGCGTTGTCTGAGATTTTTTGCACGCATTTCCTCTAATTGCATTAACCCGACTTTACACTCTAATTTAGACCATAGTTCTTCCTCCGATAAAGTTCTAGATTCCGACTCCAAAATCTCTAAATCAGCTTTTAAAGTGCTTTCCATTTCATTTTCTGAATCCCAGGAATCTTTCGCCCACTTTTTCAGAACGTTTTTGAAACACTTGAGTTTTTCGGCCAAAAACATATACCCATGAACGTAAAACTTTCGCTTGCAGCCGTAATAATAGGAGCCAGATCAGGCTTATCTAACCAAGAATTAAAAAAGCGGAATGGTCGAGGACCAAAATTCAAGTCATTCGTTGAGAGAATAAGAGGGCTGTGGTCAGAGTGAAGGCGAGGATGATCCATGAGACAGGCCTCCGACCATTTCGAGAAAAAATCATGGCAGACAAAAATTCGATCAATTTTACTAAACTTCTTCCCATTCCCATAAGTATATTTACGGCCTTTCATAGCATATTTGTGAAGCCCGGCCCTAAAAATAAAATCATTAAAATCCAGGGCAGAAACGAGAATTATACCTGTCTTCCGGGAAACGAACAACATTAAAATCCCCGAGGAGGATCCATAGAACTAGCTTTGATAGACATGATTTCATTCCAGAGAGCCCGCTTAGCCACCAGGTTTTGCGGAGCGTACATATTCAAAATATTAATCTCCACATTAAGACCGATAATTTTTCCATGCACTAGAAGATAAAATTGAGTTGAAGTAGAGTTATGAAAAGAGAAAATATTTGGGTCCCATAAACAAGCCAAGCCAATGAGTACGAACTCAAAATTACTACTACCCCAAAACTGCTTATCTTTACCAGAGTCCACACGTTTTGTTTCCTGTATGGCGAGAAAGGAAATCTTATGAGCAATTCTAAGGCCCCTAATCCAGGTTGCCTTTTCCCCTTCACCAAACCCTCTAATATGTAATTCATGGATCCACACCATCATCCACAATAACCTCCTCGACAAGAGACTGAAAACCATCTAAATCTGCACCCACTAATTTACCAATTTGGACCGTACCATGAACCTCAGTAAAAAGACCAGATTGAGAGAGGGGCAACCGTTTGAGCAATACATCTGACATTAGTTTTTCCGTTAGGTCCACGTCAACCGTCGCAGGAGAGACAACCTCCGGGACAGCATGATCCAATAAAGGTTCCGCAGGTTTATTTAGGCAGTCCGGTAACCATTCACATGGTTCTTCCCACACCCAAATTCTGAATTGTTTATCCCTCCAGCTTAGAGTCAATTCATCTTCAATATTGCCACCATCACCGGTCAGAACCCCAATACAGTCATACGAAATCATCAGGACGCAGCTGTGACGAATGAATTACCTTGCCAAAAAAGCCGCCGATTTGGTCGATGACTGACTTTTCCATAAGATGAAGAGGAATCCCATGGATCTTAATCCATTCAATGCGTTCAAAAGGAATAAATTGACCACCTGGGTTCCAAGTGTGAGAACCAGTCAGACCAAACTAGCTTGTCTTCAAGAAATTTCGTCGCGTCCCTGGGAGGTCGAAATAGAGCAGCAGGTTCATCCCCCCCAAATATTGAAACTTAAAACCAATGAGATTTCCGGCTTGAGAGTTGAACGTGCGCAAAGAAAAGAAATCTTTAGTTTTGCCAATCAAGGCAACACCATACCATTGCTTGAAAGCACATATGTGGGAATCAATCTCTACCGTTTTCCTTGATGACCCAATCAGGAGAGCGTCCCTGAAGGATCTACCAGCCCCCATGAAGGTATCTGCATGGGATTTAGGCCCCTCGCGCACAGTAGATTCCGGTCTTGGAGGAGCTTGCCTTTGAAAGAGGAACTCATTGGATTTTGCAAACTTTGCAATGTTGACCCTTAGAACGTTTGACCCCAATTTCATCTTATCCGGTCTTCTTTCCAGCCACCACGCATCACTTACATCCCTGAATCTCACGAACCCAAACGGGCACCCGTTAGCCGTCTTCTTTCTAGCAACGTACACCCTCGTGACTGCACCATGTACGTTAAAGGCCCTCCTAACCTCTTCTTGACTAACACCACCTGGAAGATTTGATACAAAGAAGGAGATTTCCACCCCAAGACCTCGATTCTTTACCCTACGCCCTTGTTGCTGCCATGCCGGACCATTATCGCCTCTTGATATTTCTCCCTCCTCCAGAGAATCCATGGTAGTTATGCTCCCTTGAAGTGTTTATTATTAAGATGTGTGATTTAATTTTTTTTTAAATGAGTTTTTTCTTTATTCTTTTACATTTAACTAATTTATTATAATTCTTTTATTTTTTTAAGCAATCAACCTACTACTACTACTATTATTATTATTATTATTATTATTATTTTCGATCAACTCATTATAAATTTTCTTTTTGTTTTTTAACTAACTTTTATAACTTTTTTTTAATTATTTTTTAATCAAACCATGTTTGATAAGTCCTCCAATATTTGACCAAATATAATATTCAATTCGAATATTTGACCAAATATAATATCCAATTCGAAACTGAAATTTTGTAGGATGTGGTTCGATTTTAAATGAAAATAGAAACATGTATAAAAGTAAGCGCGAATAAATTCAATTTACAAAACATTATATTTGAAAGAGTTAAATACGGTTTTAGTTCCCGTGGCTTAATACAAATAACTATTTTAGTTTAAAAGTTTAAATTTAACTTTTTTACTCTAATATTTTCAATTTTGTTTCAATTAAAGTCTAGAATATTTAACCCATCTATATAAATATAAAAATACCGCTGGACCATATTTATTAACTCAAATACCATTATTATTATTATTTTCCTCCATACACTACTTGAAAGACAGAGAAAGGAGTTCACTCTCCCTCTTCTCCGGCGAGGATCCGGCAAACCATAGAGGCGGCATCGGCAAGACGACGATTGAGCCTTCTATGAATGAATAGAACAACCATCACATATTATTTCTACCCAATTTGTAAAGTGTTTCTTGCTTTATTCACACGACATTTACAGGCTAGCGGATCCCGTCGGAAAGCTAATCTTGCCATTCATTCCGGTTGTACAACTGTTTGCTAGCCACAAAAGCTCCTGTATAGTTATAGCAAATCTTCGTGTCTAAGACACCCAGCCTCGCCTGGATTCCTAACCCAAACACAGTTTCATTCCTCGCATTTGTTCCCGAAAGAACTGATGGCAGATTTGACTTGCATCATCACATTAGTTCATTCATAAAATCACTTAGTTAACGCATTGTACGTTTTATTAAAACTTCTTTCATTCAAAACCTTCCTTAAACCTTTTAGGGCAAAACATTTCATAAATACTTTCGTAAACGTTCATTACGTAAACATTTCATAAGCATGCGATCAATCCCGAAAACATAGTAAAACTCATAAAAAGGGACATTTAGAACTCACGTGATTATCGGTTAAATAACTCCAAACAACAAGTCTAACCTAGGTCACTCGACAATGATCTACATAAGAGTCAACATACAAAAGCTATCAAATCAAGCTAGTAGCTAACACCTAGTGTCGCATGACAGTCCTTAGTGTCGCCTAACACCTAGTGTCGCCTGACACTCCTCGGTGTCGCTAGGCACACAAAGGCTGTCAGAACTTCCTAATTGTGCTTAGAGTTTCCAAGGAATGCCACATATCCGAGGGAATGCCACATGTCCCAGTCACTGAGATCTTGGGTACCACGACACTCCCTCCCCCTAACAACCTGTGTAGTGTCGCAAGATGCGTGTAGGGACGCTCTTAGTGTCGCCTGACGAACAAGAGTTCCAAACAGACTCGTTTTCGATACAAGTTTGTAACTTTTTACATTGAAAGCATTTGTTTAACATCCATGAAGTTAGATTTAGGCATTAAACTTCATTTAACATGTAAAAATCTTTACTTTGAGTTCAAAACCCTAATTTTATCCATATACCCATTTACACAGAAAATCAAAGGTTTTGGTTCAATCTTTACCTTAAATCCGACGTTTCTTAACACAATATTCCTCACAACACAGGAGTTACAACTTGTAGCAGATCTAGAGCACCTCTTGGAGCTTCTTGCACTTTCTCTCTCTAAGATACCCACTTTCTCTCTCTAGCTCAAGGAGGAAGATGGAGTAAATGGGAAGGTTTTAGATGTTACAAGAATTAATGTTATTAATTATCAATTCAGATTGTGAGTGGCCCCACTTGGACCAGTTGGTAGTACGAAGAGGATAGTTAGTCAGGTAAGTCAAGAATCCTTATTTTTACTGTTTAGGGTGGTGTATATACTCATAAATGAACGTTTATAATAAATGTATTTTATTTGTTAAACGTGACAGATAAGAAGATAGTAGTTTATTTAACTAAATGTTTTATAGACAAGAAAGAGAACAAATAAATGATTTATTTAAACGTTTTATAAACAAGAAAAAGAACAGAGAAATGGTTTATATAATTACACGTTTTATAGACAAGAAAGAGAACAGAGAAATGGATTATTTAACTTAAGGTTATATAAACAAGAAAAAGAATAGAGAAATGGTTTATTTAACGGAATGTTTTATAAACCAGAGAAAGATAACAGAGTATAGTTTTATGTTACTCAAACATTTTATAAACAACAGATAGAGGACAGAGGATAGTTTTATATTACTTAAATGTTTTGTAAACATGAGAAAGAACATGTTTATTTAACTAAACGTTTTACAAACAAGAGAAAGAACACATAACAAGTTTATTTAACTGAATGTTTTATAAACAAGAGAAAGTGTAGAGAACAAGTTTATTTAACGATAAGTTTTATAAACAACAGAAAAGAAAGAGAAAAGTCAAATACATTGTTTAATATGTCAGAGTATGGTTACACAGAAGAAAGTATTGAGGTAGTATCATAGTCCTAGAGACTAGTGCTACCCGAAGCCTATGGCAACGTCATGGCCCGAGTTCATGACTTCCGTATGAAAAACGGGGACAATAGTTGGCAGGGCACTGTAACTGCTAATGTTGCAACCGTTAGAATAGGAGTAACAATGGTTACTCTGGTGATAATAGTCATTTGAGAATAGAAGTGGATATCGACCTATGGACGTTGAGCCTAGGGAACAATACTTACGAACAGTGGTCCTTTGTGGACAAGCATACAGGTTCTTTGGGGGACAACGAGATGTGGGTATCAACCTATGGACGTTGAGCCTAGGGAACAATACCTACAAACATAAGTCCTTTATGGACAATAAAAGTCCTTTGTGGACAATAGAAGTTCCTTCGGGGACAACATAGACAAAAATATATTGTAGACATATAATGTATGACTTAAAATAACAATGCACATAATAACTAAGTATGTTATTAAATGTTTTATTATGATGTATTTACATATTATTATATAGTATGTTTTCGTTAAATATACTTTATACGAATGACATGAGAAAGAAAGATTCTTTTTATAAATATTTTGAAAACTTGAACTCACCAGTATTAGCTGACTTTTAGTATGCACATTAGTTAACAAAAGAAAAGAGAAAGTATGAAGTCGCGAGGGCTTGGCTAGCATGGTTGGAAGGCTGCTTGCTCTGAAGACTGACATTCCTATAGCTCTAGTTTAATATTAGACAATATTTATACAAAGTTTTAATTGATCATGAATTTATATAATAGACTTCCGTAGTATGTGCCTTTTATTATTAGGTTGCAAGTTTGTTTCGATCTTTGCATTTTATTTTCACATACCACTCTTTTTTATTATTTGACTACGTAATAACAAAAATTGAGTATGGAGAGCTACAGTGCCCATTGTTTCTATACTTGATTCTTACTGTGACTATACTAATATACAATATGCACACTTGCCTATTGTGCGTAGTTGAGTGAATGTACTAATCCTTTTACAAATTTTAAAACCAGATCTTTTGTGGAAAACAAACAAAAATTTATATACCAACACCATACATCATTTGTGCATAATCAATTGTCAAGCAAATCAACTCTTAAATTACATGATAAACAATCAAAACATATACTCAAGTATATGCCCCTTTTTCATGGCGTCGAGTAGGAATGTAAGCCAAAATGTTGACGCCACAATTACTGTCCCCCACTCTCGAGTCGCCCAAGTAGTGGTCCCAGTGTTACAGCCCGATACCGTTCTATAAGGGTGATGGGGGCACTCTACTCGGATGAAACCGAGTATGAGAGATGGGGATCGAGTAAAGAGGGTACACCACCCCCAATGGATCGGGTAAGCGCGAGTAGGAGGGGCCGAGTATGGTGATCGAGTATATTTACTCGGTGATCTCACTCTCTCTACTCTCTGACTTCTAGTGGACCCCACCACTACCACACACTTTAGAACGTACAAATCAACTTGCATGTCGGGTTTCCCCGTTAGAGCTCGGTTTCTAATAAACCCCGACTTTTAAGCACTCGAGTAGCTCGAAACGAGATAAATACTTAAATATAGATGGAAATGAGCTTACCACGGTGATCACAATGTCATAACTATCTACGGGCAGGTTTTGGTGGCGATCCGCCACCGACTACCGCCTGCTTCCCGTCGATGCTATCGTTGCACCACTGATGGACCATTACATCTGGTTGCCAAAGTTCTCTCAGCTTTCTCATTCCTCTCTCTCTCTAAATTTTTGAGACATATGAGAAAATATGCAACATTTTGTAGTTATATTGTCTTGCACGATGAGTCTCTGATCGTGTGGCGGTGTCTCGTCAACCAAACCCGGTAAAAATAACGGCATATTAATTAAACATATCTCATTTTACTTTATTGTTATCAATTAATTTTTATTTCATAAAATATCTCTCGACGTATCGTAAGTTAATATTTTCGAATCCCTTCGACTCATGTGTTACACGCGTAGAATGTAGCTCAATAAAATATATCATTTTAGCACCAAATAGTTCCTTTTTCCTAATAATATATTTTGAGATAATGACAATAATAAAATTAGTATTATTATTAGAAACTCGTCATGTGCGGGTATTATTGCTTCATCATCCAACATTCGGTTTGATTTCTCAATCGATTACGGTCTTGCTTCATCATTTTCATTTCTCTTGGCAAGGTCAACCACTTATTGGTTGGACTTAATCGTCTACTCGAATGAATAGGAAAGGCTTAATGCTTAGATACTACCTGATAATCGAATATTATTAACATGTAATATACTAAGATGAAAATTCAATCGTCATTGTATTTTCATTAATACATGAGTTTGTTTACCGTGGATGTAATGACTTCAAGTGAATCAATGATTAGACTAAAGTGGGGATTAGTTTTTGTCTTATTTGATTTGATTTGATTATTGATTTCTGTTAACCACAAAATACTTCAATCATAAAGCTATCTAGGAAACCGTGAAATCCCGGAAAACAATACATAATGATATGTAAGGATGAAGGGGGCACATGCGGGTAAGGGGTTCAGATTCACGGGTATATGCGGGTACACCGCCGCCGTTAACGCGGGTAGCCTTGCGGGTTGCATTTCAAATTATTAATCACACTTAAAAACATAACAGGCAAAAGAAGAACTCCACACAAATATTATTTTTCCATGTGGAAACTTATTTATAGTACTTTTTGGGTGCCAAGCTTATTTCCTGAATGAATGCTTCACCAAGCCCGGGAAATGTATATTCATAAAGTAGCCTTCCCACTCAATAGACTTTGCATCAAAGAAGAACGTCTTCATCTCATCTTTGAAGCTCTCTTTCATTATGCAATGCAGTTTTTTGAGATTGGTATCGTCAAAACTATAAATTATGAAAGACGCAGTTATTCAAAAAGATCATCAATCTTTAAACAAAAAGTTTACTGAGCCTTGAGGGACGATAAGTTCCACGACAAGAATGGAGAAGGATCATTAATATTAACTTAAAAGAAGAATGGCTATCTGAATATATTACACATCTTATTTATTTATTTTCTTTGAGTAAATTTTGTTTTGGCCTCTGTAGTTCGCCCGGTTTAACCTTTTCACTTCAAAATTTTTTTTTAACATATCAACCCTTGAGTTTGCATTTTTGTAACAATTTAAGCCCAAGCTACCAGAGCTGATCCCGAGGATTCGAATACCCTATACGAGCAAAAAAAAGGCCCATGTGAAACGTATTTTTTTATTTTTATTTTTAAAGCCTAATACAAAATTATAAAATGTTGGGTTGGATTGGATTCATGGGCCTAAACACATTTAACATTTTTAAGACGTTTTTTATTGATATATTTGATCCAATATTGCTTCTTTAAAAAAGGCTCAATAATTTTATTTTTTTAAAGCCTCGAAAATTTTATATAAATATATATATATATATATATATATATATATATATATATATAATAATAATAATAATAATAAAAAAAAAATTTGTGGGGCCATCGAAATGTTAGGCCTACTACGGGTGTGTTGCCCGCAGGCCCAATGGGCCAGCCCTGCGAGCTACTAACTCTGTTAACTTTTTTCTATTAAGAATATGGGCATTTTACTAATTTTATTTCTAAGGGACTAGTTTAACCATTTCAGTATAATAAAATATTTTTTTTATTTTTTGATATTTTTTTAACTTATTTAAAAAAGTTAAAATCGTTTTTGTAGTTTTTTTTTCACCTTTTAAAAACGTTTTTGAACTTTTCAAAATATATTTTTTAATTTTTCATAAAAACGTTTTTTAAAAACAATTTTTATGTTTTTTATAAAAATGTTTTTAGACTGAAAGTGTTAAAAAAGTCAAACCACAAGGGCCAAAAGTGAAATTTACTCTTTTTTTTAAAAAGAATGTATATTTCTGATTGTTTTTCTATCATCTGTTTCATCAAACTGAACATAACCTATAGGTGGAACTTACCCTCTCCAAAATTTGCTAAATTGAGCAAGGATGAAAGATTAATTTAATTACATCATAGTGATGAGCGAGTACGGTTTATAAAGATCTGCAAACCGGAATATGATGTTGATCGATCGTTCAACATTGAAATACCATGCATTAAAAGCCCCAAAAAGTATCATGTTTGCATATTCTACCACCTTCAAACAAACAAGAAAAGTGTTAACAAAAATTTAATTGGTTAATAAATCTAAGACTAAGTGAAGAGAACACCTTTAAGGGGAACATGTATCTGATTGCCATATATCTGTTGAAGCTAGACATGGAACTCAACAACATAATTTTATTGGCCGTCTTGATGGGGTCTCCTTGCTGATTTATCAATGGATGCTTAGTAAAGTAATCACATATGTAAGTGATAAGGGTAGAAACTTGCAGTGGGTTTGACATAGATGATCCCACATGATAAATGGTCATGGAGTTAGGTTTATTAAGATGAACCCATATCGCTACAAGCATAGCATTAATCACCATGTCTGCCGGAAACTATCAGTAACAAAAATGTATTAAGTTTGTTTTGATTGCATGTAGTTTTATAAAATACCACACTTGATGACACCAAGGGACTTACGAAGTCAAGTACTTTCGAAGGATCGCCAAGAAATGTTGACGTCCTGCCTCTAGCATATGTCGCAATGTAGCTATCGATGGTTCTGGAAAAGTTAATTTAGGTTCATGTTCATGTTAATAATAATAAAGTACATCGAATGTCTTGTGAATTACTTGATCCCTTCGATCCATCCAGGAAAGGGTTCTTTATAGGTACTGGTGATGATGGTAGGCCGCAATACGACTAGTGACACATCTTGTCTTAATCCCTCAAGCAATAGCATTTCGCCCATCGCCTTGGTGAATACATAAGTATTTGGCCATCCATGCAATTTTGCCCTTCAAACACAAGTTATATTGATGGATATCCATGTTTACATCTTTACTGATATTCATTTAGTAACACAATATTTGCAAAAATGCTTTAGTTAAAAAGAAAATGGTATTAATTTCAAGTTGAATAGACATAGTGAGAAACCTTTGAATACCAAAATTCTTCATGGCAGATGAAATGGCTTCTTCATTAGCTTTCTCAATGACAAGCTGCCTATGTGTTTCTAGTATCATCTTCTTCTCCTCTTTGATGTTGAGATTGTTTTTGCCATTAAGTGTCTCACCCATTTTAAATGGAGTTTCGAGTATGATTCCAGACCTTTCTCCCGAGACGTAAGCTGAAATAAGATTAAGATTCCATTTAACACTAAGCCCAAGTGTGTTAATTTTAATTACCATAGTATACATACCTGTGGATACATGAAGAAGTAGTTTTATGTTGGTGCATTCATTGACAAAGCTAGAAACATGCTTAACTCCAAGTGCGTTGATTGCGAATGCTACGTCATATCTACAATCACATTCGACGTACATGAATACCATATTAGTAGATGAAACATGTCAATTTTCCCCCTATGATTTCAATGAAATTCATGATCATTTTGATGAAGTTATGCAGACATGTAAGGAATACCTTTCATCAAACTTTGTAGTGGCAGCAGAGCTAACAACAACTTCCACTTGTCTTCGCATCTCATTTAACAAATCGATATCTGTCACTCCTAAATTTTCCAAGCTTATATCGCCAGCCACTGGTGTTACCTTTTCTGATATGAATGTATGGATATTTGTACCATGTTTCTGTTTTATGACCTTAAATAGATCCTTTTCGATGACCTATATCACATCTCAGACACTGATATTTATTGAATTATAATTTTTTAATCCATGCGGGTCATAGTTATCGTGTCGATTGTGTAAATACAGTAGAACCTCTATAAATTAATAATGTTGGGACCGGGATATTTTATTAATTTAGCGAGATATTATTATATCGATAAATTAATAAATTATTAATTTAAAAAGTAGGCCTATATTTTTTAGCAACTCTCAAATTAATGCATCGACATTCAAAATTACCATGTCCGTTCACTTTACCTATTTGAATAAAACATAAACAAGGACCTTCAAAATTCCCATCTACGTACATTTACACATTAATGAACTTGTCAAGTTCAATGTACATAGATCTAGATTGATCACTATAAAATGTCTAATGATAAATTTTAAAATCACATCAACTATGGCTTCTAATCTAAAAGGTGTTAAAAAATCAACGATGGCCAATCAACAACGGAAACTATTATGCGAGTATAAAAGAGATCACCAAGGATACACTCAATATAGATTTGAAGTTCATAAAAAAAAAGTGACTATAGATTCATTTTTTACTAGAAAATCCTAGAATTTTGGAATATTTTAGTAATTATTAATTTATAGTTTCGCTGGGACCAATATATTTACATTGGGATTTCAAAAAAATTATTATCTTATTATTTTATCGATTGGAGTCCAATTTTATACTGGTCCCAAGTTGGGACTGGACAAATTATTAATTTTATCGAGGTTATTAATTTATCGAGTATTAAATTATAGAGGTTCTACTGTAGTCTAAAGTTGTGTTTGGTGTTTAATATGTAAACATGTAAACTCAACGGTCCTAGTGTGGTAAAAACAAAAGTTGTTAACCGCCAAATGAAGGGGTGTTTGACTTTTCTCGAAAGGAATTGGCCTAGGTGTCATTATTTATATACCACTAGGTTATATACCCATTTATTACATATGAAGTTGTTTAATATAAAATGAAAGTACAAGTAAAAAAAATTAAAGTAACGTGTAAAACAAGGGTCCTAGTGTGGTAAAAAAAAGTTGTTAACCGCCAAATAAAGGGGTGTTTGGCTTTTCTCGAAAGGAATTGGCCTTGGTGTCATTATTTATGTACCATTAGGTTATATACCCATGTATTACATATGGGGTTATTTAATAAAAAATAAAAATACAAGTAAAAAAAGTTAAAGTAATGGTGTAAAACAAGGGTCCTAGTGTGGTAAAAACAAAAGTTGTTAACCGCCAAATGAAGGGGTGTTTGACTTTTCTCGAAAGGAATTGGCCTTGGTGTCATTATTTATATATCACTAGGTTATATACCCATGTATTACATATGAGTTTGTTTAATAAAAAATGAAAGTACAAGTAAAAAAAGTTAAAGTAATGTGTATAACAAAAAATAAAATTCTTTATTTCCTTAATCTATACTATATAATAAATAAAGGTTTTTGTATGACACGTGTCTTCACCATATTTAATCTCATCATTTTTTTTTCGCCTCTCTATTTTATTAAATGCACCCATATCTTTTAATAAATTACGAATTATACTAATAAAACACATTTATTTTAAATTATCCTTTATTATAAAAAAACTTTGAAATCTAATTATGTAATTTTTATTTTCAATCAAATTAGTAAATTAAAGTCAAATTATATTAAATAGTAATTGACGTATTTCCGAAATCTAATTATATATTATTTTTTACATATTTTGAATTTTGTTTTATATCCTTACTATGTATAGTTAGTAATACATTTTTACACATGTAAAATACATAAATAAAATTTAAGAAATTTATGTATTGAAATTTTTCAACAGTATGTATTACACGGGGTCTAAGCTAGTTAAGTAATAAATTAGAATTCAAATTTATATGATCTTTTATGAAAAGTAAAAACATTAACACAATTAAATTTTAAAATTCAAACTTACTTAAAATAGGAAAAATTAGAAAAGTGATGAGAAAAAATATAATGATGACATGTGACAATCTTTGAAATCATTTATTAGAATAAAGATTTGTTAAAATAAGAAACAATGTTTTGTTGTTGTTGTGTTCATCGATCACAAACAAAAGAGGAGAAGGGATGTTCGTTGAATTTTTGTAGTGAAATAAATATGGTAATTCTATGATCTTAAATTGCTTCTACGTGTACTTTTTGAATTTAGGGGTGTAAACGAGTAGAGCCGAGCCCGAGTTTGACTGTGCTCGAGCTTGTTTAACTTATTGTGAGCTCGAACTCGGCTCGATTCGAGCTCTATTTCTAAAGCTCGGGCTCGTCTCGGCTCGTTTATTATTTATTAATTAATTTATATATAATTTTAATTATTTTTAGATAAATTTTATTATAATTTTTATATATAACATAATATATATTATTTAGTTATTTTTATCATAAATTTATATATATTAATTATTATTTTATAAATATGTATTTAATATATTAATTAAAAAATTATATAAGTAATAAGCTCGTTTAGGCTCGCGAGCCGGCTCGAGCTCGACAAGTGAAGCTCGGTCTCGGGCTCGTTTATTAAACAAGCTTATTTTTAGGCTCGAGCTCGTTTAAGCTTGGCTCGATTCGAATTTTTAACGAGCCGATCCCGAGTAGCTCGCGATCCGGCTTGGCTCGTTTACTCCCCTATTTGAATTACATGGAAAATATGTCATCCGCAATTAGCAGTAACGGATGGGGTGACCTGAAACCTCTCGTGGGGAAGTTGGCATTCGCTCAGAGCAGAAGCCGAATTGGACATCCGATGTACTGGTAGTTGTTGTATGTTGACAATGTTAACCTACCGACTGAAGTTTGAGATCCGTTGGTACCAGTAACGGGGATGTATGTTAACAGGTTACTGTTTGGCTAAGAATGGACCCCCCAACGTGAAAATAAAGTTTAAAATAACCGTAAAAGTTTTCCGACTAGTGTGTATTTACTTTTTTTCAAAAGGACATCCGGTCCAACTTTAATGTCTCTTTATTATTATTAAATAGTATATGTTTTTATTTTGAAAAGAAAGTTTGAAATGACCGGATAAGAAAAAAATAAACTACGTCTCCTTAACATGAGTCTTTGCATGCCGATATCTGTCACACAATAATAAACAAAGAAAAATAAATAATGTTTCTCCAAAAAAGTTTGAAATGACGGGCTGTTTTAAAATGAAGTCCATTCTACTCTAATACATTGCTGGCCGCTGCAACTACCACACTAGCCGGAAAAGTTTTCCGGTGAACAACTTTTCACTTTCTCCTTTTTATTTTAAACTTTATTTTCATGATCAGGGATCCGGAATTCTTAACCAAATAGTAACCTTTTCACATACATTCGCTACTGTTGCCAACGGATCTCAAACTTCAAACGGTGAGTTAACGACGTAAACATACAACCGCTACTTGTACTGGCAAATGTCCAGTTCCGCTTCTGGCCCGAGCGAGTGCCAACTTCCGTCCCTACCACAAGCGGTTGCCAGGCTAGGTCACCCCACATCCGTTATTGCTAGTAGCAGATGACATATGTTAAATTTCTATACCTACATAATTACTGATTGGGTTGGTTTACTAGATTAATTATTAATCGTTGTGACAAAAAAAAGTGGGACTTGAACCCTAATTTAAAAAGGTTCTTTCAAATCGTTGCACACAATTGAACAATTCGATGGTCAAGAAACAACAAATCTAGATAAGAGAATTGGAAGATTAAAAGCTTTTGAGGAAATGACCAATCTAATGAATGAAGGCCTAGTGGACAGTCAAGACAAACTCTTGTTCACACGTCATGACAACAAGTCGGGTAATGGAAATCGTTTTGAAAATCGTGAACAAGGAAGTTCTAATTCATCACAAGGCAATTGGCGTGATGGGATGTTTAGACAAGAAAAGGGAAGAGGAAATATCTCGTATGATAATTCCAGAAACAAAGATGAAGATGATCATGATATGAGGAAGAGATAACCTAGAGATCAAAGCCAATTCAAAAGAGATATGAGAAAAGTGGAGTTTTATAACTGTCACAAGTGTGGACATTATGCAAGAGAGTGTCGTCAGGAAGAACAAGCACGGGAGGAATCAAACTTGGTGCAAGAAGACGAGGAACCGGCTCTCTTAATGGCAGTTAACGGATCCATTACTGAGAAAAATCAAGTTCTAAGAAAGTTTGGAAGGTCTACAGTAAAAAAAATGCAGTTACCGTAAAAATATAGGGAAAAGGTACAGTTTGAAAGGCACATGCATGAACATGAGAAGTCAAGATAGAAAGAAAAATGGCAAGTCGGAAATTTGAAAGATGTTGCAAGTAAAGAAATTGAAAAGATGAAAACAGAAAGAGTATTTCTAGTCTAAGGAAAAACATGTACGAATCACAAGCATTAAGAAAAGAACAGTTTGGTGTATATGTTCAAGAAAAAAAGGATGCATGGGATATGGTAAGATATCATACAAGGGAATATTGTCAATCAAAAGTAAGATTGTTAAAGACATTAAACTACTTTATAAGTAAAGGAAACTAGAAGCAGTTGATGATATACCATCCAAAGACGGACTAGTGAAAATTCAAGATGGAGTTACAGAAGTGAAAGAAAATGGTGTACATATTAAAGATTTTTATATTCAAGGAGAGTGTGAATATATGATAGAGTATATTCACCGGAGTTATACAAATTTATCACGTACCTCTGAGTGAAACCGATGCAAAGCCGAGTTTTGATCCGGAGCTCTTATAAGCAGAAAGAGCTTTTTTATATTTGGATGTATCCTTAATATCTTCTCAACAAAGACTGTAGTATATATACAAATGAATCAAAATTATGATCAATCTCAATTGGTGGGTAGATTAAGTGGCCGGAAAAAGATACTTACTTTTTGCCAGAAATCCAGTAGCTCCGGTGAGTAAAATAGTTTTATTTTCAAAACTCTCGATAATGCTTTCCATTTCAATTAAAGATTAAAAAGCCTCTAGACTTCTATGCGTACTATATATATATATAGGTGTAATGGTTCTCTTAATCAATAAACACACACTGAAATTTTCTAGGTAATGCCAAATCAGCAAATCTTGAAATAAAAGTTTTTAAAAACAAGTCAAATAAGTCCAACTTTTAGGATGCTTACGAAGGGATTTGGTTTGGAGAATCAGGAACGTTATGCCCTGTAACTCAAATCGGATCAAAAGTTATAGATAAGTCTCGTAACGAGGAGAACAATTTCAAATTCATTTACATGAATAAAGAGTTTGCTTCAAGAAAGTCCCAACCTGAAAAACTATATTTGTATCATAACACTCATCATATTGTATTTTAATAATAAAGATAATTAAAATAAAATATAAAATGGTTTTGATTGTTTTTATTTGAGTTCACACGTTTATCAAGTATTTATGAGTTCTCAAAAAATTTATCTATATACGTTGTGTATCAAATAATGTAAGAATATAAAAATCTGAAACTGAAGAGTAAATTAAAAAATATTAACACGGTAAGTCATGTATGGTTTTTTTTCTTTCTAAAATTATAATCTAACTTAAAAACAAGTGTCGGTGGCAAATGCCACCGAAAACTTCACCCCCTCAAGTTTGTTAAATGGTAAAAATGACCTCTCAACTTTGTAAAATATCACTTTAATTTCCTCATGTTTTTAAAGCTTCAAGTTTACCTACTATAGTATATATAATATAAGTTTTCCTTAATAATTTTCGTTCGTTGTTTATTTTTTCTCTTGACGTCCCAATATAATTTTGTTAAAAACGGAGTCGTATTCAAAATAAGTATTTTTTAGGTATCGTAGGTTATATCGACTAACGATGATCTGCTGGTACCATAAAGAGTAAGACCTACACCGACTGAAAAACATAAGTATTGTTATATAACTATCTTTTATCTATGTTTCGATCTTCACAACCGAGTCACAGTAACTTCATATGTTTCTTTTATGTATATTTAACCAAGTTTCTTTTTGTAATTAGTCACGTTAATGTCATCGCTTAAACCGTTTAAGGTCCGACTCCGCTGCGGAGCGCGTGAACAAATTTATTTAACCACGTTTCTTTTTTGCTTATTCACGTTAATGTCACCGCGTTAAACATTTAAGGTCCGGCTCCCGCCACGAAGCGCGGGCCGCGAGAAAACGTTTCTAGTTTTACTTATTATTCTTCAATAGTAACACGTTTGGTAAGTTTTACTAATTTACTTTTAAAGATCTATTAAATGATGTTTAAAACAACCGCTACACACTTTACTTACTAAACAAAACAGATATCAAATCGCTAAACCCCTTTTCCCTTAAGGGTGAAGGGGGCATCCTACTCGGCTTGGGGGTAAACGGGGAACACCACCCCTATCAAATCGAGTAGGGCAATCGGGTTACTTGGCCAAGTAAATTTACTCGCTTGTGGGAAATCTGAGTCTGACAGACCTGTCTCTCCAACTCTATGACTCGCCATGCAAAACTTCTCACGCCATTTTGATTCAAGATTATGCAATCTGCAAGATGAAATTGAGTTATTCAACAAAAACCCATGTCATACAATCATGTTTTAAGTTTAAAGAATCCAAAAAAGCTCACACCTTTTTCAGGTGAAACTGTGTGTTGAAGAACAAGAAGAAAATCAAAGCTCACACCTTTTCAAAATTATGAAATCTGCAAATGAATTTGAACAAATAAGCAAAAACCCATGTTAAAAAAACAATAAATAATCATTGTAAAAGTCAGAATTCATAAATTATCATATGGGTTTAGAAGATTTAAAAAAAAACTAACACTTTAAATGTTTTTTTTTCAAAGTTGATGAGTAAATGAGTAAAGTGTTTGTAATGAAATCTGAGTAAATTAGTAAATGGGTAGTTTTGAAGTGTCATAATTTTATTAGACAGTTTTGATGTGTAAATGGGTAAATGACCCGTCATCTTAATCCAACAACTCAAGATTTTTTTGTCCAAGCTGCTTATATATGTCGCTATCTAAGATTTTTTTTTCACATGTCGCAATGATAGCAACTTCACCTAATCAGACACAATCGTAACTTTGGACATTACTTTTATTGAAAACCTTGTCACATGTCGCAACTTATGATAGCAACGTCACCCTATTTATTTTTTGTTAAAAACATTTTTAACTTAAAATTTTTATTGTTTAAAAGATTTTTTTCTTTTTTATATAAAACGTTTTATAAAATATAAAAAAATTTAGAGTTTAATAAAACATTTTAAAAATGTAAATAGCATGTTTGCATTTAGTTTATAGAGCAAATTACAGATTTTTTTTAATATTCATCAAATTTCAGTATACCTTTAACTAAGATAATTGTTTAATGAACTTAAAGATTTTAGCCGTTAAGTTTGATCACGTGGCATGCACATGAGGATAATTGGTTTTTCAGCTCAGATAAATATAAAGGACATAAATTACAATTTTCTCTATTATTTTCTTTGAATAAGTCACATGTTCATCCTTTATGTTTATATGAATATCAAAAAAAAATTTTGTCTATAAACTAAAGTGATACATAAATTGTCTTTTATATTTAAATATGTTAGTACGTTTTATCATTTTCGTCTTAATTTTTCCTACATTGAGATGTACTATTCTTATAATTTATCGAAACAATAACAAATAAATAAAATTTCAAATACCTCTCTCTTTAAACCCTAAAATCAAAATCCCCTTGCATACGGGAAGAAGATGAAGTGGAATTGCAGCGATTGGAGTTGGGGTTTTGCTCTGAACACGAAGACATTTCAAACCACAACTGTTCCCCTCACCCTCATGGGAGTGTAGAGAGAACAATTTTATATTATTTTATTTATATATTCTAAAAATATAAATATTTAATATCATATTTTGTCTTTCATATTTATTTTTGTTTTTTAAACAAACTAGGAAGTTTGCCCGCCTCACGTTGCGGCGGCGTCGAACGCGCCGGGATTTTGGTAGTTACCGATTCGGCTCGTCCACGGGTATAAAACTTACATTTTAACACACGGTAAATCAAGTTTTTTTTTCAAATTTTGTATTCATTAGGTTATAAGTTCGATACATTTGGTGTCCAAAGTAAAAAACATTATATTATTTTTCATTTACTTGTTCCACCCACATTAGTCCCACATCGCCAAAGCCAAGAAATCCAAGTCTTTCACCTCTCTATATGTTGAACTCCTCATCCCACATCGCCCACAGAATAAAACTCAGCTCCACTCATCACTCTATAAATCGAAAAGCCAACAGCAAGGCATGAACATTCAAAAACCAGTTGGACCGATAAAATGGTTAACTGAGATAAGGCACGGTTGTGCTATTGGGTTAATCTAGTTGTTCATGGATCACGGGTCAGCGGGTCAGGCGGGTTTTGGATACGGGTTAGATTGGGCTCCAATATGGAGCAGAAGAAATGGTCAAGTTTGTTCTAGTTTGTGGGAGTTAACGTTCACTGGCTAGTGGCGCAAATAAAGGAGTGGAATTCTTCTATTTTGCATGTGTTTTATTATTCTTTGTTTTGTTATAAATAGGAGTAGTAGTACTTAGTTTTTCAATTAACACTCGTAATTCATTTTGAAGAAATACACAAAAACATTCGTCCAAAGTGTGTGTTTTGAGTGTGTGTATTCAAAGGGGCCTGAACCAACATGTGCCTTATGAGGTGGCACAACCTGTGAGGCACGACTGTGCCTCATGAGTTGGCACGGTTGTGGCTCAAGTCTTGGCGTGGTCGTGCCTCAGGCTCAGGCATGGTTGTGCCTCATGCCTAGGCATGGTCATGTCTAACCGTATGTTACTGTTCAATTCCTATGGTTTTTCAATAAGTAAGAGAATGTTTTAGTAGATATAAAACATTTCATACAGATTTTTATAAACCATTTGCTCTTAATTTTTGTTTATATTTAACTCTTATGAAAGTCCACATATAACTATAATTATAAAAGAGAAAAATCATTAAAATGGGTAAAAGTGAAGTCCTTATCTTCGATAGCGAGATATGATAAGATTCTATGTGACACAAAAACAGCTTTGACCAAATTCAAGAAAGTAAAAGGCTGATTTATGATAATGGGTCGTTAAAATAGTCACTTTCTAGAAAAAAAAACAAAATGGGGTGTCACATAGAATAGAAAGGGGGAGGGCCGAGTAGGTAGGGTTTTACATGTTTTATTTTGGCAGGTTATACCTGCATACAAATATGATCTTTATAGACTCAAACTCGTACAGTGGCGGATCTAAAAAAAAATTTACAGCTAACAGATTTTTTTTATCGTACTTTCAAGTAAATGAAACAAAATTTTTTTAGATCGTACTTTCATGTAAATAAAATTTGTTTTTGACGGAAACATCAGTGGTAGAGCTTGAAAAAAAAACATAGGGAGGCGAAATTTTTTTTCCTATCAAGGGGGCCGGAACTATAAAAATTTAAAATTTTTGGTATAAACCGTAAACCAAACCGCTCACTACAGTTTGAAATTTTTTAAACCGACCGCGAAACCAAACCGATGACCGGTTTGGGAGGTTTCACGGTTTCAAACCGAACCGTGAACACCCCTAACTGGGGTTTAGCCAAGGCGGCGTCGGGAGGTGGTCTCAACTCAGGTCGAGCGGCTGGTCGAGTGGTCGGTCTCTAACTCTCACAGTCTCACAGTTCCCGCTCTCTGTTTTTCTTCTTCACCGGCCGCTTGGGTGAGTTGGGTTTGAGAACTTAGACTTTGAGGTATTGGGTTTTAATAAAAAATTTGGTTTGGCTAAAACACAAATATTTTATTAAAACCCAATACCTCAAAACCTTTAATAAAATGTGGGGACTTTTTATAAATTATTAGGTTTTTTATAAATTTTTTGACTTTTTATGAAGTGTTAAATTTTTTAAAAAAATTGATGGGTAACGTAAACTTTGCTCAGGGGTAACGTAAAGGGTAACCGGATACATAAAACCGTAAAAAAAAAATTACACTGCGCGTAAAAGTTGAGGGCTAGCGGGGGCTACCCATACCCTCAAGGTAGGTCCGCCCTTGAACTCGTATATGATCCATATAGGGTTATACGAGACTAGTATACGACCCGTATAACCCGTATTGGTGTTATACAAAACATCTATACGACTCGTATTGGGGGGCCGTATGAGACTGATGTGGCACGGCTTCTCGTTGTTGGCTTGACTTTTGGGCTATACGTCCTGTATTTATGCTATACGAGTCATATACGTAAAATCCTTTTGGGTGTATCTATAAGGGTGCATATATAAAGATACCTTTTTTGGAATATAAGATATAATTGCTATTTAAAAAATTTATTAAATCATAAAAGCAAGTGTCGATGGCAGAGGCCACTAACAAAGCTATTGTTCTATGTTTTATATTTCATTTTCCATTTCATTATCAAATGGTGCCTTTGGTGTGGTGGTTGGTGCCTTTAATGGTTTGGTAGCAGGTTCAATCCTTGCCCGGAACTGAATTTTTTGTGGTTTTTTTTTCCTCTTTAGATTTGTTTTTTTATTACTTTTTTTAGAATTATAGGCATAAGACTTTTTTTTTATGTATGGATCAATCTCCCAAAACGACCCCCTCAAATTTTATACTAAGCACGTTAGTGTCACCGTCACAAAACGCGTAACTAAGTTTGCAAACGAGCTCTTACCCACGTTAATTTTATTGTATGGCTCCACCGCAACACGCAGATCTTAATGTTTAAACTTTGATTTTTCTGTCACGGGTTTACGCCTTCGCTGCAACGTGTAAGTATAAACCGGTTGTTTTTTATATAAGGTCTTAAATGTTATCAATGCTTCTTTAACTGCAACGCGTGAGTTCACATGATGCTTTTGATTTTTTTAAACAAAGTATCGAAGACGTTGATTGATTTTGCGGTTTAATGAGTCACATCGTGTAAATGTTGTTTTTTTTTACTTTAAATCAAACTTCTTTCATCAGTTTGGTAGATGTCGACATAACATGAACACGCAATAACTTAATTAGTCATGTTTACGTCACAAAGCACAGAGACGAGTCACAACGTGTGATGAATCAACGTACTTATTTTTATTGGTTTAACGCCGCGACAAGACGAGTCTTCATAATTAAGGTTGTAAACGAACCTAACCGAACGAAGCCTTGTTCGTGTTCGTTCGTTAAGCATTGAACTTGTTCACGAACGGTTCACGAACACTAACCGAACGAAATTTCATGTTCGTGTTCGTTCATTAAGGAAATGGTTTGTTCATGAACGGTTCACGAACGTTACCGAACGAAGCGCTGTTTAGGACTTTTGACGTCAATCTTAATGCTTACATGATTTATGATTAAGGGGAAGCTTACATTATTTAGGATTGAGAACTTAGAAGCCCTAATCGAGTACTAGTGGATAGGGAAATGACGCATAAATGATAATATGGTTTCCTACTTTACTTAGTTAATTGTTAGGGTAATAAAAAAAATAAAAATAATAAAAAATATAAAATGTTTCGATAAAATAAAATAGAAATATACAAAAATCTTAATGAACATCTTTAACAAATGAAAATCAACAAACATAAATGAACGTAAATGAACGAACGTTCACGAACAACTTACCAAACGTTCACGAACACAATTGAGCGAACGAGACATCTGTTCATGTTCGTTCATTTAGTTAATCGAACGAAATTTTTTGTTCATGTTCGTTCATTTATTAAACGAACGAACGTAAATGAACTTTCCGTCAAACGGCTCATGAACTATTCACTGAACTTTCAATTCGTTTACAACCCTATTCATAATAGTTGAGCATATTTTCCAAACAAGAAGAAAAACAATAACATATTACATGAGTGAACAGAGATCAGAGATAACCAAGCTTGCACCTTAACACAATGGTGTAGTTGACCTTAAAGGAATATAAATTTACTAAATATAAAATATTATATATAATCTCGATGTGTATGTTAATATGTTAAAACTATAATTTTATAATGGTTTCATGAATGACACGGAACATGATAGTAAGAAAGATTATTTTTGCTACGGGTCTTATCGCATTATGCATCATAATAATCAAAACATCCCTGACTTTTAGCCCGAGCCCAGTAAGTAAATAGATTCTTTGTTTTTCTTTACCATAACTTGAGATATTCTTTTGTTGGATAAACTGATTATGATTGTTAATTACCTTCTATCAAACGAACCGTTTTCGTACTCAGGTAAGGAGTTCCTGAAAGAAAACTGAATGTTGAGATAAATGTAAAATTACCTAGATATTCCTAGCTTTAAGCAACTTGTTATCTGATTCTGATTCTGATTCTGTATGTTGCAATATTATGCAAACAAACTTCTACTTCTACATGAATCATTCATCAAGTATGGTCTTATGCACTACTAAAAAACTGGGCATTTGCGACTGCATTTTTTGTCGCAAAACGGTCACATTTGCCCTGTTGCGACCGTTTTGTGACCGAAAATGCGGTGGCAAAAATGCACGTCGCAATTACCCTGTTGACACCGAATTGCGACCGCTACTACTTTTTGCGACCGCTACTACTTTTTGCAACCGATACTGCAATGATAAAAACCGTCGCAAATTTTGCGACCGCCTTCTTTTGCCACCGCTTTGCGACCACTTCAATTGCCACCGATTTGCGACCGCTTCAGTTTGCCACCGCTTTAGCCTTCTTTTGCAACCGATTTGCGACCACTTCAGTTGCTACCGATTTACCACCGCTTCAGTTTGCCACCGCCTTCTTTTGCGACCATTTTACGGTCGCAAATCCGATATATAAAAATTCTTTACAAATCTATTAAAATTCCAAGTAATATTCATATACAAATCAAATCAAATGCACCAAAAATCTCATAAAATAAATATATATTCAAAATACTATACAAATTCATAATTTTCTAAACAAATATACAATAATCAAACAAAGAGATTTCTAAAAAAATCTAAATAAATTATAAGATGCATCTTTAATGCCAAAAACCATTTGGGGGAGCATCATCTTCATTCAAATCTGGTACAGTGGCAATATTCAAGTCGAAGTGTCCTTGTTTTTCAACCCATGGTAATTGTAGGACCTTCCAAAGGTCTCTAACTTTAGATCCAGAGTGAAGTGCAACGTCTTTGGAACCCGAGGTTCTTTTATTGTGAGGAACCCTGACATCAGCAGGGTTCTTGCATGCGGCAGGGATGGAAACTTCTGCAAGGGGGAAATAAAACATGCATTACTAACGAATAGGCCAATTCGGCTCACGTTTATCTCTAATGGTTGTGAAAAATAATTAAATGTTGTGCAAGAAATAAGAGGCGACCTGCTGAAAAGTAGGGTGACAATAGGTGTATCTGTGCTTCCTGTCAAACCTGAAAATCGGGTTAACAATAATAAAAAATGTGAATTATTATCTTATAATGATAGGCCTTTGTATTGAAAGGGTCCATCTAACCATACATGAACAATTATAACTGGAACACCAACTAATTTTTCCAACTTTTTGAAGTAGGGAACCAGTTTCCAATCTTCAGGAAGAAGAAGCTTCAGAATGTCAACTACTTGATACAAAACAACCAATAAAGCTTGATGGATATATTTGGAGGCTTCAAAGTCAAATAGTGGTTTAGTCAACATACCCGGAGTAGCAGATACCTAAGCATCACTTTTGATGATATTCCCGTCATTCAGTAAAAGTTGTATTCTGAGCTACACTTTCAATGAGCAGAGACGTAACCCCTGATGGTAATTCTGATGTCCAGTAAAAAGCCTAACAAACTGAAAATTCTCATCTCAGAGCTAGGAAGAGCAGTATAAAGTATGATTGTAATTCCTTAATGTTAAATTACCTAGCGAGAAGGATGACAAGAACAGATACAACAACCCCAAGCCCAACTATACCAATAAAAGTTGCTACACCATTCAAACCGCACCTGGTAAAAATCATAGTCAATAATTCAAAATATTTGAGTGCTTTTATAAGCATGAAAGAAATTTATTTATTTCCCATTAAATAAAGAAAAAAGAGTTTGTAATTAGACTAACCTGTAATGGTGTTTCTTCACCGTTATCTTCTGAAATGCCAGACATAAGCAATCCCCATTCTGTATTTATACCAACACTAGTTGCCTAAAATTGTTTATGTAAACAAAATTTTAGGTTAATATAGAAAAGACTTAAAATGTCATCACAAAATTAGGAAGAGGTAGTTATTAAATTTCTGAAATCACAATATTGAACAGATCCCATGAATATCTAAAAAGAAGTGTAAGTGATTTAGAAAAGACATCATCTTTCATACCAGCATAGTACTATAGCCATTAGCCACCTTGCATCCAGACATTAAAAATGGGGATTTGTCATCTTTGGTAACCTGTTTGATAATGTGAAAAACTAAGTTAGTTACTCATAAAAACATGGGGATAAGAAAAGAATGCAATAGATGTAAAATTCCATGGAACTCACAATTTTACTCTTCCCACTCCCCAGTCATACTTGATTCATCAATAGCAAAGGAGTGACCAGAAATTAGAATCGCATCAGCTCGAACCTGAATCATAATTGAAGTGTCAACAAATGCAAGAATGAAAAACATAAGGACCATGTTACTAAAAAGAAATGATAACATATTCTCTGACCTAGTCTCCAATTTTTAAAGGTATGACATCCCCCCACAGGTTGTACTGTCCATTTCTGCCCCTGACCCACCCTTTTTGCCGCCTTAAGTAGAATCAGAACCCATCATGAAAAACTACCCTAACCAAAACATGGTATTCAATCTGAGATCTCTTATCCTCAAACGTCATGTTCTCTATTTTTTTAATATATTTTACGCAAATTAAAATATTATATATACATGTTCTTATATCTTATGAGATATGTTGTGTGTGGATTCCATCTTTGCATTTTTCTTTTGTAATATGGAATTCTACACAGCCTCCACCACGAATCTTATCAATACAACATTTTCATGCAAAAACCAATAAAGCTACATAAATGTAAACAGGAAGATGAATTACCAAGTAGGTCTTCTGATATAGGTACACCTTCATTCACCAAAATCATAACATAATGTCAATAGAAAAATCAATATAACAAGCAATAGATGGTTATAATTTGATAAAGTTACCTGCATGACGACCACCTCCTACCACTGAACATCAACTTCCCTTTGATCAAGTGTCAAAACTTCATCCTTTTAAATCAGTGATAGATGAAGTTAATGTAGATTATAGATATAATGTTCTAGTATCACTAATATCATAAATTGTAGTGGTAACTCAAGAGACCAAGAACAACCATAGAGAACTAAAAAAAATTATACGGTTTATGTACCTGAAGTAAAAGAGGGACGTGCCAAATTTACAGCAAGAATAGATGGAGATAGATAAATATACATATATATAACACTGTTATAAGAAGAGACACAGATCGACATGTGCTATACTAAACAAGAAACGTTTGCACAGAAAGACAAAAGAAACTTACTAAAAAAACAGAAAAGCTCTAACTGGTATGTGGGAAGTGATAACATGCTATTGTGCTGCCTCCAATGGTAGAACATAAACATACAGTCTAACTTAAATTGAATTTCACAATGTTGGGAACGCTATAAATTTTTTGCAAAAACAATGGACATTTTCTAGCATCATCCACCATGTAAAAGTCAATCAACCATGCTTTTTGACCAGTTTCTCACCATATTCTCAAAATCAAATCATCAAAAAAAGGAAACCAACTGAGAATATCAACTAAAGGATTTCCTCATTTCCACAGATGCATCTAAACCTATCTGGACATTCCAATACATTCCAATAACATTAAACATATAATTAGCAAGCAAATTCAGATAGCTAACTGAAATCACAAAACCACTCTTCCTACCAAAAGCATGGTAATGACAATAAACATGAGCCAAGATCTAAACACATCAAGATCACAAAATAATAGACAGACATAAATTAGTAGCATACCAATCGATGAGCACTTGTTGACACCTTCCAAAGTAACAACAACAGTGAGAATTAAAACAAAAGGCAATAAGAAAACCAGAATTAGAACGGTATGAAATATAGTACGGTAAATCCATTGCTGCATGATAGCGTTATACTTCTCATACTATGTGAGATGTGCAGCTGCATAATGTCCCTCTAAATTTCATAAAAAACCCTAGCACCACCGACACAGAACCTCCGGCCATCGATCCTCGCTAACGCATACAGAAATCTCACCGGCAACATTCTCATCATAATCAGACCCAGATTCACAGTTCTCTCGATTGTCAATCAGATGATTCGAATTTGTTGAGAAACGCCAATGCATTGGATTGATTCGATTGAAGAAATGCAGGAGATTAGGGATTAGACGGCATGTATAAATCTAAATCTACGAATTGAACACCAAACGTATGAACCCTAAAAACGGGAGCCCTAATTTACCAACTGCAATATACTAATCCTAGCCCTAATTTACACGAAATCAAGAATACACAGTGAGAAACAGACCTGAAATCGTCGTAGTCTTCCATGAAATCGCCGTAATCTGTGAATCACCAGATTTCTTATGAAATCGAAGGAGGATGAAGTAGCCGTAGTCTGTGAATCACAAGCGGATCTGATGAGGTGAGATTAGGTCATCATAGTGTGTGAATCAGGTCGACATAATCTGTGAAATCAGTAGTGATGATGATGAAATTTATGATCGACTGTGAATTCGCCATAGCCAGATTTATGATCGGTAGTGATGATGATATATTTTTGCTAAAATGTCCCGCGTAAACTAAATAAAAAGCATGCCCTTTAAGTTTTTGCCACCGCTCAAATGCTAATTTACAAGGCGGTAGTAAATCGGTGGCTAAATTTACGACCGTCATTAACGGTGACAAAATTTTGGTCGTAAATGCCAGTTTTCTAGTAGTGGATTGAAAATAAAGAATTAGGTTTTATCTAATAAGATTAGGAGTGAGAGACAAACAAAGTTTATAAAGTTTATAAAAACACTATTTTAATAAATATTTTTTCAACGATAAATAAGTTTTTCAAAACACTCTTTTAGAAAAAAAAAACTTCACTTTGTTTTGCAGATTAAATTCTTGGATTTTTAAAACTTAATCAAATAAAGTTTAGGAATTTAATGAGG
The DNA here is from genome assembly GCA_023525975.1 of Smallanthus sonchifolius. Classification (NCBI taxonomy): domain Eukaryota; kingdom Viridiplantae; phylum Streptophyta; class Magnoliopsida; order Asterales; family Asteraceae; genus Smallanthus; species Smallanthus sonchifolius. Next base: position 23,465,169 of record CM042043.1, read on the forward strand.
TAAAAAATAAAGAATTTTTTCGAATAATTTAAAAAGGTTTTTTAGGATTAAAAAAAGGGAAAATTACGAAAATGTACATTTGACTAATCAAAGTTATCAAAATGGATAAACTTTTTCAGCCTACTTCTATATGGTCATTTAGGCATAAACCCGGCTGAAAACTGCTAGTTCAGCCGGCTTCAAATTCCGTGCCAAACCAACTTTTTTCAGATTTTCAACCAACTAGAAACTGACACGTGGCTACGCTGATTCCTAAGGCGGCTAAAGCCCACTTCCATGTAGGCTCAGTTGGCGTGTTTTTTTTCGCCTGCTATATGACTTTCCTTAACCCACTTGATTTTAACCTGTGGCTATTTTCCTTTGTTTAGCCCACTTGAATACATAAAAAATAGTATAACTTTGCTATATGACTTTCCTTGGCCAGCATTTTTCAGATTTTCAACCAACTAGAAACTGACACGTGGTTGCGCTGATTCCCAAGGCTGCTAAAGCGCACTTCCAAGTAGGCTCAGCCGGCGTGTTTTTTTTAGCCTACTATATGACTTTCCTTAGCCCACTTAATTTTAGCCTGCTATATGAATTTACTTAGCCGGCACATAAAAAATAGTATAACTTTGCTATATGACTTTCCTTAGCCCACTTGATTTTAACCTGCTATATGACTTTCCTTAGCTAGCTATTTGCCTTTGTTTAGCCCAATTGAATACATAAAAAATAACATGACTTTGCTATATGACTTTTTTTAGCCCACTTGATTTTAGTTTTGCTATATGAGTTTGCTAAGGAAAGTCATATAGCAAAGCTAAAATCAAGTGGGCTTAGGAAAGTCATATAACAAAGTCATTCTATATTTTATATATTCAAGTGGGCTAAACAAAGACAAATAGTCGGCAAAGGAAAGTCATACAGCAGGCTAAAATCAAGTGGGCTAAGAAAGTCATATAACAGACTAAAAAAAACACGCCGGTTGAGCCTACTCGGAAGTGGGCTTTAGCCGACTTGGGAATCAGCGCAGCCACGTGTCAGAGTCTGGTTGGTTGAAAATCTGAAAAAAACTGGTTTGGCACGGAATTTGAAGCCGGCTGAACTAGCCCCGAGTTTATGCCTAAATGACTATATCGAAGTAGGCTGAAAAAGCTTGTCCATTTTGATAACTTTAACTAGTCAAATGTCCGTTTAGATAATTTTCCCTTAAAAAAATCAGAGAGTTTAGTCAACCCTCCGCATTCATTTCTTGATTTTGGAATAACTGTAAACGGCAATTACTCCAATATGTTGCTTATCTCCACAATTTATTTTACAATATATTGATCAAATTCAATTTTGGTTTAGAAAAATATCGGTAATATTGTATTACAAGGATTTTGTTCAACAATTTCTTAGTGTTAGATTGTTGTCATTATTAGAAGTTAAATATGTATTCAGCACTTTTGGGTGGATTATGCATGTCTAGGATTGATGAATACTTGCTTAGCCAAAGATGAATCTATATCTATATCTATACTATCTAATAAATAAATGTTTTTCTTGTCACATGTCGCCTCCATATTCACCCTTATCATTTTTTTCCGTCTCTCTCCTATTAAATACATTTCCATCTTTTAATAATAACAATATATTTAAAAAAATACTAATATACTAATAAAATACATTTATTTAAATTATCTTTTATCATAAAAAACTTTGAAATCTAATTATTTAACTTTTATTTTCAATCAAGTAGTAATGAAAGTCAAATTATATTAAATAGTAATTAACGTATTTTCAAAACCCAATTATATATTAATTTTTACATATTTTAAATTTTTGTTTTTTATCGTTAGTATATGTAATACATTTTTACACCTGTAAAAAATATATATAAATATTTTAGAATTTTATGTATGATATTTTTCACCCCGTGTGTAAAACACGGGGTCTAAGCTAGTTGGTTAATATTAGATGATTAAATGGTCTAAGACATACCATTTTCTTCCTTATGAAGTTAGAATAAACATAGTAATGTCTCATCTGAACATTTAAGTAATATGATTATCGTCTTATAACCAATGTTTTAAGTATTAATTTTCTGTTCTGCGGTAGTTCCTAAATCATTTGATTAAAATTGATTTATCACAATGCAAGTAGTTGACACGTGAACTTTTATTTTTAAATTATTATGTTTTGATTGATATTTTTTTATTCGTGTGTTCGGGTTTTTATTTTTAAATTACTACTAGCTTGACTTTTTCAATTTGGTCCTTAATACTTAGGTTATTTACCCTAAAAAATAGTTAAAATTTCCATGTTTACTAATTAGCTATATATTATTTTCGCATGTTTGACTTCTCTAAACCGACTCTTGGTTCAGTTTATTATTGATATAAACTCAAAGTATGAAATCTGGTTAGTTTGTATGCTTGTTATTGGATTAACACTTATTTGTTTTTAGTAGTTGATGTAAGGTCTAACTTTATACAACTGATTTCCCAGAAACAGAATACGCAAGGTCTAACCTTATACAACTAATTTTCCAAAAACAGAAACATCCTCAACAAAAAGGTGAAGACTAGAATTCCTTGCAGAATGAAACTGTGAGGATCGTCTTGCATTTGGCATGAAGTTCTTAGATGACAAAATCAAAGATGTAGAAAGCTTAGGTAAAGTGTATGGTTTGCAGGATAATTTTGTATTTGGAATTGATATAAACAACTTTTTTTCTTAAATCACGCAAAAACTTATGTAAATAAGGTTCTCGTCATATTTTATCCGCAGCAACGGCGGGTCACATTACTGGTTCAATTACAACTCCCACTAATGGTATTTTTGATATCCTGAGTTGCCGCCCCATAAATATTCATTCAACTATTAATAAATAAAACCTTTGTCTTTTTTACTTGAACTAATTTAAGTTGTCAAAACTAATGTGTGGGTATGGTATGAGGTTTTATTCCACTCATTAAGCTTTAGCTTAATTGCACTCTTTTTATCCTTTTTCCGTAATCTATAAAATATAAAAACTACTTAGAGTAGTATAAGTGTAATTAGTAATCAAATCGCCACATTTTATTAAATTCGGGTAGTGAGGGCTTACGCGACAAAATATTTGTGTACCGACTTTTACTCATGTTTCATTTCATTTAATATAGGAAGAAGAAAAGTCTTTATTAGGGATAGAGGATTATACACTAGAAAGTAGAAACCGATTCACCAGGCTGCTTCGTAGATTTTGGAGGCTTTATGCGACAAACAAAAATAATCTCTTAAAACAGTTAATGTATTCATTTAATTAAGCAAATGTTTACACAAATTATTAACTTGTCGCAGCCGCAACATCACGCGGGTTCCCTACTAGTATATATATATAGTTATGATTTTATCTAATACCCCTCGTCAAGCGAATAGGTGGTGAACCAACATGTAGTAACATGCAAAAACGCTCAAATAATGGCCGAGGAAGACTCTTGGTGAAGATGTCAGCCACCTGGAGTTTGGCTGGAACGAACAGAGTGTGTAGACGGCCGGAAGATACCAATTCACGAACAAAGTGATAATCTATATCAATATGTTTAGCACATTTATTAGAAAACGGGATTCCGAGAGAGAAACAAGGCGCTTCGATTCACAAAGTAATATAGGCCGATCCGGGGGAAGTGCACGGAGTTCTCGAAAAAGATGTGTGAGCCAAATAATCTCTGCAGCATCAGTGCGGTATTCAAACTCACAACTTGACCGAGAGACAGTTGGTTGCTTTTTAGCAATCCAAGACACTAGATTGCCACCCAAATAAATCGAGTAGCCATAGGTGGAGCGTCACGTCTCAATTCATCTAGATCAATCTGCTTCTGAATAGCTCATCAATCTGATCTTAGAAGGTTTGTCGATCAAAGGTAAGACCATAAGAGATAGTACATTTGACATAACAAATGATACGCTTAATAGAATGGAAGTGGGTACTAGTAGGGGCTTGAAGAAACTAGCTTTCTTGGTTGACAACATAGGAGATATTCGGTCGTGTGATAGTAAGATATTAAAGAGCACCAATCAATTATCTATATAAAGTTGGATCATGAAAAGGAATGGCTTTCGGGATGAGGATTTCATTGGTGACAAGAGGCGTACCGACCCATTTTGCATCCAAAAGACCGGCTCAAGCCAAAACATCATGAGCATACATGGCTTTGCTAATAAATACATCGGTGTTTGTGTAAGAAACTTCAAGTCCTAAAAAGTAATTAAGCTGACTCAAACCTTTAATGGCAAATTCCTTATGTAGATGAGACATATATTGTTGAATAAAAGACTCATTGTTGCGGTGAGAATGAAATCATCTACATAAACGAGTAGGTAGATGATAAAAGATTCTTGCATGTAGATAAAAGGAGATGTGTCAACGTGGCTACATTGAAAGCCAAGATGAGTGAAAAACATACTTAGACATTCAAACCAGGCTCCAAGAGCTTGTTTAAGGCCATATAAAGCTTTTTTAAGCGACATACTATGATGTGGAGCTTTTAGGTCAATGAAGTATGGTGGTTGTTCCATATGAACAATTTAGTGAGGTTACCATTGAGAAAAGCATTTTTAACATCCAATTGATGTAAATGCTGATCATGACTTGTTGCAAGAGAAAGAACTACCACGGCAGTAGAAACTTTAACAACATGATTGAATGTAAGAGAATAGTCCAACCCAGAATCTGAGTAAAACCTTGTGCCACCAATCGAGCTTTGTAGTGATCAATAGAACCATCTGGGTGGCATTTGGTGCGATAAATATACTTTGAGCGAAAAACGTTTGTCTTTTGGTTTGGGAACAAGATCCCAGGTATGACTTTATTGTAATGCATTCATCTCCTCATGCATGGCAGCCACATAAATAGATTTTTTGGAAGCCGTTTTGTAGCCCTTAGGATCCTTCATGGCAAACAGTGCTTGAAGAAGGAGACTATGTGTGAAACTAGCAAGGTTAGCAAAGTGCTTTGACTTAAAAATCCCATTCTTGGATCTTGTTGTCATCGAGGGTACTGATGAGGATAGAGTGTTCATTGGTTGGGGTAGTTGATTAGGTGGAGGCTGTTGAGGGGGTGGTGGTGGTGGCAGTTTAAGGGCAGTGGGCTGAGCATATGGCGTGCTGGCAACGATGATGGTGGCAGAGTATGAGAAGGTCGACACAAAGTGCACAGAAGGTGCGTTAGATGGGTGTAACCGGTAGGTGTACGTTTAGTCTGTATAGTAGGAGACAAATGAGGAAAAAACTTCAGAATCATCAGAGTGGGAGAACACAAGTTTTGCCTCATCTACGGGTGGGATAACCCCACTGAATGGGAATGTATCCTCATCAAACTGGGCATGACGGATAATGTACACTAGAGAGGTTTTAGGATCAAGACATCGATAACCATGTTGTTGACGCAAAAGTTGAACTTGGTTGTTGGTGAATTCGGTTCCTCCGTCACTTTAAAAGTGTTTTACCTTGCGTGCAAACTGATTGTGAACAAAGGATAAGGAAGCGACAGATATAAGATAAAAGTCTGATTTAGTTTTAATTAAGATGATAGAATCAAGTAAATAGGGAAAACCATCAATGAGACCGGTGCACATCCTCATAAATCCCAATCAATTAAATCCAAAACATGTGAAGAACATTCAGATTTTTGCAAAAATGACAACCGATGAATCTTTGACAACTGACAAGAAGAACATATGCCTTTGGTAATAAAGAAGTAACACCCAAATAACCAATTTTATTAAACAATGAAACAACATCAAAAGAGATCTGACCAAGTCGGCTTTCGAATTTATTCGAATCGAGGCTGGTGGGCAACGAAAGCAGCCAGCGGCACAGGTGCCGGAGAGGCATGGGTGAATTGAAAAAATAATTCGTGACTTTCGGCTTTGGCAAGGATATCATGAAAACATGATAGAGTTTGAACCATCTAGTGTGTTGTGGAGAAGGTTTCAAAAACAGAACCATGGCCACACAAAAACGAGTGGCATTTACATGTGCCATGTGGGCTATTTTAGTGTAATTGGATTAACTAGTTGACCAAATTAGTCATATTAAATATTAAACAAGTTAGGAGCTGCGGAGTGCACACTTCTTTGAATTTATTTGATTACCTAATTAATACTTAGGGGTGAAGCCCCTAAGTAACGGGGTCCGGGGGCAGCGCCCCTGGAAGCGGGGTCCAAGGGACGGCAACCCCTGACTGGACCTAAATTATTTTGACACTTATTGCTTTATAAAAATTGCATTAGAAAATTAATTTTATATAATTTATTTTATAAAATCGGTGTTGAAATTTTGGCGGATTCTTTAATTAAATTCAAAATTCGAATTTGAATTATAAGATAACTGGTTTATCCCTTGATATCCCTGATTTTGGTCATACATGCTTTTTCTAGTTTATCAAAATTTTCTCAAGAATTCATACTTGATTCTTGTCTCATAGATTATGAGTTTTATCCGACCAAAGAATTTTGGGAACCACCAAATTGTTTTTGATCTTAAAGTATCCAATACGACTCTCAGATCATCCTCGGTTTTTTTGAAATTCTACAACAACGATCAAAAACAATTCTGTGAAGATGACGCATGGACAATCGGTGAAGGATATGACGAGTAAGTTTGACAAATTGGAGAAGTTTGAAGGGCAGGATTTCTGTCGTTGGCAGAAGAAGATGCATTTTCTCTTGACTACCTTGAAAGTGGTGTACGTGTTGAGCACCCCCATACCGGAGATACCGGAAGACGGAAATCTGGAACATATAAGGAAGCGTTCAAAGTGGGAGAACGACAATTACATCTGCATTGGTCACATCTTGAACAGTATGTCTGATTCGTTATTCGATGTTTATCAAAACGTGGAAACCGTATAAGGATTGTGGGATACTCTGGATGCCAAATACATGGCAGAAGATTCTTCTAGCAAGAAGTTTCTTGTGAGTAATTTTAACAACTATAAAATTATTGATTCGAGGCCTGTCATGGAACAATATAACGAGTTGTTAAGGATATTGGGGCAGTTTGCCCAACATGACATGAAGATGGACGAGTCAATCTCAGTTTCAAGCATCGTTGATAAATTTCCTCCTTCCTGTGAGGATTGTAAATACAGTCTGAAACATTAGAAAGGAGAATTGACTTTGGTTGAACTTGGAAGTCACTTCTGGGTTGAAGAGTCTTTGAGAGCACATGAAAAAGTGTCGGTCAATGATGACAAGAAACCTGTTGTACAATCTTCTGTTAACATGGTTGAAGAAGGTGGATCATCCAAGGGTAACAACAAGTTTAAAGGGAAACAAAAGTTTCAAGGTAACAACAACACGGGTCCAAACAAGAAGGCAAACTTGACTTGTTAGAAGTGTGGAAAACCGGGTCACTTAAAGAGGGACTATCGGGTTAGGAAATTTAACAAGAATGGTCCAAAGAACAAGGTTGAAGCTGGTCCAAGTGGGTCTAAGGACCCCGGTAAGCAAGAAGGTCAAAATTTAGTACAAAGTTTTAATTCGGTTCAGAATTATGTGTCACTAATTTCTGAAGCATTATATGTGCAGGATGATGATACTGCTTGGTGGGTTGATTCAGGTGCATTGAGTCATGTATGCAAAGATCTTCGATGGTTTAAAGACTTTAAACCAATTGAAGATGGATCTATGTTAAAGATGGGAAACGTTGCAACTGAACCGATTAAAGGACTAGGCAAAGTGAAGCTAGTGTTTACTTCTGGAAAACCTTTATGTTTAGACAATGTTTTGTTTGTTCTCGGGATTCGAACGAATCTCTTGTCAGGTGTTGTTTTAAATAATTGTGGTTACAAACAGTCTTTGAAAGTGACAAGTATATCTTGTCAAGACATGGTACTTTAGTTGGTTTTGGTTATCTATGTAATGGTATTTTTAAGTTAAATGTGGATGTTTCTTTTGTTAACTATGAATCTTTTTGCAAGACTTCAACTAGCTCTAGTAATATCTTAAAAGAATCTGACATGCTAGATTAGGACATGTTCATTTTAAAAGATTAAAGGATATGTCAAAGATGAGTTTGATATTGGCTTTTGAATTGAACAATGAAAAGTGTAAAACTTGCATGCTAACTAAGATTACTAGAAAACCTTTTAAAGATGCTATTACTAGGGATTCAAAGCTACTAGAATTAATTCATAGTGACTTATGTGATTTTCATGCAACTCCATCTATAGGTAATAAAAAGTATATTGTCAATTCATAGATGATGCATCTAGGTTTTGTTATGTATATCTTTTTCATAGTAAAGATGAAGCCTTAGATAAGTTTAAAATATATAAAAAAGAAGTAGAGTTGCAAAGAAATGATTTAATTAAAGTTTTACGCACCGATAGGGGAGGTGAATATTATGATCCAAGTTATTTCCATTCGGTGGGGTTTATACATCAAACCACGGCTCCTTATACACCACAACAAAATGGTGTATATGAGAGGAAGAATAGGACGTTAAAAGAAATGGTTAATTCCATGTTATCCTATTCTGGGCTAAGTGAAGGGTTTTGGGGTGAGGCTATGTTGACAGCCTGCTATTTGTTAAATAGGATTCCTAATAAAAGGAATAAGATAACCCCTTATGAACTTTGGTATGGTAAGCCTCCCAAATTTCATTATTTGAAAGTTTAGGGCTGTAGAGCAGTAGTAAGACTTACTGAACCCAAAAGAAAGAATTTGGGTGAAAGAGGGATATATTGCATCTTTATTGGATATGCTGAGCATTCCAAGGCATACATGTTCTATGTTATAGAACCTAATGACTATGTGTTAGTAAACATTGTTATAGAGTCAAGAGATGCAGTTTGGGAAGAAGACAGATTCTCATCTATGCCTAGACCAAAGGAAATGGTTGTGAGTTCAAGTAACTCTCAATTGAGTAACCATGAAGATAATATTCCTTCTACTTCAGCATAACCAAGAAGAGGTAATAGAGCCAGAAAAGCTAAGAACTTTGGTTATGATTTTCAACTATATTTAGTTGAAGGATCTAGAAATGAGATTCAAACTCAATATCAATATTGTTTCAATGTTGAGGAAGATCCTAGAACATTTAATGAGGCTATTGCATCTCAAGATGTTGCTTTCTGGAAAGAAGCTGTTAATGATGAGATGGACTCTGTTATGAATAATAATACTTGAAAAAATTTGATGATGTTATTTTGTCTAACGGTTTTATCTTGAACCAAGCAGATAAATGTGTATATAGTAAATTTGATGCTTCTGGTAAAGGTGCCATAATTTGCTTATATGTGGATGACATGTTGATCTTTGGTACAAACCAAGATCAAGTTGATAAAACCAAGAAAATTTTGTCATCCTGTTTTGACATGAAAGACATGGGGGAGGCTAAAGTGATCCTTGGTGTTATGGGTCATTTTACAGCTAAGGATCATGGATCTTCAACGTACTTCCATATCCTGACAGGTTTCGGTATCCTCAGTATTTAACCGTTATATCTTTCATTTATGTTGACTAATGCGCAGGTAAAACACGTGTAGTCAATGTCATCCATGAAGAATCGCTCCTGAAGTCAAGAACTTGTTGAAGACGCGTGGAATGACTTGCAACAGTCATATTTGAATAATTAGTCTATCCCGGGATTCTAGGATAGTTAGTTAGCATTATCTTTGTATTTATTCAGCAATATTGGTCGATTAGAAGCACATTCTCACTACGCACTTAGCTTTCTAGACTCGTAAACACTTCTGTAACACACATAGCTCGATCATTACTGCTCAACACTTGTAATATTTTTACCATTTATTCAAGAAACGAGGCAGGTGTCGATTGTCACCTCCCGAGGTTTTATGCCGACGATCCCTAAAGATCAAGGGCTTTCCTCGTAAACAACTGTGTCACTCTTTACGTTTTTGCATTGTTTTACATTGATTTTACAAGCACACTACCTCACAAACTAAGTTTAGTTACAAAATTAGTCTTGTTAATTTTTACCCAAAACAATTTGGCGCCCACAGTGGGGCAAGTGGTGCTTTTTATCTTTAAACCTTTGCTAAAATTCGTGTTCAATCACTATCTTTCAAAACTGATTTAAAAAATGTCGTCCCAATCCAAGAATGTTTTTGTTTCTACTCCATCTTCAACCTCTAGGTTAGTCAACCCAATTCCTCCTCCTCCTCCAATGTTAATCAGTCGAAGAAAAATGTTCCTGATGGTTTTTCGGGGTCCAGAATACCTGCTGGTGGACCTGTGATCGTATCAAACAATGATATCCTCGATATGTTCTCGGAGGTGAAACAACAAATGGAGCAGGAGAGGAAGACTAACCAAATGCTGTTTCGGGAGATTGAAAGGGTCACAGAATCAAAGAAACTGGTGGAAGTGACGACCCCGCTACGACCAAGGAACCTGGATTTTGATTATTCAGGATCCTCAAGAGTGTATACAGGAGACTTTCTTCCCATGCACAATGACATCACTATTGCTGGACCAACTCCGGCTGTCAAAGTTACTACGAGTCAGGACCTTGGATTTACTCCGGGATCATCATCTGGAAATCCTGACATGGGTAACACTTTCAATACTAACGAATCTGTGCTGGATACAGGGATCACTCCGTCCATGGCTAAGGAGTTGAAGAAACTAAGAGAGATGATCTCTAGTGTCCCAGGCGTGGTATAGCCTATACCTGAGATGTCCACTACAGTCACAGGATCTCCAGATTTGCTCATCCCATATGCGATGCGGAGATCCCCAAGCGCTTTCAGACTCCTAACATGAAGCTATACGACGGAACTACAGATCGTGAGGAGCATGTGGCGTAATACAGGGAAAGGATGGAGATTAACCACATACCTTTGGACCTGAAGGAAGCTTGCTTGTGCAAAAGCTTCGGCTCGACCTTAACATGATCAACCTTAAAATGACTACTTAATGTTCCTCCATATTCTATTACTTCATTTGCTCATTTGATTAACCTGTTTAACAATCAATTTTCTTGCAGTAGAACTTTTGAAAGGTTAACAAGTGACTTATACAGGATAATTCAGAATCCCGGAGAATCCCTTCGGGACTATGTCAGCAAGTTTGACCGAGAATCCTTGGATATCCCGAACCTTGACGTTGCTACTGTAGGCCAAGCATTCAATATGGGACTGAAGAAAGATTCTCAATTTTATGAAGACCTTGTCATGAATCCTTGTAGGAATCTTGACAAAGTCTGGAAGAGGGCATTAGGATTTATCAGGCTCGAGGATGACAAGAAGATCTAACAAAGGGCAGAAGCTCCGTTCAGTTATAATCAACCTAACCGGAAGGCTGAGTCTGCACCTTTCAAGCCGTATAGATCCAAACCATATTCTAAGCCTGATAATCACAGGGTGAACACTGTGGAAGATGACGAGGAAGAGGAAGAATATTCTAAGTTATCCGAATATTGCTTTTCACTTGACACAACTGGTTTGTTATATGACATGCAGGATCTCGGAGATAAAGCTAGGTGGCCCCGCAAATTTGAAAGGAATGCCGAAGGAAAGGACAAGTCCAAATGGTGTGCTTTCCATGAGGATTTTGGCCATGTGACCGAAGATTGCATCGCCCTGCGCAAAGAGATAAGCTATCTCTTAAGCAAAGGGTATCTTAAAGAATTCATAGGCAAGGGAAAGAATAAGACTAAGGATCAGGACAGGATCCCGCAAAGAGCAAAATCCCCGCCTCCATATGCTAAGGTAATAGGTTTCATATCTGGTGGATCTGACATTTGTGGAACTTCTTATTTTGCAGCAAAAATAAATGCCAAGGAAGCATGAAGACATGACAGGTATTTCTAAAAACGTTATTACACATAAACTGGGTCTTAATAACAGTTTCAGGCCTATACAACAAAAAAGAAGGAACTTTGCACCGGAAAGGAATGTTTTCATCTAAGTAGAGGTTGAAAGACTATTGAAGGCAGGGATGATAAGGGAAGTGAAATTCCTAAGGTGGCTAGCTAATGTGATGGTGGTGTAGAAGAAGAACGGAAAATGGAGAGTCTGTGTAGACTTCACAGACTTAAACAAAGCATGTCCAAAAGATCCATTCCCATTGCCGCACATAGAATCAATGGTTGATGCTACAGCAGGCCACGAGATGTTAACATTCATGGATGCTATGTCAGGATTCCAACAAATCCAAATGGAACCCTCAGACCAGGAGTATACTGCCTTTATGACTCCGACATGTATATATTGTTATATTGCTATGCCTTTTGGTTTAAAAAATTCAGGTGCTACGTACCAAAGACTGGTGAACATGATGTTTAAAGACAAGCTAGGGACACCATGGAGATTTACATAGATGACATGGTGGTAATATCAAAAAGAGCTAAGGATCATCTCAAGGATCTCAGGGAAGCATTTGACATTCTGGACAAATATAACATGAAGCTGAACCCTTCCAAAAGCCACTTTGGAGTGGGGGTAGGAAAATTCTTGGGATATATGGTAACCAAGAGAGGAATAGAAGCCAGTCCAGAACAGATCAAAGCAATCATCAATCTGAAATCCCCAGCAAATACCAAGGACGTCCAAAGACAAACCGGGAGAGTAGCAACACTTAATAGGTTCATATCAAGATCCTCAGAAAGATGCAAGGAGTTCTACGACATCCTGAAAAAGAGTAAGAGGTTCGAATGGGAAGAGAAGCATGAACAAGCACTCTAATCATTGAAGGAGTACTTGTCAACTGCTCCTTTATTGATGAAACCAGAAGATGGCGAACCATTATCCCTATATCTGGCGGTATCCTGAAACTCAATGAGTGTCGTCCTAGTCAAGGATCACGAAGGCCAGCAACATTCGGTATACTATGTAAGTAAAAGCCTACTCCCGGCAGAAACCATGTATTCTCATTTAGAAAAATTAATATTGGCTCTAATAATGGCTTCCACAAAACTTAGACATTATTTTGAAACACATGTTATTCATGTGAAAACTAACTACCCTATTAAGTCTGTGTTAAGAAAGCCAGAAATGGCCGGAAGAATGGCAAAATGGTCAGTTAAGCTCAGCGCTTATGATATCGTATATGAACCCAGAATAGCGATAAAGTCTCAGGCACTTGCAGACTTTGTGGCTGATTTCAGTAGTGATATACAACATGAAGCAGGCCTCGAAGTTCAGTAGTTAGAAGAATCCAAGGTTAAATGGATTTTATTCACTGACGGGGCATCAAACGTTAGAGGAACAGGTCTAGGGATCATACTGAAATCGCCACAAGGACATAATACCCCAATCTATATGTTGTGAGTTCCGGGAAACTAATAACGAAGCTGAGTACGAGGCGCTGATAGCAGGCTTAAAACTAGCTTGGGATATGAAAATCAGGTATCTCCAGGTATATGTTGACTCTTTGTTAATTGCTAACCATTTTAATGGCTCATATGCAGTGAACGGTGAAAGGCTAGCCAAGTATCTGGAAATACTTAAACAATTATCTGTGAAATTTGATATATTTGACATCAATCAGGTACCAAGAGAAGACAACTCTGAAGCTGATTCCTTAGCAAACCTCGCTTCGGCTCTCAAGATACCAATCATACATTTCCTGAGTCTAGCAATCGAAGAGTCAAACGAAGTGTCAAATTCAGAAAAAGTAGATATTCAGGATCTCGAACCTAGTCCGGAATCCTGGTCTTTACCTATTGAAAAATATTTGAAGGATGGAGAAATCCCGAGTGACGAAAAGAACCACAGGGCTTTTTGGATGAGGATGTCTCGCTTTATAATTTTACATGATGTCTTGTACATGAAATCTATTGCAGGTCCATATTTGAGATGTTTGGAAGATCCTGAAGCACTTGAAGTCCTCAAAGACATACACGAAGGAGATTACGGAAATCACACCGGGGGCAGGGCACTATTCTCAAAGATCCTGAGGACAGGATACGACTGTCCTACCATGAGGAAAGACGTTGTAAATTACTCTCAAAATTGTGACACCTGCCAAAGACATAACAACATACTTCACCAACCAGCAGAGCCATTATATCCAATTATCTCTCCGTGGCCGTTTATGAAGTGGGGGATGGATATAGTTGTTGGGAATCATGGTACCAATTTTAACTTTTTAAAACAATTATTATTTAAAACTTTTAAATAAACAAATCAGATATATTTAGTAGAAGCGATTTAATAATACCAATAACAGATCAGATGTGGATTCCATACAGTGATCCGATTACACAACGTTTAGACAATAATAAATAAATAAATAAACACAACCATAGGGTGTTTAGGGTTTTATACCTTTGACGAATCAACCAGATTGAAACACTTAGGTACAAAGAACGTCACGCTAGATGACAACAACGAGCTCGTCACACGAAACTGAAGTCGTAAAACCCGGTTTTGCGGGATCTCCGGTTCGGCTCGTGGAGGAGGTTGAGACGGCGGTTGGGGCCGGCCTCGGTTGGCTGTGGCGGCGGGTGGTGGCGGCAGCATTTTTCCGACGGTAGTGGACGGCGCAAGGGGAGGGGGCTTCGGCTCCTTCTCTTTTGCGCAAACTTGGTGGAGGCAACAACTAGAATTAGGGTTTCATCTTAATGATATATTTATACTAAATATGTTACCATTCAAACCCTGAGTAATTAACCTTTAATTACTAAATGATTAATACTTAATCAGTTCTAGTCCTTCTAGTTTATAATTACACTAATTAATAAACTATCTTGCATTAACCAAACTGGTTTTATATTTAACTATTAAATATATAAACTTGTCAATATATTGCACTAATATATATATATATATATATATATATATCACCACATTCCGTCTCTCATTAATTATTCTCAATAATTAAATATGACATATTTAATAAATATCTCTCTAGCTATTTAATCCACCGAATTCTTAATTCTTGTTTCGTGTAATAACGTTTAACAATTAAACGATATGATTTGTTCTTTGCCCAAATTGTAACTATTCAGATCGTACCTCGATATTAACATTGATATTATTGATGATCGGACATCTAATATCCAACAATCTCCCACTTGGTCGATTCATCGATTAATCAGGTCAACGTAGACAGTGGTGGATGCCTAGCTGCATCTCACTGCCCCTAACAAGGTATGACGTATTTATAATCGTCAACTAGTTCCTTGTGTTCAGGTAACTCTTACTTAACCAAGTACTGTTGGGTATAATTTTGAGACTGATGCTGTCAATCGAAATTACAGTATCGAAACTACTAGTTTCGGTTGAACTTTTGTTCAATCGAAACTTCTAGTTTTGGTTGAACATTTGTTCAATCGAAACTAGGTAGTTTCGATACATGTTTTTCAGGCCCATTGGGCGGTGGCTTGGAAAACAAGGCGCATGTGCTTGGCCTCCTATATATAGCAGATTATGCCCTAGGAGTGAATGTGTGTCTGTAGAGGGAATCACCACCCCAGGGGGAGCTCACCCTAGGGTGAGATAATTGTAGAGTGTGTGAGGAGCCTTTTAATTTTCATATCAATCAAAGAATCATACGTTTTTTGCTCCAATTATCTGTTCTTTTCACTTTTATATATTTCTGTTCGTGTTTGTGATTCCCGCACCCGTCTCTACCATTTCGAATTCGAGAGTGATACCGGATCCAGAGATTCCGCCTCTCGATCCGGACTGTTTGAAGAATTTCTTCGCAGATCTGTGTCTACAGTTCTACTCAAGACCTACAAAGACCAGCAGCCAAATGCAAGCAAAGTGTGGCTAGCAACTCAGTGCTACCAAGGTACGGCTAAATCCGCAAGAACCGCAAAAATAGGTGTCCTAACCGAGTCCAAGTAGACACGAAAAAGTATCATTTAGGACGCCTAAAGTATAAAACTGAGTCTACTACTCAAAAGTGGCTATGCAGTTGGTTGTATACTCAAAACCCGTGCACACACGTACGAACCGCTCAAAAGTTGTAAAACCGGCTTTTATATAAATTTGTGACTTTGAAACCTTAAGTTTTAGATTTTATTAATGAATACCAGTAGTTATAATGTCATATATAATAAAATCTCAAGTCACAGTTTCGTTTGACCAAAAACTCGATTATACGCGTAAAGTAAGGTTTACGGTTTAAAAATCCGATTCATCCGAAAATTAGGGTTTTAGTGTGATTTTAGCACCCAATTTAAAAGTCCAAATTTTATATTTTTAATATGATAATACTTCTGTCCAAACTCCCATTAAGACTTTTATAAAAATATTTTTATACAAAAATTTCTAAAAATAATAACTTTTTATAAAGTTTTAATGGACAATAATTCTAAAACCATATTTAGACATAAAATTAATGCTTGAAACTTTCACTAATTGTTCATATACATATATAAAAATTTCTGACCAATTTTCATAATCTTTCAATATCCAAATTATTTATTATGAATATAATATTGTTAAAATTTAAAAAATTCGATAAAAATAGTTATATTTGTCCAAACTTCACCAAATTTTTACCAAATAAGTTTTAACTCCATATGAGATTCTATTATAAGTTTCAAGTCCTAATGTTATCTAGGAGTATATGATCACAAATTCAATCGTTAAAATTTCATAAATACCAAACACCTACTTAGACAACTCTAATTTGTATGAAATTTGGACAGGAGTCATGTTTTATCATATACTAATTACTCACCAAATTCCATATTTTTCTAATACTCAGAGGTATTTTTCCCAATTTTCATGTATTAAACTTGTTGAAATTTTAAATAAATAATCTAAAAATAGTTTAGTTACCAAAATTTCCAGATCTTACTTTTTATATAAATACTACTTTTTAAAAATAAATTTTGAAGCTAAATCAAAAGTTTATAAAAATCCATAAAAAAACAATTGTTGTATAAAAATAAATATATTAGTTAAACGTGAACCGGGATTGGGTTTATAACCTAATAACCACTCAAAATATCAAATATCTCAATACTAAATATTTTTGGGTTCAATTCGCAACCAATGACTCATAAAACTATTCTAACCTAAAATTAAATATTAACGGGTAAAGTTTATACCTTTCATATAAATGGTTCGCGTACGCAGAACCTCCCATATTTCACATGAAATACGAACTAAAAACACCACTAGGATCGTTTTTATCTCCCGAGCATTTCCACATGCTCAAAATTGACATGCAATGCCGTTTGGATGGCCATGCAACCCGATCAATTTCCTGTTTCGGTCCTATAAACTGTTACAATCTGTTCGTATTAAAATATAGTTCCCAACATATGATCGGAATTTCCTATAGTGAAAACGTTCATATTTGTGCTAAGAAACTACTGTCCAAAAATCGTCACTATCCAACGGTCTGATCTCCGGGGATCGACGATTCTTTGAGACCCAGCTTTTCAAATTCGAAAAATCCCATCAGTCGCATTCGAGGGTATGAAAAGCATACCTAGAGAGCTCTGATCAAAAATTCCCCTGGTAGGGTTTTCCGTCTATGTGTTGACAACATCATATCCAAAATTCACGCATTTCTAACGGTCGGATTTTCGGGGATCGTCCGATCTTTAAGACTGCGCTTGCATAAAACTTTCTGGACAGAATTTAAAAACTCTTTTTCACGAATTTAAGAAAGGATTTAGACAAATATAAGCTAACCATTGCGTTCGTAGCATCAAGAAATGGTTCCAGGTGAAAAAACCGCATCTCCGGCTGCCTTCGGCCACCGCCGGACCACCGCGGACCGTCGTCGGCCGCCACCGGACCACCGCCGGACCACCACCGGACCACCACCACCACCACATGAATTCTCTGCCCTCTCTCTTTAACTTCTCTCTAAAAGTTTTCAAATGAGGGATTTAGTAGGGTGGTGCTGTACCGCGTGTTGTGATGACGGTATCCCGTTGAACCGAACCCGATAAAAATAGAGGCGTTATTTTATCCAAAAATAACTTATTATAATTTATTATTTTCCCTCGAGTCATTGCGTCTCATAAATATATATCCTTTCGGATTTAAATTAAAATTTTACGAAACCGCTCGACTCGGGTGTTAACGCGTATAAACCCGAACTTGATCAAAATTTTGACATTATAATCACCCAAATAAATCTTGCTATTATTTATCGTTCTCCAACGAGTTCCTTTCATTTAAAAGTATATTTCACATAATAATACTATTATTATTATTATTATACGAACTCGTCGAACACGGGTGTTTACCGTAAAAGTCACGGTTGTCACAATTCCCTTGGCCACGTACAACTCCCACTTAACTTCAGATTACTCCTGATCATATCCTTATTACTGCCTGTTAAGGTACATCGTTAGATTAGATCAATGAATAAACTTTAGTTAGAGTTAGTTCTAGTGCGTGCCTCAGGTCGAAGGATCAATAGATCTTACCCTATTCAAAACTTCTCAAGACTTTGATCCATGAAGATAGTTTTAAAGCGAGTTACGTTAAATAATTATTCTCTAATAATTATCTGTGAATATGGTCACCAACTTCTTGGTCTTTCATTCATAATGAACCAACCATCCGATTCACAATAGTCTTACGTTCAGATTGATTCCCATGAATCTGATCAACTATGAACATTTAGAATATAACATAATATTCAAGGATTTCTAAAACGTATAAAATATTGAATCATAGAAACATCTATTTATAATGCACTTAACCTTTAAGCCAATATAAAATACCAATGTTTCTATATTGTTTGAAAGGCACCAAATACTAACAAATCAATCTCAAGTCTAGCATTTCTATCACCTATCAACATGCTCCTCATACAAATTGAGGTATAGGTTTAGCGAATGGGTCAGCTAGATATTGTTTGTGTGAATTTGTTTTATAGTGATGTCTCCAAGTTTCATGATTCCATTAATGAAACTTAATGATGGAAAACTTTCTCTTGGAACTTCTTTCCAAACTATTTAGAAGTTATCTGAAAACACTTTCAGAATACTATCTTCAAATGTTTCCAGGTCACAACATCTCATGTTTGTGTAAATGTTATTGATGGAACTTTTCCTATCAGATAACGCTAATGTATCATCATTATCAGATAATGTTGATGTATCGTGTAATCATTCTCAATGATCATCTCATGGTGGTTGTATCTTAACCTTTAAGATCGTTGTGTTTGACTAATAGGTCGTCACAACTAATTATGACCTTGTTTCAAGAACTCTTCTTGATAGTCAAAATTGGTACTTTTAGCATCTTATCCAATAAGATAGTTTGTCCTATCATAACACTTTATGATCACCACTATATGCTTCTCAAGCACTATCCTTTTTCTTTCGTCATAACTAAATTTCAATGTTCTTTTATCGTATGAAAATTATTGACAATGCTCATTATCCTTATTAGATAAAACTACATGAACCATTTCATATTTCATCTTATCCCAGTCATTATGGGTTATGGATAATCTTAACAGAAATTGTTAACAGTATGTCTTTATTGATTTGTCACACAAACCATTTAAGACATCTTTATTAATGTCAATAGATTGCTGCGATTCTTACTTTAGAATCTTTCCCTCTTATATATCACATATATATGAATGCAATCAATGTTAGCTTTGAAATTAATCTTCTAAAGATACTTTATCTTTCAATGATATGTTTTTAAAATACATAACTCGTAATTTCAGCAATGTATCACTATACATTCCATGATAACACTTATCATTCCCTGTTTATTTTGTGTATCATTATACACACTTTATGATTACACTTATATCTATGGTTTTTCTGTGTATCACTATACACTCCTCTTAATAATGTGTCTCTTACACATTCTTATTGTTGTAGGTATTCACTCCCACTGGCCTTTGCATCTATATTATTGAATCTAATTTGAAATGATCATATTAGTTTCAACGATTCAATGTTCTCAGACATGTCCAGACTTCCATACTTTTCTTGAAACTATTTTATTACAACAACATTATAGTATTCATAATACATGTTTATATTGAATAGTTTATTCAACTGTTTAAAACTTGTAATCTGTATCCTTTTAAGGATAACTTGGAATCCAATTCCTATTTTATCAACCTTTGATAATATGTTAGGCTTCTAGTATTAATGATCCATTTGTTGTTTCAAAAACAACTCCTACATCTTGTTGAATCTCATTCATGTGTAGTCTGATCAAATATTTATTTGTTATAATATGTAGTCAGATCAAATCTTTATTTGTCATGAAATGGATTATGTGTATGGATCATCAAATGATTTAACCAAAGAATCTTATTCTTTCATCGTATGATTCTTAGTGTCTGTTGTAAAAGATCTCATCCTTTCTTTCATATACTTATCAATTATAAAAGATCTCATCTTTTGTTTATGATAAATATTTATAAATGTATCAAATGTAAAAGATCACATCTTTTGTTTATGATAAACATTTATATATTTGTAGGATCTGATCCTTGTCTGTATATGAAATTTTATGTCTATGCAATTGAATAATACTCTTTATTCAGAACTTTAAACAACACTTGTTTCTGGTTCAAGAATCAGGTATATCATGGTTATAAACAGTTTCAATCTTATTGAAGTATTTATCAAGGAAACAGACGAAACTATTTCGTATAGGGGTTTATAACATCCTATCATTATTTGTTCATAGGTCTCTTTTATATTCATATCCCATATAAATCTTCATACATGTTCTGGATGAACCTTATGGTTCAAGGCTAGTGATTTGGATCTTGTGAAGCTGATTTGTATGACTAACTACTTTAGTCTTATAGTAGTGATAACTCTTATCGCTCTTTTATATCTTATCTTTTAAGATCGTTTCTAGAGGAATTTTATTGAAACTATTTCAATCATAAAGTCGTATGTAAACATTTATATCACATGTTTATCTTTTATAGGACTTAATATGTTTCATGATATCTATTAGATCCGATCTAATTAATTATATAATGGACTTGAATAACATGTCTCACATGTCTTTAATGTTTCATGTCAGTTAGATAGTAATGAATTCTTAATTCATAGTAGGCAAGAACCATAATGCATTACAGATTTAAATACGTCATACTTAAAATAATCAAGCAATATTCAAAAGAAAATAAATCCGGAATTTGTTCCAAACAAAAATATGATAACATCATCAAATGGTGTAATCAACAACTTGAAGTAATCTTGAATCTGTGTCCGTCTTTTTTTTCTTCTTCCTTTCCTTCTTTTATTTTATCTCTGCAAAAAGCCAGTTTGCATACGTTTAAAAGTCTAACTTTTAAGCGATAAAGAAACAATGGAAAAGTTGCCTAGATACCTGAAGTATAAGCTTTTAAGCATTCTCTAGCAACAGTAGCTTCAGGCATTTCTCTAACACGGCCATCTGGGTTTAGAGATTTTAGCCTTGGTCTCACCAATAGCTTTGCCCTTATCCCCGGTTTCGACAGTCTCTACCGGTACTTCTTTGCTTGTAAAGGACAAGTGGAGATCATCACTGAACATAGATCGAATGATGTCATCACTTGGATAAACCCCAGTCCTCTAAAGCTAATCAACAAATTGAATCATTTTTTAAAGCATCCTCAGGTTCAACTTTGGCGTACCACGAGATGAAATCTCTTAGCTCGTAAAAACGACTAGCTAGGAGTTTATCCAATATGTAGTCATCAAATGTGTCATTAATAATCATATTAATAACCAAGTGATCGTCAATCGAAGCACGTGCTTTCTCGAGGTCTGCCACCAACTTTCTCATGATCATGGCATGATCCAGATTCTCCAAAGCCTCCTCTTTAATGTATGTCATCAAAGAGTAAGAAGGATCCTTATTGTAATCTTGATGGTATCTCTCCTTCAAGTTACATCATCATGTCATAAGCTGATAAGTGCCGGATTGAAGCTCGAATCCCGGGACTAAAATATGCTAGCATAAGGTTTGATATATCAGATGTATCAACCCTAAATTTGTTCCAAGCCTTTAGAACAAATTTTCCAGCATTTCTAGGTGGTTGTTCTGGTACAGGGAATGTTAGAACATGCATCTTCTTGTTATATATAAGGACTTTCATTAGATCATAGTACCATTCCAAGAAGTTTGTTCCATCGAGTTTGATTTTAAGAATACCGTTAAGACGCTCTAGGATAACAACATCAGCAGACGGAGCCATCTACAAAATTCAATTAAATTTTAGTATTTTCATGCTTTAACTATCTTAATTATATTAAGGACCCAAAGAAAAAAATATTTATAATTAAGAACAAGATCCCGGTTTACTATGTTACAGTGAATGGCTAGGCACTTTTCATGGGTATAGCCAGACAGGTAGGTAACGATTACCGATTGTATACAATTCTTGGTTTGAGGGGCATGACAAGCAAGGTCACGCTTAAATACGTTTCCCTCAATTACGCCCGCTTAAACGACTTAAGTGATATTTGTCCTCAATTATGACTGTAGTCCTGGCCTAAGTGGCTTAGGAATCACGATCCTACCTTTAACTAAAACCGTGGCGTCGAATGCAAGGTAATTCGCTAACATCGACGTTTTAGTCTAGTTGAAGTGTCATAATTAAGGGCGGCGCTAAAAATATTGATTTTTAATAATTGGGATTTCTTCAATGTTTTAATTTACCGGTTAAGGGTCAAAAACATTTTGGACGACGCATAGCGTGAAATAAGTCGTGCAAATTTAAGTAAACCAATTTTACTATATAAGTTCGTGAAACGCTTTTCAACACTCGACATGATCCAATTTTAAATACCTTATTTAATCTAAATTGGTTGTTAGTCGCGAACTTGATTTTAAACTAATTAACCTTTAATTAATTTAAATATGTTTTTAAATAAAACAATTAAATTTAAAAACTTGTTTTACTTTTAAATAAAAACTATTTTATTTAATTATCTTTTCGAGAACTTTTAAACCTTTTAATATTCTCGTCGTTTTATAAGATTGTGTTAAATGTTATATAAAATATTTGCAGTTTTAATTATTATCCTAAATAATTATATCAACCACAAACATACAAAACAACCATTGAGCCACTATTAAGTTTGTTCGATTTCGTTCGAGCCGTCAAACGAGTAACCGAACCGGTCTAAGGGACAACAAATAAAAATACACTTGTCACCTCCCACTTAGTCCAAGATCTCAATCTTCAAACTCCCGTCTTTGTCAATCCACGTGTTCAAATCTTCGTCTTGATAGGTTTACAACTTTTATACTTTTACAATAAAAATAAAAATAAAAGAAACCTATCTATTACATCCGGGTTCCTAATAAGCCAAAAATAAAATACAAAGATAATAAAAACAAACATGACAAACAACCACGGGTCACTAGGTCTCGATGTTCCAAACACAATCACAACCAAAACGATAAAGGCTCGATCTTTTGTCAAACAAAAGTTTTGACAAATAAAACAATAGATCGATTTAAAATAAACAATTATGACTAAACGCATGTAAACCTGGCTTTGATACCACTGTTGGGAATCATGGTATTAGTTTTAACTTTTTAAAATAATTATTATTTAAACCTTTTAAATAAATTAATCAGATATATTTAGCGGAAGCGATTTAATAATACCAATAACAGATCAGATCTGGATTCCATACAGTGATCCGTTTACACAGTGTTTAGACGATAATAAATAAATAAACGCAACCATAGGGTGCTTAGGGTTTTATACCTTTGACGAATCAACCGGATTGAAACACGCGGGTACAAAGAACATCACGCTAGATGACAACAATGGGCTCGTCACATGAAGCAGAAGTCGTAAAACCCGGTTTTGCGGGATCTCCGGTTCGGCTCACGGAGGAGGACGAGACGGCGGCTAGGGCCGGCCTCGATTGGCTGCATGACACAGGTGGTAACGGCGGCGGATGGTGGTTGCCGGAGGCCGCACACAGCGGCAGCACTGATCTGGCGGTGGTGGACGGCGCAAGGGGAGGGGGCTTCGGCTCCTTCTCTTTTGCGTAAATTTGGTGGAGGCAACAACTAGAATTAGGGTTTCATCCTAATGATATATTTATAGTAAATATGTTACCATTCAAACCGTGAGTAATTAACCTTTGATTACTAAATAATTAACACTTAATCAGTTCTAGTTCTTCTACTTTATAATTACACTAATGAATAAAATATCTTGCATTAACCAAACTGGTTTTATATTTAACTATTAAATATATAAACCTGTCAATATATATTACACTAATATATATCACCACATTCCGTCACTCATTAATTTTTCTCAATAATTAAATATGACGAATTTAATAAATATCTCTCTAGATATTTAATACACCGAATTCTTAATTCTGGTTTCGTGTAATAACGTTTAACAATTAAACGATATAATTTGTTCTTTGCCCAAAGTATAACTCTTCGGATCGTACCTCGATAGTAACGTTGAAATTATCGATGATCGGACATCTAATATCCAACAATAGTCGGCAAGCTTCCCAAGGCACCGGGAGGAAAAGTATTCATGCTAGCAATGACCGACTACTTCTCAAAATGGATCGAAGCTGAGGCATTTGTCCAATAAGAGAAAAGGAAGTTATCTCCTTCATAAAGCACAATATACTGACAAGATTCGGGATCCCGGCAAAAATAGTATGCGACAATGGGTCTCAATTCATCGGCAAAAGGACAACCAACTTATGTGCTAGCTGGGGGATCAAAATGATAACTTCCACTCCTGTACATCCACAAGGAAATGGACAGGTGGAATCCAGCAACAAGATTATCATCAACAATCTCAAGAAAAGATTGGGAGCAAAGAAAGGAAGATGGGCTGAAGAGTTGCCTTTTGTACTTTCGGCAGATAGAACAACTGCAAAAAACACAACAGGACAAACTCCAATTTCTTTGGTGTTTGGAACTAAAGCGATGATCCCTACGGATATGGTTATCCCTACCGCTAGAACCAATCTTCAAATCGAAGAATCCAACAAAGAAGCCCTTGCTCAAGATCTTGACACCGTGGATGAGCTCAGGGATCTTGCTAAGGTTCGCATAGCAGCTTATCAGCAAAGAATATCGAAGTCTTACAACAAGAACATAAGGATCAGAAGATTCAAAGTAGGTGACTTAGTACTGAGGAAGGCATTCCAGAACACAACCAACCCAGCGACGAAAACCATGCACCAAAATGGGTTAGCTACTATGGAGGGAGAAATCCCGCCAAGATCCTGGAACGCCATCCATCTCAAAACCTACTTTATATAAGTTAGAAATTATGTTCTAACTAAAATGGTACGTCCACTTTTCATAATTATTTTTAATTTCTATTATTCTTGATCAAATTACTGACTTGAGCGTCGAAGGGGTGTTAGCCAGGCTAACACCCACCTTCACCAAGGATTCCTGTTTTGTAGGAATTACTTCCAGGGATCCCAACAGAAGATAGAGATTGACCATCTCTCCTAAGTTTGGGTATCCTGAAATACCTCGAAGGTTTAAACGACTTTCGCCTTTCTAAGTATAAGGAGCGCACGATATCCGATTATAGTTCAAGGTGGTGCGACCAGTCCATGTAACAGTGACTGATAATTTCATAACTATTGGCTATATATTGGGTGCTACGAATATAACATACGTGTTATTACTCAAGTTTCTCCCGATCATTTAACACTTACGTGTTAAAGCTAAGTTTTTAGCATTTTCATGCTAACTCAGAATTGGCCTAGCCCACGTTATTTGGCTTAGCCCACAAATTTTTTTGCTTAGCCCATGTAATCTCGCTTAGCCCACGTTTTTAGCTTAGCCCACGATTCTAATTTGTCATAGATTAAACACATGTGAACATCATGAGGTTCAATTACTAAATCTACAACATGACCGAACACTTGGGACAACTGATAGTTGTTATACTTCGTACTCTATGCTATAATCCGGTATGTGTATCTACCCCAATTGATACTCCTCAAAGGTATGTGTTTCTGCCAAAAATTACCAAAGATAATCAAGTAGCCAAACTTTGTATCTGAGGTAGCGTGTTTGTATAATTATGTAAGAAATGCAATATTAATAAGGAAATCGACACAGGGATATGCGAGGAAAGCCATTGATCCATTGGGGATCTCCGGCATAAAACCTCGGGAGCCGACTAAAGTCGGGCTGCCTTGTTTGTTTTATTGAATATCGGTAAAAAGTACAATGATAGAGCAGATAGATCGAGACTAAGTGTTACAAATGAGTAGTGAGTGTATTGTGTTCGTTTCCTATCGATCTTTGTCTATATAAATACAATTTCTAACATTAATTGCTAAGCTAATATCCCTGAAATGCCTTTAACGGACCGTTATAAGACTTCCTTCACGCATATATCCGTTGTAGTTAGTGTAATCCAGTGTCTTCAGCTAGTATTAATAAGAATAGTCGTTACCTACATGACCAAGTCAAAACAAACGCGCAATATTAGTTATTACAATGGTCATTTAATGAAGATACTGAAACATAGTAAGGATCAGGGATACTAGTAATTATCTGAGGATCCGGATACCAGAGGTAAAAACTGAGGCATAACAATTGTCCCCAAGTTTTTGACAGTTGTGAAGGTCATTCAGACAGCTGTAAAAAATATTAAAATTCAGTATTCAAAAATTTTTGACCGATGTGACTTGATGAGTGCGTAGATCTAGGTAAAACGTCCCATATTTGATGGTTTTCCCTTTTCCGATTTCTTTCAGTCCACCGGTTTATCCTTTTTTCAGGTGATGTCTACAAGAAGCTTCATGTTCCCGGTCATCTGTTAACATACTTTCAGTATTCTGGATTTTGAACATGCATTAAAGAAACTCTAACAAATTTTCTTATAACAGGGCTGAGCCCTTCATTTATGATCTTGAAATCTTTTCTTTTCATGTTTGTGGTTGTTGAACAATTTACTTTTTCTGCTTTCGGGATGCCAGTTTGGGATAGACAATTTCAACTCTTGATTGACGGTCCGTGACTCAGGTGGACGTGTCCAGCTTTTAGATGAAGCCTGAACTCTCAATATTAGTAAATAACTTATGACTATGTGCCATGATTGTTATGTGTTTGATATGTTTTGACATATTATTAGAAAATAAGGATCCTTAGGCAATTAAGCCTTATGATACACGGAAAAATAGATTTATGTTTAAACTTGGGTTAAGAAAACATACATTGTTTCTGATAAATATTTTAGAAAAATATCGGTTACAAACATACCATGACTTTGTCATCAAATATTTCTACCCAAAATTGAAAATTAATAAGCAATTTTAAATAAATACCTTCCTCGAGAATCAGGATGGGTAGATAAACATACCAGATAATGATAGGGAGTCTAAACATACTCAAAGTATGATTATTTTTAGTTGTCCCCTGTCATACAAATTGTACCTCAGGATTCTCAGGGCTGTCCCAAATCCGCTAGGATCTTGATTTATTAACTTGGGACATGCCAACGTAGTGGGTTGTACCCGTAGTGACACGTAAATGCCAATAACATTTGGTTAACATGTCAATGTTAAATTGCTTGGGTCATGGCCAGATGTATAACATGTCCGTGTTACTCCATTGATAATATTCGTAATGTCCAACATTGATGAAATTATCAGCCAATGTTACATGTACCGGTCGCACTACCTCGAACTATACTTGGATATTGTGCGCTCCTGGCGGGGTGTAGAAACCCAATCTACTTAGAAAGGTGAAAGCCGTTTAAACATTTGAAGGGATTTTTAATACCTTAGACTTTAGGATAGATGACCAATCTCTATCTTCTTTTCAGGATCCTTCCTGCAAAACATGAAACCTTGGTGAAGGTAGGTGTCAGACTGGCTAACACCCCTCCAAAGCTCAAGTCAATACCTTTATAAAGGAGTAATGAAAATAATTGAGAACAAAAGTCATACGGATAACATTCCAGGATCTTGGCAGAATATCATGCCTTATGAAGGAGATAACTTCTTTTTCCCTTTCCTCCTGGTGCTTTGGGCAGTAGTATCATGTCCTCAGGATTCTCGAGAATAATGCTCTGTCCCCATTGTGATTGTCATAGTCTCCTTTACGTACGTCTTTCCAGACTTCTTGTGTTTCAAGATCCTTTAAACATCTCAAGTATGGACCTGCAATAGATTTTCTATACAAAATATTATGTAAAATTATAAAACGAGATACCTTCATGCGAAAAGCCACGTGATTCCTTTCGTCAATTGGGATCTCACCATCCTGCAAATATTTTTTTAATTGGTAGGATTCAGGATCCTTGAGTAGTTTCAAGATCTTGAATTTCCTCTTCTTCTTCTTCTTCTTTTGTATTTGACATTTCATCTATTTTGAGAAATAATCCGTCATTGCCAGCATGAATACCTTTCCTCCATCTATCAGGATCCTTCGTACGAAATTATTGGCGATATATAGAGTATCTGTCATGATGAGGATCCTTGGCATCCTTAGGTGGGGATGCCGCTCATCTTGGGGTAACATCAAGATTCTGATTCTTTTCTTTATTTCTGCCTAAGAGTTCCTTCAAGTGGCCCTTGTTAAGAAGATAACTTATCTCCTTCCTAAGGGCAACACAGTCCTCAGTCATGTGCCCGAAGTCTTCATGATAGGTACACCATTTGGATTTGTCCTTTCACCCGGATCCCTTGTCAATTTTCCTCAGCCATCTGGCCTTGTTCCCAAGATCCTGCATAGCATACATGAGTCCTAAAATATCAACGGAAAAACAATAGTCAGTCATTTGAGGATAATTTTCTTCTTCTTCATAGCTCTTCACAATGTTGAATCTGTGATTGTCATCTCTCGAGTAAGGCTTTGATCTATGAGGCTTGAAAGATGATGATTTTGATTTCCGATTGGGATAATCGTAGTTGCAAGGCACATTAATCCTTTTCTGGATCTTCTCGTCATCTTCGAGTCTTATGAATCTCATAGCCCGATTCCTAACTTCATCCAAGTTCCTGCAAGGATTCATTACAAGATCTTTGTAGAAGGGATCTTGAAAGTTTAAACTGCCATAGCAATGTCAAGGTTTGGGATATCCAAGGATTCCCAGCCAAACTTGCTTACATAATCCCTAAGGGATTCGTCAGTATTATGAGTTACTCTGTATAAATCACTAGTTAGTCTTTCAAAGGTTTCGCTACAAGAAAAATGATTGTTAAATAAATTAATTAAGTGAGCAAATGAAGTTATAGAATAAGAAGGAACATTTAATATCCATTTTAAGGCTGATCCTGTTAAGGTAGAGCCGAAGCCCTTGCATAGGCAAGCTTCTTTCAAGTCCAAGGCAATGGGGTTTATCTCCATTCTCTCCCTGTATTGCGCGAAATGCTTCTCAAGATCCGTAGTTCCATCATACAGCTTCATGCTAGGAGTTCGGAAACGTTTTGGGATTTCAGGATCACATATCGGTGGAGCGAATCTTGAGATCCTGTGACTTCTTGAGGATATCTTCGGTATAGGTTGGACTACCCCGGTACACTGGAGATCATCTCCCTTAACTTCTTTAGTTCCTTGGCCATGGATGGAGTGATTCCTGTATCCTGCACAGATTCGTTAGTGTTCGAAAATTGATTAAAGGTGTTACCAATATCAGGATTTCTGAATGATGATCCCGGAGTAAATCCAAGATCCTGAATCGTAGTAACTCTAACAGCTGGAGTTGGTCCAACAGTAGTGATTCCGGCCTGCATGGGAAGAAAGTCTCCCTTATAGACTCCTGAGGATCTTGAATAATCGAAATTCAAGATCCTTGGTTGCAATGGGGTCGTCACTTCCACTGGTTTCTTTGATTTTTTAACCTTCTCAAGATCCGTGAACAACATTTGGTTAGTCTTCCTTTGCTTCCCATTTGTTGTTTCATCTCCGAGAATAGATCGAGGATATCCTTGTTTGATACGATCACAGGTCCACCAGCAGGTATTCCGGATCCCGAAAAACCCACAGAAGTAGTTTTCTTCGGCTGATTAAAACTCTTTTGGAATGGAGGTGGAGGAATAGGGTGGTTCAACCCAGAACTTGAAGATGGAGCAGAAACAAAAATATTTTTAGATTGGGACGACATTTTCAAAATCAGTTTTGAGATATAATGATTAAACGTAAATTTTAGTAAATATTTTAAAATGAAAAGCACCACTTGCCCCACGGTGGGCGCCAAACTGTTTCAGCCAAAAATTACCAAAGATAATCAAGTAACCAAACTTTGTATGTGAGGCAGCGTACTTGTATAATTATGTAAGAAATGCAATATTAAAAAGAAATCGACACAGGGATATACGAGGAAAGCCCTTGATCCTTTGGGGATCTCCGGCATAAAACCTCGAGAGCCGACTAAAGTCGGGCTGCCTTGTTTGTTTTATTGAATATCGGTAAAAAGTACAATGATAGAGCAGATAGATCGAGACTAAGTGTTACAAATGAGTAGTAAGTGTATTGTGTTCGTTTCCTATCGATCTTTGTCTATATAAATACAATTTCTAACATTAATTGCTAAGCTAATATCCCTGAAATGCCTTTAACGGACCGTTATAAGACTTCCTTCACGCATATATCCGTTGTAGTTAATGTAATCCAGTGTCTTCAGCTAGTATTAATAAGAATAGTCGTTACCTACATGACCAAGTAAAAAAAAACGCGTAATATTAATTATTACAATGGTCATTTAATCAAGATACTAAAACATAGTAAGGATCAGGGATACCGATACTTATCAAAGGATCCGAGATACTAGAGGTAAAAACTGAGGCATAACAGTATGCATCACTTATTTTTTCAATTATAAAGATTTGAAATCTGAATGACTGAGTCATGATACGTTTAATAATCTTACTTAACATTTATCAAAACCAAATTGTAAGTTTGATAAAAACATAAGAGTTTATTATTGAGAATCCGGTATCCCGAATATATGTTCAAACCTATTTTTCTATGTATTCCAAATTTTCGATTATCTGAGGATCCTAATTTTCTAAAAATATACCAAGGCAAACCAAGCATGTAAGAATCATGGCAAATAGTCATCAACCGACTACTAATATTTAAAGTGCATGAAAAAAAAGTGATTCGGGCTTCATCCAAAACCGGGACCCATCCACCCGGAATCACAAACTGTCAAATTGTCTATCCCATGACAGGGATCCCAAAAGCATAAAAAGTAAAATTGTTCATCAACCAGCGAAAAAATAGGAAATTATTTCAAGACAAGTCATCCAACAAAAATAATCAAATACCAGGGCTTAGGTCTCAGCATTTTGACCTTCATCGCCCTAGTCAACCTGCTTCTCACCATCAGCAGCTCCAGCATCCTCAGCAGCCTTGCTGGCCTCCACTGCTTCACCTCCTAGCTTGGCCAGAGAAGAGCGCCATCCTTCCAGATCCCAGGTTGCATGATCAAAACCTTCAGCTGCAGCTTGCTCAGCAATCTGGATCCTTGATTGGAGAATATACTTAGCCGAAAACTTCTTAGCATCATCCACAGTTCGTTGAAGTCTCAGCTCATACTGGGTTGTGCTCTCCTCCAGCTTATCCTTCTGAACCTGAATCTCTTTTTCCAAGTACTTGCTCTTGGAGGCAAAGATCTTCATCAAATCCTCAACCTTCTCTAGGGCCTCCTCAGCACTCTTCTCCGCTTCAGACAAATTGGCATAAAGCTTCTCGAGACCCTGTAATATTTAGACAAATTAATAATTCAGGATCCTGAAATAAATGTCGGGATACCAAGAGGATACTTACCAGATTCATCAAGACCTGGAGGTTCTTGGTGCTCTCAGCAGAATCCATCCCTTCGAAGATTTCAAGATTCAATAGTTTTCCTCTTTTTGCATCTAGAAGCTTTGGACCGGGAAACGAGAGCATGAGGCTTGGCACTTGCAGGTGTGGGACTCTTTTTCTTCACTACAACAGCCCTGGATAGAAGACTGTCAAGGTCAGACAAAGCAAATGGGGATTCATACATAAGAATAAGGTAGTTCAAAATTATGGCAAGTGTAAATGAAAGTACTAATTACTCTTTACCTGAAGACATCTCAGATTCAGAAAACTGGGTCTCAAAGCTTGCTTGATTAACACTGGACTCGAGGCGAAATGATCTCTCCCCCACATGTATTACCAATAATGCTTCAATCCTTTTTTCTGTATCACTTCTTACAGGTACCAGTTCGCATTCGCAGGCAGTTACGGGGACTTTGCTTTTAGCTTTTAGCCAAACTTCGGAGCTGCACAAAGAAAAAACAAGAAATGACAATCAACAAGTGGAAAATAATATGAAGTTGCAGAGATCCTAGCTATTTCCTACCCTTCTTAACCCATTCATGCGGTAACTTTTCCCACCGGGGATCGAATCTCTCCTTACGAAGAAGAACTTCCCCTTCCGGTCAGTGTTATTTTGGGTGTCTTTTGGGATTAAATGAGTTTGCCCAGACTTTAGCTGAAGAATGAAGCGAGAAGAACCATGGGTTCTCAAATTATAAGCAGAGGCTAGCTCAGGTACGCCAATGGTCAGAGAATGGGAACGATTCAACCTTTCTAGAGTTGCTAAAATCCTCCAAACCATCAGCATGATTTGGGAGTAGCAAAGACCAGAGAACCTGAAGAAGTCGGTAATGAAGGAAGGAAAGGGATATGACGGACCCAATGTAAAAGGATAGCTATGGAAGCACACCCAAGTTTCAGAAATAAAATCGGCTTTTGTTCTATAATCGAAAGGCCTAAAAGCAGTTTTTTGAAGAAAAACATTAAAAGTTTTATGTCTTGATGGGTAAAAGAACAGAGTTCAAGATCAGAATGGTCAAGGATTCCTTGATCCTTGAAATCCTCTATCATTTTAGCGAGGATAGAAGAGGCCGACCTACTCATTTTCTTGCCCATGAGCAAAGAGATTAAGAAAGAAGGGAGAAAATCAGAAATCACAATAAGGATTTTTTTTTACCTGTTTCGGCTTGGAGAAGACGAGAATGAAAGAGAAGGAATAATAATGGTTTTATCCTACTAGCCCTTAACGGTTAAATATCCTCGATATACGTAAAAGCCCTATTGCAGATTAATCATGATTTACCATTTTAATTTTGAAATTTTTATAGATGTCATTAAGTGTTTGACGGGTGTTAAAATTTGGGGACAATTGTTATGGGTCATTTTACAGCTAAGGATCCTGGATCTTCAACGTACTTCCGTATCCTGACAGGTTTCAGTATCCTCAGTATTTAACCGTTATATCTTTCATTTATGTTGACTAATGAACAGGAAAAAACATGTGTAGTCAAGGTCATCCCTAAAGAATTGCTCCTGAAGTTAAGAAACACGTGTTGAAGACGCATGGAATGACTTGCAACGGTCATATTTGAAGAATTAGTCTATCCCGGGATTATCAGATAGTTAGTTAGCATTATCTTTCTATTTATTCAGCAGTATTGGTCGATTAGAAGCACATTCTCACTACGCACTTAGCTTTCTAGACTCGTAAACACTTTTGTAACACACATAGCTCGATCATTACTGCTCAACACTTGTAATCTTTTTATCATTTATTCAAGAAACGAGGCAAGTGTCGATTGTCACCTCCCGAGGTTTTATGTCGGCGATCCCTTAAGATCAAGGGCTTTCCTCGTAAACAACAGTGCCACTCTTTACGTTTTTACATTGTTTTACATTGATTTTACAAGCACACTACCTCACAAACTAAGTTTGGTTACAAAATTAGCTTGTTAATTTTTACCCAAAACACTTGGTATAAGGATTAAACGGGAGAACAGTGGTATTTCAATCTCTCAATCTCATTATGTTGAGAAGATTTTAAAGAAGTTTATTTCAAGATTGTTCTTCTGTTGGCATTCCTATGGATCCGAATGTTAAGCTCTTGCCTAATAAAGGTGTTGCAGTGTGTCAACTTGAATATTCATGAGCTATAGGATCTCTCATGTATGCTATGATTTGTACTAGACCCGATATAGCTTATTCTGTTGGAAAGCTTAGTCGATATACTAGCAATCCTGGCTCGAGTCATTGGCAAGCTATTAATCGAGTGTTCAGGTACTTGAAAGGAACCATGAATTATGGTTTGATGTATTCTGGATTTCCTTCAGTTTTAGAGGGTTATTCTGATGTAAGCTGGATTACTAATATGGAAGATCATTCTTCCACAAGTGGATGGACATTTCTACTTGGAGGAGGTGCTATATCATGGGCATCTAAGAAGCAGACTTGCATTACAAATTCAACAATGGAGTATGAGTTTGTTGCATTAGCGGCAGCTGATAAAGAAGCTGAGTAGCTAAGGAATTTGAT
Source organism: Smallanthus sonchifolius (assembly GCA_023525975.1). Taxonomy (NCBI): domain Eukaryota; kingdom Viridiplantae; phylum Streptophyta; class Magnoliopsida; order Asterales; family Asteraceae; genus Smallanthus; species Smallanthus sonchifolius. The sequence goes on from CM042043.1 coordinate 23,499,343, forward strand.
ATATGAGATTCCATTGTGGCCTAAACCGGTATCTCCTATATCTATCAGATGTGATAGTGCTGCTACTTTGGCTAAGGCTTATAGCCAGGTGTATAATGGAAAGTCTAGACACTTAGGTGTTAAATGCAGCATGATTCGCGAGCTCATCAGGCATGGAGTGATATCAGTTGAGTTTGTGAGAACTCAAAAGAATCTAGCCGATCACTTAACCAAAAGGGTTAAGTAAAGAACTTGTGCACAAGTCGGCTGTAGGGATGGGATTAAAGTACACCAAAAATTTCTCATGTTGAGATACCCAATTCCCATCTAACATAACTTTAGGTGCTGAATTCAATGTGGAAGGCTTAACATCTAGAAATTGGAACACATTAAACATCATCCCAAGGTATGTGTTCATACCTGCAAGTTAAGGAGGTTGAAGGTTAACTTCTTAATAGTCCTTGTTATGGGTCATTTTACAGCTAACGATCCTGGATCTTCAACGTACTTCGGTATCCTAACAGGTTCAGTATCCTCAATATTTAACCGTTATATCTTTCGTTTATATTGACTAATACACAGGTAAAACACGTGAAGTCAAATCCATCCATGAAGAATCGCTCCTCAAGTCAAGAAGAACGTGTTGAAGACGCGTGGAATGACTTGCAACGGTCATATTTGAAGAATTAGTCTATCCTGGGATTCTCGGATAGTTAGTTAGCATTATCTCTGTATTTATTCATCAGTATTGATCGATCAGAAGCACATTCTCACTACGCACTTAGCTTTCTAGACTTATAAACACTTCTGTAACACACATAGCTCGATCATTACTACTCAACACTTGTAATCTTTTTATCATTTATTCAAGAAACGAGGCAGGTGTCGATTGTCACCTCCCGAGGTTTTATGCCGGCGATCCCTATAGATCAATGGCTTTTCTCATAAACAACAGTGTCACTCTTTACATTTTTGCATTGTTTTAAATTGATTTTACAGTCACACTACCTCACAAACTAAGTTTGGTTACAAAATTAGTCTTGTTAATTTTACCCAAAACAATTTGGCGCCCACCGTGGGGCAAGTGGTACTTTTTATCTTTAAATCTTTGATAAAATTCGTGTTCAATCACTATCTTTCAAAACTAACTTCAAAAATGTCGTCCCAATACAATAATGTTTCTGTTTCTGCTCCATCTTCAACCTCTGGGTTAGTCAACCCAATTCCTCCTCCTCCATTTTAGAAAGATGTTAATCAGCCGAAGAAAACTGTTCCTGCGGGTTTTTCGGGATCCGGAATACCTGCTGGTGGACATGTGATCGTATCAAACAATGATATCCTCGGTCTATTCTCGGAGGTGAAACAACAAATGGAGGAGCGGAGGAAGACTAAACAAATGCTGTTTAGGGAGATTGAAAGGGTCAAAGAATAAAGAAACCAGTGGAAGTGACGACCCCACTACGACCAAGGAACTTGGATTTTGATTATTCAGGATCCTCAGGAGTGCATAAAGAAGACTTTATTCCCATGCATACTGGAGTCACTATTGTTGGACCAACTCCAGCTGTTAGAGTTACTACGAGTCAGGATCTCGGATTTACCCTGGGATCATTATTCAGAAATCCTGACATGGGTAACACTTTCAATAAATTTTTCAATACTAACGAATCTGTGCTGGATACAGGGATCACTCCATCCATGGCTACGGAGTTGAAGAAACTAAGAGATATGCTCTCTAGTGTACCAGGCGTGGTACAGCCTATACCTGAGATGTCCGCTACCAGTCACAGGATCTCCAGATTTTCTCAACCCATATGCGATGCGGAGATCCCCAAGCACTTTCAGACTCCCAACATGAAGCTATACGATGGAAATACAGATCGTGAGGAGCATGTGGCGCAGTACAGGGAAAGGATGGAGATTAACCCCATACCTTTGGACCCGAAGGAAGCTTGCTTGGGCAAAGGCTTCGGCTCGACCTTAACAGGATCAACCTTAATATGGCTACTTAATGTTCCTTCATATTCTATTACTTCATTTGCTGATTTGATTAACCTGTTTAACAATCAATTTTCTTGCAGTAGAACTTTTGTGTGACAATCCGGACTTTTCAGTTAGTCCCATTAGAAATTCCGTTAAGTTTCCTGTTAAAACATAACCCAGTTAACTCAATATCAAATCCAAAGGACAAATTCTGCCTTTTCCTAATCTCCAACGTCGGGGACTGATCATGCCAAGTCCTAATACTCAAATTATTGACTCCCAAGGTCAAAATCAACCCAAAATCGACCTTGTTGACTTTCAAAAGTCAAACTAAATTTATCCAAATTCAAACTCGTACCTATATCCAAAATCCGTTCGAAATTGTAACTGAAACGGTTAATTTACATCAGTTTCGATCATCATTGAAGTAATTAACATCTCCATTATTCACGAATAAATCCCAATTATGGTTATTGAAACCGTAACCGCCGACCCACATCAAACATTCATCGAATTCGGCAAAACCTTGTATTATCCTCACGAATTAGAACTCTGCATACTCCAATCGAATCCCAAAGAACCTGTTGCACATTCCAATTCAACCGGATTCAAGCCCGAAGTTGCCGGAGACCAACTCAGTCGCTGTCGGCATCAGTTTCAGTCGATCACCATCAATCCGGCAACATTTCTGGTAATTGCTTGCACTCACACTGTCGTTTTTATCCATAAGATGAAAGCCCTATCATTACCGGGGCTTACATTATCAATTCGATCGAAATCTGTAATCTAGGGTTCATCACTGACCGGTTTAATCGAACCCTAGTCTAGACCCAATCAAAATACAATTAACCTATACAGTTTGATTCGCAATACCATTTTCCTTGAAAGCCCTATGTCAATTCGATGTTTTATTATACAAATTGTTATAACCCGTAATCTAGGGTTCTTATGAAACCAGATTGTCGAAGTCAACCCTAAACCGTATTTAAATCAAATTCAATCATACCATTAGACTCGTAATCGCCTGTAGAGTGAAAGCCCTATGAAATATCGGGCTTCCATCATCGAATTGATTTTGATCCAGTAATTAGGGTTCATCCTGGAAACGATATGGGGTTTTTAATCTCAAACTCAAAAGAAATACAATTAAACCACATAATCAGATTCGCAATGTCGTTTTTGTTCAAAGCCCTATGATTCTATCAACTTTTATTATCAGAATATCTCAAATCGATTCAGTGTTCATAACCTAGGGTTACGGCTTTTCTTTCTGAAATTAAACAAACTTAAACATGAAAACTTTACAATTAAACTTAACCACAGGACCGCCTCAACTCGATTATCAAAACCCCTCTACTGTTTCGATCGATTAACACCGGAATCGATGGATCAGGGCCGGGTTTCGATCGCGAGTGGATTTGGGAGGAAAATCACTTGAGCCTGGATGTTAAAAGAATTTAATCCAGGTATCCATCGCGATACCCTAGCTGGCGGGACTGGTTGGTTCAGTGTGCGTGTGTGGGAGAGACCCGAGTTTGAGACCGGGCTCCCACAACTATTTTTTGAATAGTTTTCTGTTATATTTAATTAATAAAAATCAAACTTTACAATATTATATTATTATATAAATGTGTTTTAACTCGGGAAACAACCCGTAGGCTCGGGTTTGAATTATTAACCTATTTTTATATTATTCCACTTTTATAAATAAGTTATTTATGTTATTATCAAATAAAAAAAAATAATATGTCTATATTATTTTCAAACCGTAACTTCGTATAAAATAATATGTTTACATTATTTTCAAACCGTGACCCGTATTATTAAATAATATATATTTATATTATTTCGAATCATTTTATAACATCGTATATCGATTGAAACTAAATAATAATATAATTGGTTGTATTATTTACTCGTATATATATTATTATTTTCTCAATTTTTATGAATGACAAAACACCCGGTTATATTTATTATTATTTTTGTCATTCGTCGCGTAAAGCAATTCCTAACTCTGTGGACACGTTCGTCCACTCTTGAATATTAGAGCATTTCTTTAGGACGTTTCTCATTCTGTGTCGCTATCACAATTCCCATTTTTATCCCTAATTTATGTGTTTATAATTTTAGGGCATTCGTAAGTCGTTTGAGACTTACACACGTAGTTCCAACTTATCCTTTGTGTGATACTACCTACAACGCAATGCATGTGAGTTTTCACGGCCCCTTTTTACTGTTTTAACTTGGGGGAGAAGACATGATTAAACGATTTTGAGATTTTGTAATTCGTATGATATCAATGTTAAAGCTAAGCGTAACACGCTATCACAGAAAGTCCTCATCTTATATCGGACCGTTAATATAGATCTTAGCGAGGTAATATTTAGTAGTACTACTGGGTTTGACAAATCCCACCCGCGTTAGTCACGCTAACTCGATTAGAGATCGAACGGGTGAAATGTTAGCCTACTCACACCGCCAGTGTTGATAGACCTGGCAGGAGGCAAATAAACAAACAGTCAGCTTCGGTTGCGAGCGCTTGAGCTAAACATGAACATAGGTTAGCTACCTATAGATACATATTGAATGATCATAAATCTGGTAAACGCTTATTTTTATATTGAAACCTGTGAACTCACCAACCTCGTGTTGACATATTTTCTTACATGTTTTCTCAGGTCGCTAAGATAAGGCACATGTGCACATTAGGGCATGCATGGGATTCATCCATTTTGATTATTACTTATTTATGTTTGTTTGAATTATTTTGTATTGTACTTGGCTTGATTGGATGTTTGGACTTTTGGACTTTTGGTTTGGGCGCGTGTGTTTTGCGCATTTTCTTTTCTTTACGCTTCCGTATTTGAACTCTGTTTATTATGATATTTTCATTTGAGTCCCATGTAGAGTCGTTCAAAGTAACTAATGTTTGAGATCCTGGTTCGTCACTTCCCAAACGGTAAAACTTCGTTAGTTGAAATTGGGGGTGTGGATTTTGAAAGTTAACAAGTGACTTATACAGGATAATTCAGAATCCCGGGGAATTCCTCCGGGACTATGTCAGCAAGTTTGGCCGAGAATCCTTGGATATCCCGAACCTTGACGTTGCTACTGCAGTCCAAACATTTAAGATGGTACTGAAGAAAGATTCTCAATTTTATGAAGACCTTGTCATGAATCCTTACAGGAATCTTGACAAAGTCAGGAACAGGGCATTACGATTTATCAGGCTCGAGGATGACAAGAAGATCCAACAAAGGGTAGAACCTCCGTCCAATTATAGTCAACCTAACCGGAAGGCTGAGTCTGTACCTTTCAAGCCGTACAAATCCAATCCATATTCTATGCCTGATAATCACTGGGTGAACGGTGTGGAAGATGACTAGGAAGAGGAAGAATATCCTAAGTTATCAGAATATGGCTTTTCACTTGACACAACTGGTTTCTTATATACCATGCAGGATCTAGGAGACAAAGCTAGGTGGCCCCATAAATTTGAAAGGAATGCCGAAGGAAAGGACAAGTCCAAATGGTGTGCCTTCCATGAGGATTTTGGCCATGTGACCGAAGATTGCATCGCCATGCGCAAAGAGATAAGCTATCTCTTAAGCAAGGGGTATCTCAAAGAATTCCTAGGCAAAGGAAAGAATAAGACTAAGGATCAGGACAGGATCCCGCAAAGAACAAAATCCCGCCTCCGGATGCTAAGGTAATAGGTTTCATATCTGGTGGATCTGACATTAGTGGTACTTCTTATTCTGCAGCAAAGAGAAATGCCAAGGAAGCAAAGATAGAAAGAGGGGACATGCCTATCAGAACCTCTAGCATGACTGAAGAAAAGGTGATCTCTTTCGATGAAGATGACTCAAATAATGTGTAGGATCCTCATCATGATGGACCGGTGATCACTCTATATATCGCAAATCACTTCATTAGAAGGATGATGATAGACGGAGGAAGCTCAGTGAACATCATCTAGCATGACGTTCTAAAAAGAATGGGGATCCCAAAGTCAGAAATTATTTCAAAATCAGCAGTATTGGTAGGATTCAGCGGAGAGGTCAAGAACATAGTCGGAGAGATAAAGCTTCGTATATATATTGAAGGGGTAAACACTATACAAAAATTTTGCATCATAGATTTGTTATCTTGTTACAATATTATTCTAGGGAGACCCTGGATACACGACATGAAAGCGGTACCTTTGACATATCACCAATGTATCAAGATGCCAACCCATGGGGGGGGGTAGTGAAGATCAACAGCGATCAACAAGATGCAAAGGATTGTTACACCTTTCAATGAAAGCTTCCGCCAAGACTAGGCAAGCATAGAAATTAAAGAAGCAAGCCTGAGACGTCCTGGAAACCAAGGAGCAGGATGTGAAAGAGGTATCCCTAAGTCCGGAGGATCCCGACGTTAAGGCGCTTATCGGAACCAATATCCCCAAGGATATTGAACAAAGTCTTGTAGAATTGCTAAAAAGCAGAACTTCAACTTTCGCTTGGAAGCATGAAGACATGACAGGTATTTCTAAAAATGTTATCACACATAATTTGGGTCTTGATAACAGTTTCATGCCTATACATCAAAAAAGAAGAAAGTTTACACCGGAATGGAATGTTGTCATCCAAGAAGAGGTTGAAAGACTATTGAAGGCAAGGATGATAAGGGAAGTGAAATTCCCAAGGTGGCTAGCTAATGTGGTGGTGGTCCAAAAGAAGAATGGGAAATGGAGAGTCTGTGTAGACTTCATAGAATTAAACAAAGCATGTCCAAAAGATCCATTCCCATTGCCGCACATAGACTCAATGGTTGATACTACAGCAGGCCACGAGATGTTAGCATTCATGGATGCTTCATCAGGATTCCAACAATACCAAATGAAACCCTCAGACCAGGAGGATACTGCTTTCATGACTCCGACAGGTATATATTGTTATATTGCTATGCCTTTTTGTTTGAAAAATGCAGGTACAACGTACCAAAAACTAGTGAACATGATGTTTAAATATAAGCTAGGGGACACCATGGAGGTTTACATAGATGAAATGGTGGTGAAATCAAAGGGAGCTGAAGATCACCACAGGGATCTCAGGGAAGTATTTGACATTCTGGACAAATATAACATGAAGTTGAACCCTTCCAAATGCCACTTTGGAGTGGGGCCAGGAAAATTCTTGGGCAATATGGTAACCAAGAGAGGAATAGAAGCCAGTCCTGAACAGATCAAAGCAATTGTCAATCTGAAATCCCCAGCAAATACCAAGGATGTCCAAAGACAAACTGGCAGAGTAGCAGCACTTAATAGGTTCATATCAAGATCCTCAGAAAGATGCAAGGAATTCTACGACATTCTGAAAAAGAATAAGAGGTTCGAATGGGAAGAGAAGAATGAACAAGCACTCCAATCATTAAAGGAGTACTTGTCAACTACTCCTCTATTGATGAAACCAGAAGATGGCGAACCACTATCCTTATATCTGGCAGTATCCGGAAACTTAGTGAGTGCCGTCCTAGTCAAGGATCACGAAGGCCAGTAGCATCCAGTATACTATGTAAGTAAAAGTCTACTCACAGCGGAAATCAGGTATTCTCATTTAGAAAAATTAATACTGGATTTAATAATGGCTTCCACTAAACTTGGACATTATTTTGATACACATGCTATTCACGTGAAAACTAACTACCCTATTAAGTTTGTGTTAAGAAAGCCAGAAATTCCTAGAAGAATGGCAAAATGGTCTGTTAAGCTCAGCGCATATGATCTCGTATATGAACCCAGAACAGCGATAAAGTCTCAGGCACTTGCAGACTTTGTGGCTGATTTCAATAGTGATATACAACATGAAGCAGACCTCGAAGTTCAACAGTTAGAAGAATCCAAGGTTAAATGGATTTTATTCACTGACGCGGCATCAAACGTTAGAGGAACAGGTCTAGGGATCATACTGAAATCGCCACAAGGACATAATACCCCAATCTATATGTTGTGAGTTCCAGGCAACTAATAACGAAGCTGAGTATGAGGCGCTGATAGCAGGCTTAAAACTAGCTTGGGATATGAAAATCAGGTATCTCCAGGTATATGTAGACTCATTATTAATTGCTAACCGTTTTAATGGCTCGTATGTAGTGAAGGGTAAAAGACTAGTCAATTATCTGGAAATAGTTAAGCAATTATTTGTGAAATTCGAGATATTTGATATCACACAGGTACCAAGAGAAGACAACGCTGAAGCTGATGCCTTAGCAAATCTTGCTTCAGCTCTCAAGATACCAGAAAGAGTTACGATACCCATCATACATATCTTGAGTCCAGCATTCAAAAAGTCAAACGACATGTCAAATGCAGAAGAAGTGGATATTCAGGATCCCGAACCTAGTCAGGAATCCTTGACTTTACCTGTTAAAAAATATTTACAGGATGAAAAGAACCACATAGCTTTTTGTATGAGGATATCTTGTTTTATAATTTTACATGATGTCTTGTATAGGAAATCTATTGCAGGTCCACATTTGATATGCTTGGAGGATCCCGAAGCACTTGAAGTTCTCAAAGACATACATGAAGGAGATTGCGAAAATAACACTGGCGGCAGGGCACTATTCTCAAAGATCCTGAGGACAGGTTACTATTAGACTACCATGAGGAAAGACACTATAGCTTATTCTCAAAAGTGTGATGCCTGCCAAAGACACAGCAACATGCTCCATCAACCAGCATAACCGTTATATCCAATTATTTCTCCATGGCCGTTTATGAAGTGGGGGATGGATATAGTTGGCAAGCTTCCCAAGGCACCAGGGGGGAAAATATTCATAGCAATGACTGACTACTTCTCAAAATGGATCGAAGCCGAGGCATTTGTCCAAGTAAGAGAAAAGGAAGTTATCTATTTCATTAAGCGCAATATCCTGACAAGATTAGGGATCCTGGCGGAAATAGTATGCGACAATGGATCTCAATTCATCGGCAAAAGGACAACCAACTTCTGTGCTAGTTGGGGAATCAAACTGATACTTCCACTCCTGTACATCCCTAAGACAATGGACAGGCAGAATCCAGTAACAAGATCATCGTCAACAACCTCAAGAAAAGATTGGGAGCAAAGAAAGGAAGATGGGCTGAAGAGCTACCTTTTGTACTTTGGGCAGATAGAACAATTGCAAAGAGCGCAACAAGACAAACATGATTTTCTTTGGTGTTTGGAACTGAAGCTATGATCCCTACTGAGATGGTTATCCCCACTGCCAGAACCAGTCTGCAAACTTCAGAATCCAACAAAGAAGCCCTTGCTCAAGATCTTGACACTGTGTATGAGCTCAGGGATCTTGCTAAGGTCCGTATAGCAGCTTACCGACAAAGAATAGCAAAATCGTTCAACATGAGCATAAGGATCAGAAGATTCCAAGTAGGTGACTTAGTACCGAGGAAGGCATTCCAGAGCACAACGAATCCCAGTGATGGAAAGCTTGCACCAAAATAGGAAGGCCCATACCTGATTGACTCAGAAGTAGGCAAAGGTGCGTATTGGTTAGCCACTATGGAATGAGAAATCATGCCGAGATCCAGGAACGCCATCCATCTCAAAACCTACTTTATGTAAGTTAGAAATTATATTCTAACTAAGAATGGTACGTCTTCTTTCCATATTATTTTTAATTTCTATTATTCTTTATCAAAGTACTGGCTTGAGCGTTGGAGGGGTGTTAGCCACCTTCACCAAGAATTCATGTTTTGTAGGAATTATCTCTGGGGATTTCGACAGTAGATAGAGATTGGCCATCTCTCCTAAGTTTGGGTATCCTGAAATAACTAGAAGGTTTAAACGGCTTTCACCTTTCTAAGTATTGGGTTTATACACGCCGCCAGGAGCTCACGATATCCAATTATAGTACAAGGTGGTGCGACCGGTCCATGTAACAGTGGATGATAATTTCATCACTTTTGGCTATATATTGGGTGCTACGAATATAACAGACGTGCTATTACTCAAGTTTCTCCCGATCATTTAACACTTACGTGTTAAAACTAAGGTTTTTCGCATTTTCATGCTAACTCAGAATTGGCTTAGCTCACGATATTTGGCTCAGCCCACGTTACTAACTTGGCCCACATTTTTGGATTGGCCCACATTTTTGGCTTAGCCCACGATTCTAATTTGTCACGGATTAAAAACTTATGAACACCATTACTAAGTCCATGACATGACTCAACACTAGGGACAACTAATAGTTGTTACACTTTGGACTCGATGCTTTAATACGATATGTATATTTACCCCACTCGATACTCCTCAAAGGTATGCATCACTTATTTTTCAATTATTAAAATTTGAAATCTGAATGACTAAGTCATGATACGTTTGGTAATCTTACTTAACATTTATCAAAACCAAACTGTATTTTCCTAAGTCTAAGTTCGATAAAAACATGAGAGTTTATTATTGAGAATCTGGTATCCCGAATATATGTTCAAATCTATTTTTCTAAGTACTCCAAACTTTCGATTATCTAAGGATCCTAATTTTCTAAAAATATGTGAAGGCAAACCAAGCATTTAAGAATCATGGTAAATATTTATCAACCGTCTACTAATATTTAAAGTGCAGGAAAGAAAAGTGATCTGGGCTTCATCCAAAACCTGGACCCATCCACCCGGAATCACAAACTGTCTATTCCATGACAGGGATCCCAAAAGTATAAAAAGTAAAATTGTTCATCAACCAATGACAAAAAAAGGAAATTGTTTCAAGACAAGTCAACCAACAGAAATAATCAAATACTAGGGCTCAGGTCTCAGCATTTTAACCTTCATCGCCCTGGATCCTGGATTAAAGAATAGACTTAGCCGCGGACTTCTTAGCATCATCCACAGTTCGTTGAAGTCTCAGCTCATACTGGGTTGTGCTCTCCTCCGACTTGTTCTTCTGAACCTGAATCTCTTTCTCCAAGTACTTGCTCTTGGAGGCAAAGATCTTCTTCAAATCCTCAACCTTCTCTAGGGCTTCCTCAGCACTCTTCTCTGCTTCAGACAGATTGGCATAAAGCTTCTCGAGACCCTGCAAAATTGAGACAAATTAGTAATTCGGAATCCTGAAATAAATATCGGGATACGAAGAGGATACTTACCAGAATCAGCAAGCCCTGGAGCTTCTTGGTGGTCTCAGCAGAATCCATCCCCTCGAAGATTTCAAGATTCAGCACCTCCGACGTTTTCCTCTTTTTGCCTCCAGAAGCTTTGGACCGGGAAATGGGAGCATGAGGCTTGGCACTGGCAGGTGTGGGACCCTCTTTCTTGACTACAACAGCCCCGGATAGAAGACTGTCAAGGTCAGACAAAGCAAATAGGGAGCTTGACTTGGGGATTCCTATATAAGAATAAGGTAGTTCAAAATTATGGCAAGTGTAAATGAAAGTACTAATTACTCTTTACCTGAAGACATCTCAGATTCAGAAAACTAGGTCTCAAAGCTTGCTTGACTAACACCGGACTCGAGGCGAAATGATCTCTCCCCCACATGTATTTCCAATAACGATTTAATCCTTTTGTCTGTATCACTTCTTACAGGTACCGGTTCGCCAAACTTCGGAGCTGCATAAAGAAAAAACAAGAAATCACTATCAACAGGTGGAAAATAATATGAAATTGTAGGGATCCTAACCATTTTCTACCCTTCTTAACCCATTCAAGCGGTAAACTTTTCCCACCTGGGATCGAATCTTTCCTTACAAAGAAGAACTTCCCCTTCCGGTCAGTGTCATTTTTGGTGGCTTTTGGGATTAAATGAGTTTGCCCAGACTTGAGCTGAAGAATGAAGTGAGAAGAACCATGGTTTCTCAAATTATAAGTAGAGGCTAGCTCAGGGACGCCAATGGTTAGAGAATGGGAACGATTCAACCTTTCCAGAGTTGCTAAAATCCTCCAAACCATCAGAATGATCTGGGAGTAGCAAAGACCAGTGAACTTGAAGAAATCGGTAATGAAGGAAGGAAAGGGATATGACAGACCCAATGTGAAAGGATAGCTATGGAAGCAGACCCAAGTTTCAGAAATCAAATCGGCTTTTGTTCTAGAATCGAAAGGCCTAAAAACAGTTTTTTAGGAAAAAACATTACTTGACTTCAAAAGTTTTATGTCTTGATTAGTAAAAGAACAGAGTTCAAGATTAGAATGGTCAAGGATTCCTTGATCCTTGAAATCCTCTATCGTTTCAGCGATGATAGAAGAGGCCGACCTAGTCATTTTCTTGCCCATGATCGCAAAGAGATTAAGAAAGAAGGGAGAAAATCAGAAATCACAATAAGGATTTTTTTTACCTTTTTCGGCTTGGAGAAGACGAGAATGAAAGAGAAGGAATAATAATGGTTTTATCCTACTAGCCCCCAACGGTTAAACCGCCTCGATATACATAAAAGTCCTATTGCAGATTAATCATGATTTACCATTTGAATTTTGAAATTTTTACAAATGTCGATAAGTGTTTGACAACTGTTAAAATTTGGGGACATTTGTTATGGGTCATTTTACAGCTAAGGATTCTGGATCTTCAACGTACTTCAGTATCCTGACAGATTTCGGTATCCTCAATATTTAACCGTTATATCTTTCATTTATGTTGACTAATGCGCAGTTAAACACGTGAAGTCAAATCCATCCCTGAAGAATCACTCCTGAAGTCAAGAAGAACGTGTTGAAGATGAGTGGAATGACTTGCAACTGTCATATTTCAAGAATTAGTCTGTCCCGGGATTCTCGGATAGTTAGTTAGCATTATCTCTGTATTTATTTAGCAGTATTGATCGATTAGAAGGACATTCTCACTACGCACTTAGCTTTCTAGACTCGTAAACACTTATGTAACACACATAGCTCGATCATTACTGCTCAACACTTGTAATCTTTTTATCATTTTTTCAAAAAACAAGGCAGGTGTCGATTGTCACTTTTAGAGGTTTTATGCCGGCGATCCCTAAAGATCAAGGGCTTTCCTCATAAACAACCGTGTCACTCTTTACGGTTTTGCATTGTTTTACATTGATTTTAGATGCACACTACCTCACAAACTAAGTTTGGCTACAAAATTAGTCTTGTTAACTTTTACCCAAAACAGTTCTTTTAAAAAATTGCATATGCAGGTGCAAGAGTAGAAGAACTACCTATATAAGCATGGAGTTTAGCTGCTTCAAGAAGCTAGGACTTGGCTTTGATGTGCTTATTGAAGGATGGGACACATGATAGGAAAAATAGTGTGAAGCAAGAATATATAAGTGTGTAAACTTTTGTGTATATTATCTGCATGGATTCATTATGAATAGAAATGGTTCAATCCATAATAACACCCCAATATTCGAATATTTGGAATGTGTAATATACTAATATGAAATTCAATCGTCACGATATTTCATTTATGCATTAGTTTGTTACTTGTTGAGAATTATTTTAGTTAATCGTGGATTACACTAAAATGGGTGAGGATTGTTGGCTATTTTAGTGTAATTGGATTAACTAGTTGACCAAATTAATCATATTAAATATTAAACAAGTTAGGAGGTACGGAGTTATACTTGTTTGAATCTATTTGATTACCTAATTAATACTTAGGGGCGAAACCCTAAGTAACAGGAGTCCGGGGACAGCACCCTGGCTGGACCTAAATTATTTTGACACTTATTGCTTTATAAAAATTGCATTAGCAAATTAATTTTATATATATTATTTTATAAAATCGGTGTTGAAATTTGGGCGGATTCTTTAATTAAATTCAAAATTCGAATTTGAATTATAAGATGACTCCCAAAGGCAATTATCTGGTTATTTTGGTCATACGTTCTTTTTCTGGTTTATCAAAATTCTCTCAAGAATTCATACTTGATTCTTGTCTCATAGATTCTGAGTTTTATCTGATCAAAGAATTTGGGGAACCACCAAATTGTTTTTTATCTGAAAGTATCCAATACGACTCTCAGATCATCCTCGGTTTTTTCAAAATTCTACAACATGTCCTCAACCGGATGACCGATGGCAGCAAGCTGATCACAGAGACCCCTTAAACTTGGGACCGTAATCAGTAACAGAAGAGGCAACCTTGGTAAGCTGCCGGAGAGAATCAAGCAAAGTATGCATGCGTTCAAAGGAGTCCAATTGTAATTTTTATAACAATTTTTAGCTAAATGGGTTCGTTTTGATATACTTGACAAGTTTGCTTTTGACATGTTTAAACCCTTTATTTTTATAACAATTTTTAAAATTGTGTTTTAGTCACATCTTAAAAAGTTCCACTAAATTTCCGGAGAGTTAAAAGAAATCGATCATCAAAATTTTCAAGCCAAAATTGTAATTTTATTGGTTAATAAACAAAAATAAAACATCTTTCAGATCGTGTCATATTTAGGTTCGCGTCAAGTTCAAAACACCATCCCCTGTGGCACGAGACTATTTAGCGCCACTATTAGAAGCACGAATACAAAATTATATAATTGAATGTTAACACACTGGTAGGAAATCGATTAGCATCATTCAACAACGGAATCAATCGATTTGGGTTCATCATTCAACAACAGAATCAATTTACATATATCGTTGTTTCCGTTTTTGAACTGAAAATCTTCAATCACTAGCTTGTTGCCGTTTCTGAAGTTCAGTCGCTTGCGTGTTGCTGACAGGGGCAACAACTTGCTGTTTTGTGGCTTGCTTGTAAGTTGTTGCTGTATTGCCGATTCAAATCATTCAATTATGGTTTAGACTTAGGACGATTGGAAAGCCGGAGAGGGCTGTTTGCTGTTTATTACTCATTCCCATTCCCATTTTTTAATGAAGCAGCCCTCCTAAATATGCAAAAACATTACCGTTTCAAACTTTCAATTGGTCCGAGTTGATTGGTTAATCACCAATCAGGTATGTTTTAACCTTTAACTTTCAGTTTCATTGGTTAATTGGTTGATGGTTAGGGGGTGGGAGTGGTACCCTCCCAAATTACACCAATTAGAAGATGCCACCTCAATTAGCCAAAATACCCTCCAACCCTCTTATTTTTATTTTTTTTTTAAATTTGTATATAAATCTAACATGATATTAAAAGCACTGCCTTTATGTGTTCAATCTTGATCTTTTAGATTTTGTGCAGAAACTTTTAAATGGACCAAGGTTACTGCAGGAGCGGGCCCATTTTGTGCAAAAATCAACAAGCCGTTCGAGGTTTCAGCGGGTTAAACAAGCCGCTGACTCAACCCGCCAACCCTTACCCGCTGAACCTTCCATGGATGCGGCGGTGTACCCGCCAAGCCGCTGGGTACCCGCACGCGAACCCGCATCCACTCCCAGTCCCCTAAGGGGTATTTAGGTCCAGGAGGCTTATGGTTATAAATTTATAATATGCTATTGTTAATTAGTAATTTTGTTAATTGGTTATGATTTGATAATTTGGTTAATTGGTTATAATATGTGATTTGGTTAATTGGTTCTAATTTATGATTTGCTAATTTAAGTGTTATTTGTTTAAACTAATTTTAAACGTCAAACCAAAACCGTAAGCCCGGATAAAAGAGGACGGTTTTCTATAATATGACTTTTAGAAAAGGCCCTCAAACTTTTAGTTCGCTTGAGACCACCAAATACGTTAGACCGCCCCTCGTAGCAATATACGGATACAACATTATATAATTGAAAGTAAAACATAATAATTCAACATCATTTTTATTCCTTGTCAACCGAGAAAAACGCGTGTTATTCATAAGTTACACATATAACATAAGTATTAATTAACTAGTAAGGAGACTGACCAATGTAGTTTCCAGGAGGATAATAGCTGCAAATAACAAACCACCAACCATTATTAGTGCACTGAACCCTAGCACACCCAAGTTGAACCGAATCACGCCACACTACTTGAGTATAGTGTCCGCACACATGTCCGCTAGCACACGTATTTGTTGTATAATCATAATAACTTTTCTCAGCCACCCATAAATTAACAGCCGCGGTACCAGTGAAGGTACCACTACCCTCAGCAAGGTTCTCACCATAAGGTCCACCAGAGTGGACTAGGTTGCAGTCTTCTATCCTTTGGTTAGCATAGTTCTGAGCATAGGCAGCAACCGTGGCATTCCATACCATGTTTCCAACGCCGACTTGGGCACGAGCCGCATTGTGACAATTTAAATAATCTTGTTGGGAATTTTGTGCATGGGTTTGAAACATGGCCAAAGCTAGGAAGCAAACGATGGCGTATGAGAGTTTGAATGACCCCATAACTAATGGTTAATGATTGGTACGTGTTTGGTGATGGATGGAAAATACGCTATTTATAGAATGTGTTTTGGTGGTAAAATGACTATTTAATTATGGAATAGGCAAAGGATAGTAATTAGTTATGCATACCAATTTAAGCAAAGTCTATAAAACTTCCCTTAATTTGCGCATTACTGCATTTAGGCCTTTGCTTCAAATGTTCAAAAGTTAAAATTACACAAGTTGTTTGCAGATTCATTCCCTATTTGTGGTTGCACCATCCAATCCCGAGTGTATTAATAAAAAAAAACAAATATTTTGAAACGGTGTTAATTATGAAAGTTTGTTATTTGTTTGATTGAGTTCGTATTATAGTATAAGTGGGTTTGTTTATTTATTTAATTATTTAATTGAGTTTGAGTTGGGTTATGATTAATATAGAGAGTTTATTATAAATAGATGGTGATGGATTCATTGTAAAGTGTGGTTTTGGATTTTCAATATTAATAAAAGAGTCGATCCTAGTTGAGATCAAAATTTATGTTTTTGTTCTTGGGCCTGATTTCCAACAATTGGTATCAGAGCATAGTTAAAGTTATACGGTTTTGAGAGTCGTAACATGGAGTCGAGAAGGCAGCAGCCTTTAGCTGCTGTAACAGTTTTGTGGCGGTGATTGCTGCCGTGAAAGTAGGAGATCAACTTCAGAGGTAGTAAAGAATTTGAAGGAAGAACAACAATTAAAAAAGAGAAAAAGATGAGCAGGTGTCCGATCAAGCAATCATTGTTTTTGGCAACATTGGTTTGGGTCGTAACCAGGAGAAATTGAGAAAAATTTAGAGGCAGTTGTGAATTGATTTTTTATGTACATCGGCGAATATGGGGATGCTATGCATCTTGCGTGATCAAACTCACGCAACTTAGGAATAGAGTCTTGGAAGTTGTGATAATCTTACAAGGTGAACATTAGCATAAGTGGTTTGCGGCAGAAGACAACGGATGTGTGATGTTCGTGGGACCGAACAACAAGCATCAAGAGCCTGATTATACATCTTTGTGTTTGTGATTGGTACAATCGAAGATCCGGTGAGTGGACCAAGGACTAGACCGAGAGCAATCGATCATATCAAGGAAGAGAACCTGTGAGCGGTTCAATTTTATGATCTATGAGAGATCATCCCGAAGTTCATTGCGAGACAGAGAATAAAATCGTGAGATACAGTTTGTGGGTTGTTTGTGTGATACAATCAAGCAACGAAGGGTTGTGTGTGTCAACCAAGAAAGATATCGATTTGAGCGATTCAAATTGAGTGATGGATCAATCACTTGTGAAGGGTGTAGGGATCTGCGAAGTGTTTACCTGTGAGATTCAGGGTGATACGGTGTGATACCGGTGAAGGAGTACTTGAACCTATGAGCGGTTCGAATGAAGTGAAGAATACATCCGATCTGTGAGAGATCGTTCAAAAGGTTGTGAGAGCTACATTAAAGAAGATCTGCGATAGATCAAGAACAATCTGTGTGAAACATGATTGAAGACCGTGTGAAACGGGGCGAAGAATTTGAGTGATTCAGATTGGGGATGAAGGTGCGATACCTGTGTAGAAGAAAGTGGTCAAGGTGATTAAACTTGAGTGATTCAAGTTGGTGTTAAAGATCTGAGTGAATCGGATTATTGATAAACAAAAAATATGAAGATCATGATTGTGATTATCATGAATGTGTTGAAAGTTACGAGTCTTGCTGTGAAATCAAGATTAAGGGGGAGAATGAAAGATTTAATCTTGATAAATATTAATTATTAATATTAGTTTATTATTTGTTTGATTGAGTTCGTATTAGAGTATAAGTGAGTTTGTTTATTTTTTTAATTATTTAATTTAGTTTGAGTTGGGTTAGTATTAGTATAGAGAGTTTATTATAAATAGATGGTGAGGGATTCATTGTAAAGTGTGGTTTTAGATTTTCAATATTAATAAAAGAGTCGATCCTAGTTGAGATTAAAATTTGTGTTTCTATTATTGGGCATGATTTCCAACAAATTAGAGGGGATGACATTATGGTTAAATATCATGATTTTGATCGTGTGAAGTTATGATATTATTGAAATTACACAAATTGTTTTTCTTGTAATAATATAATCTGATTATACTATTGAATATAACAAAAATAAACAATCAACTTTTTCGAGAAAACTGAATAGACAAACTACATGCCTTCCATTATAATTGCCATTGACGTTTGTGCCAATGATTGAGAAAAATTCTTTAGAAAAATTAAAGTTTGAGAAGTTGATGGGTTAAAATCTCACTTCTATAAAAATTAAGAAATTTATCTTTTGAAAAAAGAAATATGCATATAATTTAAGCAACAATCATCTTTCGGTAAATTAGTTTTTTTAATAATTCTATTTTTTAACATTGCCATATTTTCTTTTATTTAGTTGATTTCAATTATTTATTTTAAATTATACTTATTTTTTAGCTCTTTTATAATGTGGATCGTGAATTCAATCTAACTAGTAGGCGTACCTAACGAACAAAAAAATTATGTCGCTGATTGAAATGAGTACATTGAAATAAAAAAATCCAAAATATTATAAAACATTATATTGACATTGTAAAAGGAAAAACAAAATATAAATTAATTTTATTAATAATTTTATTTTTTAACATAGACTCGTTTTTGGATTCGGAAGCATCAGAGAGAAATCCAGATCTGGGTTTGTACCGGTGGATTAGAGTTACGGGTTTTGTTTGTGTAGCTGGATCTAGCGACTGGATTGTTGTCACGTGGTGTTTCAACTTTATTGTCGTCTCCTAATCGGTAAATGTATAACCCTAAAACCCATATGGTTGATTATTAGATGTTTGGTTTGCATTTGGACTCCTGGTGTAGCAATATAGGGTTTTGGCCTAGATCGATCCGTGCTTGTTTTTCTATTGCGCATTTTAAAAGAGTTTTAAAACCGTTGCACGAAACCCGAATAGTGGTATCAGAGCTAATTTTGCAAATAAATAGTTAAATTTGTTTTATTGCAATTAGGTTTTATTTTGTCAAAAGTTTTTTTTTTTTCTGACAAATGATTGCATCCTTACATTTCTTGTGATTGTGTTTTATGTATCAAGCCCTAAACCAGTGGATGTATGTTGTTTGGTTTATATTTGTCCTTTACTTTTACCTTGTATTTTCTGACTAGGTTTGTCGGTTTTTATTTTATTGAAAAATTGATAGTTATAACCGGAACATGGAAGAGAAGATGAAGTTAAAGACAAAGAAACCGAGATGAGCGGATAACAAAATGAACATCTTGAAGCAAATGGGAGCAGTCAAGACCAAAGAGTTGGAATGTTGATTGTTAGTCCCATTTGACCCGTTCGGTTTATCCCATTGGCTGGGAAACAACCAAACACCTTAGCGGCTTGCTTTACATATTGGTTTGGTTGTGTTTGTTTTGTGTTTGACATGTAAGGTAAAGGAATTTTTCAAATGACAACCAAATATGGTTTAAAATTGTTTTAAAACAATTCAACACAACTAAATCAACGAGATTTTAAAATAGAGATTTTAGCTATCTCGTAAAAGATTCTTTAAAATAAAGAGCTATTTTAAAAGTGAAACCGGAGTTTTGAGATAAAAGTAAATGAAGAGTTAATTATTCGAAACTCATATAATTATTAATAAAGAGTTTTATTAATAGTTAATTTTCATTCGTGATTATATCGACATACTTAAGTAATATAGGATATTAAAATTAAGCGCCTTGATAGACTCAAGGAGGTTTATAGCTATCACGAACCAAAATGTAAATCTGAGAATTTTAGAAACCCGGACGGCGGTCTTGCATGTGGATTGTTGTCACGGTGTGTTTTTTACCCATACCTGGTAAAAAAAAACTAAATAAATCCCTTAGCAAATCGATATGTCTATGCTACCCTATTAAAGTATGAGAATTGTATCGGATATAATTGGTGATCGTTACCTACCTGTATAGCCATGTCTCATGGAAGGTGCTCACTCATTCATGAGATACGGTGAAGCATGAATCTCAGTTCTTAAGTAAATGATGTTAAAGTTTTTTTTTAAATGGGTCATTGTTTATTAAGATCATTTCAAACATCGAAATACTAAAATGTTTATTCTTCATTATAGATGTCTCAAACTAAAACTGAGAGTATGCTAGAGCCTATCACCGATATACTAAACGTTAAACTTGATGAACCAAAACTTCTTGGATTAGTACTATAACTTGAAGAAATTCCTTAAAACTAATATAAAATTGCACGTTCTAAAATTCCCGGTACCAAATCAACCATCAGGGCATGCTAGCAAATTTCTTCAAGAAGCCCGGAGCAAATTCATGGATGATGCAGGAGTCATAACAAATCGGATGTTGGCATCTATTGACCCAGGGAGTAGATCTACCCTATGGGAACGGTCTACTTATGACAAGATCAAAGATTTGAAGAAACCGTTTTATCAAGAGTACGACAAGAATCTGTATCGTTCCTTGGAGGAACACATTCAGAAAGTTACATGAAGGATCCTAAACGTATAATGATCATGTGGTGCAAGGTGGATGACCTCAAGAAAGCAAGCATTTCTTTGGATGATCACTGTTTTGATAAAAAATTAACAAGGATAATCAAGTAGCCAAACTTTGTATGTGAGGTAGTATGCTTGTACAATCTTGCGTAAAATAAAGTAAAAAATTCAGAGATAACACAATGAGTTACGAGGAAAGCCCTTGATCTTTGAAGATCTCCGTCATAAAACCTCGGGAGCCAAGTAAAGTTGGGCTGCCTTGTTTGTTCTTATTGAATTCGATAGAAAGTACAATGAGAGAGAGCAGTTTGATTGAGCTAAGTGTTACAAATGAGTAGTGTGAATATGTTGTGTCCTAATGATCATTTTCTGCCCTCTATATATAATACATGACATTAAAACTAAAAGCTAAAATCTTGAAAATGTCTTTAATGGTCTGTTACAAGCATCTTCTTCATGCATATATCCGTTGTTTTTAATGTAATCCTGTGTCTTCAGCTTATAATAATGAGGTATGGTTGTTACCTGAACGACCAAGTCAAAACAAACGCGTAATTTTAATTATTACAATGGTCATTTAATCAAGATACTGAAACGTAATAAGGATCAGGGATTCCAATACTTATCTGAGGATCCGGGATCCCAAAGGTAAAAATAGACCCATAACAATTGTCCCCAAGTTTTTGACAGTTTTGTGAAGGTCATACAGAGATCTGTAAAAAACTTTTAGATCATTTTATCCGATGTGGCACATAGATCCGATCCGAATAGTTTTCTTGATTTAAGTAAAACATCCATGGAGATTTTTTGACGTCTTCAGTTGTTCTTCGGTATTATGACGATTGAATAAAGTTTATTGTTTCTTCTGTGAACGATGAAGGTTTGTGGAGATATATCCAGAAGCATGTAAATGCTAATTTTGGAGAAATTCTCGTTATGATACTTAGGGTTGCACCTTGGATGTGACATGTTTATGCCAAGACATTAGTTTAACATGTTTATGTTAAATAGTTGGGGTCATGCCCCGTAGTAGTATAACATGTTTATGTTATTCGAAAGGATCCTAAACGTAGTCAATAATAGTGAAATTGCCAGTAACCGTTACGTATACTGATTCCAACTATCTTGAATTACATATGGATAACGGCACTCAGGCGGGGTGTAGAAACCCAATTTCTAGAATGGTGAAAACCTTTAACCGTTGAGGGAAATTTTTCAATACCCTTAGCTTAGAGAGATGGCCAGTCTCTGTCTTTTGTTCATGATCCTCAGGAATAAAATATGCAAAACTTCAAAATTTAGTGAATGTGGGTGTTAGTTTTGTCCAACACCCCTTCGATGCTTAAGTTAGTATCAAATGAAGAAGATAAATGAATCAAAATAAATAATGATTAAAGACATACCAGACCTGGTTGGGATATGACTTCCCTTTTACATGAAATAGGTCTTGAGATGAATAGCATTCCCTGATCTTAGTAATATGTTTCCCTCCATAGTTGCTAGCAAGTATGCTCCTTTGCCAGTGAAGGTCCCCGGGTGTCTCGGATCATTACGTGCGAGCGTGTGTGACTAGTCGACCGGGTGCGTAATGCCCGTGACTAGGTGGAGTATCAGACAACACAACAAAGTAAACCGAAAACAAACACGAAATACTTCAAACTTCGTCTATTGATAATCACAACCGGTTATAGAGAATGAGTGCCTTCATATTTTCTGTCAAGACAAGCTATATATACTAAAACCTGTTACGTGCACACTTGTCAAGTGCGTAGGGATTAACTCCTGCATACTTAGCAAGTGCGCGGCCTTTGTTCATGCGTACTTGCTAAGTACGCAGGATCTATATCCCGCGCACTTGTTAAGTGTGCCCAACACTTAACAAAGACCAACAAAGTACAAGTACCTACATATACGTTTACAACTCGATAAACCAATACATACAGATACTAAATACAAATACAAGTACAGAAAGTAAAGTACAAAAGCATAAGACAACATCCAGAGTATTTTTCACATAAACGTGCTCCAACAAACTCCCCCTTGACAACAGCTCTGGATTGTCTTCGGTCTTCAACCTCCTGCAGCTCTAGCTTCCTATCTTCAGCTTGTACTCAAGACAGAACTTGACTAGCTTGTCGTATCTTGATGCTTGAAGCTTCGTCCACTCGTCCGTGTAGATGAAATATTTTTCATTGAGAGCCGTTAGATCTTTCATAGAGAAGTTGATGAAAGTGATTTCATCAATGACCCTGATCAGTTCCTTCGGTTCCAAGCTTCCACTTGTGGACCTCACTCTTCCAATCACCACCGCCTCGCCCGTCTTTGGGTCCACATACCAGTACCATATGTTGCCAATGATATCCTGAGATAACTTGCTCAAGGGTATCCTGGCTTCACACAGCACTGGCTTGTAAACCAGCTTCTTTAGGCTTCTGTTAGTCATGGGATGTTTGATAGTCTTATCCCGGACTCTCTTGGGCATTTGAGGCTTGAAAACTTCAAAGTTTCCTCATCTTCCCTCTCGCTGTAGTGTATTCCACAAACCCATTGCTACCGCGTGCTTAGAATTACCAAGCAGCTCTTGGTTTACAAGATTCCCCAGATCGTACTTCAGCAGGGAACTGAACGCCTCGCTTGTAGGTTTCAAGTACTGAACCCCACCCGCTCTTTTGATGGTGAACAAATTCTTGTTGTCGTCGAACTTGACAGACAAGATCATGCCTGTAGCTCCATGTTTGTCTATAATGGATATCTTTTGTCAGACAGGAGCTTGATCCTTAGTAAACCATCCGCTAGGATATTTACTCTTCCAAGCTTCAGGATCAACAGGCTCGGGATCGGTGGGAGAGGCTTTAGTCGAGGTTGCTGCACAACTAGCCTCAGCAACAGTTTCAGGCTCGATTGAACCTGTGTTTAATGTAGCTTCGAAGGCTAGAGCTTCAAAGATCTCTCCATCCTCAAGCTCGTAAACTCCTTCACCGTCCCCTTTGGGAAACTCCACAACAACATCTTCATCTTCCACATCCCACTCATCATTAGACTCGATCTCTCCTTCCTCAAGGTTGCCGAGAGCATCGATCTGAGCTTCTTTGGAATAGTCTGGCTCTATCATAAGTATAACCTCATCAGATAGGTCATAAAGCACATCAGCCAGAGACTTTCCTTTATTACCCCCACTACTCGATGCATCACCTTGACCAGACTCCCCCTCAGCCATAGGCACAGCAGAGATAGGAACAATAGCTAGCGCTTGTTGCTCACTACTTCCACTAGGACCGACTTCAGGATCCTTGTCTGTGTCATCATCCTTAGTCGAATCAACTAGGTGACAAACCTCATCAGCACTAGGCTTGGATGACATCTCCTTCTCCTTCAACAGTTCCTTAATCTTCTCCCCCTGAACAGCAAGCGCGTTGGTCAAGTCACAAACCAACTTGACCATCACCTCATGCTCTTGTCTTTGAAGATCACCAGCCTTCTTCTGCTTCCTTAGAGCGGCTACTTCATCAATCAAAGAATTGATCTGACCTTTTTGTTTATCAGACTCCTCCCTTAACTTTCGTACCGTTTCAAGTAGACCGGCTACCTGAGTCTCCAGGGTAGCAATCCTAGCATCACGAGGGTTAGGACCCATGGATGAAGAAGCTTCAGTTGTATGGGGAGGAAAATTAAAGATCTCATCAAAGTCAAAACCATGAGTAAAATCCCCAAACTCAAAGGATTGACTAAGCGGTTGTAAGGTGGTTGTGGGAATAGTGGTTGGGTTGGAAGTTGGGATGGTAGTGGTTTCAAAGGTGGTTGGGATGATGGTAATCGACTTCGTCTGAATTGGACTCGACACCATCACCTGGTGGATAGATGTAACTGGGAGGGATACTATCACAGGAACCTCCTCTGTGATAGTAGTAGCAACCAGTTCAGTAGTAACACTTGGCTGCTCCCTCCTCTGATATTGCTGAGTTAAGGTTGAGGTAGAGGTTGATACAGTGCTCACGGCCTTAGTGATTGGCTGTCGTGACACACGAACTTCAACTTCTCTAAGGATAGCCGTAAATGGCCTACCCCCTGACGCTTTACACTTCTTTCTCTTCTCTGTCTCTGTAATTCAGCATCTGAGTCAGAATCTGGTTCATATTCGCTGCCAGTACTTTCTTGTCTTTGTCTTTTGGAAGATGACTCGGGAAGGGAAACCTTCGTCAACTCCTTGGGTGTGATTGATCTGGTGCATCATCAAATTCAAATGAATCAGATTCAGTAGCTTCAGAATCTGACTCCTCAGCACCATGTCCTCCTTCTTGTTCTTCATCACCACCATCACCAGAATCATCACTCTCAGATTCTTCATCGTCATCTTCTTCCTCCTCCACTATTTCATCTAAGTGTTCACTCAGTTCAGGCTCCTACTCTACACTAAACCATCTTAGATCTGGAGGGGCCACATACGCTTCATTGATTAAGTGGCCAAAGAAAGGAGTGTGCATAGGGGTAGGTTCTACACTGCCTGTCATAAGGAATTGAGAAAACACTCTCTTTGCCCCAATTTCCGGTAGATTTGGCAAAGTATCATTGATCAAAAGTATCACAAATCTTAGGTACAATAGGAATCTAAGTGTCACACCCCCAATTTCAACTAACGGAGTTTTACCGTTTGTGAAGTGACAAACCAGTATCTCAGTCATTAGTTACATTGAACGACTCTATATGGGACCTAATTGAAAATATCATAACATCCGGAGTAAATGCGGAAGCGAATAAAGAAAGTAAATGCGCAAAACAACGCGCCCAAAAAGTCCAGTCCAAACATAAAGGAAAACAATCCAAGCGTAATATTAAATCATAAGTCAAAAGTAGGACTCCATGCATGTCCTAGATGTGCACCTGTGCCTTATCTTAGCGACCTGAGAAAACATGTAAGAAAAGATGTCAACACGAGGTTGGTGAGTTAACAGGTTTCAATATATAAATAAACGTTTACCAGATTATTGTACATTCAATATGTATCTAAAGGTAGCTAACCTACGTTTCATGGTTAACTTAAGCGCTCGCAACCGAAGCTGACTGTTTGTTTATTTGCCTCCTGCCAGGTATATCTACTCTGACGATGTGAGTAGGCTAACATTTCACCCGTTCGACCTCAAATCGAGTTAGCGCGACTAACGCGGGTGGGATTTGTCAAACCCAGTATTACTACTAAACATTACCTCGCTAAGATCCATATTAACGGTCCGAGGTGTGTTGAGGACTTTCAGTGATAGCGTGATACGCTTAGCTTTAATATTGATAACATATGAATTATAATAATCTCAAAAATAGTTGTGACATGCTTTCTCCCCCAAGTTCAAACAGTAAAAAGGGGCTGTGAAAACTCACCTGATTTGCGTAGGAAGTAATCACACAAGTATGATATTGAAATCCCGAGCGTTAGCCCGACACGGCTCACGAATGCCCTAGAATTACAACATAATTATTAGGGATAAAAATGGGAATTGTGACGACGAAACGGAATAAGGAACGTCATAAAAGAAACGCTCTATTGACCAAGAGTAATAATGTAATATATATTATTTTTAGATTTAACAAAGTATTACAATAAATAAATTGCGCGAAAAAATAATAAATCTATAATTTTATTCGAGAATATCAACGAGTGTAAATAATATAAATAATTACATTATATATTATTTTATAACGTTACACGAAGTTTATAACTGAAACGATATTAAAATATATCATTTTTAATTGAGATAAAGGTTTGAAAACATTATGTTATATTTTTAAATACAATTTAATTAAAAATACGAGACACGAGGCTAAACCCGAGTTTACAGGAGGTTTCCGGTTTAAACACATTAATATGTAAATATAATAACATTGGGATTTGTTTACATATAATAAATATGGCTAGAAAATAATTTAAAAACAAAACTGTGTGGAGAGACTCGAACCCGGGTCTCTCCCACACAAGCACACTGACTTAACCAGTCCCACCCGCTAGGGTTATCGCAACAAGACCCGGACCCGAATGGTTTTAATCAGAAGATCCAGTGAGTGCTCCCGCCATACGCGATCGAATCCAGCCCCAAACCATCAAACTCGGTCGCGATTGGCCAAAGCAGCAAAGGGGTTTTGTAAAACAGGTCATGGCGATTCCGGGGTGGAGTTTAATTTGAAAATCATCAAGTTTAAGATTGATTAATTACAGAAATTAGAACCAAAAACCCTAGGTTAAGAACACTAAATCAAATTGATAAAATCTGATGTTAATAGACAATGGAATCATGGGGCTTTCGCTAAACAGATGATTCCGAAACTGACCTTGAGGTTTAATTTGATTGAGATCGTGTTTAAGATCAAAAGCCCCACATTTATTTTGAACGAACCCTAGTTTAAAGATCACTAACAATTTGATGTTAATTGATAAATTTAATACAGGGCTTTCAACGAATGCATGATTGCGAAACTGGCGATATGATTTAATTCGATTATGATCAAGTCAAGAACATAGATCGACTAAACCGAAAACGTATGAATCCTAGATTCGGGTTCATCCTCAATTCGCTGCTATAAGCCCTAATTATCATAGGGCTTTCAATCTAGGAATGAAAACGAAGCTAAAGGAAGTTTTAATTACCAGAAACGAATTCGAATTGATGGTGCTCGATCAAAACTCAGGTCCAACCACGCGTTCTTGCTTTCCGGTGTCTCCTGCTGTGACTCCGGCCGAATTGAGGTGTGGAACAGGTTCACAAGGATTCGTTTAGTGTGTGTAGAGGTTCAATTTCAGTGTAAAAGATCGAATTGACGCAAATTAGAGAAGAATAGGGGTGCGT
The DNA here is from genome assembly GCA_023525975.1 of Smallanthus sonchifolius. Taxonomy (NCBI): domain Eukaryota; kingdom Viridiplantae; phylum Streptophyta; class Magnoliopsida; order Asterales; family Asteraceae; genus Smallanthus; species Smallanthus sonchifolius. The sequence goes on from CM042043.1 coordinate 23,526,913, forward strand.
TCGACGGTTACAGATTTGGTATTAAAATTCTCAATGACAAGCAATGATACACAGTTAAAAATGGCTCAATAACGTTCGACATCATCAATATCATCCATTACAACTTCGAATTTGATCGAATTTCAGTTATGTTGCGAATTTGAATTCAAGACAAGAAGAGTTTGACTTTGGAAAGTCAACAGAAATTAATTTCCTTTAATTTTGACTTTTTAAGTCAATAGAAATTGAAATTGAGTTAATTACACGATCAAACCCTCTAGTTTCATGCACTTAGGATTGAATAAAGGCAGAAATAGTCCCTAGGGTTTGAGATTTGAGTTTAACGGGGTTAAGATTTAACTGAAAATACTAACGAAATAAATCAAAAAATTCGGATTGTCACATCATCCCCTAATTGAAAGAATTTTTGTCCCAAAAATTAAAATAAAAAAAATTTCTATGGTGTCACATCATCCCCTAGTTGAAAGAAATTTCGTCCTGAAAATTAAAATAGTACCTTAAGAGTTTGACATGGAGTGCTTGAACAGATGAGGATACTTGCGCATCATCTGATCCTCACACTCCCACATGAATTCCGGTCCGCGTTTCGAGTTCCAACAAACTCTGACAATAGGGATTTTACTATGTTTAAGCGTTTTGACTTCCCTATCCATGATTTCCACCGGTTCTTCGATGAAGCGCAACTGTTCATCAATGTGTAGTTCCTCAAGAGGAACCGCAAGTGACTCGTCTGCTAGACATTTCTTCAAGTTCGAGATGTGTGTAGATATAAAGACTGATGGCTACAAAATTCTCTAAGTACAACTACTGCGGACTCCACAGTTTTACTGCTGACCAACAAGTTGTTACGGATAAGCTTGTTTGATGCGGATAGTTGTTCTCCTGCTGATGGACAACTCTGCTGTGGACAACCTTATCTGCTGAAGACTAGAGTTGTTGCTGATAGCCATATCTGCCGAAGATCAATAGTTGCTGCTGATTGGCAAAGGAAAAGCAACTTTTCCACTGACAACTTTCTGCTGCAACTCTGACATATCTCATGTAGAAAGAATGTCACTGGTGCAGACAATAAAAGAAAACAACGCTCTCCTTCCAAGTATCCAAGCAATGATGCCTAAGAAGACGTTTGAGTAAAGTTATCCTTTGTAGTATTTATTGTCTTAACGTGTAGTTCAACTTCTAGTAAACAAGATCAACGGCTTGTGTTCGATATGATCCTTAGAATCAAGGGTCTGTCTTGATTCTAAGTTACTATATAAGTAGTGTATCGGTTCATTGTACAAGTGTCTGTAATCTTGTAACCATTGAAGCTTAATACAAATTGCATTTATCAGTACTTCTTGTGTTTACTTGTTTACATTGCTTAGTTGTGATTGTTTTCGCTAATGTCAACCTGTAATAGAACTATCTTGTATTCACCGATCCTACAACGTGAAAGACGTCGTGTACACCACTAAGTCCTTCATGTAGGTCTAGTTGATATGCTACTGGGCCAATTCTCTTCACTATCTTGAATGCTCCAACATAACGAGGATTTAGTTTGCCTCATTTCCCAAAACGAATAACTCCTTTCCAAGGTGAGACTTTTAACAAGACCATATCCCCTACTTGAAATTCTAACGGTTGATGACGTTTATCGGCATAGCTCTTTTGACGATCACGGGCTGCTGCCATACGATTTCTAATTTGAACAATTTTCTCAGAAGTTTTAAGTACACGCTTAGGACCCGTAAGTTGACTATCCCCAACTTCGGCCTAACAAATAGGAGAACGGCATTTCCGTCCATATAATGCCTCAAATGGAGCTGCTTTGATGGTAGTGTGATAACTGTTGTTGTAGGAGAACTCCACCAGCGGTAGGTGAGACTCCCAAGTATTGCCGAAATCAATTACACAAGCTCGTATCATATCCTCCAGAGTTTGAATTGTATGCTCCGTCTGGCCATCAGTTTGAGGATGGTATGCTGTGCTTATATCTAGACGCGTGCCTAAATATTTATGTAACGATTGCCAAAAACGGGAGGTGAATCGTGCATCACGATCCGAAATGATAGAGATTGGCACTCCGTGCCGAGAGACTGCTTCTTTCAAGTAAATACGAGTAAGCTTCTCCATTTTGTCTATTTTCTTGATTGCTAAGAAGTGAGCGGACTTTGTTAAAATATCGACGATTACCCAAATGGTATCACATCCGGTAAGAGTTCGTGGCAATTTTATGACAAAGTCCATGGATATATGCTCCTATTTCCACATGGGAATCTCCGGTTGCTGGAGTAGACCAGCAGGCTTTTGATATTCAATTATGACCTTTGAGCAAGTCAGGCACTTGACCACATAGGTAGCTATATCGGCCTTCATCTTTGGCCACCAATACAGCACCTTTAGGTCATGGTACATCTTGTCGAAACCTAGATGAACGGAGTAACAAGATTTATGAGCTTCATCCATGACTAGTTACCTTAAGTTCTCGAATACCGGAACCCATATTCACTTGGAGAAGTAGCGAATGCCGTCAGATTTGACCTCGAGTTGTGCTTCCATACCGCGTGTAGCTTCCAACGGTAGGTTTTCCTCCTTCAGTGCTTCGAGCTTAGCACTACGGATTTTGTCAGGTAATCCGGTGTGAATAGTAAGCTGTAATGCTCGAACTCGTTTGGGCTTGGTTTTCTTTTCGACATAGGGCATCAGCTATAACATTAGCCTTACCCGGATGATACCAGATCACACAGTCATAATCATTCAAGAGCTCGACCCAACGACGCTGTCTCATGTTTAACTCTTTCTGCTTGAAGATATGCTGAAGACTGTTGTGATCGGTGTAAATAGTGCACTTGGTACCATACAAGTATTGTCTCCATATCTTAAGCGTGAAAACTACGGCTCCCAACTCTAGGTCATGAGTGGTGTAGTTTTTCTAGTGAATCTTTAGTTGATGTGAAGCGTATGCGATCACCTTTTCTTGCTGCATTAATACACAACCCAGACCCTGAATGGATGTGTCACAATACACCACAAAATCATCCGTTCCCTCTGGAAGAGCTAGAATAGGTGCACTACAAAGTTTCTACTTAAGGAGTTGAAATGCTGACTCCTTGTTGTCGCCCCAATTATAGGCTTTGCCCTTCTGAGTTAAGGCAGTGAGAGGTTGGGAATCTTAGAAAATCCATCGATGAATCGAAGATAATAACCGGCCAATCCCAGGAATTGTCGCACCTCTGTCGGAGTCGTCGGTGCTGCCCAATTCTTGATGGCTTCAATATTTAATGGATCGACATGTATCCCCTTCTCATTAACCACATGTCCTAAGAATTGAACTTCCCGGATCCAGAATTCACACTTGGAAAACTTAGCATACAGCTGCACCTACTTTAGTAATTCCAGAATTAAACGTAGATGTTCCTCATGTTTCTCCTTTTTCTTGGAATAAATGAGGATGTCTTCCATGAAAACGATAACAAATTGATCAAGGTATGGCTTACACACACGGTTCATGAGGTCCATGAACACCACAGGTGCGTTGGTTAATCCAAAAGGCATGACCATAAAGTCATAGTGGCCGTACCTTGTCCTGAAAGCAGTCTTAGAGATATCCTCATTTCGGACTCTCAAATGGCGGTAACCGGATCTAAGATCTATCTTGGAATAGAAGCTTGATCGTTGGAGTTGATCAAAGAGAGCATCTATGCGAGGCAGAGGATAACGATTCTTGGTTGTCACTTTATTCAGTTCACGGTAGTCAATACACATGCGGAAGGTCCCGTCCTTCTTCTTAACAAACAGTACTGGGGCTCCACATGGTGATAAGCTAGGTCGGATGAAACCTTTATCCAACAACTCTTGCAGCTGAGTGGACAACTCTTGCAATTCACTAGGTGCTAGTCTGTAAGGTACCCGAGCGATCGGCGTCACCCCGGGTGCTAGATCGATTTGGAATTTAACTTGATGGTAAGGTGGCAGACCAGGAAAATCCTCGGGAAATACTTTCGGATAGTTGCAAATAATCAGAATATCATCAACCTTCTTCTCCCAAGATGGCTGCTCGGCGACGAGAGCCAGAATAGCAGTATGGCCTTTTTGAAGACATTTTTGTGCTTTCATGAAGGATATGATGCCCATGACACTCCTTTCGCCCTGAACGGAAAGAGTTTCTCTACTCGGTAGAGGAATGTGAACAATTTTCTCATGACAGATGATTTCGGCTTGGTTTTTAGATAACCAATCCATGCCGACAATTACATCAAAACTTGAGTTGGCCATCGACTATTTCTGTTATGTACTTAACTTCTAGCAGGGTTGGAGTTTCTTTTATCATATCACTAAGCTTCTTAGATATAAAACTCCTATCAGCACCGGTGTCAAAAAGGACAGAAGCAAAGTAATTGTTTAAGAGGAACTTACCGGTGACCACATTATGATCATATCGAGCTTCTCCGGATCCTAGCACGAAGGCTCGTCCTCTCGCACCATTCCCTCCATTATTACCATTGTTATTGCCATTGTTTTTGTTTTGATTAGGGTTGTGATTGCCATTACCCCCTTCTTCAACTGAGGACAATTCTTCCAAAAGTGTCCCTCCTTCCCACACTCAAAGAAACCCTTTGTAGACCCTGGCTGTTGAAAAGGTTGCTTGGCTTGCAATTCACCCCTACAATCCTTGGCATCATGGCCTATCTTACCACACCGCTGACAACGGTTACAAACCCCGAAATGATGGAAGTTGCATTTGTTGCACTTGGGGGATTTCCCCGCATATCCACCTTGATTTTTACCTAAAGAGGTTGTCTGATTGAAGTTCTTAGCAGGCTCAAACTTATGCTGCTGCTGCTGCTGAGGTTGATTAAACTGGGGTCCCTTGGAGTTGGAGTGGGAGTTGGAGTTGTGATCAAAATTGCGCTTATGGTTGTCGGTGGATTTAGAAACCGAACCCCTCGGGGGTTGGGTCCCTTGAGTCACCGCCTGATCGGTTGACTTATAGGCAAGTCTAATGGTCTATTGGATGGTAGTAGGGTTGGATGAGGTGACCATGCTCTGAATCTGAGGCACTAAACCTCCAATGTACAGCTCAATCCTTTTGTAATCCAGGGTCACCATGTGTGGGCACATGGTAGCAAGCTCATGGGAGCGAGTGGTATAAAGTTCAATTTCAGAACCTTCCACTTTCTGGTTCCAGAATTCCCCTTCTAGCTTCTGAATCTCATCCCGAGGATAGTACTCCTCCTTCATCATTGTCTTGAACTCCTCCCACGGGAGTGCATTAGCCATAGCTAGACCCAACATTTGGACCTTAGCATTCCACCATGTGAGAGTCGGGTCCTCCAAAGTACCAGAAGCAAACTTGACCTGATTCGCCAGGGGACAGTTGCACATGGAAAATACCGACTCCACTTTCTCGAACCATCGGAGTAGTCCGACAGCTCCCTCAGCTCCACTAAAAGTGTGGGGCTTACGGTCCATGAATGTCTTGAATGTACAAGCTGTTTGATTATTCTGCTGACCTGTATTTAGAAACATAATATAGGATCGGGATTATAAAGCTTAAGAAAGACTCTTTGAGAGATGAATTGTCTTCACTAGTCAATGGTTATAGTATTTACCTGCAGTATTTTGTGCTGCTAGAGCCTCAGCCACACTATCATTAATTAGTGTCGCCAACTCAACTTCCGTCATGTTAATGGTGCCTCGACCACCAGCACGACCTCCACGTCCTCTTCCCGACATAATTCTTCACATTCACAAATACAAAATAATGAGAAATATATCGCATTTCAAACATTATATGTACAATTAAGGAAATGATAACTAAACACAATGTCTAGTATTTTGAAATTAAATAAGTTGTAAAGCTACAAGATAAAAAATTCAAAACATTAAACTTCTCATGCTTTTATTGAATGGGAACAACCTTACCCATCTAGGTTTGAAATAGAAAGACATAATCAAAGCATAAATAAAAGGAAGGATAAGATAGAATAATCATCAAACATCATCGTCATCGAAGGAAATGCATGATAGAGCATCATCTATCTCGATCGGCTCATCCTCGAGTGGCTCATCCTCAAATGGCTCCTCCTCGGCGTCAGAAAGTGGGGCATTTCCTTTCCAAAGTGGTGCCTCCATTTGGGCCTCCAGATGTGCCACTCTACTCAAAACTATTCGGCAGCATCATCCGAGGTGTCCACCCTCGTTTCTAAATGTTGAACCCTATCAACTATATGGTTATAGACCTGATCCGTTGCTGCTAGCTCAGTGGTCAAATGCTCAATTTGTTCCTTATTCTCTTCTACTTTTAACTCCCGTTACAAAGGCCGCAAAAGCTTGCTCCATGGTGCATGGCAAGCTAGGTAAAGTAGATGACGAAGAAGTGGAACCAAAATAAGGTAATGGAAAATTTCCTATCTCGATCCATCTTTGGATCATTTTAGGGTACGAATCCCAATTGCGCGATGCATCCCTTGCCCGCACGTTACTCGGCTCACCCTGTTCAACAGAATTATCACTAGAATTGGTCTGGCGCCTTTTAGGCTCCAGGGAAGGTAGGATAGGTGCATCATGTCCCAGTGCCTTAGGTGATGGTGGCGGGGTTGACGACATGGTCCTTTAATGTAATATATAAGTGCCAAAATCCAAACGTCTATGACATGTAACTAATGTGTGAGGTTATAGTCTAGTATGCAATCCTAGTTCTCTATAACCTGGCTCTGATACCAATCTGTCACACCCCCAATTTCAACTAATGGAGTTTTACCGTTTGGGAAGTGACAAACCAGGATCTCAGTCATTAGTTACATTGAACGACTCAATATAGGACTCAATTAAAAATATCATAACGTTCAGAGTAAATGCGGAAGCGAACAAAGAAAGTAAATGCGCAAAACAACACGCCCAAAAATTCTAGTCCAAACATAAAGGAAAACAGTCCAAGTGTAATATTAAATCAAAAGTCAAAAGTAGGACTCCATGCATGTCCTAGATGTGCGCCTGTGCCTTATCTTAGCGACCTGAGAAAACATGTAAGAAAAGATGTCAACACGAGGTTGGTGAGTTCATAGGTTTCAATATATAAATAAACGTTTACAAGATTATTGTACATTCAATATGTATCTATAGGTAGCTAACCTACGTTTCATGTTTAACTTAAGCGCTCGCAACCGAAGCTGACTGTTTGTTTATTTGCCTCCTGCCAGGACTGTCAACTCTGGCGATGTGAGTAGGCTAACATTTCACCCGTTTGACCTCAAATCGAGTTAGCGCGACTAACACGGGTGGGAATTGTCAAACCCAGTAGTACTACTAAACATTACCTCGCTAAGATCCATATTAACGGTCCGATGTGTGATGAGGACTTTCAGTGATAGCGTGATAAGCTTAGCTTTAACATTGATAACATATGAATTATAATAATCTCAAAAATAGTTGTGACATGCTTTCTCCCCCAAGTTAAAACAGTAAAAAGGGGCCGTGAAAACTCACCTGATTTGTGTAGGAAGTAATCACACAAGTATGAGATTGAAATCTCAAGCGTTAGCCCGACACAGCTCACGAATGCCCTAAAAATTACAACATAATTATTAGGGATAAAAATGTGAATTGTGACTACGACACGGAATAAGGAACGTGCTAAAAGAAACGCTCTATTGACCAAGAGTAGACGAACGTGCCCGCGAAGAAAAAGGATTATTAAATTAATCAATTAAGAAAAACTACGATTTGTGACGGGTGACAAATAATAAAATATAATAAATATATCCGAGCGTTATCGCCATTAAATAATGGCCTAAGAAAAATAATATAATATATATATTATTTTTAGATTTAATAAAGTATTACAATAAATAAATTGCGCGACAAAATAATAAATCTATTATTTTATTCGAGGATAACAACGAGTGTAAATAATATAAATAATCACATTATTTATTATTTTAAAACGTTACACGAAGTTTATAACCGAAACGATATTAAAATATATCACTTTTAATTGAGATAACGGTTTGAAAACATTATGTTATATTTTTAAATGCAATTTAATTAAAAATACGAGACACGAGGCTAAACCCGAGTTTACAGGAGGTTTTCTGGTTTAAACACATTAATATATAAATATAATAACATTGGGATTTGTTTACATATAATAAAGATGGCTAGAAAATAATTTAAAAACAAAACTGTGTGGAGAGACTCGAACCTGGGTCTCTCCCCCACAAGCACACTGACTTAACCAGTCCCACCCGTTAGGGTTATCGCAACAAGACCCGGACCCGAATGGTTTTAATCAGAAGATCCAGTGAGTTCTCCCCCCATACGTGATCGAATCCAGCCCCAAACCATCAAACCCGGTCGCGATTGGCCAAAGCAGCAAAAGGGTTTTGTAAAATAGGTCATGGCGATTCCGGGGTGGAGTTTAATTTGAAAATCATCAAGTTTAAGATCGATTAATTACAGAAATTAGAACCGAAAACCCTAGGTTAAGAACACTAAATCAAATTGATAAAATCTAATGTTAATAGACAATGTAATCTTGGGGCTTTCGCTAAACAGATGATTCCGAAACTGACCTTGAGGTTTAATTTGATTGAGATCGTGTTTAAGATCAAAAGCCCCAAATTTATTTTAAACGAAACCTAGTTTAAAGATCACGAACAATTTTATGTTAATTGATAAAATTAATATAGAGCTGTCAACGAATGCATGATTGCGAAACTGGTGATTTGATTTAATTTGATTATGATCAAGTCAAGAACATAGATCGACTAAACCGAAAATGTATGAACCCTAGATTCGGGTTCATCCTCAATTCGTTGCTATAAGCCCTAATTATCATAGGGCTTTCAATCTAGGAATGAAAATGAAGCTAAAGGAGGGTTTAATTACCAGAAACGGATTCGAATTGAAGGTGCTCGATCAAAACTCAGGTCCGAACACGCGTTCTTGCTTTTCGGTGTCTCCTGCTGTGACTCCGGTCGAATTGAGCTGTGTAACAGGTTCGTAAGGATTCGTTTAGTGTGTGCAGGGGTTCAATTTCAGTGTAAAAGATCGAATTGACGCGAATTAGAGATGAATAGGGGTGAGTTAGACGGTTACGGATTTGGTATTAAAATTCGCAATGACAAGCAATGATACACAGTTAAAAACGGCTCAATAACGGGGTTGAGATTTAACTGAAAATACTAACGAAATAAATCAAAAAATTCGGATTGTCACTAAACTTCTCCGCTGTATTGATCTGATCGGTTAAGGCTTTGTAGATGTATTTTGAGAAGTTGTAGCCCTTTTTGAGAGATAACTCAACCACTGCAGCCGCCAGGTCATGACCCATTGCATCGTTTCCTGCTTTTCGTGACGAGATGCACATGATCATGACGTGAGCAAAGTACTTCCATTAGTCTAGTAACCACATATTCTTGTATGATGCATAGTCTCTAGCACCGATGTATCCCATTCTCTGCCTCCAGCACCCATCCACAAAGTTGTAGAAGCATGTTTTGTAACTATAGATAAAATTCTATGTATCGGTGTACGAGGCTAGTACGCAGGGGGTATTCCTGAATACTTAGTCTGCACACTAGTTTAGTACGCAAGGATTTTGCCTTGCGTACTTGTCAAGTACGCATAACGAAACCCTGCGTACTTAGACAAGTACACATGTATTGTTCCTACCTCCTACAAATATAGGACTTGTCTTCATTTGTAGGAGGAACTCTGGAAGTTGGTTGAGAGTTGTTCGGGTCGGGACGAGCTCTACCGACCCCTGGACCTTGAGCGTAGATGAGAGATGTGTGATCCTTCGGTATGTAGTCTGTAATACGGGATGACTTCTTTGTTATGGATTATGTATTGTTGATTCTTCTCTTGTTTATGTTCGTGTTTCTCTGTTTCGTTTTCTTTGTTTCCACATAAATCACAAAACAAATCCGTGTATTTTCGCTGCGCGACGAGGCTCCCGGGACCTACAAAAGTAATCTGGATAATTAACTGGGTCGGTTGCTAGATCTCTGAATTGTAGAACTCTCCTGATGGTGTCTTTAGATATAGCAATACCATGACCCGCTACAGTAGCCCTAATGATGTTTGGGGTTACCGTACAATAATGATCTGCTGTCTCCCAGAACTGTTCTAGATAAGGTCTTGAAACAATTGGATTAACAGAAATGGCATAGTTGATCTTGGAACAGTTCAGAAAGTCCACAATCTCTCTATACTAAAGTGCAACACCCTTCCATTCCTGCGTACTTGTAAGTACGCAAGGTTTAATTCCTGCATACTTGTTAAGTACGCTCAGATTTCAACTCAAATTATGAAGAATTGTCAAGTCAAATAGCGAACCGGATATGAACGTTCAATCTAGAGGGTTCAAAAACAAATCAAGGAAGTTATACACAAATATTTTTGGCTTTTCTTGAATTTTTGATAAATTGTTAAGAAAATTGAACTGTTCATAAACTTAAAATCTTTTTGATCATTTTCTGAATAAAGATATACAAGTATATACATACAATCTCTTTTTGGTCAAAGTCATGAGGATCATATCAGGATATTATATGCAAGAATGATACATTATAAACATCAAAGAATATGGGATCATGTCATGGATTACTACTTATGCATACATAATAAGCAATATAAACAAGTAATTCAAGTTGGCAATATTATAAGATTTGAAACCATAAGCATCTTAGTATCACGTTCTTGTGTGTTAAAGTGATCATTATAAGTGTACAACGTGTACCCCACTGTTATGTTATCTAAATTTAAATTTGCACTATCTCAAGGCATCTAAGATTTTCCCAATGATTTTCAAAATTTCTAGGATGAAGTTACATCAGTTAGCACAGAAAAAATCAAGCAGAATCCATAAGGATTATCAGGAATCAAAAGATTCAGAATCAAGTGATTCATTTGTCTTGGTGTCATAGGATTTATTCTGTGAATATCGGAATGATGATTCAGGATAATGAATATGGTGTCTGAGGATTTAGGTAAGGGGATCCAACTTTAATCTGGATTTGATTTCAATGAATCAGGAATGATTCAAGGGTGAATATATTCTCAACGATTAATTTCAAGACATATCTTGGTTCAATCTCTCATTGCATACTTGTGAGTATGGACAGTGAGATGAACCGCAGTAATTGTGCTAACGACTTAACCCAAAACTATTCCCAGAAGAAAATACTTGCCAAAATCTTACATCCTATATCTGATAGTGATTTTTTGCATTCTTTTATGCACACACACACACACACTAGCAAACATGGGTTCAAATCACAGTTGAATTATTGATTTAGTTTCCACACTACTAATGATTTAAAGACGCTTATAGCCTACTGACAATTCAAAGTACTTGTAAATATGCAGATTAACAAATCAAACAATCAATCAAGTAAGCATGACGCAATCATTTCCCATATGTGCAATCTAAGACGTTTAGATCATTACTGATGTGCTATCATTTCCACTTTTCTTCAAATGACTTTGAAATTTTCTTGGTTTTCTATTTTGTTTGGTTTTTCTGAGATAATTTGAAAGAAATACAAACTTTACAAACATAAAAGGAAATAAGAGTTAACTTCCAAGAAAAAGTTTTGAGTTTTGAGAACAAGTTTTCACTCAGGATTGAACATTCCTATCATGTTGAATAGATGTTCAAAAAGGGTACGATCAAGCGCCTTAGTGAAAAGGCCAGCAAAGTTGTCATCCGTGTGAACTTTTACAAGTTAAATTAAGTGCTTATCAGCATAGTCAAGGATGAAGTGGTGACGAATCTCAATGTGTTTAGTTTTGGAATGTTTCACCGGGTTATTTGTGATGGACATGGTGGCATTGTTGTCAATTAAAAATGGAGTTCCAGTGAAGTTCAAGCCATAATCTCTCAATTGCTGCTGGATCCACAATATTTGAGAACAACAGCTTGCGGCAGCAATGTACTCTGCTTCACATGTTGAGACAGAAACCGTTGACTGCTTCTTACACTGCCAGGAGACCAGCCTGTCTCTCAAGAATTGACATCCACCAGAGGTTGATTTTCTATCGAGATTACAACCGCCATAGTCAGAATCAGTGTAAGCTTTGAATTCAAACGACTGTTGCTTAGAGTACCAAAGACCCAATCGGGGTTTCCTTTTTAGGTATCTGAAGTTCTTCTTCACATCTATCATGTGAGATTCCTTCGGTTGTGACAGAAACCTCGAGCACAAGCAGACAAAAAACATTATGTCGGGCCTTGAAGCTATGAGATACATAAGAGATCTGATCATCCCATGGTACAATTTACAATCCACATCCTTTCCATCTTTGTCCGGATGCAAAACGTGATTGACTGGGATCGGTGTACCGTAAGTACTACAATCAATCATTTTGTATTTCAACAAAATGTTGTGTACGTACTTAGTTTTATGTAGATAAATGCCATCCTCCCTTTGACCGACTTGCAGACCCAAGAAAAATGACAAGTCACCCATATAGCTCATTTCAAACTTGGACTTCATCACCCTTTCGAATTCCCTACACATCTCTTCATTTGTAGACCCAAAGATAATGTCATCAACGTACACTTGCACAAGTAGAATATCACCTCCTGCTTTTCGTATGAAGAGGGTCGAGTTAATTTGTCCACGATCGAAACCATTAGACAGTAAATGTTTTGATAAAGTCTCATACCATGCCCGAGGTGCTTGATGAAGACCATAAAGTGCTTTATCCGGTTTATACACTTTATCGATATTATGCGGATCTTCAAAGTCGGGTGGTTGAGTGACATAGACCTCTTCGTGAACTTTTCCATACAGGAAAGCACTCTTGACATCAAGTTGATAGACCTTGAAACCAAAGAATGAGTCATAAGCCAAAAACAGTCGAATGGCCTCAAGTCTAGCAACTGGGGCATACACCTTAGTGTAATCCAAGCTCTCTTGCTGATAAAAACCCTGAACAACCAACCTTGCTTTGTTTTTCACCACGACGTGTCGATCATCCATCTTGCATTTGAACACGCATTTGGTTCCAATCGGATGAATTCCCTTCAGAAGGTCAACCAAATTCCACACATGCAACTTTTAGAATTGAGACAACTCATCTTGCATAGCATCAATCCAGCAGTTGTCAGCGAGAGCCTCTTTCACATTCTTTGGCTCCAATTGGGATACGAATGCAACATGCAAATATGTTTCCATGATACCAGTGTCAAGTATCATAGCATACAGACTTGTGTTATCGACAATGATTCTATGACGGGTTAACACCGGCATTAGGATCACCAATAATGTTGTCAATTGGATGATTCTTATGCACTCTCGTCTCTGGTACTCGCGGTTCCTGGAGATTTGTATCAAGATTCGTACTTAACTCCCCCATATCATGTGAACCGGATGAAGACGATTCAATGTTGATTGGATCAACTAGAGCTTCATTTCCCTCACGAGCGTTAGGATCAGATGGAGCGTCTTTTCAATCAACATGAACAACTTCCTCGTCATCACTTGCATGAGTTCCAGATGCATATGCAGCATTGGAATCGGGAGTTACAATTGGTACAGTGGTATGAGTGGAGAAATTGGAGTCATCACCGCTATTAAAGAATTCGTACAAATGAGCGGCATCTTTGGCAGATAGATCAGGAAGGTTGAAAGACTTGAATAGTGCATCATAATCGAATCCCCATGTTGGACTGTAGGTTCTGATGGAGTGCTGTGTTTACTGTAATCCACTTCGAACCATTCTTCAACTGAGCGTGTTCCTATATTGTACACTCTCTTGCAGGGTGAGTTGGCAACATATCCAAAGAAGATGCCTTCTACCGCTTTTGCATGAAATTTGGATTTGAGATCCTTGTACTATAGCAATAAGGAACAGGGACTACCAAAAGGAACTAGGTAGTCAAGATTTGGATGTTGATTGTTGATCAACTCATAACAAGTTTTGTTGTGCCTTTTAACCACCAAAACTCTGTTTAAGACATGACAAGCTTGGCATCTAACAACATTGTCCTAGCAGTCTCGATCAAAGTTTTGTTCTTCCTTTTTGCAACTCTGTTCTGCTGAGGTGTGTACGGGGCACTAAATTCGTGACAAATACCCTTCTTGAGACAGAAAAGTTCTATCAAATTATTCTTGAACTCAGTTCCGTTATCACTCCTTATTCTACTAACCTTCGGCTTGCATAAAGATTCCAGGCTCAAGATAAAGTATTGAAGAATTTCAGCAGTCTGGTCCTTTGTACCTAAGAAATGCACCCAAGAAAAACGTGAGAAGTCATCGGTTACAACTAGACAGTATGACTTACCTCCAATACTCCTGATACTTATGGGTCCAAACAAATCCATGTGAAGGAGTTCCAAAGGGGTATCAATGGAGTTTTGGAGCTTGGGCTTGTGAGATTTCCGGTGTTGTTTGCCCTTTTTACAAGGCATACAGTCATCTGCAATGGCAAATCTCAGCTTAGGAACTCCGGTTACCAAACCGTTTCGGACAAGATGAATCATTTTTCGATAAGAAATGTGTCCGAGTTTCCTATTCCACAAGATTGAGTCAAGCTCTGTCGGTTCTGTAAGGAAACAAGTAGCAAATGATGAGGTGGTTGTTGTCACGCTCATATCGACCTGATAGGTGTCGTTTGTTCTTGGTGCTCTCATCAGAATCCACTCCGCAGGAACTTCAAAACCAGGCTCGAGAATCAAGCATTCAGACTTATCAAACATAACCGAGTACTCTTTATCGCACATCTGAGAAACACTCAACAGGTTATGCTTCAGCTGCTCGTAGTATTTGACGGTGTCAAAGCTAATACATCCATTTGTAACCACGCCTTGACAAGTGATACTGTCGCCTTTATCTCATGCAAAGGCCACATAGCCTCCTCTGAATTGTTTAACATCTTAAAGCAAGGCCATGTTGCCTGTCATGTGCCGGGATCATCCACTATCTACATACCAACGGTTAGAAATAGTTCCTTTTGGATTTCCCTACACGAGTCACAAGCAAATTAGTTAGATTTGGAGACCTAAGCCATAGTGGTCTTGGGTCGTCCGTCTTTCTCAAAATAAACAACCTCTATTAACTCGCAATCATGACTATCAAAAATGGGTGAATCCTTATAAGATTTAGGATCAGAAGGTTCAGAGTTTTTGGTTTTCTTGGTCCAGGACCTTTTCTTTTTAGCTTCTTAAACATTGAGCTTGCTGGTCTCAACTTTGGGTGAACTAGTGGAAGTTTCACCTTGTTGACTACCAGCTAGCTGCTGTTCAAGTTTTCTTAACCTCTTGTTCCTTCTTCTTCTCTGTGGCTTAGAGAGTTTCACCACAGGCTTCTCACCAGATTATGTACTACCAGAGGTAGATACAATGGGTTTAGCAGGTTGCTTCTCCCGTTTTGAAACAGATGGTTTAGCCTCAGATGGTGTCTTAGGCTTCACCATAGGTTTCACCGGTCACCTCATAGAACTTTGGGTTCTCTCTCAGCAATGTGGTATACATGTCAAACTTGGGTGGTAAGGCATCCAGAAACTTCTCCACAAACTCATCAGCAAGATACTTGAGGTCATACGACTTCAACTTAGTCTAAAGATGATAGAATTTAGAAATAAGTTCATCAGTTGATTCATTCTCCATGTACCTGAAACACTCATACTGTTTCCTTAGAAGCTCTCTCTTGCTCTTCTTGACATCACTGTTCCCCTCAAACCTCTTCTGAATGGCCTTCCATAGATCTTTAGAATTATCATATCCACAACGAGGAATCAGTGTACTAGATGTACTCCTCAAAGCATGCTTTCCAATTCAAAAAAATCATTTACATTAAGTTGCTTTGGTGGTTTCTGAGGAGTCCTAATCTTGTTTTCATAGTTAAACAGGATACTGAGGTTTTGAAGGTTTGCCATGGTGTAACACTTAGACAAAAATCAGAAAATCAGCACAACTTGCGCACTTAAAAACTGGTCCTGCGCACTAAGTAAAATGGTCTTGCGCACTTAGTAAAATGGTCTTGCGCACTTGAATTTTGTTCTTGCGTAGTTAGTAAGTACGCACGAACAAGTGTTAAGTACGCACGAACAAATGATAAGTACGCACAAAGTTGATCTTGCGTATTTAACAAGTATGCACCAAGGCTGTCATTTTAGCCAAAAATGGTAAGTACGCAGTTCACTTTATCCACCTGCTTCACCAACTTTTTTTGGTCGCCAGAAAATGCTCAAATCTTCAAAAATTGAAGTTTTGAACAAATTGATCATCCCAAAAGGTTAGAAACTTGTTTCTAACAAACCCTTGGTGATCAAAACACTCAAACAAACAACAAAAAGGTCGGATTTTGAAGGATTTTTGCTTCTAAAATAGCGCTCAAGAGCTACCTCTATTTTATCACAAAAATCACCAAAAGCGGTCACTTTTTGCTTGTAAAAGGCTATAGATTGTGTCGAAAATGCTCCTAACACACTCACAACACTCGAAATCAAGAGCCAATGCTCTGATACCATTTGAAGGTCCCGGGTGTCTCGGATCGTTACGTGCGAGCGTGTGTGATTATTCGACCGGGTGCGGAATGCTCGTGACTAGGTGGAGCATCAGACAACACAACAAAGTAAACCGAAAACAAACAAGAAATACTTCAAACTTCGTCTATTGATAATCACAGCCGGTTACAGAGAATGAGTGCCTTCATATTTTCTTTCAAGACCAGCTATATATACTAAGACATGTTACCTGCGCACTTGTCAAGTGCGCAGGTATTAACTCATGCGTACTTTGCAAGTACACAGCATTTGTTCATGCATACTTGCTAAGTACGCAGGATCTATATCCTGCGCACTTGTTAAGTTCACACAACACTTAACAAAGACTAACAAAGTACAAGTACCTACATATACGTTTACAACTCGATAAACCAATACGTACATATACTAAATACAAATACAAGTACAGAAAGTAAAGTACAAAAGCATAAGACAACATCCAGAGTGTCTGACACACAAACATGCTCCAACAGCCAGCTTTTGAATCTATTAAATATGGTCCTTCCCATTTGGGTGCTAACTTTTCATCACTGGACTTGATGGTATTATGAAAGGTTTTTCTGAGTACTAGGTCACCCACTTGGAATCTTCTAGCTTTGATATTTTTATTGTCAGACTTAGCTATCCTCTGCTGCTATGCTGTAATCCCGATTTTTGCGAGATCTCTGATCTCATCAATGGTGTCAAGATCCTGAGCAAGGATTTCATTGATAGTTTCAGGATCCTGAAGGCTGATTCTTGCTGTAGGGATAACTACTTCTGTTAGGATTACGGCTTCTATACCAAAGACTAATGAAAATGGGGCTTGCCCTGTTGCATTTTTTGGGGTTGTTCTATCTACTCAAAGGACTAAGGGTAATTCTTCTGCCCATCTTCCTTTCTTGGCACCTAGTCTCTTTTTGAGGTTGTTTATGATAATCTTGTTGCTTGACTCTGCCTGCCCATTTGCCTGAGGATGTACGGGTGTTGAAGTTATCATTTTTATTCCCCAACTGGCACATAAATTAGCAGTTCTTCTTCCGATGAATTGGGATCCGTTATCACATGTTATCTCTGCGGGGATCCGGAACCTTGTGAGGATATTGCGCTTTATGAAAGATATCACTTCCTTCTCTCAGACTTGAACAAAGGCTTCCGCTTCAATCCACTTGGAAAAGTAATCGGTCATTGCAAGCATAAATACCTTTCCACCTGGTGCTTTAGGAAATTTGTTGACTATGTCTATTCCCCATTTCATAATTGGCCAAGGGGATATGATTGAATGTAATGGTTCTGCTGGCTGGTGGAGTACATTGCTATGTCTTTGACAAGAATCACACTTTTGGGCATAATTTATAGCATCTATCCTAATGGTTGGCCTGTAGTATCATGTTCTTAGAACTTTGGAAAAGAGTGCTCTGCCCCTAATGTTGTTGTCACAGTCTCCTTCATGTATATCTTTTAAGACCTCAATTGTTTCAGGATCCTTCAAGCATTTCAAGTATGGACTTGCAAGTGATACCTTTATGTGGAAAGCTCTATGATTCTTCTCATCTTCTGGGATTTCACCATTTTCCAAATATATTTTGATGCGTGCTATTGATGTCATGTGATAAGTATATAAAAATATAATAAATATATTTTTAGGATGATTTCACAAGATCAGGTTTTAAATTTATAAAATGATAATTACGTTAACTTAAAACACAAACAATAGGAAAGTGTACCTATCGCATCGTAATATAGTTTAGGTAAGAACCAAGTATCGAACCAATGGGCACGATCGAGTTTCAATACTCAACTTTTGTTATCGTTTAGCCAGATTAGTTAATGAGTGGGTTTTATGTGTTTGTGAAGAAGAAAAGTAAATGACGGTAAAGTAAATAGCATAAAAGTAAAAATGTGCGTGAAATGTGTAACAGAAATGTAAATAGTAGAAAAGTAAATAAAGCGAAAAATGATCAGATCACGGAATGTATTGCTTCGGGATTCGAATCAGCTTGGTACATGATAATGTTAAGTTAACTAATTCAGTGGTATAACTACTACAAACTTGTGACCCGGGTCACCGCTAGAGCCTCTCCTCACTAAATTTGATTTGAAAATTATATTATTTAAAAAGTAGTAGTGCCTCCCGTTAGAGACAACAATTACCCTTAACCCATCGAACGGTCATCTCTGGGTTGGTTTAAGACATCGGACTCAAAAAGCTTTATATTAAAGTTAAAAAGGTGATTATATTTTGCTCACCGGGAGGCGGTGTAACAATGTGACCAAGTATAAAGGCATACCATTCCCAACATGAGTTCACCAATTCTTGGTCGCATAATAATCTCGTATAAAGACGTACGATCTTAGAAGTATAGACCAAGCCTTGGCTTATCAATCTCTTCTCGTATAAAGACGTACGAGTTTCAAAGGAAGTTTGATAAAAAAACAGTTTTACGATCTTACTCTTTAAAATCAAGACACTCACAAATATAAAGACGGATTTAGACAATAATAAAATCCCATCACAAGATGGTTTTTGAGAACGAATTAGTTAAATACATAAACATACCACTTCATTAATAGGTTAAACATTAACAAGCACCAAACATCATCTTCACCCTAGCAATACAAAGAAGTTGTAGCCACGAATGGCCATAACGACTACCTTAATGATGAGTTTAGTAGGCTCCCATATTGTGTAACAAGTAGGAAAAGCCCCCATACTCTCTACTCTCTACTCTAACTACGAGAATGCTTTCTTCTTGAGTGTTCTTTAGGTCTAGATTGGTGTGTGGAATGAATAACTCAGGCATCCTATTTATAGGCCTCAAAATGTGAAATGCACAGTCGTACAATGGGTTGCACAGTCATGCAAAGGCCTAGGGAATCAAACAGGATGCAGGGGACACGGTACTGGGCCGTGGGAAGCAAGGGACGGCAATGCATGACCGTGCATCCCCCTGCTTCCTCCCAGTTTTGTCTTTTAGCTGCTTGGTTGACTTTTGTTGACCAATTTTGACTTCTTGGGGGTCAATGCTCGGGAATGAATCTTCTAGAAGCTTGAATTGTTGGTGTTTTTGATAGGTTTTAGCTTGATTTATATTTTCAACACCGAATAACCTGCAATTACAAAATATAAGTATTTTAAGCATAAATTGCAAGATTATTATTCAATTAGTAACATAATGTGGGATTATTATGTGTGTAAAATATGTATAAATGATGGCACATAGCTATCCATGAGCTTTTAACCTGTTCAGAATCTTGGTTTTTCCAGGTCTCTTATATTTGACACCTGTTTATCTTCTATGGGGTCAATAGATGGGCTCATGATGTGTATTATTAGGATATTGCTATCCAATGGTATTTTTAGTGTTGATCCCAGGTTTGCTAAGGCATCGGCCTCAGTATTTTCTTCTCTAGGAACCTGTTTAATTTGGAAAATATCGAATTGTGGGGTTAAATTTTTTACTATTTCAAGGTATCGTATTAATCTTTCACGTTTTGCTACATAAGAGCCATTAAAATGGTTAGTGATTAATAATGAATCAACGTATACTTGGATATACCTAATCTTCATATATATGGCCGGTCATAATTCTGCTATTAGTGCTTCATGTTCTGCTTCATTGTTAGTTGCTTGAAATTCATAACTAAATAACTAGGGTTGTGGTGATTTTAGTATGATACCTAATCATGTGTCTGTTACATTAGATGCACCATCAATGTGTAGGATCCATATATCCTTTGTTCCTTCTAGTTGTTGGACTTCTAAATCAGCTTCTTGTTGGATATTGCTACTAATATCTGCGACAAAGTCCACTAGTGCTTGGGATTTAATTGTTGTTCTGGGCTCATATATCAAGTTATAAGCGCTCAGCTTTACAGACCATTTAGCCATTCTTCCTGACATCTCTGGTTTTCTCAAAACACACTTTATAGGATAGTTAGTTTTAATATGTATAGGATGAGTCTCAAAGTAATGTCTAAGTTTAGTAGATGTCATAACTAATGCTAGAATTAATTTTTTGAGATAGGAATACCTGGTTTCCGTGTCCAGTAGACTTTTAATTACATAATAAATAGGATATTGTTGTCCTTCGTGATCCTTAGTTAGAACATCACTTAGTGCGCTTTTGGATACTGCTAGGTATAGAAGTAATGGTTCATTATCCTCTAGTTTCCTTAGCAAAGGTGCTGATGCTAGATATTTCTTTAAGGCTTGGAATGCTTCTTCATGTTTCTCTCTCCATTCGAACATTTTGTTTTTCTTCAGGATATCATAGAATTCTCTGCATCTTTATGAGGATTTTGAAATAAATCTGTTGAGAGGTGCTACTCTTCCTGTCAGTCCTTGTACTTCTTTTACATTTGATGGCGATATTAAATTGATGATAGCATTGATTTGCTCTAGACTTGCTTCTATTCCTCTTTTGGTTACGATATATCCAAGTAATTTTTGAGCTTCGACTCCAAAGTGACATTTTGAAGGGTTGAGTTTCATATTATATTTATCCAAAATGTTAAAAGCTTATTTGAGATCTCCGAGATGATCTTCAGCTTTCTTTGACTATCACGTCGTTTATGTATACTTCCATCGTGTCCCCTAATTTGTCTTTAAACATCATATTAACCAGCCTCTGGTATGTGGCTCCTGCATTTTTAAGACCAAAAGGCATAGCAATATAATAATATATACTTGTCAGGATCATGAAGGCAGTATCCTCTTGACCCGAAGATTCCATTTGAATTTGCTGGAATCCTGAAGAGGCATCCATGAAGGTCAGCATCTCATGGCCTGTTGTGGCATCAATCATTGAATCTATATGTGGCAAAGGGAAAGGATCCTGAAGGGACAGGCTTTGTTGAGATAAGTAAAGTCTATACAAACTCTCTATTTCCCATTCTTCTTTTGTACCACCACCACATTTGCTAGCCCCCTTGGGAATTTTACTTCTCTTATCATTTTTTACTTGAGTAGTCTTTCAACTTCTTCTTGTACGATAATATTTCTTTCGGGTGCAAATTTTCTTCGTTTTTGATGTATAGGCCTGCAATTGTTATCTATACCAAGTTTATGTGTTATAATTTTTTTAGATATACCTGAAATATCCTCGTGTTTCCATGCAAACATTGATCTTCTTTCTTTTAAGAAATTCATAAGTTCTGGTTCAGTATCCTTGGGGATATTAGATCCCACAAGCACTTTGATGTTTGGATTCGCGGGGTCCAAGGATACTTCTTTAATCTCCTGCTCTCTTGTTTCCAATACACCTTATGCTTGTTTCTTTAATTGCTATGCCTGCCTTGTTTTCGCAGAAGGTTTCATTTATGAAGTATAACAGTCCTTTGCATCTTGGTGATCGCTATTTATCTTCACCACCCCCAAGGTGTTGGCATTTTGACACACTGATGATATGTTGAAGGAACATCACTCATGTCATGAATCCATGGTCTCCCTGAGATAATATTATAAGAAGATAAACAATCAATAACACAAAATGTTTGGATAGAATTTACTCCCTCGATATAGATAGGTAGCATGATATCTCTCACGGTTGTTTTAGCCTCTCCGTTGAATCCTAATAGTACTGAGGATTTCGCTATGATCTCTGTCTCGGGGATACCCATTCATTTCAATGCATCCAACTGGATAGAATTCATCGAGTTGCCTCCGTCTATAAGGATCCTGCGTACAAAGTGATTCAAAATATACAAAGTGATAACTAGACCATCATGATGGGGATCTTGAACGTTTTCTCTGTCATCTACATCAAACAAGATCATTTCCTTGTCTGTTGAGGCTGAGGATCTTGTTGGCTTGTCTCCCTTTTCTGCCTTAGCTTCCTTAGCATATCTTTTTGCTGCTGTCACACCCCGCCTAGGGCGGAAACACGGGATGCGGCGGAGTAGGTGATCGATCATAGCCTTTGATTACAACAAACGACATCTAAATGCATTCATTGCCAAAGGTTTCAGTCATTACATGAAATGATAAATTATTTCAAGACAATACATGCCAAAATACCATACTTAGCCAAGTACATGGCTTAAATAACAAGTTTGTTAGCTATGACCTAGATGTACTAGATTATAACCAGAAAACTTCAAAAGTGATCCTACGTGCATTCATGCCTTTCCTTCCATGATTAGTTACCTAAGAAATACATGCTAAAATGTCAACATAAAGTTGGTGAGTTCACAGGTTTAAGTAAACAGTAAAATATGTTTTATTTGGACTACGAGATTTCCTAGTGTGTAAAGCATTGTCGATCAAACAATACTTATGTATGCGCATTGTTACCATAAGCTACAATAACCGACACTTGACGTTTATGTGTGAGAGCCCCGCCCAATGTTTTGTCATGAAACATTGTATGTGTTTTTGTATGGACAGTATGCACCTGCTTTGACCTCCAATCAAGGTTAGCGCGACTAACCACGAGTGGGGGGTGTCAACCCAAATAGATCTATTCATGTGTTCCACGTCTGAATCAACTAACGGTTATAGTATTCCCGGGGACTTAGTATGACAGTTGTGTACTCATGTAAAAATCAGTTTGTGTACTCGTATCCAAATATGAGCTATGTATTCTCCCCCGTATGTTTAAAAACAAATTTAAAACAAGTAAAGTGGGACCGTGAGACTCAACATATCAACTGTAGTGGTGAGTGATGTGGTATGCTGTGAGTCCAACGTGTGTCCGACCTATCCATGCCCTAGATTAATTTGGACACCTTAGGTTCTATGTAGTTGTTTATGAGGTGCGTTGGTCACATGACCAATACCCGAAGTCTTGACCCTTGCCTTGCAATAAATTGCAAGGGTCCGATCCGATTGCCGTTGGTGATATATCTTGTCGTTTCAAGTAGTTATGTTTATTAAAATCCCTTTAATAAATATTATGGTTCAGTCTTGTAGTTGTCAATATTTCGTTTTCGGTTTGATTCATTCTTTATGATAATATATATATATATATGTGTGTGTGTGTGTGTGTGTGAGAGAAATGTCATGAAATAATAATTATATTATCTTTTCAACCATATATATTTATATATGCTTATATATAAATATATGGTTATTATTTTTCATAAAATATATATGTAACTATATGTTTAACTATTTTTATAAGATGATTGTAGTCTACCAACACTATTCCACTCTTTGAAATATTAACTCGTGTTGACATGTTTTGACTCTTATAATACATCAAAGGTTATCAAATCAGTATTAGAGTAATCTCTCAAGTTTATATAAATACATCAATCATCTTGATTTTCTAAAGCCACATTTTATTTTGTAATTATAGTTTTGATTTGACATGATATGCACAAAATCTGCTTTATTTTTCATACTTACTAATTATAAAATATTAATATAATAAAAATATAGTTTACATCAAGTAATGAAAATAAAATCTAGTATTATTATACCCATAATGCCATTCAGGAAGCCTACAAAATAAGATATCCAGTATTGGCACTTGATGTATAATAAGATGCTATCTAATATAAGTTTATACTACACCATTTCTCTTATTCTCTTAATAATAATGTTATATGTTAACCCTTATATTAATAATAAAATAAATTATTATTTATTTATGTTATACTTAAAATAATTTTTTAAGATAATAATGATTAATAATCATTAAGTTAAAATAGTACTTAGAATTTTTATAACTTTTAACCGTTGTTTCTCACGTTAAAACACCGTCTTTTATTTATTATTCAAATATTAACCGTTATAACTATTATAACTGTGGTGGTTGCAAACAGGTGGCGGGAGAGGGGTTGGGCTGTTGTTGTTACTGCTGAGAAGAGCACAAGGGTGAAGGGGTGAGGTGGTTTCAGTTGGAGGTGTCGAGAGGGTGAAGAAGGAGTAGTAGTGGTGGTTGGAGGTGCTCGATGAAGGTGAGGTGGTGAGGTGGTGTGGTGGTGGTTTTGGTGGAGAGTGATGGTGATGTTGTTTCTTGTTCCAAGTCATGAGTGAAGAGGGTTTTGGTATTGCTTTAGCCGAGAGCCACAAGAGGGAGGAGAAGGGTGAAGGTGGTGGTGTTGAAGGGGTGGTGGTGTTGAAGGTGTGGTGGTGTAGTTGTTTGTTGTGGAGCCGAGAAGAAGAAGTGAAGGTGGGAGGTGTGGTGATGGTGTGATGAGGGTGGTGGGGTGTCGAGAATTTGAATGAAGGAAAAAGTGATTCTTTCGAGTATGCACACCATTTGGATATATCTTTCCAAGCGGTTGTTTTATCATTTTTCCTCGGCCATTTTGTTTTTTCTCTAAAATCCTGCATTGCATACATTAGTTTGAGATATCAACAGAAAAGAAAAAATCAGATATTTTAGGATACTCTTCTTCATCCTCATTATCCTCGACTACATTGATCCTATTGTTCTCAGGTCTTGAATATGGTTTGAATTTATGCTGTTTGTAGGTCGGTGATTCTGACTTCCGATTAGGATGGTCATATTTGGACGATGTATCGATCCTCGTTTGAATTTTCTTATCTTCTTCAAGCCTTATAAATCTTAGGCTCGATTTCTATCTTCATCCAGGCTTTTACATGGGTTCATTACGAGGTCTTCATAGAATTGAAAATCTCTTTTTAACCCCATTTTGAAGGCCTGAACAGCAGTATCAAGATCAAGATTGGGAATCTCCAAGGATTCTCTACCAAGCCGACTTACATAATCCCTGAGGGATTCATCATAATTTTGAACTATCCTATATAAATCGTTAGCTAATCTTTCAAATGTTCTACTGCAAGAAAATTGATTATTAAATAAATTAACTAGATGAGAAAATGAAGTAATAGAATAAGGAGGAACGCTTAGTAGCCATTTTAGAATGGATCCGGTGAGAGTTGATCCAAAGCCTTTGCATAAACAGGCTTCTTTCAAATCTGACGTGATAAGGATGATTTCCATCCTTTCTCTATATTGAGCAACATGTTCTTCAGGATCCGTAGTTCCGTCATACAATTTCATTTTTGGGATCTAAAAACGTTTTGGCATCTCTGCATCGCATAGTGGTGGCACAAATATAGACATCCTATGGCTTGACGTGATATTTCAGGTATTGGTTGTACTACACCAGGTACACTTGAGATCATGTCCTTTAGTTTCTTTAATTCTTTAGCCATTATTGGACTAATCCCAGTATCCTGCATAGGTCCAACATTATTAGTTTTAAAAAATTGATTATCGTAAATGTTACCATTGTCTTTGTTTTGTGATGAGGATCCTGATGGAACACTAGGATCCCTGCTGGATGTTACTCTAGTAGTCTGAGTTGGATTATTCGTGCCGATTTGCTGCTTGGGAATAAAATCTCCCAAATAGTTTATTGAAGATCCTGGAGTACTGGGGTTTTTGGATTTATCTAAGTTGTTGCATCCACAAGTTTCTTTGATTCCTTCATATTTTCTATTTCCCTCAAAAACATTTGATTTGTTTTCTACTGCTGTTCCATTGTTTGTTTCATTTGCGTAAACTGTCACACCCCCAAATTCCACTAACGAAGTTTTACCGTTTGGTGTGTGACAAACCATCTCAGTCACTAGTTACATCAAACAACACTATATGGGACTCGAATGGAAAAATATAAAAGTTCAGAGTTTATACGGAAGCGTCTAAACAAGAAGAAAATGCGCAAAACAAATGCGCTCAAGTCTAATAAGACAAGTAAATTGTTTTAAATGCTTGCATAAGGATGAACTGATAGTAGGACTCCATGCATGTCCTAAGTGTGCAACATGTGCATTAGCAACCTGAGAAACATGTAAGAAAAAGTGTCAACACGAGGTTGGTGAGTTCACAGGTTTGTTAGTGAATAAACTGTTTGAGTGTTTGCCGGATCCACATACATAAGTCACAACTATTGTTAGCTAGACAATGTACAAGTTACTCTAAGCGTTCGTAACCGAAGCTGACTGTTTGTGTTTGAATGCCTCCCGCCAGGTCTATCAACTCTCGCAATGTGTTTAGGCCAACATTTCACCCGTTCGACCTCCAATCGTGTTTGCGCGACTAACGCGGTTTGGGTTTGTCAAACCCCGTAGTACTACTAAACATTACCTCGCTAAGATCCATATTAACGGTTCGATGTGTGTGAGGACTTTCATGATAGTGTTTGCACTTAGGTAAACAAGTGGTAGTGAAATATTATGGGATCCGTGTTTGTCTGTATACTTGCTTCTCCCCCTACGGGAAAGCAAGTAACACAATGTTAGTTTGTATGCTTGTTTCTCCCCCAACGGGAAACAATTAAAACTATGATTGTTTGTGTGCATTTTCTCCCCAATGGGAAAACAAGTAAAAGATATTTGTTTGTGTACATGTTTCTCCCCCAACAGGAAAACGAGTAAAAAGGCATCGTGAAACTCACCTGAGTTGCGTACGAGTAGCACCACACAAGGATTCAAAAGGGAGCACAAGTGTTAGCCTGTGAACAGCTTATGTATGCCCTAGAATTATAAGCATAATATTTAGTGATACAATGGGATTGTGACGATGACACAGAAGGGTGAACATCCTAAGACGCACTAATCATTAGAGAGTAGACGAACTTGTCCACAGGAATAAGGATAATAATTAAGATAAAAGTGTTTCGTGTCGAACGTCTCTAATTATGAATAATATTATTTAAATAATTATTCATGTGTTTTCGCCATTAAATAATGGTCTAGGAAAATAATATAAATTATTATATTATTTTTAAACTCGTAGAATCAATACGATAATCATTTATGTGGCAAAAAAAATATATTATTTTTATTCGAGGATAAAACGTAGGTAATAATATAAGTAATTATATTATTTTAAAGTTCGAAGTGTTACACAATGTTTATTAATGTGGTGAAAATAATATATAAATATATTATTTTTAATCGGAATCAAGGGTTAAATAATAATATAAATATACTATTATAAATGTGAAAAATATTATTAAAAATGGGTTATAAAACTAAAACCGAGCCTACGGGTGGTTTCCGAGGTTAAAACATATTAATATAATAATATAATAATATAGAAAATGTTTTTGTATAAAAATATAGTGTAAAAAGTGGCCAGAAAAATAAACGGTGTTAGTGAGGTTCGAACCCAGGTCTCACCTACA
Source organism: Smallanthus sonchifolius (assembly GCA_023525975.1). Taxonomy (NCBI): domain Eukaryota; kingdom Viridiplantae; phylum Streptophyta; class Magnoliopsida; order Asterales; family Asteraceae; genus Smallanthus; species Smallanthus sonchifolius. The sequence continues at coordinate 23,554,501 of CM042043.1, forward strand.
CCAACACACTGACTTAACCACTCCAGCCCGCTAGGGAATCGCAACAGAAGCCGGATCAAAGGCGTTTTAAACCTCAACACTCTTGGATTCTTCCCCTTAACCAAAGTCGAATCCTGATTCCTACAATTTTGATTGCGATTGATCTTAGGATCATAGGGCTTTTGCTAAATGATGTATGGCGAGTCAACTGGTGAGTTTAATTGAGAAAACATCAAGTTTAGGTTGGTTAATTATCGTATGGAAACCGAAACCCTAGTTTATGAAAATGAAATCAATTTGATTAAATCTGGTATGAAAATTAGTTGGATTCATAGGGCTTTCAATAAGCATTGGATTGCGATTCTAGTCGTGTAGATTAATTGGATTTAGGTCAAGTCGGGACTGGTGATCGATTAAACCCAAGATGTGATGAACCCTATAACTAGTTCATCATTGATTTGATGATATAAGTTTGAATTAGCATAGGGCTTTCATAGGGTAGATGATTGCGAGTCTATCCATATGATTTAATTGAATTGTAATCGTGTTTAGTTTAGGGTTCGACCAAACTGTATTTGGATGAAACCTAGAAATCGGTTTGTGTTTGATTCGATGTTATAAGCCCCAATTGACATAGGGCTTTCAATGTAGACACTGACACGAAGCTAAGGGTATGATTAGATACCTGAATTATTTTCGAATTGGTAGTGCTCGGCTAGAATCCATTCGCGATTCCGACGAGAGGTCCCGACGTCTCCTGCTGCGACTCCGGCAAAATTGATGTGTGTAGAACACTCAGAGAGGTTCGTTCAACATGCGCAGGGTGTTTGATTTTGAATTGGTAATAGGAATTTGTTGAATTCGATGATATGATTAAGTGTGTCGACAGTTAATGACATCAACGTGCAATTTCAGTTACAATTTCGAACATAATTCAGTTGTAGTTGCGAATTTGAGTCAAGAACCATGAGATTTGACTTTACAAAAGTCAAAAGAATCCAAATGTCTTTGATTTTGACTTCTTAAATCAACATATTTGATTTAGAGTAATTACAACTTTGGTCCTTGTAGTTTTAGATGCGTTTGAGTTTGGATATAGGCAGAATTAGTCCCTGAGGTTTGTAACTGAGTTAATGGAATTTTATCAGGTGTCACATCATCCCCTAGTAGAAAGAATTTTTATCCTGAAAATTAAAATAAAGAAAAAAAAGTTTTTGGATGTCACATCATCCCCTATTTGATAGAATTTTTCATCCTGAAATTTAGGATAGTACCTTATAAGTTTTACTCGGAGTGCTTGAACAGATGAGGATACTTGCACATCATTTGATCCTCTCTCTCCCATGTGAATTATGGTCCGCGTTTCGAGTTCCAACAAACTCTGACAATAGGGACCTAATTGTGTTTGAGCGTTTTGACTTCCCTATCAATGATTTCGACCAGTTTTTCAATGAAGCGTAATTGTTCATCGATTTGTAGTTCCTCAAGCGAAACCACGAGTGTCTCATCTACTAGACATTTCTTCAAGTTTGAGATGTGAGAGACATTGTTTACACCACTCAGTCCTTCAGGTAGGTCCAGTTGATACGCTACTAGGCCAATTCTCTTCACTATCTTGAACGGTCCAACATAACGAGGGTTTAGTTTGCCTCGTTTCCCAAAATGAATTACACCTTTCCAAGGTGAGACTTTTAATAAGACCATGTCGCCAACTTGGAACTCTAACGGTTTGCAACGCTTATCGGCGTAGATCTTTTGACGATCATGAGCTACCGCCATACGGTTTCTAATTTGAACGATCTTTTCAGATTTATCGAATACGAGTTCAGGACCCGTAAGTTGGCTATCCCCAACTTCAGCCCAACAAATAGGAGATCGGCATTTCCGTCCGTATAATGCCTCGAATGGTGTTGCTTTGATGCTAGTGTGATAACTATTATTGTAGGAGAATTCCACTAAAGGCAAGTGAGTTTCCCAACTGTTACCGAAATCAATCACACAAGCTCTTAGCATGTCCTCAAGAGTTTGAATAGTACGTTCCGTTTGGCCATCTGTTTGAGGATGGTACGCTGTGCTCATATCCAGGCGCGTGCCTAGAGATTTTTGAAAAGATTTCCAGAAACGTGAGGTGAATCGAGCGTCACGATCGGAAATGATTGAAATGGGAACTTCGTGCCAAGAGACTACTACTTTCAGATAGATGCGAGTTAATTTCTCCATCTTGTCAGTCTCTTTGATTGCTAGAAAGTGAGTGGACTTAGTCAAACGATCTACGATCATCCAGATAGTGTCGCATCCGGTAGGAGTTCGGGGTAGTATAGTGATAAAGTTCATGGAAACCTGCTCCCATTTCTACTTTGCAATTTCTGGTTGTTGGAGCAAACCTGAAAGTTTTTGGTATTCAACTTTTGACCTTCGAGCAGGTCAGTCACTTGCTCACATAGGTGGCAATATAAGCTTTCATGTTCGGCCACCAATAAAGAACCTTTAGGTCATGATACATCTTATCGGAAACAGGATGAATAGAATTATGATATTCATCCATTACAGGTTTCCTTATGTTCCCGTACTTTGAAACTCACATTCGCTTCGCGAAGTAGCGAATACCGTCCGATTTAACCTCGAGTTAGTTCTCCATACCATGTGTGGATTCCAACGGTAGGTTTTCCCTCTTTCAGGGCTTCGAGTGGAGCACTACGGATCTGATCACGTAATCCGGGGTGGATAGTGAGTTGTAATGCTCGAACTCGTCTGGGCTTAGATTCTTTTCGGCTTAGGGCATCGGCTACTACGTTAGCCTTGCCCGAATGATACTTGATAGCACAGTCATAGTCGTTCAAAAGTTCAACCCAACAAAGTTGTCGGATGTTCAACTCCTTATGTTCGAAGATGCGCCGAAGACTCTTGTAATCGGTGCAGGTAGTGCGTTTGTTACCATACAAGTAGTGTCTTAAGATTTTCAATGCAAAAACTACAGCTCACAATTCCAAATCATGGGTTTTGTAGTTTTTCTCAAGAATTTTCAATTTTCAGGAAGCATATGCGATAACCTTCTCGCCTTCCATTAACACACAACCGAGACCTTGAATGGAGGCATCGCAATATACTAAGAAGTCATCCGTTCCCTCGAGAAGAGATAGGATGGGTGCACTAAAGAGTTTCTGCTTTAACAGTTGGAATGTTGATTCCTAAGTATCGCTCCAGTTATAGGGTTTACCCTTTTAAGTTAGGGCAGTAAGAGGTTGAGCGATCTTCGAGAATCCTTCAATGAATCAGTGGTAGTAGCCGGCCAACGCTAGAAATTTTTGCACCTCAGTTGGAGTTGTAGGTGCCGCCCAATTCTTGATGGCTTCTACTTTAGTTGGATCGACATGTATTCCTTTCTCGTTGGCTACATGCCTTAAGAATTGAACTTCACAAATCCAAAATTCGCACTTGGAAAACTTCGCGTACAATTGCTCATGTCTCAGCAATTCCAGAACTAAACTTAGATGATCCTCATGTTCTTCCTTGTTCTTGGGATAGATGAGGATATCGTCAATGAAGAAGATGACGAACTGATCAAGTTAAGGTTTACACACACGGTTCATGAGATCCATGAACACCGCGGGTGTGTTGGTTAGTCCAAAATGCCTGGCCATAAACTCGTAGTGGCCGTACCTAGTTCTGAAAGTAGTCTTAGAGATATCTTCATCTCAGACTCTTAGTTGATGGTAACCGGATTTAAGATCGATCTTGGAATAGAAGCTTGATCCCTGGAGTTGATATAACAAATCATCAATACGGGGTAGAGAATAGCGATTCTTGATAGTCACTTTGTTCAGCTCACGGTATTCGATACACATACGGAAAGTCCCATCTTTCTTCTTGGCGAATAAAACTGGAGCTCCCCATGGCGATGAGCTAGGTCTTATAAAACCCTTATCTAAGAACTCTTGCAGTTGTGTAGACAATTCTTGTAGCTCACAAGGTACAAGTTTGTACAGTGCTCGAGCAATACGGACCGCTCCGGGTGCTAAATCAATTTGGAATTCGACTTGACGATGAGGCGGAAGACCAGGTGTGTCTACGGAAAATACTTCTAGATAATCACGAACAATTGGAATATCATCAAACTTCTTCTCCTCGGATGGTTTTTCGGCGACAAGAGTCAGAATGGCGGTATGAGCCTTACGCAAACATTTTTGTGCCTTCATGAAAGATATGATGCCTACGACTGCACCACTCTTTTTTCCTTAGGCCGAAAGAATTTCTCCACTAGGGAGAGGAAGGCAAACCATTTGTCACGTCAAATTATTTCAGCTTGGTTCTTAGATAACCAATCCATACCGATAATCATGTTAAAACTGCCAAGTGTGACTGACATGGGGTCAATGTCAAGCTTATGACCAACTGATCCTATCTTACATCATCTAAGAATGTGGGCTGTTTCGATTATTTGACCGTCCACTATTTCTATAGTGTACTTAGTTTCTAATAGAGTTGGAGTACTACCGTACCAACGTGAAATTTGTGAAGTCATGCTGAGACTTCTAATGAGACCCGTGCTTATAAGGTAAGCGTCGGTTAATGCAAAGGTCAAGGGAAGAGATTCACATGTAGGAAAGAAAAATCTAATGAGATATAGATACCAGTTGTACAAGGGATAGGTTGTCTGTTTAAGTAATCACGTTCAACTGTCGGTTGGTTTGATTAAATCCCCATTTTCTAATGCCATTGAAATAACTAGGTATGCTAGGGTATAAATCAAATTAGACTAAGGATTAGTCACCGGATAAGGCAATAGGGTCAAATGGAATTTATTGTTGGAGTGTAAGGAATAACGTGTTAGCTTTAGAAGGAATTCTTCAAATTCCGCTTACATACTTGGAGTCGACGGGTTTGCCATGAGATTTTTTTAGAGTTTCAATCAAGATGGTTTATGTGATCATGTTTGAATGAGAGTCATAATTTCACTAAGACTCTTACATGAGTGAGATAAAATGATGGATCCTATTGATGATAGTTCAGTGTGTCTATAAACATCTTTAACATGATAGTCGCGTCTATCAACTGTTGAACGAGTTTAACGATTCCAACCGGTCGTTGAGCGGGTTACTAGAATTTCTACAGACAGTGGAAATTTATGTCTTTAAATCACGGATTAGGACCATTTTTTCACACACTAGGTTTCACCAGGACTTACATGCACCTCAAATTACTATTACGTGTGCACCAGTAATGATAATTTGCTTTACATGGTCACCATATTTTTCCCTGTCCTGTGTCAAAATGTCCTTTAGTTTGTATTTCTAAGTACAAAGTTTTATCATATATGATAAGTCATCGAAAGGCTTAGTCATCAACCATAAGTTGATCAACTAGGACTCATATCAGGATGCGTAGTCGGGAATCGTTTGATCCGAGCATTCACTCGAGTTGAAACACAATACGAGAGTCCAATCCCGCGAATTGTAGTACATACACATGAAACAAACATTCACTCGAAATGCGATTTCGAGAAGTGAAACTAGTTCATGGATATGTGTTATTAGAAGAAGCAAAGTAGTCATCCTTCCAACTGAGTCAGGATAGGGTTTGAGTATGCAATGAGCAAGGCGTTCTCAACCTTGTGGTGAATTTATCCTCAACAGGATATCGACCAAAGACGCGAGCTCATGGCTCGGGTAAGTGACGACATCTATGTGTCAATGGATTTTGCAATAATGCGTGAAACTGTCTGCCTTCACACGGCGTACCTCAAGCGAGGTCCACGTGTTCAGGCTTGAAGTAAAGTAAAGCTAGTGAGATCGGAGTATTTTTGCTAGTAGGTACAGTGGGGAATCGCCTCCGAAGAACCCAAATCCCAAAGAGACATGTGCTAGTGTTTAGTGTCGTCCATAACATGGACCTGAGAAGGCCCACCATACCCGACTGTGTTATCGATAGGCTTACGTCGGTGTTATCTCCGGCCCTAGTGGTGTAACAAGGGTGCAGATGATGGTGGTGTGAGTGACTCCTCCGAAGGCTCCATCTCGCTGCCCTCGGACAGGAGTGGATGCTGTTTTGGTGATTCCCCAAGTGTCGCCACTAGGAATAATGATGCAATGAGAATGATGTGTTCCTCATCAGCAGAGGGTGCTATGGATGTTGTTAACATGCCTGCACTGCAATGTATGAGTGTTATGTGTATCAGGTTTGACTGTCTGTGACGTGTAACTAATGCATGTGTGCGATTATAGTCTAGTATGCAATCCTAGTTCTCTATAACCAATGGCTTTGATACCAATCTGTCACACCCCCAAATTCCACTAACGAAGTTTTACCGTTTGGTGTGTGACAAACCAGGAACTCAGTCATTAGTTACATCAAATGACACTATATGGGACTCGAATGAAATAATATAAAAGTTCAGAGCTAATGCGGAAGCGTCTAAACAAGAAAGTAAATGCGTAAAAAAAATGCGCTCAAGTCTAATAAGACAAGTAAATTGTTTTAAATGTTTGCATAAGGATGAAATGATAGTAGGACTCCATGCGTGTCCTAAGTGTGCAACCTGTTCATTAGCAACCTGAGAAACATGTAAAAAATGTGTCAACACGAGGTTGGTGAGTTCACAGGTTTGCCAGTGAATAAATTGTTTGAGTGTTTGTCGGATCCACATACATAAGTCACAACTATTGTTAGCTAGACAATGTACAAGTTACTCTAAGCGTTCGCAACCGAAGCTGACTGTTTGTGTTTGAATGCCTCCCGCAAGGTCTATCAACTCTAGCAATGTGTTTAGGCCAACATTTCACCCGTTCGACCTCCAATCGTGTTAGCGCGACTAACGCGGGTGGGGTTTGTCAAACCCGGTAGTACTACTAAACATTACCTCGCTAAAATCCATATTAACGGTTCGATGTGTGTGAGAACTTTCATGATAGTGTTTGCACTTCTGTAAACAAGTGGTAGTGAAATATTATGGGATCTGTATTTGTTTGTATACATGTTGCTCCCCCAACGGGAAAGCAAGTAACACACTGTTTGTTTGTATAACTGTTTCTCCCCCAACGGGAAACACAAGTAAAAGTATGATTGCTTGTGTTCATGTTTCTCCCCCCCCCCCAACGGGAAAACAAGTAAAATATGTTTGCTTGTGTACATATTTCTCCTCCAACAGGAAAACGAGTAAAAGGGGCCGTGAAACTCACATGAGTTGCGTACGAGTAGCACCACCCAAGGATTCAAAAGGGACCACAAGTGTTAGCCTGTGAACGGCTTATGTATGCCCTAGAATTATAAGCATAATAGTTAGTGATACAATAGGATTGTGACGATGACACGGGAGGGTGAACGTCCTAAGACGCACTAATGACTACAGAGTAGACGAACCTGTCCACGAGAATAAGGATAATAATTAAGATAAAAGTGTTTCGTATCGAACATCTCTAATTACGAATAATATTATTTAAATAATTATTCGTGTGTTTTCGCCATTAAATAATGGTCTAGGAAAATAATATAAATTATTATATTATTTTTAAACTCGTATAATCAATACGATAATCATTTATGTGGCAAAAAAATAATAAATATATTATTTTTATTCGAGAATAAAACGTGGGTAATAATACAAATAATTATATTATTTTAAATTTCGAAGTGTTACACATTGTTTATTAATGTGGCGATAATAATATATAAATATATTATTTTTAATCGGAATCAAGGGTTAAATAATAATATAAATATACTATTATAAATGTGAAAAATATTATTAAAAATGGGTTATAAAACTAAGCCCGAGCCTACGGGTGGTTTCCGAGGTTAAAACATATTAATATAATAATATAATAATATAGAAAATGTTTTTGTATAAAAATATAGTGTAAAAAGTGGCCAGAAAAATAAACGGTGTTAGTGAGGTTCGAACCCAGGTCTCACATACACCAACGCACTGACTTAACCAATCCAGCCCGCTAGGGAATCGCAACAGAAGCCGGATCAAATGCGTTTTAATCCTCAACACTCTTGTGTTCTTCCCCTTAACCAAATTCGAATCCTGATTCCTACAATTTTGATCGTGATTGATCTTAGGATCATAGGGCTTTTGCTAATTGATGTATGGCGAGTCAACTGGTGAGTTTAATTGAGAAAACATCAAGTTTAGGTTGGTTAATTACTCGTATGGAAACCGAAACCCTAGTTTATGAACACGAAATCAATTTGATTAAATCTGATAAGAAAATCTGTTGGATTCATAGGGCTTTCAACAAACATTGGATTGGGATTCTAGTCATGTAGATTAATTGGATTTAGGTCAAGTCGGGACTCGTGATCGATTAAACCTAGGATGTGATGAACAGGGTTCATCACCGATTTGATGTTATAAGTTGGAATTAGCATAGGGCTTTCATCGGGTAGATGATTGCGAGTCTATCCATATGATTTATTGGATTCTATTTGTGTTTAGGTTAGGGTTCGACCAAACCGTATTCTGATGAACCCTAGAATTCAGTTTGTTTTTTATTCTATGTTATAAGCCCCAATTGACATAGGGCTTTCAATCTAGACACTGATACGAAGCTAAAGGTGTGATTAGATACCTGAATTATTTTTGAATTGGTGGTGCTCGGTTAGAATCCAGTCGTGATACCGACGAGAGGTCCCCGACGTCTCCTGCTGGGACTCCAGAGAAATTGATGTGTGTAGAACACTCAGAGAGGTTCGTTCAACGTGCGCAGGGTGTTTGATTTCGAACTAGTAATTGGAATTTGTCAAATTCGATGATATGATTAAGTGTGTCGACGGTTATGGGTTTAATGCCCATAATTGGGTTTAATGCCCATAATTGGGTTTAATTCGATTAACAACGATGATTAAAACTGTAATGACGACAGTTAATGACATCAACGAGCAATTTCTATTACAATTTCAAACATAATTCAGTTGTAGTTGCGAATTTGAGTCAAGAATCATGAGATTTGACTTTACAAAAGTCAACAGAAACCAAATGTCTTTGATTTTGACTTTTTAAGTCAACAAATTAGATTTAGAGTAATTACAACTTTGGTCCTTGTAGTTTTAGATGCGTTTGAGTTTGGATATAGGCAGAATTAGTCCCTAAGGTTTGTAACTGAGTTAACGCAATTTTGCCAGGTGTCACATAAACGTAGAGAGAAGATCATCATTTGAAACAAATACGGGTATTGCGGGATTTGTTCCAGATCTCGGGATATTGGGAGTAGCTGATGATTTCGGAATGTTATGGCCAGCGGATGTGGTTTTGTGGGAAACATTATCATTTTTCTTCTGAGATACCGGAGAAGGAGAAAGAGGAAGATTCAACCCAGAACTTGAAGATGAAGTTGAGGAACAAAACAATTTAGATTGGGATGACATTTCCTAAAAAGGATTTTGAAAAGTAAAAATGGATTATAGTTTCTAACAAGATTTTCAAAAAAAGCACCACTTGCCGCACGGTGGGCCAAACAGTTTTGACCAATCTTGCGAAACTTTGTTTGTGAGGTAGTATGCTTATACAATCTTGCGAAATAAAGTAAAAATATCAGAGATAACACGATGGGTTACGAGGAAAGTCCTTGATCTTTGAGGATCTCCGGCATAAAACCTCGGGAGTCGACTAAAGTCGGGTTGCCTTGTTTGTTCCTATTGAATCCAGTAGAAAGTACAATGAGAGAGAGCAATTTGATTGAGCTAAGTGTTACAAATGAGTAGTGTGAATGTGTTGTGTCCTAATGATCATTTTTTGCCCTCTATATATAATACTTGGCATTAAAACTAAAAGCTAAAATCTCGGAAATGTCTTTAATGGTCCGTTACAAGCATCTTCTTCACGCATATATCTGTTGTCTTTAATGCAATCCCGTGTCTTCAACTTATAATAATGAGGTATAATTGTTACCTGCACGACTAAGTCAAAACAAACGAGTAATTTTAATTATTACAACGGTCATTTAATCAAAATATTGAAACGTAATAAGGATCAGGGATTCCGATACTTATCTGAGGATCCGGGATCCCAGAGGTAAAAATTGACCCATAACAATCACTTACTAATTGACATTTTTGTCGATGATTTTAGTGACAAATTGGAAAGGAAAATGCTGCAATCAAGTCGTTATGACGAGGTGGGGGAAGTCATTTCTTGGTATGCAAGAGTAAATCCCCAAGATGCTTGGAGCATAACATGATATGTTAATCAATTTGAGTGATAAAGGATCTACGTCAGTGATGAAATCGGTAGAGGAATATTTAATGATGGTCTTCACATGTTTGACACAAGTGGAAACCAAGAGGTACAATAAGAGACTGTCGAGACCAGGGGCAAGGCCAAAGCTATTTGTAGGACCAAAATTAAATTCTCTAAACCAATATGTCGTGTTAGAGAAATGACCGAGGTAGCTGAAGCAAGAGAACGTTTTAAGACACTTACTTTAGGTATCCTGACAACAGTTCCTTATTTGTATTATCTTTTAAAGCTTGGACGTTTAAAGTATGCAAATTCATTTTTGGTAAGATGAAAGGAAAGGAGGAAAGGTTGTACTTGTATGTTCAAGTGATGACATTCGACAACACGACCATTGAGATAAGATTCAAAAAGTTATACCACGAGTTACAATATATAATGAAGGTTGTTGAAAGAGTTAAATGAACCTTATACGAACAACACTATATGGTTGAATGGTTATTTATGAACTAATCATCTAATTTATCTGGGATAATCAATAACAAAGAGATATTGTAATTTGGAGTTATAAATGACTAAATTAAATTGTCCAATGATTTGGAATTACGGAATATATATCGGATATATGTGTATATGTGACAACCGCGGTTTTACAGGTCCTTGCCGTTTCTCGAATTTTTTATACGTTATATTTTTAAATATTATGATTTTATATATTTTTAGTGTTTCTAGGAATACTACCTTAGACAAACACTAAGGTCCGAACTAGAAAACCAGGTTAAGTGCATACACTGCGTATACTGCGAACGCGTTAAATAAAAGGTAAAAATTAAATTCTCAAAAATAATTTTTATATTTATATTTTAGTTAAGAATGATATTTTATAACATTATATGTGCTAACTTTTGTGATTCTTGATTTAACTAACGATCGCAGGTGGTTCTTCCGTTAAAAACCCAGTAATTACCCGGTATAACTTTTTGAAAATTTTTGAGTTTTTATGTTTTAAAATTTTCTAAAATTCATTATTTTGGATACTAGAATTTGATGTTTTGATAAAATTATTTATTAGAGTGTTTAAGGGTGTAATTTTTATAAAAGTGGGTATTTTTTTTTATAAAAATGGTCTTTTAAAGCAAGACTTGCTTTTCCACTATATATACCCAACCCCCCACCCATTTTTTTTCCCTTCTCCCTTCTTGTTCCAGCCATGAGAACCCACCACTACTCCCAAACTCTTCATTTTGAATTCTAAGCTCAAGAACAAGCTCAAATCATCCATTGCAACCTTGAATCCTTGGATAATTGCTGTTGATGAGCTTTGTTCTAGTGATTTGAAGATATAAACATGTGTTTTAACACTTTAAATTTTCTATTTTTGATCTTGCATGTGTTCTCAAAAACACACACACTACACACACTCACTTTTGATTTTCAAGTTTTGTTGTTTTTAATAGTTTTTAGCTTGAATCTTGTGGTTTTAACAAGGATTACTGGATAAAAAACTAGTTGTAATCATCCACAATGAGTTATCTAGTTAAAAGCTTGCAAGATTTGATGATCAAAGTGTATGAACACTTGGGTGTTCATATTTGCATTTTCTTGAATTAAAAGAACATTTTGTTGATTTTTGAGTCTTTGATCTTGGAATTGAACCACATTGTGATTGTAGGTTATAAATCAAGGAAAACTCAGTAGCTTAGCATCAAATTTATTCATCAGTTGTTGATTTTGGAAGGTATAATCCTTGATCAAACTTGTAGTTTAGCTTAAATGATCAAGAACAAACATGTTTTTGGTGGATTTTTTTAAATGGTTGATTTGGCACCCAAATTTGTTTTTATACAGTAGAATATGTTTTAAAATGAGGATCTGAAAAATTTGGTTATCTAACTCTTTATAGATTATTTATTAAAATTCACACAAGTTTAATACATGGAAATTTGGGAAAAATACTTCTGAGTATTAAAAACTTCTGGAAATTGGACAGTGATTTTTATATGATGAACTAAGACTCCTATCCAAATTTTATGAAAATCGGAGTTGTTTAAGTATACGTTTAGTATTTATAAAGTTTAAACTGACCATTTAGGGTTTGTATACTTCTGGAGAAAATCAGGATATGAAACTTGGTATGGGATCTTATATTGACTTACAACTAATATGGTAAAAATTTGGTGAAGTATTGATGTAATTAACTATTTTTCCAGAATTTGTAAAATTTTAACAATATTAAATTCATATTAAATAATCTGGATATTGAAAAAATATGAAATATGGTAAAAAAAAATTATTTTTATACATGATCAATTGGTATAAATTTCAAGTAGTAAATTTATGTCTAAGTATGACTTTGGAATTATGGTCCATTTAAATTTTATAAAAAGTTATTAATTTTGGAAATTTTTATATAAAATTGATTTTATCAAAATTCTAGGGGATTTTGGACAGAAGTATAACCCCATTTAAAACATAAAATTTGACTTTTAAATTTGGTGTTAATATCACACTAAAACCCTAATTTCGGACGAATATGATTTTCAAACCGTAAACCGGACTTTACGCGCGTAATCGCGTTTTTGATCATACGAAACCGTGACATGAGATTTTATCAAATGTGACTTTTTAACTACTGATGTTATTTATTAAAATCTAAAACTTAAAGTTTTAAGCTTATTAATTCATATAAAAGCCGATTTTACAATTCTTAACGGTTCGTATGCACGTGCACGGGTTTTGACTATGCAGTTGACTGCATAGCCACTTTTGACTTTTATTGACTTAGCCACAAATATAAGGTTTCCTAAATACATTTTGTTTCTACTTATTAGTAGGACTCGGTTAGGATACCACCATTGGCTGTTTCACTGTTTTATCGCACTTTTTCGCGTTTCACTCTCTGGTGAGTTTCGCGGACCCACTTTTAAATGTTTACTGTTTTACGGGGGAAAAGCTGTTTCATTACATGTTATTTGAGATTAGGGTTACCTGAGTTTACTTTTAGAAGCTTTAAGTCCCCACTTTAACACAATCAATTAGCTTGAATAGCCGATGGGAATTATGAATAGTACTATTTGGGTCGATACCCCCGCCAAGGGTTGGTCGCGCCAACCAGACTTGTAGGGTCATTTGGGCGCATAATTAGCCATAGTAGGTGTTCGCATTTAACACCTGGATATAGGGGCAACAACTAGTCTGACGGTTTTGATTGTGGCTCAAGGTAACTAAAATCTTAACACATGTACTTTATCATCTGCGGATGGTTACTTTTTACATTTTGAAATTCATTTACTTATTTTATTGAGTCATAAAACCTGCGTACTCGCCAACTATTTTTATAGTTGACCGTTTTCGAAACATGCTTTTCAGGTAAACAGAATTGAAGCAAATGACTAGTTTGGTGAATTGATTTTGGGGACTTTCTTTTGGATTATGACTTGGTTGTTGGTTTTGTATTCTGCATTTGGAATGTTTGGTTTATGTAGACAACCTGAATTTGTATTCTAGTTTTCATGGTTTGCATGACACTGTACTTTCTTGGGTATGTTCATAGTGGTTCTTTGAAATTTGCAGTGTACCCATTAGCATTCTCTTGGGCCTAAGTGTTCGATGCAACGCTCTCGTCTCACCTCCGTGTTTCCGCCTTTGGCGGGGTGTGACAGACTTGGTATCAGAGCACTGGTTATAGAGAATTAGGTTTACCCCAGACTCGAACCTAGACGATGACCTTAAGAAACATTGCAAAGAACCTTAGGAACTATGTGTGCATTACATATCATTTCGCATTTCTTATTCTTACCAGCTTTACGTTCTCCGTCACAACATGTCTTCGTCTTCAGCATCTTCATTTCAGCAGTACTTCTCGGACGATGAGGCGGACAGCCTCAACAGCATCTCTCTTATACCTGTCCCTACAGCATCAGGTGATTGGAGTGCGCCTGAGCTAAGTCATACGTCAGAGGAGGATCCGTCGGAGCACTATGTGCCTGGTGAGTCTAGCTATGCGACCAGCTCAGAGGATTTAGGGAGCCGTCTACCCTCACCTACTTCGGTCCTACCCCCTCCCAAGGTAGCACTGGTGACTGGTGTTCTACACCCTGCTACTCCCGTTGTTGGACAGTCATTGTTTCCTGGATTGACCTTCGAGGTCGGAGGATCATCGACTAGGACTGCACCTGTTATTATAGAGTTATCATTAGATGAAGAAGAGAAGCCCGAGGACACTAGGACTAATAGGGAGGTACAAATGGACAAGTTAGTAGAGGTTTACGATGGACACGAGACGAGACTGAATCATCATCATACTGTGTTGGAGGATGTTCTAGAGAGGATACCGGAGCTATATCAGTATGTTACTACTCTTCAGGCGTCAGAGCTGAACAGGAACCAGCGCATGGATCGATTTGAGAAGAGGGTCTACTCCATATTGGCTATTTTTGTGGCTTTCTTTGTTTTACTGGTTGCTGTTGTGTTAGGTTTCTATTTCAGACACTGAGCGGGTTGTGCTCATGTCCTTTTGAAGGGTTACAAAAACTTTGTTTCTTTTGGGGTATCTTGGCATAGTTGTAACTAATGCCTAATTTTGTAAAAATTATTACTAACTCTTGTAAACCCTAGCTACTTTCTATGCTCGGTGAAGCACTTTTGTAAATTTTGGATGTTGGAAATGAATTATATTTTGGATGAATCCTTGTATGTCATAAATTTCATTTTGTTATTATTTGTGTATTGTTATCATTCTTAATTGTTACCTTGTGTTCATGGTTCAACCAAATGTTTATCATCCTTTTAAAAAAACATGTCTTTTATGTATAGATTGTTTGCTATGTTTTGAGTGATTTCTAATCAAGTACCATCATTTACTCAAACTCTTATCAAATTCCTATCCGTTTATGTTTTTAGACAATGCCACTGAGGAGAGAACCTCAGCATAATGAGACAGAGAATGCTCAACCAGATCTGACCCAGCTGATAAATCAAGGGATAGATGCGGCTATACCAAGAATAGTGGCACAGATCACCGCAGGGTTAATCAGGAGTGTTGGCAGCACTAGTGGTGGTGCTTCTGGCAGTGGTGGAGCTGGTGGTGGTGCTGGTGGTGGCACAAATACTGGTAACACTAACCGCGGATGCACTTTTAAAGACTTCTCTGTGGGAAAACCCCTGGATTTTCATGGAATTGAAGGGGCAGTTTTGATTGTTCGTTGGATAGAAAAGATGGAGTCGGTCATAAAAATCAGTAACTGCTTGGAAAATCAGAAGGTTAAGTATGTTGCTTGCTCTCTACAGGGCGAAGCCCTAACGTGGTGGAATTCTCAAGTTGATGCGTTAGGAGAATAGGTTACTGATAACCTGACTTGGGACGAGTTTAAGAAAATGTTGATTGAGGAATACTGTCCTCGGAATGAATTAAAGAAAATTGAAGTTGAATTTTGGAATCTGGAAATGGATGGAGCAGAGATCTTGGATTACACGACTCGATTTCAAGAGTTGTCCCGTGTGGTGCCACATCTGGTGACACCAGAACCTAAGAGGATCAAAAGGTATATCTGGGTATTAGTGCCCCAAATTCGGGGAATGGTTACTTCGGCCAAACCCACTACTATGCAAAGTGTGATTCAGTTGGCGGGTGAATTAACTGATGAAATGGTGAGAAATGGAATCTTGGTTAAGAAAGGAACAGTTGGAAAGAAATCGGAGGAAAAGGCTGTGAAGAAAACTATTGGTGGTCCAAGTAAGAAGCGCAAGTTTGTGAAGAATTATGCAGCGGTGATACAAGGAAAGAAGGTGTACATTGGGAACTTACCTAAGTGTAATAGATGCAACCTTCACCATACCGGCCAATGCGCAGTTGTTACTTGTGAAAGGTGTAACAGGACCGGTCATCTTGCCAAAAACTGCAGGGACAACTTGGAACCTCAGAGATCATGTTATGAATGTAAGGAGACTGGTCACTTCAGAGACAGATGTCCTAAACTAGGACGTAATGGTGGTAATACGAATCAAGCTAAGGGTAGAGCATTCGCACTTGGGGTTGGAGACGCTCGTCAGGACCCGAATGTGGTGACGGGTACGTTTATCATCAATGATATCCATGCATCTATACTATTTGACACAGGGGCTAATAGAAGTTTTATTTCTACTTAGTTTAGATCATTGATTAGTCTTGAGTCAAAAAAATTGCATGATGCCTACACTATAGAACTAGCAAATGGTAAATTGATTAAGGCTAGTGATATTGTCCAAGGTTGCACTATGAATTTAAATGATCATCCATTTAGCGTATATCTTATTCCGATTGATCTTGGTAGCTTTGATGTTGTAATTGGCATGGATTGGTTGTCCAAACAATGAGCCGATATTATTTGTTCAGAAAAGATAGTTCGAATTCCGCTCTCAAACGGTGAAGTACTACATGTCTATGGTGATAAACCTGGAAAGAGCTTGAACATTATTTCATGTATGAAGGCTTGGAAATTTTTGAAGAAAGGGAGTTACGCATTTCTTGCTAACGTTGTCGAGAAGAGGTCGGAGGAGTTAAAAATTCAAGATATCCTAATCGTGCGCGATTATCCGGAATTCTTTCTCGAGGATTTACCCGGATTACCCCCTTCACGGCAAGTTGAGTTTAGGATCGACTTGGTACCCGGTGCCGCACCAATTGCTAAATCCCCCTACCGTTTGGCACCGTCTGAATTGCAAGAGTTGTCGAATCAGTTGCAGGAACTTTTAGAGAAAGGATTTATTAGACCGATTTTCTCACCTTGGGGAGCTCCGGTCTTGTTCGTGAAAAAGAAGGATGGATCATTTCTGATGTGTATCGACTACCGGGAGTTGAATAAATTGACGATCAAGAACCAATATCCACTCCCGAGGATCGACGACTTGTTTGACCAATTACAGGGATCGACTTATTTCTCTAATATCGATCTCAGATCCGGTTATCATCAGTTAAGGGTCCAGGAGGATGACATACCGAAGACGGCATTCAGGACTCGGTATGGTCACTATGAGTTTTTGGTTATGCCTTTCGGGCTAACCAATGCTCTGGCAGTGTTTATGGATCTGATGAATAGGGTATGTAAGCCCTACTTAGACAAGTTCGTGATAGTCTTTATTGACGACATCTTGATATATTCTCGGAGTAAGGAAGAGCACGAGCAACACCTGCGGTTAATTTTGGAGTTGCTTCGGAATGAGAAACTTTATGCCAAGTTCTCAAAGTGTGAATTTTGGCTAAAAGAAGTTCACTTTCTTGACCACGTGATTAACGAGAAGGGCATACATGTGGATCCGGCCAAGATTGAGGTGATAAAGAAGTGGGAGACGCCTAAAACCCCAACTGAGATCCGTCAATTTCTTGGTTTGGCAGGCTACTATAGGCGATACATTGAGAATTTCTCGAAGATAGCTCAGTCCTTAACTCTCTTGACTCAGAAGGATAGAAAGTTTGAATGGGGTGAAAAACAGGAAGAGGCATTTCAATTATTGAAACAGAAGTTATGTAACGCTCCGATTCTAACTCTTCCCGAAGGAACGGATGGCTTTGTCGTATACTGTGACGCTTCACACCAAGGTCTTGGTTGCGTGTTGATGCAAAAGGACAAGGTTATCGCGTATGCATCCCGACAATTGAAAGTGCACGAAAAGAATTACACAACTCACGACTTGGAATTGGGTGCCGTTGTTTTTGCACTTAAGATTTGGAGGCACTATCTTTATGGCACTAAGTGCACTGTTTTTACCGACCACAAAAGCCTCCAGCACATATTTGATCAAAAGATGTTGAACATGAGACAAAGGAGATGGATCGAACTACTCAACGACTATGACTGTGAGATCCGATGTCACCCTGGGAAAGCAAATGTGGTGGCAGATGCTTTGAGTAGGAAGGAAAGAATAAAACCTCATCGAGTGCGTGCTTTGGGGATGATAATTCAAACGAGTTTGAAAGCTCATATTCTTGAGGCACAAAAAGAAGCACTAGAGAGAAATAATTTGAAAGATGAACTTTTATGTGGTGCTGAGAGGAAATTCGAACAGAAAAATGATGGGTTAATTTATTATTTGGATCAATTATAGATTCCGGATTCCCATAACTTGAGACAGTTGATTTTTAATGAAGCTCACAAGTCGAGATATTTCATACATCCCGGAGCTGAGAAGATGTACAAAGACTTGAGAGAATTTTATTGGTGGCCCAGGATGAAGAAAGAAATTGCCAGTTATGTTAGGATGTGCTTGACTTGTTCTAAACTCAAGGTAGAATACCAGAAACCGTCGGGACTTTTGCAGCAAACCGACATCCCTCAGTGGAAATGGGAACAAATTGCTATGGATTTCGTCACTAAGTTACCACGAACTTCCGGCGGTTATGATTCAATTTGGGTCATTGTTGACCGGTTGACGAAATCTACTCATTTTATTCCCATCCGAGAGGATTATAAGATGGAAAAGTTAGCCCGTTTGTACATCGGTGAAATTGTTTCTAGGCATGGAGTGCCCGTTTCCATCATCTCAGATAGGGATAGTCGTTTTACATCCCGATTTTGGCAGACACTACAACGAGCTTTGGGAACGCGCTTGGATATGAGCACGACTTACCATCCTCAGACTGACGGTCAAAGTGAACGAACGATTCAGACCATGGAGGATATGCTAAGCGCATGTGTGATAGACTTTGGCGGCAATTGGGATACCCATTTGCCGTTAATCGAATTCTCTTATAATAACAGTTATCACACTAGCCTCAAGTGCGCGTCGTTTGAAGCTTTGTATGGGCGTAAGTGTCGATCACCACTTTGTTGGGCCAAAGTTGGTGACAATCATTTAACTGGTCCCGGGATTATTCAGGAGACTACGGACAAAATTTTTAAGATTCGGGATAGACTAAAGGCCGCACGAGACAGACAGAAAAACTACGCCGACAATCGAAGGAAACCCTTGGAATTTCAAATTGTCGACATGGTGCTTTTAAAAGTTTCACCATGGAAGGGCGTTATTCGGTTCGGAAAGAGGAGTAAACTCAATCCGAGGTATATTGGACTGTATGAAATTATTGATAGAATTGGTCCCGTGGCGTATAAATTGAAATTGCCTCAAGAACTCGGCGGTATACACGATACTTTCCACGTATCAAACCTCAAAAAGTGTTTAGCCGATGAATCCTTGGTAATATCACATGAGGAAGTTCGTGTCGACAAAAATCTTCACTTTATCGAAGAACCGGTCGAGATTTTGGATCGCGAGATCAAGACGCTTAAACGTAGCCGTATCCCTATCGTGAAGGTCCGATGGAACTCGAAGCATGGACCCGAATTCACATGGGAACGAGAGGACCAAATGAAGCAGAAATATCCTCAACGTTTTGTGAATGAAGCGGTCATTACCAACACCAGTTGAATTTCGGGACGAAATTCCTTTCAACTGGGCGGTTTTTCAAGTCCTTACCATTTCTAGAATTTTTTATACGTTATATTTTTAAATATTATGATTTTATATATTTTTAGTGTTTCTAGGAATTCTAGGAATACTATCTTAGACAAACACTAAGGTCTGAACTAGAAAACCCGGTTAAGTGCATACACTGCGAACGCGTTAAATAAACGGTAAAAATTAAATTCTAGAAAATAATTTTTATATTTATATTTTAGTTAAGAATGATATTTTATAACATTATATGTGCTAACTTTTGTGATTCTTGATTTAACTAACGATCACAGGTGTTTCTTCGGTTAAAAACCCGGTAATTACCCGGTATAACTTTTTGAAAATTTTTGAGTTTTAATGTTTTAAAATTTTCTAAAATTCATTATTTTGGATACTAGAATTTGATGTTTTGATAAAATTATTTATTAGAGTGTTTAAGGGTGTAATTTTTATAAAAGTGGGTATTTTTTTTTATAAAAATGGTCTTTTAAAGCAAGACTTGCTTTTCCACTATATATACCCAACCCCCACCCATTTTTTTCCCTTCTCCCTTCTTGTTCCAGCCATGAGAACCCACCACTACTCCCAAACTCTTTATTTTGAATTCTAAGCTCAAGAACAAGCTCAAATCATCCATTGCAACCTTGAATCCTTGGATAATTGCTGTTGATGAGCTTTGTTCTAGTGATTTGAAGGTATAAACATGTGTTTTGACACTTTAAATTTTCTGTTTTTGATCTTGCATGTGTTCTCAAGAACACCAAGAACACACACACTACACACACTCACTTTGATTTTCAAGTTTTGTTGTTTTTAAGAGTTTTTAGCTTCAATCTTGTGGTTTTAACAAGGATTTATGGATAAAAAACTAGTTGTAATCATCCACAATGAGTTATCTAGTGAAAAGCTTGTAAGATTTGATGATCAAAGTGTATGAACACTTGGGTGTTCATATTTGCATTTTCATGAATTAAAAGAGCATTTTGTTGATTTTTGAGTCTTTGATCTTGGAATTGAACCATATTGTGATTGTAGGTTTATAAATCAAGGAAAACTCAGTAGCTTAGCATCAAATTTCATCATCATTTGTTGATTTTGGAAGGTATAATCCTTGATCAAACTTGTAGTTTAGCTTAAATGATCAAGAACAAACATGTTTTTGGTGAATTTTTATAAATGGTTGATTTGGCACCCAAATTTGTTTTTATACAGTAGAATATGTTTTAAAATGAGGATCTGAAAAATTTGGTTATCTAACTCTTTATAGATTATTTATTAAATTTCACACAAGTTTAATACATGGAAATTTGGGTAAAATACTTCTGAGTATTGAAAACTTCTGGAAATTGGACAGTGATTGTTATATGATGAACTAAGACTCCTATCCAAATTTTATGAAAATCGGAGTTGTTTAAGTATACGTTTAGTATTTATAAATTTAAACTGACCATTTAGGGTTTGTATACTTCTGGAGAAAATCAGGATTTGAAACTTGGTATGGGATCTTATATTGACTTACAACTAATATGGTAAATATTCGGTGAAGTTTTGATGTGTTTAACTATTTTTCCAGAATTTGTAAATTTTAACAATATTAAATTCAAATTAAATAATCTGGATATTGAAAAAATATGAAAATTGGTCAGAAATTTTTATTTATATACATGATCAATTGGTATAAATTTCAAGTAGTAAATTTATGTCTAAGTATGACTTTGGAATTATGGTCCATTTAAATTTTATAAAAAGTTATTAATTTTGGAAATTTTTATATAAAATTGATTTTATCAAAATTCTAGGGGATTTTGGACAGAAGTATAACCCCATTTAAAACATAAAATTTGACTTATAAATTTGGTGCTAATATCACACTAAAACCCTAATTTCGGACGAATCTGATTTTCAAACCGTAAACCGGACTTTACGCGCGTAATCGCGTTTTTGATCATACGAAACCGTGACATGAGATTTTATCAAATGTGACTTTTTAACTACTGATGTTATTTATTAAAATCTAAAACTTAAAGTTTTAATCTTATTAATTCATATAAAAGCCGATTTTACAATTCTTAACGGTTCGTATGCACGTGCACGGGTTTTGACTATGCAGTTGACTGCATAGCCACTTTTGACTTTTATTGACTTAGCCACAAATATAAGGTTTCCTAAATACATTTTGTGTCTACTTATTAGTAGGACTCGGTTAGGATACCACCATTGGCTGTTTCACTGTTTTATCGCACTTTTTCGCGTTTCACTCTCTGGTGAGTTTCGCGGACCCACTTTTAAATGTTTACTGTTTTACGGGGGAAAAGCTGTTTCATTACATGTTATTTGGGATTAGGGTTACCTGAGTTTACTTTTAGATGCATTAAGTCCCCACTTTAACGCAATCAATTAGCTTGAATAGCCGATGTGAATTATGAATAGTACTATTTGGGTCGACACCCCCGCCCAAGGTTGGTCGCACCAACCAGACTTGTAGGGTCATGTGGGCGCATAATTAGCCATAGTAGGTGTTCGCATTTAACACCTGGATACAGGGGTAACAACTAGTCTGACGGTTTTGATTGTGGCGCAGGGTAACTTAAATCTTAACACATGTACTTTATCATCTGCGGATGGTTACTTTTTACATTTTGAAATTCATTTACTTATTTTATTGAGTCGTAAAACCTGCTTACTCACCAACTATTTTTATAGTTGATCGTTTTCGAAACATGCTTTTCAGGTAAACAGAATTGAAGCAAATGACTAGTTTGGTGAATTGTTTTTGGGGACTTTCTTTTGGATTATGACTTGGTTGTTGGTTTTGTATTCTGCATTTGGAATGTTTGGTTTATGTGGACAACCTGAATTTGTATTTTGGTTTTCGTGGTTTGTATGACACTGTACTTTCTTGGGTATGTTTGTAGTGGTTCTTTGAAATTTGCAGTGTACCCATTAGCATTCTCTTGCGCCTAAGTGTTCGATGAACCGCTCTCGTCTCACCTCCGTGTTTCCGCCTTCGGCGGGGTGTGACAGTATCTAACTCTTTAAAAGCTAACGTATTTACTCGTTGTGATTGGTCAATCTTTTTTCTTCCTTTTTTTACTAAAAGCAGAAATAATTTGTATTAAATATTTATTTCAAGCGATTCAAACATAACTGCTAGGTCGTTGGTATGGTTCACAAATGGTTATGTTTATTTCAAGCAATTCAAACATAACCCAAGATCGACTCCCTGGTTATGTTTTTTTTTTTTTCATTTACTTACCAACTTTAGTTAATATTTTTTTCAGTGATTCACGTCTAATTAATATCGATGTGAATTTACTTTATTTTATACTTTTGGTATTCCTTATGTTGCCAAAACATTTTATTTCTTTGGTTTCTTTCTTTTTTTTTACATTCTTATTTAGGGTTAAACGAGTAGACATAACCTCATAAGTTGTTTTAGGTACCTAAGTATATTTCTTTTTTAAGCGCCTCAAACGTTTAAGATCCACTTCACGCCACGTAACACAAGAATTGGAGTTAGGGTACGTTTGAAGCCGCCGCAACGCGCGGCGGGTAAACTACTAGTTAGTTATAAAAGTTAATAAATAGTATTGTTTCGGCAAAAAATTAGCAAATATAATCAAGTAGCCAAACTTTGTATGTGAGGTAGCTTGCTTGTATAATTATGTAAGAAATGCAATATTAATAAGGAAATCGACACAAGGATATACGAGGAAAGCCCTTGATCCTTTGGGGATCTCCGGCACAAAACTTTGGGAGCCGACTAAAGTCGGGCTACCTTGTTGTTTTATTGAATATCGGTAAAAAGTACAATGATAAAGCACATAGATCGAGACTAAGTGTTACAAATGAGTAGTGAGTGTGTTGTGTGTGTTTCCTATCGATCTTTGTCTATATAAATACAATTTCTAACATTAATTGCTAAGCTAATATCCCGGAAATGCCTTTAATGGACCGTTATAAGACTTCCTTCACGCATATATCCGTTGTAGTTGATGTAATCCCGTGTCTTCAGCTAGTACTAATGAGAAATAGTCGTTACCTACATGACCAAGTCAAAACAAACGCGTAATATTAATTATTACAACGGTCATTTAATCAAGATACTAAAACATAGTAAGGATCAGGATACCGATACTTATCTGAGGATCCGTGATATCAGTGGTAAAAACTGAGGCATAACAATTGTCCTCAAGTTTTTTACAGTTGTGAAGGTCATTCAAACAACTGTAGAAACTTTAAAATTCAATATTCAAAAAGTTTTGACCGATGTGACTTGATGAGTGCGTAGATCTAGGTAAAATTACTTCCATATTTGATGGTTTTCCCTTTTCCGATTTCTTTCAGTCCACCGGTTTATCCTTTTTTCAGGTGACGTCTACAAGAAGCTTCATGTTCTCAGTCTTCTGTTAACATACTTTCAGTATCCTGGATTTTGAACCTGCATTAAAGAAACTCTAACAGATTTTCTTATAACAGGGTTGAGTCCTTCATTTATGATCTTGAAATCTTTTCTCTTCATGTATGTGGTTGTTGAATAATTTACTTTTTCTACTTTAGGGATCCTAGTTTGGGATAGACAATTTCAACTCTTGACTGATGGTCCATGATTCGGGTGGACGTGTTCAGCTTTTAGATGAAGCATGAATCACTAATTTTCCTGCACTCTCAATATTAGTAAATAACTTATGACTATGTGTCATGATTGTTATGTGTTTGATATGTTTTGACATATTTTTAGAAAATAGGGATCCTTTGGCAATTAAACCTTATTATACACGGAAAAATAGATTTAGCATATTTTAGGATACCGGATTCTTTATGAACACTTGAAAATAATATCTTAGGTTTAAACTTTGGTTTAAGAAAACATACATTATTTTTTAAAAATATTTTGAAAAAATATCAGTTACAAACATACCATGACTTAGTCATCAAATATTTCTACCCAAAATTGAAAATTAATAAGCATTTTTAAGTAAATACCTTCATCGTGAATCAGGCTAGGTAGATAAGCATACCACATAATGATAGAAATTCCATGCATACTCAAAGTAGGATAACTTTTAGTTGTCCCCTGTGTATAGCTGTCAAACAAATTGTACCTCAGGATTCTCAGGGTTGTCCCTAATCCGCTTTTTGTTAGGATCTTGATTTATTAACTTGGGACATGCCAACGTAAAGTGTTGTACCCATAGTGACAAGTAAATACCAATAACCTTTGGTTAACATGTCAATGTTAAACTTCTTGGGTCATGCCCGGCAGTATAACACGTCCGTGTTACTCAATTGATAATATTTGGAAGGTCCAACATATAGCCAATAGTGATGAAATTATCAACCACTGTTACATGGACTGGTCGCACCACATCGAACTATACTTGGATATCGTGCGCATCCAGGCGGAGTGTCAAAACCCAATCTCGTTAGAAAGGTGAAAGCCTTTAAACCTTTGAAGGGATTTTAGAATACCTTAGACTTAGAAGAGATGGCCAATCTCTATCTTCTGTCAGGATCCTTGGGGATCCTTCCTACAAAAACATGAAACCTTGGTGAAGGTGGGTTCCCCTCCGACGCTCAAGTCAGTACTTTGATAAAGAATAAAAAATATAAAAATAATTATGGAAAGAAGACGTACCTTTTTTAGTTAGAATATAAGTTCTAACTTACATAAAGTAGGTTTTGAGATAGATAACATTCCAGGATCTTGACATTATATCACGCTTTATGAAGGAGATAACTTCTTTTTCCCTAAAAACACTCCAGCTTCTATCCATTTGGAGAAGTAATCCGTTATTACCAACATGGATACCTTTCCTCCTGGTGCTTTTTGGGCAGTAGTATCCTTTCCTCAAGATCCTTGAGAATAATGCTCTGTCCCCGGTGTGATTACCACAGCCTCCTTCAAGTGTGTCTTTCTAGATTTCTTGTGCTTTTGGATCCTCTAAACATCTCAAGTATGGACCTGCAATAGATTTTATATACAAAACATTGTGCAAAATTATAAAACGAGATACCTTCATGCGAAAAGCCTTGTGATTCTTTTCATCACTCGGGATCCCATCATCTTTTCCTCCATCTATCAGGACCCTTCGTACGAAATGATTGAATATATATAGAGTAATTTCCAATCTATCATGATGAGGATCCTTGGCATCCTTAGGTGGGGATGCTACTCATCTTGGGGTAGCATCAGGATTCTAATTCTTTTCTTTCTTTCTGCCCAAGAGTTCCTTCAGGTGGCCCTTGTTAAGAAGATAGCTTATCTCCTTCCTAAGGGCAACACAATCCTCAGTCATGTGCCCGAAGTCTTCATGATAGGCACGCCATTTGGATTTGTCCTTCCATCCAGATCCCTTTTCAGTTTTCCTTGGCCATCTGGCCTTGTTCCCAAGATCCTGCATAGCATGCATAAGTCCTGAAATATCAACAGAAAAACAATAGTCGGTCAGTTTTGGATAATTTTATTTTTCCTCATCGCCCTTCACAATGTTGAATCTGTGATTGTCATCTCTCGAGTAAGGCTTTGATCTATGAGGCTTGAAAGATGATGATTCTGATTTCCGATTGGGATAATCATAGTTGGAAGGCACATTAATCCTTTTCTGGATCTTCTCGTTATCTTCGAGTCTTATGAACCTCATAGCCCGATTCCTGACTTCATCCAAGTTCCTGCAAGGATTCATTACGAGATCTTTGTAGAAGGGGGAGTATTTTAGTAATCCTATCTTGAAAGCTTGAACTGTCGTAGTAATGTCAAGGTTCGGGATCTCCAAGGATTCCCGGCTAAACTTGCTTACATAATCCCTAAGGGATTCGTCAACATTATGAGTTACTCTGTATAAATCACTAGTTAGTCTTTCAAAGGTTCTGCTGCAAGAAAACTGATTGTTAAATAAATTAATTAACTGAGCAAATAAAGTGATAGAATAAGGAGGAACATTTAATAGCCATTTTAAGGCTGATCCTGTTAAGGTAGATCTGAAGCCCTTGCATAGGCAAGCTTCTTTCAAGTCCAAGGGAATGGGGTTTGTAGGTCCCGGAAGCCTCGTCGCGCAGCGGAAATACACGGATCTGTTCGGTGATTTGTGAGGGAACAAAGAAAACGAGTCAGATAAACACGAACATAAACAAGAGAAGAATCAATAATACGTAATCCATAACAAAGAAGTCATCTCGTATTACAGACCACATACCGAAGGATCACACATCTCTCATCTACGCTCATGGTCCAAGGGTCGGGAGAGTCCCGACCCGAACAACTCTCAACCTAGTTCCAGAGTTCCACCTACAAATGAAGACAAGTCCTCTATTTATAGGGGCAGGAACAATACCTGTGTACTTGTCTAAGTACGTAGGGTTTGGTCATGCGTACTTAGTAAGTACGCAAGGCTTTTAGTACGCAGGACCAAACTGGTGTGCGGGCTAAGTACTCAGGAACACCCTCTTGCGTACTAGCCTCGTACACCGATACATAGAATTTTATCTATAGTTACCAAAACATGCTTCTACAGACTCCCTCTTAACTATAGCATCAAATTCTATCTATCACCAACACTAATATACATAAGTTTACAAAGAATGTCCTAACAGGCTCCCTCTAAACTAATGACATCAAGTGTCTTCTGGCGAGACTTGATCTTCTAGCATTCCACTTTAGTTCTTCAAATCTTCAAACTTCAGTCTTCAGTTGCCGAGTGATGACAAACCCGACTCCCTCTTAACTGTTGCTTTCATTGAACCAAACCAAGTGTTTCAATAGGAACCGACTAACCCAACACACTTCATTATAGTTCATCCTCTCAGCAGTAGCTTGCTCCACCCTGACTTAGAATTCCTCCAAATCAGCTGGCATATGATAGAGAGTTTGAATTTCCAATAAACCGCATCAAACTAATCAGCTCCCGTATGAATTCCAGTAAGATAAACTTAAGTCTTCAACCAGATGTGTCCAACTCTATCATGTATCTTCACGAGTCAACCAAATTACCGAAGATGTTCATATCCAATATCCCCTTTCAATTTAAGCTCCATCTTACTAGACCAGAAACAAGGGAATGTTTCCTATCCCGTCGGCCACTGATAAAAGGTTCCATCTTCAACTAATAATCCAACGGATATCCAGCTTCATCCTCAAAACACTTTATAGAACCAAACACAAAATCATGCTCAGCAGTGATCACCTTATATCCAAAGTCCAGCATTCTTCAATTAGATCTTCATTCCTAGTTCACACCTCCTAATCTGTATACATACACCACAGTGAAGTTGCATAACTAGGTTGTCTATCTGATTTCCTTCCAGATCCCAAATGAGAAGTCCAATCATAACTAAATCACATCAAATCTTGAACACAGGCTTGACCAATGAGCATAAAAAATATAGTTTACATGAGAAATCATAGTTGATGTTACATTTTTTTATCCCCCTCATTTCTCTATAAACTATGACCAGCTTCATTTCCACGTCACTCAAATCCTCAAAAAGCACAACTAGCCAACTCGAGGATTTTATTCTTTTATTCCTTTGCAAAGATCTAAAACAGCAAATCCTTGGGTTCAAGTTGTTCCAGTATTCATCCCCTATTAAAGAAGTATCCCGGATACTCGTAGCCACATATTCATGTTTTAATACCTAAACAAGATGATTCTTTTTCTAGAAGACCCAAAGCAGCCACATCTTCACAAATATAACGAGACCTTTAGCCGATGACGACCCAATTGCTCCCATTAGTTCAACATTCATACCCTATTAAATAAGTATCATGGATACTCGTTTCCCACATTTTCAGGTTTGAACATTTAAATAATGTATGACAAGTGGTATCATCCGACAAAAATCTCGTCCGTGTTTCGCCAAGCCACATCGTATACAAATTTTGGTCCGGAAAAACCAAAATTACCATCTTCTAAAAAATTTCCTGAAACAAGTGTACAAATGATCCCTAAAAAATTTGGCCAAGAAAAGTTTTCCCGCCAAAAAAACTCTTTTTTTTAATCCCAGATGCTAGTTCATGCGTACTTAGTAAATACGCATATGTAGGTTGTTGCTGCGCATTTAGTAAGTTCGCAAAGCCAAGTACCCATGCGTACTTGTTAAGTGCGCAGAGAAACACTCTTGCGTACTTAGTTAAGTACGCAGGTCCCTTCTCATGTGTACTTACTAAGTAGGCAGGGCTAACCCATGCGTACTTAGCAATTACGTAGGGCTAACCCATGCGTACTTAGTAATTACGCAGGAAAGGTGATTCTGCGTACTTGATCAGTACAGCAGTGTTCTTGACGGATCTTGAGGAGAATGCTTGAAAAGTGATGGATCTGAGAAAGTAATACTTCCAAAAGCTTAGAAAACATCATCTAACAAACCCTTAGCCTCCAAACACCAAATGAAGTGATAACAAACTCGGATTTAAGGATTTTTGGTCTGAGAAAGTACGAACTCGTATGAACATAGATCTGCTCAAAAACCGTAAAACTCAAAACTGGAACACAAATCAACGAGCACCGAGGCTCTGATACCACTTGTAGGTCCTGAAAGCCTCGTCGCGCAGCGAAAATACACGGATATGTTATGTGATTTGTGTGGGAATGAAGAAAACGAGACAGAGATACACGAACATAAACAAAAGAAGAATCAACAATACATAATCCATAACAAAGAAGTCATCCCGTATTACAGACTACATACTGAAGGAGCACACATCTCTCATCTACGCTCACGGTCCAAGGGTCGGGAGAGCTCGTCCCGACCCGGACAACTCTCAACCTAGTTCCAGAGTTCCACCTACAAATTAAGACAAGTCCTCTATTTATAGGGGTAGGAACAATACAATACCTACGTACTTGTCTAAGTAAGCAGGGTTTGGTCATGCGTACTTGACAAGTATGCAAGGCCAAACTGGTGTGCAGGCTAAGTACTCAGGAACAGCCTTTTGCGTACTAGCCTCGTACACCGATACATAGAATTTTATCTGTTGTTACCAAAACATGATTCTACAGACTCCCTCTTAACTATAGCATCAAATTATATCTATCACTAACACTGATATACATCAGTTTACAAATTTCCTAACACGGTTTATCTCCATTCTCTCCCTGTATTGCGCGACATGCTCCTCAGGATCCGTACTTCCATCATACAGCTTCATGTTAGGAGTTTGGAAGCGTTTTGGGATTTCAGCATCACATATCGATGGAGCGAATCTCGAGATCCTGTGACTTGTTGAGGATATCTCCGGTATAGGTTGGATTACACCTGGTATACTTGAGATCATCTCCCTTAACTTCTTCAGTTCCTTGGCCATGGATGGAGTGATTCCTGTATCCTGCACAGATTCATTAGTGTTCAAAAATTGATTAAAGGTGTTACCAATATCAGGATTTCTGAATGATGATCCCGGAGTAAATCCAAGATCCTGACTCTTAGTAACTCTAATAGTCGGAGTTGGTCCAATAGTAGTGATTCCGGTCTGCATGGGAAGAAAGTCTCCCTTATGGACTCCTGATGATCATGAATAATCGAAATTCAAGATCCTTGGTTGTAATGGGGTCGTCACTTCCACTGGTTTCTTTGATTTGTTAACCTTTTCAAGCCCCGTGAACAACATTTGGTTAGTCTTCCTCTCCTTCTCCATTTGTTGTTTCATCTCCAAGAATAGATCGAGTATAGCCTTGTTTGATACGATCACAAGTCCACCAACAGGTATTCCGGATCCCGAAAAACCCGCAGAAGTAGTTTTCTTCGGCTGATTAACACTCTTTTGGAATGGAGGTGGAGGAATAGGGTGGTTCAACCCAGAACTTGAAGATGGAGCAGAAATAGAAATATTTTTGGATTGGGACGACATTTTAAAAATCAGTTTTGAGAAATAATGATTGAACGCAAATTTTAGTAAAGATTTTAAAATGAAAAGCACCACTTGCCCCACGGTGGGCGCCAAACTGTTTAGGCCAAAAATTACCAAAGATAATAAAGTAGCCAAACTTTGTATGTGAGGTAGCGTGCTTATATAATTATGTAAGAAATGCAATATTAATAAGGAAATCGACACAAGGATATACGAGGAAAGCCCTTGATCCTTTGGGGATCTCCGGCATATAATCTCAAGAGCCGACTAAAGTCGGGATGCCTTGTTGTTTTATTGAATATCGGTAAAAAGCACAATGATAGAGCAGATAGATCGAGACTAAGTGTTACAAATGAGTAGTAAGTGGGTTGTGTGTGTTTCATATCGATCTTTGTCTATATAAATACAATTTCTAACATTAATTGCTAATCTAATATCCCGGAAATGCCTTTAATGGACCGTTATAAGACTTACTTCACGCATATATCCGTTATAGTTAATGTAATCCCGTGTCTTCAGCTAGTATCAATGAGAAATAGTCGTTACCTGTATGAACAAGTCAAAACAAACGCGTAATATTATTTATTACAACGGTCATTTAATCAAGATACTGAAACATAGTAAGGATCATGGATACCGATACTTATCTGAGGATCCGGGATACCAGAGGTAAAAACTTAGGCATAACAAGTATTTGTATAACTATATTAGGGGTTGTATAATTAAATAACCAAAGATTTGGTTATTAATAATTATTAGATAATCATAAGGTTTAAAGTGTAATTTAAAACCCTAGCTTGGGGATTAAGTTACCTAAAAAATATAACTACATAAGTCTAGGAGGGGTAAAAGTGTGACAATCTAATCGAATTTAATTTCAAAACTCGAATCCTCTCCTTCCCTCCATCTTGCGCAGCAACCACCAAAGCCCATCCAACAGACCACCGTCTACCAGCCACCGTCCGTTGTCCACATCTCGTCGTCTACCTCCCATTGACTAACTTTCCTACGCCGCTCGAATAGCCGCAAGGGCTGTTGTCGGCCACCGCTCCTCACCGTTAGGAGCCATCTCCGATACCTGCCACCGCCACCGCAAGGAGCCATCAGCGGCGGCCCGTCTTCGCCATCGTGGGTTGTCAATCCCGGTTTTACGTCGCCATTAAGAAACCCATCCGTTGGGTTGTCGTCAATCGTCGTTAGGACTACCACGAGTGTCACCGTGATCAGGACAGGAAATCCGAATAGAAATTCAGATAGATTTTGGTGTTCGGGAGCTTCAGAGACAAACATGATTAGAGATCTGGATTTTGTTCAGGTGATTAGAAGTCTCATGTTTATTTCGTGTAGTCAGATCTAGCGACCAGATTATTGTCACGTGGTGTTACCACTTGGTCGCCATCTCCTATTCGTGAAAGGTATAACCTTAAACCCTATATTGTTGTTTACTGAATATTTAGTTGCATCTGGTCTCCTGGTAGGGCGATCTAGTGTTTGGCCTTGATCAGTTTGTGCCTATTTTTCTAGCTACGTGTTTTAAAAGAGTTTTGAAACCCTAGCATGAAACCCAACACACACCATACCGCTTATCCTTTTGGTGCTTCTGATTTGCAATAATTATGTCTTTGGTAACTTCCATTTCTCTATTTTACTATCTGCTACTTCCCTCAAGGATTTCCCTTTTGCCTATTCTCTGTCTATTTTATCAACAAATGATTTATCTTGTTCAAACACCTGTCCTTTAAACTGTATGTAACACTCGAAAACCCTATTCGTTTATGTTTAGGTCGGAAATATGGAATAAAGATTAAGGAGTGGGCTTAGAATGTGTGGGTTAGACCGAAAAGGATACATTAACCCTAATCACCTCTATCTTCAGCCCTAACTTCCATCACCTTAGCAGAATTCATAGAGAGAGAGTGGGTTTTAGAGAGATAAAGCTTCAAAGATCCACCAATTGGCTCAAGAATAGTCTCAAAGGGTTTCTCCATCGATTTAAAGCAAGAAATACAAAGCAACAATAGCCTTTTGAGGTATGGATCCAACCTAAATCTCAGGTTTTCATCAAAATGGGGTTTTGGGGTAAACTAGTGTAGAAGCATGTTTTACTAACTATAAATAAAATTATATTTATCGGTGTACTCAACTAATACGCAGGAGAATGTTCCTGCGTTGCGTACTTAGCAAGTTCACCAATTGTTCATGGGTACTTAACTAGTGCGCAAGGATTTTTCCTTGCGTACTTAACAAGTACGCATGACCAATGGTCCTGCGTACTTAGAAAAGTACGCAGGATAGTTCCCTATATATATGAGGTGCTTGCCTCAGTTGTATGAGTGGAACAGAATGTGAGAATGAGAGAGGTCAACCCGTGACGAGCTCTCCGGGCCGCCGGACCGTGAGCGTAAATGAGAGATGTATACTCCTTCGGTGTGTAATCTGTAATGACAACGTTGTTATGGATTGATTCTCTTGTTTATGTTCTTGTTCTTATTTTTTCAATATCGTTTCTTCGTCTGTTCCCTAACAAATCAACGAGCTGATTTGCATTATCGTTTCCTTATTCCGATGTGCTCGACCGAGGCCCCCGGGACCTACAGCTGGTATCAAAGCCTCGGCGTTCATTGATTTGTGTTCCAGATTCAAATTTTAGCTGTTTAAAAGTTGTGCGTACTTATGAAAGTTACTACATGTTCAGAACAAAATCCTAAAATTTGTCTTCGTTATTGCTTCATTTGATGTTTAGAAGGCTACGGGTTTGTTAGAATATGATTTCTAAGCCTTTAGAAACATTAATTTCATAAATCCAACAGTTTCTGAAATCTTCCTCAAGATGAGACAAGTTCGCTGGTATGCTACTAAACAAATACGCATGATGTACAAAACATGTGTACTTACATGTATGCATGAAGACAAATACGTAAGAGCATTTTTGCCCTGCGTACTTATTAAGTACGCATAAAGATATTTCTAGGTACTTAACATGTACATGTCTAGATTGGGGCTGCGAACTTGGTAAGTAAGCATGACCATTTGGCGTGCGTACTTACCAAATACGTACTAGTCTCAGGATAAAAAAAATTAAATAAAACTTTGGCGGGAAAAATTTTCTTAGCCAAATTTTTTAGGGATTATTTGTACACTTATTTCGGGCCAATTTTTTTTAAGTTGAGTTGTTTCAGCCATACAGGGAGAGGGACGTTCAGGGAACTTTGAGTTGTTTCAGCCTCAAGTGCCAAGGCGTGTCAAGGACAAAAAAAAATACATCCAATGACACGCAAGTCATTGAAAAAGCTTGTCTACAAGCCAGTGCTCTGCGAGACTCACATATCTTTGAAGAAAATTCCTCAAGATGTGTTGGGAAACATGTGGTACTAGTATGTAGATCCTTTGACCGGTGAGGCTGTTATGGTTGAGAAGAAGAGCTTGCGGGAGATAATCAGGGTATTTGATGAAATTGTATTCATCAATTTTTCTGTGAAAGACTTGGAGGTATTGGTAGAAAAGTACCGCCTGCATACAGATGAGTGGACCAAGATGCTAGCCACCCGTTACAACAAACTAGTGAAATTCTGCTATAACTACAAGTCAAGGCTAGGTGGCGGGAGTCAAGCTAGAAGCTCGTAAGAAGACTGAAGATATCCAGAGGTGCTTTCAAGGGGGAGTTTGTAGAAGCATGTTTTAGTAACTATAGATAAAATTCTATGTATCGGTGTACTTAACTAGTACGCAGGAGAATGTTCCTACGTACTTACTAAGTTCACCAGATTGTTCTTGCGTACTTATCACGTGCGCATGACATTTGCCTTGTGTACTTAACAAGTACACATTGTAACATCTATGATTTTTTGGCCATTTTTTATATTATTTTATTTAGCAATTTTTAACACTAAATCAAAACCCTATGCTTGTCCAAAATATTATGCCACATTAATTATTCAGTGTTTTTTAACCTTGTATTACATATTGTTTCCTTATCATATATATATATATATATATATATAATAAATAAAAATCTTGTGTGCAACATGTCATTCTCTGGTTACTCCTCACTCTAATTTTCCCGCCTCTATCTCCTATTAATTATTAATTATTTCGTTTCTCTCTCCTATTAAATAATAATCTTTGTATTAATAAATACAAGTTCTATGGACACGTGTCACTTTGTGGTTCATTTTTATTATTTTTTTCCTCCTCTCTATCCTATTAAATAATGATATAAAAAAATTATTTTTAGATGTTTAATATAAATCTAAATACAGATACTTATTATTTCATTATAAATAATTATTGTATAATCAATCAAATGAATTTAATATGAACTAACACAGCTTATAACTGTCACGATAAATTACATTTTTTAAAGACATATTTGGATGAGTGTGTGTTAACAAATTACATTATATTTTAATCAACCAATGTAACACACTGGTTTATTCAACCCCGTGTATTGCACGGATTTTTAAAAATATAATTTCTTTATTACTAATTAAGTATATAACATTTTGTTTATTCAACCCGTGTAATACACTGGATTTTAACCTAATATATATATATAACACGTGTAAGCATATTTACATATGTATATTAGAGAACATTTTGTTACAATAAATGTATATAAATAAGACATGTAAGTTTTAACCACGTAATCACCTCTTTCATTTTTATCATATGTATGTACGTATATATCCTATATAATAAGATATTAAAATGAGGTGACACGTGTCAATGTCACAATACACCTCACCACTTTTTCCCCTAAAAACATTTGGATACTCCACGCTCAAAAACACGCGGACCTTGGGTACCCGCATCTGATTAATCGGATCCTACTTATTGAAGATTACCTTTCACTTTCATTTTATCACAACACCCAAACCCTAATATGCGGCTCCTCAATAGTCGCCTCCTCTGGTTAATCGCTTCCTATGGCTAATCGTCATTCGGAAATTCAAAGTATATCGTTGACAATCGGTGGCGCCACATCGCGTAATGTTCGCATCACTTCTACGCCAATCAATCGTCGATTCATCTCGGTCCAATCGCATGGTTTGTTTTCACATCCCCAAAGTGAAGAAAAACAAGAAGAAGAAAAACCAGAGAATCCGTTGAAGAAATTAGGATTCCAAAATCCTGGTTGAATTCTTAGAAAGCTTTGGAGGTAATTTGATTAGTATTTTATTTGATTTTATCTGGAATTTCATGCAATTGAATATCTTATATAGATCGCATGCTTAAGTTAGGGTTTACTAATTTCAAGTCATATCCATCATATAAAGTTTTATTAATGCTTTAGTGGATATGAAAATTAAAATTAAAATTTTGTGGCTCTGGTTAGGACAACACCCAGTGATATTGAATATTTACAACACCGTTGTTGGGGAATTTCTGGATAAAGATAATCAAATAGCCCGTGTATGGATCTCACTTGCAAAAAGTAGTAAATTTTGACCCTCTCTGAAGATATCACAACAAAAATGCCCTAATAATCACCTCCTACACCGTCTCCCGTCACTTCTTCTTTCGGTAATCGCCTCCTCACCAGACCACCGCCTACATATTAAGTCTCTTATTCCTCGCCGGACTACGGCATCACACACCGTTTCTCCTGATATTTTACGATTCTTATGTTTAACTTTATATATTAATTTTACCATTTTAATTGTTAGGGATAAATTAGAATCGAATCCACCCATAACACATTCATAAGTAATTTGGTCAAAATTGATACTTTTTAATTGTATCATTTACTTGCTCTTATTTGTTGCTTTTCTTCAGTTTCAAGTTAAGAAAATTTGTTATTGTTGTCAAATTACAGGATGCAGATTTGATAATGTTGGCTTTTGGCTAAGCATGAAGTTCATTTTTCAATACTTAGAGAAGTAAGTATCCTTGAACCTTTTGCAAATAACAGTAAACCTTACAAAAGTTAATAAATATGAATAAAGTGGTTTATATCATGTTAGTGTTTTTTTTTTTACTTTATAATTTTTAACTGTCTTTTTCTTTTAAGGCTAATAATAAACTTTTTGCTTAAAGACAAGGAACATAATTTTGCGTTTATAATCTGCTACTAGGGGTGCATCTACATAGATACTGTGATTTTTTTTAATAGTGTTTTATTGTGCAATATGATAATTAATGAGTGATTTTGGTGTAGATTGTTGCAGAATAACCGCTTTACCGGACCAATGGCCCATAATGCAATGCCACCTGCGGATAAGAATAAGGATAATCAATCTTTCAAAGTATGCCATCCATGATTCATACACTCCAGTTTTTGTGTTTAAAGTTGAATCTTAGGCATATCTATATCAACCGTCAAAGGTACCATTAAAATTAAATGCATTTGTTGTTTGAGAAAAAAACATGTGAGTTGATACATATTGTATATTCTATTCAGTGAAACTGTAGTTTCATATGAATTGTAATTATTTCAAAAGCTTTTCTACACTTGCTTTTGCATGTTTATAACTTTTTTATTGAACTAGCTTTTGTTTTTCTATAAACGAAATGTGCAGCAACTACTTTGTTAATTGGTACCGTCATTTAGTATCCACTAAATAATCCTAAGATTCAAGTCTATTATTTTATAATAAAAATAAATTTAATCGCTGAAATGATAATCAATTTGTGTAAGAGTTTAATTTAGGAAATTGAGTGGGAGATCATTCAAAGGCTAGAAATCTCATGGCTGTCTTTGACCCGTGTGTTTTTCAAAAATTTCCAAAATTAACTCAATCAATTTTGATAATTTAGCTTGCAATACATATAACTATTTTAAGTAAATTGATTTTAGAAATATAATTTCTCAAATCATAAGCAACTACTTTTTGGAAAGGTTTAGGTTTCCATTTAAACATCAGTAATTAATTTTTAACAAAGTCAATAAATGCTGATTTTTTGGAAAGGATTATGTTTACGCAGATGATTTTTTTTATATTTTTGTAATGATTTCAAATTTCAAACTTAAAATTTTTTTTAATAAAATTTTTTAATAATAATTATGATAAAGGTTTTTTAGAGATGTAAAACTTAGAATACAATGAATAATTTTTCTTGTATTTTTGGTCGCCACATGATTAGGGTGTCCATATGTTAACAACTCATTTACAGTAAGTTGACTCTTCATTAACACTGATCTTGATGAATTCGTTTCCTTTAAGAAAAGGTTTGTCGTCTATAATAATTTTATCGTGTTTATTTTATTTGATTATTTGATTTGTAATAACTTTATAAATATAATTGACATGTATTTTTTGACAGCTTGTGTGCAAATGTGGATGGTGATACATTCTCAAGTAAAAGTGGTTTTATTTCATCCATCGTCTCCGGAGTTGAGGATGAAATTCTAAGTAATATTCCTTTCTGCAACATTGCAGAAGTCTTTGACATTTGTGAGGATGAAATTCTAAGTAATATTCCTTTTTGCAACATTGCAGAAGTCTTTGACATTCGTGAGGTATGTTTAAATGTCTAAATATTAAATATTGTTATTCAAAATTATTAAAAAATATATGATATTTAAGGATTTATATACTATGTTTTACAGCTCAAGTCAATTATTATACTTGCTATAATCAAGGGCATCTGCAGAGATCAACCATGGTTTTATATGGTATGTAAGCATTGTAACATGAACGTGACAACAAAGTATGTTACCACTTAAATTGGCGACGGGTCTGATGATTTTGTGGTGAACAAGATAATGGAATGCAGCAATGTTAAGTGCAATAATCATGTTGTATCTGCATTCTCAAAGTAAGTAAAACTTAATATTTGGTGAATATTATTTTTTGTTTTTTCATTTTTTTAAATTGATAAATTATAAATTTCAATACAACAGATTCAAGATTAATATCAGGGTTCAAGATGTTACAGGATCAGTAACACTCACTTTGTTTGATCACAAAGCTAAAAAGCGTTTAGACAAAACATCAAATGACTTGATGGTAATTAATGATGAGGTACATGTATAAGGTTTTTCTAAATACTAAAAAGTTATTTTGTCTAATTATATTTTCAAAGAAACTTTTTAATTTACCGAGTTTTTTGTAATTGGATGAGGCTTTTTCATTCCCGGGTGAGCTCGATTCATTGTTGGGCAAAAAGTTAGCGATTAGGATTGAGGTGACGGAGTTTATCTTGGCTAAAAAAAGTGGCATATCTATGGAATTACACATTCAGTTGATGACTCCAAAATAATTGCAGAACTTGAAAATAAATCAGTTCTCGGACAGGTAACAACTAAAACACATGGAGAATTGGAAAACAATATGACATTCAAGTATATTTTCAATTTTTCACAAGTAACATAACAAACTAACACTTTACTTTCTATTTAAATCTCATAATACAGTCCACTGATTTTGACTCAATGAATTATAATATGTCTGAATTCCAGTCTCAGGACACCATTACAATCAAGGTTTGATATATAATTAATCTTTCATTATTATAATCCTACTATTCTACCCGTAATTCTATTAACATTTGTGTCTTTTTTTATA
This sequence comes from Smallanthus sonchifolius, assembly GCA_023525975.1. Lineage (NCBI taxonomy): Eukaryota > Viridiplantae > Streptophyta > Magnoliopsida > Asterales > Asteraceae > Smallanthus > Smallanthus sonchifolius. Next base: position 23,593,436 of record CM042043.1, read on the forward strand.
GGATTCTATATCCTGTACTGTCGATAGTGTAACACCCTTGTCCGTTTCTAAGATCAACGGTCAATCTGATAAACTTGATAAAAGAAAACTTGGTAGATGTGTATGACATGGATGAGGACGTGGCTATGTCTGCAACTAAAGCCCGCTCAGATTATAAGAAGGAAGATGTCAAAGATCAAATTCCTAATACCAAAGATTGAGAAATGATTTTAATCTTACGATTTAAGAAAGTTTTACTATCCATCTCAGTTTTCACTTTATTTGATGGTTGTGTTTTGTGATGACAATTTTTATTTTCTGTATTTGTGGATTATGTTTGTTTTGAGGATGTGATTTGTAACTTGCTATATCTATCTCTATGGTTCAACTTTATTATAAGGTTATGATTTGTAATAGCCAATATTTTTTATGTATTTGCGGATTATTTTTAAATTTAGCCAAAATTCATTACTCGGTATATCTACCTGTATAGTTCAATAGCGTTTTAAGGTTGTGATCAGTGTGGTTACAATTTTTTTTCTGTTTTACTGATTATGTATGGTTGATGTCTATTTACTTTTATGAACTTATTATTTGAATGTCTCTTATTTTTATTACTATATGATTTTTGTTAATTGTTAATTTGATTGTAATAACGAATTTAACTACCAACACCGGACTTAAATTTTATACATTTTCAATACTTTATAGTCTAACATCAAAAATATATCACAAATCAGAATATATTAATTAGGTTTTATAAAACATATTTATTTGATTTTATTAATTTTCCAAATTTGAAGATTCAGTTCCATAACTTTATAACACCACACGAAAAATTAGATTACCAAAGACACCCTCCTGAAAAGTAACAAACTTCACAAAATTAATTCAATAGCAATATATGATGTAATCTACCTAAAATATGAGTGTGTCTGGTTACCATGTTATTTTATGTAAATAAAAATAAAGTGTTGACCTTAAATTAATATTGAATTTAAACCTTACTTATATATGTAACTCTAATCGAGCAATTAACACCTAATAGCTTGATATATCAGTAACTGAAAATCAATTAATTTAATGTTAAACCTATTAATCTATTAATAATGTTATTAAAGATATAATTACCGGTCAACAACTTCCAATTTCTAAAGGCTTAACCTTTATAATTTACCAATTATATGCGCAAGTTTGGTTTATCACATCATCTCTTCTTTTCTCATAATTCAACGATTAGAAATTTTTTTAAAAGTAATAATTTAGAGATATGACTCTAGGAAATTTAAAAGTATTTAAAAAATAATATAAATAAAAAGATTTAGATAATAATGTTAATAGGTGGTGTGAATGATGGCGATACTGTGATTGATATACCTGAGGATCTGCTTATTACTCATTCGTCGATCCTGTTGCTTGTTGTCAATCTTTCCTCGTGAATAAAAAGAATATCTTAGTTCGGATAGCATATGCCGGTCAGAACAGTTGAACAATAATTTTCAACAAAGTTTATACTCTCCAGATGTTCTTAATGGTCTTAAACTTTCAGGATTGCCAAACCATTACTTAGTTTTGAAGATAGGTGTACCGGTAATGCTACTAAGAAATATTGATCAGAAAAATGGATTATGTAATGTAACTAGATTATAAGTTATATCTCTTGGTAATTGTGTTATTGAGCCAGAGATCACTTTTGGAAGTAATATTGGAACCCGCACCTTTATTCCAAAAATTAATTTGACATCTCCAGACAACTGAATTCCTTTCAAGCTACAAAGAAGACAATTTCCACTCTCGGTTTGTTTCGCCATGACGATGAATAAGAGTCAAGGCAAGTCACTATCAAGCGTCGGATTGTTCTTGAGGCAACCGATTTTCACTCATGGTCAACTGTATGGACGGGTTAAAGATTTTAGCCTTAGACAAGAATGAAAAAATTCCAAACAAAACATCCAACGTTGTATACAAAGAAATATTCTCAAATTTATAAATTGTATTTAACAGTTACTTAGTATTAAATTGTCGTGTTTTTCATTAGTTTATTTCTAACCTCATGTAATACACGGGTTCTAACACTAGTTTAATTATATATATATATATATATATATATATATATATATATATATATATATATATATGCCAAATAAATCAATCATACAACTCCTAATTTTATGAAAATAGAAATTATGAGTTTAAAAGCACACAATTACATTTCTATTACACACACATGCATTTATTTATAAAGGATTATTGGATTCTAATAATCCCACATTTTACTAATTGGCCAATAATAATCTCAACTGAAAATATTCTTACCAACAGGTCCTACTTTCAAACTATTTTTTACATTGGACCCCTCGTGTAAAAACTTAACGCCGTTAGATTTTAGTGACGTGGACATGTGCAAACCGTCGAAAAGTCGAGCCAAGCTAGCAGTGGTCTCGTGGTGGGTTTTGAAATTGGTTCTGGTGGTGTTTAACCGGTCTCGTTAAACACCATCGTTGTCTCTGTTTAGACTTGCCGGACAAACGGGATCGGTTAAACACCACCTCAGCCAATTTCAAAACCCACCACGTGACCACTGCTAGCTTGGCTCGACTTTCCGGTGGTTTGCAGATATCCACGTCATATAAAATCTAACGACGTTAAGTGTTTTTAATTGGGGGTCCAATGTAAGAAAATAGTTTGAAAGTAGGGACTGATGGTAAGAATATTCTCAGTTGGGATTATTATTTGCCAATTGGTAAAAAGTGAGATTATTAAAATCCAATAATCCATTTATAAACACACAATTACATTTCTTTTTATACACACATGCATTTATTTATAAATATATGTGTAGTCATATGTATATATTTGTTGTTATTAAATGAAACCATTTATACAAATTTTAATGTCATAAAAATGGAGTTTTCCCATACCAAAATAAAATGAATAATGTTTAGATTTTACAAGTTTTATTTTTGTTGATTTTATATAAAAACTATTTTATAATAAAGTGTCATAGTTAATTATAATTGATTTTTGACCTTGAATCTCTTTTAAAAACCCTTTACTATTAGTCTTGAACCCCTCTTAAAGCAAAAGAACCCCTTCAAATTGTCCTTGAACCCCCACTCCTTTGTTTGAACCCTGGAAGGAGTTTTTACCAAATTTTGACTACAAAAGTCAAAGTCAGTGGCAAGAATCCATTCAATCGACTGTTATGGAAATTGAAATGTTCCGAAACCGTTTCTCCACTCATTTACAATCATTACAACCCGTCAATTCGTGTGTTAATGCGAATTCAAGAGTTAATTAATAACCAACTTAGGTTTTCGGTTATAGATGTTTAAACACTCAAATCGAACTTGAAAACCCGCAAACTCTGTCGAATGTTGTAACATCCCAAAATTCGTTTTCCTTAATACACGAGATTCGTCTAGGACTAAAGATGCCAAAGAACGAAAACTTTGTATTTTTCTTTAACAACTAATTTAAAGTAATGGCTAAATGAAATTTAGCTAAAGGCAAGTGGCCAAAGTGAAAAAAAAAATAAAAATCATTAAACCTAAAATGCTATTTCCTTGTTCTCAGCCGCCACTTCCATTCGAAATCGGTTTTCACTTCTCCTTCTTCATTGTAGCACCTGAAATTCCAAACCCAAACAACCTCACCTCCGATTGACCCCTAATCCGACAGTTTAGCAATCAAAGCTTGCTCGGTCAACATGAAGAAGCTTAATTCCGGCTCTCGCATATGGGAACGAAGATGTACAACACCTCGCAACAGCGGTAAAGGATTTGTGTGACGGTGCACGACGGCGACAAGTGTAGGAGCTGCTGCCATAGCTCCGGCAGCAGCAAAGAGCTCGTATGCGACTAGTTGTGGCAGGGATGGCGGCGGGTGAGCTGCTGCCCTAGCTCCGGCAGCAGCAGGGGGTTCGTGTCAGTGGTTAGTAACGGGTTACGGTGGAGATAGGGTGGCAGCAAGTGGTTGTTAGCGGCCTGATGATGGACATAGGCGGTTCACGATGGTGGTTTCGGGTGGTGGCAGTTCGGTGTTAATGGTGGCGAGTGAGCTGCTGCCATAGCTCCGGCAGCAGTGGTTTGTCTCCAGGAACAACCCAAGGGTGGTGATACAGTGATGTTACGAACCTGCAGTGGTGGCGAAGGCAGTATTTGGTGGTGGCAGCGGTAGTTGACGACGAGAAATGGTGGTCCGGTGGTGGTGGTGGTACGGACTTGTAGGAGGGTACGGGAAGGCGACGAGGAGTTGTGAAGCTGCTGCCATGGACTCCGGCAGCAGCAGTAAATACGTGAACGGTGGTGATTGGTTAGGTGGTAGTCATGGTGGTTCCATGGCGGTTCACGGTGGTACTAAAATTATAGTTTCGATGATGATGATGATGATTTCATAGTGATGATTATAGGATGATGGAGAATGAGTAGATGATAATGATGATGATTACATAATGATAAAGATGGATACGGTTCGAGTCGGGTCTCGGTTATAATTCGGGATTGTGTTCGGGAAGGTATAATTTATAAACTCGTAGAACATTAATTACTATTACTAGTTCGGGTTTTGGATATCGTATTGGGGAGGACGTATAGATATGATATCATTTAGTAAATGATGATTAGTTATTTTATAAAGCTTATTTGATAAAGTATAAAAAGATGAATATCAATGCTAAAAGGTTATAATATGAATCGTTATGGATTATTATTGATTGATTTGGTAAAGGAAATGGACAATTTAAATTGTCGGGTTTTAGATAAAAACAAACGAGACTCTGCCCAATTTTATTAGGATGAAAGAAGTATATATTTTAAATATGGACGCCCTCTTTAGGGATTGGGATTGTTTGGGAAGGAAAACTGATGTATCGAAACTACCATAGTTTCGAGATGAGCCACGATCCGAAGTTAAGTTTACACCTAAGTTACCTATCGAAACTACAAGTTTCGACAGAAGCAACCTATCGAAACTACAAGTTTCGATATAAGTACACCCATCGAACTACTAGGTTCAAGCATAGTAATGTCTAGTGTCATCTAGGAGCACTACCTTACGTGTATGACTTTATTATACAGATCGTGAGTGACATTAGTGATGCTCAGTAACCAGCTAAGTGTATCTCAGAAACTACTCATCAGGTGAGTTCTATGTGCCCCCTTCTATGTTATGTGCAAATGATTTATAAATGTTTTGGGGCTGAAGTGTATACACTAAATGAATAAATGCTATAAGTGTCAATGTGATCATACGTATATATATATAAATACCTATATATGTGAAAATGAATTATGAATAAAGAATGAAGCGTATGATATAAAGAATGAATGAAAGAAGGACATAACGTAAAAGAATGAAATCTTGCTTTATATTACATATATATTGCATGTTATGAATGAATGTAAACGTTATAAACCCTTCTATGACAACGGCTACTTCGGTAGACGGACGACCACGTGACTATTTTGCAACCGGGACAAAAACGTACCTTCGCAAGCTAGGACGTATGAAAAGGTATTAATGGACGATCGAAGCAAGCCTTAACTAATGTAGAACGGTTGCATACATAATGGTCACGTGGGAAACGGATGCCCTAGGGCAGACGGACAAAAATGACGGACTACGACGGTAGGACGGTAAAGAGCGGACGGACAACGGTTGCCGGACGGATTTAATGATATGACGGACGGTTTTCTAGAGCCGGACGGTAATGAAACGGGCTACGACGGTAGCTCTGACTGCGATGTCTTCGTGACATTCGCGACAAGTATGACGGGTTGATCTCCCTTAAGATTATGGCCAATATGTGTTCTCTCAAAGAAAGTATGTATGTACATATGTATATACCCTCAATGAATGTTATGTGAGAACAGCAAAGTAAAGAATATTTAAAAGTACGAATATACATATATACATTATATTCATGATAAGATAAATATTATGTATGATCGTCTTTAAACTAGAACTCACCAGCGTTAGCTGACTTTTAGTATACATTTCAGGTAAGGGAAGAAAAGGTCGTGCGATGGCGTGAAGGTTACCCGGCACAAGACTGACATCCCACTTTTGTTTGTTAAGAATATGTTATGTTTTATTTGTAAAGACTTCCACTGTTATGATTATGTAATTGAATGATGAATGTTTTTAATTTAAGTTCAGTATTTAAGACTATTTTTATGAGTAAATTCAACCAGTGAGGTTACCCGGTTTAGGGGCCTTACAAGTTGGTATCAGAGCAATAGTTTGAGAGATTCAGACATCCCTAAATGTCTGGACTCAAACTGATAATGGGACCAACGCACGGATGTCAGTACGGGTAGCCAACGCCAACGCCAAAACAAGTTAGTAAGTATCAATGTCAATATATATAACTCAGGGTAGATGTCTTAGCATAGGACACATGCCTTAGTTACCAATATCACTACTGATATGAATAATTACACATAGGACATAAGATGGTAGACAATTTGAGCACATGAGTACAGTAAAGGATTAATAATAACACGTAGCTATTGTTATCAATCTTTTACTGTGTAAATGTGTCTCGATTTGTCATTCGTCGTATGTACTCACCATAGAGAGTGAAAGAGATGTTAGCCTAATACTACGAAATGCGCACAAATTATAAGAACAGTGAGATCCATGTGATGTGAATCACAAACAATGAGCAAGAGTTCGATAAACACAAAGAAAGAAAGATGACAGAATATCAACGGTCCGAGTAGACTAGTAACGAATATTCATGAATGACTTCCTTCAACAAGGAGTTTAGGAAGGGAAGAAGGATACATGGATTAGGCACTGTTTATAGAAGACATTTAAATTATGAAGCATTATAAGACGAGTCAGAAATTCACAAGTAAGGTAAGTTGGCAATTACGTCAGGATCCACGTAATTGTAAATTTACATGTGCTTGTGCATACTGATGAACCTTATCGCGTGGATTAATACACATGTCACCAAAAACAATTAAATCTCTCCAACCAGGGCTATGAGAGTAGTCACTTAAGTAATAATGATTGTAATAAATTAGCAAGACGAATGATGACAACAACTGCATACCAAAGGTGGAACGAGAAGAAATGAGAACGTGAATGAAGTTCGCTGAAAAAAAAAAGGAACAAGTTTAGAAAGACTAATGAAACCTGGTCTGGAACCTGATGCAACAGTGATGAGAGCAGTAAATCAAGCAAAGATAAAGGAACGAAGAGATTTCAAAGAAGAGAATTAGTTTGATGATGATATGAGAGCCTACGGAGCCCCGGTGAGAAGACAATCCCAGATAAATTACTATGAGTATTCACTGAGACGCGAAGATAGATAAACTAACGATAACAAATGACTGAAACAGCGGTGTTAAATAGGGCGTGCAACAAAATCAAGCGAAACTAGATCCAACCTAGGGATTGTATGATAAGAATGAATGTGAGGTTCAAATTCTGAACAAATATGTGAAGAAAGAAATGAGTACTAGCAAGGACTCAAGAGTCAGAAAGCACTCTACAGTGATTAAGACAAGACAATAGAACGTGACTACTCAAATTGAAAAGCCAATAAGGAACACAATGAGACTAGAAATGAAAGGAATGATCGAGTATCACCGCACGCGTCACCTATTCATAACGAAACCTATGAACATAATTCTAAAAGAATCCCATATGGAAGAAAGTGTTAACGATCACGAAAAGTTAGAAAACGTAAAGTTTGTGTCACAAGGGATGCCAATCCTTAGGACCATTCAAGGATATAAAGAAGGAATAAATGCATAATAGACTAATGATGAGGAATGTGAAACCATGACGATTATGTTTAAAGAAAGGCAAGAAGGGAGTTACGTGTACATTAATATGAACGTAAGGATTGCATACCTAGCGTTTCGTCTGAATGAATACCATCCCGCCAAGTTTGAGGACGAAAGAGTAAAGCTTCATATGGTTCCTCCGGGAACGAAATTATATGGTTCCTTTGGGAACGCAACAATATAGTTCCACCGGGAACGAAACGATAAGGTTCCTTCGGGAATGAAATGACATGGTTCCTTCGGGAACGAACTTATATGGTTCCCTCGGGAACGAGGGAGTAGGTTTCATTCGGAAACGACATGGTATGGCCATTTTCGGGCGAATACACCAAGGATAATTTATGAAGTACACGTAATAATTAAAGTAACTTAGAAAGAGGTTGATAACAATTGCCTAGCTAACAGAGTGGACAATTTAAACATGATACTAGGATTCCTAAAATGATAAAACGACTTCATGGCCGCTTGGCATGACAGATCCACGCAAGTACTTGGTGGATTTGAGTTAAGTCCACCCACGAATGTTCATCAGAATAAAGTAGGTTATACCATTCCATGTTACATCCGAAGTATTCATGACAACGAAGAAGAGATAGTGGTAACGTGTAAACCCTAACTACACGCAATTCACGTGTGGCACCAAATGTCCATCTCCCTTACACGAAGAAGAACATGCAAGTTCACAAGAACCTAAAAGACAACCTAGTCATGAAAAGCAGAGTTTCATCGTGTATAAGAGGCACGAATTTCGAGGACGAAATTCTTATAAGGTGGGTAGACTTGTAACATCCCAAAATTCGTTTTCCTTAATACACGAGATTCGTCTAGGACTAAAGATGCCAAAGAACGAAAACTTTGTATTTTTCTTTAACAACTAATTTAAAGTAATGGCTAAATGAAATTTAGCTAAAGGCAAGGGGCCAAAGTGAAAAAAAAAATAAAAATCATTAAACCTAAAAAGCTATTTCCTTGTTCTCAGCCGCCACTTCCATTCGAAATCGGTTTTCACTTCTCCTTCTTCATTGTAGCACCTGAAATTCCAAACCCAAACAACCTCACCTCCGATTGACCCCTAATCCGACAGTTTAGCAATCAAAGCTTGCTCGGTCAACATGAAGAAGCTTAATTCCGGCTCTCGCATATGGGAACGAAGATGTACAACACCTCGCAACAGCGGTAAAGGATTTGTGTGACGGTGCACGACGGCGACAAGTGTAGGAGCTGCTGCCATAGCTCCGGCAGCAGCAAAGAGCTCGTATGCGACTAGTTGTGGCAGGGATGGCGGCGGGTGAGCTGCTGCCCTAGCTCCGGCAGCAGCAGGGGGTTCGTGTCAGTGGTTAGTAACGGGTTACGGTGGAGATAGGGTGGCAGCAAGTGGTTGTTAGCGGCCTGATGATGGACATAGGCGGTTCACGATGGTGGTTTCGGGGGTGGCAGTTCGGTGTTAATGGTGGCGAGTGAGCTGTTGCCATAGCTCCGGCAGCAGTGGTTTGTCTCCAGGAACAACCCAAGGGTGGTGATACAGTGATGTTACGAACCTGCAGTGGTGGCGAAGGCAGTATTTGGTGGTGGCAGCGGTAGTTGACGACGAGAAATGGTGGTCCGGTGGTGGTGGTGGTACGGACTTGTAGGAGGGTACGGGAAGGCGACGAGGAGTTGTGAAGCTGCTGCCATGGACTCCGGCAGCAGCAGTAAATACGTGAACGGTGGTGATTGGTTAGGTGGTAGTCATGGTGGTTCCATGGCGGTTCACGGTGGTACTAAAATTATAGTTTCGATGATGATGATGATGATTTCATAGTGATGATTATAGGATGATGGAGAATGAGTAGATGATAATGATGATGATTACATAATGATAAAGATGGATACGGTTCGAGTCGGGTCTCGGTTATAATTCGGGATTGTGTTCGGGAAGGTATAATTTATAAACTCGTAGAACATTAATTACTATTACTAGTTCGGGTTTTGGATATCGTATTGGGGAGGACGTATAGATATGATATCATTTAGTAAATGATGATTAGTTATTTTATAAAGCTTATTTGATAAAGTATAAAAAGATGAATATCGATGCTAAAAGGTTATAATACGAATCGTTATGGATTATTATTGATTGATTTGGTAAAGGAAATGGACAATTTAAATTGTCGGGTTTTAGATAAAAACAAATGAGACTCTGCCCAATTTTATTAGGATTAAAGAAGTATATATTTTAAATATGGACGCCCTCTTTAGGGATTGGGATTGTTTGGGAAGGAAAACTGATGTATCGAAACTACCATAGTTTCGAGATGAGCCACGATCCGAAGCTAAGTTTACACCTAAGTTACCTATCGAAACTACAAGTTTCGACAGAAGCAACCTATCGAAACTACAAGTTTCGATATAAGTACACCCATAGAACTACTAGGTTCAAGCATAGTAATGTCTAGTGTCATCTAGGAGCACTACCTTACGTGTATGACTTTATTATACAAATCGTGAGTGACATTAGTGATGCTCAGTAACCAGCTAAGTGTATCTCAGAAACTACTCATCAGGTGAGTTCTATGTGCCCCTTTCTATGTTATGTGCAAATGATTTATAAATGTTTTGGGGCTGAAGTGTATACACTAAATGAATAAATGCTATAAGTGTCAATGTGATCATACGTATATATATATAAATACCTATATATGTGAAAATGAATTATGAATAAAGAATGAAGCGTATGATATAAAGAATGAATGAAAGAAGGACATAACGTAAAAGAATGAAATCTTGCTTTATATTACATATATATTGCATGTTATGAATGAATGTAAACGTTATAAACCCTTCTATGACAACGGCTACTTCGGTAGACGGACGACCACGTGACTATTTTGCAACCGGGACAAAAACGTACCTTCGCAAGCTAGGACGTATGAAAAGGTATTAATGGACGGTCGAAGCAAGCCTTAACTAATGTAGAACGGTTGCATACATAATGGTCACGTGGGAAACGGATGCCCTAGGGCAGACGGACAAAAATGACGGACTACGACGGTAGGACGGTAAAGAGCGGACGGACAAAGGTTGCCGGACGGATTTAATGATATGACGGACGGTTTTCTAGAGCCGGACGGTAATGAAACGGGCTACGACGGTAGCTCTGACTGCGATGTCTTCGTGACATTCGCGACAAGTATGACGGGTTGATCTCCCTTAAGATTATGGCCGAAATGTGTTCTCTCAAAGAAAGTATGTATGTACATATGTATATACCCTCAATGAATGTTATATGAGAACCGCAAAGTAAAGAATATTTAAAAGTACGAATATACATATATACATTATATTCATGATAAGATAAATATTATGTATGATTGTCTTTAAACTAGAATTCACCAGCGTTAGCTGACTTTTAGTATACATTTCAGGTAAGGGAAGAAAAGGTCGTGCGATGGCGTGAAGTTTACCCGGCACAAGACTGACATCCCACTTTTGTTTGTTAAGAATATGTTATGTTTTATTTGTAAAGACTTCCGCTGTTATGATTATGTAATTGAATGATGAATGTTTTTAATTTAAGTTCAATATTTAAGACTATGTTTATGAGTAAATCCAACCAGTGAGGTTACCCGGTTTAGGGGCCTTACAAATGTAAACCTGTAGCGCATGTGTTAACGTCCCCGTGTTAGTTCCTGTCGATTTACAACTTGATATAGCCCCAAATCGGCCCCATTACCTCTCAGTTTCGACCGACGTGGGTGGCGGGTCTCTCAGTTCCAACATCATATCGATTTCAATATCGGGTAAACACTTCACTCTCTTACTCGTTTAGGCTTCGCAATCGAAAGTCCTATCTTATTGATGATCATCTGTGAGAATTTCATATGGATTTGGGACTAAGGTTTGGTTGAGTCAATTGGGGAAGAACGGTCGTGGAAACTATATGTTAAAAACCAAACACCACTAGTTTCTAGTAAGGCTCCAAGCCCATATCACCTGGTTAAAGCACTTGCCTCTTTCCCAACAAATCCGAACATAGTACTATTTAAACCTTTTTCCTAAATTGTTTACTTAATTTAGAATAATTATATTCAAACATATTATTATTGTAAATACTACATAACTAATTTGAGATTACAATTAATTCTAATTGACATTAACTCATCATTATAAAACATATATATTTTTCCCACAAAACCTATGCAAACCCCACATCCAACCTCAACTCCAAATCTCTAGAAACTCAAATAGATGTAGAATTGTTTATTCTCATTGAGTCTAGAATACAAATTTATCAATATAGGTTGATGGTGAGGAATCATCACGAGGCCTATCCATTATTAAAAATCCGTATCACTACTAGCTTCATTACAAATGAGTTTACATAGCCTATTTTTTAACTCTTTTACTTTTTGGGGTGGAACATGTTTAAAAATACATTACTTATACAATTTAGTACCTTTGTTCTTATGCTATGGTCTTTATGCTTTATATCTAAACTACTTAGTTACCATTACATGTGTCCATGTCAGTACAATCATTAACTTGCTACCCAAGCCTAAGGTTTGTACCTTTTATGTAGGGATGAGATCGTTATCGTACCGATACCGGTACCGAATTTATGAAAAAGTGGGTACCGATACCGGTACCGAATTTATCGGTGTGGTACCAGTTCGGTACAGTACCGATATTTGTTACAAAATGTTCATTTTTTTCGGTACCCGTACCGGTGGTACCGAATTTATGGAAAAGTGGGTACCGATATGGGTACCGAAGCCATCGGTACGGTACCGGTATGGTATCGGTACCAAATGCTCATCCCTACTTTTATGATCATTTATACGGAAAGTCGATGCATACCGATTAACACAAACCTTGGCGGGTTTTGTGTGTACCATATTACTACTTTTTCAAAATAGCAATCAGTGGGATTGTGTAACTAGTTTTCCATTACAAGGCTTAATTGTACGCTTAGAACCTTGTGTGTTTTCACATATATGCTTTAGACATGCTTTGAGCATATTGAATTGTAAACATATACATAACATTTTTTGGTGTCAAAACCTATGTTACTCACCAACTACTTGTAGTTGACATTTACTCACATGTTTCAGGTGCACCAGTTTGAGGACACTACGTGATCACATAGGACAATGGACATAGCCTTAATAAAGATTGAATTTAATTGGTGTTATGTTTTGTTTTCCATTGTTATTTGTAACGGATGCTTTAATTATGATAATATTATCACTTATTAATAGATGATCATGAGCTTATGAACAAACACATCAGCCCCCGCGTATAATCCGTCGTCAGCCGGGGTGTAACACGCATGAACAAAGGTCGTGCGTACATAGACAATTATGCAGGCTAGTTCCCTATATATTGAGGTGCTTGCCTCAGTTGTTTTGAAGACCAGAATGTGAGTCTCAGAGAGCTCGGGTTGAGATGAGCTCTCCTGACCCTCGGACCATGAGCGTAAACTAGAGATATATACTTCTTCGGTATGTAATTTGTAACGACAACGTTGTTATGGATTATCGAGTCTCTTGTTTATTTTGTTTATCATTGTTCATCTGCTTTGGTAATATCTTCTCTGCCTCTGTTCCCCCACGAATCAACGAGCTGATTTGCATTATCGTTTCCATATTCCGCTGTGCTCGACCGAGGCCCTCAGGACCTACAATTGGTATTAGAGCCTCGATGTTCGTTGATTTGTGTTCCAAATTCGAGTTTTAGTTATTTGAAGTTTCTTCGTACTTATAAAAGTCATACTTTCTCAGAACAAGAATCCTAAAATTCTTCTTAGTTATCGCTTCATTTGATGTTTGGAAAGTTACTGGATTGTTAGAATATGATTTCTAAGCCTTTGGAAACATCAATTTCATAAATCCAACATTTTATTAAATCGTCCTCAAAGATCAGACATGTGCGTTGGTATACTGCTGGATAAATAAGCAGGATTAAACAACCCTGCGTACTTACAAGTTCGCATGAAAACAAGTACGCATGAAGACAAGTACGCATGACTCGCTGTTGTGCGAACTTATTCATCTGCGTACTTACTAAATACGCAAGAAATATCAAGCATGCGTATACTTGTTTCGGGCCAAATTTTTTAGGGATCATTTGTATACTTGTTTCGGGCCATTTTTGAAAAGTTAGTGAATTTGGTTTCTCGGGACTGAAATTTGTATATAAAGTAGCATGCCGAAACAAGGTTGAGGTTTTTGTTGTATGATACAAAATGTTCATCTTTTTCGGAACCCGTACCATACCGTTACCGAACTTATGGAAAAGTGGGTACCGATACCGGTACCGAATCTGTCGGTACGGTACCGTACGGTATTGGTACCGGTACGGATAATCGGTACCAAATGCTCATCCCTACTTTTATTATCATTTATACGCGAATGTGAGTCTGAGAGAGCTCGGGTCGGGATGAGCTCTCCCGGCCCTTGGACCATGAGCGTAAACTAGAGATGTATACTTCTTTGGTTTGTAATATGTAATGACAACGTTGTTATGGATTATCGATTCTCTTGTTTATTTTGTTTATCGTTGTTCATCTACTTTGGTCGTATCTTCTCTGCCTCTTTTCCCCCACAAATCGATGAGCTGATCTGCATTATCGTTTACTTATTCCACTATGCTCGACCGAGGCCCCCGGGACCTACAACTGGTATCAGAGACTCGGTGTTCGTTGACTTGTGTTCCGGATTCGAGTTTTAGTTCTTTGAAGTTTCTGCGTACTTATAAAACTCATTCTTTCTCAGAACAACAATCCTAAAATTCGTCTTAGTTATCGCTTAATTTGATGTTTGGAAAGCTACTGTATTGTTAGAATATGATTTCTAAGCCTTTGGTTTCATGCCCGTAACACAGGATAGTTATCTAACTAGAGTAGTACCTCCAACAGATATGTTCCCAGGTAAGAGCTACGAGTCTATGAGAGATTTTTACATTGCTCGTTCCTAGACAGAACATTCCATTTGTCAGATAACTACATACTAGTCAGAAGGTCGCCTTCTAGTTACTGTGACGTTGATATCAAAAACACATGGCGGAAGACTAAATGATAACTTCTATTAATATCAAAATATTGTTTACAACAGGATTAATAAAAGTTACATCACTTATCCCTAACAAGGGACATATCATTTGGGACTTATAGTTCCTAGCATGCCCATCATCTTGATCGTTCATCATTTCATTCTTGACCTGGAATGCCCTGTCTAATGACTACCTGTTGTAGGTCCCTGGAGCCTCGTCGCGCAGCGGAAATACACGGACCTGTTTTGTGATTTTGTGTCAGAACAAAGAAGAACGAGACAGAGAGAAACACGAACATAAAGAAGGGAATCAACAAAAAAACGATACATAATCCATAACAACAAAGTCATCTCACATTACATACCGAAGAAGTACACATCTCTCGTCACGCTCACGGTCCAGGGGTCGGGAGAGCTCGTCCCGACCCGGACACCTCTCAACCTTGTTCCAGAAGTTCCACCTACAAATGAAGATAAGTCTTCTATTTATAGGGCCAGGAACACTACCTGCGTACTTGGCTAAGTACGCAGGGCATTGGTCATGCGTACTTGCTAAGTACGCAAGGCAATGCGTACTTAGCAAGTACGCAGGACCAACTGGTGAACAAGCTAAGTACGCAAGAACACCCTCCTTCATACTAGCCTAGTACACCGATACATAGAATTTAATCTATAGTTACTAAAACATGCTTATACACCTGTGATGCGGTCAAAAATATTTGATAAAACATGGGCCAACACAAAGCTGGTGAATTCATAAACTAAAATAGTTTATTAAAATGACCCGCCAAAGTATCTTGAACACATCCATGGGGTTCCACCCCCAAATTCATAGATAACTAAGAACAATCACTAGTATTCATACAACCAATTACCGTTCCTGTCCAACATGTCGTTCCATGGGCAAGTGAAATACAATAAGCGCTTAGAATACGATATATATACACAATCGGTATAATCGTTTCAAGATACTCAAAATATTTCATAAAGCAATCATGCCTGACAAGGTCATGAAAGGGTTCATGCATCATAGTTTAAGAACTCACCTCGACAGTATTTCTGCTTATAATCGGTAAGTATGACAATCACCTCGGGCATAATCCCCAACTTGGAATTCTACACCTTACTACACCTTTCCAAGGTGAAACCTTTAACATTTCCTGAACCTTACTACACCTTTCCAAGGTGAAGCCTTTAACATCACATAATCCCCAACTTGGAATTCTAATGGTCGACGTCGTTTGTTAGCATAACTTTTCTGACGATCTTGAGCAGCCTTTAATCGTTGTTTAATATGGACTATCTTATCTGTTTTCTCTTGTATGACTTCAGGTCCAGATAACTGATTGTCTCCTATTTCAGTCCAACAGACAGGAGTTCTGCACTTTCTTCCGTATAGTGCTTTGAAAGGTGCAGCTTTGATACTTGAGTGATAGCTGTTGTTATAGGAGAATTCGATTAACGGAAGGTGATTATCCCAATTACCTCCGAAATCTATAACACAGGCTCTTAGCATATCTTCCAAAGTTTGAATTGTACGTTCACTCTGGCCGTCTGTCTGAGGATGATATGCAATACTTATGGTAAGTCGAGTTCCCAATTCTTTCTGAAAACTCGTCCAGAATCTAGATGTGAACCGACTGTCTCTATCAGTAATAATAGACAGTGGTATGCCACGGTGGCTCACAATTTCATTGATGTAAATTATGGCTAACTTATCCCTAGAGTATGTTTCATTGATGGGTATGAAATAGGCTGACTTGGTCAGTCTATCGACCACGACCCATATGGCATTATGCCCTTTCTGAGTTTTGGGAAGTTTAGTTACGAAGTCCATTTTAATTTGATCCCATTTCCAGACAGGTGATTGTATTTGTTGTAGTTGCCATGCTGGTTTCTGATGCTAAATCTTAACTTGGAGGCAAGTTAACCATTTATCTATGTACTGGGCTATTGATCTGTAACATCCCAAAAATAATAAAACGAATAAATATAGTGAGACCGGATATTTAGTCGAAATATTTAAACAAAAAAGCAAAAACCAAAAGAGAAGGGGAGTGGGCTTGGGCTCAGCTTCAATGGGCCGAGGGAGCCCAGGTATATAAAGAACAAAGCAGCCACTCCTCTCCATTCCACCCCCACTTGCGCAACTTTTAGAGAGAGAAGGAGACCTCGGGTCTAGAGAGAGAAATCTCAGGAATCAAGCTCAAAAGCTCGGAGATCAATTGCCATCATCTCTGGACCATCTTACAATGAAAAGGAGGCGACAACAGGTAACCACCATGCCAAAATCTGAGTTTTAGTAACTTTTGGGGTTTCGGTTTAAAAATGAATAAAGGATAGGTTTTTAAGTATAGTATTCAAAACAAAGCATATGTTTGAACTCACGAATAAAAATGGAAACTTCTGAACAAAAAAGTTTGAGGTTTGAATACCTCGAGCTGGGCCGACCTGATCTAGGGTCTGATTGAGAAGAAGGTCGCAACAGGCGCCCAATCTAGAGAACTTATTAAGTTCGCTGACTAAGTTCGCCTAACTCACCAAGTTCGCTTAACTCACTATGTTCGCCGACTCATGTTCGTGTACTAAGTTCGCCTATATATAAAAAGAGGCGAACTTACCTAAGTTCGCCTATACTTATGAAAATTCGACCGACCGATAGGCGAACTTGTTATGTTCGCCTATACCCAAACCTTGCGAACTTACTTAAGTTCGCCTAGCCTTAAGAATAGAAATGTTAAGTGCCGTTTAGGTTCATTATCTTATACTATATAACCTGATTATACAGATTGTGTGTGACCTTAGTGAGGTTCAGTGACCAGCTAGGTGTATTCAGAAACCACTCATCAGGTGAGTTCTATGTGCCACCTTTATGTTATATGCAAATCATTTTAAATGTTTTGGGGCTGAAATGTATACACTAAATGAATAAGTGTTATGAATGTCAATGTGATCATACGTGATATATATACATATATATATATATATATTAAAATGAATTACGAACCAGTTATGAAACATAGGTTTACTAAGAATGAATGAAAGAATGACATAACGTAAATAAATGGATATTATATATATATTGCTTGTCATGAATGTATGTAAACGTTATGGACACTTCGTGAATAACGGCTACTTCGGTAGACGGACGACCACATGACTATTTTGGTAACTGGGACAAATACGTTCCTTCATCAGCTAGGACGTATGAAAGGCATTAATGGACGGTAGAAGCAATTGCCTTATTAAATGTAGAACGGTTGCATACATAATAGCCGCATGGGAAACGGATGCCTTAGGCCAGACGGGTGAATGAAAGGACTACGACAGTAGGACGGGTTTTAGGCGGACGGACAAAGGTTACCAGACGGATTTATGTTACGACGGACGGTTTCTAGGGCCGGACGGTTTATGAAACAGACTACGACGGTAGTTCTTATTGAGTTTGTCTTTTTGACTCACGCAACAATTATGACGGGTTGATCACCCTTATGTGTATGACCAATGAATGTTCTCCCCAAAGTAAGTATGTATGTATGTATATATATATATATATATATATATATATATATATATATATATATATATATATATATATATATATATATACTCAGTATGAATGTTATGTGAGAACAGTAAATCAAAGAATATGCAAACGTACGTATTATATATATATATATATAATACTTAATGATAAGATAAATGTGATGTCTGATTGTTTTTAAACTAGAACTCACCAGCGTTAGCTGACTTTTAGTATACATTTCAGGTAACAAAAGGAAGGGTCGTGCGAAGGCGCGATGGTTACCCGGCATGTGACTGACATCCCACTTTTATATACGTTAAGACAATGTTATGTTTTTAATTGTTAAGACTTCCGCTGTTATGTTATGTATTCAAATGATGTTTGCTTTCGCTACTCCTGAATGCTTTTAATTTATATTCAGTATTTATGACTATGTTTATGAGTAAATCCAACAAGTGAGGTTACCCGAGGAAAGGGGCCTTACATGATCTCTTCATGTTAGGCCACCAATAATGACTCTTCAAATCTTTGTACATCTTATTTGCACCAGAATGCATGGAATATCTTGATTTGTGTGCTTCATCTAATATTTTCTCTTGGATGTCTCAAAACTTAGGAATCCAGATTCTTTGTTCGAATCCCATAAATCCGTCCTCTCCTCGGGATAGTAATTTCTGTTTCCCAACCATACGTTCTTTCTTGATGTTTTCTTCTTCTAATGCTTTTGGTTGGATTTCCTTAATCTGCTCCATTAAGTCTAACTTCAGATCCAATCGAAGTGCTTTTACTTTAATCGGTTGACTTCGTTCTTTCCGACTTAAAGCATCTGCTACTATGTTTGCCTTTCCTAGATGGTATTTGATTTCACAGTCATAATCTTTGATAAGTTCCATCCACCTCCTTTGCCTCATATTTAAATCCTTTTGATTAAAAATATGTTAGAGGCTTTTATTGTCTGAATATATTACGCATTTGGCACCATATAAATAGTGTCTCCAAATCTTTAGAGCAAACACTATGGCACCCAATTCAAGATCGTGCATAGTATAGTTCTTCTCATGAACTTTAAGTTGGCGTGATGCGTAGGCAATAACCTTGTCTCGCTGCATCAACACACAACCTAGACAAGTTTGGGAAGCATCACAATAGATGACAAAATCATCATTCCCTTCAGGTAGTGCTAAGATTGGTGCATGACTAAGCTTATCTTTAAGAATGTTGAAAGCTTCTTCCTGTTTGGTGCTCCATTCAAACTTTGCTGGTCAAAGGTGTAGCTATCTTGGAGAAGTCCTTAATGAATCTTTTGTAGTAACCGGCTAGTCCAAGAAAGCTTCTAATCTCTGTCGGAGTCTTTGGGGCTTCCCATTTCATAACAACTTTAATCTTACTTGGGTCTACATGTATTCCATATTCGTTCACCACGTGCCAAAGAAATTGTACTTCTCGTTTCCAAAATTCACATTTTGAAAACTTAGCGTACAATCTTTCTTTTCTCAGGGTTTGCAAAATGATTTTAAGATGTTCAACATGTTCCTGGTTTCGGGAATAGATAAGAATATCATCGATGAAAACAATGACAAACTTGTTAAGGAATAGTTTACAAAACCTGTTTATTAGATCCATAAATGTTGTAGGGGCATTTGTTAGACCAAATGACATGACTAGGAATTCATAGTGACCATTTTGGGTTCTAAAAGCAGTCTTAGGTACGTCCTCTTCTTGTACCTTTAACTGATGATATCCTGATCTTAGATCTATATTTGAAAAGTACTTGGCTCCTTGTAGCTGATCGAACAGATAATCTATTCTAGGCAATGGATATCTGTTCTTTATAGTCAGTTTGTTCAATTCCCGATAGTCAATGCACATCCTCATGCTTCCATCTTTCTTCTTTACGAATAGTACTGGTGCTCCCCAAGGGGAAGTACTTGGGCGAATGAACCCTTTGTCTAAGAGTTCTTGAATTTGTTTCATAAGTTCTTTCAATTCAGAAGGAGCTAGACGATAAGGGGATTTTGCAACAGGTTTAGCTCCAGGAATTAGTTCGATTCGGAATTCGATATGACGATCAAGTGGAAGACCGGGTAATTCATCCGGAAAGACATCCGGGTGATCACAGACTACGGGGATATCTGCAATATATCCTTCGGTTTTCATGTTTAAAGCATGGAGTAAGAATATTCCGTCTCCCTTAATCAATTCTTTCTTAGCTTTTGCTATTGAAACAATTTCAATCTTAGTAGACTTACTATCTCCTTGAATTATCAAACTAGATTCATCTCGTTTCTTAATCCTGACCGTTCTCTGGTCACAATCAATCTGGGCTTGGTATTGGTTTAACCAATCCATCCCCAAGATAACCTCATATTCATTCAAATTCATAGGCATTAGTGTAACTACTACCTTATTGTCACCAAAATTGACGACATAATCAGGGTAAAATTCGGTAATCTTAACCTGTTCGACACTTGCCGTTTCAATGACATAGGCATTAATGAGTGGAATCGGTCTTATGCCTAAATATGGGGTGAATGCACATGAAACAAAACTTCTATTTGCCCCTGTATCAAATAGAATCTTGGCGTAAATATTATTAACTAAGAAAGTACCTGCCACCTCCTTAGCTTTATCTTTTGATTCATCTCTACTTCCTAAGAAGAATACTCGTCCGGTTCCCTTTTTCTGACCACCTGACACTTGCTTAGGTGGTTTAGGGTAGGAAGTCTTATAATGCCCTATCTCTCCGCAGTTAAAGCATTTAACATTTGGGCATTGGGCTGCAAAATGTCCAAACTTCTGACAAGTTTGGCATTTTATTCCTTTATTGGCTCTATCAGGGTTGGGATTGAATCCTCCTCTTCTTCGGAACTTACTGTTCCCCGGTTTGAACTTATAAACAACCTCATCGGGCTTCCTCTTGTGATCCATCTTTGGTGGCTCTTGCACAGCTAGTTCATTAAACATCACCGCACTCTTTTCAACAACCAAGTCTATTATCTTAGGTGCGATGGATTTCACTAAGGTACGAACCTTAGGAGGTAAACCCTGAATATAAAATTTGACTCTTCATGATTCAGGAGTGACCAAATGTGGCACTAGTTTAGCCATTTCATTAAACTTGGTCGTGTACTCCTGACGAGTCACGGTTCTAGCTTCGAACCGCAGAAATTCAGCTTCAATTTTGTCCACGGCATTCTGTGGACAGTACCTCTTAATAATCAAAGACTTGAGATCCTCCCAAGTCATCCTATCTATCATAACTTCACCCTTTGTCTGTTTGACTGACTCCCACCGGTCAAGAGCCTCTTCTTCAAATGAATGTGCAGCAAACTTCACAGCTTGGTCTGCTCTACACTCACTCATATTTATCACAACTTCCATGGAAGTGATCCACTGCAAGGCTGCAATGACATCCTTCTTTCCATTGAATGGTTTAGGATGACAGTCACTGAAATTCTTGTAGTTGCATCCATTGCCCTGAATTCCTATGCTCTGATTAGTCATGCCAACTATTTCATGGGTTCGTGTTATGCCTATATTATTTACTAGTGGAGTGGTATGAAGGATATCTTCTGTTCGAGGAACAGCACCACTAGTTCCTTCGTTTCAGTTTCCCAAACTATTGTGATTTTCTCTACTTCTAAGAGCATCGTCAAGCATTCAAGGTAGAGTTATTTGAAGCATACGGGTGACCTCAGATGCCACCGCTCCCTGAAACTGAGCTTCAGTCATAATGACTTCTTCGACAGGTTGTTCGGGTTCAGTATTCGTATTCACATTCTTGTTTGGATCGGTGTTTGTGTTTGTAGTATCATGAGTACGGGACCTAGTATTGGGCATCCTACCCCTACCACTTCCTTGTCCTCTACCACGTCCTGCCATCTGGTACCTACATATAGATGTATAACATCAGAATTCGTATAACCAGTCATAATCCAGAAATTCAGAAATTAACAACACTTGGCCAAAAATGCCTTTAATTATCTGATTTCTAGGTATTTCCCGTCATAGGTCGTGCTGAATGTATACACCTGACTTATCATGGGGCATTCCAGACTAATCTCAGAGTCCTAGTTTAAGTCTAGATACTATTCCTATAGTATCTAAATCTCTTAAACTGAGGCTCTGATACCAACTTGTCACGCCCGTAACACGGGACAATTATCTAACTAGAGTAGTACCTCCAACAGATATGTTCCCAGGTAAGAGCGATGGGTCTAGGAGAGATTTATACACCGCTCTTTCCTAGACAGAACATTCTGTTTGTCAGATAACTACATACTAGTCAGAAGGTCTCCTTCTAGTTACTATGACGTTGATATCAAAAACACACATCGGAAGACTAAATGATAACTTCTATTAATATCAAAATATTGTTTACAACAGGATTAATAAAAGTTACATCACTTATCCCTAACAAGGGACATATCATTCGGGACTTATAGTTCCTGGCATGCCCATCATCTGGATCATTCATAATTTCATTCTAGCCCTGGAATGCCCTGTCTAATGACTACCTGTGATGCGGTCAAAAACATTTGATAAAACATGGTTCAGCACAAAGCTAGTGAATTCATAAACTAAAATAGTTTTTTAAAATGACCCGCCAAAGTATCATGAACAAATTCATGGGGTTCCACCCCGAAATTCATAGATAACTATGAATAATCATCAGTATATATATAACCAAAGACCGTTTCAAGGGTCCTGTCCAACATGTCGTTCCACGGGCAAGTGAAATATAATAAGCGCTTAGAATACGATATATACACACAATCAGTACAATCGTTTCAAGATACTCAAAATATTTCATAAAGCAATCATGCCGGACAAGGTCATGAAAGGGTTCATGCATCACAGTTTAAGAACTCACCTCGACAGTATTTCTGCTTATAATTAGTAAGTATGACAATCACCTTGGGCAGAGTCCCTAGATAATCACAACATTACTTATTTATACAATTCTAGCTTAATGGTTCATAATTAAAGCTTAATGGGAGGTCGGAACCTTAACTCAGCATTATCTATGAAAATTTGAGGTTGAAACATTGGAAACTGGACTCTCGTACGCGAACCGGAGCTCTGGATTGGAGTTACAGAGAATGTGTGTGTGTATTTGAGTGTGTTTGTGTGTGAAGATGGTCTGAAATCGATCATCTATTTATAGGGCCAAAGTGGCACCCATAGCAGACCGCTACTCTAGGTGGTAGCGGTCCGCCACCCCTTGTGGCGGTGTATTTGGATTGGGGCACACGTAGCAGACCGTTATGGTCTGGCTTAGCGGTCCACCACCCATCCATGCGTCAGATTTCCATCGGCGAGTCACAGGGACACGTGTCAGCTCCCGAAGCTCTCCTTAGTCCGTACGTAGCGGACCGCCAAGGTCTTGGGTAGCGGTCCGCTACCCCTTGATGTTTCAAAATTTCATTTTAAGTCCCTGGACTTTGATTATTTACATATCCAACCCTAAACATTGAATTTTGGCAATTTTAATCCTTTCTCATTCTAGAAAATTTCGGGGTGTTACATTTGGAAACATCAATTTCAAAAATCCAACAGTTTCTGAAATCGTCCTCAAAGATCAGACAAGTGCGTTGGTATACTGCTAGATAAATAAGCAGGATTAAACAACCCTGCCTACTTACAAGTACACATGAAGACAAGTACGCATGACTCATTGTTGTGTGAACTTATCCATCTGCGTACTTACTAAATACGCAAGAAATATCAAGCATGCGTATACTTGTTTCTGGCCAAATATTTTAGGGATCATTTGTATACTTGTTTCGGGCCATTTTTGAAAAGTTAGTGAATTCGGTTTCTCGGGACTGAAATTTGCATATAAAGTAACATGGTGAAACAAGGTCGAGGTTTTTGTTGGATGATACAAAATGTTCATCTTTTTCGGTTCCCGTACCGTACCGGTACCGAATTTTTGGAGAAGTGGGTACTGATACCGGTACCGAATCCATTGGTACGGTACCGGTTCGGTACGGTACCGGTATGGTATCGGTACCTGTATGGTATCGGTACCGGTACCGGTACTCGGTACCAAATGCTCATCCCTAATTTTATGATCATTTATACGGGAAGCTGATACATACCGGTTAACACAAACCATGGCGGGTTTTGTGTGTACCATATTACTAATTTTTCAAAATGGCAATCAGTGGGATTGTGTAACTAGTTTTCCTTTACAAGGCTTAATTGTACGCTTGGAACCTTGTGTGTTTTCACATATATGCTTTAGACATATTTTGAACATATTGAATTGTAAACATAGATATAACGTTTTTTGGTTTCAAAACCTATGTTATTAACCAACTACTTGTAGTTGAAGTTTACTCACATGTTTCAGGTGCACTAGTTTGAGGACACTACCTGATCACGCAGGACTATGTACCTAGGCTTAATAAAGATTGAATTTAATTTGTGTTATGTTTTTTTTTCCATTTTTATTTGTAACGGATACTTTAATTATGATGAAATAATATTATCACTTATTAATAGATGATCATGTGCTTATGAACAACCGCATCAGCCCCGGCGTTCCCCCACCGGCCGGGGTGTAACACGTATGAACAAAGGTCCTGCGTACTTAGACAAGTATGCAGGCAGTTCCTTATATATTGAGGTGCTTGCCTCAGTTGTTTTGAAGAAAAGAATGTGAGTATGAGAGAGCTCGGGTCCGGATGAGCTCTCCCGGCCCTTGGACCATGAGCGTAAACTAGAGATGTACACTTCTTTGGTATGTAATCTGTAATAACAACGTTGTTATGGATTATCGATTCTCTTGTTTATTTTTTTATCATTATTCATCTGCTTTGGTCATATCTTCTCTGCCTTTGTCCCCCACCAATCAACGAGTTGATCTGCATCATCGTTTCCTTATTCCGCTGTGCTCGACCGAGGCCCCCGGGACCTACAACTGGTATCAGAGCCTCGGTGTTCTTTGATTTGTGTTCTAGATTCGAGTTTTAGTTCTTTGAAGTTTCTGCATACTTATAAAAGTAATAATTTCTCAGAACAAGAATCCAAATTCGTCTTAGTTATCGCTTCATTTGATGTTTGGAAAGCTACTGGATTATTATAATATGATTTCTAAGCCTTTGGAAAAATCAATTTCAGAAATCCAACAGTTTCTGAAATTGTCCTCAAAGATCAGACAAGTGCGTTGGTATACTGTCGGATAAATACGCAGGATTAAACAACCCTGCGTACTTACAAGTTCTCATGAAGATAAGTACGCATGAAGACAAGTGCGCATGACTCACTGTTGTGCGAACTTATCCATCTGCGTACTTACTAAATACTCAAGAAATATCAAGCATGCGTATACTTGTTTCGGGCCAAATTTTTTAGGGATCATTTGTATACTTGTTTCGGGCCCTCTTTGAAAAGTTAGTGATTTTTGTTTCTCGGGACTGAAATTTGTATATAAAGTATCATGGTGAAACAAGGTCGAGGTTTTTGTTGGATGATACCAGTTGTCACTTATTAGTTAAGTGTTCAAACCTGAAAATGTTGGCTACGAGTATCTTGCATACTTCTATAATAGGGAATGAATGCTGAATCAATTTTAGCAAATGGGTTGTCATCGGCTAAAGGTCTCGATTTATTTATGAGGATGTGCTGGTTTGGGTCTTGAATCATACTGTTTACGTATTCAAACTTGAAAATGTAGGCAACGAGTATCTTGGATACTTCTTTAATTGGGGATGAATGCTCTAAAAATTTGAACCCATAGTTTTGCTAATTCTTTGCAAAGAAATAAAATCCTAGATTTGACTAGACGTGGTTTTTGAGGAATCGGGTGAAGCGGTGATGTAGCTGGTCATAGTTTACGGAGAAATAAAAGGGATAAAATTTCTAGGAGTATTCATGGGACTTTAAACGTAACATGGATCTCAGCTATGATTTCTTTGTAAACTATATTTTTATTTTTCTTTTTCTTTTTCGTGCTCATTGGTCAATATTGTGTTCAAGATTTGTTGTGATTTAGTTATGACTGGATTTCTCATTTGGGATCTGGGCGTAATCCAGATAGACAACCGAGTTATGGGACTTCATCGTGGTGAATGTTACCAATTAGCAGATGTTAACCAGGAATGAAGATCTAACAGAAGAATGTTGGAGATTGGATACATGATGATCACTACTGAGCATGAATTTGTGTTTGATTCTATCGAGTGTTTTTAAGATGAAGCTACATTCGTTGGATTATTAATTGAAGATGGAACCTTTATCATTTGCTGACTTATGATCCCTTGTTTCTGAACTAGTCAGATGGAGCTTACATTTGAAAGGGGATGTTAGAAATGAACATCTTCGGAAATTTGGTTGACTCGTAAAGATACATGATAGAGTTGGACACATCTGGCTTAAAAACTAAAGTTTATCTTACTGGAATTCCTATGGGCGCTGATTAGTTTGATGCACGTTATTGGAAATTCAAACTCTCTATCATATATCAGCTGATTTGGAGGATAAGTCAGGGTGGAGCAAGCTACTATTGAGAGGATGAACTACAATAAAGTGTGTTGGGTTAGTTGGTTCTTATTGAAGCACTTGTTTTGGTCTACAATACAAGCATTGGTTTAGAGGGAGTCGTCACTCGGCTACTGAAGACAGACAAAAGATTGAAGATTAAAGAGTTGAAGATGACAAGTGGAATGATAGAAGATCAAGTCTTGCTAGAAGACACGTGATGTCATTAGTTTAGAGGGAGTCTGTTAGGACATTCTTTGAAAATTAATGAATATCAGTGTTAGAGATAGATAGAATTTGATGCTATAGTTAAGAGGGAGTCTATAGAAGCATGTTTTAGTAACTATAGATAAAATTCTATGTATCGGTGTACTCAGCTAGTACGTAGGAGAATGTTCCTGCGTACTTAGCAGTTCACCACTTGTTCATGCATACTTAACAAGTATGCATGGCTTTTTGCCATGCGTACTTAACAAGTACGCATTACAGGATGTTCCTGCTCCTATAAATAGAGCTGTTGGGCTCATTTTCTAAGTGAAGAGCATAATGTGAGTGTGAGAGAGGTTGGGTCGGGATGAGCTCTCCCGGCCCTTGGACCATGAGCGTAAACTAGAGATGTATACTTCTTCGGTATGTAGTCTGTAATGAAACTTTGTTATGGATTTTTTATTATCTTGTATATTTGTATATTTATCTTTGGTCATATATTCTCTGCCTCTGTTCCCCCACGAATCAACGAGCTGATCTGCATTATCGTTTCCTTATTCCACTTTGCTCGACCGAGGCCCCCGAGACTTACAAATAGGATTTTCACCTTAAAGGTTAGATTTCTACGTGTTAAAACATGAAAAAAATACCCGATCCAGCTTCATGGAAGCTAAGTAATCGATTTGGACGTAAAAAGTTACGATTTTGGATCAAAGATAGACTTGTAAATGAAGATCTTCAAGTGACGACACTATTGGGTGACACTATTTCTTGAGAGGATACTAGTCGTGGAAGCTTTAAGACGATGTCCATCAAATAGAAGACATTAAGAAGTGTCGCCATGAACGTAAACGACACTATAAGAACAACACTAAAAGACGACATTAAGTCTAGAACGAAATTTCTGGCGTCACCAGGCGACTCTAGTGTTGGCAACACTAAATGCTCAGGCAACACTACCTATGGCGACACTATAGAAAACAGTAGCAAAGTTTAACCGATTTCACATGTTAAATTTATACAAATCATGTAGCACTGTCTAGAGGTAATATAGTAAGTACAGACAGTAAATCGACAACCAGGTGTGTAAGTCCCGGTTCGGATGTGACAGATCTCTAGACTCGCGGTACGACACGGTGATAACGTGTAGAATCCATGATCAACGTGCAACGTGTAACTCAATCAACAATACGATGTAAATAATCCTCTTTGTATTTCCACTCAGAATATCAGTTAACAAGTTCTCTCAGTTTTTCTATTCTGTGTTCTAGACTATCTGATCTAAACTATTAAAACTGACAAGTAAACCTCTATTTATAGGGAAACCACAAAGACCACAGGCGAAATTGTTATGTTCGCCCCTAACAAGCTTAGGAGAACTTAGCAAGTTCACCTATCAAGTTCGATCTAAGTTCCTTAGGCGAACTTGACAGCTTCGCTAACTTACAACAAAGAATTTCAGCGACAATTACAAAACATGCTCCAACAGACTCCCCCTTAACTATTGCTTGTAATTCTAACACATTACAATTCAAAGACTCTAAGACTAAGACATAGAATCTTCAAGCTCGTTGTCACCAGAATATGTTCCAACACACTCCCCCTTGACAACAGCTTCAGAAGATTGTCATCAGTCCTCAAATAGATCATAGTCTTTGTCTTGTACATCTGCACACTCTTTCTTTCTTTCTAGAAGAAAACTTGGGAGAAGGACCCCTTGTCAACTTCTATCTGCAAATTTTCATTTATGGCAAAGAAGAACAACCAAGTGTAACCAACAAGTAAAATTTCCATAGAAGCTGGAAAACTAAAATCTTTTTGGTTTTTCAAACACAAGAAACACAAAGACTTTTTGGTTTTTCTCTAAACAAACTAAAATGTAAAATACAAAATCACATCTTTCTGATCAAACATCACGAGTAAGAAGATCATATATGTAAAAACAATGCATTAATCACACATTTTGGATAAGCAACCCTAAACATTCTAAGGGTATCCTATCCAGATTCATTCTTTCATTTCTTTATACTAGATAAGATCAAATCTTTTAAGCTTCAACCAAAACATGTAATGATACACGAAGAACTTCAAAGAAGATGGGATCAGATCATAACATGCTTGTAATAAATTACATACGAATTTGCAACACATAACATGTCAATCTAAGTTGTCAATATTATAACATTTGAAACCATCAGCGTCTTTGTCCCATGTTCTTGTGAATTAAAGTATCATTTATTTTGTAATACAACGTGTACCCCACAAATATGCCAACAGAAAAATAAATGTGCATTATTTTCAACACATATAAGATCATTGCAAGATAATTTTCAATCTCCTGGATGAAATTATATCGTTAAACACAAGATAATATCAAGCAGAGAATTAGAATGATTCAGAATCGAATGATTCAGAATCGAATGATTCAAATTTCTTGGTTTGGATGAAGTATCATGATTCATAGTAACAGAAAGATTGTACCAATAGAATTCTTCAATATAAGATTGATCAAGGAATCGATTGATTCAATGACATAAGGTAACGTGATCCAACTGTTATCTGGATATATTCAATGGAATCAAGATAATTGATCCAAGGGCTAATATATGTTCCAACAGATGTTGTCAGAAACATATCTTAGTTCAACATCACCTTGCATGTTTTTTGAGTCATGGGCAGTGAAGTGAACTGATAAATTATGTTTAACGACATAACCGAAACTAGTCTCATGAAGTACTTTAGATCTTATATTCTTTATCTGATAATGATCTTTTACACACACACACCCGGCATACCATGGGTTCAAATCACAGTTGTCACAAAGTTCATTATGTTGTCACACTACTAATGGACCAAAGATACTCATAGCCTGTTGACAATTTAGACTACATGCTAGTATCCAAATTTAAAGATATAAACATCAAGCATCAATTTTTGTTAAGCATAAGCAGTTATGAAGCTATCATTTCTGATACTGTGCAGTCTAAGAAGTTCTGTTCAAAACATTTATCACAGAAATATTAGATAAGCAATCATAAAGTCCAACTAAGGTCATGTGTGACTGAAAATCTACTGGTGTACTATCATTTCTCCTTATAACTTCAAGTAATGTCGATTTTAACTTTTTCAATTTGGCTTTTTCAAAATCTTTTTAACAAAAAGTAAAACTTCCATGAGATTTTTTTTAAGAAAAACATTTTAGTTGGTCACTTGGAAATCAAGCAATTCAATCAATTAAAATTCAAACCGATGTAATTGAATGCCTTTGCCTTTGTCACCAACACAATTTTGTCCTCCCCATGTCCTGTAGACTCCCCCTCAACTAGTCAAATGGTTGCATCAACGACTTTATGCTCACCATCATCATCCTAAGTTTCAGGATGTCTGTTGGACTTGGTCAAATACTTTCCAAAACAACATTGTGTGGGACATTATCTCTCCTTGAGCATCAAGTCGTTGAATCAAAAGACTTATCAGTTATTAAACAACTCATTGCTCCTGCAGATGTCATTCCCTGTCATGTGCTATGAACCACCATTATTAACAAACCAAATTGTATTAATAGTCCCTCTTGGTTAATTCTACACATTAAACAAGAAGAATTAGTCGGAAATGGAATCCCAAGCCATGGTAGTCCGGGGTCGTCCATGTGTAAACAAACCAAATTGTATTAATAGTCCCTCTTGATTAACAGATCGAATAAGACTCGATTACTAACTTGATAAGAATGGAAGGAGGTTCTGGAAAGTATGAGAGACTGAAACCTCAACAGGGAAGGAGAATAAAAGAAGTAGATCCTGTTACTCAAAAGGTGACATGGAGATACAAGTTTAAACCTATGAGATCAGTACCAAAGATTCCATTGAAACTGATTTCTTATGATTGTTTACATGATCTTTAATGGTGGTACGTTGATGGATGTACGGGAGAAGCTGTGATAGAAGACTCGAATGGCAAGGTTATAGTGAGATTCTTTGATGCTATGAACCTTGTTAATTTTTCAAGGTCTGATCAGAAGGTGCTAAAGCGTAGAGAGATCATGTATACTGATGAAAGCAGAGAGCAGACATTACAGTATAAGATGTGTGTTTGAAACACAGGATATGTTCAGGGAGCTCGTTGCCAAAGAATTGGAAGAACAAGACTTGAAGATAAATACCAAGCTGTTGTCAAGGGGGAGTCTGTTGGTGCATGTTTTGTTGACAACTAGCTTTGTATAGTTTAGTCTTTATGTTTAATGTTTTATTTGTTTTGTATTGTAATAGTTTAAGTTTGCACTGGCGAACTTAATAAGTTTTCCTGGTATAGTTGAGGCGAACTTAACAAGTTCGACTAAACTAAAGATGGCGAACTTTTTATTTTGTGTTGTCTATAAATAGTTCAAGAGTTGTTCTCATTTGTAACTTTTGTATTTTTCTAGAACTACTCTGTGTTTACTGTTTAGTGATAATACAAGGAGCTTTGTATGAAATCATGTCTTGTGTGATTGCATTGTGTGCATGAGTATTAGAGACATACGTATACGTAAGGATTCCGCACTTCGTTTACGTATCATGTGTTTTACAGCAGTGATCGATCGTTAGACCCGCTGGGACTTACGGATTTGTTGATAACCCATTGACTTCACATCTTGGTAAAGAGTTAAAGTATTTAAGCCTTGGCTTCAAATACTGAACTCCATATGTCCTTTTCAAAGTGAATAACTTGAACTCAGCTTCATAAAACCAACTTATTATTCTTCCAGAGCATTTGTCTTTGTTTACATATCTCTATTTTTGTACTGGTGCCACTGGAGCAACTGGTAAGTTATCTCTCCAGCTCTTCACCATCTCCATACATTGTGCCTTTGTTATTCCAGTATTCTTATACATTTTAGTATCTTTAGGCAAACTCTCAGCAGAGTCAGGGTTTTATTTTTCTTGATCAGGATCAGATGCATCAGACTCTACAACTCCTTCTGAAAACCCTTCAGGAATTACATCATCTTCAAACACATCTGTATCAATTAAACCTTCACACCCTTTGTAAACAACTTTCTGATTATCACATTCCAGCTCTACCTCAACAATCTCTCCTTCCTCTAACCCTTCTTCTTCTGTATCGTCTAAAGAAGGACAAGAACCAACCCCACCAATAACCTTTTCTCCCGAAGCTTTATCATTATAATATTCCAACAAGAAACTGGAATTCTTATAACACTCAAGCTTGCGTAACAATTTTGTTACATCTGTCTGTGACACAGCAAGTTCATTAATTTTCTTTTCATACTCAGAGTATGACACATCGACGTGAAATGCTTGTTCATTTACTTTGGTTTGCAAAACTTTAATATCATCTTTTACAGATTCAATTTTAGCTTTCAAAACAGTTTCATTTTCCTTCAAAGTCTGGTTCGATGTGTACATTGCTTTCATGTCACAGATGAGATTTGTGTTATCATCACACAATCTCGTAATTTTGAATTCAAAATCAATGCATTTTAAACAAGAGTCAACCTGTTTTACCTACTTAGAAACGGCCATGAATGCATTCCCTTCAGCTAACATCTCTGCAATCTTTTCTGTAACCTTTCTAGCAGCTCCATCATTCAGTAAATCTTCATTTGAAAACTTTGGTTCACTCTTCTGATGCACTGACTCTTCACTTTCATGTAAACTCCCAGAATATGTAGAGTCACTATCAGAAGAACCACTTTCAATTCCATCTTCACGATGTACTTCAGCCAGAAAAGCTTGACTAACATGAGCAACAATATCTTCCAAATGAATACCCCAGTCATAATTTTCATCTTGTTGAGATATCAAAGTTGTGGACGTACTCTGTTTGTTTTGACTGCCTTGAGATTTTGAAGGTCCTTGATTCTGATTTCTTGGTTTTATACATTCTCGAGCAAAATGACCAAACTCCTGACAATTATAACACTTCACCTTAGACTTATCCATTCCCATCTTGGTTTTGCTTGATGCCCCAATGAACTTCTTTCCAGTTCTCTTAAAGTGATCTTTTCCTTGTCTCAACCATAATGCCATGTTCCACCGAATATTCATTTCTTCCAAAGTATCTTTATCCCAGCTGTTTAAAATCCTCCTCAATCATATCAGGATCAATGATCTTACCACCAATAAAATTTTCATTAGAGGTTAAGAATGATGCAATCACTGCCATCATGTCATTAGCTGCAGATGGAGAAACTTTAGTAGAACACGAATGACCTTCATTCTTACTATGAGTTGAACATCCAGAGTTTGAAGCAACAAAGCATGTATGTTCTTGACAAGAACTGTCTTTAGGAACATCAGACGACTCTCCCAAAAATAAAGCAACTCCACCAGATTTTGGTGCTGATGTACCTCTCCCAAAGTAAATGCTTGGATCTTGATAAACTCAGTCTTTCTTTTGTTTATGTAGATCACACGATTGAATCTTTCCCATCAAATCTTCAAGACTAAGATCATCAAATCCAGATTGTTCTTTGATCACTATGGTGTACATCTTAAAATGTGCTGGTAAAGCATCCAAGAACTTTTCAAGAATCTTGTTATTTTTGTAAGTGATGTCATTGTTGATCATTTCACTTAGAAGATGATAATATCTTGACATGAGTTCATCCACTGATTCACCATCAAAGTGTTTAAAAACACTAAACTGTTTCTTTAACAATTCTTTTCTGCTGTTCTTGATATCAGTGCTACCCTCACATCTTTTAGCCAAACCTTCCCAAAGTTCACGAGAAGTCTTAAACTTCTTAAAAGTAGAGGTAAACACATGGATAAAGCTGCAAGAGCTTTCTTTTCACGATCATACAACTTCTTTTCATCATCATTAAGAGCTGAAATTGGTTTTGGTGCATCCGACACACCCATATGACGATGAACAGGATGCTCATATCCCTCACTAATAGGAATCCACAAACTCGTGTCATTGATATTAACATAATTCTCAAATCGACTTTTCCAATTAGAATAATCTTTGAGATGCATAAGCCTCGGTGGCTTGGTTGGAGTTCCAATCTCATTGTCATGATTCAGTAAATGAGTCATATTGTTCACTTGATTTGAAGTAGAAGACATTCTTGAACACACTTCAACACTTAGAAAATTTTTCAAAAATTCTGTATTAAGCGAACTTACAACTTCGCCCACTAAGTTCGCCTAACTGAAAACCAGAGAACATAATAAGTTCGCTTGACAAGTTCGGCCGTAACTGATCAGACAAGTTCGCCTGTATCAGCTGAAGAACAAGGAAGATTGTTCTAACACCCAAACGCACGAACATATCCGAAAATTTCCATAAATCTCGATTTAGAATGAATTAGAGAAATTACTTCCGTATGATTCTTCAAATAATGATTTAGAACACTTCTAACGGATCAATTTTGGTAAAACAACACCAAAAATGAAGAAATCACTTAAAATCCATCACAAAAAATCGCAAAACTCTCAAGAACACAGAAACTTCCGAAAATCTCCACCTTGTTGTGAAAAATCAATCGAGACAATGTCAAACAACAGTAGCTAATCAAGAGCAAAAGCTCTTATACCACTTGTAAGTCCCAGCTGGTCTAACGATCGATCTCTGCTGTAAAACACATGTTACGTAAACGAAGTGCGGAATCCTTAAGTATACATATGTCTCGAATACTCACGCACGTAATGCAATCACACAAGACACGATTTCATAAAAAGCTCATTGTATTATCAGTAAACAGTAAACACAGAGTAGTTCTAGAAAAATACAGAAATTACAAATGAAAACAACTCTTGAACTATTTATAGACAACACAAAATGAATCAGGCGAACTTAATAAGTTCGCCATCTTTAGTTCAGGCGAACTTCTTAAGTTCGCCTCAACTATAAGTTTGCCTGTGCAAACTTAAACTATTACAATACAAAACATTAAACATAAAGACTAAACTATACAAAGCTAGTTGTCACCAAAACATGCACCAACAAGGTGTGTTCTAAGTTGTAACATCCGGGTCTTTCGATTTGAAAGCGGGTTTGTTTGTTATCATTATAAATGATTTTGTACGGGTATAGGAAAGCTAGATGGGAGTTGTCCGTTATCGTTTCTGTAAATTATTAGACGAGGGTTATGTGTAACTAACGAAACATTAGGGAGAGTTAAAAGTTGTTTTTATGTGGCTAAGAACAAAAAGGAAACATGGTTAAGTACATATGAAGTTACAGTGACTCGGTTAACCCAATAAAAAGAAATGTAAAAAAACTAAAGAAAAAAGAATTATGATTGACCAACAGATAGGTGACACGTCACATGGCGGTGGAGAAAAAAATACTTAGGGTCTGTTTGGTATGTAGCAATGGAATGGACGAGGTAATGGAATGAATGAGGTAATTGAATTGACAAAGGAATGAAATGAACCATTCCATTCCATTGTTTTGTTAGGTTACCATGAGGAAACAGAATAAATCATTACTTTATGTTGTTTGGTAGGCTAGAAAATTTGACTCCTGAAATTTTGTGGAACTTTTTAAGATGTGACTAAAACTCAATTATAAAAACTATTATAAAAATAAAGGATTTAAACATGTCAAACGCAAACTTGTCAAGTCGATCAAAACAAACCCATTTAGCTAAGGGTGGTGCCCACGGCCGGCCCATTAGTTGTTGTGGCCCAAGCTAGGGCGTCGGGCCTCTCATATTATAGGGCCTTCGATTTTTTAAAACAAATTTTATATGTTTGTGTATTTGGGTTTTATCACTGCATCAAATTTGGGCTACGGTCACACAAAAATAGTGTGACCATATGCCTTTCGCCACACGTATTTTTTCCAGCTCAAATGTGACCATAGTTCGAGTCATTGTATGTATCATATGACCACATTAAAGTTTAGTGGCTGTATAACATAAAAAGTCTGGCTAAACGGTACCGGTATTTCTTGTTGGAATCAATCCTTCCGTCCCTTAAGTGTGGCTAAATGGTAGCAACGATGACATGATGTCCTATTAAGTGCGGTCTTTGTATTATATGGTCACACAAAAGCTTGTTTTAGCCACATCTAATTAAAACAACCATAGCAAAAAGGTTGTATTAATCACACATTTTGTTCCCCTAAGTGTGGCTATAAACATTTTCTAGACACACTAAAAAATTTGTAATTCTGAAAGTGACTATGTTAAACCTTTGGTCACATAGTTTTATTTTTCACATGACATTTGGTATTTTTCAGTCACACAAAACAAAAACAAAATGTCATGGTGTGACTAATGTTTATGTAAAGCCATATGAAATTTTGTAATTGTAACAGTGGCTATTGTCATTAGTTTGGTCACACATAATTTTATTGCCTATGTAATTTTCTATCATTACGTCACAGATATCGTGTTTGCCAATGACATTTGCGCTCATTCGGTCACACAAAAATAGACACAGGTTACCTTGGTGTGGCTAATGGTTAGCAATAGCCACATGTAATGTTATAATTTTATGTGTGGCTATTGTATATCTTTAGTCACCTATATTGTTTTTGCCCAGTTGACTATTGTCTAACTGTGGTCACACATATTTATTGTGGTTTTATATATGCCCGGTTAGCCAATTTAATTTAATTTTTTTTATAAAATAAAAACAATAGTAAATTAACATGAAAAAACCTAGATAAAAACCAAATGATATATATTAACAATAAACAAACTAATTCAGTACATAAGTTAACAACTAAATTAATGTTACAAGTTTATGATTACACATGAACTAATTGTAACTAGGCTGCAGTTTTCTTCTTCTTTCTCATTGATAATTGTTTTTTAATCTCAACTAACGTTGTAAAACATTTCTTGTGCCTCTTATCAATTTGAGTTGTAGTGTTACGTATTTGATTGGATGGTGGATCTAGTACCTGGAGCAACAAAACGTGGAAATAAATATAATTAAGTTGAGTAATCAGAAATTAGTTCAAAAGCAAACCTTTTGGTCAGTTTTAATCTAAATTGGTCGTTTATCGCAAACTAAATTTTTAAACTAACCAACTATTTAACTAATTGAAAAATATTTTAAATAAAACTATTAAATTTAAAACTAGTTTTACTTTTAAATAAAAACTCTTTTTATTTAATAACTTTTCCGAGAAAAATAAACAATTTAAATATCTCATCGTTTTAAGATTGTGTCAAAAGTTTTATAAATATTTTGCCGTTTAATTATTATCCTAAATAATATGTCACAACCACAAAAATAAATAAAACATATGAACCGAGCAACTAGTAAAATTGTCCGGTTTCGTTCGAACCATCAAACGAGAACCGGACTACTCTAACAGATAACAAAATACACAAACTGCTATCTTACACTTAGTCCAAAATCTTAATCTTTAACCATGTTATCGTTCGTCTTGGTCTTCAAGTCTTCGTCTCTTTAGGATTACAATTTTATTTACAAATACACAAATATATAAACCTAACTATTACAACGGGTTCCAAATAACCCATAAAAATACAAAGAGTAACAAACCAAATTAAACATCACAACCACGGGTCACTAGTGCTTGATTCAATAAACACAATCACATCCAACGAAAAAGGCTCGATCTTTTGTCAATAAAAGTTTTGACAAATCTATACTACATAATAAACAAGTAAAATAAGATGACATTTGTCATAATTCTAGGCTTCCTAATTCATATTTTCATGCCTCTCTCTACTATTAATAATCAACTCCACTATTTTAGTCAACTAAATTAATTATTTTTTTTAATTTTTATCTACAGATTTTTAAATTTAAAATTGTGTTTATCATCAATTAAATTGTTTAATCATATTTTTATGATTTCTATAAATGAATAACAATTTTATAACCATATAGGATTCAAATAAATAACATTTAATCATATATTTTTATATTCTTATTGTTCCATTTTGATGACTTTATATGTTAACAGATTATATTATATTTTATTCAACTCGTGTATTACACGGGTTTTTAAAAACATATTTTTTTATTACTATGTATATAATATTATATTATTTAACCCGTGTAATACACAGGATTCTAATCTAGTAAAACAATAGACCGATAAAAATAAATAATATGTCTAAACGCGCGTAAACCTGGCTCTGATACCACTGTTGAAAAATCATCGTACTAGTTTTAACTTTTAAAACAAAATAGTATTTAAACGCTTTAAATAATCATAGTTAATCAGCGGAAGCAATTAGTACGAATATCATATTAGATTTGGATCCCGCCTGCTAGTGATCCGATTACACGCATATAGACAATAAAATAAATGCAACCACAAGGTGTTCAGGGTTATAATTTCGATGATTAACCAAATAAAAACACCTTGATTTAACAAGCATTACGCTAGATGACACGTTCACAAAACCCGCATACAACAGCGACTGTCTCACAGAACACGCGGACTCAGCTACGGTGACGACCGGCGGTGGATGGGGTGGCCGGTGGTGATCGACTGATGGAAAAGGGAAGGGGGGTGGCGGCTTTCTCCTTTGCGCAAATGTGATGGTGGCTAGATTCAGTTTTAGGGTTTAACATTAAGTATGTATTTATAGATCCCATAATTAGACACTGCACCCTAGGGTATTAACTGTTATTACCTAGCAATTAGCTGTTAATTACTTTTAAACCTTTGCATTCACAAATTATAAATAACCAGTAAAATACTAACCAATTAACGTTTAACCCTTAAATATTTAAATCATCTACGCTTTAATTATTTCTCTAAATAATTAATTATCGCATTCACCGTTTAAATATTTCTCTAAATATTAATTCGCCGTTTAAAGAAAATGTCTTTCATGAACTATGATATTTAATAATTAAATATTATATTTATTTGCTCGCTGCCCAAAGTGTAACTTCTTGGATCGTACCTCGATACTAACGTTAACCTAATTGACGATCGGACATCTTATATCCGACAGGACCGCTACTACAGGCCCACACGGACAGCTATGGACATGTTGTTAGGACATGTTTTGTAATTATTGATTACAATAATGTTTAAGTTCATTGAGAGGCGAATTTAACAAGTTCATATATGGTTGTTTTGAATCATTTTTGAAATTTTGAATTTTTTAAAAATAGTATTTTGGCGGGAAATTTTTTTCGAATATTTTTGCTAAAATTTCAAAATGTCAATTTCATGTGATGATAATGAGATTGGAACTATGCCACCGAGGTTTTGTGCATATTAGATTACCGTAGCTGGAAAGTCCGGTTCAAACAGTTCGTATCAGAAACTGATGAAAATTTTTGGAGACCAATAACAGAAGGATATGTGCATCCTACTTATGAGTTCATGGGATATTATAATGTTCCTAAACCAGTGTCAGCTATTACTAGAGTAGAAAAGCAGATGTTTGATCGAGAGATGAAGACGCGTGAAACTTTAACGATGTCTTTACCAAAAGAAATCATTCATAGTCTCGGGAAGTGTCCAACTTCAAGAGATCTATGGGAAGCATTGAAGAAAAAGGGTGAAGCAACTATCAAGCGTTTTTGGTCTTGATCAAAGATGTATTGGAGAAGCAGGGTGATTCTCAAAGTGATTCTTCTGCAGATTTAAGTGATAGTGCGGGTATTCGTTCTGGTGAGAGTAATCAATCTACTGAGACTGATGTGATGACTGAAGAAAGCTTTCAGACAGTTGAAGATAATTTGAGTGAATCAGAAATTGATACGAAGCCTATCATTATTGCTAAAAAGAGTGAAGCTGATGATGACGTATTCATGGCTCCTCGTGCATCTTGTTCAGAAGTAAGATATGAGGTAGTTTCTAACTCTGAAACGTTTTTTTCTAACTGTATTTTAGTGAAGGATAAAAAGATGAGGGTTATGGATGACAACGTAAACCTCATTTGTCATATGAAATCGATGCACACGGTAAATCAGAAACTAAAAGATAATGAGACTGTGTGTTGAAAGGATAGAATCACTGAAGAGGGATATAAGTTCTCTAGCTTTGAAGATCAAAGAGCAGACATATCACCTGGATATGTCATTTGCAGAAATTGAGAAAATAAATAATGATCTTGCTAAGAAAGATAAGGAACTAGCTGAATCTAAAGCAGAGGCGATCAGATTGCATAGAAAGTTAAAACGCTTTGGAAGTTCATCATTCTTATTAGGATATTATAATGATAATACTGAAGAGGGGAAGGGAACTAGTGGTATTGGTTATGTTCCTCCACCATTCAACAGAATTTATTCTGTTACACCTAAGATTCTAAAATATGAGGATTTAGATCCTAAGACTGTGTTGAAAGTGAATCCAGTCACATGTGAAGATATGGTGTATAATAGATGAGAGTGATGATGAATATTTTGATGAAGCTAAGGTAGAGGGGATACCGAAAGATATTAAAGTTGAGGAACCAAAGGTTGATTCTAATTCATTTGGAAATTATACATTTGGAAGTTCTTCAAATTCAAGGAGAGTTCCATATGTCAGAGATTATAAAGACAAGCGTACATGCTTTCATTGTAATGAGATGGGACACATTGTGGTGAACTGTCCTTACAAAAACAAAGGGAAGAAGCATGTAGTTCCTGAGAAGATGACATCTGAATCAAAACCTGTTGAGAAAAAGTTTATTCATTCTCAATTCCCAAAAGAAGTTCATGTAGGTGAATCTTCTTCAAGTGCTTCTTATCATGTAAAGATTCCTTATATGAGATAATATCGTGAGAGAAGATCTTGCTTTTATTGTGGTCTTGTGGGTCACATTAAGATCAATTGTCCTCACAACGACAAAGGTAACCGACATGTTACTCTAGAACAGGTAAGAACTCATGGTAAGCCTTATGTTAACCCAAATATGGTTAAACCTCGTGATTCACCAAAGGGTAATTCAAAATCTGAGGTTAGGCTTTCTAGACCTCAAAGACGGAGGAGAAACAGAAGATTGAGAAAACTTTTAGAACAATAAGAGTTTTCACAATCAAATCAATTTTCAAATGAAAGAAAATGTTCAAACACTTCACATTTTAAGAAAAAAGAACTTAATGAACAGAAGTATGTTTGGAAATCTAAAGTTTCTGTTTCTGACTCGTCGGAACAATCTTCGAAAATTGATGAGAGATTCAATTGTGCATATAGTGAAGTTTTTTATTATGATACAAATGGACGACCCATGACTACCATGGCTTGGGTCCCAATTTCAAATTAATGTTTCTTGTTAGATGTGCAGGATTAACCAAGAGGGACTATTAATACCATTTGGGATGTTAATAGTGGTTGTTCATAGCACATGACAGGGAATGACATCTGCATGAGCAAAGAGTTGTTGATAATGGAGAAATCTATTTGATTCAACGACTTGATGATAAAGGGGAGAATATGTCACACACAATGTTGTTTTGGAAAAAAATTTACCAAGTCCAAAAGACAACCTGAAACTTAGGATGACTATGGTGAGCCTAAAGTCGTTGATGCAACCATTTGACTAGTTAAGAGGGAGTCTACAGGACAGGGGGAGTACAGAACTGTGTTGGTGACAAAGGCAAAGGCATTCAATTACATTCGATTACATCGGTTTGAGTTTTTAATTTATTGAATTGCTTAATCCCAAGTAACTAAGTAAAATGTTTTTCATAAAATGTTTTCATTGAAGTTTTATTTTCGTTTGTTTTTGCTTTCTTTGAAAAAGATTTTGAAAAAGCCAAACAAAGTGAAAAACTTAAAATCGACATTACTTGAAGTTATAAGGAGAAATGATAGTACATCAGTACATGTTCAGTCACACATGACCTTAGTTGGACTTTATGATTGCTTATCTGTGATAAATGTATTGATCAGAACTTCTTAGACTGCACAGTATGGGAAATGATAGCTTAATAACTGCTTATGCTTAACAAAAATTGATGCTTGATGCTTATATTTTTAATTTGGATACTAGCATGTAGTCTGAATTATCGATAGGCTATGAGTATCTTTGGTCCATTAGTAGTGTGACAACATAATGATCTTTGTGACAACTGTGATTTGAACCCATGGTATGCTAGGTGTGTGTGTGTGAAAGATCATTATCAGATAAAGAATATAAGATCTAAAGTACTTCATGAGACCAGTATCGGTAATGTCGTTAAACACAATTTTTCAGTTCACTTCACTGCCCATGCCCCGAAAAGCATGCAATGTGTTGCTGAACTAAGATATGTTTCTGACTACATTTGTTGGAACATATACTAGCCCTTGGATCAATATCTTGATTCCATTGAATACATCCAGATAACAGTTGGATCACGCTACCCTATGTCATTGAATCAATCGATTCCTTGATTAATCTTATGTTGAAGAATTCTATCGGTACAATCTTTCTGTTACTATGAATCATCATACTTCATCCAAACCAATACATTTGAATCATTCGATTCTGAATCATTCTGATTCTCTGCTTGATATTTTCCAGTGTTTAACGGTATAATTTATCCTGGAGATTGAATATTATCTTGCAATGATCTTATATGTCTTGAAGATAGTGCACATTTATTTTTCTATTGGCATATTTGTGGGGTACACATTGTATTACAAAATAAATGGTATCTTAATTCACAAGATCATGGGACAAAGATACTGATGGTTTCAAATGTTATAATATTGACAACTTAGATTGACATGTTATGTGTTGCAAATTCGTATGTAATTTATTATAAGCATGTTATGATCTGATCCCATCTTCTTTGAAGTTCTTCGCGTATCATTACATGTTTTGGTTGAAGCTTAAAAGATTTGATCTTATCTGATATAAAGAAAGTTGTCTGCAAGTGGATTCATGATGATATTCTTTTAGTATTAGTAGAAATTTGAGAGAAATGATTGATTGAGAAAAGAAATAAAAGAAAGAATGAATCTGGATAGGATACCTATAGAATGTTTATGGATGTTTATCCAAAATGTGTGATTGATTCATTTTTTATACTGATATGATCTTCTTACTCGTGATGTGCGACCAAAAAGATGTGATTTTTTGTATGTTTTCATTTCAGTTTGTACAGAGAAAAATCAAAAAGATTTTGTGTTTCTTATGTTTGAAAATCAAAAAGATTTTATTTGTTTAGCTTCCATGGAAATCTTAATTGTTGGTTATTCTTGGTTGTTCTCCTTTTGAAAATCTGAATATTTGCAGACAGAAGTTGACAAGGGGTCCTTCTCCCAAGTTTTCTTCTAGATAGAAAGAGAAAGTGTGTAGATGAACAAGACAAAGACTACAGTGTGTTTGATGATATTTGAAGATGGATGATAATCTTCTAAAGATGTTGTCAAGGGGGAGTCTGTTGGAGCATATTCTGGTGACAACGAGCTTGAAGATATTATGTCTTAGTCTTAGAGTCTTTGACTTGTAATTGATATAATTGTTAGCAACAGTTAAAGGGGAGTCTGTTAGGACATGTTTTTGTAACTGTTGATAACAATATTGTTTAAGTTCATAGAGAGGCGAACTTAACAAGTTCGCCTAAGCATCTTTAGGAGCGAACTTGTTAATTTCACCTAAGGTGCTGTGTGTTCCTATAAATAGGTGTTTACAAGTCTTAGTGTGAAAGATTTGGAAAACCTCAGAGAGAGATCAGACCTGAGAATTTGAGAGAGACTGTAATCAGTGTCTAATAAGGAATCTAACCATATCAATGTATATGTACACAAGATGACAGAAACGATAACAATGTAAATAATCTTCTCGTTGTATTTCCTTATCAGACACTGATTACAATCTCTCTCAGATTCTCAGATCTGATCTCTCTCTAAAGTTTTCCAAGTCTTTCACACTAAGACTTGTAAACACCTATTTATAGTAACACACAGCACCTTAGGAGAACTTAACAAGTTCGCTCCTAAAGATGCTTAGTCGAACTTGTTAAGTTCACCTCTCTATGAACTTAAACAATATTGTTATCAACAGTTACAAAACATGTCCTAACAGACTCCCCTTTAACTGTTGCTAACAATTCTATCAACTACAAGTCAAAGACTCTAAGACTAAGACATAATATCTTCAAGCTCGTTGTCACCAGAATATGCTCCAACACATGTGGCGCACCTGGTTTGCATGGCCACCATGTGTCACGCATGCAGACTACATGGGGCGGTAGCGGACCGCCAACACTCTGGCAAACGGTCCGATACGGGTTGGCTTTCAGCGTATAAATAGAGGAGCTTGCCATTTCATTTTTCACACAACTCAAACACCAATTCGAGCTTCCTCTAGTCTAAGCTAATCCCAAGCACCCGTTGCCATCCCGACTCCCGAGACACTCCTCCCGAATTTTCTGACTTTCGCTTATTAACCGGACCCAAGCGTTTAAGAGACGAAGGAGCCCGTGGATCATGTAGAAGGACAAGATAAGGTGCTAAAGACCTAAGAGTTGATTCTAAAAGCCAAGTGGCACTAAGTTTATTATCTTACAACATCCCACTTCCAAACCAAGGTGCATACGAGTCTGTCAAATGGATTTGAAGTAGTGAGGGTACTACAAACACTATCATGCAGAAGATTAAAACTATTATGTTTTACAAAAAGGGCAAAACACGAGAATTAAATACTTACTCATGATCCCAGAATCAGGGGTTGAGATCAACCCCTAGGGATGTTATTTCCCAACAAGTATACGTAAAATTTTTATCAAGTCTTAATACTCGCTTCAGATCCGGGTAGGACCGGGGTGGGGTTGGCTTGTATGTCGAGTGATTGTGTAAAACCCTGTAGCGTCGTTAGGCCGCGTAGCTCCCGAGTACATGACCAGTGTATACATTTATAAATTACGGAAATAAGTGATGTGTTCACTAGATTCCAGATGACGAAGTGTTTAATTATTCAATTTAAATGTTTTGCCATGGTTACGAAATGTCTAAGGTCATTAGATATTCACTAGCATATAGCTGAAGGTCATTTTCA
The DNA here is from genome assembly GCA_023525975.1 of Smallanthus sonchifolius. NCBI lineage: Eukaryota > Viridiplantae > Streptophyta > Magnoliopsida > Asterales > Asteraceae > Smallanthus > Smallanthus sonchifolius. The sequence goes on from CM042043.1 coordinate 23,638,340, forward strand.
AATGTTTTCAGGAAAAGAATGAAATAACCCAATATACCGGGACCGACTACAACCTAAGTCTCGAAGCAAGTTTTTGTTGATTAGCCGGATCATTCCACACACCTAGAAGACCTCGAATAAGGACAAGGTAGGATACCTCCTTGTAAATTTTATATTGACTCTGTATCGGAGTTTTGATTTCAAAACAAGTGTACAAACATTCGGGTTTTTGATACCTAAGTATATAAAATAAATAATCTTTTGTCTACACGACAAGATTCTGTTATTTGCAATCCAACCCTTGAGGTTGAGACGTATGATAAAAAGATCCTTTGTTAAAACCACTATTCCGCTACACAAAAAACTCTAAAATCAAAGCAGGTACCGAAGGTGCCAACACATGTCGCAGCCTATGAACGTTCGCGCGGGGGGGGGGGGGGGGAGGGGGTTGCCCGGGGTAGGGTGTGACCTAAAGAACGGTATGAAAATACTAATTTAGTTTACTACTTGGGATCTGAACATTTCCCATCAAACTTTTGCATTCCACCTTCTTACACCTTATCTTAAAGGCATTTAATGACTACTTTCTATGTGTACTTAGTTGTACTAAGGCCATTATCATTTTTAGTCATTGTTTACCTTTGTGGCGTGGTTGTCATAGTGGCTACCGAAACTGACTTTCCCGCTTTGGTCCCATTCACAGTTTGAGCTCAAACAATTAGGATGTATGAATCTTTCAAACTATGGCGGTGCTACCAACTTAAAAGGCCCTAGTTACCGGAAACCTCACTCGTTGGATTTACACATAAACATATAGCTCAATACTGGAATTCCATTTAAATTAAAAAAATTCGTGCAGCGGAATCATTTAATAGTTTAAACATAATGTCACACCCCGGTCCCAGGCACCGGTTAGAATGGAAAATACTAGCAGGTCTCTCTACAGTACACAGATCATGAGGGTATAACTAATTTTAGGGCTCGCTTATGGTCAGATTGCCAAGACCAAGATCTCTTATCATTCTCAACTCTATACATATTCCTGCATTTCCGTATGGATCTTTCGGCTTGCAGCCTAACAGCTCCTACTTCGATCAGGTGCGTATACTCATGTTGGGAATAATTTTGATTCTTCCTACACTTTCCATCATGGCTCAGGTTGCCACACTTCACACATTTGTCGCATCTTTTGGCTCTTCTTTTGGCGGCACTTTTTGACAAGCCGCATAATTGTGGCAATTGTTCTTGCTTGCACCACAGTTTTCTTACATCACTAGTTGCTTGGAAAATCTTCTCTTGGAGTTCGGGTGGTAATCCAGGCTTTACGAAATAAAAGCAGAAAAACAAATTAAAATCAAAAGAATGCATGTTTAGTTCTTTATAGTCTACCTAGTAAAAGACCCACTTCTCTCTTTCTTTTTCTTTTCTCCTTTTTCTATTTTTTTCTTTTCTTTTTCATATCAAGACAATTTTTTCAATAATTCTTTTTCCATAAATTCCTTGTAGACAGTTCGACTGTTTCTTCCTAATACATCCACTCTCTTCTTGTATATTCCAATTCTTTTGAGTAAAACAGATTCTTTCCAAAATTGCCTCAACGGTTGTAAACGTGAAATAACGACATAAGATAATCTAATAATTTCCCCATTTTGAAGACATTCCGCTAATAACAGGTGGTTACGAAAAGCTGGTTGGGTGATAAATATGGGTAGTAAAAAAGAAAAGGCTAAGGCTCAGAGGGTTATCGAGACGAATAATATTTTTGGGATTTTTGGGTTTACGGAATATATATAAGGGTAATAAAGTCCTAGGTTCAATAATTTTCATACATCCACTAGTTCTTGATATGTATAAGTCATACAAGTTCTAATTATGCATAAAATCCGATCGAATAAACACTCAATATACCAACGAAAGAGTGTGTGAAAAATAATGGTAATAATGCTCATGAAAAGACTCGGAATTAGGTGCGAACTCAAAGTGGTTTAGGTTTTAGGGTTTAAAATTTTTGAAACTTTTTCGGGTTTTACAAAAGGTAGGTTTTTAAGTAATATTTTAGTCAAATGGGTAGAAAATCACAAGTTAAGTTTTACTGCTTTAAGGTTAAAAGTAGTCCTGAATATCTAATTCCCCACCCCACACTTAAAACTGTGCATTGCCTTCAAGGTACAAATGCATGTAATGGAATGCTATGTATGAATTCAAATGCATGAAGTGTTAAGGGAAAATAAACTAGTACTCCCACTGTCAATTTGGTGTATAACCTAAGGCTAAACCTTATTGCTGCTATCAGGCTGTGCCTATCAGCTATTTGTCAACACTTTTCCCAAAGACTTCATCGAACTTCTCGGAAATTTGATGTGGTTTCTGACTCCTCATGTTGTAGGGGTGGAGTGTAATTTCTCAAAGAAGTACACAGACTATCTGGTGATGTTATTCTACCTGACACACAAAGGAAAAAATAAAAAGCAGACATGGAAAATAAAAGGTAGTAGTTAAGCTACTAAGGTCCTAATATCGAGAAGGCATACATGGGGGCAGAAGTAGTAGAAACTTAAATTTGGGAAAACCAAACCTGGGGTCCATGCTTTCTGCCGTATGCACCAACTTCTTAATTTATTTATGATCATTGGGTTGCCTCCCGGAAGCGCCACATTTATTTAATGGTCGTTGGCCAGACCCATACGTGCTACATAAGTCTTTCTTCACATAGGGACCATCGACTTCCCCCGTGTCTCCTATTCCTTCATTTAAGTCTGTGCCTATCAACTATTCTCTCTATCTTTGGTTGCGTTGTGGTGTATGAACTAAGAACCCAAGCCCTCTATTTATAGGTCTCAAAATGAGCATTGCACAACCGTGCACTTAGTTGCACGATCGTGCAAAGACCTCACGATTCAAAATAGGTATAGAGGATAGTGTACTTGGCCTTGGAGAGCAAGATTGGGTTTGCACGGCCATGCATGGCATTACATGACCGTGCAATTCCCTCTCAGCTCCCCTGTCTTGTCTTTTAGCTGCTTGTTGACATTCGTTGACCACTTTTGACTTCTTGGGGGTCAAGGCTCGGGAATAATCCTTCTAGAAGCTTGATTTCTTGGTGTTTTTTTTATAAGATTTAGCTTGATTTATATTTTCAACACCAAATAACCTGCGATTACAAAATATAAACGTTTTAAGTATCAATTGCAAAGTTATTGTTCAATTAGTACCATAATATTGGGATTCTTATGCATGCAAAACATGTATAAATGATGGCACATTAGGTGCCATTAGATTACCAAAATAATAACAAACAGAGAAATATTTAGGTAAACTTTAAAACAATCTGAGCAGTTCAATTAGTTAATGACGGTGGCCAATCGCCATTAACCTTTCGCCTTGCTTTTCAAGTTTTAAAACCTCCCTATACTGCATCTTGGCATAACGCCCCTGTCTTAGCCTACTAACACAACACACACACACACACACTAACTCATACATGGTGCTTCCGCCTTTTGGTTACGCGTGATGACATTCCTCACACATTGGTCCCATTCTCAGTCTAATTCTAGAAATCTAGGAGGCCCAGATTATTTAAACCACCGCTCTAATACCAACTTGTAACGCCCCAAACCCGGGAGCCCTACTTATTGGCACAAGTGCAAGCTAAGTAATCATAGACATCAAACTAAACACAATTCATTGCAGCGAAAATCAAATAGTCAAACAAACGGTAAAAGACCCGACCCATACATAATCGAAATCAAGTACTAATGTATAAATATCTTAACGAACAACTCATAAACCAATGTCATCACAAACACGCACAATAACCAAATGCCATGTAGAAGTCGTCAGCTCATATCTTCTCCTTACCTGAAATACATGTCTAAAACTTCAGCTACAATGAGTGAGTTCTATAGTAAATTATTAGGGATATCGGATCCTTAAATCGTTATAAAAATGGATTAAGGTATTAGCTCATAAATGCTTTATATCAAAACAAGTATTAAATATCAACGACACACATTTAATTCCCGTTCACTATATCTGAAGATACAAGCAAACGCAGTCACCCTACTGACTGCCGTCAGACACATCAAGTCGTTGACTAACATCAACACAATGTCAAGCTTACACCTAATCACCCGCAAAAACCGTGAAGTACGTGACACACTCTCATGCATAACATGCAAATAAAATGATTATCAAAATAAGTATTAATCACACGTCACCGTTTATGTATAAATTTACCAGCAACTCACTACACATGTATTCATGCCCAAAACACTATAATAATTAAAAGTGGGCGACAGAAAATCACCTTTCCGCGACGACCCTTGATGTGTATGAAAGTGTATATATATATATTTATAAGTATTTTTCACACAATTTGAGTTTTAAAATGGGTTTTCACCAAAGACTAATCACACACACGTCGGGCAAGTGTACCCGTACGGATAGCAATATAGTAAAGGTAAGAACCGGATATCAATCCGTGGATACGGTGGGAAACAATAATAGACCGGAACTAAGATTCAATCAAGTGATGGTACAAAGATATTTTGAAGAGTTTGTTTTAATTAACTAGCATGCAAATATATAAACTAAGCTAAGACCACAAGTCAAACAATCAAGGAGAAAATATCACTTCGGTGTCGATAGAAACTCACCTTTCCGTGATGACCCTTGATGTGTATGAAAGTGTATACATATTTTATAACTATTTTTCACACAATTTGAGTTTTAAAATGGGTTTTCACCAAAGACTAATCACACACACGTCGGGCAAGTGTACCCGTACGGATAGCAATATAGTAAAGGTAAGAACCGGATATCAATCCGTGGATACGGTGGGAAACAATAATAGACCGGAACTAAGATTAAATCAAGTGATGGTACAAAGATATTTGGAAGAGTTTGTTTTAATTAACTAGCATGTAAATATATAAACTAAGCTAAGACCACAAGTCAAACAATCAAGGAGAAAATATCACTTCGGTGTCGAATCCATTTAGAATACATTCAATACACTCATAGAAACATGGCAAATACACGAAACATAAATTGACTAAATTCTCGTCAAAGATATCTAATCAAATGATCATTTGAAAAGCTAGCATTAATTACACAAACCAACCACCTAAAGTCATACAATGAAGCTCACGTGTTTAACAATCATGTCATTGTTTATAAAGATTGAACTATCTTCCGATTAAGATACACTAATCCAACAACTAGTTGGAAAGATAATATGAACAACACACTACCCACCTCAAGTTGATTAAATTAGACAACAATATGCATTTCTTCAACATACAATGTTCATATAAAGGTTATATAAATTAGGAGAATGTGTCAACAATTCCTAGATAAACATAAAACTAAGCATGAAACATCATAACAAACACTTTGTCTTTCCAAACATAAGCATAAGGATACACATACAAATATAATGATTCATAAACAAGACTTCATTCACCATTCCTAGTCAAATGCCATAAACTAGTATAAATACATACACCAATCCATGAATATAAGCATAAACCACAACTTTTCCAACATAATATGGCATACACAAATACAAGTCTTGTAAACAACTCAAAATACTTGAATACATAATTTCATCGAAGAATAATCATACGGTTGTCATAACATTAACACAATAATTGTCAATAATCCATGAATGTTGTCAAATATATCTAAACTTCATCTAAACCAAGGTGAACAAGAGTTTTAGCTCATCATGAGCACCAAAATTACAAATAAACACGAAAAAATAGTGAGAAACATGATATGAAAACAAGAATCAAACCACTCCTCCAAGCCTAGATGTTGTTGTTGATGTATGGTGATCCTCTTGATGTTGTATCCTCTCCAAGAAGCTTGAAATGTGGTTGGAACAAGGATGATACGAGCTGGCACGACCGTGCTAGGAGAGAAGGCACGACCGTGTCAGGTACAAAGGCGCGGTCGTGTCTAGGTCTTAACACGACCGTGTGACAGAGGGTTGACCGATCCGGAGCTTCCATTGGGTCCCACTGATCGAGGAAGTACGGCTGTTCAGACTCACGAGGTGACACGCAGCCGTGGGGAGTTAAGGCACGGTTGTGCCTTGAACTTTGGCTTGGCGCGGTCGTGCAAGATGTGGGCACGACCGTGCCTAGGGTTTGCAAGCTTGGCACGGCCGTGCCAAGTAGGGAGCACGACCGTGCTTCCATCACAGAAACCCTAAAACTTCAATTTTTTATCCTGGAATCCTCTTGTTTGTTCACCAAGCTTCACAAAAACCTATAAAACAGGAAATGAAGCAAATAAGTGTCTAAACGTTGAATATAACCAAGAATTGATCGTTAAATGGGCGAAGTTTTGGGCCAAAAAGATGTGTAAATCCTAACACATCAAACAACCCCACACTTGAAAATTGCTTGTACTCAAGGAAGAAATCAAAATAAAACAAAATTTCCAATGGCACTATGGATCAATTCCGAAAACCGTAAGCGTTAATAAACTTATAAAGGTTTGAAGAGCTTTTCAAGAAATGCAAAATTGGCTAAATGAAACCCAAGGAGCCCAATGAAGTAACAACCCAATGAGTAAATGAATATACCTAGATAAAGAATCGAATGAGGAAATTATTGGCATGTAACTTAATGCTATCACAATGTTCACACACACTCGGATATATATATGATCATACAAGTAATGGTGTATGTATAGAACACTCAAATGCCAACATAAAGAATCATGCATAAATCATAAGCTTGCTGAAAGATCAAATCTCTACCAACTAACATGAAACAAAGCATAAATCAAGAGGACTTTAAATGGGTTGTAATTTGGAAATGGTTAAGGGTAGGGATTTGGGATTTAAAAATGGGTAAATGGTTAAAAATCCGGCGGTTACGCTAACTCAAAAACCACTACAACTTTCAACATAAAAACAAACAAAATTGTATTTTCCTATAAACAAGAGCTAACAACCGAATTCCTTTCATTCTTTGCTCACAAAATTGCTCTAATCGGATATATTTCAACTTCTTTTGGTATTTTTTTTACACTATTTCTTTTCTTTTCTTTTGAAGGGGACTAAATCAATATGCATCCTTCCTTAGCTAAAAACTTCTCAAGAATTTGAAGATTACAACAAAATAAAATCTATAAAATTAACATTAGCCAACCAGATTTCTAACACGGGTGAAAAATAAAATAAATTAAAAGGCTAATGAAGGTTTATGGTGATGTACTGTGGGTAATAAAAGAAAAACACGGGATAGGCTAAACGTGGCTAACCAGTGGATGTGTTCGGGTGAGGGATAACAGAATAAAAGGCTCACAAAGTGGTTTATCCTAATGCCTCAATCATTTTTATGCAATATTTATGTTTATGATTTTGAAATGTATACTAAGAGCAAGTTCTAATAAGCATGAAACATCCGGTACACTCAAATCCGAAAAAAAACGAGAGCAAACAATGTCTAAAGCTATCAAGGCTCAAAAAATAAACTCACGGAAACGGAAATGGATGGGTATAAGCAAAAGGTTACATGCAATTCGTTCGTTTAGCCCACTAAAACACATGGTTATCACAAAAAATTGGGTTTGACTCGATGAAATTTCTATCTCAATTGCTTTCGAAAATTCAAACCTCTATTATTTACTAAAAATTGTGAATCCTAAACGGTTAACTTTTATTATATTTTTGTGTTTTTAAATTTTTATAAAATTGATTAATGCCAATAAAAATTATGAAGGAAGATTTTGCAAAAAATGAAGTGATAAGATGCTCAAAAGAACAAACATCGCGTGAATAAATTCTCACCCTACACTTAGAATCGTACATTGCCCTCAATGTAAAACAAAAAAAATAATGTAAAACGAAGAATAAACACCCAACCCCACACTTTAGAAACATACATTGCCCTCAATGTATACAAAAACATGCAAAGCAAAATGGAATGCAATGCAATGGAGTGTGGAGGGAGAACTGAAACTTCCCTCGTGTCGATCTCGGCCAAAAGTACAAAGCCTTCCCACAAAAATGGCGTTACACGCAGTTCCACAATTCCAATATCTAATCGAGACTAACCACATCAAACAGGATCAGTAACATCAAGCCAAAATATAAACAGAAATGTAAAGACAAATATATACAACAGTACACAGAAACAAAAGTACAAAGAAAGAACAACCACAAACGCCGAAGCGTGAAAAAAGAGTTTGTACAAAATACAACCAAGTACAACTCACAATAATGATACCAAAAGGCAATGGGATGTACTACTCCCACTGCATGCCCTCGAGGTCGATGCTGGCGGCCCTGCCTCCCTCGCCTCCTGCTGCTGGTGGTGGCTGATGTTGTGGTGGTGAAGGTGGTGGCTGATGCTGGGGTGATGGTGGTGGTGACTGATGATGCGGTGGAGAAGGTGGTGGCTGAGGCTGCTGCTCTGGCTGCATAAAGAATGGGAGGGGAACCACGTATGGTGCCCCGCCAGTAGCAGCAGCGGCGCACTGGACCTCATACTGCCAGGCCCAGTATCGCGTGAATAAATCATGGGTGACGGTCATCGGAGGTGGCGGAGGAGCAATCGGATCCTCAACATGGTGCTCGTGATCATGCCCGTGCTGCTCGTGCTCCTGCTGAGCCGCATGCGCCTGATGGGCGGCGGCTATAGCCTCGGCCTCGGCCTGGAAAACATCTGGATCGGGGCCCGCACGGTCTGGATCCTATATCTGTCCCCATCTGTCAACTAATCGAATCCCTCCTACGCCACGACGAGCTACGTGCATGTTTCTCAGTGTCTGCACGGTCATCACGACGGTCTCTGCCACAGGGGTCAGGTCCCCTATCAAATCATCGGTCAACAACTGAAAGTGCCTCGCCAGCTTGGTCACAAAGTGACCTCCACAGATAGCGCTGGTAACATCGCGCCCTGAACTGTTCACCAAGTACCCCGCAATAGAATGCGCAAGATTGCAGGTGCGTGGGCGTACAAGGTAATACAGATAAAACAACTCCCTCAAATTCACCACCGTCTCTCCCTGTCCTCGACCAGAAATAGAATACACAATACAAAGATGAAGAACACGGTGCAGAGGATCTCGAAGGCTTGAAGCCTTGGTCAGACTCGGATCATAAATCCCAAAACAAAACTCGTGCCAAAACTCATCCTTGTCCTCCTCTGTCGGAAACTTGGTGATACCCTCAGTGAATATCTCTGTCTAGAGCTCATGTCTCATGTACAAACCAAATAGTCTCCTGAACCTTGCAACGGACATCACTCGCCACTCTCCGCCTAGCCTAAACCTAATCGTCTCGCGCTGCTCTAAGTCTGCGCAAGGATAATCGAACTACATGGAGAAAAACTCCATCACAAGCTCTACATACCGGATAGCATGGAACCTGAACAAACGGCACCAGGGGGCGGTGACAAGATCGTTGCATCGGTCCCGCTGACCGATGGTGTCAATAGCAGCTGTCTCAAGGCGACGTGCAGCCAAAATCTGGCCCCGACAGGGCCACAAAACATCAAGATGAGCCTTGTACTCATGCTCGTTGAGATCAAACTCCAAGTATGGGTGATCCCGGTTGCCTTCCATCTGCAAGACAACAAAAATGAAATCAGAACAGTTATGAAGATGCTAGACTGAATTTATGAAGTTTCTAACCTAAGTTATGAAGGGACACGGTCACGCCTGGGAAGGGGTGGGCACGACCGCGCCTAGGCCAACTGTCCAGTCCACGGTCACGCTGTGGCCGACCACGGGCACAAGTACTCGACAACACGGTCGTGCCAGGTGCGGGCACGACCGCGCTAAGGCAAAATCCAATAGGCACGGCTGCGCTCATCAGAGGCACGACCGCGCTTGACCAAACCAAGCTCTCCTGGGATATCAAAAGCCAAGCACGACCGCTCCTGGTCATGAGCGCGACTGTGCTCAACCCATTTTAGGGTTTTCAGAATTCAAAATTTACCATTTTCTACTTGTTTATGAAGGGGCTTTTGCAAAAACATCATCCCGAGGGGTTAAAACTAACAAGTTCAACTTATTTACAACTAAAATGAAGTTCAAAACAAGAAAATCTATAAACCCCTAGAAATTCAGACACAAATTGATGATCCTAATCCTAAACTTAAAACGAAGAGATTAGGATTGCGGGGGCGTACCTGAAATCGAAGAAACTGAAACAAGGAATCTGGAAAAGAAGAAAATCGCAAGTGGGGGGGGGGGTTTCGTTGGGGGGAATGAGAATTCTGCAATTGAAAATTAATTTAAACTGCCCCCAATTACTGAGGCACGACCGCGCCCATAGGGAGGCACGACCGTGTCTATTGCCCAGCAGACAGAAAACCCTGATTTGTATGCAGCTTGTACAAAACCCGACTGCGATTCTTCCAAACTAAAATTTCTAAAAATTCAGAAGACATACCTAAGACATCCCAATCACTATCCCAAATCCGCTCGATCCAAAAACACGTCCCGATAACCTAAACTCAAAAATAAACTGTAAATCCTAGAAAAATAAAAATAAAAATAGGAAAATAAAATAGAAACAAAATCTAAGAATTGTTACCAAAGATGATACCGAAACAGGCTAAGTTTATTAATGAGTCGTTAGCTAGACTCAAGTCCTCGAATTCATTTGTCCTTGGGGTGGAGGTCAACCACCTCCAATGTTGGGTCAACCGGTCAGTCAATGTATGGCTGAAGACGATGACCGTTGACCTTGAAGATCCTCCCATCTTCGTGCTCAATCTCGACGGTCCCATAAGGAAACACCTCATTAACCGTATATGGACACGTCCATCGGGACTTCAACTTCTCGGGAAACAATCACAACCTAGAGTTGTAAAGCAACACACGACCACCCACTCGGAATTCCTTCTTGTCCTTCAAGCGTCGGTCATGTAAACTCTTATTGCGCTCCTTGTAGATAGTGGAGTTTGCATAGGCTTGATTCCTTAACTCATCAAGCTCATGAATCTGAGTGAATCGGTTCTCACCCGCGCTCACCAAGTCAAGATTCACCGCCTTTAACGCCCAATAATCCTTATGCTCCAACTCCACCGGAAGATGGCACGCCTTCCCATAGATCAACCTAAATGGTGTGGTACCAATAGGCATCTTACACGCAGTCCAGAAGGCCCAAAGTGCAGCATCTAACCTATCCAACCAATCCTTACGGTTCTGACCAACCGTCTTCTCAAGAATCCGCTTTATGCCCCGGTTCGTGACCTCTACCTGTCCACTGGTATGTGGATGGTAGGCTGTGGAGAATCTATGATATCGTGATAGTGCCTTCTCCAACTGGGTGTTGTAGAAGTGGGTCCCACGGTCACTAATAAGAGCTTTGTGTAGAGTCATATCTGAGATATAAGCTGTTGTCATTTATTGTTTGTTTAAACAGTTTTAGACTAGTTTACTTTCTGTCATTTCATTAAATGTAATTTCAGTTTTATGTAATTTACTGTTTTTATTTCTAAGTCTGGGCCATCGAAACTACTTAGTTTCGATTGAGTCTGTTCAATCGAAACTAGTAGTTTCGATAGATAGTAGTTTCGACAGTTTTGTGTCACTTGTAAATGGTCAATCGAAACTAGTAGTTTCGATTGAACATAGTTTCGATACTGTCACTACTATAAATAGCCTAGTTTGAGAATGTTTAGGGTGTGAGTAGCGGCTGTAACCCTGAACCTTCTCTTTCACATTTTTCCTGAATCAATACAATTTGCAATTGTTTATTCACTGTGTTCTTACACTTTCATACCATTTGCGTATTGATTCAAACTGTGGTTAGCCTGTTATCTTCACCAACACTGTTTCTATTATCTGTTTCACCACCATACACACAGTTTCCGCCTATGTGTGTGTGTGTGTAATCGATCAAATCAGTGATTTCAAGAGAAATCTGGACCTACAATTGGTATCAGAGCTTTATGCTCTAGTGTTTTTGAGTGTTATCAGGTTTTGTGATTGATTCTAGGTGATTTGTGAGGTATTTTGAGCTTATTTCGGGATTTTGCACATCTATTCTCGGAAGTACTGTTTCATCGATTTTCAAGGGTTTTTGCTCGTATTTTCAGAATCGGAAGTTGGATTAGTGATCAGGAGGGTTAGTCGAAGGTTTTCGCCGGATTGGTTTGTCATTTCTGCACTATTGATTTCTGGAGCTTATCATCAATGGTGTATTTCTGAGCTTGGAGAAGAAGGCATCGAAACTACTGGGGACAGTTTCTGATTTTTGTTGATCATCGAAACTTCTTGTCTACATTTTGTCGTGAGAAGGTACTATCGAAACTATATTTTGTCTTATCTCTATCGAAACTGTGGTTATCGAAACTTGCCTCGAAAATTTTCAGTATCGAAACTAGTTGTTTTGATAAAAGTTGTTCTATCGAAACTAGTTGTTTCGATAAAAGTTGTTCTATCGAAACTAGTTGTTTCGATAGAAGCTGACCTATCGAAACTAGTTACTGTTTTAGTTTCGATTCAAAATATTATGGCCACTTCAAGTTCAACAGAACATTCTGGGGGAAATAGACCACCTGTTCTTGTGTCCACAAGAGATTTTGATGACTGGACTAAAAAAATGAAGCTTTTCTTTCAATTTCACGACTATACACTGTTGAGTTCTATCACCAATGGTCCCCACAAGCCCGTAACTACCACTGCTGATGTTCAACGTCCTAAGTTAGTATCTGAGTATGATGAGAAAGATCTTGCCTTGATTTCCCGAGACAACAAGGCCTACGGGACTATTGCCATGGCTCTTCCTATGGATATTTTCAACATCTTTGCTGAGTACACAATTGCCAAAGACTTATGGGCTGCACTGTGCACAAGATATGAGGGAAGTGAGGATGTCAGGGAAAGCAAAAGAGATCTGATCAAGAAACAATATGCGATGTTCAGAAGTGTAAGGGAGAATTAATATCTGATTTGATCAACCGTTTCTCAAGCATTGTATCGAGGTTGAAGGTAATGGGAGTTGAGTACCCTACTCTTGATCTAAACAAGAAACTCCTAGATTCTCGTCCTGAGGAATGGACTATGTATCGAATCATGATCAAAAAGACTGAGAATCTGAGTGCTCTGTCTCAACAGGAAGTCTATAGCATTCTTGAATCTTATGAAATTGAAATTAATAAGGGAGGGGTCACCCCATCAAATCAGTCTGGAAACACAGCTCTCATTGCTGGATCAAGCTCATCCGGTAGCCCATACTTTCAGACTGATGTCCCTCCTTTAGCTGCTGCAATTAATTCTACCAGCTCCTCTGCCCCTCAAAAGAGTATCACCATGATTCCTCATGAATATGTCCCAATCATGACTGCTTTCATGTCATGCTATGATGCACTGATCTCTGGAAATCTAACACTGGTTAGCTTTCAACCTGATGACTTGGAGCAGATTAATCCTGATGATTTGGAGAAAATGGATATTGACCGGTGCATGTCCATGTTGACCTTAAGAGCCAAAAGATTCATCAAAAGAACTGGCATAGACAGATTCAAGCAGGGAAAGACACTTGGGTTTGATATCAAGAAGGTGAGATGCTATAATTGTGATCAGCTGGGTCACTTTGCCAGAAACTGCAAGGAACCGTCCTCCAAGGATCAGCAAGAGAAGAAGATCTCCTCTGGAAAACAACCTGCCAATCCTCCAAAGACAAACACATCTTCAAGCTCCACAGCTCTTGTGTGTCAGGCTGATGGACATTATCATTGGGGAGATCAAGCTGAGTAAGCTGCTGATAAAGCCTTGATGGCTGATGTGGAGGACATGGGCAAGTGTGTCATGATTGAACCCGGTGAGGATCTCACTGCTGTGCCTGCTGAGGTTATTTCTAAACTGTGTAATTCTAGATCTTGCTTGAATGAAATTCAAAAATACAGATTCATCAATCAAGCCTTGATTGATGAACGAAATCACATTAAGGTAATGTATGACTCTGTGGCCAAAAATGAGAAACTTTACTTAAAGAAAATTCGTGATATTTCTGGTGAAAATCGTTCTTTAATTGTGCAACTCAATACTCAAACCATTAATAATACAATTTTAACAGAAAGAGTCCAAAAGGCAGAAAAAGCCAAATTACAGGTTGATCACATGGATATGGATCAGAAAATTCTGTTTGGAATAATTGATAAACAATTTAATAGAAAAGGCACAGAAGGTCTTGGGTATAACTCTCATCCACCTCCTTATTCTAAATCAGGGAGATTTGCTGATATGCCTACTCCACATGTTTCCACACCTTTTGTTTGCATATTATCCCCTGATGATTATATTACATCCTCTGATTCTGACAGTTTTGCTTCTTGTGCAGAGTCAAATTGTGTAAATTCCGAAGATGATTGTGATAAGAGTGCTAATGATAGAACTATTTTAAAAGAACTTGAGTCGGATGAATGTAATAATATGTCCGTGTCAAAACCAAATATTTGTGAACACGTTAAAAACTTGTATTTTGATTCTATGCCTGCTGAGCATACGGGTTTGGGATGTGATGTTTCTAAATTTAAAAATGCCTTGCCTTTTGTTCCTAAATCTTTGAATGTTATGCCATTTGTTACAAAATTTAAAAGTGCAGGAATTATTGTGAATGATGTACCACGTGAAACCATGAGCAACATGGAATTTTTCAGATTAAAGGAAGCGCATCGTCTTCAAGACAAAGTTATTGATGAGAGAACCGTCTCATGTTCAGATTCCTCAACATCACAATCATCTTCATCTTGTGATGACTATTATCAGGCTAAGATATCTTGTGAAAACGTCTGTTTTAGTTGTGGTGCCTCAAATCATGTTTCAAAAAGTTGTAAATTGACAACCACAAATTCTAATGAAAAATCGCCTTCCGAAAGTTCATTAAATTCATACATGTTGCCTAAGTCTTTTCACAGTAGAAAATCTAGGCGTAAAAGAATTAAAAATGCTAAAAATCATTTAAAACGAACGTGGAAAATTAAAAATAATGTTCTATTTGATGACCGTGTTTCATCAAAGGGTGGTTGTAATTTTGATTCCAATGAGATGTCATATCCTGACACTAAGATCTCTTGATTGAAACAATGTTGGTCAAAACGTATAAATGGTTAGTTGTGTATAGGGTCAATCAAGAAGAACCGGTGATAACATCTGGCATGTAGATAGTGGATGTTCAAGACATATGACTGGGCACTTTAACTTGCTGCAAGATTATCATCAAATTGATAGAGAGTATGTTGCTTTTGCTGGAAACCCAAGAGGAGGAAAGATTGAAGGACAAGGAACAGTATCAAATGGAGTAAATAGTCTGGAATTTGTCAACTTTGTTCCTCAGTTGAAATACAATCTGATGAGTGTTTCACAGATTTGTGACAAGGACTTTTATGCCTTATTCAATTCAAAGGAATGTCTTATCTTGAAACCAGGAGTAGTGATTCCAGAAGAACTTATTCTCATGTGTACTCCCAGAAGATACAACACATATAGCTTGGATATGAACAACCCATCGGGCATTGAATCGTGTTTTCTCTCAAAAGCTTCCGAAGATGAATCTTTCCTGTGGCATAAGAGGTTGGGACATGTAAATTTCAAAACAATGAATCGACTGGTTCGAGGCAACCTAGTCACTGGATTACCTCTCAAAGATTTCACTCCTATGGAACACTGTATCTCATGTTCCAAAGGAAAACGGCACAAATCTTCACATAAGCCTAAAACCACCAATTCCATTGACTCTCCTCTCCAATTTCTTCACACGGATCTTTTTGGTCCAGTGAGTGTCACGAGTCTTGGACGAAAGTCATACTGTCCGGTGGTAACAGATGATTTTTTTCGATTCACTTGGGTGTTTTTCTTAGCTACAAAAGATGAGACGCCAGAGATTTTAAAAACCTATATGCTTCAAATTGAGAACCTCTTCAATCTAAGTGTGAAGACTATCCGCAGCGATCATGGAACAGAATTCAAAAATGCAACTCTTGATTCCTTCTGTGAAAGCAAAGGAATTTCTCGAAAATTCAGTGCACCTCGTACTCCTCAACAAAACGGTGTAGCTGAAAGAAGAAACCGCACTTTAATTGAAGCTGCACGAACTATGATTGTTGACTCTAAGCTTCCCGTGACTTTCTGGGCTGAGGCGGTCAACACTGCATGTTTTGTGCAAAATCGGGTTCTTATCACTAAAAGTTGCAACAAGACACCTTATGAGATCATGTACAAGCGCAAGCCAGTTATTGATTTCTTTAGAAAATTTGGGTGTGTATGTACAATGCTGAACACTTCAGATCAGCTCAACAAGTTTGAAGCCAAAGCTGATGAATGCTATTTTGTTGGTTACTCATCCAATCAACGTGCTTTTCGTATCTACCATAAGAAGAAAAGGATAGTGATGGAGTTCATTGATATCAATTGGCATAAAAACAATCATACGGACGCAGGAGACGGTCCCAATTGGCTCTTTGACGTCGATTCAGTTTTTAAGTCATTTAATCTTCCTGATTTCTCTATTGAATCAACTCATGCTAATCCTTACTTCTCTGTGAACAATCTAGGGAACATAAATGATCAAGGCTCTTCTTCATCTGCTCAGGTTGAATTTCCTGTGGTTGCTAATGCTGAATCTAATATGGAGTCTTCCGGTTCTGGTGCAACAAGTGAAACTGTTGAAGACAACTCCATTCCAATAGTAGATGTTGCACCACAATCACCTGCTGAAGATCCTATTAATGATATTGCCGATCCTCCTGCTGAAAATCTTACCAATTTGGAAGAAGTCATGGAAGAAGATGAAATTCCTCAACTGCGAATTCACAAGATTCATCCCATCAATAACATCATTGGACCACTCAATGTGGGTGTTAGTACCCGAAGTGCCTGTGAAGCATTTGAAAATAGCATGTTTTCTTGCTTCATCTCTCAAACTGAACCAAAGAACATTAAAGCAGTTCTACTAGAAAATAGCTGGGTGGAAGCAATGCAGGAATAGCTACAGCAATTCTCAAAGCTACATGTGTGGAATTTGGTGGATCTACCCAAGAACAAAGTTCCAATCGGTACTCGTTGGGTCTTTCGCAACAAAAAGGATGAAGGCGGCACTGTGATTCAAAATAAAGCTCGTCTGGTGGTTCAAGGTTTCTATCAAGAAGAAGGGATTGACTATGAGGAAGTCTTTGCACCAGTGGCTCATTTGGAAGCCATCAGAATGTTTCTCGCCTATGCAGCCTACATGGACTTCACCGTCCATCAAATGGATGTCAAAAGCGCATTTTTGTATGACAAAGTTCAAGAAGAAGTATATGTCAAGCAGCCGCCGGGTTTCATTGATCCTAATTTTCCAGACCATGTTTACAAGTTAGACAAAGCATTGTACGGTCTTCACCAAGCACCTCGTGCGTGGTATGAAACTTTATCAAAGCATCTGCTTGAGAATGGTTTCACACGAGGAGCAATTGACCAAACCTTGTTCAAACGGAAGGAAGAAAAGGATACAATCATGGTGCAAATTTATGTGGATGATATCATTTTTGGATCTACAAATCCCCGTCTCTGCAAAGAATTTGAAGAAGTGATGCGATCTAAGTTTGAGATGAGCTCCATGGGGGAAATGAAGTTCTTTTTGGGACTACAAGTTGATCAGTCTGAGTCAGGAATCCTTATCCATCAAGAAAAATACGTCAAAGAAATCTTAACCAAGTTCAAAATGGCTGATTCCCATCCGGTAAAAACTCGTATGGAAGTTCGACATTGTTTGACTCCTGATATGGATGGGGAAAGCATTGATCCGCATCTATATCGCTCCATGATAGGATCTCTCATGTATCTCACGGCCAGCAGACCCGACATCATGTTTGCAGTGTGCTTGTGTGCACGTTTTCAGGCTAATCCTAAACTCTCTCATTTATCTGTTGTTAAACGTATTTTAAGATACTTAAGGTATAAGCCAAAATTGGGTCTGTGGTATCCTAAAACTGACTTGTTTGATCTTGTGGCTTATTCAGATTCAGACTACGGGGGTTGCAACTTAGACCGAAAATCCACTTCTGGAGGTTGTCAATTCCTTGGCAACCGCCTTGTCTCATGGCAATGTAAGAAACAATCCACCGTTTCCCAATCCACCGCCGAAGCCGAATACATTGCCGCAGCCCTCTGTTGTTCCCAAGTCAGATGGATACACCATCAGATGCTTGACTATGGGATCACATTCAATGAGACACTCATTCTGTGTGACAACACTACCGTTCCCCATATCACCAAAAACCCCGTTCAGCATTCCAAAACCAAACACATTGAAATTAAACATCATTTTATTTGTGACTGTGTTGAAAAGAAGCATATTCGAATTGTTGAAGTCAAAACTAATAAACAAACCGCAGACATCTTCACAAAGGCTTTTGACTCTACCAGATTTGCCCAACTGGTAGAAATGCTTGGAATGATCAACTTTCAGTAAATTGTGTAAATAATTTTTTCTATTTTTATTTTTTTATTTTTATTATTATTAATTCTGTTTAAACTGTCTAAGAAAATTCCAAAAAGATTTTATTTTTTTTATGAACAGTATCCACGCAAATCTTTTGGGGGAGAAATATAATATTTTAATATTGAAAAGAATTGCTGTGTATATAATATTACAAGTTGCAAAAAAAAATTGAATCTGACCTTTGAGAAATGATAGTGTCTGATCTCATCTCTTGGACATGGAATAGACCAACAGCGATGGTGTTTACTGAGGTATAGCCGGTAGGCCCGACATATGGTTAAAACTTGTAAGTAGTGTGAAAACCTAATATATATCTCATACTTGTGTGTTTGAATCCATTATTGAAACATCTAACCCATTTTTATATCTAAGAAAACCGATTCAATCAGATACAGGCTTACGTATTGGATTCCTATTCATACGCCAAGTGACCGTCAATATAACGATATTTACCACCGATGACCCCGTATGTTTTGCTTACGCAAAGATCTCGGGTGCTCATCCTTTTCCCATCCACTTGGATGATTTGACCCCGTCTGTTTTGCTTACGCAAAGATCTCGGGTGCTCAACATTTTTCTATCCGCTTGGATAATTTTACGACTTCTTCTGTTTTGCTTACGCAAAGATCTAGAATGCTCGTACCTTTTTAATATCTACTTGGATATTTTTTATTTTAAATTTTTCTAAATCCACTTGGATATCTTATTTTATTTTGGTGGTACTTTGACATTACTAAGACGGTACCTTGGTTAATCAGAAAGAGATGATAGGATGAAGATGGGTACTTCTTGAGGATTGATAGGTTTTTCAAAATCATTTTATTTTAATATGTGGGGTACACCTTGTATGTTGCTTAAATGGTACCTTCTAATCACATGAAATCTTTGTACAAACAAATGTTCGGGTTTACTTTGCACAAATATCAGCTATCTTCAGGGACTCACAATAGTGAATTGCAAAAGGAAGTGTTTCAAGAGACTGACCAGATCTGATCTCATGTTGGATCTTTTTCAAGAAGAAAAGTGTAAATATCTTGTGTATAATTTTATTTATTAAATATCGAAACTAGTTGTACATATCGAAACTACTTTGAACTATCGAAACTAGTTGTACATATCGAAACTACTTTGAACTATCGAAACTAGTTGTACATATCGAAACTACTTTGAACTATCGAAACTAGTTGTACATATCGAAACTACTTTGAACTATCGAAACTAGTTGTACATATCAAAACTAATTTGAACTATCGAAACTACTCTGTGCATATCGAAACTACTTTGACCTATCGAAACTACTTTAACCTATCGAAACTACTTTGTACATATCGAAACTAGTTTGTCCTATCGAAACTAGTTGTTTCGACAGGGGCAATTTTGTCTTTTGTCTCACGAGAATTAAAAGCCTTCATAAGCAATCCCTCCCGTCATACTGATTCTTACTCGTATTTTTTCAAAAACCTTTTCGCCTTCTCCGTCATTCACACAATCTCTCAAATTGTCGGTCTGGGTTGCAAGATATCAATTGATTTTCCCCGTTGTCTCTATCGTCTCCATCATCAGGTAACGTCTCACTACCTCTTTTTGATGATTTTTGCAAAACGGCAGACCCAGGGTTTCAAAAATTTAAAATTTGTTCGACTAAATCTTCATAATAACAGTCGTTTGTGTGCTTCTTTGTGTTTGCATACATTTTAATCATATTAGAACTCATGATTATTGTGTATTCCTGCAGATAACGTCTCACATTCGGTAAGATGAAGTTCCATCACTTACAGGCTACTCTAAACCTTTTTTTTTAAATTATTTATATTAAGTCTGAGTATAACGAATCAGAGGGGTTTGGGTTTCAAAACCAAGTAGTTTCGATAAAGGGGTTCAACACTTTCAAAATTATCTTAAAAGTTTTCAATCGAAACTACTAGTTTCGACACCCAAACTTGCCTTAGTATCTCTGATCGAAACTAGATAGTTTCGATAAGTTCATCTACATCGAAACTAGTTGTTTCGACAGTGATTGATCTCCATCGAAACTAGTTGTTTCGACACTGTTGATCTCCATCGAAACTAGTTGTTTCGACTGTGTTGATCTCAATCGAAACTAGTTGTTTCGACAGTTGGGACTTCAAATTTTTTCTAAGTGTTGATATATCTTGTTTCGATTCAGTATTTTCATAAATCTTACTTATTGTGCAAAATTGATAAACTTTACAGGTATGGATCTCTTATTTGTAAAAAGACACAATGTCTGTGCATTCCTCAATGCCAATGATCCTAAGGCTGCAGAGTTCATTCCTGTACTAAACTTCCTGGCAAACTCCAACATTAGCTTTGCCATCAGCAATAATCTGCCGGTGTTTGAGACAACTATAAGAGAATTCTGGGAGACTGCAGAAATCATCACAGTTGAGAATATAGAGCACATTAGAGCAACTGTGCGTGACCAAGAAGTCTTACTTTCTGAAGCTACAATTAGAGAGGTGCTTCAGTTTAATGATAATCCAGATGCACCTATTGAATTCCCAATTTTCTATGTTAAAGAATGCTTCAGAAGGTTGGGTAATCTAGATGAATTCAAGAGTGGCCAGATAATCAAGAACTCCTTACCAAGCCACTGGAGATATATAGTGCACGTGTTTATTCACCGCCTATCAATCAGAAAAGGAGGGTTTGATTCAGCAAACAGCACTCTGGGCTCAGCTATTTTGGGGATAATCAAGGGAAGAGATTACAACTTTTCTGGCTTCATATTCAGACAGTTAAAAGACAATCTAACTGGAGCCGTGAAGGAGAAATTCTTGCCATATCCTAGATTTCTACAAATTATCATCAATCATATTCATCCTGAGCTGCAACAAGGTGGGAACACCTTTGTGTTCGATCACATGATTGCCAAGACTCTCAGCTATATGAGAAGTACTAACAAGAGAACCAACAGGGCTATAGCTGACGTTCCCCTGTTCGGTCATATTATTGGTGAAGAAGAAGAATTTATCCCTGACATTGACCCTGATCTTGAAGAAGAGAACTCATCATCTGAAGAAGAAGAAATGGAAGTTGAGCAAGATCAAGGTAATGCACCTATTGATGAAGCTTAGATTGAGATAAACGTCCCTGAAGTTCAAGAACAAGAACAACCCATCATTGAGCCTGTGATATAGGCTCCTTTTGTTGAACAAATTCAGATAGTTCAAAAGCCAGCAGTTAATGTTGAAGCCGGCATGCATGGAGTTGAGGAGGAAGTCGCAGAATCAAGTGGAACTCTGGATGCAGGGATTTATGGATCTGACTACTACAAGTCTGATTCAGATGATAGATCAATGCATCCTGCATCTTCCTCAAAACGACAGGCTGAGTCAGGTTCTGATTTTGAGGAAGAAGAGCCTAAGGCAAAGAAAATCAAAACAGGATTTGAAGACTTGTCATCCTCATCAGATTCTCTATTAGCCACTCCACAACCATCTCCACAACCATCTCCACAACCTACTCCACAACCCACTCCACAACCATCTCCACAACAATCACCCATCCATACTACTCCCACATCACCAACTCATGATTCAGCCTCTCCTATACCAAGAGTTAAGACTCTAAGCCTTGAACTGAAGAAAATGCAGGATACGATTCAAAAGAAAGATGAAGAAATTGAAGGCTTAAAAAATAATTTGCATAATGTCGAGGAAGAGGTTAAAGACCTGAAGCTAGAAGTTGGGGGTTTACATACCCAAATTGAGGTCCAACAAACTCAACTTGAAACACAGCAGAAACTAATATCAAAGCAAAATGAAGAATTCAAGGATTTGGCTGAAGCAGTGGAGCAGCTCAAAGCCTCAATGGTTAAACCTGTGCAAAAACAACCAACTACTTCAACAGCTCAGGGGGAGACCACATCTGTGGTTGAACCCTCATCTCCTGACCTTGTAACTAATCCAGAATCTGCACTAACTATATTTGTTGGGCATATTGAAAAGACAAAAGAGACGGTTGAAGTCAAAGTTGAAGGTACAGAACTAAACCTTCCCTCAGCTAGTGAGAGAAGAGAAGCAAGGAAGAGAGGGAAAGGGACTTCCACTGAAATAGAGACCGTGATTCTTGATGAAGAAGACATTCCATCTGATGATGAGCTGAATGCCCTTTTAGAAGACATCGAAAACTTTGGGTATAATGATCTTTATCCAGAAATCCTGACCACTGAAGAAAAGGAGACTGAGCGAACTAGATACTTTACGGAAGACGGGGATGAAATTCAAACTTTATCTGACGAAGAAAAGGGTGAAGATGATGTTCATATTAATCTTATCAAAACAGTCACTCCTGAACCAACCACTACAGTCTCCGAATCCGGTCCAGCACAAGATTCACCCTCGGTTGCTCCTGAACCTCCAATTTCAAGAAAGTCTTGGTTTAAGAAAATAATTCAGGAGGAAACCCTTAAGACATATGAATGGATAGCAGAGCATCAAGAACTAAAAAGACCTCCAATTGGCTGGAAGTATGAAGCTGAAAGGAAGCTCTTTATCATAAGAAGATATAGAGGGGGAGTTCAGCACTTTAAAAATATGACTGACTTCCAAACCCTTCATTTCTATGACCTCAGGGATTTAGCCAAACTTCCACTTCAAAACCCTAGGAAGGTCATGATGGCTTATGACTTTGAGAAATTTCTGCATTCTCAAGTCAATAATGATTTCAAAGGAATGAAGCCTTGGAAAACTCAAAAGAAGATCACAAAGACTAGGTTTCATCCTAAGACTAACAAGCCATATGTGTTCTTAAGATACAAGCCTGCCCAAACACACAAGACCATCACCATTCCAAAATCTGTACCTGTCCAGCTACAAAATTTCAGAAAATGGTACTACGACCCAATTATTGGCAGTGCAGTGATCGAGTGTGAGGGCAAGGAAGACATCACCATCTTTGAGCCCATGGAGATGTTGAAGTTTCAGCCTGAAGATCTGGAAATCCATTTTCAGAATCACATTCAGGCATACAGTGATGAAGATGAAGCTGATGCTAAAGCCTACCAACGGGTTGTATCTCTCCATGTTAAACCTTTTATACCGAGGACAACTGAAGGACCAGCTGCTTGATGAAGAGCTGAAGACGATAATGCAACAGCTTAGGGGGAGATTGTAGAGTCATATCTGAGATATAAGCTGTTGTCATTTATTGTTTGTTTAAACAGTTTTAGACTAGTTTACTTTCTGTCATTTCATTAAATGTAATTTCAGTTTTATGTAATTTACTGTTTTTATTTCTAAGTCTGGGCCATCGAAACTACTTAGTTTCGATTGAGTCTGTTCAATCGAAACTAGTAGTTTCGATAGATGGTAGTTTCGACAGTTTTGTGTCACTTGTAAATGGTCAATCGAAACTAGTAGTTTCGATTGAACATAGTTTCGATACTGTCACTACTATAAATAGCCTAGTTTGAGAATGTTTAGGGTGTGAGTAGCGGCTGTAACCCTGAACCTTCTCTTTCACATTTTTCCTGAATCAATACAATTTGCAGTTGTTTATTCACTGTGTTCTTACACTTTCATACCATTTACGTATTGATTCAAACTGTGGTTAGCCTGTTATCTTCACCAACACTGTTTCTATTATCTGTTTCACCACCATACACACAGTTTCTGCCTTGTGTGTGTGTGTAATCGATCAAATCAGTGATTTCAGGAGAAATCTGGACCTACACTTTGGGGGCACCAAAGCGAGAGAACAACTTCTTCAGAAATCAAACAACCACCCTAGCATCATTAGTAGGCAAGGCTTGAGCCTCAGCCCACTTAGAAATGTAGTCAACAGCCACTAGGATATTTCAGTTGCCAGCAGAAGCTAGGAAAGGTCCCATAAAGTTAATACCCCAGACATAAAAAATCTCACAAATCTAGATGCTGTTCTGGGCATCTCATTCCTCGACGAAATGTTGCTCGCCCTTTGGCAAGCGTCACAAGCTCGGATCATCTACTGAGCATCCCAGAATATGGTCGGCCAGAAGAAACCGACGTCAAAGACCTGTCGTGCCCTCGTGGAAGTGTCTAAGCACCTGACGTGCCTCATCTCCAAACACACACCTACGCACGATCTGATCAGCCCCGACTCGAAACAAATAGGGATCCTCCCAAAGATAGTGCTTCACATCCGTAAATAACTTTCGCTTCTGCTGATGCATTAAGCCCTTAATCACAATCCCACTAGCAAGAAAGTTTGCAAAATCAGCAAACCAGGGACACTCCTCATCCTGTGTCTGTATGTGCATGAGAAACTCGTGGGAAAAATTGTCATTTATGGATGACCCCACAAGTTCAGATGAAGCTGAGCACTCAAGAAGGGACAAGTGGTCCGTTGCGACATTCTCCGCACCCTTCTTATCGCGGATCTCAAGGTAGAACTCCTGAAGCAGCAAAACCCACCGGATTAGTCGGGGTTTGGCATCCTTTTTGCTGAACAGGTGCCGAAGAGCTGCATGGTCAGTGAATACAATGGTCTTTGATAAGAAGAGATAAGACCGGAATTTATCGAAAGCGAAGACAACGGGTAGGAACTCTTTCTCCGTCGTGGTGTAGTGCTCATGTGCGTCATTGAGCGTCTTGCTCGCATAATAAAACGGGTGAAACTACTTCTCTCTCCTCTGTCCTAACACCGCCCCAAGAGCGAAGTCACTCGCGTCACACATGATCTCAAATGGCAGCTTCCAATCAGGAGCCACCATGATAGGGGCATTCACCAACTTCTCCTTCAACAAATTGAATGCACTAAGGCACTCATCAGAGAACATGAACTGGGCTTACTTCTCAAGAAGTTGGGTCATTGGTAGGGCAATCTTAGAAAAATGTCTAATAAAGCGTTTGTAAAAGCCCGCGTGACCAAGGAAACTTCGAATAGATTTCACAGAAGTGGGCGGGGGCAGCTTAGATATGGTATCAATCTTAGCTCTATCAACCTCAATCCTCGCGCGTGAAACCTTGTGCCTAAGCACAATACCCTCCTTCACCATGAAGTGGCATTTCTCCCAGTTCAACACTAGATTGGCCTCCTCGCACCTGGCAAACATCCTCTCCAGATTCCCAAGGCAATGATCAAAGGAACTCCCAAACACAAAAAAGTCATCCATGAAAACCTCCATGGAGTCCTCAATCATATCATGGAAAATGGCCACCATGCAACGCTGGAAAGTGGCCAGAGCAATCGGCCCGATAAGCAAATGCGCCATAGGGACATGTGAATGTCGTCTTCTCCTGGTCCTCAGGAGCAATCGGGATATGGAAGTAGCCAGAGAAGCCATCTAGGAAACAATAGAACATCTTCCCCGCTAATCTCTCCAACATCTGATCAATGAACGGGAGGGGAAAATGGTCTTTCCGAGTAGCATCATTGAGTTTGCGGTAATCGATGCAAACTCTCCAACCTATGATTGTGCGAGTAGGAATCAGCTTATTCTTCTCGTTGGTGATAACAGTCATGCCTCCCTTCTCAGGGATAACCTGAACTGGGCTAACCCAAGGTGAATCGGAGATGGGATAAATCAAACCAGCGTCAAGTAACTTAATCACCTCCTTCTTCACTACCTCATGCATGTTCGGGTTCAACCTCCTCTGGTGTTGCACAACGGTCTTGTAGTCATCCTCCATAAGGATCTTATGGGTACAGAAAGAGGGATTAATTGCCTTAATGTCCATAATCTTCCATGCAATAGCCCGCTTGTGCTGCTTCAGCACCTCCAATAGCCTCTCCTTCTCATCACTCGTCAAATCAGAGGCGATAATGACAGGTAATCGAGACTCACCATCTAAAAAGGCATACTCCAAATGGCTCGGGAGCTCCTTAATCTCAACAGGTGGTGGGTCCTCAATAGAAGGCCGCTCAATCGGCTTAGACTCTTTATCAACCATCGCAAAAACTGTTGAACACTGGGAAACTCATAGCTCTCCTGGCTATGCAACATCTCATCAAACTGATCCTCACTAACTGGATCAAATGTCTCCCCTCCTACAATTTGGGTGTCCTGGGACTCCTCCTCAGCTGTGTCCTGGAGATGATCACTCACACAAGAATAAACAGTCTCAACAAAGTAAAGTGAATCATCCTGATTCTGGGTGTGCTGCATGGATATCCCAACATCAAAGGTCACCTCCTCTTCATCCACCTTCAAGGTAAGCCTCCCCGAATACACATCAATCAGGGCCTTGGCGGTGGCCAGGAACGGTCGACCTAGGATAATAGGGACATTCTTGTCCTCATCCATGTCTAGAATCACAAAGTCTACAGGAAACACAAAATGATCAACCTTAACCAACATATTCTCCACTATCCCTTGCGGATACTTGACCGAACGATCGACTAGCTGGATACTCATGCGTGTCGGTGTAGGTTCTCCTAACTCAAGCTTAGCAAAGACCGCATATGGCATGAGGTTAATGCTAGCACCAAGGTCAGCTAAGGCATTGCTAACCGACAAGCTACCTATCAAACAAGGGATGGTGAAACTTCCCGGATCTCGTCTCTTCTCCGGTAGCTTGTTCTAAATTACCGCCGAACACTCCTCATTCAGCGTCGCCTGAGACAACTCCTCCAATTTCCTCTTATTTGTGAGGATATCCTTCAAGAATCTCGCATACTTAGGCATCTGAGCTAGAGCCTCCACAAATGACAAGTTGATATGCAACTGCTTAAACAACCCTAAAAACTTACCATACTGCTCCTCCATCTTCTGCTTCTTCAATCTGCCTGGGTATGGAACGGAGGGAGTGTAATCCCTCAGAGGCTCGCGAGGGCGCGATGTGCTTGCTGGCTTACCCCTCGGCGGTGTCTCATCAGGAACCTCAATCGCAACCTCCTCCTCGGATGACTCATGCACAGGAACCTGTGGATTCAGTCTTGTGCCTCTACTGCTCCTCAAAGTGATGGCCTTCACATGAGCCTTGGGATTGGGCTCAATGTTGCTAGGCAGGCCACCTAGCGGTCTCTCAGAAAGAAGCTTTGCGATCTGCCCGACCTGGTTCTCTATGGTCTGGATTGAAGCTTTCTGATTTCTCAACTCAGTCTCATGCGTGTGAAAACGCTCCTCCATGTAACGGTTCGGCTTCTCTGCCAACTGATTCTGACTCTCCGAGTTGGCAAGTGGCCGTGTAACCATGTCCTCCAAACTGGATCTACCCTCAGGTGCGGGTGGTGGACCAATGCTAGAACCTTGGCCTTGAAACTGGCCCTGCTGAGGTCAAAACTAGGAACTCTGTCCTTGAGACTGGTGGGACTGATGCTGGAATGGGGGGTGCTAAGTGAATCCGGGTGGTTGCTAGCTATTGTTGCTAGACTTCCAACTGAAATTCGGGTGATTCCTCCACCCCGGATTATATGTGTTGTTGTAGGGATTATTCTGGGGACGATTCTGGTTGGACATGAAATCAACCTGCTCATGGCCCCCCTGATCCCCAACCTGACAAGCATTCGTGGGATGCGCCCCACCACATAACTCACACAAGGACTGGGCCCTGTCATATCTAGACCATTGTAGAAGGTCTCACACTGCTGCCACTTCAACAATCCATGGTGGGGAACCTTCCTCATCAGTTCCTTGAATCTCTCCCACGCCTCATAGATCGTCTCCCCATCGTCCTGCTGGAAAGAAAGAATCCTGGCTCTCAACTTTGTTGTTTTCTCCGGAGGGAAGTACTTCTCAAAGAATTTAGCAGCCATCTGGTCCCAAGTATTAATGGACCTAGGGGGAAGTGACAGTAACCAAGCCTTGGCTCGATCCCGTAAGGAAAACGTGAACAACCAGAGCCGAATAGCATCATCGGTAGCGTCACGAATTTTGAAAGTGGCGCAAATCTCTAAGAAACCGGCCAAATGAGTATTAGGATCCTCGTGATCCTTGCCATCAAACTGCCACATGTTCTGTACCATCTGTATAATGCTGGATTTGATCTCAAACCGTCGGCCTATTGATGCTCGACTCCAAACCCCCAAGTGTCGGTTAGCCAAAATCCGAAAACGTCCGACCCGCATCCTCGTCCACCATCTCCTCTACCTCGTCAAAAACGACCTCATCAACAACAACCTCCTCGTCAAACTCGAGTAACCGGGCCACAAATCGGGAACGGGCTCGCAATCTCTGATGAAGATCACGCTCCGGCTCTGAAGACGGCTAAGGAACCTCCTCGACGTGAGTTGAGAACATATACGATCTGCACGACAAGTTAGATTTAAATACGCGAACCTAGGACAAAAAAAACACAAGTTAGACAAAAATAAAATAATTGAAAATAAAAAATAAAAATGAAAAATAAAATGGAATAAAAACTTTACTAAAATATATATATATATATATATATATATATATATATATATATATATATATACAAATGCAGCTAAAAATAACAAGTAAAATGCAAAATATCTATACACAAAAAATTGCAAGATAACAAACAAGAAAACACAATATGCACAAAAATATATATACTAAATGACTAAAAATTAATTCCAATCGTTCTCGCAAAACCGTATCCCCGGCAACGGCGCCAAAAACTTGATGTGTATGAAAGTGTATATATATATATTTATAAGTATTTTTCACACAATTTGAGTTTTAAAATGGGTTTTCACCAAAGACTAATCACACACATGTCGGGCAAGTATACCCGTCGGATAGCAATATAGTAAAAGTAAGAACCGGATATCAATCCGTGGACACGGTGGGAAACAATAATAGACCAGAACTAAGATTCAATCAAATGATGGTACAAAGATATTTTGAAGAGTTTGTTTTAATTAACTAGCATTCAAATATATAAACTAAGCTAAGATCACAAGTTAAACAATCAAGGAAAAAATATCACTTCGGTGTCGAATCCATCTAGAATACATTCCATACACTCATAGAAACATGGCAAATACACGAAACATAAATTGACTAAATTCTCGTCAAAGATATCTAATCAAATGACCATTCGGAAAGCTAGCATGAATTACACAAACCAACCACCTAAAGTCATACAATGAAGCTCACGTGTTTAACAATCATGTCATTGTTTATAAAGATTGAACTATCTTCCGATTAATGTACACTAATCCAACAACTAGTTGGAAAGATAATATGAACAACACACTACCCACCTCAAGTTGATTAAATTAGACAACAATATGCATTTCTTCAACATACAATGTTCATATAAAGGTTATATAAATTAGGAGAATGTGTCAACAATTCCTAGATAAACATAAAACTAAGCATGAAACATCATAACAAACACTTTGTCTTTCCAAACATAAGCATAAGGATACACATACAAATATAATGATTCATAAACAAGACTTCATTCACCATTCCTAGTCAGATGCCATAAACTAGTATAAATACATACACCAATTCATGAATATAAGCATAAACCACAAGTTTTCCAACATAATATGGCATACACAAATACAAGTCTTGTAAACAACTCAAAATACTTGAATTCATAATTTCATCGAAGAATAATCATACGGTTGTCATAACATTAACACGATAATTTCCAATAATCCATGAATGTTGTCAAATGTATCTAAACTTCATCTAAACCAAGGTGAACAAGAGTTTTAGCTCATCATGAGCACCAAAATTACAAATAAACAGGGAAAAATAGTGAGAAACATGATATGAAAACAAGAATCAAACCGCTCCTCCAAGCCTAGATGTTGTTGTTGATGTATGGTGATCCTCTTGATGTTGTATACTCTCCAAGAAGCTTGAAATGTGACTGGAACAAGAATGATACAAGCTGGAACAGTGGGTTTTTCTCCCTGGTTTCTCCCTCTTTGAATGAGAGTTTAAGTTATGTTTATATAGAAAAGGGGAGGCACGACCGTGCTAGAGAGAAGGCACGACCGTGGCAGGTACAAAGGCGTGGTCGTGTATAGGTCTTAACATGACCGTGTGACAGAGGTTTGATCGATCCGGAGCTTCCATTGGGTCCCACTGATCGAGGAAGTACGGCTGTTCAGACTCACGAGGTGACAAGCGACCGTGGGGAGTCAAGGCACGGTTGTGCCTTGAATTTTGGCTTGGCGCGGTAGTGCAAGATGTGGGCGCGATCGTGCCTAGGGTTTGCAAGCTTGGCACAGCCGTGCCAAGTAGGGAGCACAACCGTGCCTCCATCACAGAAACCCTAAAACTTCAATTTTTTATCCTGTAATCCTCTTGTTTGTTCACCAAGCTTCACAAAAATCTATAAAACAGGAAATGAAGCAAATAAGTGTCTAAAAGTTGAATATAACCAAGAATTGATCGTTAAATGAGCGAAGTTTTGTGCCAAAAAGATGTGTAAATCCTAACACATCAACCCTTGAATACGAGGACTCGTTAGCTCCCCGTGCTTGCCTTTCTACCTCGCACCTAAACACATATAACATACAAGTCAATACATGACTCGTCACTTACACACTCGCTCATGTGCATGCCACGGCCACGTATACGACCATCCGCGCACGCATGTTGCCATGCAAGACATGCACGTGATGCGTAAACACCCGACCTAAACCCAACCCGACACCCTGATGGCTTTGTACCTCCTCCATCCCAACTCAGCAATGGCCAGCCAAGCAGGGTTTCCATGGCTACCTGACGTCACTCCAGCTCCCGTATGGCTTCCAGCAGCCCTCACAACCGTCGTACAACTGTTGTCAGACCCGTTAGTTCACCACCTTGGTCACCCGAAACCACCACTGTCCCCTTCACCTCATCCCAGCCATGACCCACCGCTCCCCTACACGCCACCACCTTCTCCGAGACTACATCAGCCGTGAACAGCCCCCTTCGGAGGATTGTCGTGACCGGTCAGCACCACCGGCTGCCTTGCGCAGTTCCGGCTTTTCCAAATCCTCGTCGGACGCCCGCTAGTTCCAACCCTACCACCCTAGGGTTTTCGACCGAATCTCACTAACCCCACAAAAGACTCAAATTATAAAATTGATTATACGCAAAGGATTCAGGGATTATACCTTTCAGTTGGACGATTCGTATGGATCGAATCACCAATGGAACTCGTCTTCCTCAAAATTTTGCTTCTTTCGAATACTTACGATTATCCGCGGATTAAAACAGGTAACCAATGCTTTGGGGGTCACGAATATACCTTGGATTGATTACAGAATGCATCCAACGACTTGCTCTCCCCTCCTTCTCTTCTCGGAAGCCGCAAGAACCTGAAATAGGGTTCCCTCTTCCTTGCATAACACCCTAATAGGTGATTCCTTACAACCGGGCTCGGCCCTTACGCATGATCCAATAAAAAGAAATGTAAAAAACTAAAAAAAACAAAAAAAAATATGATGGACCAACATATAGGTGACACGTTGCATGGCGGTGGGGAAAAAATACCTAGTTATGACATTTTACAAAATTCAGAGAGGAATTTGGTAGAAATTTGTAAATGAATATAAACAAAATTTATACCGGTACGTCAATAAAAAGATTAAACACAAAAACAAATTATTTTTTTAATAAATTAACGAACGAAAGTTATTGAGTAAAAATCATATTATATATAATGCAGAGGGTAAAATTGAAATTTTATAAAATTGAAACAGTTAAAGTGAAACTTCAGGGGTAAATTTTATCAACTTACAAAGTTGAGGGGGAGATTTTGTTAATAAAAAAGTCCACCGACATTGATAATTAAGGTAGAGTAAATGAGATATTGTAATCATCAAATATGATATCCCACCATCCAAAAAGAATTATATTATATATATATATATATATATATATATGGGATGATTATAATGGAAACTCACTTGAGATGAAGAATTTTACATATGTAAATAACAAAAAAAAACTTTTTTCTTTTTGGAATAGATTTTACATTCAATTTTATCACTTTTGGTGAAAAAATACAACAAAACGCCGCATGGTTTTTTTAATATTTTTTAAATCTGACGTTTTTTACTTATGAAATTGCAGACGTATTGCATACGTAAGAAAAAAAAACGCTGATTTTTGTTATTTTTTATTTTTATTTTTATTCGGCATTTTTTTTAATTTTTTTGCGACCGAGGCTTTTTTTATATAATAAATCAATCCCAATTTTTTTAAAAAAAATTTCAAATTTTTTTCAAAGGGTTTCGTGGGTTTTTTAATCTCAATGTGTTTTCTTTTCTACCATTTCCCTATATATATATATATATATATATATATATATATATATATATATCAAATTTCTTTTTATAACCTTTCCATTATTTTTATATTTTTTTACCTTCTACAACATTAATATAATGTTTTATAATATGTTGGATTTTTTATTTTGACGTACTTATTTCATTCAGTGTTTCGACTTGAATTTTTTTTTGTTGGGTAATAAGATCGTGAAAACAGTGTGCGGGCTACGCCTACTAGTTAGATTGAATTGACGATCCACATTATAAAATAGCTAAAAAATAAGTATATTTTAAAATTAATAATTGAAATTAACTAAATAAAAGAAAATATGGCAATGTTAAAAAATATAATTATTAAAAAATTAGTCAATTCAATCTAACTAGTAGGCGTATATAATATTTATATATTTACTTAATATCATCATAGAGAATCATATTTAGTATCATCGCAAGGCTTTTAGTTGACGTAGATCCGCTCGTTGTGGTCCATGCCGCGCGGTGTGACGGTGACATTGATATGGTTAAGTAAATTCATGGGGCAGTATGGCGTTGTTTCGTAAATGACGCGGGTGTGGGGTAACTAAGTCGTTTTGGGTTGTTGGACGCAGGGATTACTCCGATTGTGCAATATGGGCCCGAATTAGGTCCACGTGTTCGCTAGTGGGGGCGCAACGGCATTGGATAGTTTCAAGATAGGGATTAACTTTTAATTATTTTATTTATTTGAATTTGATTTAGTTTCCAAGTTTCTCTCTTATTTAGTAAAAGTTACAGTTTTCTTTATTGTTTTACATGGTTAATTATGTTTGAATAAGACTCTGTGAGCTTTAAGCTTGCCGGCTGAATCATATGATTCAAACGTTTTATTTAAACATTGTTCTTACTTAAGCCATTTGAATACGCCACCGTGTGTGCATCTAGTGGTAACTAAGCTTTGATTCTAAAAATCGCATGTAAGAATATCGTTATTCTAAATTACAGATTCGCCGGAAGAGGCAGTGGTCGAGAGTGTTGGACTTCTATGCCTTAGTAACAACATTTGACAATACGAACACCGAGATAAGATCCAAAGAGTACACCACGAACAATAATATATTAAAAGGTTGTTTAAATGGTTAAACGAACCTTACATGAACATGGTATATGGCAATATGATTATTTGAGAAATGATTATCTGAATTATCTACGATAATTGCGGGTAGGATAATTATTGAAATTTGGAATTACAAGTAACTAAATTAAATGATTATGTAATATAGAATAATTAAGTTACATATATAGGATATATATATATATATATATATATATATATATATATATATATATATATATATATATATAATTATCAAGTTACTTAAATATGTATTTATATGATTATATAAGGGGTATGTAATCAGATTGTGACATCCGGCATTTTCAGGTTAACTCCGTTAACTCAAACCTCGTTAGTTCAAACATTTTTCGTTACAAACTCAGTTATCTCAGTTAGTCACACATACATTGCATTTAATTTGGATTAATTAAATGTGTCAGTCAGTTAGCACACATCGGATCACACTCGAGTCTAACCCGGAACGTTGGTGATTAATCGAAATTAACATTACGAACATTTAACAATTTATATTTAATATAAATTATGAGTTTATATGAATTTTATGTGATTACGTGAATTAAGTGAATATTATTATTCTCGTACGTGTTATCGTGTGTAAATCGTATTTAGTATTTTTATAAAAGTTAGTGTTTTTATAAAAATAAAAAAAATTCGAAAATTGTTAGTTATTAATTAAGTATTAGTTAATTAATAATAGCCTATGGGCTTTAATTAAACCTGAAGCCCAACTTAAAACCCATTAGTGAATGGATAAGGATAAAACTTTAAAAATATATATATATATATATATATATATATATCTAAACCCTAATCCCCTCCTTAGCCGTCGACCCCCTCATCCTCACCCTCTCTCGACCGAGAACAAGAAGCAACCATAGGACCATCGTTCGAGCCCCGATCGTGAATCCAGAAGTAGATACGTGCTAGTCTACGCATTCCTAACGTTCCTACGTAGGTTATTTTATAAAAATCCGTCACTTTTTCATTATTATTTTTGAGATCGAAACCCTAGATTATCCAAACTTGATGATTTTGAAATATAATAATGAATTGGTTAATTGATTGATAGTATTGTATCGATTTGGTGATTTTATGAAATTATGTGAAACCCTAGTTGTCATACGATGTGAAAATTGAATATTGTTGATTATGTGATGTTTAGAAATCGCATGTTAGACGTGGATTATGATTAATATAGTTGAAATTTTATTAGTTGAAAGATTTAAAAATTGATTGGACGTGTTAATTGGATGAATTAAGCGTGTAATGGACGGGTTACTAAAAAGGGAAACTTTTTATGATTTCTATCTTGCATGCTAGACATGATTAGGATGATGTGATGATGGTTACGTGTTACTTGATGCATGTTTACATGAATTGTGAAGTCAGATTTTGAATACCTAGATCGGTTTTGCGAACTTTCCAAATAAGGAAACTTTAATTGTTAAAAGTGGTTATAACTTGCTATTTAGACATACATGATATGGTTTAATGATTGGTACATGTTCGTTAGGATATAATAACATGTTGCAATGTGTTGGATTCTTGAAATCGTGCATATCTCGCATAGGTTACTAAAGATGGAAACTTTACTTGGAAATATGACATTCATGTTAAGTTCTATGCAATTGCTATGTGATATGATGATCAAGAACATGTTATAGTAACCTTACAAGCATAATAACAATGATAATTTCAAGAAACACGAATCCTAAACAAACTTTCTATTTATAGAAACCTTCTATTTATAGAAACCATCTATATTTGGAAACTTTCTATTTATGGACACTTGCTATCTGGTTAGAACAAAGAGGATTTGTTGCTAAGTGCTACAGCATGATCGTTGTGTATAATATAGAAGTGTTATACTGAACAAACATTAAATCACTAAACGGGTCACCAACGGGTTGTCGGGTCAAACTTAGTCAAACTTGGTCAAACTTAGTCAAACTTGATTAAAATCAGTCAAACTTGGTCAAACATAGTCAAACTTGCAAAACTTTTCTAAACACTTAAACAATAGTATTGTTTGGATACTAAGGGTTCGTATCAACTTGCACAAACACACACTTATAAACCGGTGTTTATAGGTGGCAGTTAGTCGTCGAGCATTCTAAGTTCAATTTCTTTCGCACATACTCTAAGGTGAGTTTCACGGCCCCTTTTCTTACGCTTTAAACTTGGGGAGAAAACATGGGTACGAACATTTAGATCTTACGTTTCTTTTATATCACTTGTGTACTAAGCGCAAACATATCATGAAAGTCCTTACTTATCGAACCGTTAGTATATGGGTTAGCGAGGTAATCTTGAGTAGTACTACTGGGCATTGACAAGCCCCACCCGCGTTAGTCGCGCTAACACGACAGGTAGTCGAACGGGTGTAACATTGACCTAAACATTCACCATTGATTATGATAGTCATGGTGGGAGGCAGTACAAACATAAACAGTCAGCTTCGGTGTCGAAACGCTTTAGTAACATGTACTAGGTTAGCTACCTATGATATAAATTGTAAATGGTATTATCTAGTAAACTTTACAAACATTGAAACCTATGAACTCACCAACCTAGTGTTGACATGTTTTAGCATATTTTCTCAGGTCATTAAGGTACAAGCACAAGCTAAGGCATGCATGCATTCGAAGTCCATCATTTTCAAACTCAAGAACTATTTATTTTATTTATTGTTGAATTATTTATTTTTGGCGCGACTGTTTTGGCGCATGCTTTTCATCTAACTTTTCGCTTCCGCAAGTCTTACATTAAATCAATGTTTTCATTTCTAGTGTTGCATCGTGACTATGGGCAATGCTAGTGGTTTTTATTAAACTCATATAGAGTCGTTCAACGTAACTAATGACTGAGATCCTGGTATGTCACGCTCCTAACGGTAAAACTCCGTTAGTGGATTTTGGGGGTGTGACAGATTGGTATCAGAGCCAGGTTATAGAGAACTAGGAAATGCATACTAGACTATAACCACATACATGCATTAGTTACACAGCACTTACACTCAAACATGGCACTCACTCATCCCGTTACAGGAAATGTCGACCCCGCCTAATTCTCCCGCATCCCGGTCGTCCAGGAGCACGATGTTCCTACCGTACCTTTGCCAAAGCCGAGGAGACGTCGACTCAACCCGATCAACACCACAGTAGGGCATGATGAGCCTATTCATGTGCGTGTCAGAGGTAACACGCAGGACTTGGATTGGTATCCCGATAGGATCAGGAACTGGATCCGCGAGGAGGAAGTCCCACCTCCACTCACTGCTGACATTGCTTCTTCTTCATCATCTTCTGTACGAGCTTTGCCACCATTGCAGTACCCCTATGAGCAGGTGATAGCTGCCTTCGTGGCTAGGATGGTCCAGGAGATCCGGAACATGAGGGACGCAGCGGGAGAGATTACTAGCATACTTCAGCGAGAGATGTTGATGAACCAGAGGATCACCAAACTGACTGCAGATTTAGTAGCAACTGATACAGCTCATGAGAATTTGGCAAATGGATGTGTGGATATGGAGGACCGGCTGAACACTATAGAGTGGAACCTAGATATACTCCACACTAGGATTGAGTAGGTTGATGCACGACTTGCAGCAGTTGAGGCAGCAGGAGTTGAACCAGAGATGCACCTACAGGAGACCAGGATGAGGACGATGATGCAGCATCTGATGTTACATCAGCTAGCAGTGGCATTTGATACCTTATCTTCATTACTTATTTACATCTTTCCTTTTGAACCTAGATGGGCAGGGTTGTTCCCATCCAACAGATGTTTCTAGAATTCTGATGTTTGGTTGAATTTAGTTGTAATCGTTACAATTTATTTTATCAAGTATTACTATTATTGAAATGTTAGATGTTGTGGTTTGAATTTCTTTGCTTACTGGTACTTGTATGATGATAAAATGCGATATATTTTTCTCATTATTGTATGTTGTGAATGTAAAGATAATGTCTGGAAGAGGAAATGGACGTGGTGGACGCGCCAGAGGACGAGGTGGTCGCGGAAACATTAGCATGACTGCAGCCGAGCTCACGGCACTCATAAATGAGCGTGTGGCTGAAGCAGTAGTAGCTACTCACGCCGCTATTAATGCTGGAGGTAAAGCAACATATTATCGACTCTAGTGAGTCATCATTCATCCTAAACTCAAATTCGAATATGGTATTCTTAAAGTGCATTCTTGTTTACAATTCAGGTCAGCATAACCACCAGCAGGTTTGTACTTTCAAGGCGTACATGGATTGCAAGCCTCACTCGTTCAGTGGAGCCGAAGGAGCTGTTGGCTTACTCTGCTGGATGGAGAAATCTGAATCCGCATTCACGATGTGCAATTGTCCACCGAATAATCAGGTGAAATATGCATCTGGCACACTCGAGGGTCCGGTCCTTACTTGGTGGAACTCCCAGGTGCAAATGCTAACTCTTGAGATAGCAAACGCATTGCCATGGGATGAATTTAAGACTATGCTGCGGGAGGAGTATTGTCCCCGCGATGAAGTGCAGAAACTTGAGGGCGAGTTCTGGAACCTCAAGATGGAGGGATCTGAAATTGAAGCCTACACTACTCGTTCGCATGAACTGGCGAACTTGTGTCCGCAAATGGTAACACATCCCTATAAGAGGATCGAGAAATTCATTGATGGTCTGGTTCTGCAAATTCAGAGCATGGTAACATCTTCTAATCCTACTACAATCCAACAAGCAATCAGGTTGGCTAACATGCTAACCGATCAGGCAGTCGCTCAGGGCACCCTACCCCCTAGAGGTGCGTTATCAAAGACAACTGATAATAAGCGGAAGTTTGACAGTTCATTCCCCAAAACCTTCCAGTCAAACCCACCTTCTCAGAAACAGCAACAGCAACACCGTAAGTTTGAACCGTCAAAGAACAACAGTCAGTCTAACTCTTCTCAGCAGAATCAGGGTTCTTATGTTGGCAAGTACCCGAAGTGCAACAAATGTAACTTCCACCATCATGGAGCGTGTGACCGGTATCGTTGCAACCGGTGTGGAAAGATGGGTCATTTGGCCAAAGAGTGTAGAGTAGATCTGCAGAACAAACAGACACCACCTGGAGACGCACCCAAAGGCTGTTTTGAGTGTGGTAAAGAAGGGAATTTCAAGAAAAATTGCCCGCAGTTGAGGAGAAATGGAAACGGGAATGGAAATGGTAATAACAACGAAAATGGTGCAAAGGGCCGAGCATTTGTGATTGGATCGGGAGAAGCTCGGAATGATCGGAACGTGGTGAACGGTATGTTTCTCTTAAATGATCATTATGCTTCTGTACTTTTTGATACTGGCGCCGATAGAAGTTTTATATCTAGAGAACTTAGTAGTCAGTTAGAAATAAACCCAACTTTATTAGAACACCATTATACCGTAGAGATAGCAGACGGTAAAGTAATCGAGGCAACCCACATTCTCAAGGGATGTCAGTTAGAACTTTCTGGTCACAAACTCGACATCGATCTCATGCCAGTTACACTTGGCAGTTTTGACATAATTGTGGGCATGGATTGGTTGTCTAAAAACCAAGCTGAGATCATCTGTAGTGAGAAGATCGCTCGTATACCCCTTCTTAGTGGAGAGATCCTATCCATTCAGGGCGAAAGGAGTGGTGCAGTCATGGGCATCATATCTTTCATGAAGGCTCAGAAGTGTCTGCGTAAGGGTCATAACGCAATTCTAGCCCTTGTCGCTACCGAGGAGAAAAAGTTAGAAGATATCCCTATCGTTCGCAAATTCCCAGAAGTATTCCCTAAAGACCTACCTGGTCTTCCACCTCATCGTCAGGTCGAATTTCAGATTGACCTAACACCCGGAGCAGCGCCTATTGCTCGAGCACCCTATAGACTGGCACCAAGCGAGTTGCAGGAGCTATCCACACAACTGCAAGAGTTGTTGGATAAAGGTTTCATCCGACCGAGCTCATCGCCATGGGGAGCTCCAGTCCTATTTTTCAAAAAGAAAGATGGAACTTTCCGCATGTGCATTGATTACCGAGAGTTAAACAAGGTGACAGTCAAGAACCGCTACCCACTACCCCGCATTGACGATCTATTCGACCAACTTCAAGGGTCAAGTTTCTACTCGAAAATCGACTTAAGATCTGGATATCATCAGCTAAGAGTTCGAGATGAAGATATATCCAAGACTGCATTTAGAACCAGGTATGGCCATTTCGAGTTT
Organism: Smallanthus sonchifolius; assembly: GCA_023525975.1. Lineage (NCBI taxonomy): Eukaryota > Viridiplantae > Streptophyta > Magnoliopsida > Asterales > Asteraceae > Smallanthus > Smallanthus sonchifolius. The sequence continues at coordinate 23,678,236 of CM042043.1, forward strand.
TTGGTCATGCCATTTGGATTAACTAACGCACCCGCGGTGTTCATGGACCTCATGAACCGTGTGTGTAAACCTTATCTGGATCAATTCATCATTGTTTTTATTGACGATATCCTCATATACTCTAAGAGTCAGGAAGAGCATGAGGAGCATCTGCGTTTGATCCTTGAGCTACTAAAACAGGAGCAGCTTTACGCGAAGTTTTCCAAATGCGATTTTTGGATTCGCGAGGTTCAATTTCTAGGACATGTGATCAATGAGAAAGGAATACATGTCGATCCAGCCAAAGTGGAAGCTATCAAGAATTGGGCAGCACCATCAACTCTGACCGAAGTTTGGCAATTCCTAGGATTGGCCGGATACTACCGTCGTTTTATCGAAGGATTTTCAAATATTGCCCAAACCCTCACCGCCTTAACCCAAAAAGATAAACCCTACAATTGGAGCGAGACTCAAGAATCGGCATTCCAGCTACTGAAGCAGAAACTATGTAGCGCACCTATCCTATCTCTACCAGAGGGAACGGATGACTTCGTGGTGTATTGCGATGCCTCCATCCAAGGTCTCGGTTGTGTGTTGATGCAACGCGACAAGGTTATCGCATACGCTTCTCGACAGTTAAAAATCCACGAAAAGAATTACATAACTCACGATTTGGAGTTAGGAGCCGTGGTGTTTGCACTCAAGATATGGAGACATTACTTGTACGGTACCAAGTGCACCATCTACACCGATCACAAGAGTCTTCATCATATTTTTGAGCAGAAAGAGTTGAACATGCGTCAACGTCGTTGGATCGAGTTATTAAGCGATTATGATTGTGCAATCAAGTATCATCCGGGCAAAGCTAATGTGGTGGCCGATGACCTAAGCAGAAAAGAAACCAAACCCCGACGGGTTAGAGCATTACAACTCACTATTCATACAGGATTACCCGAATAAATCCGCAATGCCCAACTCGAAGCCTTAAAAGAGGAGAACTTATCATTGGAATCCACTCGTGGTATGGAGAAACAACTTGAGGTTAGAGTAGATGGTATTCGCTACTTAGCGGAACGAATATGGATACCAGTATATGGAAACCTAAGAGATCTAGTCATGGATGAAGCTCACAAATCCCGATACTCTATCCATCCGGGATCAGACAAGATGTATCACGATCTCAAGGTTTTGTATTGGTGGCCGAACATGAAAGCTGACATAGCCACCTACGTGAGCAAGTGTCTGACTTGTTCCAAGGTCAAGGTGGAGTACCAAAATCCATCCGGATTACTCCAACAACCGGAAATACCGATGTGGAAATGGAACAGATTTCCATGGATTTCATAACCAAATTACCCTGAACCCCTACCGGATGTGACACAATCTGGGTGATAGTGGATCGCCTAACCAAATCCGCTCATTTCCTTGCTATCAAAGAGACCGATAAAATGGAAAAGTTAACACGTCTCTACCTTAAGGAAGTAGTATCTCGACATGGAGTTCCAATATCCATCATTTCCGATAGAGACGCCCGATTCACCTCACGTTTCTGGCAATCATTGCAGAAAGCTCTAGGCATGCGCCTGGATATGAGCACAGCGTACCATCCTCAAACAGATGGCCAGAGTGAACGTACCATACAAACCCTAGAAGACATGTTAAGGGCTTATGTGATCGATTTCGGAAACAGTTGGGAGACTCACTTTCCTTTAGTGGAATTCTCTTACAATAATAGCTATCATACTAGCATCAAAGCAGCACCGTTCGAGGCTTTGTACGGAATAAAGTGTCGATCACCACTTTGTTGGGCTGAAGTTGGAGATAGCCAACTTACGGGTCCTGAACTTGTGCATGAAACCTCAGAGAAAATCGTGCAAATCCAAAACCGTATGGCAGTAGCTCGTGACCGTCAAAAGAGTTATGCAGACAAACATAGAAAAACGCTAGAATTCCAAGTGGGAGATAAAGTGTTATTAAAGGTCTCACCGTGGAAAGGTGTGATTCGTTTTGGAAAACGAGGAAAGTTAAACCCGCGTTACGTTGGACCATTCGAGATAGTGAAAATGATTGGTCCAGTAGCATATCAGGTGAACCTACCAGATACACTTAATGGAGTACACAATGTTTTTCATGTCTCAAACCTAAAGAAGTGCCTATCAGATGAGACACTTATAGTTCCACTCGAGGAGTTGGAAATTGATGAACAGCTACGTTTTATTGAGGAACCAGTTGAGATCATGGACAGAGAGGTCAAGACTCTCAAGCGCAGTAAGATACCTATTGTCAGAGTTCGCTGGAACTCGAAGCATGGACCGGAGTTCACATGGGAACGAGAGGATCAGATGATGAAAAAGTATCCTCACATTTTCAAACAGTCAACAGCAAACACGGAAGGTACTAACTAAATTTCGAGACGAAATTTATTTCAACAAGGGGATGATGTGACAAACCTAAACTTTTGTTTCAGACGTTACGGACTTCGTTTAATTTTCGGGACGAAAATTCTTTCAACAAGGGGATGATGTGACATCAGGCATTTTCAGGTTAACTCCGTTAACTCAAACCTCGTTAGTTCAAACATTTTTCGTTACAAACTCAGTTATCTCATTTAGTCACACATACATTGCATTTAATTTGGATTAATTAAATGTGTCAGTCAGTTAGCACACATCGGATCGCACTCGAGTCTAACCCGGAACGTTGGTGATTAATCGAAATTAACATTACGAACATTTAATAATTTATATTTAATATAAATTATGAGTTTATATGAATTTTATGTGATTACGTGAATCTACGTGAATTAAGTGAATATTATTATTCTCGTACGTGTTATCGTGTGTAAATCGTATTTAGTATTTTTATAAAAGTTAGTGTTTTTATAAAAATAAAAAAATCGAAAATTGTTAGTTATTAATTAAGTATTAGTTAATTAATAATAGCCTATGGGCTTTAATTAAACCTGAAGCCCAACTTAAAACCCATTAGTGAATGGATAAGGATAAAACTTTAAAAATATATAAATATATATATATATATATATATATATATATATATCTAAACCCTAATCCCCTCCTTAGCCGTCGACCCCCTCATCCTCACCCTCTCTCGACCGAGAACAAGAAGCAACCATAGGACCATCGTTCGAGCCCCGATCGTGAATCCAGAAGTAGATACGTGCTAGTCTACGCATTCCTAACGTTCCTACGTAGGTTATTTTATAAAAATCCGTCACTTTTTCATTATTATTTTTGAGATCGAAACCCTAGATTATCCAAACTTGATGATTTTGAAATATAATAATGAATTGGTTAATTGATTGATAGTATTGTATCGATTTGGTGATTTTATGAAATTATGTGAAACCCTAGTTGTCATACGATGTGAAAATTGAATATTGTTGATTATGTGATGTTTAGAAATCGCATGTTAGACGTGTATTATGATTAATATAGTTGTAATTATATTAGTTGAAAGATTTAAAAATTGATTGGACGTGTTAATTGGATGAATTAAGCGTGTAATGGACGTGTTACTAAAAAGGGAAACTTTTTATGATTTCTATCTTGCATGCTAGACATGATTAGGATGATGTGATGATGGTTACGTGTTACTTGATGCATGTTTACATGAATTGTGAAGTCAGATTTTGAATACCTAGATCGGTTTTGCGAACTTTCCAAATAAGGAAACTTTAATTGTTAAAAGTGGTTATAACTTGCTATTTAGACATACATGATATGGTTTAATGATTGGTACATGTTAGTTAGGATATAATAACATGTTGCAATGTGTTGGATTCTTGAAATCGTGCATATCTCGCATAGGTTACTAAAGATGGAAACTTTACTTGGAAATATGACATACATGTTAAGTTCTATGCAATTGCTATGTGATATGATGATCAAGAACATGTTATAGTAACCTTACAAGCATAATAACAATGGTAATTTCAAGAAACACGAATCCTGAACAAACTTTCTATTTATAGAAACCAACTATTTTTGGAAACTTTCTATTTATGGAAACCTGCTATTTATGGAAACTTGCTATCTGGTTAGAACAAATAGGATTTGTTGCTAAGTGCTACAGCATGATCGTTGTGTATAATATAGAAGTGTTATACTGAACAAATATTAAATCACTAAACGGGACACCAACGGGTTGTCGGGTCAAACTTGGTCAAACTTAGTCAAACTCAGTCAAACTTGGTCAAACTTAGTCAAACTTGCAAAACTTTTCTAAACACTTAAACAATAGTATTGTTTGGATACTAAGGGTTTGTATCAACTTGCACAAACACACACTTATAAACCGGTGTTTATAGGTGGCAGTTAGTCGTCGAGCATTCTAAGTTCGCTTTCTTTCGCACATACTCTAAGGTGAGTTTCACGGCCCCTTTTCTTACGCTTTAAACTTGGGGGAAAAAACATGGGTACGAACATTTAGATCTTACGTTTCTTTTATATCACTTGTGTACTAAGCGCAAACATATCATGAAAGTCCTTACTTATCGAATCGTTAGTATATGGGTTAGCGAGGTAATCTTAAGTAATACTACTGGGCATTGACAAGCCCCACCCGTGTTAGTCGCGCTAACACGACAGGTAGTTGAACAGGTGTAACATTGACCTAAACATTCACCATTGATTATGATAGTCATGGTGGGAGGCAGTACAAACATAAGCAGTCAGCTTCAGTGTCGAAACGCTTTAGTAACATGTACTAGGTTAGCTACCTATGATATAAATTGTAAATGGTATTATCTAATAAACTTTACAAACATTGAAACCTGTGAACTCACCAACCTAGTGTTGACACGTTTTAGCATGTTTTCTCAGGTCATTAAGGTACAAGCACAAGCTAAGGCATGCATGCATTCGAAGTCCATCATTTTCAAACTCAAGAACTATTTATTTTATTTATTGTTGAATTATTTATTTTTGGCGCGACTGTTTTGGCGCATGCTTTTCATCTAACTTTTCGCTTCCGCAAGTCTTACATTAAATCAGTGTTTTCATTTCTAGTGTTGCATCGTGACTATGGGCAATGCTAGTGGTTTTTAGTAAACTCATATAGAGTCGTTCAACGTAACTAATGAATGAGATCCTGGTATGTCACGCTCCTAACGGTAAAACTCCGTTAGTGGATTTTGGGGGTGTGACACAGATAACCAAAGTAGTTGGTTGTTGGTGATTATGAAATAATCATAAAGGTCTAAATTGTAACTTAAAACCCTAGCTTGGGGATTAATATACTAATGACCTATAAATACAATTCTTGGAGAATAAGCAAAAACCATAATACTTTACCGTCATTCGAGTTTTGAGCTGTCGCAAATTCGAAGTCTGTCGCTTCCCACTACCACCGTGGGCGGCCATGCGTCATCCAATAATCGTTTTGGTACCGTTTGGTGTTACCCATATACGATTATCGATAGGAAACGAATATAGACTCGTTTTTGGATTCGGAAGCATTAGAAAGAAACCAGACAGATATATGGGTTTGTACCGGTGGATTAGAGTTGCTTGTTTTGTTCGTGTAGCCGGATCTAGCGACTAGATTATTGTCACATGGTGTTACAACTTTATTGTCGTCTCCTAATCGTGAAAGGTATAACCATAAAACACCCCATATGGTTGATTATTGGTTGTTTGGTTTGTATTTGGACTCTTGGTGGGACAATATAGGGTTTTGGCCTAGATTGATCCGTGTTTTTTTTTGTTGCACTTTTTAAAAGAGTTTTAAAACCGTTGCACGAAACCCCAACAATAGTATTAGAGTTACTTACGCAAATAAATAGTTAATTTTTTTTCCTGCAACTAGGTTTTATTTTGTGGAAGTTTTTTTTCTAACAAAATATTGCATCCTTACATTCCTTATGATTGTTTTGTTTGGTGAATCAAGCCCAAAAGATGTGGTTGTATGTTATGTGGTTTATGTTTGTCCTTTATTGTTACCTTGTATTTTTTTTATGTTTTCAAAGCCTTGTTGTAATAGACTAGGTTTGTCGGTTTTTATTTTATTGTAAAATTGATAATTATAACCGGAATGTGAAAGGTGTTGTAGGTCCTAGGAGCATCGTTGTCGCACAACGGAAAAGACAGATCTGTTCGTCGATTCGGGGGGGGGGGGGGAGGGAGGAAATGAGCAGAGACAAACAACACAAGCATATGGAAGAGAATATCACCTAAGATACGTAATCCATAACAAACTAGTCATTCCGTCGTTACAGACTACATGCCGAAGGAGCACACATATCTCTTTTACACTCATGTCCAGGGCCTAGGAGAGCTCCATACCAGGTGGGCCTCTCTCACTCTCCTCCTTGTCCACCTACAAATGAAGACATTACCCTCTATTTATAGGAAAGAATACATATTTGCGTACTAGGTTAAGTTAGTAGGGGATAACCCTTGCGTACTAGGCTAAGTATGCAGGACATAAATGATGTACAATCCTAGTACGCCGAAACACCCTCCTACATACTAGCCTTGTACGTAGGAACACCCTCTTGCGTACAATTAAGTACACCGATACATAGAATTTTATCCACAGTTACCACACACACTAACAAAAGATAGGATGAAGTTAAAGACAAAGAAACTGAGACGATCGAAGGACAAGATAAACATCCTGAAGCAAGTGGGAGTAGTAAAGACCAAAGAGTTGGATTGTTGAGTGTTAGTCCCATTGAAAAGGCGGAGAGATCTTGAATTCCAAGTCGGTGACATGGAGGTGTCCCATTGGAAAGGAATAATTCTATTTCGGAAAAGAGGAAACCTAAGTCTGAGGATCATCGGACCGTTTAAATTTTAGCATGGGTCGGAGAAGTAGCGTATTGATTAGAATTACCCGATGAATTGACTGGAATCTATCCTAAATTCCATGTGTCGCACTTGCGAACGTGTTTAGTTGATGAATCAGCACACATACCACTGGTTGACATCGAAGTAGACAACAACCTCAATTACCTTAAGGAACCCGTGCCATTTTAAACAGAAAAGAGAAGCGTTTATGCAACAAAGTTATTTCACTGGTCAAGGTTCAATGGAAACACCAAAAATGGTCAGAAGACACGTGGGAAACTGAATCAGAGATGAGGGAGTCGTACCCTCAACTGTTTGATTTATGACAGGTTTCAAGGACGAAACCTCTAATAAGGAGGGTAGACTTATAACATCCCGAAACCCAACACTTGATTTTGGGTCTGAAACACCCTACTTCTTTTACTTATTTTATCAGAGTTTTATAATACAGAAAATAGTCCCAGTTTGACAAAAACCTTGCCCTAAATGGCTAAGGTAACTTTTCATTATAATATTATTTTTACATAAAATAGTAAGTACACTGCATCATTCAATTTATTATGAACCATTTAGGTTCTTATTAATGTTCAATTTTCCCAGGCTCTCGGCGCCCCCGTGACCATCTCCGGACGTACCTCCGCCCCCTTGACCATAAGATAGTAAGTACACTGCTAACCCCCTCGCAACCATCTTAGGTCGTACCTCTTATCCGAGTATTGGCAAGGTTCTTATACTCGTCAGTATAGACCCCTTGCATTTGTTACAAAGACTCATTCATTCCTCAGCCCCGTAGGCTTGGAATCTTTTACTATTTCAGCCCCGTAGGCCTAGAGTTTCCTTTTCTTTTCTTTTTCTTTATTGAGATCCACCTTATAGGCTGGGTATCTCATTTCATTTGGGACCTTGAGTATCTTTGACTCACAGCCTCCCAAATGTATCAAACATTTGTTTTCATTTCATGTATACGCTTGATTTATTTCCCAACCAGTCCTCGCCTTAAAAATTCATAACGGTTTCTCCACGACGCACTAAAAAGGTTTATATATAGGGAGTACCAGCGGCATATCCACCACCCTTTAACACCTCTTGAGTACTCCGTTATTCCATTTTAGGGTGTAGATTCGTTCCATCATACTCATTCATGTTTGCATCTATCATCATGCATTCACGTATTCATCATGCATTCACGTATTCATCATGCATTTCACGTGTTCATATTCATCACGTATTCACATTCATTAGGCTGGCAATTACTAACCTGTTTAAGACACGATTAAACCTTTTTAGTAAAAAGTACACTATGCAATTTTATACATATTCAAAACTAAGTAAAATTAGGAGGTTAGACTCCATCATTTCTCCTTCTTGGTATATAAAAGATACAATTGTCTTATATACATGAGATAAAAAGTAGTTAAACGAGTCGTATTCATGTTTGATACTATGTTATTCACGTCGCCCCTGACCTGTTTAGACACGAATTGACCTGTTTTGCCAGCCCTAATTATATTCCTATTCGTCATATATTGTAAAATGGGGTGATTTTCCTTACAGAGCAGTACCTCCAACAGAGATGTTCCCAGGAAAGAGTGACGGGTCTAGGAGAGATTTATACACCACTGATTCCTTATACAAAACATTTTGTTTGTCAGATAATTACATATTGGTTGGATGTTCTCCCATACATTTACTATATTTCATTACTATTTATTATTCTATACCCCTAAACATTCATAGTGGTTTCACCATGAAGTACCAAGAGATTTATATATAGGAAGTACCGGCGGCGGCGTATCCACCACCCCTTGGATACGTCGTGACTACTCCATTATTCCCGTTTAGTGTTTAGACTAATCTGTCATTACCTTGTACCCTAATCATATCACATATCACATAACACATATCATTTAAACACATAATTCACGTATTGGTGTCTAGGGTACGAGTCTAGTGTACTTACATTATCCTCGGGTAGTTCCTAAGTTCGTTCCTTGTCTAAAACATCTCTCCGTTCCTTGCTCATAACTTCCACGTCCCATACTCGTAACCGCCACGCTCGTAACCATCATTTTGATATCCTCGGTATGCGTGTGTGTCGGTAGTGGTGGTGGTTTGTTGTTTTTGTTTCCATTTTGAACAGCCAACTCATCTATTTATAGGGCTGAGCTGAGACCCACGTCGGACCGATATCCCTGGTGATGTCAGTCCGACATCAAGATGAGGCGGTGTATTGACTTAACTAGTACATAACGGACCATTATATATGTGATGTCATTCCGCTATGGGCCTAGCGGACCGCTAAGGCTTTCATGTCGATCTGATATCCACTTTACACGTGTCAGATCTCAGAATGAGTCATCCAACATGTGTCATCATCCAATTGTTTCCTTGCACTCTACGTGTCGGACCGATACGGATCTGATGTCGACATCTGCCCGCTCTCACTATTTTTCATTTTTAGTCGTTGAACTCTGAATTAATTGCATTCTAACTCCTCATACTTTTACTTTAAACCCTAGGGTTTCATCAAATGCCCATTTTAGTACTCCAACTTGTATTTTTTGGGAAATTGGGGTGTTACAGGGTCAGAAGAAAGAAATAAAGGAAGGACTATGGGCTTGTATGTGTGGGCTTTGCCCAGTAGGGTTTCTTTTAACCCTAGCTAAGGCCTGATCAGCCTCCATTATTCCCCATTCATCAACCTCAACTAACACTTATAGAGAGAGATAGAGAGAATTCTAGAGCGAGAAAGCTAAAGGATTCAAGTGTTTGGACCTCAAATCATTGTTGGAACATTGTAGAAGATTAGAGGAGAAGAAATCACGTGAAAATAGGAAACAAATCCGCCACGATCCGAGTTTCTGTTTTCAAAGTGTGTTTTAGGGTTTTTAACCTAAAGATCGAATTTTTTAACGTGTTAAAAGTGATTTAATCCTTAAATTCATGGAAGCTAGATAGACATTTTGGACGTAAATAAGTTACGATTTTGGATTGAAAACGAGCCTGAACATGAAGATCTTCAAGTGGAGACACTATTTCAACGGGTGACACTAGTCGGGGACGATGGTTCACGTCTCCCGAAACACGCCAATGATTGGTACACATGTCATTCCATTGGCGACATTGAGTAGTGTCGCCATGCATGTGTACGACACTAAGGAGTGTCGCCAACAATATTTGGCAACACTACATGAACGACACTAGTAGACGACATTAAGTCCAGAATGAAAGTTCTAGCGACCCTGATCATGTGCCAACGACACTAAACCCGGCGACACTTATCTTGTATTAAGTGACACTGTTATGTGCAGATCGGTGTACGCGTTAGCACTAGATAAGATGTCCAAATTCAAGTTATATACATACAGTCGAGTGAGTTGAGATAACCTATTTTATTTACTGTTCTAGGGTGGGGTGCATACTCAAGAATTAAACGTTTGCAAGAAAGAAAGATAAGAAAGATGTTGGTTTATTTAACCGAATGTTTTACAAGAAAGAATGATAAGAAAGATAATGGTTTATTTAACCGAATGTTTTAGAAGAAAGAAAGATAATGGTTTATTTAACCGAGTGTTTTACAAGAATGAAAGATAAGAAAGATAATGTTTTATTTAATTAACATTTTATATATAGAAAGAAAAAGTTTATTTAATTATATGTTTTGTAAACAGAAAGAAAATGTTTATTTAACTATATGCTTTATAACCGAAAGAAAGATGTAAGTAAAATACGTTATCTAATCTGTAAGCGTATGGTTCCCACAGAAGAAAGTCTTGAGGTAGTAGTGTATTCCTTGAGACTAGTGCTACCCGAAGCCTATGGCAGTTGTTTGGAATCCTTCTATCGGTTTTAACTTTTAAAACAAATTATTTAAACCTTTTTAAATAATTAAATCAGATTTAATGAGGGGAAGTGGTTTGTACATGTAAACGGTACTAAACCGGGATCCCACCAGTGATCCGATTACACTTGTATGAACAATAAAACTAAACCAACCCTAGCGAGTAAATAAATATACCTTCGATGAAAAACCGAAAGATCAAACACGTTGGTTCAACGTGCGTCTTGCTAGTGATAGTTCACGAACCCGTAGCACAACAAAAATGTCCCACATTTGTGCAGAAGGAAACCGGCAACGATAGTGACACGGTGGTGGTCTCTAGTTGCTTGCGGCGGCTTGGAGTGAAGCACGACGACACGGTGGCGACGGTGCTGGTTGGCGGACGGTGTCGCACAGGAGAAGGGGGTGCGCAGGTTTTAGGTGGTGGCAACTAGATTGTCATTAGGGTTAGAATTAAGGTTTTATTTATAATCCTGTAACTTACAACTCAAACCTATGAGATATTAACTGTTATTTACCTAACAGTTAGCTGTTAACTACTTTTAACCCCTTGAATTTACTAATTACGTATAATCAGTAAAATATAAGTTTTTAATGTTTAACATTTAAACATTAAACCCCTCTATATATAATTATTTGTTTAGATAATTAATTACCAAATGAATCGATAAATATTTCATTATATATTTATTAGCCGAATAATAAACCCGTGTTTCGTGAACTAAAATATTTATGACTAAATATTATCAATTGCTTGTTGTCCAAAGTGTAATTCTTTGGATCGTACCTCGAAAGTAACACTGGCTCAATTGAAGATAGGACATCCTATATCCAACAGCAATGTCATGGCATTAGTAGTATGCCTGCCATATGAATAACTGGGGCAGTGCTCTGCAAGGCACTGTAACGGGGATATTGTACAACTGTTTAAGAAGAGTAACGACGGTTGCTCCGATAATGATGGTCACCTAAGAGAAGAAGTTCTTAGTGGACATAAGAAGTGAGTATCAACCTTTGGACGATGAGCCTTAGGGAACTATACTTACAATGAAAAGAAGTCCTTTGTGGGCAAAAGAAGTCCTCGTGGACAAAATAATTCATTTGTGTACAGTAAAGAAAGAAATAGATTATAGAGTAATAATGTTTGACTTAATAGAAAATCGCACGAAATGGCTAAATATTTATTTGCATGATGTATTGTGACTTATTTGCTTTGAAGAATAAAGAATGTTTTTCATTTAAATCTAGTTTTATATGATTAACACAAGAAAGAAAGGTTTTGTACTAAATGTTTTTGAATCTTGAATTCACCAGCGTTGCCGGCTATTTTAGTATGCACATCAAATAACAAAGGAAAGAAAAAGATATGAAGCTGCAAGAGCATGGAAATGGATGGATGTTGGTTGTTGTTGATCAAGACTGACATTCCCATAGTCTAGTTTTATAAATGATTGAACAATTTTATTTAAAAGTTTTAATTGACTCTCCTTTGTAATAGATTTCCGTTGTTAGTTTTAAAGTTTATTCAAGTTTAAGAACTAGTTAATGATATGATTGCCAACTATGAGAGGTACCCGGTTTGGGTCCTTTTATTTTAAACATCGAAATACTAAAATATATATTCTCCATTATAAATGTCTCAAACTAAAACCGAGATTGTGCTAGATCTTTTCACCGATATACTAAACGTTAAATTCAATGGAACGAACTTCTTGGATTGGTGCTATAACTTGAAGAAAGTCCTTAAGACCAATAAAAAGCTACACGTTCTAAACTTCCTGGTACCTAAGCAGCCGCCTATGCATACCAGTAAATTCAGGGTTGATGTGGCAGCCATATGAACCTAATGTTGGCATCTATTTACTCAGGGATAAGATCTACCTTAGGGTATTGGTCTGCTCTTCACACGATCAAATATTTGAAGAAAATGTTTCATCAAGAGTATGACGAGAATCCTTATGGTTCATTGGAGAAACATATTGAGAAAGTTACATGAAAGATTCTAAGCATGCTATGATCAGAAGGTGCAAAGTGGAAGACCTTAAGAAAGCAAGCATACCTTTGGATGATCATTAGTAATTGACATGTTTGTCTGGATTGTCCATTGGGTCTTCATTCATTAGATTGGCCCTTTCTTTAAAGGCTTTTAATGTTCCAATTGTCTCATCTAGAGTTATTGTTTCTAGATCAGCAAATTGTTCAATTGTCGCAATGACTTGAACGAACCTCTTTGGTACAAAACCTAGAAGTTTTCGTAATAAAGTTGATTGATGAAACGTTGATCCAAGACCACTTGCCCCGGTGACAATACCGATGGACCAAAGTTTCCGTACTAAAGTTGATTGGCCGACGTGCCTTATCTTAACTGCATCGCAAACCTCCTTTACACTCTTACAGCTTGCAACTTCTAATATCATTTATTCCGGAAGTTCTTGAAACAAATACCCACTTCTCGTCTGGTTGCGTATTAAGCTTAGGTTTTCTCATTTCCCACAGTGCATTTGCCCTGAACAGTTTTTACATGGATTTCGTATACAATATAATTTGTATATTTTTAGGACATGGCATTGTAAGTGAGAGAACGAACCACCTTTTTTTACGAATTTCAATTTCTTTGTTATCCGACGATGATTTCTCTTACATGGTGCCTTAGGTTTACCTTTAAAACCAAACTGATTCAAAGTTCTAATTAACTTGTCTAACGGGAATCAATTACTTAATTCTAAACCTAATCTCTTCTAGGTATGGAAACATAAAATAAATTCCAGAAAATAGAACTTAAAACCTAGAACTGAGAATCATCTTCGTATGACTCTTAGTTTGTGATCAACGCCTTTGAATTCCTTGTTCACCAACGGACTTCCCTTGTGTTTCTTCTGTCCGAACGAAACAACCCTAGCTTCACGAGACAAGTTTCAACAACCACTTCCTTTTGTGTCTAAATTCGTAAACACAGTTAAACAAACACTCCTCCCTTTTTTTGTAAATCAAATCAAAACAGCCGCTAGAAAAATTTTGATTTGCACCTGATTGGTTTAGCTAAACGTGTTTGCGGTTCTAACCTAGCTGTTTACATGTTTGTTTTTATAATATGTTTTTGAAATTTGAATGCCAATAACTGAAATTAAAAAAAATGAATATCAAGTTATATAGTTTAAGTGTAACTGTTTTACATAAATTTGTATTTCTTATATTGTAACTTTTTTTTAATTTATGTAAAGATGAAAGTGTAAAAACATTCATGTTAAAGGATTTGTACGTATTTATGAATACACATATTATATGTTCAATTTCATGTGTCTTGACACGATTTCCGAGTTTATCTCGTGTTCGGGTTTGCCAGATAATCAATTGATACCCATAAGGTAGCTAAAGATAACTTAATGTTTCAACTTCACTTTTGTTCCAACATAAGAGAAAATTAAACACATATAATAATTTATAGAGTGCATGTTTATTCATAAGTTGTATTTATAACCAACATATATATCAACTAGTACGCAAACGTGTATGGAAACTCGCCAAGTTTATGATTAATTAAAAGTTATTTGACAATGTTTGATTTTGGCAAAAAAAAAAGGGAAAGAAAAAGAAGTTGAGGATAGTTCAGAAGTTAGAGAGGTGTTCCCTAAAGAAATACAAACAGTGACTCGGAAAGGTATTTTCTAGGGAAAATTTAATATTTTACTAATATCATTATTTAACATTAATAATGTTTTACATTTTATTGGTAAACTAGACTTAGATTCTGATTTCAAGGTGGTTCAAGTTGAGGGCAAAGAAATGGACACTGATAATGCCAATGCAGAAATAGAAATGGACGTTGTTGCTACTGTAGAAGTTCAAAATACTGTGTTAGTAGAAAAAACAAATGGGGGTGCGAAAGGTAAGAAAAATTACATATGTAATATACTATTACATATGTGAGTTATATCTATTGATAATAGTAATCTGTCTCTTAGAAATAGATTATATGTTGAAGGAGATTGATGATGCATTCAAATTAAGAGAAATTGACTTGGATGAAAAAGGTAAAAAAATTAAATTGTATTAATGTTTAATATTCAAATTGTATAAAGTAATTTATATTTACTGGTTCATCGTGTAAACAGATGAGGAAGGATCCCATGGGATGGAGAATCCAACGGATGAGGAATCAGAAAAAAGTGAAGAAAGATATATTTTTGGGACAGGTAACTAAATCACATTTCTTTAGGGTTGTTATTTTTATAGTATTAATTTTTGTAAAAATATACATGTGTTAAAAAAAATTCAAATACACATGTTTAGGTTCTGAAATCAATGAGAATAATGAGGATGATAAATTAAGTGACATTAGCTTTGGTGAAGATTTACAAATGGACATGGAAAAAATGGTAAAGTTTACATATGTAACTGATATAAACTTACTCAAGTAATTTTATAGAGGATTTTAATTATATTTATTCATGGTGTAAACAGATGCCGACGGTACAAGCGGAATGGAAGAATCAATGGATAAGGAGCCTGAAAATAACATAGAGAAATATATTTCTCCAAATGGTAAATAAAGTTAGCTTTTTAATGTAAAAATTTCGAGGATGAAAAACTTTTAAAAATTTGCAGTAATAATTACATATGCAAAAAAAATAAGATTTAATTCATGGTTTGTATAAAACAAGTAAAAAAGGGGGGGGGGGAATCAAGTGTTGAAACGAGGGAACAGTGTAGGTATAAAAACAAAGTAAGACGCAGTGGAAGGCTAACAATCAAAGCTTTTGGTAGGTTTACAAATATAGAAAAAGACCCAATATGTTTGGACACAGGTGAGGAGGTAAAGGAGGGAGAGTCAAAGAATAAAAGAATTCCTACGGGTGATAAAACAACAAAGGGGAAGATTGTGAGTAAAAGGATAAAAGAAGTGAGAGGAAAGAAAGAGAGTTTATCAAAGGAAAAGGTTGAACCGGTGAAAAAAAAAACAAAAAGAGTGGTGTAAAAATGAAAATAAATGACACTGAATGGTCAGAGAGTACAGAAAAAAGTACAATTAAAGGGAAAAAAATTAAAAATTGTGAAAGATGGAGAGGAAAATATAAAGAAAAAAAGGAAAGGAAGTGAGTGGCCGGGATTAATTACTAGATCTTCGCCTGCCCAGTTTTATAAGTGTGTTAGTATATTGAGATCGAATCAAATAGAAGTTGTTAAAAAATGGGTTTTGGGAGATTATTAAAACTGAAAATGGATGGAATACTTTCAAAAATGGGACACTTTGTAGTTGATAGCTTCTGCCCTAAGAAAATGCAAATCAGCGTTGAGAAGAATAAAATAAAGATAAACTGTGGCGCCATTCATCAGTTGCTGGGAGTTCCATGTGGAGATGTTACAATAGAGTCGATGGGAAAGTTAAAAAAAAGAGATGAGAGTGTCAAAGCTTGGAGAAATAGATATAGTGGAAATTTTGTGGCGCCAACCGAGCTTGTCAGCAAAATTGAAACATCAGAGGATGAGGATTGTTTCAATTTCAAGATAGACTTCCTGATGTGCTTCTTGGCGGTTATGGTAGAATGCCATGGACAAGGGAGATGTAAGGAAAAGATTTTGGATAAGCTGATCGAGGAAACTGATTTTAGTAAAATTAATTGGTGTGCGTATATCTTGGATTCAATGAAAGGGTGTAATAAAAGGTGGAAAAGTAATGACCGAAGTGTGCCATTTTTAGGACCGTTGGCTATTCTAACGGTTGACTAACTATTTGTTTTTATTACACATTTAATTCTTTTTTACATTTTTATTACACATGTAGTTGTTTTCAATGCATCTACTGTATGTAGATAGTATTAAATGCAAAGGAATAAAAATGGATAAAAACACGATTCCGATCAGTTTCTAGAACATGAGTAGGTTGAAAGAACGACAAAAGTGGGAAATTGAAAATGGTGGTTTTGGTAAAGGGAAGTTTAAAAGATTGTCGAAAGTGATTGTAGATGAGGATGAGGTGAATATTGGTTACTCTGTGGGGTAAGTTATATACTAAACTTACTTAGTTACAGATTTTTAATTTATGTTAAAATATTTCTAACTTTATATGTTTATTAGGATGAGATTGAAGTCTTGGAGAAACTGCTTGATGTCTTACATAAGCAGAAAAATCTACTTGATAGTAAATTGGGAAGACTGTTGGAAAACCATCCGGAACAAAAGGAAGTATTGGAGCTGAAGGAAAAATACGACCTTTTAATGTAGAATAATAGAAAAAAGGGAGTTCAATCAGAAGCGGGGCCAGTAAAACTAACCAACATATTCAATCTGTTTTAGAAGATTTAGTAAATAACAGTAGTTCAAATGATGGAAACGAAGGTGAAAATGATAACTATGAAGACAATGAAAAGAATGATAAAGAAGAAACAGATAAAGAGGGTGAAAATGATACCTCTGATGGTAATAAATGGTGTATAATATTTAAATACAAATAACATTTTATCGATTAAATTTGTTAACGTTTAAATGATTTCGCCTAATGTTACAGATAAAGAGGGTGAAAATGATACCTCTACGGGTGTGGAAGAGGATCAGCAAGAAAAACCAGGAGGTAATAACATATGTAAAAAAATTAGAAAAAAAATTACTATCATTAAATTGAAATAGAAACTAATAGTTAAATATTAACAAGTTTGTTTTTTTACATATGTTAAAGATTCAGAAGATAATGGTGTTGTCGATCACGATCAGCAACAACCAGAAGTTACTAACAATCACGATCAGCAACAACCAGAAGGTACTAACATATGTGAAAATAAAGAAATAGAAAAATATTGCTATTCACAAAAATGTTAATAATATTTTTTTTAAATGTTACATAACTTACAGATACAGAAGAGAATGCTGGAGAGGAAAATGACTATGTTCAAGGTTAAAATTTTATATACTAATAAGTGTGAAAAATAATAATAATAAGATTTAATTGTAATAGAAAAATATTAACATATGTTATTATTTATGTTACATATGTTAAAGATTCGGAAGCTAATGCTGGATGGAAAAATGACGCAAAAAAGGGTCTGGGAGAGTTTGTTGAATCTGATACGGTTACAATTAGCTTGGAACATGGTGAAATCTTTGAAATTAACGTCTCCAAAGATACAGGTTTGTCGATAATTTAAAATAATTACTATCAAAAACATGTAAGTTTTAGCACTAATAGATCTAAAAATAATAATGTAATACAGGACAATACTTCTTAGAAGATGGGGATTTCAATATAAGAAACAACAACATTGTATATGAAGCATAGTTGTCAATAGCGAATAGCGGTAAATAGCGACAAGCCACCTATACGCTACGTAGCGAATAGCGGTAAATAGCGGGCGCTATTTCACGTTTAGCGATACACTAGTAGAAAGTTTTAAAAATATTTTATATTCAACTATTGTAGGATATATAGCAATTATAATCAATAATCATCTAAATCTTCATATATTAGGGTTATTAGCAACCCTATTTATATTAATCAAGTAAAAAACTGTTTAAAAACATAAAAAAGGGGAATATTCGCTATTTACTCGCTTTTCACTCGCTATTTACCATATAGCGACCATAGGCCGCTTCGCTACATAGCGCGCTATAGCGAGCGCTATGATCGCTATTGACAACTATGATATGAAGCAAACTGTAATTTTATTATTGTTTATATAACGAGGGTGAGTAAGTTTATCATATGTATAAATTTTTTTAATTATAAACAGGGGTTAAAACTTTGGAAAATTCAATTGTGGAAGTGGAAAAACAAGCAAGTGTTGAAGCAGTGGAAGTAAACAAAGAAACAACAAAAAAAATCAAGATTGCAAAGAAACAGGTAAGTTTTTATTTGCCAAAGGGTTTTAACATATGTAATTGGTGTAAAGTGATGGAGAAGTAATTTTATAGCAAAAGAAGGAAACACAGAAGAGGAGAAAACAAATGAAATTGTATATGATGCCCCTCGGTTTAGCATTAGACTAACACAATTGGAGAGCAATAATGAGGAGTTGGACACAGGTAAGTTGATTTCAAAAAAATCATTATTGGTTATAAATTATAAGTAAAATTGAAGTATGTTGCTGAAAATGGACAGGAAAAGAACAGGTTGATTCACAACAAGGTTTATCAGTTAGACAAAAAGTGGATGGGAGTACATTGGATCAAAATAAAAGTGAATATGTATATGTTGGACCGCCTTTTAGCATTGGCGTGACAAAATTAGAGAGCCAGTATTGTGCATATGAAACAAGTATGTTTATGATAAATGTATATATCCATACCTCCTCACAATAAAAGTAGGTTCGGACAATTTTTTTTTAACATATGTATCATGTGCAGAACAAATTGAAAAAAGTAATATGGAAAAGAGGTCTGATGAAGTGGAGTCTTCTGATATAAGAGGTTGGTTTAGATTATAAATACATGGGGGATTAATAAAATGTCGGATGTTAGGTAAATATTAATTAACTTATGTAATTTAAACAGGGGAAAATGAGGAAACTATTGAAGGAAACCGGGAAAAAGTCATAAAAAATGGAAGAGAAAAGAAGAAACCCAATCAGAGAGATAGGCCTGCCAATTTCTTCAAAATCTCCTTACAAAATAAGAGGAGTGGATATTACAGAAGCAATTATAAAAGAAGAGGAACTCGTATGGGGATATCTTTTCAAGGAAGATGGGATGATGTATAAACTGTACGGGAAGAGAAAAAGGAAACTGGATGATGAAGAAAAAATGTAAGAACTGACTTACCTGAAATATATGTTAAAATTAATATGCTTCATGGTTTAAATTATTTTTCGCATGAAAGGAAAAGAGAAAGTGGTAGAAGATGAAAAAAGATAACTAAAAATATGAAGCAACTTGTTACCTAATTTTTAAAAATAAATATATCTAATGTGACTTACGATCTATAAAATATATGCAGTGAGACTGTGTTTAGAAACAACTTCAACCTGGAAGTTGAGAAATTTAGGTTTAAAACTTTGAAGTGTGATACAAAGGTTTTTAATAATGGGATTGATGCATGGGTCGATGTACTTAACTATGAGGAGAAATACAGATCTCCAACGTCGCCATATCGGTTATTTTGTGACACAGACTTGATTGTAAGTATTCATTTTCTTAGAAATGTACTACATTAAAGATAAGGAATTTTATAGTTTGTTTACATGTGTAAAAACAGTTTGATAAACGTATGGAAAGATTCATTTTAAACATGAATAGGGTTGTGTATTGGAATCCAGCGTTGATGGATCTTAGAGGAATTGATATGGTTGTCATGCCGATGCTAGAGCACAATCACTATTATTTAATAGTCTTCGAGCTAAAGCACATAGCGATATCAGTGATAGACAATTTTAGTGATGCATACCCCTTGGTTCGTCTAGATGATAATGAGAATTACTTTGAGAAGGACTCGTCTTATACAGTGGTAAGAATTTAGAAAATGCATATATCAAAGTGTTACATGTAGAGTAAAATAGACTAATGTTAAAAATTTGTCTCGTTTTTTTTCTGGTATACAGAAGGAGATCTTTGTGAAGTACTTGGAGCACATTAAACATCCAAAGACTTATGAGTTGAATGCTACCAAAATCAAGAAAGTGAAAATTTCATGGGCTACTACCTCAAATGCTTTAGACTGTGAAATATTTGTGATGAGACATATGGAAAAATACTTGGGGGCCAAGGAGGAATTCAATAGTGGCTTAAGTACTAATAGTCCAAAGAAAAACAAACAGTTGAAGATTGTGAGGAAAAAGTATGCAGCACACATACTGTTGTCTGAGTGTAACAAAGTGAGAGAGAAAATTCAGATTGAAGCATTGGGTAAGTAGTGTGGCCATCAACAGTCTTTTAGGGGTTATGAACAATAATGTTTTATCGAAGCGTGGTATATGATTTTGAATGTGTTAAACAGTTGAACCATGTATTTTGGTGGTAGTTAAGAACAATTTATGTTTTATCGAAGTGTGGTGTATGCTTTTTGAATGTGTTAAACAATTGAAACATGTATCTTAAGTTGAATATTTGGATGGATGGTCATTTTAATATATTAAAGTTGCAGATAATTCTGTTTTATTAAAACTGAGTTGAAGTGTTGAAACATTTACACATGTATACATGATTGAAATGTTTATAACATATGTATGTTTTTAAGGTGTAATATTGATCTACAAGGTGACATGTATGTTTGAAAGCTAAAAAAAATAACTTATATATGGAGGAAAAATTTTGCAAAACAAAACATTTTTTAACGAAAAAATATAATGGAATTTGTGTGAAAGGTAAAAAACACATAACATAATATTATAAATAATATCATTACATAATAAAAGGAAAAATACATAAGACACTAAAAAGTTGAAACGATAAGTCCATAGCTAACATATGCAATCCTACTTATTGTTCTGGATTGCGTTGATCTCATCTTGACTGAACACATCCTCAAAAGGGGTGTAATCAGAATCCTCACTGAGCTCATCTTCCCATGGGTTGTGGTTATCCCAAAACATAAACGTGTTTGGATATTCTACACGGAATGATGGAGATCTTAAAGCAGGAATTTGATTAAAGGAACGGTCAGAGGATGAAATAGAATCACAGAATGAACAAACTTCAGACCAAAATGAAACGTCTTGAGTAGTTTCAGGAGGAAGTTCCTCCACTGAAATCTCGGGTTTAGGGGCATACTCAGTTTTAGTTGGAAAAGTAAGGAGGATTGGGTTAGGGTCTACTTCTTGGGGTTCTGACTTTGGGACTTTAGGAACAGTAGATGGAGGGTTGAATTCCTTTTTAATCTTACAGTGACGAGAATCATGATATGCACCATAGACCTTACAAGTTTTGCAAAATTTGTCAATTCGAGAGGTTCTTAATGAAGAAGCCATAATTTAGAAAGAGGAGGGGAGATTGTATGAAAAAATATATGGACTAAAACATTAAAGCAAAAATGTATATGTAAAAAGGGTTAGGTAGAAAAGTTATTAGATTTTGATTTATGTGACTAAAAGGTGGTGTACTTTTCATTAAATACATCTTTATTCAAATGGAGAGTGGTTTTTTAAAAACAAGGGACTACATTGGGAAATGTTGCATTCTTGATATTCTATTTACTTATTGTTTGGGAAAAAGTAAATTAAGATACATCTCCATTTTACTAACGTACGTAAAAAAAGAGAGCTCTCAATAATGGTGAAGAAAAAATAAAAATTAAAAAAACAAACAAATTTACATCATAACAGAAAGTAGCATTGGTTTTCAGCATTCATAATAAAAACATTCCTTAAACAAAGTACATGTAGGGAATCAAATTAAAGTTTTCTAATAAAGACATCAACACGGTAAGACCATCAGTGTCACCCCTTAGCACATCAACACACTCAATTATTAATTCCAAAGTCTGGCTCCTCAAAACAGATTGGGGCTTGTTGTTTACACTGTGTCGGCTTTGAATTGAAAAGATCCTCTTGGGAAGAATATCCCTTCTCCAACGATTAGCGATATATTGTGAATGGATTCTATCAACCGCATTGAGCCTATAAACACAAAATACATGGCGACATGGATAACCAATACACGTATACCCCATGCAAGAACATGTAGCAGAGTAGTCAGAACGATCAAAGTTTACCTATGAAAAAAAAACATAAAAATAGAAAAAGTTATTTCAACAGGTATGAATGATACTTACATATGACATTAACCTAATGTTACATATGTTATAAAAACAACGTTGAATAAAGCATTGTGTATAAAAACAGGAGAGAAACAATTACGTGGAAAGTTTTGGTTAAATGGTTACGTCTGTCCAGATGGGATACAGAATAAAGAAACTTGCCATCAACTACTTGAGTATTGGATATATAACAGCTAAACTTCCCCTTGATAATTTCTTTCTAAACTTCAAGGAATATAGTGTGGGTGAAATAATCAAAGGCGTGTTTCTCAATGGGCAAAATCAGAGTGACATTGGAAAGTAATAGAAGCAGATTTAAATTCAGCGACTCTTTGCCGATACCTTTGACTTTCAAGATGAGTTTGAAAACACAACATGAATTGCACAAGGGTGTTGGCACTACTAGAGTTAACTTTGAAAGAAGAATTTGAACTCTCACAACATGCAGTGGTTTTCATTAAACAACACATGGGAATATCGATAAAATAAGCTAGAACCCAACGATCTCGGATTTGAAACATATCATTCATCCATTGGTGATCTTGCAATCCAAACCTTTCAATAAGTTCATGCCATCGTGTTTCAAACGTGAAAGGTTTGATTTAAACACTCCAAACAAGTTGATGCAAAGAAAACCTAATATCTGTATTGTCTAGCAAAGTACAAGAAATTTGTGGGAAGAAATATATAAGATATAAGAAGATGGTGTTAATATGTTAAAAAATCATAATTAAAAATTAAATACTTTAGATGGGAGTTTCTTCATCACATGCCACATACACAACCTGTGACGAGATTCAGGGAAAACCTGAAAAATGGCTTGACGCATGGAAGGATCTTGATCCGATAAAACGAGCATAAGCTGTTTCCCATGAGCATTAAGAAAAGGGGAAAGCAACCATTTATAAGATTCAATGGTTTCACTAAAACTCAACCCAGCTCCAAAGGTAACACAATTTTTGTGATGATCCACACCAGTGAAGGGTACAAAAATCATATTATACCTAAAATAGAAATATATAATTCAATGTCTGTTTCAGGTAACAAATATATTAAAATAATTAAAATACATATGTAAATTTTAGGCAAAATGTGAAAAGGACTTAATATTACATATGTCAGATATTAATAATATATGTAAAATATCATACTAAAATCTCATAATAAAATAATTACAGGTGTAAAAGTATCAAACTATTAAACATTACATATACAATTTCACGTGGAAAAACAAAAATAAAAATTAGCCAACTTACTTATTGGTTTGATAGGTTGCATCAAACGCTAAAACGTCTCCAGAAACATGGTAGTTCAACTTGGAGATCTCATCAGCCCAAAAGATTGATCTAAGCTTACCATTAGATACAAGCAAATCAAAATAGAGATCTAGTAATTTTTTTGACGATCACGGAAACGATCAACAACCAACTGGGAATCTCAATCACCAATATAAAAACACAAAGATATGCTAAAATTCTTGAAATCATATACAGTACCATGTACATGATGGTTCCCCCCAACAATGAAACCAAATATCTGTGAGATTTTATTGGACCAACTCTATTCAATATTAAGAATAAATTTTTTGGTTGAAAATGGAAGTTTACGAGACGTTTTAGCGAGATCGCGATTAAAGACATCAAAAAGAGAGTGGTTATGATCCTCATAGAAACATAACAAAATGAAATGCGATGTCTTTTGGCAAAAGTTGACACATATGTTGGCTGGACAGTCGGTAAGAGAATAAGTACATTGCCTAACATGAGTACTGTGTTTTTACAAAGTGTCAAATTTATGTTTAACTTGGGGTTTGCCAACTCTGTTGCAATGTAAGTATTTGTGAGTAACAATACCCTTCCATCTTTTTCCTTGAGCTTTACGGATAGAAAAACCGGTTTTCTCACCATAGTTGCGGTACATATAAAGGACTTGTTCAAATGTGAGGAATATAGAACCTATAATTGGCTTAAACTCTGAACTAACAATCGGAGACCACATCTTAGTACCATTGAGGGATAAGTAGGTAGAAAAAGTTTCCGTGATTTGGTCTACTACATTAAGAATAAAATAAATAAATAACAGTAGTAAATAATAAGATAACAGAAAGTAACTACAAAAAGTTACATATGTTAAAAAACCTGGATTGTCCTCTGCAATGAAACCAGTGGGAGATAACTGTTGGATATTGACTGAATGAATATCTAATAAAGTAAGATAAAACAATAAATAAATAACATATTATTAAAAACTAAAAAATGATAAAAGATAACATATGTTAAAAATACATGGGACATCATCTGCACCGACAAAAGGAGGAGATAAATGAGGTATATATCCGAACTGAGAATCAAGAATATCATTGAAATCATCTGATGGATTGACATCAATAGAATTGGAATGGTTTGAAGAATTCTGATACAAGTACGGATGAAAGAAAGATTCATCTATACAAAAAAACAAAATCAGTAATAAAAAAAATAAAAAACTAAGAACACAAAAAATGATACCTTGAAGATTGTTAACTACGGTTGTCGGGTCAACATCAATTACAACATAATCAGGTAGGTGGTGAGGGAAAACATGAGTTGGAGATTCAATTAACTGAGAATCAAAAACATGCTCATCGGTTTCAGAATCCATTAACTCGCTAGAAGTTAAAATTGATGCAATCAATGGAAGTTGAAAGCATTAAAGGTGGAGATTGGTATTTCAAAACAAAGCAATGAAGGAAATGGGAAAGCTATGGGAAAAGCAAAAGGATGAAAGAACAATGTGATGTAGTGGTTGGAAATAGTACAATTATTTGGATTAGATTAGATTTTTTAAAACAAAATAAAAGTACATAAAGGACATGTCATTAAATGGACCCATTTACATGGTAACTAGATTAATTAGTTGAAGCATGTGAATTGACTAAAGGGTGTTGAGTTTCATACACCATTTAAATCACATACACTAGGGGTGAGCACTTCGTGGTTCGGAACCGTTGAAACCGTGGAACCGGACCCATTGGAACCGGAACCGACCCGTGAAAGAGTAATCGGTTCGGTTCACAGTTCTCCATATCTTAATTATACGGTTCCCGGTTCGGTTCGGTTCGGTACCGATGGTTCGCGGTTCGAACCGTTAGAACCGCATTTATTTAAACCAAACAGCTTCCATTCCAGTCCAGCCTTTAGGCCCAGCCCAGTCCAGTTTGCAGCCCACCCTTTCCTTTTGTTTCCCCATTTTCTTCACTTGCGACGATCCCTTTTCCTTGTAAAAAAACCTACGATCGATCCTCTTCAGTTCGTTTTGTTTCTTGTTCCTCTTCCACGATTGTTCCTCTTCCAGGATAATCGTTCATATATGGTAATATATTCTTCCTTTACAATCATATTTTTCGAATATATATGTTCTTAATGATTGTGGATGTTTTTCGGTTGCATATTTTTCTAATATATATGTTCTTAATGATTGTGGATATTCTATTTTTCGAAAATATATATGTTCTTAATGATTGTATATGTTCTTTAGTTCACCATTGATGATTGATTGCAGACACTGTTCGAATATATATGTTCTTAATGATTGTATATGTTTGATTTTAATTGGAGCACATTTCACAGAACAAGACAAAATCATGGAAATGAGTCTGAGTACAAAGTTATTATATGCATTTATGCGTATGAAATCTGAAAATATTTATCATGTAGCTTACCTACGGACAGCTTTAATTTGTACACAAAATTGGATTCGAAAATCAAGCAAAGAAATCAACGAAAGCGATGATTTTGAGAAACTAGAAGAATTTGCCAACGGTTAGTTTATTTGATTTGCCATGTAATTGTAGTTCATGGAAAGTTATAGTTTCTAATAGTTAATTTCTTTTAGATATTTATGAAAACATCGGATCAGTGACGATTGATGAATGATTGAAGAAAGTATTTTGGTTGGAGTTTGAAGATTCAAGGCATTTAGGAACTTCAACAATTTGGAACTTTGATTTTTGTTTTGTAGGTTTGCAACTTTAATTTGTTTTTTGGAGTATTTTGGGTTTGTTTTTTGTTTTATGGAGTTGGATTGGAACTTTTTGTTTTTTGTTTTATTGAGTTGGATTGGAATATAATTTGTTTTTTTCTTAATCGGTTCGGTCCAGAATTTAAGCATGAACCGAACCGTTTAATACGGTTCGGTCCGGCCCGAACCGTTTATATACGGTCCGGTTCTCGGTTAGCATATTTATATACAAACGGTTCACGGTTTCGGTCCGGTTCGGCCCGGTTCGGTTCGGTTCGGACCGAATGCTCACCCCTAACATACACCATCATAATGAAAAGTATACATAAAAAATCGTGTCGATTATATTAATTTTAAATTTTTATTTGTTTGACCGATTTGACACTTTATTTATCATTATTATTAATTTATATTTATAAAAAATTGCATTTTTAGGAAAAATTTCAAGATACATTATTTAATAAGTTTGTACAAAGTCATTTCACTAAAAAGTAATAAAAACCTCATATTTTGATAATACGTTATTTAAAAAAACATTTAAAACTAATTTACTTAACTATAAAATCCATAGAAAAAAAACTCATTAAGTTTTGGGTACAATTTTCTATTGAATTGATACAAAGGTAATTTTTTTAAACTTTGAGACTACTTCTCATTATGCAACAATAGTTTATGTATGCTGCATAATGTTAAGTTTTTTTACCATTAGTATTTATATATTTTTAATAGAATTTTATGTTTCTCTTTTATTATAAGCTATGTTAAGTTACCTTTATTAATAATATATGTTACTTTATTTTCATATATAGTTAAACTATTGAATTTTTTTTATATCAGGTTAATTAATGAGATTATAACATATATTTGTACGTTTTTTTCTAATATCCTCAATTAATTATTATTTTCATGTACATTTTTTTCTAATATCCTCATTTAATTATTTCATGTATAATTAAATTATTGATTTTTTTTCCTTTATTAAAACGCACGGTTTATATTTTCATGTACAATTTTTTTTCTAATATCCTCAATTAATTATTTCATGTATAATTAAACTATTGAATTTTTTTTCCTTTATTAAAGCGCACGGGTTTATACTAGTTAGGAAACATTTTTTTATAAATTATTAAAAAAAACATTATCACAAATAAAAGAGAAGTCAGTTTTTTTTTCATAACTATAATTTTAAAAATAAATACATTTCTCATTACTAATAAGATTAAAAGAAAACGGCGGGGAATAGTTACTTTCTTTTTATTTATGATTTCACCATAGAAGTTTTTTAATTTTAAATACAACACGTCTTTATCATTTAATTACTTACAAATTGCAAAATGACAACTACCTATGCTTCATGTATAAGACTTTAATGCACTGATCATGTGACTATGACATCAGCAACTCATCCACTTTTATCTTCTGAAAATTTTGCTTTCTGGCCCTTTTTATTTTTTTAATAAATGCATGAAATTTAAAAAAAGTTAGCGCTCTCTAAATTTTAAAAAAAGTTTTTTTAATCTTTTTTAATTTCCTTTTATTTTTTCCTTTTATGAACGTTTCCACTGTTTTGACGTGTTTTTTTCACGGGTTAGAACTAATATACCATCACGCCTTGCATATTTTTTTCTACGTTTTGAGTCCGTTACGGAACGTGTAAGGTCCGAATTCTTTACAATCTTCAATCAACGGTTTCAACAGCATGTTGAACCTGGCAGAAACAGACTCGACACGTGACTAGTAACTAGAATCAAAGAGGACGAGACACAATTCTGTAGGATCGGTAAATACAAGATGGTTCTATTCTAGTTGAGATTGGCGGAAACAATCACAACTAAGCAGTGTAAACAAGTAAACACAAGAAGTACTGATAAATGCAATTTTGTATTAAGCTTCAAATAGTTACAAGATTACAAAGAAAAACTCTAAGAAAACACACTTGTACAATGAAACAATACACTACTTATATAGTAACTTAGAATCAAGACAGACCCTTGATTCTAAGGATCAGATCGAACACAAGCCGGTGATCTTGTATACTAGAAGTTATACTACACGTTAAGACAACAAATACTACTATGGTTAACTTTATTCAAACGTCTTCTTAGGCATCATTGCTTGGATACTTGGAAGGAGAGCGTTGTTGTCTTTTATTGTCTGCACCAGTAACATTCTTTCTGCATGGGATGTGTCAGAGTTGCAGCAGAAAGTTGTCAGTGGTAAAGTTGCTTTTGCTATGCCGGTCAGCAACAACGATTGATCTTCATCGGATATGGCTATCAGCAGCATTGTTGATGATCCGCAGCAAGACTCAACTATCCAAAGTTGCTGATGATTTGCCTATCAGCAGCATCGAGTGTTTGATGCTGGTGAGAAGCCTATCCGCAACAACTCTGGTCTTCAGCAGGTAAGGTTGTCCGGAGCAGAATTGTTCATCAGCAGGAGAACAGCTATCTGCAGCAAACAAGCTTATCCGCAGCAGCTTGTTGGTCAGCAGCAAAACTGTGGAGTCCGCAGCAGTTGTACTTAGAGAATTTTGTAGCCATCAGTCTTTATTTCTACAAACTCTCCCTAGACTAATGCTACCAAAACTCTCTTACTGCTTTTGTTGCTGAAGCTTTTGCATGTTGGAAACTATCCTTGCAACCTCATAGCCTCTAGGGTCCTTGCTGGGATTGTCAAGAGGAAGCTCAGACAGAGTCTTGATGTCTTTGCTTGGCATTCTGAAGATGGCCTTGCTTAAACATCTCATCTTCTGTCCTTTGACATCTATCAAAGTGAACTCATCCTGAGCAGCATTGTAGGACCAACTGATGAATGGGAAGTGGGATTGGAGAGGTTTAGCATCAACGATTACATCTTTGCTAGGATTGAAGTGATGTTTGATCACTAGCAACAAATGCCTTCCACCTTCATTCTCGGGCTCATTGTCTTCACCCAGCTCCATAATTCTTCTAAGATCAGAATCTGGGAGCTGCATTACCTCATCAACCGATTTGTCGATTGACCTTTTTACTTCTGCCCTTCCCCTGAAAACCTCAAACCATTGATCTTGATTGCTATAGAACCATATAACAATTTCTCTTGAGTCTTTTGGTATGGTAGTAGGTTTGGTTTTCTTCTTGGGAGGCTGTTGATGAGGAGGAGCTGGGTGGGAGGATTTGGACTTTTTAGGTGGAGAGGAGGGGGTCTATGAGGGAGAGTGGAAGGTTTTTGAATAGAGGAACGGGTGAATGAGGGAGTAGGCTTGGGTTTCTTTGGTTTTCTGTCATCAGCTTGAGTAATCACCCTTTTCTTGGAGCCTGTTTTCCCCAATCTTTCTTCCTCTTCCTTCTTTACTTTGAAGTACAAGGCTTGTAGGTTCATGAAACTCATGGGATCTAGCCTTTTTCCACTTTCTCCTCTAGCCTTTAGGAAGTCCTTCATAACCTTCCTTTCTTCATGGGTCCTAATGTTAAAAGCAATGGTCTTCTTGGTTTTATGTTTGGCTTTTTCTTCTTCTTCAGCCATTTTCTTATTTGCCAGTTGACCTTGCTGACCCATGAAAGCTCTGTAGATTTCTTTATTTGACAATTTCTCAAGGTAGTTTGCAACCTCACCTTGAGAAATCAGAGCTTATATCCACTCCTCTCTCATTTCTTTGGCTAGTTCGAAGTCAGTTATCCTGAACTTAGCCTCTTCTTTTCTTTTATTTTCTCTCTCTTCTTCTTCTTTATTCAGTTGTTCCTACAGCTGAAGAGCTAGATCTTCATCTTCTTGTAATTAAGTAGCAGCAGGAATTTTAACTTTCAAAGCATCCAGTTTGCTAGCATGCAGTTGGATCTGTTGTTCTCTAAGGAGAATGACATCTTTTCTTTCTTGAATCTTTCTAAACTCTGCCATCTCCTCTTTTTCTCTTTCCCTTCTTCTCTTCTCCCTTCTCTCTTCTCCTTCTTTCTTCTTCTTCTGTCATGATGCCCTTCCCCTTGTCTTTGTTGGATGCCTTTGCTTCAGCTTCATGGATCACAACAGCAGATGTAAGAGATGTTGTTGGGATCTTAGCTTCAGCTTCATTGGCAATTTGAGGAATAGACACAGAGGAAGGGACTGCTTCACTCTCTTCCTTTTCCCATTCACTCCCATGTATAGCTTTGAAGGCTTCTTTGACATTCTGAGCAGCCACTTTTCTTGACACTACTCCTGCACTCAGTATGACAATTGGTGATGAAGGAAGGGGTAGATCTGAGTCAGAGTCAGAGTCATCCATTGCAAGCCATCCCTCCTTTTCAAGATAAGCTTTGATAATTTTGATCATTGCTTGACTTTCTAAGGAGTTGATGTTGCAGATGTGTGTTCTGAGCTCAAAGAACTTGTTCAGGAAGTCTGGATTGAAGAGCAGGATCTCTTGGATGTTGTTGATTGTGAAAGATGATCCATCACTTAAGAAGAACTGAAAGCCAGAGGACCCAGTGTTTAACCATCCTTGCACTTCCAGGCCCCTGACCGCTTCATTGTAGAGAAATCTTCTCCAACATAGAACTTCTTCTTTTGTTAAAGCACTGCTCCTTATCAAGTCAAATTTTGGAGCCAGTCTTTGTTCTGATGTTGTTGAAGATTCTGCATGGTGTTCAGGATAGGCCACCCTGTTTGCTTCTTCTAGTAACCTTTCAAACCAGGGCAGATTGTCCTCCGTCAAGACATAGAACCTGTTGATTGCAAGTTCTGCTGAGAGATCTATGGAAGTGTTGATGCAGCTTGATAGGTACAGTTCAAGGATCTGAAATGGATTCAGTGTATTCCAATTCAGCTCTTCTATTCCACCAAACTCTCGCCCAATCCAGAATCTCTAAGATAGACCATCATACCCCCAAGCTAGAATGGAGTCAAATTCTAGCTTATTTGCAGCCGGTGTGAATTGAGGGGCAATGGTATGTCTTGATATGCTTGCAGCAGCAGGAAGTATGCTGAATGACAAAGGTGTATCTTCATTTTGACTTTCATTCTTCAACACCTCATCAATAGCTCGAACAACTAACTTCCAATCCTCAGTGATGTCTTCCTCTTCATCTACCGAGTCTGGCAAGTCATGGATTTGAACAAAGGCAAGTTTGAAGAGAGTACTTTGAAAAGCAACCTGCTCTTGTATCCATTCATCGAGGCTGTCAGCATCATCTTTTGAAGTAACTATCTCCCCCTTTTTGGTTACATCAGTGCATAGAGTTTCATCTGTTTGAGTGCCCACTGATACAAGGGAAGGAGAAGTCACTAGAAGGCATTGATGGGCTTCATGCATAGAGACTTGGTGCCGTAGTTTGGACACTTCAGCCTCTAGCATTGCCACCCTGGCCGTGAATTCCAAATTTTAAATTTTCAGATTGTCCTCATCCACAGTTGTGGAATCCTTGGAACTAGATGGGGCCTTAGGCCTAGCCTCTGCATCCCCAGCACCCTGGTTTTCTTGGCACCTGGGATTCCCCTCAGTGAAGAGTGTTTCAAGAGAAACATCCTCACTGTGAGTTGTCGTGGTTAGGGTCTTAGTGATGTTATCACCGTCCTCCTGGTCAATTGATGTACCAGGAGTAGTGATAGTCCTTTCCACATTCACTCTATCATCACTCCCAGAGTGAACCTTCTTAGGTGATGAACTTGGGTTGGGTGCATTAGCAGCCAAGTCAATAAATACCTCTGAAATAGTGATAGTTGGAGAAGGTATATCATCTTGACTAGGTGCCTCTTCACTTAAGTTCAGAGAAGAAAAATAATAACAGGGCTCAGCAGGTTGTTCTATAGATCCGGGATGTGATCCTTATCCTAATAGAGAAACTTCCAAGGAAGTCTCTCTAATGGTTTGGCTATCCCTTTTGATATTCTCAACAGCATGTTGGGATTCTGAATGAGGGATTTTAGGTTGGGATTGGGTCTGTGACACAAGAATAGAAGGAGTCTTCTTGCTCCTTTTTCTAGTATATTTTGCCGCAACTGGGGCCCTGTGTTCCAGTTGAGCGGTGATAACATCCAAAACAGGTGTAAGTAGTTTTTGTGCCTATGCATCCTTAGTAGTATGCACAGGGGTTCGAACAGTGGAAGCGGTTTGTTGTTCAGGTTTTGAAGTGGAGGGTGTGGGATCAGTATCAACTGGGATTGTTGAACTGTCACCCTGGGTACTTTGTATGTTCATCATTGTAGATAACAATGGAACATTGACCCCTAAGAACTTTTTGGAAACAGTTCTCATGCTTTGAAAAATATTATTTTTATGACTCAGCATAAGATAGATTCTTACATGTTTTGAAAGCTCTTTTAGTTCATTGTTGAAAACCTCCTGCAAGAATTGTGGGTACATATAGAATGCCTGCTTTGCACCTTCTTGAAGGTTATATCTCAAACATTCAAAAATAAGATGTGCAAAGTTGAAGCCTTGGCCAGTAATCATACCGTGAACAGCAGAGGCGAGGGCAGGGCTCACTTGATGCCATCCACCTCTCTTATGGGATATGCATTGTAGAAGAGTGTGGCATAGATACTTCCATGGAGGGCCCATCAACGCCTTTTCAATGGTATATTCATTCTGATTTCCAGTGTACCCTATGGATACAAAGGTCCTCATATACTCTTCCTTGGGGTATGAAATGGCGGGCCCCTCGTCCTGAAGCTTGAGATGTTTTCTGAGAGTAGCTTTAGTGACAGTGATGTGTTTTCCGTCTACCTTAGCTTGGATTTAGGGAATACCCTGTTCGGTAAAGTAAACGGCGGTGCTCCAAAAGTCCTCCATATGAGGGATGTATATGGTGGGGTTGACGGTTAATGCAAAGTATATCTTTCATCGACGGAGAAAATCGATCATGTCATTGAACCCCTCGGACTTCTTTCCTTTTACTAGGTATGCGGTGAGATTGTGGTAGGGAGAGAACTTATCATCGGGCTGGTTTATGTCTACCTCTGCCATTGTTGTTGGGTTTGGAGGGAAGGAGGAAGGTTTTTGAAAGGTGGTTAAGTTTGAAGGAAGGTTTTTGAAAGGTGGTTAAGTATGGAAGGCTTTGAATGCTGTGAATGCTTGAGAGAAAATGGTGAGAGTTAGGTTGGAATTGAATGTGAAAAGGTTATAGAGAAATTTGATTTGTGATATAACGACAGAGGAGGGAAAAAGCAAAGTTACTTGTATAGTACAACCTTATTCACTTTTCACTGTTACAGCTGTAATACACTATAGCAGTCATGGTAAAGACTGAAAGGACTTTTTACAGCTGTTAAAGTTAATTTGGACATATTTTTACCCATCAGCAGCAAACTTGGTTGCTGATGATGGTTAAGCCTATCCACTACAAACTTGGTTGCTGCGGATGGTTAAGTCAGTCAGCAGCAAACTCAGTTGCTGCTGATGGATGCAAAGGTCCGCAGCAAGGATGTTGCTGCTGACTGCTTTAAAGCTATCCACAGGAAACTTGTTCCTGTTGATAACTTAAAGCAGTCAGTGGCAAATTCTTTGCCGCTGATAAGTAAACATGTCAACAGCAAAAATGGTTGCTGCTGACTTATAACTTTTATTTACTACAAAAGACAAACACATTTATAAGACAATTTTTAGAGACAGATTTTACTCAAAGTTCATCATACCAATGGATTCAACTAAATATCTAAATCTAGCTTCATCAAAAGGTTTTGTAAACAAATCAGCATATTGCTCATTGGTATGAACTTTGATTAAAATAATTATCTTTTTCTCATCTTGATCTCTTATGAAGTGATAACTGATGTCAATGTGCTTTGTCTTGGAGTGCTGCACCAGATTGTTTGTGATTGAAATAGCACTCATGTTGTCAATGTGAATGGGAGTGGCCATGAAAGTCATCCCATAGTCCAGCATTTGGTTTTGTGTCCGGATGACTTGTGCACAGCAACTTAAAGTTGCAATGTATTATGCTTCTGTTGTAGAAGTTGATACACGGGTTTGCTTCTTGCACTATCATGAAATCAGTCTCCCTCCCACAAACTGACAACCCCCTGATGTGGACTTTTTGTCCAAGTTGCATCCCCCATAGTCACTGTCAGTGTATGCATACAGATTGAACTTATCATTTTTAGAGTACCATAGCCCAAGTTTTGGGGCCCCTTTTAGGTATCTAAAAATTCTCTTGACAGCTTGAAGATGTGTATTCTTTGGAGCTGCTTGGAATCTTGCACAGAGGCATACTACAAACATGATATCTGGCATTGAGGTAGTGAGATACATGAGTGACCCTATCATTGCACGGTATTGATGTTGATCAGTGTCTTGATCATCTTTGTCTAGAGTCAGTTGATGGTGCACTTGCATAGGAGTTCTTGTAGCAGAGCAGTCAGCCATCTTGAATCTTTCCAAAATGCTCTTGACATATTTGGATTAGCTGATGAAGAATCCATTTAGTACTTGTTTGACTTGAAGACCTAGAAAGAAATTTAGTTCACCCATTGAACTCATTTCAAACTTTGAGTGCATCAGGATCTCAAAGTCTTTACACAACTTCTTCCTTGTTGATCCAAAGATGATGTCATCAACATAGATTTGTACCAGTAGGATTTCTCCCCCTTCATATTTGATAAACAAGGTCTGGTAAATGGCTCCTCTTCTGAAATTGTTGCTTAGCAGATATCCAGACAGAGTTTCATACCAGGCTCTTGGAGCTTGATGTAAGACATAGAGAGCTTTGTCTAGTTTGAACACTTGGTTAGGATGTGCAGGATCTACAAAGCCTGGAGGCTGTTTGACATATACTTCTTCACCAATCTTCCCATACAGAAAGGCACTCTTGACATCCATTTGATAAACCATGAAATTCTTGGATGCATCATATGCCAGGAAGATTCTGATGGCCTTCAGCCTGGAAATAGGAGCAAAGACTTCATCATAGTCAATTCCCTCTTCCTGAGTGTAGCCTTGAGCTACAAGTATGGCTTTGTTCTTGATGACAATGCCTCTCTCATCGTGCTTGTTTATGAATACCCATCTTGTGCCAATGGTAGTTTGACCAGGTGGAAGATCAACAAGTTTCCAGACATCTTGTCTCTTGAATTGCAGCAACTCTTCCTTCATTGTCTCAATCAAACTGTTGTGTTTCAGAGCTTCATCTATCTTCTTGGGTTCTACCTGAGATAGAAAATAATAAAACAAACATATATTGGCCTCATGATATTTGCTTCTTGTTTGAACTCCTTGGTGAACTTGGCCAATGATATTTTCAGGGGATGTTCCTTGTTGATTCTCTGTGCTGGTACAACATCCAATCATATCCCTTGCTCAAGATTGCTCTAATTTTGATCAGGAAACTCCTCATTCATGGTGGAAGAGTCTTCAATATCAACAGCAGCATTAGCATTATCAGCAGCAGCAGATGCTTCTACAGTATTTACACATATGTCTGCATTTAGATTTTCATTTTCAGAGAGGCTGCTGCTGGTGACATTTGAGAGTCTGGTTTCAGCTTCACTGGCTTCAATAGCTTCCACAACAGATGGAGGATCAATAGATGGCCTTTTCAGTCTGATTGAGGGACTAGGGAACTCTAATCTATAGTCAGAGGAAGATGTGGAAGCTGGTGCTTTAGGAGAAGAAGACTCCATATTTGAGAAGATGAGAGGCTCAAATATCTGGGTGAAGGAGTCTATATCAAAGAGCCAGTCTGGGCCTTTTCCCTATTCACATGCGCTATGTTCCCTACATTCCACATTGGCTGATTCTTCCACTATTCTTGTTCTTGAGTTGAATACTCTGTAGGCCTTGGATTGATAGGAATAGCCCACAAAGTATCCTTCATCAGATTTGGCGCCAAACTTAGGAAGAAACCCATGTGTGATCAGAATGGTGCATAGACATCCAAAAGGTTTTAGAAATCTAATGTAGGGAACTCTTTTGAACCAGAGTTCATAAGGTGTCTTGTTGAGAGGCTTGACTATGAGAACTATATTCTGCACATAGCAAGTTGTACTGACTGCTTCTGCCCAGAATGTGAGAGGCAGTTTTGAGTCAGCCAACATTGATCTTCCTGATTCAATTAGAGTTCTGTTTCTTCTTTCAGCAATCCCATTTTGTTGAGGAGTTCTTGGAGCACTGTATTGTCTTTCTATCCCCTTGTTCTCACAAAAACAGTTCAAGGTGTGCTTCTTGAATTCTGTACCTTAATCACACCTTATGACTTTGACTTTCTGATTGCTTTGATTCTCTACCCTAAGAATGTAGGATTTGAGAATCTCAGCAGTTTCATCTTTTGTTCTCAAGAATTATACCCATGAAAATCTGATATAGTCATAAGTTATCACCAGACAGTATGACTTTTTTCCCATTGACATGATATTTGTAGGACCAAAAAGATCCATATGCAGCAGCTGTAGTGGAGTGTCATTTGTATTCAATGTCTTGGGCTTGTGAGAACTCTTGTGTTGCTTCCCCTTCAAACAGGCAATGCAATGATCTTCAAGTTGGAATTCTTTGTCAGGAAGCCCTCTGACAAGATTTTCCTTCACCAGCTTGTTAATGGTGTTGATATTAACATGGCTTAATCTCCTGTGCCAGAGAACTGATTCATCAACTGATGCCTTTGACAGAAAATAAGATACACTACCAGATGGAGTGACCTCATTCATGTCAAGCACATATAGATTATCTTTTCTCTGAGCATTCAATAGGATCTTCTCAGAGGAGGTTTGGTTAAGCCAGGAGATAGTACAAAACATTCTTTATTTGTGAAAAGCATCTAATGCTTTTGATCACAAACCTGTGACACACTCATGAGATTGAAGTCTAATTCTTTGACATAATTTACTCTTTCAATACTCATCCTTTCATTGGAAACAGTTCCTTGTCCTGTGATTGATCCTCCTTTTGAATCACTCCCAAAGGCAACATATCCTCCATTGAAGTGTCTGAAGTTAGAGAGGATGTATCTGTTGCCGGTGTGCCGGGAACAACCATTGTCCACAACCCATGTGTTATTCTTGTGACCTGGCTGTCCCTGAGGTGGTATCTCAGTTGTGTCTGCCATGAGTGCTTGGTTGTTGGCTGGAAGATCTTCATACTGGAAGCTCCAGTCAAAGTCAGCAGTTCCAACAGCTGCACAAGCTGCAGTTTGAGCAGGAGGAGTGGCTTGTTGCTGTTGTTGCTGTCGTGGCTAAGCTTGGTGAGCTTATCTTGTCTGAGCAGCAGATGGGTTTGCCTTTGGTGCCTTACATTCTCTAGCAAAATGACCAAGTTGGTTACCGTTGTAACATCTCAGTTTGCTTTTGTCCAAGCCAACTCTGGTGTTGGAGTTGTTGCTTGGAATGACTCTTCCCGTTCTAGAGTAGAACCTTTTTGCTCTTAGAGAGAGCATGGCATAGGAATGTTGTATGTCCATTTCTTCTAGATCATTTGGATGAAAACATTCCAGATCTTCCTTGATAAAGGACATATTGCTTGAGTTTTCAGAGACAAAAGCAGCAGAGGTTGAGGCTTGAGGTGGGGCTTCAAGAAGAAATGGTGAGTTGTTTGATTGAGAGGTTGGAGTCTGGGGATGAGTGACAATGGGAGGGTGGTAGTTGCTTAAACTAGGAACTGAGTTGTCAAAGTGAAGTGCAGAGGAAGTGGTGGTGGATGATGAATTTATTGAGTAACTTGAGCTCCTTTCTTTGGCTTGAATCATTTCTAATTCATAGGTATTCAGCATGCCAAAGAGCTCGGTCATCTGTAGAGTCTTCAAATTTTCAGTTCTTCTGATTGACACTTTGTAAAGTGTCCATCAGCTAGGCAGAGACCTGATGAACTTCTTGAGAATGTCTTCATTCTCCAGCTTCACTTTTGAGCACTGTAGCTCTCCCACAAGGTAAGTGTACCTATTATACAACACAGTTAGAGACTCACCTTCCTTCCAGACAAAGTTCTCATATTGTTGCTTCAGAATGTCTCTTCTGTTTTCTTTCACTTCTCCTAAACCAGCAAATATCTTCTCAAGAGCCTCCCATAGCTCCTTGGCAGTTTTGTATCCTCTGAAGTTGTGAAATACTTCATTTGGCAAGCACATCTAAATAGCTCCCAAGGCCTTGAAGTCTACCTCCATCTTCTTGATGTCTTCATCTGAATACTTTGAGGTTTCTTTGGGGACTGATGGACCTCCGAAATCAGCAGCGGCCACCATGGATACATATGGTCCATCTTTAATGGATCTCCATATCCCATACCCCTGATAGCAGAAGAAACTTTCCATCATGTTCTTCCACATATCATAGTCTTTTCTAGACACCAGTCCTAGTGGTCTGTTGATGCTTCCAGTATCCTCAAAACCATTGTTTTGTGCCATTTTGGATTTTTAATATATGGTGTCTTTAGAAAAGAGATAGTTTTGAATAGAACTAGAGAGTGATTAAACAAGTGTGAGTTTTTTTAATCTGTGAGCAAAAGCTCTGATACCACTTGTAGGATCGGTAAATACAAGATATTTCTATTCTGGTTGAGATTGGCGGAAACAATCACAACTAAGCAGTGTAAACAAGTAAACACAAGAAGTACTGATAAATGAAATTTTGTATTAAGATTAAAATAGTTACAAGATTACAAAGAAAAACTCTAATAAAGCACACTTGCACAATGAAACGATACACTACTTATATAGTAACTTAGAATCAAGACAGACCCTTGATTCTAAGGATCAGATTGAACACAAGCCGTTGATCTTGTATACTAGAAGCTATACTACACGTTAAGAAACCAAATACTACTATGGTTAACTTTATTCAAACGTCTTCTTAGGCATCATTGCTTGGATACTTGGAAGGAGAGCGTTGTTGTCTTTTATTGTCTGCACCAGTAATATTCTTTCTGCATAGGATGTGTCAGAGTTGCAGCAGAAAGTTGTCAGTGGTAAAGTTGCTTTTGCTATGCCGGTCAGCAACAACGATTGATCTTCATCGGATATGGCTATCAGCAGCATTGTTGATGATCCACAACAAGACTCAACTATCCAAAGTTGCTGATGATTTGCCTATCAGCAGCATCGAGTGTTTGATGCTGGTGAGAAGCCTATCCGCAGCAACTCTGGTCTTCAGCAGGTAAGGTTGTCCGGAGCAGAATTGTTCATCAGCAGGAGAACAGCTATCTGCAGCAAACAAGCTTATCCGCAGCAACTTGTTGATTAGCAGCAAAACTGTGGAGTCCGCATCAGGTCTACTTAGAGAATTTTGTAGCCATCGGTCTTTATTTCTACAAATTCAACAGTCAAACGATTCGTATATTGATAAAATCACTGAAAACACAATACAGATCGTTCAACAACTCGTCTAACCGATTACAGAAAACAAAACATCTATTTATACTATTTACATGTAATCGGATGGGCTTGGGCTTGGGCTTGGGCCTGGGTCGCATACTTCAAGTATGCGGTTGGGAGCCACAAACTTCAAGTATGTGGTTGGCCCATGAAGTATGTGGCCGCATACTTCCAAAAGGTTATCTTCTAAACTTCCCGGTAATCTCTTGATGCGTTAGTCTATTAGGTTTGATCCTTACAATCTCCCCCTAGGCTAATGTATTTAAGTAACTTAGAGTATTTCAACATCAGCTGAGTGATTACCACCTCCCGCATAGAGGCCTTGAACTAACGCCGTTGCCAACACTTTTATGAACGGCTTAGTATCCTTCTCATTTTCTTCATGCACGAACAATCTCTGCTTGGACAATCTCAGCATGTCTTCCTTCCCAAACTTCATTAGATCCATAGGATAAGCAATTGTGAACTCTCTGTCATTACAGTGAATGTCGAGAAGACCAGTCATAGGACTGTAAGACCAGCACACAAGCTTACTCAGTGAGTTGTCAGGTAGTCCCTTATGAATAGGGACACAGTCAACCGTCTTAGGAGGAAGATAAATTTCCATTATGAGGGGCTTCTAGGTAATCTTGTCAATCATGTACTTTTAAGTTACCCTCTTGCACTGAGCAGTCTTCATTGTCTTGAAGTCATTGTTACACCCTCTTCTAAGAAATAAAGCAAAATCACTTGCATCTCCATCATTTCCCAAGTTGTAGAAAGGAACCTTGATTAGAGTTCTAAGATTGTATCTGGGCAAGGATTGAAAGTCATGCTTATCGGAAAAGTACTCGACTTGCCCATTTTTCCACTTGGTTAGATAGAGGTGCTTCTCTCTGTCATACATCCAGCTTAGAACAAGTGAACAATCATTCTTATTTGCAAGCGTGTTGGATGAAGTGACATAGTGGGTCACGATAGGAGGAATGATATTGAATAAACACTTCCTTTTATCTGAACCAGATGAGGACGAAGTTGCTTCCGTTGTGTTTGTTGACTCAGCAACATGTTCAGTAGTTAACTCCACATGGGGAGGTGAGTTACCTTCGGCGAATATATCGCTGTCAATACCGGTAATCACCTTTCCCTGAGCATCAATATATATAGGAGAGGTAGGCATATTTGTATCAAAGAAATCTTCAGCCTCATTGAAATCCTCTCCTGCAAAATCATCATCTAACACAGTTGAATCCCTTTCATATGAGAACACGGAGTCTGATTTAAGCAAATCATCAAGACCCTGTTCAAGGTTAAATGAAAGATCATTTTCAAACTGTTGTGCTCCCTTTTCTTCGAACACAGGAACATAAACGACCATTGCTCTGGATAGATCTTCTTGTTTCCTGGTCTTTACTTTGATCCTTATCATCCTTTTTGCCTTCATCATTATCACCATCACTATCATCATCATCACCGTTGCCTTTATCATTGCCACTGCAGCCATCTTCTTTCTTCTTTTTCTTTTTCTCTTTCTTTTCTTTCAATTTCTTCAACTCTTTGAGCACATAGTTCATGTTGTCTCTTAGGCTTTGAATCTAACCACTTTGTATGTTGATGGTCGTCCTAAGAGTATCATTTTCTTTGTAGAATTTTTCAATCTTTGAATCTTTAGCAACAAAGTCTTGTTCTAGACTGAATACTCTTTGCTGCAGGGCTTGAGAATCCACCGGTTCATAAGCAATCTTCTCTTTTCCCTTGTCTTGCTTTGTAGAACGGTAGGTGTGATGATAGGTGTGGACTTTTGCGGGAGTTGTTCAGAAACTTTTACTCTTTTCCTCGGAACTAGATCAGCTTCATAATCGTAGTCTTCATCGGAAGTATCACTCTGTTGTTTAGATCGGTTGATGAGAGGAGGTTTCCCAACAACCTTTCTTTTTATCAATAAGCTTCTATGATATTTGTGGATGGGCACTTCTTCTTTTTCACTCTTTGTTTGAGAAGAATCAAACTCAATGACATCTGATTCACCTTCAGATTCACTTTCTTTTTCTTCAACATTGATAGCACTTGAA
Source organism: Smallanthus sonchifolius (assembly GCA_023525975.1). Taxonomy (NCBI): domain Eukaryota; kingdom Viridiplantae; phylum Streptophyta; class Magnoliopsida; order Asterales; family Asteraceae; genus Smallanthus; species Smallanthus sonchifolius. The sequence continues at coordinate 23,719,839 of CM042043.1, forward strand.
CTCTGAGCTTCATCTCCCTTTTCACCGGTAACACTCTGAGTTGTAGTGTCAGAGAAAATCAAGTCGTCTAAGTCAAGATCGGTCATATCTTCTAGTTTCTCTTCATTTTCAAAGTAGATTGGCCCTTCAATGTTGAAATTTAGCTCACCCTCGTGTTCATCATCAAGTTGTACGTTTGGGATCACAGACTCATTGACAATCGGAACATCAGCTTGATTTTGAGCCTGTTGACGCACACGTCTAGGTCTATGACGAGGCTGAGGTGGCTGTTGTGGGTGTGGAGGTGGTGGTGGTGGTGGTGGTGGCTATTATGGGTGTGGAGGTGGTGGTGGTGGTGGTTGTTGTGGGTTTGGAGGTTGTGGTGGTGGTTGTGGATGTGGAGGTGGTGGTGGTTGTTGGGGTTGGTTACTGTCAGTCTCTAGAAAGGCACCAAATTTCTCCAAGGGTCATAGACCGACGTAATACCAGTGCTTGTTCATGCACATATAAGACAGAATACTTTTGTCCATCACTTTCACATGCAGCCTTCTTTGAGTCATAACCAATTCTGCATGCTCTCAATTAATTATCATCTTTAGCAATCGAGGATACATCAAGAAGACAAACTTCTTCTTTCCTGTCAAGTTACTTTTCATTTCATCAAACACAACCCTTGAGAAATTAAAGTTCTCCCCCGTGACAAGTGCATAGACCATTGATGTCATGTTGGCACTCAGCTCATCATAGCTTCCTTTTCTTCCCGAAATACATTGATTTACCACATGTGCCAAGTATCTCCAGTATGGTGGCTGATATCTCTTTAACATAGATAGCAGTTATCCTTCATAGCTCATTCTTTGAAATGTTTCGGTCATCTCTTCGGCATTAAAGATTGTAGGGTGTTCGGGACCATCACCAAAGATTAAACAAGTCCTGATCACAGCTTCAGTAATAACAATACGCTTTCCCGCAACTGTGCCAGCTATCCCTTCCACATTATTCTCTGAGATGATATCAGCAGTTCTCGAGAAGTCTCTAATGAAGTCTTCACATATATCTGGGTGTTGAGAAAGAGCATGAAATACTCTGGATGCCCGTAATCCCACGATCATAGGCCGGAAAACAATGTGATTTTGTGGTGGATCTTCCAAATAAGTCGGTACATTGTGATCCTTAACAAATTTTAAGTTTGCCATTTCCTGCAATCAATGAGTCAAGTTAGATTCCAGAAACGAATTAACACACTTGAAGTATGCAGCTAAGTGATTCAACCTCAAAATTTAAGATTACACCGCAAACTTTTAATACACCGCAAACTTCAAGAACACCGCAAACTTCGGTATTACCGCAAACTTCAGTATTACCGCATACTTCAGGAACAACCGCAAACTTCGGTATTACCGCATACTTCAAGAACAACTGCAAACTTTAACACTTTCAAATTCTATGAATTTTAACCTATTTTTAGTTGGGTTTTTCAGGTGATTTGGGGTCGCCACAAGATTGCGACCAAAACCATAGGACCAATTTCGGATTTAACATTGATTTTAATGGTTAATTTTGTCAAAGTGTCCAATTCAGTTTCAGTTTCAAACAAAAGCATCTCTCACACTCGAATGGTATAAATCTACGGTCAAAACCCTTACCTTGATGATTGCCTACACTTCTTGAATACAAATATAACAAAGGATTCACACAGGGATCAAATAAACGGTTGATTTAGAACTGAAATGGAGTATACGGCTGAGAGAGAATATCAAGTATGCGATTTGTGTAACACCTGAACCGCAAACTTCAATGATATTTATAGAAAACTTTCAAATATGCGGCCATGCATAAAGTATGCGGCCGCATACTTCTGATGAAACTCAAATTTTTCAGAATTCTTTTCTTTTTGGATTATTAGGTCAAGCAGAGACGGTCATTTTGAAACTAATGAAACACAAACAAAGATAAAAATAAAAATAACTTTAACTAAGCTAAAAACACAAAATCCTTTTGTTCTTTTCAAAATAACAAACTGACTTAAAACAAACTTTTTGAGAGAAACTCTGTTATAGGATCATATCATAACTTATCGGATAAGCCTTTCCTTCCTCGTGATCTTTTGAGCACCTAAAGATAGCTAAATGAGCATAACTAGCACGGGTCAATAGACGGGAAATCTCTGACAAATGTGATTACGAAAATAGCACGACGGGCTTACATATTCAAAAACAGTAAATGCTCAGGGTCATTGCACTATGGGCTTACATGCCTTGATAAGAGATTCCTTCCCACACCCACGTTCCCAAAAAGAGAAAAATATTTACATGTATACTAATATCTACGTCTTTTGACATATCTTTTTGAATCTTCCTATTGTACGACATTAACATTGTGTGTATTTTTGCTCATATTTCTGTTTTGCACTTTCATTGAGTGTCTTTTCACCTATTGCATGTCTTTTATCTATGTACATATATATACAGACTTTTATAAAGTCAGCTCGCAACCCCTTTGTGAAGGGTCACGGCTTGTGCAATCCACATATAGTATGTTCATCCACAGTTCATCAACCTTTATGTGTAAGTGTTCAATTAATAACAGGAAATAAATATTCTACCAATCTATGATATGTTCCCCACTAAAGTGATGACCTTTATGTTCAAGTGAAACACTATCTTGCTATCTTTTTAGTTTTAGCTGAGCCTATCAACATATCACCTTAAGATCATGATCTGTTCGACTACAGGCCTTACATAAGATGATCCAACCTCTAGAATGATGTACTATCATTTCCTATTAGACAGAGTTCTCAAATTTTCTAAATAGAATAACTTTCCAAAGAAGCACAATAATTTTGTATTTTTCTGATTTTTATTTAAAGATGAAACTAAAAACATAAACCGAAAATCTTTTTGGCGTTTTTAGGAAATTTCTCCTCCTAAACTTTTGCATTTACAAAATAAATCAAAATTTAAACTAGCTAAAAACTAAGAAAAATATTTTTGGTGATCGAACCTGTGACCTTTAATCAAAATAAATCATTTTCAAACATTCAACTAGAAAGTTGAATCTTTTGCATTTATGAAATAAATCAAAATTTAAACTAGCTAATAACTAAGAAAAATATTTTTGGTGACCGAACATGTGACCTTTTAATCAAAATAAATCATTTTCAAACATTCAACTAGAAAGTTGAATCTTGCCAAATCAAAAGCCTTTATAAAAATGTCAGCGACATTCCCGTCAGTAGATACCTGCTCAAGATGCATGACTTTTCTTTCAAAACAGTCACGAATATGATGCAATCTAATGTCTATGTGCTTAGTTTTAGAGTGTTGGACTGGATTCTTAACAATTTGTAATGCAGCTTCATTATCACAGAAAATAGGAGAGTCACAGAAATTCAAACCGTAATCCAGCAATTGGTGTTGCATCCATATAACATGGGAGCAACATGCGGATGTGGCGACATATTCATCTTCGGCAGTAGAAGTCGAAACGGTGGTCTGTTTCTTTCACTGCCATGAGACGAGTCTCTCCCCCAGAAACTGACATCCTCCGGTTGTTCATTTTCTATCCAGATTACAGCCTCCATGATCACTGTCAGTAAAAGCAAACAAGTTAAATTCTGAATCCTTTGGATACCAAAGGCCTAGCCGAGGCTTACCCTTCAAGTATTTAAAGATTCTTTTGACAGCATTAAGGTGAGAAAGTTTTGGATTAGCCTGATAGCATGCACACTGGCAAACCGCAAACATGATGTCTGGACGGCTAGCGGTCAGGTACATTAATGAGCCAATCATGGATCTGTAGAGATGTTGGTGAATTCCTAGTCACCTAGATCTGGAGTAAGAACAGGATGAGTTTCCATAGGAGTTGAGGCCGGTTTGGAGTCAGCAAAATTGAACTTAATTAGTATGTCATTAACATATTTGGACCAGAATAAGATCGGTTTCCAGCTTTTTAATAAACAGTTTTGATCTATGGCTCCCCGAGTGTAGCCATTAGCAAGAATATGCTCTGTTAGAGCTACATACCATGCACGTGGTACTTGATGTAAGCCATACAAAGCTTTGTCTAGTTTATAGACATGATGTGGGTGATTTGTGTCTTCAAACCCCGGCGGTTGACACACGTAGATTTCTTCTTGAACCTTTCTGTATAGAAAAGTTGTCTTCACATCCATTTGAAACACCTTGAAGTTCATGTACGAGGTATAGGCCAAAAAGATTCGGATGGCCTCGAGTCTTGCAACTAGTGCAAACACTTCTTCATAATCTATCCCTTCTTGCTGATAAAAACCTTGCACAACCAGTCGTGCTTTGTTCCTAACAATAATACCAGTGTCATCTTTCTTGTTTCTATAACCCAACGAGTACCAATGGGCAACTTGCCTTGTGGTAATGGCACAAGCTCCTAGACCTTCAGTTTTTCAAACTGCATCAGCTCTTCCAGCATAGCCTCCACCCAGCTTGCCTCACTCAAGGCCATTTTAATGTTCTTTGGCTCAACTTGAGATATGAAGGCAGAATATAAGCAGATATTTATTACCCCGGATTTTCTTCTTGTTCTCACCCCATTAGAGAGAGGACCAATGATGTCCTCTACAGGATGATTTTTATGAATTACTGATTGTGGAACCTCTTCTTCTTGTATTATTTTAGGTAGGTTGGTGATATGCTGATCAGCCTCCTTAGTTACGGTAACCGGCTCCCCAATAACATTAGAGTCAGGAATCATATCCTGTACTGTAGGATCACTGCCAGATGCAGCAAATTCCTGTGGAGCATGACCATTTCCAGATGCAGCAGTCTCATTGTTGATGGGATCAATGGTGTGGTGATTACTCTTTTGTGAAGAAGATTCAGGAGCTTCAGAGGACGAAGATGATGCTTGATCAGGTTCTTCATTAATCCTGTAATAGACTGTGTTGTACCTGTAAAAGCCATCATCTAATAAAGGAGAATCATCAGAACAAACATTGAAAAGCTTAAACACATAATCGTAATCAAATAATCAATTTAGCCCAGTATCCGCATCAGTTTTATTGAGCTCCTGCCAGTCAATGTAGTAAGATTCCACTATCCGCTTTGTTCTCTTGTTGTAAACTCGGTAAGTTGTCTTGCTGGATGAGTAACCAATGAAGTAACATTCATCGGCTTTTGCATCAAATTTGTATCCAACCGAGTCATTATGCAACAGTGTGCATAGGCATCCAAATGCTCTAAAGTGGCTGACCTTCGGCTTCTGATGAAACATGATTTCATACGGAGTCTTCAAGTGATGTTATTAAATAGCACCCTGTTCTGCACATAACATGATGTATTGATTGCTTCAGCCCAGAAGAATACAGGCAATTTGGAGTCAGAAATCATTGTTCTTGCAACTTCTATTAGAGTACGATTTCTTCATTCAGCAACTCCATTTTGTTGAGGAGTTCTAGAAGCACTGAACTGTCTTGCAACTCCCTTTTCAGCACAAAAACTATCAAGGACTTTGTTACGAAATTATGTCCCATTGTCGCTTCTGATAATCTTGATCTTCAAGTTCAGTTGAATTTCAACAAGTATCATGAACTGCCTAAGAATATCTGCATTCTCACTTTTCTTACGCAAAAAGAACACCCAAGTAAATCGTGAGTAATCGTCAGTAACAACAAGACAATAAGATTTCTTCCCAAGACTCATCACACTTACGAGACCAAAAAGATCCATATGCAGTAACTGAAGAATAGATTCAGTTGAATTAAACAGCTTGGGTTTGTGTGGTCCTTTATGTTGTTTGCCTTTAGCACACGAAATACATTTTTCAACTTCACAAAATTCTTTTAAAGGCAAAGCACCCACATGTGCTCCTTTAGCAAATCTATTTAGGTTTTTCAAATTTATGTGACCTAAACGACGATGCCAGATAATTGAGTCATTCTCAGAAGCTTTTGAAAATAAACAGGTATTTGTTAAAGCTGACTCACTATTCATGTCCAACAAATATGAGTCCTTACACCTCGGTGTTCTCATTAAAATCTTATCTCAGGGATAACGAACCCTGGTTTTATAATCAAACACTCTTTATCAGTTAAATGAGTTGAAAACTTTTTGCACAAATTTGAGACACACTTAACAAGCTGTGATTCAATTCAAACACATAATTCACATCTTCGAAATAGAGAGTACCATTAGTGACAGTATCTTTCATTGTGATTTGCCCACCTTTATCACCTGCAAAGGAAACATACCCTCCATCGAACATTTTAATGTCATGAAGCTGAGAGATGTCTCCTGTTATATGCCGGGAACAACCACTATCAACATACCAGAAGTTGTTAATAGGTCTCCTTGGCTGTCCCTCAGAATCTTCAATCTTTGCCATGAGAGCATGATTTGACACCTTCATTGATAGCTCATTAATTTTATCTCCCCAATCATACCTTGCAGTTTGCTGACTCACCAAAGCTTTGCTACCACTTGCTGCAGCTGCTTTCGTTTCTTCTGATTTGCTTGAAGAGCTCCCCTTTTCTACTTTAGGCTCTGGACATTCCCTTGCAAAGTGACCATGATTACTGCAATTGAAGCATCTCAGGTTGCATTTGTCGAAACCTATCTTCTTTGTACCAGAATCCAACCCATCAAAGGAATTTTTGCCAGTCCTTTTAATAAACCTCTTAGCACGATGCACAGCCATTTCCATGTGCCACTTGATGTCCATTTCTTCCAAGTCATCCGGATGGATTTGATCTGTGTCATCTTGGATTAGATTAGTAGGAGAGAGCTTTCCAGCTAGCATGCAATTGTAGTTGCTCATGAAAACACTAAACAAAGCAATATGCATTTCAACAACCTTGGCTTCACTTAAGCATGGTGATTTACTTTGTTGGACAAATGTAGCAAGAGATGTCTAATTTGAAACAGTAGATAGGTTTGGTGTGTATGCAGAGGACATACTGGAGAGTAAGGCATTCCCTTGAGACATTAAATGATCTGTCTCTGACGAAAACATCATCAGCCTTTGCTAATCGTCCATCTCATATGACCTTAGGATGGATATAAGTTCACTCAGAGGAATGGTATACATATCCTTAGTTATCTTGATGGTGGTTATGTTGAAGTTCCAGTTCAACGGCAGTGAGTTGAGGAGTTTCTTGTTCACTTCACCATTCGTCATATCAATACCTGCACTATTCATTTCAGTCATCAAGTGCGTGAATCTGTTGATCTGAGATTCCAAACTTTCCCCTTTCACATATCTGAACATGTTAAACTTCTGTCTCAGCATATCCTTTCGACTTTCTCTCATGTTAGTATTTCCTTCAAACCTTTCCACCAGTGCATCCCAGAGAGATTTTTCGGTCTTGAACTTTTTAAACCCTTGAGCAATCTCAGTAGACAAGGCCATGGTTAACCCTACATAAACTTTCCATCCTTTTCAATTTGAAGGATTTCTCCAGCCACATAAAGATCAGGATCCTTGGGAATAAACTCATTCTTCTCATTCCTGACCATAAGAATCTGAGGACCATTTTCAATAGACTTCCAGATAGAATAGAAGAATCCTTATGCCTGGCGAAGTTCTCATATCGATACTTCAAGTTATCAAAATCATTTGCATTTGTTAGACGTGGAGGTCTACTTAAAGTACCAATTTCATTGTCCATGGAGTTAGTATCAGTCATTATCTTAATACACACTTGGAAATGAACCACAAAGTTCGAGACTGGCCGCAAACTTGATATTAACCGCAAAGTTGGAGACTAACCGCAAAGTTGGAGACTAACTGCAAAGTTGGAAGAGACCGCAAACTTGAAGTTAACCGCAAAATTAAGATTAACCGCAAAGTTGGAGACTAACCGCAAACTTGAATGGAACCGCAAAGTTGAGATTAACCACAAACTTTGGAGTGACCGCAAACATGGGAGTGACCGCAAACTTACAGTCTACCACAAACTTGAAATCCAGTTAAATTGAAAGATTAAGTTAAGAGAAACTGCAAACTTTCTAACCGCAAACTTCACAGCTGCAAACTTCAGAAATCCGCAAACTTCCAGAACCGCAAACTCGTAAATTTTGAAATTAACAGCAAAATACTTCAATTTTCAGGCGAAATACACACTGATTAGGCCGCAAACTTCAATAATAGTGATGGAAACACAATTCTGAATCCCGTCACTGTCCAGAAACTCTCAAAAAATCACAAGTCAGTTTAAACAAATGTTAAAACAGTAACTTTGATACCTCACGATTCAAAGAAATCCGTTGCAAGCTTCACAAATGAGCGCTAAGGCTCAGACACCAATTGTAAGGTCCGAATTCTTTAGGATATTCAATCAACGATTTCAACAGCGTGTTGAACCTGGCGGAAACAGACTCGACACGTGACTAGTAGGTAGAATCAAAGAGGACGAGACACAATTCAACAGTCAAACGATTCGTATATTGATAAAATCACTGAAAACACAATACAGATCGTTCAACAACTCGTCTAACCAATTACAGAAAACAAAACATCTATGTATACTAATTACATGTAATCGGATAGGCTTGGGCCTGGCCCGCATACTTCAAGTATGAGGTTGGCCGCATACTTCAAGTATGCGGTTGGGAGCCGCAAACTTCAAGTATGCGGCTGGCCCATGAAGTATGCGGCCGCATACTTCTAAAAGGTTATCTTCTGAACTTTCCGGTAATCTCTTGATGTGTTAGCCTATTAGGTTTGATCCTTACAAAACATGGGTAACACACACAATTGTAAAGTAATTACGTGTGATAGTGTACAAGTTATCTAATCACTTGTGTATAGCGTCGGTATGAACTAACTAATCACTTTTTATTTTACTTTTTAATGATTTTGTTATGGTTTCGCTTTTTTATAAAGTTTTTGGAACATTACTACCTATTTCTTTTGTAACGCGTGGGTTTGTATAAATGTTTTGCCTTTTTTATATAAAGTTCTGAGTACGTTTATTTATTTTGTAAACGATAACTTTGTTAACGGTTTCGTTTTTTCTACACTTTTGAGGATGTTAATTTCTTATTCGGTTAAAAACTTTGTTATGGTTTCTTTTACGTGCTTAAACACGTGAATCTCATCGTCATAATACGTGTAACAATGGTCGCAAACGCAGCCTTAGCCAAGTTAATGTCGTCGTAACGCTCCACCGCAACGCGTGGCTTTTATGGTTTTCGACGAACCGAACCGATAACGGCCAAACTATCTCCAAAACCGATATGTCTTAGCTTCATACGTTTCTTTTATGTACTTTACCACGTGAATGTTACCGCCATGACACGTGTAACGAGGTTCGCAAATACACCCTTATACACTTTAATGTCATCGTACGGCTCCACCGCAACGCGCGGCTTTTATGATTTTCGATGAACCGAACCGATAACGACCAAACAACTTCCGCGTAGCGGAAAAAATTATAAACTTTCGCCGCGAAGCGCGGAAAAAAAACTAGTTTATATAACTTAGTCTCCCTTTTCTTAGTTTTTTCGGAATCTATTTTTTGTTTATTTTTTTTTATTTAACCCGTTTATTAACGCTTTTAATATTCTTTTAAAAATAAATTAAAAGGTACTTTAGATTTTCAAAAATTTTGTGAAGAAAAAGTAAATACAATTTGATTGTTTATTTTCTTATTTAAAATATACTTATTTTCTTATTTTATATAGTGTGGGTTATAGCGACCGACGGTAACATGCCGGTACTGTGAAGAATGAGACAGACACCGACTAAAAAACATCGGTACCGTTATATAACTGTCTTTTATCTATGTTTCCATTTCCACAACCGAGTCGTCATAACTTCATATGTTTCTTTTATATATTTAACCATGTTTTTAGTGTATTTAGTCACGTTAATATCACTGCCTCAACCGTGTCCGCCTCTTGCCGCATAACGAGGGGTAAAATTAATTTAATCACGTTTCTTTTGTGTTATTTACGTTAATGTCACCGTCTTAACCGTTTAAAGTATGTTCTCCGCAGAATGAGGGGCGAAATTAATTTTTTATTTATTAATAAATTTGATTGTTTATTTTCTTATTTAAAATTTATTTATTTTGTTATTTGTTAGTGAAATTTTTATTGTTGTTATTAATTTTCTTTTGAGATTTACATACAATTTTAAAAAAATAGTTAACTTAAATTAAAAAAACAGTTAACTTAAATTTTAAAAAAAAATAGTTAACATAAGGAATTTTTTTTTAAAAAGATATAACAATTGTAAAAAAATTACCGTTGCAACGTTGTTACGTATGTAACAACCGAAAAACAGGATTTTTTTACAATTGTTACATTTTTTTTTTTAAATTCCTTCGGTGCTTTTTAAATTTTTTGTAATAAAAAGTGATGAAAATATGTAACAAAACCACCCTATTTTTTTATTAAAAAAAATAAATTTGTTACATAGAGTTTTCATGAGTTTTCACAACTCATATGGGTTATTTAACATAGGGAGGTGCTAAGCATACATCATGTGGAGTCATAGCTCTCACTCACACATCATATCGAGTCGTAGATCGTGGACATTCATCATATTGCGTCGTAGCTCAAGAACATGTGTCATGCAAATTAGCTTAACACACATGGGGTAAATCTTCTCGTATCGTATCGGTGTCACATAGACAACTGCATTCGTACGTACATATGTAGCTGTGCATCAAAAGCTCCTACCGTTTACACAAAGTAGTCGTAATATTGTCTATCATAGTAGACATAAACATAGCGTCTTCATAGTAGCCGTATGTCATATCGTCTACCAAAGTCGCCATAGTAGCTCCTAACGTCTACACCAAATGGATGCAATCTTAGCGCTTACTGATGCAGCCGTAAACATAGCGTCTAAACGAAGTAGCCGAATACCGGCTACCGAAGTAGTTGATGTGTTGCAAAACACATGTCTTTTATCCTATTGTATTTGTGCGTTTTAGATAGTTTTGTATTTGTTTTTATCTGTTTTTATTTCGTATTGAGTATGTGTTATGTTTACAGGTGTTCATGTGGAATACGATGTTATATCATGAAGAAATCGAGCACGAGAGGAAGTCCAAGAAAAAGAAATTAAAAAGTTGGAATTTTGGATCTTCGCGGTACGCGAAGATGGGCATTGAGGAGTTCGCAGTACACGACAAAGAAAAGAACATGCCCCGACTAATTTGGCATTCACGGTACGCGAAGGGCTTCTAAGCTTGTTTCGCGGTACGCAAAACTTATAAAATCTGTGAAAAAGCCCTAAATCAAAATTTTATGTTTTGTAATGCCATTCTTTGGGGGTGTTGGACTTTTGGTCGTCACAGGAGAGTTCAAGGGCGATTTCTAGAGTAGAGAAGCCGTTGGAAGCCAAATCTTGGAGCTTTAGACATCGTATTGGTTAGATATTGATTATTCGGTTTTTGTGATTGATGATTGATTGTTTGATTGGTTCGATTGCTACTATGTTCTTGGTTTTTGCTACTGATTTACTGTGTTGGATCATGTTTCTTGGGTAAACACTTGTTACTGCCTAGGTTTATAATGAATACTTGATAATGTTTGGATCTTTTTCGGTTTTTGGTAATTTATGATGGTTTGACAATATTGTAGGCAATCTTAGTTCAATTCATATGATGTGTATGCATGCTTAGTACCAATTTATGATTGATCATCGTTCTGTATGCTTCTTTTTGGTTGCATATTTAGGTCACTTACTATGTGTTTGTGATTAGTTTATGGTTTTGCTAAAGCTAAGTAATCCATATGAGCGTTGATTCTTATATTGAGTATTCTTCCTATCTCGATAGCTGAAATGTGAGAGATAGTCGGTTAGTCTTCGGTAGTAGGTGTCTAGTTGTAAACGCTCTGAAAGGAGGTTTCCCCTAGGTTCTTAGTATTCTTTGCTAGTCCGTGTCATGTCGTTCTGTTATGAGATTACCCTTTGCATTCCTTGAATGTACTGTGACAGTGAGACTTAAAGGTGATTTGTCTATAGGGTACTTTATTGTCATTAGAGAGACTGAAAGGTAATCCAACTTCTGGTAAGCATTTTACATCCTTTAGAGTTTCCTTCTGGTCACACCCTGAGATTAATTAGGGATCCACCAGGTTGTCTAGGGTTGTTATCCTTAGAACCCCAGTTCCATCATAGTTTTCGTAACCGAGAGAAGTCTGAGTTTTACAAGTAGGATTCTGACCTAGGTAGTGCTTTCTCTATTCTTGAATTCATCTGAGTCTTTTGTCTGCTAGTTAGTTGTCAATCGTGAGTTCTTAGTTCTTGAGTTTACTTTAGTTTAATCTTAGTAGTAGAATTCCCCCAAAACCAATTAATCCAGTTCTAGTCAGAGTCTAGTTTAGTTATACATAGTGGCCTTAGGGTTCCATATCCGGTTTACCGTTAAGCTTAACTACATTCGATAGGTACACTTGCCTGTCAGTATGGTCTAGTTCATAGGTTTTCAAGAGTATTACTAGAGTGTCTAGGTTCGGTTTTGTATAGTTTTTATAGCCCGTCTAGATGACATCAGTAGTCGTTTACCATTCGGTTACATAATGCAGTCGTGCTTCGAAAGCTCCTACCATCCACGTGTGTGGCCATAAATAGTCTATCTTAGAAGACATAAACATACCATCTTCATAAGTAACCGTCTGGTTGCCCGTTTACCACAAAGGTAACCGTCGACACGTACATATAAGCACACAACAAAATCATTAATTTAACATTTAACTATTCATAGCGTGGACATAGCCACTATTTTTAAACATTTTTATAAATAGTTTAAGTATGCACCTCAACCCAAAATATATAAAACTTCTTTACAAGGGCATCTAGAAACTCACCTATGTTACATAGCAGGAGTATCGGGCCAAGGCACGGTCAGTAGTCTCTATGGATCTTTTAACTTGTACGTATACATCCTAAAGGACTTAGTTTCACACACTAGGTATTCTTTCTATTGTAGGTCCCGAGGGCCTCGGTTGAGCACATTGGAAGACTGAGATCAACAATGTAGACATGTTCGTGATTTGTGGGGGAACACGGGAACAAACGATATTGACAGAACAAGAACAGAAACATAACAAGAGAATCAATAGAAACGTAACACAATCCATAACAACGTTGTCATTAGACTACATACCGAAGGAGTATACATCTCTCATTTACACTCACGGTCCAGGGACCGGGAGAGCTCATCCCGGCCTCCCTCTCTCATTTCTTCACATTTGTTCCACACCCTACAACTGAGCCTAACACCTCTATTTATAGGGGTAGGAACAACCATTCCTGTGAACTTGTCTAAGTACGCAGGATATTTAGTCATGCGTACTTGTTAAGTACGCAGAACTAACTGATGAACTTGCTAAGTACGCAGGAACATTCTCTTGCATACTAGCTGAGTACACCGATACATAGAATTTTATCTATAGTTACTAAAACATGCTTCTACATCTATAATGAGAACTTAGAAGAACTCGCAACCATGAATCCCGAGAACTTATGAGATATGGAAAATGGATAACAAGACCGCTTTTCTAAATGGGCATCTTAATGAAAAATGTTTCTGTGCTACATTTAGAAGGTTTTGTAGATTCCAAACATCCTGAAAAGGTTTGTAAGTTTAAGAAATCCATATATGGATTAAAGCAATCATCTAGATGTTGGAATCTTCGATTTAGTGAGAAAATCAAAGATTTTGGTTTCATCATAAATGATGATGGTTTCATCTTAATGAAATGTTTATATGCTACATCTATAGTTAAGATTTTGCTTATATCCTTGGAATTAAGCTCTATAGAGATAGATTAAAGCGGCTCATAGGCTTAAGTCACCGTACTTACATTGACAAAATTATGAAACGCTTTTCAATGGATAATGCTAAGCGTGGGTACTTACCTATGGCACCTGGTATCATTCTGGATAAATCTCAATGCCCGACTTCGGATGACGCGATTAAAAGAATGAAAGAAATACCTTATGCGTCGGCCATTGGTTCCATCATGTATACAATGTTGTGTACACGCCAGATGTGTCCTATGCTTTAAGCATGACATGTAGGTGCCAACAAAATCCAAGATAGAATCATTTGAAGGTCGTTAAGGACATGCTAAAATACTTGAGAAGGACAAAAAATATGTTCTCAATATATGGAGTGATAGAGGAAGAACTTAGTGTGAAATGCCACACTGATGCTAGCTTCCAAATAGATCGAGATGATTCTCGATCACAGTCGGGATATGTATTTTATGTAGAATGTTTAATCAATGAATAGCTAAGAGTCATTCTAAACCTATTCATAATCGATCCAGATCGTAGGAACAATCATGAATTAAGATTATCTTGAATTGGATTCGGTAGTAAGAAGTTACAACCAGTATTCATAGATATTTAATGGAGAATAAATATTGGATGTGACTATTTCTCAAATCGATTCATGGATCATTGTCATGAGTGATTTTTGAAAATGGTAAAGTCATTATATCCTTAGAATTGAGAAACATATTGATTACTTGATTATACTTGTCACTATGCTTTAATATGGTTTAACGCCGTTCTCTAACCAGGCAGTCATAAGCACAATAGTTGGGTATAGTGAAAGGTATATGTAATCAATATGGGATATATTGCCTATTTAATGGGGAATGTCATACATGGGTCCCTCGTTGATTCAAACCGATACAGATACATGGTCACGCTCAAAACATAGTTTTGATTAACCACTTTGATTCTTTATCGAAAAACAGAAAGGTTAAACATCATATGAGATTGACATTGATCTATGTATCAAGTTTCAACAGGATGTCTAACACAGAAGGATAAATAACAGTCTTACTAGATGCTATCACCTTTGATGGATGAGTGCCTGATCTTTTTATTACATTAGATGACTTTAAGTCATATATTATTAGGGGTGCTGGGGCGTTTCTAGATGTACTACATCGCTTGCATTGATACATGTTGAATTTTAGACAACTGGGAACTTTTTGGATATGCATGCCCAAATCACAACATATATCAATGTGGCTACAAATATATGATGCTATGATAGTCTCACACTAAGCAAAATTATCCAACGAACGCTTAATTTGATTAAACGCTAAATCACGTCAAGACTGGTTATATGTATAATTATTATATGGTGAAATGATAGATATAATTATATGTGTATACATATAAAAATAGGGAGAAGTTCATTTCAGAACACTTAAATATTGCGAGAACAAGGGGAACAAACCTAAATCGTTTATTTTTTTTATTAATGGTATAAAAAATTAAAAGTTTATACTTTTTACATACAAATATGTATGTTTATCTACATAAAAAGCAATCAAAATAATTTTTGATTATGCTTTTATATATTTAAAAGTTTCCTACACATGTTTAGGTTATGTGTAGGTAAAAGAACCTACACATGTGTAGGTATGTATATAAATGAATTTTTTTCATATTTTTTTGTTTGAATTTCATGAAAAACAAATAAACATTACATTTATATAATTTTTTTATATTTTAAAACTTTTTAAGATTGAAAAAATGAATGATTTGTTTTGTTCTGCGTGTTCTCGTAATATTTAGTGTTCTGAATTGAACCCTCCCCTATAAAAATAAATAATATTTAGTAATTAATTAAATCTATGATTTATTAATAAATGTTGATTTATTAATCTTTTGCAACTAATCTTGTAATTATGTAAAATCTCATTAGTTGGTAAACTAATTAGATAATTTACGTTAATCACTTTTAGTTAGGTATCCAACTAGATAATTGGAATCTAATTAGGGATAAACTAAAAGACTAATAATTCAACAAGGTACAACTTGTAAGGCATGAGCTACACACTTGTTAACTTTTGATATTTATAATCTGTTTGGTACGAGGTAATGGAATGAACAAGGTATTAGAATGAACTAGGTAATGGAATGGACAAGGGAAAGAAATAGATCATTACCATCTTTGGCGGACCTAGCCTTTTGTCGGCAGGTCGGCCGACACTGTTAATTTTTTTTTCTTTGTTATATATGGTATATTTTCGAGCGATCCCCGTAAAATTTTGACACCGACCCACAAGAAATATATTTTTTAGGATTATAGATTTTTATAAATAAAAACCAATTAAATCAAACCTTTAACCCTATAACAATCGGCCCATAACCCATTAATTATAAAACTCTTAAACCATACCTTTAAGAGTTTAACTCAATAACCTTTAAACAAAATAAAAAATAAACCCAATACCTATTTAAATATTTTAAACCTAATTAATTATTGAAAAAATAGTTGATAATTGTGTTTGTTATATTGAAAAAGAGTTGTTTAGAAAAGTTCTTATAGATGATGTAATGGTTAGGTTTCAAAAATGAAAACCCGTAGAGAACAATTATAGGGATATTGTTTTTTTAGTTATTCATTTCTAATGACAAACATCGTATTATTATTGTTCGTTTATAATTTTTTCGGTTTTCATCGTTTTATTGTGTTACCCGACACGACCCGAATCCGGCCGAAAAAAAAAATAATTATTGACAATCAACCCCAAAAAATTCCGACCCCCATAAAAAAAATATCTAGGGTCTGCCACTGATTACTATTTCATTGGCTTGTTTGGTTACCCTATGAAAATGAAATGAATCATTACTTTTGTTGTTTGGTAGACAAGAAAATACTTTATGAAAAATAAAATATTTTTAACTAATAAATTAATACAATGGGTCGGGTCACGGGTCATGTCATAAGACTTGCCATGGTTTGGGGCAGGGGACGGGTCATGGTTTCAGGCATCGGTCGAGTAATGGTTCGGGCATGGTTCGGTTCATGGTTCGGGTTACAGGTCTAGTTATGAGTCGGGGCATGGGTCGTGTCATGAGTCGGGGCATGGGCCTGGCCATGGTTTGGGCCATTGGACATCTCATTGTTCGGGTCATGGGTCAAGGCATAGATCGAGTCATGGTTTGATGCATGGGTCGGGTCACGGTTCGGGCCATGGTTCGAGTCATGTGTCAGGGCATTGGACGGGTCATGGGTCGGGTCATGGTTCTAGTCATGGGTCAGAATTTGTTTCGGGTCATGGGTCAGGCCATGGTTCGAGTGATGGTTCGGTCATTATCTAAACAAAATCATTCAATTCATTGAAGAATGAAAAAAAACACCCCTCCCCAAGGAATGAAAATGATTAGAAGGGAAAGAATCACATTTCTTATACAATGATCCATTCAATTCTTATATGATTATCAAACATGTTTTTTTTTCATTCTATCACAATGACCCACTTCATTCCACCATACATTCATACATAAATACTACCTTAGTGCAATGTTTTGAAACCCGGACCGGACCGGCCGGTCGGACCGGGAACCGGTGGTCTGACCGGTCCGGTTACATGTGTTGAACCGTTTCTGCAGCGAACCGGTGGTCGGACCGGTTGAACCGGCGGTCGGACCGGAAACCGGGTGGTCGGACCGGTTGAACCGCTTGACTATTTTTTTTTTTTTAATCTTTTTTAAGTCTCTTGGCTTCTTATTTCGTAGATAATTGTTAGTTTAAAATTATTGGAATTGACTTGTTGGTGGTTTTTGAAAGGATTAAAAGCTATTTAGACTGATATATTTTTATAATATTTATGACGTCGTCCGGTTCTTAAATCCGGTTCTACCGGTCGGACCGGTCCGACCAGTGGACAGGTAAGGAGACCGGTTCGACGTCCGGTCCGGTTCTGAAAACATTGCCTTAGTGGTCAAAGGATAAGATGTTTAGGTAGTTAAATATAGCATTCTTATTGGAACATTTTGGATTTCCTTGATGACTCGGCATAAAACTTGACAATCTAGCTTTTCTTTTCTCTTATTAACAACAGGGAGACATAGTTTTCGGCCAAGCATCTTAGACAAGATAGAATTGTCTCAAAGTTGATTATTTCATAATTGCTTTAGGGCATAAGGTGATTTGTGAGGTTATAGGTAGCTTTTGAGAGTTATTACAATACCTACATCATTCTAAGTAGTACAAGATAGAGGTTCTTGAAGTTCATCGTTATCTTGACAAGGGTTGATTGATTTGGCTAGCACCAAGTTGGGAATTATTGCTTGGTGTGGATACTTCATAGTGGAGGTTCATCTATAATAAACGTTAACCACTTTGATTCAAAGGTTGTAGTTCTAAACATCCTATGGTTGGGTTTTTCTTTAGTTTCAAGATCTCCTCTAATTGGATCATTGGTGGGTTTCATAAATTTGTTATAAAAGTTAGAGTAAATTACCGTTTGCGTCCCTGTGGTTTACACGATTTAACAATGCGTCCCTAACACGAATTTTTAACGCTTTGAGTACATGTGGTATACAATATGTAACACTCTGAGTCCCTAGACTTAACTCCTTTTAAATTTAGGTGAAATGTATGTTGTATCCTTTTACTGTATAATAGTATGCGTCCCTAAAAACATGTAATATTTGTTTGCGTCCCTTTCGGAGTCCCTTTATGAGTCCCTGTGATATAGGGTTATATAAAATGGGGTGGGGACTCAATGTGATATTATATATAAATTCGTGACTTTGAAACTTTAAGTTTTAGATTTTATTAATGAATATCAGTAGTTATAATATCATATAAGATAAAATCTAAAGTCACAGTTTCGTTTGACAAAAACGCGATTATGCGCGTAAAGTAAGGTTTACGGTTTAAAAAATCCGATTCATCCGAAATTAGGGTTTTAGTGTGATTTTAGCACCCAATTTAAAAGTCCAAATTTTATACTTTTAATATGATAATACTTCTGTCCAGACTCCCATTAAGACTTTTATAAAAATATTTTTATACAAAAATTTCCAAAAATAATAACTTTTTATAAAGTTTTAATGGATAATAATTCTAAAATCATATTTAGACATAAAATTAATGCTTGAAACTTTCACTAATTGTTCATATACATATATAAAAATTTTTGACCAATTTTCATAATTATTCAATATCCAGATTATTTATTATGAATATAATATTATTAAAAATTAACAAATTCTAAAAAAATAGTTAAACTTGTCTAAACTTTACCAAAGTTTTACCAGATTAGTGATAGGTCCATATGAGATTTCATTAAAAGTTTCAAGTCCTAATGTAGTCCAGAAGTATATGATCCCAAATTCAATCTTTAAAATTTCATAAATACCAAACACCTACTTAAACAACTCCAAATTTCATGAATTTTGGACAAGAATCATGTTTTATCATAAACTAATTACTAACCAAATTCCAGATTTTTCCCAATTTTCATGTATTAAACTTGTAGTAATTTTAATAAATAATCTATAAAGAGTTTGGTTACCAAAATTTCTAGATCAAACTTTTTGTATAAATACTACTGTTTATAAATAAATTTGGGTGCTAAATCACATTTTCAGAAAAAATCCATCAAAACAATTGTCGTATAAAAATAAATATATTAGTTTCATTATTTGTTTCACGTGAAATAGGGTTGGGTGTATAACCTAATAACCACTAAAAATACCAAATATCTCAATACTAAATATTTTCGGGTTCAATTCCCAAACAATGACTTATAAAACTATTCTAACATAAAATCAAAGCTTAACGGGTAAAGTTTATACCTTCCGTATAAATGGTTCGCATACGCGAAACCTCCCGTATCATATGCAATACGAACCAAAAACACCATTAGGATCATTTTTATCTCCCGAGCATTCCCACATGCTCAAAATTGACATGCAAAGCCGTTTCGATGGCCATGCAACCCGATCAATTTCCTGTTTTCGATCCTAGAAACTGTTACAATCTGTTCGTATTCAAAAATATACTTCCCAACATATGATCGGCATTTCCTTCGGTGCAAACATTCATATATTTTCTAAGAAACTACTGTCCAACAATTGTCACGATCCAACGGTTGGATCTCCGGGGATCGACGATTCTTTGAGACCCAGTTTTTCAAATCCGAAAATCCGATCAGTCACATTCGAGGGTATGAAAAGCATACCTAGATAGTTCTGATCAAATATTCCTCCAGTAGGGTTTTGCGTCTATGTGTTGACAAGATCATATCCAAAATTCATGCATTTCTAACGGTCGTATTTCCGGGGATCGTCCGATCTGTAAGACTGCGCATGCATAAAACTTTCTGGACAGAATTTAAAAACTCTTTTTAACGAATTTAAGCAAGGATTTAGACAAATCTAAGCTTACCATTGCGTTCGTAGCGTCGAGAAATGGTTCTAGGGGAAAAACGGGATTCGGCCGCCACCGGCCACCGCGCCGGACCACCGTTGACCGCCACGCACCACCGCCGGACCACCACTACCTCGCCGGAATCCTCTCCAGCCCTCTCCACTCTCTCTCTCTAACTTTTTCTGAATTTTTGCAAAATGAGAAAGTGGGTGAAGACGGGGTATTTATAGCCCCTGTGCTCTCCGATCGCGCGTCAGTTTTTCGCTTAAACGAACCCGATAAAAATAGTGGCGTTATTTTACCCAAAAATAACTCGTTAGAATTTAATATTTTCTCTCGAGTCCTTGCGTCTCGTAAATATATATCCTTTCGGATTTAAATTAAATTTTACGAAACTGCTCGACTCAGGTGTTAACACGTATGGACCTGAACTTGATCAACTTTTTGACATTATAACACCAAAATAAATCTTGCTTTTATCTTCCGTTCACTAACGAGTTTCTTTCGTATGAAAGTATATTTCAACATAATAATACTATTATTATTATATGAACTCCTCGAACGCGGTGTAGACCTGAAAATTCGCGGTTGTCACACTTATATGAGTTGTCAAAGTTAATTCTGGAGGCCATTCCTAGGTTCATGCTTTTCGCATATGACATAGTGTTGATTGCGGAAAATAAATAGGACTTGAACAAGATGCTAGAGGATTGACGCGCAGCTTTAGAGAGCGAAAGCCTATGCATCAGTCGATCTAAAACATAGTACCTTCAGTGTAATTTCAGCGGGGAAAACATTGAGGAGGACACCCAGATAACCATTGGAGACCAGGTTGTACCGCAAACAACCAAGTTCAAGTATTTAGGATTGCTCATCCAGAGTGACGAGGACATCGATTGTGACGACGCTCAAGAAGACACAAACGCGAAAGGTGGATGTGTAGGAACATGATGATGGATCAGATAAGAAATGAAGCCCTTAGGATTATATTAGGGCTAGCACATATCTCAGGTAAGATCAGGGGGAAGTGGAGATGGTTTGGGCACGTACGGAGGAAGCAAGGGACGACACCGATAAGGAGTGTGGAAACCATCAGGGTTGAGAGGAAGAGGAATATAGGCACACCGAGACTGACATGGGATGACCATATTGGACAAGATTTATTAGACTTGCACCTCTCGGAAGACATGATCGATGATAGGACTATTTGGAGACGTCGAATCAGGGTTAAAAGACTTTGTTACAACTTTGTTATACCAACTTTATAGGTGTGCCTCCAGTCTGGGGTGAGGATCTTAGATATTTCCTAGGTTACCTTTTAGACATATGTGTTAGTGTTAGTGTTAGTGTTAGCTACTTTCTAGATTTGTCTCCGGTGTGAGATGTGCATGTAGTCTTGGATGTGTTTTCAGTCTTACCTACCTCGCTTTAGCCTTAGATATTTTTGTATATTACTTCTCTTTTGAGTGTTGCTAATGTCGATATGATTTGCTTGCTATGATGTTATGTTATAGGTGGAAAAAACGTATATTACTTCGCTAAGTCAATATGATGTTCTTGCTATGATGCTATGTTATTTATAATGATATGAGTTTTTCGTGTATTAGTTGCAATATTATACCATTTAAAAAAAATAAAAAGTAAAAAAAAAAAAATTTAAGCTGTGGTTTGGGTGCAACCTCTCTATCACACGGGATAAAGGTAAGGTTTGTCTTTATCTCACCTTTCTCAGAGCCTACTTGTTGAGTAGGATTCACCGGGTATGTTTGTTTGTTTGTTTAGCTCATACTTGTTTGATCGTAATTTAATATCATAATAATAATAAATTTAAATTGTATAAATATTAAAACTTAGATATATTGTTCCTCCGAAATTAGAATCCGTATTATCCGGTAACCAATGGTAGATGTCAGGGCTACTTTACAAAGTGGAGGGAGTAAGTTGTTATTTCTTGTAAGTCGCTATCAATTTTATAAATAGTCAAAGGTATCACAGAGCCTGCTGGTTGAATGTTAGTTCCATGACTTTTTAAATAGAAGTCATGGGTTCGAGTCTCGTTTAAAACAAAATATTTAAGGTTGAGCCATGACTTTTCTCAATTGTGGGTTTCCTCGTAGGTGATGTGGTGCCGGATCACCACGCTTCAATTCTTTGGACGAAAAGATAATCCATTTGTTAGGGTGATCCGGATATTTGGGTCTTTATCCTTAAAAAAAAGTCAATAGCTTAAACAAGACATTTATAACATCATAAAATATTTTAATTCTAGAAAGCAACCACATCAATATTTTATCATGAAGGAAAAATCAACCAAACACATCTAGCAGAGTGATTTTTTTTAATGGGCATTGTCTCCTAATTTTAATGGAGTTTAGGTTAGATACCATATAATGTATTTACAGGATTTAACTAGGGTGGCACTCTTGATTCATTCATTAAAAAAATAGGTCTATTTGGGCAAAAATCAATTGAATATGGGTTAATTTGGGTGACTTTAAATTAGTCAACACGTTAATTTGGAACGGGTCAATTTGGGTCACCTCAAATATTCAATGGGTTCATTTGGGTCACCGTAAATAAGTCAACACGTCAAAATGATCAAATATTATAAAATTTTGTTAATTTAAAAATAGTGCATATGCGCCTCCCAACGTTGTCACCCCACCCCCACCCGCCACAGTCGCACCACCCCACCCAGCACCCCACATGTCGTCGCCCCGCCCCCCTCCGCCCCCACCCCACCTACCACCGCCACCACCGCCACCCGCATTCGCCGCCAACAACCCGCCCACCGCGCCCCCGACGACCGGTCCGCCACCGCCACCCCGCCCCCAACACCACCCACCCCGCCACACCCCACCATGCTGCCACCCCCCACCCCACCCCGCCACCACCCACCCCACCCCACCACGCCGCCACCCGCCCGATCGTCGCCGCCACCCACTCCCACCCCGCCCACCCCCACCCACTCTCGCCACACCCCACCTCTCCGCCACCGCCCACCCCCACCCCTCCACACCTGCCCATCCGACACACCCTACCACGTAGCCACCGCTAGTAGCCGCCACCTACCCCACCCACCCCCATCCCTGCTGTCACACCCCCAAATTTCACTAACGGAGTTTTACCGTTTGGAAGGTGACACACCGGGATCTCAGTCATTAGTTACATCAAACGACACTATATGGGACTTGAAATGTCATAACATAAAAGTTCAGATTTAATGTGGAAGCGTAAACGTTAAAATGAAGTAAAAAATAATTACACGTAACGATCGTCAATTAATGTAATTAAATAAACTGTTTAAAATATTCGAAATGAATGATATGACAGTAGGACTCCATGCATGTCCTAAGTACGCAACCTGTGCCAAAGCGACCTGAGAAACATGTAAGAAAAAGTGTCAACACGGGGTTGGTGAGTTCACAGGTTTCAAGTTTACAATAATAGAGTGTTTGCCAGATTATGTACATTCACTATGCATATCTATAGGTAGCTAGCCTATGTTCATGTCTTACTAAAGCGCTCACAACCGAAGCTGACTGTTTGTGTTTGTATGCATCCTGCCAGGTCTATCAAC
This sequence comes from Smallanthus sonchifolius, assembly GCA_023525975.1. Lineage (NCBI taxonomy): Eukaryota > Viridiplantae > Streptophyta > Magnoliopsida > Asterales > Asteraceae > Smallanthus > Smallanthus sonchifolius. The sequence continues at coordinate 23,743,523 of CM042043.1, forward strand.
TCTGGCAAATGTGAGTAGGCTAACATTTCACCCGTTCGACCTCCAATCGAGTTAGCGCGACTAACGCGGGTGGGGCTTGTCAAACCAGTAGTACTACTAAACATTACCTCGCTAAGATCCATATTAACGGTTCGATGTATGATGAGGACTTTCTGTGATAGTGTGTCACGCTTAGCCTCAACAGTAATAACATATGAATTACAATAATCTAAAATAGTTGTGTCATGTTTTCTCCCCCAACGGGAAAAACATGTAACATAATGTTTGTCTGCGTACCTGTTTCTCCCCCACGGGGAAAACAAGTAAAAATATAATAGTTGGTGTTCATATTTGTTTCTCCTCAACAGAAAAACAAGTAAAATATGTTTGTGTGTAAGCATGTTTCTCCCCCAATAGTAAAACAAGTAAAAAGGGGCCGTGAAACTCACTTGCGTTGCGTTGTAGGCAGTATCACACAAGTATGAGATTTAGAACCTCAAGTGTTAGCCTGCACAGCTTACGTATGCCCTAAAATTATAAACACATAAGTTAGGGACATATGGGAATTTGTGACGACGACACGGAAGATTTGAATGCCCAGAAGTATACGTGGGACTAACGAGTAGACGATCGTGTCCACGGGAATGAGGGTTTCTTAATAAAATAATTATTAAGGTAAATACGTTTCGTGTCAAGCATTTCTGATTGCGAATAAATATTCAGACGGTTGTACCATTTAAAATGGTTTAGGAAAATAATATAACTAAATATATTATTTTTAAGTTTGTAAGATTAAAATAATCATTTGTGTGGCAAAATATATTATTTTTATTCGAGCATAAAACCGAGTGTAATTAATATAAATAATTATATTATTTAATAGTTTAGAACGTTTCATAAAGTTTATAAACGTGGTAAAAATAATATAAGAATATATATTATTTTTAATTAGTGTCACGGGTTGAAAATAATATAAATATATTATTTTATTAGGAGTCACGGTTTGAGAATAATATTAACATATTATTTTTAAGAATGAGAAAATAATATTAAATAGGTTATAAAACCAAACCCGAGCCTACGGGTTATTTTCCTAGCTAAAACACTTTAATATATAATATAATAATATAGGGTATAGTTTTTTATAAAATGGAAATCATTGAAAAAGTCCCTAAAAATAATTGCAGGAGACCGGACTCGAACCCGGGTCTCCTGCGTATAAGTCCAACACCCTAACTAACTCCGCCCGCTAGGGTCTCGCAATAGAAATCGGATCAAAAATGGTTTTGACATATCAGTCTCCCGTGTTCTTCCCCCCTCGAAGCCAAACCCAAAACCAGTCCCGATTCCAACCGATTTGATCGTGATTGGCTAATAGATCATAGTGCTTTTACTCATCAACCGATTTCGAGTCTTAGGATGTAATTTACTTTAAAAATCGTTAAGCTGAGAGTTGTTAATTTCAGCTTCAAAACGCCGAAACCCTAGGTTCTAACATGAAATCGATTTGCTTAAATTCGATAATATTAACAGATGAAATTATAGGGCTTTCACAGAGTTGGTGATTTTGAAACTATCCATGTGGTTTAATTGCATTGAGATTGTGCCTGGGGTGTAGTTCGATTAAACTGGGTTCGCGAAGAACCCTAGATTCAGGTTAAGATTAATTCGGTGTTATAAGATCTCAAATGGTTAGGGCTTTCAATCTACGGCGGATTTAGAATCTAAACATGTAGTTTAATTAGATTTAGGTGATGTCCGGATTAGAGTTTGACTAAATCGAAATCAGATGAACCCTATGTACTGGGTTATGCTTAATTCGATGTTGTGGGTCCAAATTAGGTTAGGGCTTTAGTTGTAGACAAGGAAACGAAACTAAGGGTGTGATTAGTTACCAGATTCGATGTCGAATTGGAAGAGTTCGACTAAAAGGGATCCCGACTTCGACGAGTTTGGTCTCCGGCGACTACGGCTCCTCCTCCGGTCGAATTCAACTGTGCCAAAGCTTCTGATTGATGGGATTAAGGTGTTTGTTGAGTTTGATTTCGAGAATAACACACCACATGGTCGAATTCGATGAACTAAGACGTGAGGGTCGACGGTTATGGTTTAAAGTTCTTAATGGGATTAATCTGTGCTCATTATGGACCAATAATGGATGTAAATGATCCAATGATGGTCTCCATAATCATAATCATGCGTTACAACTTGAATTTGGATTGATTATAGTTTGTTGTTTGCGAATTTGGATCCAAAGGGGCTACGGGTTTGACTCTCAAAGTCAACAAAAGCAAAACTCATTCAATTTTGACTTTTTGGAGTCAATAGAAAGAGTTTAGGGTTATTACAATATTAGTCCTTGTACTATTAGTTGGAATAATGACAGAAATAATCCCTGGAGTTTTGTGATGAGGTTAAGAACATGGTTATTTGACTTTCAAAAGTCAACAGGAACACAATTACCAAACTTTGACTTTCAGAGTCAATATGAATTGAGTTTGGACTAGTTACAGAATTAGTCCTTGAAGTTTCATGTAATATAGTTTGGATTAATGGCAGAATTGGTCCCTGAGGTTTGAACTTGAGTTAGCTTGGAAAAGTCCGGATTGTCACATCATCCCCTACTTAAAAGAATTTTCGTCCCGAAAATTAAATAATATACAAAACATTTCCCGGGATATCACATCATCCCCTAGTTAAAAGAATTTTCGTCTCGAAAATTAAATAGTACCTTAAGAATTTGACACGGAGTGCTTGAACAGATTAGGATAATTGAACATCATCTGATCCTCGCGCTCTCATGTGAATTCCGGTTTGCGTTTCGAGTTCCAACGAACTCTGAAAATAGGGATTTTACTGTGTTTTAACGTTTTGACTTCCCTATCCATAATTTCCACGGGTTCCTCGATGAAACGTAACTGTTCATTAATGTGTAGTTCCTCAAGAGGAACTGCGAGTGATTCGTCTGCTAGACATTTCTTCAAACTTGAGATGTGAAAGACATCGTGTACACCACTAAGTCCTTCCGGTAGGTCCAGTTGATACGCGACTGGGCCAATTCTCTTTACTATCTTGAAAGGTCCAACATAACGAGGGTTTAGTATAGCTCGCTTCCCGAAGCGAATGACACCTTTCCAAGGAGAGACTTTGAGTAAGACCATGTCACCTATTTGAAACTCTAAGGGTTTACGACACTTGTCAGCATAGTTCTTTTGACGATCACGAGCTGCCGCCATACGGTTTCTAATTTGAACGATCTTTTCAGAAATTTCGAATACAAGTTCAGGACCTGTAAGTTGGCTATCCCCAACCTCGGTCCAACAAATAGGAGAACGGAATTTCCGTCGATAAAGTGCTTCAAATGGAGCTGCCTTGATGCTAGTATGATAGCTGTTGTTGTAGGAGAACTCTACCAACGGTAGGTGAGACTCCCAAGTGTTACTAAATCAATCACACAAGCTCGTAGCATGTCCTTCGGTGTTTGAATAGTACGTTCTGTTTGGCCATCTATTTGAGGGTGGTATGTTGTGCTCATATCTAGACGCGTGCCTAAGGCTTTATGTAACGACTGCCAGAAACGAGAAGTGAATCGTGCATCACGATCCGAAATAATAGAGATTGGCACCCCGTGCCGAGAGACTATTTCTTTCAAGTAAGTACGAGTAAGCTTATCCATTTTGTCGGTCTCTTTGGTTGCTAAGAAGTGAGCGGACTTTGTTAATCGATCAACAATTACCCAAATGGTATCACATCCGGTAGGAGTTCGTGGTAATTTGGTGATGAAGTCCATGGATATTTGTTCCCATTTCCACATGGGAATTTCTGGTTGTTGCAGAAGGCCGTATGGTTTTTGATATTCAACTTTGACCTTCGCGCAAGTCAGACACTTACTAACATAGGTGGCTATATCGGTCTTCATCTTTGGACACCAATATAGCACCTTTAGGTCACGGTACATTTCGTCGGAACCTGGATGTATCGAGTAACGAGATTTATGAGCCTCGTCCATAACTAGCTCCCTTAGGTTTCCGAATACTGGAACCCATATTCGCTCGGCAAAGTAGCGAATACCGTCAGATTTTACTTCAGGTTGTGCTTCCATACCGCGTGTACTTTCCAGCGGTAGATTTTCTTCTTTTAGGGCTTCGAGTTGAGCACTACGAATTTTGTTAGGTAATCCAGGGTGAATAGTAAGCTGTAATGATCGAACTCGTTTGGGTTTCGTTTCCTTTCGACTTAGGGCATCACCTACAACGTTAGCTTTACCCGGATGATACCGGATCGCACAGTCATAATCATTCAAGAGTTTGACCCAACGACGCTGTCGCATGTTCAACTCTTTCTGCTCGAATATGTGCTGAAGACTCTTGTGATCGGTGTAGATGGTGCATTTGGTACCGTACAAGTAATGTCTCCATATCTTAAGTGCGAAGACTACGGCTCCCAACTCTAAGTCATGAGTGGTGTAGTTTCTCTTGTGGACCTTTAGTTGACGTGAAGCGTATGCGATCACCTTTTCGCGTTGCATTAAGACACAACCCAGACCCTGAATAGATGCATCACAATACACTACAAAATCATTGGTTCCTTCCGGAAGAGCTAGAATAGGTGCACTGCAAAGTTTCTGTTTAAGATGTTGGAATGCTGACTCTTGGTTATCGCCCCAATTATAGGCTTTACCCTTTTGAGTTAAGGCAGTGAGAGGTTGAGAAATTTTTGAAAATCCTTCGATGAATTGACGGTAATATCCAACCAATCCCAGAAATTGTCGCACCTCAGTCGGAGTCGTCGGTACTGCCCAATTCTTGATGGCTTCTATCTTTGATGGGTCGACATGTATTCCTTTCTCGTTAACCATATGCCCTAGAAACTGAACTTCCCGAATCTAGAATTCACACTTAGAAAACTTAGCATACAGTTGCTCTCGCTTAAGTAATTCCAAAATTAGGCGTAGATGTTCCTCATGTTCTTCCTTGTTCTTGGAATAAATGAGGATGTCGTCGATGAAAACGATAACGAATTGGTTAAGGTAAGGCTTACACACACGGTTCATGAGGTCCATGAATACCGCAGGTGCGTTGGTTAACCCGAAAGGCATGACCATAAACTCGTAATGGTCGTACCTTGTTCTGAATGCAGTCTTAGAAATATCCTCTTCTCGGACTCTTAACTGATGGTAGCCGGACCTAAGATCTATTTTGGAATAGAAACTTGATCCTTGGAGTTGGTCAAAGAGGTCATCTATGCGAGGTAAAGGGTATCGATTCTTGATTGTGACTTTATTCAGCTTCCGGTAGTCAATACACATACGGAAAGTTCCGTCCTTCTTCTTGACAAATAGTACCGGAGCTCCCCACGGCGATGAACTAGGTCGGATGAAACCTTTATCCAACAAATCTTGCAATTGAGTGGACAACTCTTGTAATTCACTAGGTGCTAACCTATAAGGTGCCAGAGCAATTGGTGCCGCTCCGGGTGCTAGATCGATTTGGAATTCAACTTGACGGTGAGGTGAAAGACCAGGCAGGTATTCAGGAATTACTTCCGGGAAGTTACGAATGATCGGAATGTCATCAATCTTCTTTTCTTCAGATGGTTGCCCGGTGACAAGAGCCAGAATAGCAGTATGCCCCTTTACGTAAGCACTTATGTGCTTTCATGAAGGATACGATGCCTACGACAGCACCAATCCTTTCGCCTTGGACAGAAGGGTTCCTCCACTCGGGAGAGGAATGCGAATGATTTTGTCACGATAAATGATTTCGGCTAGTCCTCAGATAACCAATCCATACCGACAATTATGTCAAAACTGCCAAGTGTAACTGGCATGGGGTCAATGTCGAGCTTATGACTAGCTAATCCGAGTTTACATCCTATAAGAACGTGAGTCGCTTCGATTATCTGACCGTCTGCTATCTCTATGGTATACCTAAATTCTGATAGAGTTGGAGTACGACCGCACCATCATGAAGTTTGTGAAATCATGCTGAGACTTCTAGTGAGACTTGTGCTTATAAGGTAAGCATCGTTCAACGCAAAGGCTAAGAGAAAAGGTTCACATGCAAGGAAGAAAATTTTTATGAAGTATAGATTCTAGTAGTATAAGGGATAGGATATCCGTTTAAGTAATTGCTTTCAACTTATGGTCAGTTAGATTAAATACTCGTTTTCCAATGTCATTGGAATAACTGGATATGCTGGGGTATGAATCAAATTAGACCAAGGATTAATCACCGGATGAGGTAACAAGGTCAAATGGAATCTATTGTTGGATTGTAAGGAATAACGTGTTGGTTTTGGAAGGGCTTCCCAAATTCCGCTTACATAGTTGGAGTCGGTGGATTTACCATGAGGTTCTACTAGAGTTTCAATCGATATGGTTTCATTGATCGAGTCTGGATGAGAGTCTTAAGTTCACTAAGGCTCTTACATGAGTGAAATCAAATGATGGGTCCTATGGATGATAGTTCAATGTGTTCGTAAATATCTTCAACATGATTGTCGCGTCTATCAACTGTTAAACAGGTTTTAACGATACCCACTAGTCGTTGAGCGGGTCACGAGAATTTCTACTGTCAATGGAAATATAAGTATGTAGATCATAAAGTAGGACCATTTATCCACACACTAGGTTTCACCAGGACTTACATGCACCTCAAATTATTATTACGTGTGCACCCGTAATGATAATTTTCTTTGCATGTTCACCCTAGTTCTCCCTGTCATGTGTCATAATGTCCTTTAGTTTGTATTTCCGAATATAGAGTATTGTTAGAGATGATAAGTTATCGGAAAGCTTAGTCATTAATCATAAGTTGATCAACTAGGACTCATATCAGGATGAGTAGTCAGAAATCGTTTGATCCGAGTATTCACTCGAGTTGAAACACAATACAAGAGTCCAATCCAGCGGATTGTAGATGAGGGCATGAAACAAACATGTACACGAAATGCGACTTCAAAAAATGAAACTAATTCATGAATACAAGTTATAGGAAGCATGTAAGAAAAAGTGTCAACACGGGGTTGGTGAGTTCACAGGTTTCAAGTTTACAATAATAGAGTGTTTGCCAGATTATGTACATTCACTATGCATATCTATAGGTAGCTAGCCTATGTTCATGTCTTACTAAAGCGCTCGCAACCGAAGCTGACTGTTTGTGTTTGTATGCCTCCTGCCAGGTCTATCAACTCTGGCAAATGTGAGTACGCTAACATTTCACCCGTTCGACCTCCAATCGAGTTAGCGCGACTAACGCGGGTGGGGCTTGTCAAACCAGTAGTACTACTAAACATTACCTCGCTAAGATCCATATTAACGGTTCGATGTATGATGAGGACTTTTTGTGATAGTGTGTCACGCTTAGTCTCAACAGTAATAACATATGAATTACAATAATCTAAAATAGTTGTGTCATGTTTTCTCCCCCAACGGGAAAAACATGTAACATAATGTTTGTCTGCATACCTGTTTCTCCCCCACGGGGAAAACAAGTAAAAATATAATAGTTGGTGTTCATATTTGTTTCTCCTTAACAGAAAAACAAGTAAAATATGTTTGTGTGTAAGCATGTTTCTCTCCCAATAGTAAAACATGTAAAAAGGGGCCGTGAAACTCACCTGCGTTGCGTTGTAGGCAGTATCACACAAGTATGAGATTTAGAACCTCAAGTGTTAGCCTGCACGGCTTACGTATGCCCTAGAATTATAAACACATAAGTTAGGGACATATGGGAATTTGTGACGACGACACGGAAGATTTGAATGCCCTAAAGTATACGTGGGATTAACGAGTAGACGATCGTGTCCACAGGAATGAGGGTTTCTTAATAAAATAATTATTAAGGTAAATACGTTTCGTGTCAAGCATTTCTGATTGAGAATAAATATTCAGCCGGTTGTACAATTTAAAATGGTTTAGGAAAATAATATAACTAAATATATTATTTTTAAGTTTGTAAGATTAAAATAATCATTTGTGTGGCAAAATATATTATTTTTATTCGAGCATAAAACCGAGTGTAATTAATATAAATAATTATATTATTTAATAGTTTAGAACGTTTCGTAAAGTTTATAAACGTGGTAAAAATAATATAAGAATATATATTATTTTTAGTTAGTGTCACGGGTTGAAAATAATATAAATATATTATTTTATTAGGAGTCACAAAGGTTATAAAACCAAACCCGAGCCTACGGGTTATTTTCCTGGCTAAAACACTTTAATATATAATATAATAATATAGGGTATAGTTTTTATAAAATGGAAATCATTGAAAAAGTCCCCAAAAATAATTGCAGGAGACCGGACTCGAACCCGGGTCTCCTGCGTATAAGTCCAACACCCTAACCAACTCCGCCCGCTAGGGTCTCGCAACAGAAATCGGATCAAAAATGGTTTTGACATATCAGTCTCCCGTGTTCTTCCCCCTCGAAGCCGAACCCAAAACCAGTCCCGATTCCAACCGGTTTATTCGCGATTGGCCAATAGATCATAGTGCTTTTACTCATTAACCGATTTTGAGTCTTAGGATGTAATTTACTTTAAAAATCATTAAGCTGAGAGTTGTTAATTTCAGTTTCAAAACGCCGAAACCCTAGGTTCTAACATGAAATCGATTTGCTTAAATTCGATAATATTAACAGATGAAATTATAGGGCTGTCACAGAGTTGGTGATTGCGAAACTATCCATGTGGTTTAATTGGATTGAGATTGTGCCTGGGGTGTAGTTCGATTAAACTGGGTTCGTGAAGAACCCTAGATTCAGGTTATGATTAATTTGGTGTTATAAGATCTCAAATGGTTAGGGCTTTCAATCTACGACAGATTTAGAATCTAAACATGTAGTTTAATTAGATTTTGGTGATGTCCGGATTAGAGTTTGACTAAATCGAAATCAGATGAACCCTAGGTACTGGGTTATGCTTAATTCGATGTTGTGAGTCCAAATTAGGTTAGGGATTTAGTTGTAGACCAGGAAACGAAACTAAGGGTGTGATTAGTTACCAGATTAGATGTCGAATTGGAGGAGTTCGACTAAAATGGATCCCAACTTCGACGAGTTTGGTCTCCGGCGACTACGGCTCCTCCTACGGTTGAATTCAACTGTGCCAAAGCTTCTGATTGATGCGATTAAGGTGTTTGTAGAGTTTGATTTCGAGAATAACACACCACATGGTCGAATTCGATGAACTAAGACGTGAGGGTCGACGGTTATGGTTTAAAGTTCTTAATGAGATTAATTCGTGCTCATTATGGACCAATAATGGATGTAAATGATCCAATGATGGTCTCCATAATCATAATCATGCGTTACAACTTGAATTTAGATTGATTATAGTTTGTTGTTTGCGAATTTGGATCCAAAGGGGCTACGGGTTTGACTCTCAAAGTCAACAGAAGCAAAACTTATTCATTTTTTACTTTTTGGAGTCAACAGAAAGAGTTTAGGGTTATTACAATATTAGTCCTTGTACTATTAGTTGGAATAATGACAGAAATAATCCCTGGAGTTTTGTGATGAGGTTAAGAACATGGTTATTTGACTTTCAAAAGTCAACAGGAACACAATTACCAAACTTTGACTTTCAGAGTCAATCTGAATTGAGTTTGGACTAGTTACACAATTAGTCCTTGAAGTTTCATGTAACATAGTTTGGATTAATGGCAGAATTGGTCCCTGAGGTTTGAACTTGAGTTAGCTTGGAAAAGTCTGGATTGTCACACCTGCCACCTCCCACCGTATTGGTCGATACCGTTTTGACTCGGACTAATTTTGCTCCAAACCCGTTTTGACCCGAAGTCATTTTGCTCCTAACCCGTTATGACCCGTGACCCGAACCCGCTCGACCCGCCTAGTTTGCCGGGCCTAATTTAAACTAACATCACTTTTATAAAATGCAATCATCGGTACCACTAAACCACAATAAAATCGGCACATATAATTCATCTGTATACTCTAAATAATATTTGATATTCAAGTGCCACCCCTAAGTTTTCTTTAGGTAATAACTAGAACAAAATAGTATTAACCATTTAATCATAAATATAAGAGTAAATTATAATTTGAGTCTCCAACGTTTATTTATTTTAACTAGTTGAGTCACTTATGTTTCAAAATCTCAGTCTAAACCCTGATTTTTCATTTTTTTTTACTCCATTTGAGTCCAGATGACTAACGTCGTTATATTTAACAGTTAATTTTTTTCTTAATCGACCAAAATACCCTCAGGGACTTAAATGGTTAAAAATGTTATATAGTATATAATAAATAAATGTTTTTATGGGACACGTGTCACTTTCTGATGCATCATCAATATGTTTTTCCGCCTCTCTCTCCTCTTTAATAATGATATTAAAATAAGTATTTAATATAAATCTATTTATGAATACTTATTAACCAAATAAATTTAATATACACTAACATTTATCAATTACATAAAAAAGATTAATGCCCAGTTAAAAAATGTTTTATAAATTAACTTAACGTAATTTATGTTTGTCACGTCAAAGTATATTTTTTAAAAACATATTTTTACAAGTGTATGTGTTAACATATTACATTTTATTCTACACGCATAATACACAAGGTTTTGAATAAATAAATTTTTTATTTCAAAGTATATAACATTATATTCAATTTACTCGTGTATTACATGGGATGCTAACCTAGTACTAAATAAAGAAAAGTATTAGAGCATGTGGCATACTCTAGTAAGTGAGGCTTTAGTAATGGGAAAAGTAGTTGTCACGTGGCACCATGTCATCTCCATCAACTCTCACACCAACCTCAATTGATAAAGGAAATACTCAAATAAATGAGGATGGTGTGAGTATTTTCTAATTTAATATTTATTAAAAATATATTAATACGGTTACATTATTAATTACAAATGGCAAATGGCAAAAAAGTTATCCGTAGCACCTAAAGCACAATTCTTGCTTGCCTCAAGCTTCCGTCTAACTTCTTTACTTTTTTTATAATTTAATATTTTATTATTATAATTAATTTTAAATTAATTTTATTTTTTCACTATAACTTTTAAAATATAATGTTCTATAAAATTTTGAATTTACTGTTACGACGTGTTTATTTTTATCTACGTTTTGGTATAAGTTTCATTCGAAACGGAGTTGGTTGTAATAATGTATAAGTTATCAAATCACAAACGTACGAGTCGTTAAAGCTGTTTTAAACTTTCAATTTTTTCATAGTTTTTTTCCTTTTTTTTCCATTTACAACTTTTAAAATATGATATTATAAAATTTTTAATTTGACGTTGCTTCGTGACTATTTGTATCTACATTTTGACGTGAATTTTCGTAACATCATTTTTAAACCGATCGTTTGTTTTAAACATTTTTTAACCTGTTTGGTTTTATAAACCGTTCAATGCTCATCTCCAAATATATCGTTACGGGGTTCATCTTTTTTTTATTTACATTACCGGCCGCAACGTAGTACATATGAATAGTAATTTGATTTTTTTTATTAAATATAATTTCTTTCATAAAAAGAAACAAATAGCTTCTCTGGCCCAATGATTCACGTATGTACACGTGTGACACTTTTTTTCAACATTTGAACCGACCCGTCGTAATTATTTTTATTTACTTTTCAGTATAGATTTTTTTCGAATAACTTGACTTTCGTATACAATGACGTAACTTTTCCGTGACTATCGAATATACCGCTACGATGTGCTTTTTTTTAACGTCGCGTACAATATACCGTCATAATTTGCTTATTTTTATCTACATTTTCAATCCGCATCGTAGCGCGGATAGTAACCCACTAGTTATATAATAATACAGATAAATAAATTACATTAAATAAAATATCATTAAATAAAATTACATTAAAAAATTCATTCTGAATCTACTTTACTATTTTTAAATTCAAATATATTATTTAATACTTGCTCATGTTGTACAACCTTCATTTCTTTTTAATCGATAAATGTTAATTACCTTTTTTTAACAACAATTTGGATCATTGACGGGCTATTGACCAACCTGATCATCCTCACCACCCTCAACAGGAAACCCACAATAGGTGAGAAAACTCTCTGGCTCAACGTGGACCCCTTTTTTTCTTGTCACATGTGAGACTTGAAGCCAAGACCTCCACATTTAGTGAAGTTTTGGTATACACATTTGACACTATACTAATTTACTATGTTGCACCTTCATCTCCTTTACCTCTCAACCTGCAACTCCCTTGCAAAACCTCCAGCTCCCTCGCAAAACCTCCATCTTTATTGCAAAAGACAATATTAACATAAAAATCAGATGGAGCATCTCCTCTCCCTTCCGTGAGAAACTCACGCTAAACCCTCACCCACCCCCTCACGTCATCAAGGGGGCGTGTTGTCTTCTCCCTCACGTCGTAAACAGTCCTCACGCACCCCTCACAAAATGTATACCAGATGCTCTTATATCGATTAAAACTCTCCATGTGTAAGTCAACATATTAAAATTTTAAAGCTTAACTGAGTTTAGATATCTTGAGTTTTGGCTTATGCGATATAATGATATTATTTTTGTTTTTCTTATATCCTATTTACTACTGCAAGCGGATAATATGTCCGGGTCATATTAGAGTTTTAGCTTAGAATTCGTGTACTACACACATGGTGAAAAATATCAATACATAAAATTTTTAAATTTTTATATATATACTTTACAGACATAAAAATATATTACAAATAATAAGGATATAAAACAGCATTCAAAATATATAAAAATTAATATATAATTGGGTTTCAAAAGTAAGTTAATTACTATTTAATTTAACTTTTTTTTATTTTCTATTTGATTAAAAATAAAAGTTACATAATTAGATTTTCAAAGTTTATTATAATAAGTAATAGTTTAAAATAAATGTGTTTTATTGGTATAATTAATATTTTCTTTAAAAATATATTATGAGTTTGGTCGTTATCGGTTCAGGTCATCGAAAACCATAAAAACGAATACCGACACCAATTCTAATAATACTAATATCGGCAATAAAGTTCGTTCATAATAGGTTTGGGTCGTCACGGTACCATAACGGTAACGACACTCGTTATGGGCTACGATACCAAAAAAATACTCGATTTTGAATACAACTCCATTTTGAAAAGAAAAAAAAAGTTATATCGAAACGTTGACAAAAAGAGATAAAAGCAGTCGTGCATTCCGTTTTATAGAAAATGTTAACGAACAAAAGTTATTATAGAAAAATGAAATTAATACATATTTAAACGGGTAAAAGCGTAAATTATATGTAAAGGTATTGGATTTTAATAATATCACATTTTTACCAATTGACTAATAATAATCTCAACTGAGAGTATTCTTACCACCGGTCCCTACTTTCAAACTAATTTTTACATTAGACCCCTCGTTTAAAAAACTTAACGCCGTTAGATTTTATATGACATGGACATCTGCAAACCGCCGGAAAGTCGAGTCAAACTAGTAGTGATCTCGTGGTGGGTTTTGAAATTGGCTCTAGTTGTGTTTAACTAGTCTCGTTTTTTCGGCAAGTCCAAACAGAGACAACGGTGGTGTTTAACAAGATCGGAGCCAATTTCAAAACCCACCACGAGACCACTGCTAGCTTGTCTCGACATTCCGGTGGTTTGCAGATGTCCATGTCATATAAATTCTAACGGCGTTAGTTTTTTTAATGGGGTTCCAGTGTAAGAAAATAGCTTGAAAGTATGGACTGGTGGTAATAATATTATTAGTTGGGATTATTATTAGTTAATTGGTAAAATATACGATTATTAAAATCCAATAATCCTTATATATAGGGTAAAAATGAAATTAGTCTCCCTGCTTACTAGCTTAAGCATTCTAGGTTGCTTAACTATTATACATAGACGTGAGTTTTTTTCTCAAAATAGTGTTGCTGAAAAAAATATTTATCAAAATGGTGTTCTTTGAAAACTATTTATCAAAATAGTGTTTTTGAAATAAATTCTTGTGTCTCTCTCCTAATCTAATTGGATAACCTATATTTTTTAAAAAGTAAAATGTTTAAAAGAAAAAAATGCTTTATTTTCCTGAAAAGGTTTTAATTTTTTTAGAAAACAATTATATATATTTTTTAAATCTTAAAGTACACGTTTATTTATTTTTTTCAAAATAGTTTTTTTTGTCTTAAAAAAAATACTAAAAATAGGTTAAATACAAGTTTATTTTTTTTACCTATATATTTTTTATTAAAAAGAACAAGAAACAATATAGTTTGTTAAGATTGTGTGCATTATAATAACGAGGGTGGTGGCGGCCACGCGTTGTGGCTTTAACATTGACGTTGCGAAGTAAGTAAAAGAATTACATAAAGTTCTGTTAGAAGTAGATTACCTTTTGGAAAAAAAAACTATAAAATTATTAATTTTTATGTATTCAAATGAATATCACGGTTAAAATGAGTTTCTTAGTAGATATATATCATGAAAAGATGCAAAAATGACATGCATAAACCAATATTTAATATTTTTTAAGATATAAAAATTTAAAGGAAAACTATTTTATAAACTAAACCTCTATTTTAAGATTTGTAAAAATATAACTTTTTCTTAAAAAAAATAAAACCTTTTTTGAAAAATAAAATATTTTTTCTTTCAAAATTTATTTTGTTTAATTAAAAACATATGTTATTTAATGAGATTATGAGAGAGATACAAGTAAATTTTTTAAAAACACTCTTTTGATAAATAATTTTTTAGAAACACCAATTTGATAAATAATGTTTCCACCGATACTCTTTTAAAAAAAAACTCCATAGAAGTTGTTTAACAGTTTAGGTAATAGCTACAAATAGCTACAAAACCCAACACAATAGTTTAAATAAGAATTAATTTTATCGATTGCCACGGTAAAAAAGGACTTAAATTATGATTTTGATTTGAAATTTCAGTGTTTACTTATAACAATTTGTTATCTTTTATGATCATTGACCATTAAAATCTATTATCATAACTAGTTCGATTACTTTTTATTCATTACTAACTAAAGTTCAATACGGTTTTAGTTTATGTGGTTGGACTAAAATAATCATTTTAGTAAAAAAAAAAAAAAAAAAAAAAAGTTTAAAACTGTTTTTTAGTGCATTTGTTATATTTTTTTCTCAATCAATTACAACCACTTAACCTCCATCCCATTTTAGTTAAATTGTTATAAAAAAACAAAAATACCCATAAACTAAAATTGTTACTTTTGTACCTCTATTACTCTTATTATTATTTTTTGTTAATTGGCTTTTATTTTATAGGATTTTAACATTCACACATTTTATCAATTGGCTAATAATAATTCTAACGGAGAATATTTTTATCATCAGTCCCTACTTTCAAACTATTTTTTTATATTGGACCCCTCGTTAAAGAAACTTAACGCCGTTAGATTTTATATGACGTGAACATCTGCAAACCGTCGAAAATTTAAGCCAAGCTATCAGTGGTCTCGTGGTGGGTTTTGAAATTGGATCTGGTGGTGTTTAACTGGTCTCGTTTGTCCGGCAAGTCCAAACAGAGACAACGGTGGTGTTTAACGGGACTGCTTAAACACCACCAGAGCCAATTTCAAAAGCCACCACGAGACCACTGCTAGATTTGCTCGACTTTCCGGCGGTTTGCGAATGTCCGCATCATATAAAATCTAACGGCGTTAATTTTTTTAACGGGGGTCCAATGTAAAAAAATTGTTTGAAAGTAGGGACTGGTGGTAAAAATATTTTTAGTTGGGATTATTATTGGCCAATCGGTAAATGTGTGATTATTAAAATCCAATAATCATATTTTATGTCTATATAAAACTAGCATCTTTATAAAATACATAAAAAAAGTATATATACAATTTAACCAAAAAAATCTTTTACTCTCCCTCTCTAACTTCCCACTTCGCCGGAACCCTAATCTGTCGCCGGAATCATCGTCGGAAAATCGTGTTTGGTTCATGTTGTCTTTGCTAGTGGTGGTTTCCGCCACCACCATCATCGGTTTTTGCTCAACCCACTAATTCGACGTTCTTACACAACCACTCAAGCCACCACCACTGTCGCTAGGGCGGAACCCTAGACGACGCATCATGGTGTTCCACCTTCATTGTTGCTACCATTACAGTCGAACGAGGCACCATCACACACAAGTCGTCGCCACGTCTAATACCGCCGTAAAAATGTTTCACGTTGGCATCTGATTTGTCACCTATCACCACGGTTTAAAGGCCTGAAATCCCCCATGAGGTTGTAGGGTTGTAATGCCGCCGTTTTTTATGGTCGTTGACCACCGTGAGACCCATCGGGAGTGGTGGTCGGCGATCTCCCTCCCTCTCTTGCGTAGAACAGAATAGGGTGGTGGTCATGGTTGTCTTGTCTATATCGCCGTCATGGTAGGTCGGATCCTCACCAAAGAAGTGGGTGTGAGGAGAGAACTCGTCGCTCTCTCTCTCCCTTTCAAGTTGTGTGTGGAGGAAAATAATAATAATAATGGTATCTGAGTAACAATTATACTCTAGTGGTATTTTATTTTATTTTTATAACAAATTAACATAAAAAATAAATGGGGGTTAAATGGTTGGAGTTTACTAACACAAAATTGAAACAAATTGACTAAAAAAACATGTAAAAATACCGTGTTTCTAACCTAGTTTTTTGAAATAAATTCGTACAAAATGATATTTAAAACGACCCATTTGGCCTTGTTAAACGGAAAAAAAAATTAGAAGAAAATAAAAAAAACCGCAACAGCCATGGTGTCAATCAAAGTAACCTCATTTCCCCGCTAACATAACCAACATCGCCATGGCAGATGCTCCCGGATCTAGTCTTCCTTAACACATCTGATTCAGTGGCGGGTTCTTGTATGTGTCCCAAAAAATAAATTTGTGTTGATTTCGACATGATTTGTTGTAGTAATTTCATTGATTGACTTCTCCTATCTTGTCTTCTTCATCGCAGTGAATGATTTCCTTCTAGTATTGATTTTAGAAATTGTTGGTTGTGTAAATCAATAGTGTAGCATCCCAAAACCATCGGGTTTACCTTGGTTGAAGGAAGCTTCAGGTGAGTGGGTCGGATCCCCAATTGTGACTGCATTGAATCAGCTCTCGGTCTTCTCGGGTCTAGATCTGGGCTGCATCAACATGAAACGCTCATTAGAGGGCCCGGAGGGTTCACTCTGACGCTCAAGTTAGTATCATATCCGTGATGATAAGCTTGTAATATATTTGTAGGTGTATGTTCATATATGTTGTAGTGTAGAGAGAGTTTAGAGAGGAAGATAGGAAGGGATTGGAACCTGATTAATATGTTGGGTGATGTTTCCTTTTATAGGGAGAAAGTGAGCATTTGCCCTAATGGGCCCGTTGGTAAAGGACTTGCTAAGTTGGTACAGGACTCGTTAAGTTGGGTGTATCCGAACTGGGCCTAACAAGCTAGACTTTAGCCCAATTCGGGGGATAGCTTTAAAAGTCCCCCAGTCTAGCATGATGTAGTGCTAGCTACATCGTGCTATACTCATCAGTATGTTGTCGTCGGGTGTAGTATGGGGTACATTATTAAGTCTCTCAGTCTAGCGTGATGTGATACAACCTGTGCCATGATAAATCCATACAACTTTTTAACATCGGGTGATATTTGACGTTACTTATTGTGTTTCGTGTTGTTTTGGTCTTCAATAAGTCATTATCCTTGAGATTCTTGTCCCGGATGAAATGGGGCTTTTTTCCTCTTTGCATAATACTATTGTTTTTTATTATTTTATAATGTTGCTGGTGTCAGGGTTACCTTTTTCTTCTAAGACTGTAATGAAGGCATATAATGCTCACTTTGTAGTAAACGGAGGCCCTTACTTGGCTCCTTCTCTTTCTTGAGAGAAAATAATAAACGGAGGCTCTTACTAGGCTTCTTCTTCCACTTGAAAGAAAATAAAAAACGGAGGCCTTTATCGGGCTTCTTCTTTCACTAGAGATAAAATAATAAATGGAGGCCCTTGTTAAGCTTCTGCTTTCGCTTGGGAGAAAATAATATACGGAGACCCTTACTCGCCTTCTTCTTTCATTTGAGAGAAAATAATAAACGGAGGCCCTTACTGGGCTCCTTCTCTTGCTTGAAAAAAAATAAACGGAGGCCCTTATTGGGCTTCTTCTTTCACCTGAGAGAAAATAATAAACGGAGGCCCTTACCAGGCTTCTTCCACTTGAGAGAAAATAATAAACGGGGCCCTTACTGGCTCTTTCTCTTGCTTGAAAGGAAATAATAAACGAAGGCCCTTACTAGGCTTCTTCTTTCACATGTGAGGACCCTTACTAGGTTCCTTATTAGTGGAGCCCCTTCAGGGGGGAGGGGGCATGTTCAGGGAGAAATTACAAGTCGAGGCCCTTCTGACGGCCTTTCTTCTTCTTGGAGAATATAAGCTGAGACTTTTCCCTTTTGGTAGAAAGCTTGTACGTCGAGCCGGGGTTTTTTTTGTCTTTGCATATGGAAAGTCTTAAGGTGGAGGCCCTTTGAAGGGCTTTTGGAGGAGGAGGTTGATGTGCTCTAAATTATACATATATTTCACATCATTTGCATCCCGTTTATTGTCAATTTCTTTACACTTTGATTGAATTTGTCGCTCATTTAGCTTCTATTTAAGTTTCAGGGAAATCTTATCTTAAAAGGAACGATCAAGCAAATAAGAAGCGAAATAATGAAAAAATTGGACAGCACGGGCCATGCCTCACTAGGCACGCCCCCGTGCCTTCAACCAGCAGAAAAGACAAAAGTCTCCGGCCAAGCACGGGTCGTGCCTACCTAGGCACGCCCCCGTGGTCAACTTAGAACCATACCAGTGTACTGTTGTCTCCCGACCAGGTGCAACACGGGGCCATGCCCCACTAGGCATGCCCCCGTGTCCAGTACATGTGCAGTACGTATGCGACAAAAACAAAAACGGTTACGCCATGGTCCCAGAACGGGGTCGTGCCTCACTAGGCACGAGCCGTGCCCCATCCTCCAGACAGTATAAAAGCAGCCCTTTGGCTCATTTGTTGGGGTTGGCTTTTGGAGAGAAAATTCACTCAACTCACACTCGGGAACCATGCTTTGAGGACCATTTGGAGGCTAGAGAAGACCCATTTCACCACCCAAATTCCACTTAGAAGTCATCATACTAATCCACTTGAAAGCTTTGGTTATATCTTTGAACACACTATGATTTGCATGTATTCGATTTGTGTTATTGTTGTGTGTAAGCTCACCATGAGCTAAACATCTTTTCAATCATCTTAGTTTGATGAAGCTTAATTAAATATGTTGAACTTTTGACTATGGCTAAAATATTATGTTAATGTGATGATAATTTTGTGTTAGTTTCTTGATGGGTATGCATGTCTAAGTGTTTGTGGAACAATTCAAGGTTTATAAATGAGAAATCATATCATGTTGGAAAACTTATGAGATTAACATTTATTTATAACCTTAACATCTTTTGATATAGTGTTATAGCTAAGAATTAGGAATAAATCTTTGAAACCTTGATTGTGAAAGAAACACTAATGCATGCAATCCCGTCAATCTTGTTTGGAAAAACTGAGAGCAATGTTGTGATATTTCTTTGACAATAGTTATGCTAATCAATGTCACACCCTGGAATTCCACAGCGGGTTACCCGCGGGTTGTGACTGTTAAGGATCTTAAGTCCCGGTCATTTCGAACGACCTCTAAATGGTTTTCAAAAAGACATCCCGTTTAAACATCATACAAAAATAAATAAGTAATACAGAGTTTGAAAACGCGAAATGTAAAGTGCGGAAGCAAAAGTAATAGTATCAGAATACATAAGCCAAAATGAATAGGTTCTCATAAACCTATGCTTCTAATGAAAATATGCAATGAGACTCCAGATATCAAATCCTAGTCCTTGTGCAAATGCTTACCGACCTGAGATAAACATGCTTAAAGTGTTAATACAGGGTTGGTGAATTCACTGGTTTAAGTAACAGAAACAGTAAAGAAAATAGTGTAACAGTACATATGTATACTATTGAATTCGATTGTTGATCAGACAATAAACATTAACTATATAAGCAACACCGAAACGAAGCTCAATGAAGGAATGCAGAAAGTAACATTTTTCCTAAAACGTGCCCAACACGCAATAGATCAGGTCAATTTATGCACCCGTTTGACTCCAGGTCAGAGTTAGCGCGACTAACCCGGGTGGGGGTTGTTAAACCCAATATTACTATTCATGAATCACCTCGCTTTGTGAAATAATTAACGGTTCGAATATGAGAGGACTTTATGTGTAGGAAATGCACCCACTTATATAAATTAAAGCGAAATCAAAGTAACGTCATACAACTAATGTAAGAAAATGATTTAGCATGTATCTCCCCCAAATGGGAAAGTAAGTAAAATGGGGCCGTGAAAACTCACCTGGGAATGAGGTGATTTGATATGAAAGTAACACGAGAAATCTAGCAAAGTCCAAACAAGCGACCTATCTGAGCCCTAGAAACATTAAGGCTATAAGGTCTATGAAAGGTAAACGTGGTTTATGTAACCACATTCATCCAAACGACTCAATGTTGAAAGGTTACATTGAAGTTTTGAAAACGTTTTAACGAGGTTTGACCAAGGTTTGACCAACTTTGACCAAGTTTGACTAAGTTTGACCAATGTTGACCTAGTTTGACTAAATTTGACCAATGTTGACCAAGTTTGACTAAAGTTGACCAATGTTGACCAATTTTGACTAATGTTGACCAATGTTAACCAACCTTGACCAATGTTGACCAACTTTGACCAATGTTGATCAACTTTGATCAATGTTGACCAACCTTGACCAATGTGACACATGGTGAAGACATGTACAAGTAGCACATAAGTAGCATATAAGTAACACATAAGTACTACCTAAGTGACACATAAGTAATACCTAAGTAACACATGAGTAACACCTTATGACATACTACACATGTTTCAAGTAATTGCATAAGTAGGTAACATGTCATAAGTAATATAGTTTGCACATGTTCATGTCATAAATAGTAACACATAACTCCATTTAATTATGTAAGTAACATGTGACAAGTAACATGACATTTGTACACCTTTATTGTATATTTCATACATGTTAGAAACTCATCCACATAGGTCATGTCCTTATAATAATCTGCTATTAGCATTATTTCAACTCATTTAAACAAACAACATAACACGACATTCTTGTACCATAATGCTCAACATAAAAAAGTTTCCCCTTTTGGACAATTAGGGTTTTAGTACACTTTAGGTGTCATAGCTCATATAAACAAACTACACATGAAATCATACTAGTTGTTATGGGTCATTTTGCAGCTAAGGATCCTGGATCTTCAAAGTACTTCGGTATCTTGACAGGTTCGGTATCCTCAATATCTAACCGTTATATCTTTCTTTTATCTTGACCAATACGCAGGTAAAACACGTGTAGTCAAGGTCATTCCTGAAAAATCACTCCAGAAGTCAAAGAGAACGTGTTGAAGACGCGTGGAGTGACTTGCAACAGATATATTTGAAGAGATAGTCTATCCCGGGATTCTCAGATAGTTAGTTAGCATTATCTCTATATTTAATCAGCAATATTGATTGATTAAGAGCACATTCTCACTACGCGCTTAGCTCTCTAGACTCGTAATCAGTTCTGTAACACACATAGCTCGATCATTACTGCTCAACACTTGTAATCTTTTTATCATTTACTGAAGAAATGAGGCAGGGGACGATTGTCACCTCCCGAGGTTTTATGTCGGCGATCCCTAAAGATCAAGGGCTTTCCTCGTAAACAACCGTGTCACTCTTTACATTTTCGTATTGATTTTCATTGATTTTACAAGCACACTACCTCACAAACTAAGTTTGGTTACAAAATTAGCCTTGTTAATTTTTACCCAAAACAGCCACTACAGTCCAAGCATTCAAGATGGGACTGAGTAAAGATTCTCAATTTTATGAAGACCTTGTCATAAATCCTTGCAGGAACCTTGATGAAGTCACGAACAGGGCACTAAAATTTATCAGACTCGAGGATGACAAGAGGATCCAACAAAGGGCAGATGCTCCAACCAGATATAAACAACCTAACCGGAAGGCTGAATCTGCACCTTTCAATCCGTATAGATACAAGCCATATTCAAAGCCTGACAATCATAGGGTTAACGCTCTGGAAGATGACAAGGAAAAGGAAGAATATCCTAAGTTATCCGAATATTGTTTTTTCACTTGACACAACTGGTTTGTTATATGCCATGCGGGATCTTGGAGATAAGGCTAGGTGGCCCCGTAAATTTGAGAAGAATACCGAATGGAAGGACAAGACCAAATGGTGTGCTTTTCATGAGGATTTCGGCCATGTGACCGAAGATTGTATTGCTCTGCGCAAAGAAATAAGCTATCTCTTAAGCAAGGGATATCTCAAATAATTCCTAGGCAAATGAAAGAACAAGACTAAGGATCACGACAGGATCCCGCAAAGAGCAAAATCCCCGCCGCCAGATGCCAAGGTAATAGGTTTTATATCCGGTGAATCTGATATTTGTGGTACTTCTTACTCTGCAGCAAAAAGAAATGCCAAAGAAGCAAAGACAGAAAAGGGGGACAGGCCTATCAGAACCTCCAGCTTGACTGAAAAAAAGGTGATCTCTTTCCACGAAGATGACAGAGATAGCGTACAAGATCCTCATCATGATGTCCTAGTGATCACTCTGTATATTGCAAATCACTTCATTCAAAGGATACTAATAGACGGAGGGAGCTCAGTGAACGTCATTCAGCATGAAGTCCTGAAGAGACTGGGGATCCCGGATTCCGAAATTATTTCCAAGTCTGCGGTACTGGTAGCATTCAGCGGAGAAGTCAAAAATACGGTCGGAGAGATAAAGCTACCGATACATATCGAAGGGGTAAACACTATTCAAAATTTTTGTATAATAGATTCTTTGTCTTATTATAATATCATCCTAGGGAGGCCTTGGATACACGATATGAAGGCAGTGCCTTCAACATACCATCAATGTGTCAAGATGCCAACCCCTTGGGGAGTGGTGAAAATCAACAGTGATCAGCAAGACGCAAAGGATTGTTACAATTCTTCGATGAAAGCTTCCGCCAAGACCAGGCAAGCATAGCAATTAAAGAAACTAGCCCGAGACATACTAGAAACCAAAGAGCAAGATGTTAAAGAAGTATCCCTAAGTATGGAGGATCCTGACGTCAAGGTGCTTGTTGGAACCAATATCCCCAAGGATATTGAGTAGAATCTTATAGAGTTATTAAAAAGCAAGACTTCAACCTTCACCTGGAAACATGAAGACATGATAAGTATCCCTAAAGACATTATTACACATAAATTGGGTGTTGATAATAGTTTCAGGCCAATACACCAAAAGAGGAGAAAGTTTGCACCAGAAAGGAATGCAATTATCCAGGAATAGGTCGAGAAACTATTGAAAGCATGAATGATAAGGGAAGTAAAATTCAAAAGGTGGCTAGCTAATGTGGTGGTGGTCCAGAAGAAGAATGGGAAATGGAGAGTCTGTGTAGACTTCACTGACTTGAACAAAGTGTGTCCCAAAGATCCTTTTCCACTACCACACATAGACTCAATGGTTGACGCTACAGCAAACCATGAAATGCTGACATTCATGGATGCTTCATCGAGATTCCAACAGATCCAAATGGAACCTTTGGATCAGGAGGATATTGCCTTCATGACTCCAACAGGTATTTATTGTTATATTGCTATGCCTTTCGGTTTGAAAAATGCAGGTGCTACATACCAAAGGCTGGTGAACATGATGTTCAAAGAGAAACTAGGGGACACCATAGAGGTCTACATAGATGACATGGTGGTAAAATCAAAGAAAGCTGGGTATCATCTCAGGGATCTCAGAGACGCATTCGATATCCTGGACCAGTGTAACATGAAGCTGAATCCTTCGAAATGCCACTTCTGAGTGGGGGCAGGAAAATTCTTGGGCTATATGGTAACCAAAAGAGGAATGGATGCCACTCCAGAGCAAATCAAAGCAATCATCAATCTGAAATCCCCAGCAAACACCAAGTATGTCCAGAGGCTAACCGGCATAGTAGCAACACTCAACCGATTCATATCAAGATCCTTAGAAAGGTGCAAAGAGTTCTACAACATCCTAAAGAAGAACAAGAGATTTGAATGTGAAGAGAAGCATGAACAAGCACTCCAATCATTAAAGGAATACTTGTCATCAGCTCCTCTATTGATGAAACCAGAAGATGGCGAACCATTATCCCTATACTTGGCGGTATCCGGTAATTCTGTAAGTGTCGTCCTAGTCAAAGAGCATGAAGGCCAACAACATCCAATATACAATGTAAGTAAAAGTCTACTTCCGGCAGAGACCATGCATTCTCATTTAGAAAAATTGATATTAGCCTTAATAATGACATCTACTAAACTTAGACATTATTTTAAAACTCATGTTATACATGTTAAGACTAACTATCCTATTAAGTGGGTCTTGAGAAAGCCAGAGATGTAAGGAAGGATGGCTAAATGGTCAGTCAAGCTCAGTGCCTATGACCTCATATATGAACCTAGAACAGCAATAAAATCTCAGACACTTGCGGACTTTGTGGCTGATTTCAGTAGTGACATTCAACATGAAGCAGACCTTGAAGTTCAACAATTGGAAGAATCCAAGGATAAGTGGACCTTATTCACTGACGGTGCATCAAATATAAGAGGAACAGGTCTAGGTATCATACTGAAATCACCACAAGGGGACATAATACCCCAATCCATAAGTTGTGAGTTCCAAGCGACGAATAATGAAACAGAATATGAGACGCTAATAGCAGGATTACAATTAGCCAGGAATATCAAGATCAGGTATCTCCACATATATGTAGATTCATTGTTAATTGCTAACCATTTCAATGGCTCATATGCAGTAAAGGTGAGAAGTTAGCCAAATATCTCACAATAGTTAAGCAATTATCTGTGGAATTCGAATTTTTTAACATTACACAGGTACCTAGAGAAGATAATATTGAGGCTGATGCCTTAGCAAACCTTGCTTCTGCTCTTAAAATACCTGAAGGTATTAAAATACCAATCATACATATCCTGAGCCCAACAATTGAGAAGAAAAACGAAGTATCAAACACAGAAAAAGAAGCAGATGTTCAGGATCTTGAACCTAGTTAAGGATCCTAGGTTCTACCCATTTAAATATATTTGCAGGATGTTGAGATCCCAAGGGATGAAAAGAATCACAAGTCTTTTCACATGAGGATATTTCATTTTATAATATTGCACAATGTCTTGTATAGAAAGTCTATTGCAGGTCCATACTTAAGATGCTTAGAGGATCCTGAAGCACATGAAGTCCTGAAAGACATACATGAAGGTGATTGTGGTAATCACACTAGGGGCAGAGATATATTCTCTAAGGTTCTAAGGACAGGTTACTACTGTCCTACCATGAGGAAAGATGCTATGACTTACTCTAAAAAAATGTGATGCTTGCTAAAGACACAGTAACATACTTCACCAACCAGCAGAACCTTTATATCCGATCATCTCTCCATGGCTATTCATGAAATGGGGAATGGATATAGTCAGCAAACTTCCCAAGGCACCAGAAGGAAAAGTTTTTATGCTAGCAATGACAGATTACTTCTCCAAGTGAATTGAAGTTGAAGCATTCGTCCAAGTCAGAGAAAAAGAAGTCATCTCCTTCATCAAGGGCAACATCCTGACAAGATTTGGGATCCCCACAGAGATAGTATGTGAAAATGGATCTCAGTTCATTGGCAAGAGAACAAATAACTTTTGTACAAGTTAGGGGATTAAAATGATAACCTCCACCCTTATGCATCCTTAAGCCAATGGACAGGCGGAATCCAGCAACAAGATCATCATCAACAACCTCAAGAGGAAATTGGGCTAAGAAAGGAAGATGGGCTGAAGAATTACCATTTGCACTTTGGGCAGATAGGATAACCACAAAGAATGCAACAGGTCAAACTCCATTCTCATTGGTGTTTGGCACTAAAGCCATGATCCCTACAGAGATGGTTATCCCTACTACGAGAACCAATCTTCAAAATCCAGAGACCAACAACGAAGCTCTTGCTCATGATCTCGACACTGTGGATGAGATCAGGGATCTTGCCAAAGTTCGTATTGCAGCTTATCAGCAGAGGATAGCAAAATCATATAACAAAAACATAAGGATGAGAAGATTCCAAGTAGGTGACTTAGTACTGAGGAAGGCATTCCAAAATACTACCAATCCCAGCGACAGAAAGCTTGCACCAAAATGGGAAGGCCTATACTTGATTGACTCGGAAGCAGGAAAGGGTGCATATTGGTTGGCTACTATGGAAGGTGAAGTTCTGCCAAAATCCTGGAACGCCATTCATCTTAAAGCCTACTTCATGTAAGTTAGAACTTATATTCTAACTAAAAATGGTACGTCTTCTTTCCATAATTATTTTTATATTTATTATTCTTTATCAAAGTTCTGACCTGAGCATCGGAGGGGTGTTAGCCGGTCTAACACCCACCTTCACCAAGGTTTCATGTTTTGTGGGAAGGATCCCTGAGGATCCTGATACAAGATAGAGATTGGCCGTCTCCCCTAAGTTTAGGTATCCTGAAATACCTCAAAGATTTAAACGGCTTTCGCCTTTCTAAGAATTGGGTTTCTACACCCCGCCAGGAGCGCACGATAGCCAAATATAGTTCAAGGTCGTGCGACCAGTCCATGTAACAGTGACTGATAATTTCATCATTGTTGGTTATATATTGGATCCTACAGATATAACAGACGTGTTATTCCTCAAGTTTCTCCTGAGCATTTAACACTTATGTGTTAAACTAAGGTTTTTAGCATTTTCATGCTAACTCAATACTGGTTTGGCCCACGTTACTGGCTTGGCCCACGATTTAAACTTGTCACATGTATTTAACACTTATGTGTTAACCCAAGAACTTAACATCAATGTGCTGACTCAAGATCTTTAAACGGGTTACAATCAAGATCTTCTAGAACATGTCAAAGCAAACCAAACGCATTACAATCATGGCAAATAGTCATAAGCTACTAATTAATATTGAAAGTGCAGGAGGATCAAGTATTTGGGTTTCATTCAAAAGTTGGACCCATCCACCTGAATCCTTAACCATTAGTCAGAAAATGAAATTGTCTATCCTATGCAGGGATCTCCAAACACAAAAGAAAATTTGTTTTTAAACAGGTACCAACATGAACAGTCAAAAAACCACAAATTTCGTGCAGGGATCCTCTTTTTTCCTAACGTCTTGGTACGAAGTGTCAGGATCCTGGGCTTGGAAATAACAGGTATGCGAGCCTCTTCCTTAACAAGGGTTCCTCCAGAGAGAATGCTATCAAGATCATCCAAAGCAAAATGAGAACCAGATCTTCGAATCTCTACAAAAGCAGAAAATTAATTCGAGTCAATAAAATGCAGTAAACAAGTGAAGCAAATTCTTACTTAGCGACATGACGCTTTGGAGTACTCGGTTGCAAAACTAGCTTCACTAGCAACAGACTCAAAGTGGAAAGATCTCTCACCAATAGGTATCTCCAACAAAGCTTTGATCCAATTATCTGGGTCACTCCTTGAAGGAACTAGCTTCTCAAAACTTTAGGATTGTACAAGACACAAGGATCATCAAAATAGGTTACATATACACATTGTTGTAAAAATCGCTAGGCGCTAGTCGGCGGTGGGGTAGGGCCTAGGCCTAGGCGGGATTAATCGGGGCCTAGGAGGGATTAAACGGATTGGAATTTTTATATGTAATTTTCAGTTTTTATATATATTCACACATTTTTATATGTAATTTTTATAAAAATGTTCATTTTTAAACCACACCAAAGGTTTTCGCTGGAAATTTCAGGTTTTCGTCGGAAATTCAGGTTTTCGCTGGAATCTGGCCGCCTAGGACCACCTAGGCGCGATTTGGACCGTCTAGCGATTTTTGGACCGACTAGGTCAAAATTCCTCCTTACCCGACCGCCTAGCGATTAATCGGCGCCTAGGAGCGATTTTTACAACACTGCATATACTATATATATATATATATATATATATATATATATATACCTACTAACATGCAGGGATCCTGACTACATCCTACCTCTCTTAACACACTGGAGTGACTAAAAGATCCTTACCAGGGATAGATGTTCTCTTCACAAAAAAGTGTTTCCCACTCCAATCACCATCATTCTGGGTAGCTTTTGGAATCAAAGGAGTTTTACCAGACTCAAGTTAAAGAAAATAAGGCAAACCGGTGGATTGAAAGAAATCGGTAATCAATAAAGGAAAAAGGAAAACCATCAAATACAGGAGTCGTTTTACCTAGATCTACGCTCCCATCAAGTCACATCGATCAAAACTTTTTGAATTTTGAATTATAAAGTTTTTTACAGATGTCCAAATGACCTTCACAACTGTCAAAAACTTGCGGACAATTGTTAGGGGTCAGTTTTTACCTCTGGTATCCATCATCCTCATCGGTATCCCGGATCCTTACTATGTTTTAGTTACGCGTTTGTCTTTGATTTGGTCATCCAGGTAATTAACACGTCATTAATGACTAAATAAATGGCTGAAGAACTGTTCAAACAGTTAGGAAAACGTGTGGAAGTCAATCTATAATGGTCAAGAATTAATGGAGACTTGTAACTGCTATGAAGACCTGATTTTTCGTCGGGATCCTCGCTTTTCAGTTATTTTATCTTTTGTATATATATTCAGTAGCTTGATCGAATAGGACACACAATTCACGAATTCTCACAACACAATACACTCGAAAACATCTCTGTAACACTTAGATTTCGATCATATACTGCTCTTATTATACTTTTTTCATTGATTTATACAAGAACAGGAGGCAAGTGACTTTCGGTCACTTCCTGAGGTTTTATGCCAGCAATCCTTAGGGATTAAGGGCTTTCCTCGTACATCATCGTGTCAAGCTTTACATTTACGTTCATTGTTTCACATTTTGATCAAGCACACTACCTCACTTACGAAATTTGGTTACAAAATTACTTGTTATAATTTTTACCCAAAACAATCAATATCAGATAATGTTGATGTATCGTGTAATCATTTTCAATGATCATCTCATGGTGTTTGTATCTTAACCCTTTTAAGATCGTTGTGTTTGACTAACAAGTCATCATAACTAATTATGATCTTGTTTCAAGAACCCTTCTTGATAGTCAAAGTTGGTACTCTTAGCATCTTATCTAATAAGATATCATTGTCTCATCATAATACTTTATGATCACCATTATATGCTTCTTAAGCACTATCCTTTTCCTTTTGTCATAACTAGATTTTAAATTTCTTTCATCGTATGAAAAATATTGACAACGTTCATTATCCTTATTAGATGAAACTACATGAACCATTTCATATTTCACCTTATCCCAATCATTATGGGTTATGGATAATGTTAACAGAAATGTTAACGGTATGTATTTATTGATTTGTCATACAAAACATTTAAGATAACTTTATTAATGTCAATAGATTGCTGTGATTCTTAATTTAGAATCTTTCCATCTTATATATCATATATATACGAATGCAATCAATGTTGACTTTGAAATTAATCTTCTAAAGATACTTTATCTTTCAATGATATGTTTTTAAAATATAACTCGTAATTTCAGTAATGTATCACTATACATTCCATGATAACACTTATCACCCCCTGTTCATTTTGTGTGTCATTATACACTCTATGATAACACTTATCATCCCTATCTGTGGTTTTATGTGTATCACTATACGCTCCTCTTAATAATGTGTCTCTTACACATCCTTATTGTTGTAGGTATTCACTCCCACTCGCCTTTGCATCTATCATATTTAATCTTATTTGAAATGATCATATCAGTTTCAATGATTCAATGGTCTCAGACATGTCTACAGTTCCATACTATTCTTGAAGCTAATTTATTACAAGAACATTCTACTATTCATAATACATGTTCATTTTGATTAGTTTGTTCAACTGTTCAAAGACTTGTAATCCATTTCCTTTTAAGGATAAC
Organism: Smallanthus sonchifolius; assembly: GCA_023525975.1. NCBI lineage: Eukaryota > Viridiplantae > Streptophyta > Magnoliopsida > Asterales > Asteraceae > Smallanthus > Smallanthus sonchifolius. The sequence continues at coordinate 23,773,612 of CM042043.1, forward strand.
TTGGAATCCAATTCCCATTTTATCAATCTTTGATAATCTGTTAGACTTCTAGTATCAACGATCCATTTGTTGTCTCAAAAAAACTTCTACATCTTGATGAATCTCATTCACATGTAGTCTGATCAAATCTTTATTCGTCATAAATGGATTGTGTGTTTGGATCATCATTGGATGATTTAACTAAAGAATCTCATTCTTTCATCGTATGATCCTTAGTGTCTGTTGTAAAATATCTCATCTTTTTCTTTCATATACTTATCAGTTGTAAAAGATCTCATCTTTTTGTTTATGATAAACATATACATATTTATTAAATACAAAAGATCACATCTTTTGTTTATAATAAACATTTATGTATATTTCTAGGATCTGATCCTTGTCTGTATATGAAATTTTATGTCTATGCAGTTGAATAATACTATTTATTGAGAACTTTAAAACAACACTTGTTTCAAGAATCAGGTATATCACGGTTATGAACAATTTCAATCTTATTGAAGTATTTATTAAGGCAGCAGACGAAGCTATTTCGTATAGGAGTTCATAACATTCTATCCTTATTTGTTCATAGGACTCTTTTTAATGCATATCCTATATGAATCTTTATACCCGTTCTGGATGAACCTTATGGTTCAAGGCTAGTGATTTGGATTTTGAGCAGCTGCTTTGTATGACTAACTACTTAGTCTCAGAGTAGTGATAACTCTTATCGCTCATTCACATCTTATCTCATAAGATCGTTTCTAGAGGAATTTTATTGAAACTATTTCAATCCTAAAGTCATATGTAAACGTTTATATCTCATATATATCTTTTACAGGACTTAATATGTTTCATGGTATCTATTAGATCCGATCTAATTAATTATCTAATGGACTTGAATAACATGTCTCACATGTCTTCATGTAAAATAGATGGTACTGAATTCTTAATTCATTGTAGGCAACAACCATAATACATTACAGATTTAAATAAGTCATAATTAAAATAATCAAGCAATATTCAAAAGAAAAAAATATGGAATTTAAATTTGTTCCAAACAAAAATAAGATAACATCATCAAATGGTGTAATCAACAACTTGAAGTAATCTTCAAGTTGTGTCTGTCTTTCTTTTCTTCTTCCTTTCCTTCTTTTCTTTTATCTCTGTAAAAATCCAGTTTGCATACGTTAAAAGTCTAACTTTTAAGCGATAAAGAAACAATGGAAAAGTTGCCTAGATACCTAAAGTATATGCTTTGAAGCATTCTCTAGCAACAGCAGCTTCGGGCATTTCTCTAACACGGCATCTGGGTTTAGAGATCTTAGCCTTGGTCTCACCAATAGCTTTGCCCTTATCCTCGGTTTCAACAGTCTCTACCGGTACCTCTTTGCATGGGATGGACAAGTGGAGATCATCATTGTACATAGCTCGAATGATGTCATCACTTGGATAAACACCGGTTCTCTCAAGCTAATCAACAAATTGAATCATTTTTAAAGCATCCTATGGCTCAACTTTAGCGTACCAAGAGATGAAATCTCTTAGCTCGTCAAAAAGACTAGCTAGGAGTTTATCCACTTTGTAGTCATCAAATGTGTCATTAATAATCATACTAATGACCAAGTGATTATCAATGGGAACACAAGCTTTCTTGAGGTCTGCCACCAACTTCCTCATGATCATGGCACGATCCGGATTCTCCAAAGCCTCGTCTTTAATGTATGTCATCAAAGAGTAATAATGATCCTTACTGTAATCTTGATGGTATCTCTCCTTCAAGTTACGTATCATGTCATAAGCTGATAAGTGTCGGATTGAAGCTCAAATCCCGGGACTAACAGATGCTAGTATAAGGTTTGATATATTAGAGGTATCATCCCTAAATTTATTCCAAGCCTTTAGAACAAATTTCCCAGCATTTCTATATTTTAGAACATGCATCTTCTAGTTATATCTAAGGACTTTCTTTAGATTGTAGTACCATTCCAAGAAGTTTGTTACATCGATTTTGATTTTAAGAATATCGTTAAGACGCTCTAGGATAACAACATCAGCAGACGGAGCCATCTACAAAATTTAATTAAATTTTAGTATTTTCATACTTTAATTATCTTAATTATAATAATGACCCAAAGACAAAAATATTTATAATTAAGAATGAGATCCCAGTTTACTATGTTACAATGAATGGCTAAGCACTTTTCACTCGTATAGCTAGACACGTAGGTAACGATTACCGATTTATCAACTATACAACTCTCGGTTTGAGGGGCATGACAAGCAAGGTCAAGCTTAGATACGTTTCCCTCAATTACGCCTGCTTAAACGACTTAAGTGGTATTTGTCCTTCAATTGTGACTGTATTCCTGGCCTAAGTGACTTAGGAATCGCGATCCTACCTTTAACCAAAACCGTGACGTCGAATGCAGAGTAATTCACTAACATCGACATTTTAGTTTAGTTGAAGTGTCATAATTAAGGGTGACGCTAAAAATATTGATTTTAATAATTGAGATTTCTTTAGTGTTTTAATTTACCGGTTAAGGGTCAAAAACATTTTGGACGACGAATAGCATGAAATAAGTCGTGCAACCTTTTTAGTAAACCAATTTTACTATATATATAAGTTCGTAAAACGCTTTTCAACACTCAACACGGTCCAATTTTAAATACCTTATTTAATCTAAATTGGTCGTTAGTCGCGAACTAAATTTTTAAACTAATTAACCTTTAATTAATTTAAGAATTATTGGATTTTAATAATCTCACATTTTATCAATTGGCTAATAATAATCCCAACTGAGAATATTCTTACCACTAGTCCCTACTTTCAGACTATTTTCTTACATTGGACCCCAGTTAAAAAAACTTAACGCTGTTAGATTTTATATGACGTGGACATCTGCAAACCGTCAGAAAGTCGAGCCAAACTAGCAGTGGTCTCGTGGTGGGCTTTGAAATTGGCTCTGGTGATGCTTAACCGGTCTCGTTTTTCTGGCAAGTCAAAACAGAGACAACGGTGGTGTTTAACGAGACCATTTAAACACCACTAGATTCAATTTTAAAACCCACCACGAGACCACTGCTAGCTTGTCTCGACTTTTCGGCGATTTGTAGATGTCCATGTCATATAAAATCTAACGGTGTTAAGTTTTTTTAACGGGGAGTCCAATGTAAGAAAATAGTTTGAAAGTAGCGACTGGTGGTAAGAATATTCCCAGTTGGGATTATTATTGGTCAATTGGTAAAAGGTGAGATTATTAAAATCTAATAATCTTTAATTTAAATATGTTTATAAATAAATTAATTAAATTTAAAAACTTGTTTTACTTTTAAATAAAACAACTTTTATTTAATTACCTTTCCGTGAATTTTAAACCTTTTAATATTCTCGTCGTTTTATAAGATTGTGTTAAATGTTTTATAAAAATATTTTCAGTTTTAATTATTATCCTAAATATTTATATCAACCACAAACATACAAAAATAATCATCGAGCCACTAGTAAGTTTGTTGGGTTTCGTTGGAGCCATCAAACGAGTAACCGAATAGGTCTAAGGAACAACAAACAAAATAAACTTGTCGCATCCCACTTAGTCCAAGATCTCTATCTTCAAGTTTCTGTCTTTGTCAATCCATGTCTTCAAATCTTCGTCTTAATAGGTTTACAACTTTTATACTTTTACAATAAAATAAATAAAAGAAACATATCTATTACATCCGGGTTTCAAATAACCCAAAAATAAAATACAAAGATAATAAAAACAAACATGACAAACAAAAACCACGGTCACTAGGGCTCGATGTTCCAAACACAATCACAACCAAAACGATAAAGGTTTGATCTTTTGTCAAACAAAAGTTTTGACAAATAAAACAATAGATCGATTTAAATAAAAAACAATTATGTCTAAACGCGTGTAAACCTGGCTCTGATACCACTGTTGGGAATCAAGGTACATGTTTTAACTTTTAAAACAATAATTATTTAGACCTTTTTAATTAAATAAATCAGATATGTTTTAGCAGAAGCGATTTAAGAATACCATTAACAGATCAGATCTGGATTCCTTTCAGTGATCCGATTACACAACATTTAGATAATAATAAATAAACAAACACAACCATAGGGTGTTTAGGGTTTTATACCTTTGACGAAGCAACTGGGTTGAAACACTCGAGTACAAAGAACGTCACGCTAGATGATTGTCACACGAACACGTCACACGTAAACGCACCAAAACGAGAACCCGGTTCTCTCCCTTTTCCGGTTTGACTCGCGGGTATCAAAGGAACACAGCAGTTGAGCGTGGTGGCGATGGCGGCAGCCGGTGGTGGCCGACGGCGGCAAGGGGGTGCCCGACTTAGGTCGACGGCGCAAGCGGGGGATTTCGGCTCCTCCTTCTGTGCGCAAACCCTTGTGGAGGCCAGAACTAGCATTAGGGTTTTAGTATAATGATATATTTATAGTAAATCTAATTACACTTAAAACCCTGAACAATTAACCTTTAATTATTAATTGATTAACCTTTAATCAGTTCTAGTCCCCGTAGTTTATAATTACACTAACAAATAAACTATCTTGCGTTAACCAAACTGGTTTATATTTAACTATTAAATATAAAAACCTTTCAATATATATTACACTAATATATACATAACACCACATTCAGTCTCTCGTTAGATTTAATTATTCTCAATAATTAAATACAACGTAATTAATAAATATCTCTCTAGATATTTAATCCACCGAATTCTTAATTCTTTTTTCGTGTAATAACGTTTAACAATTAAACGATATAATTTGTTCTTTGCCTAAAGTATAACTCTTCGGATCGTACCTCGATAGCAACATTGATATTTTCGATGATCGGATATCTAATATCTAACACATGAAGGTTCCAAACCAATAAAGTTTCCTTTATTAGCAAGGTCTTCCAAAACAAGTCATAGCAAAACTCTAAATCACATATTCTTACATAAATTATCTAAACATATGATAATAAAGTCATTTAACCTATTTTGGACATTTATAACATGCAAACACAAAATATGTTCCAATAAAGTTTCCTTTTTAGAAAAGTTGTCAAACAACATCCTACACGTGCGTAACTTCAAATAACCTCAAATATCATTTCAATATATGTTCAAAAAGCATTGTAGCATGTTATCATCCATCGTAATTCAATATCTCAAAATACAAAACAATAAAGTTTCTATTTATAGAAACGACCTAAAATGATGGAAATCAACCATTTCAACAAAAAAAATCATATTTCCTATTCATTCTACCAATACATGTATCATTCAATCCATCAAACATACTATATGTACATTTTTATAAAAATTCATAACCAACAAAGCTTCCTTAAATAGAAACGAGCAATATACATACAAAACAAGCATTTCTAGACACCATATGTACCAACATATCTTATAAACTCTTTTTAATGAAAACCCTTGATTAAAAACATGGATTAAAGACATTGTAACACTAAAATTAGTTTGGATGGGTATGGTGTCCCATATGGCTGAAAATGAAGAGAAAAGACGGATAAAAACCTACAAAATCCAAGTATGTTGGACAAAGGATGGAGCTTCTTCACTTGGACACCTTGGATTGCACCTTAGCACTCTTGAACTAGATGAACAAGATTTGAAAGTGGAGAGAGGGGGGAGGCAAGTTGCAGCCGAAAATGGGGGGTTTGGGGACTAGGGTTTGTAAAAAAAAGTGGTGGCTAAGGCTTAAGATGGTATTTATAAGGGGGCTCTAGGGTTTTGTGGGCTTGGGCTTTCATTTTGTAACTCTTTGGGCCTTTTTATAAAAGATAAAGAAGTTTTAAATTATTTTATAATAAAAAGCTTAAATATATAATTTATAATGTAAAACATGTCAAATTTGTAAAGTCTCATTTGAAATTGTCGGTACATATCGCGTATCCGCTAGACTGCGCTAAAAATGAAAGTTTCTCTAAAAATTCCTGAAAAATAATCTAAGCATGAAATAATAAATCACAGTATTACATGTGATTTATACACACCAAATATATATCTAAATATTATTTCTATAATTCACCAATGTTCGTGTGACAGGACGCGTGTGTGATCCGGTAATCCTCTAGATTACCGATGAATGAATTGAAATGAATTGTATGGACTTGCTATATGAAATATGTACTTAATTACTCTATAATTAAGTATGATGCATGCGTAATCATATGAATTCAAGTAATGGTCGGGTATGGATATTAACCTGAAATTGCCGGGTATCACAATCAAAGTATTGATAACTCAAGCTTAAAAATTATATAACTTCGTCTTAAGAATTTCATAAGTTAAGAAATTACACTCTTTTATCTAATTAAACTAACATTAAATGGACAACATGTAATTTACTCATCGATGTCTTTCTTAATGATTATGAAGTTAGAAACCTTAATTGGATTTCAACTCGACCGCTTCAACGAACATTAACATAATTACAAACTTTAGCCATATAATTCATTTCGACATAATTAGATAGGCGGATTCTAAACTAAGATGATTGTTTCACCAAAAATTGTTACTTTTTCTAAATTAAGACTTCCAAAATTCTGAAAACATTATTTTCATTTCAAGAAAAGAATTTACAAAAAGGAATTCAAACAACAAACATATTCTCTTAATTAATCAATCAAATTAAAAGATTGGATTGAGACCTTAAAATGTGTCCATGGATTGACATCCCGTTCTTATCAATACTATATTACCACTCGATAGGTGCACTTGCCTTTGTGTGTGTAATTTAGTCTAGGTGAAAACCATCTTTTAAAACCGACATTTGTGTGAAAATCCTTTATCAAAAATATATATAGTTCACGCACATCAGAGGTCCTTGTAAGGATGGCCTTCTGTCCTCGTGTTTTTATGTCTTCTACACATAAGGGTTTTTAAGAAGGATATCCTTTGTTATGATGTTTTTCCAACCTTGTCATGCCTTCCTCATGGAAGGGCTTTTCGGCTAACGCCTCTTGCAGCGGATTTCAAACTTGAGTACCTTTCAACAGCGATGTTGAATCGAATTGGTGATTATTGCAATCGATTCGGTTAACCTCGCTCTGATACCATTTGTTAAATTTGTTTATAGCTCCTAATCAGCTTTGGATCGATAAACAACTTCCTAACATCACTCTTAAACTTGAAATAGGTAGAGACGGGTGATTTGTGATCAAAGCATCAATTGATAAACAAATAGAAATCAATTGATGAATAAGAAGAAGATAGATGAAGAATTGTATGATTATATTGATAATTTGTCATCACAGATTGAATCATACACAATGTTATAAAAATCGTGATTAATCGCTAATCGGCCAAAGACCTAGGAATTTTGAGCTAATTGGTTAACGGTGGTCAAAATTTGGCCATCGGCCAAGAATCGGTGGCTTCCCTATTTCGACGGATTCTGGCGACATTCCAACCATTTTCTTGTAAATTCCGGCGATTTATAAAAATGTATATATATATATATATAGTTTTGAAAATTACATATAAAAATTTGTGTATATACATACAAATCTGAAAGTTACATATAAAATTACAATCCGATTAATCGCTAGTCGGTAACCCACCGCCCGACTAGCGCCTAGCGATTTTTACAACATTGATCATACATACACTCGTAAAGCTCTAGTCCAACCCTGGGAAAGCTCTTCCTATGGAAGGAGACTCACAAATGAACACACACCTAACTGAGGCTAAGTATCATATTTATACTTAAGTCTTGTTCTTCAATCAACCGTCACTGATGAAGAATCTTTTACACAAAACACACACTTTCGTGGGACATACGACACAAATCTTGAATTTTCGTGTACACACAAGAATATTCACATGACAGTTTGGCTTTTGCGTGAAAGTCAAACTTTTCCGTGAAGACTTATGCGCGAAACTTCCTTTTGTTCATGTTAATTATTTGATAAGCATCAATCTCCATCCAATTTTTTTGTTAACTTTTTGTGAAAAGACAAAACTACCTTTAATAAAAAAAAATAACAAAAAAACCCTTTATCCACTTAAAGTTGGTCCCAAGTGATCTCTTTGCTGAAAACCTCCACTAAAACCACCAAAGACCACTACCACCATCAACCCACCGGCAATGGTTAGATATGCTCAGTCGATTTTAGGTAGCCGACGGTCATGGTCTTGTCGAGGATTAAGTAGAGAGAGTGGTGGAGGGAAAGTAGAGAGGGTGGAGGGAAAGTAGAGATAGAGAGTGGAGAGAGGACATAGGTATTTATATCTTCTTTTTTTGTCTTTTTTTTTTGTTAAGGTTAGTTTATTCTTTTCACAAAAGGTTATCAAAAAAATTGGATGAAGTTAGTTGATAGGACCAAGAACGTCAAAAATTGGATGAAGTTAGTTAACTGAGACAAGTTACATATCACAGAGAGCAAAAATGTCAAATTAAAACTAACTAGATGGTTACACCCGCGCTTCGCGGCGGGTGTCGTGTTCATTGTTACTAAAATTTAAATAAAGACGTAGACGTAATGATAAAAATAATGATAATAAAAAAGAAACATAAAACTAAATAATAAAAAGGAAAAAAAACAAAATAAAAATTTACCGGTCCAGATCGTCGAAAACCATAAAATCGAATACCGATATGGGTTCCGATAATATCAATACCAACAATGATGTTATTCGCTCATAATATGTTTGAATCGGCACGGTACCACAACGGTAACGGCACTCGCTATACACAACGATACGAAAAAACTCCATTTTGAATACAACTCCGTTTTTAAAAAAAATTATATCGGAACATTGACAAAAAAAAACCGCCGCGCACTCTGTATTCTGAAAAAAATTAACGAACGAAAGTTATTAAAGGAAAACGAAATTAATAGAAAATGAAATGGACTAAAATCGCATATTATATATAGTATAAGGGTTGAAATTGAAAAAAAAAACATGCATTGCTTGCTTGTACTATGTGCTGTTATGCTTGTACATTTATGAATAGTGAATTTTATAAGTAAACCTAATTTCCTAATTAATACGAAGTGAATGGACCAAGAACGTTATTTTGACCAAACCACAAGCGGTAAAAGCGAAGTTCACTCTATTATTTAATAAGATCAAATGAGATTAACGTCCAGATCAACTGATTCTCATTTTAACATTCTCTAATACACGGATATTACTCAAGGCTTCTAACAAGGATTATAGGACCCTGACTTTATCCAACCAACAAGCAGCCCGAAACAAGTGAGCAACACGTACATTTCAACATAAGACGACAATCATACGACCCGAGGAGAAAATTAATAATACCGAGCCCGTATAAGCGGGCACAGCCGTAGCAAGCAACAGCCCATGATAGTTTTTTTACTCTTACAAAATAGTAACTCGGGTTACTTTGAAAAGTTTAGCAACCCGAGCCCCCCTCATTGGATGAGGACTGCTCTTCAGTGATAACCTGAGCATTTAGAAGCAGCTTCCCTTGTATTATTTCATTATTTTCTGGAAGTTTTGTTTTCGGGGAAAGCCGCTTGGCTTCTTCAGTTGTATATATAAAGATCTTTCGCACCATGCTGCAGAACTCACTGCAAAATGTTGATGCAACCAAAAATTATACATTATTTACATACCAATAAGTACGGGTGGCAAATGGGCAGGCTGGGTTGGTAACATGTCAAACGGGTTTAGGTTGAATCGAGCAATTTGTTAGTGTGGATCAAAACGTAATTTGTTAGTGTGGGTCAAAACGGGTAGGTCGGGTTAGGCTGACCCGATAACACCACTCTTTTTTGAAGTTAATAAAGAACTACTGTGTTACATTACATAATAAGCTATTTAGTAGAGTGATTTAGGTCTTCAGGGATTTGAACAATTGGATGACTTTCAACTCGTTTGACCTGCTCGGCCCGTTTGACTTGTTTCATTTTTCTGGTAAATATTTTAGCTTAACCCCGTTTGACCAGCTAGAGATAAACCTTGGTTTTAAAAAGCGAGAAGCGCACAAAAGCGACAGGGTCTAAAACGAGGCGCAAAGCGCAAAAGCGGTGAGCTTTTCGTACACGAGGCGCAATATATATCATAGATTTTTAGCATCCCCTACTCAAAATTTAACTATAAAAAGCTTTAAATATGTTTTAACATGTAAATTATCTACATGTACAACCTAAAAAGCCTATTGTACAACATTCTGCTGCACAAAAAAGACTCGTATACATAAAGCGCGCGCCTCAACTGCGCCTTAAGCCAAATTTTTGCCAATAAATCGCACCTCAGGTGCGCTTTATGTTTACAAGCGCCTTAAGTCACCAAAAGCGCTACCCCTTGCGCCTCAGGCGCGCTTTTTAAAACAAAGAGATAAACATAACACAATTTGGCCCGTTTGACTTGTTCCATATAGCAATCTCTTATAGATTTACTAATTTCATGCTTCTTAATTAAAATTATTTTGTTTCCACTTTTCTTATTTGAGGGAAGGAAGTAATAATGGTGATGAAATGTACTTACTTCCATGGATCATCACCAACCATCATAATGTCGTCCTCAACGTCAGTGTATACAACCTGCCATTTCTTAGGTACCACACGAAGTTCACCCTCAATTTCAAACAAATTTTCCAGTTTCTCCAGTAAATCCTCATAACAGTTGAACTGTGTTAAATCAACAGCCCTGCCAACAGCAATCCCATGCATATGAACCTGCAAGAAAAGAAAAATACCAGACCTACTTTTAACAATATAATGGCATACTTTTAACCACCTCACCAAAAAAAAAGTTGCTTCCGATTTGCTCAGCTGATGAAAAGTTGATCATAAAGAGATCTGTTACTATTGATGAGTATCAGTAGCAACTTGGATGATCAGTAGCAAGTGAACTCAGCGGTAATTTACTACTGAGCAGTGGCAACTTAATCTTCAGTAGTAACTCTCTAATGAAGTTTCTACTTATGTTTTCACTGATATAACTGCCAACTGTTGTACTCTTTCACGAAGAGTTTAAACTAAAAACATACTTTAGTACAGCTGCGGATTTGCCTGGTATGCAACTCCTGAGATCTCATGCTCGATTTTTCCGGGTCACAACTTGCTGAAGGAATATCAGAACGCCAATCAGATTCAGTATCGAGAGGGAAGATTGGTCTTTGTTCAGCCAGTACTCTAGACATAGCCACCGGTGAAGTTTCATCCACAGTTGAGTGTTCAAGTAACTCAATTCCAAATAGCCTGTAGCCATTAGCCCGTCTCTTTCCACCGTTTTCTTTATCAGCAAGGGCTTCAAATGATTCTGTCACTGATTCCCTTAAGTTAGACCAATGGATACCCTTGATAGATAATGATCCAAGATTTGATGGATACATGTCATGTGCACGTTGTGGATCACGATACTGGAAATCTGAGGGGCATTCAACAGGAGGTTTCCACATCCTCTGTGCAGAATGATCTGGCACAGAAGAAGGTAAAACAGGAGGCCGGGCCCGCTTACTCCTCTGTGGCGGTTGTGGGTTTGATGGATTGGGTGATGATGCTACAAGTGGTTCTAGTTCCCATGGGGAAACTTTATCTGGGCGTGGTATTGATGACGGTTCATCCCATTGAACCTGAAGTAAATGAAAACAATATATACGCTTTAACATGTGTGCTCTACAGAGAATGAATCACGGGCAGTGACGATGTATGCACCTTTAGGGATCTCCATTCAGAATCCATCCATTTTGATGATGATGTATCTCCAACGCCAACTATGGTCCCACTAAACCTGCATGAACAAGTTACATGTCACGTTTAGTTACGACATTTCTCAAGAACTTTAATGTGTAAACAAAGAGTCATATCTACCTTCTTTCAGGAACCTCTTCACCCTCAAATCTCATCTTGAACCTCATTCCAACCGAAAGCTTATGATTTCGAGCTTCGAGGTACTTGTTAAGACTGACAATGAACTCAGACCGACTAGTTCTGTTCAAAAATTATGCCAACTTCAGCAAAGATATCATCTCTCAAACAAATTAGAAAGACAAATATTTACTGATAAATACAGTTATTAATATTGTATTTTTAGGGTTTATTTGTATTTAGCCCACGGGTCCAAGGTAAGTTTCTCTAGAGTTTCTTTCTTGTATATATTGACCCCTCCATTGTAATTGATCCAAATAAAATATCAATTTTCTTTACAAATACCTTGGTTTATAGAAGACTGAAAAAAGTGTCCCAGTTGCAATTGCATGAGAGGCGGTAGCCAGCACGCCAAGATGCATGCTATGACTCGATATCACAGACGATGGCATATTGTTCAAAAGTCTCATATGCCTCCTTACTCCAACACGCAGCTCTCCGTTCTCCCCCCTAATGATAAGATAAACAACTATTGTCATACTGTTATAATCATCGGGTCCAGTTGCTCTTTAAACAACTTACCTTAGGAAGATAAAAGCATCGCCAGCAACCAACTTTTTTGCACTAACAAAGACGCTCCACCCAGTAGTCAGCAAGTGGCGCCGAGGTTGCCCTGGGATGTATATCCAACATCAGTCAAGGTACAAGTTTGATGACACAATGAGTGTAACGGGCATGCAATTGATGTTTATAACTTACAAATGCAATCCTTGTAACTCGTGTACACAGAGCATATATTTTCAGATAAGTGCATAGATATGGTGTGATAATTATGGAAGCATGTGACAAAAGTGTAACCTCGAAATATATGACGAAAATGCCATTCATTGCCATGGAGATCACTAGCAACTAGTTCCTGCCAGGGTGGTTGTTGAGACATGTCCTGACCACAAAACGCATAGTTAGAAAAGAATGGCAAAAATTGCATATTTCGTCCTTTAATCATAAGGGCAAAATAGTCATTTGAAAGAAAGTTAACAGACAATCTAACGCCAGTTAGTGTCTTCTATGCGAACCCGGTGCTTGACTTAGCTCCCGCATTTGCACAGGGTCCGAGTTGGGGCCGGATCGCTTTGCGATCTGATGCACGCAGCCTTACCCTACACTTTGTGCAAGAGGCTGTTTACACATCAATTAGTGTAAAGGATGAAATTCAAGACAACCTAAACGTAAATGATGATTAGTGTAACTAATGTAAATAAATGACGAAAGATGCAATTTTCAATATACCTAAAGAACGAAAAGTGTAATTTACTCTGAAATCTAATAAGCTTACCAATGGAGGCAAGCAGTCATCAGCGTGCCTACGAAGAACAGAGAATCCACCATGTGTGCTTGTGTCAGATGCAGTAAGTGTCTTGCAGAACGAGCGGACAGTGCAACTATGAGGTTCTGGGAGCGGAGGATCTGGGCTTGTTACATCACTTTGCTGATTCATATAAGAAAATAAGCATAAGAAACCAAAGACTTTGCAGGGTGTATTTTAAACTAAAAAGAACAATACTCTTCATCTGAATTATCTTATAGTTATAACTCAGCATACTCACATCTCGGTCAGGCAACAAAGTTATTTGTGCATATACTTCATCGGTTTCTGGTTCAGCCTGGAAACAAACCAAGATTCATTAGCAAAACTACGGTTCATTATGATGCATCAGCTGAACAAACTTACCCGCAGCTGAACAGTCATCACTTTGCACAGTATTTTTGCTGGCAAGTTAAATGACGGGAGCTGCTGGTCTAATCCCTGATGCATGGAGGCCTCAAGCTGTCAGAATAACCGATACTCAGTATCATTGAAGGTAAAAATAACAAGAATATAGTGAAATCATGATGATGACTTGCAATCACTGTTGAGAGGTGAAACGGGTAAATCACATTTGCATCACAAAAGTTTCAAGTCCATAATAACCTGATGCGGGTTACATGCATTCTTGCATTGATAACGGAGTACCTAAATGAACTCTTGAAAGAAGAAGAAATGAGAAACCTGTTCCATGTGGCCTTGAGGGAAGTAATAAACCCGTTCTCCTTCACGGGGGACATTGACAAGCGGTCCAGCACAGGCATGCCACAGTTCTTTGTATAACCCGTCAACTGATCCAGCAGAACATGAATATTTCTTAACCAATATAGATATTTTACAAGGTCTCTTAAAAGTCAAATGAGTGCAGTGAATATGGAACTAGCAATAATATTCATAGATCTTTCTACACATAATCAGATTGCTCAATATTTTGTCAATTACAAGAGAATCTCTAAGCTGATACCAGCTTAAAAAACTAAAAAGACTAACCTGATTGAGGCCCTCCAGGGTAATGAGTAGCAGCAATATGTGCCATGAAGAAAACAAATCAATATACCGCACACCACTAGATGTCACACAAGTTGAACTATAAAGCACTGTCCTGGACTATTCAGTAGCTGTAACAAACACAAACACAACCAAAATCCAGAATGGTAATCAGTAAGCAATCAATTGAACTCCTGAACATTAATCAATGGCTAGTTAACAAAACAGAGTCTTCTAAGCCACTAGTATCATTAGCTAAATAGTTCAATGCTTCGGTTAGAATCTGCTTTCTGACCTTAAAGGTAGGCAAAAAAAAGCCGTTTTGTATGCTTGGTTTTAAAAAGTGAGAAGCACACCGAGGCAACAAGGTCTAAAATAGAGGCCTTGGTTTTAAAAAGCGAGAAGCGCACCGAAGCGACAAGGTCTAAATCCGAAGCGCAAAAGCGGACCGATTTTCGTACGCGAAGCGCAAGGTGCTTATGTAAATTTTTTTATACATCCCATTGGTTTTTAGCATCCCTTACCCAAAATATAGCCATAAATAAGGTTTATATATGATTTAATGTATAAATTACTTACATGTACAACCTCTTTAGCTAAATGTATAACACTTTGAAGCACGAAAACAGACCATGTACAAGAATCGAGCCTTTAAGTGCGATTTTTTTTCAAAAAAGTGCAAGTCTTGTACAGTGTGCGAGTTGTGTGACAAGACTCGCAAAAGATGGCGCCCCAGGTCGAGTCGCGAGTTACTCGCGAGTACTCGATCTTTTTAAAACCAAGAGAGGCGCAAAGCGCAACGCTTTTCGTACGCGAGGCGCAAGGTGCTTATATATTTTTTTACATATCTCATAGGTTTTTAGCATCCCCTACCTAAAATTTAGTTATAAATAAGCTTTATATATGATTTACTATATAAACTACCTACATTTACAACCTAAAAAGACTATTGTACAACATCCAGATGCACAAAAACTCCCAATTTACAAGGTGCATACGTCACATACGCGAGGCACAAGGTATTTACATAACATTTTTTAATATTTCTCATGGGTTTCTATCATCTGGTACCAAAATATGAATATAAATAGCCTCTATATATGATTTTATCAAAATATAAATATAAATAACCTCAATGTACAACCTAAAAAGCTAGATGTACAACCTCCAGAAAGTAAATCCGCCGATTGCAGATCAAACAAGAACATTCAAACACCAAAAGAAATTTGAAGTAACAAAATCGAAGTTAACTATACACAGATAAAAGTCAACATATATGTAATTACAAGTTATCAGTACCGAAACAAATCAAATCGAAAGGGCGTACAGGCAACTTACAACAAATGTAGCTACGGATTGAAGGTGAAGTGAGCGGAAATCAACACAAAACAACAGCAGGCAGCCATATTCAGACGAATCAGAAGGCAGCAATGGCGGATCAGGTAAACAATGGATAAAATTAGGTAAGTTGTGGTAAATAATTAGGGCTTGGAAGAAAAAGAGTAAAGGTGAAAGGGGGAAGAATGCAGATGATGGATTATTGATGATGGTCTTTGCCTGGTTGAAGCCGACAGGACCGCTGCACACACTATTCTAAACATCAATAAAAAATGAAATAATGTTTTTATATAAACGAAATGACAAGACCATCCGTAATCCAAAATACCGGATGATAGATTTTATTTAGGATGATTAGATATGGATTTAATTTTTATTAACCTTAATTTTCTCAATTTTTATTAATTTTATATTTTTGTTATTTGTAAGTATTTTTACTTTTACGTTACATACTTTAATGCTTTTGTTTCATAATCATTACCCAGATTAATGTACCGTCGCAGAGCACGGGTTTGCCTCTAGTTATAAAATAATTAAACAATTTAATTGATAATTAACAAAATTTTGAATTAAAAAAATTTATAAATAAAAACTTAAACGAATTATTAATCTAGTTTTCTAAAACGATGGAGTTGATTAAAATGTAAAAACGGTCTTGATGATATAATAACTATCTATAATACAAATTCATGAGTTAATTACACAAATGGTCCATTTGGTTTGTACAAATTGCAAGTATGGTCTTCAAGTTTAATAAACTACACTGATTGTTCACATGTTTGCTATTTTGTCACACAGATGGTCCTTGAGTTGGATGGGCGTTAACTTTTATTGTTAACTTTTTTAAATGACCAAAATACCCTTCATTACTATTATTATGGGCCCCAACCTTCACCCTCTCATCCCTATCTTATTCTTCAAGATCCCCAACTACCTTCACCCTTCTCCACAACCACCATCCCTCCACCACAACCACCACCGGAATCCCTAACCAGCACCAACGCCACTACCTTGTCGGAAAATGTGGGTATCGGGTTCTTCACCTAAGACGAAAGGGTGTACGATAAGATTCAGTACTGATCGGCATAGAATGAGGTCGTGTTGATGGTATCGAGAGTGGCGAATCGTGATGTAGTATTGGCGGGAGCAGAAGTATGAGAAGCATCTTGTGAATAGAAACTGGACAGCAAACGCGCGTTCTCTTTACTTTATCATCCTTTGAAACATCATTTGGGGCATTTTTATGTGTTTGGACTCGAAATGTTTAAATAAGAGGATCGAGTTCTTGAATTTTAAAATCCGACGATCGGAGATAAGGAGCTACGCCAGTGACGGAGGTTAGACATATAGCCGCTTTTAGTGAGAAGAGTACCTATAGGATCCGGTAACCAGGTGAAGAACCCGCTACCCACAGTTTCTGGCAGCGTTGGTGCTAGTTAGGGATTCTGGTGGTGGCTATGGTGGAGGGATGATGGTTGGAGAAGGGTGAAGGTGGGTGGGGATCTTAAAGATGAAGATGGGGAGGAGGGTGAAGGGTGGGGCCCGTAAATAATAATAACAATATCAATGAATGGTATTTTGGTCATTTTAAAAAAGTTAACAATAAAAGTTAACGCACATTCAAATCAGGGACCATGTGTGTGACAAAATAGCAAACATGTCGACCATCGGTGTAGTTTCTGAAACTTGGGGACCATACTTGCAATTTGTGCAAACCACAAGGGTCATCCGTTGTAACAGCCCGAGTTTTGGAGCGCGAAATAATTCACGAGAATTAAAAACTTAAATAAGAAAAGAAGGGAAGCGGGCTTGGGCCGGGGTATACGGGCCGAAAGGGCAAGGGTTTGGGCCCTTATAAGCCTCAAAATCATCCCAAAACCCTCACTTCCAACACCATTTTCGGATTTCTAGAGAGAGAAAGTGAGAGAGAGTCTAGAGATAGAAAGTCTCGGATTTCGAATCCGAGCTCATAGGACCGTAGGCATACGTATCTGGAATGATTAGCTGTGAAGAGGAAGCGTTTACAGGTAACCGATTCTCCTAGATCTGAGTTTTTGTTCGTTTTTGGGTTTTTCGGGTTTGGGAGGAAAAGGTAATGTTTTTACGGGTGAAACTGGAAGAAAAGCATAGATTTGAGTTCCTTAATGAAAAGCATAGATTTGAGTTCCTTAATGAAAAGCAAACGTTTTGAATGTAAACAAGTTCGGGATCTTGACGTGATCAGACCCGAATACGAAAGCTAGGGTTTTTTTTACGGGAAAGCAGATCCTGCGTACTTACCAAATACGCATGAAGAAGATCCTGCGTACTTACCAAGTACGCATGAATAAGGTCCTGCGTACTTATCAAGTACGCAAGAAACAAAGCCTGCGTATTTATCAAGTACGCAAGAAGCAGATCCTGCGTACTTGTCAAGTACGTAAGAAGCAAAGTCTACGTACTTATCAAGTACGCAAGAGCAAGGCTTTGCGCACTTGCCAAGTGCGCAAGCATAAAGTCTATGGGTATATATAGCTGGTTAGTGAAGTCAGTATGTTCGCCTAGCCAGAAATAGTGAAACCATTTAGCGTTGAGTTAATTCTGATACGTGTCAATTGTTATGATTGTCCAGATTGTGTGAGATCCAGTAGACCATTGCAGTTAAGATACCAGGTGAGTTCTAATCCCTTTTTTGTCTTCTTTAGGGGTGGTGTGCATACTTAGTGTAAAGCGTTTATTATATTTTATATATTATAAACTGAAGGGGAAAGCTATATTTTAGTGAAAAGTTTAAAAGAGGCAAAAGTACATTTTAATAAAGTATGATTATATTATTGGCAAGCGTTTATTATATTTTTCATATACATAAACAAAGGCATAATATAAGTGCTAGTATGTTTTCAGTAAAGCAAGATATATTATTTGGCAAGTGTTTATTATATTTATTATACATAAACAAAGGCATGATATATGTGTTAAGATATATTTCAGTAAAAGCAAAGGTATTTATGGCAAGCGTTTACTATATTTTTATATACATAAACAAAGGCATAATACATGTTAAGTTATGAACAAGATTTACAAAAAGTTTTATGAACAGTAAAGTGAACAGTTTTCTTTCGGAAATGTGTACCAGCTATAAAGGTCCTTGGGACAGATGTTATTTGTACAAGATGTCAGATATGGGTTCTACCCATTAGTAAGAACCTTTGGGTTCGCTAACGGTTGTACAACTGGGATGAGTGACGGCGGTTGCTCGGGAGGTCCACGCAACCTCCCCGTAGTGTTAAGCGGTATTGTCGGTTCATGGTCGTTGATCATGGGGGCATTAACCAGGGTATTATCGGTTCATGGTCGTTGATCATGGGGGCATTGACCAGGTACTCGTCGGTTCTTGGTCGTTGACCATGGGGGCGGTACAGTAGTGACAAGAAATTGACGGATAAGCAGTATTGTCGGTTCATGGTCGTTGATCATGGGGGCATTGACCAGTACTCGTCGGTTCATGGTCGTTGACCATGGGGGCGGTACAGTAGTGACAAGGAATTGACGGATAAGCGGTATTGTCGGTTCATGGTCGTTGATCATGGGGGCATTGACGAGGTACTTGTCAGTTCATGGATGTAAGCCATGAGGGCAGTACAGTAAAGAGGAATTGACGGTTTATTATATGTTTTAAACTGTTTGAAAAGCAAAGTGTGTTAAGTTTAGCCTTATTGGCAATATATATGTTTTAGTAAATCTTTTGTATAAATGATTTAAAGTAAACGTTAGAACTCACTCAGCGTTGCTGATTTTTAGTATGCACATCAGTTAAGTGTATGTGGCAGTAGATGGAAGTGGATGCTTGGCTTGGCGAGAAGAGTTACCCGAAGATCAGCATCTGGCATTTTGTTTATGTTTCTTTTGATTATGTTGATTAAGACAAGTTTCAATTGTATTTGACAAGTTTCAGTTGTTTAGACATGTTATGTTTCGGCTGCGTATGTTGAGATTTTAAATCGTTTCCGCTGTGATATTGTATGTCTTATGTTTAAGTGCTATGTGTTAGTGAGTAAATCCAATAAGTGAGGCCTCCCGGGTTTGGGGCCTTACATCCGTGTAATTAACTTCAAAATTATTTTTTGAAATTGATAAGTAACGTTAAAATTTATAACTATCCATTGTTACATTCATATTAAATTTGTATAGCTAGTGATATAATAATCATCCATAATTAAATTTATGTAAAACCCCCAAACCCAAGATGTCTCACTTGTTGGATTTACTCATTCACAACATAGTTCAAATCTGGAATATCATAAAACTTGGCAGCGGAAACATCATTCGTTACATTAATCAATCATATTAAAATAAAACATCAAACATAGTCTTAAAAAATAAAACATAGGGGCGAGATATCAGTCTTGAGCCGAGTAGCCTTCGTGATCCATTCAGTCAATCCATTAAGCATCCCTTTTTCAATCTACTATTAACTTGAAATGCATATTAAAAAGTTAGCTACACTATGTGAGTTCTAGTTTAAGCATTTAGGCCAATCATCATTCACATAACACGTTGTTTCATTACATTAAAACATTCATCATTACTATTAACTCTCACACGTACTTTGAATTCATTCATTCATTCATATCATACTTTCTACACATTCATTCATACTTTACACATTTCATAATCTACTTTCATTCAATTGTCTAACACATAATGATGATCATCCTATTCTTCCCTCCATTTGTCACAAAGACAATCTGTATCAACCGCCCGTCTACTAAAAGTAGTTGTATTAACTTTCTGTCCATCTACCGAAGTAATCGTATTAACTTTCACCGCCCATCTACCGAAGTAGCCGTATTAACTGTCCGTCTATAGAAGTAGCCGTATTAACCGTCCATCTACCGAAGTAGCCGTATTAACTATCATTCACCACTATACACAAACTCTCATTTATCAAATTATACTTTAAAACATTTACCCATAGAAACATTCATTTAACACATAAGAATGCACTCCAATCCAAATCATTATAAATCTTCTTTAAAAAGGGCGTCTAGAAACTCACCTGATCAGTTATCCTCTACGTACCGTCAACTAGACCAAAAGGCGTCACTCACAATCTGAATAGATGAATAATAAAACATTAAGTGTACTCTTTCTATTAATTCAGCGAAACTAGATTAATTTCGCTTTCTAGGATTCCAGCTACACTAGGCAGTTTTGCTTCCTGTGGCTTAACAAAACTAGGTTAGATATCTCAGCACCTTGACTTGGTTAGTTTCGCCTAATCCTCTCAGCGCCCATCTTTGCCTTCTCTTCCTCCAAACTCTGCTTCAATGAAGCAAGCTTCTCACTATCAACATCATACTGCTTACGAGCAATATCAAGATCTTGAACAAGTTGCTTCTCACAAATAGATAAAGCAGACACTTGACTCTGAGCATTGGCAAGTTCTTCCTTCAAAGCAAAATTCTTTTGGTCCGCGCGATCAGCTTTTTTGATATTAGCACAAAGCCGATCAATACCTTCAGGGATAAAGGTAAGAAGTCTAGCAGCATTGACAAGAATACGTCCAATAAGTGCCTGATCAGTATCACCACAAAGAGCATCATGGTCGGAAGGGGTGGAAAAGTGATAAACCAATTCCTAGCAAACAAAATGACTCTTCATAGAATCAACATTTTTGATAGGCCAGTCTAGGACATAAACATTACCAGCCTCCTCCGGTACAAGCTCAGGTTTTTTACCACCAGTACCACTATCACTTTCGCCATCCAGGGGCTCCAGCTTCACTGTGGAAGGAACGGATGTAGGTCCCCGGGTGTCTCGGATCATTACGTGCGAGTGTGTGACTAGTCAAACAGGGTGCGGAATACCCGTGACTAGTTGGAGTATCAAGCAACACAAAGTAAACCGACAACAACAACACGAAATACTTCAAACTTCGTCTATTTATAATCACAGTCGGTTACAGTGAGAATGAATGCGTACATAATTCTGTCACTAACTGGCTATATATACTAAGACATGTTACATGCACACTTGTCAAGTGCGCAGGGATTAACTCGTGCGTACTTAGCAAGCACGCAGCCTTTGTTCATGCGTATTTGCTAAGTACGCAGGATCTATATCCTGCGCACTTGTTAAGTGCGCACAACACTATACAAAGACAAACCAAGTACAAGTACCTACATATACGTTTACAACTCGATAAACTAATACGTACAGATACTAAATACAAATACAAGTACATAAAGTAAAGTACAAAAGCATAAGACAACATCCGGAGTGTCTGTCACACAAACGTGCTCCAACAAACTCCCCCTTGACAACAGCTCTGGATTGTCTTCGGTATTCAACCTCCTGCAGCTCTAGCTTCCCATCTTCAGCTTATAGTCAAGACAGAACTTGACTACCTTGTCGTACCTTGATGTTTGAAGCTCTGTCCACTCGTCCGTGTAGATGCAATATTTTTCATTGAGAGCCGTTAGATCTTTCACAGAGAAGTTGATGAAAGTGATTTCATCAAAGACCCTGATCAGTTCCTTTGGCTCAAGCATCCACTCGCAGACCTTACTCTTCCCATCACCACCGCCTCGCCCGTCTTTGGATCTACGTACCAGTACCATATGTTGCCAAGGATATCCTAAGATAACTTGCTCAAGGGTATCTTGGTTTCACACAGCACTGGCTTGTAAACCAGCTTCTTTAGGCTTATGTTAGTCACGGGATGTTTGACAGTCTTATCCCGGACTCTTTTGGGCATTTGAGGCTTGAAAACTTCAAAGTTTCCTAATCTTCCCTCTCGCTGTAGTGCATTCCACAAACCCATTGCTACTGCGTGCTTAGAATTACCCAGCAGCTCTCGGTTTGCAAGATTCACCAGATCGTACTTTGGCAGGGAGCTGAACGCCTCGCTTGTAGGTGTCAAGTACTGAACCCCACCTGCTCTTTTGATGGCGAACAACTTCTTGTCGTCGAACTTAACAGACAAGATCATACCTGTAGCTCCATGTTTGTCTATTATGGATGTCTTTTGCCATACAAGAGCTTGATCCTTAGTAAACCATCCACGAGGATATTTACTCTTCCACGCTACCGGATCAACAGGTTGGGGACCGGTGGGAGAAGCTTCAGTCGAGGTTGCTGCACCACTAGCCTCAGCAACGAATTCAGGCTCGACTGAACCTGTGTTAGTAGTAGCTTCAAAAGCTGGAGCTTCAAAAATCTCTTCATCCTCAAGCTCGTAAACTCCTTCACCGTCTCCCTTTGGAAACTCCACCACAACATCTTCATCTTCCACATCCCACTCATCATCAGACTCGATCTCTCCTTCTTCAAGGTTGCTGAGAGCATCGATCTGAGCTTCTTTGGAATAGTCTGGCTCTATCATAAGTATAACCTCATCAGATAGGTCATAAAGCACATCAGCCGGAGACTTTCCTTTATTACCCCCACTACCTGATGCATCACCTTGACCAGACTCCCCCTCAGCCATAGGCACAGCATAGATAGGAACAATAGCTAGCGCTTGTTGCTCACTACTTCCACTAGGACCGACTTTAGGATCCTTTTCTGTGTCATCATCCTTAGTCGAATCGACTAGGTGACAAGCCTCATCAGCACTAGGCTTGGATGGCATCTCCTTCTCCTTCAACAGTTCCTTAATCTTCTCCCCCTGAGCAGCAAGCGCATTGGTCAGGTCACAAACCAACTTGACAATCACTTCATTCTCTTGTCTTTGAAGATCATCAGCCTTCTTCTGCTTCCTTAGAGCGGCTACTTCATCAATCAAAGAATTGATCTAACCTTGTTGTTTATCAGACTCCCCCCTTGACTTCCGTACCGTTTTAAGTAAACTGGCTACCTCAGTCTCCAGTGTAGCAATCCTTGCATCCTTTGGATCAGGATCCCTAAATGTAGATGCCTCAGCTGTATGATAAGGAAAGGTGATGATGTCATCAAATTTGAACCCATGGGTGAAATCATCATAAGAGAAGGGCTCACTGAGTGGAACACATAAATAAACTCTCAAAGTTCGACGTAGGTCCTTGATTTCATATTAAAGTTGGTTGAAATGGATCCTAAAGTTTTCAAATTTTTGTCTCATGAATTAGCAATGAAGAGGGTCGATTTGGTTATTTACCAACAACTGGTAGTATAGTATGTATGCACGTCCCTGGCTTTCGAATGGTATTTTCATAACTTACCGTTCCGTATTTCACCTATATAGGTTATAGCCTTAAAGTCCTTAGCACAAGGGCTTAAGTTGTAAAATTGAGGTAATGAGTGTTAAGGGTTAGAGATTTGTATTTTCTCTAGGCATGTTCAAGAGTTTATCTATCAACCTCATGCTTTGATATATAGGTAACGAAATCAAAAAGGAAAAATTTATAGTTGAATTTCAAAAGGTGTAATAGTACTTTATAGAGAATTTCTAGATTCGATGCAAGTAGCGAAGTCAAATCAACCAAGAGTAGAAGTATTCAGCGTTTCGGTCAAAGTTGTCATGCCAATGAAGTCTCGATAAGAGTTTTAGATTCATTGGAATTCGAAGATGAAGGAGTTTATGTACATTCCCACGTCACTTGTGATAGCCCATCGTATCATCCGATGCTCTTTTGACTCAACCCTTTGGTTATGGAAATTTCGATCATCAATCGAGTGATTGAGAATTGAGATTAGAAATACAGATTAATCGTGAACATTAGCTCAGACAGTATGACTCACTAGAGTTCTCATGCACTATAAATTACGATTACGTGTGCACCCGCAATGATAATTTACTTTGCATGGTCCCTATAGTGTTTCTCCTATCCCAAGCTCCCAGTTAAACGGGATCTGAATTGTTCATTAGATCGTGTTGCGCTTTCGCGCAGGAGTGTGTATGTTCTATCGGATTACTCTTAATCATGTGTACCAATACTCATGAATTAGCCGACTAAGGCTATTTTTGGATGGAGTTAATGGTAGAGAGACACAACCGGTGTCTTCTAATAACAGGACGTGTGCGGTGGAAGTCAAACACTATGTTAGGGCAGAGATCCTCAAGTTTGTGTCGAGCAAATCATGTTCCAAGTTCGTTTGTACGTGTGGATCCACATGATCCTAATGATTCTATGGGTCTCCTGCCCAGTAAAGTTCTCTCTCGTTCAGTCCTGCTTATCCACCTCGGGTTCCCTTCTGATCGGGCAGTTCCGAATATCATAACTCATGGCAAAGATTTTTGTCATCCGATCCAACAAATCATAAAATTGAGTGTATATATATATACCACACTGAATGAAGACAACATATGTTAGAGAAGAAAACTGACTCCACAACTGGGGTAGGTGTAGGTGTGGTACAGGTACAGATTCAGGTACGGGTTTAGACTGTTGAGATACCAAGATCGGTAACAAGCGATTACTACCGTTGTCGCCCAAGCTCAGCTCTTAACCCGATCTTCTAGAGTTACAGTGTGTTGTCGATGTTTATTATTTCCATATTGTTATACGTGTTAGATGTTTGTTACGTGTGACATGTAATTATATTAAGTATTAGTGTAGCTAATGATACCCTAGTGTAACTACATACACTAATGGTCTACTCAAGTTGTTCGGCAACGGTTGGAATACTCAAGGCTTGGGTGTTCTTAATGTGATGTAAGTCTTAGAAATTTTGGTCCCTAAATGAGTCTGGTTAGAGCCTATGTGTCACTAAGGAAACCTAATTCGCTAAAATCATTGGCTCTGATACCAATCTGTCACACCCACAAATTTATTTATTTAATAAATAAATAAAGGTCGTAACGATTGGTAACATAACACAACAGCGGAAGCTAAAGTAAAGACTTCTGAATATTGAACACCATTACAAATACTATAATAAACTTGTACATTGTCCTAGAACCATGTATAGGTGAAAGCCATCTTGAGGTTTGGCGATCATACACCTTCGGCTTCTAGGGTTTAATCCAAAGAGCTAGCCTATTCCAACTGAGCCTTAACTATGTGTTACCTGAAAAACATACTTAAAAATGTCAACACAAAGGTTGGTGAGTTCACAGGTTTGATTGTTGCAATGTAAAGTGATTTTCCTTGAAAACATTGATAAAAACATTTCCACGTAAATGAATGGCAAAACCATTGGTGTATAAGTGATTGGCAGATCCATCTGCACGAAAACGTTTCAATGAATATGATAAACAAAACAAGTAATGTTGACCCATTTGTAGACTAGCTAGGAATACAAATAATATGTACATACATGAGGCATAACCAAACCATGACACAGGTGTTTTGCCCCTCGCTCGTACCTCACGAGCAATGTTTGAACACTATGCGGTCATTTGGCCAGATGGACCCATGGTTAGCGCGACTAACCATGACCGGGGGTGTCAATCCCAATAGTACTATCCATAGAATCCCAGGCTAACCTATAGCTAATGGTTATCAATATGATGGTCAGGGGACTTCCAGCGCTCTATATGTGTTAACTCATGCAAACATAAAGGTCGGGTCTTGTTTTCTTGCTACCATATGAAATGTTTGTAAGTACGTTTTATGTTTTCCCGAATGTATCAGGCAATGATGTTCCCAACTGTAGTAAACAATGATGTCTCATGTTTTCAACCTTGTAAGCAAGTATGTTTTCCCCCCGGTATTTCTAAAACGTTTAAAAGTTAAAAGGGAGCTGTGAAACTCACCTGGTGACGTGTCAGGAACACTAATGTCCTTCTGTTAACAATGGAAACCAATGTCCATGTGATAATCACGGCTTACGTCTTACTCAAGTCCTACGAGACCTGTAGGTACTTAATGAGCTTTATAAACTAACCCTAATAATGTTAAGCGAGTCTAAACTCATATTGAGTTAACACGTGTGCGGCTGAACTCTGTTGATTCACTATGTTATAATACCGATCTGGTATACATTAATAATGGTGGACGCTCAGATCATGATTACTTGACATTGTTTGTCATTATTAATGTATACATGTGTATATACTTATTTATACATATATATATATATATACATATATATATATATTCGTACGTGTTTACGGTTAAACGTCATGTTGTATAATATTCAATGGTCTATAGAAAATATAAACATTTATAGCTATATATTTAAATATAAATACCATCACCTACACGTGACAAAATACTTGTCTGAGTTTATAAAAGTTTAAGATTTCATACTCATTCGAAACGTATTCGCTTAAGTTTCTAAACGTTCGTGTCATAAATCCAAATGCATTAACGATACATATGTACATGTATATTTGAGCGTGTGAATATGCACGTATTTATTTTCGAGACTAAACATCGTGTTCTATAATAATCGTTTGATTTCATAAATATGTGAATATTTATATTCATGTGTATTCATAGGTATATATATAAGTATATACATCTATACGGTACGTTTTCATTTAAGAAAATGTAGTTGTATCAACGTTTGTTACTTGACAAGTCCTAGTTTAGTCATTCGGTTTATGTACTTAAATAATGCTTAATGACAAGTTAAATGGATATATGTGTATATATATATATATATACACACGTTTATACGAAATAATAGAGGTTAAAGTCTTCCTAATTGTATTCATCTTGTATAAACCGTTTGATACCACAAACATAATCTATTTGCCTTCGCGTTCACGTAATAATATTTACAGTTCGTATGTGTCGTTCATTTACCATGTTTAAGATTCTCGTTTAACCGTTGATCCATCTACGAATATATTTTCTCGTTCATTAACAATTATTATATATTATATATTTAGCACGAACGAATTCCTCTATATTAAGTATACGTGTTTTATGGTATGTTAATATTAATCATTAAGTTACTATTTATTTTTATCGTTCATTACTCGTTTGAGCTCAACGCAATTCGACCGCACGCGCGTTTAACTTTTGCGCAAATAAATATAGTCATGTTAGCGTGCGTTTATACCTTTCGTAATCCCCGTTTACGGGCCGACACGTCCTAACCCTTACGGTTCGCGTATTGATCATGTTTGACTGTCGTTGAGCCGAGTTTGACTGGGTTTGACTTTCGTTGACCAACGTTGACTAAGTTTGACCATGGCTCGGGATGTTGTATCCTGTCCAAAAAGAATGTTTTTAACACTCGGGAATGAAACCCGGCCACCAATACATTTAGATCTAAACAAAATAGCAACAAATCTCTAAATATGACTCCAATATTTCAAAGCAAACCTCACCAGTCATAGATCGGGATGGTAGGGCGATATTTTTGTTTGTTTGAGACTTTCCGGAATCTCGAAAGTCGTCGGAAAACATTTCTATTCGCCGGAAACATTCAAACAAGAAACTTTTATACCGTAAATTGGTATATCTACATCCAGACGATGAGATAACGAGATGGGGTTTACCTGAGCCTCTGGAAAAAGAACGAAGACGCCTCAGGTCACCGGATTTGTAGTCGGAAAGTCGGGTTTTAAAAACCCTAGCTCTCGTCGCCGCCGTCTATGGTTCTTAGTACCCTGATGCTAGCTCCAGCGTTCCAGATCCGTCCATCATCATGAAATGGTTGCTGCCTCCACGTGCGCCACCGTCGCTGTGGTCACAGACCACCATCGTTGGCACCTATGGCCATGGGGGCCGTCTCCGCCACCGTAGGAACGACCAGAAGGGGCTGTTGCCGCTGCAGTGCTCGGCGTTGGATTTTACAACCTAAACACGTTCACAGTCTCTCGGCTAGGGTTGAGGACAGGAAGATAGTGAGAGTGGTGGTGGTCGTTCAAGCTTGCTGGAGGTCGTCGGAGGTAGCGGCTGTCGTCGCGGTTAACCTTTTCTCGCCGTGGTGGGGGTGGCCAGCTCAAAGGATGAGGCTCCTCCCTCCTCTCCCGGTTCTCTCTCTTTCTTTCAATGGTGTGCTAGTTCAAATGAAATGAGAAGGGAGAAGGAGATAATGCACTTTTATAGGTTGGGTTTTGAAATGGTAAAATGGGTAAGTGGATACCGCGTGTTAAAACCTTTAACGTTATCACGTTCGTATCCCCGTCAAATTATTTCTCGTCTACAATAATTAGGAATACGAAAGATAATATTCTTTTGAATATTTAAATTACTACAGGAAGATATCCGCCTCGGTACAAGATGATTGCGCGTGTCGAAACCTGTCTTTTGGTTTTAACGTCTCGCGCTCCGGTTACTATCATTATTTTACTACTAATAATAAAATAAATATTACAATATTTTTCGTATCAAAGTGCATATCGGTATCAGTTGTACCGCTATCGTTAATCTTACTAGTATTCGACGCGGTTTAACGTTCACATTAACGCTTTACACGTGTATTTATCTGAGTAGTCTTTCCAAATGAATGTTAATGCTTGATATTAATAATTCATTGTCATCGTCTCGCTGAATATCCGTCAATAAATCGATATTTGACGCGTTAAACGTTTAAAATTACTGAATTGCGTACGTACACTTTTCTTAAATTCTCAGGATCGCGTAACGAGTCATTAGATGAAACCGAGTGGCTAGTATGATGTTCGGATTATATAAATTGGACCTCTAACGAGCTTGGATACTTATTGGGCCTCTAATGGGCTTGGATTTCTATTGGGCCTACTTGGGTTTAGCCCAACAACTAAGTTTTAGATTCTTGAATTTTGCGGGTGTCACATTCTCCCCTCCTTAAAGAAATTTCGTCCTCGAAATTTGATATACCTACAAGGATTAGGATTTTATATCCTTGCTTCATTTTTGGATTCTTAAGGAGAATGTTGAATCATTCCAATAGTAGTTGGTACACGAAGTTAAAGTGGATATCTCACCAACGAACGATATGGGATGTGTAAAGGTTTGAGATGTCAACGTATCAGGTAACAGTGTAACGTTATTGTTCAGCAGATATATCAAAAAGTAGATTTAAAACAAATCCTCTGATTATGTCGCCATGTGAATGAGGTTAGCTAAACCACGAGGTGATAACGTCATCACTAGAGTTTCCCGAACAAAAGGAATTATAATCGAAGAGGTCATAATGGTGTAATGAATAGATCATTAAGAGAATGTTTAATCGGTGTGAATTAAGATAGTGAGTTTTCACAAGTCAAGTGAATAACTCGTACATCAAGATAATTAATCAAGGATTGGATGTCGAAGAATTTCGTTATGTGATCACCCTCATCAGATTGGAACTGTATGACAATTATCATTGGTAATGGAAAGGCAAAATGCATTCGTGCACATGAATTTTTGAAGGTATGTGGGTACATAATCTTTATTCATCTACGTGTTTTAACGCACGGATGACCAAAGCCTGATGGAACCTAAAAGAAAAACTAACAAAAGTTCAGTAAAGATAAGTCAGATGGTTTATGATATGATCATGTGTTAGTTCAAATTCAGAAAATTGACCGTTCATTGCAACGAGTCAATGACTTGATGTATTCAAGTCTCTTTTACAACAAAAGATTATCACTGACATTTCATCAGTCTGATAAGTATGTGGGTTAAACTGATTCATTTGAGTCCTAAGAAATAGCATCTACATATACCATTTCTCACAAAGGGGTTGGAATGGCTTCAAGAAAACGTTAGTAGTCGTTTAGGTAGTGAATCAGACAACTATGATATGGAGTGAGATTTTATTTTTACGGATACTT
The DNA here is from genome assembly GCA_023525975.1 of Smallanthus sonchifolius. Lineage (NCBI taxonomy): Eukaryota > Viridiplantae > Streptophyta > Magnoliopsida > Asterales > Asteraceae > Smallanthus > Smallanthus sonchifolius. The sequence goes on from CM042043.1 coordinate 23,803,724, forward strand.
GACCCTATGAGATTGATCTGGATTTCATCCAGTTACATTACTAGTGATACCATCACTAGTGTCGTTCATAACTTGGTTTAGATAGAGATCTTAACGGAATAGATGTCGAACAGTAAGCTCGAGGCAATAAAAATTTCTTAATAATGTTGAATCATCTAGATTTTTGAATCGTCCAGATTCCTATGATCTATCCTAAGATGGGAGTGAAATCTCGATGAAGAAATATAATGTCTGAGTATTTGGGAATAGTCTAGTTGATTTGGCTCAACGGATACCAAAGATAAATGAATCCTTACGGGGTTCAAAGAAAAGCGTTTGAGAGTAGTCTAGCTTTCTTTTTTTTTCTTTTTTTTTTTAAAAATTCACATTTCGTCTTGATGGGGAAATAAACAGAATGACCTCGGAAATGGTCTTATAGGAGCAGTGTCCCCCGAAATTGATTATGGATTTGCCAACCCATTAAGTTGGTAAATTGTGATGTGATATCATTCTCTATTTAGTCTTGGGCTTGACACTATTATCTTAGATGCCAGGACGTAGACAAAAATCACGTATAAATTTAGGAGCTAGTCGAATGTGAGGGAGTCATGTCCTTAGGTTCGTTAAGGGTAACGCATAGGCATTCCAGAAGGTATTGAGATGAGTGAATACGGAAATTTAAAGAAATTTGAGAAGGCAAAAGAAATGTATATGTGTAGACTTGCAATAGAGTAATGTTAACTACGGTTCGTCTTGTGTTCATCTTCGTGGTGGCGTATAGTTTTAATCGGTCAACGATCGTAGAACACATAAATAAACTCTCAAAGTTCGACGTAGGTCCTTGATTTCATATTAAAGTTGGTTGAAATGGATCCTAAAGTTTTCAAATTTTTGTCTCATGAATTAGCAATGAAGAGGATCGATTTGGTTATTTACCAACAACTGGTAGTATAGTATGTATGCACGTCCCTGGCTTTCGAATGGTATTTTCATAACTTACCGTTCCGTATTTCACCTATATAGGTTATAGCCTTAAAGTCCTTAGCACAAGGGCTTAAGTTGTAAAATTGAGGTAATGAGTGTTAAGGGTTAGAGATTTGTATTTTCTCTAGGCATGTTCAAGAGTTTATCTATCAACCTCATGCTTTGATATATAGGTAACGAAATCAAAAAGGAAAAATTTATAGTTGAATTTCAAAAGGTGTAATAGTACTTTATAGAGAATTTCTAGATTCGATGCAAGTAGCGAAGTCAAATCAACCAAGAGTAGAAGTATTCAGCGTTTCGGTCAAAATTGTCATGCCAATGAAGTCTCGATAAGAGTTTTAGATTCATTGGAATTCGAAGATGAAAGAGTTTATGTACATTCCCACGTCACTTGTGATAGCCCATCGTATCATCCGATGCTCTTTTAACTCAACCCTTTGGTTATGGAAATTTCGATCATCAATCGAGTGATTGAGAATTGAGATTAGAAATACAGATTAATCGTGAACATTAGCTCAGACAGTATGACTCACTAGAGTTCTCATGCACTATAAATTACGATTACGTGTGCACCCGCAATGATAATTTACTTTGCATGGTCCCTATAGTGTTTCTCCTATCCCAAGCTCCCAGTTAAACGGGATCTGAAATGTTCATTAGATCGTGTTGCGCTTTCGCGCAGGAGTGTGTATGTTCTATCGGATTACTCTTAATCATGTGTACCAATACTCATGAATTAGCCGACTAAGGCTATTTTTGGATGGAGTTAATGGTAGAGAGACACAACCGGTGTCTTCTAATAACAGGACGTATGCGGTGGAAGTCAAACACTATGTTAGGGCAGAGATCCTCAAGTTTGTGTCGAGCAAATCATGTTCCAAGTTCGTTTGTACGTGTGGATCCACATGATCCTAATGAGTCTATGGGTTTTCCTGCCCAGTAAAGTTCTCTCTCGTTCAGTCCTGCTTATCCACCTCGGGTTCCCTTCTGATCGGGCAGTTCCGAATATCATATCTCATGGCAAAGATTTTTGTCATCCGATCCAACAAATCATAAAATTGAGTGTATATATATATACCACACTGAATGAAGACAACATATGTTAGAGAAGAAAACTGACTCCACAACTGGGGTAGGTGTAGGTGTGGTACAGGTACAGATTCAGGTACGGGTTTAGACTGTTGAGATACCAAGATCGGTAACAGGCGATTACTACCGTTGTCGCCCAAGCTCAGCTCGTAACCCGATCTTCTAGAGTTACAGTGTGTTGTCGATGTTTATTATTTCCACATTGTTATACGTGTTAGATGTTTGTTACGTGTGACATGTAATTATATTAAGTATTAGTGTAGCTAATGATACCCTAGTGTAACTACATACACTAATGGTCTACTCAAGTTGTTCGGCAACGGTTGGAATACTCAAGGCTTGGGTGTTCTTAATGTGATGTAAGTCTTAGAAATTTTGGTCCCTAAATGAGTCTGGTTAGAGCCTATGTGTCACTAAGGAAACCTAATTCGCTAAAATCATTGGCTCTGATACCAATCTGTCACACCCACAAATTTATTTATTTAATAAATAAATAAAGGTCGCAACGATTGGTAACATAACACAATAGCGGAAGCTAAAGTAAAGACTTCTGAATATTGAACACCATTACAAATACTATAATAAACTTGTACATTGTCCTAGAACCATGTATAGGTGAAAGTCATCTTGAGGTTTGGCGATCATACTCCTTCGGCTTCTAGGGCTCCTCCCTCCTCTCCCGATTCTCTCTCTTTCTTTCAATGGTGTGCTAGTTCAAATGAAATGAGAAGGGAGGAGGAGATAATGCTCTTTTATAGGTAGGGTTTTGAAATGGTAAAATGGGTAAGTGGATACCGCGTGTTAAAACCTTTAACGTTATCACGTTCGTATCCCCGTCAAATTATTTCTCGTCTACAATAATTAGGAATACGAAAGATAATATTCTTTTGAATATTTAAATTACTACAGGAAGATATCCGCCTCGGTACAAGATGATTGCGCGTGTCGAAACCTGTCTTTTGGTTTTAACGTCTCGCGCTCCGGTTACTATCATTATTTTACTACTAATAATAAAATAAATATTACAATATTTTTCGTATCAAAGTGCATATCGGTATCAGTTGTACCGCTATCGTTAATCTTACTAGTATTCGACGCGGTTTAACGTTCACATTAACGCTTTACACGTGTATTTATCTGAGTAGTCTTTCCAAATGAATGTTAATGCTTGATATTAATAATTCATTGTCTTACTTAATCGTCTCGCTGAATATCCGTCAATAAATCGATATTTGACGCGTTAAACGTTTAAAATTACTGAATTGCGTACGTACACTTTTCTTAAATTCTCAGGATCGCGTAACGAGTCATTAGATGAAACCGAGTGGCTAGTATGATGTTCGGATTATATAAATTGGACCTCTAACGAGCTTGGATACTTATTGGGCCTCTAATGGGCTTGGATTTCTATTGGGCCTACTTGGGTTTAGCCCAACAACTAAGTTTTAGATTCTTGAATTTTGCGGGTGTCACATAATGTGGATAAGTAACTGGGTCGGTTGCTAGATCTCTGAATTGTAGAACTCTCCTGATGGTGTCTTCAGATATAGCAATATCATGACCAACTACAGTAGCCCTAATGACGTTTGGGGTTACCGTACAGTCATGATCTGCTGTCTCCCAGAACTATTCCAGATAAGGTCTTGAAACGATTGGATCAGCAAAAATGGCATAGCTGATCTTGTAACGATTCAGAAAGTCCACAATCTCTCTATATTGAAGTGCAGCACCCTTCCATTTCGGATTTGTGAGAGCAAAAAGATTGAACTCACTGGTAAATGCACAAGCCATCGCTGCACAAACACAAAATGAACACTATAAGAACAAATAGACTCATTGGAATTGAATAAACATGGCTTGGTATAGCACTTGCACATTGAATTGGTTTTCAGATTTAGAAAAATTTCTTAGTTGCCCTTCCTGCGTACTTAGCAAGTACGCAGGTGGTTGTTCTTGCGTACTTAGCAAGTACGCATGAATTATTGTACGCAGGAACCTGTACTTAGCCAAATTTAAAAATCAGAAATCCCAAAAAAAATGAGGTTTTACTGTGGATTAAGGTCACCACAAGGTCGACACGCATGGTTACAACTTATGGGACCAAAACCAACACTAAAACCTTGCTAATACACAGTCATTGTGACCTAGCCTTGGGCCGACGGTCACATACGGTCAACCAAGAGGTCAAATCCAAAATCAAAACATGTTAAGGGCGATTATGAGATCAATGAGCTTCGATTAATGATTTAAAACAAGTTTTAGGTCATAATTTAGGTTAATAACAACCAAAATCTGTCACAAATCCAAAATCAAAACCCTAGGTTTTTCAAATTCAAGAATCGGTCCAAACTAGTCGATTTTGTGGATGAAATCAACTGAGAATCTCACCAAATGTTAGTTAGAGGAAGATGAAACTACGATCGGGACGAAAAAACTCTTTGGAGACGCACGAAATTTTGAGGAAATTTGAGCAGGGAGTATGTAACCGTGTAGGGTCGTTTGAAAGTGATAAACTGAGAAAAGTTTCTAACACTTGTTTATATACCCCTCACTGATGGGTCGTGAGTACTTAGCATGTACGCAGGACTTAACTCCTGCATACTTAACAAGTACGCATGACTTAAGTCTTGCGTACTTGTAAGTACGCAAGGTTTAATTCTTGCGTACTTGTTAAGTACGTAGAAACCCTTGTGTGCTCAAATTTTAACTCAAATTATGAAGATTTGTCAAGTTAAATAGCAAACCGGGTATGAACGTTCAATCTAGAGGGTTCAAAAACAAATCAAGGAAGTTAAAAACAAATATTTTTGGCTTTTCTTGAATTTTTGATAAAGTGTACAGAAAATTGAACTGTTCATAAACTGAAAATCTTTTTGATCTTTTTCTGAATGAAGATATACAAGTATATACATACAAACTCTTTTTGGTCAAAGTCATGAGCAAAGGATCATATCAGGCTATTCTATGCAAAAATTATATAATATAAACATCAAAGAATATGGGATCATGTCATGAATTACAACTTATGCATGCGTAATAAACAATATAAACAAGTAATTCAAGTTGACAATATTATAAGATTTGAAACCATAAGCATCTTAGCATCACATTCTTGTGTTAAGGTAATCATTATAAGTATACAACGTGTACCCCACAGTTATGCTACATGAATTTAAATTTGCACTATCTCAAAGCATCTAAGATTTTCCCAATGATTTTCTTAATTTTCAAGAATGAAATTACATCAGTTAGCAAAGAAAAATCAAGCAGAATCCATAAGGATTATCAGGAATCATAAGATTCAGAATCGAGTGATTCATATGTCTTGGTTTCATAGGATTTCTTCTGTGAATATCGGAATGATGATTCAGGATAATGAATATGGTGTCTGATTTAGGTAAGGAGATCCAACTTTTATCTTGATTTGATTTCAGTGAATCAGGAATGATTCAAAGGTGAATATATGCTCAACGGTTAATGTCAAGACATATCTTGATTCAATCTCTCATTGCATACTTGTGAGTATGGGCAGTGAGACGAACCGCAGTAATTGTGTTAGCGACCTAACCCGAAACTGGTCTCATAAAAAAATATTTGCCAAAATCTTACATCCTATAGCTGATAGTGATCTTTTGCAATATTTTACACACACACAATGGGTTCAAATCACAGTTGCAGTATTTATTTAGTTTCCACACTACTAGTGATTCAAAGACGCTTACAGCCTACTAACAATTCAAAGTACATGTAAATATTCATATTAACAAAACAAATAATCAGTCAAGTAAGCATGACTCAATCATTTCCCATATGTGCAATCTAAGACGTTTAGATCATTACTGATGTGCTATCATTTACTCTTTTCTTCAAATGACTATAAAATTTTCTTGGTTTTCTATTTTGTTTAGGTTTTTCTGAAATGATTTGAAAGAAAAACAAACTTTACAAACTTAAAAGAAGTAAAAGTTAACTTCCAAGAAAATGTTTTGATTTTGAAAACAAGTTTTCACTCAGGATTGAACATTCCTATCATGTTGATTTCAAATGACTGCTGCTTGGAGTACCAAAGACCCAAACGGGGTTTCCCTTTCAAGTATCTGAAGATCCTCTTCACAGCGATCATATGAGATTCCTTCGGTTGTGACTGAAACCTCGAACACAAGCACACAGCAAACATTATGTCGTGTCTTGAAGCTGTGAGATACATAAGAGATCTGATCATCCCACGATACAATTTACAGTCTACATCCTTTCCATCTTTATCTGGTTGCAAACCGTGATTGACTGATTGGTATGACGTAAGTACTACAGTCATTCATTTTGTATTTCGAAAAAATGTCATGTACGTACTTAGTTTGATGTAGATAAATGTCATCCTCCCTTTGACTGACTTGCAGACCCAAGAAAATGACAGTTCGCCCATATTGCTCATTTCAAACTTGGACTTCATCACCCTTTCGAATTCCCTACACATCTTTTCATTTCTAGACCCAAAGATAATGTCATCAACGTACACTTTCACAAGTAGAATATCACCTCATGTTTTCCGTATGAAGAGGGTCGAGTCAATTTTTCCACGATCGAAACCATTCGACAGTAAATGTTTTGACAAAGTCTCATACCATGCCCGAGGTGCTTGATGAAGACCATAAAGTGCTTTATCCAGTTTATACACTTTATCAATATTATGCAGATCTTCAAAGCCGTGTGGTTGAGTGACATAGACCTATTCATGAACTTTTCTATACAGGAAATCACTCTTCACATCAAGTTGGTAGACCTTGAAACCAACGAATGAGACATAAGCCAGAAACAGTCGAATGGCCTCAAGTCTAGCAACTGGAGCATATACTTCAGTGTAATCCAGGCCCTCTTGCTGATAAAAACCCTGAACAACCAACCTTGCTTTATTTTTCACCACAACGTGTTGATCGTCCGTCTTGCATTTGAACACCCACCAGGTTCCAATTGGACGCATACCCTTCGGAAGGTCAACCAAATCCCACACATGCAACTTTTGGAATTGAGACAACTCATCTTGCATAGCCTCAATCCAGAAGTTGTCAGCGAGAGCCTCTTTCACATTCTTCGGCTCCAATTGGGATACGAATGCAGAGTGCCAAGTATCTCAACATACAGACTCGTGTTCTCGGCAATGGTTCTATGACGAGTTTGAACACCGACATTAGGATCACCAATTATGTTGTCCATTGGATGATTTTTATGCACTCTCGTTTCTGGTACATGAGGTTCCTGGAGATTTGTATCAAGATTCGTACTTAACTCCCCCATAACATGTGAACCGGATGAAGATGATTCAATGTGGATTAGATCAACTAGAGCTTCATTTCCTACACGAGTGTTAGGATCAGCTGGAGCGTCATTTCCATCAACATGGACAACTTCCTCGTCATCACTTGCACGAGTTACAGATGCAGATGCGGCATTGGAATCGGGAGTTACAATCGGTACAATGGCACGGGTTGAGAAATTGGAGTCATCACCGCCATTAAATAATTCGTACAAATGGACGGCATCTTCGGCAGATAGATCAGGAAGGTTGAAAGACTTGAATAGAGCATCATAATCGAATCCCCACGCTGGACCTGTAGGTTCTGGTGGAGTACTGTGTTTACTGCAATCCACTTCAAACCACTCTTCAACTGAGTGTGTTCCTATATTGTACACTCTCTTGCAGTGTGAGTTGGCAACATATCCTAAGAAGATGCCTTCTACCACTTTTGCATGAAATTTGGATTTGCGATCCATGTACTGTAACAATAAAGAACATGGACTACCAAAAGGAACTAGGTAGTCAAGATTTGGAGGTCGATTGTTGATCAGCTCATAACAGGTTTTGTTATGCCTTTTAAGCACCAAAACTCTATTCAAAACGTGACATGTTGTATTTACTGCTTCTGCCCAGAAAGTACAGGAAGCTTGGCATCTGACAGCATTGTCCTTACAGTCTCGATCAAAGTTCTGTTCTTCCTTTTTGCAACTCCGTTCTGCTGAGGTGTGTACGGGGCACTAAATTCGTGATGAATACCCTTCTTGAGACAGAAAAGCTCCATCATATTATTCTTGAACTCAGTTCCGTTATCACTCCTTATTCTTATAACCTTCATCTTGCATAAAGATTCCATGCTCAAGATCAGGTATTGAAGAATTTCAACAGTCTCGTCTTTTATACCTAAGAAATGAACCCATGAAAAACGTGAGAAAATCATTAGTTACAACTAGACAGTATGACTTACCTCTAATACTCCTGATACTTATGGGTCCAAAAAAATCCATGTGAATGAGTTCTAAAGGGGTATCAATGGAGTTTTGGATATTTCCGGTGTTGTTTGCCCTTTTTACAAGGCAACTAGTCATCTGCAACGGCAAATCTCAGCTTAGGAACCCCGGTTACCAAACCGTTTCGGACAAGATGATTCATTTTACGATAAGAAATATGTCCGAGTTTCCTATACGAAAGGGTTCGACTTTGTCTTGAAGTCGAGCATTCTCTTCCTTCAATCCTAAGCATTTAGAACATGAAATCACAGCAAAAGAATTGGAATCTACCTCAGTTGACGAGCTTGATGCCTCTCCAATAGCCATGAGGGCAAAAGCAGATGTAGACTCTCTTTGGTCAGCTCCAGATGCTTCCCGCTCTTTTGCTTCCATCATTTCAACAATCTCTGTCATCAATCCCATTTAGGTTTGAGCAAGTGTGGCATCCTCCAGATGAACACCCCAATCAAAGTTGTCATCCTGCTGAACCACTAGAGCACTGGACGTTCCACCTTGAGTTTGATTGCAGTTGTTCTGATTGTTGAATCCTTGGTGCTTTCCTGGGCTGCTCCCCCGGCTCGGTCTGGTGAAACCCGAAGCTGGTGCTTTATCCTTCTGTCATTCCCTTGCGAAATGTCCAAAGTTTTGACATTTGTAGCACTTAGCTTTGGATTTATCAAATCCAACCTTGGCATTTGAATGCCCACCAATGAACTTCATGCCAGTTCGGTTCAGGAAACGTTTTGCTCTTCTCAAGATGATGGCCATATTCCATTAAATATCCATGTCCTCCATGTCGTCTGGATCCACCTGATTGAAGTCTTCCTCAATGGTCTCAGGATCCGTGAACTTCCCACCAATGAAGTTCTGTAGGCAAGCATACATGACGAGAACAAAGCCACATGATCTTCATCAATCTTGGCTATGGCAGTTTGGTTGAAGGTTGATGGTGTTGACTAGCTCCTGATGCAATAAACTCAATATGATTACCAACACCAAGTGCATGTTCTTCCTGAGGACTCCCAAGGAATAAGGCAATTCCCGAACCAAATGACTTTGCGGTAGATTTCACCCCAAAATACATGGAGGGATCTTGTATTTGAGGTCTACCAGAACTCTCTTTCTTTCTCAGGTTCATATCATGTGCCTGAACCTTACCTACAGCTTCTTCAACAGTCATCTCATAGAACTTTGGGTTCTCTCTCAGCAATGTGGTATACATATCAAACTTGGGTGGTAAGGCATCCAGAAACTTCTCCACTAACTCATCATCAGGATATTTGAGATCATATGACTTTAGCTCAGTCTGAAGATGATAGAATCTAGAAATAAATTCATCAGTTGATTCATTCTCCAAGTATCTGAAACACTCATATTGTTTCCTTAGAAGCTCTCTCTTGCTCTTCTTGACATCACTGTTCCCCTTAAACCACTTCTGAATGGCCTTCCAAAGATCTTTAGAAATATCATAACCCCTGTAGCTATGAAAAAGATCTCTAGACAATGCCATAGTAATAGACCCATGAGCCTTCTTTTCACGGTCATATACTTTCTTTTCTTCTTCGTCTAGTTTAGAAATAGGTTTGGGAACAGTCTCTTCAAGAAATAAGTATGTTGGATATTTATATCCCTCAAGGATAGGTATCCACAACGAGGAATCAGTATAACAGATGTACTCCTAAAAGCATGCTTTCCAATTAGAATAATCATTTACATTAAGCAGCTTTGATGGTTTCTGAGGAATTCCAATCTCGTTATCATAGTTAAACATGCTACTCAGATTCTGAATGTTTGCCATGGTGTAACACTTAAACAAAAATCAGAAAATCAGTACAACTTGCGCACTTGGGTTTGGCTTTGCGTACTTAGCAAATTGCTCTTGCGAACTTAAAGTTAGCTCTTGCGTACTTATCAAGTACGCAGGAGTAAAGTTAAGTACGCGGGAAGGAATTTTTTAAGTACGCAGTAAACTGGTCTTGTGTACTTAACAAGTACGCAGCAACAGTGTACTTTATGCCAAAAATGGTAAGTACGCAGTTCACTTTATCTACCTGCTCCACCAACTTTTTTCGATGGTCAGAATATGCTCAAATCTTCAAAAATTGAAGTTTTGAACAAATTGATCAAGCCAAAAGGTTAGAAACTTGTTTCTAACAAACCCTTGGTGATCAAAACAAACAACAAAAAGGTCGGATTTTGAATGATTTTTGCTTCTAAAATAGCGCTCAAGAGCTACCTCTATTTTATCACAAAAATATCAAAATCGGTCACTTTTTGCTTGTAAAAGGTTGTAGATTGTGTAGAAAATGCTCCTAACACACTCACAACACTCGAAATCAAGAGCCAATGCTATGATACCACTTGTAGGTCCCCGGGTGTCTCGGATCGTTACGTGCGAGTGTGTGACTAGTCGAACAGGGTGCGGAATACTCGTGACTAGTTGGAGTATCAAGCAACACAAAGTAAACTGACAACAACACCACCAAATATTTCAAACTTCGTCTATTGATAATCACAGCCGGTTACAATGAGAATGAATGCGTACATAATTCTGTCACTAACTGGCTATATATACTAAGACATGTTACGTGCGCACTTGTAAAGTGCGCAGGGATTAACTCATGCGTACTTAGCAAGTACGCAGCCTTTGTTCATGCGTACTTGCTAAGTACGCAGGATCTATATCTTGCGCACTTGTTAAGTGCGCACAACACTACAAAGACAAACCAAGTACAAGTACCTACATATACGTTTACAACTCGATAAATCAATACATACAGATACTAAATACAAATACAAGTACAGAAAGTAAAGTACAAAAGCATAAGACAACATCCAGAGTGTTTGTCACACAAACGTGCTCCAACAACAGACCCAGTACAACCAGCAAGAAAATCATCATCATCATCAGAAACATCAATGGGTCCAGGAGATGTAGTAGCAGACGCACGAGCACTAGATGTAGCAAGCCTCTTGCTAGAACACAGAGGAGCCTTGCCTTTCTTGACTTTAGGGGCAGACGCAAGCTTCTTGCCCTTACCCTTAACCTGCTTCGTGCTAGCAACATCCGAAACACCAGTGTAAACACCACCCTCATAACGAACAGACTTATTTAGCACCAACACGGTAGTCTCACTTTTCTCCAGCTCTCTCCTATCCTACTCCACATCCGAAGTATCTTCCAACAAAAGAAAATCCAAGACACTCATATCTACAAAAAAAAGGATACACAATAAGCAAAAGAAATCAAACAAACATAAGAGCAAATGTAAAGTAAAATCCATACCCTTCCAATTTAAAGTTAACAGAGGAACAAAAGCTAGATCCTATAGCACACTCAACCCAAGCTTCACAAGCAATTGCTCCGGCTAAATACGAAGCGGAGAGGAAAAAGACTTAAGCTTACTATAAAAAACAGGATCCAAGAATGAAACAGCAGGTTCGACAGGGTTAAGTGGGTCAGATGGTTTCCTAGGGATTATAGTAAAGGGCAGAATTTCATTCGAAACCTAGAAGAAGTGATCCTTCCAGGAACAAAGGCAAGAAATAGTTACGGACACAAGTCCCTTCTCACACTTGGTTTTCTCTACGGTATACTAGTCACCATTCTTCGTGAGGCGGAAGAAACGACGAAACATGGTAAGGTTCGTTTCATAACCAAGAGATCTACAAACAACTTAAAAGTGGATGACTTTACTAACTCCAACAGGCAACAATTGACCAAAGTTAAGACGATAGTACTCAAGAAAACGCAAGAAAAAAAGGGAAAATGGGTATAAGAGGTTCAAAAATTCAAAATGACAACTGTACATAGCAAGCATGCCCTCCGGACACTGATCGACGATTTTTCCCATGATCGAAGCGGTTAGACGAAACTTCACATCCAAACCCCATTGGCTGCAGAACTCGTCCACCGTAGATTAGGTCATTTTCGAGGTCTGGATGCTTAAATCGTTCTTAGACATTGTTACGGAAGAGAGCGACAAAGAGAAATGAAAATTAACCTCTAAAAAGCGCTGATCGACAGAAAGAAGCAAGAACAAGGAAGAAGAGAACCCTTGGGAAAGAAACCGCTTGAGAAATTGAAAAAGATTCAAAATGAATGTTCAGTTGAATATAAAGGGATTACTTTTTCAAAATTCAAATTGTAATCAGGAGAGAGAAAGATTAATGATAACTGAAGCAAGCCGTCCCATCACCTCGAGAAGCCCGCATTGAAACAAAACCGGACCAATTAGAGAAGGACGAGGTAAAGAAACAAAACAATTTTTTTAATAGGGTTTAGTCAGAAGCCCTCATTACTACGCAATAAACACTCTTGACTGGGGGGCTGATGTCGTGGGTACGATCACGAAACTCGGCTTAATCAATGAAGCACACGTACTAAGCAGAACCACAAAGTCATGTCTCCCAAGCAACGAGGTGATGTGACATAGGTGATAACAACCCGTTTGGAATCTCCAAGAAGTCAAGGCTATAAGACAACGTGTCTTAATGGCCTTGAAGAGAGAGACAATCTATAGAAGACTTTTGACTCTTTACACCAAAAAAGAAAGGGCCTTGCCGCAAGAACAGGAAAGAGAAAGGGATACCCCCGCATATAGCACAAAGCCAGAGGCAGACTCATGTATAAAAGAACTTGGACTCTCTAAGTCTCAAGTCCATTCTCACCTCCCACTCTCACACTTTTACTCTCATTTTCTCAATCCAAGATCCTTTATCATCCTCAAAGAACCGTTATCTTATTCTCACGCCGAAGACTGATCGCAGGAGGCCCTCTCCTGCAATGAGACTAACGGTGTTTTGATCTTAGCAAGTACCTCAAGCAGCTGATTCAAACGAGAACGTCAAGACTCTCACTCTGACTTGTATTTGTTGAAGCAGCGAGTACCCCTAGCAAATTTGTTATAACAACACCAAGTGAAGTACTTTGCTAATTCTATAAAATTATGAAAATCCAATGATTATGTCTCTTAGCAAACCAGTGTTCTCTATTGACCAAATTGACCAACTGAAAACATCTAATTGGCAGTTTCCAACCAAAAGATAATAGTGGAATGTGATAAAAACAGCTCAAAATCTAACAAGCTTTCTTGGCATTTATACAAATAATACCATCTTAAATATCATAACTTTTAGTGAGTTAGAAGTACTCACATGAGTCAAAAGGCTCAAATTCAATGTTTCATTAAGTTTTCCAACTCTTTCGAAGCAAATTCCATGAACTACAATACTCGGCAAGAAGTTAAAAAACATCGGCTTGCGCTATATATACATTTAGCCATGTACCACATGTTTTGACTCATAGTTTGGATCCTAAGGTTGGATCTTAAAGCACAAGGCTTAAAAGGCAACCACAAGCCAGGTTAGGCTCACATGCCTTACTGCTTCTGCTTTGCTTCCACTGCTTCCTTGAGTTTCCGACCCAAGGCATATGCTAATGGAGGAGGGACTGCATTTCCAATCTGCTTGTGCTTATGTTGAATGTTACCAGAAAACTTATACCCATCAGGAAAACCCTACACCACATAATCAACAAAAGGGTTGTTTCAAAACCCATGACTAGCCAATCACATAATATGGTAACAAACTCATCTTTTTTATTTTATTTTAGAAAGGGCAAATGTCAAAAAATAGAAAGTTTTTTCACTTTTGTCCCATTATGATGTGTTTTTTTTTGTTTCAATATAAGTTTCAAACTCACCATGTCAACATAGTCACAGTCATGTTGCTCAGTTAAAAACAAAAAAATAAACCTTGTCATCGGTAGATGCAAAATATGTGGATTTATCGAGTTAAATATGTACCTGAGATCGAGCACATTCACGAACTGTTAGAATGCGATCCTGGTCAGGATGAAAGCACATCCCAACCTTACCCATAGGCTGGGGGTCAGTAATTGAAGTTGGAAAATTGCCCTCCCAGTCAAGCCTTCCAAACAAACCCTTCCATTGGTTATGCCTTTTGGCCGTGTTTGGTAAACACCATGGTATAAGATCAACCATTTGTCCAGTTGACAGCTTAACCTGCAAAAATAAATAAAAAAAAAGGTATTCTTATTTCAAGCATAAACATTGAACAATAACTAAGATGCCATTCTAATGATGAATTCTGATTTAAATTTTATAACTACCTTTTCTGCAGGGAGGTCTCTCCAGTCAGCACCAGGGCATTTGGGAATTCTTTGGCACCTAATCACATTCAACTCGTTCATTTCTTTTGATATATGATCTGTTAGAACTGACGCATCTCCCCGGATTCTCTTTTGAAACCAAGAGACAGGCTCGTTTTTGTACTGTGCATGATTACAATGAGTAAGGTACTTCAAAGAGGCAGGGCAATAACAAAAATTGATGATACAAGAAACCCAAAAAATACCTCAATAGTTGTAGCCGAAGCCCCATTTCCAACAGCAGGGAGGTCACCAATTGTGTCTCGAACAGTTATTGCACGGAAAGGAGCACCGCTTGCAGTACTTCTAACAGCAGCATATTGTTTGTTATGGTTCAGTGTGACTTTAAGTTCTGGACTGGCAAATACATGCATTGGTTCAGGCCACTCGGGTAGTATTTCTTCAGGGGAAGCTGCCCATATGAAAGCCCGTTTGCGTGATTGAGATACACCAAAAGCCCCAGCCTCCAGTATTCCAAACCTCACCTGTAATTTAATTAGCAGAAAACAAATACATTGATGGTATGCTTCCATACAAATTTAGCCATTTTAAATCATCGATTAACATGATAATTAACACAAATATTTGGCTAAAATATCTAAAGACAGCATTATGTACCTGATAACCCATTGCAAGCAATGAAGCCAGAGCTAAACGAAATGTCTGCCCCTTGTTAAATGAGACAAAGTTCCTCACATTTTCCAACAGGAAATATTTGGGACGGAAGTACTCAGCGAATGATAAAAATGCCAATATCATTTCACATTGAACCTTGCTCCATGTGCTTTGATTGAAGCGGTTCATGCCAGAGAAACCCTGCAAATAGTTTAAATGTCAAGACTCTTGAGTATTGTAAAGAACACATAAAATGTGTCACTGTTTTTATATTTTATTGATTTCTGAAAATTAAAAGATCATAAAATTGGTACCTGACATGGAGGGCCACCATTGATGAAATCCACTTCTCCAGGTCGAGGCAGATTTTTTATCTCATCTTCTGCAAGTTTTGCAGCCATTTCTTCAGCCTCAGAAGTTGATATACAGTCATCAGTGTCCCCACATACTGTCATGACGGCCCTGTGTTTCATTCAACCATTGGAAATGTAAATTAAATTGAGAAAAGTGATCCAATTTGTTTAAAATTAAAAAAAAACAAATCAAGAAAAAGTGTAGAACCTTAGTATGACATTGCAGTTATGCACAAACGCCAACGCATCAGGATGATTAAGTTTAAATGCATCACCAGCAGGTTCTTCATATTCAATTGCCCATTTGGTAACTGCTGCACCTGTAAGGAAACATGGTAATATGTCAGTAGAGTTTCAAAAGAAACAAATAGAAAAAAAGTACTTACCAGCTTTTTGTAAACCCTCAGATAAACCACCACAACCAGCAAAAATATCTAATGTGGCTAAACGATTTTTTGAAGCAGAACTCTTTTGGTTGTCAGTCATATCAATATCATCTTCTCCTTCTTTGGACTTTCCTTTTCTCTTTCTAATTGCAGCCTCATTAACAAAGTTTTCTTTTGGGGGACTAAGCTTAATGTTAACAGGTAGCTGTCAAAATAAGTTTAGAATTAGAAATATATAAAGTTAATATTTATATAAATATATAGGGCAATTTCAACCCATTTACTGTATCAGTCAAAGCAGGTTATGTTTTGTG
Source organism: Smallanthus sonchifolius (assembly GCA_023525975.1). Lineage (NCBI taxonomy): Eukaryota > Viridiplantae > Streptophyta > Magnoliopsida > Asterales > Asteraceae > Smallanthus > Smallanthus sonchifolius. The sequence continues at coordinate 23,819,898 of CM042043.1, forward strand.
TTTATCTCTAACCAGTCAAACATGTAAATCTGCGACAAATATATATATATATATATATATATATAGCATTAAATAAAATGGGTCAAATAAAACAAAAGTAGCCCAACGTGTATTTTGAACGCATAAAACCTCCTAAACCCTATTGTTCAATATCTTAATATCTCACTGAAGAAATAATACATTTTTCTTCAAAGTAATTGACATGCTAGTTATTTATAATAAATAATGCTTTTGGAAAATAAGATTTTCAAATCAACCCAACTCAGCATGTTACCCAACCGGCCCATTTGCCACCGCTAATTGCAGAATGGGTTGATGAAACTACCTGATTGAGAGATCCCTTGTCTGGAACATAAAGACGTTCACAAAAGAACACATTATCAACGATATAAGTGCTATCAAAAGAAGAAAGGTCGTTCTTCCTTCTAACTTCACACTTCCCCTCTATTGCTGACACTGACAACTTATGCATTTCTTCACTATAATATACCTGGAAATCCAATTAAAAATTATTTTCAATAATACCTCAAAGTGATTTTAAAAGCTGACATGATCATTTCAGGAGAAAAAAGTGAATAACATTACAAGTGCATTTAAACATTACCTCTTGAATGTCAGACCGGTAAGCTTTGTCTGCAGATAAATCATCAGGTCGGTAAAATCTTCTAACTTGGACCATCACGGATTGAGGATCAACCCGTTTGGAAGTCTTAGGAGATTCAATTTGCAGCAACTGACAAATAACATATGCTTTAAGCCCTACATTTCTACCACCCTTGTGAGTTTCATTAGCCCTTTCATCTGAGTCAAAGTGATGAGGACCAACATACACAAAATCATCAACACCATACTCTGTAGCTAGATAAGTAAAACCAGTCTTGGATTCATTCACCTCAAAAACCTTAGTTTTCTTGTCATCTTCCATGATCTTACAAGAATAACAGGTCCCATTTCCAAGTCCCATTTTATCAGTTTGCAGAGAAATGAAAGCACCTTTTTGAGGCCAATACAAACTCTTACAATAAAACTCAACAGGCAGACCTTTATTCTTCCTATCTTCAGCCTTCGCTCTATCCATTTTATCAAAATTAGCATTAGCTTTTCGATGCTCATGACCCCACGGCAATGTTCTGATTTGCACCAGCACGGTTTGTATAACATCCTCAAGTTCAAAATCCATGCAATCATTGGTCAAAAACACCTCCCTCTCACTTGCTATGTTGCCAAGAACAGTTTCACAACCTCTTAACATCAATCGCCCATGAACAAATTTTCTAGAATCAGAGTCCTCAAAAAAGTATTCAACATAATAAATAGAACCCTCCTCTGAATCAGATGCTTCGACCATCACAGAACTACCTAAGGCAACCACCTCTCCCCGGATAACCACCTCCTTATAAAGAGCCTTGCCATCAGTTGTCTTCCCAACCACTTTCCCAACCCATTTGATGTCAGTTTTTGACCCGCGAGTTTTCTTTTCCTTTGATGCTGATTGTGGTTTCTCAGGTTCCTGTAGAGGAAGGGTGGTGTTTTCATCTTCGGGTTCTTCACACTCTTCCTGCTCGTTTTCTTCTGGTTCATCTTCTTCGTCTTCTTCATCTTTCTTCATGTCAAGAGAATCGCCCTCTTTAACCTCTTCAGGTGAGTAATTTGAGTAAAACTCACCCCAAATCCTATTAATGAGTCGTGTTGTTGTAGCAGGCATTGCCTTTTGTTTTGAGATCAAAGGCCCCATTGCTGCTCTTGGGTTCATATTTGCTTGCTTAGTCTCGATTTTCTTTTTCTTAACTGTCCATTTGGTATGATGTCTTTCCAACATTTTACCCTCAAGACCAGAAACAAAAGCAGATTTCCTGATTGTAACATCAGGAAATTCTGCAAATTGCTGCAAAATAATCTGTCCATGAACCACTACATATCTCTCCACATTCACAGGGTTTGAAGATATGTGAGCAGGGTGACTCTTCTCAAATTCTGACAATCTCTTTATGACTTCAGCAAATGATAACTTTGATGCACGGGTCTGCTCTTTCAGCAATGTGATGATAGCAATAGCAAGCCTTGCTGTCTTAAGAACTGTTTGATACCACGGGGCATATTGCTTTGACGGCTTTCCTAGTCTATACCTAAAACAAACACGATACACAAGCATATTCAAAAAAACATCCTAGTTAAGTTATGAGATGCTCTACATTATAGGTAGCAATTCAGGCAGGTTGAAACATGTAAGAACCGGTTTGTTTTGGCACAATCAGGTTGGCCTAAAACATTGTGTCCAAGAATTTAAACCTATGAACTTATAATTACATGTGAAACATGATTACAGAACTTTATTATCTAATTTTTTGAAAAAAAATGATTTAGGAGGTTTGTGCAATAAAATTACCCTTTCTTTTTTAAAATAAGTTATTATCTGACACATTTAGCCCATTTGAGATGAAACACAGCTCAAATTAACCCATCCACAAGTATATTGGTCAAATTCTACATTAAAAGAGAATGACCAAGCATACAAAGTAAAAAAGGTGGACCTAGAACTCACCAAGCCATATCGGTTCGAATTGATATGAAAACCATTGATGATCCAAATTCAATCTTCCACTCCTTTATAGCACTCAAGTAAATAGGAATGCCATCTTCATTTTGTGCAGCAGAGGAAGAACCAGAAGCACTACTAGGTTCATCATCAAAACAGAATCCGCTTCCATCATCAGTTGTCATTCTCCCTGATCCAAACACTGTGACATCAATGTCTTCACACGGCTTCATAGGAAGAAGCTCCAAAGATATCAACCTTGAGTCACAGTTATAGAGTGACCAGTTGTGAAGCATGCTTTTTGGAAGGTCATCAGGGTCAATCATGTCAAATTCATCCAAATAATCAAAGAGTATATATTCATCAGTTTCTTCGACGCTAGTTTTGTAATAAGCAGGGAGTGGATAGTCGTTTGATATTTCATCTTCATTAATCTGAATGTATAACTTGCTTGATGAAGTAGCAGGTCGCTGTCGTTTCTTCTGTCTCATTGATTGCCAGTTCTCTTGCTCTTGTAAAACTCGAGCCAACTTCATGTCTTCATCTTCATCAGCAGTAGGTTTAGACCCATTTGACTTATTGACTTTTTCTCCATCTCCAATCTTCAAAGGTGCATTCATCGATCCTCCAAATGGAATTTTCACCCCTTCAAACTCTTCATTTTTCTTGCTTTCATCCCTCAAAGCATCAAGCACTGGTAGTTCAGCAAAGGGCTTATCAATACTGTTAGGTGCATCATCTAACCCAACAAGTTGTTGATAGATGAACCCACCCCATGAAATGATCAAGTCCCGAATAGATGCCCCATGAGGGAAGTTTTTACTTCCACTCATTGACCGGACAAGTGAAGCAAGTAACTCATCTAGGCTCAAATCCGGGTTGCCCCCTGAGGATTTTGACAGTTTTTTGTAGACTTCAACACATGCATGGGCCTTTTCATAAAAAAGATCAAATAGTTTCTTGTAGCTTGTTGCAGGCTTAACACAGTCATAATCAGCAAGGTCTGTAGAGACCCAAATAACTGGAGAACCATCTTCATAACCAGATATTGACCAATCTTCAATACGCCCAAAACCTTCACACTGAACTCCTGTTTCTTTTTCAGAAGTTTTCTCTAAAGGCAATATGATGCCTGAGATGAACATATCATCCACTTCCACCATTTCAACAGGTTGTGGTTTCCCATCAGCATCATGAAAGATGAAATCTGTCAATCTTCTATTGGGCCGGGGATGATCTGGTCCTGGTATCAAACTTAAGGCTGCTATTTCTTCTTCCACCACTTGGACTTTTTTGCTCTCAATTGTATCAGACTTATCTGACAAACGGACTGGTTTGCTTTTAAAATTAGCACATGAGGCAGCTCGTTTTGGCATCTTCCTCAAAACAGCAGCATCTTCACTGCTGCCTGATCTTCCTCGTTTTTGTTTAGGGTTGGTAGCAGCCTTCACTTTAAGATCTACTGCAATGTCAGATGCCTTGGTTGTTGCTTTAACTTGTTTTCCCTTTTTCTTCATTTCTGCAATCCAGTAAATAAATTCCAAAAGTTAAAAAAACTACAGTGAAGTGAAGGTTTATAAATGAATCAATCTTTATTTTTGCAGTACAATCTACAAAGTTATTTATAAGTGAGAAAAGAACATTATGAATCAAACCACACTGAAAAGCATATAGCATTTAAATTGACAAAAAAACATAGAATATAATAACAGCATTCAAATGCAATTTCAAGAGACACTGCACGTAGAAAATTCACATAATTTCATGTTTTGGTTAAAATAAACTAGTGTTACCATTCTAGTACTCAAAAACTCTAATAAGTACCAAAATTGATGATTATTATTTTTCAACACTAAGTAACCAACTTTTGGTAGAGACCTTACTTGTCATCCCAGCAACTTTCTCTTTCTTTAAATTTAATAGCAAGTCCCTATATTCCTTGTAAAGAAAATTAATGTCTAAGCGAATGAAAATAAACCTAATATTAAATTTAAAAAAACAAAAATAAAACATCTCTGATGAGATAAACTAAATCATATCACGTTTTGTAACCTAAAAACACGACATCCATTTTTCAATGGCTCGTCACGATCATCAATACCGATGTTGGTTAAGATAATCTCAGAGTCGAAATCGTATTTGATGAAAGCTGCTACATCAAAACAAGATTCAGAATGGTCGGATTCGCGATCAAGCCGTGCACGCGGCCTCTCTGAAGTCGATGCACTTCAGCACAATGAGGCAAGATTATTTCCCAAATTCAACATTTAATCTCCTCACTCAATAACTAGACTATAAATTAATACAATCAGGTTAAGCAGTTAGATAATCACAACACTTTCAAATAAAATACCTTCATAAAAAATAATGGTGTCTATCTACAAAGCCATTTCTCATTCCACTTAAGCACATCTGGTTTTTATGATTCTATTTACAATAAATCTTGTGTTTAATTCAAGATTATAGCAATCTATATGGAAGTTAAATCAACGCCAAATCATTCCAAAATAACTTATATTAGGCAAAAAATAAAGTATCCAAATTAGCTCCAAAAAGAGTATATTCTACTTATATTAGTCGAAAAATAAACTACCCTTGTAGCTCAACCATTATAATCCACTTCCAGATTTAGTGAAAACAAAAACATTGATCAATTCCACCATAAATATGATATTAGCCTTTCAAACAAAAATTCACTATAAATATAACACATGATTGAGACAATTAACTCAGAAAAAATAGTATATCTATGAGAGAAAAAAAGGTACTAAATATAAATATTTGCGCAAATCTTGGAAAATAAGGTTATCCAACATAGTATAATAACCAAGGTACTATTTGACCAAATTTATGGCTCTCTCAGCTATGTTGTCAAAGGCCCACTAGGCGCAGCACAGAAAAACCACCTTGTGGCGATCCAGGCACAATTCCAGCAAGTTTCCAAACAAATCTTGTAAATTCCGGCAAAATTCTAGAAGTTCCAGCCAAACTAGTCTGGAACATCCAAAAATGTCCTGACTAAACAAGCCTAAAACATGTCTAAGAACCCTAAAACTATAACTTTATACTACGTGTCTTGCTTAAAAAAAGCTTCGCATTGCGTCTTTGACAACATAGTGTCTCATATGGTCTATACATTCAATTTTCTACATAACTTATCTCGGTTATTACAACAAACACACATTGATCAAAAACAACAACAACAATCCTTAGAAAAGAAAACATAAACTGAGAGCTAAAATCTAGGTTAATCAGCATGACTGACTTTCATAATCACAAAATCGAAGAACGATTAGTCGATTATCATACCACTTGGCCCTCTACAACACTAAACCATGTGCTCGGAAAACAGGATTTATCGCTTAATGCTTCTTCTAATCGCTTAGATTTTTACCCTAAACGCATCAATAATGTTGATTTCACGAAGCGAAAAACCCTCACTCTCACTTTCTCTAAATCTAATACTTTCTCTCTCTAAATCTAATTATTTCTCTCTCTAAATATCACTTTATCTCTCTTCTAATGTCACACCAAACAGAAAAATTAAAATTAATTTTAAAAAAAAACAAGGAGTAAATGCATGTAATCAGTCAAATCAAAAATAGGTCAAATCGGCGTAGACGAATCTGACCTGTTGATTTCACCGGAGCACCTTCTTCAGATTCTAACAAACTCGCCGTCCCCATAATTTGTGAAGCCGGAGTAAATGACACGAATCTTGAGAGTGTGATTTTTGAATGAAGGAATTGGAACTGAATATGAAGCTCGAGTGTGTTTTATAGGAAGGGGGAATGAAGTAATCGAAATTTAGAGCGGCTTGTTTCGAAATTTTACAGGAAAACATGGCGGGAAATCATCAACTGTGAAAACAATTCCCGCCACTACAACCATTAATAGTACTGATTCTATATAAAGTAAAAGGGAAAAAGAGAAACCCTAATGTTTTTGTCCGGCTATTCGATTTTGACTTTTACAGTCAACCTTCCTTTCATTTATTGTCCAATCTTTTCTTTTATACTAAAGGCCTGATTGTATTCTTCAAGTCGTCATCTAAGAGGGAAACACATAAAGAAGACTTAGTTTTCAAATTAATTAAGCTCGTGATTATGGAAATTGTGAATTTATGGAATGGGCGCCACCGAAATTCGGATTTATTTTCATAAAAAGATAGTGGTGTGCCATGAAATAGTTTTCAAAAACCTCTAAATTTTAACTTAACGTGGTACTTATCACTCTATGTTAACAGTTTCAGTATTACTATTACCCTAAGATGAGTACCCACAAGATATCATGATCATATTACGTGATTAATTGTAGGTAACACTCACAGGTTATTTAAGCTATTCAAGTCTGCTGAGTCTACCAAAACATCACTAATTAGACATGTTTTCTATTATTTATTTCATTTAAACTCAAACAAGTAGATCCAGTTGTACTATCATTTTTCATTTATTATGCAAAACTTTGTTTTCAAATGACATTTTTTTTTTGTATTTTTATAAAGACACAAACTAAGACTTAAACACTCACGTCCCCACACTTGAAAGTCACATTGTCCTCAATGTGAAGCAAGACACAACTAAAAATAAAAATGCAAAAATAAAAACAGGAAGCGACTTAACTGGTAATGAATGTGCATTCAAGTGAATGTACAGCTTCGTTCTTCCTCGTGTGCACCGTATAGCATTTCGGTCGCGGTTGCACACACTGTTGAGTTGCCTTTACAAAGTAATAGAAGCATCGGTCCCGCCCGAATGGAGATTGAGTTCGGGGATGACGAACAATACCTGCAAAATAAACCTCACAACAAACCCGCAGCATTAAACTGACTCAAAATTAAAAGACTCAAACTGACTCACTAAGACTCTGGATAAATATGCAAGGACACGTACCCGATGTGTGACAAACACATAGACATGAATGTCATGGCAAGGTGGATCATCGGTTACAGATGGTTCTCCAGTCTCCCATGGTCATGGTGATGATCGGTAAATGATATGATGGATGATGGATGGAGGATAAGAGATGATGATGTGGTGAGGTGGTTTTTTATGATAGGAAATATAATGGTGAATGATAGTGAGTGGTGGTGGGAACGGGTGCGAAAAGGGGTGTGGGAAACCATGGGAAACAAAGGAGGTAGGGCAAAATTAGGGTGCCCCGCGTACTGCGAAGATCCAGGGGGCACTCCTCGCGTACCGCAAGGAGTTGGAAATCATGTCGGCCAAGACTTTTGTCTCTCGCGTACCGCTAGAGACTTGGCTCAAGCTTCGCGTACCACGAGGGGAGGTTAAAGTCATAAAGTTTTAGAATTTTTTTAGTTTTATACTTAGAATATTTTTTACCTCCTAAAAAAAACTTTTTCACCCAATTTTCCCCAAAACTCGTTCCAGTGATAAAAAACAATGTAGAACATACCTGGAACTTCGTTCCCGATGATTTTCCATTCCAAATCAAGCGTGAATCCCTGCAAAACACGACACACACAAAACACAGTACCGAAAAATACAGAAAATGACACTGACACAGACCACGTAAGCATACAAACTCTACATCCCGGGCACTTGCCCAAGACTCAAGCACGCCTATCAGGAGGCTTCTCCTTGATTCTAACCGGAACCGCCTTCATCTTTCGCGGTCTACCGGTCCTACACCAACTCAACAAATTCACATTCCTCACAACTAATGAACTCATATCACATTTTGCACACAAATCTTTCCACCATATTTTATACCTACCTCGTCCGAATGTATTATGCATCAAATACCCAAATAGTATATCATCCCTAGACGTCCCCGCACTTGGGGTTTCCACTCTCTCTAACTCACCGACGTCTCTCAATACACGGATTCTCTCACGGGGTGGCCTAGGCCTAGGAGTATTGGAACTAATTGTCGGGTCAACACCCACCCTCTCAGAATGCACGACGGTGCTTAGCAGCGGTTCAGGCATGGAATTAACAATGGATATGATCTCTAAACCTCCACCGGGATCTCCGGGATTATCAACACTCTCTTCTAACTTCCCCACACTTGGGGTTTTGCCTATGATTGCATCTAGCTCTGCCATCTTCCCCGGCAGATCATCAGGCATCTCATCGCCGTATTCGTCTAGCTCATCCAACAACTTCTCCAACTCTACCGCCCAATCGGATGGTTCTTCTAAATTAGGGGCGGGTTCACCAACTTCTAACAATGGATCAGAGTCCTGATGATAGTCCATGAAGGAATCAAACATGCACACGAAGTGGCTATGCTCGCCAACATCCTCCACAGATTGTGTGGCATCAAATATTAACGACTCACCCCCAACACGAAGTGTGAGTCTCCCGTTAAAAACATCGATTACTGCCTTGGCGGTGCGCAGGAATTGGTGCCCTAAGATGAGTGGGACTACGTCATCCACTTCCATATCTAGAATGACAAAATCCACGGGGAAGACAAATTTGCCTACTTTCACTAACAGATTCTTCACAATTCACTTGACTGAGCGGTCAGCCAAGGAAATGCTCATGCGCGTCGGCTGTGGTTCGCCTAGGTCTAGCTGCTTATAAAGAGAATATGGCATCAGATATATGCTAGCACCTAAGTCAGCCAACGCGTGGTGCAAGGGCAAACTGCCTAGAAGACATGGAATCGTGAAACGACCTGAATCTCTCAGTTTCTATGGCAATTTGTTCTGCACCACCGCAGAACATTGCTTACTAAGTGAGACTTTAGAGACCTCCTCGAGCTTCTTCTTGTTGGAAAGAAGGTCTTTCAGGAACTTGCCATATTTTGGCATACTCATGTATGGTCTCAATGAGTGGGAGATTGACCTTAAGAAGTTTGAACATGTCAAGGAAGTGACTGTGCTCCCTATCTTGCTCAAATGGCAGAAAACGTGCTGGGTAGGGAACACGAGTTAGGTCAATCTCGGGGGGTCTTCATCTCTACCCCCTTCTTCTCCTCCTCCTCTGCCTTCTCAGCAAGAACCTCTACTGCTGTCTCCTCGTCCACCTGCTCCTCGGCCATCTTGGCATCGATCTCAGTGAATCGAGCCTCCGGTCAATCTTCTTGACCTCCTCACGTGACGGAATATTATACTTGCTAGAGTGGGAGTCATCCTCGAAAACCTCTTTCTTCTCCTCACTCCTTACCGACACGGCTGTCACTGATGTGTTAGAGCTTGAAGATGGGCCTCCCTGCCGATCCTTCAAGCTCTTAGCGATGTCCTCAACCGTGCGTTTCAAATCATGAAACGTCGACTGCTGATTCTTCTGTAGAGTGTCGTGGCTATCCAATCTCTGCCTAGCATCCCTTTCCTGCTGGACTAAGTGGGCAAGCAACTGTGTCTGAGTCTCCAGCATCTCCTTAATCGACGTCGTGTTGACACTGATTCCCGTGCTAGGTCCTGTATCTCCTCCATTCTGCTGATACTGATGACGACCATTGAACCCCGGTTGGTTATTTCCAGATCTCTATCCCGAGCCAAAGGAATTGTAGTTGTTGTATCATCGGTTCTGGTATTGGTTGCCAGCATAGCTCACCTACTCCTGATTATTCACTGAGCAATCACGGGTGTCGTGGCCTCCCCTGCACACTTGACACCGCTGAGCACTGAGCTTCAGCTCCTTGATTTCGTTAGCCATTGAGGATGAGGTGGATCAGGAGTGACCTAATGCACACCTTTAGAAGATGAGGTGGATGATCTAGCACTAGTAATGGAAGTCCTAGTAGATGGATACTGTTGTTCGGCCTGAGCGAAGCTCTTGAACATTTCTTCGCACTCATACGGCTCAAGTTTCTCCATGATATGGCCTCCCGTAGCTGTATTAAACATCTGCTGCTTCTCGAAGGTGAGACCATTGTAGAATTTCTCCACTATCGCCCAGTCTGACAGACCATGCTGGGGACATCGACTCAACAATGTGTTGAACCGCTCCCAAGCCAGATGATAAGGCTCGTCGGGATCCATCCGAAAGGAATGAATTTGATCCCTGAGGCGAGCGGCCTTGGAAGGTGGATAGTATTTCTTGTAGAACTTGGCTTGAAGATCCTCCCAGGTGGTGATAGAATTGTCAGGAAGGGTGTCAAGCCAAGCAGATGCACGCCAAGAGAGCGAGAATGGGAATAAACGCAAGTAGATAGCGTCTTCAGATACACCCGTGATATTAAAGGTATCATATATACGAACAAAGCGGGACAGGTGTCCGGGTGCATCCTCATCCTCAAGGCCATGGAACTGAGTAGCATGAGTGATCGTACTCATGACATGTGATAGGATCTGCCAGGAATTGGCATTTGGAATGGAGGGGCGGGTGATCAGAGATCTCGCACCCGTGACCCCATCATTGGCCCTCTAGTGTACTGTACACCTCGCTGGAGGATCAGCGTCGCCCATAGTAGGAAATAGAATAGAGCTAATAGGACGTACCTGGTTTTCGCACAACTGTTTCAAATGCTCCCCAAAGTCGCTGGTGCGCTCGTGTAGCTCTCGCTCGGGCTCTAAGAAAGCATAATAAGATGGTGATCCCTGTGAACGAGTGTTGTGCATAAACAGAAAGACTCAGTAGGAAAAAGACACAAAGACTCAAGAACATAAAGACTCGATTCTAAGTTAGATACACAGATAGACAAATAAGACAAGCACGTAAGCACAGAATATAAGCACACATAACATACTCAAAGAAAAACAAATAAACCAAAAATCAAACAAAGAACTAGTCAAAGCTAATATTTCTATTGTCAAGTGCCCCGGAAACGGCGCCAAAAACTTGATGTCGTCCAGACGGTCTATAAAAATAACTATAAAAACCTAACCTAGACTCATATGTAATAAATGGAAAACCTATGAACTAAACTGCACTGACAGACAATTGGACCTATCGAGTGTAGCACAGCTTAATGGTAAACCGGATTATCGAACCCTAAAGACACTACGAATAACAAACTAGACTCTGACTCGGACTTAAGATTTGATTGATGGGGGATTTACTACACTATTGATTATCACTAACGAATGCAATAAACTAAGGGCGATTCAACTGTCAAGGGAAAACTAAGGTGAAACCAGGAATGGGAAGAATACTACCTAGGTCGGAATCCTACTTGCAAAGCACAACTTCTACTGGTTCTCGAAACTAAGATGGATCTGGGTTTATAAGGATGACAGCTATAGATTACCTAGTGGATCCCTAATCACTCTCAGGGTGTCACCAACTAGACTACCTAGATGTTAGATCACTTCTCAGGTATTTCCAACTATGATAATGTACCCTAATGAACATATTACCTCTCAGTCTCACCGTCCACAATACATTCAAGGAATGCACGGGGTAATCCTAAGATAACAACTATGATTCAGAATAACAACATATCACTAGACACCTAATATCAACTTCCTCTCAGACAGTCGACACTCGGATTCCTAATGACGAAGACTAACCGACTAATTCTCACCTCTCGGGTATTGAATTAGGATACACACTTAACTGTAATCAGCAATCAACCACAGTTCCTATGGCTACTACGTCGAGCAAACCACCGAAATTACAAACCCTAAGATCTATGACCTAGATACGCTAATTGAACATAGCAGACAACCACAATCAACGCAAGGAATCAATAATTAATCACACAACCAAATTTAAGCATACATATTCATCACAATCATTAACTAGGATCGTTTACAAAATCATTAAGCCATCAATCAATCCAAAACCGAATAAAAATTAGAACTTTAACAAAGTATTCATCGTTAACCTAGTCAGTATTAATGTTTTAGCCTAGGATCATGTTTAAATAACCAAAACAGAAGTAAATAACATTCACCATGGTTTCAAACACAGAATTCAAAAAGAAAGTTTCGAACTTTAGAACCGAAAACATAAATCAAACGAACCCGGATTCCAAAGCTTTGATCTTTACACTTGATTCTTCTTCCAATTGCTCCAAAATCGCCTAAAACCCTTCTCTGGACGGCTAAGATACGAACTCCCATGATTATGGGATTACAATTCTATTAAAAACGAAATTAGGGTTTTTTTTCCCGCATTACGACTCTCTCGCGTACCGCGAGAGAATTTGGCAAAGGAATGAGTTTTCAGATTTTTGACTTTTATCTTCGGGCTTCATTCTTGTGCTCGGTTTCTTCGGGTTTTCACTCATTATTATCTCGAGCACCTGTAACATAACAAAGACTCAATATACACCAAAAATGACTCAAAATGAATAGAAAACTAATTAAAACGACACGAAAACAAAGGAATAAAGATGTGTGCTTTGCACTACGTCAAGATGACAGTCAAGAGGCGATCCTTTTTTCAAGTGAAACCCTAAATTGGAGATAGAACAAGACTAAGATCGGTGGGGGAAAGTACGCTCATGGCAGCTAAGGGCGTAAGAAAAGGGTGGAGGAGATGAGTGGTGGTGGTATGGAACCCTAAATGGTAGCGAGGACGGTGAAGAGGTGGATGTTTTTTTGAATGAAACCCTAAGTGGAGATACCAGAGTAATAAGATCCGAAGGAAGAAAATGGGTAAAATCCGGATAGTAATCGGAGTCAAGAGGACCCGCGTGTCAAAAAGGACTAAAAGAAACATTTAGGCGGGGAAAACCAATTGTACGGGGTCTAATCACAAAAAAAACAAGCATATATCATAACAGATGTACGTTTACTATTCTGCATAACAGATGTACGTTTATTATTCTGCTTCACATGCACACAAAACTCACTCACTAATTAATCCGGCTAAACGATAACAAAAGTCGAGTATTGGAACTCGACCGTGTCCATTGGTTCGATACTTGGTTCTTGCCTAAACTATATTACGATACGTTATGTACACTTGCCTATTGTGTGTGTTTTAAGTTAAAGTATTTATCATTTTATAAATTTAAAACCTTATCTCGTGAAACCATCTTAAAAATATATTTATTTATATTTTTATATACTAAAAACCACGCATCAGCCATCAAGTATGTTATTACTCGTATACGTTTTTTTATGTTAGTATAGATTATATATATTTTAATTAAAAATCACTTCCCTACACATTAATATAACTTTTTCGTATTTCTTTGAAGTGAACATTATGAGATCTACAAAATTTTCAAGAATCATTTATGAACTAGACTTGGTAGAAGCAAGGAATATTGGAATTAAGATTGTTTGGCATGAACCGTGTTCATATTAATAATGGGACTGTTTTATTTTTTTTTAGGACTATAAATTTATGCTAGTATTTTAACAATACATTTCTTAAGTTATTTTTTCTTATTACTTTGTAAATTAGAACAACATTTTACTTAAGTGAATACTTTGATTTTATTTGGCATATCATTTTTCTTATTTCATGATAAAGATAAATGTAACTTTTTCAAAATCCTTCCACCAGTTTCTCGGTCTGTTTCAATCATTAAATTTTAAAAATCCTAATTCTTATGAAAGTTTGAAATTTACCTTAAATATTAACCAAAAATAATGGTAAAAATCTCTTACCTATTAAATAAATAAAGTAATACTAAAAACAACATAACATTAAAAACATAACATAATATTAAAAAAACAACATAAAAAAATAAAATGTAATTTTCTTAAAAAAATCGTTTAAAGCTAAATGTAATTTTCTTTAAAGTTGTAAAAAAAAATTGTTTAAAAGCTAAATGTAATTTTCTTTAAAGATAGGGGGGCCAAAGTGAAAAATTGTTAAAACCTAAATGCTATACCCATCTTCTTCCGGCCGCACCATACCATCTTCTTCATTTTTCCTCGCAACTCCATTGTTACTCCCTTGCAACTCCATTGTTCCTCCACTCCATTGTTCCACCATACCCATCTTCATAAAATTGAATGCATTTTGATAAGAATGAGCCCCCACGCCTGAGATCACCACCACCTTCAACCCACCACGCCCCCCTTACCCACCATCAGCGCGGTGTTTCACGCCCGTAGTGGGATGAGGTGGCATCACACCTCCCTCTCACGGTAGTACTACGCACAGTCTAAACAATCAAACAAGTAAACAAGTTTGATTACTAATTCCTAAATATAAGTATTAAAAAAATTCCAAATATCAATTTCTTTTACGTTATAATCATTCTTTCCATTTTTTTTAAATGATCATAATTTCTATTTTTTGAATTTAAATTTTAAAACAGATTGATTTGAATTCATTCAAAGTTTATATTTTATTTATAGATTATCAAAACTTTCAAAAAATCAGAGAGTCACCTCAAATAATCCTACAATTAAGGCTTTATTTATGTAATTTATTTAAGTTAATTAAAATTCGAACCTTGATTTTTCTATATAAATATCACCTACATATAATTCTTTTTACATACAATCCTCTCATTTATCTTTTTCATATATCATCTGAATTATCAATCTGTAAGTAATTTACATATTCTTGTCTTCTATTCCGATCATCAACTTGTAAATAATTTTCATATTCTTCCAATGTCTTCAAATCACAGAGTTAATTTAAATTGAGTTGTTTTTATATGATTACTTATGGAATTCTCGAAGAAAACTTGCTAATGTTTATTTGAGTATTGTATGTAATATATAAATCATTTTACTATGAAGTATATAAAATTTATGATTAACAATGTGTAGTACACGGGATTGTAAGTTAGTTACATATAAATAAACCACTCGAGTTCTTTAGCTCCCACAATTACAATCAAAGACTTCAAACATATATCATAACAAGCATATATCATAACAGATGTACGTTTTCAAAACCGTGTTTTGAACTATTTTTTATGTTTTGATAAATAATATATATATATATATATGTTTACTTATTACTTCCTTTCTTTTTCCAGATAATGGCTACCGGAACAATAACTTTATTGAA
Source organism: Smallanthus sonchifolius (assembly GCA_023525975.1). Taxonomy (NCBI): domain Eukaryota; kingdom Viridiplantae; phylum Streptophyta; class Magnoliopsida; order Asterales; family Asteraceae; genus Smallanthus; species Smallanthus sonchifolius. Next base: position 23,835,279 of record CM042043.1, read on the forward strand.
TAACTTGGATGTTATGAAAGGCGACTATACGTTGGAGGTTCATGTCATCCGCCTGTGGACTAGACTGGTGTTCAAGAATCCACTAGAGGTTTACTGTTATGATATGATCCTTATGGATGAAGAGGTGTATTCAATTAATAATCCTTGTCACTTTCTATACTGTAACACTATACATAATTCTTGTTAATGTTATCTTAAGTACAATAAATTTAATAATCCGTTTTTTGGCACAACACGAAATTAGAAGCCAATGTTTTAAAGAAACACTGTTCCAAATATGAAAGATTGCTTAAAGAAAAACAATGTTTGGTCATCAATAGGCCTACATTAGCTGACCATTGTGGTAAATACAAAATTGTCGATGGTCCACATAAACTGTGTTTTAATGACAAAACTATCACCACAAGTTGCACCGACTCTGTCAGTTCTGAATACGGGTTTGACTTCACAATGTTTACATCATTTGAAGATAACGAAATACCTAATTCGACAGTGGGTAAGTATATCTATATCGATATCTATCTATACATACTAATAAATAAAGGTTTTGGGTTGTCGTATGCCATTCCTATGTTCATCCTCAACATTTTTTCCCGCCTCTCTCTCTTATTAATAATACAAGTTTCTATAAAAAGAAAATATAATTTTTCTCTCCTATTATAATAAATGAATAACTATACTCGCTACGTGTCGAATTATGATGAAATCTTGATTTTTGTTTTTCGTCTTTTCTCTCCTATTAAATAATGATGATGTTAAATAACTAAATCATAAGAAAACTTTAATTATATCTTATTTTAAAATACAATTTTATAATTATTAAATCTTCATTATTTATTATTTCACAGATGACTAATAACATCTAACCTATAAATATTCATAAAAAAATACTATTTTATAACAAGTTGTATTCATTCAATCCATGTAAAACATGAGCTTTAACCTATTTTATATCACGATTAAGTTGTACTGATTTCATTTCCAAAATTGTTTATTTTCTGCTTAATTTTTCTTACCTTTAATATTTTGTAGATATAATTGGTGTTGTGGTTAAAATTTTCCCATGGAGAAGAGAGAGATGTCGGATGGAAAGGTATCCAAAAGAGTCAATCTTGAGCTACAAGATCTAGAGTATGCACTTTATTTTTTTGTTAATCTTACATCCTTACAGTTTTATCTCAATATTTTAATGATTTTATTCGTTTCTTAGGGGTAAAGTTTTGTATGTTACTATTTGGGACCAATATGCAGAGCAATTTGATAACGTTGTAAATGAAAATGAACATGATAGAAATTTGGTTGTCGTTCTTCAGTTTGAGAAGTTTAAGTCTTTTAAAGGTTTATTTGATTCTTATTTTATTTAAATTGTATTTACTATTTCCATTCCATAATTTTCCCCAATTTTTACTTTATATATTAATTGATTTTTAGGACTTTCACACGTTTCAAATTGTTACACCGTCACAATATCAATATTGACATTGATGAAATTTCCACTTTTAAGAAAAGGCTTATTTTTCGACTTGATCAAAATACTTTACTCACGAGTCTATTTTATTATTTTAAAAACATACTTATATCTTTAAACATAATACGATATAATCTAAATGCAAATTCAACTTACACAGGTTCATTGTTACATCCGTTCCTAAATCCTCAACAATTCAATTTACTTCATCCATCCTCACCAATCCAAAAGATGAATTTCTAAATAATAATCATAAACGTAGTGTCACACCCCAACCGACGGCGGATTATACGTCGGGGCGGACGCGGTTGTTCAATAGCACAAGGTTGACTATTAAAGTTTTAATATTTCATTAATAAATAGATTCAAAGGTTCAATACAAAGAATAAATCAAATACATAGCAGGAATACAAGTCTAATTGATTTAGCATTCTAGGTCCAAGCATCCTATGTGATCACGATAAAGTCTCATGTTGTAGAACCTGAAACATGTGAAAGAATCTGTCAACTACAAAATAGTTGGTGAGATACAAAGGTTTTGACACAGTTTAACAAGTATTTGAGAAGAATTTACAATTCACTATGATATATGCATTCTATAATGTAAGTATGAGAACAAGTATCTTAAACATTGTGCACTTCAAACCTCCAACTAAGTTTAGGCATAACCCGCAGGTTACCCTTATAAGTCTCAAGTTTAAAGTTTAATTCAGTAACAATCACCAAGGGCTCCCCCCGAAGGGGTCAATCAATCAAGGTGGATTGGTCAAATACAATAGATCTATCATTGTTACCATAGGCTTGATCAAAGCTAATGAATGTGCTAGTTTTAAGTTTAATCTAAGCATACAATTCTCAAGTTTAACATAAGAATAAGCATCTAGTCATAGTTGTACAAGAATTGTATAAGTTTAAAGTTTTTGGAACATGTTTCACCCCAAAAGTATAGAAAGGAAAAAGGGGCTAAGTATACTCACTTGGATTGATGAAGAGTATCCGACACGGATAAGTATTTGCAAGACTTTGAGGGAGAATATCCTCACGATAAGCCTAAGTATGCAAGTCTAAAGATTTAAGTAAAAGTCTAAGACAAAAGATCTAGGATTTCAAGATTCGACTAGGGTTCCAAATGGAAGATGGGAACGATTTGTGTTCATAAGATCAAGTTTAAAGTAAAGGTTTCAAATGAATGACGCAAGACTTAAATATCGAAGTTTAATAAGTTTATAGTTTAGAATGATTAAAATAATTATTCAAAAGTTTTACTACTTTTAATTACACATGTTAAGTAATAATTAAAATAGTATTATAACTATCCATAAATGGAGTTGAAGCATTTGTTAAATGAAAGACTAAATAATTATTAAAGTTTAACCATAATTATTCAAGAAACAAATAATTATTAAAGATTTATAATAATTATTTAAAGGATATATAATGATAATTATTATTTTGAATAAAAATTAAGGTTTTATAATAATCATTTCAAGATTTGCATAATTATTAAGGATAGATAATTATCTAATTGAAAGTAATAAATATAAACTATTTACGATTTATTCAAGCATTTAAGCAATTAGTATTTATTATAATGTTAAAAATGCTTTCACAAGTTTAAATAAATGAAATACAGTTATAGTTTAATAAAGTGCCAAATAGCATTTCTCATAAAGATTTATATTTTAATCTATGAGTTTTAAAGTTTATAAGTCTATAAATATTTTTAAATAAAGTTAAAGTATTTAAATAAGGTTTACAAGTTTAAAATTTGTTTAAAGTTTTTCATTTTTATAAAGTTTATAAGTTTCTATCTTTATGATTTTCTAATCTTGCATAAAAATACGTTTTTATTTTTATTGTTTTGAATAAATAAATCTTGCATTAAATGTTAAACTAAAGTTTATAAATAAATTTAATGTTTAAAAAAAACCAAATAATATGCTTATATCATAATTTTTATTTGATTTTTATTTAGTTTAAATGTTTTCTGAAGCAAAAATAAAAATTGAAATTAAGTTTATAAAGTTTTAATAGATTTTATAACAATTTTTAGAAAAATAAACTTTGATCACAAGTGACAAAAAAAATGAAAATATTAGAACTGGGGCGAAACCGGCTCGAACCCGGGTCACGGACCGGGTCGAGCATGCACACACACACCAACCATCCCGACTACGGGTCTCGTTGGTTTATTATCCGAAAAAGAATTTGTTAAACACAAGTTGGATTTGCCCCCAATTCCCATATGAACCCTAGAATATAGATCCTCAAATTCGATTCGATTCACCCTCTGTTTATGGAATTAAACAGAGGGCTTTCGATCCATACATGTAAACGAAGCTTTTGGTGTTTGAATTTACCTGAAATGATATCGAATTGAACGGGATTAGGTTCGGACTTGGCGTCGGCGGTCGCGGCTAAAAATCGCGAAATGGAAGCACGATTGAATGAGATTGATACTTGAGAGAGTTTCGGGATGATGCTTATGAGGTGTAGGGATCGATATTTATAACCAATTCGGCATTGAATGCGCGAACGGGTAGGGGAAAATCGGTTGAGCCAATCGGAGTAAATACCGACATCACGCGTAGCCTCGGTTGAAATTAATCATTATGGCATCTCGGGGACGGGTCGCATGCGTGAGTCGAACCCGAGGTTCACTGAATCTGGACGGGATTTCGCGTTTTCGGATAAAAGGGCTCAAAACCGGTTGATGTGGGATTCGAACTCGGGACCGGATTCTGGTTCTGGGAGTTTGGGATAGCTACACAACAGGTCCCTGAAGTTTGGAGTTTTTGGCATTGAATGATCAAGTGAAGTTTTTAGCTTAAAACAGATTTTGGGAATTGACAGTTTTAATCCCCGGGCTTTTTATAAAAATAATTATGTTATATCTTTATAAACACTACATAAGTTTTATTTCCTTTTATTTCCTTTTTATTATTTTATACATTTATAAAATAATTTCTAAGAATTAACTTTATAAATTTATATAATTATAAATTCATAAGGTTTTTAATAATTTATTTATAAGGTATATACTCTTAAATAAGTCTCATATATATATATATATATATATATATATATATATATATATACCTTAAAGATTATTATATCCATTAAATCAATATTTATTATTCAAGAAAATAGTTTTGATAAAATTTCAAGTTTTGAATTAATAGTACGTGCAAAGGTTTTAGGACAAAATAGGTCGGAAAAATACCGGATATTACAGTCTTCACTACTTTAGGGAATTTCGTCCCGAAATTAGAGTAGAAGGGTTTAGTTCATGATTTAAGTCTATGATACGCACAAGGATAATGAGAAAGATGCTCTACGTTCCTAAGTAAACCTTGTGTTACGTTTAGATTTTTTAAAATGAGTTGTAAGGGTAGGGATAAGATTACGCTCGAGTTTCTAAGTTTTCAATACATATGGTTATCAAAGAGCTTCCCTAAGAAACATATAGTTTTATTCAGATAGATGAAGATTCGTTTTCAAAAGCATTGGAGAGGATGACTGTTGAATTTCTATCCAAGATTTAAAGTGAAATGTATCACTCAGGATGGATTCGATGATAGTTCAAGAATTTGAGTTTGTAGACTAATACGTCTAAGGATTGCTACGGTACCTAAGTTCCGTGGCTCCCTTTTACGATAAGTCTTAGATCGTAGCACACGATAGAGTTTACTATGTCTTTCCATACGCTGGTTTTCATCCTTACGTGTGCACCCGCAAGCATTCAAATCGTCGCATAGTCCGCATAGGTCCTTCCGTTTGTGTGTGGATCAAGAAAGAGTACTAGAATTTGTTTAACTCACGACTAGAGTTTCCACATAAGAGTGATCATTGATTAACGAGTCCCTTAGAGAGAATCGTCGTTCAATAATTAAAGAGAAAAGAATGTGATAAGATTTAGAGTTTCAAAGTTTCCTCGTGCTTGAGTAAGAATACATCAAACATCGAGTAGTTTAAAGTCTTTACACTTTCCTCGTGTTTGATCAAGAATACATCAAACCTTGAGTAATTTACAAGTCTTATACGTTCATCATGTTTGAACAAGCATATGTCAAACATGGAGTAGTTTAAAGTCTCATACGTTCATCATGTTTGAACAAGCATACGTCAAACATGGAGTAGTTTAAAGTCTCATACATTCATCATGTTTGAACAAGAATACGTCAAACATGGAGTAGTTTAAAGTCTCATACGTTCATCATGTTTGAACAAGGATACGTCAAACATGGAGTAGTTTAAAGTTGTATTTGAACAAGAATACGTCAAACATAGAATAGTTTAAATTGTGTTTGATCAAGAATGCGTCAAACATAGAATAGTTTAAATTGTGTTTGAACAAGAATACGTCAAACATAGAATGGTTTAAATTGTGTTTGAACAAGAATACGTCAAACATAGAATGGTTTAAATTGTGTTTGAACAAGAATACGTCAAACATAGAATGGTTTAAATTGTGTTTGAACAAGAATACGTCAAACATAGGATAGTTTAAATTGTGTTTGAACAAGAATACGTCAAACATAGAATAGTTTAAATTGTGTTTGAACAAGAATACGTCAAACATAGAATAGCTTAAAGTCTCTTAGTTTAGCTTCAGTGTATAGAAGTATACGATTATGTTTTGAGTATAAAGTGGTTATCTAAATACTCTAGTGTTTAAGAGAGGTATGGGACAACGTTTGGAACAGGATTAGCCGTTACACGCTTTCTTACAGAAGATTCGAGTTGTCCAGAAGATTAGTGGATCCCGATGTTTGGTCTAGATAGGAGTCAGGGGATGTACTCTGCTAAAGAGAGTAACGTCCTCCTTCCTGCTAGTGTCTAGTATTAGAGTGATGTTTTCTCGTATATATGGAATGTACGTTTATCAAGTCTTATAGGGTTTGGTTAAGATGGACACACAAAGTTTTCAAGACTAAGAATCCAAGTATAAGTTTGAAAATAGGATAAGTCAGTTGAGTTTCAAGTTTCAGTATTAAGCTTTACATGATCCTTTATTGATCATGTTTAGTTTTAAGAATACGGGATTGAGTATTTGTACAAGTTTTACAAGACTCAAAAGTCTTTGACCTTATAGTTGTGTATACGAAGTTTAATGTTTTTAATAACGTGCATTTAAGCTTTTAGTTTCCGTTGTGATTCATAGCAAATCTTTTATGTGACAAGGGTTGAATGAGGAAAGTTTCTTGGCGTAGGGTAACGAGAAAAAAGTTTCGATAAGGTTTACGATAGTGTGTTTACAAATGATTTTATCTCGTTTCATAACAGCAGGTATAGTCTTCTTTTATATAGAGTGTAATTAAGATGTTTAAAATGACGAGTTGGACATTGATAAATAGTATAAGTAAGACTTATGAAAATGTATGTAGGATTGTCAAACGAAAAGTTGGTCAAGTTTAGAAGTGTGAAGTCTATATAAGAGGTAATGATCATAGTTGATTACGGCAGTGGTTCGTAAATCGTGTTGTTTTAAAAGAGTGCTTACGAATTAGAAGGTTTGTTCAAAGTTTATTCTTCAAGTATGCGTGTGTCACTTAGGATTTTTATAGTTTAATACAACGTTGTTAATTATCTCAAGTACTAACGTGAGCTATTCTTGATGAAAGTGTTTGGGTAGAAGTGTTAAGTTTGTAGTGCTAGAAGGAAAGTCAAGCTAGTAAGTGATAACAAGATAAATTTCAAAATAACTTTCATTAGATGTTTCAAGATTGGGACTTCTAGCCCTCACATAATACAATTTAAACGGAAAATTAAAGTGTGTAAGTAAGTCGATTTAGTATGTTCAAAAGGTTTTTATTCATAATACTGAGTTATCACAGTATTACTTTCAAAAATAGTTTTTGATTGGAGGTTGATGGGCTAACGAGGAGGATTCCCGGAAGAAGGGGTGGTCACAAGGACTCACTTAAGTACCCTATTTCCCTTGCCAGAACTTCCTCATGGGCCTACAACTTCTCTCAGTAGTTGTCACCGATGTTTGGGTTTATGGTACTATGTCGAGGTTCATTATGGGTTCAGAGTCTTAAACGTAGAGCTTGTTTGTTCTATAGTAGGCTTCCTCCTCTACAAGGAAATTACTTAGGTTACGAATTTCTTTGTTAATGTACTTTAGATTTTAAAAGACGTTAAGTTTTGTTTACAAGAAACGGTGATGTGTAAGTTTTAAAGATGTAATGAAAGTTTTGAGATATAGAAGTGTGACAAAGTTTGAGTAAATCATCAGTTTTGAGTGGTAAAATGAAAACACAAGAGTTTCCCCTTAGGTGTCAAGTTTATGAAGTTTCTAAAAGGACTTGTAGGGCAATACATAGTTTTAATGGACTGTTAGTTCAAGGATCATGAAGTTTAAGGATGTATGAACACTTTGAGATGTTTAAAAGTGTAGCAAAAGTTTGAGTGAGTTATCTAGAGTAGTTTGGTTGAGTGATGAAAATAAGATGAAACACAAGGGTTTCCCTTTAAGTGTTATGTTCATAAAATAATGAAGTTTATAGGAGAATTTGTAGAGCAATACATAGTTTTAAGGGTTGTATTACAACGATCACGAAGTTTATTGGGTAGTATCTATAAATATAAGTTTATGTATGTAGTTTTTAAGTATAATCTCGTAAGAATTTCTCCTTGAAGGTAACTCCTTCAGGTCATGACGAGTAAGCATGCTGTCATGTGACAAGACGGGACTTAAGAATCATAGAATAAAGGTTACAGAGGAAAGTTTTTGAATCATGAATTTATGAAGCGTAAAGTATTTGGGATGGTACTCATTTAGTGCATATCACTAAGTGAGTATTTTGACATGTCAAGAGAAATTTGAGCTCACTAATGTTTAGAGAAGTCATGCATTCCTATAAGTGGATACTCATCCCAAGAATTCCAGGAAAGCATACGGGTCAAACGGTTGATTTGGATTTATACGAAATGCTTTCCTTGACAGAATTTCCCAGAATACACGTATCCACCCTTCCGGTCCGCACAAGTTCTCACACATTATCTAGAACTTAAATATTCTTGACGAAAGTTTAGTGGTGGATTAGGCTTGAAGCCTAAGAACGTGTCCTCGGTGTAGTAGCTTCTTGTAGTACGTAGGTAAGTAGAATCGTAGAATCTCCAAGCGTTCACGTATAAGATTTAAGAATAGAATGAGGAGAAAGTTCCTAGTAAAGGACATGAGATAACTCATGTTTGGGTCTCCTAAGTTATAGTCTAGGTCATGTGTCTAATAACATAATTCCCTATAACCAAGGCTCTGATACCAATCTATCACACCCCAACCGACGGCGGATTATACGTCGGGGCGGACGCGGTTGTTCAATAGCACAAGGTTGACTATTAAAGTTTTAATATTTCATTAATAAATAGATTCAAAGGTTCAATACAAAGAATAAATCAAATACATAGCAGGAATACAAGTCTAATTGATTTAGCATTCTAGGTCCAAGCATCCTATGTGATCACGATAAAGTCTCATGTTGTAGAACCTGAAACATGTGAAAGAATCTGTCAACTACAAAATAGTTGGTGAGATACAAAGGTTTTGACACAGTTTAACAAGTATTTGAGAAGAATTTACAATTCACTATGATATATGCATTCTATAATGTAAGTATGAGAACAAGTATCTTAAACATTGTGCACTTCAAACCTCCAACTAAGTTTAGGCATAACCCGCAGGTTACCCTTATAAGTCTCAAGTTTAAAGTTTAATTCAGTAACAATCACCAAGGGCTCCCCCCGAAGGGGTCAATCAATCAAGGTGGATTGGTCAAATACAATAGATCTATCATTGTTACCATAGGCTTGATCAAAGCTAATGAATGTGCTAGTTTTAAGTTTAATCTAAGCATACAATTCTCAAGTTTAACATAAGAATAAGCATCTAGTCATAGTTGTACAAGAATTGTATAAGTTTAAAGTTTTTGGAACATGTTTCACCCCAAAAGTATAGAAAGGAAAAAGGGGCTAAGTATACTCACTTGGATTGATGAAGAGTATCCGACACGGATAAGTATTTGCAAGACTTTGAGGGAGAATATCCTCACGATAAGCCTAAGTATGCAAGTCTAAAGATTTAAGTAAAAGTCTAAGACAAAAGATCTAGGATTTCAAGATTCGACTAGGGTTCCAAATGGAAGATGGGAACGATTTGTGTTCATAAGATCAAGTTTAAAGTAAAGGTTTCAAATGAATGACGCAAGACTTAAATATCGAAGTTTAATAAGTTTATAGTTTAGAATGATTAAAATAATTATTCAAAAGTTTTACTACTTTTAATTACACATGTTAAGTAATAATTAAAATAGTATTATAACTATCCATAAATGGAGTTGAAGCATTTGTTAAATGAAAGACTAAATAATTATTAAAGTTTAACCATAATTATTCAAGAAACAAATAATTATTAAAGATTTATAATAATTATTTAAAGGATATATAATGATAATTATTATTTTGAATAAAAATTAAGGTTTTATAATAATCATTTCAAGATTTGCATAATTATTAAGGATAGATAATTATCTAATTGAAAGTAATAAATATAAACTATTTACGATTTATTCAAGCATTTAAGCAATTAGTATTTATTATAATGTTAAAAATGCTTTCACAAGTTTAAATAAATGAAATACAGTTATAGTTTAATAAAGTGCCAAATAGCATTTCTCATAAAGATTTATATTTTAATCTATGAGTTTTAAAGTTTATAAGTCTATAAATATTTTTAAATAAAGTTAAAGTATTTAAATAAGGTTTACAAGTTTAAAATTTGTTTAAAGTTTTTCATTTTTATAAAGTTTATAAGTTTATATCTTTATGATTTTCTAATCTTGCATAAAAATACGTTTTTATTTTTATTGTTTTGAATAAATAAATCTTGCATTAAATGTTAAACTAAAGTTTATAAATAAATTTAATGTTTAAAAAAAACCAAATAATATGCTTATATCATAATTTTTATTTGATTTTTATTTAGTTTAAATGTTTTCTGAAGCAAAAATAAAAATTGAAATTAAGTTTATAAAGTTTTAATAGATTTTATAACAATTTTTAGAAAAATAAACTTTGATCACAAGTGACAAAAAAAATGAAAATATTAGAACTGGGGCGAAACCGGCTCGAACCCGGGTCACGGACCGGGTCGAGCATGCACACACACACCAACCATCCCGACTACGGGTCTCGTTGGTTTATTATCCGAAAAAGAATTTGTTAAACACAAGTTGAATTTGCCCCCAATTCCCATATGAACCCTAGAATATAGATCCTCAAATTCGATTCGATTCACCATCTGTTTATGGAATTAAACAGAGGGCTCTCGATCCATACATGTAAACGAAGCTTTTGGTGTTTGAATTTACCTGAAATGATATCGAATTGAACGGGATTAGGTTCGGACTTGGCGTCGGCGGTCGCGGCTAAAAATCGCGAAATGGAAGCACGATTGAATGTGATTGATACTTGAGAGAATTTCGGGATGATGCTTATGAGGTGTAGGGATCGATATTTATAACCAATTCGGCATTGAATGCGTGAACGGGTAGGGGAAAATCGGTTGAGCCGATCGGAGTAAATACCGACATCACGCGTAGCCTCGGTTGAAATTAGTCATTATGGCATCTCCGGGACGGGTCGCATGCGTGAGTCGAACCCGAGGTTCACTGAATCTGGACGGGATTTCGCGTTTTCGGATAAAAGGGCTCAAAACCGGTTGATGTGGGATTCGAACTCGGGACCGGATTCTGGTTCTGGGAGTTTGGGATAGCTACACAACAGGTCCCTGAAGTTTGGAGTTTTCGGCATTGAATGATCAAGTGAAGTTTTTAGTTTAAAACAGATTTCGGGAATTGACAGTTTTAGTCCCCGGGCTTTTTATAAAAATAATTATGTTATATCTTTATAAACACTACATAAGTTTTATTTCCTTTTATTTCCTTTTTATTATTTTATACATTTATAAAATAATTTCTAAGATTTAACTTTATAAATTTATATAATTATAAATTCATAAGGTTTTTAATAATTTATTTATAAGGTATATACTCTTAAATAAGTCTCATATATATATATATATATATATATATATATATATATATATATATATACCTCAAAGATTATTGTTTTTCTTAAATATATATCCATTAAATCAATATTTATTATTCAAGAAAATAGTTTTGATAAAATTTCAAGTTTTGAATTAATAGTACGTGCAAAGGTTTTAGGACAAGATAGGTCGGAAAAATACCGAATATTACACGTAGAATGGTGCAATCAGGCAGGATCAATCAAATACTTATTCAAGTATATTAACTAAGGTTTGGATAGAGCTACACTAGCCGTTGTAGAAACTGATAAAGAAAATGATTAGGATAACGGAAAAGATGAAATAAAAGAATTCTATGATCGTGGATATATTTCTGAATGTGAAGCATCATGGGGGATTTTTGCATATGAGGTTCATTACCGTTATCCGTCTTTAATTAGGCTTCCTTTCCATCTTACATGCCAACAACAAGGTGTACATGGCGCATATGATGATATCAACAATGTCCACAACAAACCATCTGTTGCTTCTTCCATGTTCTTATCTTGGATGAAGTGTAATGAATCTGACGATGAAGCACGGAAACCTAGTTATGTTGAATTCCCTACTAAGTTGTATGGAAACTTGACCAGTGGTGTTGGGCACGACGAAAACAAGGCTTTTCAATAGGTAGAATTCACTCTGTATCTCTGTCGCTCGGTGAAGCCTATTTTTTACGAATTCTTCTAAACAAAGTCAAAGGGCCAACATCATTCGAAGATATTAAAACAGTGAATGGACAAAAGATTTCTTACATTTAGAGATGCATGTTATACGCTTGGTCTCTTAGATGATGACACATAATATGTCGAGGCCATTAAAGAAGCAAGTCATTAAGTTTCCGAGTATTATCTTCGTACTTTATTTGTAACAAAGTTGTTGTCTAATATTTTGTCAAGACCTGATTTTGTATGGAATAGTACATGGGAAAACTTATCAGATAGCATTATTTACAACACAACAAAGAATAATGAAGCTTCCAGACATAATACTTTATTACAAAATTCCTTAGATGTTGATTTTACACAAATTTAACGTTTATGTTATTATTTTTCTATCATAAACTTTGATAATACGTAGCAAATGTCTTTTTGCTATCAAATATATTTATAGTCTTTTTTCACATTTTACAAATTTATCACTTACTGATGATCAAATAAAAAACATGGCATTATTTGAAATTGAGAAATATTTACTTCGCAATAACTTAAGCCTACGAACATTTACAAGTATGCCTTACCCTGATAACGAGTCGATGTCTTCTTCAAACAATCGTTTGATTAGTGAGGAGTTATCATATGATGTTACGAATGTTGGAAATGAGTTTCAAAATCTATTACATTCGTTAACAAATGAACAAAGATTTGTTTTTGACGACATAATTGCAACAGTTGAAGGTAAAAAGGGTGGTGTTTTTTTTGTTTAAGGTTATGGAGGAACCGGTAAAACTTTTTTGCGGAGAACATTGTCTACAACAATAAGATAAAAAGGTCAAATCGTATTAAATGTAGCATCAAGTGGAATTGTATCTTTGATGTTGAGCGGAGGTAGGACAGCACACTCGCGATTTCATATTCCATTAAATCTTACAGAAGATTCACTTTGCCACATAAGACCTGACAGTGATGTTGCCCATCTATTGAAGCAAACAAGATTGATTATATGGGACAAAACACCAATGGATCTCTGTTCTAAGTAGCGCCGCCCTACGGTGGGCACCAACTTGTTGCTACAACGAATAGGATAAGTATACCCGCTGCTACAACAAATGCAAGTCAGAGTGAGGGTTTTGACGTTCTTGATTGTATCAGTTGCTTCAGGTACCTGCTAAGATCAAAGTACCGTTAGTCTCACCGCAGGAGGGGGTCTAATGCGATCAGCCTCCGACGTGAGAATAAGATAACTATTATTTGAAGGTGATAATGTAATTAGGATCGCGAGTTGTTTATAGTGTTGTGAGAATGTGTGAGTGAAGATGAAGATCAGACTTGGTGTCTAAATGCCAAATCCTCCCTTTTTATACCTGACTTAGGATGAGTGTGTATCTGTTCTGTCGCCAGCTCCTTACTACATGTAGGGGTATCTCCTTCTCTTTTCTCTCCATGCAGTGAGACCCTTTCCTTTTTGGTGTAAAGGGCCATAGTCTCCTAAAGAGACAAATGTCCAATTCCTCAAGGCCATCAAACCTTGTTGTTTTATAGCCTTGACTTTCTGGAGATTCTAAACAAGTCCCTTTCATTTATGTCACGTCACCTCGTCGTTTGGGATACATGGTTTTATTGTTATGCTTGGTACGCATTTGCTTCTTGTACAAAGCTATGCTCCGTGAACATACTCACGTCATCAGTACCCTTATATATATTGGTGCTCAATAAAAATAACCCTCATTGAGAGATTTCTCAAACCTAACAAAACCATCTTTAAACCATGAATCCAACCAAATAAATCTTAAACACGTTGTATTTAGTTGATTTTAAAGACTTATATTTGTTTAACGATTTATTAGTTAAAAACAGAAATTAAAAAATAGTGCAATTATGAGGGATTTTGGTGGGGACTAAAATTGAGTAGAGTACAGGGGGAGTGGGTGTCGTAAGATAACCCACACAGGTGGCTTGGCTCGTGTTCGTCGATACATACCCAAAATTCATCTGTTTACCACCTCCGATTTCGTCTCGTCTCGGCCATGACAATGGTCATGGCTGCCGTTCGTCCTTCACCTTTTATCGGTCACATCGATTTTGGCATTGTAAGTCTTATTCCTTCCCCAATTATTATAGTTATAGTTAGCAGTTTAAAATCGATGATCAGATCACTTGAATTATATCCAGAAGCTACGCTTTGACTTTTGATTTAGTCAATTTACTGTTCAGCTTTGTAATTTTGATTTTTATTCAAGGAAGGTTACATGGAACCTTACAGAGAGAGTGAGTTTGGTTATTTTTGTGATGATTTGAGACCATCTATATATTTAAATAATTTGCAACTTCAAGATTGATAAACATAAGATGACCGTCACAATTACAAACTAATGGCAGGTTGTTACTCACAAAACTTGATAACTGAATCAACTTTTAACAAATCATCAAATGATAGGATGTGAGAAGTCACTGGTTTGATCATACAAGTCAAGCTAACCGCGGTAGTTTAGAACATGTTAATCATAGTTATTAGTAGTTTAGTATTAGGGTTGATTTTGCAGAACACTGAATATTGTAAGAACATACGGAACAAAATGAAACATCCATTTTTCCGGTCTTAAAACTTCTAAAATAAAATGGTAAAAATAGAATGTTTATTGGTCTCTCTTGAAAATCAAACAAAATGAAATGAAATAAAATAACTAGGAACAAATTTCGTTTATACACATAACCTACACATGTGCAAGTCATGTGTTGGTTATAATGTTATATTACCTATACATGTGTGGGTAACGGTTAAAAGTTTAAAAACATATGAAAAAAATTTGGTTTAATGGGTTTTTATGTTCATAAATGTATGCTTTGTATGTAAGACATGCAAAATTTAAAAAGCATGAACCAATGATTTAAAAGTTAAACGACTTAGGGTTGTTCTTTTTGTTCTTGTAGTAATTTAGTCTAAAGGTTATAATTTGATACAAACCATATACATAAGGTGTTTTCAGCGTAATTAATGAAGATTAAGGTCTGCGGATGTAATTTACCCTTTCACTTTTACATATGTGAAATGCTTCATTCTTCATAATGTTGTATTATAGGGAGGGTTTACGTGTAGAAAAGACTTTCGTATTACGAATCACACATCTAGAATAAAGGCATTGTTCTGGGAATCTAAGAAGGCAGTGGATCCTCCTGAAATGCATCTCTCCATAGACAGCTTCACATTGACAAAGATTAATGCTAAGGTGTGTGAAACAGCTAAAACGGTATCAGTTTCTGTAGTGTCTTCGATTTTGGAAGTTCCGTCTAGTGGTTGGGATGCTTGCTGTCTTGATGCTACTGGTCCCGAACAATTTAATCCTTTTCTTTCTCATGGGTTTCTTTCAAGTTTAGAGGAATCTGGTTCTGCAGTGAAGGTTAGAAATATTTCACGGATTATAATGTTTATACTCCTTTTGTGATGCTTTTTAGAGCTGGCAAAATGTGTCGTGTTCTGTTGAAGGGGTCAAACACGACATGACCCATTTAACACGACTATTGAACCCAAACACGGCACGTTTAACTAAACGTGTTTAATTTATGGGTTACGCGACACGACACGTTTAACACGATAAAATACAGCCAGTCCAATAACACGAATGACACGACACGACACATTTAACATGATTAAATAAAAGATGGAACAAGCAACTTACGACTAATTAAGGTTAAAAAAATAAAAATATAATTATAAGTTTTAAACTAGGGTTAGGATGTTATGGTATATTTAATTATTAAAAATTAATAAACTTGTCGTGTCTACCTGTTAACACGTATAGCACTATTACTTAAACGGGTTACGCGTGTCATAAACGGGTTCAACAGGTTGAACCCGTTTAGACACGTTTTTAACTGTGCCATTAACGTGTGGATCCGTTTATGACCCGAACAAGATTACACCAAACACTAACCCATTTAACTTCGTGTCGAGTCATGTCATGTTAATGGGTTGTGTCATAAATTGCCAACCCTAATACTTTCACTCTACGCATAAGTCTGAAGAGGTAACCAATGTCTTCTATTTAATTCAAGAGTCTTTCAACAAAAACGTCACACTTGATTGCATTTATGTTTGATGGTAAGGAAACAGGATGGCTTCCTAGGCACATAGTTGCACAAGACGAAGATAAAAATATCCTAGGCGTTGTCCCACTCTATCTTAAAAGGTTATCATATGGAATATCTTTCAAGATTTATAAATTCCCATATTTACATTTATCTCATATTTATTTTTCTCCAATTGCAGTCATTCATATGGTGAATATGTTTTTGACCATTCATGGGCTGATGCTTACTATCGTTATGGTTCACGATATTATCCAAAATTACAATGTTGTGTACCTTTTACTCCAGTTCCTGGTCCAAGGATCTTATTGAGGAACACTTCATACAAAGATCAAGTGTTTGACATTCTAGTATCTGCTATGAAGGATTTGGCCATTAAGGTATTATTTTTGAACTCGGAACTAACACTTATACTTTATGGAAAGTCATTTTCATATAAAACATAGCACTTCATTATGGTTGATTCAGTATATATTAAAACGCCATTGATTTCAGTGGGAGCGTTAGGTAATACCTTGTAGAAGTAATTAATGAAACCGCCATTGAATGTTGAGTTTTTATTTGCGCTTTGACAGTTACAGGTTTCATCATTGCACATAACGTTTTCCTCTGAAAATGAATGGCGTGCCTTGAAGGAGAAAGGCTTTCTGCAGAGGACTGGTATGCAGTATCACTGGAAAAACCGAAACTACAAAAAGTGAGCAATAGTTCATATATTGGTCATAGATTATGGTATTTTAAATTTTCTATGCGTATTTTATATATATATATATATATTTTTTCTATTATTACGCTTTCCTTTGTCTTGGGTGTGCGTTTTTTTTTTAGCCTCGTGCTTAGGCAACACATGAGGCCTTGAATTTGCCTTGCAACTTTGACTGCTATGATGTTAGTTACAACAGTCAATATTTCTAATATTCTTCACATCAACAGTTTTGATGATTTCTTGATGGACATGAAGCAAAGTAAAAGAAAAAATATCCGACAAGAGCGCAAAAAGGTACATCTGTTCAATATCTTGTTCTGTTGTACAACTTTAAGTGAAAATTCCACATGCCTTTTTTTAGCATGCGGGGCCCTCTTTCGCTGTTTTTACCACTCTGAAGTCTGAATCGAGGTTATTTTTAAATTTTATTTTTATGCAGATACCCGCTCAAAATTTGAAAATGAAAAGGCTACTGGGTTATGAAATTAAGGTATACATATGCATAGTATGTGTGTGTATGTATGTTTATGCGTACTGTGTGTTAACGTGTTTGTATGCCTATGTGTGCAGACATATTTTCTGGAGATTCAACAGCAATGCATCTCCAGAAAAAAAAAATTAATTCAAAAATCTTGATCTTACTATGTCTATTTTCACACTGACAGGCCAAGCACTGGGATACATTTTATACATTCTACAGGAACACTACAGACAACAAGTTCAGTGCATATGACTCATTCTTCAATCATTGTTTTTGTAATCATATAATCCATCCCACACATGATTTTGCTAATATCTATACAAATTTGTTCCATCAAATTATCAATATACTTGGTGTCGGTGGACTTTTCCACCGACAAAATCTCCGCTCAGATTTGTAAGTTGGCAAAACTTACCCCTCAAGTTTCATTTTGACCCCTTCAAGTTTATAAAGTTTCGAGTTCACCCTCTGCAGTATATATAATCTGGTTTATCCTCAATAACTTTCATTCGTTAATTTTTAAAAAAATAAAAATTTGTGGTTGTGTTTAATTTTTTTTCTTGGCGTCCCGGTATAAATTTTGTTATACTGATTTGCAAGTGTCGACCACAACTCCCCCCTCAACTTTGTAAAATGTCAAAACTCGGTGTCTTTCCCCACCGCCACGCTACATGTCACCTACCTGTTAGTCCGTCTTAATCTTTTTGGGTTTTTTCTTTTGTTTTTTTACATTTTTTTATTGGCTAACCGAGTCGCCGTAACTTCATACGTTTATTCTATGTACTTAACCACCTTTCTTTTTTGCGTTTAGCCACGTTAATGTCACCGACTCAAACGTTTAAGGTCCGCTTCCTGCTGCGGAGCGCGGGGGCTAATTTTCTAGTTTCTTATAAATCTTAAAGTGGGTCCCGAAACGGAGGGAGTATTTGTTTTGGTGAAAGCTGGCTTATAATCTGTTGATGTATAGGTGGGGTACGCCTTATCTAACAAGAGAATTCTTTCATATCATGGGATCAAAAATGGGGGATAATGTAATGCTGATTGTTGCTGAGGAAGGAGATGAGGTGGTTGCTGGAGCTCTTAATCTTATTGGAGGAGATACGATATATGGGCGGCTATGGGGATGTCTACCGCGAGTCTATTATCCAAGTTTGCATTTTGAAGCATGCTACTATCAGGTTTTGAAGCAAAGTCTACTTTTTTTTTCAAACATATGAATTGACCATTTACCTTCCCCTCAAACAGCTATAAAATGGCTGGATTCGGGGGTAAAATTGTAATTTATTTTAATGTTTTAGCATAAATAGATGCATGGAATATCTGTTGATGATACAGGCAATAGAAGCTGCTATTGAATTGAATCTCAACAAAGTAGAGGCAGGAGCCCAAGGTGAACACAAAATTCAACGCGGTTATCTGCCCGTCACCACATACAGCTGTCATTATCTTCTAGATGAAGGTTTTAGTCAAGTCATCGGCAACTTCTTGTCCCGAGAAACAGATCAGGTAACAGTGTTATCTTCTTCAAGAAACTTGAAATTGGTTGGTTTAGCCCGCTGACACATCTTTTTATCCGTTTTTTGAATATTTTTATTCAAGTAACATGTTAAATATGATTACAAACTAAATTATTAAGATATGCGATTTAGGATGTCTTATGCATTTGAGTACACTGCGGACCCGTTTGACCCATTTAGTTTGAGATTAGTTTTGTGGCTTTCTCCCGCGCTAAAAAATCATTGAGCGAGTTGCATTGAGCTGACTTGAGAGTTTGAACCAAAATGTACTAGAATAACATTAACCGTTTTCTCTTTTGGGATTTAACAGGTGAAACTTGTTACACAACTGATCGAGGATTCTGGTCCGTTTAAAATTGGGGATTGATGGCAATAGAAATACAACTAGATAGAAATTTGTTGATCTAAAAACAGGGCAGATATAAGAAGTTACAGATGCCTGGTACAAGTGTAGATAAATATAATGAATTGTAAATAGTTATGGAGGTTTGACTCAAGGTTATATATATGCTTCCAATATTATATGATCTAATCTATTTGTTGATTTTAGTTTACACTTGCTTATTTGTCCATCATCATTATCATACAAAAGTATTGTTTCCAATTTGGTCTATCAGGGTCACTTGTTTTGGAATTATTTAAGGTATTTCACAAGTAGTTTAGCAATCTATATGTTAAGTCATACATTGCTTCTTTCATTAGCAAAAATATTGTTTCTTTTCTTTGTTCTTGCTTTTATATGGCTTAGTAGAGGTTGAAAAATATGCAAGTAATTACTTTTTATTTCGCACAAATGAATTTACTTGAATTGATACATTTATGTGTAGATTTACTATAATTTCTTGGTCTACACATTGTAATTTACTAAAATAATTGTTAAAAGGGACGAGGAGAGGAGATAAGATGAGTTAGAGAACGCATGAAAAAGGAGAGGGAATAGATGAGAGTGGGGATATAATCAATTCATTGATTTATTTTATAATTAAAAGGGGTGTATCCGGTGTTTTACTTAACTCTCGTATTTGCACAGGGGTCAGATCGCTTCACGATCTGATGTACACAGCCTTACCTTACACTTTGTGCAGGAGGCTGTTTCCACGGCTCAAATCCGTGACCTCACGGTCACAAAGCAGCAACGCTATTAGTTGCTCCAATGCCCGTCCTCAAATTAAAATGAATTTGTTGAAAATAAATGAATTATAAAATACTTTTGGTTTTGTATTGAACCCTCCCTGTACATATATGTATACATAGGCACACTATTTTGAGTATAAGCACTTTACCGTGTTAACTAGATACAATGGAGAGAGAAAGAGAGACACGGTTATATAGTTACATAACCGTCTTATGTATTAGTCAAAATAACATGTGTTCATGTTGTATACACACTTCTCTCTCTAGGGGTAAAATAACATTCTACATTAGGGATGAGCTTTTGGTACCCGGTACCGATACAGAAGAACGAAAACGGGTACCGGTACCGGGACTTGATTTTCTCTAATTTTGGTATCGGTACTGGTCGGTACCTGTACTTTACCGAAAAATACCCTTTTAGTCCCGAAAACACTGAAAATTCTTTGAATTGTTTTTAATTTAAAAATAATAATTTTTTTTATTTTTGAATTCTTTGAATATTTTTTTTCCTATTTTCTCAATGTATTTTAATGATTAGGTGCTCTATGTGGTGTTAGCAACTTTACAGAAAGAGATAAAGACACATGAAAGTTTGTTTCTCAATGTAAAAAAAAAAATTCAATGAAAGTTTGTTTTTTTTTCGAACAAACCCAGATCAATTAAATTTTTTTAGTTGTTGAAAGATAGATGATTTGCAGAAAGGGATAAAGAGAAGTGGGGGATTAGGGGGGGGCTAAGAAAAAAATTAATATTGTTGAATCTCTGATTTGTCGTTAAAGATTGGGTGAGGAAGTAAAAAAAAAAATTGTGGATGACATAGACGGTAATTTAAAAGATGATGATATTGTCATATGTAGCATTAGTTCTAAACTTCTTATTATGAAAACCAATAATTTATGAAAATATATATTCGGGTACCAAACTGGTACCGGGTACCATACCGGTACTGATTATATAATTTCGATACCGGTATCGATACCCGTTTTTCAATAAAATTCGGGACGGGTACTTTCCTCTCATCCCTATTCTACATGCACTTAACATAAAACTAAACTATAAAAAAAGTTGATCTATTCTATAGCTATGTTACGTTTGAACAAACTCTACGTATAAACTTGTTATTTTCTAAAAGTTAAAAGGTCAAAACCGTAATTTAGTCAAACCAAACTATATTATTAATTATTCAATTCTAAAAAACTCAAAATTACAATGGACCAAATTCTGGAACTCAAGTATAAAACAACTTGGTAGTGATGTAAGCATCCAAAGATTCAACTCCAAGAAATTGAAAAAACTTGATCAAGATCATCTCCCATGGCGGAGCAGATGATTCATTCAGGCTATTACCTACCACCGGAGCTTGTAATCGACATATTCCTGAGATTGCCGGTCAAAACCCTAATCCGATGCACCTCCGTTTGCAAATCATGGTACGCTCTTATCCGAAACCCTAATTTCGTCGCTTCACATTTCAATTCCAATTGTCAAATCTATCATGATAATCACTATATTCTCTTTGGCGATGCTAATCTCTGCCATGTAGTTTGTGATATAACCTTTAAATTGCTCTATTCTATTCAATCCCCCTTCACTGTTAGCCCTAATCGTAAATCATCGTTAAACTTCGTTGGTTCTTGTAACGGATTGTTGTGTTTAGCGCCTGGATTGGAGTATAATTTGGGGGATGATGTGTATATCTGGAATCCATCTGTTAGGACACATAAGAAGCTTCCACCATCGCGGTTTTCGGATGATAGACGGAAAGTTTCGCGTGTAGGGTTTGGTTTTCATGAATTGAGTAATGACTATAAGGTTATCAGAATAGTTTACTTTCCGGAAAGCTGTAGTTTTCAATCTGTGGATGTTGCGCCTTTGGTTGAGGTTTACAGTTTGAGATCGGATTCGTGGAAGATTGTTAGTACGGAAGTTACACCGATTGTGACTCAAAGTGCGGTGACGTATAATGATGGAGTGTTTTATTGGATGGGTTTCAAGAGCATCCGAGATGATCCTTTGGAGTACTATATCATGTCGTATGATCTTGATGATGGGAAGTTTAGAGAGATTGAACAGCCTTCGGTTGATTTCCCGTTCTCTCTTTTGGCAGTGAAGGCGTTTTCTGGTTCGTTATTTGCTGTATACTCCAAGTTCTTTGGCGGGCAAAATGACATTTTGGTATTGTGGAGGATGGACGAGTTTAACAGAGGGTGGATGAAAGCGTACACGATTCAGTGTAACAGAGGTGTGTGGGTGACGCTAGGGTTTACGAGAAGTGGGAAATTTCTATTTGCTAATTTGGAGAAGAGGCTTGTGTCTTTTGATCTTGAAAGCTTGGAAACTGAAGTTCATGATCTTGGAATCGCGTTTAATCGTTCTGCAGTTGATGTTAATTACATGGAAAGCCTCCTCTTTTTTGATCATTGATGTGGTGTTTCTTGAGGGCAGGTAAGTAGCTATATTTTCTTGTGAGATGATGTTAGTTATTGTAGTTGTTAGTCATTTAAGTGTTCTTTTTCCATATAGTGTTGTGCATATGCTGTGTATAGTCTAAAATTAGATACTTGTGATTACATGTACTCTGTGTGAAATTTCATAACTACCAAATTTAGTGTTGTACATATGTGAAATGACCATTAGACCCTTGGTTGTAGTTCTAAATTCAAAGCTACCAAATGCGAAACTGTATCTTTTTGCAAACTTGGAGACAGTTAAATTAAAGTTTGTTTTTAGTTCATATTTGTTGGTGATCATGAGGGCAAATCAAGAAGAACACAAACATAAATATTCGATTATACCATCATCATCAATCATGTTTACAGAAGACATATGCATGTATATATATATTCCTACGAACCGATAGCTCCAACTGTTGAGTTGTTTAGGAATAACGGTTATAACCCTAATTGAGACCTAATTACATTCAGCCCCTTTTAATTACAACGTTACAAATTTGACCCATAAACTATACTTTAAACTAATGACACTAAGCCCCATAAACTTACAATTTTAGTTTAACTAACAATAATATTCATGTTTTATGCATTAGTGTGCTCTCAACATCAAGAATCATCTGTTTTAGCAAATAAGTGTTGAGAACATCTCAAGCTCAAGGAGCTCTTGTCTTGAGTAATCTAAGAAAAATAGCATCATCAAGTATCACTAATTTCAACTTGCTATAAAAACGAAGACTTCAGTTGCTTGAAATTTTGAATGTCAAGAATGATCAAGCCCTATTTTCCACAAGAAGTTGTATTTGGTAACATGTACTCCTGTAGTTGTGCTATCTCAAGAAATTCGGTTTCACATCATCCTATCTACCACTTTATTCATAAAGTGGCTTCCCGGTTTTGGAGCAACTGCTTACCTTACGAGGGACCAACGACAAGTTCATGCGGCTAAGGAATACATCGGGTTCAATGTTGTAAAAATCGCTAGGCGCTAGTCGGGCTGTGGGGTAGGGCCTGGGCCTAGGCGGGATTAATCGGGGCCTAGGCGGGATTAATCGGATTGGAATTTTTATATGTAATTTTTAGTTTTTTATATATACACACACATTTTTATATGTAATTTTAATAAAAATGTTCATTTTTAAACCACACCAAAGGTTTTCGCCGGATGTTCGCCGGAATCTGGCCGCCTAGGACCGCCTAGGCACGATTTGGACCGTCTAGCGATTTTTGGACCGACTAGGTCAAAATTCCTCCTTACCCGACCGCCTAGCGATTAATCGGCGCCTAAGCGCGATTTTTACAACACTGATCGGGTTTGATGAAGTCAGTTGGAAATGTCATGACAATTTTACATTCAGGTAGATAATTATGTTTGGCCACCAACTAATTCAACATATTACTTTGTTCACGGTGATAAGAGTGTTATATGTGAAATATGTATATGCAAATTTATAGAAAGATGAAGCCGTTAGAGGAAAAAAAACTCAGGATAAAACAAATTATTCTTGTGTTGTGGTTACGGCAACAGATTTAAAGGAAACAAAACAAAATTATCAAAATCTTTATCATTGTGTGGATTCAAAGAGCAAGTTCTTCTTGAAGAACATCGTTACAATTCGATGTTCTCCTTTACGTTCATGGGTGGCAAGTTCAATTCATTCTTTAATAAAGGAAGGTCCATTCATATTCTTACCCAGCGCTCAAAATATGGGCAGTCTTCTACCCTAAAATGGTCCAAAACCCAAATTCTCTCAACTATACGTATATGATACGGAGAATGGAAATTTCAAATACAGTAGAACCTCTATAATTTAATACTCGATAAATTAATAACCTCGATAAAATTAATAATTTGTCCGGTCCCAACTTGGGACCAGTATAAAATTGGACCCCAATCGATAAAATAATAAGATAATGATTTTTTTGAAATTCCAATGTAAATATATTGGTCCCAGCGAAACTATAAATAATAATTACTAAAATATTCCAAAATTTTAGGATTTTCTAGTAAAAAATGAATCTATAGTCACTTGTTTTTTTGTGAACTTTAAATCTATATTGAGTTCATCTTTAAATCTCCCCATTGCACTTAAGAGTTGAGGCACTGTATTCTCGTATTGCAACAAAAAGTTGTGAAGAGTTGTTGCCGCTTGCAATGCTTCTTTCCGAGTGATCGGTTCCAAGGGTACTGAATCATCATCAACTTCATCATCAACCGGATTTTGAATGGCATCCGCCATAATTTCTTCAATGCTTTGAACCTTGTAACATTCATTATTTTCACCTGGATAATCCAACAACTCATTCACATCCATTTTGTGCCGATAATGCATTCCTGTAATCAAGTTCTCAAGCTCAGGAATGTCTTCTCCAAAATTTACATCGTTTAAATCATTTGAGCCGGTTGGATTAGCCGAACGAATTTTACAGTGTCGATGCATTAATTTGAGAGTTGCTCACAAATATAGGCCTACTTTTTAAATTAATAATTTATTAATTTATCGATATAATAATATCTCGCTAAATTAATAATATTAATAAAATATCCCGGTCCCAACATTATTAATTATGTAGACGACATTTATTTGGTATGTCTTCATACTTATCATTAGTTTGTCATTTACCTCGATTGCATTATATAAATATTTTAATTGAAGTTAATTTATTTGCTTATTATTGTTATCAATCAATCAAAAAGGGGTCTACATCAATATCTGAATTGCTTGATCTTCGGATTATACAAGATTTGATATGTTAGATTCTGGAAATGAGTTGGTTAAATGTTATAAGGATGGTAAGAGATCCATGAAAATCCTCACGTGGACCTAAAGCTACACCTTACTAGAAAAATGCAGCAAGATTGAAAGACATGTAACCTATAATGTATAAGTGAACTCATCCTTACTACCTTGTTCTTCCATCCACTGCTCTTTCCGTATTGTGATGATGGGTACAAAGTTGACATCCCTCAAAGAGATCTCACGCCTTTATACAAAAGCAAATGACCAAACTGTACAATGAGGGAATTCTTTGCTTACAGAATTCAAGATAGGCTAAATATTTTTCTCAATGATTCTAAATTCAATGAGACTTTCTAACAATTAGTTGATGCCTATACCATTATTGAAAGAAAGACTATTACATACGTAAACAACAAAAAGTTTTTAGATGTGAATCTTATGACAATCTACGTGATGTCTAAAATTAGGGAAATACAAATATCTCTAACATTAGACAACATGCTATTTTACCTTCTTCTTTTACCGTTGGTGTTGCGCTACATGATGCATAACTATTTAGATGTCATGTCTCTTTGTAAATTGTTGGATATCCAGACTTTTTCATAATGATAACATGCCCGAATTTAAAAGATTTCTTAAAGACGACACGGTTTACCCTTAAGACAAACATGATATCTTATGTAGATTGTTTAAAATGATGTATTGATTTGTAACACCCTTAATTGGAAAATCAATTAATAAAACATTTAAACGCGTAGAAGCTATTATCCAAAGAATTTTTTTTTACACCCCGCGTACCGCGAAGGATCTGGGACATCCCTTCGCGTACCGCGAAGGATCGGGGACATCCCTTCGCGTACCGCGAGGGAGTCCCAAATCGCCACACCCGGAAACCACGAGAGACCCTGACTTGATTCTCGCGTACCGCAGGGAGCCTAGTTTACTCACCTGTCCAGTTTTCACTTTTAGCCAAATTTTCATCTTTTAACAAATCAACATGACACCAAAATTATCCTCAACACTTGGGTTTTGTTTCAAAACTATATACAACCATTATAACACCAAAACATGTTTCAAATTGTCAACATACACCACATTAACGGATTTTTCCTTTAAAATCCCCAAAAACACCCCATATGCATACGAGACCCTTCACGCCTTGGACTTTGACCTTGACCTTGTCATACATCGGAGCTTTCCCTACATAACCACATATATAAATCACCGTTAGTAATGACGATAAACATATTCAACAAGTATTTACACTTGTTTTCACCTCTTTCACCCATTTGACCCGTTTGCACCCATTTGGTCAATTAAGGTTCTTAACACTTGCATTTCCACTACAAGTCTCATTCTTTTCATATTACATTCATTTACCTCCACCCATTCACCCATTTGAAGTATCCACACTTCTAATTAGGTTCACGACCTCTTGGTGCGAGTATCACAACTCGTCTTACCCCGCACTTGGAGTATTTGACTCTAAGTCCACCATTTGAAGTATTTCACACTTCTTATTGGTTTACTACCTCTTGGTGCGAGTACCACAACTCATCTTACCCGCACTTAGAGTATTTGACTCCAATTCCACCATTTGAAGTATTCCACACTTCTTATTGGGTTTACTACCTCTTGGTGCGAGTACCACAACTCGTCTTACCCGCACTTGGAGTATTTGACTCCAAGTCCACCCTTTGAAGTATTTCACACTTCAATCCACCATTTAACCAAATTATCACGTTTTGTTTGACTATATACCACATAAGTAAATTACACCAAATTCACCACATTTACATATTAGATTGACCATTTACCACATTAGTCAATTTCATCAAAATTCACCACATTTACATATTAGATTGACTATTTTCCACATAAGTCAATTACACCAAATTCACTACATTTACATATTAGATTGACTATCTACCACATAAGTCAATTATACCAATATCACCACATCCACATATTAGTTTGACTATTTACCATATAAGTCAATTACACCAATATCATCACATTCACATATTAGTTTGACTATTTACCACATAAGTCAATTACACCCATATCACCACATTCACACATTAGTTTGACTATTTACCACATGAGTCAATTACACCAATATCACCACATTCACATATTAGTTTGACTATCTACCACATAAGTCAATTACACCAAATTCCACACATACTACATTCAAGCCATAGCCATACACGTTCATTTAAACTTATAGTATGCATACATATCACATACACCACACATTTATCAACATTACTAAGTAAGTGCAAAGGCACTTACCTTTTGAGCTGGAAGATCAGGTGCCTCATCCTCGGTTCACAATTTGATTTCCTAAACATATACACCTAGTTTAGTAATCAAACATTCATCAACAACAAAATAATTGAGTCCACAACTCAATTTTCATTCCAACCCAAACTGACCTGTTTAGGTTATCCCCATAACCAAACACCCTCTTTCAATACAAACTCATCCACTTGAGTTTTCTTTCCAATACCTTGACACTAATTTCTCATTCACTAAGTTTTATTATGTCAATTTGGTGTTCATTCAAGTGTCTAATACCACATAAACACTTAATCATCACTAATTTAACATTCTAGCATCATGATCCAAACACCTCTAATTTTCTCCATATGAACCCTAACTTCTCATAACCAAAATCAAAGGGTTCTAGGATGTTATTCACCACTCTTTACCTTTAGTTTAGCTAGATTATCCACAATCTAACACCAATTAATCACATGCATTCATAATTTTCGGATTTCTACAAAACTCACCAACTAACACATTCAAAAGTGAAATCAAAGGAAGATAATCACTTACTTGATGTTAGAAATATGTTGTGTGAGCCAAAACCTTCACAAATCCAAGCTCAATTGAATGATCTAGGCTTCAAAATCGTTTTCTCCTTTTCTCCTCTTGGAATGAACGACCCCAAACACCAAATGAGCTCAATTTCGACTTTCACTAGTCAAAATGGCAGATTTTTCCATTTACACTTTTTCCATTTACACTTTTGGCCCCTCAACTTTCACAAATCCAAGCTCAACAAAAAAATTACTAATTTAAGGCAAAAAAAAATAATAATAAAAAAATCACAACTTAAAAAATAAATCAAAAACTAAAAAGTGCTTCGGAGACCTTGTTTCCCACGCCGTCCTCGTTCAAAAAAAAAATTCAAAAAGTAGTGGGTTTAGCTTTTAGGTTAGGTTTTTGAAGGGGTGGGGGTTTAGGTTTTTGGGGGGTGGGTGAGGAGGTAGGTGGGGTGGGGGTGGGGTGGGGGGTTTAGGTTTTTTGGGGTGTGTTAGGTTTTTGCATTTAGTTTAGGTTTTTGGAGGGATGGGGTGGGGGGTTTAGGTTTTTAGGGGGTGTGTGGGGTGGGTTTAGGTGTTTGGGTGGGGGTGGGGTGGTGGGTTTAGGTGTTTGGGTGGGGGTGGGGTGGGGGGTTTAGGTGTTTGGGTGGGGGTGGGGTGGGGGGTTTAGGTGTTTGGGTGGGGGTGGGTTTTTGGGTGTACTACACATATGTAATAGAAGTTTTTTGGTTTTCTCATGAAAATGAGTTTTCTAGTGAACTCACCCCTTTTCCAATATCTATTTAATTGTTTATACAGTGGAGTTTAAAAAAAAAGTGGATTGCCTCACATTCATATATGTTTATTTATGCACGTCGATCACAAGCTTCTTATCGTTGAACATATTGATCCAATTATTTCTGTTGAAATTACAAACAAAAATGAAGATCCTAAATTGTATTAACTTGTTAGAGAGTTCATGATCCATAGTCCTTGTGTAGTGATGATATGAACTCTCTATGCATGATTGATATAAAATGTTTAAAAACTTTCCAAATAAATTATCTGATCAAACTTCTATTGATTCAAATGGTTTTTCTCTATAAAGAAGATGAGATTCTAGATCCAGCAATAACTCCAAACCTTGTTATATATCAAGCAATAACTCGCTAAACATACAATTCTTATTATATAGCATAACCCCAAACCTCACACTTTGTCATGCTTAAACATCACACTTTAACACACACCGTTTGCATTACCGAACCACCACTTTAACACATATATTGTAACAACCCTAAATTTCGGGTCAAATTTTTGCGATAGTCATTAAAAGGGAAAACTTCATAGAATAATAACGAAGTTTTAAAAGTGTTTCAATTAGGTCACTTATGCATTTTTTGTTCAAATTGAGTCACTAAACCTTCAAATCGGGTCACTAAACCTTCAAATCAAGCCATCATCGAAACACGAAATGTGTCAAGAAACTTATGGAGGAGAAGATGTGTGGGTCGGGATTTCCAATATATGTAATTTTATTAAAAAAATAAAGAATGACATGTTAATTATATTAAAAAATAAAAAATTAATCTAAAATCTAAGTCACCATTCCACATCATCATAAAAAAAAAGAAAAAAATATTTCTAATTGAAACAAAAAAAGAACATGCTAAAAAAACATGTTAAACCCTATAATTTAAATAAAAAATGAAGCTGAGTGACTTAGTTAGAACATTTTTTAAACTTGAGTGACCTAATTGGAACACTTTTGAAACTTAATTACTTTTTGTAAAGTTACCCCTTATTAAAAATAATAATGCATGCTATGAGCTATTTAGTAAGAAACTCGGCCCTACTAAAAGCCCAATGGATGAACCCAATCCAAAACAAAACTATTTAGCTTTTACTGACGGATCGTTACACAATTTGATAGAACCTATAACTAATACAACTAAAGTGCAACTACATATGCACAACTAATGTAGCCTAGACGGACCGGCTATTTAGCCTAGACGGTCCGACTAATGTAGCCTAGACGAGATTTTTACCACGTGCTGATATTTCATTAGTGCAGACCCTGGTTGTACAATGATGTTTTTGCTGGCTAATAGTAGCCGGTGTTTCAGTGTAGGTGTCTATGTTTTTCAAGGCTAAAAATCAAAGTGTATTTTGAGAATTTTTAGTCAAATGAATATTTTGGTAATTTTCCCTTAAGTTTGATATCATAGTCTAAGGGGGCGTTTGTTCGCGGAATTTGTTGGAATTGGAAATGGAATTAGGATTTTAAGGAATTGGATTTGGAACTGTATTTTGTTCAAATGATTTGTAATTTTAAGGAATTGGAATCTATTAAAGGAATTTGAATTCCTAATTTATTTGATTGACAAAACAATCATTTAGGAATTGGATTTGAAATTGTATTTTTATAAGGCAAAAAAAAAACTCCTAAAAAAAAGATAAAAAAATTAATAAAACAAAAAATAACTAAAAACTAAGTCGGATGCTGCGGTTGGCGGAGGTGCCGAGGGCGGAGAGCGGCAGTGGGGATGGTCGGGGCGAACGTGGTGGTCGGTGGTGGCAGTGGGGTTGGCGGAAGTGGTCGCAACGGTCGGTGTTGGAGGCGGCGGTTGGCGGAGGTGGCGAGGGCGGCGAGCGGTGGTGGGGATGGTCGGGATCGGGGGTGGCGGCGGAGGGAGTCGAGGCGACGGGGGGTGGCGGTTGGGTTGGCGGAAGTGGTCGCAAGGGTCGGTGACGATGCTGGCGACGGTGACAAGGGTCGGTAGTCGGAGATTCCATTTGCTTTAGTTGAATTCCTTCAGAAGTTGGAAGGAATTTGAAATCCTTTATTTGAAGGAATTAGAAGGAATTAATTCCAATTCCAATTGCAATTCCTTTCTCTACCAAACACGTTAAGAATGAAATTCGGATTCCAATTCCAACGAATTTTACGAACCGAACACCCAAAGGAATGAAATTCAAATTTCAGTTCCATTGAATTCCGACGTACCAAACGCCCCCTAAGTTGTTGGTAAAATAAATGCATATACGATTATATAACAAAAACAAATGCTTTAAGGGTTCTATTATTCCGCAAATACCGATACAACGTATTTATTTCTATCTACGTTTACATAACATTTTTTTATCAATGTTCCGATTTAATATTTTTTTTCACGGTTTCATTTTTTTAGTATAAAGCAATGTCCTCGCCGAAACTCGTGCGTCTAAATCACCGTTTCGTTCTTTATAAAGTCTCAAATATTATCAACATTTAACAAGCCGCAACGTCTAAAGGTTTTACCCTTTTAATATAGAGTTTCGAAGACGTTAACTTTTTTCACGATTTAACACGTCGTAACGCACATGTTTTAGTATATAACAAATGAAAGAATCCAATTACAAACCCATTTATAATAAGAAAATGAGATAAAACATAAACCGATGCGATATGTGGTAATTTATTTGGAAAAAGGTAATACTCACCGTAAGAAAACTTCATTTTAATATTATATTTGGGATTATTAGATTATATGAACTAGTTTGGTATGTAATGTCATTCTCATTCTTATTGAAAAACCTTAGGAATTAAATAGTAACGCACGGCCAGACACGACCGTGCCTAGGCATGAGGCACGACCATGCCTTGACTTGAGGCACGACCGTGCTTTGACTTGAGGCACAACCGTGCCAACTCATGAGGCACGATCGTTCCTCGTCCGTTCAATTACCTAGTTTACATTTAAAGCACAAATTGACTTTCAAATCTTGAATTTAGTTGATTTTGTTGAACTACATAGATATTGTTGGAATACGTTAAATATAACTCACTATATTAGCTTAAGAAAAACTTGAGGTTAAATTGATTGAATTGTGAACGAAACACTTCAACAGAAAACACAATTGTTTTAGATTATTACAGCTGGTAGTTGGGTGTGATTCGGTATCAAACCAATTAAATCGAAAATCAAACTGAAACCGTTTAAAATTAAACTAAATTACATATTCGGTTTTTGCCTCGGTTTTAAACCACAACCGAATTAGGTTTCCGGTTCCAGATATCTGAATTCGGTTCAAAAGAACAAACCGAATAACAAATAATGGTTTTGGCACTATCCAATTACAATTTTTGCCCAATCTTATTTACTCCAACTAATCCAATAACAAATAATGGTTATTCGGTTTTTTTGATCGAAACCTAACCAATTCCTGTTGAAAGTATTACATGTTACAAATTATGTTAGCTGATTAGTGTTTTATCTTGTTTCTCATTGAGTGTTTTGTGGATAGGAAAATCATATCAGTTTCAGATACTTGGAGAGCTATTTTGTTAAAAGGCAGAAGTTCAAGGACTAGAGTTGGTAAAGCGGTAGAGTTGCTGGAGTATATAAGCAAGTCGTCAGGAGCTGTTTAGAACTAACGTTCTCATTCTTCATTTTTTCCATTCGCACAACCAGGGTTTACAATATGGCTCTGTCTCTTCTTTGGTCTATACACTTGGATTCATTTCGAGTCTTATTCATTCTATAGATTTAGAGATCATACACTGATCATGTCGATCAGATGTTTATTGTTGTCTTTGTTTATCTTGTCTCAATGTTTGTGAGAAGATCGTTTGATACAACGTTTCTGTATTTTAGGTTTTGAATAAAATGGTCCGGGTAAATCTTCTTGTGTTTGAGAGTTAGAGTCATGGTTCTTGACAGTTCGGTTTTAAACTACCTGAATTTTGTTCGGTTCGATAACTGGATAAGCCGAAAACCGGACCGATTAACACTCAAGAAGTGATCAATGGTAAAGGTGGTCGGTTAGGTGTGTTGGCATAAAAAATTTCACTTGTTCTTTGCAAGGCAGCCTAAACTTTCGATGACATGAAAATTATCCACTGGCCACCTAACATGAACATCCATATATTACTTGTTTCTTTTATTCTTTCACATTTTTACTCAACACTAAAACCAGGGCCGGCCTTAAGCATGAGCAGGGTGGGCGACCGCGCAGGGCCCGGTTTTTCGGGGGCCCAAAATTATAAATTGTATATATTATATAAAAATATATTTAATATAAACTGAGTTTAAAAAAGAAATTAACTAATGAGCCATGTACAAATTACAATTAACAATTAACTTATGGGCAATATAAGCTGAGTTTAAAAACCCATTAATAATTACTCCATCATTGGGGCATGTCAAATTAACAATTTACCTAATAAAAAAACATACAACAATTACTCCATCAACAGTCGTCGATGTCTTTTGCATTCGGAATTTAATCGGATGAATTCAATCAAGGAAGGTTTTTGAATTGATTTTTTTAAAGAAAAAATCAAACGTAGTGCTGTTATAATTTTTATTATATTAATGATTTTTTTTAATACATTTAACTTTATATTTTAGATTTTTAGGGGCCTATTTTCTTTAGTCGCACAGGGCCCCCGAAATCTCAGGGACGACCCTGACTAAAACTACCATGGATGTTGATTGCATTCAACAATCAATAATAAACTCTAATAAACGCTATTAGGTTAATCAAATTACATATAAATACTAGAAGTACCTAAAGCATAGGCGTATGGCGGGTCATCGTGTGTTACTACGGCTTGTCCGTCTACTTGTGTTGGTCAATGCCCGGGTAGAGCCCCAAAATGTGATCGGGCATGAAGTCATGACGTGTCAAAATGCCGACTATTGGTGGCTTCTGTAAAAACATTAGGAAACCGAGTGTAAATTTCCTAAATGGAGACTATATTTATCTACTGTAAGAATTTTATCGGATGAGGTAATATCGACCCGTTTAACTCTGACGGGCCAATTCGAGCTATGTTTTATATCTACTGGGTCAAAGAGTTTATGACTGAAATAATGTAATTTCTGTAATCAATCTGACACGTTAATTATTTATTTAAAAGAAAAAACAATATTTTTAGACAAAAAGTGTTTCGGGTAAACCCTACATGATCGGTATAAAATTACGTATTTTGACCCATTACCCAACCCGGCCCATCCACCTGCCACCTAGTTTAGATTGTAAGAAAGAATGAGCTTACCCCGGGAGTCTTTGGTACTACACACAAATGCCTAAGCCCGAGCTGTCTGAAAGCAACGGCAGCTTTGGCCAGAGACATCGTTTCCACAACAGTGTAAGGTGACGTGTTAGTAATCGGGTGCAGGTCAATATACATATCCATATCTTCAGGCTTAATATCCAAATCTTCCAATTTCGGGCCCTTTCCTAATCCCGCTTTCGCAAAATCAGAAGCGCGATACCTTTGTAACATTTCGGTCCCAGTCAAACGTCTATCTTTAGTAAACATCTTTCCTTTAAGCAAAACAATCAAATGAGATCTCAAAACGACCCCACAAAGTTCCGGGGCTTCCAAGAAAGGCGGCTCATCAATGACAGGAAAACCGTTATGTGAAGTTAATCTTAAAGAATGCATGATGTTACCAACCTTTTCAACACCAGAAAACGAGATCAACGGTCCAGAAACAACATCACCTGCAACCAACTGTCTGAGGTATGGTTCAGCATGCGATTCAAGGAAAGGTAACCCCTTCATTTTCACAATCTGGTCATACACACCCTTGTTGAAGTTATCAGCAACCGATTTTGAAATAAGGAGAACGAGCATCATTAATGGGAGCATAAGGAGATTGTTCGTGAGTTCAAGGAGTATGACACAGAGGGAAACCGTCATCCTCATTGTGCCACCTAGGAAAGAGGCGGACCCGAGGAGAGCAAAGAGACCGACATTAAGATTTGAGAAAGAAACGAGTAGACTGCCAACAAGACGACCGTATGATGCACCAGCAAGAATGACAGGTATAAAGAGTCCAGATGGTATTGCAATGCCATAAGTTATGATACCGAGGGAATACATGGAAATAAAGAAAACAAGCAGGGTAGTTATACGGAATTCATCTCCATTAGTGGAACTTAATAAGCTGCGAATGGCATCATCATTAGTGTTGAGTATAAGGGAAGCAAGATCATTATAATGACCAGGTGGACACTGGAAGAATTTGTAGCTCCCAGATCGGCCTACTGTAGGGCATTCTACCTCCAAGTCAATGGGGCACGGGACACAATTTGTGAACCAGGGAATGCCATAGGCACAACAAGACGTCAAGAGCGAAATTATAACGACCAAAATCACCCTAAAAGTAGGACCTTTCCTGTAAAAATCAACACATAATTCATGCATTAATAGCTGATTGTTAAGAATTCAAGTCATGTTAATCAGAAAATCAGTTCCAAACAATGTTTTCAGAACCGGACCGGATATCGAACCTGTCGCCTTACCGGTATTTAAGAACCAGATCACGTCGTAAATAATATAAAAATTAAAATATTAATTTAAAACAAAATATTGAAATACTTTATGTTTTGGTATGGATTTGCAATTTTAAAGACTAGAATAGATAAAATATGGAGCCTGCAGTACCAAGTGAATCAGTAAATGAGATTTTAAAGGAAAAAAGATTAAAAAAAAAGGTTAAATTCCGGCCCGACTGGTTCAAATGGAGATGGCTCAAAGAGGCATAGCCAGACCTGCTAGGCACTTGGTTCCTGGTTCAACCGGTCTGACAAGCTGGTCAAGTCTGGGCGTGAAAACACTGGTAGTATCATATTGGTTTCTTTAATGAATTTGTGAAAATTAAAAAGATTTATAGTAAGAAGACGTACTCGTTGATCATGCTATAAGTACGCAGGACCTTATCCACGAGATAATTATATAAACTTCCCAAGATTCCACCAACAACTCCAATTAATGTAACAGCCAAAAGATCTACCATGTTATAATCCGGTTTTGAGCTATTGATATCAAACATGATGAGACCCCCTTCGCCAAATAGCCCACACTTTCCACTTCTACAAAATTCTATAAGAGATTTCAATACCACAGCTACTACAGCTGTGGTGAAGAAGGTTCGCCACAGAAGAGCACTCCGCCACCTACAAGATGTTGAATTTTGCAAAAAAATAATCATCTTTTATTAGATAAATGTAGAGGTGGCAGTTTTGGCCCATTTACTTATGATTGGTTTAACTTGGGTGTGCTGTGTTTTACTTCAAACAGGTTGAACTAAAAAATCCAGCCATATAGGTAGTGGGTCAAATGGGTTGAAAGTTGCCCAAATTCTACTTCTATGCATACAAACTCATAAATAGTTTTATTGAAGGATCTAAATTATTATTGTAGAGATAGTTAAAAAGAAGTCTTTGCGGGTCAACCCAACGCATTTGTGGATCTGCAGATAAACTTGTCATTTATTATTTTTTTTTATTAATCCAAATTTTAATAGAAATGTTTATGAGAAAGAGACGGAGAGAGACCATGAGGCTACTTCTTCAAGTGCAAAGAGGACTCCACCAACTGGTGCACGAAAGGCAGCTGCAACCCCAGCAGCAGCTCCACAAGTGATTAGGTCCCTTCGATCCCTATCATTTTTAAAGTATCTTAGCCATTTCCATGTCAAATGATACTTTCTAGAGCCTCCCTGACCAAGTAAATTGGCTATGCAAGCTCCAGTGTGCACCATGGGTCCCTCCTTCCCCACAACAAATCCAGCAGCAACACCAAGTATGGATCCGAATATCTACTCAATAAATATAAAATATAAAAAAATATCACTGATGGTCAACGAAAATCCCCATGAGTATTACTTCATATTAACTAACTAAATTTTAAATAACATCAGTTTGTTAATGCACACCTTTACAAAAAGGGTACTTGGAGCAAGAATAGAATGTGCATCTATTCCATTAAGATAAGCTTTAACTTCAGGTATACCGGATCCGGCTGCTGCAGGGGCAATATAAGCACAGAGGACACCAGCACAAGTTGCAAGAACCAGATTTATACCAGCAAATGCAAGAAATGCCTGATAAAATCTGCACTGAAACACGAATCGTAAGTTCATAATACCACAATGAAGTTATCTAACCAATATAGCCAGTTAAACTCAAATATGGCTTACTTCTGCTGAAGCATAAGCTGGCTGGTGAGCAGAAATTTGAAGCCAGCAATGTTCTCCACTGCAAGATTATTAAAGAATCCCACAAGCCCTGTAGATAGTCCTATAAGAAGTGCTAGTGTCCATTTCAATGTAACATACTGTAGTATCTGCACCTTCTTCCTCGACCTCCAGTCCTGCTTGAAAAGATCGTTTTCAATAATCCTGCAAAAAGCGTAAATCAATATGTATTTTCAACAAAATAATTACTAATCCATGTCGATTAATTAGTATATTGGAAGAATTGTTCATGAACTAAAGCAGATGCTACGAAACAAACAAACGTAGCTAATATAATCTCACTCATAGCAGAGCTATTGTTGTTTGTATTATAGTAATCCAGACAGATACAATATACAAGATTACTAATAATGAAAGTTGTAAACTAACGGTAAACTATACCGGAAAAAAGAGCAAACACCTATATAGCAGTTAATAGCTATAGATAAAAGAGCAAATAGACCGGAGAAAAAGCACTCAATACATTCTTCTAAATCCTCTTATAAAGCAGATGATGCTACAAACTATGGTGCAAATCAATTTGTGAGGTCTCATCTCCATCAAACAGAAGTTACAGAAACGATCTAACTGTTCAGAATCGGAAATTAAGCCTAAAAAATTCAGTAAAAATAAAAAATAAAACCTAAAAATAAATTCATTTCCGTCATTGATTATTCTCCGAAACTAAACGAAATCAAAACGTAAAACATTAATAAAAGAGATCGAAGATTAAATGAATAAGAACTAGAGTGAATGATTACTCGTAATCAAGCGACTCGATCGGACAAACATTGGAGCCAACAATGGCTATCTGCGACGACGTATTGATCCTGTTCTTCGAAAGGAGCGGTTGCCTGATCATTCCTCTCTCGTCAATCGCCGACTCATTCCTCTCAATCT
This sequence comes from Smallanthus sonchifolius, assembly GCA_023525975.1. Taxonomy (NCBI): domain Eukaryota; kingdom Viridiplantae; phylum Streptophyta; class Magnoliopsida; order Asterales; family Asteraceae; genus Smallanthus; species Smallanthus sonchifolius. The sequence goes on from CM042043.1 coordinate 23,873,341, forward strand.
TCCCTCCTTCACACTCTATATCAACATTAGCCTCCATATTTCTCTCTCTCTAGATAGATATTCAAATTCAGCCCTAAATTCACCGATTCAGCGTAAATTTTACGAAACCTGCGATCGTAATCCAGTTTTAATCAACGATTTAAGTTGAGTTGTTGAAATCTGAGCGTCTGGAGATGAATGAAAGTGTGTCAGTGGTGCATTCGCAGTCTCCCACCGCACACTCAATCTCCCTGACACTTTGATCCTGGAAAGTAGTTATTCTGGATATATTTGCAGGTGAAGAGAAAGTTGCCATTGCTTTTTGATGGTGGGAACCACATAAATAAATAACAACTTAAAAAGTGAATGCCGGGTAGAGAGAAGGAAAGATCCGGATGTTAATTGGAAATTATATTATTATCTTGAACTAGGTAGTTATACATGTGTTTCGCGGCGGTGTCGTGTCAGTCGTTAATAAAACTAAAATGAAGCGTATTTGTAACGGTAAAAATAATGTTAATAAAAAAACATAAAACTGAAAAATAAAAAAGAAAAAGATTAAATACTAACGGTTCAGATAGTCGAAAACCTTAAAATTGAATACGGAGACCGGTTCCGATAATACAATACCGGCAATGATGTTATTCGCTCATAATAGGTTCAGCTCATCACGGTACCACAACGGTAAAGACATTCATTATAAGCTACGATACGAAAATAAAAACTCTGTTTTAAAAAAATTATATCGGAATGTTGACAAGAAAAAACTAAAAGTAGACGCGCACTTCGTTTTTTAAGTTAACGAAAGAAAGTTAACAAAGGAAAACAAAATTACTAGATAATAAAATGGGTTAAAAGCGCATATTATATGTATAAGAGGTGAAACTGAAAAAAAAAAAATACTTCTTTTAATGTTCATTAGGAGTGTCCTTTAATCTTATTTATTATTTATATTTATATATATATGGTTGAGTTCACTAGAAAACTGATTTTCATTAGAAAACCAAAAAAACTCCTACTGCATATATGTAGAGCATAAAAAAACCCACCCCACCCCACCCAAAAACCTAAACCCACCCCTCAGAAACCTAAACCCCTCACCCCCCCCCCCTAAAAAAAACTTAAACCCCCACCCACCCCCAAAAACCTAAACCCCTCACCTCACCCCTCCAAAAACCTAACTTAAAAGCTAAACTAAACCCAAAAGCTAAACCCAGAAGTTAAACCCAGTTTTTTTTTGAACGAGGACGACGTGGGGAACAAGGTTTCTGAATCACTTTTTTAGTTTTTGATTTATTTTTTGAGTTATGATTTTTTCATTATTTTTTTTACCTTTAATAAGTAGTTTTTGATTTTTTCATAAACATTGAGTTTTCTTATAATTTTTTCATATATATATATATATATATTATAATGTAACACCTAGTATGGAAATAGATTATAATATTGCATGTATCTAAGTGGACAAGCATAGATTTTTGTACCTCTAGTTTTTTTATTCCTGTCACAAATAACAATATATATACATAGTCGAAGATTTCGGTAAAAAGTGATGTTTCGCTAAGTAACTTAAAAAACTGGGTCAAACGAACTTCGATTGAACTAATTTCAGCGGCTTTGGAACCGGCTCGTCGAAATAAATCCTATAGCTAAACCCTAAGGTAGTGTTTGTGTTAAAAAATGCCTATTTTTATCATGTGTTCAATTTGCTAATCTATTTATTTTATTTCTCTTGCATATCGGGCCTCTCAAAATTATTCTTGGATTCATTATGGTCTGAGCCTTAGGCCTTCCTTGTTCATCAGCCCATGAAGATTCAAACAGGCATGAGCCTGAAGAAAGAATTGGAGTCTAAATGGTGTTGTCTCTCCTCTAGGGTTTCAATTGTTTAGCTGCTGTTCCTGTGCAACTCATCTAGATGGAAGTTCTTCAATTTTGGCATGATTCGATCCTCCCAACGGTTCCCGTATCTCTCTCGATCTTCTTCCTGTCTACAGGCTGTCAGTTTCCAAGTGATAGAAGCTCTACGTGTTGTTTCCCTGCTATAAAAGGGGGCTGCGACTCTCTGTTTAATATAGAAGAAAAAAGGGATAAAAGATGTAGACCTTCATAGTGTTATTGTTCTTCGTTATTTTCGTATGTATTAGGGTTCTTAAAACTTTTTGATTCATCTATTTTCTGTAATCTTTGAGTAATTTAAAATAAAATCGTATTCAACCTGTCTTTTTGACAGTTTGGTATGCATGAATGGAGGATTGAATAGAATGAGTCATTACGTTGGAAAGAACAAAACATATTTGGTATCACATAGGAATGAAATTGACCATTACATAAGGAATGCGATTCTTCTATTTCTAATGATTTTTATTCCTTGGGGGATGAATGTTTTTTTTTCATTCCTTCAAGGAATGAAATTATTTTATTTAATTAATAACCGAACCATAACTCGGCCCATGACTAGAACCATGAACCGACCCATGACCCGAACCAAGGATCGACCCGTGACTTGTAACCATGACCCAAACCATGGACCGAACCTGACCCGTCCCATAGCCCGAACCATGCCTCGAACCATCACCCGTGTTGGGACCCGACCCATGACACAACTGATGTGTTTGTTTCAATATATAAAAATATAAATAAATATATTTTTAAGGTGATTGATTTCACAGAATCAGGTTTTAAATTTATAAATTAAAATGATAATTACGTTAACTTAAAACACACACAATAGGCAAGTGTACCTATCGCAGCGTAATATAGTTAGGTAAGAACCAAGTATCGAACCAATGGACACGGTCGAGTTCCAATACTCAACTTTTGTTATCGTTAAGCCGGATTAATTAGTAGGTGGGTTTTGTGTGCTTGTGAAGCAGAAAAGTAAATGACGGTAAAGTAAATAACATAAAAGTAAAAATATGCGTGAAGTGTGTAACAGAAATGTAACTAGCAGAATAGTAAATAGAAGAAAAGTAAATAAAGAGAAAATGATCAGATTACGAAATGTATTGCTTCGGGATTCGAATCAGCTTGGTACGTGATAATTTTAAGTTAACTAATTCAGTGGTCTGACTACTACAAACTTGTGACCCGGGTCACCGCTAGAGTCTCGTCCTCACGACATTTGATTTGCAAATTATATTCTTTAAAAAATGGTAGTGCCTCCGGTTATGGACAACATTTACCCTCAACCCATTGAATGGTCATCTTCGGGTTGGATAAAGACATCAGACTCAAAATGCTTTATATTAAGTTAAATAGGTGATTATATTTTGCTCAGCAGGAGGCGGTGTAACAATGCGACAAAGTATAAAGACGTACCGTTCCCAACATGATTTCATCAATTCTTGGTCGCATAATAATCTCATATAAAGACGTACGATCTTAGAAGTATAGACCAAGCCTTGGCTTATCAATCTCTGCTCGTATAAAGACGTACGAGTTTCAAAGGAAGTTTGATTAAAAGGGGTTTTACGATCTTACTCTTTAAAATCAAGACACTCACAAATATAAAGACGGATTTAGACAATAATAAAAGCCCATCAAGAGATGGTTTTTGAGGACGAATTAGTTAAAGACATAAATATACCACTTCATTAATAGGTTAAACATTAACATGCACCAAACATCATCTTCACCCTAGCAATACAAAGAAGTTTTAGCCACGAATGGCCATAACAACTAGCGTAATGATGAGTTTCGTAGGCTCCCCTATTGTGAAACAAGGAGGAAGAGCCCCTCTACTCTAACTACGAGAATGCTCTCTTCTTGAGTGTAATTTTGCTCTGGATTGGTGTGTGGAATGAAGAACCCAAGCCTCCTATTTATAGGCCTCAAAATGTGCAACGCACGGCCGTGCAATGGGTTGCACGGTCGTGCAAAGGCCCAGGGAATTAAACAGAGCACAGAGGACACGGTACCGGGCTGTGGGGAGCAAAGAAGGGCAATGCACGACCGTCCGTGCATCCCACTTCTTTCTCCCAGCTTTGTCTTGTAGCTTCTTGTTGACTATTGTTGACCAATTTTGACTTCTTGGGGGTCAATGCTCTGGGAATAAACCTTCTAGAAGCTTGAATACTTGGTGTTCTTGATAGGATTTAGCTTGATTTGTATTTTTAACACCGAATAAACTGCAATTATAAAATATTTGTGTTTTAAGCCTAAATTGCAAGGTTATTATTCAATTTAGTACCATAATACGAGATTATTATGTATGTAAAATATGTATAAATGATGACATATCAACAACCTATGCCTTGACTCATGACCTGTCCAGTGATCCGACCCATGACCCGAACCATGGACCGACCATGACTCGACCCGTGACCTAACCCATGACTTGAACCATATGACTCGTCCCATGCCCCGAACTATCACCCGTGTTGTTACCCCCTCGGTTAGTATAAATTTATTAATTAAATAAAATATTTTCCTGAGCATGAAGTAATAATTTATTTCATTCCCATAGGGTAGCCAAACATGACAAAGGAATAGTAATGGTTCATTTCATTCCCTTGTACATTCTATTCACTCGTCCATTCCATTATCTTGTTCATTCCATTCTCTTGTTCATTCCATTACCTCATACCAAACAGACCCTAAAGCTAAAACCTAAAAGCTAAACCATAAATCTAAAACCTAAAAGCTAAACCATAAAGCTAACCACCCCACCCCCACCCCCAAAACCTAAATCCTCCAACCCCCCAAAACCTAAATTTACCCCCCCCCCTCAAAAAAAAAAAACCCTAAATCCCTCCATCTAGGGCTGACAATTCCTGATCTGTTTAAGACACGATTAAACATGTTTAGTAAAAAGTACACTATTCAATTTTATACTATTTCAAAACTAAGTAAATTAGGAGGCTAGACTCCATCATTTCTCCTGATTAGTACATAAAAGATAGAACTGCCTTATAGACATGAGATATAAAGTAGTTTAACGAGTCGTTTTCATGTTTGATACTTGTGTTATTCGCGTCGCCCCTGACTTGTTTAGACACGAATTGACCTATTTTGCCAGCCCTACCTCCATCCCCCAAAAACCTAAACCTACCCCCCCAACCCACAAAAAACCTAAATCCCCCCATCCCCTAAAAACCTAAATCCCCATAACCCCACCCCAAAAACCTTGACGATCCGGTTTCAATGCCGTTATAATGAGCTCAATCGGAGTTCGTTTGACTCGGTTTTGGTTACAAAATAAATCATTTCTTAGGTTTATTAGCGAAAATTCACTTATTATTTAACACTTATGTATATATGGTAACTAAACGAATCAAATTTATGATACCCCTCAATTAATATGAGGTGTTATTAATTTAATACTATCGTAATATGCGGAAAACAAAAAAGTTTGGGTCATTTACGTAACTTAACAACATACTTTGAAGCATTAAGAAAAAAAAAACGTAGCGTGTTAGTGAAAAAAAATACTTAGCTAGGTAGCTTAAACTTGTAATTTGCTTAGGGGTGTGCTATACTAACCCAATTTTCATCATGTTAACTTGTCAAACCCTCTTATTTGAAAATTTCACCTATACCATCTCATCATTTTAGTTTGTAATATTCTTTAGTTGAATAAAAAACAAAAAAAAATAATTTTTTCTATAAAAATATTATTTAAAGATTTTAAAAAATATGTTTTTAATATATAAAGTTATATATATATATATATATATATATATATATATTAAGTTAAAAAAACAATTAAAAAAATGTTTCTTCATGATTGTTTTTTAAAAGAGTGAATAATATATATATATATATATATATATATATATAGGATTAGATTTAGGTAAAAAGTATTCTAATTCTAAGAAGGGTGAGAAAGATTTAGTATCATTAGATCAAATTGTAGAAAAAATTTAATGGTTGAGATTAAATTGTAGGAGAAAAAGTTGTTGGAATGTTATTTTAGTCTTAGCCACTTTTGTTGACTTTTTATCAAGTTCCCCCTCATTTTAAAACGTTCATAATTTTTAGATACGACATTATTTTTTCAAAAAAATTACACCATAAAAACGAGCGTTTTTTTATTTTTAAAACGAGTATAGTGTCGTAATAAACAAAAACAAATTTTTTTTACGTTTTTCAGCTCATTGTGTAATTAGTCAGGTCAATGTGTAATACAATTTCATTGTGTAATACAATTTCATTGTGTAATACAATTCATTGTGTAATACAAGTTCATTGTGTAATACAAGTTCATTGTGTAATACAAGTTCATTGTGTAATACCACGTCTGGTCATTGTGTAATTAGTCAGGTCATTGTGTAATACAAGTTCATTGTGTAATTAGTCAGGTCAATGTGTAATACAATTTCATTGTGTAATACATTTTCATTGTGTAATACAAGTTCATTGTGTAATTAGTCAGGTCATTGTGTAATACAAGTTCATTGTGTAATACCACGTCTGGTCATTGTGTAATACAAGTTCATTGTGTAATTAGCCAGGTCATTGTGTAATACAAGTTCATTGTGTAATTAGTCAGGTCAATGTGTAATACAAGTTCATTGTGTAATTAGTTAGGTCAATGTGTAATACAATTTCATTGTGTAATACAAGTTCATTGTGTAATACAAGTTCATTGTGTTATATGTATTTATCATTGTGTTTTATGTTTTTTGGCTCATTGTGCAATTAGTCAGGTCATTGTGTAATACAAGTTATTGTGTAATACAAGTTATTGTGTAATACCACGGCTGGTCATTTTATAATATCTGGTCATTGTGTAATTAGTCAGGTCATTGTGTAATACAAGTTCATTGTGTAATACAAGTTCATTGTGTAATTAGTCAGGTTATTGTGTAATTAGTCAGGTCATTGTGTAATACAAGTTCATTGGGTAATACAAGTTAATTATGTAATACAATTTCATTGTGTGATACAAGTTAATTGTGTAATACAAGTTAATTGTGTAATACAACTTCAATGTGTAATACAAGTTCATTGTGTAATACAACTTTAATGTGTAATACAAGTTAATTGTGTAATACAACTTCAATGTGTAATACAAGTTCATTGTGTAATACAAGTTCAATGTGTAATACAAGTTCATTGTGTAATACAGAATGACCATTCATTGTGTAATTAGTCAGGTCAATGTGTAATACAATTTCATTGTGTAATGCAATTTCATTATGTAATACAAGTTCATTGTGTAATACAAGTTCATTATGTAATACAAGTTCATTATGTAATACAAGTTCATTGTGTTATATGTATTTATCATTGTGTTTTACTTTTTCCAGCTCATTGTGTAATTAGTCAGGTCATTGTGTAATTAGTCAGGTCATTGTGTAATACAAGTTCATTGTGTAATTAGTCAGGTCATTCTGTAATACAAGTTCATTGTGTAATTAGTTAGGTTATTATATAATACAATTTCATTGTGTAATTCAAGTTAATTGTGTAATACAACTTCAATGTGTAATACAAGTTCATTGTGTAATACAACTTCAATGTGTAATACAAGTTCATTGTGTAATACACAATGACCATTATGCCCTCCATTTAAAAACAATAAAAAGACACATGTAAAGCTCAGAATCCTTCTTACCCTTCTTATTTTTAAAACCTTTTTTACTATAACCTAACCCATATATATATATATATATATATATATATATATATATTGTTTTTTTAGACTAACAGATGTCACCACCATCGCCATCGTATGTCACCTCCCTCTGTCACCAGTTGTTGCCTTACTCTGCAGGAAAATTTACGTTAATGTTATTTTTTCTCTTCTTTATATGTTTCAACTAATTTTAACGACGATATTTTAAGGGTTAAACATTAATAAAAGTTACTACGTTAGTTTAAAAATGTTTGGGTTTAATATTTTATAATAAGATTTTATTTTTATTTAAACAAATGTTTTTTATTTACTTTTTAAAAAACATTATAATACATAAAGTTTTTTATTTTAGTTTTCAACAATGTTTCTTTTAAATTTTTATAAAACGGTTTTTAATAGAAAGTGTTTTTAAACATTTAAAAAACCTTTTAATATAACGAATTTTCATGGGTAGAATATGACAAATTTTAATATGATTTTCACTAATAGGAGTATGACAAAAAAAGAAATGAGTACGTATAGTCTAACCTTTTCTTTATCGTAAAAAGTACATTAATAGTTTTGTATTTAATTGTGTTTTTTTCTTTCTTTTGAGGTTAGTGAGTTTTTAAGGTTAAAACATTTAAATTTAGTAAATACAAATTAATTAGTTATTTTTAACTAAAAAACCAGGCGGAAAACGCAAAGATAAGTGGACGAAGTGAATTCGTACATAGGGAAAACGATCTCACCTGCAAGTAAGCAACAATTGAAAGAAACATAGAAGAAGGAGGTGGCAACAATTGAAAGAAACATAGAAGAAGGAGGTGTCTTGGAGGGTCATGTCGGTGGCACTGTAGCCATTGACAACCGACTTTACTGTAGCCACCGACAACCGACTTAACTAAAAATGATAATACCAAAAATGTAAGTTTTTAGTTAATTCTAAATTTAAGTTTGAGTAAATTATAAATTGTGTCCTTTAACTATTATTCAAATTACAAGTTATGTCCTTTGGCTTCATTAATTACACTCCATGACCTTTTTTTGAAACCTTTGCACACTTTATGTCCTTTTGACTAACCCCCATCCAATTCATCCGTTAAGTCTTGGCATGTGCCCCTCACAAGAGGGGCATTTTCGTCTTTTTAACCCCTGCTTTAATGTCAGACCACATTTCCCTCTCAAATACTCAATCGACGATCAATTACACTCACGCTTCCAAAAAAAAAATTAACCCTAATTCACCTCTGAAGAAGACAAGCGACTGGCGATGGTGTTCTGCACCTGTGGAAAACAAGCGATTATTAGAACTTCATGGACTTCAAGAAATCCTGGTCGTCGGTTTTACGGGTGTCCAGAACTGGTAATGTTCAAAAAAATCCTGGTGATATGTGTTTATATGTCCTTTTTGTGGAGACAGGTCAGAGGAGCATGCACCAAAGGAGGTATTGAAAGAGTGCATTGAGAGATGTTGAAAGTGGAGGTGTTTTGGATCATGCACCAAACTATATTTATTTTATTGATAATAATGAATAATATTTTCCTTTTATTTTATTATAAGTTTATATATCATTATTAGAGACGGTGAAAGAAAGAGGTAGATAGACTAGATGAGTTGGTGTTGAATATAAGGGGAGTAGTAGTGGACAACGGGTAAGCGACGGGTAGGGGGCGGGTTCGCGGGTACACCGCCGTAGGTTTGGCGGGTTCAACGGGTAGTATGCAGCGGGTATTAATACCCGTCCAAATGTTGAGCGTCTTGCTCATTTTGGAAGAAGACAATACCAGAAGAAGACAATACACATTAATTCTTTTTTCATTTCTCACATTATCCCACCACAATTTCATTTTTCAGGCAGGTCCACTCACATTATTTCATCACAATTTCATTTTCATTTCTTATTTCTTAATTCTTTTTGTGTCTAATTTTTTCAAACATTTTTACCCATTTGGTGACAAAAACAAATTAACGTACAAATAGTCGCAAACTATGATTGACCATGTGATTTTTAAATTTTTAGGTATTTTTTTAACTTGTTTTTGTTTATTGTCTTTTTATTTATTGTTATGTATTTTTCTTTAATCAATTAAATTTTTAATTTTTAAATTTGGTTATTAATTTAAAAAAAATATGAGGGTTGGAGGGTACTTGGAGGGTACCACTCCCACCATATAGGATACTTTGGGAGGGTAGTTGACTAAGTGAGATGACATCTTCTAATTAGTCTAATTTGGGAAGGTAATTTGATTGAAAGGATACCACACCCACCTCCCTAAGCTTGGTCTTAGTGGTTATATTTGGTTCTTACAAAGTGATCGTGTTGACCCTTTAGTATTTTATATTTATTTTCTCAATTCTATAAATAAACTAATACAATATATTATTAGAAACGCTATAGTATTATATTATACTAGTTTAAATTACAACTTTTAGGAATCCTGACATGTGACATTTTGTTATTAGTTTTATGCACAATTGATATATATAATTTTCATTTTTCTTTCCTTATATATATAATTTTATGCACAATTGAAACCAAGATGACATTTGATTGAAATGGTTAAGCGCACTACCCAGGTTCGAATCCCTCTCCTCCCCCCTTTTTCATTTTCCAATTTACTTTTTTTAACCGCTTTGTATTTTCTTTTAATTGTTTTGCATTTAATCAAGAATTGAGTTAATTTCTATTTTGTTGTCTTGCATGGGACACTTAGGTTATTCGTATACACATTTTGATATTTGAGATCGTGACAAAACGCTTGCCATAAGACGCGTACGCATCAGGACTGTGACAATATGATTCCGTCATAACACTCGGACTTGTAATTAACTAGTTCAAATAATAAAGTTAGTTCCTTAAACTATCCTCTTGGTATCTAGGAAGAAAACGTACACGATTCTTTTTAGGATGCAGAACCAATAAATAATAGGAAGTAGATTTTATTTTTTAATCATTGTACCTTGTTTCTTACTACTGTAATAATAAGCTAAAAATAATGACGCTAAGTTGACATATTAAAGCTATGCTCGAGTGTAAATTCTTTTATTTGATTTGAATATTTTAAACAAATTATATGTTTAAACTAAGTTCGTACGTATAATTGTTGTCATTACATATACTTTTATTAAAATGGTTAATTCAAGCCTTCACTAATTCTACTCCTAAATCTATACTATTGTTTACTGTAAGATTTGAACCAGGGCCGGTCCTGAGATTCCTCAAAACATTTTGGGTCCGAGACATTTAAAAAAAACGGCCCCATAATATAAACTCATAATGGCATAATAAAAAACTATAACAAACGAATAACGATTATTTTGTTATTTTTTAATAAGTTTGAAAATCTAGTGGACTTTTTTTAATTTTCTAAGTAGGTTAATAAGATAAATGAATAATACAAGTAGTAGACATTTTTTTAATTTCTAAGTGGGTTAATAGTATAAATGGATAATACAAGTTGCACCTTTTATAAATATGTATATACTTGAAAATATGACCCGCGCGTTGCGGCGGGTTTGCGAACCTCGTTACGCGCATTGAGGCGAGAACAATAACGTCACTAACTACATAAAAGAAACGTATGAAGTTGCCACGACTCGGTCATGGAGTTCGAAAAAAGATAAATTGTAGCGCGAATAGGAGTTAACATTGAAACGATAAATTCGTTAAACTTGAGGTGGTAAAATTAACAATTTACAAAGCTAGGGGTGAGTTTTACCATTTTACCAAAGTGGAGGGAGAAGTGTCAAATTACCAATTTATAAAGTTAGGGGTTAGTTATGCCATTTTCGTAAAGTCCGGGGTGTAAGATTAATAATTACAAAGTTGTGGGTGACTTTTGTAATTTAACTAAAGTTAGGGGGAATAATGATCTATTTTAAAAAAGAAGAAAAATAAAAAGGAGTGCTGCAGGAATCGAACCTGCAACCTCCTTGAGTGGAAAAACATTAACAAGTAATTTAAAACCAACTCATCTAACTCAAGCTTTTGTAATATTCTAAAACATGAAATATGTAACTGGTGGAGACAATCTAGAGAGTCAAACTTAAGTAATTTTTTTTAAAAAACTACGGCCCCTTAGGAGACCGGGCCCCGGACGGTCGCCCCCCCCCCCACTTGTATGTCGCCCCCGAACACCTCCACCCCCGCCCTCCGCCAACGCTACAACCCCGGTTCTGGCACGGGATGTCTATAATATTCAAACCAATCAACAATTTTTTGTCAATATTTCGATATAAATTTTTAATGATAATAAAGTAGTTTTCAACATAAAGTATTTTTTTGGTCTCGTAAATATTAAAATAATTTATTTGAAAACAACTCGGTTTTTGATAAAATTTATATCGGAACGTTGACAAAATTTTTTTAAACAAACCGGTGTGTCGAAAGTTAGAGCGAAAGTTAAGAGATAAAAACACAAAACCAAATTTATAGTGGTTCAAGTGGACATTAACAAATCCACTCTATGTCCTCTCCTAAATTCTCCAATCGAGAGTTTGCTCTACTAGTCGTCTCCCTTAAATGGAAGGGGTCACATGTACACCAACGTCTCACTAAATCAAAGGTTGTGATTACCTTGTACAATATCTCACTAGTGGTCACATTCTTTAACACACTATGTTACTATCTTTACACTTCTCACTATATCAAGATAGTAAACTCTCCCAAGTATACACTATGTCAAGATAGTGTATAACCTCATAACCAAGCATAATATCAAGATAGTGCACACACTTACACATCAAACTATATCAAGATAGTGTGATCTCACCCAACATAACACTATTTCAAGATAGTGTTGTTACAACAATATTCACTAAACAATATTAGTGAATTCCCCTCACATACAATACAAGAATACTTTTTTAAGTTGTAGCATAACTTTTTTTTTTGCTCATGATCTAGATCTTGATCTTCTCTCTTTAAATGATGTTAGAATATTAATGGAATTAGAGAGAGATATATTAAATTTATATTTGAAAGTGTTTAAGAGCAAATTGGTGAATGTGAAGGATGGACAAGGCCTCAATTTATAGGCACAAGTCAAGACAAGGAGACCACCAGGGATGCCCCCTCTACGGTCGACCGTCCCATCACTTGTGGCCTGTGGGTCTGGTGGCCAGCCTTAGCCACTCCTTTATTGACTGTTAGCGTCCACTCTCACACCCAAAAGTCTTTTTTTGGATTTTGACACAAAAAAAAGTACTATCTTAGACTCAAGTCAGATTTTGTAACCTCTAAACCAACCATGGGATGTATTACTCATAAATCAAAGCATCTTTATTCTTTTGTCCAATAGTTATAGTTGACTTATTTTACCAAAATTATGTTGGAAACTCCCCACCAACATCTCTATCAAATTTAAAATTCAAATTCTAACTAAACTAATTAGATTTAGCTAATTACGATTAGTTTCATAAAACTTTTATGGAAATGATTTGTATTTTTGAAAACTTAGTTTTTATAAGTCATTTTAATTTTATAAGCATACTAGTTTAGATCCCGTGTTTATACACGGGGTGAAAAATATCAATTTATAAAAATTTTAAATCTTTATGTATATATTTTACATGTGTAAAAATATATTACATATACTAAGGATAAAAACAAACTCAAAATATGTAAAAATTAATATATAATTGAGTTTCAAAAATATGTTAACTACTATTTAATATAATTTGACTTTTATTTATTATTTTATTGAAATAAAAGTTACATAATTAAATTTTAAAGTTTATTATAATAACGGATAATTTAAAATAAATGTGTTTTATTAGTATACTTATTGTTTTCTTTAAATATATATTATTATTAAAATAAAGTGTATTAAATAAGAGAGATATGCGAGAAACAAATGGTGATAATAAATATGAAGGTGACACGTGGTACTAGAAAACATTTATTTATTATATAGTATAGATTCATGTTATAGCTTACACATTCCTTTATAACCATATTGATTTGTTTTGTTGAAGGATGCATCCTGATTTTTCACCATAACTTTCAGTTGTATCTTTGATCATAACCATCACCATATATGAATAATAATGTGGACTTGAAGTTTATCATCTTTAACATGTTAAAACTTGATGATCACATCTATATGTGATACATTGACATGTCTAATGATTTGTATGTTGATATATGATCATATTTAATAAACACTTGATTAACACGGGTTGTTTAATTTCTATCATTATAAAATTAAGGTTTTTGCATTTAATCTAATCATAATTGGACCTTGATGTCCCAACACGGTGTATTTAATTTTTTTTTAGAAATATTAAATATTATAAGATATTAGAAAAAAATCAAAGTATATGTTAAAAGAATTAAACGAAAATTATAGTGTGTTAAGTTCGCTTCTACTATAAGCGAATTTGGTTGAATTCGCTTATCCATCATGCGGATTTACTAAGTCTGCTTGTTCAACTAGTGAACTACTTGATATCGTCCAGACGGTCTATATAAAACTAACAAAACCTAATCTAGACTCCTAAGTAATAAGATGGAAAACCTATGAACTAAACCGCAATGACAGGTGTAACGAACCAAAATCCGGGTTTCGTTTTCAAATAAAAAAATATTTCTAATAAATATTAAGGTGAAAATAATATTTTAGAAATAAGTTGAAACAAGTGGGTTTCAAGTTAGTAATGGGGTTATACTATTTTTTATCTAGTTTTGGAAGGAAATGGGTGAAAATGAAAGTTGAGGGGCTAAAGGTGTAATATGACAAATCAGCCATTTTGACTAAAAGAAGTTTTGCTCATTTGTTGGGTCGTTCATTCCAAGAGGAGAAAAAGGAGAAATTTATTTTGGAGCTAAATCTTGCATTTGAGCTTGGATTTGTGAGGTTTTGGCTCACACAACACCTTTCTAACATCAAGTAAGTGTTAATCATCCTTTGATTTCATCTTTAAATGTGTTAGATGGTGGGTTTTGTAGAAATCCATAAATTATGAATGCATGTGGTTAATTGGTGTTAGATTATTGATAATCTAGCTAAACTAAAGGTAAAGAGTGGTGATTAACATCTTAGAACCCTTTGATTTTGATTTTGAGAAGTTAGGGTTCATATGGAGAAAATTGGGGGTGTTTGTATTATGATGATAGAATGTTGAATTATTGATGATTAAGTGTTTATATGGTGTTAGATACTTGAATGAACACCAAATTAACCTAATGAAAGATAGAATAAAAAAATTAGTGTCAAGGAATTGGAAAGGAAACTAAAGTAGGTGAGTTTGGAATTGAAAGAGAGTGTTTGGTTATGAGAATAACCCAAACGGGTCAGTTTGGTTTGGAAATGGAAATTGGGTTGTGAACTTAATTATAATGTGATTTTGATTGTATGTTAGATTACTAAACTATGTGTATATGTGTAGGTAATCAATTAGCAAAGCTTGAAGGTGGTGCGGGATCTTCTAACCCGAAAGGTAAGTGCCTTTGCACTTACTTAGTATTGATGATAAAGGGTGAATTATGTGTGCATACTATGTTGTTGAAATGAATATGTATAAATGTGTATGAACTAGTATGCGTAAATAAATTAATGTAACCATAGTTGTAAAACTATAAGGGATATGAGTAAATGAATGAATGTAACTATAGTTGTAAAACTATAATTGATATATGTAAATGAATGATTGTAGTTATAGTTGAAATACTATAATTGATATGTGTAAATGAGGTTATGGTTTACATACCATAATGAAAATGAGGTTACGATCTAAGTATCATAATGGAAATGAGGTTATGGTTTAAATACCATAATGGAAATGAGATTATGGTCTAAGAACTATAATGGAAATGGATATGAGGTTATGGCATTATTTATATGGGGCTAAGTGTACGATCTACACTGAGTCTCAAGTATTTATTTGACCAAAAAGACCTCAACATGAGGCAAAGGCGGTGGCTTGAATTGGTCAAGGATTATGATTGTGAGATATTTTATCACCCGTGTAAAGCGAATGTAGTGGCGGATGCGCTTAGTCGGAAGACGAGCCATACACCTATCAGGTGAAGTCATTTAAAATGACAATTTCATCATCTCTTATTGATGAAATCCGGAAGGCCCAAGTGTTAGCACTTGGTGGTGATTTGAAGAAGGAAATGATGGTTGCTTATGTTGATAAGCTTGGGGAAAATAGCTCGGGGTTAAAGACATGCTTTGATAGAATTTGGATTCCTAGGTTGTCAAGTTTTTGACAACTATCTTAGATGAGGCGCATAAATCCAAATATTCTATCCATCTGGGGGCCACAAAAATGTTTTATGATTTGAGGTGTCATTTTTGGTGGCTAGGTATGAGGCGTGATATTGTTAAGTATGTGGAGAGGTGTCTCACATGCTTAAGGGTAAAGGCAGAGCACCAAAAGCCGTATGAAAAGCTTCAACCGCTTGAAATACCGCTTTGGAAATGGGAGAACATACCATGGATTTGATCACTAAACTACCAAGGACTCGAAAGGGTTATGATGCGATATGGGTAGTAGTGGACCGGTTGACAAAGAGTGCACATTTCCTTCCTATAAAGGAAACGTATTCATCGGATAGATTGGCGGAAATGTATGTGAAGGAAATTGTGTCACGTCATGGTGTGCCGGTGTCGATTATATCGGATCGCGATACGAGGTTTACTTCTCGTTTTTGGAAGAAATTCCATGAGGATATGGGGACTAGATTGAATCTTAGCACCGCTTATCATCCACAAACGGATGGACAAAGCGAGCGGACGATTCAAACGCTCGAGGATATGTTGCGAGCGTGTGCATTGAATTTTGGGGGTAGTTGGGACGACCATTTACCGTTGGCGGAATTTTCTTACAACAATAGCTACCATTCTAGTATTGGTATGCCGCCTTTTGAGACATTGTATGGGAGGAAGTGTCGAACACCCATGTGTTGGGGTGAAATTGGTCAACGGGATCTTGGTAGCAAAGTGGTGGTCGATGAAACTATTAATAGTATTGACCAAATAAGGGCACGCTTGAAGGTGGCTCAAGATCGCCAAAAGTCCTATGCGGATAATAGAAAGCGGGCGATTGAATTTCAAGTGGGGGACTTTGTGCTTTTAAAAGTCTCTTCTTGGAAAGGGGTGATACGGTTTAGGAAACATGGAAATTAAGTCCACGTTTAGTCGGACCGTTTAAGGTGATAGCAAGGGTGGGGGCGGTAGCTTATCGTTTGGAGATACCGGAGGGACTAAGTAGACTTCATAACACATTTCATGTGTCTCATTTGCGAAAATGTTTGGCGGATGAATCTACTTTTGTTCCATTGGATGATATTGAATTGGACGAAATGTTGAATTATGTTGAAGAACCGATGGCAATCATGGATAGAAAGGTGAAGCAATTGCGCAACAAAAAGATTAACCAAGTTTTGGTGAGGTGGAAACATAAGAAGGGGGCGGAAATGACTTGAGAAACCGAGGAAGAGATGCTCAAATATTATCCGAACCTTTTTATGTGAAGTCGGGTTTCGGGGACGAAACCCAAATAAGGGGAGGTGATTTGTAACGAACCAAAATCCGGTTTTCGTTTTCAAATAACTAAATATTTTTAAAAATATTATGGTGAAAATAATATTTTAGAAATAAGTTGAAACAAGTGAGTTTCAAGTTAGTAATGGGGTTATACTAGTTTTTATCTAGTTTTGGAAGGAAATGGGTGAAAATAGAAGTTGAGGGGCTAAAGGTGTAATATGGTAAATCTGCCATTTTTTACTAAAAGAAGTCAAAATTGAGCTTTTGCTCATTTGTTGGGTCGTTCATTCCAAGAGGAGAAAAAGGAGAAATCAATTTTGGAGCAAAATCTTGCATTTGAGCTTGGATTTGTGAAGGTTTTGGCTCACACAACACCTTCCTAACATCAAGTAAGTGTTAATCATCCTTTGATTTCATCTTTGAATGTGTTAGATGGTGGGCTTTGTAGAAATCCAGAAATTATGAATGCATGTGGTTAATTGGTGTTAGATTATTGATAATCTAGCTAAACTAAAGCTAAAGAGTGGTGATTAACGTCCTAGAACCCTTAGATTTTGATTTTGAGAAGTTAGGGTTCATATGGAGAAAATTGGGGGTGTTTGGATTATGATGATAGAATGTTGAATTAGTGATGATTAAATGTTTATATGGTGTTAGACACTTGAATGAACACCAAATTAACCTAATGAAAGATGTTGAATAAAAAAATTAGTGTCAAGGAATTGGAAAGGAAACTAAAGTAGGTGAGTTTGGAATTGAAAGAGGGTGTTTGGTTATCGGAATAACCCAAACGGGTCAGTTTGGGTTGGAAATGGAAATTGGGTTGTGAACTCAATTATAATGTGATTTTGATTGTATGTTAGATTACTAAACTAGGTGTATATGTTTAGGTAATCAATTAGCAAAGCTTGAAGGTGGTGCGGGATCTTCTAACCCGAAAGGTAAGTGCCTTTACACTTACTTAGTATTGATGATAAAGGGTGAATCATGTGTTATGTGTGTATACTATGTTGTTGAAATGAATATGTATGAACTAGTATGAGTAAATGAATGAATGTAATCATAGTTGTAAAACTATAAGGGATATGAGTAAATGAATGAATGTAATTATAGTTGTAAAACTATAATGGATATGTGTAAATGAATGATTGTAGTTATAGTTGAAATACTATAATTGATATGTGTAAATGAGGTTATAGTTTACATACCATAATGGAAATGAGGTTATGATCTAAGTATCATAATGGAAATGAGGTTATGGTTTAAATACCATAATGGAAATGAGGTTATGGTCTAAGAACCATAATAGAAATGGATATGAGGTTATGATCTAAGTATCATAATGGAAATGAGGTTATGGCCTATGTGCCTTAATGGAAATGGAAAAGGGTGATCAAATGTTAATTATGATTGACTAATGAAAAGAAAGGAATTTACAAGGTGAAATGCAAGTTAGTTGTGGCCTAATGACAAATTGGGTGAATGGGTGAAAAACAAGCTGTAATTACTTGAATGGGTGAAAAACAAGTTGTAATTACTTGGTCAAAAACCCAAGTGAATGGGATATTTTTGGTGTCTTGTGAAATGGTGGAAATTGGAAAATTTTGGCTAAGTGTTAAACTGGGCAAACTGAGTAAACTTTCTGTTTACTCAAGTCCCCCGCGGTACGCGAGAGACCTGGTTCTCGGGCAGGCAAGTTTGGTGCTCTCTCGCGGTACGCGAAGGGAGGGGCCTGATTGAGTGTAACATAACTTAATGGTAAACCGGATTATCGAACCCTAGAGACACTACGAATAACAAACTAGACTCTGACTCTGACTAAAGAATGATGATTAGGGGGTTTAACTACACTACTGATTATAACTAATAAATGCAGTAAATTGAGGACTATTCAAACTATCAAGAGACAAAAGCTAAGGTGAAATCAAGAAATGGGAAGAATACTATCTAGGTCGGAATCCTACTTGCAAAGCACAACTTATACTGGTTCTGAAACTATGATGGATCTGGGTTTCTAAGGATAACTGCTAAAGACAACCTAGTGGATCCCTAATCACTCTCAGGGTGTCACCAACTAGACTACCTAAAGTGTACTAAACTCACCAGACGGTTGGATCACTTCTCAGGTATTTCCAACTATGACAATGTACCCTAATGAACGGATTACCTCTCAGTCTCACCGCCCACGATACATTCGAAGAATGCACGGGGTAATCATAGAATAACAACTATGATTCAGGATAGCAACAATCACTAGACACCTACACCAACTTCCTCTCAGTCGGTTGACACTCGGATTCCTAATGACGAAGACTAAACGATTAATTCTCACCTCTCGGGTATTGAACTAGGATACACACTTAGCTCTAATCATTAATCAATGACAACCCTTATGGTAACTACGTCTAGCAAACCACCGAAATCACAAACCTTAAGATCTATGACTTCGATACGTTAATCAAACTGGCAGACAACCACAATCAACGCAAGGAATCGAAATCAATCACACAATCAGATTCAAGCATGCATATACATCATAATTATTAAACTAGAATCTTTACAAAATCATAAAACCATCACATGAATCCAAAACTAGTAAAAATAAAAACTTTAACAAGCATTCATCAATTGACCTAGGCTGTATTACGGTTTTGGCCTAGAATCATGCTTAAACAACCAAAACAGAAGTAAATAACATTCATCTTGGTTCAAACACATAAATCAAAGATAAAGATTAGATCTTGGAATCGAAAACGCTTAAACAAACAAACCCGGTGTCCAAAGTCTTCAACTTTACACTTCAATTGCCTCCTCTAGTCTCAAAATCGCCTTTAACTCTTCTTTGGACGGCAAGAATACGAACTCTCTTGATTATTGCCTTACAAATCTATTAAATTAGGGTTTTTACAAAATTTCCCGGAATACGACTCTCTCCGTACCGCGAGGGCCAAAACAGTCGGGTCCGATTTCTTCTTCCTTCGCGTACCGCGAAGGACTCTTATGGTTATCTCGCGCACCGTGAGAACCTGAATTTCCAGATTTTTCACTTTTGATCCTCGGATTTTATTCTCGTGCTCGGTTTCTTCGGGTTTTCACTTGTAATCATCATGAGCACGTGAGAACATAACAAAGACTCAATAGATACAAAAAACGAATACAAAACTAGTTAAAACGACTCGAAAACCTAGGAATAAAGATGTGTGTTTTACACAACATCACTACTTAGAAAACAAAATGTTTTCAAAACTAACCTAAAAACCAAAA
Source organism: Smallanthus sonchifolius (assembly GCA_023525975.1). Taxonomy (NCBI): domain Eukaryota; kingdom Viridiplantae; phylum Streptophyta; class Magnoliopsida; order Asterales; family Asteraceae; genus Smallanthus; species Smallanthus sonchifolius. The sequence continues at coordinate 23,893,643 of CM042043.1, forward strand.
GGAATTCCCTAAGTCATAAATTAAAAAAACTCACTATAAACACAAAAATTAGTCTCAAAAGTTCATATCCTTCCTTGGCAATGAATAAAAATGATCATAACTTGATAAAGTTACATTTAAGTTAGTTTTATACTTTAACGGAATAAAATTCAGGGTCCGCTTGGTTTACGAAATATGATGAAATTGAAATCGACTATGAGAAACATTTCATCATAAACCATGTTTGGTTCACTAATACGATGGACTTGGAATGGAATTCATGAGAATCCATTTTCCTTCCATATGTTGATGTTGATGAAAAGTTTGAATTCCTTTTGGAATTCATCATATTTGACTGAAAATGCCCCTTCTCGCGTGAATATTAAGCAAAGAAGATGGTTTTCACAAACGAAGTACATTAGATTTATGCATTTATATGTTATGATAAACTATGCTAATCCTTTTAACACACTTTATGAATACGGATCCAACATTTTATGTATTTGTAACAACAAAAATAATTACTAGTACAACAATTTGCAATCACGGTGGTTGTGATTGATTTATACAGATGGTCAAATTATGGGACGCCACGTCGTGCACTTAAACGTTTTCCTTCACATTTTAACATATTAAATTTATGTTACTCTCTTTTTTAAACATTTCTTTTTCTTCTTTTCGACCAGAGTTTACATAGTGTCATTCTCATACTTTTTTTTTTGGTTTATTTCTTAAAATATGATATTTTATAAATTTTTAAATATACCATTACGACGTACTAACTTTTATCTACGTTTCGATGTAAGTTTTTTTCAAAACGAAGTTATGCGTGATAGTGTACATGTTGCCTAAGCAGCTACGTACAATGACGTTATGAATTTTTTTCTCTTTACTTTTTTTAAAAGGTTTTGCTTTCGTTTTTTAATTTTGTTCAGTTAAGTTTTTTAAAAGATTCGTTACGGTTATGTTTTTTTATAAAGTTTTTTTAATGTTACTAACTATTTCGCTACAACGTGTGGGTTTGCGTAAATGTTTTCCTTTTCTTTTTTTTATATAAAGTCTCAAATTCATTTATATATTTCGTACAAAATAGGTATTTTTACGGTTTCGTTTTCCTAAATAATATCTTTAATATTATCAACGCTATATTTAACGTTTTGCTTTTTTATGTATTGAGTGTTTTAACGTGCCGTTACGTGCGAGTTAACACGCCGCAACGCACATGGCACTTCAAAGACTTTGATTTGTTTGACGGTTTAACTTTTTTTAATAAAGTTTTGAACCCGTTTAGTGTCCTTTTTTAATACTTTGATTACGGTCTAGCTTTCCTATTTTTTTTTATAAAGTTCGAAGCCGTTTACTGTCCGTTATTTAATGTGTCGTGGTGCGCGCCGGCCGCAACGCGCCGGGTAAATTACTAGTTAAAAACATAATACAATGATTAAAACAAATTAAATATGAACCTTTTTTTTAACGGCCAACAAATACTTTAAGGCCGGTCACCCGGGTAAACCTATTGACGAAAGGTCACCCATGCCCGCGAACGCAGACAGCGCTGCTGGTGACCCGCCCACCTTTCTAAGAGAAACCTACCACCCGATTGCTCACTAGTAAACACCTGATCCACTGAACATAATGCAGCAAGCGAGTCTCGAACTCATGACTTTCACGTTAAACCTACGTTGTTTTATAACATCAATATGGAATGCTACCATCAACTAGGATTAACTTATTTTGTCGGTGTACGATTAACTCATCTCAAATTAAGATTTTCATCTCATTATTACTACTATTAAAAGAAAAGAGAGGGGTCGGTTTCGACAGTAATTTTAATATTAAAAATTACAATTTCTTTATAAGTTAAATAAATTAACAAGCAAATAATAAACAAAAACTACTATTGTCCAAATGGTCCACCTCACCCTTTCCATGTTGACCAATGTAGTTTTTACTTAATCGAACTTAATCAGTTTATTTGAATCGAATTATTCACATTTGAAATTTTGAAAATCTGGATTAAAATCTGAATAAGAATTGCAATATGACATAATTATTTCTACTTACCTTTCAGCTCGATGTTCAAAACCGAGTCGTTCCATGTCACCCGCCGCAACACGTGGACTACTTTATGTTAAAATGAACAAGTCCATTTTATATTGTGATAATGGGTAAACATAATGTAACCAGGCTCTACTCCTTTACTCATAAATATCTTTATAATTCTAATAACCTTAAAACATAACATCGGTGGCCAATGGTAAGCCACCGACCATGCCACTCTTTTCTCTTTTGTATTTTACTTCTCATGCTTTACTCAAATACAATCCTTAGTGGGTTGTTTAAAGCTTTGAAAGTCAGGTCTTTCATTTGGTGTTGGGACGCATGTTCAAACCTTGCACCCAACAAATTTTTTCTTTTGGGTTTTTTTAATTTTTTTTTCCTTCTTCCTTTTAGATTTCTTATTTCTTTTCTTTTGATTAAACTTTTTTAATTATTAGGCCATAATGTGTAAAACATAATTTTTTTTTCCTATATTTGGTTCAATCTCTAAAACCGATTCGTATCAAATTCATATAGAACATAAGGCGGGTGGTCAATGGTAAACCAACAACCAAGCCACTATTTTCTCTTCTCTCTTTTGTATTTTACTTCTCATACTTCACTCAAATACAATCCTTGGTGAGTTGGTTAAAGCTTAGAAAGTCAGGTCTTTCATTTGCTTTTGGAGGCAGGTTCAAACCCTTTGCCCAACAAATTTGTTCTTTTGGTTTTTTTTTCCTTCTTCTTCCTTTTAGATTTCTTATTTATTTTCTTTTGACTAATTTTTTTTTAATTATTAGGCCGTAATGTGCGAAACATAAAATTCTTTTTCCGATATTTGGTTCAATCTCCAAAACCGACTCGCATCAAATTCGTATATTTTTTATATTCTTAAGCACGTTAGTGTCAACGCCAAAACACGTTTGACTAGGTTCGCAAGCGCTCCTTACCCACGTTAATGCCATCATACAGCTCCACCGCGACGCGCGGTGTTAACGTTTAAACATTGATTTTTGTCACGAGTTTACGCCTCCGATGTGGTGCGTGGATATAAAGCGGTAGTTTTTTATATAAGGCCTTAAGTATTATCAATGATCTAACTGCAACGCGTGAGTTTACGTAATGCTTTTGATTTATTTACAAAGTTACGAAGACATTGATTGATTTCGTGGTTTAACGAACCGGGTCAAATACAATATGTTTTCATACGTATTTATATGTATGCTTTGAGTCGATCTACTGTTTGATGTAAATTTTGTTTGAAAACGAGTTGCGTCAAATATGATATGTTTTCATTTCACTGTATAATCAATGTAAATTTAGTTCGAAAATGAGTTGAATCATCGTTTGTAGTCTATACTTTATCATGTTGCGTACACCGTCACCGCAACGCGTGCAGCTAAAAAAACTACTTAATTATAAAAATAAAATATAATTATCGTTTACAAATCTGTGTGGATTTTCAGATAGGTTTGGGCAACCTATAAAAAAACACATATTTTAATCTATTCTCTCAAAAGTAATAATAGCATTAAAAGTATCTTTACAATTTTAATTATACCAGTATTAGAGTTATGTTTAATAACTAATCAACTTATAGAGAGAAAAAAAATATATTCTTATTCATTTGAAGTTTTTAACTCATCATACAACCTATGATCCATCCCTATCTCACCCATTTGTAAAAAGAAGTATTTTGGATGGCAAGCAAGATTCACATTGCAGTCGAGTCACAATGGCCTCGTGATAATTGAAAAAGAAGTACCCTCCCAACCGTATTTTCCATGCCATTTAAAATGGCCAAATATATTATTTTATTTAATTGGGTTAATCCGGTCGAAGTTGACTAATGAGAATTCATATGCATGCATCTTAAAATAAAATCGTTTTATTTAAAAAAAATATATTTTAATTTTTAATTTATACTTTTCAATAATATTATATTATTTACAAAACGTAAGAAAAGACTAAATTTTTTTTATCAATATTTAACTCAACTTGATCCAACCGTTTAGATTAGACTTGAAATGAAGAAAGTTATAAAACTCGAAGCTTTGAGTGTTATTTAGTCATCATTTTCAAGATAATACTCAAACTCTGTTAATCAATCGATACTATGAAGTTTTATTTGATTATTATTAGTAGTAATAATAATCGACTTCATATTTTCAAGCTTGACTTCACTATACTCGGTTTGAATTGTTTAGATAATATGGGAATTGTGTTAATATATACATATATAGATAGTGTTTTCAGAATCGGATCGGACAGGCCGGTTGAACTGAGAACCGGATCGGTTGTGTGTAGTTGAACCGACAAGTTACCTGTCGGAGGTGAACCAGACCGGGTGGTCGGACCAGATTTCAAACATTTTAATTTTTGTTTTGTATTTTTTCATTTAAAATCTCGTTTTCTAACTAATTTATTATTTCAAGTTGCATATTTTATTTATTTAAACTTTTATATGTCATTAAAATTGAAAGTTTACATAAAAAAACGTTTTTATATTTTATATCTATATAAATAGCTTTAGTTTTTATATTATTTATTACGCCACATGAATCTTAAATCCGATCCAATTAATCCGATCAACGAACCTCTCATACGACCGGTTCGTTGTCCGGTCTATTTCTAAAAACACCGCATACACATACATATTACCGGCTAATATTACAAAATGACAAAAACTCAAGTTAACATGTTGAATAGAGTATTTTAATACTTGAGTTTGTTTTAAAAAGTGTTCTGTTAGTTTGAGTTAGAGCTCGGCTTGATTTTACTGTTGGTATTAAAAACATCTTTTTTGTTTCGATCGTAAATATAGCTCTTGAGTCTCATACTTATTGTAGGAAAGTGTGTCACGGTTTTATTAAAATAATAATAACGATACTCTCGTTATTCATGGGAAATGCACCTGTACAATACCGTTATACAAATACGAACAAATATAAAGATAAATTACAAAAATATCTAATTAATATTATCCAAACCGTAGTCTTGAATGATATTCTTGACTCCAATGTCTTCGACTGGCCGGGTCATCTACTATGTTCTTGACTGCAACAATGAACACACAAAATGTTGAACGGTTTTGGCTGAGGATCGTGTTTAACATGGGGCCCTTAAAACAGATTCCGTGTCTCCTCTTGGACGAACACGTCTGTCTACCAGGGTATAACAACCGAAGCAGTGTGTACTGTCGGGAATAGCTCTCGCGCCCGAGGTAGCACCGGGTTATGGTGTTAGAAATGATAGGTAAAATATGAAGTTGGTGATGGTGGAAAAATTAGAGAGTTTCATCTCTAAATTATGTTGGAACTAATTCTCTAGATTTTTCCTCTTTGTCTTCATGTCTTTTTCATCATTTTTAAAAGACTTCATATTACAATTCTAGATTAATATAACATAACTCGATATTTTAATTTGTATTAAACACAAATACAAAGATTTTAATATGAATTTATGAGACAAAACCAAAACCACCATATGGTTCATGACAAGGAATTAAGTGTCAAAATTAAAACACTCACAATGTTTTATGACAAATTATTTGTTAGCATTAAATCAAAAGATGACACAAATTTCTACTAGAATCACCCAAGTTTCATATTTTCCATTCCAACCACTCAACTTCGAGCATCGATGTCTCATTCATCTTCGCTCCGTTTTGGACGTGTTTTTGGTTCGTTATGATACTCTCACAACATAGAACACAAACACATAAATAATTATTTATATAACACATATATAAATACAATTATTTACGTCCAAAATTAGTGAAAAAACATTTTCACTAAAATTTTTACAACTAATTGAAGTTCTAAATTATTCTCTATCAATACACATACCTATAAATTAAATTTGCTTTTATTTATGATAATATCAGTTATTATTGTTGAAAATATAGCTTATTTGTTGTTTTTTCATTTAATTGTCAAAATTATTATTTCTAGTGTTGAGATTTATTTGTTTTATTTAATGTTTTTGGAAAATGAGTTTGGAGTACTTAACGCTAGTCAAGAATTGAGGTGCGAACCGGAAATCGAACCGTCCAAGAACCGGTTTTTTGTGAACCGGTTTCAAACCGGTAGGAACCGCCGGTTTACAACCGGTTTAAGACATTTTCGCGACGAACGGTTTAAGACCGGTTTTTTGTGAACCGGTTTGACGAACCGGTTTGGTAAACCGGTTTAACGGTCACAAAATCGAACTAGCCGTTGGAAAACGGCTATATAGCCGTTAGAACCAATTTTTGGCCGTTTTTTCACCCTTTTTAACCCCCAAACACATTATAAATACGTAGTGGGTGTTTTGGTTAAATCACACTTCTCAAACCCGCTCTCTACACTCTCGTTTGTAAAAAAACGCTCGAAAACGCTCAAAAAACGCTATGGCAGGTTCTTCAAGTTTTGGTGTTTCCTCTTCCGAAGTTAGCGTTGTGAAAATCATACCAACAACGAGGAACCCCGCAATTTGGTCAAACTACGATCTATGTGAGATGTCTAACGGGTTGGAACGTGCTCGTTGCAAAAATTGTGGTGGGTTTTTTAAAAAGGAATCAAACTCAACTCTAAAAACTCATATGGAAAAATCTTGCCCGAGTTTGAAGAAAATTCCGGGTGAGGGTCAAGCATCTATGACAAGCGAGGGTGGAATTTAGAACTTCGATCTAAATATTGTTCGAGATAGAATGGCGAAATTAGTTATTCAAAGAGGTTTGCCGTTCAACCACTTCGACAACCCGCTCACGACGAGGATGATTCAAGAAGCCCTTCAACCACGTTATCATCAAGTAAGTCGTAGTACTCTTAGACGTGATTGTCTAAAAATGTGGAAAAAAGCAAAAAAAGAATTAATTTTAGGTTTTGAAAAATTGGAAACCGGTGTGAACTTAACCACCGACGTTTGGTCGGCTCCACATGGTATTCCCGACTCATATGTTTGCGTTACCGCTCATTGGGTTGATCCCAATACGTGGCAAATGATGAAACGTACAATCGCGTTTGAGATGTTTGAATATCCGCACACGGGTCAAAATTTATTTCACATTTTAGATGGTGTGATAACCGATTTTAAATTACAAAATAAATTATTTTCAATATCTTTTGATAATGCCTCAAATAATACAAATGCGGTTCAAAAATTAATATTAAAATATAATCCGATTTGCAACGGCGCTTTTTTCCATAGTCGATGTATTGCACACATCATCAACTTAGCCGTGCAAGACGGGCTTGCGGTTGAACCCGTTATTGAATTAAGTAATGCATTTCGAGTCATGCTTAAAGTCGTTTTTAGTAGTAGTAAAAAAAGATACCATGAATATATTAGATTATGTAACGATACGGGTTTGATTTGCTTAGGTCCCAATTGGGACCTCCCAACAAGATGGAATTCAATTTATAAAATGTTTCATAGTGCTATACGTCAAAAAGATTCTTTAAAATTTTTTTATGATATGCTTTCCTCAAAACCGCGTCGTAAAATTCAAAATTTTCCGTCTACAAGTTGGGACATTCTTGAAAATATAACCGAATTGCTCGAAGTTTTCAAAACCGCCACTACTTTTTTATCCGGTTTATTACCCCATAAGTCCCTTGGCTCTTAAACAAATATTTCTAATGTGTAACAAATTAGCCGAACTTGAAAATAAAAATACTCTTTTTATGAGAATGATAAAACCGATGAAAGAAAAATTTGTTAAATATTTTAAAGAAATGCCTCCGGTTATAACTTGTGCCGCCGCATTAAACCCTACAATTAATGTTTACGGTGTTGAAACCTTGATTGATAAAATAACTTACGATTTGGATTTGAATGATGAAGATATACATTTTTCAACCGTAACAAAAACTTATTTTAACAAATGTTTGCAAGATTTGTTTGATATTTATTTACATAAATATGGTACAACACAAACCCCACATGATACGATGGGCGCGGGCGCATCAAGTAGTAGCTCGAGGAATGTGAACTTAAATTTGTATAACGAAATGAGAAATGAATTTACTAAACGGGCTAGAGGATCCACCCCGAGTAGCGAACTCGGAAGGTATACGGGAACACACTTTTTATCATTTATGAGTCCGGATGTTTTTGAGGACTTTGATATTTTGGCGTGGTGGAAAGGAAACGAATCTACTTTTCCGGTCCTTTCCGCCATGGCCCGTGATTTATTAACCGTCCAAGCTTCCACGGTAGCTTCGGAATCCGTTTTTTCTCTTAGTGGCAGGGTTTTATCTATTCAAAGAACTAGATTCACTCCCGCGGCAATGGAAATGTGCATTTGCTTGAAAGACCATTTGGATGCGGTAGATAGGAGACAAGATAGGAGTTCGCTTGAAGACGAAATTGAAGTTGAAGAATTCATACACGAATCTGAGGTCAACCAAGGATTGGCGAGCCCACTTACAAATGAAGAACTCGCCGAAGATGATAGACTACGAGAATCCACTAGTAACTCCGAGAATGACGGCGAAAATTAAACAAAAAAACTCCAAAAAAAAAAATATATTATTCTTTTTGTCGAATTGTAATGTTTAATTTTGTAATGTTTTGTGATTTCCGAACTCCTACAATATGAATAAACGTTGAACTTTATGTTTTTATTTGTTAAATATTTATTATTATTATTATTTTTTAATAAAACCGGTTTAAACCGGTTCACCAACCCGAACCGGTCCAGAACCGAACTGAACCGGTTTAACAGGTTCGAGATTTTATACATGATAAACCGGTTTAACCCGAACCGGTTTTAGTCAAAACCGGTTTAACAATTGCGTTGACCAAACCGGTTCGGGCCGGTTTGGAACCGGTTCGGTTCAAAAACCCGGTTTGTGCACCTCTAGTCAAGAATGTGAGCTAAATAGAAGCTGGGCTGGATTGCTGTTGCTGCTGGGCTTGTAGCTGTTGTTGGGGTACGAGGAGTTCATGTGATATTTAGCTAATGACCCGCCATGACCCATTTTCTCAATAATAAACTCATTTTGGTTATGGAAGATCGATGGATACATCCATTTCTCAATTGGAGCCTATATAAGTTAAAGAGAGAGAAAGTTCTAGGGTTAACAATAATTGATTTTCTCCTATTTCACCTTCAACGGTTTCGTATTCTTTCTCTGATCAAAGCTAGGGTTTCACCGTTGTGGTGATTTCCATTCTTATTTCTCGTATAGGTCTCATTTTTGTTTGGTTGAGGTGCACATATTTTCTTCTTTCTCTCTTAAGGGAGTTTATAGGATTTCATAGTGGTTATTAATTCCCTTTCTGTTTCTTGTGTTGAGAGTCTATAACAGATCGTAGTGTCGATGATGGCTTGATTCTTGAGTTCTTATTCAGATATTAGAGGTGTTCACTTCTGGTTTGTAATAGTAGGGCAAATATGTGTTTGTGGCATTGTATTAGAGCCCAAGGCTCTTGATTCTATATCATATTTAAAGATGACATATATGGAAGTTGATGTTTGGTAAGTTAATTGAATTGTTGAGGAAATTTGTCTATGGATTTAGTAGATTCAATTTGGTATAGTTGACTTGAATTATATGGTCATGTTGGAAGATCATATTTTATAAACTAAAGTAGAAATATGTATCTTAAATCCTTTTGTGGTAATAAATGGACAAGTATACATGTATATGAGTGATAAGCTATATGCATTATATTTATATGTAATAATGCATTTGATCATTGTGAGTGGTTGGATTATAGATGTGTGTGGAGTATCATTATTGACCATGATTATAGTTTGGATCCCTTATGTTATGTGTAATATGTAGGAATCAAAATTTGATGAGTTCTTTAATGTGCACTTTGGTAATTATGAATCTAAAGATAAACTATTGACCACAAGGTAGAATGTAATCATGTTTATATTGAATGAATGAAATCACAATGTTGAATAATTTTGGCTAGAAGTCTTAAGGTTGTAATTGAACCATTAGTATATTTCGCGTTGCAATTGCATAAGTTATCATGCTTGCATATCTAACAAGTGGACTTAAGGTTGCTATTTACGTGGAGGATGATAATATGTGAGTTGAGAGGTTGATAATAGGAAAGGAAATTGCTTATCGTCTATTATTCATGTTTGAAGATCTAATGAGGTAAGTATTTAAAGTTAAATCTTGGATATGTATGGGTCGATTGTTATCGGTTTGGAAAGGGTTGTCAAATTAGGGTAAGACTCTTTAAAACCATGCATAACTTGCAAATATGTCAAGCTAAAGTAGGTTTAAGTTGTCCAAGGTAAAGTAGGGTGTATAAAACATCAAGCTAAACAATTTAGAGGTCGTTCGAAATGATCAGGACCGATGATCCTTGACAGTCACAACCCGCGGGTAAACCGCTGTGGATTTCAGGGTGTAACATAATTAAAAAAAACCCCAAATTAGGTTCATAAGAACCCTAATTTAAAAAACCCCCAATTTGGTGAAATTAAGATGGATTGATTAAACCTTTAGATTTATTAAAGCTATATTATTTAATCCTAATAAACAATGAACCCACTATTACCCCCAATTTCTGTCCACTAGGGTTAATCCACCCAAACCCTTTCAAGAATAAGATTAAATGGATTCAAGAGACACACATAACACTTACTTGATGCTTTGGAGTTGTGTAAATCAACACCCTCAAATCTTAACATGCAAGTGCGGACTTGCTCTTGAAAAATCCTCTTCTTCTCCCCTTTTTCTATCTGAATTGCGACACACACGCACACACCTTGTGCATGTGTCGCCACTTTTAATCTCACCCACAAATTAGCTTTTGGTCAAATACAACAACAATCCCTGCACTTTCATAAATGACTCATCCTCTCAAAAGTAGTTAAACTCCATCTTTTAAGTAACACCCTTCAAGTTTCTTTTATTTATGTACACCCCCTCAATATAATTAATATATTATAGGCCAAAACCCGAAAGTTGGTTCGTTACATAAAGGAGTCTTGCCTATGTGCAAGCATGATAAAAGAGTTTTGCCTAGGTGCAAGCATGATAAAGGAGTCTTGCCTATGTGCAAACAGATAAAGGAGTTTTGCCTATGTGCAAGCAATGAAAGGAGCCTTGTATTTGTTAGAATCATTATTATGTGTTCAATGTTAAAGTAAAGATAAAGTGATTTTTTTATATGCAAAGTAATATCGTTATAAATGATTATTTTTTTTCATAACTCTCATATATTAAAGTTTAATGCCTTTATGATTTACGCAAACTAGAACTCACTCAGCGTTGCTGACATTTAGTATGCATATTCAGGTTAATGTTTAGACAAGTTATAGAAGTTTAAAGGACCGAAAGGCATGGAGGGAAAGGCTACTCATCCTGAAGACTGACATCTCGACGTTTATGTTTTGTCATTAGACAATTATGTTATTTATGGGTTATGTTTTTAAGTTATAAGACATTGAATGTTATTTCTAAATGATTTTACACTACGACTGAATGAAAGTTACAGTTTAAGAACTATGTTGTAAATGCTAAGTCCAACTGCTGAGACCCCTGGGTGTTTCAAATTCAATCCATCCTACATCTGTGGAAAAGGTCTGAAACATACGCCTTGGGTCATGCACTGACGTCTTCAATCCGAATAGTTCAAATTCAAATTCGCTCGTTCTAGCATCACAAGAAAACCAAGTGTAATATGCATCCTATCATGCCAGGACGAAGGATTGAAACATTAGTGGAATATTGCCAAGATGAAACTAAGGGAGAATATTGAGCCACCATAATGTGTTAATGAAGTCATCGATGATAATAATTTTGATGAAAAACCATTATTTCAAATCAGTGAAAGGATTAACCATTCAACATCCGCAACCGTGGATGAGGATATCAAAACCATTTGTCTTGTCACATGCGAGGTCATTGAAGTCTGTGAAGACGATGATGATGCTAGCAACAAGGAAGAAGAAATTGAAGACACATATGAAAATACGGAAAGTGAAATTGAACCTATTTTGCCTTATCATTCTTTTGACAATTGATGTACTCATAATATATTAAGACTCAAACATTGATCGAGTATATGGATTTTGCATATTTGAAATATATAATAGTTTTGTCCTTCTACTGATTACTGATGTATTTGACATTTTACAACATGTGTGCAACGGTACATTTCTCCAAATTTGATTATAATGGTAGTAATTTTTTTTCAAATTGTACATATTTTGTTGAAGTACTTAGATTAATTGTAATTTTAATGTGGCTTTGCACTTGATCATTTGTTAGGATAATTAGATAGATTGGTTGACACTGTGAATGCAGTTATATTTTTAAAACTACAATTGTTTAAAAGAGGTCATCAAAATGTTCGATTTATAGTCGTTGTGCTTTAGAAATTTCTATAGATGAGGTAACACTCTTCTCTTTTGTTAAACTGTATGATTAGATTGATTAGTTACTTCAAGAGACATATACAAACGCTTAGCCTAACACAATTACTGATGCAGACTCTCCGAGACCCCTTCTAGCCGAATAGTTCGTGATTGTTGTATATTTAATTTACTAAAATCATCATAACTTTTATAAGTTTTTTTTCCAGAGATTATTATATATTTTTATTTCCTGTAAATTATAAATATTTTTAATTCTATTCTTTTTTATTAAAAATAAAAAATATCGACGGTTATTCTTTCAGCGAGTGACCAAAGAAGTCGTAGGTAGTCCATCGGCGAAGCGGTAGTTGGTAAGCTTGTCGTCGGTAATCCATCGGTGAAGTGTTGATCGGTAATCTTGTGGTTTGTAATCCATTGGTGATGCAACGGTCGGTAACCTGTAGGTAAAAACACATTAGTTCCGACATCGGGGAAGTTGTCGGTAATTTCTTAGTGATAATTTTTGTCGGATATAATATACGTTGGTGATAATCTCCGTAAGTAATACCTCGATAAATTCATTTGATAAACTCGTTACTCACGCCATGATTTCAGATAGAGTATCATCGACGAATTATCAATAATCACTTTAATCAACAAACTTCTATACATCTATCCGTCACTTAAAAGTCATTGTTTTGTTTGTGGTTATGTTGGAATAAAAAAGCAAAAAACATCATAAAAAGTCATGTATTGTTTTGTTTGTGATTGTGTTTGGAATAAAAAAGCAAAAAAAACATCATAATAAAGATAAACACGATAATTAAGATCTTCTATGCATACAATCACCCATATTTAATTGAATTAATTTATATTTTTGTCAATTTTCTTATTAAATTATTATTTTACTTAGTCACCCAAAATCTTACTAATGGTATATTGTTCGACAGTAGGTAAAATAGTTATTAAGATTTGAGTGTATAATTGGCAAAAGTAATCCTTTGTTTAGTTTAACATGTTTAATTGTTTTAAATATGGATACACTTGCATTTAATACGTTGAAAGTTTTTTTAATACGTTTCTATCATGTGTGTGCTAAATCTATTTCCTTATCCTGAGTATGTAATGATGGATTATAATTCAATACCGAGGAAGATCCTACGGCTTTGATGAAGATGTTTTTTTTTAAGATTTTCTAAAAATTTATAATTGGTGTTGTGAAACAGATAAAGGAGGCTTTGCTGGTTTTCGTTCTAGTTAGTTACCATTCTCATTGTTGGGGAGTGGTCCAAAACATTAAGTGGTGACAAGGGGTAAACTCATGACGATAATAAGCTTGCTGCCACGTTTCACCTGCTAGTAGTGGTCCAACAAGAAATGAGCGACTATCCTTTTACTCTTCACCTTCTTCTTCTTCCTTAAATGTTGGGGTTTCCCCTTTGTGAAGGTCATGGGTTCGGATCTTGTAAGGTGCACTTCATAAAAACTAGAAACACCCTCTGCATATTCGAATTACTTGAGGGTTGTATGGATAGACTGATGTACAAACTCCCCTGGTGGGACATGTCAGTTAAGCATAAACCGTTAAAAAAAAGGTAAAATTAATAAATCCTATGATGGGCTTTTGTTACCTAAATATTTAGAAAAGTTCAAAATCTAATACTCAACAAATTGAATATCGAAAAGACCGTTTCCTCGTCTCCTCCCCCGACACAATCGCCGCCTCAACCATCGCTCCAGGACAAAACCCTTCCTTTCAACATCAATCAATTTCTCTTCGATTTTCTTCACACAACAAACATTCCGATCACCCCTCGCTTTCAGAAGCAAAACAATCCCCAATTTGGTCTTCTAGGGTTCTTTACATCCCTTCAATTTCGCATAATCTGGACTGATTGTGTTTGAATTTGACTCCTGTCACTCTCAAACCCTAGTTTTTTTCAAACTCCCCGGAAATCAATCTGGTTTTTAACTGTGATTAAAATGTAGATTCGGTGATCAGAAATCGCAATCCAACTACAAGTTATTTGAATTTTGTGTATTTATTGCAAAATTAAGAGCAAGATGAGGAACAGAAGAGATGAATTTGATAACCCTAATTTATCTGTTTTTAAAGATTTATCAATTGGGTTGATGAGGTCTCTATGCTTTTTGATAGTTTTTGTGATTGGTATAGTTATTGGTTTGCTTTCAAGCTCACATGTAGATAGATTCCTCACATCACAGTCACAGTTACAGCCCTATAGGCTTAATTCAAATCAGGCATCTGCAAATGCAAACCCTAATTCTATGTGTACTACTGCTAATGTTGTGGTTAATTGTTTAAGTATGGAAAGCTTTCGTTTTCCGAGGAATTTGAGCCATGGTATGACTGATGAGGAGCTTTTATGGAGGGCTTCTTTGGTGCCGGAGAATGCGCACTACCCGTTCGATAGAATGCCTAAGATAGCTTTTATGTTCTTGACGAGGGGTCCTTTGCCGTTATTGCCGTTGTGGGAGAGGTTTTTCGAGGGGCAAGATGTAATGAAGTATTCGATTTATGTTCATACGCATCCTGGGTTTGAGCTTGGTGTTTCAAATTCTTCGGTTTTCTACAACAGGCAGATTCCTAGTCAGGTATGTATTCGGTAATTTGAGTTTTTTTTTTGTAGTTTATGAGTTTTTAAAATGTGTAGTGTAAGTGATGAGTACTCTATGACCAGTAATCGAATATCTTGCTTGCTTTGGTATGAATGTGTTGCTTCAAGTAGTTACATAGGTTTGTTTGATTAGGGTTTTCAATGATGCTTTAGATCGTTTCCATGAAGTACAATTAATATAGTGGGATTAAATCCCTTGATTCGCCCTAATTGAACTTGTGGTTAATACGACTTTACGCGTGTAAATGAAGTAAGTATTGAAGTTCAAGCTGTGTTTAATTTATATCTTTATGCAACTTGAAGTGTGGTTCTATGTGGATTGGTACACATGACTTTGTTAGGCGTATTTGAATGTCTGTTTTTAAACCCTAAACCCTAAAAGGTTGGTTGCAAGTTGCAATATAATGATTAATATTATGGGTATTTAGGTAGTTTTACGTTTACATTAAAAAAGTCAAATTTATTGAAGTAACTTGTTCGCTTCTAGGGTCGGATCCAAAGGGTGTTTAGGGTATGCACGTGCATAAAACGTTTTCTTTCGTAGTGTAAAAATAGAAAATAAAATCTAAAAGATATTTGTAAGGGTAATGTATATCCAATTGTTTCTAGTAATGGTTTCACTCTAATAATATTTCTATTTTTTTTAATAGTTTTTGAATTTTTTAAATATCTAGTGATGATTGATGAATAGTCTATACTCTATAACTAGTAGTCACTTATTTTGTTTGCTTCAGGATGAATGTGTTGCTTGAAATCATGAAATAGTTTCATAGGTTTGTTTGATTAGGATTCTTAATGATGCTTTAGATCGTTCCTGTGAAGCACAATGAATACAGTGGAATTAAATCCTTTGATTCGCCTTAAATTGAACATGTGGTTGATTGTCAAGCACAATGAATACAGTGGAATTAAATCCCTTGATTCGCCTTAAATTGAACGTGTGGTTGATATGACTTTATTGCGTGTAAATGAAGTAAACATTGAAGTTCAAGCTCTGTTTAATTTATATCTTTATGCCACTTGAAGTGGCTTTGTTAGGGTTACATGAATGTCCGTTTTAAACCCTGAACCTTAAACCCTAAATCGCTAGCTGCAGAACAATGATTAACATTACAGGTATTTAGGTAAATTTACATTGACAATAAAAATTCAAATTCGTTGAAGCTAATTGTTGACTTCTAGGGTCGGATCCAAAGAGCAAAAATAGAAAATAAAATCTAAAAGATATTATAAAGGTAATGTATATCCAATTGTTTCTTGTAATGGTTCAAATCTAACGAGGGGTTTTTTTTCTTTTTTTTTTGTGTTTTCAGGCTGTTGAATGGGGAACCGTGTCTCTAGTTGACGCAGAAAGACGACTTTTAGGCAACGCGCTACTTGATTTTTCCAACGAGCGGTTTGTTCTCCTATCAGAAAGCTGCATCCCGATTTACAACTTCTCAACTATCTACAACTATCTGGTTAAATCCATCTACAGCTTCCTGGACATCTATGAGGACCCATCTAGATACGGGCAGGGCCGGTACAACAAACACATGAAAACCGACATCAGGCCACGGGACTGGAGAAAAGGGTCTCAGTGGTTTGAAATGAACCGCGCACTCGCCATCAAAATTATAGCGGATACAAAATACTACACTCTTTTTAAAAAATACTGCACACATGAATGTTACCCAGATGAGCATTACATGCCAACTTTTGTGCACATGTTTCATGAACCACTTAATGATGATCGAACCGTGACGTATGTCGATTGGTCGATAGGGGGCCCACATCCGGCTAGTTTCAGGTTTAAAGATATCACTGAAAGTTATATAAAATCTCTTAGGAACAATGGGACCACTTGCTCGTATAATAAGGGGACGTCGCGTATTTGCTATTTGTTTGCTAGAAAATTTGAGCCAAGCGCGTTGAAGCCGTTACTTGAGCTCGCGTCGAGAGTACTTGAGTTTTGAAGTTTTGTATTGTTTATTTATTTTATTTTTTTTGATAAATTATGTTGTAGCTTTGTTGTATGGTTTTGCTGGATATTGGTTGGGGAGAATGTACAGACATTTTCCACAGTTTTGGGAGTGTTATTCAGTTTTAGAAAATAGCATGTAGTACAATTCATATCCAAAACTGGAAGGAACAGTGACCTGCATTTTTAAAAGCTCATATTGCAAAACACAAGAAAGGCGTCATTTAATTTTTATAATTTTTTTTTTTAATTTAGGCTTTTTTTTGTGGAAAAATACCAAAATAGACATTTGTCCGGTTAAATTAAAAAGGCGCCGGCTAAGCCCGCTGAATATAAAGGCTTAGCTGGTAAAAACTAAAGGCTTAGGTGGCAAAGTACCGGCTAAATGTCCATTTTGGTATTTTTTCCCTTTTTTTGTCATCATCGTGCACTTTTCCAAAGCCTTGTGCCACAACAAGTGAGACCGTTGGGATCTTGAGTTTACGTTACGACTTGACTACTATGGTGGTAGTCTGGTAGATGTGACCGGGGATGTTCAAAAACCGTTAAAACCGACTGAACCGTACACCCAGCTATGTCGGCCAGTTCGGCCTGGTCAAGAGTAATATAAAAAACTGGGTTTAAAGGTTTGGAACCAGCAGGTAAATCGATCTGGTTGAGATATCAATATAAATTGATTTATAAACTTTTAGTATAAAATATATAATTTTTTAATGTATATGAATCTAACAATATAATATGTATAGGCTCCTAAGTTTTTTTTTTCACTTTATTTTCCGTAATCTTTGAAAGTTGAAACATTCGGTCTTCTTTTAAGGCTGCCATTTTACTGACTTTCCAAGATCTAACTGTATGGTTCCATGTTAAAACTTGAAAAAGAGAGCACAAACCAGATAAGTCGATTTTGACCGGTTTGGTTTAGTTTTCCAAAATCCGTAGTCACCGATTCGGCCTTTAAATCCTGTAAAAACCGACCGCACCATGAACCTTGGTTTTAAACTGCGCGCATAATGCGTGATGCGCTGATCAAAGCGCCTCGCTACACTTGATGTGTTGTGTTTTCATATTGCGTGCCTGATGCTCAGATTTCCGTAAGATTTTAAACAATAAAAAAACAGAATCGTTTACCATTTTCAAATAACACACTCCAAGCCTTGGATGTAAAAAATCAACCCTGTTAATTGCATGCCTGTTTAGACTACTGATGATGTATTTCCAGTTTGTTAGATTTTTTTTTTTTCACTAGAAAAACATACATACATAAACATGCCCACACACATACATACTTAGAAAAACATATCATTAGAGGTATAGTTTGTTTGGTAGTAATTTTAGGTATAATTAGATCATTAGTTCTAATTTTAAATTCAATCTTTTACGGACCGTGAAACGAAACCGGAACCAAACCGTTAGTAACGGTTCGGTTTTATTTTTTGGCGGTTCGGTTTCGGTTTTCAATAACCAAAAACTGTTACCAACGGTTTGGCTTACGGTTTGAACTAAAAACCATAAAAACTGGACTATGAACACCCCTACTCCAAGGGCTGGGAGTTCCCAAACCACTCTTCTCAACCTACCCCATGTCACCTTGTAAAATTGCCTAATTATCCAGTTGGTGAAAATTAAAAAAAAATAATAATAATAACAGTTGAGAAACATTCTTACTAACTATAGACATTCAGTATTCCAATACATTTTCCCATGGGAGCTCAGGATGTGTGGCTTTATCACAGCATGTTTTGTTTCATATAATGAATTGAATTCTTAAATATATTTTATCATTATGACCACAAATTTCTGTCTTTAGAAAGTAAAACAACTAAATGGCATTTCAATAGATAACATCACCTAAACGGCCACAGAGCCGGTTTGAGGCTGTTCATATCCTTGCTCCCCATTTACTACTTGCTGCTCACCGCCATTCTGCTGCCAATTTCCATTCCCATTCCAACTTCCATTACTGTATCGATGTTCATTGTTGTTATAGCTTCCATTGTTGTATTGTTGTCCATTCTCATTCCCATTCCCATTCCCATTCCAACTTCCATTATTGTAATGATGTCCATTGTTGTTATAGCTTACATTGTTGTACTGTTGTCCATTCCCATTCCAACTTCCATTACTGTATTGCTGTCCATTCCCAATATAACTTCTATTATTATACTGCGGTCCATTTCCATTACTGCTTCCACGATTGTACTGCGGTCCACTTCCACTATAGCCTCCATTATTATACTGCTGTGTATTTCTAATGTTATATTGTTGTCTATTCCCATAATCATTTCCATTATTGCTTTGCTGCCCATACCTATACCCGTTCTCACTCCCATTCCCATTCCCATGAGGTATACCTTCAGTCTGCTGCCGGTATCCATTTGGATTTCCAACACCATGCCGTTGTGCATTACCATATGGAGACGTATTTGCACCATAACCAGGCCATCTTGCATTAAGAATCCGATCAATCTCTACCCTGCGCCCTACCTTATCAAAAACATCTAACACATGCTCCTTAAGTACAGGACCTACACCAATACCATAACTGACCATTTGTTGTAACAAAGACAAACTCGTCTCATAATTAGAGGCTGCACAAAGCGCCCTGATCACAATATCATAACTAGTAGCATCTGGTTTCGGATCTTTTTCCCCCATTTTAGTCAAAATTGGTTCACACTCAACAACCTTCCCGTTTTCAATCAACTCAGAAAACCATCTGTTGGCATAAGTAGGAATCACCCTCAACCCAGCATCCACCATCTTGGTATACTTCTCCATAGCCTCATCAATTCTCCCTGCTTTCAAATACGCATCAATCAAAGCCCTATAAGTGTTGACATCAGGCGACAAAGATTTACCACACAACTCCACATACATTTTCTCAGCATCATCCACCATATTTTTCTCACAATACCGCAAAATAATATTATTAAAACCCGCTGTATCCATCGCAAAAGGCTTCGACTTTGGAGCTTTACCCGCCTTCTTAAACACACCGTAAGCCTCCGACTCTTTCCCCTCCTTAAAACACTCATTCACCATCAGATTAAACGTATCCGAATTCACCGCCTGGACAACAGGAGGCGTATGCCTATCCAACATACTATCAAATAACGCCTCGGCCTCAACTTTCTTGCCCCATTTAAGCAAAACCTCTAAAAGCACATTACACGTGGCCGGAACCATCTTAAACTCCTTATCTAACAAAGACTTGTAAGACTCCATAGCCTCTTTCGCCCTACCTTGGCTAAAGAACCACTCCATGAAACTAGCATTAACAATACCATCATAAACCATACACCTACTCTTAAGCTCATCAAAAAACTCATTAGCCTTTTCTAAATTCCCCAAATTGAGAAATCCTAATATGACATTATTGAACACATGAGAGTCAGCACCATGCCCATCCCCTACCATTCTCCACAGCAAGTTCACCGCTTCATCGATCCGCTTGGCGTCAATCAAACCTTTCGTTAAATGGCGAAAAGTAACCGCGGAGGGGCCGAAAGGGGCATTCTCCTTAATGTGGTGGTAGATTTCTAGGGCTTTATCAACTTCTCCATTTTCACATTGGGAAATAATTAGGAAATTGTAAGAAACTACATTAGGAACTATGTTAGATTGCTTGAAAAAGTAAGTGAAAAGAGCAATAGCATCCGAATACCGTTTCGTGCGATACATAGAGCCGATGATTGCGTTGCAGGTGAAGACGGTGGGGCGTGTGCTGGAGAAAACCGATTGGCGAGCAACGGCGGAGGCGTTGTCGAGATCTCCGGCTCGAATTAGGGATTGGACGCGGTTGTGGAGGCTGAGGCGAGGTCCGACGAGGGCTGAAGTGGTGTCCGGCTGGTTAGGGTCGCGTCTAGGCGCGGGGCGTTGGGATCGCGTTGTAGGGCGTGGAGTGGGGGCTCGATGCGGAGGCGGCGTTTGCGGCGGCGGCGTTCAGCGGCGGCTTCTTCGGCGGAAGAAAACGCGAAGGATCTGAACGGGATTAGGAAGGTAGGGTTTGTGGTTGGGGATGAGAGGGGTAGAGGTTTTAGGTTGAAGGTGGCGGCAGTGGTGGTGATTTGGAGATGTGAGGGACGGCGGAGGGAACGGAGGAGTAAGCGAGTTAGCATCATGACGGTGGTCCGCCGGAATAACCCTTAAACCCTGTGATGAAGCTCAGAGATTTGTGTCGTGCGGATGCTGCCGGTGGTCTGAGGTTTAACCACTATGTAAAATTCAAATTAGACCTTTATTTGTGAGTAAGTTAGAAATTTAGTCCCTGTGGTTGTAAAAACTACGATATAAATTTAGAAAACAAAATTCAAAATATATAAAAATTAATACATAATTGAGTTTTGAAAATACGTTAATTATTATTTAATGTAATTTGACTTTTATTTACTATTTGATTGAAAATAAAAGTTATATTTCAAAGTTTTTTTATAATGAAGGATAAGTTAAAATAAATGTGTTTTAATAGTATAATTAGTATTTTCTTTAAAAAATATTATTAATAAAAAATAGAAGTGTATTTAATAAGAGAGGCGGGAAAAAAATGATGAGAATGAATATGGAGCCGACACGTGACATGAAAAAATTTGTTTATTATACTAGGTTAGAATCTCGTATATTACACGGGTTAAATAAATATAACTTTATATAGTTAGTAATAAAAAAATTACGTTATTAAAAACCGTGTATTACACGAGTTGAATAAAATATAATGTAGTCTCTTAACACATACACTTGTCAAAATATGTCTGCTTTAACGTGACAGTTTTAAATTAGAGTAAAGTGCCATTTTCGTCTCTGTGGTTTGGTTATTTTAGCCACTTTCATCAAAAAACTTATTTTTTAGCTTTTTCGTCCCTGACTTTTGAAAATCTAAACATTTTCATCCAACTGACTAACTCCGTTAAAATTTTAACGTTAAGTAAGGGACAATTTGGTCTTTTTAAAAATACTTTATTTTAAACTTTTTTTATTTCCCTTTATCCCCCACCCAACACCCCCCACGCCACCACTTTGGATCACTTCTCAGTTCTTTCCACTAATACATCTTTATCGTCTTCGTCTGCAACCCTAATCAAAACTGCAAAATCTCCGGTCGTTTCATCGCCCTTGTTGATGTATTGATCTCCGATCTGGTGCCGTCGTCGTTGCGGTTTTTGTTCCTAACCGGTATCGTTTAGAGATCGTTGCTTTTGGTGTTCTGAGATTATGTAACACCTGTCACAAAAATGTCCAAGATTTGACAAAAGGTAAAACCCCAGGGACTATAAGTGTAATTATGCTAAAGTCTAAAGGTAAAAATGAAAATTTTGGGAATTAAGACCTTAGCGGACCACTAAGGTTAACCCTACGATCCACTACGGGTTTGTAAGGCCGATAGAGGTCCGCTAAGGAACCTCCACCCCGAATAGTTGGGTGGCGAACCGCCACCATATGCGGTAGCGATCCGCTACGTGGTCACTAAGGAAACAACTCGGTTAAGCCACGTGTATAGTGACTAATGGTCGATTATTATGACACGCGTACTCGTGGCGGACCGCCACGCCAGGTGGTAACGGTCCGCCAGCCGCAAACTCATAAGAATCTGCCACGTATCAGGGTGGCGGACCGCTACGCCTAGTGGTAACGGTCCGCTTGCCATAAATCCATGAACGGTCCAATCAGCGATGGACGTGTAGGGATGACGCCAGCATGGGCGGTGGCGGACCGCCACCATCATGCTTAGCGATCCGCTACGGTCGGATTTTAAGCCTATAAATACTTGATCGATTTCAGGCGAATTATTCACACCAAAACATCCTTTTCACTCTCAAACTTGTTCCAGAACCTTCTTAGACGATTCCCGACGATCCCGGTTCGATTCCCGCTTGTTCTAGTGCCCGGTGTAAGAAGAAACGCTCGTAGAAAGGTTGGAACGCTAGAGAAACGAGACTAGGAAGCTAGCATATACGTTTTTAACTTTAGAGGCTCTCCCCTACTAAAAAGGTGAATACTTTACCTCTTTCAAAACCTGTGTCAAACATTTTATTTACGAAAATGGCCAAATAAAGATTAACAAAGTAATGCTCAACGTTCTTCTATGTGTAAGCATTCAGGCCATAGGTATACGCAAAACTTGCAAGGGATACACGGGTATTGGGTGAAATTCCCGGATTACGGCTGGTACTTCCCTTTTTAACAAATGAGGTGGCATGAGCCCCCGTTGTTATAAAGACATACTACAAGTGTATACTGTGGTGCGATTAAACAGGACGGGCCTGTTGAGTGTGTAGATTGAACATGAAGTTGTGATTATAAAATTAATACTTGTTTGTGCCAAATGATTTTAATGTCAAGATATTGTATTCACTAGTGTTCGCGCTGACGTTTTATTTTCAAAATGTTTTTCAGGTAATGTATAAAATTGTGATGAGGAAAGTATGGCGGGCAGATATGAAATCTGACCCATGAAATAAAAGGATGGAATGCACGTAGGATTTTCAGGCCTTGTGTAAAGCGAAATCCTAAAGAAAGGAGATAGGACCAGGGAACTGATCAACCCTGAGTTGTACTATTTCCAGTGACTTATGATGTATTTGATTTCAAACTCTGTTTTGTAATCAAATGAGAATGGTATTTGAATCCCTATGTTTATAAAAGTAAATACAAGGCTTTTGTTTTCCAACTGAGTTTTGATATTTACAAATACAACCCTTGAGGTTGAGACAAATGATGAAACGATCATTTTGAAAAGATTTCCGCTGTATTTTATAAAAACTCTGAAATCAAATGAACCAATGATACCAATCGGGCTCGCACACGTCCACGGGGTGCCTGAGGCGGGGTGTGACAAGTTAGCATTTTTTGATTTGATTAATTTGTTGAAATTAGGTTGGGGAAAAGATGAATCTGTTATGTTGTATTGCTCTGGTGTCGATTGAGAAGGATCAGACTGGTTCTCCGTTGACTGACTATCAGTTAGGGTTTGGCAGTTCGCGCGAGTAACGTCAGACCGGAGAATTTTTCGGCGCAGGTTTCGTCTGTCGGTACTGAATCGAAAATGGTGGTGGCGTTGTGGTTGGGATTTTGTATAAATGGGTGAACTATGGTAAAGGATGGAGATCGAGATGGTTTACATCGGAGGATGGAGTGTTGTCTTGTCTTATTACAAAACTGTAACATCCCAAATTTTAAAGAAAATAAAAGTCCAGGGGCTAAAGTGCAAATAGCCTAAAGTATAAGGGCATAAAATAATAAAATAGGACAGAAGGACCGGTAGCGGACCGCTACCAAGCTAGTAACGGTCCACTAGCCGCAAAATGTTCGGACAAGAAGAAGGTGACACGTGTATAGTGACTCACTGAATAGGATTGGGTAGCCGATTGCTACCCAAAGCATAACGGTCCGCTACGTAGCACGGAAGAAAGACGGCTGGCAAGAGTCGGTAGCGGACCACTACCGCCTAGCTTAGCGGTCCGCTACGGGTAGTGTCTCAGCCCTATAAATAGTTGGCAATAGTTGTTCATTTGAAACAACAACAAAACACCAACCATCACACACACATACACACGACTCCCGAGGAGCTCCGAACGACGATTACGAGCGCAGTGGTTACGAGTGCGGTACACAACAAGTATGGTTCGAGTTCAGGAAAGCGTTTAAAAGCGAGGAACGAACTTAGGAACTATACGAGGATAATGTAAGTGTCACACCCCAACCGACGGCGGAAACGTCGGGGCGGGACATGTAGACTGTTCATGAGCTCAAGGTTGACTAAATTGTAATATATTAAATCCATTTCCATTCAAACAAACATGAATCATTTCCAAAGTACCTAAATGAAATACAATTTTTTTTGAATTAAAATTAACTAAGTCCAAAGCCTATGTGTAGCATGCCTTGATCAAACTCATATGATAGCACCTGAAACATGAATAAAATAAGGTCAACTAAAAAGTTGGTGAGCATACACAGGTTTGTATATAGGTAGCATATAGTTTGTAAATAAACAAATCCTTACATATCATGATAAAATAAGGCATTTATGGGGAGCCGCTATTGTGTAACCAAGTACAATCAAACCTTTGTAACTAGCAGGCAAAATTGTGTTGTCGGTAACAATCACCGTACCTGGGTGGGTTTGTCAGACTCAATAGATCTATCATTGTTTACTGTCGGCTTGAATAGTTAATGATTGCACATAATCGCATACAAAAGTTAGCACAACTAGTACTCGAGCATAAAGCTCAAATTGCACACATGAATGTAAAGGGGTTTTGTATTTGTGTAGTCTGTGTAAATGTAAGCAATAGTATTGTATAATGTTCATGTTCCACCCCAAAAGTGTAAAAGAGTAAAAGGGGCTATGTAATACTCACTTGGTTTGAAGGCGTAGCTAACACGAAATACTAGCTAGAAATGAGATCCTTGTAATGCACAACGTTAACCTAGTGTGGAATGTATATAGGATTAATAGTATGCTCAATATTCTATGTTTAAGTCTAGGATTGAATTGGTTGTGTGTATAAAGCTTGTGGTTTGTACTTGAATGATGTTGTATAAAATGAAAGATTTGGAATGAATACTTTGAGAACATTTTGATTAGGGTTTGAGTTTTAATAACTAAATAAATTAAATAATTTTTATTTATTTATTTAGTTATAAAAATAATGTAGGTAATAGGTTTAGTTAAGTATAACCTAAATAGACAATTTTTGTTTAAATATAAATTAAATAAATAATCGTTACTTTAATTATTTATTTATAAAAATATTTAACTTAGTCATTTAGTTATAAAGATGTACCGAGTGTTGTAGATTAATAAATAACTTTTGTTAATCTATTTTTATAAATATGTATAAATATAATTTTGTAGATTTAAATAAATAAATTTTTGAAATAGGAATTTGATCCTTTTTAAATAAGGTCAATATAAATCTTTATTAATTATTTTTATTTGAAAATTCATTTGGCATGTTTATTGGTTTTAAAATATAAATTTTAGTATTCTGCCAAGATTTTCTCACACACACGACTGTGCCTGGGACAAGGCACGATCATGCTAGGACCATGGGCGCGACCGTGCTAATCAGGGCGCGACAGTGTTGATCAAACAGAAGACACAACAAGGCTGCTCACTAGGCACGACCGTGCCTGGGCCAGGCACGACCGTGTCTAGGGTTCTGATAGCACGACTAGGTCTAGCCAAGAGGCACGACCAGGTCTGAGGGTGGGGCACGACCGCGCTGCGATTGGCAAGACCGTGTCTCATGAAGCACGACCGCGCTAGAAGACTAGCGCGACCGTGTCTGATCCAAAACAGAGATGAATTGTCTAATTCTTATGATATCAATACTGGAAATCTTAGGGCTTTCATCCATTAGGTGATTACGAGTCTATTGATATAGTTTAATTGCATTTAAAACATGTCCATAGTAGGATTTGATTAAACCGTTTTAGAATGAACTCTATATTCGGGTTCATGTTAAATTCGTTATTGTAAGCCCAATTTATGTTAGGGCTTTTGATCTATAGACTAAAACTAAGATGTAGGAGGTTTCAATTACCCGAAAAGATGATTAATCGATAGCGTATGGTAGAAACGAGTTCTGGCGACGACGGGTTTGATCTCCGGCGCTCTCCGCTGCAACTTCGGCTAACTCAATGTGTTCTGAAGCTTTAGGGAGGATCGAATGATGTGTTTGTGTGTTTGTTTGAGAGGATTGTAATAAAAACGATGGAATCGATGGTCACATGGAGGATATAGATAGTTTAGGAGAGGGATCGACCAAAATGGGTTTATTTGTTATAATTAAAATGATTAAACTCTTAATTGGGTCTGTTAATACGAGAAACGGTTACGAAATCGAATGGTCTTGCGATTAAAGGCTGCATTTACGTTTCAACTGATGTGAGTCGCGACCGTGCCTATAAGAGGCGCGACCGTGCCAACAATAGGCGCGACCGTGCCAGACGAGGCGCGACCGTGCCAAAACGTGGCGCGACCGTGCCTACTAGGGTTTCTGGTTATTTACAAAATCAGCCCTTGCAACTTCAGCTTTGACAGAATTAGCCTGGTTAGGATTTAACAGAACACCTAACGGGATTACTAACTGGATTAACTCTAGGAGGTGTTACCACATGATTATGAGTTCTAAATCTTTGAATTGAATACGATCGGCTAACGATTAATGAGGTGTAGGTTTGAACAAGTATATGTTTTAATGTCGTGTTGTTATTTTATTAGTTAAAATAAATTTAAAATAGGGTCGGAAAATCATAAATGTTACAGTCTCCCCATGTTAAGGGAATTTCGTCCCGAAATTTAACTAATGGAGACTACTAAATTAGGAAAAAGGCGAAAGTTTTGGGTTCTCGGTGAGTTTTGATTGTTGGATTCTGGGGAGCGTAACCGTTGTCATGGCTTAGGCCTAATACTCCAAGTTGAATATAAAGAGTGATAATGAATTTTGTTTTGAAATGAATTTAAGGAGGAGATTATCGAATAAAAATCCTGAATTCTAAATGTGAGATGTATTATTTGGAATGAATTTGATGGGACCTTGATCGTTAGGGTTTGTGCATGATGTAGTCTAATATGTTTAAAAATGTCAGTGGGTAAGAGATTTCGTATACATTGGTCTAGGTCAAAACTTCACGTGACAGGAACAACGCTACTTCTGATAATATGATAGGGCACTTATATATAGGAAGTACCATCGGCGTATCCACCATGTCCTTGTCATAACACATCAGTTTCGTTGTTACACATCATGATAAGTTTTAGGTCACAACACACGAGAAAATTTCACTATGTTTCCCATGTGCTGATTTTTTATAATTCCGTGTGCACCCGTAATTACTCAAATCACCGCATGGTACGTATAGATCATCTCGTTGTGTGCGGGTCAAGAGGGGCAAAATTTCACTCCGTCCATGTCCATTGTTTTCACATAAGAGTCGCTAACAAATAACTATGTCTTTAAGCAGGTAAGTTCACAACTAAAGAGTAGTATAACCTAAAGTTTCTTAGTTTGCTCTTATTTGAACAAGAATACGTCAAATCCCAAGTCGTTTCCATGTATTATGGTCTTCAACTTTGGTGAACAAAGTGCATGACCATGTCTTGTGTATAATGTAATCAATCAATTATAATAATTTTAGGCAATTTGGTTTCATGTATAAAGTAAATACACAAGTCTCATGTATGATCTAGTGTCACGTAGCTCGAAATCAAATAAGTCTCATGTATCGCGTGAACAATTTAGCGCCATGTATTTTGTAAATTGTTAATCACCCGTGCGGAATGTAAGCAACATAGTATCATGTGTATTGTAGGAGATGAAGTTCATGTATAGTGTCAATAACTTAGCATCATGTATTTTGTAAGTCAACAAGTTCTCACGTGTAATGTGAACAACCTAGTATCACATGTATTGTAGGAAACGAATTTCATGTATGGTGTTGACAACTTAGCATCATGTATTTTGTAAACCAGAAGTTCTCATGTGGAATGTAAACAATATAGTGTCATGTGTAATATAAACAGTTTAGTATCATGTATATTGCATAATGTGCAATGTTTAGTATGATGCACCTTCTAACCACATGAGTTTCATGTTAATGTGGTCAATCTAGAATTATGTATCAAACAACCAACGGTTATGTGTCATGTACATTGCAAATAACTAAGTTTCGTGTATTATGTGCTCAATCTAGTAGCATGTGTATTGCAATTTAGCATGTTTCGTGTGTTATGTGATCAATCCAGTAAATTGTGATTTGTAGGCAAACTAGTTTCATGTATTATGTAATTTGTGTAGCATTGGGTATATTGAGAATAATTGAGTTTCATGTATCATGTGGTTGCGTTGGGTATATTGTGAACGTGTATACGTAAGTTGTTGAACTTCGTGTGTGACGTATACTAACGGGTTTTACATGTGATCGAGTGTTGCGGACAAGCATGTTGTTTGGAGTTCCTGTATAATGTGGTAGTTAGGTTGTAGCTCTTAAATCTCATTGAGGTTGATGGGGAGGGTTAAAGTCTAAGCGATATGGATCGTCTCTTGAAGCGACAAACGAAAGGTAGCGAGGAGGTTTTGAAAACGTTCGGGGAAATGTGTTTACAAATACTGATCTTTGCTTGAAAATAGGAAGTGGTAAATTGTTCCTTGTTGTAGATATATAAAGTAGTGAATCCATTGATTCACATAATTTAAATAAATAGACAATTTATGGAAAAATCTTTTAATTTAAATTTTCAGCTATTATTAAAAGAATATTTCTAAGCGGAATTATTGGCTAAACAAGTAGTCGTATACTAAGTTAGCCAGGGTTTAGGAATATTTTTCTTTAATGAGGAAAATCATAATTATTTATTAATTAGGAATAATATTTTTATAAAATAGATTGTGTTAAGTTTCTCTATCAGGAGAGAAGTTTTATGGAAAATTTATGTTTTTTTTATACTATCTAAAAGTTTGATAAACATTTTGTTTGAACAAAATAACGAGGTTTGTTTAAATCAAATAATTGGATGATTTGTTTACGAAGGAGATTGCTGGTAGTGTACTAAATTGTGGTGAATGGGAAAGATAATACTTGCAGAATTTTGATGAAAATATGATGGGTGTAATTCACACTCAACGTATTGAATTTATGAATAATAAATTTGGAAAATATAAAATTTAGAAATGCTGAAACGTATTCAAAACACAGGGAAATGGTTCTCAAACTGAAATAAATAAGAAAAATAATCTTGTTAACGCCTCCTGTAGCTTTCCACTAGAAGGAAAATAATTCCCAAGGCGAGCACCGCTTCGAGGATGGAGATTAATTCCTTTTGGTACCCTAATTGGTTTGCTAGGCTATTCATTCCTTGTCCTTGCAAGTCGTGCATTAACCCTTGCTCCATTATTTGCCTCTCAAATTCTGAGGTCCTTACATATTGGTGCGTGTCATTGATTGGAAATTCGATAGTACTAGTGAGTGCTATGATATGCCCTACTCAAGGATTAGAGTAATACGGGTCGGGCATTAGATATGGGTCTCTTAGTGGGAGTGGTAGTTGATTGTGGGGATGGGGTGTCTGATACGGGTTTCTGGGCGTGGCTGATCCAGGTGTTCGAAGTCTTGGGCCGGTGTTCCTAATCCAATCTACCCTTACATCAAACCTTGGTCTAGCAGCTGCGGGTGTTGGTGATCGATGTACGGGTGATCCGGTGTCTTCTTCCCAATCAGACTCTTCTTCGGGACGGCATACCGGGGAGGTAGGAGAGTAGGAGTCCATGCTTAGCAGGAAAACAATGGAAATGTTGTAAGCGATAAATAAATACTGAGTGTCAAACATAGGAGTTCTCATAGGTTTAGAGTTTGACTAGTCATAACACCGAGTCTTCACAATAGTATTTTAGGAGTACACTTGACCTATAAGTAGTGTATCCCTGAGGAGAATTCCCAGGAAAGAGGGGTGAGTCACTAGGACACACTTAAGTACCCTATCTTTCCTTAGTCAGAATCCCTTATGGGTCTACACACTCTTCCAGCCATCATGTATTAATAACACTATTGTTGGGCTCATGGTCATGATGAGAATTGTTGTGAACTGGGCCTTGTGGCCCAAAAGTAAGGTTTATGCATTCCAGTGGGCTTTTGCTTCTTGGGGGATAGGTGGACTGCTTAGTTTATTATTGATGGTCCTTAGGCATAATAGTTTAAAAATTTGTTGTCCACAAGAGGTATGGTATTATGTATGTGAGTTTAGGGGTGCATGAATAACTAAGTGTGTATGAGTGTGTGTGGAAACTTAGGATAGCACTTTTAAACAAATTAAATATGTAGCAATGAACAGGAGAAAAAGTTGGTAGGTAATGTGACACATAGATTATTAAGTATTGTATCATATGATGTAGTTATATAGTATAACATGTAAGAATATTCACCTAGAAAAAAATAATCATATAGCATGTAAATAGTAATGGGTGTAACCACAAAAGTTATCAAGTAGCGTGACCCATATGTCATTATGTATTGTATCACGTAGTGTAAATACTTAAGATAGCATGTAGAAATATTTACACAAGGACTAATAATGTAACATGTAGTAGCATGCATTGTATGGGTGTCCTAAAGTTATAGTCTAGGTCAAGGGTGTCTAATAACCAAGTTCCCTATAACCTGGCTCTGATACCAATCCGTCACACCCCAACCGACGGCGGAAACGTCAGGGCATGACATGTAGACTGTTCATGAGCTCAAGGTTGACTAAATTGTAATATATTAAATCCATTTCCATTCAAACAAACATGAATCATTTCCAAAGTACCTAAATGAAATACAATTTTTTTTTGAATTAAAATTAACTAAGTCCAAAGCCTATGTGTAGCATGCCTTGATCAAACTCATATGATAGCACCTGAAACATGAATAAAATAAGGTCAACTAAAAAGTTGGAGAGCATACACAGGTTTGTATATAGGTAGCATATAGTTTGTAAATAAACAAATCCTTACATATCATGATTAAATAAGACATTTATGGGGAGCCGCTATTGTGTAACCAAGTACAATCAAACCTTTGTAACTAGCATGCAAAATTGTGTTGTCGGTAACAATCACCCTACCTGGGTGGGTTTGTCAGACTCAATAGATCTATCATTGTTTACCGTCGGCTTGAATAGTTAATGATTGCACATAATTGCATACAAAAGTTAGCACAACTAGCACTCGGGCATAAAGCTCAAATTGCACACATGAATGTAAAGGGGTTTTGTATTTGTGTAGTCTGTGTAAATGTAAGCAATAGTATTGTATAATGTTCATGTTCCACCCCAAAAGTGTAAAAGAGTAAAAGGGGCTATGTAATACTCACTTGGTTTGAAGGCGTAGCTAACACGAAATACTAGCTAGAAATGAGATCCTTGTAATGCACAACGTTAACCTAGTGTGGAATGTATATAGGATTAATAGTATGCTCAATATTCTATGTTTAAGTCTAGGATTGAATTGGTTGTGTGTATAAAGCTTGTGGTTTGTACTTGAATGGTGTTGTATAAAATGAAAGATTTGGAATGAATACTTTGAGAACATTTTGATTAGGGTTTGAGTTTGAATAACTAAATAAATTAAATAATTATTATTTATTTATTTAGTTATAAAAATAATGTAGGTAATAGGTTTAGTTAAGTATAACCTAAATAGACAATTTTTGTTTAAATATAAATTAAATAAATAATCGTTACTTTATTTATTTATTTATAAAAATATGTAACTTAGTCATTTATCTATAAAGATGTACCGAGCGTTGTAGATTAATAAATAACTTTTGTTAATCTATTTTTATAAATATGTATAAATATAATTTTGTAGATTTAAATGAATAAATTTTTGAAATAGGAATTTGATCCTTTTTAAATAAGGTCAATATAAATCTTTATTAATTATTTTTATTTGAAAATTCATTTGGAATGTTTATTGGTTTTAAAATATAAATTTTAGTATTCTGCCAAGATTTTCTCACACACACGACCGTGCCTGAGACAAGACCACGGGCGCGACCGTGCTAATCAGGGCACGACCGTGTTGATAAAAAGAAGACACAACAAGGCTGCTCACTAGGCATGACCGTGCCTGGGCCAGACACGACCGTGTCTAGGGTTCTGATAGCACGACCAGGTCTAGCCAAGAGGCACGACCAGGTCTGAGGGTGGGGCACGACCGCGCTGCGATTGGCACAACCGTGTCTCATGAAGCACGACTGCGCTAGAAGACTAGCGCGACCGTGTCTGATCCAAAACAGAGACGGATTGTCTAATTCTTATGATATCAATACTGGAAATCTTAGGGCTTTCATCCATTTGGTGATTACGAGTCTATTGGTATAGTTTAATTGCATTTAAAACATGTCCATAGTAGGATTTGATTAAACCGTTTTAGAATGAACTCTATATTCGGGTTCATGTTAAATTCGTTATTGTAAGCCCAATTTATGTTGGGGCTTTTAATCTATAGACTAAAACTAAGATGTAGGAGGTTTCAATTACCCGAAAAGATGATTAATCGATAGCGTATGGTAGAAACGAGTTCTGGCGACGACGGGTTTGATCTCCGGCGCTCTCCGCTGCAACTCCGGCTAACTCAATGTGTTCTGAAGCTTTAGGGAGGATCGAATGATGTGTTTGTGTGTTTGTTTGAGAGGATTGTAATAAAAACGTTGGAATCGATGGTCACATGGAGGATATAGATAGTTTAGGAGAGGGATCGACCAAAATGGGTTTATTTGTTATAATTAAAATGATTAAACTCTTAATTGGGTCTGTTAATACGAGAAACGGTTACGAAATCGAATGGTCTTGCGATTAAAGCCTGCATTTACGTTTCAACTGATGTGAGGCGCGACCGTGCCATGCTGAGGCGCCACCGTGCCAACAATAGGCGTGACCGTGCCAAAACGTGGCGCGACCGTGCCTACTAGGGTTTCTGGTTATTTACAAAATCAGCCCTTGCAACTTCAGCTTTGATAGAATTAGCCTGGTTATGTCACACCCCGACCGATGGCGGAATCATCGAGGCGGACAATGGAATGATTGTTCAAAAGCACATGATAGCTAAAAGGTTGCATAATTCATTAATTAAATTTAAAGACAACAAGATCCAAATACAATACATTCCAAATAACCTAGTCTAGTTCAAAACATTGATTTATTTAACTAGGTCCATAGTTCTTAAGTGGAGAAATCTTCGGCAAGTAATCACATATCCAAACCTGAAACATTATTTAAATCAAGTGTCAACTAAAAAGTTGGTGAGTACATAGGTTTAGTAATTCCGGTAAATAGTAGTTGTAAATCGTTTTGCAACTCATTGTTTATCTTGTTAAACATAGTATGTAGGATGTAACATTTATTTAATCACAATTCAAACCGAGTTTGACGCGCTTGAACAGAGCACAACAGCTAAGTCCGGTATGTTTGAATATAGTTACCCACTATATCCGATATGTTTGAATATAACACGCGGTTATATCCGAGTATGCAGTAATAAACACCCTAACCGGGTGGGCTGGTCAGGCACAATAGATCTATCAATATTAAGTTGGTTGTCTTGTGTTTAAATGTATGTACATCCAAAGAATAAGCATATAGTCTCATGTATAACACGTACAAACAATGTGAGTAGCATGTATAATGTTTCACCCCAAATATCAAGAATGGGAATTCAAGCTTCGGGATGGAATTGGGCTCTAAGACTCTGGTCACAGCTTCACTCAGAGGCGACGAACATAATGCCGTCTTCAATTTGAAGTGAGAGTGGGTGAAAAAGGGGTCGCGAGCTCGAGCAGGTCCGACTATGGCTATTTATAGCCGAGCTTGATTTCTTTGTTAAAACGTGCAATTGGGCACGTTCCGACACTAGTCTGGACGAGACGAAACTAACCAGACATTCAACACATGTGGAGGTGGTCTGTCAGGCGCGAATTCGAACGTGGGTTTCTCGGCCACCAACAGGATCAGACGATCCTTATGTTGGGGAGACCAATTGGTCGGGGCCTTTTGTTCGCGTGGAGAAGACGAGCTCAGGGATGCCTGTAGCGGCTGTCGAGGTGCATGGGATAGCCCTGTCGGGGGTTCGCCGGAAAATGGCTTTACCCGCCGGACCAACGAAGGGGGTGACCGGATAAACGATTTGGGAATTGGCAGTTTTAGTCCCTGGAGTTTGGTTTGACTTAAATTAGCCCTTGAAATAAATACGGATGGGTCCTTGTGCTTTAAATTGTCCAGAAACAGCCCCTCAACAGACTTTAGCTTAAAACCTTCTAGTTTGATTAATTACAAAACGACCCCTAAACTTTTTATTTAAATAAATTAATTTAATTTCAATTTAATTTCTTTTAAATCAATTAAATTTTGTATTATATCTTAAATGTTTTTATAAACTTATTTTATTATCATTATTATAAATAATTTTTATAAAAGTTATTTATCTTATTTAAATAGGTTATTTTATTAAATATACAACTTTTTAACTTTAGATTTTTATAAAAAACTTTATATTAATTTTAAAATTTATAAAATTCTAATTAGTTTAAATCCGTAAATAAAATACCTATTTGTATAAAACCAAATAAAACTCTTACGCTTTATTAAAATAGAGAATGATTACACGATAATTATAATACAAGTGCGAGAACGAAAAATCTGAAACGTCACAGTCTCCCCATGTTAGAGGAATTTCGCCCCGAAATTCAACTAGTGGAGGCTATGAAAAGAGATGCGGATACTTGGTCTTCATTTGGTCTTCACGTTCCCAAGTGAACTCGGGTCCACGTTTAGATTCCCAACGGACCTTGACAATGGGGATGCGGCTACGCTTGAGTTTCTTAACTTCTCGGTCCATGATTTCCACGGGTTTCTCAACAAAGTGCATTTTCTCGTCAATGTGCACTTCATCAAGAGGGATGTGCAGATTCCCGTCGGCTAGACACTTTTTCAAATTAGATACATGAAAAGTCGGATGAACGTTGATGAGTTCTGAAGGAAGATCGAGTTTGTAGGCCACTTTTCCTACCCTTTCGAGTATCTTGAATGGACCCACATATCGAGGTGCGAGTTTTCCTTTCTTTACAAATCGGACTAGCCCTTCCAAGGTGATACCTTTAGGAGAACCATATCCCCAACTTGAAATTCCAAGGGTTTTCGTCTTTTATCGGCATAGATCTTTTGCCGACTCCTTGCCACTCGAATGTTGTCACGAATAAGAAAGATTTTATCGGTGGTCTCTTGGATAAGCTCAGGACCGGTGATTTGTGCTTCACCAATTTCATTCCAACAAATCGGTGAACGGCATTTTCGTCCATAAAGAGCTTCAAACGGCGCCATGTTAATACTTGTGTGGTAGCTGTTGTTGTAGGAAAATTCGATCAGTGGTAGGTGAGAATTCCAATTGCCACCAAAGTCAATGACATAAGCTCTAAGCATATCCTCGAGAGTTTGGATTGTTCGCTCGGTTTGTCCATCAGTTTGAGGATGGTAAGCCGTACTTAGATCCAAACGAGTACCAAGCGCAAATTGTAATGATTGCCAAAATCGGGAAGTAAAACGTGAATCACGATCGGAGATGATGTTCAAAGGGATTCCGTGACGACTTACGATCTCATCAATGTAGATCCGAGCCAATTTCTCGACTTGATAGTCCTCACGAATAGGCAAGAAATGAGCAGACTTTGTAAGTCGGTCGATAATAACCCAGATACTATCGTGCCCACTAGAAGTGCGTGGGAGTTTGGTGATGAAATCCATAGCAAGGTTCTCCCAC
Organism: Smallanthus sonchifolius; assembly: GCA_023525975.1. NCBI lineage: Eukaryota > Viridiplantae > Streptophyta > Magnoliopsida > Asterales > Asteraceae > Smallanthus > Smallanthus sonchifolius. The sequence goes on from CM042043.1 coordinate 23,929,868, forward strand.
TTCCACATGGGAATTTCAGGTTGTTCGAGGAGGCCGGAAGGCTTCTGGTGTTCAGCCTTCACTTTAGAACAAGTTAGGCATTTTGCCACAAAGAGGGCAATATCCTTTTTCATGTCAGGCCACCAATATTGCTGACGGAGACCCATGTACATCTTATCAGCTCCGGGATGTACCGAATATCGAGTTTTGTGGGACTCGTTCATCAAAAATATACGAAGATCGTCGCGATCGGGAACCCAGATACGGTCCAAGTAATACAATAGACCGTTGGCTTTGGTTTCTAGCAAGAGTTCTACGCCACATGCCATCTCTTGATGTATGTTTCCCTCGGTAACCGACGTGTGTTGTGCTTTGAGAATGCGGGCTTGAATATCGTTATGAATATGAACACTATGAAGCATGATACATTCCTTACGACTCAAGGCGTCGGCTACAACGTTTGCTTTGCCGGGGTGGTAACGGATCTCGCAGTCGTAGTCGTTTAGAAGTTCAACCCATCGTCGTTGCCTCATATTAAGCTCTTTTTGATTGAAAATATGTTGGAGACTTTTGTGGTCGGTGAAAACCACGCATTTGGTGCCATAAAGATAATGTCTCCAAATTTTCAAGGCGAAAACGACAGCACCAAGCTCGAGATCATGGGTCGTATAGTTCTTCTCATGGACTTTGAGTTGACGTGATGCGTATGCAATTACTTGGCCACGTTGCATTAGAACACAGCCAAGACCTTGGTTGGATGCATCACAATAAACGACAAAGTCGTCATTACCACTAGGAAGAGTTAGAATAGGAGCATTGCAGAGCTTGAGCTTGAGAGTTTGAAAAGTTTCTTCTTGTTTGGGTCCCCACTCGTAAGGTTTACCTTTGTGAGTCAAGGCAGTGAGCGGGACCGCAATCTTGGAGAAATTTGAGATGAAGCGACGATAGTAACCTGCTAGTCCAAGGAATGAACGAATCTCGGTAGGAGTCTTAGGAGTACTCCAATTCTTTACCGCCTCGATCTTTACCGGGTCCACATGAATTCCCTTATCGTTGACTATGTGTCCCAAAAATTGAACCTCTTTTAGCCAGAATTCACACTTGGAGAACTTGGCATATAGTTGTTCTTTTTTCAAGAGTTCCAAAATTAAACGAAGATGTTGTTCATGCTCCGCTTTCGTTTTAGAATAGACGAGAATGTCGTCAATGAATACGATCACAAACTTGTCCAAATAAGGTTTGCATACACGGTTCATGAGGTCCATGAAGACCGCAGGTGCATTAGTCAAACCGAATGGCATGACCATGAACTCGTAGTGACCATATCTAGTCCGAAAGGCAGTCTTCAGAATGTCTTCATCGAGAACACGAAGTTGATGGTATCCAGAACGGAGGTCAATCTTGGAGAAACATGTTGAACCTTGAAGCTGATCGAAAAGATCGTCGATACGGGGTAAAGGATAACGGTTCTTAATTGTAAGCTTGTTGAGTTCACGATAATCGATGCACATTCGAAATGATCCATCCTTTTTCTTTACGAACAGCACTGGAGCACCCCAAGGTGAATGGCTCGGGCGGATGAATCCTTTGGATGAGAGTTCTTGTAATTGACTTGCAAGCTCTTGCATCTCGGAAGGTGCAAGACGATAGGGAGCTTTTGCCACGGGAGTTGCTCCAGGCACAAGGTCAATACGAAACTCCACTTGCCTAGGAGGAGGAAGACCGGGTAGATCCTCGGGGAATACCTCGGGAAAGTCTCGAATGATCGGAATATCTTATAATTTCTTACCCTTGTCTTTCGTGTCAACTACGTGGGCCAAGAAAGCAACGTACTTTTTCCGCAAGTACTTTTGTGCTAATGTGCATGACATGAGTTGAAGACTACGACATGGTTTTTCACCGAACATAACTAATGTGTCGCCCGAAGAGAGAGGTATACGAATACACTTTTCGTAGCAAATAACCTCGGCATGGTGCTTGGATAACCAGTCCATGCCAATTATAATATCGAAGCTTCCCAATTGCATTGGAAGGAGATCAACAGAGAATTTGTGATTATTAAGCTCGAAATTGCAGTCGCGGATAACAGAATTTATAGTAATAGTTTTTTCGTTTGCTATCTCCACGGAATAAGAATTGTCAAGTTTCGTTCTTTGTTTAGCAAGTCGAGATTCAAAGGTAAGAGATACAAAACTCCTATCGGCACCGGTATCAAATAAAACGGATGCATAATGATTGTTTACGAGAAACGTACCGTTTATCACGTCGTTGTTTGCTTGAGCCTCATTAGCGTTTATGTTAAACGCTCGTCCTTGAGGACCACCTTGATGATGACGTTTTGGGCATCGGTCACGGAAATGGTTTGGGTCTCCACATTCGTAACATGCCTGACCATTGAGAAGTGCCGGATAGTTTGGACGGTTGGTTGGAGCAGCTTGATGGACGGGAGGACGGGTACGGCAAGTAGTGACCACGTGTCCATATCGTCCGCAGCTTGAACACAATCGGCATGGTAGGTTGGCAAGATGATGGTACTTGCAGGTCTGGCATTGGGGATTCGGGCCCTGATAAGTTTTCGGGTTTTGACCCAAAGGGGCCGCTTGGATAGTAGGCACAGCGGGAGTTACGGCTGCGAAGTTTCGACCCTTTCGTTTCTTGTTGCGGTTAGAAGACTCGGGTTTTACATCTTTGACGGCCGCAAGAGTAGAAACAACCTTCTTGGAACCCTTTCTTGTTAAGGTTCCGGCTTTGACATGGTTGTCGGATAGTGTAGCAGCTAGACGGATAGCAGCTTCAAGTGTAGGAGGGTTGCTTCCTAGCACAACATCTTGAATTTGCATAGGCAGGCCGCCTATGTATTTTTCAATCCCCCGAGCAAGGGGAGTGATCATATGAGGCACCAGCAGACTTAGCTCTTGAAACCGGGTGGTGTAGGCCAGATTATCCCCGCTGTCCTGGGCAAGATCCCAAAACTCAGCCTCGAGCTTCCTCATCTCATTCCGAGGACAGAATTCATCAGTCATGGCCTTCTTCAGATCATCCCATGGTAAGGATGTAGCAACCTCAGCACCACGAGTGCGTTTCTCATCGTTCCACCAGGTGAGGGCTCTCTTTTGGAGTACACTTGTGGCATAACGAACCTGAAGATTATCGGGACAGTCGCTGTTTAGGAATGTGCTTTCCATGCTTTCAAACCATTGAAGTAGGCCGGTAGCACCTTCAGTCCCGAAGAATTTTGTAGGATTACACGAGTTAAAGTGCTTAAACGTGCAGTGAGGTGGGTTGGTACCACCGTTTCCTTGGATGTTGTGAGACCCATCACTGTTGTTATTGGCTTGGGTCATTTGCCCCACCAGTTGGGCAAGGAGAGTAGCAAGATCCGGGTTGGAAGTGCTAGAGTTTGCACGTCGAGGAGGCATTCTAACACCAAAAGACAATGATATTTTAAGATGGATATATATGAGTTATAGCGGGAAATAATGTAAGTAGAAAAACGGGATTCATCATGACGCGTGCCAGTGCATGTGTATTTATTCAAAGTTGATGGGGGGGGGGGGGAAGCTAAGCCATCTATTCCGGATAGAACATGATGTTATAGATCATTATTTACGTAATAGGAATTGCCGGGACTTGCATGCACTACAAATCGTTATTACGTGTGCACCCGTAATAATGATTTGCTTTGCATGTTCGTCTAGTTCTTCCTATCTTGCTATAATGTCCCCAAATTTTAAGTTTAAGTTCGGATCGTATCCTTGCGATTACATTGACTTATCAACGTTAAATAATTTCTCAAAACTTTCAAAGAGACATGCTTTAGCCTATAGGTAAACACTCACTTCAGGAATTCCCAGGAAAGCATACGGGTCCGTTTATTTGGATTTATACGAAATGATTTCCTAGACAGAAAACCCAATGTACAGGTGTCACCCTTCCAGATTGCACGTGTCCTTTACTGGTTTCAATAAATTAAGTCGTTGACGAGATTTTTTTTTTCAAGATTGAGAGTTTATGTGTATAAAATGTGTAGGAATGTTGCAATTAATACGGATTAGGAAAGAGTATGGATAAAGATGGGTAGTGTATTTGTTTGTATAAGTTTGTTTGTCAAATATGTATGTAAAGTATGTATCATGTATCAAAGTCTTGTATGTATGTGTAGAAGTCTCATGTACCAAACTCGGGAAAAATTCAAATAATACCTAACTACAAATAATTCACGTAGCAATTAATCATTTAGCACATAACACATAAAGGGAGTCCTAGGGTTATAGTCTAGGTCATCGTGTCGAATAACCTAATTCCCTATAACCATGGCTCTGATACCAATCTGTCACACCCCGACCGATGGCGGAATCATCGAGGCGGACAATGGAATGATTGTTCAAAAGCACATGATAGCTAAAAGGTTGCATAATTCATTAATTAAATTTAAAGACAACAAGATCCAAATACAATACATTCCAAATAACCTAGTCTAGTTCAAAACATTGATTTATTTAACTAGGTCCATAGTTCTTAAGTGGAGAAATCTTCGGCAAGTAATCACATATCCAAACCTGAAACATTATTTAAATCAAGTGTCAACTAAAAAGTTGGTGAGTACATAGGTTTAGTAATTCCGGTAAATAGTAGTTGTAAATCGTTTTGCAACTCATTGTTTATCTTGTTAAACATAGTATGTAGGATGTAACATTTATTTAATCACAATTCAAACCGAGTTTGACGCGCTTGAACAGAGCACAACAGCTAAGTCCGGTATGTTTGAATATAGTTACCCACTATATCCGATATGTTTGAATATAACACGCGGTTATATCCGAGTATGCAGTAATAAACACCCTAACCGGGTGGGCTGGTCAGGCACAATAGATCTATCAATATTACAGTTGGTTGTCTTGTGTTTAAATGTATGTACATCCAAAGAATAAGCATATAGTCTCATGTATAACACGTACAAACAATGTGAGTAGCATGTATAATGTTTCACCCCAAAACGTATAAAAATGTAAAATAGGGGCTATGTAACTCACCTTGCAAGCGGGTATTTTTCCACGCGTGTAGGTGATAAGTATGTGGAAGCCTAAGCACGTTGATACCCTATGTAGATAAATGGGTATCATTGTATGTTTACATGTGCGTATTAGTATTTAATTGTGTATAGGTTTATAATAGCATTTCTCAGTGTTATTTGCATAAAAGTTGGTCCAGATTTACTTGAAATTACTGATTTGATCAAAACTGCTTTATAGTTGTGACAGGTATCGAAACTATGTTCAATCAAAACTACTAGTTTCGATTGACCATTTATAAGTGATACACAGGCTGACGAAACTACCATCTATCGAAACTACTAGTTTCGATTGATCATTTATAAGTGATATTCAGGCTGTCGAAACTACCATTTATCGAAACTACTAGTTTCGATTGATCATTTATAAGTGATACACAGGCTGTCGAAACTACCATCTATCGAAACTATTAGTTTCGATTGACCATTTACTCAATCGAAACTAAGTAGTTTCGATGGCCCAGACTTTAGCAATTAAAACAGTAATTCTTTTAGAACATTAGTTTGTCCGGAAATTGATGGTTTGGAGTCGTAACTTCGATTGGTTCGGTTTGCCTTATGATAACAGAAAGTAAAGAAACGAAGTTGAGGATTCTTACGTGGTCGCAAAGGGTCGAACGGCAGAGCTTTTAATCCGAGAATATCAAGAATGGGAATTCAAGCTTCGGGATGGAATTGGGCTCTAAGACTCTGGTCACAGCTTCACTCAGAGGCGACGAACACAATGCCGTCTTCAATTTGAAGTGAGAGTGGGTGAAAAAGGGGTCGCGAGCTCGAGCAGGTCCGACTATGGCTATTTATAGCCGAGCTTGATTTCTTTGTTAAAACGTGCAATTGGGCACGTTCCGACACTAGTCTGGACGAGACGAAACTAACCAGACATTCAACACATGTGGAGGTGGTCTGTCGGGCGCGAATTCGAACGTGGGTTTCTCGGCCACCAACAGGATCAGACGATCCTTATGTTGGGGAGACCAATTGGTCGGGGCCTTTTGTTCGCGTGGAGAAGACGAGCTCAGGGATGCCTGTAGCGGCTGTCGAGGTGCATGGGATAGCCCTGTCGGGGGTTCGCCGGAAAATGGCTTTACCCGCCGGACCAACGAAGGGGGTGACCGGATAAACGATTTGGGAATTGGCAGTTTTAGTCCCTGGAGTTTGGTTTGACTTAAATTAGCCCTTGAAATAAATACGGATGGGTCCTTGTACTTTAAATTGTCCAGAAACAGCCCCTCAACAGACTTTAGCTTAAAACCTTCTAGTTTGATTAATTACAAAACGACCCCTAAACTTTTTATTTAAATAAATTAATTTAATTTCAATTTAATTTCTTTTAAATCAATTAAATTTTGTATTATATCTTAAATGTTTTTATAAACTTATTTTATTATCATTATTATAAATAATTTTTATAAAAGTTATTTATCTTATTTAAATAGGTTATTTTATTAAATATACAACTTTTTAACTTTAGATTTTTATATAAAACTTTATATTAATTTTAAAATTTATAAAATTCTAATTAGTTTAAATCCGTAAATAAAATACCTATTTGTATAAAACCAAATAAAACTCTTACGCTTTATTAAAATAGAGAATGATTACACGATAATTATAATACAAGTGCGAGAACGAAAAATCCGAAACGTCACAGGTTAGGATTTAACAGAACACCTAATGGGATTACTAACTGGATTAACTCTAGAAGGTGTTACCACATGATTATGAGTTCTAAATCTTTGAATTGAATACGATCGGCTAACGATTAATGAGATGTAGGTTTGAACAAGTATATGTTTAATGTCGTGTTGTTATTTTATTAGTTAAAATAAATTTAATATAGGGTCGAAAAATCAGAAATGTTACAGTAAGTACACTAGACCCGTACCCTAGACACAAATATGTGAATTATGTGTTCAAATGATACGTGATATGTGATATGTGCCAAGTGATATGACGAGGGTATGGGGTAATGACGGATTAGTCTAAACACTAAACGAGAATAATGGAGTAGTCACGACGTATCCAAGGGGTGGTGGATACGCCGCTGGTACTTCCTATATATAAACCTCTTTGTGTACTTTGTGGTGAAACCATTATGAATGTTTAGGGGTATAGACTAATAAAGAATAAAGAAATATAGTAAACGTACGGGAGAACATCCAACCGGTATGTAGTTATTTGACAAACGGAATGTCCTGTCTAGGAAAGAGCGGTGTATAAATCTCTCCTAGACCCGTCGATCTTTCCTGGGACATCTCTGTTGGAGGTACTGCTCTGGAAGGAAAATCATCCCAGTTTACAATATATGACGAATAAAATATGAGATGAAAGTATACCATGCATAACAAATGTGAATACGTAATGAATATGAATACGTGAAATGCATGATGAATACGTGAATGCATGATGATACATGCAAACATGAATGAGTATGATGGAACGAGTCTAAACCCTAAAATGGAATAACAGAGTACTCACAAAGTGTTAGAGGGGTGGTGGATACGCCGCTGGTACTTCCTATATATAAACCCTTCTAATGCATCGTGGAGAAACTGTTACGAAGTTTTAAGGTAAGGACTGGTTGGTGAGTAAATCAAGCATACACATAAAATGAAAACAAATGCTTGATACATTTGGGAGGCTGTGAGTCAAAGATACTCAAGGTCCCAAATGAAATGAGATACCTGGCCTGTAAGGTGGATGTCAAAAAATAAAGAAGAAAAGGGAAAATCTAGGCCTTCGGGGCTGAAAGAGTAAACTCTAGGCCCACGGGGCTGAAAGAGTAAAAGATTCCAAGCCTACGGGGCTGAGGAACGAATGAGTCTTCGTGAAAAATGCTAGGGGTCTATACTGACGAGTATAAGGACCTTGCCAATACTCAGACCGGAGGTATGACCTGTGATGGTTGCGAGGGGGTTAGCACACCCATAAAATATACGAAAAGCGTGACCGAAGGTACGTCCGGAAATGGTCACGTGGGCTCGAGAGTCCCAGAAAACTTGAACAATAAGAACCTAAAGGGTTCATAATAAAATGAACGATGCAGTGTACTTACTTAGCGTAAGCTAATTCAAAACCATTTTCCAAACACTAAAGGAAAGAAGCACGTGAAATAAAGCTTCATGTGGACAGAGCTATCGGAGTTGGAAAATCCCTATGTATAAAGATGTAATTATATCATCTTTTGTAAAACAATATATTATTATAAATAAAAAGGTTATCTTAGCCATTATGGCAAGGTTTTTTTAATCTGGGACCAGTTTTTCGCATTAAACTCTGATAAAATAATAACAAGATAAGTATGGTGTTTCAAGTTGGTATCAGAGCACAGTTTGAGGGATTTAAGTATCAGAAAGGGTACTTAAACTCAAACCATAAGTGCTCATGATATAAACAGAGATTCAATCTGAAGCCGTCCAAGGAATCATGTTTGTTAAATTCCAGTGCTTAAATAGAAATACATGAGTATACGTGGGCAGAACTTTGTCTGAGATAAGCTCCATATGATAGTTGGGAGTATCAGGATGGTAATATACATTACCTTATGCCTGGCCAGTATAAGAGTTAATGCATGGGACCATCATGATATCCCAAACACCATATGATAACTTATGTCAGCAGATAGTAAGCTGGGAATATGAATATGCATGATTATGATATATGCATATATATGAATACATGAGTATTGAATAGGATTAAATTAATACGAGGCATGTAGTATAAAACCCTTAACTATGATCAGGGTAAACGAATGAGAGATTAAGCAATATCGTGTTTCAACAAATGGCTGAACATCATAACCACGAAATACATGACGAGGGAAGCCACAGGAGGACTGAGTCTCCACGTCATGATGAGGACGAAGTAGAACAAGTCCCGGAGAATATCCGGAGACAAATCGTAATAGAAGTAGGAAAAGCGTTCGATGCGAACTTTCCGATCCTACAAGCAGACTTATAGAATTCATTAGAGAGTTGGTTTGAAAGCCACAAGGATATTACTAACAATGGAGAAAGAGGAAATCCTAAAGTTTATGCGAAGTCAACTCGTTGTACATATAAGGATTTCATGACCTGTAAACCATTAGAGTTTAACGGAGCGGTAAAACCTTTAGAAAGTCAGAGGTGGATTGGCTCAATAGAAAGGGAATTCGATACATGCCATTGTGAGAAGGAGGAAGAAAACACCTTCGCCACCAATAAGCTGAAAGAACGAGCTGATGATTGGTGGGGAGTAGTGCAAAGGGAAAAAGGCAGAGAAAGAATTAAGAAAATGAGATGGGAAGAATTCAAGGATATTTTCCTAAAGCATTATTGCCCTCGAGCGGCAATTGAGAGAATCACTGAATAGTTTCTTCAACTCCGTCAAACAACGGAGACAATAGATGAGATCACGGGGATTTTATACGACAAAGCTAGGTTATGTCTAGCTTTATTAACAACCCCCGATATGTGGATGACGAGATATCATCTCGTTCTAAAAACATAAATCAGAGAATTTATCCATCCATCTAAGTGTACAAACTTTGAGGAAATGATTGACTGGGTTCGGGAACGCGAGACTGAGCTTAAGAGGCAAGCAGAAAGAGACGGAGGTTTAAGTTCAACAAATTGGAAGGCGGTTCCTCCCCAAGGAAAGGTATTCGAAGTTGCAGGACTTGTCGAAGGAGGCACCCAGGAGAGTGCCGATTCAAGCCCACAACTTGTCACAAGTGTGGGAAAATAGTACACACTGCATTGCAGTGTATGAGTGGCACCCGACTGTGCTACTAATAGAGGGAGAAGAATTGTAGAACCAAAGACTGATGGCTACAAAATTCTCTAAGTACAAATGCTACTGATCTCAGAGTTTGCTGCTGACCAACAAACTGCTGCGGACAAGCTTATCTGCTACGGATACTTGTTCTCCTGCTGAAGAACAAATCTGCTGCGGATAGCCTTATCTGCTGAAGACCAAAGTTGATGCGGATAAGCTTCTTAGCAGCATCAACACTTGATGCTTCTGACAGGCAAATCATCAGCAACTCTGGATGGTTACATCTTGCTGCTGATCAACATCTTTGTTGCTGACAGCCTTGTGCCTTGAAGACAAATCGTTGCAGCTGACTATCCATACCAAGCGTCACTGACAACTTTCTGCAAAAGCAACTGACACACTCAAAGCAGAAGGAACCTCAATGGCACAACCAATGACGGACAACAATGCTCTTCTCCAAGCATGCAAGTAATGATGCATAAAGAAGACGCTTCAATAAAGTTAACTAGATATAGACAAAACGTGTAATAGTTAGCTAGATACAACAGATCAACGGTCTGTGTTAGATCTGATCCTTAGAATCAAGGGGCTGTCTTGATTCTAAGTGCAGTATAAATAATCTGTAAACACTTCATTGTAAGTGTGCTTTTTGTGCTTTCTGATTGAGTTTCAATTGTAATCGTTTATCTGCAAAAGCTTAATACAACAGTGTTCTTAAAAGTATTCTTTCTGCCTGTTCGATTACATTTGTGTAGTTGTTATTGTTTCCGTCAATTTCAACTAAGAACAGAACCATCTTGTAATTTCACGATCCTACAAGTGGTATCAGAGCTTTGGCTCAGGTTAAACAAACTCACACTTGTTTAATCACTTCTGGTTCTCTTCTAAACTCTCTCTCTTTTATCAAGTCACCAAGAACAAAAATGGCACAAAGCAACTGGTTTGAAGACATCGCCAGCATCAACCGACCACCAAGATTGGTGTCTGGAGAAGACTACGACATGTGGAAAAATCGCATGGAAAGTTTTTTCTGCTATCAGGAGTACGGAATGTGGAAATCCATCAGGGATGGACCCTACATTCCCATGGTGGCATCTGCTGACTCTGGAGGACCATCAGTTCCAAAGGAGCCCTCCAAGTACTCAGAAGAGGATATAAAAAGGATGGAGGTGGACTTCAAGGCACTAGGAGCCATCCAAATGTGTCTTCTAAACGAAGTTTTTCATAACTTCAGAAGTTACAAAACTGCCAAAGAGCTCTGGGAAGCTCTTGAGAAAATGTTTGCTGGCTCGGAGGAAGTCAAAGAGAACAGAAGAGACATCCTGAAGCAGCATTATGAAAACTTCGTCTGGAAGGAAGGTAAGTCTCTTACTCTTGTAGGAGAGCTGCAGTGCTCAAAGGTGAAGCTAGAGAATGAAGATATTCTCAAGAAGTTCATCAGGTCTCTACCAAGCTGCTGGACACTTTACACAGTGTCAATCAGAAGAACGGAGAATCTGAAGACTCTCTAGATGACTGAGCTCTTTGGAATGCTAAAAACCTATGAGCTAGAGATGATTCAGGCAAAAGAAAGAAGCTCAAGCTACCAAACAGCCTCAACATCCACCACCACCTCCTCTGCCCTCCATTCTGAGCACTCGGGTCCTAGTTCAAGTAACTACTATCCTCCCATCATCACTCATCCTCAAACTCCAATCTCTCAAACAAACAGCTCACCATTTCTCCTAGAAGCTCCTCCTCAAACATCAACCTCTGCTGCTTTTGTTTCTGAAAACTCAAACAATATGTCCTTTATCAAGGAGGATCTGGAATGCTTTCATCCAGATGATTTAGAAGAAATGGACATATAGCACTCATATGCCATGCTCTCTATAAGAGCAAAGAGGTTCTACTCTAGAACCAGAAGACCCATTCCAAGTAACAACTCTAACACCAGAGTTGGCTTGGATAAAAGCAAACTAAGATGTTACAACTGTAACCTACTGGGTCACTTTGCTAGAGAATGCAAGACACCAAGAGCAAATCCAGTCACTTCTCAGTCAAGACAAGCTCACCAAGCCCAACCCAGACAACAACATCAAGCTACTCCTCCAGTTCAAACTGCAGCCTGTGCAACTGTTGGAACTTCTGAGTTCGACTGGAGCTTTCAATATGAAGAATTGCCCGTCAACAATCAAGCTCTAATGGCAGACACTACAGAGATACCACCTCAGGTATTTGAACATCTTTGCTCTCAAGCCTGTGTTGATAAAGTTTTGGGTTATAGAAAGCACAACCAAAACCTTATAGATCAAAATGAAGAGTTTCATCAGATGCAATCTGAGTTCAAAAAGGTTGAAAATACTTATAAAGAAAAGATTAACTGCCTTAAGAAAGAGATTTCATCGCTAAAACACGAACAAACTAATCTTGAAACTCAGATTGATGATCTACTGGTCAAACTAAAAGTTACCAGAGCTGAACTGGCAGAACAGAAAGTTCATGTTGAAAAATATGAATTTTCCTCCAAAAAGTTACAAAGACTTTTAGATATTCAAGTCCATGAGAAGGTAAAAACTGGACTTGGGTATAACAATGATCAGTACAATGTTGTTCCTCCTCCTGCTGACTATATTGCCATATACGAACCAAGCTTCAATGTTGAAAATCTTGACACTGCAAACCGAAACCTTGATCCTTCAACGGATGAACCTTTCATCGAAGACTGCACTACCTCATCGGAATCTGAGTCAACTCACTTAGACCATGATGAAACCAGTGCAGTCCCATCTGAAGTTGTTCTGAATAGAGTTGCAGTTTCTGCTGTTCTTCCAGCTGTTCCAGCCCCTGTACCATTCAAACAGATCAAGTACAGCTATCCTCCAGATGGAATAAAGCTAAACATTAAAAAGGGACAGACATCAGAACCCACAAACCCCAAGCCTCAGTTCAAGCCAATCACAAAGAGAAAGGTATTTGATATATGTCGTAAGCCTGAAGAAAAAGTTCCATATGTTCAAAGGACCCTAGAAGAAGCCACCTTTGAACATAACAAAGCTCATCCATGGAACTTCAAGGATCTGTTCCAAAGAAAGGACTATGTCTACCTTTCAACAGACAAACTGGCAAAATCATGCTTTGTGTGTGGCAGATATAACCACACTGCCAGCACCTGCTTTCATTACCTGGAATACCAAAGAAATTCAAAGCAACATGCCTTTGAAAAGACTAACAAAAATAAGAAGGTAAGAAGCTAAGAAGACAAAGCAACTAAGTTCAGAGAGTCACTATCTCCCTCAAGAGTGAAGCTGCCTAAATCTCAACAAACTTGCATCATTTGTGGTGAATCAGACCACTTTGCTGCAAACTGTAAGCTTAACCCTTTCAACCAGATCCTTCATCAAGCCCCTCAAAGACAAAGGGTAAAGAAGGATCATCATACATCAGTTGTTAGTCCAGTTAAGCCTAAGAAAACAAAGCAGAAGCTTTCAGCAGCAACCAAGTCTGCTGCTGATAAGCTAAAATCCTCCGCAGCAAAATCTGCTGCTGATAAGGCAAAGACATCAGCAGCAAGAGTGTCCACTGCTGATAAGGCAAAATCCAAGGCAAAGCCTACAGTAGCAAAGAATGCTGACACTTCAACAAAACTGTCAGCAGCAGGATCTACTGTTAACAAGCCAGAAACATCAGTAGCAAAATATGCTGCTGACAGTGTGAGGAAAACTAGAAAATCACCAACAAGGCAATGGAAAGCCAAACCATCTTCAAGCACTGTCATTGGTTCCATTGACTGTAAACATACTGAAAAGGATAAACTAACAACCATCTTTTTCAAGTCTGCAGACTCTTGGGTTCCTTCTACTAATTAGAAATATATCATGTGCAGGGACAGCCAGGTCACAAGAATAACACTTGGGTGGTAGACATTGGGTGTTCCAGGCACATGACAGGCAACAGATCCATCCTCTCAAACTTCAGACATTTCAATGGAGGATATGTTGCCTTTGGAAGTGACTCAATGGGAGGATCCATTACTAGACAAGGAACTGTGTCCAACGAAAGAATGAGCATTGATAAGGTCAACTATGTTAAAGAATTGGACTTCAATCTCATGAGTGTTACCCAGGTCTGCGACCAAAAGCATTGGATGCTCTTCACAGATAAAGAATGTTTTGTACTGACTCCAGGCTTATCCACACCTCCTCCAGAAAGCATTTTATTAACTGCTCAGAGAAAAGAAAATCTCTATGTATTGGACATGAATGAAGTCACTCCATCTGGGAGTGTTTCCTGCTTTTTATCAAAGGCCTCAGTTGATGAATCGGCTCTCTGGCATAGGAGATTAAGCCATGTTAATATCAAAACCATCAACAAATTGGTGAAGAATAATCTTGTCAGAGGGATTCCTGACAAAGAATTTCAGCTGGAAGACCACTGCATTGCATGCTTAAAGGGGAAGCAACACAAAAGCTCTCACAAGCCCAAGACCTTGAATACAAATGACACTCCACTGCAACTGCTGCATATGGATCTCTTTGGTCCTACAAATGTCATGTCAATGGGCAAGAAGTCGTACTGTCTGGTGATAACTGATGACTACACCAGATTCTCATGGGTATACTTCTTGAGAACTAAAGATGAAACTGCTGAAATTCTCAAATCCTACATTCTCAGGGTAGAGAATCAAAGCAATCAAAAGGTGATGATCATAAGGTGTGATCAAGGCACAGAGTTCAAGAACCACACCTTGAACTCTTTCTGTGAAAGCAAGGGGATAGAAAGACAATACAGTGCTCCAAGAACTCCTCAACAGAATGGAGTTGCTGAAAGAAGAAACAGAACTCTTATTGAGTCAGCAAGATCTATGTTTGCTGACTCAAAACTGCCACTCACATTCTGGGCAGAAGCAGTTAGCATAGCCTGTTATGTGCAAAACCGAGTTCTAATTGTCAAACCCCTCAACAAAACACCCTATGAACTTTGGTTTCAAAGAATTCCCTATATTGGGTTCCTAAAACCTTTTGGGTGTCCATGCACCATTCTCATCACACATGGGATTCTTCCTAAGTTTGGTGCCAAATCTGATGAAGGATATTTCGTAGGCTATTCCTCTCAATCAAAGGCCTATCAAGTATTCAATTCAAGAACAAGAATTGTTGAAGAATCAGCAAATGTGGAATGCAGAGAACACATTGTCTGTGAGCAGGGAAAAGGACCAAACTGGCTCTTTGACATAGACTAATTCTCCCAAATATTTGAGCCTCTCACCTTCTCAAATATGGAGTCTACGTCTACACAAACACATGCCTCCACTTCATCCACTGACTACATACTGGATTTTCCAAAATCCTCTATCAGTCTGAGAAGACCATCAATTGATCCTCCATCAGTTGTGGAAGCAATTGAAGCAAGTGAAGCAGGAACAAGACGGTCTAATATCACCAGCAACATCCTGTCTGAAACTGAAAATCTAAATGAAGACTCTTCGGTAAATGCTGAAGATGCTCTTGCTGAAAATATTGATGTGGATAATGCGGTTGAAGACTCTTCCACCATGAATGAAGAGGCCCCTGATCAAAATCAAAGCAATCTAGAGCAAGGGATACAACTGGAGGTGGTACCAGCACAGAGGATCCACAAAGAACATCCTCAAGAAAATATTATTGGTCAAATACACCAAGGAGTTCTCACAAGGAGCAAATCTCATGAGGCCAATATATGCTTGTTTTCTTGTTTCTTATCTCAGGTGGAACCCAAGAAGATAGATGAAGCACTCAAACACAGCAGCTGGATTGAAGCAATGCAGGAAGAATTGCTGCAATTCAAGAGGCAGGATGTCTGGAAACTTGTTGATCTTCCACCAGGTAAATATGCTATTGGCACACGATGAGTTTTTAGGAACAAGCAAGATGAGAGAGGCATTGTAGTCAAGAACAAAGCCAGACTTGTAGCTCAAGGCTAAACTCATGAAGAAGGGATTGACTATGATGAAGTCTTTGCTCCTGTTGCCAGACTGGAGGCCATCAGAATCTTCCTGGCATATGCTGCATCCAAGAATTTCACTGTCTATCAAATGGATGTCAAAAGTACCTTTCTGTATGGGAAGATTGGTGAGGAAGTATACGTCAAACAACCTCCAGGCTTTATAGATCCTGCACATCCTACTCAAGTGTTCAAACTGGACAAAGCTCTGTATGGCCTACATCAGGCACCAAGAGCCTGGTATGAAACCTTGTCAGGATATCTACTAAGCAACAACTTCAGAAGAGGTGCCATAGACCAGACCTTGTTTATCAAAGATGAAGGGGGAGAAATCTTACTAGTTCAAATTTATGTTGATGATATCATCTTTGGATCAACAAGGAAACAGCTGTGCAAAGACTTTGAGACTCTGATGCACTCAAAGTTTGAAATGAGTTTAATGGGTGAACTAAATTTCTTCTTGGGTCTACAAGTCAAACAGGTCCCAAATGGAATCTTCATCAGCCAATCCAAATATGTAAAGAACATTCTGGAAAGATTCAAAATGGTTGACTGCTCTGCTGCAAGAACCCACATGCAAGTGCATCATCAACTGACTCCAGACAAAGATGGCCAAGACACTGATCAACATCAGTATCGTGCAATGATAGGGTCCCTCATGTATCTCACTGCCTCAAGGCCAGATATCATGTTTGCAGTATGCCTCTATGCAAGATTTCAAGCAGCTCCAAAAGTTTCACATCTTCAGGCTGTCAAGGGAATCTTTAAATACCTAAAGGGTGCCCCAAGACTTGGGCTATGGTACTCTAAAAATGGCATGTTTAATCTATATGCATACACTGACAGTGACTATGGGGGATGCAACTTGGACAAAAAGTCCACTTCAGGGGGATGTCAGTTTCTGGGAGGGAGATTGATTTCATGGCAGTGCAAGAAGCAAACATGTATTTCAACTTCTACAGCTGAAGCAGAATACATTGCAGCTTCAAGTTGCTGTGCATAAGTCATCTGGATACAAAATCAAATGTTGGATTATGGGATGACTCTCATGGCAACTCCATTTCACATTGACAACATGAGTGCTATCTCAATCACAAACAATCCGGTTCAGCACTCAAAGACAAAGCACATTGACATCATGTATCAATTCATAAGAGATCAAGCTGAGAAAAAGAGGATTATTTTAACCAAAGTTCATACGAATGAGCAATATGTTGATTTGTTTACAAAACCTTTTGATGAAGCTAGATTTAAATATTTAGTTGAATCAATTGGTATGGTGAAATTTGATTAAAATCCATCTCCACTCTATTTTTGTGTTTTGTCTTATGATGTAAATAAAAGTTATAAGTCAGCAACATTTTTGTCCTTCAGGTGCTGACAGGTTTAATCCTCAACAGCAAAAGATTTGCAGCTGACTGCTTTAAGTTATCAGCAGGAACAGGCTTTCTGCGGATTTCTTTAAGACTGTCAGCAGCAACATCCTTGCTGCGGATTATTAAATCCATCAGCAGCAGATAAGTTTACTGCTGACAGACTTAACCTTCCGCATCCACAGCAATCAAGTTTGCTGCTGATTGGTAAATTTAAGTCCAAATTAACTTTTACCCGCTGATAAAATTCCCGCCAGTCTTTACCATGGCTGCCTCGGTGCATTACAGCTATAACAATAAAAGGTGAATTGGGTTGTACTGTACAAGTCATTTTACTTTTTCTCTCCTCTGCCGTTATAAAAACAAATCAAATTTCCACCTCTTCACCTTCCACTTCTCCCTAAACCAACATCACTTTCTTTCAAGTCCCCATCACTTTCAAAGCCCTTCATCCCTCACTGTCATACCCAACCAAGTGAAAGATATCCGAAGGATTCAATGATATGATCGACTTCTTATGTCGATAAAAGATACAATTTGCCCTCACAACCAACCATGTCACACATATCCCTCATATGGAGGATTTCTGGAGTACCGCCGTCTACTCTACCGAACAGGGGATTCCCCAAATCAAAGCCAAGGAAGACGGCAAGGATATCACCATCTCGGAAGTCACACTCTTCTCCAATGCATATCTCAGAAAAGAAGCGGATGTCATCAGGTAAGCTCCACACTTGTCTCCGTCTACCATGGTCTTCTTATTGCGCTTCTTCGCGCCACCGACGAGAAGAAGGACGAGCCGAAGATTTGACTCCTTCTGGATGTTGTAATCGGCTAGGGTTCTGCCGTCCTCGAGCTGTTTTCCGTCGAATATTAGACGCTGCTGATCTGGCGGAATACCTTCCTTATCTTGGATCTTTGCCTTCACGTTGTCGATTGTGTCAAAGGATTCGACCTCAAACGTGATCGTCTTACCCGTTAGGGTTTTCACGAAGATCTGCATTTTCACAGATCTGAAGTGATAACATGAGAACTGTTTCCAAAAAGGTTCTCAGGGGACAATGTTCCAGTGTTATCTACAATGCTGAACATACAGAGTACCCCGGGTGACAGTTCAGCAATCCCAGCTGATACTGATCCCACACCCTCCACCTCGCATCCTGAATAACAGTCTGCTTCAACCATTCGAACCCCTGTGCATACTACTAAGGATGCACAGACACAAACATTACTTACACCTGTTTTGGATGTTATCGTTCAATCGGAACACAGGGCCCCGGTTGAAACGACATATACTAGGAAAAGGGGCAAGAGAACTCCTTCTTCTCTTGCCTCCAAGGCCCAAACCCAACCTAACAGCCCTCACTCAGAATCACAACATTCTGGTGAGAATATCATAAGGGAAAGCCACATTATTAGGGAGACTCCTTTGGATGTCTCTCTATTAGGATCAGGATCACTTCCCGGATCTATAGAACAGCCCCCTGAGCCTTTCCTTTCTCTTCTGAACTTAAGTGTTGAGGAACCTGATCAAGATGATGTACCTTCTCCAACTACCACCATCTCGGAGGTACTGATTGATCTTGCTTCCAACACACCCATCCCAAGTTCTTCTACCCTGAAGGTCCACTCTAGGAGTTATGACAGAATGGATGTGGAAGAGGTTGTCACTACTGCTGGTCCATCAAATAACCAGGAGGACAATGACAACATTGCTAAGACCTCAACCACGGCAACTCACAGTGAGGATGTTTCCTTGGAAACTCCCCTCACTGAGAGGAATCCCAGGTGCCAAGAAACCATGGGTGATGGGGATGAAGAGGCTAGGCCTAAGGCCCCATCTGGATCTAAGGATTCCACAACTGTGGATAAGGACAGACTGAAACTTCATATCTTGGAATTGACGGCCAGGGTGAATATGATAGAGGCACATCAATGCCCAACTTTTCTTACTCCCTCCTTTGTATCAGTGGGCACCCAAACTGATGCACATTTGTCCACTGATGCAACCAAAAAGGGGGAGATGGTCCTAATGGAGAAAGACTCAGACAGTTTTGACGACTGCAGGCTATATTTCAGAGTACAAGATGGCTGTTTTCGAAGCTTTTTCCTTTGGTTGAAAGGATAGTCAGAAATGTGCAAAAACTTCAGCAACAAAGGCAATAAGAGAATTTTGATAGCATCAGTCTAGGGGGAGTTTGTAGAACCAAAGACTGATGGCTACAAAATTCTCTAAGTACAAATGCTACTGATCTCAGAGTTTGCTGCTGACCAACAAACTACTGCGGACAAGCTTATCTGCTGCGGATACGTGTTCTCCTGCTGAAGAACAAATCTGCTGCGGATAGCCTTATCTGCTGAAGACCAAAGTTGCTGCGGATAAGCTTCTCAGCAGCATCAACACTCGATGCTGATGACAGGAAAATCATCAGCAGCTCTGGATGGTTACATCTTGCTGCTGATCAACATCTTTGTTGCTGACAACCTTGTGCCTTGAAGACAAATCGTTGCAGCTGACTATCCATACCAAGCGTCACTGACAACTTTCTGCAAAAGCAATTGACACACTCAAAGCAGAAGGAACCTCAATGGCACAACCAATGACGGACAACAATGCTCTTCTCCAAGCATGCAAGTAATGATGCATAAAGAAGACGCTTCAATAAAGTTAACTAGATATAGACAAAACGTGTAATAGTTAGCTAGATACAACAGATCAACAGTCTGTGTTAGATCTGATCCTTAGAATCAAGGGGCTGTCTTGATTCTAAGTGCAGTATAAATAATCTGTAAACACTTCATTGTAAGTGTGCTTTTTGTGCTTTCTGATTGAGTTTCAATTGTAATCGTTTATCTGCAAAAGCTTAATACAACAGTGTTCTTAAAAGTATTCTTTCTGCATGTTCGATTACATTTGTGTAGTTGTTATTGTTTCCACCAATTTCAACTAAGAACAGAACCATCTTGTAATTTCACGATCCTACAAGAATATCTTTTCGACCTAATTCCATTGCCAATGCAAGAATTCGACGTAATCGTTGGAATGGACTGGTTATCTTCACATGCTACAACGATTATATGTAATCAGAAGATTGTACGATTCTTACAGGAAAGGAAGTTAGTGTCATTGGTGAATGACGAAACCAGATCACACTATGCACGATGGCCAAGATAAGTAGCTACGTAAGACAAGGTCATCAAGCCTTCTTAGCCTACGTAGTTGATGCGAATATGAAAGGGAAGGAACTGGATCAAGTTCGAATAGTGAAAGAATTCCCAGAAGTATTCCCAAACGATCTTCCAGGTGCTCCACCTGAGAGAGAGATTGAATTCAAGATTGATTTAATCCCTGAAGCTAAGCTGGTTAGCACCAACATAAATGAAGGAATTGATGTCACAACTGCAAGAGTTGTTGGACAAGGGATTCATACGTCCCATTGTATCCCCTTGGGATGCACCAATTCTGTTTGTAAAGAAGAAAGACGGTAGTATAAGGATGTGTATAGACTACCGCGAGTTGAACAGTTAATTATCAAGAATAGGTATCCTTTACCTAGAATTGATGATCTGTTTGATCAATTGCAAAGATCAAGTAGATTTTCCAAGATTGACTTAAGATCCGGTTATCATCAGGTCAAGGTACGAGAAGAAGATGTACCTAAGACGACTTTTAGAACTCGTTATGGACACTGTGAATTTGTAGTGATGCCATTTGGAGTAACAAATGCTCTGGTTGTTTTCATGGACCTCATGAATAGAGTATGCCGGCCAATGTTAGACAAATTTGTTATTGTCTTCATTGATGACATTCTAATTTATTCAAAGAATGAAGAAGAACACGCACAACACCTTCGGAAAGTACTTAGTACTTTACGAAAAGAGAAACTATACGCTAAATTCTCAAAATATGCATTCTGGTTGAGAGAAGTAATTTCTGGGTCATGTTATAAACGCAGAAGGTATCTCAGTAGACCCAGCAAAGGTAGAGGCTGTAATGAAATGGTCTCCACATAAGAATCCGTCGGAAGTTAGAAGTTTCTTGGGATTAGCTGGCTATTATAGAAGGTTCATCCAGGAATTCTCTAAGATATCCACCCCATTAACTAAGCTAACTCGAAAGAATTCGAAATACGAATGGAATGCGGCATAAGAGAAGGCATTCCAGATATTGAAAGAAATATTGACACAAGCACCAGTTCTGGCATTACCATAAGGAATAGAAGACTTTGTGGTGTACTCTGATGCCTCAAAAATTAGGTTAGGATGTGTTCTAATGCAAAGAGGAAAGATGATAGCCTACTCCTCTCGACAACTAAAGACACAAGAAGTAAACTATCCAACCCATGATCTAGAATTAGCTGCAGTAGTGTTTGCACTAAAGATCTAGAGGTATTACTTATATGGAACGAAGTGTACGATTTACACAGACCACAAAATTCTTAAGTATTTCTTTGACCAGAAGAACTTAAACATGAGACAACGACGGTGGTTGGAACTGGTCAAGGATTATGATTGTGAGATCTTATATCATCCCGGAAAGGCTAACGTAGTAGCCGATGCTCTAGGTCGAAAGGAAGAGCATCATCCTATTCGGGTGAAAGCATATAAGTTAGTGATAACTTCTGATTTCATAAGTCAGCTTCGAGATGCACAAATCGAAGCCTTACAAGGTGAGAATGTTAAGAAAGAAAGAATGGTTGGTCAGGAGAAGTTTCTAGAAGAGAATGAGTATAAAGTCAAGACTCGATTTGGTCGTATGTGGATACCACGATCAGGTGAGTTTAGACTTAAGATTCTCGATGAAGCTCATAAATCACGATATTCAATTCATCCGGGTACTACAAAGATGTACCAAGATCTGCGCAAAGATTATTGGTGGCCCGGAATGAAATTTGAAATCATGAAGTATGTAGCTAAATGCTCAACTTACCTACAAGTTAAAGCAGAAAATCAGAAGCCTTACAGAAAATTACAACCGTTAGAAATTCCAGAATGGAAATGGGAACATCTCACTATAGACTCCATAACTAAGCTACCAAAGACAGCTAGGGGTTATAATACCATTTGGGTAGTTGTGGATCGGTTAACTAAGAGTGCTCATTTCCTTGCAATACGTGAAACATACTCTTCAGAAAAGTTAGCCGATTTTTTCATCAAAGAAATTATTTCCAGACATGGAGTGCCAGTCTCGATTGTCTCTGATCGAGATACTCGTTTCACTTCACGTTTTTGGAAAAAGTTCCATGAGGAGATGGGAACTAGATTATTGATCAACACGGCATATCATCCTCAGACCGATGGTCAAAGTGAGAGGACGATACAAACTATTGAGGATATGATGCGTGCTTGCATAATTGATTTTGGTGGAAGCTGGGATAGCCATCTGCCATTAGTAGAGTTCTCATATAATAACAGCTACAATTCCAGTATTGGTATGCCACCATATGAAATGCTATATGGTCGAAGATGTAGAACTCCTGTATGTTGGGGAGAAGTTGGTCAGAAAGAATTGGACAGCAAAGAAATAGTTCAAGCCACGTCAGAAAAGCTTGACTTAATCAAAGCACGCTTGAAAGTTGCACAAGATATACAAAAGTCATACGCAGACAAGAGACGTAGACCAATAGAATTCCAAGAGGGAGATTATGTCTTGTTGAAAGTATCTCCTTGGAAAGGTTTAATCTGATTCAAGAAACGTGGAAAGCTAAGTCCACGATTCATTGGTCCTTTCAAAATCATCAAAAGAGTAGGAAAAGTAGCTTATCAGTTAGAGCTACCTGAAGAACTGAATAAGATACACAACACGTTTCATGTATCTTATTTAAGGAAATGTTTAGCAAATGAAGTTGCACACGTTCCTTTAGAAGAGATAGAAGTTGATGATAGGCTAGCATATATTGAAGAGCCTATCAAGATTCTAGACACAAAATAGAAGCAGCTACGTAACAAAACAATCAAACAAGTGTTAGTGCAATGGAAACACATAAAAAGGTCAGAGATGTCCTAGGAAAATGAGGATGAAATGAAGAAAAATTATTCTCAACTATTTAAGGATTAACAGATTTCGAGGACGAAACCTAATTTAAGAGGGGGGGGGGGAGTTGTAACATCCCAAATTTTAAAGGAGATAAAAGTCCAGGGCTAAAGTGTAAATACCCCAAAGTATAAGGGCTTAAAATAAAGAAATAGGAAAGAGGGGCCGGTAACCAAAGCATAACGGTCCGCTACATAGCACGCAAGAAAGACGGCTGGCAAGAGGCGGTAGCGGACCGCTACCGCCTAGCTTAGCGGTCTGCTACGGGTAGTGTCTCAGCCCTATAAATAGTTGGCAATAGTTGTTCATTTGAAACAACAACAAAACACCAACCATCACACACACATACACACGACTCCCGAGGAGCTCCGAACGACGATTACGAGCGCAGTGGTTACGAGTGCGGTATGCAACAAGTACGGTTCGAGTTCAGGAAAGCGTTTAAAAGCGAGGAACGAACTTAGGAACTATCCACTGGACCCGTACCCTAGACACAGATACGTGAATTATGTGTTCAAATGATACGTGAAATGTGATATGCGCTAAGTGATATGACGAGGGTATGGGGTAGTGACGGGTTAGTCTAAACACTAAACGGGAATAATGGAGTAGTCACGACGTATCCAAGGGGTGGTGGATACGCCGCTAATACTTCCTATATATAAACCTCTTGTGTACTTCCTGGTGAAACCATTATGAATGTTTAGGGGTATAGACTAATAAAGAATAAAGAAATATAGTAAACGTACGGGAGAACATCCAACCGGTATGTAGTTATTTGACAAACGGAATGTCCTGTCTAGGAAAGAGCGGTGTATAAATCTCTCCTAGACCCGTCGATCTTTCCTGGGACATCTCTATTGGAGGTACTGCTCTGGAAGGAAAATCACCCCAGTTTACAATATATGACGAATACGAATATGAGATGAAAGTATACCATGCATAACAAATGTGAATACGTGATGAATATGAATACGTGAAATGCATGATGAATACGTGAATGCATGATGATACATGCAAACATGAATGAGTATGATGGAACGAGTCTAAACCCTAAAATGGAATAACGGAGTACTCACGAAGTGTTAGAAGGGTGGTGGATACGCCGCTGGTACTTCCTATATATAAACCATTATAATGCATCATGGAGAAACCATTACGAAGTTTTAAGGTAAGGACTAGTTGGTGAGTAAATCAAGCATATACATGAAATGGAAATAAATTCTTGATACATTTGGGAGGCTGTGAGTTAAAGATACTTAAGGTCTCAAATAAAATGAGATACCCGGCCTGTAAGGTGGATCTTATTAAATAAAGAAGAAAAGAAAAGAAAATAAAAGGGAACTCTAGGCCTTCGGGGCTGAAAGAGTAAACTCTAGGCCTACGGGGCTGAAAGAGTAAAAGATTCCAAGCCTACGGGGCTGAAAGAGTAAAAGATTCTAAGCCTACGGGGCTGAGAAACGAATGAGTTTTCGTGACAAATGCAAGGGGTCTATACTGACGAGTATAAGGACCTTGCCAATACTCGGACCGGAGGTACGACCTGTGATGTTGCGAGGGGGTTAGCACACCCATAAAATATACGAAAAACGTGGCCGGAGGTACGTCTAGAGATGGTCACGTGGGCTCGAGAGCCCCAGAAAACTTGAACAATAAGAACCTAAAGGGTTCATAATAAAATGAACAATGCGGTGTACTTACTTAGCATAAGCTAATTCAAAACCATTTTCCAAACACTGCAGGAAACAAGCACGTGAAATAAAACTTTCTGTGGACAGAGCTATCGGAGTTGGAAAATCTCTATGTATAAAGATGCAATTATATCATCTTTTGTAAAACAATATATTATTATAAATAAAAAAATTATCTTAGCTATTATGTTAAGGTTTTGTTAATTTGTGACCCGTTTTCCGCATTAAACTTTGATAAAATAATAACAAGATAAATAGAGTGTTTCAAAAACTCATGGTCCGGATAAATCGTGCTCAATCCGGGGAGAGAGAAAGAGATTAAGGTCATGGGAGTTGAATCAGTTTAGGTGCATGAAGAAATGCAGTCACAATCAATTTGCACATATTTTTTTTATTTTTATCTTACCCCAATTGCTAATTTCCATAGATTCATACAAATAAAACAACTTATTAATCTGTAATGAAAAGGGTGAAAAGGGAGGAGAGAATAAAAAAAAATGGGTTAAAAAGGATTTTTGAAAAGACCAATTTATCCTTGATTTAACGTTAAAATTTTAACGAAGTTAGTTAGTTGGATGAAAATGGCTAGATTTTAAAAAGTTAGGGATCAAAAAGCTAAAAAAAAAATTTTGGATGAAAGTGGCTAAAATGGTCAAACCACAGGGACGAAAATGACACTTTACTCTTTAAATTATATTAAGTTAATTTTTAAAACATTTTTTTAACTTGATATTAAAATTTTGTTATGTAATTGATAAATGGTAATCCATATTAAATTCATTTGTTCAATTATATAATAACAATCCATAACTAAATAAAAGTAACATAATTAGATTGCTATTAAATATTTAAAAATATATTTCTTTTAATGTATATTTAATAAGAGAGAGAGGCAGGAAAATCATTCTAAGAATGCATCAGAAGGTGACACGTGTTTTATAATTTTACTCTTTTATTAAGTAGTATAAATATAAATATAGATATTATAGATATAGATGTGCCTTTCCATTTTAAATTGATTACCGTCCACTTGGTGGCGTGAAAGACGTGGCATACTTACGTTCCCGAGTCATCGTTTTATCGTTTGATCATGCGAACCCGTAACGTGCTTATTTTTACCTACGTTTTTTTTGTAATACGAATATGACGCATCATGCGGGATCAAATTCTAGTTTTTATTACAAGTAACACTTTGGTTAGCTTGGTAAGTAAATGGAGTTCGTAAGGGTGAAGGGGACATCCTGATAGTTTAAGTGGTGTCAGGATGTACATCTTTTTCATTTTAGATCTTTTATGAAATTTCATATCTTCTTTTTAAATTTATAAAATATCACATTCTTTAAAAAATATTTATAAAAATACCATATTTTTATAGTTTAGATGTAAATTATAATTTAAAAATATTTGATGTATGAATGTAAATTTTAATTAATGATAAGACAATTTAACACTTTAAATACGATGGGATAGCATATGTCTATGGTGTGAATTGAAAGCATGAAAACAAGGGCTCACAAATGTAAAATAAGTCCATTTTTTCTTAAAATTTGACCAGGTACCCATTTCAATTTCTTGCAGGCACCCACGAATGAGATCGAAACCCACAAGTTCTTCCAACTTCATCGTAATAGTGGGTTTAAATATTGTGTTTCGGAGATCTTCAAATCTCGTCGGTAAAATGAAGACGAGGTGCAGAGAGAGAGAGAGAGGGATAGATCGAGAGTAGGAAATGGTAATTTGCAGAAAATGAGAGCATGTTTGTTTCTGGGAAGAAGGAACTGTCAGGGAAAGTCGGTCAAAATATCTTAAACAAAATGTGATCCACTTATTTTTTATATTTTTTTTTGAAAAGCCAATTTATTCACAACCTAAAAACAAACAGAAAGAACATAAAGAGCCACCAATTACATATTTACAAACAACTAAAACCAACCCCACCCAAATACAATCAAAAATTGAATATACATCATTGATCCCACTTCAGCGACATCATTCTTTAGCGGTTTTTGACCTAAAGAAACCCCAAAATTTTTATTTCTTCTAATAGCTTCTCGATTTCCATGTTTGCCGATTTGAAGACCACTTCGTTCCTTCCTCTCCATAAGACCCAGCTGGCAATTAGTATTATAGATTGTACCATTCTTTTCTTTATCACCGAACCACTAACAATATCATGAAAGTTAACGAGATCCACTTATTTTTTATGAATCTATTTGTTGATTTTTATTCTTTTCTTTTTCGTTAAAATGTTTTACCCCTTATTTTTTCTATTAATCTATGCCTTTAAATCGATTGTTTATTATATATGTTTATTAGTGTTTAATTATTTTTGTTTATAACTAGTTATTTTTCTTCATGTTACGCGATATGAGTTTGGTAGTTATCAATTTGGCTCGTCCACGAACGTAGGTGTAATGGTAAAAATAATGTTGTTCGCTCATAACAGGTTCGACTCGTCACGGTACGACAACGGAACGGCTCTCGCTATAGGTAACGATAAAAAAAACCTTAGATTTTGAATACAACTCCGTTTAAATTTTTTTATATCGGAACGTTGACAAAATAAAAAAACTAAAAACAGCCGCGTCCTCCGTATTTTGAAAAAAGTTAACGAACGAAAGTTATTGAAGGAAAACGAAATTAATAGAAAATGAAACGGGCTAAAAGCGTATATTATATAATATAAGGGTTGAAAATGAAAATGTTGAAAAAAAAAACTAGATAAGTTTGGTGGGAAAACGAAAAGAACCAAAAGTTTACTATTTCCAGAGGTTTCTTTTAATCTATACTAGTTTTTTTCCCGCATTTCATAGCGGGAGTTTGGTTGTTTTTTTCCGCAACGTGGTAGTAGTTTGGTCGTTATTCGTTTGCCTCTTCGAAAACCATAAAAGCCGCGTGTTGCGGTGGAGCCGTACGATGACATTAACATGTCTAAGGGCGCGCTTGTGAACTTCGTTACACGTGTTATGACGGTGACATTCATGTACTTAAGTACATAAAACAAACGTATGAATCTGAGACGGGTCGGTTTTGGAGATAGTTTGGTCATTATCACTTCAGCTCGTCGAAAACCATAAAAGTCGTGCGTTGCAGCGGAGTGGTACGATGACCTTAACGTGGCTAAGGGCGTGTTTGCGAACTTTGTTACACGTGTTGTGATTTTGACATTCACGTGGTTAAGTAAATAAAAGAAATACAAGAAGTTGAGGCAGATCGGTTTTGGAGATTAAAACATATATTTATGTCTCGCACATTGCTAACAAAAAAGAAAAAAGAGGGAGAAAACCGAGAGTCAAACCCAAATGGCAAGAGACCAGACCAACTCTACCACAAACAATATTTTTGCTGTAATTCTAAAAATTAATTTATAACAAATGAAAACAGAAATAATTTTTTTAAAAAAAAGCCCTATTAGGCGCCGACGTTCCCTTTTAAGAACAAATGAAAACAGAAAAAAAAAATTAAAAAAATCCCTATTGGGCGCCGACATTCCCTTTTAAGGGAGAGTAAATTATCTTAACTTGTCTGATAACCCAGGTATAAAAATCAAAATGCATATGCTATTGAATTTTATAGTCTATAGGGTTATGAAGGTTATATTTAGTTATTTTAGTTTATTATTGTGAGTAGAGGAGTGATAAAGTAAGAGAGTTGATAACAACACAATTCGGGAAAAGGTCTTGATTTTCATTCCGTTTTAGGCCTCTAAAAAGCCGACCCTAAGACTTAGTTGGTGCTTTTCTTCACCCCCGCACCCTAATCATTGGATAACCATAATTCGTCTTCATCTTGTAATAGCTATTTAAAGATTTCCAGTTTCGTTTTACCCTATATTGAAGGTTTCTAGTTCGTATCCACAAGTAATATTTTAACCAGACCCGTTCTAACATTATCCGTTAATGTGTTTTTTTGACTCGACCCTTTCTAAACACACCCATTTCTGGCACCCGCTGACGAAAAATCCTAGATCCGCCACTGATTGGTGTACTATGCAATCAAAAGGTCGGGATTCAAATACTGGAGGGCGTATGTTATGGTGTATTTATCTTGAAAAAATATAAGAATTGTCGTTAAAAAAAGGTAAGAAAATGAAACTTCCACATTATTTACGTTTTTTTAACGACTAATCTGGATCATTGACGGATCACTGGAGTATCATCGTGCCACCAGCAGTACCACCGATCATATTCCAACACCAAGTCACCAATTCAGGAGTAAACCCAATTTTTCTAGAAAAAACCCCTTGTGAGATTCGAACCCAGGAACTTACGGTAATTGAGCCTTATCCACCACCAAGATGTCGCTGGGCTATTATGCCTTTGGCTGTTATTTACGTGTAACAATCCGGACTTTTAGGATTAACCTCGTTAGTAAATTCCGTTAAATCCTAACCTAATTAACTTTAATCCAAACCCCAGGGACTGATTCTGTCAGTAACTAAACTCAAACTACAAGGACTAGTTGTGTATTTAATCAAAACTTGAATATGTTGACTTTAGAAGTCAAAATCAGGAGTTTTGTGTCCCTGCTGACTTTTGAAAGTCAAACAAGCATGATCTTGACTCTAATTCGCGAGCCATAACCGAAATTCGTCCAATTTTGTAACGGTTATACACGTCCCAACCATTAAAGATCATTATTAACAAAATAAACACAATCATTGATTGGAATTTAATCCCAATTATGTGAATTCAAGTTAAAACCGTCAAACTCGTCCTTCTACTTACCAACTCACATCAGTTCGTGAATCATTCCTCAATCCACCACCCTGCGCATGTTAGACGAGTACTCCATAAGCATTTGCACAATCCAATTCGATCGGAATTGAAGCCGTAGTCGCTGGAGATCAAATTCGTCGTAGTCGGACCTGCGTTTTGATCGAGCACCATCAATTCCATCTCCATTCTATTAATTGTTTGCATCTACAGCTTCTCTTTAATGTCTAAATCAAAAGCCCTATGTTTATTGAGGCTTACATCATCGACTTGAACTCGAACCTAATTCTAGGGTTCATCCGAATCCGATTTGATCGAACCCTAACCTAAACACTATTTTAATCTAATTAATTGGTATGGTTAGAATCGCAATTCATTGTTTGTTAAAAGCCTCATGATTTCAATCCTTGATATTATCGAATCTGACGAATTTGAATATGTGTTCATAAAACTAGGGTTCGGTTTTTCAATCGAGTAATTAACGACCTTAAACTTGTTGTTTTTGAAATTAAATACACCAAAAGGTTCGAAATTCATTGAGGAACAAAACCCCTATGCTATCTTGTTCAATCGCGATCGAATCGGTGGGATTTGGGACTGATTTGTGGTTCGGATCGCGTAGGGGTGAAGAACACTGTGGGATTAAGTGTTAAAACCAATAGGATCCAAGTTCTGTCGCGATTCACTAGCGGGCAGATATGTTTAAAACACTAGACTCACACGCAGAAGACCCGGGTTCGAGTCCGGTCTCGTGATATTTTTATTTTGGGGACTTTTTCATTGATTTATACTTATACAATTAATTCCTATATTATGATAATGTAATATAATTACGTTTTAAACCCGAAAAACACCCGTAGACTTGTGTTTGGTTTTATAAACCGTTTTTAATGTATTCACCACGTTTAAATAATATATTTATATTATTCCTAAACCCATGACTCCAAATAAAATAATTATATATGTATATTATTTTCACCGTGTTAATAGTTACCGTGTCATGATTCAAACTTATAAATAATATAATTATTTATAGAATAAAAATAATATATTTATTATTTTTGCCACATAAATGATTATCGTATAAATTCTACGAGTTTAAAAATAATATAATAATTTATATTATTTTCCTAGATCATTATTTAATGGCGAAAACACACGAATATATTTATTAAATTTTATTATTCATAATTAGAAACGTTTGACATGAAACACTTTTATCTTAATTAGTATATTAAGAAATCCTTATTCACGTGGACAAGTTCGTCTACTCGTTGATCCTAAGTATGTTTTAGGACGTTCAAATCTTCCGTGTCGTCGTCACAAAAATCCCATTGTATCCCTAATTATTATGCTTATAATTCTAGGGCATACGTAGGCAGTTCACAGGCAAACTCTTGTGTTTCTTACTTGCATCCTTGTGTGGTGCTATCTATCCGTTCGCAGCTCAGGTGAGTTTTTATGGCCCCTTTTACTGTTTTTTAACTAGGGGAGAAAACATGACGCAAACACTTTTGATTTTTGTAATTCATATATGTTATCACTTGTATGACTATGCGTACACATTATCCTTAAAGTCCTCACATCGGACCGTTAATATGAACATAGCGAGGTAATTTGAGTAGTACTATTGGGTTTGACAAACCTCACCCTCGTTAGTCGCGCTAACTCGATTGGAGGTCGAACGGGTGCAATATTGACCTAATCATGCACCATGGTTGGTGGGAGGCATATAAACAGTTAGCTTCGGTTGCGAGCGCATTAGTAAACATGAATATGGGTTAGCTTCGTGTTGATATATATATATATATATATATATATATATATATATATTAAATGTACATTAATGTGGTAAATGCTTTATTACTATATTGAAACCTGTGAACTCACCAACCTAGTGTTGACCCGTTTTTCCTACATGTTATCTTAAAACGCTAAGCTAAGGCACAGGTGCATGATTAGGACATGCATGGAGTCCTAATATTATCTTATTAATAATCAAGACATTTAGACTATCGTATTTACTTTGTTTTGAACTAGATATTGGGCACGTTTGTTTTGCGCATTTACTTTTTATTCATCGCTTCCGCATTTACTCTGAACTTTTATAATATTTCAATTTGAGTCCCATATGGTGTAGTTTGATACAACTAATGACTGAGATCCCGGTTTGTCACGCCCCAAACGGTAAAAATCCGTTAGTGGAATTTGGGGGCGTGACAGATTGATATTAAATCCATTGGTTAGAGAGAACTAGGACTGGATACTAGACTATAACCGCACACATGCATTAGTTACATGACACAGACACCCATACCTGATACACATAGCACCCATACGTACATTGCAGTGCAGGCATGTTAACACCAACCATATCACCCTCTGTTGACGAGGAACACATCATTTACATTGCATCATCATTCCCAGTGGCGACACTCGGGGAATCACCAGAACAACATCCACTCCCGTCCGAGGGCAGCGAGACGGAGCCTTCGGAGGAGTCACTTACACCACCATCATCTGTCGGGTATGGTGGGACTTCTCAGGTCCATGTTATGGACACACTCAGCACTAGCACATGTCTTTTTGGGAGTGGGGTTTGTCGGAGGTGAGTCCCTACTGTACCCACTAGCAACAATACGCCGAGTGAAGGCAGACCGTTGCACGCATTACTACAGATTCCAGTGACACTTAGATGTCATCACTTTCCAGAGCCATGGGCTCACGTCTTTGGTCGATATTCTGTTGAGAATAGGTTGACCACAAAGTTGAGAACACATTGCTCATTGCATACTCAAACCCTATCTTGACTCAGTGGGAAGAACAACTACTTTGCTCCTTCCTGTAACTCGTATCCATGAACTAGTTTCACTTCTCGAAGTCGCGTTTCGCGTGCATGATTCCGTCTACAATCCGCTGGATTGGACTCTCGTATTGTGTTTCAACTCGAGTGAATACTCGGATCAAACGATTCCCGACTACCTATCCTGGTAAGAGTCCTAGTTGATCAACTTATGGTTGATGACTAAGCCTTTCGATAAATTATCATCTCTCACAACACTCTGTACTCAGCAATGCAAACTAAAGGACATTATGACACACGACAGGGAAAACTAGGGTGAGCATGCAAGCAAATTATCATTATGGGTGCACACGTAATAGTAATTTGAGGTGCATATAAATCCTGGTGAAACCTAGTGTGTGGATAAATGGTCCAAATCAGTGATTTACAGACTTAAGCTTCCACTGTCGGGTGAAGTTCTCGTAACCCGCTCGACGACTAGTTGGTATTGTTAAACCTGTTCAACAGTTGATAAACGCGACTATCAGGTTAAAAATGTTTACTGACACATTGAACTATCATCAATAGAATCCATCGTTTTATCTCACTCATGTAAGAGTCTTAGTGAAATTAAGACGCTCATCTAAACGTGATCACGGAAACCACCTCGATTGAAACTCTAATGGAACCTCATAGTATACCCATCGACTCCAACTATGTAAGCGGAATTGGAAGAATTCTTTCCTGCTAACACGTTATTCCTTACACTCCAACAATAAATTCCCTTTGACTCTATTACCTTATCCTGCGACTAATCCTTAGTCTAATTAGATTTATACCCCAGCGTATCCAGTTGTTCCAATGACATTAGAAAGTGGGAATTTAATCTAACCAACCATCAGTTGAACACGATTACTTAAACGAACATCCTATCCCTTATGTTACTGGAATCTGTATCTCATTAAATTTCTTTTCCTACATGTGAACCTTTTCCCTTAACCTCTATGTTGACTCACGCTCACCTTATAAGCGCAGGTCTCACTAGAAGTCTCAGCGTGACCTCACAAATTTCCTACTAGTACGGTTGTACACCAACTCTATTAGACATTAGGTACACTATAGAAATAGTGGATGGTTAAATAATTGAAACAACCCACATTCTTAGAGGATGTAAGCTAGGATCAATTGGTCATAAGTTTGACATTGACCTCACGTAAGTCACACTTAGCAGTTTTGACATGACTGTCGGTATGGATTGGTTATCTAAGAACCGAGTCGAAATCATTTGCCATGACAAATTGTTCGCCTTCCTCTCCCGAGTGGAGAAACCCTTTCTGTCCAAGGCGAAAGGAGTGGTGCAGTCGTTGGCATCATACCCTACATGAAAGCACAAAAGTGTCTTCGAAAAGGTCATACTACTATTATGGCTCTCGTCGTCGAGCTGCCATCTGAGGAGAAGAAGATTGACGATATCCCGATCGTACGTGACTATCCGAAAGTATTTCCCGAAGACTTACCTAGTATTCCACCACATCGTCAAGATGAATCTCAAATTGACCTAGCACTCGGAGCAACGCCTATTGCTCGGGCACCCTACAGACTTGCATCCAGTGAATTACAAGAACTTTCTACACAACTGCAAGAGTTGTTGGGTAAAGGTTTCATCCGACCTAGCTCATCGCCATGGGGAGCCCCAGTCTTATCTGTCAAGAAGAAAGACGGGACTTTCTGCATGTTCATCGACTATCGTGAGATGAACAAAGTGACGATCAAGAATCGTTATCCTCTACCCCGCATTCATGGTCTGTTTGATCAACTCCAAAGATCAAGCTTCTATTCCAAGATAGATCTTAGATCCGGTTACCATCAACTGAGAGTCCGAGACAAGGATATCTCAAAGACTGCATTCAGAACCTGGTACGGCCATTACGAGTTTTTGGTTATGCCATTCGATTTAACCAACGCACCCGCGGTGTTCATGGACCTCATGAACAGTGCGTGTAAGCCCTACTTTGATCAGTTCGTCATCGTGTTCATTGACGACATCCTCATCTATTCCAAGAACAAGGAAGAACATGAGGAACATCTGCGTTTAATCCTTGAATTGCTAAAGCAAGAGCAATTGTATGCCAAATTCTCTAAGTGCGAATTCTGGATTCACGAAGATTCAACTTCTAGGACATGTAGTCAACGAGAAAGGAATACATATCGATCCATCTAAAGTAGAAGCCATCAAGAATTAGGCAGCACCAACAACTCTGACAGAGGTGCGACAATTTCTGGGATTGGCTGGCTACTACTACCGATTCATCGAAGGAATCTCGAATATCGCTCAACCCCTCACTGCTCTAACTAAAAAGGGTAAAACCCTTTACCTGGAGCAATTCTCAGGAATCAGCATTTCAACTGCTCAAACAGAAACTTTGTAGTGTACCTATCCTATCTCTTCCAGATGGAACGGATTACTTCGTAGTGTATTGCGATACCTCTATTCAAGGCCTTGGTTGTGTGTTAATTCAACGCGAAAAGGTTATCGCATACGCTTCCCGTCAATTGAAAGTTCATGAGAAAAACTACACTCCCATGACTTAGAATTGGGAGCTGTAGTGTTTGCATTGAAAATCTTGAGACATTACTTGTACGGTACCAAGTGCACCGTTTACACCGATCACAAGAGTCTTCAGCACATCTTCAAACAGAAAGAGTTGAACATCCAACAACTTCGTTGGATCGAACTTTTGAACGAGTATGATTGTGCTATCAAGTATCATCCGGGCAAGGCTAACGTAGTAGCTGATGCCTAAGCTGAAAAGAAACTAAGCCCAGACGAGTTCGAGCATTACAGCTCACTATCCACCTCGGATTACATGATCAGATTCGTAGTGCTCAACTTGCAACCCTGAAAGAGGGAAAACCTACTGTTGGAATCCACACGTGATATGGAAAACCAACTCGAGGTTAAATCAGACGGTATTCGCTAATTCGTGGAGCGAATATGAGTTCCAAAGTACATGAACATAAGGGAACTTGTAATGGATGAATCTCACAAATCTCGCTATTGTATTAACCCTAGTACCGACAAGGTGTACCATGACCCAAAGGTACTATATTGGTGGTCGAACATGAAAGCTGATATAGCCACCTATGTGAACAAATGCCTGACTTGCTCAAGGGTCAAAGTGGAATACCAAAAGTCTTCTGGTTTGCTCCAACAGCCAGAAATCCCGATGTGGAAATAGGAGCAGATTTCCATGGACTTTATCACTAAACTACCCCGAGCTCCTAGCGGATGCGACACCATCTGGGTGATTGTAGATCGCTTGAATAAATCTGGTCACTTTCTAGCAATCAAAGAAACTGATAAGATGGAGAAGTAAACTCGCGTTTATCTGAAAGAAGTAATCTCTCGGCACGGAGTGCCAATTTCAATCATCTCTGATCATGACGCTTGATTTACTTCACGTTTCTGGTAATCTTTATAGAAGGCTCTAGGCACGCGCCTAGATATGAGCACAACATACCATCCTCAAACAGATGGCCAGACAGAACATATCATTCAAACCCTAGAGGACATGTTACGAGCTTGTGTGAATGACTTCGGAAATAGTTGGGAAACTCACTTGCCCTTAGTGGAGTTTTCCTACAATAACAGTTATCACACTAGTATCAAAGCAGCACCATTCGAGGCATTATACGGACGGAAATGCCGATCTCCTATTTGTTGGGCTGAAGTTGGGGATAGCCAACTTACGGGTCCTGAACTCGTTTTCGAAACCTCAGAAAAGATCGTTCAAATTAGAAACCGTATGACGGCAGCTCGTGATCGTCAAAAGAGCTATGTCGATAAGTGTCGTAAACCGTTAGAGTTTCAACTAGGCGACATGGTCTTATTAAAATTCTCACCTTGGAAAGGTGTAATTCGTTTTGGGAAACGAGGCAAACTAAACCCTCGTTATGTTGGACCGTTCAAGATAGTAAAGAGAATTGGCCCAGTAGCGTATCAACTGGACCTACCTGCAGGACTTAGTGGTGTACACAATGTCTTTCATGTCTTGAACTTGAAGAAATGTCTAGCAGACGAGACACTCGCAGTTCCTCTTGAGGAACTACACATCGATGAACAGTTGCGTTTCATCGAGGAACTCGTAGAAATCATGGATAGGGAAGTCAAAACGGTCAAACGCAGTAAAATCCCTATTGTCAGAGTTCGTTGGAACTCGAAACGCGGACCGGAATTCACGTGGGAGCGTGAGGATCAGATGATGCGCAAGTATTCTCATCTGTTCAAGCACTTCACGTTAAAATCTTAAGGTACTATTCTAATTTTAGGGACGAAAATTCTTTCAACTAGGGGATGATGTGACATCCGGAAAAAAAAAATTTATTTATTCTAATTTTCGGGACAAAAATTCTTTCAACTAGGGGATAATGTGACAATCCGGACTTTTAGGATTAACCCCGTTAGTAAATTTCGTTAAATCCTAACCTAATTAACTTTAATCCAAACCCCAGGGACTGATTCTGTCAGTATCTAAACTCAAACTACAAGGACTAGTTGTGTATTTAATCAAAACTTGAATATGTTGACTTTAGAAGTCAAAATCAGGAGTTTTGTGTCCCTGCTGACTTTTGAAAGTCAAACAAGCATGATCTTGACTCTAATTCGCGAGCCATAACCGAAATTCATCCAATTTTGTAATGGTTATACACGTCCTAACCATTAAAGATCATTATTAACAAAATAAACACAATCATTGATTGGAATTTAATCCCAATTATGGGAATTCAAGTTAAAACCGTCGAACTCGTCCTTCTACTTACCAACTCACATCAGTTCGTGAATCATTCCTCAATCCACCACCCTGCGCATGCTAGACGAGTCCCCCATAAGCATTTACACAATCCAATTCGATCGGAATTGAAGCCGTAGTCGCCGGAGATCAAAGTCGTCGTAGTCGGACCTGCGTTTTGATCGAGCACCATCAATTCCATCTCCATTCTAGTAATTTTTTTGCATCTATAGCTTCGCTTTAATGTCTAAATCAGAAGCCCTATGTTTATTGAGGCTTACATCATCGACTTGAACTCGAACCCAATTCTAGGGTTCATCCGAATCCGATTTGATCGAACCCTAACCTAAACACTATTTCAATCTAATTAATTGGTATGGTTAGAATCGCAATTCATTGTTTGTGAAAAGCCTTATGATTTCAATCCTTGGTATTATCGAATCTGACGAATTTGAATATGTGTTCATAAAACTAGGGATGGGTTTTTCAATCGAGTAATTAATGACCTTAAACTTGTTGTTTTTGAAATTAAATACACCCAAAGGTTTGAAATTCATTGAGGAACAAAACCCCTATTGTAAGGCCCCAAACCCGGGAGGCCTCACTTGTTAGATTTACTCATTCACACAGTTCTTAAACTTTAATATCAAATAACGCAGCGGAAAATACTTCATTAAACATAACCATTACATTGTTCAACATGCGGAAGCGTAACATAGTCTATTACATAAACATAACGTAAGCTAATCATAACGGGATGCCAGTTTTCATGATCAACCGAGTAACTCTTCTCGCTTGCAAAGCATCACCGTCCATCATCCATACCTGCCTTAACCTGAATGTGCATACTAAAAAGTCAGCTACGCTGGTGAGTTCTAGCTTTACATAAAACCTTAACATAAACATTTTGCCAAAAACATAACATACATTTGTTTAACAAAAGTGTACATAAAACATGCAATAACTTAACATAATCAAAACATCGTAACATAGCATCATAACATAAGTCAACATGAACCGAATCTACGCCTTCTCGTAACCGTCAATCCCATACATTGCATACCAGCGGATGAACTTAAGGCTCGTTACCTCTAAGTCATTCGTCACCCAGGTCCCCTAAGGCTCGTTACCTCTAGGTGGACCCAACATATGTCTCCTAAGGCTCGTTACCTCTAAGTAGACCAAACATACGTCTCCTAAGGCTCGTTACCTCTAGGTAGACCAAACATACGTCTCCTAAGGCTCGTTACCTCTAGGTAGACCAAACATATGTCTCCTAAGGCTCGTTACCTCTAGGTAGATAGAACATAACTTAGGCACTATTTCCCCGCAAGGAATAGTACCTTCCATCGGGATCCCGGTAATCCCATGAGTGACCGTCGTCACCCCATCATCAACCAGTTGTACAACCGTTAGCCAGCCACAAAGGCCCCCCGTAAGGGTGAGGCCAATACATACATAAATACATACATACATACCTTAGCTCCCGTAGGAACTCGTAGCAGATTCGTTCATTCGTGACTTTCATAAAACCTTTACCTCATTTTAGTTAAAGCATTTGTACGTTTTATTAAACAAAACATCATCTCTTTCGTAAACCTTTCGTAAACTTCATTTG
Organism: Smallanthus sonchifolius; assembly: GCA_023525975.1. NCBI lineage: Eukaryota > Viridiplantae > Streptophyta > Magnoliopsida > Asterales > Asteraceae > Smallanthus > Smallanthus sonchifolius. The sequence continues at coordinate 23,968,637 of CM042043.1, forward strand.
GCAAAACATTTCATAAACATCATCCCGTAAACTTCATTTCGTAAACATCACATCGTAAACATCGTTTCGTAAACATCATTTCATAAACATCATTTCGTAAACCTCGTTTCGTAAACCTCATTTCAAAACATCATTCCGTATGTATGCACACCAGCCCAAAAACATTTAATTAAAACATTTAAAGAAGGGCTTCTATAACTCACCTGATAAGCTAATCTGGGTTGTCCTAAACAAAGGTCCCCTAACGTCACTTCCGATCTGAATTGATTAGTTAAATACACATCAGACCAAATCCCGACTCTAACGGTTTAACCTTCTAAACATACTGATTTTACTTAACCAGCCTGATGCCTGCGCACTTAGCAAGTGCGCAGGGCCTTGCTCTTGCGTACTTAATAAGTGCGCAAACATTGCTTCATGCATACTTGATAAGTACGCATGACCCTCTTCCTGCGTACTTGATAAGTACGCAGGGCCCTCTTCCTGCGTACTTGATAAGTACGCAGGATCTGCTTCCTCGTAAAAAACCCTAACTTTCGCATTCGGGTCTGATCACGTCAAGATCCCGAGCTTGTTTACATCCAAAATGTTTTCTTTTCATTAAGGAACTCAAATCTATATTTTTCTTCCAATTTTATCCGTAAAAATGTTACCTTTTCGTCGAAAACCCGAAAACGAACAAAAACTCATATCTAGGCTAGACCGTTACCTGTATCAAGCTTCTGATCCGGAGGTTCTTCTCACAAGCTCTGGAGCTACACACTTCTTCAATCTCGGGTCGATCCGCCAACTTTCTCTCTCTACGGTTTCTCTCTCTAGATGTTGCAAATGAGAGAAATGGTTGGTGACCTTGGCTATTTATAGGGGAGGCTCCCCTTCCAACCCGCCGGCCCATCCGGCCCGACCCGACATGCCTCGTTCGTTTATTCCGTTATTATAACTGTCGTTTTATTTTTGGGATGTTACACCTATGATATCTTGTTCAATCGCGATCGAATCGGTGGGATTTGGGACTGATTTGTGGTTCAGATCGCGTAGGGGTGAAGAACACTGGGGGATTAAGTGTTAAAACCAATCGGATCCAAGTTCTGTCGCGATTCACTAGCGGGCAGAGATGGTTAAAACACTAGACTCACACGCAGGAGACTCGGGTTCGAGTCCGGTCTCCTGCAATTTTTATTTTGGGGACTTTTTCATTGATTTATACTTATACAATTAATTCCTATATTATGATAATGCAATATAATTACATTTTAAACCCGGAAAAACACCCGTAGACTTGTGTTTGGTTTTATAAACCGTTTTTAATGTTTTCGTCACGTTTAAATAATATATTTATATTATTCCTAAAACCATGACTCCTTTTACTGTTTTTTAACTGATTTGTGGTTCGGATCGCAGCTTAGATGAGTTTTCATGGCCCTTTTACTGTTTTTTAACTGGGGGAGAAAACATGACGCAAACACTTTTGATTTTTGTAATTCATATATGTTATGACTTGTATGACTATGCGTACACATTATCCTTTAAGTCCTCACATCGGACCGTTAATATGAACATAGCGAGGTAATTTGAGTAGTACTATTGGGTTTGACAAACCTCACCCGCGTTAGTCGCGCTAACTCGATTGGAGGTCAAACGGGTGCAATATTGACCTAATCATGTACCATGGTTGGTGGGAGGCATATAAACAGTTAGCTTCGGTTGCGAGCGCATTAGTAAACATGAATATGGGTTAGCTACGTGTTGATATATATATATATATATATATATATATATATATATATATATATATATATATATATTGAATGTACATTAATCTGGTAATCGCTTTATTACTATATTAAAACCTGTGAACTCACCAACCTAGTGTTGACCCGTTTTTTCTACATGTTTTCTCAGGACGCTAAGCTAAGACACATGTGCACGATTAGGACATGCATGGAGTCCTAATATTATCTTATTAATAATCAAGACATTTAGACTATCGTATTTACTTTGTTTTGAACTAGACATTGGGCGCGTTTGTTTTGCACATTTACTTTTTATTCATCATTTCCGCATTTACTCTGAACTTTTATAATATTTAAATTTGAGTCTCATATAGTGTCGTTTGATGTAACTAATTACTGAGACACTGGTTTGTCACGCACCAAACGATAAAACTCCGTTAGTGAAATTTGGGGATGTGACATTACGTAACTAAAGAATTTTTTCTAAAAGTCTTTATTTTTTAAATGAGCATATTTACAATTAACTTTAATAGTTTGTATGGCACGAGTATTTATAACTAGTTGTATCATTTTGTAGACCCACTTGAGTTGAGTAAACTTGTGAAAACCTTATCAAAAATTAAAATTATCAAAAATTAAAATGCTTTTTTGGTAGCTTTTATATATGATATCACGACTTTTAACCATTTTAAAAAAAATTTGACATTTACAATATGTAACATCCTTTGATTTAAATGTGTAACACGTTGAATTTACCCTAAAACGAGATTTTTTTTTTCATTTTTTCATAATCTTGTTTAAAGTAGTCGGCGCTTTTTTTTAGGTGACAAAAATGGTTATAAAACCTATCTTTTTTTTTAAATAAATATAAAAAAGTTACATAGGATTTTCACATGATTTTTCAACCCAAATGAATTTTTGTTTTATAGTTTCCCTCGTTTTATATACTTCATATAATGCTTTAAATTTATTCTAGATATAAGGTTAAGAATGTGATTATATTTATAGTTTTCTTAATTTCATGGTGCAGGTTTTTTTCTTAAGTTAACTTGCTAAACACATGGATTCATTTCATTTTATATTCTTTGTTTGTTTAGAATTTATTTTGATTTAGGGTTAACAGTATGGTTATATTTCTAGTTAGGTTTCTTTAAGAAACTTACAAAGATAAAAATAATACAAGATTAAAATGTGAAATTTACTCCTTATTCGGCGTCCTCATGTGACACATTTAATTGATCAAACACTCGAATCGTTTAGGAGGTGAGATGGGGCAAATTCATAAAGAAACCTTAAAATAGGATGAGTAATGTAAAAAATCTTACTACTCTAATAAATGAAAATCTCTTCAGTACACGTGTCATTCTCTGGTTATCTCTCATCTTTATTTTCCCGTCTCTCTCTCATATTAAATATTAGATTTTTTATTTTTCTCTCCTATTAAATAATAATCTTTATATTAATAAATCTAATTACGAATACTTATTATTTAATTATAAATAGTTATTATATCATCAATCAAATGAACTTAATATGAACTAAAATTTATCAATTAAATTAAAAAATTAATACTCAGTTGAAAAAAAAATGTTTTAAAAACTAACTTAACAGACCTTATAACTGTCACGACAAATTACATTTTTTAAAAACATATTTTGACAAATGTGTTTGTTAACAAATTAAATTATATTTTATTCAATCGATATAATATACTGGTTTATTCAACCCGTGTATTACACGAGTTTTTTAAAATATTTATTACTAAATATATAATATTTTATTTATTTAACCCGTGTAATACACGTGATTTTAACCTAGTAATATTTAAAGACGAATACATCCAAATCATGCTTCAAAAACATTGTATATTATGCACTAAAAACTTATATTTTGGGAAAATATGTAATTTTATAAGACTAGAGGAGGATATATGTAATTCTCACATTTTATATTGCTGAAATTATTAGTTCAAATTAAGGAAAATATTAACCGATGTTGGACCATTTATTTTATTTTTTGTGTTTAAAATGTTCTTTTAGAAATCTTATTATATTTTTTATGAGAAAATCAGTAACGTGTTATTTTGACATTTACTTTTTTAAAGAAAAAAAAAATCACATGTTGTTTCTAAAAACCAATTAAATTCCTCTTAATGATATTTTGAAAGAAAAAAACTAATCATTTATACAGTTAGCCTAAATTACTACCCTATAATCACGACACGTACATACATACACATAAACATCTAGACATCTTACTAACATAATAAATAAAAATCTTTTGTGTCACGTGTCATTCTCTGGTTACTCATCACTCTTATTTTTTTCGTCTCTCTTTTCTATTAATTAATAACTAGTTTAGATCCCGTGTCTATACACGGGGTGAAATATATCAATACATAAAAATTTTAAATCTTTATATATATATTTTACATGTGTAAAAAATATTACATATAGTAAGGATAGAAAACAAATTCAAAATTTATAAAAATTAATATATAATTGGGTTTCAAAAATATGTTAATTACTATTTTTTAATATAATTTGACTTTTATTTACTATTTGATTGAAAATAAAAATTATATAATTAAATTTTAAAGTTTCTTATGATAAGAGATAATTTGAAATAAATATGTTTTATTAGTATAATTAGTATTTTTTTATTTAAATATATATTATTATTAAAAGATAGAAGTGCATTAAATAAGAGAGAGAGGCGGGGAAAAATGATGAGAATGAATATGGAGGCGACACGTGGCATGCAAAAACCTTTATATAGTATAGATTATTCATCTTCTCTCTCATATTAAATAGTAATCTTTGTATTAATAAATAAAAATCATATGGATATGTGTCAATTTGTGGTTAATTTTTATCATTTTTTTCTTTGTCTGTTTCCTATTAAATAATGATATCAAAACAATTTATTTTTATATGTTTAATATAAATCTAATTACAGATATTTATTATTTAATTAAAAATAGTTATTGTATCATCAATCAAATGAATTTAATACAAATTAACAGAGTTTATAACTGTCACGACAAATTACATTTTTTAAAGACATATTTTGACGAGTGTGTGTTAACAAATTACATTATATTTTGATCAAACAATGTAATACACTGATTTATTCAATCCTGCGTATTGCACGAGGTTTTAAAAATATAATTTTTTACTACTAATTAAGTATATAATATTTTATTTATTCAACTCATATAATACACGTGATTTTAAAAATATTTTATTTATTCAATCCTTCGAATTACTATGTTGTCCCACTATTATTTCCCGTTTCACAACCTAGTATATAATAGGAAAAAAAACAATTTAATGGGTGTTTATAAATATTAGAGTAAATTTTGCTTTTGGTTCCTGTGATTTGGGTTGTTTAACCTTTTTAGTTCAAAAATAAATGTCTTTAACATAATACATGTGTATTTTTCTAACCAGATTAGTGTCATAGACAATAATCCTGATAACTTTTTCTGTTAGTTATAGGGTATTTTAGTCATTTTATTTTTAAGTGAACTAGTTTAACCTTTTAAATACTATAAAAACTTATTTTAGGATCTTTTATAAAAACTTTTTTCTACTTTTTTTAAAACGTTTTTCTTTTACTTAAAATCATTTTTTTGTTTTTTTTCGTAAAAACAGTTTTTTTAACCTTTTTAAAAACATTTTTTAACTTTATGAAAACATATACCTTTTATTTTTTTTTTTATAAAAAACGTTTTTAAAAACATTTTTTTAGTTTTTTTTTATAAAAATGTTTTTTTAACTATTTTAAAAGCGTTTTTTTTTTACTTTTTTAAATGAACTAGTTTTTAAAATAGTGAACTATTTATAAAAAAAACCTTTTCAAAATAGTTAAAAAATGTTTTTATAAAAAAAAAATACTAAAAAGGTGTTTTTAAAAACGTTTTTTTATGAAGAAGTTAAAAAAAATATATTTTTAGAAAAGTTAAAAAAACGTTTTTAAAAAGGTTCAAAAAGACGTTTTTACGGGAAAAAAACTAAAAAATGATTTTAAATAAAAGTAAAAAAAAACGTTTTAAAAAAAGTTGAAAAAAACTTTTATTGAAATGAAAGGATTAAACTAGTTCATTTATAAATAAAATGACTAAAATGTTCTATACTTAACAGAAAAAATTAATATGATTAATGTCATGTACTAAAATGGTTACAAAATTACAATCACAGAGGCTGAAATGTTAAAAGATTTATTTTTAAACTAAAATGGTTAAACGGACCAAACCTCGGAAGCCAAAAGCGAAATTTACTCTAAATATTATCATTTATCAGTGTCACTATTGTAAATCGAAATAAAAAACCAAGTAATCTTGGACAATTTTACACTTTAACAATTAAGAAAACAATTTTTGGTGAAATAAAAATGGAAAAGGGTTTTGTGGGTTAGGTTATAGTAAAAACGGTTTTAAAAATAAGAAGGGTAAGAAAGATTTTAAGCTTGACATGTGTCATTTTATTGTTTTTAAAAGGAGAGCATAATGGTCAATGTGTAATATACCAGGTCAATGTGTAATACACCAGGTCAATGTGTAATACAAGGTCTGATATTACACAATGATCAGACCTGATATTACACAATGAAATGATATTACACAATGAGCATATTACACAATGACCTGACATATTTTAGCGAATTACACAATAATTAGCGAATTACACAATGAGCTGGAAAACGTAAAACACAATGATGAAAACATATAACACAATGATGAAAAATATTTGACACAATGAACTTGTATTACACAATGACCTGACTAATTACACAATTAACTTGTATTACACAATGACTTGACTAATTACACAATAAACTTGTATTACACAATGAACTTGTATTACACAATGACCAGACGTGGTATTACACAATGAACTTGTATTACACAATGACCTGACTAATTACACAATGAACTTGTATTACACGATGACCTGACTAATTACACAATGAGCTGAAAAACGTAAAACACAATGATAAATACATATAACACAATGAACTTGTATTACACATTAAACTTGTATTACACAGTGAACTTGTATTACACAATGAACTTGTATTACACAATGACCTGACTAATTACACAATGACCAGATATTACACAATGATCGGACGTGGTATTACATAATGAACTTGTATTACACGATGAACTTGTATTACACAATGAGCTTAAAAACATAAAACACAATGATAAATACATATAACACAATGAACTTGTATTACACAATGACCTGACTAATTACACAATGACCAGACGTGGTATTACACAATGAACTTGTATTACATGATGACCTGACTAATTACACAATGAGCTGAAAAACGTAAAACACAATGATAAATACATATAACACAATAAACTTGTATTACACATTGAACTTGTATTACACAGTGAACTTGTATTACGCAATGAATTTGTATTACACAGTGAACTTGTATTACACAATGACCTAACTAATTACACAATGACCAGATATTACACAATGACCAGACGTGGTATTACACAATGAACTTGTACTACACGATAAACTTGTATTACACAATGATAAATACATATAACACAATGAACTTGTATTACACATTGAACTTGTATTACACAATGAACTTGTATTACACAATGAACTTGTATTACGCAATGAGTTGGAAAACGTAATTTTTTTTTCTTTTTTGTTTATAACGACGCTATACTCGTTTTAAAGATAAAAAAAACTCGTTTTTATGGTGTAATTTTTTTGAAAAATTAATGTCGTATGTAAAAGTTATGAACGTTTAAAAATGAGGGGGGAACTTGATAAAAAGTCAAAAAAGTTGCCAAGACTAAAATACGCTTACAACAATTTTTTCTCATACAATTTAATCTCAACAATTAAATATTTTATATTTGGTCTAATGGCTCTAAATCTTTCTCATCCTTCTTAAAATTAGAATATTTTTTACCTGAACCTAATCGAGGGTTTTGTTTACCATTTCTTTCGATCTCTAAGAAACGAATAAAACATTTAAATATCTCAAAAATGTAAGAATAAAAATAATGAAAAGGGAATCGCCATAACTAAAACTATGGAAAGAAATAATAAAAAATCAATACGACTCTGCTGGGGATCGAACCCATAATCTCTGGTTTCGTAGACCAGCGCCTTATCCGTTGGGCCACAGAGTCATTCTTGTTAACCAATAGAGATCAATATATAAAAACATATTACATTTATGATTGGTGTAATTTTTAAACATCCGCATGGATTAACACTTTATTTTACTCTTTTCTTTTATCCTTGTTAAAAAAAGAAGGGAAATCTTTACCAAATAGTAACCAAGTTTCTTAAGTGTTTCATTTAAATACCTTAAAGTTTTTTTATCCCTTTAAAGTCACTTCAACCCGTTTTGGGGGTTTGGGTTTATGTGCGGCTCAGGATGTATCCGCTTATGCATTTGTGGCCTCGAGGACACAATCTTGGAGTTTACAGGACCACATTCTTCGGGGTTGTGATATTGGTGGTTTAGACTCTGATTATGGGTGTGCGATGGATCGCTTGCACATGTCCCTTCCTGATTTCGATCTTAGCGGTTTCTCTAATAAGGACACCCCCCCTAAAGCCCAACATGCCTTGGCGAATGCCTTATTTGGGAGTAAAGTTTGATTTATCATCTCGCCAAAAAGCGCTGTTTGAATGTCTTCGGGCTCCTCGGGTTCAAGATTTTCTAACAGTTATCACCATTAAAGGACTGGGACATCATATTTCGGCTGTGGAGTACCGAGCTATCCTCAAGTACCGGCTAATGATTCCTCTGTTTCCGACCGATGAGCCTTGCTCAGTTTGCCGCAAAGTATGTCTAGATTCTTTTGGCGAGCATGCGATTCATTGCAAGGAGCTACCTGGGTTTAAATACAAGCATGATTTGGTTAGGGATGTTCTTTGTGATGTTCTTAAGTGAGCAAGAGTTTCTGCTAAAAAAGAGGCCCCCTTGAACTTTTTGACAGATCCGCTTGAAGGGAGGTCTACTCTACGGCTGGCTGATATTCTTGTGTTTGGTTGGGCAGGGGGGAGACACGCTTTTGTGGACATTACAGGAGTGTCCCCTCTTGTGGGGCTTAGGGACAACGGAGTTGTTGCGGGCTATGCTGCGTTATAGGCTAAATCAGGCAAAGTTGCTAAACATGAGAAAGCTTGTTTAGAGAACCAACACGTGTTTATCCCTTTTGCTTTTGATACTTTTGGTTTTCTAGCATCGAAGGCAGTGAAATTCCTAAACAGGGTTCAGCGGGTCGTGCATAGTAATATTTCGGTCCCAAAACCCAAAGCTTTGTTTTTAGTAGTATCGGTTTTGCTATTCAAAAGGGGGTTGCGGCGCAACTTGTTGCCCGTTTACCTGTCACTTTATTGTAACCGTCCTTTTCTTGTAATTTGCTTTGAATATGTAATGAAAATTGAAAAACATTTAATATGAAAAAAGTCATTCAACTTTCACTAAGTGTTCCAATTCTATGTAATATTTTTATAAATGTTTAATTTTTTTTAAATTTGAATGAGGCAAATGAAATATATATGAATATTAGTTACCAATAAGTGAAATTTTTATTCAATTAACTTAAGATCAGAGGTAATAGTGAAGAAATAAAAGTTCATTAAATAATAAACAAGTTTCAAAATTGTTATGTTTAAGTCGAATTAGAAAAAAAATAATTGCTAAATAGTGAACAAGATTCATATATGTTTCATATATATCTCACTCAATATTAAAAATTTAAATATTTATAAAAATATTACATAGGATTGGAACACCCACTGAAAGTTGAGTGACTTTAGAGGTATAAAAAAACTTTGAAGTATTTAAATAGAATACTTGAGAAACTTGGTTACTATTGTATAAAATTATCCCAAAAAAGAATATTAGAAATCTATATCTATATCTATACTATATAATAAATAAAAGTTTTTAATGCCACGTGTCGCATCCATATTCAATCTCATCATTTTTTCCCGCTTCTCTCTCTTATTAAATACACTTCTATCTTTTAATAATAATATATATATTTTTAAAATATTAATCTTTATATTAATAAATTTTCTGACATAATTTAATAAGTGTATGTGTTATCAGATTATATTTTATTTCACAGGTTTATTCAACCCGTGTAAAACACGAGTTTTTAAAAAATAAAAATTTCATTACTTAATATATAATATTATATTTATTCAACCAGTGTAATACACGAGATTTTAACCTAGTATAAAATATATATAGTAATTATTCATCATAATTTTCAGATATTATGTCGTTATTTTTAGTAAAAACTTAATTATATGTTTTTATTTTGATGATTGTTTTACAACGTGACAAACCGAAAGAAATAGTCGAAAGCTTCTGGATACGTAACTTTAGGGAATAATAGGAGACGGTGCTATTCACGCGTTCATCGCCCGTTACAACAAATCAAATACACGCATTGTTCACGTCTCTCTAAAAATGCGCTTGTACTTAATGCATCAGCCGAGGTAATTAACTATTCACACGTTGATGTTTATTTTTTTTTAAATATTAATCTTTATATTAATAAATTTTCTAACATAATTTGACGAGTGTATGTGTTAACAGATTATATTGTATTTCACGGGTTTATTCAACCCATGTAAACACACGAGTTTTTAACAAAATAAAAAATTTATTACTTAATATATAATATTATATTTATTCAACCCGTGTAATACACGGGATTTTAACCTAGTATAAAATATATATAGTAATTATTCATCACAATTTTCAGATATTATGTCGCTATTTTTAGTAAAAACTCAATTATATGTTTTTTTTTATGATTGTTTTACAACTTGACAAACCAAAAGAAATAGTCGAAAGCTTCTGGATACGTAGCTTTAGGGAATAATAGGAGACGGTGCTATTCACGCGTTCATCGCCCGTTACAACAAATCAAATACACGCATTGTTCACGTCTCTCTAAAAATGCGCTTGTACTCAATGCATCAGCCGAGGTAATTCACTATTCACACGTTGATGTTTATTTTTTTTTAAATATTAATCTTTATATTAATAAATTTTCTAACATAATTTGACGAGTGTATGTGTTAACAGATTATATTGTATTCCACGGGTTTATTCAACCCATGTAAACACACGAGTGTTTAACAAAATAAAAATTTTATTACTTAATATTTAATATTATATTTATTCAACCCGTGTAATACACGAGATTTTAACCTAGTATAAAATATATATATATATATATATATATAGTAATTGTTCATCACAATTTTCAAATATTATGTCATTATTTTTAGTAAAAACTCAATTATATGTTTTTATTTTGATAATTGCTTTACAACTTAACAAACCGAAAGGTCGAAAGCTTCTGGATACGTGGCTTTAGGGCATAATAGGAGATGGTGCTATTCACGCGTTCATCGCCCGTTACAACAAATCAAATACACGCACTGTTCACGTCTATCTCTCTAAAAATGCGCTTGTACTCGATGCATCAGCCGAGGTAATTCACTATTCACACGTTGATATTTAATTTAGTTAATAATAATAAATATAAGTAAGTTGTTATTTATCAAACAAACAAATTAAATACATACATAAAAATACATATTAGAAGAAAAATATTATACACATGTTTTCGCCATAATAACTAGGGGTGTTCAAAACCGGATATCCGAAAATTCGGATATCCGAATTTCGGATATCCGAAAATTCGGATATCCGAATTTCGGATATCCGAAATTTTCAGATAGTGGATTTCACTATCCGAATCCGTATCCGAAATTTCGGATATCCGAATTTCGGATATCTGAAATTTCGGATACGGATTCGGATAGTGAAACGGATATCCGAAAATATAAAAAAAAAATTATATAAAAATAATATTTTTAAATTACAAAATCAATTAAAAACCTTAAAAAACATTAGAAAATATACATATAAAAATATATAAATATAATATATCGGGTTTTGATTCAAATTTTCTTATTTTTAAATAATAAAAACAATTAAAAAATATATATAAATATAATATTTCGGATATTCGGATATCCGAACTATCCGAAAATCACTATCCGAAAATTCGGATATCCGAATTTCGGATATCCGAATTTTCGGATAATTCGGATTCGGATTTTCGGATAATTCGGATTCGGTTTCGGATTCGGATTTTTTTGAACACCCCTAATAATAACTGTCACATGCATTTAAATATGCCAAATCTTCTTAATAAAACAATATAACCCAAATCACTAAAATAATAGCCTCCAAAAATTTAAACTAGTCACTAAATTGGCGTAACATCTATATCAATTATAACAAAGAGTAAAAATAAAGAGTAAAGTGTTATTTTCATCAATGTGGTTTAATCATTTTAATCATTTTTATTCAAAATTTTTTTTTAGCTTTTATGTCCCTGATTTTTTAAAATCTAGCCATTTTCACCTAAATGACTAACTCAAATAAAAATGTAACATTAGAATAGGAGATTTTTGTGTTTTCAAAAATTATTTTTTTAACTCCTTTTATTACTCCTCTTGTTCCCCCTCCATTGAAATTAATGGTCCCCACCTCCATTTCTCACCCCTCTTACTCCCTCTTGTTCTCTCCGAACACCACATTTGAAAAAAAAAAAAAAAACCACCATGGCAGCCCCACCGCCTCCCTCGTCAGAACCGTACTCTTCGTGTGCCGGAAAAGTCATATCCAGCAACGTTGACTAGTCCGACGGGAGCTTCCTTGATGACGTCCTAATTTGGCCGGGTATGCCGCCGCCTGAGGTGGTTTCCACCACCACCGGCGTGAAGAGGAGAAAAATGATGGCTAATGAAGAGAATGAAATTGGTGGACGATGGAGGTCTCCACTACCACCGGCGTGAAGACATCTATCAAATATAATCAAAGAATTTGTGGACTCACTATTCTAGAAGTTTTAGATATTTAGTTGATGATTCAGGATCCCAACTAAAATTCCCATCATGTATTTTGATACAAGCAAATGAATTTTCCAGTTATTGGTTTCTTTTTGTCCTTGTGTCTTTAAGTTCATCATCAACTAAGAAGGAATATTAATGCAGAAATCGCATCTGGTAAGAACCTTACGGGTTCAGACCATAGTTACCTAATACGCGGTTCGCTCCGGTACGGGTACGCGGTTCGGGTACGCAATTCGCTAGAGTAAACGCATTCGGTACGGAGGGGGGTAGGTTCATTTCGGTACGAACCGGTACGGTGTACCATGTAGTTCGGTTCAATGTACCCGAATGAAACATAAGTTCAAATACAATATAATACTAGCTAAATTCCAAATAAAAATAGAACTTCAAATACCATTTAATACTAACTTCAAATACCATTTAATACTAATATGAAAGGTCATTTTTATTGGGCTTAATAATAATGTTAAAAGTGAGTGGGCTGGGCCATCTCTCTTAATACAGACCCTAAACCTAAAAAAAACCTAAAAGATGCCCTGGAAAGAGAAAAGGTCAGCCACCCCCTTCCTTGGATCCCTTGCTTGCAGTCGATCTAGAGAAAAGGTCAGAGCAGCAATGGTGAAGCCTCTAATCCCATCACTTAACAGAGGGATGGTGTTGAAGATCGTTCCTCCGTCCAAAACCAGGTAACCCTCTAGCGAATTCGATGGCCAAAAATCGCGAATTCCACAGCGATTGGAACGATCGGAAATAGGGTTTGGTACAACGGATTCGAGGTAACTGGATCGCGAACCTGATCGATTGGGTACGCCGTACCATAGCGAATTGGAACGAAACGAATTGCGATTTGGTACATCGCGATCCAATACGGGGATCGCGTGTCTATGAACGAATTCGGTAACTATGGTTCAGACATAATTCTTAACACACATCTGAAGGAGCACTTTTCAATAACACACATCCAAAAAAGACAACGGAAGAAACAAGTGTTGGTGACATCCACCGGTTGTGCTGGCTGCCGGAGAAGATGACCGGAGATAATGACAGTGTGGGCTGTTCAAGTAGTGTTCAAACCTCAACGGAGTAATAAAAGGGGTTAAAAAAAGAATTTTTTAAAAGACGAAAATGCCCCTATTCTAACGTTAAACTTTTAACTGGGTTAGTTATTTGTATGAAAATGGCTAGATTTTGGAAAGCTAGGGACGGAAAAGTTAAAAAAAACTTTTTAGATGAAAGTGTCTAAAATGGTCAAACCCAAATAGTATTACACAAACAATGTATTTAAGACTCCTATAATATTTTCAATTTTTTTATTTTAAATCCTAAATTGATTAAATACCATTAAATGTTTCCATATTTCTTATAATTTTAAATTTTAAAAATTAAATGTAGGATAAATTTTGGTTGATTAATAACTTCACTTTTTTTAAATACATTATTTATAGTTAAATTTAACTAATTCATAAGATTTATAGTTGTTAATTTTCTTAATTTTTTTAAATATTATGAAAACTGTTACTATATAAGTGTTTTATTTATGTAAGCCGATGCTTAATTAGTTTATATATATGAATTTTGTAGGTTATGGAATAAAACGGGCTCAAACAAAGAAAAAAAGAGTTTAACGGACTCAAATGGACCAAGCTTGGAATTTGATTGGGCCAAATAAATTAGTGGATGATTAAATTTGTTTGGGCTCATGTTAATTTTATTTGCGTTAAGTGGGCTAGGCTATCACACCCCGCCAAGGCGGAAGTACGAGATGTAACCGGTATATCGCATTGAACACAAGTACAAGAGAAACTAAAAGGAAAATTATGCATTCCATTGAACCATACTAAATGCTTCTAACAAAAGTATAAAAACAAAAATCTCAAATCGGTACAATGTATCTAAAATGTCTGGCTAAACCAAGTACATATTCAAAACTAAAAACAATAATTTTAATCCAAAAGCGAGCCCCCATAAAATCTCTTCTTCAATTCGTTTACCTGAAATCATGTTTCGAAAACGGGTCAACTATAAAAATAGTTGATGAGTTCGCAAGTTTTGCGACTCTATAAAAAGTTTCTGATAAAATCCAAAGTGATCAAAAATCCGTTGATCGAGTACACATGTATTAGACAACATATTACCATGTGCCGCAATCAAAACCTCGACAAAATAAAAATAAAGTACCCCATACGAAAGTCTAATGCAAACAACCGCCTAAAAATTGGCTAACTTTGCGCCCAAATGACCCTACAAGTCTAGTTGGCGCGACCAAACCATGAACGAGGGTGTCAACCCAAGTAGTACTACTAAAAATTCCCAACGGCTACGCTTAGCTAATTGATTGCCCAAAATTGGGGACTTTAAGGCATTAAAAAAATAACTCATGTATTAATGTATCATATAACATATGACTAAAAATAAATAAAGAAACAACTTTCCCCTCAAAAAACAGTAAAACAATAAGTAAAAACGGGCCGTGAAACTCACCTGAACTGCATCGGTGAATAGTGTGACTTAGTCAATAAAAACCGCAAAGTACGGTTAACAGCCAAATTATACCAAAGTACGGTTAAATCCACAGAAGTCGCAAAACATGTGTCATAACCGAGTTCCACTAATCAAGTAGACAATAACAATGTATTTAAGACTCCTAAAATAAGTGACCAAGTCAACAAAACAAGAGTGGCTACGCAATCTATTGCATAACTAAAACTCGTGCATACGTGTACGAACCACTTAAAATTGTAAAACAGACTTTTATATAAATTCGTGACTTCAAAACTTAATGTTTAAGTTTTTAATAAAGTATAACATAAGTTATATAGTTATATGTGATAAAATCTCAAGTCACGTATTCGTTTGTCAAAAAAAAAAGTCGTTACGCGCATAAAATCTGGTTTACGTGTTAAAAATATTATTCGTTCAAAATTAACGTTTTAATATGATCTTGGCTTCCAAATATAAAGTCCAAAGTTAGGGTTCATTATATCCAAATGTTCTGTCCAAAATATTATAAAGGTTCTTATAAATTAAACTTTTATACCAAAAGCCCTCAAAATAGTAATTTTTATAAATATTTAATGGTCTATAATTCTGAAACAATATCTAGACTTAAAAGAAATACTTGAAACTTTTATCCAATGTTAATATATGTGAAAAATAATTAGTTCCACGTGAACCGGAGTTGAGTTTATAACCTAATAACCACTCTAAATACCAAATATTTCAATACTAAATATTTTTGGGTTCAATCCCCAACAAATGACACACAAAACTATTCTAACATAAAAAACTTTGCTTTTGTCCCCTGTGGTTTGGTCTGTTTAACTCTTTTAGCTTAAAAATAATTTTTTTAACATATCATCCCCCGAATTTGTATTTTTATAACTATTTCAGTCCATGCACTAACCCAGTTAACTTTTTCTGTTAAGTATATATGACATTTTTACTCATTTTATTTATATGTGAACTAGTTTAACCTTTTTAGTCCAATAAAAAAATTAAGGTTTTTTCATAAAAACCTTTTTTTTAAAAGGTTTTTGTTTCTTTTTTAAAATCATTTTTTTAGTTTTTTTTTTTGTAAAAATGTCTTTTTTCAACCTTTTTTACTTTTCCAAAAATAAATTTTCTTGATTTTTTCATAAGAACGTTTTTAAAAACATTTTTTTTATAAAAAACGTTGTTAGCTTTTTCGTAAATGTTTTTTAACTATTTTAAAAACATTTTTTTTTTACTTTTTTTAAGTGAACTAGTTTTTAAAATAGTGAACTTAAAAAAGTATTTTAAAAATAGTTAGAAAAACATTTTACAACAAAGATGAAAAATGTTTTTATAAAAAAAATGTTTTTTAAAAACGTTTTTTATGAAAAAAATTAAAAAATTTATTTTTAAAAAAGTTAAAAAACGTTTTTAAAAAACGACGTTTTTACAGGAAAAAAAACTAAAGAAATTTTTTAACCTTTTTAAAAATCACATTTTTTTAACTTTTGTTTTTAAATTCTTTTATTTTTTTTTTCATAAAAAACGGTTTTAAAAACATTTTTTTAGTTTTTTATTATAAAAATGTTTTTATCTCTTTCGTAAAATGTTTTTTTAACTGTTTTAAAAATGTATTTTTTAAAGTTCACTATTTCAAAAACTAGTTCATTTAAAAAGGTGAAAAAATGTTTTTTAAAATAGTTAAAAAACATTTTACGAAAAAGCTAAAAAAACGTTTTCATAAAAAAAACTGAAAATATGTTTTAAATTTTTTTTTATGGAAAAAATCATGAAAAAATGTTTTTAGAAAAGTTAAAAAGGTTAAAAAAAACTAAAAAATATTTTTAAATAAAAGTAGAAAAAACATTTTTTTATGAAAAAACTTAAAAAAAAGTTTTTATTTGGATTGAAAGGTTAAAACTAGTTTACTTAAAATTAAAATAAGTAAAATGTCCTATAGTTAACAGAAAAACTTAACAGGGTTAGTGTTATGGACTGGAATAGTTATAAAAGTACAACCTCAGGGGCTGATATATTAAAATATTCCTTTTTGGACTAAAAGAGTTAAACATGTCAAACCACATGGGCCAAAAACGAAATTTACTCTAAAATTAAAGTTTAACGGGTAAAGTTATACCTTCCGTATAAATGGTTCGCGTACGAGGAACCTCCCGTATTTCACATGCAATATGAACCAAAACCAACATTAGGATCGTTTTTATATCTCGAACATTTCCACATGCTCAAAATTGACATGCAATGTCGTTTGGATGACCATGCAACCCGATCAATTTCCTGTTTTCGATCCAACAAAATGTTACAATCTATTCGCATTCAAAATTATAGTTCTCAACATCGGATCGGAATTTCCTTCGGTTAAACCATTTATATAAGTGTTACAAAATTACTGTCCAAATATCGTCACGATCCAGCGGTCGGATCTCCGGGGATCGACGATTCTTTGAAACCAAGTTTTTCAATTTCAAAACTCCGATCAGTCGCATTCGAGGGTATAAAAAGCATACCTAAAGAGCTCTGATCATAAATTCCTCTGGTAGAGTTTTGCGTCTATGTGTTGGCAACATTATATCCAAAATTCATGCATTTCTAACAGTTGGATTTCTGGGGATCGTCCGATCTTTGAGACTGTGCATGTAACAACATTCTGGACAGATTCATATTTGACCCTTTTAACGAATTTAAGCAAGAATTTAGATAAATCTGAGCTTACCATTGCGTTCGTAGCGTCGAGAAATGGTTCCAGGTGAAAAACCACATCTTCGGCCACCGCTGGACCACCGCGGACCGCCGTTGGCTGCCACCGGACCACCACCACCACCACCTGAATTCTCTGCCCTCTCTCTCTAACTTTCTCTCTCTAAAAGTTGCCAATGAGAGATTTAGTGGGGTGACCCACTATATATAGTGTGGTGGTGTTGTACTACGTGTTTTGATGACGCTATACCGCTGAACCGAACCCGATAAAAATAAGGACGTTATGTTACCCAAAAATAACTCGTTATAATTTATTATTTTTCCTAGAGTCCTTGCGTCTTGTAAATATATATACTTTCGGATTTAAATTAAATTTTACGAAACCGCTCGACTCGGGTGTTAACACGTATATACCTGAACTTGATCAACTTTTTGACATTATACACCAAAATAAATTTTGCTATTATATTTCGTTCACTATTGAGTTCCTTTCGTATGAAAGTATATTTCAACATAATAATAATACTATTATTATTATTATTATTATACGAACTCGTCAAACACAGGTGTTGACCGTAAAAGTCGAGGTTGTCACATTCTCCCCCAGTTAACAGAATTTCGTCTCGAAATTCAACTGGTATAATAGTTGACAAGTTCTTTTTCGTAACTTGATTCATGTATAATCATCAAGGGAAATCTAGTTTCCTATATATAACATGGATATTTGACAAATCGAGATCTAAGAATAACAGAGAGTAGGTTACACCTAGTTACGCTCAAAAGAAAATTGAATAATCCTGAGAGAAAAATCCTTCGAATTTCAAAGAATCTATAGATCATTGTTTCATCGAATCAGTCAAAAGGTACACTGCTAGTGTAATTCGAAAGATTAAGAAATCTGTCATAGGATTGATATACATAGGTATACAAAGTTGGTACGAATTCATAATGATATCGATATAAAAATTTTGGTGATTTTGTATCCTTCTACTAGTGTAGGAAAGTATCATCATACTTTGTGCCGTGAAGGAATACTATCACATATAGCGACAAGAAAGTCTTTATCATAAGAGGTGCTATTAGAGTTTAAAAAAAAAGCAGTAGATTTCACCACGACTCATTGAGAATAAAACGTGCCACATTAATAACCAATGTCGAAGGTCATGAAGAATGATCATATCATGCAGTTAGAATACAGAGAGAACACATCATTAAAATGAAAGTTGTCGTCAATACGAACTTCCTTAGGTGGTATTACGGATTCATTGACTAAACACTTATACGATAAGTATCGTATATACCATTAAGTTGTTGAAGTAGTTTCAGTTCGTACATAACAAGACTAATCAAATGATTATTGCCAACCTCAACTCACCAAATAGGTGATCAAAATTTGTGTTAAAACAGAGCTTCCAGTGGCGCTTATATGATGCTAGTGTGATAACTGTTAGTGTAAGGAAATTCGACCTAAGGTAAAAGAGTATCCAAATTACCTCCAAATTTTATCACAAAAGCCCTGACCATATCCTCCAATGCATGAATAGTTCATTCACTTAGACCGTCAGCTTGAAGATAGTAAGCGGTGCTCGTATCTTAGCGTGTTCTCAAAGTTTTCTGTATCAGAAATGAGATGTAAAGCGACTATCCCTATCGGAGATAAAGGAAACAGGCACTCCATGCCTTGCTTAAATTTCACTACTATACGATCGAGGTAGCTTTACTATCTAGAAGTTCTCTCGGATAAGTAGGAAACATGAAGAGTTTGTTAATTGGTTAACAATGTCCCAAAATGAATCGTAGCCGCCCAATGTTCTAGGCAGACCTAGGAGATTATACTAAGATTCTGACGAGAAAAATTTGCTGAGAGTCAAAGTTACTCAATCCTATCAATGGTACAGGAAATGAGTCATCATAAAATAGATGTCACCGATGACCCGGTCCTATATAACCTCATCACAAAGCATTGGGATTGGTACTAACTCGTGTGTTAGTCTCGATATAATATAACCATGTTTGATGATTTTCAGCTAAAGGTTCATATACCTATTACTGAAGTTAGCAATGGGTTATATGATAATCAAGTCACCACAAGATCTAAATAGAGAAAGTGACTAAAAAAAAATCCATAATGATCTAATCAAGTAAATTAGTTAAAAGACTAGGTGCAAGTTCAATATTTGGACATTGAATTGACTACCACCAGAAATCGAATTTGATTAACAGTTAGAAAAGGAATTCTGAAATTTTAACAAGAAGTCCATATAAAAAAAATGGTCTACTCCACAAATAGAGTCGTCCAAATTTGATAAGATAACATTAGATGTCTACGTCTTTCTTGATGTGTATTGAAATGATTCAAAAGTAATCCGCTATTCATCTAGATGAGGAAATAAACAGTCACGTTGTGGAGATAATCTCATAATAATTATGTCCCTCGAAAATGATTATGAGATTGCTAACCCACAAAATGGGTAGACTTTGATGTAATATCATTGTCAATTTATCCTGTGGTTTGATTCTCATAAGGTAGACGTCAAAAAATAGGAGAGAGGATCAAGTAAACTTCAGGAATTTGCCAAATGTGAGGACGTCATGCTCATTGGTCCCTTAAAGATAATACAATCCCAAGCGGATCTTCAAGAGAGCAAAGTCAACTATGATTCGTCACGTGTTCCTCTTCCTGGTAGCGTAATGCTTTAATCGGTTAAGAAATCGTAAAGCACATAAATAAATTCAAAATTTCCCTCCTCTGATTTTAGGACACATCTTTCAATTTATAAAGTTTTCAAATTTCAACTTAGGTCCTCTCTTTCCATTAAAGTCGGTGAAAATGGACCATAAGGTTTAAGAGTTTGTCCTTAGATATCGCGTTGAATAGGGTTGAATTGATTATCTGCCAATAACTGGTAGTACAGTATGCCTACAACTTCCTTGACTCTCAAACGGTACCATTATGACTTACCATTTCTTATTTCACCCATACTGGTTATAGCCTGCAAATCTTTTGCATAAGGGTTTAAGCCATAAAATCGAAGCACAAGGAGAAATCAAAATTTGCAAAACATACGTGGCAATGTTCACCAAAAAGGACATTAGTTTCATACTAAGCCATAGATATTCCAAACATGAAAGGAAAAGAAAAAAAAATTGTAAATACAACCAAAAGAAACTTAAGCACAAGCCGCTCAGTGATCATAGTAAAAATACAACATGATAGAAATAAACGTGACAATGAACGTCGTAGAGATGGCTCCTCCCAAGTAAACAAGTTTTTCAAGTCAGATTTCCACAATATGAGTGTCGTGGTTAAGAGAATCAGGATTGAGTGTACCAAATTTCCATTGTGAATGCAGAGCAATCGCAATGGGAATTTCAAGTAGGTGTGAAACTGAGTTACTAAGAATATATATATATATATATATATATATATATATATGTATATATATCATGAGTATAGTGAGAATGACAAACACCGAAATGAGGATTTATACGAATGATCGTATAGAAAGGTTGTATTGCTCAAGAAAAGAAGCTTAAATTGCTTTAAGGAATTTCTCCATCCTATTTTTATTCCATCGATATTAGAGTGCGCTTGGATTATAAGATAAAATCCAAGATTATGTTGGGACCTCCGATGATAGTTGTACACTTACTACAAGTGTCAAGCATTGTAAAGATCCATGTTGAATTCACATGGCGAGTAAAATCTCAAAGGATGTGATTTAGCAAGTAAAAAAAATGGATGAGATATAATTTTCGTTGCTCAAGGTTCACTAAGGAATCGATTAGATCAAATTCGAATTTCTCTGGTTCCTTCAGAACTGTGAGAATGGTACACGAAGATCCACTAGGGGAGTCAGAAATGTCGAGGTCTGATTCACGCCAGACCGAGAGTCGGTCACAGGCGTCGATAGACAAGTAACGAAATCGAAAACATAAAATTCTTCAGCTGGATCTCCAAGGTGTAGCAACACTTTACAATGATTTTCCACATTCGGTTCAAGTACCGAGGTTAAATCGACTGAGAACAAGTCTCTTCGATGTCTCGGTCTAAATTGTCGTGCAAAAGAAATCTTGATAAGAGTTTTGGATCCATTACGATTTAAAGATAAAAGAAACATTTGATGTATTTGGCTCAAGCCTAAGGTAACGATAGTTTCTATCAATATTCGAATGACTGGGAATAAAGGTTAGAAATGTAGATTAATCAAAAACATTAACTCGGACAGTAAGACTCACTTGAGTTCTCATGCACTGCAAGTTATGATTACGTGTTCACCCGTAATAATAATTTACTGTGCATGGTCCCTATTGTGTTTATCCTATCCTAATCCCTCAGTTAAAAGGGATCTGAAATGTTCATTAGATTATGTCATCGTGTTGCACTTTTGCGTACGAATGTGTGTTCCATCTGATCACGCTTAGTTATATGTATCAATACTCATAGATCTGTTGTCTAAGGCTGCTGTTGGATGGAGGTAATTATAGAGAGGCACAACCGGCATCCACTAATATAAGAAAAAGTGTGTGGTGGAAGTCAGGCACTAATAATAAGGCAGAGATCCCCAAATTAGAGTCGAGCAAGCCTTGCTATAAATTTGTACATATACGTGAATCCAATGATCCAGCAAAAAAAAGTCATTGGGTCTCCTGACCCATAGAGCTCTCTCCTGTTTAGTCCTGCTTCTCCACCTCGGGTTCCCTTTAGATCGAGCAATTATGTATGCCATATCTCATGGCGAAAGTTCTAGCCATCTAATCCAGCAGATCACGAAAGGAAGTATATACCGCACAGAGTGAAAACAATAGATGTCAATAAGAAAGCCGACTCCACGGCTGAAGTAGATGCATGTGTGGTGTAGGTACATGTACAACCCGTGGTAACACCAAGACCGGTGACTGGTGATTATCATCACCCGAGTTCAACTCATAACTCAATCATCCAGGCTTAATGTGTCGAATCTCCATCATCATCGGCTCATAATAACATTTGTGATATCATGCGAGCCTGCTTATTGGTAACCATGACTAAAAGTGACAAACATGGACTACCGCAAACTTAACCAAAATCATCTAAAGAGTATGAGTAGTGCTTTGACGACGACATCATTATAACAAAACAATGTGTAGAAGATAAGCAAAAGGTAGTATGTAATGCACACATAATTCCTGTTCAATGCAATAAACTTAAGAGTTATAGTCTAGGTCTAGTCTCGAGTAAACCTAATTCTCTATAACCAGTGCTCTGATACCAAGTCTGTCACACCCCGCCAAGGCGGAAGTACGACATGTAACCGGTATATCGCATTGAACACAAGTATAAGAGAAACTAAAAGGAAAATTGTGCATTCAATTGAACCATACTACATGCTTCTAACAAAAGTACAAAAACAAAAATCCCAAATCGGTACAATGTATCTAAAATGTCTGGCTAAACCAAGTACATATTCAAAACTAAAAACAATAATTCTAATCCAAAAGCAAGCCCCCGTAAAAATCTCTTCTTCAATTCTGTTTACCTGAAAGCATGTTTCAAAAACGGGTCAACTATAAAAATAGTTGGTGAGTTCGCAGGTTTTGCAACTCTATAAAAAGTTTCTGATAAAAATCCAAAGTGATCAAAAATCCATTGATCGAGTACACATGTATTAGACAACATATTACCATGAGCCGCAACCAAAGCCTCGACGAAATAAAAATAAAGTACCCCATACGGAAGTTTAATGCAAACATCCGTCTAAAAATTGGCTAACTTTGCGCCCAAATGACCCTACAAGTCTGGTTGGCGCGACCAAACCATGAGCGGGGGTGTCAACCCAAGAAGTACTACTCAAATTTCCCAACGGCTACGCTCAGCTAATTGATTGCCTAAAATTGGAGATTTTAAGGCATTAAAAAAATAACTCATGTATTAATGTATCTTATAACATGTGACTAAAAATAAATAAATAAACAGTTTTCCCCAAAAACAGTAAAACAATAAGTAAAAACGGGTTGCGAAACTCAACTGAACAACATCGGTAAATAGTGTGACTTAGTCAACAAAAACCGCATAGTACAGTTAACATCCAAATTCTACCCAAGTACGGCTAAATCCACAGAAGTCGCAAAACAGATGTCCTAACCGAGTTCCACTAATCAAGTAGACACAAACAATGCATTTAGGACTCCTAAAATAAGTGACCAAGTCAACAAAACAAGAGTGGCTATGCAATCTATTACATACCTAAAACCCATGCATACGCGTATGAACCGCTTAAAGTTGTAAAACAGACTTTTATATAAATTTGTGACTTCAAATCTTAAAGTTTAAGTTTTTAATAAAGTATAACATAAGTTATATAATATATGTGATTAAATCTCAAGTCACGCATTCGTTTGTCAAAAAAAAAGTCGTTACGCGCGTAAAATCTGGTTTATAAATATTTAATGGTTCATAATTCTGAAACAATATCTAGACTTAAAATAAATACTTGAAACTTTTACCCAATGTTAATATATGTGAAAAATAATTACCGACCAAGTTTCTTAACTTTTAAATATCCAGATTATTTATTATGAATATAATACGCGTGAAAATCAACAAATTCGGGCAAAATAGTTAAACATGTTAAAAGTTCCCCAAATGTTTACCAGGTTAGTTATATATCCATATAAAGTCCCATTAAATATTTTAAGTTCAAAACTTTCCATAAGTATATAATCCAATTTCCACTTGTTAAAAATTAAGAAATACAAAATACATAGTTTTACAACGTCATAATTCATTAAATTTGGACAAAAGTCTATACATATCCTATACAAGCTTCTGTCTAAAAATTAGATTTTTATAATATTCGAAAGTATTTTTCCAAATTTCCAATCATTAAATTGTATTAAACTTGTATAAAATTTAGTAAATAATCCACTTCGATTTAGATTGCCAAACTTTTCAGATCTCACTTTTAATATAAGTGCTATAGTTTAAAAATAAATTTGGAAGCTAAATCAAAACTTTATAAAAATCCATCAAAAAAAACAAACAAACAATTGTTATATAAAAATAAATATATTAGTTTCACGTGAATCGGGGTTGGGTTTATAACTTAATAACCAATCTAAATACCAAATATTTCAATACTAAATATTTTTGCGTTCAATCCCCAACAAATGACACTCAAAACTATTCTAACATAAAATTAAAGTTTAACTGGTAAAGTTATACCTTAAGTATAAATGGTTCGCGTACGCGGAACCTCTCGTATTTCACATGCAATACGAACTAAAATCAACATTAGGATCGTTTTTATCTCTCGAGAATTTCCACATGCTCAAAATCGACATGCAATGCCGTTTGTATGGCCATGCCAGCCGATCAATTTTCTGTTTTCGATCCTAGAAACTGTTACAATCTGTTCGCATTCAAAATTATAGTTCCCAAAATTAGATCGGAATTTCCTTCAGTGAAAACATTTATATAATTGTTAAAAAATACTTTCCAAATATCGTCACGATCCAACGGTCGGATCTCCGGGGATCGACGATTATTTGAAACCCAGTTTTTCAATTCTGAAACTCCGATCAGTCGCATTTAAGGGTATAAAAAGCATACTTTTAGAGCCCTGATCACAAATTCATCTGGTAGGGTTTTGCGTCTATGTGTTGGCAACATTATATCTAAAATTCATGCATTTCTAACAGTCGAATTTTCGGGGATCGTTCGATCTTTGAGACCATGCATGCAACAACATTTTGGACAGATTCATATTTGACCTTTTTAACGAATTTAAGCAAGGATTTAGATAAATCTGAGCTTACCATTGCGTTCGTAACGTCGAGAAATGGTTCCAGGTGAAAAACCACATCTCCGGCCACCTTCGGCCACCGCCGGACCACCGCGGACGGCCGTCTGCTGCCAACGGACCACCGTCGGACCACTACCACCACCTGAATTCTCTGCTCTATCTCTCTAACTTTCTCTCTCTAAAATTTTCAAATGAGAGATTTATTGGGGTGACCCACTATATATAGTGTGGTGGTATTGTGCCGCGTGTTGTGATGACGGTATATCACTGAACCGAACCCGATAAAAATAATGACGTTATGTTATCCAAAAATAATTCGTTATAATTTATTATTTTTCCAAGAGTACTTGTGTCTCGTAAATATATATACTTTCGGATTTAAATTAAATTTTACGAAACCGCTCGATTCAGGTGTTAAGACGTATAGATCTGAACTTGATCAACTTTTTGACATTATAACACCAAAATAAATTTTGCTATTATCTTTCGTTCACTAACGAGTTCCTTTCGTATGAAAGTATATTTCAACATAATAATAATAATACTATTATTATTATTATACAAACTCGTCGAACATAGGTGTTGACCGTAAAAGTCGCGATTGTCACATAGGTCATATATATCTATACTACATAATAAACAAGTAAAATATAAGGACATTTGTCACAATTCTAGGCTTCCTCATTCTAATTTTCTCGCATCTCTCTCCTATTAATAACCAACTCCACTATTTTAGGCAACTAAATTAATTATTTGTTTCAATTTTTATCTACATGTTTTTTAATTTAAAATTGTGTTTATCATCAATTAATTTGTTTACTCATATTTTTATGAACTCTACAAACTGAAAACAATTTTATAGACATCTAGGATTCAAATAAAAAACTTTTAATTATATATTTACATATTCATATTGTTCCATTTTGACGAGTGTATATGTTAATAGATTACATTATATTTTATTCAACCCGTGTAATACACGGGTTTATTCAACCGATGTATTACACAGGTTTTAAAAACACAAATTTTTTATTTCTACGTATTTAACATTACATTTATTTAACACTTATAATACACAGGATTCTAAACTAGTCTATACTAATAAACAAGTAAAAAAAGGACACTTGTCAGCTTGTGGTTCAATCTCAGCTATGTTTTCCCGCCTCTCTCTTCTATTTAATACTATACTAAAAGAATATATATTTTTAAATATTTAATATCAATCTAATTATGGATATTTTTTATTTAATTATAGATTGTTATTATATCATTGAACAAATGAATTTAATATGGATTACCATTTATCAATTAAATAAAAAAAATAAAAGGTTAAAAAAATATTTTAAAAATTAACTTAATATAATTTATAACTGCCACGTTAAAGTGGACATATATTGACGAGTATATGTGTTAAAATATTACATTATATTTTATTTAACCCGTGTAAAATACGGGTTTTTAAAAACGTAATTTTTTATTTACTAATTATATAACATTATATTTATTTAACACGTGTAATACATGGGATTCTAACCTAGTAAAAGAATAATATATATATATACTAGCTTAGACCCCGTGTAATACACACAGGTGAAAAAAATCAATACATAAATTTTATTTATGTATTTTACATGTGTAAAAATGTATTACTGTATACTAAGGATATAAAACAAAATTTAAAATATGTAAAAATTAATATATAATTGGGTTTTGGAAATACGTCAATTACTATTTAATTTAATTTGATTTTCATTTACTATTTGATTGAAAATAAAAATTACATAATTAGATTTCAAAGTTTTTATTTACTATTTGATTGAAAATAAAAATTACATAATTTGATTGAAAATATAATTGGCACAACCCTAATACCCTCATTTTTTTGTTTTTATTTTCTTTTTTTAAGTTAAAACTAATACATAAAACACATTTTATTTATTCAATAAAATAAAAATAACAAGAAATACAAAAATTACATAGAATAAAAA
Organism: Smallanthus sonchifolius; assembly: GCA_023525975.1. Classification (NCBI taxonomy): domain Eukaryota; kingdom Viridiplantae; phylum Streptophyta; class Magnoliopsida; order Asterales; family Asteraceae; genus Smallanthus; species Smallanthus sonchifolius. Next base: position 23,996,281 of record CM042043.1, read on the forward strand.
TAAAATAACATAAAGTCAATCGAATATTCGTCATCCAAATGAATCGTGCTATCAACATGTTCAACAAGATCAAATCGTAGCCTAAAATGTGTACTCGCATCGTGCAACTCCGGAAAGACATTAACGTCTATAACTGGATTGATCGGAGGATCCCTAATTTAGATGTGTGATATTTCATTTACGTCATTTTTTATGATCATATTGTGGAGTAACATGCACGCATAAACCACATTCCTAATCTTTTCCGGCTTACGAGAGCGAGCGGGTCGTCTAAGTATACCCCATTTAGCTTTTAAAACACCGAAAGCTCGCTCGACGTTTTTTCTTAAACTTCTTTTCTTTTGGATCGGTTGGATATGAGAACGATTTCACAAACGTAGACCAAGTAGGGTATATACCATCGGTAAGATAGTATCCACGTTTGTATTCTCGCCCGTTGACATGAAATGGACATTTAGGCGAGGTTCCAAGTTGTTCGTCGGTAAATAATGGAGATTGTTGTAGAACATTGATGTCGTTGTTTGGGCCCGGCGGATCACAAAACGCATGCCAAAACCACAAATCATTAGAAGCCACCGCTTCGAGCATGATCGTCGGGTATTGGTGATCACCTCACATATATTGTTCACGTAGCCTTGTCAGACACATTCTCCAAACGAAATGTGTACAATCGATGCTACCGAGCATACCCGAAATGTCATGTTTTTCTTCATGCGCGTTGTACAAAAGTGCAACGTCGTGGCTTGTCGGTCTGCATAAGAACTCTTTACCATATAGTATTACTATGTCATTACAAAAATATTCTAGGCATTCACGTGAGGTCCTACAAGCCATACTTAAATACTCATCGTATTCGTCGGGAGGATTACCGGTTGCGAGTTGTTTGACTGCAGATGTGTATTTTTGTAACTCCACGAAACTCTTTTTCATCCTCCCGTCTAAGCCCTCTTGGAACCATTCAAATTTTGGTTCTATATCCGCAACAATTTTTAAAAATAAACGTTTTGACATCCAAAATCTATCACGAAATGTACCTTTATCAAATTTTGGATTTTCGTCGACGAAATAATCGTTCAATAGAGTTTCAAGGGCTTGTTCACGATCACGTGGTACATGTCTTTTTTTAGAGGTTGTCGTGTCTTCTTCTTCGGCTTGGGCGACAATATTTGTCAAAAATTGGAGACTAGACCCGCTATCGTGAGAAAATAGCAACTCGTAGTCACCGGATAATTCAGGAGGAACTAACAATTCGCGATCCATTATAGTGTATATTGAGTAGAAAAATAGATGAAAGAAAATTTTTTGGTATGAAAAATATTGTTTAGTTGTATGGTATTTATAATAGTAAAATTGTTTTTTTATATTTAATGCCCAACGGCATTATATCTGTTTTTTTGTTTGAATTGCATTCGGGTACTTACACCCGCAAAACACAAGTTTCTCACTCGGGTAAGGGGTCTGTGACGGTGTACCCGCGCGGGTATAGGAACCTGATAGCCTTACCCCATGGTGCCCCTTTACCCTTATATAGTATAGATATGAAAGCCGAAGTTTGGGATTTGAACGGCAACAGGAAGCAAGGATTGGACGGGAGGAGGGCATCACCGCAATCTTGGAAGAATTGCACGCATCACGAGAAATTGTTGGAAACTTGTGGCGGCTTGTTTTGTTTGTTTGGAGTTCACAAACAGAAAAAGAAAAGCAAATGTGGAGCTAGCTCACTTTATAGAGGCATATGCCTCTTAGAGGGGAGGTCTCAGATTCAAACCTGGGCAAGGGAGTACTTTAGAATTATTGGTGTAAAAGTAGAGTAAGAGTAACATTTGTCGTTAAAAAAAACAGAAAAAGAAAAAACTTGAGAAGCTAGAAAGTGGGTCACGACAATCTATTCTTGTTTGGTGGTTTCGTGGCATACAAAGAAAATGAATTGGAAGTTTTATTAAAGCAAGCACGTCAATTTAATAAGCAAGCAGGTGAATATTAATTGAAACTAACAGTTGAATTAATTAAGCTGCTAACTTAATTATTTTCTATTTACGATGAACGTTTATTATGACTTTTTAGATTCTGTTTTTCTCATGATTGACTAGACTTGTTTAAGTTATATAGGTTTTGATGATTGTTTGATTGATTTGTGGAATTCTTTCGGCTTATGTTTTTTATTGATGGATTCATGACAAAGTAAAGAACTTGATTTCAATTGGTATGATGTCTATGCATGTTTAACTCTGATTTGCAATTGATTTGTGTTTCATATGCGTTTTGTTGAATGTCTTTCAAATAATAGATGCATGTTATGTTTCTTACTATGTGTTTGTAACTAGTTTGTGGATCATTGATATCATCGTCCATAGAAACGCAGATTGAGAGTATTTTAGGGTTAGGTGTTCTTCCTACTTCAATAGCTGAAAGGTGCGGAGTTGTTGGGTATTCCTTGATGTTAGGGTTTTTAGGTAGATTGCTCTGGAAGGAGGGTTTCCTAGGGTTCCTTAGCATCATTGATATTCCGTATCATACCGGGAGTCTTCAGGTTACCCCGTATGTCTTAAGGCGTATTGAGATATTGAGACTAAGAGGTAATATATCTTTAGGGTACTTTAGCATTGTTAGAAATATCTGAGAGGTGATCCTACTAACTGGTGAGTTTACACGTTCCTTAGGGTTTTCTATTAGGTCACACCCGAAGAATGATTCGGGATCCTTAGATTGTCTTAGGGTTTCGCATTCAAATATCCCAGTTTCATCATAGTTGTCATAACCGGGAGAAGTTCATGTTTAGCAAACATGATTCATTACCATATATAGTGCTTTATCCAATACTGATCTCATCCGTTTCGTCTGTCTGATAGTTGGTGTCGTTAGTAGTTTAGTAGTTCGTTAGTTTGATAATAGTTAAATGCAAATTCCCCAAATATATTTCAGTTTAGTTAGTTGAGTCAGAGTCTAGGTAGAGTTATCACTAGTGTCTCGTGGGTTCGATATCCGGACTTTCATTAGACTTTACTGCAATTGATCGGTACACTTGTCGGTTGTGTGGTCTAGTATTAGATTGAGTCTAGATTTATAAATTTAAAGCTACAGTGTCTAGGTTAGGTATTTATATTAGTTTTTATAGATCGTCCAACACATATCAAATATTATCACTTATTATAAGAAACTTTGAAATCTAATTATGTAACTTTTTATTTTCAATCAAATATACTAAATGAAAGTCAAATTACATTAAATAATAATTAACGTATTTTCGAACCCAATTATAAGTTAATTTGTACATATTTTGAATTTTGTTTTCTCGCCTTAGTATATGTAATATACTTTTACACTTAAAATATATACATAAAGATTTAAGAATTTTATGTATTGATATTTTTCACCCCGTGTGTAGTACACGAGTTCTAAGCTAGTATTTGAATAAAGAAGTTAAACAAAAATGTAGACGGAATAAAATTAAAAAAGAAAAAAAAAGAACTTTCTCAACTCTCGTGCGACACTTAGTCACCTTGCTAAGTTAAGCCTTTGATCATTCTTTGATAACGATTCTTAGCAACTCAAGTATAAACACAAGCTTGAAAATACAAAGTGTACTTATATTGATGGAAAGAGAGATTACAAAGGATGCTTTACAAGTATACTTGAGATTGAGAGGCTTGAATGTTGTGTTGGGTGATTACAAATGATGGACTTCATCATTTATTTATACTACTTGCTAATCATTCTATTTTTGTTCTAGGCATTTCTAAGTACAAAATATGTTGGATATTTACGTGATGTCGTGACACCCGACATTTCCCCAGTCAATATCTGTACATAACTTAAATGTGTTTACATTTGCAAGTTAGTTGATTTACTTAATAGCATTAATTAGTTCCTAAAAGTCTAGCAACAGCCATGCATTGTATCATTTCTTATTTTGGTAATTTTAGGAATTTTCGGGTCACATATACGCATAACCTGACTAATACGAACATTGGTGACTAAACTAAACGTCCAAAGATCCATAATACGTGAAATATATGTTCATACATTCAAATATATATATTTTATAGTTCACATTTCATAAAACGACTCGTAACAACATAAATCGAAGGTTTCACCATCTACCGTCAACCTTAAATGTAACTACATGCAATTAGTTAAATCTATGACTTATAGAACATGTAATTAGGAGTATTACATCAAACTAATTAACTCAAACATTTAAAGAATAATTAAAACCTTAAACCGGGTAAATTCATCGTTTCGAACTGTAACCGATATTTAACGCGCTAAAGTCTGGGTTAACTACACCAATTAAGCATTTAATCATCCAACTACCCCAACCCTACCCCCTTTGACCCTGTCACAACCCGACCAGGGGGCTAGGCGTGACGATCGAATACCAAAATAAAACACAGCGGAAATAACGTGATATATAATTTATAAATATCATTGGTCCAACTAAGTCAAAATATACATTTAGAAAGGTTCATATTAACTATACACTAACTAAAAATATGATAAAATAATGGATTCTATCTTCTCATCAAAGCTTTTTCGGGTTGAATCTATGGCTCGACATAAGTCTTCTAAGGAATCATCTATCTTCAAGCAGGCTCGTGTCTAGGTTGCTAATTTCCAATCTCGAGAATGGTACCTGAATACATGATTAAAAATATTGTGTAAACTAAAAAGTTGATGAGTTCACTAGTTTAGTTAATAGAGCATTTATATTGAGAATCCAAATATATATGGTGTAAAATTAAACAAGTTCACAATCAACCCTGTGCTATAACCTGTGGACATCTAGAAATAATAACAATATCCCCTAACCCATACCCCTTATTGTTATGGGTCTAATTACTCATGTCTGCCAACATAAGTTCAAAACTGTTAAACGAATATATGTCACAAGATATTTATTATCATTATATGATTATCATTCCATGGGAGGTTGTCCCGGTTACGTTGAGCCCATGGTGTGCGAGGGTTTCACCAGATAGTACTACCTATATATTCGTTGGCACCAAAGGAGTTAATGATTGTGTACAAAAGTTCGGGGATTCGTTATGGCAGCTAAAAATGGCCTTATTTAATTAATACACCAAGTATGTAAACAAAATAGAAGCATGTAATCACCCCAAAAAGTTTAAGTAAAAGAGGGGAAAAAACACATGAACTCACCTCGTAATCCTGTATGTGCCACATCAGTATGCTAAAGTTGCGAGCTTGTTATCGTGTGTGGTCATTAAGATAAATCCTAATTATAATTATGACATTAGTATATTTTACTAGAGTAATGTCATTAACCGTGTGGTTGAGCTCGACCGATTCGTTAGAGTGTTGGGGTCATTTTGGTAAAACTCTCGGGTTGTAAAACCTCTATTTATTATTCTAAAATACTTGTATTATAAAAGTGTTGGTTCCTATTAGTACTCTTGTATAATAACGATACTTGTATATATGCTCTAATGAAAGTAGTAAAATAATGTTTCGACCCGAATCAAAGTAATACCAAGTATTATAATAACTGTTCGATTCAAATAAAGTAACACTAAACATTATTTACTTACACGATCTATAAGTATATAAAAATAAATATATATTCAAGTAGTTATATTTGTTTCGAAAATAGTAATCAAGATTTATCGTTACGAATATAACTAAGCATAAAAGTCATCAAAATAAAGTTATATATATATATATATATATATACTAAGTAATAAGTATTTGAGAAAATAGTTATGGTCGTCTTATACTAAAATATAACGATAATGCATGGATTGAAAATATTGTTAATTGGTAATAACTAAGTTCATAATTGTATGAAGCCACATAAAAAAACATATTTATATCAAAAATAAATATTCAGAGTTTACAAAATGTTGGTATATATATATATATATATATATATATATATATATATGTATGTATGTATAAAGTATCGCGTCAAATGTTGTTTTCATAAACTAATGATAAGTAAAAATAAAATATGGTTAAGTATATATATGTAAGCAAAACAAGGTTGTATATGTATATGTAAGTATGTCAAAAATATATATATAATTTATGAAACTTTAATTATTATATAACAAATTTGAGAAAATATATATATAGGATTAGGTTCATGTAAAAATGATTCTAATTCTAAGAAGGGTGAGAAGGATTTAGAGCCATTAGATCAAATTGTAGAAAAGATTTAATGATTGATATTAAATTGTAGGAGAAGAAGTTGTTGGAAGAGTATTTCAGTTTTAGCCACTTTTATTGACTTTTTATCAAGTTCCCCCCTCATTTTTAAACGTTCATAACTTTTCTATACGACATTATTTTTTCAAAAAAATTACATCATAAAAACGAGCGTTTTTTATCTTTAAAACGAATATAGTGTCGTTATAAACAAAAAGGAAATTTTCTTTACGTTTTCCAGCTCATTGTGTAATACAAGTTCAATGTTTAATACCACGTCCGGTCATTATGTAATACAAGTTCATTGTGTAATTAGTCAAGTCATTATGTAATACAAGTTCATTGTGTCAAATATTTTTCATCATTGTGTTTTACGTTTTCCATCTCATTGTGTAATTCGCTCATTATTGTGTAATTCGCTAAAATATGTCAGGTCATTGTGTAATATGCTCATTGTGTAATATCATGTCTGCTCATTGTGTAATATCAGACATTGTATTACACATTGACCTGGTGTATTACACATTGACCTGGTGTATTACACATTGACCTGGTATATTACACATTGGCCATTAAGCCCTCCCTTTAAAAATAATAAAATGACACATATCAAGTTTAGAATCTTTCTTACCCTTCTTATTTTTAAAACCCTTTTTACTATAACCTAACCCTATATATATATGTATAATATGTTTGTTATATGAGGTAACATATATTTACTATCCTTAACTATACACATTCTTATTAAAGTAAATACTTAGGATTCTATTATAGATACATGTTTGACTCGAATAAATTCATGTATTTCATGTAAGTATGTTTGTGTTAAAAGTAGGTATCTATAGTCTATTTATATATATTAGTCAACTCGAGCTAAATATATATATCTACATATTTGTACATATTTAAATACGTACTGGTAATAATTATTATGGATATAATCCTAGTAGTATTACAATGATAATATTGTATAGAAATCAATAAAAGTATCAATATTACTTATGACATAATTCGTGTAAGCAAATAGTAGTATTAATAGTAATGAAATTATTTGTAACGTTAACAATGTTAGTGTAAGACATAATATAAGTTTTAGTAATTGTAAATAATAATAATATTAATGCATATATAAGAGTTATGCTAATTATAACACGATAAAATAAGTGTAGAGTTTAAAAATATTGTTAAAAATAATAATATTAGTGTTAGCAATAATAGTTATCATAAGAATAATAATAGTTAATATAACATTTTAATAGCAATAACAACTTTTGTAGTATATATATATACACATACATATAGTTGCAATAATTTTATAAATCTAGAATGTAACTTGTAATTATAGATAAATATATGTTTTATGTTTCTAAATAAAACGTGTTATCTTTATAATTAAATGTGTTATTTTTATAACTCAATGTATATGCATACGTTTATATACTCGGTTTTTATAGATTTCGGTTTAGAATTAATTATACAAGTGTAAATATACGTATATTTATATTTCTAAATAATATTTTATACTTATAATTAAGTGTGTATATATATAGATTTTTATATTTTCGTTTTGTCCGGACGGAGACCCGGTTGTTTACAAATACTCGAACAAGGTTCGGTTTGTCGGGATAAAGTCTGTTTAGCTCAACTAACTATTACACACGTTTACATACAAAACAATTATAATTTACAAAATAAATACAAAAACTTGGCGCGCGCTTATACCTCACTACTCGCATGTGAACCCGCTCGTTTAAAGACTCGTTTAGAGAACCCGCTCGTTATTTCTGCCGTTGACCGTCTTTGACTGTGGTTGACCGAAACACGGGACTGTCGAGAACGACCCGAATAATCTCTCCATCTGGGTGACGTCCTGTTTTCACCGTAACCTGTCCAAAATCCAAGTAAACATTCGGGGATGAAACCCGGTCACTTAACAGACTCGGTCTAGCCGGAATAATAGGTTCTTGACAGGAAGATGTCTAAAGTCAAAAGCTAATCTTTAAGCATTAAATCTAACCTTAAATGTCGTCGATCGGGTCAAGAGAGTAACATGCATATGAGAATCGGGGCATTTGGAGCTACCCGGGAACTCGTCGAAAAAACGTGGCTGAGGAGAGCTAGCAGGAAAACCGGGTTTGAAATCCTAGCCGCCATCACCATCTTCACCTGAATCCACCACCATCGCTGGTGCCTGACTCCTCCCGCCATCGCCGCCGCTGATTAGCAGAACCCTAGCTGCCAGAAGCAGCTGCTACTTCCGTTGTCTTCATCACACCGCCCGCAACCACCATCACCGGGAGGGCCGCCTGTCGGCCTCCCTCTTTCTCTCTCCAGCCGTTTCTCTCCCTCACTCTAAAACTAGGGTTTTTGACAGATATGCGGATATGGGGATGAAGTGGAGAGGGAAAAGTAGGATAGTTGGAGATGGTGGGGCTTCTGTCGAGCCACCGTGACACCGGTCAGAGGGGGCGTCGGCCTCTCTCGGTTCTCTCTCTAGTACACGCATATGTGTGTGTGTTGGGATGAAATGGGAGTGAGGATGAAATAGGGGAAAGTATATTTAAGAAAGAGAATCAGATTTGTTGGATACGTGTACAGGGATTTCTTGGGTTTGTGAAGCAAAAATATTGAAGATGATTTCTTGGTTTAATCAAGATATTTAGGAGATTATCTAATCAAATCTCTTTAAAGATTTAACCAGATTTGAAAGAAATGTTTTAAATAGGTATTAAAAATAATACATATTATTGCAATTAGAAAATGGTAGGTAAATTACACCGTAACTTATACTGGCTTAGACATATGACGTATTCAATCGAGTCTCTGTCATGCCTGATAAATTCATATCTTAATTCTATAATTTTTATAATAATAAAATGTGAATATATAAATAATTTAAATATTTATTTCGTGAAATTCTTGTTCCGACTGCTGTCCAAGCCGATATGCGTTGACATCGTGCATGCCACACGCGTTTGATCAAACCATTGATTCGCGCTCCGATAATTTATATTATTTATTATTAATAATATTATTAACTATAATAATAAATAATTATATATTTTATTGTGTCATTCTAAGATAACCGGTATCGCTCTTGTAGCGTGCGCTCACACGTGTCCGCTCTAGGTAAAACGTGTCACGTTTCGAAAGCTGTTATTATTTCTCAAATAATAATAATATTAATATGTTAATAAAATATATATAAAATAAATATTTGTTCATATTATTTAGTTATACCGGATCTAGCAAAACCTGTTGACGTCTATAACGAAGTTTGTCGATGTCGCGTATCCAACGTCGCATATCTAGCGTATGAATTCCTAATCATTCGCCCAAATAAATACTAGTGTTTATTAGTATTATTTATTTGAGGTTTGATGTCTAAATATTTTATCGCGTCAAATAATCGGTAATAGCTTGTACGAGCGCGTTAATCATTCTAACAATTCTTCGTGTAAACGGTTTAGTTCTTAATTATCATAAATTATATCGAATCGTGTAACGATCCGTAAAAAAAAAGTCTATTAGTTTGTTTTGGATTCAGTTCGTATATTGGGCTTTTAGTTGAGCCGTTAATACTTAATGGGCTAAGTTCTGTTTATCTACAGTTGGGCCAAGCCCAATTGCCTAGTTTATTTGTGTAAGCACAATGTGTTTGTTGGGTTCTAAATGGTAGCCCAAAGTGTTCGAGTTTATTATCCAATAGTTCAAGTATCAAAATAGATAACATGTATATATAAAAAAAAAATCAAGCCCTAAATTTGGGGTTGTTACACTCTCCCCATGTTAAAGAAATTTCGTCTTCGAAATTTTAGTTTGGTTATTTTCTAAAATTTGATTTTGAATCTCGATAGTAGTTTAAGTTTTCAACCACTTGACGAATCTGGAGAAAATAGATATTTTTAAATTGGTATTTCGAAGGTAAACGATGACAATCAGAACTCAAAATTTTAACTGGACAAGTCTTGAATAGCATTCAGGCTATTAGAGAAAGAAGGAAGAACAAATCTGGACAGTGGATCAATGGTTGATTTGTTGTAGGATGAGCTTATGGATACCAGTTGTGAAACATACAATTTTTAATAGCTCGAGAATTAGGGGAAACAATTTCGATGGTTTGTTGAAAGGAAACAGACATTTGGTTTTATCATATGTAAATCGTTAATTTGGCCAAGGGGCTCATAGAGATTTTCATAGTGTAAGTCTAGGTAACTTAATGAAGCGACAATTGAACTTGAAATGTCGTGCGATGTGAGATGTGAGTGATTTATTATCCTTAAATGAGAGAAAGAATAGGTGCTGACATATGCAATAGCTTGAAATAGGGTCATGAAAATCAAAGATGACAAAGGATATTGTAGACGATCCATACTCGGAGAGGGGGGGTACCGTGTAATTATTAGGAATTAGTTGTAGATGGTTTGAGATAATTGTTGCTGCTAAGGGAAAGAAAGGATGCAAGCGTATGTGGGAACTCTTAGGCAATAGATCACATACGTAATGCTGATTATTTCTTCTAGATATAGGTTATGGGATGTTTTGGGAGTAAAAATTATACAACGGTCTAAAAGGAGTTCGATTGGGTAGATCACTTGGAAGACTATGCATAATAGTTCAAAATCAGGCAGATGACCGTTTGTCGTAAGGAATTGGTGTCTTGGTACGTTCGTATTTACAGAACATAGAAGTCTTGTCGATATAGAACAAGAAATTCTCAATGAAATGAAAAATGTTAAGAGGGTTTATTGGTTCAATCGGATTCCTCGAGAGTAAGTATGACATTTTCTTCTACAACGTCCTTGGTGTTGAGGGAAAGGCTTGAGGCGTGTTGATAATAGTCATATAGGTAGTGAAGTAGACAACTATGACATGAAAGGAAAATTCAAGGAAACAAGGTTTCCTAAGATAGATTATGGGCTTGTTAAGTTTATTTCATTGATAACCTTTGACATGACATTGTCATTGATCAATGTAGGGCTAGATCTTCACGGGGTAGATGTCGATTAGTCAACATGGAGATAATAGAGTTTAATGAAGTCAACGATTGTGGAGTCGTCGGCTTCCGGGGTTTCTCTGAATGGATGCATATTTATTCAAATAGTATGAGAAGAAAACTGAAAATGGGTTTGAAAATGGATTTGTTTGCTGGAATATCCTAACGTAGAAAGGGTTTATAAGCCAACCAGAAAACCTTACGTTTATAAGTGTTTATTTCATTATTTTACACCTTTGTAGACACGTATAACCTCCTATATGTCCAAACCATTAAAGATACTAAATTTACATATTATTAAGTTCATAAAACTGACTCATAAAAACTTTTGGCTCAAAACTTGAAAAGATAGCAAAACCATCGAAAAACAGTTCGTGAAACCGTCGAAAACGGATTTCACAATCTTGTTTACTGAAAAATGATATTTTTACCAATAAATTTACAAACTCAGAATTATTCCAAGGACATAAGTCCTAAATAAAGAGTTTCCCAAAAAGAATCACCCAAAAACGTTTTTCTAAACGACCGCACTATTTAAAACGAGTTTAAAAGTCATAAATTGGGAAAAATAGTTAAACACCTCAAAAAATTATGAAAATTTACAGGAAAGTTTCTAATACTAATATAAACCTAGAAAAATATAGATTTAGGTGCAGGTCTCCATATACTATGAAACATGTTTAACGTATGTAAAATGAACCAAGAACTATTTGAATTTTTAATAAACAGTGAATCTGATCAAAATCTAATTTTTATAATTTTTAGGACTTACATATATTGTATTAACACTATTTAAAATATAAAATCGAACTTTTAAATTTATGTAATAATTATTACGAATTTATGTCATTTTTAGACAATTAAATGCACTAAAAATATAAAAATTTAGAAAATAATTATATAAAAAATATTTTTATACCTTATGAGTCATAATCTACTGTAGGAAAATATAACTTAGAAATGTTAAGGAAATTTTAATTATTTACGAATATATATCATTTAAACGTGTTAAAACAATAGTTAATTAAGTAAAAGTAACAAAATAATACAATAGTTATAAACTTTTATTTTCCAGAAAATTTTGTCTTATATAGATTAAGTAGTATGGCTTCCAATGGGAGTAAAAATGTTAATTTTATCAAGATTTGAATAATGGATTTGATGTATAGAGTGCTAATTGTTGGACCTTATTTTTTTTGTAAAGAAATAATTCTTAAACCAAGTATTAAGTTTACAACATGAATTCAATGTCAAGATGGGGTTCAATGTTTCCATTGTGAGGGGTAAGAAATTGTTTTTGAGCAACATAGAAGTCCAATCCTTTGATCTTAGCTTCAATAGATTGAGGGTAGAGGATGGGATTACAATTGTTGTCACCTTCAGCACTAGTGGACCCGACTACAGGAAACTGAGGATAAGAGAATTGATTACAATTGAGTAAGGAAGGGATTTTCAATTGTTAATGGAAAGGATACAATAGAGGGGACTAATTCATGCGATGTGGTCCAATGACAAGGGAGGCGAGAATAATCTTCGTTGTCCCGGTTTAACTGACGCTTTCGCTAGGCTTAGTCCAAATTTCTTCAGCTTCTTCAATACGATAGGAACTTAGATACGGAGTGTAGTTAGTGAAGTAATGAAGTTAGAATATGGCTAGCGTTTGATAATGGGTCAACAAATGTGTTGTTAAGGATAATATAGTTGATATATGAGGATGTGAAATTGAAACAATATGGTTGCAACAATGTTATTCATGATCGATCTATGATAACTTGTATAATAGAGTCAAAGAAATTGAAAGGAAAAGTAGATCAGTTATCATGGAAAAGCACAGTTTACTCGAGTTTCTTAAGGAGAGTATTGATTTAGAAGTATACAAGGATGAATTGAGCTAATGAATGTCTCTTTATCGTCAAGGGTTGTTTTAATTTAAGAAGATTTTTATGTCTGTGGCTTGCGCATATGGAGACCCGATAGCATTTCCTAGAATTCACATGTGCATGTAAGCTCTCAATTACGTGATATCAAGTGTAATTGTCAACTTACTCACATGATCACTCTAGTAGTCTCCTAGAATAATCATAATGTTTGTGTGCACCAATGTTATTCAAGTGTCAACATGGAAATGACCATCCTAAAGTGCACTTATGAGCCAAGGTCATAAAAGTCATGTCTCGGGGTACTTAGGTTGTCCTAAAGTACTAAAATTGTAATCAAAGTCATAGTAGTTTGAGGGTCCTAATGATAAGGATCCTTAAGGTGTTCTCGGTTAAAGCCTAGGAATCCTATGGGTAACCTAATTCGCTAAAACCATTGGCTCTGATACCAATCTGTCACAACCCAACCAGGGGGCTAGGCGTGACGATCAAATACCAAAACAAAACATAGCGGAAATAACATGACATATAATTTATAAATGTCATTGGTCCAACTAAGTCAAAATATACATTTAGAAAGGTTCATATTAACTATACACTAACTAAAAATATGATAAAATAATGGATACTATCTTCTCACCAAAGCTTTTTCGGGTGGAATCTATGGCTCGACATAAGTCTTCTAAGGAATCATCTATCTTCAAGCAGGCAAGTGTCTAGGTTGCTAATTTCCAATCTCGAGAATGGTACCTGAATACATGATTAAAATATTGTGTAAACTAAAATGTTGGTGAGTTCACTAGTTTAGTTAATAGAGCATTTATATTGAGAATCCAAATATATATGGTGTAAAATTAAACAAGTTCACAATCAACCATGTGCCTACAACCTGTGGACATCTAGAAATAATAATAATATCCCCTAACCCATACCCCTTATTGTTATGGGTCTAATTACTCATGTCTGCCAACATAAGTTCAAAACTGTTAAACGAATATATGTCACAAGATATTTATCATCATTATATGATTATCATTCCATGGGAGGTTGTCCATACGTCAGGCCCATGGTGTGCGGGGTTTTCACCAGATACTACTAACCATATATTCGCTAGCTCCAAAGGAGTTAATGATTGTGTACATGTAAGACCCCAAATCCGGGAGGCCTCACTTGTTGGATTTACTCATTCACAAGCAGTTCTTAAACATGAATATATAACATAACGCAACGGAATCATTCATTCAATCATACTTAAAACTTGTTCAACATGCGGAAGCGTAACATAGTCTAAAACATAAACACATAATAAGTAAAACATAACGGGGTGCCAGTCATCATACCAGCCGGGTAACTCTTCATCACTCGCCAAGCATCACTGTTCATCTGCACATGTCCTTAACCTGAATCTGCATACTAAAAGTCAGTTATGGTGGTGAGTTCTAGCTTTACATAAAACCTTAGCATAATCATTTTGCCAAAAACATAACATACATTTATTTAACAAAAGCGTACATAAAACATGCAATAACTTAACATCATCAAAACATCGTAAGATAGCATCATAACATAAGTCAACATGAATCGAATCTGCGCCTTTTCGTAACCGTCAATTCCACATCATGGGTTGGCCAAGAAACGCCAAAGAACGCCACCACTAGGCCCATCAACGCCGTACTGTCCTTCGGGCGAAGAACTCCTAGGGCCCGATACCTCAGAGCCATTCGACACCAACCCGTACCTTAGGCACTATTTCCTCGCAAGGAATAGTACCTTCCATCGGGGATCCCGGTAATCCCATGGGTGACCGTCGTCACCCCATCCTCAACCAGTTGTAAAACCGTTAGCCAGCCACAAGGTAAGGCCAATACATACATACATACCCTAGCTCCCGTAGGAACTCATGGCAGATTCGTTCATTCGTGACTTTCTCAAAACCTTTACCTCATTTTAGTTAAGGCATTCATACGTTTTATTAAATAACATTTCATTCGTAAACCTTTCATAAACTCCGTTTGGCAAAACATTTCATCACATCATCCTTCGTAAGCATCATTTCATAAACCTCGTTTCGTAAACATCATTTCATAAACATCGTTTCGTACGTATGCACACTAGCCCAAAAATATTAATTAAAACATTTAAAGAATGGCTTCTAGAACTCACCTGAGAAAACACGGTCAAAGGTCTCTAAAAGATCTTCTAACCTATACGTACGCAACCTAGTCTTAGTTTTACATACAACTCGTTACATTTCATCCCTTTATACCGAGATCGTATGGGTACACGATTTTCTGCCTGTGAACTTAGGAGTTCACGGCTCAAGGGGAGTTCTCGGGATACCAGCCATAGACCCTACCCGGGATCTTAGCCGTGAACCCTACTCGGGATTCCTAGCCTCGGGATTCCTAGCCGTGAACCCTACTTCGGAAATCCCAAACTGTGACTCTCACCGGGATCCCAAGCCGTGAACCCTAACTAGGGATCCCAGCCATGAACCTCCATTTTTCACCACCAAAACCTTAGTTTTGCATGGACTCAGATCTGGATCGATGGATTCGTCAAGTTTGGAACTTTTTACGTTTAAAAGGTGTATTTTCCCTTCGTGATTCCAGATCTATAATGCTTTTCTCATTTGGTTCATAAAAACTCAACCTTTTATCGAAAATACCCGAATAAACCCATTTCAAGGAAAACTTATAAAAAACGAGAGTTTCTTACCTCAAAATAACTCCCTCCTTCAGCAAATCTTCTCTCGAGTAGTGTATCAAGGTAGAGGATCTATCGTTAGCTAAATCCAAAGCTTTCTCTCTCTATGAATTTCTCTCTCTAGAAATGGGGTGGAGTTTGAATGAGATAATGGGGAATGTGTGTGAAGGCTAGGGTTTAAACCCTCCCTTCCTTCCCCCTTTTTGACCCACAGAAGCGGCCCAGCTAGCGACCCCAAGCCCCTTATATTTTCACACCCCTTTATTACATCCTTATCCCGCTTATTGTTCGTCGTTATTTTTGGGATGTTACAAATCTACCCCCCTTACAAAAGGTTTCGTACCTAAAACATGTCATAAGTCAAACAATTGAGGGTACAACTCCTTCATTTCCGTCTCCATCTCCCAAGTGGCTTCAGAGCCTTTTCTGTGCTTCCACTGCACCTTGACCAACTGGATGACCTTATTACGTAAACGTTTCTCCTTTCGGTCAAGAATGGCCATGGGTTCTTCGATATAGTTTAGGTGGTTGTCAACCTCGGTGTTGGGAAGTGGTACGTGAGCAGAATCATCCGCCAAATACTTTCGCAAGTGTGACACATGGAACGTAGGATGAATCCTACTTATCTCATCAGGCAACTCCAACCGATAAGCGACTTCACCAACCCGTGCCAATATCCTGAACGGCCTGACAAACCTCGGACTTAATTTCCCTCTATTTTTGAATCGTATGATCCCTTTCTAGGGCGACACTTTCAACATTACTCTATCCCTGACATCAAACGCAATAGGCCTTCATCGTTTATCCGCATAGGACTTTAGACGATCTTGGGCGGCCTTCATTCGTGCCTTAATCTGGTCAAATCTTTTTGACGTCTCCTTAACAACTTCAAGACTTCCGAATTCCTTTTTCCCAATCTCTTCCCAACAAACATGGGTCGTGCACCTTCTCCCATACAACATCTCATAAGGCGGCATGCATATGGTCGAGTGATAATTGTTGTTATAGGAGAATTCGGCCAATGACAGGTGACTATCCCAACTGCCACCAAAGTCTATAATACAAGCACGGAGCATATCCTCCAATGTTTGAATGGTCCTTTCGGACTAACCATCTGTTTGTGGGTGGTATGTCGTACTGATATTAAGCCTCGTGCCCATTGCTTCGTGGAATCTTTTCCCGAACCTCGATGTGAATCATGTGTACCGGTCAGATACAATCGTCAAAGGCATCCCATGTCGTGCTACTACTTCATTAATAAATAGTTATGCTAACCTTTCCGACGAGAATGTCTAGCGAATAGGTAGGAAATGTTCAATCTTCGTTAAACTGTCCACAATTACCCAAATAGTATCATGACCTTTAGCTGTACGAGGTAGCTTGGTTATGAAGTCCATGGTAATGTGTTCCCACTTACATTCTGGTATATCAAGTGGTTGAATCTTCCCATACGGTTTCTGGTGTTCGGCCTTAACTTGTGAGCAAGTCAAGCACTTGCTTACGCATTTTGTCACCTCGTGTTTCATCCCAGGACACCGGTATTCCTTTTTCAGATCCTGGTACATTTCTTTCGTCCCTAGATGGATAGAGTAACGAGACTTATGAGACTCATCCAGGATTTTGGTTATAAGCTCGCCACCCATAGGTATCCACACCCGTCCAAAACGTGTCCTAACACCAAGGGTGTTATATTCCAACTTGTCTTGTTGGCCAACCATTCTCTCCTTCTTTATATTTTCTTCTTTAAGTGTTTCATCTTGAGCTCTTTCAATTTCCCTCATCACATCTGATGATACCACCAATTGGCAAGCTTTCACTCTAATAGGAGCAAGCACATCCTTTTGGCTTAGAGCATCAGCCACCATGTTTGCCTTTCCTTGTTGGTATATGATTTCACAATCATAGTCTTTCAAAAGTTCCAATCATCGCCTCTGCCTCATATTCAGTTCCCTCTGTTCAAAGAAGTACTTCAAACTTTTGTGGCCGAAGTAAATAGTAAACTTCACCCCGTAAAGGTAATGCCATCGGATTTTCAATGCAAATATGACAGCAACAAGTTCCAAATCATGAGTCGGATAATTAACTTCGTGAACTTTCAACTGTCGTGATGCATACGTAATCACTCTCCCGCGTTGCATCAGCACGCACCCCAATCCCTGACCCGAAGCGTCAGAGTATACCACCAAGTCTTTATTGCCCTCGGGAAGGGCCAAAACTGGAGCTTAGGTTAATTTCTTCTTTAATTCCTTAAACACCTCATCCTGGGTCGAACCCCATTTGTACTTCACCTCTTTCCGAGTTAGCTTCGTCAACGGCGAAGCTATTTTTGAGAAATCTTGGATGAATCTCCGATAGTAGCTCACCAATCCTAAGAAACTTCGGATTTCAGTAGGCGTCTTAGGAATATCCCAATCCCTTACCGTCCTTATCTTCGCTGGTCAACCATAATGCCATTCGGGTTAATAACGTGACCTAGGAATTGGACTTTCCTAAGCCAGAACGTGCATTAGGAGAACTTAGCATACAACTTTTCCTTCTTTAGGGCTTCCAACACCTCTTTCAAGTGACATGCGTGATCTCCCTCATTCTTGGAGTAGATGAGGATATCATAGATGAGCACAATTACCGATCGGTCTAGCATCGGTCGACACACTCTGTTCATCAAATCCATGAACGCTGCGGGGGCGTTTGTCAATCCGAAGGACAATACGCGGAACTCGAAATGTCCATAACGCGTACGAAACGCGGTTTTCGGTATGTCTTCTTCCCTTACTTTCAATTGATGGTACCCGGATCGAAGGTCGATTTTTGAGAACCAACTTGCGCCCTGTAATTGATCGAACGGGTCATCGATCCTTGGTAAAGGGTACTTGTTCTTCACTGTACGTTTGTTCAAATCCATGTAGTCGATACACATTCTCATAGAACCATCTTTCTTTTTCACAAATAATACCTGACCACCCCAAGGCGAGATGCTTGGTTATATAAATCCCTTGTCAAGTAATTCGTCTAATTGGGTCATAGGTTCTTTCATCTCCACTGGTGCTAGTCGATAAGGAGCCTTAGCCACGGGCTAGGCATCTGGTACTAGGTCGATTCGGAACTCAATCTCTCTGTCGGGTGGTATCCCAGGCAAATCCTCTGGAAACACCTCCGGGTATTCGCGTACCACCGGTATATCATCTAATTCCTTTACTTCATTACACTTTTCAATCACTTACACCAGATAAGCCTCGCATCTGCGCCTTAAGTAATCTGTGGCCTTGATCATCGAGATGACGTTAGGCATCGGGGCGTCGTTATCCCCGAGGACTTCGACTTTGCTACCGTCCGGAGCCTTGAGTTGGATTATCTTTCGTTTGCATATAATTTATGCTTCGTTAGCAGTTAGCCAATCCATACCCAACACAACATCAAACCCTCCCAAAACCATGACAAACAATCTGACGGGGAATCTATGACCTTCTATTTTTATCGTGGAATTGTCAACTACTTCGGTTACTCTTGCGGTTCTACCCTCAGCAGTTTCTACACTAAAGGCCCTTTCTAGTTTACTAACTGAGTATTTCACCAGCTTACAGAAAGTAGCAGATATAAAGCTCTTACTGGCGCCCGAATCAAATAACACAGAAACAAAAGTGTTGTCAAGGTTGAACGTACCTGACGCCACATCGGGGTCTACCCTGGCCTGTTCTTGTGTTAGTGCATACGCTCGAGTCTTCGCTAGAGGCCTTTCTTCTTTCCTTTCAGGGCCTTTCCCTTTTCCCGCTTCACCCACTCTTGGTTTAGTGCATTCTCGGCTCATGTGGCCGCTTTCCCCACAATTATAACACTTAATGCCCTGTGTGCATTCCCGGGAGTAGTGCCCGGTCTTGTCACACTTGAAGCACAGATTTGACCCTAGTCTGCATTCACCTGCATGCCTCCCTCCATATTTCCCACAGATTGTTAACTCGCCAACCCTGGCCTGCTTGTCATGAGCCCCAAATAACTTTTCTCCCGATCGCTTAGCAGGAAAGCTCAGCTTTTTCTTGGGCTCATCGATGGCCATGACATTCAGTGCCAGATCATCAAATACCACACCGCTCAGTTCTACTACTGAATCATATGTAGTAGGGGAGTTTGCTTTAACATAAGTGCGGACCTTGTCAGGTAACCCTTGAATGTAGCAGGCGATATTTCTTTCTTCATTAGTGACAAGATGTGGCACCAGATGTGCCCGTTCATTGAACCGTGTGGTATACTGCCTGTGGGTCATGCTTCCAACCTTAATTCCCAGAAATTCCCTCTCTACCTTCTCGATCTCATTCATTAGACAGAAATTCTTGATCACAAGAGTATTCAGATCATTCCACATAATCGCGTCAACAACCTCATTCCCCTTGGCTTGATGCTCACCATCCCACCAATGAGATGTTTCCTCCCGTAAGGAGTTAGCAGGAAACTTCACAACTTGGTTCGCTCGACATTCACTCAGACGAATGGCGGCTTCCATACGGATTACCCAGTCAAAAATAGCCACCGCCCTTCCCAGTCAGAACAGGCGGGTCACATGCCTTAAAAGATTTGTAGTCGCAGCCGCGAGCGAGCAGTGCGTTGTTAGTCTCGTTGTTCAGAGCACCAGTTGCCGTGTTAGACCCACCTTCCTCATTAGCTTTCTTCAACGATTCTGCCAACAGACCTGGCAGAGAAGGCTTCATCAACTCTGTGAATTCACGTGCTAGAGCTGCTCTCACTTCTGGTTCAAAAGTGAAAGGTTGTTCTTCATCATGAGTCGACTCAGTCCCATGCACACTAACCGTCGGTTAAGTGTGGAAACTTCCTTCTTCGCTGTGCACCTGACGATCAGGAGTCCTTCCTCGTCCACTGGTACGACCCCCACCATGCCTTCTGTTTACTCTTCTTGCCATTTCGTTTTATAAGACAAGGAATCCAATGTCATCACGCTAGTTAACAAATAGAATTCAACAAACACTGTAAGTTGTTAATATACACTGGCCATCTGCAATTAACCCTTACACTACCTCTCGATTTCCATTTGACCACCTTTGTGATTCCATTAGAACACAAGTCCTAACTAACACTTATAAGGCATACTATATAAGTAAATATACAATCTACCTTCATACCTGATGTTGTGGCTCGAGTTACCCGTACTGGCATCCTCTTTCGGTCTCATTCACAGTTTAAGTTCAGACACTGGGAGTGTCCAAATCACTCAACCCTGGCTCTTATACCAACTTGTAAGTCCCCAAACCCGGGAGGCCTCACTTGTTGGATTTACTCATTCACAAGTAGTTCTTAAACTTGAATATATAACAAAGCGTAGCGGAATCATTCATTCAATCATACTTAAAACTTGTTCAACATGCGGAAGCGTAACATAGTCTAAAACATAAACACATAATAAGTAAAACATAACGGGATGCTAGTCATCGTATCAGCCGGGTAACTCTTCATCGCTCGCCAAGCATCACTGTTCATCCGAACCTGTCCTTAACCTAAATATGCATACTAAAAGTCAGCTACGCTAGTGAGTTCTACCTTTATATAAAACCTTAGCATAATCATTTTTCCATAAACATAACATGCATTTATTTAACAAAAGCGTACGTAAAACATGCAATAACTTAACATCATCAAAACATCGTAACATAGCATCATAACATAAGTCAACATAAACTGAATCTGCGCCTTTTCGTAACCGTCAATTCCACATCATGGGTTGGCCGAGAAACCCCAAGGCACGCCACCACTAGGCCCATTAACGTTGTACTGTCCTTCGGGCGAAGAACTCCTAGGGCCCGATACCTCAGAGCCATTCGACACCAACCCGTACCTTAGGCACTATTTCCACGCAAGGAACTCATGGCAGATTCGTTCATTCGTGACTTTCTCAAAACCTTTACCTCATTTTAGTTAAAGCATTCGTACGTTTTATTAAATAACATTTCATTCGTAAACCTTTCATAAACTTCGTTTGGCAAAACATTTCATCACATCGTCCTTCCTAAACATCATTTCATAAACCTCGTTTCGTAAACATCATTTCATAAACATCGTTTCGTATGTATGCACACCAGCCCAAAAATATTAATTAAAACATTTAAAGAATGGCTTCAAGAACTCACCTGAGATAAACACGGTCAAAGGTCTCTAAAAGATCTTCTAACCTGTACGTACGCAACCTAGTATTAGTTTTACATACAACTCGTTACATTTCATCCCTTTATACCGAGAACGTATGGGTACACGGTTTTCTGCCCGTAAACTCAGGAGTTCACGGCTCAAGGGGAGTTCTCGGGATACCAGCCATAGACCCTACCCGGGATCTTAGCCGTGAACCCTACTCGGGATTCCTAGCCGTGAACCCTAATCAGGATTCCTAGTCGTGAACCCTACTCGGGATTCCTAGCCGTGAACCCTACTCGGGAAATCCCAAGCCGTGACTCTAACCGGGATCCCAAGCCGTGAACCCTAACTGGGGATCCAGCCGTGAACCTCCAGTTTTCACCCCCAAAACCTTAGTTTTGCATGGACTCAGATCTGGATCGATGGATTCGTCAAGTTTGGAACTTTTTACGTTCAAAAGGTGTATTTTCCCTTCGTGATTCTAGATCTATAATCCTTTTCTCATTTGGTTCATAAAAACCCAACATTTTACCGAAAATACCCGAATAAACCCATTTCAAGGAAAACTTATAAAAAATGAGAGTTTCTTACCTGAAAATGACTCCTTCCTTCAGCAAATCTTCTCTCGAGTAGTGTATCAAGGTAGAGGATCGATCGTTAGCTAAATCCAAAGCTTTCTCTCTCTACGCCTTTCTCTCTTTAGAAATGGGGTGGAGTTTGAATGAGATAATGGGAATGTGTGTGAAGGCTAGGGTTTAAACCCTCCCTTCCTTCCCCCTTTTCGGCCCATGGAAGCAGCCCAACTAGCGACCCCAAGCCCCTTATATTTTCACACCCCTTTATTACATCCTTATCTCGCTTATTGTTCGTCGTTATTTTTGGGATGTTACAGTACAAAAGTTCGGGGATTCGTTATGGCAACTAAAAATGGTCTTATTTAATTAATACACCAAGTATGTAAACAAAATAGAAACATTTAATCACCCCAAAAAGTTTAAGTAAAGAGGGGAAAAAGCACATGAACTCACATGTTAATCCTGTATGTGCCACATCAGTGGTCATTAAGACAAATCCTAATTATAATTATGACATTAGTATATTGTACTAGAGTAATGTCATTAACCGTGTGGTTGAGCTCGACTGATTCGTTAAAGTGTTGGGGTCATTTTGGTAAAAGTCTCGGGTTGTAAAACCTCTATTTATTATTCTAAAATAGTTGTATTATAAAAGTGTCGGTTCCTATTAGTACTCTTGTATAATAACGATACTTGTATATATGCTCTAATGAAAGTAGTAAAGTAATGTTTCGACCTGAATCAAAGTAATACCAAATATTATAATAACTGTTCGATTCAAATAAAGTAACACTAAACATTATTTACTTACACGATCTATAAGTATATAAAAATAGATATATATATATATATATATATATATATATATATATATATTCAAGTAGTTATATTTGTTTCGAAAATAGTAATCAAGATTTATCGTTACGTATACAACTAAGCATAAAAGTCATCAAAATATAGTTATATATATACTAAGTAATAAGTATTGGAGAAAATAGTTATGGTCGTCTTATATTAAAATATATCCATAATGCATGGATTGAAAATATTGGTAATTGGTAATAACTAAGTTCATAATTGTATGAAGCTACATAAAAAACATATTTATATCAAAAATAAATATTCAGAGTTTACAAAATGTTGGTATATATATATATGTATAAAGTATCGCGTTAAATGTCATTTTCGTAAACTAATGATAAGTAAAAATAAAATATGGTTAAGTAAGTATATATATATAAGCAAAACAAGGTTGTATATGTATATGTAAGTATGTCAAAAATATATATAATTTATGAAACTTTAATTATTATATAACAAGTTTGAGAAAATATATATATATATATATATATATATATATATGTATGTATAATATGTTTGTTATATGAGGTAACATATACTTAGTATCCTTAACTATACACATTCGTATTTAAGTAAATACTTAGGATTCTATTATAGATACATGTTTGACTCGAATAAATTCATGTATTTCGTGTAAGTATGTTTGTGTTAAAAGTAGGTATCTATAGTCTATTTATATATATTGGTCAACTCGAGCTAAATATATATATCTACATATTTGTACATGTTTAAATACGTACTGGTAATAATTATTATGGATATAATCCTAGTAGTATTACAATGATAATATTGTATAGAAATCAACAAAAGTATCAATATTACTTATGACATAATTCATGTAAACAAATAGTAGTACTAATATTAATGAAATTATTTGTAACGTTAACAATATTAGTGTAAGACATAATATAAGTGTTAGTAATTGTAAATAATAATAATAATATTAATACATATATAAGAGTTATGCTAATTATATCACGTTAAAATAAGTGTAGAGTTTAAAAATATTGTTAAAAATAATAATATTAGTGTTAGCAATAATAGTTATCATAAGAATAATAATAGTTAATATAACGTTTTAATAGCAATAACGACTTTTGTTGTATTAGTAATATAAGGAGAAAATATAATACAAGTTTTAATAGTTGGAAATAACAATAATAAATAGGGTAATAATATATTTACAAATAAAGTTAATACTTGTAATATTATGTTAAAAATGTTTTTAGCAATAATAATAGTAGTAATAGTAGTATAATAATTAATAAAAGTAATAATAATAAAAATAATTTACAAAATATAGTTGTAAATCTAGCTATAGTTTTATAAATCTATATATACTTGTAAATCTATATATACATTTTTATAAATCTATATATACTTGTAGTTGTAAATCTAGCTACAGTTTTACAAAATATACTTGTAAATCTATATATACATATAGTTGTAATAGTTTTATAAATCTAGCTACAAGATAATGTAACTTGTAATTATAGATAAATATATGTTTTATGTTTCTAAATAAAACATGTTATCTTTATAATTAAATGTGCTATTTTTATAACTAAATGAAAATGGTAGGTAAATTACACCGTAACTTATACTGGCTTAGACATATGACGTATTCAATCGAGTCTCTGTCATGCCTGATAAATTCATATCTTAATTCTATAATTTTTATAATAATAAAATGTGAATATATAAATAATTTAAATATTTATTTCGTGAAATTCTTGTTCCGACTGCTGTCCAAACCGATATGCGTTGACATCGTGCATGCCACACGCGTTTGATCAAACCATTGATTCGCGCTCCGATAATTTATATTATTTATTATTAATAATATTATTAACTATAATAATAAATAATTATATATTTTATTGTGTCATTCTAAGATAACCGGTATCGCTCTTGTAGCGTGCGCTCACACGTGTCCCGAAAGATATTATTTCCCAAATAATAATAATATTAATATGTTAATACAATATATATATAAAATAAATATTTGTTCATATTATTTAGTTATACTGGATAAAGCAAAACCTGTTGACGTCTATAACGAAGTTTGTCGATGTCGTGCATCCAACGTCGCATATCTAGCGTATGAATTCCTAATCATTCGCCCAAATAAATACTAGTGTTTATTGGTATTATTTATTTGAGGTTTGATGTCTAAATATTTTATCGCGTCACATAATCGGTAATAGCTCGTACGAGCGCGTCAATCATTCTACAGTTCTCCGTGTAAACGGTTTAGTTCTTAATTATCATAAATTATATCGAATCGTGTAACGATCCGTCAAACAAAAGTCTATTAGTTTGTTTTGGATTCAGTTCGTATATTGGGCTTTTAGTTGAGCCGTTAATACTTAATGGGCCAAGTTCTGTTTATCTACAGTTGGGCCAAGCCTAATGACCTAGTTTATTTGTGTAAGCACACAATGTGTTTGTTGGATTCTAAATGGTAGTCCAAAGTGTTCGAGTTTGTTTTCCAATAGTTCAAGTATCAAAATAGATAACACGTATATATATAAAAAATCAAGCCCTAAATTTAGGGTTGTTACAGACCCCATGGACGAAATTGGTGGGGCCCACACCCCCCACATGCTTACTTCATAAGTTTTGTACAAAGCTACACTTCACCTTCACCATTTTTCTTCCATCTCCATTTGTTTAACTCACTTCCCATGCTTCTTACTCCACTTTTCAATCCAAGACATCATTATATACCATGACATCTTCCATTTCAATCATACACATTCAAAGAAATATCACACTCAACCTTCCACACTCTCCCTCAAACTCACGGCTCACTCTACACACACACTTTCACCTTATTTCAAACTTCATCCAAGGAATCAAGGAAATCCAAGAAGATTTTGCAAGGATTAAAGCTTGGAACAACCTTCTAAATTCCTTCTCCTTGCTTGCTTGTTGTGAGTCTCCTACACATCTCCATTTTTTTCACACTAACCTTCATAAAAAAAAGTACTTTGTTGTATAAAACCACCACCCAAAAGAAAAGTGCTTAAAAATTAGTAAGAACATGATTTACCTCTTTTGAACTTAAGGCTTTCTTCAAATTACATGTTCATATATTATGAACATACAAAAGCTTTTAAAAAGAGCTAAAACTTTGAGCATACGAGTTCTTATAAGAAAAGTAGGTTTAAAAAAATAAAGCTTGTTGGTGATTTCTTGTCTATATGAAAAGATCTTAAATTTTAAGTTATAAAAACATGTATATAGACATTTTAACTCTTACGAACAAGTATTATGCGTATATATTTGTATAATATATAATTCACACATGTAAATACACTTAAGATGGAGAGAAACCAACTCATAAACGTGTGAAAAAGCTAAATCTACAAGTATGAAAATCTTAACTTTCGGATCTTGGATATATATAGATTTATGGATATAACACATAAGAAACAAGAGTGTAAAGGACAGACCTGGACATTTGGACTCATAAAATATGTTATACATAACATAATCATCATCTTCTATTGAAATCAAGAGTCAAACAAGTACAAATCTAGAGCAATTGGTGACTTTGAGTGTCCTTGAAACAAAACAGTGAGCTGGTAGAAGATTTATCCAACTTTAGAGGACCAAATCTCAGTCAAAACCTAACCAAATGGGACGAATCTTAAGTCTAAAACTAATTACAAAGAGTCTAGAGTCCAACCCAAGTGGTCTCATGAACTTTCGTAGAGTTTTGGTACCCCAAAGTGGCCATACAAGAAATGGTGTCTAATCTGTGTTTTTCAGCAGATTTTTAGTGTCACTTGTAGGAGTCTTAACTTGGTCATAAAAAGTCCAAACAACCTGATTCCAATTCCTAGAGTTAGCATTTTGTGTCTATATTAAACTTTGTATGAGCTCGTGTCATAAAAATGAGATTTGATCAGTCAGTTCAGTAAAGTTCCTAAGTCACTTCAGAAAAACCACAACTGTATCTTCTGTCCAAAATAAATTTATTTAAAATACTTAAACATGTCATAAAATGATGATTTATACATCGTTGTAAACCTAAGACAGGTAGGTAACTTGGTAAAAAAATTCATGACTTAACAAGTTCATTTGGTTAATAAAAAGGATGAATCATGGACGACTTAAAATTCTGGAAATCACTCTAAGCAAGGGGTTTACTTTAATTGTATAGTTTAAGGCAAATAACTATCAAAACCCTAACACGATCTATATACAACAACCTATGGACATATACCTATACATATAACATCAATAATGTATATATTTTATGATTAAACAAGTATACATGTCATGAAATTCAAAGACAAGTCACCAACGGTTCATCGGGTCGCACTTTCAAAACATAACACATGTCTAACATTTTGGGTGGAACTTATACATGATCAAATTGTATGTTGACATCATATCACAAGGTCTTAAGACAACCATAACTAGTCATGGTTAGGGCAGTCTTGCATACACATCTGCCTTTCTAATATTTACACACTGAAAGCTCATCAGGTGAGTTCACGGCCTCTTTTTCGCTTTTTAATGTTTTGTAAACTGCGGGGGAGAAACATACTTACATATCATGCTTTACGTTATTGCTCAACACATTTGGAAACATTGTTGTTTCATACACTTGAGAAAACATTGCAAACATTTTTATATGATAACAAGAAAACAAGACACTAACATTATGTTGTACATGAGGAGAGCTCTTAAAGTCCCCTGAATATCATCAACATTTGTAACCATTAACTATGGACTTAGCCTAGGATTATATGAATAGAACTATTGGGGGTGACGCCCCCGGTCATGGTTAGTGGCGCTAACCAGGACCTGAAGGATCAAATGGCTGCATATTGTCCTGTTCCGTTCTCGTGGTAAAGCGAGGGAGGGGCATTCACCAGTTAGGTTTGGTTACGGTCTCATGTATAAACATAGGTATTTGTAAGACTAGCTAGCTTACAAATGGATCAATAACACTAGTTTTGTTTATCATATGCGCTTAGAATTATTTGTACTTATTTTTATGACGGTAATGTCATGTGCATGTTTTCGGTGAAAACTACCTATTTTATGACAGTAAAGTCAGGTACATGTTTTCAGGGAAAACTACTTATTTTATGACGGTTAAGTCATGTGCATGTTTTCAGTGAAAACTACTTGTTTTATGATGGTAAAGTCGGGTACATGTTTTCAGGGAAAACCACTTATTTTATGACTATTAGGTCATGTACATGTTTTCGGGGGAAACTATTGGCACTGAAATAACTAACTCTGTGAACTCATCAACCTTTGTGTTGACACTTTCAAGTATGTTTCTCGGGTAACCCTTAGCCATGGCGCGGTTGGAATATGTTAGCTATGTTGGATCAATTACTAGTAGCTGGAAGGACATAGATTATCAAGCCTCAAGGCTATCATCGATCTAGAATAACTTAGATCATTATATTACTTAGTCTTGGTAATTGTATATGTACTCAAGTCTTAGAAATCAATATTACAGCTTCCGCTTTTGTGTAATGAACCAATCGTTGCAACCTTTATTTATTTATTAAGTAAATAAATTTGGGGGTGTGACAGATGTCTTCTAGCATTTTCCTATACATGTGCATACACATAAATCAGAAAGATTACAATGTTTTTTAGTCTAATATATATGGTTATGAGTAATAATTATAAATAAATTTAAGACTTTCAACTATCGGAATGCTTGTATTTTTGTCACACCCCCCCTAAGGCGGAAACACGGGGTGCGATGGAGTTGGTGTTTAATCATATCCTTTGATCACAACAAACGACCTCTAAATGAAAGTACAAATTTCGTAACCATAATTAATTGTATTGTAATGACAAAATGGATCAAGTAGTCACCCTAACGGCAACATCAAAATGTGACGAGTATTATAGCCTAGCATTAAAGACGATAAAAGGAAAACTCCAAAAGCTAGGACATGCATGATGACTCCACGTGTCTTATTTCCTAGGTGCAATTTCCCTGACAAAAGCATCAATTACCTAAGAAATACATGTAAAGTTGGTGAGTTCACAAGTTTAAGAGGGTGTTTAGGATTACTTATTGAAACTACTTATTAACTTATATAAGTTAAAAAAGTGTTTGGGGAATGTGACTTTTGCTATTTTTTTTAACTTTTTAAAGGAGGGAAAATGAGTTTTTGAGAAGTAAGGGGGTTACTTCTTAAAACTCCTTATAACTTTTTTGCAAACGTCAATAAAGAGCTTAAAATAAATAATCTCAAACATGCCCTAAGTAAGTAGAAAAATATGTTTCATTTGGATTACGAGATTTCCAATATGTGTTCAACATTGTTGGTTAAACAATACTTAAGTATGTGCCTTGTTACCATGAGCTCCCATAACCGACACTTGACGTCTCTAAAGGTTACGATCTTCATTCAATGTAATATTTTTCTGAAAGGAAAACCTGCTATCGTTGGGATATGGATATTTTTGATATGATTAGTTCTATTTTCTGATATGTTGTACTGAAAGATATAATCATGAATGAGATATACTTTAAGAATGGGAAATCCAAATTGATTAGTTCTTGTTTTGTGACTTCTCAACTAATAGGTCGAATCCTGTTTAGTTCTAAACTATTTTGTGATTTCTGTTTATTTGAATCCTTATTGTGATTTCTTCATCAGTTTATATATAAAGAAAAAAACGATTTATGCACCTCTACACTTGCTAGAGCCTAAAAACTTCGGCTCTCCAAGCCCGGCCCAAATCCAACGTAGAGCCTAAACAATGAACCAAATCTTCCGGCCTGTCTTTTATGCAAGATTCCAAGAATATATGTTAGTGGCCCAACTAACTTTTAAATTTTCCAACTGTTTTAACAGCCTCTGATAACAACCACCATTCAAGCCTTCAAGGTAAGAACAATTGTATTATACTTTAACAATTAGGGAAACAATTTTGGGTGTAATAAAAAGACAAAAAAGTGTGATTATGTTTACATAATGCACTTAGAGGGTGAATAATGTAATATATTTTTTTCGGTAACACACTTTGAGGATTAAAAAAGTATGATTATGTTTAGATAACGCAGCTTGTTGGGCATCTATTTCGATGTAAAAGTTTTTCCTGAGATATTCGAATTAAATTAACAGTATGATGTGTATATTACATTTATGTGTTTTGTTTACCGTTTGTTTCCACCTCTAATAAATGAGTAAAGCATTTAAATATGTTAAAGAGTAAGTTTCATTTTTGGCCTCTGTGGTTTGTCCTTTTTAACCATTTCAGTCTAAAAATGAATGTTTTAACATATCAGTCTCTGCTACTAACTCTGTTAAGTTTTTCTGTGAAGTTTATGGGCATTTTGGTAAATTTATTTCTAATGGACTATTTTAACCATTTCAGTCTAATAAAAAAAATAGTTTTTTGATAATATTTTTGTACTTATTTAAAAACGTTTTTTTTTACTTTTTTTAAAAACAATTTTTTTTAAAACGTTTTTTTTTTACTTTTTAAAAACGTTTTTTTAACTTCTATTTTTTTTTAGTTTTTTTATAAATTTTTTTTTAGCTTTTTCATAAAATGTACGATTAAAGAGAACGTTTAAAACTAAGTTTCAAAAGGATTAAAAAACACTTTCTCTAAAATAATATTAGAGAAACATTTCTAAAATAAATTTAAAAAAAATATACATTCTTAAAAAAGTAAAAAAAATAATAATAGTTAAAAAACATTTTACAAAAAAAGCTAAAAAATGTTTTTATAAAAAAAATAATAATTGTTTTAAAAAACGTTTTTATGAAAAGATTAAAATAATATTTTTAGAAAGGTTACAAAACGTTTTTAAATAGTTTAAAAAAGTCATTTTTATGAAAAAAAAAACTAAAAAAACGATTTTAAAAAGTAAAAAAAAAAATTTAAATAAGTAAAAAAAATGTATTTTTTTATTGGACTGAAATGGTTAAACTAGCCCCTTAAAATAAAAATACTAAAATGTCCCTATACCTAACGGAAAAAGTTAACAGAGTTAGTAACAGGGCCTGAAATGGTTATAAAAATGCAACATCAGTGGTTGATATGTTAAAAGATTCCGTTTTGGATTAAAAGGGTTAAACAGGGCAAACACAGGAGCAAAAATGAAGTTTAATAATAATAAAAAGGAAATCATCATAACGAAAATTATAAGATGATGGCAATAAAAACAAAAACAAAATAAAATAGACGACTCTGCTGCTATGATCGAACACAGAATCTCTGGTTTCGTAGACCAGCGACTTATCCATTGGGCCACAAAGTCAATTATGCTATCCCAATGAGATCAGAATATAAAAACAGACTACGTGAGAAACCATAAAATAATTATGATTGGTGTAATTTTTAAATATCCGCATGCATAAAACTTTATTTTACTATTGTTAAAATTACTACGTCAAATTGGGTAAGATGTAAACCAATGTCAAATTAATTAGTTTATATTTGTGTTTTAAAAATTATGTCATTATTTTTAGTAAAAACATCAATTATATGTTTTTATTTTGATAATTATTTTACAAATAATAAATAAAGTAAAAGCTGTTATTTATAAATCAAATTGGCATGTAAAAAAAATAAGTGATTATACATACAATTTGCCGAAATGACCACCTTAGTTATTTACATTTCTTCATGTATTACTTATATAATTTTCTAATTCTTTATGCATGTATTATGTAAATTTTTATCTGTTTATTCATGTTACCCATTCATTGTGGGTATGAAATTCCATAACTCACATGAGTGTGGCGAGTGATGTTTACACGAGAGGTGGTAGTGTCAAGACATTTGTAGCCCTTGTATTATGTGAAATAGCCCATAAAAATGCAAGGGAAGCTACAAGGCGATAGCTTGTGGGTGGCATAGTCACGTACATAGGGATAAACACGACATTCAAATGGACGAAAGTTGCTATAAATGGGCTTTTGTGAGATTAATAATTCAAATGGAGATTTTCCATTTAGTACTTTGGTGGGGAGGCGGTTAAGATGTAGACAGCGGTGCAAAGGCGTCTACTCAATATGTGGGTGGAACATGTGATGTGTCGTGATATAAGTATATAAAAATATAAATAAATATATTTTTAAGGTGATTGATTTCACAAGATTAGGTTTTAAATTTATAAATTAAAATGATAATTACGTTAACTTAAAACACACAATAGGCAAGTGTACCTATCGCAGCGTAATATAGTTAGGCAAGAACCAAGTATCGAACCAATGGATACGGTCGAGTTCCAATACTCAACTTTTTTTATCGTTTAGCAGGATTAATTAGTAGGTGGGTTTTGTGTGCTTGTGAAGCAGAAAAGTAAATGACGATAAAGTAAATAACATAAAAGTAAAAATATGCGTGAAGTGTGTAACAGAAATGTAACTGGCAGGATAGTAAATAGCAGGAAAGTAAATAAAGCGAAAATGATCAGATTACGAAATGTATTGCTTCGGGATTCGAATCAGCTTGGTACGTGATAATGTTAAGTTAACTAATTCACTGGTATGACTACTACAAACTTGTGACCCGGGTCACCGCTAGAGCCTCGCCCTCACGACATTTGATTTGCAAATTATATTCTTTAAAAAGTGGTAGTGCCTCCCGTTAGGGACAACATTTACCCTCAACTCATCGAATGGTCATCTCCGGGTTGGATAAAGACATCGGACTGAAAATGTTTTATATTAAGTTAAATAGGTGATTATATTTTGCTCACCGTGAGACAGTGTAAAAAAAATAAAAAATGGTTGAAAACAGTTATAAAGAAAAGATTAACTGTTTAAAGAAAGAGATTTTATCATTAAAACATGAACAAACAAATCTTGAAAGTCAGATTGATGTTCTTCGGGTTAAGTTAAAAGCTACAAGGGTTGAATTGGCAGACCAAAAAGTCCATGTTGAAAAATATTAGTTTGCATCCAAAAAGCTACAAAGACTTTTGGATGCTCAAATTCATGAAAAAGTAACTGTCGGGTTTGGGTTTCAAGCTGAAAAACCATACAATGTTGTGCCTCCACCTGCTGACTATGTAGTCATTCATGAACCAAGTTCCAATCTTTTCAATCTTGATCTGGCCAATCGAAATCTTGATCCTTCAAAGGAAGAACCACTTGTGCAAGAATGCAGTTAAAGGTTTATAGATAATATATTAATTCGAATATAAGTTAAAGAAGGTAATGATATAAGTAATATAAGAAACTGTTAAAGGTTTTCATGAAATCCAGTTCATCCTGGAAAGTTCAAGTTTGAATAATCATTGGCACTGCCATTTTCTGATCTACTGGTTTTCATATCCATCACTTTCTTTTACAGAGTATGCTAAATGCATGCTTCATTACTCCATTTTACAAGGAAAAGTTGAACCTTTTTGGACAAAGTTTACCTGGATCAGTATTTATCTTACCCTGCTTAGGTGGCAGTTTAAAGATCAGTTTTTGATTACTGTAACTATCATACTTGGCATTTGGCTTCAAGATACTTGCAAATATCCTAACAAACCCCTATGTATTTGAGAAGATTTAACACTTTTGCCCATAATCTTTAAAATTTTCGCATCATATTCACTCCCAAATACCAATTCTTGATCTTTGTTGTCTACATTAGTGATAATCATTTCCAAAACTTGTATTTGTGTTATAATATGAGATATATCCTGAAAATCAAATAATTCTAAAATACGTTATACATGCCATTAAAATGTGTTCAATGAAACAAGCCTACTATGAGTTTTAGTAGATTTTGACTGTAAAAACACCAAATTTGGAATGACTTGCACTTCAATCTTTCTCAACATATTCGTTCTTTATTTCTTAACATAATTTCCATTTTCAAATTTTTGCTACGTATATTAATAGAATTACTTGATTATTAATAAAATAATTAGAATATATTTAATAAATATAAAGTGAAAACAGGAAATTTTAATGAAAGCATAAGACATAAGTTAAGTACTCATTTCTTTTGTGTGAAATTATAATCTGACATTGTTTCTTGTTCATTCCTCAAATTTCTTTGCTTACTTTTCTATATTCCTTTACTTGTTGTAGTCAAGGAATATCCAGGTATTGTAATTGCAGAGGAACCCCAGTGGAAAGATTGCATTCAAGGGTCAACTGGTGTTGTAAACTTGGCTGGGCTGCCTATTAGTACAAGATGGTCTCCTGAGGTTATTGTAAATCAACATTAACATAAATTTGTATGATGGCATGTAAATAGTTTCGCCTTTTCCTTTAGCTGGAAATAAAGTATTTTAAAATATCTGATAAGCTTATTGTCATTGACATCTATAAATATGTTTTTCTGCTACTGCAGATTAAGAAAGAGATCAAGCAAAGCAGGATTAAAGTCGCCTTATTTACTTGTCTGCTATTTACTATTCTGCTAGTTACACACTTCACGCACATTTTTACTTTTATGTTATTTACTTTACCGTCATTTACTTTTCTGCTTCACAAGCACACAAAATGCACTTACTAATTAATCCGGCTAAACGATAAAAAAGTTGAGTACTGGAACTCGACCGTGTCCATTGGTTCGATACTTGGTTCTTACCTGACTATATTACGCTGCGATAGGTACACTTGCCTATTGTGTGTGTTTTAAGTTAACGTAATTATCATTTTAATTAATAAATTTAAAACATGATTTTGTGAAATCAATCATCGTAAAAATATATTTATTTATATTTTTATAAACTTAATTCACAAACACATCAATCGCCCGAATCTCGTCTGTGACAACAAGAGTGCTCTATTTCTCACACAAAACCCAAATTCTCATAAACAGGCCAAATATATAGAACTGGACTATTACTTCATTCGGGAGTTGGTTGCGTCTGGTAAACTCCATACTCAGTTCGTCTCTACGAAGCTTCAGGTTGTGGATATCTTCTCCAAGAACCTCCCACGAACTCAATTTGAATTCTTTCGGACCATGCTCGGTCTTGGACCACCTCTGTTCCACTTGAGGGGGGATGTTAGACCACCTTAGTTATTTGCATTTCTTCATTTATTAGTTATGTAAAATCCTAATTCTTTATGTATGTATTATGTAAATGTTTTATCTATTTATTCATGTTACCCATTCATTGTGGGTATGCAATTCCACAACTCACAATTACGCTTCTTCTTTTTTAGAGGATTCAAGAATCGATTTGATACATGGAAGGATGAACGGGAGTTGATCGGAAGCTTAAACGAGCCTGCAACAATGGCGTACAAGCATTGGGTGGGGAAATAGAATGGATTGATTTATTCGGTGTAATGGGTGGTGTGGATTAATCTTGATGCATGGAGCTAAGTTCGTGGGTTTTTGATTGGATGGGTCAAGTCACTTGGAGTTTAATTTAGTAAAATGTTTTCAATGTTTTAATGAGCCATGGGTAGTTTAATTGTTGAGTCAAAGTAATGGGTTAGTAGGTAGGTTATTTTCCCTTTTTCTTTAGGCGCAAGTGTTTTTCTCTATATTTTATGTAAAGTGTTTGGGTTGAATGAAATTAAGCGGTAAATTACTTACCATCTTCCCTATTTTATCTCATGTTTCATTGCAAGGGTTGATCTAACAATTGGTAGCAGATCCCTACTGCCCTAGGCTCATACCCTGGGTTCGTAGAAGAAGGATTGTTTATCGCAATGCATGATCAATGGAAGCAGTTGCAGCGACAGATCAAATAGTCTTGTGATAAGCCGCGAGAAAGCAGCAGCAATGGGCTTATCGCTTTGTTATCCGCACGAAGAAGCAGAAGCAGAAGCACAAGCACAGATCGATCTTCAGGCCGAGAAAGAGTGAAATAAAGCAGCAAGGTTGATCGCGGGTTTTGTGATCAGAAATAAAGTAGAAGCAACGATCCATCTATGTGATCAGTCCGAGAAAAGAAAAAAAAAAGCAACAAGGAAATCAGCTTAGTGAGTGTCGATCGATCAAATAGCAAGAAACTGAAGCAAGGATCGGCAACAAGAATAAAGGAAAGATATCTCTTTTTTTATTTTTTATATTCAACTCTTCTTTATAATGTAACTTGGTTAATATTCCGTGTATTACACGGGTTGATAAAATGTAATATTATATATTAGTAATAAAAAAATTGTATTTTAAAAAACTCGTGTGTTACACGGATTGATAAAATGTAATGTTATATACTTAGTAATAAAAAGTTTATATTTTTAAAAACATGTATATTACACGGTTTGAATACATTAACTTTTATTTAGCATAAATTGACTTACATCACTATTTAGTTAAAAACAAAAGTTATATAATTAAATTTGAAAGTTTCTAAAAATAAGAGATAATTTAAAATAAATGTGTTTTCTTAGTATAATTAATATTTTTGTTTAAATATAAATCATTACTAAAAAGAGAGACGTGCATTTAATAAGAGAGAGAGACGGAAAAAAGATGGTAAGAAGAGATGTGGACACGACACGTGTCATAAATAATTTTCGTTTATTATATAGTATAGATGTGTTTTATTAATCACTTACTTTTTTTCAAATTTCTTAATACCAATTTAATTTGTTTTTTTAAACAACAACATAATTTCTAAAATATAATTTGTAAACATGAAAAAAATAAACTAGTATGTTTAACATAGACTAATTTTTCACCTGATTTGACCTAATATTTTTATTTTTAGCAATATAAAATACAGATTAGATTATAATTTTCGTCCATACCGATATCTAAAAATTACACCAGTAGGGAATGAATCATTTGAGAACTCTTAAATATTTTGAAAACTCGTTAAAAGCAATAAAAAATCATTTATTTCTTTAAAATACTAGAATTACTATTCAAATACAACATTTTTATTTTTTGCAATGTTGTATTTTAATAGTAACGTTAGTATTTTAAATAAATAAATAATGTTTTATTGTTTTTCATGAGTTCTCACGAGTTATTAAAATATTTGGAGTACCATACACCCGTAATTCTTATTTTAGGTATTGATCGCCTCTTATTTTGACTGAATTGTAAGATTAGCAACGGAAAAGAAGTTTAGATGGCATTAAATCTTATTCGGTCAACCAATTGACTCTGTGGCCCAATGGATAAGGCGCTGCTGATCTACAAAACCAGAGATTCTGAGTTCGATCCCCAGCAGCAGTCTTTTTTTTTCCATTGTTTTTTTTGTTAAAAACTACATATGCTTAAAAAGTATACGAAATGCAAACTTCTAAAAAATCCATGTGCTTAGAAAGTATAAATCAGAAGAAATAAAAACTTATAAAAATAGTGTAAAGTGATTAAACAGTTTCACAAACATATAAGATGATCATCAGCACCTATTCATTCACATTTCACATGTGCACTATCCTGACTGTCTTTCATCCTTTTTCTCACAAACATTTGACATCAAAAATACCAAAAGAAAAATACATACAATTATCTATTTGGGAGCCTAAAATTGCAAAAAAAAAGAAACCAACTATGAACATTTACCATCTGAGAACTCGGGACTCGGACTCTTGATCAATGATCATTCGAATGAATATGCGCTGTAAAAGTTGTTCAAACAATCATTGTTGGTTATTTACTTGACGTTTTTGCATAGAATTATCGCTCTTTCTTTTTGTCATTTGCATATTGATCAACCCAGCATTTGTCATTTTCAACCGCCTTGGTCCATCTACGCCAGAAGATACGCATTTCTATATACGACTGCTTCCTCACCTGCATATAAACGCAAAGGATAAAACGAAGAAAAATCACCTGGTTTTGTACCCAAAAGTGGGTACTTAAAGTTTTTTTAAAATACAAAAATCAAGAAATAATGAAAATACATGCATTCTGATAGTCGAAAGTCTTAAATTTATAAATATAAGACTCATAAACATATATATTAGACCAAAAATTAACATTGAAATCTTTCTGTTTAGTGTGTATGCACAATCACACAAAATGATTATGATCACTTCCAAAACTGTTAACTCTACATAGGACGTACCTCGCCTCTATAATCTCCTGCATGGGTATCACTACTGTTCGACTGCAATTAAAAAAAATGGATTTTATGAATGGTACAAAAAGAGCAAAGAAATGAAGGTACCAAATTCAAGGTTAGACTCATACCGGCTTTACAAGATCATCGGTATCCGTTGAATTATCTGTATTCACATGATTAGTATGTGACACATCGCTCGCCTACACGAAATGACAACGCTGTTATAAATCTTGAAAAATAAATCATCTTGGAAAAGACATAAAAGAAGGTATCTTAGAGAAACCAACTAAGATTTCTCAATTAAGATCATGGTCAAGTCACATAAAAGAAAGCAATCACAAACAATTACTTATGAACAGGGTCGAATTGGGTTGTGCTTTATCTCAAAGGGTCAAATTAGTTATATAAAGAATGTTAGCTAAATGAGAACGGGTGGGTCAAACCGGTAGAAACTTGCCTAGAAATCTATTTTTAATTCGCAAAACCTTCAAAGATTTAGATTATTGTTGTAATAAACTGTTTTGAAATCATATTTAATTCAATTTATTATTTACAAAAAAAACTGAAATCATAAGCGGGTCAACCCAACCCGACCCAATATTTTGAGACGTACTAAAAAAGACGTGTTTCAAACCATGGTCAATACAGTTACTTACATGGTTTGAACCACCAAGAGAAGGGACACCAAGATGAACTATGTATTCAGCATCAACCACACCAACTTTCTGCTTCCGGTCACCCTGCGGAAACATGATCATAATCTAAGTCAGTAACAACATAACCAGAGGTTGGTCATACATGGATGAACTTTATGAATGATTCATGTTGCCTGAGCACAATAGCCGAGCTGAAAATCGATGCCCCATCCATGAATCAAATCATTTTGAATCAGATACCACGCACAACGCCATGCAGCTTTTGAAAACACCGGAGCCATCATTTCTACCCAACTGCAATACAAAACATTGTTAACATGAAAACTCTTATTTCTTTATTTATGTGATCGTTGCGAGTTAAACTTTTAACCAGAAGGTGTTGTTTTACCCAAAACATGGAGGACCTGTGCTGTTGTCATAACACCTTCCACCGCCTCGTAACTTAAAATACCTCCTGTTTACAACATAACGATTATCGAAGGTTAGTTTATTGTTTTTTTTTATTTTTGTAAAATCAAATCATTTCGAAAAAGTAAAACATGTCTATACCGGTGAACTTTTGAGTTCTTTTGGCGTATGGTAATTTGATGATGGATCTCTGATTTTCTAGGATCAAGTGCTGGCTGTGATATGTCAAGTTCTTCCTCTTTAACAATTGATATATACCTACAAATGAACGCGTTTATGAGATCATTTTAGAAAGTTTTCCTCTTAAAATATGATCTTTGTTATAAGTGATGAAAGGGTGTTTGGATCTGCATTTTAGAACTGATTTAAGTGATATTAAATTATCAGAATATGTTTATTCAAACATCAAAAACTTATAACTACAATCCCAAACCAAAAGAATCATGTAACCAGTTGCAAAATGCAAATCCAAACACACCCTTTAAAGGACTTACCGGCCTGGATTAAACTGTTCGATATCAAGGTCCTCATCCCAAAGAAAAATGTAATCATACTCTGCAACTATATCCGGGTGCAAAAAACGCTTAGCAAACCACCTATAACATCACCGGAAAAAAAAAGAAACATTCATTAAATAGATTTGAAAACATAACATAATAAGATGTGTAACTGGGAAAAAAGTTTTTACCACTTGGTTTGGTTCATGGCTGAAACGTGAATGACCCGACTGGCCCATTGTAGATCATCCCATTGATCAACAACGCCATCATAATGAAAAACCATTACAACAAAGTCGTTTTCTAGAAACTGAAACATTCTAGTAAGGTCTCAGTAAGAACCCGTTAGTTTATGCCATTTAATTTTTTATTTCATGGTACATAAAAGAAGAACAAAATGTGATTAATGGTAAAAAGAAGGCTACTTAAGACATAAACAAGCATTTGGATGTGCTAATTACCTTTGTTATAATTTTATCAACCAACTGCTTTTGCTTTATTCCAGCTGCAATAGCCAGCAAACTCACCGGTCGATTTGAACCGCTCTGAAACAGAAAGAACAAAAACTGCATAGTTAAGGAAATTGTTTGATTGAGTTTTTTTAACGTCAACCTTGCCAGTGACTCAATAAAAGAACCAGGGCCGTCCCCGAGAATCCCCTGAAAATTTGTGGGCCCGGGGGTTTTAAAAAAAAAGGACCCCTATAATATAAACTCAATACCTCATATATATATATAATATAAATATATAAAAATTTGAAATTTTCGGGACCCTGGGGAGAGTGGGCCCTGAGCGGTCCCACCTTGCCCCTAAGTGAAAAGAAATCCATAATCGACCCCCAGCCAGGTGAAGAACCTTTAAAAACTGGGCCCATTTATAAAAAAAAATCTATTAAAAGCCAATGTGGATAACTCACACTATCATCATCAAAAGAACCCCATAAAGGGCGCATATCCAGATTAGAAGTTTTGGCAATAATTCCTTCGGGTAATACTTCGCTGCCTGGAGGCCTGCACCGGTTCTAAAACAAATGGAAAACTGTAAGCTTAAGGCGTTAAGCAAACTCGAAACTGTAACTTCTATTTAAAATGTAAAAACCTTGCATTTTTGGGCATCCTTCAACGCCATTGCTGGTCTTTGTGGAGTCTACCATGGCAGATTATACCCTTTAGTACAGTTGAAATCAAAGATAAATAAAGGGTTAATTGCATAAAAAGATAACCAAGTTTATCCATTTTCTATTTCAGGTCACCATCTTTGTTTTCACACATAAAAACACTCAAGTTCTCGCCGTGTCAGTGTAACCTGATGTTCAAGCTACTGCCACATCAAAGTTTTTGTTTTGAGAGTGTTTTTATGGGTGGAAACTCAATATGGTTTGGTTACTTTTTTATGCGATTACCCTATAAATAATCAATAACTGCAAGCGAAATAAGAGTACTTTGAG
This sequence comes from Smallanthus sonchifolius, assembly GCA_023525975.1. Classification (NCBI taxonomy): domain Eukaryota; kingdom Viridiplantae; phylum Streptophyta; class Magnoliopsida; order Asterales; family Asteraceae; genus Smallanthus; species Smallanthus sonchifolius. The sequence goes on from CM042043.1 coordinate 24,037,539, forward strand.
GTCATTTGCAAAGAATGCTGTCCCAAGGAGATAACAACCGAAAATTAGAGACGCAGTGAGGACGAGAGTGGCCACACTTGTTCTACTCTTGGGTTCAGACAGTATAGAGACCTGAAAATTTGAATAACATTAAAATCAAAACCATTCAAGTCAATCTTGCAGCTTCCCTAGTATGTTTGACTTTTGAGAGTCAAACCGAGTGCTTTCCATCATTTGCAAAAAATTATATTGAAAATTCAACCTTTTAAGAATTATTATGAATCAACATGTTATGTTACATTTCTAACCAACTCTGTTTCTGAAACAGAGCTAGGTTGCATCCCAATTTCAAAATAATAAACAATGAGTCCTTGAAGAAAGATAAGGCTAAGCGTTATGGATTCGCCGTTGTATTGAAAAATTGCGGTGAATTAACGCCGTGCAATCCAATCTCCTTACTGTACTCTTTCTCTCTCTTAAATATATAATTTTTCTTTTAAAAATTGTTTTAAAGTGATGAAGGCGTATTACATATGTGAAAGATGCCGATGTGACGTTGAGGTGTTGAAAAGTGAAGCAAGAGTAACCGAATAAAAATCCTAACCCTAACCCTAACCCTAACCCTAACCATCCATAACAACCAAACAGATCAAACAACCTTATTTCAGCTATAATATAAGCAATCTAAAAGTCAAAATTTCAGCTTTAAAGTCAACCCCTATCATTTCAGAATTTAAACTTCTGAAGCAAATTATCCTACACCGATTCTGTACCTAGAAACTAAGTCATACAATCAGACATATACATACACGTAACATGCTTAACTCTCTCTCTCTCTCTGTGTATATATATATAGATAGATATGTGTATATATATGTGTATATATATATATAGAGAGAGAGAGAGAGAAAGGAAGCGTACAGAATTGAAAATCTTCATGTGACCTGGAACTGAAACCGCCAAAACAGAGAAGACGATGAAAAGTGGCTTTTTAAATATGATGTAATTTAGAGGAAAACGGATCGTTTTTTGTAAAGCAAAGAATAATTAATTAAAGATTAATGATCAAAAGTTTGAGGAGAAAGTAAGGGAGTTTTGGGTTTGGAGCAATACATACAGGGGTACGGTTTGCGTAGGCGCGAAACGACGTCGGTTTAAAGTCAGGTTTACCAACCATACCACACCGCCACCGCTTGAGAATTGATAAGAGTGAATCTGTTAAGCAGGCGGGTGGGTTAGCGAATGTAAAGTATCCGTGTTGTTCGTGCGTGGACGTGCAGGGATTCTTGAGCTGACGTGTAACGTTTTTAATCTGCTCGTCGTGGGTGCCACTTTCTACACAACTGTCATTTTGCTGTTGGCGCATGTGGGCTAGGGAAAGAATTAACCAAATTAATTTAATATTATAAAATATACTTAATATTTTACTACTCTAATAAATAAAAATCTATTCATGACACGTGTCATTTTCTAGTTACTTCTCATCTTTATTTTCTTACTTCTCTCTCCTATTAAATATTAGATTTTATATTTCTCTTTCCTATTAAATAATAATATTTATATTAATAAATTTAATTACGAATACTTATTATTTAATTATAAATAATTATTATATCATAAATCAAATGCACTTAATATGAACTAACATTTATCAGTTAAATTAAAAAATTAATATTTATTTGAAAAAAAATGTTTTAAAAACTAACTTAACAGACCTTATAACTGTCACGACAAATTACATTATATTTTATTCAACCGATGTAATATACTGGTTTATTCAACTCGTATATTACACGAGTTTTTTTTAAAATATAAAGATTTTATTACTAAATATATAACATTTTATTTATTTAACTCGTGTAATACACGAGATTTTAACCTAGCATATATATACACATAAATATTTAAGAATTTTATGTATTAATATTTTTCACCTCATGTGTAAACTAGGGGTGTTCAAAAATATCCAAATCTGAAACCGAATCCGAATTTCCGAACCCGAAATATCCGAAAATCCGGATTTTCGGATTCGGATAGTGATTTTCAAAATTTTCGGATAATTCGGATATCCGAATATCCAAAATTTTACATTTATATATATATATATATATATATATATATATATTAAATTAAAAAATAAATTGTTTTTGAGACTTAATTGTATATATATACAAAATGCAACTTAACGATTCAGTTCCGTTAAAAAAATGTTAATACCCTTCCGTTAAAAAACCTTTCCATCTAGCCACTCCTCCGCCGCCGTTAACTTTCCCCACACATTTTCCGTCTCCGTTTGAGACAAAACCATTATGTTACCATCTCTGTTTCCCCCCTTATTCAGTCCCATCTTCAATCCTCCAACTGTCGCCGCGGCGTTAAAAGTAACGAACCTTCCGCGTCTAAATAAACGGTGTCAAAAAGATTTCTCCGGTGAAAAGCATTCAAATGTCCCAACCGTCACGTCGTTTCTCCGGTAACCACCACCAGGGGCGGCTGGAAGGCTACGTTGATGTCCACAAAATCAAATTTATTTAGTTTAAATCATTAATAAATATTTAAAATCATACATTCAATAGTTATGATCATTGACATAGGTAAAACTGGATACAATGTTTCACCCAATGCTCTGTCGCAACGCGCGAGTTAACGTAAACTTGTTGATGTCTAATTCACATCTTTGGAGACAAACATATCTGAGTATCTCCGTTCAAAAACAAATCTCACTATCTCGTATGTATCTACGCAGCCTCCAACCATGTTAGAAACCCTATCGCCTCCCCAGTTCCACGTTCCAACCACTCCACCGGACCACCATCTCCGTTCCAACCACACCGGCCGACGACTTCTTCACAAGCAGCCCGACATCTCCGTTCAACATCTCCGTCCATCGCACCCACCGGCTTCTCCACCATCATCAGATCCGACTGCCGCTGCCGCCTCCCTTCCGACCGGCGATTGAAAGGTAGAATCTCCTGCGCTAGGTAGTTGATTTCTAAGCTTTGATTGTGAGAATTTTGTTCTTAATTCATCTTGTTTTAAGAATACATCCCCAACTTGATTATGTTTGTGTTTTTTTTTTCATATTTCGGATATCCGGTTTACTATCCGAATCCGTATCCGAAATTTCGGATACGGATTCGGATAGTAAAATCCACTATCCAAAATTTTCGGATATCCGATTTTGAACACCCCTCGTGTAAACACAGGTTCTAAGCTAGTAATATAACATATTCTCCTTATTATTAATTTACCTTAGTAAATGAATGGTACATAAAATGTCATATGTAAATCATTATTACTAAATTGCATTTATTCAGCATGTGATATATACCGGGTTTCTAACCTATATTATAATTAAAAAAATAACTATACTTAATGAGTCTCGACTTTTGCTGAAGTCTAGATTTTTTTTCTCGGCTCTCTTCCTATTAAATAATAATGATGTTAAATAATTAAATACATAAAATTATATCTTATCTTAAAATACAATTTTATAATTCTTAAATGTTCATTATTTGTTATTTATAATTCTTATATTTTTATTATTTCTTATTTCACCAATGATTGATAATATACAACATACAACTCTTCATTAAAACTGTTGTTTTATAACAAGTTGTATTTATTCAACTCATGTATTATATAGGTTTTAACTTAGTCTATAATCTATTGATGGTTACATATATATTTACTGATTATTTTTATTTTAGTTTTTATCTTATAACATCCTTATTAGAGCTTTCATAAAGGAGGTGAAGAGGTGGTGTGAGTCACCTCGCTTAATCATGGGCGTGGTACACCGTCTCCCTAGGGCGTGGGGCGTTTCACGGGGGAAGGGCAAATGTGTGTGTTATGTATATATGTGTATATATTTGTGTGTGGATAGTGAAACTGAAACCACTACGTATCTTAGTGATTTGGTTTAGTGGCATGTTGATGTGGCGATGTCATGACGGGCGTAAATGTGAAACCACTACTGATAACCTTATAAACCGTTACTTTACCGTTTAAATAATGATATTAAATAATAATAATATAAAAATATATATTTTTTTAAATATTTAATATAAATTTAATTATGAATATTTATTATATCACTAACTATATAAATTTAATATGAAATTAATTACAGATACTTATAATTTTTTACGTTTCTTATCAATTTTGAAAAATAAATTTGTATTATATATAGTTATTATATAATCAAAACTGTTTTTACATTTTAATAAAAAAAACTAGATTGATAATTTTTTTAATTTTTATTTATAAATCGTTTAATTCAAAATTTTGTTTATCGTTAATTAAATTTGTTAATAATTTTTTGTTCCTCCCTCTCTCTCCTATTAAATAATAATGATTTCTATAATTTTTTATAAAACATTTTTATTTAAAAAATAATAGTTTTGTTCATAAAACATTTTATAAATTGAACATTTCTTTTATTCTTTTTATAAAATATTTCATAAAAAGTAACTATATAAAGTTTTATATTTTGTATTAAAAAACTATGTATTATATCATAAATATATAATATATAAATCTTTATTACTAAATATATAATATTAAATTTATTTAACCAAATTGGATTTCTAACTTAGTGTATTTAATAGATGTGAGTAAAACTTTCAATATTTTATTATTTGTTTCTGTTAATGATGGAGAAGTGGAGAACTCACATGTGACGCATTGACAATCATTTTGTCAATGTATATCATAGCAAGCAATTGACAATTCCATCTTTTTTGTACTTTAGTTGCCTATCTATACATACAAATAAATAAAGGTTTTAAGATGCCACATGTTATTTTCATGTTTATTCTTAACATTTTTTTTCTGTCTCTCTTTCCTATTTAATGATACAAGTTTCTATAAAAAAAATTATAATTTTTGTTTCCCGCGCCCTCTCCTATTAAATAATAATAATTTTTATAACTATTTTTATAAAACATTTTTTAATTAAAAAAATAGTTTTGTTCATAAAACATTTTTATAGTTTGAACATTTATTTCATTCTTTTTGTACAACATTTTTGAAAAATAACTATATAACGTTTCTAAAATTTGTATTAAAAACTATATAATATGTCAAAAATATATAATATTAGATCTTTATTACTAAGTATATATAACACTGCATTTATTCACCTTGTATAATATACAGGGTTTCTAACCTATATTATAATAAATGAATAAGTATACTTGTTACGTGTCGACTTCTGATAAAATCTAGATTTTTGTTTACCGTATTTCTCTCCTGTTAAATAATGTTGATATTAAATAATTAAATATCTAGCATATATTCTAATTTTTTATTAAAAATTATTAAATCATAAGAAAAATTTAATTATTTCTTATTTCACAGATAACTAATAACACCAAACATACAATTCTTCATAGAAAAATTTTGTTTTATAATAAGTTGTTTTTATTCAATACATGTAAAACATGGGCTTTAACCTAGTATATTATAGAAAAAGTATTATCTCCAAAACTATATATTCATTTAGTCTAAGTTTAGAAGAAAAGGAAACATGTTATAAGTGGCGGATCAAGAATTTTTACTCAGCGGATGCACAAAAACAACGGTAAAAATAAACTTTATTAAAAATTATAATAAAACAAAATACAAAAATCATATTACAATTTTTGCAAACCTTTAATAAAGATGATTATGCAGTTTCGTACTTCTGTCTTCAAAAAAAAAATTGGTTGAAAATTTAAATATAAAAATCAGGCTTCTTCAAGCCATCATTCTTTCATTTTTATATGATATATCTCCAACTTACCATTATTTGGTTAAGTTTGTAAGCCATCATTCTTTTATTTTTTTAATTTATATGGGCTCATGGGGTGGCAGGTGCCTCTTCACAAAATATCCAGGTGTCTAAATTTTTAAAAGCATAATTATACACTATCAATTTATTGGTGAGGGGTGCTCCTCTACCCCCTGAACCCTTGGTCTGTCCGCCCCTGCATGTTATATTATGAGGGTGTTTGGGATTGCTTATTTAACTTTAAAAATGTTTTTTTTGTTAAAAGTGATTATTAGTTTATGACTTTTTAAAAATGAGTTTTTAAAAAAGTGTTTTAATTAGCTTTTGAGGATTCCAACGAGGACCTGCGATTGACGAACATTGATGGCAGACGTGAATGTGTTCTCTCTAGGGTTAATGATCGATGGTAATGATATATATGTATTTGTTAGAAATTGTTAGGGGTAGATTGGTAATATTTTATTGCAAAAGCCAAAATCCATTTGAAAAGCCAGAAATTTGTGGCTTCTTAAAAAACAACTTTTTAGCTTTATCAAAAATCTAAAACAAAATGTGCTTTTATATTTGCCAAACGTTTTTTTAGCTTATTGGCTTTTAAAAAAGCTAATAAGTCAATAAACAGTTTTCAAACGCAATCCCAAACACCCTCTATGACAAACCATAACAGAATGTGAGGGAAGGGCCGTGATATTTTTAACGGGAAACTCAAACCAATAGAAAGAAATGGATTTTGTTTTTTTTAATACAACTAGTGTTTGAATACCCCCTCGCGTTGCGAGGACTCGGTCATGAACATCAAGACGAAACATAGGTAGAAATAATCATGTCGTAGCGATTTATTCTGAATTTGAAAAAAAATATTATGTTGTTTCGAAAAAAACTCAAAACATTTCATATTTTACCCGTGGGTTTTGGCCGTTCATAACGAAACGTAGGTATAAACGTCTGGGCGGTTCATTTTTTATATTTTGTATTGTATTTTAGTGTTGCTATCAATAATTGTAGACACTTGTATTAAAATATAATATAAATATTACTTTTACTAAATGTCATGTTGTGTAGTTTTTTACGTCTTTTTAAAAGGTGTTATAAAATGAGGTTGTCTACTTCAAATTGAAATACACAACTTTGACATGAAAATTTTTATTTCAGTCGGCTTTAATTTTATTTCATTTTAAGAAAACTATTATATGTTTATAGCTCTTTAGGCATTAAGATATAAAAGAATATGTAATTACTAACTAGATTAAATCTAAAAAAAAAGACAACACCTTAGTAAGAGCATTTCCAGCCCAATCTTTATACCCTATCATATCTTTAAAATTTAAAAAAAATACAAAAAATCTCTCTCTATTTCATTCTTTATCTTTATCCCATATCCTTAAAATTTTATGGTATTCAAGAGGAGGTCTTTATATATAAAGATTATTTTCAACCCATATCCTTATCTCCCCCCAACTATTTCCCCCTTCCCCGCCTTTTCTCGCACATCTTCTCCCTCCATCGGCGAAGCTTTTAGAGAGGGAAACACACATACACACACTCTGAAAGAAGTGAATCAGTGAGTGAAAGAATCAAAGAAGACGATCGATTTCTCCTGCCATCAACAAACCCACTTGGTAAAGCTTCTCATTTTCATCGTTGAATTTGGTTCTTTTCTGTAAAAGATTGTGAAACCCATTTGCCTTAATTTGGTTTCTTTGTTTAATTTCATGTATATCGATTGTTTATGTTTAATTTGACTGGGTTTTTTGTAATCTTGGTGGTTAATTTAATGGGTACAAAATTAGGTTTTTTGTAAACTTTAAAACCCAATTTTAATTATAAATCTTGTATCATAAACTTATTTATATAGTTCGTATCTTAAATTCATTTATATATTTTTGAAGAAACATTATATAGTAACATTATATAGTAAATAAATTTTTGTTTGAATGTGGGTTCTGAATCGACGAGTTGTATGCTATGTTTGCTGTCTTTATTTTAGAATATAGTACAAGAGGGAATAAGAATAAATATTTTGCTAAAGCACAAGAATCTGCAAGAAAAGACGTCGAACGAGCATTTGGGGTACTTCAACAACGATTTGCAATCATTCGAGAACCTTGCCGCATGTTCAAAGTGAAGGTACTAACAAATATAATGAAAGCATGTATTATTCTAAATAATATGATCACTGAAGATGAGTGCGATAATAGTGACGATCTTGACATTGTGTATGATCAACTTGATAATAATCCCCCCGAATTGTCGCGCAATAATACAATTGAGCTTATGGACTTCATCCAACGTCATATTCATATTAGAGACAGCTCGGCACATCATCAGCTTCAAGAAGATCTAATTGAACATCAATGGTTACTCTATTCTCAACAATAGAAGATATTATTCAACATAAAACTAGGTTCAAGGTTTGCACTTCATTGTAATTTGTTTGCCTATGTGCTTCATTAGGTAATTTGTTATGGTCTCTTGGTATAATATATCTGACTTAGTGTTTTTGCTTTTTGTAAAACCTGGTGTTGGAACTAAACTTGGTTGAAGCCAAAGAAAAATTATGATATGAACTATTTGTGTGATTAAAATGTTTCGAGTCTTGTATGATAGCAAGCTTGTAATAATAAATATTCTATTCATTTGGATTTCATTGTGATATTAAGCGTCGGCTTTGAAGCGGATCTTAAAAAGAGGTCAAGAATCTTTAAAAGGTAACATTTTATTTTTAATTGCATTAACGATGAACCTTTTTGCATACATTTTTTTCTTGATAATAAGAAATGATAATAAGTCAAAATAGTTTATAGTTAAGATTTTAGATGGAAAAAAGAGAAAGAAATAATAAAAAAAAGAATATAGAGATAATGATAAAGAATGGGATGTTGGATGTTTTTGAAAAATGAAATATAAATACAAGGGATGGTGGTTTTTAGTTAAATTATATGGATAAAGATAAAGAACTCGTCGGGAATGCTCTAACATTAACAGATCTCATTGAGTACTTTTTTTGGCAAAAGCACAATAATGAAACACAAATGAAAATGTTGGTTCACATGGTTGAGAAGAGCTATTCGAAGCGCTTGATTTCGTTTTCTTTAGCCCGGGTTCGAGTCTTTGGGTTGTCTTTTTTGCCGCCACCCACTTTATTTAATATAGTTTAGATCCCGTGTCTACACACGGGGTGAAAAATATCAATATTTAAAATTTTTAGATCTTTATGTATATATTTTACAGATGTAAAAATATATTACATATACTATGGATATAAACAAACTCAAAATATGTAAAACTTAATATATAATTGGGTTTCGAAAATACGTTAATTACTATTTAATGTAATTTGACTTTCAATTACTATTTGATTGAAATAAAAGTTACATAATTAAATTTTAAAGTTTCTTATAAGAAGGGATAATTTAAAATAAATGTGTTTTATTAGTATAATTAATATTTTCTTAAAATATATAATATTATTTAAAGATAAAAGTGCATTAAATAAGAAACGAGAAAAAAATGGTGAGAATGAATATGGAGGCAACATGTGGCACTAAAAAACCTTTATTTATTATATAGTATAGATTTTTCACTGGTTTACGTTTAATTAAGATCGATGTGGGTTTACTTTATTTTATATTTTTGGTATTCCTTATATATTCCAAGCACGTGTTTTGATATTTTATGTCTTAGATTTCTCAAACGCGTTTAAAAATTTGGTAGTTGATGAGGACTTCCCGCCACAATGCATTGACTTAAACCTTCTAGTTCAGATTAACTAAAACTTTTCTGATCAAATAGCAATAATTCAGGTTCACCTGAAAATAATTTCTATCCAAGTAATCGATTTAATTATGTCGGATAGATGGTTTCTGAAACCTTATCCAAAACATGAACAATTAAAATCATTTAAAACTAGTTTTATCTCAACCGCGCGTTGCTACTAAATATTTCGGGTTTTCGGTCACTTTATTGAACCACCCTAACCGGGCGTGCGGTGAGCCGGAAATCTTATCAAAATTGATAAAGAATTTAAAAAATTAATTTATATAATAGGATTATGGTAATACAAATATGTGCACATAAAATTACTACTATTAATAATTGCAGGTCGATTTGTACAGTGTTTATATTAATTTTTTATTTCACCTGACTTTTTTATTTTTATATTTTGTTTTCTGAAGCAAAAATCAACAACTCATTTTTGCGTGGTGGTTTAAAGCTTTTCCTCTTTAGGTAGAGTCCCTGGTTCGATTCTTTCGCTGCCTCAATATTTTTTTCTTTTTCTTAATCGTTTAATGTTTAAAACTCAAATTATAACTTTACCACTAAAATGATGTCTTTTTCACCCCTCATACTAAATATAATATACGCTTTTAACCTCCTTTGTTTCTTTAATAATTTTCGTTCATTAGTTTTTTTTAAACAGAGTGTGCGGCTGTTTTTTTATTTTGTTTTCAACATTCCGATGTAAAAAAAAGTTTAAAACGGGGTTGTATTCAAAATTGAGTTATTTTTTGTACCGTAGCCTATAACAAGTGTCGTTACCGTTGTCGTACAGTGACACTTTTTATTTTTCATTTTCACCACTCATACTATGTATAATATACGCTTTTACCCCATTTTATTTTCTAATAATTTCGTTCTCCTTTAATAACGTTCGTTCGTTAACTTAATAAACGGAGTACGCGTTTGTGTTTGGTTTTTTTTTAGGGAAAATTACCAAAACAGCCATTTTACCAATATAAAAAGCGAAAATGGCCATTGACTTTTTGTTTTACCAAAATAGCCAACCAATCACGTTGTGTCAAAATGGCGAAAATTTTAGCCAAATTTTCGCCATTTTTTTGATTTTTCGCCAAAAAAGTTTGAATTTTCGCCAAAAAAAAAATCAGATAAGTTTGAATTTTAGCCATTTTGAAAAATGGCGAAAACTATGGCATATTTTCGCCATTTATTATTAAATTATAATTTAATTTTTAATATTAAAATATTATTATTTTTTAATTTTTTTTTCAATTATTATTTTTTTCATTTTTTTGTAAAATAATAAAATATAATTTTTATTTAAAAAACGAATTTTAATAAAATATTATTTAAAAAAATATTTGTACCCCTCTCTACCATTCATTTTTTCACATTTCATCCACTTAAACATTTTCTTCACTTCTCCACTTTATAAAATTCTTTCTTTTATCCATCAACTTACAACTTATTTTTAAGTAATGTTCCTTTAATATTATTTTCGCCTTTTTCAAAATTTTCGCCATTTTTCAAATTTTCGCCATTTTCAAAAATATCGCCCCACCAATCTTTCAAAAAAAAGATATCATTTTTCAAAAAAAAAAAGATATCAATTTTCAAATTTTGAATTTTCAATATCAATTAATACGATATCATTAAAGGATATCTTTCGCCATTTTTCAAAATTTGAAAATGATATCTTTTTTAATACGATATGAATTTTCGATATCAATTTAAAGATATCAATTAATACGATATCAATTAAAGGATATCTTCAAATTTTCGCCTTTACCAAAGAAAAAGATATCAATTAATACGATTTTCATTTAGTTTAGGGAAAATTACCAAATTGCATATCGGTCCCAAAAATAAAAATAAAAAATAAAAAATTAAATTAAATTAAATAAAAACCGGCGAAAATTTATGAGAAATTTTCGCCAAAATGACTATTTTGGCAAAAAAAAAAGTCAATGGCTAGATTGGCATTTTATATTGGTAAAATGGTTATTTTGGTAATTTTCCCTTTTTTTTAACCTTCCGATACTAAGTTTTTTGAAACGGATTTGTATTAAAAGTTGAGTTTTTTTATCGTACTATATGGCGAGTGCCGTTACCGTTGTACAGTTATGACCCGAACTTATTATGAGCGAACAACATCATTGACGTTTTTTGTATTATCCGAACCGGTCTTGGTATTCGCTTCGATGGCTTTCCACGACCCGAACTGGTAATATTTTATTTTTGGCTTTTCCCTTTTTAATTATTTAGTTTTATGTTTTTTCTATTTACATTATTTTTACCGTTGCGCATACGTTTTCATTTAAATTTTATTGATGATGGACACGACAACCGCCGAACAGCAATTTAACTGGTTTGTTCTTTCTTCTGGAGTTTGATCTTGCAAGTTCAATAGGAAGAGTGGGACCAGTTTGAGGGTCAAACTTTACACCCTGTAAACTAATGATGTCAAAATCATCATTCTAAAAGACTTTGTGTGGTTAACTCACTAGACCCATGTTTACATCTCAATTTCAAGAATCAAGATTTCATTAGAAAAAAAAAACAAGATATATAACACTGTTTACCCATGATTTTAAGAAATTACTTGAAATACAATCATCAAAACCAGAAAATTTTCTATTATCAGCAGAGGGACTGCCCTAAAATAAGAATTTAAGATTGCAACAAGGAAGTGTATCAAATAAGAAAGCACTTATAAAAAGTAACAAGATATAAGAAACAAGCATATTTTAGATGTAAAAAGATTTATCCTCCTAAACATTGCCCTCAAAATTGAAGAATTAAAAAACCTCATATTTCACACTACATCGAACATCTGCAACAAATAACCGTTGTTTAACAAAAATTAACTGACTTGATTGCCGCGACAACCGGGGCGGCGGCGGAAGAGGTTGTGAATCTCACGGGCCTTAACGTCGTCGGGTAGACCCGAAACAAAGAGTGTGTTAATGGCGTTGGGGTCGTCGTAGTGGCGGTCTTCGCGGTTTTGGAAACGGAAATTGCGAATCCGATCGGAAAATACGGCCACGAGCTGCGGTACGCTTCTTTTCCTGGCACCGTCGGCGGCATAGCTTGCAGATTCCGACTCGCTGGTGACTGATGTCGCTAATCCACCACCGCCGTCTCCCTCGCACACGCTCCTTGATGTCGCTAATCTTCTTCCTTTGCAGATCGAAACCCTAAGCTCCTTTCCTTGCAAATCTAAACCCTAATCTCCTTTCCTTGCAGTGGTTGGGTTCTTCTTCACGAGAGTTGAGTAGATTTTTTTTGAAAAGAGGCAGAGAAAGGACAATAATAAAAGTGATTTGTCTAACGTTATAGGGAAAATAAAAAAAATTAAAATGTCCAATTTGCTCTTAATCTTATCCTCACCGTTCATTTTTTTCAAAATAAATATGAACCACAAGATGATATGGATAACTTAAAAGCAACCAATAAAATTGAGTTTTAGAGTTTTTAAATGAGGAGTGAGTTTTGATATGAACCTCTCCATTAGAAAAGAATCAAATGTAAATCACTTTTAAATGTGTAAATAAAAAAACCAAATCATGGCCACATGTTTAATATAATTAACTGAGTGTTTGACTTTTAAGGAATATATTAAAATAAGATGAAAATAAATGTGTGGTCATAATTTAGTTTTTTTGTTTATAAGTTTACATTTGATCCTTACCCTCTCTCCCTATATATATATATATATAAAGATTAAAGAAATTTATATATTAATATTGTGTAGTACACAAATTCTAAACTAGTTTATTATAAATGCAAAAAATTTAAAGGAAGAAATAAACAAACGCATGTACCTATCAAGAATTGAAGTAAATATTGTCAATTGAATCTTGGTCTATGTATACATTTAAGTTAACACATTTTTTTGTGCGTAGGAAAAGAGAGAGTGGAAGAACTATACCTAAACTGGATCAGTAAAAAAAAAAACTGGCACTGTTCCCCCAATGGTGTTTAAAGAGTTAATAAAATATTAATATTTAATTAAAATTATATATATAAAAACTACTTAAAATTTAATTTTCATATCACTTACTTTCACACGGGTATACCGTATACCATTCTTATATGAAAGTGGTATGAAAATCTCAAGGTGGTGAGTTGACGCCTATGTGACATACATGCATTTTATTTTCACATGGGTCTCACTCACATAAAGCATATCATATGTGTTTCGATATTGTATTTTGATTTATCATTAAAACATTCTCTAGCGGATTTATAAATTTATGAATTAAAGTTAATTATAATTTGTATCTTTGATATTTGGTTAAAATCAAACCATTAACATCCACCGTTAGATCACTTACCATCTTCCAATAAGCTAAAAGTTGGTGCTCTATCATTTTCATTTAGGACAGAATTGAACCCATCGAAAGCAGACCAAGAGCATTTCTTCTCCAGAGTTTTCTTGGTCGCCGGCGGCTCAGGAATTTTTTTCATGGGGGTCGAATATTTTTCTTGATCGATTGTAATACTTTAATATTTTTTTTCTGGCCTGGGTCGGGTCACATAACAAAAGGATAAAAACAAATAAAACTATAAATAAATAATAATAATACGATATTCGTCATTAGAAATGTATAATCAAAACACAATATCCTTACGATTGCTCTCTACGAGTTTTCATTTTTTTAAACCGAACCATTACATCATCTTCACACTTTTTTTGTGCATTAATTGTTGTGCCCGCTATTTACACCCCACATGACAAACCAATCTATTTTTTTATTTCAATCGTTAAAGTTATCGGTAACAAACACATTTTTGTGATTTCCAAATAGGTTCTTAAACAAGTATCAATACAAACAAAATACTCGATCGGCTTTAATATTATACTCTAACCAACTTGCATAAGTTTCAATCCAACCACTATTAAAACGTCTTGCCTCGTGACTAACCATTACTTTTTGGAAAATCATGACTTTTTATTTACATGGTCCTTTAGTTAGATAAGTTCTTTCAATTTCGTCTCGTTGGTTAGGGTGATAAGATGAAAGGGAAAGTTTTCAACATTTGGAAAATTTGAAAAACTTGATTATTATAAAGTTACCCAATTTTTTAATAGTTTTATTAGGTTTAAAAGTTTAAAATGGGTATTAGGTTGGATTTGTTTTTTTGGGTTTAAATTGTTTATTGGGCTTTTTTTTTACTTGCTAGTTGCTTATTGGGTTAAAGACTTAAATGTTTGGTTTATTTATTTAAAAGATTTAATAGGTTATGAACTTATGGACCAATCGTATTATTTATAAATCTAAAATTTTAAATTATTTTTTGTTGATGGTCAGTCAATTTTATGGGGGACGGTCAGAAAAATTACACATATATAACAAAAAAAATTATGGGGGTCGGTCGGCCGACCCACCACCAAAGAGGTAGGTCCGCCAATGCTTGGTCATCAATACGACCTGTCCTTAATAGAACAAAGTTTTAAAAAGTCTCAATAGAGTAAACACGAATCAAGAGCGAGATAAAGTTTAATGGTCCAATGGGACCACGTTCTAGGTTCTTAGACTTGACAAGTCTTATATGTTTTAAAAACCGGTTTTTAAACCGTATCGGTAATGGCGGACCTACTCTAAGGGTATGGAGGTAACCGTCCTTTATAATTTTTTTAGTGTTATATACCCATTAAAATCCCGATCACACCCTATAAAATTTTGCAACAGCCCCTCGATTGCCCCTTCATTAATTTTTTCAGTGTTAAATACGTGTTCCGTATTGGGTTAGGCTCACATAAAAAAATTAAAAGTTGTTTAAGATAGCATCCCTTTCGATACTCTTTGATTTATGTCAATCTATTCACTTCAAATCAATGTAGGAAGAAGTTGAATATAGAACACCAAATTATTGCAATAAAGAAAAAACAGCCTTATACTTATAGTTCATATTTTTTAAATTTTGCATTTCTTACATTATAATCACATGTTTATATACATAAAAAAAAACCATCAAACTAACTTTTTTTATATGTTTTTTAAATTTTTAATCGTTATCTACACATGTGTAGGTTATATAAACATATAAAAATTTTGTTTTTTTTTAATATCATGAGAGACGAATAAACATTACATTTTTATTTTTTCACTATTTTCTTATATTTTATTTTGCGTATTCTCGTAATATTCGGTGTGAAGTTATATTTGTTAAGTTCATTAAAGTTAATCCATGTTTGTTAGTTTCATTAATATATCCATTTTACCTTTTAAAAATGCACAACTATGATTTGATTACATTTGAACACTTCATTTAGTCCAGTCTGGCATACAAACCTTTGATCATAGTACATCCAAAACTATACAGACAGAAACAAATATATAATTTATATATGTATTAAACAGGCAACTCTCTCCTTAGAAATCTATGGAGATAGAAAGAATGATGATCATACAGTCAATGGAGGTACTATTCATACTCTTGTATTGCTTTCATATATTATTTACTTGTACCATAGCATCAGATACCATATCCATCAACCAAACCATTAGAGATGGTCAAACCATTGTTTCAGCCCAACAAGCCTTCGAGCTCGGGTTCTTTAGCCCCAGCAACGCCTCCCACAACCGATATTTAGGCATATGGTACAAACAGTATGCAACAGGCACCGTTGTTTGGGTTGCCAATAGAGAAACGCCGATTAGTAACAAAACCGGTGAGCTCACTCTCAACCCCGGAGGATTATTGGTGCTCCGTGACTCCACTACCAACCAAATCATTTGGTCGTCTGATGCATCGAGAGAGGCTGGAAACGTGGTGGCTCAGTTGCTGGATGATTCAAATTTTATTGTCTTTGGTGGTGAAGATGGACAGGAAAACTACATCTGGCAGAGTTTTGATCATCCTGGAAACACGCTCATGCCGGATATGAAGTTTGGGAGGAATTTGAAAAGGGGCATAGTGACGAATTATACATCGTGGAAGAGTGATAATGATCCATCTCCGGGTCCGTTTATGATTTGTATGGATTTCAGTGGATATCCACAAATATTTCAAAAGAATGGAGATCAGATCCAATATAGATTAGGATCTTGGAATGGTCTTGCATATAGTGGCAACACCAACAACCATCCGAATCCGATTTACAGAAACTGGTTTTATATGGATGAAATCGAGACTTCAGCTGTATACGTGTTGCGTAACAAATCAGTTCTTGCCAGGTTGACATTATCACCACAAGGAAACATGGCACAATGGAACTGGATCAACACACAAGGATGGTTTCTATATTCATCACTCACAACAGATAGTTGCGAGCGATATGCACTGTGCGGCGTTCATGGGATTTGCGACATTCAACAGTCCCCTAACTGTGGGTGTCTAAGAGGGTTTACACCTAAACGGCCCGACCAATGGGAAATAGCAGATTGGATGAGCGGTTGTCAAAGGGAAATACCGTTGGATTGTGGTGTTGGGGAAGGGTTTCGAAAGTACTCGTTTGTTAAACTACCAGACACTCAGCAATCATGGTTTGATAGAAATATGAGTTTGGATCAATGTAAGATGAAATGTACAAATGAGTGTAATTGTACGGCTTATGCAACTTTGAACATCGAACAAGGTACTGGTTGTTTGTTATGGTACAATGAACTGATCGATATGAGAACACTTCCAAATAACGGGCAAGATATATACATACGAATGAGCGCTGCTGCATTAGGTAAGTCGCCTTTCGTTGGTCTAATCTAGAAACTACTTATCACAGTTTTGTAACGAAGATTATGATAACGGTGCAGAGAAAGATAAAAGGAGCTCAAGAAGTAAAAAGAAAGTGCTGGCCATTATCCTCCCTGTTGGTCTAGGATCAGTCATTCTATTAGGACTATGTGTGATAATCATCATCATGAAGAAGAAGAAGAAGAAGAAGAAGAAGAAGAAGGTTAAGGAACAAGGTAATTTGATATCATAAGTATTATTTGATTTGTTTCAGATGGCCAGTTTTCTCATATTTTTTTATGTAGGGAGAAGTGATTCCATTGTCCAGAAGGACGGTGTAGATGTTCCGTTATTCAACCAATCTACATTGAGTGTAGCAACTAACAATTTCTCTACCGATAACAAGCTCGGAGAGGGTGGTTTTGGACCCGTTTACAAGGTACAATTCAATATACAAACGTACATTTGGCATATTACTTTGATTAGAAATTGTTGGATAGTTACCGAATACTTGGGGGGTGTTCACGGTCCGGTTTATACGGTTTTTAAGTCAAACCGTAAGCCAAACCGTTAGTAACGGTTTTTTATTATAAAAAAACAAAACCGAACCGTTGAACTTTAAAACCGAACCGAACCAAACCAAACCAAGCCAAATCGTTATTAACGGTGGTTTCATGGTTTGGCCTTCATTGGGCCTTTGTATAAAATGCAAAAAAAAAAAAAATTGTTTACAGATTACTCAATTATATATTAAAATCTTGCTTGTTACAATGAGTATCAGTTCAATCTCAAATGTAATGTCTTTAAATTATAAGTTAGTATATGAAGTTATTTCCGACAATAAAAAACTTACAAAATGAAGTACAGTCTCCTTAGGTTTATTTGATAGGACTTCAAGAGGCAGAAGTGAAGTTAAAGATGCCTCCTGATTATTTTAGGACTAAACATATACAATCCCATCAAAAATGCAATATTAGATTACTTCAGCTTCTAACAAAATTTAGTCAAATATAAAATATAAATAACTAAATATATAAATACATGTAATATAAAGTAATAAAAATATAAGATATATTGTCAAATCTTACGGTCCGGTCCGGTTTTATAAGGCCGGTTTTCGGCATAAACTTCAAACCAATCCGTTCGCCACGGTTTAAATTTTTGAAACCAATCGACCAAAAGTTGAGAAAAAAAACCCAACCGTGAAACCAAACCGATGACCGGTTTGGACGGTTTCACGGTTTTAAACCGAACCGTGAACACCCCTTGGGCCCATAGTTGTCAAAGGCGCAAGGCGCACTCAAGGCGCAAAGGGTGAGCCTTGGGCCTCGGCGCAAGGCGCTTAAAAAGCGAGGACCCGAGATAAGCAAGAAGCATAGCACAATTATACCATTTTTGGGGTTTTAGACAAGTTTTACTATCTTAGAATTTTGCTAGAATTTTAGGGCTAGTTTAGGCTAGTTGCGGGTCATTTTTGGATCGTTAAGACCGGTTTGTCCGGAATTTGTAGAATTTTAAGGATTTGGCCTGAATCTCACTGGAATCCGACCGGAATCTAGCCAGAATCTCGCTAGAAGGTCGCCGGAGGGCTTGAGCAAGGCGCTTTTCCTGCACCTCGCCTGACGGCCTAGGCGCACGCCCGAAGGGCTTTTGACAACATAGCTTGGGCCACAAGTTGGATTATAACAAGTTGGTTGGATCCGCAATTCGTATTGTGGTCAAATAGTAATATACCAAGTTATGGTTTACCATTGTAATCGAGTTATATTTTCTTGGTATTTGGGAGTTATCCAATTATCGTTTTGTTAATTCTTTTATCAGTTCACCACTTGAGAAATAACTTAATAACATTTTTAAAGGGATTTCTGGAGGACGGACGAGAAATCGCAGTGAAACGGCTTTCTGTGGTTTCAACACAAGGAATTGAAGAGTACAAAAATGAAGTTATCTTTCTTTCAAAGCTCCAACACCGAAATCTTGTCAAAATTCTTGGGTATTGCGTTGAAGGGGCGGAAAAGTTACTGGTTTATGAGTTCATGCCTAACAGCAGCCTTGATTTACTTCTTTTTGGTAAGTTAAAGATGAGAAATTCAATTCATCCATTCAAGAAAACGAACTAATAACTTAAATCATTTTTGCAGAAGAATCGAAAAGAAAAATACTCAACTGGTCACAACGATTTCATATCATCAATGGGATTGCTCGGGGTCTACTTTATCTTCATCAAGATTCTCACCTACGAATCATCCATAGGGACCTCAAAGCTGCCAACATCTTACTTGATCATGAAATGAACCCTAAGATATCAGATTTTGGCCTTGCAAGAAGCTTTGGAGGAAATGAGACAGAAACAAACACCAAAAGGGTGGTTGGAACATAGTGAGATTTCATTATAACCACATTTCTATGCATGTCCAATATGTTCTCAATAATGATTGCATTTTGACTTACTATTTGATATAGTGGATACATGGCTCCGGAGTATGCAGGGGACGGGATCTTCTCGACAAAATCAGACGTATATAGCTTTGGTGTTTTAGTGTTGGAAATTGTTAGTGGAAAGAAAAACAGACAATTCTTTTATGAAGCTCACAATCACAACATCGTTGGACATGTAAGAAAACTACTTGTTAAATTAAAGGCAAATTGGTTTTTAATAATCCAAACTATAACTCATTGACTGATAATAATCCAAAATATAACTCATTGGCTAGTGATAATCCCGACGTTCACTTTTGTTGTCAATGACAGTCCCTGTAGCATAATCATCATAAATTTTACACTTGATTTACACTTATTTTCGCTCAAAATGATGATTTTAAACGAAATGGAGAAACGTACAAGCGAAATCGAGTGGGAATCAAGTGTAAATCGAGTGTAAATATGTGATAATTATGCTACTAGGACTGTCATTGACAACAAAAGTGAAAGTTGAGATTAACACCAGCCAAACTGTTAGTTTGAATTATTATCAGCCAATGAGTCATAGTTCGGATTATTAAAAACCAGTTTATCTAAATTAAATGTCAGCAAAGTAAACTTCTAATCTTGATCTATCTCAACTTATTGACATTAGGCATGGAGACTTTACAAACGAGGAAAGACTATGGAGCTTGCAGATGAATCTTTGATCGAACCAAGCGACATACAAGTGTTGAGGTCGATCCATATGGCTTTGTTGTGTGTTCAACATCGCCCAGAAGATAGACCGGACATGTCTATGGTGGTTATGATGTTGAGCAGTGATAGCCGGTTCCCAGAACCTAGACAACCTGGTTATTATACCGAAGTCGATAAATTTGGGCCTGAGAATTCATCTAGCATGAACAATTATGCCACTGTTACACACATGGAAGATAGGTAGGAAATATAGGAATCTGTTTTTAAATGTGTGTACAAAAGCCAATAGATTTGTGCCTGGTGTCTCTATTGTTCCTGAGTCAGTACCATCGGTAGAAAGTGAAAGGGGAATTTGAAGAGTGTTTAACGGTCAGTTATCTCAGAACTCGGGACTCTGGCTCTTGATTATACGAATGATTCTGGTTCAAACAATCAATGTTGGTTATTTACTTGACGGTGTTGTATAAATTATCGATCTTTCTTTTTGTCATTTGCATATTGATCAACCCAACTTTTGTCATTTCCAACCGCCTTGTCCCATCTACGCCAAAAGATATGCATTTTCCTCGCCTGCATATGCGCAAGGATAAACGTCTAGAAAGTTACAGGTTCATATGTGTCCTAAGTATGATACTAAAAAAAACATTGTAATCTTTCTGTTTTGTGTGTATGCACAAGGACACAGAATGATTATGATCACTTCCAATACGGCTAACTCTATCATCTCCTACATGGATATCACTAATGTTTATTGGAGTTAAATTAAAATAATAAATAGTGTGGGTGTAAATTGTAGCTTTTATATTTCATGCATATCTTGATCCTGTCTATTCTTTGTCGATTCCCTGATTATCGACATGGCTTCATCTTCATCTACCAATGATGCAACCCTACCTATGGCTACCGTGTTGCATATGCTTACGTCTAACTATCTTATATGGAAGAATCATATGCTTCCCCTACTATCCTATCAGAATCTTCTCTCTCACGTGGATGGCTCTTTCGTACCGCCCCCACCAACCCTTGCCAAGAATGGTAAAGAGGTTCAAAACCCTGATTTTGGCTCATGGTTGTCTGCTGATCAACGCGTTGTTATTAATCTTCACACTTCTTTATCTGAAGAAGTTGTTGCTGAAGTTCTTGGTCTCTCTCAGGCTCGTCAAATCTGATTAGCACTTGAATCTGCTTACAACAACTCCTCTATGGAACGTGTGCATAACATACATGATCAACTTCGTCAAACAATGAAAGGTACATCTACTGTTGCTGAATATGGTAGAAAATTAAAAGTGTTTGTGATCAATTGTCCGCCATCAGCCACCCAGTTTATGATACTAATAGAGTCCATTGTTTTTGTGTGGACTTGGAGCATCTTTTGAAAACTTTTCAACTGCCATTCGTGCCTCTAAACCTGGGCCTATCTTTCGTGACTTAATCTCCCAAGCTGAAAGTCATGAGCTTTTCTTGAACTCCTTACATGGTTCTGCTACACCACCAGCCTCCTTCACTGCTCAAGTAACTAGATCTTTTGATAATTCCACATGTCGTGGCAGGTCTTCCACTAATTCTCGTGCAGGTGGTCGTGGTAATCGGCGTCCACCACATTGCTAGTTGTGTCAGCAAAATGGACATTATGCCAACAATTGTCCAACTCTTTCTAGTTATGCCAGAAAAACATTTTCTCCAGATGCAAAACTTGCACAAGACTTTTAGGCTCAATGTCATATGACTCCTTCAGGTCCAGATTGGTATGTTGACTCAGGTGCCACTGTTCATATGACTCGATCTCCAGAAACTGTACCAAATGCTTCACCATACAGGGGTAAGTCTAAAGTTACCTTTGAAAATGGTATTCCTCTTCCCATTTCTCATGTTGGTAGTTTCTAACAATATTAGATTGCATGATGTGTTGGTCATACCTAATCGTACAAAGAATCTACTGTCTATTAGCAAACTCACTTCAGATTATCCTGTGGATGTTTTATTCTCTCAACTATTTTTTCACATCCAGGACAACGTAACGAGACAGGTTCCGGCACAAGACATATGTGAGAATGGACTATATATTCTTTAAGATGGACATAAAGCTTTGGTTTCAGTTTCAAGTACAAGTTTCAAAGCCTCTTATGAATAATGGCATAATAGACTAGGGCATGTTACCTATGATACTGTTTCACTTTTAAACAAGTCTAGTTTTTTTGTCTGTTACTTCGCTACTACCAAAGCCTAATGTCACACCCCAACCGATGACGGAAACGTCGGGGCGGGACATGTAGACTGTTCATGAGCACCTGGTAGACTAGATTGTAATATGTTAAACATCACATTTCATTTCAATAAAATTCAACATGTACAAGAAAATGGGAAATACATAACAAGTTTTTTTTTAAATATCTAGGTCCACATCCTAAGTGTGGCAAGCTTGTTCAACTCACTTTTGTACCTGAAACATGATGAAAACGAGGTCAACTAAAAAGTTGGTGAGCATACATAAGTTTTGACTCCAAATAGCATCAAAGTGTTGTGTGTAAACAAATCCTTACAAATTATGATTAACAAGGCAATTATGGAGAGTTACTATTGTGTAACCAAGTAGTACAATCAAACCTTTGTAACTAGCATGCAAAACAAAGTGTGTTGTCGGTAACAATCACCCTAACTGGGTGGGTTTGTCAGACTCAATAGATCTATCATTGTTAACTGTCGACTTGAATAGTTAATGATTGTACATGTAATTGCACACAAAGTAGTTAACACACCTAGTACTCAAACATAAATCTCAAATTGCACACAAATTGTAAAGTGGATTTGTATTATATAGTTTGTGTAAATCATTGTAATTGTTCATGTTTCACCCCAAAAAGTACAAAAATAAAAAGGGGCTATGTAAACTAACATGATAATTATGTAGATAACACGAGCAATTAAGTATCACAGATGATTTACTATTCACACGGTTAACCTATGATTGAATCAATGATATGCAAAAGTGGTTAGGGGAAAACTTATAGAACAAGAGGATTGGAGTAAAAGCTTGTTTGAATAATTGAGGGGACTTGCATAAAAAAGTTTGTGTTATTCCATGTAGAGGTTTATGTTTGAAATTGAATACGAATTTAATGTAAATTGTAAGCTCGAAGTAATGATTGACTTAGGGTCTAATCGAAGTAATTTTTGAATAATTAAAATAAATTCTTTTATTTATTTTTTTAGGGAGTTGTATTTATTCAAGTATAATTTAAATAAATAAATTTACTTTATTTATTTATTTATGAAAATGTGACAAAAAAAAATGATGTGAATATCTATGTGTAAATATAATTTAAGAGATTATATTAATTATGATTCAAACTCTAAACGGATTGTGAAATATAAAAACAATTCAAATAATAATTAAATTCATTTACTTATTTATCATCAAAACTAGCTTAGAACATGTGTACTATTACACAGTGTGAAAAACTATCAATATATAAAATTATTAAATCTTTATATATTTGTCTTATAGGTGGAAAAATCTATTACATATACTAAAAATAGAAAAAAATAAAAAATATGTAAAAATTAATATATAATTAAGTTAAAAATACTATTCAATGTAATTTTACTTTTATTTATTATTTGATTGAAAACATAAGTTGGTAATTACATTTCAAAGTTTTTTATAATATGAGATAATTTAAATTAAATGTGTTTTATTGGTATAATTAATAATTTGTTTAAAAATATATTATTATTGAAATATGGAAGTGTATTTATTATGAGAGAGATGCGGGAAAAAATTTATAAGAATGAATATGGAGGCGACACGTGACATTAAGAAACCTTTATTTATTATATAGTATAGATGTTCTTTTAAGGAAATGTGGAAAATGTAAATATATATATGTCTATTTTTAGAAAGGTTTTATTTATTCAATTAGGGTTTTAAAACCTAATATATGTAATTTAATAGGAAAAGATTTATGACATTTGTTTTATGAAATTCTTTTACAAAATGATAATGGATTTATAGAAATCTTGGTCAAAATGTTTATAAGTAATTTTCTTTATGTAATGTTTTGGTTAAAAAAATAACTTCTAATAATTTGTATTAATAATGAGGTTTTAACAATTTAAATTGTAAAAATTGTTGTTTTATGTTTAAAGTTGTAATTTATTTATCAATATGATCAAAAGATATTGAGTTTGTAAAAATTATTTTGAATAGAAAAAAACAAAAAAAAGAATTGTAAAACAGCTTTTTAAAACTGCTTGGGAGTTGCCCGGATCGAACCCGCCCGGGTCTACCCGGTGAAAGCCTTACACTTCAACCGCTAGACCAGGCGACTGCTTTACGAGAATTCCTGGATCGCATAAGTGATATCACGAAACAGGGGTGTGGCCGAATCCAGTTCAAGGCGCGCAAAAAGGAAAACATAATATGTGGGTTTCGAAATCAGGCCACTTGGTTTGATGGAGCAAAGACTTAACCAATCAGACCAAGTGGTTTCGCTGAGGGTTATATAGACAATTTAAAATGAACCCAAAATCCCAGTTTGGCTCCCGTATGAACCAGCATGAACCCTAATCAAATTGTCGATCGATACCCTCTGTTATCTGTATTTGTCAGAGGGCTATTGTTCACCAACTAATAACGAATCCATCAACCCAAAACTTACTTGATTAGGCGAAGTGATGAGGGAGAATGACTAGCACAAAGTTCTGACTGATCTTGGTGTTCGGCAGTGTTCCAGAAGTGAAATGTGGTTCGTACGAGTGTTCAGAGAGTTTGCAAAAAGGTTTATGAAGATGTGGAAGTGGTTCTCGTAATCCAATTTTGTCTTAAACGCTCAATTCAATCTGGGTTTGACACAATCGGTTACGGGATTGAGTATTCAATCAATTTGTTTAATTTACGATGCATTGGGTCACGATTTGGGACTGAATACACGCGGAAACAATCACCACGTGATTTTCGGGCTTCAACGCGTTCAAATCCTTTGATTGGAGATCGAATTGGACGCGGTTTGACCCTGAAAAGTCAATTCTGTTTGGATTGGTTTGAATTTCGAAATTAACCGCATAAAGAGTGAAATTAACGTGTTAGATGTGTCTAGGAGTGGACGAGAATCGAATATACAAACAACGAAAGTCTATCAAAGACGGGTTTGCCTGATTTTGGTGTTGATTTGCAAGAATTCCGGACCTGTTGACTTTTAAAGTCAACATAGGTCAAAACTTGAACGGGTCAAAAATTGAGATGGAAAAAGGTTCAATTTCAAAAGAGGTGGGTTAATTTGGGAGTCCTAATGGTAATCGGGGGTTCAAACTTGGTTCTATAGAATTCAAGACCTATTTTATTTGTTTTTAAATTCCATTTTATTTATTTATAACATTTATATAAAAATCTAATGTTATTATTTATATAAGAAATAAATTTTATTTTAGTAAAATTACAAGTTGTAAAAGTGGTTCATTCAATCAAATGCATGTGTGTTTATATATTTATTTATAACTAAATACATGTATATATATATCATATATGAAAGGAAAAGTAGGATGTAAATGTGAGGTTGAAATAATAAATGTGTGCTTAGGATAATACATAATTGTGACATATTGTGTTGAATAAGTACAAGATTTGAAATTGAGTGTCATTACTACATAAAATAAGTTAAAAATTGTATCAGAAAAAAATCATGGATGTTACACCTAATGTGTGCTCATCTTGTCAATTTTCAAAAGGACATCGTTTGTCATCTGCTAATAATGATAAAAGAGCTTTGCAACCTTTGGACTTGATTTACTGTGATTTGTTGGGACCAACTCCGATTAGTTCGGTGGATGACTATCGTTATTATGTTGTGTTTATAGATGATTATTGTCGCTTTACCTGGTTTTATCCACTTAAAACCAAATCGGGATTATTATGTGTTTTTAGTTTTCTTAAATTTGTGCAAACATAGTTTTCTAGTAAGGTTAAAATCTTCCAAAGTGATGCTGGTACTTAGTTTGTTAACCATAATGTGTGTACTCTTCTTGAAGACAATGGGACATTTCATCGGCTTTCATGTCCCTATACTCCACAATAAAACGGTCGTGTAGACAATGGCGAAGCTTGAAGAAAACACAGGGGCCGGGTTTTTTTTTACATATCAGGGGGTAGAATGATAAAATTTTCGGCCGAATACGTATAGATAAACACTACTGAGCGAAAAATTGGTCGAATACGTATAAATTAACACTACTAAGGGGGAGTCGGGCCCTCCCCAGGCCCTCACTAAGCTGCGTGTAGAAAGGAAACATCGCCACATTATGGAAACCGGTTTGTCAATGTTCTTTCATGCTCATGTTCCTGCATCATATTGGGTGGATGCTTTTTGTGGCAACCGGCAATTTCAGGTCAATACCCGTCTCCGTCTTTGTCATAATTTGCATACATTACATTCGTGTTAGACTTAATTATGGTTAATTAAGGCCATTTCATAATTGACAAAGTCCATTTATAAAATTTCACACCTCGGTAATTTGGTAAATTACCGGGTCACACACAGTATAACCGGCACACACAACATTGGTGATAGTTAATATTTATATTTTTATAAATATTTCGAGGTGTTACAATACTATTTTAGAATTTAAATATATGAGTGTGTTTATTTCTATCAACTTGGTATTTTAACACACACCTTTACCGTTTTACCGTTATATCTTATTTTAACACGTTATTTCGTTATATTAATTTACTAAACATATGTTTACATATTAGTGAACCACTAATTTTATAATGTACAATTTCATAAGCTTGTATTTAATAAAAATATTCATTTTATATATCGCGTCCGACTTATACCCGTTATCACAATAATAACCAGTTAATTTATTTTAACTTAGGTATCTTTATATTATTAACTGGGTTATATACTCATGTATCACATGGGGTTATTTAATAGAAAAATAAAAGTATAATAATGTGTAAAACAAAAAATAAAATTCTTTGTTTTCTTAATTAAATAATAATTAGAATTCAAATTTTATATTATTTTTTATGAAAAAAAAACATTAAGATAATTAAATTTTAAAATTCAAACTTAGTTAAAATAATGAAAATTAAAAGATTTTAATGAGAAGAAATATAGTGATAACATGTGACATTTCTTGGAATCATTTATTAGAATAAAATTTACATTTTTTCCTCTCGTGGACAGTTGCTGAGATGTATACACATCTATATTACTATTTTTTTGAATTTTACCTTCTTTGGATAAGGCAACCATCAAATGGTTTTTCAACCTACATACATAAACTAATTCCATGAAGTTCTTGAAACCCACCCCCTTTTCCCTTATAAATTTCGGTCCAAAGAGAGTGACTACACCCCAACTCTTGACAAGCCACTCTAGCTAATGACTTGACCATACTATCTTTGTGTATGATCATTCTTGCACCAACATCTAACTCTTGACTTCTAGATATATTCGGCTATATAGACCTTCCCCATGTTGACCGAACTTGAATCCCACACCCATTTCCAATGTTTATTTGTTTACCTACAAGTCCATGAATTAATTATAAATGAAACAAACCTTCCATTTCACTAACACTCAAACAAATTGCAAACACATTGCCTCCTCTTCTCTCTTGGCTTACGGCCACACACCCCATCCCCAAACATTCAACTTTCAAACTTTAATTTAAGTGTTCAAGCCTCTTGCTCAAGTGTTCTATTGGTGATTCCAAGCAACCTGCTCCATTCCCACCTTGTTTCTAGTGAGAAAACCTTTTTCTTATTTATATTTTTACTCTTGTTTTATATTTTGTTAACATATTGTTATATACCAACTTTCACCTACAAAAATTCATTTTTGTTAAATATGGAGTTTTTAGAAACTAATAACTAAATGAGACTTATTTTTGTGTAAAAATAGTTATAATAACTTGATGGCTTCACGAACAAAAATAATATGCATCAAGTGGGTTTACCTTGTCCATAGAAAGCTTGTAATGTTTATCATGTGATATTATGAATATTAGTTTCTTACAAGTTTATGTTTTCTTGGTTAAGTGATGTCAAAATTATGAAAGTTAAATTATTACTAGTTGGTCAATATTTTAATAGTTCATATGATTATTGTTATGTTTTCTTTTTAGAAATTTATATATGTTTGTATAAAAAGATGATGGAAAACTTAATCCCTATTTTATGTTAAAGTCCATCGATTTTAAATATATAAGTATTTGGAAAGTAAGACTAGATCTTAAATTACATATGTCTTTATAAATATATACTTGTATATATTTTGGTAGTGAAAATGAAAACCGAAAGTTTATTTTGAAGTTATATTCCTAAAAGATATATTTTGTAGAAAATAATATAAATATTATTTTTACTTAAAAATGTGTACTATTTCAAAAATATTACATTAACTAAATATATAATATATTTATTTACCGTTCGTATCGAGTTACGACTCGGGTTGAGTCAAACTTTATTTTTAAACACGAACTCTAAGTTGACACCGAGGTATTTGTAGACATGAACACACTTGAGGGAAAAATATAATTTATATTTATTTCATGTAAATATATTTTTTCGGGTAACAAATACATATCACAAACGGGTCGCCGAGTCAAATGTTTTTAAACCAAAACTTACACGTAACGTAACAAATTGGGTGAAACTGTTACATGACCAACTTGCATGTAGAATCATTACTTAGACCTTAAGGTGTCTTATATATTCTACGGCACGCATAGGTCGGTTTACGCACGGACTTGTGCTACTTGCACGTTTACGGTACTCGCGCATTAGGTGAGTATCATGGCCCCATTTTACTTATTTTCCTTTTGGGGGAGATTACATGCATACCTACTGTTTTCATTGGACACAACTTCATTTCCATGATTTCACATATTACATAAGTGGTTTCATATCATATTAAGTCCTCTCATAATCGGACCGTTAGTTTTTTTTCACAAAGCGAGGTAATCATGGATAGTACTATTTGGGTTTGACAACCCTCACCTGCGTTAGTCGCGCTAACTTTGACTAGAGGTCAAAACGGGTGCATCATTGATCTAATCACCCCATGCATACGATAGGCATGGTAGAGACATTTCATTACTGTTATAGTCTAGCTTCGGTTTCGGTGTGCTTATGGTAATATTGTAGCATTGTATGTACAACAATCAAATCATTGAAAGTTCTGTGGTCCATTACAACGATTTACTTTTACATTTAAACCTGTGAACTCACCAACATTATTGTTGACTCGTTTAAGCATGTTTTCTTAGGTCGTTAAGCTTGCACGGGATTAGGGTGCCCATCATGCATGAAGTCTTTTGATGTTCCTGTGACAATGAACTTTTGCTTGTCTTTTGCTTGACATTGTATTTTCAAAACAGTTTATTTTCCTTCCACATTAAACTCTGTAAAACAATGTTATATTTTGGAATGACTTTGAATGCATGATTTTCAAAACCATATAGAGGTCGTTCTATGTAATCAGTGACGATGATCCATGACCGTCGTGCCCCGCAAGAAACCGACGTGGTTAGTGTGTGACACTTTTAGTTTAGTCACCTATATCATAAACCAGCTTCCCACAACTGTCTTGGACAACAAATCTCCTTTTGAGTTGATGTTCTCTCAAACACCGGTCTATAGCAATTTTAGAATAGGAATGGAAATGAGTCAGGTTCAGGATGGGCATCGGTAATCCCAGACCCATACCTAACCCATTACCTGTCGGGTAATTACCCGTCGGGTATCGGGCATACGAGTTAGTATCGAGTATCACACATACTCGCAGGTATCGGCCAATACCTATCGGGTATAGTAATTTTCTACGACTCTATTTTATATTTATAATAACATATTAAATATAAATAAATTACATCCATTAATATCATCAAGTACATATTTTAAAAGTAAAAATAATTTTTCACATAATGAACCTACTAAAATAAAGCATTAATAGGCATGGGTTAAGGGAAAATTAAAATTTTTCGAGTATATGATTTGGGTATATGGTTCAGGTAAACGGATATGTGGTTTCGGGTAATCGGGTTGGGTATCACCTACCATACCCGTCCCATACCCATGAAATTTTTTAAAATTAATCACATACCCGGTCCCGGATGTTTTGGGTTTCGGGTATACTCGTCGAGCTTGAGTTATTTTGCCATCCCTACTTTAGAACCTATGGTTGTCTAGTTTTTCGGTATCTTCGAGACTATGTGGATCACAAACTTTCACCGCATAGTATTCCTTTTGTTTTTATCGGCTATAGCTCTCAGTACAAAGGATACCGTTGTCTCGATCCTCAGACCTCAAGAATCTACGTTACTAGGCATGCTCGGTTCAATGAAACCTCATTTCCATTTTCAGGAGTTGTTTCTTCCTCATATTTTTCCTCATTGGTTTTATCCACGTTTCTTGAGGAACTGGGTACTACTAATCTTCCAACATGTGTGTCTTCCAGTCCTCCAAAGTCTCATCCGGTTGAGCCACAAACCCCATCATTAAATACTCCTTGCTCGGCTTGTGTTGCTCTTTCGCTAGCTTCCCAATCGGCTCCCCGTGCGCCCCCTTGTCACTCGGTATCTACATTGTTCACAGAAGCTAGGCCCGCCCTAGTTGATTCCGAGCCTGACTGGGTGGCTACGCTTCTCCAACACTTCGTAAACAGCAGGGCAACCCGCCCAAGTCAATTTTGAGCCCGACCGAGCTTTCAACCGCCATTCCGATACCACTAGTTCCTTCTACATAAATCTCTAACACACATCCGATGGACCACTATAGCCAATTATATTTGAAAATGATAATACAACTTCTTACCCTCTTGAATCAACTCCAACTTTTCCATTACAAAAACGATTTTAGGGACAAAGTTTACCCATCAATGTCCAAAAATAAGCAAAGTTGACCCGACCACAAAAAGAGGATTCAGAATTGCCTTTCATTCCAAGGCCTAGCTTGTATCCATGCGCTTCATATTCACTGGTATCCGAGCAATTCTTCATGTTGCTTTTACAGAACTCCCTTCTTGTATCAACAAACCATCACCCATTAATACAACACCAACATTAGTTGATTCCAAATTAAGAGCAATGCCTATTGTACCCTCTTAAAATTCTACTAATTCACACACCATTACTTCAAAAGAAGAGAGAAGATGGAAATATAGATTAGGTATATCCGCGCTTTAAGTTAAGAAATACAACATTCATTATAGTTTTCTGGTATTCAATATTCATAAGATCATTTCTTTCACGAGTCCGTTCACCGACTCCGCCAAATACAGATACGCCTTCGTGAGCTTTGGCAATATTGTTAATCAATTCCATAATGAGTATTGTTGTACCCACGCCAACTCCCCCGAATAGTCCGATTTTTCCTCCACGACGATAAGGGGCTAAAAGATCTACTACTTTAATTCCGGTTTCAAAATAATAGATTTCCTTTCTTTCAGTTATTCTTTTTCCCCTTTCCTAGTATATTAATAACAAAACATATTTTTCCAATATATAAACTAATAATTCCAATGGCTTTGGCTACTATAACCTTCCCAACCATAATTTTTATTTTTTATAGGCATTTCACATCAAAATACGAAATTCTACTATACTAGGTATTAAAAAATAAAAGTAATGATAAAGAAATAGTGAATTCCATCGTTTCTATGGTTACTTCCAAAGTTGACCCGACCACAAGCATACCTTCTTCCAGGGAAGTTCCTAAAAGAACCCCCATGATGAACCTTTAGTGAGAACATTTTTGGGTGACCATCTGTTTATCAAACATAGGAAAAACAGAACTTTAAGCGTTAAGGTTCATAAAGAAGTAAACTTGTGTACATGTTTCATTGAAAAGTAAGAATTTCCATGGTTTCTTGTTTGTTCTTTAACTAGTTTTTACCCCCCGCGCTTCGCGGCGGGAGTCTACTTGTTATAGCGTACGATACCAAGAAAACACTCGAATTTGAATACAACTCCATCTTCAATCAAATTTAAACCAGAACGTTGACAAAAAAATTTAAGAAAACGGCGCATTCCGTTATTTAAAAAAGCTTAACGAACGAAAGTTATCATAGAAAACGGTGTTGGGCCAATCGTTAATAAAATTTAAACAAAAACGTAGTCGCAATGATAAAAATAGTGTTAATAGAAAGGAAACATACAACTAAATAATTAAAAGGAAAAAAATTAAAAAAATTACCGGTTTAGGTCGTCGAAAACCATAAGGCGAATACCGATACGGGTTCTAATAATACCAATATCGACAAACTTATTGAGGCCGAACTTATTTGTTGAGCAATGACACTGGTTTTCCAACACCACTCAGAATTTGCTCCACCACCTTCTGCGCTTGCGGTATGCCACCGGAGTACATTGATCCATTTACCGGAAGCGTTTCTTTGCCACAATTTGTCACACACCGCGCGTTGAGGAAAGAACTTTAAAATCCCTCCACCCCACCGACACTTGTGTTTAAGACTGATAGTAATAATAAGTTGTTATAAACTCATAAATCTAGTCAAACTTAGGGATAAACATTTGGTGCTGAGTACCGCCCGTACCGTACCGATAGATTCGGTACCGGTATTTTCGGTACCGGTACGATACCGATACCGTCTTAAAATGAACATTTTATAACGAGTACCGGTACCGTATCGTACCGAACCTGTACCGTACCGGTATCAATACCCATTTTCATAAATTCAAGGATACCGATATTTTTCGATACCGGTCTCATCCCTGATCAAACTTATTTATGTAAGTAAAAGTTGAGGTCGAACTTATTTGTTGTCAACTTACATTACATTTGGGAATCAAAGTCAAAAGTATATAACCGATGAAACCTCTTTTCATATTTGGATCAGCCGCACCGTATCTCTCAAACCCATCGGATTCTCTTCCGGCCGTCGGATTCAGATTTCTTCTCTCTCGCTAATTTTGTGCGAAAGGTGACATCTTCTGTAACTATGATTTCTATTTTTGATGTGCGATACTTAACGAACTCATAATTTGAATCAAGCATATTATCTGTGTGTTATCATGATGAAATGTTAGTAAACTAGTAGGCAAACTGTTTGATTTGCAATTTTCAATTGGAGTCAATTATTATTTGTCCTCAATTGCTATTACTAATCTGTAGCTGAGACATGAATGTCAAATAGGCTAATGCTTGACCTCTAATTGGATAAGAAGAACCTTATGAATGTATATGCATCTGTCAATTTAGGGTTTCCAATTCTGAGGAAGTTAATTTATTAACTTCTTGTTTTTGGAATGGAAGGTAAGTTAAACACACTTGAGGAAGTTAATTCATTACTGTAGGTAGTTCTGTTTTTAGATCCGTACATGTTTTTGGACTTGCTGGTTGTTATATCCTTGACCGGTTACAGAAACAACAATGTGTCATACCGGTCAGTCAAAGAGTATCGTCTTAATGCATATTTGTGTGCAGTAGCTATGCGTTGAGTCGTATTTAATGAAAACATTCTAGTTTGTTCAATTCATTGTTGATATAATACCAGCTTAAAGTATCTCCAACATATATATAGGTTAGCTTTCGAGTCTATGAGAGGTTATTCATGCTCAATTCATTTGAAAATGTTTTAACCGTTGCATTCATGGATATTGAATGTAGAATGATTTTCTTGTTTATTGAACTTGCAAGTACAAAAATAGTCTGAAAATTTCTAACTCCAACTATTGAAGAATAAACCTTGTGTTTGGGGACCAGCTTTGCAGATGAATCTGAACTCATCAGGCAATCACCAGTGTCTGTATAGCAGCAAGTTAACCAAAGCTACAGAACAATGTAGGAAGTTTGAGATAGATCTAAATTTGCCTGCTTCTTGTATTGAAACGGACGAGTTATCAACTCACATCACCAACTCCGATGATGAGGCCGTGTCACGACATGCTGGAACGGAGATCAGAATGTCAGAATATGAATATCAACAACCACTGAATGGCAGGCCATATAATGATGATTCAGACACCAGGGATTCTAATAAAAAAGATGCCTCTAGGAAGAAGTAAGTTATTAATCAAGTGTGTGTGTGTGTGTTCTTTTATGTCTATCTGTAAATATCCCTAATATCTGTTCCGGAGTGGGTTGATGGGGTCTAAACCAAAGTCTATTTTTAATGCATACAACCTTCTTAAAACTGTTCTTTTTAAAATATTAGATTATTATTGTAATAATATATTATCTGTAAGACTGTAATCTTATTTAATGCATCAATTACTAATCGAAAGCATACAAAAAATTATTTGGTGGTTAACACAACCTGGCCCGATCTTAAAACAATCCGTTTCGACCAGAGACCATTTTGGTAGCTCTAAATATTGATCTTCCCTGATGTATATCCCTATTGATGAAGCGGTCGTATGCAGAAAAAGTAGCAGTAGTGGCATCGATAAGTGGAAGGAGCAAGTGAAAGTGAGCCTGGAGATAGGGCTTGAAGTGCCTCCGAATGATGGTTATATGTGGAGGAAATATGGCCAAAAGGAAATCCTTAATGCCAAATACCACAGGTTGTTTCTTTAACCTCTTCAGATTATTTCTATAAAATAAGACTTAAACCTTCAAATTTTCCTAAAAACTATGGGAGTTCACTGTCCCATTCACCCGGTTTTGACAAAAATGGGCTGAACCACTAACTACGGTTTTGGAAATCTGGAAAACCAAACCGGCTTGGTTGGTTGGGCCGACCGGATCGAACAAAACGGTTTGGTTTGGGGCGGCATGAACCGTTTTTGTTTTTGTAATTCTAATTCGCTAGCTTGTATTAAGTTTTTAAAAAAATGATGAAGATGGTTCATGAATAGTATACATATTCATAAGTGCATATTCCAAAAAGAGTTATTTGCACAAATGGCCCATGTGGTTTCATCAAATTGCAAGTTTGGCCCATAGGTTTAAAAAAATTGCAAACTTAGCCCAAACATTTGTGATTTGATTGCGCCTTTAGCCCCTGATGTTAATACCAATTACTTTTTAACGGAAAATTAGCCATGTACCATCCGTGTTTTGCTTGGCTTAATTTTGGAATCGCAATCAAGGAAAGAAAATCCTGCAG
Source organism: Smallanthus sonchifolius (assembly GCA_023525975.1). Classification (NCBI taxonomy): domain Eukaryota; kingdom Viridiplantae; phylum Streptophyta; class Magnoliopsida; order Asterales; family Asteraceae; genus Smallanthus; species Smallanthus sonchifolius. The sequence continues at coordinate 24,072,906 of CM042043.1, forward strand.
AAATTTACTTAATTGATTCAATGTTTCATTTTTGGTTTGGAATTTATTTGCTTTATATTAGGGGAATTATTTTTAGAAGTAATTTGTTTTGATTTAGCCTAGGGGTTAAGATAGGTTTAGTGTATATATATCAAGTCTTTTTTAGTTTTAGTGTGTTGAATTTAGTGAGTTTTTATAATAAGTCGAAACCCAGTTTTTGGTTTCAATCTGCGTTTTATTGTTCTTGCTGTTTTGCTGCTCCTGTGCCTTCAAAAATTCCGTCGAATCAATTGCGAAACTGTAACCAGAAACAAAAATTTGATGAGAGTTGGTTATCTTTTCATGCAGTTTAATTTTAGCCACCTTTCTGTTACATATTTATGCCTATTCTGACCGTTATTCAACCAACATTATAAATTTGCAGAGAATATTACAGATGCACATACAGAAACACACACGGTTGCTGTGCAACTAAACAAGTTCAAAGATCTAGCGAAGACCCGTCAACATTTGACATCACTTACCTCGGAAAACACACATGCCCCAAAATTTCAAAAACCGACCATCACTCATCTGCAATGGAATCTGGTTACGGTCTTATAAATTTCTCATCTACACCAGAATCCGCATCTAAGACTTCAAGAACTGGTGATATCTCATCTTCTGCAATGACCAGAAATTCTTTTGAACTTTCAAATTGGCCACTGAATCTTAACTGAAAAATCAGGTACACATTACTTCAAACTGGCCTATAAACCATAGCTGTAGATTCTGAATATGTTGAGATCGATGGTAGGGCCCGCATCTTCAAACCCTCTTGGCATTGTTCATGGTCGTTGCGATTTGGTTAGACTTACAGACTGCTTCGATGCTGAGAAGTCGAGGTTTTATTCCGACTCATGATGCTTTATTTTACAGAGGGACAATATATACAAAGTCATAAGGTAGGCAAAAGCTTCTCAGTTAACTACATTAGATATATTTGTAACATTATTATGTGATTTATATAAGGTTTTTCAACCCTTAATCAGTTTATACGGTTGCTTTTTTTACTTTTTTTTATAAATCTAGTCCATTTTATAGTTTCTAATTCACTAACTAAAGCCAAACAAGATCGAATCGGATCATGTTCTTATGATCCTATGATCGATGGCCTAAGCCACTTTAAGTCATACAAAATAAGGGCGCCCCGGTGGTTCTTATATACAATCCACTAAGCTAGAAACTCGTGTTTTACACGTGTTGAATAAATGAAATATTAAATAGTTAGTAATTAAGATTTATGTATTATAAAGGAGAGATATTATGAAAATTTAAGAATTAATAAAGGAAATATTAAATAATTAGTAATGCTAAAAAAAATAAGTGGGAGAAATAATTTTGGGCTTACATTGTTATAACACGTAGCGATTAGTTATTTATTTATTAGGTATATATTATTGTTGTTTAAAAAAAACTAAAGGTATCTCCTGGCGTCACATTGGTCTAAATCCATGTCTTCGAACAATGCAAGTTTATAAAAATTTTTATTGGAAAAGTTTAAAAAAAAGTTATTAACTTCTTAAATTTTTTTAATTTTATAAAAGGTTATAAACATTCACTCAACTTTCATGGAATTCAAACATAACTTATTATAAATTGATACATTTATTTTTAAAAATTTTAATAAATTTATATATTTATAAATTTAACATATCTTGTACAAGTTTATATATAAATACGACTTAAATTTTATTAAGAAAAACAAAAAAAAATGAATAGGTCATATGTATTCTCGTTTTTGGCCATCCTTCACCACAAACATGAAGTCAAAAACATCCCACAATCACAAACTTATGCATTGGGATGCTCTAAGAGCATTTACAATGGGTTTGGACGTTTGGTAAACGATACCTTATCTTTATATTTTAAAGTAAAATTAAAAAACTTTTGAAATTACTACTCCATTTCATAGCATTCACAGTGGTTTCTTTATCATTATCTATATAATTTAATAAAAAATACATTTACCTTATCAATTTAAAGATTTACAAAAAAAAAAACCCACATCCGGTTCCTTATATTTTTCTCTATTTGATTAAAATAATACTCTTTTAATCAATTTTTACCATTGTTTCTTTCTCTTCCACTCACAAACGTATTAAAAATATAAGGATATGGGATGAATTGAGATTGGTATATTTACCACTCTATGTAGTCTCCCATAAATTTTGTTGTTAAATTTTAAAGATAAGGAGTGTTTTAAGAAATGAGATAGAGAAGCATTTTGAATGTTTTTTTCTTAAATTTACCTAAAATATAAGGATAAGAGTGAATATACCAAACACATACTCTCATTCTTTATATTTTTCCTTATACTTATATTATAAGCATGGTTTCCACTTTCTACTAGTGCAATAAAAACTCACACGTTCATTGATACCAATCTTTCATTCTTTGTCCATTATTTTTAATTTTATAAATAATTAATTTTTAAATTTGGTTATAGAAATAGAAGTATGTCATTAAATAACAATTCGGTATTTACAAATAGTTTGATACAAGTGGTAAGTATCTAAATAGAGTGTAGCACGGTTGTAAAAAATAAAAATCACGATTAGTCACGGATTAATCGCTAATCGGGGATCCACCGTGAAATTTTCAACTAATCGGACCAAAAATCGGTCAACAGCGGTCAAAGGAGGTCTAATCGGCCAAAAATCGGTGGCGGCCTAGCGATTCCGGCCAAACCCTGTAATATCCCACCAGTTTCCGGTCAAAGTTCCGGCGATTCCGGTCCTAAATGGATCAAGGGGTTAAAACTTATCTACTTTAAAAAAATTACATATAAAAATGTGTGTGTATATATATAAGTTTGAAAATTACATATAAAAATTTCAATCCGATTAATCTCAATTACTAGTCGGTACCCCACCGCCCGACTAGAGCGAAGCGATTTTTGGAGTGTAGTTGATATTTATCTGTTCAACTCGTTTAATCAATTTCAAATTATCATCTAAAAATGAAGCTTATACCAGAAATCAAATGAAAATTGAAGTTGAAAGAAATATCTGTGTAACTAACAATTAGGATGAAGAACAACAATTGTTTTTAGTATTCCCTTCCTCTGCTCCAACCACTAATGTCTCCCCTTGTTTGATGCCACCACCACCACCACCTGCTTGATTAGCTGCAGCAGCAACAGATTTCTTGCTAACTATCCTATAAATCTCACCAAGAATTGTTTGAAAAGCCTTCTCCACATTAACCGCTTCTAAAGCCGACGTTTCAATGAAAGAAAGACCTTCTGTTTCTGCAAAAGTTTGAGCATCCTCGGTTGCAACGGCCCTCAGATGTTTAAGATCGGTTTTGTTTCCGATCAGCATGATCACAATGTTTGAATCTGCATGGTCCCCTCGGTTCTTTTAGCCAACGCTTCACATTTTCAAAAGTTGTCGGTTTTGTCACGTCATATACCAGGAGTGCCCCGAGGGCACCCCTGTAGAAGGTACTGGTTACGGCCCGGTATCGCTCTAGCCCTGCTGTGTCCCATATTTGAGCCTTCACTGTCTTTCCCTCTACCTAAATATCACATTCAAATTCATCATGCCAAAACAAGCCCTCAAATTGTAGACTATCATCGTATAACACAGATTTATTTCACCCGTTAAAAAGGGGTGTTTGGATGTGTGTTTTGAAAGTGATAATGTGATTTTGAATAGTGAGAATCAGATAATTACAATGAAATGACCAAAGATATCACGGGTATTCACGTTCCGATTTTGACGGTTTTTAGGTCAAACCGTGAGCCAAACTGGTAGTAACAGTTTTTGATGGGAACAGGAGTCTCTCAAAATAGGTGTAAAAGAAACTGTGAGCACTTTTATTATGAAACTGATTTTCCAAAATTTATCATTTAATCCTAAATAATATCAAAAGTAGAATTTGTTTATCTAAACATTACAAACTTTTTACTCTGGCTTCAGATAATCATTTCCAAAACATGCAAGTGTTTATGCGGTTCATTATAAACCAATATTAAGTATAGAACATCGATAAATACATTACCAGTTGTACGTAGTGCTTTAAAAACACGGGGGAGAGAGTAAGAGAAGCGGTTATACGATTGCATAACAGTATCACGGTTAAACTAATAAGTACAAATATTAATACAAGTCTAATTTTAAGCAGAGAACCTCATAAACACTTGTGTCTCTACATACGCATATATAACGATCGTTCAATACTTAAACCAATTTTAAGCAGAGAACCTCATAAACACTTGTGTCTATGGTTTTAACTGTGATACATAAAGCGGTTATGTAACCGCCTTAGCCGCCTCTCTACATACAATTGTTTATGCGGTTTTCTACTTAAAATTCGTATAACATGTAGAACAAAGTCTAATGATTAACTTTGCATTCAACTTCTCAACATAGATCATAAAGTAATCAATCAAGTTGTGAAAACACTAAAACAGTATATAATTCAAATTCAATCAATCTCAATATCATGTCAATAAAGAACTCAAATCAACTATAATCAACAGATCAAGCAATAGAATCACAATCAACATCAACGCAACCTAGCGGTTTCTAGTAATTCCGGATCCGTAACAATATAAACGAGATCAAATGAGTCAAAACACAACCAGATTCACACATGAAGTAAATATGTGAAGAAAACGAAAGCAAAATTAGAGAGAGTACTTGAAGTGTACGAGTAGCGAATTCGACGCCGATGGTGGATTTTGATTCCAAACAGAATTCGTTTCGTGTGAATCGAGAAAGAAGATTGGATTTACCGACTCTTGAATCTCCGATCAATACGACCTTGAACAAGTAATCGTACTCGTCGTCCGGTCTCCTCGCCATTTCCTTCTCTCTCTCTCTCTCTCTCTCTCTCTCTCTCTCTCTCTGTGTTCTCAATTATTTTCACAAAAAGTCGCCGAGGAATTGGTGGTTGCGAAACGAGAGAAATATATAGATACCGCGATATGATAAGTTGAACCGAGAAAACATTCGTATCACCAAAATACCCTTGGGCATGTGTGTGGATATATCTTTTAATGCCATATAAACAATGTTTTCAGAATCGGACCGGACCGGACAATGAACCGGACGTCTTAGAGGTTCACTTGTCGGACAGGTTGGACCGGATTCAAGAACCGGATGACGCAATAAATAATATAAATATTCATAAAAATATATAGAAAAATATAAAAATTCCAAATACTACATATACAACCATTTAAACAATTTTGAGTCAAGGACGAGGGTTATAGGTCTGTATGAATTTTAATTCTTTTGAATCTTCAATTTTAATTTTGATTAGGATTTTGGAGGACCTGTGGCAGCGTATAAGTTAAAAGGAAAGAGCCAAATTGAGTTAAAATTGTTAAGACTATGTATAATGGTACTGTGAAAGTGAGTGCACACCCCGTGACACGTAGGCGTCACGTAGACAATGTAATAACTCACCCTCATATTCACCCAGGTGTGTAATGGTGGAGTGAAGGTGACTAGTTTTATAATAATTATATAACTATTATTTTTTTAATTAAAACATAATATTAAAAGAAAACAACATAATACTAAAAACATTACTAAACTACATATTATATTTTTTCTTTAATTTAAGGAGTTTCTTCCGCTCTTCGTCGATCAAATAATCGATGTTCATGAAATAAAGTCTCATATTGCTCGTCTTTTGTTTGTCTCCTTTATTTTGATCTTCATCTCGGATATCTCGTTGAACTTGGCCATCCGGGCGAATATAGTGTCTAAAATCTCTTTGTACTCGTTGGTTTGAGTTGTTAACGATGATGCGGCTCGTTTTGCTTTGTCTTTTCCGATAGGGCGGACAACTTCTTCCGGAAACTCAAGCTCATCGCTTGACTCGTTGAGATTAACACTACGCCTATCCGAATTAGATTGGCTAACGTCATTTTCAGATGACGTTTTTGATCGTTTAGACGATGATTATCTCATTAACGGGACGTGTTCAAACTTCGTGCACTTTCTCAATAATTCCCAAAGTTGAAGCATTTTAAACATCGTCCCATTATTATCTTTTTCATACACTTCTAACGCTTCTTAAAAGATATCTAGGTCACTTTGACCACTCTGCCAGTTGTTTAACTTATTTTTTATAGTTTCCAGAAAACTTGTCAACCTTCAAACGGATATGCCTCCACTTGCCGGTTAACATGTCCTCCATACGGTATCCGCCTTTAGTCATTGCTTCACAAAATTGTTCATATATTTTTTTTTCAAAAAATTTCGGCTTTTTGGTTAAGTCCTATAAAATTAAATAACATAGCATTTAATCAAATAAAACATTACAAAAATAATAATACTTCTATAATAATAATACGTACCAAATATTGGATCCTCCTACACATTGATCCACGCTTTCACCAAAGCTACTGAAATGTAATATCCGAGATTTTTCCGATGTATCTTTCCCTAAACCCGTGCACGTATTGAGCATTCGAATCTTGGAAACTTATTAAAAAATACATTTTTTAAAATATTAAATATTAATTCAATTAGTAAAAACAATCATACTTGGTATATATATATAAGACAAATATATATATATATATAGATGTATCTTATAAATAAAAATGTTTGAAATTCTTAAAACTTTATAAGTTTATAATTATATAAATAAAATAATTTATAAACTTATTTTTAATACTTAAACTTGTAAGCTCTAAATCTTATTAATTATTTTATAAAAATTATAAAATAATAAAACCTATAAAACTTATGTAGTTTTAATAAAACATATCATTTGTTGTATAAAGTCCAGGGACTAAAACTACTATTATAGAAACTTATTTTAAACTTAAAAGTTATGTTTTAACATGAAATAATAAAGGCTTGAGACTTCAGGGACCATTTGTGTAATTTGACCAAACTTTCTTTCCCCAAACCGGTCCCGAGTTCGAAACCCGCAAACACCCGTTTTCCACCCTATTTTCGCGAAAACGTGATTTCCCGTCCGGATTCGTTGAACCTTGGGTTCGCCTCCCGCGTGCGACCCGTCCCTAATGTGCTTTAATGATCAATTTCGGCCGAGACCATACGTGAAGCCGGATTCTAATCCGATCGGCTCAACCGTCCAACTCCCACCTAATTCGGCATTTAAACCCAAAATCACCTATAAATACCGACCTCCATAGCTCATCAACATCACCCCTCAACTTTCTTCACTCTCAATTTCTCCGATTAACACCTGCAATTTTCGATTTGAAGCTGTGACCGCCGACGACCACCTCAGTCACGTTCTTCCTCAAATCGACTCCGTTTCAGGTAATTCTTGTGCCCATTGTACTCGCCATAGTTCATAGATCGAAAGCCCTCTGTTTAATTCCATTAACAGAGGGCAATTCGATGCGTATTTGGCATATCTTGTTCTAGGGTTCATAATGATATTAGGGGCGATTCGGGAATGTGTTTTTAAATTTTCTTTCCGGTTAAACTAACAGCGAGCCCCATAGCTGGGATGGTTAATCTGTTGTGTGTGTGTTGCGACCGGGACGGCGCGGGTTCGATCCGGCCAACCCAGTTTTATTTTATTTCATTTCTTTTATGCTTATTTAATCATATTTAATATTCCTAATAATTTTTATAAAATCTGTTAAACTTATATAAACTCAAAAACAATTTTTAGTTACACTTTTACTTTCTGGAATATTTTTAATTAAATAGAAACTTAGTTAAAACCTATAATTAATTAAAACTTTGATTATGGTTTTAAATTCATAAAAACTATAAAAACTTTTTAAAACTTTTATAAAAATTATAATTTCACAGAAATTATTTATTTAAAATAAACTTATATTATTTGTATTAAAAGAATTCTTTATCCTAATCATTAATTTAAACTTATAAACTTATAAAACTAAATGGAAATTTTAACATTTTAAACTTGTAAATTTTATTTAAATACTTTAAGAAGCCTTATTTAAAATAGTTATAAACTTATAAATTATTTATAAGTTAAACGTTATAAAAAGTCCTATTTAGCATATTTGTTAAAACTTATAACTCCACATCTTTACCTAAACTTATAACCACGTTTTAAAACATCTTCCAAGATAGTTTGTGAAACAAATACCTAATGCTTTATATAGATTATTTAATAAAGTAAGTATACGTTTAAATAATTATTTACCCTTAACAATTAAATTGTTATTACCTTAATTATTTATTCTTTAAATAATTATTATAAACACTTAGTAGTTATTTATTAATTAAATAATTATTCTTAGTCATTATTTATTTAATAATTACTATGAATCCTTAATAAATATTCATTCTTTAAAATAATTATTATTAATCCTTGATAATTATTTATTCTTTCATTTATTAGGTACAACATTATTCATAAGATACTTAGAAAACTATATTGGATTATTATTTCCTAACTTGAGTAATTGATAATTATAAGGTTTCTAAATAATTATTTTAAATAATAATTATTCTAAACCATAACCCTATCAAACTTTGTTATTCAAACCTTGTGAAACCCTACTTAGAAACTTATATAAACTTTATAAACACAACCATTCCCTTCTCCCAATTGGGACCCTAGTAAATCTTGAAATCCTAGATCGTTTCCATATACTTATAGGATCGTACTTAAAACTTTAGACTTATATTCTTAGGCTTATTGTGAGGATATTCTCCCTCTCCAAGTCTTGCAAATACGTATCCGTGTCGGATACTCTTCATCGATCCAAGTGAGTATGCTTAGCCCCTTTTTTCTTTCTATGCTTTTGGGGTGAAACATGTTCAAAATTCTTAAACTTATACAATTCTTGTACAACTATGACTACGTGTTTATTCTTATGTTAAACTTGAGACTTGTATGCTTAGATTAAACTTAAAACTAGCACATTCATTAACTTTGATCAAGTCTATAGTAACAATGATAGATCTATTGTATTTGACCAATCCACCTTGATTGATTGACCCCTTCGGGGGGGAGCCCTTGGTAATTGTTACTGAATTAAACTTTAAACTTGAGACTTATAAGGGTAACCTGCGGGTTATGTCTAAACTTGGTTGGAGGGTTGAAGTGCACAATGTTTAAGATACTTGTCCTCATACTTACATTATAGAATGCATATAATCATAGTGAATTGTAAATTCTTCTCAAATACTTGTTAAACTGTGTCAAAACCTTTGTATCTCACCAACTATTTTGTAGTTGACAGATTCTTTCACATGTTTCAGGTTCTACAACATGAGACTTTATCGTGATCACATAGGATGCTTGGACCTAGAATGCTTAATCAATTAGACTTGTATTCTTGCTATGTATTTGATTTATTCTTTGTATTGAACCCTTGAATCTATTTATTAATGAAATATTGAAACTTTAATAGTCAACCTTGTGCTATTGAACAACCGCGTCCGCACCGACATATAATCCGCCGTCGGTTGGGGTGTGACACCGAAGACGACAACCACTTTTTGGAACGCCCTTTAATCGTACCCGCTTCAGGTGTAGAAGTATTGGCATTCTTTTTTATGTGTTCTTCTTTTTATTTGTGGTGGCGGTTGAGTCTCCAGTACATTGTCGGTGACGGTTGAGTCTCGGGTACAATGTCGGGTGACGGTTGGGGAGTTACGTAGTCTTGTATTTAGTCAGATAAAAATTTGGGTGTAGAAGGATTTAAAGTCGGGTAATGACTCTAATTTGCAAACGTTAACAATGGGTTCGGCTCCAGGGGTTGTGGAACGTATCCCCCCCCCCAATCGGGTTGTTCAGGTTGCTTGGGTGGTTCGGGTGGTTCGGGTGGTTCGGATTGTTTACAAATTGCCATGTAAGCATTTTTGTAATTTTTATAAAAAATAATATAGAGGAGAATAAAGAAATATTGTGTAGAAAATTGGTTGTTTTGATTGGTATTTATATAGGTTAAATTTTTAAAAAAAAACTTTTTTTTAATTATATGCAATCCAAACGGATTGCCCCACAACGGTCAAAAGAATAAAAAAAATAAAAATCGGATACAATGTCTCCTAGGGTTTCCACAGAGGGACTTCAACGGCGGCAATGGCAGCGATCAAGGAAAGCAGCAAAGGGAGGGTTATTGACTTCAAGGAAGATCTTAGAAAACTCCTTCAGATTTCTGAATCGTTTTTTCTTACGAATTTTCCTCCAACGGCATCGGAAAAAGAATTATGGGAGTAATGCAAACGATCTCTATATTCCCAAGAAGAAGTCTTCTTCAGGTAAGCCTTTTGCTTTCGTTCGCTTTCTTCCCGTATGGTCTCGCTCCATTTGGATGGGGAATTGATATCTCTTCTTGGAATAGAAAAAATGCATCCATGTCACGCAGAAGTAAAATTTTTAATGATCCAGTTCAATCAGAGCCTCATTAAATGAAGATGATGTAAGTGATGCCTTTGTTGACATGCTTCATAAACCTAATGAGGATGTTACAGTGGACAAAAATATGTCAATATCAAAGGAGGATGTTGAAAAGTCTATAGTCGAGAAGGAAAATTCCGACTCTGACCCGTTCCTTCTCAATAAGATTATTGGTCGTGAATATGTTCAGGAGCTCAACATTGAAAATTCAGAGAAACTTCGGCCTCTTTCAACTTGCAGTAAACCAACAACTTCGGATTCATCGCCTTCTCATCCACCGGGCTTTTCTAAACCATTATTCAAGTCGTCTGTCTCACATTTGGTAAAGGGTCATAGTTCGTCTTCGGCTACTCCTGGGGTGTCAAAGCGGAAAAATGGAGTCTCTATGATTGAAGAATTTAACAAGTTCATTGACTTGGGTAACTCTCTTGGGTATGATAGCAAGGAAGATCTTGGTAAGCTATTGAATGGTATAGGTTTTCCAATGAATATTCTTTCTATAAATACGTGTGGGATCGGTGACTCCTCGAAAAGAAAAGGAGTTAAAAACATCTGTATGAGACGCTGTGTCAATTTTCTTGGTATCCAGGAATCTCATCTTCCTTGTGTTGACTTGTTTAAATTTAAGAGTCTTTAGGGAAACTACAGTTTTGAGTTTGCTTCTAGTAGTGCCTGTGGTCGTTCAGGTGGCCTTATTAGTATTTGGAATCCATCCTATTTTGAGAAAAAAATATGTTCTCTTTTCTGATAACTTGCTTATAGTGGGAGGCTCATGGTTTAACCTCGATATCTCTTGCTTTATGATAAATGTATATGCTCTGCAAGGTGATTCGAATAAAAAAGCTTTATGGTCTTATATTTTCTCTTTTATGGCCTCCAATCCGGCTATGTATATCATCTTTGGGGACTTTAATGTGTCTCGGTTTCCTGATGAAAGGTTAGGTACTCTCTTTAACTCTGCGGAGGCTTCCCATTTCAATGAATTTATAACCTCAAATGACCTTTTTGATGTTCCAATGGGAGGTCATAAATTTACTCGTTTATCCTCTTGTGGTGGAAAACTAAGTAAACTGGATCGGTTTCTTATTTCTAATGACTTAGCTAATCGCCTTCACTCTTTGGATGCTATGGTTTTATCCAAAAAAGTAGCGGATCATCGTCCTATCCTATTACGTCAACAAGTTGTTGACTTTGGTCCTATCCCTTTTAAGTTCTTCAACTCTTGGTTAAGTATTGATGGTTTTCGCTCCATAGTGGAAAACTTTTGGTCTTCTCCTAATGATAATTTCTCTCCCAATCCTATGATCCGTTTCAAACAAAAACTTAAAGGCCTAAAGGGTATAATAAAAAGGTGGAATAAGGAGAGAAACAAAGAAAAAAATGAGGAGCTTCTTCTGCTTGAATCAAAACTTAAAATGTTGGATATTTCTTGCGAGATGGGGAAACTTTCAGCAGAGAACCTAGTGGACCGAAAAAACATTATTCAAAAATTAGCTTCGCTGGATCGAAATGATGGCATGGATCTAGCTCAAAAGGCAAAATTGTCTTGGGCTAAGGTAGGTGATGAGAACTCCAAATTCTTTCATGCGATTATAAATAACAAGAGAAGACAAATAGCAATCAAAGGTGTTAAATATAATGGAGTTTGGGTTTCAAATCCGCCGCAACTAAAGAAGACGTTTGCAAACTTTTTTAAAGCCAAGTTCTCTAAGTTTCGGGGTATATTGTATGTGACAAACAATGGTAGATTTCTAAACTCAAACCAGAAGAAAAATGACCTTTTGGAAGCGCCTTGTTAAGAAAATGAAATTAAGATGGTTGTTTGGTATTCTGGCAGTGACAAATCCCCCGGTCCGAATGGGTTTACTTTCAGCTTTGTTAAAGCTTTCTGGGAGGTTATTAAAGGTGATGTTATTTCTTTTGTTCATGAGTTCTTTGGCTCTTCTGTTATTCCAGGGGGTTGTACCTCTTCTTTTATTGCCCTTGTTCCAAAAGTTTCTAACCCGCTTCTTGCAATAGATTACAGGCCTATCAGTCTCATCGGGCTTCAATATAAAATCATTGTAAAAATTTTAGCCAATAGGCTAGCTCTGGTGATTGATTCCATTATTGGGAAGCAACAATCCGCTTTCATTAAAAACCGTCAGATTTTGGATGGTCCTCTTATCTTAAATGAGTTGGTCCCTTATTACAAAAAGAAGAAAAAGTCCATGATGTTATTCAAGATCGACTTTGAGAAAGCTTTTGACTCCATTAGTTGGGATTACTTACTCGCGGTTCTCTCTTTTATGGGTTTCGGGTCTACTCGGATAAACTGGATAAAATCTTGTCTCACTTCAGCTAGATCTTCGGTCCTTGTTAATGGTAGCCTGTCGGTGGAATTTCAATTGGAGCGTGGGCTAAATAGTGTTTTTCAAGACCTTACTCATTTGGGTCTATTGAAAGGTATAAATCTTGTAGCTTATTCAGACCTTTTTTTCGCAGATGATGTCATTGTTATTGGTGAATGGACTGAAACGAACATTCAGAACGTGGTCCGGACTCTTAACTGCTTCTATCTGTGTCAGGTTTAAAAATAAACCTTTTCAAATCTTGTCTTTTCGGGGTGGGTAATGATTATTTGGAGGTGGCCCGTTGTGCGTCTTTCATTGGTTGTAAGGCGGATAAACTTCCTTTTTCGTATTTGGGAGTCCCGGTGGTGGCTAAAATGAATAAATTTCAAGGATGGAATCGTATTGTGGATAGTTTTGATTCCAAGCTCACTAGGTGGAAAGCAAAAATGCTCTCAATTGGTGGTCGATAAACATTGGTTTCTTAAGTTTTGGGTTCCTTGGCGATCTACTTTATGTCGTTGTTCCTCGTTCCTACTTCCGTGAATAAAACTTTAGAAGCTAGACGGGCTCGTTTTTTCTGGGGAGGAGATCTAGACTCTTCCAAAATTCATTGGGTTAATTGGAAATTGGTTCTTGCTTCTAAGGAAAAAAGGTGGGTTAGGTATTGGTTCTTTGGAGGCTCTTAACCTTGCCCTCCTTCAGAAATGAAGATGGAGGTTTGTTACTTTCCCGGATAGTTTATGGGTTAGAATTATCAAGTCCATATATGGCTCCAACGTGGGTAATCTTAGTCCGATCCGCCCGGTTATAGGGAATTCTGTTTGGTATCGTATTGCAAAATCTTTCTCTAATCTACAAGAAAAAGGTATTATTCCCTATCAAACGCTCAGAAGGAAAGTAGGCTTGGGTCAAGCTACCTTATTCTGGAAAGATCAATGGATTGGTGGAGCTCCCCTTCAATCCCATTTCCCTCGATTATTTAGACTCGATTCTAATCAAGATTGCCTGATATCGGATAGACTTTATTTAGGCTCTTTTAGCGGGACTTGGAGGCGTATTGTTCGTGGGGGGAAGAAAGCGCTCAACTTGCCTCTCTTCTTTCCCTCATCTCTTCTCTTGTTCTCACTTCTTCTCCAGATTCTTGGCGTTGGGCTCTCAAGGATTCAGATGAGGTTTTTTCAGTTAAGGATGTTCGTCTCACTATTGATTCTTGTATTCTTCCGATTGCTCATAGAAGTACCTTGTGGATTCGAGTTCTCCCCAGAAAGGTCAATATTCATGCTTGGAGAGTATTGCTTAATAGAATCCCTACTAGACTCAATCTTGATCGAAAAGGCCTTGATGTTCCCTCCACTCTATGTCAGGTATGTGATTTGGCTTTAGAAGACACTAATCATGTTCTTGCTCAGTGCTCAGTTGCTGCAAACATTTGGATTTTGGTTTGGCGCTGGATAGGTCATTCTTGGCCTATCTCGTTGGAGCCCTCTTCCTTGTTAGAGTTCGTGAATTCGTCTTCCTTAAGTCCCAAGAAAAATGAGGTTGTTAGTGGTCTTGTTATGATTACATGGTGGACTCTTTGAAGATTCAAATACAACTCATTTTTCAGGCCTTCTGCTTGCAGAAAAAGTTTCATTTTTGATGACATTCAAGCCTTTTCTTATTTATGGTTTTCTAATAGGTCTAGCAGTTGGAACATTTCTTGGGTCGATTGGCTTAACAATCCTCTAATTTCTATGTAATTCTTTTTTGGCTTTTTCTAGCTTCTTGCTAGAGAAGCTTTTTTAAATACATCTGTTGTTAAAAAAAAAACAGCTGTCAAAAACCTCGCCCCCATGTCGTGAACACCACCACCTTCAACGCCTCACACCCCCCTCACCCACCATCGGTGCGGTGTTTCATGCCCGTGGTGGGGTGAGGCGGCACCACGCCCTCACCTTCACGGGCCGATTATGTTTAGTCTAAGTATGAACATGTGCCCCCATGTGAGGGCAAAATTGTCCTCTTCCCCCTTTTCTTATTTTCCCCCTTGTTTTATTATCCAGACTTCCAATCCCTCCTTCGTCTTCTCAAAACCATTAATCTCGTAACATCGAAGAGCATCCGCCAACATTACAGAATTTGCCCTTTCATGTTTAAAAAAGCTTGCATGTTTAATTTCAAACGTTAAGTGTGGTCACATGCCCGTATGAAGGCAAAACTGTCTCCCCCCTTTCTTTATTTATCTCCTTGTTTTATTATCCCGACTTCTAATCCTCCATTCGTCTTTTCAAAACCCTTCATCTCATAACATCGGAGAACACCCCACCATGGCTGACAAACCTTTTTTTTATACAAGAAACACTTGATCATAAACTGGATATGTGAAGACATGTTTATAGTTTCAGGATTAACCCAATCAACGGCAGGTGGCCAAAGCCCCAAGTTCCTACAACTCTAACACCTTCAAATCATCATAAACAAGTAGGAAGACCCAAATAGGTAATTTTGAGTTGGTTACGTTTAAATATATTAAACGTGTTCTAGATAATTATGTTCAGTGCGTGACCCTATAGGATAATATGCCATTAGCAACATTGACATATGTCGTGTCTTGGGCATATAGATCCAACAACTACACAATCTGTTACAATTTACTCAAATCAAAATCATGGCAACTTATAGGTTATAACTGAATTGTTACATCAATTAACAAACAAAAACTTTGAGATCTAACATGAACCGTAGGTTGAGTCTTGTTTATGGGTCTTCAGGGTTTGAAATGAGATTATGATTGTGATGGCATCACATCAAGCATGTTCATTAATCACAATGATATTTTTTTTTGTAAAACATATGCCACAAACTATCTATATTTTTCCTCACCATGAAATGGTACATGTTTAACATTATGTGTACAACTTGCGTGTCTTTTATTCGTAAGTGGAAATTGAAGAGAAACAAAACCATTTGGCATCTCCCATTCCGATTGATTTCGGACAATATTAGTTGTATCTTCGCATTTTTATTGATAAACGTATTTTCAAGATTAGTTTACAGTAGTTACGATAATCAGTTTGATTCATGAATATTAAAATAATAGTTAACGTGATCACAAGGCAAACCAGATTGTTCTTAGAGCATATGGTATACCCAAGTGAGTGAAACTCAAGTGAGGGAAAAAGTGGTTGCCACGTGACGCCACGTCATTTTCTTCATTTTTCACACCACACTCACTTGGCAAGGGAATACCCAAGTGAGTGAGTGTGGTGTGAACATTAAATGCATTTTATAATTTTTTAATAAAATTATATATTAAATTTATATAAATAAAGTTACATTAAATAAAATCTCCATAAATAAAATTACATAAATTAAAAAAAAACATAATAAACATAAAAACCTAATGTTTAATTAAAATCTTGAGAACGTTCATAAATATGCTCAATCAAGTCCGCTTTGAGTGCATCATGAATATCTCGGTGTTGTATTTCTTAACGGTTTTTTCGCTTTTGATCTTCGTCAATTTCTTCGTAGGTTGGCTCCTCTTCATTTGAGTTATATTGATAAATTGTCACTCCTTGGTCCTCCAAAATCATATTGTGCAAAATTACACAAGCATACATTATGTTCCTAATTCTCATTTGAGACCAAGATCGAGTCGGTCGTTCGATAAAATGCCACTTATTCTTCAAGAGACCAAACGCTCGTTCGATATCTTTTCTTGCTGTATCATGAGCTTTTTTTGTAATTTGTACATTTAATACATTCGGGACACGTAAGAGACTTAACAATTGTAGCATATTCGGGATATATTCCATCAGCAAGATAATACCCACATTGGTAAAGTGTCCCTCTAAGTTCAAAATACGTGTCAGGTGCGGTTCCGTTTATCATATCGTCAAATATAGGCGATTAATTAAGAACGTTAATGTCATTGTTTGAACCCGTAACGCCAAAGAACGCATGTCAAATCCATAAGTCATATGAAGCCACATCATCAAACATAATAATAGAACGAGGATGATCCCCGCGTGAAAACTTACCTCGCCACACATTGAGACAGTTTTTCCACTCCCAATGAGTACAATCGATGCTACCGAGCATCCCGACAAAGCCATGTTTAGCTTCATGGGCCGCATATAATTGTTAAATATCGCTAGCCGACGGTTTACGTAAATATCTACTATGATACAATTTAATTATAGCTTTAGAAAATTTGTAAATACAAGACCTGATAGTTCGGGAAGGCATCTTCAAGTCATCGAACGAATCACTTGCGGTGTCATACGTCATTTGACGAATCGCGGCGGTACACCTTTGCACGGACGTAAAACCAATCCTACCTCTTGCATCTACCCGTTGGCGGAACCAAGGAACCTCTCTCTCCAAATCATTTTTAATTCTTAAAAATAAATTCCGGCTCATTCTAAACCGGGTACTAAATTGCACCTCGTTGTAAGTACACCATTCGTCAAAGTAGTCTTTGTGTAGGAGTGTGTTAGCGGCCGTCCGATCACGATTAAGACGAGCACTTCATTTTATAGGTTGTGAGGATTCAGCTTCTTGCCACCACTGAAGCGCCGCCGTTGAAAAAGCACGGAACATTATATTTCATGCTTCGTCGCTTGAAGATGAAGACATTTTTATAAAAATAAGTATAAAGTTGTAGAAGAATTGTAAGATTATTTGTGTAATTTATGTTGAGTATTTTAGTGTAATTGGATTAACTAGTTGACTAAATAATCGTATTAAATATTAAACAAGTTAGGAGGTGCGGAGTGCACACTTGTTTGAATTTATTTGATTACCTAATTAATATTTAGGGGCGAAGCCCCTAAGTATCGGGGGTCCGGGGGCAGCGCCCCTGGAAGCGGGATCCAAGGGGCGGCAGCCCCTAGCAGGGTCCATTTAATTATAGCTTTAGAAAATTTGTAAATACAAGACCTGATAGTTCGGGAAGGCATCTTCAAGTCATCGAACGAATCACTTGCGGTGTCATACGTCATTTGACGAATCGCGGCGGTACACTTTTGCACGGACGTAAAACCAATCCTACCTCTTGCATCTACCCGTTGGCGGAACCAAGGAACCTCTCTCTCCAAATCATTTTTAATTCTTAAAAATAAATTCCGGCTCATTCTAAACCGGGTACTAAATTGCACCTCGTTGTAAGTACACCATTCGTCAAAGTAATCTTTGTGTAATAGTGTGTTAGCGGCCGTCCGATCACGATTAAGACGAGCACTTCGTTTTATAGGTTGTGAGGATTCAGCTTCTTGCCACCACTGAAGCGCCGCCGTTGAAAAAGCACGGAACATTATATTTCAGGCTTCGTCGCTTGAAGATGAAGACATTTTTATAAAAATAAGTATAAAGTTGTAGAAGAATTGTAAGATTATTTGTGTAATTTATGTTGAGTATTTTAGTGTAATTGGATTAACTAGTTGACTAAATAATCGTATTAAATATTAAACAAGTTAGGAGGTGCGAAGTGCACACTTGTTTGAATTTATTTGATTACCTAATTAATATTTAGGGGCGAAGCCCCTAAGTATCGGGGGTCCGGGGGCAGCGCCCCTGGAAGCGGGGTCCAAGGGGCGGCAGCCCCTAGCGGGGTCCAAGGGGCAGAGCCCTGGCTGGGATCGAATTTGAATAATAAGATAACTGCCAAAGGCAGTTATCTGGTTTGATCCCTAAAATCCCAGATTTGGTCATACGTATTTCTGGTTCATCACAATTCTCTCAAGATACACATTTTGATTCTTGTCTCAATTTGTTCTGAGTTTTATCCGAATAAAGAATTTGAGGAACCACCAAACTGTTTTTGATCTGAAAGTATCTAATATGACTATCAGATCATCCTCGGTTTTACGAATTTCTACAACAATTTATAGGTAAAGGAGATATATATTTATGGTGGATTATTAAAAATAATTTTTTTTTATTTGACGGTTGCAAACAGTTTTATTACCGTTTATCATTTGAAAAATGTGCCTCTCCTCTACGTGAAGAAGTTCACGCATGTGGCTCACGGCTAACCCTCACTTGACGAGTGGGCGGTGTTACAAGGGGGTTCACGGCGTGAGGGGGTCTCACGGCTCACCCTCACTTGACCATACCACTTGACCTTATGTTCAATTCCATAGATCAGCTAAACATTATTTCTTTTGCTTGTAACATCAATATCGTGTTCACGAATATGGTAGCTATCAGTTACAAAGTGAAACTTGATTTAAAAGTCGACTCATTTAATTTTTTAGCAGGTTTGTTAGTGGTTGTGAATATTAAAAAAGAATAATAATAAATCAAAATCTAGTTACAAATATCTAGTATTAACAAAACTGATCAAAGTTGAATAAATAAAAGTCTCGTTACAAATTTTTAGTATTAGTTTTTTTCAATAATAAAAATACGTTCATGACATGATTCATGAAGGCATACATGGTCTTTTTCTATTAAAATAAAGTAAGTTAAAATCTCGTGTATTACACACGGGTTAAATAAATAAAATGTTATATATTTAGTAATAAAAATTTATATTTTTAAAAATCCATGTAATACACGGTTTAAATAAACCAGTATATTACATCGGTTGAATAAAATATAATGTAATTTGTTAACAAACACATTTGTCAAAATATGTTTTTAAAAAATGTAATTTGTCGAGACAGTTATAAGGTATGTTACTTTAGTTTTTAAAACATTTTTTTTCAACTGAGTATTAATTTTTTAATTTAATTTGATAAATGTTAGTCCATATTAAGTTCATTTGATTGATGATATAATAATTATTTATAATTAAATAATAAGTATTCGTAACTAGATTTATTAATATAAAGATTATTATTTAATATGAGAGAGAAATAGAAAATCTAATATTTAATAAGAGAGAGAGACGAGAAAATAAAGATGAAGAGTAATCAGAGAGTGACACGTGTCATAAAGAGATTTTTATTTATTAGAGTAGTAAGATACACGTTAGGGTTGGATCCCATAAACTTATTACTTGTTAAAGTTAGGGTGGAGGGAGTGGTTAATAAAAAGTCCATGGAACTTTCCCATTTTAACCAATTAAAATGTGTCATGTTATTTTTACCCTTTTAAACCTTCTTCAACCCTAAGAGAAGGGTGTGGAACCAATAAGCCCTTGATTTTTTTTAAATTATTTCATTAAAACAAATAAAAAACCACATTTCATTAAATAAAAATTAAAATGATACATATTAAAAACCTAAATATTAAAAACAATAAAAAGAAAAAAAAACGTGAAGCATCAAAATAAAAAACTAAAATAACCTAAAAATTACACGGTCAATTGTATTTTGCCGCAATTTCCCGTTTACGTTTGAGTACGATCGAAAGAAAAGGTTCGAGGATATCGTCATGTTTTTTTAGAAAGTATTTCAAGTCGTGGTCCTGTTCTTCTTTTGAAAGCATTTCTTGTTGTTTCTCCAAGAGTTGCAACGCGAGTTCATCCCGTCTTTGTTTTGTTTCCTCCCTTTTATTGCGGTATTCCAATTTTTTCTCTCTTTCAACATCTTTAGACGCCTTATATTCGGAAACAACCTACACCAAACTATTGCTTGAAGACTCGGCGGTTTTCTTTCATTTGCTTTTACGAGTCGGTTGAGTCGGTAGAGATTGTTCGTTTAAGTTAGGGAGGTCTCTCGAGGAAGGGTTGTTTGAACCTTCATTTCCGAAGTCAGATGTTTTTGATTTCTTGGACGATTTCTTGGACGAAGGTGAAACCTTTCCTCTTGTAGAGGATTCGGTATTTTTTTTGTGCTTCATTCATGATGTTTGTATCCGATATCCCACTACCCCAACGGCTTTTCTAAATAAACATAAAATTAACAAAATATGTTAATACATTACAAAAAATAAGCAATAATTAAAAGAGACATTCTTAAATTTACCGCTTTCGTGAATAGGCCGTTGAAATTGTTGATCTTTGTGTTCATTGACGTTTACTTATAATTCAATTGATCTCTAGAACAGGTGGTTCCACCCATTAGCCCGTCGAAATGATCTAGCACACGTTGCCAAAAAGATTCGGCTTTTTGTTGATCACCAATTGTTGGGTCCTCGGATACATGTATCCACGCTTTAGGTAGAGCCAAATGTTACTTTTCGGTCCAAGGCCTCTTGTCCGCACGGTTCAGGAACTTTGCTTTACCTTTACCTTTACCTTTACCTTTACGTTGTTGAGTTTTTTGGTCTTCTTGATCAATATCAAATTCGACATTTTCAAACGGGTTAAAGTCTTCTTGAGCAAGCCTTTCCAACTCTTCCATTGGAATCGAAGTTTCTTGTACATCGGTGTCAACATGTCCGGGGGGACTAAAAGGTTGATTTTGATAATATTGAAACGGTGGGGAAGTAGGTGCGGGTGGAAATGGTTGATTTTGGTATTGAAACATTTGGTTTTGGTATTGAAATGGTTGGTTTTGGTATTGCGGTTGCGGATGAGATGTCCGAGGTTGACTTGAACGCGGTCGTTGCGGTTGCGGTTGACTTGAACAAGGGTTTTGCGGTTGAGAGGCACGCACTTTGGAACGGTATTTTTTGGAGGAGTATTTTTTTACTCGTCCAACCCGTGAAACCTGCTCGCAACCCGTGCCTTCACTCCGTCCCCCCTTAAACCCTAAATTTGTTATTTTTGACAAATTACGGGGACCAACTCATAATTCAATTATTTACGATTGTCATATTGACAATCTTTATGAACAAAGCTGCTTTTATTTTGTCTTTTTCTTGCCTTTCTTTTTCTTTCATACACCTCTCTCTTTCTCTCAATCTAAAACTAATGTGTTTTTGGGTTTTGCAATTTTTAATATTTTTTACCTTTTAACTATAAAATAATAATTGTCAATTATGTTAATGAGTTCAATAAAAATATATGTAAATCGTTTTTATTATTATTATCAATACAATTTTTTTTATTATTTATTATTAATTAAATCATTTTTTTCATTTTAATTATTATTAATAAGAGCTAGGCTTTTCCTTTTTTTAAATATTATGTTTTATAAAATTCCGAATATACCATTGTCACATGCTTATTTTTATCTATGTTTCGATGTAAGTTTCGTTTAAAACCGAGTTGTGTGTGATAGCGTGTAAGTTGTCTAAGCACTTACGTACAACGTCGTTATGCATTTTTTTACCTCTTTATTTTTTAAACGGTTTTGCTTTCGTTTTCAATTTTTTTTACGGTTAACTTTTTTTTGACAACTATGTACTAACTATTTCGTTGCGACATGTGTGTTTGCGTATTGCGTATAGGTTTTTTTTTATATACAGTTTTGAATATGTTTATTTATTTTGTACGCGGTAACTTTAACGTTTTTTTTATATATAATATCTTGAATATTATATATATCTTGAATATTATCAACAATCTATTAAATGTTTTTTTTATGTATTGCGTGTTTTAACGTTTCGGTATGTGCGAGTTAACGCGACGCAACGTGCGTGGCTCTTCAAAGACTTTGACTTATTTAATGGTTTAGCTTTTTTTTTAAAGTTTCGAAGCCGTTTAGTGTCCGTTTTTTAGCTTTTTCAAAAACTTTTATTTATTAACGGTTTAGCTTTCTCGTGTTTTTTTATGAAGTTCGCGCAGAGTAAATTACTAGTTACCTCTAAATATAACTTAATGTTAAATATAATTTACATTAATATACAGATAAAATAAATTATTAATACTCTAAAAAGGCGACAACACCTCCTCCTCAACTTTGTAAACCTGGCAAAAATGACTCCTTAAGTTTCACACCTCCCCCTCAACTTTGTAACCTGATAAAACCGACCCTTCAACTTTGTAAAGTTTTGATTTTATTCTCTGCAATATATATAATCTGATTTTTTTTCAATAACTTCCGTTCGTTAGTTTTAAAAAAAAAATTGTGGTTGTGTTTAATTCTTTTTCTTGGCGTCTCGATATAAATTTTGTCATACTCATTTACATGTGTCGGTGGTCTTTGCCACCGAACCCACCACTCCCTACTCAACTTTGTAAAATGTCAAACCTTGGTGGATTTCCTCACCGTCACGCCACGTGTTACCTTCATGTTGGTTCATTATAATTTTTTTGGTTTTTTTTGGCAACATGAATTTTTATATTTTTTCTTTGTGCGTAGCGCGAGGCTAACCGAGTCACCGTAACTGTAGAGACAAGACTGATGGCTACAAAATTCTCTAAGTAGATTTGCTACGGACTCAACAATTTTGCTGACTTACAAAGTTGCTGCGGATAAGGCATATGCTGCGGATAGTTAAGTTATACCGCTGATGAACAACTATGCTGCGGATAGCCTTATCTGCTGAAGTCTAAAGTTGCTGTTGATATGCAAATCATCAGCAACTTTGACTTTGCTACCGACACCTTTTTGTTGTAATCCTGACACATCTATCAAAAGAAGGAATGTTATTGGTGCAGATGATTAAAGACAAAACTACTACTTCTGAAGTCTCCTGCAAAGATTTATAAGAAGACTTTTGACCTGATCTTTACTGTTTGCTGCAATTTGTCTTTTAGTTGTCTACCAATTGTAGTGTAACTTGTAACTGTCAAAGATCAACGACTTGTGTTTGATCTGATCCTTAGAATCAACGGTCTGTCTTGATTCTAAGTTCCTTTATATGTATTGTATCTTCTCATTTGTACAAGTGTGTGCTTTCTTAGAGTTTTCTCTGTAACTTGTAAACCTTGAAGATTAATACAACTTGCATTTATCAGTATTATCATTGTTTCTTGTTTACATTGCATAGTTGTGATTGTTTCCGCTAATCTCAACTAAACAAAACCATCTTGTAAAACACATATCCTACAAGTGTGTGCTTTGGCTCTCAGATTAAACAAACTCACACTTGTTTAATCACTCTCTGGTTATGTTTACTGTTATCTATCTGCTGAAATCATCTATCTAAAAGTATGGCACAAAATACTAGATTTGATAATACTGGAAGCCTCAACAGACCACCAAGACTGATGTCTGGAGAAGACTATGATATGTGGAAGAACATAATGAATAGCTTATTCTGTTATAAAAAATATGGAATGTGGAGATCCATAATCGATGGTCCCTATGTACCCATGGTGGCCTCTGCTGATTCCGGAGGTTCATCTATCCCTAAAGAAGCCTCAAAATATTCAGATGAAGATATCAAGAAGATGGAGGTAGATTTTAAAGCTTTGGGAGCCATCCAGATGTCATTGCCAAATGAAGTTTTTTATAACTTCAGAGAATACAAAACTGCCAAAGAGCTATGGGAAGCTCTTGAAAAAATGTTTGCTAGATCTAAGGAAGTGAAAGAAAATATAAGAGACATCTTGAAGCAATAGTATGAAAACTTTATCTACAAGGATGGTGAGTCTCTTACCACTCTATACAACAGGTACACCTATCTTGTGGGAGAGCTACAGTGCTCTAAAGTCAAGCTGGAGAATGAAGACATTCTCAAAAAGTTTATTAGATCTCTTTCGAGTTGCTGGACACCCTACACAGTGTCAATCAGAAGAACTGAAAATCTAAAGACTCTCCAAATGACTGAGCTGTTTGGTATGCTGAAAACATATGAGCTAGAAATAATACTAGCCAGAGAAAGAAGCTCAGGTCATTCAACAGCCTCATCATCCACCACCACTTCCTCTACACTACACTCTGACCACTCAGCTACAAGTTCAAGCAACTACTATCCTTTCATTGTTACCCGTGTACAGTAACTTTATATGTTTCTTACTTAATCACATTTTTTACTTTTACTTAGCCATATTAATATCACTGTATCAATCGTTTAAGTTTGTTTTCAGCCGGGAAGCACGGGGACTAATCTTCTTGTTTACATCAAACGTTAATATGTCAAATGAAAAATAAAAAACAAAATAATATCTTCCGTATCGCCTCGATGTTTTCACACGCATGAGACGGAGACAAGCTAGAGAGAGAAACAGAGAGCAAGAGAGAAGGAAGGACAAAGAGGGATTGAAAGATGACCGAGATCTCAAATCGGAGATCGTTAGGGTTCTTATTGCTATTGTCCTTAATTTCTCTACAATTTCTCTCAGGTTCGTTTCTCGATTCCATTTATCGTCTCCTCACTTTGATTTATGTAGAAATCGACCTTGTATGATGTTAAATTTATGTGTTAACCTTTGCTAATCGGATCATATGCCTATGTTTAGAAGCTTTTAGGTTTGTTTTCCTATCGATTTGCTTTTATGTATGTGCGACTGTGTGCTGTTCTGAATTGTGATCTGATCTGATATGTGTTCTAGGGTTAATTTTGACTTACAATTTTTCGTGTAAGCGTTAGAAACAATTCAATTGCGTCTGAATCGGTCATGATCTATGTTGTTCGTATGAGTTTCCATGAGTATAGGTGCCGAATTTCTTTAGTATTAGGTACAATTTGAAAGGGAAGGGATTGTGTTGAGGTGAAATTAAATTAGAACAAATAGGAGCCAGTTGAAGCTAAAGCTTGCTTGGGTAGCCTATTTCATATGGTGATCTGTCTGTATTTGTTTTGAAGATTGGTTAAATTATTAGTTAATCAAGGTTTTATATTATCACTTAGATCTTTGCCTGCAAGTAGTCGTGTGATATTCTGGTTTAGACGATGACTTCATATACAGATTAAGATCTTTACCAATATTTTTTTACATTTCAAACTTTTGGAAAGAGTTCATGTAGTGGTTTTTAATTACTGGTAAATGATGGTTTTGAAGGTGGTTGTGCAGTGGCCCGTTTATTAAATAGAAATTGGAAAAGAACACCCAAGTACATTAAATAAGAGATATTTAGTTTGTATAATGTCTTTATAGTTCGCCATGTCCCTCTTTATATTTATCTTTTTTTTTTGCTTTACCAAATGTATGTGCAAACAATGTTTTATCTAATGAATTCAAGTTACCGGACTGTGAATCGGCCTTTTTGGTGCATGAAAGTGAGTTATAGTTGAGTTCCACGTATTTTGCGATTACTTATTGTGCCTATTGTTGCCTAGTGATCCAAGAAGTGCTTTTAGCATTCTCAAATTCAGTAATTTCTTATCTTTTATGTTTTTTCAGGCTTTTCAGATGATTCAAAGTCTCCAAAAGAGACGAAAACCGACGCTCATTCTTCTTCAAGTAGAATGAGTGGATCTACGGTGCTCATATTATGCATCGCAGTGGCATCAGTTGTGGGTTTATCATTTTTCCTTTTCAGGCTATGGCAAAAGAAGAAGCGTGAAGAGCAGTATGCTCGCCTATTAAAGCTGTTTGAAGAAGATGATGAGCTTGAACTTGAACTTGGTCTTCGGGCCTGAGCTGGTTAATATGATGGAGGTAGCTTTCTTACTAATATTTTAATTTTATTTTTTTTTACTTATTTCTTAGCAAAATTTCCCACTTTGAAGTGAGTTGGTATTCTTGACTGGTAGTATGATCAATAGCTCCCTTATTGCCTATTTGCCTCACTCTATTGGCAATATTGTGAATTCACAATTCTTGTCTGTTAGTAAGAACTAAATGTAAAATGGTAAATAATAATATTAATGATTTAAGAGAAGCGGGTATGTGGTGAATTCGGATACGTCTGTCCTAGAAATTTTTATTCCTTTTTACGACTCCATTTTTCTATAAAATAAACGTTGCTGTTATTTCTTTTGGCACAGATGTGAAAGACAATTCTGCATCAGAAAGACGAGTTCCTGTTGCCAGTGTCATACACGGTGAGGAGATTTAGTTCTTCTTACTGAAATTTGTATTGATATGACCCAAGACACTAAACTTACCCGTTCTTTCTTTCTGACACATTCTTGCTCGTCGGGTTTATTTTATAAGGAAAGATTGTTATTTTGTGTGAAATATTTGAAGTCTATAATGCTTGTAAATTTTAAAGTTTATGTGATTGAAATGTTATACGGTATCGAAAAAGTAGTTGTCACCCGATTCATAGAGTGGTTTTTATATCTTCTTTGCAGCATTCTGGCATTTCCCTTTCATGGGCTAGGCGGCTCGATTTTCTGCTAGCGGCTTAGATCTCAGCTGCTGTCAGTGGCTTAGGTCTTGGCTTTCTACAAGTGGTTGTGGGATATGGTTGTCTCCATCCCAAGTCTCGACCTACCTTTTTCTCTGAGGTCTCAAGTTATCTGCTTCAATCTCTTTGTGAACCTTAGTTTTCTGTTTTTTGTTTTTTTGACCTTGAAAACCTGTTACTGAAAAACTCACGGGACCCGTCAATATCTTACTAACCAACAGGATTAGTTAAATGCTATCTTCTTTCTGTCGAGCTTCAACGGTAATTGTTAATGTTATAATTCTCTTCAAGGACGCCTTGCCCAAATGGCCAAATCTATTTTGTTTCCTCTTCAATAGATCTAGATCTCAACCAAACGATCTGAGGCTTTCTGGTCTCCTTTTTGGGATGCGGTCTGCGTACACTTGCATTGAGAACCGTCGAGTCCAACTGATGCTAGTTGCCTCGGCGATTAGAGGTGGTAAAAGGGGTCTGCTGACTGCTTAGCAATGTTGTAAAAATTTCTAGGCGCTAGTCGGGCGGTGGCCGGTGGGTAGCGACTAGCGATTAATTAGATTGAGTTTTTTATATGTTTTTAGAATTATTCACTAAAAATTTAGCTATAAATAAGCTTTATATATGTTTTAATATATATGTACAACCTAAAAACCTATATGTACAACATCTTGATGTACAACATCTATAAAAGTCTTGGATAATTTTGTTAAAACTATCATTTCAAGGATGAAACTTGTAGCTTTATTAAAAAATAAGTGATAAATGAAAAAAAATGTATAAGTTTTGGTTAATTTTGTTAAAACTATAATTTTGAGGATGAAATTTGTAATTTTATCAAAAAGTAAGTGATGAACGAAAAAAAATCTTTTGGCCGACTAGCCCCGACTGGGACCAATTCCGATTAATTATCCGATTTTTACAACACTGCTGTCTAGGAGTAAGTTGAAACAAGTCGGGTCAAACAGTAAAATTTATGTTACTGTTTTTATTTTTATATTTATGTGTTGAATATGATTATGAAAATTATAATATTACATTAACAATCTAATAAACTATTGTTGTCTTTTGTGTATAAACATGACTTAAAAACAATTAGAAGAAGTGTTTTTTTTATAATGTCTCACGTATGCGCGTGTTCGCCCATCGCCTCACACCTTGACTTCAGGGTCATTGCATATCGTCCTCAAGCCGTTTTAAACTAAGGTTATAAAATCAAACCATATAAATGATCATTTTTAGAATTAGTTTATTTTTTACATTGATGTAGACTTGGGAGTACGTTTAGAAAGTGTGAGTGAACACTTAAAAAAAACCTATTTTTCTTTTTTTGTTTTAAGCTTTTAAATTGTTTCTTACATTACTTATACTAGTTTAGAACCAGTGTACTACACATGAGATGAAAAATATTAATATATAAAATTCATAAATCTTTATCTATATATATTTACACGTGTAAAAATGTATTACATATATTAATTATAGAAAACAAAGCATAAAAATATGTAAAATTTAATATATAATGGGATCTTAAATTGTAGTTTTAAAAGAAAATTTCACAAAATAGTAACACAGAGTTTTTTTTAGTGTTTTACTAAAGTTGCTGAAAGTTTTTGTCATCTGAAGTCACTTAACTTTTATTATGTGTCCAATCTTGTATAACTATTTTATAAATGTTAATTTTAAAAAAGAGTTAAGTGAGATAAAAGTAACATATATAAATCTTGATTACTATTTAATGATTTTTTTAAATTAACTTGAAAGAGGAGAAATTGTGAAGAAAAATAATTTATCTATATCTATACATACTAATAAATAAAGGTTTTGGTGAGCCAATTTTTCAGTCTCTCTCTCCTATTAATTGCACAAATTTTCTTTAATTGTTTTTTTGATAAGTTTTTTGTGGAAAAGTAATTAATATCTATACTATATACTATATAATAAATAAAGGTTTTTCCATTACACATGTCGCTTTCATATTTATTCTCATAATCTTTTTTTCCGCTTCTCTATCTTATTAAAATCCCCCATCTTTTAATAATAATATATATTTAAAGAAAATATTAATTATACTAATAAAACACATTTATTTTAATTTATTCATTATTATAAAAAACTTGAAATCTAATTATTTAACTTTTATTTTCAATCAAATAATAAATTAAAATTAAAATTTTACATTAAATACTACTTAACGTATTTTTGAAACCCAATTATATATTAATTTTTATATTTTTTGAATTTTGGTTTCTATCGTAAGTATATTGTAAAATATACACATAAAAATTTAAGAATTTTATTTATTGATATTTTTACAACCCGTGTTTAGTACACGTGATCTAAGCTAGTTAACTAATAAACCAAGCCTCATAATAGTTTAATTAAAGTCAAATTGGAGAAAAATATAATTGCTAAATACTAAACAATATTCATATATATTTCATTTGCCTCAATTAAAAAAAAATAACAATAATTAAAACATTAACATTTATAAAAAAATTATATAAGATTGGAACACATAATAAAAACAGGGTGACTTTAAAGAAAAAAATAAACTTTAAGTGATATTAATGAGACATTCAAAAAACTTGATTACTATTTTATATTGACATTTTTATAAGTACGTCTGAAAACGATTTTTCTGTAATTTATTTTGAAATTTAAACAATTGCTTATATGTGGGTTTCAGAATTTTAATGATTAAAATAAAACTTGAAAAGGCTATATTTTTTATGTCATTAACCCAATAATAACCTTGAACGCCCAGAGAAAACCAGTATTAAGTTTCAAGATGTATTTGTGAATTGAGGATTCAAAATAGGGACGGATTTACTAGAGGCTTAGGGATGGGAAGGCACCTCCTCAAATAATCTCTATTAGTGTAAATTTTTATAAAAATTAAACACCCATATATTTTATTACCAGACACCTTAAAAGAAAAAAAAATGAGGGAACAAAGAAGCCAAATCAAAGTTCTTCCAGGCTCGTGAGAGACCCTGGTCTTGAACTGTAGTGAAAAAGAAGTGTAGAGAAGAACAAAAAATACATTAAAGAAAATAGAATAATATTTAATATATAAATAGATAGGTAAAGGAGTAAAAATAATTAAAATAATTAAAAAGTACCGTCACTAATCACAGTTGCAAGAGTGGGACTATTCAGTAAATTCAAATGGATTATTATTATTACTAGGTTAAAATCCCGGTCAAATAAATAAAATGTTATATACTTAGTAATATAAAATTTATACTTTTAAAAACCCGTGTAATACACAGGTTGAATAAACCGGTATATTACCTCGATTGAATAAAATATTATGTAATTTGTTAACAAATACACTCGTCAAAACATGTATTTAAGAAATGTAATTTATCGTGACAGTTATAAGGTCTGTTAAGCTAGTTTTTAAAATATTTTTTTAACTGAGTATTAATTTTTTTAGTTTAATTAATAAATGTTAGTTCATATTAAGTTTATTTGATTGATTATATAATAATTATTTATAATTAAATAATAAGTATCCGTAATTAGACTTATATTAAAAATCTAAAAATAATTTCTTTTAATATCATTATTCAATATGAGAGAGATTGAAAAAATGATACAAATGAACCAGAAAGTGACACGTGTCTATAAAATTTTATTTATTAATATAATAAAGATTATTATTTAATTAGTGAGAGAAACAGAAAAATTAATCTTACTACTCTAATAAAACAAAATGTTTGATGCCACATGTCATCTTCTTAGGCTCTTTCAATGATGTTTTCCCGCTCAAAATACTTTACTTTTATTTCTCACAGTAATAAATGATTTTGAAGTTATTAAGGTAATGATTTATGAAAATACATTTACTAATTATGTTAATGTATTTTAAGTTATATTTAAAAAAAAAAGTAAATTTTTTTTAAAGTTAATGAATATTATTTTGAAACCAAATTAAATGTAAATTTTAACTCATATAGGAAAATTTAAAATCCTTATGTATAATTTAGTTATAAATAATTTAGTTGAAAAAATAAATAATGTTAATTTAATTTAGATCGGGTTTCGGGTTAGGCATCTTCGGGTATTCGGTTAACCCGAGTTTTCTCTGTTCGGGTAATGGATAGGAAATCACAAATCGAGTAACCCGATTAAATCGATTATGAATTTGTTTACTTTTTCATACTTCATTTCATAGTCATACTTTCTTAGGGTGGTGATGTGACTTGTTGCAAAAGCCTGATTCAATATTTCAACTTTCAAGAAATCTATTTCAACTTTTAAGAGATTTTTCTCACTAATACATGAGTGACTTTTCAAAAACCCCGTTTAGACTTGAACGAGATTTGTAGTTTATAACAGAGATTTGAGACTTTGAGCTTCACTGAGACCGTGTCGCTACAATTGAACGCCAATCAAGCCATCAAGGACCTCAAGCCTCAAGGTATGTAACAGATTTAGCACTTCTAGCATTCTAGGTTTAAACTTTCTTGATCTTTTAGGGAAACTTTAAGCTTGTACGGATTGTGTTGCTTATTGGGTGTCAATTCCATTCATTCACCTCCTAGATTTTAGTTTATAGTGTTGATTATGTTAAAATTTTGTTGATTGAACGACCTTAACAATGTTTTATGAACAAACCTTTTTTTAATAACAGTTATGTGGTTTTTAATACAAATTCTAAAAACGTTATATATTTATTCTTTAAAAAAAAATTTATAAAAAGAATAAAAGAAATGTTCAATTTAAAAAAATATTTTATGAACAAACCTTTTTTTTTAATAAAAAACGTTTTAAGAATTTTTTTATTATAAAAATCATTATCTATACTCTATGCTATATGATAAATAAAAGTTTTGGTGCAACATTTGTTACTTTTTTATTCATTCTCAAGTTTTTTTTTCCGCATCTCTCTCTTCTATTAATTATATAATTTTTTTTATTTTATCTTATTTTTAAATTAGAAAATGGTATATCAAACCACATTTAAGAAATGTCTGAATATATTGGATATAGTTCTAATGATACTCATGTTCTTATTCTCCAGTTTGCAAATGGAAGTTGTATCAATGTTTATAAATTAAGTTCGAAAAAAACGTATACACATATTTATGAATTATATCGTATTTAATATACAACCCGTGTAATACACGGGCGTGTAACCTAATATTTAATATGTGAGAGAGGCGGGAAAATAAAGGTGATGAATAACAGAGAGTGACACGTGTCCCCCATGGTTTTTCTTTATTATATAGTATAGATATAGATTATTATAGTATTTCCTTTTTTCTTAAATATTTTTATTAAATTTTTATTCATTTATTTTACGTTAATAATTTATTTTCAATCAATGTGCTTATTTATTTATTTGAGTGTTGGACTGGTTCAATACTATTTCTAAATTTTTTTATTTTTATTTAATATTTATTTCTATTTTTTTTAAACAGTCATAAATCTTTTACTATTTTTTTTTATCTATATATATATTTTCTTATGGCTATAAAATATTTACTTTTACAATTATTATTTTATTATTCAATATTGTTATATTTTTTTACAGATTTTTATATTTAAAATACTTTTAAATTAAATATAACACCAAGTGTTTCTTAAGTTTGGTTCGATAATTCGGAATTTCAAAACATTATTAAAAATCAAATATTGAAATTAGAGGTCTTGGTATTGTTTCAATTTAATGTAATTTATTTACCTAACTCGTTGTGACCTAACATGACCTATTTTAGGCCCCTGCTAACCAAAAATCTTGGATCTGTCACTGATTTAAAAAATCATTAAATAAAACTATTTAATACTTTTTAGTTTATTTTATACTTAATTGTATAAATGGTCTCGGTTGTTTGATCAAATTGTATATTTGGTCTTCAAGTTTTAAAAATTGTAAATTTAGACAAACATTTGAGAACTGTTATGTCTTTAGCTTCTGATGTTAACAATTTAGCTTTTTAATGAAAAGTTAACCCTTGTATTATCCACGTGAGTTACGATTGCATACTTAATCTTTAAAATGAGTAATATCAGTAAAAATTAGCAAAAATCAATAAAAAACAGAGCATTTTGATTATTCGATAAATTTCGATTTTTAAAACGAAGCCATCACAACGTCGTACAATTTTATATACGTGTTTTAACCCGTTATGAATCATGAGCTATATTTATAAGAACTCTAAAAACCGAACTCCCTAATCCGGAGACAAGATAGATAATATAAACGACTCATTGGACAAATTTCAAAAGTTTAGGGAGACATAATGAAAACACATAGCGTAATCGCAGCTTTCTCATTTTAAGTATTCGACACTAGTAGTCAAACATTTTCTCCCCAAATCCTGCTGTAGTACTACCATTTCTGCGCAACGTACAATTGAAGTATAGCCTCGGTGAGAGCGATTAGGAGGTGGTATCATCTCTCCGGGTGGCCGCCCATAGGTGAGTTTTTTCGAGGTTCAAAAATTCATCCATGTTACCAGCAATTTTTCTTTAAATGCAACAAAAGTTTTGATTTTGTTGAAGAAATTTGCTGCTAATAATGTAAGAACACTTTTTTTGCTAGTGGGGTTTCATGTTGCATGCCAGGTGTTCGATGAAATGTCCAAGTGAAACTTGGATTCTTTATGCTATCTTTACCTCCTTTTATGTGTTCCCTTTTCTTCTATGTCCTCATAATATGTATATAAAGATTCAACATCTTGAGTATTTTAGAGTGATTGTTTATCTTTGTGCATGTATTCACCTTCAAAAGTTATCCTAATTACATGTGTTTCATCTTGAATTTTTAGGGCAGTTTTAGTTGGGTGCTTTTGAATTTTCTTGAAGTATGTATTTTTGTTTTTTTTCAATCTTTCTTGAAATTCTATATTTTATATCATATATGAAGTCCAAAATTAGTTAACTTGATGCTCAAAAGTGATGTATGCAAACTGTTAATCCAGTATATAAGGTTGTGGATTGGTGTAACCTCATAAACACTAGGTTATAGTTATCGTATGCTGTAGTTGTTCAACATTGTTGCTAAAAAGTATGCTGATGTTCAATGTTTTAAAGCTGATATGAGCATACCAGTGAATCAACCTAAGGATTTTTTTTTAACTCAGATCATGGGGTATCTCTCTTTAACATAAATGCAAATATCTGTTTCCTGAGATTCTGAGAATCATTGGGTAACTTCATATAGCACTGTGACCTTGGAGCCCTTGATCTCACTAGGAACCAATTTTTATTTATTTATTATTTTTTTAAGAACAACCAACACACACCACTATCCTACCCCTATATCTACACCACTGTATGTCCACCATGAGACTCGAACCCTCAACCTCGAGGGAAGGGACGACACACCTTGATACCACTAGACAACAAGCCCTGTGGTAGGAACCAAGAGCATTCACAACCCATCCCTTATATCCCTCCCCATCCTCGAAATTTAAAAAAAGTTAACAAAAACATCACTCCATCCCACTCCCACTCCCCATCTCCATCCCCATTCCCTAAAATCTATAGTCCATCCCACTCCCCATCTCCATCCCCATTCCCTAAAATCTATAGAAAAGTCACAATAGCCTCCATATTTGGGGGTTATCCTTCTCCCCATATCCAACCATCTTTTCCCGCTTGTTTCTCCCGCCTCCTTTTCTCACTTCTAGTGGAACAAGAAATTAGGTTCGTAACCTTCAAATATGGTTTCTCTGCAATCGGCCACCCACTAACGAAATCTTTGAAACTAGCTTAGATCGCCATCCATCTCAGGTACAACCCTAATTTTTTTAGATTGTTAGTTTATTGATTTGTTAAATTGTTTATTTAGCAGAAATAATCATCTGAAAGCATGTTTCATCCCCTGATATATATAGCAGAAAGATTTTGATGGTGAATCTGACCAGTTTTTGATTTGCTAATGGGTTTTAATTTAGTTGCTTGGTTTGTAGTCAAGAATGACTTTGATAGGTCAAGGCACACCATTAAGCCATAATTTCTAAGGTGGCACATAGTTTGTAGTCAAGAATGACCTTGATAGCAGAGTGGAATAGGATGAGAATCATTTTCTATATCTACCTCTTTTGGCAGGTATTTAAAATCCTTAGTTTGAGGATATGATTCCCAATGTTCAAAATTATTCCCTCAAATCAAACATCTTCTATCAATCCCTAAAAAACTTAACATTGCCCCCCTCCCAAAAGACCACCTTGTCATTTGCTGAGAAACTAACCTTAATAGGAGATCTCAAAACCCTAGAAGTCAATAATAATCTTTTTTGTAGTAATCTTTTTTAATCTGCCAACTCAGAGTCTTCCCTTAAATGTTCAGTTTGACATTTGGTAGAATTTTTCAATGTATTATTATGTAAGAAAACAATCTGGTAGCATGTTGTACATGTTGATAAATCTTATCTGCTTTCTAATCGATTTGTGGAATTAGAATATGTTGCTTTTTGAGTTTTGACCAAGGTTCTGTTTCTTTTACGTTTTTCCATTACCATTCAATACACAAGATATGGATTCACAAGACCAAGAAATGTAGTTCACCAACCTTCTTAGTGGAAACTCTACTATGAGCCTTGTAGGTTGTATGTAGTAAGCAACTTTTTAGTAAATGGAAAATGTTGATTAAGAAGTTTGCTTTGTATGTAATTGGTCAATTGAATTGAGTGTATGTGCAGTTTGATTTAATATGGGTCATAATAAAAGTCCTATTCTTGCACAACAGAAAGCTGTTGGGTTCGAAGGCCTTTAGGCCAATTAGGGTTAAGCTGGCTAGTAGGGCCGGCTTAGTTTCTAAGCGGGCCTACTATTTGGGTTTCTTGTTCCCTAAGTCATTTAACCTAATTGTTCTCTATTTAAGTCATGTCAATGTAATTGTAAAAGGGGTGCACTGAAATATAATAAGATCCCTAGTTGCAAAGTGCATGTATGTCTACCGACCGAACCACTATAATTCT
Organism: Smallanthus sonchifolius; assembly: GCA_023525975.1. NCBI lineage: Eukaryota > Viridiplantae > Streptophyta > Magnoliopsida > Asterales > Asteraceae > Smallanthus > Smallanthus sonchifolius. The sequence goes on from CM042043.1 coordinate 24,108,521, forward strand.
CGCCGTTCCCATCCAAGCCGCCGCCGATTAGGGTTTCCACCCTTTGGGCCGCCGCTGCGATTAGGCTTCAGCCCTAGAATCGCAGCCGCCGTTTTTTTTGTTGCTGATCGATTGCTGCTGCTGTTCTATTCAATCGATTGTCTTTGAATCGATTGACAGGTTTTTTTTCAACTTTAGAACTTGGTTACTTTGATCTTTTAATTTTTCGTTTGGCACTATTGGCGCAGACGGGAAATTGGTGATTGAAAAGTTCAACGGGTCTGACTTTAGTCGGTGGAAAATGCAAATAGAGCATAGTTGTCAATAGCGCTGGTAGAGGGCGCTATAGCGCACTACCTAGCGAATCGGCAGGTGACCGCTATCTCCATATAGCGACTACATAGCGGCCCGATAGCGTTTTTTCTTTTTTTTTAAAATTTTTTACTTGATTAATATAAATAGGGTTTCTAATAACCCTAATATATGAAGATTTAGATGATTATTGATTATAATTGCTACAAATCCTACAATAGTTGAATATAAAATATTTCTAAAAATTTCTAGTATTGTATCGCTAAACGTGAAATAGCGCCCGCTATTTACCGCTATTCGCTACGTAGCATATAGGTGGCTTGTCGCTATTTACCGCTATTCGCTATTGACAACTATGAAACAGAGTCATTACTAGGGCAAAAGGATTTAGATGTGGTACTTGAAGAGAAACATGAGAAGATGGAAAAAGCTGAGGAAAATTTGTGGAATGCCAAGGACAAAAAGGCTAGAGGGGCTATCATACTGGCGTTATCGAGGAGCGTTGCTTTTAACATCATGTCTGAAACCACGACTCGTGGTATGATGTTGGCTCTCTCGAACATGTATGAGAAGCCGTCTGCATCTAACAAAGTGTTCCTGATGAGAGAACTGTTCATAATGAGAATGAAAGAGGGAAGTTCAGTGACCAAGCACATTAACAATCTGAACTCACTGTTGGCTAGAATATCATCTGCTGGAACGAAGTTTGATAATGAGACCAAGGCTGTAATTTTGCTATCTTCACTGCCTGATAGTTGGTCTGGAACGGTGACAGCTGTCACCAACTCTGTTGGGCCTGGTGGTTTAACATTTGAAAAGATGCGTGACTTGGTATTGGGTGAAGATGTTCGCCGTAGGAATACTACCGGCTCTTCTTCTGAGATGTTACATGTTGACAGGGAAGGGATAATAGTAGGAATAGTGGGAGCAACAAGGGTCAGAGCCGGAGCTCGTCTAGGGCTCGTCCTAGTGTGCGTTGTTGGGATTGTAATGAGAAAGGACATTTCAGGAGTCAATGTCCTGGAAAAAAAAGGAAGAATCTGGGCAAAAGGAAGTGAACAATGTGGAAAAAGAGATTGTTCGCTATGGTGATGCACTGGTCTGCAGTGTAGAATTTGCCACTGAATATTGGGTCATGGATTCCGGTGCATCATTCCATGCTACCCATAGCAATGATGGCACGCAGAATGTTAAAGTAGGCAATTTTGGGAAGGTTAGGCTAGGAAATGGTGATGTTCTTGAGGTGACTGGCATGGGAGATTTGGATCTGATTACAGCTTTGGGTACTACTTGGACCTTGAATGACGTCAAAATTATTCCAAAGTTTGAAACGAAGTTGATCTCCGTTGGGCAATTGGATGAACAGGGTTTAGACGTGAAGTTTGGTGGTGGTAAGTGGAAGGTTCTGAAGGATAATCTCGTGATTGCTAGGGGATTCAAGAAGGGGTCGCTATACATGGTACCCGTTTCGTCTAGGGAAGTGACCACCCCTGTTAAGACGAACTCCAAAGTCGGGCTCGCCGATTCGACAGTTAAACGAGTCAAGTTTGCAGAAAGGGACTCTGGGACTTTAGGAAATTCGGTTCAGCGTATTCGGAGGTCTGAACGTGTACGGGATTTTGGTGACAGTGGGAGCACGAGGGGTGTTCCGACACAGTCTGGAAATCGACGTTGGGTTCGGAAGACTAAAGTTCCGAATGAAATCTTTCCTGTTATGATTGTGCTAGTTGGGAGTGTTCCTCTGAGGATCCCTGTATCTTATGATTCGAGTCTATGGGGATCAGTTGGGATTGAGGATGTAATGACGGGATCTGTTGAGACTGGGTTGAAGCCATATGGGGCTTCAACGGCCCCATCAGGTTACTGATGTGTTTGGGCCGACTGCAACTAGGTGAAATTGGGATGTGTGGATTGAAGTTGGTTTGTTCATTGGGAGCTGTACCTAAAGACTTCTGTTCATGTTACCGGTTACTGTTTACTGAAGACATGGACTAAAGTTCCGACACAGTCTGGAAATTGACGTTGGGTTCGGAAGACTAAAGTTCCGAATGAAATCTCTCCAGTTATGATTGTGCTAGTGGGGAGTGTTCCTCTGAGGATCCCTGTATCTGATGATTCGAGTCTATGGGGATCAGTTGGGATTGAGGATGTAATGACGGGGTCTGTTGAGACTGGGTTGAAGCCATATGGGGCTTCAACGGACCCATCAGGTTACTGATGTGTTTGGGCCGACTGCAACTAGGTGAAATTGGGATGTGTGGATTGAAGTTGGTTTGTTCATTGGGAGATGTACCTGAAGACTTCTGTTCCTGTTACCGGTTACTGTTTACTGAAGACATGGACTGTTGTGTACTCGTTGGCGCACTTGGTGTTTATTGCAAGGCCTTCGAGTGGGAGATTGTTGGATTCGAAGGCCTTTAGGCCAATTAGGGTTAAGTTGGCTAGTAGGGCCGGCTTAGTTTCTAAGCGGGCCTACTATTTGGGTTTCTTGTTCCTTAAGTCATTTAACCTAATTGTTCTCTATTTAAGTCATGTCTATGTAATCGTAAAAGGTGTGCACTAAAATATAATAAGATCCTTAGTTGCAAAGTGGATGTAGGTCTACTGACCGAACCACTATAATTCTCGTGTTCTCTTTATTGCTTTTCGTGTGTGTGTGTGATTGTGTTCCGCTGCGTATACCTAACAAAAGCATCACAGGGGTAGCCATATATATGGTTCTGATGATGTTTTGCTGCTTATCTAATTAGTTTATAAATTTAAGTCACCATAGTTTGACTTCTTTATCTTTTGAACAACAGAAAGCATCACAGGGGTAGCCATACCATATGAGCTAAAAGGCTTTCTGTCAGTTGGTATATTTTGCAAACTGGAATGATGGAACTGTTGATGTTTACTTACCAAAATCATTCTAATCATAGTAATTATTTTATTGTCCTAAATTCAGATTTATATTTGGTCAATTTGAAAAAAAAGGATGGTAAAACTTATATAAAATTTTGTTAGAAATCTTATTAGAAGAAAAATGATAATAAGACAAAATAATGTTTAGTTAAGATTGTAATTGGAAGAAAGAGAAAGAAATAATAAAAAAAAAAGAATATAGAGATAGGGATGGGGAATGAGATGTGGGAGATTTTAGAAAATGATAAACAAATTTAAAAAATGATGATTTTTAGTTAAATTATAGGGATGGGGATGAAAAACCAGCTGTGAATGTTCTTAAATGTTTACTATTTGTTTATCTTTTTTGCATTTTCAATCCATATTGTTTTTAACCCTAACATTGTGCCTCCCTTTGCATAGTTTCTCCTTGAAAATACTCAAAATGGCTTGCATTTCACATAATTTCGGAGCTTCCATGAAGATAGACCGGCTTCCTGTAGCGCGTCAGAGGCAGGTCCCAAACAAAATTTCTCAACTCTTCTTCCTGCAGCCAAAGAACTTTATATCATCAAAGTTTGGTGATTCCCAATATTATCGCGGTTTAAATCGCTATCAATCCTACACCACCGTTTTCAACAGTGTTTCTTCGGATCATGGCAGTTCTGGTGAGAAATGAACACAATGACTATAATATCTCTTTTGATTTCCAATGTTTTCTGAGTGTTTTTAATTATTTTGTTGGTGTTCTAGAAGAAAGAATTTCTGTATTGGTGATTGGTGGTGGTGGAAGAGAACATTCACTTTGTTACGCGTTGAAGCGGTCTCAATCCTGTGATGCTGTATTCTGTGCCCCTGGAAATGCTGGCATTTCCAACTCAGGTGATGCCACATGTATTGAAGATCTTGATATATTTGACAGCTCGACGGTGATAGGTTTCTGTCGTAAATGGGGAGTTGGACTTGTTGTGGTGGGTCCAGAAGCTCCCCTGGTTTCGGGTCTTACAAATGATCTTCTGAAAGCTGGCATACATGCTTTTGGTCCTTCATCAGAAGCTGCTGCTTTGGAAGGTTCCAAGAACTTCATGAAGAGTATATGTGATAAATATGGAATTCCAACTGCTAAGGTTCGTACTATTCTTGTATCACTAATATAGTAGTCAAAGGCTCGAGGTGCAAAGGGTGACCCTATGGCCTTAAAAAGCGAGGGCTTTTTAAGCAAGGCGGTATGATTGCGCCTAGTTCATGTTCCAAGCCATTTTTAGATGTGGCCTTAAACAAGGCTTTTTAGACATGTTTTAGGCTGGTTTAGGTTAGTCTAGACATGTTCCAAGCCATTTTTAGATGTTTCAGACCGGTTTTGGTCGGACTCCTCGTCTGAGCACCTTGATGGACGCAAGGCGGTATGATTGCGCCTCGCCTGGGCACCTAGGCGAGCGCTTTTGCGCCTTCGACTACTATGACCAGTATGTATGGTAAATTAGGGAGGTGTTTCGATTGTGCTTTTAAACTGATTTAACATGTTTATGCTTTTATAATCTGATTATTTAGGGATCAAATTATCAGTTTCATACTGGCTGCAAGCATGCAATAGAATTGATTATTATCAAAGATAAAATGAAATTACCTAATCACTAATTCTATTAACCCAGTTTGAAAGATTTACTCGGTATCTCTTTTTTTCACAAGAATGTCTGTTTTGGTCATTATATATATTAATGTCGTATAATCAGAGTTTGGCAAACACAACACTACATAACTTATTATCTGATTATTACAATTTACAACTTCAAACCCATCCAAACACCATCTCCTACAACCCGAGCTGCTTATCCGATTCTGAATATCTGAATTCACAATATCTCCTTATGTTTGTTTCATTTGACTTTTGTGGCAAATAAATACATAATGTAGAATTCTTTCATTATCATAAACAAATTTTATTGCAGTATGAAACATTTACGGACCCATTAGCTGCAAAGAAGTATATCAAGGAACAAGGGGCTCCCATTGTTGTTAAAGCAGACGGGCTGGCTGCAGGTAAAGGTGTGATTGTTGCTATGACACTGCAAGAAGCATTTGAAGCTGTGGATACGATTCTTGTAAATGGGTCATTTGGGAAGGCGGGTTCTTCCATAATTGTAGAGGAGTTTTTGGAAGGTGAAGAAGCATCGTTTTTTGCACTTGTTGATGGTGAAAACGCCCTACCTTTAGAATCTGCACAGGACCATAAACGGGTCGGTGATGGAGATACTGGTCCAAACACGGGTGGAATGGGTGCATACTGTCCTGCACCTGTTTTGACCCAAGAACTTCAATCACTGGTCATGAGCTCTATAATTCTTCCCACTGTAAAAGGGATGTCGAAAGAGGGCTGCAAGTTTGTGGGAGTTTTGTATGCTGGACTTATGATTGAGAAGAAATCTGGATTGCCAAAACTAATCGAGTACAATGTGCGTTTTGGAGATCCAGAATGCCAGGTAAGCTAGATTTCACTTCTTGTTTGTATTTATTAGGGATGTTCAATAACCGCCCAATCCGAGCTAAATCGGTCAGTTCGGCTGGGTTAGGTGTTTCATGGTTCGGTTTACGGTTTGAAAAACCCGGTTTCATGGTTTGGAACTGGCCTGGTAAACTTAACCAACCGAGATATTAATAAAAAATTAAAAAGTTTTTTTTAATCTATATAGTTTTAATTAAAAATAAAAATAAAATAACCTTTTTCACACATATGAATCTAATAATTATAATATGTATGAGTATTTATAATTATAATACGTATAGATTATTAATTGATCCAATTTTGTGTTTTTAAGTTTTTTTTTTTCACTTTTTTTCTTAAACCCTTTGATACTTGGAAGGTAAAGCATTCGGTCCTTTTTTTTAACTCTACCATTTTACTGAACTTTTGAAAGATTTAAAAAAAGGCCCAAACCGTTAAACCGTCAAAACCGAACCGTTTTGGCTGGTCCGGCCGACCCACCCAACGTGGCCAGTTCGGTTTAGTTTCTCCAAAGGATGTTCCGGACTGGAAATCCCGTAAAAACCGGCCGACTCGGACCGTAAATTTCAACTTATTGCTTGAAGTTGAACGGTTTCCACAATAATTACAACTTCAGACTGTAAAAGAACATCCAAACACCACTTGTAGTTTTATTACAGCTGACTACATAATTCTGCTTACTGAATACCATGTAATCACTTTCAAAACACACATCCAAACACCCCTCTAAGTTTTTATGTGAAACAGGTATTGATGGTCCGTTTGGAGTCTGATCTAGCACAAGTCCTGCTTGCTGCCTGTAAAGGTGAATTAAACTCGGTGACTCTGGAATGGGCCCCTGGTTCAGCCATGGTGGTGGTGATGGCTAGCAACGGCTACCCTGGAAGCTATGTAAAAGGAACCAAGATTCAAAACCTTGAAGAAGCAGAGGTAGCAGCTCCTGGTGTTAAAATATTTCATGCTGGGACCACTGTGGATGCAGATGGCAATTACGTTGCAACCGGAGGCCGAGTTTTGGGTGTTACCGCAAAGGGCAAAGATCTTGAAGAAGCAAGAAACCGGGCTTACAGAGCAGTTGAAGAGATCAAATGGGAAGGAGGCTTTTACCGAACCGATATTGGTTGGAGAGCACTTCCTGTGATACAAAAATCCTCAAATTGGTGAGTTTTTCACAAGAAACTTACCTCAGTTTTGGTCTTTTTATGGGTTCGTATAAGTTAACCATGATGAAATCTTGTAAGATGTTGGCGTTGTGTTCTGAAGAGCAGTTTGACTCATTCTGGGTTTTCTTTTAATAATTAAGCAAAGTGATGATTCACTTTTGTTGGGTTTGGGTTTAGCTTAAATATGCTGGGTTAGTTTTGGCTCCAACACGTTTAGCTAAACGGTCGAGTGCAGGTTGACTCTTTCACTTTTATAAACTTTTTATGGGTTATTTTATGTCAAAAGTTAAACCGGTTGGGTATAACCTACAATTTAGAAGACATTTGTGCTTTTAGTGTAAAATTGTAGTGGTAAAGAAGTAATATAAAAAAAAGTTACAAATAATCTTTTTGGAAAACTTCACAAAATAGTAATCAAGTTTCTCAAGTGTTTCATTTAAGTCACTTAAAGTTTTTTTATCCACTCAACTTTCACTAAGTGTTCCAATCCTATTTAATATTTTTATAAATGTTTAAATTTTTTAAAATTGAATGAGGCAAATGAAATATATATGAATATTAGTTACCAATAAGTGAAATTTATATTCCAATTAATCTAAAATTGGAGGTAATAGTGAAGAAAAAAAATTCACCGAATAATAAACAACTTTCAAAATTGGTATATTTAAGTCGAATTGAAAAAAAATAATTGCTAAACAAGATTCATATATATTTTATTTGGCTCATTCAATTTAAAAAAAAAATAAACATTTATAAAAATATTACATAGGATTGGAACACCTACTGAAAGTTTAGTGACTTTATAGGGACAAAAAAACTTTGAATTATTTAAATGAAATACTTAAGAAACTTGATTACTGTTGTGTAAAGTTACCATTTTTTTTGGGTGAAGAAGTCATATTATTTATTTGGACGCTCCCCCTGGAAGCAATTGAAATTGAGTCGTAATGAATTCAAGGCATTGCTTTTTGTCCTTCATCCGTTTTATATATCTTTTTTATATTATATTTCAATAAAAAAATATCTTGAATTCATAGTTTTACAGGTTAGGTAGACAACCTTCATAACCACTGGCTTTGATCCAGTGATAAGGCAATGAAGGATTGAACGAAGCCATGCAAGTTCAAACTCGAGCTAACCCGGGTTTTAGTCCGGAGTGCGTTACGCTAGCGGGTCTTGGCCTGTGTAGCGGCGCAACTGCTGTCAAGTGGCAACAGACTCCATGGTTTCCCGGGGAACGCCTAACCCCTCGCTCTGAACCCGATGACCCGGTTTAGACAACGTAGTGGTCAGGTATTCAGGGGTGATGGGTCTCCGACTTGTCGAAGATGTGACTGTCACTTAAAAATGAAAGTCGCCGTTCAAAAAGAAAAGGTAGACAACCTTCATAATTATCGTGTAAATATGTGAGACTATTTTTTTATGAAAATATATATATATTTTTGAACGGAAGATACCGGGAACTCCATAAAATATATTTTTATGTAAAATTTTATTTGACGAAATTGGCTGAGAGCTTACAAATGCAAATTAATTACAAGTGTATCATCGTATTGTTTGAGGTCTACAAGAAATTATGAAATTTTTTTCGTTTTATTATTTGCTGCAATTATTTTCTCCAGATTTTAAAACTAGGCATGTTGCAGATGTGGCGTGAAGTTGAGCTGTGAGCCATGCTCACGCCATGAACCCCCATGTAACACCGTCCCCTCGTTTTCGTGAGAGGGGTGGTGAGCCACAACCGTGAAGATCTTCACGTGGAGGGAGAGGTTGATTGTTTGTTCAAACGGTTAAATTTTTAAAAATGGCCGTTGGCCAACAGTCAAAATAAAAAAAAACTTTGTTAATTAAATAGCTCACTACAAATATACCTCATTTACCTATTAAATTTCACAAATAATTACACAACAAACATACAACTTTATATATTTTTTTATAAAAATGTTATCTTCAAACGACGAAGACCGGAATATGATGTTCCGTGCTTTCTCAACGGCTGGGAAGAAGCTGAATCCTCACAACCTTTAAAACGAACGGCTCATCTTAATCGTGATCGGACGGCTGCTAACACACTCCTACACAAAAACTATTTTGACGAAGGGTGTACTTACAACGATGTGCAATTTAGTATATGGTATAGAATGAGCCGGAATTTATTTTTAAGAATTAAAAATGATATGGAGAGAGGGGTTCCTTAGTTCCACCAACAGGTTGATGCAAGAGGTATGATTGGTTTTTTATAAAAATGTCATCTTCTTTGATGATTACTTGAAGATGTCTCCTCCGAACTATCAGGTCTTGTATTTACAAATTTTCTAAAGCTATAATTAAATTGTATCATTGTAGATATTTACGTAAACCGTCGGCTAGTGACATTCAACAATTATATGCGGGCCATGAAGCTAAACATGGCTTTGTTGGGATGCTCAGTAGCATCGATTGTACGCATTGGGAGTGGAAAAACTGTCCAATGCGTGACGAGGTCAGTTTTCACACGGGGATCATCCTCATCCTAGTATTATGCTTGAAGCCGTGACTTCATATGACTTATGGATTTGACATGCATTCTTTGAAGTTGCGGGTTCCAACAATGACATTAACGTTCTCAAACGAGAATTAGGAACATAATGTATGCTTGTGTAATTTTACACAATATGATTTTGGAGGACCAATAAATGACAATTTGTCAATATAATCCAAATGAAGAGGACCCAACCTATGAAGAAATTGACGAAGATCAAAAGCGAAAAAACCATCAAATTATACAACACCGGGATATTCATGATTCACTCAAAGCAGACTTGATCGAGCATATTTATGAACGTTCTCAAGATTTTAATTAAATATTAGTTTTTTATTTTTTTTAATTTATGTAATTTTAATTATTAAGATTTTATTTAATGTATTTTATTTATATAAAATTTATTATAATTTTATTAATAAATTATAAAATGAATTTAATGCTTATATGACACTCACTCACTTGGCTATATCATTTGCCAAGTGAATGTGGTGTGAGAAATGAAGAAAATGACATGACGTCATTTGGCAACTACTTTTCCCTTCGCTAACTTGGGTACACCACATGCTCTCACAATTTGTATGTTCAATGCCACCTATCTCTTAAATGATTTAAACTCGAAGATGATGATGGGTCGAACAATGATCAACATGACTTCTTTCGAGCACGATGACCCTGATAAACACGAAGATACGCATGAAACTTTTTTTTATTTTATGTTGACACAACAATATATATAAGTATCAGATAGTGTTAAATATATGTAACATAATGAGTTATATATATATACACACACACATATAGGGTGAAGTTCATAAGAAAACTAACATTTAAGGAGAGAACTTGAGAACTCTTCTTTAAAGGTAAAAAAATAATAAAAAAATAATAACTCAAAATATAAATAAAAAACTAAAAAAGTGGTCCGGAGACCTTGGTTCCCACGTCGTCCTCGTTCAGAAAAAAAAAACTCGAAAAACTAGTCGGTTTAGCTTTAGAATTTAGCTTTTGGGTTTAGTTTATCTTTTAGGTTAGGTTTTTGGAGGGGGAGGGGGGTTGGGTGGAGGGTTTAGGTTTTTGTGGGGTGGGTGGGGTGGGGTTAGGTTTTTGGGTGGGGGTGGGGTGAGGGGTTTAGGTTTTTGGGTGGGGGTGGGGTGAGGGGTTTAGGTTTTTGGGGTGGTACTACACATATGCAGTATTACGTTTAGGGTTAGGTTTTTTAGGGTAAGGGGTGGGTGCGGTGGGTTTAGGTTTTTGGGTGAGGGTTTGTAGGTTTAGGTTTTTGGGCGGGGGAGGGGGGGGTTAGGTTTTGGGGGAGGGGGGTTAGGTTTTGGGGTGGGGGTGTGGGGTGGAGGGTTTAGGTTTTTAGGTGGGGGTGTGGTGGGTTTAGGTTTTTGGGGGTGGGTGTGGGGGTTTAGGTTTTTGGGTGGGGTGAGGGTTTAGGTTTTTGGGGGTGTGTTAGATTTTTGGGGTGATACTACACATATGCAATATTGAAAATAATAAGAAAAAAAACGACGAGTTAATTCTTATTTTTTATAACTTTATTTATAATCAAATGAAAGATAAAGAAATTCTTGATTTAATGGTGTAATTTTTTAAAAAAATAATAATGTATGCAAAAGATATAAATGTTTAAAGATTTATATATTTTAAGTTTCAATTTTACCCTTCATGTTTAAAATTCCACCCCTTCTTTTGTTACTGGTTGTCTAGTTCTCTCATTAAAGCGAGTTATATATATATATATATATATATATATATATATATATATATATATATATATATATATATAGGGTAGGGTTTCAGAGAAAACCACATAGTTAGACGAAAACCGAGAAAACTACTAAAAAAACCAATTCTTTCAATAATTACACAATGAGCTGGAAAACGTAATTTTTTTTTTCGTTTTTGTTTATAACGACACTATACTCGTTTTAAAGATAAAAAAATGCTCGTTTTTATGGTGTAATTAATGTCGTATGTAAAAGTTATGAACGTTTAAAAATGAGGGGGGAGGGGGGAACTTAATAAAAAGTCAACAAAGGTGGCCAAGACTAAAATACTCTTACAACAACTTTTTCTCCTACAATTTAATCTCAACCATTAAATATTTTCTACAATTTGATCTAATGACCCTAAATCTTTCTCACACTTCTTAGAATTAAAATAATTTTTACCTGAACCTAATTATATATATATATATATATATATATATATAAGACTTTGAAATACAAGCCTTGATTAATGCTTTAGACAAATTCAAACTATTTTTACATAAAGACTTTACAGTCAGAACAGACTGCGAAGCAATAGTTAAATTTATTAAAAATAATCAAAGTAAAAAGATATATATATATATATATATATATATATATATATATATATATATAGAAGTTCATTTCACAACACTTAAATATTGCGAGAACAAGGAGAACAAACCTAAATAGTTTATTTTTTGATCCATGGTAAAAAAAATTTAAAAGTTTATACTTTTTACATACAAATATGTATGTTTATCTACATAAAAAATAATTAAACTAGTTTTTTCATATGTTTTTATATATTTAAAAGTTTCCTACATTTGTGTAGGTAAAAAAATCTACACATGAATTACACATGTGTAGGTATGTATATAAACGAATTTTTTCATTTTTTTTTGTTGAATTTTTTGGAAAACAAATAAACATTATATTTATATAATTTTCTTATATTTTAAAACTTTTTAAGATTGAAAAAGTGAGCGATTTGTTTTGTTCTGCGCGTTCTCACAATATTTAGTGTTATGAATTGAAACTTTCCCTATATATATATATATATGTATGTATGTATGCATGCATGCATGTATGTATCTTTAGCTACAAATATGTAACACATCCTTTTCCCTTTGTTCTTTAATATTTATAGTGTTACATTGTAACAATAATTGTATTCTGGTTTAACCATATGATCTGTTGAATCAGTGTCGTTACTTACATATATAACTATTTCATTTGAATCAATTAGTTTTATAAATTATCAATTTCATGTTTATTTATCGTTGAACAAGTTTGATTTTTTCAGTGCTACTTGTATGTAGCTTATTTGATTTTTTTTTACTGTGAATTAAGAGAGATTAGAGAATAGACTGAATTTAGGGATTTGATGGTGGTGAGAGATTTGTGGGATTTCTTAAAAAAAAAAATTAAAATTTTATACTCCTTATATACAAAAATGTAAGTTTATTTATATAAAAAACCAATTAAACTAGTTTTTCATATTTTTTTATATATTTAAAAGTTTCCTATATATGTACAAGCTGTTTCTGGTAAAAAAAAAACCCTACACATGAATAGCATATGTGTAGGTATGAATTACCGTACTTAAGCGCAATCGCTTAGGATAAGGTTTTCTATTACAAATAAAATCAAGGTTTTAAAAACTGGTTTTTAAACCGTACCGGGATGCGCTCAGAAAATTTTCAAACGGTTATACCGGCGGTTTAACCGGGTTGACTAGTTAACACTATAACTCCATAAAAATACTTCAACTCAAAAATAATTCAAAAGTATATTATTCCATAATAAAAAAGGGAAAACACCACAAAATAGTAACCAAGTTTCAAAAGTGTTCCAATTAGGTCACTCACTATAGTATGCCCGAGGGTGTATACCGTGTAAAATGCATATCGAGTGATCTAATTGGAATACTTTTGAAACTTGGTTACTATTCTACAAAGTTACCTCTAAAAAAAATCCAGAAGTTAATCTATAAAAAAAATATCAAAAAACACTCAATTTTCTAACAAAGTTTTTTTAAATAAAAGTGTACAATTGTTTTATACCATTGGAATGTTGAATGCCTCAAAGTAACGATCGTTTAAAAGATGAAATTCACTATCATTGTCATCCTTATTAACAATAGCATAACTAATTTTGTTTGCTACAATATTAAATGTATCAAGTTCACGATGGCAAGGAAGAGGAATGATCGAACGATGGAAGGAGGAGGTTTGATTGATCGACACAGGAAAAGGAAAGGCCGATTAGGAATGGACTGATCGATCGATAGCTAATGGCTAGGTTAAAAGTTTTTAATCGGGCCGCTAAAACTTTATTTTTTTGGTTTAAGCCTAAAATTTTACTTTTGCCTAAAACCGGTACAACGGTCTAACCAGGTAATACCGGCGGTTCAAATTACAAACCGTTCTTCAAATTTACCGGGCTAGTGATTGAGATCCGATTCAACTGGTATTATCGGTTTTTTAAACATTGAGTAAAATTATCATCTGCATGATCAATAATCACAGCTACACAAAACTAGAATAGAAAAAATAAAACATGGAGTATTTACATGGTTAAACAAATTGACTACTTCTTTAGTTGCACCCAGATGTTGTTTTGAAAAAGAACAACATTGTACCTTGTGGGAGTTGGTAACTTTTTGGAGTCGATCCACCTGCAACACCTCTCATCTCTCCCAAACATGTTCATCATGGATACATCAAATAATGTTATGTTCTTTCTTTTGCTAATTTTGCCCTCAAAATTTATAAATTAAGGTTTGAGGTTAAACGACGTCGGTTCGCATTTTATTCTTTTTTGAGATAAATTAGTTGTGTCTTTAGATACGCAATGGGATCCGTGGCGCAATGGTAACGCGTCTGACTCCAGATCAGAAGGTTGCGTGTTCCCTTCACTTCGGGTTCATTTTCTCCGAAATTTCTCATAATTTTTACATTTTCAGAATCACCCCCTGCATTATTTCATATTGTCAACGTAAGTACAAGTATTTTGAGTTTAATGACAAACAAATCCAGTTATTTCAGTTCTTGATCTATTTACCACTCAAAAACTATTATGATTATTTATATTGAAATTCTTAAAAATACAGGATGCTGTATAACTTTTTTTATTCCAATACTTTTTTTTTGTTAGTTTGGGTTTTAATATTGTAACTTGGATATATCAAGGATTTTTTATTTGTAACTAAATAAGAGTAATTTTGTCTTCTTTTATGTTTTTAGTTTATGGTATAAGTTATAAACTCTAAAAGGAAAGTCGTGGCTCCGACGCTATCTCTAACGTCTTTGGAGTACAACTCTATTAATATGTCATAGGCGTGGTCAATCAACGACATGTTTTAGCCGTGCTCATTGTTAACATCGACACTGTCAACCACACTATACCACCAAACATTATTACAACCCATGGTTGTCTCAACTCAATGCTCGATGGATTTGGAGAGAAAGTAATAAAATACAAATATAACTTCCTTCCCTCTTTAATTTTTTTTTCTTTTCTTCGAACTCTAAAACACGAAATTACATTATATGTCATAGGCATGGTCAATCAACGACATGTTTTAGCCGTGCTCTTTTTTTTCTCATTAATTACATTTCCTTCTTTTATTTCATTTATTAAACTTGGAAACACAACATTAGTCATCGACGAGCGTACGCCAAGACATATGAGTATCATCAATGGACAATCCATCGTTAGGATACTCGAAATCCAAATTTAATTGGCGTCGGAAATTTATTGACGAAATCTTTATTTCTTTTTGTTTTTATATTTTTTTGTTTGATTTTTTTGGGGTGTTACGGGCACGCTATGTGTGTGGAGTTTTTGGTGGGTTTTATTAGAAGATCTTAAATGGGTTAATTGGTGGAACAATTTGCTTTAAATCTTAATTAACAGTTTTAATATAGTGTTTTTGGTGTTGGCGGATCATGAATTTCATAATTTAAACACCTAATTAGTGGACTGAAATTCAAGGATTCATGTTCAAGAAATTAGGGTGTTTTACCATTTGGGTGATAAAATGAAATGTTAGGTATTACGAAGTGTTTTTGTTGATCATGAACCAAAACCAATTAGAATTCATAAATAAACTTTGTGAAATAAGAAAATTTGAGGGAATGATGAATTTGGTGGATTGGAAGTTCGAATCCAACGGGTGAAACGAGTTTAATGGTGAATCGAGGGAAATGTGCATATGACCAATTTGGATTGATCTTCTAATAATTGGGGAATGTTGTAAGTTTTAATAGGTGAACTTGTAGTATTAATTGTTTATAATCTAAGTTATGATGATTGATTTTAGAATATCAAAGGGAGAAGGGTTGAAAGGCAAAAGGGGAGATTCATTAAATAAAGGTGTGGTTATAAAAGAATTTCCTACACCAAAATGTGACGTGGATATCATCTTTGATGATTTATGTGTTTATATGGGTTGAATTTAAGGTGATCCATTGTATTAATGTTTGTATGATTTCAACTATGAGGTGTAATGTTGGGGGATTTTTGGGTGTTATGTTTTATGTTAATTTGGTGTTTTAAATAAAGTCTATGAAGTTCAGTGTGTGCTAATTGAAATCAATGAATCATAGACGATCATTGGGCAATGCGTCCGAGGCCGCCATGTCGTTGTAAAAGTATTAAACCAAAACCAACCCGGATCATCAAATTCTGACCAAAACATCCATGTCCGGTTAGAGGTGTACAAACCGACAAACCGGTCCGGGAACCCGGATCCGGTTTTGTAGAGCCCGACTAGACCGGGTTGGTGGCCAAACAGGTTCGTGTCACGACCCGGGTATAAAGCCGTTAAAAAAGAGCTGGTCAAAGGTTCGATCCGGTTTGAAAACGGGTCGATCCCGGAACCGGTTTGAGTTTGAACCCGGTTCGGGTCGGGTTACGAACCGGCCACCAAAAAAATTTCAGGAACTGGGCTTACACCTACGGGTTAGATCGGGTGTTGGATCTCGGACCGGGTCATATGAAACTGGTTTTAGTCTTGAACCGGGTCCCGGGCTGGAACCGGTGTCACTGTACACCTCTATGTCCGGTTAGCCTACCTTTATTCCTTTGTGACTAAGGATAACCCAACAAATTTAAACCGTACAAGAAACCTCCACACCAATAACGTCTTCAGAAAGTAAACAATCGGCCCATTTTTATGCTTCAAATGCATCATTTGTTTATAACATATAAACGTATAATATCTTTTAATAGTACAATTCTCACAATAGTTATACACTTATCGTTTAAGGCACATACAAGTCCCACACGCTAATCCCTTTACCAACCAACTTTTCACATTCTATAAATTTTCTTCTAACTCATATTTTTCTTTTAACTACAAATTAAAACATGTCTTTACGAGCTAGACCACCACCCACCACCATCGCCGCGGCAGCCGATGACAGCACCACCCCGGAACCACCACAACCGCCATCCGCACTCTCCCAGACCCTAACAAGCACAGCCAACCTAGTCAAACTCCTCCCAACCGGCACCCTCTTGGTCTTCCAAGTCCTCACACCAATCTTCACCAACAACGGCTCATGCGACTCCACCACCCGCTCACTAACCGCCATCCTCCTATCCCTCTTGGTCGTCTCGTCCTTCCTCGCCTGCTTTACCGACAGTTTTAAGTCGGATGGCGGTCAGGTTTACTACGGGTTCGCAACTTTCCAAGGGATGTGGCTGTTTGACTACATTGATCCAAAAAACATGCCTGATTTGAGAAAGTACCGGTTGAGGTTCATTGATTGGGTGCACGCGGCGGTTTCGGTTATGGTGTTCGTTGTGGTGGCGTTGAGGGACCGGAACGTGGTGAGCTGTTTTTATCCGAGCCCAGGGCATGAAACTCAGGAGGTTTTGGATATTGTTCCGATTGGTGCCGGGATTATTTCGAGTGCATTGTTTGTTGCTTTTCCGACTAGACGGCATGGGATTGGATACCCTGTTACGCCGGATAATAATAGTTGATGTGAAATGAAATAAAGTTATGTATATGAAAATGTTATTATTTTTTAAATCTATTTATTTTGCTTTGTGCAATCACCTAGTTCATCAGGAAATTAAGAAATGAAATGTGAAAAGAAACCACTATGTTAAAGATAGAAGAATCCAATGCGTTGAAGGGAAGTAAACGTGAAACACGTTACATTCTTTTTTTTTTCTTTCTACCTTTAGTCCAACTGCTTAAAAAAGGGAAAAATACAAAAATGAACATTTGATCAAGAAATACTTAAAAATGGACATCAAAATTTAGCCTACTATTTCATTGACATTGTTCTTGCAAAAAGGCTAAAGCCGGCTAATTTTTCCGTGCCAACATTCAATTTGTCAGGGTACGAACCAATAAACAATCGACACGTGGCAGGCTTAGCCTGCTAATAGACGGCTTAGCCTGCTATTAGGCGGCTAAGCCTGCCACGTGTCGCGCGTTAATTGGTTCGTACTTTGACCAAAAGGAATGTTGGCACGGAAAAATTAGCCGGCTAGCTTAGCCGGCTTTAACCTTTTCGCAAGAACAATGTCCATGAAACAATAGGCTAAATTTGGATGTCCATTTTTGAGTATTTTCTTAGTCAAATGTCCATTTTCGTATTTATCTCTTAAAAAAAAGTAAATTATGTTTTTTTTTGTTTTATGTGGTTTGATCTGTTTAATCCTTTCAGTTTACAAAAACTCTTTTTACATATCATGCTTTGAGGATGTATTTCTGTAACCAATTAAGTATTAACACTAGGTAATGTTTGATATGCATGAATGGAGAGTGGAATGGAATGAGTCATTACGTTAGAATGAAACAAAACATGTTTGGTATAACATATGAATGAAATATATAAGGAATGTAATTCTTTCATTTTTAATGATTTTCATTTCTTAGGGGATTGGTGTTTGATTTTTTTGTTTAATTATAACCAAACCATGACCCGATCCATGACTAGAACCATGATCCGACCCATGACCCTAACCAAAGACCGACCTATTACCCTAACCAAAGACCGAACCATGACCCATCCCGTGACCCGAACCATGACCCTAACCAAGGACCGACCCATGACTCGAACCATGACCCGTACCGTGGCCCGACCCAAGAATCGACCCGTGACCCTACCCACGCCCCAACCCACGCCCGTGCCTAGGGGCGGCTCCATCATTTTGGTGGCCTAAAGTGAACTAAAAATTTAAGGCCCCTTTCCATGTTTATAGGTTCGTCTATATCTAGAGATTTATCTACATCTAGATGTGCATTATCTTTTTGGGTTGTTAAGAATTTTAGTAAACAACTTTTTTGTGATTCTATTTAGCTTCTAGTTTATGTTTCTTTTTTATTTTATTTTAAAATGACCGGATTCATGCTTCCTAGTTCAATTTGACATAAATAGAGTAAGATTTATCACAGATTAGGGCCAATTTATAAATTAAAACAAATTAATAAATTCAAGTTAGTCAATTAATCAAAAAATTAAGCAAAGAATCTAGTGAATTGTACTTGGGAATTGTGATAGCATACAAGTAGAACTACAGAAAACCCAAGTTTCTAACTTTCAACTGGAATTGTTTTAGAAGTTCAGCCAATCTACCTTATAAACGAAAATTCAAATCTGTCAATCTACCTTATAAATGAAAATCCAAATCCAAAAAATTGAGGCCCTTATCATTTGGTGGCCCAAAGATAGGGTTTTACTTGCTTTACCCAAAAGACGTCCCTGCCAGTGCCCATTCCGTGACCCAACCCATGACCCGAACCATGTGCCGACCCGTGACCTGACTCATGACTCGACTCATGCGCGTACCCATGAGATGAACCATGATCCGTCCCAAGGCCCGAACCATGCCCCAAACCGTGTATCAAACCATCACCCGTGCCGTGACCCGACCCATGTGCCAACCTATGTCCGGACCCATGACCCGAACAATGACACGTCTCATGACCCGACTCATAGTATAAATTTGTTAATTACAAATATTTTATTTTTTATAAAATATTTTCCAGTCTACCAAACAACACGAAGTAATGATTTATTTCATTCCCACATGGTAACCAAAATGACAAGGGAATGGTAATTAATGGTCCATTTCTTTCCCTTGTCCATTACATTCACTCGTCAATTTCATTCATTTGTTCATTCTATTACCTTATACCAAAAGACTCTAACTCTATTAATCTTTTCTGTTAAGCACAAGGGTATTTCAGTCATTTTATTTTTAAATGACTAATTTAACCCTTTTGGTCCAAAAAACCTTATTTTGGTTTTTTCATAATTTTTTTTAATTTATTTAAAAACGCTTTATTAAACTTTTCGGGTTTTTTTTTCTTCCTAAAATGTTTTTTTAATGTTATTTTAACTTTTCTAAAAACATTTTTTAAATTTTTTCATAAAAAGTTTTTTTTTTACTTTTTTAAAACACTTTTTTATTAACTTTTTTTAAAATATTTTTGTAGTTTAGTTTATAAAAACGTTTTTTTTATCTTTCTTTTACATTTTAAGAATGTATGTTTTTAAATTTATTTTGAAAATGTTTCTCTAAAATGTTTAAAAAGACTTTCTGTAAAAAGAAATGTAAGATAAACCTTTTAAAAACATTTTTAAAAAAGTACATTCTTAAAAAGTAACAAAAACGTTATTAAAATAGGTAAAAAAACATTTTTCTTGAAAAAGCTAAAAAAAACTAAAAAGAACGTTTTTAAACAAGTTAAAAAAAATTAAGAAAAAACTAAAGAAATGTTTTTTTCAACTAAAATGGTTAAACAAGTTATTTAGAAATGAAATGTAAAAACTAACTTAAATGACTCTAAACTTAAAAGAAATGGTTGACATAGTTAATGTCAAGTACCGAAGTGATTACATATATGTAGACTCAGGGTCTGATATGTCAAAATATTCATTTTTAAACTAAAAATATTAAATAGGTCGACGCATGTAACACCTGAGCCGAGCGGTTTCGTAGAATAATTATTTAAACTTGAATGTATATATTTTTCAAGACAAAAGGATCCGGGAAAAATAATAAATTATAACGAGTTATTTTTAGGTAAAATAATGCCGCTATTTTTATCGGGTTCGTTTAAGCAAGAAATTGACACGCATCCAAAGACCACACACACATATATATATATACATCATCACTACCTCCACTCACTCATTTATTGCAACAAATCTGGAATTAAGAGTGAGAAAGAGTAGGTGCTCTAGGGAGGCTGGTTGATGTGCGTGAACTATATATATTTTTAATAAAGACTTTTCACACAAATGTCGGTTTTAAAAGATGGTTTTCACCTAGACTACAATACTCACACAAAGGCAAGTGCACCTATCGAGTGGTAATACAGTTTTGATAAGAACCGGATGTCAATCCATGGACACAACTAACGTCTCAACCCATATTTTTAATTAGATCAAGTGACTAGTGAAAAAGTGATTGAATTGTTTTCTTGTTGGAATGAAGATTATCTTTTATATTTTCTGAAAAAGATGTAATTTGAGCAAAAGTAATAATTTTTAAAAGACAACCATCTTAGTTTGGAATCCACTCATTAATGTATGTTGATCTCTTTTTATATGGCTAAAGTTTACTATTATGTTAATGTTCTTTAAAGTAGTAGAACCAAAATCCATTTAAATATTATAATTTCGTAACCATTAAGAAGGAATTCAATAAGTAAATTACATGTCATCCACTTAAGATTAGTTTAGTTGGATAAAATTGTTAGGGTATCACACAACACGCAACACACGCTAAAACGAATAAACGACACGAAAGATTTATAGTGGTTCGGTCGGTATGACCTACATCCACTTACTGCAACTAGGGTGTTTATTATATTTAGATGCTCAAAGAATTACAAGACTATTACATCATATATATAGAGACTAGTCTAGGGTTAATAGCTTAACCAACAAGTTAAGCCCATATGGGGCCCAGCCTGAAACCCGTAACCTGACAGACTCTAGGGCCGGCTGACCCTAAAAGCCTTCATACTCTACAATCTCCCACTTGGAGGCTTTGATAAACTTCAAACTGTCTCCGTCTTCTTTGTAGTCTTGTAACTTCTCTACCTCTAGCTGCAACGCCTTCTCATCATTATTCCTGAAGGCCAGTTGAAGCTATACATAGCTTCAACTTCTCTAAGGTCACCACCTTAGTAAGCATATCCGCGGGATTCTCCGTTCCTTTAATCTTTTCAAGCTTCAATGTACCATCACTGATCAAACCTCTGATGAAGTGATACCTAAGCTGAATGTGTTCCGTTTTTCCATGAAACACAGGATTCTTCCCCAGATGAATAGCGCTTTGATTATCACAAAACAATGAACTATCTGGCTGTTTCTTCCCAAGTTCTTCCAGAAAATTCTTCAACCAAATCAACTCTTTACTGGCTTCAGCACAAGCCATATACTCAGCTTCAGTAGTTGAAAGAGCAACGCTCTTCTGTAATCTGGACATCCAACTAACCGCAGTTACTCCCACTGAAAAAACAAACCCGGTTGTGCTTTTATAAGAATCCTTGCATCCCCCAAGGTCTGCATCTGTATAGCCCCTTAGAACAATATCTTTGCCTGAGAACCGTAACCCTATCTTCGCAGTACCTTTCAAATATCTTAGCAGCCATTTGACTGCCTCCCAGTGTTCTTTTCCTGGATTAGACATATAACGACTGACTACCCCCACGGCCTGTGCTATGTCTGGCCTCGTGCACACCATGGCGTACATAAGGCTTCCCACATCTGATGCGTAAGGAACCTTAGTCATTTCGGCTATGTCTTCTTCGGTTTTTGGTGACTGGTCTTTTGAAAGCTTAAACTGACTTCCTAGTGGAGTGCTTCGGGACTTGGCATCTTTCATTTTGAATTTCTCTAACACTTTCCCAATGTACTTTTCTTGAGATAGTGTCAGAGATCTGTCTTTGTTTCTGGAGATACTCATTCCGAGTATCTGTTTGGCAGCACCCAGATCTTTCATTTCAAATTCTTCTGACATTTGCTTCTTCAATTTATTTATCTCTTTCATGTCAGAACCTGCAATTAACATATCATCCACATATAGAAGGAGGATGATGTAGGACTTTTCAAACTTCTTGATGTAACAGCAGTGATCTATCTCACATTTCTTGTATCCGGATCTACCCATGAAGTTGTCAAACTTCAAGTACCATTGCCTCGGAGCTTGTTTCAACCCATACAAACTCTTCTTTAGTCTACAGACCATGTTTTCTTTTCCTTTAACCTGAAACCCTTCAGGTTGAGCCATGTAAATATCTTCATTCAGATCCCCATGTAGAAAAGCTGTCTTCACATCTAGCTGCTCTAGATGAAGACTCTCGGCATCAACAATACTTAGGACCAACCTGATAATAGTCATCTTCACAACCGGAGAGAAGATTTCATTGTAATCAACCCTTGGTTTCTGTTGAAACCCCTTAACTACCAATCTAGCCTTGTAACGCTTAGAACCATCGTGTTCATCTTTGACCCTGTACACCCATTTGTTGTGCAATGCCTTCTTACCGAGGGGAAGCTTTGTCAGCTCCCACGTTCTGTTCTTCTCTAAAGATTTCATTTCATCCTTCATTGCTATCTCCCACAGCCATGAATCTTTCAGACGAATGGCTTTTGTGTAGCATTGCGGTTCTCCGTTCTCTGTTAGCAACGGAAAATTAGCAGATGGAGAATATCTCTCAGGCGGTGCAGCAACTCTAGTAGATCTCCTGACCCACTTAGTCTCAGGAGGAACGGGAGCGGTAGCTGGTGATGGTTCTTCAATTTCTTCTTCAGAACTGTCACTGTCGGTTGAATCATCAACCTCTGAGCTCCCACTGTCTTGAATATCTGTTGGAGTTTCAGTATCACCTGTATTCTCGGTCTCAGTATCAACAACGATGTATTCTTTCTGAACTTCTGGTTTTGTTGCATTCTTGTCTTTGTATAACTCTGTTTCATTGAACGTGACATTTTTACTTCTGATTACCTTCCTACTTTCAGAATCCCAAAGTCGGTAACCCATCTCGTCTAATCCATAGCCAATGAACGTACACTTTTTGGCCTTTGGATCCAATTTATCACTGTCACTCAATAAACGGTAAGCAGAACAACCAAATACCTTAAGATGTTTGAGACTAACCTCCTTTCCTTTCCACACTTCCTCTGGTATTTTGAAACCCAAAGGAACAGACGGTCCACGATTAATTAGATAAGCCGCAGTGTTAACTGCATCGGCCCAGAACATTTTGGGGAGCCCTGCGTTTAACCTCATGCTCCTCGCCCTTTCATTAAGTGTTCTGTTCATCCGTTCTACAACTCCATTTTGCTGAGGAGTTCCTGGGACTGTCTTGATCATCTTGATTCCTTGATCAGCATAATAATCAGTGAATTCTTTGCTAATGTATTCCCCACCATTGTCCGACTTCAGGCATTTGACCTTCAAATCAGTTTCATTTTCAACAGCAATTTTCCATTTCTTAAAGGTATCAAAAACTTCAAATTTATTTTTGAGGAAATAAACCCATACCTTTCGAGTTACGTCATCAATGAATGTCACATAGTAGGAAGATCCTCCTACTGACTGGACTGAAGTAGGTCCATAAACATCCGAATGAATAAGCTCCAGTTTCTGAGCTTTTGGTGCCTAAGTTGTCTTCAAGAATGTGACTTTCTTCTGTTTACCGAGAACGCATGGTTCGCAGAATCCGGTTTCAACTTTCTTTAAATCTGGAAACTTCCCTTTCTTGACCAACATTTTCAATCCTTTATCACTCATATGTCCGAGTCGCTGGTGCCATAAATTAGATGGACTCGGACCTGAAGTCATGGCATTAACACCGTCGGCGGGTACCTCCACCATGTACAGTGTCCCCTTCTTCTTTCCACGTGCAATCACGAGATTGCCCTTGATAACCTTCCATTGACCATCCCCGAAGAAAACCCCGTGACCTTGGTCATCCAGCTGACCAACTGAAATTAATTTCCTCTTCAAGTTGGGAATTACTCTGACATCTTTCAATGTCCAAGTGGTTTCGAGTGTGGTTTTTAGATCAACATCACCAATCCCTGCAATGTCAAGTGTCTTATCATTAGCCAAACGAACTTTACCAAAGTTACCTGTTCGTAGATTCTTCACAAGCTCTGGGCAAGGGATGGCATGAAAAGAAGCTCCTGAATCCATGATCCAGGATTCGATAGTGTTTTCAACGCAGCAAATAAGAGCATCATCTTCTACTTCCTCTTCTTCTTCATCGGCTGTTACGTTGTTCACCTCTTTATTGTTTTTTGCAACGACTGGTTTAGGACACTGGCTCCTAAAATGACCCTTTTCTTTGCAATTCCAACATTCAATGTCAGCCCTTGGTTTTGACTGACCTCTCTTTCTGGATTTGGACCTACCCATGTTATTGCCCCTTTCAGGTCTTCTCCCTCTTCCTTCAGTATGTAGAATAGAACTGGAAGTTTCTCCAGCGTTTTTCCTACGCACATCTTCATTTAGAACCAAATCTCGCATCCCCTTGAATGTGAGTTTGGTAGTTCCAGATGAACTACTGACAGCTGTAACAGTACCTGACAAGCTTTCGGGCAAAGAAGACAATAGAAGGAGAGCTTGTACCTCATCCTCAAAGTTAATATCAACAGATTCTAATCGAGTTAAAATAGAATTGAAATCATTAATATGGGCAGAAACAGACGAACCTTCTCTCAACTTGGTGTTAACCAATTGCCTGATGAGAAATACCTTATTAACGGCAGAGGGCTTCTCATACATGTCAGACAGGGCTTTTAACAAACCTGAAGTGGTCTTTTCTTTGACTATGTTGTAGGCCACGTTCCTTGACAAAGACAACCTTACTACTCCCAAGGCTTGTCTGTCTAGGAGATTCCAGTCGGCTTCAGACATTTTCTCTGGTTTTGCTGTCAAACCAATTATCGAAAGATGTAAGCTCTTCTGATAGAGCATGTCTTCAATTTGCATTCTCCAGAATCCATAATCTTGTCCATCAAACGCCACTATCTTTACCTTACCTTCTTTTGCCATTGAAACAAAACTTACCGAGTAGAACTGATCAAGTCGAGACCAGGAACAGTGAACAAACACAGCAGTGGCGGCGGCCTGAACTTATTGACTATTCTATTGGACACTGTCTATTCAACCAATATCAACCAAAAAATCAGTAATAAACGACTTTGAACACCGATAAACAGTTTACCGGATTTAGAGTTTGACGGCTGCGGTTGACCAGGTCAACAACAACGGTAGCAGTAGCGGAAACGGGACAGAAATCAGATCTGTTAGCGGCAGAGAAGTGGTGGAAAGTAGGGTTTTCGGCGGCTGAGACTCAGCGGCGAAACCCTAATCAGCAGCGGCGAACGACGGCAGACTTGCGGTGACGGCAAAATACGAGTACTGTAGCAGTCGAAAAACACTGTAGCAGCCGGAAAATACTGTTCACGACGGGTACTGTTCACGACGGGTACTGTTCACGACGGTACTGTTCACGACGGAACCCTAGCACCCCGGGTAGCAACTGTGAGTGTGACACGATCAAGAGCCAAGCTCTGATACCAGTTGTTTGGGTATCACACAACACGCAACACACGCTAAAACGAATAAACGACACGAAAGATTTATAGTGGTTCGGTCGGTATGACCTACATCCACTTACTGCAACTAGGGTGTTTATTATATTTAGGTGCTCAAAGAATTACAAGACTATTACATCATATATATAGAGACTATTCTAGGGTTAATAACTTAACCAACAAGTTAAGCCCATATGGGGCCCAGCCCGAAAACCGTAACCTGACAGACTCTAGGGCCGGCTGACCCTAAAAGCCTTCATACTCTACAAAAATAGTGTAATTTCTTGACTTATGATATTCTAAAACAAAGCTATATAAATTTTAAGAGCGAGTCATCGTCACTTTCGATTAGTATAACTTTTATTATAGAAATAACACAACATTGTTCTTCGTTTTTCCAAATCTTGACCAAAGGGTTGCATGTCTTCATGTTTCCTTCACAAATAAGGTGTCAAAGATTATTCTTAATTCTTAGCTATGACATTTTAACAAAAGATGTTAAGTTTATAAATAAATGTTAGTCTTATAAGTTTTCCAACATGATATGATTTCCCATTTATAAACCTTAATTTGTTCCACAAACATTTAGACATGCAAGATCACCAAGAGGTTAACACAAAATCATCATTGCATTAACATAATAAATTAGCCATAATCATGAGTTCAACATAATTAATTGAGTTTCATCACACTAAGGTGGTTGAAAAGATGTTTAGCTCATGATGAGCTTACACACAAACATAACACAAATGAGATACATGCAAGACATAGTGAGTTTAAGATGTAACCAAAGCTTCTAAAGGATGAAGATGATGTCTTCCAAGTGAGATTATGAAGATGGAATATGTCTTCTTGGGCCTCCAAATGGTCTTCTACAGCTGCTACTTCGAATTTGGTGTTAGTGGAATTTCTCCCCCAAAGGCCAACTCTTTCACAAGAACCAAATGACTCTATTTATAGTGTCTGAGAAGTGAGGCACGGCCCCGTGCTGAGACATCTGATGAACTGCTTTTTGTTCCGGTCACGTACGTACTCTGCATGTACCGGACACGGGGGCGTGCCTGGTGGGGCACGGCCCCGTGCTTCGTCTGACTGGGCGACAACAGTACTCTGGTACGACAGAAAGTTGACCACGGGGGCGTGCCTGGTGGGGCACGGCCCTTGCTTAGCTGGGAGACTTTGTCTTTTCTGCTGGGTGAGGGCACGGGGGCGTGCCTGGTGGGGCACGCCCCGTGCTTCAGCTTCTGCCTTAGCCAATTTCTTGTATTTTCGTCGTCTTTTCGCTTGTTTCTTCTTTTTGATCTTAGATTTCCCTGAAACTTAAATACAAGCTAAATGAGCGACAAATTAACACAATGTACAAAGAAATTGCCAATAAATGGGATGCAAATGATGTGAAATACATGTATAATTTAGAGCACATCAAACCTCCCCACACTTGAACTTTGCTTGTCCTTAAGCAATTCTTGAAATAAATCACTCCATTGGCAAAATAAAAACATTCAACTTTGAACAAACCTTGAGTGAAGAAGTGATTTTTCCTTCTTTGAATAAGGAACACAAGAAAACAAGTGCGGAACAAGAAAAGGTGATCTTATGAAGTTATTCCCATGAAACAATGGTTCGTTTTATGAAGTTATAGACAAGCACAACTTTAACACTTGCTCACAATGTTCTCACATACTTGGTTAATATTTGTGGTCATACGTGTAATGCTGTATGTATTTAGAACACTCAATCATCAACATGAAATGTGCTAGGTCATATGCTTGTGATGGGATCAAAACTTTACCAAAATTAATTAGAAACCTTGCATGGATCAAAAGGACTTATGGTTTGTGGGTTGGCTAGGGAATTTGGGACTTGCTTTGGTTTATTTGGTTGAAAAGAAAACTAAGGTAGAAACTAAAAGAAATCCCTCTACAATACTCGGGTTAATAGGGGTAATACTAACACGAGGACTCATTTATGGTCAGATTGTCAAGACCAAATCTCATCTTTAGAAACCTAACTTCCTCTTTGACCTTGAGATATACATAGCTATCCTTCCATAATAGCACCCAACTTGATCAACTTCGTATATTCAAATTGAGAGGTTGTTTGGTTTTTACTACATTTTCCCTCATGAGACCAATTTCCACACTTGTAACATCTTTCATATCTTTTCGCCCTTCTTTTCATGGCGCTTTTCGATCTTCCACAAAATGGTGGATTTTGTTCCATTTTTCTCCAACTTTTCCTTGCTTCAAACATTAGAACAAAAAGGTGCTCTCTAATTTCCGGGGGTAATTCCGATTTTACGAAATGAAGACATGAAACAAGGTTGAGATCAAACGGATGCATTTTTTTTACAAAACAAAGTCCTTGGTGAAAGTTGGTGGGTTTGAGTGAAGTTGGTAAGGCTAGCTAGGTGTGTTTGGTTGGATGGTTGGTAAGGCGAGTACCCTAGTTGCCTAAATCATTTTCATGCAAAAATTTCCAATGGTGGTCTCGTCTTGTATACCCAAAACAAATTCTAACTTTGCACAAAACATGTGATACCCTCAATGATTCGGTGAACACATAAATAAGAATGATACGAAATTTTTAAAGGCTCAAGTTATGCTCACGAAAACTGATGGAATGGGTAAAAAGTGTGAAGTTCATGCATGTCTATTATTTATATGTAACTTGCCATGCTTAGGGAATTGTTTATGTCACTTTACTCGTTGGTTTGCTAACATTTTCCTCAATGTTGGAGTTCGTTTTAAGCTTTTTATAGCCAAAGTTCAAGTGCTAAAATGTTGGAGTTCGTTTTAAGCTTTTTATAGCCAAAGTTCAAGTGCTAAAAATGGTGTAAACCCCCCTCCCTACACTTGAAACTAACATTGTCCTCAATGTTCATGATTTAAACAAAGTGTAAAATAGATACGAGAGGTAAGGGTTAAAATGAACTCCCCTGAAAGATATTGCCTCTGAAGCTTGCAGTTGGTACTCACAGTATCCTAAAAACATGAATCAAATGTGTTCACACAAACTTATTATCACAAAAATTACTTAAAAACTACAAACATAAATAAGTAGTTTTAAAAAGAAAGGGGCACGGATCAGCCAGTGCCCGAATGTTTTTAATACAAACAAAAATTAAAAAGATATAAATCCGAATAACACAGCTACTTTTGTGTTAAAAATGGTGCTCTGATGGGACTTCCACCCATCACCTTGACCTAATCGAGGTTCACTTACCCCCAACTCATGTTCATTCGCCGCCTCATGTAGGCAACGCCTCCCCAATTAGATCAACCCTATCGGACAGATTGGTGATACGTCCATAATTTGGCTCGCAAATCTCAAACGAGCGACGTGCATATGTGCTAATGGTCTGGATGAATTCATAGAGATCCATCATAGATGGGAATCCAGTCTGCTAAGATGATGAGGTTCCTGCCTCGTAGCGCAAACTATGCTGCCTCTGTGGTGAATTTTGAATGTCTAACTCCATGATAACATGCTCAGGGTCATCGGGATCCCAAACTTGCCCTTTTGAATTATGAAACCGTGGTTGGCCATCGAGTAGGTGGGTGACCATTCCCATGCTGTCACAGATACCCAAATCTAGCAAACTGGGCGGTGGCCCAAAAGTACCACGCATAGGCTCCTGGTGGTATTCATAGAGCTTTGCGATCCAAATTCCTCCAAATAATGGGGTGGTTTTCCCAGCTGTTGCATTCGAGGCAAAGAGATGACAGAAGAGGTATGAGATGCTACACAGTTGCTGCTTGACTTAACAGTATAATATCCAAAGATCCCTGAGGTTGACTACACCCCCACTCTGACCACGTTGTGTTAATGAGTGGCTAAGCAGATGATGAATGTAACAGAGCAGCGGGTCTTTCAGTTTCCTGCTTTTTGTACGGCTAGCATTGTATCCTCCGGTGCCTACTTCATTCCAAAATGATGTTCTAGCGTGCCCCCATTCGGGGTTGTTTCTATCCTCCTCATCTGGAAAAAAGTGGGCCGATTCATAAAAATCGGATTCATAGATCTCATCCTCGGTATAAACTCCAAGTGCAACCCTAAATTGAGCAATTGACGTGGTGTGCCATGCGCCTCCCAGACGGAATGACACGATGCTCTCGTCCCAAAAGTCTAGGTTGGATGATTGGAAATTGAACGATGACAAGAACTCCAAGGTATATTCATAAATTGATTCTTGGTTGATCCCGAACATGCGACGCCAATGAGGAGTGACTATGTTATTAAAGCGTGAACGCTGTTTCACGGCATCTAGAGTATCATAGCAAACCATGAGATGCGGTTCCTCCTCGCGCCACCTAAGCTTGCGTAAACGTGTACGGCACCATCCCTCGTTGTCACCATTAAAAACCAAGTATGGATGAACCATGATTCTTGTGATGTTAATCCACAAGTTGAATCAAAACACATCAATTAAACGAACTTTCGAATCTGGATAAAAGGTTGAGCACGGGCCGTGCCTAGGTAGGCAGGGGGCGTGCTTGGTCATCAGACCTGATGGTGCAGTACCAAGCAGTAACAGACCCGTAATATGGTCAAATCACGGGCCGTGCTCAGGTGGGGCACAAGGCGTGCTTCAGTGAGAGTGCAGAATCTGGGATTCGAACTTGTGCACTAGCCCAGTTTTATGAAACCTTGAACTTCTGTTTTCGCGATTGTAACAGATTTTGAACAATGGTCAACAAGAATCAAACCTAAAGAACTAAGTTATGAACAAATGGGTCAATCCGGGTGGAAACCCAATTTAAACCCTAAAATTACAAGATTAGTTGAAGATTTGAAGGAAAAACCCTAGAAATTTAGAACTTTTAACTAAAGAGGGGTAAAATCCGGTTAGGAACAAGAATCATGCCCAAAATTGAAATAAAAACAATAATTACTTACAAGAAGATGATCTAAACATACCTTGATGGAAGGATTGAGATATTTGTTGTAGAAATTGGTGAAAATGGGGTGTTTGGTGGCCAAGAACCGAGAGAAATCGGTTGGGTTATTATGGGTGAATGAAATTAAGAAGTTGGGGTTATTAAGAAAGAGAAAAAAAAGCTGCTACAACTGTCAAGCACGGGGGGCGTGCCTCCCTAGGCACGGGCCGTGCCCTGATGCACTGTGTAGATTTTTGAAATTTATTTTATTTTATTTTTATTTCGTTTTAATTTTTAAGCTTGGTCACCAAAGTCTCAAATCCAACACAACAAGATTAGTTAGTCATTCAAGATTAAGATAAGCGGAAATCCTAACACACGATCATTTCATTAAACAGGAAATCAAAATACAAGGCGGGAGCCTCATGAGGCAAACCGAGACTCTACAAACTACTTCCCTACACTAGAACATTTTACATGAAGCCACCGAACATCTCATGCGGGAGCATGGGCATCGGGTATTGGGAAGTTCGGTTGCACATGTCAGCAAATTTCAGGTTGAGCGTGATGAGCTCCTCCTTAATCTCGGCGGCACGCTCGCAAAGTTGAAGCAAGCGCCTTTCCGCAAGCATGTTCATCTCGGTTAGCTCCTTGATTAGCCCCTTGAGCTTGAGCATGTTCATTTCAGGTCAAGCACGGGGCGTGCTTCACAAGGATTACATATTGATCAGACCTGCAATGGGTACGGACTCAGCGGAGATCGTGGAAAAGATTTCGTGTCAGGCACGGGAGTGTGCCTAGCCAGGCACGGGGCGTGCCTAGCTCATCAGACTCAATTTTTTTAAAAATTAAAAATTAAAGTATTTACAAGGTGCCAATGTTTAATGTTGGGTCTTTGGCAAGACCCCTCCCATTTTGATTAAGTGTCCTCGGGTTGGAGGTAGATGACCACCGAAAGTGTTTCTACTTGTTCTTTAATATAAACCTTCAAACGATGACCATTTACTTTGAAACTTCTCCCATCGGCATGCTCAACTTCAACTGCTCCATGCGGAAAAACTTCCTTTATGGTGTAAGGTCCGGACCAACGGGACTTCAGTTTCCCAGGGAATAAACGAAGACGGGAATTGTAAAGCAAGATGTGATCTCCGGCTTTGAATTGTTTATTTTCCTTTAGAAGGGAATCATGCAACCTTTTTGTCTTGTCTTTGTATACTTTAGAATTTTCGTACGCCTGACAATGCAATTTCTCGAGCTCGTTGATTTTTGGAGAATCTGAGTTTTCCGAATTGTACAAGATCTAGATTAGCAGTTTTCAATGCCCAGTATGCTTTGTGTTCCAACTCGACTGGGAGATGATAAGCTTTCCAGTAGACTAGTTTGAATGGAGTGGTCCCAATGGGTGTTTTATAGGCTGTGCGGAATGCCCATAGTGCGCCATCGAGCTTCTCGGACCAATCCTTTCTGTTGTGTCCGACTGTCTTTTCGAGAATTCTTTTGATGCCTCGATTCGTCACCTCTACTTTTCCGCTCATTTGTGGGTGATAAGGTATGGTAAACCGATGATGCACATCGTAGCGAGACAAGGCATTTTCCAATTGAGCGTTACAGAAATGCGTTCCCCTATCAGTGATGAGTGCCTTTGGTGCGCCGAATCACGCGAATATGCTTTTCAAGAATTTGACTACTGACCTAGCATCATTGGTGGGGAGTGTTTGAGCTTCAGCCCATTTTGAGACGTAATCAACTGCTACTAGTATGTAGCGGTTTCCAAAGGAGACAGGAAATGGTCCATAAAATCGATTCCCCATACGTCAGATATTTCACTGACCTGAATAGGTCTTTGAGGCATCTCGTTCCTTGACGAGATATTACTGACTCTCTGACAGGCTTCGCATGATCGTACCATGGCGTAAGCAACTTTAAAGATTGTGGGCCAGAAAAATCCTGAATCAAACACCTTCTTAGCAGTTAGAGTGACCCCATGATGTCCTCCAGTAGGTCCTTCATGATAGTGTTTGAGGACCTGTTGCGTTTCATCTCCGAACACGCATCGTCGGACGAGTTGATTGGCTCCGACCCTGAACAAGTATGGATCTTCCCAAAAGTAGTGTTTGACATCCGCGAGGAATTTCCTCTTTTGTTGGTAAGTTAATCCTTTCACAATGACTCCGCACGCGAGATAGTTTGCGAAATCCACGAACCATGGATGTTCTTCGCAAATTGTATCTATACTCATAAAAAACTCATGCGGGAAGTTATCATTGATATCCAATTTCATGTTTTCGGCTGAGGTTGGACATTCAAGAAGTGAGAGATGATCGGTCGCGACGTTCTTAGCTCCTCTTTTGTCGCAAATTTCAATGTCAAATTCTTGTAACAGGAGTATCCACCGGATCAGTCTTGGCTTAGCGTCTTGTTTCTGAACAAATAACGCAATGCTGCATAATCCGTGTAGACGATTGTTTTTTAGAGAACAAGATATGAACGAAATTTATCGAATGCAAAAACCACCGCCAAGAGTTCTTTTCAGTGGTGGTGTAGTTTTCTTGAGCATCGTTCAATGTGTTGCTTGCGTAGTAAATTGGATGGAAATTCTTTTCTTTTCGCTGTCCTAGGACAGCTCCTACGGCAAAATCGCTTGCATTGCACAGCAACTCAAATGGTAAGGTCCAATCAGGAGCAGCCATGATCGGAGCATTGATGAGATTTTCTTTGAGAAGTTCAAAAGCCTTTAGGCATTCTTTGACAATCCGACTTTTCAAGATTAACACCGTTAGCAATATCCAGTTAAATCATAACCCAATTAACTCAATCTTAAACCCAAGGAACCAATTCTGTCAATATTTAATGTTAAACTATGGGGACCAGATCTGAAATTAGCCTAAAGTGAAGCATATTAACTCTGAAAAGTCAAAATCAAATGATTTTGTTTCCGTTGATTTTTGAAGTCAAACTCGTGACGATCTAGACCCAAATTCAAATCCATAACCAAATAATTGTCCAAATTCGTAACTGTAATGCATGTAAATGACGAGTTCGATCATCATTGTAGCATTTAACATCACTATTACATGCGAATTAATCCTATAAACTCCCTCAAACCCGTAACCATCGACTTCTAAGCATGAAACCATCAAATTCGTTAGTTTCGATCATTCACTCTGCAATTGAACGCCTGCGCATCTCACCGCACCCACACTCTTCAGAACCTGTTACACCATCCAATCCGATCGAAAACGAAGCCTGTGTCGCCGGAGATAAAGCCACGCTAGTCGCACTGACTTTTATCGATCACCATCAATCCGATAGTGTGCAAGGTAACTAATCACTTCTTCAGTTACGTTTTCACTCCTAGAATCAAAGCCCCATGATGATTTGGGGTTATATCATCAGTTCAATCAAAATTCAGGTTATAGGGTTCACGATTAACTGATTTAATCGAACCCAACCTTAAAACATGTTTTAACGCAATTAACTTATACCTTTAGACTTGTAATGATCTTTGTAATGAAAGCCCCATATCAATTTAACCTTATAACATCGAATTGATCTTGATCCGATATTTAGGGTTTGTTCATATACGGATTTGGGGTTTTTGATCTTAGACTCATCTTAAAACGGATTTGGGGTTTTTGATCTTAGACTCATCTTAAATCCAATTAAAACATGTGACTAGTTTCGTAATCTCTTACTGATCAAAAGCCCTATGCTAATTCGATCTTTCAATATCGAATTTATGATGAACGAATTCTAGGGTTCTTTACATTTTTGGTTTGATCGAACCCTAATCTAATCGCCACCTAAATCAAATTAAATCACATGGTTTAACTCGCGATCCCTTGCTGGTTGAAAGCCCTATGATTTCAGCATCTGTTAATATCAGATTTTGTCAATTCGATCTTGTATTTTGATCTAGGGTTTCGGCAATTCAATATGTAAGTTAACGAGCCTAAACCTAATAATTTTGCAATTAAACTCGCCCACAAGTTCGCTTACCACTGACGAACCAAACCACTTTGATCCCCTGGTCATCCGTAATAGAATTCTAAGGATTTGAGGTTGGATTCGGGATCGAATCACATGGGGGAATAACACACGACTGTTGAGGATTAAAACCCATTTGATCTGGGTTCTATTGCGATTCCCTAGCGGTCTGGAGTGGTTAAGTATGTGTGTTGGTGTAGGTGAGACCCGCGTTCGAACCTCACTTGCACCATTTATTTTTCTAGCCACTTTTGAGACTATATTTTTATATAAAATCTGTTCTAATATTATTATATTAATATATTAAAGTGTTTCATACCCGAAAAACAACCGTAGGCTCGGTTTTGATTTTATAACCTATTTTTATATTAATTATCCACTTTTAAAATAATATATTTATATTATTTTCAACCCCAACTTCTAATAAAATAATATGTTTATATTGTTTTCAACCCGTGACTCATGTCATAAAATAATATATATTTTTATATTATTTCGCCTCGTTTATAAACCTCGTGTATCACTTTCAAACTAATAAATAATATAATTATTTATATTATTTACCCATGTTTATATACTTGAATAAAAATAATATATTTATTATTTTTGTCACGATATTTATTAAATGTGAAATTCTCTAAACTTAAAAAATAACATATTAAGTTATATTAATTTCTTAGGCCATTATTATAGGCACAAACGTACGAAACTATTTGTTTATTTAATATTATTCGTATTTGAGACATTCGACGCGTAACGCATTAATCTTAATTATTAAACTAAGAAATCCTCATTCCTGTGGGCACGTTCGTCTACTCGTTTGTCCTACACATGTTTTAGGACATTCAAATCTTCCGTGTCGTCGTCACAAATCCCATATATCCCTAACTTATGTGTTTATAATTCTAGGACATACGTAAGCCGTGCAGGCTAACACTTGAGGTTCTAAATCTCATACTTGTGTGATACTACCTACTACTCAACGCAGGTGAGTTTCACAGCCCCTTTTTACTTGTTTTACTATTGGGGGAGAAACATGCTTACACACAAACATATTTTACTTGTTTTCCTGTTGAGGAGAAATAATCATGTACACAAACTATCATACTTTTACTTGTTTTCCCCGTGGGGGAGAAACAGGTACGCAGACAAACATTAGGTTACATGTTTTTCCCGTTGGGGGAGAAAACATGGCACAACTATTTTAGATTATTGTAATTCATATGTTATTACTGTTAAAGCTAAGCGTAACACGCTATCATAGAAAGTCCTCAACCTATTTCGGACCGTTAATATGGATCTTAACGAGGTAATATTTAGTAGTACTACTGGATTTGACAAATCCCACCCGCGTTAGTCGCGCTAACTCGATTGGAGATCGAACAGGTGAAATGTTAGCCTACTCACATTTGCCAGAGTTGATAGACCTGGCAGGAGGCAAATACACAAACAGTCAGCTTCGGTTGCGAGCGCTTTAGTAAGACATGAACATAGGATAGTTGCCTATAGATATGCATAGTGAATGTACATAATTTGGCAAACACTCTCTTATTGTAAACTTGAAACCTGTGAACTCACCAACCTCGTGTTGACACTTTTCTTACATGTTTCTCAGGTCGCTTTGGCACATGTTGCGCACTTAGGACATGCATGTAGTCCTACTGTCATATCATTCATTTCAAATATTTTAAACAGTTTATGTAATTACATTAATTGACGCTCGTTGCGTATAGTTATTTTTGACTTTATTTTAACGTTTACGCTTCTTCATTAACTCTGAACTTTTATGTTATGACATTTCAAGTCCCATATAGTGTCGTTTGATGTAACTAATGACTGAGATCCTGGTGTGTCACATTTCAAACGGTAAAACTCCGTTAGTGGAATTTGAGGGTGTGACAGATTGGTATCAGAGCCATTGGTTATAGAGAACTAGGATTGCATACTAGACTATAACCTCACACGTTAGTTGCACGGCACAGACTCTTATACCTGATACATATAGCGCCTATACATACATTGCAGTGCAGGCATGTTAATACCATCTGTATCACCCTCAGTTGGCAAGGGACACATCATTTGCATTGCATCATCATTCCCAGTGGCGACACTCGGGGGATCACCAGAATATCATCC
The DNA here is from genome assembly GCA_023525975.1 of Smallanthus sonchifolius. Lineage (NCBI taxonomy): Eukaryota > Viridiplantae > Streptophyta > Magnoliopsida > Asterales > Asteraceae > Smallanthus > Smallanthus sonchifolius. The sequence goes on from CM042043.1 coordinate 24,145,230, forward strand.
ACTCCCGTCCGTGAGCAGCGAGGCGAAGCCTTCGGAGGAGTCTCTCACACCACCATCATCAGTCGAGTATGGTGGGCTTTCTCAGGTCCATGTTATGGACGACACTCAGCACTAACGCATATCTCTTTGAGAATTGGGATCGTCGGAGGCGAGTCCCTACTGTACCCACTAGCAATAATACGCCAAGTGAAGGCATACCGTTGCGTGCACTATTGCAGAATCCATTGACACGTAGATGTTATCACATTTCTAAGCCATGGGCTCGCTTCCTTGGTCAATATTCTATTGAGAATAGATTGAACACAAAGTTGAGAACGCATATTCAAACCCTATTCTGACTCAGTTGAAAGGACGGCTACTTTGCTGCTTCATGTAACTCGTATCCATGAATTAGTTTCACTTCTCGAAGTCGTGTTCCATGTGCATAATTGCCTCATGTGCATGTTCCCATTTACAACCCACTGGATTGGACTCTCGTATTATGTTCCAACTCTAGTGAATATTTGGATCAAACGATTCTCGACTACTCATCCCGATATGAGTTCTAATTGATCAAAGTATAGTTGATGACTAAGCTTTTCGATGACTCATCATATCTGACAACACTATGTACTCAACAATATAACATAAAGGACATTATAACACTGGACAGGAAGAACAAGGGTGAGCATGCAAAGCAAATTATCGTTACGGGTGCACACGTAATAGTAATTTGAGGTGCATGTAAGTCCTGGTGAAGCCTAGTGTGTGGATAAATGGTCCTAAGCAGTGATCTAAAAACTTAAACTTCCACTATCAGTAGAAGTTCTTGTAACCCACTCAACGACTAGTTGGTATAGTTAAACCCGTTCAACAATTGATAGACGCGACTATCAGGTTGAAGGTGTTTACGGACACATTGGACTATCATTAATGAAATCCATCATTTTATCTCACTCATGTAAGAGTCTTAGTGAAATTAAGACTCTTATCCAAACGTGACCATAGAAACCAACTCGATTGAAACTCTAGTAGAAGCTCATGGTAAACCCATCGACTCCAAGTATGTAAGCGGAATTGGAAGAATTCTTCCCTGCTAACACGTTATTCCTTACACTCCAACAATAAATTCCAATTGACCCTAATGCATTTTCTGGTGACTAATCCTCAGATTAATTTGATTTATACCCCAGGGTATCAAACCCTGTAAACGGGCTTCTTCTTTCACAAAACGATCCAGTTGTTCTAACGACATTAGAAAACAAGGATTTCATCTAACTGATCATCAGTTGAACGTGAATACTTAAACAGACGTCCTATCCCTTGTACTCCTGACATCTATATTTCATTAAAATCTTTCCTACATGTGAACCTCTTAGCCATTGTGTTGACCAATGCTTACCTCATAAGCGCGGGACTCAATAGAAGTCTCATCGTGACCTTATAATTTTCTGCTGGTAAAGTCGTACACCAACTCTATTGGATATTTAGTACACTGTAGAAGCAACTCAAAACCTTTAGAGATGTAAACTAGGTTCGACTGGTCATAAGCTTGACGTTGACCTCACGTCAATTACACTTGGCAGACTCGACATAATTGCCGGTATGGATTGATTTTCTAAGAACCAAGCCGAGGTTATCTGTCTTGAGATGATTGTTGCCTTCCTCTCCTGAGTGGAGAAAATCTCTCTGCCCTACGGCAAAAGGAGTGGTGCAGCCATATGTATCATATCCTTCACGAGAGCGTAGAAGTGCTGACATAAAGGCCATACTACTACTTTGGCTCTCTTCGCCGAGCAGCCATCCGAGGAGAAAAAGGTTGACCATCCTGAGTGGTTGTGAATATCCAGAGGTATTTCCTAAAGACCTGCCTGGTCTTCTAGCTCATTGACAAGTCGAATTTCAAATCAATCTAGCACCTGAAGCAGCACCCATTGCTCGGACATCGGATAGACTTACACCCAGTGAGCTACCAAAACTATCCACACGACTGCAAGAGTCGTTGGATAAAGGCTTCATCAGATCTAACCCATCGCCATGGAGAAATCCAATCCTATTCGCCAAGAAGAAGGACGGAACTTTCCGCATGTGCGTCGAATACCGTGAGTTAAACAAAGTGATGATCAAGAACCGATATCCTTTACCTCGCATTGATGACCTGTTCGATCAACTCTAAGGATCAAGTTTCTATTCTAAGTTGAGAGTCCGTAAGGAGGACATCTCAAAGACTGCATTCAGAACTAGTTACGGCCATTATGAGCTTATGGTCATGCCTTTCGGATTAACCAACGCACCTGCGGTATTCATGGACCTCATGAACCGTGTGTGTAAACCATACCTTGATCAGTTTATCATCGTTTTCATCGACGACATCCTCATTTATTCCAAGAACAAGGAAGAACATGAGGAACACCTGCGCCTAATTTTGAGATTACTTAAGCAGGAGAAACTGTATGCTAAGTTTTCCAAGTATGAGTTCTGGATCCGAGAAGTTCAGTTTCTAGGACATGTGGTTAACGAGAAAGGAATACATGCCGACCCATCAAAGATAGAAGCCATCAAGAATTGGGCAGCACCGACGACTCCGACTGAGGTGCGACAATTTCTAGGATTGGCTGGTTATTACTGTCTATTCATCAAAGGTTTTTCAAAGATTGCACAACCTCTCACAGCCTTAACCCAAAAAGGTAAAGCCTATAACTGGATCAATAGCCAAGAGTCAGCATCCCAACATCTTAAACAGAAACTTTGCAGTGCACCTATTCTAGCTCTTCCGGAAGGAACCGATGATTTTGTAGTGTATTGTGATGCATCTATTCAGGGTCTGGGTTGTGTCTTAATGCAACGTGAAAATGTGATCGCATACGCCTCACGTCAACTAAAGATTCATTAGAAAAACTACACCACTCATGATCTAGAGTTGGGAGCTGTAGTTTTCGCACTTAAGATATGGAGACATTACTTGTACGGTACCAAGTGCACCATCTACACCGATCACAAGAGTCTTCAGCACATCTTCAAACAGAAAGAGTTGAACACGTGACGGCGTCGTTGGGTCGAACCCTTAAATGATTATGACTGTACGATCCGGTACCACCCGGGTAAAGCTAACGTTGTAGCTGATGCCCTAAGTCGAAAGGAAACGAAACCCAAACGAGTTCGAGCATTACAGTTTACTATTCACCCCGGATTACCTGACAAAATCCGTAGTGCTCAACTCGAAGCCCTGAAGGAGGAAAACCTACCATTGGAAGGTACACGCGGTATGGAAGCACAACTCAAGGTCAAATTCGACGGTATTCGCTACTTCGCCGAGCGAATATGGATTCCAGTATTCGGAAATTTAAGAGAACTAGTCATGGATGAGGCTCATAAATCTTGTTACTCTATTCACCTAGGTTTCGACAAGATGTATCATGACCTAAAGGTGATGTATTAGTGGCCAAAGATGAAGGCCAATATAGCCATCTAGGTGAGCAAGTGCCTGACTTGCGCGAAGGTCAAAGTTGAATATAAAAAGCCTTCTGGTACTCTCCAACAACCAGAGATTCCCATATGGAAATGGGAACAAATATCCATGGACTTTATCACAAAATTACCACGAACTCCTACCGGATGTGATACCATTTGGGTAATTGTTGATCGTTTAACAAAGTCCGCGCATTTCTTTGCAATCAAGGAAACCGACAAAATGGATAAGCTTACTCGTACTTACTTGAAAGAAGTAGTCTCTCGGCACGGGGTACCAATCTCTACCAGTTCGGATCGTGATGCACGATTCACCCCTCGTTTCTGGCAACCTCTACAAAAAGCTTTAGGCACGCGTCTAGATATGGGCACAGCGTACCATCCTCAAACCGATGGCTAAACGAAATGTACTATTCGAACTTAGAGGATATGCTACGAGCTTGTGTGATCGATTTTGGTAACACTTGGGAATCTCACTTACTCCTAGTGGAGTTCTCCTACAACAACAGTTATCACACTAGCATCAAGGCAGAACCATTCGAGGCATTGTACGGACGTAAATGCCGACCTCCTATCTGTTGGGCTGAAGTTGGGGATAGCCAACTTGCAGGTCCCGAACTTGTATTTGAAACCTCTGTAAAGATCGTTCAAATTAGAAACTATATGGCGACAGCTCGTGATCGTCAGAAAAGCTATGCCGATAAGCATCGTAAACCGTTAGAATTTCAAGTAGGTGACATGGTTCTACTCAAAATCTCACCTTGGAAAGGTGTAATTCACTTCGGGAAACGAGGCAAACTGAATCCTCTTTGTGTTGGGCCATTCAAGATAATGAAAAGAATTGGCCCAGTAGCGTATCAACTGGACCTACCGGAAGGACTTAGTGGTGTACACGATGTCTTTCACATATCAAATTTGAAGAAATGTCTAGCAGACGAATCACTCGCAGTTCCTCTCGAGGAACTACACATCGATGAACAATTACGTTTCACCAAGGAACCAATAGAAATATTGGATAGGGAAGTCAAAACGCTCAAACGTAGTCAAATCCCTATTGTCAGAGTTCGTTGAAACTCGAAACGTGGACCGGAGTTCACTTGGGAGCGCGAGGATCAGATGATGCGCAAGTATCCTCATCTGTTCAAGCACTCCACGTCAAACTCTTAAGGTACTATTCTAATTTTCGGGACGAAAATTCTTTCAACTAGGGGATGATGTGAAACCCTAGAAAAAAAAATTTTATTTAATTTTCGGGACGAAAATTGTTTCAACTAGGGGATAATGTGACAATCCGACTTTTCAAGATTAACACCATTAGCAATATCCAGTTAAATCATAACCCAATTAACTCAATCTTAAACCCAAGGGACCAATTCTGTCAAAATTTAATGTTAAACTACAGGGACCAGATCTGAAATTAGCCTAAAGTAAAGCATGTTGACTCTGAAAAGTCAAAATCAAATGATTTTGTTTCCGTTGACTTTTTGAAGTCAAACTCGTGACGATCTAGACCCAAATTCAAATCCATAACCGAATAATTTTCCAAATTCGTAACTGTAATGCATGTAAATGACGAGTTCGATCATCATTGTAGCATTTAACATCACTATTACATGCGAATTAATCCTATTAACTCCCTCAAACCCGTAACCGTCGACTTCTAAGCATGAAACCATCAAATTCGTTAGTTTCGATCATTCACTCTGCAACTGAACGCCTGCGCATCTCACCGCACCCACACTCTTCAGAACCTGTTACACCATCCAATCCGATCGAAAACGAAGCCTGTGTCGCCGGAGATAAAGCCACGCTAGTCGCGACTGAATTTTATCGATCACCATCAATCCGATAGCGTGCAAGGTAACTAATCACTTCCTCAGTTACGTTTTTACTCCTAGAATCAAAGCCCCATGATGATTTGGGGTTATATCATCAGTTCAATCAAAATTCAGGTTCTAGGGTTCACGATTGACCGATTTAATCGAACCCTACCTTAAAACATGTTTTAATGCAATTAACTTATACCTTTAGACTCGTAATGATCTTTGTAATGAAAGCCCCATATCATTTTAACCTTATAACATCGAATTGATCTTGATCCGATATTTAGGGTTTGTTCATATACGGATTTGGGGTTTTTGATCTTAGACTCATCTTAAATCCAATTAAAACATGTGACTTGTTTCGTAATCTCTTACTAATCAAAAGCCCTATGCTAATTCGATCTTTCAATATCGAATTTATGATGAATGAATTCTAGGGTTCTTTACATTTTTGGTTTGATCGAACCCTAATCTAATCGCCACCTAAATCAAATTAAATCACATGGTTTAACTCGCAATCCCTTGCTGGTTGAAAGCCCTATGATTTCAGCATCTGTTAATATCAGATTTTGTCAATTCGATCTTGTATTTTGATCTAGGGTTTCGGCAATTCAATATGTAAGTTAATGAGCCTAAACCTAATAATTTTGCAATTAAACTCGCCCACAAGTTCGCTTACCACTGACGAACCAAACCATTTTGATCCCCTGGTCATCTGTAATCGAATTCTAAGGATTTGAGGTTGGATTCGGGATCGAATCGCAAGGGGGAAGAACACACGACTGTTGAGGATTAAAACCCATTTGATCTGGGTTCTATTGCGATTCCCTAGCGGGTTGGAGTGGTTAAGTATGTGTGTTGGTGTAGGTGAGACCCGGGTTCGAACCTCACTTGCACCATTTATTTTTCTAGCCACTTTTGAGACTATATTTTTATATAAAATCTGTTCTAATATTATTATATTAATATATTAAAGTGTTTCATACCCGGAAAAGAACCGTAGGCTCGGTTTTGATTTTATAACCTATTTTTATATTAATTATCCGCTTTTAAAATAATATATTTATATTATTTTCAACCCCAACTTCTAATAAAATAATATGTTTATATTGTTTTCAACCCGTGACTCATGTCATAAAATAGTATATATTTTTATATTATTTTGCCTCGTTTATAAACCTCGTGTATCACTTTCAAACAAATAAATAATATAATTATTTATATTATTTACCCATGTTTATATACTTGAATAAAAATAATATATTTATTATTTTTGTCACGATATTTATTAAATGTGAAATTCTCTAAACTTAAAAAATAACATATTAAGTTATATTAATTTCTTACGCCATTATTATAGTCACAAACGTACGAAACTATTTGTTTATTTAATATTATTCGTATTTGAGACATTCGACGCGTAACGCATTAATCTTAATTATTAAACTAAGAAATCCTCATTCTTGTGGACACGTTCGTCTACTCGTTTGTCCTACACATGTTTTAGGACATTCAAATCTTCCGTGTCGTCGTCACAAATCCCTTATATCCCTAACTTATGTGTTTATAATTCTAGGACATACGTAAGCCGTGCAGGCTAACACTTGAGGTTCTAAATCTCATACTTGTGTGATACTACCTACTACTCAACGCAGGTGAGTTTCAAGGGCCCTTTTTACTTGTTTTACTATTGGGGGAGAAACATGCTTACACACAAACATATTTTAATTGTTTTCCTGTTGAGGAGAAATAAACATGTACACAAACTATCATACTTTTACTTGTTTTCCCCGTGGGGGAGAAACAGGAACGCAGACAAACATTAGGTTACATGTTTTTCCCGTTGGGGGAGAAAACATGACACAACTATTTTAGATTATTGTAATTCATATGTTATTACTATTAAAGCTAAGCGTAACACGCTATCACAGAAAGTCCTCAACTTATATCGGACCGTTAATATGGATCTTAGCGAGGTAATATTTAGTAGTACTACTGGGTTTGACAAATCCCACCCGCGTTAGTCGCGCTAACTCGATTGGAGATCGAACGAGTGAAATGTTAGCCTACTCACATTTGCCAGAGTTGATAGACCTGGTGTGACATCCGGCAATTTCAGGTTAACTCCGTTAACTCAAACCTCGTTAGTTCAAACATTATTCATTGCAAACTCAGTTATCTCAGTTAGTCACACGTGCATGGCATTTAATTAAGTTAATTAAATGTGTCAGTTAATTCACACACGGCGAATCGCACTCGAGTAGTACTACTGGGCATTGACAAGCCCCACCCGCGTTAGTCGCGCTAACACGACAGGTAGTCGAACGGGTGTAACATTGACCTAAACATTTACCATTGATCATGATAGTCATGGTAGGAGGCAAGTTCAAACATAAACGGTCAGCTTCGGTGTCGAAACGCTTTAGTAACATGTAACTAGGTTAGCTACCTATGATATAAATTGTAAATGGTTTTATCTAGTATTCTTTACAAACATTGAAACCTGTGAACTCACCAACCTAGTGTTGACATGTTTTAGCATGTTTTCTCAGGTCATTAAGGTACAAGCACAATCTAAGGCATGCATGCATTCGAAGTCCATCATTTTCAAACTCAAGAACTATTTATTTTATTTATTGTTGAATTATTTACTTTTGGCGCGACTGTTTTGGCGCATGCTTTTCATTTAACTTTTCGCTTCCGCAGTCTTACATTAAATCAGTGTTTTCATTACTAGTGTTGCATCGTGACTATGAGCAATACTAGTGGTTTTCTTAAACTCATATAGAGTCGTTCAAAGTAACTAATGATTGAGATCCTGGTATGTCACGCTCCTAACGGTAAAACTCCGTTAGTGGATTTTGGGGGTGTGACAGATTGGTATCAGAGCCATTGGTTATAGAGAACTAGGAAATGCATACTAGACTATAACCACGCACATGCATTAGTTACACAACACTTACACTCATACATGACACTCACTCATCCCGTTACATGAAATGTCGACCCCGCCTAATTCACCCGCATCCCCAGTCGTTCAGGAGCACGATGTTCCTACCGTACCTTTGCTAGAGCCGAGGAGACGTCGACTCAACCCGATCAACACCACTGTAGGGTATGATGAGCCTATTCATGTGCGTGTCAGAGGCAACACGCAGGACTGGGATTGGTATCCCGATAGGATCCGGAACTGGATCCGCGAGGAGGAAGTCCCACCTCCACTCACTGCTGACATTGCTTCTTCTTCATCATCTTCTGTGCGAGCTTTGCCACCATTACAGTACCCCTTTGAGTAGGTGTTTGCTGCATTTGTGGCTAGGATGGACCGGGAGATCCGGAACATGAGAGATGCAGCAGGGGAGATTTCTGGTATATTAGAGCGACAGATTCTGATGAATCAGAAAATTGACAAACTAACTTCAGATTTGGCACTCACTTATAAAGTCCATGAGAATTTGGCAAATGGATGTGTGGATATGGAAGACCGGCTGAACACTGCAGAGTGGAACCTAGATATACTCTACACCAGGATTGAGCAAGTGGAGGCTCGACTTGCAGCTGTTGAAGCAGTAGGAGTTGCACCAGAGGATGCACCTGCAGGAAACCAGGATGAGGACGATGATGCAGCATCTGATGTTACATCATCTAGCAGTGGCATTTGATATCTTATCTTCATTACTTATTTACGTCTTTCCTTTTGAACCTAGATGGGTAGGGTTGTTCCCATCCAACAGATGTTTCTAGAATTTTGATGTTTGGTTGAATTTAGTTGTAATCGTTACAATTTATTTTATCAAGTATTACTAATATTGAAATGTTAGATGTTGTGGTTTGAATTTCTTTGTTTACTGGTACTTGTATGATGATAAAAATGCGATGTATTTTTTTCATTATTGTATGTTGTGAATGTAAAGATAATGTCTGGAAGAGGAAATGGACGTGGTGGACGCGCCGGAGGACGCGGTGGTCGTGGAAACATTAACATGACTGCAGCCGAGCTCGCGGCACTCATAAACGAGTGTGTGGCTGAAGCGGTCGCAGCTAGTCAAGCCGCTGTTAATGCTGGAGATAAAGCAAAATATTATTGACTCTAATGAGTCATCATTCATCCTAAACTCAAATTCAAATATAGTATCCCTAAAACACATTCTTGTTTACAATTCAGGTCAACACAACCACCAGCAGGTTTGTACTTTCAAGGCGTACATGGATTGCAAGCCTCACTCGTTCACTGGAGCCGAAGGGGCTGTTGGCTTACTCCGCTGGATGGAGAAATTTGAATCCGCATTCGCGATGTGCAATTTTCCACCGAATAATCAGGTGAAATATGCATCTGGCACATTTGAGGGTCCGACACTTACTTGGTGGAACTCCCAGGTGCAAATGCTAACTCTTGAGATGACAAATGCATTGCCATGGGACGAATTTAAGACTATGATGCGGGAGGAGTATTGTCCCCGCGATGAAGTGCAGAAACTTGAAGGCAAGTTCTGGAACCTCAAGATGGAGGGATCTGAAATTGAAGCCTACATTACTCGTTCGCATGAACTGGCGAACTTGTGTCCGCAAATGGTAACACCTCCCTACAAGAGGATCGAGAAATTCATTGATGGTTTGGTCCCGCAAATTCAGAGTATGGTGACATCTTCTAATCCCACTACGATCTAGAAAGCAATCAGGTTGGCTCATAGGCTAACCGATCAGGCAGTCGCTCAGGGCACCCTACCCCCTAGAGGTGCGTTATCAAAGACAACTGACAATAAGCGGAAGTTTGACAGTTCATTCCATAAAACCTTCCAGTCAAACCCACCTTCTCAGCAACAGAAACAACAACACCGTAAGCTTGAAACTTCAAAGAACAACAATCAGTCTAACTCTTCTCAGCAGAATCAGGGTTCTTATATTGGCAAGTACCCGAAGTGCAACAAATGTAACTTCCACCATCATGGAGCATGTGACTGGTACCGTTGCCACCGATGTGGAAAGATGGGTCATTTGGCCAAAGACTATAGAGTAGATCTGCAGAACAAACAGACACCACCTGGAGACGCACCCAAAGGCTGTTTTGAGTGTGGTAAAGAAGGGCATTTCAAGAAAAATTGCCCGCAGTTGAGGAGAAACGGAAACGGGAATGGAAATGGAAACAATCATCAGGGCGGTAATGGAAATGGTAATAACCACCAGGGTGGAAATGGTAAAAACAACGGAAATGGTGCAAAGGGCCGAGCATTTGTGATTGGATCGGGAGAAGCTCAGAATGATCGGAATGTGGTTAACGGTATGTTTCTCTTAAACGATCATTATGCTTCTGTACTTTTTTATACTGGTGCTGATAGAAGTTTTATATCTAGAGAACTTAGTAGTCAGTTAGAAATAAACCCAACTTTATTAGGGCACCATTATACCGTAGATATAGCAGACGGTAAATTAATCGAGGCAACCCACATTCTCAAGGGATGTAAGTTAGAACTTTCTGGTCACAAACTCGACATCAATCTCATGCCAGTTACACTCGGCAGTTTTGACATAATTATGGGCATGGATTGGTTGTCTAAAAACCAAGCTGAGATCATCTGTAGTGAGAAGATCATTCGTATACCCCTTCCTAGTGGAGAGATCCTATCCGTTCAGGGCGAAAGAAGTGGTGCGGTCATGGGCATCATATCTTTCATGAAGGCTCAGAAGTGTTTGCGTAAGGGTCATACTGCGATATTAGCCCTTGTCGCTGACAAGTCCGCCGAGGAGAAAAAGTTAGAAGATATCTCTATCGTTCGCGAATTCCCAGAAGTATTTCCTGAAGACCTACCTGGTCTTCCACCTCATCGTCAGGTCGAATTTCAGATTGACCTAACACGCGGAGCAGCGCCTATTGCTCGAGCACCATATAGACTTGCACCAAGTGAGTTGCAGGAGCTATCTACACAACTGCAAGAGTTGTTGGATAAAGGTTTCATCCGACCGAGCTCATCGCCATGGGGAGCTCCAGTCCTATTTGTCAAAAAGAAAGATGGAACTTTCCGTATGTGCATTGACTACAGAGAGTTAAACAAAGTAACAGTCAAGAACCGCTACCCACTACCCCGCATTGACGATTTATTCGAACAACTTCAAGGGTCAAGTTTCTACTCAAAAATCGATTTGAGATCTGGTTATCATCAGCTGAGAGTTCGAGATGAAGATATATCCAAGACTGCATTCAGAACCCGGTACGGCCATTTCGAATTTTTGGTCATGCCATTTGGATTAACCAACGCACCCGCTGTGTTCATGGACCTCATGAACCGTGTGGGTAAACCTTACCTTGACCAATTCATCATTGTCTTCATTGACGATATATCCTCATATACTCTAAGAGTCGGGAAGAGCATGAGGATCATCTGCGTTTGATCCTTGAGCTACTGAAACAGGAGCACATGTACGCTAAGTTTTCCAAATGCGATTTTTGGATTCGCGAGGTTCAATTTCTAGGACATGTGATCAATGAGAAAGGAATACATGTCGATCCAGCCAAAGTGGAAGCTATCAAGAATTGGGCAGCACCATCAACTCCAACCGAAGTTCGGCAATTTCTAGGATTGGCCGGATACTACCGTCGCTTTATCGAGGGATTCTCAAAGATTGCCCAACCTCTCACCGCCTTAACCCAAAAAGATAAACCCTATAGTTGGAGCGAGACTTAAGAATCAGCATTCCAGCTACTGAAGCAGAAACTATGTAGCGCACCTATCCTATCTCTACCAAAGGGAACGGATGACTTCGTGGTGTATTGCGATGCCTCCATCCAAGGTCTCGGTTGTGTGTTGATGCAACGCGACAAGGTTATCGCATACGCTTCTCGACAGTTAAAAATCCACGAAAAGAATTACACAACTCGCAATTTGGAGTTAGGAGCTGTGGTGTTTGCACTCAAGATATGGAGACATTACTTATACGGTACCAAGTGCACAATCTACACCGATCACAAGAGTCTTCAGCATATTTTTGAGCAGAAAGAGTTGAACATGCGTCAACGTCGTTGGATCGAGTTATTAAACGATTATGATTGTGCAATCAAGTACCATCCGGGCAAAGCTAATGTGGTGGCCGGTGCCCTAAGCAGAAAAGAAACCAAACCCCGACGGGTTAGAGCATTCCAACTCACTATTCATACATGATTACCCGAACAAATCCGTAATGCCCAACTCTAAGACTTAAAAGAGGAGAACTTACCATTGGAATCCACTCGTGGTATGGAGAAACAACTTGAGGTTAAAGCAGATGGTATTCGTTATTTCGCGAAACGAATATGGATACCAGTATATGGAAACCTAAGAGATCTAGTCATGGATGAAGCTCACAAATCCAGATACTCTATCCATCCGGGATCCGACAAGATGTATCACGATCTCAAGGTTTTGTATTGGTGGCCGAACATGAAAGCTGACATAGCCACCTACGTGAACAAGTGTCTGACTTGTTCAAAGGTCAAGGTGGAGTACCAAAAGCAATCCGGATTACTTCAACAACTGGAAATCCCGATGTGGAAATGGGAGCAGATTTCTATGGATTTCATAACCAAATTACCCCGAACCCCTACTGGATGTGACACAATCTGGGTGATAATGGATCGCCTAACCAAATCCGCTCATTTTCTTGCTATCAAAGAGACCGAAAAAATGGAAAAGTTAACTCGCCTCTATCTTAAAGAAGTAGTATCCCGACATGGAGTGTCAATCTCCATCATTTTCGATAGAGACGCCCGATTCACCTCACGTTTTTGGCAATCATTGCAGAAAGCTCTAGGCACGCGCTTAGATATGAGCACAGCATACCATCCTCAAACAGATGGCCAGAGTGAGCGTACCATACAAACCCTAGAAGACATGCTAGGAGCTTGTGTGATCGATTTCGGAAACAGTTGGGAGACTCACTTGCCTTTAGTGGAATTCTCCTGCAATAACAGCTATCATACTAGCATCAAAGTAGCGCCATTCGAAGCCTTGTATGGGCGAAAATGCCGATCACCAATTTGTTTGGCTGAAGTTGGAGATAGCCAACTTACGGGTCCTGAACTTATGCAGAAAACCTCAGAGAAAATCGTGCAAATCCGAAACCGTATGGCGGCAGCTCGTGACCGTCAAAAGAGTTATGCAGACAAGCGCAGAAAACCACTAGAATTCCAAGTGGCGACAAAGTATTATTAAAGGTCTCACCGTGGAAATGTGTGATTCGTTTCGGAAAACGAGGAAAGTTAAACCCGCGTTACATTGGACCATTCGAGATAGAGAAAAGGATCGGTCCAGTAGCATACCAACTGAACCTACCGGATACACTCAATGGAGTGCACGATGTCTTTCATGTCTCAAACCTAAAGAAGTGCCTATCAGATGAGACACTTGTAGTTCCACTCGAGGAGTTGGAAATTGATGAACAACTACGTTTCATTGAGTAACCAGTTGAAATCATGGACCGAGAGGTCAAGACTCTCAAGCGCAATAAGATACCTATTGTCAGAGTTCGCTGGAACTCGAAGCGTGGACCGGAGTTCACGTGGGAACGCGAGGATCAAATGATGAAAAAGTATCCTCACCTTTTCAAACAGTCAACGACAAACACGAAAAGTACTAACTAAATTTCGAGACGAAATTTATTTCAACAAGGGGATGATGTGACAAACCTAAACTTTTTGTTTCAGACGTGACCGACTTCGTTTAATTTTCGGGACGAAAATTCTATCAACAAGGGGATGATGTGACATCCGGCAATTTCAGGTTAACTCCGTTAACACAAACCTCGTTAGTTCAAACATTATTCATTGCAAACTCAGTTATCTCAGTTAGTCACACGTGCATGTCATTTAATTAAGTTAATTAAATGTGTCAGTTAGTTCACACACGGCGAATCGCACTCGAGTCTAACCTGGAACGTTGGTGATTAATTAAGATAAATATTACAAATATTTAATAATTTATATTGAATAAAAATTATGTGAATTTTATGTGATACGTGAATTTACGTGAATTATGTGAATATTATTGTTCTCGTACGTGTTTATCGTGTATTAATCGTACTTTATATTTTTATAAATATTAGAGTTTTATAAAAATTTCTTATTAACTCCCACCCTAAACCCTTTAATTTTTGAAAATTCTAGTCCTATCCTCCCATCCCCTCAATCTCGTGAAACCCACCCAACAACCAAACACTTGAAATTTGAATTTCATATTAATCTCTTTGTACCCTACTAAAACTCACAACACAACTCCATCTCTCTCAATTTCAAAATTCGCAGGGAGCTTCACTCCCATTTACGTAAGCCAAAGGCCAAATCAAAGTGTTATTCAAGTCAATTTCAAGCCATCTTAAAACAATTCAAGTTCATTGGAAGGTGAATTGATCATCTACCTGTTTAATCCTCCTTTCCTGTTTGTTCGAGTATGATTATTTACTTATAAAAATTCCTAATTTTTATATTTTTTTCTAGTGGTGATGAACATCTATTTCACCCGGTTGAATTGTTGAATTAAAGGTGTTAACACGTTAATATATATTTTTTTTAGAATCATAAATATATATATAATTTTCTTTACAAATAGTTGGTGCAATATGTTTAGTCAATTACTGGGTTCGAATACACGGTTGGATTGTGATTTTTGGTTAATATTAATTTATTAGTTATGATTTGGATTTTTGAGATTTAATATGAATCATGGGTCATTTGAACTCATAGAAACATTTACGAAAACAGGTTACATATATATTGATTTTTAGTTAGAAAAATATATAAACTAATATTATTTTCTTAGAATTCGTTGTGTGGACTATTGAGTTTGTGTTGGATTAATTGTGTTGTGAAACTTATGATTACGGGCTAAAATATATATAAACTTTTTTTTTTTTGGTAAGAATTATTGTCATATTTTGACACGTATTTACGTCTAACACTGTAACTGATAAAAGGTATAAATTTTCTAAGTTTCAATGTCATACTAAATATATAGTTCGAGAATTAAAATTATATATTAATTAGACTTATATTTATTTTGGAATAAATATATTTTCATAATCAAAACGCGTCAACAACGGATCGTCGAGTCAAATCTTTTGAAATCAAAATACTTATTTACATTAAGTCAATTGGGTGAAATTGGCTTTGGTTCATCATACACTAGGATGCATTAGTTAGACCCTAAATTGTCTTAAATAAATTAGGACACGTTGTTGTGGGTCTTGCACGTCGGATTTTGCTACTCATTTCAAGATCACAACTCATTCATCAGGTGAGTTTCACGGCCCCTTTTTTTATGATTTAAACTTGGGGGAGAAAACATGGGTACGAACATTTAGATTTTACATTTCAATTATATCACTTGTTGTACTAAGCGAAAACATATCATGCAAGTCCTTACTTATCGAACCGTTTAATATATGGGATAGCGAGGTAATCTTGAGTAGTACTACTGGGCATTGACAAGCCCCACCCGCGTTAGTCGCGCTAACACGACAGGTAGTCGAACGGGTGTAACATTGACCTAAACATTTACCATTGATCATGATAGTCATGGTAGGAGGCAAGTTCAAACATAAACGGTCAGCTTCGGTGTCGAAACGCTTTAGTAACATGTAACTAGGTTAGCTACCTATGATATAAATTGTAAATGGTTTTATCTAGTATTCTTTACAAACATTGAAACCTGTGAACTCACCAACCTAGTGTTGGCACGTTTTAGCATGTTTTCTCAGGTTATTAAGGTACAAGCACAATCTAAGGCATGCATGCATTTGAAGTCCATCATTTTCAAACTCAAGAAATATTTATTTTATTTATTGTTGAATTATTTACTTTTGGCGCGACTGTTTTGGCGCATGCTTTTCATTTAACTTTTCGCTTCCGCAGTCTTACATTAAATCATTGTTTTCATTACTAGTGTTGCATCGTGACTATGAGCAATACTAGTGGTTTTCTTAAACTCATATAGAGTCATTCAAAGTAACTAATGACTGAGATCCTGGTATGTCACGCTCCTAACGGCAAAACTCCGTTAGTGGATTTTGGGGGTGTGACACCTGGCAGGAGGCAAATACACAAACATTCAGCTTCGGTTGCGAGCGCTTTAGTAAGACATGAACATAGGCTAGTTGCCTATAGATATGCATAGTGAATGTACATAATCTGGTAAACACTCTCTTATTGTAAACTTGAAATCTGTGAACTCACCAACCTCGTGTTGTCACTTTTCTTACATGTTTCTCAGGTCGCTTTGGCACAGGTTGCGCACTTAGGACATGCATGGAGTCCTACTGTCATATCATTCATTTCAAATATTTTAAACAGCTTATGTAATTACATTAATTGACGCTCGTTGCGTATAGTTATTTTTGACTTTATTTAACGTTTACGCTTTCGCATTAACTCTGAACTTTTATGTTATGACATTTCAAGTCCCATATAGTGTCGTTTGATGTAACTAATGACTGAGATCCTGGTGTGTCACCTTCCAAACGGTAAAACTCCAATAGTGGAATTTGGGGGTGTGACACATTCGTCAGAGAATACGAAGGTGACATCTTTTTCTAAGAGTTGGGTCATAGGCCGTGCAATTTTTTAAAAGTCTTTAATGAATCGACGGTAAAAACCAGCATGCCCTAGGAAACTTCTAACAGATTTTACGGAAGTGGGCGGTGGAAGTTTTGAAATGGTGTCTATCTTAGACCGATCAACTTCTAATCCTGCTTTCAAGATTTTATGTCCTAATACTATTCCTTCTGTCACCATGAAATGTCATTTCTCCTAATTAAGGACAAGGTTGGCGTCTTCGCATCTTGTTAACATTTTCTCCAAATTACTGAGACAATGCTCAAAAGAGTCGCCGAAAATTGAGAAATCGTCCATGAACACTTCCATCGAATCTTCAATCATCTCGTGAAATATGGCTACCATACACCACTGAAATGTTGCTGGTGCATTACATAAGCCGAAAGGCATGCGTCGGTAGGCAAATGTTCCGTATGGACAGGTGAATTTTATCTTTTCTTGATCTTCCGGTGCTATGGGAATTTGGAAGTAGCCGGAAAAACCATCTAAGAAACAGTAGTACATTCTGCCGGAATATCTTTCTAATGTTTGATCGATGAATGGAAGTGGAAAGTGTTCTTTTCTGGAGGTGTCGTTTAACTTCCGGTAGTCAATACAGACCCTCCATCAAGTTACGGTTCGAGTGGGAATGAGCTCGTCCTTTTCATTTGTTACTACTGTCATTCTTCCCTTCTTGGGTACAACTTGCACAGGGCTGACCCAAGGTGAATCAGAAATAGGATAAATGAGCCCTGCATCCAATAATTTTATGACTTCCTTCTTTACCACTTCTTGCATGCTTGGGTTTAGTCTCCTTTGATGTTGAACAACTGGCTTGTATTCGCTTTCCATCAAAATCTTATGAGTGCAAAATGATGGATTAATCCCTTTTATATCCATGATCTTCCAGGCTATAGCTTTTTTGTGTTCTTTAAGGACCTTAAGGAGTTTAGATTTCTCCTCAATTGTTAACCCAGAAGAGATGATCACAAGCAATTGGGATTGTTCTTCCAAGAACGCATACTCCAGATGCGATGGTAGTTCTTTTAACTCCAAAACTGGTGGTTCTTCCAAGGATGGTTTTGCCCTTGGTTCTGAATCTCGGTCAATGTCCTTGCATGCTTGGTTCAAGTGGGTGTCATTCTCCTCTGACCCTTCCACTTGCAGGACCTCTTCTTGTGTGCAGTTTTCGTATACACACTCTTCAATTATCTGAGTGTCAAATGCTTCCTCTTCTCATGTTTCTCGAATATGACAGCTAACGATATAGTCACATACATCAATGAAGTACAGAGAATCATCACGATGTTGTGGATGCTTCATAGATTGTCTAATATCAAAAGTGATTTCATCGTTGTCTACCCTTAAAGTGAGTTTTCCTGTGTAGACATCAATGAGGGCTTTGACGGTAGCCAAAAAGGGTCGTCCCAGAATGAGGGGGACGTTCTTGTCCTCATCCATGTCTAAGATAACGAAATCGACAGGAAAGACGAACTTATCGATTTTCACCAACATGTTCTTGACTATACCTCGAGGGTATTTTACTGAACGATCAGCCAACTGGATGCTCATACAGGTTGGTTTGGGTTCTCCCAACTCCAGCTTTTCAAACACTGCGTATGGTATTAGATTGATGCTTGCGCCAAGATCGGCCAAGGCGTTGTTGACTGAGAGATCTCCTATTAGACACGGAATGGTAAAACTACTTGGATCAGTCATCTTTGTGGGAAGCTTGTTTTGAAGGACAGCTGAGTATTCCTCATTTAGTATTATGTGGGATAGCTCCTCAAGCTTCTTTTTGTTTGTCAATACGCCTTTAAGGAATTTTGCATAATTTGGCGTTTGAGCAAGAGCTTCGATGAAAGGTAGATTAATGTGGAGTTGCTTGAATTATCCTAAGAACTTCCCGTACTCTTTTTCTAGCTTCTCATTTCTCATGTGTCCCGGATATGGAAGCGGCGGGACATATGTTCGAACAGGCTCCTTGGGTGGCTTCTCAGCAGGAGGAGGGTTGACCTCTTGTGTATCATTTGGGCATTCCTCTGTTGTGGGTTGCTGAGAGGTGGAGACGACTCCTCCCTTGGAGGTTTTGCCGCTCCTAAGTGTGACAGCATTTACTTGTGCATTAGGATTGGGCATTGTGTTCTAGGAAGGCTCCCTTACGGACGCTCTGAGAGAAGTTGTGCCATTTGTCCTACTTGATTCTCAAAGGCTGCATGGATGCCTTTTGACTTCTCATCTCAACTTCATGCTTTTGGAAACGATCTTCGATCAACTTGTTAGAATTTTGAGTGCTGGCTAGAAGTTGCTGTAAAAGGTTTTCGACGTTAGTCTCCCCATTGCTTTGATTGTTGTTGTTCTATCCTTGGTATGGTTGTTTGGGTGGAAAAGGTGCATTTTGTTGTTGGAAGGGTGGTCTTCGATTGAACCCTGGAGGTTGTTGATTGTTTCCTCCTTCTCTGAAGTTGGAGTTGTTTCTCCAGTTAGAGTTATAATTATTTTCGTAGGAATTGTTTTGTCCTCCAACATAATCAACTTCTTCTACCACCATTGCTTGTTGACACTCGCTGGTTTTATGCTGCTTTCCACATGTATCACATCGAACTTGTACCTTTTTGAACTCGGTTTGCATTTGTTCGAATTTTTTGGTAAGCACTTCTAATTGTGCTGCGACAATGGTGTCGGTATCAACGTGATGCATACCCTTTCGGGTGGGTCTGGATCTTAGAGGATTATAAGCAAAACTTTTAGTGGCGGCCTTTTCCAATGCTTGGAATGCCTCTGTTGGGGTTGCTCCTCCAAAGTCTCCTGCACCGCATTGATCGACAGCTTACTTGTGCGCTCCACTGATTGCACCGTAGAATGTTTGACATTGCAGCCACAGGTCTAGACCGTGATGTGGACATCTTCTTAGAAGGGTCTTATATCTTTCCCATGCTACATGCAGTGATTCATCGTCGTCTTGACGGAAACCTGTGATACTTGATCTTAACTTGGCAGTTTTGTCGGGCGGAAAGTATTTTAACAAGAATTGTTCGGCCATTTCAGCCCAAGTTGTGATGGTGCCAGGGGGCAATGCATCTAACCATTCCATGGCGCGGCCACAGAGCGAAAATGGAAAGAGCCTAAGTCTAACGGCATCATCGAAACAGTTATGAATTTTGAAAGTAGCGCAAATTCGTATGAAACGAGCGATATGAGCGTTGGGATCTTCATCAGGTAGACCGTTAAATTGAGCAGAGTTTTCTACCAAATGAATTATACTAGATTTTATTTCAAAGTTGTTGGTTGCAACTGCTGGTTGGGTAACGCTGGACTCATAGCCGTCAAGGGACGGTTTGGCGTAATACGTCATATTCCTCTCTTCTGCGTCTGCAATGTTTTCTTCTGATTGAGCGTCCTCCCAAGTTTCTCCTGCTATCGCCTCAGCTACAGTTAGTGTTCGTTATCGTAATCGATGAAGGAAATGTCGTTCGGGTTCCGAAAAAGGTGTGACGATATTGGGATCATGTGTGGTGGACATTCATTACCTAACAATTAATTGTGAAATAGTTGTAAAAAAAAGAACAGACTAACTATGAATTGAAAAATATTTACTAGTATTTACGGATTAAAAATTTGGGTTAATTGTTGAAACCGTGTCCCCGGAAACGACGCCAAAAACTTGATGTGCGTGAACTATATATATTTTTAATAAATATTTTTCACACAAATGTCGGTTTTAAAATATGGTTTTCACCTAGACTACAATACACACACAAAAGCAAGTGCACCTATCGAGTGGTGCTACAGTTTTGATAAGAACCGGATGTCAAACCATGGACACAGCTAACGTTTCAACCCAGATTTTTAATTAGATCAAGTGACTAGTGAAAAAGCACCCGAGACGATTGAAGCTTCCGAGTACGTGGCCAATCGGAGACATGGGGATCCCTAGATCTTTTGTAAATATATTGTTTTAAATGTTTGTAAAACATCATTATATTTTAATATAAAAGTACTTTTGTTACTAAGAAGACAAGGTTTTTAACAACTAATACCAAAACTCTTAATATTTTAAAAAAATAAAGAAATAAGGACGTTTCACCAACCTACGGAAAGGTAGTTTACATAATTTCACTTGTTTTTATCTATCGGTATTTATTTCATATATTTAAGTAGTGGTTAGTTTTTGTTTGTATGTATATAGGGGAATGTTTCATTAAAAAGTGATTTTTTTGCTAAGAAACGTTAAGAATTGGGTCAAACGAACTCCGATTGAGCTCATTCCAGCGGCGTTGGAACAGTCTTATCGAACTCTAATCCGGACCCAAAAACCTAAACTCCCCTCCACCCGCACCCCCAAAACCTAACCCCCCACCCCAAATAGCCTAAAACCCTCACCCCACCCCCCAAAAACCTAAACCCCCCTCCCCTAAAAAAAACCTAAACCCACCCCCAAAAACCTAAACCCCCACCCCTCAAAAAACCTAAACCTTAAAAGCTAAACCATAAGGTTAAAACCCTAAAATTCAAACGTAAAATCTAAACCCTAAAAGCTAAGATGATAGAGTTCGACGAGACGGTTCCAACGCCACTGAAATGAGCTCAATCAGAGTTCGTTTGATATCGTTTTTAAGCGTTTTAATCATTTTATAGAGTTTTTAACGAAAACATACTTTTTATTTGATCTCTCCAATCTATATATGCTTTTTTGAGATATAAAGATTGAATCTTAAAAGGATCCTACATGTGATTTGTTTTCTTTTTTCTTATTAGCTAAGTTCGAATCAGTATAGGGCTTTCACGTGTGACACGTGGAACACATGACTGCACGACTTGGCCCCGTTTACATATGCTATTCTATTCACAAATAGAAACTGATATCAACATTTTAGTGAGTTAAATTCATATATGCTTTAATTAATTGAAATATTTAACATAAACTTCATCAATTAACAAGAAATATAGACGGTAGATACAAAATGATATATAAAAAAGGCTAGTGGCAAAGTAGACTCATCCTTTTTTTGAGACCTAAATAGAATAAAGATTTGGTCTTAAAAAAAAACAAGCTAAGAATAGAGACAATTTATGATTCTATTGTTATGTACCCCATTTTTTGGTTTGCTCACAGAAACCGAAAGGTTAACATTTAATGGGTCGAGCGGTTAAAGAACCCGTTCATATCTTTGTAATATTTCTTTCTTTGCCCGGTGTTGCTGGGAAAAATAGCCACGTCTTGAAGGTCATGCTAAGGCAAATAAACCGTTAGGCTCACCGTAGAGGAGGGTCCTTGTGATTCATCTTCTGCGCGAAGGGTTTCAAGGAATAGAATGTATGAATGTAAAGTGAGTAGATGAGAGTGATGTGTGTGGCATGACTTTATTTACAATCACGATCCTTGAACAGTGGGGAAATATCCTTTGATATTGAGTATTCCTTTCAAAGGCCTCCGAACTTTCTTGTTCCGTGGGATGTGCCTCGATTCATTAAGGAGTTCTTGAATTAGTGTAATAAGTTGACCTCTAAGAACCCTAGGCTCTTTAGCGCGGGTGTTCTCCGACTCTCCTTTTTTTTTCTAGGGGTTGACCCACTTTATGATAGAGAATGAAAAAGGGATTTCTTTTGTACAAGTCTGTCTTTGCCCTTTTGGTGGGTCGCCACTTTCTTGATGCCTTGGGAACGGTTGTGCAGATTGTTTCTCATAAAGTGGAATTGTTAATTGATTTGACTTGTTTAATAGACTTTGGTCTTATCCTTTAGCGGTCCTAGCATTGTACGATGTATAACCAGCCTTCTTATCCGGCCTTGCCAACCAACAGTCCTTACTTTCTTCCTTAGGTTTGCCAGGTGGGTTCTACCCACATCATCTCTCGGCTAGTTTCTTGCTAGTCGTGGTTTAATACGTGTAATCGTTAAAAAAAACGGAACGAAGATTTAGAGCCCTTTTCCAAAATTTTATGTTACAAAGTCTCAAATGAACTTATAAACAATTAAGGTAAAAACCCTCCTTTCTCATCGGCTTCATCTTGCTCCTCTTTCATCGCCGTCATACCCACCACACCATGCTTCCCACTTTTCATTCTTCCACGGCGGTGGCCGGAAATATGGGTCTGCAACTCCGGCAAAGACGGCGAGCAACATCACTGGTAACTACAGTCTTTGCAAAATATTTACATATTTTCGAAGTCTAAATTCCTCGGTTTGGACTTCTATTTATGTTTATGCAAAAACCATGGGTTTCTAATCTGTCTATAGTTTTTTTTTTTGAATTACAGTTTCCTGTAGAAGAATGATGAAATCAAAGACTCAGGCGATTCCGTTGTGGAGAGAGAGGAATCAGTGACGAAGAGATCGTCAATGCCTTGAATTGGTCTCAAGTTTTTGTTTGAATTGTATTTGCATCGGAACTGATTAAAGGTACCATTTGATCGACTTTATAGTTTGAGTTGCATTAGTTAATTTATGTTTCATCATCTCTAATGGATCCGAACCTCAGTTTTCACATAATCTATTTCATTTAGGTTTCATAAAACTCATGATTCAAGCCACTTGATTCATAAAAATCATAATCTTATCATCCTTGCTCACTTTTTTTCTTTTTCTTCATATATTATGATTTTGACCTTTTATTATTATGTAAGCAGTAGCTCACCAATCTGTTGTTATTGCCAGGGATGTTGGAGATGCATATTTTCAGTTCTATTCAGTGGTAATGCAACACGTTTTTGATACCCGAAATCCAGTGTTGTAAAAATCGCTAGGCGCTAGTCGGGCGGTGGGGTAGGGCCTAGGCCTAGGCGGGATTAATCGGGGCCTAGGCGGGATTAATCGGATTATAATTTTTATATGTAATTTTCAGTTTTTTATATATATACACACATTTTTATATGTAATTTTTATAAAAATGTTCATTTTTAAACCACACAAAAGGTTTTCGCCGGAATTTGGCCGGAAAGTTCAGGTTTTCGCCGGAAATTTCAGGTTTTCGCCGGAATGTTCACCGGAATCTGGCCGCCTAGGACCGCCTAGGCCCGCCTAGGACCGCCTAGGCCGCCTAGGACCGCCTAGGCCCAAAATTCCTCCTTAGCCGAGCGCCTAGCGATTAATCGGCGCCTAGGCGCCGCCTAGGCGCGATTTTTACAACACTGCCGAAATCTCTAATTCGATTGAATATTTGAAAGGAAAAGTAGTTTGTTAATATCAAATCTTGAAACTTGACCTTGCAATCAATTTGGGTGCATTGGCTGCTAAACTCATACAATTTTAAATAAATTGTTGGGATGCTAGAGTTACTTCGTTGGTAACTTATTGATAAATACAGAGATTGATACAAGAAATATGATATGTGGGTTTGTTTAATTAAACTTTGTATTGGATTTATGTTTCAGGTTCATTATAGGTTAATTATTTGACACATCCATACTTTACAAGCTGCACATTGGAGAAGTTTTATCAACTGTCCCTAATGTTGGTATTTTATTTTATTTTTAATTTTATTTTCATGTATTATAGACTCTTCTACGATAAAAGATTTGGTTAAAGTTTGAGATTGTTTTTCTTTTGAGGAAGATGTCGACGGAAGTTGCGGGCGTTGTGGAGGCATTACTTTAATGACACAAATGGGTTAGTAAGTATCACAATAATTGTTGTTGTGTTTAACATGTGATTTTCTTTATGTTGTTTATATGTTGCGCGCGTCGACTTGCGAATAAGGTTAATTCTTTCAAACCTTATATAGTTATTATTATGTAGAATAGCAATATTGTTGAGCACATAACTCAAAAGAAAAACATGTAAATTTGAGTTTTAGAAAGTAACTGTTTTCAATATTTAAGACCTAAAAAATGGAGACATTTTCTTAGATGAACAATGGCTAGCTTTTGGTTTTTACAATATATATTTATAGTAAATGAGAGGCTATGCTTACATATATTTTTGTTTTGTTAATCTAAAGGTCGTGCTATATTCGCCAGTGGGAGTCCATTTGATTCTCTTGAGTATAATGGAAAGGTCTATGTGTCAGGCCAGGTCTCAACTGTTTTGAACCTTTAAGTTAAAGGCTTTAACAATATTGGTCCATAATTTTCTAATAGGAATTTAGGGAGAATTAATATTGCAGTTTTATCCATTTCAGGCCAACAATGCCTAACATTTTCCCTGGATTTGGTATGGGCTTGATAATTTCTGGTTCAAGTCGTGTTCATGACGTCATGCTTTTAGCAGGCCTGTAAGTTTACAGTTTAACTTGTACCCATTTACATTAATTTCGTTTGTGTTTTGTTTCTAATGGGTCAATTTGGTAAGTCGTCCAAAGCGTATTCCACTTATTACAACTTAATGAATTTTTGATGTTAAAGGATCATATTGTAATAATGTGTGTTTTATAATGATTTTAAGCACATTAATTATTTGGAAAAATTAAAATCGGACAAAAAACGTTTGTGGATAACCCAACCTGACCCGGTCGGTTTGGCAAGTGATTAAACCATAGTTACCGAATTCGTTCATAGACATGCGATCCCCGTATTGGATCGCGATGTACCAAATCGCAATTCGTTTCGTTCCAATTCGCTATGGTACGGCGTACCCAATCGATCAGGTTCGCGATCCAGTTACCTCGAATTCGTTGTACCAAACCCTATTTCCGATCGTTCCAATCGCTGTGGAATTCGCGATTTTTGGTCATCGAATTCGCTAGAGGGTTACCTGGTTTTGGACGGAGGAACGATCTTCAACACCATCCCTCTGTTAAGTGATGGGATTAGAGGCTTCACCATTGCTGCTCTAACCTTTTCTCTAGATCGACTGCAAGCAAGGGATCCAAGGAAGGGGGGTGGCTGAACTTTTCTCTTTCTTCCAGGGCATCTTTTAGGTTTTTTTTAGGTTTTTTTTAGGTTTAGGGTTTCTCTTTATTAAGAGAGATGGCCCAGCCCACTCTATTTTCACATTATTATTAAGCCCAATAAAAATGACCTTTCATATTAGTATTAAATGGTATTTGAAGTTAGTATTAAATGGTATTTGAATTTCTATTTTTATTTGGAATTTAACAAATATTATATTGTATTTGAACTTATGTTTCATTCGGGTACATTGAACCGAACTACATGGTACACCGTACCGGTTCGTACCGAAATGAACCTACCCCCCTCCGTACCGAATACGTTTACTCTAGCGAATTGCGTACCCGTACCAGAGCGAACCGCGTATTAGGTAACTATGGATTAAACTCATTTGTTTTGACACGAATTCGTTTCACCCGTTACCCAAATCCGCCTACAACTGTTTAAGCAGTTGGTACGACCTACAAGCGGTTTTCATGGTTTTTTTATGCATGTCCACACCTCATTTCTTCCTGTGTAAGCTTCCCAGCTCTTCAAGTCATCAATTTTGTTCGTTGTTCTTTCGTTTGGTGGATTGTTGTTCATAGCTTCTCTCTTGCATGATTATTTTGCCTTGCTCATGTGTTTTTTTTCTTTCAGATGCTAACTGCAATTGCTTCAACTATTGCCTCAGGTCCTACAACAACAGTGGCACCAACCGCGTCACCCTCTGCAAAACAAACTGAGAGAAAGCCACAACAATCCTTAGGTATGTGTAACATAATTACACTATTTGCACAACTTTAAATTCATGCTATTTTCAGCTAAGTTTGAAGTTTCAGTAGGTCATAGGATCATGAAAATCATTTTTCTTTAAAATTGGATGACTAGAACAGTAATGCCTTAATTTCCGAAAGCATACATTGGACACAAACCAGATATTTGTATAAATGTATGGATGGATATTTTTATATTACTTGGTTATGCAGAGACATACATCCAACTACAATTATCTTAAAGAACTTCTGGCTATCCATATTGCACTTACGAATGAAAATTATAATAAGCATCATTATCTATAATTTTCTTTTTGGCTGTTGTATTTGTGGATACATGCAACACCAAAAGAATGTGTGGTTACCCCTTGAAACCGGTTTAAGACACCAAAAGAGTTTGTGGTTTGAGTGGTTCAGCCATGCCCCTAGAGGCGGGTTCGAGTCCTTGGGTGACTTATTTTTTTGCGCCTTTTTTACCCACTTGACTTGATTTTTTTTTAACTATTTTGCATTTAATTAGGTTTCCCGGGCACGCGTTTCGATCTTTTATGCATTGGGTTTTGGTATCGCGGAGGACTCCCCGCCACAACGTGCGGGTTAAGCCTACTAGTTACCTTAAAACCACAATGGACAAACAAATATAAGATCACAAACAATCAATGAACTTTAAACTAAATAGCAAATCAACTATTTACCTGAAAATCACAATATACAAACAAATAAACAACTAGCAAAAGAAACACGAAATTAGAAATCAATCAATCACGATGCAAGTCTTGAAGATATACTTGAGAGGCCAAATCCAGGATAATCAACACTCGACAGCATAAACACCATAACCAGAAGCAAAAATTCATTTTCCAATGCCTTGAATTAAGTTTTTTCTTAAAAGAACAATTTGATGAATATATATTATGGGGGAGGTTGAAATAATAAGTAACTTTTCGCTAAGAAATCTAAAAAATGACAAAAATCTTAAGAAACGATATCAAACGAACTCCGATTGAGCTCATTTCAACGGCGTTGAAACCGTCTCGTCGAACTCTACCATCTTAGCTTTTAAGGTTTAGATTTTGTGTTTGAACTTTAGAGTTTCAGCCTTATGGTTTAGCCTTAGGGTTTAGATTTTATGGTTTAGGTTTTTTTTGGCGGTGGGGCGGGGGGTTTAGGTTTTCGGGGGTGGGGGTGGTGTTTTTAGGCTTTTCGGGGTGGGGTTGGATGGGGGGTTTAGGTTTTTGGGTCCGGGTTAGGTTTCGATGAGACGGTTCTAACGCCGCTGGAATGAGCTCAATCGGAGTTCGTTTGACCCACTTCTTAGCGTTTGTTAACGAAAAATCAATTATTAGTGGAACCTTACTCTATAAATTATATCACATAGATGACGAGGTATGACCTATAAACCTTCAAAGAAGTAGGTGCTAGTATCACCATATATATGAACACAACAAACAACCGCTTTAATTCAGATTCAAGCTTTTATAACGATTATCGCTTTAAAACTAAATGTTGGCTATTTTAGTGTAATTTGATTGACTTGTTAACCAAGTGAATTATAATATGCATCAAACAAGTCACGAGGTGTGGAGTGCACACTTATTTGAGTTTATTATAATTTTAGGAAACTAGTTGGCACTTAGGGACTCGATTACAATGTTTAATCTTAAGTATTCAACAAAAAAAAACTAAAAAATGGTGTCCTAATCGGTTCTTATGGACCATCAAAAACCTAGTTTAGGAAACCTTATAAGAAGTATAAGAAGGAAACTTAATTATTACAATTCAACCAATTAAAAAAACTAACTTTGACTAATGGGTAGATAACTGATTCTCAAAAAACAGACATTGCCCATTCCATTTGTGGCGCCATCTTTTGCAACTACTTTGCGGGTCGTCTTTGGATCAGGTCGTTTACTAGGATCAGATGCTCCTGCATCATACTCCCTAGGTTGGAAAGAAGACTCGACCACAAGTCTTGTAAAAGCTTCCGGGTTGACAAATCCATGCAACCGCACGGTCTTGACTTGTCTTTCCTAACCACTATATTCTTATAGTGTGAAATCCACCCACTATGCCGTTCTTGACCATCATGGTTGAGGAAACCCCGTTAAGAACTCGACTTTACAAATAAATGTTCTTGATCACTAATGGAGTATCAAGGATAGATTTTCACCCACCGAAAGGAAACTTCTCTTCCCCAAAGCCTTTGTCTCGGACATTGAACTCTGGTTTAGTTTTCTTCAATGCTTGCATCCCGTAAGTCTGGACAGACTCCTTTGCTACCTCGTCCATCAAAAATCCGTCACCTTTTCATTTAGCGGAAAATTAGTTAGGACATATGTAATGGTTATAACGGTCGATTTGAATAACTATCAATTGTTATAATCCTAACCAAAGTTTTTGTCACATTTTAATATCAAAACATGATGACGAGTGATTGATCATTAGAGTCTACTCATCAATGTAAACAATCAACCTGAATAAGGTCATCTTTATAAGACGAGGTCATATCCCCGAACCGCCTTTGAAAAATTGTCTACAGTAAATAGCGACCAAGCTGACTAATCATTTTAGGTGAAAGCTGAGGTTTTATATATGTTTGTGAGTGAGTTCCCTATATTTTAGAGGTGGTTTAAAGTGGTTGTGAGTGGAGGAGAAAGAAAATGTATAAATTTTCTGTATATTTGGGGGAAACATTGTTCAACTGTATAAATTTTTTAATATTTTTTGAAATTGGTTTTGAGTGAATGAGAAAGAAAAGGTAATGTAAAGGTATAAGAAAGTATTATTTAATTGAAAATGAGAGAGAAAATGTAGTAATTTTATTGTAATTATAGGGATGGAGATAAGGAAGCTACCGTGAATGCTCTAAGTCGTGTCATTCAATGGGTAGATCTAGGATTCATATCAGTTTATATGAGTATTTATTCCACACTTCCTAACCCATATTGTAACATAACTAAAACCCATTTTGGTCTCATTATGAATCCCGATGATAGTAAAATAGTTGATAACACAAAACTCACCGATAAATATATTTTCAGATGATACACGGGTTGTAAGCTATTATTCACTCCGTGTGTAATACACGGGTTGTAAGCTAGTATTCTAATAAATTCTTGGATATAAGACAACTACATTATATTCACTCCGTAATTAAAGACCCAAAAAAAGAATATATTCATTTTAGTACACGTTATTTTGTGACTTTCAACTACTTTGTTGTCCTTAGGTCATATTTTAATAAATATTTGGATATAAGACATTCACTCCATAATTAAATTAAAGACCCAGAAAATGTTTTACTACATGTTATAACATCATTTTTATGAAGACTAAACATCACTGTCTATAAAGTCATGGGCACTGAGTTCCTAAATGTGAGGAATGAATAATGAGTTTCTAAAAATTCATCTCTATTTTACTGAACTAGGTTAGAATCCTGTGTATTACACGAGATTGTATATTAAAAATAAAAAACTTATAAATTTGTAAATACGTAATAACTTGTCAGACTATTATGATCGTCTCGAGATATATCTGGTAGAAATGTGTGTGTATATAACAAATTAATATTTTTCTTCAATTAGTTATATTTTGATTTCCTATTATATATTCTTATTTAATATAATTAGTATTCTTCTTTAATAATATATTTATAATATCATTATTATTTAATAAGATATATGCGCATTTATTAGGAGAGAGAGACGGGAAAATCAATGTGAGAAGGCATGAGAAAATGACAAGTGTCCACCTTAAACCTTTATTTATTAGTATAGATGTGATGGATTAAAACGAATAGGTGAAAACTCTAAACTTTTACTCAAATTATAAAGATGTGATTCGTATAGGAAATTAAATGTGAATTCTCTAAACCTGACATCTTTGAAAAATATTCTTTTTGCATAACTTATTTGATTATTTCCCTCAACAATGTGGGATGTGGAGTTTTATAACAATTACTGTTTTTTTTAATAATCAATGTGGCGTGGCCAGGGCCGTCCCCAATAATCCTTGAAGCGTTTTGGACCGGGGACAAGTAATAAAAAACGGAGTTTAATAAAAAAAATTTATATGTAATGGTTTTAAATATATACATTTTTGTGTCTTTTTTTTGTTTTGGTGTAATAGTTTAAACAATTATGAGTTTTTGTGAAACAACCTTTTAAAGAGAAAAAAAAGAGAAGAGAAAAGAAGAAACACGACACATGAAAAATAAATGGTGTTGTCAAGACTTGAACTTATAACCTTTACATTTTTTTCAATTACACTAAAGAAACTTTGATGTACACAAAATGAATGTATAAACTAAATATACTATTTAAAACATATACAAAATTTTTAAAAACTTCAGACCTCTCGAAAGATCGGGTCTGGAGCCGTGGCCCACCCTGCCCCTCCCTTTGAGCCGGGCCTGGGTGTGGCACAATTTTTATAAATCCGTCGTAATATTTTTTTTTCTTGTACATAAATATGGGGGTTTATATATTCAGTAGAATAAATTAGTTATAAAAAGTTTATTAAACAATTTATATTATATAAAGTTAGAAGAATAAGTTTATCGATAATTGTTATACTAAATATTTTTTATTAAATGTCCTAAAATAGAACGAGTAACATGTAGTAACAAATATCAATAACACTTAGAAAATTAAACCATATATCTCTTGCCTTGTGAAATGGTAATTTTTGTTTTAATGAATAACTAAAAGTCTGCACACTTTTAAACCTACATTTAAATCTATACTATTATCTATCATGAGACTATAACGATTAACTATTTGAGAAGGAACATATTTATCACACATTTATGTTGGACCTAATATGTCGAAGACGCAACGTGCAACAAAGTTGCCACTGATATGATTCTAAAAGGTCACACAAAGCAAACATTCCATATACGCGTTTAAACAAGGTTTGACGTATATAACCCGGTAATTATGTTAAGATTATTGTCATTAAGTAAAATGATAATGTGGAATAAATCAATGCATAATGTATTTGTGAAGTTACATAAATATATATAAGTGGTTATTTACATTATTAATCATTATATGTATTATGTTGTGTATATTGGATGTTGTATACATATAATCTTAGTTTATGTCTAAACATTCATAGCATAAATTTAGAAATATATAAAACAAATAAGGTTTTATAAAACAATTGTGAAATTTGTTAAAGTTAAATCAAGATGGTTTAAGTTAACAAGACTTCACATGCTAACCAACATGCAACATGCAAGAAAGGGGTTCATCAAAATCGGTCGATAAAAATAGGAGTTAAAACAGGCTAGTTAAAGTGCAATCCTACTCCTAATAATTTAGACAAATAAAACGCAAATTATAAAAAAAAAACTTACGTGCATCATAACCACGTTTAGTCTCTTCGGTCCATAATTTCAATTTTCCTATGCTTGTATAATTGCATAAATTGCAAAATAATAAAAGCCAAAAGATGATTTAATATTTGTGACTAACATGAATCAAAATAATTTAGAATTGAAAATTGAAAAATATGAAATTAGGGTAGATAGCGGACTGCTATCATTCTTCTTAACGGTTCGCTATGAGTCAGGGTTGGGTGGCGGACCGCCATCGCCTGGATAACGGTCCGCTAGCCTCAATCCAACCACAATTCTTCATGCTGACACGTGTTCTGTGACTCAGCACCCATAACGAACCGCTATGGCCCCCATAATGGACCGCTATGGCCCCCATAACGATCCGCTAGCCGCAAACCTAGGTTCGATCCAATCAAAACTGGACGAGTATGGCTGACGTCGTGTGTGGGAGGTAGCGGACCGCTACACCCAAGCATAACGGTCTGCTACGGACCCAATTTCACCCCTATAAATACTTGGACGGTTTGAACGTTTTCTTAACTCACAAATCCTTCCCTTACACTATAAACTCGTCCCAGAGCCTCTCTAGCCCACTCCCGACGATCCCGGTTCAACCCCGCTCATTGTAGTGCCCGGTTTAAGAAGAAACGCCCGTAGAAAGGTTGAAACACTAGAGAAACCAAGCTAAGAAGTTTGATTCTATAATTTGCAACTTATACCTATTATCAAGGTGAATACTTTATCTATTTTAAAACTTGGGGTCAGACATTTTATTTATGAAAATGATCAAATAAAGGTTAACGAAATAATGTTCAACGTTCTTCTACGAACAAGCATTCAGGCCATAGGTATACGTAAAACTTGCAAGGGATACACGGGTCTCAAGTGAAAGTCCCGGATTGCGGCTGGTGCTTATCTTATAACAATTTCGGAGGCGTAAACATGTCCGTTGTTATAAGCTATGACGCCAGTGTATATAGTGGTGCATATGATCATGAGATAAGGGCATGTTGAATGTGTAGTTTTAACATAAAGTTGTGATTATGAAATTAATACTTGTGTTGTGCCAAATGATTTTATAGTCAAGATAATTGTATTCACCGGCGTTCACGCTGATATTTTATTTTCAAAATATTTTCAGGTAATGAATAAAATATGATGAAAATGGGATAAGGGCAAACATCAAATTTGGCCCATGATATGAGAAAGAGAGAGGGCAGACATAAGATCTGACCTTGTGAAAAGGATAACTTACACGTTGGATTCTTAGGCCTCATGTATAAGAAGTCCTAAAATAAAGAAAAGGAGTCAGGACCGAGGAACTGATCAACCATGGATAGTACTATTCCCGGTGGCAGTATATGTAATTGATTTCAAACTCTGTTTTGTAATCAAAATGAAAGGGTATTTAAATCCCTATGTTTATAAAATTAAATACAAGACTTTTGTTTTTCAACTGAGTTTTGATATTTACAATTACAACCCTTAAGGTTGAAAGAATGTTGAAACGATCCTTTTGAAAAGAGTTACGCTGTATTTATAAAAAAAACTCTAAAATCAAAGCAGTTACCAATCGAGCTCGCACACGTCAAGGGGTGCCTGAGACGGGATGTGACAGGAACGGACAATTTGCGTAAGCAATTGACGGTGCACAACTGAGTCATTGAGTGAGTTTCAATTTTGTTAAGGGGGCATGTAAAGTAATTTGGAGGGGGCCTAATTTTATGTACTTGAATTTTTTTACATAAGTGGGTGCCTTGGCCTCCACTGGGCTCTTCTTAAATCCGTCACTGATTTCTTACGAATTCCATATATGGCTCTTCAAACTTAGAAAATATCATATATACCTAACCAAAACTAAAAATACCATATATGTGTTACAAACATTTAATAATATCACATATACTTATTTCATTAAAATCAATTTAAATGGTGACCATTTTACCATTTCATTTCTCTAAACTTTAAAATTTTATATTTACCCATTTGTAACTTTGAAATTTCATGTTTACTCGTTTTTAACTTTAGAATTTTATATTTACCCATAAAATAATATTTTTCTCAAAATATTATATTAATTATTTTGTTGTTTTACATTTTTACCAATTTTTTTACATCATATATAGCAATTTTCTTTTATAGCAGTTATAAATTTCTCGCAATCGTTCCTTCTGAAACGATGCCTTCTGAATAGATTTGAAGAATCGCGAATCGCGATAGTCGCCATCAATAATATGAGATGGGTGATCTTGTACATATGGGATAAAACTAAAAAATTAAGTAATAAAAGTTCATATAATGGATAAGGGTAGAATGGTCATAAAGTTAAAGATTATTTAAATTGGTTATATTTGATATTTTTAGTTTTTGTTGATTATATATGATATTTACTCATTTTTGTAGAGGTATATATGAAATTAAACCTTGAAATACTTGGTTCGTTTTTGCTTCTATTATCTCTCTTGGCCGAGAATCAGAGGAAGGGTAAGAGAGTTTAGATCTTGAATGCTAAAACCCTTAAAAACACCACTAAACTACTTGTCTTTCATGTAGTGTGTTGTTGTTCTTGCAAGAGCTTTGGATTTTACTCTTTCTGAAACACACCATTTTTAAAATCACGAGGCTTTAACGCGCGGAAGACTTAAACCCAGAAAATATATATATTTTTTTTTTACCTCTCGCGTCCCGCGAGAACATAGGCCAACTCCCTCGCGCCCCGCGAGGGAGCCTTTTTCACAGAAAGTTTCCAATTTTTCTGCAGGTTTCAGCACTTAACCATTTTTCCAACTTTTTCCATTTTTCAAGTCACTAAAAATTCCCAACACTTGGGTTTTGACCAAAAATACCTCAACAACAAGTAAATACACTAAAACATCATTTGTGTATCAAATTTACATCCATCTACGGGGTTTTCCCAAAAATCCCCAAATTACCAAAATGCATACGAGAACCCTTCACGCCTTGGACTTGACTTGGACTACTTCGGAGCCTTTCCTACAACCATATAAACATATCACCATTAGTAATGAAGATAAATTCATAACAAACAAGTAAATTTGTACTTGTTTCACCCATTCACCCATTTGACCCGTTTCCACCCAAATTGTCATTTAGGCTACATATTCTTGCACCCTTACTACAAGTTTCAATTATGATCAACACATGATCCATTTCCATTATGGCACAAAGGCCATAACTCCGTTTCGTTTATGATCAACACATGATCCGATCAACCCATGATCCTTTTCCATTATGGTACAAGGTCATAACTCCGTTTCGTTTATGATCAACACATGATCCGATCAACCCATGATCCTTTTCCATTATGGTACAAGGCCATAACTCCGTTTCGTTTATGATCAACACATGATCCGATCAACCCATGATCCTTTTCCATTATGGTACAAGGCCATAACTCCGTTTCGTTTATGATCAACACATGATCCGATCAACCCATGATCCTTTACCATTATAGGTTAACACTATAACTACATTCATTCATTGTACATACTAAATCATTCATAATTTATCATATCACAAGTATGCACACAATCACATAACACATAGTCCACAAAATTCACAACTTGTTTTCACACCTTTCACCCATTTGACGCGTTAACACCCATTTGGTCAATTAAGGATTTCATACACTTGTATATCACCTACAAGTTACTTTCATCATTTATAATTCCGTTTCATTTATGATCAACACATGATCCATTTCCATTATGGCACGTAGGCCATAACTTCGTATCCCAAAGGATACGAGATCGTAACTCCATAACCAATCTATCCATTATAGTATAAATACTATAACTACATTCCTTCAATTATGCATACAATTTTATGCTCATTCATACCACATAACAAATTATGCAACTTTACACATTATACATACAACATTGCATAAAACTCATTTATCATCATAACTAAGTAAGTGCAAAAGCACTTACCTTTCGGGTTAGAAGATCCCGCTCCGCCTTCTAGACCCACAATTTGATTACCTAAACATACACACCTAGTTTAGTAATCTAACATATACCAAAATTTCATTACAATTGAGTTCACAACTCAATTTCCCCAATTCCAACCCAAATTGACCCGTTTGGGTTATCCTCATAACCAAACACCCTCTTTCACCACAAACTCACCTACTTGAGTTTCGTTAACTTAATCTTAACACTAATTCTTCTTTCAAAAATTATCATTAAGTTAATTTGGTGTTTGTTCAAGTGTCTAACATCTTAAAAACACTTAATCTTCATTAATTCAACATTCTAGCATTATGATCCAAACACCCCCAATTTTCACCATATGAACCCTAACTTCTCATAATCAAAATTAAAGGGTTCTAAGATGTTAATCATCATTCTTTAACTTTAGTTTAGCTAGATTATCAATTATCTAACACCATTTCATCACATGCATACATAATTTCGGATTTCACCCAAAACCCACCAAGAACACCTTCATGGTGAAATCAAGAGGAAGAGAATCACTTACTTGATGTTATGAAGGTGTTGTGTGAGCAAAAACTTCACTAATCAAGCTTCAATTGCACGAAAATGGCTTTAACACACTTTTCTCTTTTTCCTCTCTTGCTCAAGAACGACTTCAATTGTGCAAATGAAGCCAATTTTGACTTCACCAAGTCAAATGGCAGATTTTTGGCCATTTTACACATTTAGTCCTTCAACTTCCAT
Source organism: Smallanthus sonchifolius (assembly GCA_023525975.1). Lineage (NCBI taxonomy): Eukaryota > Viridiplantae > Streptophyta > Magnoliopsida > Asterales > Asteraceae > Smallanthus > Smallanthus sonchifolius. The sequence goes on from CM042043.1 coordinate 24,181,684, forward strand.
TTCATCCATTACATCCCATAGTTAGTTAAAACTAACAAAACCCTATTACAAACTTGAAACCCACTTGTTTCCTACTTATTTCTAAAATATTATTTTCACCATAATATTATTTAGAAATATTAATTTATTTAAAACGAAACCCGGATTTTGGTTCGTTACACTTTCACACTTATATTCACTTCAAATATAGTGTTAAGTGAGTGTGTATTTCTTGACTTGGGTTGGTGACTAGCATTAAAGGGGGAACTCCTTGCTTGGTGTGGATTCTCTTGGACGGGAAGCACTTGATTCCTAGCTTATCCTTCATTTTGTTGCAACCACTTCTCATCAAAAATTGTTAATTTCTATAAAGATCCTATGGTTTAGTTTTTCTTTTATCTCAAGAACAACACACAAACCCTTTAGAGGGTTTTTGTTTCTAATGTTCAAGATTTAAATATGTCAAAACCATTTCCGTTGCAATAGTAAAAGAAATGTTAAAACCCCAACAATCTAATGTCCACCATGGACTAGAACCCGATTACCACTATACCAAAATTTTATTTTATATATATAAATCTATCTAGATTATTTATAGTTATCAAAATTTAAAATAATAATTTGTTACCCTCCAAATTTAAATTCGACACTATCCACTATTTAAAGTAGTTGCCTTAATGTGTGAAAAACGACGAGGTTAATAATTTCTTTAATTATATAAAATAGCATTGGTAAAAAAATAATAAAAGAGTTTGATATTGGTTAAAAGTCTATTAGCAATTGGTGTAAAATTCAATCTTGCCCTCTTTGTCATAATGCTTAGGAATCAGCTGAACACTTATTTACCTCCTGTTATGTTGCATCGGTGGTATATGTGACAATCCGGACTTTTCAGTTAGTTCCTTAAGCAACCCCGTTAACATAACCCGGTTAAATCCTAACCTAGTTAACCCTACCTATAACTTCAGGGACTAATCCTGTCAACAATCCAAACTAAAACTCTAAGGACTAGTTGTGTAATAGCCTTAAACCATTCTGTTGACTTTTCAAAGTCAAAATTATACTATTGTTGACTTGTGCTAGTCAAACAAACCAAGTTCTAACCTCAATTCAAACCACAAGGGTTATTCCTACCAAGATTCTAAACCTCAAACCAGAAACCTCAGGGACTAAATCTGTAATTCAATCAAAGTCAGTTTAGTTGACTTTTGAAAGTCAAATTCGCGACCTACGACTCAATTCAAGCTCCATAACTGTTTTTCGGTTCGAATTTTGTAACTGAATTGCATGATGGTGTCTTTAACGATCGACATTACAGCCTTAATTATCATTAGTGGTAGAATTAAACTCAATAATGGACGATTAAACCATAACCGTCGAGTTCGTCTTCTTACTCACAAAATTCATGTTAATTCGCATACCAATTCATGAACTAATCATCTGCACACACTAGACGAATCCCTCTGCTGCTTCTGCACGCTTCAATTCTACCGGAGGAGTAGATACAGGCGCCGGAGATCAAGCTTTCCACAGTCGGAGTCCGTTCTAGTCGATCACCACAAATTCATCAACGTTTCTGGTAACTAATCGCACCCTTAGCTTCGTTTTTACGCTCTGAATGAAAGCCCTATATTACCAATTCGATCAAGATCACGACTCTTGGGTTCATCACAAACCGGTTTAATCGAACCCTAGTCTAGACTCAAACATAATTCAATTAAACTATACAGTTTGATTCGCAATATCATCCTCTTTGAAAACCCTCTGTCAATTCAACGTTTTATTATAGAAATTGTTGTGAACCGTAATCTAGGATTCATATGAAACCAATTTATCGAATTCAACTATAAACCATGTTTAAATCCAATTAAATTATACCGTTAGAATCGTAATCTTCTGTAGATTGAAAGCCCTATGAAATCTCTGGCTTCTATCATCGATTTAATCTTGATCCAGTAATTAGGGTTTATTCTTGAATCAATTTGGGGGTTTTGATCTTAACGGCTATCTCAATCAAATTAAACCTCATGGTTGGATTCGCAACCATCTTTTTTATCAAAAACCCCATGAATCCAGCAGTTTCTAACATCAGAATCGATCTAATCGAATTGGCATTCATATCTAGGGTTTCAGCGTGTTTTTCCTAAATTTAACGATCTTAAACTTAACCATTTTGCAATTAACTTCACTCACAGACTCGCAGTAGATAAATGAACAAAACCCCAATATTCCTATGTTTAATCGAAGTTGAAATCGTGAGTATTGGGACAGTTTCGATCACGGGTGTATTTGGGGAGGGATACCACAGGTACTGGTATCATAAAACCAATTCAATCCGGCCTGTTTTTTCCTAAATCTAAGGCGATACCCTAGTGGGCGGGACTGGTTAGAGACTTGTGCGTGTGTGGGAGAGACCCGGGTTCGAGACCGGGCTCCCACAATTAATTTTTGAACATTTTCTGATAATATTTAATTAATAAAAATCAAACCCTATATTATTATAATATTATATAAACATGTTTTAGCCCGGGAAACAACCCGTGGGATCGGGTTTGAATTTTGTAACAAATTTTATTATTTCTTCCACTTTTAAAAAAATATGTATTTATGTATTTTTCAAACCGTAATCTCGTATAAAATAATATAATTATATTATTTTCAACCCGTGACCAGTATTAATAAAATAATATATAAATTATATTATTTTCCTAACATTTGTAAACAACTCAAACGCATGAAAATAATTATTTAATTATTATCCGTTATCAACTTTCGACGCGTGACGCAAATTCCCTAAAATCGTTATAATAAGATATGTTTATATTTATATATATAAAAAGCTCCGTCGACACGTTCGTTTATGCCTAAATCCTTAGAATGCATTAGGACATTCTAATTTTCCGTGTCGTCGTCACAATTCCCATTATTATCCATAATTTATGTGTTTATAATTTTAGGGCATTCGTAAGTCTTTTGAGACTTACACTCGTGGTTCCAACTTATCCTTTGTGTGATACTACCTACAACGCAGGTGAGTTTTCACGGCCCCTTTTTACTGTTTTAACCTAGGGGGAGAACACATGATTAAACTATTTTGAGATTTTGTAATTCGTATGTTATCGATGTTAAAGCTAAGCATAACCCGCTATCACAGAAAGTCCTCATCTTATATCGGACCGTTAATATGGATCTTAGCGAGGTAATATTTAGTAGTACTACTGGGTTTGACAAATCTCACCCGCGTTAGTCGTGCTAACTCGAATAGAGATCAAACGGGTAAAATGTTAGTCTACTCACACCGCCAGTGTTGATAGACCTGGCAGGAGACAAATAAACAAACAGTCAACTTTGGTTGCGAGCGCTTGAGTTAAACATGAACATATGTTAGCTACCTATAGATACATATTGAATGATCATAAATCTGGTAAACGCTTATTTATATATTGAAACCTGTGAACTCACCAACCTCGTGTTGACATATTTTCTTACATGTTTTCTCAGGTCGTTAAGATAAGGCACAGGTGCACATTAGGGCATGCATGGGATTCATCTATTTTGATTGTTGCTTATTTATGTTTGTTTGGATTATTTTGTATTGTACTTTGTTTTGTTGGACGTTTGGACTTTTGGACTTTTGGCGCATTTACTTTTCTTTACGCTTTCGCATTGAGACTCTGATTGATATGATATTTTCTTTTGAGTCCCATGTAGAGTCGTTCAAAGTACCTAATGTCTGAGATCCTGGTTCGTCACTTTCCAAACGGTAAAACTCCGTTAGTTGAAATTTGAGGGTGTGACAGTATAGAACATATTAGCAATTGGTGTAAAATTCATCAAATTTATGCATTCTTGATTAAAGACTTATTTGACCTTCACAAGATTGTCACGACACGAGAGGACAATAGGGAGGTGTTTCATGGCATAATTTTAATCTCATGTTGATGTATATGGAAATCAAGATACGACATTCAATTTTTAAGCAAGACGGTTAAGGTGGAGCGAATAATTGAAGACATAAAAACTCTCGTTTCTTGTGGATCAAGAACCGATCCAAACACAAAAAGCTATTAATTTTAATATATTGTAATTATGGGCTAGCATCTTGTTCGACTGTTTGGCCAAACTTTGTTCTTAGTTCTCTTTTAGTAATAAATAATAAAATTTGCCTTAATTTTTTTTTAAAGTCTATAAAACATTCAAGTCAATAAAAATATTGTATATATAACATTCATATATAATATATATATATATAGGTTTTTTTATATAAAGTTTAAAAAATATTTTTAGTTTTTTTTTAAAGTTATTAACCTTTTTTATTGATACTTTTATTTTGAAATTAGCAACGGTGAAAAACAAACGTGCACTGTATGGCAACACTAGAAAAATAGTCCGCCGGATAAAACCTCACTACCACCACCACGTGTGTCAGAAATAGACAGAAAAATAAAAGATTCCGGTGAAGATCATGTCTGACAGCAATGGAGTCTCACCGGATACCAACCGTAACCCTAGCATTCCACTACCTGAACGCCGTCCTCTCCTCAAGAAATCCAGGACCATCGCCGATTCCAGCACGGCTCACTTCCCCGGTCCACTCTTCCCAGCCGTCCGACGAGTCTCGGCCTCCGACGACTCTCCTGCTCCCGCTTCAACGTCCTCCACCTCCACCTGGTCTCCCCGACGATCATTCGATTCCTCCGACAGCTCCAGCACCTCCACCAGCGACACTTTCCCCGGTCAAACCTTCGGATTTGCTGATCGAGATTATGTTTATCCGTCCTTTCTTGGACCTAACACTACTCGGAACCGTGCCACTGTTGTTAAACCGTCTGCGTCTAAGTCTCTGAGGAAACAACCGCCTGCATCGTCTCCGTCGCCTTCTCCGGTTCGAAGAGCTTCGATGCCTAGAAATTTGGCTCCTGCAGAGGGAAGTGATGTGGAATTGGTCCGTACCGGTCTAATTAGGTCAAATTCACCGGCGCCGGGGTCAGGTTCTAGATCGGGGAGTGTCGTTAAGCCAGTTCCTGCTCAAGTTCCGGTTTCTTCTTTGACTTCTTCGTCTAACCTCCTAATTTCATCTGCTCCTGCTCGGAAAACTGCCAGGATCAGGAGTTCATTGATATTTAAACTGGTAAATAATTTAATCTCTTCTGGTGTATTTAAGTTTATATTCAACAGGAAGCCATTGGAGCATCATTTTAATGTTTAGTGCCTCGTTATGACATGTTTATTTCTTACTGCAGCTGGTACTGTTATGTTTTGTGTTTGGATGTTATGCAATTACCTTGCGGAATGAAGTCACAAAGCTTCAGGTATCAAGTTTTCTATTGAATTGATAATGTGCCCACAATGTACCTCTTTTTTCTATCCTCTAGCAACCATATTCATGTGATTGATTGCGGATTACATGATTTGCATCAAATTCAATGTGAAAAGTTGTTTTTGGAAGTTTGGCTAACGTTCAACTACTTCTAGCAAAGTGGTCTTGCTGTCATGATCCACTAAGATGTAGCTTGCGTGGGTCAAATTGGTCAAGAAAAGAAATATAGTTACAGTAGTAGTTTAAAGGAATGAAATGGGGGTTGTTATCATAGTAGTCAAAGGTTCAAGGCGCACTCAAATGCGCAAAGGGTGAGCCTTGGCGCATGGTATAAACATGCCAATTTTAGGGGTTTTAGAAATGTTCCAGGCCATTTTTAGATGTTTCACACCAGTTTTGGCCAGAATGTTTTAGTCTCGTCTTTGACTACTATGGTTATTAATTTAAGTCAGTCTGTTTCAATCTAGTCATTTGTTATTGCAGTTCATGTTATGTTCTTGCAAGTATAGATGAATTTGTTAAATGCTGTTTAATGATAACAAGTATCCTTCTTGCAGGAAAAGAATTCTAATCTTCTTAGAATTTGTAGGAATAAGGACATTTCCAATGATGAAAACACTGACATTCTGAAGCAGGAAAGTGAGGATTCATTTGTGTATAGTGGCAAAACTGATAGTCGAACCGTTGCTCTATACACTGTTGTGATTACTCTTATTACACCTTTTGTATTGTACAAATATCTTGATGTTCTTCCCCGGATCAAGAATATATCAAAGCGGTCCAAGAATAACAAAGAGGAGGTTCCATTAAAGAAGAGGATTGCATATATGGTGGATGTGTGCTTCTCTATCTACCCTTATGCAAAGTTACTTGCACTTCTCTTTGCCACCATTTTTCTCATAGCATTTGGTGGGTTGGCACTTTATGCTGTCAGTGATGGTAGCCTTGCAGAATCCCTTTGGCTTTCTTGGACATTTGTGGCAGATTCTGGGAATCATGCAGATAGGGTTGGCACTGGACCAAGAATTGTTTCGGTCTCTATAAGTTCAGGAGGGATGCTGATATTTGCAATGATGCTAGGGCTTGTTTCAGATGCTATCTCAGAGAAGGTAGATTCATTGCGAAAAGGGAAAAGTGAAGTAATTGAAAGCGACCACATACTCGTTCTTGGATGGAGTGACAAATTGGTAAGGTTTTAGTTGTTTTTTGTGCGTTTGTTTTGTTCTAAAGGTTAATTCACATTTGAGCTTATTTTGATTACAGGGTTCACTTTTAAAGCAGCTGGCAATAGCAAATAAGAGCATTGGTGGAGGTGTTGTTGTTGTTCTGGCAGAAAGAGACAAGGAGGAGATGGAAATGGATATAGCAAAACTTGAATTTAGCTTCATGGGCACTTCAGTTATATGCAGAAGTGGTAGTCCTCTTATACTTGCAGATTTGAAAAAGGTTTCGGTTTCAAAGGCACGTGCTATAATTGTACTGGCAGCAGATGAAAACGCAGATCAGGTATGCTTTACTTAAAGATTTTGTTCTTCATGTAAATGGTTTTCATATTCTATATTTTTACATCATCAGAGTGATGCACGCGCCTTGAGGGTTGTGCTTAGCCTTACTGGAGTAAAAGAGGGGCTGAGGGGTCATGTTGTGGTTGAGATGAGTGATCTTGACAATGAACCCTTGGTGAAGCTTGTTGGTGGAGAGCTGATTGAGACCGTGGTTGCACATGATGTGATTGGGCGGTTAATGATACAGTGTGCTCTGCAGCCTGGCCTTGCACAGGTAGTTAAATAAAATGCTAGATATGTTTCTTGCAGAGAAGCAATTATAACTGTTTTTTTTTGGTTTTTTTTTTTGCTTTTTGCAGATATGGGAAGATATATTGGGGTTTGAAAATGCCGAGTTCTATATCAAAAGGTGGCCCCAGTTGGATGGTTTGCGGTTTGAAGATGTACTCATTTCCTTTCCTGATGCTATCCCTTGTGGTGTAAAGGTTGCTTCAGAGGGTGGAAAGATAAATATAAACCCCAATGATGAATATATATTAAAAGAGGGTGATGAAATACTTGTCATAGCTGAGGATGATGACACATATTCCCCCGGTCCCTTACCAGAGGTCAGTATCTGAAAACCATGTCTGAATATCAGGAAGTTGTGTCTAAAATCTTAATTCATAGCCATTAAGATCGTTTAGAAAGTAAACTTAATATAAACTAAACATATTGCAGTGTTCTAGGCCTGTAAACTAACCTAGTGTTTAGTCTTGAACCATTCGGCCGGAAGTTCATTTATGAACATAAACACAATTTTTTGTTCAAATAACTAAACGAATGGATATGAACACATATCCCCATTCGTTCATTTACATACGTTTATGTTTGTTCATTTACATTCGTTTATTTACGTCTTTTATATCCTTTCAGTTATGTTAATTCTTGCAAATATACATTCATATTTATTTATTACTAATAGAAATTTTAAGTCAATTTGATTTTCATATTTTAATACCCTTAAGCCCAATTTAAAATCAATTTGATATATTTGTTTACTTTTGAAATGTTGGATGTAAGGATGATGGTATTTTAGACTTTAATTTTGGATATTTACGTTTAGTTTTAGTTGGTGTTCGTTTATGTTCATTTGTGTTTGTTTGTGTTCATTTCTGTTTGTTTGTGTTTGAATGTTCGTGTACCGTTCATTTAGAATATAACGAACGAAAATAAACAAACACGAACACGTTCATTCCCTTAACGAACAAACACGTTGTGTTCGTTCATTTGTTCGGTTAAAGTTAAACGAACAAACACCGTTCTTGTTCATTCAGTTCATTTACAGGCCTATAGTCTTCTGTGCCAAGTGCATGAGTGTTGCCATTTTCTATTTATTTTCTTGTTATTTTGTACTTTGTCTTGCATTATGTCCATAAAGGGTTTTTAATGTAACATAAAGGTCTTGGTTGTGCTCTTAGTCATCATGTCTCTTGCAGGTACAAAGAGGTCTCTTCCCCAAAAAAGTGGACCCACCCAAATTTCCTGAAAAGATACTATTTTGTGGTTGGCGACGTGATATTGATGACATGATTATGGTAAATTATTTATATGGATTAATATTTTGTAACTTAGTGACATGCTCTTACTGACTTCAACATTTTCTTGTCTTTCATGTACCAGGTTTTAGAGGCATTCCTGGCTCCAGGTTCAGAGTTATGGATGTTTAATGAAGTGGTCGAGAAGGAGAGAGAGAAAAAATTAGTGGATGGAGGACTTGATATTTCAGGTCTTGTTAACATTAAACTTGTCCACCGTGTAGGAAACGCGGTCATCAAAAAGCATTTGGAAACTCTACCCTTGGAGACATTTGATTCTGTAAGGTCCCTTTTCACTACATCTAAAAAGCAAACTGATAGGAACTGGTACCTTTTGGAATTGCTGAAAGCTCAAAATAACAATCCAATTCGATTATGACTTTGGTGAATAAAAATGCTTATCTTACCATAACTCTTAACATACCTGTTAATAGACTAACTAGTACCAGTTTACCAACTACCAAGACATGTTCCACTCAGCCACATAGTGGGTTAAACTCCTGGGAAAGTGGGTCTTGTGGGAGGCCAAATAGGTAACTGAAATTGTCCACCACTTCCTTTGGCTTCCCACGATTGCAACGGAGCTGTATCACAAACCGTTTAACCGAAATCAGTTTATGCACCGCTTAGTCTAAAAATACGGGTTGGAATGAGTTAACATTAATCGCGGTTTAAACGGGTTAATATAATCAACAATTATCTACTACAAATTGAGGTTTGAATGTGAAAAGAAAATTTGACATTGCTGATTACTAACTCTTTAGGACAGATTCTGATTCTTGCAGATGAATCTGTAGAAGACTCGATTGTGCATTCAGACTCGCGATCTCTAGCCACCCTCCTCCTCATTCGAGACATTCAGGTGATGTGATTTAGAGGGTGTTTGGGATTGCTTATTTAACTCTAAAAGTGCTTTTTGTTAAAAGTGCTTATTAGCTTATGACTTTTTGAAAAACAGTTTTTAAAAAAAGTGTTTGGATTAGCTTTTGTGGTGGGAAAAGTCAATAAGTCAATAAATTGTTTTTTAAAAGTGTTTGGCTTAGGTTATTCACATAAAATGACCAAAAAAGACATTTTTATATTTTATATATTTATTTGTTAGAAATTGTTAGGGGTAGATTGGTAATATTTTATTGCAAAAGCCAAAAGCCATTTGAAAAGCCAGGAAGGCACACCCATAAAGGTGTTTATTTCATCAATGTTTGCAGTCAAAGCGTCTTCCATCTAATGACACAAGCTCGATGCCACTCCGTGTTTCTAGTTTCTCTCATAGCTCTTGGATTCGTGAGATGCAGCAAGCTTCTAACAAATCAATAATAATAAGCGAGATCTTGGATTCTAGGACTAGGAACCTTGTTTCTGTGACCAAAATTAGTGATTATGTACTATCAAATGAGCTCGTGAGCATGGCTCTGGCAATGGTAGCTGAAGATAAACAGATAAATCGCGTCCTTGAGGAACTCTTTGCAGAGGAGGTACCCTTCATTGCCCTATGAATAAACTAATTTTAACAGGTCAAACATGTAAAACCAAAATCATTAGCTAAAAAGAAAACGGGTCAAATGGTGTGTCTATCTAATGCATAAAAGCTTGTAAATTATCATTGAAATCACGCTATGCATAAAAGATTTGTACAATCTGAAGGCTACCAGCCCAATGCAAGGTTAGCTGGTTCCACTAGTTAGCAAGGTATTGGTGGGGCTGAGTTCTCTTTAGAGGATTCTCATGGTCACAAAAAAAAAAAAAAAAGATTTGAACATAGTGTTTCTAGTCAAGTCAACCCGTCTGATGTACCCATTTTGCAGGGAAACGAGATGTGTATTAAACCAGCAGAATTCTATGTGTATGATCAAGAAGAAGTCTGTTTTTATGATATCATGATAAGGGGTCGCGAAAGGCATGAAATCGTTATAGGGTATCGTTTGGCAACAGCAGAACGAGCAATAATCAATCCTGTAGACAAGGATAAGCTCGTTAAGTGGTCACTTGGTGATGTTTTTGTTGTCATTGCCTTGGGTGAATGAGAACTCACATGAGCTATCGAGATTCACGTAGCATAGTAAATACCCGTTAAAAGTGTGAGAAAAAAAGGATACATTTCAATCCTTTTTGGCATAACCCTGTCGTGTTGTGACTCTCGAGTAACTACTAATGTGCCACGGGATCGCCTTCAGATTCTGTCACAATCACTCAAAGGGGCTGGTTAGCAGTTGGAAGGACGAATGATTGTTGTAAAGTTGAGGGAATTTTAACGTGTTGTAATATGCTAACACCATTGTAATTGTAAGTGAATAATATTGAAACTATGAAGTGTTTTGGTATCATTTAATCTACAGAAGATGTATTTTGACTAAAGGTCGGAAAAGGTCAAACTAAAAGTCAAAGTCAAGGGACAAGGGTCACAAGTCATCAATGAAAATGTGCATTCTATGGAGGGAAAAGAAGTAAGCTTACCACAAATGCAATTTTTAGTCGGGTTTGATGTCTTTGACCTTATGTGGTCAATTATTGATTGCATGTCCTTGAAGAAGAAAGCATGAAGAATGATATTGGTAGAATTGTAAAGACTTCAACATCAAATTTGAATGTTAGCAGTTGTAGATAGAGGTGTAAAAACCGCCTTTTTTTCAAACTACACCAGGTTGTAACCCGAGTCGGTTTGGTTAAACTTGGTCAAAACCAGGTTGAAGTCCAAACCGGTTCGGTTCAGGGTCGGTTTGAGGGTAGGGTGAAGCCAACTCTATCTGATACGGAGTGGGTCGGGCTTGGACCGACTTGGGTAGGGTTAGGTTGAAACCGGTGTGAAGTCTTTCATTATATTATCTTTTTTATACAACACAAATTTAAGAAAAAAACTAAGAAATTTTATTAAATATTTTAAAAGTAACAAAAACATAAATTATAATGCGTTACGATAAAAAAAACACAATCTTCGATACTCCTAATAAAAAAAGCAAACTTTTGATACGTTATTTTTAATCTTTGTCGGAACCCGAGCTGGCTCGTAGGTAATCGTCCAAAGTGGATTCCTCATCGGTAAGTGAGATCATCAATCCTCCTTGTACCTCGTCCTCATATATCTCACATTGTACAAGGTTTTTGCCTTTAACTGGTGATTTATCTTGTATTTGTTTCGTCGCGTCCAAGTGTTCCTTTAAGCAAATACAAATTTTCACCAATTGTGGAGTGATTCCTGTTCTTTGTATAGAAATAACATTGCCACTAGTAGAAAAAACAGATTTCGAAGTTACCATAGAAGCTTGGACGGTTAGTAGATCACAGGCTATGCCGGATAGGACCGAAAGTTGGTCTTCCTTCCCTTTCCACCAACCCAAAAAATGAAAAGTTTAAAATTCATGTGTAATCATACCGGTTAAATAATTCGATCCAGTATATCCCCAACTCGCTACTTGTAGTATTATCCTGTTGACGTTTAGTGTTTTCATTCATTATAGTATTAAACAATCTAAACATTGGATTGCTACTTTCACTCGAAGATGGTGCATTTCTCATTGACTCGTGCACAGTATATGTTGTACTATATTTTGCTAGATAAACATTAAAAATAGATGATAAATCTATATTAAATTCAGTTTTTAAATTTTCTGATAAAATGGGTCTAAGGGTAGCACGACTTACTGTTGCGAGATTGGAGTATTTCTTGAATAAACCGAGTCAAACGCTCGTTGTCGAAGTGCTTGAACGACAAACTCTCTCGAGTCACAAAATATGTTATCCAATATTACCGTCGTTTGACCACTCACCGCTACTTGAGCCTTCAACGCACTACAACAGTTTTGGGTTATGTGGTTTTTCAAAGTCGTGTTGTTATTTTTGTCAAAAAAAAAGTGAACACACAACTTTCAATTAGCTTCAATCGGGCCGCTTGACATCTCACACAAATCATAATGTTGTCAAATATTCCGGTTCCTATTTGTGGGAATAACTTTCACAATCGTGATGCTAGTAGAGGAACCGACTCCGGGGGTAGAATGAGCACTTTCGAAAGCCATTTCGAATTTTTAAGGGTGTTTTTTTAAACATGTTTGAGAATATTGAGCGTTTTTTAGGTTGAAAAGAGTAGAGAATTGTGTGATTAAACTAACACAGCCAATACCAGTTTATATCAACTATAGCACCTGCTCTTTTAATAGTACAATAACGGCTATAACTTTTTTTTACAGTTACGAACTGGTTTGAAGTCGGTTTCAAACCGACTCGGGTGTGGTGAACCGAATCGGGTCGGGTTTGAAGTCGGAGGGTTTAAAAAAATCACAAACCTATCTTAAAACTACGGGCCGACTTAGGTTCAAGACTAGGTTTGCTCGAGTCGGTTTGGTCATCGGATCAACGCTGGTTTAAAACTGGCATTGATCCGATGACCAAACCGATTTTTTTGAAAGCTCTAGTTGTAGAGTGAAGCATTATTGGTGGAGTTCAATAACTAAGAACTCAAGGGTTTAAGGTCACAAAAACATTATTTGATGTTTAGGGCTTGTACAACTAAAAACATTTGTGTGGTGTGGTGTGGTATGGTATGGTACCTTTCAAATCTTTTTACATTAACATTTAAACAATTTTATTATTTTAAATAGGCAAATTGGATTTTAATAATTCAAACTATGACACATTGCCCGATAATAACCTCATACCTGTAATTTGACCGGTTACAGTCCTAAGGGTGAAGGGGGCACAACCCTCATCTAAAACACTACCCTAACAAAATACCCAATGAGAGTGTGCCACCTTATTTTTACCTAAATCTTACCCTAATACCCTAAAGTGTTGAGGGTACAACCCTAATACCCTAAAAAAATTTATTTTAAATTAATTCTTTATTTTAATAAAAAAACTTTATTAATTAAAAAAAGGGTACACAAATAATAAATAAAAAAAGGTTTTAGTTATTTTTATATTTTAAGTATCATAATATAAAATAATAAAACAAAAGATTTCAGTTAAAATTACATTTATCAACTAATTTTATATCTTAAATATGATAAATATAAAAAAAGAAGAAGAAAAGGAATCAACTCCATCTCTTTCCTCTTCTCTTTCTCTGCAACAAAGAAAACACAAATTCGTCCTCTTCCTCTACAACAAAGAAAACACAAATTCGTCTTTTTTCTCTGCAACAAAGAAATAAGACACCATGAAGAAAGAAAACAGATCTGTGATTCTTGTGAGATAAGCAAAAATAATCATGTACCCAAGAAACAAGACTCATCCAACGTTCACAAGCATCTACCTGACTCGGGTACATATACCCGCAAAAGCCAACATTTTAACTCGGGTAAGGGGTTGACGGCAGTGTACCCGCACGGGTTCGCATACCCGAGGGTGCCCCCTTCACCCTTTCACTTTTGTCGAGTTTTTTTTTCAAAAGGGTGTAATTTGAAAACTTATTTACCAATCAGGTGTAGTTGAAAAAATATTTATCAAAATAGTAGTTTTTCTTAAATTCTTTATTTTAACTAATCTATTCTTCTTTTTTCTCCTAGTTTTTTTATTTAAAAAACATATTCTTTTTTTCCTATTTTTTATTTAATCAACCTATTATCTTTTTTTTATCAATTAATTCATCACTATATTTTTATTTTTAAACTAAATTATTATAGTTAATTTTCTTTTATCTTTTTTATCTAAATGCAACTGAAATAATCATCCTAAATAAGTTTTAAAAATGAATTATGAAACATAAAAAGTTTAAACAAACATTAAAACTTGACGGTTTTAATATCAAATACAATTAAAAAAAAAGGTCAATAAAGTCGACATGCAAGCAATACCAAAATCAAATACAAATTAAAAGGAAATGTCAAAATAACTCGTCCATTTTTCTAGGCTTAGAAGGGCAATTTGTCCGATTATGACCACGTTCTTTACAAATTCCAAACTGTAGTCTTTTTCTTCTTTAATGTTCATTCCATTTTGTAGCCTTGTTGAGCGAGGGCGGACCTTTTTATCCCATTTTAGATCCGAACTGGGAAGTAATTCTCTACTAGATGAGTTTGACCAATTTGTCACGATGGAAATCCCAAGTCATGAGTGAAATCAAATTTACTCTCAGATTTATACTCTAATATTACCGTATATTTGTGTTTCAGTTTCATCTCCAATTCTATCTTCTTGTAACACATAGCCCACATGTATTCCATCTCCAATTCTATCTTCCACATCATTGTTGACAATAGTAATATGAGATATTGTGTTGAAATATTCTTTGTCTACGTTCATTCTATAAAAAATAAAAAGAGAATCAAAACTAATCATAAAGAATCAAACTAATCAAAAAACAAGAATTGGACCAACAAAACTAATCAACTACATAACTAATCAGAGACAACCAAACTAATCAAATAACATGAATTGAAACTTGATGGCAGATCGGAAACGAGAATACCAAAGAAAAAATACCAAACCGAAAATTAATCATAAACAAGAAATCAAACCTTGATGGCAGACCGGAAACGAGAATGCCAAATCGAACAAAAGCCGATGTCTCCCAATCGACATAATCAGACAACCTTGATCGAATTCCAAAATCGAATACCAAACCTTGATCACAGCCTAGAGAATGCCAAAATCAAGAATACCAAAACTGTAATCGAGAATGCCAAAATCAAATAAAAATCGTCCCCTTAAGAACGTAGAATGGATTGTCACCTGCAGAATGGCAATCGTCCCTGAAGATTCGTGGAATGGATAGTCGATGTGAAGCAATCATCTATTGGAAGTCTGTAACGCTGTGTTCCCAAGTCTCATTTAAGGATGGAAAAGAAGGGAAAAGAAGGGAAGGGTAATGGAACCCTTGTTTCCGAGTTTTTTTTAAGGGGAAAAAAGAAAATGAGAGAAAGGGTGTTCCAGAGTTTTTTTTAAAGTAGAGAAATAGAGGGATTTGAAAGGAAAGTTTGCTTAATCTTCATTCTTTCATTTTGAAAAGATTTGGAGAGAGAAAAAGAAGATAAAAGAGAGGAAAAGAAAAGAAAGGAAAAGAACAATTTCTTTTCTTTTCTCTCCTTTAGTGAATTCGGGAACACAGCGTAAGTGTCTTAGAGTTTTAATTTTTAATTTTATTTTTATAAAAAGTAAAAGATAAATTAGTTTTAAACTTATTTTGATAAATATTTTTTTAATTACACCTAATTGATAAATAAGTTTTTTAATTACACCTAATTAATAAATAAGTTTTTAAATTACACCATTTTAAAAAAAAAAACTCCACCATCATCATCAACAACATTTAAAAAATTTCACGTTTTTTTATGTCATGCTGTCAGCTCAGGCTCTTCTTTCTCTGCTATTTTCTCGACCGCCTTTCACCCCCACCTACGATCCCTCCTCTCCAAATCTCCCCCGAACCTTCCCCCCACTGAAAAAACCCAATTTTCCACCCCTCCTCCATAAATAAAGCCATTGCCACCTTCGGCGCCTTCAACGCCGGCGATGTTTTGCTTACATGACCGATGCTACTGTTGTAAACGGCCCTAGCTTAAACGGTTTAGCTCTAGCCGTCGACAAACCTGGATCTCTCTCCGACTACTACAATTTCCCCAAAAAAAGGTACTCTAAATTAGGTCTAATACATATGAACACGTAGTGATGGTTTGTTATTTAGTTAACAATCAATTGTGTAAGAGTCAAATTTGATGCATTTGTTATTTGGTTGATGATCTATGTTGTTTTCGGTGCGGTTTTGAGAAAGTTAAATCGAACAGGTGATGCAAAATTGAAGTTCTAGGGTTCGTAGGTGGTTTATTGATTGTCGCTGATGTGAGTTTGATTTGACGATTTTCATGTTTGATTAATCGTTAGATGAGGTTTTGGATTAAGATATCTGTAAATTGTTATTTTAATCATATGATGATTTTTGAAATCATTGAATGTTCCTGAATACAAATAGTTTCGACTTTTGATCACAAAGAATCTGTTCTTAAACGTAAAAATAATGACTACCAATCTGAATAAGTTGTTGATTTTGTTTTTTTAATAGATTACACGAGTCACTGTGAAAATGTATGAATCCTAAATGAGGTGTGTAGGTGGATACTTTATGTGTGTTTGGTTGGTCAACTTGCTTAATGGACCTGAGAGAAACACAATAACAATGGATGTTTTGCTTACATGACCGATGCTACTGTTGTAAACGGCCCTAGCTTAAACGGTTTAGCTCTAGCCGTCGACAAACCTGGATCTCTCTCCGACTACTACAATTTCCCCAAAAAAAGGTACTCTAAATTAGGTCTAATACATATGAACACGTAGTGATGATTTGTTATTTAGTTAACAATCAATTGTGTAAGAGTCAAATTTGATGCATTTGTTATTTGGTTGATGATCTATGTTGTTTTCGGTGCGGTTTTGAGAAAGTTAAATCGAACAGGTGATGCAAAATTGAAGTTCTAGGGTTCGTAGGTGGTTTATTGATTGTCGCTGATGTGAGTTTGATTTGACGATTTTCATGTTTGATTAATCGTTAGATGAGGTTTTGGATTAAGATATCTGTAAATTGTTATTTTAATCATATGATGATTTTTGAAATCATTGAATGTTCCTGAATACAAATAGTTTCGACTTTTGATCACAAAGAATCTGTTCTTAAACGTAAAAATAATGACTACCAATCTGAATAAGTTGTTGATTTTGTTTTTTTAATAGATTACACGAGTCACTGTGAAAATGTATGAATCCTAAATGAGGTGTGTAGGTGGATACTTTATGTGTGTTTGGTTGGTCAACTTGCTTAATGGACCTGAGAGAAACACAATAACAATGGATGTTTTGCTTACATGACCGATGCTACTGTTGTAAACGGCCCTAGCTTAAACGGTTTAGCTCTAGCCGTCGACAAACCTGGATCTCTCTCCGACTACTACAATTTCCCCAAACAAAGGTACTCTAAATTAGGTCTAATACATATGAACACGTAGTGATGATTTGTTATTTAGTTAACAATCAATTGTGTAAGAGTCAAATTTGATGCATTTGTTATTTGGTTGATGATCTATGTTGTTTTCGGTGCGGTTTTGAGAAAGTTAAATCGAACAGGTGATGCAAAATTGAAGTTCTAGGGTTCGTAGGTGGTTTATTGATTGTCGCTGATGTGAGTTTGATTTGACGATTTTCATGTTTGATTAATCGTTAGATGAGGTTTTGGATTAAGATATCTGTAAATTGTTATTTTAATCATATGATGATTTTTGAAATCATTGAATGTTCCTGAATACAAATAGTTTCGACTTTTGATCACAAAGAATCTGTTCTTAAACGTAAAAATAATGACTACCAATCTGAATAAGTTGTTGATTTTGTTTTTTTAATAGATTACACGAGTCACTGTGAAAATGTATGAATCCTAAATGAGGTGTGTAGGTGGATACTTTATGTGTGTTTGGTTGGTCAACTTGCTTAATGGACCTGAGAGAAACACAATAACAATGGATGTTTTGCTTACATGACCGATGCTACTGTTGTAAACGGCCCTAGCTTAAACGGTTTAGCTCTAGCCGTCGACAAACCTGGATCTCTCTCCGACTACTACAATTTCCCCAAAAAAAGGTACTCTAAATTAGGTCTAATACATATGAACACGTAGTGATGATTTGTTATTTAGTTAACAATCAATTGTGTAAGAGTCAAATTTGATGCATTTGTTATTTGGTTGATGATCTATGTTGTTTTCGGTGCGGTTTTGAGAAAGTTAAATCGAACAGGTGATGCAAAATTGAAGTTCTAGGGTTCGTAGGTGGTTTATTGATTGTCGCTGATGTGAGTTTGATTTGACGATTTTCATGTTTGATTAATCGTTAGATGAGGTTTTGGATTAAGATATCTGTAAATTGTTATTTTAATCATATGATGATTTTTGAAATCATTGAATGTTCCTGAATACAAATAGTTTCGACTTTTGATCACAAAGAATCTGTTCTTAAACGTAAAAATAATGACTACCAATCTGAATAAGTTGTTGATTTTGTTTTTTTAATAGATTACACGAGTCACTGTGAAAATGTATGAATCCTAAATGAGGTGTGTAGGTGGATACTTTATGTGTGTTTGGTTGGTCAACTTGCTTAATGGACCTGAGAGAAACACAATAACAATGGATGTTTTGCTTACATGACCGATGCTACTGTTGTAAACGGCCCTAGCTTAAACGGTTTAGCTCTAGCCGTCGACAAACCTGGATCTCTCTCCGACTACTACAATTTCCCCAAACAAAGGTACTCTAAATTAGGTCTAATACATATGAACACGTAGTGATGATTTGTTATTTAGTTAACAATCAATTGTGTAAGAGTCAAATTTGATGCATTTGTTATTTGGTTGATGATCTATGTTGTTTTCGGTGCGGTTTTGAGAAAGTTAAATCGAACAGGTGATGCAAAATTGAAGTTCTAGGGTTCGTAGGTGGTTTATTGATTGTCGCTGATGTGAGTTTGATTTGACGATTTTCATGTTTGATTAATCGTTAGATGAGGTTTTGGATTAAGATATCTGTAAATTGTTATTTTAATCATATGATGATTTTTGAAATCATTGAATGTTCCTGAATACAAATAGTTTCGACTTTTGATCACAAAGAATCTGTTCTTAAACGTAAAAATAATGACTACCAATCTGAATAAGTTGTTGATTTTGTTTTTTTAATAGATTACACGAGTCACTGTGAAAATGTATGAATCCTAAATGAGGTGTGTAGGTGGATACTTTATGTGTGTTTGGTTGGTCAACTTGCTTAATGGACCTGAGAGAAACACAATAACAATGGATGTTTTGCTTACATGACCGATGCTACTGTTGTAAACGGCCCTAGCTTAAACGGTTTAGCTCTAGCCGTCGACAAACCTGGATCTCTCTCCGACTACTACAATTTCCCCAAAAAAAGGTACTCTAAATTAGGTCTAATACATATGAACACGTAGTGATGATTTGTTATTTAGTTAACAATCAATTGTGTAAGAGTCAAATTTGATGCATTTGTTATTTGGTTGATGATCTATGTTGTTTTCGGTGCGGTTTTGAGAAAGTTAAATCGAACAGGTGATGCAAAATTGAAGTTCTAGGGTTCGTAGGTGGTTTATTGATTGTCGCTGATGTGAGTTTGATTTGACGATTTTCATGTTTGATTAATCGTTAGATGAGGTTTTGGATTAAGATATCTGTAAATTGTTATTTTAATCATATGATGATTTTTGAAATCATTGAATGTTCCTGAATACAAATAGTTTCGACTTTTGATCACAAAGAATCTGTTCTTAAACGTAAAAATAATGACTACCAATCTGAATAAGTTGTTGATTTTGTTTTTTTAATAGATTACACGAGTCACTGTGAAAATGTATGAATCCTAAATGAGGTGTGTAGGTGGATACTTTATGTGTGTTTGGTTGGTCAACTTGCTTAATGGACCTGAGAGAAACACAATAACAATGGATGTTTTGCTTACATGACCGATGCTACTGTTGTAAACGGCCCTAGCTTAAACGGTTTAGCTCTAGCCGTCGACAAACCTGGATCTCTCTCCGACTACTACAATTTCCCCAAAAAAAGGTACTCTAAATTAGGTCTAATACATATGAACACGTAGTGATGATTTGTTATTTAGTTAACAATCAATTGTGTAAGAGTCAAATTTGATGCATTTGTTATTTGGTTGATGATCTATGTTGTTTTCGGTGCGGTTTTGAGAAAGTTAAATCGAACAGGTGATGCAAAATTGAAGTTCTAGGGTTCGTAGGTGGTTTATTGATTGTCGCTGATGTGAGTTTGATTTGACGATTTTCATGTTTGATTAATCGTTAGATGAGGTTTTGGATTAAGATATCTGTAAATTGTTATTTTAATCATATGATGATTTTTGAAATCATTGAATGTTCCTGAATACAAATAGTTTCGACTTTTGATCACAAAGAATCTGTTCTTAAACGTAAAAATAATGACTACCAATCTGAATAAGTTGTTGATTTTGTTTTTTTAATAGATTACACGAGTCACTGTGAAAATGTATGAATCCTAAATGAGGTGTGTAGGTGGATACTTTATGTGTGTTTGGTTGGTCAACTTGCTTAATGGACCTGAGAGAAACACAATAACAATGGATGTTTTGCTTACATGACCGATGCTACTGTTGTAAACGGCCCTAGCTTAAACGGTTTAGCTCTAGCCGTCGACAAACCTGGATCTCTCTCCGACTACTACAATTTCCCCAAAAAAAGGTACTCTAAATTAGGTCTAATACATATGAACACGTAGTGATGATTTGTTATTTAGTTAACAATCAATTGTGTAAGAGTCAAATTTGATGCATTTGTTATTTGGTTGATGATCTATGTTGTTTTCGGTGCGGTTTTGAGAAAGTTAAATCGAACAGGTGATGCAAAATTGAAGTTCTAGGGTTCGTAGGTGGTTTATTGATTGTCGCTGATGTGAGTTTGATTTGACGATTTTCATGTTTGATTAATCGTTAGATGAGGTTTTGGATTAAGATATCTGTAAATTGTTATTTTAATCATATGATGATTTTTGAAATCATTGAATGTTCCTGAATACAAATAGTTTCGACTTTTGATCACAAAGAATCTGTTCTTAAACGTAAAAATAATGACTACCAATCTGAATAAGTTGTTGATTTTGTTTTTTTAATAGATTACACGAGTCACTGTGAAAATGTATGAATCCTAAATGAGGTGTGTAGGTGGATACTTTATGTGTGTTTGGTTGGTCAACTTGCTTAATGGACCTGAGAGAAACACAATAACAATGGATGTTTTGCTTACATGACCGATGCTACTGTTGTAAACGGCCCTAGCTTAAACGGTTTAGCTCTAGCCGTCGACAAACCTGGATCTCTCTCCGACTACTACAATTTCCCCAAAAAAAGGTACTCTAAATTAGGTCTAATACATATGAACACGTAGTGATGATTTGTTATTTAGTTAACAATCAATTGTGTAAGAGTCAAATTTGATGCATTTGTTATTTGGTTGATGATCTATGTTGTTTTCGGTGCGGTTTTGAGAAAGTTAAATCGAACAGGTGATGCAAAATTGAAGTTCTAGGGTTCGTAGGTGGTTTATTGATTGTCGCTGATGTGAGTTTGATTTGACGATTTTCATGTTTGATTAATCGTTAGATGAGGTTTTGGATTAAGATATCTGTAAATTGTTATTTTAATCATATGATGATTTTTGAAATCATTGAATGTTCCTGAATACAAATAGTTTCGACTTTTGATCACAAAGAATCTGTTCTTAAACGTAAAAATAATGACTACCAATCTGAATAAGTTGTTGATTTTGTTTTTTTAATAGATTACACGAGTCACTGTGAAAATGTATGAATCCTAAATGAGGTGTGTAGGTGGATACTTTATGTGTGTTTGGTTGGTCAACTTGCTTAATGGACCTGAGAGAAACACAATAACAATGGATGTTTTGCTTACATGACCGATGCTACTGTTGTAAACGGCCCTAGCTTAAACGGTTTAGCTCTAGCCGTCGACAAACCTGGATCTCTCTCCGACTACTACAATTTCCCCAAAAAAAGGTACTCTAAATTAGGTCTAATACATATGAACACGTAGTGATGATTTGTTATTTAGTTAACAATCAATTGTGTAAGAGTCAAATTTGATGCATTTGTTATTTGGTTGATGATCTATGTTGTTTTCGGTGCGGTTTTGAGAAAGTTAAATCGAACAGGTGATGCAAAATTGAAGTTCTAGGGTTCGTAGGTGGTTTATTGATTGTCGCTGATGTGAGTTTGATTTGACGATTTTCATGTTTGATTAATCGTTAGATGAGGTTTTGGATTAAGATATCTGTAAATTGTTATTTTAATCATATGATGATTTTTGAAATCATTGAATGTTCCTGAATACAAATAGTTTCGACTTTTGATCACAAAGAATCTGTTCTTAAACGTAAAAATAATGACTACCAATCTGAATAAGTTGTTGATTTTGTTTTTTTAATAGATTACACGAGTCACTGTGAAAATGTATGAATCCTAAATGAGGTGTGTAGGTGGATACTTTATGTGTGTTTGGTTGGTCAACTTGCTTAATGGACCTGAGAGAAACACAATAACAATGGATGTTTTGCTTACATGACCGATGCTACTGTTGTAAACGGCCCTAGCTTAAACGGTTTAGCTCTAGCCGTCGACAAACCTGGATCTCTCTCCGACTACTACAATTTCCCCAAAAAAAGGTACTCTAAATTAGGTCTAATACATATGAACACGTAGTGATGATTTGTTATTTAGTTAACAATCAATTGTGTAAGAGTCAAATTTGATGCATTTGTTATTTGGTTGATGATCTATGTTGTTTTCGGTGCGGTTTTGAGAAAGTTAAATCGAACAGGTGATGCAAAATTGAAGTTCTAGGGTTCGTAGGTGGTTTATTGATTGTCGCTGATGTGAGTTTGATTTGACGATTTTCATGTTTGATTAATCGTTAGATGAGGTTTTGGATTAAGATATCTGTAAATTGTTATTTTAATCATATGATGATTTTTGAAATCATTGAATGTTCCTGAATACAAATAGTTTCGACTTTTGATCACAAAGAATCTGTTCTTAAACGTAAAAATAATGACTACCAATCTGAATAAGTTGTTGATTTTGTTTTTTTAATAGATTACACGAGTCACTGTGAAAATGTATGAATCCTAAATGAGGTGTGTAGGTGGATACTTTATGTGTGTTTGGTTGGTCAACTTGCTTAATGGACCTGAGAGAAACACAATAACAATGGATGTTTTGCTTACATGACCGATGCTACTGTTGTAAACGGCCCTAGCTTAAACGGTTTAGCTCTAGCCGTCGACAAACCTGGATCTCTCTCCGACTACTACAATTTCCCCAAAAAAAGGTACTCTAAATTAGGTCTAATACATATGAACACGTAGTGATGATTTGTTATTTAGTTAACAATCAATTGTGTAAGAGTCAAATTTGATGCATTTGTTATTTGGTTGATGATCTATGTTGTTTTCGGTGCGGTTTTGAGAAAGTTAAATCGAACAGGTGATGCAAAATTGAAGTTCTAGGGTTCGTAGGTGGTTTATTGATTGTCGCTGATGTGAGTTTGATTTGACGATTTTCATGTTTGATTAATCGTTAGATGAGGTTTTGGATTAAGATATCTGTAAATTGTTATTTTAATCATATGATGATTTTTGAAATCATTGAATGTTCCTGAATACAAATAGTTTCGACTTTTGATCACAAAGAATCTGTTCTTAAACGTAAAAATAATGACTACCAATCTGAATAAGTTGTTGATTTTGTTTTTTTAATAGATTACACGAGTCACTGTGAAAATGTATGAATCCTAAATGAGGTGTGTAGGTGGATACTTTATGTGTGTTTGGTTGGTCAACTTGCTTAATGGACCTGAGAGAAACACAATAACAATGGATGTTTTGCTTACATGACCGATGCTACTGTTGTAAACGGCCCTAGCTTAAACGGTTTAGCTCTAGCCGTCGACAAACCTGGATCTCTCTCCGACTACTACAATTTCCCCAAAAAAAGGTACTCTAAATTAGGTCTAATACATATGAACACGTAGTGATGATTTGTTATTTAGTTAACAATCAATTGTGTAAGAGTCAAATTTGATGCATTTGTTATTTGGTTGATGATCTATGTTGTTTTCGGTGCGGTTTTGAGAAAGTTAAATCGAACAGGTGATGCAAAATTGAAGTTCTAGGGTTCGTAGGTGGTTTATTGATTGTCGCTGATGTGAGTTTGATTTGACGATTTTCATGTTTGATTAATCGTTAGATGAGGTTTTGGATTAAGATATCTGTAAATTGTTATTTTAATCATATGATGATTTTTGAAATCATTGAATGTTCCTGAATACAAATAGTTTCGACTTTTGATCACAAAGAATCTGTTCTTAAACGTAAAAATAATGACTACCAATCTGAATAAGTTGTTGATTTTGTTTTTTTAATAGATTACACGAGTCACTGTGAAAATGTATGAATCCTAAATGAGGTGTGTAGGTGGATACTTTATGTGTGTTTGGTTGGTCAACTTGCTTAATGGACCTGAGAGAAACACAATAACAATGGATGTTTTGCTTACATGACCGATGCTACTGTTGTAAACGGCCCTAGCTTAAACGGTTTAGCTCTAGCCGTCGACAAACCTGGATCTCTCTCCGACTACTACAATTTCCCCAAAAAAAGGTACTCTAAATTAGGTCTAATACATATGAACACGTAGTGATGATTTGTTATTTAGTTAACAATCAATTGTGTAAGAGTCAAATTTGATGCATTTGTTATTTGGTTGATGATCTATGTTGTTTTCGGTGCGGTTTTGAGAAAGTTAAATCGAACAGGTGATGCAAAATTGAAGTTCTAGGGTTCGTAGGTGGTTTATTGATTGTCGCTGATGTGAGTTTGATTTGACGATTTTCATGTTTGATTAATCGTTAGATGAGGTTTTGGATTAAGATATCTGTAAATTGTTATTTTAATCATATGATGATTTTTGAAATCATTGAATGTTCCTGAATACAAATAGTTTCGACTTTTGATCACAAAGAATCTGTTCTTAAACGTAAAAATAATGACTACCAATCTGAATAAGTTGTTGATTTTGTTTTTTTAATAGATTACACGAGTCACTGTGAAAATGTATGAATCCTAAATGAGGTGTGTAGGTGGATACTTTATGTGTGTTTGGTTGGTCAACTTGCTTAATGGACCTGAGAGAAACACAATAACAATGGATGTTTTGCTTACATGACCGATGCTACTGTTGTAAACGGCCCTAGCTTAAACGGTTTAGCTCTAGCCGTCGACAAACCTGGATCTCTCTCCGACTACTACAATTTCCCCAAAAAAAGGTACTCTAAATTAGGTCTAATACATATGAACACGTAGTGATGATTTGTTATTTAGTTAACAATCAATTGTGTAAGAGTCAAATTTGATGCATTTGTTATTTGGTTGATGATCTATGTTGTTTTCGGTGCGGTTTTGAGAAAGTTAAATCGAACAGGTGATGCAAAATTGAAGTTCTAGGGTTCGTAGGTGGTTTATTGATTGTCGCTGATGTGAGTTTGATTTGACGATTTTCATGTTTGATTAATCGTTAGATGAGGTTTTGGATTAAGATATCTGTAAATTGTTATTTTAATCATATGATGATTTTTGAAATCATTGAATGTTCCTGAATACAAATAGTTTCGACTTTTGATCACAAAGAATCTGTTCTTAAACGTAAAAATAATGACTACCAATCTGAATAAGTTGTTGATTTTGTTTTTTTAATAGATTACACGAGTCACTGTGAAAATGTATGAATCCTAAATGAGGTGTGTAGGTGGATACTTTATGTGTGTTTGGTTGGTCAACTTGCTTAATGGACCTGAGAGAAACACAATAACAATGGATGTTTTGCTTACATGACCGATGCTACTGTTGTAAACGGCCCTAGCTTAAACGGTTTAGCTCTAGCCGTCGACAAACCTGGATCTCTCTCCGACTACTACAATTTCCCCAAACAAAGGTACTCTAAATTAGGTCTAATACATATGAACACGTAGTGATGATTTGTTATTTAGTTAACAATCAATTGTGTAAGAGTCAAATTTGATGCATTTGTTATTTGGTTGATGATCTATGTTGTTTTCGGTGCGGTTTTGAGAAAGTTAAATCGAACAGGTGATGCAAAATTGAAGTTCTAGGGTTCGTAGGTGGTTTATTGATTGTCGCTGATGTGAGTTTGATTTGACGATTTTCATGTTTGATTAATCGTTAGATGAGGTTTTGGATTAAGATATCTGTAAATTGTTATTTTAATCATATGATGATTTTTGAAATCATTGAATGTTCCTGAATACAAATAGTTTCGACTTTTGATCACAAAGAATCTGTTCTTAAACGTAAAAATAATGACTACCAATCTGAATAAGTTGTTGATTTTGTTTTTTTAATAGATTACACGAGTCACTGTGAAAATGTATGAATCCTAAATGAGGTGTGTAGGTGGATACTTTATGTGTGTTTGGTTGGTCAACTTGCTTAATGGACCTGAGAGAAACACAATAACAATGGATGTTTTGCTTACATGACCGATGCTACTGTTGTAAACGGCCCTAGCTTAAACGGTTTAGCTCTAGCCGTCGACAAACCTGGATCTCTCTCCGACTACTACAATTTCCCCAAAAAAAGGTACTCTAAATTAGGTCTAATACATATGAACACGTAGTGATGATTTGTTATTTAGTTAACAATCAATTGTGTAAGAGTCAAATTTGATGCATTTGTTATTTGGTTGATGATCTATGTTGTTTTCGGTGCGGTTTTGAGAAAGTTAAATCGAACAGGTGATGCAAAATTGAAGTTCTAGGGTTCGTAGGTGGTTTATTGATTGTCGCTGATGTGAGTTTGATTTGACGATTTTCATGTTTGATTAATCGTTAGATGAGGTTTTGGATTAAGATATCTGTAAATTGTTATTTTAATCATATGATGATTTTTGAAATCATTGAATGTTCCTGAATACAAATAGTTTCGACTTTTGATCACAAAGAATCTGTTCTTAAACGTAAAAATAATGACTACCAATCTGAATAAGTTGTTGATTTTGTTTTTTTAATAGATTACACGAGTCACTGTGAAAATGTATGAATCCTAAATGAGGTGTGTAGGTGGATACTTTATGTGTGTTTGGTTGGTCAACTTGCTTAATGGACCTGAGAGAAACACAATAACAATGGATGTTTTGCTTACATGACCGATGCTACTGTTGTAAACGGCCCTAGCTTAAACGGTTTAGCTCTAGCCGTCGACAAACCTGGATCTCTCTCCGACTACTACAATTTCCCCAAAAAAAGGTACTCTAAATTAGGTCTAATACATATGAACACGTAGTGATGATTTGTTATTTAGTTAACAATCAATTGTGTAAGAGTCAAATTTGATGCATTTGTTATTTGGTTGATGATCTATGTTGTTTTCGGTGCGGTTTTGAGAAAGTTAAATCGAACAGGTGATGCAAAATTGAAGTTCTAGGGTTCGTAGGTGGTTTATTGATTGTCGCTGATGTGAGTTTGATTTGACGATTTTCATGTTTGATTAATCGTTAGATGAGGTTTTGGATTAAGATATCTGTAAATTGTTATTTTAATCATATGATGATTTTTGAAATCATTGAATGTTCCTGAATACAAATAGTTTCGACTTTTGATCACAAAGAATCTGTTCTTAAACGTAAAAATAATGACTACCAATCTGAATAAGTTGTTGATTTTGTTTTTTTAATAGATTACACGAGTCACTGTGAAAATGTATGAATCCTAAATGAGGTGTGTAGGTGGATACTTTATGTGTGTTTGGTTGGTCAACTTGCTTAATGGACCTGAGAGAAACACAATAACAATGGATGTTTTGCTTACATGACCGATGCTACTGTTGTAAACGGCCCTAGCTTAAACGGTTTAGCTCTAGCCGTCGACAAACCTGGATCTCTCTCCGACTACTACAATTTCCCCAAAAAAAGGTACTCTAAATTAGGTCTAATACATATGAACACGTAGTGATGATTTGTTATTTAGTTAACAATCAATTGTGTAAGAGTCAAATTTGATGCATTTGTTATTTGGTTGATGATCTATGTTGTTTTCGGTGCGGTTTTGAGAAAGTTAAATCGAACAGGTGATGCAAAATTGAAGTTCTAGGGTTCGTAGGTGGTTTATTGATTGTCGCTGATGTGAGTTTGATTTGACGATTTTCATGTTTGATTAATCGTTAGATGAGGTTTTGGATTAAGATATCTGTAAATTGTTATTTTAATCATATGATGATTTTTGAAATCATTGAATGTTCCTGAATACAAATAGTTTCGACTTTTGATCACAAAGAATCTGTTCTTAAACGTAAAAATAATGACTACCAATCTGAATAAGTTGTTGATTTTGTTTTTTTAATAGATTACACGAGTCACTGTGAAAATGTATGAATCCTAAATGAGGTGTGTAGGTGGATACTTTATGTGTGTTTGGTTGGTCAACTTGCTTAATGGACCTGAGAGAAACACAATAACAATGGATGTTTTGCTTACATGACCGATGCTACTGTTGTAAACGGCCCTAGCTTAAACGGTTTAGCTCTAGCCGTCGACAAACCTGGATCTCTCTCCGACTACTACAATTTCCCCAAACAAAGGTACTCTAAATTAGGTCTAATACATATGAACACGTAGTGATGATTTGTTATTTAGTTAACAATCAATTGTGTAAGAGTCAAATTTGATGCATTTGTTATTTGGTTGATGATCTATGTTGTTTTCGGTGCGGTTTTGAGAAAGTTAAATCGAACAGGTGATGCAAAATTGAAGTTCTAGGGTTCGTAGGTGGTTTATTGATTGTCGCTGATGTGAGTTTGATTTGACGATTTTCATGTTTGATTAATCGTTAGATGAGGTTTTGGATTAAGATATCTGTAAATTGTTATTTTAATCATATGATGATTTTTGAAATCATTGAATGTTCCTGAATACAAATAGTTTCGACTTTTGATCACAAAGAATCTGTTCTTAAACGTAAAAATAATGACTACCAATCTGAATAAGTTGTTGATTTTGTTTTTTTAATAGATTACACGAGTCACTGTGAAAATGTATGAATCCTAAATGAGGTGTGTAGGTGGATACTTTATGTGTGTTTGGTTGGTCAACTTGCTTAATGGACCTGAGAGAAACACAATAACAATGGATGTTTTGCTTACATGACCGATGCTACTGTTGTAAACGGCCCTAGCTTAAACGGTTTAGCTCTAGCCGTCGACAAACCTGGATCTCTCTCCGACTACTACAATTTCCCCAAAAAAAGGTACTCTAAATTAGGTCTAATACATATGAACACGTAGTGATGATTTGTTATTTAGTTAACAATCAATTGTGTAAGAGTCAAATTTGATGCATTTGTTATTTGGTTGATGATCTATGTTGTTTTCGGTGCGGTTTTGAGAAAGTTAAATCGAACAGGTGATGCAAAATTGAAGTTCTAGGGTTCGTAGGTGGTTTATTGATTGTCGCTGATGTGAGTTTGATTTGACGATTTTCATGTTTGATTAATCGTTAGATGAGGTTTTGGATTAAGATATCTGTAAATTGTTATTTTAATCATATGATGATTTTTGAAATCATTGAATGTTCCTGAATACAAATAGTTTCGACTTTTGATCACAAAGAATCTGTTCTTAAACGTAAAAATAATGACTACCAATCTGAATAAGTTGTTGATTTTGTTTTTTTAATAGATTACACGAGTCACTGTGAAAATGTATGAATCCTAAATGAGGTGTGTAGGTGGATACTTTATGTGTGTTTGGTTGGTCAACTTGCTTAATGGACCTGAGAGAAACACAATAACAATGGATGTTTTGCTTACATGACCGATGCTACTGTTGTAAACGGCCCTAGCTTAAACGGTTTAGCTCTAGCCGTCGACAAACCTGGATCTCTCTCCGACTACTACAATTTCCCCAAAAAAAGGTACTCTAAATTAGGTCTAATACATATGAACACGTAGTGATGATTTGTTATTTAGTTAACAATCAATTGTGTAAGAGTCAAATTTGATGCATTTGTTATTTGGTTGATGATCTATGTTGTTTTCGGTGCGGTTTTGAGAAAGTTAAATCGAACAGGTGATGCAAAATTGAAGTTCTAGGGTTCGTAGGTGGTTTATTGATTGTCGCTGATGTGAGTTTGATTTGACGATTTTCATGTTTGATTAATCGTTAGATGAGGTTTTGGATTAAGATATCTGTAAATTGTTATTTTAATCATATGATGATTTTTGAAATCATTGAATGTTCCTGAATACAAATAGTTTCGACTTTTGATCACAAAGAATCTGTTCTTAAACGTAAAAATAATGACTACCAATCTGAATAAGTTGTTGATTTTGTTTTTTTAATAGATTACACGAGTCACTGTGAAAATGTATGAATCCTAAATGAGGTGTGTAGGTGGATACTTTATGTGTGTTTGGTTGGTCAACTTGCTTAATGGACCTGAGAGAAACACAATAACAATGGATGTTTTGCTTACATGACCGATGCTACTGTTGTAAACGGCCCTAGCTTAAACGGTTTAGCTCTAGCCGTCGACAAACCTGGATCTCTCTCCGACTACTACAATTTCCCCAAAAAAAGGTACTCTAAATTAGGTCTAATACATATGAACACGTAGTGATGATTTGTTATTTAGTTAACAATCAATTGTGTAAGAGTCAAATTTGATGCATTTGTTATTTGGTTGATGATCTATGTTGTTTTCGGTGCGGTTTTGAGAAAGTTAAATCGAACAGGTGATGCAAAATTGAAGTTCTAGGGTTCGTAGGTGGTTTATTGATTGTCGCTGATGTGAGTTTGATTTGACGATTTTCATGTTTGATTAATCGTTAGATGAGGTTTTGGATTAAGATATCTGTAAATTGTTATTTTAATCATATGATGATTTTTGAAATCATTGAATGTTCCTGAATACAAATAGTTTCGACTTTTGATCACAAAGAATCTGTTCTTAAACGTAAAAATAATGACTACCAATCTGAATAAGTTGTTGATTTTGTTTTTTTAATAGATTACACGAGTCACTGTGAAAATGTATGAATCCTAAATGAGGTGTGTAGGTGGATACTTTATGTGTGTTTGGTTGGTCAACTTGCTTAATGGACCTGAGAGAAACACAATAACAATGGATGTTTTGCTTACATGACCGATGCTACTGTTGTAAACGGCCCTAGCTTAAACGGTTTAGCTCTAGCCGTCGACAAACCTGGATCTCTCTCCGACTACTACAATTTCCCCAAAAAAAGGTACTCTAAATTAGGTCTAATACATATGAACACGTAGTGATGATTTGTTATTTAGTTAACAATCAATTGTGTAAGAGTCAAATTTGATGCATTTGTTATTTGGTTGATGATCTATGTTGTTTTCGGTGCGGTTTTGAGAAAGTTAAATCGAACAGGTGATGCAAAATTGAAGTTCTAGGGTTCGTAGGTGGTTTATTGATTGTCGCTGATGTGAGTTTGATTTGACGATTTTCATGTTTGATTAATCGTTAGATGAGGTTTTGGATTAAGATATCTGTAAATTGTTATTTTAATCATATGATGATTTTTGAAATCATTGAATGTTCCTGAATACAAATAGTTTCGACTTTTGATCACAAAGAATCTGTTCTTAAACGTAAAAATAATGACTACCAATCTGAATAAGTTGTTGATTTTGTTTTTTTAATAGATTACACGAGTCACTGTGAAAATGTATGAATCCTAAATGAGGTGTGTAGGTGGATACTTTATGTGTGTTTGGTTGGTCAACTTGCTTAATGGACCTGAGAGAAACACAATAACAATGGATGTTTTGCTTACATGACCGATGCTACTGTTGTAAACGGCCCTAGCTTAAACGGTTTAGCTCTAGCCGTCGACAAACCTGGATCTCTCTCCGACTACTACAATTTCCCCAAAAAAAGGTACTCTAAATTAGGTCTAATACATATGAACACGTAGTGATGATTTGTTATTTAGTTAACAATCAATTGTGTAAGAGTCAAATTTGATGCATTTGTTATTTGGTTGATGATCTATGTTGTTTTCGGTGCGGTTTTGAGAAAGTTAAATCGAACAGGTGATGCAAAATTGAAGTTCTAGGGTTCGTAGGTGGTTTATTGATTGTCGCTGATGTGAGTTTGATTTGACGATTTTCATGTTTGATTAATCGTTAGATGAGGTTTTGGATTAAGATATCTGTAAATTGTTATTTTAATCATATGATGATTTTTGAAATCATTGAATGTTCCTGAATACAAATAGTTTCGACTTTTGATCACAAAGAATCTGTTCTTAAACGTAAAAATAATGACTACCAATCTGAATAAGTTGTTGATTTTGTTTTTTTAATAGATTACACGAGTCACTGTGAAAATGTATGAATCCTAAATGAGGTGTGTAGGTGGATACTTTATGTGTGTTTGGTTGGTCAACTTGCTTAATGGACCTGAGAGAAACACAATAACAATGGATGTTTTGCTTACATGACCGATGCTACTGTTGTAAACGGCCCTAGCTTAAACGGTTTA
The DNA here is from genome assembly GCA_023525975.1 of Smallanthus sonchifolius. Lineage (NCBI taxonomy): Eukaryota > Viridiplantae > Streptophyta > Magnoliopsida > Asterales > Asteraceae > Smallanthus > Smallanthus sonchifolius. The sequence continues at coordinate 24,214,194 of CM042043.1, forward strand.
GCTCTAGCCGTCGACAAACCTGGATCTCTCTCCGACTACTACAATTTCCCCAAAAAAAGGTACTCTAAATTAGGTCTAATACATATGAACACGTAGTGATGATTTGTTATTTAGTTAACAATCAATTGTGTAAGAGTCAAATTTGATGCATTTGTTATTTGGTTGATGATCTATGTTGTTTTCGGTGCGGTTTTGAGAAAGTTAAATCGAACAGGTGATGCAAAATTGAAGTTCTAGGGTTCGTAGGTGGTTTATTGATTGTCGCTGATGTGAGTTTGATTTGACGATTTTCATGTTTGATTAATCGTTAGATGAGGTTTTGGATTAAGATATCTGTAAATTGTTATTTTAATCATATGATGATTTTTGAAATCATTGAATGTTCCTGAATACAAATAGTTTCGACTTTTGATCACAAAGAATCTGTTCTTAAACGTAAAAATAATGACTACCAATCTGAATAAGTTGTTGATTTTGTTTTTTTAATAGATTACACGAGTCACTGTGAAAATGTATGAATCCTAAATGAGGTGTGTAGGTGGATACTTTATGTGTGTTTGGTTGGTCAACTTGCTTAATGGACCTGAGAGAAACACAATAACAATGGATGTTTTGCTTACATGACCGATGCTACTGTTGTAAACGGCCCTAGCTTAAACGGTTTAGCTCTAGCCGTCGACAAACCTGGATCTCTCTCCGACTACTACAATTTCCCCAAAAAAAGGTACTCTAAATTAGGTCTAATACATATGAACACGTAGTGATGATTTGTTATTTAGTTAACAATCAATTGTGTAAGAGTCAAATTTGATGCATTTGTTATTTGGTTGATGATCTATGTTGTTTTCGGTGCGGTTTTGAGAAAGTTAAATCGAACAGGTGATGCAAAATTGAAGTTCTAGGGTTCGTAGGTGGTTTATTGATTGTCGCTGATGTGAGTTTGATTTGACGATTTTCATGTTTGATTAATCGTTAGATGAGGTTTTGGATTAAGATATCTGTAAATTGTTATTTTAATCATATGATGATTTTTGAAATCATTGAATGTTCCTGAATACAAATAGTTTCGACTTTTGATCACAAAGAATCTGTTCTTAAACGTAAAAATAATGACTACCAATCTGAATAAGTTGTTGATTTTGTTTTTTTAATAGATTACACGAGTCACTGTGAAAATGTATGAATCCTAAATGAGGTGTGTAGGTGGATACTTTATGTGTGTTTGGTTGGTCAACTTGCTTAATGGACCTGAGAGAAACACAATAACAATGGATGTTTTGCTTACATGACCGATGCTACTGTTGTAAACGGCCCTAGCTTAAACGGTTTAGCTCTAGCCGTCGACAAACCTGGATCTCTCTCCGACTACTACAATTTCCCCAAAAAAAGGTACTCTAAATTAGGTCTAATACATATGAACACGTAGTGATGATTTGTTATTTAGTTAACAATCAATTGTGTAAGAGTCAAATTTGATGCATTTGTTATTTGGTTGATGATCTATGTTGTTTTCGGTGCGGTTTTGAGAAAGTTAAATCGAACAGGTGATGCAAAATTGAAGTTCTAGGGTTCGTAGGTGGTTTATTGATTGTCGCTGATGTGAGTTTGATTTGACGATTTTCATGTTTGATTAATCGTTAGATGAGGTTTTGGATTAAGATATCTGTAAATTGTTATTTTAATCATATGATGATTTTTGAAATCATTGAATGTTCCTGAATACAAATAGTTTCGACTTTTGATCACAAAGAATCTGTTCTTAAACGTAAAAATAATGACTACCAATCTGAATAAGTTGTTGATTTTGTTTTTTTAATAGATTACACGAGTCACTGTGAAAATGTATGAATCCTAAATGAGGTGTGTAGGTGGATACTTTATGTGTGTTTGGTTGGTCAACTTGCTTAATGGACCTGAGAGAAACACAATAACAATGGATGTTTTGCTTACATGACCGATGCTACTGTTGTAAACGGCCCTAGCTTAAACGGTTTAGCTCTAGCCGTCGACAAACCTGGATCTCTCTCCGACTACTACAATTTCCCCAAAAAAAGGTACTCTAAATTAGGTCTAATACATATGAACACGTAGTGATGATTTGTTATTTAGTTAACAATCAATTGTGTAAGAGTCAAATTTGATGCATTTGTTATTTGGTTGATGATCTATGTTGTTTTCGGTGCGGTTTTGAGAAAGTTAAATCGAACAGGTGATGCAAAATTGAAGTTCTAGGGTTCGTAGGTGGTTTATTGATTGTCGCTGATGTGAGTTTGATTTGACGATTTTCATGTTTGATTAATCGTTAGATGAGGTTTTGGATTAAGATATCTGTAAATTGTTATTTTAATCATATGATGATTTTTGAAATCATTGAATGTTCCTGAATACAAATAGTTTCGACTTTTGATCACAAAGAATCTGTTCTTAAACGTAAAAATAATGACTACCAATCTGAATAAGTTGTTGATTTTGTTTTTTTAATAGATTACACGAGTCACTGTGAAAATGTATGAATCCTAAATGAGGTGTGTAGGTGGATACTTTATGTGTGTTTGGTTGGTCAACTTGCTTAATGGACCTGAGAGAAACACAATAACAATGGATGTTTTGCTTACATGACCGATGCTACTGTTGTAAACGGCCCTAGCTTAAACGGTTTAGCTCTAGCCGTCGACAAACCTGGATCTCTCTCCGACTACTACAATTTCCCCAAACAAAGGTACTCTAAATTAGGTCTAATACATATGAACACGTAGTGATGATTTGTTATTTAGTTAACAATCAATTGTGTAAGAGTCAAATTTGATGCATTTGTTATTTGGTTGATGATCTATGTTGTTTTCGGTGCGGTTTTGAGAAAGTTAAATCGAACAGGTGATGCAAAATTGAAGTTCTAGGGTTCGTAGGTGGTTTATTGATTGTCGCTGATGTGAGTTTGATTTGACGATTTTCATGTTTGATTAATCGTTAGATGAGGTTTTGGATTAAGATATCTGTAAATTGTTATTTTAATCATATGATGATTTTTGAAATCATTGAATGTTCCTGAATACAAATAGTTTCGACTTTTGATCACAAAGAATCTGTTCTTAAACGTAAAAATAATGACTACCAATCTGAATAAGTTGTTGATTTTGTTTTTTTAATAGATTACACGAGTCACTGTGAAAATGTATGAATCCTAAATGAGGTGTGTAGGTGGATACTTTATGTGTGTTTGGTTGGTCAACTTGCTTAATGGACCTGAGAGAAACACAATAACAATGGATGTTTTGCTTACATGACCGATGCTACTGTTGTAAACGGCCCTAGCTTAAACGGTTTAGCTCTAGCCGTCGACAAACCTGGATCTCTCTCCGACTACTACAATTTCCCCAAAAAAAGGTACTCTAAATTAGGTCTAATACATATGAACACGTAGTGATGATTTGTTATTTAGTTAACAATCAATTGTGTAAGAGTCAAATTTGATGCATTTGTTATTTGGTTGATGATCTATGTTGTTTTCGGTGCGGTTTTGAGAAAGTTAAATCGAACAGGTGATGCAAAATTGAAGTTCTAGGGTTCGTAGGTGGTTTATTGATTGTCGCTGATGTGAGTTTGATTTGACGATTTTCATGTTTGATTAATCGTTAGATGAGGTTTTGGATTAAGATATCTGTAAATTGTTATTTTAATCATATGATGATTTTTGAAATCATTGAATGTTCCTGAATACAAATAGTTTCGACTTTTGATCACAAAGAATCTGTTCTTAAACGTAAAAATAATGACTACCAATCTGAATAAGTTGTTGATTTTGTTTTTTTAATAGATTACACGAGTCACTGTGAAAATGTATGAATCCTAAATGAGGTGTGTAGGTGGATACTTTATGTGTGTTTGGTTGGTCAACTTGCTTAATGGACCTGAGAGAAACACAATAACAATGGATGTTTTGCTTACATGACCGATGCTACTGTTGTAAACGGCCCTAGCTTAAACGGTTTAGCTCTAGCCGTCGACAAACCTGGATCTCTCTCCGACTACTACAATTTCCCCAAAAAAAGGTACTCTAAATTAGGTCTAATACATATGAACACGTAGTGATGATTTGTTATTTAGTTAACAATCAATTGTGTAAGAGTCAAATTTGATGCATTTGTTATTTGGTTGATGATCTATGTTGTTTTCGGTGCGGTTTTGAGAAAGTTAAATCGAACAGGTGATGCAAAATTGAAGTTCTAGGGTTCGTAGGTGGTTTATTGATTGTCGCTGATGTGAGTTTGATTTGACGATTTTCATGTTTGATTAATCGTTAGATGAGGTTTTGGATTAAGATATCTGTAAATTGTTATTTTAATCATATGATGATTTTTGAAATCATTGAATGTTCCTGAATACAAATAGTTTCGACTTTTGATCACAAAGAATCTGTTCTTAAACGTAAAAATAATGACTACCAATCTGAATAAGTTGTTGATTTTGTTTTTTTAATAGATTACACGAGTCACTGTGAAAATGTATGAATCCTAAATGAGGTGTGTAGGTGGATACTTTATGTGTGTTTGGTTGGTCAACTTGCTTAATGGACCTGAGAGAAACACAATAACAATGGATGTTTTGCTTACATGACCGATGCTACTGTTGTAAACGGCCCTAGCTTAAACGGTTTAGCTCTAGCCGTCGACAAACCTGGATCTCTCTCCGACTACTACAATTTCCCCAAAAAAAGGTACTCTAAATTAGGTCTAATACATATGAACACGTAGTGATGATTTGTTATTTAGTTAACAATCAATTGTGTAAGAGTCAAATTTGATGCATTTGTTATTTGGTTGATGATCTATGTTGTTTTCGGTGCGGTTTTGAGAAAGTTAAATCGAACAGGTGATGCAAAATTGAAGTTCTAGGGTTCGTAGGTGGTTTATTGATTGTCGCTGATGTGAGTTTGATTTGACGATTTTCATGTTTGATTAATCGTTAGATGAGGTTTTGGATTAAGATATCTGTAAATTGTTATTTTAATCATATGATGATTTTTGAAATCATTGAATGTTCCTGAATACAAATAGTTTCGACTTTTGATCACAAAGAATCTGTTCTTAAACGTAAAAATAATGACTACCAATCTGAATAAGTTGTTGATTTTGTTTTTTTAATAGATTACACGAGTCACTGTGAAAATGTATGAATCCTAAATGAGGTGTGTAGGTGGATACTTTATGTGTGTTTGGTTGGTCAACTTGCTTAATGGACCTGAGAGAAACACAATAACAATGGATGTTTTGCTTACATGACCGATGCTACTGTTGTAAACGGCCCTAGCTTAAACGGTTTAGCTCTAGCCGTCGACAAACCTGGATCTCTCTCCGACTACTACAATTTCCCCAAAAAAAGGTACTCTAAATTAGGTCTAATACATATGAACACGTAGTGATGATTTGTTATTTAGTTAACAATCAATTGTGTAAGAGTCAAATTTGATGCATTTGTTATTTGGTTGATGATCTATGTTGTTTTCGGTGCGGTTTTGAGAAAGTTAAATCGAACAGGTGATGCAAAATTGAAGTTCTAGGGTTCGTAGGTGGTTTATTGATTGTCGCTGATGTGAGTTTGATTTGACGATTTTCATGTTTGATTAATCGTTAGATGAGGTTTTGGATTAAGATATCTGTAAATTGTTATTTTAATCATATGATGATTTTTGAAATCATTGAATGTTCCTGAATACAAATAGTTTCGACTTTTGATCACAAAGAATCTGTTCTTAAACGTAAAAATAATGACTACCAATCTGAATAAGTTGTTGATTTTGTTTTTTTAATAGATTACACGAGTCACTGTGAAAATGTATGAATCCTAAATGAGGTGTGTAGGTGGATACTTTATGTGTGTTTGGTTGGTCAACTTGCTTAATGGACCTGAGAGAAACACAATAACAATGGATGTTTTGCTTACATGACCGATGCTACTGTTGTAAACGGCCCTAGCTTAAACGGTTTAGCTCTAGCCGTCGACAAACCTGGATCTCTCTCCGACTACTACAATTTCCCCAAAAAAAGGTACTCTAAATTAGGTCTAATACATATGAACACGTAGTGATGATTTGTTATTTAGTTAACAATCAATTGTGTAAGAGTCAAATTTGATGCATTTGTTATTTGGTTGATGATCTATGTTGTTTTCGGTGCGGTTTTGAGAAAGTTAAATCGAACAGGTGATGCAAAATTGAAGTTCTAGGGTTCGTAGGTGGTTTATTGATTGTCGCTGATGTGAGTTTGATTTGACGATTTTCATGTTTGATTAATCGTTAGATGAGGTTTTGGATTAAGATATCTGTAAATTGTTATTTTAATCATATGATGATTTTTGAAATCATTGAATGTTCCTGAATACAAATAGTTTCGACTTTTGATCACAAAGAATCTGTTCTTAAACGTAAAAATAATGACTACCAATCTGAATAAGTTGTTGATTTTGTTTTTTTAATAGATTACACGAGTCACTGTGAAAATGTATGAATCCTAAATGAGGTGTGTAGGTGGATACTTTATGTGTGTTTGGTTGGTCAACTTGCTTAATGGACCTGAGAGAAACACAATAACAATGGATGTTTTGCTTACATGACCGATGCTACTGTTGTAAACGGCCCTAGCTTAAACGGTTTAGCTCTAGCCGTCGACAAACCTGGATCTCTCTCCGACTACTACAATTTCCCCAAACAAAGGTACTCTAAATTAGGTCTAATACATATGAACACGTAGTGATGATTTGTTATTTAGTTAACAATCAATTGTGTAAGAGTCAAATTTGATGCATTTGTTATTTGGTTGATGATCTATGTTGTTTTCGGTGCGGTTTTGAGAAAGTTAAATCGAACAGGTGATGCAAAATTGAAGTTCTAGGGTTCGTAGGTGGTTTATTGATTGTCGCTGATGTGAGTTTGATTTGACGATTTTCATGTTTGATTAATCGTTAGATGAGGTTTTGGATTAAGATATCTGTAAATTGTTATTTTAATCATATGATGATTTTTGAAATCATTGAATGTTCCTGAATACAAATAGTTTCGACTTTTGATCACAAAGAATCTGTTCTTAAACGTAAAAATAATGACTACCAATCTGAATAAGTTGTTGATTTTGTTTTTTTAATAGATTACACGAGTCACTGTGAAAATGTATGAATCCTAAATGAGGTGTGTAGGTGGATACTTTATGTGTGTTTGGTTGGTCAACTTGCTTAATGGACCTGAGAGAAACACAATAACAATGGATGTTTTGCTTACATGACCGATGCTACTGTTGTAAACGGCCCTAGCTTAAACGGTTTAGCTCTAGCCGTCGACAAACCTGGATCTCTCTCCGACTACTACAATTTCCCCAAACAAAGGTACTCTAAATTAGGTCTAATACATATGAACACGTAGTGATGATTTGTTATTTAGTTAACAATCAATTGTGTAAGAGTCAAATTTGATGCATTTGTTATTTGGTTGATGATCTATGTTGTTTTCGGTGCGGTTTTGAGAAAGTTAAATCGAACAGGTGATGCAAAATTGAAGTTCTAGGGTTCGTAGGTGGTTTATTGATTGTCGCTGATGTGAGTTTGATTTGACGATTTTCATGTTTGATTAATCGTTAGATGAGGTTTTGGATTAAGATATCTGTAAATTGTTATTTTAATCATATGATGATTTTTGAAATCATTGAATGTTCCTGAATACAAATAGTTTCGACTTTTGATCACAAAGAATCTGTTCTTAAACGTAAAAATAATGACTACCAATCTGAATAAGTTGTTGATTTTGTTTTTTTAATAGATTACACGAGTCACTGTGAAAATGTATGAATCCTAAATGAGGTGTGTAGGTGGATACTTTATGTGTGTTTGGTTGGTCAACTTGCTTAATGGACCTGAGAGAAACACAATAACAATGGATGTTTTGCTTACATGACCGATGCTACTGTTGTAAACGGCCCTAGCTTAAACGGTTTAGCTCTAGCCGTCGACAAACCTGGATCTCTCTCCGACTACTACAATTTCCCCAAACAAAGGTACTCTAAATTAGGTCTAATACATATGAACACGTAGTGATGATTTGTTATTTAGTTAACAATCAATTGTGTAAGAGTCAAATTTGATGCATTTGTTATTTGGTTGATGATCTATGTTGTTTTCGGTGCGGTTTTGAGAAAGTTAAATCGAACAGGTGATGCAAAATTGAAGTTCTAGGGTTCGTAGGTGGTTTATTGATTGTCGCTGATGTGAGTTTGATTTGACGATTTTCATGTTTGATTAATCGTTAGATGAGGTTTTGGATTAAGATATCTGTAAATTGTTATTTTAATCATATGATGATTTTTGAAATCATTGAATGTTCCTGAATACAAATAGTTTCGACTTTTGATCACAAAGAATCTGTTCTTAAACGTAAAAATAATGACTACCAATCTGAATAAGTTGTTGATTTTGTTTTTTTAATAGATTACACGAGTCACTGTGAAAATGTATGAATCCTAAATGAGGTGTGTAGGTGGATACTTTATGTGTGTTTGGTTGGTCAACTTGCTTAATGGACCTGAGAGAAACACAATAACAATGGATGTTTTGCTTACATGACCGATGCTACTGTTGTAAACGGCCCTAGCTTAAACGGTTTAGCTCTAGCCGTCGACAAACCTGGATCTCTCTCCGACTACTACAATTTCCCCAAACAAAGGTACTCTAAATTAGGTCTAATACATATGAACACGTAGTGATGATTTGTTATTTAGTTAACAATCAATTGTGTAAGAGTCAAATTTGATGCATTTGTTATTTGGTTGATGATCTATGTTGTTTTCGGTGCGGTTTTGAGAAAGTTAAATCGAACAGGTGATGCAAAATTGAAGTTCTAGGGTTCGTAGGTGGTTTATTGATTGTCGCTGATGTGAGTTTGATTTGACGATTTTCATGTTTGATTAATCGTTAGATGAGGTTTTGGATTAAGATATCTGTAAATTGTTATTTTAATCATATGATGATTTTTGAAATCATTGAATGTTCCTGAATACAAATAGTTTCGACTTTTGATCACAAAGAATCTGTTCTTAAACGTAAAAATAATGACTACCAATCTGAATAAGTTGTTGATTTTGTTTTTTTAATAGATTACACGAGTCACTGTGAAAATGTATGAATCCTAAATGAGGTGTGTAGGTGGATACTTTATGTGTGTTTGGTTGGTCAACTTGCTTAATGGACCTGAGAGAAACACAATAACAATGGATGTTTTGCTTACATGACCGATGCTACTGTTGTAAACGGCCCTAGCTTAAACGGTTTAGCTCTAGCCGTCGACAAACCTGGATCTCTCTCCGACTACTACAATTTCCCCAAACAAAGGTACTCTAAATTAGGTCTAATACATATGAACACGTAGTGATGATTTGTTATTTAGTTAACAATCAATTGTGTAAGAGTCAAATTTGATGCATTTGTTATTTGGTTGATGATCTATGTTGTTTTCGGTGCGGTTTTGAGAAAGTTAAATCGAACAGGTGATGCAAAATTGAAGTTCTAGGGTTCGTAGGTGGTTTATTGATTGTCGCTGATGTGAGTTTGATTTGACGATTTTCATGTTTGATTAATCGTTAGATGAGGTTTTAGATTAAGATATCTGTAAATTGTTATTTTAATCATATGATGATTTTTGAAATCATTGAATGTTCCTGAATACAAATAGTTTCGACTTTTGATCACAAAGAATCTGTTCTTAAACGTAAAAATAATGACTACCAATCTGAATAAGTTGTTGATTTTGTTTTTTTAATAGATTATACGAGTCACTGTGAAAATGTATGAATCCTAAATGAGGTGTGTAGGTGGATACTTTATGTGTGTTTGGTTGGTCAACTTGCTTAATGGACCTGAGAGAAACACAATAACAATGGATGTTTTGCTTACATGACCGATGCTACTGTTGTAAACGGCCCTAGCTTAAACGGTTTAGCTCTAGCCGTCGACAAACCTGGATCTCTCTCCGACTACTACAATTTCCCCAAAAAAAGGTACTCTAAATTAGGTCTAATACATATGAACACGTAGTGATGATTTGTTATTTAGTTAACAATCAATTGTGTAAGAGTCAAATTTGATGCATTTGTTATTTGGTTGATGATCTATGTTGTTTTCGGTGCGGTTTTGAGAAAGTTAAATCGAACAGGTGATGCAAAATTGAAGTTCTAGGGTTCGTAGGTGGTTTATTGATTGTCGCTGATGTGAGTTTGATTTGACGATTTTCATGTTTGATTAATCGTTAGATGAGGTTTTGGATTAAGATATCTGTAAATTGTTATTTTAATCATATGATGATTTTTGAAATCATTGAATGTTCCTGAATACAAATAGTTTCGACTTTTGATCACAAAGAATCTGTTCTTAAACGTAAAAATAATGACTACCAATCTGAATAAGTTGTTGATTTTGTTTTTTTAATAGATTACACGAGTCACTGTGAAAATGTATGAATCCTAAATGAGGTGTGTAGGTGGATACTTTATGTGTGTTTGGTTGGTCAACTTGCTTAATGGACCTGAGAGAAACACAATAACAATGGATGTTTTGCTTACATGACCGATGCTACTGTTGTAAACGGCCCTAGCTTAAACGGTTTAGCTCTAGCCGTCGACAAACCTGGATCTCTCTCCGACTACTACAATTTCCCCAAACAAAGGTACTCTAAATTAGGTCTAATACATATGAACACGTAGTGATGATTTGTTATTTAGTTAACAATCAATTGTGTAAGAGTCAAATTTGATGCATTTGTTATTTGGTTGATGATCTATGTTGTTTTCGGTGCGGTTTTGAGAAAGTTAAATCGAACAGGTGATGCAAAATTGAAGTTCTAGGGTTCGTAGGTGGTTTATTGATTGTCGCTGATGTGAGTTTGATTTGACGATTTTCATGTTTGATTAATCGTTAGATGAGGTTTTGGATTAAGATATCTGTAAATTGTTATTTTAATCATATGATGATTTTTGAAATCATTGAATGTTCCTGAATACAAATAGTTTCGACTTTTGATCACAAAGAATCTGTTCTTAAACGTAAAAATAATGACTACCAATCTGAATAAGTTGTTGATTTTGTTTTTTTAATAGATTACACGAGTCACTGTGAAAATGTATGAATCCTAAATGAGGTGTGTAGGTGGATACTTTATGTGTGTTTGGTTGGTCAACTTGCTTAATGGACCTGAGAGAAACACAATAACAATGGATGTTTTGCTTACATGACCGATGCTACTGTTGTAAACGGCCCTAGCTTAAACGGTTTAGCTCTAGCCGTCGACAAACCTGGATCTCTCTCCGACTACTACAATTTCCCCAAAAAAAGGTACTCTAAATTAGGTCTAATACATATGAACACGTAGTGATGATTTGTTATTTAGTTAACAATCAATTGTGTAAGAGTCAAATTTGATGCATTTGTTATTTGGTTGATGATCTATGTTGTTTTCGGTGCGGTTTTGAGAAAGTTAAATCGAACAGGTGATGCAAAATTGAAGTTCTAGGGTTCGTAGGTGGTTTATTGATTGTCGCTGATGTGAGTTTGATTTGACGATTTTCATGTTTGATTAATCGTTAGATGAGGTTTTGGATTAAGATATCTGTAAATTGTTATTTTAATCATATGATGATTTTTGAAATCATTGAATGTTCCTGAATACAAATAGTTTCGACTTTTGATCACAAAGAATCTGTTCTTAAACGTAAAAATAATGACTACCAATCTGAATAAGTTGTTGATTTTGTTTTTTTAATAGATTACACGAGTCACTGTGAAAATGTATGAATCCTAAATGAGGTGTGTAGGTGGATACTTTATGTGTGTTTGGTTGGTCAACTTGCTTAATGGACCTGAGAGAAACACAATAACAATGGATGTTTTGCTTACATGACCGATGCTACTGTTGTAAACGGCCCTAGCTTAAACGGTTTAGCTCTAGCCGTCGACAAACCTGGATCTCTCTCCGACTACTACAATTTCCCCAAAAAAAGGTACTCTAAATTAGGTCTAATACATATGAACACGTAGTGATGATTTGTTATTTAGTTAACAATCAATTGTGTAAGAGTCAAATTTGATGCATTTGTTATTTGGTTGATGATCTATGTTGTTTTCGGTGCGGTTTTGAGAAAGTTAAATCGAACAGGTGATGCAAAATTGAAGTTCTAGGGTTCGTAGGTGGTTTATTGATTGTCGCTGATGTGAGTTTGATTTGACGATTTTCATGTTTGATTAATCGTTAGATGAGGTTTTGGATTAAGATATCTGTAAATTGTTATTTTAATCATATGATGATTTTTGAAATCATTGAATGTTCCTGAATACAAATAGTTTCGACTTTTGATCACAAAGAATCTGTTCTTAAACGTAAAAATAATGACTACCAATCTGAATAAGTTGTTGATTTTGTTTTTTTAATAGATTACACGAGTCACTGTGAAAATGTATGAATCCTAAATGAGGTGTGTAGGTGGATACTTTATGTGTGTTTGGTTGGTCAACTTGCTTAATGGACCTGAGAGAAACACAATAACAATGGATGTTTTGCTTACATGACCGATGCTACTGTTGTAAACGGCCCTAGCTTAAACGGTTTAGCTCTAGCCGTCGACAAACCTGGATCTCTCTCCGACTACTACAATTTCCCCAAAAAAAGGTACTCTAAATTAGGTCTAATACATATGAACACGTAGTGATGATTTGTTATTTAGTTAACAATCAATTGTGTAAGAGTCAAATTTGATGCATTTGTTATTTGGTTGATGATCTATGTTGTTTTCGGTGCGGTTTTGAGAAAGTTAAATCGAACAGGTGATGCAAAATTGAAGTTCTAGGGTTCGTAGGTGGTTTATTGATTGTCGCTGATGTGAGTTTGATTTGACGATTTTCATGTTTGATTAATCGTTAGATGAGGTTTTGGATTAAGATATCTGTAAATTGTTATTTTAATCATATGATGATTTTTGAAATCATTGAATGTTCCTGAATACAAATAGTTTCGACTTTTGATCACAAAGAATCTGTTCTTAAACGTAAAAATAATGACTACCAATCTGAATAAGTTGTTGATTTTGTTTTTTTAATAGATTACACGAGTCACTGTGAAAATGTATGAATCCTAAATGAGGTGTGTAGGTGGATACTTTATGTGTGTTTGGTTGGTCAACTTGCTTAATGGACCTGAGAGAAACACAATAACAATGGATGTTTTGCTTACATGACCGATGCTACTGTTGTAAACGGCCCTAGCTTAAACGGTTTAGCTCTAGCCGTCGACAAACCTGGATCTCTCTCCGACTACTACAATTTCCCCAAAAAAAGGTACTCTAAATTAGGTCTAATACATATGAACACGTAGTGATGATTTGTTATTTAGTTAACAATCAATTGTGTAAGAGTCAAATTTGATGCATTTGTTATTTGGTTGATGATCTATGTTGTTTTCGGTGCGGTTTTGAGAAAGTTAAATCGAACAGGTGATGCAAAATTGAAGTTCTAGGGTTCGTAGGTGGTTTATTGATTGTCGCTGATGTGAGTTTGATTTGACGATTTTCATGTTTGATTAATCGTTAGATGAGGTTTTGGATTAAGATATCTGTAAATTGTTATTTTAATCATATGATGATTTTTGAAATCATTGAATGTTCCTGAATACAAATAGTTTCGACTTTTGATCACAAAGAATCTGTTCTTAAACGTAAAAATAATGACTACCAATCTGAATAAGTTGTTGATTTTGTTTTTTTAATAGATTACACGAGTCACTGTGAAAATGTATGAATCCTAAATGAGGTGTGTAGGTGGATACTTTATGTGTGTTTGGTTGGTCAACTTGCTTAATGGACCTGAGAGAAACACAATAACAATGGATGTTTTGCTTACATGACCGATGCTACTGTTGTAAACGGCCCTAGCTTAAACGGTTTAGCTCTAGCCGTCGACAAACCTGGATCTCTCTCCGACTACTACAATTTCCCCAAAAAAAGGTACTCTAAATTAGGTCTAATACATATGAACACGTAGTGATGATTTGTTATTTAGTTAACAATCAATTGTGTAAGAGTCAAATTTGATGCATTTGTTATTTGGTTGATGATCTATGTTGTTTTCGGTGCGGTTTTGAGAAAGTTAAATCGAACAGGTGATGCAAAATTGAAGTTCTAGGGTTCGTAGGTGGTTTATTGATTGTCGCTGATGTGAGTTTGATTTGACGATTTTCATGTTTGATTAATCGTTAGATGAGGTTTTGGATTAAGATATCTGTAAATTGTTATTTTAATCATATGATGATTTTTGAAATCATTGAATGTTCCTGAATACAAATAGTTTCGACTTTTGATCACAAAGAATCTGTTCTTAAACGTAAAAATAATGACTACCAATCTGAATAAGTTGTTGATTTTGTTTTTTTAATAGATTACACGAGTCACTGTGAAAATGTATGAATCCTAAATGAGGTGTGTAGGTGGATACTTTATGTGTGTTTGGTTGGTCAACTTGCTTAATGGACCTGAGAGAAACACAATAACAATGGATGTTTTGCTTACATGACCGATGCTACTGTTGTAAACGGCCCTAGCTTAAACGGTTTAGCTCTAGCCGTCGACAAACCTGGATCTCTCTCCGACTACTACAATTTCCCCAAAAAAAGGTACTCTAAATTAGGTCTAATACATATGAACACGTAGTGATGATTTGTTATTTAGTTAACAATCAATTGTGTAAGAGTCAAATTTGATGCATTTGTTATTTGGTTGATGATCTATGTTGTTTTCGGTGCGGTTTTGAGAAAGTTAAATCGAACAGGTGATGCAAAATTGAAGTTCTAGGGTTCGTAGGTGGTTTATTGATTGTCGCTGATGTGAGTTTGATTTGACGATTTTCATGTTTGATTAATCGTTAGATGAGGTTTTGGATTAAGATATCTGTAAATTGTTATTTTAATCATATGATGATTTTTGAAATCATTGAATGTTCCTGAATACAAATAGTTTCGACTTTTGATCACAAAGAATCTGTTCTTAAACGTAAAAATAATGACTACCAATCTGAATAAGTTGTTGATTTTGTTTTTTTAATAGATTACACGAGTCACTGTGAAAATGTATGAATCCTAAATGAGGTGTGTAGGTGGATACTTTATGTGTGTTTGGTTGGTCAACTTGCTTAATGGACCTGAGAGAAACACAATAACAATGGATGTTTTGCTTACATGACCGATGCTACTGTTGTAAACGGCCCTAGCTTAAACGGTTTAGCTCTAGCCGTCGACAAACCTGGATCTCTCTCCGACTACTACAATTTCCCCAAAAAAAGGTACTCTAAATTAGGTCTAATACATATGAACACGTAGTGATGATTTGTTATTTAGTTAACAATCAATTGTGTAAGAGTCAAATTTGATGCATTTGTTATTTGGTTGATGATCTATGTTGTTTTCGGTGCGGTTTTGAGAAAGTTAAATCGAACAGGTGATGCAAAATTGAAGTTCTAGGGTTCGTAGGTGGTTTATTGATTGTCGCTGATGTGAGTTTGATTTGACGATTTTCATGTTTGATTAATCGTTAGATGAGGTTTTGGATTAAGATATCTGTAAATTGTTATTTTAATCATATGATGATTTTTGAAATCATTGAATGTTCCTGAATACAAATAGTTTCGACTTTTGATCACAAAGAATCTGTTCTTAAACGTAAAAATAATGACTACCAATCTGAATAAGTTGTTGATTTTGTTTTTTTAATAGATTACACGAGTCACTGTGAAAATGTATGAATCCTAAATGAGGTGTGTAGGTGGATACTTTATGTGTGTTTGGTTGGTCAACTTGCTTAATGGACCTGAGAGAAACACAATAACAATGGATGTTTTGCTTACATGACCGATGCTACTGTTGTAAACGGCCCTAGCTTAAACGGTTTAGCTCTAGCCGTCGACAAACCTGGATCTCTCTCCGACTACTACAATTTCCCCAAAAAAAGGTACTCTAAATTAGGTCTAATACATATGAACACGTAGTGATGATTTGTTATTTAGTTAACAATCAATTGTGTAAGAGTCAAATTTGATGCATTTGTTATTTGGTTGATGATCTATGTTGTTTTCGGTGCGGTTTTGAGAAAGTTAAATCGAACAGGTGATGCAAAATTGAAGTTCTAGGGTTCGTAGGTGGTTTATTGATTGTCGCTGATGTGAGTTTGATTTGACGATTTTCATGTTTGATTAATCGTTAGATGAGGTTTTGGATTAAGATATCTGTAAATTGTTATTTTAATCATATGATGATTTTTGAAATCATTGAATGTTCCTGAATACAAATAGTTTCGACTTTTGATCACAAAGAATCTGTTCTTAAACGTAAAAATAATGACTACCAATCTGAATAAGTTGTTGATTTTGTTTTTTTAATAGATTACACGAGTCACTGTGAAAATGTATGAATCCTAAATGAGGTGTGTAGGTGGATACTTTATGTGTGTTTGGTTGGTCAACTTGCTTAATGGACCTGAGAGAAACACAATAACAATGGATGTTTTGCTTACATGACCGATGCTACTGTTGTAAACGGCCCTAGCTTAAACGGTTTAGCTCTAGCCGTCGACAAACCTGGATCTCTCTCCGACTACTACAATTTCCCCAAAAAAAGGTACTCTAAATTAGGTCTAATACATATGAACACGTAGTGATGATTTGTTATTTAGTTAACAATCAATTGTGTAAGAGTCAAATTTGATGCATTTGTTATTTGGTTGATGATCTATGTTGTTTTCGGTGCGGTTTTGAGAAAGTTAAATCGAACAGGTGATGCAAAATTGAAGTTCTAGGGTTCGTAGGTGGTTTATTGATTGTCGCTGATGTGAGTTTGATTTGACGATTTTCATGTTTGATTAATCGTTAGATGAGGTTTTGGATTAAGATATCTGTAAATTGTTATTTTAATCATATGATGATTTTTGAAATCATTGAATGTTCCTGAATACAAATAGTTTCGACTTTTGATCACAAAGAATCTGTTCTTAAACGTAAAAATAATGACTACCAATCTGAATAAGTTGTTGATTTTGTTTTTTTAATAGATTACACGAGTCACTGTGAAAATGTATGAATCCTAAATGAGGTGTGTAGGTGGATACTTTATGTGTGTTTGGTTGGTCAACTTGCTTAATGGACCTGAGAGAAACACAATAACAATGGATGTTTTGCTTACATGACCGATGCTACTGTTGTAAACGGCCCTAGCTTAAACGGTTTAGCTCTAGCCGTCGACAAACCTGGATCTCTCTCCGACTACTACAATTTCCCCAAAAAAAGGTACTCTAAATTAGGTCTAATACATATGAACACGTAGTGATGATTTGTTATTTAGTTAACAATCAATTGTGTAAGAGTCAAATTTGATGCATTTGTTATTTGGTTGATGATCTATGTTGTTTTCGGTGCGGTTTTGAGAAAGTTAAATCGAACAGGTGATGCAAAATTGAAGTTCTAGGGTTCGTAGGTGGTTTATTGATTGTCGCTGATGTGAGTTTGATTTGACGATTTTCATGTTTGATTAATCGTTAGATGAGGTTTTGGATTAAGATATCTGTAAATTGTTATTTTAATCATATGATGATTTTTGAAATCATTGAATGTTCCTGAATACAAATAGTTTCGACTTTTGATCACAAAGAATCTGTTCTTAAACGTAAAAATAATGACTACCAATCTGAATAAGTTGTTGATTTTGTTTTTTTAATAGATTACACGAGTCACTGTGAAAATGTATGAATCCTAAATGAGGTGTGTAGGTGGATACTTTATGTGTGTTTGGTTGGTCAACTTGCTTAATGGACCTGAGAGAAACACAATAACAATGGATGTTTTGCTTACATGACCGATGCTACTGTTGTAAACGGCCCTAGCTTAAACGGTTTAGCTCTAGCCGTCGACAAACCTGGATCTCTCTCCGACTACTACAATTTCCCCAAAAAAAGGTACTCTAAATTAGGTCTAATACATATGAACACGTAGTGATGATTTGTTATTTAGTTAACAATCAATTGTGTAAGAGTCAAATTTGATGCATTTGTTATTTGGTTGATGATCTATGTTGTTTTCGGTGCGGTTTTGAGAAAGTTAAATCGAACAGGTGATGCAAAATTGAAGTTCTAGGGTTCGTAGGTGGTTTATTGATTGTCGCTGATGTGAGTTTGATTTGACGATTTTCATGTTTGATTAATCGTTAGATGAGGTTTTGGATTAAGATATCTGTAAATTGTTATTTTAATCATATGATGATTTTTGAAATCATTGAATGTTCCTGAATACAAATAGTTTCGACTTTTGATCACAAAGAATCTGTTCTTAAACGTAAAAATAATGACTACCAATCTGAATAAGTTGTTGATTTTGTTTTTTTAATAGATTACACGAGTCACTGTGAAAATGTATGAATCCTAAATGAGGTGTGTAGGTGGATACTTTATGTGTGTTTGGTTGGTCAACTTGCTTAATGGACCTGAGAGAAACACAATAACAATGGATGTTTTGCTTACATGACCGATGCTACTGTTGTAAACGGCCCTAGCTTAAACGGTTTAGCTCTAGCCGTCGACAAACCTGGATCTCTCTCCGACTACTACAATTTCCCCAAAAAAAGGTACTCTAAATTAGGTCTAATACATATGAACACGTAGTGATGATTTGTTATTTAGTTAACAATCAATTGTGTAAGAGTCAAATTTGATGCATTTGTTATTTGGTTGATGATCTATGTTGTTTTCGGTGCGGTTTTGAGAAAGTTAAATCGAACAGGTGATGCAAAATTGAAGTTCTAGGGTTCGTAGGTGGTTTATTGATTGTCGCTGATGTGAGTTTGATTTGACGATTTTCATGTTTGATTAATCGTTAGATGAGGTTTTGGATTAAGATATCTGTAAATTGTTATTTTAATCATATGATGATTTTTGAAATCATTGAATGTTCCTGAATACAAATAGTTTCGACTTTTGATCACAAAGAATCTGTTCTTAAACGTAAAAATAATGACTACCAATCTGAATAAGTTGTTGATTTTGTTTTTTTAATAGATTACACGAGTCACTGTGAAAATGTATGAATCCTAAATGAGGTGTGTAGGTGGATACTTTATGTGTGTTTGGTTGGTCAACTTGCTTAATGGACCTGAGAGAAACACAATAACAATGGATGTTTTGCTTACATGACCGATGCTACTGTTGTAAACGGCCCTAGCTTAAACGGTTTAGCTCTAGCCGTCGACAAACCTGGATCTCTCTCCGACTACTACAATTTCCCCAAAAAAAGGTACTCTAAATTAGGTCTAATACATATGAACACGTAGTGATGATTTGTTATTTAGTTAACAATCAATTGTGTAAGAGTCAAATTTGATGCATTTGTTATTTGGTTGATGATCTATGTTGTTTTCGGTGCGGTTTTGAGAAAGTTAAATCGAACAGGTGATGCAAAATTGAAGTTCTAGGGTTCGTAGGTGGTTTATTGATTGTCGCTGATGTGAGTTTGATTTGACGATTTTCATGTTTGATTAATCGTTAGATGAGGTTTTGGATTAAGATATCTGTAAATTGTTATTTTAATCATATGATGATTTTTGAAATCATTGAATGTTCCTGAATACAAATAGTTTCGACTTTTGATCACAAAGAATCTGTTCTTAAACGTAAAAATAATGACTACCAATCTGAATAAGTTGTTGATTTTGTTTTTTTAATAGATTACACGAGTCACTATGAAAATGTATGAATCCTAAATGAGGTGTGTAGGTGGATACTTTATGTGTGTTTGGTTGGTCAACTTGCTTAATGGACCTGAGAGAAACACAATAACAATGGATGTTTTGCTTACATGACCGATGCTACTGTTGTAAACGGCCCTAGCTTAAACGGTTTAGCTCTAGCCGTCGACAAACCTGGATCTCTCTCCGACTACTACAATTTCCCCAAAAAAAGGTACTCTAAATTAGGTCTAATACATATGAACACGTAGTGATGATTTGTTATTTAGTTAACAATCAATTGTGTAAGAGTCAAATTTGATGCATTTGTTATTTGGTTGATGATCTATGTTGTTTTCGGTGCGGTTTTGAGAAAGTTAAATCGAACAGGTGATGCAAAATTGAAGTTCTAGGGTTCGTAGGTGGTTTATTGATTGTCGCTGATGTGAGTTTGATTTGACGATTTTCATGTTTGATTAATCGTTAGATGAGGTTTTGGATTAAGATATCTGTAAATTGTTATTTTAATCATATGATGATTTTTGAAATCATTGAATGTTCCTGAATACAAATAGTTTCGACTTTTGATCACAAAGAATCTGTTCTTAAACGTAAAAATAATGACTACCAATCTGAATAAGTTGTTGATTTTGTTTTTTTAATAGATTACACGAGTCACTGTGAAAATGTATGAATCCTAAATGAGGTGTGTAGGTGGATACTTTATGTGTGTTTGGTTGGTTAACTTGCTTAATGGACCTGAGAGAAACACAATAACAATGGATGTTTTGCTTACATGACCGATGCTACTGTTGTAAACGGCCCTAGCTTAAACGGTTTAGCTCTAGCCGTCGACAAACCTGGATCTCTCTCCGACTACTACAATTTCCCCAAAAAAAGGTACTCTAAATTAGGTCTAATACATATGAACACGTAGTGATGATTTGTTATTTAGTTAACAATCAATTGTGTAAGAGTCAAATTTGATGCATTTGTTATTTGGTTGATGATCTATGTTGTTTTCGGTGCGGTTTTGAGAAAGTTAAATCGAACAGGTGATGCAAAATTGAAGTTCTAGGGTTCGTAGGTGGTTTATTGATTGTCGCTGATGTGAGTTTGATTTGACGATTTTCATGTTTGATTAATCGTTAGATGAGGTTTTGGATTAAGATATCTGTAAATTGTTATTTTAATCATATGATGATTTTTGAAATCATTGAATGTTCCTGAATACAAATAGTTTCGACTTTTGATCACAAAGAATCTGTTCTTAAACGTAAAAATAATGACTACCAATCTGAATAAGTTGTTGATTTTGTTTTTTTAATAGATTACACGAGTCACTGTGAAAATGTATGAATCCTAAATGAGGTGTGTAGGTGGATACTTTATGTGTGTTTGGTTGGTCAACTTGCTTAATGGACCTGAGAGAAACACAATAACAATGGATGTTTTGCTTACATGACCGATGCTACTGTTGTAAACGGCCCTAGCTTAAACGGTTTAGCTCTAGCCGTCGACAAACCTGGATCTCTCTCCGACTACTACAATTTCCCCAAAAAAAGGTACTCTAAATTAGGTCTAATACATATGAACACGTAGTGATGATTTGTTATTTAGTTAACAATCAATTGTGTAAGAGTCAAATTTGATGCATTTGTTATTTGGTTGATGATCTATGTTGTTTTCGGTGCGGTTTTGAGAAAGTTAAATCGAACAGGTGATGCAAAATTGAAGTTCTAGGGTTCGTAGGTGGTTTATTGATTGTCGCTGATGTGAGTTTGATTTGACGATTTTCATGTTTGATTAATCGTTAGATGAGGTTTTGGATTAAGATATCTGTAAATTGTTATTTTAATCATATGATGATTTTTGAAATCATTGAATGTTCCTGAATACAAATAGTTTCGACTTTTGATCACAAAGAATCTGTTCTTAAACGTAAAAATAATGACTACCAATCTGAATAAGTTGTTGATTTTGTTTTTTTAATAGATTACACGAGTCACTGTGAAAATGTATGAATCCTAAATGAGGTGTGTAGGTGGATACTTTATGTGTGTTTGGTTGGTCAACTTGCTTAATGGACCTGAGAGAAACACAATAACAATGGAGGATACTTTGTGTTTTTGGTTGGTCATGCAATACACGCGCGGCAACCTCATATTTAGCCAACTAAATTGTGACATGTGGTTGTGTTTGTAAAATTCGGATGTTAAGCGCAATAGCAAATGTTTAGAGGATGCATTAGCTGTGAGTATTACCTAATTAATAGATTTTAGTATGTTTTCTTTATTAAATTTTTGCATGTTTTTTTGTTGACTTTATGTTTT
Source organism: Smallanthus sonchifolius (assembly GCA_023525975.1). Classification (NCBI taxonomy): domain Eukaryota; kingdom Viridiplantae; phylum Streptophyta; class Magnoliopsida; order Asterales; family Asteraceae; genus Smallanthus; species Smallanthus sonchifolius. Next base: position 24,236,301 of record CM042043.1, read on the forward strand.
GTTTTTTATTTATTTACTGAAATTTGCAGTCGACATTTATCAACAAGAATTAAAAACTTAGGATTGGAAGTTAGATGATGAGCAGATGGATGTAAGTAAACTAATTGCAAATAATGTAAGAAAGTTCCTCTTCCTTTTTAGTTTTTTATGATATTTGTACGCCTTCAAAAGCATGCCTTTTATGCAAAAACTAAAGATTACATGCGTAGATGAAAGTCATGAAACTATTACTCTCTCTATTAAGTGACAACGTTCATGAGAAGTGTATTACAAGTAATAAAACATAAATTACAAGTAATGAAGCATAAATTAAAAGTTAACAGAGTATAAAGTAATGCTGTCGAAACAGTGACAGAATATGGGAATTTAATAAGAAGTTTAGTTGGCACAGGGACGGCCGAGCACTCAACCCCGTTATAAGAAGAGTAGCAGATGCAATCACAAGCCTTGCTCATGAGAATACCAATATCAAGAACTGGGTTAGGTCACTTTAAGTTACCATTTACCAGTAAGGATTTATGTATTATAATTTTTTTGTTATAGTTTTGTTTTTCTCTATAATCTACATTATAGTTTTTTTTTGCTCATGGAATGCCTTTGTGTTTTCAGTTTGAGCAGGTATTTCCCCGCTCAGCATTTTGGGTAGCGACCTTGATAAACCAGTAAATTGGCTACCAGATTCTACAATCCTATAGCCAAACTCCCTTTAAAGGTCTTAAACAGGGTTTTACTATTCATAATATATGATAAATTACTTGCACTAAAAGAATGTTTAACCTTTTTTCTAATGCAAGGTTACATGGTAAGGTGTTTCTTCTTTTGCGTTGCAGCCAAGGACTTCGAATTTTATAAAAAAAAAAGATGAAAGCTAATCATTAAATAAATAAAAGTTTTCTAAAAAGCTAAAAAAATACACCAAACGGTTTCAAAACTTTATAAAAAAAACTAAATCATTAAATAAACCAAAGGCTTTGAAAAGCCACGCGCAAGGAATTCGCGGCGCAACGTGCGCGGGGAATCCACCTAGTTTATATAACTTTAATACGTAAACTCGTACAAAACTGAAAAGCATGGATGACAGTTGTGACCAATCATGTTGTTCATGCATTGTCCCAAGTTGGAAACTCATATGTAGGCCTGACAATCTCAGCCCAAACCTATACATTTGGGTCAATATGGACTTCTTAAAATATAGGAATGGGTAATTTTGGACCATTTAAAACCTTGAACAGGTCGTAATGGGCAGGTGTGAAAATAAAAAAGGGGATGGGCGGGTCAGGATGGGCCAAATGATAAAAGAGAACAGGTCATAATGGGTCCTGAGTTGTTTCTGCTACCTTCATCGCATCATCTTCCAACTAAAAAAAACCCTAATCGCATCATCTTCCAAGCTCTACAGCAGCTTCGCATCATCTTCATCGAAGAAAATTATCACACACTCTGCTACCATTCGCTGGATTTGGGGTCTGAGTTTTGATTTGTTTTCCAAATTCCACCGAGAAATCAGTGCCCTCGATCCGCCGTCACGACGACCGAGATCCTCCTCTTTCAACACACTTTCTTCTCCGATCAATTTCTCTTCGAGATCTTTCAGGTAAGCCTTCTTTCTAGTCCTCTTTCTTTATACATACTTCTGAATTTATTGCACTATATTCATTTACAATGGCAAGCAACGATACTAGTGGAATAGGTTTTTCTGGTTGTAGGCCTCATGTTTTTTAAAGATTTAAGAACCCTAGAAGAAGACCTGTGGGAGTTATAGGGTTTTTATGTTGATATTGTGGTTTGTATGAAATTAGAAAATAAGTTTGTTTTATTTTTTTGATTTCTAGAGTTTGTATTAACCATTTGCATTCTATCATGATAATAATTAAGAAAAATACCATAAATGATGACACTAAACTATTGATTTATCAACAGCAGATTAACACATCAAATCAAACTTCATCTAAAACTGGTCCATGAGAATTGTAAAACTTAACTTTTTAAAAAAAATTAATTTGTAAGATCAACAGATTGAAATATAATCCTAATTAAAAGCAGTCTGTGATCTAAAACATGCTATTTTGACATTTTCAGATATGAAACAGAGCATATAGAAAAGATTACACTTTAGATCTCATCAAAAAGAGGAGAATAAAAAAACCATCACAGCAAAACAACTTGCAGATTAAAAAAATATATATTCTGCAACAAAAACACTCTATCAGCTTCAAATCATAATCACAAAAAGAACCCGTTCTGACCCGAACCAAAATGTCATTTTTTTTCTGAAACAACCCGTTCTGACCCGTGACCCGAACCCGCCCAACCCGCCCAGTTTGCCAGACCTACTCATATGCATTAAAGTGTTTAAAAATAATTAAAAAAATTATATAACTAATTGGAGAAACAGAAGGGAAAAAAAGGTTGAAAATGCATAGAAAAGTGACAAGTGTATAAAAAAACTTTTATTTATTAACAATGTTTTCAGAACCGGATCGGACATCGAACCGTTCACCTTAAAGGTTCACTGGTCCGACCGGTCGAACTGGATTTAAGAACCAGATGACGTAATAAATAATAAAAAAATATATATATATAATTTAAAATAAAATATATTTACAATATTAATTTGAATGTCTTTTTATTTTGGTTCATAATGTTAAATTAAATGAATAAAATGAGCTTTTATGAAACATTTTTAAACCCTATATACAACATGTTGAAAGACGCCTCATCTTCTTCCAGCCGTCATCTCTTTCTCACTCCACTCCCCCTCTCTCTATGGTAACATCTCTTTCCGGCGTTTTTCTCAGGCATACCGAACCAATCGTTGGCCGCCGGTTCACGGTTGGACTGCCCACCCGGAAGAACCGGCTGGTTTTAAGGAAACGACTCAAATACTTGTGATCGGACCGCCGGTGACAGCGGTTCCCGGTCAGACCGGCCGGTCCGGTCCGGTTTTAATAGCATTGTTTATTAAATAACTAGGTTAGAAAGCCCTGTATTACACGGGTTAAATAAATACAATAGTATATACTTGATAATAAATATTTACATATTACATATATAGGAAAATGTTCAGGTAAAAATGATTATAATTTTAAGAAGGGTGAGAATGATTTAGGGTCATTAGATCAAATGGTAGAAAATATTGAATGATTGAGATTAAATTGTAAGAGAAAAAGTTGTTGGAATGGTATTTTAGTCTTGGCCGCTTTTGTTGACTTTTTATCAAGTTCCCCCCATTTTTTAAACGTTCATAACTTTTACATATGACATAATTTAAAAAAAAATACACCATAAAAACGAGCGTTTTTTATCTTTAAAACGAGTATAGTGTTGTATACGAAAACGAAAAAAATTATGTTTTCCAGCTTATTGTGTAATTTGTCAGGTCATTGTGTCAAATGTTTTTTTATCATTGTGTTATATGTATTCATCATTTTGTCAAATATTTTTCATCATTGTGTTATATGTATTCATCATTGTGTTTTACGTTTTCCAGCTCATTGTGTAATTCGTTCAAATATGTCAGGTCATTGTGTAATGTAAGGCCTGGTCATTGTGTAATATGCTCATTTTGTCAAATATTTTTCATCATTGTGTTATATGTATTTATCATTGTGTTTTATATTTTCCAGCTCATTGTGTAATTTGCTCATTATTGTGTAATTTGTTCAAATATGTCAGGTCATTCTATAATGTCAGGTCTGGTTATTGTGTAATTTGCTCATTGTGTAATATGCTCATTTTGTCAAATATTTTTTATCATTGTGTTATATGTATTAATCATTGTATTTTACGTTTTTCAACTCATTGCGTAATTTGCTTATTTTATCAAATATTTTTTATTATTGTGTTATATGTATTCATCATTGTGTTTTACGTTTTCCAGCTCATTGTGTAATTCGCTAGGTCATTGTGTAATATCAGTTCATTGTGTAATATCAGGTCTGGTCATTGTTTAATATCATGTCTGGTCATTGTGTAATGTCAGGTCTGTTCATTGTGTAATGTCAGGTCTGAACATTGTGTCAAATATTTTTTATCATTGTGTTATATGTATTCATTATTTTGCCAAATATTTATCATCATTGTGTTATATGTATTAATCATTGTGTTTTACGTTTTCCAGCTCATTGTGTAATTTGCTCATTATTGTGTAATTCGCTCAAATATGTTAGGTAATTGTGTAATTTGCTTATTGTGTAATATGCTTATTTTGTCAAAAAAATTTCATCATTATGTTATGTGTATTTATCATTGTGTTTTACGTTTTCCAGCTCATTGTGTAATTTGCTCATTATTATGTAATTCGCTCAAATATGTCAGGTCATTGTATAATTTAAGGTCTGGTCATTGTGTAATTTGCTCATTGTGTAATATCAGTTCATTGTGTAATATAAGGTCTGATATTACACAATGATCTGGTATATTACACAATGATCAGACCTGATATATTACACAATGACCAGACCTGATATATTACACAATGACCTGACATATTACACAATGATCATTATGACCTTATATTACACAATGACCTGGTATATTACACAATGACCATTTTTTCATGCCTTTAAAAATAATAAAATTACACATGTCAAGCTCAGAATACTTCTTACCCTTCTTATTTTTAAAACCCTTTTTACCATAACCTAACCCTACATATATATGACATATTACATAGTTTTTTAATACAAATTTTAAAAATGTCATATAGTTATTTTTAAAATGTTTTATAAAAAAAATAAAAAAATGTTCAAATTAAAAAAATGTTTTATGAACAAGCCTATATTTTTGTTAAATAAAAAACGTTTTATAAAAACAATTATAGAAATTATTATTATTTAATAAGAGAGACAAAAAACAAAAAAAATTATCAAGAAACAATTAAAGAAAATTTATGCAATTAATAGGAGAGAGACGAAAAAATTTGTCATTAAAACTTTTATTTATTATAGAGTATAGATATAGATATAGATACAGAAGTAGAGGTGGGCAAAAAAACCGGTTTCAAACCGGGTCACCGGAACCCGACCCGAACCGGTTTCACGACCAAACCGGTTTCACCCAACCCGATCCGAGACCCGATCCAAACCTGTAGGTGTGTAACCAGTTTTAAAAAAAATTTTGGAGGCCGGTTCTTAACCCGACCCGAACCGGTTTCACCCTCAAACCGGTTTCGGGCCCGACCCGGTTCTCAAACCGGTTCGGAACCGGTTCGAACCGTTGGGATTTTCGATTTTAACGGCTTTATAGCCGTTGGAACGGCTATATGACCTTTTTTTTTGTATTTTGGAGCCCCTATAACTTGTATAAATAGGTGTGGGTTGTATTGGTTCAACCACACAATTCCAAAACACTCTCATTTCTCAAAAACGCTCTTATTTCTCAAAAACGCTCACGCTCGAAAGTCGAAACTCTCAAAATGGCAAACGAGTCTCAACAATCTAATATTTTTGGTGCTTCTCAAAGTGTTAGTGCTCCCACGGTTGTGCGAGTTATTCCTACAACAAGGAATCCCAATGTTTGGCAACATTTTGATTTATACGAAATGTCGAATGGTGGTCATAAGATTAATTTTTAAACTTTATTTGTTTTGTAATTTCTAAACTTTATCTTGTATGTTTTGTAATTTTTAAGTTAAGTTAATATCTTTAACGGTTAATTTTTTAAAAAATTAACGGTTTTTTTTTTAAAAAAATCCGGGTAAACCGGTTTGGGACCCGAACCGGTTTAGTAGCCAACCCGGTCCTCAACCCGGTCCTCAACCCGGTCCGATCCGGTTTGGTAGGGTTGGGTTCGATGATCCTTGAACCCGGTTCGTGACCCGAACCGGTTCGTACGTCGACCCGGTCCAAGCGGGTATTGCCCAACCCGACCCGGTTTTAAACCCGAACCGGTTTCGTTTGAAACCCGATTTGTACACCTCTATATAGAAGTATAGATTTAAAATCCTTGTTTTAAATGGGTTATAACTTATTATAAAACAACATTTTTTTGTGAATACCATTTAGATGTTATCAGTTATCAGTGAAATAAAAAATAATGAAATATACTATTTTTTAACATAAAAAACACTTTATAAAAATAATCATAGAAAATCATTATTATTTAATAGGAGAGAGGCGGGAAACAAAATTTATAATTTTTTTTAAAGAAATCAGTATAATTAATAGGAGAGAGAGACGAGAAAAAATGATAAAGATGAATATAGAAATCCCAAGTGTCCATCAAAACTTTTATTTATTATATAATATATAATTATATAGATAAGCGGTAACTGGTCATTGAAGTAATTTATTCTCTTTGACAAAACAAAATTTTTCTTTCATCTTCTCCGACAACACCATCTTTCTTACATCCAAATTGTGAAGCCCGGAATCACAAAAAAAAAAAAGTTTTATTCAAGAGGAAAGGCTTTACAATCTATACTATATAATAAATAAAGGTTTTTAGAGTCAATTGTCACCTCCATATTCATTTTCATTATTTTTTTCACGTCTCTCTCTTATTTAATGTACTTCTATCTTTAAATAATAATATATATTTAAAGAAAATATTAATTACACTAATAAAAACATTTATTTTAAATTATTTCTTCTTATAAGAAACTTTAAAATTTAATTATTTAACTTTTATTTCAATCAAATAGTAATTGAAAGTTAAATTACATTAAATAGTAATTAATGTATTTTCGAAACTCAATTATATATTAATTTTTACATATTTTGAGTTTGTTTATATCCGTAGTATATGTAATATATTTTTACACCTATAAAATATATACATAAAGATTTAAAAATTTTAAATATTGATTGTTCACCTCGTGTGTAAACACGGGATCTAAACTAGTTCTTTAATGTAGTTTCTTTTAGGGGCCGATGGACGTTGACTCTATGTGGTCACATGATCCCATTGTTTTTTCAAATTTATATAATTTATACAGAACGTATAATACCAAATTTTTAACCGACCCTGGATTTTTCGAATCTTAACCCAAATTAAATTTGTGACCCCTAAACTCAATAAAAGAAGAATTGTATAAAATGTAGCTTTACTAAAAATAAAATAACGTTTAGTATTTTATTCTATTTAAATCATAAATTTGTTAAGCCCAAATTATATTTTTATTTCAATAGCCTAAAACTAAAATTAAGTTAAGCCCAAATTTATATAAACTTGTCCAACTGCCCATCCCATTCACTTACCCAAATAACTAACTTAAGCATTACCCAATTTCTTATCTAACTACCTATAAGGCTATAACTCACTTATTGTCCCCCAATTATTTCCTAAATCTACTTTATAAATCATTAACAATCGATAACTACGGTCTACCAATCGACCAGAAAGAGAAAGCAGAAGCAATCATGGTAGTAACCAGTCGATCTGCTCGGCCACTAGCAACCATCGGACCAAAACCAATCGACCACCAACCGTCATCTTTCTCCATATTGGCGTCTTTTTCTTTTTCAACTTTTACACTTTATTACTTTAATAATGGTGAAATTTGATGTAGACCTAAATTCTTGAACGGAACCTGAAACTTGATTAGTTAATTGCAACTATATACTGTTAGCCATCTGGTGCAATGGTAGCCTCAAGACTTCCCATAGTGGAGGTCTTGGGTTTGAATCCTGGCCACAACAAAAAAAAAGGTTTGTGGCTAGGTTAGGGGGTTTATACAGTTGGGAGGTTCCTCATGTGATGGGCTACCCTAGATGTTCTAAGTGTTGCCTAGAAGAAAACTCAATTATCCTAGAATATCTAGGTGTTGTTCAAAAAAATAAATAAATTGAAACTATATTCTTTGATTTGAAACTTGAGTCACTTTAGTTTTTTAGTTTTTTTTTACTCTGATTGGTTTTTATTAGAACATAAGTGATTTTAGTTGTTCTTGAATTTGGTTCTTAGAATTAATTGTTAAAACTTGAATTTCATGTGACACGACCTGAAAACTCTGTTATTTGACTAACCCGAAAATTCTAATGTCGAGTTAGAAATTTGAGCACCCATTAAAAAATGAACATATAGAGAAAAAAAATCCTGGATCCGTAACTGGTTTCTCCTGTAAAATATATATACGCCGCATAAACAATTCAACTTATATTTAATAACCGCGTGTAAATAAATAAAATTTTGAATTCTTAATAAAAAAGTGTCAATATTTAAAGTTTACCCATGAGACACTAGTGTATGTAATGATCATATCAAACCACAAGTCAGTGGGAAATAGACCGAAAACAATTTTATTCACGTAATAGAGCCCTAGAACCATACGATACATGCATGTCACCCTTTTTATTTTCTGGTAAACTGTTTATTTTACAATTATATTCATTGACTTTTAATTTACCAATAAAATATATAATAATTCCTACAGAAATAAATCAAAACTATAAAGAAAAATATAAGACATATTTGACTTGATGAGGTTGATGAGACTCCATCAAATATACATATGATATACATTGCATCTTCATTAGGTAACCTTTGTAGCCACGTAAGTTGGTGATTTGTGTTCATTGTAACCATTCGTAGTGTCCTTTGGATTTCAAAAGAAACAATAATAACCGTGATATGTATAAACTTTTAGTTTAGTAGTTCGTATATTGATTTGAACCTAATTTAATAATATTTAATAGGATTATTAGATTTTAATAATCCCACCTTTTATCAATTGACCAATAATAATCCCAACTGAGAATATTCTTACCACCGGTCCCTACTTTCAAACTATTTTTTTACATTGGACCCCCGTTAAAAAAACTTAACGCCGTTAGAGTTTATATGACGTGGACATCTACAAACAGCTGGAAAGTCGAGCCAAGCTAGCAGTGGTCTCGTGGTTGCTTTTGAAATTAGCTCTGGTGGTGTTTAACTGATCTCGTGGGCCCGGAAAGTCCAAACAAAGACAACGGTTGTGTTTAACGTGACTAGTTAAACACGATCATGGCCAATTTCAAAAGCCAACACGAGACCACTGCTAGCTTGGCTCGACTTTCCGGCGGTTTGCAGATGTCCACATCATATAAACTCTAACGACGTTAAGTTTTTTTAACGGGGGGTCCAATGTAAAAAAATAGTTTGAAAGTACGGACCGGTGGTAAGAATATTCTCAGTTGGGATTATTATTGGACAATTGGTAAAAGATGAGATTATTAAAATCCAATAAACATATTATAGAATGTATTTCACAAGCAGTGACAGAGCCATAAAATTTTCCTATGGGATTGTTAGTTTTTGATGCTTGAATTTCTAACAAGCTGACATATGATTTTTTTGTGCCGGTTCGGTTCAGGTCTGGTCGGTCACTCAGTAAAATATGATACGATAATAAAAATACATCATTGTAGGCAATTCGGTGGTTCTCGCTTTGCCAAAGTTCGCATGTCGCTAATGCCTCAATTTGCCGATTGTTTTTATGTTAGGGTTAGGTTTGAATGTAAGGAAATTGGGTATTTGAGTTAATGGTTATAGACTTATGGGATTGGTAAAATGAGTTAGCTTAAAGTTTTGTTCTTAGGCTCATTAGAATGGATCCAATATATTTTGAGCCAAAAAAAAATATAATTTGAGTTCAACATTTTTATTTTTAACAAATAAACTGCTAATTATTAAACCATTTTTTTTCTTTAGAGTTTAGACACTTTTTTCAAGTTTTAGGGTCGAATGTATATTTTTTAAATTAATTGGGTTAACCTTAAAGATTTGGTGATTATTTTAAATTTTAAACACATTGAGTTGTCCTGGTATGTGACACAATTTGTGTTTATTAGGCCGTAACTTTTTTACATTTTAGTTTTAATTTTATTATGTCATCGGTTAAGTTGTTATAACTGGTAAGATTGTTGATTTGTGACCTTGAGTTTGTATGTTCGAGCCGTGGGAAACAAACTCCTACCCAAAGTGTAGGGTAAGACTACGTACATTAGATCGCAAAGCGTTCCTACCCTTCCCAGACTCTACGCAAATGCAGGAGTTAAGTCAAACACCGGGTACGCCCTTATTCAGTTTTGACGATAATGATATATAATTTTGATAAATGGTTGAATAAATTACACAATTTTTTTTTCATTTACTTTTTAAAATCAGTCGTCGTTGTCTTCGTCATTTCTAGTTAATATCATCATCATCATCATTTCTAGTTAATACTAACTTAAAAACCAATGTTCGTCACCACCATCCCCAACTTTAATATAATATCAAAGCTAGCCCCTCGATTTTGAATATTGTCACTTTGATTCCCTTAAGTTTGTAAAGTTTTAAGTATACCCTCTGTAGTATATATAATCTGATTTTTTATCAATAATTTTCGTTCGTTAGTTTTAAAAATAAAATAATTATGGTTGTGTTTAGTTCTTTCTCTTGGTGTCCCGGTATAAATTTTGTTAAAAACGAAATTTTATTCAAATTAGGGTATTGTTTAGGTATCGTAGGTTACATCGACTGAAGAATAAATACAGAAAAATAACTCAAAGTCTAATTATTTATTTATTTAAAACAGAAAAATAAATACATTTAATTTATTTAAAAGAAAAAAACTTGAATATTTATAAACTTGAAAACTTTATAAAAACTTTAAAACATTTATAGATAAAACATAAACTTATATAAAATACTTATACACTTGTAATCTACAAGGAACCATTTTTATAAACTTATATTTGTAGTTGTTATTTAACTATTCTAAACAACTTCTAAATATTATAAGTCATGTTTTTATAAAATAAATACTTGATGATTAAACACTTTAAATAATTTTAATTGATTATAATAATCATTTTAATTAGATGAAGTATTTACTTTCAAACTCTTTTAAATAATTATTAATACTTAATAATTATTTATTTATTTAGATAATTATTTTTCCTTAATAATTATTTACTATACTTATTATTTATCCTTAATAATTGTTATTTATTCTTTTAGATAGCTACTATTTATATTAAATAATTATTTAACCCATTTAAATAATTATTTGTTACCCTTAATACTTGTCTATTCATTACTTAATATTTTACTTTCATTTAAAGAAAAACTATTACTTAACACATGTGTAGACAATAATTTATTTATAATTCTTTTAAACTTCAAACTTAATAAACTTTATAATGTTTATTTAAAACTTGTTATAACTCCAACTTTATAACACAAATCATTCCCGCCTTCCCATTTGAAACCCTAGTTAAATCTTAGAATCTTGGATCCTTGTCATATACTTTAGTGTCATACTTTAAACTCTAGACTTTGTAAATAGGCTTGTTGTGAGGATATTCTCCTTCAAAGCTTTGCTACCCTTAATCCTTGTTAGATACTCCTTCATCTTTCCAACTAAGTATACTTAGCCTGCTTTTGTTTTGTTTTGTTTATAAACTTGGGGTGAAACATGTATTAAACTTTTAGACTTATACAATTCAAACACAACTATGTCTATATGTTTTTTTTTCTCTGTGTTATATGCTTTGAGACTTGCATGCTTAAATTAAACTTAAAACTAGCATATTTATTAACTTTGGCCGAGCCTACAGTGACAATGATAGATCTATCGTATTTGACCAATTCACCAAGATTGATTGACCCTTCGGGGGGAGCCCATGGTGATTGTTACTGGACTTAAACTTTTAAGGGTAATCTGCGGGTTATGTCTAAACTTGGTTGGAGGGTTGATATGCACAATGTTTAAGGTGTTTGTTCTCACACTTATACCTTAGAATGCATGTACATATTGAATTGTAAAACTTTCAAAAACTTTGTCAAAACTTTTATATCTCACCAACTATTTTTAGTTGACAGTTTACTTAACATGTTTCAGGTGCTCAAGTTTGAGGCTTTCCCTGTGATCATATAGGATGCTTTTGGACCTAGAAATACTTATCAATTTAAGCTTATGCTATTGTTATGTTTTGTTGAACACTTGTTACTTTCCCTTGTATTTGAACCTTGAAGTTATTAATGAAATATTTAAACTTTAATAGTCAACCATGTGCTGTTGAACAACCGCGTCCCCCCGATGTGTAATCCGCCGTCGATTGGGGTGTGACAGAAGATTCACCCTATAAATAGATATGCTCGGTCGTTGAAATGAAAACACAAACACAACCACCACCACCATTTATACACACACGCATATCGAGGAGATCAGAGTGACGGGTACAAGCACAGCGGTTATGTGTGCGGTACGCTGCGAGTACAGTTCAAGTTAGTAAAGTGTCTAGACGAGGAACAAACTGTCACACCCCGCCAAGGCGGAAACGCGAGGCACGACGTTCACTGGTTTCCAAAGCATATGATTACCGCAAACACATACATGATAAATGGATACATAAATGAGTTTAAAGTTTTACATTACAAAATGTAAAATGAGTTTACAAAACATTAAGATTTCACAAATATGACTCAATTCGATGAGTTATACAAGGGAAATCCTCCTTGAGTAGTATCCATCGTGCATGCATGTAATCTACATTGCTAACCTTGAAATCACGTTCAGTTACCTGAAAAACATACTTAAAATCGTCAACACGAGGTTGGTGAGTTCACAGGTTTAATCAAATAGTTCTTTGCAAAATTTCATTGTTCGTAAATAGTTTCAGTTGTATGTGATAAACAGAATAAGAATTGTTGACCCATTTGTAAACTAGCTAGGAATACAAATAATATGTTCCTACATGAGGCGTAACCAAACCATGACAATTGTACACGCCCCTAATTTCGTTATCCGGTTCTATGCGGCCATAAATCCTCCAGATTGTGGTTAGCGCGACTAACCATGACCGGGAGACGTCACTCTCCATAGTACTATTCATAGGACCCCTAGGCTACAGTTAATGGTTACTACGTTGTTCCAGGGGACTTTTCCGGCCTCAAATTGTTGTTCTCATCTCATGTAATCATACAAGTCGTGTCTTATTCTCTTGTTATCCCATAAAATAATTGTAAGTATGTTTTTCCCCCAAATATTGAAAACAGTAAAAAGGGGCCGTGAAACTCACCTTGAGTTTGTGTATATACTTGTGATAAAACTTGTTGTAGTCAACCTTGACTATTCGTACCCTAGATACCAAGGGTAAATTGTTGTTAAGACCAACGTCTTAATTGTAAATTGTTCACCGACCTTGTAAATCTGATTGTGTTTGTTTAAATATCGTTTTAGTTTTCCAACACATGTTTTGTTATAAAGTAGTTTTGAGTTACTGCCCAACTGGGACTGTTGTACAGGTGTCGAAACTTCTTAGTTTCGATTGGGTATATGTGTGTCGAAACTACTTAGTTTCGATGGAGTGGTCAGGAGTCGAAACTACCTAGTTTCGATTGAGAAAAGGTATCGAAACTACCTAGTTTCGATTGAGTATTTGCTATCGAAACTACCTAGTTTCGATTGAGTAAAAGACATCAAAACTCCTAGTTTCGATGGATCAACAGGTATCGAAACTCCTAGTTTCGATTGAGTTAACTGGTATCGAAACTCCTAGTTTCGATTACTGGACTTCTGTTTGACAGAATCAGTCCTGCATATTTTTATGTTTTAAACTTGAATTCGACACACTCTTCTCGTTATCTTTCTTGCGTTTAAACATTTTGTACGTTTAGCTACGGTTTTGAAGAACATAATATGAAAAATATCGAGTTTTTACCTTAAAAACAGGAATGAAATTGATGAGAGAAAACAGAGAAAAGTCTTGAATCTTCTGCAGAAACACTTGAAATTCTTCTTAAAACAGCAAATTATGGTGAATTTCGCCTTGAAACTGGACTTCGAAATGAAGAGAATTGGAATGTTTGCCGTATGAAAATGAGAGATAAATGGGAATTGTGAGAAAAATGATTGAAAGGAGTATGGTTATGTTCTGAGTTTTTTTCACAAGTGGGAGTATGGGTTAATTTGAAAATATGTGAGATTGGGGATGGTTTCCTCTGCCCTTCGACCGAGAAGTCAAATAAGTGGGTTTGAGGTTAAAATAAATCAAACCATTTGATTTAAGTGTAACTTAATATCGATTAGAGTTTCAAAAGGGGGTAGTTTAATTTGGTTTATTTTCTCACGGTATTATAATTTAACAAGTTTATGGCTCGTTAAAGAAAAACATTGAAATCTTGGATTGTATAATCCGTTGAGGTGATTATTTGTAGGTATAAACACCTAAAAGTGACGCTACCCAATAGCGTTTTCGAAAGAGTTTGTTAGTTTACTTTTACGTATACTATATGATTTATTCTAAAAATAAGTTATTGACCAATGAAACGTATACGCTTGGATATTTAATTTATCCACTATTGTTCGTCTTAGTCGGTTTGTACTGGTACTTGCACCGGTAATTCCTAGAATTACCCAAGTATAAATTGAGACCATGTACGATCTTTGCTAGACTCTAAAGTCCTTGTTTGTGAAATTAAATAAATCACAAAAGTAATTATAATGTAAACTCGTTTATTGTAATGTAAACTTGTTCATAATGTATACGGATATTGACCTGAAATGTCGGGTTGTCACATTCTCCCCATGTTAACAGAATTTCGTCCCGAAATTCAATTTGTGTTATCTTGAACTGGTGTATCCTTAAACAAGGATGGGTATTTTGTTTTCATTTGGTCCTCTCGTTCCCATGTATACTCAGGACCACGTTTTGAGTTCCAACGTACTTTAACCAGTTTGATCCGACTACGTCTCAGCTTTTGAACCTTCCAATCTGATATCTCAATTGGTTGCTCGATGAAATGAAGTTTATCGTCAATATGAATCTCGTCAGACGGTATAATTAGTGTCTCGTCTGATAAACACTTCTTGAGATTTGATACATGAAACGTATCATGTATATTGTTTAGTTCTTGTGGTAGCTTGAGTTTGTAAGCTACAGGGCCAACCCTAGCCAGTATTTCGAACGGACCAACGTATCTAGGGTTGAGCTTACCACGGTTACCAAACCTTGCAACGCCTTTCCATGGTGAGACTTTTAACATTACTCGGTCACCAATTTGAAATTCTAATGGTTTTCGTCTGTTGTCAGCATAGCTCTTTTGTCTATCTCGGGCCGCTTTCAAACGGTCCTTAATTTTGAAAATCTTATCAGTGGTTTCCTGGACAATCTCAGGGCCTGTCAAATGTTTTTCACCAACTTCCGCCCAACATAACGGTGAGCGGCATTTACGACCATATAAAGCTTCAAACGGAGCTGCCTTAATGCTCGTATGGTAGCTGTTATTGTAGGAAAACTCAGCTAATGGTAAATGAGTATCCCAATTTCCTCCGAAATCCATTACACATGCACGGAGCATATCTTCTAATGTTTGAATGGTCCTTTCGCTTTGAGCATCTGTTTGTGGGTGATATGCCGTGCTCATGTCAAGACGTGTGCCCATGGCTTCTTGTAATGATTTCCAGATTCTAGACACAAATCTGCTATCTCTATCCGATATAATAGAAATTGGCACTCCATGCCTAGCCACAATTTCCTTGATATAAAGCTTTGCAAGTTTCTCGGTTTTGTCAGTTTCTTTCATTGGCAGAAAGTGAGCAGATTTTGTTAATCGGTCGACAATAACCCATATGGTATCATAACCACTGGAAGTCCTGGGTAATTTTGTGATGAAATCCATAGAAATTTGTTCCCATTTCCATTGGGGAATTTCAGGTTGCTGTAGTAAACCAGACGGTTTCTGATGTTCGGCTTTTACTTTTGAGCACGTTAGGCATTTACTGACATATGTGGCAATATCTCCTTTCATATTGGGCCACCAATATAATTCTTTTAGATCCTTATACATCTTATCTGAACCTGGGTGAATGGAGTACCTGGACTTGTGGGCTTCGTCCATAACTAGCTCCCGTAAGTTACCAAAACGTGTCACCCAAATTCTATTCATGAAGTATAAAGTGTCATCTGACTTAGACTCCAATTGCTTTATCATTCCTCGTAAAGCTTCATTCTGAATGTTTTCTTCTTTGATTGCCTCATGTTGTGCCATCCGAATTTGAGTAGTAAGATTCGTATGAATTGTCAATCCTAAGGCACGAACACGAAGAGTTTTAACTCGTTCTTTGCGACTTAAAGCGTCCGCTACGACATTGGCTTTCCCGGGATGGTACTTGATATCACAATCATAATCGTTTAGTAGTTCTACCCAACGACGTTGTCTCATGTTAAGTTCCTTTTGATCAAAGATATGCTGGAGACTCTTGTGATCAGTAAAGATAGTACATCTTGTACCGTAAAGGTAATGTCTCCAAATTTTGAGCGCAAACACAACTGCACCCAATTCCAAGTCGTGGGTCGTATAATTCTTTTCGTGCACTTTTAGTTGTCGTGAGGCATATGCGATGACTTTGTCTCTTTGCATTAACACACAACCCAGTCCTTGGTGTGATGCATCGCAGTATACGACAAAATTGTCGATTCCCTCAGGAAGGGATAGAATTGGTGCACTACACAGCTTCTGCTTTAGTATTTGAAATGCTGACTCTTGCTTGTCATTCCAATCATACTTATTTTCTTTCTGGGTTAGTTTGGTTAAAGGCAAGGCTATTTTTGAAAAATTCTCGATGAATCGTCTGTAATAACCGGCCAAACCTAAAAATTGACGTACTTCTGTCGGAGTCTTTGGTGCTTCCCAGTTTTTGATCGCTTCAATTTTAGATGGATCAACGTGAATTCCTTCCTTGTTGATGACATGTCCAAGAAAATGCACTTCTTGGATCCAAAACTCACACTTAGAGAATTTAGCGTAAAGTTTCTCGTTTCTGAGTAGTTCTAAGATTAATTTAAGATGATGTTCATGATCCTCCTTGGTTCGTGAATATATTAATATGTCATCGATAAACACAATCACGAATTTATCCAAGTATGGTTTGCACACGCGGTTCATGAGATCCATGAAGACAGCTGGTGCGTTCGTCAAACCAAATGGCATAACTAGGAACTCGTAGTGACCGTAACGAGTCCTAAATGCTGTCTTTGGTACATCTTCTTCTTGGATTCTTAATTGATGATACCCTGAACGTAGATCAATTTTTGAATAGAAGCTAGAACCTTGTAGTTGATCGAACAAATCGTCTATTCGAGGAAGTGGGTATCGGTTCTTGATTGTAAGCTTGTTTAATTCTCGGTAATCAATACACATCCTAAAGGTTCCATCCTTTTTCTTTACAAATAGGACCGGAGCTCCCCAAGGTCAGAAACTCGGTCTTATGAAACCTTTATCAAGCAACTCTTGTAGTTGATTTGATAATTCTTGCATTTCAGAGGCGATCGCGCAATCGGTGCGGATCCTGGTACCAAATCGATTCGGAATTCGACTTGCCTCGGTGGTGGTAATCCAGGTAAGTCTTCAGGAAAAACTTCGGGATATTCCTTAACGATTGGAATATATTCAAGTCGACGTTCCTTGGGTTTCTTTTCGACGACGTGAGCCAGAAACACGCAATAGCCTTTACGTAAACACTTACGAGCTTTCATGCAGTTTATCATCCTTAACGTTACTCCACTCTTCTCACCTTGAATCGAAAGGATTTCTCCGTTTGGGAGTGGGATTTGGACAATTTTCTCAAAACAAACAATCTCGGCATGATTCTTTGACAACCAATCCATGCCAATAACAACGTCAAAGCTTCCTAAATCAACGGGTAACAGATCTATACTAAATGTGTGGTTTTTAAGACATAAGGTACAACCCTGTATGACTTCTTCGGTATTAATTAATTTTCCGTTCGCTAATTCAATTGTATACTTTTGGTCTAGTTTACTGGGCTTAATACCGAGTAGGGACTTAAAGTCATTTGACACAAAACTCAAATCAGCACCCGTATCGAAGAGTATAGAGGCATAGTGATTATTTATCGGGAACGTACCAGTGACAATGTTTGGATCTTGTCGTGCGTCACCAGCCCCCATCACAAATGCTCTTCCACGGGCCTGATTGTCGTTTCGGTTCTTCAACTTTGGACAGTCTTTTCTGAAGTGCTTTGGATCTCCACACTCAAAGCATCCCTGATTCATCCTCCCTGTTCCTGGGTTGCCCTTTCCTGTTACTTGATTTGTCTTATTAGAGTTTGCATTGCTCCAACAGTTATGGGCTAGGTGCCCATACTTTTTACATTTTCCACATTGAGTACACCTTCCACTGTGATGATATCCACACTTGTCACACCTTGGTAGTGTTCCAAGGTATCCATTTTGTTCCACAGTGTTGGCGACAAAGGCTTTCATAGTTTCAGGTCTCTTGTAACTTTGATTCTTGTTTTGGTTAATTGGTTTTCCAAACCATTTCCTCTTTTCCCCAGACTTTCCTTCCTCGGTCTCCTTCTTCTTAAACAAACCATCACGTACAGCATTATCCCTTAGCTTGAAAGCTAAAGTTATGGCGCTCTTGGCATCCATAGGGTTCGATGAAGTCACCAGACTTCGGATTTGAGGTGCGAGACCCCACAAATATCTTTCAACCTTCTTGTCTTCCGGGGTAACCATGTGTGGAACCAAGATTGCTAACTCATTGAATCGGTCAGTGTAGCCAGCAACATCATCTCCTGTCATTTGCAAGTTCCACATTTCAGATTCGATCTTTTGTAACTCATTTCGAGGACAATATTCCTCGATCATCATGGCCTTCAGGTCTTCCCATGACAACTCATATGCTGTCTGCCTTCCCAAAGTCTTTACTTGTGAATTCCACCAGGTTAAAGCTTTATCAGTGAATGAGCATGTAGAATACTTCACCATGCAGTCAGCGGTGCATTCACTGATATCAATCACTGATTCCATCTTCTCTATCCATCTCATTAGTCCAACTGCACCCTCGGTGCCATTGAAGTTACGGGGTTTGCAAGATAGAAAGGCCTTGTAGGAGCACTTTCTATTTGGAGCATCTGTAGAATTACAAGTCATAACGTCAATAATTCGGATCATGACCATGTGTTACGGCTTATTTATTCTATTACCTCCGGAACCTCCAGCTGTACCGCTTCCTCCTGCACCTCCTGCACCGGTACCACTGCCGTTTCCTCCTCCACTATTTCGATTCGCCTCATACTGTTGCATGGCAGCAGCTACTCGCTGTGCTATAAGTTGTTCCACATTTGGAGAAATTGTCTCGTTGTTGTCTCCAGTAGTGTTACGGGGTGTGCTACGCTTTGGTGCCATGACGTTCTTTCTAACACATCAATTAAAAAGAAACAACATTATATGACAATAATGATAGCACATGGCATAAGGATACGACAACATCAAAACATAAACCATTATATACATAGTTAAAACATTCATAGTACATTGTTCCCAAAAGAAACGGATACAAAAGTGATGGGTTCTCATGACCTCATCAGTACTAAAGTTTTAAACTACATAATGTACTATGGGCACAACCCGCCCATAATAGGTTTAGAAGAAGAAGTGAGAGTACAATCCAATCATCATGGCAAGTCCTGCCATAACAAAGCTTGCTCTAGCCACAAATTCTGCAGCCAAAGTCCTTTCCTCCAGTGCTTCCACCATGTCTCGGACAGTGACAGTGAACTGCCAGTCCATGTCGGCTCTCAACTCCAGATAGTTAGTGGCATCCTGTATGTTTCGGGTGCGGTCATCTAGAGTCTGAACTCGAGATCCGAGTCCTTGACGAAGTCGCGTGGCTGCATCCCCCTGTGCCCGGGTGTCATCTAGGAGATCATCAAGACGCTCCTCATGCGTACGAACGCGTGCTACTAGTGTAGGCACTGTGAGCTCTATGGCTTCCCCAGTGTGGGGTAGGGGTGTTGGGGAGTTAGAAGACTCTCCAATCTCAAAGGTAGATGGGATGCTCTCCATCTCCCTCCATCGGGCCAGAGTACGTGGCATCCAACGGATAGTTCCCACAGTCGGGTGGTAGCAGGGTCTTTGCCTAGGTGGTTCTTCACCAGCCTCCAAGTCTTCTGGGTCACGGGCTGCTAGATTCCTTTTGTGTGGAAGTCGAAACTTCTTCTTAGCACTTTGCACCTTAACTGGTCCTCCGCTTTTCTTTCGGTAGACGATAGGCGGTTTTCCGAAGGCGACTTTAGGTGGTGTGGAGCTACGGGTTTGTACTCGATTTTTGGGATGTGAGGCGGAAAGTTCCTCGTTTGATTCAGTGTCAGAGACGGGATCAGAATGTGAATGTGACGACATGCTTGTGACTACAATATCCATATGACAAAATGACTGGTCATGCAATGCTTATGCTATGAAAACGTTTTAGTGAGTCATTTAGATTATAGACTAGGTTCCAATTTAGATTCCTAGTTCGCTATAATCAATGGCTCTGATACCAAGTTCTGTCACACCCCGCCAAGGCGGAAACGCGAGGCACGACGTTCACTGGTTTCCAAAGCATATGATTACCGCAAACACATACATGATAAATGGATACATAAATGAGTTTAAAGTTTTACATTACAAAATGTAAAATGAGTTTACAAAACATTAAGATTTCACAAATATGACTCAATTCGATGAGTTATACAAGGGAAATCCTCCTTGAGTAGTATCCATCGTGCATGCATGTAATCTACATTGCTAACCTTGAAATCACGTTCAGTTACCTGAAAAACATACTTAAAATCGTCAACACGAGGTTGGTGAGTTCACAGGTTTAATCAAATAGTTCTTTGCAAAATTTCATTGTTCGTAAATAGTTTCAGTTGTATGTGATAAACAGAATAAGAATTGTTGACCCATTTGTAAACTAGCTAGGAATACAAATAATATGTTCCTACATGAGGCGTAACCAAACCATGACAATTGTACACGCCCCTAATTTCGTTATCCGGTTCTATGCGGCCATAAATCCTCCAGATTGTGGTTAGCGCGACTAACCATGACCGGGAGACGTCACTCTCCATAGTACTATTCATAGGACCCTAGGCTACAGTTAATGGTTACTACGTTGTTCCAGGGGACTTTTCCGGCCTCAAATTGTTGTTCTCATCTCATGTAAACATACAAGTCGTGTCTTATTCTCTTGTTATCCCATAAAATAATTGTAAGTATGTTTTTCCCCCAAATATTGAAAACAGTAAAAAGGGGCCGTGAAACTCACCTTGAGTTTGTGTATATACTTGTGATAAAACTTGTTGTAGTCAACCTTGACTATTCGTACCCTAGATACCAAGGGTAAATTGTTGTTAAGACCAACGTCTTAATTGTAAATTGTTCACCGACCTTGTAAATCTGATTGTGTTTGTTTAAATATCGTTTTAGTTTTCCAACACATGTTTTGTTATAAAGTAGTTTTGAGTTACTGCCCAACTGGGACTGTTGTACAGGTGTCGAAACTTCTTAGTTTCGATTGGGTATATGTGTGTCGAAACTACTTAGTTTCGATGGAGTGGTCAGGAGTCGAAACTACCTAGTTTCGATTGAGAAAAGGTATCGAAACTACCTAGTTTCGATTGAGTATTTGCTATCGAAACTACCTAGTTTCGATTGAGTAAAAGACATCAAAACTCCTAGTTTCGATGGATCAACAGGTATCGAAACTCCTAGTTTCGATTGAGTTAACTGGTATCGAAACTCCTAGTTTCGATTACTGGACTTCTGTTTGACAGAATCAGTCCTGCATATTTTTATGTTTTAAACTTGAATTCGACACACTCTTCTCGTTATCTTTCTTGCGTTTAAACATTTTGTACGTTTAGCTACGGTTTTGAAGAACATAATATGAAAAATATCGAGTTTTTACCTTAAAAACAGGAATGAAATTGATGAGAGAAAACAGAGAAAAGTCTTGAATCTTCTGCAGAAACACTTGAAATTCTTCTTAAAACAGCAAATTATGGTGAATTTCGCCTTGAAACTGGACTTCGAAATGAAGAGAATTGGAATGTTTGCCGTATGAAAATGAGAGATAAATGGGAATTGTGAGAAAAATGATTGAAAGGAGTATGGTTATGTTCTGAGTTTTTTTCACAAGTGGGAGTATGGGTTAATTTGAAAATATGTGAGATTGGGGATGGTTTCCTCTGCCCTTCGACCGAGAAGTCAAATAAGTGGGTTTGAGGTTAAAATAAATCAAACCATTTGATTTAAGTGTAACTTAATATCGATTAGAGTTTCAAAAGGGGGTAGTTTAATTTGGTTTATTTTCTCACGGTATTATAATTTAACAAGTTTATGGCTCGTTAAAGAAAAACATTGAAATCTTGGATTGTATAATCCGTTGAGGTGATTATTTGTAGGTATAAACACCTAAAAGTGACGCTACCCAATAGCGTTTTCGAAAGAGTTTGTTAGTTTACTTTTACGTATACTATATGATTTATTCTAAAAATAAGTTATTGACCAATGAAACGTATACGCTTGGATATTTAATTTATCCACTATTGTTCGTCTTAGTCGGTTTGTACTGGTACTTGCACCGGTAATTCCTAGAATTACCCAAGTATAAATTGAGACCATGTACGATCTTTGCTAGACTCTAAAGTCCTTGTTTGTGAAATTAAATAAATCACAAAAGTAATTATAATGTAAACTCGTTTATTGTAATGTAAACTTGTTCATAATGTATACGGATATTGACCTGAAATGTCGGGTTGTCACACAAACCTAGGAACTATCCAAGGATAATGTAAGTAAAATGGACCCGTACCCTAGACACGATTATGTGAATTATGTGACTAAATGTTATGTGTTATATGCTATGTATATGACGAGGGTACGAGGTAATGAAGGGTTAGTCTAAACACTAAACGGGAATGATGGAGTAGCCACGACGTATTCAAGGGGTGGTAGATACGCCGTTGGTACTTCCATATATAAACTCTTGGTGCTTTGTGGTGAAACCATTATGAATGTTTAGGGGTATAGACTAAAAGATGATAATGAAAACAATATAGTAAACATACGGGAGAACTTCCGACCGGTATGTAGTTATCTGAAAAGCGAGTTGTTATGTCTAAGGAAAGAGTTATCTATAAATCACTCCTGGACCCGACACTCTTTCGTGGGTACATCTCTGTTGGAGGTACTGCTCTGGAAGGATAATCTTCCCACTTTACAATGTACGACGAGTATGAATATGTGATAAAGTTGAATACATGAATATGTGATGCATGATGAATATGAATACGTGAATGCATGATGATATGTGCAAATATGAATAAGTATGATGGAACGAGTTTAAACTTTAAAATGGAATAACGGAGTACTTACGAAGTGTTAAAAGGGTGGTGGATACGCCGCTAGTACTTCATATATATAAACCCTTTTAGTACATCGTGGAGAAACCATTATGAAGTTTTAAGGTGATGATTGGTTGGGAAATAAATCAAACATATACGTGAAATGAAAATAAGCGCTTGATACATTTGGGAGGCTGTGACTCTGAGGGCCAGTTTGGTTCATGAAATTCCTTTGAATTGGAATTGGAAAAATTTCCATAAAAAATTGTGTTTGGTTGGTCATTAGATGGAATTGGAATTAGAATATTTTCCTTCATTCGTGGGATTTCGAATTCCTTCCACTCCCTGATGGAATTAGCAGTAATCCAAGGGAATGTTTAAAATTAACCAAAAAGTCCTTACTACTCCCAACATCCTCTGATCAAAAGGCAAAATTCGTTATTTATCAAAATCACGAAACCATATGAAGACCACCAAAATTGGTCTTTATAAAAGGTAGATGAACACCAACAATTGAAAGTAATCAAGAAATCAGCCAGAACACCGCGAGGGATGAATTTGAAACCAAATATTCCATTTTATCTTTGTCATCTTCGTTTCATATGTAATAAGAGGTTCCGTCTTCACCAAATCTTTCAACACTCGTCGTCTTCGTTTTCATCTTCATCACTTTCGTCGCTAGTTTTCATTGGAAACCAATTGGGAAACCAGGCGAATAAACATCCGTAATCAAAAGAAGACCAGATCGAAAACCAAACAAGTGTGACGAACCGGGAAACTAAAATAATACTAGACGAGGAAGACATATCAAATGAAGAAAATTAAACCAGAAACCAAAGACAGTGGAGGCTGATTTGGGGTGGAGAAGATGAAGGCGATGATTCGATGAAGGTGATGATGGAGGCTGATTAGGTGGTGTCATTGATGACTTGATGGCAGAGGTGCCTGATTTGGGGGTTGGGGATAGAGATGATGGGGGACAGTTGAAGAAAAGAGGGGAAGGGCAAGTTTGTCTTTTTAATATTTTAACATTCTTACATCTTTTATAAATTTATCAACCAAACACATTATTAATTTTTAAAGGATTTCATTCAAATTCCAACTCCAATTCAGTTTCTAATTCCTTTATAAAAATTTCCACGAACCAAACGAGACCTAAGATACTTAAGGTCCCAAATGAAATGAGATACTTGGCTTGTAAGGTGGATCTCAATAAATAAAGAAGGAAAGTAAAGATAAAAGCCTATTGGGCTAAGAATGAGTCTTCGTGACAAATGCAATGGGTCTATACTGACGAGTATAAGAACCTTGCCAAAAACTCTGACCAGAGATACGTCCGAATATGGTCGAGAGTGGGCTAGCACACCCATTAAAATATACAAATGACGTGACTGGTGGTACATCCGGAGAAGGTCACGGGGGCGCCGAGATCTGGAAAACTTGAACAATAATAAGAACCTAAAGGGTTCATAATAAAATGAATGATGCAGTAAACTTACTTAGCGTAAGCTAATTCAAAAACGTTTTTTTTAAACATTGCAGAAAAAATGACACGTGGAATGATGCTTCCTAAGGACGGAGCCGTCGATGTTGAAGAATCGCTAATTATGTGTAATAGAATATGTACATGTAAAATAATATTTATAAACCAAATATACATGTGTCATTTAGTGACAAGGTTTCATTAAACTGAGACCGTTTTGCACAATATAATACTCTGATAAAATAAGAGATAAGTAGGGTGTTTCATTATAGGATGTCGTATACTTATTTAAATTGATTAGTGAAATGAGACTATTTTGGGTGATAGTGTAATACCACGTTTTGTGGATAAAATAAAAATATATGAAACTTTTATTTCAAATATTGTTAAACGAGTAAGTAACTGATGACATGACTATTTAAAATATGAGGTGCCTAGATAAGCGATTAGTATTATAAAATACCGTGTAATAATAATAATTTATATCTACACTCTCTATTAAATAGAGAGTTTGGTGAGAAACTTGTCACTCTCTTATGCATGATTAACCTTTTTTTTTCTCGCTTCTCTCTTTTATTATTTATATAAATTTTCTTTAATTGTTTTTATGATTTTTTTGTTTCCCGTCTCTCTATCCTATTAATTAATAATGATTTCTATAATTTATTTATAAAACTTTTTTTATTTAAAAAAAGGGCTGTCCATAAAACATTTTTATAAATTTAACATTTCTTTAATTTTTTATAAAACATTTAAAAAAAATAATTATATAACGTTTTTAAAATTTCTATTAAAAAACTATGTAATATATCATAAATATGTAGTATGTAAATCTTTATTAATAAATATATAACATACATTTATTCAACTCGTGTAATATATCAAGTTTTTAATCTATACTACATAATAAATAAAGGTTTTTCTATGCTACGTGTCGCCTCTATATTCATTCTCATCATTTTTTTTCCGCATTTTTCTTTTATTAAATATACCTCTATTTTTTTAATAATAATATATTTTTATAGAAAATACTAATTATACTAATAAAACACATTTATTTTAAATTATCCCTTATTATAAAAAAACTTTGAAATATAATTATGTAACATTTTATTTTCAATCAAATAGTAAATGAAAGTCAAATTAAATTAAATAGTAATTAAAATATTTTCGACACCCAATTATATATTAAGTTTAAATACTTTGAATTTTGTTTTATATCCTTGGTATATGTAATACATTTTTACGCATGTAAAAATATATATAAAAATTTAAAAATTTTATATATTGATATTTTTCACCTTGTGTGTAATACACGGGTTCCAAGCTAGTTTAGTAATAAAATAATATAATCATAAAATTAGAAAGTGCACGTGTGAGGGTGGACAAAGTGGTTCCACGGGCTCCTCACGGGTTGCACGGGTTCCACGGGCTACACCGCCGTAAGTGGTGAGGGTTTGACAAGGGCTTTTCCACACAGGTAGTAATACCCGTTCAAACCCGTTGGATTCATGTTAAACTATACGAATCAAATGTGGTAAAAGGTTGAATGCATTTGTGGACCATCATTTTTTACCAATAAATAATAAGAAAAAAATTTTAAAGGCTCAATAGTTTCATACCCTCTCCTTAGGGTTAAAGAGAGTTAAAAAATAAAAATGTCATAACAAAATTTAATTAGATAAAGTAAATAGGTTTCATAAGTTAAATGAATATCACTCCCTCCACCCTAAATGTCTAAAAGTAAAGTAAAAGAAATGATCAACTTCAAATCTTCAAAGGAAGATATCATCAATTGAAATTAACCGACTTTAATATGTCGGCAAAGAAAAAAAAAATAACATAAGGTCTATATATATTATTCAGTTAATAGTTCATAAATTCATTCGTAACTCGCATTTTTTAACCTTCTCTCGTCATAAACCTGTGCGTATTTTTAATTTATAAATTTAATATATACTTTAAAAGTAATATTAGGAGTAGGACTTAGGGTCATAAGCTATGAGTAGGGCTTAGGGTCATAGCTATGGAAGCTTGACTCTAATCTAGGCATGCATTGATCACTCGTGTCTCGTGTCTAAACTAGGTAGGGTCGTTCAAAGCCGACCCCAATAATGACTAGCTAGTACCTCACCCTGTATTTGACTATTGTCTAAGATTGCCTTAATCCTGATTAGGGTCAAAGTTCTAATCAATTAAAGTATCGCCCAGAGGCCAGAGTTGTGAATTGTTATGAATGCTTTCAAATGTCAAC
Source organism: Smallanthus sonchifolius (assembly GCA_023525975.1). Taxonomy (NCBI): domain Eukaryota; kingdom Viridiplantae; phylum Streptophyta; class Magnoliopsida; order Asterales; family Asteraceae; genus Smallanthus; species Smallanthus sonchifolius. The sequence goes on from CM042043.1 coordinate 24,263,148, forward strand.
ATGCTTGTCTAAACTGTAACTATTTATAAATATGTCTATAAATCTCATGACTGGTGTACGCATGTGATTTGCAAGAACGGGCTTACCGGTAACTACATCGGTTTGTGGTGTAGTTAGGTTTGACTATATTGGGATGCTTATCATCGGCTTGTTGTTTGAGCAGGTTATAATGTTAATTACATGGGCGGTTAAAGTCATGATTGTATTAATGTGATTTTGGGAAACGTGTGTATATTCATGAACTCACCAGCATAAGCGGACGTCTGTTTTTAAGCATGTATCACAGATCACTCTTGATTAGGTCAAGAGACATATCGATGACCGGAGGAAAAGATGGTTGTTTAGTCAAGAACAAGATGTACTTTTGTTTACTAAACAATGTATAATATGTTTGTATGATAAAATAGTTTAGCTTCCGCTTAGGTTCGTATCAATTTTACATTGCCATCCTTATATATTGGGTGAGGTGATATAGTTGGTATTAGAGCCTAAGGTACTAGCGAATTTGGTATTCCATAAAAGTACCTAGTCCTCAACCTATGATAGTAGGCTTACCCAAAGTAAGTTGCATTTTCTAACAAGGCCTTTCTACATATGAGGATGTCTGGACATGGCAAAGGACCATACTTTATACGTAGATATGCTCCAGCTAACTTTAACCCACAATTAAACGATGAACCTGAATATGAACCTATTGAAGACACGAAAAATACTGGAAGTAATTTTATGAGTCTTGGGGAATTGTGTCCACCAGCTCATCCCTTTGTACCTTCTATTATTTTCCATTCGACATCTATTGCTTTTAACACTAACTTTCAAAATACCGAAACCACTTACTCATCTGAAGCATTAGCAAAAGCTCACCTTAAGCAATATCCTACTTCTGAGGCAGAAGAAGAGGATGATTCTAATGGACCATCTGAACCACCCTTATGTACTCCTCCTAGAGAACGAATTCCACCACGACTAGAACCCGAACCTTTCCGTATAATCCATGAAAATCTCTGTGGACCTATAACTATTCACACTCCTCGTAAGACTGTAGGATCACCCGGAGAACCTCAGCGAATAAGTGCCATGAGGATTAGATTGGCAGAACTAGAATCGGAGAATTAGATTGGCAGAACTAGAGCCATGAGGATTAGATTGGCAAGAGCTCGGGGAAGGCAGCATGAAGTTATTTTCATATGATGTATCTGAATACGATGTACTATGCGTAATATATGTGTGTAAAGTAGTTGTAGTAGGAACCTGTAAAAGATTGTTAAATAAATAAAATGTTGAAATAGTGTTTTCGTGGAATTTTAGAAAATGTTGGCATAACCATCTATTAAAAACCGGCTTCAATGATGTAGTGCAAAGCACACATCTTTATTCCTATTGTTTTCATACGTTTTAATTAGTTTTGTATTCGTTTTGAGTCGTTTTTGTATAAGTTTGAGTCTTTGGTATGTTCTCAGGTGCTTATGATGAATAATAGTGAATATACGAAGAAACTGAGCACGAGAATGAAGTCCCAAGAATCGAAGGTCAAAAATGGGAGAACTGAAGTCTTCGCGGTACGCGAAGCATAGGGGTCAAGCTCTCGCGGTACGCGAGGGACTTCAAAAATCTGGCCCGACTACTTTGCGAGGAACCGCTGTCCATCTCTCGCGGTACGCGAGAGATTAGAATTCTGAGAAAAAACCCTAAATTGAGATTAAATAGAATTTGATTCCCATTAATCAAGAGGTTCGATTATTAGCCGTCTAGAGAAGTTTCAGAGGCGATTTTGGGAGTTTGGAGGTCGAATCAAGGCTAAAGTTTGCATCTTTGGATCCAGGTTCGTTAGTATTAGCTTATTCGGTTTTCAAGATTGCATCTTTGTGTTTGAATTACATGTTTGATACCATGGTTTATGCTTTTTACTAATGTTTTAGTTGTTTGAACATGATCCTAGGCTAAAACATTAATACTGCCTAGGTCAATTGATGATTACTTTGTTAAAGTACGAATTTTTATCGGGTTTGGATTCATAAGATGATTTTATGATTGTGTAAAGATCTTGGTTAATAATTGTGATGATATATGCATGCCTAATTATGATTGTATGCTTGATTTCAATTCCATATGTTTATTGTGGTTATCTGTCAGTTCAATTAGCGTATCTTGATCATAGATTCTAGGGTTTGTGAATGCGTGTGGTTAGCTAGAGATAGTGACCATAGGAGTTGTGATTTGACTACTGATTAGAATTGAGTGTTCATCCTAGTTCAATACCCGAGAGGTGAGAAGTAGTTGTATAGTCTTTGTCATTAGGAATCCGTGTGTTAGCAGTCTGAGAGGGCATTAATATTAGGTGTCTAGTGATTGTTGCTAGGCCAAGTCATAGTTATTATGATGAGATTACCCCGTGTATTCTTTGAATGTATTGTGGACGATGAGAATGAGAGGTAATCTGTCCATTAGGGTACATTTTCATAGTTGGAAATACCCGAGAGGTGATCCAACAATCTGGTGAGTCATTACACCTTTAGGTAGCTTAGTTGGTGACACCCTGAAAGTGATTAGGGATCTACTAGGTTGTTTAGAGCTGTTTTCTTAGAAAGCCAGATCCATCATAGTTTCCAGAAACCGGTAGAAGTTGTGATTTGCAAGTAGGATTCTAACCTAGGTAGTGTTCTTCCCATTCTTGATTCACTTTAGCTTTTCTCTTGATAGTTGAATCGTTCTTAGTTTATTGCATTCTTAGTGATAATCTTTAGTGTAGTAAACCCCCATCAATCAAATCTTAAGTCCGAGTCAGAGTTTAGTATTGTTTCGTAGTGTCTCTAGGGTAAGATAACTCAGTTTACCATTAAGCTATGCTACACTCGATAGGTACACTTGCCTGTCAGTGCGGTTTAGTTCATAGGTTTTCCTTTTATTACTTAGGAGTCTAGGTTAGGTTATAGTTAGTTTTTATAGATCGTCTGGACGACATCAGTCAACCAGATTCGCCGAATAACTCTACAAGACAAAATAAACCAGTAGAATTAAGTGAAGATGCCATTGATAGGATCACAAATAAAGTTCCATGAACCCTTGCTAATACTTGAGAACATGAATCTGAAAAACCAAAAACATCTGTACACTCTGAGGAAAGTAACACATCAGCACCACATGATAAATCCCGACACAAAGAAGAAGTAATGAATCTAATAAGGAATGTAACTAAGGAACTTTTAGACATTGTAACCCCTCTACCTTTAACGAAAGGAAAGGTGCAATTGAAGCACACAATTGGCTTAGTGAAATTGAAAGAAAGTTGAACATCTATGACAGTCTTGAAAGAAACAAGGTTTGATTTGTCGTCCCCCTGTTTAAGTCAGAAGCTTTATTCTGGTGGAAGATTCAAAAGCAAACCCTAGGAAATGATTTGTCTCATCATTTAAGTTAGCAAGAATTCTCTAAATTATTCACTCAATATTTCTATCCTCCATGATGAAACAAACAAAATAGAACGAGAATTCATGCAACTAGAATTAGGAACCAAGACCTAATGAGAGTATGTCACACGGTTTAATGAAATTTCTCGACTAGTACCCTATTTGGTAACAACTAAGGAAAACTGTATTAGGAGGTTTATATGGGGGTTACCTTACGAATATCGTACTTTCATTAAGTCAATTAAACCAAATACATATTTAGAAGCAATAGAAGTAAGGGCAACAATTGCAACATAAACCTAACAACGAAAAACCTAGGACAACACCCCAAAACGGAAATGGGACAATTATCCGGAACCAAAATGGATGAACTTTAGGGATCCCTTCAAAAGACAACGAGGACCATCACACAAATGCCAAACGTGTGGAAGAGAGCATTCCGGTACTTGTAGAGAATTGGTGTGTAGGAAGTGTAGGAAACCATGACATGTACCTTGGGATTGTACCGAATCTAGTAGATGTTTTAAATGTAGAAAACGGGCCATTATATGGATAATTGCCCTAAGTTGAAAAAGCAGGAGGAAATAACTCAAGCTAAAGGACGAGCCTTTGTTCCAAGTACTGAAGAATCTCGCTAGTATCCAGAAGTAATTATCGGTACGTTTTCTTTTAAACAACTCTTATGCTAAAATATTGTTTGATGCAGGAGCCTATAGAAGTTTTATATCTGAACCCTTTAGAGTTTTTCTGAATCAAGCAACCCATAAGTTAGACAAACCATTTATAGTTAAATTAGCATATGGAAAACAAGAATAAATTTTAAATACCATTAAGTATTGTATGATTCAGATTAATAAGATAGCTATACTTGTAGAATTACTACCAATAAGTCTAGGAGAATTTGATATAGTAATAGGGATGGATTGGTTATCCAACCATGAAGCACATATATTTTGTGATAAGAAGCAAATTAGAGTTTGCGACCCGAATGGAAGGATTCTTATTATCCATGGGGAAAAACTTAGTAAACCCATAAGCTTTATTTCCATGATGAAAACGGTTAAGTGTCTTCGGAAGGGATATTTAGCCTATTTAGTATACGCTCTAGAAACCAAGGAAGAAAAGAAATTAGAGGTATACTAGTAATAGTTGAATTTCCAGAAGTATTTCCTAAAGATCTTCCCGGATTACCACCAAATTGGAAAACTGAATTTAGAATCGATCTAATCCCTAGAGCAACCCCTATCTCCGAAGCTCCTTACCATTTAGCTCCGACGAAAATGGCAGAATTTAGAAAACAACTCGAAGAATTGTTAGACAAAGGTTTCATATGTCCCAGTGCCTCACCATGGGGAGCGTCAATTCTCTTTGCCAAAAAGAACGATGGGTCTATGAGAATGTGTATCGATTACAAAGATTTGAATAAAATCACTGTAAGAATCGATACCCACTCCCGGGAATTGACGGTCTCTTTGATCAACTACACGGAGGTAACTATTTCTCAATGATAGACCTAAGGTTTGGGTATCATCAGCTGAACGTAAGAAAAGAATACATACCCAATATTGCTTGCAGAACAAGGTATTGTCATTATGAGTTCCTCGTGATATCATTTGGCCTCACAAATGCTCCAACTACCTTCATGGACCTTATGAATCAACTCTGCAAACCATATCCAGGCCAATTTTTGATAGTATTCATAAATGATCTCCTTATCTACTCTAAGAGTAGAGAAACACACTAGGATCATCACCGTGCCATTCTCAAGTCGCTATAGGAAGAGCAACTTTACACCAAGTTTAAAAATTGTGAATTCGCTACCATCGAGGAAAGGCAAACATAGTAGTAGATGCCCTTAGTCGGAAGGAAATAGCTAAACCCATAATAATACGTGCATCAATGATAGAAGTGTAAATAAGTTTACTAGAACAAATAAAAGATGCATAGACACAAGCACTGACAAGTAATAAAACTAATAAAGAGAGAATGGTGGGAAAGCATAAATTCCTCAACAATGAAGAAGATGGAATATTAGGATTTGGATACCTATTGCTGGAGAACTAGGATGTAGATATAAAGACTGATGGCTACAAAGTTCTCTAAGTATGAATGCTGCAGACTCTACAATTTTGCTAATGATGAAAGCTACTGCGGATAAGTGCCTTTGCGGCGGATAGTTGTAACTACTGCTGACCAACAACTATGCTGCAGATAGGCTTATATCGGCCGAAGTCCAAAGTTGGTGCCGATAGGCTTCTCAGCAGCATCTAACATTGATGTTGATGATAGGCAAATCATCAACATTTTTTACTTTGCTACTGACAGTCCTTGCTGCTTCACTGACACACCTATCAGCAGAAGGAATGTTATTGGTGTAGAAGAGAAAAGACAATGCTCCTATTTCTGAACTTACCTATAAAGGTTCCTAAGAAGACTTTTTGTTTTGCAGTTGTCTTTTTGCTGTAAACCTTTTGTAGTGTAGCTTGTCATCTGTAAAAGATCAACGGCTTGTGTTTGATCTGATCCTTAGAATCAAGGGTCTCTCTTCTAAGTTCCTATTTAAGTATTGTTTCTCTTCATTTGTATGTGTGCTTCCTTAGAGTTTTCTTTGTAACTTGTAAGCTTTGAAGAGTGAAATACATTGTGCATTTATCAGTATTCTCTTTATATTTTCTTGTTGCATTTTCATAGTTGTTATTGTTTCCGCCAATATCAACTAAACAGAACCATCTTGTAATATCTCGATCCTACATAGGAGATAAGATAATGAATGAGACACATAGTACAAAGTTGTATAGAACTATCCAAAGTGAGCATCGATGGTGTAAGATCCAGATTCTTGAGGATCTTCAATCAACGATTTCAACAGCGTGTTGAACCTGACGGAAATAGACTCGACACGTGACTTGTAGGTATAATCTAAGAGGATGAGACACAATTCAACAATCAAACGATTCGTATATTGATATGAATACTGAATACACAATCGTTCAACAACTCGTATAACCGATTACAATAATCAAAACATCTATTTAAAAAAATCGGCTGGGCCTGGGCCTGTGCCGCATACTCCAAGTATGCGGTTGGGGAGCCGCATACTTGAAGTATGCAGCTGGTACTGAAGTATGCGGCCGCATACTTCACAAAACTTGTCTTCTGTACATTCTGGTAATCTCTTAATGTGTTAGCCTATTAGGTTTGATCCTTATAATCTCCCCCTAGGCTAACGCATTCAAGTAACTCAGAGTATTTCAACGTCAGCTGAGTGATTACCGCCTCCCGTAAAAAGGCCTTGAACTAATGTCGTGGCTATCACTTTCATGAACGGCTTAGTCTCCTTCTCATTTTCCCCTGGCACGAACAATCTCTGCTTGGACAGTCTCATCATATCTTCCTTCCCAAACTTCATTAAATCCATTGGATCAACTATTGTGAACTCTCTGTCAGTACAGTGAATGTCTAGAAGACCAGTCATAGGACTGTAAGACAAGCACACCAGCTTACTCAGTGAGTTTTCCGGCAGTCCCTTATGAACAGGGACACAGTCAACCGTTTTGGGAGGAGGATAGACTTCCATTATAAGCAACTTCTGGGTGATCCTGTCGATCATGTACTGTCACACCCCAACCGACGGTGGAAACGTCGGGGCGGGACATGTAGACTGTTCATGAGCACAAGGTTGACTAGATTTCAATATTGTAATCATCAAATTTAACTTCAAATAATTCAACACAACCAAATTCAAACAAGCACATAAACGAAATACATAATAGTCTTTATTTAAATTTAACTAAGTCCAAAGCCTATGTGTAGCATGCCTTGATCAAACTCACTTATTAGCACCTGAAACATGAATAAAATAAGGTTTACTAAAAAGTTGGTAAGCATACACAGGTTTGTATATAGATAGCATATAGATTATGAATAAACAAATCCTTACATAACATGATAAAATAAGGCATTTATGGAGAGCAGCTATTATGTAACCAAGTACAATCAAACCTTTGTAACTAGCATGCAAAATTGTGTTGTCGGTAACAATCACCCCAATCTGGGTGGGTTTGTCAGACTCAATAGATCTATCATTGTTTACCGTCGGCTTGAATAGTTAATGATTGCACATAAATTGCACACAAAAGTTAGCACAACTAGCACTCAGGCATAAAGCTCAAATTGCACACATGAATGTAAAGAGGATTTGTATTTGTGTAGTTTGTGTAAATGTAAGCAATAGTTTGTATAGTGTTCATGTTCCACCCCAAAAAGTGTAAAAGAGTAAAAGGGGCTATGTAATACTCACTTGATTCAAAAGCGTAGCTAACACGAGAGACTAGATAGAAACGAGATCCTTGTAATGCACAACGTTAACCTAGAGTGTAATATGTATTGAATTAATAGTGTGCATAATAGTCTACGTCTAAGTCTAGGGTTGAATTGGATGTGTGTATAAGGAATTGAAGTTGTAGGTGTTAGTGGTTTGTACTTGAATGGTGTTGTATAAAATTAAGGTTTGAGTTTGGAATAACTAAATAACCAAAAATAATTATTATTCATTCATTTAGTTATGAAAAATAATGTTTAAATATAAATTAAATAGATAATTGTTGCTTTGTTTATTTATTTATAAAAATATGTACTTAGTCATTTAGTGATAAAGATGTACCGAGCGTTTTATATTAAATATAGATTTACTAAATAACTTTTGTTAATCTATTTTTATAAATATGTGTAAATATAATTTTGTAGATTTAAATGTATAACTTCTATTTATTTTAGAATAGGAATTTGATCTTTTTAAATAAGGTTAATATAAATTTTTATAAAATCAATTATTTTTATTTAAAAATTCATTTGAAATGCTTATTGTTTTTAAAATATAAAATTTAGTATTTTTCATGAGTTTTAAAGGTCAATTTGGTCAAAAGTCCAACTCAGTTTTTGTTTTCAAACATGAACATCTCTCACACTTAATTTGTATGAATCCAAGGCCAAAACCCTTACCGTTAAGGTCGCCTACACTTGTTGAGCACAAATAAAGCAACAACTTTACAATGAGATCAAGTAAACGGTCAATTTGGAACAAAAGCGAAGTATGCGGCTAAGAGAACAAGTGAAGTATGCGGTTGATATGATTCTTGAACCACAAACTTCAGAGCTATTTATAGAAATTCTTCAAGTATGCGGCCGCATACTTTTGTTATGCCTTGATTTTTCAGAAACTTTTTGCTTTTGGATTTTCAGGTCATGCAGGGACTGTCATTTTGACACTTATGAATAAAGATAAAAATAAAAATAACTCTAAATAAGCTAAAAACACAAAATCTTTTTGTTCCTTTCAAATAACAGACTGCTTTAAAACAATAAAACACAGTATTTTTGAGAGAAACTATGTTATGAGAGAAACTATGTTATGAGATCATATCATCCTAGGGTAGACTACACTATACTTATCAACCGCTCATTTTGTTAGACATGTCTTGGTGATTGTCAATATATTATCCTTTTAAACTCAAGCCTTTATACCTTAGTTGACAAGCAGCAGTGAAAGAATTTATCATGTTTTCTGGGTAAGTGTTATTCAAGACTTAGTGGGTCCCACATTCACATCTCAGAAACCTGCATTTACTTTAGTAAGTATTAGATGAGTTTTTGATTAACTGAATGGACCCCACAACTTATCGGATAAGCCTTCCCTTCCCATGATCTTTTGAGCACCTAAATATAACTAAATGAGCATAACTAGCACGGGTCAATGGACTGTTCAGGAACTCTCTGACAAATTTGATTACAAACATAGCCGACAGACTTACATGTTCACAAACAGTAAATGCTCAGGGTCATTGCACTACGGACTTACATGCTTTGATAAGAGATTCCTTCCAAGACCCACGTTCCCAAACAGAAAAATATTTACAAGTATACTAATATGTACGTGTTTTGACATATCTTTTTGAATTTTCCTATAGCACGACATTAACATTGCATGTCTTTTTGCTCACAATTTTGTTTTGAACTTTCATTGAGTGTCTTTTCACCTAATGCATGTCATTGCATGTCTTTTATCTATATACATATATATATGGACTTGTATCAAGTCAGCTCGCAACCCCTTTGTGAAGGGTCTCGGCTCGTGCAATCCAGAGATAGTATGTTTATCCACAGTTCATTAACCTTTATGTGTAAGTGTTCAATTATTAACAGAAAATAAATATTCTACCAATCTATGAGATGTTCCCCACTAAAATAATGACTTTTATGTTTAAGTGAAACACTATCATGTTGTCCTTTCAGTTTTAGCAGAGCCTATCAACATATCACCCTAAGATCCTGATCTTTTCAACTACGAGCCTTACATAAGATGATCCAACCTCTGGAATGATGTACTATCATTTCCCAGTAGACAGAGTTCTCAATTTTTCTCAATAGAAGGACTTTCCTAAGAAGCACAATATTTTTGTATTTTTCTGATTTTTATTTAAAGATAAAACCAAAAAAAACTTAAACCGAAAATCTTTTTGGCGTTTTTAGAAAATTTCTCCCCCTAAACTTTTGCATTTATGAAATAAATCAAAGTTTAAACAAGCTAAAAACTAAGGAAAATATTTTTGGTGACCGAACCTGCGAACTTTTAATCAAAATAAATCATTTTCAAACATTCAACTAGAAAGTTGAATCTTGCCAAATCAAAAGCCTTTGTAAAAATGTCAGCGGCATTAGCGACATTCTTATCAGTAGATACCTGCTCAAAATGCATGAGTTTTCTTTCAAAACAGTCACGATTATGATGCACTCTAATGTCTATGTTCTTAGTTTTAGAGTGTTGGACCGGATTCTTAACAATTTACAATGCAGCCTCATTATCATAGAAAATAGGAGAGTCACAGAAATTCAAACCGTAATCCAGCAATTGGTGTTGCATCCAAACAACATGGGAGCAACATGCGGATGCGGCGACATATTCAGCTTCGGCAGTAGAAGTCGAAACGGTGGTTTGTTTCTTGCAATGCCATGAGACGAGTCTCTCCCCCAGAAACTGACATCCTCCGGTTGTGGATATTCTATCCAGATTGCATCCCCATGATCACTGTCAATAAAAGCAAACAAGTTAAATTCCGAATCTTTTGGATACCAAAGGCCTAACCGAGGCTTGCCCTTCAAGTATTTAAAAATTCTTTTGATAGCATTAACGTGAGAAAGTTTCGGATTAGCCTGATATCATGCACACTGGCAAACCGCAAACATGATGGCTGGGCGGCTAGCTGTAAGGTACATTAACGAGCCAATCATTGACCTATAGAGATGTTAGTCAATCCCTGGTTCACCTAGATCTGGAGTAAGAACAAGACGTGTTGCCATAGGTGTTGAGGCTGGTTTGGAGTCAGTAAAATTGAACTTGAAAAGAATATCCTTAACATATTTTTCCTGGTGAATTAGAATGCCATCATCACTCTGTCTAACCTACAACCCCAAAAAGAAAGCCATCTCTCCCATTGAACTCATTTCAAACTTTTTTCTTCATAACCTCTTCAAACTCTTTGCACAGTTCAACATTCGTTGATCCAAAGATGATGTCATCAACGTAGATTTGGACAAGAATAAGATCGTTCCCCAGCTTCTTGATGAACAGTGTTTGATCTATGGCTCCCCGAGTATAACCATTTGCAAGAAGGTGCTCTGTCAGAGTGGCATACCATGCACATGGTGCTTGATGTAAGCCATACAAAGCTTTGTCTAGTTTGTAGACATGGTGTGGATGATTTGGGTCTTCAAATCCCGGTGGTTGACACATGTAGATTTCTTCTTGAACCTTTCCGTATAAAAATGTTGTCTTCACATCCATTTTAAATACCTTGAAATTCATATACGACGCATAGGCCAAAAAGATTCGGATGGCCTCGAGTCTTGCAACTGGTGCAAACACTTCTTCATATTCTATCCCTTCTTGCTGGTAAAATCCTTGCACAACCAGTCGTGCTTTGTTCCGAATAATGATACCACTGTCATCTTTCTTGTTTCTGTAAACCCAACGAGTACCGATGAGCAACTTGCCGTGTGGTAGCGGCACAAGTTCCCAAACATTCAATTTTTCAAACTGCATCAGCTCTTCCTGCATAGCCTCCACCCAACTTGCCTCACTCAAAGCCATTTTAATGTTCTTTGGCTCAACCTGAGATATAAACGCAGAGTATAGGCAGATATTGATTACTCCGGATTTGCTTCTTGTTCTCACCCCGCTAGAGAGAGGACCAATGATGTCCTCTACATGATGATCTTTATGAATTCTTGATTGTGGAATTTCTTCTTCCTGTGTCGTTTCAGGTAAGTTGGTGATATGTTTATCTGCTTCTTCAGTTATGGGAACCGACTCCTCAATAACATTTGTTTCAGGAAGTAAGGCTTGTGACGAATGATCATTACCAGATGTATCATCTTCCTGTGAAGCAGTGCTGCTGCCAGATGCAACAGTCTCTTGAGAGGCAGGATTGCTGCCAGATGCAATATTTTCTTGTGATGGTGATTTGGAAGCTTTAGAAAGCGAAGGTGATACATGATCAGGGTTTTCATCTATTCTGTAATCTTTTGTGCTGTATTTGTAGAAGCTATTATCTGTCACGTCACAAGCATCAGAATAAACATTAAACAACTTAAAAACAAAATCATAATCAAATAACCAATTTGGACCAGAATCCGCATCGGTTTTGTTGAGCTCCTGCCAGTCAATGTAGTACGATTCCACAATCGGCTTTGTTCTCTTATTGTACACTCTGTAAGCTATGTTGCTGGACGAGTATCTAACAAAATAACATTCATCGGCTTTTGCATCAAACTTGGAACCAACAGTATCATTATGCAACAGTGTGCATAGGCATCCAAATGCTCTAAAGTGACCAACTTTCGGCTTTTGTTTAAACATGATCTCATAGGGAGTCTTCAATTGATGCTTGTTGAACAGCACACTATTCTGCACATAACATGCAGTGTTGATTGCTTCAGCCCAAAAGAATACTGGCAATTTGGAGTCGGAAATCATGGTTCTTGCAGCCTCTATGAGGTTACGATTTCTCCGTTCAGCAACTCCATTTTGTTGAGGAGTTCTAGCAGCACTAAACTGTCTTGCAATTCCCTTTTCAGCACAAAAGCTATCAAGGAATTTGTTATGAAATTCTGTCTCGTTATCGCTTCTGATAATCTTGATCTTCAAGTTTAGTTGATTTTCAACAAGTATCATGAACTGCTTAAGAATTTATGCAGTCTCATTTTTCTTACTAAAAAAGAACACCCAAGTAAATCGCGAGTAATCATCAGTAACAACAAGACAATAAGATTTCTTTCCAAGACTCATCACACTTACGGGACCAAACAGATCCATGTGAAGTAACTGTAAACAGATTCTATTGAATTAAACAGCTTAGGTTTGTGTGGTCGTTTATGCTGTTTGCCTTTAGCACAAGAAATACATTTTCAACATCACAAAATTCTTTTAAAGGTAAACCGACCACGTGTGCTCCTTTAGCAATTCTATTTAGGTTTTTCAAATTTATGTGACCTAAACGACGATGCCAGAGCATGGAATCATTTTCAGACGCTTTTGAAAATAAGCAAGTATTTGTTAAAGCTGACTCACTATTCATATCTAACAAATATGAGTCCTTACACCTCGGTGTTCTCATTAAAATCCACTCCTTAGGGATGACAAACCCTGGTTTTAAAACCATACATTCTTTATCAGTAAAATGAGTTGAAAACCTTTTGTCACAAATTTGAGACACACTTAGCAAGCTATGATTCAATTTAGACACATAATTCACATCTTCAAAACAGAGAGTACCATTAGTAACAGTACCTTTCATGGTAATTTGCCCACCTTTATCTCCTTCAAAGGAAACATACCCTCCATCAAACATTTTAATATCTTGAAGCTGAGAGATGTCTCCTGTCATGTGCCGGGAACAACCACTATCAACATACCAGAGGTTGTTGACAGGCCTCCTAGGCTGTCCCTGCATGGTAGAACACATTAGTTAGTAACCGAAACCCAAGCCATGGTTGTCTTGGGTTGCCCTAAATTATCCAGGTATGAAACTTCTTGCAATTTCATATCTCTTTTGTCATTGAACTTAACTGGTGTTGTTTGCACAATAGGTTTTCTTTTCCACACAGCCTTTTGTTTTTCAAAATTTTAGCTTAATGTTGGAGTGACTACCTTTTCTTTACCCTTTTCAGATTTTATAGGTTTCTCAACTTTCTTTTGTTTATGTTTGAAAGCATTATTTTCTTTAACAGGACGTTGAGATTTGTGCACAAAACCACTTCTTTTATCCGATTGTTTATCATTGGGCCTTTTGTAAAGTTGGGCCATGTGTCCTTTAGACATCTGTGGCCTTTTAAAATTTTTATCCCTTTGATTAACATTTGAACATATACCAGAGTGTTCACGATTGTGAACGAAGTTTCGAGTAAAGTGTCCAGGATTTCCACAGACATAACACGTTTGCCTTCTTGGATACGGGGCATAGTATCCGGTGTCCCATAATGATGACCATTGAGGAGAACTAGTGAAGTAACCTGCAGTTTCATAGTTCCTAGAAAACCTTCTATTATACATTTGATCATCATTATAATTTCTATGATTTGACTTGAAATTACTTCTATCAACATTCCTAACGTTTTGTTCAAAAGCACGATGATGATTATCAAGTTTAGCATAAAACTCGCTTTTGGTAAAACGTTGAGGCCTTTTCTTTGAATCACACTGACTTGTGGATGATTTACTGCTTTCACGATTTGATGAGCAGTTTTTGTTTTTGATAAATTTTTGATTCTTACCATTCACAAACTGTGCCTTTTTATTTTCTAAAGTCCCACCATTCACAAAGATAGATTTTTTGTTGTTCTTAACAACACAATTTTCAAAACCAACATTCAAACCAGAGTTAACAAAAGTAGTAGACTTAGAAAAACCCGACAAAGTATTTTTGAAAGACAAAGACTTTGAATTAAAAACACGATCCTCCTCCTCATCATCACTCCCACAATCCTCCACTATGCCCTCTACTAATCCAGTTGCTGCACAAGACTTAGATGGATTAGAAATGTTCACATGTTGTATTGAAGGACCACTAGTCACATGAGTGGACTGTGTGGATGAAGAAGATTGAACTGGTTTACGGCCTACACCATACTCCATTTCAACATCTTCATGTTGAACACTTGGCATGGGAGTAAAATTTCCATTGAAAGGATGTTCAACAACATGATAGCCTAATCCTGGATTTCCTACTTTCCTGACTTGAGAGTCTATCATGTCATATACTACAACTTGAGAGTGGTCAATTTTCTCGATTGTCAACTTAGTGTTTACCAATTGAGTCACAACATCATTCAGCTTTAGACTAAGGTCGTCTATTCATTTTAGTGCATCACAATAAAGACATTCCTTATTGCTAAAATCCATTTCAAGTTTTGAAAAATCGGTTTTTCCTGCATCAATTTAACTTTAAACAATTTTTTCAGAACGCTTGTACTCAGAATTGGCATACCTAAGTTGATTTATTTCTTTTAAGAGCAATTCATTATCATACTTATATCTGTTTACTTTTTCAACACAGTTATTAGAACAGAAATCAGTATGTACCTCAGAGACTTCAATCTTTGCCATGAGGGCATGATTTGACACCTTCATCGACAGCTCATGAATCTGATCTCCCCAATCATATCCTGCGGTCTGCTGACTCACCAATGCTTTGCTATTTCCATATACAACTTTTCCCTTTTCTTTCTCATCAGAATTGTTTGACGAGCTCCCCTTCTCCACTTTAGGCTCTAGGCATTCCCTAGCGAAGTGACCAGGTTTGCTGCAATTGAAGCATCTCAGATTGGATTTGTCAAAACCTATCTGTTTTGAGCCAGACTCCATCCTTTCAAACGAATTTCTGCCAGTTCTCTTGATAAACCTCTTAGCACGATGCACAACCATTGCCATGTGCCACTTGATAACCATCTCCTCCAAATCATCAGGATGTATCTGATCAGCATCATCTTGAATCAGATTACCAGGAGCAAGTTTTCCAGCTAGCAGACAATTGTAACTGCTCATGAAAACACTGAACAAGGCAACAGGCATTTCAACACTCTTGGCATCATTTAAGCTTAGTGATTTACTTTGTTGGACAGATGTAGCAAAAGCTGTCTGATTTGAGACAGTAGACAAGTTTGGTGTGTATGCAGAGGACATACTGGAGAGTAAAGCATTCCCTTGAGACATTAAGTGATCTGTCTCTGATGAAAACATCATCATTCTTTGTTGATCGTCCATCTCATATGACCTTAGGATGGATATAAGCTCACTCAGAGGAGTGGTATACATGTCCTTGGTTCTCTTGATAGTAGTGATGTTGAAGCTCCAGTTCAATGGCAACGAGTTAAGCAATTTCTTGTTTATTTCTCCATAGGTCATTTCAATTCCAGCACTGTTCATCTCAGTCATCAGATGAGTATACCTGTTTATCTGTGCCTCTAGAGTTTCAACTTTCACATACTTAAACATGTTGAATTTTTGTCTCAACATGTCCTTTCGACTCTCTCTCATATCTGCATTTCCCTCAAATCTCCCAACTAAGGCATCCCAAAGAGATTTTGCAGTTTTGAATTTCTTAAACCCTTGAGCAATTTCAGTAGACAAAGCCATGGTTAATCCACCATAAGCTTTTTCATCCTTTTCAATTTGAAGGATTTCTTCAGCCACATACAGATCAGGATCCTTGGGAATAAATTCATTCTTCTCATTCCCGACCATAGGAATCTGAGGACCGTTTTCAATAGACTTCCAAATAGACAGATCCTTATACTTGGCGAAGTTCTCATAACGATACTTCCAGTTATCAAAGTCATTTGCATTTGTTAGACGTGGAGGTCTACTTAAAGTACCAATCTCATTATCCATTGAGTTAGTATTAGTCATGAAAATAACACTTTAACAGAAAATACCGCAAACTTGGATTCACGGCCGCAAACTTCAACAGTAACCGCAACTTGGAGTGTAGCCGCAAACTTGAAGTAGAAACCGCAAACTTGAAGTAACAACCGCAAACTTGGAAACTAACCGCAAACTTGAAGTAAGACCCGCAAACTTGGATTTCAACCGCAAACTTGAAGTCTACCGCAAAGTTTGATTCAACCGCAAACTTGAAGTCCAGCCGCAAAGTTGGTTTCAACCGCAAACTTTATAGCCACAAACTTCAGAAATCCGTAATCTTCTAGAACCGCAAACTTGCAGATTTTGAAATTAACAATAAATTACCTCGATTTTCAGGCCAAGTATCCACTAATAAGGCCGCAAACTTCAATACTAGTGATGGAAACACAATTCCGAGTCCTGTCACTGTCAAGAAACTCTCCAAAAACACAAATCAGTTTAACAAATGCCAAAAAACAGTAACTTTGATATCTCACGAGTCAAAGAAATCCGTTGTAAGCTTCACAAATGAGCGCTATGGCTCTGATACCAATTGTAAGGTCCAGATTCTTGAGGATCTTCAATCAACGATTTCAACAGCGTGTTGAACCTGGCGAAAACAGACTCGACACGTGACTTGTATGTATAATCTAAGAGGACAAGACACAATTCAACAATCAAACGATTCGTATATTGATATGAATACTGAATACACAATACAATCGTTCAACAACTCGTCTAACCGATTACAATAATAAAAACATCTATTTAAACTAATCGGTTGGGCCTGGGCCTAGGCCGCATACTCCAAGTATGCGGTTGGGGAGTCACATACTTGAAGTATGCGGCTGGTACTGAAATATGCGGCCACATACTTCACAAAATTTGTCTTCTGTACATTCCGGTAATCTCTTAATGCGTTAGCCTATTAGGTTTGATCTTTACAGATGGCCATGAAAGAAAGAATCTATTAGTAGGTACGTGGATAAGTGCCATCCTTGTTTACAAGTCACAACCGAACATCGAAAACCAGCAGGATGTTTACAACAACATGAAATTTCTGAATGGAAGTGGCAATGATAACTATAGATTTTATCACCAAACCCCAACGAACCAAAAATGGGTATGATACCATTTAGGTAATAGTAAAATGGTTAATTACGTCTACTCATTTCTTTCCAATAAGAGGGGCGCGACGGTCATGGATCATCGTCATTGATTACATAGAACGACCTCTATATGGTTTTGAAAATCATGCATTCCAGATCGTTCCAAAATATAACATTGTTTTACAGAGTTAATGCGGAAAGTAATGCGGAAGGAAAATAAATTGTTTTGAAAATACAATGCCAAGCAAAAGACAAGCAAATGTTCATTGTCATGGGAACATCAAAAGACTTCATGCATGATGTGCACCCTAATCCCGTGCAAGCTTAACGACCTGAGAAAACATGCTTAAACGAGTCAACAATAATGTTGGTGAGTTCACAGGTTTTAAATGTAAAAGTAAATCGTTGTAATGGACCACAAAACTTTCAATGATTTGATTGCTGTACAGACAATACTACAATATTACCATAAGCACACCGAAACCGAAGCTAGACTGTAACAGTAATGTAATGTAATGCCTCTACCATGCCTATCGTATGCATGGGGTGATTAGGTCAATGATGCACCCGTTTTGACCTCCGGTCAAAGTTAGCGCGACTAACGCGGGTGGGGGTTGTCAAACCCAAATAGATCTATCCATGATTACCTTGCTTAGAAACGAAACTAACGGTCCAGTTTGAGAGGACTTAATACGATATGAAACCGCTTATGTAATATGTGAAATCATGTAAGTGAAATTGTGTCCAATGAAAACAGTAAGTATGCATGTAATCTCCCCCAAAAGGAAAATAAGTAAAATGGGGCCGTGAAAACTCACCTGATGCGTGAGTACCGGAAACGTGTAAGTAGCAAAAGTCCGTGCGTAAACCGACCTACGCGTGCCCTAGAATATATAAGACACCTTAAGGTCTAAATAATGATTGTGAATACAAGTTGGTCATGTAACAGCTTCACCCAAATCGTTACGTTACATGTAAGTTTTGGTTTAAAAACATTTGACTCGGTGACCCGTTGGTGATATGTATTTGTTACCCAAAAATATATATTTATAGAAAATAAATATAAGTCATATACTCGATAAAGTGTGTCCATGTGTACAAATAACTCGGTGTCAACTTAGAGTTCGGGTTTCAAAATAAAGTTTGACTCGTCCCGAGTCGTAACTCGGTGCGAACGGTAAATAAATATATTAGATATTTATTTAAAGTAATGTTTTTGAAATGCGCCATGTTTTTAGGTAAAAATAATATTTATATTATTTATGTAAATGTAACTGTCGGTATTCATTTTCACTACCAAAATATATACAAGTATATATTTATAAAGATATATATATATATATATATATATATATATAACTTAAGATCTAGTCTTTCTTTTCAAATACTTATATATTTAAAATAGATAGACTTTAACATAAATAAGTTTTTCCATCATCTTTTTATGCAAATATAAATCTTAATATATATTCATTTCCAAAAAGAAAACCTAACAATAATCATATGAACTATTAAAATACTATCAACCAATCAGTAATAATATTTCTTCATAACTTGTCATAAGTTTATCCAAAATACTAACAACTTTGTAAAGTACTAAAATATATAATAACACATAATAATAGTCACTAAGTAACCCATGGACCTACTAAAATCACTTGATGCATATTCAAGGTTAATATATATTCAGTTTCTATTAGTAACAATTTTTATTAAGTGAAACATAATCAACAAAAACTAAAATCAACTTAAATATTTATTTTAGTTCATGACCCACCATAAGTTGTTTTTATACAAAAACTAGTTTTAAGTAGGGATTAGATTATAACAACTCCAAATTTAACAAAAATGTGTTTTTGTAGGTGAAAGTTGGTACATAACAATATGAAAACAAAATATAAAATAAGTGTAAAATATGAACAAGAAGAAATTGTCCTCACTAAAAGCAAGCAAGGAAGAAGGAATGAGTGTTGTAAGTTGCTTGGAATCACCCAACGCCACTTGATCTTCACTAAAAAGACTTGAGCCACACTTGTATACTTGAGCTAGTTGTTGGAAATATGGAGGTTGGGTGTGGTTGATGTGGCCGTAAACAAAGAAAAGAGGGGTGAGAGTGAGCTCGGCAAATTGTTTGTGTCATAATCTTGTGAAAGGTTGGTGTCTTATAATATCAATATCCCTTGGAATTGATGGTAGTTTTCAATATTTCGGTCAAGGTAGGGGTGATTTAGACTAGAGATTGAGGTTGGTAAGAACTTTAAGCTTGGAGATGGTGCATGTAAAAAGCAATATACACATAAATGGGAAACTTGGGAGAATGCAAAAAGAAAAAGAAAAAAGATAGTGTGTATTCTTATGTTGTCCGAAAGAAAGAAAATAAAATCAAAAAAATTAAAGGGAAAGGGGATGGGACTAATGGTAGAAAGTTGCTAGTAGTCAAAGGTTGGTCTTGATGTGAAAAGAATTTAGTCACTAAAATGGTAATTTGAATTTGACAAAACGATTAAAGGAGTTGGGATGTGTAAGTAAAACACAAGTAAGGAGAAAAAGAAGAGGTGAAAATCGAGATTCTCATGGACTTGGGTTGGAAGATTTTTATTCAAGTCATTTTGAATAAACGGGGTACAAAGGTGATAGTGGGTATAAATCGGACACGATATAAAATAGAAAATTTAATAAAACCAAGTTTAATACAATTATACCTTATATAATTAGTGGTTCGCTAATATATATAAACATATGTTTAGAAATTTAATATGTCGAGATAGAGCGTTAAAATAAATATACCGGTGAAACGGTAGAGACGCACGTTACAATACTAAGTTGAAATAAATAAATACACACATATATTTAGGTTCTAAAAATAGTGTTGAAACATCTCAGAATATTTATTAAAACATAAATATTAATTATCACCAACGTTCGTGTGTGCCAGGTATACTGCGTGTGACCTGTTAATTTACCGAATTAGCGATGCGTGAAATGTTATGAATGAACTTTACTAATTATGAAATGAACTTAATTAAACATAATTAAGTCTAACTCGAATATAATGTATGAATATTATGATAGAGACGGGGACGGGTATTGACCTGAAATTACCGGTTGTCACATACTCCCCATGTTAAAAAGAATTTCGTCCCGAAATTCAGCTAGTGACTTGTGCAGTTTCAAACAACTGCGGGTACTTGTGCTTCATCTGGTCCTCGCGTTCCCAAGTAAACTCTGGTCCTCGTCTAGAGTTCCACCGAACTTTTACTATGGGGATACGACTCTGTTTCATTCTCTTGACCTCACGGTCCATGATCTCAACTGGTTCTTCGACGAAATGGAGTCGATCATCAACCTGGATTTCCTCGAGTGGTATGACCTGTGTCTCGTCTGATAAACACTTTTTCAGATTTGACACGTGGAAAGTTGCGTGAACACCACTGAGTGCTTGCGGCAGCTTAAGCTTGTAAGCTACGGGACCAACCCTTGCAAGGATTTCGAACGGTTCGATGTATCTTGGGTTTAGCTTACCACGCTTGCCGAAGCGAATAACTCCCTTCCAAGGTGAGACTTTGAGTAAAACCTTATCTCCAACCTGGAATTCCAATGGTTTGCGTCTCGCGTCAGCGTAACTCTTCTGACGATCACGCGCGGTCTTAAGTCTGTCCCGAATCTGGACGATCTTCTCTGTTGTTTCATGAATGATCTCTGGCCCAGTAAGCTGGCTATCCTCAACTTCTGTCCAGCATAAAGGTGATCGGCACTTTCGTCCATACAGTGCTTCAAAAGGTGCGGCTTTGATGCTA
The DNA here is from genome assembly GCA_023525975.1 of Smallanthus sonchifolius. NCBI lineage: Eukaryota > Viridiplantae > Streptophyta > Magnoliopsida > Asterales > Asteraceae > Smallanthus > Smallanthus sonchifolius. The sequence continues at coordinate 24,284,416 of CM042043.1, forward strand.
GTGTGATAACTGTTGTTGTAAGAGAACTCAACCAATGGTAGATGAATATCCCATTTGTTCCCGAAATCAATCACACAAGCTCTAAGCATGTCCTCCAAGGTCTGAATAGTCCATTCACTTTGGCCATCAGTTTGGGGGTGATACGCGGTACTCATATCCAATCTTATACCCAATGCTTTCTGTAGAGATTGCCAGAACCTAGAGGTGAATCGGCTATCTCGATCTGAAATGATGGAGATTGGCACTCCATGTCTTGAGACAACCTCCTTGAGATAAATTCTGGTCAACCTTTCCATCTTATCAGTTTCCTTAATCGGCAAGAAGTGTGCAGACTTTGTCAGTCGGTCGACAATTACCCAAATCGTATCATAACCACCGGATGTCTTGGGTAACTTTGTGATGAAATCCATGGAAATCTGCTCCCACTTCCATTGTGGAATCTCTGGTTGTTGTAGTAACCCTGATGGTTTCTGATATTCAGTCTTGACTTTTGAACATGTCAGACACTTACTAACGTAGGTGGCGATGTCAGCTTTCATGTTGGGCCACCAGTAAAGTTCCTTGAGATCCTGATACATCTTGTCAGAGCCTGGGTGAATCGAGTACCTGGACTTGTGTGCTTCGTCCATTACTAAATCCCTTAAGCTCCCAAAGCTTGGTACCCAAATCCGATCCATGAAGTAACGGGTTTCATCGGATTTGATCTCAAATTGCTTGTCCATACCCCGTAAGGACTCATCTTTCAGGTTTTGCTCCCTGAGTGCTTCTAACTGAGCATCGCGAATTTGAGTGGTTAAACTCGTGTGAATTGTCATCCCCAATGCTCGCACTCGTAGAGTTTTGGTTCGTTCCTTTCTACTCAAGGCATCTGCTACGACGTTTGCCTTACCAGGATGATAGCGAATCTCGCAGTCGTAGTCGTTAAGTAACTCGACCCATCTGCGTTGCCTCATGTTTAACTCTTTCTGGTCAAAGATGTGCTGGAGACTCTTGTGGTTAGTGAAAATAGTACATCTAGTACCGTACAGGTAATGCCTCCAGATCTTGAGTGCAAAAACTACGGCTCCCAGTTCTAAGTCATGGGTGGTGTAATTTTTCTCATGTACTTTTAGTTGTCGGGACGCGTAAGCAATAACCTTGTCGTGTTGCATCAATACGCAACCAAGACCTTGGTGTGATGCGTCACAGTATACCACAAACCCGTCTGTTCCTTCTGGAAGTGACAAGATAGGACCACAACATAGTTTCTGTTTCAACAGCTGAAAAGCTGCTTCTTGCTTTTCACCCCAATCAAACTTCTTGTCTTTCTGGGTTAAGGTCGTCATTGGCTGGGCTATCTTAGAGAAACTTTTGATAAACCGTCTGTAGTAGCCTGCCAGACCTAGGAATTGTCGCACCTCAGTCGGAGTCTTCGGTGCTTCCCAATTCTTTATCGCTTCAACCTTGGACGGGTCAACATGTATACCCTTCTCGTTGACCACATGCCCGAGAAATTGCACCTCTCGAATCCAGAAATCACATTTCGAGAATTTAGCGTACAGCTTCTCGTTCTTAAGTAATTCCAATATTAGTCTCAAATGTTGCTCGTGCTCTTCTTGAGTTTGTGAGTATATCAAGATGTCGTCGATGAAAACAATCACGAATTTATCCAGGTAGGGCTTGCACACTCTATTCATGAGGTCCATGAATACAGCTGGTGCATTGGTTAACCCAAACGGCATGACCATAAACTCGTAGTGACCGTAACAAGTCCGAAACGCGGTCTTAGGAACATCCTCCTCTTGAATTCGTAACTGATGGTATCCTGAACGTAAGTCGATCTTCGAATAATAACTGGATCCTTGAAGTTGGTCGAACAAGTCATCGATCCTCGGAAATGGATACCGGTTCTTAATAGTCAGCTTGTTTAATTCCCGGTAATCGATGCACATTCGGAAGGATCCGTCCTTCTTCTTGACAAACAAGACCGGGGCTCCCCAAGGCGAGAAACTCGGTCTTATGAATCCCTTGTCTAACAACTCCTGTAGTTGGTTAGACAATTCTTGCATTTCCGATGGCGCTAGCCGGTAAGGTGATCGCGCAATCGGTGCGGCTCCGGGTACCAGGTCAATTCGAAACTCGACTTGTCTCGGAGGTGAAAGTCCGGGCAAGTCTTCGGGAAAGACTTCAGGGTAGTCTCGAACGATCGGTATATCCTCGACTTTTCTCTCCTCCGTTGGCTTTTCTATTACGTGCGCCAAGATTGCATGATAGCCCTTTCGTAAGCACTTCCGGGCCTTCATACAAGTAATGATCCTTAGCGTAGTACCGCTCCTTTCTCCTTGAATCGAAAGTGTTTCCCCATTCGGAAGCGGAATACGAACAATCTTTTCACGACAAACGATTTCAGCTCGATTCTTCGACAACCAATCCATCCCAATGACGATGTCAAAACTTCCAAGCGTTATAGGCAGTAAATCTATGACAAAAGGGTGATCCGCCAAATTCAAAGTACACCCTTGAATTACTTTATCGGTTTCAATTAGCTTACCATCGGCTAACTCTATGGTATACTTACTAGTTAACATGATTGGTTTAATACCGAGCAATGGACTAAATTCGCTAGACACAAAACTCTTATCGGCACCCGTATCGAACAAAATAGAAGCATAGTGATCATTAATGAGAAACGTACCCGTAACAATGTTCGGATCTTGACGGGCTTCTCCTGCTCCTATCACAAAGGCTCTACCGCGCGCATTATTGCCCCCGTGGTTCTTCAGTTTTGGGCAATCCTTGCGGAAGTGTGCAGTACTCCCGCATTCGAAGCAACCACGGTTGACCCCTGGGTTGGCGGCTGGCTCAGTAGTTCGGCAATTTTTAGTTGCATGGCCGAACCTCTTGCATTTCTGGCACTTAGAGTCTTCACATGTACCTACGTGGTGAAAACCACACTTGTTACACTTAGGTAGGTTCCCGGTGTACCCACCTCTTGGTTTCTTCTCAGTTGGGCCTGCAGCAAAGGCCTTAACTGTTTCTTGTCTCTTCTGAACTGGGGGTACAAAGGTCTTGCCATGATTATTATCCCATTTCCTCTTGTTGTCAGCGCTTCTCACAAAGGAACCCTTTTTCACCAAAACACCCTGGCGAACTGCTTGATCAGTCAAGTGGTGAGCAAGTCTCACTGCGCTCTGGATTGTAGCGGGTTCAGCAGAAGTTACCATGCTTTGGATTTGAGGTGCTAGACCCCAAATGTACCTTTCAATCCTTTTGAATTCAGGGGTCACCATGTGTGGACACAAGCGTGCATAGTCATGAAATTTGGTGGTATAAGTGTCCACATCAGCACCCTCCATGGTCAAATTCCAAAACTCTTGCTCTATCTTTTGCAGTTCACTGCGAGGGCAATACTCTTCTTTCAGCATCTCCTTGAAATCCTCCCAAGGTATCGCATTGGCGACATCCAGACCCAATGTCTGAACATGAGAGTTCCAACATGATAGTGCCTGCCCTTCAAATGTGCCAGAGGTGAACTTTACTCTACTGTCCGCAGTGCAGTTACTCATGCTGAAGACAGACTCTGCCTTCTCTATCCATCGAACCATTCCAACTGCCCCCTCAGAGCCATTGAAAGTATGAGGTTTACAGTTGAGGAAGGACTTAAATGAACAGCCCCTCGCATTGTTCTCTGTTCCTGAATTGTATAAATTGCTTTGTTAGAAATTAAACAATCATAAACAGCGACTTTAATACATATGACAACGCATCCCTTCGGACTTCCGTCGTACCTCCGTCTCCTCCGTTGATCTCCGATCCTCCACCGGATCCCACGTTCCGGTTAGTGTCGTAAGCGGCAAGGGCATCGGCTACTCGTTGCGAGATCATTGCCTCAATCTCCGCTAAGCTCGTAGGTGCACTGCCCTCTGCATTGTTGTGGGGGACTCTCCTTCGTGGCGGCATGTTTCTTCAAATCACAACGATAAGCAAGATAAGACAATATATATAATAAAGTCAACACATATGCACAAAGTAGACAACCACAACAATCAAACAACCACGCAATATAAAAGATAACATAACTTGATAAATAAATTGCACGAGATACAAAGTATTTTTAGAGTACAAAGCTCCACAAAAACAAGTTCAAATCTAAAATATTACGTGAGCACAACCCGCTCACGATAGGCTAATGAAAGAAACGAGAAAATACACCAACAAAGAGGGCCACAGAGGCGAAGAGAGCACTAACTGCAGCAAGTGCCACAGCAGACCCTGCTCGCTCCTGTGCCTCGGCAGCCTGCTGTTCAGCTATAACAACACGCTGATTGGCGGCTGCGGCCTGCTCCTCGATGGCAATCACCCGGAAGTGAATAGCGTGAAGTGACTAGTCCACGATGCAAGACCATTCATTCATGGAATGTAGGCGGTCCACTATAGACTCGATGTGGAGGCCCTTGAGCCTCTCAATGTCATCCCGAACTGAGTGGGTCTCGAGGTCACGGTGAGAATCTTGTGCCACTGGTGTGGGCACGGTGCGCTCAACCGGCTCCCCGGTCAGTGGTAGGGGACGGGGCGCCTGAGAAGACTCGCCTATCTCGGGGATAGAGGGTAAATCCTCCTCCTCCAACCACCCATTGAGGGTGTGTGGCATCCATGTCTGCTTCCTCGCAGAAGCCAAAGTCCTCTTCCGCGGAGGCTCTCGTGGAGTGTCGTCAGTCCCTGCGGCCTCGCCGGCAGGTGCTGGTGGTGATAGTGCGGGCCTCTTCCCTAGTATGGGGACCTGCTTCGTAGCAGTCTGCTTCGTCTTAGCTCCGGTGCGAAGGACAGGTGGGGCTGATGGTACGGGACTCGGTGGTGTAGGAGTTCGTCATGTCGAAACTGGGGTACTCTCTCCTGAGGAAGACCCTCCGAAGATCACCGAGCGAGGCACCGTCTCTCCAGAGCTCGTGCTGTCACTCCCGGCGGCCGCTCCGCCTGTGCTGTCAGTAGCTGACTCTCCGGACGCCTCCTCCGGGTCGGTCTCGTAACTTACCTCCGGTACGGGTGCAGGCGGCGACGCTGGTGGTGTCCCAAATGGTGGTGGTGGTGGGGTCGCGGGTGTGTACTCCTCGTCAGAAGCGTATACAACAATCGGGTCTACTGAAGTCATATCTGTGACAAGGCAATATTCGAAATACTATGTAACATAAGTATGCAGTGTGTGTATGCGGTAATGTAAATGTTATGAGACTACGGTTATAGTCTAAGCCCACTAAATGCAACTTAGTTCGCTATAACCTATGTCTCTGATACCAATCTGTCACACCCCAACCACGGCGGTTTCCCGCGGGGCGCGACGGTCATGGATCATCATCACTGATTACATAGAACGACCTCTATATGGTTTTGAAAATCATGCATTCCAGATCGTTCCAAAATATAACATTGTTTTACAGAGTTAATGCGGAAAGTAATGCGGAAGGAAAATAAATTGTTTTGAAAATACAATGCCAAGCAAAAGACAAGCAAATGTTCATTGTCATGGGAACATCAAAAGACTTCATGCATGATGTGCACCCTAATCCCGTGCAAGCTTAACGACCTGAGAAAACATGCTTAAACGAGTCAACAATAATGTTGGTGAGTTCACAGGTTTTAAATGTAAAAGTAAATCGTTGTAATGGACCACAAAACTTTCAATGATTTGATTGCTGTACAGACAATACTACAATATTACCATAAGCACACCGAAACCGAAGCTAGACTGTAACAGTAATGTAATGTAATGCCTCTACCATGCCTATCGTATGCATGGGGTGATTAGGTCAATGATGCACCCGTTTTGACCTCCGGTCAAAGTTAGCGCGACTAACGCGGGTGGGGGTTGTCAAACCCAAATAGATCTATCCATGATTACCTTGCTTAGAAACGAAACTAACGGTCCAGTTTGAGAGGACTTAATACGATATGAAACCGCTTATGTAATATGTGAAATCATGTAAGTGAAATTGTGTCCAATGAAAACAGTAAGTATGCATGTAATCTCCCCCAAAAGGAAAATAAGTAAAATGGGGCCGTGAAAACTCACCTGATGCGTGAGTACCGGAAACGTGTAAGTAGCAAAAGTCCGTGCGTAAACCGACCTACGCGTGCCCTAGAATATATAAGACACCTTAAGGTCTAAATAATGATTGTGAATACAAGTTGGTCATGTAACAGTTTCACCCAAATCGTTACGTTACGTGTAAGTTTTGGTTTAAAAACATTTGACTCGGTGACCCGTTGGTGATATGTATTTGTTACCCAAAAATATATATTTATAGAAAATAAATATAAGTCATATACTCGATAAAGTGTGTCCATGTGTACAAATAACTCGGTGTCAACTTAGAGTTCGGGTTTCAAAATAAAGTTTGACTCGTCCCGAGTCGTAACTCGGTGCGAACGGTAAATAAATATATTAGATATTTATTTAAAGTAATGTTTTTGAAATGCGCCATGTTTTTAGGTAAAAATAATTTTTATATTATTTATGTAAATGTAACTGTCGGTATTCATTTTCACTACCAAAATATATACAAGTATATATTTATAAAGATATATATATATATATATATATATATATAACTTAAGATCTAGTCTTTCTTTTCAAATACTTATATATTTAAAATAGATAGACTTTAACATAAATAAGTTTTTCCATCATCTTTTTATGCAAATATAAATCTTAATATATATTCATTTCCAAAAAGAAAACCTAACAATAATCATATGAACTATTAAAATACTATCAACCAATCAGTAATAATATTTCTTCATAACTTGTCATAAGTTTATCCAAAATACTAACAACTTTGTAAAGTACTAAAATATATAATAACACATAATAATAGTCACTAAGTAACTCATGGACCTACTAAAATCACTTGATGCATATTCAAGGTTAATATATATTCAGTTTCTATTAGTAACAATTTTTATTAAGTGAAACATAATCAACAAAAACTAAAATCAACTTAAATATTTATTTTAGTTCATGACCCACCATAAGTTGTTTTTATACAAAAACTAGTTTTAAGTAGGGATTAGATTATAACAACTCCAAATTTAACAAAAATGTGTTTTTGTAGGTGAAAGTTGGTACATAACAATATGAAAACAAAATATAAAATAAGTGTAAAATATGAACAAGAAGAAATTGTCCTCACTAAAAGCAAGCAAGGAAGAAGGAATAAGTGTTGTAAGTTGCTTGGAATCACCCAACGCCACTTGATCTTCACTAAAAAGACTTGAGCCACACTTGTATGCTTGAGCTAGTTGTTGGAAATATGGAGGTTGGGTGTGGTTGATGTGGCCGTAAACAAAGAAAAGAGGGGTGAGAGTGAGCTCGGCAAATTGTTTGTGTCATAATCTTGTGAAAGGTTGGTGTCTTATAATATCAATATCCCTTGGAATTGATGGTAGTTTTCAAATTTTCGGTCAAGGTAGGGGTGATTTAGACTAGAGATTGAGGTTGGTAAGAACTTTAAGCTTGGAGATGGTGCATGTAAAAAGCAATATACACATAAATGAGAAACTTGGGAGAATGCCAAAAGAAAAAGAAAAAAGATAGTGTGTATTCTTATGTTGTCCGAAAGAAAGAAAATAAAATCAAAAAAATTAAAGGGAAAGGGGATGGGACTAATGGTAGAAAGTTGCTAGTAGTCAAAGGTTGGTCTTCATGTGAAAAGAATTTAGTCACTAAAATGGTAATTTGAATTTGACAAAACGATTAAAGGAGTTGGGATGTGTAAGTAAAACACAAGTAAGGAGAAAAAGAAGAGGTGAAAATCGAGATTCTCATGGACTTGGGTTGGAAGATTTTTATTCAAGTCATTTAGAATAAACGGGGTACAAAGGTGATAGTGGGTATAAATCGGACACGATATAAAATAGAAAATTTAATAAAACCAAGTTTAATACAATTATACCTTATATAATTAGTGGTTCGCTAATATATATAAACATATGTTTAGAAATTTAATATGTCGAGATAGCGCGTTAAAATAAATATACCGGTGAAACGGTAGAGACGCGCGTTACAATACTAAGTTGAAATAAATAAATACACACATATATTTAGGTTCTAAAAATAGTGTTGAAACATCTCAGAATATTTATTAAAACATAAATATTAATTATCATCAACGTTCGTGTGTGCCAGGTATACTGCGTGTGACCTGTTAATTTACCGAATTAGCGATGCGTGAAATGTTATGAATGAACTTTACTAATTATGAAATGAACTTAATTAAACATAATTAAGTCTAACTCGAATATAATGTATGAATATTATGATAGAGACGGGGACGGGTATTGACCTGAAATTACCGGTTGTCACAATAGGTCCGGTAGCCCGTTGATTAAATATGATTAAAATTTTAAGTAGGCGACTGGGTACTATTAAAGGTCTCACGTTGAAAAGGCATAATCCGCTTTAGCAAAAGCGGAAAACAAAATCCTTGGTACAACCATTTGAGATTATGACAAGAATTGGTCATGTAGCCTTTAGACTAAAAATATTAAAAAAAGTTAAAAGAAATCCATGACACATTCCATTCGTTCAACTTAAGAAAATGCCTGACAGCTAAATCACTTAAGATGGCCCTAAAGGATGTTCATATCAACGAGAAATTAAACTTTGTGGAACATCCCATTCAAATATTAGACCGACAAGTACGAAAATTAAGGAACATGGAGTTTCCCTTGGCTTCGAATTACATGGGATGCTAAGAGAGGCCCCGAAGAAACATGGGGAAAAGAAGATGAGATGAAAAGCAAATACCCATACATTTTCACATAAATTTTGTGAACGAAATTTTTATAAGATGGGAAGAGTTGTAACAGCCCGGTTTTGCGGAAAAAATAGAAATGTATAAAACTTATATTTCAAATATTGTTAAACAAGTAAGTAACATGTGACATGACTATTTAATAGGTGAGGTGTATGGACCGAGATTACTATTATAAAATATTGTTTAATAATAATAATAATAATAATAATTAGAAAGTGCACATGTGAGTGTGTAAAGGTAAAAGTGATAAACTTCAAATCTTCAAAATAAAGATTTCATCCATTGAAATTAACCGACTTTAATCCGTCGGCAAAAGAAAAAATAATAATAATAAAAGGTTTATATATTATAGAGGAAGGTTCAGAAAGGGAACCAAGAAAAAAATAGGGTACCATGGAATCATTCTCAGCCAAAAAAAGGAAGGAAAAACAATCACTCCCGTTGGACTCGAACCTGAGACAGACTGGTTGAGTGCGCGGAGCTTACCCGTGGTCTTAATCATGAGTCCAACCGAAATATATTAAAACAAGTAAATGTTATTCTCTCTTCTAGTGCATGATAAGACCATCATTGACTCTTTGATAACTCTAGCCTTACCATTTATAAGAGTGACATGGTATCCTGATTTTTCAAAGGTTTCCAATAAAATAAGATTCTTTCTTCAATTGAGGGATATATCACCCATTCTCAAGCCTGAAAGCAACTTTTCCCATACCAAGAACCTCACAAGGCCTGTCATCTTTTAACTGTCCCTAAACTTTCACCGGTCAAATTATTGAAGTACTCCTTCTTGGGTGTCATGTGAAAAGAACACCCTAAATCCATTACCCACTCATTGCTTGTTTCCTCCCTTTGATACCATCAGAACATCAGAGCTGTCATATCCATCTAAAGAAGCATCAGTTGGATAACTGCTACTATGACCCATTAACAAACTAAGTTTCAGTTTAACACTAAGCCCCCCGAACTTTCAAGCTAACACTAATTAGCCCTTCAACTTTATAATGCTGCTTTGAATTTAATAAGAAACCATTTAATTGACTTTGACTTTCGTTGACTTTACCAAGTTGTGAAGAACTAGTTACGATGCCCGACCCTCGCTAAGCGTCGGGCACGTATTACACACTAAAACAAAATGTTAAAACAAAACGTTCAGAAGAAAAACAGCAAAAAAGAAAAACAAAAAATAATTGCATTAAAAAATATCAAAAAAAGGTTACAATAATAATTCACCTCAGGGTTCGCACCCAGGTGAATGGGAGAGTGAAGGAGTTACTGGCAAGCACATACCAGATGGGCTGGAAACCTTTAAATATCCCAAACCAAAATTTAAATTCAAACACAATTTCGGTTAAAGTAAAAAACACAAAACACAAATGGCCACCAATATCAGGACACATGGATGTACCGACCTAAAAATCCAATAAAAAGAAAGTACCGTTAACATCTTTCTAAATTGTATATTAGTTATAATGCATTGTTTCGCTTTTTTATTTTTTTTATCTTTAGTTTTAGTTTTTATAATTTACTTTTATGGTTTAAGTTTAGTTTTTTTTGCGTTTAACGTTTACCTTTATGGTTTAGCCTTTTGTGTTTAACATTTAGCTTTAGGGTTTAGCTTTTTGTGTTTAGCTTTTACGGTTTAGCTTTTAGTGTTTCGCATTAACGTTTAGCTTTTAACTTTAGGGTTTAGTTTTTAGCATTTAGCTTTTATGGTTTAGCTTTTAGCGTTTCGTTTTTACGATTTAGCTTTTAGCATTTAAGGTTTACTTTTTAGCATTTAGTTTTTAACTTTTAGGGTTTAGTTTTTAGTATTTAGCTTGTTTTTTCCTTGTTTAAAATGTGAGGTTGAGAATGGTTCCCCAATTTCCTATTTTTTTGGGGTTCCCAATTGAACCTTCCACATATCTATACTATATAATAAATAATGGTTTTTCCATGACACGTGTCGCCTCCATATTCATTCTCACCATCTTTTTCCCGCCTCTCTCTCTTATTAAATACATTTCTAATTTTTAATAATTATATGTTTTTAAAGAAAATATTAATTATACTAATATATACATATATTTTAAATTATCACTTATTATAAAAAAACTTTAAAATATGATTATGCAACTTTTATTTTCAATCAAAAACTAATGAAAGTCAAATTACATTAAATAGTAATTAACGTATTTTTGAAACCCAATTATATATTAATTTTTACATATTTTGAATTTTGTTTTTTTATTCGTAACATATGTAATACATTTTTACACGTGTAAAATATATAAATAAAGATATAAAAATTTTATGTATTAACATTTTCTACCCCGTGTATAGACACGGGTTCTAAGCTAGTTATATACATATATATACATACAAATATATATATATATATATATATATATATAATGAGATGAAGAAACCCACATAACCCTTTGAAAAAAATTAGAAAATTTAAAAAAAAAAATTGGGATTGATTATTTATATAAACAACGCCTCGGTCGCAAAAAGAATTAAAAAAAAACACTGAATAAAAATAAAAATAAAAAATAAAAAAAATTAGCGTTTTTTTTCCTCATGTATACAATACGTCAGCAATTACATATGTAAAAAACGTCAGATTTAAAAAAAATTAAAAAACCACTCGACGCTTTTTTATATTTTTTTCACCAAAAGTGATAAAATTGAATGTAGAATTCATTTCAAAAATAAAAAAAAGTATTTTTTTACATATGTAAAATAGGGTTTCGTGAGTTTCTTTATCTCAAGCGGGTTTCCATTATAACCATCCCCTATATATATGTATATATATATAGGGGAGGGATCAAGAGAACCACAAAGTTAGGCGAAAACCGAGAAAACCACATCATTTCAGGCAATTTTTTTATTTACGTATTCGTATCCAAAAACATTTTATTTGATTTACGTATACGTAACTGTAATTTTTTTGTTTTATGTTTACGTATACGTAACACTATGTGTAAAAATGTTTTTTTGGTAAAAATGTTTAATATTACATTCATACTATTATAAATAAATTAAAAAAAATAATAATAAAAAATAAATATTATTCTGTGATTGGGTAAAATTGGTTTTTTTAGAGGTTTTCTCGGTTTTCACCTAACTTGTGGTTTTCTATGGAACCCTCCCATATATATATATATATATATATATATATATATATATATATATATATATATATCTATAGGGAGGATCAAATAAAAAATAGGTTTTCACTAAGAAATCTAAGAAATGACCAAAACGCTTAGAAACGATATCAAACGAACTCCGATTGAGCTTATTTCTGCGGCGTTGGAACCGTCTCGTCGAACTCTACCATCTTAGATTTTAGGGTTTAGTTTTTAAGGTTTAGATTTTACGTTTGAATTTTAGGGTTTTAGCCTTATGGTTTAAATTTATGGTTTAGGTATTTTTGGGGGGTGGGGGGTTTAGGTTTTTGGGGGTGGGTGGGGTGGGGGGTTAGGTTTTTGGGGGGTGGGGTGGGGGTTTTAGGCTTTTTGGGGTGGGGGTGAAGGGGGGTTTAGGTTTTTGGGGGTGCGGGTGGAGGGGGTTTAGGTTTTTGGGTCCAGATTAGAGTTCGTTTGATCCACTTCTAAGCGTTTCTTAGCGAAAAACCAGTTGTTAGTGGAACATTCCTATATATATATATATATATAGTATAGGGTTCCGCTAAAAAGTGTTAAAGTATAGGAAGTGTAAAAAGTGCTTTAAAATGCTCATAACCGGCTCATACGAACTCCAATTTTACTCATTTCGGCGGCGTTGGAACCGTCTCGTCGAACTCTAAAATATTAGCTTGTAGGGTTTGGTTTTTAGGGTTTAGATTTCAGAGTTTAGTTTTTGCCTTAGGGTTTAGCTTTTAGTATTTAGGCTTTTGGGAGGGGTGGGGGTTTTAGGCTTTTGGGGGTGGGGTGGGGGTTAGGTTTTTGAGGGGTTTGGGTTGGAGGTTTAGGCTTTTGGGGGGAGGGGGTGGTGGTGTCTTTAGAAGACTTTTTCAGCTTTTTAGGGTTTTTTTTGTTAGGATTTAGGTTTTTGGGGGTCGGGTTGGGGGTGGGGTGGGGGTTAGGTTTTGGGAGGATGGGGTGAGGGGTTTTAGGCTTTTGGGGAGTGGTGGTGGGGTTTTTAAAAGACTTTTTACACTTCTTAGAATATCTCTCATCTATATATATATATATGTATATTCCATAGAACCTTAATTTGTAAGGTTAGCGTCCAGGCCATCGATATCTTTTCCATCGCAGCCACTGGCTTTTACAAAATTTTCAATTCAAACTCTCAATTCTGTAAAGTTTTAGATTTACCACTCTCTTAAATTTCTAAACTTTCAAGTTTATCCTTTAAAAATCTTTTCTTTTATTTTTTTATATTAGTTTGTAATTTTTTTTTCCTGTTTTTATTTTGTTTTTAGTTGATTACTATTTTTTTTAATGAATTTGTCATTGTAATGTTAACTCTTATTCACGTCGCATTTTTAGATCTCCAGGATCGAGTCGTGACAACATCATATATACGTTTCTTTTATGTACTTACTCACGTTATTGTCGTCGTTGCACCACGCGTAACTAGCTTTGCAAACCCGCCACATAACGTGGGCTTTAATTATGTATTTAAACACATTATCACCGTAGAGTCCCGCCCCAATGTGCAGGTCATATTTTATAGTTGTTAATAGTTCATAAATTTATTCGTAACTCTAATTTTTCAATCTTCTCTCGCCATATGCATGCATGTATTTAGGTATACTCTTTAATCCTTCAATTTAATTTATAAATTTAATATATTTTAAGTATATACTAGGACTAGGGTTTAGGGTTATAGCCAGGGTAGGAAATGAGTAGCTTGACCCTAGTCTAAACATGGATTGATCACCCGTGCCTAAACTAGGTATGGTTGTCCAAAGCCAACCACAACCTAGTACAGGCAGGGCTGGTCCTGAGTATATTTAAGTGCCTCGGCCAAGGCGGAAAAAAATGTCCCTACGAACAAAATATATAAACTCATTTTTTTAAACAATAATTAACGTTATAACAATAAACATAGAAAATAATATAGTATGTTACATGACACTATTTTTTTTTAAATCTGTCATTTTTTTAAAAAGCCGATGGTTTTTAAGTTTTAAAGGGCCCAACAATTATAAATATTAAAGAGTGCACAACCATTATAAAAATGGCCAAATTGTTTTTACTTTTTATAAAAAGGACCCAATATATAAAAACGGTATATAATTTTATAAAAAACATATATAATACAGGTCCCTAAAAGTTTTAGACTCCCAAAAAAAATAGGCCCTACCCTAGGGCCTGCCCTGGGTAGTACCCCCCCCCCCCCCCTATTCGACTATTGTCTAATCTGATCAGGGGCAAAGTTATGATAAATTATAGTATCGCCCAGAGGATAGGTTAAACCGGATAACATCATAAATAATATAAAATTTAAAACTAAGTATATAGATAAAAAAGAAATATAAAACATTTTTTTTTCATGTGAATTTTTAATTTAGTGACATATTAAGGCTTAAATAATTTAAAATATGCAACATGGAATGCTACATTAATTAGAAAATGAGATACTGAAGTAAAACGATATAAAAATAAAATAAAATATTTTGAAATCCGGTCCATCCCCCAGTCTGACCGGTAACCGGTCTGTTCAAATGAAAGGGTTTCAACTACACACAAATAGATCGGTTATGTATCCGGTTCCCGATCCGATTCAGTTATGAAAACCGTGGTCCAATTATTGTGTAAACTGTGGTAAACACAATTATTGTTTTGGTCAAATAATTGATCCATTGAGATTAATAAGTTCACTAAAATTCCATCAAACCAACAAAAGCAAAGGGTCATAGCAAGATGCTAGGCCCCTACAGAAAACATTATACAATTCACCAAGGAATTACTGGCTCATATTATTATCAAAATAGAAAACACACCATTGAGCCTATGTGACAGACTGAGAGTTTTCATCTCTCGTCTATTTTTCACCTATGGATACCTTAAAGTTTTAATATCTTCAATCATCTTTGATGAGAAAACCACCTTCTCGTTAAAAAGCTTTTCATTTCTTGCCTTCCAAATAACCTAACACGAGGTTAGGATGATAGCCTACAACCTTTGTTTTGATCTTTTTATAATGTAGATTCTTACTATTTCATGTTAACCGTTTTGTGCTACATAAAATGTAACTATATATTAAGCCTATTAGGATGATTTGACATTTAGTTCTACTTCTTGTGAAAAATTTTATTTGTATAACTGTTGATTGTGTCAATACATGACATGACTAGTCATTGTAATTGAGACTAGTGAGTCTCATTGTCTAAACATTAGTCATTTGTTTTAAGAATGTGATTCACGTGTTACATAAAGAATTTAGTCCACATTGGACATATACATGCATTTTATGAAATTAAAGTCTTAAACATGAATTAAAACAGATACACGACCAAAGATTTCATTGCTACACAATTATAGAATTGAAGATGATACTTTTAACACATATAATTTTTTATAATAAAATAAGAAGCAAACCGTCCTCTACATTTACTTCTTAAAAATATGATACAAGTATGGAAAAAAATATGATTTAAATACTATAAATTAGAATATTGAAAAGAATATATAGTATACCTTACATCATGAAATCTGATATTCTATGTTACTAATTTACTCTAGAAAATGCTTAATTTACATCATATAGTAATTACTAAACCTTAATCATCATGGTCGGCGGGCAATCAAGTGAGAGCCACCGCCCACCAGTTTCAGGGGTATTTGAGATATTTGTAGTTAATTTATCTTTTCCACACAAGAGCATGTTTTCTACCCTCTCTCTATCTATCTCCATGGATTAAATTGTGCAGTTACTTCGACGCGTGCGAGTGGGTGCCGGGGTGGTGATATGATGGCAACGTACTGGTGATTGGGTACTTTGGTGTTGCTATGGACTTAAAAGGTGGTGGGTTGCGATGGTTGCCGGTAGTGCTGAGCACCTAAGATCCACCTCAGTCGCCTGACGGTGGTTGCAAGGTTGGCCGGAGGTGAGATACTCCCCGTCTTTCTCTATCGGGTCTAAGGTTTTGGTTTTCACTAGACCACTGTGAGCGCCGGATCTGGGCAGGCGAGGTGACCGGAAGTCGAATAGAGGGGGATGAAATGTCGGCGCGGCTATGGTGGTGGATATTAAAAAAAAGCAAACACAAGATGAACAAGGAAGAATATGGGAAGTGAAGAAAAGACAGTAATGTCAATAAGTCAATGAATTATTTCTGACAAATTTTAAAAAATGACAACTTTATTTAATGAAGATTTTAATTAAAGTAATTAAAAATACTTTGAAAAAATAAAAGGAAATCATTAATATCCGTTGCTTTTATCTTGTAGATTTTCATTTTTAACATTTTATATTGTTAATTTATAAGTTGTACAATCCATCTTTAGAATTAGACAATTACCTATTTTATATTACAACTCTCTTTTTTCATATTATTAATCACCTTAATCCTAAGTATCGGTTCATTTTACTTAATTTAACTTTAATCCCTCACCTTTATAAATATAAAAAATAACCCTTTAATTTTGTAAAATATTACGTTAACACCACCTATGTTTTTTTTACTCTATAGTATATATAATTTGATTTTTTCTTAATAATTTTAGTTAGTTTGTTATTTTTTGTCTTGATGTCGTGGTATAAATTTTATTAAAAACGATTTCGTATACAAAATAAAGTATTTTTATGCATCGTACGTTATATCGAATGATGGTAATGTGTTGGTACCGTGAAAAATGAGACCGACACTGTCTGAAAACATTGCTACCGTTATATATTTGTCTTTTATCTATGTTTTGATATCCACAACTGAGTCGCAGTAGCTTTATACGTTTCTTTTATGTAGTTAACCACGTTTTTTTGTGATTAACCACGTTAATGTCATAGCCTCAACCGTTTAGGGTCCGCCTCCCGCTGCAGAGCAAGTGGCAAAAATTATTTAATCACGTTTCTTTTTGTGTTTAGTCATGTTAATATCACCGCATCAACCGTTTAAGATCCATCTCCGTCGCGAAGCGCGGGATAACATATCTAGTTTATGCACAAATTGGAGATGCAATTACAATTGCTAGAGGACTCGTGTCTTCAATAAATTGTATAATGCTTGAATATGAATATTAACTAACTATATATTAAAAGCCAACTTTTCAATGCAAGTATGATTTACTTTAGATTTGGTATTATCCGTACAAGTTGGTGCGGCATAGACTTTGATTTTTTAAATTTTCATTTTTCTTTATATATAAATGGGTTTGACATCTCTTCTAAAATAAAATTATATTAAAAAAATAAAATTATATTAAAAAAATAAATGCCTTATAATACTTAATATTTGCATACTATTTAAAAAATAATTTTTTTTATTTTAATTAATGTCACTGCCATATTTTTTAACGGTTATGATTTTTATATAAAGTTCGGTACTGGCTGTAACGTGTTAGTTTACGTAAAGGTTTTGGTTGCGCACCTGTAGGATCGGTGTTTTACAAGATAGTTCTGTTTAGTTGAGATTGGCGGTAACAATCACAACTTTGCAATGTAAACAAGAAACAATGATAATACTGATAAATGCAAGTTGTATTAATCTTCAAGGTTTACAAGTTATAGAGAAAACTCTAAGGAAGTTCACTTGTACAATGAGAAGATACAATACATATAAAGGAACTTAGAATCAAGACAGACCCTTGATTCTAAGGATCAAATCAAACACAAGTCGTTGATCTTTGACAGTTACAAGTTACATTACAATTGGTAGACAACTAAAAGACAAAATGCAGCAAACAGTAAAGATCAGGTCAAAAGTCTTCTTAGGAATCTTTGCAGGAGACTTCAGAAGTAGTAGATTTGTCTTTAATCATCTGCACCAATAACATTCCTTCTGCTGATAGATCTGTCAGAGTTGCAGCAAAAGGTGCAGTAGCAAAGTCAAAGTTGCTGATGATTTGCCTATCAGCAGAAACTTTGGACTTCAGCAGATAAGGCTATCCGCAACATAGTTGTTCATCAACAGGAGAACTTGACTATCAGTAGCATATGCCTTATCCACATCAACATTGTAAGTCAGCAAAATTGTAGAGTCCGCAACATCTATACTTAGAGAATTTTGTAGCCAGCAGTCTTTATCTTTACAAACCCCCCTAGACTGATGCTACCAAAACTCTCTTACTGCCTTTGTTGCTGAAGATTTTGCATGTTTACAACAATCCTTGTAGTCTCATAGCCTCTTGGGTCCTTGCTGGGATTGTTAAAGGGAATTTCAGACAAAGATTTGATGTCCTTTTTAGGCATGCTGCAGATAGCCTTGCTGGAGCATGTGATTTGGTTTCCCTTGACATCAGTCAATGTGTATTCATCTTTGTCAGCATTGTAGGACCATTTGACAAGAGGAAAGTGGGATTGGAGTGGTTTGACATCAATGATAACACTTTTGCTAGGGTTGAAGTGATGTTTGATCACTAGCAGAAGATGTCTCCCACTTTCATTGTCAGGCTCATGAACTTCACCCAGCTCCAACATTCTTTTTAGATCAGTGTCTGGAAGCTGCATCACCTCATTAACAGATTTGTACACTGATCTCTTCACTTCTAATTTTCCTCTAAATACTTCAAATCATTGATCTGATTCACTGTAGAACCATATTACAATCTCTCTTGAATCTTCAGATATGGAAAAAGGTTTGATTTTCTTTTTAAGAGGTTGTTGATGAGAGAGAGCTGGGTGAGAGGATTTGGACTCCTTGGGAGGGGAGGAGAGAGATCTAGGAGGATGAGTAGGAAGTTGTTGGACAGAAGGAGGAGATGATGAGGGAGTAGACTTGGGTTTCTTTGGTTTCGTTTCTTCTGTGTGAGTGTCTACCCTTCTTTTAGAGCCTATCTTCTTCTTCCCTTTTCACTTTTATGTAGAGGGCTTGCAGGTTCATGAAATTCATGGGACCCAACCTCTTTCCACTTTCACCTCTTGCCTTTAGGAAGTCCATCATGACCTTCCTTTCTTCATGTGTTTTTATGTTAAAGGCAATGGATTTCCTAGACTTCATCCGGGCCTTTTCTTCTTCTTCAGCCATCTTCTTCTTGGCCAGTTCACCAGATTGACCCATGAAGGCCCTGTAGAGTTCTTTATTGGATAATTTCTCAAGTTAGTCTGCATCATCACCTTGAGAAATCAGAACTGCCATCCACTCCTCCCTCATCTCTTTAGCAAGTTCAGAATCAGTGATTCTGAACTTGGATTCCTCTACTCTCTTCCTCCCTATATCTTCATCTTCTTTATTTAATTATTCTTGCAGTTGAAGGGCTAGTCCTTCATCTTCTTCTATTTGTGATGCTGCAGGAACATGAATTCTTGTTTTATCCAGTTGCCTTGCATGCAATTGGATTTGTTGTTCTCTGAGGAGCATGACATCTTTTCTTTCTTGAGCTTTCTTAAGCTCAGCCATCTCCTCCTCTTCTCTTTCTCTCCTTTTTCTTTCAGTTTCTTTCTTTTCTTCTTCTATTTTCTTTTCTTCCTCTTCAGTCATGATGCCCTTCCCTTTGTTTTTATTGGATGCCTAGTGTTCATACATTGAATAGCAGAGGCAAGAGCAGAGTTCAGTTGATTCCATCCACTCCTCTTCTGAGATATACATTATAGAAGAGTGTGGCACAAGAACTTCCATGGAGGACCCATCAGTGCCTTCTCAATTGTGTATTCATCTTGATTTCTAGTGTACCCTATGGATACAAAGGTCCTCATGTACTTATTCTTGGTGTATGAGTTGGTGACACCTTCTTCCTGAAGCTTGAGATGATTTCTGAGTGTAGCTTCTGTAATGGTGATGTCTTTGCCATCTACCTTGGCTTTGATTTTGGGAGTCCCTTGTTTGGTAGAGAAGACGACAAAGTTCCAGAAATATTCCATATGGGGTATGTAGATTGTGGGGTTGACAGTTAAAGAAAAGTGTATATTTGATTGACACAGAAAGTTAATCATATCGTCGAAACCTTCTGATTTCTTACCCTTGACAAGATATGCCGTTAAATTGTGGTAAGCTGAGAACTTGTCATCAGGGTTGTTGATGTCAACGTTTGCCATTATGGTAAGGTTTGGAGGGAAGGATGAAGCTTTTGAAAGTTGGTTGAGTGTGGGGAAGCTTTGAATGATTAGGAGAGAGGGAGAACAAGTGAAAGTTAGGTCGGAATTGAATGTGAAGAGGTGAAGGTGGGAATTCGATTTTTTTATAATGGCAAGAGTTGGGAAGGGCAATGCTTGCTTGTACTGTACAACCCATTTACTTTTCACTGTTTTACAACTGTAATACACTATAGCAGTCATGGTAAAAACTGAAAGTAGTTTTTACAGCGGATAAAAGTTAATTTGGACTCATTTTTACCCATCTGCAGCAAACTTGGTTGCCGTGGATGGTTAAGCCTATCAGCAACAGACTTGGTTGCTGTTGATGGTTAAGCCTATCATTAGCAAACTTGGTTGTTGCTGATGGATATAATGGTCCGCAGTAAAGATGTTGCTGCTGATTGCTTTAAAGCTATCCGCATCAAACTTGTTCCTGCTGATAACTTAAGGCAGTCAGTGGCAAATTCTCTGCTGCTGGTGATTAAAACTATCAGCAGCAAAAATGTTTGCTGCTGATCATTGACACATTATTTACAACAAAAAAGAAAGACAAACACATTTTATTAAAGATTTTTAGAGACAAATTTTAATCAAAGTTCATCATACCAATGGATTCAACTAAATATCTAAATCTAGCTTCATCAAAGGCTTTTGTGAATAAGTCAGCATACTGCTCATTGGTATGAACTTTGGTTAAAATAATTCTCTTTTTTTCAGCTTGATCTCTAATAAAGTGATACCTGATGTCAATGTGTTTTGTCTTGGAGTGCTGCATAGGATTATTTGTAATTGAAATGGCACTCTTGTTGTCAATGTGAATGAGAGTTGCCATGAAAGTCACCCCATAATCAACATTTGATTTTGTATCTAGATGACTTGTGCACAACAACTTGAAGCTGCAATGTATTCTGCTTCAGCTGTTGATGTTGATACACATGTTTGCTTCTTGCATTGCCATAAAATCAGTTTTCCTCCCAAAAACTGGCATCCTCCTGATGTGGACTTTTTTATCCAAGTTGTATCCTCCATAGTCACTATCAGTGTATGCGTATAAGTTGAATTTATCTTTCTTAGAGTACCATAGCCCAAGTCGTTGAGCTCCCTTTAGGTATCTAAAATTTCTCTTAACAGTTTGGAGATGTGTATTCTTTGGAGCAGCTTGAAATCTTGCACACAACCATACTGCAAACATGATATCTGGTCTTGATGCAGTTAGATACATGAGTGATCCAATCATTGCCCTATACTAATTTTGATCAGTGTCTAGACCATTCTGGGGTCAGTTGATGGTGCACTTGCATAGGAGTTCTTACAGCAGAGCAATCGGCCAGTTTGAATCTTTCCAAAATGCTTCTAACATATTTGGATTGACTGATGAAGATTCCATTTGAAACTTGTTTGACTTGGAGACCTAAAAAGAAATTTAGTTCACGCATTGAACTCATTTCAAACTTTGAATGCATTAGGATCTCAAAGTCTTTGCATAGCTTCTTCCTTGTTGATCCAAAGATGATGTCATCAACATAGATTTGTACTAGCAGGATTTCTTCCCCTTCATCTTTAATAAACAAGGTCTGATCAATGGCACCTCTTCTAAAGTTGTTGCTGAGTAGATATCCTGACAAGGTTTCTTACCATGCTCTTGGAGCTTGATGTAAGCCATAAAGAGCTTTGTCTAATTTGAACACTTTGTCAGGATGTGCAGGATCTACAAAGCCTGGAGGCTTTTTGACATAGACTTCCTCACCAATCTTCCCATACAGAAAGGCACTCTTGACATCTATTTGATAGACTGTAAAGCTCTTGGATGCAACATATGCTAAGAAGATTCTGATAGCCTCCAGTTGGGCAACAGGGGAAAAGACTTCATCATAGTCAATTCCCTCTTCTTGAGTGTAGCCTTGAGCCAAAAGTCTTGCTTTGTTCTTTACTACAATCCCTCTCTCATCTTTCTTGTTCCTGAATACCCATCTTGTGCCAATTTTAGTTTGGCCAGGTGGAAGATTTACTAGGATCCACACTTCTTATCTATTGAATTGCACCAACTCTTTCTGCATTGCTTTAATCCAACTGCTGTGTTGCAGAGCTTCATCTATCTTCTTTGGTTCAACTTGAGACAGAAAACAAGAATACAGACATATATTGGCCTCATGAGATTTGCTTCTCGTTTGAACTCCTTTTTGAACTTGGCCAATAATATTCTCTAATGGATGTTCTTTGTTGATCCTTTGTGCTGGAACAACATCCATTTGTATTCCTTGCTCGAGATTGCTTTGATTTTGATCAGGGATGTCTTCATGTACTGCAGAAGAGTCTTCAACATTAGCAGCATTATTGTCAGTTATAGTTTCCCCATCAGAAGCAGATAACTCTATACCAGCTGCAGAGTTGATAAGATTCTCGTTTTGATTTTCATGAGACTGCTACTGGTGACATTGGAGAGACTTATTCTAGCTTCACTGGCTTCCACAACAGATGGAGGATCAATGGATGGTCTTTTGATTCTTATAGAGGAACTATTGAATTCCAATCTGTAGTCATTAGATGATGTAGAGGCTTGTTCTTTAGAAGAGGTAGACTCCATATTTGAGAAGATGAGAGGCTCAAATACTTGAGAGAAGGAGCAATATCAAAGAGCCAGTCTGGTCCTTTATCCTTTTCACATGGAATGTGTTCCCTACATTCCACATTTGCTGATTCTTCAACTATTGTTGTTATGGAATTGAATAGTCTGTAGGCCTTGGATTTAGAGGAATAGCCCACAAAGTATCCTTCATCTGATTTTGCACCAAACTTGGGAAGAGCTCTATTGGTGATAAGAATAGTACATGGACATCCAAAGGGTTTCAGGAATCCAATACAGGGAACTCTGTTGAACCACAGTTCATAAGGTGTTTTGTTGAGAGGCTTGACAATGAGAACTCTATTTTGCACATAGCAACATGTGCTAACCGCCTCTGCCCAGAATGTGAGAGGCAGTTTTGAGTCAGCCAACATTGATCTGGCAGATTCAATGAGAGTTTTGTTTCTCCTTTCAGCAACCCCATTTTGTTGAGGAGTTCTTGGAGCACTGTATTGTCTTTCAATGCCTTTGCTCTCACAAAAACAATTCAAGGTTTGGTTCTTAAATTATGTACCTTGATCCACCTTATGATTTTAACTTTCTGATTGCTTTGATTCTCAACCCTAAGAATGTAGAATTTAAGAATTTTAGCAGTTTCATCTTTTGTTCTCAAGAAGTATACCCATGAGAATCTGGTGTAGTCATCAGTTATCACCAGAAAATATGACTTCTTGCCCATTGACATGACATTTGTAGGACCAAAAAGATCCATATGCAGCAGTTGTAGCGGAGTCTCATTTGAATTCAATGTCTTGGGCTTGTGACAACTTTTGTGTTGCTTCCCCTTTAAGCATGCTATGCAGTGATCTTCAAGCTGGAATTCCTTGTCAGGAAGACCTCTAACAAGATTTCCCTTCACCAACTTGTTGATAGTTTTTACATTAACATGGCTTAATCTCTTGTGCCATAGAGCAGATTCATCAACGGATGCCTTGGACAGAAAACAAGATACACTACCAGATGGAGTGACTTCGTTCATGTAAAGCACATATAAGTTATCTTTTCTTTGAGCATTCAACTAAATCTTTTTTGGAGGAGGTTTGCTTAGCCTAGGGGAGAGCACAAAACATTCTTTATTTGTGAAAAACATCCAATGCTTCTGATCACAGATTTGAGATACACTTATGAGATTGAATTCTAATTCTTTTACAAAGTTCACTTTTTCAATACTAATTCTTTCATTGGACACAGTTCCTTGTCCATTTATAGATCCTCCCTTTGAATCACTCCCAAACGCAACATATCCTCCATAGAAGATTTTGAAATTTGAGAGGATGGACATGTTGCCGGTCATGTGTCTGGAACAACCACTGTCTACAACCCAGGTGTTATCCTTGTGACCTGGTTGTCCCTGCACATGAGAGAGATCTAGTTAGAGTGAGAGACCCAAGAGCTTGCAGACTTGGGTGAGTGTGTTTTAAGACCAAGATTATCAATATGCTGGCATTCAATGGAACCAAAGAAAATGTTGTGAGAGAATGAAGGTGTGGATTTTGCTTTCCATTGTTGAGTTGGTTTTCCAGATCTTGTTACTCTATCGACAGCATATGTGGTCTTGGCTGCTGATGGGTTTGACTGATCAGCAGCAAACTTGGCTGCTGAAGGCTTTAGCTGATCAACAACAAACTTTGTTGATGTTGATGGCGTTAACTTGTCAGCAGCAGATTTGGTTGTTGTTGAAGGCTTGGGTACGTTTTTCATTCTTTTCAGCTTCATGTGATCAACAACAATTTTGATTTCTACTGACTTTTCAGCAAACACTGCTTCTCCTTCTTTACATTCCTGTTGAAAGTGGGGTTTTCTGTAGGAGCTCTTCTATAGACCTGCTTCTGGTTAGGAAGGATCTTGACTGCTGTTGAAAATGATTGAGAGATCTGGTTGAAAGGATTGAATTTACACTTTACAGCAAAGTGGTCTGATTCACCACATATGATGTAAGATTTTTGAGCTTTTGGGATCTGTTTCCTTGGTGGAGAGAGAGATTTTATGAAGTGAGTTGCTTTGGCTTCACTGCTTCTTACCTTCTTGTTTCTTTTTTGTTTTCTCAAAGGCTTGTTGCTTGAGATTTCGTTGATGTTGAAGGTAATAGAAGCAGGTGCTGGCGGTATGATTGTATTTGCCAAAAACAAAGCATGATTTAACAATTTTATCCCTTTGAAAGTACACATAGTCCTTTCTTTTGAATAAGTATTTTAAATTCTAGGGATGAGTTTTGTTATGCTCAAAGGTGGCTTCCTCCAATGTTTTCTGAACATATGGAGTTCTCTCTCCAGATGCATGACATATGTTAAACACCTTCCTTGGTTGGTTGGCTTGATGATTTGTGGAGATTGAGGATTGTCCCTTTTCAATAATTAACTTTCTTCATTCAGGAGGATAGCTAATTTTGATCTGTTTGGTGAGTTGAGGTACTAGTATAGAGGGAATAAAGGGTCTTGGACCATTGGTTTGGATTACTCTACCAAATTTGGTGGTTTTGAGAATTACTTCATTGGTAGGGAGTAAAGGAGCTTCACTGGTTTCAGTGGATTCTGAGCATGTGGACTCAGATTCAGATGAGGTATTGCATTCTTGCACAAATGGTTCTTCCTTGGAAGGAACAAGGTTTCGGTTTGCATGGTCAAGGTTTGTAAGGTTGAAGTTTGGTTCATGAATGGTTACATAGTCAGTAGGTGGAGGTACGGATTTGTAGGGTTTTTCGGCTTGAAACCCAAGGCCAGCAGTCACCTTTTCATGAATTTGAGCATCCAAAAGTCTTTGCAGTTTTTTTGAATGCAAACTCATATTTATCAACATGAACCTTTTGGTCTGCCAACTCAGCTCTTGTAGCTTTTAACTTAACCAATAGATCATCAATCTGAGTTTCAAGATTTGTTTGTTCATGTTTTAATGATGAAATCTCTTTCTTTAGATAGTTAATCTTTTCTTTATAACTGTTTTCAACCTTTTTGAATTCAGATTTCATTTGATGAAACTCTTCATTTTGATCTATAAGGTTTTGGTTATGCTTTCTATATCCTAAAACCTTATCAATGCAAGCCTGAGAGTAGAGGTGTTCATATACTTGAGGTGGTATCTCTGTTGTGTCTGCCATGAGAGCTTGGTTGTTGGCAGGAAAATCTTTATACTGAAAGCTCTAGTCAAAATCAGTTGTTCCTACATGTTGAGCTACATATGCTGCAGTTTGAGTAGGTGGAGTGTTGCCTTGACTTGCTTGACCTTGATGAACTTGTCTTGGTTGTGCAGCAGCTGGGTTTACCTTTGGTGCCTTGCATTCTCTGGCAAAGTGACCAAGTTGGTTACGGTTGTAACATCTTAGCTTGCTTTTGTCCAAACCAACTCTAGTGTTAGAGTTGTTGCTTGGAATGGGTCTTCCAATTCTAGAGTAGAAACGTTTAGCTCTGAGAGATAACATGGCACACGAGTGTTTTATGTCCATTTCTTCTAAGTCATCTGGATGAAAATACTCTAGATCTTCTTTGATAAATGACATGTTGCTTGGGTTTTCAGAAACAAAGGCAGCAGAGTTATTTTGAGGTGTGGATTCAAGGAGAAATGGTGAGTTGCATGCTTGTGAGTTGGGAGTCTGTGGATGGGTAACAATGGGAGGATAGTAATTGCTAGAACTTGGAATTGAGTAGTCAGAGTATAGTGCATAAGAAGTGGTGGTGGATGATGAGGCTGTTGAATGACCTGAGCTTCTTTCTTTGGCTTGAATCATTTCTATTTCATATGTCTTCAGCATACCAAATAACTCAATTTAGAGAGTCTTTAGGTTTTCAGTTCTTCTAATTGATACTGTGTAGAATGTCGAGCAACTTGGAAGAGATCTAATAAACTTTTTGAGAATGTCTTCATTCTCCAGCTTTACTTTAGAGCACCATAGCTCTCCCACAAGATAGGTGTACATGTTGTATAGAGTGGTAAGAGACTCACCATCCTTGCAGACAAAGTTTTCATAATGTTGCTTTAAGATGTCTCTCCTATTTTCTTTCACTTCCTCAGATCCAGCAAACAATTTTTCAAGAGCTTCCCATAGCTCTTTGGCAGTTTTGTATTATCTGAAGTTATGAAAAACTTCATTTGGCAAGCACATCTGGATGGCTCCCAAAGATTTAAAATCTACCTCTATCTTCTTGATGTCTTCATCTGAATATTTTGAGGCTTCTTTTGGGACAGATGGACCTCCGGAATCAGCAGAGGTCACCATGGGTACATAAGGACCATTGATTATGGATCTCTACATTCCATATTCTTGATAACAAAAGAAGCTTTCCATTATGTTCTTCCACATATTATAGTCTTCTCCAGACACCAATCTTGGTGGTCTGTTGAGGCTTCCATTATCATCAAATCCAGTATTCTGTTCCATACTTTTGGATTAATGATTTCAACAAAGAGATAATAGTAAACAGAACCAGAGAGTGATTAAACAAGTGTGAGTTTGTTTAATCTGAGAGCCAAATCTCTTATACCACTTGTAGGACCGGTGTTTTACAAGATAGTTCTGTTTAGTTGAGATTGGCAGAAATAATTACAACTGTGCAATGTAAACAAGAAACACTGATAATACTGATAAATGCAAGTTGTATTAATCTTCAAGGTTTACAAGTTATAGAGAAAACTCTAAGGAAGCACACTTGTACAATGAGAAGATACAATACATATAAAAGGAACTTAGAATCAAGACAGACCCTTGATTCTAAGGATCAGATCAAACACATGTCGTTGATCTTTGACAGTTACAAGTTACACTACAATTTGTAGACAACTAAAAGACAAACTGTAGCAAACAGTAAAGATCAGGTCAAAAGTCTTCTTAGGAATCTTTGCAGGAGACTTCAGAAGTAGTAGTTTTTTCTTTAATCATCTGCACCAATAACATTCCTTCTACTGATAGATGTGTCAGAGTTGCAGCAAAAGGTGTCAGTAGCAAAGTTAAAGCTGCTGATGATTTGCCTATCAGCATCAACTTTGGACTTAAGCTGATAAGGCTATCCGCAACATAGTTGTTCATCAACAGGTGAACTTTACTATCCGTAGCATATGCCTTATCCGCAACAACATTGTAAGTCAGCAGCATCCATACTTAGAGAATTTTGTAGCCATCTGTTTTTATCTTTACAGCATCGCAACACGCTATGTTTATATTAAAATGTAACTTTCCATTGTGAATGAATGTTACTGTTGAGGCTATACATTTTTAATGTCTTTGGTACAAGCGACTTTAAGCTGTGTTTTTTTTTTTTCTACACTTTTGTAATTAATAGATATGGTAAAAAAACAAACCACATATGTAAATATGTATGTCTATGCACCAACTAAATCAAAATATAAGAACTATGGGTCAAAATGACACTATTAAATCGAAAAGTTAGAACTACCGGTCGAAAGCCGTCGCAACATGCATGGCCTCTATCTACTTGTTTTCTTTAAATACAAGTTATTTTAATATAGAATGGTTAAAACTTCTTAGTCCAATGGACCAAAAGCACATATTTTTTAGTATATTTCTCACTTTTAAGAAATAAATATCAGCTTACTAGTAATTGAATGCCACGTGGCTTACGTATGTGTATAGGATAGTGTCGATTACAAAAGTAGTCATCGACTTAGTTCTAATGTGTTCTTAGTCCAATGGCAATTTTGTTTGTTTTAACATGTGCCAATTAGATCCTTTTGGGGATCATCATATCACAACAATCATTATATGTAAGAATCTTTATTTTAACAAGTTGGCCACTTGTTTGATTTGTTTGCGTCTTTCTTGCTCAAGATCATAGGATTAATTCTTCTTTTTATCAAGTAATTTGGAGTTTAATATATGAATATTATCATGTGTTTTGTTTGGTTGTAACACGTAAGATCCACAACACACCAAATTTCAAATATTAACAAGTATATCTAGTCTTTTATCCGTACAATTATATTACACATTTTATCATAAGATGTTTTTACTATTTTAGAAAACCCTTGCTTTAGACAAAAAAAAAGGAATAGGATTATACTTGTGAGTCAACTATATTAGTTTTCGTGTTAAACATGTGTATTTGAAGTCTTATACCTAAAATAATTTAAAGGTTATAGTTATGATCTTGGATAACAATGATACTTGGCTTTACTTTTTCAGTCTATGTATTGGATAACAATGATACTTGGCTTTATTTCTCCAGTCTATGTATTCGGAGTGTTATAGGCTCCCAAAAACTACATCCATAGTTCATTTATTTTCAAATTTGGTTTTAATTGATTTTAGAAACTATTTAAGGAAAAAATATCACCAGGCCAGTCACATTCTTGAAGGAATTATGGTCGGTTATAGCTTTTTTGTGCATCATCGTCATCCAGGTTTGTATTGTTTTTTTGTTGACTTTAATTCGGTGCATTATCAGGATGAAAGAAGGGGGGCAGTTATTTAAGGAGACGCTTAAACTGGCTTTGAAAGAGTGGTCTAAAGGGATTCAGGTTGAGGCCGGGCAAGTAAGATGGAATTACAATAATTTTTATATATCTGGGGCGGGGGGTGGGGTGGGGGGGGGGGTCTTAGAGTTGATGTTGGAGACTAAAGGGACAACAAATATTGAACTGGCAAAATTGGAATCCAATGAGTTGTCATGTTTGGCCCAAAATTGTAAGTAAAAGTGGCGGGGTGAGAACTCTAAATTTTTTCACGACTTCTAAAAAATAAAAGACGTCAACATGCTATTTCAGGTATTAAGGAGGGGAATAGGTGGATGATCCAAATAGAGTTAAGAAGATCTTTTTTGACTACTTTTTTCAAAGTTTGAGATGGTTGAAGTTAGGTAGTGGGATTCGTGTAGCACATCATTTCGGTCTGTTATTGATGCCCATGGGCTATGTTGGATGCTCTGGTGTCTATGAAGGAGTTTAGGGCATTATGGTATTGATAAATCTCTACGTCCGAATGGGTTCGTTAGTATTACTAAGTATAAATACATGTTTACCCTAACCATATGTGGTTAGTGATGTGCCATCATTTATACATGTTTTGCATGCTTAACAATCCCCATATTATGATACTAAATGGATAATAACCTTGTAATTGATACTTAAAACATTTATAATTTGTAACTGTAGGTTATTCGGTGTCTTAAAGATAAACACAACTAAAACCAATCAAAAACACCAAGAAATCAAGCTTCTAGAAGGATCATTCCCGAGCTTTGACCCCCCCAAGAAGTCAAAATTGGCCAACAAGAAGTTAACCACCGACTAAAAGACAAAACTGGGAAGCAGAAGGGAGTTGCACGTTCATGCATTGGCATCCTTGGTCCCCAAGTCTCCAGTACACTGTCCTCTATATCCTTTTTGATTCCTGAGGTGTTTGCACGCCCATGCACTGCTCATTTTGATGCCTATAAATAGAGGGCTTGTGTTCTTGGTTTCACACACCTCAAGAATTATCAAGACACTATCCAAAGAAAGTATTTCGTAGTTTAGAGTAGAGAGGCTCCTCCTCCTTGTTCCGCAATAGGGGAGCCTACGAAACTCAGTGTTACGCTAGTTAGTATGGCCATTTGTGGCTAAACTCTTTGTATTGCTAGGGTGAAGATGAACTTTGATGTATGTTAATGTTTGATGTATTAATCTAGTGATATGTTTATGTCTTTAATTATTCACTCTTAAAACCACCTTCTAGGTGGGCTTTTTATTATTATCATCTAAATTCATCTTTATACTTGTAAGTGTTCTAGATTTCAAAGCGTAAGACAGTAAAACCTTTTTAATCAAACTTCTTTTAATACTTGTACGACTTTATACAAGTAGAGATTGATAAGACAAGGCTTGGTCAACATTAAAAAGGTTGTATGTCTTTACACGAACTTGTTATGAGACCAAGAATCGGTGAACTCATGTTGGGGACGGTACGTCTTTATACATGGTCACATTGTTACATCGCCTCTCGGTGAACAAAATCTAATCACCTTTTTAATAATAATAATTATGCATTTAAGTTCGATGTCTTAAACCAACTTTGATATAACATTCAAAGAGTTGAGGGTAACGTTGTCCCTGGCTGGGAATCATTACCATTTTATTGTTAAAGATTATAATTCGTGAATCAAATGTTGTGTGAATAAGGCTCTAGCGGTGTACCACCGGATTAGTCAAGTTAACATTATCATATACCAAGCGGATTCGAATCCCAAAGCAATACTCTTTGTGACCTGATCATTTCCGAGTTATTTACTTTTCTTCTATTTACTATTATACTATTTACATATCTGTTACACACATCACGCACGTTTTTACTTTTTTGTTATTTACTTTACCGTCATTTACTTTTCTGTTTCACATGCACACAAAACTGAATCACTAATTAATCCGGCTAAACGATAACAAAAGTTGAGTATTGGAACTCCACCGTGTCTATTGGTTCGATACTTGGTTCTTTTACCTAAACTTTTTTTTTGTGTGTGTTAACTTAAAGTAATTATCATTTTATAAATTTAAAACCTAATCCCGTGAAACCAATATCTCTAAATATTATTATATAATATTTAACTTATAACACAAAAGTCAACATCAGTTAGCGGCTTAGTTTCTTTCTTTGTAATTTGCGTTTGTTAATCAATACAATCGTTTTACTTTGAATCCTCTTCTTGAACCTTCACGCGAGTAGATTTCGCCTACTAAGTTCTAAAGCTAAATTTAAAGTAGAATTCTTTTGCCAATCTAGTAAAGTTGTTGACATACCTGAGAATCAACTTCACAAACCAGGAAATTGGAATAAAGGGATTGGGTACAATAATATGCCTCCTCCTTTTAATGGGAACTTTACCATTGTTCCACTGTCTGTTGAGGAAAAAATAGATGAGTATAAAGTGTAATCTTCTGGAAACTTGGGAAACACTGATGAGTCCAAATCATCATCCTTAGCCTCAAATTTTAAATGTGTGAACAATTCTAACGCTTCTACATCGTATTCAGACACGGTAGAAATACAGGATTAGAAGAGTGCGGATGATGCAGTTGATGAGCCACAAATTTGCAAACTAAATTCAAAGTCTAATGTTGGGTCTATATATGTGAGGCTAACGCTTATCAAATAAATACAAGTGTTGGTGTAACTGAATAGAAATGTATTTGGTTTTAGAACCGTGCACCATAGGTTCACGAGTTGTTCTTGGGCCGGCCATGGGCCGAGAACATGTATTATGGGCTTAGTGGTATGAGACTTAGTATAAATACATGTATTTGTGACCTAAATGACGTTACACGTGAGTTAGATAGATTGATAGCCGTCTAGAGGGTTAGTTGTTCTTATTTTGTTTTTCTTTGTAATTCTTTTGAGCACGAGTTTTGCAAGTCTTTGTGTTCTTGAATCACCATACTTGATAGTTTCCGCCTATCAAGTGTGAGAATTGATATCGTGTGAGTGTTATTTGAAGATCCATTCGTTTCTTGGGACTTACAATTGGTTACACAGAGCCATTGAAGTCATTCAAGGCTCGGTTTTGGATATCAACGATTCAAGAATCAACTTTCGAGGTATTCTTTACTGTTCTTATTGGTTTTTGGTTGCTAATCGACTGTTTTATGGTAGTTCATCATCGATTTCTGTTGAAAATCACGATCTTTATTGAAATCTTAGTTAAACTGCTGCTGCGAAAAGGATTTCGGTTAGAAATTAAACAAATTTCTTCTATTTTTCCTTACTACTGTGCTTTTCTTGTTCCTCGGAAGTGATCAATTTTTTTTAAAATTTGAATCCCTTGATTCTCGGGATTATTTTTGGAATTAAGATCAAGTAATTGTTTCATTCACGGCTGATTTCACGGGATTGGTACTCGGCCTCTTGTTCACGGCTTGGTTACTCGGGTAAGGTTTACGAGTTTGCTACTCGGGTTAGATTGATGTAGTGCAAAGCACACATTTTTATTCCTTTGTTTTCGTGTCGTTTTGATTAGTTTTCTATTTGTTTTAAGTCGTTTTTTGTATAGATTTGAGTATTTGTTATGTTTTGCAGGTACTCGTATGGAATACAACTAAATATACGAAGAAACCGAGCATGAAAATGAAGTCCCAAGAATCAAAAGAAAAAAATGGGAAAAATCCATCCTTCGTGGTATGCGAAGATCAGATGCTCATCCCTTGCGGTACGCGAGGGAATCTAGAATGCAACCCGACTAATTTGGTCCTCGCGGTACGCGAGGGGCTTACCCATTTCTCTCGCGGTACGCAATAGAATTTGAAGCCAATTAGGTCAGGAGTTCGTATCTTTGTCTTCTAGAGGAGTTCCAGAGGCGATTTTGGGAGCTTGGAAGGTGAATCAAGTCTAAAGTTGAAGACTTTGCTTTCGGGTTCATTAGTTATAACGTTTTCGGTTTCAAGATTCGATTTTTATTTGTGTTTACTATGTTTGAAACCATAGTTTGTGTTTATTACTTCTGTTTGGATGTTTTAGATATGATCCTAGGCTAAAACTTATATACTGCCTAGGTCAACTAATGATTACTTTGTTAAAATTATGATTTTTATTCGGTTTAGATTCATGTGATGGTTTTATGATTTTGTAAACAATCCTAGTTACTAATTATAATGTATATGCATGCTCTAATTCTAGTCTTGTGATTAATTATCAATTCCATGCGTTGATTGTGGTTGTCTGCCAGTTTAATTCGCGTATCTAGGTCATTGTGACGCCCACATCTCGGATCCCCCGGAATGTCGGTCACTTGTCGGATTTACTCATGAACATATAGTAATCAGAGAAAACGTACACAGCGGAAGACTTTAAAACATTATTTATAATACTTGTCTTAGTACATTCTAAATTGAAAGTACAACATAATACTAATGCCAGTCTCTAGTTGTGGATGCCAGATAGCCCGTTCATGATGCCTCCTTGCCTTTACTGCTTGAAATCATACTCTTACCTGATACACATACTTAAATACGGGTCAGCTTACGCTGGTGAGTTCTAGGTTTTAATAAAAAATATCTTTGACATATCACCTTTCCATTCCATGTAGGTTTTATCCAAACATAACATTAATCTTGTACAACTTATATCTTTATCGAGGTTCGTAAACCTCTCAAGTGGTCGTCACCACTTACCATTCCCTTTATATAAAGGCCATTCCCTCGTTACACCCCACAAAGGAATGTAACGGTCCGCATACAATTCGTCCCCTTTCGGAGATATAGCAATCAATGCCCATAAGTTGCAAGATATTATGTAGGATCTGACCATTCATGGCAAAACATTCCTTTACAGACCAAAGTGGCCAAAACCTTTCATGTCAATGCAATCACTACCAATGACATCTTTTCATCGTCGCTTATCTTGGTAAACCAAGACAAGTCATAAAACATTTCACAAAATCATCATTCTTTCCTTTCTAAAACAAAGTGGTTATCTTCCCAGAGTTGTACCTCCGACATATATGTTTCCAGGAAAGAATGACGGGTCCAGAAGGGATTTATACACCATTCTTTCCTTAGACAGGATATTTCGTTTGTCAGATAACTACATACTGGTCGGAAGGTTACCTTTTGTTTTCATAACATAAACCATTCTTTGCAACATTATGGATACTGACTCAAGTATTGATACAATATCTAAAACATTCATAACATGTGCATTATGCCCAAAACATTTAAAAACATTTCAAAGGGGCATCATAGAACTCACCTTTAACTTCCTTCCTGTTAAAATAATCTTTACGTGCTAATGTGGTTAGCACAACAACTTGGATCAAGTCCTAAGTCATTATAACATTGCTTAATCATAAGTTCCTAACTTAATGGAAATAACCAAGTCATTAGGAACTAGTCGGAACCTTACCTCAGCACTATCTCCTGCGTAATGGGACTGAAAAGCTGGAAACCGGACTTTCTTACACGAACCCGGGCTCGGGGCACGCTTACCGAGGTTAAGTGTGTGCTTTGTGGGGTGTGTTGGTGTTTGGGATGTCCAAAAATCGATCACAATGTCTAACTATTTATAGGGCATAATTGGGACTTATGCCTGACCGATATCCCTGGTGATGTCGGTCTGACATCCCCTTTGTCGGTTTATTTGGCTTGGCGAGCACGTAGCGGACCGCTAAGTGCCTAGATGTCGATCTGATATCCTTTTACATGCGTCAGACCTTGCGGTTAATCATCCAACACGTGTCATCTCCCAATTGTTTGCTTGCTCCCTACATGTCGAACCGCTATGCTCTGAGATGTCGGTATGACATCTGCCTACTTTCACAGTTTTTCATTTTTAATCCTTGAACTTTGATTCAATAACACTTTTAACCCCTTATACTTTTATCTTAATGTCACTCTAACCCCTAGGGTTTACCAAATGATTATTTTAGTCCTTAGGCTTGTATCTTTTAGAAAATTGGGGTGTTACAGTCATAGATCTTAGGGTTTGTGATTTTGGTGGTTTGCTAGACGTAGTAACAATAGGAGTTGTAATTTGACTGCTGATTTGAATTGAGTGTTCTTCCTAGTTCAATACTCGATAAGTGGGAATTAGTTGTCTAGTCTTCGTCATTAGGAATCCGAGTGTTAACAGTCTGAGAGGGCGTTAGTATTAGATGTCTAGTGATCGTTGCTAGGTCAAGTCATAGTTTTTATCCTAGGATTACCCCGTGTATTCCTTGAGTGCATTGTGGACGGTGAGACTGAGAGGTAATATGTGCATTAGGGTACAATATCAAAGTTGGAAATACCTGAGAAGTGATCCAACAGTCTGGTGAGTTAGTACAACTTTAGGTAGTCTAGTCGGTGACACCCTGAGAGTGATTAGGGATCCACTAGGTAATCCATAGCTGTCATCCTTAGAAACCCAGATCCATCCTAGTTCCAGAACTGGTAGAAGTTGTGCTTTGCAAGTAGGATTCCGACCTAAGTAGTATTCTTCTCATTCCTGATTTCACCTTTGTCTTTCCTCTTGATTGTTGAGTCGATCTTGTTTATTGCATTCTTAGTTATAATCTTTAGTGTAGTAAACCCCCCATCAATCAAATCTTTAGTCCGAGTCAGAGTCTGTTTTGTTATTCGTAGTGTCTCTAGGGTTCGATATTCCGGTTTACCATTAAGATGTGCTACACTCGATAGGTACACTTGCCTGTCAGTGCGGTTTAGTTCATAGGTTTTCCTTTTATTACTTAGGAGTCTAGGTTAGGTTTAGTAGTTATTTTTATAGACCGTCTGGACGACATCATAGATCAAGTCTACTCGGCTCAACTTCATCGAAAGACTGAGGTCACGGTGAAGAACAGGTTCACGGGAAGTGTACTCGGGCTTGGTTCACAAGTTACTTCACGGTTCTGCTTTACGGGTGAAGTTCACAGTATTCTTGGGATTTTCAAGGCTGGTGTATAGTTCATGGCTGGTTAGAGGTTCATGGCTCAGTTTCAAGTTATCGGGAATCCATAAGTTCACGGTAAAAAAAGATTATTGAGAGGACGTTTATACATATATTCAGAGTTTTTTGGCAGGAAAATATTTCTTAGTCAAATTTTTTAGAGGACGCTTATACATCTACTAGGAGTCGATTTTGAAAAGTTGCTAACGTCGGATATTTTTCGTGAAAATTTTTGGGGGAATAATTTGAAAATTTTTCTTGGTCAAAATTTTGAGAGGACATTTATACATATATTCGGACTCGTTTTTAAGAAGTTGACAATATTAGATTTTTGGTGAAAATTGTGGTGGGAAAATACATCTTGTCAAGCCAGTTCTCACATATCTGATAAAATGTTTTCTACATTTGGAGCAACAGGAACAACTTCATCATCATCTTCAACTTCAATTCCACCAGAGGTAACATCTAATCTCTGTTCTCAATTGTGTATTGTTAAGGTGGAGATGTTTAGAAAAGAAAATGTTGATTTGAGGATTGAAATTGAAAATCTAAAATATTACAAAAGAGGTTTCTTAAGTCAGAAAAGGATTATAAAGAAGTAATTGAAGCCAATAAAAAGGACGTCTCATTGCTTAAATCTCAACTGAGTACTAAATGTTGTTGGCTTACCGATGCTAATCAAGAAATTGCTAGATTGTCCACTAAATTAGAAAAGGCAAAATCAAATTTTAATGAAGCAAAATTCAAAGTAGAATTCTTTGGTCAGTCAAGTAAGGTAGTTGATATACTTGAAACTCAACTACACAAGCCTGGTAATGGGAGCAAGGGTCTTGGGTATAATAACGTTCCTCCTCCGTTCAACGGAAACTGTACCACTGTTCCTCCTTCTGTCGAGGAACAAGTTAAGGAGTTCTTCATGTTTACTCCCGGTAGCAAGTTATGTATTGATGAATCTAATTCTTCATCATTAGATTCTGATATTAAATGTGTGAACAATTCTGATGCTAAAAAAAAAAGAGGAAAAGGCATGACCAGAAGAATTGTGTAAAATAAGTGAATTTATCCGGTTGAGGCATCTTGATTGAGTTCTACTTCATGTGCAGAAAAAGTAGAGACTGAGGAATGTGATAGTGAGAATGATGAGTCTGAAGAAATTTGTTTTTGCAGGAATAAAACTAATTCTAATTCTGGTTGCAAAAATAAAACTAATACTTCTAAGAGCACTGCTTCTAAGAGCACTGCTTCTAAGAGCAACAAACCCTATGTGCAGGCTTGGTAAAATGTTACTACAAATTCAAAATTGTCTGCATATAGTGATGGAAAAACTAGATTTGTTAAACCTGTCACTGATAATGTTGTTAAGTATTCCAACATGGACCTGTCCAAACTGAAGGAGAAAAGCAAGCAGGTTGAAAAACCCTAGGTTAGTGTTCAAACCTCAAGTGCTTCACCTAAGCACTTCACCAAAGGTGAGTTTTATACAAAGTATGATAATCATCATAAGAGGTTTAAACAAGACCATGCTCAGAAAAAACAGGAAGTCTGCAAGCTGCTTAAAGAGAAGATGTGAACATTATTCTAAGAGTGACTCACATTCATCATCATCTTCATCTTCATGGTCAAACAGATCGGGATATGCTTCCTATTCTAGGAAACAGACATGCTACACATGTGGCAAGACCGGTCACATTGCAAGAAATTGCATACATCGTATTTATGAGTCATATTACATGAAAAATCAGAGGACTACACCGAGGGATAGAACTTATTCTAAGCCAATGAAGGTTGAAAAACCTAAGGCAATGAAGGATAAGTATCCCAAAGTTAAGTCTTCTGATGGTAACTGGAATGTTGCAAAGAGAAACAGACATGCATATTTTGAAAGACAAAAGGTTAAACAAAATAAGCAAATGGTGAAACCTAAAGTCTCAGCTTCAAAAGAGACAAAACCGTCTGTTCAATCAAAGCCTGTCCGGAAGGCTAAGGAAAATGTTATGGCAACACCTATCCTTGATTCTAAAAATGATATGTGTTTGTAGGCAGTGTCTTACATTGATGCTTTAGGAATGCCCTGGTTAACAATGGCTTGGGTACCTATGTCTAACTAATCTTCTCATTCGTGCAGGGACAGCCAAGGAGGACTGTCAATACGAGCCTGGTATGTTGATATGGGTTGTTCCAGGCACATGACGGGTGACATCTCTCTGCTGCATAACGTTAATACTTTTATCGGAGGGTATGTTTCCTTTGTAGAAGAAAAGGGAGATAAGATCAGCAATAAATGTACAATTTACTTTGGTATATTATGCTTTGAAAATAATGAGTTTTGAAATTTGAGAATGGTTACAAAAATATTTTTCTTTTAAAGTTTTAGATTTTTTTTTCTTTGTAGTTTAAAATTGTACATTTTTAATTTTTATGCACAAATTTAGGGGGAAATAAAAGAAAAATACAAAAAAGAATATGTTTCCGTTTGAGTCGGAAGTTTTGTAAATAAATGGGAAGTGATATGAATGATCATTTCTTAAGGCTAGGATCAACACATGTAAGGCACTAAATTGAAAAGACTAAGATCTGTGTTGGATATGTTGATAGGCTCTTCATGTGATTCACTTAAACAAAATAATCTTATGGCTTTAGTGGGGAACATCTCATAGATTAGTATAATTTGTTATTCCTGTTAATAATAGATAACTTAAAAATAAAGGTTGATGAACTATGGATAACCCTTGCTCTATTGGGATTGCACTAACCGGGACCCTTCACAAAGGGGTTGCGAGCTAACTTGATACAAATATGTAAATATTATATATCTATATAGTTAAAAGACATGCATTGACATGCAATAGTTGCAAAGACACTCAATGATAGTGCAAAGCTAATCCGCAAAGCATAATTTTGAGCAAAAAGTCACCTAATGTTAATGTCGTGCTATAGGAATAAATTAAAAAGATATGCAATGCCATACATTAAAAGGATACGTCTAAAGATGTACATATTGTTATTTGACTCAACCTTGTTATTGATGACAACTGTATGCTTCCAATAGTTAGAGGAACAGTGGTACAATTAGAAGTGATATGAATGTTCGTTTCTTAACGCTCGGATCAACACATGTAAGGCACTAAATTGAAAAGACTAGGATTTGTGTTGGATATGTTGATAGGCTCTACATGTGATTCACTTGAACAAAATTATCTTATGGCCTTTGTGGGGAACATCTCATAGATCAGTATAATTCGCTATTCCTATTAATAATAGAGAACTTAAACATAAAGGTTGATGAACTGTGGATCACCCTTGCTCTATTGGGATTGCACTAACCAGGACCCTTCACAAAGGGGTTGCGAGCTTGACTTGATACAAGTCTGTACATAATATATATACTATAGATAAAAGACATGAATTGACATTCAATAGGTGAAAAGACACTCAATGATAGTGCAAAGCTAATCTGCAAAGCAGAATTTTAAGCAAAAAGACACGCAATGTTAATGTCGTGCTATAGGAATAAATTCAAAAGATATGCAATGCCATACTTCAAAATGATATGTCTAAAGACGTACATATTATTATTGTAAATATTTTTATTTTTGGGAATATGTGACTGGGAATGTATCTCTTGTCAAGGCATGTAAGTCCGTAGTGCTACGACCCTGAGCTTTTGCTGATTCTGAACATGTAAGCCCATAGTGCTATGTTTTCGATCAAATTTTGTCAGAGATTCCCTCAAAAGTTGCATAAACCTGTGCTAGTTATGCTCATTTAGTTATTATTTAGGTGCTCAAAAGATAATGAGGAAGGAAAGGTTTACCTGATAAGCTGTGGGGTCCATTAAAGTTCATCAAGAATTCACATAATTTGCATTCACTTAATTACAAGTTTCTGAAATATGAGTGTGAGAGCCATTAAGTCATAATTAATTCTATCTAAAACATGATAACTGAAATCATAGTGAAAAACTTTGGTTTGAAACTAAAGAATGAGTTTAGAAGGATCTGAATATTAGCAATCTAGTTGACCTATCTTAGTAAAAATACGTGCTGAAAAATATTCCTTGGCTTGCCTATAGAATAATATGATCCCATTGCAAACTTCCTAAAGGCTCTAAGTTGTAAGTATGTGTAATGAGATATATGTAAATGTGTCGGATCTAAAAAGGTTGCAATTTGTGAAGAAAATTCCAAAAAGATTTTATTTCAAATTTTATCTTTAATTTTATTTCAGTTATAGTTTAGTTTTTAGCTTTTCTATTTATTTTACTTTTGTTTTATCTTTACAAAAAATGGACCATTATTGGATTTAAAGACTTATTATCAAAAGAGTTGAAATTTTAAAGGTTTGATAGTACGTGGATGTACTAGGTATTCGTGTGAATACTGAATTTCCTGTTGCATACAAACGTCTGCTTATAAAATTTATGAGAATTTACAGAATTTGTTTCAAATAAAAAACCAGGGTTGAAGAAGAATGAAATGTTGTCAATTGCTGACAAGCTTAAAGTACCATCACAACAGAATGTACTCGAGTCATAAGAACAGGATGTGTGCTCATTTTCTAACAATGAAAGTACACATGAAGAAGTACATGTGAATTTACTTGAAACAAAAAGAATGAAAAAGAAAAGAGCTACTGAGAATCCTCCTCTCACATCCTCTTTTAGCAAGATGATAAAGCAAATGCTGAATAGGATCCACATGAGGATTTAACTCCAAGAAAAGAAAGAGAGACCCAAGTTTAAGAGTTCAGAGATGCTGAATCTTATCAACATCAACATCGTCACCACAGCAACAACAACAGATTTTGAAAAAAATATTGTATGCTGGAATCGGTGATCACAGTGCTACATTCGAGTATGAAGATCATTTGATAGCATCAGCCTAGGGGGAGATTTTTGGGTCGATATATGTGAGGCTGACTCTTATCAAATAAATACAAGTGTTGGTGTAACTGAATAGAAATGTATTTTATTTTAGAACCATGAACCATAGGTTCACGAGTTGGGTCTTGGGCTGGCCGTGGGCCGAGAACATGTATTATGGGCTTAGTGGTATGAGACTTTGTATAAGTACATGTATTTGTGATCTAAATGAGTTTACATGTGAGTTAGATAGATTGATAGTCGTCTAGAGGGTTAGCGGTTCTTATTTTGTTTTTCTTTGTAATTCTCTTGAGCAATATACGAGTTTTGCAAGTCTTTGTGTTCTTGAATCACCATACTTGATAGTTTACGCCTATCAAGTGTGAGAATTGATATCGTGTGAGTGTTATTTGAAGATCCATTCATTTATTGGGACTTACATCTAATAAACATAAAAACAATGCTTTTATCAGTTCTGTTTAATTTACATTGGGGACGATGTGCGTTTCAAGTGTGGGGATGGGAGACTACGTCTATCTTTGTTTAATTTGAAAATAAAACAAAAACAAAATACAAAAATACAAAAAATAAAAAAATTTCAAAAATGTCCTTGAAGTAGAATTTTGCAATTAAATGAAGATGATAGGTAGAATTGGAAGCTAGCTGTTGATTTAAAATAAAATAATAACAACAGAAAGCGCGTCTGATTTGTGATGTATTGGTAGGCCAAGCTAACTTTGAAAAGCTTAAATTTCCTGAGGGTGTTAAATATGTTAACTAAATAATTAAATAAGGATATCTAGTGGGTTCTCATCTTAGGGGAAACGGTTAAGCTAAAATTGCCAATATAGAGTGATATGTACCACATTAAATTTAAAAATTAATATGTTTTAGAAATTCTTTGGCACGCCGCTTTCCTTTTATGAAAATAAATCCGAGAGTTGGTGGCGCCCTAATTCCATTATTATGAGCTTAATTAATTTGAAAGTTAAGTTTCGCCTATGTGTCACATGTAGGGTTGCAGCCTAATTGAAACACTATTGGGTTTGATTCTTAAGTACTTCATTGCTAGAATTGCAGCCAATGTGCCACACGTCGAGTTCCAGCTTGATTGAAGCACCACTAGGTAAGGTTCAATCATATTGTTAATAAATGCTCATAACATTCATCCATAATTCATCTAAAATAATTTTTAAAACATATAAATTCTTGTTTATAGTGGTGGGAAATCTACATGGTTTAACCAGGGCCTGGACATACCTTGAGGTGGGATTAGGCTGAGCTGTAACTTTCTGAGTGTAAGACCCATAGATAGAATGACATTATGGTAATAAGGTATTAAAACACAATTGGGGGCTTGATTAGTTGGTGGTTGGGTTTAATCGGACAGAAATACCGATAATTGCAGTTAACGCATGATTATATTTGAACTAATGAATTAATGAGATTGTGAAAGCTAGTTTTCCAGTTATGATTCCATTGCAGATTCTTTTTTGAGGATGAAAAAAGGTTAATTGTGGGGATGTTTGATGTGTTGCAAAACACATATCTTTATCCATTTGTTTTAGTTCGTTTCAAGTAGTTTTGTATTCTTTTTTTATTCGTTTTTGGTTCGTACTTAGTCTGGGCCATGTTTGCAGGTGATCGTGTGCAAAAGAAGCAGAAATCAAGGTTAAAACCTGGATAAATCGAGCACACGAGGAGAGGTGAAGAATAGGGAAAAGAAAAATAAAAAATCATGGAAATTAAGTCCTTCGTGCCACGCAAAGAAGGGAGCATAGGTCTTGGCGACACGCGAATACCAGGATAACAGGCCCCGACCAACTTGTCCTTCGAGGAGCCACGAGAAGGAGCCCATGCCCATGTTCG
Organism: Smallanthus sonchifolius; assembly: GCA_023525975.1. NCBI lineage: Eukaryota > Viridiplantae > Streptophyta > Magnoliopsida > Asterales > Asteraceae > Smallanthus > Smallanthus sonchifolius. The sequence continues at coordinate 24,327,066 of CM042043.1, forward strand.
CGACACACGAAGAAATAAAAATACGGCAAAACCCTAAAATTTGATTATTTAAAGTTTTGATTGCCATTATATCAAAGGTTGGACTTTTAGCCGTCAAATCAGAGTCTCTGGGTGATTTTTGGAGCAGAGGAGTAGTTTGGAGTAAAAGATTGAAGCTTTTGAGAGAGTATTGGTTAGACATTAATCATTCAGTTATTGTTGCATATTCTCTTTTGGTTGATTAGTTGAATTGATACTATGTTCTTGATGTTTACTACTGATTTACTGATTTTGAACATGATTCTTGGCTAAACTTCTATATACTACCTAGGTTTGATGAATAATTGATAAAAGATTGGATTTTTATTGGTTTTTGGTGATGTTTGATGGTTTCACACTATTGTAATGGATCTAATTGCAATTTATTAGATGTTTATGTATGCTTAGTAGTGATATCATTGATTTATGTTCTGCATGTGTCTTGTTGAATGTCTTTCAATTGTAGATGCATGATTAGGTCGCTTACTGTGTGTTTATGATCGTTTCTGGTGTTGCTAGACGTATTAATCCATAGGAGCATTATTTTGTGGTTTAATGGAAGGTGAGAGGTAGTCGGTTGTTAGGTGTCTAGGTGTAAATGCTCTGAAAGGAGGTTTCCCTAGGTTTCTTAGTATCCTTGCTAGTCTGTGTCTTATCGATTGTTCTTGGATTACCCTGTGCATTCTTTGAATGTATTGAGATAGTGATACTTAAAGGTAATCTGTCTTTAGGGTATTTTAGTGTTGTTGGAGAGATTGAAAGGTAATCCAACTAACTAGTGAGCATTATATACCCCTTCGGTGTCCTTCTGGTCACACCATGACATTTATCAGGGATCCACTAGGTTGTTTAAGGGTGTCGTATGATCCCAGTTCCATCATAGTTTCCATAGCCGAGAGAAATCTGGGTTTCCCAATTAGGATTTTTATATAGGTAGTGTTTTTCCAATCCCTTAGTTTGTCTAATGTCCTTGAGTGATAGTTAGTTGTTATTAGTTCTTCTTCACTTACTTACTTATGAGTTTATTTAGTTTAGTCCCAGTTCGTAGATTCCCCCCCCCCCCCCAAAACCAAATATTTTAGTTACTTATTGAAATATAGTTTTAGTTATTATTAGTGTCTCGTGGGTTCGATATCCGGACTTCGATTTGGTTGTATTACAATTAATAGGTACACATGCCTGTCATTGTGGTCTAGTTTAAGAGTTTTCTAGATTTTAACTAGAGTGTCTAGGTTTGTTTTTGTTTAGTTTTCATAGGCCATACCGAGCACATTAGAAGGCTACACAACCCAAGGCAATGAAGAGTCAGCCACCCCTTGTAATGCCTTCTGATGACGATTGGAAAGCTGCAAAGAGAAATAGACATGCTTATTTTGAAAGTCAAAAGATTAAGCAAAATAAACAAAAGGAGAAGCCTAAAACTCCTATTTAAAAAAAAGGCATTTGTTCCATCTAAGCATGTCTGGAAAGCTAAGGACAGACTTGAGGCAGTATCCAAAATTGAATCTAAAAATGATATGTGTCTGTACGAAGTGTCTTATATTGATGCTTTAGGAATACCCAGATCTACTATGGCATGGGTACCAATGACTATCTAATCTCCCATTTTGTGCCGGAACAACGAAGGAGGACTATCAATAACCTATGGTATGTTGATAGTGGTTGTTCCAGGCACATGACAAGAGACATATGTCTACTTCTCGATTTACAGAATTTTAATGGAGGTTATGTTTCCTTTGCGGTAGGTAAAGGTGGCAAGATAAGTATGAAATGTACTGTGGTAAATGGTTCTTTGAGTTTTAATGACGTAAGATACGTCTCTGAGTTAAATCATAGTTTGTTAAGTGTTTCCCAAGTATGTGATAAAGATTACTCAACACATTCCATAAATAAGGAATGCTTAATTTTTAAACAGGTTTCGTGGGGCCTGAGGAATGGATTTTGTTAAGAACACCCCGTAAGGGAAACTCATATGTTATTGACATGAACAATAAACCTCTTTATGAAAATACTTGTCTTTTTATCAAAATCTATTAAAATCGATGCTATGTTGTGGCATCGTCATCTTGGTCATGTCAATCTAAAAAATCTAAATGGAATTGCAAAGGGTAATCACGTTCGTGATCTACCTGTCAAGGAATTTTTCTCAATTGAGAAATGTGTTGCATGTGCTAAAGGGAAATAGCACAAGAAGCCCCATAAGTCAGAGTTGATTAATTCAATTGACTGTATTCTCCATCTACTTCATATGGATCTGTTTGGTCCAGTGAATGTGATGAGCATCGGGCAAAAGTCTTATTGTTTGGTTATTACTGATGATTACTCATTGTTTTCTTGGGTTTTCTTTTTGGCTAATAAAAGTGAGACTTCAGAGCTGATTAAGAATTTCATCACTTTGGTGGAAAATCAAAGAGATGTGAAGGTAAAGGTTATTTGGTGTGACAATGGAACGGAATTCAAGAATGCAGTCTTGAATCAATTCTACACTGAAAAGGGAATAGCCAGACAGTAAAGTGTCGTTCTTACACCTCAACAAAATGGTGTAGCCATGCGAAAGAATATAACTCTCATTGAAACTGCTCAAACAATGCTCTCTGAATCCAAGCTGCCTTTATTCTTCTGGGCTGAGGCAGTCAACACCGCTTGCTATGTGTTGAATCGGGTTCTCCTCAACAAACGTCTATATATGACTCCATATAAAATTCTCTACAATAAAAAAACCTAGGGTTGGGTACTTCGGAGCTTTTGGATGTCCATGTACTGTCTTATGCATGGAATCCACGCCAAAGTTCAACGAGAAAGCTGATGAATGTTACTTTGTGGGATATGGTTCAAATACCACAGCCTACAGAGTTTACAACAAGTTCACCAAAGACACCAGAGAGTTAACTTATCTAGACTGGCAGAAGTAAAACCCAACTAATGCAAAATGTGGACCAACATGGTTATTTGATTATCATTCTATCTTTAAATTACTTAATGTTTACACTGATGTGATTGCAGGAACTGAAAATGACTATTTTGAGTTGAGTGACGAAGATGATGGTCCACACACAGAACCAATGCTGACTGTTGATCCACCAGAAGTTCTAAGGCCAAATTTTACTACGCATCATTTTCTTCTCAAGAGCTGATTCCTAATGTGACTAATATCTCTTAGGGTTCACTAGTAAATACCGAGGGCTCTACATCTATGGTACATGAAGGTACTTCTACACTTGATACTGCAGATACCTCTCAATTCCAGGAGCCGATTCCTGATGAAAGTATGGTCGAGAAGCCGATTTTCAACAATAATGATGAACCCGATGAAGAGACACAAGATAATCTGACAAATATGCCTGCCATAGTCCAAGTTCCTGAAACTCCATCTCATCAGGTAAACAAGGATCATACTATGAGTAGCATTATTGGGTCGTTAACTGAAGGTGTCAAGACTACAAGCACAACTGGGGATATCAACAGATGTCTCTACTCATGCTTCATCTTCCCTATTGAACCAAAGAACATGAAGATGGATTTACTTGAGCCTAGCTGGGTTGATGTAATGCATGAAGAGTTGAATCAGTTTGCCAAGCTCAAAGTTTGGGAGTTAGTGCCATTGCCACCAGGCAAGAAAGCTATCGCCACGCGTTGGGTATTTCGAAACAAGCAAGATGAAAGCAAAGTGATAATTCGGAATAAAACTCGACTGGTAGTTCAGGGGTTCTATTGGCAAGAAGGGATTGATTGTGAAGAATTGTTGGCATCGGTTGGTCGTCTAGAAGCAATCATTATTTTCTTGGCATATGCATCTTATATGAACTTCACAGTTTATCAAATGGATGTCAAGACAACGTTTCTGTATGGGAAAGTGAAGGAGGAGATTTGTGTATGTCAACCACCTGGGTTTGAGGACTATGATCAACTGGATTACGTGTATAAACTAGATAAGGCTCTGTATGGTTTACATCAGGCACCTCGTGCTTGGTATGCCACCCTGACAGACCATTTTCTTGCTCATAGCTACACTCGTGGTGCCATTGATCAAACCCTGTTTATTTGGAAGGTGGATAAAGATCTCATCTTGGTGCAAATCTACATGGATGATATCATCTTTGTAGGTCCCAGTAGGGTCTACGGATCGATCTATGCTGTAAAACACGCAATACATACACGAAGTGCGGAATCCTAACGTATACGTACGTCTCGAATACTCACACACACGATACAATCACACGTAAGACAAGATTTCATAAAAAGCTTCTTGTATTCACTCTGTAAACAGTACACACATAGTAGTTCTAGATGTACAGATCATTACAAATGAGAAGAACTACTGCACTATTTATTGGCAACACATACTTATATATGCGAACTTATCATGTTCGCCAACTTAAGTTCGCCTCAACTAGATCAAGTTCGCCTGTGCAAACTTAACTAATTACAAGACAAAACATACAAAACATAAACTTAAAGACTAATCTATTACAAAGGCTAGTTGTCACATAAAATGCTCCAACAGACTCCCCCTTGACAACAGCTTGGTCTTTATCTTCAGGTCTTGTTCTTCCAATTCTTTGGCAACGAGCTCCCTGCACAAATTCTGTGTTTTAAATAGACATATAACACCTTCTTATATTGCAACGCCTGCTCTCTACTCTCGTCTGTGTACATGATCTCTCTACATTTCAGCATCTTCTGATCTGACCTTGAGAAGTTAACAAGGTTCATAGCATCAAAGAACCTTACTATAACCTTGCTACTCATGTCTTTTATCATTGCTTCTCCCGTATAGACATCCACATACCATCATTTGAGATCAATCAGGCAATCATAGGAAATTAACTTCAAAGGAATCTTCGGTATTGATTTCACAGGTTTGAACTTGTATCTCCAAGTCACCTTTTGAGTAACTAGATCAACTTCTTTGATTCTCTTGACCTGTTGAGGTTTTAGTTTCTCATACTTACCAGATCCACCTTCAATTCTTATCAGCTTAGCTATTGAGTCAGCTATTCCATTATATGGTCTGTTAATCAAGGGCTTAGTTGATAACCCATTGACTTCACATCTTGGTAAGGAGTTAAAGTACTTTAGCCTTGGCTTCCGATACTAAACTCTGTCTGATCTTTTCAAAGAAAATAGCTTGAACTCAGCTTCGTAAAACCAACTAATAATCCTACCAGAGCATCTCTCTTTATTTACATATCTCTGTTTCTGTATTGGTGCAGCTGGAGAGACTGGAAACTTAGTTCTCCAACTCTTCACCATCTCTGCCCAATGTGCCTTCTCATTCCAGTGTTCTTATACATCTCTGTATCTTCAGGCAGACTCTTAGTAGAAACTCTTCAGATTCTGCAACACCTTCTAACAAATCATCAGGAATTACATCATTGTCAAAGACATCCGTATTAATCAATCCGTCACACTCTTCATATACAACCTTTTGTTTATCACTCTCTACCTCCACTTCTACAATCTCTCCCTCCTCTAACTCCTCCTCACATGTATCCTCGCCATCAGATAAATCATCCAAGTCTAGTAAACATTCAATCTTGTCTGCATCATCTATGTCAGAGTCTTCAAAGATTGAATTATCTAACATATCAGCATCAAACTCAGTCGGTTCTTTATCATCACCACTAGTCATCATATTGGCTTCAACAACAATCTCTGACTCCCCGTGAGTTAATGACGAAGGGTTTGTATCAACGTTTTGATGCTCACCCAAACCATAACCATCACCAGCATCCGGTTCATCATCATCATCTAAGTTCTTTTGAACACTAATACTATGACATGTAGACTTATCAGCTTGGACCTTCTCCCCCTGAGCGTTAAGATGCTCTACCAACTGGCTTACAAGGATTTGCATCTCTGCAATCACCTTGTTTTGTTCATTAACGATTAGAACACGCTGGGCTTCTCTATCAATCAAATCATATACTTGTGATTTTAACCCTGAAACCTGTGTTTCCAAGGCTTGTATTCTTTCATCACGAGCATCTCTAGTAGATGAACCAGCTTCATCCTGAGCCTTGGATACAGTTGGAGTGGCATGTGGAGTATTAGATTGTGAAGGAATAGGAGTTATGATAAAAAAATCTACAAACTCTCTATCCTGTGCAGATTGTGCAGCATGAATAGCCGAAGCCATCATTTTAGGACCTTTTGCTGCATGAGTTTCATCATCCTCAGAACTAGAAGATTCATCTTGTAACTTTCTCTTTCCAAGTACTGCATTGGGAGGAGGACCCCTTACAGACTTGCGTCTTGGTACTTTCACTTTCTTCTTACCAAGAGACTTCTGATGTTTTTCATATACATTCCTAGTAACCCTAGGAATTTTAGCTAGCTGAGCATAATGCTCAGGACTAAAATCCTAGGAACTCTCATCATTATCGTCAGCGTCACCTAATCCAGATGAACTAGTGCTAGTCTTTTCAACCTCTACATTTTCACCTTGAGGTTCATTCACATCAGCATTCAAATGAACATTATCTCCATCATTTCCACCATCAACATTATCATCATCATTGTCATTATCATCAACATTATTGTCATCAGCACCAACATCGTTATCATCACCACCATCATTATCATCAGACTCACTCTCAGTCTCATCACTATCATTCTCATCATCACATTCCTCTTCCTCTTCATCTTGATCACCATCCGGAGGTAATTCCAAGGCTGGATCATCATGTATCCAGTTGTTGTTTGGCGGTGCAACATAAGCAGGATTAATTATGTGCCCAAACAACGGAGTAGCCACTGGAATTAAAGCACGATTCTGCTGCTTAATATTCAAGCAATCCGTGAAAATCCTCTTTGTCATAGGAGTAAGGGTCATTCTAGGATTCACCGGTGGTAGGTTGGGAATTAGATGGTTCATAATAACCTACAAGAATCTAGGGTACATCAAGAAACCTAGACCCTCAGGTGGTGTAATTTGCATGACCAGCTCCCGGTATATGTATAATGCAAAGTTGAACGGCTTGTTCAATGTCAAAGCCACCATAGCAGCTTTGTAACATCCCGAAAATTTATAAATTTGTAATTCGGGTTAGTGGACGACCCGAACTAGTATTAATTAAAAATAAGAGGTAAGATTTGTCACGCATGAGGTGTTATAACGACTTTAACTAACACGGTTAGTTGTTTAAAGAGAGTTCGGACTGAATCATGCGAAGTGGAAATAGGGAGACCTGAAGCGTAACTCGCGAGTGATATTTAAACCACTTTTGTGCAAAACCTAGGGCCATTTTGTGACCCTAGGCGTGCGACGGCCGGAAGAGAGCCGCGAGAGAGAAAAGGGATGTTGGACGAGGAAGACGAAGGCGATGGCGTGCGGGTTTCGATCAGAGAGTCTCTTTATCGTATTGAGGTAATTCCGTTTTCGTTGTTTATTATCCTTTTTCGTGAGATTATGATTAGGGTTGCTTAATTTCGATGTTAAGGCCACTAGGAGGCGACGTGGAGGCAATCGGAGAAGGAATCGAGTTAAAACAAAAAATCCGGCGAGGATTCCGGCTACTGTTTATGTTTCCGCCGGCGGCGATGGTAAGAGGTCGAAGGGCTAGGAGACACGGTTGCGTGGATGTATTATTTGTCCAATTCCGAGTCCGTTTGATAGGGTTTCGAGCAGCGCGAAGGCTGACACGCGAGGAGAGCGAATTCCAGCTACTTTTCGGCTTTCCGGCGACAGAGGCCGCAGTTTCTGGCGATGAAAACAGAGGGGTCTGAACAGGTTCGGCGATATGGACGCGTGGACATTATTCGTTTAAAACGGAGTTCATTTGGGTCGGTTTTAAGCTACTCGTATGTTGACGCGCAAAACCAAACGTGCTAAAAGACGAGTATGCGTTCAGGCGGCGGCGACGGCCGACACCAGTAATTTTTTGAGGTCACGCATGTTGAGACGAACGCATGGATCGCGTGAAACGGAGCCCGTATGGTCGAGATATGAACAAGACAAGTTTTCGTCTCACGTGGTGCTTAGCAGTTTCGTACAAAACCACTTAGAACGGCTTGTACGCAAAGGTATGACCCCATAGAACTTTATATTCACGGTTGGGGATTATTTTTGGATGTGAGGAAATTTTCGGGGACACCATTCGGGAACGTTTTTCGGCAAAGTTAATTTAGGGGTTTTTGTACGCGAACGAACTTGTCGGTTGTATGGTTTGAGACAATTTAGACCAAGCTTGTAGTTGCTGGTCCAGAGTAGGTGAGTTAGTATTATTGCGGTAAGAGGGTTGATATGGGTAATTCGTTTGACGACGGGTTCGCGCTGGACTACGCGTTTGCGGGTAGCGGCTTACGGAAGGGAAGCTTCGCAACCGGTGAGTTTCTAATCCCCCTCTTTTAATGTTTTAACGTTTTGAGGCTATCATACACACTGATGAAATAAGTTTACTCTATTGAATATGTTAAGGATTTCGGGTTCTAACCCGAGGTGTTTTGAATACAAAATAATTGTTAAATGTTCGTAGGGTCTATGGTGAGATCCGAGAAATGTGTGAGTCAAGGGTATGGGTTATTAATGCGTGTCGTGTTAAGGGTCGCACGGAAAGAGTCGTGTCGTACATTAAATGCTTATGATATGTTGTGTGAGAAATATGTTGTTCTAGGGTTATACGTGAGGTGCAAGTATAGTTAACGAGTCATGTAAATGCTAGTATGTTGTTGTGTTGTGTGTTCGTCGGTGTATGTTTTCATCGTGTCATTATGGCACAGCAAATAAGAATTGTGAAGGATGAGGTTCGTCGGAAAGTCACCAACGGTGACAGTTATTAACAGGTTAATGATGAGCTCAGGGTGTGTCGAAAGCCCTGACGAGGGTGCAGTGACGAGGTATGTGTTTACGTGGGTTTTTATATATGTGTAGTATTGCATGCAAACATTGAATTATGTTGATTACGCATGTGATGAAATTAATGTGGTAATGTTAGTATGACGTGTAGACTATATTGTTGTGGTATGTAGAGTTAGATTGACCATTGTGTCAGGATTGTGGCGTGACGTGTACAACCGTCGTGTCAGTTAATTGTGAAAGTCTGGGTTAGGGCTGAGTATGACAATGCCTAGAGTTTGTTGTGTTAACCAAGTGTCGGGTTTATACTTGTTCTTGGGTATGAGTTATTAGTATAGTAAGTTAATTCCATGTCGACGGGATGGTAAGACTGTTATTACTATTATTGTAGTACGAGCAGTGTATCAGGTGATGAACGGTTATGGGATGTCGTGGGATAACAGGGAGTTAACTCTTCGTTAATGATTTGTTAAACTATTTTATTAAGGACCGGAGGGTCCTGGGTGGAATAAACTAATGGATATGCCGGGATGGTTTTTGTTTAAATTTAACTATTAGAACTCACTCAGCGTAGCTGACTTTGTGTGTACGTTAGATTGTTTTGCAGGTAAGCGTAGCGCTGACGTATCTTGGCTTGGAGGCGGTGTTACTCGGATTGGTGTGCAGGCATACGCGAGGTATATTTATTAACATTAAATGCTAATAAATGATTTTAGAAAGACTTCCGTTGTAGTTTGATTAAATAATAAATGCGTTTTAAATGAGAATGACCCGTTATGAGAACCAACTGTAGGATGCCCGGGTTGGGGTCTTACAAGTTGGTATTAGAGCCGTGGTTTTAGAGAAAACTGGTATTTTTAAACAAATAAAATACTTTAACTTAAACCGAAAATGGGACGAGGGTGAAACGATTGCCACCACGAGTAACCGCGAGCCAAGAGGTACGTCTTTCGAGTTAAGCAGTAATTATTAATTACACTTGTGTAGCGTTACACTAGGTAAAGCGATTGGTATGAGTAGGTGATTTATGGTTCCGTGTGGGAACACGATGTGCGGAATGTGTTGTAATTGTAGGATGAACTACGTAAAGTGTGTGGTGTGACTTGGTGAAACCATGTTTTGCGAGTTAATTAATGTAGAGTAACATTAATTGCGTTATGTGACATAGCTTGGTGTGTTAGCATAGTTTAATGAAGTTGTGTGTAACTACATGTGGTGTGCAATTGTGACTATTATGATGATATGCTCGATTATTGTGTGGTGCTATATCTTTTGTGTGGGATGCATGTGCATCTGGTGTGCGTGAAGGTAGAAAGTTAGGGTGAGTATGATGGGAAAGGCTTAGAATTCGAGCAGTGATGTGGCCCACCAAATTGCATTTGATCATCGTGATTTGGTAGTCTATGATTGCTCTCATATTCTGAATTTGTGCCTATAGTAATCACTCAAACGTTCTATCTTGGGTAGGATTAGGTGGTTAAGACGAAGCATACAAGATCGGTCAGGCGTGATGCTCTTGCCAGGGGGAAAGCAGAACGATCAGGCAAAACGACGACTTCTGCGGGTGAAACTGCTAGTGAGATGGGAGTAGTGTTGGCTTTTCTCGTGCCAAGTGTGACTAGAGCTTCGGTCGGCAACATAACGCGTGGAGCTATGATTGGAAAGACGGGATAGAAAAGGAGAGCAATGCCAACTATAAGTGATTTTCCTCCAGGATATGGACCTGCACGGTTAAGAGATCGACCAATTGTGTTGGTTAAGAGAGCTTTGTTTCAGGAAGAACCATAGGAGGACACGCCAGAAGCACCTGAGTGGTTTGGCGGGCAGTGTTTAGGATGCTCGATTGCTTGATGAGTAGTTTGTGTGGTAGTTGTCATGAGAGATTTCGAAGTGATTTGACGTTGTGACTGATTAGACATTTACGTGGAGTGATGCTCAATTCAAATAGTGATTATTTGATTTTGACAATTATTGTGAGTCTTACCGCATGATGATTTGAAAATAATTAATAATAATTGTGTTTATGACGGCGTATGATTTTGTTTACAATAGTGAAATATGTGCGGTATAATGTGATTGTGTGATTGTATTCTGAATAATGTGAGTTAGCATTAAATGTGATTTTGTTGTGATACTAAAGCATGGTGGATTAGATGGTGTGAGTAGACTTGTATAGACATGAATTCTGAATTTGTCTGTGTCAATGGTCGTATGATAGTGTCACTTATGTGTTAAAGACTAGGTGATGGCTTGAATTGCAATGGGTGCGTTGCATCTTGTGTGAAGGATAGGGTCCTGTGGGGAGTTATGATTATACATTTGTAGTATGTGTAAATGTTCAGGACGATGTCATGTGGGAAATTAGGAGTATAAATATTATGTGTATGAATGTGTACAGTGGTGTATTGCGTCTATACTGAGTAGAATGTCGTCTTGAACCAATGATACGACCTGTATGGGGTACGACTGGGTGAACTCTGTGTGGGTATGTGATGACGTGTGGCTGGGGCTATCGTTGTGATGATTAGAAAGTAGAGTTTAGGAGTTTGTGTGTCTATAAATGACGAGGTCATATTGTATACACGTAGATTTGCTCAGGTCTAGCTAGTTATGTGTGCACTTGGTGCGAGTTAGAGAGTTGAGATGCTATACCTATATATATACTATGAACATGATAGGTTTTGTTATTATGACCTGACGTTATGTGTCCTGGTAGTACACGCCTAGTCGTGCATAGGATGGGTGGTGGGGATAAAGAAGCATAGTATTTCCATCCTGACGTTTTCTTGACGTTAATACGTATAGGTGAGGCAAAGAGTTTTGATATTTTATAGGCGGTCAGCAAGGTGCTCTTATGAGATGCCTATGCAAAACCGAACGTGTTGAAAGACGAGTATGCGTTCAGGCGGCGACGACGGCCGACACCAGTAATTTTCTGAGGTCGGGCATGTTGAGACGAACGCGTGGATAGGTGGATCGTGCGAAACGGAGCCCGTATGGTCGAGATATGAACAAGACAAGTTTTCGTCTCGCGTGGTGCTCAGGAGTTTCATACAAAACCGATTAGAACGGCTTGTACGCAAAGGTATGACCCCATAGAACTTTATATTCATGGTTGGGGATTATTTTGGGATGTGAGGAAATTGTCGGGGACAACATTAGGGAACGTTTTTCGGCAACGTTAATTTAGGGGTTTTTGTACGCAAACGAACGCGTCAGTTGTACGGTTTGGGACAATTTAGACCAAGCTTGTAGCTGCTGGTCCAGAGTAGGTGAGTTAGTATTATTGCGGTAAGAGGATTGATCTGGGTAATTCGTTTAAAGACAGGTTTGCGTTGGACTACGCGTTTGCAGGTATGCGGCTTACGGAAGGAAGTTGAATATGTTAAGGATTTCGGGTTCTAACCCGAGGTGTTTAGAATACAAAATAATTGTTAAATGATCGTGGTCTATGGTGAGATCCGGGAAATGTGTGAGTCAAGGGTATGGGTTATTAATGCGTGTCGTGTTAAAGGTCACACGGAAAGAGTCGTGTCATACATTAAATGCTTATGATATGTTGTGTGAGAAATATGTTGCTCTAGGGTTATGCGTGAGGTGCAAGTATAGTTAACGAGTCATGTAAATGCTAGTATGTTGTTGTGTTGTGTGTTCGTCGGTGTATGTTTTCATCGTGTCATTATGGCACAGCAAACAAGAATTGTGAAGGATGAGGTTCGTCGGAAAGTCACCAACGGTGACAGTTATTAACAGGTTAATGATGAGCTCAGGGTGTGTCGATAGCCCTAACGAAGGTGCAGTGACGAGGTATGTGTTTACGTGGGTATTTATATATGTGTAGTATTGCATTCAAACGTTGAATTATGTTGATTATGCATGTGATGATATTAATGTGGTAATGTTAATATGACGTGTAGATAATATTGTTGTTGTATGTAGAGTTAGATTGACCATTGTGTCAGGATTTTGGCGTGACGTGTACAACCGTCGTGTCAGTTAATTGTGAAAGTCTGGGTTAGGGCTGAATATGCCAATGCCTATAGTTTGTTGTGTTAACCAAGTGTCGGGTTAATACTTGTTCTTGGGTATGAGTTATTAGTATAGTAAGTTAAGTCCATGTCGACGGGATGGTAAGACAGTTATTACTATTATTGTAGTATGAGTTGTGTCTCGGGGGATGAACGGTTATGGGATGTCGTGGGATAACAGGGAGTTAACTATTCGTTAATGATTTGTTAAACTATTTTATTAAGGACCGGAGGGTCCTGGGTGGAATAAACTAATGGATATGACGAGATGGTTTTTGTTTTTATTAAACTATTAGAACTCACTCAGCGTAGCTGACTTTGTGTGTACGTTAGATTGTTTTGTAGATAAGCGTAGCATTGACGTATCTTGGCTTGGAGGCGGTGTTACTCGGATTGGTGTGTAGGCATTTGTGAGGTATATTTATTAACATTAAATGCTAATAAATGATTTTAGAAAGTCTTTCGCTGTAGTTTAATTAATTAATAAATGAGTTTTAAATGAGAATGACCCGTTATGAGAACCAACTGTTACAAGCTTGTAATGATGTCTTTAATCCATCTGTTCCAGCTTTCCTTGGGGATAGACATTGAATAATAACGTGCATAAAATACCTCCATTGACCAACTAGACCACCCTTCCGTGCTTGAGAATCATTTGGTCTACCTCTATACCCCATCCTTTGAAAACAACCCATAATCAAAGTATTCTGTAAACTAATAGGATCAGCATTCACACCACCAAGAGCTGGTGTTGTGCGTATGTCTTGAACAGATATTGCAATGTCTTGATTATTCATGGTAGCTCTTATCACATGTGGTTCAACATTGGTGTCTTGTTGTGCCGTCTCCCAGAACTGTTGAATGTATAACAAGCTAATATGAGGATTAGCTGAGAGTGCAACATTGATCCTTGACCGGTTCAAGAAATTTATAATCTTGTGATAATTTGCTACCTCGGCCAACTTCGGATCAAGAAACGCCACCTGATTGTGCTTATACTCAACACGACGATCCATGACCTGCTCAGAACAAATGATTAGACACTGACAATTTTCAAAAACAAACACAAAATGATAATACAACAAAAAAAAATAAACTAAAAAAATCACAACGTTGAAAATTGCTAAGTCTTTCAACACTGGTCCCCTAGGCGAACTTAACAAGTTCGCTTAGAGTTACAAGAGACGAACTTGTTAAGTTTGCCTGATCATGTTCGCCATAACACTTGAACAGTCACAAAATTCAATTTTGACAAATTCGATGTTATAATCCACAAACAAGCATACACAGCAACTCGCCAACACTCAATTAGGTTATAGAAACAAACAATTTCAGTTTTTAACTACAAAATGGTGATGAACAGATCGGACGACAAGTTCGATGAGAATCGAGAATAAAACCAACAATTCCAAACGATTCAATGGATGAAAAGATGTGATTCTACCTTGATAGGATTCGCAACTTGATTTTGATTAGGAAACAATGAATCACTTTATCACACGAGTAAACAAAATCAAACACAAAGACTCTGGTCTAATAAGGTCGCTACTCAAGTTCACATAAGTCAAAGATAACAAGTGAATGGTCAAGTTCGCTGAATCCTTTATATACTCATTGGATTAAGTTTGCCAAATCAAGTGAACTTAACAAGTTCGCCACCTCAAGCGAACTTATTAAGTGAACAAGACAAGTTCGCCTAACTCAACACTTAGCCAAATTTTGGAAATTTTTCATTTTCCCTTCTTTCCGACACTCCGACACTCCTTGCAACCTGTACAACAACTTAATACAAAATAATTATGAATTTTTCATGGCAGATAGAAACAAAATATTTTTGAATTTTTCTTATAAAGCTAAAAGAACAAGTAAAGAACATATTTTTGGATTTTTTAAAATTTATGTTAAAACACACTAAAATATTTTTGCATTTTTTTAAATGAATTAAAGCAGTAAATTTAGAAATAACAAAAAACAAAAAAAACAAAATCTTTTTGGTTTTTATCTATACATACAGAATCACATATTTTTGGTCAAACGCTGCGAGTAATAAGATCATATCAATATCTTTGATGTATCACATACACATTCTGAATATAAAATTCCCTTGCAGATCTAAGGGTTAACCTATGGCATTCAGTATATTCATAGATTTTTGGCTCAGCAAACAAGCACCTTTGTGCAACACTATATGAAAACTCAGCAGATAATTTCTCATAACTAACACGTTCTTGTGAGTTAGTACCATTTATATGAAAACAATGTGTACCCCACAAATATGCCAACAGAAATTTAAATTGCATTATCTTCAAGACATATGAAACTTATGCAAAGCTTAGATCAATTTCCAGGATGAAACTATCTCAATTAGCACAGGAAAAGAAGCAAATCCCGAAGGATGTATGGAATCAGAATGATTCAGAATCAGAATCGAAAGATTCATATTGCTTGGCTTTGGATGAAATATCATGATTCATAGTAACAGAAGAATGATCAAGAAATTGATTGATTCAATGACATAGGGTAGAGTGATCCAACTATTATCTGGATATGTTCAATGGAATCAAGATAATTTATCCAATGGTGAATATATGTTCCAACAGATGTTGTCATAAACATATCTTAGTTCAACATCACATTGGATGTTTTTTGGGACATGGGAAGTGAAGTGAACAGAAACATTGTGCTAATCAAAACAGTCTGATACTGGTCTCATGAAATACTTAAAGCTTCATATTCTTTATCTGATAATGATATTTTAACACACACACCCTGCATACCATGGTTTCAAATCACAATTGTGACATAGACCATTATGTTTTCACATTACTAATGGACTAAAAATGCTTCTAGTCTACTGATAATTCAAATTACATGAAGATATCCAAATTAAAATGATTATATATAAAATGTCATGAAGTCATGAAGCTATCATTTCCTGTTTATACAGACTAAGAAGTTTAGATCAAATCATATACACACAAACATAAATACAGACACCAGGAAGTCGTTCTAAGGTCATGTGTATGTGATCACCTACTGATGTACTATCATTTCTTCTATAACTTCAAGAAATGCTGATTTTATCTTTTTAAAATTTGTTTGGGTTTTTTAGAAAGCATGTAAACTAATAAAAGATAAATCATAAAACTTTTTACTTTAAATACACTAAAAAACTAAAAGAAAAACTTCCATGAAAAACCTTTTTTGAAAACTTTTGTCACGTTGGATTAAGCATACCAATCATCTAAGTAAGATATTCAAACCGTGAACGATCGAAAGCTTTGGTAAATAAATGAGCAAAGTTGTCATTCGTGTGGACTTTCACCAACTCAATCAACTTTTTCTCTGCACAGTCACGAATGAAATGATGTCGAATCTCGATGTGCTTTGTCTTTGAATGTTTCACCGGATTTGTTGTGATCGACATGGTGGCTGTGTTATCAATCATCATTGGCGTCCCTGTGATGTTCAAACCATAATCTCTCAACTCTTGTTGAATCCATAAGATTTGGGAACAACAACTGGCTGCTGCAATATATTCTGCTTCACAAGTTGAAATTGCAACCGAGGTTTGCTTTTTGCATTGCCAGGACACAAGCCTATTCCCTAAAAATTGACAACCACCGGATGTTGATTTTCTGTCCAGACCGCAACCTCCATAATCGGAATCTGTAAAAGCTTTAAAATCAAAGTTAGAATTAATTGGATACCATAATCCCAACCTTGGTTTACCCTTTAAGTATCGAAAGATTCGATTTACAGCAATCATATGAGATTCCTTCGGTTTAGACTGAAACCTTGAGCACAAGCATACTGCAAACATAATATCCGGACGTGACGCTGTCAGATACATTAAAGACCCGATCATTCCTCTATATAATCGACAATCCACTTCTTTCCCTTTCAGGTCAGAATCTAGTTTATGATTAACCGGAATTGGAGTATTGAAAGTTAAAGCATTTGCCATATCAAACTTCTTGAGAATAACCGCAACATATTTCGTTTGATGAATGTAAAAACCATCTCCCATTTGATCAACTTGAAGACCCAAAAAGAACGATAATTCTCCCATGCTACTCATCTCGAATTTCAACTTCATTACTCTTTCAAAGTCTCTACACATATTAACATTCGTTGATTCAAAGATTATGTCATCCACATATATTTGAATAAGTAATATATCTCCCACTGCTTTTTTGATGAAAAGGGTAGAGTCAATTTGGCCACGCTCAAATCCATTTTCAAGTAGATGCACCGACAAAGTTTCGTACCATGCACGAGGAGCCTGATGAAGACAATATAACTCTTTATCCAACTTAAACACTTTTTCAGGATATTTGGGATCTTCAAAACTTGGCGGCTATTTCACATAAACTTCTTCCTTTACCTTTCCATACAGAAAATCACTTTTGACATCCAACTGAAAAAATTTGAAACCCTTGAAAGAAGCATATGCAAGAAACAATCTGATCGCCTCAATCCTCACAACTGGAGTGTAAACTTCGGTGTAATCAACTCCCTCTTGTTGATTAAATCCATAGACAACAAGCCTTGAATTATTACGTACCACAACATCACGATCATCATGTTTGCATTTGAATACCCACTTTTTGCCAATAGATCTTGAGCCTTTAGGTAAATCAACTAAATCCCAAACATGTAATTTATCAAATTGAGCCAATTCTTCTTGCATGGCCTCAATAAAACAATCATCATCTAAAGCCTTAACCACATTTTTAGGTTCTGTTTGAGAAATAAAGCAAGCATGCAAACACGTCTCCAAGATACCTGTTTCCACAATTTGAGCATACAAACATGAATTTTCAGCAAGTGTACGATTTCTCGTTTGAACACCCGCATTCAAATCACCAATAATATTGTTAGTGGGATGATTCTTATGCACTCGGGATTGAGGAATATCTAAAGCTTGAATAACAGCATCAAGATTTGAAGGCAACTCCCCCTCAACTGATGTCGATGTTGATGAATCATCAACTATGTTCTGTATATCGTTAGACGATTCCTGAAACACAGCTTCATCATCTTCACTGTCACCATATTGTGTTGTACTCAAAGTTGAAGCTACAGTAGGGTCAACTGGAGGAGTATCCACAATCGGAATAACCGAACGAGGATCGACAGTTGAATCATCATTGCAGTAGGACTGATAAAACATTTCAGATTTAGTTGGAGAAATTGGAGGAGGAACATTGAAAGACTCTCTTGTTATGAGAATTGGCAACATATCCCAAGAAAATTCCCTCAATTTTTTTGGAGCTAAATTTAGTAGGAACATCGCGAGCCTTCAACAAGGTACATGGATTTCCAAAGGGCAAAAGATACGCCAAATTAGGTTTTCGATTGTTCAGCAATTCATAACAAGTTTTGTTGTGTTTCTTCAGGATCAAAACTCTATTGAGAACATGACAAGATGTATTCACCGTCTTGGCCCAAAAAGTAATGGGCAGCTTTGAATCAGGTAACATAGTACAAGCTGTCTCAATAAGAGTTCGATTCTTTCGCTCAGCAACACCATTTTGCTGAGGAACATAAGGAGCACTGAACTCATGATGGATATCTTTTTGTAAACAGAATAAACCCATATTTCCATTCTTGAACTCTGTGCCATTATCACTCTGAATCCTCATGACTTTCAATTTGAATAAAGTCTCAAGCCCCACAATCAGGAACTTAAGAATTTCAGCTGTTTCATCCTTAGAAGCAAGAAACTTGACCCAAGAAAACCTTGAGTAATCATCAGTCACTACCAAACAATACGATTTGCCTCCTTCACTTCTGACACTAATAGGTTCGAACAAATCCATATGCAACAACTCTAAAGGAGTCACAATAGAATTAATCAACTTTGATGGATGAGATTTCATGTGCTGCTTCCCCTTCTTGCAAGGAATACAGTCTTCATCCACATGAAACCTCATGGTAGGGACACCAGAAACCAACCCATGTTTTACAAGATGGTTCCTTTTTCGAAAAGTTATATGAGCCTTTTTCCGGTGCCATAAAGTTGAATCGGATTTAGAAGCTTTCGAAAGAAGACAAGTTGGAACAGACGAAGTTGTCGTCGCAGTGCTCATGTCGAGCATATAAGTCCGATTCAACTTCGACATATAAGAAACATAGCCTCCTTGGATTTCTTTCACATTCTCCAATAAGTTAAGATTTCATGTCATGTGCCGAAAGCATCCACTATCAATATACCAATGGTTGCCAATAGTCCTCCTTGGAGTTCCCTGCACACAAACAAGAATGATTAGTTAGTAATAGAGACCCAAGCCATTGTGGTATTGGGTCAGCCTGATTAATCAAAATAAACAATCTCTTTTAAAACACAATCAAATTTCTCCTCTACTTTAGGAGATTGTTTCTTAGAAACAGAAACTTGAGACTTTGGTATCCATTTTGATTGAACCTTAACCATTTCACTCTCCTTTGATGAGTTAACAATTTCAACATCGTCATTGACCACAGGTTGTTCCAAAATCTTTTTCAACCGTATATTTCGTCGTCGACGTTGTGGTCTTGATAATTTCACCTTTGGTTGTGTAAGTTCACTAGAAGAATCAACCTTCTTAACTGTCTTCATTGAATCATCAATATTCTTGACAAATGGCCTCTTTCCACCTTTCTCCATATTATGAGTCAAATCAACATGATTTACTACTGGTTTCACTAGCGTATTCACAAATGGTCTTGCCAACTTTGGGTTCTCTAGACACTTTCCCAAATTCTTGTGTGGACAGTCTTTCAGAATATGACCAACAATACCACAATGAAAGCAAGCACGTCTTTCTTTGTATACTCTAACATACCTCTCTCTCTGAACCTTGTTTGGACTGGACTATGAACACTGAGAAGTAGTGTTTGAAGATTGAACAACCTGTTGATTTTCTTTTTCAACTTTCTTTTTACAAAATTCAAGAGTTAAGAGTTTCTCAATCTTGTTGGTTTCTTGAGAATCAAACCACCACTTACAAAAGGTTTAACTGGTTTATAAGTAGATTTAGATTTTGGTTGTTCAACTTTCTCATCCGGTTCAGTCAAGATGCATCTATCTCTGGTCACCTTTTTCACTACAACTGGTTCCACATACTTACACTCTCTCACAACACATTTAGACCTGTTTAGATCAAAAAATTCATCATCAGTTGAATCATCATATATCATATCCTCACCAGTAACATGATTGATATTCAACACAGTTTTTGGTTCCAAATCTTCATCTGAAACAACCTCTGTCAGACATGGAGTATAGTTTCCATTGAAAGGTGGACAATATCCAACACCTCCCCCAATGTCTGTTTCATTAAAAGAGGGACAAGAACCAGCACCTCCAATAACCTTTTCACCTATAATATTCCAAAAGAAATCTGGAATTCGTATAACCCTCAAGCTTTCGTAACAATTTTTTTACTTCAGTCTGTGACATGGCAAGTTCATTGATTTTCTTTTCATACTCTGAGTATGACACATCGAGATGAAATGGTTGTTCATTAACTTTGATTTGCAAAACTTTAATGTCATCTTTTAAAGATTCAATTTTAGCTTTCAAAATTGTTTCGTTTTCTTTCAAAGTTTGGTTCGATGTGTACATTGCCTTCATGTCACAGATGAGATTCGTGTTGTCATCACATAATCTCGTAATTTTGAATTCAGAATCAATACATTTTAAACAAGAGTTATGCTTTTGTACCTGCTTAGTATCAGCCATGAATGCATTTCCCTCAACCAGCATCTCAGCAATTGTGACACTCGGTCATCTAAAGTTAACCCCGTTGGTTTAAACTCAGTCAGTCGTGTTAATTGTTAACCTAGTTAACTCAAATTCAAACCTCAAGGATCAATTCTATCAATTATTAAACTGAAACTAGAGGGACTAGTTATGTAATTACTCAAAATCGAATTTGTTGACTTAAAAAGTAAAAATTGATTGAGAATTGTTCCTGTTGAATTCTAAAAGTCAATTCCGTAGCCTCTTTGATCCAAGTTCACGAATTATAGTTGATGTTGGTCCAAATCTGTAACCGAAATGCACGTGGATGTCATAAACGTTCATCATTGAGTCAATTAACATCATAATAATGGGTGATTAATCCCAATTATAAGTAATCATCTTGCAACCATCGACTATTATCTAATACTCATCAAATTAGCTCGTTTCGATCATTATGCTCGCAAATTAAGCACATGCACACCTTATTCGAACTTTACTGAACGTGTTGCACCATTCAATTTGATCGGAGACGCAACCGTAAACGCCGGAGAGTGACAATTGAAGCCGCGACCGACATCTACTCGATCTCCACATTCCCGATATCGTTTCAGGTAATTGTTTAGACCTATAGCTTCATTTTTATGCTTAGAATGAAAGCCCTATCATAATTGTGGTTTATATCATCGGATCAATGATGAACCGGTTCTAGGGTTCATCGTGTTCTTCGATCTAATCGAACCCACTGTAAACTCAGTCTCAATCTAATTAACATACATGGTTAGCTTCGCAATCCTTTATTCTCTGAAAGCTCTATGAATCCAAACATTTTTGTAATAAGAATCGATCACCCATGTTTATAATCTAGGGTTCGTCTTTTTGAATCCAGAGTTAAACGACCTTAAACTTAAAGATTTTCAAATTAAACTCACACACAGAATCGTCGTTACCCGGTTAACAAAACCCCTATAATTTTACAGTCGGTCGGACTCGATTTGGTGGATTTAGGACTAGGTTCGATCGAGTTTGTGTATAGGGAAGGAAACCACTGAACCTTGTTGTTAAAACCATTTGGTCACGAATCATGTCGCGATACCCTAGCGGGCGGACTTGGTTAATACACATTCCTCACACGCAGGAGACCTGCATTTTTATTTTTAAGGGCTTCTCCACTATATTACTTTTAAAAAATAATCCCTATGTAATTATATTAATATATTAAAATGTTTTGAGCCCGTAAACCACCCGTATGCTAGGGTTTAGTTTTATAACCTATTTTTTTATTATTTCTCACTCATAAAATAATATATTTGTATTATTTTCAACCCGTGACTTCAATTAAAAATAATATTTAAATATATTATTTATTCCACGTTTATAAACATTGTGTTACACTTCAAACTAATTAAGGATATAATTATTTATATTATTTACTCGCGTTCATATCCTCGAATAAAATAATATGTTTATTATTTTTGCCACTTAAATGATTATAGTATTGATTTCACGAACTTATAAATAATATAATTAGCTATATTATTTTCTTAGATCATTATTAAATTGTACACATGCACGGATATATTTATTAAATATTATCATTCGTAATTAGAAACGTTCGGCACGAAACGCCTACATTTTAATTGGCATATTAAGAATTCCTTGATTTTCGATGGCACGATTGTCTAAATCGTTGATCCTAAGTATGTTTAGGACATTAAACCCTTCTGTGTCGTCGTCATGAAATCCCATGTGTCCCTAACAATTGTGAATCGTATTCTAGAACATTGATAGATTGTCTGCTAGCAGGCTCTTGTGTTTCTATTGCATCCTTGTACGGTATTGATTACTACGCGTTACTCGAACTCAGGTGAGTTTCACAGCCCCTTTTTACTTGTTTTCCTATTGGGGAAGAAACATGCATATACACAAACATCATTTTACTTGTTTTCTCGTTAGGGGGGAAACATACATGCAAACAAACAACATTTTACTTGTTTCTCGTTGGGAAGAAACATGCATACGAACAGACATCCATTTACTTGTCTTTCCGCTGGGGAGAGACATACATATGAACGGGCATGGATCATATAGTATTTCACTACCACTTGTTTACCTAAGTGCAAACATAACATGCAAAGTCCTTAGACACTCGGACCGTTAATATATGGAGTATAGCGAGGAAATTTGAGTAGTACTACTGGGTTTGACAAACCCCACCCGGGTTAGTCGCGCTAACTCGATTGGAGGTTGAACGGGTGTAAATTGTCCTAAACACTTGTCATTGTTAATGTTAGCAATGGCGGAAGGCATCCTAAACACAAACAGTCAGCTTTGGTTGCGAACGCTTAGAGTAACTTGTACATTGTCTGGCTAACAATAGGTGTGACTTATGTATGTGGATCCTGCAAACACTCAAAAAGTTTATTCACTTGCAAACCTGTGAACTCACCAACCTCGTGTTGACACTTTTTCTTACATGTTTCTCAATCGCTAAGGCACAGGTTGCACACTTAGGA
Source organism: Smallanthus sonchifolius (assembly GCA_023525975.1). Lineage (NCBI taxonomy): Eukaryota > Viridiplantae > Streptophyta > Magnoliopsida > Asterales > Asteraceae > Smallanthus > Smallanthus sonchifolius. The sequence goes on from CM042043.1 coordinate 24,350,154, forward strand.
CATGCATGGATTCCTACTATCATTTCATCCTTATGCAAACATTTAAAACAATTTACTTGTTTTATTAAACTAAACTTGGGCGCGCTTGTTTTGCGCATTTATTTTCTTATTTAAACGTTTTCACATTAACTCTGAACTTTTATGATATTTCATTTATGTCCCATTTAGTGTCGTTTGATGTAACTAATGACTAAGATCCTAGTTTGTCTCACACCAAACGGTAAACTCCGTTAGTGGAATTTGGGGGTGTGACAACAATCTTTTCAGTAACCTTTCCAGCAGCTCCATCACTGAGCAAATCTTCATTTGAAAACTTTGGATCACTTTTCTGAGGAACAGACTCTTCATTTTCAGTTATATTCCTAGAATCTATAGAGTCACAATCAGAAGAACTGCTTTCATTTTCATCTTCAGTATGAATTTCAGCTAGAAAAACTTGACTAACATGAGCAACAATATCCTCCAAATGAATACCCCAATCATAACTTTCATCCTGTTGAGAAATTAATGTTGTGGAAGTATTTTGCCTATTTTGGTTTCCTTGATTGTTTGAGGAGCTCGGATTATGAGATTTTGGCTTTGTATATTCCCTAGAAAAATGACTAAACTCTTGACAATTATAACACTTAACCTTTGATTTATCCAGTCCCATCTTGGTTTTACTCGATGCTCCAATGAATTTCTTTCCAGTTCTTTTCAAATGATCTTTACCTTGTCTCATCCAAAGAGCCATATTCCATTAAATATTCAATTCTTCCAAGGCGTCTTTATCCAGCTGTTTAAAATCTTCTTCAATCATATCAGGATCAGTGTTTTTGCCACCAATAAAATTCTCATATAAAGTTAAAAATGATGTAATCATAGCCATCATATCATCAGCTACTGAAGACGACATCTTTGGAGAACACGAATGACCTTTACTCTTACTATTCTTCAAACAACTAGAATTAGAAGCAACAAAGCATGCACCTTCTTGACAAGAACTTTCTTCAGAGCTTTCAGAAGATTCACAAGAAAATAATGCAACACCACCAGATTTCTGTGCAGATGTACCTTTACCAAAATAAATGCTTGGATCTTGATAAATTGTATCTTTCTTCTGTTTGTTTAAATCATAAGATTGAATCTTTCCCATTAAATCTTCAAGACTCAGATCATCAAATCCAATTTATTCTTTTATCACAATAGTGTACATCTCAAAATGTGCAGGAAGTGCATCTAGAAACTTCTCAAGAATCTTCTTGTTTTTGTAAGTAATGTCATTGTTGACCATTTCACTTAAAATATGATAATATCTTGACATAAGTTCATACACAGATTCACCATCAAAGTGTTTAAAAACACTAAATTGTTTCTTTAACAATTCTCTTCTGCTCTTCTTGATGTCAGTGCTACCCTCACATCTTTTACCTAAACCTTCCCAAAGTTCACGAGAAGTCTTAAACTTCTTGAAAGTATGATATATGTCCAATGGTAAACACATTGATAAAGCTACAAGAGCTTTCTTTTCACGATCATATAATTTCTTTTCCTCATCACTAAGAGATGACACTGGCTTTGGTGTATCTGACACACCCATATGACGATGAACAGGATGCTCATAACCCTCACTAATATTAACATAATTCTCAAAATGACTCTTCCAATTTGAATAATCTATGAGATTCATAAGCCTCGGTGGCTTGGTTGGAGTACCAATTTCATTATCATGATTCAACAAATGAGTCATGTTGTTCACACTCACATGATTAGAAGTAGGGGTGTTCAAAAATATCTGAATCTGAAACCTAACCCGAATTATCCAAAATTCCAAATCCGAAATATCCGATAATTCGGATATCCAAATTTTCGGATATCTGAAATTCGGATATCCGGATTTTCGAATTCGGATTCGGATAGTGATTTTCAAAATTTTCGGATAGTTCGGATATCCGAATATCTGAAATTTAATATTTATATTAATTTTTTAAAATTAAAAATAATTCTTTTTTAAAACCCTACTTATTACTTAACTTAATCTGGAACCATCCATCTTCAAATCTTCATCCTTGATCACTTCATCCCAAGATTGAAAAAAAAACCCTACTTTGCGGTCGTCCACCATCACCGCTATTCTAGCCGTCGACCACCGCTGCTTCAGCCTTCCCACCACCCGAAAACCACCGCACCACCACTGCTACTCCGCTTCTCCATCTTCCCACCACTGCTACTCCACTTCTCCATCTTCCCACCGCGCGACGACCACCTCCACTGTTGGTCCCACAGCCCACCACCAAGGCACTTATTATTGATTTAGATCTGAAGTTTCACGATATTGTAGATTCACCAATTTTGGAGAATCATAATATGTTGATATGCAATCTGTTGAAGGATTAAAAAACTAAACAAATAGGGTTGAAGAATTGGAACAGGTACTCACTCCAGTTGAAGATCTGGAACTCAATTTGGTCAATTTTTAAATGATTTTGTAAATTTAATGTATACCCAGATGCTTTATCATGTTGTAAATTGATCACTAGTAGCATTAGGTTTGAGATTTTGGTTGGAATTGTGGAGTCTTTTTTCCTAATTTGGAATTTCTATAAATTTCGGATATCCGTTTAAATATCCGAATCCGTATCTGAAATTTCGGATATCCAAAATTTCGGATTCGGATATCCAAAATTTCGGATTCGGATAGTGAAATCCACTATCCGAAATTTTCGGATATCCGAATTTTTGGATATCTAACTTTGAACACCCCTAATTAGAAGTAGACATTTTTCCAATCTTTGTAACACTTCAACACTTAACAAGTTCGCCTGAAGGAAATCAAGCGAACTTAACAAGTTCTCCCCTAACTGATCAGACAAGTTTGCCTGCTTCAGCTGAAGAACAAGGAGGAGAGTTCTATCACTCAAATGCACGAACAGGTCCGAAAATTTTCATATGTCATGATTTTGAAGGAATTAGACAAATTCTTTTTGTAGGAATCTTCAAATGATGATTTAGAATACCTCTATCAGATCAATTTTTGGTAAAACAACACCAAAAATGAAGAAATCAATCAAAATTCTCTTCTAAAATCGCTAACTTCTTCAAGAACACAGAAACTTCAAAAATCTTCATCTTTTTGTGTGTAATCGATTGAAACGGTGTTAAACAACAATAGCAAATCAAGAGCAATGGTTCTGATACCACTTGTAGGTCCCGATAGGGTCTATGGATCGATCTCTGCTTTAAAACACGCAATACGTACACTAAGTGCGAAATCCTAACGTATACGTACGTCTCGAATACACGATACAATCACACGTAAGACAAGATTTCATAAAAAGCTTCTTCTATTCACTCTATAAACAGTACACACATAGTAGTTCTAGAATTACAGATCATTACAAATGAGAACAACTACTGCACTATTTATAGGCAACACATACTAGTATAGGCGAACTTATCATGTTCGCCAACTTTAAGTTCGCCTCAACTAGATCAGGCGAACATGTTAAGTTCGCATGTGCAAACTTAACTAATTACAAGACAAAACATACAAAACATAAACATAAAGACTAATTTATTACAAAGGCTAGTTGTCACATAAAATGCTCCAACAATCTTTGGGTCTACGAATTAGGATCTATGCACAAAATTCAAAAAGATTATAGAAAAGAAGTTTGAGATGAATGCATTGGGAGATACCACATTCTTCCTTGGTCTGCAAGTGAAACAATCAAGTGAGGGTACTCTTATTCACCAAGATAAATATGTGGATGATATTCTAGAAAAGTTCAAGTTTGCTAAAGCTCAAGCTACTACTACACCTATGTCTGCTCGGCCAGTTATGGATGACGACACAAATGGGGTCGCTGTTAATCAGAAACCGTATCGATCCATGATCGGTTCATTGATGTACCTGATAGCCAGTCGCCCGAACATCATGTTTGTAGTGTTTCAATGTGCCCACTATTATGCCAATCCCAAGATGTCCCATTTAACTACTGTGAAACGCATCTTTCGGTATCTAAAGAGCAAGCCTCGGCATGTCCTTTGGTATCCTAAGGATTCTAATTTTGACTTGTATGCTTTTTCTGACAGTGATTATGGAGGGTGTCAACTAGACAGGAAATCTACAAGCGGGGGACGTCAACTTCTGGAAGATAGGTTTTCTCATGGCAATGCAAGAAGTAACACACAGTCTCCACCTCCACTACTGAGGTTGAGTATGTTCCGGCATCAACTTGTTGCTCACAAGTCATATGGATGCAACACCAATTGCTGGATTACGGTTTGACTTTACTAAACACCGTCATTTTTTGTGATAATGAGGTTGTCGTCCTTATAGTTAAAAATCTGGTCCAACATTTCAAAACCAAGCATATTGATATCAAGGCGCATTTTATCCAAGATTATTTTGAGAGAAATGTCATCTCCCTTGAACGTGTTGATACTGACAACAATGTTGTAGACATCTTCACAAAAGCATTTGATACATCTTGTTTCAATGTGCTTTGTAGAATCCCTGAAAATGATTCGTTTTAAAGATTGAAAATGTCACAAAAAGATTTTTCTTTATAGTTTAAATTTGTACATTTTTTATTTTCTTTTTAATTGTTTTATCCAAAATTTTAGGGGGAGAAATAAGAAAAATACAAAAAAGTCTGCTTTGAGTTTATTAGTGTCAAGAAAATACAAAAATAGTCTGCTTTCAATTTTATTTGAGTCAAGAAAATACAAAAAGAGTTTGTTTCTTAGTTTGTTTGAGTCTGTTTATAGTTCAAAACAATGAAAAATACAAAAAGAGTTTGCTTTACGGTCTTTTAAATAAGAAAAATTCAAAAAGGTTGTGTTTCTGTTTGAGTGTGTTGTTTGCAAATAAATGGGAAGTGAATTGATTGTTAGTCTCTTAAGGCTTAGATCAGCACATGTAAGGCATTAAATTGAAATGACTAGGATCTATGCGGGATATGTTGATAGGGCTCTGCATATGATACACTTGAACAAAATATACTTATGGCCTTAGTGAGGAACATCTCATAGATTAGTATAATTAGTTATTCATGTTAATAACAGAAAACTTAAATATAAAGGTTGATGAACTGTATATAAACCATGCTCTATCGGGATTGCACTAACTAAGACCATTCACAAAGGGGTTGTGAGTACACTTGAACAAAATATACTTATGGCCTTAGTGAGGAACATCTCATAGATTAGTATAATTAGTTATTCATGTTAATAACAAAAAACTTAAATATAAAGGTTGATGAACTGTATATAAACCATGCTCTATCGGGATTGCACTAACTAAGACCCTTCACAAAGGGGTTGTGAGTTCACTTGTTACATGTCTCTGTATATAGTGTGTGTGTATATATAAGACATGCGTTGTCATGCAAAAGGTGAAAAGACACTCAATGAAAGTGCAAAGCAGAGTTCAAGAGCGAAAAGACACGTAATGTCGTGTTATAGGTATACTTCAAAAGATATGCAATGTCATACATCAAAAGATATGTCAAAATATATATATACTTTTTTTGGAAGGGATCTCTTGTTAAGGCATGTAAGTCCGTTGTGCTAGACATGCAACATTTGCTGGTTTTGAACATGTAAGTCTATAGTGCTATGTTTTTTATCAAATTTGTTAGAGATTCCCTAAACAGTTCATAAACACGTCCAAGTTATATTTAGTTAGTTATTATTTAGGTGATCAAAATATCATGAGCAAGGGAATGTTTACCTGATAAGCAGTGGGGTCCAATAAAGTTCATCAAAAATTCACATAAATCATAGACAAATAATTACAGGTTTCTAAGATATGAGTGTTGGACCCATTAAGTCATAAATAATTCTACCAAAACATGATAAATTAAATCAAAGTGAAAAATTTAGGTTTGGCTCCAAAGCATGAGTTTAGAAGGATTTGAATATTGGTAATCTACTTGATATGTCTGAGTAAATACTTGCTGAAAAATGTTCCTTGGTCTGCCTATAGAACGATATGATCTCATTGCAAACTTCCTAAAAGCTCGTTGTTGCTAGTGTGTATAGATATGGCTCTATTTGTTCCTTGGTCGGCCTATAGAACTTTATTTTCTTTTTGTGTAAATTATCAAATGACCATTTTCAAATTTTAAAAATCAATGACTCTAAGAGATTGTAAGTTCAAAGTATTTGGGTTTTTTTACTAGGCCCACCATGGTTCTCAGTGGGACCTCAATATAGCAAACCGAGTTGAATAACAGGGCACTTAAACCCTCACTTAGGGTTTTATGTTCACAGGTCTTTCAAAATAAAATTCTCTTTGTCTCTCCCGGTGAAATTTTTAAAAATTGTTGCTTCAATTCCTTCTCCTTGGATCTGATGAATTCATTAGTGGAATGTCAAGGTCAAATCGTGAAAGCAAAGTGAGTCTTAAGTCTACGCAACTAATAGTAGCTCCACCATTTCATGCACTTCTCTTCGGCTCATTAAGAGCGGGGCAGTAGCTGGAATCATATAAGGGCTGTAGGAACGGTTCACCCATAAAGGGAAAATGAATGTCAGAGAAGATGTTGGACCTCCTGCTAATCCGGCCATTCCCGAACCTGTCTTTCTCATACCATTCAACGGAGGACTGGTCTGTTCTGCCCCATAAGCATCTGGATGGTCTACGATCAGTGCTATTCGTACACCCTATCATGACATAGAAGCAGGCCAACAAGTGGATTGAATCTTTTCCAGTCTAGAGACTGGCGGATTACCTTCGAAACAAAGGATTGAAAAATTCCTTCGTAGCTTCTGGCGAAGCTGCGAGTTCATGAGCAAGTGAATGAATGAGCTATGTTCCTAAAAGGAGTGCCTCTCTTTCTTTTAGCCCGCCCTTACAGCCTTTGATCAGTAGATTATTTATAACTTCGGAAGATCGGACCAAGCCAACTATTTCCGACAAGTCTTTCCTCATTTTTATAGCAAGAAGTTTATAAGCTTGAAAATAGGTGCTGTAAATCAATTCAAATAGATAGGGGAGTTTAGCTAATCGGATCATGCAGCTCTTGTTCTGGTCATAGAAAGAAGGAAGTCCGAACTCAAAGCCAGTGTCTGAGCCAGCTGTCCTTAGTAGACTGTAAGCCAGATAAGGAAGTCTAGTCTAGCTAGGTGCGAACTCAAATAAGGAGGGGGTCCCACCAGTCATAGTGTTCACTCTTCCCCATAAGAATAAGAACTAAATTCCTGGCGTAGTGGTCCTAACTACTAGCAACAACCACTACGGCAAGCGCCACAACGACCTTTTTTTCTTTTTTTTTTGAAGGGCCAAAGAAATGTCTCCACCTACTACCAACAGTCATTCTTCGGAATTTTACTGAACGGGTCGATCCTCCTCCCCCGTTTCTTCCGTATTTGGGAACACTAGTTGTCTTTGGTTTGGTAAGGCCGACTCGATGGTTGCGGAGCAAGGTTATGAACCGCTCACATCACAGTAGTAGTAGCGTAAAGGCCGTAAGCCGGGGAGCGGCCATAACATAAAGCTATTACTTTCACACCTCTCTCTCTTTTTAGATATCTATAGATAAAGAGAGAGTTCCGCTGCGTGAGCAACGCGACTTTGCTAATGGTTATCCCCAAGGTTCAACGAAGGAATGAAGCTATGCTATGATCGTACCCGGATAGAGATGATAGTCTTCCTCTGATGTCTCCAAGCCGGCCATAGGAGCTTCTTTGTTGCTTCATGAAAAGAGAGGAACTGCTAGTCTTTAAGCTTGAAGGGCCTTGCTCCAATGATTTTGACTTCTTACTTATGGACATATGTTATGCATTTCTTTTTGTTTAAACTGAAAGCAAGAAGATTTCCATTAATTACCGTGTTACAGTTTGAGTTTAATATGGACATATATTATGTATTTCTTTTTGTTTAAACTGAAAGCAACAAGATTTCCAAGTATTCTATGCATTCACATTGCAGGCCTTCCCCACACCAAGAGCTTGGGATTCCTTCTCTTTCACCTACAATGACAGAGGCCTGCATTCACCTGTTTTCTGAGTTTTTTGATTGTTTTGTGTCCAGGGTAACATAGCACGATGGTTAAAGAAAGAAGGAGATCAAGTTTCAACTGGTGAAGTTGAAACAATATGTATTATTTATTTTTAGTTTTTTTTTTGGTATGGACGTGCTAGAACAAGTGCCAACATGTGTACAAAATTAGTTAAAAGTCTCTTTCAATGGCAAGTCAACCAAGATCAGCACACAAAGAGTGGTTGATGGCGCTCAATGGCAACTATCGGCGGTTAATGGTGAGTGGATTTAGGGTTGTGCGTTGTTGATGGCGCTCAATACAAACATTCGTGCACTCATATATATCACACAGCATAGGAAATTCAGTTAAAGTGTATCTCATAATCAAGAAGTGTTTGTTGCATTCATATTACTTGTCACAAGCGAGGTTTGTTTCTTTGAAAACCATGAACTGAGCGACAACCCCACAAATGCACACACACTACTTGTGAATAGGAGTATCCATGTTGAAGAAGTGATAACTGAAACTTTGCACTTTGAAATCTGAGAGGGCTCCTGGACTAACTTGGAAAAGGGTGCTAGATCTAAGTTCTGATTTAGGTTTGTGGCTATAAGTTTTTGAAGATTAATAATATATTGATTTTCACAATGCAAATGCTTGAAATCTGAGTTTTAGATAAATATTAGAGTTGAATTACACATATGGAACTACTATGTAATCTATACTTTTGATTTATCATTCATGAATTGAATTTCAAAAGGTTATGGTAGTATTCTTGCATAGTTGCATTAGATCCACAAAGATCAAACTGTTTTTTTAAGTAAAGTATTAGTGTCATTGTAGTATTAGACCTCAGTGAACCTAATTTTATGATTGATTAAAATGAGCTTTATGTGGTTTTGATAGGTATTTATTAAAATGAGCTTTATGATTGATTAACATTAGGGCTACACAGTTAACATATATAGTTATACTAATCTTTAATTTTTTAATTTATTTTATTGTAAATCTATTTGATCTTAATTAATTGGTATGTAATTAATATAGTCACAATATACACGCACACAATTGTGTATGTATATAATACTTGTATATGAGTTTATGAAAATCTGGATGTAAATACGAATTGTATATAGAATAGACTTTGAATGTGTAAACGAGTTGAAGTGAGCTTCAACCTGACTCGATCTACATATAAGGGCTTGAGATTAACTTGTTTAACATAGAGGTGCACAAACCGGATTTTTTTCGGATCCGGATCCGTCAAACTTGGTCAACAACCGGACACCTTGGAACCGGTTTCGGATCTGATCCGGTTAAGGGAGTGGAGAGTTGGAACCTATTGAGACCGGACAAAAAAAACCGGTTCCACCGGATTTAAAAAAAAAAATCTTTTTTTAAAAAATTAACAAAGATATACCATAAAATACATGTTTTATTTATTTTTTATATTTTTTTAAGTGATTTAACAATAGTTCGTACAAAAAAATTACAAAAAACATAATTAAATCACAAAATATATATTATTTATTATGACTCGTTATTCGTCGTCTACTCGTCTTAGTCTTCGTAACATCGGTTTTCAATCTTCTTCGCTTGAGATACGTTTGGCTTCATCATAAGCTTGTTCTTCGTCAGAAAGTGGATTCGCCGCCACTTGTTCTACTTCGAATTCGTGTATTTCTTGTTCAATGTCAAGCTCGCCTTCTAGTTTTGCAACATGTTGTACACGTTCGGCGGCATCCAAATGGTTCTTCAAGCAAATACACATCTTCATAGATTCCGGTGTAAGCCTCGTTCTTCGAATAGATAAAACCCCGCCACTAAGAGAAAAAGCTGATTCCGAAGCTACCGTGAAAGCTTGGACGGTTAGTAGGTCACGGGCCATTACGGCTAGAACGGGATATTGGGATTCCCTTCCTTTCCACCAACTCAAGATATCAAAGTTTTCAAGCTCTTCGGATCTTAGAGTTGAAATAAAGTCGGTTGCTTGATATCTCCCAATCTCGCTACTTGGTGTGCTTCCACGAGCTCGTTTAGTATTTTCGTTTCTTAAAGTGTTAAATAAATTTAACATCGGGTTCCTTGAACTACTAGAACTTGAACCCGAAGCCATTGATTCACGTATGTTTGATGGATCACCACTTCCACCATATTTGCGTAAATAATAATCAAACATATTATTAAAAGCCGAATTGAAGTCCCTTATTGCATTTGATTCAAAATTTGGGTCTTCCTCGAACATATTTAAATCGTCCGATATTGATCCAATTAATGTTTCAACACCGGTTACATTAATCATTAGGTTTAAGGCGGCCGACATTTCCAATTAAATTTTAACATAAGAGAGCTTGACTAATTTAATATAAGATAGTTCGAGCTTGAGATTAACCTGACTCCGCCGCAACGCGTGGGTTCCCCACTAGTATAATAAATAAAAGTTTTTCAATGCCACGTGTTGCCTCCACATTCATTCTCATCATTTTTCCCCGTCTCTCTTATTAAATGCACTTCCTATTTTTAATAACAATATATATTTAAATAAAATATTAATTATACTAATAAAATCATATTATATCATCCATTAAATCTTTTCATATTTAATTCTTTTTTTTAGAAAATCACATAAATAACACATTTTACCAAATCAATTCATTATTATTAGCATTGACTCACATTTTTTAATTATCATCAAATTTTAAAATTTAAAATAAAATCAACAATTAAAAAAAAGACTTTTAAAATTTTAAAAGTAGGAGATTTAAAAATATATATATATATATATATATGTTTTTAAAGTTTTGTTATTAAAAAAAGACTTTTAAAATTTTACATATAAATTTAAAAATGCTACTTTTTTATTTTAAATAAATATGGGTTACAATAAAGTTTATTAATATTTAAATAGTAGTTTTTTAGTTAAGTTTGATATTTAGAAATAAGTTTTTTCGTTTTATTTGTAAATTTTAATAGTTAGTTTTTAACTAAAATTAAGAAACTTGTAAATATTTATTTTTATAAAGTGTGTTATATTTTAAACTTTGATTATTTTTTAAAAACAAAAATTTTCTTTTCAAAAAAATATGTTTGGCTTGAACTCTAACTTATTAGTTTTAATTTTGAAATTTTAAATTTAAATTGTGTCAATATATTAAGGAGTAAGATTTTTAAATTTTAAAGTTTTAAATTTTGAATTTAAAAGATAACATATTGTTCAAATTAAAATTTTATATGTATCTTTTTATTTTTTTTAAATAGGAAATTTAGTATTAAAAGTTTTGCGAAATTTTCCGTATACAAGTGATACTAAAAAATAAGGATAAAAAATGTTTATGTAATGAAACAAGACGCCATGTCAAATCACTAGATAATTGCGTTATAGAATCGGAGATTATATCTTGAAACAACATTGGTTATCACAATTTTATCTCTAAAATTTGGTTAACACATTACCATGAATAAAAACTTAGGACAATCGTTTTTAAAGGTTGGTTTGTATTTAAAAGTTCCAGTGTTTATTTATGACCAACTGTATGTTGCATTATCAAGAGTTAAAAGTAGAGATGGACTCAAACTATTAATCTTTGGTAGACATGGAAAAGTTACCACTACCCCGTCAAATGTTGTATACAATGAATTATTTTTAAATTTGTAAATCATCATTATAAGGTTTTATTAGACATGTAATTTAATGTATTGTAAAAACTAAAAAGTACACCACTTAAAAAATGTATTTTCATGTTTTTTTTTATATTTTGATTTTTCTCATCCTTATAATCTTAACATTTTACAAAATGAAAAAATTACCAATACAATATCAAATTTGTATAAGAAAATGTGTTAAATATTTATCAATATAATATTAATATTTCATCATGTGTAACACACAGGGTTAAAGTTAGTTATACTAATAAAACACATTTATTTTAAATTATCTTTTATTGTAAGAAACTTTAAAATCTAATTATGTAACTTTTATTTTCAATTAAATAGTCAAATTTTAAACTCATGAATACCTTTGTACTTAACAACTTACCATTACACTCACGACCTTCTCGTGCTAGACATGGTCTCTTACCTTCTTCACTCCCCTAAGAATCACCCCGAAGCAGAGTCAACACAAGAGGAAGACTTTGGGTCCCCGTCACAGACAACCAGTTACCAACACGACTAACTACTAGACCCATGTTTGACCACAGAGCAGATTTGCTTGGGAGCAGGCTTGAGACTCCGAGCAGCTGAATCACCACCTCCAAAGAACCCTTATCTAGCACCAAACCTATACCATCTAAACCTAAGAGCAGGACAAGCCAAGGGACCTACCAGTGCCTTAGGAGTTCCAGCTGATACAACTCACCTACATGTAAGGACCGTAGAGTTTCTGAGATAAGGAGTGGAGACCAGGGAATACTTGATGCACATACGAAAATAACTAGGGTTGAAGCACGGTTTACAATACGAATAACCACAGCGATGATCGTCTTGGTGCTCATCTGCTTCCTGGTGGAAAACTATCTGATATGTTAGCCGGATATCCAATTTCACATTTCCTTAAAACTTAAACTAAAACCCATATCCTGTACCCAAATATAAATGTTATTATTTTTAACTCTCCTTAATGATTGATATCTAAACCTTCTTTGTAAACTAATTGTTTTGTTATTTCCCGATTTAACTAATATGGTTATTTTGATCAAACAAAACCTTTATCAAACTCTCGGTTTATAGATTTTACCTAGAGTATAAACTATTTACGAACCCCCCCTCTTTTCCTCTTAAAGAAACTTAATACCCGTCTTGTACAAATTGTTTTATAAAAGTATTAACAAGTATTTCATCATTTTTACGATAACTTGATTAATTATTTTATTATGACTTTTTCGTTAAACTAATTATTTTTTTAAAATTTGGCTTAATTATTAAATAATAAGGCCATTATTATCTTTTGAAATATTCTTTTTATGATAAATGATTTTAAAAGTTTTTTATTTATCTAATTATCCATCCACTCAACTTATTATTTTCACTTATTTATTTACATATAAGAGAAAATTTTCAATTACTTGGTTATTTACAAACCAAAAAGCACAAATAAGATATTAATGTACACATTATTCAAGTTACCTGCACCTTGCACCTTCGGGAATGTATGAACTTACTAGCCACTTCGAAAAGATGAATCCTTTCGCACAGAAATTGAAAGACTTAAAGCCCAACTACCTACATTATGCAACACGCTTGTCCGCAACACTCGATCACCAACAAGATGCGATAGTTTACGTTACTCATGAGGTTCAACTATTTACATACGAACGTTCATAATATACCTGAGACTAAATTGCTTACATTATACACCCACCTTGTTTGTTCACGTTATACATGAAACTTGGTTGTATACAAAATGCATGATTATTTACATTATAATGAAACTTGATTTCTTGCAATAGACATGATACTAGATTGATCATATTATAGATGGAACTTGATTACTTGCAATATACATGATACTAGCTTGTTCACATGATACATGATACTTGGTTATTTACAATATGCATAATACTAGATTATTTACGCTATATGCAAGAAACTTGAGTGTTCACACGAAACTAGACTGTTTACATTGTTTGCAATTAATTGCCCACTATATACATGAAGAATGACCATTCACTTTATCCATGAAACTTGATAGCTATAAACTTTGACCTACTCGAGGTTTGACGTATTCTTGTTCAAACACGAGCTATGAACTTTGAGTTACTCGGAGTTTGACGTATTCTTGTTCAAACACAAGGAAGCTAAAAACTTGGAGTTACTCGGGGTTTGACGTATTCTTGTTCAAACACGAGAGAGCTATAAACTTTATGGATAACCTGAAAGGTATACCATCTACTTACGGCACCCATGTATGGGGTTGTGCCACCTTGTTAGTCTTTACTCCCTGATTGACTTTGCCATCTATACACACAATTACTTATTAGCAATTCATGCACGAAAACAATAATAAACTAAATGTTTTTGGATGTTTCACCACCTCTGTATCCACACGCAATAGAATGATCTATACGGACCATACGACGATTTGAGTAATTACGGGTGCACACGTAATTATAAAAATCGGCGCATGGAAAACATAGTGAATTCTGTCGGGTGTGATGACATAAAACCTATAGCGATTTACAATAACAAAACTAATGGGATATGATAAGGGCATAGTCGATATACCGCTGGTATATCCTATATATAAGTGCTCCTGTTGGATTATTAGAAGTAACGTTGTCCGTATCACGTAAGGTTTCCTATTACTTTGACCTTGACCAATAGTTGTAAAATCCTTATCCAGCATCATTACTCGAACATCTTAGACTATACCCTAAACGGGTTTAGATCTTAAAATGCCCATTACTCTCATTTCAAGTGATCCATCCCATCATTTGAGTCCAAAATCATTCTAGGGAAATCTTTCTCCTTATTTTCACTCAAAATCCACTACCACTATTCCAACCTGACGCGATGACAAGACCTGAACCTTGTCATCAACTATACTCCTTAAACCGACAAACAAAACTAGTTGAGAATCCAAACACATGTCTCTTTTTCCTGGACCTTTTTCCTAAACAATTTCGGGACGAAATTTCCTAAAATAGGGGAGACTATAATCCCCAGGAAATTCCGGCTTCTATTTTAACTATTCCGGCATTTGTAACCCCTTTATTTTAATGTCTTACATCAATAAGATTATCTTAATTATCCATTACATTTCATGAGTGTTCATACATACATACACTGGGTGTATTTACTCAAATTCATTACATATTTATTTGGAGTTATAAATGTTTTAATCCTATCAAATACATACATATATACTAAGTTATTTTTCTAAACTTATATATATATACAAACATGCAAATACAAATTCTATAAATCCTATAAAATTAAGGATTTATAAAGATTTAATTTTATAAATAAGTTCTACATAAATAAAACCCTTTTATTTTACAAAAAAAAATATAATTTGTATTTATAACAAATAATTATATTATAGGGGTTATTGAAATTATAAAAGAGGTATAAAACTTTAAATAATTTTATGTTTTATAAAGTTCAGGGGTTAGTTTGCAAATTCCGAAAATGTATTTCTAGTTAAAATCTAAGTTTGCTCATAAAATTATACCCCTTTGAAACCTCAAGGACCTGTATGTAAATTCTCATTAGTCTCTCCCCCAAATCACTGATTTTGACTTTCAGAGTCAAACTTTCCCAAACCAACTCTTCAATCGATCGAATTAGTGCAATATAACTGCAATTGATGATACCAAAACGTGTTGCGGCTGTTTTCTAATGATATTAATTATCGGTGTCGAAGGTACCGTTCAAAGATAAAGAATTAGAGTGTCCTAATCACCTTAAACTAGTTAGGGCAAGAAGGGTGTCGAACCACGAATAGTTTGTGGTCGGTGCTTAACTTCAATTAACAATGTGATTTATGAAGTTGCAATGGGTCTTTCTGACCAAACACAAGCAATGATTGAGGTGAAATTAACAAATCCAACAAGCAATGGTTATCAACTAGCAAAACGATCACGAGTAATCAAGTAGAAAATAAACGGTTTAAGTTGTAAACAATAATTAAAAAGGAATCACACCCGGGTTTCAAGTTCACAAGTAATTAGGGATTATCACACCAACATATGAGTTCGAATGGTTATCCAAATCAAATTAACCAAATCTAACCAAGAATATCAACATTCATACATCATCGGCAAATAATGTAAAACAATATTCACGAATGAAATCGAGACAAATGTGTGCAATATAGAATTAGATTAATCAATAAATTCAACACAAATCAAAGTTCATAGCAATTATCATCTAACGGGGTCAATGGTGCAAGAATTTATCGACTCCCATGAGTTTATAACCATACTAAACACAAAGATTCAAGTGTTTCAAACCAAACGATTACAAGAATTGTTTCTCAAAGCTAGCACATGATAAAACCCTAAAAACTTACAAACAATCCACCCGGGAATGATTACCGGTGGATTAGCCGCTCATGGTTGTGGAATTCATCTTCGATTCTTCGATGATTCGATATCAATCTTCACAATCGATCTTGGAATGGTGTTTCCTAGCCTCCAATCGCCCCCAAATCGCCCAAGAAGTGTGTAGCCAAAGATGATTTCGAATTTGGGGAAGAAACCCCCAATTAAACACCAAAATCGGCTGTTTCCCGAAAATTCGCGTCCAGAAAACGTAACCAGCGTAAGCCTACGCTGGGTTGGCGAAAGCTTACGCTGCCACACTGGAAGCTGCTGTGAAAGAAATGTTCAGGCGTAGGCCTACGCTGGGCGGCGTAGGCTTACGCTGGGTGGCGTAGGCTTATGGTGTGCTACGAACTATACGCAAAAACCTACAAGTTTTAATATTTATAATAAAACGGACAAACCTAAACTAACGCGCACAATACGGCAAGTGTACCGATTGTTTGCAGAATAGATAGATAAGACCGAGTATCGAACCTACGGACACTGTATGTACAGCGAAATACTGACTCAGATGCAGGATAACTAATTACAAAAAGGGGGGTTTCTTTTATTTAAGAGAGAAATAAACTATAGAAAATAAAGGAAAAGACGAGGACAAACAAACTAGCGTGAGAATAACTACGGAACGAAAACAGATAGGGTGAAAGCACTACCTAGGCCCGAATCCTACACGTGTCTGACGAAGGTTCTATCGGTAATGGAACTGATGTGATACCGGGATCTTAAAATACTAAACTCAAAGGGAACCTAGAGCACCCTCGACCCTTCTCAAGGATTGTCAACTAAGAGACCTAAAAGCCGTTAAACCACCGGCTGGACGGGTTCCCCTCACAGGTCATCCAGTCTACTCAAGAAGTATCCGCTAGACAATCTACCTCACAGCGCGAAAGTCTCAATACACCTAAGTGCAAGGGATAACTAAGAATTTCCTATTGGACTCGGTAAACAAGATGTGAACGACGAACTAGACAGACCTTCTCACAAAGATTCTAAACTAGCGATCAGACACACGAGATAAACCGACAATCTCTCACCTCACAGCTATTAAGATTGGTTGAATATTTAGATTTACCAATTCACGAATTTCATTCCTATGGAATACTACGTCTAGCAAACCATCCAATAATCAAAAACACACGGCAATTGATCTAGCATGCACCTATTATATGAAAGACATTCATCAAAGCACATGAGGACTGAAAAATCATTCAATTGATAATACTAAATACGCATACACATCCAATGATCAAAACCAAGTTTGTTACATCTTGAGTTCTTCACATTCAAAAGTTCCAAAAACCAATGTCAAACATGTGCAATCATCTTAACCTAGGTAGACAACAAGAATCTATCCAAGAAACATGTTCAAAATTATAAAACAATAAGTAACTAGGATGTTCATCATGTTAGAATTGACAAGAAAACAAGAACGAATCAAAAATATGTAACCCGAGGTGTATCCGGCTTCAATTATTTGATCCCAACGCTTGTTCTTGATCAATATCCACTTCTCCTCCTCCGATTTTAGTCCACAATCACCTTCTTGAGGCTAGAATGTTCCTCCTTTTCATCTTTTGCCGTCACAAGGTGGTCTCTCCCCTTAGGGTTTTCTAATTTTTGGCTTAAAAAGAGGTTTCTGCGAAAAACCACCCGTCGCGTAGCGCGACGGGATCTTGATTCATCCTCGCGTAGCGCGAGGGCCCCAGAAAAGACAAAACAGTCGGACAATCATTAAAAGGGCAATTCTGTCATTTTTCAATCCTCGCGTAGCGCGACGAAATTCCAAGACCTGTCGCGCTACGCGACAGGGGTAAAAATCCAGAAAGTTTCTTTTTTTTCTTATCCACAGCCCTCTCGCACGAACCGGAAACTCGTTCTTCTTCGTTTTCAATCATATCTGCTTCCTTTGTGACCTAACAATCAAAATATTTAGAAATATTAAGTACAAGCAGTTATAGAAGAAAACCGAAGCAAAACAAACACAAAGTGGGAATAAAATTGACAGTAAAATGCATGTATTTTGCAATACATCAGCTTACGCCAGGTGGCGTAGGCTTACGCCAGGTCCTGAGTTTCCGCCCCGTTTTCTCCGTGTCTCTTCCGACTCTTGCATCTCTCACCTAATATCTTCCAAAATCATACTTTAAGCTTTCAACACCTGCACATGCATAGCTACACAAAACTTTTGTATTCCACATGTTAATTTACATAAATATAACATGTTACACCCTTTAATGCATAAAACTTTGGTCGCTTATCACATCCCCACACTTGAGTTTTGCTTGCCCTCAAGCAAAGTCTTTTGCTTCAAATCCACATTACAAATTCTCAAACAATTGTTTTAACTCAACATAAGTTAAGGTCCAAGGTCATGCCAGATTCATAAGAATTATACTCTCAATAGATTTACAATCCAACAAACAATTTATGACTTTTTAAACAAAAGGAAACACTTGAACGAGCTTAACTCATATCCAGTTATGGCTTTGAATGCACACACCCCAATCACTCCACTCGGCTTCATATGTGGACTAGCGATGATGTGCTAGTATTTTTCACTCGAAACCAAACAATGAACCACATTATCATAGGCTTGCATATTGATAACATCTCCACCTACTAACACAACTAAAACGCACAAATCAAAAGATCTTTTAAGGGTTGTAATGTAGGCTAGGGTTACGGGTATGGATAAGGATTTTTAAAGTGGCTAAAGGTGAGTGGAATTCAACTAATGAAACTACAAATCAATCCTAAAACTTTCAAATCTCTACTATGGGTATAAATGACCCATCAACACTAAAATTCTTATTTCTTCAAACTATCAAATGAAACTTGGGTTAAATTGACCCAATAACATCTTTTATTATAATTCAAACTAATACTCCAAACCTTTGGGCACATGTTGACCCAATACAACTTTTGTATTTCTTTTTCATTCATTTTTTTTTTCTTCTTTTTTTTTTTTATGCAATTGCAACCGCAACTTCAATAATCTAAGTTAATTGAATTCCAACTCACGGGTTTAAAAAGAAAAGGCTAAAAAGGTGAATGGGCTAATGTTATGGGTTTTGTCAACAGAAAAGGTATAGGTTCAGAGTGGGCATCTAGTGGATATTAACGGGTAAGGGTATAAAAATGGCTAAAAATAAAAAGGTTTCTCCTAATGCCTTTATCATTTTTGTGCAATTAATTGGTTCAAGGTCTCAACATGTATCAATAATATGCAAGTTCTAAAATGTGAAACAAAGTGGCTAAACACTCAAGTAAGAGAATATATATATCAATTTGGCTCAAAATCTCACAACATGGTGGAAAATAGGTTACCGACATGTGCATGCAAACCGTCACCTTCAATTTTGTTACTCCCAAATCCAACATTTCCAAATTTTTTTTTTATTTATTTATTTTTTTTTATTTTTTATTTTTTTTGGAAAAACTTAATCAAGTAACTTAATAAATTAACCATGACCAAAGACCTCTACCAAACACTTTGTAAAACAATTATTCAAAAATTTGCATGGTTTTATTGATTTCTCACATCCCCACACTTGAACCTTACATTGTCTCAATGTAAATAGTTATAAAATATAAAAGTGCGGTTTGTGGGTGCAAAAACATCCAATACCCAATATCTCCAAATATCCAACTCAAAGATTACCATAACTATAAGCACCAACCCAACCATAATCAACCAAGTTTTAAACAAAAACACACCAAAACACACAAAAACAAACTCGTTCAGTCAAAGCAACATAGATATGAGAAAGAGTACGTGGACCTGATTAGAGGCGATCATAGAGTGCCTGAACCACCACCAAAAATGGACTCGTAAGTCTTCCATGAGTCTTCCCCACACTTGAGTGTTGCTATGGTGACGAAAACTAAAACACACAAAACAAAGTTGCAAAAAGCCGGGTTGCCTCCCGGTTAGCGCTAAGTTTAATGTCCTCAGCCCGACATTACCTCCTTATGGAGGTTGGAACATAAACTTGCTTCCACTAGTTCCCCCACCGCCTTGGTTGTTATCACTCCAACTCCAAGTCTTCTCTCTTGTAAATTCCATATCAAACAAATCTCCTTTCTCGTTTGGATGTTGGACATGGTCGGGTGGCTTCTTTTCATCCTTCAACCTCTTAGTTTCCTTCTCGATTTCCTTCGGCTCGACTTTCACATTAAACCTGTCAAACATAATACCTTTCTTTTTGGTGTCACCCTCATTTTCCTTGGCACGAGG
Organism: Smallanthus sonchifolius; assembly: GCA_023525975.1. Classification (NCBI taxonomy): domain Eukaryota; kingdom Viridiplantae; phylum Streptophyta; class Magnoliopsida; order Asterales; family Asteraceae; genus Smallanthus; species Smallanthus sonchifolius. Next base: position 24,370,406 of record CM042043.1, read on the forward strand.
ATGACACACATTAGTAGTAACCGATTTTGAACATTTCTTTTCAACCGAATATGTAAATAAATTTGAAAAAACATATATGTTCAACTTACGATTCCCAAAGGTCATGTCAACAGTTCCGTTTCGGCAATTGATTTGCGCATTTGCGGTTGCCAAAAGCGGTCTTCCCAAAATCACTCGTGGCTCCTCCTTCTTAGCAAGTGGTGCATAATCGAGCACCAAGAAATCTCCCGGATAGTAAAATTCTCCAATCTTCACAGCCACTCCCACTAGTTTCCCCCGAGGCCGCGTGCGTGTAGCATTCGCTAACACCAAGGTGGTGGTGTATTCTTCTAATGGACCAAAATTGTATTGGTCATATACGCTCTCTGGTAAAATGCTCACCCCCGCTCCATAATCTAATAATGCCAATTTGGTTTTAAATTCCCCAATTTGAATAGGAACTAAGGGTTCTCCAAACTCAATTTCTTCCTCTTCTCTTTCTTCACATTCTTCATTACCATGGGCTACATCAATTGCACTAACATGATGTTTTGGGTTCAAAGTGGTGTCACTTGGCAATTTACCTTCATTTTGTTTGAGTTGAGCTATTTCTTGTGCCAATTGCCCAACTTGTCTCTCCAATGCCACAAAAGACTTGTCTCTCACTTCATTCTCCTTCTTTGATTCTTTCATCATCTCCAATAGTGCATCCAACTTTGAATTAACCGCATTATCACCCCCTGATGACTCATCTTGTTGTTGATGGTCTTGATTGTAATTCCTTGGGGGGTAATTTGTGTTCCGGTTATTGTTATAAGAGCTCCTTTGGTAACCACCCGAATTATAATTGCTTTGTTGACGAGGTTGGTATGACGAAGTACCTTGATTTGAACCTTGGAAATTTGGGTTCAATTGGTTTGACGCATCCCCATATTTGAAATTGAGATGATTCCTCGAGCTCGGGTGATAGGAGTTTGAGTTTGTATCATATGGTTTCCTATCACCATAAACTTGGTTCACGTCTTCTTGTCTACCTTCTTGGAATGGGCAACTCATGGTTTTGTGCCCCAAATCTCCACAACTCTCACAAACATCAAAACGAGTTTTCACTCCCGCTACTTCCTTTTTCTCTCCTTTTTTCAACAAGGCCAACTCTTTCTCCATAGAAGCTAACCTCTCTTTCGTCTCATAGTCCGGGGCAGATTTTGAAATTGGGTGTTTGGCTCTTCGGCTATCCGATGCCTCGGCTTTTGAACTTTGGCTCATTCTTTCTAAGAAATCCCAATCATCTTCTTCGGGATTAGACAACAATGTCCCATTACTTGTGGACTTCAAGTACTTCCTCTCCTCTTGAGTCAAACCATCCACAAAGCACTTCACTAGTTCCCACAACTCGATTTGATGGTGGGGACATTTCCTCAACAACTCTTTGAAACGGGTAAAAGCTTCATGTAAAGGTTCACCTGTTTGTTGTTGAAAAGTCCGAATCTCAATTCGGGAGTCATCCGTCTTTGCAACCGAGTAATATTTGTCCAAGAAAACTTGTTGCATTTCATCTCATGTGTGGATGCTATTAGCCGGCAATGTGATGAACCATTGCTTTGCTCTATCTTTGAGGGAAAACTGAAAAAGTCGGAGTTTGACCTCATTTTGGTCAAAGTTTTCATCCCCAATAGTGCTACAAATGGCGGCAAACTCGGCTAGATGAGTGTATGGCTCTTCGGTTACCATGCCATGAAAATGGGGAAGGACGTTGATGTAATTCGGTCTTGACTTGAACCTCCTCATTCCCGGAATTGGTGGAACAATTGGAGAAGCATTCTCCTAAATAGCCGGTCAAAAGCGACCATTAAATCCACCCATAGGGGCTACCGGTTGCCTTCGGTTTTCATTATTGTAGCCCCCATTAAATCTCCTCCCTTCTTGTCTAGGAGGATAAACAGGTCTATCGGGTCTACCCGTTCGACCCATTGGTTGTCTCGGTGTTTGGTGAACATAATTCACCTCTTCTTCCTCTTCAAAACCTTGCCCCTCATTGTATTCTCCATATTGGCTCCGCTCACCATCTTCGTACTCGTAATCTCCAAACCCATTACCATTCCTAACCTCTTCATTATCGTCATACCCAAAGTCTTCACCATCGTCATCCCCCCAACCATCGTCCTCATTTTGGTCGATGTCGTTAGGTCGGTCAAAAACAATCCTTAAACACTTAACTAGTAAGGGTAAGAAGAGTATCGTATCCACGAGGAATCAGTGGTTAGTGAAATTGCTTAGTTTGATAATTAGAATGAAAACACAGATCAAATAAAAATGCAACCTCCTCCAAACTTCATATTCTAGGTTTATGCAAAACTCAGTTATTTAATTGGACACCACATAGACATAGTGTTGGAAAATCAGTTAAAATAGTAATTGAAGACAGGCTGTTGTCAGCAACCTATACAACCAGTTCCATCACAAACCAGTATAATTCAATCACCCAATTTATGAATGCCAAGTTGCCCCTTTAGTCACCCAACCCTGCTACTAGGTTTTGTTATCAACCGAACAAGATCGTAAAGCAAGCAAACTCAAAGCACTCAAATAAACTGTTTAAAATAACTAATACATCAATCTACTCAGTTATTGTCACAAACTAAATAGATCCAAAAACATAAATAAACTGAATCAAAACATGACACCTATATGAACCGTCCGCCTGGAGGAAGCCACAAGTGAATTAGCCGCTCATGGTGATGGAGATCATCTTCAAGTGGATGTTAGAATCGTGTTCCTTAGCCTCCCAGAACTCCCAAAATCGCCATAGAACTGATGTCAAAAAGATGATTTCGAATTTGGGGAAGAAACCCCCAATTAAACACTGAAAATCGGCTGTTTCACTAAAAATCCGCGTCTGAAACGTAACCAGCGTAAGCTTACGCTGGGGGGCGTAAGCTTACTCCGCCGAGCTGAAGCTTCTGTTCAGAAAAGGTTACCGGCGTAAGCTTACGCTCCTAGGGCGTAAGCTTACGCCCCTAGTGTTTTTTTTTAACCAACTTTTTGGATTCGGCTTCTCGAGCTACCCAAGATTCATATATTATGGGTCTCGTAACTCATTTTCTAGCTCGAGATATGTCTGTTTCAATATTTAGCTTCCAGAACTTTCACTTCAGCCTCCATCTTTTGCATAGTTTCCGATCCAAACCCTCTACTTCCTCTCTAATGCTTCCAAAACACGTACTTAGCATCCAAACACCTACAAATCATAAACACATGCAAAGTAAACGCGTTCCATGCTAAATCACACATAAAAACATATAGTTAAGCATCATAAACACCCAACGAACACCTACACATCACATCCCTACACTTATCTTTTTTCGTCCCGAAAAATATTTGCAATGGAATCATAATTGGGAACCTGCTTTTCACACTCTCATTCATTTAATCATTTCAAATATAATCACGCGCTAACTGTAACAATTGATATTTCTATCCGACTAAACCCAACCACCGACTCTCGAGAACCCGATTATGTGATCTATTATTCTATCTATTACCAAGCCAAAAATCCCCTCCCCACACTTAAACACTACATTGTCCTCAATGTAGGATGAGAGATTATGCACATATATAAAAAATTAAATAAATAAATAAACAAAACTATACAGAGAATTGGAAAGGACTTAGCTGGTTTCGAACTGTAACTGTCTTCAATCCAACCTCACACGATCGTATAGCATTTCTTTCGCGATCGTATTCAAAATCTGCTATTGGGTTGCCTTTTACATGAATACGAAGCTCGAACATCACCACCCGAATGGAGATTGAGTACGGGAGGATCAATCTAAACCTGCAAAGTTAAACTCGAACCAACCTAAGAGCATCAAACTGACTTGAAAACCCATGAAACTTCCCCACACTTGGCCGGCTCGCACACAAAAACACAAAAAATAAATAAATTAAACAAAGTCCTAACTCACTTTCGTAGGAATCACGAATGCATTTAGCATATGCATCAAGCCTTTTAAACCCCTCGGTAGCCCGAGTGGACGAGTTGAGTCTCGTGAGGGCTTCTATTGAACACACCCGCAAAGTTCATTTAACTAGACATGAATGTAAAACATACCTTAGGCTACCTCCTAAGAGTGCTAAGTTTAACGTCCTCAGCCAGACGCAGTGTACCTTACTTAGGTCATGGTGGTCGGGTGGGATGCTTGCAGTCCTCCTTCCCTGTACTTAAGTTCCTCTCATCATCATATGTTCTCCAAGCCTTCATAAACAAAGAAAAGAGTTCTTGATCTACATCATGAACTCGCGGTTTCTTCCCTTTCCTCCTTCTCTTTCTGACCCGTTTAGTTCTTCCACTGTCTGGCGTTTCACCATCCTTCTGCTCAGCTAACCTGTCATTCACAAAACAAGCATTCTCGACTGTGTGATTCACCTTTTCAGGTGATCCACACTTGTTAGCTTTCGGGTTTGGCAAGTTTGGAAATATTTTAAGACTCATTTTCTGAGCCCCAAACCTCATCCTTATCATTCCCTCAGCACAATTAATATTTGCCTGAGCAGTGGCCAAGAATGGTCTACCCAAAATGATAGTTGGTTCTGTGTTCTTCACACAATCCAACACCAAGAAATCCACTGTGTAATAAAACTCTCCTACTTTCACAATCACATCCTTTACAATCCCCCGAGAATGTGCGGGAGTCTGATCAGCCAACACCACGGTGGTGATAACTCTCTGTAATGGACCAAATTCATGCTGATCATACAGACTCCCTGGAATTATGCTCATAGATGCTCCAAGATCCAGTAATGCTCTATTCAATGTAATTTCACCTATTTGAATTGAAATAATAGGTGCCCCTGGATCTTGGAGTTTCGGGGGAAGGGTACCCTTAAACACGGCATTCACACTAACACTTAATTTTACTTGCTCGGGACATTTGTGCCGTCGTTTTCGGGTACTCAAACCTTTTAGACATTCAACATTATCAGGATCTTGTTTAAGCATATTTAAAAATAATGAGTTAATTTTACGCCTCTCAAACTTTTCCCATCGTTCATCCTGTGTTGGATCTTTTTCTTTTAAAAACGGTTTGATTAGAGCATCTGGAAACGGGATTTTTACAGGTTTATTCACATTTTCAGTTTTCAAATTATTCTGTGAAATAAAATCCTGATTAGGGTCGGCCTCAGATTCACTATGCTCCACCACTCTTTCTATAACCGGTCGTGGAGTCTGTTCACGAGTAGGATATTCAAATGAAGAATGGAAACTTACATCATTGAGGTGTGCACTGGTTGTGGTTTCAGAACAGGAGGACTGATGTGAACAGCGAGGCTTACCTACTTCCTTGTTGAGTGACCCGACAATCCCAGTTAGGTTGGCAACTAGATCTACCAAAGCTTGATGAGCTTTGTCCTGGCTCTCCTGTTGCTGCACCACTGCTTGTATCATCTTGGCCATCTCCTTCATGTTTGACTGGATGGCATCCAGTTCAGAATGATGGTTGTCTTGATCAGGTGGCCTGCTTGGGTGGTAGTCTTGGTTGTAATCGTCCTGATAGTTTGGGTACTCAGGACCACCACCACATTGATTGTATCTTGGGCAATCTTGTGCCCAGTGGCCAGTGATGCCATAGTTGTTGCAAGGTTCATAGTAGTCTTGGTCACCATAATAATTACTGTCCATGTCAACCTGCACACGTAGCACAACCGAGTAGCTCTGAACAAAGAAATAAACAAAATAAACAAAAAATAAAAACATAAGTAAAGAAAATCTTTTTGGGTGTTTGATAAGAATTAAAATCAACTAAAGACAATAAAGTAAAGCAATAGAACTAAGCGCACCGATTCCCCGGCAGCGGCGCCATTTTGGTCGATGTCGTTAGGTCGGTCAAAAACAATCCTTAAACACTTAACTAGTAAGGGTAAGAAGAGTATCGTATCCACGAGGAATCAGTGGTTAGTGAAATTGCTTCGTTTGATAATTAGAATGAAAACACAGATCAAATAAAAATGCAACCTCCTCCAAACTTCAGATTCTAGGTTTATGCAAAACTCAGTTATTTAATTGGACACCACATAGACATAGTGTTGGAAAATCAGTTAAAATAGTAATTGAAGACAGGCTGTTGTCAGCAACCTATACAACCAGTTCCGTCACAAACCAGTATAATTCAATCACCCAATTTATGAATGCCAATTTGCCCCCTTAAGTCACCCAACCCTGCTACTAGGTTTTGTCATCAACCGAACAAGATCGTAAAGCAAGCAAACTCAAAGCACTCAAATAAACTGTTTAAAATAACTAATACATCAATCTACTCAGTTATTGTCACAAACTAAATAGATCCAAAAACATAAATAAACTGAATCAAAACATGACATCTATATGAATCGTCCGCCTGGAGGAAGCCACAAGTGAATTAGCCGCTCATGGTGATGGAGATCATCTTCAATCTTCAAGTGGATGTTAGAATCGTGTTCCTTAGCCTCCCAGAACTCCCAAAATCGCCATAGAACTGATGTCAAAAAGATGATTTCGAATTTGGGGAAGAAACCCCCAATTAAACACTGAAAATCGGCTGTTTCACTAAAAATCCGCGTCTGAAACGTAACCAGCGTAAGCTTACGCTGGGGGCGTAAGCTTACTCCGCCGAGCTGAAGCTTCTGTTCAGAAAAGGTTACCGACGTAAGCTTACGCTCCTAGGGCGTAAGCTTTCGCCCCTAGTGTTTTTTTTAACCAACTTTTTGGATTCGGCTTCTCGAGCTACCCAAGATTCATATATTATGGGTCTCGTAACTCATTTTCTAGCTCGAGATATGTCTGTTTCAATATTTAGCTTCCAGAACTTTCACTTTAGCCTCCATCTTTTGCATAGTTTCCGATCCAAACCTCTACTTCCTCTCTAATGCTTCCAAAACACGTACTTAGCATCCAAACACCTAAAAATCATAAACACATGCAAAGTAAACGCGTTCCATGCTAAATCACACATAAAAACGTATAGTTAAGCATCATAAACACCCAACGAACACCTACACATCAATTAACGGTGCAATTAGTTAGAAATCATTGCGTTGATGAAGAGTTTAGTTCCGTGACCGTCACCAATCAAGTCTCACATCAATTCGCGCATTTAACATGAAATTGGGCTATAAAATCGAACCCACACATTCACTACAGACGCCACAAACTTTCTAAAACCCTGTATTCGTTGTATTGCTCCTCCAGAACTCCGACGAGCTCAAACAAATTCGACGCCGACCCCTTTGTCGTTCTCCCTCAATCCGCAAGAAATTCAGGTAATTTTAATGCCTATAGTTTCGTTTTGATGTGAGTATTAAAAGCCCCATGATTTCATGTTCGATTGGATTCGAATCGGGTGACCTTGGGGTTAGGGTTTGGGACAACGACGATTAGGGAAGAAGGCGAACCAGGATTGGGTAATTAAAAAAATTACGCGTCTGTCAGTAACCAATGTTCAAGCCAAGGTCCACCGGTTAAGGTGTTCGTCTCATAAAGGGGAGGTCGCGGGTTCGAAACCAGCTCCTGCACCTCGTTTTTCCCTTTTTGCGCGTGTAGAACCTAGCTCCCCTGTGGCCGTCTGTTAAAATAATTCAAACTCCATTTGTAACCATTACCAGACTTCTAGTCTAGTGGTTGTGTGCTTTGCCCCCTCTCTGAGAAGACCCGGGTTTGAGTCCCGTGGTCTCCAATGTTTTTTTTTATTTGTTTTAAATTGGATTTTAACACCATTTTTCTTATAAAAATTATTTTATAAAACTCCCTAGACACGGGAATATTTTTATGAAGCAAATTGCTAGCCTAACAATTTTAAATAATTATTCAATCGTTTTAGAGAGTTAAAAACTAATAATCTCTAATTAAGAATTTATATAATCATTTTATTTAAAACCCCCTATTAACTATTTTTAATACATAATTATTTAGTATAACTTATGTCCTCTTTATTATCCATTTAACTATTTAATTAATTGAAATGTATACTTTTTTAATCTATTTACCTATATATTCAAATGAATATTAGTTAAATACTTAATCATTATTTTGTAAACAAAAACATTATATATATATATATATATATATAAACTTGTATTCAATCATTTATCAATGAACATATTATTTTCTTTATTAAACAAACATGTTATTTATTTATTTTTTTGAACGGCAACACCTAGATATTCTAGGGTAATTGGGTTTCCCAGGCGCAACACCTAGAACATCCAAGGCAGCCCATCACAAGGGGAACCCCCCAACTGGGTAAACCACCCACCTAGCCACAAACCCCCTTTTTTGCTGTGGCCAGGATTCGAACCCAAGACCTCTACTATGGGAAGTCTTGGGGCTACCATTGCACCAGATGGCCAACGGTAACAAACATGTTATTTCCTTGTCAACAAACACATCATTCACCACAAGTAGATACACACTCATTCAACCTAGCTCAACCCTTACTACTTAAATCTTTTGAGCATGTCGTTGATACATATATAAATACAAACATAGGTTAACCTTGTGGTTAGCTAAACAACTTGTACTTGTGATTTCAAATCCAATGTGAGTTTACATAGCCCCTTTTTACTATTTTTACTTTTTTGGGTGAAACATGTCATTAACTATATTTCTTACACAATTCAATACATTTGTTCTTATGCTAAGGTCTTTATGCTTTATGTCTTAAATTACTTGGTGACCATTACATGTGTTCATGTCAGTACATTCATTAACTTGCAGCCCAAGCCTAAGGTAGTACCTAACATGATCATTTATACGGGAATCTGAAACTATAACTTACCACAAAACCTTGGCGGGTTTTGTTGGGTATTAACTATAACTTGGAGTATCCGCTTGCTCCCTTTTTCAAAAATGGCAATCAGTGGGATTGCGTATCTAGTTTTTTGTTATCAGGCTTTAATTGTAAGCTTGGAACCTTGTATGTTTTCACATATATGCTTTAGACATGCTTTGAACATATTGAATTGTAAAATATACTAACTCTTTTTGGTGTTAAAACCTATGTATCTCACTAACTACTTGTAGTTGACAGTTACTTACATGTTTCAGGTGCACCTGCTTGAGGACTATTTGATCACATAGTACATGGACCTAGTTTAATTTAATTATGTCATGTTCAACATTTTGTTTTCTATTTCCAACTGTAACAGATGTTTTTAATTTGAATAATAAATATTATCATATTTAATAGATGGTCATGTGCTTATGAATAACCGTGTCAGCCCCGACGTATAATCCGTCACTGACCGGGGTGTGACACACCCCACCTCCAAAAACCTAAAACCCCCCACCCCCACACCCCAAAAACCTAAATCCTAACAAAAAAAAACCCTAAAAAGACGAAAAAGTCATCTAAAAACACCACCACCACCCCCCAAAAGCCTACACCTCCAACCCACCCACTCCCCCCCCCCCCAAAAAAAAAAAAAAACCTAACCTCCACCCCCATAAGCCTAAATCCTTAAATCTAAACCCTAAGACTAAACCCTAATGTTATGTTCCTGAGTTTACTAAAGAAAGGAAAAGATTCTTTCCTCTTCTTTTCTTTTCCTTTCTTTTCTCTTCTTTTCTTTTCTCTCCAAATCTTTTCAATTTGGGGGGATGAAAATAACTCTTGTTTTCCTTTCATTTTCCTTCTTAAAAAAAACTAGGGAATACTCTTCCCCCCCCCCATTTCCTTTCTTTTACCCCTTTAAAAAAACTCTGGAACAACAGTTTATTTCCCATTCCTTTCTTTTTCCTTCTTTTCCCTCCTTAAATGAGACTCGGGAACAAAGCGTAAGGCAAAAACTAAACCATAAAATCTAAACCCTAAAAACTAAACCCTACAAGCTAAGATCGTATAGTTCGACGAAACGGTTCCAACGCCGCCGAAATAAGTAAAATCGGAGTTCGTATGAGCCGGTTATAAGCGTTTTAAAATCCTTTCTACACTTCTCATAGTTTTAGTCCTTCCTAGCGGATCCCTATACTATATATATATATATATATATATATAGGGGATGTATATTTTAAAAACCCACATGAGTGGAGAAAACCTTGAAAACTCTACCAAAAAACATGTTTTAAAAAAAATGCGAATCATTCTTAGCAACTTTTATAAAATTTTCGTCAAAAAAATACAAAAAACGCCGAACGGTTTTTTTTAAATGGACAAAAATCCCCTTTTTGTGTAAAAACAAGAATTACATATATAAAACAACTAGGCAGAATTTTTTAAAAAAAGTTTATAAAAATATTTGGTCGTCGCTTTTTTGATTTTTTTTTATAAAAATTTTTGAAATTACATATAAAAGGTTTTTCAAAAAAAAACTTGTAAAAATCCGATTTTTAGACAGTTTTCAAATGTTTTCACTACTAGGAGGGGTTTTCATCCTATACATTCCCTATATATATAAAATGACCCTTCTTAAGACATTAATATACTGTGGATATAATGGTGTAATTATATACATATGGGACATAATTATATAGCGTTACGTTACGGTGTGTACACGTGATTATACATATAATGATTATAAATTAAATACATGTGTTATGCCCTTACCTAAAATACATGTGTTACTTTACGATAAGTTACTACGCTTCACACTAAAAAAACTTATCTTACATGAACCAAACTATAAATAGGCACACAATAAAGCTTTAGATTGAATCTTCAAACCTTTTCCCATATGGAGACCTCCGTGGTTTTCAACAAAGGTGACCATCATGATGTCAACACTTGCTCAAGAAAAGCAATCAAGGGTGGTTGGAAATCAGCCATTTTTATCATCTGTAACCTCCTCTTTCCTCAATTCCTCTTTAATTATCTCTTCATTAATTGATGCATCCAAACATATATACATAAATATATAACTATTATTATTACATGGGATTTTTTCAGTTGTTGAATTTGGAGAGCGGTTTGCTTACTATGGAGTATCAGGAAATCTCATCATGTACCTCACACTTGTTTTCAAACAACCTCTAGCCACCGCGGCTAAAAACGTTAACCTGTGGCATGGTGTTTCTGCCATCTTCCCTATCCTTGGCGGTTTTGTGGCGGATTCTTATTTTGGTAGATTCAAAACCATCGTCTTCTCATCCGTCGCTTATCTCTTGGTAAACTTCTTACTTTAATTTGATTTCAATGCGTTATCTTGAAATCATTGGTATAAGTGACTTCATTCCAAGCCTTATCGAGCTCTAGCTTGGCTTGTTTCATGCTTTGCATCAGTGGCGGATCCAGAAGTTTTTGTGAGCGGGTGCATAAAGTAGGTCTGGTTAAAGCGGGTTTGATCAAAACAAATCGGTTCAAAATGGGTGGAGTAAAAATAAATAGTTATGTACATAATGATATAATAAAAATATTTATACCTATTTACTTAAAGATATTGTAAAACCATTCATACTTATTACTTAAACGTATGCAGATAATTGATTAAAGACAAGAATATACCACAAATAAGGAAAAAAAAAAACACTTGTAAACCATAAATAAGAAAAAATATACTTATAAACCAAAAGTAAAAAATATTATAAATCAGTTGAATAATCAATAATAAAACATATTATTTATCTACAAAATTTAATTTGTTATGATTAATGTCTATTTTTTTAGATATTTATTATAAAACCATTTAAAAATCAAATGAATGTAAGGTTTAATATGTAATTTTAGTTTTATTAGAAGGGTTAATATGAAATTTGTATTTATTCTTCTAACTATAAATGAACATTTTGGGTTTCTCACATTCCCACTTTCTCATGTCACTTTCTTCTTCATCTTCATCTTCATCTTCTTCTCTCTCTCTCTCTCATCTTTTTTCTCCATTAAAATTTTAAGCTTTCATGGCTTTTTTATAGAAAAATTATTATCTTTACTTAAAATTATCATCAACCTCTTTGGTTTCTTTCTCTCTTGGTTTGTTGAAAATCGGATGACGGGTGGCTCTTAGCGTATTTAGGAAGGGGCCTACTAAGAGAGATCGAAAATTTCCCACTCGCTGATGAATCTCAGCGGGTGCCTCGCCACCCGCTGAGCCATACATAAATTCGCCCATGCTTTGCATATAAAGCTCGAGCTCAGTTTGTGATTAGTGTTAGAAGTTCAAGCTTAAACGCATTTATTATTTAAGTATATTATATATTGAGCAAATTACACGTATGGTTCATGTGATGCGTTAAATTTCGTCTATACAGAACTTGGTTTTTTTTATTATAATTGTAAATTAAATAGTATTTATTAGGTATTTATATATTATATCATATAAATATAAATGTTATTATATTTCTTTTAAGTGTTTGACTCTCACATGCTCATGTGCTTAATGGATCTTGATGTAATAAGATATCAAAGCTTTTTAAAATTAATTTAAAATGTTTCCAGCTAACTAATCTTAAGTAACTCTATACTAAAGATTATAAATTTATAACATCCTTTAATTATTTTAATTTATCAAACCTAATATAATTTGAACACTATCTGTCATGCCATAATTGTGTTTTTGGTCTAGAAAGTCAAAATTATATGATATATATTGACTAAAATTCAAAGAGTACAAAACAATGATAGTGAAATAAAGAATTTCAATAGCAATACAAGTTTTTCATAACCATTTCTTTTACATTACACCTCCATATTTATTATATGAGAAAATTACTAAAATAGACATATGACCGACTCAAGTTTTCAGAATAGACATTGATTTTTAGCCTTCAGTTTTATAGACATTCTCTCACAACCGACGACTAAAATAGAAAAAGAGCCGGCTAAGCCGTTTGTATCAGACGGCTATGCAGTTAATGTGAAAAAATATCGGTTATTGGTCAAGGACCGATATCTGAGATATCGGTTCTCACGGTGAGATATCGGTAATTTTTATATGATGCATAAATAATATTAATAGTCAAATCAAAAGTCAAAAAACATAAAAGATGTCAATATTTTATATTAGAAATTAGAAACATGATCTAATCGTAAGCAATGAAATCATCATCCGAGTCCACATCAACCAAGCCATCCAATTGTTCCTCCAGATCATTCACTTCAACTGTAATATCATCATCATCATCTATATAAGGCCGATTGTAGTTGTCGATCGATTGTAGTTAGGGTTTTTGGGCTATTGGGCTTTTGGACCAGCCTTTTTTAAAAGAGATCGGGCTAAAAGGGGGATTAAAAAGGTCCAGATATATCAAACCGATATTCTCGATATTTTGACCGATATATCAAACCCTCTATATCGGCGATATATCGGTAAATATCGCCGATATTATAGTCACCGATATTTGGACCGATATTTGGTGAAACCACCGATATCCGAGATATCACCGAGATATCGATGGTATCGACTGCATAGTCAGACGGCTAATTAGCCTACATGGAACGGCTAATTAGCCTGCCACATGTCGCTTATTCATTGGACCATCTTTTTAAAATGCACGGAAATCTATGACGGCTAATTAGCCGGCTTTATCCGCCAGTTGTGAGACAATATCTATGAAACTGAAGGCTAAAAGTCAATATATATTTTAAAATTTTGAGTTTATGAAATGTCTATTTTGGTAATTTTTCCTTATTTTATATATATATATATATATATATATATATATATATATATATATATATATATAATAAGTTAAATATTTGTATAACTGAAGTAAAAATAAGTGACTTTTTAAAGCACAATCATTTATTATTTTGAATTTTCTCGATACTTTTTTCAAGTGAGGTGATGTGTATATAATTATATATAGTGGCAGAATGAACATGATTTGGTAATTAAAATAAAATAAAAGTGGGATGGGTTTAAATTTAAAATAAATATTTTATTGATATACAGATACTAGATTAGAAATATATGTATTAAATGAGCTGAATAAAGAAAAATTAAACAATTAGTCATGAAAATTTAGGAATTATAAAACGTAGGGTGTTCAAAACCAGATATCCAAAAATTTCGGATAGCGGATTTCACAATCCGAATCTGTATCCGAAATTTCGGATATCCGAAATTTCGGATACGGATTCGGATAGTAAACCGGATATCCGAATTCCAAAAAAACAAACAATTGTATAATTCTATTTCACTAACAAAGTTACAAATCTATAATTAACTAAGCAAAGTTTATTCACTCAGATTTAAGTATACATATGGAGATTTAATTTGAGAAACAAAAAATTATATATACATCAATACATGAAATCGGAATACATGTAAATAGTGGGGATTTGATTTAGTAAACAGAAAAGTAGAGCATAATAGCATATGGGGTTTGATTTAGAAAACAGAGCAGTTGAGTAGATGGGGATCTTGAAACGCAGAACTCGGAACTCGGAATGCAGAACTCGGAACTCGGAATAGAGCAGTTAAGAGAGCAGTCGAGCATATCGGAACTCGGAACTCGGAACGCGGCCGTCCAACAAGCGGCAGTCAGCAGGAGGGAATCGGATTTGAGGAGTTTGGGTGGGTGGGTGGGTGGGTGGGAGGAGGTAACTGAAGCGTAGAGAAAGACGCCAGGGAGTGATTTAGGGTTCTTTTTTCAAAAAAAGTGAAATATAGGTATTAAATAATTATATATAATTAATAATATAAAATTATATTTTCGGATATTCAGATATCCAAATTATCCGAAATTTTTAAAAAATGGTATCCGAATCTGAAAATTCGGATATCCGAATTTTCGAATATTTCGGATTCAGAATTTCAGGTTTTCGGATCGGATATTTGGATTCGGATATTTTTGAACACCCCTAGTAAAACGATATATTAAGTACTAGGTTAAAACCCATGCAATATATGAGTTAAATAAAGACAATTTGTATGTTCGATGTTATTGGTGAAATAGTTATTTTTTAAAAACATATTATAAAAAGAATGAAATAAATGTTCAGTTTATAAAAATATTTTAAGAATAAACATATTTTTTAAATAAAAAACATTTTGTAAAAATAATTATAGGTACCATTATTATTTAACAGAAGATAGAAGTGGAATTTTGTTTTTAAATATTAAATAAATTTGTATAATTAATAAGGGAGATAAACGAAAAAAAAATGTTAAAAGTGAACAAGAGAATGACAAGTGTCCCATCAAAAACCTTTATTTATTATATAGTATAGATTAAGTAAGTAATAAAGTAATAATATTGAAAATGTAAAGAAAGAAAAAAGAATTTTATGAAGCTAGAATTATAACATGAGATGAAGTACTTAATTATTAATGATTAATCAAATAATGATTAATGATTTGAAATACATATAATAAAAAAAAAGTTTAATATCACATCACATAATTTTAGTTTTAGTTCCTTTTTAATAAAAATATACTTTTAGTGAATTTTGAATCGTATATCTTAATTGACTTGTTTTATTTTTAGTCAAATCATTATGTTATATGTGTTTTATATATACTTTGTTACATTTTATAAAAAGTATGCAAATTTTACGGATGTAAATATGAAAAGTTTACAAATTTAAAGAAATAATAGAGAAAGAAAACGAGACGTGTCCTCTAAATCCTTATTTATTATAAGACGAATACGTACACTAACATCTTAAAATAGTACATCATACGTCAATTTTATTCCAATTTAGAATTTACTGAATTTGGTATTTGATTAAGTTCATGCATATCACATTGATGATTTCATTACTATCTTTTTAATATAATCAAATCAATTTTAAACTAACTTCTAAATGTAGGTGTATTATTTAGCTGGCTAACTATCATTCTTTTCCTTGATTATTTGTTTTTATGTGTTTTGTTTGTACTTTTTTCCATTATTATTTATAACAATTTATGGTCATTATCCTTTACTCAAAAACTTTTTAATGTGATTCATTCATGGACGACACTTGTGTTGTGAGGGGCCGGTTTGCCGACGTACAGAGCATGATTTTTCGGGTGCCCTAAAATTATTTAAATATATATATATATATATATATATATATAATAAATATATATAGGAGTGAGTTGTGAGTTCACTAGAAAACTCATTTTCATGAGAAAACCAAAAAAATCCTACTGTATATGTGTAGTACACCAAAAAATCTAACCCACCCTAAAAAACCTAAACCCCCCACCCCCAAAAAATCTAAACCCCCCACCCCACCTCACCCCTCCAAAAACCTAAACTAAACCCAAAAACCTAACCCACCCCCAAAAACCTAAACCTCCCACCCCACCCCACCCTTCCAAAACCTAACCTAAAAGCTAAACTAAACCCAAAAGCACTACTTTTCGAGGTTTTTTTTAACGAGGACGACGTGGGAAACAAGGTCTCTGAAACACTTTTTTAATTTTTGATTTATTTTTAAGTTATGATTTTTTTATTATTTTTTTTTACCTTTAATAAGTAGTTTTTTAGTTTTCTCATGAATATTGAGTTTTCTTATGATTCTTCCCCTAGAGGAGGGTTAAGCTACAAAGGGACAAAACCATAGAAAGTGTATGTATAATTCTGAGCTTGACACGTATCCAAGAAGTAAAAAAGAGGGAAAGGGCGATTGAGTCAAAACACAACATCACTTGAATCAGCAATGCACATACAAGTCACATGCTATTTCCCTCCCATTTTTTAAACGTCCATAACTTTTTTATACGTCATTATTTTTTAAAAAAATTTCACCATAAAATTGAACGTTTTTTTATCTTTCCAACGAGTATGGTATTGCTATATTAAAAAAAATACCAACTGGGTGTTGTTTGAATTTGAGAGTTTTTATGATGTTTTATGAAGTTTTATGTTTATAGTGTTGAAAATTTAAGCTAAAGTGTAAAACACAATGACAGAAGCAAAACGTCACAAACATAAACACGTTAAAACAACATGACTAAAAAAGCAAAAAAAAAACCATGTTGAAATTTGTCAATGTGAAAACGACATGACAAAAAAAAACTAAAACGCTATATTCAAATTGGCACCTAAATGTAAAACACCATGACCCAAAAAACTTCATTTTGAAAAACATAATGACTAGAAAAATTCAATTTGAAAAACACCCAGTTAAAAACACCATAAATGTAAAACACCATATTGAAAATTTACTTTAATTCGAACACAGCCTTAACCAAGTTTATGTTTATGATATTGAAATTTTTAACTAAAAGTGCAAAACATCATTACAGAAGCAAAAACGCCATAAACATAAACACTTTAAAACACCACGACCAAAAAAGCAAAAAAAAAGACCATGTTGAAATTTGTCTTTGTGAAAATGTCATGACCAAAAAAGCGAAAATGCTATGTTCAAGTTGGAAACCAGGTGAAAAATACCATGACTAGAAAAACTTAATGTTGAAAAACACCATGACTACAAAAACTCTATGTTGAAAAACACCCGGTTAAAAACACCATAGATGTAAAACACCATGTTGAAAACTCATTTTAATTCGAACACAGCCTTACCCAAGTTTATGTTTATGGTGTTAAAACTTTAAGCTAAAAGTGTAAAACACCATGACTGAAGCAAAACGTCATAAACATAAACACGTCAAAACACCATATAAATGTATTTTATGATATTTATGTTTATTGCGTTTTTGTTTTGCCATGGTGTTATACGTCATTATTTTACACTTGGTGTTTTATATTTTAACATCCATATACATGTATTTTATGATATTTATGTTTATGGCGTTTTTGTTTTGTCATGGTGTTTTACACTTTTGGTGTCAAATTTCAATCGGCGATTAGTTTTTCATTGTGTTTTATACATTAACTTCCATATACATAGTGTTTTGCCATGTTTGTGCTTATGGTGTTTTACCTTTTTTTAAACGTCTAGTTCAACATAAATTATACGCCACAACTGTAAAACACAATGATAAAAAAAGAAACTAAAACGCCATGACCACAAACACCATGTTGAAATTTGTTATTGTGAAAACACCCGGTTAAAAACACCATAGATGTAAAACACCTTGTTGAAAAAAACTCACTTTAATTCGAACACAGCCTTGACCAAGTTTATGTTTATGGTGTTAAAATTTTAAGCTAAAAGTGTAAAACACCATGACTGAAGCAAAACGCCATAAACATAAACACGTCAAAACACCTTATAAATGTATTTTATGATATTTATGTTTATGGCGTTTTTGTTTTGCCATGGTGTTATACGTCATTATTTTACACATGGTGTTTTATATTTTAACATCTACATACATGTATTTTATGATATTTATGTTTATGGCGTTTTTGTTTTGTCATGGTGTTTTACACTTTTGGCGTCAAATTTCAATCGACGATTAGTTTTTTATTGTGTTTTATACTTTAACTTCCATATACATGGTGTTTTGCCATGTTTGTGTTTATGATGTTTTATCTTTTTTTTAAACGTCTAGTTCAACATAAATTATACGTCACAAATGTAAAACACAATAACAAAAAAAGAAACTAAAACACCATGACCACAAACACCATGTTGAAATTTATTATTATGAAAACACCCGGTTAAAAACACCATAGATGTAAAACACCATGTTGAAAAAAACTCACATTAATTCGAACACAGCCTTAACCATGTTTATGTTTATGGTGTTAAAATTTTAAGCTAAAAGTGTAAAACACCATGACTGAAGCAAAACGCCATAAACATAAACACGTCAAAACACCTTATAAATGTATTTTATGATATTTATGTTTATGGCGTTTTTGTTTTGCCATGGTGTTATACGTCATTATTTTACACATGGTGTTTTATATTTTAACATCTACATACATGTATTTTATGATATTTATGTTTATGGCGTTTTTGTTTTGTCATGGTGTTTTACACTTTTGGCGTCAAATTTCAATCGACGATTAGTTTTTCATTGTGTTTTATACTTTAACTTCCATATACATGGTGTTTTGCCATGTTTGTGTTTATGATGTTTTATCTTTTTTTTAAACGTCTAGTTCAACATAAATTATACGTCACAAATGTAAAACACAATAACAAAAAAAGAAACTAAAACACCATGACCACAAACACCATGTTGAAATTTATTATTATGAAAACACCCGGTTAAAAACACCATAGATGTAAAACACCATGTTGAAAAAAACTCACATTAATTCGAACACAGCCTTAACCATGTTTATGTTTATGGTGTTAAAATTTTAAGCTAAAAGTGTAAAACACCATGACTGAAGCAAAACGTCATAAACATAAACACGTCAAAACACCATATAAATGTATTTTATGATATTTATGTTTATGGCGTTTTTGTTTTGCCATGGTGTTATACGTTATTATTTTACACATGGTGTTTTATATTTTAACATCCACATACATGTATTTTATGATATTTATGTTTATGGCGTTTTTGTTTTGTCATGATGTTTTACACTTTTGGCGTCAAATTTCAATCGGCGATTAGTTTTTCATTGTGTTTTATACATTAACTTCCATATACATAGTGTTTTGCCATGTTTGTGTTTATGGTGTTTTACCTTTTTTTAAACGTCTAGTTCAACATAAATTATACGCCACAACTGTAAAACACAATGACAAAAAAAGAAACTAAAACACCATGACCACAAACACCATGTTGAAATTTGTTATTATGAAAACACCATGACCAAAAAAGCTAAAAAGCCATGTTGAAATTGACCCAGGTGTAAAACACCATGACCAGAAAAACACCATGTTAAAAAACACTTATTTAAAAACACCATAGCTCTAAAACACCATAAATCTAAAAATCATGTTAAAAACCCCATTTTAATGTTATTTAAATAAAAACGATTAAAAGTGTATATATATATATATATAATACAAAAACTAATCGTAATGTTGAAAAACACCATGACCTAAAAAACTAAAACGTCATGTTAAAAATGGCCCCCATGTGTAAAAACACCATGATAAGAAACATTTTATGTTGAAAAATGATTTAAAATATTAAACACCATTCTAAAAACCACAATAAATTTAAAACACCATGTAAAAACATCATAAAACAAGGTAAAACACCATAAACCATCATAAATTTAAAATATAAAACACCATATTGAAAAACACCATAAATCTAAAACACTATGTTAAAAAACTTATTTTAATTTTATTTAAATAAAAATGATTTAAAATATATGTATATATATATATATATAAAATTAAAAACTAATCATAATGTTGAAAACACCATGACTAAAAAAGTTAAAATGTCATGTTAAAAATGGCCCCCAACTTTAAAACACCATGAACAGAAAAACACTCAGTTGAAAACACCATAGATCCAAAACACTAGGTAGAAAAAACTCACTTTAATGTCAATTAAACAAAAACGATTTAAAAAAATATAAATATATATATATATATAGCAATTTTATACTCGTTGGAAATATTAAAAAAACGCTTGATTTTATGGTGAAAATGTTTTAAAAAAAATATTGGCGTATAAAAAAGTTATGAACGTTTAAAAAAATGGAGGAAATAGCATGTGACTTGCATGTGCACTTTTTTTGCTTGGCTCTTCCTTTTACACCTTTCCTGATGACTTCCAGTTTGCTATTATTTATAAAAATGTCACCGCATGCATTTTAGTCACAAATCACAAAGATCTTGTGGCTGAGATTAATTTCTACACTTTCTAGAGTTTTAATCATTTTTAGTGGAACTTCTATCTCTTCCCATATATATATATATATATATATATATATATATATATATATATATATATATATAATAAAAATTGCTATTTCTCTAAAAAGTCTAAGAAACGACAAAAACTTTAATAAACGATATCAAACGAACTCCGATTGATCTCATTCCAACGGCGTTGGAACCGTCTCGTCGAACTCTACCATCTTAGCTTTTAGGGTTTAGTTTTCAGCGTTGAAATTTATGGTTTTAGCCTTAGGGTTTAGGTTTTTTGTGGGTTGGGGTGGGGGGTTTAGGTTGGTGGGGTGGGGTGGGTTTAAGTTTTTAGGGGGGGTGGGGTGGGGGTTTAGGTTTCGGGGGTGGTGGTTTTAGGCTCTTCGGGATGGGGTTGGAGGGGGGTTTTAGGTTTTTGGGGGCGGGTTAGGGTTCGATGAGACGGTTCCAATGTCGTTGGAATGAGCTCAATCGGAATTTGTTTCACCCACTTCTTAGCATTTCTTAGCGAAAAACCACTTATTAGTGGAACATTCCCGTATATATATATATATATATATATATATATATATATATATATATATATAGGGTTAGGCTAGAATGGAAAACCATGTGAGTTGTGAAAACCAATGAAAACTTTATGTAACAACTTTATTTTATTTTTTTTAAAATATGATAGTTTTGTTACATATTTTCGTCACTTTTTATAAAAAAAAAATCAAATAAGCGCCGAAGGAATTTTTTTTAAAAAAATATATAACAATTGTAAAAAATTTACCGTTACAACGTTGTGATGTATGTAACAACTGAAAAACGGAATTTTTTTATAATTGTTACATCTTTTTTTTTAAATTCCTTTGGCGCTTTTTTGATTTATTTTATAAAAAGTGACGAAAATATGTAATAAAACTACCCTATTTTTAAAAAAAAAATAAAGTTGTTACATAGAGTTTTCATAAGTTTTCACAACTTATATGGGTTTTCACCCTATATATACCCTATATATATATAGGAGAATGATCATGAGAAAACTCTTTGTTCGTGAGAAAACTCGAGAAACCGACCCAAACAAAGTCCGAATGAACTCAATTTGGCGGCGTTGGAACCAACTCGGTGTTTAGGTTTTTGGGGGTGAGGTGGGGGATTTAGGTTTTTGGGGGTGGGGGGCTTAGGTTTTTGGGGGGTGTGAGAGGGTTAGGTTTTTGGAGGTGGGGGTTTTAGGTTTTTGGGGGTGAGGTTTAGCTTTTAATATTTAGATTTTAAGGTTTAGATTTTATGGTTTAGCTTTAGGCTTTAGATCGATTTTGACGAGTCGGTTCTAACGTTACTGGAATGAGTTCAATTGGAGTTCGTTTGGGTCAGGTTCTTGCGAGTTTTTTCACGAAGAACAGTTTTCTCATGAAGTGAACCCTATATATGTATAGGGTGGGGTTCAAATGCTAACCATTATTTATGTGATAACCATGATAACCACTCTTAAACATAGTATTACGTATATGTAAAAAATTTAACGACCCAGATTCATTAACCACCATTACGTTATTAAAAACTTTAAATTTTATATTATTAGTATTAGTATTATTATTATTCAAAATAAAATCCATGTAAAAAATACAATGGGCTACACCATGTAGGAAAAAACAAACTAGTAGTGTAGTTTTTTATTTAGTTTTTTTTAAGTAACATTAAATTACCTAGGATAGAGATAATTTATGATATAATTATCACTCCTAAGACTTGAACCAACAATATTTGGGTTAAGATTATCACTCTAATTCTCATCTATTTATCACTACACCCAACCCCCACCCATAGTTAGTAGGGTAGTTAAGTGAGATAATTTAACTTAAATTCATAAAGTTTATAGTTTTCATATCTTTTTAAAAAGAAGTATTGACAAACTACATACATTTTATTTTTCAAAATGATCTTCATTTTACCATTTGTGATAAAGATATTCACATCCCTACGTCTTAGTTTTTATATTTTGTCTGTAAACCATTCACTGATTAAAAAATCATTTGACGATGAAATACGTTATATATTAAGAGAGCCATGTGGTGTCATAAACACTTAAAAAGCACAAGACTATATTTACGTTACATATAATCCACTCTCTTAGTTACATGTGTCATAACCACTAAGTATATGTGTTTATGCGACTTCACTATTATGTACACTCATAATCACGTGTTTAAAAATTTGTACAGGGACTGGTACTGTTAGTCTTATCGGTGGAAGCAATCCCGTTGGACCATCGTCTACTACCCTTTTTTGCGGCACTTTATGTAATCAACATCGGAGAAGGTGGTCATCGTCCTTGTATTCAGACATTCGCGGCCGACCAGCTCCCGGACGCCAAGAGTTCATTTTTCAACTGGTGGTACTTGGGGATTGTGCTCGGCGCCACTAGTTCCATCGTAGTTGTGATTTACGTCGAAGACAACATCGGATGGGGTTGGGGGTTTGCTATACCGGCGATAGTGGTGGCATTGGCTTTGGGAGTGTTTTTATCCGGGAAAAGTAGGTATCGCCGTGAGGCTCCGGTGGGTAGCCCACTTACAAAGGTGGGCCAGGTTATAGTTGCGGCGTTTAGAAAGCGACGGTTGTTGCTAGAAAACGGTTGGGGCATGTGTGTCGAGACAGAAGAAAGCGGTGATAGTATCTTGGCTCATACCAATCAATTCAGGTTTTTGGACAAGGCAACGATTATAGACGAAAGAGACGTGTCGTCAGGGAAAAGCAGCCCCTGGAGACTCTGCACGGTGAACCAAGTGGAACAGGTATATATTATTACTTAGGATCAGATAAAATATCTTAGTTAGTTAGTTAGTTAAGATTTGTTACATACGCAGGTAAAACTCATCCTCCGGCTTATCCCAATATGGTTATCTTGCTTGATGTTCTCGGTGGTCATAGCGCAACTTGGCACCTTCTACACGAAACAAGCCAGCACGTTAATCCGCACAATCGGTTCCACTAACTTCCAACTCCCACCCGCATCTCTTCAAGTCCTCCCAGGCCTAACCATCCTAACCGCCGTCCCCCTCTACGAACGCCTCCTCATCCCCACTGCCAGACGTCTCACAGGCCACCCCTCCGGAATCACAATCCTCCAACGAATCGGACTTGGGATATTCTTCTCCATTTTGACCATGATCGTATCCGCCTTAGTTGAATCAAAAAGGATCAAAGTCGCCACACAACATGGACTACTCGACAATCCGAAAGCAATACTTCCAATGAGTGCCTGGTGGCTGGTGCCCCAGTATGTACTGATGGGCGTGTCAGACGTGTTTGCGATCGTGGGATTGCAGGAGTTGTTCTACGATCAAGTGCCCGATGAGATGCGGAGTATGGGGGCTGCTGCTTATTTGAGTGTTGTGGGTGTTGGAAGCTTTATGAGCAGTGCATTGATATCTATGATACAAGTGATTACTGGTGATGAATGGTTGCAAGGGGATAATATGAATAGAGCACATCTTGATTATTTTTACTGGGTTTTGGCATGTTTGAGTGGGTTTAGTTTGGTTTTGTATGTGTTTTTTGCCAAAGGTTTTGTTTATAAGGAGGTTCAGAGAGATGGTGAGGCCTAGTGTGGTGTTTGGGAAGGAAACTGTAATGTCATCTATAAATAATTTTGCTTGGTAATTATTTTAAAAGAACGTAATACATGGGCTTGTTTATTTTATTTTTCTGAATATCTAGGTATAAATTTTAACGAAAACAGAGTTGTTTTCAAAAAAACTATTTTTCGACACGTAAGTGGATTTTTAACGTGTTTGGATCGACATTTAAAATGATAAGTAATTGTTTTAAAAGATAAATATCAATTGTTTACAAAATTAACAAAATGAAAAAAAAAACACTCATTAATTTTGTGTGTAAAACCGTTACATAGCTTAGTAATTCTGTCAAATGATTGACCATTTCCTAATGTGAAAGTGACGTGACAGGGGTGGTTCACTTTTTAGTGAAACCACTACTTATAGCCTTATTGGAGTTGTCTTTTAAAAAAAGGGACCTCTGTCATTGGTACTTTACGTTATCTTGCTTTATGGATATTTTTGTCTCGCCATCCAAAAGTAAAGAGAATTCACATTTTGAAGAAAAGAAGTGAGTTTACACAAGTTAGAGCATTCTCATCAATATCTCTATCTCTATTTTTATCTTTATTATTTATAGTTTTCTTATATTTTGAACCTACATCATCATATTTATCTCCATCTCTATATTTAAAATTTATAGTTTAGTAAATAGATATTCTCTAGATATAGAAATCAATTTTCTTTAACCTCTATATTTTTTATGAGTGTCTAGAAAAGAGAAAAAATAATAAAATAAGTGTTTGTAAGTGAGATAAAGATAGATATAGAGAATGAGACGTGGAAGGTTCAAACAAATTTAAAGATAAATTTGAAAAAAGTGTGACATTGTTGAGTATTCTTTGCAATTGGTGAAAGTCAACTAAATTCAAAGTCAAATAAAAGTTTCTTGTAAAAGTTAAAGGTTGGAGGGCTAATTCTGTTAGCTTGAAAAGTCCAGGGGTTAGTTGTTAAGTCTAAAAGATTAGTTGTTAATGGTTGTTAACAGACTGGGGATATAGCTGATTGTCTCGGGTTAGTTTGAGTTTAGTTTTTCCTTTTGTAAATTCACTTTCAATTCTTCGTGTTCTTGTAATTGTTTGTTCATCAATGGAGTTGATAATCGTTTGGTGAGATATAATTGTGTCTTTGGTGAATTCAATCTTATTTCGCTTGATTGATTTGTACAATTGGTATCAGAGGCTTGTGCTCGATTTCGAAGAAGATTTCAATTGTTGGTTAATTAAAGAAGACAATGGTATCAACTAAGTTCGAGCTCAAAAAATTTGATGGCAAGAACGACTTTGGTTTGTGGCGATTGAAGATGCGAGCATTATTAGTCCACCAGGGCGTGGTTGATGCCCTGGCCGGAGAAGCGAATTTGCCGGCGACCATGAGCGATAAAGAAAAGAAGGATGTGATGGAGAAGGCACACAATACCTTGATTTTGTGCCTCGGTGATAGAGTGCTCAGGGAAGTCTCCAAAGAAAGTACAGCAGCCGGAATTTGCTCAAAGCTTGAAAGTCTCTACATGACCAAATCTCTTGTAAACCGATTATACTTGAAGAAAAGACTTTATACATTCCATATGTCCTCAGGTAAATCACTTGATGATCACACTGATGAGTTTAACAAGTTAGTACTTGACTTAGAAAACATAGGTGTGTCACTTGATGATGAGGACCAGGCCATTATTTTTCTAGCATCTTTACCACAAATTATGAACACTTTATGGATACTTTCATGTATGGGAGAGAGAGTCTTTCAATGGAAGAAGTCTAATCTGCTATGAATTCAAAGGAGTTAAAGAAAAGAGGTGATGTAGGGAGGAATTTGGTGATGGATTGTATGTTAGAGGTAGGCATGAACAAAGGAACTTTAAGGCTAAGTCTGCAAATAGGTCTAAGTCTAAATTCAAGAGAAGGTGTTTTGCTTGTAATTCTAAGAAGCATCTCAAGAAAGACTGTCCAGAATGGAAGAAAAAGAAGGGACATGACGCAAGTAGTTCAAAGAGGCATATTAATACTTATCCACCTGAATGTTCATCAGATGGATGACAGTTCAGATGTTTTAGTGGTAACAAAGGGTGAAACAAGCAATGAATGGATAATGGATTCAGGGTGTTCTTTTCATATGACACCCAAGAAGGATTACTTCAAAAGTCTGACAAATGAAAGTCTAGGAACTGTTAAACTTGGAGATGATAGGCCTTGTGAAGTCCTAGGTATTGGGACAGTTGCATTTAGGATTGAAAATGGGTCAGAGATTGAGGTGGATAATGTGAGGTATATTCCTCAGCTAAAGAAGAATCTTATTTCATTGGGAACCTTTGAAAAGTCTGGTTATCATGTTAGTCTCAGAAATGGAAAAGTTAGAATAGTTAAAGGCTCTATGGTGGTCTTATCTGGGACTAGAAGGGAGAAAAAAATTTACTTGTTGGATGGCAAGGTTCTTGAATATGATGCATCCATTGTTACTGAAAAGAAAGTTAATATGGTTGAGATATGGCATAAGTGATTGGGTCACATTAGTGATCAGGGCTTGCAAGAATTGAAAAGGCAACAGGTCATTATAGATTTCAGTGAAACCATGATGGGAATTTGTTAAACTTGTATTCTGGGGAAGGCTCATAGAGTTAAGTTCAGTAGGGGGCAACATACCACAAAAGGAGTGCTTGATTACATACACTCTTACTTGTGGGGGCCTACCAAGAACTTGTCACTAGGTGGTGCCAGGTATTTCCTATCTATCATAGATGATTTCTCAATGAGAGTTTGGGTGTATGTACATAAACATAAATATGAGGCTTATGATAAGTTTAGAGAATGGAAGCTTAGTTGAGAATCAGACTGATAGAAGAGTCAAGAAACTAAGAACTGATAATAGGCTGGAATTTGTAGTGGTCAATTCAATCAGTTTTGCAGGGAGTTTGGGATTGCAAGACACTTGACAGTGGCTGGCACTCCATAACAGAATGGCTTTGCTGAAAGTCATCAGGATAGTGGTCAAGAAATGCATATTGAGGTGGAGCCCATGGTTAATGAAAGAACTGGTGATAGCATGGTGAACACTCAAGGTACAACAAGTGTGAGTGATGGTTATAATCTTGCAAGAGATAGATGTAGAGTCTTGTACCTTTGTAAGTTGTTGCTCGCAAGTAAAGGCCGAACACCAGAAACCGTATGGAAAGATTCAACCACTTGATATACCGGAATGGAAGTGGGAACACATTACCATGGACTTCATAACTAAGCTACCTCGCACAGCTAAAGGTAATGACACCATTTGGGTAATTGTGGACCGTTTAACGAAGAGTGCTCATTTCCTACCTATTCGCGAGACGTTCTCGTCGGAAAGGTTAGCGGAAGTATTTATTAACGAAGTAGTAGCACGGCATGGGATGCCTTTGACGATTGTATCTGACCGGGACACACGATTCACATCGAGGTTCTGGAAAAGATTTCACGAGGCGATGGGCACGAGGCTTAATATCAGCACAGCATACCACCCGCAAACGGATGGTCAGTCCGAAAGGACCATTCAGACATTGGAGGATATGCTCCGTGCTTGTATTATCGACTTC
The DNA here is from genome assembly GCA_023525975.1 of Smallanthus sonchifolius. Classification (NCBI taxonomy): domain Eukaryota; kingdom Viridiplantae; phylum Streptophyta; class Magnoliopsida; order Asterales; family Asteraceae; genus Smallanthus; species Smallanthus sonchifolius. The sequence continues at coordinate 24,398,149 of CM042043.1, forward strand.
GGTGGCAGTTGGGACAGCCATCTGCCGTTAGCTGAATTCTCCTACAACAATAGTCATCACACGACGATAGGCATGCCGCCTTACGAAATATTGTATGGGAGAAGATGTAGGACCGGTTTGTTGGGGTGAGATTGGACAGAAGGAATTAGGAAGTCTCGAAGTCGTAAGAGAGACGTCGGAAAGGTCTGATCAGATCAAAGCGCGAATGAAGGCCGCACAAGATCGTCAGAAATCCTATGCGGATAAACGACGAAGGCCTATTGAGTTTGATATTGGTGACATAGTAATGTTGAAAGTGTCACCATGGAAGGGAATCATACGATTCAGAAAGAGAGGAAAGTTAAGTCCGAGGTTTGTCGGACCATTCAAGATAATGGCACGGGTTGGGGAAGTCGCTTATTGGTTAGAGTTGCCTGATGAGTTAAGTGGGATTCATCCTACTTTCCATGTATCACACTTGCGAAAGTGTTTGGCGGATGAATCGGCTCACGTACCACTTACTGACATCGAGGTTGACAACAGCCTTAATTACATCGAAGAACCCGTGGCCATCCTTGATCGGAAGGAGAAACGTTTACGTAATAAAGTTATCCAATTGGTTAAAGTCCAATGGAAGCATCGAAAGGGATCGGAAGCCACTTGGGAAACGGAGAAGGAAATGAGGGAGTCGTACCCTCATCTATTTGACTTATGATAGGTTTCGGTGACGAAACCTATTGTAAGGGGGGTAGACTTGTAACATCCAAAAAAAATGACAATTATAATAACGGAATAAATGAACGAGGCATGGCGGGGCGGGGCGGATGGGTCAGCTGGCTATAAATAGCCTATGCCACCCTTTTTCTCTCATTTGCAACTTTTAGAGAGAGAAACCATAGAGAGAGAAAGTTGGCGGATCGACCCGAGACTTCAGCAAAGTGTTACTCCATAACTCGTGAGAAGAACCTCTGGATCAGAAACTCGATTCAGGTAACGATCCGACCTAAATCTGAGTTTTAGTTCGTTTTTGGGTTTTTCGGGTTTTGGGTGAAAAGGTAAGGTTTGAACGGATGAAACTGAAAGATAATCATGGATTTGAGTTCCTTAATGGAAAACGAACGTTTTGAATGCAACAGGTTCGGGATCTTGACATGATCATACCCGAATGCGAAAGTTAGGGTTTTTCACGAAGAACAGGTCGTGCGCACTTGCTAAGTGCGCACGGAGCAGGTCCTGCGCACTTGCTAAGTGCGCAGGAGGAGGGACCTGCGCACTTGATAAGTGCGCAGGTAGCAGGGTCTGCGCACTTGCTAAGTGCGCAGGCAGCAGGGTCTGCGCACTTGCTAAGTGTGCACACATCAGAACTGATTAAGTGAAGTCAGTATGTTAGAATGGTTAAACCGTTAGAGTCGGGATTGGTCTGATGTGTATTTAACTAATCAATTCAGATCGGGAGTGACGTTGTTGGACCTTCGTTTAGGACAACCCATATTAGCGTATCAGGTGAGTTCTAGAAGCCCTCTTTTAAATGTTTTATATAATGTTTTTGGGCTGGTGTGCATACTTACGAAATGATGTTTAACGAAATGATGTTTAACGAAATGATGTTTTACGAAATGATGTTTAACGAAATGATGTTTAACGAAATGATGTTTAACGAAATGATGTTTAACGAAATGATGTTTTAACGAAACGATGTTTACGAAAGGAAAGGTTTTGAAGTGTTTTTGCCAAAAAGGGTTACGAATGCTTTATGAACGGTCTAAATGAGGAAATGTTTAATGAGAAGAGAAAGAGGTAAAGGTTTTAAAGAAGTCATTACAAATCTAATCTGTCGAATGAATGGAATTGACGAATGAAGTCTGGGAATGAGATTCCCAGCCTTGTGGTAGATTATGGACAGCGAGCCATAGTTGCCACAAGAACAACAGGGGCAGTGCCTCTGTGGCATGTCAATGGTTATGATGTTGTACAACTGGTAAGGGAGTAACGACGGTTACTCAGGGGTTAATGTGACCCTATGTAAGGTTAAATTATGATCCGACGGTGTCATGGCTGTGAGCCTTGGCCGTCAATGGAAGTTGTCGGTTTATGGACATGAGAGCCATAAGGGCAACTGAATGGGTATTGTCGGTCCTCGCGCAGTTAGCCTTGGGGGCAATACCAAAAAGGGAATTGACGGAATGTATGGTATTGTCGGTCTTCGTGCAGTGAAGCCTTAGGGGCAATACCATACTAAATGACGGAACGAAGGGTAACACAGATTTAGATAATAATGTATGACTTAAATGAATGTTAAAAGTTTTAATGAACGATCCGTTTAACGGTGTTTATGATTATGATGTTGATGATGATATGGGTACGAAACCATTTTAAAGATGTTAGATTATTACATGCTTTTGTGAAAGGTTTTACTAAATGAATGATACGTTTTTGGCAAATGTTGATGTTAAAGTTTTTATGAAATGCTAGAACTCACCAGCGTAGCTGACTTTTTAGTGTGCACATTCAGGTTAAGGCAGGTATGGACGATTGGCGGTGATGCTTGGCAAGCGAGAAGAGTTACCCGGTCGATCATGAAGACTGGCATCCCGTTATGAGTTGTTTATGTTAAGTTTATGTATTTGACAATGTACGCTTCCGCATGTATGAACAAGTCCTTTTTAGTTATGTTGAATGAATGATTCCGCTGCGTTATTTGATATTCATGTTTAAGAACTGTTTGTGAATGAGTAAATCCATCGAGTGAGGCCTCCCGGGTTTGGGGCCTTACACATGAAGGAGGAGATGGAATCTTTGTATAAGAATGAGACTTGGATTCTTGTAGATAAGCCTCAAAATTAGAAGTTAATAGGGTGCAAGTGAATTTTTAAGGTAAAGGAAGGGATTCCAGGAGTAGCAGACAAGAGGTATAAGGCAAAGGTGGTGGCAAAGGGTTTTACCCAAAGGGAAGGATTGGATTATAATGAAATATTTTCACCTGCGGTAAAATATACATCAATCAGAATTATACTTGCTTTGACAGCATATGAAGATTTTGAGTTGGAACAATTAGATGTGAAAACCACTTTTCTTCATGGAAACCTTGAAAAAGACATCTATATGCAGCAGCCTATGGGGTTTGAGGTAATTGGACAAGAACAGAAAGTCTGTTTGCTTAAAAGATCATTAAATGGTTTAAAACAGTCTCCTAGACAGTGGTATAGGAGATTTGATGAATATATAGTGGGAAAGGGGTTTGCAAGAAGTTCTTAAGATAGTTGTGTCTACTACAAGGAGTATACTAAGGATGAATTTGTATACTTGCTCTTGTATGTAGATGACATGCTAGTGACATGTAAAGATAAAGCTGGAATTGAAGTTACTAAGGGCTTATTAAAGGTGGAGTTTGACAAGAAGAAATTGGGCCAAGCTAGAAAAATCCTTGGTATGGAAATAGTCAGGGATAGAGAAAACAGAACCCTGAAGTTGTCTCAAAGATCATACCTTAAGAAGGTATTGGCTAACTATTTCATGGAGGGAAGCAAGACAGTGATAACACCACTTGGTCAACATTTTAAGTTGTCAGGAAGGGATTCACCTCAGTTAGAGTTTGATATAAGGAGAATGCAAAATGTGCCATATGCTAGTGTAGTTGGTAGTTTAATGTATTTTATGATATGTACAAGACCTGATATTGGGTATGTTGTTAGCATGGTAAGTAGATACTTATCAAGTCCTGGTAAGGCTCATTGGGAAGCTGTTAAATGGGTCTTAAGATACTTGAATGGGACTCAAGATGTTGGCTTGGTATTTGGCAACTGAGACAGGAAGGATGTCAATGCAGTGATGGGGTTTGTAGATTCAGATTTTGCAAAGGATCTTGATAAAGGGAGATATGTTACTGGTTATGTATTCAAGGTGATGGGTAGTGTGGTTAGTTGGAAGGCTACTTTACAAAAGGTAGTAGCATTATCCACAACTGAAGCAGAATACATGGCATTGACTGAAGTTATAAAGGAATCATTGTGGTTAAAAGGCTTTGTATCAGAATTAAAGATTCAATGCAGCAGTGTATGTCTAGTTGTGTATTGTGACAGTCAAGGAGCAGTGCAGTTGGCTAAGAATCAGTGTTTTCATGAAAGAACTAAGCATATAAATGTAAGGTTACATTTCATTAGAGAGGTAATTAGTTCTAAGGAAGTAAGGGTGGAGAAGGTTGATACTTTGGAAAACTCAGCTGATATGTTAACCAAAGTGTTAGCAGGTCCAAGATTCAAAGAATGCTTGGATGATTTACATATTAGTTGATCTGAATTGGTAAAGAAATGTGGAGATTGTTGAGTATTCTTTGTAATTGGTGAAAGTCAACTAAAGTCAAAGTCAAATAAAAGTTTCTTGTCAAAGAAAAAGGTTGGAGGGCTAATTATGTTAGCTTGAAAAGTCCTGGGGGTTAGTTGTTAAGTCTAAAAGATTGGTTGTTAATGGTCGTTAATGGTTGTTAACAGATTGGGGATATAGTTGATTGCCTCGGGTTAGTTTGAGTTCAGTTTTTCCTTTTGTAAATTCACTTTCAACTCTTCTTGTTCTTGTAATTGTTTGTTCATCAATGGAGATGATAATCTTTTGGTGAGATCTAATTGTGTCTTTGGTGTATTCAATCTTATTCCGCTTGATTTATTTGTACAAATATTTAGTTAAAATTATAGAGATAAAGATGAAGAAGACGATGTGAATGCTCTTTGAAGAATTAAGGAGTTAATGGGTTTGTTTTAGTTCTTTTGAGTTTACATCTCCATTTGCATACATACATTGTGTAGTACAAGGAAGAAAGAGTTACCGACTTCTACTACTCGTACATCTTGACGAGATTAGGTTGATGCAACATGCAAGTACCACTTGAGCTTTTGGTTGTTAGATGTGGATCCTGTTTGAGGGAAGCATCTGATTCCTTCGTCTGTTTAATAACTCAATCTACTGCTCCCTTTAAAGGTTGTAACTCGTAAATGTTTTATGTTTTTTTGATATATCAGTTTTCATGTTTCTTGCAAATGAATCCATTATGGAAGCTTTTAAATGGTTTTAAATCATCCTTATTCTAATAAACGATTCTAAAAATGCCACGTGTTATTATTATAATTTTTCTCACTAAAATTTTCTAATTTTTCCTATTTTAAGTAAACTTACAATTTTGAAATCTAATTATGTTAATTTTTCTTTTAAAAATAAAATAAAATAAAATAAAATTTGAATTATAATTATTACTTAATTAAGGAAACAAAGAATTTTATTTATTGTAATTTCATTTCTCTATTAAATAAACTCATGTAATACATAAGTATATAACCTAGTTCTATATATTTGCTTCCATTATCAAAAAAAAAATTAAAATTAATATACAAATCCAAAACACTTGCATAAATTGTTTAGTTTTATAACGAATAGATGTAAAATTATTAAAAATATGAGAAAAGTAAAAGTAAAATAGTGAGATTATGAATTACTTTTACGAATCAAAATGGGTAAATAAGATATTTTAAATACTAGAAAGTGATATATCTTTCATATTTTGAAGTTCGATTAAATATATACAAAATTAAAAAAGTTGAGAGGAATATACAAAATACTTTGGCATGGAACCAAATATCGTATCATAATCAAGTTAAACAACCATCACGAAAATTAGGAGGGAGCTTAAGTTCTTCAATCTTCACCAAGTTCATGCTGACACAACCAGCAACATGTATAATGAGAGTGACAATTTATCATGCATTTGGTGGGCAAAAGTTTTCAAACATTCTATCTATATGAAAATCTGGCAAAAAAACTAAAAAGGAAAAAAATAGTCTAAACCGCCTAAAACATGTATAAAACAGCTAAAATGGTATGGAATGCACATGTTTCTTGCTTGTCCAAGGCGCACGCTTTTTAAGAGCCTTGCACCTAGGCGACGTGTTTACCCTTTGTGCCTTGAGCCTTTGAGTACTATAATTACATTCAAATTAGCCATTCTAAATAAGGTGCACATAGAAATTTCAAATAGGTCTTCAAACCAACACAATTTCTTATTCCCACATTTAAGTTGAACATAACTGATGTCTAACTACACATGAACTCGTCTGGTTACATATAGAAAAGTCTATTAAAGTCGGTTATTTCTACCCTCGGAGAATTTAGACCATAAAATCGCAGTCCCCACACATTGACTAAAAAAACAAGAGTACAAACAACAAATCACAAAGGCGTGCGTATGCTTGATACTAATCCAGGTATCCAACTCTATGAATCAAACAACTTAAAGGTGCAGTTTCTATTAAAGAAATAGACTGAAAACTATATAAGGGATGGAAGACTAAGGTTAACCTGAATGTAATGTGATAATGCATTGGAGATCCAAAAAGATTCAGATTTTTAGGCTCCACGCGACATCTTGATTTTGGGCATTGTTTTCTTAAGCTGTCGAGCTCGTTCTTTTGCTTCTTTCTTACGAAGGGCCTCAGCAGTAAGCTTTGTTTGGGCCTCCTCCATCATCTTTTTCTTCTCTGCCTTCTTTCTCTGTAACGCTTCTTGCCTTTCGTTATGAAGTTCCTTGTACACCTCCTGTGCAACCTTTGATCTGGCTGCTTCGGTTTTGGACCGGGCCTGTTTTCAGTTAAAGTGTGGAAATAATTTATATCCTAGAGTTTTCATTTTAATTTTCGTTTAAAACTAGAGGGGGCTTTCAACTCAATTAACTTATGAATGGGTTGTGATTCAGGTCATGTATCATCTCTAAACGCCGGTCAAACAAATGTAGACGGTCACACAAAGTGTAACTTTAAAAAACCTCCTAAATTGTTTATTCAAAAGATTGAATTATTATCAAAATAGTACAACTTTTTGTAATCATATTTGGCAAATTAACTTTTTATTTAAAGAAAAGTTGTGAACTTCAAAACAAAAACGTTTCAAGTCAACCCAGCCAATCAATCAGACCCGTTTCAAGTTTCAACCCATACCAGTAAATGACCCGTTTTAGCCATTACTCAATCTCCCAATTTTGCCACCTCTACTGAAAAGTATGAAGAAAAAATCAACCTGTGAACTGAGTTTGTAACGACCAATTAAGTCGATGTAATAGGGCACTAGAGCCACCAGCCGTGTCATGTCAGCCATGTGTTTAACATCAGGCAGAGCAAACTTAAATACCAGCAGCTTCCTGTGTGCACTCTGCTGCTGATCTGAGAAATGCATAGATATGAACCACTTTCCAAAATTCGCAAATGCTTTTTCACCAAATACCTGCAGAGTTTTTAATGCAAACCATATTGTTTAATCTCAGGAGTACGATACGAATCCAATTCTGTTTTTGTGTATAGATTTTCGTTTGGAGTAAAAGACCCAACAAAAAACTCATAGAAATTCATAAAAAAATGACCACTTGAATATAAAGACAAAATGTACCCATTTGCATACATCAAAACTAATATGCTTGGTTTTAAAAGATGTTTTGATCCAAAATCAGATGCGCGAGGGGCGCCTATCACGTAACCGAGGTGTTCATAATTAATAAAAAAATAGTAAAATATTATTTATAGATAGTATTTGAACTTCGTGACTTTGAAACACTAAAATATAAGATATTCCCTGCATCTCTGGTTATATTTTGAAAACTCAAGACCCATCGCAATCGATGTCTAATTGGTTTAAATAACAGTCAACTGCATAAGGTGACGCGTCAACTGCAACAACGTGTTTCCCTCACCGCATCAAGTGCACCATGGCACTTGATGCGCACCTTTTTAAAATTAAACCAAGCTAATATGAAAAAACAGCCTACATGAAGGAATCTTATGGTTACTAATCAAATTATCCGTCTTGTTCTTTATAACGATGACAAAGATCAAATAGCTAATGGGAACTATTGCAGTTTTTAAAAGTATGCAACTTTCAAGATCCCAGCACCTAACACTTGAAAGTTGAAACAAGATATTACCATCCTATAGCATTTTATAACCATCAATCTAGACGACAACTAACAAAAGCAAATTAATAGCAAAAGATCATTTCTAAAGCATAATCACTGACCTGATCAAGAACAGTCTCAGTGATCAAATCTCCAGCCACCTCTTTCGATTCAGTAATAACCGTCAATTCATCTGAAACCCACTTCCTAGCATTCGGCCCAGACGTCATCAAATTCGCAAACCTTTGAAGATCCCTCACCTCCTTCTGCATAGCTTTTGCAGCCTCCTTCTTAGCCAAAGCAAAAACCACGTGATCCATCACATCCTCATTCATCCGAACCTCGAACGTAATCTCATCTTTACACGGCACAATCATATTATACAACTTAGCAATCAAATCTTGTCGACTTTTAAGCTCCATCGTAGCCACCAATTCTTCGCAAAACCTACGCCCACTCGCGTAAAACCTAAACACATTTTGACCTTCTTTCAACAACAACCGCGAGTTATCGCCTTCACCAACACCTAACAGACTAAAATTCTTATCAAAAATCGTATCTCTAGTGGCGAATTTCGCCGCCCAGGCTAGGGCTAGGGTTTCGTTCTCCTTTTTGCCAGTGAAGTAATTGATTGCAAACATAATTAAGAAAGATACACAAATAATTTCAACTGTATATAACCTAATTCTCTTAGTCAACGAAATCGGTTCCGATACCTTGACCGTTTCATCCGGTTGAGCCGATGCAGGATCGGCCGGAGCGGAGGTGAATTCCGATTGTGTAGTGACTTCCGGAGGTGGAATTTCAGTCGGAAAACCTTCAAACTCATCATCATCCCAGTAATCGAACGATGAGGTTGTTGTTGAGGGTTTAGGGGGGAGATCGGAGTCGGATGGGGGATTAGGTGGTCCGTGATGCGATTCAGGATCGGAGGAGGTGGATAGGGTGGTAGGGGGAGGAGGAGAGCGGCGGGGAAGATCGGAGAGCGGTGGTTGGAGGAGGATGAAGTCGTCTTCTGGTTCTTCGTCGGCGTCGAAACCTTCGAAGTGAGAGTCGGCGGAGGCGGAGATGGAGAGATGGTGGAGGAGGAGGGAGAAGATGGAGAGAAGAGCGATTAGGTAGAGGAGAGTGTCGCCTCTTGGAGATAAGAAAGAGGAGAAGAAGGAAGATGAAGGCCGTGATTTCGCCATTAATGGATACCTTCGATCTGAATCAAGAAGAAAGAGTGGCGAAAGCTACGATGTGGATTAAAGCAGTCTTTGGATTAATCAAATAAATAAAATGAGAGATGATATTTGTTTTCTTTTTTATATTTAATAGTTAGGAAATAGGAAATGATATTTTCTTGAGTAAAATGCATTTTTCGTTTATGAGGTTTGTTGTTATTAACATGTTCAGTTTCTTCTTAATAGTATGGGTCTATGATGTTACATTTTTTAACGTTTTTAGTCCAGTTTTGTTAACTTCGTTAAGTTTTTCAGTTAGGTCTTGTTAAATGACTAAAATACTCTCTTTCTTTCTTAACTTCAAAAAACCCTAGCCTCTGAACTTCAAAAACCCTAGCCTTTGTTTGAAGTTCCACCACCACCAAACTCAAATGAAGTGTGGGTGTTTGCAGTTCCACCACTCAAATGAAGCAGCTACGAATGATCTCAAAGCATCAAACTTTATCGGTGAAGGAAACGCCGGTAAGAATATGATACTTTGGCATTACACACCATTACTTGGTCTTCACTTGGGTTTTGCTCACTCTTTTTAATAGATACAGGTACCCAACTACCAAAAAGGTTTGCTTCTGGTGGCTCTCTATCTCTCTCTACCAAAAAGGTTTGCTTCTGGTGGTGACGAGGATGTTGACGGAGACGATGGTGGTGAATTGGCGAAGCAGTTTCAGTGGTTCCGGCGACATGTTTTTTTTTGGTTAGATGAATTGGAATTGGTTTATTTTTGTTTTGAAACATTGGAATCTTAGCATACTATTCAATTTAATCAACATGTGGTGGTTCCGGCAACATGTTTTTCCGGTGGTGGCGGAGGGTATTTTTGTCATTTAACGTGATTTAACTGAAAAACTTAACGAAGTTAACGAAATTAAACTAAAAGCGTTAAGAAATGTAACATCAGAGACCCATACTGTTAAGGGCGAACTGAACCTGTTAATAGCAACAAACCTTAGGGACAAAAACTGCAGTTTACTCTATTTTCTTTCAAATGTGTCATTCATATTTATATCTATACTATATAATAAATAAAAAGGTAAGGAGGCCTGGGCTCTCCAAGGGAGACCCAGGTTCAATCCCCACATGCTCTACTTTGGGAGTGGCCAGCCTACGTCGATGATCGGGGAATACAAGGTCAGTGGTCTGAGCAAAAAAACGATCGTGGGGCAGAGATAGCAGTTCGAACCCCACACTTTGACCTTGGTTGAGAACCGTGAGCCGATTGGCCCTGCGATATTCTTGGGCGTGGGTATCGCAGGCCGGTTAGCGAGTCCGGAAAGCTCGTTTTTTTTATATAATAAATAAAAGTTTTTCATGTCACGTATCGTCACCATGTTCATTTTTATTATTTTTTTTCTCGTCTCTCTTATTAAATACATATTATTTTTTTTATAATACTATATTTTTAAAGAAAATACTAATTATACTAATAAAATATATTTATTTTAAATTATCTCTTATTATAAGAAAGGGAAAACTTCACAAAATAGTAACCAAGTTTCTCAACTGTTCCATTTAAATAGCTCAATGTTTTTTTGTCCTTTTAAAGTCACTCAACTTTTACTAAGTGTTCCTATCTTATGTAATATTTTTATAAATGTTTAATTTTTTTAAAAATTGAATGAGGCAAATGAAATATGTATGAATATTATAAAAAAGCTAGATACTTTCCGTATGAGCCATTTGTATGAATTGTTGAAGATGAAGATGTTGATGTATGGATTTTTTGGATTTGGGCTTTAATCTTAAGATAAAAGTTTCTGGAAGAGGTCCTAGATTAATATGAACACATAGGGGGTGCCGTAGGGGTGTTCAAAATAGGATATATGAAAATTTGAATATCCGAAAATTTTGGATAGTTGAATTCACTATCTGAATCCTTATCAGAAATTCGAAAATCCGAAACTTCTGATACGGATTCGGATAGTGAAACGAATATCTATTTTTTTTTCCTTTTTTCAACTATACCTGCGTTTTTTTGGCAACATGGCCTACGTTTTCTTTTTTCTTTTTCAAACCGGTTAGGTTGGGTTCGGGTCCGGGTCCAGGTATTAAAATAAACTGATTTTTTGTTACAACGCGAATACGTTTTAGTTATTTAAAAAGTAAGAAAACTAAACACACAACATAAAAACCATACACTTCATGTATTTTGTATTTATAACATTTTCTTGAAAACAATATATAAATTTGGCCAAAAAATATAATTTTGATATTACGACGCAAATACGTTTGGTTTTAAAAAAAATAAAAAAGCTAACCACATGACATAAAATCATAAACTTCATATATTATCTATTTCAGTCACTTGTATAGCTTAATTTCATTTAAAAAAACATAGTTGTATAATAAAAACATAGTTATTGACTTTTTGATATGTATTGCTTTTTTTTCTTAATTTATCGACTTATTGTGTATATGGCAACCTACTTTTCTATATATTTTTTAAATTAAAACCTAAATATATAAAATATAAAGTATACTAAATAAACATCATCTTTATAAAATAAATAAAAAAACATAAAAAACCAATTTTTGAGTAATTTACGAAATTACGATGCGAATATGTTTTAGTTTAAAAAAATAAGAAAACTAAACACATAAGATAAAAACCTTATACTTCATATCCATTGTTTTTATAACACTTTTTAGGAAACAATATCTAATTTTTAATTATTAATTTTTTTATTTAATATTTCGGATATTCGGATATCCAAAATTTTAAAAAAATGCGAACCGAATTCGAAAATTTGGATATCAGAATTTTCGAAAAATTTGGGTTCGGAATTTCGGTTTCGGATAGGATATTCGGATATCCGAAATTTTAAAAAAGTGTTATCCGAATCCGAAAATTCGGATATCCAAATTTTCTGATAATTCGGATTCGAAATTTCGGGTTTTTGGATCGAATATTCAGATTCAGATATTTTTAAACACCTGGGTGTGTGTGAGGAAGGGTTTTAATACTCTCTTTTGTGGAGCACTCATAAATTTAAAAAATTACAGTTTTTATTGACAAGCTTTAAGAAATACAAGTTTGTTACAATTGAAAGAAGAAGCTTAATCAAATAATTAACTATGCATATAACCTAGCAATCTAACACACTCATTATAAGTTTTTGAACTCTCCCTCCCTGATTATTTTTATTTTTTAAAGTTTTTATTATAATCTAAAAGTATTGTAGAGTGTTATTTTCTTCTTAGAGAGGATCAACATAAAGAGTATTTACACTCTGTTCCCGAGTTTATTTAAGGAGAGGAGAGAAGAGAAGAGAAAGTAAAAACTTACTTCTATTTCCTTTCCCTTCTCTCCTTTTCACTTCTTTTCAATTTGAGAGGATGGAATTTAGACTCAAATTCCATTCCTTAACACGATTTTTTTTTTCTTTCCGTCCACTTCTTTTCAAAAAAAATCTCTGGAACACAACCTTAAAGTCAATCTTTACTTATTTGAATCCATGATTTCTAGCAATCACACATTTTCGAGAAGTTTATTGTTGTAACTGAGTTGTTTATCTTCAAGGATAGAGATAAGATTCATAACAAATCTTTCTTTTTTGATCACTATCCTCATATTATTCTTATCAAAACCAAACTTCCCATTTCGAATTCGACGAATGTGTTTTCGGAACTCTTGTCAAAATTTACAACCATCAACCTTCCAAATTAACTTGTTGTCTACATCATTCCACAAATGATATTGCGTACTTACACTTTACTTTTGTTGGAAATCATCTTTACATAAGCTTAAACGAATCAACTTGTGTTTTCAACTTAATAAAACAAAATTGTATACACCGACGAACAGTCGAACACATGTTAATAAATATACCAATTTTGAAACTTGTTTATTATTTGATTAACTTTTATTTCTTCACTATTACCTCCTATCTTAAGTTAATTGAATAAAATTTCACTTATTAGTAACTAATATTCATACATATTTCATTTGCCTTATTCAATTTTAAAAAAAGTAAACATTTATAAAAATATTACATAAGATTGGAACACTTAGTGAAAGTTGAGTGACTTTAAAGGGACAAAAAAACTTAGAGATATTTAAATGGAACACTTGAGAAATTTGGCTACTATTTGATGAAGTTTTCCCAAAATTTTACTACTTGAAAAGCATAAATGTTTCTAAAGACTCATGCCTTACATGATCCAATATGGTCCACATATACCAGAATATCAACTGATAATGGAGGGAGGCTAAAACCTACCTCTCCTAAACTTTCATGAACCTGAAACAAGCATTAGGGAAGGAGTATTGCCCGCCCCTAACTAACAACGACAAGCTACTAAGAACCTAAGTCAAATCCTACATCGAATATAACGATGTTACAAGTCGGACAAAAGACAACAAGACATAGAGTCGATATTGCCTAGGAAATAGAAGTCAACGGCTTTCCTTTAATCTGATTTGGATAGACAACCAAGAAAGAAAGACAGGAAAGGTGTCTGCAAACCTTTCTCATTGAGATAAGCATGGTTTCTCCTCGGGCAAGGAGAAAGTGGCAAAACGACTATAAATACAACCATGACGAGAACGAGAAGGACACCCCGGATCGAGTTGATACACCTATACCCTCGATTCTGTAAGACCCCAACCCGGGCATCCTACAGCTGGTTCTCATAACGAGTCATTTTCATTAAAAACACATTTAATGTAAGTCAAAATACAGCGGAAGTCTTTCTGAAATCATTTATAACCAATTATTGTTATTAGGTTTACCTTACGAATGTCTGCACACCGATCCGAGTAACACCACTACCAAGCCAAGATACGTCAACCCTAGCTCACCGACACGATAATCTAACGTACACACAAAGTCAGCTATGCTGAGTGAGTTCTAATAGTTTAATTTAAATAGAAACCATCACGTCGTGATTATTAGTTTAATTCACTCAGGACCCTCCGGTCCTTATAAAATATTATTACACTTTATTAACTAATAACCAATCCCCTGTCATCCCACGACATCCCATAACCATAAACCACCCGAGACTCAACCCGCACTACTAATATAGATAATAATTACCTTATAATCACAACAACATAGACTCAACATACTATGCTAGCAACTCATATCCAAGAATACACATTAACTCGACTCTGGTTAACACAACTTACCCTAGACAATAGTACATCCGGCCTTAACCAAGGCTCTCTCAATTAACAGACATACCCCTATTACACGTCACATCACAAGTCCTGACTCAACGGTTAGTCTAACTCTACACGTCACATTTAACATGTCACATTAACACTATCTCATACACAATAAATACAACTCATTCCTAGCATGCAGATTAACACATATTTATATACGCATGCAAACACATACCTTATCACCGCACCCTCGTCGGGGTTACCCTCGTCGGGGCATTAACACTCCTCGAGCTCATCATTATCATGTTGGATAAATGTCACCATTGGTGACTCCCCGAAGGACCTCGTCCTCCACGATCCCTTTTGTCATGTCGTGATGACAACTATACAAACACAATACCCGCAATGCAACAAGGACAATGACACCAAACATACAACACAAATATAACCATATCATAACACACTTCATGTAGAGGACTCATTAACTACACCTGCACTTTACACACGACCCTAACACAACATATACCACATACAATCATGACCATTTAACTTTAAGCCCGACTCTCCCGGTCCAACCCTTAACATGTCGCACATTAATATCTCGTCTCTATGACTCACACATTTCTAGGAACACGCCGTAACTCTACGACTCACAGTTAAGCATTTTATGCTCAAAGCACATTGGTTTAGAACCCATGACCCTTAACATCATTAATTACATTAATACCACGTGAATGTGTGTACGATAGCCCCAAACAGTAAAGCGTTTAAAAGAGTGGGATTAGAAACTCACTAGTTGACGATACCCGCAAGCACCGCAATGCTTCCTCGAACGAACCCGAACATGTTAACGTATGATCACATGGTCAGTGTACATCCCTATTAGGTGTCGATTCTATTTAAATATAACAACTCTGCTTGATCCAGGTTATACTGAACGCGATTTGAATCCGCATGCATGCACGCTTGCGTGCCATGCAACGCGTCAGTCTCGTGGGTAATAAGTACCCGAGCCGAGACCCCCACCCCATGCATATCCATGCAAACTCCATGATTACGAAACCATAACCGGATGAAACCTCCCCTGCTTTTATTCCCGATCACCACCGCGTATAACACCCTCGTTCACCGTCGACGACCTCTTCACCATGATTAACCCTAGACAGGTTCGCCACCACCACCATCTCCGCTGCTCGCCGTCGCCGCTGGACACCACTACTCGCTGCCATGCTCGTCTCCGGTTATTTCCTTTTCCATCCCCACCTTCGCTCGTCGTCCTCCTCCTCTCAACTTCCTCCTCTCTCTTTTCTCCTTCTCGGTCACCGGCTAACACCCCATGCGGGTCACCGCCGGGCTCACATCTCATCACAGTAGCCGTACGTCGCCGCCGCGTGTCCTCTACGTCGCTCTCCCTTCCCTATCGTATGCTCACCACACTGGTCGACCGCTGTCACGGCTATGGCCACCACCTTCCATGGTTGTGGGCACCGCATCCTGTCGCACCACCACCTGGTCGCTCGCTGCCACCTCCTGCGGCGGTTGCCGCCTACTGCTACTCGTGACCACCAATATCGCCAGCTACCAACACCCTCGTCATCTTCTACAATCACCTCCAACAACCTCTACAACCCTAATCGATTTCTTAAACCACAACGCAAAACAAAAGCTTAACTAAAAGAATGAGAATTACCTTGGTGTCGTATGGAGTTCCTCCGCTTGAAACCGCCGCTAAACCGCTGTGTTCCTCTTCTTTTTCCGGCGACTCCCGCCTCCGCACCCTTTCCCTGCCGTCGGGTACACACCTAGCAAAGAATGGCTTAGGTTTACTCTAGGTTGATTATATACTCTTAACAATTACATCCGGGTCCCTCAAGTTCTAATCCGCACGTATTGAGTCTTGAGTTAGGGTTATAACGACCACTACGTCATTTAACGTCGTTAGAATGTCCGCGCATGACCAATCTTGTTCTTTATTACGTTAAATGTGAATCCGGGTCGCCCGCTAACTTGAACCACTCGCTTACGGATTTTCGGGATGTTACAAGTCTACCCCCCTTAAAAGAGGATTCGTCCTCGAATCCTATGTTGGTACGAACAACACAACATATTCATCTGCTCAACTAGTTCATCCAATCCTTTAGTGTTATCCATTCGCCGTACATATCAACACGGTTACTATACTCTACAACCCGGTCACCATCCTTGGTGTTCAAGGAAATCCTTCCCTTTGCCTGCTTCCAACCTTGGGACTTGTGGGTCTCAACTAGATACTCCTTTATCACATCGCCTTTTAACTTTTGCTTAGACGGTATCACATCGTCGATTAACTGCTTACTTCTACCTAATCTTGATCCACTCGCCGTACTTATATCGTCATTTCTTGCGTAGCCCTAATGATCTCGTCATTCTGATGGTCATTCTCAAATAAGGCTCCTTGCCTTTCATAATCAGAATCGTTCATCACCCTCCTCATCTCGTACTATAATCGCCACTCAGCGATGATTCCTTAACACTCAGGTACTACTGTCTTGCCCATAGATTGGATACATCTCTTGCCCTCAAATGGACTCCAAGAACCGGTGCCCGTCTTTACTAAACTCTCCTAATGGTTTCCCACCACAGTATTCCTCTACTTCTTTATCACGTGTTTAATATGCCCCTCAAGTATGTACACATACTTAACACTAGGGTCATTTCATCAGCCCTCGATGTCATCAAAAGCTCACCTACCACCGTCATGTCTATTTCGATAGCCAACATTGTCTTTATTTCAATGCTCCACCGGAACTCCCTTTAAGTCAGTCGTAAGTTTGCCAGCGTAGGCCTTTCCTTCTCAGTCACATATGTGCAATCTGATAAGCGACCACAGTTTTATACATTAAAGGGTGTAACATATTATATTTATGTAAATTAACATGTGTAATACAAAAGTTTTGTGTAGATGTGCATGTGCAGGTGTTGAAAGCTTAAAGTATGATTTTGGAAGGTATTAGGTGTAAGATGCAAGAGTCGGAAGAGACACGGAAGAAACGGGGCAGAAACCCAGGATCCAGCGTAAGCCTACGCCACATAGCGTAAGCCTACGCCATGCAGCGTAGGCCTACGCCTAACCAGTTTATTCACAGCATGCTTCAGCGTTGCGGCGTAAGCTTACGCCATACCAGCGTAAGCTTACGCTGGTTACGTTTTCTGGACGCGAATTTTCGGGAAACAGCCGATTTTGGTGTTTAATTGGGGGTTTCTTCCCCAAAATTGGATCCATCTTTTAGCATCAGTTCTTGGGGCGATTTGGGGGATTCTAACATCCACTTGAAGATTGAAGAAGATCCCCATCACCATGATCGGGTAATTCACTTGTGGCTTCCTCCAGGCGGACGGTTCATATAGGTTTTATGTTTTTATTCAGTTTATTTATGTTTTTGGATCTATTTAGTTTCTGAAAATAACTGAGTAGATTGATGTATTAGTTATTTTAAACAATTTATTTGAGTGCTTTGAGTTTGCTTGCTTTACGATCTTGTTCGGTTGATGACAAAACCTAGTAGCAGGGTTGGGTGAGTGACTAAAGGGGGCAACTTGGCATTCATAAATTGGGTGATTGAATTATACTGGTTTGTGACGGAACTGGTTGTATAGGTTGCTGACAACAGCCTGTCTTCAATTACTATTTTAACTGATTTTCCAACACTATGTCTATGTGGTGTCCAATTAAATAACTGAGTTTTGCATAAACCTAGAATCTGAAGTTTGGAGGAAGTTGCATTTTTATTTGATATGTGTTTTCATTCTAATTATCAAACTAAGCAATTTCACTAACCATTGATTCCTCGTGGATACCATACTCTTCTTACCCTTACTAGTTAAGTGTTTAAGGATTGTTTTTGACCGACCTAACGACATCGATCAAAATGGCGCCGCTGCCGGGGAATCGGTGCGATTAGTTCTATTGCTTTAGTTTATTGTCTTTAGTTGATTTTAATTCTTATCAAAACCCCAAAAAGATTTTTTTTACTTCTGTTTTATTTTTTTGTTTATTTTATTTATTTCTTTGTTCAGAGCTACTCGGTTGTGCTACGTGTGCAGGTTTACATGGACAATAATTATTATGGTGACCAAGACTACTATGAACCATGCAACAACTATGGCATCACTGGCCACTGGGCACAAGATTGCCCAAGATACAATCAATGTGGTGGTGGTCCTGAGTACCCAAACTATCAGGACGATTACAACCAAGACTACCACCCGAGCGGACCACCTGAACAAGACAACTATCAATCTGAACTGGATGTCATCCGGTCAGATATGAAGGAGATGGCCAAAGTGGTACAAGCAGTGGTGCAGCAACAGGAGAGCCAGGCAAAAGCTCATCAAGCTTTGATAGATCTTGTTTCCCACTTAACTGGGGTTGTTGCAAGCATCATCAAAGAAGTAGGTAAGCCTTGCAGTGCACATCAGTCCTCAAGTTCCCAAACCACAAACAGTGCACACCTAAATGATATAAGTCTTCAACCCTCATCTGATTTTTCTGATGTTGAACATACTCCACCACTGGTAGTAGAGAGAGTGGCGGAGTACAGTGAGTCTGAATCTGATCATAATCAGGATTTAATTTCATAAAATAATCTGAAAAATAAAAATGTGAATAAATCTCTGAAAATTCCATTCCCTTCGGCTTTGTTCCTACCAGTGTTCCCACCAGTGTTAAGTGAACGGGATCCAACACAAGATGAAAGATGGGAGAAATTTGAAAATCATAAAATTAATCTACCATTTTTGAAAGAACTTAAAGAAAATCCTGATAGTGTTGAGTGCTTGAAAGGTTTGAGTACCCGTAAACGACGGCACAAATGTCCCGAACAGGTAAAGCTAAATGCTAGTGTGAATGCTGTGTTTACGGGTACCTTTCCCCCAAAACTCCAAGATCCAGGGACACCTATTATTTCTATACATATAGGTGAAATTAAACTGGATAGAGCATTGCTGGATCTTGGAGCATATGTGAGTATAATTCCAGGGAGTCTGTATGATCAGCACGATTTTGGTCCATTACAGAGAGTTAACACCACAGTGGTGTTGGCTGATCAGACTCCCGCACATCCTCGGGGGATTGTAAAGGATGTGATTGTGAAGGTAGGAGAGTTTTATTACCCAGTGGATTTCTTGGTGTTGGATTGTGTCAAGAACACAGAGCCAACTATTATTTTGGGTACCGTTCTTGGCCACTGCTCAGGAAAATATTAACTGTGCTGAGGGAACGGTAAGGATGAGGTTTGGGTCTTAGAAAATGAGTCTTAAAATATTTTCAAACTTGCCAACCCCGAAAGCTAACAAATGTGGATCACCTGAAAAGGTGAATCACAAAGTCGAGAATGCTTGTGTTATGTTTGACAGGTCAGCTGAGATGAAGAATGGTGAGACTCCAGACAATGGGAAGAAAAGGGTCAGAAAGAGAAGGCGGAAAGGGAAGAAACCGCGAGTTCATGATGTAGATCAAGAACTCTTTTCTTTGTTTATGAAGGCTTGGAGAAAATTGGATGATGAGAGGAACTTGAGTGCGGGGAAGGAGGACTGCAAGCATCCCACCCGACCACCATGACCTAAGTAAGGTACACTGCGTCTGGCTGAGGACGTTAAACTTAGCACTCTTAGGAGGTAGCCTAAGGTATGTTTTACATTCATGTCTAGTTAAATGAACTTTGCGGGTGTGTTCAATAGAAACCCTCACGAGACTCAACTCGTCCACTCGGGCTACCGAGTGGTTTAAATGGCTTGATGTATGTGCTAAATGCATCCGTGATTCCTACGAAAGTGAGTTAGGAAATTAATTCTTTGTCTTCTTTGTTTTGTGTGTGAGCCGGCCAAGTGTGGGGAATTTTCATGGGTTGTCAAGTGAGTGTGCGTGTTTTCAAATGAATGTTGGCCCGTTTGTAGAGTTTTAGAGGTGTGTGTGTTTTGGTTTTTATCGAGTCAGTTTTATATTGTTATACATTGAGTCAGTTTGATGCTTTTGGGTTTGTTTCGAGTTTAATTTTTCCAGGCTTGGATTGATCCACCCGTACTCAGTCTCCATTAGGGTGGTGATGGTTCGAGTTTGATTTTCATGTAAAAGGCAACCCAATAGCAGATTTTGATGGCGATCGCGAAGAAAATGCTATACGATCGTATGAGTTTGGATTGAAGACAGTTACAGCTTGTAACTAACTAAGTACTTTCCAATTCTTTATATAGTTTTATTTTTGCATATTTATTTTCATCGTCTCTCATCCTACATTGGGGGCAATGTAGAGTTTAAGTGTGGGGATGGGAGACTGAGTTTGTATAGCAAAAAATATATATATATATAAATTGAAAAAAACCATAAAAATTTAAAAATTTTCAAAAATGTCCTTGGATCAGAATTTTTGTAACTAAATGGAAAATGATAGATATAATTGGAAACTTTGCTTGTGTGATTAAATTGAATAATAAATAGAAAACGCGTTTGATTTGTAATGTTTTTGTAGGCCCAACCGATCTAAAGAGCTTAAATATCCTGATATTGTATCTAGGGTTAATTGACAATTAATTCAGGATGTCTTGTGGGTTCTTATCTTAGGGGTTTCGGCAAGGTTGAAACTGTCATCATAGGGTGATAGGTACCACTATAAGCAAAAATTTATAAGTTTTTAAAATTACTTGGCACACCCCTTTCTTTTTATGAAAATAAATCCGAAAATTGGTGACGCCCGCAATCCATAATCCATCTTGCATGAGTTTAATTAAACAAAATTGAGAGCTTGAGTTCAGCCTACGTGTTTTCCTTCGGGATGGTGACTTGAAGGATACACCCATGGGCGGGACTTAAGTGATCAATATTGGATGACTAAGTTAGGAGTACGTGTTTCCCTTCAGGATGGTGACTTGAAGGATACACCCATGCTCCGAAGCTTATGTACTTCATGGCTTAAGAACTGCAGCCTACGTGTCATATATCGTGTTCCAGCGTGATTGAAACACCACTGAGTTAGGTTCATTCATAAAATAATAATAAAAGCTCAAAAACATGCGTCCATCGATCCATAATCCCATAATTTTCAAAAACTCATAAATTAGTGTTTATAGTGGTGGGAAATCTATAAGGTTTAACCCGTGCCTAAACATGACTTTGAGATGGGATTAGACTAAGTTGCAGCTTCCTGAATGTGAGACCCATAGAGAAACTGTTGCTTGGTAATAAATAGGATAGTAGATCACAGAATCGGGGGCTCAATAGATCAGTGGTTGGGTTTAGTCGGATAGAAATACCAATTGTTACAGTCAATGCGTGATTATGTTTTAATTGTATGAGATTATGAGAGCAGGTTTCAATTATGATTCCATTGCATAATTCTTTTTCGGGACGCAAAAGAGTAAGTGTGGGGATCTGATAAGCGACCACAGTTTTATACATTAAAGGGTGTAACATATTATATTTATGTAAATTAACATGTGTAATACAAAAGTTTTGTGTAGATGTGCATGTGCAGGTGTTGAAAGCTTAAAGTATGATTTTGGAAGGTATTAGGTGAGAGATGCAAGAGTCAGAAGAGACACGGAAGAAATGGGGCAGAAACCCAGGATCCAGCGTAAGCCTACGCCACATAGCGTAAGCCTACGCCATGCAGCGTAAGCTTACGCCGACCAGCGTAGGCCTACGCCTAACCAGTTTATTCACAGCATGCTTCAGCGTTGCGGCGTAAGCTTATGCCATACCAGCGTAAGCTTACGCTGGTTACGTTTTCTGGACGCGAATTTTTGGGATACAGCCGATTTTGGTGTTTAATTGGGGGTTTCTTCCCCAAAATTGGATCCATCTTTTAGCATCAGTTCTTGGGGCGATTTAGGGGATTCTAACATCCACTTGAAGATTGAAGATGATCCCCATCACCATGATCGGGTAATTCACTTGTGGCTTCCTCCAGGCGGACGGTTCATATAGGTTTCATGTTTTTATTCAGTTTATTTATGTTTTTGGATCTATTTAGTTTCTGACAATAACTGAGTAGATTGATGTATTAGTTATTTTAAACAATTTATTTGAGTGCTTTGAGTTTGCTTGCTTTACGATCTTGTTCAGTTGATGACAAAACCTAGTAGCAGGGTTGGGTGAGTGACTAAAGGGGGCAACTTGGCATTCATAAATTGGGTGATTGAATTATATTGGTTTGTGATGGAACTGGTTGTATAGGTTGCTGACAACAGCCTGTCTTCAATTACTATTTTAACTGATTTTCCAACACTATGTCTATGTGGTGTCCAATTAAATAACTGAGTTTTGCATAAACCTAGAATCTGAAGTTTGGAGGAGGTTGCATTTTTATTTGATTTGTGTTTTCATTCTAATTATCAAACTAAGCAATTTCACTAACCACTGATTCCTCGTGGATACGATACTCTTCTTACCCTTACTAGTTAAGTGTTTAAGGATTGTTTTTTACCGACCTAACGACATCGATCACAATCCTGCACTTACTCCTTTCCCGTTTCATTTTTCTCGTCATTGCTCTATAATTGCCACACGATCACCGATCGCGTCTCATTCATCAAGTACGAACAGGAAGTCCGCCCTAGCATGCGCCTCAACTATCCATCGTCTCGTTCATAGAGAACATATCTACTCCTTTCATGGAGCGTATCCCATGGAGACCCTATCGTCACTGTGTCCACTCTGTGCTGAAATCTTTGGTGTTGTCACCTTGATCACGTCATAATTAGTTCCGATCAAGCGTCCATGTAATGCTTCCATCGGCATACCCCACCGTTGCATCCCCTGGCTCTGTGCTCCGCATTCCCGAGATATAAGTATAGGTATCTCCTAGAGCACCTCACTGATCGTCCAGAAAGACGTCAAAACTTCTTGCATCCCCTTGATATGTCATCGTTGCGAAAATCGTCAAGATAGAAACTCTAAACTTGAGCACACCGGCCACTCGTCCTATGCACGACCAAGCGTGTAATACAAGGACACACCGTTACCACATAACTACCGGACATACACTGTACTACATGCGTACTAGTAACCCCACCTTCTAACTCACACAAAGTGCACACCACTAGCTAGACCTTAACAATTTACATGCATACCATACGACCTCGCCATTTATAAACACACGAACTCTTAAACCCTACCTTCTGTTTATTATATCGGTAGCTCTTGCCACTCGTCGTCACATATTCACACAGTAGTACCCCTACGGGTAGTATTAATGGTTTAAGGCAACACACTACTCGATCTGGATACAAGTCGACACTCTACACATTCATACACGTAGTATTTATAATCATAATTTTCCACAGGACCTCGTCCTGAACATTCACACCTACTAAAGATGTATAATCATTACTCCCACAGGACCCTGTCCTGCATACTCGCATAAGGTGCAACGCACCTATTACACTTCAAATCATCACCTACACATTAACACGTAGGTGATACTATCATACAACCGTTGACATAGACAAATTCAAAATTCATGTCTATACAAGTCTACTCACACCATCTAATCAACCATGCTCTATTATCATAACAAAAATCATGTTTAATGCTAACTCACATTATTTAGAATGCAATCACACAATCACATTACACCACACATATTCCCCTATTGTAAACACAAGCATACGCCGTCATAACGCAATTATCATTAATTATGTTCGAATCATCACGCGGTAAGACTCACAAAAATTGTCCAAATCAGATAATCACTATTTGAATTAAGCATCACTCCACATAGATATCTAATCAGTCACAACGTCAAATCACCTCGAAATCTCTCATGACAACTACCACACAAACTACTTCTCAAGCAATCGGGCATCCCAAACACTACGTGCAAAATCACTACTAGACCGCATAAGGTGCATCTGATGTGTCATCCTCTGGTTTCTCCTCGTCATATCCCGTGTCATCCACTTGGTCCTCCTGAAATAGAGCCCTCATAACTGACGCAAATGGTCGATCTCTAAACCATCCAGGTCCACTCCTTGAAGGAAAATCACGTACAGTTGGCACTTCTCTCCTTTTCCATCCCGTCTCTCGAACCATAGCTCCACGTGGTATGTCGCCGACCGAAGTTCTAATCACACTTGGCACGAGAAGCGCCAACACTACTCCCATTTCACTAGCAGTTTCACCCGCAGTGGTCGTCATCTTGACCGGTCGTTCTGCATTCCCCCTAGCAAGAGCATCACGCCTGACCGATGTGGTATGCTTCGTCTTAACCACCTAATTCTACTCAAGATAGAACGCTAGAGTGATTACTATAGGCACAAGTTTAGAATATGAGAGTAATCATAGACTGCCAAATCATGGTGATCAAATGCAATTTGGTGGTCCACATCACTGCTCGGATTCTAAACCTTTCCCCATCATACCCACACTAACTTTCTACATTCACGCACACCGGATGCACATGCATCCCACACAACTCACATAACACATAGCAATAATCTAACAAATTATCATATTCACCCCAAATGCACACCACGCCTGGTTACATACAAAATCACTAACCATGCTAACACACCAAACCATTTCTCATAACACGATTAATGCTAATCCACGTTAACTAACTCACAGAACATGATTTCACCAAATCACACCACACAAGTTCACATAGTTCTACAAACTATCACAACACATAGCACACATCACGTTCCCACACGGAACCATAAATCATTTACTCACACCAATCACTTTACCTTGTGTAACACTACACAAAAGGGTAATTAATAATTACTGCTTAACTCAAAAGACGTACCTCTTGGCTCGCGGTTACTCGTGGTGGCATTCGTTTCACCCTCGTCCCATTTTCGGTTTAAGTTAAAGTATTTTATTTGTTTAAAAATGTCAGTTTTCTCTTAAACCACAGCTCTGATACCAATTTGTAAGACCCCAACCCGGGCATCCTACAGTTGGTTCTCATAACGGGTCGTTTTCATTAAAAACACATTTATTGTAAGTCAAAATACAGCGGAAGTCTTTCTGAAATCATTTATAACCAATTATTGTTATTAGGTTTACCTTACGAATGCTTGCACACCGATCCGAGTAACACCGCTACCAAGCCAAGATACGTCAACCCTAGCTCACCTGCACGATAATCTAACGTACACACAAAGTCAGCTACGCTGAGTGAGTTCTAACAGTTTAATTTAAATAAAAACCATCACGTCGTGATTATTAGTTTAATTCACTCAGTACCCTCCGGTCCTTATAAAATATTGTTACACTTTATTAACTAATAACCAATCCCCTGTCATCCCACGACATCCCATAACACTATACCACCCGAGACTCAACCCGCACTACCAATATAGATAATAATTACCTTATAATCACAACAGCATAGACTCAACATACTATGCTAGCAACTCATATCAAAGAATACACATTAACTCGACTCTGGGTTAACACAACTTACCCTAGACAATAGCACATACGGCCTTAACCAAGGATCTCTCAATTAACAGACATACCCCTATTACACGTCACATCACAAGTCCTGACTCAACGGTCAGTCTAACTCTACACGTCACATTTAACACTATCTCATACACAATAAATACAACTCATTCCTAGCATGCAGATTAACACATATTTATATACGCATGCAAACACATACCTTATCACCGCAACCTCTTCATGGTTACCCTCGTCGGGGCATTAACACTCCCTGAGCTCATCATTATCATGTTGGATAAATGTCACCATTGGTGACTCCCCGAAGGACCTCATCCTCCACGATCCCGTTTGTAGTGTCGTGATGACAACGATACAAACACAATACCCGCCATGCCACAAGGACAATGACACCAAACATACAACACAAATATAACCATATCATAACACACATCATGTACATGACTCATTAACTGCACCTGTACTTTACACACTACCCTAACATAAGATATACCACATACAATCATGACCATTTAACTTTAAGCCTGACTCTCCCGGTCCAACCCTTAACTTGTCGCACATTAATATCTCGTCTCTATGACTCACACATTTCTAGGAACACGCCAAAACTCTACGACTCTCAATTAAGCATTTTATGCTCAAAGCACATTGGTTTAGAACCCGTGACCCTTAACATGATTAATTACCTTAATACCACGTGAATGTGTGTATGTTAGCCCCAAAACAGTAAAGCGCTTAAAAGAGGGGGATTAGAAACTCACTGGTTGACGATACCCGCAAGCACTGCAATGCTTCCTCGAACGAACCCGAACCTGTTAACGTATGATCACAATCCCTACTAGGTGTCGATTCTATTTAAATATAATAGCTTTGCTTGATCCGGTTTATACTGAACGCGATTTGAATGCGCATGCATGCACGCTTGCGTGCCATGCAACGCGGTAGTCTCGTGGGTCATAAGTACCCAAGCCGAGACCCCCACCCCATGCACGTCCATGAAAACACCATGATTACAAAACCATAACCGGATGAAACCTCCCCTGCTTTTATTCCCGGTCACCACCGCGTATAACACCCTCGTTCACCGTCAACGACCTCTTCACCATGATTAACCCTAGACGGGTTCGCCACCACCACCATCTCTGCTGCCCGCCGTCTCCGCTGGACTTCACTACCCGCTGCCATGCTCGACTCCAGCTATTTCCGTTGCCATCCCTACCTTCGCCCGTCGTCCTCCTCCTCTCAACTTCCTCCTCTCTTTTTTCTCCTTCTCGGTCAATGGCTAACACCCCATGCGGGTCACCGCCGGGCTCACATCTCGTCATAGCAGTCGTACGTCGCTGCCGCGTGTCCTCCTCGTCGCTCTCCATTCCCTCTCGTATGCTCACCACTCTGGCCGGCCGCTGTCATGACTATGGCCACCGCCTGCCATGGTCGTGGGCACCGCACCTGGTCGCTCGCCACCACCGCCTGCGGCGGATGCCGTCTTCTGCTACTCGTGACCACCAATACCACCAACTACCAACACCCTCGTCATCTTATACTATCACCTCCAACGACCGCTACAAATCTAATTGATTTCTTAAACCACAACGCAAACCAAAAGCTTAACTAAAAGAATAAGAATTTCCTTGGTGTCGTCTGGAGTTCCTCCGTTTAAAACCGCTGCTTAACCGACGTGTTCCTCTTCTTTTTACGGCGACTCCCGCCTCCGCACCCTTTCCCTGCTGTCGGGTACACACCTAGCCGAGACTGGCTTAGGGTTTACTATAGGTTGATTATATACTCTTAACAATTACATCCGGGTCCCTCAAGTTCAAATCCGCGCGTATTGAGTTTCGAGTTAGGGTTATAACGACCACTATGTCATTTAACGTGTACGACCAATCTTGCTCTTTATTACGTTAAATGTGAATCTGGGTCGCCCGCTAACCCGAACCACTGGCTTACGAATTTTCGGGATGTTACAGATTATCTCCTCCTCTCCTAGCTTTAGTTTTGTGTCTCCACATTTATTGTAATATTAAGCTTGTTCTTTGTTTTCCTAAGGACGCGATTTGCTCCATTAGTACACTTAAATTCCATCGCCGTTAATATTTGTAGCAACAAGTGGCTCCCACCATGGGGCATGCTTTGGTTTCAAGCCACTAAAAGTGTGTCTCCATCCAGATTCATCTATTTCCTTTGTTTGTTGCTAACCATACTCATTCCTTTTCAAACTTAAATCTCCAACTTGTTCTTCATAAAAATAGGATACGCGTGAAGAAAACAATCCTGACGAAAAGTCCCCGAAGTCTTGGCCAAAACACACCCTAAAACACACCAGAGGGGGAGTTGAACGCCAACAAACAGATTTATGGGCAAGAATAAGGACAGAATTCTATCCTCTCCATGGGGGAGGGCACTTCATCTCAGCCATGATAATCTGGATATATGTAGAAGACCAAGAAGTCCACGGGTTCTACCTTATATGAGCATTGTTTCAAGCAACTGAAAGAGGAAAAATGACAGAAGATAAGGAAATATAACGTCTCATTAATGGGCTTCTCGGGCGAAAAGGTACACCCCATTGTGAAAACCAACCTAAGAATCACCTTGGGATAAAGAAAAAGAGCCCAAACGGAATAACTGCTCTTCTTAGAGGTAAAATCTCCTTCGAATTACAACATCCGGATTGGGAGACCAGGAATTTATGCATTTGAGGTGATAGTATCAACGGCTCACTCCATGATGAAGTTCCCAACCCCAATGGGGGTCGTAACCATCTCGTCAGGTCAAAGAGAAGGACAAGTCTATTCAATAGAAGATGCGAGAAAAAGAGGGAAAGAGGAAAGAATATGTATCAATGTGGAGTACCCGGAGCAAACGATACATACGGGAAGCTCGCTCCCCCCACACGGAAGTCACAGGGTAGAAGCCCTCTTACGAGCAAATCAAGACATCTTCGACTGGTACCATGCGGACATGATAGGAGTCCCGAGATATATAGCGGAGCACACACTAAATGTACTCCCTATGATCTCCCCCGTAGTGCGGAAGAAGAGGGGCCTAGCCCTAGACAGATCAAGAGCAGTAAGAGGAGAAGTTCGGAGTCTCGTCCAGGCAGGAATACTCAAGGAAGTCAAATACTACACCTGGGTAGCCAACCCTATGATGGTGAAAAATCAGACAATTCTTGACGAATGTGCATTGACTTCAAATATCTAAACAAGGTTTGCCCAAATGATTGTTAACATATGCCAAAGATTAACCTAAAAGTCGACGCGTTGGTGGGTTACAAGTTGAAATGTTTTTTTAGACACCGATAAAAGATACCACCAGATTCAAATGAAAAAAGAAGACGAGGAGAAGACAACGTTCCACACCAACGAACGCATTTTTTGCTACAAAAATGCCCTTTGGGTTGAAGAACGTAGGAGCTACATACCAGCGCTTCATTGATAAGGCATTACAGGACCAAATAGGAAAGAACATGGAAGCGTACATAGACGACCTTGTGATTAAAAGCAAGGATGAAGACTCACTCCTCCTTGATATCGGTGAGACGTTCAAGAACTTATGAAAAAGCAACATGAAGCTCAACCTGGTCAAATGTTCCTTTGGGATGGAAGAAGGAAAATTCTTGAGGCATGTAGTCACCATACAGATGATTAAGACTAATCCGGATATGGTAAAGGCTATATGAGACATGAAGTCTCCAATATCGCAGAGAGAAGTGAATCGATGAATCGGTGGTGGCTGACCGTATATAATTTCAAAAGGAGTGCATTTAGTGGCTGAGTGGTAGCTAGTGTTGTACCAAAACTCAGCCAATGGTAACCACTAACCCAGTCAAATGGTTTATCAAAACACATAAAACATAGGTAACTTTCTAAACAACGGTTGAGTACTTTTTTCTGTCCATTCATTTGGGGATGGTAAGAACTAGAAAGCCATTGATCAACTCCTTGTAAGGATAGGAGTTCTTTCCAAAATTGATTGGTGAAGATCTTATCTCAATCAGAAACTGTGGATTTTGGGGAGCCAAGTAATTTGTAAATGTTATCTAAATAGGCCTGAGCCACCTCTATTGTCATAGAAGGATATTTAAGAGCAATAAAGTGCCCTCTTTTACTCAATCTTTCAACTACTACCTAATAAATGGTTGATAAACTCGTGCTAATTGTACATAATCATAAGTTTTTAACCCAAATAATGTATGAAATAATTTAGTTTGACTTGTATATATTTTTTATAGGTTTTTATATATAAGTAGTTAAAAATGATAAAAATCATGTAAACTAAATGCCAAAAAGGATTAACAATAATTAGATTAAAATCAATTGAACTTAAATATGACTGTATATGATTTAGTATTAAAAAAAATAGTATTGCTTTGACTTGGTGGAATTATTTTACACAGGTTATGCAAAACGTGGGATTTGGGAATTGTGAAGGATAAATTCAATTTAAGAAAACTAGTTAAATGAATTAACTACTTGAAGATGCTGGAGTTTGAAAGTAAAGAGAAACATCAAATATCAATTGATATTAATTTTGTTGCAACTAATAATTGTGGGCTCATTTGTTGTACTACGAAAACAAATGGAATTTGAAGTGGGCCATGAATTAAATTAGTTGGGCTGAACCAAAGGGAAAAACTGGAGCCGAAGAGATCACGTCAGTGAGAGCAATTGAAGAAAAAGGGGGATTAAGCTTTTGACGGCAGAGGATTTTGAAAAAGAAAACAACTCTCGACGCAAGGAAGCAGGTCACGAGAGGAGTGATGGTATTTGAGTTTGTTGTTATTATGTGTGGCTAAAATTACTTGTGGCTTCCTTCAGGCGGACGGTTCGTATAGGGTTTCATGTTTTGATTCAATTGTTTATATTTTGGATCTATTTAGTTTCTGACAATAACTTTATAGATTGATGTATTGGTTATTTTAAATAGTTTATTTGAGTACTTTGAATTTGCTTGCTTTACGATTTTGTTCGGTTGATAACAAAACCTAGTAGCAGGGTTGGGTGACTAAAGGGGGTAACTTGGTATTCATAAATTGGGTGATTGAATTATACTGGTTTGTGACGGAACTGGTTGTATAGGTTGCTGACAACAGCCTGTCTTCAATTACTATTTTAACTGATTTTCCAACACTATGTCTATGTGGTGTCCAATTAAATCACTGGCCACTGGGCACAAGATTGCCCAAGATACAATCAATGTGGTGGTGGTCCTGAGTACCCAAACTATCAGGACGATTACAACCAAGACTACCACCCAAGCAGGCCACCTGATCAAGACAACCATCATTCTGAACTGGATGCCATCCAGTCAAACATGAAGGAGATGGCCAAGATGATACAAGCAGTGGTGCAGCAACAGGAGAGCCAGGACAAAGCTCATCAAGCTTTGGTAGATCTAGTTGCCAACCTAACTGGGATTGTCGGGTCACTCATCAAGGAAGTAGGTAAGCCTCGCTGTTCACATCAGTCCTCCTGTTCTGAAACCACAACCAGTGCACACCTCAATGATGTAAGTTTCCATTCTTCATTTGAATATCCTACTCGTGAACAGACTCCACCACCGGTTGTAGAAAGAGTGGTGGAGCATAGTGAATCTGAGGCCGACCCTAATCAGGATTTTATTTCACAGAATAATTTGAAAACTGAAAATGTGAATAAACCTGTAAAAATCCCGTTTCCAGATGCTCTAATCAAACCGTTTTTAAAAGAAAAAGATCCAACACAGGATGAACGATGGGAAAAGTTTGAGAGGCGTAAAATTAACTCATTATTTTTAAATACGCTTAAACAAGATCCTGATAATGTTGAATGTCTAAAAGGTTTGAGTACCCGAAAACGACGGCACAAATGTCCCGAGCAAGTAAAATTAAGTGTTAGTGTGAATGCCGTGTTTAAGGGTACCCTTCCCCCGAAACTCCAAGATCCAGGGGCACCTATTATTTCAATTCAAATAGGTGAAATTACATTGAATAGAGCATTACTGGATCTTGGAGCATCTGTGAGCATAATTCCAGGGAGTCTGTATGATCAGCATGAATTTGGTCCATTACAGAGAGTTAACACCACCGTGGTGTTGGCTGATCAGACTCCCGCACATTCTCGGGGGATTGTAAAGGATGTGATTGTGAAAGTAGGAGAGTTTTATTACCCAGTGGATTTCTTGGTGTTGGTTTGTGTGAAGAACACAGAACCAACTATCATTTTGGGTAGACCATTCTTGGCCACTGCTCAGGCAAATATTAATTGTGCTGAGGGAATTATAAGGATGAGGTTTGGGGCTCAGAAAATGAGTCTTAAAATGTTTCCAAACTTGCCAAACCCGAAAGCTAACAAGTGTGGATCACCTGAAAAGGTGAATCACATAGTCGAGAATGCTTGTTTTGTGAATGACAGGTTAGCTGAGCAGAAGGATGGTGAAACGCCAGACAGTGGAAGAACTAAACGGGTCAGAAAGAGAAGGCGGAAAGGGAAGAAACCGCGAGTTCATGATGTAGATCAAGAACTCTTTTCTTTGTTTATGAAGGCTTGGAGAACATATGATGATGAGAGGAACTTAAGTGCAGGGAAGGAGGACTGCAAACATCCCACCCGACCACCATGATGCAAGTAAGGAAAACTGCGTCTGGCTGAGGACGTTAAACTTAGCACTCTTAGGAGGTAGCCTAAGGTATGTTTTACAATTATGTCTAGTTAAATGAACTTTGCGGGTGTGTTCAATAGAAACCCTCACGAGACTCAACTCGTCCACTCGGGCTACCGAGGGGTTTAAAAGGCTTGATGCATATGCTAAATGCATTCGTGATTCCTACGAAAGTGAGTTAGGACTTTGTTTGATTTATTTATTTTTTGTGTTTTTGTGTGCGAGCCGCCCAAGTGTGGGGAAGTTTCATGGGTTTTCAAGTCAGTTTGATGCTCTTAGGTTGGTTCGAGTTTAACTTTGCAGGTTTAGATTGATCCTCCCGTACTCAATCTCTATTCGGGTGGTGATGTTCGAGATTCGTATTCATGAAAAAGGCAACCCAATAGCAGATTTTGAATACGATCGCGAAAGAAATGCTATACGATCGTGTGAGGTTGGATTGAAGACAGTTACAGTTCGAAACCAGCTAAGTCCTTTCCAATTCTCTGTATAGTTTTGTTTATTTATTTATTTATTTATTTTATATATTTGCATAATCTCCCATCCTACATTGAGGACAATGTAGTGTTTAAGTGTGGGGATGGGAGACTGAGTCTGTATTTTGAGTCATAAAAAATAATATCCATAAAAAAAAATAAAAATTTTTTTTTTTTCAAAAATGTCATTGAATTAGAATTTTTGCAAATAAATGGAAAATGATAGATATAATTGAAAACTGCTTGTGAATTGAAATAAAAAAAAATAAAGAATAGAAAGTGCGTCTGATTTGTAATGTTTTGGTAGGCCCAACCGACTTAAGATCTTAAACATCCTGATAATGTATCTAGGTTTAAATGAATAATTAATTCAGAATATCTTGTGGGTTCTCATCTTAGGGGTGTCGGTAAGTTCGAAACTGTCAACATAGGGTGATAGGTACCTTTATAAGCAAAAATTTATAAGTTTTTAAAATTATTTGGCACACCGCTTTATTTTTATGAAAATAAATTCGAAAGTTAGTGGCACCCGCATTCCATAATCCATCTTGCATGAGCTTAATTAAATCAATTGAAAGCTTGAGTTTCGCCTACGTGTTTCCCTTCGGGATGGTGACTTGGAGGATACACCCATGGGCGGGACTTAGGTGATCAATAAGTTTGGATGACTAAGTTAGGTTTATGTGTTTCCCTTCGGGATGGCGACTTGAAGGATACACCCCTATTCCGAAGCTTATGAATTTCATTGCTTAAGAACTGCAGCCTACGTGTCATATATCGTGTTCCAGCGTGATTGAAACACCACTGGGTTAGGTTCATTCATAAAATAATAATAAAAGCTAAAAACATGCACCCATCGATCCATAATTCCATAATTTTCAAAAACATATAAATTGGTGTTTATAATGGTGAGAAATCTATATGGTTTAACCCAGGCCTAAACATGACCTTGAGATGGAATTAGGCTAAGTCGTAGTTTTCTGATTATGAGACCCATAGATAGACTGTTGGCTTGGTAATAGATAGAATAATAGATCACATAATCGGGTTCTCGAGAGTCGGTGGTTGGGTTTAGTCGGATAGAAATATCAATTGTTACAGTTAGCGCGTGATTATATTTGAAATGATTAAATGAATGAGAGTGTGAAAAGCAGGTTCCCAATTATGATTCCATTGCAAATATTTTTCGGGACGAAAAAAAGATAAGTGTGGGGATGTGATAAATGGTTGATAAACCCGTGCTAATTGTACATAATCATAAGTTTTTAACCCAAATAATGTATGAAATAATTTAGTTTGACTTGTATATATTTTTTATAGGTTTTTATATATAAGTAGTTAAAAATGATAAAAATCATGTAAACTAAATGCCAAAAAGGATTAACAATAATTAGATTAAAATCAATTGAACTTAAATATGATTGTATATGATTTAGTATTAAAAAAAATAGTATTGCTTTGACTTGGTGGAATTATTTTACACAGGTTATGCAAAACGTGGGATTTGGGAATTGTGAAGGATAAATTCAATTTAAGAAAACTAGTTAAATGAATTAACTACTTGAAGATGCTGGAGTTTGAAAGTAAAGAGAAACATCAAATATCAATTGATATTAATTTTGTTGCAACTAATAATTGTGGGCTCATTTGTTCTACTACGAAAACAAATGGAATTTGAAGTGGGCCATGAATTAAATTAGTTGGGCTGAACCAAAGGGAAAAACTGGAGCCGAAGAGATCACATCAGTGAGAGCAATTGAAGAAAAAAGGGGATTAAGCTTTTGACGGCAGAGGATTTGAAAACAACTCTCGACATAAGGAAGCAGGTCACGAGAGGAGTGATGGTATTTGAGTTTGTTGTTATTATGTGTGGCTAAAATTACTTGTGGCTTCCTTCAGGCGGACGGTTCGTATAGGGTTTCATGTTTTGATTCAGTTGTTTATATTTTGGATCTATTTAGTTTCTGACAATAACTTTATAGATTGATGTATTGGTTATTTTAAATAGTTTATTTGAGTACTTTGAATTTGCTTGCTTTACGATTTTGTTCGGTTGATAACAAAACCTAGTAGCAGGGTTGGATGACTAAAGGGGGTAACTTGGTATTCATAAATTGGGTGATTGAATTGTATATGTTTGTGAGTGGTTTGTGTATATTTTAAGTGTAGGATCGGTGAATACAAGATGGTTCTATTCTAGTTGAGATTGGCGGAAAAAATCACAACTAAGCAATGTAAACAAGTAAACAAGAAGAATACTGATAATTGCAATTTGTATTAAGCTTCAAAGATTACAAGATTACAGAGAAAACTCTTAAGAAAAAGCACACTTATACAATGACTCTAAGTACTACTTATATAGTAACTTAGAATCAAGACAGACCCTTGATTCTAAGGATCAGATCTAACACAAGCCGTTGATCTTGTATTGAAGCTATTCTACATGTAACGACAATAAATACTACAAAAGTTATCTTTACTCAAACGTCTTCTTAGGCATCATTGCTTGAGTCCTTGGAAGAAGAGCGTCATTGTCTTTTATTGTCTTGCACCAGTAACATTCTTTCTACGTGGAGTGTGTCAGTGTTGCAGCAGAAAGTTGTAAGTGGTAATGGTTGCTTTTTCAAAGCCAGTCAGCTGCAACGTTTGATCTTCAGAGGGAATCGCTATCAGCAGCAATGTTGTTGATCAGCAGCAAGACACAACTATCCACAGCTGCTGATGATTTGCCTATCAGCAGCAACTTTGGTCTTCAGCAGATAAGGCTATCCGCAGCAGATTTGTTCTTCAGCAGAAGAACAAGTATCCGCAGCAGATAAGCTTATCCGCAGCAGTTTGTCGATCTGCAGCAAAATCTGAGGTCCACAACAGTTGTACTTAGAGAATTTTGTAGCCATCAGTTTTTTTTCTACAAACTCCCCCTAGACTGATGCTACCAAAACTCTCTTACTACTTTTGTTGCTGAAGCTTTTCCATATTGTAGCCTATCCTTTCTACCTCATAGCCTCTTGGGTCCTGGCTGGGATTGTTTAGAGGAAGCTCAGATAGAGTCTTTATGTCTTTTCTTGACATTTTGAAGATGGCCTTGCTTGAACATATCATCTTCTGTCCTTTAACATCAATCAAGATAAACCCGTTGGTATCAGCCTTGAAGGACTAACTGGTGAATGGAGAATGGGATTGAAGAGATTTGGCATCAATGATTACATCTTTACTAGGGTTGAAGTGATGTTTGATTGCTAGCAAATGATGTCGCCCACCTTCATTCTCTGGCTTATGGGCTTCACCCAACTCCAATATTCTTCTTAGATCTGAGTCTGGGAGTTGCAGTACCTCATCAACAGATTTATAGATAGATCTTTTATGTTCTTCCTTTCCCCTGAAGACTTCAAACCATTTGTCTTGAGTGTTGTAGAACCAGACAACTATTTCTCTTGAGTCTTCTAGTGTGATGGTAGGTTTGGTTTTCTTCTTAGAAGGCTGCTGATGAGGAGGATCTAGGTGGAGGGATTTGGACTTTGTGGGAAGAGAGGAATGAGGTCTAGGCTAAAGAGTGGAAGTATGGTGGGAGGAGGAAGTAGTGGATGAGGGAGAAGGCTTGGGTTTCTTTGATTTGTGTTCAGCAGTTTGAGTTATCACCCTATTCTTGGAGCCTGTCTTCCCCAATCTTTCTTCCTCTTCCTTCTTGACTTTGGAGTACAAGGCTTGTAAGTTCATGAAACTCATGGGGCCTAGCCTTTTTTCACTTTCTCCTCTGGCCTTCAGGAAGTCAGTCATGACCTTCCTTTCTTCATGGGTCCTTATGTTGAATGCAATGGTCTTCTTGGATTTTTGTTTGGCTTTTTCTTCTTCTTCTTCATCCCTTTTCTTATTTTCCAATTGACCTTGCTGACCCATGAAGGCTCTGTAGATTTCTTTATTTGATAGTATCTCAAGGTAGTCTGCATCCTTACCTTGAGAAATCAGAGCCGCTATCCATTCTTCTCTCATTTCTTTGGCAAGTTCAGAATCAGTTATTCTGAACTTAGCCTCTTCCCTTTTCTTCTTCTCCCTTTCTTCTTCTTCTTCTTTATTAAACTGTTCCTGCAGCTGAAGAGCTAGGGCTTCATCTTCTTGTAATTGAGAAGCTGTAGGAAATATGGTTTTGAGATCATCCAGCTGTTTAGCATACAGCTGGATTTGTTGTTCTCTGAAGAGCATGACAGCTTTTCTTTCTTGAATTTTTCTTAGCTCTGTCATCTCCTCTTCTTCTCTTCTTCTTCTTCTTTCCTCCCATTCCCTTTGCTCTTTCATCAGTCTCTCTTCCACCTCTTCAGTCATTAATCCCTTCCCCTTGGCTTTGGTTGATGCCTCTGCTTCAGCTTCATGGATCACAACAGCAGATGTTTTAGATACCGTGGGATCTCTGCTTCAGCTTCATTGGCAGTTTGGGGAGTGGATGGGGGAAGGTTTCTTGCTTCATATTCTTCCCATTCACACCCAGTTACTTCCTTCCAACTTTTCCTTACATCCTCCAACTCTGTTCTTCTAGATTCTGTTGCAGTGTTCAGAGTGGCGGTTGGTGAGGAGAGAAAAGAGAAATCTAAGTCAGAGGAGGCACTTCTGCAAGGCGTCCCTCCTTTTCAAGATGAGCTTTGATAGTCTTGATCATTGCTTGGCTCTCTAAGGAGTTGACATTGCAGATATTGTTCTGAGCTCAAAAATGTTGTATAGGAAGTCTGAGTTGAGGAGTAGGATCTTATTGATGTGGTTGAAGAAGACAGATGATCCATCACTCAGAAAGAAGGTGAAGCCAGAGGGCCCAGTGCACGACCATCCTAGCACTGCCAGTCCTCTGACCATCTCATTGTGTATGAAGCTTCTCCAGCAAACAGTTTCTTCGTCAGTTAAAGTACAGCTCCCGATCAGGTCAAGTCTACTTGGAGCTAGTCTTTGTGCTGCTGCTGTAGAAGATTTTGCGCGGTCTTTAGGATATGCCACCCTGTTTGCTTCTTCTAATAGTGCTTCAAACCAGGGCATATTTTCCTCCATTAAGTCTTGGAACCTGCAGACAGCAAGTTTTGCTGAGAGATCTAAAGAGGTGTTGATGCAGCTGGATAAATACAGTTCAAGCACTTGAAGAGGATTTAGTGCATCCCAGTTCAGATCTTCTACTCCGCTGAACTCTTTCCCAATCCAGAATCTCTTGGATTGACCATCATACCCCCAAGCTAGTATGGAGTCAAAATCTAGCTTGTCTGCAGTCAGTGTGAATTTGGGGGCAGTGGTTAGACTTATTATGGCCGCTGCTTCAGGAAGAATGCTGACTGATGGAGGTGTGTCTTCATGGTGACTTGTATTTGTCAACACCTCATCACAGGCTCGAACAACCAACTTCCAATCCTCAGTGATTTCTTCCTCTTCATCTACTGAGTCTGGCAAGTCATGAACTTGAACAAAGGCAGGTTTGAATAAGGAACATTGAAATGCAGCCTGCTCTTGTATCCAGTCCTCAAGGCTGCCAGCATCATCTTCTACTGCGACTATCTCCCCCTTTTTGGTTGCATCAGTGTAAAGGGTTGCATCTGTTTGAGTTCCCACTGATACAAGGGAAGGAGTAGGCACAGCTGGGCATTGATGGGCTTCATGCATAGAGACTTGGTGCCTTAGTTTGGACACTCTAGCCTCTAGCATAGCCACCCTAGCCATCAATTCCATATTTTTGAGTTTCAGACTGTCCTCATCCACAGTTGTGGAATCCTTGGAGCTGGATGGGGTCTTAGGCCTAGCCTCTACATCCCCATCACCCTGGTTTTCTTGGCACCTGGGATTCCTCTCAGTGAAGAGTGTTTCAAAGGAAACATCCTCACTGTGAGTTGCCGTGGTTAGGGTCTTAGTGATGTTATCACTATCCTCTTGGTTAGTTGATGTACCAGGAGTAGTGACAGCCCTTTCCACATTCACTCTATCAGTACTCCCAGAGTGAACCTTCTTGGGTGATGAACTTGGGTTAGGTGCACTAGCAGCCAAGTCAATCATTACCTCCGAGATAGTGGTTGTTTGAGAAGGTATATCATCTTGACAAGGTGCCTCTGCACTTAAGTTAAGAGAAGAAAAATAATGGAATGGCTCAGTGGGTTGTTCTATGGATCCGGGATGTGATCCTGATCCTAATAGAGAAGCTTCCAAGGAAGTCTCTCTAATGATGTGGCTATCCCTTTTGATATTCTCATCAGAATGTTGGGATTCTGAATGAGGGATTTTAGGTTGGGATTGGGCCTTTGAGACAAGAAGAGAAGGAGTCTTCTTGCTCCTTTTTCTAGTATATTTTGCCGCAACTGGGGCCCTTTGTTCCAGTTGAATGATAACATCCAAAACAGGTGTAAGTAATTTATGTGCCTGTGCATCCTTAGTAGTATGCACAGGGGTTTGAACAGTGGAAGCAGATTGTTGTTCGGGATGTGAAGAGGAGGGTGTGGGATCAGTATCAGCTGGGATTGCTGAACTGTCACCCTGGGTACTTTGTATGTTCATCATTGTAGATAACAATGGAACATTGACCCCTGAGAACTTTTTGGAAACAGTTCTCATACTTTGAAAAATGTTATTTTTATGTCCCAGTATAAGATAGATTTTTGCAGATTTTGAAAGATCTTTTAATTCGTTATTGAAAACCTCCTGCAAGAATCTTGGGTACATAAAAACTGATTGCTTTGCACTTTCTTGAAGGTTATATCTCAAACCTTCAAATATGAGATGTGCAAAGTTGAAACCCTGGCTAGAAACCATACCATGAACACTAGAGGCAAGTGCAGAGCTCACTTGATGCCATCCACTTCTCTTCTGGGATATGCATTGTAGAAGAATGTGGCATAAAAACTTCCATGGAGGGCCCATCAGCGCCTTTTCGATTGTGTACTCATTCTGATTTCCAGTGTACCCTATGGATACAAAGGTCCTCATGTATTCTTCCTTCGAGTATGAAATGGCGGCCCCCTCGTCTTGAAGCTTGAGATGTTTTCGTAGAGTAGCTTCAGTGATGGTGATGTCTTTGCCATCTACCTTTGTCACACCCCCAAATTCCACTAACGAAGTTTTACCGTTTGGAAGGTGACACATCAGGATCTCAGTCATTAGTTACATCAAACGACACTATATGGGACTCAAATTGAAATATTATAAAAGTTCAGAGTTAATGCGGAAGCGTTTTAAACTAGAAAGAAATACGCAAAACAAACGCGCCTAAATTAAGCTTAATAAAACAAATGGATTGTTTTAAATGTTTGCATGAGAATGATATGACAGTAGGACTCCATGCATGTCCTAGGTGTGCAACCTGTGCCTTAGCGACCTGAGAAACATGTAAGAAAAAGTGTCAACACGAGGTTGGTGAGTTCACAGGTTTCAATTTTACAATAAGAGAGTGTTTGCCAGATTATGTACATTCAATATGCGTATCTCTAGGTAGCTAGCCTATGTTCATGTCTTACTAAAGCGCTCGCAACCGAAGCTGACAGTTGTGTTTGTATGCCTCCTGCCAGATCTATCAACTCTGGCAAATGTGAGTAGGCTAACATTTCACCCGTTCGACCTCCAATCGAGTTAGCGCGACTAACGCGGGTGGGGCTTGTCAAACCCAGTAGTACTACTAAACATTACCTCGCTAAGATCCATATTAACGGTTCGATGTATGATGAGGACTTTCTGTGATAGTGTGTCACGCTTAGCCTCAACAGTAATAACATATGAATTACAATAATCTAAAATAGTTGTGTCATGTTTTCTCCCTCGACGAGAAAAACATGTAACATAATGTTTGTCTGCGTACCTGTTTCTCCCCCATGGGGAAAACAAGTAAAAGTACGATAGTTGGTGTTCATGTTTGTTTCTCCTCAACAGGAAAACAAGAAAAATACGTTTGTGTGTAAGCATGTTTCTCCCCCGATAGTAAAACAAGTAAAAAGGGGCCGTGAAACTCACCTGAGTCTGAGCAGAGCGTAGTAATTAGCACCACACAAGGATGCAGCACTAACCGCAAATGGATTGCACGCGGACAACCTATGAATACCCTAGAATAAGATGTGACAATTATGAACATGTAAGAGTTTGTGGCAACGACACGGAAAGATTAGAACGTCTTAATGGATTCTAAGGATTTGTGAGTAGACGAACGTGTCTACGGGAATATAGATTTCTCAATATAATTATTAAGATAATTACGTTACGTGTCGAACGTCTCTGATTACGAATAATATTAATATATAAATATATTTGTACGTTTATACCATTAAAATGATGACTAGGAAAATAATACAATTAATATATTATTTTGAACTCTTAGGAAATATACGATAATCATTTACGTGACAAAAATAATAAATATGTTAATTTTATTTGAGGATATAATGCGTGAGTAAATAGTATAAATAATTATATTATCAATTGGTTCGAAACATTACACGAGATTTATAAACGAGGCGAAATAATATAAATATATATATTATTATTTTTTTTATAGGAGTCAAGGGATGAAAATAATATAAATATATTATTTTATACGAAGTCGTGGTTTGAAAATAATATAAATATATTATAATTAAAAGTGGGTATTTTCAACAAATATGAGTTACAAACCAAACCCGAGCCTACGGGTGGTTTTCGGGGTTAAAACACATTTATATATTAATATAATAATAGCGTGGTAGTTTTTATAATAAAATAATGTTTGAAAATCGATTTAAAAACGAAATGGGGGTGAGGAGACTCGAACCCGGGTCTCCTCCCCAATAGTCTAATGCTTTAACCATCACAGCCCGCTAGGGAATCGCAATTAAAACCGGATCGGATTGCTTTTATCAAACAGATTCATGTGATTTCCATCCCAAATACCCCTACGATCAAATCCAGTCCCGAAACCCCTCCATTCGATCGTGACAGGACAAGGATTCATGGGGCTTTTGTTCACCAGTCGATTACGAGTCAGTAGGTGTGATCAATTGCAAAAATCGTTGAACTTAAGACCGTTAATTTCATGTTCGAACATTAGAGCCCAAGGTTATGAACTCAAGATCAAAATTATTGAATCCGATAATATTTTGGATTGGAATTATGGGGTTTTCACTCATTAAAGGCTTGCGAATCTGTTGGTATAAATTAATTGGATTTAAAACGAATGTAGATTAGGATTCGATTAACTAGGTCATACGAAGAACCCTAAGATCTGGTTCATCATCGATTTGATGATATAAGACCTTGGTTTGATAGGGCTTTCAATCTAGACCTCGAGACGAGTCTGAGGACTTGATTGATTTCCTTAATTGGTATCGAATTGATATGGTTCGATTGGAATCCGAATGAACATGAACTATAGATCAGGGTCTTGATCAATTCGATGTTATAGGCCTCTAAAAGGTTAGGGCTTTCATTCAGAGGATAAAAATGAAGTTAATGGCGTATTCGATTACCTGTGATGATATCGGAAAAGTGGAGATCGACTAAAAGTCAGTCGCGGCTTCTCTAGCTATTCCCCGGCGTTCACAGCTGCATCTTCGATCACAATGGATGGTGTAACAGGTTCAGGGATGTTCGATTTAGGTGTGTAGGGTGTTTGTACATGAATTGGTAATCGAAATTTGTCGAATTCGGTTGATTTAGCATGAAGTTCGAAGGTTGCGGGGTTTAATTCCCATTATTGAGTTTAATTAGACAATGATAGTGTTTTTAATCGGTAGTTAAGGCCGTGAATGTCATAATTTATGCGAATTCAGTTTCAATTTTACATAGAAACGATCGTGGACTTGATTTGGATTGTATACTGCTAGTTTGACTTTAGAAAGTCAAACATAAATCAAATTAGGGTTAATTACAGAATTAGTCCCTCTGGTTTCCTATTTCTAAGTTTGGGAAATGACAGAAATAGTCCCTAAGGTATGAATTGTGTT
Source organism: Smallanthus sonchifolius (assembly GCA_023525975.1). Taxonomy (NCBI): domain Eukaryota; kingdom Viridiplantae; phylum Streptophyta; class Magnoliopsida; order Asterales; family Asteraceae; genus Smallanthus; species Smallanthus sonchifolius. The sequence goes on from CM042043.1 coordinate 24,440,869, forward strand.
AGGACTTGGTTAGTTGACTTTCAGAAGTCAACAGGAACTTAAATTTTGACTTTGACTTTACAAAATCAATTAAAATTGAGTTTGGGCTAATCACACCATTAGTCTTTGTAGTTAGGGTTTGAAGAAACGACAGAAATAGTTCTTGAAGTTTGAGATAGGGTTAGATAGGTTAACTATAACTGGATTTTTCTAACAGAGTTAACTGGAAAAGTTCGGATTGTCACAATCTTGGCTTGGAATTGGGTTATCCCCTGTTCGGTAGAGTAGACGCAGAGTTCCAGATGTCCTCCATATGAGGGATGTAAATGGTTGGGTTTACAGTGAGTGCATGGTGTATCTTTGATTGACAGAGAAAGTCGATCATGTCATTGAATCCCTCGGACTTCTTTCCTTTGATTAAGTATGTCGTGAGGTTGTGATATGGAGAGAACTTATCATAGGGATGGTTTATGTCTACCTCTGCCATTTTGTTGGGTTTGAAGGGAAAGAGGAAGGTTTTTGAAGGGTGGTTAAGGATGGAAAGCTTTGAATGTGGTGGAGGCTTGAGATAAAGTGATGGGAGTTAGGGTGAAATTGAATGTGAAGAGGTGGTGAAGAAATTTGATTTGTGTTATAACAGCAGAGGAGAGAAAAAGTAAAAATACTTGTACAGTACAACCTTGTTCACTTTTTACTGTTACAGCTGTAATACACTAAAGCAGTCATGGTAAAGACTGAAAGTAATTTTTTTTAGCGGGTAAAGGTTAATTTGGACTTATATTTACCCATCAGCAACAAACTTGGTTGCTGCGGATGGTTAAGCCTATCCGCTGCAAGCTTGGTTGCTGTGGATGGTTAAGTCCGTCAGCAGCAAACTCAATTACTGCTGATGGATGCAATAATCCGCAGCAAGGATGTTGTTGCTGACAACCTTAAAGCTATCCGCAGGAAACTTGTTCCTGCTGATAACTTAAAGCAGTCAGTGGCAAATTCTTTGCTGCTGATGATTAAACCTGTCAGCAGCGAAAAAAGTTGCTGCTAACTTATAACTTTTATTTTCAACAAAGGACAAACACATTTACAAAACAAAATTTTAGAGACAGATTTTAATCAAAGTTCATCATACCAATAGATTCAACTAAATATCTAAATCTAGCTTCATCAAAAGGTTTTGTAAACAAATCAGCATATTGCTCATTGTTATGAACTTTGGTTAAAATAATTCTCTTTTTCTCAGCTTGATCTCTTATGAAGTGATACCTGATGTCAATGTGCTTTGTCTTGGAGTGTTGCACCGGATTTTTTTGTGATTGATATAGCACTCATGTTGTCAATGTGAATGGGAGTTGCCATGAAAGTCATCCCATAATCCAGCATTTGGTTTTGTATTAAGATGACTTGTGCACAGCAACTTGAAGCTGCAATGTATTCTGCTTCTGCTGTAGAAGTTGAGACACATGTTTGCTTCTTGCACTGCCATGAAATCAGTCTCCCTCCCAGAAACTGACATCCCCCTGATGTGGACTTTTTGTCCAAGTTGCATCCCCCATAATCACTGTCAGTGTATGCATACAGATTGAACTTGTCATTTTTAGAGTACCATAGCCCAAGTCTTGGGGCTTCCTTTAGGTATCTATAAATTCTCTTGACAGTTTGAAGATGTGAATTCTTTGGAGCTGCTTGTAATCTTACACAGAGATATACTGCAAACATGATATCTGGCCTTGAGGTAGTGAGATACAAAGCCTGGAGGCTGTTTGACATATACTTCTTCACCAATCTTCCCATACAGAAAGGCACTCTTGACATCCATTTGATAGACCATGAAATTATTTGATGCAGCATATGCCAGGAAGATTCTGATGGCCTCCAGCCTGGCAACAGGAGCAAAGACTTCATCATAGTCAATTCCCTCTTCCTGAGTGTAGCCTTGAGCTACAAGTCTGGCTTTGTTCTTAACTACAATGCTTCTCTCATCTTGCTTGTTCCTGAATACCCATCTTGTGCCAATGGCAGATTGACCAGGTGGAAGATCAACAAGTTTCTAGACATCCTGTCTCTTGAATTGCAGCAACTCTTCCTGCATTGCCTCAATCCAACTGCTGTGTTTCAGAGCTTCATCTATCTTCTTGGGTTCCACCTGAGATAGAAAACATGAGAACAAACATATATTGGTCTCATGAGATTTTCTTCTTGTTAGAACTCCTTGGTGAACTTGGCCAAAAATATTTTCCAGAGGATGTTCCTTGTTGATCCTCTGTGCTGGTACGACCTCCAGTTGTATCCCTTGCTCAAGATTGCTTTGATTTTGATCAGGGATTTCTTCATTCATGGTGGAAGAGTCTTCAATATCAACTGCTACATCAATATTATCAGCAATAGTATTTACAGCATCTACAGCATTTACCGAAGAGTCTTCATTCAAATTTTCATTTTTAGACAGGCTGTTGCTGGTGACATTGGAGAGTCTGGTTCCAGCTTCACTTGCTTCAATGGCTTCCATAACAGATGGAGGATCAATGGATGGTCTTTTCAGACTGATGGAAGATTTAGGAAAATCCAGTCTGTAGTCAGAGGAGAAAGAGGAAGATGGTGTTTGTGAAGAGGTAGATTCCATATTTGAGAAGATGAGAGGCTCAAATATTTTGGTGAAGGATTCTATGTCAAAGAGCCAGTTTTGGCCTTTTCCCTGTTCACAGACAATGTGTTCTCTACATTCCACATTGGCTGATTCTTCCACAATTCTTGTTCTTGAGTTGAATACTCTGTAGGCCTTGGATTGAGAGGAATAGCCCATAAAATATCCTTCATCAGATTTGGCACCAAACTTAGGAAGAACCCCATGTGTGATCAGAATTATGCATGGACATCCAAAAGATTTTAGAAATCCAATGTAGGGAACTCATTGAAACCATAGTTCATAAGGTGTCTTGTTGAGAGGCTTGACTGTGAGAACTCTATTTTGCATAGAGCAGGCTGTGCTTACTGCTTCTGCCTAGAATGTGAGAGGCAGTTTTGAGTCAGCCAACATAGATCTTGCTGACTCAATTAGAGTTATGTTTCTTCTTTCAACAACTCCATTTGGTTGAGGAGTTTTTGGAGCACTGTATTGTCTTTCTATTCCCTTGCTTTCACAGAAACAGTTCAAGGTGTGGTTCTTGAACTCTGTGCCCTGATCACACCTTATGATCTTTTCCTTCTGATTGCTTTGATTCTCTATCCTAAGAATGTAAGATTTGAGAATCTCAGCAGTTTCATCTTTAGTTCTCAAGAAGTATACCCATGAGAATCTGGTGTAGTCATCAGTTATCACCAGACAGTATGACTTCTTGCCCATTGACATAATATTTGTAGGACCAAAGAGATCAATATGCAGCAGTTGTAGTAGAGTGTCATTTGTATTCAAAGTCTTGGGCTTGTGAGAACTCCTGTGTTGCTTCCCCTTCAAACAAACAATGCAATGATCTTCTAGCTAGAATTCTTTGTCAGGAAGCCCTCTGACAAGATTATCCTTCACCAATTTGTTGATGGTTTTGATGTTAACATGGCTTAATCTCCTGTACCAGAGATCTAATTCATCAACTGAAGCTTTTGACAGAAAACAGGATACACTACCAGATGGAGTGACCTCATTCATGTCAAGCACATAAAGATTTTCTTTTCTCTGATCAGTTAATAAAATCTTTTCTGGTTGAGGTTTGGATAAGCCAAGAGACAGTACAAAGCATTCTTTATCTGTGAAGAGCATCCAATGCTTTTGATCACAGACCTGAGAAACACTCATGAGATTGAAGTCCAATTCTTTAACATAGTTTACCTTTTCAATACTCATTCTTTCATTGGACATAGTTCCTTGTCCAGTAATAGATCCTCCTTTTGAGTCACTTCCAAAGGAAACATATCCTCCATTGAAATGTCTGAAGTTGGAGAGGATGGATTTGTTTCCTGTAAAGTGACTGGAACAACCACTGTCTACCACCCAGGTGTTATTCTTGTGACCTGGCTGTCCCTGCACATGAGAGAGATCTAGTTAGTGGGAGGAATCCAAGAGCTTGTATCCTTGTAAAAAAGGGTTCTCGGATTATCAGTATCAGCATGTGTGCATTCAACGGAACCAATGATGATTCTTGAAGGAATTTTGGCTTTCCAATGCTGAATTGGTGGTTTTCCAGCTCTCTTTGCTTTGTCAGCAGCAGATGTTGCAACTGAGGACATTGGGTTATCAGCAGCAGATTTTGTTGATGCTAATGGTTTTACTTGAACAGCAGCAGTCTTGGTTGCTACTGAAGACTTGTCTTTGGGTCGCTTGGGCTTTAATTGATCAGCAACATTTTTGTTGGTTGCTGATGGTTTAACTTGGGCAGCAGCAAACTTGGTTGCTGATGAAGGCTTTTCCTTTGATTGCTTGAGTCTTACTTGATCAACAGCAGTTTTGTTTACTGCTGATGGTTTAATCTCCGAAGTATGCCTACCCTTCTTCATCTTACTGATAGGCTTTTGTTAAAGAGGAATTTGATGAAGAACCTGGTTGAGAGGATTAAACTTACAATTTGCAACAAAGTGGTTTGATTCACCACAGATGATGCAAGATAGTTGAGGTTTTGGCAGATGCTTTCTTGGTGGGGATAGAGGGTTTCTGAACTGAGTTGCTTTGGCTTCAAAGCTTCTTACCTTTTTGTTCTTGTTTGTTTTCTCAAAAGCATGTTGCTTTAGGTTTCTTTGTTGTTGAAGGTAATAGAAGTAGGTGCTGGCAGTATGATTGTATTTCCCACACAGAAAGCATGATTTAGCCAGTTTGTCCCTTTGAAAGTACACATAGTCCTTTCTTTTGGGCAAATCTTTGAAGTTCCAAGGGTGAGCTTTGTTGTGCTCAAAGGTGGCTTCTTCCAATGTCTTTTGAACATATGGAGCTCTCTCTCTCCAGGCGCATGACATATGTCAAACACCTTCCTTTTTTGGATTGATTTGGATTGAGGCTTTAGTTGGTGGAGGTTGAAGACTGTCCCTTTTCAACAGTTAGCTTTCTTCCTTCTGGAGGATAGCTGATTCTGATTTGTTAGGTTGGTTGAGATACTGGTACTGTTTTTTAAGGGATGAAAGGGCTTGGATTGTTGGCTTTAATAACTTCACAGGTAGGTGGTGATGAAACTTTATTGGTTTCAGTGGAGTCTGAGCATGTTGACTCAGACTCAGATGAAGTAGTTCATTCTTGCACAGGGGTTTCTTGGACAACAGGGTCAAGATTTCAGTTGGCCATGTCAAGGTTGGAAAGATTGAAACTTGGTTCATGAATGGCTACATAGTCAGTTGATAGAGGAACAACATTGTAGGGTTGTTCAGCTTGGAATCCAAGACCAGCAGTTACCTTTTAATGAATTTGAGCATCCAAAAGTCTTTGCAGCTTTTTTAGATGCAAACTCATATTTTTCCACATTGACCTTTTGGTCTGCTAATTCGGCCCTTGTAGCTTTTAACTTAACTAGAAGATCATCAATTTGAGTTTCAAGGTTTGTTTGTTCATGTTTTAATGATGAAATTTCTTTCTTTAAACAATCAATCTTTTCCTTGTAACTGTTTTCAGCCTTTTTAAATTCAGATTTCATTTGGTGAAATTCTTCATTTTAATCTATGAGATTCTGGTTATGTTTCCTGTATCCAAGGACCTTATCAATACAAGCTTGAGTACAAAGATTTTCATATACCTGAGGTGGTACCTCTGATGTGTCTGCCATGAGAGCTTGATTGTTGGCTGGATTATCCTCATACTGGAAGCTCCAGTCAAAGTTAACAGTTCCAACAGCTGCACAAGTTGCAGTTTGTGCAGGAGGAGTGGCCTGTTGCTGTTGTTGTTGTCTTGGCTGAGCTTGGTGAGCTTGTCTAGTATGAGCAGCAGCTGGGTTTGCCTTTGGTGCCTTGCATTCTCTAGCAAAATGACCAAGTTGGTTACAGTTGTAACACATCAATTTGCTTTTGTCCAAGCCAACCCTGGTGTTAGAGTTGTTGCTTGGAACGGGTCTTCTTGTTCTTGAGTAGAACCTTTTTGCTCTTAGAGAGAGCATGGCATAGGAGTGCTATATATCCATTTCTTCTAGATCATCTGGATGAAAACATTCCAGATCTTCCTTGATAAAGGAGATATTGCTTGAGTTTTCAGAGACAAAAGCAGCAAAGGTTGATGTTTGAGGTGGGGCTTCAAGAAAAAATGGTGAGTTGTTTGATTGAGAGGTTGGAGTTTGGGGATGAGTGACGATGGGAGGATAATAGTTGCTTGAACTAGGACCTGAGTGGTCAGAGTGGAGGGCAGAAGAGGTGGTGGTGGATGTTGAGGATGTTTGGTAGCTTGAGCTTCTTTCCTTGGCCTGAATCATCTCTAATTCATAGGTCTTTAGCATACCGAAAAGCTCAGTCATCTGTAGAGTCTTTAGTTTCTCAGTTCTTCTGATGGACACTGTGTAAAGTGTCCAGCAACTGGGTAGAGACCTGATGAACTTCTTGAAAATATCTTCATTCTCCAGCTTCACTTTTGAGCACTGCAGCTCACCTACAAGATAAGTATATCTGCTATATAAAACAGTTAGAGGCTCACCTTCCTTCTAGACGAAGTTTTCATATTGCTGCTTCAGGATGTCTCTTCTGTTTTCTTTTACTTCCTCTGACCAGCAGACATCTTCTGAAGAGCCTCACATAGCTCCTTTGCAGTTTTGTATCCTCTGAAGTTGTGAAAAACTTCATTTGGTAAGCACATCTGGATGGCTCCCAAGGCCATGAAATCTACCTCCATTTTCTTGATGTCTTCATCAGAGTATTTGGAGGATTCTTTGGGAACCAGTGTACCTCCGGAATCAGCGGAGGCCACCATGGGTATGTATGGTCCATCTGTAATGGATTTCCACATCCCATATTCTTGATAGCAGAAGAATCTTTCCATTCTGTTCTTCCACATATCATAGTCTTCTCCAAACACCAGTCTTGGTGGTCTGCTGATGCTTCCAATGTCTTCAACTCCATTGTTTTGTGCCATTTTTGATTTGTGATAATGAGTGACTTTAACAAAGGGATAGTTTTGAATAGAACCAGAGAATGATTAAACAAGTGTGAGTTTGTTTAATCTGTGAGCCAAAGCTCTGATACCACTTGTAGGATCGGTGAATACAAGATGGTTCTATTCTAGTTGAGATTGGCGAAAACAATCACAACTAAGCAATGTGAACAAGTAAACAAGAAGAATACTGATAAATGCAATTTGTATTAAGCTTCAAAGATTACAAGATTACAGAGAAAACTCTTAAGAAAAAGCACACTTATACAATGACTCTAAGTACTACTTATATAATAACTTAGAATCAAGACAGACCCTTGATTCTAAGGATCAGATCTAACACAAGCCGTTGATCTTGTATTGAAGCTATTCTACATGTAACGACAATAAATACTACAAAAGTTATATTTACTCAAACGTCTTCTTAGGCATCATTGCTTGAGTCCTTGGAAGAAGAGCGTCGTTGTCTTTTATTGTCTTGCACCAGTAACATTCTTTCTGCGTGGAATGTGTCAGTGTTGCAGCAGAAAGTTGTTAATGGTAATGGTTGCTTTATCGAAGCCAGTCAGCTGCAACGTTTGATCTTCAGATGGAATGGCTATCAGCAGCAATGTTGTTGATCAGCAGCAAGACACAACTGTCCACAGCTGCTGATGATTTGCCTATCAGCAGTAACTTTGGTCTTCAGCAGATAAGGCTATCCGCAGCAGATTTGTTCTTCAGCAGAAGAACAAGTATCCATAGCAGATAAGCTTATCCGCAGCAGTTTGTCGACCTGCAGCAAACTCTGAGGTCCATAGCAGTTGTACTTAGAGAATTTTGTAGCCATCAGTCTTTATTTCTATATTAATGAGTGGTTTAAAGTGGTTGTGAGTGGATGAGATAAAAGGTATAATTTTTTTGTATATTTGTGAAAACATTTTTCACATATATAAATTTTTTAATATTTTTTTAAAGTGGTTTTAAGTGGAGGAGAGAGAAAAGGTAATGATATTATTTAATTTAAAAGAAGAGAGAAAATGTAGTGATTTTTAGTGTAATTATAAGGATAAAGATAAGGAACGGGTTTGCAACTTTGTTAGCAGTTGCATGTACTCCTGAATGCCCGCCATGTGCAGAATTATAGACGATATCAAAATTGAGCACCCTCGATTTAGACAACCATCATTGTTGGAAAGGTGTTGTAATCTTGTTGTCCAACAGATACTTTAAACTCTGCTGGTCCGTTTCGATCACGAAGTGTCGATTAACTAGGTAAGGTTGCCATTTTCGAACATCATGTATTATGGCTAATAAGTCCCTTTGTTGTGTTAATTTCTTCAAACTGCCCCTTTTGAAACTTGTCAACTTCTTACACTGTTGACCTCTCAAAATCACCTTCTGTCCATGTAACTTGAACTCAACAGTTTTGTCCTTATAATTCATTTTTATACACCCAAGGACTATATCACATCCCCCCAATGGTAGCATAACATACACATCAGACGTTAACCGTAGTATACCAACTTTCACTACATATCACAACATGACCGGCATGTGAAGGATCTTGATTAAATATAATTATTAATATTAATTTATTAGTTGATTGAGTTTTGTATTATACTATGAGTGAGTTTTTACTTATTTGATTATTTAATTGAGTTTGAATTAGGTTAGGATTAATATAGTGTTTATTATAAATATATGGTTAGAGATTAATTCTAAAGTGTGGTTTTGATTTTCCATATTAATAAAAGAGTCGATCTTGGTTGAGATCAAATTTTGTGTTCATGTGTTTGAGGCTTGATTTCCAACAATTGGTATCAGAGCTTGGGAAAAAAGAAAGTCGGTTTGAGAGTCGTTTTACCGAGAAAGAGGAGCAGCTCCTGTGGTTGTAGGGTTGCAAACAAAAGAAGATAGAAGGAAGTTGATGAAATTGCTCGAATTGTGAAAGTGTCGGTGTAGTTCCAAACGAAGGGTTGTGTGAGTCAACCAATGAAGATATCGATCTGAGCAATTCAAATTGAGTGAAGGACCAATTACCTGCGAATAGTGTAGGGATCTGCAAAGTGTTTACCTGTGCGATTCAGGGTGGTACGGTGTGATACCGGTGAAGAAGTATTAGAACCTGTGATCGGTTCAAACGAAGTGAAGAATACATCCAATCTATGAGAGATTGTTCAAACGATTGTGAGAGCTGCGTGAAAAAAGATCTGTGATAGATCAAGAACAATCTGTGTGATACGTATCAGTGTGGAAGATTCAAGCCGAAACCTGTGAAGTGTGAGTTCGGAAATGGCATTGAAGACTCGAGTGACTCAGTATGTACAAATCAAGATTAAGGGGAAGAATGAAGGATTAATCTTGATTAAATATAATTATTAATATTAATCTTGATTAAACATAACAATATTACCTCATCATATTGAACAATAAACAAAGCATTCTCATGGTAAAGTTAAAAAAGATAAAAGAGTAAATTGTCATTTTCGCTCATGTGGTTTGGTCAAAATTGTCACTTTCATCCAATAGTTTGTTTTCTTGTATCTGGGTTCTCGTGGTTTTAAAATCTTGTCAGTTTCATACAATCAGCAAACACCATCCGTTTTTCTCAATTAAATGAGAGGTATTTCAATCATTTGACATATTTGTTTTATTTTTTTATATTTTTTACTCTCACTTTTTGGTTAAAGATTTCATGGTTTTTGCTGACTAGATGAAAGTGGCAGGATTTTAAAAGGACTAAAATACTCCTCATTTAACTGAGAAAAATGAATGATGTTAGCTGACTGAATAAAGGTTTGCGGTATCAAGTTTAAAAACAAACTCGAGTAGAAATCAAATAAATGAAGTTCCTCCGACTTGTAAGTTGACTTGACTTGCATCAAATGTGTCAGATGGTGTTTAGGAGCGTGGTGGGAAAGTGTTTATTTAATTATTGACTTTTTCAAAAAGCCGATAAGTCAAAAAAATTAGCACTTTTAAAAAAAAGTCAATAAATTAATAAACCATTTTTAAAAGTCAAGAAATCCTGACTTTTGAAAATAATTTATTGACTTGTTAGCTTTTCAAAAAACAAATAAGTTATTTCCAAAAGTACATCTAAACACCCCCTCAATATCCCACAATATCCCACAGGTCTACAAGAAACATGTATGTATATATCAGGGTAACCGATTTGTCTCTTTATAGGTGTATTTTGACTCGACGTGTACGACTCATGACTCCTACGAGTTTAACATAAAATGGCGGAAATATAAATCATATATAAATAAAAAAAATTCCACTACAAGTGCAAGAGTACACACTACTTGTCTTCCTGATTGACATTGTACCTGACTCAACATTTTTAGATCATTCAACAAAACTGTAAACATGTTCTCATTTTGATTTTCCTTTACTTGAAGATTTCTTCTTCGATGCGTTTTTATAAGGGCTCTTCTTCACTTTCAATTTACTTGATGTTGATGAGGACTTCCCTTGCTGATTTCTTCGTTTCTTGTCGCTCTTCGCATTGTACATGTCAACAGCCTATTTCGCATTTTCATGAAAGTTTATAAATAATTAATGATTATTACAATGATTGTCTAGTTATTTGTGAAATAAAATCATTTAAGAGGTTTTATGCAATTTAATTACACTTTAGGTGACTTTAGACCCGCTTCACCATTCAACTCAAATCAAAACTAGCCAGTTTGTATTACATATTTACCTAGCTGACCCGTCAAAATCAAGCACAACCCAAACCGATCCGTTATCCATATATGTGTCGCCTCTAGAAAGTGAAAAGTGTGAAATCTTAGTACCTTTCCAACATTCAAAATTTCATGAGAATTCTTGGCCATTAACTTGTTGAGAATCTTGTCAGATTGTTGCTTCTCTAAGGAACCCATTCCTGATCCTTCGACAACAGGTAGGAACTGGAAAGATGAAGAAAGTGACCATCAAGATAAAACAGAAAGTTTGAATTAAATAGACCATTAGCTAAAGATCGGTGCATGTTTCACATACCTTCCTGTATTTCTTTTCGTGCTTCGGGGGCTTTTCACCAGCCAATTTTTTATCAAATTTACCGCCACTGGCAGTTGAAGTTGCTGCCATTCCTGCTACATTCTGTAGCTCATCCTTGCTAACCTTTCTTGGTGCAGTTTGGGTCCCAGTTATAGGCAATGCGGTTGCAGCAAGTTGAACATGACTGCCACACAAACAGGAGGGTTCAAATCGCGTATAAATTAGGATAATATCCATGATGAGCTAGGGAGATGTATGCAACAGACAGAATGATTAAATACAGTTTTATGATAGAAAAGAAAAGGTAAAACCTTGGCAGAGCACCAACTTTTGAAGCCTCTTTCAAATTATGCAAACGGTTTTTCTCTTGTTTGTCAACTCGCTGCTTCTTTTCTGATCGTCTCTTAGCAAAAGGATCGACTCCTGGCTCTGCAAAAAAAACAAAATTTGAGTAACTTAAACTCGATATTATACATTTATACTCCGTCGTACTGAAAACAAACCTCATAGATTCAGAAATTCAAACCTTGTACATCTCAAATGTAAGGTTTGCACCGATGTTTGTAGCTTTTTTAATACCAAGACCGTGATTCGGTTCATTTGATTGTTGCAAAATACATCTGTTTTTATTAGTAGTATTTATAGATGAAGAGTATCAAATAGTTTTTTTCTTTCACTACACTTCATTTCATATGCAAAGTATGTTTGGTAGTACCACTTTTGCTGTAGTCATGTAATGAATACTAACCATACAACAACTAAAGTATATACATACTTACCATCTGTCATCTTTGCCTCAATAATTGGAATGTCATTGTCATCATTTACCCGATCATAACCATGACGACGCTTCCAGGAACTCGTTTGTTCATCATAGACAAGCTTGTCTCTCTTTCGGTTTTGGATGCCTGTAAAAGAAACCAAACTGATCAGCAAAATTAACGGTCCTCAAATGAAAGTCTCGTTCCCAATTGTTTGATTAAAGTTCAAACTTTATCAGGTTTTTCAGATGTTTGACTGCCATAAGAACAAAATTTAGGTTATGTACTCACCTTTCTTTTTGGCGAAAACCTCCCACTTTGTTGGAGGTTTAGGCTTTGGCAGCTGCAAGGGAAAATGGTCTTACATGAGTTACAAAACAATGAAATAAAAAGAAACAAAAAAATTTAGAAAGTAATGTGTTATGCATGGATATAAAGCAAAATCACATAGCTTTTTAAAGCATTTTTCAAAAATACAAGAAATTATTAATGCATAATAGATGCAAAAAGTCATTAAGCCTCCCAATAATAACCAACTAGCATGCAGACAGTGCACTGCCTAACTGTAAAAATACTAGTGACCTTCAAATTTAACATGCATGAAAGCTTTAAGTTTGAGCAAATATCCTGGATTTTATTCTCTTAAAATTTCTGAATATAATGGAGACGCAAATATTAAAAATAATAAGATTCTTCTATCAAACTATATTACAGAAATCATGTTGTAAGTTTGTTCATATTTGATACTCCATGTTTTTTAAGAAAATAATTAACTGCAATAGGGATCAAATAGGAAGTTGAGCACGGTCAAGTTGTCCTTAATTCACACCTTCTAGTGTTTTACTAACCATATAAAACTTTACAAATACCATGAAGTAGAATACACTGGAGTAAATAAATAAGCACTAAAAATGCCTTGGAAAGTTCTAGGTAGACTTCACATTTATATGAAAATGAAATCTTGTTGAGTTGGGGGTGTATTTTAAAACTTGTGAAAACTTCAACATTGTTTAAAAGATATCAACGTATTTAAATGAAATTTTTATGCAAACATTTGAAGGAAAAGGAAATTTTTCAAGCAAATTTTTAATGTAAATGATGGTAAAAACAGAAAAAATAAGAAGAAAATAAACATACAGGCTTTTCTCTCGGCAATTTAGTGGATGGTGGTGGTAGAGAAACAATCGGCCCAGATGCATCTTCAGTAGAAGGCAGATTAAAAAGAGCATCCGCAACAGCCTGAATTAATTTAGTACCATGTGCTATGCACTCCTTCACAAGATCCTCCCTGATACAAATAAGTACACAAAATAGCATGATATAAGCACAATATAAACTAGAACAATACATATTATCAAAATAGGACACCATATCTTCCAAAACCAAAATATTTGATAAAAATTAATAACATTGACATTGCATCCAGGTAAAAGCATGGTTGTAAAAATCCCGATTAGCCTCCGATTAATCCCCGATTAATCGCTAATCCCTCCCTCACCGATTAATGGCCGATTAGTCATTAATCAGTCCGGTCGTTCAAAATCATTGCGCTTCAACATCATGATTTTGGTTAAAATTGGATCAAATTTGGTCAAAATTGAATCAAATTGGTCTAAATCACCTAGTGGAACTCATTTATGTGAGCTTTGAAGTATTATATTCATATTAATGTGTGTATATATAAAATTTTGAAAAATTACAAGTAAAAATTTCAATCCGATTAATTCCTATTAATCCCTATTAATCCCGATTAATCACTAGTCGGTACCTCACCGACCGACTAGCGTCTAGCGATTAATACAACACTGGGTAAAAGTAAATTCCACAGGGTTATTTCCAAACCTTGGTTTTAAAAAGCGACAAGGGCGCCAAGGCGACAGTGTCTAAAACCAAGGCGCAAAGCACACAGTCTATTGAACATGAAGCGCAAGGTGCTTATATAACTTCTTTTTTTTTATTTTTCATTGGTTTTTAGCATCCCATAACCAAAATTTAGCTATAAATAAGCTTTAGATACAGTTTATCTAATAAATTGCCTACGTGTACAACCTAAAAAACCTGTTGTACAACATCATTATGCACAAATCAGCTAGGTTATCAACAGTTTGCAATTATTCATTCCAACTTGACACCCCATAACTATTATATCACATCAATAGAACTGTAGGGGCGTGCAAAAAAAAACAGAATCGTATCCGTAACCGAAAAAAACCGAACCAAATTGTGAATTCGGTTTTCGGTTAACAGATATACCTTTTTTTTATTTGGTTGCATTCGGTTTATTCGTTTGCATTCGAATATACTTTCTTTTGAAATAGGTTTATTCAGTTGAATTCAGTTCGGTTAAAAAAAAATTCTATTCAGTTCGGTTAACGAATAAGGGTTAAAAAAATCAAAACCGAACAAACCGTTAACCGAACCGATAATCACCCCTGTATAGAAGTCCATTCCAGACCTTGTGTTTCAAAACCATATCTTGCCCTAGAGACACAGTTTGAAATTAGGTTTTCATAAAAAAAAATTGTAACATTAAAATTTAAAATTACTTCCAAGTGACCTGAAGCATATCTCAGTGAATCAAATAGATTACATCCCAATTTAACCTCATTGCATGTCTAATTTGAAAATAAGCTTCAGAGTAAGAACCCTAACCTGTTATCAGGAACGGATGAAAACTGGTGGTGAGGATCGAATGCCGTGAGATTCCCAAGGTCAATTTGGTATCCACCTTCTTGTTGCTCATCTTCCCCCATCTCTGATTTCTCTACGCAGAGGATTCGGCGGTGAATTTGTTTGCGAAACAAGGGTTTGCGAAAGCGTTTTAGGTCAACAAATTTGTACATCAAAGTCTTCTGATTTGCTCATTAATGCCCGTGAAACCTTCAACTTTGTACTTTTACTCATTGCACCCCTATGGGTTTTCATTCGAATCATTGAATGGTTCTACCCTTTGAATACCATTTTGAAATATTTTTACTAATTTTATACTTTTAAAATGCAACTTCTTACGCTACTTTTTTTTATTGAAAAACATTATGAATTGAATAGTTACTTTTTTAATTTTTTTAATTTTTGTCCATTTTTTTCACGCTCATACTTCGTATAATATACGTTTTTAACTCGTTTCATTTTCTAATAATTTCGTTTTTCTGTAATAACTTTCGTTTATTTACTTTTTTTTTTAAATGGACTATGCAGTTGTCTTTAATTTTTTGTTGTCGGTATTGATGTTATCGGAGCCGGTATTGGTATTGGTTTTTTTTTAACGGAGTTAAATAGAGTTTATATTTTGTATCGTAGATTATAGCGGACGCCAGGTTATGAGCGAATAACACCGTTGTCGGTATTGGTATTATCGGAGCCGATATTTGTATTGGTTTTTATGCTTTCGACGAGTCAAAAATAACATCATTGCTGGTTTTGGTATTATCGGAACGAGTATCGGTATGCGTTTCTACGGTTTTTGACGATCTGCATTACGCGGAAAAAAACGACCAAACTCCCGCCGCAAAATGCGGATGAAAAAACTAGTTCAATTGATAAGTATCAATATTTCACTTCTAAAACACATTTGTGAAAGTGGTTCTCAATTGGTTGCATGTACTTCAAGTGCTAAATTAGTTTTCTTTCACCCATGTTTGACTCTTTGTGTTGACCTTTTTTCCCCCACTTTACTGTAAAAAACATTCACTGAATTACATTTAGTTAAGATATTTGTTCTTTACTTTATTTTGTACTTTTCATATTTCTTATGTTTTTTAAGCACGTTTTATGATACTTTATATCTTCAGTCTCTCAAACATGTAATTTTTTTTCTATTTTTCCTCGCTTTACTTATATATATTTTCTTAGCTTAATTACGTTTAGTTAAGATCATTGTGGGTTTACTTTATTTTGTACTTTTCGTATTCCTTTATGTTTTCTAAGCATGTTTTTTAATATTTTATGTCTTCGGTCTCTCAAATACACGCCTTGGTATTTGGTATCGTTTAAGACTTCCCGTCGCAACGCGTGAGCTCAAAACTTCTAGCTATATATATATATATATATATATATATATATATATATATATATATATATATATATATATATATATATATATATATATTATGTCTTCGGTCTCTCAAATACACGCCTTGGTATTTGGTATCGTTTAAGACTTCCCGTCGCAACGCGTGGGCTCAAAACTTCTAGCTATATATATATATATATATATATATATATATATATATATATATATATATATATATATATATATATATATATATATATATATATATATATATATATAGAACATTGCGGGGAATAGTGATATCGTCCAGACGGTCTATAAAATAACTAGCAAAACCTAACCTAGACTCCTAAGTAATAAATGGAAAACCAATGAACGAGACCGCACTGACAGGCAAGTGTACCTATCGAGTGTAGCACGGCTTAACGGTAAACCGAGTTATCGAACCCTAGAGACACTACGAATAACAAAACGGACTCTGACTCGAACTAAGATTGATGATTGGGGTTTACTACACTACTGATTACTACTAAGAATGCAATAAACAAGGTCGACTCAACTATCAAGAGGAAAGACTAAGGAAGATTTCAAGAATAGGAAGAACACTACCTAGGTCGGAATCCTACTTGCAAAGCACAACTTCTACCGGTTCTGGAACCTATGATGGATCTGGGTTTCTAAAGAAACAACTCTAGATAGCCTAGTAGATCCCTAATCACTCACAGGGTGTCACCAACTAAGGTACCTACAGATGTAATAACTCACCAGATTGTTGGATCACTTCTCAGGTATTTTCAACTATGACCAAGTACCCTAATAGACATATCACCTCTCAGTCTCACCGTCCACCATATATTCAAGGAATGCATGGGGTAATCCTAAGATAACAACTATGACTTGACCTAACAACAATCACTAGACACCTAATATTAACGCCCTCTCAGACTGTTAACACTCGGATTCCTAATGACGAAGACTAGACAACTAATTCTCACCTCTCGAGTATTGAACTAGGACACACATTCACTTCTAATCAGCAATCAAAGACAACCCCTATGGTCACTACGTCTAGCAAACCACCAAAATCACAAACCCTAAGATCTATGACCTAGATACGATAATTGAACTGGCAGACAACCACAATCAACACTTGGAATCAATAATCAACACAAATCAGAAGTAAACATGCATATATCATCATAATTGTTAACTCAAGATCTTTACAAAATCAATTAGACCATCATACGAATCCAAACCAATAAAAACTAAAACTTTAACAAGCATTCATCATGAGACCTAGGCAGTATCAATTGTTTTAGCCAAAGATCATGCTCAACACAACCATAATAGAAGTATAAATCATTATCAAGGTTTCAAACAAAGCAAACACATATAAAAATCGAATCTTGAAACCGAAAACGTTATAACTAACGAACCCGGAAGCAAAGTCTTCAACTTTAGCCTTGATTCACCTACCAAGCTCCTAAAATCGCCTCTAGCAACTCTCTGGACGGCTAAGATACGAACTCCCTTGATTATAGCATTCAAATTCTATTAAAAACGAAATTAGGGTTTTTTTTTCCGGAATACGACTCTCTCGCGTACCGCGAGGGCCAAATTAGTCGAGCGCTATTTTCCTTCCATCGCGTACCGCGAGAGATGGAGTCTTGTTCTTCGCGTACCGCGAAGACTTGAAATTCACCATTTTTTCACTTTAACCCCTGGACTTTATTCTCGTGCTTGGTTTCTTCGTATATTCACTTGTATTCCAAACGAGCACCCGAAATCATAGCAAAGACTCAAAACGAACCAAAAATGACTCAAAACAATAATAAAACTAATCTAAAACACACGAAAACCTAGGAATAAAGATGTGTGCTTTGCACTAAATCAAACATCCCCACACTTAATCTTTTTTCGTCCTCGAAAAAGTCTGCAATGGAATCATAACTGAAATCTAACTTTAACATCAATTAGCAATTCACAGTTCAATATACTCGCGCGTTAAAAAGCAACAATTAGTATTTTTGTCCGATTAAACCCAAACACCAACTATCTAGCCCCCGTGATATGTTCTAATTCCAATTTACGCAACAATCAATTAATCTACGTGACTCACACTTAGAAACTACAACTCTACCTAATCCCATCTCACGGTCATGTCTAGGCACGGGTTAAACCATATAGATTTGCCCACCACATTAAACTAAGATTTACAGGTTTTTAGAAATAAATGGATTATAGAATGAATGGATGGGATTGAGCCTTAATTTAAGCATAAGAACTTTCGTTTAGAGGCGTCTCAACCATGTCACTATCCCGGAAGCTAACACATAAACTAGATTCTAATCAATTAAGCATATAAGTTTCACTTAGGGGTGTATCCTCCATGTCGCCATCCCAGAGGGAAACTGATGTCGTCCAAACGGTCTATAAAAATAACTATAAAACCTAACTATACTCATAAGTAATAAATGGAAAACCTATGAACTAAACCGCACTGACAGGAAAATGTACCTATCGAGTGTAGCACAACTTAATGGTAAACCGGAATATCGAACCCTAGAGACACTACGATAACAAAACTAGACACTGACTCGGTCTAAAGAATGATTTAGTTGGGGGTTTACTACACTACTGTATTAACTAATAAATGCAGAAAACTAAGATCGACTCAACTATCAAGAGAAAGGACAAAGGTGGATATCAGGAATAGGAGGAACACTACCTAGGTCGGAATCCTACTTGCAAAGCACAACTTCTACCGGTTCTGGAACTATGATGGATCTGGGTTTCTAAAGATCACAACTAAAGACTACCTAGTGGATCCCTAATCACTCTCAGGGAGTCACCAACTAAAGAACCTAAAGGTGTAAAAACTCACCAGATGATTGGATCACCTCTCGGGTATTTCCAACTATGACAATGTACCTGAATAGACAGATCACCTCTCAGTCTCACTGTCCACGATACATTCAAGGAATGCACAGGGTAATCTCAGGATAACTACTATGACTTGAACTAGCTACAACCACTAGACAACTACACCAACTTCCTCTCAGACAGTTAACACTCGGATTCCAAATGACGAAGACTAGACAACTAATTCTCACCTTTCGGGTATTGAACTAGGATGAACACTCAGATCTAATTACTCCCAATCACAACTCCTATGGGATACTACGTCTAGCAAACCACACAAACAATCACAAACGCACAGTTTACGATCTAGATACGCTATTCAAACTGAAGGACATTCACAAATAGCATATGGAGCCATAACCAATCATAATCAGATCTAAACATGCATATTCATCATAATAATCAACATGAGATTGTTTACAAAATTCATTAAACCATCATACGAATCCAAAAACCGATAAAAATCAAAGTTTAAACAAAGTAATCATCAAAAGACCTAGGCAATATCAATGTTTTAGCCTAGATTCATGTTTAGAACATTCATACAGAAGTAAATAAGCATAAACATGGGTTCAAACACAGAAAACAATGATAAAGACTGAATCTTGAAACCGATAATGCTAAGTAAACGAACCCGAGTATCAAAGCCTTCAACTTTACGCTTGATTTCACTTCCTAACTCCCAAAATCGCCTCCAAGAACTGCTCTGACGGCCAAAAATCGATTATTATAATAATGGAAGAGTCCAAATCTATTAAGCTATGAAAATAGGTCAAAATTCCCATAACTGGGGTCCCTCGCGTACCGCCGGGCCAACAAAACCTAATTTTTTAACTCCTCGTCGAGCTACACCAAATCGATATAAAATGGGCCCCGTAACTCATTTTCTAGCCCGAGATATGCCCGTTTTAAGTTTTGACTATTTCCCGACTTTTTCCGTTTCTCATCCAGAGTTCTCGTGCTCGTTTCTTTCCCGGTTCTTGTTCGTTTAAGCTCAAAAGTGACCCGATTACCTACAAAACAATACTTAACTCAATACTAACTATAAATAACTCGAAACGGCTCTAAAACTATACAAAAACGACATGAAATACGGCAGAAAAGCATGTGTGCTTTGCAACACATCAAACATCCTCACACTTAACCTTTTTTCGTCCTCGAAAAAGTCTGCAATGGAATCATAACTGAGATCTAACTTTACAAACATCAATTACCAATTAGCACAAAGATACTCACGCGTTAAAAAGCAATAATCGGTATTTCTGTCCGATTAAACCCAAGCACCAACTATCTAGCCCCCGTGATATGTTCTAATTCCATTTTATACAACAATCAATCTATCTACGTGACTCACACTTAGAAGCTACATCTCTACCTAATCCCGTCTCACGGTCATGTTTAGGCACGGGTTAAACCATGTAGATTTGCCTACCACGTTAAACTAAGATTTACAGATTTTTAGAAATCAATGGATTATGGAATGAATGGGTGGAAATGAGCGTTAATTAAAGCATAAGAACTCTCGTCTAGAGGTGTCTCAACCAAGTCACTATCCCAGAAGCTAACACATAGACTAGATTCTAAACGGTTAAGCACATAAATCTCACTTAAGGGTGTATTCTCCAAGTCGTCATCCAAGGGGGAAACACATAAGCAAGACTCTTATTTCAAAGTAATTAAGCTCATAGTTATGGAATTATGAATTTATGGAATGGGCGCCACTGAAACTCGGATTTATTCTCATAAAAAGAGAGTGGTGTGCCATGAAAGTTTTCAAAAACCTCTAAATTTTAACTTAACGTGGTACTTATCACCCTATGTTGACAGTTTCAGTATTACCGACACCCTAAGATGAGTACCCACAAGATATCATGATTTTATTACGTGATTAATCCTAAGTAACACTCACAGGCTATTTAAGCTATTCAAGGTGGCTGGGTCCACCAAAAACTCACTAATTAGATGCGTTTTCTATTATTTATTCAATTAAACTCAACAAATAGATCCAATTGTACTATCATTTTCCATTTATTATGCAAAACTTTTACTTTCAAAGAACTTTTTTTTTTCAAATTTTTAAATTTTTTTGTATTTTTGGATTTTTTTTTTTATAAAAGACACAAACTAGAACTAGACAATCACATCCCCACACTTGAAACACACATTGTCCTCAATGTGAAGCAAAAACACAGTAAAAATAAAAATGCAAAAATAAACAGGAAGCGACCTAGCCGGTAATGTAGATGCAAATCAATGTATGTGTAGCTTCGTTCTTCCCTGTGTGCACCGTATAGCATTTCGATCGCGGCTGCACAACTCTGCTGGGTTGCCTTTACACAGTGATAGAAGCATTCGTCCTGCCCGAATTGAGATTGAGTACGGATAGGGCGCTGCAAAATAAACCTCACAACAAACCCACAGCATTAAACTGACACAAATAAAAGACTCAGACTGACTCTGGATAGATATGCAAGGATACGTACCCGATGTGAGGCAAACACATAGACATGAATGCCACGGCAAGGTGCATAATCGGTTACGAAACGGTTTCTCGTTTCCCATGGTAGATGGTAGTGGTGAATGGTAGATAATGTGGATGGTGGATGAGGGGTAATGATGATGATATGATGGTAGGTGAGGATTATGGTGGTGGTAGGAATGGTGATCGGGTGGTCGTTGTGGGTAACCATGGGAAAACAAGGAACAAAGGGCAAAACAGGGACCCCACGCGTACCGCGAGAAGACAAGCTCCACCCCTCGCGTACCGCGAGGGAATGACAAACAAGCCGGCCATAATCTTTGTCTCTCGCGTACCGCGAGAGACTTGGATCCGTGCTTCGCGTACCATGAAGGAGTCTTGTTCACAGAAAGTTTCGAAAATTTTTCAATTTTTTAAAATTTTTTGTTCACCCAAATTTTTCCAAAACTCGTTTTAAAGATAAAAACCAATGCAATACATACCTAGAACTTTGATCCCGATGATTTCCCGTGCCAAATCAAGTGCGAATCCCTGCAAAACACGACATACACAAAACACAATACCGAAAAAAAAACACAGAAAAAGAAACGGACTCAAATCAAAGAATCATACAAACTCTACACCCCGGGCACTTGCCCAAGACTCAAACAATCCTATCAGGAGGCTTCTCCTTAATCCTAACCGGTACATCCTTCATCCTTTGCGGCCTACCGGCTGTGCACAAACTCATCACATATCTACCACTCTTAAACCTCGAACTCATATCACATTGTCCACACCGATCTTTCCACCACAACTTATATCTACCTGGTCCGAATGTGAGACAGTTTAAATATCCCAACAAACTGTCACCCCTAAACCTCCCCACACTTGGGTTTTGCACTATCCTCACATTATCATATTCACTTAACATTCGGTTCCTCTTACGGATTGGCCTAGACCTAGGGGCACTAGAGCTAGGGTCGGATCAACAACTCTCTCCTCAGAATGGATAACAATTATGGACAAGGACTCCCGTTCATAAAAAGAATCTCCTACATGTGGGACCTCTAAATCTTCACCAGGATCCTCTGTACTCTCCTCAGCCATCCCCATACTTGGGGGCTTGCCTATGATCTCATCAAATTCTGCCATCATCTCCAGCAGATCATCAGGCACCTCATCACCTTATTCGTCCGGCTCATCTAACAACTTCTCCAACTCTACCGCCCGATCAGATGGTTCTTTTAAATTAGGGGCAGGTTCATCAACTTCTAACACCTTATCAAAGTCCTGATGGTAGTCCATGAAGGCATCAAGCATGCACACGGAGTGCTATGCTCGCCAACATCCTTCACGGACTGTGTGACATCAAATATAACTGACTCATCCCCCACACAAAGTGTGAGTTTCCCGTCAAAGACATCAATTACTACCTTGGCGGTGCGCAGGAATGGGCGCCCGAGGATGAGTGGGACTACGTCATCCACTTCCATATCTAAAATCACAAAATCCACGGGGAAGACAAATTGACCAACTTTTACTAAAAGATTCTCCACAATTCCCCGTGGATAATTGACTAAGCGGTCAGCCAAGGATATGCTCATGCGCGTCGGCCATGGTTTGCCTAGGTCTAGCTGCTTATATAAGGAATAGGGCATTAGATTGACGCTAGAACCTAGATCGGCCAACGTGTGGTGCACGGGCAAACTTCCTAGGTGACATGGGATCGTGAAACGACCCAAATCTCCCAATTTCTTCGGCAGCTTATTCTGCACCACTGCAGAACATTGCTCAGTAAGTGAGACTTTAGAGACCTCCTCGAGCTTCTTCTTGTTGGAAAGAATATCTTTGAGGAACTTGCCGTATTGTGGAAAATTGACCTTGAGAAGTTTAAACATGTCAATAAAGTGATCGTGCTCCCTAGCTTGCTTAAATGGCAACAAACGTGCTGGGTAGGGAACACGAGTCAGGTCAATCTCAGGGGTCTTCATCTCTACCCCTTTTCTTCTTCTCCTCTGCCTTCTCGGCAGGCACCTCAACTATTTCCTCCTCATCCACCTGTTCCTCGGCCATCTTGGCATCGATCTCAGCAAATCGAGCCCTCCACTCAATCTTCTTGACCTCCAGACGTGCGTTGCAGATCATGGAATGATGAATGCTGATTCTTCAATAAAGTGTCATGGCCATCCAATCTCTGCCTAGCATCCTTGTCCTGTTGGACTAAATGGGCAAGCAACTGTGTTTGCGTCTCAAGCATCTCCTTTATTGTGGTCGTGTCGACACTACTTCCCGTGCTAGGTCCTGCATCTCCTCCTTCATTATGCTAATACTGTTGGCGACCATTAAACGCCGGCGGGTTATTTTCAGATCTCCATCCTGAGCCAAATGAATTTTGGTTGTTATACCCTCGGCTCTGGTACTGGTTGCCAGCATAGCTCACCTGCTCTGGATTATTGACTGGGCAGTCCCGGGTGTCGTGGCCTCCCCTGCACACTTGACACCACTGAGCACTGAGCTTCAGCTCCTTAATCTCGTCAGCCATTGAGGCGAGTGCAGCAGCCACGCTAGAATCAGGAGTGACCTGATGCACACCTCTCGAGGTTGAGGTGGATGATCTAGCACTAGGAATGGAAGTCCTAGTGGATGGATACTGCCGTTCGGCTTGAGCGAAGCTCTCGAACATTTCCTCGCACTCAGCTGGCTCAAGTCTCTCCAAGATATGGCCTCCCACAGCTGTATTGAACATTTGTTGCTTCTCGAAGGTGAGACCATTGTAGAATTTCTTCACTATCGCCCAGTCTGACAGACCATGTTGGGGACATCGGCTCAAAAACGTGTTGAACCGCTCCCAGACCATATGATAAGGCTCGTCGGGATCCATCCGGAAGGAGTGGATTTGATCCCTGAGGCGAGCGGCCCTGGAAGGTGGATAATATTTCTTGTAAAACTTGACTTGAATATCCTCCTAGGTGGTGATAGAATTGTCAGGAAGGGTGTCAAGCCAAGTAGATGCACGCCCAGAGAGCGAGAATGGAAATAAACGTAAGTAGATAGCGTCCTCAGATACACCCGTGATATTAAAGGTATCACATATATGAACAAAACGAGAAAGGTGTCCCGGTGCATCCTCATCCTCAAGGCCATTGAATTGAGTAGCATGAGTGATCGTACTCATGACATGTGATGGGATCTGCCACGAATTGACATTTGGAATGGCGGGGCAGGTAATCGAAGATCTCGCCCCAGTGACCCCATCACTGGCCCTTTGGTGTACTGTACGCCTCGCTGGAGGATCAGCGTCGCCCATTTTTGGAAAGGGAATAGGGCTAATAGGACGTATCTGGTTTTCGCACAGCTGTTTCAAACGCTCCCGAAAGTTACGGGTGTGCTCGTGTAGCTCTCGCTCTGGCTCTAAGAAAGCAGAATAAGATGATGATCCCTGCGAGCGAGTATTGTGCATACAAAGAAAGACTCAATAGAAAAAGGAAATAGAGACTAAAAAACAGAAGGACTCAATTCTAAATTAGACATGCACGTAAACACAGAAGGCAAGCACACAGAACAGACTCAAATAAAACAAAATAAACCAAAAATCAAACAAAGAACTAATCAGAGTTAATTATGCTATTGCCAAGTGTCCCCAGCAACGGCGCCAAAAACTTGATGTCGCCTAGACGGTCTATAAAAATAACTATAAAACCTAACATAGACTCTTAAGTAATAATTGAAAAACCTTTGAACTAAACCGCACTGACAGGAAAGTGTACTTATCGAGTGTAACACAACTTAATGGTAAACCGGAATATCAAACCCTAGAGACACTACGATAACAAAACTAGACTCTGACTCGGACTAAAGAATGATTTAGTTGGGGGTTTACTACAATACTGGATTAACTAATAAATGCAGAAAACTAAGACCGACTCAACTATCAAGAGAAAGGACAAAGGTGGATATCAGGAATAGGAGGAACACTACCGAGGTCGGAATCCTACTTACAAAGCACAACTTCTACCGGTTCTAGAACTATGATGGATCTGGGTTTCTAAAGATCACAACTAAAGACTACCTAGTGGATCCCTAATCACTCTCAGGGTGTCACCAACTAAGGAACCTAAAGGTGTAAAAATTGATGATTGGATCACCTCTCGGGTATTTCCAACTATGATAATGTACCCGAATAGACAGATCACCTCTCAGTCTCACTGTCCACGATACATTCAAGGAATGCACGGGGTAATCTCAGGATAACTACTATGACTTGAACTAGCTACAACCACTAGACACCTACACCAACTTCCTCTCAGACAGTTGACACTCGGATTCCAAATGACGAAGACTAGACAACTAATTCTCACCTTTCGGGTATTGAACTAGGATGAACACTCAGATCTAATTACTCCCAATCACAACTCCTATGGGATACTACGTCTAGCAAACCACACAAACAATCACAAACGCACAGTTTACGATCTAGATACGCTATTCAAACTAAAGGACATTCACAAATAGCATATGGAGCCATAACCAATCATAATCAGATCTAAACATGCATATTCATCATAATAATCAACATGATATTGTTTAAAAAATTCATTAAACCATCATACGAATCCAAAAACCGATAAAAATCAAAGTTTTAACAAAGTAATCATCAAAAGACCTAGGCAGTGTCAATGTTTTAGCCTAGATTCATGTTTAGAACATTCAAATAGAAGTAAATAAGCATAAACATGGGTCCAAACACAGAAAACAATGATAAAGACTGAATCTTGAAACCGAAAACGCTAAGTAAACGAACCCGAGTATCAAAGCCTTTAACTTTACGCTTGATTTCACTTCCTAACTCCCAAAATCGCCTCCAAGAACTGCTCTGACGGCCAAAAATCGATTATTATAATAATGGGAGAGTCCAAATCTATTAAACTATGAAAATAGGTCAAAATTCCCATAATTGGGGTCCCTCGCGTACCGTCGGGCCAACCAAACCTGATTTTTAACTCCTCTCGTTGAGCTACCCCAAATCGATATAAAATGGGCCCCATAACTCATTTTCTAGCCCGAGATATGCCCGCTTTAAGTTTTGACTCTTTTCCGACTTTTTCCGTTTCTCATCCCGGGTTCTCGTGCTCGTTTCTTTCCCGGTTCTTGTTCATTTAAGCTTAAAAGTGACCCGATTACCTACATAACAATACTTAACTCAATACTAACTATAAATAACTCGAAACGACTCTAAAACTATTCAAAAACGACACGAAATATGGCAGAAAAGCATGTGTGCTTTGCAACACATCAGAAACACATAAGTAAAATTCAGTTTTCAAATTAATTAAGCTCGAAATTATGGAAATTGTGGAATTATGGAATGGGCGCCATTGAAATTCGGATTTACTCTCATAAAAAGATATTGGTGTGGCAAGAAAATTTTTAAAAATCTCTAAATATTGGCTTAACGTGGTACCTATCACCCTATGTTGACAGTTTCAGTATTACAGACACCCTAAGATGAGTACCCACAAGATTTTATGAATTTATTACTCGATTAATCCTAAGTAACACTCACAGGTTATTTAAGCTATTCAAGCTGGCTGGCTCTACCAAAACATCACTAATTAAACGTGTTTTCTATTATTTTATATCATTTAAACTCAACTAGCAGATCCAGTTGTACTATCATTTTCCATTTATTATGCAAAACTTTTAATTTCAAAGGACATTTTTCAAATTTTATAATTTTTTTTTGTATTTTTGAATTTTTATAAAAGATATAAACTAAACTAGACACTCGCATCCTCACACTTGAAAAACACATTGTCCTCAATGTGAAGCAAGACACAACTAAAAATAAAAATGCCAAAATAAAAACAGGAAGCTACTTAGTTGGTTATGATATTGCAAACAAACGTGCAACTTTGTTCTTCTCTGTGTGCACCGTATAGCATTTCGGTCACGGTTGCATAACTCTGTCGGGTTGCCTTTACACAATGATAGAAGCATATGTCCCGCCCGAATGGAGATTGAGTATGGACAAGACGATCAATACCTGCAAAATAAAACTCATAACAAACCCGTAGCATCAAACTGACACAAATAAAGACTCAAGTTAACTAAAAGACACGACTGACTCAAACTGACTCTGGATAGAATGCATGGATACGTACCTGATGCGTGGCAAATACATAGACATGAAAGCCACGGCAAGGTAGATCATCGGTTACGAACGGTTTCCAATGTTTCCCATGGTCGGTGATCGGTGTGTGAATGATATTATATGGATGATGGGTGTTGGTATTGGTGATGGATGGTAGGAATGGTAGTGGATGATGTGGATGGTGGTGGATAGATGAGTGTTGGTTAAGAATGGTAGGATAGATGGTGGTGAAGGGTGGTGGGTAACCATGGGAAAAACAAGGAATAAAGGCTAGTCTAGGGATGCCCCGCGTACCGCGAAGACTCCTCAGCCGTTCCTCGCGTACTGTGACACCCACAACCTGGATCCCCTGGAATGTCGGTCACCTGTCGGATTTACTCATGAACATATAGTAATCAGAGAAAACGTACACAACGGAAGACTTTAAAACATTATTTATTTATCATACTTGTCTTAGTACATTCTAAATTGAAAGTACAACATAATACTAATGCCAGTCTCTAGCTATGGATGCTAGATAGCCTGCTCATGATGTCTCCTTGCCTTTACTGCTTGAGACCATACTCTTACCTGACACACATGCTTAAACACGGGTCAGCTTACGCCGGTGAGTTCTAGGTTTTAATAAAAATATCTTTGACATATCACCTTTCCATTCCATGTAGGTTTTATCCAAACATAACATTAATCTTGTACAACTTATATCTTTTTCGAGGTTCGTAAACCTCTCAAGTGGTCGTCACCACTTACCATGCCCTTTATATAAAGGTCATTCCCCCGTTACACCCCACAAAGAAATGTAACGGTTTACATTCAATTCGTCCCCTTTCAGAGATATAACAATCACCCATAAGTTACAAGATATTATGTGGGATTGACCATACATGGCAAAACATTCCTTTATAGACCAAAGTGGTCAAAACCTTTCATGTCAATGCCGGTCCGCTACCTATGTTACACGCGTCAGATTTCATCGACTAGTCAGCTAACACGTGGCATCTTCTGATTTATACCTTGCTCCCTACGTAGCGGACCGTTACCCCTTTGGTGGCGCCACCTGTACATTTTTCAGAATTTTCATTTTCAGCCCTTGAATTTTAATCTAACTACAATCTAACCCCTTATATTTAACATAATGTTATTTAACCCTCTAGGGTTTTACCAAATGATCCCATTAACCCTCATACTTGTATTTTCTAGAAAAATTGGGGTGTTACACATACCGCGAGGGAATGATAATTAGGCCGGCTAAATCTTTTGTCCCTCATGTACCGCGAGGGGACTGCTTCCTGATGATTTTCCTCACCGAATCAAGCGAGAATCCCTGTAAAACACGACACACACAAAACACAGTACCAAAAAACACAGAAAAAGACACGGACTCAAATCAAAGAAGCATACAAACTCTACATCCTGGGCACTTCCCCAAGACTCAAACAAGCCTATCTGGAGGCTTCTCCTTGATCCTAACCGGAACCGCCTTCATCCTACGCGGTTTCCCGGTTCTCCCCATCAACACTACACCAACAACATCGAATGTCCCATGTGACTATCACTCATTTCTTTCCACCACAACTTATATCTACCTGGTCCGAAATTGATATGCAACAAATAACCAAGTAAACTGTCACCCCTTGACGTCCCCACACTTGGGGTTTTCACTACCCTCAACCTAGATGATTCTATCAAAGCACGGGTTCTCTTTCGGGGTGGCCTAGACCTAGGGACACTGGAATTAGGGATCGGCTCGACGCTCACCCTCTCAGAAAGGTTTAGGAATAGGTACCTCTAACGGTATGACCTCTACCCTATCAACCACGGGTGATTCATAAACTATCTTCTCCACCTGTTCTAATATGTCACTTAAACTGAACTCATCATCGCTAGCACTTAAGATTGATGACCCTATCAATTTCTTTTCAAACTCCTCCAACTAATCCGGAGGCTCCTCTATCCTCTCTCCGACATTTCCATCAACAACATCCGTTATTGGATTAGAGTCCCAATAATCGTCCGTGGAGGCATCAAGCATGCACACGGAGTGGCTATGTTCGCCAACATCCTTCACGGACGGTGTAGCATAAAAAATTATCGACTCACCCCCACATGAAGTGTGAGTTTTCCGTCAAAGACATCAATCAATGCCTTAGCGGTGCGTAGGAACGAGCGTCCTAGGAATAGTGGGACTCTATCATCCACTTCCATATCTAGAATAACGAAATCCACGAGGAAGACAAATATAACTAATTTTACTAACAAATTCTTCACAATTCTCCATGGATATTTGACTGAACGGTCAGCCAATGAAATGCTCATGCACGTAGGCTGTGGTTCACCTAGGTCTAGCAACTTATATAAAGAATAGGGCATCAGATTGATGCTAGCACCTAGTGTAACAACCCCAAATTTAGGGTTTGGTTTTTTTAATTTAATTACTTGCTACCATACCTATTTGGATAGTTGAACTGCTGAATAGAAAACTCGAACACTTTGGATTACGAATTAGAACCTAATAAATACATTGTGACTACACAATTGAACTAGGTCCATAGGGCTCGACCCAACTGTTACAGTAAACGAACTCGGCCCATTAACGGCGCAGCTAAAGGCCAGTATACGAACCCAATTTCAAACGAACTAATAAACACTATTTGACGGATAGTTACACGATTCGATAAAATTTATAATTATATAAACCGTTTACGCGGAGAACTGTTAGAACGACTAACGCGCTCGTACGAGTTATTACCGGTTATCCGATGCGATACAATATTTATACGTCAAACCTCAAATAAATAATATTAATAAATACTAGTATATATTCGGGCGAATGATTAGGAATCTATATGCGAGATATGCGACGTTGGATGCGCAACTACGATAAATACCGATGTGGACATCAACGGGTTAAGCTAAACCCGGTATAACTAAATAATATAAACAAGTATTTAAGTTTTGCCTATCACATTAAATTATTAATATTATTATTATTTAGGAAGTAACAACTAGTTTCGGAACGCGACACGTTTTACCCGAATCGAACGCGTGAGCACGTGGTACAAGAGTGATAACGGCTATTTCAGAGATAACATAATAAAATATATAACTATTTATTATTATAGTTAATAGTATAAGTATTAATAAATAATATAAATTATCGGAGCGCAAATCGGTTGTTTGAGCGAACGCGTTTGGCATGCGCGGTGTCAACGTGTACCGGCTTAGACAATAGCCGGGACGGAGATTCTACTAAATAAATATTTAAACAATATTTATCATAACATTACATAAAAATATTAGTTATAGAACAAAAGTTGGATTTAAAGGACCTGACGGAAGCTCGAGTTTGTACACACAGTTTTAGTGCTACCGGCTCGGACTGCAATTGGAACGGGAATTTCACAAAAAAATATATATTTAAATAACATTTGTTAACGCGAGTTATTATTATGAGAATTATAGAACAAAATTCAGAATTAATTGTTACGACGGAGACTCGAGTGGACATGCGATATGCGAGAAGACAATCTAAAATACACTGCTTTTTAGCTATTCTTATTATATCTAATTATTGTTATTATTATTATTATTATTTTATTTAAACCATATCTTTTCAAATCCTACAAATCTGATCAAATATTCTTTAACCTAGAAAGTTGTAATAAATCACACAAAAACCAAAGAAATCTCTGCACAAGATTTCACAAACCCAAGAAATCGATTGTTTCCTTTCATTCAAAAGATCACAAACCCTTTTATTCTTCCTCCATTATTTCTGCTCAAAAACTCAAAACACACTAAAGAGAGAAGGAGAGGTGAGCAAAGCCGGATTCCGGCCACCCCACGGCGGATAAACGGCCGCTCCTTACAACGGAGCTCCGACAGGCGTCGGCGATGGACAAGCCGGGTTCATCATCGACAGCAACCTCCAATCACCATGGTTTTCGTCTTCATCTTCCTCACCTTCGACATCCATCCTAATTAGAACTCGATGAAGGAAGGCGGCGGTTTCCGGCGAACCACTCTTTTCGGTGAGTCATTTTTCCTTTCCTTTTTTTTCGTGTCATTCTTTCTGTTTAACGTTTCCGGCGAGCTTTCCGGCTAGACCGGGTGTTTTGGTAGCCGGGTTTTCATTCCCGAGTGTTAAACGAGTACACTGACAGGTTATGTTGAAAGCGGGACGTCACCCGGATAGGCGGGACTGCTCGGGTCGTTCCCGACAGCCTCGGTTACGGTCAACGAAAGTCAACTCCGGTTAAAGACGGTCAGCGGCAGAACCAACGAGCGGGTTCTCTAAACGGGTCTTTAAACGAGCGGGTTCGCGTACGAGTAGTGAGGTATAAACGCGCGCCAAGTTTTTGTATTTTTTTGTAAATTGTATTTGTTTTGTGTGTAAACGTGTGTAATAGTTAGTTGAGCTAAACCGACTCGATCCCGACCGCTCGGGATTTAGATGTAAAACTGAACCTTGTTCGTGTATTTGTAATAATTGGGTCTCTGTCCAAACAAAAAGAAAGTATAAAAATCTCTTTATATATACACACATATCATGTAACTATAAATATAAAACATATTACTTAGAGATATAAATATATATACACTTATATAATTATTTAGAGACCAAAAACATATAAAAACCGAACATATAGACATGTGCATATACCTTTAGTTCTAAATATAAAATGCCATGTTATAAGTAAATGTAAAATGTATACATATAAACGAGAATAATAGTTATAAACAAATTACGTGTATTTATATTCAAAACTTATATATATATATATATACAAATATAATTATAGACATACACATATACTTATATGTATATATTAAGAACATGCGGTCTGTAATTTATATAAATATATTTATAAACATTACTATTTGATAACATAAAATCATTATTATTATTCTTATTATTTTCATTATACTATTTTGGTAACCCTTAAAGATTTCATAGTTATTATTACGTTGTTTTAGATATTAAAAATATTTATATAAAACTAGAACATTACTAGTATAAAAGTTGTCATTAATATGAAAACAGTTATATTTTATTATTGTTATTATTACTATTATTATTTAGATTAAATACTATAAATATTTATTTAAAACTAAGTAATACTTATATAAAAGTCATTATTATTAAAAATGTATGTTCATTATTATTATTATAACTAAAAATATGTTTATATTAAAACCTTATAAATATATATTTTCTTTATCAAAACCGTGACACTTATTATTAACATTACTACTTTTATAATTATCAAAGATATATTATTAATATCATTACTTTTATCGGTTATTGTTATAATAAGTATTATTATTATCACTAACATTATTTTTTTTAAAACATAATACTATAACTATTCCTAAATACCATTAACAAATTAGTACTGTTATTATTTATAATTACAAAAACTTATATTATGTCTTACACTAATATTATTAACGTTACATATAATTTCATTAATACTAGTACTACTGTTTGTTTACATGAACTATATATCATAAGTAATATCGATACTTTTATTGATTTCTATACAATATTAGCATCGTAATACTACTAGGATTATATTCATAATAATTATTATCAATACATATTTAAACATATACAAATATGTAGATATATATTTAGCTCGAGTTGACAAATATATATAAATAGACTATAGATACCTACTTTTAACACAAACATAATTACATAAAATACATGAATTTATTCGAGTCAAACATGCATCTATATATAGAATGATAAGTATTTACCTTAATGCGAATGTGTATAGTTTAACGATACTAAGTATTTGTTACTTCATACAACAAACATATTAGACATATAAATATATATATATATATATATATATATATTTTCTAAAACTTGTTATATAATAATTAAAGTTTCATAAATTATATATATTTTCGACATACTTACGTATACATATACAACCTTATTCTGCTTGTATGTACATGCACACATAACCATATTTTATTTTACTTAGACATTATTAACATTTGTAAACCAAACACTATAATTATGATTTAGTATTTGACAAACATAAATTGTTTCGTCAACCCTTATAAATTATATTATACGAGTATATTTTGAACATATATATATGCGTGACTATAGACTTTGATTATTATCTTCGAAACATTATTCTACTACTTTCATTAGAACATATACACACTTACTATTATACACGAATATTAAGTCAAACCAACTCTTTTATAGTACAACTATTAGAATAATAGATGGAGGTTTACAACCCGAGACTTCTACCAAAACGACCCTACACTTTAACGAATCGGTCGAGCTCAACCACACGGTTATTGACATTACTCTAGTGCAATATACTAATGTCACAATCATAACTAGGATTTGTCTTAATGACTACACACACGATAGCAAGTTCGCAACTTTAGCATACTGATGTGGTATATACAAGATTACCAGGTGAGTTCATGTGCTTTTCCCCCTCTTTTACTTAAACTTTTTGCGGTGATTACATGCTTCTGTTTTGTTTACATACTTGGTGTATAAATTAAATAAGGCCATTTTTGGCTGCCATAACGAATCCCCGAACTTTAGCACACAATCATTAACTCCTTTGGAGCCAACGAATATATGGGTAGTACTATCTGGTGAAACCCCCGCACACCATGGGCCCGACGTAACCGGGACAACCTCCCATGGGATGATAATCATATAATGATGATAAATATCTTGTGACATATATTCGTTTAACTGTTTTGAAGTTATGTTGGCAGACATGAGTAATTAGACCCATAACAATAAGGGGTATGGGTTAGGGGAATATTATTATTTCTAGATGTCCACAGGTTGTGGGCACAGGGTTGATTGTGAACTTGTTTAATTTTACACCATACATATTTGGATACTCAATATAAATCCTCTATTATTTAAACTCGTGAACTCACCAACTTTTTAGTTGACACAATATTTTTAAGCATGTATTCAGGTACCATTCTCGAGTTTGGAAATTAGCAACCTAGACACGAGCTTGCTTGAAGATAGATGATTCCTTAGAAGACTTATGTCGAGCCATAGATTCCACCCGAGAAAGCTTTGATGAGAAGATATAATCTATTGTTTCATTATATTTTTAGTTAGTGTTTAGTTGATATGAACCTTTGTAAATGTATAATTTGACTTAGTTGGACCAATGACATTTATAAATTATATGTCATGTTATTTCCGCTGTGTTTTGTTTTGGTATTCGATCGTTACGCATAGCCCCCTGGTCGGGTTGTGACACCTAGGTCAACCAACGCGTGGTGCAGTGGCAAACTGCCTAGGAGACACGGGATTGTGAAACGCCCTGAATCTCCCAATTTCTCTGGCAGCTTGTTCTGCACCACCGCAGAGCATTGTTCCCTAAGTGAGACTTTAGAGACCTCCTCGAGCTTCTTCTTGTTGGAAAGAAGATCTTTTAGGAACTTGCCATACTTTGACATGCGCCGGAGGGTCTCTCTCAGCGGAAGATTGACCTTAAGTTGTTTGAACATTTCAAGGAAGTGACCGTGTTCCTTGGCTTGCTTGAATAGCAGCAAACGTGATGGGAAGGGAACACGGGTCAGGTCAATCTCGGGGTCTGCATCTCTGTCACACCCCCTAATTTATCCACTTAATAAATAAATAAATTAGGGTTGCAACGATTGGTACATTACACAACAGCGAAAGCTAAATAAAGACTTCTAAATATGTCGAACACCCTGCGTCTTCATCTTTTGAAGGTTTAATCCAAAATTTTAACCTATTCCAACCGTGTCGTATGAATTACCTGAAAAACATGCTCAAAAATGTCAACGCAATGTTGGTGAGTTCAGAAGTTTTTAATGAATGCAATTGGCAAAACCATATATACGAAATCATTTGGCGAAAACCATTTATACGAAATCTTTCGGCAAAAACCATTTGCATGAAATTGATTGACAAAACTATTTGTACGGGTATTATTGGCAAAATCCTTTTTCTCAAAAATTACTAACAAAACCATTGATACGTATACCATTGGCAAAACCCGTTTCTCGATATTGACTGGCAAAACCATTGGTACGTATACCATTGGCGAAATCCTTTGCTCGAAATTTACTTTATGCATATGATAAATAAAACAAGTTAGCGGTTGATTCATCGATGTCTAGCTAGAACAAACGAATTATGTAATGCACAAGCCTATAACCAAACCTTTAACGAATTGTAGAGTTTGCCCCAGCCCATTGTCCCTTTAAACAATGAGAAAAACAAGACCTAATATGCAATCATTTGACCCTGCTGGTCGTGGTTAGCGCGACTAACCATGATTAGGGGTGTTAACCCGAATAGTACTATTCATATCGATCTACGGCTAAGTCCATAACTAATGGTTATAGTTCGAAATACCGAGGACATTTAGGTGTAACCCATGCACACAAAGGAATCATATGCTTGTTTCTCGTTTTCTAGTTATCATACTATTTGAAATTAACATGTTTTTCCCCTAAAAATAGAAAACGGTAAAAAGGGGCCGTGAAACTCACCTGAAAATGTTGCTGTAAACCATAGTCCTCGAATAAGTGATAATGTTTGGTGTACATCGTACGTGAGTCCCACGATACACATAGGTACTATAGGATTTATGAGCTACCCTATGATCCATAAAAATGGGTCAATATATTTATCAATGCATAAGTAGAATTATGCCCTAATTCTATATGCTCTTTGTTTAGATGCACGACTCGCCATCACGTCTCTCATGTTCTAATTATTAATGTATGCGCCAGTAATTATATACTTGGGAAGACGGAAAATATAAGTTTGATTCATCGCAAAATAACAGAATGTTCGTATGGATAAAATATTGTTCTTTACTTTGAAACATAGTATATGTATATATAGATTTAGTTAAAAGAAAGTATAAAGTACTTAATGTTACTTCCGAATATCGATTATATGTATTGAGTATATAATACTTATTTCTAATCTACCCAGGGACTCGTATAATTGATCTTATTCCAGCTATCTATATATCGTCAAAGTGTTAATAATATCAAATTTGATAGTATTATAAAAATTAGATCGCATGATGTTAATATCATACTAACGCCAATACACGAGTTGTATTAGTACTAAAATCATATATATATATATATACACACACTACCATTAATAAGATAATATTGTTAAATTAAACGTTCATATATGTTTTATCAACAATTGTTGTACCTAAAAGAAATAGGCTTGCTACTTACGAAAATGAAAATTGCAGTTTTTCTAATGAGATAATTAGAGATAGTAATATTATTTTAAAATCAGTTTATAAATAAATTGCTAGTGCCGATACGAAAAAACAATAATATTATTGATAATAGTTATGTTACTCAACTTATATATGAAAACATTGTTTACCATTTTAGCGATAATAATGTTAACATTTTCAACAAAATAATAATAAGGTTAACTAATCTCGAAAGTATTATTTTATTCTTATAAGGTTCTATTGATAAAATCATCCCTCAACTTACGATTAATTAGTTTACATCAAAAATAAATGTGTACGTGTAGGTATACTAAGTTTTGCCAATTAATCGAGAGAAATATACATATTTACGCATATACATCTACATAGATATCGACATAACTCTGCTATTAATATCGTATGCATTTTGCTAATAAAATACTAATATGTACTAATTTTTATCGTACTTTATGTTTAAGTCGAGTTCTAATTAAAGTTATCTACGATTTATAATATTATTAATAGTCATGATTCGTATGAAATTTATATGTAAATATCTAAACGTACATTCGAAGACTCCTATGTCATATTATTTTTAATGTCGTATTATTTATTTAAACAATTATGCACGTTTAATGTCAAGTTCCAATAAGCACAAACAGATCTCCCGTCCCTATTACCGTTGCGTTAATCGAGTTATCCATTTTATCTTACACGCGTTAGCTTTATTATTTTTATGATGCGATATGAAGATGTAATTATGTATATAAGCAAGTCTTCTTTTTTTTACTGCACGTTAATAGCTTTCGTCTACAAATCAACGCGTCCTAAACCTCACGGTTTACGTATTTGATCGTGTTTGACTGAGTTTAACTTGTTCAGACAGCGTTGACTTTCATTGACCAGCTTTGACCAAAGTTTGACCATGACTCGGGATATCGTAATCTGTCAAAAACACGTGTTCAACACCTGGGAATGAAACCCGACCACCAAATTAACTAGATCTTATACGAAAAATGACTATTTGTCCAAATATTAGCCTAGTACTTCAAACGAACCTTAAAAACATTGTAGATCGAGATGATCAAGCACACTACAAGACGAAATCTGGTCGCCGGAGGTTCGCCGGAACCTTAAACAGAAATAAAGTCAAACCATGTGTGGGTTTATACTCGGAGTATCACAAGAAACAGGAACAAAACTCACCGAGTACACGGGTTCGTCGGAAAGACGAAATTGGCCGGAACCCTAGGTCTCCACCGCCGGAAAAGCGGGTTTTAAAGGAAACCCTAGCCGCCGGAGAGCCAACGCTGTCGTTGAGAGGCCGCAAGGCCGAGTACCGCCTGCAATTCTTGTCGGGACCGTCGCAGTTGGAGCGGTCGTTCATCGTCGGCGTCTCTGTTGAGAAGCCACGGCCTTCTGTCTTGTTTGCCTCGCAGCCCGACACCGCTTGCACCTGCATACTAGGCCGCTGTCATCTGGATGTGGCTAGGTCGTCGGAGTTTGTACCCATTCCTAGCCGCCACCGTCTTCGCGTACCTGCTCCACCAGCTTGCGTTGCCGCCTACAGTTGAGGGACCACCATAGGTCAGCCGGAGGGAAGGCCGGGTGGGACGTTAGTGACGGTTGTGGCTGTAACGCCGGTGTCGCCTCCTGATCAGTCGGAGTTGGTGACCGGTGAGGAGGGCTTCCCCCCCCCCCCCCCTCTCTCTCACTCTCTCACTCTCACTCTCACTCTCAGTAGGGTGTGTTGAATTGTTTGAAAAGGAAATGAATTGTGATAAAGATTATAGTCGATTTTTGAAAGAAAAAAAAATGAAAAGGAGATATCTTGCTATCTTAGACAAAATCATTGGAATTTCGAGACGAGATTTTTTTGAAATCTTTCAAACTTGAATATGGACTTTTAATTTAAAGATTTCATATATAAATTGGTTATTTATATGGTTTTTTTTTTTTTTTTTTTGGTAAGAGTAGGCAATTAACAGTGTTGAGTAGACTGTTTATGCATGACAGCGTGCCAAAACCCGAGTCCCATAACGTTAATTAAGTCTAAATTTTTATTCCATAATTCTTATAATAATAATAATATGTGGTGATAAATATACTTTAAATATTTATTTTTATAAAATCTCTGTTCGGGTTGTTGTTTAGAAGTTGACACCGCGCGTGCCAAGCGCACTCACTCAAACAATTGATTCGTGTTTTGAATATTTCTATTATTTATTAATAGTAAAAATATTAACCATAGTAATAAATAATCATATATTTTATTATGATATTTCTAAAATAGCCGGTGTCGCTCTTGTACCGTGTGCTCACACGCTTCCGTTCCGGGTAAAACGTGTCGCGTTCCGAAGTTAGTTATGACATGCTAAATAATAAAAGTATTAATATTCTAATACGATATGTATAAAGTAAATATTGTTTACATTATTTAATTATACCAGATTTAGCAAAACCCTATGACGTCTACACCGGTTTTTGTCGCTGTTGCGCATCCAACGTTCGCATAACTCGCGTATAAACTCCTAATCAGTCACCCGAATAAATACTAATATTTAATAATACTATTTATTTGGGACTTGACGTCTAAATATTTTATCAGGTCGGATAACCAGTAATAACCCGTACGAGCGCGTTAATCGTTCTAAGATTTCTCTGCTTGAAAGCTTTAGTTCGTAATCATTATAAATCATATCGAATCGTGTAACAACCCGTCAAACAATGTTTAATAGTTTTTTTTTATTCGGTTCACCTGTTGGACCTCTAGTTGGGCCTAGAGGTGGGCAAAAAAACCGGTTTCAAACCGGGTCCCCGGAACCCGACCCGAACCGGTTTCACGACCAAACCGGTTTCACCCAACCCGATCCGAGACCCGATCCAAACCGTCGGTGTGTAACCAGTTTTAAAAAAAATTTTGGAGGCCGGTTCTTAACCCGACCCGAACCGATTTCAACCTCAAACCGGTTTCGGGCCCGACCCGGTTCTCAAACCGGTTCGGAACCGGTTCGAACCGTTGGGCTTTTCGATTTTAACGGCTTTATAGCCGTTGGAACGGCTATATGACCGTTTTTTTTTGTATTTTGGAGCCCCTATAACTTGTATAAATAGGTGTGGGTTGTATTGGTTCAACCACACAATTCCAAAACGCTCTTATTTCTCAAAAACGCTCTCATTTCTCAAAAACGCTCACGCTCGAAAGTCGAAACTCTCAAAATGGCAAACAAATCTCAACAATCTAATATTGTTGGTGCTTCTCAAAGTGTTAGTGCTCCCACGGTTGTGCGGGTTATTCCTACAACAAGGAATCCTAATGTTTGGCAACATTTCGATTTATGCGAAATGTCGAATGGTGGTCATAAGGCTCGATGCAAGTTGTGCGGGCATTTTTTTGGAAAAGACGCAAACACAACTTTGAAGAATCACATTGAAAAAAACTATTGTTCGGTTATAAAGGCTCAAGCTTCGCAAGGTCAACCAAGTATGACAACCGAAGGTAATATTTTTGCGTATAATGTTGACTTGGTTCGGGAGAGGATGGCGCATTTTGTGATTCAAGAGAGTCTACCTTTCAAACACTTTGACAACGAGCGTTTGACTCGGCTTATTCAACAAACGCTCCAACCTCGCTACACTCATGTAAGTCGTGCTACTCTTAGACGAGATTGTATAAATATGTGGAAAAAAGCTAAAGTAGAAATAATAAATGAATTTGAAAATTTAAAAACCGGTATTAGTTTAACTTGTGATGTTTGGTCGACTCCCCACAACTTGCCGGATTCTTACATTTGCGTTACCGCTCATTGGATAAATCCGGAAAGTTGGCAAATGATGAAACGTACTATTGCGTTCGATATTTTTGCATACCCCCACACCGGTGACAATTTATTTTATATTTTAGACAAAGTTATAAGAACTTTTAAAATAGAAACAAAAGTTTTTTCAATATCGTTTGATAACGCCTCGAATAATACCGTCGCGGTAAACCAACTTATTTTAAAATATAACCCGATTTGTGATGGTATTTTTTTCCATAGCCGATGTGTTGCACATATTATTAATTTAGTTGTGCAAGATGGTCTTAAACACATTGACGATGTTAGAAATCAATTTAAACAAATGTTGCGTGACATTTTTCATACAAGTCAAAGAAGATATCATCGATATATAAAATTTTGTAAAGACGGGCAAACCGAATGTTTAGGTCCAAATTGGGACGTTTCAACACGTTGGAACTCAACGTGTAACATGTTCGAAAAAGCCATTCAACAAAAACGAAGTTTGCAAATGTTTCATGCCCAACTAGCAAGGTAAAAAAAAGTAACAAAATTTCCGACAACGGGTTGGGGTATCATTGAAGGTGTAGCCGATATGCTCCATATTTTTAAAACCGCTACAACCTATTTATCGGGAGTTTACTATCCCACAAGTCCTTTGGTTTTAAATCAACTTTTTTTAATGGTCGAAAAATTAAACGAATATTCCATGTGAGGCGGCGTATTTAAAGAAATGATACCGCCAATAAAAGAGAAATTTAAAAAATATTTTAAAGAAATGCCTCCGATTATTACTTGCGCCGCCGCCTTAAACCCGTGCTTAAATGTTTCGGGTGTTGAAACTTTAATTGAAAAAATAATTTACGGTTTGGATTTATACGAAGAAGACGTATTTTTAATGGATAGAGCAAAAACTATTTTTACACAAAATTTGTCTACTTTATTTACTGTTTATGTTGAAAAATATGGTACAACATCTACCGTTCATGAGAAATTTAGAAACGCTCCATCAAGTGCAAGTACTAGTCGGAGTTCAATGTTAAACTTATTTAATACTATACTTAATGAAAATAGTAAACGTCAACGGGGTAATACCCCAAGTAGCGAATTAGGTAGATATATCGGTTCGGATTTTTTAACCGGTATGAATGCTCATGATTTTGAGACATTTGATATCTTGGCTTGGTGGAAAGGGAAGGAAAACCAAGTAAATTTATTAGTTTACTTGGACGCGGCGGAAAGAATACAACATATATCTTCCCTTAAAGGCGAACTCGAGGTCGAGGGAGAGATATACGAGGACGAGGTGGAAGGAGGATTGATTGAAGCAATCGGCGAAAACCTCCTACGAGGGAGTTCGGGATCCGACTAGTACCGACTACCCGGATTTTCAATATATCCACGAAGAAGACTTTTATATTTAATGTATTTTTAATTTGTAAACTTTTAATTATTTGTTTTGTAATTTCTAAACTTTATCTTGTATGTTTTGTAATTTTTAAGTTAAGTTAATATCTTTAACAGTTAATTTTTTAAAAAATTAACGGTTTTATTTTTTTAAAAATCTGGGTAAACCGGTTTGGGACCCGAACCGGTTTAGTAGCCAACCCGGTCCGATCCGGTTTGGTAGGGTTGGGTTCGATGACCCTTGAACCCGGTTCGGTACGTCGACCCGGTCCAAGCGGGTTTTGCCCAACCCGACCCGGTTTCGTTTGAAACCCGATTTGTACACCTCTAGTTGGGCCGTTAATGGGTCGAGCTCGTTTATGATGAATTAACTATCAATTTACTTGGCCCTAAGTTTAGGGTTATCACAATCTCCGCCCCCTTCTTCTTCTCCTCTGCCTTTGTGTCAGGTATCACAACTACTCTCTCTTCGTCCACCTGCTCCTCGGCCATCTTGGCATCGATCTCAGCGAATCGAGCCCTACAGTCAATCTTCTTGACCTCCTCAGGTGACGAAATACTATACTTGCTGGAGTGGGGGTCATCCTCAACAACCTCTTTCTCCTCCACACTCCTAACCGACATGACCATCACTGAAGTGTTGGAGCTTGAAGATGGACCTCCTTGTTGAGCTTTCAAGCTCTTAGCGATGTCTTCATGGAATGCCGACTGTTGATTCTTCAGTAGAGTGTCGTGGCTATCCAATCTCTGCCTAGCATCCCTGTCCTGTTGGACTAAGTGGGCAAGCAGCTGTGTCTGAGTCTCAAGCATCTCCTTTATCGTATTCGTGTCGACACTGCTTCCCGTGCTATCTCATGTATCTCCTCCTCCATGCTGTTGCTACTAACGACCGTTAAACCCAGGTGGGTTGTTTCCAGATCTTCATCCCGAGCCAAATGAATTGTAGTTGTTGTACCCTCGGTTCTGGTATTGGTTGCCAGCAAAACTCACTTGCTCTTAATTATTTACCGGGCAATCACGGGTGTCATTGGCCACCTCCCCTGCACACTTGACACCGCTGAGCACTGAGCTTCAACTCTTTAATCTCGTTGGCCATTGAGGCGAGTGCAGCAGCCACGCTAGAATCAGGAGAGACCTGATGAACACCTCTAGGAGACGAGGTGGATGCTCTAGCACTAGGAATGGAAGTCCTAGTAGATGGATACTGCTGTTCGGCTTGAGCGAAGCTCTCGAACATTTCCTCACACTCAGTGGGCTCGAGTCTCTCCATAATATGGCCTCCCGCAGCTGTATTGAACATCTGCTGCTTCTCGAAGGTCAGGCCATTATAGAACTTCTCCACTATCGCCCAGTTAGAAAGACCGTGCTGGGGACATCAGCTCAACAGCGCGTTGAACCGCTCTCAGGCCATGTGATAGGGCTCATCGGGATCCATTCGGAATGAGTGGATTTGATCCCTAAGGCGAGCGGTTATGGAAGGTGGATAGTTCTTTTTGAAGAACTTGGCTTCGAGATCCTCTCAAGTGGTGATCGAGTTGTCTGGGAGAGTATCGAGCCAAGTAGAAGCACGCCAAGAGAGGGAGAATGGGAAGAGACGTAAGTAGATTGCGTCCTTAGATACACCCGTGATATTGAAAGTATCACATATGCACGCAAAACGGGACACATGTCCCGGTGCATCCTCATCCTCAAGGCCATGGAATTGAGCGGCATGAGTTATCGTGCTCATGACATGTGACGGGATCTGCCAAGAATTGGTATTAGGAATAGCGGGGC
The DNA here is from genome assembly GCA_023525975.1 of Smallanthus sonchifolius. Lineage (NCBI taxonomy): Eukaryota > Viridiplantae > Streptophyta > Magnoliopsida > Asterales > Asteraceae > Smallanthus > Smallanthus sonchifolius. The sequence goes on from CM042043.1 coordinate 24,484,382, forward strand.
GAGTGATCGAAGATCTCGCGCCCGTGACCCCGTTATTGGCCCTCTGGTGTACTGTACGCCTCGTCGCTAGATCAGCGTCGCCCATAGTAGGAAATGGGATATGGCTAATAGGACGTACCTGGTTGTTGTACAACTGCTTCAAACGCTCCAGAAAGTCGCGAGTGCGCTCGTGAAGTTGCTCGGGCTCTAGAAAAGCAGAATATGGAGGCGATCCCTGCGAACGAGTACGGTGCATACAAAGAAAGACTCACAATGAAACAAGTGTCCACCTTAAACCTTTATTTATTAGTATAGATTAGTATTTTCTTTAAAAAAATATTATTATTAAAAGATAAATGTGTATTTAATAAGAGAGAGACGAGAAAAAAAATGATGAGAATGAATATGGAGGCGACACGTAACATGAAAACCCTTTTATTTATTATATAGTATGGATATAGATAATTAATTATTTATGGGTTGTGCTCCATTATGTGAGAGCTTCACAATAAAACAAACCGTATCAAATTCAGAGCTAAGATGAATGGGATATCGATGTTTGAAGCTGAGTGGTTGAAAAATATTGATAATCTTGGGTGACTCTAGTATAAATTTGTTGCATCATTTGATTAGATGCTAACAAAATTTGTTATAAAGTTATATGAGTTCTTTGTTCTTGACTCATAAATCTATCATTATAAAGGTTTGATTATGCCTTTTAATTTGACATTAGCTTGTGGTTTTGGTTTGTCTTCCAAATTAAATATAAGGAGTTTTTTTTGTTTGAATATAATTATAAACCTTCGATTCATTTTTTCTTTAGAGATAAAAAAATGGATGAAAAAATATATCGAGAAGAAAGAGTCTAGCAACCTATAAGTGTTTCTCTAGACACACAATTTACCGGTGATACCTCGGGCGTGAGAGCTTTTCTCTCCAGTACATAGTGTTTCGACTGTTGTACCCTGGGAGACGGAAGACCTTCTTAGTGGAGACTCGAAATATGTTTTAAGGACTCGTGTTAAACACGAAGCCTCAGCCACATCTGTCAACATATTGTTTGTCATTTGTTGCAGTTAAGGAGCATAGTTAAAAACTAAAAGTGGTGAAGATTCAAGTCAAGGATTCTATGCGAAGAATTGTTGAAGTACTCGATAAAGACACTGGTTCAAATCAAAGTTGGTATACATATTTGTATATTATAGTTAATTTTATTTGGTTTTGTATACAATATTGTACTAGTTTATTTTCCATGATTAATGAGAGTATCGTTAGTATTTTATTATTATTATTATTTTATAATAAAAAGTGACCTAAGTTTCTACAATCTTAAAATAGAATTTCGTGAGATTGTTTGCTACGATTTTACAGATAAGGATTTTGGTTTCACGAAATGTTTTAAAAATAAAAACTGTTTTAGAGATTTTGGTATAATCTTATAATTTTTTTTGGAAATAACGTGTATAGTACAACTTGTTGTGATTGAAATTATAAAGATTGGAGTACAATCTTAAATCATATACCGTGTTACAAAACGAATGGTATGATATAACCGTTTGGTTTTAAAAATGTAACGAACCAAAATCCGGGTTTTGTTTTCAAATAAATAAATATTTTAATAAATATTATGGTGAAAATAATATTTATGAAATAAGTTGAAACAAGTGGGTTTCAAGTTAGTAATGAGGTTATGTTAGTTTTTAACTAATTATAGAATGGAATTGGTGAAATGGAAGTTGAGTAAAGGTGTAAAATGGAAAAAATCTGCCATTTTGACTTAAGTGGAAGTCAAAATTGAACTCACTTGTGAGTTGGGGTCGTTCACAGCAAGGAGAAAAAGGAGAAAACGGGTTTTTGAGCTAAATCTTGCAATTGAAGTTTGGATCGTGAAGGTTTTGGCTCACACAACACCTTCCTAACATCAAGTGAGTGTAATCTTCCATTTGATTTCACCTTTGAATGTGTTAGTAGGTGGGTTTTATAGAAATCCAGAAATTTTGTATGCATGTGGTAAATTGGTGTTAGATTGTGGATAATCTAGCTAAACTAAAGGTAAAGAGTGGTGATTAACATCCTAGAACCCCTTGATTTTGATTATGAGAAGTTAGGGTTCATATGGTGAAAATTGGGGGTGTTTGGATCATGATGCTAGAATGTGGAATTAGATATGATTAAGTGTTTAGGTGGTATTAGACACTTGAACAAACACCAAATTGACCTAATAAAAGTTATTGAATGAGAAATTAGTGTCAAGGTATTGGAAAGAAAACTCAAGTAGGTGAGTTTGTATTGAAAGAGGGTATTTGGTTATGGGTATAACCCAAACGGGTCAGTTTGGGTTGGAAATGAAAATTGAGTTGTGAACTCAATTATATTGTGTTGGTGATGAATGTTAGATTACTAAACTAGGTGTATATGTTTAGGTAATCAAATTGTGAACCGAGGAGGAGGCACGTGATCTTCCAACTCAAAAGGTAAGTGCCTTTGCACTTACTTAGTAATGTTGATAAATGTGTGGTGTATGTGATATGTATGCATACTATAAGTTGAAATGAATGTGTATGGCTTTTGCTTGAATGTTGTATGTGTGGAATTGTATTAAATTGACTTATGTGGTAAATAGTCAAACTATTATGTGAATGTGGAGTAATTGACTTATGTGGTAATTAGTCATACTATTATGTGAATGTGGAGTAATTGACTTATGTGGTAAATAATCAAACTATTAAGTGAATGTGGTAAAAGTGGTGTAAATGACTTATGTGGTATATAGTCAAACAAAATGAGATAATTGGTGAAATGGTGGATTGAAGGGAGCAATACTTCAATAGGTGAACTTGGTGTCAAATAATCCAAGTACGGGTAAGACGAGTTGTGGTACTCGCACCAAGAGGTAGCAAACCCAATAAGAAGTGAGGAATACTTCAAAAGGTGGACTTGGAGTCAAATACTCCAAGTGCGGGCAAGACGAGTTGTGGTACTCGCACCAAGAGGTCGTGAACCTAATTAGAAGTGTGGAATACTTCAAATGGGTGAATGGGTGGTGGTATATGAATGAAAAATGATATGAATGAAACTTGTAGTGGAATTGCAAGTGTTAAAAACTTTATTTGACTAAATGGGTGCAAACGGGTCAAATGGGTGAATGGGTGGAAACAAGTTGTGAATACTTGTTTGGCATGATTATCGTCATTACTAACGGTATTATGTATATGTGGTTATGTAGGGAAAGCTTCGATGTAGGTCAAAGTCAAGTCCAAGGCGTGGAGGGTTCTCGTATGCATATTGGGTGTTTTGGGATTTTAAAGGAAAATCCGCCAATGTGGTGTAAATTGACAATTGAACTATTTTTGGTGATTACATATGTTGTATATATGTTTTGAAACTAATACCCAAGTGTTTGAAATTTTTGGTGTCTAGTTGATTTGGTGAAAAATGCAAAAAAGTTGGCTAAGTATGAAACTGTGCAGGAAAGTAAACTTTCTGTTTACTGGGTGTCTTCGCGCCACGCGAAGAATAGGAAGGGGTTTTTCGCGACACGCGAAGAACCAAGTTTCTGGTCTGGCGAAATTTAGACTCTTCGCGGCACGTGAAGATGTCTATCCGATCTTTCGCGCCACGCGAAGAATATATAAAAAAACATATATATATATATTCTTAGGATAAATGCTTCCGAGCATTTAAATGTTTTATTAATTGGTTTCCAATTAAGGGTGTTACAAAAAACGATTTTGTGATCGTTTATTTTCTAACGTGCGTGTTAGACAGGGCTATCCCATTTGGTAGAGGCATATGCCTATTAGAATGGAGGTCTCAGGTTCAAACTTAGGCAAGGGAGTAGTTTAGGATTATTGGTGTAAAAGTAGAGTAGGAGTAACGTTTGTCGTTCAAAAAAAAAAGACAGGGTTTATTTTATAAAGAGTACACTGTTGTTTTCCACTACTAGAAAACTGGACATTTGCGACCGAAAATGCGGTGGCAAAAATGCACATCGCAATTGCCTTGTTGCTACCGAATTGCGACCGCTACTACATTTTGCGACCGAATTTGCCATGATAAAAACCGTCGCAACTTCTTTTGTGACCGCTTTGCAACCACTTCAGTTGCCACCCATTTGCGACCGCTTCAGTTGCCACCGATTTGCCACCGCTTCAGTTTGCCACCTATTTGCGACCGCTTCAGTTTGCCACCGATTTGCGACCGCTTAAGTTGCCACCGATTTGCCACCACCTTCTTTTGCGACCATTTTGCGGTCGCAATTCAGTCGCAAATTCGATGCATAATAAAAAAAATTAAATTCTTTACAAATCTATTTAAATTCCCAGAAATATTTAAATACAAATCATCTCAAATGTATCAAAAATATCATAAAACAACTATATATTCAAACTACTATAGAAAGTCATAAATTTCTAAACAAAATATACAATAATCAAACAAAGATACCTCTAAAAAAAATTTAAACAAATTATGAGATGGCCCTTTCTTCCATTTCATCTTGAGTTGAACACTATAACTGAGAAGACCATGCCTGCTAAAAAGGAGAGGAAGAAAACTCATCCTTTCTTCTGTTTCATCTTGAGTTGAATTTGTTTTGTAGAAGACGCCATCTTGCTATTACTTGGTTCAGCCAGTTCAGTACCTAATTCAGCTCCTCCATTGCCATTTTGACTTTTTAAACCGCCACTAGAACTGGCATCATGGACCTGTACTTGACTTTTGACCACAGCATTTACACCACCATCTGTCATAAACATTACAATTTCACATCAAATAACCGGCATACAACTCATTTTAAATACAGTGTTTATTTATTTTAGGATACAAGTAGCAAGCACAGTTGGAGGTAAAGCAAACCATCACCGCATACATAGAACCAATCAAAGATGTCACAGAAAACATGCTAAATGAGAAATGGTGAGGGGAAGGGGCATTTGAACTTTGAATGTGCATTTGAGGTGATCATTGCAGACTTGAAGTTGTAATGGTCATGATGAATTTGGTAAAATCATTTAACCCAAATACTCACGGGTTGACCCGAACACGGCCCATTTAATAAACCAAATACTCACGGGTTGACCCGAACACGGCCCGTTTAACCCAAATTTTACCTATTTTTTATTTTTTTGGCATATTAATCCTTTAATATTACAAAAGTATATAAACCATTTACATTTTAGTTACAAAATCTTAAGTAAACTTATCTTTTAAGTTTTAAATATAAGCATAAAATAGCCAATTAATTTAATTTAGGACGTAAAACACATTTAAAATTTTAAATAAAAAATAAACGGGTTGAATGGGTCAACCAGGGACCTGACGGGTTGACCCGAACACGACCAGTTTAGCTAACCTGTAGAATTGCAGATGCCTCTTATTTGGGGCCTCATACATAAAATCATCATTTATGTCAAGTGATTCAGTACTATAGCTCAACTTTCATTTGACCTGAAAAATGTTCATACATAAGATAACTTTGATACTATGAGCAAATAACAATGCAAAACAACATGTGTTATTTTTAAACATTTTGCTAGCACACAAACAAAAATGAACATTATGGAAAATGTTGAATTAATGAAATGTCAAATTTACAATAAAGTAAAATGTTTTTAGGCCACTCATTAGTCTTACCTCTGTATTTTCTTGAAGAATCCCAAGCATAAGTCTCATGAGCTTATGGGGACTAGAAGTGGGCTTCAACTGGATGCATTTTTGAGCTAGGACATACATACTTTCTAAACCCTGCACACATAAAACCCGTATGGGTGATATAAACCATTGATACAAATTGTGAGTAATTTGTGTACAATGAGCTTATGTTACAAAAAAAAATTACTGACCGAAGTAAAGGGCTTGATATATATAGGAAGTGAGCAATATATAACTCAACCCAATGATAGGTAGCACTTGACAGATTTCTGGTGTTCCCTAACAAAATATGAAGCACATTTTTCGGGTTTTCTTTAGTTTGATTATGACCACACTAAAGCCAGAACGCACATTAATCCAGTTTGGTTATTTGTGCTCGGCATTTCTTCGATGCCTAGCAGGTATTAACAAATGATGGGAATGAGCTATGAGAGGGAAATGAGCTATAGGTATTCTCAAGGGGCTAAAGTGTAATATGGGGGGGTAGTATAAGTAGGAGAGAATAAGGCATAGTGAGGTAGGATTGAGTTTGTTAGTTTGTTAGGCTCCTACGGTTGTAGTGAGAGAGGGCACAGCCCTGGATCATCTTGTTATCCCTGTATTTTCCATTTTGGTTTCTTCATTCCACTGCAATAACAATCATCCATCTGTTCATCTTAATCTTCTTCATCATTCTCTATTAATTGTTAGCTAATACTTATCATTGGTCTGACCTGCCATTTTCTCTTTCAAATTCCATGGAAACACTTTTGATTGCTCGGATCGATGTTCAGGAAGACCAGATTAAACAACTTCAAAGTGTTGTTGCTGAAATCAAATCGACTATGAAAGCGTTTGAGGCGGATCGAGCGGAATCCAGTGAATTTCGTAAGGTTGTTCTCGCATGGATGAAGAATCAGGAGACTCCGCACGTTGAGGGTTCATCCGGTTCGGGTTTTTCTGATGCGTTTTTCTCCACTTTTGACTCCAAATCTGGTCCGGGTGATGCTCTGTCCGTCTTCCCGGGGGCTGTGACGGAGGTTGCACTCCCAGAGTTTTGTGGCGTTGATCCTCAGGGATGGATTCAGAAAGCTAACCTTTATTTTGACATAAATTCTACCCCTGCTGCTCTTCGTCTTCGGTTGGCTCAAATGAGCATGGTGGGGGTCGCACAACACTGGTTCACCGTTATCACTCAGGTACATGCCTCACTTTCCTGGATTGCTTTCCAATCAGAACTCCTTCATCGTTTTAGCGGGTTGGAGATTCACAAACCTTATGAACAAGTGGCGAATATTCAACAAGGGGACTCAATTCATGATTATATAGTCGATTTTGATGATCTAAACAGCAGGGTTCGATTACATCGACCTCCATCTCGTTGGGACGCCATGAAATTGTCTACCGATGTGGAAGCAATGCTTCGCCCTAACACCGACACCATTGCCGTGACCTATTCCCGTTACCTGGATCGTTTTGGGCCTTCATCGATTGGGTTAACTGATGGGCTCAATATAGTGGGTCATTCGGAGCCCAAACCCTCCTTTCAAACTAAACCCATGGCCCGTCACTTTCATTCCCTACCAGCGTCTGCGAGGTCATCGTCCATCGCCAACCCTGGATTTTCTTCCCTGGCCGATACTAGCGCAGACTTCCCACATGATAGAGGAGTTCGATCTCCTTCTCGTACCGACTGGAAGGTCCATCGGAAGAAGGGCTTCTATTTTCATTGTGGTCAACAATACGACCCAGCTCATAATTGCTTTGAGGGAACACTTTGGGTTTTATTTTTAGGGGATGACGAGTTTGACGCCTTTGAGGGGGAAATTTTTACGGGCAAGTGTATGATTCTGAAGTCTATGTTTAAAATTGGCGATAGACGCCTTGGTTGGAAAGGCGGTACGGTACCTTTGCTTTTTTATCCAAATGTCACTCTTCACAATCCATCTACACTCGCATATGTTGGCTTCGTTCCTTCGAATCCAGAAGGAGATTCCGATAGCTATTCTAACGGGTTCTTCATCAAGTGGAATTCTCAGCTTTTGACCACTCATGCTGACCAGGTTCTGTCTTTTGGCACGTTTGCCGCTGCTGGAATTTTATTTCCTACAAAAATGCCGGGTATTCGTTGGTGGTACAAGACTGTAAGTCCTGTTATTGAGTTAATTGTTGGATCCCATCATTGGTGGGTGGTGCATGGATAGGGTCGGCAACAAGACGACGCAGTCGATCCCAGTCTTGAGGACAAGACTGTTTTGAAGCGGGGAGTAATGATGGGAATGAGCTATGAGAGGGAAATGAGCTATAGGTATTCTCAGGGGGCTAAAGTGTAATATGGGGGGTAGTATAAGTAGGAGAGAATAAGGCGTAGTGAGGTAGGATTGAGTTTGTTAGTTTGTTAGGCTCCTACGGTTGTAGTGAGAGAGGGCACAGCCCTGGATCATCTTGTTATCCCTGTATTTTCCATTTTGGTTTCTTCATTCCACTGCAATAACAATCATCCATCTGTTCATCTTAATCTTCTTCATCATTCTCTATTAATTGTTAGCTAATACTTATCATGCTTGTTTCTAAAATTTCATTTAGAATGTAACTTAAAGTGTAAATTGATTAAGCTTCTTACCCTCATAAAATCAGACTTGTTAAAATAACATTCACCTAAGTTTCCAGATGTTAGACCCGCACACATACGAGGCATTTTCGATACTAGAACTGCAACTGCTTCTACAAGCTCGTTCTGTCAGTAACATAAACGGCATTAATACACTCCACACTGAACTACATATAAGTTATTAGTTTATTACTCAAGAAAAGTATCTGGTTATAAACCTCGCGAGTTCCTAGCTGATTAAGCTGATAAGATCCATGTAAACACAACAATTTCACCTACAATTGACATTATGTGTGATGAATATATATATATAGTATGTAAAGAAAGCAACACTGATATTTTGTAGGTTACAATAACATGTTAATTAACAATTTGTGATTAAAGAGTGTATACTCACCACAATGTCTAGCCGGTCAACTTCAAGTGCTGAAGAAACTGCTTGCCAATATCTAGGCTCATTTTCGACTGACTGAAAAGAGGAGTAAAAATTTTAAAATGAGTATATTTACTTTCTTATAAAAATTTAACCACAATAAACCATACACAAAATCTAAAAGCATATCAGCTTATGTAAAATTAGTTTCAAACCTGTATATTAATAAGTTCTGCTTGAAACTCAACCAATCTTAAATGAACACTTGGCACTTGTCCAGAGAACAGAGTATCATAATCCTGATGAAAGTATAATCATCAATGAACTTATTTCAGCTCAAGCAAACAAAGAGAACTGTAAACATAACAATAACTTCATTCAATCATTCATCAAACAAGAATTAAGTTAAGCATCCTCACAGATAACCAATAAACAAGTTGTTCAGGGATCCAAGGGTGAGACTGTTTGTCTGCATAAAATATTCCCAGCAGCTCCCATGCAGCTTTCAAAGAGCTTGGCTCCTCAACATTCTATCATGAAAAAGTATTTATAAATCAACGGATACATCAACTCATGAAACAAAAAAAAATAACAATTCGAGAACAGAATTACCTTCAAAACTGTCCTCGGTTCTTCAATTAACGAGGTAGGACAAGATTTCTTGCTTCCTAGAAGAGCGTTTATTTCCTTGCTATATTCGAGAACATATTTTCACCTAATTCCATGAAGTGTGAGAACACTCTATGAGAATTCAAAAGTCCTAACATTTTGTTTGTTCTAAAATTCAAAGGAATAAAACTCTATTACAGTGTAATCAAATATGAAAGTCTTAAGCAGTTTACATATAGGAGCATAGTTCTAACAATAATTTTAAGCAATTTTCAAATTTGGGGATTTTACTTCACTTATTCTAATTTCAAAGTTCTTTACATATTTGAGCAATTTATTTCACTAATTCTGTACACCTCTCTATGATTCAACCTAATGTTTTAAGGTTAATACCAGAATATTCACTAAATTAAACATATGAAGCATGATTACCACTCGCCGTCGTACGGAGCCGAATGCCACAACTCCGATAACAATGCCTTAGAGTTTTTCTTAATCTGTAGATGCGCAAATGGAGACACTAATCCGTACGCTATTCTACGCCACCGCGCAGTATCATTGATTTCACTGTCTACATCTTCACCGCTTAGCTTCAAATCCACCACTCTACCTCCAGATTCATCGCCGTTGGAGTAAGTAGCCTCTGGTGACCGGAAAACCGTAACGCGTAGGGAGTTACCGCGTGAACATGAGATGGAGAGACGTGGTGTGATTGGGGGATTACGACCATGGTGGAGAGTGTATACTGTAGGAGTGCTGGCCTCTGGAGAATAGGGAATGATGGAGGATGTATCGCCGGAAGCTGTAAAAGGCTTCACAGGCTATTGACGATAGCGATGACGGTGATGATCTAGGGTTCCGGTAGTTGAAAACTACCGTCTGAAGTCCTGTAAACTATTGGAACGAATTTAAATGTGATATCTGTTGAAAGTCCCTCAGGTTTAACTTAAATGAAAAAGTCCTCCTCAAGTTTACCAATTTTACATAAAAAGATATAAATAAAAAGTTCTCCTCAAGTTTTGCCACCGACACACCGGTGGCAAATTCTAATTTTACAAAGCGGTGGCAAATCGATAGCTAATTTTTCCACCATCGTTAACGGTGGCAATTTTTGGTCGCAAATACCCAATTTTCTAGTAGTGTTCGTCCATGAGGCTTGGTCAAAATTGTAGTTTGTTAGAGCATGTTTTGTAACTGTAGCTAAAATTCTAAGTGGATTTGTAGCGAACCTATCAAGTTCGTCTAAGGGAATGTTTAGGCGAACTTGATGTGCGAACTTGGTAAGTTCGCCTATGTAGTTAAGAAACATAAGAAAGCTAAAGTAATATTTTACAAAGTAAAAAATCATATTATATATACTACACGGGGTACACTCTAAATTTTATAAACTTAAGAAATTTAATATTTTACAAAATTGAGGGTCGGTTTTGTCATCCTACAAAAATTGGGGAGTGTTTTTATCGATTACAAATGCCGTCGACACTTGTGATTAAGTTTAATATAAATATAATGTGATCCCATTACTTAAATTAAATATTCCTTGAACTCATAATGAGGCTACAATATTGTTGATTTGGTGCCTGATCTTATGATTACCTAGTACTAGGGGTGTTGTTTGGGTAATTTAATCGGGTTTCGGGTAGATTGGTTCGGGTTAATCGGTTTTTCCGTGTGTGTAAATTTATCCGAAACCCGACCCGAATAACATTCGGGTAGATCGGGTTCGGGTTAATCGGTTTTCGGTTTAATCGGGTCGGGTTTCGGGTAGGGACACATGGTTGAAAAAAAATGAATCAAGTTTAAAAACATAAAATAAACGTGTATGTGAAACAAAAATAAGTACATTTCCAAGAGATTAAAGCTTCAAATAGAAGTATTCGTGTTTATGTGGTGGATTTTTTAAACTCATATTTTAGAAGCGGATTTTGGTGGTGTTGGTGGTGATGATGAGAAAAGAAATGGTAGAATATATAAATGTTCGGTTTATTCGGGTTAATCGGTTCGGGTTAATCGGGTTTTTGATGCTTGAAAGTCTAACCGAAACCCGACCCGAATAACAATCGGTTTAAACGGTTTTCGGGTTAATCGGTTACGGGTTATTCGGGTACGGGTTTAATCGGTTCGGGTGAAGTTGGTTCGGGTCGGGTTAATCGGGTACGGGTAAAATCAACGGGCCTACCTAGTACCATAAACATATACATGGGATAACAAACATGTAGCATTACCATCAGTTTCTTTATCCGCATCTCTATAATTACACTAAAAATCACTATCTTTTCACTCTTATTTTTAATTAAATAATACTTTTTTATACATTTATCATTACCTTTTCTCTCTCCTCCACTCACAATCATTTCAAAAAATATTAAAAAATTAATAGAGGTGAATAGTGTTTTCCCCAAATATACCAAAAATTTATATTTTTTCTCTCTCCTCTACTCACAACCACTTTAAACCATTCCATAAAATATGCAGAAACCACTCACAAACATATGAAGAAACTGATGTGAATACTCTAATGTTCCAAATTTAACGTAATTAGTTAACTAACTTAAAAGTCAAAGTAGTTGACTGGTCAATTTCTTTTCCACTTTCAGCCTTCAAACAAGAGCAAACCCTATCTCTCTTCAACCAACACTTGGAGTAAAAGCAAAGAAAACTCTTCACTCATAACTCACCCATCATCATAAACATAAACCCACACTCCCTCACTGCCTCCTCATTTCCACCACCATGGAATCCAAAACCCTACCACCGGTTGTCGACTACAGCTCCAACGTAGACACCTCCAGCGCTTTCCGGTCAGTCAAAGAAGCCGTAGAGATATTCGGGGAGCGGTTTCTCACCGGAGAAATCCTATTACCAAAACAAGAGCTAACCCCATCATGGAAATCCACACACAGCTCTCGAACATCATGGAGATCATTCTCGCCACCCCGAGAAATCGAAGAACCGCTTGTAATTAACTCCCTGAAAAAGCTCGAGTCGGAGCTAGAAGAAACAAAGAAAGAGTTGAGGTTACTGAAAGAGAAAGAGTTGGAAACCGAGGCGGCTTTGGCTTCTTTAAACGCAGAACTCCGAAAGAAGACGACACAAGGTTTGGCTATGGACATGGTGGTAAGTGGTGATAGGAAGGTGGTGAAGAAAAAGCCAATGATTCCATTTCTGGGGGGATTGTTTTCGAAGAGGAAAGGAAAAGCGGATGCTAATTCTATTGTAAATCCACTATATGCATCTTCTCAAATGCATTGGATTTGAAAACTTTGATCATGCATTGCATAATTGAGTGGCTAAGTTTGTTTGAAAATTGGAATCATTTTGTTTGTTCTGCTCGTTTTTGGTTGAACTAGTTGTGTTAAAGAATTGAAAGAGAAATGAGTTGGGTGATTATTTGTCAAGCTGGTTTGAATTTATGTGTTTCTTGCTAATTTCTCGCTCCGATTTGTGCTCGTCCGATTGAGTGTATTTTAACCGTCCCCATTTGAACTGGTCTTACTGGTTAAAAAAGTGTATTTGACTCATCCCCTTTTCAATAACTTTTTTACCAGTTTCTTTTTAATCTTATTTACTAATGAAATAAACAAAATTTGATCGTGCTTTCATGTAAATGAAACAAAAAAAAGTTTTGACGATACTTTCATGTAAACAATTTTTTTTACTGTACTTTCATGTAAATGAAATAATTTTTTTTACCATACTTTCATGTAAGCAATTTTTTTTACGGTAACATGTAACTGGCGAGGCAGACAGCGGAGCCGTGGAGGGGCGGATTAGCGGAGGCTTTTTATAAAGTATTGGGTTTTTTTATAAAATTTTGGACCTTTTATGAAGTGTTGACAAACAAAACAAAATCAAATCCCTAATTTTAATAAAGCGTGGTGACTTTTTTTTATAAAGTATTGAGTTTTTTTAATAAAATTTTAGACTTTTTATAAGTGTTGAGCTTTTAAAAAAATTTGAGGTGTAACGTATTTTTTGCTTAAGGGTAACACAATTTTTGCTCAGGGGTAACCGGATACATATAACCGTAAAAATTTTTGCACTGCGCGTAACAAATTGAGGGGTAGCGCGGGCTATCCATAGCCCTAGAGTAGGTCCGCCCCTGACAGCAACTCGCAGGCTTAAAAACCTAGTTCTGTTTATTTAAGGATTTATATTTTATTAAAATTACAAGTTTACACAAGTATATAAAAGTAGTTTCATGTTTATTTTAAATGAGCTATATATATTATTAATTTTAGAATATTTATGACATCATCCAATTTTTAAAATTGATTTAACTAGCAGACAGTAAAACAGGATTCAGAGATCGGTCAATTAGAAAAACATTATGTATAATTGATTATTTAAACTAATGATGTTAACTTTATTTTATTTATTCAATATACTACTAAATAAAGGAGTGTCACCAACGGATAACTGTCGTTGGTAATTACAGACACATTATCAACGGGTTCCACCAAAATAGGAGATATGGTCAGTTAATCATATAACGAGTTTGCTCTAAATGTATGTTATTTAAAATTTGAAGTTAAACCCTAAAAATTTGGAGGTTTAGCCTACCTGTTAGGCCATCCACCTTTTACATGTTTTTTATGACTGCAAGTTGGCTTCGCTTCCGGTCTTTCTATGTGTGAACTCTATGGATGATCTGGATTAAAAGCAGATATTTTTTTTTTAAATAAACCCTTTCACTTAAAACTAGAACAATATTTTTTGGATTGGAGTTGTATGGCTTTCAGGTTAAAAATTAAAAATAAATTAACTGCATGGCCATTTTTAAAAAGGGAGAATTTCGTATTTTACAAACTTGCTAAATATCATATGTATCCTAACCAACCTTTAAATATCAAATATATCATTCTCTAATAAATTTTAAGTTAATGACAAGTTTACCTTCTCAAACATAGTATTTTAACTTTAACATCCCGGTTTTGATATGATTTAAAGGGATATTTTAATAAATATATGGTATCGAGGCGAAATTATTTTTGGTGAATATAGTATCAATAAATATTATAAAATAATATTTATAAAAGATTTAAGGCGAAATTATTTTCTGGTTCTCGAATCTCTTCAACGTCCAGATTTCTTTATGTCGTCTCTTTGGTGAGGAAATCTTCCTCCAAAGAAGACTCCTCTTTTGTCTCTTTGGTAACCGACAAAAATAAACTCTTTGCCTCTTGGTTATAATTTGTTGGAAGTCTCACGCTTAACGTAAGCATCACAATCCCAGACCCTTAGGTATGATAAGTTTGGACTCTTCACATGTCATGTCTCATATGGGGTCTTATCTAACCTTTTAGTTGGAACCATGTTGCCTATTAGTGTTGCGGTTTCCACAGCATAACTCCAAAAGGGGTGTGGTAGGGTTGTACGACTCATCATCGATTGAACCATGTCTAACAATGTTCTATTTCTCCTTTCAGACACACCATTATGTTGCGGTGTTCCAAGTGGATTTAATTGTGAAACTATTCCACAATTCGTAAGATGATCATCAAAGTCGTAAATTCACCACCTTAATCTGATCGAATGACCTTTATCATTTTACCAAGCTGATTTTGAACTTCATTCTGGAATTTGAATTTTCAAAAGCGTCCTGCTTATGTATCATCAAATAACACATAACCATATCGACTATGGTCGTCTGTGAATGTTATGAAGTATCTTTCGCCAGATCTAGGCATTGTCCTAGTGCTGACACAGGTGCCTTCTTGCATTCGGCAGCTTATGAGCTACTTCATGGTGTCGTAGTGCTCTTGACGAGCTTGTTTCACAAACATGCCTTTAAGTTGTACTATCATGTGGTAGGCATCTCTTCCATGTTCTTATGGAGATCAGGATACATAATAGCTTGCATAAGACAGGCTGCCTCAATGGCATACTCGCTAGGCTTTTCCCAGACCTTACGAGCAGCGGGCGTTGTGTTCTCGGGCTCGTTAGGAATAAGGCCATCTAGGACATATAGCTTCTTTGCCATCTTGAGAACTATTCTCAGATTGCGGTGACATTCGAGAAAGTTGGTGTTATTGAGTTTTTCATTCTCAAGTAAAGACTTGAGAGAGAAAAGTAATAGTCTCCCTAGTATAGGTACATGTGGAAGGGCCGGATGTGTCAACGAAATCCTTGCACCTTGGAGGGATAGACTACGCACCAAGTGTGGTGTTGTGGCTCCAAACACTGATGTTTCGCGTTATGCCCCAAGTGTTCCTTATAGTATGATGGCAGGGACTACTGGTTTTTAAATATGGGATTTAATTTTAATGTTTTATCGAATAGGGTTAAATATAACTAATGATAAATCATACGTGTGTTGTAAAAGCCAGTTTTACTATTTTTAGATCTTGACAATATGATGAACCCTTTCATCTCTCAGGGTGCTTAATTTTAAATAACCTATTAAAACTAAGTTTGTCGCGATGTATTTAACATATTAAAAGTTAATACTTTAAATGAACTATTAAGTTATGAGTGTTGAAAATTTAAAATTAGTTTAAATTGAAAAACTCTATTGGTTATTATTTATTTTAAAACAAGCTATTTGTTTTATTATAAAATCATTTACAAGTTGTAAAATAAAAACTGTTTAGAACTTGTGATTATCTGATTGTAAAATTTTGGTAGTAGGTCAGTATGATATAACATTTGTAAGATAAAAGCAACCACAATAGCAAAAATAAAAATATGCAAATCATATGGCCAAAAATTGCTTGATCTCGCTAGAGCCTATTGATGTGCCATGATTTATACATATTTTATGTAAGATAAAAGCAACCACAATAGCAAAAAAAATATGTAAATCATATGGCCAAAAATTGTTTGATCTCGCTAGAGCCTATTGATGTGACATCATTTATACATATTTACATACATAATAATCCCACATTATGATACTAATTAAATAATAACCTTGCAATTTATGCTTAAAATGCTTATATTTTTTAATTGCAGGTTATTCGGTGTTGAAAATATAAATCAAGCTAAAATCTATCAAAAACACCAAGAATTCAAGCTTCTAGAAGATTCATTCCCGAGCAATGACCCCCAAGAAATCAAAATTGGTCAACAATAGTCAACAAGGAGCTAAAAACCAAAAGTTGAAAGAAAAGTGAGGGTTGCACGGCCGTGCATCCCGATGCACGGTTATGCATTACCCTTTCTTCTCCTCCACGGCCCAGTACCGTGTCCTCTGTACCCTGTTTGATTCCCTAGGCCTTTGCATGACCTTGCAACCCATTGCACGGCCGTGCATTGCACATTTTGAGGCCTATAAATAGGAGGCTTAAGTTCTTCATTCCACACACCAATCCAGACCTAAATAACACTCAAGAAGAGAGCATTCTCATAGTTAGAGTAGAGAGTAGAGGGGCTCTTCCTCCTTGTTTCACAACAGGAGAGCCTACGAAACTCATCATTACGCTAGTCATTATGGCCATTCGTGGCTAAAACTTCTTTGTATTGCTAGGGTGAAGATGATGTTCGGTGCATGTTAATGTTTAACCTATTAATGAAATGGTATGTTTATGTCTTTAACTAATTCGTTCTCAAAAACCATCTTTTGATGGACTTTTATTATTGTCTAAATCCGTCTTTATATTTGTAAGTGTCTTGATTTTAAAGGGTAAGATCGTAAAACCCTTTTTAAAGAATATAATTTGCAAATCAAATGTAGTGAGTACGAGGCTCTAGCGGTGACCCGGGTCACAAGTTTGTAGTAGTCATACCACTTGTAACATCCATAATTTTTCGATCTTATTTTATTTTAGTTATTTCAATAATAAACACTACATTTAAAAAAAAATATATTTAATCAAGCACATTATGCCACATAAATCATTATTCTAATTAATATTTATATTTTTTTTTAAAACCTTGTTTTTACATATAAATTTCTATAGCACATGTATATATATGTATAATTATTTAGTTATAAATATATGTATACAAACATTATTCATGTATTGGAGTTTATTAATTAAACCTCATAAGAATGTTTTTTTTAGCAAATATATAATCGACTTTTAAAATTTATAGCATAGATTGTTTTTTTATATAAAGTATATAAAAGAAAGATTCAAACTTTATAAAGTTTTAACAAAAATCAAATTCTAAATATGTACATACACATATTTACAATTTAAACGAACTAGTTTAGACCCTCTAATTACTTAAACCTTCACTTTGAAAATTGGACATCTTTAATCTTAATTTTGACCTTTTTGACCAAATTTGACTTTCGAAAGTCAAAACAGCCCAAATTTCCCATCTTAATCGATCAAATATGTTGTTTGGGGACAATACATGTTTACATGACTGAGTATCGACCATAATCAAGCCCAAATAGCATTTCAATTCATCTAATCTCGCGGCTCTTTTCAAATTTGAACAGTTTGACTTTTCTGAGTCAAACCAGACTTAAATCCTTGCCAAAATTTCAGGAATTAGATGCTTTCAATCACGCAAATCAAGCGTAGACCAGTCCCGCGTGTATTCAGACTGTTTTCCCGACCCAATTCATTCGATTCCAGCCGGATTAACGCGTAATCGAGGCTACGGCTGTCATCCAAAATCCTTGCGATCGAATCAGGCCTTAAAGGTGAAATCAATCAAATTAATTCACCACGAACCTTCGCACGACCCTATAAAATCTCACTCAAACCGCATTTGAGTCTCATTCCATCCCTGTTCGTCGATCTAGCACCCTAAACATCGCCTCTGTCCGTTTAGTCGCCAGGCTTCATTACGCAACCATCACATGTATGGTTTACATCGTTCACTTCGTTTTTACCCACTAATCGAAAGCCCCAATGTCAAGAACGATTCATAATCGGGTTCAAAATCCGACTTTTTCCTAAATCTTTTCATACGGTTTCTAAGAGGGAAATTGGGAATTGAATGAGGCATTGCATTTAAGATTTTCGAATCAGTCTATACCAGCGAAACCATCTGGTCCGACCGGTTAAGTCATTGCACCGTCGGACCAGAGGCCGTGGGTTCGAAACCCACAAGACCAGGCCCTTTTGCGTGAGCCTAAAAGCCTAACCCGGCTCCACCGCAGCAACATGTTAACTAATTTCTCAACCGAGTCTGTAATAGGGTTCGTGACTTGGTCCGGTGGTAAACCTGGTTGCACACTCAGGCGCCACCCGGGTTCGAGCCGGGTGGCCTGTTTATATTTTTTAAAACCGATTTTAATGCCCCAAAAATTGAATAAAAATTATTTTATAAACTCAACTTTATTTAGATCAGATTAAAGCAATACTTTAGAATTTTTAACATAAAACATCTATTTTAAAATTTTAGTTGTTTAAAATCTCTTTTTAATCATTTAAAAATACATTTTTAAATCAAATTATTAAATTTTAAAACCAAGTATTTAATTTCCTAATTTTATAAAAATTGTGACAAAGTTTTTATAAAAAAAATACATTCTCATAAATCATTTGTTTTTCTATTAAACTCTATATACATATTAGAGTTTAAAACAAATAAAACTCTTTCAAAAAAATATATATATATATATCAATAACTACATTCCTTATTTTAGAACATATTACTTTAATAATAAATAAATAAACAAATTTATTTATTAATTATCTTTTTACACTAACAAATTTATTTAGGGTTTTAATATGTACTAATATATAAATATATATATATATATATATATATATATATATATATATATTACCCTATAGTTTGACACATTATTATAAAATGAATAAATAAGATAGATTTATATATTTTTACTTTAAACCCTAAAAGAATTTATTTATTTAAATTAATTAGACATAAACCCTAAAGACAAATATTATTTTTCATATATATTTTGAACTTACAGTTTTACATATCAAACTTTTGTTGACTTACATCTTTTCACATAAAATGACATAACCTTTGTACAAATCCACACATATCAAACCCGATGAACATTTGATCATGACTTAGACTCCGTGCACATTATTAATTCAAGTCCGTACATTTCATTCTAGGATAAACTTGTGATTTGAGAATCACTTGTGCTTCATTGTTGTTTGTGCTATCTACACAATTCATACAAGTGAGTTTACATAGCCCCTTTTTTCTTTTGTACATTTTTGGGGTGAAACATGATTACACAACAAATACTATTTGCAATTACACACGTACAATTCTATAATATGATCATATGTGTTTATTTGTGCTTTATGCTTGAATGCTATTTGTTAAGGCTACATATACATAATACACTCGTGTAATCATTACCTCTTTACATCAGGATAACATTTGTTGTTATGCCCTACACTTACATTAGGATAACATGTGTTGTTATGTCCTACATTTACATTAGGATAACATGTGTTGTTATCAGGATAACATGTGTTGTTATGCCCTACATTTACATCAGGATAACATGTGTTGTTATGCCCTTCAGTTACAAGGTTTCATTTGTGCAACTAGCTTAACTTAGATTCTCCATAAATGCTTTATAAACCATGTATCATATGAATTATACACAAAACATTTGAACTTTACTTGTGGTGTCAAAACCTATGTATGCTCACCAACTATTTATAGTTGACCCTCTCATTTTATCATGTTTCAGGTACAAATGTTTGAGTTAAGATTCAAGCTACTTCACTTAGGGTTGAGGACCTAGTCTTAAATTTTAATATGGAGATTTATGTATTCTTAAATTCTTGTAAATGATGTAATTGATTACTTGAGTTATGAAATGAAACTTATTGTTTAATTATTACAACTTTAGCAAACCATGAGGTTATGAACAGTCTACATGTCCCGCCCCGACGTTTCCGCCGTCGGTTGGGGTGTGACAGATTGGTATCAGAGCCTTGGTTATAGGGAATTAGGTTATTAGACACCTTTAACCTAGACTATAACCTTATGACACCCATTATTGCCATGTTCTATGATTATATGATATGCTACATGCTATGTGCTACACGATTATTTGCTAGACTCTGTTTCTTGCTAGGAGTTATCTAAACAATAAATCCAAAATAAAAATACCTTTTCCCTTACCCTAAGCCTCAAGCCTTCTCTAGAACCATCATCTTCATAGCATGTGAGACGTCATAAAACTTATTTTTACACCTCGTTAAGGTTTTATACTTTGTTAACTAGTAGAGGACATGTGCAATCCAGAAGAGTGACACATGTATTCTGGGTTTTCTGTCTAGGAAAGCATTTCATATAAATCCCAATCAACCGAGGGATTCGTATGCTTTCCTGGGAATTCCTGGGATGAGTGTTTACTTATAGGCTAAAGCATGTCTCCTTGAAAGTTATATGAGCTTAATTAACCTTAATGTGTCATAGTATTCAAGTGATTATGTCACTATTCGAGTACAATCCAAACTATGATTTACTACTTCATCCATTATCTTGTTCCTTTTTAAATTCAATCAACTTTCATAAGTCCTTACATCTTTTCTTGTCTTGTACAAACCTGTAGAATGCCTCCCCGTCGTGCTACCATGACAAACAACAACACCGACATTGCTGCTATCCTTGCACAACTTGTAACTCAACTCACCCAAGCTAACGGAGCCATTAGTGGTACCCATGGAACTAATGGTGGTGGTGGTGCCAACCCACCCCAATGCACTTTCAAACACTTTAACTCATGCAACCCCGTCAAGTTCTATGGTACCGAAGGGGCTACGGGCCTCCTTCAATGGTTTGAAAGCATTGAAAGCACTTTTCTCAACAGTGATTGCCCTAACCATCTCCGGGTTCGCTATGCCACCAGCGTCTTTTAAAAACGGGCGCTCACTTGGTGGAATGGCGAGAAGAGAAACCGGGGTGTGGATGTGACCATGGCCTTGCCATGGGATGAAGTTAAGAGACTCATGACCGAGGAATTCTGTCCCCGTAATGAAATGAAGAAGTTGGAGGCTGAGTTTTGGGATCTTACCCAAGACAGTGGTGAAAATTTAGCTTACACAACTCGTTTCCATGAGTTAAGTCTTCTGGTACCCCACATGGTTACTCCACTGACTCGGGGTATTGAGAAGTACATCTGTGGTCTACCCATGAAAATCCAAGATACAGTCCTAGGAAGAAATCCAGCCACTCTTGAAGACGCTATCCGCTTAGCTGCCACATTAACCGATAACCATGTGAAGGCGGGTACACTAACAAGGAAAGGCACAAAGAAACTCACTGACTCAACAGCCCCTTCTGAACCTTCTAAGGAAGACAAACCCAAACCTCCTCACTTCAATAAGAAACGTAACTTTGCTGTCATTACCCCTGCTGTACCAATCAACCAAGTAGCTCCCCTAGCCCAAAACCATAATAAGAAACCATATGCGGGCAACAACCCTCTGTGCAACACGTGTAACTATCACCATTTCCCAAACATGCCATGCCGTCTATGTGCTAATTATGGAAGGTATGGTCATGTAGCGAACACTTGCCAATCCGGATCACATGTTAGTCAAACCCACCAAGGGAACCGAGCCAATCACCAAATTGCCAATCAAGTTGTACCAGCCATTACTAATGGGCGTGCTTGTTATAAATGTGGTAATCCAAACCACCTCAAAAACCAATGCCCAAGGATAGCCAATGCAAACCAAGGTGGTGCTCGTGGGCGTGCCTTCAACATAAACACTAACGAAACTCAAGTCAATGCCGAGGTAGAAGATGAAACCAATTGAAGCTAGTGCAAGATGGAGTCGAATAGTGTCACACCCCCAAATTCCACTAACGGAGTTTTACCGTTAGGGATGTGACACACCAGGATCTCAGTCATTAGTTACATCAAACGACACTATATGGGACTTGAAATGTCATAACATAAAAGTTCAGAGTTAATGCGGAAGCGTTTAAACAAGATAGTTACTGCGCAAAACAATTGCGCTCAGGTTTAATTTAATTTTAGTAAGTGAATTGTCTCAAATACTTGCATATGAATGAAATGACAGTAGGACTCCATGCATGCCCTAGATGTTCAACCTGTGCCTTAGTGACCTGAGAAACATGTAAGAAAAAGTGTCAACACGAGGTTGGTGAGTTCACAGGTTTCAAGTTTGCAATAAGAGAGTGTTTGCCAGATTATGTACATTCAATATGCATATCTATAGGTAGCTAGCCTATGTCCATGTCTTACTAAAGCGCTCGCAACCGAAGCTGACTGTGTTTGTATGCCTCCTGCCAGGTCTATCAACTCTGGCAAATGTGAGTAGGCTAACATTTCACCCGTTCGATATCCAATCGAGTTAGCGCGACTAACGCGGGTGGGGCTTGTCAAACCCAGTAGTACTACTAAACATTACCTCGCTAAGATCCATATTAACGGTCCGATATAAGATGAGGACTTTCTGTGATAGTGTGTTACGCTTAGCCTCAACAGTGATATCATATAAAGTACCATAATCAAATAGTTGCGTCATGTTTTCTCCCCCAACGGGAAAAACATGTAAAATGATATTTGCTTGCGTACCTGTTTCTCCCCCACGGGGAAAACAAGTAAAAGTATGATAGTTGGCGTTCATGTTTGTTTCTTCCTCAACGGGAAAACAAGTAAAATACGTTTGGGTGTAAGCATGTTTCTCCCCCAATAGTAAAACAAGTAAAAAGGGGCCGTGAAACTCACCTGCGTTGCGTAGTAGGTAGTATCACACAAGTATGCAATTTAGAATCTCAAGTGTTAGCCTGCACGGCTTACGTATGCCCTATAATTATAAACACATAAGTTAGGGACATATGGGATTTGTGACAAAGATACGGAAGATTAGGACGTCTTAAAACATTCTAAGGATTTAAGAGTAGACGAACGTGTCTACGGGAATAAGGATTTCTTAATTAATTAATTATTAAGATTAATACGTTTCGTGTCGAACGTTTCTAATAACGAATAATAATGACTAATTATATTCGTACGTTTGTGACATTTAAAATGGTTAGGAAAATAATGTAACTATATATATTATTTTCAAGTTCGAATGATTAACAAAATAATCATTTGTGTGGAAAAATAATAAGTATATTATTTTTGATCGAGGATAAAACCGATGGTAAATAACATAATAACTTATATTATTTATAAGTTTGAAACGTTTCATTGAGTTTATAAACGTGGTGAAAATAATATAAATGTATATTATTTTTAATTGAGGTTACATGGTTGAAAATAATATAAATATATTATTTTGTTCGGAGTCGCGGTTTGAAAATAATATAGAAATATTATTTTTAAAAGTGGAGAAATATTATAAAATAGGTTATAAAATCAAACCCAAGCCTACGGGGTTTTCCGGGTTAAAAACGTGTTTATTCATTGATATAATAGTATTGGGAATGGTTTTTGTATAAAAGAATGCTCTAAAATAATTAAAACAAAAACAGGGGGGGAAAGACTCGAACCCGGGTCACCTCCCTGTTAGCACACTGACTTAACCATCTCGGCCGCTAGGCTATCGCATCATAATCTCGGGCCGTGATGGTTTTATCAATCTACAAGCGGTGTTCCTCCCTTTCCATCGAGCCGAACCCAAACCCAAACCCAATCCCAAATCCGACGAATTCGATTTCGATTAAACAAATTTACATAGGTGTTTTGGTTATTAGAAGATTTCGAACCTGTGGGTGGGTTTAATTTCAAAAACACAAGTTTCACCTTCAATTTATTTTTGTTTTTAGAAACTGAGCCCTAGGTTAGAGCTTTAGATCCATTCGTTTAATTTCTGTAATGATAGCTACTGGATTCATGGGGCTATTGATCGGTGAAGAGTTTCGAATCAGGCTATGTAAGTTAATTTCATTTTTATTGAGTCTAGAATTGAAATCCCCAAATCAAGTTTATGATGAACCCTAGGTTATGGATCGTGTTAAATTCGATGACATGAGCCCTGGATTTCATAGGGCTTTCAATCCAGTTGTAGGGACAACTCTAAGGATATGTTCAATTTCATTAATCGATATCGGATTGCTAGGGTTCGACCAAACTAGAAACGTATGAACCCTAGGTTATTGATCGTGATCAATCCGATATTGGAAGTCCGGATTAAGATAGGGATTTTGATTAACAGAATAAAACGAGTCTAAAGACTAGATCAATTACCAGAATAAACGATGTATTGCCGGAGTTCGATTACACCACAGTCGCGGTCCGACGCGTTGATCTTCGGCGATCCTAGTTCATCCTCCGATTGAATTGGTGTGTGCAGAAGCTTCTTCAGGTTTCGTACAAGCTACACAGGAGTTGAATTCGTGGATATGATACAAGTATTCGATCAATTTTATGTGTAAACGACGGGAATCGACGGTTACGGCCATTATTCCCATCAATGGGATTAATTCGAGCATAATGGCAGTGTTATTGGTTCAATGATGATCGATTAATGTCGTGGTCATGTAAAACGGTTACGGAATCGAATACAAATCGATTTTTGATTTTGAATGATTGCGATTTTGACTTTCAGAAAGTCAACAAGTCTATTTTGAGTTTGATTTTGACTTTGAGAGTCAACATCTAAGTCTTGGGACTTGGCAGAACTAGTCCTTGGAGTTTGAGGTTAAGAAATGACTGAATTTAAACCCTATGGTTAGATTTAACTGGGTTAGTTAACAGGGTTAAGTTTTCTGTAGGATTTTTAACGGAATTGCTAACTGAGTTAACCTGAAAAGTCGGGTTGTCACAAATAGGGATCTAGTCTAGAATGAATTATGCATTGTAATCCTTTGTGTTATTTTTGTCATTGTCGGAACTATTTACACCTACTACGGTTTGTCGCTATAAACTTGAGCTTGCTAGCCAACTTAAAAAAAAAGTGAATCATTTCGCCATTAACCGTCCATATAAGCACTAACGAATTTAAAAGTTAAAACTCATCTACCTACATTGTACATGAACGCCAAGTAACACACCCGATCGCCTACAAAATCCGATAATTTCCGATACGCATGAGACTCAATACACATTCATAAAATACATAATACTAGAGTGATCACATTATACATATTTGCTTATACATGATACCAAATTGTTCACACTATACATGAAATCTATTTGCTTATAACATGCCTAACACTAGATCATATATGAAACATTAGTGTTTACATTATACACGGAATTAGATTGTTTACATTGTTGCAATTGACTAAGTACATCATACACAAAGCATGACTACTCACCCTATCCATGAAAGCTACTTGGGGTTTGACGTATTCTCGCTCAAACACGAGGAAGCTATGGAACCCTAAGTTATGCCACGTTATTACTCTTTAGTACCTGATTGGCTCTACTATCTATGGGCATAGTTATTGTTAGCAACACATACATGAAAGCAATAGTTACGAATTAAGTGTTTTTGTGTTACCCCTGGACCCCACACACAATGGGATGAACTATGTGGACCATGTAACGATTTGGATAATTACGGGTGCACACGTAATTATAAAAAGCAGCGCATGGAAGACATAGTGAAATCTGTCATGTGTTATGACATGAAACCTATCGTGGAATATAGTAACAATACTAATGCGATATGATAAGAACATGGTGGATACGCCGCTGGTACTTCCTATATATAAGTGTTCCTATCATAAAATCAGAAGTAGCGTTATTCTTGCCACGTAAAGTTTTATGTTGTTTGACGGGCCAATGTGTGTGAAATCTCTTTCCCCCTAACAATTCATGAACATGTTAGATTACATCTTAAACAAACCTTGACCATACAGTTACCATCAAGCCCATTCCAAGTAATGCATATCACCTTTAGAGTCTAAGATATTCTACGACAATTTTCTCCTCAAATCTCTTGAACTAAATCCACTATCATCATGCGTGCCTGACCTTGAAAAAAAACAGACATGAATATCGTTATCGATTGTACTCCTCAAACTAATAGTCAAGGCTCGTTTAGAATCCGAGCCCTCATCCCTTTCCTCGTTCAGTAACCTCCAATAATTAAATTTCGGGACGAAATTCCCTTAACACGGGGAGACTGTAACATCCATAATTTTTCGACCTTATTGTATTTTAGTTATTTCAATAATAAACACTACATTTAAAAAAAATTATATTTAATCAAGCACATTATGCCACATAAATCATTATTCTAATTAATATTTCTATTTTTTTTTAAAACCTTGCTTTTACATATAAATTTCTATAGCACATGTATATATATGTATAATTATTTAGTTATAAATATATGTATACAAACATTATTCATGTATTGGAGTTTATTAATTAAACCTCATAAGAATGTTTTTTTAGCAAATATATAACCGACTTTTAAAATTTATAGCATAGATTGTTTTTTTATATAAAGTATATAAAAGAAAGATTCAAACTTTATAAAGTTTTAACAAAAATCAAATTATAAATATGTACATACACATATTTACAATTTAAACGAACTAGTTTAGACCCTCTAATTACTTAAACCTACACTTTGAAAATTGGACATCTTTAATCTTAATTTTGACCTTTTTGACCCAATTTGACTTTCGAAAGTCAAAACAGCCCAAATTTCCCATCTTAATCGATCAAATATGTTGTTTGGGGACAATACATGTTTACATGACTGGGTATCGACCATAATCAAGCCCAAATAGCATTTCAATTCATCTAATCTCGCGGCTCTTTTCAAATTTGAACAGTTTGACTTTTCTGAGTCAAACCAGACTTAAATCCTTGCCAAAATTTCAAGAATTAGATGCTTTCAATCACGCAAATCAAGCGTAGACCAGTCCCGCACCGTTTTCCAGACCCAATTCATTCGATTCCAGCCGGATTAACGCGTAATCGAGGCTACGGCTGTCATCCAAAATCCTTGCGATCGAATCAGGCCTTAAAGGTGAAATCAATCAAATTAATTCACCACGAACCTTCGCACGACCCTATAAAATCTCACTCAAACCGCATTTGAGTCTCATTCCATCCCTGTTCGTCGATCTAGCACCCTAAACATCGCCTCTGTCCGTTTAGTCGCCAGGCTTCATTACGCAACCATCACAGGTATGGTTTACATCGTTCACTTCGTTTTTACCCACTAATCGAAAGCCCCATGTCAAGAACGATTCATAATCGGGTTCAAAATCCGACTTTTTCCTAAATCTGTTCATACGGTTTCTAAGAGGGAAATTAGGAATTGAATGGGGCATTGCATTTAAGATTTTCGAATCAGTCTATACCAGCGAAACCATCTGGTCCGACCGGTTAAGTCATTGCACCGTCGGACCAGAGGCCGTGGGTTCGAAACCCACAAGACCGGGCCTTTTTGCGTGAGCCTAAAAGCCTAACCCGGCTCCACCGCAGCAACATGTTAACTAATTTCTCAACCGAGTCTGTAATAGGGTTCGTGACTTGGTCCGGTGGTAAACCCGGTTGCACACTCAGGCGCCACCCGGGTTCGAGCCGGGTGGCCTGTTTATATTTTTTAAAACCGATTTTAATGCCCCAAAAATTGTATAAAAATTATTTTATAAACCCAACTTTATTTAGATCAGATTAAAGCAATACTTTAGAATTTTTAACATAAAAATCTATTTTAAAATTTTAGTTGTTTAAAATCTCTTTTTAATCATTTAAAAAATACATTTTTAAATCAAATTATTAAATTTTAAAACCAAGTATTTAATTTCCTAATTTTATAAAAATTGTGACAAAGTTTTTATAAAAAAAATACATTCTCATAAATCATTAGTTTTTCTATTAAACTCTATATACATATTAGAGTTTAAAACAAATAAAACTCTTTCAAAAAATATATATATATATCAATAACTACATTCCTTATTTTAGAACATATTACTTTAATAATAAATAAATAAACAAATTTATTTATTAATTATCTTTTTACACTAACAAATTTATTTAGGGTTTTAATATGTACTAATATATATATACATATATATATATATATATATATATATATTTACCCTATAGTTTGACACATTATTATAAAATGAATAAATAAGATAGATTTATTTATTTTTACTTTAAACCCTAAAAGAATTTATTTATTTAAATTAATTAGACATAAACCCTAAAGACAAATATTATTTTTCATATATACTTTGAACTTACAATTTTACATATCAAACTTTTGTTGACTTACATCCTTTCACATAAAATGACATAACCCTTGTACAAATCCACACATATCAAACCCGATGAACATTTGATCATGACTTAGACTCTGTGCACATTATTAATTCAAGTCCGTACATTTCATTCTGGGATAAACTTGTGATTTGAGAATCACTTGTGCTTCATTGTTGTTCGTGCTATCTACACAATTCATACAAGTGAGTTTACATAGCCTCTTTTTCCTTTTGTACATTTTTTGGGTGAAACATGATTACACAACAAATACTATTTGCAATTACACACGTACAATTATATAATATGATCATATGTGTTTATTTGTGTTTTATGCTTGAATGCTATTTGCTAAGGCTACATATACATAATACACTCGTGTAATCATTACCTCTTTACATCAAGATAACATTTGTTGTTATGCCCTACACTTACATTAGGATAACATGTATTGTTATGCCCTACATTTACATTAGGATAACATGTGTTGTTATGCCCTACATTTAGATTAGGATAACATGTGTTGTTATGCCCTTCAGTTACAAGGTTTCATTTGTGCAACTAGCTTAACTTAGATTCTCCATAAATGCTTTATAAACCATGTATCATATGAATTGTACACAAAACATTTGAACTTTACTTGTGGTGTCAAAACCTATGTATGCTCACCAACTATTTATAGTTGACCCTCTCATTTTATCATGTTTCAGGTACAAATGTTTGAGTTAAGATTCAAGCTACTTCACTTAGGGTTGAGGACCTAGTCTTAAATTTTAATATGGAGATTTATGTATTCTTTAATTCTTGTAAATGATGTAATTGATTACTTGAGTTATGAAATGAAACTTATTGTTTAATTATTACAACTTTAGCAAACCATGAGCTTATGAACAGTCTACATGTCCCGCCCCGACGTTTCCGCCGTCGGTTGGGGTGTGACACCACTGAATTAGTTAACCTAACATTATCACGTACCAAGCTGATTCAAATCCCAAAGCAATACATTCCGTAATTTGGTCATTTTCGCTTTATTTACTTTCCTGCTATTTACTATTCTGTTGTTTACATTTCTGTTACACACTGCACGCACGTTTTTTCTTTTATGCTATTTGTTTTACCGTCATTTACTTTTCTGCTTCACAAGCACACAAAACCCACTTACTAATTAATCCGGTTAAACGATAACATAAGTTGAGTATTGGAACTCGACCGTGTCCATTGGTTCGATACTTGGTTTTTACCTAACTATATAATACTGCGATAGGTACACTTGCCTATTGTGTATGTTTTAAGTTAACGTAATTATCATTTTAATTTATAAATTTAAAACATGATCTTGTGAAATCATCCTAAAAATATATTTACTTATTTTTTTTAAATACTTAATTCACAGAACACATCACCTATTAGCAAGAACAAACTAGGTCACGGGATCACAACACACAAACAACCACAAGGATGGACTTCGTGCATGCGTCTAGTTGTCTTGTGTGACTCCCACTAGATCCAAGATTCATGTCTCTCTCTTCAGTTTTGCCTTCGGGTTTTAGTTACAATATTTATACAAATATACATATTGAAAAATAAAAACTCTAATCTATTACAACTTTAAGCCATCAAAGTGGGTCAAAACTATAAACCAAAAACTGAAATAAAAGCAAAATCACAAGAACAATAGTCGGGCCAGATTTACATATTCAACACAATTAAAATAATCCAGGCAAACTTATGGTCAAATAAAATAAATAAAACTGACCAAATAAATAAAAACTTTAAGCGAGTTAAAGTTTGTAATCTATAACCGGTTAAAAGACCGGATCCGATTCGTATGTTGTAATCAAGGCTCTGATACCATTGTTGGGTTTTCCAGTGGTGATCAATTAAAACCAGTTATTAAAAACGGTTGACAAGATTTTATTTTATTATTAATGAAACAGTAATTAATTAACGCAGCGGAACAAAAACAAAGATTCAACACAAACGAAAAACCCGACAGAATCTGGATTACAAAACATACGGATACGAAATATAAATTAATCTACCAATGAGATTAAATATACATTTGTGGTTAACAGAATAACCTATCGAGACACGGAGGTTTAACTAACGAATGTTAGTCACGAACCAGAACGCGAGAAGTAAGGGGCGCCGAGTGGACTGGCCGGGAAAACGCGAGCGGCGGCGGCGACGGCTGGGGCTACTGGACAAACACGACCGGGGGGGGGGGGGGGGGGGGGCTTGGCTCCTTTTCTTGCTGCTAGGGTTGGGATGGAATAAGAGATTATCCTCCTAATCTCCTTATAATCTTTTTTGAATTGCTACCGGGCCCAAAGTCCAATACGTAATATAAAAGCCCGAACCCGTTTTAATAAATGATTAAAAAATATATTATTTATAAATAGTATAAATAATAATAAACCGTCTAACGAAATAAAATACATTTCGTCTCGTTTAATTATTCATGATTACCGGTTAAACCATGTTAAGCGGATTTAATGTTCGTTGCCCTAGGTATAACTTTTACAGGTCATAACTCGATCAACAGCATTAGTTAATCGGGTCCGTACATATAATTCCAACATTCTCCCCCACCTAATTCAGATTTTGGCATTTTACACAATGCCCCCTCCGGTTTCTAATTTGACCATTTTTAACCCAAAAGTCAAGATTTCATCCTTTTAACCTTCAATCCAAATTTTGTGTTATTTTCACTTTCAACCCAACATATTATTTAGACAAATAATAGTATATTTCAATCACCGTCATCACAAACCACCGCCGATACATAATGCTCTTAGTATGTGTACGTGTTTAGATTAGTTATGAATTAGTGTTTAGATGTGTATAAACTCCATGCATTTAAACAAGAACTAGGATTATCCCCTCGCGCTTCGCAGCGGAGATCTTCTGTCTTGGAGATGAGAAGGAATTATAGTAAATACTCAAGTAACAACAGGAGACTTAAATCTATTTTAAGTTTTAAAATTTTGGATAAACATGTTAAGTGGGAATAGTACATAAGCACCGCTGAGGAAGGACGAATGCACGCCGAACTTCACAAAATGAATCTGCATAAAACACAAATCAGAAAGAGAATTGTAAGTCCAAAATGCTTTAACATAAGATCACTGTTCTGTAAAATAGACCACTAATTTCAGATAAATTTAAACAGCAACCATTAGATAAACATTTAAAATAACTTACCATACTAACAACAACCATTAGATAAACATGGGCAAGAAAAGCTACCAATAATCATATTTAGGTGATCGTTATAAACCATATGAGAAACGTAAAACAAAACGACCGTTTTGCTGAATTTCATGTCTCAAGTAACAACAAAAGACTTAAAAACCGTTTAACGTTTTAAAAATTCTGATAAACGTGTGAAGTGGCAATAGTAAGCCAAAAAGCAGTCGTAAGTGACAGTAACCTTAGCATTGTTGAGGAAGAACTATTGTATGGCCAAACATAAGGACTGTTGAGGAAGCACGATTGCACGCACAACTTCACAAAACAGATCTGCATAAAAACAGAAATCAGAGAACCGAGGCAGCAAATATTTAATACAAAGACATAGATAAAGTCTATAAAGTAATTAAGGAATTCAGTCTCAGGCTAAATTCAACCTTGAAGTCTTGAACACCACATTAACTACTGATTACAAGAACTGCAAGTTTTAAGTAAAAAAAACAATACTAAATTAGCAAAACCAATAACTCCAAATGAAGCAATGGTCATGAAAT
The DNA here is from genome assembly GCA_023525975.1 of Smallanthus sonchifolius. Classification (NCBI taxonomy): domain Eukaryota; kingdom Viridiplantae; phylum Streptophyta; class Magnoliopsida; order Asterales; family Asteraceae; genus Smallanthus; species Smallanthus sonchifolius. Next base: position 24,516,394 of record CM042043.1, read on the forward strand.
TGCGGAAAAGTTGCTTCTTTTTCGCCTGAAACCTGCTAAAATAACTTAACAGTAATCATAAAATGTATCAAGACACTAACACATATATGGTATTTCAAATCATACATATCATGTCTTACTGCTACTATTCATTCCTTTGTCTTTTAAAAATATAGATATTAATATTAATATCAATACAACAGGAAAACACATACCAGCTTTGTTCAATTAAAATTGCATAATCTGCTAGCTTTCTTCTAGTTCTAAAACTTGCAAACTTTTTGCAGCTTTGTGGCTACTTCATGTTTGGGGCTTCCAGATTCAAGATCTTCAAAACTACACCATATCTTAGGTAATCAAAGGGCATTTCCGTTTTTTCAACATGCCTATTTGAAGAAACTTTAAAGCTAACAGATTTATCAATCTTCATAATATAAGAGTCCATTAACTGCATTGCTGATGGGTCAAAATCAGGGATCTTAAAACTGCAAAATAAAGCAAACAATTCAAAGAAACAGAAACCTAAATATCGAACAACCTGAACAAACCACTTGTACACCATGTCTTACATGTTACTATTCATTCCTTTGTCTTTTAAAAATATAGATATTAATATTAATATCAATACAACAGTAAAACAAAACTACATATAAAATCTTGTTTATGTATGTATTAAATTTTATCACATGAATAAAAAGTGACGATAGATAGGTTAAATAGAAAAAGTCCTCCATTTTCTTCTACCACTCTTGCTTTTCCCATAAAATCAAAACTCTTGATTCTCTTCCCCAATCTGATGCAGCTAACAACCTGCTATCAGATTACTAACTCCAAATTCGGCTGAAATGGGGCTGTGAAAAGCACAATTCAAAAAGGGTTTTTTATTTTTTTTAAATTTTGATGTTGGATGGCCTCCCACGCTTACAGGGGAATGTCTTCTGATAATATCAAGGGTTTGGTTCTAGCATTGTCTTCTAGTTTGTTTATTGGAGCTAGCTTTATTGTTAAGAAAAAAGGGCTCAAGAAAGCAGGTGCCTCTGGTATTAGAGCAGGTCATTATTATTTATAATTTGATTTTGTTAGTGATTTGTTTTATATCTAGTTATGATGGACTTCTGTTGACTTCAAATGGAAAGATTTGCAGTCAGATTTGATGGTTAATTAGGGATCTGTCAGTCATTTGTGATCTTGCCTTTTGCTTTGTGGCTATATTTCCATTGCCTTTTGCTTTGTGGCTGTATTTCTTACATATATTCATGATTTGTCATAAATATCATTTGGGTCCTATAGATCTCCATTTAGAAGGTTGGAGAGAATGTTCATGGTTGTAGGGGATGATGACCTCACCTTTGACTGTTAGGAATGCATCCAAATTTGGTTATTTTGGGCTATGTTTGGCAAAAGTAGTTGTAGAAGTCAAACGTGTAAAATTACACTTAAAAAAGAACCCAAAGTTGTTGAAAAGGGTAATTTTGATCATGGTGTTTTATTATATCGTAGTTTGAGCAATCCCTAACAAACAAATTAGCTTTCAGGATGCATTGTGTTTTATTATATGCTTTTGATAACTAATGAACTTTTTACTTTTTTCTCAGCAGTTGGAGGATATTCATACTTATACGAGCCTCTATGGTGGGTAGGCATGATAACGAGTGAGTATGTTTGTTTTTTTATGTTCAATTGCTTGCAATGAATAATAAATTGAATAGCAATGACTGGCAATTCTTTAAAGAAGTATTTGAATTTTTCTTTATCATGTTACTTAAGATCTGCTCTTAATATGAACTCTAAGACTGCTATGTAATTTTGTCAACAGTGATTGTTGGTGAAATTGCAAATTTTGCAGCTTATGCATTTGCACCAGCTATTCTGGTAACACCACTCGGGGCACTCAGCATTATTATCAGGCATGACAAAAATCATAAATCTTTATATGAATCCATTTTGTTATGTGATTATTAAACATCAAGACATATTGCAGCGCGGTACTTGCACATATTATATTACGAGAGAAGCTACACATTTTTGGAATTCTTGGTTGTGTTCTATGTGTTGTGGGGTCCACCACAATCGTTCTTCATGCTCCTCAGGAACGTCCTATTGAATCAGTCACAGAAGTATGGGATCTTGCTACCGAGCCAGGTAACAACCTTGCCACTTTTATTTATTTATGATTTGATTTTTGAGTTCTTTTGTCATTTTGTGGTTTCAATTATCTTTTCTGCAGCTTTTGTTCTATATGCGGCATTGGTGTTGATAGCTGTTTTTATAATTGTATTTCACTATATACCGTCGTATGGTCAGACACATATAATGTGCTACATTGGAGTTTGTTCGCTAGTAGGTTCTTTGTCGGTATGTATCATTAGTCGTGTGTATTTTCTTACAAGCTGTTCATCATGTGTTGGAGGTGGCAAGACGGTTGGGTTAGACGGATCGTTTTTATTACTTGGGTTGACTTGAAAACACTTTTTCCATTTTTAAAACTTCTTATAAATAATTAGTGCATAAAATATGATTACAAAAATATACTATTACGATAGTAATCTAAATCTTTGAATAAAGTGATTTAAGAGCTTGTATGCATTAAAGATGTGTCATCTGTTTGACCCATTCTCTTTTTAGCTACTTTTTTTATTTGACCCATTTGAGATTAAATCTAATTCGACCCACTGATAAGTAAGTGGGTCCAAATTGCCTCCTCTATCACATGTTTCATCCCCATTTGTCATGTTTTCATATTTTCTTGTTTCAGGTGATGAGTGTGAAAGCCATTGGGATTGCTTTGAAGCTTACATTATCAGGAATGAATCAGCTAGTATATCCCCAGACATGGGCTTTTACCTTAATTGTTTTGCTTTGTGTGATCACCCAAATGAATTATTTAAATAAGGTACACGAGTACGACTCCCCATTTCTTTTGCTAGAATTTGTAACTTTTTTTGTTTCTTTCTTAGAGGGCAAACTAACTGGTTAAATTGTTTAATATTTTAACCAACACCATTATTTAAAGTACAATTGTAGTTAAATTATTACCTTTAAACAACAACATTTGTTAATACTCCCTGCTTTGGTTATAAATATTGACTGCAGGCACTCGACACCTTCAATACGGCTGTTGTCTCCCCCATATACTATGTTATGTTCACATCTCTTACAATCTTGGCAAGTGTGATCATGTTCAAGGTAATTCTTTGCCAATTTGAAGTAAATTCATTTTCGTGACGGTATGATAAAAATATCATGTTAATATTATTTTGTAAACAGGATTGGGATAGGCAGAATCCTACCCAGATTATCACAGAAATGTGTGGGTTTGTGACAATTCTTTCTGGAACATTTCTTCTTCACAAAACCAAAGACATGGTTGATGGTATGCTGCTTTACTTCCTTGAGTTCATGATATATTATTAACTTAGAGGTCACTGCCCGACCGACAAAAGATCAATTTAGCACAGCCTTGCACATAATCAAAAACCCGTTTTGTAACCAGATTCATGTTTACAAATGCACCTTCAAAGATCAAGAATTCTTGTGCATATTTCATAAAGATGGTGAAATTGGTTTCCCCATTTCACTTCCAAGAAACCCTTTTGTAACCAGATCAATGTTTTCAAATGCACCCACAAAGATCAAGATTTCTTGTTGGGTTTTCCTGAAGATGGTTGATGGTAAGATTTGGGTTCTCGCTTTCAAGTAGATGTGGAGACACTGAGCCGTTTTATTTTGAATGGGTCGATTAGGTCACTCACCGTAGTATACCCGAGAGTGTATACAATGTAAACTACGTATTGAGTGACCTAATTGGAACACTTTTGAAACTTGGTTACTATTCTACAAAGTTACCCCTAATTATAATTAACACATAATTTGTTTACAAAAAAAAAATTAAATATTGGCAAAATAGTGCTGGTCTGGGTCAACCAACTTGACCAATTTTGACCTATACTAAAAAGGTGGTCAACTTCAACACCCAAACCACCTATCTTACCACTATTTTTAAGTTTCTGTCACCATAGTTAAATCTTGATATGAAGTCAACTGCAGGTCCAGTTCCTCTGTCAGTGCGACCTCCAAAGCACATGGAGGACGATGAAGACGGTATAGATCATGAGAGCATCCCATTGACTTTGAGAAGATAGGACACCAATAGATGTATGAGGTCCACACTAACATATTGTTTTTCCTCATTTTTTGCTCATATATATACAATTTTTCATGCTCAATCCGCCACAATCATGGATACAACGGGAGGTAGAGGCCGGAATCTTCGTGATTAGCCGGGACGAATCACTTCGGGAACTTCCTCATGTGATTGTAATCAAATTGGTTGATACAAAATGCACCCCATTTCAATCTTTGTTTGTTCACACAGGCCAGTTTAAAATAGAAAATGACTGCACGTTGGTTTTTCAGATATTGACTAGCAATTGGTGAAATACGGGTTATGTTTTGTTTAAAACTAGTTATGATACCCGCGTTACGTGGCGGGGCATGTATTTATCCTTAAAACTATAGTCGTAAGTCGTAGTTGTACATTTTGAAACGTTGATATAACGAGAGTGTTAAAATCTGCAAATCCTTGACCTACTCCTAAAATACTGATTTATACCAAGCGGATTCGAACCTAGGTAATATCTTTTTTGATTGATTTTTCCGAACTGCTATTTATCTTTTATTTCTTTTTATTTTATTTAAAAGACCTTTTATCCACCTTTCATTTTGGTTAGACAATAGTGAGGGTTGAGTAAAGAAGTCATGTCCGTGGTTCGATACTTTTCTTACCTAAGCTATATTACGTTGCGGTATACTTGCATATTATGTGTAGTTGGTAGAAGTAGAAATCATTTTATAAAATTAAAACTTGATAATCATGTTACAAATCTTAATATAAAAATATATATACTAACAAGCACACATCAAAGTATCAAACTCCGGTTTTGAAACCGCATACAACAAAGGAACATACTAACAAGCACACATCAAAGTATCAACTCTGGTTTTGAAACCTCACACAACAAAGGAACACACAAAAAAAAATACAAATTTCATTAAGAAAAGGAAAATATTTTCGAAGCATAGCTTGCACTCAGAGAGTCAGAAAAATCTTCTTGGATTTTTAAAGTTTTATAATTTTTATGGATTTTGAAAATAAGAGCCAAGGAAAACACAAATAAGATATATACAACATTAAAGACATCGAGATCAGAAATTGACTCAAAGGAGATTAGTCCTTGTAGATCAACCAGAGCATTAAACCGAGTTTTGTCAAAAGCGTTTGTAAAAATATCAGCTTTTTACTCCGGTGAATCCACTAAAATAACCTTGATGTACCCCTTTTCATATGTATCTCATCAGGGCTGGTCCCGAGAATCCTCAAAACGTTTTGAGCCCGGGACATGTAAAAAAAAGCGGGCCCTATAATATAAACGGTCATTTGAAGATTAACGACCCATGCAACAGTCATTTACCAAGTAACGACCTAGCTACCCAGTTATTCGACCCATCTGCCATCTGGGTCAGCTTCATTCGAACCGCTCCATAACCCGTTTCATTATTTGAATAAGTCAACCACTTTCCTTTTTTTTCCACAATTTTCCTTTTATTTTGATTGTAATAAAATTGATCGAGGTTTTTTTACCCTTGATTTTCGTTTCCTTTCTGGTTGTAATAAGTGGTCAAAGTTGGTGACCCTCAATTAGAGTCATTCCTTATTTATAGCTTATTTTCCTAGTTTGTAACTCTCTATTTATTAGAGCAAATCAATGAAAGAAGGCAGAGAATATTTACACCAATTTTTGTTTGCATCTTTGTAAACTTTTCTTTTCCATTGCTAGTTTACTGTTGGCATAGTAGACGATGTTCTTTGGAACCTCATTGAAAGACTAGTGGTGAATCTGTATCTAGTCCAAAATTGAGGCTGCCCTGTGTAAGGATTCGTGTGGTTAATTCTGTATCACGAGTTCAAACATAGCCCTAACATCCTCAGATCCTGGATTTGTAGAGTAATTCTATAACACAGGCCTGCTCGAGTGAGTTTCCTGTTGAAGTGTTGAATCTGGCCTGCCTTGCGAGTTGCGCAGCAAGCAGCAGTGCACCTGAGCGGCCTTCTTCTGCTGAATCTGTTGCAGTTGGAATTCCTTATTCCCTGCGACCCGCGTTTCTAAGTTTCCCTTCTCGCTACAAAGGCCCCAGCCCACTATTATTTATTTTGCTATTTTTTATTAAGTTTAAAAATTATTGGGTCTTTTTTAATTTCTAAGTGGGTTAATAGGATAAATGAATGATACAAGTTGGGCCTTTTATAAGTATTGAACTAATTTTAATGAGATTGGGTTTAAAACTTTAAATATATAGAATTATATATATATATATAATATAAAATTTTAAAAATTACGAGGCCCTCAGGAGACCGGGCCCCGGACGGTCGCCCTCCCCGCCCCCCCTTTGGGCCGCCCCTGTATCTCATATGACATGAAGGTGGATTTCAATCTGCTTTGTCTTTGAATGTTTAATGGGATTCTTCACAATGCCCAAAACTGTCTCATTATCACAGAAGATTGGGTGTGCATGAAGTTGATTCCATAGTCGAGCATCTGATGCTGGACCAGATCACTTGTGAATAACAACTTGAAGTAATAGTGTATTCTGCCTCGACAGTAGATGTGGAGACAGTTGTTTGTTTCTTGCACTGCCACAAGACCAATTTGTTTCCAGATGCTGACATCCTCCCGTGATAAACTTTCTATCCAACTTGCAACCTCAATGATCACCGTCACAATACACATACAGCTCAAAGTCATTATCCTTAAGTAAAATTTACTTACTAAAAAGAGTAGTGTATAGTCACGTTCTCCGCTCCGGTAAAATTTAATAATAAAAAAGAGTAGCGTATAGTCAAGCTCTCCGCTCAGATACAATTTACTTATAAAAAAGAGTAGTGTATAGTCACGATCGCCCATCCGATGCAATTTACTTATAAAAAAGAGTAGTGTATAGTCACGTTTGCTGCTCCAATAAAATTTACTTATAAAAAAGAGTAGTGTATAGTCACGCTCACCACTTTGAAACAATTTACTTATAAAACCAGCAGTGTATAGTCACACTCGCTGCTCCAATAAAATTTACTTATGAAACAGAGTAGTGTATAGTTACCCTCGCCACTCCGATGCAATTTACTTATAAAAAAGAGTAGTGTATAGTCACGCTCGCCGCTCCTGTAAAATTTACTTATAAAAAAGAGTAGTGCATAATTACGCTCTCCGCTCTGGTAAAATTACTTATAAAAAAGAGTAGTGTATAATCACTCTCCGCTCCAATAACATTTACTTATAAACAAGATGCATAATCAGGCTCACCAATTCGATTATATTGTTAATCTACAAGTTACTAATATCTTTTAAACAGTGGCACAAGCACTCAGATACAAGAACCAAAAGAGAGCAACGCCAACTACAAAATAACAGATACACTTCAAAAGATTGTCCACAAGTCCCGTTTCATTATATTCCTAAGAGCATTCACAATTGGTTTTATAAATCATGCTTTATCCTTATATTTTTTTAGATAAATTTAAAAACTTTTCCAATTACCCACTCAATCACATTCTTTATATTTTTCCTTATACTTCAATTATAAGGATAATTTAGATTATAAGGATAATATATATGAATTGAATTATAATTTCTTATATTTACCAACTAAATATTAATCCTTTTGTGAGTGGAAGAGAAAAAAAAAGAATAATAAAAAACGATTAAAAGAGTATTATTTAATTGAATAGAGATAAATATAAGTAATCGGATGTGAGGTTTTTTTGTAAACCTTTAAATTGATAACGTAAATGTGTTTTTTAGTTAAATCTTAAGGATGAAGATAAAGATCCCAGCATTGTTCACGTTACAAATGAAGCATAGCATACAATTTCAACCAACTCCCGTGGTACCCAGAAGGAGTTCCAGCTTCATAACCATAGTCATTCATGGCATTATTTACTACACACGCTCAGGACAAGTTGATCAGAGAAGGTTATGCCCTGGACGCAGTGGCGAAGCTTGAAGAAAGCCCCGGGGGGCCGTGATTTTTGTTTCCCTATCAGGGGAGCTGGAACTATAAAATTTTCACCCGGATACATATAAATTAACATTGTTGAGCGAAAAATCGGCCGAATACGTATAAATTAACACTACTGAGTGAAAAATCGGGGGGTGGAGGGGGGCGGGGGGCTAAGAAAGATTCGCCCCTGCCTGGGCGTACCATTATCGCTTATCCTGCAATAAAGTCTCCTTCTCCGCAAGCAACAACTCCCTGTCCTTGCCAAATCGTTCCTTCCCTTCAGCCTTTAGCATCTCTCTCTAAAGATAAAAACCTGGCCTTCGGTAAAAGATAGTTGTACTATACCTTGCTTCGGCTCTAGCCTTGGTTTTAAAAAGCGAGAAGCGCACAAAAGCGACAGGGCCTAAAACCAAGGCGCAAAGCACAAAAGCGGTGAGCTTTTCGTAAGCGAGGCGCAAAATGATTATATAATTATATATATATATATATATATATATATATATATATATATATATATCATAGGTTTTTAGCATACCCTACTCAAAATTTAACTATAATAAGCTTTAAATATGTTTTATCATGTAAATTACCTACATGTATAGCCTTAAAAGCATGTTGTACAACATTTTGTTGCAGAAAAAAGACTCAAATACATAAAGCGCGCGCCTCAGCTGCGCCTCAAGCCAATTTTTTGCCAAAAAATCGCGCCTCAGGTACGCTTTTATTTTACATGCGCCTTAAGTCAACAAAAACGCAGCCCCTTGCGCCTTAGGTCGCCTCGTGCCTAGGTGCGCCTCAGACGCGCTTTTTAAAACCAAGGCTCTAGCTGCAACGTTCATAACCGCAGCTTCTTTCTTACCTTTCTATGCCTCTTGCAGTCCCATCTTCAATTGATATGTTGAATTTAAATTATTAATTATTTATTTTATAAAAAGTTAAAACATCAATAAAAGATTAATACATTAATTAACATAAATTAAACAATTAATTATTTTATAAAAATAAAACAAAGTAATGTGATATGGTGTGTACAAAAAAGTGATTTTGTGTGGTATTTATATTAGTTTTAAAAAAAATTATTAAATGAATTGACCGTTCAACCTTCAAAACACCCCTAATGGTCACTTTACACGCCCACCGATGAACGTGAAACCACTCATGGCCCGCTCACAGATGGGGAGGGTGGTGTTCCCCGTGAGCATGATCCAGATCACCCTCATGACCCACTCACGGAGTATACCGGACGACCTAAATTGCATAATTGTCATGTGTTCTCGTTTAACTTAAAATAGATTAATAAATCTTCATATTTTTATGGCTACAAATGTCAAACAAATCTGGTTTAGACTGGACCGTTTCTAGCTATAACATGAAGCAAGTTTAGGATACCGGTAGAGGTTTTATCTCACACTCCTAACTACAAGTCTACACCAGTTAATTAAACAAGTTCAATTGAGGAAGGACAGAGAAAAAATATTACAGAGCGCGCGATAACTAAACAAATTTTCAAACAATATCGCGCAAAACTGATTATCAATGAGCATACCCAAGAACATGAAATGTCGTTTCATGTTCTATGGTTACCACCTCCGGTAAGCCTCCAACTGGGAAACAGATTCCCAGACTACCAGGTGCAGAGCAAGATACTAAATTTAGCAAGATAGAAACAGCCCAGCCCAGATACAGACACAGGCTCAAACGGTTAATAAACTAGCCAAATGATTGTTTTGTTGTTGGGATCACAGCATGTCGGGATGTTTGTATTCATATTTGGAGTGGACCGGAAACATCACTTGTAGAACCAGAATCTTTTTTCAACGAAAGGTTTGCGAATTGAGCATCAAGTTTATCCTTGCTGGCGGTCCGTCGGTGGTTAGGAGGTGGTTGTTGTTGCTGCTGATATAAGGATCGCAGTCTCCCAATCTCCCTCTCCAGGACTTCATGTTCCACTGACAAAACAAGTGGTTAGATTCCATGAGTTGGCAAAATGGGCGGTGTGGGCGTGTTTGGGTAAAGGGTCCGGTCAAAATTGGTAATTTTGTATAGGTCAGGTCGGGTTGGGTTGGGTTCGGTTGACCTGAAATACCTTTTGTCCCCTTTCTTTTTCCGTTTTTTTTTCTTTATTTATAGATAATTAGTGTTGCATGTGACTAATCAAGTTAAATTATTTTTAATAAAATAAATTTAGAGGTTTTAAGCATCAAATGTACAATGACTAGTTCCTTTTTAAATATATACTTTCTAAATTTTAAGTTCAAGTTTTTAATTTCATCAACATATTCTATGATAAGTTGAGCATCAATGTTAATTGTTAATGAGGTGGTAATTTTGACCCATTTATTCATGAACAGATTGATTTGTGTTATGTTTGATCCCAACAGGGCAGACGGGTCAAATCAACAAAAAGTAACTAAAAGGGGAACGGGTTGATTTGTGTTGTGCTTGATCCCAACCAAGGCAGATGAATCAAATCAACAAACTTCAATTAAAAGGGGAAGGGGTTAAGTGGGTTGAAAGTTGTCCAAACTCGAAAGTCTAACTTAACGCATACAACCCCCTGAATCGTTTATTCAAATATTTAGATTATTATTGTAATAATATTGCTTCTGAAACATAACTAGCCATACCCTATTTATAATTTTTTTTTTGAAAAAATAAACAAAAAAGTGCATGAGGGTCAACTCGGCCTGTTTCACCCGTGCTAAATACTGACCCGTTACCCAATCTGCCCATCTTGCACATATACTGATCACCAATAATCAGTACAAGTTGCAAAGGACAAACAATGTGTGTAGAAACTTACTGTACTTAATAAGTTGCTCCTGAGCCAAATTATCTAAACGTTGTTTCAGCGCTTTATTCTCCATGCCCAGAATAAGACTTTGCTGGTTTAGAAATTCCACCTCAGCAGAAACTTCAGAACCTTCTGCCTGCAGACATAGCAGATACAATATGACCTGGTTTGAATAGATATGACATCCATATAAAAAGTTACTCTTTTTCGTGTCTAATCTACCTGTAAAGCATGTACATTCTTTTCCAGCTCAGCAATGTACTGGAGCTTTCTGACCCGGGAACGTTGAGCAAATTGCCTGTATTAGGTCATCATTAGATTAAGGGGACTACTAACCACACACGGGAAATGCTAATCACACTTGGTCATATACGCATCGTATAGGACAATACGATGCGTATAGCCCTTCACAAATTCCCGTGCCCGACATTCTCTTACAACCTGTCATTCAAACCTCGTATACGCATCGTATAGGTCAATACGATGCAGTTTAGGATACGAGATTCCTTCTGCCACTAAACCCATCACATCGTACCTTATACGCATCGTATTGGGCTATACGATGCGTATAGGGCCCAAATTTTGTGTATTTAACAGTGCAGAATTCTCATTCGAACCGAACGAACGAACGTATGCTTTCCAAAAAAAAAACTATAAACATGTCTTGGTGGTGGGATGATAACTACGGTTTTCAGGTATATTCTAACGAGTCGGTGGAAAACAACCCGCAAAGTTCTGGCGTTCAAGAGGTGAACCGGGAGGAGGTCTCGTCCGACGTTTATTCTCATCAACGTGTAAGGCTTCCGGATTTGAACGAGCCACTGAGCAATCCCGAGTTCGTATACGGTGAACCGTCTTACCTTACACAGCCCACGAACGACTACGTATACGGTGAAGTCTCATACCCGACACAACAAACCGACGACTACGTATACGGTGAAGTCTCATACCCGACACAACAAACCGACGATTTCGTGTCCGAAGACGAGGAACAAAACCATCAAAACGTGTCGTATAAAACTGACCAGAATTTTCAGTCTCGTGAACAGTTGGTGGATTGGGCGGTCAGGATAGGACGTGAGAATGGTTACGTCCTTGTCACCCGACGATCGAGGAGAAAAGGCGACGATCCGACGGAACCGTTTATCAAGGTGTGGCTTGTGTGTGACCGTCACAGCGAACGTGCGTCTACTGCCACGGTTAGACGTGCCGGTAGCAAGAAAATAGGTTATCCCTTTAAATTAGAAGGAGAGTACCAAGAAAATACTGGTGATTGGAAATTAACGGTGAAGGATGACAGTTATAACCACGATCCTAGTCAACATCTTGAGGCGCACTCCTTTGCGAGGAGACTGTCTCAGTCGGAACAACTTTTGGTGGCGAAGTTGTATTCGCAAAACATGTTGCCACGAAACATTCTGGCAACTATAAGGGAACAAAACCCAGAGAGTAGTTGCATTAAAAAGGACATTTATAATGCGATACAAAAGATAAAAAACGAAACGAGAGTCGGTGAAACTCCAATGCAGATTCTGGAAAACCTGCTTTCTTCTAAAAAATACGTCTACTATACTCGGGAAGATCCTGCCACAAATATTGTGGAGGAGATATTCTTTGTTCATCCGAAATCGTTTGAGATGTGGCGTGCGTTCCCGCACGTGTTGATGATCGACGCGACTTACAAAACAAACATGTATAGACTTCCATTTGTCCAAGTGGTCGGTGTGACCTCCACACACCAGTCGTTTTGCGTCGCTCATGCATTTATATCAAAAGAACGAGAGGAAAACTTCGTCTGGGTGCTACTGCAAATAAAAGCAATGTTGCAAAAGTGTATGGAGCCGCGTGTGATAGTAACAGACAGGGACAAAGCTCTTATGAACGCATGTGATAAAATATTTCCGGATTGTTCGAAGAACCTATGTCGGTGGCACATACACGAGAATATCGCAAAACATTGCAGGGCATCATTTACAGACGAAGACTGGGCAAATTTCAAGTATTCATGGTCGGTATTATGTGAGTCTCCCACGCCAGATATATACCAGTACAACTTCAACCGGCTTTACGAACGACTGTATGCTGCCAAACGAGGTAGTAAGTTTTGAATATTTAATATTTTCAGTATTGAATAATTATTAAATATTTAAATATTTATTCAATATTTTTCCAGGAGTTATACATTATGTGACTAAAAATTGGTTGGACCCGTATAAAGAAAAGTTTGTATCCGCCTGGTCCAACAAAAACCTCAATTTTGGTCAACAAACAACGAACCGAGTCGAGAGCCAGCATTCGCTCTTAAAGAGTTATCTTAGAAATGCTAACAGCTCCCTAGATTGACTTGTGGGTTTGTTGATGAAATTGTAACAGATCAATATTATCAATTACAGTTTGCGTTTGGAACAAGACTCATAAGAAAAATGGATAGCCACATAGCTATTGAATTGTTTGATAACCTGCACGATAAGGTTTCACATAAAGCTCTAAATTTGTTAGAAAACGAGTGGTACAAGTTATCACATATACGGAAACAAAATGCAACGTGTGATTGCCAACTTTTCAGTAGTTGTGGGTTGCCGTGTGCTTGTCGTCTGGCAAGTATCGAAGCTACATGTAAACTGTTTTGACTTTGGAATTTGTGAATGTTTAATTTTCAAAATTTTCTGACTATTTCGTTTTAATACAGGTGGCAGAATCCCGCTAGATGCGTTGGATGTCTTCTGGAGGAAACTTGATTTAAAACCGTCGTTTGTCGATGATGAAAATGTAGACGTGGATAAAGTACTTGGTCAAGTGAGAAACAAAATTATGTCAGAACCTGATCAGGTCAAAAGAAGTATGTTGTCGAGAATCGCAGGGGTGGTCTTTCCGAGCAAAAGTAACAAGAAAGCGCCTGTGGTACAAGAAGATACTCGCGGTCGTCCAACTTTGAAAAAGCAACAACAAAGGAAACAGGATGTCGCGAGAAACAGCTCATTTACAGGATCCCAACAAAGCAAATGTGACCCTGCGAGACACAGCTCGTACATTGCGTCACAAGACTCGATACAAGCGAGTTCGGTCATTCAACACCGTCGTCCAACGAAGGGTAAAGGAAAGCAACCACAAGATGATAACGCCTATCTTGGTTTTCCATTGATTATGGGGAAAGATGCGGTTAACAATATAAATTGTTTTAAGGATTCGATACCGTCTGTCTTTCATCCGTACATTTCACATATACAGGATGTAAATCCCGACGGTAACTGTGGTTTTCGATCGGTAGCTTTGGGCTTAGGGTTAAATGAAAACCGGTGGTTTTTTATCAGACAACAACTTCTACAGGAGATGGACAATAAAGAGGAATGGTGGAGAACTGTTTTTGACAGAGTCGTCTTTCAAGAGTATGATATGCTACGTCACACAATAGATTGGCAGGATGTGAAAGCCGCACCAGTTAGTCGTTGGATGTCGATGCCATACACAGGACTCCTAATTGCTCAAAGATTTTGGGTGATTGTTCATCTTTTAAACATCGCCGGTAATCAAACATTTTTTCCATTGTGGTTTGGTCCAAACGTTCACGCTCAACATCAAACTGTATCATTAGTTCACGTCAACAGGGCTAATTTCATCCACGTCAAGTTAGACAGAGATTTTCCGATTCCCACGCCGAATGCACTTTGGAATTTGCACCGAAATGATGATGCAGCAAAATGGGAAAATATATACAGTGATCGTATTGAACAATTTAAGAAAATAATGGCTACTAATGGATCTACATTTCCACAATACTTCACGACTCACGGATGATGCTTTAATAGTTTTTTATTAATTTTAAGTATAAGGTCAATTTAATTATTTTAAATTTTAATTATTTTAAATTAATTTTAAGTTAATTATAATTAATATTTTATTATTTTTTGATTAATTTTAATTAAATATAACTAATTTTAATTTAATATTCTATACGCCACGTATAGGGCCATACGTGGCGTATAGACTTGAACAAGATATTTTAAAGGTTATACGCCACGTATAGGTCAATACGTGGCGTATAGCCACTTGATATACCAGGAAAACGCAGCGTACAGACCCAAACGACCCAAAACAAACAAACACAAACCCATACGCATCCGGCAAAAAAGCTCGTTGATTAGGATTGTCGTCTCAAAAAAACTTCGAAAAGGTACGTCTCTACACCCACGATCATTAATGTTAGGTTTATATTGAATATTAGCGGGTAAAACTGGGTAGATTAGCGATTTTTAGGTTTGAACTTAAGAACTATACGCCACGTATAGGGCCATACGTGGCGTATAGTTTGTCTTAGGAAGACGATGAAGCCATACGCCACGTATAAGTTTATACGCTGCGTATGGCTAGGATTACCTGGTCACTTGCCTGCGTATGGCCTGGTTTGGGTCGCGTATGGCTTGGTTTACCCGGCAACTCGCCCGCGTATGGCTTAATTGGCCCACGTATGGCTTAATTGGCATGCGTATGGCTTATTTTGCCCGGCAACCGCCTATACGCCACGTATTAGCCTATACGTGGCGTATAGGTTTTTAAAAAATTAATAATTATTATTATTATTTATTATTTAATATTTAAAATAAAAAAAATAATTATTATTATTATTTATTATTTAAAATTTAAACAATATATTATTATTATTATTTATTATTTCAATTAAAAACAATATATTATTATTATTTATTATTTAAATTAAAAACAATATATTATTATTTATTATTTAAAATTTAAATAATATTATATTATTATTTATTATTTAAAATTTAAACGATATATTATTATTATTATTTATTATTTAAATTAAAAAATTAAAAACAATTAATTATTATCAGATATGGCGGATCATGATGATGATATTGAGATGGATCAGCTAGACGATCTTGCGCACTACCCTTTTCTGGATTTTCTGCCCGATACGGAGGCTTATTCCCGTTGCCAGAAGCTCCGGGAGGTGCAGATGGGTCCAGGTACGGCGGTGGATTGGGCCCTCCTCGAGGAGGTGCAAGAGGCCGAGCGAGCTAGGGCCATCATCGGTCAGGACACGCCATGGTCGCGTCTTTTTGACCTTTCTTTTGAGGAGACATACCGAGAGCTGGTCGTCGAGTTTCTTTCGACGTTCATCTACTCAGAGACTGGGCTGCAGCCTCTACCCGGGGAGGCGCCGGATATTGATCCGGATCGTATTTCTTTTTCTATTTTTGGGGTCGTTTACCGTCAGACTCTCCGTCAGTACTACGAGCCTGAGACGGTCACGCCGCTTTTCACCGAGGCGGTGACGGAGGTGGACAAGGAGGAACTCCTTGTTTTTTGGGGCTTGATTTCAGATAGTCCTTGGTTGGGTACCAAGGGGAGGGTCTCGGGTATTATAGATATCTGCACCGGCTTATTTCGACGTCGATCGCACCGCGTCTGAAAAGCCGTGAGTGGTGCACTGATAGAGATCTTTTCTTCCTTTTCTGCCTGCTTACTGGGAGGCGGTGCGACCTGTCCACGAGCATGGCGCTTTATTTTGCTTCTGCCTATATGCGACAAAAGCGCGGACTTTTATATGGCGGTGCTTTCATCACGCATATCATGCGGTCGGTTATACCATTTGACGACCATGAGCATGCGATGTTACCGCCCATTCCCCCTGTCCGATTAGACCGTCGCACGGCGAGCGGCATGCGCATCACGCACCGATTCCCGCGGGGCCTTCGGTTCGTGGGGGCCGTCCAGGACCAGGTTTGGGTCCCAGTGTCGTTGCCGCAGATGCCTGGACAGGGGGACCCGCCTATGCCTCAGCCGCTATAGGGTGTGGCGATTGAGGACGAGCCGCCACACGTCGAGCAGGTCCACGAGCATCCGCCACAGCATCCCCGACACGTACGTCGGTCTGTTAGGATAGGGCTACCGGGGCATTGCTTGATGGCCTTGTTGCCGACTCACGGCGACAGGGTCGTCAACTCGATTGCATGGAAGACCTGATGATGTGGGCGGTTGGACAGCTCGTGAATCAGTCACGAGCCGCCGGCATCAAGCCACCCCCACTACCACCGCCACGTCATTATCCGGACGACCCCGTTCAGGGTGAGGGCGGGTCAGGGTGACGCCCGAGCCGGTCAGGGTGACGGCGGAGCCGGTTAGGTTTAGTTCTTTTATTTGTATTTTGTTTCTTTCGTTGTTATGTATGTAAAACATTTTGATGTATATATTTAATTTTTTGATGTAATGTATATAATTTTAGTTTATTTGTTTGGTTGTAATGTTTAATATTTTGTTTGGTTTGTAATGTTTAATATTTTGTTTGATTAACAAACTTATATTAACAAAATTATATAAATTAAAATAAAAATAAACAAAATAAAAAAATATAATTAAATAAAAAATACGTATACGTGACGTATAGGTCAATACGCCACGTATATGATTCATAAAACTCCCAAATCTTCCAACTTTTGAATCAAAAATATAACCCGTGCCTCATACGCTGCGTATAGGTCAATACGCCACGTATTGGACCAGCCGCCAGACAGAGAATGACACGTGGCATTCTGTTGGCAGTGACTGAACTCTATACGCCCTCGTATTGCCCTATACGAGGGCGTATAGGGCGGCGGCGGGTCCAATTAGCAATATTCCGTGTGTGGTTAGAATCACTAGCTTTAAGCAATTATCAGTGCAATAAACCCAGATCATACCAAAATATATTTCTATTCACTTCTACAATGGACATTAGATTATTAGAGGCCCAATGTATCTTTCCAAATCATTTATAGGTGTTAAAAATACCAGGCTTTTGCATGTAGCTTAACATTTTCACTCTTCTAACTTGTGGATATTAGTTCAAGAAAGAGCTAATACTAATCCATTACAGAAAGCAGCACAAAGTTGGAACTTTTTTTTAGTGATATCATATAACTAACCTAATACGTAGAGTTGGCAAATGAGCAGGTAGGGTAACAAGTCAGAACAGGTAATTTTTTTGTCTGGGTTGGATTGACCCGAAACACATTCTTTCATATATAATTAGTCACATATGATTACGAAAATTACATTATTTCAGTAACAATCTATTTTCTTTGATAAAATGATCTATGAGGTTTTAGGCAATAAAAAAACTATACAACAACGGTACCCAGTAAATCTCACCCATAGCAAAGCTATTGGTAAGGTCTGGAAGGGTGAAATGTAGGCAAACCTTACCCCTATCCCTGAGGATAGAGATGCTGCTTCAAGAGAGACCCCCTGGCTCAAAAAAAAAACAACAGACAAACAACGAACAATATATAGAAAGAAAATAGGAAACTACCAATAGCCAAAAGAGTGGTGAAAGAGTAGAATAGAAGAAAACTATGGTAAATTGTAATCCATTTGACTTGTTTTCTTGGAAGCTATATTATATTATATTATATATATACACACATAACCAATTTTAAGTAGAGAACAATATAAACACTTGTATGTAGCATATAGTGGGAGAGAGAAATAGAGGCAGTTATGCGGTTACATCACCTTATTATTGGATAGTATTATCATATTAGAGTTTATTAGTAAGAGCCCACGGGCCCATTAGGTTAGTTAGGGTTTTGTTATGATGTCTATATATTGTAACCCAATCCTTCAATAAGATTCAATCAAGTATTTCATTATCTTACATGGTATAAGAGCCACCTAGGCCCTCTACCACCTCCGCTCCACCACACACAAATAACCAAACCCTAGCCGTCACCGCTCGAGAAAAACCCTAAACAGGGCGGCGTGCCGCCGCCGCCCTGTCCGGCCACTGTTCTCTGTTTAGTTTCTTCTTTCTACTTTCCTGTTTGAATAAAGCTTTGTTTTCGATTCGAGATTTCGCCCGCTGCTCTCAACAAAAAAAAACTTCAAGAACTTCGTTTCTCATTTTAATTGATTGTCTCAGTATCCATGGTCGATTGATTTATGCTGCTGACATTTTTTGCCTCCAACATCATCAAACATATATATATATATATATATATATATATATATATATATTTTTTTGTTAGATATGTGTTTGCTGGAATCGAGAAATCTCCACTACCATCACCAATTAATTGGTACTCTGTCCAATTAAGAAGATTCCTTCACCGTCACTAATTACTTGATTGATATTAGATGTTTGCTGCAACTTTTTCTCATTCCGTCACCTTCACCAATTAATTGATTGATATTAATTGCAATCCCTTTATTCGATCCTCTTGACTACGGTCATGGTAGACGCAGTCGAAAATGCACCTAAAGCGAAACCCGCCGCCGCTCTCTTTTTTTTTATTGCCGCCGATTCCGGTCCGCCGCTTATTGGACTACGGTCCCTACTCTTGCCGCCGACTTCGGTCCGCCGCTCATTGAACCACGGTTCATTCCTATTACTGCTGACTTCAGTCCGCCGCTGATTGGACTTCCATCCTCCGCCGCGCTTGCAGGACTACGGTCTGCTAGTTAGTTAGATTTCTACCCCTTCGCGAGCGTCGCCGCATTGCATGCCTCTTGTAGGATTATAGGATCTGTCATTGAAGACTATGGATGGTGAAATCAGGCAAACTATGGATTTGTTGGCAAAAGTTTAGACTTCTGAGTCGATCGAAGCGCGTTTATCTTATTATTATTGTTTTATGTTTTTTGTTTTCCCAGTCTGAGCTTCTGGTTTCCTTCCGCTCCGACTGCAGGGGAGTATTGGATAGTATTATCATATTAGAGTTTATTAGTAAGAGCCCACGGGCCCATTAGGTTAGTTAGGGTTTTGTTATGATGTCTATATATTGTAACCCAATCCTTCAATAAGATTCAATCAAGTATTTCATTATCTTACACTTATGTAGCACAAGTTAAAGAATAAGGTACGGGTGTTTATGTGGTTCTTGCAGTTCTGTATTTAAAATTAGTTTTGTATTGAACATGTGTGTGTATATATTTCTAGTATGATTGATATGCCATGTAAAATTAATAGAGTAGGACTTTGTTATTTTTCTTTCCAAAATGTTGATGCATGGTGCATTGCAAGGCTTCCAGGCCCTTGATTTGTGTGGACCTTCGAGTTCCTAATCAACCCATTCATAAGTAAATGGCTAGAAATTGCCAACTCTACGAAACATTTAAGCATAGATGCTACTATATTGGGTCATTTATCTCATATAAACAACTGAAAAAGAAATCAGCTTGGCAATTTGCTTACTGTTTGGCACGTTTTGTATCTGTTTCTGATGTGGAACCTTTGTTGCTAGAAGAATCCTTTCTTTCAGAAGTATCTGCATTTTGTCGTGCAGATTCAAATGCTTCTTTCTTCTCAGTTGCAATGGAGGTATTTCCATCAACTTCTCGTGAAGAACCCGAAGATTTAGAAGTTTGAAGAACAAAATTATGTGTTTGTGCATTTTTTGGTAAATCCCATGCCCGAATCTTATTTTCAATAACTGCATTTGGTTCTGCATAAAAAGACGGATTTCGAAAATCTTTATACAAGTCAAAGTCTTGAGATCCCCATGAAGGTGCAGAAGTCAAATTTCTCAATTGGTTTTCGGTTTGTGCTTGATATTCATTGTAAGCAGCATTTGCAGTTTCCATGTATGTAAAAGAGTCGCTCGATGAACGGCGGTGCCCTCTTTTTACAGGTGTTTCCGGTTCATTAAGAAGATCATCCAGCCAAGAAGGCTGTTCTTCTATCAGAAAGCTTTCAGAGGAAGTGCGTTGATGATGGGGATTCCCGTCGCTATACTTTGGCAGGCCTTTAGGCCCAATTGCAGAATTTGAGAGATAATCAGCATATGATGGAGCAATGCTAGGAAATGGACTTTTAGGGGGGAGTAATGAGTGCTTTCCATTGTATAACATATTTCTCATATTTGAATGCCTCTTGGAGTTTGCCATAGCCTGACCACAGATCCCTGCTGAACACCAACATCATTAAATATGAAAACTTGTATCGGAAAGCATTGATATGACCAAATATGTATATGATTGTTAGAATTGTATATGGAGTCATAAAAATGGGTATTGTACTATCGTCATAATATGCCTTCCAAGTAAAGGTGGCAAGATGGACGGCTTGGGTAGCCGGTCAAAACAGGTCCCTCTTTGTCCATTTTAGAATATACACACACAGAGAATGAACGTGCTGTTTAAGTGATATTCACTAAAATCTGTTTATTACAGTTTACTGTTTACATTAAGTAATTATGCATATATTTCTCTATGTTTCATGAAGTTTTAAGTACGACACATATATGCATTAAATGTGCTTCTTACATAATTTAGAGTTATGATGCCCTCACACCAAGTAAATCATCTTACTCAACAACAAGTAAATCAACTATACATTAATCAAACATATTCACATGCCAACCCCAGTTTAAGTTGACTTCAGAATCTAACAGCATTGCACTGACTAGGTAACCAAGTAATTTAAGTCAAAATTACGAAAGCTTACTCAGCATATGCACTCGATATGAAAGAAGTAGCCACTGAACTACAATTACAACAATTAGATTAGATTTAATCCCTTCCAAAACATCACAAATCATTTACAACACATATCATCACAAAAATTAAGTCAAACTAAATTCAATTCGCACAATCATGCATTCCTTGCATGTTATTCCTACAACTCATTATATCCCGACGATTAATCAAACAGTAATCAAGTCTATCTCACCACATTCTCCCAATTTCGAATAATTGAAAGCTCAAACATCTATTTCACGATAAATTAACCCTAAATCGATGTTTACCTCTATTTAACCGCAGTAGAGATCTTCAAAATTAGGCAATGTGATCAGACAGATGAGAAGATTTGAAATATAATCGAATCAGAGCTCCCTGTTCTTCATAACTTTCGATTATTAGGGTTTCTTCATCTCACGAATCTTTTGTTCATCGTTGACTTGATTGATGAATAAAGCTCCAGTTTGACAACCCAAAATGAGATGTTCTTGTTTCCCTTTTCTATTTATGTATTATTACCTCCTTAATTACCAACTGTCATAATGTCATAAATCTTACTAATTTAATAAATAAAAATCTCTTCGTAACACGTATCCTCTCTGGTTACTTCTCATCTTTATTTTCTCGTCTCTCCCTCCTATTAAATATTAGATTTTCTATTTCTCTCTGCTATTAAATAATAATATTTATATTAATAAATGTAATTACGGATACTTATTATTTAATTATAAATAGTTATTATGAAGGAGGTTCAAATAAGAAGAGTAATTTGGCTAAGAAGCCTAAGAAGCAATATTAGTCATCCATTTGCTAATAAGGGATGATATTTAAGTGAAAAAAAATGTTAGAGGGGTATTTTTGTAATAGCCAATTTTGTTAATTTTTTTCAAGTTCCCCCTTATTTTTTAAACTTGCATAACTTTTTTAGACGACATTACTTTTTGAAAAAAATTACACCATAAAATCGAGCATTTTTTTCTATTTAATTTGAGTATAATGTTGATATATAAAAACGATGACTTAAAAAAAATCAAAATCTTTGTTGATTTTCGATAAAACAGCACTGATAATAGAATTTGTGATGTTTTCTAGTAAACAACAGCAAACTAGCACAGTAAAATAACATAACAACAAAATCAGCACAACAACACATCAGTACAACATAAAAAAACAACACGATAACAAAAACAACATAAATAATTTTATAAAATCGTAAATCTGAAATAAAAGTCATCATCTTAAAAGAAGAATGTAAGTAAATAAGGTTTGACCTTCAGCAACATAAAAAGAAGAATGTACCTTATCTTTGCATTTTCCGGTAACTATTGTTGTATGAAAAAGAATGTAACATAAAATAAAAGAAAATGAACTAAAAAAAACTTCATGTGAATGCTATGAAACTTGGGCTATAACCCAAAATCTAATTTACAAATGTTTTTGTATGTAATACAATCTTAAAAACTTAGTTTTGTTGTGTTGAGTTTTGTTCATTTTTCTAATGACATACCTGTGCTGGTTTTGCTTGTGCTGTGTTATGTTTGTGCTGGTTTTAAGATTATAACATGTCACTTCCAATTGTGTTCTTTGTTTTGTGCTGGTTTGATATACAATCTTAAAAACTTAGTTTTGTTGTGCTGGTCATGTTTGTGTTGGGTTAGCTAAGAAGAGCAAGTCACACAAATAACCGTGTGTTTTGATGTTGTTTTATAGTAAAACAGCACAATTAATTGTTATGTTTGAAATTATTTTATGATAAAACAGCACAGTTAAAAGTGTTGTTTTACAACACAACACAGTTAATTGTGTTGTTTTTACTAAAAACCAACACATTTACGTAAAGTAGCACAATTTCATTAATTGTCGATCTTATTTTTACAAAAAAAATAAAACATATAGCAATACTATACTCAAATTAAAGGTTAAAAAACACTCGATTTTATGATGTATTTTTTTTTAAATAATGTCGTATGAAAAAGTTATGTACGTTTATATAAAGTGGGGGAATTTGAAAAAAAGTCAACAATTGTGGGGTTTCCAATGATGCCCCTCCACCATCTTGTTTTTCCTACAATTTAATCTCTACCCTTAAGCATCCATTTGAATGGATGAGATTGTTTCTTAGGCTTCTTAGCCAAATAGTACTTCTTAGGGGAACCATCCTCTAGTTATTATATCATCAATCAAATAAACTTAATATGAACTAACATTTATCAATTAAATTAAAAAAATTAATACTCAGTTGAAAAAAATGTTTTAAAAACTAACTTAACAGACCTTATAACTGTCACGACAAATTACATTTTTTTTAAACATATTTTGACAAATGTGTTTGTTAACAAATTACATTATATTTTATTCAACCGATGTAATAAACTGGTTTATTCACGGGTTGAAAAAAAATATAAATTTTTATTACTAAATATATAATCTGTATAATACACGAAATTTTAACCTAGTTAAAAATATAATATTTAATTTAATATATATCAATTATAATAAATAAATGTTTTAAAGAGGCTCGCATCATTATTCTATAGCCTCTAATCTTTGTTTTTTCCACTTAAACATTTTCCATTAATCTATTTTAATTACTTTTTCATTGCCTAAAAATTGATTAAATACCATTTAAATGTTTTTATATTTCTTATAATTTTAAATTTTGAACATTAAATATATGACAACTTTTGATAGACTTACTTTTTTAAATACATTATTTATAATTAAATTAACTAATTTATTATAATTTATAAGATATAAGATTTAGAAGTGTTCGTTTTTTATTTTTTGTAATATAATAAATTTTATTATAATAAATAAGTAACTTGGATTGCTACACGTGACTTTTGGTTAAGTTTAGAATTTTGTTTCCGAAGTATCTCTCAAATTAAATTATAAGTGCAGTTTTCGTCCCTAAGTTTTGTTTCTATTAATATGTTCAGTTAATCCTTAACAGTATGGGTCCTTGAGGTTACATTTCTTAACGGTTTACGTCCCTCGCGCTAACGCCCGTCCAATTTGCCGTTCCTACCCCCACACTTGCCCCTCACGTGAGAGGTATTTTCGTCATTTTACCTCTGGTTTGAACCCCATGTCTCTTGAACCCCTAAATTTGTGTTCTTCCTTCTCCATATCGACAGCCCCCAGACACTGATCTGAACACACATTCATATCCAGAGAAAAAGAGGGGGAGCCCCCTGCTCCGACGAGATCCACGGCGGAGATGGTTGAGATTGTTGATTAGGGAAAACTGGGTTTAGAGCGGATCCGGGTTTGGTGAAAGAATCCGAACAGAGAATACCGTTTTCGCATCATCGGACGTGAAATCCACACAATCCGGTAAACCACCCCCCCCCCCCTTTCTTCTTTCCATTCCCACCTCCGTCGTCTCCTCCGCCGTCACCACCGCCGCCGCCGCCACTTTCCAAATTCAACCACGCCTTTACTTGAAATTGAAGGTGAGTTTGGGGTTGTGGATGGAGGGTAACTGGGGGAGATGTGAAGATGCCATCTTTTATGTTCTTGAACAATGAATGTAATTTCATCCGATTTGTGGAACAATGTTGCAGACGTGGATATTATTTGGCAACAAAAGATGGAGCATTCCAATATTCCATGATTCCTAATCTCGAGAGTGTTTAGATTAAAAGTTAAACAAGAAGATTGAGAGTGTTTGGATATAAGCTAGTTATTAAAGTTTAAATAGAGGCGAAATGACGAAAATACCCATCACGAGAGAGGCACTGGGGGAAACTAATAGGACTTTGGACGGACGTTATAATGAGGGACGAAAACTGTTAAGAATCGTAACATCAAGGACCCATACTGTTAAGAATTGACTGAACCTGTTAATAGACACAAACCTTAGCGACGAAAACCGCACTTTACTCCAAATTAAATATATATCTCTCCTATTAAATAATAATGATTTTAAATAATTAAATATCTAAAATTTATTTCAATATTTTATTAAAACTTACTAAATTATAAAAATATTTCAATTATATCTTTTATTAAAATATAATTTTATAATTCTTAAATATTCAATATTTGTTATTTACAATTATTAAATCTTCAATATTTTTTATTTTATTAATGGATAATGACATCCAATATAATTTTTTTTATAGAAATTGTTGTTTACTACAAGTTGGATTTATTTAACCCATATAAAATATGAGTTTTTAACCTAATAACTTAATAAAATATTTATTACTCATTTAAAACCGATTTTATTTTGAGCAAATTGTGAAACTACGATCAACTTATAAATTTAAAATTATATTTTAAAATTTATAAAAGAAAAATACAATTCACTTAAAAATAAATATGCAATTAAAATATAAAACACTACAAATAAAACAAAAATGGCGGTGGCGGCCAATAAGTAGCAAAGACAAAAAAATTTAGAACTAAAATATTAAATGTATATGTAAGATCAAGCATAAGATAATTATACCTTATGCTTTCCTGCTTTGCTATATGACAATTGTAAGTATTATATTGTAATGTAATTATTTAGTATTTCCTTAGATCTTTGCAATAATAGTGAAAGAGAATGCAAATTTTAGAGATGAAAAAGTGGGTTGATTTTCAAATGCGACGTAATTTGTATTAATATGGTTCTTATTTTTTTTTTCAAAAGAAGCTTTAATTGGGCTTTAATGAGATGATTGAGTTGGGCTTTAATAGGGTTAAATAAAAATTATTGAGTGTTTAATTGTAAAGATGGTTAAATGGTAATTAAACATATTTTATACATTGTTAAGGTGTATCCTCTGCATAACAATGTGTATTAAGTGTCTTAAAATTTTTGATAAGTTACAATAATATCCTTCTATTATGTCTTATACAGTACTAGTGGGGAACCCGCGCGTTGCGACGGAGTTTACAATTTACGGGTTTGTACTCGTCTTCTGTTAATTTATCAATTGTTTTGTGCTTAAGTGAAGAGACTTTTACAACACATAACATTAACTTGATTGTTGCTAAACAGATCCTACTTTAAAGCAATCCGTCCATATAACCTTAGGATCAATGTGTTTTAAAGCTTGGTTATTGAACCAACACCTCTAAAATCTAAATAAGACGAAAGATTACCACAAGCATACGAGTGTCACAGTTAATAAAATAACTCATGTGTTAGATATGAACATATGATAACCAAAACAATAGCATTACTGTGATAATCTTTTGAAAAAATCAGTTAGGAGGTTGTAATCTTTAAAATTAGACTTTGGGTCCATTTTTAGCTAAATTTTTTGATTGACCCATATATCAAACACAACCCAAAATAATCGGTTCATAAGTGTAGAGTGAGTCAAAATTGTCGTCTCTACATAAGAGTAAAAAGCTTAAAAAGACTCGGTGTGATATTCACCAACATTTTCAATAAAACTCTCTCACTTATCTACATCTTTAACATTAATGATCAGATGTGCAGGTAACTGCCTAAAAGTTGATTCACCAGATTCAATTTAGGAATCAAACACTAAAAAATATATACACTGAAAGTTGCTCAAACAGTTTAGTTTTAAGCTTCTGGTAGTTTTATATTTACAATGGACAAAATGGTAGTATAAGCAGCATGTATTTCTTTTGTATCTTCTAATTGATTAATTCATATAAAAAATGTGACTAACAACATGTTATAGGCGGACTCTCAAACAATACAAATCAACAAATCTGACACATATTGAACCCCATGACCCGGTTGGGTAGGGTAAAGGGTCTAAGCATGTAATTTTTTTATGGGACGACGGATCTGGTTGGGTTGACCCGCTAACATTTTTCATCTTTCTTTTTACCTTTTATATAATTAATAGGAAAGCTTGTATTAAAAAATAATAACTGTATGATGATGTTCTAAATCTATGAATAAAAACAATTTAGAGAAAATACACATTGACAACACTCAACCTGTTCCCCCTTTGGCTAAACTTTTTGGTTAAACGGGTTAAGAATGTCATTTTTTAATGGGACAGAAAATGAAACAAAAAAACCAAACATGCTTACCAATGAACAGAACCCTGAATGGGTACTATCAAATGTTCCATTAGCTAGTAGTTTATGCAAACACAACATTTTATTAATTTCTTTTACCTTGCCAAAAAAATTGAATGCAGTTTCGAGTTGGATGGGCTATGTTTATGTCTTAACAGGTCAAACGGGTCGAAAGGGTCTAAAAACGTATTTTTTAATGCATAAGACCTCCAAAGGCATTTTGATCAAAACATGGCATTATTACTGAAATAATGCAGAATTTATGTGATTCTATTTGACACCAGTTATTTTTAAAAAGTTTAAAACTTAGACACAAAGATCTGAATAAAAATCTCCATGCTTTGACCCTAAGGTTATTTCTAATAATATCTATTAGCAAGACCTCCAAAAGAATTTTGATCAAAACATGGCATTATTACTGAAATAATGTAGAACTTATGTGATTCTATTTGACACCGGTTATCTTTTAAAAGTTTAAAACTTAAACACAAAGATCTGTATAAATATTTGCCTGCTTTGACCCTAAGGTTATTTTTAATAATATCTATTAGCAAATGTTACCATGCAAGTGAGTACTTTTAGCTTGAATGAGTAAGTTCAGGATATGCTTCATCTCTTAACGGGTTAAATGGGTAAATCTAAAAAATTAGCCAAAAATGAAATGAGTAAAACACGTATTCTATAACAAATTAGCTAAAGTTGAAACATCGTCAAACATATCGAAAGTTGCTAAAAGTGTATTTTTAAAGCATACGACCTCGTAAACCATCTTACTTAAAAACAAGATTATTAATTACAATTGGTATAGGTTTTTTAATCATATTTAAATGCAACGAACAATTTTTTGGGTTAACCCGACCCATTTCCAGCCATACGATTCCTCCTTTTAACCCGTTTACCCAACATGCCCATTTAGCACTCATATTTAATGCTCAAGTGCACTCAAAATCAGATACTTATGTTTCATGAGAATCAGAACATTTCTTTGTAGATAGACGTACAATGATCTTTGTTATCAAAACTGGTTCGATCCTCCAGAACGCCTTTTACATGACTGATTTAAGCGGTGACTGGTGTTGTAAAATAATGGATTCAGGGATAAATCTGCACTTGCACCAGAAAAAAACAGCCATCAGCTTTCATTGGTAGAAACAGACCATAACCTTCTTAAGCCCATTTACTAATAATGGTTGATTTGGGGTAAGTTTTACCACAAACGGTCACATGAGTCAACCCAACCCACATCAAATGTAATAGAAACTACATGCCTTGAGGCTTGAGCCAAACCCGTTTTGACAAACTGTCAATTTGACGACATACCTTCTAATGTGTATACTTGAGTGATAAATGTGTACATGATAATATGATATGCCACGAATGTGAATTTCTTTGTGGTCAATGTTGTGCAGCCGAATGGATCAAACAGTTCACAACAGCAACCAACATACAGAAAAATTTACAACATAAAATGCCAATTGAAAATCCTAAACAACACAAAAATGACCACCATTGTTGAAAAATATGTGAAAGAAATGGAGATTTCTAGCCTCCTTCACGCTTGGTTTTAAAAAGCGCGAGGTGCTCCAAGGCGCTTAGGTTCTAAAAGCCGAAGTGAGAGCTTCACTTATGTGAGACGCCAGGCATTCATATAATGTTTATGAATTAATTTTAGATAAAATATTCTGCATGTTAATCCTAAACACCTAAAATCAACATAATAAAAAGATAATTTCAAGTTAATACTATATTTATGCAACTTTGTCCAAACAAAAAAAAAACATTATATTAGAATATATCAATATATTAAAAGATGAAAAACAGAAATTTTCTATTTTTCAATATTATCTATGATTAGTTTTAAAATTCAGTAATAAAAGGTGAATTGCTATTGAAACCTGAAATATGTTCGAATGAGATCAAAAAACAAATAAATAAGCAGTGTAGCATCTTTATTCTGATAAATAAACAGAGACTTGCATACCCGGTACATGGGATGGAGATGGAGGGACCATATAGTAAACGAGGGCGATGTCGCCGTGAGTTGAGAACGGTGGGACCCGCAATAAGACCTAGAGTTTATAAGAAAATTTTAGTAAACATATAACTTCAAACTTTGTAAAAAACATGCAACTTACAGTTGCAAGTACCTTGAATTGTTGGAGAAGGAGCATATACAATTGAAGGTTTTATAAAGGGCTCAGGTGGATGTGCATATGGTGTTATAGCTGGAACAACTGATGAACTCATTGACATGAACCTCACTGAAAATAGTAAGAAAAGAAGGTAATCTTTTCAGCACCGCATATGCGAAGACCAAACTCATTTATTAAGATAACTTCACGGAAAAGAAAATGTTGACACAAAATGCAAACCGACCTAAAAAAATTAAACTAAAATAAGCAATATATGCAACCTTAAGTGCAAACTCGAAATAGTTTGTAATTCGTATGAGTAAGAAGATCTTGCTTAACAAGATAGCCAGCATGTGGTTTAAGTTATGCAGGTGATTAATGGTATGGATAACATATGGACACCAATAAAAATTGATTTTAGATTAGCAAACCAGACCTATGATCTATTAGGGAAAAATAATAAACACTCGAAACATTATCATACAAGCATATCTTAATATCAACAAATGAAAACTTTGCTTCATTCATGTTCTTTAAAATGTATGCAGCCAATATGTTTGATCTTTGCATGACATGCACTTTGCAATAAGTGAGTTATTAGTATAGTAAGTTAAGTCTATGTTAACGAGATGGTAATGTTATTACTATGGTTATTATTATTACTAGTAGTGTGGGTTGAGTCCCGGGTGATGAACGGTTCAGGGATGCCGTGGAATGTCAGGGGATTAACTATTCGTTAATAAATCATAAAACTATTTTGTAAGAACCGAAGGGTTCAGAGTGGATTAAACTAATGAATGTAACGTGATGGTTTTCGTTCAAACTAAACTATTAGAATTCACTAAGCGTAGCTATGTAACACCCTTAATTGGAACACCAATTAATAAAACATTTAAACGCGCGAAAGTATTTATCCCAAGAATTTTTTTTTATTTTTTTATTTCCTTCGCGTGTCGCGAAGGGCTAGACAGACATCTTCGCGTACCGCGAAGAGTCTCCAAATTTGCAACTCCAAGAACCTGGTTCTTCGCGTGTCGCGAAGAACCTCCTTTCCATCTTCGCGTGGCGCGAAAAAGACCGGTAAACAAAAAGTTTACTTTTTCTGCCCAGTTCCATACTTAGCCAAATTTTCAACATTTTCACCAACATGACACAAAAACATTTCAAGCATTTGAGTTTTGGTTAAAAACATTCAAACACCACATATATATACCAAAACACAATTTCAAGTATCAATTTACACAACATTTAACGGATTTTCATTTAAACCCCAAAAACACCAAAAATGCATACGAGAATCCTCCTTTCGCCAATTGGACTTAACCTTGACTACATCGGAGCTTTCCCTACATAACACCACATGTAACAACCATTAGTAATAAAGATAAACATATCTAACAAGTATAATCTACTTGTTTTCACCCATTCACCCATTTGACTCGTTTCCACCCAATTTGCATTAGGCTACATATAACTTGCATAACACCATACAAGTTTCATTCCTTTCATTTATCATTCTTAATTAACACATTTCCATTTCCATTATGGCACATAGGCCATAACCTCATTTCCATTATGATGCTTAGATCATAACCTCACGTCTCATTTCCATTATCGTACATAGACTATAACCTCATTTTCATTATGGTATTTATACCATAACCTCATATCCCCTTTCCATTATGGTACTTAGACCATAACCTCATTTCCATTATGGTAATTAAACCATAACCTCGATTACACCTATTTATTATAGTTTTACAACTATAACTACATTCATTCATTTACACATATCCATTATAGTATTACAACTATAACTACATTCATTTATTTACACAAACTATACACATTCATTTCATCAACAGAGTATGCACAAATGACACATGTAAGTGGAAAGGCACTTACCTTTCGGGTTAGACGATCTCGCTCCCCCTTCAAGTTTTGCAGTTTGATTACCTAAACACATTCACCTAGTTTAGAAATCTAATCATACATTAAAATCACATTATAATTGGGTTTATAACCCAATTCCCATTTCCAACCCAAACTGACCTGTTTGGGTTATTCTCATAACCAAACACCCTCTTTTAATCCAAACTCACCTACTTGGGTTTCCTTTCCAATTCCTTGACACTAATTTTTCATTCAATAATTATCATTAGGTTAAGTTGGTGTTCATTCAAGTGTCTAACACCATATAAACACTTAATCATCACTAATTCAACATTCTATCATCATAATCTAAACACCCTCAATTTTCTCCATATGAACCCTAACTTCTCAATCAAAATCAAATGGTTTTAGGATGTTAATCACCATTCTTTACCTTTAGTTTAGCTAGATTATCATCAATCTAACACCAATTAACCACATGCATTCAAATTTCCGGATTTCTACAAAAACCCATATACTAGCTCATAAATGGTGAAATCAAAGGATGATTAACACTTATTTGATGTTGGAAAGGTGTTGTGTGAGCCAAAACCTTCACAAATTCAAGCTCAAATGCAAGATTTAGCTACAATTCCGTTTTCTCCTTTTTCCTCTCTTGAAATGAACGACCCAACACAATGAGCAAAAGCTCAATTTTGACTTCTTTTAGTCAAAATGGCACATTTTCCATATAACACCTTTAGCCCATCAACTTACAATTCACTCATTTCATTTCAAAACTAGTTAAAAACTAGTATAACCCGATTACTAACTTGAAACCCACTTATTTCAACTTATTTGTAAAATATTATTTTCACCGTAATATTTATTAGAATATTTATTTATTTGAAAACGAAACCTGGATTCTGGTTCGTTACAAATCCCCTCCCCTTATTTGGGTGTCGTCCCCGAAACCCAACTTCACATAAAAAGGTTAGGATAATATCTGAGCATTTTCTCCTCGGTTTCCCAAGTCATTTCCGCTCCATTCTTATGTTTCCACCTCACCAAAACTTGGCTAATCTCTTTATTGCGTAAACGCTTCACTTTTCTATACAAGATTGCCACCGGTTCCTCAACATAATTCAACTTTTCATCTGATTCAATATCATCCAATTGAACAAAAGTAGATTCATCCGCCAAGCATTTTCGCAAATGAGATACGTGAAACGTGTTATGAAGTCTACTTAGTCTCTCCGGTAACTCCAAACGATAAGCCACCGCACCGACCCTTGCTATTACCTTAAACTTGTTATGAAGTCTACTTAGTCCCTCCGCTTAACTTCCCCCGTTTCCTAAACCGTATCACCCCTTTCCAAAGAGAGACTTTAAAAAGCACAAAGTTCCCCACTTGAAACTCAATCGCCCGCTTTCTATTATCCGCATAGGACTTTTGACGATCTTGAGCCGATTTCAAGCGTGCTCTTATTTGGTTAATACTATTAATAGTTTCATTGACCACCTCTTTGCTACCAAGTTCCCGTTGACCAATTTCACCCCAACACACGGGTGTTCGACATTTCCTCCCATACAATGCCTCAAAAGGCGGCATACCAATACTAGAATGGTAGCTATTGTTGTATGAAAATTCCGCCAACAGTAAATGGTCGTCTCAACTACCCCCAAAATCCAATGCACATGCTCGCAACATATCCTCGAGCGTTTGAATCAATTGCTCACTTTTACCATCCATTTGTGGATGATAAGCGGTACTAAGATTCAATCTAGTCCCCATATCCTCATGGAATTTCTTCCAAAAACGAGAAGTAAATCTCGTATCACGATCCGATATAATCGACACCAGTACACCATGACGCGACACAATTTCCTTCACATACATTTCCGCCAATCTATCCGAAGAATACGTTTCCTTTATATGAAGGAAATGTGCACTCTTTGTCAACCGATCCACTACTACTCATATCGCATCATAACCCTTTCGAGTCTTTGATAGTTTAGTGATCAAATCCATGGTTATGTTCTCCCATTTCCAAAGCGGTATTTCAAGCGGTTGAAACTTTTCATACGGCTTTTGGTGCTCCGCCTTTACCCTTAAGCATGTGAGACACCTCTCCACATACTTAACAATATCACGCCTCATACCCGCCCACCAAAAATGACACCTCAAGTCATAAAACATCTTTGTGGCCCCCGGATGGATAGAATATTTAGATTTATGCGCCTCGTCTAAAATAGTTGTCAAAACACTTGACAATCTAAGAATCCAAATTCTATCAAAGCATGTCTTTAACCCCGTGCAATTTTTCCCAAGCTTATCAACATAAGCAACTATCATTTCCTTCTTCAAATCACCATCAAGTGCTAACACCCGCCTCCCGGATTTCATCAATAAGGGATGATGAAATTGTCATCTTAAATGACTTCACCTTGATAGGTGTATGACTCGTCTTCCGACTAAGCGCATCTTCCACTACATTCGCTTTACCCGGGTGGTAAAGTATCTCACAATCATAATAATTGACTAATTCAAGTCACCGCCTTTGCCTCATGTTGAGGTCCTTTTGGTCAAATAAATATTTGAGACTTTTGTGATCCGTGTATATCGTACACTTAGCCCTATACAAATAATGCATCCAAATCTTGAGCGCGAATACCACGGCCGCAAGCTCTAAATCATGGATAGGGTAATTCACCTCGTGAGTCTTCAATTGCCTAGACGCGTAGGCAATCACTTTCCCCCTTTGCATCAATACACAACCCAAACCCGAATGCGAGGCATCCGAATACACCACAAAATTTTCAGTCCCGCCCGGCAAAGATAAAACAAGTGCGTTAGTCAACTTTTCTTTCAAGAGTTGAAAGGCAGATTCTTGCTCGGAACCCCATACAAATTTAGTCTCCTTTCGAGTTAACTTCGTCATCGGCAAAGCAATCTGAGAGAAGTTCTCAATAAACCGCCGATAATAACCCGCCAATCCCAAAAAACTCTTAATCTCCGAAGGCGTCTTCGACGAGGACCAATCTTTTACCGCCACTATCTTTGATGGGTCGACTGTAATCCCTTTCTCATTAATCACATGACCCAAGAATTGATTTTCGCGCAACCAAAATGCGCATTTAGAAAATTTAGCATAAAGCTTCTCCATTTGCAACACTTCAAGAATTTCACGTAGATGAAAGGCATGATCACCTTCACTCCGCGAATAGATGAGAAGGTCATCAATAAACACAATGACAGGACGGTCGAGAAACGGTCTACACACCCGATTCATAAGATCCATGAAAAACGCGGGCGCGTTGGTTAAACCGAAAGGCGTGACTGTAAACTCATAGTGACTGTATCGAGTGCGAAAAGCTGTCTTATGAACGTCGTCTTCTTTCACTTTCAATTGATGGTACCCGGATCTCAAATCAATCTTAGAAAACCATGACGCCCCTTGTAATTGATCGAAGAGGTCGTCAATCCGAGGTAAAGGGCACCTATTCTTCACCGTCAACTTGTTCAACTCCCGATAATCCATACACATCTTCATGCTTCCGTCCTTTTTAACGAAGAGAACGGGTGCACCCTAAGGTGAGACACTTGGGCGAATGAAACCTTTATCAAGTAACTCTTGCAATTGCTCCATTAACTCTTTCATTTCGGGCGGTGCCAACCTATAAGGTGTTTTGGCTACCGGCTTAGCACCCGGTATCAAATCGATCCCAAACTCCACTTCCCTCTCCGGTGGAACCCCCGGTAACTCATCTAGGAACACATCCTCAAACTGATTCACAACCGGAACATCGTGAATATCCTTCACCCTTTCTATAACATCTGCAACACAAGCCATGTATGTCTTGCACCCACGCACCATGTACTCTGTTGCCTTCACAAAAGAACACAATCTTACCTTGCATTTCCTTTCACCTTCTATGTAAATGGACTCACCCGACGGGGAATCGAGTTGTATCACCTTAGGTCCACATAAAATATTCGCTTTGTTCTTCGACAACCAATCCATCCCCACTATTACATCAAAATCCCCCATGGCCATAGGAATTAAGTCTATAATGAATGTTTCACCCCTCGCCATTAACTTACAATTCCTATAAATATCGAATACTAGGAAACTCTTATCATTTGCCGCCTCGATTTCTAAGGGTTCATCTAACTTGCTA
This sequence comes from Smallanthus sonchifolius, assembly GCA_023525975.1. Lineage (NCBI taxonomy): Eukaryota > Viridiplantae > Streptophyta > Magnoliopsida > Asterales > Asteraceae > Smallanthus > Smallanthus sonchifolius. The sequence continues at coordinate 24,551,863 of CM042043.1, forward strand.
CTTAGAAACGAAGAATGCTTAACAAATTTCAAAGACACAAACGAACGACTAGCCCCCGAATAAAAAAGAACTAATGAAGGTAAAGAGTTAATCTTGAATGTAACTGACACCACCTCCGAGTTTGTCTTTGCCTCTTCAGCCGAGATGTGGAAGGCTCTACCTTTTGGCCTCGGTATATCTACCTTCTTCTCGCTTCCACCTTGCTTCAAATCGTGACAATCCGCCCTATTGTGCCCGGGCTTGTAACAGTTATAGCACAAGTGAATTTGGCTTGTGCATTGACTAGCCATGTGCCCCGGCTTCCCACATTTATAACAATTCAGAGTCCCCTTCCTACATTCCCCAAAATGCTCCTTTGCACAAAGTTGACACACACGGGGAGAGAACTTGCTAAAAGGCTTCTTACTAGGGCTCCCGCCCTTTATCTTCTTCACAAACTGATCCACAATTTCCCTTTTCCTCTTTTCCCCTCTAGCTTCTTGTCTCCTCAACTCCACCTCCCTTTCCCGAAACTTGTTTATCAAATATACAAGTGTGGTAAAAGAGGATGGAGATATGCTATCTCTGAACTCCACCGTCAGCATAGCACAGAACCTGTCAATCTTCTCCTTCTCAGTCGACACCATGTCCGGACAGAACTTGGCGCGATCAAAGAAAGCCCCAGCCAATTCATCTATTAACTTATTCTTTTGCCTCATGAGAAGAAACTCCTCAGTCATCCTATCCACTGTGGCCTGAGGGCAATGGTATTTTAGAAAGGCCGTCTTGAATTCCTCCCAAGTCATGGAGATCACCCCCAATTCACCCCTCTCCTTTCAGAGATTCAACAACCACTCTTTCGCCCTTCCCGTTAGAAGAGGCACACTAAACATAACCCTATCCTCGGGTTTACACCTAGTCGTTTCAAAGTTAGACTCCATATCCACTACCCACCTGTGGATAAGAATCGGGTCCACCTGCCTTATCACCATAAATTCCTTTAAGGTACAACCCTGTGGTTTCCTCTCTTTATCTTTCATAACCTCCTCAAGAGTGAGCTTAATAGCCCCTCTCATTTCTTCCATAAGCAAAGATGTGGCTTGCTCAAAGGCCTTGGCCACCTTTTCCTTAATCATTTCTTGGATTCATGGATCCAATGGTTAATTGTTCACTTCGTCTGTCATCTCTAAACTGAGAAAAAGAACAAAAACACCTTAATACTCTTACACTTTCAATACCCTAGGTATCCGTCACACATTCACTATTATATGTATTAAGTATATATATACCTACCTATATACATACATACATATATAATCACCTTCACATAATCATTGTAAATGTTCATTGTTATATGGTTATCATAAAAACCCTTGCACATTTGTCTTATTAATCATATTGCCCAGACATGTTTAATAATACGCTATGCCCAATTGTAATTATCATCTCCATATAACAAATCACAAATCAAGTTTCGGCACACATGACATATTGTCATTCAATCATACATATACATATATCATATATATATAACCACATTATCAAATCATTACTAACCTTTCACTTCTGTAAGCTCTGAGTCTTAGTCAAGTCCTTCTTGGACTCTCGTATCATTTCCCCACATATCAAGAGCATTCGGTTTGAGTTTGGTGCCACCCACACCAAATCCCTCAAATCATTGCTCGGATACCAAGTTGTAACACCCTTAATTGGATAAAACAGTTAAACGCGCGAAAACATTTATCCCAAGAATTTTTTAATTTTTTTTTATTTCCTTCGCGTGTCGCGAAAGGCTAGACAAACATCTTCGCGTACCGCGAAGAGTCTCCAAATTTGCAACTCCGGGACCTGGATCTTCGCGTGTCGCGAAGAACCTCCTTTCCATCTTCGCGTGGCGCGAAAAAGACCAGTAAACAAAAAGTTTACTTTTTCTGCCCAGTTCCATACTTAGTCAAATTTCCAACATTTTCACCAACATGACACAAAAACATTTCAAGCATTTGAGTTTTGGTTAAAAACATTCAAACACCACATATATATACCAAAACACAATTTCAAGTATCAATTTACACAACATTTAACGGATTTTCATTTAAACCCCAAAAACACAAAAAATGCATACGAGAATCCTCCTTTCGCCAATTGGACTTAACCTTGACTACATCGGAGCTTTCCCTACATAACACCACATGTAACAACCATTAGTAATGAAGATAAACATATCTAACAAGTATAATCTACTTGTTTTCACCCATTCACCCATTGACCCGTTTTCACCCCATTTGTATTAGGCTACATATAACTTGCATAACACAATACAAGTTTCATTCCTTTCATTTATCATTCTTAATTAACACATTTCCATTTTCATTATGACACATAGGTCATAACCTCATTTCCATTATGATGCTTAGATCATAACCGCATGTCCCATTTTCATTATGGTACTTAGACCATAACCTCATTTCCATTATGGTATTTATACCATAACCTCATATCCCCTTTCCATTATGGTACTTAGACCATAATCTCATTTCCATTATGGTAATTAAACCATAACCTCATTTACACCTATCCATTATAGTTTTACAACTATAACTACATTCATTCATTTACACATATCCATTATAGTATTACAACTATAACTACATTCATTTATTTACACAAACTAGTTCATACACATTCATTTCATCAACAGAGTATGCACACATAACACATGTAAGTGCAAAGGCACTTAACTTTCGGGTTAGACAATCCCGCTCCCCCCTTCAAGTTTTGCAATTTGATTATCTAAACACATTCACCTAGTTTAGTAATTTAATCATACATCAAAATCACATTATAATTGGGTTTACAACCCAATTCCCATTTCCAACCAAAACTAACCCGTTTGGGTTATTCTCATAACCAAACACCCTCTTTCAATCCAAACTCATCTACTTGAGTTTCCTTTCCAATTCCTTGACACTAATTTTTCATTCAATAATTATCATTAGGTTAATTTGGTGTTCATTCAAGTGTTTAACACCATATAAACACTTAATCATCACTAATTCAACATTTTATCATCATAATCTAAACACCCTCAATTTTCTGCATATGAACCATAACTTCTCATAATCAAAATCAAATGGTTTTAGGATGTTAATCACCATTCTTTACCTTTAGTTTAGCTAGATTATCATCAATCTAACACCAATTAACCACATGCATTCAAATTTCTGGATTTCTACAAAAACCCATCTACTAGCTCATAAATGGTGAAATCAAAGGATGATTAACACTTATTTGATGTTGGAAAGGTGTTGTGTGAGCCAAAACCTTCACAAATTCAAGCTCAAATGCAAGATTTAGCTACAATTCCGTTTTCTCCTTTTTTCTCTCTTGAAATGAACGACCCAACACAATGAGCAAAAGCTTAATTTTGACTTCTTTGAGTCAAAATGGCACATTTTCCATATAACACCTTTAGCCCCTCAACTTACAATTCATCCATTTCATTTCAAAACTAGTTAAAAACTAGTATAACCCCATTAATAACTTGAAACCCACTTGTTTCAATTTATTTCTAAAATATTATTTTCACCATAATATTTATTAGAATATTTATTTATTTGAAAACGAAACCCGGATTTTGGTTCGTTACAAATCCACTCCCCTTATTTGGGTTTCGTCCCCGAAACCCGACTTCACATAAAAAGGTTCGGATAATATTTAAGCATTTCCTTCTCGGTTTCCCAAGGCATTTCTGATCCCTTCTTATGTTTCCATCTCACCAAAACTTGGCTAATCTATTTATTGCGTAAACGCTTCACTTTTCTATCCAAGATTGCCAGTAGTGAAGTAGTGAAAAACTTGATCAAGTTCCAGTAGTGAAAAACTTGGCTAATCTCTTTATTGCGTAAACGACTTCACATACAAATCCCCTCCCCTTATTTAGAGTTTTATTATGCGGAAAACTGTCTCAGGTTAATAAAAACCTTGTCAAAACGGCTAAGATAACTTTTCATTTATAATAATATTGTTTTACAAAAGGATAATAATATTGGATATGTTGTGACTACTCCATTATTATCGTTTAGTGTTTAGACTAATTCGTCATTACCCCGTACCCTCGCCATACACATAACACTTAACACATATCATTTAATCACATAATTCACATAATCGTGTCTAGGGTACGAGTCCAGTGTACTTACTTTATCCTCGGGTAGTTTTCGTTCCTCACTTAAAACGCTTCTTCGAACTCGAACCGCACTTGTAGCATACCATACTCGCACTCAAACGCGCCACACCCCCTTCTTAGAGAGTGTGTATGTGTTGTGTGGTGTTGGTGTGTGTGTTTGTTATGTTTCTAATTTAAACGACAATTGCTTTCTATTTATAGGTTGAGACTGCGTCAATGTCGAACCGACGTCTAAAACGATATCGGTCCGACATCCGCATGCCGGACCTACGTCTAAAACCATATCGGTCCGACATCGAGCTGAGTCACCAAACACGCGTCAAAGCCTCCTGATTTGCTTCAGCAACACACGTCGGACCGTTATGCTTCGGATATCGGTCCGACATACCTTATTTTCATATTCTCCTCATCGAAACACCCCATTTTTATATATTATGGCTCTTGTAACTCATTTTCTAGCCCGAGATACGCTTACGCGAAGTTTTGGGCTATTTTCGGGCGATAGTCTTCCAGTTTCGAACCCGGATGGGTTCTTTGGCCACGTTTCTCAACCGACACGTGTCCCATCTTATGTTTAGGAGTTTTGGGATGTTGCATGTGTGCTAACATGAGAGCCTCGTATCTAAACAAAAAAATAAAGACGCAAATAAACAAAGCCCCAGTATTTATTGATGATGTCAACTAGAAAACTAAAATATCACATTGTTCTCCAAATCAAGGGCCTTGGAGGCTATTCCTTCAAGCCATTGGATAAGTCTAAAGGCATAATTGAGTTGTATGATCTTCAACAACAGATTGGCAAGCCTCGAGATGTGAAGTTGTTGGTAGCTGAAGTGAAAAAGGACAGTAAAACATTACCTCAAACTAATTAAATGATACATAATTCTATCATTATGAAACAAACATAAAAAGCTTGATATATAAAAAGTTGATAATCAACTAAGCAGACCTCATATCCCCTTTGAATCTGTAAAGGGTTGTTTCATCATTTTGAACACAGTTTAGACTAAAATTGGCAATATCCATACTGTAAAAAAAAAAGCTTAAATTTTCTGTCAGAACTAAAAGTGGCAATATCCAATTCAAGTCACAACTAATAATCAAGAAAACACAACTAAATTATTGAACACAACCAGCCACACGAAACGTAGCTAAACACATGCTTTCCTCTTCAATTCGACCCAACTGAGTTTGAACCCTTTCCCGAGCTTGAAATACAAATATAGAAATTACGAAAACATAAGTGGGGGTAAAATTAGGGCTACGTTTTAGCTCTTGTTGCTCCAAATCAACAACCCTATTAAGGTGATGATAATAAGATATGAAAAAGGTAATTTAACCGGAAAACATCAAACCTAATCGGGAGGTGGAGCTAGGAATCACACTTGCACTCATTGAAACAGCAACTGCGTCTGTCACAACCATCTTCATCACCGCCTGAATCTGCCAGCACCATCACCATCCCTTTATAAACCATAGATCGCCGCCTGAACCCGCCATTGTGATTTGGCCTTAATAATCCACCCCATTAAACCAAATCAAAACGCCCACAATCCTAGAACCAATTGTTCCCAAATCAAAACAAATAAGGAAAAAAGATTGCAACTGAGGAATAACATGATGTAGAAGATAAATTAAAACAAACAAAATATTAGTCAGCGAAGAAGGATTATACGATTAGGATTTGATGGAAGATTAACATACCAGTCGGAGACGAAGAATTGAAACCTTGAATCTGAGGTTGAGGACGTTAGGGAAGCGGCGATATTTAGGAAGGGCTAAATTAGGGTTCACAGATGAAGAGGCAAAAGGAGAAACAATAATCGGGTTATAATTCGGATAAAAAACCGGGTATGGTCGGATAATAAATATCCGCGTGTAACATCACCACACAATTACCGAATTGGCACCAAAGTAAAAGTAATGACATGTGTCCTTAAGTATTTTCATTTATTAAAATAGTAAGATCTTAATATATATATCCACTAGGTTAGAATCTCGTGTATTACACGGGTTAAATAATATTGTATACTTAGTAATAAAAAGTTTATATTTTTAAAACACGTGTAATACAAGGGTTAAATAAAATATAATGTAATCTATTAACACATACACTCGTCAAAATGGAACGATGTGAATATGTAAATATATGATTAAAAGTTTTTTATTTGAATCCTAGCTAGCTATATAAAATTGTTTTCAGTTTTTAAAAATCATAAAAATATGATTGAATAAATTAATTGATAATAAACACAATTTTAAATTCAAAAATGTGTAGATAAAAGTTAAAACAAACAATTAATTTAGTTGCCTAAAATAGTGGAGTTGATTATTAATAGGAGAGATATGCGGAAAAATCAGAATGAGTAGGCCTAGAAATGTAACAAGTGTCCTCATATTTTACTTCTTTATTAGATAGTATAGATATAGATTACAATTTTGGGAATCTCACGTTCGACGGTTAAGGAGAATTGGGAGAAAAGGCAGAAGCATCACAAATTTGAAGTGGGTTTAGAAGTTATTTTTCGAAGACAATTAATTGTTTCTTGTTCGTAAGTTTTTAGTTGTTTTTGGATTCATATGTTTACGTTTGATTGATTAAGTCATGTCCGGCAAATCAATTTTAATTCCGATACTAGGGTTTATTTTTATGGTTTGATTCGATCTTTATGTGAAACGATTATGTGATTCGTTTATTGGAATGGTTTGTTTGCGTGATTCTTGATCTTAAACCCGGATCTAATCCGGTATATATTAGATTGTTAATAAACTTGATCCACTTATTAATTTTTCTAATAAAGTTCTTCACTTTTTAAAACCCTAATCGGATTTTAATTTTTGATTCAAGGAACAAATAATATTTGAACCCAAAATCATTATAGAATCATTCAAGTGTTTGATTATAATCGATACTTCTGTCACTGCAACCCGCACGCTAAGGTCCGAACGGCGTGAACTTAGAGTAGCGGGTTGGCTCTGATCAACGAACTGCGCTTGGTTAGACATTAGACGGAGTGGATATTCGAACGGCGTGATAGTATTGATACAAACCGTTTAAATTAAAGGATCATTGCACCATAATTGTTGATGATCGTAAGCCGAATTAAATCAAAGACTCCCCCCCCCCCTCAAATCATTTGAGTTTAACAAATTGGATATGTGTTCAAACGTTTTTTGTATAATTAAGTTAATTTGTATCCTTGAGGACACGAACCTTACTTCCATTCATACTATTCTTAGTGTGTCAAGTTGGTTTACTACACAATTTACTTGGTGGATTCGACACCCATCACTTCATGCGTACTTAGCAAGTACGCAGACTTTGTTCATGCGTACTTTCTAAGTACGCAGGTTTCATAACATGCGCACTTGCTAAGTGCGCACAACACTTAACAGTTACCCAAACGACAAGTACAAGACCAAATACTTACAGACACGATTACAACTCGAAAACCAGTACATACAAAGACTAAAATACAAGTACAAAGAACAGTTACAAAAGCAGAGACAATATCCAGAGTGTTTGTCACACATACATGCTCCAACAAAACTCTTTTAATTTATTACATATTAAATATAATTGTTGTAGTACTAGCGAAGACGTGGGATAATAAACTCCCGATAAACATGTAGTTACAATTTCAAAACCTCAAGCAAGTTAGTTAGTTTCTCGATCGTATCCCAACTTATATTGTCAAATTTTTGTGAACAACATTTCTTTTGAACAAGTTTATCATGGAAATGTTTTAAAGTAACTCTTTGTCTTAAGGCCGATTCAAACATTTTCCATATCGAGTTCCATCTAGTACGTCCTAATTCGGACCTAAAAAGATGGAATCCGTTTGTTGACACAAGTTTCTATAGTTTATATATCTTTTTTTGCTTGTGTTATAAACTTCCGGTAACATCACTTTAAAGTTTTTCTTTCACGTCTCTTATTTCTTGGACGTTTAAACCGTCTTGCACAACCAAGGCGGTTCATATTTTATTTTTAATTTTTCCACCGCGTTTGTGTTATTTGAAGCGTTATAAAAAGATATTGAAAATACTTTTGATTGAATTTTATAAGTTTGAATTACCGAGTCTAAAATATAAAATAAGTTTTCACCGGTATGTGGATATCCAAAATAATCAAACACAATCGTACGCTTCATCATTTGCCACGACTCGGGTTGAACCCAATGTGCGGTAACACAAAGGTACGATTCGGGTAAACCATGTGGAGCAGACCAAACGTCTGTGGTTAAGTTAATGCCGGTATTTAAATTTTCAAAACCTAAAATTAATTTTTTTTAGCTCTTTTCCACATTTTTAAACAATCTTTTCTCAAAATAGAACGACTTACATTTGTGTAACTCGGTTGAAGCGTCTCTTGTATCATCCTCGTCAAGCGCGGGTTATCAAAGTGATCAAAAGGCAATCCTTCTTGAATGACGAAATGTGTCATTCTCTCACGAACCCTCTTGGCATTGTATTGCCAAACTCCTCCATCCCTACCAATTTGAGTTTGATCTTCATCTTGAATGTGTTTTGCGTGACTACCAATATGTTTCCTCAAAGTGTTATTTCCCGCAGCACCCAAAATTTCACCACAACGTTTGCAACGAGCCTTTTGTGAACCGTTCGACATTTCACATAAATCGAAATAAGCCTATATCTCTTGGTTTCGGGAGCAAGGAAGTACTCTCACTACCGTGGCATCGCTAGTAGAACAACCTTGCGGAAGCGGAAGCCATGAGAGCCTTTTTTTTGCATTTTTGAGTTTTGAGAGCTAGACTGTTGTTGTGAACTAACTCATACTCCGAATACCTATTTATACTAAGTTTCAAGTCTCAAAAACGCAAAAAACCAAAAAAAAACGTCCATATTAACGGCTATATAGCCGTTTGTTTGCCCCAACGGCTAGAACCGGTTCTTTTTTGTCCGAAAAAAACCGGTTCCAAAATGTCCGATTTTTATCCGGTTTGTAAAAAAACCCCTATCCGGTTCCGGATCCGCCGGTTCTTAAAATGTCCAGACCGGTTCTTTTATGTCCGATTCTAGCCAGATCCAATTTCGAATAATCCGCCGGATCAGATTACTTTGTGCACCTCTAGGTCCAACTATCATGTTCTTCTGGTTTACTCAGAACATATCATAGACAACTTAACATGTAAATAACTTTTATATACTTCATTATTTAAAAAAAATCATTATTTCAAAAAAAAATCAGACAATAAAAACATCCATTGATAAGACAGGACAACCACCTTGTAGAACAAAAATAATTTGACTAACATTGTTATAGATTACAAACAAACATAAAAAACTGCACTCATCTAAAACCAAAAACACTATCCAAAATCAAAAGAAGCTTAACAAGCCATAAATAAGATGCAGTTGGAACAAGCATTATCATCATCTTCAATGAAAAGGAACATACCACAAGATAACAAGTAATGAAACAACATATAAAAAATTCAAACCCTAAAGATTTTCCCAATAAATACAAGATAATAAGTTTGAGTTTGAGGGGTCGGTTCTCGATTATTATGAACCGAGCAGCTTCTTCCATCTAGCGTATCCAAGAACGATCATAAAAAGCATGATAGAAGCAACTGTAATGGCTCCAACAAAGGACTCAAATATCCCTTCGATATAATATAAACGACAGGGGATGTTCATTCCAAACCATCCAGCCACCAGGGTCTCAATGGCTATAGCAAATGATGCTATGGTTAACGTCAATTGGAGTTGAATAAGCTCGTTACGTTGGTTGTCCAGTTGGATATTCACATAGTCCTCCGTGTCATCGATGTACTCACGAACCTGGATGTTACAGCAAATTTTCATGTAAATACGATTACAAAAGTGAACCAGCAACAGCTTCACAAATAAGCTTCACAAATAAGTGACAGGTTTACAAGTATAAGACGTTTTTCATAAATTATAAAAACGGTATGTAAAGAGAACCATCATATACTCGCAGAAAAAAAAAAAAAAAAAAGATTTTTTTTGATGTGATATATGTATGAATATTCGAGTGAGCTTATGTTAAAATGTTGTTTAATTACTTCAAGTTTAATTTTTTTTAATTTTTTTTTTAAAGCAAAGTAATATGCAAAAGAATGAGCAACGAATTCAATTATATGCTTCGATTGATATATGTAGAATTTTATTGAAAGGTGGATTACCGTTTTGTGGTCATGATGAGTCAAGAAAGTCTCTTTAAAGAGAACATTACTTAGAATTTTTGTAGTTTTTAAAACTAAATGAATCATCAAATGGTGGCTCCAAATATTGAGAAAAAAATTTGTGATTCCTTTGCATAGGAAGTACTAAATTACAATTTGTTGATAGATGTGGAGTTTTTAAAGAATGATTTATGGGTAAAAAACTAAATTGCAATTTCTTGATAGTCTATATCAAATAATAATAATGATAATCTGACAATAATCAAACAATGTATTTAAATATGTGTTTAGTTACACACTGAATGGTGGAAATATTAACATAAATGTTGTTATATGTCTACAAACCCAAGGCATCAAGCATGACAGAAATAACAAGTAATGTAAGTATCTTGCTTTATTAGTAGTATTATAGTGTTGCCAATAAGAACTTGCAGGATTAGTATGCAGTAACATATGTTTATTTACTTGGTGGCGAAATGGGTAGGTCGGGCAAGTTGGCTCGTTGAGTAATGAGTCAAAACAGGTTGGATCAAAAGAAATAGGCTAGTTTGGATAGACGGACTCGCTTTTTTGTCAAAATAAAATATTTTTGATAAATAACTTGCGTGTTTAATATGGTCGAGACATTATATTATTTCAATAACAATATGATTTTTTCAACAACATGATTTATTAGGACTTCCAACCATTCCTAAAACTTTTTAAAAAATGCATTAAAATAGGATTTCTGACCAGTGACCACTTTAACTCATTTCCTTTTAGCCAACAATTTTATTCAGCACTTTCAAAAACAAACCATAACCCGAATCAACCCATTTACAGATGGATCAAAATTACCAGCTGTAATTGAAGGTAAATTGAACAAGCTAATAATTTTTAGCTTATGCATCTAGCAGGAACCGTTGATTTATTTAATATGCAAGGAAGGGATTTATTCACTCACGGATAAGATTTTGTTACGAGTCCCATCAAGCTGCATAAAATAAGCCTCAAGCAACATCTCCAGATCCTCAACATCATCATCATTCAGATTAGCACTTGTCAGCATGCTTCCACTCTTGACAGAACTAAGCCGCCTCAGATGGTGTGAACCGTTGGTGAATCTAATGGACCCCACACCTCCCAACAACAAACCCTCACTTTGTTGTTTATGTAACCACTTTCTTGTTAAATACAGCTGTGTCATATCTTCATCATCATCAAGAAGATGTTCTAGTTCATCCCTTACCTGAAAATATTGTTCCTCAAGTTTATAGTAACAGAATAGATATCAAATGAAAATACATCAACACCTATGGTAACATACAAAATATTAAAGAAAAAAAAGAACAAAAGGACAAATAACCATGCATCTAGAGTATACAAGTGGCCCATAGGCTGGAATGGGAAAACACCCAAGAATAGTAACCAAGTTTCAAAAGTGTTCCAATTAGGTAACTTACCATAGTATACCTGAGGGTGTATACCGTGTAAAATACGTATTGAGTGACCTAATTGGAACACTTTTAAAACTTGGTTACTATTCTACAAAGTTACCCCTAATATAATCCTGAATGAAACATAAAACAGAAAATATAAACGATAAATATCTTTAACACCATTTTTTTAATCATTGCATGATTAAATTAGCTTTAAGGTACTTGCTATTGCATAATGACACTGTTGTTTACTTTAAAAACAAAATTTGAACGTATATTATGTAGGTTGTTATCTCACAATAAAACATAAGGCATCTCGCATAAAATAACAACATATTTACATCAATGTTCCATATGAGACTGAGAGAATCTAGGATCACCCAATTCGAGAAGGGTAAGATCTCCGATTACAAGGTTCTTGATAGATAAAAATACTGAATGAAAATTGCAATAAACAAAAGAGTAAACTAATAATACTTCTGCCGATAACTGTTGTAGGTAGTGGACTAGTAACTGCTCTCCCACTCTTCATCTTTCCCGCCGTTTTCTTGACCCAATGGGTCAAACCATAGTCACAGGAAACGCTGGACATGCCACGAACCGCAATCCAGATCGCACGTACCGGAATCGGGTACAAAGTCGTACCGATCGCAAATGGTACGCGATCCGGATCGGAAAAATCAAGCGATCCCGAATGAACAGGAATTCGAACCTTTGTCAACAGATTCACGATCCGGATCCTTTTTGGTACGCGAACCCGACCCCTTTGGTACGCGTATCAGAATTCCAACAGCCATTCAACCTTTTTTTTAAACAAAATTAATTTTCTGGGAATCTGAACATTTAATATGAACGGCTCTTTTTGAAATCACTGCATTTTTACTCTATAAATACACGAAAATCGTTAGGTATCACACACACACAAACACGCAAACATGGGAAAAACACGAACACGCGATTTATAGTGGTTCGGTCTAAACGGACCTACATCCACTTGCAACTAGGGTTTATATTATTTCTGTGCTCAAGGAATTACAAATACATATGATGACTATATAGAGATAATAATCTAGGGTTAGTAACAATATCCAAGTTAGGCCCAACCCGTGTAGAGCCCATTAGGGCCAGCTGCCCCAATAGAGACTCCACACCCAACAATCTCCCACTTGGAGGCTCGAACTGCGCTCCACCGTCTTTCTTCATCTTGTACCTCTTGTAATCTTCCTTACCACTAGTTGCATCAGCCTTCATCAGTTAACCTGAAGGCACGTTGAAGCTGCCCCGAGCTTCAACTCATCAGTCACGTTCAGTGACTCATTCTCTGTCCCTGCCTGCTCCCACTGTAACGAACCCGTTACTCTGCTGGCCTCTGAGATAACTTGAGAACTCACACTCTCCATTATAGGCAAGTAATCCGCTGGAGAGACTTTTCCGGTCGAAATGTTGGTCTTCTTTACCCATTGTAGCACTGGAGCTGTAACTGAAACACGACTTGTGCTCTCACTGTCACGATGCCCTCTATCTCGTTCATCTTGAATTGAATCTTCACTTTGACTCTGGGTTTCTCACTTGCAAAGCAAACCCTTTTCTGCCCACGAGATTCTGTGAACCGGACTTTGTTTTCTTTCTGAACCGGGATAACCTCTCCCTCAGATGGTATACTAACCATATAAAGCGAACCTCTCTTTCTTCCTCGAGCCATGACAAGATTACCTTTAACCACCTTCCATTGACCGTTCCGAAACTTAACTTCGTGTCCTTGTTCATCCAATTGTCTGACAGAAATTAACCTTTTCTTCAAACTTGGAATTACCCTGACGTCCTTCAAAGTCTTCAGATCTATGTCACCCATGCCCGTAACCTCAAGAACATCATCGTTCGCTAATCTTACCTTCCCAAAATCCCCTTCTTTCAAATTCTGCAATGCTTCATTGCTGTGGGTAGCATGGAATGAAGCACCAGAATCCATCACCCATGAATCTATAGCATCCTCTACGCAACAAATCAACACGTCATCTTCTGCTTCAACCTGATTCACTTCCTTTTTTGCGTTCGGACACTGATTCCTAAAGTGTCCCGCTTCCTTACAGTTCCAACCTTGGTTTAAAAAAGCGCCCTGAGGCGCCGCTTAAGGCGTGAGGCGCATGAGGCGCTGAACAAAACGCCTCAAAATGGTGAGGCGCCCCATATACATGAAGCGCCCTGAGGCGCCGCCTCAGGCTTGACAGGCGAGGCGAGGTGAGGCGCGCCTCATGTGTTTTTGCTCTTTTTTCACTATTTTTTTATGAATTTGAGTTCCAATTTTAGTTCCTCTTTACTTAAATCAGTTTTTTAAGTTGTTTTTCTTGCAAGTTTTGTGAAAATTACTCAAAAGGAGGAGTTTTTAGACTAAAACAACATTTACTGGGAGGTTTTAAGAATGTTACTAAATTTTTTATTACTTTTTTAGCTTAACGCCTCGCATACGTGAAGCCCTCGCCTTGCGCTTGAGGCGTGGCGCCTCGGATTTTGGGACCGAAACGCCTCGCCTCGCCTAGCGCTTTTTTAAACCAAGGTTCCAACATATCACATCCTTACGAATCTTTGACCGACTCCTGCTCCTGCTCCCACTGCCCCGATGTAACATTCAGAAATTTTCAATTTATTTTTTTGATAAATTTCGTGTCTACAAATCATTTAACAATACATAGTTCCATATATTTTATGAATATACATGAAATAAATTACGTATATATATATACATACACTAAGATGTATACATAAATTTTATGTCGACAACTCTTTAACCAAGTTTAATAAAATGAGTTTATATAATAATTATTACTCCTCAAAAGATTCATAAAATTTATTATTTAAGTTTATGAAAAAAATTCAAAAGTTTTAAATAACATTATTGGAATTTTATTAAATTTGGTATATTCACCAATCTTTAATTATTCTAGTTAACCAATATTTTTACCTAGCCAAGATAGTTCGTACATTATTTATTTTCCTAAGTCATATTATAGCCTAAAGTATTTTTTTTGGTCACACCTTTTATTATATCATAAGTTTGATTAATCTAAATTGTAGTAACAACTTACCATACTTAGACCATGCCAAAACTTGTTCACCACTCCAACCTCCTTCCCCTTTTAGCTTTTACAATTTTCACACTTTACTACCCTTCAAATTTTCACAACTCCCCCCTCTTTGATTAGTATAAATATGACCATCCTACACCTCCTAAAACTCACCTCACTCATCTAGCAACAACCTAAGAGTCCTAGGTGAGTTCTTTCTCTCTTCTTCTTGTTCTTACATTTTTACTTTTATCTTGCTTTAGTAAACATCATCACACACCACACCACCCTAAATACGAAAATCCCAGCCCTCCCTCTTGTTCTAACTTATTTGTTCTTGAAGTGGTTTTGCTTAAAAGACCCGCATGAACATCTAATTGGTGATTGAATAACCGAATGTCTTGGAAGTGACTCTTCTTTAAGAATCCGCCTCGACAACTTGCCTTATCCTTCATCATATCAAGAACAAGCAAGTAGGGTATGAAATACATCACTAAGATGGAGTTTTCATAGCCTAAAATATATTATCTCACCCTCTTAAGGCACCAGACGGTTTAAATCTTGTTAAAAACCTTTAAAACCCTAAGCTATGTTTTTGGCAGAATGTTTGGGTCTCACGAAAAATGTCATAACCAGATCATACGACCTCATTTTTATGCGATTCTTCTTCTGGAAGTTGAATATTGATTTCTTCAACAATTTTTTTGTTGACAACTTTGGCCAATTCGTGGATTTGGGTTCGTAAACAGCCCTCACAAGGCACAAACGTCAGAATATTTTATATTCCGACTTTCGAATGCAAATCCTTGTTGGCCGATTTTTATTAAAACAATACCTAGGTTTTTCTTGATGAATACTCTCTATAAACATAATACTTTATGTCCATAAGAGGATTCTACCTAACACACCCATTTGGTTACCTTTTTACATCCCTAAAAATCATGCACGAAAGCTGGAAATCTGAGTCTATTCTTGTGTCCTTATTTTTCAATGATTAAACATACCAAAAATAGGATTTTTGCTAAGTCAACTTCCAGAATTCATAATCATGATGTATTTAACAAATCCATATTTTTGGAATCACGAAATTTCATGGTTTAATCCGCTCACAAAGTCGTTTTTGTTTCAAAACCCCAAATTCCAGCAGCACTGCCCTAACTTCACGCCTTCATAACTTTTTCATTTCTAAACTAATGAAGGTGTTTCTTGAGCCTAAAACCTGCTACTTTGAGTATACTTTCCAACCATATAAGGTTTGTAACCTAACTCGTCCGTTTCGACCATCAAAAGCGCCGCACGAAATCAGTACGCAAGGCTGTTAATATTTATCTTTGGACGAAACCTTCGAGTGATTTCTTAAAACGATTTTTCCAACGATTGTGAACCCTTGGCTACTATTTTAAATTGTTTTCTTAACATCCTTAGGTATCCATGATTTCATATACCATCCATGGGATTCTTCCCTCACGAACAATCGGTTTTCAAACCCGTACTATACGATTAGTTAGTAGTAACACCTCATGATTCAATTCAACATTTTAGGGCATCCTTAGGCGCTCAAGGCTATTCAAATTCTTTTGTTCAAGAACTTTACTATCACGAATATCAAGGTGAGTTTACATAGCCCCTTTTCCTTTTGTATATTTTTGGGGTGAAACATGATTACTCAACAAACCTTATTTGCAATTACACACGTACAATTCTACAATATGATCATATGTGTTTATTTGTGCTTTATGCTTGAATGCTATTTGTTAAGGCTATATATACATGACATACTCGTACAATCATTAACACATTACATCAGGATAACATGTGTTGTTATGCCCTACATTTACATCAGGATAACATGTGTTGTTATGCCTTACATTTTCATCAGGATAACATGTGTTGTTATGCCCTACATTTACATTAGGATAACATGTGTTGTTATGCCCTACATTAGGATAACATGAGTTGTTATGCCCTTCAATTACAATGTTTCAATTGTGCAACTAGCTTAAACATAGATTCTCCATAAATGCTTTATAAACCATGTATCATTTGAATTGTACACAAAACGTTTGAACTTTACTTGTGGTGTCAAAACCTATGTATGCTCACCAACTATTTATAGTTGACCCTCTCATTTTATCATGTTTCAGGTACAAATGTTTGAGTTAAGATTCAAGCTACTTCACTTAGGGTTGAGGACCTAGTCTTAAATTTTAATATGGAGATTTATGTATTCTTTAATTCTTGTAAATGATGTAATTGATTTCTTGAGTTATGAAATGAAACTTATTGTTTAATTATTACAACTTTAGCAAACCATGAGCTTATGAACAGTCTACATGTCCCGCCCCGACGTTTTCGCCGTCGGTTGGGGTGTGACACCCGATCTTTCCCTCTACCTCTGCCGTCAGTAACCAACAAAGTATTTGATGATTCACCTGAAGTTCTGCGTCTGACATCTTCTCCCATAAGCAGGTCCCGAATCCCATCAAATGTAAACTTAGTAGCGAAACTACTAATCACTGTAACTGTTCCTGACCAACTATCAGGTAGTGAGGATAACAACAAAAGGGCTTGAACTTCATCGTCGAATTTAATGTCAACTGACACTAAACAAGACAGAATTGTATTGAGGTTGTTAATGTGTGTTGTTACTGATCCACCTTCTCTCATCTTAGTATTCACCGGCTCACGGATCAAGAAAACCTTGTTTGCTGCAGACGGCTTCTCATACATGTTAGACAGTGCTTCCATCATTCCACGCGTTGTGGTCTCCTTCAAAAGGTTGTAAGCAACATTCTTTGACAAAGAGAGCGTTATCACTGCCCGGGCTTTCTTATCTAACGTATCCCAATCTGCTGGTAACATCTTTTCTGGTTTTTCCCACTCAGCACTACATCCAAATCCTTCTGACATAGTAGTGCTTCAATCTGCATCTTTCACCACCCAAACTCCTTTCCATCAAACTTCTCAATCGTAACCTTTCCGTCTTCTGCCATTACAATAGCTAAACGAAGAACCTGAAACGAAGTAACAGAGAGCAATGGCACGAGCCTGACCTTAACGGTTGTTCTACTGGGTTCTGTTAAGCAATCAACCTATTTAAACGCAGCGGAATAACGAACATATAATCAGAACCAGAAAGCTTTTAACAGAAACGAAGGAACCTGACAAAAAAAACGATTGGCACTGGTTCTTAGGTCTCAATAAACGGCTCTTTCTGATTCAACAGCTGTTCTTGGCTTAATAGTATCAGATTCTTGACTGTCCATATGCTACAGGGCTGTTCTGAGTGAAAACAACAGCAACCTGACCTGTTTGCAGCTTCAATTCAGCAGAACAGGGCTGTTCTGAGTGAAAAACAACAGCAACCAGACCTGTCTTCTGGGGTTGGCAGAAATCAATTCCACCGGCGGCGGCGGAACCCTAATCCGGCAACTGCGGCGGCGATCCTGGCGGCGGCGGAACCCTAATCCGGCGGAAACAGTGGCGGCTCTGCACCTGCTGAACGGCGGCGATTCTTCTGGCGACGGCGGAACCCTAATCCGGGATTCCGGCGTCGGCGGTTCTGGCGGTGGCGGTTCTGGCGGCGGCTGAGGTGAAGCAGAACCCTAATTCTTTAGGATGGCAGCTGTGAGTGTGATACGATCTAGAGCCAAGCTCTGATACCAGTTGTTAGGTATCACACGCACACAAACACGCAAACACGGGAAAAACACGAACACGCGATTTATAGTGGTTCGGTCTAAACGGACCTACATCCACTTGCAACTAGGGTTTATATTATTTCTGTGCTCAAGGAATTACAAGTACATATGATGAATATATAGAGATAATAATCTAGGGTTAGTAACAATATCCAAGTTAGGCCCAACCCGTGTAGAGCCCATTAGGGCCAGCTGCCCCAATAGAGACTCCACACCCAACAAAAATATTACCTTTTAGCATACACATTACAGAAAATTCTTCAAGCAATTACAATGCAAAGCAATTAGCAATGACTTTTGGTAAGAGAACAAGAACAGGGGAAGATTCTCAACATTCTGAAGAGCATATTTATGTTAGTGACAATGAAATTGAAGACATCGAATCAACAGAAAACACAGGGACCTCTTCGGAAGTTCATAGCAAGCTGAAGGATGACAAACCGTTGATGCAGGAAGTAGAATTTGTAAGTATTGGGAGTAGCAAGAATGCTGGGGGTTCAAAAGTGTGGGTTTGCAAGCATTGCAAGCAACAGTTTACTAGCTCTTACACGCGTATTCATGTTCATTTTTTTGGTGCTCCTGCGGGGAAGAAAGCAGAAATCAAACGTTGTCCCGCTCTACTCCAAGATCGCGACAAATATGAAAGACTGTTGAAAGGTCTTTAAAAAATTCAGTAGTTAGTATTTCAAAACAAAAGTCTTCTTCCTCTTCTAAAAAACAAATTGAACAATCTTTTGGTGTCATGGAGAGAAACCAAGTAGATTTGAAGATTATGAGAGGATTATGTGCGAATGGCATTCCATTCAATGTCTTGCGTAATCCTCAATTTTTAGAGATGATTAGTGCAGTCAACAATGACGACCCAAACGCAAAAAGACGATTAGTTTTATGAATTTTCTGTTATGATTATGAAATGTGTCGTTTTTATTTGAAATTTTATGAAAAAATCTATTTTAAAATGTTTTGTATATGATACAAAGTACCGGACTATATGGTACATCGTACCACATACCGGATTGGCGTACCGAATGAACCTACCCCCCCTCGTACCAAATTTTAGAAATGCAGGTACCGCGTACCAGTTTTTGTACCGCGTACCGGAACGTACCGCGATCCATGTGACTATGGGTCAAACCATGACCCGACAATAGCTTCAAATGATCCGAAATCTGATGACCCATTTACTTTCTTTCCCTTCCGTTTATACACTTGAATCGGAGCTGAATGTGGTATCTTATCAGAGACATTGTACTCTGTTCTCTTCCAATATGGTCGTTAATTAAAATATTAATAAAAAAAGACCACGTCACAAACAAACAACAAATATACCCAGAAAAATCTCACTCAATAGTAGGGTATGGGTAGGTGAGAAGAGGGGAAACCTTACCTCTATCCCAAGGGATAAATAAGTTGCTCCCAGAGAGACCCCCAGCTTAGAAAAATACCAAAACAGGTACAATAATTAAAAAATGCCACAACATCATATAATGTTAGGAATCAAAGTCGGTATCGTACGTAGCGGAACAAACACACACACACAATACGAATATGGAAAGCAATAGACGACACAATACGAATATAGAAAGCAATAGACGACACATGTAACGTGGTTCGGTCAAAGTGACCTACGTCCACGGGTGCAACTAGGGTTTCTCTTTATTATTTAGGTGCTACATGAGTATTTATAATAACAAGATTAGGGCTAACAAAACAAATTAGAGACGGCTACCCTTTCTTTGTAATTCAGCCAAAAAAAGGCCCAAAAGGCCAAGCCCGGCCCAACCGAAAAGCTTTTATAGCCCAACAATTTCCCACTTGAAAGCTTTGCCCATACAAACCATCAAGCAAACTCAGCACCAGTAACCCAGTAATCTTTATAAACAAGTCCTCCAAGCCCAAGCTAAGACTTCATGTCAAATCCCCCTAGGTGCAACGGCCCTTCTCATCATTTACCTAAAAGGCCAGTTGAAGCTCCCCCGAGCTCCAACTCAGTAGTCATAGCAGACCCATCCACAATCTCAACCGGCTCCCACTGACTAGCAATACCAGCTCCAGAGACTCCCAGTGGACAAACGTTCTCCAAACTCAGCAAACTATTTCCAGGAGACTTTCCTATTCGAATTCCCGGTCTTCAAAACCCAACGGTAATTTATAATTGTACCCGAACACGCCCCGTGCTCACACTGTCACCAAATCCCTGACCTAGTTCAAACCTCCGAATACACTCAGCTGACATCCTGTGGCTCCAGGATCTACGTTTGCAAATTGAACCCTCTTAGCCCTACCCGATTCAGCGAGCCTAACTTTACCAATCGTCTTTACTAGGGTGGTCACTCCTTCAAACGGCACATGTACCATGTATAACGATCCTTGTTTCAAACCCCGAGCAATAACCAAGTTCTTAGCGATCACATTCCGCTTTCCACCACCAAACTTAACGTCTAGTCTCTATTCATTCAATTTCCCGACTGAAATCAACTTTGTCTCCAGTCTTGGAATCAACCTGACATTCCGCAAGCTCCATGTAGTTCCCAAAGATGTTTTTAGATCAATGTCACCCATACCCGTTACTTCAAAGAATTCCCCGTTACCCAGTCGTACCTTCTTAAAGTCACCTATCTTTAGATTCTTCATTGCAGTGGGTAGCATGAAATGAAGCACCAAAATCCATGACTCTACGCAGCAAACCAGCGCGTCATCAGATTCTTCATCTGCCTCAACACTATTAACTTCATTTTTACCATCATGTTTCTTAAGACCCAGCACTCACTTGACGTGCCCAATTTCATTGCAGCTCCAGCACCTCACATTTTTTCGAGTTCTAGACTAACTCCTTCCCTGACGACCACTGTTCCTACTATTTCCCCTTCCCCTACCCATGTGCAACATCTCAAAAAAAGATCCTCCACTATTACTCTTCCGGCGTGTATCCTCACTCGGTACAATATCCCGGATCCCTTCAAACGTCATGCCACTGACCCTTACAAAACTCGTGACAGCGGTCACAATTCCAAACCAGCTATCAGGCAGTGAAGATAGCAATGCCACAGCTTGAGTTTCATCAGCGAACTTGATTCCCACAGATGACAATGTAGACATAATTGAGTTTAGATCATTTGTGTGCGCGGTAACTGAGCTTCCCTCTTTCCTAAGCAGTTAATGCGGAAAAATATCGGTTATCAGTCAAGGACCGATATTTGAGATATCGGTTCTCGCGGTGGGATATCGGTAACTTTTATATCATGCATAAACTTATATATACACACATATATACACACACATATATATACACACACACATATAATATTAATAGTCAAATCAAAAGTCAAAACTAAAAAGTGTCAAAATTTTATATTAGAAACATGATCTAGCAGGTGTGCGAAGTGCGAACGTGGGTGTATTAAGGAGTTAGGGCATTTATTTCGATTGTTTTTGCTACGGGTACAAGGCATTAGGCCAACATTTTTAAAGGGGAATGGGCTTTGGGGCAGAAAAATGTTAAAAAAAAGGGCCACAATTAGTAAACCGAGAAACTCGGCGAGATAACCGATATTATGGAATCAAAATCTCAGCGATATCTCAGTAAATATCACCGAAAATATCGGGAACGATATTTTGATCGATATTTTTACATAGGACCGATAACCGATATATCACCGATATTGACTGCATAGCCTCTTTCAACCTAGTTGTGAACAGTTTCTTCATCAGGAACACCTTATTAGCTACAGAAGGCTTCTCTTACATGTTTGAAAGAGCCAACATCATAACACGAGCTGTGGTTTCCTTCATGATGTTAATAGCAACGCTCCTCGTCAAAGACAAAACAATAGTTCCCTAGCTTTCTTGTCCTTTGAATTCTACACAATTTCCTTAGCTTTAGTCATACATGTCGGTTTCTCCTCCAGTACCACATCCAAGTCTTTCTAACCCAGTAATGCTTCTATTTGCATTTTCCACCAGGCAAAATCAGTACCATTGAATTTATCAATCATAATCTTCCCTTCTTCGTCAACCATTGTCTCAAACCCTAATATGTTTACTAATTGAGTCAAGACTGAAAGTAGTGTTCAAACACACCAATGGCGTGGGCCTGAACTTGTTGGTTGTTCTATTGCACACTACCCTTTTCCTCAGTCTCAAAAAACCGTAAACAGACAGGTTTAACAACGCACCTGAAACTTTGGTAACAACATCAAACCGAACATAAGAAAAAATACAAAGCAACCAAGCCTACCAATCAATTTCCCAGTGAATACTCCAACCAATTGATAAAAAAACTGATTTGCAAATTCGAGAGTTTAAACCAAACCCTAATCGCGCAGCAGCCTCCCCAAAAGAACGGGAGTCCCGTCACAGCTCTCCCCCTCTTTTTTTCCGGCGGCCGAATAATGGCAGATGGCGGCGCAGACCAGGCCGTGGCGCTTCATCTTTTCCGGCAGCAACCCAAACCCAAACTCAAATCTGAAGGCTTCCTCCGGTCTTTTTCTGTGCGAGAACCGTGTGTTTCCACGAGCCAAAACTCTGATACCACTTGTTAGGAATCAGAGTCGGTAACGTACGCAACAGAACAAACACACACACAATACGAATAAAGAAAGCAATAGACGACACAAAATGTAACCTAGTTCGGCAAAAGTAACCTACGTCCACGAGTGCAACTAGGGTTTCTCTTTATTATTTAGGTGCTACAAAGAATACAATTACAAAGTTGAGTATTTAGAATAACAAGATTAGGACTAACTAAACAAATTAGTGTCGGCTACCCTTTCATTGTATTACAGCCGAAAACAGGCCCAAAAGGCCAATCCCAGCCCAGCCCAACCCAAAAACTTTCATAGCCCAACATATAACTCCCACATTATCAATTTATCATGCTACCAAGTTACCGAATGAAAAAAATTGGAACAGTAATCAAACTTTTAATGACAAGATAGAATCTTAGAAAAGTATAATGACCCACAGATGTAAGGGAAAACATTCTAAAAAACTTGATCTTGAAAAGGCGCCTATAGAAGCAAGGCAACCTAAGGAGCAAGGCACATTGCTTTTGTGTAGGCAAGGTGAGCTCTGTACAAAATGCGCAGTGAGGCGCAAAAGGCACACCAAAAATCGGCTTAAGGCTCATGTACATGGCAACTTTTTGTGCATTAGGACAACAAGCATCCTTTTAGGCTATACATGAAGGTAATTTATATATTAAATCATATATAAAGCTTATTTATAGCTAAATTTTGGGCAGAGGGTGCTAAAAACCTGTAGAAATATAAAAAAGTTTATATAAGCACCTTGCGCCTTATGTACGAAATGCGGTGCGCTTTTACGTTTTGCGCCTCGATTTTAGACCCTGTCGCCTCGGTGCACTTCTCGCTTTTTAAAACCAAGCAAAAAAAAAGCAAAATAGGATTGATAGAAAATACCTTTTGTACCCTTGCAAGCAAACGAGTAAGATTACTTTTCAAACTCCTAACGCTCTCAAGATTCTTGGTGCTGACATTCTTAGCCAGCTCATCAAGAACAGGATAAGCATCTTTCTCAAGGTCTGCCACACTTGAGTCCAAATATGTACACACAACCTCCAATGCAACTTCCAAAACTTGAAATTCAAATGGAAGCTCAGCTTGCAAAGCTTCATATGTTTCTGGAGCAGGTATCCAACGTCCAGAAGCTGATAAATTTGATTCTGTATCACGTAAAGCAACCTGACGATTACCAGAAATATTGGAATGGGTTTTATGAGAAAGTTGAAGCCTCAGTTGATCCGCAAATGGAAGAACCTCGTGATTTAGAGGATCAAGCAAAAGGACTTCTTCTGCTGTGACTATGGCCTTTATATATTCCAAGTTAACAACCATCGCCTTCTCCCTAGCTGCACCGATAAGTAATGTATTAAATGATACTAAATTTAGCCAATTATTTTCAGCAAAAAAGATCCAAAATATTGAATCTAGATAAATGTATTCTTATTACAAACAAACAAACATACCCAGTAAAAATCCCACTCAAAGAGTAGGGTCTGGGGAAGGTGAGATGGAGGCAAACCTTGCTTCCATCCCGAGGGATAGAGAGGTTGCTTCCAAAGAGACCCCAACTCCAAAAATTTCTTCTCTTCTAACAACGTATATCAAAAAAATAAGAGAAAAAAGTAAATAAATACAGAAGAACATAGGTGAGTAGAAAAGGAAGAGAGAGGATCAACAACCATCTAGAAAATTACTCGACATCTAGGAGAAAGGCAACACCTAAAAGGTAAGGACAGGCCAAGACACGAGCGCTTATCTAAGACTACTCTATACGCTCCTCTAAAAACCCCTAACCTTTATGTGTCTTCTCCAGGAACTCCTATCACTGACCATGTCCTCAGAGAGGTGCAAGTCTAACAAATTATGTCTAATCTGCTCATCGCATGTTAGTTTGGGCTCCCTCTGCTCCTCCCCCTCCACTGGGTCTAAAGCTGTAATATTTTGATTGGAGTATTGGACATGTTAATAGGAGCCCAAAGTCAAGTGTTGTGGTGCCTAAAATGTAAGCTAGGATAACCTCACTTACCAGTATCAGCTTTGCAATTTTCATTCATTCACCCCTCAAGTATTTCCAATTTATGTTCTTTATTAATATAGGTAGAACTAATAAAATTCCAGACAGCTTTTATAGATAAGTGTGTATACTGTATAGATTTAGAAAGGACTGACAGAAACAGACAAGCTAATACGAGCTCATCCTACTTTATTCAAAACATACATCATACTAACAAACGAATAGAGGGCCCGTATTCAAGAGGCAAGCTAACTACTTTCTCACGTGATGTTCACTCATTCAGTTCACTTTAATGATATGATAACAAGCATGACAATCTAATGTAATCGAGTAATACAACCATATTTGTAGAAGTAACAAAGAATTGCACATAACAACACTATTCACGTCTTACTAACTTAATACCTGTTAGTCTAGTATATTAGGCCCAACACTATGATGGGCTTGTAGGTCTTTGTTTAGATTAGGTTTTTGTCATCTATATATACTTGTAACATACTACGAAAGGAACTCTATTGACTTGTGTTATCGATCCTTTAATTAACCATTGTGAGTATGTAGACTTGATAGATATCAGGATTTCTTGTATTTTTGGATACAGCAACATCTCTCGAATATGCAGTGTTCCAAATCTTTTCATCAAGAAGAGCAACAAGATTGATCACTAATTGCTTACATTATGGAACTCAAGAAACTTATAAGGAACTGAATACTCTTCTTAGTTTGGGTGTTGATGTTAGAGTTGCACAAGCCCAAAGGGATAGCAGTAATAAGCTTCCATGACTCGGCCAGAATTTGATTCTCCCGTTCTCATTTCTTGGTAGAATCCACTATTCCTTCTCTTCAAGAAACCTTTGCTTGTGTTCTTTGTAAAGAGAGTCTTTAGTCTTCTTCATTACCAACTCAAAATAGTGCTCTTA
The DNA here is from genome assembly GCA_023525975.1 of Smallanthus sonchifolius. Classification (NCBI taxonomy): domain Eukaryota; kingdom Viridiplantae; phylum Streptophyta; class Magnoliopsida; order Asterales; family Asteraceae; genus Smallanthus; species Smallanthus sonchifolius. The sequence continues at coordinate 24,577,839 of CM042043.1, forward strand.
GAGTCGTGGGAGATCTCGTGGTGGTAATCAAGGTGGTTCTAGGACAAGCTACAGCAAACAAATAGTTGACTCCATTATGATGATGCCAGGCGCAAATGTTGCCATAAGTTTGGCCATACAAATGTTACCTCACACTTTTTAAAACACAGATTGCAGTAAGTCACAATTTTTCTTCTTTTATGGTGCCCACCACTTAAGTAACAAAGGGAACCTATAGTGAGATAACCAAACACCACACGATGATGGTAATCTTTTATTAATTCCATTAAAAAGATATGTGATGGACTTTGAAGTTCCTGTAACAATAGATACGTAAGCAACTAGTGTCTAGACAACAATCATAGAAGCAAGTATGTGTGTTCTACGTGCATACTAACTAGGACTTCGTTTCTATAGGTAATCATAGATTCAATATAAAAAATGATGTATTAAAACCAAGCAACCACAAAATATGACTTGGACAACAAAGCAGTTTAACACAGAAACTTCAAGTCTTCCTCTACCCTTTAGTAGTTGAAATTTGAAACTACATCTGCTAACAAAAGGTATTTAGGTTATTCACCGCGTACTCACAGTATGATTATGAACAAGATTATCAAAAAATACATGGCAAAAAAAGCTATCATGACCAATGAGCATATAAGCATACAACTAGAAGATGTATTATGTATATGTCAATAGCTGGATAATGTTAAACCTCAAATTATGCCTAATTACTCATGTTACATAAACTGCCCCCCTAAACAGAGATGGTTGATGGAAAACAGTAGCTAAATCAAAGCAATTACCCAAAATATTGGACGAATTGGAGAAAACAGGGCCAAGGATTCTCAAATCCCTAGCTGGAATACCCGCCCGCTTGATGATCGTGCTCTTATCACACTCAAAAAGTTCAGATTCGCCGTTCCTATCGAACCGCATCCACAACCTCGCTCCACCGGCCTTCTTCTTCGGCTTCGCCATCGGTTTTCCGCCACCAGCGGCCGGCCGTTCATCGTTATTCGGCGACGAAGGAGACGGCGTGTTAGCTGATTGCTGCGATACAAGTAACGGCGATTCGGATACCTTCTTCGACGTCTTGCGCCGCCTGGTTGTGCTGCTGCTCCGGCGAAATGAGAACGGGTGCTTCTTCCCCATTCTCTATCACGCCTTTATGGAATCGGTGATCGGAGTAAGTTTTACAGCAATATTAGTGATGAACAAATTATACTTTTTGAATTACAACCGTCCTAAACGTCAATGTCATGTAAACTTTGAAATTAGCGCGCCAAAGAATGTCCGAATATGTTGATGGTTTTTTTTTAGGGTTGAGTTGGATTTTATGGTTTTGATGGTTTATATGTCACGTATAGGGCTAAACGTCACCTCTTACTTATTTTTTTTTATATATGCATGTTTTTATCAAGTTAAGAGTTTGTAAAAATCAGTAGTTATAGTTTTTAAAATCCGGTCACGTCTTTTTTTATTATAAAACTAGATTTTGTTTTGATTTTTGGTTTGAAATGTAAAACTAAGAGTTTTTTTTCGCGTATTAAACTACTCGTAAATAAAACCACATATATAAACATCATATACAACCATTACAAACAACCAAACAAACACAACCATCACAAACACAACAAAACCATCATAAATAAAACTGCATACATAAATACAATAAGTTTGTACACATAAAACAAAAGTACAAATCTATCTAAACAATATATCTACCCCTCCGCCTCGTCATCACCACCCGCATCGGACCCACCTGCATCGGACCCACCCGCACCGGACGTGCTATCACCGTCGTTGCCCAACGGCCGGGGTGGTTGTCTCAACAACGGCCTACCGGCAGCCAGATAGTCCGCGACCGTGTGGTCGATGATCCACTACAGCATCTCCTCGGTGCGCATTCCCCGGGCCTGAGTATCCCGAATCATATCCAGTGTGGCGGCAGGCAACCGCACGGCATGTTACACGCGCGGAGGATACGGCGGCTCCGACTCGACCACCGGCTGAACCGGCTCATCCCCTCCGCCGGCCACCTCCTCAAGCTGCTCAAGCTGGACCTCGTGCGCACCCATTGGGTTTGGTTCCACCAACGGCTTGGGCACCCAGGACTCCAAAACATCATATCTTCTCACCAAACGCCACTGCCCGTCTGGGAACTTCCGGGAGATCCTCATCCCGGTAACCGTGGCTCGACCCGCCACGCGCGGGGAAACTGCAGCCATAGGTAGCTGTGCCATCACATAAGCGTATCCCAGGCCTCTGGCGATCTGCGACACGATGTTGCCGCCGACCAACGCCCCTCATGACTGCCTGAGATAGTAACCGGCAAAGTAATCCGCCAGACCACGAGCGAGGTGGCAGGGTGTAGGTGTGAGCAGACACCGAAGATAGAAGAGGTCTATGGCGGTGACCCTATCGGTGCCCTTGCCACGTCCAGGGATGGACGTGGCGATCAGCCGGTGCATGTAACGATAAAGAGGGTCTCGTATTTGAGAGACCCTGCTATCGGCCCCAAACGCATGGTCACCAATCGCAGGCCACCAGACCTGGTGTGCGTCATCTGCCCCCATATAGATAGTCGTGGTGTATATCGGCTCCTGAGTCTCCTCCTCGGTATAAAGGTTGCTGACAACAGCAAACCGTCTAAGGGAGATACGATGCACAACCCCGAACATGCGGAAAGTAATCTCCGTGTCCACCCGTCCCTCCGCAATATCAGTCTCGTCCATCTCTGCCAATCCCGGCTCACGCGGCTTGAACACAAATGTAGAGTACGCCTCGAGTGTAAGCTCTCGGTATACGGGCCAGCCCATAGTAAATAGAATATCCCACGGACCATCCTGTCCAATAATCGTTGTGACCCTCGCTAGCTCGCCAACCTCATCAAACCACTCCCGTGACAAAACGGTTTTGGGCTCCACCTTCCTCCATTTAAGAGCCATAAACCGCCGGTGTACCGGCGTACCCGCCTCAAAGTGAAGGTGCGGGTAGTCGTCAGTCCCTAAAATAAACTCCTGCTTATCCTCGGAATTAGACATATCTACACATAAATCCGTATTTATAATTAATTAAAATGTTTGTTAAACTAACGTTTAGGGTTTACGGTTTAAGGTTTAGGTTTATTATTATTATTATTATAAGATTATATAATTAGGATTATTATTATTATTATACACACACATACACACACATATACAACACATACATACACCTATACCACATATACACACACACATACATACACTCACATACATACACATATACACACACATACATACACATATACAACACATACATACACATATACCACACATACACACACACACATACATACACATATACAACACACATATATACACATATACCACCGTAACCCGCCATAAACCGTCATAAACCTACACTAGATCTAAGGGCAAACCTAACAAATCTAATTTATTAATCGGTTGAAAATGATAAAATTAAAATTACTTACCTGGTTGCGGTAGTCGTCTCCGACGGTCTTCTTCTCCCGCTGTCTTCGTCTCCGGTGGTTGCGGTGGTGTGTGTGAGAGATGGTGGTTGCGGTGGTGTGTGAGAAAGACGGTGAAGGTGGTGGAGGAAGACGGTGGTGGCGGTGGACGGTGGTTGCGGTGGTAGTGTGAGGAAGCGGTGACAGTTGGTGGATCGTGGTGACGGTTCTGTGGTAGTGAGGTCTATATGTAACGGATACGAATAACCCGTCACGTACGGTGCTACCCATGACCGCTACCCCTTTATTGGGATTCCCATAATGGTCACGTATCGGCCTAAACGTGACCGTTCACCTTTATTGGGATATACATTTGCTAGAGATGTATGTCACTTAAACGTGACCGTCACGTTTGGGTCCATACGTGACGTTTATGGACCAAAAATATCTACAACTGTCACGTTTGGGCCTAGCGGTGACGTATATTGGCCAAATGTCACGTTTGGGCCAAACCAATGCAAAAACTCGTCACGATTTGTGTTGTGTTACTATCAATGTTTTTAGTTTCTTAACTTGATAAGCATACACAATGCAAAAAAGAGAAACAGAACGTACACGATGGGACATATGCTTGGCTCCCCATACGCCATCTATGGAGGCCGCCGGAGATATCGACGGGCTCTGAAAATGGCATGCAGGGAGCCAGGCATACACGTATTCATCGTGTATGTATCTAAATGTATTTACATTACTTTTACCTCAAAAGATATTGTTGAAGCACATGTTAAACCAAGCAGCAATTTCCAACAAGCAAGTCTTTCTGCTTTTTTCGAGCAAGAAGCGGAACTACAATAAGAATTTGACTAAGCTGCTTTCAAGGTCTCGTTGCTTCGGTGAATCACTTGAGCCCTGATACATTTTCGATGCCATGGAGCTAAACATCACGTATGGACCGAAACATATGGACCAGTGAGCCCACCTCCTGGCTGTCTCACCAAATAAAGACACTGTCTATTTGAACTATATATAACGTATGGACCGAAATATGACCATGACCTCTTTATTGGGATACACATTTGCCAGCTTTCTGTCACCCAAATAATATCTAAACGTCACATCTAGGTCCAAACATGACGGTTATGAACCAAAAAATTGATACAACCGTCACATCTAGGTCCAAACGTGACGTTTATGAACCAAATAGCCCTAACCTTAACCATTATTATTGTTATTTTTATTTTTATTATTATTATTATTAGGGTGCCGTTTACAGGCTAACCGTCACGTATAATGGTGATTTTTACGTGACGTATAGACCTAACCGTCACGGATTAGGGCTCGCCTTTTGAATTTTAGCTCACCTTTCGACCTATCCGTGACCTTTTGATGTGTACGTGTCGCATTTCATTATCGTTTATGTGCACCTACATACACATATTGATCACAAATCGTCTTCAAATACGTTCGTATATACATACATATAGTCATATTACATACATGCATACATACATACATCCATACATACATCCATACATACATGTATACATCCATCCATCAATCCATACATGCATGCATACATACATGCATGCATACATACATACATGCATACATTACATACATGCATGCATGCATACATGCATACATCCATACATACATCCATACATACATACATGCATACATACATACATACATGCATGCATGCATACATCCATACATACATCCATACATACATGTATACATCCATCCATCCATCAATCCATGCATGCATGCATGCATACATACATACATGCATACATACATACATGTATACATACATACATCCATACATGTATACATACATACATCCATACATACATACATACATCCATACATACATCCATCCATCCATACATACATACATACATATGTCGCGTATAGGGCGATCCGTCACCCTTATTCACCAGACTTTGGAATCAGTGCGCCAGAGAATGCCGGGATTTGTTGGTGGGTATGGTTAAGTTGGGTTTTAGGGTTTTGGTGGTGTATATGTCACGTATAGGGCAATCCGTCACCCCTTACTTTTTTTTGATATATGTATGTATTGACACTTTTGATATACACTTAAAATATTATACATTGTAAGATTTTTTAGCCACTACAAAGATACATTAATACATAGGCTATCCTGATATAGTAATACTAGGGAAGGGGGTCGTGGCCTCGTAGGTGATCCATCATTGTAACGTATTGGTTTATACGAGGGTCCTGACGTACCTCAGCCTCTCTTTTTTTGGTTTGCCTATAAACACACTTTCATACATTTTCTTAAACAAACTTCTTTTTACGTGGGGGTTGGACGACGACATAACCTTTTGTTTCACTTCGTGAAACTTCTTTTCATAGTCGAGTTCTGGCGCCTAGGCGTACGCCAGCTTGAAATCAAGCTTCCTCCAGTGTGCGTCTACCGCTTCGGGTGGAATAGGTGTGACTGGATTAAAATAGTTAGTGAACAATAGGCAATCATATTACAACGGTAAAAAAATGTATTTCAACTATAGATAACCTTGGTTGATGTGTTTCTCCAAACGACAAGCACATGGCAAGCCCATGGACGTGGACAACTTGTGTCCACACGTACCTCCTGTATCCAACATCCTTTCCATTATCGCCATCTCTTTTTCAAGAAGTTCAAGACACCTAATAGCCACCTTAAAATGTAATCCGGAAAACACTTGCAGTCGATGGACCTTTAATATCTTAATGCGAGACTCCTCGAAGGTTTTGGAGATTTCAATATCCTGGCCACGTACAACTTTACCGACATATCCGACAAGTGTGTGCAACGTATTGTTGGTCCCTGTAAGGTAACTCTTAAAGTTGGCGTGTTGGCCCTCGACTCTATTAGTTGTATGTTCACCAAAGTTGAGGCGGTCGTACATCCAACATGAAACAAAAATTTGTTTGTACGGACCCAACCAACTATTACAAATATATTCTCAAACCTCTGAAACAAAGAAAAAAAAATATGAAATGAAAAAATAGATTTTTATAGAAACATTAAGTATGAAAATCTTACCCTGATTACCATTTTCATTTAATTTTTCTTCCATCGTCCTGCAATTATAATCGTACAACGCGTCCATGAGAGACTCACACAGAACCTTCCACCAGTATGAAAAATCTTTCCAAATGTTGACTTTGAAAAGGCCTTTCCACCTTCTGGTGATATTCTCCATGATGTGCCACCTGCATAGGTTTATGTCACACGAACTCATTAGGGCTAGGTCCCTGTCCATGACAATGACGCGTGGGTCCACACACCCATCGAGCATATCTTTGATCTGCTCAAGGACCCATGTGAAGTTTTCCTGTCGTTCCCTCGATATAAATGAGCGCGCAATACAAAATGACTTCGATGTCGACGTCACACCAATAAACTAAACAAAAGGAATGTCGTACATGTTGGTTTTGTACGTCGTGTCTACCAACATCAAGTGCGGGAAGGCGCGCCACATTTTATAGGAGGTAGGATGACAAAAGAAAACATCTTCCACGACATTAGTGGAGGGATTCTCGCGGGTGTGATACACGAACTCTTCATATTACAGTAAGTTTTCAAGTTCCAGCATTGGTGTCAAGCCTATTTTACTTTCGGCCCTAATCTTCGTTGTGGCGTTGTATATGTCCTGAAGAACACATCTTCTACCGGGAAACTCTTCCCGTACGGCTGCAAGAATGTGACGTGCCAGCACGTGCTGCCGGTGTAACCTCTCAACCAGATCAATTTCCCCGGCAGACATCTTCCTAAGCTGCGCGTGGTCCTCCTCAAAGACAACAGGATCGTGCTTGTGTGTCTCGTCTGTCACGTCCAACCTCCAACTATTACTCTTTCTGATGTACCTCCCTCAAGCTTAAAGGGACATGATTTTTTTATGCTCCCAGTACACGTAACTGTGCCCCTGCATTTAGGTTCCCCACCACGATTGCATCCGAGTTCCACACCTTTTTTTCCTTGACCGACTGACCACAATGACGCACCCATGCTCGCGTCCTCTCTTCTTAGCCCAATCCACCAAATTCTCACGAGAATTAAAAATACTGAAAGAGTTACAAGGTCAGACTTAAAATGTAGTACATAAAACAAATAAATAAACAATTTAAACGAACGAAAGAGATGTTGCCATACTTTGTCTGTTTTATATGAAACTGTCGCCTTGCGTATGCGATCATCGTCCAATGCATTCTCCGCATCCCCATCGTTTCCTTTCAAATGAACGGAAGAGTCACTGTCATCTGTGTCACTCCTATGGAAACTATCTGACACGTGTGTAGGTTCTGGTTGTGACCGGTACTAGAGATGTTCATAATCTGGTTCTGGTTGTGACCGGTACGAGAGATATCCATAATCCGTTTCTGGTTGTGACCGGTACGAGAGATGTCCGTAATCTGGTTCTGGTTGTGACCGGTACGAGAAACGCCCGTAATCCGGTTCTGGTTGTGACCGGTACGAGAGACGTCCGTAATCCGGTTCTGGTTGTGACCGGTACGAGAGACGTCCGTAATCCGGTTCTGGTTGTGACCGGTACGAGAGACGTCCGTAATCCGGTTCTGGTTGTGACCGGTACAAGAGATGTTCGTAATCCGGTTCTGGTTGTGACCGGTACGAGAGATGTACGTAATTCGGTTCTGGTTGTGACCGGTATGAGAGATGTCCGTAATTTGGTTCTGGTTGTGGCCGGTACGACCCTTGATCGTAATCCGTCGGTCCAAATAGTGACATGTATGCCTCTTGACTGTAATTCGGTAATGGTTGCTGCTGAGACGACTCTTGACCGTAAGTATTCAACGGGTTGGTTTCCCCCCCCCCACGAAGGGTGACTCCCGAATACGAAATACTCCTGAAAATGTAATGGCCGGTTAGATACCTAACATAAAATAAAGACTAGCACACCCGTAAGTTTACCCGTCTAAAGACTTGTTAAACCTGGTTCAGATCTTTGAAGGTTGGCTCCTCATTCAAATCTGGAAGCTTCGACTTCTGATAAGGATCTCCCGAACTCGACATCGGTGTTAGGCATGAAACAAAAAAAACAGCGGTGTCCCAACAGCAAATAACCACAACCAAGAACTCAAACACGCACTTTCGTCTATACTTTCTGTTCTTTTTAATTATGGTGAAGATGGTAGTGTCGGGTTTGTGTAGGATGGTGGGTTTAGTGTGATGAGAGTGAGTGGTGAGAGTTGTGTTAATATAGGGTGAATCTACATACCTAACCGTCACGCATAGGTCCAACCGTGACGGTTAGGTTAGGTGCCCGACAACACTGTCAACGTTAACTTTTTGTCAAAACAACCTCGTACTGAACCGTCACGTATTGGCCTATACGTGACGGGTAGGGTTCCCTTTTTGCAGACTGCACAACCTCGTATCAACCTCGTATCATCAGTGTCCTTTTTATTCCCGAACTCACGAGAGACATACCGTCACGTTTAGGCCAATACGTGACGGTTTGGATCACAACCGTCACTTGTAGACCTATACGTGACGGCTAGGTAAGATGTGAAAAAAAAACCCAACGGTGTCCCAAGCATAACCCCTCAGTAATGAAGTGTGATCAAATAGAAACTAAAAAATAGAAATAGTGTAATGATTAGTGTATATTAATAACTAGGTTAAAATCTACACGGGTTGAATAAATAAAATGTTATATACTTAGCTAGTAATAAAAAAATATATTTTTAAAAACCCGTGCAATACACGGGGTTGAATAAACCAGTGTATTACATTATTTGATTAAAATATAATGAAATTTGTTAACACACACTCGTCAAAAATATGTATTTAAAAAATATAATTTGTCTTGACAGTTATAAGCTCTGTTAATTCATATTAAATTCTATTAATTGATGATACAATAACTATTTATAATGAAATAATAAGTATCTGTAATTAAATTTATATTAAACATATAAAAATAAATTATTTTGACATCATTATTTAATAGGAGAGAGATAGGGAACAAAATAATAAAAATGAACCACAAAGTGACACGTGTTCATATAATTTTTATTTATTAATACAAAGATTATTATTTAATAAGAGAGAACCAAAATAATTAATAATTAATAGGAGAGAGAGACAGAAAAATAAAAGTGAGAAGTAACTAGAGAATGACACGTGGCACAAAAGATTTTTATTTAATATGTTTACTAAGATATACTAGTTTAGAACTCGTGTCTATATACGAGGTAAAAAATATCAATATATAATATTTTTAAATCGTTATGTATATTTTTATAAAAATACGTTAATTATTATTTAGTATAATTTGACTTTTATTTACTATTTAATTAAAAATAAAAGTTACATAATTATATTTCAAAGTTTCTTATAATAAGATATAATTTAAAATAATTATGTTTTATTAGTATAATTAGTATTCACTTTAAAAATATAGTTAAAAAATATTAAAATATGGAAGTGTATTTAATAAAGAGAGAGAGGTGCGGGAAAAAATAATGAGAATGAATATGGAGGTGACACGTGACATAAAAAACTTTTATTTATTATATAGTATAGATACTTTGATATTTCATAAATACTCCGTTACTTAGTTTAAGATTTAGACATGTTTTATACATAACCTCTTGCAACAACATAAATGTTATCCCAAATATTTAAATCAATGACATATAACATTTATGTAAATCTTTCTAGCATGCATACCGACCCAAAAACATTTAAAAATGGCCTCATAGAACTCACATCTAACTTTCTTTTCTTTCAAACGATCTTTACGTGCTTATGTAAACAGCACAACGACTTGGATCAGGGTCCTAAGTCATTATAACGTTTCTTAATCACAAATTTCTAGCTTAGTGAGAATAACCAAGTTTATTAGGAACTAGTCAGAACCTTACCTCGGGACTATCTACTGCGTATTGGGATCGAAAGACTCGAAATAGGACTTCTCTACGTGAATGGACTTCTTGGCCCGCTTCCCTAGGTTAACTAGGTGTTTCGTGAGTGTGTTGGATGTGTGGGATGATGCTTAACACCAAAAACCCGACCTTTCTATTTATAGGCAAGTCCATACCCTGTAACGGATTGTTACCAATGGTGACGGTCCGTCACCTGATAAGTGGCCAAAGTTTCATGTATTAAAAGGTGCAATATGTTATATTTATGCAAATTAATATGTGGAATACAAAGGTTTTGTGTAGCTTTGCATGTGCAGGTGTTGGACGCTTAAAGTATGAGTTTGGAAGATATTAGACGAGAGATGAAAGAGTCGGAAGAGACACGGAGAAAACGGGGCAAAATACAGATCCAGCGTAAGCCTACGCCACCAGCGTAAGCTTACGCCCCATCAGCGTAGGCCTACGCCTGAGTGTTTTCTTCACAGCAGCCTTCAGGCCCCCAGCGTAAGCCTACGCCACCCCAGCGTAAGCTTACGCTGGCTACGTTTCAGACGCGGAACTTCGGGGAAACAGCCGATTTTTAGGTTTATTTGGGGGTTTCTTCCCCAAAATTCAAGATCATCTTTTGCTACACACTCCTGGGGCGATTTTGGGAGGATTCACACATCCACTTGAAGATTGAAGATGATCTCCCTCACCATGAGCGAGTAATTCACTTATGGCTTCCTCCAGGCGGACGGTTCGTATAGGTTTTTGTATTTGATTCAGTTTATTCATGTTTGGATCTTGTTAGTTTCTGACAATAACTTGAGAGATTGATGTATTAGTTGATTTAAACAGTTTATGATTATGCTTTGAGTTTGCTTGCTTTACGATCTTGTTCGGTTGATGACAAAACCTAGTAGCAGGGTTGGGTGACTAAAGGGGGCAACTTGGCATTCATAAATTGGGTGATTGAATTATACTGGTTTGTGACGAAACTAGTTGTATAGGTTTTCTGACAAAGAATATGTCTTCAATTATCGTTTCAACTAATTTTCCAACACTATGTCTATGTGGTGTCCAATTGAACAACTGAATTTTATGTGAAACCTAGAACCTGAAGTTTAGAGGAGGTTACATCTTTATTTGATCTGTGTTTTTATTCTAATTTGTTAATCTAAACAATTGAACTTTCCACTGATTCCCTGTGGATTCGACAACCCCACTTCCCTGTCTACAGTCTAAGGTAGATAAGTAGTAGTTTTTATAAATGTTTTTGATTGACCTTGACACCGCGATCATCACCCAATTTCTAGCGGTGTCCGTAACGGACCGTTATCTCCCTTGACGGTCCGTCATGAGTATGAGTCATCTGCCACACGTCAACACCCGGTTGAGAGGCTTAATTTTTTGGCGTGACGGACCGTTACCCCTCGTGATGGTCCGTCATAGGGTTTCTACGTGCCATTAGTTAGCAGACACATGTCATTCTCTCAATGATTGTCGTGGCCAAGCCGTAACGAACCGTTATACCGTTGTGACGGTTCGTCACATGTCAAAAACTCTAAATTTTCATTTTAGTCCCTCTTCCCACACGTCTTATAAAAATTGTGGTGTTACAAATCTACCCCCCTTACAAAGGTTTTTGTCCCCGAAACCTATTACTTACTCGAATAAGTAGGGATAGGATTGCCTCGTCTCTTCCTCTGTCTCCCATATGGCTTCGGATCCCTTTCGATGTTGCCACTAAAGTTTCACTTGTTTGATTAATTTGTTTCGTAATCACTTTTCTTTCTAGTCGAGTATAACCATTGGCTCTCGACATAATTCAATCTTTCGTCTACCTCTATATCATTCAGTGTTACATGAGAGGTTTCGTCTGCCAGGCACTTTCGCAAGTGCGATACATGGAACGTTCAGTGGATTCCACTCAACTCTTCTGGCAATTCTAGTTTATAAGCAATCTTCCATACTCAAGTTATAATCTTAAATGGTCCAATGAATCTTAGACACAATTTTCCTCTCTTTATGAATCTTATAATTCCTTTCCACGGCGTTACTTTCAAATGAACGTAATCTCCACCTTGAGACTCTATCGGTCTTCACCTTTAGTCTACATAAGACTTTTGTCTGTCCTGAGCAGCTTTCAGACGACCTTTAATCTGATCTAACTTTACACTTGTAGCTTGGACAATTTCTTTACTTCCTAACCTTTTATGTCCAACTTCTCCCCAACAGATGGTATCTAGACTTAAACTAAGATTAAGGGACAATGAGAATGCCAGTGGATATGCCAGTCAAGATAGCGATGCTAAGAATAGTGAAATGAAAAGGTAGGGATATTTAGTAGGAACATGATAGAAGGATATGTTGGGAATCATGGTACCAGCTTTAACTTTTAAAACAATAATTATTTAAACCTTTTAAATAAACAAATCAGATATATTTTAGCGGAAGCAATTTAATAGTACCATTACTAGATCAGATCTGGATTCCATTCAGTGATCCGATTACACGCATATAAACAATATTAAATAACCAACCATAGGTGTTTAGATTTATACATTTGACGATAACCAGATCTGTAACACCTTAGTATAACAAACGCCATGCTAGTTGACACGTACACGAAAACTGCAGCAAAACGAAACACGGTTGCGCGAGAGGGAGCCGATCACGGCGATGGCGGCTTTGCGGCAGTGGTGGTCAGGGATAGGGAGGCGCACAGCGGTGGTGGGTGGTGTCGGCCGAACCCAAAGGGAGAGAGAGAGGGGGGCGCCGATTTTGGTGTCTTGAGATTATTCTTAGGGTTTTGATTATAATGATATATTTATAACCATTATATTTACACACCGGTCCCTTATGGTATTAAACTTAATACCCCAATAATAATTAACTTTTAACTATTATAATCCTTGTATTTACTAATCATAATATAATTAGTAAAATCTAATCCTTAAATGTTTAACTGATTAAACATTTATCTCTTGTATATAATTAATTAATCAGACAATCAATTATCTCAATCTCCGACAAATATTTCTCTAAATATTTATTCACCGTTTATTACATCCGACTTTCGTGAATAATATTTAACAATTAAATATATATTTGTCCGTTGCCTAAGGTGTAACTCTTTGGATCGTATCTTAATAGTAACGTTGACTTAATTGACGATCGAACATCATATATCCAACAGGATAACTAGAGCATCGAAAGTGGCGTAAATGATTAATTTCGTAGTGGCCACATTTGTTAATATTTACAATACACTTGTGTTATAGCTATTAATCCATCATGTGAATACTAAAATACTTCATATATTTTGTAGAAATGATCGTTAGAGGAAGAAGAGGAGGGAGAATTAATCCCACTACTATTAGAAGGCAGACGCGGTCTACCGCCAATGTCGAACCAGAGATATAATATGTAGAAAGAGAAGAGCGGGTAGAAGAATCTGTGGTAGATCCACAACTTAAGAAACTTTGTAGACATGGTTGTTGCCAAAGTATTAGACACGGCTCTACCAATTTTATTGACAAGCTTATAGGAGAATAAAAAGAAGAGCAACGAGACTCACCCGGTAGAAGAACTTAATAATAATCCAGATGATGAGGATGAAGATGATTTTGATTATAACTATGAATCTGATGATTCATATGAGGCAAGACCTCGGAAGAAGGGGAAGAAAGGGTGTCCTTACAAGGCATTCAAGGATGGAAATCCTCCAAAGTTTGAAGGAACGAAAGATGCCACTGTCACTCATTAGTGGATAAGAGAGATAGAAGCGGTGATCAAGATCAGGGTGTCCTTACGAGAACAACAACGTTCTTCATATCAGTGTTTTTATGTTTAGAGAGAGAAAGTGTAAGGAGATAGTTATCAAAGGCTGGAGTGACGGTAGACGGATCTTGAAGGTGAAGTTGTAAGTTGAAAATGAAGTGCAGAGTGTGTTTCAGTAAGATTAGAGTGTTTGGTAAAGATGAAGTGATGTGTTTGTGTAACTTGGGTCTTGATTTTAAAAAACAACCAGCTATAAGAAAGAAATAATGAAGATTTAGAAAATGGTGGGTTAGGAGGGGTTTTTACATTTAAAGTTTAAACCCAAACTTTTACCTAAAAAAACTAAAAAAATAATAATGTAATTTTTTTTAACAGCAAAATACCCTATTTTTGGGCCCCTTCTAATAATTTACACAAATCCGTTTATAACATGGATTGAACCCTTAAACGTAAGAGAAGCTAACTACCTAACTCCAAATAACTTTGGTATTAAATGAGTTATCCACCCTTGACCTCTATTTAAATGTTTTTTACTTCTTCTACATGGTTATGCATACACAAGGTAATGATTAGTCACCTCACACCTTATAATAAAAGAAAATGAAACAAACTTATAATAATTACTAAATAAGATTAAAGACAAACGGGGAGGAATAGTAACCCATCCACACACTTTAGGCCATGTTACCTTTACTTTTTTCTATTTTGTTTTCCATTTTCACCCCTTACTATATTTAATTTATGTTTTTAACCCGTTTAAATTTTTATTAATTTCGTTTTCCTTTAATAACTTTTGTTTATTAACTTTTTTCAAAGAACAGAGTGTGAAACTCTTTTTTTTGTTAACGTTCCGATATAATTTTTTTTTAAAAACAGAGCTTTATTTAAAATCAAGTTTTATTTATTGTAGCCTATATCGAGTGCCGTTACCGTTGCGGTACCGCGCCAGCCGAACCTATTATGAGCGAACACTATCATTGCCGGTATTGGTATTACCGAACTGAACCGATAATATTTTATATTTTTTCCTATTTTTTATTTACTTTTATGTTTCTTTTTTATTAACATTATTTTTACTGTTACGCCTACGTTATCATTTAAATTTTATTAACGCACGGCCCGACACCCGCCGCGGAGCACAGGTAATACCAACTAGTTAATATACAAAATTGTAAATAACTTAAAGTATTCTTTTTATTTTATGTTTATTAGTTTTTTTATTTATAATAAAATAACCTTATTTTCCATTTAGTTTTAGAGATTTATATTTTTTAATTAAATAAAGTGTTTATTTCTACTAATATTTCGGTTTAATAATTAATACACAAAATTGTAAATAACTTAAAGTATTATTTTTATTTTATGTTTATTAGTTTTTTATTTATAATAATAAAGCAACCTTATTTTCCATTTAGTTTTAGAGATTTATATTTTCTAATTAAACAAACGTGCTTATTTCTACTAATATTTTGGTTTGATTATTACTACGCGTTTCCGGCCGCAATGCCCGGGTAAAAATCCATAGTTATTAGTTAAAGTTGACCCTCCATGTTATGTTTATTCACCCCAGTTGCAAGGCGTTTCAAATTAGGGTTTTACATCACAAAATCCTTTCACCGTTTCTCCACTACACTACTCCATCTTCGAAGTCCGACCTGCTGATAGTCCGGCCACCCTCGCTCCGACTCCAACCACCAGACCAGTCAATACTATTCAGACTCGATTTTGAATTCGGTAAAAAGTAACCCTAACTTCACTTTTAATTTGGGCATCAGCTGTATAACCTAGTTTCTGATTTTCAGTTTGCTAATTTTGTGAATTTGAATGTAGTAACTTGCAACTTGCTTTTGTGATTTCAATTTATAGAATTAAGCTAAGAAAATGGCTTCACAACAATCATCATTGAAGAGGCGTGATTCGACTCTGACTAGAGAATCAGATATAATGACTATAACTCCATTAGGCGCTGGAAGTGAGGTTGGAAGGTCTTGTGTCTTCATGACCTTCAAAGGGAAAACTATTATGGTAAATCATCATGATATTCTCAGTTATTGTGTTTTGTGATTTTCTTATCTTGATTTTGAATGTTGTTAGTTTGATTGTGGAATTCATCCTGGCTTTTCTGGCATGGCTGCTTTGCCTTACTTTGATGAAATCGACCCGTCTACCATCGACGTTCTTCTTATTACTCAGTAAGACCTGCTTGTTTATTTTAATTAAAGGAGTTTGATTTGATGATTGTATACCAACAAGGAAACTGTTTTTGAATGTTTTCATGAGGGACTTCTAAGTTCTAACTTGCAAATTGTTAATCAACTATCTAAAAAGATAACAGCAAGGTTTTAATTATCCGTGCATTGATGCTTGGTTCGGTTCAATTTAAATGGGCTGATCTAAAGAGAATGCTTGGTTCCTTCTGCAAACCCATATTAATGTCACCTCAAGCGCATTTATCTAATTAGTTTTACCAACAAAGAATAGGTTGACAGGTATTCATATGAATGCAACTTTTGTACGCGATACAACAATGTGACTAAAGGTTAATTAAAAAAAAGGACTAATAAGAGTTTTCTAAGAGAAACAACAAGCAACCTCCCACAATGAGTTTGATTAACAAGGAGCAGAATGTTGAAAAAATCTCACCTTCTTCCGGAAACATAAAATGAGCAAAATATTGTAGAACCAAAACTGAATCTCATACTTGATTTCACAATGCATAAGCTCTGAGAGTTCCACCAAACGCCATAATTTAGATCTTGATGTATATGTTACTCCTTGGAATTTTAAACTCTCGATATAGGAAAAACAAGGATATCAGTTATTCAATGGCCATGCTTTAGCACATCATCTACACCTTTGGTTTCATATCTATGTCATGAGATTTAAGATGTTTGATTTTATTTCCTTGCATTAGTCAACAGTCACCACATTGTGTTTATATCATTACACACAAATTAGCAGTCCACAAATATCTTTTCTTAAGGAAGGATTTCCGCCTTTTGTATAATTGAGAATGTTAAAACTTTTTAGCTTTTAATTGGGATGGGGAAGGGGATTTGATGTCTTGAGTTCATTTATACTTTTCTGTGATTTTGTTGAACATCATTGGTTCCAGTGCCTGAAGCCTTTGGAATATGGTCTTCTGAACTATTCTAATTACATTCTTAACTTCATATTGCAATTGTGTGCAGTTTTCACTTGGATCATGCTGCATCCCTTCCATATTTTCTGGAAAAGGTTTTGTTACTTTATCGAGCTTCAGATACCTTATGTTATCTCACTTCTTTTATATGCTGTGTAGATAAGCTGAGTAAAATTGGTTGCTTTTCAGACTACCTTCAAGGGAAGGGTATTCATGACTCATGCAACAAAGGCTATTTACAAGTTGCTTTTGTCAGATTTTGTGAAAGTTAGCAAAGTTTCTGTTGAAGACATGTTATTTGATGAACAAGACATTCTACGTTCCATGGATAAAATTGAGGTTTGTTCCAATCACAGATACTATGTTTACTTTTACCTTAAAGGAGCTGCGTTGAATACCTAAGAAAACATGATAATTTTAAATAACTGGAGCATATTTGTACTTGCTACATACTGGATGAGGAACCTGATAAGACATGGATAGAAATATATTGATAATGAACACAATTTCAAACAAACAAATAATAAACAAGTTAATATAATGGTGAACAATCTATACGCTAGTGATAGGCTCGCTTTTTTTGATATCGGTCTACTTTTGAGTGGTAGACCAACGGTCTTGAAAGGCATGCTCATTCAATTCTATTTGATAATGATAATCTGTGTGACAATCTAATACCCTACCACAAATTTAGTCAAAGCTGGTCGACTAGGTGCTGAGGCATGGTGAGTCGTTTCAATGACTTTGCTGACAATTTCTTTAGGTGAGCAGTCATGAGGCAGTTGCCTTTTTGATAAGTGACCATTTAAGTTTCCATATTGATTTCTATGACAATATTTCCCTTATAGTATTGGTTACATGTTCGTGTATGTACATAATAGGGAGTCGTAAACATATATAATAGGTTTTTGGTATATGTTGAATAATAAACATTTACTCTCTCATCCATGTTGCGCTCTGTCATACATAGAGGCTATGATGGAGAAGAAAGAACTGGTAAATTTCTGTTGTTTTTTTAGTTCCTTTGCACTTTTCCTATTCTTGATACTAGTATACTTTTTTTTTGTCGTTTTGTTTATTCTTTCATTTATCACAGGAATCATAATAACAGTTTAATTTACATATTGGATTTGAATGTCTACTATATCTTTCTTTGAGTTTATTATACATTTATATGTGTAAAACAAACATGCCCAGTAAAATCCCACTCAAAGATTAGGGTCTGGGGTGGGTGGGATGAGGGCAAACCTTACCTCTATCCCATAAGGGTAGAGAGGCTGCACCCAGAGAGACCCCTGGCTCGGAATTTGAATATCTTTTTATCATATTAAATTGACAAGATTATATATTTTTACATTTACATAATAATAAATTTGAATTTTTCTTTGATTTTAATTTACATATACAAATAGAATTTGAATATTTTTTTATCATATTAAATGTACAAGATCATATATTTTTACATTCACATAATAATATTTGAATTTTTTTCTGATTTTTAATCTACATAAGATTAGTGTTTGTCTCTATTGTTTTAATTTACCTCATTATATATGATAAAATTTACAAAATAAATATTATAATCTATTATGTCATCCTTTCTTTGATTATATTCAAATTACTTGATTATATATAATAAAATTTACATAATAGCATGTATCTTCAATTTTTGGAAACTTAGAAAGCTCTTCTGCCAAATCCTGATCAATGAACCTGATTTTAATCTAATCTTTCCATTTTATTAGTTAATATTATGAAAATCTTGGTTTTGTTTTGGAGATTCAAAGATTATGTTGTTTTGACAAAGAGCTGGCCTCATGCAATGCATTATGACATTAACTGAATTGACTCGTAAGATTAATTGATGTCCACCTTGTGCAGGTAATCGACTTCCATCAAACCCTAGAAGTCAACGGCATACGCTTCTG
Source organism: Smallanthus sonchifolius (assembly GCA_023525975.1). Lineage (NCBI taxonomy): Eukaryota > Viridiplantae > Streptophyta > Magnoliopsida > Asterales > Asteraceae > Smallanthus > Smallanthus sonchifolius. Next base: position 24,597,013 of record CM042043.1, read on the forward strand.
GTGTTACACAGCCGGTCATGTCCTTGGTGCAGCCATGTTCATGGTAGACATAGCCGGTGTTCGTGTACTCTACACGGGTGATTACTCACGTGAGGAGGACCGCCATCTTCGTGCTGCGGAGCTACCTCAATTTTCCCCAGATGTGTGTATAATCGAGGCAACTTATGGAGTCCAACTTCACCAACCGAGACACATTCGTGAGAAACGGTTCACAGATGTCATCCATTCAACCGTTTCCCAAGGAGGCCGGGTCCTAATTCCTGCTTTTGCCCTCGGCCGTGCCCAAGAATTGCTCTTAATCCTTGATGAATACTGGTCAAACCACCCCGAGTTGCACAATGTCCCGATATATTACGCATCCCCGCTCGCAAAACGTTGCATGGCAGTCTATCAAACTTACATAAATGCAATGAACGAAAGGATCCGCACCCAGTTTGCAAATTCAAACCCATTTGATTTCAAGCATATTTCGCCTTTAAAAAGTATCGAGGAGTTTAATGATGTGGGACCTTCAGTGGTGATGGCTAGCCCGGGTAGTCTTCAAAGCGGGTTATCCAGACAGTTATTTGACAAGTGGTGCGCTGAGAAGAAAAATGCTTGTCTTATACCTGGTTATGTTGTTGAAGGTACATTAGCAAAAACGATAATCAACGAACCTAAAGAAGTGACTCTTATGAACGGGTTAACCGCACCACTCAACATGCAGGTACACTACATTTCATTTTCGGCTCATGCTGACTCTGCTCAAACGACTACTTTTCTTGAAGAACTTATGCCCCCGAATATAATTCTCGTTCATGGTGAAGCCAACGAAATGGGCCGGCTCAAACAAAAACTTGTAACACATTTCACAGACCGTAACACTAAACTCTACACTCCAAAAAACTGCCAGTCTGTTGAAATGGCATTTAATGTAGAGAAAATGGCAAAAACGATTGGGAAGTTGGCTGAACAAACCCCGGACAACGGTGAGAATGTAAGCGGGTTATTAGTGAGAAAAGGGTTCTCGTATCAGATCATTGCACCCGATGATCTTCATGTTTTTTCTCAGCTTTCAACTGCTAATGTCACTCAAAGGATAACCATCCCGTATCCCGGTGCATTTGGTGTAATAAAACACAGACTCAAACAGATTTACGAAAGTGTCGAGTCTTCAACAGACGAGGAATCCGAGGCTTTGACTTTGCGGGTCCATGAACGTGTTACAGTGAGACAAGATTCAGAGAATCATCTCTCGTTGCAATGGACAGCTGACCCGATTAGTGACATGGTGTCGGATTCTGTTGTGGCTTTGGTGTTGAACGCGAGCCGGGAAATGCCTAAAGTGGTGGAAGAAGTGAAAGATGAAGCAGTGGAAGAACAGAAGAAAATTGACAAGATAGTGCATGCTCTGCTATTGAATCTGTTTGGAGATGTGAAATATGGGGAAGATGGAAGGTTGGTTATACGCGTGGATGATAATGTCGCGTATCTTGATAAACAAAAAGGGGAAGTGGAGAGTGAAAACGAGGGTTTGAAGGAACGAGTGAAGGTGGCGTTTGGAAGAATTCAAACCGCCGTGAAGCCCATTCCCGTGTCTGGTACTGGATCATAGTTTTGTTGTTCCGTTTGTAGTTATTTCTAGTTGTCTAGACGCTGCACTCGGTCTTCTTTGTTCATCTCGAGTTATTATGAATCATAGATTGTTTCTCTAATACAAATTGCTTGTTCTTCGATTGTTTTAATGTCCGTTTCTTTAATATTTTCTCGTTTCTGCTCCAAAGTGCCTACAAATTGGTACCAGAAGCCTTGTTTTTGAAGGGCCTGTCTCCGAAGCTGTTTTAGTGACTAACCCACCTGTGATTAGTTTTTTCAGAACGGCAAATACACACACCTATTAAATCCTACTGCTAAATCTACACCACCGTCCGCCATAGGACTCGAATCCTCAACCTCGACACCACCCCATTTTCGATTCTTACTTTATATTTCGAGTCGACTTTTGGAGATCGGGTTTCGGGTAATTAGAACCCTAACATGTAACTTTTAACCACATAAGTTTACAAACTGGGATCCTCGATCCCCATGATGAAACTAACGAACCCAATGAGTAATAAGTAACCTGCTACCCGACAATTTTACAATCGACATGGAGATTGAACTCACTCTTTTAATAGAAGATTGATAAGTTTACATCTGATATCAACCAACTTTTATATTTTATGCTACATTTTTTTTAGTTTCCTCCTAGCTAGAACATAATCAACATCGCCTAATTTATTTGACATGCCTTAAATTATTACTTGTTTTGAAAGTAACTTGTTTCAAGTTCTTGTCGTGCAACTTACAGAGAAACACGAAAAGAAAAAAATAAATGAAAGGTACCAAAATGGTACAAAAGAAAACTGGAGGGGGGAAAACAGAAGGACCTTTGAAGTAGAAGGGAGAAAAAAGAAAATACTAAAAAACGACCACAGTGGGAGTCGAACCCACGACCTTCTTATCCGAAGTCAGACGCGCAAATCCACTGCGCTATGTGGTCATTTGATGACAGGGAATCTTAACATTTGTATACATGCATAACTTAATATTAATATTTTAGATTACTTGTTTTTCTGAATTGTAATTACTTAAAAGGTACTTTAGTTAACAAAAAGTTTTTATAACACATATACCCCTCTAAAAATTTTATTAATTACGGTAGCTTAAAATTTTATTAATGTATATCCTCTTTATAATTACAAATGTACTCAACTGGATGATAAATCGATCAGAAGCGACGCTGAATGTTAGAATTGATCGGTAGTGGGAATCAGAAGGTTAGGATTGGGATCAATGGAACAAGAATAGTCGTATTTCTTGTAAGGTTAAAATACTAATTTTATAAAAGAGAGGGATAGATGTAATTTAAATTTTGGGTTGGATATATATATATATATATATATATATATATATATATAATTAGAGTTAAAAATAGGGGGATATATGTAATTCTACCTTTATTAAATTACGAATAAATTAGATGTTTTATTTGTTTTTTTACTAAAGCAAATATATTATCCCTAAATAATTTCAATTTCGGACTTTAAATAAATGTTTTTAAAAATATAAACTTTGATTTAAGTGATTTATCATGTCGTTTACATACTAGGGAGTGTGTTTTGTGAAGTTTGAAATTGAGAAACGACAATGACATTGATAAATATTTGTTTAATGATAACGAGTTGCTTTTTTCCTCCTTCTCTTTATCTCTCTCTTTCTCTCTAAACTTAGAGAGAAAGAGAGAGGGGAACCAATTTCATTCATCTAAGTGATAATACATGCATATACTACATTTACATATTGATACATGTTAAATTAGAACTATATTTCACTAGCACGTGTATTAAGAACGCAATATCATGTTTCATGATATTTACGAGCACTGGCGTACCCACCTTCTTAGGATAAGGGTCGGCCGACCCCATTAAAAAAATGTTTGTTATATGTACGATCTAATCCCGACCGACCCTCATGAAATTTTGACCCCGACCCCCACTAAATTTCTTTTTGACCAAAACGACACCCAAAAAATTAATATAAAACTTTTAATTTTTATAAATATAAACATATTAATTATTATAAAGTAATTAACAAATATAAACTTATTATAAATTAATTGGTTAATTGGCGCATACCCATTAATAAGACTTATAAATAATTAACCCCACTAGGCCACTAACCATTAACCAAATAACATTTTACCCTAAGCCATATAATTCCTTCTAAACAACATTTTCCATTTTTATCGAATGTGATTAAGTGAAACAGAAACAAGCGACTATCAACTGAGAAGTCCTCCATCCAAACCTAATTAAAAATCACATGCCACTACCGTCTGCGTGAATCAAGATGTGTGTTAGAGGTTGCCCCTCCACTCTCTCGAATCTTGTACCAAAAGACCAAACAACTCTAATTTAGATATTTGTTGAACTTTTTCTTTAACAAATTAAGTATTTTTTTGAAATTTTACTCTAAATTTCACTTTATTATATGATTATTTGCCGTATTATTTATTAGAATATTAGATTATCGACATCCAAATACTAAAAAAAGTTCGGTGACCTGAGTTTTGGCAAAAAAATAGTTTCAATGACCCGACCCGACAAGGAAAATCTCTTTTAATAAACATCTGAACACCGAAAATTTTCCGACACCCATAAAAAAAATTCTGGGTTTGCCACTGTTTACGAGATACATTAGTGCACCGATCAAGCTTACGTATGGTACTTCTGGACCTACTACTTCTTCGCCCTATCCTTTGGGGTGGTAAAGATCTTTCATGTTTAACGATCAGACAATCATGGGTGTGCTTAGCGAATAAACTTTATCCATATTAGAATACGTTAACATCTTCTGGATATAGTTTGATTCTCTGTCTGTCCATTAGAGGGAGGATCACTCTATTTAAATATGTTAGAAGCTTACCGCTATATTATATGTCCATATTTCATGCCCCTTGCATGTAATATAAGTTATTGAAATGTTGCGTAGGCAGCTTCGTTGGGGTAGCACTTTTTCAAGATCCAAAATAAGTTGGGTGTCATGGGATAGAATGATTGCAGCAAAGGATCTAGGAGGTCTAGGTATCGGGTCTGTTAGGGCGCCAAACCTCTCTCCTCTTATTCTGAAACGGTGCTGGCGATTCAAGACCGAACGAAGATGATAAATGGGTTAGATCGTTTGATTCACCTCGAGATTTCTGGTCAAATGCAGCCAGGAAACTAATCGAATCCAGGATGTTCGCTCGTTAAGATTTTAACTTTCGGTAGACAAAATAGGTTCCATGAAATGACATGTACCACTATGTCAACATCTTAAGTATCATTCCTTATCCAAAACATAAGGAATCTCTGACCCAAAACAATCCAAAAATAAGACGATCTTCGTTACAAGGCATCAAAGATATACTTGTTATCATTATGGAAAAAACATATTCGATATCCAGTAAACTGTAAGAGCAACCTCGTCTACATGCGTGTCAAATAACACAATCTTATGCGTCAAAACAAAAACGTTTACAAGTCACATTTCCTCATCGATCTGAAAGCATCCTCAAAACGCAAAGGAAAAAACCGAATAAACAAATTTGAGATGTAGTAATTATTCTTAACGCCGATGACTAATGAAACAGTATCTTACAATTTACATCTTCGATTAGCATATTCTCACCAACACAGCCTTATTTTGCTACTGCTCGAGTCAAAATCTATTACAATGAAGACATTTATAAGAAACCAATGCATGAACTCATGTTCAATCACATACCCATTAATGAACGGGAAGTTAGTAACAAAAGTACTCTGAAAACTAAAATTTTCCAGCAGCTGAAAGAATTAAATGCAATGATAGTTAAAAAAACCTCGAGGGAACTGTTTTATGATCAAATGAGCGCCCGAATGCCAACTTGTTGCATATCTCGAAGCTTCCAAATTGGCATATGTGCTCCTTCTCCTGCCTCGGCAAGTTGCATGGCCCATAAATAATGAACTGTGTGGATAGTATCCTGGAAACCAAATCATTGACCAACAAGATCAAGGTCAAATTCAACCCAACAACCATGACTTTCATGACATGTAAACATGAAGTGAATTAATTACCTTGTCTCCTTCTGTTATTTCACCAAGTCTATCGCGTACACAATACACCTGTTGTGTCTGAAACTGTACAATCAAAGTTACCCTGAATCAGTACAAGTCGTTCTTTTTTTAATAATCCAAACTATTACCCATTGCCCGATAATCTACACCGACAATTTAACCAATGACGTTGCTAACTTTCAATTTTGTTGCCAATGCAATGGCACAATTCCACACACATAACCATCGTATACACTAGATTTACATTTGATTGCAACTCGATTTCGCTTACAAGGAAGGTACATTATGTGAGTCAGATTGTCCTTAGCAACAAAATTGAAAGTTATGAGTGATTAATCAAATTATCAGTATGGATTATTATTGGCTAATGGGGCATAGACTGGATTATTAAAATCCAAAAAAAAGGTAAGATTTGAACTAAGGTGTATACCCCAACAATAATAAAGGGACTGTCACCCATCATTTCCGTCTCTCTGACATCAACTTCTGATATATGTAATATCTGCATCAAGTAAGAAAATTAACAAACTCCCTACATGTTTCATCTCAAAATCTACCCTATTTGTTCTTTGCATTGTGAAATAAAAAACTTTAAAAAAATATAACTTTAACCATTAAACATGAAAAGACAATTGAAATACGCTGTCTTCTAACCTTATTATCATAAAAAGTGCCCTGCATCTCACAAACTCTGTGTTCTGCTTTACACCGCTCAACTATTTCAGGGGAACAGTATTTCTCAAGTACTTCAGTTTCTCCCTGTAAACAGTCAGATTAAAATATAAATGATAATTTCATATTTAATACATACAAATTTACACCACTTAATGAAAGTTCAAACTTACTTTAATGTAGGCCTTGAGGACGGGTTTCACAATTTCTTGGACATCTGATACAAAGTCAGGTAAAGAGAAATACCTGAAAAAGATTAACTTTAATGTTAATAGTTGGACTGTAAAATTTTCTAAGACAAATGGAGGAACCAAGATGCATCGTCATACGGGTCCTGCCGGCGAATTTCCTTAAATGACATTGCAGCATCTGTCTCTCTAAAAACACTTTCATTAATACTGTTACAGAAAGGAAAACCATATCTTTATATACGGAATTATAGAAAAAAAAGCTTTTATGTGTGAGAAATATAAGAAGTTTGAAAAGCATACTCCTGAATTTTGTGAACTACAGGATTGTCACTTGTCTCCCATCTTTCATGCACGTCTTCTGCAATCTGCAAAACCTCGTTTGAGAAATATATCAGGAATGAACTGCCCAAAACATATATGCAGAATTTTGACCATCAATTAGAGATTCCAAATTTAAACATGAATGGGAGATTAAGGAAAGTGTATTTTTAATGTAAAACCTCCTAAATCAATTTATTCAAAAAACTAGACTATTATAAGATAATTACTTTCTTAAGCATTATTGAAACACCGATTGTTTATTGGGCAAGTATCCAAGGTCGACCCGTACCAAAAAAATAATCTCTATCAACTCCAACTTGTTTTGTCATCTGCATTAAATGGTAAATTTGATATTCAATAAACTTCACATACCTCCTGACTCTTCGTGATGACAGGTTCACTAATGCCGCTGACTCGCTTGAAAATCGGATAACCTTGCATCTGTAGCAAATAATTTCTAATTAAAAAGACAAAAAAAATTGAAAATAATTAAAACTCAAAATAATGCAAATTTATTACTTTCACCTTAAACGCCTCCCACTTCTTGTTAAATGGCGACTGTTTTACAGGTGTAACCACAATATCTGTTCTAGTACTTCTTTCAACATTAGCTTGAGAGGCAGCAGAAGAGGAGGCTTTGGCCCTTCTCCTCTTACTCGGGCTACCACTCAATTCATCCTTCACTATGTCAATACCCTTTTTGGCCAACAAGGACCTTTGCATCTTTGGCCTTTTGAAAGGAAGAAGAAACACCAGACCGGACCTTGCTAAATATCGTTTCTGCTGAGTCAGCGTATCCGGATTGATGTTTCTTATCATTGCCCCCTCCTGACTGTTTATCATTCATGCCATCTTTTGCTGCAGAAGCATCATTAGCTGATGAACTGGAAGATTCTGAGGACTCCTGCTTCCCAATTCCTAAAGTTTCTTTCACCTGTAATATAATGAAGCAATAATAAATTCATACCAAATCTTGCATGGAAGCATAATTTTTTTCGAAAGAATATAAATATCTCCACATACCTCCTCCTTAGCAGCAGAAACCTTTTCCTTAAGATTCTCGGATACCTGAAAGATGATCACAGTGTCTATCTTATTCCACTATGGATCAAGTTATAATATATGATTAATCTCTATCTTTCACCAGCTTTTGGAGCCGGGGGTATCCCTGGAAGCAGCCTCTCTATCCTCTTGCTTTTGGTGGGATTTTACTAGGTATGGTTGTTGGTTGGTATAAATGAAGTGCTGGTTTAAACTATATGATTTAGAGGTAGGATTTCCACAAAAGAAATAAAAGGTGACAAAAAGGTTAACCTTAATCTTTGCTAATTTTCTTCATTTATTTATTATAAAACACTGGAAAATATCCGAGCTAACATTTTGTACTTTCCACTTTTGAGTTCTCTGACAAAGTTCATGATCTAAAACAGAGGATACATGTCCCAGCATTAAGCCATTATTTTCATCATCGCTGAAGGTTGTGTGTGAGAATGTGTGTTTTACTTACAATATTACAGTTCAAGTTTACTTGAACGAGTATTCTGTGAGTTTGAAATAGGAAAAGTGAATATTCTGTCTACCAATTTTCTTGCAGATATCAATATCATTAAAGATACTAAAATGTGTAATATAAATAATTTAGAAGATAACTAGTGTATGATACTTTGGTTCCCTAATTGACAAATTCACTTGCAATTTATTATTTCAAGTGAAAGAAATTAGTATGATAGTTAAAAAAAGACTCAAAAATTAATTAGAATGGAACCTTCTTTGCTGTAGCTTCAGCTTCCGTCCATGCGCCATCTACATGCTTGTAAAGCTGCTCAATTGTCTGCTTCGTTCTGCATTCGCCAGTTCACCATCTCAGGACCTTCAATAGAAGTGTCTGCCCAGCTTTGACATACAACGGTATGTCTCAGCTTATAAGCAACTAAAAGAAAACATAGAAACTTAGAAAAGATTTTGCAGTACAAATTACCTAACTTTTAAATCTTCTTTCACCCCTTTCAGCTCTTCAGTCTTTTCCTTCAAAACTTTGACCGACTGTTGGAACTCCTGATTTCTGAGGGAAGGTAAATTAGCTCATTTGGAGGAATTCTTTCAACATTACAAATGCTAGAAAAGAAGTGGAATCCTGAACTTATAACCAAGTAAAAGCAATATTGAAGTCTTTCTTCTTTCATTCAAATTGTGTTCAATATGAGCGATAAATAGAGACCGTATAACATTACAAGCTTGGTTTTACAAAAGTGCGAGGCGCACTGAGACGATAGGGTCCTATTCGAGGCGCAAAGCGCTAAAGTGCACCGCTTTTCGTAGGCGAGGCGCAAATTTATATAAATTCTTTTTATATTTTTCATAGATGTTTAGGATCACCTACCCAAAATTTAGCTATAAACAAGCTTTATATATGATTTAATATATATAACCTATATACAACCTAAAAAACTATACAACATCATGATGCACAAAACCTTTCCCGTACAAAAAACGCGCCTCATGCCGCTTTTTCGTGCGCCTAGCTTGCGTTTTGTACGCGTTGCGCCTTTTCGCGTCAGATACGACCAGCCTCACACCTAAGCGCGCTTTTTAAAACCCAGATGACAAGAAGCCCACAAGTTCAAATCATATCACTTAAAGAACGTAAACTAACACAATTGGAGAAATTGTTTCCACTTTACAAGTGCTAGAAAAGAAATGGAATCTTGAACTTATATAGCTTTATGTACAACCAAAAGTTGAATGTGCACATCTCTTTTGCACATTAGCCTTTTTATCAAGTAAACCCTTCATAATCTCTGCATCTCTTTGGTTTTTTTTACACATCACCCTCCAACATACACCTATTTTGAACCAGATGTGCATGAGGCACTTTCCTGATCACCTGGCGCCTCATGCGCGCTTTTTTAAACCAAGAATGGAGACACTTTAACATGACAAGAAGCTCACTACTAAGGGGCTGTTTGGTAGTCTCTTAATGTCATTAAGAGGCTACCTTCAAAGACTCTTAATGGTTAAGATGTAAGGGGCCATATAACTTGTGAGGACTTACCATTAAGATGTTACCTCACCTCTTAACCATTCAGACTTAAGATTACCACTTAACCATTAAGAGGCTTTGAACCATTAAGAGGTAGCCTCTTAATGACCATTAAGAGGCTACCAAAAGTTGAAATCATGTCACATAAATTAGCTTGAGACCTCATAAAGAACCAAGATAATTAACATAAGCAATTGATTCAATTACGGATACCTCATGAGCCACAAAGTACTCTAAAGTCTAAATGATCAAGTATTTCACAAATTTACATTTGCCTTCACACGACTTGATAAGCATAGCCATTATGTGTTCCAAAAACAACTCAATGTATTAGAACACAGAAAAAGCAATACCTGTTAACTTCGCCTTTAATCTTTTTAGAAAACTCATTAAACACACTGAATTCACGATGCATTGAATTCGCATTTGCAGCACCATGTGATCTTAACCACAGAACAGATGTAGAAACCTAAACATAATATCAAAACCAAAAACCGAACACAAAAATTTTCAAATTCAACGTAATTAAGCAGTTTCAATACATCGAAGATCAAAAGTATCAAGTTGTGAGTAGCAATCACCTGTTTGTAAGCTAAAACATGCTGATAAAGCGGCTGCTTAGAGAGAAAAAGATCTCGGGCCAGCTTTGTTGTAGCCATTACAGAATTTGTCTTCAGTGGCGTCTGTGACACGAAATACGAATTGAAATCAATGACAGAAACAAGTTCGTGAGTTTTGCTTGGGGATGAAGATATTTTGTGCCCTAATTCGTCCGTACTAGAACCTTGAATTGTGATCTAATTGTGAATTAGACCCTTTACAAAGAAAAGTTACTTGACATCTCTCATTAAATATTTGACAAAACTTCTTGATAAGAGAATTATATACTATTTTTTTTAACGGCCAACAAACAGAGAATTGCCTAGGTACTTCGTACGGGGTAACCCATTGGCAAAAGGCCACCGCTAGCTGGCCCAACCCAGCCGTGCGGAGCCCTTAAGCGCCCCAAGTTATCTCAAATTCCGAGGAAAACCCACCCGACCGAAAGTCCACCGGTGGTAAAACCCGGACACCCTCGGGATCGAACCAGAGATCACAAAGATCCCGGTCTTCCTTCATTGAGTCACCATGCCCCTCCCAAAGTGATGCCCGTGGGGATAGAACCTGAGTCTCTTTTAGAGAATCCAGACTTTCTACCACTACACCACATTGAAAGTTGCGAGAATTATATACTATGATAATAATTATTGAGTAAACTTCAGTTTTCGTTCACGAGGTTTGCACAAAACTTCAGGTTTCGTCCCTCTATATCATATTTCATCCCTAACGTTTTATGTTTTAACAGTTTCCATCCCTTGTCATTAACTATGTTAAGTTTTCTGTTAGTTTTTGTGTAAAATTACTAATATACCTCTCACCCGTTCTTCTTCTTCTTCTTCTTCATCAGACTCAATAAAATATATATGAGACTCAATAACATGAATGCCACTTTCCTCTAGCGCGACCCCCCTCCGGCTCTCTAGCACCACCTCCCCCTGACCGACGACAGGTCTTGGTGGCTCCAACACAAATGGTGGCGGCGGTGGTTAGGGATTCCAAGAAGCAGAGACAGAGGTGGAGACAAGGTAGCAGGCGGCGTCGGGTGGCCTAGATAGTGACGGTGACGATGTTGACGGAGATGGTGACATGATGAGTTTTCCGGCGACACCCCATCTAGGGTTCTGCCGTAGCAACGGTGGCGGAGACTGAGGTGAGACCTGATGGCAGCGGAAATGGAACGAGGATGGTGTTCCGATGACGGAAACGGTTTTCACCACGTGAATCCCCCGTCACCTGGTTCCTTATGGTCATCGTCGTCGTTCTCCGATCAACACTACCACCGGCAGGCAGTTGTTTGACGAGTGTAAAACTGTGGAGTGTAAAAAAATAGAGTCAAAATTGCTTCTTGGGTCTGGTGGTTGAAGAAGAAGAAGGGGTGAGGGATATATTAGTAAATTTGTACAAAAACTAACAGAAAACTTAACGGAGTTAAGGACCAGGGACACAAAGTGTTAAAACATTAAACGTCAGGGATGAAATGTGTTATAGAGGGACGAAACATGAAGTTTTGTGCATACCTCAAGGACAAGAGACAAAAACTGAAGTTTACTCTAATTATTAGAGTTAGTTGCATAAATGATCCCTGTGGTTTGATCAAATTGCATGTTTAATCTTTAAGTTTTAAAAACTGTAAATTTAGCTCAAACTTCTGAGACCTGATTGCGCCTTTAGCCCCGGATGTTAACAGTTAGTTTTTAACGGAAAGTCTGCCTATGTACCACCCACGTGACTTACGATTGCAAATTTAACTCAATACTTCTAAGCAAAAAAATAAACCTAGTGTATCGAAATCAATACTTATGATCTGAGCAAAAAAAATGGGGGGCTTGGCCCTATTAAGTTCCTCCTTTAAGATAGTTTCTCTTAGAGATAGATACATGGATTATGGATAGAACAATAGAAGAAGATATTTGAGCATGGCTCAACTAATTTTTAATAATCTGAGGTCCAAGTTTCATATCCAGATTTTATGTTTAATCCCACTTTTGGCTCATAATCCAAATTCATCATTTCATTAGTTTCATGTTTTTTTTATGTAAATCAATTTGATCATTTGGTATAATGCCATTCAACCTCACATTTTTTATAACTAGATCTTTTATAAAACTATGGTTACTAAAATGCAACAAAAGTAATACATCATGGGAGTTATGCCTTTAAGATAGTATCCAACATTAATAACTGAAAAACTGACATTCCCGCTTCTGAAAAACAGAAAAAAAGAGACCAAAACCATATTCAAGTATTCAATAGTATGATCTGTTTATATTCTCAATGGCAACATGCCATAGAGATTTCACAAGTCAAGTCAACTTTTTTTACAAACTTAGACTAAAAAAGAAAAGTTTTAGGTAATACAAACTTCTCCACTTTGATGAGCTTCTTTGACCCTTTTTTCATACTCATCTTCATCATCTTCAGGTTCATTATCTTTGTCATCATCATCCTCGTCATCTTCTTCCTCTTTTTCTTGGTGGCCCCACCCAAAGCCTCCAATGGAACGCGAAGCGGGAGGAGGGGATCTTGCTTCTTCCATTATTTTCATGATTTCCTCCACGCTTTGCGGAGAGAATGTTGGATTTTCCTTTCTGTAATACACAGCCTGAGCTGCTTCTGTTAATTCCCTTGGCAGATTCTTTAGGAACCATGGGTGGCTTTTGATATCTTTTAGGCTTATCCTCTACAGGAAAAAAAAAAGTCAAACTTGATGGAGATCTTGATATGAAAGTCAAAGTAAAATGACAATATACGCGAATGCAAAAAGTATAATGCAGCAAAATGGAGTTATTGAGAGGCTGAATGGAAATTTTCTAACGTACTAATAATAATGAAGGAGGCAGTTTCGACCCGTTTACTTAAAAAGGGCTAGATTTGGGTTATGTTCCATCACAAACGGGCCAGGTGGATCCGCTAACGGGTCAGATAGGATAAACAAGTTGGAAGTCACCCAAAGGAATGCATACAACCTCCTAAAAGCACTTTACTAAAGCGTTCAAGGTTATTATTGTAAAACACTTCATTTTTGTAACCATATTAATGCATCAATTAATTATAAAAAAAAGTTCAAAATATGAACAAAAAAGTGACTGTGTGTCAATTCGATTAAAAATTACCCATTTCAACCCGGACCCAGATCAACATGTCACCCAACCCTCTCATTTCTACTACCTATGTTGATAAATCAAACATCTGTCCGGTTTTCATAACAGAATGTGATATAAACTAACATATTGTTCATTTATATTTTCATTTGGTATACGACGACGTCAAAGCAGCTCACTTGAGCCAGAAAATGGAGTAGTAAAAGACTTTATCAGTTTATCATAGTCAAAGCAGCTCACTTGAGCCACATAAAATACAAACATCGGTGGCCCTTTGTTCGAATAGAAAGATACAACTTGGATGCTACATAGATTTCATAAGTGTGAACTTAAAGCCACATAAGTGTGAACTTAAAGCCAGCAGACATGTTGACTATGCATCCATCAAATGGGAAGTGGATAATGCACTAAATTGACCGAATCCCCAATCATAAATTCATGTTTTTAAAAGCTAAAAACTTTTATAAAAATTTGAATAAAATTTATAAAATTAGTATATGCATACCCTGGAAGCAGGGGCAACAAATATCCGAGAAAGGAGATGCCTACAGTCTTGAGATATGTGAACATAGTCCGGGATCTTATATTCCACAGCCATTATTCGCTGCCAAAGCGAGAATCAGAAGTCAAAGTTAACCTACAAGAAAACAGTTATGTTATATAAAAAGCAGCAACTTACTTGAATAGTCTTCCTGAAATTTTTAGGATCTTTTTGGTCTTCAAAAGGATATGCTCCCACAAGCATAACGTAAAGTGTCACGCCACAAGACCAAACATCAGCCAACTGAACAAACATAAATCAATATAAAAGGAACTAATATGTACAAAAATTCATATATGAACATGTTTGAGGTATTTAAATAAAAAACCCGACTAAATAAAAACTATAATCATATATTTTACCACTTATTTAATATAACCTTAAGATAATTGAAAATCAATTTTGCTGCAAATTCTTTAACAAAAAAAGTTATTTTTAGAACAAACATAAATCAGTATTTAAGGAACTAACAGGTAAAAGAAATTTATAATGTTTTCATATTATATAACAATTTAAAATATTCACCTTGCCATCATACTCTCTACGTGAAAGAACCTCAGGGGCAATATATGCAGGAGTTCCAACTGTAGATTTGGGTCTCGAGTGAAGCAGAGATGACTGCAAAACAATTGACACTATTAGCATCTTGATTTTAGTTTACAAATTAGGATTAAAATTTGAAAAGTAAAGGAGGAACACCTTCGAGTAACCAAAATCACAGATCTTCAGGCGCGGTGCAGGGCTCCCATCTAAAAGAGTATTCTCGAGCTTTAAATCTCTATGGCATATTTGCTGCACAAGGTTGATGTATAATATTGACATTCAAATAGCAAATAATAATATTATGTCAAAGTTCAAATTTTAAAAGTCGCCTTTACCATGAAATGACAGTAGTGAACTCCTGATATAAGCTGCTGGAAGAAGTATCTAGCCTGCATTGTGAAAGATGGCATCAAGAAAGATATGACGGAAAATAAATATATGCGACTGAATATGATCTTTTAACAAATTAGACCTCATCTTCACTAAATCTTCCAGCATTGCAAATCCTCTCAAAAAGCTCCCCTCCTGCTGCATACTCCATGACAATAGCAAGGTGGGTGGGAGTCAATACCACCTATAGATACACCACCACAGTTATAAGCTCAAGATCCTGAATAATATAGTTGTACAAGATGGGTTAAAAGAGAAAGGGTCAAGCGGGCTGGGTAACAGATGGTAATGGTAGTTTTTGGTGCGGGTCGGTTAGACACTTTTTGTACAAAGTTTTTATGAATAATTATTGTATCAAATATGATTACAAGCATAATAAAAATTATATAGATCTTGAAAAATGATCTTTTTTTTAAATAAAATGGTTTAGCAGTTTTATGTATTAAAAATACACTTTCAACTTGTTTGACCCAGTCAAGATCAAAGACAACCCACCATTGATAAGCAAGCGGGTCACTTGGTTTTAAAAAGCGCGCCAAAAGCGTGCCTAGGCGCAATGCGACCTCAGGCGCATACTCTCGCTTCTGACTAGGTGAGGCGCCGGTTGTACAAAAAGCGCACTCGAGGAGCAAAAAGTGCATGGAAAAGCGGCATGAGGCGTAGTCTTGAGGCGTGCCTTTCATACGGGAAGGTTTTGTGCATCATGATGTTGTACATATAGCTTTTTAGGTTGTGTAAATATGTTATTTATATATTAAATCGTGTATAAAAGCTTATTTATAGCTAAATTTTGGGTAGCTGATGCTAAAAATCTATGAGAAATATATACAAAAAATTATATAAATAAATTGCGTCTCACATACGAAAAGCAGTGCGCTTTTGCACTTTGCGCCTCACGCTTTTTAAAACCAAGGCAGGTCATTTCTCCCACCCATAGTTATACCCTCTGTAGTCCATAAAAGTTTCAACTTTTGGAAACAAGACCCAGGTTTAAAATATGCACCTTCATTACATAAAAAAAATTCTTTTCATTTCCACACTAAAATTCTTAAATCATGTTGTGGATCAATTCTTTATAATGTTCACAATGAGTGACTATATCATTTATCTTGAAATTTTTCTTGCAATTCCCATGGGACCAAAACAGTAATTTGACATAAATCAATGGCAATTATCAATGAATGAAGCTAGAGAAGAATGCAACTAACCTCTCTAAACCTAATTATGTTAGGGTGTCGAAGCGATCTCTGATTTATAATTTCCCGAGCCACATTCTCATCAATCTACAACCAAAAAACAATACATACCCTCTTGAAATTCAGCCTATATGTCAGCAATGCCCAAATTTCCAAACAAATAAAAACACAAACAAATGACTTTAATGTTAAGAATAATCAAAGGCAATCAATCAAGAAGCCAATTCCTAATGACCATGATAAGCATGTTTGAACAAATTCATATCTTGCAAACATCAACTAATTAGAATAAAAAAAAACAACAATAAATCAATAAAATACTAATATTAGAAATAGGAGGAAAATGGCACACATACCTTATTCCCTCTTTCAAGATATTTCATAGCAACAAGCTCTTTGGTAACCTTGTTCCTCATCAACCTTGCAACACCAAAATTCCCAGAACCTATATCCTTCACAAGCTCATACTTGTCCATTTTCTCTGACTTTTGTTACAAAAATAATAAATAAATACAATATTTTCCAATAATTGTCAAACTTCTTAATCCCAATTTAATCGAAAATTACCTCAATTTATTCCAAAAACACAGCAATTGAGCATCAATTCATATGATCCTGCACCATGAAGACCAGAAACTCTGGATGACAATCGGTGTAATGGGATCAAAAAATTGATATGGGTTTTGTTGTGAATGGATAAATTTAGTGAAAACAATGTGGGGTTGCAGGGGATTGTTGTAGGAAAAGGATATGAAAGAAAGAACATGCAATGCAATGCAATATAGTGGGTTGGGAATTTGATATTCTAAAGAAATCAGGATTGTTTATGGATTGGAGAGGGTATCTAAAAATAGATTTGAAGTTTCAGGAAAGAGAGTGATGGTGTGAGGACAAACAAGGGGATGAATGTAATAAGTATTGTCCTGTTTTATTTAGCAAGTTGAGATTTACTTTTTAGTATTCTTATTCTTTTTATTTAACTTGTTATTTTATTTTATAACGTTTAATATATAATGTTTTGTGTTAAGACTCTCTTAACACGGACGTCACACCGTGTATGTTGCTTTATGTGACAACGTTCGTGGGACGTTTTTATGAGATCGCTTGTGTCTGTGATGGTCCTCTCAATTTTAGCTTTTCTATTTTTTTATCACAAACTCATCTATGCAATTGCTAAACAAAGCCACTCGATGAAAACCCAAACCCAATCTGATTTCCAAACTTTGGATAAGAATTCTCATGTTTCTCACAATTCTTAAAGCTCTAATTAAGAAACTCAAAACCCATTTAGCCAATCTCATGTCATCCCCACCAGTCAAACATCCATGATAAATATTTGGTTAATCCTAGATGTAACACACAATAAATTGTTGATGAATCTCGGTACCCTCAGCTAAAGGTCACTTCTAAAAAGAAGAAAGACAAAGTAATTTCGTCCACACGTATTGCTCCTAAAGACAGTCGTGGACAATTAAGGTAGATGGACTGATGGGAGATTGAAGAAGATTTTGTATGGCAAGTTTAAGGACTCCATCAACCTGGAGGAAGATTGATTGATTGTTACTTTATTTTGTTTGATGATTGACAATAATTGTCAAATAAAATTCTCTATGTTACTTCATTACATTACTTGCCTGCTTTGGGTTTTAGAGGTAAGGTTTGGTTTTGTTTGTTTGTTTTAAAGGTATCCTTTTCGAGCCGGGGGTCCTTCCGGGTGTAGCCTTTCGATCCTACGGGATAGAGGTAAGGTTTGCCGTCATCCCATCCTCTTCATGCCCTACTATTTGAGTGAGATTTTGCTATGTATGTTTTGTTTTGTTTTATTTGTTTTAGCTGATCGGATGTGATGGTTAGAGGTGTAAATGAGCTGAGTCTTCTGAGCTACTGAAGATAAGCTTACTTAGTAAAACATGAAAGCTGAGAATTTGGTGGTGATGGACGGATGGTTGTAGTTCTTTGTGATGAATGAAGATATGAATTTGGATGGAGGAATACATGAACCTTTATCGAAATTTTGAAGGTATTAGATATATATTGGAGTACGTTGGATGATAATTTGAAGATCTTGGATGAAAATAATGGAAATGTTTTTAAAGGTTAAATATTTAAACTTAAATTTAGAATTAATTACACGGATGACCCCTGTCGTTTACACGGATTTCACTTTTGGCCCCTAGGAATGGAAAACTACAAGTTCAGCCCAATAGTTTGCACGAAAGTAACAAACTTAGCCCCTGAGTTGGATGGACGTTAACTTTAACCGTTAAATGAGTGTAAAATGACCAAATTACCCCTCAATAATAAAAATTAAATATTAAAAACCTAAAACTAAAAATAAATTATTTTTTATCTTAACTAATGGGTCCACACACACTTTTATCCAATTATTTCATGCCACATCACCAACTCCTACCCCACTCCCACTCCCACCTTTATCTTCATCTTCTTCTTTCATCTTTCATTTTCCATTGTTATCATTTAACCTGCAACCCTAGCACAAGGACACCAGGTGCTCTGAAAGCCAACTGGTAAAGCTACCCTATTGAAACAAACAGGTTCAACTTAAGCTTCTTTAACAATGGCAATTTTGCTACTAGCCTCTGCGATGCATCAAAATTAACGGGCGCTTCAACACATCCGAAACACAAAGCCTCCAAATTGGTAGTACCCTCAGGTGGAAACAAGAAATTGATGGTCGAAATTATAACCAATTACAGATCGAGGTATGAATTTGATGGAGGTGGGGACTGTAACATCCATGATTTTTCTAATATTATTTTATTATAAACTTAAACAATAATGATACTTCATTTCTATTCCGAGCTTGCTTAATTCGGAATGGCATATTAATTTCGTTTATTTAATTTAGTTTTAAACATGTATCAGTTCAAAGTTTCCATATACGACTCCATAAGTATATATAACATATATATCTATATATACTTTATTATAAAAAGTAAATCGAAAATAAGATTTTATGAACTAAATGATATATTTACATCCTTTGTATAGATATTTATCAATCTAAATATAAATACACATACCGGATTAAATGAACCTCTTATACAATTTAGTGATTTTATTAAAATGAAATTTTAAATCCTTTTATAAATGATAACACTAGATATTTATTTTGTATATATGTTACGAATAAATAAATAGAATTTAAGTCAAATAAATTAGTCTTGAACCCATCTTGAATGCCTTGAAACACTTTTAAACCCCCAATCATCATTTGGATTCTATATTTGAACCCTTACCTTTGACCTTGAACCCATTTAACCTTTATTTTGACTACAATTTGACTTCCAAAAGTCAAACAACTCATGATCCTTGCTAAACAAGACTAACAGCGGCGAATTCCAACTGATTATGGACCCTTCGAGTTTACACAAATGATTTTCGAACATCCCTACACCCAAATAACATTTCAATTCGAATTGTTGAGCGGCCAATTTCAAATTCAAACGGTTTGACTTCGTAGAGTCAAACCGAGTCCAATTCATCCTTTAATAGAGGAATTTAAACGCGTAATCGGCCGCAAATCACGCGTCACCATTGACTCTTAGGAATTCAGGACCAAATCGCGTCTCAATTCACTTCAAATTAATCGAATAACTCGAATATCAAGCCCCGTAACCGTTATAGACAAATCCGGACCAATTCACGAGTTACAAATGAAATTGAATCCATATAACGAGTCGTACACCATCCCAGTAAGTTTTACAAACTCCCTAAATACTCACATCAAACGTATTACCCCTCTGTATTGCAATCCCAATCGAAGAACTTAAACTCGAAAACCTCCAATCGATCTCACCCTCTGGTTAATCGTAACAGGTAATTCTTACACCTTTGAGATCGTTTTGATTCTAGGAACGGAAGCCCTATGATTTCTAGGTCGATCAGTTGTTTAATTGAATCGATTTAAGAGCTAGGGTTCACAGTTTTGATTTGGGGAAGAAAGGGTTCTGAGGTTTGGTCGTTAAAATAATTAATCAATTTAAGACTCATCAAGGCAGTTGCCCGGTTCCACTGGTTAAAATACAAAACTCATAGGCATGAGGTCGCGGGTTCAAGCCCAGGAACACCATTTTTTTTCGCGTCTGTTAACAGTTGAACTCGACCTCGGTCAGAGTACCCTCAAAATCGCCGGAACCCATCAATTGAACACCAACAGACCACTGGTCTGGTGGTTGCGTGCGTTTTCATCCCCAGAACCCACCCGGGTTCGAGCCCCAGGGCCTGTTTAAATTTTAAAAACCGTTTTAAAGCTCCAAAAAATTATAAAAAAATTATTTTTGGACATAGACTATAACCTTAGGACACCCACAATATACCATACTACTATATGAATTGCATGATTAATACTTGTTTGGATATTTTTACATGTTATCCTAAGTAATTTCAATACATGTTACAATACTTGATAGTTTATGTGTCACACTACTTGATAACTCTTGTGCTTACATTCATTACTGTCTACATGCTACCTATGTGTTTCACTAAAGTGTTATCCTAAGTTAAACACACACACATACACACCAAATTCTCCATACACCTTTGAACTCACACACATGATACCATCACTTTATGTAAACAAAGGCTTAAACTATTGGGCCTAATACCCATTAATAATAGACTAAGAAGCCCACCCATTCTCCAAGAAGAATAAGTCCACTAAAATGCGTAAACCTTACATTTGGGCCACAAGGCCCAATCCATAATAATTCTCATCATGACCATGAGCCCAACAATAGTACTATTAATACATGATGGCTGGAAGAGTGTGTAGGCTCATGAGGGATTCTGGCTAAGGAAAGACAGGGTACTTAAGTGTGTCTTAGTGACCCACCCCTCTTTCCTGGGAATTCTCCTCAGGGATGCATTTCTTATAGGTCAAGTGTATTTCTAAAATACTATTGTGAAGACTCGGTGTTGTGAGTAGTCAAACTCTAAACCTATGAGAAGTTCTATATTTAACACCCAGTATTTCATTATCACTTATAACCTTTTCAATGCTTTTCCTGCTAGACATGGACTCTGATGTATTGCAAAATACATCCGTTTTACTGTCTATTTTATTCCCACTTTGTGTTTGTTTTGTGTCGGTTTTCTTCTATAACCGCTTGTACTTAATATTTCTATATATTTTGGTTGTTAGGTCACAAAGGAAGCGGATATGATTGAAAACGAAGAAGAACGAGTTTCCGGTTCGTGCGAGAGGGCTGTGGAGAAAAAAAAAGAAACTTTCTGGATTTTTACCCCTGTCGCGTAGCTCGACAGATCTTGGAATTTCGTCGCGCTACGCGAGGAATGCAAAATGTCAGAATTGCCCTTTTTAATGATATTGTCAGGTCTGTGGTCCTCGCGCTACGCGAGGAAGAAGCAAGGTCCCGTCGCGTAGCGCGACGGGTTGTTTTTCGCAGAAAGTGTTTTAAAAGCCAAAAATTAGAAAACCCTAGGGAGAGGACGAAAAAGGACGATCTGGGAGCGGCTGGAGGCGACGAAAAGTGACGAAAAAGGGTGTTTTCAAGAGGAATCAAAGGCTGGGAAGGCATAGGATCGAAGAACCAAAGCATTGGATCAAAGATATCGGGTGTTCATCGTTCGGTTTACCTTGATTCTTTGTTTCTCTTTGATTTCTTGTTCTTCCTTTGTTATAAACAGATTATGAATGGTATTTATATGATGTTTCTTGGCTAAACTTTTAGAACTACCTAGGTTTAGATGATTGCACATGTTTGACATAGGTTTTATTCGGTTTTGGATAATTTGCATGTGATGAACTCATGATGTAAAAGACTTGGTTTTGATCATTGGATGTGTATGCGTATTTAGTATTATCAATTGAATGATTTTTCAGTCCTCGTGTGCTTTGATGAATGTCTTTCATATAATAGGTGCATGCTAGATCAATTGCCATGTGTTTTTGATTATTGGATGGTTTGCTAGACGTAGTATTCCATAGGAATGAAATTCGTGAATTGGTAAATCTAAATATTCAACCAATCTTAATAGCTGTGAGGTGAGAGATTGTCGGTTTATCTCGTGTGTCTGATCGCTAGTTTAGAATCTTTGTGAGAAGGTCTGTCTAGTTCGTCGTTCACATCTTGTTTACCGAGTCCAATAGGAAATTCTTAGTTATCCCTTGCACTTAGGTGTATTGAGACTTTCGCGCTGTGAGGTAGATTGTCTAGCGGATACTTCTTGAGTAGACTGGATGACCTGTGAGGGGAACCCGTCCAGCCGGTGGTTTAACGGCTTTTAGGTCTCTTAGTTGACAATCCTTGAGAAGGGTCGAGGGTGCTCTAGGTTCCCTTTGAGTTTAGTATTTTAAGATCCCGGTATCACATCAGTTCCATTACCGATAGAACCTTCGTCAGACACGTGTAGGATTCGGGCCTAGGTAGTGCTTTCACCCTATATGTTTTCGTTCCGTAGTTATTCTCACGCTAGTTTGTTTGTCCTCGTCTTTTCCTTTATTTTCTCTACTTTATTATTTCTATAGTTTATTTCTCTCTTAAATAAAAGAAACCCCCCTTTTTGTAATTAGTTATCCTGTATCTGAGTCAGTATTTCGCTGTACATACAGTGTCCGTAGGTTCGATACTCGGTCTTATCTATCTATTCTGCAAACGATCGGTACACTTGCCGTATTGTGCGCGTTAGTTTAGGTTTGTCCGTTTTATTATAAATATTAGAACTTGTAGGTTTTTGCGTATAGTTCGTAGCACACCAAGTTTTTGGCTCCTACACTCCTTCCTCCCCAGTATACCATCCCGGAGTAGAATCTGATTGGGAAGAAGACATCGGGTCACCTGGGTATCGGTCACCAACACCCGCAGCTGCTAGGCAAAGGCTTAACGTAAGGAACACTGGCCCAAGATTTCGAACATCTGAATCACCCAGAAACCAGTACCAGACACCGCACCTATCCACTCAGCTATCACCTTCACTAAGAGACCCATATCTAATGCCCGACCCGTACCATCCTAACCCTTGGGCAAGGCGTACCATGGCACCTGCTAGTGCTATGGGAATTCCAATCGATGATGTTCACCAATATGTGAGGACCTCAGAGTTCGAGAGGCAAAGGATGGAGCATGAAATAAGGCACGACTTGCAAGGACAAAGAATGGATAGCCTAGCAAACCAATTAGGGTACCAAAAGGAGTTAATCTCCATTCTCGAAAAAGAAGTACTAGAGAATCGCACGGAAACAGCTAGAGCTGAAACCAGATCGGCTACCCGAGTGACCATAGCGGTGCTCGTCTTGGTGATTATCTTCCTTCTATTGGGAAACTATCAGAGGCGTTAGCAGAAATTTCTATTTATTGTCTTTAAATTTTCAATTTAAGAACCATTCCCCTATGTTTTGAGTAATGTTTAAACATTTCAGCATTCAATCAATTTTATATATTCCAACTCTAAAGTTATTATTCGTTGAGTGTGAATTACACCCATCACATTTTCATCAAGATTTTCCAAGTATCACCTTCTTCATTCAATACGATTTAGTACACTACCGACAATCTCCCTCGTAAACAAATCATCCTATTAGATTTAAACAACCTCGTTATTTTCAAACCAAATATCAAACTTTTAGAGAATATTAGAAATATAAATTCTCCCATAAACATTTTCTCTGTGAAAGGGAACTTAATACAACCTATTTTATAAAAATGCTATTTCGAATTGATAAATAATTATGATATTCCCCATTAAAGTAATCATTTATAAACCCTGGCTAAATTAATATACGACTACTAGTTTAGCCAATAATTCCTCTTAAAAATATTTTCTTATTAATAATTGAAAATTTAAATTAAAATATTTTTTTTCTAAGAATTGTCTATTTATTTAGATTATTTAACTCAATAGTTTCATTACTTTATATATCTACAACCAAGAACAATTTACAAATTCCTATTTTCAAACAAAGATCAGTATTTGTAAACACATTTCCCCGAATGTTTTCAGAACCTCCTCGTTATCTTTCACTTGCCGCTTCAAGAGACGACCCATACCGCTTAGACATCAACCATCCCTAAAAACCTCAACGAGACTTAAAGAGCTAGAACCTAACTACCACATTTTACACGAACGCCAAACTACACGCTTCTCCGCACCACCTGATCACATACAAAACTCGGTAGTACACGTCACACTCGAAATTCAATAATTTACGTACGCACGTTCACAATATACATAACACGATCACATAATACATGAAACTTAGTTATTTCCATTATACCCAATACTACACTGATTACATAATACATGAAACTTGATTATTTGCAACACATGTTCTACTGGACTGATTACATAATACATGAAACTTGATTACTTGTAATACACATGATACCACCTTGTTTACATTACACGTGAAAGCTTATTGACTTACAAAATACATGATGTATACGTTACACATGACATCTATTTGATTACAAGCTACATGACACTAGATCATACATGAGACTTGTGTGTTTACATTATACATGAATCTAGGTTACTTACAATTGTTGCAATTGATTGATCACAATATACATGAAGCATAGTCATACACTTTGTTCACCAAACTTGAAAACCATAACATATTGAACCTTTACCTGGAGCACTTTAAAACAACCCGGTGGTTGACATATTCTTGTTTCAAACACGGGTAAACTATGGGACTTTAGGTGATACTACTTTATTACCTTAGGTTGCTAACCGACCTGCCTACTTAAGGACACTGTTATGTGAAAACAATAGACATGAACTGAGTGAAATTGTGCCCCTCTTGACCCGCACACAACAGAAGGATCTATACGGACCATGCGATGATTTGAGTAATTACGGGTGCACACGAAATTATAAAGATCAGCGCATGGAAAATATAGAAAATTTTGTCGTGTGTTGTGACCTAAAACCCGTCGTGATATATAACAACGAAACTAATATGATATGCCAAGAGCATGGTGGATACGCCGATGGTACTTCCTATATATAAGTGCCCTATCATATCATCAGAAGTAGCGTTATTCGTGTCACGCGAAAGATTTGACCTAGACCAGTGGCTGTGAAATACCGACAACTTTGAGCATATTAGACTACATCCTAAACAAACCCTAATTATCAAGTTCCCATCAAATCCATTCCAAGTAACACATTTCACCTTTAGGATTCAAAATACCCACCATCAGTTCATTGCAACACTTGATTCATCATCGACATTCATACCTGACACTAAGTCTTGCTATCAGTTATAATCCCCAAACCGATAATCACAACTAGTGGAGGATCCAAATTCATCTCTTTCCTAATTCAGTAGCCGCCATCAAATAAATTTCGGGACGCAATTCTCTCAACTAGGGGATACTGTAACATCCATGATTTTTCTAATATTATTTTATTATAAAATTAAACAATAATGATACTTCATTTCTTTTCCGAGCTTGCTTAATTCGGAATGACATATTAATTTCGTTTATTTAATTTAGTTTTAAACATGTATCAGTTCAAAGTTTCCATATACGACTCCATAAGTATATATAACATATATATCTATATATACTTTATTATAAAAAGTAAACCGAAAATAAGATTTTATGAACTAAATGATATATTTACATCCTTTGTATAGATATTTATCAATCTAAATATAAATATACATACTAGATTAAATGAACCTCTTATACAATTTAATGATTTTATTAAAATGAAATTTTAAATCCTTTTATAAATGATAACACTAGATATTTATTTTGTATATATGTTACGAATAAATAAATAGAATTTAAGTCAAATAAATTAGTCTTGAACCCATCTTGAATGCCTTGAAACACTTTTAAAACCCCAATCATCATTTGAATTCTATATTTGAACCCTTACCTTTGACCTTGAACCCATTTAACCTTTATTTTGACTACAATTTGACTTCCAAAAGTCAAACAACTCATGATCCTTGCTAAACAAGACTAACAGCGGCGAATTCCAACTGATTATGGACCCTTCGAGTTTACACAATTGATTTTCGAACATCCCTACACCCAAATAACATTTCAATTCGAATTGTTGAGCGGCCAATTTCAAATTCAAACGGTTTGACTTCGTAGAGTCAAACCGAGTCCAATTCATCTTTTAATCGCGGAATTTAAACGCGTAATCAGCCGCAAATCACGCGTCACCATTGACTCTTAGGAATTCAGGACCAAATCGCGTCTGAATTCACTTCAAATTAATCGAATAACTCGAATATCAAGCCTCGTAACCGTTATAGACAAATCCGGACCAATTCACGAGTTACAAATGAAATTGAATCCATATAACGAGTCGTACACCATCCCAGTAAGTTTTACAAACTCCCTAAATACTCACATCAAACGTATTACCCCTATGTATTGCAATCCCAATCGAAGAACTTGAACTCGGAAACCTCCAATCGATCTCACCCTCTGGTTAATCGTAACAGGTAATTCTTACACCTTTGAGATCGTTTTGATTCCAGGAACGGAAGCCCTATGATTTCGAGGTCGATCAGTTGTTTAATTGAATCTATTTAAGAGCTAGGGTTCACAGTTTTGATTTGGGGAAGAAAGGGTTCTGAGGTTTGGTCGTTAAAATAATTAATCAATTTAAGACTCATCAAGGCAGTTGCCCGGTTCCACTGGTTAAAATACAAAACTCATAGGCATGAGGTCGCGGGTTCAAACCCAGGAACACCATTTTTTTTCGCGTCTGTTAACAGTTGAACTCGACCTCGGTCAGAGTACCCTCAAAATCGCCGGAACCCATCAATTGAACACCAACAGACCACTGGTCTGGTGGTTGCGTGCGTTTTCATCCCCAGAACCCACCCGGGTTCGAGCCCCAGGGCCTGTTTAAATTTTAAAAACCGTTTTTAAGGCTCCAAAAAATTATAAAAAAATTATTTTTATAAACCCTACATTTATTAGAACAGAATAAAACAAGTTCCACAATTTTTGCATAAAAATCTCTATTTTTATAAATTTATTTGTTAAATACTCAATTTAAATTATATTTTTTTTTGAGAAATTCATCCATTTAATGTATAAATTTGGTGACAAAATTTTATTAATATTTTTACAAGGTTTTTATAAATTCAAGTTATATATTATAAAATCAATTAAGACTATACCTAAATATATATATGCTTAAATAATTTATTTAAATTTTTAACTAAATTTATTTTAGCATATATATTTCAAAGGATAAATACAAATAAATTTATTTATCATTTAAGTAAATTGTATTTACAAATGCACTTAGAGTTTAGATTATATCTAAGCTTTAAATTTATGAACCAATAGTATTTACATATCTTCATAAATAAATAAATAAAGTAAAATTATTTATTTAATTTATATTTAAATAAATATAATTTTCACACTACTTTTCTCACTAAATAAATAGATATTAATTATTTAATTTATTTAGTTACTCAAACCCAAACCCTAATTATTCTAAGACTATTCATTTCAATTTCTCATTTTATAAAACACCTTTTTTTTGAAGTACAAACCACTAACACCTACAACTCCAACCCTTCGTACACATATCTATTTCAATCATAGACTTGGGCATAGACTATTGTACACATTATTAATTTAGATCCATATACTTTACACACTAGGTTAACCTTGTGAGATTTCAAGGATCGTTTTGCTATCTAGCCTCGCGTGTTAGCTACACCTTTGAATCAGGTGAGTTTTACATAGCCCCTTTTTACATTTTACACTTTTTGGGGTGAAACATGATTACAATTTGAACTCTTTGCAATTACTCATATACAATTCACTCATATGATGCTATGTGTTATTTGTGCTTTATACTTGAATGCTATGAGTTAAGACTACATATACATGACATTAGTACAATCATTAACTCAGTACAAGCCAACGGTTAACATTGATAGATCTATTGCGTCTGACAAACCCACCCGGTTAGGGTGTTTGTTACCGACTTTACATTAGGGTAACCTGTGTGTTATGCCTCAGTCACAAGGTTTGATTGTACACACTTAGTTTAACTATAGATTCTCCATAAATGCCTTATACACGTGTATCTTATGAATTGTATAAAACACTTTAAACTTGGTTGTGTGTCAAAACCTATGTATGCTCACCAACTATTTATAGTTGACCCTCTCATTTTATCATGTTTCAGGTACAGTTGTTTGAGTTGTGGTTCAAGCTACTTCACTTAGGGTTGAGGACCTAGTCTTAAATTTTAATATGGAGATTTATGTATTCTTTAATTCTTGTAAATGATGTAATTGATTACTTGAGTTATGAAATGAAACTTATTGTTTAATTATTACAACTTTAGCAAACCATGAGCTTATGAACAGTCTACATGTCCCGCCCCGACGTTTCCGCCGTCGGTTGGGGTGTGACAGGGACCCATCGGACCCCAATCGTGGGTTTCACCTAATGCCCATACGCATGTAATTGGTAGGAAAACCCGGTTAGGGTTTTGGGTTTTTAACCGTGAACGACGGCGAGGGAGGGGTAGGTTTGGTATTAATTGGTTTTTTGGGTGTTTAACCGTGAACGACGTCGAGGGAGGTGGCGTGGCTCCGGGTAGGGACTGATGGTGTCTATGGCAACACAACTAGACTGCGGTGGTGGTACACAAATGTGCTCGGCGATGTGGTGAATGGCGGGGGAGATGGCTACGCTCGGCGGTGGTGGTGAACGGCGAGGAAGAGATGAAGATGAAGATGACGTTGAAGGTGGGGTGGGCTAGGTTTGGGTAGAGTTTTAGGTTTTAATTTTTTAATATTTATTATTTAAGGGTATTTTTATCATTTACACTCATTTAACGGTTAAAGTTAACGTCCATCCAACTCAGGGGCTAAATTTGTTACTTTCGTGTAAACTATTGGGTTGAACTTGTAGTTTTTCATTCCTAGGGGCCATAAGTGAAATTTGAGTAAACCACGGGGGCCATCCGTATAATTAATTCTTAAATTTATAACAACTTTTAGTAATGAATACATTTATATGGTAAGTTGTTAAAAATGATTATTAATTGTTGAACGATGAACTCAAACACCCAATCATTAAACCTACTCCTAAATTAAAGAGACAAACTCTCTCAATCACTTAGGAGAGATCATTTCAAACACCAAAGTATCATTGGGATACATGCATTTTCATGGTAATGGGCAGTGAATAAACTAATCTCTATTTAAAATGATGAAAAGAAGTAACATGATAAAGGAATACACGTATTATATGTTGGAGTTGGAAATCGGAATTACCACCTTGCCTCGCCACCAATTGTCACCTTATCGCCTCCCAATGGTCTCCTTTAGCAGGAAAAGACAAATGGCATTTTATGGATGACAACCCTGGCTTGTTTTTTGTGAAATGGTGTCGAAGAAAGATCGAAGAAATGATGTTCCAACTCCAAAATTCTTTTTATAACTGGTGTAGATGTGCTACATTAAAGGTCACTTTGGTGTGCTATACTAAACAGACTACCAACTAAACTCGAACTCTGTAAAAGAGGTTTGTCGGTTGATACTCGATGCTCCATATATGAGGACACGATCGAAAACATCGATCACTTGCTGATTCAATGCTCCATGATTCAAAAGATTTGGGAAGAAATATTTACCTAGTGCAAATGCTCACTTTCTATCTCATCCATAGTAAAAGACATGATCCAACTCCCGTCTATTTGGTGCCAATTAAAAGGTGGAAGAAATGTCTTCCATACAATCATCCTCTCCACCTTTTGGGTTGTTTGGAAGGCAAAGAACCGGAAGATATTTGATAACTTCAACTGTAGATGGAGTTTTTTTGATGGGCAACTTTAAATTGTCATCTTATATATGGTTAAAAAACATGGGGGAAATTGTCAAACTTAGATTGGGGAAAACGGGTTTGTTTTGAAATTTGAACTCCTATGTCGCTGGGTTTCTCAATTGCATCTGTCCGTGAACTGTCAATGATCTTAAGTCTAAGTGATTGAGGTGAGGTACCCAAGACTTCATTAAAATGGGGAGGTCTTGAGTTCAAGTCCCACTTGTGACAAAAAGAGGATCTAGGTTGGGGCATGGGGTTTTCTCATCTATTGTGGGTTTCCTCATGAGGGTGGTGGAGATGATCGGGTGGGCTAGTGGCCCATCGGTGATCTAAGTTGTCGTTCAAAAAAAATATTCTATCCATGAACTAAGAGGCCAGATGAAGTATCTAATTGGGTGGGGGTCTTGTGGGCTAAACAAATTGGTGTGTGTGAGTTCTTGGTGCACGTTTCCATATACCGTACCGGGGGGATACTTGTGTGTAGGTTTTGTGACAACCCTAAAGTTAGGCCCAAGTACATTGATAGTTAATTAATCATAAAAGGGCTCGGCTCATTAACGGCCCAACTAAAGGTCCAATATGCAAACCGAATCCAAAACAAACTAATAAACATTGCTTGACGGATCGTTACGTGATTCGATATAAATTATAATGACTACAAAGTAAAGCGTTTATGCGGAGAACTATTGGAACGATTAAAGCGCTCGTACGGGTTATTACTTGTTATCTGACGCGATAAATTATTTAGACATCAAACCTACAATAAATAATATTAATAAATATAAGTATTAATTCGGGCGACTGATTAGGAGTTAACGCGAGATATGCGACGTTGGATGTGCGACTGTGACAAATACGGTGTAGACCTCAGCGGGTTTTGCTAGATTCAGTATAACTAAATAATATAAACAAGCATTTATTTTATATCTGTTGTATAAAAATATTAATATTATTATTATTATTTAGAAGGAAATGACTAGTTTCGGAACGCGACACGTTTTACCCGGAGCGGACGCGTGTGAGCGCGCGGTACAAGAACGATATTCGACTATTTTGAACATGTATAATAAAATGTATAATAAAATGTATAATTATTTATTATTATAGCTAATAATAGTATTACCTGTACATGCTTTAAACATAATTATGATTCATAAATTTCACATTAGACTTAATTAGTTATTAATTAGGTCATTCCATATCTAGCAAAACCGTTATTTCATATGATTTGCACGGTTAGTTTCAAAAATTGCCGGTATGCACACCTAGGTTAATTCGATAAAAATGGACGTTGGTGATTAAATTAGTGTCCTGAGTAATATCTATAGGTCCATAGCACATAATATTATATTTATGCGCTAAATTTTAATATTTAAGTTCAAGTTACATAAAATAAACCATGACGGAATAATTTCAAGATTTTACCGTGTAACGTTATTTTTTAATCGTGCTTGCATACTAATAAGCGCGTCTATGACTTTTACATTTTATAGTTAGACTTTTTTTCATCAAGCTTGCTAACCATTGATTTAAACGAAATAAAGAACCTTAAAACAAGCTAAATTACCATTTCAAGCCTTAACCAAAACTTAACACGTTAATAACCGGTTTAATTTCTTAATCCACCTACCTAATTACCTAATCACCCAAACCCCCCCTAGGATTCCCCTTCTCAGCCGAATGGTGTAGCCCCCAACCCACTCCATTTTGCTTGCTTTGTTGATTTGGTAAACGACGTATATATTAAATTCGTTTAACCGAGCATGTTATTGCTAAACGAGAATCCGAGAACGAGTTACGAGGATTGTATCATTTATATTTACACACTTTATAAATATATGTTTTTTGTATTATTCCAAGACATAATCACCAACGGGTCGTCGAGTCACACGTTCAAACACAAATGATTTTCCAAACGAGTCTAGCTAGTTGGGTGAATGTTATGCTACCAACATGATTGCTAGGATATTTCATTAGACCTCAAGGTGCCTTTGTTGTATTAGGGCACATGTAGGTCGGTATTCTTACACATTTGGGCTTGTGCTATAATTTCCTTGGACGTTTTTCAGGTGAGTTTCACGGTCCCTTTTTACTGTTTTCTATATTTGGGAAAAACATGTTAATTTCAAACGGTATGATAACTAGAAAACGAGAAACAAGCATTTGATTCCTTTGTGTGCATGAGTTCCACCTAAAAGTCCTCGGTATTCCGAACTGTAGGAGCATGTTATGTGACAACAAGCATTGTAATAGATTAGTCTTTATGTTTAATGTTTTGTATGTTTTGTCTTGTATTTGTTTAAGTTTGCACGACGAACTTGTTAACTAAAGTTGGCGAACATGATAAGTTCGCCTGATCCAGTTGTATTGTCTAAAAATAGTGCAGGAGTTGTTCTCATTTGTAACATTATGTATTTATGAAACTACTCTGTGTGTGCTGTTTATAGATTGAATACAAGAAGCTTTTTATGATATCTTGTCTTGTGTGTGATTGTATAGTGTGCGTGTGTATTCGAGGCGTACGTATGCGTTAGGATTCTGCACTACGTATACGTATCACTTGTTTTATAGTAGAGATCGATCGTTAGACCCGCTGGGACTTACAAGTGGAATCAGAGCCATTGCTCTTGATTAGCTAATGTTGTTTAACATTGTTTCGATTGATTTTCCACAACAAGATGAAGATTTTCTGAAGTTTCTGTGTTCTTGACATTTTTAGCGACTTTTGAAGTGGATTTTGATTGAATTCTTCATTTTTGGTGTTGTTTTACCAAAATTGATCCGATAGAAGTGTTCTAAATAATTATTTGAAGAATCCTACGAAACGAATTTCTCTAATTCCTTCAAAATCGAGAGATATGGAAATTTTCGGATCTGTTCGTGTGTTTGGGTGTTAGAACTTTCCTCCTTGTTCTTCAGCTGAAGCAAGCAAACTTTTCTGATCTGTTACGGGCAAACTTGTCAAGCGAACTTGTTAAGTTCGCTATACTTCACTTGGGCGAACTTGTTAAGTTCGCTATAGGTAGAAACTTGCCAAAATTTTCTAAGTGTTGAATTGTTTCAAAGATGTCTACTTCTAATCAAGTGAACAACATGACTCATTTGTTGAATCATGATAATGAGATCGGTACTCCAACCAAGCCACCGAGGCTTATGAATCTCAAAGATTATTATAATTAGAAAAGTCGGTTTGAGAATTATGTGAATATCAATGACACAAGTTTGTGGATTCCTATTAGTGAGGGTTATGAGCATCCTGTTCATCGTCATATGGGTGTGTCGAATACACCAAAACCAATTTCAGCTCTTAATGAAGATGAAAAGAAATTGTATGATCGTGAAAAGAAAGCTCTTGCAGCTTTATCCATGTGTTTACCACTGGACATCTACCATACTTTCAAATAGTTTAAGACTTCTCGTGAACTTTGGGAAGGTTTAGCTAAGAGATATGAGGGTAGCACTGATATCAAGAATAGCATAAAAGAATTGTTAAAGAAACAATTTAGTGTTTTTAAACATTTTGATGGTGAATCTGTGGATGAACTCATGTCAAGGTATTATCATCTTCTAAGTGAAATGGTCAACAATGACATTACTTACAAAAACAAGAAAATTCTTGAAAAGTTTTTGGATGCTTTACCAACTCATTTTGAGATGTACACTATTGTGATAAAAGAACAATCTGGATTTGATGATCTGAGTCTTGAAGATTTAATGGGAAAGATTCAATCTTATGACTTGAACAAACTGAAGAAAGATACAATCTATCAAGATCCAATCATTTATTTTGGAAAAAGTACATCGGCACATAAATCTGGCGGAGTTGCATTATTTTCTGGAAAGTCTTCTGAAAGTCCAAAAGAAAGTTCTTGTCAAGATGGTGCATGCTTTGTTGCTTCTAGTTCTGGATGTTCAAAGCATAGTAAGAATGAAAGTCATTCTTGTTCTACTAAGGTGTCTTCTTCAGCAGCTGCTGATATGATGGCTATGATTGCATCATTCTTAACCTCATATGAAAACTTTATTAGTGGCAAGATCACTGATCTAGATATGATTGAGGAGAATTTTAAACAGTTGGATAAAGATGCTTTAGAAGAAATGAATATTCAGTGGAATATGACATTATGGATGAGACAAGGTAAAGATCACTTGAAGAGAACTGGGAAGAAGTTCATTGGAGCATCAAGTAAGACTAAGATGGGTTTGGATAAATCTAAAGTCAAGTGCTATAATTTTCAGGAGTTTGGTTATTTTGCTCAGGAATGTACAAAACCAAGAACTCAGAATCAAGGATCCTCAAACAGTCAAGGCAATTAAAACAAGCAGAATACTTCCACAACTTTAATTTCTCAACAAGATGAAAATTATGGTTGGGGTATTCATTTGGAAGATATTGTGGCTCATGTTAGTCAAGCTTTTATGGCTGAAGTTCATAATGAAGATGGAAGTGAAAGCAGTTCTTCTGATGGTGACTCTACAGATTCTGGGAGTTTAAATGAAAGTGAAGAGTCAGTTCCTTAGAAAAGTGAACCAAAATTTTCAAATGAAGATTTGCTCAGTGATGGAGCTACTGGAAAGGTTACAGAAAAGATTGCTGAGATGTTAGCTGAGGGGAATGCATTCATGGCAGATACTAAACAGGTAGAACAGGTTAATTCTTGTTTGAAATGTATTGATTCTGAATTTAAAATTACGAGATTGTGTGATGACAACACGAATCTCATCTGTGACATGAAAGCAATGTACACATCGAACCAAACTTTGAAGGAAAAAGAAATAATTTTGAAAGCTAAAATTGAATCTTTAAAAGATGACATTAAAGTTTTGCAAATCAAAGTTAATGAACAAGCATTTCATCTCGATGTGTCATACTCTGAGTATGAAAAGAAAATTAATGAACTTGCTATGTCACAGACAGAAGTAACAAAATTGTTACGAAAGCTTGAGGGTTATAAGAATTCCAGTTTTTTGTTGGAATATTATAATGAAAAAGCTTCGGGTGCAAAGGTTATTAGAGGGGTTGGTTCTTGTCCTTCTTTTTATGACACATATATTGGGGGAGGTGTTGGGTATTGTCTACCTTTTAATGAGAATTATACCCCGTGTCTGACTGAGGAAGTATCGGTTGAAGATTTGCAACCAAAAACTGTGTTGAATATCAATCCTGTTACTAGTGAGGATATGATATATGATGATTCAACTGATGATGAAGTTTTTGATTCAAATAAGGTTGAAGGTACAGTAAAAGAGTGTAAGTATGTGGAACCAGTTGTGGTGAAAAAGGTGACCAGAGATAGATGCATCCTGACTGAACTGGATGAGATGATTGAACAACCAAAACCTAAATCTACTTATAAACCAGTTAAACCTTTTGTAAGTGGTGGTTTTGATTCCCAAGAAACCAACAAGATTGAGAAATTCTCAGCTCTTGATTTTTGTAAAAAGAAAGTTGAAAAAGAAAATCAACAGGTTGTTCAATCTTCCAACACTACTTCTCAGTGTTCATCATCCAGACCAGTCAAGGTTCAGCGAGAGAAGTATGTTAGAGTATACAAATAAAAACGTGCTTGTTTTCATTGTGGTACTATTGGTCATATCCTGAAAGACTGTCCAAACAAAAATTTGGGAAAGCGTCTGGAGAATCCAAAGTTGGCTAGACCGTTTGTGCATCCACCTGCAAAAACAGTTGTAAAGTCTGTTGATGTGAATCATAATGTGGATAGAAGTGGTAAGAAGCCAAGTGTCCAGATTGCTTCTGATTCAGTGAAGATAGTAGAGAAAATTGATTCTATTAGTGATCACACACAACCAAAAGAGAAATTGTCAAGAACACAACGTCGACGACGAAATAGACGATTGAAAAAGCTTTTGGAACAACCTGTGGTCAATGACGATGTTGAAATTGACAAGTCATCAAAGGAGAGTGAAAGGGTTAAGGTTCAATCAAAATGGATACCGAAGTCTCAAGTTTCTGTTTCTAAGAAACAATCTCCTAAAGTAGTGGAGAAATTTGATTGTGCTTTGAGAGAAATTGTTTATTTTGATGAATCTGGCCGACCCAAGACCACAATGGCTTGGGTCTCTATTACTAACTAATCATTTCTGTTTGTGTGCAGGGAAATCCAAGAATGACTGTCGACAACCATTGGTATGTTGATAGTGGATGCTCTCGACACATGAGAGGAAATCTTAACTTATTGGAGAATGTGAAAGAAATTCAAGGAGGGTATGTTGCTTTTGTAGGCAAGAAAGGAGGAAATATTTATGGTCAAGGCACAGTGTCAAATGGGAGATTGAGCTTTGAGAAAGTCAACTATGTGGAGCAGCTAGAACATAATTTGTTATCTGTTTCGCAAGTTTGTGATAAAAATTTCTCATTTCACTTTAATAAGTTAGAGTGTTTGGTGTTGAAGCCGAGATTTGAGATACCTGAAGATTGGATACTTATGAGAGCTCCTCGAAAGAATGATACATATATGCTCGACATGAGCACTGCGACGACAACTTCGTCTATTCCAACATGTCTTCTTTCGAATGCTTCTGAGTCCGATTCAACTTTATGGCACCGGAAAATGGCTCATATACATTTTAGAAAAATGAATTATCTTGTCAAGAATGGGTTGGGTTTTGGTGTCCCTATTATGAGGTTTCATGTGAATGAAGACTGTATTCCATGCAAGAAGGGGAAGCAGCACAGGAAATCTCATCATTCAAAGTTGACTAATTCTATTGTGACTCCTTTAGAGTTGTTGCATATAGAGTTGTTCAGACCTATTAGTGTCAAGAGTGAAGGCGACAAATCTTATTGTTTGGTAGTGACTGATGATTACTCAAGGTTTTTTTGGGTCAAGTTTCTTGCTTCTAAGGATGAAACAATTGAAATTCTTATGTTTCTGATTGTTGGGCTTGAGACATTATTCAAATTGCAAGTCAGGAGGATTCGAAGTGATAATGGCACAGCGTTCAAGAATGGAAATATGGGTTTATTCTGTTTACAGAAAGGCATCCATCATGAATTCAGCGCTCCTTATGTTCCTCAACAAAATGGTGTTGCTAAACGGAAGAATCGAACTCTTATTGAGACGGCTCATACTATGTTATCTGATTCAAAACTGCCTGTTACTTTTTGGGCAGAGTCGATGAATACAGCTTGTCATGTTCTCAATAGGGTTTTGACCGTGAAGAAACACAACAAGACCTGTTATGAATTTCTTAACAATCGAAAACCTAATTTGGCGTATCTTTTTCCCTTTGGAAATCCTTGTACTTTGTTGAAGACTCGCAATGTTCCTACTAAATTCAGCTCCAAAGCAATTGAGGGAATTTTCTTGGGCTACGTTACAAATTCTCATAACAAGAGAGTCTTTAACAAAGAATCTCGTCAAATTGAAGAATGGTTTCATAATGACTGTGATAATCATTCTATTCCTCAGGATGTAAAAGGTCCCTCTTGGGCGTTTGATTATGATGCATTATTCAGATCTTTCAAAGAATCTCGTCAAATTGAA
The DNA here is from genome assembly GCA_023525975.1 of Smallanthus sonchifolius. Classification (NCBI taxonomy): domain Eukaryota; kingdom Viridiplantae; phylum Streptophyta; class Magnoliopsida; order Asterales; family Asteraceae; genus Smallanthus; species Smallanthus sonchifolius. The sequence continues at coordinate 24,634,554 of CM042043.1, forward strand.
GAATGGCTTCAACTTTGGGTACAACACAACATGGTGACAGTGAAGATGATGAAGCTGTGTTTCAGGAATCTTCTAATTCATCAACATCAGCCTCAGTTGAGGGGGAGTTGCCTTCAAATCTTGATGCTGTTATTCAAGCTTCAGATATCCCTCAATCCCGAGTGCATAAGAATCATCCCACTGACAACATTATTGGTGATTTGAATGCGGGTGTTCAGACGAGGCATCGTACACTTGCAGAAAATTCTTGTTTGTATAATCAGATTGTGGATACAGGTATCTTGGAGACGTGTTTGCATGCTTGCTTTATTTCTCAAACATAACCTAAAAATGTGGTTGAGGCTTTAGATGATGATTTTTGGATTGACGCCATGCAAGAAGAGTTGGCTCAATTTGATAAATTACATGTTTGGGATTTAGTTGACTTACCCAAAGGCTCAAGATCTATTGGCACAAAGTGGGTATTCAAATGCAAACGTGATGATCGTGGTGTTGTGGTACGCAATAAGGCAAGACTTGTTGTCCAAGGTTTTAATCAACAAGAGGGAGTTGATTACACCGAAGTTTACACTCCAGTTGCGAGGATTGAGGCAATACATTTGTTTCTTGCATATTCTTCTTTCAAAGGTTTCAAAGTTTTTTAATTGGATGTCAAAAGTGCTTTTCTGTATGGAAAGGTAAAGGAAGGGTGTATGTGAAACAGCTGCCTGGTTTTGAAGATTCCAAGTTTCCTGAAAAGGTGTTTAAATTGGATAAAACGTTATATGGTCTTCATCAGGCTCCTTGTGCTTGGTATGAAACTTTATCGGTGCATCTACTTGAGAATGGATTTGAGCGTGGCCAAATTGATTCTACCCTTTTCTTCAGAAAAGCAGGGGGAGATATATTACTTGTTCAAATCTATGTGGATGATATAATATTTGGATCGACGAATGTCGATATGTGTAAAGACTTTGAAAGAGTGATGACGTTGAAATTCGAGATGAGCAGCATGGGAGAATTATCGTTCTTTTTGGGTCTTCAAGTTGATCAAAAGGAATATGGTTTTTACATTCATCAAACGAAATATGTTGAAGATATTCTTAAGAAGTTTGATATGGAAAATGCTTCAGCTTTCAACACTCCAATTCCAGTTAATCACAAACTAGATTCTGACCTGAAAGGGAAAGAGGTGGATTGTCGATTATACATAGGAATGATCGGGTCTTTAATGTATTTGACAGCGTCACGTTCGGATATTATGTTTGTAGTATGTTTGTGCTCAAGATTTCAGTCTAAACCAAAGGAATCTCATTTGATTGCTGTAAAGCAGATCTTTCGATACTTAAAAGGTAAACCAAAGTTGGGATTATGGTATCCAATTAATTCTGACTTTGATTTTAAAGCTTTTACAGATTCAGATTATGGAGGTTGCGGTCTGGATAGAAAATCAACGTCTGGTGGTTGTCAATTCTTAGGGAATAGGCTTGTGTCCTGGCAATGCAAAAAGCAAACATTGTTTGACCAAAAATATTATAATGCTGACAACTTGGATTGACATGTAGTATATTGCAAATTCGGTATGAATAAGTTAGCATGTCATGATCTGATCATGTTTACTTTGAAGTTTATCGCGTATCATTTCATGCATTTTTAAATAATGTGATCATAATGAAATGATATTAGAAAGCTAATGGCAGAAAAGATCATGAAAAGGAAAGTTGTGATATTTGTGAGATAGAACTTGAATAGAAATTTCAAAAGAAGTGATAGTGTTTGAAAGTTTGAAGTGTTAGTTCATAAAATTTTTATTATTGAAGTGATTGTTTGCTGAGCCAAATATCCGTGAATATGCAGAATGCCATAGGTCAACCCTTAGATCTGCTAGGGAATTTTATATTCAGAATGTGTGTGTGCTACGTCAAAGATACTGATATGATCTTCTTACTCGCATTGTTTGACCAAAAATATATGATTCTTTATGCATTGTTTGACCAAAGATCATACCTCTAAAATGGTACTAACTCGCATTGTTTTTGTAACTATAGATTATATTCTATGTATCGGTGTACTAGGCTAGTACGCAGGAGGGTGTTCCTGCGTACTTAGCTTGTTCACCAGTTTGGTCTTGCGTACTTAGTAAGTACATAAGGTTTTTGCCTTGCGTACTTGTCAAGTACGCATGACCAAACCCTACGTACTTAGACAAGTACGCAGGTGGTATTCCTTCCCCTATAAATAGATTACTTGTCTTCATTTGTAGGTGGAACTTCTGGAACTAGGTTGAGAGGTGTCCGGGTCGGGACGAGCTCTCCCGACCCCTGGACCGTGAGCGTAGACGAGAGATGTGTACTTCTTCGGTATGTAATGTGAGATGACTTCGTTATTATGGATTACGTATCGTTGTTGTGTTGATTCTCTTCTTTATGTTCGTGTTTTTCTCTCTGTCTCGTTCTTCTTTGTTCCCACACAAATCACTAAACAGGTCCGTGTATCTCCGCTGTGCGACGAGGCTCCCGGGACCTACAATGTACAGAGAAAAACCAAAAAGATTTTGATTTTAGTTGTATCTAGATTTACTGTTTTACTTCATTAAAAAAAGTATAAAAAGATTTTAGTGTGTTTTAGCATAAACTTTGAAAAATTAAAAAAATATATATTCTTTACTTGTTTTGTTAGCATTTTAAGAAAAATCCAAAAACATTTTATTTCTATCTTCCATGAAAAATTCTTAATTATTTTGGATCAAGCTGTTGTACAGGTTACTAGGTGATTGGATTGTCGGAAAGATTGAAAAATGGATGAATTTCAAATTTTTGGCTAAGTGTTGAAGAAGGCGAACTTGTTATGTTCGCGTCCTAAGTTCACCTGAAGTTGTGGCGAACTTATTAAGTTCGCTTGAGCCAGTGAACTTGATTTCTTTGGTATATAAATAAATCATGCGAACTTGACCAATATACCTCTTTGTTGACTTGAGCGAACATATTCAGGCGAATTTGTTCCTTAGCATTCATTTATGTGATTTCGTTTTCTAAGATAGTGAAAGGGGTAAATTGTTTTGTTGTTCGAATCAAAATCAAATTGCGAGTTCATTGAAGGTAAAATCAGTCCATTTTATCCATCAATTTGATCAGAATCATCTGTTTTAATCTCATTGTTCATCGCGACTGTCGCCCATCTAATTCATCATCAGTTTGCACTTAAACACTGAAATTGAATGTTTGTTTACTTTAATCAAGTGTTGGCGATCATGTTTGTATGGTTGATTTGGGTTAATACCATCAAAATCTTAAATTTTGAATTCTGTGACTGTTCGTCGGTTTGAGCGAACTTGCTCATGCAAACTTAACAAGTTCGCCTCTTGTAACTCTAAGTGAACTTGTTAAGTTCGCCTAGGGGGCCAGTGTTGAAAGACTTGACATTTTTTCAAAGTTGTGAATTTTTTTTATTTTATTTTTATTTTTTCTTTTGTGTTTGTGTTTGAAAATTGTCATTGTCTAATCATTTGTTCTGAGCAGGTCATGGATCGTCGGGTTGAATATAAACATAATCAGGTGGCACTACTTGATCCAGAGTTAGCAGAGGCGGCCAATTATCAAGAAATCATTATTTTTCTGAACCGGTCAAGATTAAATGTTGCACTTTCTGCTAACCCACATATCAGCCTGCAATACATTCAACAGTTCTGGGAGATGGCACAACAAGACACAAATGTTGAACCACATGTGATTCTAGCTACAGTGAATAATCAAGACATTGCTATATCTGCTCAAGACATTCGTTCAGCTTTAACATTGGGTGGAGTGAATGATGACCATATTAGTTTACCAAATACCCTGATTATGGGTTGTTTTCAAAGGATGGGGTATAGGGGTAGACCAAATGATTCTCAAGCACCGAAGGGAGGTCTAGTGGGTCAATGGCGTATTTTATGTATGTGATTATTCAATGCTTATCTCCAAGGAAAGCTGGAACTGATGGTTTAAATACATCATTAAAAGCAGCCATGGTGGCTTTAACTCCGAATAGGTCGTTCAACTTTGCCTTATACATTTATAGGGAGTTGGTTATGCAAATTACACCACCTGAGGGTCAGGGTTTCTTGATGTACCCTAGATTCTTGTAGGTTATCCTGAATCATCTTATACCAAATCTACCACCGGTGAATCCTAGACTGACTCTTACTCCTATGACGAAGAGGATTTTTACTGATTGCATGAATATTAAGCAGCAAAATCTTGCTTTGATTCCAGTGGCTACTCCTCTGTTTGGGCACATAATCAATCCTGGTTATGTTGCACCACCAAATAATAATTGGATTCATGCTGATCCAGCATTGGAGTTACCACCTGCTGATAATCAAGAGGAAGAGGAAGGTGATGATGAGAATGACAGTGAAGAGACTGAAAGTGAAGATGATGATGGTGATGCTAACAATGATGATGGTGATGCTAACAATAATGATGGTGATGATAACAATGATGATGGTGATGATAACAATGATGATAATGATGATAATGATGGGAATGATTGTGAAAATGTTCAAGTGAATGCTGATGCAAATGAACCTCAAGATGAACATATAGAGGTTGAAGAGACTAGCACCAGTTCATATGGATCTGGTGAAGCTGGCGATGATGAAGAGAGTTCCTAGGATTTTAGTCCTGAGCACTATGCTCAGTTAGCTAAAGTGCCTAGGGTTACTAGGAATGTCTATGACAAACGTCAGAAGTCTCTGGGTAAAAAGAAAGTACAAATTCCAAGACGCAAGTCTGTAAGGGATCCTCCTCCCGATGCAGTACTTGGAAATAGAAAATTACAGGATGAATCTTCTAGTTCTAAAGATGATGAAGCTCCTGCAGCAAAAGGTCCTAAACTAATGGCTTCGGCTATTCATGTTGCTGAATCTGCACAAGATAGAGAGTTTGCCGATTCTTTGATCATAACTCCTATTCCTTCACAATCAAATACTCCACATGCTACTCCCACTGTATCCAAGACTCAGGATGAAGCTGGTCTGTCTATGAGAGATGCTCGTGATGATAGAATACAGGCCTTGGAAACACAGGTTTCAGGGTTAAAATCACAAGTGGATGAGTGTTGAAGCACTTTTGTGTGACAAACACTCTGGATAGTCTTAGTTTTGTACTTTCATTGTATGTATTTGTCTTTGTTTGTAAGTGTCTGTATGTATTAGTTATCGAGTTGTATTTACTAATGCATATTGATTGTTGCTAAAATCTCTAAGTGTTTTGCGCACTTAGTAAGTGCGCAGGATTAGTTCCTGCGTACTTGCTAAGTGCGTAGAGTTCAAGTCGTGAATAAATAGGATAGGTTGACAGTAGACAAGATCTTTTTCTAGAGAGCCTTTGAAGACCTTCAACATTTGCACCAGAGAAGTCGGGTTGTATTTGCTAAATCACTCATGGAGACAGGGGTGGAGGTATATATGTCGCACCGGGGTTAAGCGACCCCGCTCGATTTCAAATTTTAATTAGCGGTATAGTACCCAAATGCCGAGCGACCCTAGTCTATTTTTAGGTTGACCCCATTAGTTTAAAAAAAATAAGAATATTTGACCCCAAACTTTTTTAGAACGGTTTCGGTTTTACCAATCTGACTTTAATCTTTTGGAATTAATTTTTTTTAATTAATAGATTAATTGATTGTTACACATTTAGGCCTAAAATGTTTTAGCTACATAATTTATTAGTTTTTATAAAATAGTTGACATTAAAAAATAAATATTATATTACAAAAAACATTAACGCAAATATGTGTAACATACATATGCATGCAGACAATATATGAGTGTGGTTCCGGTACAAAATGTTGTTATCCTCAAAAACGTATGAAATGATCTTGGCCTTCCATCTTCTTAAATCAAGGGCTATTACAATCATGGTGGCATTATTGTAAATAAAATGTTGCTTTCTTATTCCAAAGGGTATTAAAGGTGTTTTCACATTTTCTACAAAATAAAGAAAGCTAAAAAACAGGGATTCATTCCCCTCTCTTTTCGTGATTTAAACTAATTTTTTTAATTTATTGTTTATTGTTATTTAAATTATTGTGACTATGTAAACGTAACCAATAAAAGTATAAAACTATATATGACCTGAAGGCCAATACAAATATGTTATGATAACAACACATACTATAACAAACACAATATTTTATGAAACAACACATTAAAAAAAAATCAATGGTTGTTAGTTTTTAGCAACTTTCAGCGTGATGTTCCATATTTTATTAAAAAAACTAGGTTAGAATCTCGTATATTACACGGGTTAAATAAATATAATTTTATATAATTAATAATAAAAAAAATTACGTTTTTAAAAACTCGTGTATTACACGAGTTGAATAAAATATAATTTTGTCTTTTAACACAAACACTCTTCAAAATATGTCTACTTTAACGTGACAATTTTAAATTTTATTAAGTTCATTTTTAAAACATTTTTTTAACTTGGTATTAATTTTTTTATGTAATTGATAAATGGTAATACATATTAAATTCATTTGTTTAATGATATAATAACAATCCATAATTAAATAAAAAGTATCCATAATTAGATTGCTGTTAAATATTTAAAAATGTATTTCTTTTAATATAGTAATTAATAGAAGAGAGAGGCCGGAAAATCATTCTAAGAATGCATCAGAAGGTGACACGTGTCACACAATTTTACTCTTTTATTAAGTAGTATAGATATAGATGTTTATGACTATGTAAAAATAACAGATAAAAGTACAAGAATACATATGATCGGAAGTCCAACACAAATATGTTATGATACCCACACAAATTTAAACAACACACTATTTTATGAAACAACACGGTGTGTTTATGTTAACAACACATAAAAAATATATCCGCTTAATCCCTACTGTAATCCTTTTTTTCTGAACAATCCTCAGAATCCAAAAAAAAAAAAAATACAAAATATAATTTTTTTAGAATTAACATATGTTAACAATAGTAAAATAATAAGAACATAAAACACCAAACCAAAAAGAATTTTGATTTTTGATACATCCAGATCATCATCGTCGTCGTGTTCATGTTAACATCTCGATCTTAATTCGCTATACACAAAATTATTGTAGTTAATATGTCTCAGATCTCAACTGGATTCATATTCTATACTGCCCTAATCTAGATCTGGTCGAGGTCTCCCATGGTTTCCAAACGGACCCAATCATGAATCCTTTGGAACGCGTATAAGGTCAATTGCTTTTGTTTGATCGATCTTGACCTAACAAAAAACACATAAAGAACGATTATCTACACATAATACATATTACCAAAATGAACAGTACGAATAAAACTCGAAAAACAAAGGATGAACTATTACCAACACATAATACACATAACCAAAAATATAAACAACACATGACCACTATTACCATAATCTAAACAACACAAGATCCATTTGGTTTTGCATCGCCATTGATATTTCTTCTGATGAATGGTTTGAGAGAGATGTTTGTTATATGAATTATTGTTTTGCATAATCTCATAATTTGTATTAATACTAATAAAATTTAAAAAAGGAAAAACGTATAACTAGTAACAGTCATGCAACTTTTAAGGGATTTCCAAATTTAAAATTCAGAACAATGATATAAATTCCCTTTACCAAAAAAGTCAAATTGTCCATGTGTCATTTCCCTATTGGTTCCTACATTTATTAGGTTAATATTGTTTTGTATATGATCATACCTCTTCAATATATTATAAAAGTTTATATGTATACGTTCGGTTCGGTTTTTTCGGTTTTCAAAAAATGCAAAACTGAAACCGAACCGTAATTTTTGGTTTTTAAAAAATACAAAATCAAACCGTCATTTTTAGTTTGGGTCAGTTTTTCGGTGTGTTTTTTTTTGTTAATTCAGTTTCGGTTCGGTTATTTCGGTTTTTACTCACCCCTGTCCCGAACCTTGAAAAAAAATATGAACCTTAAAAAAAAGTTTAATTAATTCTATTAATTAAGCTCATAAGTTAATTAATTTAAAGCCATAAGTCTATTTAAACCTAATTATAAAAACAAACCTAAACTAGCACATAAGTTATCCATAATCCATTAAAGAATTAACCCAGCTAGCCTATTTATTTAGTATTAATGTTTTAAAAAAAATCTCAAACATTTAATCAGGGATGATTACACTTCTATTCCAATTTCTAGATTTCCAAAGTCTGAAGTTTCCTGCCTCCTGGACGTCTTTCAAGCTTCGATAAAAAAACAAAATTTCTGTCTTCCATTCTTCCAAGTACACGATGATCAAAGAAAACAACCCACGCAAAGACGATTTAAATTCAAGCAAAAACAAGGTTAGTTTCCAAATTTTTTTATTCCAAACTTGAAATTTTAGGTTACTGATTATTTAATCTTTATTATTGATTCTTTTTTAATGGGTCGTTTTCAAAAGATGAAAACCCGTATAGAACAACTATAAGATCTAATGTTTTTTCTAATTTCTAATAACATTGTACTTTTACAATTTGTTTTTTTATTGACGATGTATTTTCATTATCGTATCATATCTTAATTATGTGACCGACCCGACCCCACCTAATCACCTGAACCGAACCGCCGAACCACCCAGAAAATCGTAGCCGGGAACTTAGAAATTTGAGTATCGAAAAAAACGACCGCACTGGGAAAAATTCCTAACTCCGCCATTGCATGGATAATTCCTTTTGAAGACCATCACTTGAAGAGATTTTTGGTTCCAAGTTTGAAGCTTGGTTGTGTAAAGTTATTTTTAGTCTGCTCAACTTTGAAGTTCAAGATCAACTGCATGTACTTGGTGCTGCTTCAACTGGAATATAACCATACAACAATTGGAGCAGAGCTACTCACTTACCCTCGTCGGAAACTGTTTCGATAGAATGTAGCAAATTGACCGTTTCATCTACTCATCTAGCCCATCGATTCCACTTAGCCTGCTGCATATGGAGTTCCAATCCAAAACCTAAAGTTTGAAATCTTTCTTCCTACTGCTAGTTTCAATTGGAGTCGACCAGTCCCAAGCCTTGCTTAGTTGTCTCTTATTTCAAGTCATTTTCCTAGTAGCGTTTTAGTTCTTGCTGCTTATTTAACTTGGTGAACTGTACATGATGTATTATTTGTTTTGCTATTAAATAAAACTAGTAATTTTACCCCCGCGCGTTGCGGCGGCTTCAAAACGTAGCATAACTCGAATTCTCGCGTCATGCGACGTGAATTGGATCTTAAACGGTTGAGGCGGTTACAAAAGAAATATAGTTAGGTATATAAAAAAAAACATATGAAGTTATGGCTACTCATTTAACCCTGAAAGAAAATGTAAAAAACAAAAGAAAAAAAAATGTTTTGACATAAAAGAAAAAAACCAAAGAAAATCGGATCTTAAACGGTTGACACTAAAGTACTTAAGTACATAAAAGCAACGTACGAATTTGTGGCGGACGGTTTTGGAGATCAAACCATAGACATAAAAATGTATTATGTTTCTTACATTACGCCTAATAATTAAAAAAAGAGTAATAACAAAAAAAAAACAAAGAAAAAAAGTTTGTTGTACTCAAAAAGAAAAAAATTGAAAAAGGTTGTGGATAAGCCGTCTTGAACCTTTGACCTTCAAATGGGAAGTGAGGTTGTAAGGGAATTAACCATAGGGCCAAGCAAGTCAAATGTTCAAGTTGTCTGTTTTCATTTATTTATATAAAATTAAAAAGATCTCAAACTTCCTACTCATTTCACAAGGAAGGAGCAAGTCAAATGTTCAAGTTGTGTGTTTTCATTTATTTATATAAAACTAGGTTAATCACGGGTAGAAAATTAAAACTCAAACACGTAAAATATATAAAAAATTTTTTTATTAATGATTGATATCAAATGTTACAAAATGCAATTGTGCACAACATAAAAAGAACGTTACATTGGTAATTACAAATCTACAAATACTTCTTTGTATACAACATTTGTTGTTTGCTTGCTGAGTTTTCCATCTTTATCTAATATTAAAAGTTTGACTCCATCTTTATCAATTTAGGAGTTAAAAGTTTCTCCTTGTCATGTAACATGCCAACTGATATGGGCTTCACGCGTATTTTTGTTGCTGATAAACTTGTGTTTTCATCAATATCATAAAACGTCTTCAAGGTTGCATTTCAAGTCACAATGTGTAGATCTTACGAAAGAGTTGTTTTCATTCATCATCAAACTTTTGCATGTACTCTTCTCAAGCTCGATTATAGGTGTTGAATTATCACCGGTCATTGAAGTAACATCCTTAAAATAGGCACAATAGTTTACACAATTAAAAATTTATTACATAAAAAAATGCCATAAGTAATAACTAATTAGAAGCTATTCAAACCTTTAAATGAAGGGTATCATAAGCATCAAAATCTTGGGAGGTTAGATTTAAATACTCTGTATTAACAGGCTATGTTTTAAGTAGAAAGCAATATGTTAGATTTAAAGAAGATATAATAATATTAATATTAATATATAATAATAAAAAATAATATTCAATAACCTATTCAATGTTGAACTTCTTTTGTAGTTCACTCATTATTGTAGGATCATCAGTTAATTTAGAAATTGTATAAGACTTGATTCTCGTTTTCAAGTTAAACTTTGTGAAATCTATTTTAAAGGCAAATTTCATGCCAAGCAAAGAATTTAGTTCTTCAGGAAAAATACTGATATCACTTCCCTGAGAAAAATAATAGAGAATAAATATATGCTTAAATTAAAAACAAAACAAATCAAGTATCTTAAAAACTATAAATTAATTTAAAAGCATGAAAACATACCTCATCAATATTTTCTATTAAATCTTGTGCAGATTTTTTAAGAAGTTTTCTACCATCACTGTTAAAAATAGTCAGTGACACAACTCCAGTAGTGTCTTGTACTCTAATTGAAATTTTAAACCTAAAACATTTAGAACAAAGTTTAAATTAACATTCGTAGATCATAAAAAAATGTTAGTTTTAATTATGATAAAAAGAAAAACTCTTCAAATGTAATTAAAAAAACCTTGGAACAGCAGATACGATTTCTTGATTGCATTTTGAATCTTTACATTCGAAAATGTAATCTCCAAACCCAACAGAGCCATCGACATCCTCATGTGAAAGGTATTTTTTTGTTGCCATCTAGAGGATTTTTTGCAAGCATAGTTATACCATTCATATTGGGGTTTGTGGCTCAATGGTAGAGGAAAATCCTCTAGAAACACTAGGGTTTGAGGAGGTCATGGGTTCAAGTCTCACTCCCAATAGGAATTAAGAAATTTGTCTTTCAAAAAAAAAGTAATACCATTCATCATCATGACGTAAACATCTTATTGTTCTAAGAACAATAAGTGATTTAACCTATAAGAGTTGTATGTAAATTACTTTTATATTTTTTTAAGTGTTAATATACTTAATTTGAAAGGAATTTAAATCATAACATTACATTAGGAATTTAATATACTCAATTAGTATACGTAGTAATGACTACGTAGAATTTATATTATTGATTAGTAATTATATTAGTAATAATTATAATTAGTATTAGTAATTAGTATTAGTATTAATAATTAGTATTACTATTAATATTAATAACAATTCTTGATAGAAGATTTAGGGGGAAAATTATTGAGGATTTATTGAGAAGTTAATAAGGGCCATATTTTGGAAGGAATTGGATTGTGGCTAAGGAATTAGAATTTAATGGAATTGGAATTAATTTCACCAAAATATTGAAATATGTTTGGTTTGTAAGTTTCTTAATGCAATCAAAATTAGAAAAAATCAAATGACAGTATTACCTCCACCCCACAAATACTTTATGCCCTTCCCATATTGAATCGACCATGTGATTAATCTTCATCGACTCATCGCTCATCTTCTTCGTTCGCTTCACATATTGAATCGACCATTTTGATTTTTGGATGTTCGCTTCACATATTCACCACTCCATCTACTTCTTCTTCGTTCGCTTCAAGGTTCGGTTCTTGGTTTTCATAAATCAAACATACATGAATATGTGAAGAAGATGAATTTATGTATCTTTTGGTTCTTTGATTTGGATTTCCTTATGTGTAAGTTCTTTAGTTTCGATTCAGTGATTTTTTATTTGGATTTTTTTGTGGGCTCTTCGATTTGGTTTTTTGTAGTTTTTTTTACTGTGGGTTCTTCCATTTGGGTTCTTCAAAAGCAAAAATCTACGAAGAAGTTTATTTTTTCTTTATTTTCGTTTTGGAATGTTGTGGGTTCTTCAATTTGGATTTTTTTTATTTTTGTATCTGGGATGGATTTTTGTAAATTTGATTTTAGACCCTACATGAATTTTGTATATGTAAAAAGGGTTGAAAGGAAGAAGATAGAGAGTGTTTTGGTAATCAATTCAACATTCCATTGGAAAGTTTAGAATTTCATTGGAAAGTTTAGAATTCCATCACAAGTGTGAAGGAATGTTAAATTCCTTTAGTTGTTGGAATATTTTCCAATTCCAATTCCAATTCCATCGTGTGTCAACCAAACACGTTTTTGGATGGAAAACTTTTCAATTCCAATTCTAATTTATTTGGATTCTGTTAATCAAACGGGCCCTAAGTGTCAACAACAAGTAGGGGTGAGCATTCGGTTCGAACCGGACCGAACCAGGCCAGAACCGTGAACCGTTTGTATACAAATATGCTAACTGAGAACCGGACCGTATATAAACAGTTCGGGCCTGACCGAACCGTATTAAACGGTTCGGTTCATGCTTAAATCCTGGACCGAACCGATTAAGAAAAAACAAATTATGTTCCAATCCAACTCAATAAAACAAAAAACAAAAAGTTCCAATCCAACTCCATAAAACATAAAACAAACCCAAAATACTCCACAAAACAAATAAAAGTTTCAAACCTACAAAACAAAAACCAAAGTTCCAGACTTGAATCTTCAAACTCCAACCAAAATACTTTCAATCTTCAATCATTCACTCATCAATCGTTACTGATCCGATGTTTTCATAAATATCTAAAAGAAAGTAACTATTAGAAACTATAACTTTCCATGAATTACAATTACATAGCAAATCAAATAAACTAACCGTTGGCAAGTTCTTCTAGTTTATCAAAATCATCGCTTTCGTTGATTTCTTTACTTGATTTGCGAATCTAATTTTGTGTACAAATTAAAGCTTGAACAAGAGGAGGCGATAACGAACTTCTATACGAGTTTAGTACCCGACCCCCGGTACTAAAAGCGGACTCTAATACAACCGTTGAAACTGGTATAGCTAATATATCTAGATAAGAAACAAAATTAGGCTTAGCACGAAGATAAATCAGTTAATAAACATAAAAAATAAATAATACTATTACCTTTGGCCATTTTGGAAAGAGTCGGATAACGAGCCGAATTTATCTTCCATCACGTTAGAATATCAAAGCTGCTAATACTCTCTTAAATGTCATCCTTCAAATATTTCTCTAGTTCTGTTTTAACACCAAAAGGAGCCCCAACTCCCTTATATTGTTGAAAAGCATCAAGAAACGAGTTTTCACCCGTTCCATAATGTTCAAATTTGTTTTGTGTTTTAGGGGGATCGTTTAAACCACTACCATACAAACGGTCATACTCATCAACCAACAATTGCATCTCATTTTTAACTCCATCAACCATTGCATCAACCATCTTTTTGAACTCCTCATTTGTCATTATTTTGTCTTTCCTAATCAAGTTACATTTTCTTTCACAAGAAAAGTGTATAATTTGGAGCTTCTTTCGAGGATCCAAGATGACAGCAAATTCAAACAACATGTTTTTCCTATCTTCATCTCCAAAATATTTATCAAACTTTTGTCTCACCAGTGCTATCATATCCTTAAAATGGCTAATTTTTTCCAACTCATTCTCTTTTACCATTCGATCAAGGTTATCACCCAGATCCATAACCTCTCAAAAGAACTGATGTGATATACCACAGTAGTTTGCCTTTTTTTATTCCATCTTCCTTGACTTCTATAAAATATTTCCAAACAGTAGAAGTGTACTTTCTTTTTTTCTGTTCCGCTTTTTGTTTACCACTTCGTTGCTTATCCATGTGTTGGTTTTGGTCATCATCGCCGCTTGATATGTGTTGTGAATCCATCTAAATACAATTAAAATCAAACAATAAAATAACTAGAAATCAAATTAACCGACCGTATAAAAAATAACAATGTTGACCCCAACTTGTTTTGTCACCCCTAGTGGTTTAACCCAATGTGGTTATGATGATAATGGGCAAATGTCCAAATATATTATAATTAGGATTTTTTTTGAACCATAATAACAAGGTATTCGAAGCAAAAGAACATGACACAACCAGAGATGATTCTAGGAAAACAGATATATATTATAATCTAGGAAAACAGGTGATTGAAAATGTCACACCCCCAATTTCAACTAACGGAGTTTTACCGTTTGGGAAGTGACGAACCAGGATCTCAGACGTTAGTTACTTTGAACGACTCTACATGGGACTCAAAATGAAAATATCATACTAATCAGAGTTTCAATGCGGAAGCGTAAAGAAAGTAAATGCGCAAACACACGCACCCAAAACCAAAGTCCAAAAGTCCAAAACGTCCAACCAAACCAAGTACAATAAAATAATCCAAACAAATATAAATAAGTCATAATCAAAGTAGTTGAATCCCATGCATGCCCTAATGTGCACCTGTGTCTTATCTTAGTGTCCTGAGAAAACATGTAAGAAAATATGTCAACACGAGGTTGGTGAGTTCATAGGTTTCAATATATGTAAATAAGCGTTTACCAGATTTATGTTCATTCAGTATGTATCTATAGGTAACTAACATATGTTCAAGTTCAGCTCAAGCGCTCGCAACCGAAGCTGACTGTTTGTTTATTTGCCTCCTGCCAGGTCTATCAACACTGGCGGTGTGAGTAGGCTAACATTTCACCCGTTCGATCTCTAATCGAGTTAGCGCGACTAACGCGGGTGTGATTTGTCAAACCCAGTACTACTACTAAATATTACCTCGCTAAGATCCATATTAACGGTCCGATATAAGTTGAGGACTTTCTGTGATAGCGTGTTACGCTTAGCTTTAACATTGATATCATACGAATTACAAAATCCCAAAATTGTTTAATCATGTTTTCTCCCCCAAGTTAAAACAGTAAAAAGGGGCCGTGAAAACTCACCTGCATTGAGTTGTAGGTAGTATCACACAAAGGATAAGTTGGAACCACGTGTGTAAGTCTCAAACGACTTACGAATGCCCTAAAATTATAAACACATAAATTAGGGACAAAAATGGGAATTATTGGGATACGCGACGACGACACGGAATGTTGAACGTCTTAAAAGAAACGCTCTAAAGATCAACGAGTAGACGAACGTGTCCACGAGAATACAGATTTCTAGGTTAAATAATTTAGAACGATTACGATATGCGACGAAAGACAAAAATTACAATAATTAATAACTATATTCAATCGCATTCGTCATTAAGTATTGATTTAGAAAAATAATATTACTATATTATTTTTAAACTCGCATAGTTAATACGATAACTATTTATGTGACAAAAATAATAATATATTATTTTTATTCGAGAATATAATTACGGGTAAACAATATGAATATTTATAACTTTGAAACGTTACAAAAAATAATATGAATATATTATTTTATAAATAGATTTTAATAATAAATACGGTTTGCAAGGCCAAACTAGGGTCCACGGGTGGTTTCCGAGCTCAAAACATTTTTATATATTAATATAATGATACGGGGTTTGATTTTATATTAAAATAATAGTGGAAAATATGGTTTAAAAATAAAACAGTGGGGAGGGATTCGAACCCGGGTCCCTCCCCTATACGCACAACACTTTAACCAGTTCCACTACCCGGTGCTTCGCAAACAATACCCGATTTAAATTCTTTTAACACACAGTCGGTGTGTTCATCCCTTCCCTTTCGAACCCGAGACCAAACCAACCCAAATAGCAACGAAATCGACCATGGTTTGGATCTGATGAATATGGGTTTTGTTTATCGGGGGTTTGCGAATCAGAGGTCGCGTTTAATTGCAAAAACAATACGTTCGAAGCTGTTAATTCAAGTTTTAAATCGCCGAAACCCTAGATTATAAACATTGATTCAATTGATCGATTCTGATATTAAAAGTTGTTGAAATGATGGGGCTTTTACATGTTTGAACACTGTGAATCCACTGATATAGTTTAATTTGGTTCAGGTTGTGTCTGGGATCAAAAACCCCAAATTAGAATATGAACAAACCCTAGTTTCCAGATCGAGATCAATTCGATATTATGAAAATGAATTAGCATAGGGTTTTCAATGTACAGAGGATTGCGAATCAAATGGTGTGAATTAATTGGATTAAAACAGACCGTAAGGTAGGGTTCGATCAAACTGCATATGCATGAACCCTAGAATCTTAATTTCAACCGAATTGATGTAATAATCCCAAATTGGTATTGGGCTTTCGATCTGAATGTTAAAACGAAGCTAAGGGTGGGGTTATTTACCAGTATAGACGCCGGATTGATGGAGATCGACTAGAACAGGTTCCAGCTGTGAATGACTTGTTCTACGGTGACTCCTGTTGCTATTCCGGTCGACTTGAAGGGTTAATCAGGTTCTGTGGAGTTCGAGTATGATACGCAGATGGTTTAATTGTGATATTATCATATGACATGATCGAATTTGATCATTCTTGCCGGTACAGTCGACGGTTATGTCATTATTGTTCATAATTGGTGTTAATTCGAGTTAATGGTAGTGTAATGGCTCTAATGATGTGCGTTTATGACAAGGATTGTGTATTTCGGTTACAACCTCCACGAATTTCCGTTATGGAGTTCAATTTTTGAGTCAAGAACACACGGGTTTGACTTTTAAAAGTCAAACTGAACACAAAACTCTTAAATTTTGACTTAGAAGGTCAACAAAATAGGTTTAGGGTAATTACAGCCTTAGTCCTTGTAGTTTGGGTGAATTTGTGTTTGGAAAATGACATAATTTGTCCCTGAGGTTTGTATAAAGGTAGAAATAGTCCCTGAAGTTTTAGATTGAGTTAACTGGGTTAATATTTAACCGGATTTGCTAACGGAACTAACTGAAAAGTCCGGATTGTCACATCATCCCCTAGTTAAAAGAATTTTCGTCCCGAAAATTAAATAACTATAAAAAAAAAATTTCCCGGGATATCACATCATCCCCTAGTTGAAAGAATTTCGTCCCGAAAATTAAATAGTACCTTAAGAATTTGACACGGAGTGCTTGAACAGATTAGGATATTTACACATCATCTGATCCTCGCGCTCCTACGTGAATTCCGGTCCGCGTTTCGAGTTCCAACGAACTCTAACAATAGGGATTTTTCTGTGCTTTAACGATTTGACTTCCCTATCCATAATTTTCACGGGTTCTTCGATGAAACGCAACTATTCATCAATGTGTAGTTCCTCAAGAGGAACCGCGAGAGATTCGTCTACTAGACATTTCTTCAAATTTGAGACGTGAAAGACGTTGTGTACACCACTAAGTCCTTCAGGTAAGTCTAGTTGATACGCTACTGGTCCGATTCTCTTCATTATCTTGAATGGTCCAACATAACGAGGATTCAGTTTGCCTCGTTTCCCGAAACGAATGACACCTTTCCAAGGTGAGACTTTGAGTAAGACCATGTCACCTATTTGAAACTCGGGTTTACAACGCTTGTCGGCATAGCTCTTTTGACGATCACGAGCTGCCGCCATACGGTTTCTAATTTGAACGATCTTTTCGGAAGTTTCAAATACAAGTTCAGGACCTGTAAGTTGACTATCCCCAACTTCGGTCCAACAAATAGGAGAACGGCATTTTCGTCCATAAAGTGCTTCAAATGGAGCTGCCTTGATGCTAGTATGATAACTGTTGTTGTAGGAGAACTCCACCAACGGTAGGTGAGACTCCCAAGTGTTACCGAAATCAATCACACAAGCTCGTAGCATGTCCTCCGGCGTTTGAATAGTACGTTCTGTTTGGCCATCCGTTTGAGGATGGTATGCTATGCTCATATCTAGACGCGTACCTAAGGCTTTGTGTAACGACTGTCAGAAACGAGAAATGTGAATCATGCATCACGATCCGAAATGATAGAGATTGGCACCCCGTTCCGAGAGACTATTTCTTTCAAGTAAGTACGAATAAGCTTATCCATTTTGTCGGTATCTTTGATTGCTAAGAAGTGAGCGGACTTTGTTAATCGATCAACAATTATCCAAATGGTATCACATCCGGTAGGAGTTCGTGGTAATTTGGTGATGAAATCCATGGATATTTGTTCCCATTTCCACATGGGAATGTCTGGTTGTTGGAGAAGACCGAATGGTTTTTGATATTCAATTTTGACCTTCGCGCAAGTTAGACACTTACTAACATAGGTGGCTATATCGGCCTTCATCTTCGGCCACCAATATAGCACCTTTAGATCATGGTACATTTTGTCGGAACCTGGATGTATAGAGTAACGAGATTTATGAGCCTCATCCATGACTAGTTCTCTTAAATTTCCGAATACCGGAATCCATATTCGCTCGGCGAATTAGCGAATACCATCAGATTTGACTTCAAGTTGTGCTTCCATACCGCGTGTACCTTCCAGCGGTAGGTTTTCCTCTTTTAGGGCTTCGAGTTGAGCACTACGGATTTTGTCAGGTAATCCGGGGTGAATAGTAAGCTGTAATGCTCGAACTCGTTTAGGTTTTGTTTCTTTTTTACTTAGGGCATCAGCTACAACATTAGCTTTACCCGGGTGGTACCGGATCGCACAGTCATAATCATTCAAGAGTTCGACCCAACGACGCTGTCGCATATTCAACTCTTTCTGGTCAAAAATGTGCTGAAGACTCTTGTGATCGGTGTAGATGGTGCATTTGGTACCGTACAAGTAATGTCTCCATATCTTAAGTGCGAAAACTACAGCTCCTAACTCTAAGTCATGAGTGGTGTAGTTTTTCTCGTGGACCTTTAGTTGACGTGAAGCGTATGCGATCACCTTTTCGCGTTGCATTAAGACACAACCCAGACCCTGGATAGATGCATCACAATACACTACAAAATCATCGGTTCCTCCCGGAAGAGCTAGAATAGGTGCACTGCAAAGTTTCTGTTTAAGATGCTGGAATGCTGACTCTTGGTTATCGCCCCAGTTATAGGCTTTACCCTTTTGAGTTAAGGCAGTGAGAGGTTGTGCAATTTTTAAAAATCCTTCGATGAATCGATGGTAATATCCAGCCAATCCCAGAAATTGTCGCACCTTAGTCGGAGTTGTCGGTGCTGCCCAATTCTTGATGGCTTCTATCTTTGATGGGTCAACATGTATTCCTTTCTTGTTAACCACATGACCTAGAAACTGAACTTCCCGAATCCAGAATTAACACTTAGAAAACTTAGCATACAGTTGCTCTCGCTTAAGTAATTCCAAAATTAGGCGTAGATGTTCCTCATGTTCTTCCTTGTTCTTGGAATAAATGAGGATGTCGTCGATGAAAATGATAACGAATTGGTCAAGGTAAGGCTTACACACACGGTTCATGAGGTCCATGAATACCGCAGGTGCATTGGTTAATCCGAAAGGCATGACCATAAACTCGTAATGGCCGTACCTTGTCCTAAATGCAGTCTTAGAGATATCCTCTTCTCAGACTCGTAACTGATGGTAGCCGGACCTAAGATCTATTTTGGAATAGAAACTTGATCCTTGGAGTTGATCAAAGAGGTCATCTATGCGAGGCAAAGGGTAGCGATTCTTGATTGTGACTTTATTCAGTTCCCGGTAGTCAATACACATACGGAAAGTCCCGTCCTTCTTCATTACAAATAGTACCGAATCTCCCCACGGCGATGAACTTGGTCAGATGAAACCTTTATCCAACAAATCTTGCAATTGAGTGGACAACTCTTGTAATTCACTAGGTGCCAGTCGGTAAGGTGCCCGAGCAATCGGTGCTGCTCCGGGTGCTAGATCAATTTGGAATTCAACTTGACGGTGAGGTGGCAGACCAGGAAGATCCTCGGGAAATACTTCCAAGAATTCACGAACGATGGGAATATCTTCAATCTTCTTCTCTTCTGATGGCTGCTCAGCAACGAGAGCCAAAATAGCCGTATGCCCCTTTCGAAGGCATTTTTGTGCTTTCATAAAAGAAATGATACCCATGACTGCACCAACTCTTTCGCCCTGAACGGAAAGGGTTTCTCCACTCGGGAGAGGAATACGAACAATCTTCTCATGACAGATAATTTCAGCTTGGTTTTTAGATAGACAATCCATGCCGACAATTACATCAAAACTACCAAGTGTGACCGGCATAAGGTCGATATCAAATATATGTCTAGCTAGCTCAAGCTTACATCCCTTAAGAATGTGAGTTGCTTCAATTATTTAGCCATCAGATATCTCTATTATATACTTAGCTTCTAACAGAGTTGGAGTTCCTTTTATCATATCACTAAGTTTCTTAGATATAAAACTTCTATCAGCACCAGTGTCAAAAAGGACAGAAGCAAAGTAATTATTTAAGAGAAACTTACCGGTGACCACATTATGATCGTAACGGGCTTCTCCAGATCCTAGTACGAAGGCTCGTCCCTTCGCACCATTTCCTCCACCATTGCTATTGTTACCCCCATTGTTGTTATTCTGGTTAGGGTTGTGGTTTCCATTACCCCCTTTCTTCAATTGAGGACAATTCTTCCGAATATGTCATTCCTTTCCACACTCAAAACAACCCCTTGTGGATCCAGGTTGTTGAAAGGGATGTTTAGCTTGTAACTCACCCCTACAATCCTTGGCAGCATGACCTATTTTGCCACACCTCTGGCAACGATTGCAAAACCCGAAGTGATGGAAGTTGCACTTGTTACACTTCAGAGACTTCCCCACGTAACCACCATGGTTTTGACCTGAAGAGGTCGACTGGTTGAAGTTCTTAGTAGGCTCAAACCTACGCTGCTGCTGTTGCTGCGGTTGATTAAACTGGGGTTGGTTGGGCTGGGGTCCTTTGGAGTGAGAGTTGGAATGGGTGTGGGTGTTGGAATGGTGATCAAACTTGAGTTTGTGATTGTCGGTGGGTTTAGAGATCGAACCTCTCAGAGGTAGAGTCCCTTGAGTCACCGCGTGATCGGTTAACTTATGGGCAAGTCGGATAGTTTGTTGGATGGTGGCAGGATTGGATGAAGTAACCATGCTTTGTATTTGAGGCACTAGACCTCCAATGTAAAGCTCAATTCTCTTGTAATCAGGGGTCACCATATGCGGGCACATAGTATTCCTCCTTCATCATTTATTTAAATTCCTCCCACGGGAGTCCATTTGCCATGGCCAGACCCAACATTTGGACCTGGGCGTTCCACCATGTGAGAGTCGGGCCGTCCAAAGTTCCAGCGGCAAACTTTACCTGATTAGCCACGGGGCAGTTGCACATGGCAATCACTGATTCTACCTTCTCAAACCAACGAAGTAGTCCAACGGCTCCTTCAGCTCCACTAAAGGCGTAGGGCTTACAATCCATGAATGCCTTGAAAGTGCAGGCTGGTTGCTGATTCTGCTGGTTTTGCTGGCCTGGATTTAGGAACAAAATAGGATTGGGATTATAGGGTTTAGGAAGATGTTTTTAGAAGATGGATTGACATTATTAGTCAATATCTAAAGCCTTTACCTGCAGCATTATGTGCTGCTAGAGCCTCCGCCACACTATCGTTTATTAGTGTCGCTAGCTCTGCTACCGTCATGTTAATGGTACCTCGACCACCGACACGACCTCCGCGTCCTCTCCCTGACATGATTCTTCACAATCACAAATGAAAAACAATGAGAAATATATCGCATATTAAACATTATTCAGGTATGAGTAAGAAGATACAACATCTAATATTTTGAAAATTAAATAAATTGTAAGGCTACAAAATAAATAACTCAAACATTAAACTTCTCATGCTTTTATTGAATGGGAACAACCTTACCCATCTAGGTTTGAAAAGAGAAATAACATAAGCAAAAACAGGCATGAAAAGGAAGATAGAATAGGAAGATCATCAAGCATCTTCGTCATCGGAAGAAACATACTATTGTGCATCGTCTATCTCCACCGGTTCCTCCTCGGGTGGCTCTTCCTCAAAGGGCTCCTCCTCACCATCAGAAAGTGGAATCTCCTCAAGAAACAGGGCTGCTTGTAGTTGGGCTTCCAAATGAGTCACTCTCTCTTGAAGACCTTCAGCAGTGTGGTTTGCTACATGTAGCTGAGCTTCCAGAGCAGCCACTCTCTCCAGGACTCCTTCCATGTCATTGTCCGAGGTGTCCACCCTCATCTCCAAATGTGTCACACGATCCACCAAAATGATATGGACCTGGTCAGTTACTGCTAGTTCAGTAGTCAAAAGCTCTATCCCTACCTTATTCTCCTCTATTTGGGGCTCTCTCTTCAGAATATCAGGTATCTCATCAGTAGCATCTTTCACAATGCTCAACTGTGACAACCTGACTTTCCAGGTTAACTCAGTTAACAATTCCGTTAAAAATCCTATAGAAAACTTAACCCCGTTAACTGAAACCAGTTAAACCTAACCCCAGGAGCCATTTCTGTCAGTTTTGTATCTCAAACTATAGGGACTAAATCTGAAATTAAACCATTCTTGATATCGGTTGACTTTTGAAAGTCAAACCGTATATCCTTGATCGAATTCGAATCCCATGATGGTTTTTAATCAAAATCGAAACTGAAACCATTCGAATTCGGCCATTAACGGTCTTAACTACCGACTTAACCATCATCAATGCCGAAATTAATCAAGTTAATGAGTTATAACTCATAACCGTCGACACTATGATTTCATACCAACGAATTCGATCATTTCAATTGTTGTTCTCGCAAACAAACTACCTGCACACGAAAGACGAGACCCACTGTAGCTTCTGCACGCGTTGAATCGATCGGAGAAGCATCCACACTCGCCGGAGAGCAAACCATTCTCGGTCGACACTTGTTCTACTAGTACACTACCAATTCGAGCATCATTCTGGTAACTCTTACATCCTTTAGCTTCATTTTTACATCAAGATCGTAAGCCCTAACCTAATCGGGGCTTACATTACCAAATTGAACCCAATCCAGATTCTAGGGTTCATACGAAACCGACTTAATCAAACTTTATTTTAGAACCTGTTTAAATACAATTAAATTATATCATTAGATTCGTAATCCTCCATTTGATGAAAGCCCTATGCCAATTCACTGCCATAATATTGAATTGACCACGATCCGGAATCTAGGGTTCTACATAAAATCGATTTGGGGGTTTCGACCTTAAACTCAACCACAATCAAATTAAATTACTTGGTTAGATTCGCAATGAACGAATGAGTAAAAGCCCCATGATTTCAAGGATTTCTA
Source organism: Smallanthus sonchifolius (assembly GCA_023525975.1). Lineage (NCBI taxonomy): Eukaryota > Viridiplantae > Streptophyta > Magnoliopsida > Asterales > Asteraceae > Smallanthus > Smallanthus sonchifolius. The sequence goes on from CM042043.1 coordinate 24,657,993, forward strand.
ACATCAGAAATATTCAAATCGATCCCACGTTTTCAAATTAGGGTTTCGGCCTTCAATCTCTAATTATCGATTCAGAACTTGATGTTTTTCAAAATAAAACTCACCCCAGGTTCGGAATTTTGTAAGGAACACAACCCATGTGTCAATTGAATCAGTCGTTATCAAAATCGATGGATTTGGAAGGTGATTTGATTCGGGTTCGTATGAGGGAGATACCTCAGTGAGTTTTTGATTAAAACCATTCTCGATCCGGGTTCTGTTGCGACAGCCTAGCGGCCGGGACTGGTTAAGACAGTGTGCTCACAAGGAGGGAACCCGGGTTCGAGTCTCCCTCCCCCTGTTTTAGTTTTAATTATTTTTAAGTATTAGATATATTTAAAAACCATTCCCTGTACTATTATATTAATAGATAATTATGCTTTGAAACCCGGAAACCCCCGTAAGCTCGGGTTTGACTATTAACCCATTTTTATAGTATTTCCACTTTTAAAAATAATATATTAGATTATTATCGAATAAAAATAATATATTTATATTATTTTCAAACCATAACTCCTAGTATAAAATAATATATAGTTTTATATTATTTCGTCTCGTTTAATTAATTCATGTGACGTTTTAAAATTTAAATAATATAATTTGTATATTATTTAACCACGTTATATATTCGACTAAAAATAATATATTTATTATTTTTTCCCCACAAATGATTATTTAGTTAATCCTTCGAACCTAAAAAATAATATATTAAATTATATTATTTTCCTAGACTTCTAATTAATGACAAAAACGCTCGATTGTAATTACTATATATTATTTGTCATTCATCGTGAAATGTATTTATCCTAATTAAGAATTCTTATTTCCGTGGACACGTTCGTCTACTCTTGATCATTAGAGCGTTTCTTTAGGACGTTCAATCTTTCGCGTTGTCGTCGCATTTTCCCATTAAGTCCCTAACCGTTATGTTGTAATGCTAGGACATATGTGAGTCGTGTCAGGCTATCGCTTGAGATTTTAATCTCGTACTTGTGTGATTACTACCTTCGCAATCAGGTGAGTTTCACGGCCCCTTTTTACTTGTTTTACTATTGGGGGAGAAACATGCTTACACACAAACATTATTTTACTTGTTTTCCTGTTGAGGAGAAACATGCATACTCACAAACAGTATTTTACTTGTTTTCCCGTTGGGGAGAAACATGCATACACATAAACAGTATTTTACTTGTTTTCCCGTTGGGGAGAAACATGCATACGAACAGGCATCCGTTACTTGTCTCCCAGCCAGGGAGAGACATACACACGGACATGGATCACATAGTATTTCATTACCACTTGTGTACCTAAGTGCAAACATAACATGCAAAGTCCTTACACACTCGGACCGTTAATATATGGAGTATAGAGAGGAAATTTGAGTAGTACTACTGGGTTTGACAAACCCCACTCGGGTTAGTCGCGCTAACTTGATTGGAGGTCTAACGGGTGTAAATTGTCCTTAACACTTGCCATTGTTGATGTTAGCAATGGCGGAAGGCACCCAAACACAAACAGTCAGCTTCGGTTGCGAACGCTTAGAGTAACTTGTACATTGTCTAGCTAGCAATAGGTGTGACTTACGTATGTGGATCCAGCAACACTCAAACAGTTTATTTACATACAAACCTGTGAACTCACCAACCTTGTGTTGTCACTTTTTCTTACATGTTTCTCAGGTCGCTAAGGCACAGGTTGCACATCTAGGGCATGCATGGAGTCCTACTGTCATTTCCTTCATATGCAAACATTTGAGACAATTCACTTGTTTTTATTAAATTAAACGTGAGCGTATTTGTTTTGCGCAGCATCTATTTTGTTTAAACGCTTCCGCATTAACTCTGAACTTTTATGTTATGACATTTCAAGTCCCATATAGTGTCGTTTGATGTAACTAATGACTGAGTATGTGACACCCGGCAAATTCAGGTTAATATCCATACCCGACTATTACCTGAATTCATGTGATTACACTTGCATCATACTTAATTATAGAGTAATTAAGTACATATATCATATAACAAGTCCATTCGTTTCATTTCATTTCATGCATCGGTAATCGGGCGGATTACCGGGTCACACACGCGTCCTGTCACACGAACATTAATGAATATTGGAAATAATATTTAGACATATATTTGGTGTGTATAAATTATATGTAATACTGTGATTTAATATTTTATGCTTATGTGAATTTTTCCGGAATTTATTGAGCATCTTTTATTTTAACGCTTCTTAAGCGAATACGCGATATGTGCCAACAACATTAATTTGGGGATTTATAAAAATGATTTTTGATTTACATTATGGGCTAAATAATTCAGTTTTTAAGTTAACTAAATCAATTAAGAGCCCATTAGCTATTAAAAAGCCTTAAAAGATTACTAAAGCCCAATACCATTTACACTAAAACTCCCTTAAACCCATTTATCCCTCATTTGATTACCCTAACCCTAAAGCCACTCTCCCCTCCTCCCTCTCTTTTCTCGGCCGCACCCTCTCCCCTAGCCGCCACCATCTTCAAAAATCATCCAAGCAATCCAAGCCATTCCAAGGTGATTTCAAGTGGATTCAAGGTGATTCAAAGCATCAACACCTCCATTTCATCATCATACTTGAATTAGGTAACCATCCCTCCATATATTTCTTATTATTTTCGGCCAAAATGGGAAAACCATCATCCAAACGATTTTTGATGTTCAAAAGTGTTATAATACTTGTTTTCATCAAAAGATTTCATAAAATGATGTTGTTGATGCATATATGCACTTTTTATGTTTAGAAATGCTTGTTTATGTGGATATTTGCTCGTTTCTATTTATAGAAACTTTGTTGGATGCATTTTTGCAAAACTTGATGTATAATATGTTTGTTGGTTTAAATGGTACACATAATAGTAGAATAGATAGGAAATATAATTTTTTTTGGTTGAAATGTCGTTTTTCACTCGGTTATGGACCACTTACTATATAAGGAAACTTTAATTTTGCATATTTTGTGTTATGAGTTTCTCATGGATAAAAACTTGATATTATTGTTCTATAATGTATATCAAAGTAGTAAAAAGAGTTATTTGGGGTTACACATGTGCAATAGGGTCGTTTGGACCACTTTCCTAAAAAGGAAACTTTATTTGTTCATATTTTGTATGTGTAGGTTATAAATGTTTAAAATGGATTATATAGCTTCATTATCATATGAATAGATGACTTGTGCATGAATATGTAATTTGGAGTTGTGTTATGACGTGTTTTGGTGAACCTTGCTAAATAAGGAAACTTTATTAATTTGTGAACTTCAACTTTGCTTAGAATAGAAAGTTTGTGTGTAGAATCATGTTTATGGTATGTCACTAGTATAAATTCATGTGTAACTTGTTTAGTTGAGCCATTACACTTAAAGTACACTAAAACCCTAATTGTCAAAGAATGGAAACTTTGTTATGATAAGAGTTATGGAATTTCTATGGCATGTTATGCTACTTGTTTAAAAGTGTTGAATTGATACTAATAGGTTATTAATATGATGACATGAGTTATGTGTAGGAATGGTTGACATATATGAAATGTGCCATAAAGATGTGCAAATGTTAAATTACTTGTCACATGTTGATTTCTTATGCAACTAATTGAAACAAGCATGTTATGTCACAAGGTATTACTTATACATTACTTAGGTACAACTTGTATGTTCCTTATGTGTCACACATGTATAACTTATGTGCTACTTAGGTGTTACACATGTACAACTTGTATGATGCTTATGTGTTACATGTTTACAACTTATATGTTACTTGTGTGTTGTTTATACATGACTTCAACATGAGTCAACATTGGTCAACATTGGTCAACATTAGTCAACATTGGTCAACATTGGTCAACATTAGTCAACATTAGTCAACATTGGTCAACATTGGTCAACATTAGTCAACATTGGTCAACATTGGTCAACATTAGTCAACATTGGTCAACATTAGTCAAACTTGGTCAAAGTTGGTCAAACCTTGGTCAAAGTTGGTTAAACCTTGGTCAAACCTCGGTCAACTTTGGTCAAACCTTGGTCAACCCTCGGTCAACTTTGGTCAAACCTTTTTCAAAACGTCAATGTAACCTTTCAACGTTGAGTCGTTTGGATGAATGTGGTTACATAAACCATGTTTACTTTCATAGACCTTATAGCCTTATTAATTCTTAGGGCTCGGTTAGGTCGGTTACCCGGAGTTACTCGATTTCTCTTGTTGCTTTCATTTCTCATTCACCGCATTTCCAGGTGAGTTTTCACGGCCCCATTTTACTTACTTTTCCATTTGGGGGAGATACATGCTAAACCATTTTCTTACTTAGTCGTATGACAATTACTTTGATTTCGCTTTAATTTATATAAGTGGGTGCATTTCCCGCACATAAAGTCCTCTCATATTCGAACCGTTAATTATTACACAAAGCGAGGTGATTCATGAATAGTACTATTGGGTTTAACAACCCCCACCCGGGTTAGTCGCGCTAACTCTGACTGGGAGTCAAACGGGTGCATAATTGACCTAATCCATTGCGTGCTGGGCACGTAAGAGGCAAAATGCTAGTTTCTGCATTCCTTCGTTGAGCTTCGGTTTCGGTGTTGCTTATATAGTTAATGTTTATTGTCTGATCAACAATCGAATCAATAGTATACATGCGTACTGTTACACTGTTTTCATTTCTGTTTCTGTTACTTAAACCTGTGAACTCACCAACCTTGTGTTGACACTTTAAGCATGTTTATCTCAGGTCGCTAAGCATTCACGCACGGACTAGGACTGCATGTCTGGAGTCGCATATCATGTTTTCATTAGCAGCTAGGTTTATGGGAACCTAATTTGTTATGCTTCCGTATTTTGCTACATTATTATTGCTTCCGCACTTTACATTCCACATTTTCAAACTCTGTATTACTTAATTTTTGTGTATGATGTTCAAACGGAATGCCTTTTCGAAAACCATTTAAAGGTCGTTCAAAATGACCGGGACTGATGATCCTTGATAGTCACAACCCGCGGGTAACCCGCAGTGGAATTTTAGGGTGTGACAGATTGGTATCAGAGCCCTGGTTATAGAGAACTAAGTTGCATTTAGTATACTTAGACTATAACTGTAGGCTCACATAGTTACATCACATCATACATGCATTTTCATACATGAATACAATGGATTACTGGTTATTGACTTGTTACAGGATGTCGACCTCATCGGACCCCATTGTGATCTCGGACTCTGAGGAGTACACACCGGCTACCCCATCATCATCAGTGGAGCCATTCACCCCACCCTCATCACCCCACTCATCCACGGATGAGGAACAGACACATGATTCAGTGGATCTTGTAGAGTTGGATTCTGAAGAGGATCCTGAGGAGGATCCTGAGGAGGATCCTGAGGAGGATCCTGAGGAGGATCTAGAGGAGGAGGAAGACGACGCACCAGCCCCCGGAGGTGACGGAGACGCCGGCGAGGGGAGCGACTCGGGCGAGACGATGCCCTACTCCGCACTACACGGGGACTCATCGTCCGACGACGGCTCCATACTACCTTCACCACCTCGTCTGGCGGACCCGACGCCGCCATCACCATTACTTGCACCGGTGGGAGCAAAGACCAAACTCACAGCTCAGAAGAAGAACATTCGCAGAGGAACGCGACCAGCCCACTCCCCTGACATTGCTGGACCATCGTCCAAAAGGGCCCGGATTGCATCATCGGACACCTCATCTACAGGAGAGTCATCTGGACCATCCTATCCACCACCCTATTGGCTCCGGCCTACCCGGGAGGTACTACCGATACTTGCGACACGCAGCAGGTTACATGACGCTGACATATCATCCCTCCAGTATGAGTTGGCCCTACCTCGGAAATAGTATATACTGCAAGTAACATAGCCCTACATCGGGAAAATTTAACCTAATTACGCTCTATCATTGACACACAGGAACTGGGCATGGAACAAAGGCTTGCACCTACAAATCCTTTATGGATTGCAAGCCGCATACATTTACCGGGACGGAAGGAGCAGTGGGACTGCTACGATGGATAGAAAAGATCGAATCGGTCTTCAGTATGAGCCAATGCACAATGGAGAACAGAGTCATGTACGGAGCTGGGACTCTCGAGGGCCAAGCCCTCTCCTGGTGGAACTCTTATATCCAGACTCTGGGCCTGGATAATGCGAACGCCATTCCTTGGGAGGAATTCAAGGAAATGTTGAAAGAGGAGTACTGTCCTCGTAACGAACTCCAAAAGTTGGAACAGGAGTTTTGGAACATAAGAATGGAGGGTGCTGACATCGCGGGATACACCGCAAGGTTCCACGATTTAGCAAGACTACTACCGCACATGGTTACACCGGAGTACAAACGAATTGAGCGGTACATTTGGGGTTTGGCACCTCAAATACAAAGCATGGTTACTTCTGCAGAGCCCACAATTATCCACAACACAGTGAGGCTGGCTCATAATCTCACGGATCAGGCAGTCCGTCAGGGACTGTTCAACAAGAAAGAAAGTTTTGTGAAAACCTTTGACAACAAGAGAAAGTGGGAAAATGCTCCTGCCAAGTCCTATGTGCCTAGTAACCAGAAGAAGCAGGAACCGGCCCGGATGTTTATGGCTAACCGACCGGATAAAAGGCCAAGAGGGACATACACTGGAACCCTACCTAAGTGCAACAAGTGCCAGTTTCACCACAATGGTACTTGTGAAGATTCTCGGTGCCAGAAGTGTAAACGTTTTGGACACACTGCCCAGAGCTGCCGATCAGTCGAACAAACCCCGGCTGGCGGGGGAAACCGCGGATGTTTCGGGTGCGGTGATCCCGGACATTTCCGCAAGGACTGCCCAAAGAATCGGAAGCCTGGAAATACAAATGCTCGGGGCAGAGCATTCGTGATTGGAGCCGGCGAGGCTAGACAAGACCCCAACATTGTTACTGGTACGTTTCTCGTAAACAACTGCTATGCCTCTATCTTATTTGACACGGGTGCCGATAAAAGTTTTGTGTCCACTGAGTTTAGCTCATTACTTGGTGTTACTCCCATCGCCCTAGATTACTTATACACGGTAGAACTAGCAGACGGTAAGCTGATAGAAACAGAACAAGTGATTCCCGGTTGTGTCTTAACATTAGCCGACCATCCTTTCACTATAGACCTATTGCCAGTAACATTGGGAAGCTTCGACATAGTTGTCGGTATGGACTGGTTGTCCAAGAACCGAGCCGAAATCGTTTGTCACGAGAAAATAGTCCGCATCCCACTGTCGGACGGAGGAACACTGACCATTCAAGGAGAACGGAGTGGTGCTACGTTAAGGATCATTACCTGCATGAAAGCCCGAAAGTACTTGCGGAAGGGCTATCACGCGATCCTAGCACACGTAACGGAAAAGAAAGAAGAAGAAAGGAAGATTAAAGACATACCGATCGTCCGAGACTATCCGGAAGTATTTCCTGACGACTTGCCCGGACTTCCACCGCAGCGACAAGTCGAGTTCCGGATTGATCTCACACCCGGAGCTGCTCCGATAGCGAGGTCACCTTACCGACTGGCGCCATCGGAAATGCAGGAGTTGTCTAACCAATTACAGGAACTGTTAGACAAAGGCTTCATCAGACCAAGCTTCTCGCCTTGGGGAGCACCAGTCTTGTTCGTTAAGAAGAAAGACGGATCGTTCCGTATGTGTATCGACTACAGAGAACTGAACAAGGTAACTATCAAGAACCGATATCCACTACCAAGGATCGATGACCTGTTCGATCAATTGCAAGGGTCGAGCTATTACTCAAAGATCGATCTACGGTCGGGATACCACCAGCTAAGGATTCAGGAAGACGATATCCCAAAGACCGCCTTCCGAACTCGTTACGGTCACTACGAGTTCATGGTCATGCCATTTGGGTTAACCAATGCACCGGCGGTATTCATGGACCTCATGAACCGAGTGTGCAAGCCCTACTTGGACAAGTTTGTGATTGTGTTCATAGACGATATCCTGATATACTCACAGAACAAAGAGGAGCATACCGAGCATTTGAAGTTAATTATGGAGTTGCTGAAAACCGAGAAATTGTACGCCAAGTTCTCGAAATGCGACTTCTGGATTCGTGAAGTACAGTTCCTTGGACACGTGGTCAACGAGAAAGGCATACACGTTGACCCATCCAAAATCGAGGCGATTAAGAATTGGGAAGCACCTAAGACTCCGACTGAGGTGCGACAGTTCTTAGGTCTTGCGGGCTACTATCGACGATTCATCGAAAATTTCTCTAAGATAGCCCAACCCCTCACCACACTGACACACAAAGATAAGAAATACGAATGGAATGACAAGGCAGAAACCGCTTTTCAATTACTCAAACAGAAACTTTGCAGCGCACCAATCCTATCATTACCAGAGGGAACGGATGATTTCGTGGTGTACTGCGATGCGTCACATCAAGAGCTCGGGTGCGTGTTAATGCAAAGAGAGAAGGTCATAGCTTATGCTTCTCGACAACTGAAAGTGCACGAGAAAAACTACACTACCCATGATTTGGAGCTGGGAGCGGTAGTATTCGCTCTCAAAATCTGGATGCACTACTTGTATGGCACGAAGTGCACAATTTTCACCGATCACAAAAGCCTTCAACACATCTTCGATCAGAAGGAACTTAACATGAGGCAACGTCGATGGGTCGAATTGCTAAACGACTACGACTGCGCTATCCGTTACCATCCTGGAAAGGCAAACGTCGTGGCTGATGCCTTGAGCAGGAAGGATCAACCCACACCGCGACGAGTGCGGGCGTTACAGTTGACCATCCACACGAACTTACCCATGCAAATCCGCGACGCCCAACTCGAAGCAATCAAGGAGGTAAACCTATGCCATGAGTCCTTACGTGGTATGGACAAGCAATTTGAGGTCAAATCCGATGACATCCGTTATTTCGTGGATCGGATTTGGGTACCAAGCTTTGGGGATCTAAGGGATCTGGTGATGGACGAGGCACACAAGTCCAGGTACTCGATCCACCCCGGTGCTGACAAGATGTACCATGACCTCAAGGAACATTATTGGTGGCCTAACATGAAAGCCGAAATTGCTACCTACGTCAGTAAATGCTTGACCTGTGCTAAGGTCAAGGTAGAGTATCAGAAGCCATCAGGGTTACTCCAACAACCAGAGATCCCACAGTGGAAGTGGGAACAGATTTCAATGGACTTCATCACGAAATTGCCCAAGGCCTCTAATGGCTGTGACACAATCTGGGTAATTGTCGACAGACTAACCAAATCTGCGCACTTCCTTCCCATTAAAGAAACGGACAAAATGGATAAACTAACCAGAACTTACTTAAAGGAAGTAGTCACAAGACATGGAGTGCCAATCTCCATCATTTCAGATAGGGATAGTCGATTCACATCCCGATTCTGGCAATCCTTACAGAAAGCCTTGGGTACTCGACTAGATATGAGTACTGCATACCACCCCCAGACGGACGGTCAAAGTGAAAGGACCATCCAGACCCTGGAGGACATGCTCAGAGCTTGTGTGGTTGACTTTGGGAACGGATGGGATGCCCATCTACCGTTGGTCGAATTTTCATACAACAACAGCTACCACACTAGCATTAAGGCTGCACCATTCGAAGCACTTTACGGACGAAAGTGTAGATCGCCGATTTGCTGGACAGAAGTGGGAGATAGCCAACTCACAGGTCCAGAAATTATTCATGAGACTACAGAGAAGATTGTACAGATACGCGAACGTATCAAGGCCGCGCGTGATCGTCAAAAGAGTTACGCTGACGTGAGACGCAAACCATTAGAATTTCAAGTGGGAGACAAAGTACTACTAAAAGTCTCGCCATGGAAAGGAGTGATACGTTTCGGCAAGCGTGGAAAGCTCAATCCTCGTTACATTGGACCTTTTGAGATTCTGAAAAGGATTGGTCCTGTTGCTTACAAACTCAACCTACCAGAAACCCTCAGTGGCGTTCATGACGTGTTTCACGTGTCAAATCTGAAGAAGTGCTTGTCAGACGAGACACTAGTCATACCATTGGAGGAAATTCAAATAGACGATCAGCTTCACTTCGTCGAAGAACCAGTCGAGATCATGGACCGCGAGGTCAAACAGTTAAAACAAAGCCGCATTCCCATAGTTAAGGTTCGTTGGAATTCTAGACGTGGACCAGAGTTCACTTGGGAGCGCGAGGATCAATTCAAGCGTAAATACCCTCACTTGTTCAAAACTACACCGTCTACCAGTGACGCGAACTGAATTTCGGGACGAAATTCCTTTTAACAAGGGGAGTATGTGACACCCGGCAAATTCAGGTTAATATCCATACCCGACTATTACCTGAATTCATGTGATTACACTTGCATCATACTTAATTATAGAGTAATTAAGTACATATATCATATAACAAGTCCATTCGTTTCATTTCATTTCATGCATCGGTAATCGGGCGGATTACCGGGTCACACACGCGTCCTGTCACACGAACATTAATGAATATTGGAAATAATATTTAGACATATATTTGGTGTGTATAAATTATATGTAATACTGTGATTTAATATTTTATGCTTATGTGAATTTTTCCGGAATTTATTGAGCATCTTTTATTTTAACGCTTCTTAAGCGAATACGCGATATGTGCCAACAACATTAATTTGGGGATTTATAAAAATGATTTTTGATTTACATTATGGGCTAAATAATTCAGTTTTTAAGTTAACTAAATCAATTAAGAGCCCATTAGCTATTAAAAAGCCTTAAAAGATTACTAAAGCCCAATACCATTTACACTAAAACTCCCTTAAACCCATTTATCCCTCATTTGATTACCCTAACCCTAAAGCCACTCTCCCCTCCTCCCTCTCTTTTCTCGGCCGCACCCTCTCCCCTAGCCGCCACCATCTTCAAAAATCATCCAAGCAATCCAAGCCATTCCAAGGTGATTTCAAGTGGATTCAAGGTGATTCAAAGCATCAACACCTCCATTTCATCATCATACTTGAATTAGGTAACCATCCCTCCATATATTTCTTATTATTTTCGGCCAAAATGGGAAAACCATCATCCAAACGATTTTTGATGTTCAAAAGTGTTATAATACTTGTTTTCATCAAAAGATTTCATAAAATGATGTTGTTGATGCATATATGCACTTTTTATGTTTAGAAATGCTTGTTTATGTGGATATTTGCTCGTTTCTATTTATAGAAACTTTGTTGGATGCATTTTTGCAAAACTTGATGTATAATATGTTTGTTGGTTTAAATGGTACACATAATAGTAGAATAGATAGGAAATATAATTTTTTTTGGTTGAAATGTCGTTTTTCACTCGGTTATGGACCACTTACTATATAAGGAAACTTTAATTTTGCATATTTTGTGTTATGAGTTTCTCATGGATAAAAACTTGATATTATTGTTCTATAATGTATATCAAAGTAGTAAAAAGAGTTATTTGGGGTTACACATGTGCAATAGGGTCGTTTGGACCACTTTCCTAAAAAGGAAACTTTATTTGTTCATATTTTGTATGTGTAGGTTATAAATGTTTAAAATGGATTATATAGCTTCATTATCATATGAATAGATGACTTGTGCATGAATATGTAATTTGGAGTTGTGTTATGACGTGTTTTGGTGAACCTTGCTAAATAAGGAAACTTTATTAATTTGTGAACTTCAACTTTGCTTAGAATAGAAAGTTTGTGTGTAGAATCATGTTTATGGTATGTCACTAGTATAAATTCATGTGTAACTTGTTTAGTTGAGCCATTACACTTAAAGTACACTAAAACCCTAATTGTCAAAGAATGGAAACTTTGTTATGATAAGAGTTATGGAATTTCTATGACATGTTATGCTACTTGTTTAAAAGTGTTGAATTGATACTAATAGGTTATTAATATGATGACATGAGTTATGTGTAGGAATGGTTGACATATATGAAATGTGCCATAAAGATGTGCAAATGTTAAATTACTTGTCACATGTTGATTTCTTATGCAACTAATTGAAACAAGCATGTTATGTCACAAGGTATTACTTATACATTACTTAGGTACAACTTGTATGTTCCTTATGTGTCACACATGTATAACTTATGTGCTACTTAGGTGTTACACATGTACAACTTGTATGATGCTTATGTGTTACATGTTTACAACTTATATGTTACTTGTGTGTTGTTTATACATGACTTCAACATGAGTCAACATTGGTCAACATTGGTCAACATTAGTCAACATTGGTCAACATTGGTCAACATTAGTCAACATTAGTCAACATTGGTCAACATTGGTCAATATTAGTCAACATTGGTCAACATTGGTCAACATTAGTCAACATTGGTCAACATTAGTCAAACTTGGTCAAAGTTGGTCAAACCTTGGTCAAAGTTGGTTAAACCTTGGTCAAACCTCGGTCAACTTTGGTCAAACCTTGGTCAACCCTCGGTCAACTTTGGTCAAACCTTTTTCAAAACGTCAATGTAACCTTTCAACGTTGAGTCGTTTGGATGAATGTGGTTACATAAACCATGTTTACTTTCATAGACCTTATAGCCTTATTAATTCTTAGGGCTCGGTTAGGTCGGTTACCCGGAGTTACTCGATTTCTCTTGTTGCTTTCATTTCTCATTCACCGCATTTCCAGGTGAGTTTTCACGGCCCCATTTTACTTACTTTTCCATTTGGGGGAGATACATGCTAAACCATTTTCTTACTTAGTCGTATGACAATTACTTTGATTTCGCTTTAATTTATATAAGTGGGTGCATTTCCCGCACATAAAGTCCTCTCATATTCGAACCGTTAATTATTACACAAAGCGAGGTGATTCATGAATAGTACTATTGGGTTTAACAACCCCCACCCGGGTTAGTCGCGCTAACTCTGACTGGGAGTCAAACGGGTGCATAATTGACCTAATCCATTGCGTGCTGGGCACGTAAGAGGCAAAATGCTAGTTTCTGCATTCCTTCGTTGAGCTTCGGTTTCGGTGTTGCTTATATAGTTAATGTTTATTGTCTGATCAACAATCGAATCAATAGTATACATGCGTACTGTTACACTGTTTTCATTTCTGTTTCTGTTACTTAAACCTGTGAACTCACCAACCTTGTGTTGACACTTTAAGCATGTTTATCTCAGGTCGCTAAGCATTCACGCACGGACTAGGACTGCATGTCTGGAGTCGCATATCATGTTTTCATTAGCAGCTAGGTTTATGGGAACCTAATTTGTTATGCTTCCGTATTTTGCTACATTATTATTGCTTCCGCACTTTACATTCCACATTTTCAAACTCTGTATTACTTAATTTTTGTGTATGATGTTCAAACGGAATGCCTTTTCGAAAACCATTTAAAGGTCGTTCAAAATGACCGGGACTGATGATCCTTGATAGTCACAACCCGCGGGTAACCCGCAGTGGAATTTTAGGGTGTGACAGAGATCCTGGTGTGTCACCTTCGAAACGGTAAAACTCCGTTAGTGGAATTTGGGGGTGTGACAGATTGGTATCAGAGCCATTGGTTATAGAGAACTAGGATTGCATACTAGACTATAACTTCACACATTAGTTACATGGCACAGACACTCATACCTGATACACATAGCACCCATACATACATTGTAGTGCAGGCATGTAACACCATCCGTATCACCCTCAGTTGGCGAGGGACACATCATTTGAATTGCATAATCGTTCCCAGTGGCAACACTCGGGGGATCAGCAGAACAACATCCACTCCCGTCCGAGGGCTGCGAGACGGAGCCTTCGGAGGAGTCACTTACATCACCATCACCTGTTGGGTATGGTGGGCTTTCTCACGTCCATGTTATGGATGACACTCAACACTAGCACATATCTCTTTGGGAGTTAGGATCGTCGGAGGCGAGTCCCTACTGTACCCACTAGCAACAATACGCCGAGTGAAGGCAGACCGTTGCACGCATTATTGTAGAATCCATTGACATGTAGATGTCATCACTTTCCCGAGCCATGGGCTCGCGTCTTTGGTCGATATTCTGTTGAGAATAGATTGACCACAAATTTTAGAACGTATTGCTCAATGCATACTCAAACCCTATTCTGACTCAGTGGGAAGAACAACTACTTTCCTTCTTCCAGTAACACATTCATGAACTAGTTTCGCTCATCGAAGCAGTATTTCATGTACATGTTTGTTTCGTGTACATGTTCCCATCTACAATCCACTGGATTGGACTCTTGTATTATGTTCCAACTCGAGTGAATACTCGGATCAAACAATTTCTGACTACTCATCCTGATATGAGTCCTAGTCGATCAACTTATGGTTGATGACTACACCTTTCAATGACTTATCATCTCTAACAATACTATGTATTCGGAAATTCAAACTAAAGGACATTATGACACAGGATAGGGAGAACTAGGGTGAACATGTAAAGCAAATTATCATTACGGGTGCACACGTAATAATAATTTGAGGTGCATATAAGTCCTGGTGAAACCTAGTGTGTGGATAAATGGTCTAAATCTGTGATTTACAGACTGAAGTTTCCACTATCTGTAGAAATTCCCGCAACCCGTTCAACGATTAGTTGATATCATTAAACTCGTTCAACAGTTGATAGACGCGACTATCAGGTTGAAAATGTTTACGGACATACTGAACTATCGTTAATGGAATCCATCATGTTATTTGCACTTATGTAAAAATCTTAGTGACTGTAAAACTCTCATTCAAACTTGATCAAGGAAACCATCTTGATTGAAACTCTAATTGAATCTCATGGCAAACTTATCGACTCCAACTATGTAAGTGGAATTTGAGGAGTTCATGCTAACACGTTGTTTCTTACATTCCAAGAATAAATTTCATTCGACCCTATTACCTTATCCTATGACTAATCCTCAGCCTAGTTTGATTTATACCCCAGGATGTTGATCGATGTCGTTATGTCGGTAAAAAACAATCCTTAAACACTTAACTAGTAAGGGTAAGAAGAGTATCGTATCCACGAGGAATCAGTGGTTAGTGGAATTGCTTAGCTTAATAATTAGAATGAAAACACACAGATCAAATAAAGATGCAGCCTCCTCCAAACTTCAGATTCTAGGTTTATGCAAAACTCAGTTATTTAATTGGACACCACATAGACATAGTGTTGGAAAATCAGTTAAAATAGTAATTGAAGACAGGCTGTTGTCAGCAACCTATACAACCAGTTCCGTCACAAACCAGTATAATTCAATCACCCAATTTACGAATGCCAAGTTACCCCCTTTAGTCACCCAACCCTGCTACTAGGTTTTGTCATCAACCGAACAAGATCGTAAAGCAAGCAAACTCAAAGCACTCAAATAAACTGTTTAAAATAACTAATACATCAATCTACTCAGTTATTGTCAGAAACTAAATAGATCCAAAAACGTAAATAAACTGAATCAAAACATGAAACCTATATGAACCGTCCGCCTGGAGGAAGCCACAAGTGAATTACTCGCTCATGGTGATGGAGATCATCTTCAATCTTCAAGTGGATGTTAGAATCCTCCAAGAATCGCCCAAAGAGTGTGTAGCAAAAGATGATTCGAATTTTTGGGGAAGAAACCCCCAATTAAACACCAAAATCGGCTGTTTCCCGAAAATTCGCGTCCAGAAAACGTAACCAGCGTAAGCTTACGCTGGTATGGCGTAAGCTTACGCCGCAACGCTGAAGCATGCTGTGAATAAACTGGTTAGGCGTAGGCTTACGCTGGTCGGCGTAAGCTTACGCTGCATGGCGTAGGCTTACGCTATGTGGCGTAGGCTTTCTCTGGATCCTGGGTTTCTGCCCCGTTTCTTCCGTGTCTCTTCCGACTTTTGTATCTCTCACCTAATACCTCCCAAAATCATACTTTAAGCTTTCAACACCTGCATATGCACATCTACACAAAACTTTTGTATTACACATGTTAATTTACATAAATATAATATGTTACACCCTTTAATGTATAAAACTGTGGTCACTTATCAGATATCCAACTGTAAACGTACTTCTTTCTTCACAAAATAATCCGGTTGTCCTAATGACATTAGAAAACAGGGATTTAATCTAACCAACCATCACTGGAATGCGAATACTTAAACAGACATCCCCTCCTTTATGTTACTAGAATCTATAGCTCATTAAACTTCTTTTCCCTTGGTCTTTGCATTGACCGACGCTTATCTTATAAGCGCGAGCCTCATTAGAAGTCTCAGCATGACTTCACATACTTCATGTTGGTGCGGTCATACTCCAACTCTATTGGATGCCAAGTATACTATTGAGATAGCAGCCAGTTAGAAAATTGAATAAACTCACATTCTTAGGTGTAAACTAGGATTGGTTAGTCATAAACTTGACATTAACCCCATGCCAGTTACACTTGGAAGCTTTGACTTAATCGCTGGCATAGATTGGTTATCTAAGTACCAAGCCGAAATCATTTGTCGTGACAAAATCGTTCGCCTTCCTCTCCCGAGTGGAGAAAACCTTTATGTCCAAGGCGAAAGGAGTGGTGCAGTCGTTGGCATCATATCATACAATAAAGGCACAAAAGTGTCTTCGAAAAGTTCATACTGTTATTTGGCTCTCGTCGCCGAGCAGCCATCTGAGGAAAAGAAGATTGACGACATCCCAATTGTACGTGACTAACCGGAAGTATTTCCCGAAGACCTTCTTGGACTTCAGCCTCATCGTCAATTCAAATTTCAAATTGATCTAGCACCCGGAGCAACACCTATTGCTCGGGCACCGTACAGACTTGCACCTAGTGAGTTACAACAGTTATCTACACAACTGCCAGAGTTGTTGGATAAAGGTTTTATCCGACCTAGCTCATCGCCATGGGGAGCTCCAGTCCTATTGGTCAAGAAGAAGGACAGGACTTTCCGCATGTGCATCGACTATCGTGAGTTGAGTAAAGTGACGACCAAGAATCGTTATCCGCTACCCCACATAGATGATCTCTTTGATCAACTACAAGGATCAAGTTTCTATTCCAAAATAGATCTTAGGTCCAGCTACCATCAGTTAAGAGTCCGAGAAAAGGATATCTCTAAAACTGCTTTCAGGACAAGGTACGGCCATTATGAGTTTATGGTTATGCCTTTCGGGTTAACCAATGCACCCGCGGTATTCATGGACCTCATGAACCGTGTGTGTAAACCTTATCTTGATCAGTTTGTCATCGTTTTCATCGACGATATCTTAATCTATTCCAAAAGTGAAGAGGAACATGAAGAACATCTTCGATTAATTCTGGAATTGCTTAAGAACGAACAGCTTATGCCAAGTTTTCCCAAGTGTGAATTTTGGATTCGGGAAGTTCAATTCTTAGGGCATGTAGTTAACGAGAAAGGGATACATGTCGACCCATCGAAGATAGAAGCCATCAAGAATTGGGCAGCACCGTCAACTCCGACTGAGGTGCGACAGTTTCTGGGATTGGCTGGTTACTACCGTCGCTTCATCGAAGAATTTTCTAAAATCGTACAACCCCTTACTGCTTTGACTCAAAAGGGTAAAGCCTATATTTGGAGTGATAAACAGGAGTCAGCATTTCAATCCCTTAAACAGAAACTCTGCAGTGCATCTATACTAGCCCTTCCGGAAGGAACGGACGATTTGGTAGTGTATTGTGACGCATCTATCCAGGGTTTAGGTTGTGTGTTGATGCAGTGGGAGAAAGTAATCGCATATGCATCGCGTCAGTTAAAAGCTCACGAGAAAAACTACACCACTCATGACCTAGAGTTGGGAGCCGTAGTTTTCACACTTAAGATATGGAGACACTACTTGTACGGTACCAAATGCACCATCTACACCGATCACAAGAGTCTTCAGCATATCTTCGAGTAGAAAGAGCTGAACATGAGATAGCGTCGTTAGGTCGATCTCTTAAATGATTATGACTGTGCGATCCGATACCATCCGGGTAAAGCTAATGTTGTGGCTGATGCTCTAAGTCGAAAGGAAACCAAGCCCAAGCGAGTTCGAGTGTTACAGCTTACTATCCATCCTGGATTACCTGACAAAATCTGTAGTGCTCAACTCGAAGCCTTAAAGGAGGAAAATCAACCGCTAGAATGTACGCGCGGTATGGAAGCACAGCTGGAGGTCAAATCAGATGGTATTCGCTACTTTGCTGAACGAATATGGATTCCCGTGTTCGGGGATATAAGGGAACTAGTCATGGATGAAGCTCATAAATCTCGTTACTTCATTCATCCGGGTTCCGATAAGATGTACCATGATTTAAAGATACTATATTGGTGGCCAAAGATGAAGGCCGACATAGCTATTTATGTGGGTAGATGTCTGACATGCGCAAAAGTTAAAGTTGAATACCAAAACCTTCTGGTCTTCTGCAACAACCAGAAATTCCCATGTGGAAATGGGAACAGATATCTATGGACTTCATCACGAAATTACCACGAACTCCTATGGGATGTGATACCATTTGGGTGATCGTAGACCATTTAACAAAGTCCGCTCACTTCGTAGCAATCAAAGAGACCGACAAAATGGATAAACTTACTCGTACTTACCTGAAAGAAATAGTCTCTCGGCACGGGGTGCCAAACTCCATTATTTCGGATCGTGATGCACGATTCACTTCTCGTTTCTGGCAGTCGTTACATAAGGCCTTAGGCACGCGTCTAGATATGAGCACAGCTTACTATCCTCAAATCGATAGTCAAACAGAACGTACTATTCATACTTTGGAGGACTGATCAATTTCGGTAACACTTAGGAGTCTCACCTACCGTTGGTGGAGTTCTCCTACAACAACAGCTATCACACTAGCATCAAGGCAGCTCCATTTGAAGCACTTTATGGACGAAAATGTCGTTCTCCTATTTGTTGGGCTGAAGTTGGGGATAGTCAACTTACAGGTCCTGAACTCGTACTTGAAACTTCTGAGAAAATCATACAGATTAGAAACCGTATGGCAGCAGCTCGTGATCGTCAAAAGAGCTATGCCGATAAGCGTCTTAAACCGTTAGAATTCCAAGTAGGGGATATGGTCTTGTTAAAAGTCTCACCTTGGAAGGGTGTCATTCGTTTTGGGAAACGAGGCAAGCTGAATCCTCGTTATGTTGGACCATTCAAGATAATGAAGAGAATCGGACCAGTAGCGTATCAACTGGACTTACCTGAAGGACTTAGTGGTGTACACAACGTCTTTCACGTCTCAAATTTGAAGAAATGTCTAGCAGACGAATCTCTCGCGGTTCCTCTTGAGGAACTACACATTGATGAACAGTTGCGTTTCATCGAAGAACCTGTTGAAATTATGAATAGAGAGGTCAAAACGCTTAAGCGTAGTAAAATCCCTATTGTTAGAGTCCGTTGGAACTCGAAACGCGGACCGGAATTCACGTGGGAGCGCGAGGATCAGATGATGAGCAAATATCCTAATCTGTTCAAGCACTCCGCGTCAAACTCTTAAGGTACTATTCTAATTTTCGGGACGAAAATTCTTTTAACTATAGGATGATGTGACATCCGGAATTTTTTTTTATTTTGTTTAATTTTCGGGACGAAAATTCTTTTAACTAGGGGATGATGTGACAACCTGACTTTCCAGGTTAACTCAGTTAACAATTCCGTTAAAAATCCTATAGAAAACTTAACCCCGTTAACTGAAACCAGTTAAACCTAACCCTAGGGGCCATTTCTGTCAGTTTTGTATCTCAAACTATAGGGACTAAATCTGAAATTAAACCATTCTTGATTTCGGTTGACTTTTGAAAGTCAAACCGTATATCCTTGATCGAATTCGAATCCCATGATGGTTTTTAATCGAAATCGAAACTGAAACCATTCGAATTCGGCCATTAACGGTCTTAACTACCGACTTAACCATCATCAATGCCGAAATTAATCAAGTTAATGAGTTATAACTCATAACCGTCGACACTATGATTTCATACCAACGAATTCTATCATTTCAATTGTTGTTCTCGCAAACAAACTACCTGCACACGAAAGACGAGACCCACTGTAGCTTCTGCACGCGTTGAATCGATCGGAGAAGCATCCACACTCGCCGGAGAGCAAACCATTCTCGGTCGACACTTGTTCTACTAGTACACTACCAATTCGAGCATCATTCTGGTAACTCTTACATCCTTTAGCTTCATTTTTACATCAAGATCGTAAGCCCTAACCTAATCGGGGCTTACATTACCAAATTGAACCCAATCCAGATTCTAGGGTTCATACGAAACCGACTTAATCAAACTTTATTTTAGAACCTGTTTAAATACAATTAAATTATATCATTAGATTCGTAATCCTCCATTTGATGAAAGCCCTATGCCAATTCACTGCCATAATATTGAATTGACCACGATCCGGAATCTAGGGTTCTACATAAAATCGATTTGGGGGTTTCGACCTTAAACTCAACCACAATCAAATTAAATTACTTGGTTAGATTCGCAATGAACGAATGAGTAAAAGCCCCATGATTTCAAGGATTTCTAACATCAGAAATATTCAAATCGATCCCACGTTTTCAAATTAGGGTTTCGGCCTTCAATCTCTAATTATCGATTCAGAACTTGATGTTTTTCAAAATAAAACTCACCCCAGGTTCGGAATTTTGTAAGGAACACAACCCATGTGTCAATTGAATCAGTCGTTATCAAAATCGATGGATTTGGAAGGTGATTTGATTCGGGTTCGTATGAGGGAGATACCTCAGTGAGTTTTTGATTAAAACCATTCTCGATCCGGGTTCTGTTGCGACAGCCTAGCGGCCGGGACTGGTTAAGACAGTGTGCTCACAAGGAGGGAACCCGGGTTCGAGTCTCCCTCCCCCTGTTTTAGTTTTAATTATTTTTAAGTATTAGATATATTTAAAAACCATTCCCTGTACTATTATATTAATAGATAATTATGCTTTGAAACCCGGAAACCCCCGTAAGCTCGGGTTTGATTATTAACCCATTTTTATAGTATTTCCACTTTTAAAAATAATATATTAGATTATTATCGAATAAAAATAATATATTTATATTATTTTCAAACCATAACTCCTAGTATAAAATAATATATAGTTTTATATTATTTCGTCTCGTTTAATTAATTCATGTGACGTTTTAAAATTTAAATAATATAATTTGTATATTATTTAACCACGTTATATATTCGACTAAAAATAATATATTTATTATTTTTTCCCCACAAATGATTATTTAGTTAATCCTTCGAACCTAAAAAATAATATATTAAATTATATTATTTTCCTAGACTTCTAATTAATGACAAAAACGCTCGATTGTAATTACTATACATTATTTGTCATTCATCGTGAAATGTATTTATCCTAATTAAGAATTCTTATTTCCGTGGACACGTTCGTCTACTCTTGATCATTAGAGCGTTTCTTTAGGACGTTCAATCTTTCGCGTTGTCGTCGCATTTTCCCATTAAGTCCCTAACTGTTATGTTGTAATGCTAGGACATATGTGAGTCGTGTCAGGCTATCGCTTGAGATTTTAATCTCGTACTTGTGTGATTACTACCTTCGCAATCAGGTGAGTTTCACGGCCCCTTTTTACTTGTTTTACTATTGGGGGAGAAACATGCTTACACACAAACATTATTTTACTTGTTTTCCTGTTGAGGAGAAACATGCATACTCACAAACAGTATTTTACTTGTTTTCCCGTTGGGGAGAAACATGCATACACATAAACAGTATTTTACTTGTTTTCCCGTTGGGGAGAAACATGCATACGAACAGGCATCCGTTACTTGTCTCCCAGCCAGGGAGAGACATACACACGGACATGGATCACATAGTATTTCATTACCACTTGTGTACCTAAGTGCAAACATAACATGCAAAGTCCTTACACACTCGGACCGTTAATATATGGAGTATAGAGAGGAAATTTGAGTAGTACTACTGGGTTTGACAAACCCCACTCGGGTTAGTCGCGCTAACTTGATTGGAGGTCTAACGGGTGTAAATTGTCCTTAACACTTGCCATTGTTGATGTTAGCAATGGCGGAAGGCACCCAAACACAAACAGTCAGCTTCGGTTGCGAACGCTTAGAGTAACTTGTACATTGTCTAGCTAGCAATAGGTGTGACTTACGTATGTGGATCCAGCAACACTCAAACAGTTTATTTACATACAAACCTGTGAACTCACCAACCTTGTGTTGTCACTTTTTCTTACATGTTTCTCAGGTCGCTAAGGCACAGGTTGCACATCTAGGGCATGCATGGAGTCCTACTGTCATTTCCTTCATATGCAAACATTTGAGACAATTCACTTGTTTTTATTAAATTAAACGTGAGCGTATTTGTTTTGCGCAGCATCTATTTTGTTTAAACGCTTCCGCATTAACTCTGAACTTTTATGTTATGACATTTCAAGTCCCATATAGTGTCGTTTGATGTAACTAATGACTGAGATCCTGGTGTGTCACCTTCCAAACGGTAAAACTCCGTTAGTGGAATTTGGGGGTGTGACATCAACTCTCTAGACATATAAAATACAAAGGCTGCAAAAGCTTGTTCCATAGTGCATGGCAAGCTAGGCAAGGTAGATGATGAGAAAGTAGAACCGAAGTAAGGTGATGGGACATTTCCCATTTCGATCCATCTTTGGATCATTTGTGGGTATGCGTTCCAATTGTGAGCAGGATTCATTGATTGCGCGCTGCTCGTTTCCCCCTGGTCAACTGAATAGTCACTGGAACTAGTCCGGCGCCTTTTAGGCTCCGGGGATGATAGGATAGGTGCCTTATGCCCTGGTGACTTAGGTGATCGAGGTGGAGTTGACGACATGTTCCTGTAACAATACATATAAGTGCCAAACATCCAAATGACATGTAACTAATGTGTGAGGCTATAGTCTAGTATGCAATTCTAGTTCTCTATAACCAATGGCTCTGATACCAATCTGTCACACCCCCAATTTCAACTAACGGAGTTTTACCGTTTGGGAAGTGAAGAACCAGGATCTCAGATATTAGTTACTTTGAACGACTCTACATGGGACTCAAAATGAAAATATCATACTAATCAGAGTTTCAATGCGGAAGCGTAAAGAAAGTAAATGCGCAAAACACACGCGCCCAAAACCAAAGTCCAAAAGTCCAAAACGTCCAACCAAACCAAGTACAATAAAATAATCCAAACAAATATAAATAAGTCATAATCAAAGTAGTTGAATCCCATGCATGCCCTAATGTGCACCTGTGTCTTATCTTAGTTACCTGAGAAAACATATAAGAAAATATGTCAACACGAGGTTGGTGAGTTCACAGGTTTCAATATATGTTAATAAGCGTTTACCAGATTTATGTTCATTCAGTATGTATCTATAGGTAGCTAACCTATGTTCAAGTTCAGCTTAAGCGCTCGCAACCGAAGCTAACTGTTTGTTTATTTGCCTCCTGCCAGGTCTATCAACACTGGCGGTGTGAGTAGGCTAACATTTCACCCGTTCGATCTCTAATCGAGTTAGCGCGACTAACGCGGGTGGGATTTGTCAAACCCAGAACGGTCCGATATAAGTTGAGGACTTTCTGTGATAGCGTGTTACGCTTAGCTTTAACATTGATATCATACGAATTACAAAATCCCAAAATTGTTTAATCATATTTTCTCCCCCAAGTTAAAACAGTAAAAAGGGGTCGTGAAAACTCACCTGCGTTGCGTTGTAGGTAGTATCACACAAAGGATAAGTTGGAACCACGTGTGTAAGTCTCAAACGACTTACGAATGCCCTAAAATTATAAACACATAAATTAGGGACAAAAATGGGAATTATTGGGATACGTGACGACGACACGGAATGTTGAACGTCTTAAAAGAAACGCTCTAAAGATCAACGAGTAGACGAACGTGTCCACGAGAATACAGATTTCTAGGTTAAATAATTTAGAACAATTACGATATGCGACGAAAGACAAAAATTACAATAATTAATAACTATATTCAATCGCATTCGTCATTAAGTATTGATTTAGAAAAATAATATTATTATATTATTTTTAAACTCGCATAGTTAATACGATAACTATTTATGTGGCAAAAATAATAATATATTATTTTTATTCGAGAATATAATTACGGGTAAACAATATGAATATTTATAACTTTGAAACATTACAAAAATGTTTATAATACGGAGGAAATAATATATAAAATATATTATTTTTAATTTGTGTCACGATACAAAAATAATATGGGTATATTATTTTATAAATAGATTTTAATAATAAATACGGTTTGCAAGGCCAAACTAGGGTCCACGAGTGGTTTCCGGGCTCAAAACATTTTTATATATTAATATAATGATACGGGGTTTAATTTTATATTAAAATAATAGTGGAAAATATGGTTTAAAAATAAAACAGTGGGGAGGGATTCGAACCCGGGTCCCTCCCCTATACGCACAACACCTTAACCAGTTCCACTACCCGGTGCTTCGCAAACAATACCCGATTTAAATTCTTTTAACACACAGTCGGTGTGTTCATCCCTTCCCTTTCGAACCCGAGACCAAACCAACCCAAATAGCAACGAAATCGACCATGGTTTGGATCTGATGAATATGGGTTTTGTTTATCGGGGGTTTGCGAATCAGAGGTCGCGTTTAATTGCAAAAAACAATACGTTCGAAGCTGTTAATTCAAGTTTTAAATCGTCGAAACCCTAGATTATAAACATGGATTCAATTGATCGATTCTGATATTAAAAGTTGTTGAAATGATGGGGCTTTTACATGTTTGAACACTGCGAATCCACTGATATAGTTTAATTTGGTTCAGGTTGTGTCTGGGATCAAAAACCCCAAATTAGAATATGAACAAACCCTAGTTTTCGGATCGAGATCAATTCGATATTATGAA
Organism: Smallanthus sonchifolius; assembly: GCA_023525975.1. Lineage (NCBI taxonomy): Eukaryota > Viridiplantae > Streptophyta > Magnoliopsida > Asterales > Asteraceae > Smallanthus > Smallanthus sonchifolius. The sequence continues at coordinate 24,682,971 of CM042043.1, forward strand.
AATGAATTAGCATAGGGTTTTCAATGTACAGAGGATTGCGAATCAAATGGTGTGAATTAATTGGATTAAAACAGACCGTAAGGTAGGGTTCGATCAAACTACATATGCATGAACCCTAGAATCTTAATTTCAACCGAATTGATGTAATAAGCCCAAATTGGTATGGGGCTTTCGATCTGAATGTTAAAATGAAGCTAAGGGTGGGGTTATTTACCAGTATAGACGCCGGATTGATGGAGATCGACTAGAACAGGTTCCGGCTGTGAATGACTTGTTCTACGGTGACTCCTGTTGCTATTCCGATCGACTTGAAGGGTTAATCAGGTTCTTTGGAGTTTGAGTATGATACGCAGATGGTTCAATTGTGATGTTATCATATGACATGATCGAATTTGATCATTCTTGCCGGTACAGTCGACGGTTATTTCATTATTGTTCATAATGGTGTTAATTCGAGTTAATGGTAGTGTAATGGCTCTAATGATGTGCGTTTATGACAAGGATTGTGTATTTCGGTTACAACCTCCACGAATTTCCGTTATGGAGTTCAATTTTTTAGTCAAGAACACACGGGTTTGACTTTTAAAAGTCAAACTGAACACAAAACTCTTAAATTTTGACTTAGAAGGTCAACAAAATAGGTTTAGGGTAATTACAGCCTTAGTCCTTGTAGTTTGGGTGAATTTGTCTTTGGAAAATGACATAATTTGTCCCTGAGGTTTGTATAAAGGTAGAAATAGTCCCTGAAGTTTTAGATTGAGTTAACTGGGTTAATATTTAACCGGATTTGCTAACGGAACTAACTGAAAAGTCCGGATTGTCACATCATCCCCTAGTTAAAAGAATTTTCGTCCCGAAAATTAAATAACTATAAAAAAAAAATTTCCCGGGATATCACATCATCCCTAGTTGAAAGAATTTTCGTCCCGAAAATTAAATAGTACCTTAAGAATTTGACACGGAGTGCTTGAACAGATTAGGATATTTGCACTTCATCTGATCCTCGCGCTCCCACGTGAATTCCGGTTCGCGTTTCGAGTTCCAACGAACTCTAACAATAGGGATTTTACTGTGCTTTAACGATTTGACTTCCCTATCCATAATTTTCACGAGTTTTTCGATGAAACGCAACTGTTCATCAATGTGTAGTTCCTCAAGAGGAACCGCGAGAGATTCATCTGCTAGACATTTCTTTAAATTTGAGACGTGAAAGACGTTGTGTACATCACTAAGTCCTTCAGGTAAGTCCAGTTGATATGCTACTGGTCCGATTCTCTTCATTATCTTGAATGGTCCAACATAACGAGGATTCAGTTTGCCTCGTTTCCAGAAACGAATGACACCTTTCCAAGGTGAGACTTTGAGTAAGACCATGTCACCTATTTGAAACTCGGGTTTACGACGCTTGTCGGCATAGCTCTTTTGACGATCACGAGCTGCCGCCATACGGTTTCTAATTTGAACGATCTTTTCGGAAGTTTCAAATACAAGTTCAGGACCTGTAAGTTGACTATCCCTAACTTCGGTCCAACAAATAGGAGAACGGCATTTCCATCCATAAAGTGCTTCAAATGGAGCTGCCTTGATGCTAGTGTGATAACTGTTGTTGTAGGAGAACTCCAACAATGGTAGGTGAGACTCCCAAGTGTTACCGAAATCAATCACACAAGCTCGTAGCATGTCCTCCGGTGTTTGAATAGTACGTTCTGTTTGGCCATCCGTTTGAGGATGGTATGCTGTGCTCATATCTAGACGCGTGCCTAAGGCTTTGTGTAACGACTGCCAGAAACGAGACGTGAATCGTGCATCACGATCCGAAATGATAGAGATTGGCACCCCGTGCCGAGAGACTATTTCTTTCAAGTAAGTACGAGTAAGCTTATCCATTTTGTCGGTCTCTTTGATTGCTAAGAAGTGAGCGGACTTTGTTAATCGATCAACAATTACCCAAATGGTATCACATCCGGTAGGAGTTCGTGGTAATTTGGTGATGAAGTCCATGGATATTTGTTTCCATTTCCACATGGGAATTTCTGGTTGTTGGAGAAGACCGGATGGATTTTGATATTCAATTTTGACCTTCGCGCAAGTCAGACACTTACTAACATAGGTGGCTATATCGGCCTTCATCTTCGGCCACCAATATAGCACCTTTAGATCATGGTACATTTTGTCGGGACCTGGATGTATAGAGTAACGAGATTTATGAGCATCATCCATGACTAGTTCTCTTAAATTTCCGAATACTGGAATCCACATTAACTCGACAAATTAGCGAATACCATCAGATTTGACTTCAAGTTGTGCTTCCATACCGCGTGTACCTTCCAGCGGTAGTTTTTCCTCTTTTAGGGCTTCGAGTTGAGCACTACGGATTTTGTCAGGTAATCCGGGTTGAATAGTAAGCTGTAATGCTCGAACTCGTTTGGGTTTTGTTTCTTTTTGACTTAGGGCATCAGCTACAACATTAGCTTTACCCGGGTGGTACCGGATCGCACAGTCATAATCATTCAAGAGTTCGACCCAACGACGCTGTCGCATGTTCAACTCTTTCTGCTCGAAAATGTGCTGAAGACTCTTGTGATCGGTGTAGATGGTGCATTTGGTACCGTACAAGTAATGTCTCCATATCTTAAGTGTGAAAACTACAGCTCCCAACTCTAAGTCATGAGTGGTGTAGTTTTTCTCGTGGACCTTTAGTTGACGTGAAGCATATGCGATCACCTTTTCGCGTTGTATTAAGACACAACCCAGACCCTGAATAGATGCATCACAATACACTACAAAATCATCAGTTCCTTTCGGAAGAGCTAGAATAGGTGCACTGCAAAGTTTCTGTTTAAGATGCTGGAATGCTGACTCTTGGTTATCGCCCCAGTTATAGGCTTTACCCTTTTGAGTTAAGGCAGTGAGAGGTTGTGCAATTTTTAAAAATCCTTCGATGAATCGACGGTAATATCCAGCCAATCCCAGAAATTGTCGCACCTCAGTCGGAGTCGTTGGTGCTGCCCAATTATTGATGGCTTCTATCTTTGATGGGTCAACATGCCCAATTAAATAACTATAAAAAAAATTTTCCCGGGATATCACAGAAAAGGATGATGAAGATGAGGATGAAAGCATATGCAACCGATATTCAACACAAGGCTGGATCACAACTAGAGATGATGAAGATGAGGATGAAAGTGATTGAAAAGGAAGAATTCATTACCTGAAGAACCGAGAACCGAGAACGATCGTGGAATACTGAAGAAGACGATCAAGTTGAATAATGAAGAAGACGACCAGGAAAGGGAACGTCGTAGGTTTTTTTTTATGCGTACGTCTCAGGAAAAGGGAACGTCGCCTGTATAATGAGTTTGCACACTTTACTTCACTTTTTGGAATGCTAAATTACAAGTTTGGACCAATAGTTTGCACACTTATTTCACTTTTGGCCCCTAAGTTGGATGGAGGTTAACTTTTTCAGTTAAGTGCATGTAAAATGACTAAAACACTCATCTGAACAAAAGTGTCAAACCCCCCTTTAACCATTCACACCTCATCCACCTCCAACCATCATCTCCACCCTCTCACACCTCCTCCACCTCCACCGCCTTCCACCGTCATCTCCGACCATCCTACCACACCTCACCTCCACCGCCTTCCACCGCCATCTCCGCCCTTTAACAAGAATATGGTTACCTTTTTTATGTGGAATTTAAGAAATCAAGTCAGAACTTGATGAAGGTGAAGGTGAAGCAGAAGTTGCTATTGTTATGGTGGCGTCTGTGTTCTCATCTCCGACGACCTAATCAGCCGCAGATGAAGACCCGGTGGCTGTTTGTTCATCTTCTCCGGTACTAATTGTTGCTTAATTTGATGAAATTGTAGGCTCCGGACGTTACGGCGGTGGCAGCGAGAAGTCCAAGATCGTTAACGTAGGTTAGGGTTCCAGGAACGATTGATTTTGAAGAATTTCCAGATTGGCGACCGATTTCTGACGTCACCTAGAGCGTTGATTTGTCGATTGCGAGTATGCAGTTTTCCTTGTGGTTTAAATCGAAGGCGAAGAACACCGAGTCAAGTGAGTCAGCGATGGCGGTGACTCGAGCCTTGTAGATTCTCGGATCGGTAGGATAGATCCACTCGACGGAGCCGATTCGACGGCCGTTAGCGAAGTAACAGAAATGCATACCGGAGGCGACATCGCACACGATGGCCGCCATCGCCGATGGTGTGACTTGTTTAATTGAAGTTATGGAGTCAATGTGAGTCCGTACAGTACCTACGTGCTATCCATACCGATCCGTCGTCGATTGCAGTGAAGGCGGAAACGATTCTTTTGGAGGCAGGTTGGATTGTGGCAACAACAGAAGCGTCAATGCCGGAAAGTGGATTAGGAAGCATAACAGATTTGAGCTGCGATTCGATTCCGTAGTAGGAGGCTTCATCGGAGAGTTCTTGCTCCGTGAACCGGCGGGAGGGGGAAGGAAGGCGATTGGTCAATGAATATCTATGGATCTCGGTCAATGAACACTGGATTTAATGAGGACTGGACTTGGCGGTTGGAGAGGGCGGCGACGAGTGAATCCGGGCCGCCGGACTGGAGTGTGGAGATGGTCCCGGACTAGAGTGTGGGGAAGGGTGTTCTGGTCATTTTTTACAAAATTAACAGAAAAGTTAACATCCATCTAACTCAGGGGCCAAAAATGAAATAAGTGTGTAAACTATTGGTCCAAACTTGTAATTTAGCATTCCCAGTGGCTAAAAGTAAAATCTGGGTAAACCACAGGGGCCATCCGTGTAATTAAATCTAATAATAATACTTGATAGAAGATTTGGAGGGAAATTATTAAGGATTTATTAAGAAGTTGATAAGTGTCAACAAATAGTATTCTTTTATTAATATTAAAAGATTAAAAAGATATCAAAGTTACTATTTATTTCACAAAATAAGAAAGATAATTATAGGTGTAAAAAAAAGTTTAAAAAAATCTAGTTTACTACTAGTGACTTTTATTTAAGCATTAAAATACACATAGGATAAGAGTGCATATTTTGTACGGAGTAGCAAAACATCGAAATATTATACAAACAAATAGAGTTGAGCGCTGATATTTGCACATAATATTCCCGAGCAATCGCCGTTAGATCCAAATTCCGTCACCGGCAATCTCCCCATGTGGTCCACCGTCTGTTCCCCTTCTACTCTCACCGTCACTACTCTGTTCATCGCCGTGTTCCTCATTTCATCGCCGGTGTTCGCTTCCGACTATGATCATAAGGTTACGTAACGCTTCAACCCTAATGCTTCTTTATCTCTCCTGCAAATATTTTATTCCTAGATCTTTAAGTTTGACTATTTACCGTCGGATCCATGTACGGTCATTTTGTTTAATTTGCCAGGAAATTGAAGTTTCTATTGTGCTAGGGTTTAAAAGAGAGAAGCTTTGTGAAATATACAATGTCTTCTCTTAATTGAAAGGGAACATCTTTAACTATTATGCATTCATATTTTCAGTTATCAGATGCAAAACAGAATTATTTCCAAAGGCTAATTAAAGATTAACTAGAAAATTTGCCCTAGGAAACGGTTTAGGCAGTGTCGGTGCATTCTGGCGCGTTAAATGGCGAAAGAAATTAACGTCCTCGAAAGCCTATAAAATTAAGACATAGAAAAACGAAACCATTCAAAAAGTTATCGAACCTATACTATATAATAAATAAAGGTTTTTCTATGCCACGTGTCGCTTTCACATTCAATCTAATCATTTTTTCCCCGCTTCTCTCTCCTATTAATTACACCATTATTAAAAAATAATAATATATTTTTAAAGAAAATACTAATCTTTATATTAATAAAAATCTTCTGACATATTTTGACGAGTGTATGTATTAACAGATTATATTTTATTTCACGGGTTTATTCAACCCGTGGAAAACATGAGTTTTAAAAAAAATATTTTTTTACTATTAAATATATAATATTATATTTATTTAACCCGTGTAATACACGGGGTTTTAACCTAGTTTATATATAAAAAAGACAAAACATTTACGCAAACCTACGCGTTGCAACGAAATAGCTAGTAATATTTCAAAAACTTTATACAAAAAAAAAGCGTAACAAAACCGTTAAAAAGTTACCAATAAAAAATTAGAAAAAAAGAAAGAAAGCAAAACCGTTTAAAAAAGGTAAAGAGTTAAAAAGAAAATCATTTGTACACTATCACACACAACTTCGTTACAATTGTGTGTGTTCCATGTCTCGTAACTTGGTAAAAAAAAGAGAACAAAATTTCCAACTTGTAAATGATAACTTTATTAAATTTCATAGGCTATGATATAAATTTGTGAAAAGATTTTTTTTTTGAAGTTTAGGGGCGTAAAAGAAAATTTTATATAATTGAGGGGTTAAAATGCTAAACTTCATAAAAGCCAAAATAGCTTACACAACCCATGTTGTGAAGACTTGTACCTTTTGCATTACATTTTCACACTTTGTGAATGCTGTGGAGACTTGTACCTTTTGCATTACATTTTCACACTTTGTGAATTGTAAGTATTTAAATGAAGGGTTGCTGTATATGGATTCTTTTTTGTTTTAACTGAAGAAGAAATAAAATAGTTATAGTACAAACACTAAGGGGACGTTTTGTTTGCGGAATGTTTTTGAATTGGAATTTGAATTGAAATTTAAAGGATTCCGCTGAATATACATAATGTGTTTGGTTGATACATTTGTTAGTGGAATTGGAATGTAAAAATACCTAGAATGATAAAATTACCCCTTAAAGTTAACAAAATATAAGCATAGATCTAAAGTCAAATATCTTTAGAAAAATGTTTTTAAAGAACGAAAAACAACTAGGGTTATTACGTAAATTATAAACATTTTGAGGTTTTCTTTCAAATGTTGAGGGATTCTGAATTCCATCAACTGAAGGATTTGGTTGGAATTAATTCCAATTCCAGTTCCTTCTCTTAGGCAACCAAACATGCAAATGAATGGAATTTAAATTACAATTCCATTGAATTCCCATGAATTCGTGTCAACCAAACAGCCCCTAATAGCTGAACTCTTTCTCAGGTTATTATAGAGACTACTTTACTTTTAAGAAGTTTGTTGTTTTTGTTAATAGAAACATGTGCTTCTGACTAAATTATCTGTCCTTGGTGAGTATGTTTCACACGTATTCAATCTCATGTGTGTGATATGGTGAGGCGTGTAGTGTTGTAGTCTTGATGTGTAATGCAAGTAGCTTGAAGGAATCTTAATGGTTGAGTATATGTTTTTTTTTTCATTCTTCTCAATCTGCTCAGATTCTATTTCACATTTTTGTTGTCTATTTTGCAGTATCAACCGGATGAGACAGTTGACCTTTGGGTGAATAAAGTTGGGCCTTACAATAATCCACAAGAGACATATAATTATTACAGCCTTCCGTTTTGTCGCCCACCTGGTCATGCGGGGCACAAATGGGGCGGTCTGGGTGAAGTACTGGGTGGAAATGAGCTAATTGATAGTCAGATTGATGTGAAGTTTCAAAGTATGCAGGTCTCCTTATGTAATTTTTTGACTTTTTGATGTCTACCTGGATTACCATTTTTTTGAGCATCAGGTGAACTTTTTTTGTTCTTATTAGAGGTGGCAATTTCAAGCCATGTATATACAAATCGGTTTATTTGGGTTGTGCTATATCTCTAACAGGTCAAATGGGTTAAACTAAAAGATTTTAACAAAAATGGAAATTGTTCAAACTGGTCAAGCATGTCAAACGAGTCAGAAGTCATCGGAGATGCATTCAATTGCATATTATAAAATAAGTTTAGATTACTATTGTAATAATATGATTTTGTAATCATGTTTAACACATAAATTGTTTATAAACTTAAGAAGAATTAATAAAAAATGTTTCCAAGCCAGCCAAACCTGACCCGTTTCGACCCTTAGTAACGGTTACTCCTTTTGACCCTAATTTGCGTGTTAAGCGTCACACCCATTTTGCCATCTCTATTGTATACAAAGTTAACTTAATTAGTTAATTACAAACTTGCCTTTGCTTTCTCCTCTTTTGTCTAGGGTATACATTATTTGTGTTTTCACTATATGATATTTGATTATAATGCCATTAAAAGTTTGTAAGTGTCTGTCATATCATGCAGATTCATTGGTTCTCCATATTCAATTCATTTATGATGGTTATCTTCCTAACTGGGTTAGTTTCTATGATACTGATGCACACTCTTAAAAATGACTATGCCAAATATGCCCGGGAAGATGATGATCTTGAAATTCTGGTAAGACGTTGGGAGGTCACTATTTGTATATTTTAGTGATACGCTTAGCAATTACTGAATTACTTTCTTTGCAGGAAAGAGATGTAAGTGAAGAATCTGGTTGGAAACTTGTTCATGGGCATGTTTTTCGCCCGCCTCGGAATATGGTCTTGCTGTCAGCACTTGTTGGAACAGGTGCTCAAATGACATTATTGATACTTCTTGTCATCTTGCTTGCAATTGTTGGAATGCTGTATGTCGGGTATGTAAAGATCATGTCAGTAAAGTGAAATTTTCATGTCCTTGAATAGTGCTCGGTATGCAGTTAGGTAGAGGTGGCAATTCCTACCCGTTGACATATGAATGGGTCGGTTTGGATTATGTTTTATTTCTAATGTATCAAGTGGGTAAAGTCAAAGCAATTAGCTAATAGCAAACCGGTCGAATAACCCAAAAAGTATTTTTACTGCATAAAATATCCTATATCATTTTTTATTTTAGAAAAATGCTAATGGAATAACATACTTTTTGTAATCATATTTGACACACTAATTGGACAAAATGTGCCCTGGTTCAACCCGACATCTACAATAACTACTCATTTTGACCTGTTACCTGACCCACCTACCCACCCAATTACTTCCTCTACAGTTAGGTGAACACTATGAACCAGCCATCCTTTTGACAGTTATCCCCTGCAGACCTTTTGCAGTGGATATTTGTGATTATGTTGTCTGGGTCTCTTCTACCATTTATATTTGTTATAACCCAATTTCAAGGATTTATTTAAAGATGGTGCTGTCCGCCTTTAAGCTTATTCTTAAAAACTGTAAAAGATGTCGTTAAAGGTGATTGGATGCTGACTCTTTTTTTCTTATTTTTAGTTTTGCAAGTTGATAAGTTGTAAGTTGCAACTTTTAACTCTAGTCTTGTTTAACTTTTTGTTTAGGAGAGGAGCTATTGTGACAACGTTTATAGTTTGTTATGCTCTTACCTCTTTTGTTTCGGGCTATGTGAGTGGTGGGATGTATTCACGCAATGGTGGTAATGTACTTTTTATTTTGAAACCTCGTATATTCACCCTTTTTTTAGACACTTGTTAAGTGAACTTTATTTTATTTACAGGAAAAAGTTGGATAAAGTCGATGATTCTCACAGCTTCACTTTTTCCATTTTTGTGCTTTGGGATCGGTTTCTTTCTGAATACCATTGCCATATTTTATGTATCGCTAACGGCTATTCCATTTGGCACAATGGTGGTTGTTTTTGTGATATGGGCTTTTATATCTTTCCCTCTTGCTCTTCTTGGTACGGTTGTGGGAAGGAACTGGAGTGGTGCTCCAAATAACCCCTGTCGTGTGAAGACCGTTCCTCGCCCAATTCCTGAAAAGAAGTGGTATCTCACACCATTTGTGGTCTCGATAATGGGAGGACTGCTACCTTTTGGTAGTATTTTTATTGAGATGTACTTTGTTTTCACATCCTTCTGGAATTACAAGGTAAAACATCTATACTATTGGTAAAACAGTTATTAGTATGTTGTGAGTTCAAGTCTCTTTAGTGACATCTGGTCATATTTTATACTATAGTTGGATTTAGGGGTGTTCACGGTCCGGCCCGGTTGGTTTTGACGAAAATTTTGGGTTGAACCGCTAACTTTGGTTTTTTATAAAGCCAACCGGTTGTAGTGGTTTGAACCGATTTGTTTATTTTTTCCTTCAAAATGGTTAATTTGTATTGACGTTCTAAAATGATAAAGATTCTTCATGAGTATAATACATATACATAATTGCCTACCCAAAAAAATGAAATAAATTAACTAAATAAAAAAGTTTAAACGAGAGGTTTGGTTTACACGGTCGGTTCCATGTTCTAAAATGATAAAGATTCTTCATGAGTATAATACATATACATAACTGCATACTCCAAAAAATGAAATAAATTGATTAAATAAAAAAGTTTAAACGAGATGTTTGGTTTACACAGCCGGTTTCAAGTTCCAAACCGTCAAAACTGAACTGACCAAATGTAAATCTTGACCCACCGACTTGCTTCGGTTCGGTCGGTTTCACCGTTTATGAACTCCTAGTTGGATTGATGTATGGCTGCTCTAATATGTTATTTTACTTAAATTAGCTCAAATATGAATTTTAAAATCTCTGCTGACTTTTTGTTCCTTCTTTATTTTGACAGATGTACTACGTTCATGGCTTTATGCTTCTTGTTTTTCTCATTCTTATCATCGTTACTGTTTGCGTTACAATTGTGGGAACATATTTCCTGCTGAATGCAGAGAATTACTACTGGCAATGGACTTCATTCTTCTCTGCAGCCTCCACAGCCATTTATGTGTATTTATATTCAATATATTACTACCATGTCAAGACTAAAATGTCTGGCTTCTTCCAAACCAGCTTCTACTTTGGATATACAGCGATGTTCTGCCTTGGCATAGGAATTCTCTGTGGTGAGTTTTTGTGTTCGGCTTCTTATTTAGCATTATTTCGACAATAATCTTCTAAAAGAAACAGTATTATATTGAGGTGGAAATGCTGCCCCATTTACATGTAAATGTGTTGAATTGGTGGCATTTAATCTCAAACAGGTTGGGTAAAAAGTTTTAGCCAAAAGGGCAATGAAGGGTTGAGCGGGTTGAAAGTCCCACAAAGTTTATCTTTAATGCATACGTTGTCCTTCTCTCAAAGATTTAGATTATTGTTTTTTTCTTGTTACTAACCTGAGACTTTTGCTAGAGAGGAATCAGGCTTATAACCCTTGAAGGTTGAGTTTGCTTGTTTTGACTCACACTAACCCGAACCCATTTAAACCCTTCTGACCCACACATCTTTTTGTATAATTTTAGATAATTACTAATCAGGTCCTCTTTCTCATTTTCAGGAGCCGTTGGTCATTTGGGCTCTAATCTTTTTGTTAGAAGGATATACCGAAACATCAAATGCGACAAAGTTTTTTGCAGTAGATTGTTGGACCTTTCCGGCTTTATCGCTATGCCAAGTGGAAGCCTTGCATCATGTATTGATGAAAGATTAAAAAAATGGGTGGTTCACAAGGTCGGGCAAGCAGTTCCTGTATGTAAGTTTTTCAGAAATGGGGGGAAGCTTGTTAAAATTTTGTTTCCTTCTTTTCATGGAATGTTGAAGAAATGCAGAGACTATTTCGTTATCTAAATGTCATTGTTTACAAAGGAAAAGTAGTATTTTGGCGGGGATCTCGGTTTCTGCTGGGCTGCTTATATAAACAGCCACTACAACCTGCATGTATACTATGCATACATATAAACAGCATGCATGCATATAAACAACCCGCATACAAAGATAATACATACTAAACAAACCATTGTCATTGCAAAGTAACAAAACCATTGTTCCATAACATTCTCATTATACTTTTCAAAAACTTAACTAAGATAATACATACTAAACTAAGGTTCCAAATGACAGTACATGCTAAACCAAATGTTCCAAAAGACTACATAATGAACCACGGTTCCAAAATACCAACCAAACCATTATCAACTCAAACTAACCTTCTTGTTCTTGGCCCTTAGCTATTATGGCCTTTCTTTCCACACTTGCCATAAGTTGCTATTGTATATTACTTTGACAATTTTTGATGTCATCCAATTCAAATGCTGATCTCTTCCTTGCCTTTTTGGGTCTTCCCACTTTTTGTGATGAGTCGGTGGTGTTAGGGTTGTAAGAACTAGAGACTGGGGCCACATAGACCCGTCACTGATTGGGCTAACCTTGAAACTATAAACTTCTCTCCGTCTTATAGACCGGATGTACCCAACTTTCTAATACCCTAACTTGTCCATTGATAGCCATGCGTCAAATTATTGCCACTACATGTTTGCATGGCATCCTTGTTCCCATTTTTTTTTTTAATTCAGATTTCATTTGATGAAACTTTTTATTTTGATTTATTAGGTTTTAATTATGCTTTATATACCTTAAAACTTTATCAATATAAGCTTGAGAGCAAAGATGTTCATATACCTGAGGAGGAATCTCTTTGGTATCAGCCATGAGAGCTTGGTTTGTAGTAGATATTTCTTCACATTGAAAGCTCCAGTCAAAGTCAGTTAGTCCAGCCTGTTGATTTGCACAAGCAGCAGGTTCAGTGTTTTGACCTATTTGATCTTGTTGAGCTTGTCTTGGTTATGCAACTGTTGGATTTGCTTTTGGTGCTTTGCATTCTTTAGCAAAATGACCAAGTTGAACTGCAGTTGTAACATCTTAACTTGCTTTTGTCCAAAGCCACTCTTGTATTTGGATTGTTGCATCGAATGGGTCTGCCAGTTCCTGAATAGAACCTTTTTGCTCTGAGTGACAACATAGCAAGAGAATGTTGTATATCCATTTCTTCTAAGTCATCTGGATGGTAATGGGGGTATTGGTTATCCCAGTCACTCTATTATAAAATTGTGTCCTATACACGGCTTAATACACATCAGGTATTAGGCATACCCACAAATATTGGGTATATCAGTTGTTAGTTTATTAAAAAAATACATGTTGGAATTTCCAGGTACATTTCTTTTTTTACCATCATAACTATTGTAAAATTTTCATTCATAAAACAACTATTACAAATTAAAATAATTCCTCTACGCCTAGGACACTAGAATATCAAACCATGAACGAAGAAAGGCATGAGATAAAATTGTGATGACCTTGGTGGTTAAACTGTACTGCAGTGACGATACTGTAGTGGAGGTCTTGTGGAAAAATAGCTCGACGCTAGGATGATAAAAAACTTCACACCTTCCGTTCTTCATACTTTTTCAATATGAAAAAAATGAAAAATAAAAATGGTGTCTTATTCAAAACACTAATTTTGACATCCCTTCTCTCCCACTTCACACCTCGGAACGCGGCGTTCTTATAGAGATAAAGTATAGATAAAGACGCTTTGACATCTTCTTAACCCGAAATGGTTGGGGAGAGCAAAAATAAATAATATCATTATAATATTTTATATAATTTTATGTATATACTTCATAACATACAAATTTAATTTTATACATTAATAGACAAGGGTTAAGGGAATTTTTTATTGGGTATATGGTTCAGGTAAACGGGTAAGTGGTTTCGAGTAATTGGTCCGGGTATCTCCTAATCTCATACCCGTCCCATACTCACGAAAAAATTTAAAACTAATCTCTTGATCTGTCCCATACCCGTCGGGTTTTATGTCTACTCATCCCGAATATTTCGGATTTCAGGTATGCCCATCGAGCTCGGATTTTTTTTACCATCCCTACCCATATTTTTTGTTTTAAATAGAAGTATTAAAGTTTTGAGTATTTTATTAAGTTTATTTATTGACTTATTTATTTGGCCCATCTATAATTAACAATGAGAAAAGAGTAAATTTCGTTTTGAGTCCCTGTGGTTTGCTTAAAAAATCGTTGTAAATCTAATGGTTTCAATTAGACTTTTTGAGTCCTTGTGATTTCATTTTCGTCTCAATTAAAGCCAGAGCTCTAACACCGTTAGAATGATTCTGTTAACCTAATGTGAATTGACCAAAATACCCTCACTTATTAAAAAAAACCCTCTTCTACTCTTAAAACCCTAAAAACGTAACTTCTTAACAAAAACAATGACAGAAAAATCATTTCAGGGGGTGTTTGGATTTACTTTTCAAACTATTTATTAACTTATTAACTTTTTCAAAAATTCATTCGGATAAATGATGAAAAAGTTAGTTTTAAAAGGATAAAAAAGTAGTTTTTGAAAAGTAGATATTTTTTACTTTTGTAAAAAGTCATAACTTACTTTTAATAAGTAATCCCAAACACCCCCTCAAAGCACACAACTTTAGAAAACTAATTTGATTTTATGAGAATTAGAAGCAAGTTTTAGCAACAAAAAATCTTTTATAGAAAAAAAACACACACACAACATGGTACTAGTTCAAGAACTCATGAACACAATCCAAAACAACATAAATTTAAAAAAATAAATCAAAATCCTACAACAACACTGATCTAGCAAGAATCAACTAACACCACCACAAAATCCAACATAAATTGCTACAATCTAAACCTTTGAAACCCTAATTAGCACACTGCAAATCAACTTCATCAAAACACCACATTTATTACAAAAAAAATACCAATACTCTAAATCTAGCCCTAACTCAACTCAAAGATTTCAGAATCAGGTACCACCACCACAAATTGTGGTGTCGAAGGTAGAGATCAACTGCAGAACCACCATCAACAACACCGGCGAAGCAATGAAAACCATTTTGAGATTATCAAATACCCCCTCGAACATGGATTCGTAACTGGAGTACCATGAGAAGCTTACGAACATGAAGATGATGACCAGGAAGAAACACAGGTGAATCGGCAGAGGAGATGATTAAGAAGACATTTTTGGAGGGTTTGATTTCAGTAGGGTGTAACGGTGCTTCTGTTCTTCTTGATTTCTTACCAGTCTGATCTCCGGGAACGACGAATTTCAACTGGTGGTGGTGGTGGCGGCCGGTGATTTTCAGGTGGTGGAGAGGGAGAGTAGGTAGAAAGAGAGGATGGAGAGTGGAGAAATCTTTGGGTTTGTAGATTAGAGTTTCAGACAAGATGAAGGAAGAGGGAATCAAAGATTTTTAGGGTTTTAAGAGTAGAAGGGTTTTTTTTAACAAGTGAGGGTATTTTTGTTAATTTACATTAGGTTAACGGAATCATTTTAACGGTGTTAGAGCTCTGTCTTTAATTGAGACGGAAAAGAAACCACGAGGACTCAAAAAGTCCAATTGAAACCTTTGGATTCAAAGCGATTATTTGATCAAACCACAATGACGCAAAACGAAATATACTCATAAGAAAACTTCATAAAATAGTAATCAAGTTTCTCATCTGTTCCATTCAAGTCACTCAAAAAAAAATTTGTCTTATTTTAGTTACTCAAGTTTATCATATTTTTTATTTTAGTCACTCAAACTTTTTGTCTTATTTTAGTCAGTCAAGTTTCACATGTTTTAATCTTGCGCAATTACGAGGTTAACATGTTATTTTTTTATTTTGTTTTATGAATATGGTGAAAATATTTACTATTTTCGATTTCATTTTCACCATATCAATAAAATGAAATAAAAAAAGTAACTTGTAACATGGTAATTACTCAAGATTGGAATAACATGTGAAACTTGAGTGACTAAAATAGAACAAATGAGAAACTTGAATGATTAAAATAAGACAAAAAAAAGTTTGAGTGGCTAAAATGGAACAAGTGAGAAACCTGATTACTGTTATATAAAGTTACCCCATTAATAATTTGTGTAATTACGTAAGATTGGAACAACATATGAAACTTGAGTGACTAAAATGGAATAAATGAGAAACTTGAGTGATTAAAATAAGACAAAAAAAATTGAGTGACTAAAATGGAACAAATGAGAACTTGATTACTATTATATAAAGTTACCCCATTAATAATTTGCGTAATTACGTAAGATTGGAACAACATATGAAATTTGAGTGACTAAAATGAGACAAAAAAAATTTGAGTGACTAAAATGAAATAAATGAGAAACTTAAGTAACTAAAATAAGACAAAAAAATTTGAGTAACTAAAATAGAATAGATAAAAAACTCTATTACTATTAATAATTTGCTAAGCGACTTTGATTTTGTTGGATAATCTTTTTTAAGATTTGATAAATATTTAAAGTTAATTATTAGATATGCCTAGAGAAATCCATACATCTTGAAGCATTCACGGTAGCTTCCATATCCCCATCTCTATAATTACACTAGTATCACTATTTTTTTTTCTCATTTTCAATTATATAATATTTTTTTATACATTTATCGTTACATTTTCTCTCTTTTCCACTCACAACCACTTTAAAAAAATATTAAAAAATTTATACAGGTGATCAGTGTTTCCCTCAAATATACAGAAAATTTATACTTTTTCTCTCTCCTTCACTCACAACCACTTGAAACCACCCTTTAAAATATAGAAAACTCACTGACAAACACCGTTAGGTTCATAAAATTTCTATTGAGATGTTAGAAAACCTTTATAAATTTGTTTAAAAACAATTTGAACATACACATATGGTTTTAGAACATAAAAGCCAGCTTAAACATGAAGAACAAATTAACAACACACATTAAAGCACACACTTGTGGTGACCGCTCGCCAATGAATACCACATCGTCAGCAAATAAGAAGTGCGATAAAGTTGGACCCGTGAAGCATGAGATTCCATGAAACAGGCCAATAGAGCATGCTTCCTTGATGATACCCGAGAGCGCCTCCATGGCGATAATAAAAAGAAACAGGGACAAAGGATCTCCTTGTCTAAGGCCCCGTTTGTAGGAGAATTCTTATGTAGGGGAACCATTGATTAGAACAGAGGCACGGACACTGGATAAGATTGCGTAGATCCAAGATCTCCATTTCGGTGGAAAATTCATCTGTGTCATGATAGATAAAAGGAACTCCCAATTTAAGGAGTCAAAAGCCTTCTCTATGTCTACGTTAAATAACATCCCAGACTTCTTGGATTTTTTCAGCCAAAAGATGAGCTCGTTAGGATAAGGGGACCATCCAGAATGCTTCTATTTGAGAGGAAAGCAGATTGCTCTTTGGAGATAAGTTAGGCTCCTTCCCTTTTAAATATTTAGCTTTGCAAGTTGGGGCAAATATGAATCTTGTGAAGCATTGGAAGCCGGTTGTTGATACATTTAGACAAATATTATCAATATGGAAGGCGAAAACCTTATCCTTTGGGGGTTGGATCACGTTAATTCGTTCGATGTTAAACTCCATTCCTACATTCTTCTTCTCCCTTTATAAGGCGCCCACTAAAATCATAAAATGATTTGGAGAGGTTACGTAGGGATTTTTTGTGGGGGTGGGGGTCACCGACCGACACAAGATTAATTGGGTTTCCTGGAATAAAGTCCTGACTCCTAAGGAACTCGGGGGTTTGGGAATTGGATCCGTAAGAGAGGCTAATATTGCACTGCTCTCGAAATAGTGGTGGCGGTTCAAATTTGATGTGAATGGTCTATGGAGAAAGGTAATTAGGAGCATTCATCATAACTCCAGATTGTGGAGTTTCATCCCTCTTAGAATCACTCTACCCGGTCCTTGGAAACAAATTGGTAAAATCTCTACGGATCTCCTCTATCTTGGCATAGATTTAGCTAGCCCCATCCGTCCTACGACCACCCTTTACACATGTCTAGGTGGCTATGGGATCTTGAAGCCTCTGGATCATTTTCGGTGAGCAGTCTGAAAAGGCAATACAGTCTGCCTCATATTCGGATCTAGGATTAACCTTCCACCGGAATAGTTGGTCTCCAATCAAAGTAAATTTCCTTTGCTGGCGTCTTTCTCTGGATCGGCTCCCAACTTTTGATGCTTTAACTAAGCGTAGTGTCCAGCTCCCAAATACATGTTGTGTACTCTGTGGTGAATATGAAGAAACCTTGGATCACATTTTTTGTGTCATGTCAGTTTGCGCAATCGATACGAGACTTCATCTCCAATTGGTGTAAGTTGCCTTCCTTCTTTCTTTTTGAAGCTAGGGATTTAATGAATTATCATCTTCATGCTCGGGGCTCATCAAAATGGAAAAAAATCATTTACATGGTAATCCAAACTTCTATATGGTGTTTGCGGCGAAACCGAAATGCACTGATCTTCGAGCAAAAAACCACCAGTGTGGAAAAAGTCGTAGGTGTTATAAAAGCGCTTGGATTTCTTTGGCTCAAGAATCGGTCTAAAACTCAAGCCCTTTTGTGGGACCAATGGTGTTATTTTGATTTAAATAGTTTGGGTATTTAACCGATTTGTTTGATTGTAATGATGACTAATCTGTGTATTATATTGGCTAAGCATTCATATTTGTAAAAAAAAATATGCATAAGTATTTTGTTCATAAATAAATGAAAAATATAGGAAACTCACTGAGCAAACACTCTTAACATAAGGTCTTGGGTTCAAGTCCTGAAAAGCTCAAGTCTCGGATAGCTCAAGAAATTTAACTTAAAAAAAAAAAGGAAAAAGGCAAGTAATCGAGGGACAAATTGCAAATTCCGCCATCAAACAGCCTGTTTAGGTCGTCGACGGCCACCAGTCGGAGCAAACAAAACTAATAAACTATATTGGATAAAGTAGATAACCCTGATCCTTTCCTTTGTCGGTTCACACACACGATACTGACAGATTGATTCAGACCAAATCGGAACTCTTCTGACACGAATAATTTACTTACTCATTTCATCTACTTTTGACCCTTATTTTGATATAGTAGCTGAAATGGAAGAATCCGGAACGCACACAGCAAGCAGTGAGGGAGAGAGAAATTGGTTGACCGTCTGTGATGGACCACCGGCCGACGACTGTTGCCCTATTTGCTTCGGCACCTTCTCCGCTCCTTTCCGCGGCCCTTGTGGCCACTGGTACTGCGGTATGACAAAGTTCGTTTATCTGTAACCCTAGTTTCTTAATTTGTGTGATCAAGGAGAAAGTAGCTGGATGACTTTGATTGATTTGGTAGGAAGTAAATTATATGAAACTACAGGGTCAGTTCGAGTAGTTTTCTTCGGAATGTTATTATCTCCGACTTCTTCCGGCAGTTTTATTTGTGACAATCATGGTTTTAAGGGGCTACCATTACCATAGATACAACCGTATAGATCACGAAAAACAGTTATACGCCCCGTATAGCCTCCCTCGCATCGTTGCTTATGTGTCGGACAGAAATCTATACGCCTAGTATAGGTTTTTTTATCTTACGGCCGAGTAAAACATATATCACAGGGGCCTATAAATCACTAAAAACGGTTATACGGCCAGTATAGCTTCTGTAAGTGGTGTATGATGTATTGATGTTGCATCAATCGCTTTTGTGTAGGACATAAAACTATACGCCCATTATAGTTTTTTTTTATCGTACGGCTTGTATAAGAGGAGCAAAACACAGGCTATATGGCCCGTATATAAAAAAGGACACATGCTATGTATAAAAAAAAGACAGAGGCCATACGGCCCATATAGCCTCTCTAAGTGGTGTACAACGTCGCATAAGTCGCTTATGTGTCGGGCAGAAAACTATACGGCCCGTATCTACAACCCGTGTAAGAGAAAAACACACATCATACGATCGTATAGGAAAAAGAACACATGCCCGTATAGCCTTTGTAAGTGGTGTACGACGTCACTTTTGTGTCGGACAGAAAACCATACCGCTTGTATAGGTTTTTTATCACACGGCCCGTAGAAGGAAAAAACACAGGCTAGTATAAGAAAAAAAACACAGGCTATACGGCCCGTATAGTCATTGGTATCTGAATAGTAGGGGCTAGTGTCTGTATAGCGGCGCCCTGCAGCTAATCTGGTATAATGGAACAGATTCAAACTTGTGTCACTGTACATGCTTTCGAGTGTTGCACTCATTTGTAGTTTTTATTACTGGACAGAAAGTTGATTCTTTGTTCTGCAGGCGGTTGTATCATGGAATACTGGAACCATGTTGCAGCATTTCGGCCATGCAAGTGCCCTATGTGCTCTAGAGCCATTACAAAGTTGACCCCTGCAGCAACTTTATACCCGCAGCAGGATGCAGGGATACACGATATTCTCAAGAGTGTTAGGCAGTACAATTGCCTCTTTGCTGGAGGTGCTTGTGGTTTCACACTGGTAGGTTTGTTTGATGTGATTTAGTTCATGATGAAAGAATCTTTTGAAGGAATCTGATGAATGTGATTTTGTTTTGACAGCAAGTACTTCAGTTGCCCTTGTTTGTCAAGAGATTGCTTCTGGCAATGATGGATCCTGATCGACCTGTTGCCTATCTCAGCAGACTGCGTTTAGTTGCAGTTAAGCAAATCTGAACCGTATAACGAGTTTAATTTTCACTTTATTTTCACTATGTATTACTTTTCATTAAGAAATGAACTCAAAATTGATCCGAAGAGTATGATAGTCAATTTTTTCCTTGAATCTGGTATGAAAGGCACCTATGTGGATCAATGTTGTAAAAATCGTTAGGCGCTAGTCGGGCGGTGGGGGGTACCGACTAGCGATTAATCGGATTGGAATTTTTATATGTATTTTTCAGAAATATACACACACATTTTTATATGTAATTGGATTAATTGCCGGAATTTACAGGGGTGGCCGGAAAACTGGGATGCCATTGATTAGGGTTGCCTATGACTGATTTTGACCACCGTTGACCGATTAGCGATTTTTTTGGCCGATTAGGTGAAAATTACTCGGCAACTAACCGATCAGCGATTAATTGCGATTTTTGCAACCATGGTCTGGATCTTGATTACATGCATTTTGTTGCTAGTTTTGGAGGAAGTGCTGAATCTTTTTCTTGTTTGCAGGTGCTTCTTGGTGCTCTTTATACACTTAGTCCTTTTGACTTTCTCCCAAGATGTAAGTTGTTTCATTTCCTCTTTCTGCAACTCACACTAATTTAAGTGTTTGAAAGTTGTTACTAAGTGAGACGGATGACTAGCGTGGGAGATATAAGAACATATGCTTAAACTGCTGAAATTTTTAGAAATCATTGTTTCGTAAACTGCTAAACTGAAGAAATTCAGCCGGTTTGAGATTTACACCGTTCGGTTCACAGTTTAAAGTTTGAAAACGGGTTTAATGGTTTAGTTCACAGTCTGGAACCTGGAAGCGACATAGTGTACTGTTATTTTTTTTGTTTGTTTTTGGAATATGCAGTTATGCACATGTTACATGTATAAATTATACAGTATAATATTACAAACCATCTTTATCACTTTAAAATTTTAATATAATAACGGCTTTGAAGAAAAAAAAATTCAAACCACCAAATCGGACTATTTGGGCTGCTACTTGATTGGTTTGGATTGCTGTTTTCTGAAACTGTAATTAGCTGTTCGATCCAGAATTTCTTCAAAAACCAGCTGAACCGGACCGTAAACACCTTTAATTCGTCAGAATTTGGTGGCATTTTTCAACTCAAGTTGGAAAGGTGGAGTAATAGGTTAAATTGGTATTTTAGTTTCAGGTTTAGACGGGTTGGGTTGATCCACCAACTTTTTTTGTCCATTTTTCTATATTAGTAAATAATTATTGCATTAATGAGTGCAAAAACTATAAGATTGAAATAAGAATCGATTTTTTTTATAAAGCAATTTAGGAGGTTTTATGATTGTATGCACATTTGACCCGTTCGCTATTAGCTTTCTTTTAACTGACCCGTTTGAGATGAAACACAACCAAAATCTATGAACCGGTTGCAGTTATTTCTAACCTTTGGATGATGTTGTGCAGGGCGGTATCTTGATGCTATAGACTTGTTTGACTGCTCTGCTATTGCTATCTCATTCAGCTTGTACTTTGTCGGCCTTTATTCACGAAGAAGACGCCTTAGACATTTAAGGCAAGCGTAATTGTACGCACATGTTATTACCTTGTTTCCTGTTGAATGATCATATATCATATATCATGATCTGAATGTACACATTAGCTTGATTCACAAGGCGACATGATGCGAGTGTGGCTTTTTTATGCTTCATCACATCGGGGATAGTGTATACGACCGCGTCATGTTTTCGACATATTGTATGTAGTTTGAGTAAGCACCATTTCATACTTGTATAAAGATGTTTTGTTTGGAAAAGTTAAAACTGATGTCAAACTGGTAAAAGATGTTATTATCTCATGTAAAAATATAATACTTTTTTTTAAAATTCGTGAAACAAGAACATATATTTAGGGAAAAAATAGTGCAAGGCCATGAAATAGTGGTTTTCAAATTTTAATTTTTTCTCTATTTAACGATTAAAAATGTGTTAAGACAACCTGTTCTTATGCGTATAGGTGAACAACTCTAAACGACCCAAGTATTTCTGTTAACTCATAGTTAGAGGTGCACAAAAGGCGGTTTTTGAACCGAACCGGTTTCGAACCGGCCCGAACCGGTTTGGTCAACAAAAAGTCAAAACCGGTTTGAGTTCAAACCGGACCGGTTTGAAACCGGTTTGAGATGGTCCGTTGACCGGGTTTGACCGGTTTAAAAAACGGTTTGAAACCGGTTTGACCGGTTTAAAAAACGGTTTGAAACCAGTTTTTAATCGGTTCGGTTCGGGTTAAACCGGTTTCAAACCGGTTTAAATGTATAGGTTTCAAACCGGTTTTAAACCGGCGGTTTGAACCAGTTTGAAACCGGTTTGGTATAAACCGGTTCACGACCGGTTCGGTTTTCGGTTTGAAACCGGTTTGGTTTTTCAAACCGGTTTTTTTGTGCATCTCTACTCATAGTCACATGAGGGATATTATCTCCTTTCAAGTTTAATTTTCAGTGGCTCTAAAGAAAATAAAACACCTTTCTCCCTTTATTTTTATCAACGGTTTGATATGAATTTTTTTGATAAAACGAATACTAATATACTTAGGGGAGGTTCAAATAAGAAATGATATTTCGCTAACAAGCCTAAGAAATGACAAAAACCTTAAGAAACGATATCAAACGAACTCTGATTGAGCTCATTCCAGCGGTATTGGAACCGTCTCATCAAACTCTACCATATTAACTTTTAGGGTTTAGATTTTAGCGTTGAATTGTGTGGTTTTAGCCTTAGGGTTTATGTTTTTTTTGGGGTGGGGGATGGGATGTTTAGGTTTTTGGGGGTGCGGGTGGAGGGAGGTTTAGGTTTTTGGGGGCAGGTTAGGGTTCGATTAGACAGTTCCAACGCCGCTGAAATGAGTTCAATCAGAGTTCGTTTGATCCACTTTTTAGTATTTTCTTAACAAAAAACCACCTCTTAGAACCATCCCCGATATAGTTATATAAAAGTCATTAAACAAATTTTAACACCCGATGTAATGTGCTAATATTTAATATTAAAAAGCTAAAATAGTATTATTTTACTTTAACTAACTCCAAATTTGAAGAAGATTTCGTTGCTATTCTTACCGACCCGACCCGACCCGACCCGGTAGGACAAACCCAATGCAGCTTGCTACACGTCCAGATACATCCCACCATCTGGATTGCTTCTTCGTCAACCCAACCCAACCCCACCCCCTCTCATTTTCTCTCTCGACCTTCGCTGTGTGTCAGCAAAATCAATCGCAATCTTTCAACATCATAATAGCTCTTCAATTACTCTCCAAAAGGTACGCCAACATCTATTTCAAATCATCTAGGGTTAGGGTTCCTTATGGTAACCAAAATAACCGCTTACTCTATTCATCCCTGCACCCGATTCTTCGCTCTTAATTACTGCTTTTATTCTTGTTCTTGTCACTGTTAGGGTTAGGTAAACAAACTTTGTTTCCACGTTTTCATAGAAATATATGGATTTCACCCGTGCGCCCCAATCTCTAGGGTTTGCATCTCACAGCAATCAAGCAGCCAACGACACCTTGTCGTTTCAGATCGATTCTAGGTTTCGAAATTCTTCCCCTCACCTTGTTTCCGGGGTTCCTCTTCAGTTGATGGAGCGACAGACCACACCTGAGAGCAAAAACATGGATAGGAACGCTGGGGGCATGGATTTGAACCAGAAGAGTAAAATTGGGGGAGAAGAAGATGACGAAGAGGAGTTTCGGATATTAGGGCATTCCATGTGTTTGAAAAGGCGGAGGGATAGTGGCAACAACAGCGATTCTGCTTCTTCTCACAGGTTATCGAAAGTATGTCATACGGAGCAAAACAGGCAAGGTCAAAGTCTTGAATCGCGTAGACAGGCTGTTCGAGCTTGGGGGAACCAGTCCCTTCAGGCTGCTGATCCTGATATATTTGAGATTTTGGAGAAAGAGAAGCAAAGACAGTACAAGGGGATTGAATTGATAGCTTCGGAAAACTTTGTTTGTAACGCGGTTATGGAAGCGTTGGGCAGTCATGTGAGCAATAAGTATTCTGAAGGCATGCCTGGTGCTAGGTACTACGCGGGGAATCAATACATTAATGAGATTGAGACTCTATGTTGCCAACGGGCTTTAGTTGCTTTTGGGCTTGATTCTGAGAGTTGGGGTGTAAATGTTCAGCCTTATTCTTGTACGTCGGCTAATTTTGCAGTTTATACTGGTTTGCTGCTGCCTGGTGATCGAATTATGGGGTTGGATACCCCTTCTGGTGGGAACACGAGTCATGGGTATTACACGCCTAATGGAATGAAAGTTTCAGGGGCTTCGATTTTCTTTGAAAGTCTCTCGTACAAGGTTAACCCACAAACGGGTATTATTGATTTTGAGAAGCTTGAGGAAAGAGCTGTTGATTATCACCCAAAGATACTTATTTGCGGTGGGAGTTCATACCCTAGGGAATGGGAGTATTCTAAGTTTAGACAGATTGCTGACAAGTGTGGTGCAGTCTTGATGTGTGACATGGCTCAAATTAGTGGTCTTATTGCTGCGAAGGTATAACTTTTTTTCGGTAACTGCTAAATCATTGCTAGCTGACTTCACTTGCCACTTTATGTTAGACTAGGTGGTGGTACACTGTTATTACTAAGAGTTGTACAGTCCTGTAGGTTTTATTATGGCTCAGAGTTTATAGAGTTCCAAATTTCACGTTTACTCAGTTTCTTTTACTCGGTCAACCATTGATGTAAAACTGAGTGTTCTGTTTGTGTTGTGTGTTATATCTTTCAGTTTGCCATTTTGACGTCCAATACTAATTTTATAGGCTTACAGGTTGCATATGTGAATTGTTTTGTGATTTGAGATTATTTGACATCGTGCCATGTATTTTGGCTGGCAGCGGTTTTCCACTTTATCAGTTTATCATATGTTTTCACATTATGCTGTATTTTGGGTTAATAACAAACAAACAAACATACCCAGTAATATCCCACTCAGAAAGTAGGGTATGGGGAGGGTGAGATGGTGGCAAATCTTTCCTCCATCCCAGAGGATACAGAGGCTGCTTCAAATATATATATATATATATATATATATATATATATATATTTGGGTTAATCTTATGCAATAATGAGTTTCTAACATCAATTTGTTTCACCATTAGACGTGATGGATTTTACATCTGGGAAGGGGACTTTGATAGTAAGCATTTGTGTTATACTGTAACGTGTTCTCTTTAGGAAATGCACATCTGTTACGGAGTAGCACAACACCTCTTCTCTTCTATTTAGATCTGCCAATATGCATTTTCTGTCACAATTTTTTTTCTGTACAACAATTGCTATTCATGAAAATTGACATTAATTCTGTTAGTTGATTTCCATCTATCTTTATGTTTTGATTATCTTTTGGTTATGTTCGATAGGAATGTGCAAGCCCCTTCGAATTCTGTGACATTGTAACCTCAACTACTCATAAAAGCCTCCGTGGCCCTCGAGGAGGTATAATATTTTACAGAAAGGGTCCTAAGTCAAAGAAAAATGGAATGGTTTTGAATCAAGGTGATGGAAGTGACAAATATGACTTTGAGGAAAAGATAAATTTTGCTGTGTGTTCCGCACTTCAAGGTGGGCCGCACAATAACCACATTGCTGCCCTTGCGATTGCACTGAAACAGTTGGCTACTCCAGAATACCGTGAATATATGCAACAGGTGAAGAAAAATGCTCAGGCTTTGGCATCTGCTTTGTTGAGAAGAAACTGCAGGCTGGTCACCGGAGGGACCGACAATCATTTGTTACTTTGGGATCTTAGAAACCTTGGGTTGATCGGTACAATTCCTCTATTTTAACTTAATTTTTCTTCTGTTAACTCTGATACATGGTGCAATTTGTTTGCTTTAGGGTACAATATTACTTTGTCATCATTTTATTACTAGTTTACCTTTAACTAAAAGGATGATAATTAAATGAACAAGGGATTACCAAATGTGATGAAAGGTTTCTACCTCCGCCACTAAATAGAATACGGTTTCTAAGTTGATGCTATTTTTATCTTGCTGTGAAGTTGGTGGTTTGTAAATGGAATACTGAGATACAACCTCTGATTTGTGAAAAGGGATGTGATCTCTATTACATCGCAGAAGTGATAAAACATTGATCAGAAACAGGAAGTACACATCATCTGCATGGGTATTGAACCCACTTGGTCTGTTTCCAGTAGGTTTTTATGGGGGCAATACAACCTAGGAGTTGATGACGTAGCACTCTGCTAGTGTCTAGTACAACTGCCCTTTTGTGGAAGTTCAATTGCCTTTTGTTGTTTTTGCATTAGTTTTTTCAATTGTTTTTGTTATACCAGGTATATATTTTTGTTTGTTTGAAAAGCAACGAGTTTCAGTTTAAAACATACACAGTTGCGCATAATTATACTCTTTCTGCCCCACAGTTATAAGAGTCCACTTTTAGTCTATGAATCTAATCTGGTACTTCACCAGTTGCATATATTGTTTTCCGTTCCTGCTCCTTTTTTTCTAAAATATGTTTTAATGTATTCATCGTTTTTCATACAATCAAAGCTTGTAATAATCCAGTATTGTGCGCATACACACACAAATATATTTATACATATACATATCATATGTGCAATATTTCAATGCTTGTTTTGGTATTTTTGTATACTTCAAAATTACCAATGAACAAACTAAAACCCTAAATTATTACCAATGCTTAGGAAACAGAATTACCATGTGCTATGCTCCATCTAGTCATTTCCTTGTTACTTCATGTTTCATGTTCTCCTTTTCAGGTAAGAATTTGGAGAGAGTATGCGAGTTGAGTCATATTACTGTCAACAAGATTGCCATATTTGATGATAATGGAACTCTCGTCCCTGGGGGAGTGAGAATTGGTGAGTACAAGTTCCTGATCCTTTTTGCCGGTTCAGATAATCGTTCTTCTTTAATTTTATACTAAAAAATTTGTACATACAACATTCTATCTAATAGAGGTTGCAATTTTGACCCAATTACTAATTATGGGTTATGGTGAAAAGGGTGAACTAAAAAGCTTAAGCTAAAAAGAAAATCGTGTCAAATGATGCGTGCAACTGACGATTTCACTTTACTAAAAAATTATATTAGCAGTGTAGTAAAATGTTTTTTTTTGTAATTATATTTAACACAAATTATTAATAAATTATGTTAAAGAATTGAATAAATAGTGCTTTGGACTTTTTGGTCATCCCAAGATGAGTGGACCCGCCTTTACTAACTGGTTACGAATGTATGCTTGCTCAGGTACTCCCGCAATGACGTCACGAGGTTGTCTGGAATCTGATTTTGAGACGATGGCGGACTTTCTGTGTCGAGCAGCTCAAATAACAAGTTCAGTGCAGAGGGAACACGGAAAAATGGTAAAATCTTTCTTGAAAGGTGTTGAAAACAATAAAGATATAATTGATCTCAGGGCCCAAGTTGAAAACTTTGCAACTCAATTTTCAATGCCGGGCCAAGATTTGTAGTAAACGCCCCTCAAATGCCGTCTGTGAGCCCAAACTGTTATTGTTGGTGTGATATGTGGGACCCCCGTGTTTTGACACAAAACGCCTTCCTCGGCTAAACCAGATTGTTAGCCTCGGTCGTGGTACTTTTCGCATATCTTACGTGGAAAGAAGTATAGTATTTTTTGGACTTTGATCAAATGGATCTTCGAATATAGTTTAGTGTTAAACTGAATTGACAGGGTTTTGGCCTATTACATAGAATCTAGTACAGTTTTCTGTGCGTTTCAATATGTTTTCTCAACATCTTGTGTATTTTTTTCGGTTAAAAGTGACATACTACACAGCAGTACTACTTTCAAAGTGTGATATACAAATCTTTATGCAAACAATTTTGAGAAAAGGGTTGCACCTTTTCAGTATGGTTTTTGTGTTCCTTTAGAAAAGAAAGGAATCTATATCTATACTATATAATAAATAAAGGTTTTTTCAAGTCACGTGTCGCCTCCACATTCATTCTCATCATTTTTTCTCGCTTCTCTCTTATTAAATACACACTAGTGGGGAACCCGCGCGTTGCGGCGGAGTCGACAAAGAGCTTGACAATATCACTAAATTAAGTTTAAGAAATCATCATATCCAAAAACATTATACCAAAGTTTAATACACAATTGTAATTTATAAAAATATGAATTTAATGAAAAATTAGTCATCCCCAATAAGGAGTTCTTATAATCAAGATAAGAAAGAGAGTCTACTTCATATCACATGATGTAGGAAATAAAAAAATAACAATTTTCATCTTCAAATCTTCATCCGTTGTTACTTCAGTTGGAAAAATGATTGGATCCTTAAATTAATATGGTAGGAAACCCGTGCGATGCTGCGTCCGACAATTTTACAATTTGCAAGGGGGTAACCGTCCTGTACATAGAAATACCCATTTTGGCCCGAACCCATTTTTCTGCATATGTAAAAAGAACACAAGTGAAGAATATTAGTGACATTAAAAACATTATATAAATAATGTAAACAACTAGCTCGGATGCGTAGGTAACCCCAGATTTCAAACCGTAAAATAAAGTGTTTTAACAACGACTAAGTAGAGATTTTATGCAAAAAAAAACTAACACAAAGGTTCAAATACCACAAATCTAGGGCTCTATTTTTCTTTCAAAGATGATTTCCTCGACATAAAGAAGAAATCAACAAGATATTACAGTCACCTGAAATGCAGAATTTCATGATGGAATGTAGAAGTACTTTTCTTTCAAGTATATACATACAATACAACTGAAAAGAAAAATATTAATAGATCATCACCATCTACTTGACTTGCATGCATGTATTCTCATTCATCTCATTATCATCTTGTTTGTTATTTTGGGTATGCTTATGAGCATTATACATGTCAACAACCTGAAAGTAATGTAACAAAAAAGAACAAACACGAAACATGCTAACATAAGAGGAATCTGATTTTTAAATATAAGTACATGCTAGTGAATTTTGTGATGGTTTGTGTGATTTATAAATCAGAGGATATTGGTGAACTACCAACAAAATCATCAGATGCAGCCCCTACTAATGTTCTGGCTCCTAGTTCGAGTACAAAAGACAACGAGCAAGTAATGGACATATCTAGTGAGGTGATTGTGACACCATCCAAACCCAAATACAGGTTTGAACCTATTGGCAAACATCTTACTTGCCCACACCAGAATCTTTTTTAGTACTTATTGGACTTGCAATTATTATTTTTGTGCTTTGATTATTCAAGAACAATGTATGTTCTTCATTCAATATATGAAAAGAATGACGATTACAATAAAATGGCAGGTAAACGGGCAACAAGTAGCGCCGCAACCCCCTTTTGAATAGCAAAACTGATCCCACTAAAAACAAAGCTTTGGATCCTAAGGGTCAAAATATTACTATGTATGTTCAATCTTGTAGTATAGCTGATTGTCTTATAGGATAATGTGTTAAGAATAATACTCATTGCAGTTTTAGTGATATGGGTGATGTCCGTTTTGGACGTATACTAAATGTGTGTGTTCTTGATTCCGATTGCATTAGGTGTTAGTGATTTCTAGCTCACCAACAATTTTACATATGCAGACATGAATTTGTTCTTTTATGGGTTTCTGTTTTATCTTTTAATTTTTATTTAGATGTAAGATTATGTTTAAACTTATAACGGGCATATGATTACTAACTGATCAAATTAAAAGAAGTGAATCTAATTTTATAAAACATGGATTGCAACTATAAAACACAAACCTGATAGTCCCAAATTATCCCAAAAAATAACAAAAATTACTAAAACCCTCATCTAAATTTTGATACCCATTTGCAAAAAATCTGATCCCAATGAAAAGAAATTCAAGAAACACACCTTAAAGCATGCCTCATTTGACAAATCCCGTCAACGACTGGGCAGCGGCGAGCGACCAGGTCTGACAACGGTGGTAGTGGCTCACCGTCTGGAACGATGGTGAAGAACCCTTATTTGGTCTGTGGTGTGAAAAGCGCATGTATCCAAATTGTAGCTTCAACCATCCATATAAATCACTATCAGTAGGATGATGATTTGAAATTGTGACCTTTGCAGTTATAGACTACAAGTACCATTTACCATGAGTAATAGATCTCAAACAATATTCAATAGTCCTATTGCATAATTCAAATACATATGAACCAAGGTTAAAATTTGCCACAGATTCAATTTTCATATATATAAACACAGACTTAAGTTATATATATTACCTGACCGATAACTCCATCGCACTTATTTCTGATCGATATCTTCAACAGACAATATTGTTTTCTTCTCTGTGCATATCTAACCACAAAAACGTTTCAGCACCATAAAT
Source organism: Smallanthus sonchifolius (assembly GCA_023525975.1). Lineage (NCBI taxonomy): Eukaryota > Viridiplantae > Streptophyta > Magnoliopsida > Asterales > Asteraceae > Smallanthus > Smallanthus sonchifolius. Next base: position 24,713,461 of record CM042043.1, read on the forward strand.
CAAAATATACACAATTATGGATAAAATTGAACAACTCACGGCAAACCTGTTGAACCAACAGATTAATCCGGGCATAGGTTTTGTGCTAACAACTCTGTATTTCCCGTTACGGTTCCATGGAAACTGGTTTCACCATTCGAAAATGTTGAAATTGGAGAAGGAATTAGCGGGTGAAATGAGTCTTAGGTTGATCAGGCTCTTTGAAATTGGTGGTTGGGTTGATCGAGTGGTATTAAACCTTGAGTATATGATGATCGCAGGGGAATCACCATGAAGGAAAAAAAAACGGCCAGTTCAACCACGTTTAGGGATGAAAACGACCGGTAAAAACAACGGACGAAAGGGGGTTTTGTTTTGGGATTGATCAGTAATGCTTTTAATAGAGTGAATTTAAGATGGGGTTTAGTTCTAGAGAAGGGATAAATGGTAACTTAACAAACTTAGTGCAATGATAACTTATAACGTATGCATGAAAAACTGTATTAGGTGTCTTAAAAAAATAGTAAATTACAATAATGTACATCCAATATTTATTATATAGCAGTATAGATATATATATATATATATATATATATATATATATGAATATATTTTTTAATAATAATATATTTAAAAAAAATACTAATTATACTAATAAAACATATTTATTTTAAATTAGCACTTATTATATAAAACTTTGAAATCTAATCATGTAAATTTCACTTTCAATCAAATAGTAATGAAAGTTGAATTATATTAAATAGTAATTAACATATTTTTGAAACTCAATTATATATTAATTTTTATATGTTTTAAATTTTGTTTTCTATACTTAGTATATGTAATATATTTTTACATCTGTAAAATATATAAAAAAGATTTAAGAATTTTATGTATTGATATTATTCACCCCGTGTGTAGTACACGGGTTATAAGATAGTTAACATTAAATACATGTTCCTTTTATAAGAGGAAAAAAGATAAAAATATGAACCTGTTTTTCATAATTCTATAAATGTTTATAATTGCGTTTTTAGAATTGAAATCTCAATTTTATTCCTTAATTTAGAGTTATGAGAATTCTAATAAATTCCATTAAAAATTTTCAGTAAGTAAATTCAACATTAAATCCAAATAGTGAACGCGGTTGATCCGTACAGTCACCAGTACCGTCATAATAACAATTTCGTTGCACCCCGTGCTACTGCAGCCTTTAGCGCCATCACCGCATTACCAAAGAGTGAAAGGAAAATTTAGAAATAAACATGATCTTTTCTCATAAATAATTGCGATTCATTTGATAAATTTGATAAATTTCTATTACAGATGAGCATATTTAAGTTTAGTTAACTATTCTATGAACCAAACGCAATAGCCTTTAATCTTTAAAAAAATGTTTATTAACAATTGTATTCTCAACCGCTTAGAAACCCTCCAAAACAACTCTTCAAATTTTCAACCCTTGATTTATTCTTGACTGTAACATCCCAAAAATAGTAATTTAGTAAACAATAACGTAATAGAGGCTTAATCGTCATAAAACAAAAGAAAAACGGATGGGCTTGGGCTCGGCCCCAACGGGCCGATGAAAGCCCAGGTATATAAGGGGCAAGGCAGCCCACTTCACCATTTCATCTTCATTTCACCATCCTAGAGAGAGAAAGGAGAGCTCGGGTCTAGAGAGAGAAAGTCGACGGATCGACACAAGATTGAAGGAGCACGTTATAGCTGAGCTCGTGAGCAAAACCTCCGAATCAGAGTTCCAATCCAGATAACGATTCAACCATAATCTGAGTTTTTGTTCATTTTTGGGTTTCTCGGGTTTTAGCTAAATAGGAGACGTTTTTATGGATGAAACTTGAAAATAAGCTTAGAACTAGCATCTAGAGTGAAAACCGCACCTTTTGATCAAAGAAAATTGTAAGATTAGCATGATCGGATTAACATGCGAAAATTGCGGACTTGTCCAGGAAACAGGTGCTGCGTACTTATCAAGTACGCAGTAGGGACGTCCTGCAAGTACGCAGGAGAAAGATCATGCGTACTTACCAAGTACGCAGGAGAAAGATCATGCGTACTTACCAAGTACGCAGGGGAAAGATCATGCGTACTTATCAAGTACGCATGAGCAAGGCCCTGCGCACTTACTAAGTGCGCAGGCAGCAGACCAGTAAGTAAAGTCAGTATGTTTAGAATGATTAAACCGTTAGAGTCGGGGTTGGGTCTGATGTGTATTTAAACTACCTAATTCAGATCGTACGTGACGTTGTTGGACCTTTGTTTAGGACAACCAAGACTAGCTTTTCAGGTGAGTTCTATGTGCCCCCTTCTATGTTATGTGCAAACTTTATCAAATGTTTTGGGGCTGAAATGTATACACTAAATGAATAAATGATATGAATGCTAATGTGATCATACGTGATATACTAATATATTATATATATATATATATATATATATATATATATATATATGAGAATGAATTATGAACAAAGAATGAAACATATGATTACAAAAAATGAATGAAAGGACATAACGTAAATGAATGAAATCTTGCTTTATAGTATATATATTGCATGTTATGAATGTATGTAAACGTTATGAACCCTTCTATGACAACGACTACTTCGGTAGACGGACGACCACGTGACTATTTTGCAACCGGGACAAAAACGTTCCTTCGCAAGCTAGGACGTATATTAAGGCACTAATGGACGGTCGAAGCAATTGCCTTAACTAAAGTAGAACGGTTACATACATAATGGTCGCGTGGGAAACGGATGCCCTAGGGCAGACAGACAAAAGAACGGACTACGACGGTAGGACGGTTTAAGAGCGGACAGACAAAGGTTGCCGGACGGATTTAATGAAAGAACGGACGGTTTTCTAGAGCCGAACGGTTAATGAAATGGGCTACGACGGTAGTTCTCACTGCGATGTCTTTGTGACATTCGCGACAAGTGTGATGGGTTGATCTCCCTTAAGATTATGGCCAATAACTGTTCTCCCCCCAAAAGTAAGTATGTATGTACATATGTATATACATAAAATGAATGTTATGTGAGAACAGTAAAGTAAAGAATATGTAAAAGCATGAATATTACGTATGTTACGTACACATACATATAAAATATTCATGATTAGATAAGAATTATGTATGATTGTCCTTAAACTAGAACTCACCAGCGTTAGCTGACTTTTAGTATACATTTCAGGTAAAGGAAGAAAGGGACGTACGATGGCGTGAAGGTTACCCGGCACAAGACTGACATCCCACATTTATTTATATTAAGACAATGTTATGTATTTAATTGTTAAGACTTCCGCTGTTATGTCATGTAATTTGAATAATGTTTGCTTCCGCTACTTCTGAATGTTTTAAATTTAAGTTCAGTATTTATGACTATGTTTATGAGTAAATCCAACAAGTGAGGTTACCCGGGAAAGGGGCCTTACAAGTTGGTATCAGAGCAATAGTTTGAGAGATTCAGACATCCCTAAATGTCTGGACTCAAACTGATTATGGGACCAACGCACGGATTTCAGTATGGGTAACCAACGCCAACGCCAGCACGGTAAGTAAGTACTAGAGTTGATACACTTGGATAAGAATATATACTTTAACTTAGAACAAATAGATGTCAATGTCACAACTGATTTGAAGAGTTTTGAACCCAAAAAGCAATGTAAATTAGTAATCACAAACCGGTCACTGTAATTAAAAGTTTACCTTGCTCGTACTGTTCTAAACTATGATCTGAAGGAATGTCATTGATGTATTCCCTTTATAACTATCAGGAAACTAGGAATTATGGCTGGTGGAGGAAGAACAGGACGCCGAGGCGGTCGTACTGGCCGAGTCGGTAGACCTCCATTGAATCGAAGACATGAGGTGGAAGAGAGTGTGCACGTAGAACACACTGAGAGTGTGCACGAAACAGAGGTGACCCCAACTGGGAACAACGATCAAGGGCCTCTACAGTTAGAACCGGAGGTCAGGGATGCTATTGCCCGTGAAGTCGTACTCACTCTGAGGAAAGTATTGCCTGATCTACTATCAGAGGCACTAAAGAAAAGTAGAGAGGAGGATGAAGGAGACCATGAAGAGAAAGTGTATGACAGCGATGGGGATGAAGTGAAGGTGGGATCAAGCAACCGTGGGTGTACTTACAAATGTTTCAAGGATGGAGACCCACCCAAGTTCGATGGCAACAAGGATTCAGTGGCTACGTTCGAATGGATTGAGAGGATGAATGTTGTAGTCAACATCAGCGAGTGTCGACCAGACCAAGCTGTTAAGTATGTTGCCCATTCTTTCACCAATGAGGCACTAAGTTGGTGGAGGAACATTCAGAGGACAAAGTCGCCAAACGCTCTTGCCAGAATGACATGGGAAGATCTGAAGAAGCTGATAATCCAAAAGTTCTGCCCACAGAACGAGATTGATCGTGTGGAGAACGAGTTCCTAAACTTCAAGGCTGGCAACAATACTCATCGCCAGTATACCTCAAGATTCAATGAGCTAGCCCAACTGGTACCCCACCTAGTGGAGACAGAAGAACGAATGATTAAGTACTATGTAAAGGGCCTACCTCAAAGGGTCCGTGTTCATGTAAAAGCTAATCTACCATCGACCTTCGAGTCGGTAGTCAACCTGTCTGGAATCGTCTACGATGATTATGCCAATGAGGACCCGGCACCTTAGACACAAAAGAGAAAGTGGGAAAACTCGTCTAGAGGCACCGGAAAAGGGAATGTAACAACTGAAATTAAGAAGCCAAGGTTGGATGAATTTGAAACATGCAAGAAATGTGGAAGGCAACATCTTGACGAGTGTCGAATTGGCACCACCATGTGTTATAAGTGCGGGAGGCTGGGGCACTACTCCCGAGATTGTCTGAAGGGCGTCAAGTGCCAAAGTTGTGGAAGATATGGACACCAGACTAGGGATTGCAGGAAAACCAGACAATCCGGTTCAGGAAAGGAAAAGGAAGCTGAAAAGGAACAACCGCAGGCTAGGACTCGAGCCTACGCCCTGATTGAGGAGGAAGCAAGGGGAAACCCTGATGTTGTGTCAGGTACGTTCCTAGTTAATAACGAACATGCTGCTATTTTATTTGACTCTGGTGCTAGTAAAAGTTTTATATCCAATGCATTTAGTCGTAAACTAGGTTGCACTATCAACACCATAGTAAAGGTCTTTAGCGTACAAACTGCCGTTGGTAAAAATTCGGCAGTATTTCAAGTAACAGAGGATTGCATCATAGAAATAGAGGGTCATAAGTTCCCTTCTAGATTGTTCCTTCTCACCTTAGGAGGATTCGATATAGTATTGGGTATGGATTGGCTAGCTGTCAATGAAGCTCAAATCATATGTAAACGTAAGAGAATACACCTCAAATCTCCAAGCGGCAGCCCAATTACGGTTTATGGGGATTGGAATTGCACGATGCCGAACATCATCTCGATGATCAAGGCCGAAAGTTACATGAGGCGCGGTTGCGAAGCTTATTTGGCATATGTTAGTGATGATAGAATGAAAATGGATGAACTCAAGAATGTACCCGTGGTGTGCAACTTTTCCGGAAGTATTCCCTGAGGATCTACCTGGGTTACCACCCGACCGGGAAATAGAATTTCAGATTGAATTATTGCCAGGAGCTGAGCCCGTTGCCAAAGCCCCCTACTGATTGGCTCCGTCAGAAATGAAAGAATTGATGTCTCAACTAGAGAAACTAACAGAAAAATGATTTATTAGACCGAGCATCTCACCGTGGGGCGCTCTGATACTATTTGTAGAGAAGAAGGACGGCAGCATGCGCATGTGCATTGACTACCGCGAGTTGAACAAGAGGACAGTAAAGAACAAATACCCACTGCCTAGAATAGACGACCTTTTTGATCAACTGCAAGGTGCAAGTTGGTTTTCAAAGATCGATCTTAGGTCGGGTTACCACCAGTTGAAAGTAAGAGAAGAAGACGTACCAAAGACCGCATTTCGCACGCGTTATGGGCATTATGAGTTTCTCGTGATGTCCTTCGGATTGACCAACGCACCAGCAGCGTTCATGGACTTGATGAATAGAGTATGTCGACCCATGTTGGATCGATCGGTGATAGTCTTTATAGACGACATACTGGTATATTAAAAAAGCGAGGGTGATCACCACTGTCACCTAAGAGAGGTTCTGGAGGTGCTAAAGCTGGAAAAGTTGTACGCAAAATTCTCCAAATGCGCGTTCTGGCTTAGGGAAGTCCAATTCCTAGGTCATGTAATAAACCCAAACGGCATTATGGTGGATCCTGAAAAGATCGAGACAATAAAGGAATGGAACATCCCAAAGACACCAACAGAGATACGAAGCTTTCTGGGATTGGCAGGCTACTATCGAAGGTTCATTCAAGATTTTTCAAGAATAGCCTCGCCACTAACTAAGTTGACACGGAAGGAAGTGAAATATGAATGGGGTCCAACCCAAAACAACGCGTTTGAGGAACTTAAGGCACGATTAACCCAAGCTCCAGTCTTGGCACTACCTTAGGGAAATGAAGACTTAGTAGTCTACTCTGACGCTTCGGGTCAGGGTTTAGGTTGTGTACTTATGCAACGAGGAAAGGTAATTGCTTACGCCTCGCGACAACTAAAGATTCACGAGGTTAACTACCCAACACACGATCTAGAGTTAGCAGCAGTAGTTTTCGCGTTGAAAATATGGAGGCACTATCTGTATGGAGTTAAATGCACCATCTACTCAGATCACAAAAGCCTGAAGTACTTTTTCGGGCAAAAGGAATTAAACATGAGGCAAAGGAGGTGGTTAAAGCTACTGAAGGACTATGACTGTGAGATATTGTACTACCCAGGCAAAGCAAACGTGGTGGCTGATGCTTTAAGCAGAAAGGAAGAATCGGAACCTATACGGATCAAAGCGTGTCAGCTGATTATAACACCAGATCTGATGAGTGAAATATCAAAGGCACAAGATGAAGCACTATTAGAAGGAAATATGAAACGGGAAAGAATGGTAGGACAACAAGGGAATTTGGATGCAAATGCATACGGTGTACGAACTAGGTTTGGCCGGATGTGGATACCTAAGATTGGCAAGCTTAGAGCCAAAATACTCGATAAGGCCCATAAGTCTCGTTATTCTATCCACCCCGGGACAAACAAAATGTATCAAGACTTGAAGAAAGAGTACTGGTGGCCTGGCATGAAGAATGATGTGACAGAGTACGTGAGCAAGTGCCTAACGTGTTCTCTAGTTAAGGCCGAGCACCAGAAACCATGCGGTAAAATGCAACCTCTACCAATACCGGAATGGAAGTGGGAGGAGATCACGATGGACTTCATTACCAAGCTACCGCGAACAGCTAAAGGCAATGATACCATTTGGGTGATCATCGACCGCTTGACGAAAAGTGCTCACTTCTTGCCAATACGTGAGACTTCTTCGTCAGAAAGACTAGCGGAAATATTTATCAAGGAAGTTGTGAGTAGACATGGTATGCCGCTGTCGATTGTGTCCGACAGGGATACTAGATTCACGTCAAGGTTTTGGAAGAAATTCAATGAAGCAATGGGCACTAGACTGAACATCAGCACCGCTTACCACCTCCAAACCGATGGTCAATCGGAAAGGACCATTCAGACCTTGGAGGACATGCTCCGGGCCTATATCATTGACTTCGGTGGGAGCTGGGACAGCTATCTACCATTGGCAGAATTTTCATATAACAACAACTATCACTCGACTATTGGCATGCCGCCATTCGAAATGTTGTATGGGAGGAAATGTAGAACCCCGGTTTGTTGGGGGGAAATTGGACAAAAGGATTTTGCAAGTCTCGAAGTGGTTAAAGCTACTTCCGAGAAATTTGATCAAATCAAGGCTCGGATGAAAGCCGCAAAGGACAGACAAAAATCATACGCGGATAAGAGAAGAAGGGATTTAGAGTTTCAAGTAGGGGACGTGGTACTGTTAAAGGTATCACCATGGAAAGGAATCATTCGATTCAGAAAACGTGGCAAACTAAGTCCAAGGTTTGTCGGACCATTCAAGATTTTAGCGAGAGTGGGTCAAGTTGCTTACAGACTCGACCTACCCGTTGAGCTTAGTGGAATACACCCTACGTTCCACGTGTCGCATTTACGCAAGTGCCTAGCTGACGACACAGCTCACATACCTTACGATGAGATCGAAGTGGATAACAGACTAAATTATGTGGAGGAACCAATAGTCATTATTGACCGAGCTAAGAAACGACTACGCAATAAGTCGATTCCTTTAGTCAAAATACAATGGAAGCACATAAAAGGGTCAGAAGCTACATGGAAAAAGAAGACGAGATGAGGGGACTATACCCTAAATTGTTTAACGTATAAATAGTTTCGAGGACGAAACCTCTTTAAGGAGGGTAGACTTGTAACATCCCAAAAATAGTAATTTAGTAAACAATAACGCAATAGAGGCTTAATCGTCATAAAACAAAAGAAAAACGGATGGGCTTGGGCTGGGCCCCAACGGGCCGATGAAAGCCCATGTATATAAGGGGCAAGGCAGCCCACTTCACCATTTCATCTTCATTTCACCATCCTAGACAGAGAAAGGAGAGCTCGGGTCTAGAGAGAGAAAGTCGACGGATCGACACGAGATTGAAGGAGCACGTTATAGCTGAGCTCGTGAGCAAAACCTACGAATCAAAGTTCCAATCCAGGTAACGATTCAACCATAATCTGAGTTTTTGTTCATTTTTGGGTTTCTCGGGTTTTAGCTAAATAGGAGACGTTTTTATGGATGAAACTTGAAAATAAGCTTAGAACTAGCATCTAGAGTGAAAACCGCACCTTTTGATCAAAGAAAATTGTAAGATTAGCATGATCGGATTAACATGCGAAAATTGCGGACTTGTCCAGGAAACAGGTGCTGCGTACTTATCAAGTACGCAGTAGGGACGTCCTGCGTACTTACCAAGTACGCAGGAGAAAGATCATGCGTACTTACCAAGTACGCAAGGGAAAGATCATGCGTAAATGAATAAATCGTACGTGACGTTGTTGGACCTTTGTTTAGGACAACCAAGACTATCTTTTCAGGTGAGTTCTATGTTCCCCCTTCTATGTTATGTGCAAACCTTATCAAATGTTTTGGGACTGAAATGTATACACTAAATGAATAAATGATATGAATGCTAATTTGATCATACGTGATATACTAATATATATTATATATATATATATATATATATATTGTAACATCCTAAAATGGCGAGAAATAAAGTTAGCGAGTTCAAGCGGGCCGAAGTCGGGCCGGGTCAGTCGCGAACCGGGCTTGGGGAGGTCTCCCTTATAAATAGCCCAAGGCCCTCACTTCTCCTCTTTTGCAATTCTAGAGAGAGAAAACCCGTAGAGAGAGAAAGTGTCGGAATCGAACAAGATTGCACCAGCTCGTGTCTCTTGCACTCGTGAAGGAAACCTCCAAATCAGAATCGTCATCCAGGTAACCATTTGAGCTAAAATTGAGATTTTTGCTTAGGTTGGGTTTCCGGGTTTTCGGGTGAAAATAGGATTTTTTACGGATGAAACTTGAGAATAAGCTTAGGTTTAGTATCTGGAATGAAAACCGGTTGTTTTGAGCAAAGAAAGGTGAAGTTTTGACATAATCGAACTCAAATCCGTGAATTTCGGGACTGTTTGGGAAGATGACTGCTGGTGCAGGCAAACTTAGCAAGTTCGCTTGGTGGAGGCGAACTTAGCAAGTTCGCTTGGTGGAGGCGAACTTATCAAGTTCGCCTGATTATGTTCGCCTGGCAAGTTCGCTTGGCCAAAGGTAAGCGAACTTATTATGTTTGCCTAAGTTAAGTTCGCCTGGCCAAGGGTAAGCGAACTTATTAAGTTCGCTTATAAGTTCGCCTAGGCCAGTGGAGGCGAACTTAGCATTAAGTTCGCCTATATCAGCTGAGTAAAAGTGAGAATTTAGGTTAGGTCTGATATATGTGTTTTGTAACCAATTCAGATCGGATTGTTGGGCCTTTGATTAGGACAACCGAGACTAGCTTATAAGGTGAGTTCTAGAAGCCCTCTTTTAAATGTTTTATATAATGTTTTTCGGGCTGGTGTGTATACATATGAAATGTTGTTTTATAAAATGATGTTTATGAAACTATGTTTACGAAATGAAATGATTTGGAATGAACGGTTTATGGAAAGAAAGTTTTATGAACGTAATGTTTACGAACGAATGTTTATAAAGAAATGGTTTAAAGTAAAGGTAAAGGGTTTCGAAAGTGAAGGAAAGGTTTTGTGAAAAGAAAAGAAAAAGGGCAAAGGTTTTAAAGAAGTCATTACTAATCTAATATGTCGAATGAATGGAATTGACGAATGAAGTCTGGGAATGAGATTCCCAGCCTTGTGGTAGATTATGGACAGCGAGCCATAGTTACCATAAGAACAACAGGGGCAGTGTCTTAGTGGCCTGCCAATGGTTTGATGTTGTACAACTGGTATGCAGTAACGACGGTTACTCAAGGGTTAACGTGACCCTACGTGAGGTTAAATTATGATCCGACAGTGTTATGGCTGAGAGCTATAGCCATCGATGGAAGTTGTCGGTTTATGGCTGAGAGCCATAGCCTTCAATGGAGGTTGTCGATCTATGGCTGAGAGCCATAGGGGGGGTAACTGAATGGGTATTGTCGGTCCTCGTGCAGTTAGCCTTGGGGGCAATACCAAAAAGGGAATTGACGAAATGTTGTGGCAACGACGGTGACACGTAACGGTTGTCCACGACATGCAGGGTTCCTTCGGGGACACAGAGACGCGTAAAGAAAGATACAGATTTTAGATAGTAATGTATGACTTAAATGAATGTTAAATGTTTTAAATAAATGATCTGTTCAATGTGTTTAAATGTTTGAAGGTTTATGAATGAAAGGCCATGTTTTCTTATACGTGATGTTAAACCCTAATGAATGTTTTGAATGATGAACCATTTCTTAAATCGAACGAAAACTAGAACTCACCAGCGTAGCTGACTTTTTAGTGTGCACATTCAGGTTAAGGCATGTTTTGAGGATGGCGGTGATGCTTGGCTAGAGATGAAGAGTTACCCGACTGCTTTTGAAGACTGGCATCCCGTTATGTTTAGTTATGATGTAATTATGTTTTTAACAATGTTTATGCTTCCGCATGTATGAACAAGTTTTAATTATGATGAATGAATGAAATTTTCCGCTGCGTTATTTGATATTCATGTTTAAGAACTGTTTGTGAATGAGTAAATCCAACAAGTGAGGCCTCCCGGATTTGGGGCCTTACAAGTTGGTATCAGAGCAATAGTTTGAGAGATTCGGACACTCCCAGTGTCTGAACTTAAACTGTGAATGGGACCGAAAGCGGATGCCAGTACGGGTAACTCGAGCCACAGCATCAGGTATGAATTTAGTATATATTACGTATATAGTGTGCCTTAGAAAGGGTTAGGTAAGGACTCGTGTTCTGATGGAATCACAAAGGTGGTCAAATAGAAATCGAAAGGTAGTGTAATGGTTAATTGCATATTAACATCTTACAGTACTTATTGAATTTTATTTGTTAACTAGCATGATGACATTGTATTTCTTGTCTTATAGAACGAAATGGAAAGGAGAGGAAATGGAAGGCGTGGTGGCTGTACCGGTGGTCGTACCGGCGGTTGAAATGGTGGGCGTGGCAGGATCCCTGCGCGCTAAGAGAATAGTGAAGAAGGAAGTGTTCACACTGAACCGGCGGTTAGTGTGCATGGAACTGAACAGACATTGGTTGAAGAACAACCTTTCACTTTTGAACCAGAAGTGAGAGCAACTATAGCTCGAGAGTTCACAGAGTTGATGAAGACTTCTCTGCCAGGTCTGTTGGCAGAAGCATTGAAGCAGGTCAATGGGGTGGGTGGGTCTAGTGCGGCAATTGGTGCTCAGAACAATGAGACCGACAATGAACCGCCTGCTCACGGATGCGACTACAAGTCATTTAAGGCATGTGACCCACCGGTCCTCACTGGAAAGAAAGACGCGGTGGCTACGTTTGATTGGGTGATTCGTATGGAAGCTGCCATTCGTCTGAGCGAGTGCCGAACGGATCAAGTTGTAAAATTTGCTGTTAACTCCTTGAGGGAGGAAGCATCCCATTGGTGGGAAGGTGTACGTCAGGCAAAAGGGAGCGAGATTGTGGATGCGATGATGTGGGCTGATTTGAAAACTTTAGTTATTAAGAATTTTTGCCCAAGGAACGAGATTGAGAAGGTAGAGAGGGAATTTCTGGGTTTGAAGGCCAGGAACATGACGCACCGGCAATACACAACCCGATTCAATGAACTGGCACGTCTGGTGCCACATCTTGTCACTACTGAAGAGAGGAAGATTGCCTGCTATATTCAAGGGTTGCCGGACCAGGTCCGCACCTATGTTAAGGCAAACGCCCCTACTACCTATGATTCGGCAGTAGAACTAAGTGGCGTGGTATTTGACGATATGGCACTGAATGTTGTTGTCGTTGAAGAGCAAAAGAAGAGACCGAGCTTCTCAAACAAGCGAACTGGGGGAAAGATGTTTGGGACTCGTGATAAGAGGGCTCGGGTGGATGAGCCGACCGTTTGTAAGAAATGTGGGGTAAGACATGTAGGTGAATGTAGACTGGGATCTAACTTGTGTTTCAAATGTGGCAAGACTGGGCACTACGCCCGTGAGTGCACACAACACTACAAGTGCTATAACTGTGGGGATGTCGGTCATCTGAGTAGGGACTGCCCGAAGCCCTGGATGGGGGAAACCGGGAAGGGAAAGGGCCTGGAAAAGAAGGGAGAGGGATCTCGTGCGAAGACGCGAGCGTACGCACTGACGCAGGATCAGGCTAGGAAGGATCCCGATGTGGCGTCAGGTACGTTTATCCTTGACAACACTTTTGTTTCTGTGTTATTTGATTCGGGTGCCAGTAAAAGTTTTATATCTGCGACTTTCTGTAAACGAGTGAAGTACACTGTCAGTAAGCTAGAAAGGGCCTTTAGCGTAGAAACCGCTGAGGGTAGGACTGCGAGAGTGACCGATGTAGTTGACAACTCCACGATAAAGATAGAAGGTCATAGATTCCCTGTCAGATTGTTTGTTATGGTTTTGGGAGGGTTCGATGTCGTGTTGGGTATGGATTGGTTAACTGCCAATGAAGCACAAATTATATGTAAACAAAAGATAATCCGACTCAAGGCTCCGGACGGTAGCAAAGTCGAGGTTCTTGGGGATCGTGACGCCTCGATGCCAAACGTCATCTCAATGATTAAGGCAACACATTATTTGAGGCGCGGATGCGAGGCTTATCTGGTGTACGTAATTGACAAGTGTAAGGAAATGAAGGAACTAGACGATGTACCCGTGGTACGCGAGTACCCGGAGGTGTTTCCAGAGGATTTGCCTGGGATACCACCCGATAGAGAAATTGAGTTCCGAATTGACTTAGTACCAGATGCCCAGCCCGTGGCTAAGGCTTCATATCGACTAGCACCAGTGGAAATGAAAGAATTAATGGTACAATTAGACGAGTTACTTGAGAAAGGATTTATCCAACCGAGCATATCGCCGTGGGGTGCTCCGGTGTTGTTTGTGAAGAAGAAAGACGGTTCGATGAGAATGTGTATTGATTATCGCGAGTTGAACAAACCAACAGTGAAGAACAAGTACCCTTTACCAAGGATCGATGACCTGTTTGACCAATTGCAAGGCGCAAGTTGGTTCTTGAAAATCGACCTTCGGTCCGGGTACCATCAGTTGAAGGTAAGGGAAGAAGACATACCGAAAACTGCATTTCGCACGCGTTATGGACATTTCGAGTTCCGCGTAATGTCTTTTGGATTGACGAACGCCCCCGCAACGTTCATGGATATGATGAATAGAGTTTGTCGACCAATGCTGGATCGATCGGTAATCGTGTTCATCGATGATATCCTCATCTACTCCAAGAATGAGGGTGATCACGCATGTCACTTAAAGGAGGTGTTGGAGGCTCTGAAGAAGGAAAAGTTGTATGATAAGTTCTCTAAATGCGCGTTCTGGCTTAGGGAAGTCCAATTCCTAGGTCACGTCATTAACCCGAACGGCATTATGGTTGACCCAGCGAAGATAATGACGGTAAGGGAATGGAATATTCCTAAGACGCCAACTGAAATCCGTAGTTTCTTGGGATTGGCAGGCTACTATCGGAGATTCATCCAGGATTTCTCGAAAATAGCTTCGCCGTTGACAAAGTTGACTCGGAAAGAGGTAAAGTACGAATGGAGTTTGACCCAGGATGAAGCGTTTAAGAAATTGAAGGAGAAGCTAACCCAAGCTCCAGTCTTGGCCCTTCCCGAGGGCAGTGAAGACCTGGTGGTATACTTTGACGCGTCGGGTCAGGGATTAGGGTGTGTGTTGATGCAACGGGGTAACTTATCCAGTCTTGGCCCTTAGCAAGTTCGCCTGTCAAGTTCGCTTGGTGGAGGCGAACTTATCAAGTTCGCCTGATTATGTTCGCCTGACAAGTTCGCTTGGCCAAAGGTAAGCGAACTTATTATGTTCGCCTAAGTTAAGTTCGCCTGGCCAAGGGTAAGCGAACTTATTAAGTTCGCTTATAAGTTCGCCTAGGCCAGTGGAGGCGAACTTAGCATTAAGTTCGCCTATACCAGCTGAGTAAAAGTGAGAATTTAGGTTAGGTCTGATATATGTGTTTTGTAACCAATTCAGATCGGAAGTGACGTTGTTGGGCCTTTGATTAGGACAACCGAGACTAGCTTATAAGGTGAGTTCTAGAAGCCCTCTTTTAAATGTTTTATATAATGTTTTTCGGGCTGGTGTGTATACATATGAAATGTTGTTTTATAAAATGATGTTTATGAAACTATGTTTACGAAATGAAATGATTTGGAATGAACGGTTTATGGAAAGAAAGTTTTATGAACGGAATGTTTAAAAAGAAATGGTTTAAAGTAAAGGTAAAGGGTTTCGAAAGTGAAGGAAAGGTTTTGTGAAAAGAAAAGAAAAAGGGCAAAGGTTTTAAAGAAGTCATTACTAATCTAATCTGTCGAATGAATGGAATTGACGAATGAAGTCTGGGAATGAGATTCCCAGCCTTGTGGTAGATTATGGACAATGAGCCATAGTTACCATAAGAACAACAGGGGCAGTGTCTTAGTGGCCTGCCAATGGTTTGATGTTGTACAACTGGTATGGAGTAATGACGGTTACTCAAGGGTTAACGTGACCCTACGTGAGGTTAAATTATGACCCGACAGTGTTATGGCTGAGAGCCACAGCCGTCGATGGAAGTTGTCGGTTTATGGCTGAGAGCCATAGCCTTCAATGGAGGTTGTCGATCTATGGCTGAGAGCCATAGGGGGGGTAACTGAATGGGTATTGTCGGTCCTCGTGCAGTTAGCCTTGGGGGCAATACCAAAAAGGGAATTGACGGAATGTTGTGGAAACGACGGTGACACGTAACGGTTGTCCACGACATGCAGGGTTCCTTCGGGGACACAGAGACGCGTAAAGAAAGATACAGATTTTAGATAGTAATGTATGACTTAAATGAATGTTAAATGTTTTAAACAATTGATCTGTTCAATGTGTTTAAATGTTTGAAGGTTTATGAATGAAAGGCCCTGTTTTCTTATACGTGATGTTAAACCTTAATGGATGTTTTGAATGATGAACCATTTCTTAAATCGAACGAAAACTAGAACTCACCAGCGTAGCTGACTTTTTAGTGTGCACATTCAGGTTAAGGCATGTTATGAGGATGGCGGTGATGCTTGGCTAGAGATGAAGAGTTACCCGACTGCTTTTGAAGACTGGCATCCCGTTATGTTTAGTTATGATGTAATTATGTTTTTAACAATGTTTACGCTTCCGCATGTATGAACAAGTTTTAATTATGATGAATGAATGAAATTTTCCGCTGCGTTATTTGATATTCATGTTTAAGAACTGTTTGTGAATGAGTAAATCCAACAAGTGAGGCCTCCCGGGTTTGGGGCCTTACATATATATATATATATATATATATATATGTGTGTGTGTGAGAATGAATTATGAATAAAGAATGAAACGTATGATTACAAAAAATGAATGAAAGGACATAACGTAAATGAATGAAATCTTGCTTTATATTATATATATTGCATGTTATGAATGTATGTAAACGTTATGAACCCTTTTATGACAACGGCTACTTCGGTAGACGGACAACCACGTGACTATTTTGCAACCAGGACAAAAACGTTCCTTCACAAGCTAGGACGTATATTAAGGCACTAATGGACGGTCGAAGCAATTGCCTTAACTAAAGTAGAACAGTTGCATACATAATGGTCGCGTGGGAAACGGATGCCCTAGGGCAGACGGACAAAAGAACGGACTACGACGGTAGGACGGTTTAAGAGCGGACGGATAAAGGTTGCCGGACGGATTTAATGAAAGAACGGACGGTTTTCTAGAGCCGGACGGTTAATGAAATGGGCTACGACGGTAGTTCTCGCTGCGATGTCTTTGTGATATTCGCGACAAGTGTGATGGGTTGATCTCCCTTAAGATTATGGCCAATAACTGTTCTCCCCCAAAAAGTAAGTATGTATGTACATATGTATATATATAAAATGAATGTTATGTGAGAACAGTAAAGTAAAGAATATGTAAAAGCACGAATATTACGTATGTTACGTACACATATATATAAAATATTCATGATTAGATAAGTATTATGTATGATTGTCCTTAAACTAGAACTTACCAGCGTTAGCTGACTTTTAGTATACATTTCAGGTAAAAGAAGAAAGGGACGTGCGATGGCGTGAAGGTTACCCGACACAAGACTGACATCTCACATTTATTTATATTAAGACAATGTTATGTATTTAATTGTTAAGACTTCCGCTGTTATGTCATGTAATTTGAATGATGTTTGCTTCCGCTACTTCTGAATGTTTTAAATTTAAGTTCAGTATTTATGACTATGTTTATGAGTAAATCCAACAAGTGAGGTTACCCGGGAAAGGGGCTTACATTAACATATTGGTTTCATTTTAACTTGTTTTCATATTTATTTAGTAGTATCTACTTCACACATAATATTAATAGTAAATCATCTTTTTTCTTGACCAGGTTGAAACTTGTAATTTTCCTATTTATTAATAGGAAGAAAGAGTGAGAGTATCAAATTTAGTGTACATTGCAGGAGAAATTGAGTTCGTACAACGAAATATTAAATAATATGTTACACTATTTCTCAAACTTATTAAGGATCACTATGAGTTTAACCGAGTATATTTTTCATAGAAACTGACCTCATTTCGCAATCACAATTGATATTACATTATTTAGGGCAATAAGCTTCCCTTCTTTGGGCTCACAAGAGCAACAATAAAATTATAGATGAATTTCAGGAAAAATTGTATGACATACATTTATATGTCATGGTAGCCTTAAATAATGTAATAACAATAGTGGTCAGTGGCGAAGCTTGAAGAAAACCTCCGGAGGGGTCGGGATTTTTTTTCCCTGTTAAAGGGGTGCCAGAACTATAAAATTTTCTCCCGAATACATATAAATTAACACTATTGAGCGAAAAATCGACCGAATATGTATAAATTAACACTAGTGAGCGAAAAATCGGGATGGGCCGGGGCCCATCCGGGCCCCAACAAAGATTCGCCCCTGATAGTGGTATAACAAGATGCGGTTTCTTATGAAAAAGAAAATTGGTTAAATTCATATTGATCCTTAGTGTGTTTGAGAAACAATGCAAACTATTGTTTAACGGTTTTTGGTTCATGCTTAACTTTTTTTTTTCGTAGACCCTTTTTGTTTAATTCCTCTCCCGCTTTTCTTTCTAACAAATAGAAGAATTACAAGTGTCACGAGAGTCAAAACGAAGCTCAATCAGGTGAAACATGAGATCCTTTATCATTAGCTATTAATGAGGCATTTGTTTTTTCTTTAACTTGCCAAAGATTGAAACGGTACTACATTAAGTATGATAGTGCACAACTCCTTTGAAAATCTCTCTTATAATAAAAAAACTAAATCGTTTTGTCACTTAGCATCATCATATTCAATCTCATAACTTTTTCCTCCAAACCACATTTATATCCTTCATTTAATACTTTTATATTTAGTTTTTTTTAAATTACATAAATAAACATTTTCATAATTATTACCACTAGCTTACATTTTTTTTAAATTATCATTAAAAGTTAATACTTTAAAAAAATCAAGAATTAAAAAACAAGATATTTTTAAAAAAGCGAGTTTTTAAGGTTTTATTATTAAAAAAACAACTTTTTAAAATTTTATTAAAAAAACAATATTAAGAATTTATTAGTTTTAAATTTTTCATATTTAATTCTGGAATTTTAAATTTAATTGTGTCGAAATATTAAGGAATGAAATTTTTAAAATTTGGAGTTTTAAATTTTGAATTTAAAAGACAATATATTGTTGAAATTTTGTTTTAAATTTTATTTGTATCTTTTTATTATTTTTAATGAGAGATTTAGTATTAAAAGTTTAGCGAGATTTTTCGCATACAAGTACAAATAGTATCCGTCAATCAGAGTATCTTGATAATGATTTTGATGAAAGTTTATAATCTCCTGATTTTCTAAATGGACTTATATTATCAGGTTTGTCAAACCATAAATTAGTTTTAATTGTCGATG
The DNA here is from genome assembly GCA_023525975.1 of Smallanthus sonchifolius. Classification (NCBI taxonomy): domain Eukaryota; kingdom Viridiplantae; phylum Streptophyta; class Magnoliopsida; order Asterales; family Asteraceae; genus Smallanthus; species Smallanthus sonchifolius. The sequence continues at coordinate 24,732,153 of CM042043.1, forward strand.
TTTCAGTTATGCTATTAATAAATATTGGTGAAAAAATGGTTTAGGTAATGTAACAAGTCTTTAGGTCGAATCACAGGTAATCGCGCTATAGAAGCGAAGATTATATTTTGAAGCAACTTTGATTATCACAATTTTATCTCTATAATTGGTTTAACATATTTAGATAAAAGAATTTCATTAAAACTTCAAAGAAAAAATATACAATTGTTGTACTTTTTCAATGACGATGAATAAAAGTTTATGACAATCACTTTCAAATATTGGTTTGTATTGAAAGATCAAGTGTTTATTCATGATCAGTCGAATGTTGGATTATCAAGAGTTAAAAGTAGAGATGGACTCAAGTTATTAATCTTTGGTAAACATGAAAAAATTACTAATACCATGTCAAATGTTACATACAATGAAGTATTTTCAAATTTGTAAATAGTCATTGTAATGTTTTATTTGACATGTAATTTAATGTATTCTAAAAGTGCACAACTTACTAATTGAATTTTCATGTTTTTTTATGTTGTAATTACTCTCATCCATATAATCTTAACATGTAACAAAATGAAAAAGTTACAAATACAATATCAAATTTATATAAAAAGAGTTGTTAAGATATTTATCAATATAATACTAACGTTTCACCCCGTGTGTTAGTCAAGTTATATAAAGAGTAACATTGTCCTATTTTGTCTTACAAAACGAGCCATATTAGTTAAGACTTAAGAGACATGAGTGTGTAATCTGACTATATTACCTTTTTAATCATACTACCTCAAACATAGCCCCATTGGTTTTTCGAGTTTTATTACATATTTTAAAAAGGTTATAATAACATGCGTGCAGTAGTGTATTTTAGTGATCGAAGAGTTGAAGCTACCAGGATTTTATTTCATGATTATTCCATTATGTATCTATGTGATTAGGGAGGGCCGGCCCTTGTGGGGTACCAGGTGGGTGACGCACACGGCCTATCTTCAAGAGGGGGCCAAATTTTTCTTTCTTTTACGTATCGTTAAGGTGTTTATACAATTAAATAAATAATCTCATTTTAAACTAAACTCGTTAACCATTAAGCATTTAAACCAAATAACCATTTTAAATAATTAAGTAATAAGCCTAATAATCATTTAACCCATCCATTCTAACAATTAAAAAAAAATTAACCTAATAAAAGTTGAAAGAGCAATATTAGTATCTAATGTCTTCGCGATTAACCGCCTCCACCATCCGCATTTCAAACAAAAAACAATCAATCGACGATTCAGTACCGTCGTGCCAATTTTGATGGTCTAACCGGCGACACCCGACGATTTAGTACTACCGCCCCAATCCCGAATCCGATTCTAAACAGGCTGAAAATCAACAATTTACGTATTTTTTTAAAAGATTTTCTCAAAATTTTACTTGATTAATTAATTAATTGCTAGATTATTGATTATTTGATTAGATTATTTATCTTTTCTTTAATTATTTGCTTCTTCATTAGATTATTTGATTTATTTATTTTAAATATTTTAACTTACTTTCTTTGACTTCATATGATTGGGTTTATATTTTTTTTACCTTATATTAGTTTCTATCTTAGGGTCTATTTTAACTTCTTTTTTTTGCAATGTTTTCAGAACCGGACCGGACGTCGAACCGGTCTTCTTACCGGTCCACTGGTCGGACCGGTCCGACCGGTCGGACCGGATTTAAGAACCGGACGACTTCATAAATATTATAAAAATATATCAGTCTAAATAGCTTTTAATCCTTTAAAAAACCACCAACAAGTCAATTCCAATAATTTTAAACTAACAATTACCTACGAAATAATAAGCCAAGAGACTTAAAAAAGATTTAAAAAAAAAAAAATAGTCAAGCGGTTTAACCGGTCCGACCACCCGGTTTCCGGTCCGACTGCCGGTTCAACCGGTCCGACCACCGGTTCGTTGCAGAAACGGTTCAACACATGTAACCGGACCGGTCAGACCACCGGTTCCCGGTCCGACCGGCCGGTCCGGTCCGGTCCGGGTTTCAAAACATTGTTTTTTTGACTTCATTTGATAGGGTTTATATATATATTTTTTAATCTTTAGGGCCTCCAAAATCTCCATACCTAGCCTATGATTAGGGTTGTTTGATGCCTGTGTTTGATTTTTTAATTAATTGCATATTACTATTGTACGATTGACTTATGATATTAACATTCACAGCTGTTGATTTGTTTAATTATTTTAATCGGTTATTCTATTTGTCAAACTATTATTTTTGAGGCTTTATTTGAATGTTTTAAAAAGGAATTTACAAAATAATAATAAGGATGGTATTGGTGGAGAATATTTAAAGGAAATGTCTACATTCATATAAAGTCCATTCTTTTTATAAACGCACGATCTTTAGATGTTTAAAAGGGTGGAATGTTAGTTTATTCGAATAAACCAATGATCGACATTACCAATCGATGTAATTTTGTCACGGTTTTAAATATGGAAATTCAAGAGCTTATGACCCTGATCGTGAAGGAAGCAATCAATTTTTAGAACATATGACCAGTGGCGGATTCATAATTTTTTTATGGGGTCGAAGATTTTTTGGGGTCGATTGTCAATAGTTAAATATTAATTTTTTTCGGCCCGAGTCGGGTCACACAATAAAAAGATGAAAACTTACAAAATTATAAACGAACAATAATAATATGATGTTCAGGGGCGGACCTACTTAGGCCCGGGGGTTCACCGGAACCCCCAGAGTTTTGAAATTTTAGTATAACGGTATGTAAAAAAACTGGGGTGAACCCCTAAGTAAATTATGTCGTGAACATCTACAAAAAGTTCAAAAGTGGTGTAGTGGTTTAGGATTTGGTTTCTAATGTAGAGGTCTTGGGTTCAAATCCTCCCATGCTCATTTTTTTAAAATTATTTGGGGCTGTGAGGGCTGTATTTCGCTATTGTATGTTTTTTTTTAAAATTATTTGGGCCTGTGGAAAATGCAAGCGGTATTACAACGTCCTTGCTCATGGTGTGCATCAGACACAACACAACCATTTAGTTTAATCCTAACCCAGAGCGCAAATTTAGTGTGTGAAAGGCCCGCGATTAAACCTGCGACCAATCATTCAACTTCTTATGAAGTACTTGAATCTGGAATGATTCTAATGAAGAATTACATCATCCTCATGGACGAGGTATTTGTTTCAGCTAATTATGTTGTTTTGCACCTTTTGTATATCTGGTTATGTACATGTAGACCAATTGGTCTCTGTGTAAGGCAAATACTGTTTCATCACAGTAAAATTGTTTTTCAATCCTGCTTTATCTCAGGTTTTTGACTCTTGCATTGCTTTTGTCAAATTTAGCACCTTTTGGGATTGAGGCACATTATTAGATATTAAGTGATTAATCACTACTGGCAACTTAAATGCCGTTTTTTTAATGTTTTGTAAGTACATTGCTTGTTAATAAATTAGTTTACAATAGTGGACATAAATCTCGGGTACAGAGGATGTGTTTAGGACGAAACCGAGATCCTGAGACAAGGTATAAAGATCGTTACAGAAGTGATGGTTCTGAACCTCTGACCTTACCTGGCCCGAACCGTCGAACCGGCCCAAATTTTTTTTATGTCCGGCCCTATGAAATTGGAGCGGCTAAAAACATTGAACCCCCTGGAAAAAATTTCTGGATCCGCCACGGATGATGTTTGTCATTAGAAATGCATAATTAAAAAAACAATATCCATATAATTGTTCTGTACAAGTTTTTTCATTTTTTGAAACTGATCCATTATATAATCTATAGGAACTAATCTAAGCAACTCTTTTTCAATATAACAAACACAGATGTAAACTCTTTTTTAATAGTTAATTAGGTTTAAAATATTTAAACGGGTATTGAGTTTATTTATGAGTTTATGTTTTATTTGGACCTATTTTGTTTAAAGGTGATTGGGTTTAGCTATTAAAGGTTTGGTTTAAAAGTTTTATAATTAATGGATTATGGGTCAATTGTTATAGGGTTAAAGGTTTAGTTTAATTGGTTCTTATTTATAAAATCTATAATCTTAAAAAAATATTTCTTGAGGGTCGGTGTCAATTTTTATGCGGGTCGTTCTGAAATATACCATATATATATAACAAAAAAAATTTAACGGTGTCGGCCGACCTGCTAACACCTAACTAGGTCCGCCAATGAATATGACGAGTTTGAGTGCATTTAATTTGTCTTCTAAGTTTAACACCTTAAACCAGTGAAGTTAATATATATTTGTGTGATTTTATAGATACGTTATATTTTTCTCGTCAGCTTGACATATACAGTCAGGCTATGCATCATGATGTTAGATTTGCTAACTTGAATGATATTGACGACCTTACTTGTTTGGAGCAAAAAACAAAAAAAATACGTTTCTTTTTCTTTGATCTACCGGTTATTGAAGTGAGCTTTGGGTGTGCTCACCTTAAACCAGCTCACCTTAAACCAATGAAGTTTACTGAGATATATATATATGATTTTATAGATATGTTATATATTTTTCTCGTCAGCTTGACATATACAATCAAGCTATGCATCATGACATTAGATTTGCTAACTTGAATGATATTGACAGCCTTACTTGTTTAGAGAAAAAAAAGAAAAATGTTTCTTTTTCTTTGATCTACCGGTTATTGAAGTGAGCGTTGGGTGTGCTCGATGCAACAATATCATTTGAAATATGTTTTTTAGTAAAGTCAGTATTTGTGCAAGCGAATAGGTGATGACATTTGAGCGTTTCTCTACTTTGTACTAACGGGAAGGAAAAGTTGGACTCTTATAATTTGTAGTGAAACCTTGGATTTTGAATAATTTTAAATTTATTTATTTGCTAAAATTTTCAGCTACCGGTCACAATGTATCCACCAATTTATGTACGACAAAGAAACCTAGGATCATTTTATTTTCGTAAGAACGATTTTTAAGATGAAACTAGTAATTTTGCCTCACCGCACATTGCGACGGTGCCAAAACGTAGCCTAATTCGAATTCCCGTTATCCGTGGCGTGAAACGGATCTTAAACTGTTGAGACGGTTAAAAAAGAAATATAATTAATACATAAAAAACAAATGATGTTATGGCTACTCATTTAACTCTGAACTAAAATGTAAAAAAACAAAAGAAAAATAATGTTTTGGCGTTGACACTAACGTACTCAAGTACATAAAAATAACGTACGAATTTGAGCTGTATTGGTTTTGAAGATAAAACCATAGATGTAAAAATGTATTATGCCTATCACATTGTACGTAATAAAAAAATAACAATCAAAAGAAGTAAAAAAACAAAAAAACTTTTTATTAGTCACGGTTTCGAACCAATGACTTAAGGTGAATTGAAAATACAATGAAACCATTACAACGACCAAATTATTTAAATAAGTTACGAGAAGGTAATATATATATCTTACTTATCTAATAAATAAAAAACTTAAATGACACGTGTCACTTTTCTAGCCATAGTTTCCCTTACTTTTCCCGCCCATCAGTAAACCCAATTTGTATTTTTTTTTCACGCGGAGCTTGTCGGATCCGGATCTTTACACGGGCTGCATTTTCTTCTTTTCACCCAAACACCCTCTTCAAACGATTTCTCTAATTTTCTCTTACTCCCCAAAGCCTAATCCTAATTCAGCCATCTTCAACCCTTCGTTATCACTAGATCTATATCACCACAGTTAATATCTTTCTTTTTCTTTCTCGATCGTGTCGTCTGTATGTCTCCGCCGCATCAATTACACACACATATGAAATATGTTCCAGGGGGTTTTATCAGGTAAAATTGAATCATTTTCTCTCACTTTGGTTTGATTCCTATTGTTGTTATAGGCTATCGATCGAAAACGAATTTGATTACGATTATGATGTGTATGTTTATCTTAATTGATTTGCACCGCCTTCGATTTTGACTCAGTTCTTCATACCTTCTGATACAATCCGCTTCGATTTTGACTTTTCAAGTGATAGATTGATTGTATTTTACTTTCCTGTTAATGGTTCCTTTGTTGGCAAAATTTCAAGCAGATTGTATTGGTGTTCGTCTACAAAATTTCAAGTAGCTATAAAAGCCTTTATTTTTTCAAATCTGAATTGGTGAAAGAGGATTTCAGGCACCTTAATAAAAGAGAATTTCAGGCAAATTTTATACCGTTTTTCATGCAATTTTCATCAAGAACTCATGGTTTTGATAATTTTTTTTGGGCCTACTAATGGCACACGGGAATTGCTATTTGGATCGGGCTCTACACGCATCGTATAGGGCAATACGATGCGTATAGCCTTTCACAATTTCCCATGCCCGACAACATCGTACCAGTGGTCATTGCAAACCCTATACGCATCGTATAGGTCAATACGATTCAGTTTAGGGTACGAGGTACCTTCTGCAACAAGTCATTCATCACATCACTATACACCGCGTATAGACCTATACGGGGCGTATGGCGATGTGATGGATGACTAGTTGCAGAAGGTACTTTGTAACCTAAAATGCATCGTATTGCACTATACGGTGCGTATAGGAGGTTTGACCAGAATCCTATACGCATCGTATAGGGCTATACAATACGTATAGGGGCCAAATTTTGTGTATTTAACCATGCAGAATTCTCATTCGAACGTATCGTTCAAAAACTTTTCAAACAATTTCATCAAAAAATTATAACCATGTCTTGGTGGTGGGATGGTAACTACGGTTTTCATGTATATTCTAACGAGTTGCTGAAAAACAACCCGCAAAGTTCTGGCGTTCAAGATGTGAACCGGGAGGAGGTCTCGTCCGACGTTTATTCAAATCAACGGGTAAGGCTTCCGGATTTGAACGAGCCACTGAGCAATCCCGAGTTCGTACCTTACACAACCCATGAACGACTTCGTGTACAGTGAAGTCTCTTACCAGACACAACAAACCGACGACTTCGTATACGTGGGGAACAAGCTGGCTAACGAGTTCGAAGACGAGGAACAAAACCATCAAAACGTGTCGTATAAAACTGACTAGAATTTTTAGTCTCGTGAACAGTTGGTGGATTGGGCTGTCTGGAGAGGACGTGAGAATGGGTACCTCATTGTCACCCGACGATTAAGGAGAAAGGTGACGACCCGTCGGAACCGTTTATCAAGGTGTGGCTTATGTGTGACCGTCACGACGAACGTGCGTCTACTGCCCCGGTTAGACGTGCCGGTAGCAAGAAAATACTGGTGATTGGAAATTAACGGTAAAGGATGACAGTCATAACCACGATCCAAGTCAACATCTTGAGGCGCACTCAGTCAGAACAAATTTTGGTGGCAAACTTGTATTCACAAAACAGGTTGCCACGAAACATTCTGGCAACCATAAGGAAACAAAACCCAGAGAGTAGTTGCTTTAAAAAGGACATTTATAATGCGATACAAAAGATAAAAAACGAAACGAGAATCAGTGAAACTCCAATGCAGGTTCTGGAGCACCTGCTTTCTTCTAAAAAATACGTCTACTATACTTGGGAGGATCCCGTCACAAATGTCATGGAGGAGGTATTCTTTGTTCATCCGAAATCGTACGAGATGTGGTGTGCGTTCCCGCACGTGTTGGTGATCGACGCGATGTACAAAACAAACATGTATAGACTTCCATTTGTCCAAGTGGTCGGTGTGACCTTTACACACCAGTCGTTTTGCGTCGCTCATGCATTTATATCTAAAGAATGGGAGGAAAACTTCGTCTGGGTGCTACTGCAAATCAAAGAAATGTTGCAAAAGTGTATGGAGCCGCGTGTGATAGTAACACACAGGGACAAAGCTCTTATGAACGCGTGTAATAAAATATTTCCGGACAGTTCAAAGAACCTTTGTCGGTGGCACATACACGAGAATATCTCAAAACATTGCATGGCATCGTTTACAGACGAAGACTGGGCAAATTTCAAGTATTCATGGTCGGTATTGTGTGAGTATCCCACCCCAGATATATACTAGTACAACTTCAACCGGCTTTACGAATGACTGTATGCAGCCAAACGAGAAAGTAAGTTTTAATATTAAATATTTTCAATATTGAATATTTATTAAATATTTATTATGGTTTAAATTATTTGTGTAGGAGTTATAGATTATGTGACCAAAAATTGGTTAGACCCATATAAAGAAAAGTTTGTATCCGCCTGGTCCAACAGAAACCTTAATTTTGGTCAACATATAACGAACCGAGTCGAGAGCCAGCATTCGCTCCTAAAGAGCTATCTTGGAAATGCTAACAGCTCGCTAGATAGACTTGTTTGGTTTGTTGAGGAAATTGTAACATATCAATATTTTCAATTAAAGTTTGGGTTTGGAAAAAGCCTCATAAGGAAAATGGGCAGCCACGTAGCTATTAAATTTGTTAGAAAACGAGTGGTACAAGTTATTACATATACGGAAACAAAATGCAACATTTGGTTGCCAACTTTCAGTAGTTGTGGGTTGCCGTGTGCTTGTCGTCTGGCAAATATCGAAGCTACATGTCAACCTTTTAATATTTATCTTGTTTTTTTTCTATTTTCAAACTGTTATGACTATTTAACTTTAATATAGGTGGCAGAATCCCGCTAGATGCGGTGGACGTCTTTCGGAGGAAACTTGATTTAAAACCGTCGTTTGTCGATAATTAAAATGTAGACGTGGATAAAGTACTTGGTCAAGTGAGAAACAAAATTTTGACACAACCCGATCAGGTCAAAAAAAGTCTGCTGTCGAGAATCGCAGGGGTGGTCTTTTCGAGCAAAAGTAACAAGAAAGCGTCTATGGTACAAGAAGATACTCGCGGTCGTCCAACTTTGAAAAAACAACAACAAAGGAAACAAGATGTCGCGAGAAACAACTCGTTCACAGGATCCCAACAAAGCAAATGTGACCCTGCGAGACACAGCTCGTACATTGCGTTACAAGACTCTCGACAAGCGAGTTCAGTCATTCAACACCGTCGTTCAACGAAGGGTAAAGCAAAGCAACCACAAGATGATAACGGCCATCTTGGGTTTCCATTGATTATGGGGAAAGATGTGGTTAACAATATAATTTGTTTTAAGGATTCGATTCCATCTTTATTTTATCCGTACATTTCACATATACAGGATGTAAATCCCGACGGTAACTGTGGTTTTCAATCGGTAGCTTTGGGCTTAGGGTTAAATGAAAACCGGTGGCTTTTTATTCGACAACAACTTCTACAGGAGATGGACAATAAAGAAGAATGGTGGAGAACTGTTTTTGACAGAGTCGCCTTTCAAGAATATGATAGGCTACCTCACACGATAGATTGGCAGGATGTGAAAGCCGTACCAGTTAGTCGTTGGATGTGGATGCCATACATAGGATTCCTAATTGCACAAAGATTTGGGGGTGATTGTTCATCTTTTAAGTATCGCCGGTAATCAAACATTTTTTCCGTTGTGATTTGGTCCTAACGTTCACGTTCAACATCAAATCGTATCGTTAGTTTACGTCAACAATGCTCATTTCATCCACGTCAAGTTAGACGGAGATTTTCCGATTCCCACGCCGAATGCACTTTGGAATTTGCACCGAAATGATGATGTAGCAGAATGATAAAATATATACAGTGATCGTATTGAACGATTTAAGAAGATAATGGCTACTGATAAACCTAGATTTCCACAATACGTCACGAATCACAGATGATGTTTGTTTAAAATTGTATTTTATTTGATTAATTTTAATTATTTTTAATTAATTTTATGGTCATTTTAATGAGTTTTTAATTAATTTTAATTAATTATAACTATTTTTAATTAATTATAACTAATTTTAATTAATTATAACTAATTTTAATAAATTTTTTAATTAACTATAACTAATTTTAATTAATTATTCTATACGCCACGTATAGGCCAATACGTGGCGTATATAATTTAAATGGAGGGAATTCTTAATTTTTCAAATTTCAGATATTTAAAGGCTAACGTCATGTATAGGGCAATACGTGGCGTATGGAATACCAAAGGTTGGTAGCTATACGCCACATATTGGCCTATCGCGACGTATAACCTTCTAATAAACCCAGATCTGCCTCATACAGTCTTAAACGATCCCAAACAAATACACAAAAACACATACGCGACCCGTCAATAATAGCTTGTTGATTTCGATTGTCGTCTCAAAAAAACTTTGTAAATGTACGTATCTCAGACTCCCGATCAATAATGTTAGGGTTATATTGATTATTAGCGGGTAAAACTGGGTAGATTAGGCCTATTTACAACAAAAACTTAAGAGCTCTACGCCACGTATAGCACCATACGTGGGGTATAGTTCATCTGAAGAAGACGATGAACCCATACGCCACGTATAGTGCTATACGCTGCGTATGGCTCATGTCCTCGGCAACTTGGCCTGCGTATGGCTTGGGTTGCCCGGTAACAGACCTGCGTATGGTTAGGGTTACCTGCGTATGGCTTGGTTACTCGGTAACAGCCTATACGCCACGTATAAAGCAATACGTGGCGTATAGGTATTTTAAACCAAACCAAACCAAACGTACCCAGTATAATCCCACACATAGCTAACGCTATTAGTAGGGTCTGGGGAGGGTGTGATGAGGGCAAACCTTACCCCTATCCCAAGGGATAGAGAGGCTGCTCCCGTTTAGACCCCCGGCTCCATGGGAAAGAAAAAGATAAAAATATAAATAAAATTAATGAGTAATAAAGTAAAATATCTAACAGTAATCTAACAATTAGCAGTGTATGACTAGAGTATATTAGTCACAAGAAACACAACACACCTACAAGAAACAAGACATACGCAAAATCTTTGCAAAACAACTCTACTCTCCCACACAACGGGTCACTCATCCTAAAACCCTAATACGACGTCTCCATGAAATCCTATCATTGATCGTGTCCTCTGAGAGGTGTAAATCTAGCAAATCAAGCCTAATCCTCTCATCCCACGTTAATTTCGGTCTCCCTCTTCTCCTTTTCCCCTCTACAACAAGGTATTTTAAATTTTTAAATTTTAAATTTTTATTTATTTATTAAGCAAATCAAGCGTATAGGTATTTTAAATTTTTATTTATTTATTATTATTATATATTATTTATTATTATGTTTTATTAAAAAAACAATTTATTATTATTTTATATTATTTATTATTATTTTTAAAAGAAAAAACAATTTAATATTATTTATATTAAAAACAGTTTAATATTTTTTTATATTATTTATTATTATTTTTTAAAAGAAAAAAAAATTAATATTATTTTATTATTTTCAAATATGGCGGATCACGAGTATGATATTGATATGGACTAGTTAGATGATCTCTCGCACTACCGTTATTTAGATTTTTCGTCCGATTCGGAGTCGTTTGTGTAACATCCCGAGTTTTAGAGCACGAGAGAATTCACGAGGAATTAAAACTTAAATAAAAAGAAAGGAAGCGGGCTTGGGCCGGGGTGAATGGGCCGAAAGGGGAAGGGATTGGGCCCTTATAGGCCTCAAGAACAACCCAAAAGCCCCATTTCCATCCTCATTTCCGGAATTCTAGAGAGAGAAAGCGAGAGAGAGTCTAGAGAGAGAAAGTCCCGGTTTTCGGATTAAAGCTTCAAGGATCGTTAGCAAGAGTCTCGTGAGTGTTTAGCAACGAAAAGGAAGTGATTACAGGTAACCGATTCTCCTAAATCTGAGTTTTAGTTCATTTTTGGGTTTTTCGGGTTTTGGGTGAAAAGGAGATGTTTAATCGGATGAAACTGAAAGATAAGCATAGATTAGAGTTCCTTAATGGAAAACGAACGTTTTGAATGCAAGCATGTTCGGGATCTTGAAGTAATCAGACCCGAATACGAAAGTTAGGGTTTTTCGCCAAGAACAGGTCGTGCGCACTTGCTAAGTGCGCACAGAGCAGGTCCTGCGCACTTGCTAAGTGCGCAGGAAGAGGAGCCTGCGCACTTGATAAGTTCGCAGGAAGAGGGACCTGCGCACTTGCTAAGTGCGCAGGAAGGGAAGTCTGCGCACTTGCTAATTGCGCAGGAAGCAGAGTCTGCGCACTTGCTAAGTGCGCAGGCATCAGGTCTGATTAATTGAAGTCAGTATGTTAGAGTAGTTACACCATTAGAGTCGGTAGTGGTCTGATGTGTATTTGACTAATCAATTCAGATCGGAAGTGACGTTGTTGGACCTTGTTTAGGACAACCCGAATTAGCTTACCAGGTGAGTTCTAATCCCCTTTTTGCCTTCTTTAGGGGTGGTGTGCATACTTAGTGTAAAGTGTTTAATTTATATTTTATATATTATAAACTGAAAGGAAAAGTTATGTTTTAGTGAAAAGTTTAAAAGAGGCAAAAGTACGTTTTGAGGAAAGTATATCTATATTATGGCAAGCGTTTACTATATTTTCATATACATAAACAAAGGCATAATATATGTGTTAGTATGTTCAAGTAAAGCAAGATATATATTTTGGGCAAACGTTTACTATATTTTCATATACATAAACAAAGGCATGATATATATGATAAGCTATGTTTCAGAAAGCAAGTTATATTCTATGGTAAGCGTTTACTATATTTTATATACATAAACAAAGGCATATTATATATGAAAGTTATGAACAAGATTTACAGAAAGTTTTATGAATAGTAAAGTGAACATTTTTCCTTCGGGAATGTGTACCAGTTTGTAAAGGTCCTTGGGACAGATGTTACTTGTACAAGATGTCAGATATGGGTTTTACCCATTAGTAAGAGTCTTGGTGGCTCGTTAACAATTGTACAATTGGGATGAGTGACGGCGGTTGCTCGGGGGACTACGTAATCCCCCATGTACCAGTTAAGAGGTATTGATCACGAGGACAATACCCGGTGTTGATTACGAGGACAACATCGTGTCATGTGGTGTTGCCCGCAAGGACAACATCATTGGGTCACGAGGACCCAGAAGGTATTGATCACGAGGACAATACCAGTATGTAACAGAATTGACGGATAAGCGGTAGTGTCGGTTCATGGTGTAAGCCATGGGGGCATTGACCAGGTACTTGTCGGTTCATGGATGTAAGCCATGAGGGCAGTACAGTAAAGAGGAATTGACGGTTAAGTGGTACTGATCACGAGGACAATACCAGCAGTGATAAGAATTGACGGTTAAGCGGTATTGATCATGAGGACAGTACCAACAGTGACAAGGAATTGACGGATACTTTATGAATGTATTAAATTATGTTTTGAAAAGTGTAGTATGTAAAGTTTTGCCTTAAGGGCAGTATGTATGTATGTATTAGTAAATCTTTTGTATAAATGATTTAAAGTAAACGTTAGAACTCACTCAGCGTTGCTGATTTTTAGTATGCATATCAGTTAAGTGCAGGTTTAGTTGATGGATGTGGATGCTTGGCTTAGAGAGAAGAGTTACCCGAAGATCAGTGTCTGGCATCCCGATTATGTTTTATGTTATGTTTTAAGTTGATGTTGTTAGAGACAAGTGGTATTAGATATGTTTATGTTTCTTTTGATTATGTTGATTAAGGCAAGTTTCAGTTGTATTTGGCTAGCTATGTTTAGACATGTTATGTTTCCGCTGCGTATGTTGAGATTTTAAAACGTTTCCGCTGTGTTAATGAATGTCTTATGTTTAAAAGTGCTATGTGTTGATGAGTAAATCCAATAAGTGAGGTCTCCCGGGTTTGGGGCCTCACAAGTTGGTATCAGAGCCATAGTTTGAGAGATTTGGACATCCCCGATGTTCAGACTTAAACTGAGAATGGGACAAGTAGCGGATGCCAGTAACGGGTAACTCAAGCCAAAGCACCAGAAGTGTATAGTAAGTAAAGTTTCTTTCCTAGTTTTAGAGTGTCAAGATAAGAATAGAGGCTTTAGTGGAATCATGAAAGCGAATAAATGGAAAACGAGAAGTGATGTAATGGTTAATTGCAGATGGCCAGTGTATATTAACATCTTACCTTACTTATTGTGTTCTACATATTCCCTAGCATGATGAAAGTAAATCTTTTGTTCTCTATCTTTCAGTTAGAAATGGCTAGACGTGGAGGAACTAGAGGAAGTGGAGGAGGAAGACGTGGTGGACGTACAGGCCGCCGCGGTGGAACTAGCATAAATCAAATGATCGAGGGGAGTGTCCACACTACCCATACTGACACAGAGGTTAGTCAGCACAATGTTGAACATGCGGAAGGAGATGACTATACATTTGAGTTTGAACCAGTAGTACAAGCAGCTATTAGCCGCGAGTTTACCCGATTGCTGAAAGAAACCTTACCGGCAATACTAGACGAAGCGTTGAGGAAGGCTAAGGAGAACTCCAATGTAACCCCAGCCACTGAAGGGCCAGTGGTGCTTCCAACCATGGGAGGACCAGTTCTGGTGGAGAATGTTGCACCGCCTACTCGCGGATGCGATTACAAGGCATTTCGTGGTTGTGATCCCCCTGAGCTAACTGGGGAGAAAGAAGCAGCAGGTACTTTAGATTGGATCAATGGCATGGAATCCACCATCAGCCTCAGTGACTGTCGACCGGATCAAGCGGTCAGGTTCGCAGCTAAGTCACTAAAGGGAGAGGCAGCACACTGGTGGGAGACTGTGAAACAAGCGAAGGGTGACCAAGCGGTCGAACTAATGAGGTGGAATGATCTGAAAGCGTTAGTAATTGAGAAGTTTTGTCCTAAGAACGAAGTCCACAAGGTGGAGAGAGAGTTCCTGACGTTGCAAGCCGGACTAATGACTCACAGACAATATGCGTCCAAGTACAACGAACTGGCACGCCTGGTGCCTCATCTTGTAACCACAGAGGAGAGGAGGATTCATTATTATGTTCAAGGGTTGCCTCCAAAGATACGTACCTTTGTAAGGGCCAACACACCGAGTACCTTTGAGTCGGTGGTTGTTTTGAGCGGAGTTGTCTATGATGACATTGCCTCTGAAGTCATTTCTGAAACACCTAAGAAACAAGCACCTAGGCGGACTGGGGAGGAACTTCAGGGTCCTAGTGATAGGAGGTCAAGGTTAGAAGCATAGGGTCTGTGTGGAAAGTGTGGGAAAAGGCACGGAGGAGAGTGCAGAGCTGGGCAAGCGGGTTGCTTTAAGTGTGGAAAGTTTGGACACCAATCACGTGACTGCACGGCGAAGCCTAAGTGCCACAACTGTGGGGAGCCAGGGCATTTGAGCAGAGATTGTAAAAAGCGCAAAGAGCCGGAAGCGGGAGGATCCGGAAAGGGTAAGGGTGCAGAGAAAGAACCTTACATCAACAAGGCCACAGCAAGGTCTTACCAGATGACTCATAAGGTACGTTGCAAACTCTTATTCGTGATATACCAAGTTTATGTTATTATTTCCTTAAATGATTAGTTAGCCCATCAACTTAGAAGCCTTAGAACTAGATATTTCCTTGATTAGACCCTCAGCGGTAGTTAATCACAATGGCCTTCATGACCAAGCTGCCTTGTATAGCTACGGTTTATGCCACCCATTCTGTGATTTGCTATCAGTATAGCTTATGGCAGGTTTCGAGGACGAAACCTATTGTAAGGAGGGTAGACTTGTAACATCCCGAGTTTTAGAGCACGAGAGAATTCACGAGGAATTAAAACTTCAATAAAAAGAAAGGAAGCGGGCTTGGGCCGGGGTGAATGGGCCGAAAGGGGAAGGGATTGGGCCCTTATAGGCCTCAAGAACAACCCAAAAGCCCCATTTCCATCCTCATTTCCGGAATTCTAGAGAGAGAAAGCGAGAGAGAGTCTAGAGAGAGAAAGTCCCGGTTTTCGGATTAAAGCTTCAAGGATCGTTAGCAAGAGTCTCGTGAGTGTTTAGCAACGAAAAGGAAGTGATTACAGGTAACCGATTCTCCTAGATCTGAGTTTTAGTTCATTTTTGGGTTTTTCGGGTTTTGGGTGAAAAGGAGATGTTTAATCGGATGAAACTGAAAGATAAGCATAGATTAGAGTTCCTTAATGGAAAACGAACGTTTTGAATGCAAGCATGTTCGGGATCTTGAAGTAATCAGACCCGAATACGAAAGTTAGGGTTTTTCGCCAAGAACAGGTCGTGCGCACTTGCTAAGTGCGCACAGAGCAGGTCCTGCGCACTTGCTAAGTGCGCAGGAAGAGGAGCCTGCGCACTTGATAAGTTCGCAGGAAGAGGGACCTGCGCACTTGCTAAGTGCGCAGGAAGGGAAGTCTGCGCACTTGCTAAGTGCGCAGGCATCAGGTCTGATTAATTGAAGTCAGTATGTTAGAGTAGTTACACCATTAGAGTCGGTAGTGGTCTGATGTGTATTTGACTAATCAATTCAGATCGGAAGTGACGTTGTTGGACCTTGTTTAGGACAACCCGAATTAGCTTACCAGGTGAGTTCTAATCCCCTTTTTGCCTTCTTTAGGGGTGGTGTGCATACTTAGTGTAAAGTGTTTAATTTATATTTTATATATTATAAACTGAAAGGAAAAGTTATGTTTTAGTGAAAAGTTTAAAAGAGGCAAAAGTACGTTTTGAGGAAAGTATATCTATATTATGGCAAGCGTTTACTATATTTTCATATACATAAACAAAGGCATAATATATGTGTTAGTATGTTCAAGTAAAGCAAGATATATATTTTGGGCAAGCGTTTACTATATTTTCATATACATAAACAAAGGCATGATATATATGATAAGCTATGTTTCAGAAAGCAAGTTATATTCTATGGCAAGCGTTTACTATATTTTATATACATAAACAAAGGCATATTATATATGAAATTTATGAACAAGATTTACAGAAAGTTTTATGAATAGTAAAGTGAACATTTTTCCTTCGGGAATGTGTACCAGTTTGTAAAGGTCCTTGGGACAGATGTTACTTGTACAAGATGTCAGATATGGGTTTTACCCATTAGTAAGAGTCTTGGTGGCTCGTTAACAATTGTACAATTGGGATGAGTGACGGCGGTTGCTCGGGGGACTACGCAATCCCCCATGTACCAGTTAAGAGGTATTGATCACGAGGACAATACCCGGTGTTGATTACGAGGACAACATCGTGTCATGTGGTGTTGCCCGCAAGGACAACATCATTGGGTCACGAGGACCCAGAAGGTATTGATCACGAGGACAATACCAGTATGTAACAGAATTGACGGATAAGCGGTAGTGTCGGTTCATGGTGTAAGCCATGGGGGCATTGACCAGGTACTTGTCGGTTCATGGATGTAAGCCATGAGGGCAGTACAGTAAAGAGGAATTGACGGTTAAGTGGTACTGATCACGAGGACAATACCAGCAGTGATAAGAATTGACGGTTAAGCGGTATTGATCACGAGGACAGTACCAACAGTGACAAGGAATTGACGGATACTTTATGAATGTATTAAATTATGTTTTGAAAAGTGTAGTATGTAAAGTTTTGCCTTAAGGGCAGTATGCATGTATGTATTAGTAAATCTTTTGTATAAATGATTTAAAGTAAACGTTAGAACTCACTCAGCGTTGCTGATTTTTAGTATGCATATCAGTTAAGTGCAGGTTTAGTTGATGGATGTGGATGCTTGGCTTAGAGAGAAGAGTTACCCGAAGATCAGTGTCTGGCATCCCGATTATGTTTTATGTTATGTTTTAAGTTGATGTTGTTAGAGACAAGTGGTATTAGATATGTTTATGTTTCTTTTGATTATGTTGATTAAGGCAAGTTTCAGTTGTATTTGGCTAGCTATGTTTAGACATGTTATGTTTCCGCTGCGTATGTTGAGATTTTAAAACGTTTCCGCTGTGTTAATGAATGTCTTATGTTTAAAAGTGCTATGTGTTGATGAGTAAATCCAATAAGTGAGGTCTCCCGGGTTTGGGGCCTCACAGTTTGGCTGGAGCCAGAAGCTCCAGGAGGTGGGGGCTTTTGGAGGAAGTCCAGGAGGCGGAGCGGGCCAGTACCATCATCGGTGAGGACACGCCATGGGCTTGTCTTTTTTAACTTTCATTCACGGAGACCTACTGAGAGGTGGTCGTCGAGTTTATTTCGACGTTCATCTACTCAGAGGCCGGGCTGGAGCTTCTTCCCGGGCACGCACCGGATATGGATCCGGATCAGGTTACATTCCGTATTTTTGGGACCATTTATCGTCAGACCCTCCGTCAGTGGGCCGTCATGACGGGCTTGTACCACGAGCCCGAGACGGTTACGCCACTTGAGACCGAGGCGGTGACGGAGGTGGACAAGGAGGATCTCTTTGTTTTTTTGGGTTTGATGATAGTCCTTGGTTGGGTACCAAGGGGAGGGTCTTGGGGATTAGAGACCCTCTGTATAGATATCTGCACCGACTTATTTCGACGTCGATCGCACCGCGTCTGAAAAACCGTGAGTGGTGCATTAATAGAGACCTCTTCTTTCTCTATTGCCTGCTTACTGGCAGGCGGTGCGCCCTATCCACATGCTTGGCGCTTTATTTTGCATCAGCCCATATGTGGCAGAAGCACGGGTTTTGTATGGCGGCACTTTTATCACTTAGATCATTAGTGCGCTTACACCATGGCATGCATATGATCCTGAGATGTTGCCGGCCATTCCCCCTGTCCGATTAGACCGTCGAACGGCGAGCGGCATGTGCATTACGCACCGATTCCCGGGGATCGGCCTTCGGTTCGTCAGGCCGTCCAAGATCAGGTTTGGATTCCGGTGCCGTTGCTGCAGATGCCGGGACAGGGGACCTGCCTATGCCGGATCCGCTACAGGGTGTGGCGATGGGGGATGCGCCGCCGCACGTCGAGCCCATCCACGACCAACCGCCACAACATCCCCGACACGTACGTCGGCCTGTTAGGCTGGACAGGGCTACCTAGGCATTGCTTGATGGACTTGTTACCGACTCACGGTGACAGGCTCGTTAGAGCGATCGCATGGAGGACCTGATGATGTAGCGGTTGGCCGCCTCGTGGATCTGTCACGAGCCGCCGGCATTGAGCCACCACCATTACCACCGCCACGTCATTATCCGGACGACCCCGTTCAAGATGAGGGCGGGGCGGGTCAGGATGACAGCGGAGCGGGTAAGGCTGACGGCGGAGCCGATCAGGTTTAGTTGTTTTATTTGTATTTAGTTTGTTTCGTTGTTATGTATGTAAAAACATTTTGATGTATATATTTAATTTTTTGATGTAATGTATATAATGTTTTGTTTATTTGTTTGGTTGTAATGTTTAATATTTTGTTTGGTTGTAATGTTTAATTATAAATGTAAAAATATAATAAATGTTTTAAAAAAATAAAAAATATATAAATTCAAAAATAGATAACAAACTTATATAAGAAAAGTTATATTAACAAAACTATATAAATTAAATTAAAAAAGATAATTAAATAAAAAAACCTATACGTGGCGTATAGGGCAATACGCACGTATAGGCTTCCTAAATTTCCAAATCTTCCAACTTTTGAAGCAAAAATACAACCCGTGACCCATACGCTGCGTATAGCTCAATACGCCACGTATTGGACCCAGCCGCCAGACAGAGAATGACACGTGGCATTCTGTTGTCAGAGACTGAACCCTATACGCCTCGTATTGGCCTATACGAGGGCGTATAGGGCGGCGGCGTGTCCAATTAGCAATATTTCGTGTCCCATTAGAATCACCCTTGTTTTTATGGGTATGAATTAAATTCCCGCTCATCGTGATATTGTTTTGTGTGATGGAGCAGGTACATCAGGAGTGGTCTATAAGTTTTGGGTGAAATTTAAAATCTTGTATAAATTTGATTGAATTTCTAATTTTCGAGGTAAGTGTATTCGTATCCTACTAGATTCATATGCTATTGTGATTTAGAATGTTTGATTGATTCTTTCTTTGGGTTGGAAACACTCACTATGTAAGTTACTAACCAAATTAGGGTGATATATCATTCCTTTAAATGATGAATACAAATAACAATTAGGTCAATATACACCATTCTTTTAAACGAAACAACACATACATGTGATTTTGAAAGATAACCAAATTAGTTACCGGATTTATTTATTTATTTTCATTATAGTTTTATCATGATTTCTTTTTCTCTTTCATGTGGTTTACTAAGCGAGTTTCAAGCAATGTGATGGTCTTAACTATTAACCATATCAACAACAAAGATGGCGCCCTAATCGTTTAGTCGTCTCGCTACATAAAGAAGGAAGAAAACTGTATTCCTGTTTATTAATTAATTAATTAATTTTTTGTTTTGGTGACAGAACAAATTGGATGTCATATTAAATTATGATATTGCAATTGAATCAGTTATTTTCTTTGAATCAAGATTCTGTTTTTGCCAATACTCTGTTGCTACTTTCAAGTTACCATATTGTTTAACATAACAAACAATGCCTCATACTGTGCAGGGAACAAATAATCCTCTCATTGTTCACTCCCCATCCAAAGGCTTTGATTTATTCGATTGCTATTATGGGTTTGCTTTCTGCTAATTTGGTATGGGTTGCATTTAGTTATGCTTCAATTTTGTTTGTTATGAGTTATTTGAATTTTGTTTTCTATAATTTATTTCAACATGAAAATGTAAATCCTTTGTCTGATACGACTTATTCTGTGTCGTGTGGTTTTGTTTTGCAGGAAACCTCTCATCATTGTATTGTAGCATGGATCAGGTAATTCCGATGGTGTTTTTTTTTTCAATTTTCAACACGCAAATCGTTTTCCTTTTCCATTAGCTTTATATCATTTGAATATGTGATATCTATTCTCATCGTTAAAGATATATATATATTTTTTTTGCAGACAAACAGATATGCAGTTACAAAGATTTGTGATGGTGATATAGTTAAGTTAACAATTGCTTTGTAAGTTGATTTAGAAGGGTTTGAGTTGTACATACACTCATATAAACGTTGTTTCATATATTCAACTTGTGTATTGCTATGCTTACCATGTGTTGGTTTTGGTTTCATATAAGTTCTATGAAAGTGTACAACTTGATTCAATATGTTCAAATGGACTAGGTGTGTTAGTGTGTATGATGTCCCCTTACACACAATGCATAAAATGGATGGGTTCATGCCTTTTAATAAGTAATTAATGTTCTAATTATGATTACCAAAATATGTAATTATACTTATGGACTATTTTCGTTTATTATTAACTATTTAATATTTTTTATTCAACTCGTGTAATACACGAGTTTCAAAACTAGTATATATATATATATATATATATATATATATATATATATATATATATATATATATATGCATAACTAGATTAGAATCCCGTGTATTACACGGGTTGAATAAATATAATATTATATACTTAGTAATAAAAATTTAGGTTTTTAAAAACTTGTGTAATACACGAGTTGAATAAAATATAATATAATCTGTTAAAATATAAACTCGTCAAAATGGAACAATATGAATATGAAAATATATGATTAAATGTTTTTTATTTGAATCATATATGGCTATAAAATTATTTTTCGTTTGTAGAAATCATAAAAATATGATTAAACAATTTAATAGATAATAAACACAATTTTAAATTCAAAAATCTGTATATAAAAATTAAAATAAATAATTAATTTACTTGTCTAAAATAACAGAGTTGATTATTAATTAGAGAGAGAGACAGGAAAATATGAGTTAAGAGACCTGAAATTGCAACAAGTGTCATGTTATTTTACTTGTTTATTATGTGGTATAGATAGATATGGTGGCGGTGGCTCCAACCTCATTGAACAACGGCCATCCAAGTTAAGGGTTAGTAATACGTCCAAAAACTTAAAAAGAAATACTTTTTGTATTTTCTTTTTTCTTTTTGTAATAACTAAAAATTTATGTTACGAATATCATATTTTTAAATTTTGGTTTCAATTTTTATTTATTTATTTTTTATTTTACAAAACCTTTACAACGTTTTCTTTTTGTGAAGTACTTTCGGCCGGCCATTTATTTGTATATAACGAAAAGTCCAAAACGCCTTGAGGTGTCCTTGTGAAAAAGTCAGCACGAGGATCTTGACAAATGTATATAAGTACATAAACTAAAAACAAATTCAACGTACTAATTAACCAATTAGCATGTCTAAGATATATTATACTAGGTTAGAATCCCGTGTATTACACGGGTTGAATAAATATAATGTATATTTAGTAATAAGAATTTACATATTATATATTTATGACATATTTTATAGTGTTTTAGTACAAACTAGCTTTAACCCCATATGTTACATGAGATGAAACGTTAACATTATATTGATAACTATCTTAACATCTATTTTTATACAAATTTGATATTGTATTGGTAATTTTTTCATTTTGTTAAATGTTAAAATTATATGGATGATAGTAATCAAAATATAAAAAAAAATGCATGAAAATATATTTTATAAGTGGTTTATTTTTATAATACATTAAATTACATGTTAAATGAAACCTTACAATGATGATTTATAAATTTGAAAATACTTCATTGTATACAACATTTGACTTGATATTGGTAACTTTCCAATGTTTAACACCCACTACATGCAACAAAAATATAGTTCTTTTCCTCGATAACTGAAACCACAAAATAGTCAAAACCGTTAGAAAAATAGGGCACAAAGAAATCGAAGATAATCAAATTGGTCAACGATTTCCTTGCATACGTTGTGTATCCATTTTATTAGTTTCTTGAACTCTATCAGCCTTTTTATATAAACTTTAACCTTGATGTTGTAACATATTTACAAATTCTTAAGTTGTAATTAAATTTACGCATCAAAATTAAGTTACTTTTTTTTAAATCTCATATTTTATACGAAAAATCTCTCTAAACCTTTTATGTTTAATCTCTCATTTAAATAAAATAAAATTTAAATTTCAACAATATATCGTCTCTTAAATTCAAAGTTTTTAACTCCAAAATTTAAAAAGCGCACTCTTTAATATATCGACACAATTTAAATTTAAAATTCCAAAATTAAATACGAAAACAATTAAAACTAATAAATTAGAATTGAAGTCAAACATATTTTTTTGAAAAAAATATCGTCGTTTAAAAAAATTAAGTTTAAAATATAATACACTTTTAAAAATAATTATTTATTGATTTCTTAATTCTAATTAAAAACCTAACTATTAAAATATTAAAATCAAAATAAAAAAATTATTTATAAATATTAAACTTAATTAAAAAACTACTAATTAAATATTAGTAAACTTTATTTTAACACATATTTATTTAAATACAAAAAATGTCTTTTTTTCAAATCTCCTATTTTTTAATTCTTGATTTTTTTAATTATTCACTTTTGATGATAATATAAAAAATAAATTTGAGTCAATGGCAATAATAATGAATTAATTTGGTAAAATGTTTATTTATGTAGTTTTTCAAAAAAGTTAAGCAAATTATGGAAAGATTGAATATTAGATGTAAATGTGGTTTTGGGTGGAAAAAGTTGTAAGGATAAATATGGTGATTACAAGTGGCAAAAGATTTAGTTTTTTTATTAGAATAGGGATTTAGAAACGTTATATAATTATTTTTTTAAAATATTTTACAAAAAGAATGAACGAAATATTCAATTTATAAAATTGTTTTATGAATACACCTAACTCTTTTTTAAATAAAAACTATTTTATAAAAAAAAATATATATAAATTATTATTATTTAATAAGAGAGAGATGAAAAAACAAAAAAAATATGAAAAAAATTAAATAAATTTATATATTTAATAGGAGAGAGATGCGAGAATATACAAGTTGAGGAGACCTAGAATCATGACATGTGTCCACTAAGATTTTTATTTATTAGGTAGTATAGATTATTATTTAATCCTTTTGTATTTTATATTAACTACCGTTTATACATGTTTTGAAGAAAAAATCACCTTATTAAAATATAAAAACCACAAGTTTTATTTGGAGTAATCTAATTCTTTTCACATATGTGGAAAGGTGGAGATACGAAAAAAAAAAATATGAAAAAACGGGTTCATAACTTCTAAAAAAAATTATTGGGTGGTGGTCCAATTGTAGAGACAAAGACTCTAAAAACACCTAAAGATTAAATGGTCATGGGTTCAAGTTCCACTAAAAAAGAAATTTGTCGTTAAAAAAACTACAAAAAAATTCATTATTAAAGCTTTTAATATTATGTTTTTATTTTAGATTGTCATCACCTAAAGACCAAATGGTCATGGATTTAAGTCCCACTAAAAAAAGAAATTTGTGATTAAAAAAAAACTACTAAAAAAATTCAGCATTAAAGCTTTTAAATATTATGTTTTTATTTTAGATTGTCATAATATTCTTTGTTTTTGATGAAGTCTAAAATATTAGTTATTTGAATTAATTTAGTATTTTGGTTATATTACTAGTTAATGTGTCGGTTACTTTGACCTCCCTCAATATTTCACCTGCTAGAAGCGCATATAAATGAAGGCGATTTTGTGATGATTGGGGACAACTTTTAAAAATACGATAATAGTTTTCTCCTATTTGAGTTTAACTAGAAATCATGACCCGGGCGTTGCGGTGAGGTCGTACAGTGAAATTAACATGGTTAAGTACATAACGAAGCCCGAGCGTTTGTGAATCTCGCTACACGTGTTGCGGTTGTGACATTAACGTCGTTAAGTACAATGACATTAGCACCCCGCGATATGTGGCGGGAAGCGTACCCTACACGGTTGAAACAGTGACAATAACGTGGCTAAATACAAAAAAACGTGATTAAGTACATAAAAAAATGTATGAAGTTACAGCGACTCGGTTAGTTCAATAAAAAGAAAGTAAAAAAAGCCAAATAATAAAAAACCCAAAATAAATTATGGCTCAAAAGATATGTGACATGTGGCGTGACGGTGGGGAAAAACACATAATTTTGACATTTTACAAAGTTGACCTGGGAGTTGTGGTAGACACTTGTAAATGAGTGTAACAAAATTTTAAACGGTTGATACAGTGACAATAACATGTCTAAACACAAAAAAACGTGATTAAGTACATAAAAAATGTATAAAGTTATGACGATTCGGTTGGTTCAATAAAAATACCAAAATAAGTTATGGCATAAAAGATAGGTGACATGTGGCGTGACGGTGTGAAAAAACACCTAAATTCGACATTTTATAAAGTTGAGGGGGAGTTGTGGTAGACACTTGTAAATGAGTAAAAAAAAATTTATACCGAGACGCGAAAAAAATATTAAACACAACAACAAATTAATTTTTTTAAAAGTATTTTTGAATTTTTAGAAAGTTAAAGGGGTGTTATTTGAAAATGTGAAAATTAAAAAGGTTGAATCTAAAAATAGAAAAAGGCAAAAAAAAAAAAAAAAAAAAAATAGAATTTTCTAATTCGTCACCGACGTTACAAATTGAGTGTTTACTAGAAATTATGACCCGCGCGTTGCGGCGAGGTCGTACAGTAAAATTAACATGGTTAAGTACATAACTAAGTCCGTGCGTTTGTGAATCTCGCTACACGTGTTGCGGTTGTAACGCTAACGTCGTTAAGTACGATGACATTAGCACCCCGCGATCTGCGGCGGGAAGCGTACAACGGTTGAGCCAGTGATAATAATGTGGCTAAGCACAAAAAAACGTGATTAAGTACATAAAAAAATGTATGAAGTTACAGCGACTCGGTTAGTTTAAAAAAAAGAAAGTAAAAAAAGCAAATAAAAAAACCCAAAATAAATGAGTATAACAAAATTTTGACATTTTACAAAATTGAGGTGGGAGTTGTGGTAGACACTTGTAAATGAGTATAACAAAATTTTAAATGGTTGAGGGAGTGACAATAACGTGGCTAAGTACAAAAAAACTTGATTAAGTACATAAACAAATGTATAAAGTTATGACGACTCGGTTAGTTCAATTAAAAAAAACCCAAAATAAATTATGGCTTAAAAGATATGTGACATGTGTCGTGACGGTGGAGAAAAACACCTAAATTCGATATTTTATAAAGTTGAGAGGGGAGTTGTGGTAGACACTTGTAAATGAGTAAAAAAAATTATACCGGGACACGAAGAAAAAATATTAAACACAACAACAAATTAATTTTTTTAGAAGTATATTTGAACTTTTAGAAAGTTAAAGGGTATTATTTACAAATGTGAAAATTAAAAAGGTTGAATGTAAAAATAGAAAAAAACAAAAAAAAATGAAAATTTCGAATTGGTGGCCGACATTAGTAATTGAAAGTTACTAATGTTTGCTAGAACGTATATGATAATATGCATTTCACCCAATTTGAATATATTTTTGGTATTTCATATTTTGGAAATTACCAAAATATCCTAGTGACACTCGTAAGTGCTCGAGTAACTTTAAGTACATGGAATCTAGGTTGATTCAGTTAAGTTGATTAATACTTTAAAATCTTTGTTGACATTTAGAGAATATATTTGTTCTTAATTCGTGGTGTTTAATTGGTTTATCTCATAAATAAAAGGTTAGGACTTTAAATCATACAATGTACATGTTTTGATGTATTTATTTTAGAAATTTTAGAAGTTGATGCTAAAAAAAATATAATTATGTTTAACACTTGTTTTTTTTCTAAAATGTTAAGGGTTCAAATCATACGATGTATAATAACTTTGTCACATGTTTGACCATATATAAACTAACATTAGTATTACACTTACACTTACACTAACACTAACACTAATATTTTCCATGCATCTTAAAACTAATACCCCACATTCAAATGTTCTTATTTTCATTGTAATCAAAATAATGAGTTTGTCACATGTTTGGTATGCAGTACCACTCATAATTCAATACATCTTGATACTAAAGGACTAAAAGTAGAGGGGGTGGAATCCTTTGACCTTAACCTACCCTAAACTACCATTTCAATAAAGGGTAGAACCTGTGAACGCTAACTATAAACCCAACGTTAATTGCTATAGACAATCACGGCTTCCGTCATGGCTTCATGAACCCGACACCATACCCGCATCCCTCGGGTAGCGGCGGTGTTCTGTGAACCAGATTGAACCCAAAGGTGAAGCCGAAGCCCACCCCTTACACCCTCCACATTTTAGTCAGCTAAATTTATTTAGTCTGAACCTATAGTGACATTAAAACCAGGTTAAGAATGTATGCCACTCCTTACTACCATATTTATGTTAAATTTAATGCATTTTTCATAAAAATTGGTATGAGTTTAAATCCTTATAAGTGTAAGGTTATGTGGTATTTAGGTGTAAAGAGTTGATTTAAAAAAAATTGATACGACCTCACGAAGAGTTATAACATTAACACAACTCTCACACTATTTGGTAAAAGTAACCACGTGGATAACAAACTTAACCAACTGTTAAAGATTTACATAGTATTGATAGGATAGAAAGAAAAGCATAACCATCTCATTAACGACTAACCACTTATAACAACCAGGACGTTACAAGAATAAGGAAAGAACAGTTTAGTCTCTGAACTATCAAAATATTACAAAAAGGACCCTTGACTAATACAATTGTAACAATCATCCCCGATAACATCATTCTTGACCGCAGGAATGAAAAGAAGGAAAACGCAGCTGGAAATCTTCCAAATCTTCCCATGTGGCTTAAGAGACAGGTAAGGAGTGCTAAAGCACCAAAATGCGAGTAGCAGCTCGATTGTGCTCCTGAACCAGTTAACAATCCAAAATAGCTCGAGGTTGCAGAGTAAATCGAGGACCATGAGGCAAGGGAGTAACATCAATTGGGGAAGCTGGTGGACCAGGAGCAACCTTTAATAACGAAACATGGAAAACAGGATGCATGGCTGCAACATCAGGTGAGTCCAGCTTATATGCCACACTACCAATTTTTTCAATAATCAAGTAAGGCCATAATACTTGGGAGATAATTTCTGGAAACGATGCTTCTTGAGGGAATGATGCACATAAGCATGTAGTTTAACATATACCCAATTTTCCATTATAAATTGTCTCTCATATCTCCTTTTATCTGCCATTTGTTTCATGCGGTTCTTTGCTGTAACTAAGTGAGATTTGAGAGAAGTGAGCTTCAATTCCCTTTGTCTAAACCACTCTTCAATTGAATCTAGCTTAGAATCATTAGGAATATAAGGGATATGAATTGGGGGTGGAACACCATACAAAGCTTCATAAGGAGACATGCCAATGGCAGAATGTAAGGATGTGTTATACCACCATTCAGCTAAAGTTAGCCACTTGGGCCATTGCAATGAGTCATCCATGACCATACACCTCAGATAAGATTCCAAACAACGATTAAGAACTTCAGTTTGACCATCAGATTATGGATGGTAGGCAGAAGAAAAAGCAAGTGAAATACCCTGAAGTTTCATAAAATCTTACCAAAAAGCACTAAGGAAAATAGAATCTCTGTCTGACACTATAGTGCTTGGACAGCCATGAAGCTTGAATATATTGTCAAAGAATAATTGAGCAATATGCACAGCTGTAAAAGGATGAGCTAATGCAATAAAGTGCCCATACTTAGTGAACCTGTCAATAACCACAAAAATGGTATCCTTGCTATAAGCTTTAGGAAGACCCCCTATGAAATCCATAGAAATGTCACTGAAAACAGTTTTAGGGGTAGGTAAAGGTTGCAGTAAACCTGGAAAAGCCACCCTTTCATACTTGGCTTTATGAAAAATGGTGCATTGTCTCACAAATTCTTTGACAGATTGGCTACAATTTTTCCAATAGAACATCGGCTGTAATCTATGTAAGGTAGGCAGATATCAGAATGACCACCCAAGGGAGAAGAATGGCATAGCTGTAGAATAGCCTTCCTCAAATCAGGATCAAAGCCCACTACCAATCTATTCTTCCTTTTGAGTAGTTGCCCATTCCAAGTATAATGCTTGACAGTAGTGCCAGCCTGCAGCTGAGATAAAATATTTTGAATAGTAGGGTCATTCTGCCAACTAGCTTTGATTTTGGGCCATAAGCAGGGATCAAGTGAGCTGACATTGATTTGAAATAAGGCTAACTCATCCATTCTGGATAAAACATCAGCAACTGAATTTTCCTTGCCCATTTTATAAACAATCTCATAGTCATATCCTAACAATTTAGCCAGCCACTTCTATTGTTAAGGAGTGCTAATTTTCCGATCCAATAGGAACTTCAAACTTTTCTGATTAGTCCTGATAATGAAATGTTTCGGAATCAAACAGTGATGCCAATGTTTCACTGCCATGAGTATAGCCAAGAGTTCTTTCTCATATACAGACATGGCTTGTTGTTTAATTGAAATGCCCTTGGTTAGGAAAGCCAAAGGATGGCTATCTTGCATTAACACAACACCCAACCCTTTAGAAGAGGCATCAGTTTCAATCACAAAGACTTTAGAGAAGTTAGGCAAAGCCAAAACATGGGCAGTAGATAGAGCAACTTTGAGTTGATCAAAGGCCTGTTGAGAATCTTCTTGCCATTTGAAAGCATCCTTTTTTAACGAGTCATTTAAAGGTCTTGCAATACATCCAAACCCTTTAATGAATCTCCTATAATACCCTGCCAAGCCCAAGAACCATCTCAATTGTTTAACAGTTGTGGGGATAGGCCATTTAAGAACAACTTCTATCTTAGAAGGGTCAGTATGAACCCCTTCTTTAGTGATAACATGACCTAGATACTCCACTTGAGAGCCTGCAAAAGTACATTTGGATCTCCTAGCCAGTAGAGAATGATCTCTCAATAACTGCAGAACCTTTGCTAGGTCTAATAGATGTTGTTCCAATGATGAACTGTAAACCAAGATGTCATCAAAGAAAACCAAAGCACACTTCCTTAATAGGGGTTTAAAAGTGGCATTCATCAGGGCTTGAAAAGTGGCAGGTGCATTTGTTAAACCAAAAGGTAAAACCAAAAACTCATAGTGGCCTTGATGAGTTCTAAATGCAATTTTGTATATATTTGGATCATGCATCCTCACTTGGTGATACCCATACCTGAGGTCAAGCTTAGAAAACACAGAAGAGCCACCCAATTCTTCTAGAAGTTCATCAATTAAGGGTATAGGAAAGCTGTTTTTGACAATATCATCATTTAGGCGCCTGTAATCAATGCACATCCTCCATGTACCATCCTTTTTCTTGACCAACACCACAGGAGCAGCAAAAGAACTAGTGCTCTCCCTATTGATACACATATCTAACAATTCCTGTGTCATTTTTTCAATAATGTCTTTCTGAGCAGCTGGATACCTATAAGGCTTCTGAGCTACTGTAGAAACACCCTCCTTCAAAATAATTTGATGGTCACAACACCTTTTAGGAGGTAAAGATGTAGGACAACAAAGACATCTTCAAAAGAAGACAGTAAACTATCAATATCCGCCCCAGTAGCACTGTGATGAACCTTAGGAACATGGGAGATATCTGCAGATGAACTATGCATGCTGAATAACTGGGCATGAGATAAGTGAGTGGAATTGGTCAGCAAATTGTAAGCCTCTTCACTGGAACAAAGGCTTACACCATTTTCTTTTGCTCATCTCAATTCAAATTTAAGATCATTGACCTTAAATTTCATAGTTAAATCCTTATAATTCCAAGTGATGTCATCTAGACTTTGAAGCCATTGGATACCCAAAACCATGTCATAATTGGATAAAGGAATTATAAGGACATCTGCCTTAAACCAGTTCCCTTGCATCAACCATTGCAAGTTTTCACAGCTCTTATCACAAGTAATGAGGTTACCATCTGCTATAGTAATTTTAAGAGGAGGAATAGGTGTAGTAGGGCACTGTATTTTATGGGCAATTCTTTCATCTAAGAAATTATGAGTAGATCCAAAATCAATGAGTATATACAGAGTTTTAGTGCCAATTGCACCTGTAACCTTCATAGTAGAATAAGAGGAAACTCCCATAATGGCATTAAGTGAAATATGTGGATCCAATTTTGGAGTATGACAATCCTCTTCAGGCATAGAGGGGTTATCATCTTCATCCTCCCAAACTCAATAGAATACAATTGTTTATTCTTACATTTATGAGTGGAAGAAAACTTCTCATTACATCCAAAACATTCACCCTTAGTCCTCTTCTCTTCAATTTCCTTAGGAGTTAACCTTCTTAAGGATCTAGCTTTAATAAGGGGAGCAGGAAGTAAAGCAAAATTGGCAGCTGAGGTAATACCCTTAGGAAAAGAATCTGTGGTCCTATTAAAAGTGGAACCAGTATTTGAAGGTCTAAAAGAAGAATGCCAGTTCTTGCTGCATAATAGGGATATATTCTCATCTTGTATCCTAGCTAACAAGTAAGCTTCAGGTAAATTTTTAGGTCTTAATAACCTAAGAGGATACCCTATCTCTTGCTTAACAGCCCTCAAAAACAGACTAACAACATATTCATCACAAATAGAAACTTTAGTCAAAGCTAAATCAAATTCTTGACATAGTGTTTGTAATGAACCTGTTTGTCTTAAAGCAGCTAAGGCACCCATAGCTTCTTGGCCAATAACAGTGGCAAACCGAGTGGAGATAAAGCTCTTGTACTCTAGCCAAGTCATGCCTTCAAAAGAGCCACCTCGGGAAAGAAGGAAAGATTGATGCCACAATAGGGCAATATCTTCCAAATGAACTATAGCACACTTTACCTTAATGTTTTCAGCAGTATCATCAATTGCAAAGAAGTGCTCCACCTTACAAAGCCAACCTTCAACATTAGTACCATTGAACTTTGGAAATTCCATCTTTGTTAGGCGTGTGTTGCTGTTCTGCAACCGGTTAGTCCAGACCTCCGGACCACCAATATTTGGACTTGTACCATTGATGAGTGGCCAAAGTTTCATGTATTAAAAGGTGTAATATGTTATATTTATGCAATTTGATATGTGGAATACAAAGGTTTTGTGTAGTCATGCATGTGCTGGTGTTGGAAGCTTAAAATGTGATCTTTGAAGATATTAGGCGAGAGATGCAAGAGTCGGAAGAGACACGGAGAAAACAGGGCAAAATGCAGGTCCAGCGTAAGCCTACGCCTACTGGCGTAAGCCTACGCCACCAGCGTAAGCTTACGCCCTTACAGCGTAGGCCTACGCCTAAGTACTTTCTTCACAGCGGCATCAGAGTCCCGGCGTAAGCCTACGCCCTCCCAGCGTAAGCCTACGCTGGGTGCGTTTTAGACGCGGGGTTTGGGCAAAACAGCCGAATTTCAAAGGTTATTTAGGTTTTTCTTCCCCAAATCGAAAATGATCTCTTACACCACACTCTTAGGCGATTTTGAGAGGATTCACACACCCATTTGAAGATTGAAGATGATCTCCCTCACCATGAGCGGGTGATTCACTTGTGGCTTCCTCCAGGCGGACGGTTCGTATAGGTTTTTGTATTTGATTCAGTTTATTCATGTTTAGATCTTGTTAGTTTCTGACAATAACTTAAGAGATTGATGTATTAGTTGATTTAAACAGTTTATGATTATGCTTTGAGTTTGCTTGCTTTACGATCTTGTTCGGTTGATGACAAAACCTAGTAGCAGGGTTGGGTGACTAAAGGGGGTAACTTGGCATTCATAAATTGGGTGATTGAATTATACTGGTTTGTGACGAAACTAGTTGTATAGATTTTCTGACAAAGAATCTGTCTTTAATTACTGTTTCAACTAATTTTCTAACACTATGTCTATGTGGTGTCCAATTGAACAACTGAATTTTATATGAAACCTAGAACCTGAAGTTTGGAGGAGGTTACATCTTTATTTAATCTGTGTGTTTTTAGTCTAATTTGTTAATCTAAACAATTGAACTTTCCACTGATTCCCTGTGGATTCGATAACCCTACTTCCCTGTCTACAGTCTAAGGTAGATAAGTAGTAGTTTTTATAAATGTTTTTGATTGACCTTGACACCGCGATCAACCATCAGATTGAGTCGGACGCAAATTGCCGATCAATTGCAAACTCTTAAGAATTTATGTCATATGAACCGAATTCTCGATTAATTGAGTCTTCATTGCTGCTAAATCAGACGAGTTCTTCGTAGTTGCTGCTTTAATAGCCTCTAATTCCGTTAGATTCTGACAAGTAGTTGTTTCTAATCGTAGCAGCGTACTGTCATGATCTTGAATTTGTTGCTCCAGCGTAGAATTGCGTGTTGACATCGTAGCTCCGGTGAATTGCTCCGGTGAATTGCCGATTGAAAATCAAGAGCGCCGAGGATCAGCGGCTCTGATACCACTTGATAGGATAGAAAGAAGAACAGAGAGGAAATTCGATCAAATCAAGCATAACCATCTCATTAACGACTAACCACGTTTAACAACCAGGACGTTACAAGAATAAGGAAATAACAGTTTAGTCCCTGAACTATCAAAATATTACAAAAAGGACCCTTGACTAATACAATTGTAACAAGTATATATAACACACTAACTATCACGTGACACTTGAGAGAGTCAAAGTTCAAAAGTCAACAATTGAACAAGAAATACCTAGTCACACCAAAATCTAAACTCCTTTGATACATTAAACTAAAAGATTATATATTTCATAAATAATTACCAGCTTTACAAAAAAAATATATACATAATTTACAAGTCATGAGTTGCTTCCAAAGGTATCTAGCCATTTATGGCTACCAAAAGAACAAACATTTCAACAAATCTTGCTATCTTGCACCTACCAAAAGATTAAACTCCTAAATAAACAAAATATGAGGAAAATTTTCCCAATTCACACTCCAAAAATTGCACACAAATCACAATAAGATTCTAGTTTTTAAAGGTTTCTTGACTGACCTACCTTAGCATGTCATTGGCTTGCAATTGCAGCCCACTCAACACCGGCGAAATGCTGAAATTACTACCATCTCCGACGAATGTAGGGTGGCCGAGCGGCGTTGGCCTATCGGGAATTGCAGGCACTTCAATATCACCTTCCAACATCTTCAATGCATCCATAATTGTAGGCCTTAAAGCCACCATTACATGAGCACACAAAATCCCCACAAGCACAAATCTTTCCATAATCCCTTTAGGGTTCATAGCCTCATTACTCGACCCACTCGGTCCCAATAAACATGGATCCAAAACTTGCCCGATTTTCCCCTCTTTTATAAGTGACCAAGCCCAATCAGTAACCAAGAACCCGCGAAGGGAATCTGTGGAAGATAAGTCAAGAGCTTTCCTCCCACACATGATCTCCAGAATCACGACCCCAAAACTATAAACATCACTCTTTTCAGTCAGTTGACCGTATAGCGCGTATTCAGGGGCTAAATACCCATGGGTCCCGGCTACTCTAGTAGTGAGATGAGATTGACCTTCTCTACTTTGCTTGGCTAACCCGAAATCAGCCACTCTAGCTCTCATGTCCGCGTCTAGAAGTATATTTGTAGCTTTGATATCTCTATGATAGATAGCCGGTTTTACTCCATAGTGAAGATAAGCTAATCCTTTTGCTACATCTAGAATTATATTCTTTCTTTGTGGCCATGTTAATGGCGGTTCTCGACTCGATGATGGAAACAAATGGTCATCAAGATTCCCATTTGACATGTACTCATAAACCAGGTACCTTTGATCATCTCTTCTCTCATAATCTCCATCTTCACCATGAACACAACATCCTTTTAATGGAACAAGATTCCTATGCCTCAAATTGCTGATGATTTCAACTTCATTACAAAACTCATCATTCCCTTCAAACTCCGAATCTATAATCTTTTTAACAGCCACCACTGACCCGTCCGGCAACACACCCTTGTAAACAACCCCAAATCCCCCTCTACCTATAAAATTCTTTGTCGAGAAATTATCCGTTGCCTTCTCGAGCTCGTGAAGCTTGAACCATATAGACCCCGTATTCGGCCGCCTTCTTAGCCTACCCGACTCGAATTCCTCCATCCCCGATTCGTCAATTTTTTCCCTTTTCCTCTTCCTATCCCACCAAAAGTATAATCCCACAACACAAGATGTTAAAACAATAGCAACAAGTCCTCCAATCAATCCAAACATCAACGACGAACGCTTATTCTTAAGCGAATTCGGTAAAATGTTAATCCCAAAAGTACAGGAAACAGCACCATCACTTTCAGGCCCAAACTGATTAGCAATACCAGCAGCATAAAGAACAGCAAAATAAAAACATTCATTCGAATGAGACGCGTTACCATCTATCGAATTCAGCTTGCTGTGAACCGTTAACCCCGCATCAACACAATTAGCACACGCACTAAGATCAGTGAGATCACCTCGACACGAAGAATCAATAACCGTATAATTCCCCAATTTTTGGCGCCAATCTTGGACGTTCTGAATTGCAGCACAGGTGTTCGACGAAATGACAAACTGAAAAGGGTCAAAACAGATGGAGGCGAGGCTGCTGGGCAGAAAAAGGGAGTCGAGTTTATTCTGAAAATCCGACAGACACGCGGTGGATGTTGCGAGATCAGGGAGATTGAATTGCGAGGTGGTTTTGAGGTGTTGTGCTAAGCTGATGCCGTAGACGCTAAGCAATGTTTGACAGCAGGCGGTGGAGTTGGTGAGGGGTTTGGTGGAGTCGCCGGAGTGGCGGCAGTCGGCGGTCGGCCATGGGATTCGGAGCACGTAGTCGAAATCCATCGGGCAAGAAGTGGAATTAGAAACCTGAGATTTAACTGGAAATGAAAACGAGAATATTGCAAGAACGGCGGTGGTTACGAGAAGATCCATGGTTGGTTGTTGGGGTTTGGAATTAGGGACCTGAATTTAGTAAGTTCATAGGGATCGAAAGGAGGAGAAATTGGGGATTTCGTATATGGCTGGCTGAGGGTGATTTTTAGGGAAGCATCGTGGAAAGGAAGGACAGGAGGGAGATTTGGAGGAGTAAATGGTGATGGGGATTTCCGGAAAGGCCAAAACGATAACCAGTCAAAGGTTTATGCTTCTAGTGAGATGACGATAAGTGACGAAGATGTTATAAGTATCAAGGTATAGTGTTAAATGTATTATTGAAATTAAACATATAATTATTAATATTAGTTTATTATCTGTTTGGTGGAGTTAGTATTAGAGTAACATTGAGTTTGTTTGTTTATTTGATTATTTAACTAGTGTTAGAATCCGTGTATTACACGGGGTTAAAATAAAATAAATTTAAAATAAAATGCAATTTGAGACTAAAAAATGATAAATACAATTCATAATTCAGTAAATATTTCTTTGTATACAACGTTAGATGTTTTGTTTGACATCCTTGTCTAAGGCTAAAATTTTTAACTCATCTCTACTTTTAACTCTTAAAATTGCAACATATAATTAACCATGAGTGAAAATCGGTTGCCTCAAGAACAATCCAACCCTTGATAGTGACTGACCCTGGCTCTTATTTATTGTCATGGCGAAACAAACCGAGAGTGAAAACTGTCTTCTTTGTAGCTTGAAAGATATTCTTATGTCTGAAGGCGTCAAATTGATTCTTGGAATAAATGTGCGAGTTCCAATATTGCTTCCAGAAATGATCTTCGCCTCGATAACACGATTACCAAGAGATTTGACTTGTAATCTAGTTCCATTACATAAACCATTTTTCTGATCAATATTTCTCAGCAACATTACAAGCACACCTACCTTCAAAACTAAACTATGATTTGACAATCATGAAAGTTTAAGACCATTAAGAATATCTGGCGAGTATAAACTTTGTTGGAAATTATCGTTCAACTGTTCTGACTAGCATATGCTATCTGAACTTAGATATTCTTTTTGTTCACCGGAGAACATTGACAACAAACGATCATTAATCTCCTACACTACTTCATTTTTCGGAGCAAGTAATTAGTTAATGATATTTTTTCAAATTTAAAATAATTAGTTAATGATATTTTTTCAAATTTAACACGATTTCGAACATTAAATTTGAAATCTTTACCAAATTAATGTAACTTTCAAAATTTGAGATTTTAATATGTATGTTACACCAATAGTGAAACTTGAATTTTTGAAATCGTTCACAAAATTTGAATAATTAACCAAGGTGTTATCGATTTTCAAAATTTGAGATTTTAATATGTCTGTTACACCAATAGTGAAACTTTAATTTTTGAAATCGTTCCCAAATTTTGAATAATTAACCAAGGAATACTTTTTTACATGGTCTTTTGTTAAATTGTAAATTTTTAAATTTTAGTAATAGGTAACTGACATTTTAAATTTGATGTAAATATGAAAAATGATTTTAATTGACAACCAGATGGATGTTTTCTAAATGATAGTAATCAATACTTAAATTTTTGTAATAATATAAAAAAATCTCAATCATGGGACTTACTTTTAGTAATTTCAAATAAAAAAAAGTATTAACTAATGATTTATAAAATTCAAATGACTAATATAAAAGTATTAACTAATGATTTATAAAATTCAAATGACTAATATAATTCGTAAAAGTATACCGTATATAACTAACATTTATTTCATGAAATAAATAGATTAGAAAAATATTCACTTTAACAAATAAATTAGTTATTTAATTGTTAAAGTTTTTCTTTTTTACATCATAATCTTTAATTCTATTTAAAAAATGGGAATGATTAATTTTGAATCAAAGTTTGACTATATTGGATTGTTAGGTAATTGTTTTAGTAAATCATATATTTTAAAATGTTAAATAATTACACTCATGTTTTTTTTGTGTAATTGTAAATTTAAATAAATAAAGAGTTTGTTGATGTAATTGTGTAACATATATAATGAGTCATTAATTGTTGTATTAAAACTCGAGGCAATGGCTATATTAAAAAAAAATTATGTGTTAACACAATTTTTTGGAAAATAATAAATAAATAGATTTGAATGAGAAAATTAAAAAATATGGGGTTGCCGGGTCCTTTACAAATTTGAAGAATGACGGATGCATCTTTAATATAACTCTGATACAATAGAAATAAAAACTGATTCATAAAAGACTGATAATACACATGATTCAACTTTAACGTAAATTAATCTATAACTGTAACTTTAAAAGGTGTAGGGCTGTCAAAATACACAAAATTTAGGGGATGCAAGGTCAAAATACAATAAGAATGTAAGATTGATTCGACATGATTATCATCAAAAACTTAAATTTTCTAAAGATTCACAACCTAACAAATTTGAAAATAGATTCAAAAAAATCTCCAGATTCAATGAGATTAGACATAATAATTAGAAAAAAAACTAATCAATGCGTAAAGGTATCTGCTGGTCGGAGCCTTAGCCCTATTAAAAGTCTTACCATTTTTTGAAAACTTTACGGTGGTATTTTGATCATGTAAAGGTAAGAATTTTCAATAAGTTGAAAAGAGATTCATAAAATCTCCAGATTCAATGAGATTAGACATAATAATTTCATAAAAAGTGATTGATGCGTAAATGTAAGATCGATGAAGAGTATAGATTACATATCGATTCTTGATTTGATTTTGAAGTTCGGTTGTTGAAGATGAAAGAGAGAGAGCTTCGATCAGGAAGTCGATTAGGGTTTTGTTAAGTGATGTGATAAAGGTCTGACCGGGTTTAAAAGGTTTTTATAGGGTATTAATTCGGGTGGTTTTTAACCCTCTTCTCGACCCGCGTGTTAACCCGTTTTATGTCCATATGGTTTTTGGTGCATCCAAAAGCTGAGGTGAAACGTGATGTTAACAAGTGGCACAATATTTTACTTGTTTGTTATATAGGATAGATTGAGTTTGAGTTTGGTTAGGATTAGTATATGTTTATTATAAATAAATGGTTATGATTCATGTAATTGGTGTGGTCTTTGATATTAATAAAAAAATGTCGATCTTTGTGATCAATTGTGTCGGAGTTTTATTGTTCAAATTTGATCCAGTTATCCAACAATTGATATCAGAGCTCGGAGATGATTTTGAGAGTGATTTTCGAAGAGAGGAAAGCAGCCCCCCTTGGTTGCAGGGCTGAAAACGAGAGAAGGGAAACAAACGATCGAAGTAAGAAAGGAAAAAAGAGGATTGTAGCTGCTAGTGCAAATCGAGAAAGACCAAAAATCTATAATCTATAACATATAATAAAGCAAAACAATGTGGGACACGTGACAAGCTTTGAGGGCATCATTTTTTGGTGTTTTTCCCCGGAACCACAATTGCTCATTCATTCACACGCGGATCTAAATATGGATCCACAAGCGGATCCTCTACCAGGTTATAACCCGTTTATTGATAATACGGGTTAATAGGTTAACAGTGTGGTCTTTTTGCAAACCCTAAGATTTCATCGCCGCTCCCTTGCTCTCCTCTGTTGAAGACCTTCCCCCAAAGATTGAGAGTTCAACATCGTTCAAGGTTTGTTGTTCTCCCTTTTGTTTAATCGCTTCTTACTTATACTTTTACTAAATCTTTCTTCCACATCATGTTTTTTCTTTCGCGAAACCATCGCATAAGGTGTGTTCTTAA
Organism: Smallanthus sonchifolius; assembly: GCA_023525975.1. Classification (NCBI taxonomy): domain Eukaryota; kingdom Viridiplantae; phylum Streptophyta; class Magnoliopsida; order Asterales; family Asteraceae; genus Smallanthus; species Smallanthus sonchifolius. The sequence continues at coordinate 24,771,464 of CM042043.1, forward strand.
ATCTTTCATCTCCACATAATCATCATACAAATCCGTTCAGGAAACCATCGCATAAGGTATGTTTTTTTTGTTTCTTATTAATCGTTTATTTCTTTTGAAACCCTAAATTAGAGCGATTTCGATTGCGATCGATTTGGGGTTTTCCGATTAATATCACATACATCAGTTTTCCGATTAAAATCACATGTTAAGTGATACACTTTATAATATTCTCGATTTGGGGTTTTCCGATTAAAGTCACCCTAAATCTGTTTTGGCATAAAAAAATTGATTGTTTTAATTAAGCTTTTTATGTTTTGTTCATAATGCTAGAATTCTGTATCATTTAATTAATTTTTGGTAATGTTTTATTGTCCTTTTCCACTTCAGTTACCAACAACTTCACATCTCAAGGCTTGCCAATTTGTTGCTGAAACATGTTTGAAGCTTCTACTCATGTGTGGCTGATTCTAGAATACTGTGTTGGAGTTAACCTAAGGAGATTACTGGAGCAGGTATGCAAATCTTTTTCAAGCTTGTCATGTGACTTATGACATAGCAAGTTTCATGAGAATATTTTATATATTAGTATGTGTGTTCCAGTAATTGAGTATGTATGCATGTAAGATGAGAGTGCATTATGATATAGAGGTGTCCAAGAACCTTGATACAGTGTAGGGTAGAACAAGCCTGGCACAATTTTTTATAAAACCCTGTCCTAAGACACAAATCACAGTTTGAGGAGTAAAAGCTTATAAATTTTTATTATACTCACAATTAAACAATTTTTATTTAATCTGATTATATTTGGTTTTGTTTATTGTACATGTTTTTTTATTTCATTCCTAAGAACATCGTTTGTTCCTAATTCTGTATGTATATGTTTTTTGAATTATTTGGCTTTCATTATTGAATTTGTTTCTTGAATTAAGAAAACTTTGATTGCTTGATCAATCATTATTGTCTATTTAGGGACCATAACACTTTTTTAGAGGATATATGGATGTCCTGTTCATGGATAACACTTGAGTTTTTTTCATGTTGTTCTTTTGTTCATTACGTAAAGGAAATTTGTTATTCCTTTGTTACCGGAATGGTGGAATGTGTCTTATTTGTTATTCCTTTGTTATCGGAATGACGAAACGTGTCTTATTTGTTTGATTATGAAGTAGAGAGGTGATCTGACGATGTTATTCTACCTGAAACATAAAATAAAAGATAGTAGTTAAGCTATTAAGGTCCTAGTATCGAGAAGGCATACCTGGAGGCTGAAGTAATTAGAAACTTAAATTTGGGGAAACAAAACCTGAGGTCCATGCTTTTTACCGTATGCATCAATTTCTCAATTTATTTATGATCATCGTGTTGCCTCCCGGAAGCGCTACGTTTATTTAAGGGTGTTTAGCCTGACCCGTGCTGCATCCGTCTTTCTTTAGATGGGGGAAAACAACCTCCCCCGTCTATTTCTTCATTCAGCTTTGGTAGTTTATCAAAGTACTCATTGATCCAATTAGTGTCATCATCCTTGGTGAGGTCTATTGTCTTAGGATCCGATGTATTTGGTTTGGTAAGATCCGGTGCTTTTCCTTTTTTCAAGTCCTTTGCCTTCTGTAGTTGGTAGTCCAGATTGGAGTCGATAAATTGGGAAGTCTCAAGAGGGTCACTTGACATGCATTCATATCCTCCGATGTTGTATGTTACTGATTGCTTTATGATACGGAGTGTTAGAATTCCTTCATTTATGTCAATGACGGCTCTTGCGGTTGCTAAAAATGGACGACCCAAGATTAATGGTACAGAAAAGTCAGGTCCCATTTCTAAAACCATGAAGTCGGTAGGGAAGACAAACTTGCCAACTTTAACCAATAAGTTCTCAATGACTCCTATAGGTGTTTTAACTGATCCATCCGCGAGTTCAATGGTCGCATTAACCGGTCGCGGTTGTCCAATGTTGAGCTTTTGAAACATAGTGGAGGGCATAACATTTACGCTTGCTCCTAGATCAGCGAGTGCGTAAGTAATAGGTAGCGGCCCTATAGAACATGGTAAGGAGAATTTCCCAGGATCTGAAAGCTTTTTCGGGAGATTTCTCTCAATAAGAGCGACACAATAATTCGTTCTTTTTATCGCTTCTTCCAGGTTTCTCTTGTTTGTAAGAAAATCCTTCAAGAAACGTCCATATTTTGGCATATGTTGTATAATATCCAAGAAAGGAATGTTGACATGGATTTGGATCAAGAGCTCTATGAACTTGTCATATTGCTCATCCGTTTTCTGCTTAACTAGCCTTCCTAGTTATGGTATGTGAGAATTGAACGTTCTTTTTGGTGGACTTTTTAGAGGGAGATCCGCCGTAGGAGGTTGAATCAAACTAGGCTGTGCTTTATGAGTAGATGAACTTGCGGGTTGTGGATGGAGCGGCACTCCGGTGAATATCTCTCTCCTAGGTGATTGGACTTCTTCTCCTGGCACTGGGGGCTCTGGGTAGACTTTGCTATTCCTTAGAGTAATAGCACTTATGTTGGCCTTTGGATTAGTCTCAGTGTTACTCAGGAGACATCCTGGTTGTCTTTTGGACAAAAGTTTTGCTATTTGTCCTAATTGCGTCTTAATGGATTGAAGGGTAGCTTTCTGTGTCTTGAACTCAGCTTCATGTAGACTAAATATTTCCTCGTATTGCTTGTGACGAGAATCTGCTAGGAGGGCTTGGCTTTCAGTTGTAGAGATTAGTTTAGTCACTACATCCTCCAAGCTCATCCCGTTACCTATCTTGTTTGTTCCTTGAAATTGTTGACGAGGTTGAAAGTTCTGAGGTTGCCTTTGCTGAAACTGTTGTTGTTGTCCAAAACCAGATTGTCCTTGGTTGTTGTTGTCTTTCCAGCTGAAGTTCGGATGATTCCTCCATCCAGGGTTGTAGGTGTTACTATAGGGGTTGTTTTGTGGCCTATTTGTTCCGACGAAGTCAACCTGCTCATCATCTGTTGTAATGCTTTTTTACTTTTCCATTGTTTCAGGTGTTTCTTTGCCCTTGCTAATTTGATTTAGCCTTGTGGTAAGGGCGTCTACTTGAGCAGACAATGATGTGACAACATCGACGGCGTGAACTCCTTGCCATGTTCCCCTGCTAGTCCTTGGGTTGTACCATTGATAGCTGTTCATAGCTATTTCTTCAATTAGGTTGTATGCCTCTTGTGGCCTCTTGTTTCCAAAGATGCCACCCGCAGTAGCGTCAAGTGTCTAACGGGCTTGATTGTGCAACCCATTGTAGAAGGATGATACTTGCAGCCAAACCTCTAACCCATGGTGATGACATTTCCTTAGCATGTCCTTGAAGCGTTCCCATGCCTCATATAGTGATTCACCATCATCTTGAGTGAAAGTGGTGATGTCATTTCTTAACTTAGCGGTCTTGGCCGACGGGAAATACTTTTATAAGAACTTTTGGGCGAGATCATCCCAAGTAGTGATTGACCCTGTAGGAAGAGAATTCAACCATGCCTTAGCTCGTTCCCTTAAGGAAAAAGGGAACATTCGGAGGCGAATGGCGTCATTCGATACTCCGTTTAGTTTGAAGGTATCACAAATCTCGAGGAAATTTGCGATGTGGGTATGCGGATCCTCATCGGGTAACCCGTTAAAAGTGCATGATGACTGGATCATGTGGATGGCATGAGACTTGATATCGAAGTTGTTAGCATCAACTGTCGGTCTTGTGATGCTAGAGCCTAAAACGTCTAGTGACGGTCTTGCAAATTCGACGATAGTGCGATTTTCAACAGCCATTTTTCTATCACGGTTTTCTCAAACTCGGTGGTGAAAGAATCTTTCGGGTTCTGCTAAAGGTTGATATAAACCAGTAGTAGAACTTTGGATCATACACTACCTGCAACAAGGCATGGAAGAAAAATAGAAGGAAAATAAAAGGCTAATCTGTTAACTCGAATTTTTCTTGAAATCACCTTGTCCCCGGCAACGGCGCTAAAAACTTGATGTGAATGTTTTGATATATAAAAATATAATGAACATATTTTTAGAATGATTTGACACGATCAGGTTTTAAATTTATAAAATGATAATTACGTTAACTTAAAACACACACAATAGGCAAGTGTACCTATCGCAACGTAATATAGTTTAGGTAAGAACCAAGTATCGAACCAATGGACACAATCGAGTTCCAATACTCAACTTTTGTTATCGTTTAGCCGTATTAATTAGTGAGTGGGTTTTGTGTGCTTGTGAAACAGAAAAGTAAATGACGGTAAAGTATATAACATAAAAGTAAAAACATGCGTGAAGTGTGTAACAGAAATGTAAATAGCAGAAGAGTAAATAGTAGAAAAGTACATAAAGTGAAAATGATCAGATTACGGATAGTATTCCTTCGGGATTCGAATCAGCTTGGTACGTGATAATGTTAAGTTGACTAATTCAGTGGTATGACTACTACAAACTTGTGACCCGGGTCACCGCTAGAGCCTCGTCCTCACTACATTTGATTCACAAATTATTATCTTAAAAAGTGGCAGTGCCTCCCGTTAAGGACAACAGTTACCCTCAACCCATCGAATGGTCATCTACGGGTTGGTTTAAGACATCGGACTTAAAATGCTTTATATTAAAGTTAAATAGGTGATTATATTTTGCTCACCAGGAGGCGGTGTAATAATGAGACCAAGTATAAAGACGTACCGTTCCTAACATGAATTCACCAATTATTGGTCGCATAATAATCTCGTATAAAGACGTACGATCTTAGAAGTATAGATCAAACCTTGGCTTATCAATCTCTACTCGTATAAAGACGTACGAGTTTCAAAGGAAGTTTGATTAAAAAGGGTTTTACGATCTTACTCTTTAAAATCAAGACACTCACAAATATAAAGACGGATTTAGACAATAATAAAATCCCATAAAAAGATGGTTTTTAAGAGCGAATTAGTTAAAGACATAAACATACCAGTTCATTAATAGGTTAAACATTAACATGCACCAAACATCATCTTCACCCTAGCAATACAAAGAACTTTTAGACACGAATGGCCATAACGACTAGCGTAATGATGAGTTTCGTAGGTTCCCCTATTGTGAAACAAGGAGGAAGAGCCCCTCTACTCTCTACTCTAACTACGAGAATGCTCTCTTCTTGAGTGTTCTTTGGGTCTGGATTGGTGTGTTGAATGAAGAACTCAAGCCTCCTATTTATAGGCCTCAAAATGAGCAATGCACGGCCGTGCATTGGGTTGCCCGGTCGTGCAAAGGACTAGGGAATCAAACAGGGTACAGAGGACACGGTACTGGGCCGTGGGAAGCAAGAGATACCAATGCACGACCGTGCATCCCCCTGTTTTTCCTCAGTTTTGTCTTTTAGCTGTTTTGTTGACTATTGTTGACCAATTTTGACTTATTGGGGGTCAATGCTCCGGGAATTATCATTCTAGAAGCTTGAATTCTTGGTGTTTTTGATATATTTTAGCTCGATTTATATTTTCAACACCGAATAACCCGCAATTACAAAATATAAGTATTTTAAGCATAATTTGCATGGTTATTATTCAATTAGTACCATAATGTGGGATTATTATGCATGTAAAATATGTATAAATCATGGTACATCAATGATGCAGCTCAGACTATTGCTCCCAAAGATCCAGATTTGTACACTACATAAGAGCTTGTGCTAGTTTAGCAAGTTGAAAAGGCACTTGTAGTACTCATTATGTCCTTATCACATGAAATTGCTCATGGCTTTAAGGAATGTATGTTTGCTAAGCAATTATGGGATGCTTTGATCTAGATGTATGTAGGTAACGAAGACATGCTTAGTGTTTCGGCCAAAAATTACACAAGATAATCAAGTAGCCAAACTTTGTATGTGAGGTAGTGTGCTTGTATTTTTATGTAAGAAATGCAATGTAAATAAGGATATCGACACAGGGATATACGAGGAAAGCCCTTGATCCTTTGGGAATCTCCGACATAAAACCTCGGGAGCCGACTAAACTTTGGGCTGCCTTGTTATCTTTTATAAATCATTGAAAGAATTACAAGTGTGAGTAGTAGATAATCGATATCTAAGTGTTACAGAGATTTGCGAGTGTGTGTTGTGTGTTTTTTCTCTCCCTAATGATCATCTTATGCCCTGTTTATATAAATTACATTACATTAAATGAAAGGCTAATATCCCGGAATTATCATAATTGGACCGTTACAAGCCTCCTCTTGACACATATATCCGTTTTCTTTAATGCAATCCCGTGTCTTAAGCTAATAGTAATGAGAAATAGTCGTTACATGCATGACCAAGTCAAAACAAACGCGTAACATTAATTGTTAAAACAGTCAGTTAATATACTGAAACATAGTAAGGATCAGGGATACCGATACTTTCCTGAGGATCCGGGATACCAGAGGTAAAAACTGAGGCATAACAATTGTCCCCAAGTTTTTGACAGTTATGAAGGTCATTCAGACAACTGTAAAAAACTTTAAAATTCAAAATTCAAAAAGATGTGGCTTGATTGGCGCGTAGATCTAGATAAAACGGCTCCCATATTTGATGGTTTTCCCTTTTCTTTACTTTCTTTCCATCCACCGGTTTGTCCTTTTTTCGGAAGCTTCATGTCCTAAGTTATATGTTAACATACTTTCAGTATCTTGGATTTTGAATCTGCATTAATGAAACTCTAACAGATTTTCTTATAACAGGGCCTGAGTCCTTCGTTTATGATCTTGAAATATTTTCTTTTCATGTTTGTGGTTGATGTAGTGCAAAACACACATCTTTATTCCATAGTTTTCGTGTCGTTTTGATTAGTTTTATATTTGTTTTGAGTCGTTTTTGGTTCGTTTTGAGTCTTTGTTATGTTTTCAGGTGCTCATACGGAATACAAGTGAATATACGAAGAAACCAAGCATGAGAATAAAGTCCAGGGGTTAAAGTGCAAAAAGATGAAATTCCAGTCTCTCGCGGTATGCGAAGACCAGAAGGAATTCCCTCGCGGTACGCGAGGGAAGAAAAAACCCCGCCCGACTGTTTTGACCCTCGCGGTATGCGAGGGGCTTGATTATCTCTCTCGCGGTACGCAAGAGAGGCCTATTCCGTGAAAAGTTGGAAAAATCAAATTAAATAGATTTTGAATCCCATTAGGTCAAGAGTTCGAGTTTTAGCCATCCAGAGAATATTCTAAGGCGATTTTGGGTGTTCAGAAGCTGATTGAAGTGCAAGTTTGAAGCTTTTGGATCCCGGGTTCGTTGTAGTAGCTTATTCGGTTTTCAAGATTCAATCTTTATCTTTGTTTTTCTTGATTGAACCATGTTTATGTACTTTACTTCTGTTATGGATGTTTTAAACATGATCTTTGGCTAGATCTTAAATACTGCTTAGGTCACACGATGAATACTTGTTAAAGCTGTTGTATTTATAGGTTTTTGGATTCAATTGATGATTTTGTAAACAATCTTGGTTTAATTATTATGATGGTAGTGCATGTTTAATTCTGGTTTTGAGTTGATTTATATGCTTCATGTTATCTTGTTGAATGTCTTTCATAAATAGATACATGTTTAGGTTGTTTGCTTGTTGTTGATGACCTTAGTGGTTTGCTAGACGTAGTGATCCATAAGAACGTCAGTTGAACCCTGATTAAAATTGAACGTATGTCCTAGTTCAATACCCGAGAGGTGAGATTTAGTTATCTACTCTTCGTCATTAGGAATCTGAGTGTTAACGGTCTGAGAGGACGTTAGTATTAGGTGTCTAGTGATTGTTGCTAGTTCAAATCATATTTGTTATCCTGAGATTACCCCGTGCATCCTTGAATGTATCGTGGACAGTGAGACTGAAAGGTGATATGTCATTAGGGTACATTATAGTAGTTGGAAATACCCGAAAGGTGATCTAACCATCTGGTGAGTTTAGTACACTTTAGGTAGCTTAGTTGGTGACACCCTGAGAGTGATTAGGGATCCACTAGGTAGTCTTTAGTTGTCATCCTTAGAAACTCAGATCCATCATAGTTTCCAGAACCAGTAGAAGTTGTGCTTTGCAAGTAGGATTCCGACCTAGGTAGTATTCTTCCCATATCTTGATTTCACCTTTGTTCTTGTTTTGATTGTTGAGTCGACCTTGTTTATTGCATTCTTAGTGATAATCAGTAGTGTAGTAAACCCCCCAAACTAATAAATCTTTAGTCCAAGTCAGAGTCTAGTATTGTTTCGTAGTGTCTCTTCGATAATCCAGTTCACCATTAAGCTGTGCTACACTCGATAGGTACACTTGCCTGTCAGTGCGGTTTAGTTAGAGGGTATTCCTTTTATTACTTAGGAGTCTAGGTTAGGTTTTAGTAGTTTTTATATAGACCGTCTGGACGACATCAAGTTTTTGGCGCCGTTACCGGGGACACTTGGCAATAGCAGTATTAACTCTGGTTAGTTCTTTATTTGATTTTTGGTTTTATTTTGTTTTCTTTTGAGTCTGTCTTGTGTGCTTATCCTAAATGCTATTTGTGTGTCTAATATAGGTTCGAGTCTTTCTGTTCTTTGAGTCTTTATGTTTCTTTCTATCTTGTGTCTTTCTGTGTATGCACATTACTCTCACAAGGATCACCCACTTATTCAGCTTTCCTAGAGACCGAGCGAGAGCTACATGAGCGCACCGGTGACTTTCGGGAGCGTTTGAAAGAGTTGTGTAAATCCCAGTACGTCCAATTATCCCTATCCCATTTCCTACTATGGGTGACGCTGATCCACCAACGAGGCTTACTGTACACCAGAGGGCCAATGATGGGGTCACGGGCGCGAGATCTTCAATCACTCACCCCGCCATTCTAAATGTCAATTCTTGGCAGATCCCATCACGTGTCATGAGTACGATCACTCATGCTACTTAGTTCTATGGCCTTGAGGATGAGGATGCACCTGGACACGAGTCCCGCTTTACGCGCATATGTGATACTTTCAATATCACGGGTGTGTCTAAGGACGCAATCTACATGCACCTCTTCCCATTCTCTCTCTCTAGGCGTGCTTCCACTTGGATCGACACTCTCCCAGACAACTCAATCACCACATGGGAGGATCTCAAAGCCAAGTTCTTCAAAAAGTACTATCCACTTTCCAGGGCCGCTCTCCTTAGGGATCAATTCCACTCTTTCCGGATGGATCTTGACGAACCCTATCACATGGCCTGGGAGCGGTTCAACACGCTGTTGAGCCGATGTCCCCAGCACGGTCTTTCTGACTGGGCGATAGTGGAGAAGTTCTATAATGGCCTTACCTTTAAGAAGCAACAGATGTTCAATACAGCTGCGGGAGGCCACATCATGGAAAAATTTGAGCCTGCTGAGTGTGAGGAGATGTTCGAGAGCTTCGCTAAAGCCGAAAAGCAATACCTATCTTCTAGGAATTCTATTCGTAGTGTGCTAGATCATCCACCACATCTCCTAGAGGTATGCATCAGGTCACTCCTGATTCTAGCGTGGCTGCTGCCCTCGCCTCAATGGCCAATGAAATTAAGGAGCTGAAGCTAAGTGCTCAGTGGTTTCAAGTGTGCAGGGGAGGCCATGACACCCGGGACTTCCTAGAAAATAATTCAGAGCAGGTGAGCTATGCTAGAAACCAGTACCAGAACCGAGGGTATAACCACCAAAATTCATTTGGCTCAGGATGGAGAGCTGGAAATAATCCACCGTGGTTTAATGGTCGCCAGCAGTATCAGCAGAATGGAGTAGGAGACACAGGAGCTAGCCTGGGAAGCAGTGTCAACACGACTACAATAAAGGTGATGCTTGAGACCCAAACACAACTGCCTGCCCATTTAGTCCAACAGGACAGGGATGCTAGGTAGAGATTGGATAGCCACGACACTCTCTTGAAGAATTAACAGTCGGCATTCCATGATCTAAAACACACGGTTGAGGACATCGCTAAGAGCTTGAAAGATCTATAGGGAGGTCCATCTTCAAGCTCCAATGCTTCAGTGATGGCCGTGTCAGTCAGGAGTGTGGAGAAGGAAGAGGTTGTAGAGGATGACTCCCAATCCCATGTGTATAACATTCCGTTACCTGAGGAGGTCAAGAAGATAGATTGGAGAGCTCAATTTGCTGAGATCGATGCTAAGATGGTCGAGGAAAAGGTGGACGAGGAGAAAATAGTAGAGGTGCCTACCAAGAAGGCATAGGAGAAGAAGAAGGGGGCGGAGATGAAGGCCCCCGAGATTGACCTGACTCGTGTCCCCTACCTAGCACGTTTGTTGCCATTTAAACAAGCTTGGGAACACGGTAAATTCCTTGATATGTTCAAACAACTCAAGGTCAATCTTCCTCTGATAGAGACCCTCAAGCGTATGCCAAAATATGGCAAGTTCCTAAAAGATCTTCTTTCCAACAAGAAGAAGCTCGAGGAGGTCTCTAAAGTCTCACTTAGTGAGCAATGTTCTGCGGTGGTGCAGAACAAGCTGCCAAGAAACTGGGAGATTTGGGTCGTTTCACGATCCCATGTCTCCTAGGCAGTTTGCCCCTACACCACGCGTTAGCCGACCTAGGTGCCAGCATCAACCTGATGCCATATTCCATTTATAAGCAGCTGGACATAGGTGAACCACAGCCGACATGCATGAGCATAGCCTTGGCTGACCGTTCAGTCAAGTATCCACGGGGAATTATGGAAAATCTTATAGTAAAAGTAGGCAAGTTTTTTTTCCTCATGGATTTCATCAATCTAGATATGGAAGTGGATGACAGAGTCCCACTCATCCTCGGGCGCCCATTCTTGCGCACTGCCAAGGCATTGATCGATGTCTTTGACGGAAAGCTCACACTTCGTGTAGGGGATGAGTCGGTTATATTTGATGCCACACAGTCCGTGAAGGATGTTGGCGAGCATAGCCACTCCGTGTGCATGCTTGATACCCTCATGGACTACCAGTAGGACTCTGATCCGGTGTTAGAAGATGGTGAACCCACCCCTAATTTAGGAGAACCATCTGAGTGGGCAGTTGAGTTGGAGAAGTTGTTGGAGGAGCAAGATGAATACGACGATGATGTGCCTGATGATCTGCTGAAGATGATGGCAGAGTTAGATGAGATCATAGGCACAACCACAAGTGTGGGGAAGTTGGTGGAAATTATAGAGGACCCGGAGGAGTCTTAGAGGTCACATGCATAGGAAATCCCTTACCCGACCCCTTATCCATCATTGCTATCCACGCTGAGGGGAGAGCTGCTGAGCAGACCCCTAGTTTTAGTGCTCCTAGGTCTAGGCCGCCCTGTAAGAGAACCCGTGTTTCAATATATTCATTTAGGGTGTGGGTAGTGAAAACCCCAAGTGTGGGGATGTTTAAGGGGAATAAACTGCTAGGCTACTTGAATCGTGTTATTTTCGGACCTGGTAGGTTTAAATTGTGGTGGAAAGACTTAATTGATACATGTAATGAAGTTTCAATGCTTGAGGGTGGTGTTTGTGTGTCATTGATTAGAAAAACCAGGAGACCGCGAAGGATGAAGGCGGTTCCGTTTAGGATGAAGGAGAAACCTCCTGATAGGTTTGTTTAATTCTTGGGCAAGTGCCCGAGATGTAGAGTTTGTGTGCTTTACTTGTTTCAGTCCGTGTCTTTTAGTTGTTTTTCGGTATTGTGTGTTTGGTTTTTGTCATGTCTTGCAGGGATTCGTGCTTGATTCGGTGAAAAAAATCACCAGGAACGAAGTTCCAGGTATGTTTACATATGTTTCTATGCTTGGGAGAGGGTTTTAAAGAATTTTGGTGAAAATGATTCTTAAATGGTCAAATTTTTTCTAAGTATAAAAAGTGAAAAAAATTCTTAACTTTCTGTGAACATAGGTCCCTCACGGTACGTGAGAGATATGGGAGTTTTCTTCGCGATACGCGAAAGCCAAAAAACTTGGCCAACTTAATTGCCACTTCCTCGCGGTACGCGAGGCCTTCTGGTTTTGCCCTAATCCCCTTGTTCTCCCATGGTTTGTCCATACCTGTTCTCCATCCCCGCCACCACCACTATTTATCATCCACCGTTCACCATTCACCACCCATTCCTACCATTCCTCCATCACCATTACCTATCATCTACCATCTATACCCCTACACCATTCATCATTCACCATCCATCATATAATTCACCACTCATTACCATGACCATGAGAAACCTGGAAACCTAGGAACCCGTTTTGATCCGATGATTCACCTTACCGTGGCTTTCATGTCTATGTGTTTGCCACACATCGGGTACGTGTCCTTGCATATCTATCTAGAGTCTCAGTTTGAGTCATTGAGTCTTTTATTTGTGTCAATTTAATGTTGCGGGTTTGTTGTGAGGTTTAATTTGTAGGTATTCTTCGTCTTGCCCATACTCAATCTCCATTCGGGCGGGACCGATTCCTTCTATTAATTTGTAAAGGCAACCCAGCAGAGATGTGCAACCGCGACCGAAATGCTATACGGTGCACACAAGGGAGAACGAAGTTGGATACATTGATTTGCATCTACATTACTAGCTAAGTCGCTTCCTTTTTATTTTTACATTTTTATTTTTTTTAGCTGTGTCTTGCTTCACATTGAGGACAATGTGTCTTTCAAGTGTGGGGGTGTGAGTGTTAGTTTGTGTCTTTAAAAATACAAAAATACAAAAAAATTGAAAAATTTTGAAAAAAATGTCCTTTGAAAATAAAAGTTTTTGCATAATAAATGGAAAATGATACTACAACTGGATCTACTTGTTAAGTTTAAATGAATAAATAATAGAAAACGCGTCTAATTAGTGATGTTTTGGTAGACCCAGCCAGCTTGAATATCTTAAATAGCCTGTGAGTGTTACTTAGGGTTAATCCCTTAATAAAATCATGATATCTTATGGGTACTCATCTTAGGGTGTCGGTAATACTGAAACTGTCAACATAGGGTGATAGGTACCACGTTAAGCTGAAATTTAGAGGTTTTTGAAAAATTATTCTCTTTTTATAAGAATAAATCCTAGGTAGTATTCTTCCCATATCTTGATTTCACCTTTGTTCTTGTTTTGATTGTTGAGTCGACCTTGTTCATTTCATTCTTAGTGATAATAAGTAGTGTAGTAAACCCCCCAAACCAATCAATCTTTAGTCCGAGTCAGAGTCTAGTATTCTTTCGTAGTGTCTCTAGGGTTCGATAATCCGGTTTACCATTAAGCTGTGCTACACTCGATAGGTACACTTGCCTATCAGTGCGGTTTAGTTAGAGGGTATTCCTTTTATTACTTAGGAGTCTAGGTTAGGTTTTTGTAGCTTTTATATAGACCGTTTGGACGACATCAGTGGGTGTTAAACAATTTACTTTTTCTGCTTTAGGGATCCTAGTTTGGGATAGACAATTTCAACTCTTGACTGATGGTCCGTGATTCGGGTGGATATGTCAAGCTTTTGGATGAAGCCTGAATCACTAGTTTTCCTACACTCTCAATACTAGTAAATAACTTATGACTATGTTCCATGATTGTTATATGTTTGATATGTTTTGACTTATTTTTAGAAAATAAGGATCCTTTAGGCAATTAAGCCTTATGATACACAGAAAGTAGATTTATGTTTAAACTTTGGGTTAAGAAAACATACATTGTTTCTGATAAATATTTTGGAAAAATACCGGTTACAAACATACCATGACTTAGTCATCAAATATTTCTACCCAAAATTGAAAATTAATAAGAAATTTTAAGTAATTACCTTCATAGAAAATCAGGATGGGTAGATAAACATACCAGATAACGACAGGGAGTCCAAACAGACTCAAAGTATGATAATTTTTAGTTGTCCCCTGTGTATAGCTGTCAAACAAATTGTTTGTTTAGTATTTGTACCTCAGGATTCTCAGGGGTGTCCCCAATTCGTTTGAGTGTCAGGATCTTGAATTATTAACTTGGGACATGCCAACGTAGTGGGTTGTACCCGTAGTGACATATAAATGCCAATAACCTTTGGTTAACATGTCAAATGTTAAACTGCTTGGGTTATTCCCGACTGTATAACACGTCCGTGTTACTCCATTGATATTATTCGTAAGGTCCAACATATAGCCAACAATGATGAAATTATCAGCCACTGTTACATGTAGGCCCGTTGATTTTACCCGTACCCAATTAACCCGACCCGAACCAACTTCACCCGAACCGATTAAACCCGTACCCGAATAACCCGTAACCGATTAACCCGAAAACCGTTTAAACCGATTGTTATTCGGGTCGGGTTTCGGTTAGACTTTCAAGAATCAAAAACCCGATTAACCCGAACCGATTAACCCGAATAAACCGAACATTTATATATTCTACCATTTCTTTTCTCACCATCACCACCAACACCACCAAAATCCGCTTCTAAAATATGAGTTTAAAAAATACACCACATAAACACGAATACTTCTATTTGAAGCTTTAATTTCTTGGAAATATACTTATTTTTGTTTCACACACACGTTTATTTTATGTTTTTAAACTTGATTCATTTTTTTTTCAACCATGTGTCCCTACCCGAAACCCGACCCGATTAAACCGAAAACCGATTAACCCGAACCCGATCTACCTGAAAGTTATTCGGGTCGGGTTTCGGATAAATTTACACACACGGAAAAACCGATTAACCCGAACCGATCTACCCGAAACCCGATTAAATTACCCGAACAACACCCCTAGTTACATGGACTGGTCGCACCACCTTGAACTATACTTGGATATCATGCGCTCCTGGCGGGGTGTAGAAACCCAATCTACTTAGAAAGGCGAAAGCCGTTTAAACATTTGAAGTGATTTTGAATACCTTAGACTTTAGGAGAGATGGTCAATCTCTATCTTTTATCAGGATCCTTCCTGCAAAACATGAAACCTTGGTGAAGGTGGGTGTTAGACTGGCTAACACCCCTCCGAAGCTCAAGTCAGTACCTTTATAAAGGAGTAATGAAAATAATTGCGAACAGAAGTCATACCAGTTCAAGTTAGAATTTAAGTTCTAACTTACATAAAATAGGCTTTGAGATGGATAGCATTCCACAATCTTGGCAGAATATCACGCTTTATGAAGGAGATAACTTCTTTTTCCCTTTCCTCCTGGTGCTTTGGGCAGTAGTATCCTGTCCTCAGGATCCTCGAGAATAATGCTCTGTCCCTAGTGTGATTATCATAGTCTCCTTCACGTATGTCTTTTCAAACTTCTTGTGCTTCAGGATCCTTCATGCGAAAAGCCCTATGATTCCTTTCATCACTCGGGATCTCATCATCGTGCAAATATTTTTTAATAGGTAGGATTCAGGATCCTTGAGTAATTTCGAGATCTTGAATCTCCTCCTCCTCTTCTTCTTCTTTTTCTTCTTCTGTATTTGACGCTTCATCTATTTTGAGAAATAATCCGTCATTGCTAGCATGAATACCTTTCCTCCATCTATCAGGATCCTTCGTACGAAATGACTGGCGATATATAGAGTAATTTCCAATCTATCATGATGAGGATCCTTGGCATCCTTAGGTGGGGATGCCGGTCATCTTGGGGTACCATGAGGAATCCTGATTCTTTTCTTTCTTTCTGCCCAAGAGTTCCTTCAGCCGGCCCTTGCTAGGAAGATAGCTTATCTCCTTCCGAAGGGCAATACAATCCTCAGTCATGTGCCCGAAGTCTTCATGATAGGCAAACCATTTGGATTTGTCCTTCCATACGGATTCCTTGTCAGTTTTCCTTGGCCATCTGGCCATGTTCCCAAGATACTGCATAGCATACATGAGTCCTGAAACATCAACAGAAAAACAATAGTCTATCAGTTTAGGATAATTTTCTTCTTCCTCATCGCCCTTCACAATGTTGAATCTGTGATTGTCATCTCTCGAGTAAGGTTTTGATCTATGAGGCTTGAAAGATGATGATTCTAATTTTCGATTCGGATAATTATAGTTGGAAGGCACATTAATCCTTTTATGGATCTTCTCGTCATCTTCGAGTCTTATGAACCTCATAGACCGATTCCTGATTTCGTCCAAGTTCCAATAGTTGGATTCGGGCCAACTGTAGTGGCTCCATTCTGCATGGGGATGAAGTGTCCCTTATTGTTTCCTGAAGATCCTACATAGTCAAAGTCCAGGATCCTTGGTAGCAGCGGAGTTGTCACTTCTACCGGTTTCTTTGATTCTTTGACTCTTTCAAGCTCTCTAAACAACATCTGATTAGTCTTTTTATGTCGTTCCAATTGCTGCTTTACCTCTGAGAATAAGGTCAGGATTTCGGTGTTTGAAACAAACACAGAACACAGGTCCTCCGGCAGGTATCCCAGATCCCGAACATCGAGCAGAAACAGGCTTCTTCGGCGGATTATCACTCTTCTTCTGGAATGGAGGAGGAGGAAGAGGATTGTTCAACCCGGAGCTTAAAGATGAAGTAGAAACATAAACATTTTTGCATTGGGAAGACATTTTTAAAATCAGTTTTGAAAAAATAATGATTGAACACGAATTTTAGCAAGGATTTTAAGATGAAAAACACAACTTGCCCCATAGTGGGCGCCAAACTGTTTCGGCCAAAAATTACACAAGATAATCAAGTAGCCAAACTTTGTATGTGAGGTAGTGTGCTTGTATTTTTGTGTAAGAAAAGCAATGTAAATAAGGATATCGACATAGGGATATACGAGGAAAGCCCTTGATCCTTTGGGGATCTCCGACATAAAACCTCGGGAGCCGACTAAACGTCGGGCTGCCTTGTTATCTTTTATAAATCAATGAAAGAATTACAAGTGTGAGCAGTAGATGATCGATATCTGAGTGTTGCAGAGGTTTGCGAGTGTGTTTTTTCCCTCCTTAATGATCATCTTAAGCCCTGTTTATATAAATTACATACATTAAATAGTAGGCTAATATCTCGGAATTATCATAATTGGACCGTTACAAGCCTCCTCTTCACGCATATATCCGTTGTCTTTAATGCAATCCTGTGTATTCAGCTAATAGTAATGTGAAATAGTCGTTACCTGCATGACCATGGCAAAACAAACGCGTAACATTAACTATTACAACGGTCAATTAATCAGGATACTAAAACATAGTAAGGATCAGGGATACCGATACTTATATGAGGATCCATGATAGCAGAGGTAAAAACTGAGTTATAACACTTAGATTCAAGCTAATTCTATTGGAAGAGATTCAATATGTTCAATCATATTTTGGGAGAGTCTCTAGAAACACAGATCAACATGTTTGTTCATCTCATAACTGAAATGAGAAGTGCTGAAATTAAGATGAACGGGGGGGGGGGGGGGGGGGAGTAAACAAGAAGCTTTTCAATTTACTGCCATATAGCTAGAACATGAATGCTACATCTATCAAGAGGTCTAAGGATATGTATAGAACAAACCTTGCTGATGTGATTTCTACACTTAAGTCTTATGAAAGGGATGATAAGCAAAGTTCTTAATCAAGCTAATTCTATGGGAAATGCTGCTACTCAAGGATACATCAATGCTCTTATTTCAAATATCTCACAAGAACAACTTAAGTCCTTTTCCATGTTTGGTTTCACTCCTGCAGTTTTGTCTGCTCCTATTCAACAGTCACCAAAAATTCTTGCCACCACTCAGAATTCCAAGTCCATTGAATCTTGTAGTGCTCTAATTGCCAGTGTTTTACAAAGTTATCATTGTTTTGTGTCAGGTGATATGACCCAGGACATGCTTCAAGATGACCGAGAACAGATCAATCCAGATGATGTGGAAGAGATGGACATCAAATGGCAGATGGCTATGACAGTGTTCAAGGCAAGGAAGTTCTTCAACAAGACTCAGAAGAACATATTTGGAAATAACTCTAACTACAAGGCTGGTTTCAGCAAATCCAAGCTTCGTTGCTTCAATTGCGACACGCCAGGTCACTTTTCTTGTGAATGTACTGAGCCTAACAAGGAAGAAAAGAAATAAGTTGGAATTTCCAAAACTGCTGATGATTTTAAGGCACTAGTTACTCAACAAGTTGGAGGATATGACTGGGAAGATCAACTGAAGGCTCTTGATTTGAACGCTCAGAATCATGCATTTATGAAAAATGTCTCTGCAACTTCCTCTGAGGTAACTCAAAATCTCTTCTCTTCTGTGTGTGTTAATAAAGTAGAAGGGAATAATGAAACATGCGTCTCAAAGCTGAAATCTTCGAATTAACCAGAAAATCAAAGAGTTTGATTTTGTCAAAAACGAAGATGAACCGTGTGTTTACAGGAAGGCAAGTGGGAGCTTCATTACTTTTCTGATTTTGTATGTAGTCGACATACTGCTCATTGGAAACAATGTTCCTATGCTACAAGACGTAAAGTCTTGAATAGAGAAATGTTTCGCGATGAAAGATCTTGGCGAAACTGCCTGTATTCTAGGATTAAAGATCTATAGAGACAGATCGAAGCGTTTTATAGGTTTAAGTCAAAATGTGTATATTGGTAAGGTCATTCTGCGCTTTTCAATGCAAGATTCCAATAGGGGATCATTGCCCATGACACACGAAAATATACTGAATAACAAGCAGTGCCCTCAGTCGGACGAGGAAAATAAGAATGTGGAAAGAGTTCCATATGCTTCTACTATTGGTTCCATCATGTATGTCATGTTATATACTAGACCCGACGTATCGTACGCGTTAAGCATGATAAGTAGATATCAACAGAATCTTGGTGAGAGTCACTAGATAGCTTTGAAGAACATCCTTAAGTACTTGAGAAGGACTAAGGATATGTTCTTGATGTATGGAGGACCGGAAGAAGAACTAGGAGTTAAATGTTATACTGATGCTAGCTTCCAGACATATCGAGATGATTCTAGATAACAAACAGGATATGTGTTTATTCTGAACGATGGAGCTATCACTTGGATAAGTACTAAGCAAAGCGTTATTGCTCAATCCACCACAGAGTTAGAATACATTGCTGCTTCAGATGCTGCAAAAGAGGCTGCTTGGATGAAGAAGTTCATTGCTGATCTCGATGTAATTCCTAGCATTCAGAAACCAATCGAGATACTGTGTGACAATACTGGTGTCATAGCTCAGGCAAAGGAACCAAGGTCACACCACAGCACGAAGCACATACTCAAGAGATTTCACTATGTTAGAGATATATTAGAACTAAGAGACATCGTGTTAAACAAAGTTCACACATATTAGAGTCTAGCTGACCTGTTCACTAAGGCTATGACTCAAGCTAAACATGAGAAGCATGCTGAGATGATAGGCCTTAGATTTTCTAGACATTTGGCTTGATTTGTAATTTAGTATTTGGTGCTTTTGAACTTTATAGTTACATTGGTAATTTATTTTGATTTAATGGTTAAATGCATTATAAATAGATGTTTCTATATTCGATATTTTATACGTTTTTGTATCCTTGAATATTGTATTCTAAATGTCCATAGTTGACCAGATTCATGGGAATCAATCTAAATGTGAGATTATTATGAATGGTTGGTTAGTTCACGGGGTGAAAGTTCAACTTGTTAGAAAGCACCATGTAGAGGCCTTCCATAGCCAAAATAACGAGAAATGGGGCATAAGATCACCTTGCCTTAACCCTCTCTCCACTAAGAACTCATTCGTAGGGCTCCCATTAACTTGAACCGAAGAACAAGCTGATGTTAGACATGAACGAATCCAATTCACCCAATTTACACCAAACCCCATCATAGACAATATAGAGAACAAATACCCCCAACTCAAAGAATCATATGTTTTTGCGAAGTCAATTTTAATTAGTAACATTTTTTTCTTCTTTTTAGCAAACCAACCAACTATCTCATTCAATATTAACTGACCGTCAAGAATCTATCCGCCCTTCACAAAAGCCGATTAAACTGGACCCACAATCGACTCAATAATATTAGCTAATCTTATAGCTAAGATCTTTGCAAATTATTTTATATTGCAACCCAATGAGGCTGATTGGCCTAAAATCCGGAATAAAAGAAGAATTAAGCATGATAAAAGAAGAATTACAACCCTTCGGAAAATACCGGTCGAAAAGAATTTTGTAACAAAACTGCAAACATTCGCTTCAAGAGTATCGCAAAAGTGTTTAAGGAAACCAAAGGAGAAGCCATCCGGCCCAGGTGACTTGTCACTCCACACTGCAAGTTTAATTTCATCCACCGAATGCAAGCGCTCTAGATGACGGTATTTCTCCAAAGGAAGCCTAGGCATATGACTGTATTTATTGAGAAACTTAACACCTTTAAAATCCTTGAATTTCTCCTCGTAGTACTTAAAAAACAAGATTTGATACAATTAGGATCACCAATCCAAACCCCTTCATGCTTAATACCTCTAATAGAAAGTTGTCGCCTCCTTTTATTTACTACATCATGATGAAATTTGGAGTTTTGGTTTGCTTCGATACTCCACCCCACCTTAGCTTTTGGAATTAGGTCAAGAGTCTCAAGTGTCTCAACGTCCCTGATTTGGTTCAAAATCACTTTCCTTTGGACCCCAGATTAACACCGGCCTCCCCACTGTCAATCTTGACATCGATATGGTCCAATAAAAATTGAACGGAGCGAGAAGCATCCGACAAATGTGTCCGGCATTTGTTTCTTGTATGCTAACAAGGTGTCTGTGTTACCAGAACTCATAAGATCATCAAACAAGTGTTCACCCCACACTTCCCAACTTTGTTGTTGTTTCATTATGACTTTTCATTTGGTTATTAAGCAAACCCAATTACACAAAATAGCTAAATGACACTAAAATCACCAACGTTCATCCCTTATTTTTGTGTAATCCTTTGTCCACTTAAAACATATCATAATAGAAACAAACTCATGCATAAATAGAAATGTATTGAAAATTAAATTTCTGTCGTAGTATATTACACATTCCAACTGTTCGAATATCAGGATGTCTCTATGGATTGGACACTTCCGGTGGAACAAATCTACTCCGAATGAGAAATCTCAGTCTCGATGTGTAAACTTGTCCGGAGGACCATCCTTTTTCAGTTTTCACTTCTATAATCATTTTCTGATGCATAACAAAACATGAAAATATTTTTTTTCCGGCCAGGGGCGTTGCCTCGTGGACCATGATGACCGTCGTTTGAGTCATACAAAAACCTAACAAACCTAGATAACTACGACAAGTAAGGTATCGTATCCATAAAAGAACAGGTGGTCAGTGTAATAGCTCTCGTCTTACCAATCTATCCTAAACCTAATTAAATTACCTAAATTAACTTAAGAATGAAAAATTAATTTTTGGTTGATTGTTAATTGCAAAGAATATAAACTTGGTTAACTAAACAAATATGAGAAAAGAGTAACCACCCGGGATTCAGATTCAGTAAGCAACTTACGACCTACTACCACCTAGTCAGGAAATCACATAGACATGACTCTGCAAAAGTATTTAATTTTAATTGATAGTTATTGAACAAACTTCTAAGACTAAAATTCCTAAACCGATCCACAACTAAATTTACCAAAAAGAAAATTAACTCCCCTTTTCCGCTTTAGTTTCCGTGCTACACCAAGCAGCAAAGCTACTGTCTCTTTTCCCTTCTCGGTTACCAGCCAACAAGAAAACCCAGCCTCAACGAAAAACATGCCTTATGGCACCTGATTGCCGTCTGCGACTTTCATTTGGTCATTAAGTAACCCAATTATACAAAATAGTTAGATGATAATAAAATCAGAAACATTCCTCCTCTATTTTAGTGTAATCCTTGGTCTACTTAAAACATATCATACCAAAAACAAACTCAATCATAAATAGAATTGTATTGAAGATTGAATTTCTATCTTAGTATATTACATATTTCAAATATTCGAATATCAAGGTTGTCTTCGTGCATAAGGTTTCAAAAACAATTTCTGATCAGATAAAATAAACGCGGCGGAAAGTACGCACGAACCATTCCAGGCCATTACCCTAGATCGCCACGGGAAGTCCAAATGCAAACCAATAATAAAACAAACAACCAGAGGGAGTTAATACTTTATGCCTTTCGTGTAACCGACTGAGTGACTAAACTAACACATTAAGACAACGATCTAGTCGCTAGGTCTGGTACACACGAATATCCTCCCGAATTTGAACTCCTTCAAATCCAAACTCCTAAGAGGCCGCAAAACACCCTTTAATCTGAACTTGATAGTAACCGAGTATTCCTACATGAAACTTGACAAAACATATTTAACCTGAATGAACTGGTGGTTAACGGTGTATGACAACTGCGCAAGACCGAAGACGGCTGTGGCACCACGGCGGCCAACGTTAGAGGCAACGTTGGACCTTGCGGCAGGGCCGGTGGGCGGCGGACGACGACTATGGCTGGCGGCGCAAATCGACGGCGGCGGCGGGTTCCGAACGATAGAAGGTGGCGGCTAGGAGGGTTTTTAAGCCCTTAACTTAGTCATCAAGTTAGGGTTTTAGGGATTCCCTAATTACAATTAGATCCCTTGTAATTATCCCATGATTACATTTTAGGAACCTATTTATTTAATTGTTTAAATAACTAACATTTAGTTAATTAAATATAATTATATCTAATATAATTATAATTACAGTTAAATAATATCGTAATTTAATAAATATGTTGCAAACATATTTCCACCGACTTATTATTAATCCAATTAATAGTAATAATGATTATTTCGTAAATAATCGTCGTGTCCAACCGTATTCGTTCGTCATGATAGTTATTTCATAAATAACTATCTCGCCTCTTTATGTATTTGTGTAATGGACTATATTAACCGTTAATATATCCAATCATCGTAATCGTTGCCCAAAGTGTAACCCTTTGGATCTTAGCTCGTTAGCAGTAATGTTAAATGTCGTTACTCGTGCATACTAGTCCAACAAGAATGTCTCTATGGATTGAACCCTTGCTATTCATTTAAAAACATGAAGACAATATACACACAAGTTCAACATATTCCTTTGTTCTTACTTGACAATATCCTCTACTAGCTTTGTGTCCTATTCTTCAATGACTTGAAACACCCTACTAATTTCTTATTATTTTATTAGAGTTTAATGCGGAAAACAGTTCCAGTTTATTAAAACCTTGTCATTAAATGTCCAAGGTATATTTTTCATTTATAAATATTGTTTTACATATGATATTCTATTACACATAATTAGGGATTCTTTGCTCCATTCGGCCTTGTCCATAGGAAGCTCTATTCCAGGTGTTTCTTTCCTTCAGTGTTTGAAAAATATTTTGGATTAGCTTACGCTAAGTAAGTACACTGTGTCGTTCATTTTATTATGAACTCTTTAGGTTCTTATTATTTAAGTTTCCCGGGCTCCCGGAGCCGCCGTGACCATCTCCGGACGTACCATGGGTCACGTCATTCGTATATTTTATGGGTGTGCTAACCCCCTCATGACCATATTCGGACGTACTTCCAATCCTAGTATTCATTTCATTCATGGGTGTGCTAACCCCCTCATGACCATCTTCGGACATACCTCCGGTCATAGTATTGGCAAGGTCCTTATGCTCGTCAGTATAGACCCCTTTCATTTGTCACGAAGACTAAGTGCCACGAAGGCTCATTCATTTCTTAGATCAGCCCCGTAGGCTTTTGATCTTTCCTTTTAGTTTTTTTTTCTTCTTTATTTTATTGAGATCTACCTTATAGGCTGAGTATCTTTTTCATTTGGGACCTTGAGTATCTTAGACTCACAGCCTCCAAAATGTATCAAGCATTTGTTTCATTTTACATATGTATGCTTGATTTATTCCCCAACCAGTCCTCACCTTAAAACTTCATAACAGTTTCTCCATGATGCACTAAAATGATTTATATATAGGAAGTACCAGTGACGTATCCAGCACCCTTTTAATATTTCGTGAGTACTCCGTTATTCCATTTTAGGGTTTAAACTTGTTCCATCATACTCATCCATACTTGCACATTTGATCAAATATTCATGTATTCATATGCATTCACATATTCATATTCATTATGTATTCACGTATTCATGCATTCACATACTCATCTTTATCATGCATTTACACTGATCACATCTTGTAAACTAGGGTGATTATCCTCCTGGAGTAGTACCTGCAACAGAGATGTTCCCAGGAAAGAATGACGGGTCTAGGAGCGATTGATACACCACTCTTTCCTTAGACATAACATTTTGTTTGTTAGATAACTACATACCAGTTGGAAGATCATCCATTCTTTATGAAATCATAATGTACTCATCATTGTCTTTTAGTCTATACCCCTAAATGTTTATAATGGTTTCACCACGAAGCATTGAAGAGATTTATATATGTAAGACGCCAACCCGGGCATCCTACAATTGGTTCTCATAACGGGTCATTCTCTTTAAAAGCGCATTTATTACTAATCAAACTATAGCGGAAGTCTTTCTAAATTCTTTTATTTCTGTTTAATGATATTAAATTACATCACCAATGCTTGCATACCAATCAGAGTAACACCGCTCCTAGGCCAAGATACGTCAACGCTACGCTTACCTGCAAAACAATCTAACGTACACATAAAGTCAGCTATGCTGAGTGAGTTATAATAGTTTAATTTATTTAAAAACAACTTGTCACAAGTATTTAAGGTTTACTCAGGACTCACGGTCCTTATAAAATAGTTTACCCGGTTGCTAACAAATACCTCGCCCCTGCATCATCCGGTATCACATAATTACTCATTACCCAAGACTAGTCCCATAATAATAATAATAATAATATTAATAATAATAATAATAGTCCCGCATTCCCATCGACATAGAATGTCTCGCTACACTAATAACTCCTACTCTAATACACGTATTAACTCCACACCCAATCGATTCAAAAAAACCCTAGACATTAACTTACCCGACATTAATCGATGCCCTTACCTTCAACTGACAAGTCAGTTGTACACGTCACGTCACAATCCTGACATCACGGTCAGTCTATCTCTATATACCACAATATTAACATACATACGTCACATTAGCATTACCACTTTAATAACATCACATGCATAATAAATATAACTCAACGTTTGCATGTAATTCCACACACATATAAATATACACATAAACACATACCTCATCACTGCACCCTCGTCTGGGTTACCCTCGTTCTGAGCTCATTATTAACCTGTTAAATAAATGTCACCGTTGGTGACTTCCCGAAGGACCTCATCCTTCACATTCCTGTTTGCTGTGCCATAATGACAACGATGCAAACCCGACACATAAATATAAACACATAATATCACACATCATTTACATGACTCATTAACTACACCTGCACCTCACACATGACACTAGAACAACATATCCCACAAGCAATCATATCCATTTAGCTTTAAGCCCGACTCTCCCTGACCAACCCTTAACACGTCACACATTAATAACTCGTCTCTCTAGCTCACACATTTCTATGAACACACCATAAACCCTACGACTCCTTATTAATAATTTTATATCAAAACCCATCAGGTTAAAACCCGAAACCCTTAACACGATTAAATATATTAACATCTCTTGAAACTATGTACGATAGCCCCAAACAGTAAAACATTAAAAGTAGGGGATTAGAAACTCACCGGTTATGCTGAGTCTCGGTCCTTGCTCAGCAGCTCGTCCATCATGCTCGAAACACAAACTTGCCAAGCGGATGATTCCTTATCAAAATACGTTCAATCCGTACATCGAATAACGTATACATGAAATAAAGTCTCGGCATCTGTCTCCCCTGTGCGTCCTTCTTTCTTTGCAAACCCCTAGTATCACGGTTTACGTATTACACCGATCTCGACCGCTTAGGACTCGTGTGCCCGAACCCAAGCTTCAA
The DNA here is from genome assembly GCA_023525975.1 of Smallanthus sonchifolius. Taxonomy (NCBI): domain Eukaryota; kingdom Viridiplantae; phylum Streptophyta; class Magnoliopsida; order Asterales; family Asteraceae; genus Smallanthus; species Smallanthus sonchifolius. The sequence goes on from CM042043.1 coordinate 24,797,254, forward strand.
TGCACGCATGCAAACCCTAGTTCATTGTGAGCCCGCACCCGAGCTCACCCATGCACCACCGCTGTGGACGTATGCCGCCACCACGACCACCATCTTGCCCCGACGTAGCCTCCTTTGTTTTCCATCATCCTCGACAATCACCACCACTAACACCCGTCACCATTAACATAGATTATTACCGAACCAACCTCCTACTTTCCTCCTATCTCGCCACGACGCCCCCGCAAACGCCGGCTACCGTCGGCTATCCGCTGCACACCCACAACCGTTTCCGCCTTACGCCGCCATAGACCACCCCATCACAGCAGCCTCATCAACGTCCTTGTCGGCCATATCCTACACTGTCGAGCACCTCCTTAGTCTATCCACCACTGTTTCACTCCTTCGGCAGCCGTCCACTACTCCACCCGGTCATTACCGTGATCATGCGTGCTGCCGGTTAACACCACACATCTCCACCTAGCCATTTCCGCCATATGCTACAACCCGTAACTCTTTCGTCATCGTCCTAGTCTCCTTTCTACTTTCCACGATCAAGAACCCAAAACACTAACTTTTCCAACTAAAAGTAAAAATCACACGTAAAAACATAAACGAGGATTACCTTGGTTGTATGTGGAGTCTCTCTCTCGAATCCATCATCGAACCACCTATCGCCGGCCTTCAAACTCCCGACGTCCCCCTCTCCCTTGCTTGTTGCCGTCGCGTACAACATGGCCAAATCGGCTAAGGTTGGCGTGTAAGGTGGATTTTAAATGGCCCCATATTTCCACTTCGGGTCGCTACGTTTCCATCTCATTCAGTCCGATCCTAATTAAATGCAAGACAACCCACCGCGTCTGTTAAATCCCTCGAATTGCAATCTACACGCCCAACTTTGCTACACATCAAGTTAACATGGATTCGGGTTGTTTTCTGACCCGAACCACTAGCTTTCGAATTTTCAGGATGTTTCAAGTCTACCCCCCTTAAAATAGGATTCATCCTCGAATCCTGCGTCCGCACAAACCCGCACGACTTATCTTTCCGTTCTTACTCGTGCACCAAATCCTTCTGGTGTCAAGCATTCACTTTCACACTCATCAACTCTACCGCTTTGCTTTGAGATTCAACCACCCTCTTGGTGTTCAAAGTAGTCTCCTCATTGCCTTCTTTCAACTTTGGGATTTGTAGGTTTCACTTAAACATTCCATCATATCTTGATTTTCCAGCCATTGTTTAAACGGCCGCGTTTCCAATTCTCGCTATCCCGACACTTGCTAGAAGTTGCCTTGATTACTGACTCTTTCTGAAGGTTTCGTTGTCATTCCTTAGACAATACCTCGTCTCATCTATAGTACTACTTAGCACAACACTATCATTTATTAGCTCACCCATCCCATGCTACACTAGCTCACGTCACAATGGTCTTTGTCTCTTGTATGACTCTGACGATCTTGTCGCCCTGTCAGTCATCCCTATGTAAGGCTCGTTACTTTCAAAGTTAGAATCATTCGTCACTCTTCTCATTATGTACTCTGATCGTCATCCAGTGATGACTCCTCAAAACTCTGGCACCACTGCCTTGCATCATAAATGTGACACATCTGCCCTTTTCAGATGAATTCCAAAAGCTTGTGCCGAGCTACACTGGCTCCCACAAAATTACTCTACCATGATATTTCCTTAGTTTATTATCACGTTTTCAATACTCCCCTTAAGTAAGCTCATACTACACAAGATTAGAGTCAAAATCATCAGATCTCGTTGATTCTCAGAAGCCCCCATATCATCATCATGCCTGTTTCCACCGCCATATCGTTGTTTCACTTGCATGCTCCACAGGAGTTCGCTTTACTCTTGTCATAAGTTTGCCAGCGTACACATCTCTTTCCCAAGAACTTATGTGCAATCCTGCACTTACCCTCCCATTCGTTCCACATTCCTCGTAGTTGTTATATCATTTTCACGCAATCGCCGACCGCGCCTCGTCTATCAACTGCAAACATGAAGTCCGTCTTATTACCAGCCTCATCCACCCCTTTGTCACGTTCAGAGTATACATTCTCACTCCTCTTGTATCTTACATCGTTAGAATTCCCCATATGGAACGTATTCCATGGAGACCCTATCGTCCCCTTGTCCACTTCGTGATGAAGTCTTCATCATCGTCATCTCGATCACGTCGTAACTATCGCCGACCAAGCGTCCACATAATGCTTTCATAATCAACTCTCACCAATGTGCCCCTTGGCTTTGTGTTCCGTACTCTCGAGATATAAGTATACGTAACTCACAAGAGCACCTCACCGGTCGTCTCTAATGACGCCAAAACTCCTTGCATCACCTCGATGTATTAACATCAAGAACACGTCAAGATGAAGATACTATGCTTCATTACCCCCACCACCCGTCCTATGCATGACTAAACGTGTACTACCAGGACACATCACTTCAGGTCATAATAACAAAACCTATCATGCTCAAAGTATATATAGGTATAGCATCTCAACTCTCTAACTCGCACAAGGTGCACATGTAACTAGCTCGACTTGAGCAAATCTACGGGTTATACAATGTGACCTTGTCATTTATAGACACACAACTCCTGAACTCTACCTTCTATTCATTATAACAGTAGCCCCTGCCACACATCATCATATACTTATACAGAGCTTACCCGGTCGTACCTATGTTTCGAGATGACATACCACTCAGTCTAGACACAAGACATCACTCTACACATTCATACACATAATATTTATAATCCTAATTTCCCATAGGACCCCGTCCTGAACATTTACACCTACTAAAGATGTATAATCATAACTCCCCACAGGACCTTGTCCTGCATACTCACACAAGGTGCAACACACCCATTACACTTCAAACCATCACCTAGACATTAACACATAGGTAACACTATCATACGACCGTAGACACATACGATTTCCAAAATCATGTCTGTACAAGTCTACTCATACCATCTATTTAACCATGCTCTAGCACCACAACAAAAGTTACATGTAATATGAACTCACAATGTTCAAAACGTAATCACATAATCACACATTACTGCACTAAATTTAACACTGTCCCCACAAAAGTATGCTATCAAAAGCACAACTATCATTAATCATGCTCAAGTCACCTCGCGGTATAACCTCAAATAAATGTCAACATCACATAGTCCATATCTGAAACTTGCATCCCACCACGTAAAATACTAATCAATCAAAGAGTCAAATCACCCCAAAATTTCTCATGAAAACCGCTACACTAACTACTCACCAAGCAATCGAGTATCCCAAACACTGCCCGCCAAATCACTGCTAGACCATTTCAGGTGCATCTGTCGTGTCCTCCTCTAGTTCCTCCTAAAACAAAGCTCCCTTAACCAACGCAAGTGGTCGATCTCTCAATCTACAGCCCACGTCTTGGAGGAAAATCACGTACAACTGACACTGCTTTCCTTCTCCGTCCCGTCTTTCCAATCATAGCTCCATGCGGTATATTGCTGACCAAATCTCTAGTCACACTTGGAACGAGAAAAGCCAACACTACTCCCATTTCACTAGCAGTTTCATCCGCAGCAGTTGTCGTCTTGACTGGTCGTTCTACATTCCCCCTAGCAAGAGCATCACGCCTGACCGATGTCGTATGCCTCTTCTTAACCACCTAATCCTACTCAAGATAGAACGCTAGAGTGATTACTATAGGCAAAAAGTTCAGAATATGAGAGTAATCATAGACTGTCAAATCATGGTGATCAAATGCGATTTGGTAGCCCACATTAGTACTCGAATTCTAAACCCTCCCCATCATATTCACACTAATTTTCTACCTTCTACAAAGACCAGATGCATATGCATCTCACACAACTCACATAACACCACACAATAATATGGCAAATCATCACATATATCTCAATTACACACTACACATGGCTACACACGAATTTATTAAACCATGCCAACACACCAGGCTATTTCACATAACGCAATTAATGCTGCTCTACATTACTCACATAACGTAGTTAACGCTACTTTACATTACTCAACCACACATAATCTCACTTAATCACACCACGCAACTCCACGTAGTTCTACATACTACTACAGCACATATCACACATCAGGTTCTCACACGGAACCATACATTACTTACTCACACCCATCACTTTACTTAGTGTAACACTATACAAATGGTAAATAATAATTGCTGCTCAACTCGAAAATGTACCTCTTGGCTCACGGTTATTCGTGGTGGCATTCGTTTCACCCTCGTCCCATTTTTGAAACACATGAAAATATAAAACATATATCTATACATCTTGCGGAAAATAGGCTCATATTTTTCTTTTTAAATAAGAACTCATTTGACCAAAAGTAACACCTTATATAATAATTCCCCAATATTCACCCAAAGAATACTCATAAAATGTACCAAGGTTTTCTCATAAAATTTTGACATGACCCGTTCGTAAAATAAACTATCCTTACGAAGCATTAACCTGTTTAGACACCAAATAAAACCAACCAAATGACTAAAACATCCACGGACACATCGACAAGTAATAAATCAACATGAGGTTTAAACTCCATGACACCAATATAAAAACACAATGTAAATGAAAAACTTTACAAAATGACAATGAAAAATCATCTGTCACGCCAACTCCAAATTTCCATCCCATTGACCCGATCCCTTAATTTGATCACCAACTTCTTTCACCATCGAAAACTGTCATATGACATCACCCAACGGTTAGTCAACTCACAATTCATGTATTTCTATAGTATTATCTTTGTAACGACACATACATGTACACATAATTATGTGTTTATCACCCAACTCAATTAATTGGAAACAACTTATTTATTCACTTATCTTTAAGTCAGGTTAAGCCACCTCTTTAACCTTCCCGTTACTTCAGGATAAACGCCTTCAGTTAATCCCCCAAAGGTATGTAATCTGAGCCGATCCGCTTAATCCACATATCTTCACCACCTCAGTGTATAAAAGTCTCTTCATACCTGCACATTACCAACACCATAACTAATTAGCCAAAGCTAAGTGAGGACTCACATTCCACATATAATTTATACAAATACGATTCAAATATATAAACTCAAAGCGTGTCAAGCTTCACCCCCGTGGCACGACTCCCACAACAGTTTAAAAGTCCGATGTATACTTCTTTGTTCTTTTATTCTCCCGACCCCAATGTCGGGTCATTTCACCTTTGATATACCTGTTAATACGAATTTAAAACACTACAAACACCAATAGTAGGTTAATTCATATCGTAAGAATTAAACAACATAATAGACCAACATTCATTGTGTTTCACACTACAAACCGTACGGTTAACAACTTGTTATTACCCCCGCCACTCACCCTTATTAAGTTTGTAACATTAACCCGCCTTTGGTTTGTAAATCCACTTAAACACCACATATGGTAAAAGTATATTTAAACCGAGCTACAAACTTGTGATACCGTAATTACAACAAACCCCACAACTGTCACACCCCCGACCGATGGCGGAATCATCGGGGCGGGACATGTAGACTGTTCATAAGCACAAGGTTGACTAGATTGAATATATTAAACGTCAAATTTCATTGCAAGAAATCCAAACACAACCAAATTCAAGATAGAAACCAAAAATTGAAATACATAGAATTCTTTTATTTAATTTAACTAAGTCCAAGCCTATGTGTAGCACATCTTGATCAATCTCACACATTAGAACCTGAAACATGAATAAAATAAAGTCAACTAAAAAGTTGGTGAGTATAACACAAGTTTATATAGATAGCATATAGTTTGTAAAACAAATCCATACATATCATGATAAATAAGGCATTTATGGGGAGCAGCTATTGTGTAACCATGCACAATCAAACCTTTGTAACTAGCATGCAAAATTGTGTTGTCGGTATAAATCACCCCAATCTGGGTGGGTTTGTCAGACTCAATAGATCTATCATTGAAAACCGTCGGCTTGAATAGTTAATGATTGCACATAATCGCATACAAAGGTTAGCACACCTAGCACTCGGGCATAAAGCTCAAATTGCACACATGAATGTAAATAGGATTTTTACTTGTGTTGTTTGTGTAAATGTAAACATGTAATTTGAATAATGTTCATGTTTCACCCCAAAAGTGTAAAAGAGTAAAAGGGGCTATGAAATACTCACTTGGTTTGAAGGCGTAGCTAACAAAGATACTAGATGAAATAAAGATCCTTGAATTGCACGAGTTAACCTAAAGTGTAATGTATATGGTATTAATAGTGTGCACAAGAGTTTAATTCTAAAGTTGCATTTGGACTTGTGTAAAAAGTCATTGATTTGTAATCGGAGGTATTGAATAAAATATATAAGGTTTGAAAGAATATTTTTAGAACATTTTGATTAAGGTTTGAGTTTGAATAATTTAATAAGTAATGTAAATAATTATTGTTTATGAAAATATTATAAGTGTTAAATGAAATTAAGTGTAAATAAATAAATGTCTTTGTTTAAATATAAGGTAAATAAATAATCATTATTTTATTTATTTATTTATAAAATGTAACTTAACCATTTAAATACTTTTTAAATGAAAGGTTTAACAATAATTGTAAATTAAATTTTATAAACTTTAAATAATTATTTTTTCCATTTATTAAATATTTGTTCTTTCTAGATAAGATTAAATGCAACTTTTATAAAATTCAACTATTTTTATTTTGTAATTCAATCAGAATATTTGTGGTTTGAAAAATACATAAAATTTATAATTCTGCCAAGATTTTAACTCACACACGACCGTGCCTGGGAAGGGCACGATCGTGCTCGAACCACGGGCGCGACCATGCTAATCAGGGCGCGACCGTGTTGATTAAACAGAGGCTTAAACTGATTAAATCGTTAGGCACGACCGTGCCTTGGCCAGGCACGATCGTGTCTATGATTTCAAGACACGACTGAGATTAGCCAAAGGGCATGATTGGGTCTGGACAGGAGGACACGACCGCGCTGGTAATCGACACGACCGCGTCTAATGAGGCACGACCGCGCTAGATGATTAGCGCGACCGTGTCTCTTCCAAAACAGACACGAATTGACTGATTTTTATATTGTTACTGCTGGGAATCATAGGGCTTTTATCCATTAGATTATTTCGAGTCTTTTTGCATAGATTAATTGGATTTAAAACGTTCATAGAGTCGGATTCGATTAGATCATTTTGAACGAAAACTAGTTTCGGGTTTCGGACGAATTCTATATTGAAAGCCCAAATTGATATGGGGCTTTTGATCTATGGACTAAATAGACTGAGGGAAGAGTTTCAATTACCCGGAAGGACGACGAATTGATAGATGACGGTAGGAAGGAGTTCCGGCGTCGACGAGGTCGATCTCCGGCGTCTTCCACTACACTTCCTGCTAAACCAGTGTGTTCAGGGGTTTAAGAAGGATTCTATGGAGCGATTGATCGAGGGAATTGCACTTTAGAATAGGAGGATTTTGGTTCAAGTGACGGGTTTTGGTTTTCTTTGAGATGAATCGATTTCTGATGTCAATTGTTACGTTTGATAATATTATTGTCTTTGATAACGAAGGTGAAACGTATATCGGTTACGAAACTCAACGATTCTCGCGTTTAAAACTGATTTTACGTTTCAACTGATACTCGGCGCGACCGTGCTAAGGCACCAGGCGCGATCGTTCCAAAGCAAGATGCGCGACCGTGTAAAAGCACTCGGCGCGGCCGTGCCAGAACGAGGCGCGACCGTGCCTATTATTGTTTCTTGTGAATTTTCAACATCAGACCTTGTTACTTTGGTCTTTGGCATATTTGTATAAATAGATACTTATGTAGTGTTTTAGTAGGTTATAACTGTGTAAAATTTGCGGGTTAACATGGAAATATAGTATTTAATTGATGGTACAAATAGAACAAAACAGTGCACTAGAATTTGGTTTGAAATGCATTACATTGAATTTGAAATACGGATACTAAAAATCAGAAATGTTACAGTCTCCCCATGTTGAGGGAATTTCGTCCCGAAATTTAGTTAGAGGAAACTACGGCATCAGTGAAAAGATGGGGGTACTTGAGCTTCATTTGGTCCTCTCGTTCCCAAGTGAATTCAGTACCCCGCTTAGACTCCCAACGAACTTTAACAATAGGAATACGACTTCGCTTGAGTTGCTTGATTTCACGATCCATAATTTCTATCGGTTCCTCAACGAAGTGCATCGTTTCATAGATGTGCACGTCATCCAGCGGTATATGGAGATTCTCATCGGCGAGACATTTCTTCAGATTAGATACATGAATTGTAGGATGCACATTGCCAAGAGAGGGAGGTAACTCGAGTTTGTACGCCACTTTCCCAATCCTTTCAAGGATTTTGAATGGACCAACATAGCGAGGGGCTAACTTGCCTTTCTTTCCCAAATGGATCACACCCTTCCACGGGGATACCTTAAGAAGAACAAGGTCACCGACTTGGAATTCCAAGGGTTTTCATCGTTTATCGGCATAACTCTTTTGCCGACTTCTCGCTGTTCGGATGTTGTCACGAATTTGAATAATCTTGTCGGATGTTTCTTGAATTAACTCGGGACCGGTGATTTGTGCTTCACCAATCTCGTTCCAACAGATGGGAGAACGACACTTGCGACCATAAAGAGCTTCGAATGGAGCCATGTTGATACTTGTGTGGTAGCTATTATTGTAAGAGAACTCAATGAGGGATAAATGTGAATCCCAATTGCCACCAAAATCGATTACACAAGCTCTAAGCATGTCTTCAAGAGTTTGGATTGTTCGCTCGGTCTGACCATCAGTTTGAGGATGGTAAGTCGTGCTCAGATCCAATCGTGTGCCAAGAGCGGTTTGGAGAGATTGCCAAAATCGACAAGTGAACTGGGCATCTCGATCAGATATTATATTCAAGGGAACACCATGACGGCTCACGATTTCATCAACGTAAATTCGGGCTAGTTTTTCAACCTGATAGTCTTCACGGATAGGCAAGAAATGAGCAGATTTGGTGAGACGATCAATAATCACCCAAATGCTATCATAACCACTCGAGGTGCGAGGGAGTTTGGTAATGAAATCCATGGCTAAGTTCTCCCATTTCCACATGGGAATTTCTGGTTGTTCAAGTAAACCAGAAGGACGTTGATGTTCGGCTTTGACTTTGGAGCAGGTTAAACATTTGGCAACATAAAGAGCAATGTCCTTTTTCATACCGGGCCACCAGTATTGCTGGCGAAGATCTAGGTACATTTTATCCGCACCAGGATGAATAGAATAAAGAGTCTTGTGAGCCTCGTTCATGAGAAATGTATGGAGATCATCGCGATCGGGAACCCAAATACGGTTCAAGTAATAAAGTAAGCCATTTGATTTAGATTCAAGCAGAAGTTCAACACCACACGACATTTCCTCGTACATGTTACCCTCGGTGACTGAGACGTGTTGAGCCTCTAAGATGCGGTTTTGAATGTCGGTTTGCATTCGAACACATTGGAGCATGACATAGTTCTTTCGACTCAAAGCGTCAGCTACAACATTCGCTTTGCCGGGATGGTAACGAATCTCGCAGTCATAGTCGTTAAGGAGTTCAACCCAACGCCGTTGCCTCATATTGAGTTCCTTTTGATTGAAGATGTGTTGGAGACTTTTGTGGTCGGTGAACACCACGCATTTCGTACCATAGAGATAATGTCTCCAAATTTTTAATGCAAATACGACCGCACCCAACTCGAGATCGTGCGTCGTATAATTCTTCTCATGAATCTTAAGTTGCCTTGATGCATAAAAGATTACTTTGCCTCGTTGCATGAGGACACAACCGAGACCTTGGTTAGAAGCATCACAGTAGACAACTAGATCATCACTTCCATCAGGGAGAGTCAAAATGGGAGCATTGCATAATTTTTGTTTGACGGTTTGGAAAGCTTCTTCTTGCTTTGGTCCCCAGTCATAAGTCTTACCCTTGTGGGTCAAAGCGGTAAGGGGGACAACAATTTTTGAGAAGTTCGAGATGAAACGACGGTAGTATCCCGCAAGACCAAGAAATGAACGAACTTCAGTGGGGGTCTTCGGGGTATTCCAATTCTTAACCGTTTCGATTTTAGCAGGGTCAACATGAATACCCTTGTCGTTGACAATATGACCAAGAAATTGAATTTCTTTTAACCAAAATTCACATTTGGAGAATTTGGCATATAGTTGTTCTTTCTTCAAGAGATCCAAAACCAAACTAAGATGTTGCTCATGGTCGGCTTTAGTCTTGGAATAGATTAAAATGTCATCGATGAAAACTATCACGAACTTATAGAGGTATGGTTTGCACACACGATTCATGAGGTCCATGAAAACTGCGGGTGCATTGGTTAGTCCAAAAGGCATAACCATGAACTCGTAATGACCATACCTTGTTCAGAAGGCAGTCTTTGGAATATCGTCTTCTTGCACACGAAGTTGGTGATAACCAGATCGAAGATCAATCTTTGAGAAGCAAGTAGAACCTTGAAGTTGATCAAAGAGATCATCAATTCTAGGCAAAGGATAACGGTTTTTGATAGTAAGCTTGTTGAGTTCGCGGTAGTCAATACACATGCGAAATGATCCATCCTTCTTTTTGACGAAAAGGACGGGTGCACCCCACGGTGAATGACTTGGACGAATGAATCCCTTGTCGGAGAGCTCTTGAAGTTGACTTGCAAGTTCCTGCATTTCAGAAGGTGCAAGACGGTATGGAGCTCTAGCCACGGGGTTAGCTCCGGGCACAAGATCGATGCGAAATTCTACTTGACGAACGGGTGGAAGACCGGATAAGTCTTCGGGGAATACTTCAGGAAAATCTCGGATAATGGGGATATCTTGAATACTCTTCTTTTTGACATCCTTTTGAACGATATGGGCCAAAAAGGCCACGTACTTCTTTCGTAAGTACTTTTGAGCAGTAGTGCATGACATTAGCTTAAGCCCTTTACAAGGCTTTTCACCAAAGACTCTTAGTGTTTCTCCCGATGGTAGAGGTATTCGGATGCACTTCTAGAAACAAATGACTTCGGCATGATGATTTGATAGCCAATCCATGCCTATGATGATATCAAAGCTTCCTAGTGGCATTGGAACAAGGTTGATTGGGAATGTATGATCATTAAGTTCTAAAGAGCAATCATAGATATTGGATTCAATTATAAGAGAGTCACCATTTGCTACTTCAACGGTAAATGTTTTCTCTAATTGGGATCGTTTCTTTGCAAGTAAAGGTTCAAAGTTAAGTGACACAAAACTTTTATCGGCACTGGTATCGAATAAAATGGAGGCATATTGACTATTAACAAGAAACGTACCATTGACCACGTCATTGTTGGCTTGAGCTTCATTGGCGTTTATGTTGAAAGCACGCCCACGAGCTCCACCTGGTCTTGCGTTGACTAACTTTGGGCATTGATCACGGAAATGGTTCGGGTTGCCACACTCATAACATGCTCGCCCATTTGCAATAGCGGGTACACTTTGATTAGCCACTTGGGTGTTGGTTTGGTTTGGTAGGTTGACTTGGCCCGCAAGAGCTTTGGCCCTACAAACATTAACTGTATGGCCATATTTTCCACAATAAATACAAAGGCGACATGGGATGCCTTGGGGATGATGGTAGTTGCAGGTGGCACAAAGTGGGTAGATTCCCACATATGGCTTTTTGGCCGATGCTTGAACCATAGGTGCAGCTTGGTTAATAGGAATAGCAGGAGTGACCACAACATAGTTTCTAGTCTTCCTTTTCCTATTATTGCGAGAGGGTTCAGTTGTGGTTTCTTTGTTGTGAGTAGGAGGGGTTATAGTGTCAGAAACTTTCTTGGTGCCCTTTTTAGTAAGAGTCCCCGCCTTCACGTGATTATCGGTTAAGGTAGCTGACAAACGGATGGCATCTTCAAGTGTTGTGGGATTTCTTCCTAGGACAGTATCTTGAATTTGCCTAGGTAGTCCCCCAATATACTTTTCGATGCAGCGGGACAAAGGAGTGACCATATGGGGCACAAGAAGACTCAACTCATGGAACCGAGTTGTATATGCCAAGCTTTCACCACTATCTTGGGCAAGATCCCAAAATTCGGCTTCAAGTTTCTTTACTTCATTTCGAGGACAGAATTCCTCGGTCATTAGCCTTTTAACCTCATCCCAAGGTAAGGCCATTGCTGTTAGGACCGTGTACGTACGGATTACAATAGATTCAACGTGAAACCGAATCAAATAGCGCGGAATTCTATTTGATTGGCGATCCAATCAGTGAGAACGACAACCCGGATCAATCTAACGATTGATAAACGTTATGAACGTGTAGGAATCGATCCGGGAACGAACTATGAAGTTGGACAAAGTCTCTGGACGATTTCGTGCGGCTAGGGTTGATTGATATGACTTCGTTTTTTAACAACACGATTTAAGATGTATTTATAGTCTGCAGGTTCCAGTCGTACGAATGGCTCATACGGATGATCCATTCGTGCGACTGAGTCATTCGGCAGATTGATCCATCCTTATGGTTCATTCGTACGAATGAGCCATACTTATGACTCATTCGTGCGACTGAGTCCATTCTGACTCATCAGCATGAACAACTTCTGCATAAGTATTATTTAAACATGTTAAGGGTATATATCAACGGTGATCAATAATAATAAACATAAACAACCATAAATACTCAAAACACACTGTTTTATATCACAACTGACTGATTACATTTGACTCGAACGCTTACAATGAACTGGGGACATATGTGTACCAACAAACTCCCCCTTGGACCTAGTTCATTCTATCTTCAATCAGTCCTCAGAAATTCCTTTGTCTTCTCCTTCCATGAAACTCCAGCGTGTATCTCGTACGCAAAGCACACTTCGATAACACGTTGAAATTGTAGCGCTTGCTCCATATCCCATATATCTGAAAATATTGGACACTTGTACAAAGTATAAACATCTCGTTCTGACAAGTTTGTGAGCCACATGGGATCATACACTCGAATTGTTTCCCAATCATCACCTTTATCCAATACAATAACAGCTTCACCCGTTCTTGAATCGTAATTCCACCACTTGAAATACCTCGAGAAGTTCTGAGGTAATTTTCGAAGTGGGATCTTCTTCATTGTAGTCGGTGGCTGCCATTTCAATGTTACCTTGGGGCGCTTTGTGATCGGATTGATTTTGTTCTTGTGAATAATACGTTGTGGTCTTTGAGGCTTGAAGTTTACCCATTTATTGCGGTACTCGAACTTCAACGCTCTTTCCAACCAACCCGATCTACCCCCTTCTTCAGCATATAATAATTTCAAACATGCTAACCTGTTCATCTCGAATCCTGGCAGCGTCTTTAGCTCGTGTGCATATCTGAAATACTGGACTCCACCTTCTCTTTTGACAGCGTAAACGTTAAGATCAGAGAAGTAAGCCCAGCTGATGATTTTTTTTTTTCATTCGTGGCTCCCCCTAATGTTATAAAACTTTGTATATTCGACAGGGGGAGGGGGCATTAGGGTTTTGCGACTGAGTAGTTTGAACGATAGGGGAACAGTTGCGATTGAGTGGTTTATATACTTACCTGACCTTCATTCGTGCGAATGGGCCAATCGCACTCACCATTCGTGCGAATGGACCAACCATATGTTCCAATCGTGCGACTGATATCCAGTCGTGCGAATAGACTCAATCGCATGGACCAATCGTATGACTGAACCATACTTATGGCTCATACGTACACCAGAGTTTCATACGTCTGAATGGACCAACCGTATGGTCCATTCGTGCTACTGAGTGAATGTGTGACATGTTCGATTCACTCTTGCACTCGGTCACCTCAGTCGTGACCCTTTTACCTCAAACATTTTACTTAATTTGATCACCTCAGACGTGATCCTTTTACCCAGTCTTCCTAGTTTCCTAACTGGTCACCTCAGACGTGACCCTTTTACCCAGTCTTCCCAGTTTCCTAACTGGTCACCTCAGACGTGACCCTTTTACTTTTTCAAAATTTTGACAAGCTGTCTTGTTTGGATTCAGAATTTTAGTTTCAAGGAGTCTTGTCTTGTCGCACAGTCCAATAATAAAAATAAAATCAAAACCTTTAAAGGAAATAAAGCAAACTGAGATTTAAACGAAACAAACATTTAAATTTTTCTCCCCCTCAACAGAACACCCGTTCTGATGTCACAGACTAAAGGAAAGATCCATGTGGAATCATACAGGCATTGACACTAGTATTTGAGACTTTTCAAGTAATTTTAACTTTAAAAAATAAAATACTGTACACAAAATTAATAGAAGCTGTAAAAACAGAAAGCACATTCTTTTTGTGAGACTTGTAATTTTGGGGAATCATATCAGTATACGAAGCGGTTGACATCATGTTTTGTTCAAGTTATGATATGTTAGCACACTGCCGATCCAGTCGATTACCAGTATATAATCCATTTAAACTCACCAAAATCGGAACAATCAGCACTTGTGATATTCGAATGGTTCCCACTGCTCAACATACTTTCGTATCCAGGTATGCACAAGAATTCCGTTATACCAGTGATTATGTTGTATTCATTCAACTAGAGAATATGTGTGAGATAAGAGAGATTTAGGCTAGGTTTTGGGTACTTGGGCATTTTTGGTAATTTGGCTTTTGAGCTTTTGGAGTGTTTGAGCTTTGAAGGATGAAGAACTTTTGATTTGTTCTTTGAGATTTGACTTTGGGCTTGAGAACTTTTTACCAGTTCTTTGAGATTTGACTTTGGGCTTGAGAACTTTTTACCAGTTCTTTGAGATTTGAGAAGCCTTTGGCTCTTTGTGTGATAGGACTTTGTGGAGCCTTTGGCTCTTTGGGAGATTTGGGCTTATGAACTTAATACCAGTTCATTTGAAGTTTGACCTAGAGGGTATTTTCTCAGAGTCACTATCCCCAAGGGTAATACCATAGGCCATTTGGGAACTCCACCTAGAGAGTATATCCTCAGAGTCGCTATCCCCAAGGGTAATACACTAGATTTCGTTAAGGTATGGGTGATGGGTAGGTTTACGGGATTTGAAGAAAGAGGCATTGTTTGAATACAACACAACGACCAAGTACATTAGTTCTCGGCAATCTTAGACCCGAAATTACCACCAAGGACATATGTCAGTGCAGTGTTCACCCACTCGACGCAAAAGATTGTTATCTTTTTATCGCGTTGAGCTTCCTGTCCGATTGAGAGAGCCTACCAATATATCGAACTGGACGTAGTATATGGTGAATCATTTAGGTTTAGACATAATATCAACCGTCCACTGATATACTATCATTTCCCTACCATTTAACACAAGCTCATTTTTTTTTCAATTTTATATTGTTTTTGAATTTTCTTAAAAAATAAACTTTAACTCATAAATTTTTTTTTTTTTTTTTTTTTTTTTTTTTTTTTTTTTTTTTGGTGTCTCAAATACCTCGATGCCTGTGTACTATCATTTTCCACAGACCAGGATCAATTTCCCCCAATCTGCCCTTCCCAAAGTTTTTTTTTTTTTTTTTTTTTTTTTTTTTTTTTTTTAATAAACTTAGAAATATCTCCCCCTAAAATTTTAAAACAGAAAATCTTTTTGTGTTTTTGAATTTTAAATAACGACTAGAAAAAGAAAAAGAAAAAAACAAAAAATTAAATTTGGACTATGAACTCGACTCATCCGAAACGACTTCATTTTTCTTCTTGACACCATTTACCTCTAGCAGATAGAAAAACCGTGGTTTATCAAAAGCTTTAGTGTAGAGGTCGGCTCTTTGAAAATCAGTGTTAATTTTGATCACATCAATTAAGTTCTTTTCAAAACAATCACGTATAAAGTGATATTTAATGCCGATGTGTTTTGTTTTTGGATGGTGCACGGGGTTTTTAGTGACGGCAATAGCAGCTGTGTTATCAACATAAATAGGAGTGTTAGAGAATCTCAAATCGTAGTCCCGCATTTGCTGTTGAATCCAGATGATCTGAGAACAGCATCTAGCGGCAGCAACATATTCAGCTTCACAGGTTGACAGAGCAACTGAGGTCTGCTTCTTACATTGCCACGTAACGAGACGACGTCCGAAAAATTGACATCCTCTGTACATAGTAGCGTCGACCAAGTCCCCATTCTCATCAGGTGCCATGTCATGATTTGTGGCGAGAGGGGTACCAGCAGGAGTAACGCCTTCCATATCGAATCGGCTCAAAATGTAACGCCTTCCTTTATCACCAGCAAAAGAAACATGTCCTCCTTTTATATTTTTGACATTTGACAGGAGTGACAAATTTCCTGTCATGTGCCTGGAAGCCCCACTATCAACAATCCACGTGTTTGTAGAAGCAGTGTAGCGGACAACCTGCACACAACAAAGAAACTCAGTTTAGGTTAGGTACCCAAGCCCTCATGGTCTTGGGTTTGCCGTCAGCATCGCGCAATAGGAAATCAACCCATTGTCCCTTCTCAGTGGTTAACTCAGGGGATTTTCCTTTATCTTTGTTCTCAGACACATGATCCGACTTAACTTTCCACGAACCAGTTTTGTGCAGTGATCGCTTGTGATAAACGGTCGACTGGTTTACTGGGTATGCACGTGGTTTGTTGTCATCAGTATTCACCATGTTGTTCATTACAGGTTTGTGAGGAACATTCCTATAATGTACTTGATGGTGTAAGGGAGAGGTTGAGTTAAACTTGGAATAATGAGTTTTTTTATAAAAATTTTCAACCTTCCTCTTTGGTGTCTTAGAATTAGGACAATTTTGTGCTAAGTGTCCCCTTTTCCCACATCCATAGCAGGATCTCCGCTCTACAATCCTCGGAGATCTACTTTGATGCGCATTGTGGTGATTCTGAAACCCATCCTTTTTCTCAATATTAGGTTTTTGGCCCTCCTTGAGGAATTGGATGGATTTGCTCAAGTTCGTGACCACTGCCTTTCCTTTCTCAAGGCTAGGACGAGGCTGAGGATTGGTCTGCCTTGGTTTGGGATTCTGAATGGTTTGAGTTCCCAAACAAGGTCTTACATAATCCTCTTCCTCATCCCTTTTTCCAATAGTGAATATATCTTTAACGCAGGAAGATGTTCCACAATTTTCAGTGATCGGTTGTAATGGTTTTACAAGAGTGTCCGGATCACTGACAAGTGGAGTTGTCACAACATGGTCTTTCACTTGGTTGTCATTTAAAGGTTTGCTTTTCGTGTTCAAAAGACCCTCAAGAGGTGGTGGAACCTCTCGATAACCAATGCCCTCTCCCCCTTTTCTAACATTCACCAGATTCTTCAAGATGTGAGAAGAACTGGCAACACTGTGTAACTTTTGTTTGAGAGAGTCATACTCAACTTGGAGAAGAGCGAGTTCTTTCTTTGCTTGTTCAATTGATTTTAAGTAAAAATTGATGTCATTTGACTGATTAAAAACTACAACTTCAGTTTCCTTAAGTTGTTTCTTCAACACTTCAATTTGTTCTTTAAAACCGCTTTCATTTTGTTTTAGAACTCGATTCGCTTCTGTACATTGTTGTAGGTCAGTTACCAGGCTTTCATTATGATCTAATAACCTAGCAAATTTCAGGTCAATTGTTTCCCGGAATTTTTCACAATCATTGCAAGCATGTTTATTAAACAGTTCATCTTTGGAACATACCTGAGTCTCACTAGCGGTGTTTGTCATGAAAGCGCATGTGGAATCAACATCTTCCACCGGTTCGGATCTTGAAACAAACTGGGCGTCTTCGGCAGCATCTTCTCCATCTGAGTTAGCACTATCAGAAGAGTTATCCCTTTCACTCGCAGAGTCATCATTCAACTCTTCTACATTTGCCATGTTTGCCTCAGTTGCTGGTCCAAATCTGAATGACCAATCTTGTCCCTCGTCTCCTTGAGCTGCCATGGCTGCTGTGTTTGATTTAGGAGTAAGAGTAGCAGTTGTGTTTTCCCTAGCATTTGAGTTAAAAGGATTACTATTCCCTGTCTTCTTTGGCTTCACACACTCTCTTTTGAAATGGCCCTTTTCCCCGCAATTGAAGCACGTAACTTTGGATTTGTCGAAGCCAAACTTGGTTCCTTTGTTGGCTATCAGCTCTTCTCCAGTCTTCTTGACGAACTCCTTTGCTCGTCGTACAGCACTTGCGAGAGCCCAAGAAATGTCCATTCTCTCCATCTCCACAGGGTCTACTTGTTCGTAATCCTCGTCAGTAAGGTGGCAATTTCCTATTTGCCCTGCCACCAACCCATTATATGAAACTACCATTGCTGCAAGCAATCCCATATGTTCCTTTGCCACTTCCACAGTCACGTTCCCAAGGTTGTCAGTTTTTAACTTTGCGGTTGAATCGGATGTATTCTTCTGTGAAGATGTGCCCGACGAACCACCAGTGGATGTGGTGTTCTGAGGAGAGCCCGAGGTGTTTGATACAAACGCGGTTTGAATAGGAGTACCAGATGATGCGGAAGCAGGAGTTGCATTGTATAAGGCTGGATTCTGATTATACGTTCCTCTTTGGGCCTTGTATTTTTCTACCAGCGCCTGTTCTCTCAGCTTGATGGTGAACTCATTTATATCCAACATCTCCAGAGTGCCATTTTGTTTCAAGATAGTGATAAAGGAGTCCCATTTGTCTGGCAAACCATCAGCAAGGCTCAACACTTTTTCTTCCATAGTAGTCACTATCCCATGAGTATGCAACTCACTCATTAGATGATAAAAACGATCAAGTATTTCATCTAACGTTTCTCTTCCAATCGCAGCAAAGTTATCAAATTCCTTTTTCAGTGCCTTGGCCCTCATATTCTTTAGAGCTGCATTCCCTTCATATCTCTTTTCTAAAGCATCCCATAAAGGTTTGGACAGTCTATTTTCTGAAAATTGGTGAAAAATATCCTTTGGAATGGATTGTGTGAGGAGAGCATATGCCTTCTTCTCAGCATTATATGTAGTCTTCTGGGCTTCAGACATCCCAGTCAACGTTAGTTTGACTCCATCAGCTCCCACAGGAACAGTGTATCCTGTTTCAATTGATACCCAAAGCATTGGATCTACCCCGTTGAGATAGATCTCAAAACGATGTTTCCAGTGTGGGTAGTCATCAAGTGACACAAGTTTCGGAGCTTTCTGTCCATTTCCCGCTTCATTTTCTATTATCATCATGTTTTGAAGTCTTGCGTTCTGCCCGGCTGTATAGGCTGAGTGCTCGTCAGTCATTTTTAAAAAAATTTTGGATTTTCAACACTTAGAAAAATTTTGGAAGGATAGAACCGATTGAGTCCAGTCGTACGAATGAGTTCACCGAAAGAGCTATCCGTGCGATTGAGTTGTACGAATGAGAGAAAATTGATGCGGATGGTCTATTCGTACGAATGGAGAAGCGACTGAGGTCAATCGTGCGAATGGAGTCCACGAATGAGTCAATCGTCCGAATGTGCTACAGGACGCGCAGAAACCCTAAAAACGTGAAAATTTTCGAAAAACGAGATTTTGATCGAGTTTTTGGGGCTGCAAAAGATGTAGAACTTTAGAAAACAAGAACTAAGTGTAAAGCAATGACTTTTTCGCAAAAACACAAGTAAAACAAGATTTAACCACGAAAAATTTAGCTTTTGAACAAAAACGAGAATTTTATACCAAAACAAGATTGAATACACGAAGAATCACGAGCCAAAGCTCTGATACCACTTGTTAGGACCGTGTACGTACGGATTACAATAGATTCAACGTGAAACCGAATCAAATAGCGCGGAATTCTATTTGATTGGCGATCCAATCAGTGAGAACGACAACCCGGATCAATCTAACGATTGATAAACGTTATGAACGTGTAGGAATCGATCCGGGAACGAACTATGAAGTTGGACAAAGTCTCTGGACGATTTCGTGCGGCTAGGGTTGATTGATATGACTTCGTTTTTTAACAACACGATTTAAGATGTATTTATAGTCTGCAGGTTCCAGTCGTACGAATGGCTCATACGGATGATCCATTCGTGCGACTGAGTCATTCGGCAGATTGATCCATCCTTATGGTTCATTCGTACGAATGAGCCATACTTATGACTCATTCGTGCGACTGAGTCCATTCTGACTCATCAGCATGAACAACTTCTGCATAAGTATTATTTAAACATGTTAAGGGTATATATCAACGGTGATCAATAATAATAAACATAAACAACCATAAATACTCAAAACACACTGTTTTATATCACAACTGACTGATTACATTTGACTCGAACGCTTACAATGAACTGGGGACATATGTGTACCAACAATTGCCACATCCACACCTCGATTTCTCTTCTCCCCATTCCACCACGTGAGTGCCCGTTTTTGTAGGACATTTGTGGCATGACGAACACGAAGGTTGTCGGGGCAGTCACTATTGAGAAAGGTATTCTCAATGCTTTCGAACCATTGAAGGAGTCCGGTAGCTCCTTCGGTACCTTAGAACTTGAGGGGATTACACGAGTTGAAATGCTTGAAGGTGCATTGAGATGGGTTGTTACCACCATTTCCACCATTACCAGCATTACCACTATTACTACCATTTCCACCATTGTTGCCATTGGTGGCACTATTAGCTTGAGTGAGTTGTGTCACGAGTTGTGCAAGAATAGCAACAATGTCGGTATTGGTGTTGGCCGCGGGAGCACGACGAGGAGGCATTCTACAGATTTTCACAAGACAAGAAAAAAATGTAAAAACTTATGAGAATTGCTTGGATTTAATAGAATAAGATAACAAAATAAATAGATAATCTTAGTTTGGATTGTACTCAAATAGTGATATAATCACTCGAATACTATTACACATTAAGGTTAATTAAACTTATATAACTTTCAAGGAGACATGCTTTAGCCTATAAGTAAACACTCATCCCGGGAATTCCCAGGAAAGCATACGGGTCCCTCGGTTGATTGGGATTTATGCGAAATGCTTTCCTAGACAGAAAACCCAGAATACAGGTGTCACCCTTCCAGATTGCACGTGTCCTCAAATAATTAACAAAGTTTAAAAACCTTAACGAGGAAATAAAGAAATTTTTTTATGAATTTAGCTTCATGAAGTTTCCACATGCTTAGAAAGATAAAGGTAGAGAAGAAGATAAGAATATTATGGGGTTTTAGGATATAGGAAAAGATATTGTTTATTAAATTTTTTATTTAAGTACATACTAATAAGTCATGGGTATTTAACAATTAAGTCATTAAATAAAATAATAACTAATTATAGTAAACAAGTAGCACATAGCATGTAACACATAATATATAACATATAGTATGTAGCATATAACATGAAATCATGAAGCATAACATAAGTAGGAGTCCTAAAGTTATAGTCTAGGTCAAGGTGTCTAATAACCTAATTCCCTATAACCTAGGCTCTGATACCAATCTGTCACACCCCTACCGATGGCGGAATCATCGGGGCGGGACATGTAGACTGTTCATAAGCACAAGGTTGACTAGATTGAATATATTAAACGTCAAATTTCATTGCAAGAAATCCAAACACAACCAAATCCAAGATAGAAACCAAAAATTGAAATACATAGAATTCTTTTATTTAATTTAACTAAGTCCAAGCCTATGTGTAGCACATCTTGATCAATCTCACACATTAGAACCTGAAACATGAATAAAATAAAGTCAACTAAAAAGTTGGTGAGTATAACACAAGTTTATATAGATAGCATATAGTTTGTAAAACAAATCCATACATATCATGATAAATAAGGCATTTATGGGGAGCAGCTATTGTGTAACCATACACAATCAAACCTTTGTAACTAGCATGCAAAATTGTGTTGTCGGTATCAATCACCCCAATCTGGGTGGGTTTGTCAGACTCAATAGATCTATCATTGAAAACCGTCGGCTTGAATAGTTAATGATTGCACATAATCGCATACAAAGGTTAGCACACCTAGCACTCGGGCATAAAGCTCAAATTGCACACATGAATGTAAATAGGATTTTTACTTGTGTTGTTTGTGTAAATGTAAACATGTAATTTGAATAATGTTCATGTTTCACCCCAAAAGTGTAAAAGAGTAAAAGGGGCTATGAAATACTTACTTGGTTTGAAGGCGTAGCTAACAAAGATACTAGATGAAATAAAGATCCTTGAATTGCACGAGTTAACCTAAAGTGTAATGTATATGGTATTAATAGTGTGCACAAGAGTTTAATTCTAAAGTTGCATTTGGACTTGTGTAAAAAGTCATTGATTTGTAATCGGAGGTATTGAATAAAATATATAAGGTTTGAAAGAATATTTTTAGAACATTTTGATTAAGGTTTGAGTTTGAATAATTTAATAAGTAATGTAAATAATTATTGTTTATGAAAATATTATAAGTGTTAAATGAAATTAAGTGTAAATAAATAAATATCTTTGTTTAAATATAAGGTAAATAAATAATCATTATTTTATTTATTTATTTATAAAATGTAACTTAACCATTTAAATACTTTTTAAATGAAAGGTTTAACAATAATTGTAAATTAAATTTTATAAACTTTAAATAATTAATTTTTTCATTTATTAAATATTTGTTCTTTCTAGATAAGATTAAATGCAACTTTTATAAAATTCAACTATTTTTATTTTGTAATTCAATCAGAATATTTGTGGTTTGAAAAATACATAAAATTTATAATTCTGCCAAGATTTTAACTCACACACGACCGTGCCTGGGAAGGGCACGATCGTGCTTGAACCACGGGCGCGACCATGCTAATCAGGGCGCGACCGTGTTGATCAAACAGAGGCTTAAACTGATTAAATCGTTAGGCACGACCGTGCCTTGGCCAAGCACGATCGTGTCTATGATTTCAAGACACGACTGAGATTAGCCAAAGGGCATGATTGGGTCTGGACAGGAGGACACGACCGCGCTGGTAATCGACACGACCGCGTCTAATGAGGCACGACCGCGCTAGATGATTAGCGCGACCGTGTCTCTTCCAAAACAGACACGAATTGACTGATTTTTATATTGTTACTGCTGGGAATCATAGGGCTTTTATCCATTAGATTATTTCGAGTCTTTTTGCATAGATTAATTGGATTTAAAACGTTCATAGAGTCGGATTCGATTAGATCATTTTGAACGAAAACTAGTTTCGGGTTTCGGACGAATTCTATATTGAAAGCCCAAATTGATATGGGGCTTTTGATCTATGGACTAAATAGACTGAGGGAAGAGTTTCAATTACCCGGAAGGACGACGAATTGATAGATGACGGTAGGAAGGAGTTCCGGCGTCGACGAGTTCGATCTCCGGCATCTTCCACTGCACTTCCGGCTAAACCAGTGTGTTCAGGGGTTTCAGAGGGATTCTATGGAGCGATTGATCGAGGGAATTGCACTTTAGAATAGGAGGATTTTGGTTCAAGTGACGGGTTTTGGTTTTCTTTGAGATGAATCGATTTCTGATGTCAATTGTTACGTTTGATAATATTATTGTCTTTTATAACGAAGGTGTAACGTATATCGATTACGAAACTCAACGATTCTCGCGTTTAAAACTGATTTTACGGTTCAACTGATACTCGGCGCGACCGTGCCCATACGAGGCGCGACCGTGCTAAGGCACCGGGCGCGATCGTTACAAAGCAAGACGCGCGACCGTGCCAAAGCACTCGGCGCGACCGTGCCAGAACGTGGTGCGACCGTGCCTATTAGGGTTTTCTTGTGAATTTTCAACATCAGACCTTGTAACTTTGGTCTTTGGCATATTTGTATAAATAGATACTTATGTAGTGCTTTAGTAGGTTATAACCGTGTAAAATTTGCGGGTTAACATGGAAATATAGTATTTAATTGATGGTACAAATAGAACAAAACAGTGCACTAGAATTTGGTTTGAAATGCATTACATTGAATTTGAAATACGGATACTAAAAATTAGAAATGTTACAACAACTTAATCAAAATCTGACCATTAGTTTATTCTAAATCAAGATATACCTCATCCATAACTCATCTAGACAGTTTTAAACACCTTGAGGTTTACCACCATATAAAAGACACCCCAACAATTTTATAAATATTATAAAATTCATGTTTCAAACAGCCTTAAGTGGCTATAAAAGTTCAACGTTTACACCCACTTACAATAGGTATTTCAACTCAACTAAAAATTATGAGTAAAGAAGACACATAGAGCTTTCCGTCGATGTATAATACACCTCGAACGGACATCGGTTTAATTTACTAAGAATATTTCAAAACCGGTTAAATTATGGAAATATGCTGAATTTTCTGCACTTGGGTCACTTGACCCATTACCAATTCGCACTCTTTCTTTATGAGTTTAAACCCCCAAAATGCCGTTAAAACAATATGTTATTGTTAACTTAAACCATATTTAATAATTTATATTAAACCACCTAAATCATAAGAATCCCAAGTCATTATTATGAATATTCTAATCGAACTCAAATTCGAGTCACTCACCTTTGCCCGTAGGAAAGTTGTTGTTTTGTCACCCGTTTGATCCGTTGCCATTAGAGACTTGTTACACCTATCTTGACAACAATCAAACATGCAAACCATTTGTAACATCCCAAAAATAAAACAACAGTTATAATAACGGGTTAGAATGCGAGAAAGAACGGAATAAACGAACGAGGCATGACGGGCTAGAAGGGGGCGAACATAGGGGAGCCTCCCCTATAAATAGCCTAAGTCACCACCCTTTTCTCTCATTTGCAACAACTAGAGAGAGAAACCGTAGAGAGAGAAAGTTGGCGGATCGACCCGAGATTCCAGCCAAGTGTTGCTCCATAGCTCGTGAGAAGAACCTCCGGATCAGAAGCTCGATACAGGTAACGATCTAGCCTAGATCTGAGTTTTTGTTTGTTTTAGGGTTTTTCGGGTTTTGGATGAAAAAGGTAACGTTTTTACGGATGAAACTGGAAGAAAAACATAGATTTGAGTTCTTAAACGAAAAGCAAACGTTTTGAATGTACACAAGTTCGGGATCTTGACGTGATCAGATCCGTATGCGAAAGTTAGGGTTTTTGCGGAGAAGCAGATCTTGCATACTTATCAAGTACGCAAGAAGAAGGTCATCCGTACTTATCAAGTACGCATGAAGCAGGTCCTGCGTACTTATCAAGTACGCAAGAAGCAGGTCCTGCGTACTTATCAAGTACGCATGAAGCAAAGCCTGCGTACTTATCAAGTACGCATGAAGCGAAGTCTGCGCACTTATTAAGTACGCAAGAACAAGGCCCTGCGCACTTGCTAAGTGCGCAAGCATCAGGCTGGTTAGTAAAGTCAGTATAGTCGCCTAATTCAGAATGGTTAAACCGTTAGAGTCGGGAATAGGTCTGATGTGTATTTAACTAATCAATTCAGATCGGAAGTGACGTTGTTGAACCTTTGTTTAGGACAACCTAGATTAGCTTATCAGGTGAGTTCTAGAAGCCCTTCTTTAAAATTTTAATTAAATGTTTTTGGGCTGGTGTGCATACATACGAAATGATGTTTTTAAAATGATGTTTACAAAATGATGTTTACGAGATGATGTTTATGAAATGTTTTGCCAAATGAAGTTTACGAAAGCTTTACGAAAGAGATGATGTTTTGTTTAATAAAACGTACGAATGCTTTAACTAAAATGAGGTAATGGTTTTATGAAAGTCACGAATGAACGAATCTGCCACGAGTTCCTACGGGAGCTAAGGTATGTATGTATGTATTTGCCTTGCCTTACGGGGGGCCTTTGTGGCTGGCTAACGGTTGTACAACTGGTTGATGATGGGGTGACGACAGTCACCCATGGGATTACCGGGATCCCGATGGAAGGTACTATTTCTTGTGGGGAAATAGTGCCTATGTTATGTTTTGTCTTCCTAGAGGTAACGAGCCTTAGGAGACATATGTTTGGTCCACCTAGAGGTAACGAGCCTTAGGAGGCCTTGTGACGGATGACTTAGAGGTAACGAGCCTTAAGTTCATCCGCTGGTATGCGATGTACGGAATTGACGGTTACGAGAAGGTGCGGATTCGGTTCATGTTGACTTATGTTATGATGCTATGTTATGATGTTATGATGATGTTAAGTTATTGCATGTTTTAGGTACGCTTTTGTTAAACAAATGTATGTTATGTTTTTGGCAAAATGTTTATGTGAAGGTTTTATATAAAGCTAAAACTCACCAGCGTAGTTGACTACTTAATATGCACATTTAGGTTAAGGCAGGTTATGATGATGGACGGTGATGCTGGGCGGCTTGATAAGTTACTCAGATGATATGAAGACTGGTATCCCGTTATGATTAGTTATGTTATGTTTATGTATTAGACTATGTTATGCTTCCGCATGTTGAACAATGCTTTGATTATGTTTTAATGAAATTTTCTAGTGCGTTATTTTGATATTCAAGTCTAAGAACTGTTTGTTAATGAGTAAATCGAACTAGTGAGGCCTCCCGGGTTTGGGGCCTTACAAGTTGGTATCAGAGCAATAGTTTGAGAGATTCAGACACTCCCTGTGTCTGAACTTAAACTGTGAATGGGACCGAAAGCGGATGCCAGTACTGGTAACTCGAGCCACAGCATCAGTTATGAAGGTAGTATATATTTACATGTATAGTATGCCTTAGAAAGGGTTAGGTAAGGACTTTTGTTCTGATGGAATCACAAAGGTGGTCAAATAGAAATCAAAAGGTAGTGTAATGGTTAATTGCAGATGGCCAGTGTATATTAACATCTTACAGTGCTTGTTGAATTCTATTTGTTAACTAGCGTGATGACATTGGATTCCTTGTCTTATAGAACGAAATGTCAAGGAGAGGAAACGAAAGACGTGGTGGGGGTAGTACCGGTGGTCGTAACGGCGGGCGCGGCAGGACCCCTGCATGCCAAGAGTATAGTGAAGAAGGAAGTGTTCACACTGAGCTAGAAGTTAGTATGCACGGGACTGAGCCGACTCATGTCGAAGAACAACAATTCACTTTTGAACCGGAAGTGAGAGTGGCTCTGGCACGCGAGTTCACTGAGTTGATGAAGGTTTCTTTTCCAGGACTATTGGCAGAAGCGTTAAAGAAGGCTAGTGAGACGGGTGGGACTAACACAGTGGTTGGTACCCCGAACACTGAGGCAATCAACGCATCGCTTAACCGTGGTTGCGACTATAAGTCCTTCAAGGCATGCGATCCGCCGGTTCTCACTGGAAAGAAAGACGCAGTGGCTACGTTTGATTGGGTGATCCGTATGGAAGCTGCCATTCGTCTGAGCGAGTGTCGAGCGAATCAAGTTGTGAAATTCACTGCTAACTCCTCGAGAGAGGAAGCATCCCATTGGTGAGAAAGTGTACGTCAAGCCAAGGGGACGAGGCTGTGGATGCGATGATGTGGACTGATTTGAAAACTTTGGTGATAAAGAATTTTTGTCCAAGGAATGAGATCGAAAAGGTAAAAAGGGAATTTCTAGGGATTAAGGCCGGGAGCATGACGCACCGGCAGTACACCACACGGTTCAATGAACTGGCACGTCTGGTGCCACATCTTGTCACGACTGAGGAAAGAAAGATTGCCTGCTACATTCAAGGGCTGCCGGACCAGGTCCGCACCTATGTTAAGGCAAGCACTCCTACTACCTATGATTCGACAGTAGAACTGAGCAGCGTGGTATTTGTTGATCTGGCGCTGAATGTCGTTACCATTGAAGAGCCTATGAAGAAGCTGAGTTTCCCCGCTAAGCGATCGGCTGGGAAGTTGTTTGGGGCTCGGGAAAAACAGGCCAGGGTAGGCGAGACGGCAGTCTGTGGAAAATGTGGGGTAAGACATGCGGGTGAATGTCGGCTAAGGACAAATCTGTGCTATAAATGGGCACTACTCCCGTGAATGCATGCAAGGCATTAAATGCTTTAATTGTGGTGAAAGCGGCCACATGAGCCGGGAATGCACCAAACCAAGAATGGGTTAAGCGGGAAAAGGGAAAACCCCCGAGAAGAAAGAAGAGAGGCCCCGAGCAAAGACTCGTGCGTATGCACTGACACAAGAACAAGCCTGGGCAGACCCCGATGTGGCGTCAGGTACGTTCATCCTTAACAACACTTTTGTTTCTGTGTTATTTGATTCGGGTGCTAGTAAGAGTTTTATATCTACGACTTTTTGTAAACGAGTGAAGTACACTGTCAGTAAGCTAGAAAGGGCCTTTAGTGTAGAAACCGCTGAGGGTACAACTGCGAGAGTGACCGATGTAGTTGACAACTCCACGATAAAAATAGAAGGTCATAGGTTCCCTATCAGATTGTTTGTTATGGTTTTGGGAGGGTCTGATGTCGTGTTGGGTATGGATTGGTTAACTGCCAACGAAGCACAAATCATATGTAAATGAAAGATAATCTGACTCAAGGCTTCGGATGGTAGCAAAGTCGAGATTTTTGGAGATCGTGACGCCCCGATGCCAAACGTCATCTCGATGATTAAGGCAACAAATTACTTGAGGCGCGGATGCGAGGCTTATCTGGTGTACATATTTGACAAGTGTAAGGAAGTGAAGGAACTAGACGATGTACACGTGGTACGCGAGTATCCAGAGGTGTTTCCAGAGGATTTGCCTGGGATACCTCCCGACAGAGAGATTGAGTTTCGAATCGACTTAGTACCAGATGCCCAGCCCGTGGCTAAGGCTCCATATCGACTAGCACCAGTGGAGATGAAAGAACTTATGACTCAATTAGATGAACTACTTGAGAAGGGATTTATACAATCGAGCATCTCGCCTTGGGGTGCTCCGGTGTTGTTTGTGAAGAAGAAGGATGGTTCGATGAGAATGTGTATTGATTATCGCGAGTTGAACAAACGAACGGTGAAGTACAAGTACCCTTTACCAAGGATCGACGACCTGTTCGATCAATTGCAAGGCGCAAGTTAGTTCTCAAAAATCGACCTTCGATCTGGGTACCTTCAGTTAAAGGTGAGGGAAGAAGACATACCGAAAACTGCATTTCGTACACGTTATGGACATTTGGAGTTCCGTGTAATGTCTTTCGGATTGACGAACTCCCCCACAACGTTCATGGATTTGATGAATAGGGTGTGTCGACTAATGCTGGACTGATCGGTAATTATGTTCATCGATGATATCCTCATCTACTCTAAGAATGAGGGTGATCACGCATGTCACTTAAAGGAGGTGTTGAAGGCTCTGAAGAATAAAAGTTGTATGCTAAGTTCTCCAAATGCGCGTTCTGGCTTAGGGAAGTCCAATTCCTATGTCATGTCATTAACCCGAACAACATTATGGTTGACCCAGCAAAGATAATGACGGTAAGGGAATGGAATATTCCTAAGACGCCAACTGAAATCCTCAGTTTCTTGGGATTGACAGGCTACTATCAGAGATTAATCCAGGATTTCTCGAAAATAGCTTCGCCGTTGACAAAGTTGACTCGGAAGGAGGTAAAGTACGAATGGGGTTCGACCCAGGATGAGGCGTTTAAGGAATTGAAGGAAAAGCTAACCAAAGCTCCAGTCTTGGCCCTTCCCGAGGGCAATGAAGACTTAGTGGTATACTCTGATGCTTCAGGTCAAGGATTGGGATGTGTGTTGATGCAACGCGGGAGAGTGATCGCGTATGCGTCATGACAGTTGAAGATTCACGAAGCTAATTATCCAACTCACGATTTGGAACTTGCTACTGTCGTATTCGCATTAAAAATCTGGAGGCACTACCTTTACGGGGTGAAGTTTACTATTTACTCCGACCACAAAAGTTTGAAGTACTTCTTAGAACAAAGAGAACTTAATATGAGGCAGAGACGATGGTTGGAACTATTGAAAGACTATGACTGTGAAATCATATACCATCCTGGAAAGGCAAACGTGGTAGCAGACGCTCTAAGCCGAAAGGATGTGCCTGCTCCTAATAGAGTGAAAGCTTGCCAGTTGGTGTTAACATCAGATGTGATGAGAGAAATTGAAAGAGCTCAAGATGAAGCACTGAAGGAAGAAAACATAAAGAATGAAAGAATGGTTGGCCAACAGGACAAGTTGGAATATAACACCCTTGGTGTTAGGACACGTTTTGGGCGAGTATGGATACCTATGGGTGGCGAGCTTAGAACCAAAATCCTGGATGAGGCTCATAAGTCTCGGTACTCTATCCATCCTGGTACCAGTAAAATTTACCAAGATCTGAGGAAGGAATACTGGTGGCCTGGAATGAAACATGAGGTGACAAAGTATGTAATCAAGCGCTTGACTTGCTCACAAGTAAAGGCCAAACACCAGAAACTGTATGGAAAGATTCAACCACTTGATATACCGGAATGGAAGTGGGAACACATTACCATGGACTTCATAACCAAGCTAACTCGCACAGCTAAAGGTCATGACACCATTTGGGTAATTGTGGACCGTTTAACGAAGAGTGCTCATTTCCTACCTATTCGCGAGGCGTTCTCGTCGGAAAGGTTAGCAGAAGTATTTATTAACAAAGTAGTAGCACGACATGGGATGCCTTTGACGATCGTATCTGACCGGGACACACGATTCACATCGAGGTTCTGGAAAAGATTTCACGAGGCGATGGGCACGAGACTCAATGTTAACACGGTATACCACCCACAAACGGATGGTCAGTCCGAAAGGACCATTCAGACATTGGAAGATATGCTTCGTGCTTGTATCATCAATTTTGGTGGCAGTTGGGACAGTCATCTGCCGTTAGCCGAATTCTCCTACAACAATAGTCATCACACGACGATAGGCATGCCGCCGTAAGAAATGTTGTATGGGAGAAGATGCAGGACCACGATTTTTTGGGGTGAGATTGGACAGAAGGAATTAGGAAGTATTGAAGTCGTAAGAGAAACATCGGAAAGGTTTGATCAAATCAAAGCACGAATGAAGGCCGCACAAGATCGTCAGAAATCCTATACGGATAAATGACGAAGGCCTATTGAGTTTGATGTTGGGGACAAATTAATGTTGAAAGTGTCACACTGGAAGGGAATCATACGATTCAGGAAGAGAGTAAAGTTAAGTCCGAGGTTTTTCGAACCATTCAGGATAATGGCACGGGTTGGTGAAGTCACTTATCGGTTAGAGTTTCCTGATGAGTTAAGTGGGATTCATCCCACCTTCCACGTATCACACTTGAGAAAGTGTTTGGCGGATGAATCGGCTCACGTACCACTTACTGACATCGAGGTCGACAACATCCATAACTACATCGAAGAACCCGTAGCCATCTTAGACAGAAAGGAGAAGCGTTTGCTTAATAAGATGATTCAATTGGTAAAAGTCCAACGGAAGCACCGAAAGGGATCGGAATCTACTTGGGCAACGGAGACAGAAATGAGGAAGTCGTACCCTCAACTATTTGACTCATGATAGGTTTCGGGAACGAAACCTCTTGTAAGGGGGGTAGACTTGTAACATCCCAAAAATAAAACGACAGTTATAATAACGAGTTAGAATGCGAGAACGAACGGAATAAACGAACGAGGCATGACGGGCTAGAAGGGGGCGAACATAGGGGAGCCTCCCCTATAAATAGCCTAAGTCACCACCCTTTTCTCTCATTGCAACATCTAGAGAGAGAAACCGTAGAGAGAGAAAGTTGGCGGCTCGACCCGAGATTCCAGCCAAGTGTTGCTCCATAGCTCGTGAGAAGAACCTCCGGATCATAAGCTCGATACAGGTAACGATCTAGCCTAGATCTGAGTTTTTGCTCATTTTGGGGTTTTTCGGGTTTTGGATGAAAAGGTAACATTTTTACGGATGAAACTGGAAGAAAAACATAGATTTGAGTTCTTAAACGAAAAGCAAACGTTTTGAATGTACACAAGTTCGGGATCTTGACGTGATCAGATCCGCATGTGAAAGTTAGGGTTTTTGCGGAGAAGCAGATCCTGCATATTTATCAAGTACGCAAGAAGAAGGTCATACGTACTTATCAAGTACGCATGAAGCAGGTCGTGCGTACTTATCAAGTACGCATGAAGCAAAACCTGCGTACTTATCAAGTACGCATGAAGCAAAGCCTGCGTACTTATCAAGTACACATGAAGCAAAGCCTGCGTACTTATCAAGTACGCATGAAGCGAAGTCTGCGCACTTATTAAGTATGCAAGAACAAGGCCCTGTGCACTTGCTAAGTGCGCAGACATCATGCTGGTTAGTAAAGTCAGTATAGTCGCCTAATTCAGAATGGTTAAACCGTTAGAGTCGGGATTAGGTCTGATGTGTATTTAACTAATCAATTCAGATCGGAAGTGACGTTGTTGGACCTTTGTTTAGGACAACCCAGATTAGCTTATCAGGTGAGTTCTAGAAGCCCTTCTTTAAATTTTTTAATTAAATGTTTTTGGTCTAGTGTGTATACATACGAAATGATGTGTTTTAAAATGATGTTTATGAGATGATGTTTATGAAATGTTTTGCCAAATGAAGTTTACGAAAGTTTTACGAAAGAGACGATGTTTTGTTTAATAAAACATACGAATGCTTTAACTAAAATGAGGTAATGGTTTTATGAAAGTCACGAATGAACGGATCTGCCACGAGTTCCTACGGGAGCTAAGGTATGTATGTATGTATTGGCCTTACCCTTACGGGGGGCCTTTATGGCTGGCTAACGGTTGTACAACTGGTTGATGATGGGGTGACGACGGTCACCCATGGGATTACCGGGATCCCGATGGAAGGTACTATTCCGTGCGGGGAAATAGTGCCTATGTTATGTTCTGTCTTCCTAGAGGTAACGAGCCTTAGGAGACATATATTTGGTCCATCTAGAGGTAACGAGCCTTAGGTGACCTGGTGACGGATGACTTAGAGGTAACGAGCCTTAAGTTCATCCGCTAGTATGCAATGTATGGAATTGACGGTTACGAGAATGCGTAGATTCGGTTCATGTTGACTTATGTTATGATGCTTTGTTACGATGTTATGATGATGTTAAGTTATTGCATGTTTTACGTACGCTTTTGTTAAACAAATGTATGTTATGTTTTTGGCAAAATGTTTATGTTAAGGTTTTATGTAAAGCTAGAACACACTAGCGTAGCTGACCTTTTAGTATGCACATTCAGGTTAAGGTAGGTTATGATGATGGACGGTGATGCTGGGCGGCTTGATGAGTTACCCGGATGATATGAAGACTGACATCCCGTTATGATTAGTTATGTTATGTTTATGTATTAGACTATGTTACGCTTCCGCATGTTGAACAATGCTTTGATTATGTTTTAATGAAATTTTCTGATGCGTTATTTTGATATTCAAGTCTAAGAACTGTTTGTGAATGAGTAAATCTAACAAGTGAGGCCTCCCGGGTTTGGGGCCTTACACCATTAGAACACAGAACTGGGACGTTAATCCCTTTAATACGTATGTATTAATCACCCACTCATAACATGTGTTCTAACCCACCATTCTTTAACATACTAATAATAAACGGGTTACTTCCACCCATGAGACCCGCCCTCACCCATTTGACCCGTTATCACCCGTTCTTGTTCAACCACAACTATGGGTCATAATCATTAATTCAGCCTATACCATTTAACAAAAAAGTAATGGTCTTTTCGGTTATAAACCAAACCTTGTTAATCCCATATACCCATCCGACCCGTTAAGGTGATTAACTAAAAATAACATTCACATATGTAATTTATGTTAACCCCATTCACCATTAGCTTCACCCAAGCTTTATGTTTACTAAACACCAATTGATTATTAATAAATTATTTAAATCAAGTAAACATTATAAAATCTCCCAATTTCCACTATTTATTTAGTTTAGGCATTTAATCGAACACCTTGTGGGCACGATTATAAATTCTTGTTTTTAATAGCAAAATAAAATTCCTTAATCCATCTCATTAACAATTTTATCCACTTTCCTTACTTTCATAGGTTTACCTAAAACACATAATCAATATTTCACTTTATTAAGTTAAACATCATCATCTTAACACTCATAAATCTCAACATAGTTCACCCAAGAATTCACACCATACTTACCAAGTCATGGAATCAACACCCAAACTATAACATGCAATTAAACCCATCACTTAAGAGTAGCATTCAAGCATTTAACATATGGTTTAGGGTTCTTTCTACAAAAAATCACACTAGTTACCTACAATTTCTTGGGTTTGTCACAAGGATCATATAAAACCCTAATCTAGAGTTTCATCACCAAAAAACATAGGAATCACTAACCGGAGTATTAGAAATCGAGTAAGGATGCAATAACCAAGGCTTAATCTTCCAGTTTCTGGATTCCTTGGTTGAAATCGCCCCTCCACCTCGTTTGTCCTCCTTGACATCGCTAGACCAGAGGTCATAGACCTCCTCCCCCAAAATCACGATCCATCCTTTTTTTTTATTTGATTTCCTTTTTAATTTGGCATTTTTCTCTTTTCCACCACGTCAATTGATTTAAATCAAGTTTAGTACCTCCATTTTACAAGTTTACAATTATTAAGTGTAAGTTTACATATTTCACCCCATCTAGTATTTAAATCCCCTAACTTTCAAATCTCTATAATAACACTTAGTTACTTAAGTTAGGTTAAAGCTATGATAATTAAATTATCAAGTATTTCTCCATCATATAAAAATCCTCATATATATTATTTTATAATATTTATTTAATACTATTTCCACCAAAGTAATTTCACCTAGAAACCGGATATTTATTAAAAATATCTTTTAGATCATAATGAAATTGGAATGTTACAAATTTCAGTTTAAGTTAAGGTATTTTATTTTTACAAAAACACCGATTTTCTCTTAAACCACGGCTCTGATACCAACTTGTAAACCCCAACCCGGGCATCCTACAGTTGGTTCTCATAACGGGTCATTCTCATTAAAAGCACATTTATTACTAATAAACACCAATCAGAGTAACACCGCTCCCAAGCCAAGATACGTCAACGATACGCTTACCTGCAAAACAATCTAATGTACACACAAAGTCAGCTACGCTGAGTGAGTTCTAATAGTTTAATTTACCCAAGACTCACTGTTCAACATCAATACCGTGCAATGATAGGGTCACTCATGTATCTCCCTGCCTCAAGGGCAGATATCATGTTTGCAGTATGCCTCTATGCAAGATTCCAAGCAGCTCCAAAGAATACACATCTTCAAGCTGTTAAGAGAATTTTTAGATATCTAAAAGGAGCCCCAATACTTGGGCTATGGTATTCTAAAAATGACAAGTTCAACCTGTATGCATACACTGACAGTGACTATTGGGGATGCAACTTTGACAAAAAGTCCACATCAGGGGGTTGTCAGTTTCTGGGAGGAAGACTGATTTCATGGCAGTGCAAGAAGCAAACCTGTGTATCAACTTCTACAGCAGAAGCAAAATACATTGCAGCTTCAAGTTGCTGTGCACAAGTCATCTTGATACAAAACCAAATGCTGGATTATGGGATGACTTTCATGGCCACTCCCATTCACATTGACAACATGAGTCCTATATCAATCATAAACAATCTGGTGCAGCACTCCAAGACAAAGCACATTGACATCAAGTATCACTTTATAAGAGATCAAGCTGAGAAAAAGAAAATTATTTTAACCAAGGTTCATACCAATGAGCAATATGCTGATTTGTTTACAAAACCTTTTGATGAAGCTAGATTTAGATATTTAGTTGAACCCATTGGTATGATGAACTTTGACTAAAATCTGTCTCTAAAAATTGTTTTATAAATGTGTTTGTCTTTTGTTGTAAATAAAAGTTATTAGTCAGCAGTAACTTTTTTTGCTGCCTACATGTTTAATCATCAGCAGCAAATAATTTGCCACTGACTGCTTTAAGTTATCAACATGAACAAGTTTCCTACGGATAGCTTTAAGGCAATCAGCAGAAACATCTTTGCTGCGGACCATTGTATCCATCAGCAGCAATTGAGTTTGCTGCTGATTGACTTAACCATCCGCAGCAACCAAGTTTGCTGCTGATGGGTAAAGATACGTCCAAATTAACTTTTACCCGCTGTAAAAAGTCCTTTCAGTTTTTACCATGACTGCTATAGTGTCTTACAGCTGTAACAGTGAAAAGTGAATAAGGTTGTACTGTACAAGTAACTTTGCTTTTTTCCATCCTCTGCCGTTATAACACAAATCAAATTTCTCCTTAACCTCTTCACATTCAATTCCAACCTAACTCTCACCATTTTCTCTCAAGCATTCACAGCATTCAAAGCCTTCCATACTTAACCACCTTTTAAAAACTTCCTCCTTCCCTCCAAACCCAAGTACCATGGCAGAGGTCGATATAAACCAGCCCGATGATAAGTTCTTACCCTCCCACAATCTCACTGCATACCTAGTAAAAGGAAAGAAGTCCGAGGGGTTCAATGATATGATCGATTTTATCTGTCGATCAAAGATATACTTTGCACTAACCATCAACCCCACCATATACATCCCTCATATGGAAGACTTTTGGAGCACCGCCGTCTACTCTACCGAACAGGGGATTCCCCAAATCTAAGCTACGGTAGACGGCAAAGACATCATCGTCACTGAAGCTACCCTCAGAAAGCATCTCAAGCTTCAGGACGAGGTGGCCATCGTTTCATACTCCAGGGAAGAGTATATGGGTACCTTTGTATCCATAGGGTACACTGGAAATCAGAATGAATATACCATCGAAAAGGCGCTGATGGGCCCTCCATGGAAATTTTTATGCCACACTCTTCTACAAAGCATATCCCAGAAGATAAGTGGATGGCATCAAGTGAGCTCTGGTCTCGCCTCTGCCGTTCACGGTATGGTCACTGGCCAAGGTTTCAACTTTGCACATCTCATTTTTGAAGGTTTGAGATATAACCTTCAAGATGGTGCAAAGCAGGCATTCTATATGTACCCAAGATTCTTGCATGATGTTTTCAACAACGAGCTAAAAGATCTTTCAAAACCTGCAAGAATCTATCTAATGCTGGGACATAAAAATAATATTTTTCAAAGCATGAGAACTGTTTCCAAAAAGTTCTCAGGGGTCAATGTTCCATTGTTATCTACAATGATGAACATACAAAGTACCCAGGGTGACAGTTCAACAATCCCAACTGATACTGATCCCACACCCTCCACTTCAAAACCTGAACAACAAACTGCTTCCAGTGTTTGAACCCCTATGCATTTTATTAAGGATGCATAGGCACACCAACTACTTACATCTGTTTTGGATGTTATCACTGTCCAACTGGAACACAGGGCCCTAGTTGGAGCAAAATATACTAGAAAAAGGAGCAAGAAGACTCCTTCTATTCTTGTCTCACAGGCCCAATCCCAACCTAAAAGCGCTCATTCAGAATCCCAACATTCTGATGAGAATATCAAAAGGGATAGCCAAACCATTAGAGAGACTTCCTTGGAAGTTTATCTATTAGGATCAGGATCACATCCCGGATCCATAGAACAACCTGCTGAGCCATGTCATTATTTTTCTTCTCTAAACTTCAGTGTAGAGGCACCTAGTCAAGATGATATACCTTCTCCAACTACCACTATTTCGGAGGTATTGATTGGCTAGGCTGCTAATGTACCCAACCCAAGTTCATCACCCAAGAAGGTTCACTCTGGGAGTGATGATAGAGTGAATGTGGAAAGGGCTATCACTACTCCTGGTACATCATTTGACCAGGAGGACAGTGATAACATCACTAAGACCCTAACCACGACAACTCACAGTGAGGATGTTTCTCTTGAAACACTCTTCACTAAGAGGAATCCCAGGTGCCAAGAAAACCAGGGTGATGGGGATGCAGAGGCTAGGTCTAAGGCCCCATCTAGTTCCAAGGATTCCACAACTGTGGATGAGGACATACTGAAACTTCAAAATTTGGAATTGACGACCAGGGTGGCAATGCTAGAGGCTAAGTGTCCAAACTACGGCACCAAGTCTCTATGCATGAAGCCCATCAATGCCCTCCAGTGACTACTCCCTCCCTTGTATTAGTGTGCACTCAAACAGATGAAACTCTATGCACTGATGCAACCAAAAAGGGGGAGATAGTTACTACAGAAGATGATGATGATAGCCTCGATGAATGGATATAAGAGCAGGCTGCTTTTCAAAGTACTCTCTTTAAACCTGTTTTTTTTCAAATCCATGACTTGCCAGACTCAGTAGATGAAGAGGAAGATATATCTGAGGATTGGAAGTTAGTTGTCCGAGCTGTTGATGAGGTGTTGAAGAATGAAAGTCAAGATGAAGACACACCTTTTTCATTCAGCATACTTCCTGCTGCTGTAAACATATCAAGACAGACCATTGCCCCTCAATTCACACCGACTGCACATAATCTAGAGTTTGACTTTATTCTAGCTTGGGGGTATGATGGTCTATCTGAGAGATTTTGGATTTGACGAGAGTTTGGTGGAATAGAAGAGCTTAACTGGAATACACTGAATCCACTTCAAGTTCTTGAACTGTACTTATCAAGCTGCATCAACACTTCCTTAGATCTCTCAGTAGAACTTGCAATCAGTAGGTTCTATGTCTTGATGGAGGACAATCTCCTTTGGTTTGAATGGTTTCTAGAAGAAGCAAACAGGGTGGCCTATCCTAAACACGTTGTAGAGTCTTCAACAAGATCAGAACAAAGACTGGCTCCAAGATTTGACTTGATAAGACTGGCTCCAGGAGCAGTGCTTTAATAGAAGAACAAGTTCTATGTTGGAGAAGATTCCTCTACAATGAAATGGTCAGGGGCCTGGAAGTGCAAGGATGGTCAAGCATTGGGTCCTCTGGCTTTCAGTTCTTCTTATGTGATAGATCATCTTTCAAAATCAACAACATTAAAGAGATCCTGCTCTTCAATCCAGACTTCCTACATAAGGTCTTTGAGCTCAGGACACACATCTGCAACATCAACTCCTTTGAAAGTCAAGCAATGATCAAAATTATCAAAGCTCATCTTGAAAAGGAGGGATGGCTTACAATGGATGACTCTGACTCAGATCTATCCCTTCCCTCCTCACCAACTGTCAGACTGAGTGCAGCAGTAGAGTCAAGAAAAGTGGTTGCTCAGAATGTCAAAGAAGCCTTCAAAGCTATACATGGAAGTGAATGGGAAAAGGAAGAGAGTGAAGCAGTCCCTTCCTCTGTGTCTATTCCTCAACTTGCCAATGAAGCTGAAGCCGAGATCCCAAAAGCATCTCTTACATCTGCTGTTGTGATCCATGAAGCTGAAGCAGAGACATCTAACAAAGTCAAAGTTCCTGCAGCTACACAATTACAAGAAGATGAAGCTCTAGCTCTTCAGCTGCAGGAACAACTCAATAAAGAAGAGGAAGAAACAGAAAAGAAAAGAAAAGAAGAGGCTAAGTTCAGGATAACTGACTCTGAACTTGCCAAAGAAATGAGAGAGAAGTGGATAGAAGCTCTGATTTATCAAGGTGAGGATGCATACTACCTTGAGATATTATCAAATAAAGAAATCTACAGAGCTTTCATGGGTCAGCAAGGTCAACTGACAAATAAGAAAAGGGCTGAAGAAGAAGAAAAAGCCAAACATAAATCCAAGAAGACCATTGCTTTTAACATTAGGACCCATGAAGAAAGGAAGGTCATGATGGACTTCCTAAAGGCTAGAGGAGAAAGTGGAAAGAGGCTAGGTCCCATGAGCTTCATGAACCTGCAAGCCTTATATGTCTAAGTCAAGAAGGAAGAGGAAGAAAGATTGGGGAAGACAAGCTCAAAGAAAAGGGTAAACACTCAAACAGATGAAAGAAAACAAAAGAAACCCAAGCCTACTCCCTCATCCACTCCTTCCTCTATCCAACAACCTTCCACTCTCCCTCTTAGACCTCCCTCCTCTCCACCCAAAGAGTCCAAATCCTCACACCCAGCTCTTCCTCATCAACAGCCTCCCAAGAAGAAAACCAAACATACTACCACACCAGAAGATTCAAGAGAAATTGTTATCTGGTTCTACAGCAATCAAGATCAATGGTTTAAGGTTTTTAGGGGAAGGCCAGAAGTAAAAAGATCAATCTACAAATCTGTTGATGAGGTGATGCAGTTCCCAGATTCTGATCTTAGAAGAATGATGGAGCTGGGTGAAGCTCATGAGCCTGAGAACGAAGGTCGAAGGCATCTGCTGCTAGTGATCAAACATCACTTCAACCCTAGCAAAGATGTAGTTATTGATGCTAATCCTCTCCAATCCCACTTTCCATTCACTAGCTGGTCCTACAATGCTGAGAAGGATGAATTCAATATAACAGCTATCCGAGGTCAACGGATGAGATGTTCTAGCAAGGCCATTTTTAAGATGCCAAGCAAGGACATCAAGTCTCTGTCTGAGCTTCCTCTGGACAATCCCAGAATGGACCCTAGAGGCTATGAGGTTGCAAGGATAGTTTCCAACATGCAAAATCTTCAGTAACAAAATCAGTAAGAGAGTTTTGGTAGCATCAGTCTAGGGGGAGTTTGTAGATATAAAGACTGATGGCTACAAAATTCTCTAAGTATAACTGCTACTGACTTCACTGTTTTGGTGCTGACCAACAAGCTGCTGCGGATAAGCTTGTTTGCTGCGGATAGTTGTTCTCCTGCTGATGGACAACTCTGATGCGGACAGCTTTATCTGCTGAAGACCAGAGTTGCTGCTGATAGGCTTCTCAGCATCATCAAACACTTGATGTTGCTGATAGGCAAATCATCAGTAGCTTTGGATAGTTGAGTCTTGATGCGGATCACCAACTTTGCTGCTGATAGCCATATCTGCCGAAGATCAATCGTTGTTGCTGATTGGCAAAGAAAAAGCAACTTTACTACTGATAAC
Organism: Smallanthus sonchifolius; assembly: GCA_023525975.1. NCBI lineage: Eukaryota > Viridiplantae > Streptophyta > Magnoliopsida > Asterales > Asteraceae > Smallanthus > Smallanthus sonchifolius. The sequence goes on from CM042043.1 coordinate 24,838,076, forward strand.
TTTCTGCTGCAACTCTGACATATCTCATGCAGAAAGAATGTTACTGATGCAGATAATAAAAGATAACAACGCTCTCCTTCCAAGTATCAAATCAATGATGCCTAAGAAGACGTTTGAGTAAAGTTATCCTTTGTAGTATTTTTTGTCTTCACGTGTAGTATAACTTCAAGTATACAAGATCAACGGCTTGTGTTCGATCTGATCCTTAGAATCAAGGGTCTGTCTTGATTCTAAGTTACTATATAAGTAGTGTATCGTTTCATTGTACAAGTGTGCTTTTTCTTAGAGTTTTCTCTGTAAACTTGTAACCATTGAAGCATAATACAAATTGCATTTATCAGTATTCTTTGTGTTTTCTTGTTTACATTGCTTAGTTGTGATTGTTTCCGCTAATCTCAACTAGAATAGAACCGTCTTGTATTCATCGATCCTACAAGTTTTGTAACCTATATTTATTATTATTACCCACTTTTAAAATAATATATTTATATTCTTTTTAACCCTTAACTCCGATTAAAAATAATAGATTTATATATTATTTTCATCACGTTTATAAACATTGTGTAACATTTGAAACTAATAAATAATATATTTATTTATATTATTACCCACGTTGTTATGATCTGAATAAAGATATTTGTTTCATTATTTTTATCACATAACTGATTACCGTATAAATTTTATGAGTTAAAATAATATAAGATATATTATTTTCCTAGGCCATTATTTAATGGCTAAAACACATGAATATATTTATTAAATATTATTATTCATAATTAGAAACATTCGACATGAAACGTATTTATCTTAATTAGTATATTAAGAAATCCTGATTCCCATAGACACGTCCGTCTACTCATTGATCTTCGGAGGAGTCACTAACACCACCATCATCTGTCGGATATGGTGGGCTTTCTCAGTTCCATGTTATGGACGACACTCAACACTAGCACATGTCTCTTTGGGAGTTAGGATTACCGGAGGTGAGTCCTTGCTGTACCTACTAGCAACAATAAGCCGAGTGAAGGTAGACCGTTGCACGCATTATTGCAGAATCCATCGATACGTATGTTACGGGTTAAAATTCCGAGCAGGATCCTGAGTAATGCGCGATCCAAGATCCAGTATCCCGATAAGGTCAGTATCCTGAATATTACTAACGGCTACTTGTTTATTGCTTTATTATTCGCAGGAAGAACGTGTGTAACCACTAACACCTAAAGACTCGGACATGGAGTTAAATGAAACGTGTGGAATGTGCGTAGAAGGCTTTACAACGGTCATATGAGAAGATAGAGTCAAAGACTAGAATTTCGGATAGTTACTTATGCATATTTTTGTATTTAATACGCAATTGATCGAATAGGAAAACACAGAACACCTGCACTCGCGATTACTGTAACACTTAGCATACGATCTCATTTGCTCTCTTTGTACTCAACAATTTCAATTTTTTAAAAGTTATCAAGGCAGCCCAACTTTCGTCGGCTCCCAAGGTTTTATGCCGGGGATCATGAAGGATCAAGGGCTTTCCTCGTAATCATTCGTGTCGATCTTTACTTGTTTATATAGTTTCATATTGATTTTTCAAAGCGCTCTACCTCACTTTCGAAATTTGGTTACAAAGTTAGTTCACATAATTTTTACCCAAAACAATTTGGAGCCCACCATGGGGCAAGTGGTGCTTTTTATTTTCAAATCTTCATTAAAATTTTTGTTTAATCACTATCTTTCGAAACTGATTTAAAAAATGTCGTCCCTATCCAAAAACGTTTCTGTCTCTGCTCCATCTTCAACCTCCGGGCTAGTCATCCCTATTCATCCCCTTCCTTCATTCCAGAAAAAGAATGATAGTCAGCCTCGAAAGACTGTTTCTGTTGATTTTTCGAGATCCGGAATACCCGCTAACACACCTGTTCTTGCTTCAAATGACGAGATTCTCAAAATGTTCTCGGAGGTGAAGCAGCAATTGGAGCAGCAGAAAAAGACTAACCAAGCATTGTTCAGAGAGTTTGAAAAGATCAAAGAATCAAAGAAACCAGTGGAGTGACGACCCCGTTGTAACCAAGGGTCTTGGATTTTGGTTATTTAGGATCCTCAGGAGTTCACAAGGGAGATTTCTTGCCCATGCACACCGGGATCACTACTGTTGGACCAACTCCGGCTGTCAGAGTTTCTACGAGTCAAAACCTTGGATTTACTCCGGGATCATCATCTGGAAATCCTAATACGGGTAACACTTTCAATAGATTTTTCAATACTAATGAATCTGTGAAGGATACAGGAATCACCCCGTCCATGGCTAAAGAACTAAAGAAGCTGAGGGAGATGATCTCTAGTGTACTAGGCGTGGTCCAGCCTATACCCGAGATGTCCGCTACCGGTCATAGGACTTCCAGATTCGCTGCTCCCATTTGTGGTGCTGAAATCCCCAAGCGTTTCCAAACTCCCAACATGAATTTGTATGATGGGACAACGGATCCTGAGGAGCATGTGGTGCAATATAGAGAAAGAATGGAGATCAACCCCATTCCCTTGGACCTGAAAGAGGCTTGCTTATGCAAAGGCTTCGGTTGTACCTTAATAGGATCAACCTTAAAATGGCTACTTAATGTTCCTCCATACTCTATAACTTCATTTGCTCATCTAATTAATCTATTTAACAGTCAATTCTCTTGTAGCAGAACTTTTGAAAGATTGACCAGTGACCTATACAGGGTAATTCAAAATCCTGGGGAATCCCTCCGAGACTATGTCAACAGGTTTTATGAGGACCTTGTCGTGAACCCTTGCAGGAATCTTGACAAAGTCAGAAACAGGGCACTAAGTTTCATCAAAGTCGAAGACGAAAAGAAGATTCAGCAAAGGATGGATGCTCCAACCAGTTATAGTCAACCTAATTGGAAGACTGAGACTGAACATTTCAAACCATATAGATCCAAACCATATTCTAAACCCGATAATCACAGGATCAATGCTGTGGAAGATGATGAGGAAGAAGAAGAATATCCTAAATTATCTGAATATTATTTTTCACTTGACAAAGCCAGGTGGCCCCGTAAATTCGAAAAGACTACCGGGGCAGAGACAAATCCAAATGGTGTGCCTTCCATGAAGATTTCGGACACAACACTGAGGATTGCATCGCCCTACGTAAAGAGATAAGCTATCTCTTGAGAAAGGGATATCTTAAGTGTAGAGATAAAGACTGATGGCTACAAAATTCTCTAAGTACAATTGCTGCAGACTCCACAATTTTGCTGCTGACTTACAAGTTGCTGCGGATGGGGTAATTGCTGCGGATAGTTACGTTCTCCTACTGATGAACAACTATGCTGCAGATAGCCTTATTTGCTGAAGTTCAAAGTTGATGCTGATAGGCTTCTTAGCAGTATCAAACATTTGATGCTGCTGATAGGCAAATCATCAGCAGCTTTGACTTTGCTACTGACACCTCTGCTGCAACACTGACACATCTATCAGCAGAAGGAATGTTATTGGTGCAGATGATTAAAGACAAAGCTACTACTTCTGAAGTCTCCTACAAATATTCCTAAGAAGACTTTTTACTTGATCATTACTGTTTGCTGCAGTTTGTCTTTTAGTTGTCTACCAATTTTAGTGTAACTTGTAACTGTTAAAGACCAACGGCTTGTGTTTGATCTGATCCTTAAAATCAAGGGTCTGTCTTGATTCCAAGTTACTTTATATATATTGTATCTTCTTATTGTACAAGTGTGCTTGCTTAGAGTTTTCTCTGTAACTTGTAAACTTTGAAGATTAATACAATTTACGTTTATCAGTATTATCAGTGTTTCTTGTTTACTTTGATTAAGTTGTGATTGTTTCCGCTAATCTCAACTAGAACAGAACCATCTTGTAAACACCGATCCTACAAGTGGTATCAAAGCTTTGGCTCTCAGATTAAACAAACTCACACTTGTTTAATCACTCTCTGGTTTTGTTCACTACTATCTCTTTGCTAGAAATCATCTATCCAAAACTATGGCACAAAATACTGGATTTGATGATACTGGAAGCCTCAACAGACCACCAAGACTGGTGTCTGGAGAAGACTATGACATGTGGAAAAACAGAATGAAAAGTTTTTTCTGTTATCAAGAATATGGAATGTGGAGATCCATAATGTAGGGTCCCTATGTACCCATGGTGGCCTCTGCTGATTCCGGAGGACCATCTATCCCTAAAGAAGCCTCAAAGTACTCTGAAGAAGACATCAAGAAGATGGAGGTAGATTTCAAAGCCTTAAGGGCCATACAGATGCGCTTACCAAATGAAGTTTTTCATAAATTCAGAGAATACAAGACTGCCAAGGAGCTATGGGAAGCTCTTGAGAAGATGTTTGCTGGATCTGAAGAAGTGAAGGAGAATAGAAGAGACATCTTGAAGCAACAATATGAAAACTTTGTCTGCAAAGATGGTGAGTCTCTTCCTACTCTATACAACAGGTACATCTATCTTGTCGGAGAGCTACGGTGCTCTAAAGTGAAGCTGGAGAATGAAGACATTCTTAAAAAGTTTAACAGATCACTTCCAAGTTGCTGGACACTCTACACAGTGTCAATCAGAAGAACCGAAAACCTGAAGACTCTGCAGATGACTGAGCTGTTCAGTATGCTAAAAACTTATGAATTAGAAATGATTTAAGCCAAAGAAAGGAGCTCAGGTCATTCAACAGCCTCATCTTCCACCACTACTTCTTCTGCACTACACTCTGACCACTCAGTTCCAAGTTCAAGCAACTACTATGCTCCGACTGTTACCCATCCACACATTGTTACCCATCCACAAACTCCAAACTCACAAGCTAGTAACTCACCATATCTCCTTGAAGCCCCACCTCAAATTACTGCTGCTTTTGTCTCTGAAAACCCAAGCAACATGTCCTTCATCGAAGAAGATCTGGAGTACTTTCACCCAGATGACTTAGAAGAAATGGACATACAACATTCTTATGCCATGCTATCTCTTAGAGCTAAAAGGTTCTACTCTAGAACTGGAAGACCCATTCCAAGCAACAACTCTAACACTAGAGTTGGCTTGGACAAAAACAAGCTTAGATGTTACAACTGCAACCAACTTGGTCACTTTGCCAGAGAATGCAAGGCACCAAACGCAAATCCAGCTGCTGCACAACTAAGACAAGCCCATCAAGGTCAAGTAAGTTAAGGTAACACCCCTCCTACTCAAACTGCAGCTTGTGCAGCTATTGGAACAACTGAATTTTGATTGGAGCTTTCAGTATGAGGATCTTCCTGCCAACAACCAAGCACTCATGGCAGACATAACAGAGATACCACCTCAGGTATATGAACATCTCCGCTCTCAAGCTTGTATTGATTAGGTTCTAGGTTATAGAAAGCATAATCAAAACCTTATAGATCAAAATGAAGAGTTTCACCAAATGAAATATGAATTCAAAAAGGTTGAAAACAGTTACAAAGAAAAGATTAACTGCCTAAAGAAAGAGATTTCATCATTAAAAAATGAACAAACAAATCTTGAAACTCATATTGATGATCTATTGGTTAAGTTAAAAGCTACCAGAGCAGAGTTGGCATAACAGAAGGTTCATGTTGAGAAATATGAATTTTCATCCAAAAAGCTGCAAAGACTTTTGGATGTCCAAGTTCATGAAAGAGTAAAAACTGGTCTGGGGTACCATGCTGACCAGTACAAATCTGTTGCACAACCTGCTGATTATGTGGCAATTCATGAACCAAACTTCAACCTCACAAACCTTGAGCATGCAAACCGAAACCTTGATCCTTCAAAAGAAGAACCTTCTGTGTAAGACTGCAATACCTCATCTGAATCTGAGTCCACATGCTTAGATTCCATTGAAACAACTGAAGCTCCATTACTTCCCACAAATGAAGTAATTCTCAAAACCACCAAATCTAGCAAAGTAATCAAAACAAATGGTCCATGTCCTTTCATTCCCTCAATACTAGTACCTCAAACCACCAAACAGATCAAAATTAGCTATCCTCCTGAAGGGAGAAAGTTAACTGTTGAAAAGGGATAATCCTCAAACTCCACCAATCTCCAAGCAAACCCAACCATCTAACCCAGGAAGGTGTTTTACATCTGTCATGCACTTGGAGATAGAACTCCATATGTACAGAAAACATTGGAGGAAGCCACCTTTGAGCACAACAAAGCTCATCCCTGGAACTTCAAAGATCTATTCAAAAGAAAGGATTATGTGTACTTTCAAAGGGACAAACTGGCTAAATCATGCTTTGTCTGTGGCAAATACAACCATACTACTAGCACCTGCTTCTACTACCTTCAGCAGCAAAGAATTCTCAAGCAACATGCTTTTGAGAAGACAAGCAAAAACAAGAAGGTGAGAAGCTATGAAGCCAAGACAACTCACTTTAGAAAATCTCTCTCTCCACCAAGAAAACAGCTCCAAAAGCTCAACAATCCTGCATCATATGTGGTGAATCAGACCACTTTGCTGCAGATTGTAAGTTCAATCCATTAAATCAGATCTTTCAACTAGCTTCCATAGCGGTTCAGTCTACTCCTAAACAGAAGCCACTCTATCGAAGAACTCCTACGGAGAAACCCACTTTTGAATGGAAGGTAAAGAAGGAGATGCTTGTAACTGTTGAACAATTAGCAGCCAGCAAAAATGCTGCTGATCATTTGAAGCTGAAGAAAATGAAGCCCAAACCTAAGCCTTCACCAGCAACCAAATCTGCTGCTGCTGACCAGTTAAAGCCTTTAGCAGCTACCAAATCTACTGCTGACCAATTAAAGCCATCAGCAACAATTAAGTTTGCTGCGGACCAACCAAAGTCTTCAGCAGTAAATTTTGCTGCTGATCATGCAAATCCATCAGCAACCACAGTCACATCTGCTGCTGATTATGTAAAAAGATCTGGAAAACCACCTCAACAATGGAAAGTCAAGTCCACAGCCTCATTCCCTCAAAGCATCATCATTGGTTCCATTGAATGCAAGCATTCTGATGATCTTGGTTCACAGAAACACTCACCCAAGTCGGGAAGCTCTTGGGTTCCTCCCTCTAACTAGATCTCTCTCATGTGCAGGGAAAACCGGGTCACAAGGATAACACCTGGGTTATAGACAGTGGTTGTTTTAGGCACATGACCGGCAACAGGTCCATCCTCTCCAACTTCAGACATTTCTGTGGAGGATATGTTGCCTTTGTGAGTGATTCAAAAGAATGATCTATAACTCGACAAGGAACTGTGTCCAATGAAAGAATGAGCATTGAAAAGGTAAACTTTGTCAAAGAACTGGAATTCAATCTCATGAGTGTGTCTCAGGTCTGTGATCAGAAGCATTGGGTGCTTTTCACAGGCAAAGAATGCTTTATGCTCTCCCCTGGGTTAAGCAAACCCCCTCCAGAGAAGATTCTATTGACTGCTCAAAGAAAAGATAACCTATATGTGCTTGACATAAATGAGGTCACTCCATCTGGTAGTGTATCATGTTTTCTGTCTAAGGCATCAGTTGATGAATCTGCTCTCTGGCACAGGAGATTAAGCCATGTTAATGTAAAAACAATCAACAAGTTGGTAAAAGGAAATCTTGTTAGAGGTCTTCCTGACAAAGAATTCCAACTTAAAGATCACTGCACAGCATGCTTAAAGGGGAAGAAACACAAGAGCTCTCACAAGCCCAAGACATTGAATTCAAATGATACTCCACTACAGCTGCTGCATATGGATCTTTTTGGTCCTACAAATGTCATGTCAATGGGCAAGAAGTCATACTGTCTGGTGATAACCGATGACTACACCAGATTTTCTTTTGTATACTTCTTGAGAACAAAAGATGAAACTGCTGAGATTCTTAAATCTTACATTCTTAGGGTTGAGAATCAAACCAATCAAAAAGTTAAAATCATAAGGTGTGATCAAGGTACAAAATTCAAAAATCAAACCTTGAATTGTTTCTGTGAGAGTAAGGGCATTGAAAGACAATCCAGTGCTCCACGAACTCCTCAACAAAAGGAGAAACATAACTTTAATTGAATCTACAAGATCAATGCTGGCTGACTCAAAACTGCCTCTCACATTCTGGGCAAAAGCAGTTAGCACAACTTGCTATGTTCAAAATAGAGTTCTCATTGTCAAGCCTCTCAACAAAACACCTTATGAATTATGTTTCAAAAGAGTTCCCTACATTGGATTTCTGAAACCCTTTGGATGTCCATGTACTATTCTTATCATACATGGAGTTCTTCCCAAGTTTGGGGCAAAATTAGATGAAGGATACTTTGTGGGCTACTCCTCTCAATCCAAGGCCTACAGAGTGTTTAATTCAAGAACAAGAATAGTGAAAGAATCAGCAAATATGGAATGTAGGGAACACATTCCATGTGAAAAGGGTAAAGGACCAGACTGGCTCTTTGATATAGACTCATTCTCCCAAGTATTTGAGCCTCTCATATTCTCAAATATGGTGTCTACCTCTTCCAAAGAACCAGCTTCCAAATCATCAAGTGACTACAGATTGTAATTCAATAGTCCCTTTATAAGAATCAAAAGACCATCTATTGATCCTCCATCTGTCGTGGAAGCTATTGAAGCCAGTGAAGCAAGAACAAGTCTCTCTAATGTCACCAGCAGCAGTCTCTCTAAACATGAGCATCAAAATGAGATTCATGATATCTCTGCAGCTGATGTAGAGTCATATGCTGCTGATGAAGGACATACAGTTGGTGGAGAAGCATCCGTTATTGATGCTGCTGCTGATGTTGAAGACTTTTCCACAATGAATGAAGATTTTCCTGATTAGAATCAAAGCAATCTTGAGCAAGGAATACAGTTGGATGTTATACCAGTACAGAGAATCAATAAGGAACATCCATTGGAAAATATAATTGGCCATGTTCAGCAAGGAGTTCAAAAAAGAAGCAAGACTCATGAGGCCAATATATGTCTGTATTCTTGCTTTCTATCTCAAGTAGAACCAAATAAGATAGATGAAGTTTTGTAACATAGCAGTTGGATTGAGGCAATGCAGGAAGAGTTGCTGCAATTCAAAAGACAAGAAGTGTGGACTCTGGTTGATCTTCCACCCGATCAAACTGCTATTGGCACAAGATGGGTATTCAGGAACAAGCAAGATGAGAGAGGAATTGTAGTCAAGAAAAATCCAGACTTGTAGCTCAAGGCTACACTCAGGAAGAGGGAATTGACTATGATGAAGTGTTTGCTCCTGTTGCCAGACTGGAGGCCATCCGAATCTTCCTAGCATATGTTGCATCCAAGAGTTTTACAGTCTATCAAATGGATGTCAAGAGTGCCTTTCTGTATGGGAAGATTGGTGAGGAAGTATATGTCAAACAGCCTCCAGGATCTGTAGATCCTGCACATCCTAACAAAGTGTTGAAACTAGACAAAGCTCTTTATGGCTTACATCAAACTCCAAGAGCCTGGTATGAAACTCTGTCTGGATATATGCTAAGCAACAATTTCAGAAGAGGTGCCATTGACTAGACCTTTTTTATCAAAGATGAATGGGAGAAATCCTACTGGTACAAATCTATGTTGATGACATCATCTTTGGATCAAAAAGGAAGAAGTTGTGTAAAGATTTTAAGATCCTGATGCATTCAAAGTCTGAAATTGTGACAATCCGACTTTTCATGTTAACCCCGTTAACAATCCCGTTAAATATTCTGATAAAAACTTAACCCCGTTAACTAAATCCAGTTAAATCTTAACTTATTTAACAAAATCTAACCCTAGGGTCTAATCCTGTCAACATCTAAATTCAAACAGCAAGGAACAAACCTGTAATTAACCTAAACCCTATCCGTTGACCTTCCCAAAGTCAAAATTCATTTGCATTGTTCTTGTTGATTTCAAAAAGTCAAAATCCATTTATCCTTGATTCAATTCGTGATTTGTAACTGAAATCCGTTCAATGCTATGACTGTTATGCATGTTCAAATCATAATCGATCTTCATTATCGCAGTAACCGCACGCATTGATTCGAAATTAATTCCCAATAATGGGAATTTGTATTGAAATCGTCGACCCCCTATACGGCACCAATTCGATCAGTTCGTCTATCATTCTCTCAAATCAAACAACCGCACACGTTAGACGAACCTCTCAGAAGATTTTACGTATACCAAATTGGTCGGAGTAGCAGTCAAAGTCACCGGAGAGAAACCCCATCACCGTCGGCTCCGTTTTAGTCGAGCACCTACAATCCGGTATCAATTCTGGTAATTGGTCTCACCCTTAGTTTCGTTTATGTCCTTAAATTGAAAGCCCTATGTTAATTAGGGCTTATATCATCGAATTCAGGATGAACCCGATTCTAGGGTTCATACAATTGTGGTTTAATCCAACCCCTATCTAAACCCCATTTCAATCAAATTAAATCCTTTCATTAGTTTCGCAATTCTCAGGGATATGAAAGCCCTATGTTGATTTTATCAAACATCATTAAATTGAACTCGATCTGTGATCTAGGGTTTGTTCATGCACTAATTTTGGACACCACCTCAACGAAATTAGACTATAATAACAGATTCGGAATATCTTAATTAGTAAAAGCCCCATGATTTTAGCAAGTTCTAACATCGGATTTGAGCAAAATGATTCCGTGTTCATAAGCTAGGGCTTCGACCATTCAATCTTTAAATTAACGACCCAAATTCAGTTGTTTTTACAATCAAACTCGCCTACAGATTCGTAATTACTTGATTAACAAAAACCCTATGTTACTTTGATCATTCTAAATCATTTTCGTTGGATTCGGGATGGATTTTGGGCCGGCTCGCGTAGGGGAGGAATGCTCCCGGGACTTGAATGTTAAAACGATTTGGAACGGGTTCTGTATGCGATTACCTTAGCGGGCGGACTGGTTAAGCACTTGTACAAACAGGGAGGAGACTCGGGTTCGAGTCTCCCTCCCCCTGTTTTGGTTTTTATTTATTTTTAAAGCATTATTTAGTTATAAAAACCAACCCACTATTATTATTATACTATATAAATGTGTTTTAACCCGTAAAACAACCTGTAGGCTCGGGTTTGATTTATTAAACTATTTTTCATATTATTCCCACTTTTAAAAATAATATACTTTTGTTATTATCGAATAAAAATAATATATTTATATTATTTTTAAACCGTAACTTCGTATAAAATAATATGTTTATATTATTTTCAACCCGGGACTCATGTTATAAATAATATATATTTTTATTTCGTATAGTTTTATAACCTTGTGTCACGTTTGAAACTAAATAATGATATAATAATTTATATTATTTACTTACATTTATTGTCTCGAATAAAAATTATATATTATTATTTTTGGCCACAATGATTATTTAGTTAATCCGGCGAACCTAAAAATAATATATTAAATTATATTATATTCCTAACTTTTGTAAACGACTCAAACGTACGAATTTATTTATTTATATAATATTAGTCGTTATTAATGTTTGACATGTAACGCTTTTCCCTTAATTATTATATTAAGAAATTTATATAATTCCGTAGACACGTTCGCATACTCTTAAATCCTTAGAAAGCGTTAAGATGTTCTAACTTCCGTGTCGTCGTCACAAATCCCAACTTGTCCCTAATTTATGTGTTTATAATTTTAGGGTATACGTAAGTCATCTGAGACTTACACTCGTGGTTCCAACTTATCTCTTCTGTGATCCAATCCAATACTTAACCCAGGTGAGTTTTCACGGCCCCTTTTGCTGTTTTAAACTGGGGGAGAAAACATGATGCAAACTCTTTTTGATTTTTGTACTTCATATTATATCACTTGTTATGACTATGCGTAAAATCTATCATGAAAGTCCTCACATCGAACCGTTTAAATATGAGAATAGCGAGGTATGTTGGGTAGTACTACTGGGTTTGACAAACCTCACTCGCGTTAGTCGTGCTAACTCGATTGGATATCGAACGGGTACAATATTGACCTAAACGTGCACCAAGGTTGATAGACCTGGTGGGAGGCAATATAAACAGTCAGTTTACGGTTGCGAACGTAATAGCAAACATGACCACGGGTTAGCTACCCGTTGATACACATATGTTGATTGTACAATAAATCTGGTAAACGTTTATTTATATACTGAAACCTGTGAACTCATCAAACTTGTGTTGACATCTTTTCTTACATGTTTTCTCAGGTTGCTAAGATAAGGCACAGGTGCACATATAGGACATGCATGGGATTCTCCTATTAATTGATGTTTTATTAAATTGTTTGGACTTTGTTTTGAATTATGTTTGGTTTGGACTTTTGGACTTTTTGGACGGGTGTGTTTTGCGTATTTACTTTTCATTACGCTTTCGCATTAAACTCTGATTGATATGATATTTTTGTTTTAGTCCCATGTAGAGTCGTTCAATGTAACTAATGACTGAGATCATGGTTTGTCACTTCCCAAACGGTAAAACTCCGTTAGTTGAAATTTGGGGGTGTGACAGATAGGTATCAGAGCCAGGTTTATAGAGAACTATGATTGCATACTAGACTATAACCTAACACATTAGTTACATGACATAAACATTTGGATGTTTGGCACTTATATATTATGTTACAGGATCATGTCTTCAACTCCACCATCACCTAAGGCATCTACCTTATCATCCCCGGAGCCCAAAAGGCGCCGGACTAGTCCTAGTGACAACTCGATGGAATAGGGTGAACCAAGTAGTGCATAAGCAAGGAACATGACACTTAATTGGAGTGCATATCCGAAGCTGATCCAAAGGTGGATCGAGATGGGAAATGTTCCATCACCTTACTTTGGTTCCACTTCCTCATCCTCTACCTTGCCAAGCTTGCCATGCACCATGGAGCAAGCTTTTACAGGTTTTGTGTTCATCATAACTAAGGAGTTAAAGGAGATGAAGGAGTCCACGGATGAGATACTGAGCGAGAGCCGCAAGTGGAAGAAAACAAGGTAGGAATTGAAATTTTGACTGCTAAGCTAGCAGCGACGGATCATGTCCATAAACTTTTGGTGGATCGGGTTACACATTTGGAGACGAGGGTGGACACCTCAGACCATGAGGTAGGAGGGATTCTGGAGAGAGTGACTCAACTGAAAGCCCAACTACAAGTAGCAGACCATGCTGCTGAAGGACTTCAGGAGAGAGTGACCCACTTAGAACCTCAACTACAAGCATCCCTATTTCCAGAAGACATTCCACTTTCGGATGACGAGGAGGAGCCCTTCAAGTATGAGCCCTTAGAGGAGGAGCCACCCGAGAAGGAACCGGTGGAGATCGACGATGCACAATCATACGTTTCTTCCGATGACGAGGATGTTTGATGATATTTCTATTCTATCTTTCCTTTTCATTCATGTTTCGCTTATGTTATTTCTCTTTTCAACCTAGATGGGTAAGGTTGTTCCCATTCAATAAAAGCATGAGAAGTTTAATGTTTTGAGTTATTTATTTTGTAGCTATACCATTTATTTAATTTTCAAAATGTTAGATGTTGTATTTCTTTACTTGTACATAAATAAGGTTTAATATGCGATATATTTCTCATTGTTTTGTATTTGTGAATGTGAAGAATCATGTCGGGAAGAGGACGTGGAGGTCGTGCTGGTGGCCGAGGTACCATCAACATGACAGCAGCGGAGCTGGCAGCACTAATTAACGATACTGTGGCTGAGGCTCTAGCAGCACAGAATGCTGCAGGTAAATGATATAACCATTGACAAGTGAGGTCAATTCATCTCTCAAAGCGCCTTTCCTAAGCCTTATAACCTCGAACCTATATTATGTTTCTAATCCAGGTCAGCAGAATCAGCAACCAGCATGCACATTCAAAACATTTATGGACTGCAAGCCCCACACCTTTAGTGGAGCCGAAGGAGCTGTTGGACTACTCCGGTGGTTCAAAAAAGTAGAATCGGTATTTCCTATGTGCAACTGCCCATTGGTCAATCAGGTCAAGTTCGCTTCTGGAACTTTAGAGGGCCCGGATCTTACTTGGTGGAATGCACAGGTCCAGAAGTTGGGTTTGGCTATGGCCACTGCACTGCCGTGGGAGGAGTTTAAGACAATGATGAAGGAGGAGTACTGCCCTCGGGATGAAATTCAAAATTTGGAAGGAGAATTCTGGAAACTAAAGATGGAAGGTTCAGAAATTGAACTTTACACCACTCGTTCCCATGAGCTTGCTACCATGTGCCCACACATGGTGACTCTGGACTACAAGAGGATTGAGCTATATATTGGAGGTCTAGTGCCACAGATTCAAAGTATGGTTACTTCGTCCAACCCCACTACCATCTAGCAGACGATTAGACTCGCCCACAAGTTAACTGACCAGGCGGTAACTCAAGGGACTCTACTCCTGAGGGGTTCAATTTCTAAAGCTACCAACAACCATAAGCGCAAGTTTGATCACAACTCCAACTCTCACTCCAACTCTAAGGGATCCCAGTTTAATCAACCTCATCAACAACATCGAAAGTTTGAGCCTGCTAAGAACTTCAATCAGACAACCTTTTTAGGTCCAAATCAGGGGTGAATATGCTGGGAGGTATCCCAAGTGCAACAAATGTGGCTATCACCACACATGCACTTGTGACCGACAACGTTGCCAATGATGTGGTAAGATGGGCCACGCTGCGAAGGACTGTAGGGTTGCACTTCCGAACAAGCAACCATTCCGACCTCAGGGATTTACAAGAGGATGTTTCAAGTGTGGCAAGGAGGGACACATGCAAAGGGATTGTCCTTAGTTGAAGAAGGATGAGAATGGAAATGGAAATAGTAATGGTAACGACAACAACAATAATCATAACAATGGTGGCAACAACCGAAATAATGGAGGGAATGGTTCGAAGGGACGAGCCTTCGAGCTAGGGTCTGGAGAAGCTCGTTATGATCATAATGTGGTCACCGGTAAGTTTCCCTTAAATGATTACTTTGCTTCTGTCCTTTTTGACACTGGTGCTGATAGGAGTTTTATATCGAAGAAACTTAGTGATATGATAAAAGGAACTTCAACTCTGTTAGAAGCTAAGTATATAATAGAGATAGCTGATGGCCAAATAATTGAAGCAACCCACATTCTTAAGGGATGTAAGCTTGAACTAGCTGGCCATATACTTGATATCGACCTTATGCCGGTCACACTTGGTAGTTTTTATGTAATTGTCGGCATGGATTGGTTATCTAAAAACCAAGCTGAAATCATCTGTCATGAGAAAATTGTTCACATTCCTCTCCCGAGTGGAGAAACCCTTTCCGTTCAGGGCAAAAAGGTTGGTGCAGTCATAGGCATCATATCATTCATGAAAGCACAGAAGTGCCTACGTAAAGGTCATACTGCTATTCTGGCACTCGTTGCTGAACAGCCATTGGAGGAGAAGAAAATCGATGATATTCCCATCTTTCGTGATTTTCTAGAAGTGTTTCTCGAAGACTTGCCTGGTCTGCCATCACACCGTCAAGTTGAATTCCAAATTGATCTAGCACCTAGAGCGGCACCGATCGCTCGGGCACATTATAGACCAACACCTAGTGAATTGCAAGAGCTATCCACTCAGTTACAGGAATTGTTGGATAAAGGTTTCATCCGACCTAGCTCATCGCCATGGGGAGCTCCGATCCTGTTTGTCAAGAATAAGGATGAGACTTTTCGTATGTGTATCGACTACCGTGAATTGAATAAAGTCACAATCAAGAATCGTTATCCTTTGCCTCGTATAGATGATCTCTTTGATCAACTCCAAGGATCAAGTTTCTATTCCAAGATAGATCTTAGGTCCGGTTACCATCAACTAAGAGTCCGGGATGAGGATATCTCTAAGACTGCTTTCAGGACAAGGTACGGCCACTATGAATTTATGATCATGCCTTTCGGATTAACCAACGCACCCGCGGTGTTCATGGACCTCATGAACCGTGTGTGTTAGCCATACCTTGATCAATTTGTCATCGTTTTCATCCACGACATTCTCATTTATTCCAAGAACAAGGAGGAACATGAGGAACATCTACGTTTAATCCTGGAATTACTTAAAAAGGAGCAGCTATATGCGAAATTTTCCAAGTGTGAATTCTGGATCCGGGAAGTTCAATTCTTAGGACATGTGGTTAACGAGAAGGGAATACATGTCGAACCATCAAAGATAGAAGCCATCAAGAATTGGGCAGCACCGACGACTCCGACTGAGGTGCGACAATTTCTGGGATTGGCTGGTTATTATCGTCGGTTCATCGAGGGATTCTCTAAGATTGCACAACCTCTCACTGCCTTAACTTAGAAGGGTAAAGCCTATAACTGGGGCGATAACCAAGAGTTAGCATTCGAACATCTTAAACAGAAACTTTGCAGTGCACCTATTCTAGCTCTTTCGGAGGGAACGGATGACTTTGTGGTGTATTGTGACGCATCTATTCAGGGTCTGGGTTTTGTGTTAATGCAACGAGAAAAAGTGATCGCATATGCATCGCGTCAGCTAAAGATTCATGAGAAAAACTACACCATTCATGATCTAGATTTGGGAGCGGTAGTTTTCGCACTTAAGATATGGAGACATTACTTGTACGGTACCAAGTGCACTATCTACACCGACCACAAGAGTCTTTAGCACATCTTCGAGCAAAAAGAGTTGAACATGCGACAGTGTCGTTGGGTCGAGCTCTTGAATGATTATGACTGTGCGATCCGATATCATCAGGGTAAAGCTAACGTTGTAGTTGATGCCCTAAGTCGAAAGGAAACCAAGCCCAAACGAGTTCGAGCATTACAACTTACTATTCACCCCGGATTACCTGAAAAAATCCGTAGTGCTCAACTTGAAGCCCTGAAAGAGGAAAACCTACCGCTGGAAGGTACACACGGTATGGAAGCGCAATTCGAGGTCAAATCTGACGGTATTCGCTACTTCACTGAGCGAATACTGGTTCCAGTATTCGGAAACCTAAGGGAACTAGTCATGGATGAGGCTCATAAATCTCGTTACTCTATTCATCCAGGTTCTGAAAAGATGTACCATGATCTTAAGGTGCTATATTGGTGGCCAAAGATGAAGGACGATATAGCCACCTATGTGAGCAAGTGCCTGACTTGCACGAAGGTCAAAGTTGAATATCAAAAACCTTCTGGTTTTCTCCAACAACTAGAGATTCCCATGTGGAAATGGGAGCAGATATCCACGGACTTTATCACGAAATTGCCTCGAACTCCTACCAGATGTGATACCATTTGGGTAATCGTTGATCGTTTAACAAAGTTCGCTCACTTCTTAGCAATCAAGGAAACCGACAAGATGGAAAAACTTACTCGTATATACTTGAAAGAAGCAGTATCTCGGCACGGGGTGCCAATTTCTATCATTTCGGATCGTGATGCATGATTCACCTCTCGCTTTTGGCAGTCGTTACATAAAGCTTTAGGTACGCGTCTAGATATGAGCATAGCATACCATCATCAAACTGATGGCCAGATGGAGCGTACAATTCAAACTCTGGAGGACATGCTACGAGCTTGTGTGATTGATTTTGGTAACACTTGGGAGTCTCACCTACCGTTGGTGGAGTTCTCCTACAACAACAGTTATCACACTAGTATCAAGACAGCTCCATTTGAAGCATTATATGGACGGAAATGCCGTTCTCCTATTTGTTGGGCCGAAGTTGGGGATAGTCAACTTACAGGTCCTGAACTCATACTTGAAACTTCTGAGAAAATCATTCAAATTAGAAACTGTATGGCAGCAGCTCGTGACCGTCAAAAGGGCTATGCCGATAAGCGTCGTAAACCGTTAGAATTTCAAGTAGGGGATATGGTCTTGTTAAAAGTCTCACCTTGGAAGGGTGTCATTCGTTTTGGGAAATGAGGCAAGCTAAATCCTCATTATGTTGGACCTTTCAAGATAGTGAAGAGAATTGGTCCAGTAACGTATCAACTGGACCTACCAGAAGGACTTAGTGGTGTACACAACGTCTTTCACGTCTCATACTTGAAGAAATGTCTAGCAGACGAGTCACTCGCGGTTCCTCTTGAGGAACTACACAATGATGAACAGTTACGTTTCATCGAAGAACCTGTGGAAATTATGGATAGGGAAGTCAAAACGTTAAAACACAGTAAAATCCCTATTGTCAAAATCCGTTGGAACTCGAAACGCGGACCGGAATTCACGTGGGAGCTTGAGGATCAGATGATGCGCAAATATCCTAATCTGTTTAAGCACTCCACGTCAAATTCTTAAGGTACTATTTTAATTTTCGGGACGAAAATTCTTTTAACTTGGGGATGATGTGACATCCGGAAATTTTTTTTATTATTTAATTTTCGGGACGAAAATTCTTTCAACTAGGGGATGATGACACAATCCGACTTTTCATGTTAACTCCGTTAACAATCTCGTTAAATATTCTGATAAAAACTTAACCCCGTTAACTAAATCCAGTTAAATCTTAACTTATTTAACAAAATCTAACCCTAGGGTCTAATCCTGTCAACATCTAAATTCAAATAGCAAGGACTAAACCTGTAATTAACCTAAACCCTATTTGTTGACCTTCCAAAATTTAAAATTCGTTTGAATTGTTTTTGTTGACTTCAAAAAGGTCAAAATCCGGTGATCCTTGACTCAATTCGCGATTTGTAACTGAAATCCGTTCAATGCTACGACTGCTATGCACGTTCAAATCATAATCGATCTTCATTATCGCAGTAATCACACGCATTGATTCGAAATTAATTTCCAATAATGGGAATTCGTATTGAAGCCGTCGACCCCCTATACGGCACCAATTCGATCAGTTCATCTATCATTCTCTCAAATCAGACAACCGCACACGTTAGACGAACCTCTCAGAAGATTTTGTGTATAACAAATTGGACGGAGTAGCAGTCAAAGTCGCCGGAGAGAAACCCCGTCACCGTCGGCTCCGTTTTAGTCGAGCACCTACAATCCGATATCAATTCTGGTAATTGGTCTCACCCTTAGTTTCATTTATGTCCTTAAATTGAAAGCTCTTTGTTAATTAGGGCTTATATCATCGAATTCAGGATGAACCCGATTCTAGGGTTCATACAATTGTGGTTTAATCGAACCCCTATCCAAACCCCATTTAAATCAGATTAAATCCTTTCATTAGTTTCGCAATTCTCAGGGATATGAAAGCCCTATGTTGATTTTATCAAACATCATTAAATTGAACTCGATCTGTGATCTAGGGTTTGTTCATGCACTAATTTGGGACACCACCTCAACGAAATTAGACTATAATAACAGATTTGGAATATCGTAATTAGTAAAAGCCCCATGATTTCAGCAAGTTCTAACATCGGATTTGAGCAAAATGATTCTGTGTTCATAAGCTAGGGCTTCGACCATTCAATCTTTAAATTAATGACCCAAATTCAGTTGCTATTGCAATCAAACTCGCTTACAGATTCGTAATTACTTGGTTACCCTATGTTACTTTGATTAATCTAAATCGTTTTCATTGGATCCGGGATGGATTTTGGGCCGGCTCACGTAGGGGAGGAATCCTCCCGGGACTTGAATGTTAAAACGATTTGGAACGGGTTCTGTACGCCATTACCCTAGCGGCCGGACTGGTTAATCACTTGTACAAACAGGGAGGAGACCCGGGTTCGAGTCTCCCTCCCCCTGTTTTGGTTTTTATTTATTTTTAAAGCATTATTTAATTATAAAAACCATCTCACTATTATTATTATACTATATAAATGTGTTTTAACCCGTAGGCTCGGGTTTGGTTTATTAAACTATTTTTCATATTATTCTCACTTTTAAAAATAATATACTTTTGTTATTATTGAATAAAAATAATATATTTATATTATTTTCAAACCGTAACTTCGTATAAAATAATACGTTTATATTATTTTCAACCCGGGACTCATGTTATTGCATAATATATATTTTTATTTCATATCGTTTTATAACCTCGTGTCATGTTTGAAACTAAATAATGATATAATTGTTTATATTATTTACTCACGTTTATTGTCTCGAATAAAAATTATATATTATAATTTTTGGCCACAATGATTATTTAGTTAATCCGGCGAACCTAAAAATAATATATTAAATTATATTATTTTCCTAACTTTTGTAAACGACTCAAACTTACGAATTTATTTATTTATTTAATATTATTCATTATTAATGTTCGACATGTAACGCTTTTCCCTTAATGATTATATTAAGAAATTTATATAATTCCGTAGACACGTTTGCCTACTCTTAAATCCTTAAAAAGCGTTAAGATGTTCTAACTTCCGTGTCGTCGTCACAAATCCCAACTTGTCCCTAATTTATGTGTTTATAATTTTAGTGCATACGTAAGTCATCTGAGACTTACACTCGTGGTTCCAACTTATCTCTTATGTGATCCAATCCACTACTTAACCCAGGTGAGTTTTCACAGCCCCTTTTAATGTTTTAAACTGGGGGAGAAAACATGATGCAATCTCTTTTTGATGTATGTACTTCATATTATATCACTTGTTATGACTATGCGTAAACTCTATCATGAAAGTCCTCACATCGAATCGTTTAAATATGAGAATAGCGAGGTATGTTGGGTAGTACTACTGGGTTTGACAAACCTCACCCGCGTTAGTCGCGCTAACTCGACTGGATATCGAATGGGTGCAATATAGACCTAAACGTGAACCAAGGTTGATAGACCTGGTGGGAGGCAACACAAGCCGTCAGTTTACGGTTGCGAGCGTAATAGAAAACATGACCATGGGTTAGCTACCCGTTGATACACATATGTTGATTGTACAATAATTCTGGTAAATGTTTATTTATATACTAAAAACTGTGAACTCACCAACCTTGTGTTGACATCTTTTCTTACATGTTTTCTCAGGTCGCTAAGATAAGGCACAGGTACACATATAGGACATGCATGGGATTCTGCTATTGATTGATGTTTTATTATATTGTTTGGACTTTGTTTTGAATTATGTTTGGTTTGGACTTTTGGACTTTTTGGGCGCGTGTGTTTTGCGCATTTACTTTTCTTTACACTTTCGCATTAAACTCTGATTGATATGATATTTTCGTTTGAGTCCCATGTAGAGTCGTTCAATGTAACTAATGACTGAGATCATGGTTTGTCACTTCCCAAACGGTAAAACTCTGTTAGTTGAAATTTAGGGGTTTGACAGAAATGAGTTCAATGGGTGAACTAAATTTCTTTCTGGGTCTTCAACTCAAACAAGTTCCAAACGGAATCTTTATCAGCCAATCCAAATATGTTAAGAGCATTTTGGAAAGGTTCAAGATGGGTGACTGCACTCCTGCAAGAACTCCTATGCAAGTGCACCATCAACTGACTCCAGACAAAGATGGTCAAGACACAGATCAACATCAATACCATGTAATGATAGGGTCACTCATGTATCTCACTGCCTTAAAGCCAGATATGATGTTTGTAGTATGCCTCTGTGCAAGATTCCAAGCAGCTCCAAAGAATACACATCTCCAAGCTGTTAAGAGAATTTTCAAATACCTACAGGGAGCCCCAATTGGGCTATGGTACTCTGAAAATGATAAATTCAACCTGTATGCACACACTGATAGTGATTATGGAGGATACAACTTGAACAAAATGTCAACATCGGGAGGATGTCAGTTTCTGGGAGGAAGACTGATTTCATGGCAATGTAAGAAGCAAACATGTTTATCAACATCTACAGAAGAAGCATAATACATTGCAGATTCAAGTTGCTGTGCACAAGTCATCTGGATACAAAATCAAATGCTGGACTATGGGATGACTTTCATGGCAACTCCCATTCACATTGACAACATAAGTGCTATATCAATTACAAACAATCCTGTGCATCACTCCAAGACAAATCACATTGACATCAGGTATCATTTCATAAGAGATCAAGCTGAGAAAAAGAGAATTATTTTAACCTAACTTCATACAAATGAACAATATGCTGACTTATTTATAAAACCCTTTGATGAAGCTAGATTTAGATATTTAGTTGAATCAATTGGAATGATGAACTTTGATTAAAATTTTTCTCTAAAATTTTTGTATAAAATGTGTTTGTCTTTCATTTGTTGTAAATAATGTGTTGATAATCAGCAGCAAACATTCTGGCTGCTGACAAGCTTAACAATCAGCAGCAAACATTTTTGCTGCTGACAAGCTTAGTTATCAGCAACAAAGAATTTGCTACTGACTTCCTTAAGTTATCAGTAGGAACAAGTCTGTTGCGGATAGCTTTAAGGCAATCAGCAGCAACATCTCTGCTGCGGACCATTACATCCATCAGCAGCAACCATGTTTGCTGCTGATGGGTAAAAATGAGTCCAAATTAACTTTTACCCGCTAAAAAAACCACTTTCAGTCTTTACCATGACTGCTATAGTGTTACAGTTCTAAAACAGTGAAAAGTGAATGGGTTGTAGAGTACAAGTGAACTTGCTTTTTCCCTCTCTTGCCGTTATAACAAAAATCAAATTTCCTCCTCCACCACTTCACATTCAATTCTGACCTAACTCTCATATTTTCTCTCGAACATTCAAAGCTTTCCCATACTTAACCAACTTTCAAAAGCTTTCTTCTTCCCTCCAAACCTAACCATAATGGCAGACGTTGATATCAACAACCCAAATGACAAGTTTTCCACATACCACAATCTAACTGCATACTGGGTGAAAGGAAAGAAATCTGAAGGATTTGACGATATTATCGACTTCCTGTGTCGATCGAAAATAAACATTTCTTTAACCGTCAATCCAACCATTTACATACCTCACATGGAGGATTTCTGGAATTTCTACGTCTTCTCTACCGAACAGGGGACTCCCCAAATCAAAGCCAAGGTAGACGCAAAGACATAACCATCACTAAAGCTACACTCAGAGAGTATCTCAAGCTTCAAGACGAGGGTGCCGCCAAATCATACACCAAGAATGAATACATGCGGACCTTTGTATCCATAGGGTACACTAGAAATCAAGATGAATACACCATTGAGAAGGCACTGATGGGTTCCCCTTGGAAGTTCTTGTGCCACACTCTTCTACAATGCATATCTCAGAAGAGGAGTAGATGGAATCAATTGAACTCTGCCCTTGCCTCTGCTTTTCATGGTATGGTAACTGGACATGGTTTTAATTTCTCCCACTTAGTATTTGAAGGTTTGAGATATAACCTTCAGGAAGGAGCAAGACAAGCCTCCTTTATGTACCCTAGGTTCTTCTAGGAAGTTTTTAACCATGAATTAAAAGATCTTTCAAAACCTGCAAGAATCTACACGATTTTGGGACATAAAATGACATTTTCAAAGTATGAGAACTTTTTCAACAAAGTTCTCAGGTTCAATGTCCCATTGTTATCTACAATGATGAACATACAGAGTACCCACGGTGACAGTTCAACAGTTCGAGCTGATACTGATCCCACACCCTCCACCTCACATCATGAACATACAACATCTGTTGCCCTTGATCGAACCCCTGTGCAACCTATTGAGGGTGCATAGGCACAACAAGTACTTACCCCTGTTCTACAATCCCAACTGGAACACATGGCCCCAGCTGAGGCAAGCTATAGCCGCAAAAGAAAAAGGAGCAAGAAGACTCCTTCTATTCTTGTCTCCAATGCCCAGTCCCAACCTAAAAGCCCTCACTCAGAATCACAACATTCTGGTGAGAATATCAAAAGGGATAGCCACACTGTTAGAGAGACTTCCTTGGAAGTTTCTCTATTAGGATCATGATCACATCCCGGATCCATAAAACACCCACTTAAGCCTACACACTTTCTTTCTTCATTGAACTTAAGTACATAGGCACCTAGTCAAGATGATATACCTTCTCCAACTTCTACTATCTCGAAGGTATTGATTGACTTGGCTTCTAGTGTACCCAGCCCAAGTTCATCACCCAAGAAGGTTCACTCTGAGAGTGATGATAGAGTGGACGTGGAATGGGCTATCACTACTACTGGTCCACCAATTGACCGGGAGGACAGTGATAACATCACTAAGTCCCCAACCACGGCAACTCATAGTGAGGATGTTGTTTTGAAACCCTCTTCGCTGAGAGGAATCCTAGGCGCCAAGAAAACCAGGGTGATGGGGAGGCAAAGGTTAGGCCTAAGGCCCCATCTAGTTCCAAGGATTCCACAACTGTGGATGAGGACAGACTGAAACTAGAAAATTTGGAATTGACGGCAAGGGTAGCTATGCTAGAGGCTGAAGTGTCCAAATTAAGACACCAAGTCTCTATGCATGAAGCGCATCAATGCCCAACTGTAACTTCTCCTTCCCTTGTATTAGTGGTAACCCAAACAGACTCAACTCTATGCACTAATGCAACCAAAATGGGGGAGATAGTTACTACTGAAAATGACAGAGACAGCCTGGAAGAATGGATACAAGAGCAGGCAGCCTTTCAAAGAACACTATTCCAGCCTGCTTTTGTTCAAATTCATGACTTGCCAGCCTTAGGAGATGAAGAGGAAGAGATCTCTAAGGACTGGAAGTTAGTGGTCAAGGCTGATGATGAGGTGTTCCCTGAGAAGATGGAGAGTGAAAGAAAAGATGAAGAAATGCCTCTCTCAGTTACTATACTTCCAGCTGTTGCTGCTATCTCAAGACAAATCATATCCCCCCACTTTCCACTAACTTTACACAATCTGGAGTTTGACTCCATTTTTTCTTGGGGATATGATGGTCGATTGGAAAGATTCTGGATTGGGTGGGAGTTTGCTGGTGTATAAGAGCTTAGGTGGAAAAACTTGAACTTATTTGACACCCTATCTCTGCATTTGACTGATTACATATCTGCTATGCTTGCCATTGAGCGCTTCCATGACATATGTGAAGACAACATGCCCAAATTTAAAGGCTATCTTGAGCTTGCTGAGAAAGTGGCATACAACAAGGTTGAGGATGAAGAAGAGAGTCCTCACGAGCAGCTGAAGAAAGACATCAAAAACTTCAATTGATAAGGAGCAAGGCTTTAACTGAAGAACAAGTCCTATGTCTGAGAAGATATTTGTATAATGAAGTTGTAAGGGGTTTAGAAGTTCATGGATGGTCGAGCATTGAGCCTTCAGGGTTCCAATTCTTTTTATATGCTGTATCATCCTTTATCATCAACCACATTCAAGAAATCCCACTCCTCAACTCAGACTTCCTTCATAAAGTATTTGAACTCAAGTCACATATCTGCAATATCAACTCAATAAGAAGTCAAGAATGATCCTGATTATCAAAAACTTTTTTGAAAATAAGGGATTGATTCCAATAGATGAATCTGACTCTAATTTGTCCCTTCCCTCTTCTCCAACTGTCATCCTGAACGCATAAGAAGAATCCAAAAGAAGAGAAAGAGAGAAGGTGATGGCTTGGAAGGAAGTAACTGAAGTGGAGTGGGAAAATAGTGAAGATGAAGAAGTTGTCCCCCCTTTGTTCGTTCCTCAAATTGCCAATGAAGCTGAAGCTGAGGTCTCAACAGCATCCCCACATCTGTTGTTGTGATCCATGAAGCTAAAGCAGAGACATCCAATAAAGACAAAGGAAAGGGAATTATAACTGAGGAAGAAGAAGAAGAAGAAAAGATAGCAGAAGAAAAGAAAGAAAGGGAGAGAAGAAGAAGAGAAAGAGAAGAGGAGGAGATAGCTATGCTTAAAAAGGCTCAAGAAAGAAAGGCTGCCATGCTCCTCAGAGAACAACAAATCCAGTTGCATACTAGGCAACTGGATAGAATAAAAGTTAAAGTTCCTGCAGCTTCACAAATAAAAGAAGATGAAGCCATAGCTCTTCAGCTGCAGGAACAATTAAATAAAGAAGATGAAGAGAGAGAGAGAGAGAAGAAGAGAAAAGAAGAAGTCAAGTTCAGAATCACTGATTCTGAACTTGCAAATGAAATGAGAGAGGAGTGGACAGAGGCTCTGATTTCTCAAGGTGAGGATGCAGACTACCTTGAGAAATGATCAAATAAAGAAATATACAGAGCCTTCATAGGAGAACATGGTCAATTGGCAAACAAGAACAGGGTAGAGGAAGACGAAAAGGCCAGACAAAAAGCCAGAAAAGCCATTGCCTTCAATGTTAGATCCCATGAAGAAAGGAAGGTCTTTATGGACTTCCTAAAGACTAGAGGTGAGAGTGGAAAGAGGCTTGGTCCCATGAGTTTCATGAACCTGCAAGCCCTCTATATCAAAGTAAAGAAGGAAGAAGAGGAGAGACTGGGGAAGATAGGTTCAAAATGAAGGGCACATACTCAAACAAAAGATTGAAAACCAAAGAAACCCAAGCCTTCTCCCTCATCCTCTCCTCTTTCTGTCCAACAACCTTCCTCTCTCCCTCCTAGACCTCCCTCCTCTCCACCCAAAGAGTCCAAATCCTCTAACCCAGCCCCCCTCATCAACAACCTCCCAAGAAGAAAATCAAACCTACTACCACGCCGGAAGAATCAAGAAAAAATGTAGTATGGTTTTATAGCAATCAAGACCAGTGGTTTGAAGTATTCAGGAAGAGGACAGAAGTAAAAAAGATCAGTATACCAATCTATTGATGAGGTGATGCAGCTTCCAGATTCTGATCATCAAAGAATGTTGAAGCTGGGTAAAGCTCATGAGTCTGAGAATGAAAGTGGGAGACATCTGTTGCTAGTGATCAAACATCACTTTAACCCTAGAAAAGATGTTGTCATTGATACCAAACCTCTCCAATCACACTTTCCATTCGTTAGTTGGTCATACATTGCTATAAATGATGAATACACTTTGATAGATGTCAGAGGACAGAAGATGAGATGTTCAAGTAAGGCCATCTTCAGCATGCCAAGAAAGGATATCAAGTCTCTATCTGAGCTTCCTCTTGACAATCCAAGCAATGACCCAAGAGGCTATGAGACATCAAGGATTGTTGCACACATGCATAAGCTTCAGCAACAAAGGAAGTAAGAGAGTTTTGGTAGCATCAGCCTAGGGGGAGTTTGTAGAGATAAAGACTGATGGCTACAAAATTCTCTAAGTACAATTGCTGCAGACTCCACAATTTTGCTGCTGACTTACAAGTTGCTGAGGATGAGGCAATTGCTGCGGATAGTTATGTTCTCCTGTTGATGAACAACTATGCTGCAGATAGCCTTATCTGCTGAAGTTCAAAGTTGCTGCTGATAGGCTTCTCAGCAGCATCAAACATTTGATACTGCTGATAGGCAAATCATCAGCAGCTTTGACTTTGCTACTGACACCTCTGCTGTAACACTGACACATCTATCAGTAGAAGGAATGTTATTGGTGCAGATGATTAAAGACAAAGCTACTACTTCTGAAGTCTCATGCAAAGATTCCTAAGAAGGCTTTTGACCTGATTATTATTGTTTGCTGTAGTTTGTCTTTTAGTTGTCTACCAATTGTAGTGTAACTTGTAACTGTCAATGATCAACCTCTTGTGTTTGATATGATCCTTAGAATCAAGGGTCTGTCTTGATTCTAAGTTCCTTTATATGTATTGTATCTTCTTATTATACAAGTGTGATTCCTTAGAGTTTTCTTTGTAACCTGTAAACTTTGAAGATTAATACAATTTGCATTTATCAGTATTATCATTGTTTTTTGTTTACTTTGATTAAGTTGTGATTGTTTCTGCCAATCTCAACTAGAACAGAATCATCTTGTAAACACCGATTCTATATTAAGGAATTTCTAGGAAAAGGAAAGAAGCAAGTCAGTGATTATGACAAAATGCCGTAAATAGCCAAATCTCCTCCACCTGATGCTATGGTAATAGGTTTTATTTCTGGTGGTTCTGACATTTGTGGTACTTCTTACTTTGCAGCTAAGAGAAATGCCAAGAAGCCAAAACAGAGAAAGGTGATAGACCCGTCAGAACTTCCAGTTTAACAGAAGAGAAGGTAATCTCCTTCAACGAAGATGACAGGGATAACGTGTAAGATCCTCATCATGATGGCATGCTGATCACCCTATATGTTGCGAATCACTTCATTCGAAGGATACTGATCAAAGGAAGAAGCTCAGTGAACATAATTCAGCATGATGTTTTGAAAAGAATGGGGATCCCGGATTCCGAAATCATCTCCAAATCTACAGTGCTAGTAGGATTCAGTGGAGAAGTAAAAAACACAGTCGGAGAGATAAAGCTTCCGATATATATCGAAGGGGTAAGCACTATATAAAATTTTTGCATAATTGATTCTTTATCATGTTACAATATTATACTAGGGAGACCTTGGATACACGACATGAAAGTGGTACCCTTAACATACCACCAATGTGTCAAGATGCCAACTCCTTGGGGAGTAGTGAAGATCAACAGCGATCAGCAACATGTAAAAGATTGTTATACTTCTTCAATGAAAGCATCAGCAAAAACCAGGCAAGCATAGCAATTAAAGAAACAAGCCAGAGACGTCTTGGAAGTCAAGGAACAGGATGTTAAAGAACTACCCTTAAAGCCGGAGGATCCCGATGTCAACGTGCTTATTGGAACCAATATCCCCAAGGATATTGAGCAAAGCCTCATAAAATTACTAAAGAGCAGAACTTCAACTTTTGCTTCAAAGCAAGAAGAGATGACATGTATTTCTAAAGACGTTATTACACATAAATTAGGACTTGTTAACAGTTTCAGGCCTATACACCAAAAGAGAAGAAAATTCGCTCCAGAAAGAAATACAGTCATCCAAGAAAAAGTCGAGAGATTGTTAAAAGCAGGAATGATAAGAGAAATAAATTTCCCAAGGTGGATGGCTAATGTAGTGGTGGTCCAAAAGAAGAACGGGAAGTGGAGAGTATGTGTAGACTTCAAAGACTTAAACAAAGCATGTCCGAAAGATCCCTTCTCTCTACCACACATAGACTCAATGGTTGATGCTACGGCTGGCCATGAGATGTTTACCTTCATGGATGCTTCATCAGGATTTCAACAGATCCAGATGGAACCCTCTGACCAGGAGGATACTGCCTTCATGACCCCGACAGGTATCTATTGTTATATTGCTATGCCCTTTAGTCTAAAAAATGCAGGTGCTACATACCAAAGGCTAGTAAACAAGATGTTCAAAGACAAACTTGGGGACACCATGGAAGTCTATATCGATGACATGGTAGTGAAATCAAAGAAAGCTGAAGATCATCCCAGGGATCTTGAAGAGGCATTGGATATCCTAAATCATTATAACATGAAGCTTAACCCTTCCAAATGCCACTTTGGAGTAGGGGGGTAGGAAAGTTTCTGGGATATATGGTAACTAAAAGAGGGATAGAGGCCAGCCCTGAGCAGATCAAGGCAATAATCAACCTGAAATCCCCAGCCAATACCAAAGATGTCCAAAGGCTAACCGGTAGAGTAGCAACACTCAACAAATTCATCTCAAGATCCTGTAAGAGATGTAAAGAATTTTACGATATCCTAAAGAAAAATAAACGATTTGAATGAGAAGAGAAGCATGAACAAGCATGATGTGC
This sequence comes from Smallanthus sonchifolius, assembly GCA_023525975.1. NCBI lineage: Eukaryota > Viridiplantae > Streptophyta > Magnoliopsida > Asterales > Asteraceae > Smallanthus > Smallanthus sonchifolius. The sequence goes on from CM042043.1 coordinate 24,867,569, forward strand.
GTGAACTATATATATTTTTTAATAAATATTTTTCACACAAATGTCGGTTTTAAAAGATGGTTTTCACCTAGACTACAATACACACATAGAGGCAAGTGCACCTATTGAGTGGTAATAAAGTTTTGATAAGAACCGAATGTCAATCCATGGACACAGTTAACGTCTCAACCTAGATTTTTAATTAGATCAAGTGACTAGTGAAAAAGTGATTGAAATGTTTTCTTGTTGGAATGAAGATTATCTTTTGTATTTTCAGAAAAAGATGTAATTTGAGCAAAAGTAATAATTTTTAAAAGACAATCATCTTAGTTTGGAATCCACTCATTAATGTATGTTGACTTCTTTTCATATGGCTAAAGTTTACTATTACGTTAATGTTCTTTGAAGTAGTAGAACCAAAATCCATTTAAAGATTATAATTCGCTAACAATTAAGAAGGAATTCAATGAGTAAATTACATGTCATCCACTTAAGATTAGTTTAGTTAGATAAAAGAGTGTAACTTCTTGACTTATGATATTCTAAAACAAAGCTATATAAATTTTAAGAGCGAGTCATCGTCACTTTCGATTAGTATAACTTTCAAATCTTGACCAAAGGGTTGCATGTCTTCATGTTTCCCTCACAAATAAGGTTTCAAAGATTATTCCTAATTCTTAGCTATAACATTTTAACAAAAGATGTTAAGGTTATAAATAAATGTTAGTCTCATAAGTTTTCCAACATGATATGATTTCCCATTTATAAACCTTAATTTGTTCCACAAACATTTAGACACGCAAGATCACCAAGAGATTAACACAAAATCATCATTACATTAACATGATAAATTATCCATAATCATGAGTTCAACATAATTAATTACGTTTCATCATACTAAGATGGTTGAAAAGATGTTTAGCTCATGATGAGCTTACACACAAACATAACACAAAAGAGATACATGCAAGACATAGTGAGTTTAAGATGTAACCAAATCTTCTAAAGGATGAAGATGATATCTTCCAAGTGAGATTATGAAGATGGAATATATCTTCTTGGTCCTCCAAATGGTCTTCTACAGCAGCTACTTCGAATTTGGTGTTAGTGGAATATCTCCCCCAAAGTCTAACTCTTTCACAAGAACCAAATGACTCTATTTATAGTGTTTGAGAAGTGAGGCATGGCCCGTGCCTGGTGGGGCACGGCCCCGTGCTGAGACATCTGATGAACTGCTTTTTATGCCGGTCGCGTACGTACTCTGCATGTACCGGACACAGGGGCGTGCCTGGTGGGGCACGGCCACGTGCTTCGTCTGACTGGGCGACAACAATACTCTGGTACGACAGAAAGTTGACCACGGGGGCGTTCCTGGTGGGGCACGGTCCGTGCTTGGCTGAGAGACTTTGTCTTTTCTGCCGGGTGAGGGCACGGGGGCGTGCCTGGTGGGGCACGACCCGTGCTTCAGCTTCTGCCTTGGCCAATTTCTTATATTTTTGGCGTCTTTTCGCTTGTTTCTTCTTTTTGAACTTAGATTTCCCTGAAACTTAAATACAAGCTAAATGAGCAACAAATTAACACAATGTACAAAGAAATTGCCAATAAATGGGATGCAAATGATGTGAAATACATGTATAATTTAGAGCACATCAAACCTCCCCACACTTGAACTTTGCTTGTCCTTGAGCAATTTTTGAAATAAATCACTCCATTGGCAAAATAAAAACATTCAACCTTGAACAAACCTTAAGTGAAGAAGTAATTTTTCCTTCTTTGAAGAAGGAACACAAGAAAACAAGTGCCAAACAAGAAAAAGTGATCTTATGAAGTTATTCCCGTGAAACAATGGTTTGTTTTATGAAGTTATAGACAAGCACAACTTTAACACTTGCTCATAATGTTCTCACATACTTTGTTAATATTTGTGGTCATACGTGTAATGGTGTATGTATTTATAACACTCAATCATCAACATGAAATGTGCTAGGTCTTATGCTTGTGATGGGATCAAAACTTTACCAAAATTAATTAGAAACCTTGCATGAATCAAAATAACTTATGGTTTGTGGGTTGGCTAGGGAATTTGGGACTTGTTTTGGTTTATTTGGTTGAAAAGAAAACTAAGGTAGAGACTAAAAGAAATCCCTCTACAATACTCAGATTGTCATGACCAAATCTCATCTTTAGAAACCTAACTTCCTCTTTGACCTTGAGATATACATAGCTATCCTTCCTACGGGTTCCCTCGGCTTTGAACCTAATAGCACCCAACTTGATTAACTCCCTATATTCAAATTGAGAGGTTGTTTGGTTTTTACTACATTTTCCTTCGTGAGACCAATTTCCACACTTGTAACATCTTTCATATCTTTTCGCCCTTCTTTTCATGGCGCTTTTTGATGTTCCACAAAATGGTGGATTTTGTTCCATTTTTCTCCAACTTTCCTTGCTTCAAACATTAGAACAAAAAGGTGCTCTCTAATTTCCGGGGGTAATTCCAGTTTTGCGAAATGTAGACATGAAACAAGGTTGAGATGAAACCGATGCATTTTTATTTATTTATTATTTTTTTTAACAAAACAAAGTCCTTGGTGAAAGTTGATGTGTTTGGGTGAAGATGGTAAGGCTAGCTAGGTGTGTTTGGTTGGATGGTTGGTAAGGCGGGTATCCTAGTTGCCTAAATCATTTTCATGCAAAAATTTCCAATGGTGGTCTCGTCTTGTATACCCAAAACAAATTCTAACTTTGCACAAAACATGTGATACCCTCAATGATTCGGTGAACACATAAACAAGAATGATACAAAATTTTTAAAGGCTCAAGTTATGCTCACGGAAACGGATGGAAGGGTAAAAAGTGTAAAGTTCATGCATGTCTATTATTTATATGTAAATTGCCATGCTCGGGAATTGTTTATGCCACTTTACTAGTTGGTTGGTTTGTTTAACTCGTGTTAAAAAAAAATTACAACTTCCTTCTTTTAGTTTTTCAAAATTGTTGAAGTAATTTTTGTGCCATGAAAATTGTTGGAGTTCGTTTTAAGCTTTTTGTAGCGAAAGTTCAAGTGCTAAAAATGGTGTAACCCCCCCTACACTTGAAGCTAACATTGTCCTCAATGTTCATGATTTAAACAAAGTGTAAAATAGATACGGGAGGTAAGGGTTAAAAAGAACTCCCCTGAAAGATATTGCCTCTGAAGCTTGCAGTTGGTACTCACAATATCCTGAAAACATGAATCAAATGTGTTCACACAAACTTATTATCAAAAAAATTACTTAAAAAATGGAAACATAAATAAGTAGTTTAAAAAGAAAAGGGGCACGGATCAGCCAGCGCCGAATGTTTTTAATACAAACAAAAAATAAAAAGATATAAATCCGAATAACACAGCTATTTTTTTGTTAAAATTAGTGCTCTGATGGGACTTCCACCCATCACCTCGACATAATCGAGGTTCTCTTCCCCCCAATTCATATTCATTCACCGCCTCATGTAGGCAACGTCCTCCCCAATTAGATCAACCCTATCGGACAGATTGGTGATGCATCCAGAATTTTACTCACAAATCTCAAAAGAGTGGCGGGCATATGTTCTGACAGTCTAGATGGATTCGTAGAGATCCATCATGGATGGGAATTCAGTCTACTGAGATGATGAGGTTCCTACCTCGTAGCGCGAACTATGCTGCCTCTGTGGTGAATTCTGAATGTCTAACTCCGTGATAACATGCTCAGGGTCCTCGGGATCCCAAACTTGCCCTTTTGAATCTTGAAACCGTGGTTGGCCATTGGGTAGGTGGGTGACCATTCCCATGCTGGCACAGATACCCAAATCTAGCAAACCGTGCGGTGGCCCGAAAGCTCCATCTAGCGATCCAACTTCCCCCAAATAATTGGGTGCTTTCCCCAGCTGTTGCATTCGAGGAAAAGAGACAACAGAAAAAGTATGAGTTGCTGCAAGGCTGCTTCCTGACTAAGCAATATAATATCCAAAGATCTCTGAGGTTGACTACTCCGCCACTCTGACCACGTTGTGTTACCGAGTGGCTAAGCAGACGGTGAATGTAACGGAGCAGCGGGTCTTTCAGTTTGCTGCTTTTTGTACGGCTAGCATTGTATTCTCCGGTGCCTACTTCATTCCAAAATGATGTTCTAGCATGCCCCCATTCAGGGTTGTTTCTATCCTCCTCATCTGGAAAAATGTGGGTCGATTCATAAAAACCAGATTCATAGATCTCATCCTCGGTATAAACTCCAAGTTCAACCCCAAATCGAGCAATTGACGTGGTGTGCCATGCGCCTCCCAGACAGAATGACACGGCGCTCTCGTCCCAAAAGTCTAGGATGGATGATTGGAAATTGAACGATGACAAGAACTCCAAGGTATATTCGTAAATTGATTCTTGGTTGTTTCAGAATACGCGGCGCCATGGGGGAGTAATTATGTTGTTCAAACGTGCTCACTGCCTGACATCGTCTAAAGTGTCATAGCAAACCATAAGGTGTGACTCCTCCTCGCGTCGCCTAAGCTTGCGCATACGTGTACGGCACCATCCCTCATTGTCACCATCAAAAACCAAGTATGGATGAACCATGATTCCTTGATGGAAGGATTGAGAGATTTGTTGAAGAAATTGATGAAAATGGGGTGTTTGGTGGCCAAGAACTGAGAGAAATCGGTTAAGTTATTGTGGGTGAATGGGTTAAAAAGTTGGTGTTTTTAATAAAATAAAAAGGCTGCTGCTACTGTCAGGCACGGGGGCGTGCCTCGATGCACTGTGCAGAATTTTGAATTTTTTTTTTAGTTTTAATTTTTAAGCTTGGTCACCAAAGTCTCAAATCTAACACAACAAGATTAGTTAGTCATTCAAGATTAAGATAAGCGGAAATTCTAACACACGATCATTTCATTAAACAAGAAATCAAAATACAAGCCGGGAGCCTCATGAGGCAAAACGAGACTCTATACAAACTACTTCCCTACACTAGATCATATTACATGAAACCACCGAACATCTAATGTGGAAGCATGGGCATCGGGTACTGGGAAGTGCGGTTGCAAAGGTTAGCGAATTTCAGGTTGAGCGTGAAAAGCTCTTCCTTAATCTCAGTTGCACGCTCGCAAAGTTGAAGCAAGCGCCTTTCCTCAAGCATGTTCATCTCGTTTAGCTCCTTGATTAGCTCCTTGAGGTTGAGAACGACTTCCACGGTTGTTGCTTCATGACTCTCCGTCCTAGGTTTCTTCGTCGGAACCCATTCCGAAGTGCTCTCCATGGAATCTATCTTCACATCTCCTCTTTTTTGGTGTAAAGATAAACAAGAATGAGGGTGATATTTATAGGAGAGCCAGAAGGCCAAGCACGGGCTGTGCTTGGTCAATCACGGGGCGTGCTTCATAGGGATTACATACTGATCAGACCTGCAACGGGTATGGACTCAGTGGAGACCGTGGCAAAGATTTCGTATCAGGCACGGTGGCGTGCCTAGCCAGGCACAGGGCGTGCCTCGCTCATCAGACTAAAAAAATATTTTAAAAAAAAATTAAAAAGTAAAGTATTTACAAGGTGCCAATGTTTAATGTTGGGTCTTTGGCAAGATCCCTCCCATTTTGATTAAGTGTCTTCGGGTTGGAGGTATATGACCTCCGAAAGTGTTTCTACTTGTTCTTGAATATAAACCTTCAAACGATGACCGTTTACTTTGAAACTTTTCCCATCGGCATGTTCAACTTCAACTGCTCCATGCAGAAAAACTTCCTTTATGGTGTAAAGTCCGGACCACGGGACTTCAGTTTCCCATGGAATAAACGAAGACGGGAATTATAAAGCAAGACGAGATATCCGGCTTTGAGCTGTTTATTTTCATTTAGATGGGAATCATGCAACCTTTTTGTCTTGTCTTTGTATACTTTAGAATTTTCGTACGCCTGACAACGTAATTCCTCGAGCTCGTTGATTTGGGAGAATCTGAGTTTTCCGGCTTGTACCAGATCTAGATTAGCAGTTTTTAATGCCCAGTATGCTTTGTGTTCCAACTCGACTGGGAGATGACAAGCTTTCCCGTAGACTAGTTTGAATGGAGTGGTCCCAATGGGTGTTTATAGGTTGTGCGGAATGCCCATAGTGCATCATCGAGCTTCTCGGACCAATCCTTTCTGTTGTGTCCGACTGTCTTTTCGAGAATTCTTTTGATGCCTCGATTCATCACCTCTACTTGTCCGCTCGTTTGTGGGTGATAAGGTGTGGCAAACCGATGATGCACACCGTAGCGAGACAAGGCTTTTTCCAATTGAGCGTTACAGAAATGCGTTCCCCTATCACTGATGAGTGCCTTTGGTGCTCCGAATCGCGCGAATAGTCTTTTCAAGAATTTGACTACTGTCCTAGCATCATTGGTGGGGAGTGCTTGAGCTTCAGCCTATTTTGAGACGTAATCAACTGCTACTAGTATGTAGCGGTTTCCAAAGGAGACACGAAATGGTCCCATAAAATCGATTCCCCATACGTCAAATATTTCACAGACCTGAATAGGTCTTTGAGGCATCTTGTTCCTTGACGAGATATTGCTGGCTCTCTAATAGGCGTCGGATGATCGTACCATGGTGTAAGCATCTTTAAATATTGTGGGCCAGAAAAATCCTGAATCAAACACCTTCTTAGCAGTTAGAGTGACCCCATGATGTCCTCCAGTAGGTCCTTCAAGACAGTGTTTGAGGATCTGTTGCGTTTCATCTCCGAACGCGCATCGTCGGACGAGTTGGTCGGCTCCGACCCTGAACAAGTATGGAGCTTCCCAAAAGTAGTTTTTGACATCCGCGAGGAATTTCCTCTTTTGTTGGTACGTTAATCCTTTCACAATGACTCCCCACGCGAGATAGTTCGTGAAATCCACGAACCATGGATGTTCTTTGCAAATTGTATCTATACGCATCAGAAACTCATGCGGGAAGTTATCTTTGATATCCAATTTCATGTTTTCGGTTGAGGTTGGACATTCAAGACGTGAGAGGTGATCATCTGTGACGTTCTCAGCTCCTTTTTTGTCATAAATTTCAATGTCAAATTCTTGTAACAGGAGTATCCACCGGATTAGCCTTGGCTTAGCATCTTGTTTGCAGAACAAATAACGCAATGTTGCATGATCCGTGTAGACGATTGTTTTTGAGAGAACAGGATATGAACGAAATTTATCGAATATAAAAACCATCGCCAAGAGTTCCTTTTCAGTAGTGGTGTAGTTTTCTTAAGCATCGTTCAATGATTTGCTTACGTAGTAAATTGGATTGAAATGCTTTTCTTTTCGCTATCCTAGGACGGATCCTATGGAAAAATCGCTTGCATCGCACATTAACTCAAATGGTAAGGTCCAATCAGGAGCAGCCATGATCGGAGCATTGATGACCTTTTCTTTGAGTAGTTCAAAAGCCTTTAGGCATTCGTCAGAGAATATGAAGGTGGCATCTTTTTCTAAGAGTTGGGTCATAGACCGTGCAATTTTTTAAAAGTCTTTAATGAATCGACGGTAAAAACCGGCATGCCTTAGGAAACTTCTAACGGATTTTATGGAAGTGGGTGGTGGAAGTTTTGAAATGGTGTCTATCTTAGACCGGTCAACTTCTAATCCTTCTTTCAAGATTTTATGTCCCAATACTACTCCTTCTGTCACCATGAAATGGCATTTCTCCCAATTAAGGACAAGGTTGGCGTCTTCGCATCTTGTTAACATTTTCTTCAAATTACTGAGACAGTGCTCAAAAGAGTCGCCGAAAATTGAGAAATCTTCCATGAACACCTACATTGAATCTTCAATCATGTCGTGAAAGATGGCTACCATACACCGCTAAAATGTTGCTGGTGCATTGCATAAACCGAAAGGCATGTGTCGGTTGGCAAATGTTCCGTATGGACAGGTGAATGTTGTCTTTTCTTGATCTTTCGGTGCTATGGGAATTTGGATGTAGCCGGAAAAGCCATCTAAGAAACAGTAGTACATTATGCAGGAAAGTCTTTCTAACATTTGATCGATGAATGGAAGTGGAAAGTGATCTTTTCTGGAAGCGTCGTTTAACTTACGGTAGTCAACACAGACCCTCCATCTAATTACGGTTCGAGTGGGAATGAGCTCGTTCTTTTTATTTGTTACTACTGTCATTCCTCCCTTCTTGGGTACAACTTGCACACGGCTGACCCAAGGTGAATCAGAAAGAGGATAAATGAGCCTTGCATCCAATAAATTTATGACTTCTTTCTTTACCACTTCTTGCATGCTTGGGTTCAATCTCTTTTGATGTTGAACAACTGGCTTCTATTTGCTTTCCATAAAAATCTTATGAGTGCAAAATGATGGATTGATCCCTTTTATATCCATGATCTTCCATGCTATAGCTTTTTTGTGTTCTTTAAGGACCTTAAGGAGTTTAGATTTCTCCTCAATTGTTAACCTACAAGAGATGATCATGGGCAATTGGGATTATTCTTCCAAGGACGCATACTCCAGATGCGACGGTAGTTCTTTTAACTCCAGAACTGGTGGTTCTTCCAAGGATGGTTTTGCCCTTGGTTCTGAATCTCGGTCAATGTCCTTACATGCTTGGCTCAAGTGGGTGTCATTCTCCTCTGACCCAACCACTTGCAGGACCTCTTCGTGTGTGTAGTCTTCGTATACACATTCTTTAATTATCTGAGTGTCACATGCTTCCTCTTCTCATGTTTCTCAAATATGACAGCTAACGATAGAGTCACATACGTCAATGAAGTACAGAGAATCATTATGACGTTGTGGATGCTTCATAGATTGTCCGATATCAAATGTGATTGCATCGCTGTCTACCTTTAAAGTGAGTTTTCATGTGTAGACATCAACGAGGGCTTTGGCGGTAGCCAAAAAGGGTCGTCCCAAAATGAGGGGGGTGTTCTTATCCTCAACCATATCCAAGATAACAAAATCGACAGGAAAGACGAACTTATCGATTTTCACCAATGTGTTTTCGACTATCCCTCGAGGGTATTTTACTGAACGATCAGCCAACTGGATGCTCATACGGGTTGGTTTGGGTTCTCCCAACTCCAACTTTTCAAACACTGCGTATGGCATTAGATTGATACTTGCGCCAAGATCGGCCAGGGCGTTGTTGACTGAGAGATCTCCTATTAGACACAGAATGGTAAAACTACATGGATCAGTCATCTTTGTGGGAAGCTTGTTTTGCAGGACAACTAAACATTCCTCATTTAGTATTACGTGGGATAGCTCCTCAAGCTTCTTTTTGTTTGTCAATACGCCTTTAAGGAATTTTGCATAATTTGGCAACTGAGCAAGAGCCTCGATGAAAGGCAAATTTATGTGAAGTTGCTTGAATAGTCCTAAGAATTTCCCATACTCTTTTTCTAGTTTCTCTTTTCTCATGCGTCCTGGATACGGAAGGGGTGGGACATATGTTTGAACAGGTTCATTGGGTGGCTTCTCAGCAAGAGGAGGAGTGACCTCTTGAGTATCATTTGGACATTCCTCCATTGTGGTTTGCTAAGAGGTGGAGATGAAGCCTTCCTTGGTGGTCTTGCCACTCTTGAGTGTAACCGCGTTTACTTGTGCATTAGGATTGGGCATTGTGTTGCTAGGAAGACTTCCTTGCTGACGCTCTGAGAGAAGTTGTGCCATCTGTCCTACTTGCTTCTCAAGAGCCTGCATGGATGACTTTTGACTTCTCATCTCAACTTCATGCTTTTGGAAACGATCTTTAATCAATTTGTTAGAACTTTGCGTGCTGGCTAGAAGTTGCTGTAAAAGGTTCTTGACGTTAGTCTCCCCATTGCTTTGATTGCTATTGTTCTGTCCTTGGTATGGTTGTTTGGGTGGAAAAAGTGCATTTTGTTGCTGGAAGGGTGGTATTCAATTGAACCCTGGAGGTTGTTGAATGTTTCCTCCTTCTCTGAAGTTCGAGTTGTTTCTCCAGTTAGAGTTATAATTATTTGCGTAGGAATTGTTTTGTCCTCCAACATAATCAACTTCTTCTACCACCATTTCTTGTTGACATTCGCTAGTTTTATGCTGCTTTCCACATGTATCACATCGAACTTGTACATTTTTGAACTCGGTTTGCATTTGTTCAAATTTTTTGGTAAGCGATTCTAATTGTGCTGCGACAATGGTGTCAGTATCAACGTGATGCATACCCTTTTGGGTGGGTCTGGCTCTTAGAGGATTATAAGCAAAACTTTTCATGGCGGCCTTTTCCAATGCTTCGAATGCGTCTGTTGGGGTTGCTCCTCCAAAGTCTCCTGCAGCGCATTGATCGACAGCTTGCTTGTGCGCTCCACTGATTGCGTCGTAGACTGTTTGACATTGCAGCCATAGGTCTAGACCATGATGTGGACATCTTCTTAGAAGGGTCTTATATCTTTCCCATGCTGCATGCAGTGACTCATCGTCGTCTTGACGAAAACCTATGATACTTGATCTTAACTTGGCAGTTTTGTCGGGCGGAAAGTATTTTAACAAGAATTGTTCGCCCATTTCAGCCCAAGTTGTGATGGTGCCAGTGGGAAATGCATCTAACCATTCCAAGGCGACGCCATGGAGCGAAAACGGAAAGAGCCTAAGTTTAACGGCATCATTGGAACAATTATGAATTTTGAAGGTAGCGCAGATTCGTAAGAAACGAGCGATGTGAGCGTTGGCATCTTCATCAGGTAGACCACTAAATTGAGAAGAGTTTTCTACCAAATGAGAGATACTAGATTTTATTTCAAAGTTGTTGGCTGCAACTGCTGGTTGGGTAACGCTGGACTCGTAGCCGTCAAGGGACAGTTTGGCGTAGTAAGTCATATTCCTCTCTTCTGTGTCTGCCATGTTTTCTTCTGATTGAGTGTCCTTCCAAGTTTCTCCTGCTATCGCCTCAGCTACAGTTCGTGTTCGTTCTCGTAATCGATGGAGGAAATGTTGTTCGGGTTCTGAAAAGGGTGTGACGATATTGGGATCCGGTGTGGTGGACATTCATTACCTAACAATTAATTGTGAAATTGTTGTAGAAAAAAAAAGAACAGACTAACTATGAATTGAAAAATATTTACTAGTATTTACGGATTAAAATTTTGGGTTAATTGTTGAAACCGTGTCCCCGGAAACGGCGTCAAAAACTTGATGTGCGTGAACTATATATTTTTTAATAAAGATTTTTCACACAAATGTCGGTTTTAAAAAATGGTTTTCACCTAGACTACAATACACACACAAAGGCAAGTGCACATATCGAGTGGTAATACAGTTTTGATAAGAACCGGATGTCAATCTATGGACACAGTTAACGTCTCAACCCAGATTTTTAATTAGATCAAGTGACTAGTGAAAAACTGGTTGAAATGTTTTCTTGTTGGAATGAAGATTATCTTTTGACTTTTCAGAAAAAGATGTATTTTGAGAAAAAGTAATAATTTTTAAAAGACAACCATCTTAGTTTGGAATCCACTCATTGATGTATGTTGACCTCTTTTCATATGGCTAAAGTTTACTAGTATGTTAATGTTCTTTGAAGTAGTAGAACCAAAATCCATTTAAAGATTATAATTCCCTAACCATTAAGAAGGAATTCAATGAGTAAATTACATGTCATCCACTTAAGATTAGTTTAGTTAGATAAAAGAGTGTAACTTCTTGACTTATGATATTCTAAAACAATCTATATAAATTTTAAGAGCGAGTCATCATCATATTCTATTAGTATAACTTTTATTATAGAAAAAACACAACATTGTTCTTCATTTTTTTTCAAATCTTGACCAAAGGGTTGCATGTCTTCATGTTTCCTTCACAAATAAGGTTTCAAAGATTATTTCTAATTCTTAGCTATAACATTTTAACAAAAGATGTTAAGGTTATAAATAAATGTTAGTCTCATAAGTTTTCCAACATGATATGATTTCCCATTTATAAACCTTAATTTGTTCCACAAACATTTAGACATGCAAGATCACCAAGAAGTTAACACAAAATCATCATTACATTAACATGATAAATTAGCCATAATCATGAGTTCAACATAATTAATTGAGTTTCATCACACCAAGATGGTTGAAAAGATGTTTAGCTCATGATGAGCTTACACACAAACATAACACAAATGAGATACATGCAAGACATAGTGAGTTTAAGATGTAACCAAAGCTTCTAATGGATGGAGATGATATCTTCCAAGTGAGATTATGAAGATGGAATATATTTTCTTGGGCCTCCAAATGGTCTTCTACAACAGCTACTTCGAATTTGGTGTTAGTGGAATTTCTCCCCCAAAGGCCAACTCTTTGACTAGAACCAAATGACTCTATTTGTAGTGTCTGAGAAGTGAGGCATGGCCCATGCCTGGTGAGGCACAGCACCGTACTGAGACATCTGATGAACTGCTTTTTGTCCCGGACGTGTACGTACTCTGCGTGTACCGAACACGGGGGCGTGCCTGGTGGGGCACGGCCCCTTGCTTCGTCTGACTGGGCGACAACAGTACTCTGGTACGACAGAAAGTTGACCACGGGGGCGTGCCTGGTGGGGCACGGCCCGTGCTTGGCTGGGAGACTTTGTCTTTTCTGCTGGGTGAGGGCACGGGGGCGTGCTTGGTGGGGCACGGATCGTGCTTCAGCTTCTGCTTTGGCTAATTTCTTGTATTTTTTTCGTCTTTTCGCTTGTTTCTTCTTTTTGAGCTTAGATTTCCCTGAAACTTAAATACAAGCTAAATGAGCAACAAATTAACACAATGTACAAAGAAATTGCCAATAAATGGGATGCAAATGATGTGAAATACATGTATAATTTAGAGCACATCAAAGCACTCCAATCATTAAAAGAGTATTTGTCCACAACTCCTTTGTTAATGAAGCCTGAAGATGGTGAGCCATTATCCTTATACTTAGCAGTATCCGGACAATCTGTAAGTGCTGTTCTAGTTAAGGATCATGAAGGTCAGCAGCATCTGTTATACTATGTATGTAAAAGTCTACTTCTGCAGAAACCAGGTATTCTTATTTAGAAAAATTGATATTAGCCTTAATAATGGCATCTACTAAACTTAGACATTATTTTGAAACTCATGCTATACATGTTAAGACTAATTATCCAATCAAGTGTGTTTTGAGAAAGCCAGAAATGTCTGGAATAATGGCTAAGTGGTAAGTCAAACTCAGCGCATATAACCTCAAATATGAGCCCAGAAGAGCAATAAAGTCTCAAACATTAGCAGACTTTGTGGCTGATTTTAGTAATGATATCCAGCAAGAAGCAGATCTTGAAGTTCAACAACTAGAGGAATCTAAGGATACTTGGATTTTATTTATGGATGGTGCATCTAATATAAGAGGAACATGTCTAGGAATCATACTAAAATCTCCACAAGGGGACATATTACCTCAGTCAATAAGTTGTGAATTCCAAGCAACTAATAACGAGGCAGAGTACGAGGAGCTGATAGCAGGATTACAACTTGCTTACGATATGAAGATCAGGTATCTCCAGGTATATGTAGATTCTTTATTGATCACTAACCATTTCAATGGCTCATATGCAGCAAAGGCGAAAGGCTAATCAAATATCTCAAAATAGTTGAACAATTATCTATGAAGTTCGAATTATTTAATATAACACAGGAACCAAGAGAAGACAATGCTGAAGCGGATACGTTAGCAAATCTCGCTTCGGCTCTCAAGATATCGGAAGGAACCAGGATACCAATCATACACATCCTGAGTCCAGCAATTGAAAATAAAAATGAAGTATCCAATACGGAAGCTGAAGAAGTAGATACTCTGGATCCCGCGCCAAGCCAAAGATCCTAGATCCCACCTATTATAAAATATTTACAAGATGGTGAATTCCCAAAAGACGAAAAAAATCACAGGGCTTTTCGTATAAGAATATCTCATTTTATAATATTACATGGTGTTTTGTACAGAAAATCTATTGCAGGTCCTTATTTAAAATGTTTAGAAGATCCTGAAGCACTTGAAGTCCTCAAAGATATACACGAAGGTGATTGTGGAAATCACACTGGGGGTAGAGCGCTCTTCTCAATGATCCTGAGGACAAGATACTATTGGCCAACCATGAGGAAATATGCCATGGACTATTCCCAAAAGTGTGACGCATGCCAGAGACATAGCAACATCCTTCATCAGCCAGCAGAACCCTTGTACCCAATTATTTCTTCTTGGCCATTTATGAAGTGGGGGATGGATATAGTTAGCAAACTCCCAAAGGCACCAGGAAGAAGAGCATTTATGTTAGCAATGACAGACTACTTCTATAAATGGATTGAAGCTGAAGCATTCGTTTAAGTCAGAGAAAAGGAAGTTATATCCTATATCAAGCGTAATATCCTCACGAGATTCGGGATCCCGGCAGAAATAATATGTGATAATGGATCTCAATTCATCAGTAAAAGAACAACCAACTTCTGTGCTAGCTGGGGAATTAAGATGATAACTTCTACCCATGTGCATCCTTAAGCCAACGGACAAGCAGAATCCAACAACAAGATCATCATAAACAATCTTAAGAAAAGATTGGGATCAAAGAAAGGAAAATGGTTTGAAGAGCTACCATTTGCACTTTGGGCGGACAGAACAACTTCAAAAAGTGCAACAGGTCAAACCTCATTCTCTTTGGTTTTTGGCACTGAAGCTATCATTATTACAGAAATGGTTATCCCTACAGCTAGAACCCATATTCGAACTCAGGAAAATAATAATGAAGCTCTCTCAAATGATCTAGACAACATTGATGAACTCAGAGACCTTGCCAAGGTTCGCATTGCAGCCTATCAACAAAGGATAGCAAGGTCATATAACAAAAGCATAAGGATCAGGAGGTTTCAAGTGGGTGATCTCGTATTAAGAAAAGCATTCCAGGACACTACCGATCCTAGCGATGGAAAGCTCGCAACAAAATGGGAAGGCCCATATTTGATTGATTTGGAAGCAGGCAAGGGTGCTTATTGGTTAGCAACTCTGGAAGGAGATATATTGCCAAGATCCTTGAACTCTATTCATCTAAAAGCTTATTTTATGTAAGTTAGAATTTATATTCTAACTTAGAATGGTACGTATTCTTTCTATTTCAATTAATTTTATTATTATTATCATTTCATATCAATATACTGACTTGAGCGTCGGAAGGGTGGTAGCCTAGCTAACACCCACCTTCACCAAGATTTCCTATCTTGCAGGAAGTATCTCCAGGGATCCCAACAATAGACAGAGATTGGTTATCTCTCCTACGTTAAGGTATCTTGCATACCTTTTAAGGTTTAAAGGTTTTCACCTTTCTACGAATTGAGTTTAAACACTCCACCAGTAGCGCACGATATCCGAGTATAGTTCAAGGTGGTGCGACCAGTCCATGTAAAAGTGGCTGACAATTTCATCATTGTTCGTTATAACTTGAACCATATGATAGTAACAGACGTGTTACTCCTAAGGATTTTAGCATTTTCATTCTAATACGAAATTTGGCTTGGCCCACGAAATCTGGCTTGGCCCACGTTTTACTGGCTTGGCCCACAATTATAAACGATTTTCGAATGTTTAATACTTAGGTATTAAATCAAATGTTCAACATTGGTTTGCTAATTCAAGAGTTACAATTGAATCAAAGACTTATACCAATTCTGAAATTCTACTACTGATCATACAACATGATTGGCAAATATACACAGGGAACAACTCGAGGTTACAACACTTCTTATAATATTCATCAAAGTTCTGGTATGTATGTCTATCTATTTTAATTCTTATATCTAAGGTTATTTCTTGATTCACCATTAGAGGCGGTTTCAAAATTTGTTTGACTAAGTCATGATTTGCTCTATTTATTAAAACTAAACTATATTTCTATAAACGTAAGTTTCATAAATTATCCTTGTGGATCCTGAATCCCGAAAATACTGCTTAAATCTATTTTTCCTAAAATAAACCTCAAGTTTCTACAAACACATTTAATCTCAAGAATAATCATGGCATAATAGTCAAAAGATGCTAACATTAGTCATGCAGAAAATAGAAAATGTCTCGGGCTTCATCCAAAACAGGATTCATCAAAGTTCTGGTATGTATGTCTATCTATTTCAATTCTTATATCTAAGGTTATTTCTTGATTCACCATTAGAGGCAGAATCAAAATTTGTTTGACTAAGTCATGATTTGCTCTATTTATCAAAACTAAACTATATTTCTATAAACGTAAGTTTCATAAATTATCCTTGTGGATCCTGAATCCCGAAAATACTGCTTAAATCTATTTTTCCTAAAATAAACCTCAAGTTTCTACAAACACATTCAATCTCAAGAATAATCATGGCATAATAGTCAAAAGATGCTAACATTAGTCATGCAGAAAATAGAAAATGTCTCGGGCTTCATCCAAAACAGTATTCATCCACCCAGGACATAAGTCAGCATATTGTCTATTCCATGCACACCGGGATCCCATCAACAAGAACAGTAAATTGTTCAAAGTTAAGAAGTCAAACACATCCATATTAAAACCATAAACGCCAGGGCTCGGGCCTAGGCATCAATACTTTCATTGCCCTGGTCAACCACCTTACCTGCATCCATTGCCTCATGCTCGTCAGCCACCATCGCCGAACCTTCAACTTGATCCTCAGCCACCACTTTCCCTGCATCCTTATCCGATATCAGCTCTCCTCCTAGCTCGGCCACTAGCCTCTTCCACTCTTCAACATCCCAAGTGCTCCTGTCAAAATCTTTATCCGCAGCTTCCTTGGCCATCTTAATTCTAGACTGGAAGATAAAAATAGCAGCAGAAGTTTTGGCTTGTTCATTGGAATTATCAATATCCTGGGCATGCTGAAGGAGCATCTCCTGCATTCCAGCTTTAACATGAGCAAGCTCCTTGGAGATATCTGAAAGCTTCTTATCCTTGACAACTCCACTTTTCTGCAATTCAACGTTCCTCAACTTGTACATGTCGGACTCTTTGAGAAGTTGGTTATGGAATGCAACTATCTTGTTCAGAGCCTGTTTTACATAACGTATTTATTAATATTGTTATGCGGCTAATCCTATTGTTTAGGATAATAACTAATACTTACCAGATGACTAAGGTTGTGAAGGATCCTGTGGGCATCAGTGAAATCTGTGCATTCATGAATGGACAATTCAACAGGATCAGAGGTCTTCTTTTTCTTATTAGAGGATGGCTTGACAGTGGAGGCTTCAAGCTTAGGAGCATTCGGTTTGGCTACTGGAGTGATGGCTTGCTAAGGTTCCTTCTTGACAGCTTTACCCTTAGTGACCATGCTATCAATGTCGTCAAGGGAAAATTTGGAGCTTGATTTGCGAACGCCTATTTCAAAAGAACAGGTTAATTTATTATTGATAACATATAAAAGAAAAATAAATGTGTTGCTTTTCTTACCAGACATACTTGACTCGGAGAAAGAAGCTTCTGAATTAACCTCAAGCAAGGGATTTTGTTAGGACATGTTTTGTAACTGTTGATAAAATTCTGTGTAAGTTCTGCTAGAGGCGAACTTAATAAGTTCGCCTAGCCTATTAGAGGCCTGGTCTATCAGAGGCGAACTTAATAAGTTCGCTTAAGTCTATCAGAGGCGAACTTATTAAGTTCGCTTAGTCTGTTAGAGGCGAACTTAAAAAGTTCGCCTGGTGCAGAACAGTAGATTATAAATAGACATAACAGAGTCTGTGAAACAGGGCTGAGAGGTGAGACGATATCAGAGTAGACGAGAGAGAAATCTTGTAACCTGATATTGTGGTGGAAATACAAAGCGTTTATTTACACCGTTGTTGTTGATTGAGTTACACGAGCACGTTGATCATGGATTCCGCACGTTATCACCGTGTCGTATCGCGAGTCTAGAGATCCGTCACGCACCGAATTAGGGACCTACAAGTGGTATCATAGCTTATGCTCATGAATTAAGTACGATTCTCGGTGATTAGTGACGGTTTTGTGTACAATTCGACAAGAAATTCAACATTTTTGAATTTTCTGCATCAATGGAGTTTTTCAAGTTCTTGAAGATCGTTTCTCTGCTGAATTCGTGTTTTTGGAAGTGATTTTGACGAAATTAGTCCGATAGAACTATTCTATTTGATAAAATTCATAATCCTACGGTTCAATTTCCTTAAATTCCATCAATTCGCTGAGAAATCATGATTTTTGAAGTTCTTGGTTCGTGTTTGAGAAAAGATTCCTCTGAGTTTGTTACAGCAGTTTAAGCGAACTTGCTGAGTTCCTGTGCAGGCGAACTTAGCAAGCGAACTTATTAAGTTCGCTTCTCACATTTTAAGCGAACTTACCGGATTTCCTCCTTAAGCGAACTTGTCTTGTTCGCCTGATCTCAAGTTCACTTAGTACTCACTAAAGCGAACTTATTAAGTTCGCCTGAGGGTAAGACTGCTCAATACTTAGAAAATTTGTCAGAAATTTTTTTTTAAAACATGGCAAA
The DNA here is from genome assembly GCA_023525975.1 of Smallanthus sonchifolius. Taxonomy (NCBI): domain Eukaryota; kingdom Viridiplantae; phylum Streptophyta; class Magnoliopsida; order Asterales; family Asteraceae; genus Smallanthus; species Smallanthus sonchifolius. Next base: position 24,886,019 of record CM042043.1, read on the forward strand.
TATGGTTCAAGTCACAAACATGTTCAATTATGACAATGAGATTGGTACATCTCAAAAACCTCCGAAGTTGAATCTAGCTGATTATTCAAATTGGAAAGATCGGTTTGACCAGTTTGTATCTTTTACCGATACTAGTTTGTGGATTCCAATTTTGGAAGGATATACGCATCCTACGTATTCATGGATGGGAAAGGATGATGTTCCGAAGCCAGTATCAGCATTAACTACTGAAGAGAAGATGTTATTTGATCGAGAAAAGAAAGCAATCTCTAGCATTTCTATGTCTCTTCCAAAGGAAATATATCACAGTTTTAAACAGTTCAAGTCTTCTCAACAACTGTGGGAAGCATTACAGAAAAGGTGTGAAGGGAGTTTGGATGTGAAGAAGAGTAGAAAAGAGTTACTAAAGAAGCAGTTCCTAGTCTTTAAACATTTTCAAAATGAATCTTTGGATGATCTTGCTACAAGATTCTATCATCTTCTTAGTGAACTGGCTAGTGCATCTGTGGTATATGAGACTGAGGAAATCAATGATAAATTTTTGGAGGCGTTACCATCAAAGTTTGATGTGTATACGGTTTTGATCAAAGAAAATGTTAAGTACAAAACCATGTCTCTTGAAGAAGTCTTAGGGAAGATTCAGTCACATGACATGAATATGAAGAAGAAAGAGACTAATATGCAGCATATCCAGGATCCATCAATGTGTTTTGCCAAATCTGCTGGTAAAACTGGTACTGGAGTGGCATTCTTTTCTTGTGATGCTCAAGAGTCTTCAAATGATCAGTGTTCTGGAGTTCCAATTTATTCTGGTCATTCAAGCCATTCTGGATTTTCTGCTACTACAGCTTCAACATCATCTGGATCTCATGTGAATCAGAAAGTTGTTGATGATTATCTTGCTATGTTTTCTTCATTCATGGCATCATATGAAAATTTCATTGGAGGTAAAATACATGATCCTGAGGTTATAGAAGAAGATTTCAGACAGATTGACCATGTTGATCTGGAAGAAATGAATATCCAATGGAATATGGCCATGTTAATGCGACAAGCTAAAGATTTCTTGAAGAGAACTGGGAGAAAATATATTGGTTCAAATAGTCGATCGCGTATGGGTTTTGATAAGAGCAAAGTTAGGTGTTACAACAGCCAAGAGTATGGTCATTTTGCTAAGGAGTGTTTGAAACCAAAGGTAGAATTTGATTCTCAAAAGAAGCAGTCTAACTTTCAGCATAATAGGAATCAGTCACATGGTTCATCTGGTAATCAAAATCATGGTCCTTCTGGTAATACAAATCATGCATCTGCATCATCAGCTTTAGTTGCTCAAAATGACGAAAACTATGATTGGGGCATTCATCTGGAAGATTTGGTGGGTGCTGTGAGTCAGGCTTTCGTTGCAGAAATTCATTCAGAAAAACCAGAAGAGTCTACTGATGATGAAAGTTCTAGTGATGATTCGTGTGATGGTGATAGTGTTCCAGGTGTTGATGATGAGGAAGAAAGAGGGCAAAGTATTGATTCTGATGCAGTGTCAGGGGTTGCCGAGGAAGAAATTGTTCTTACATAAAATGCTTCAGTTGGTGATGATTCAGAGAATATTCCAATTGCTAAAGTATTCATGGCAGATATGTCTGATCCATCTAAGGTAAAAGACTCTGTTTGTCATATATACTGTTCTAATTGCATTTCTGTTAAAGATAAACTGCAAAAAGTCATGGATGATAACACAAACCTGATTTGTGATATGAAATCAATGCCTTCAGTTAATCAGAAACTGAAAGATAATGATAAACTGTGCATTGATAGAATTGAGTCTTTGAAAAGAGACTTAAATTCTCTTGGGTTAAAATACAAAGAACAGGGTTATCATCTAGATATGGTTTTTGCTGAAATCGAAAAACGAAATGAAGTAGTTGCCTAAAAGAACAAGGAGATTTCAGATAAAGAATCTGAGGTGATAAAATTACATAGAAAGCTGGAACAGTTTGAGAATTCATCTGTAGTTTTGGATTATTTCAATGCTAATGCTGATCCCACAAAAAGAGTTGCTGGCATTGGGTTTGTTCCTCCACCGTTCAATGCGAATTATGTGGTTGAGCCTGAAATCATTCATGAAGAGGAGATTAATCCCAAGAAAGTATTAAAAGTGAATCCAGTGACGGGTGAAGATATGGTGTATGATTCTGATACAGAGGATGAAGTGTTTGATGATTCAAAGGTTGAAGGCATTCCGAGAGAAGTGAAAATTGAGGAACCAAAGGTTGTGAAGAATGTTACTCGGGATAGGTGCATTTTGACTGAACCTGAAGAGGTGAAAGTGGTTCCAACTAAACTTTCTCCAATCTTACAGTCAAGTGGGTTTGTGGCGGCTGGTTTTCAAAAGATGAATTCTTCAAAGGTGCCAAAACAGACTTATGTTCCAAAGAAGCCGATAAATTGTTCTGGGCATTCCTCTGAAGCTTATTCTTCTGATGGTTCTTCAAATTCAAAGAAAACATCTTATTTTAGAAGTTATCAAGAAAGAAGAGTGTGTTTTCATTGCAAGGAGCCTGGTCTTATTTTGATTAATTGTCCATACAAGAACAAGGGTAAAATGAAGACTGTTCCTTCACAACCGAAAGTGGTGAAGATTCTGAAAAGGAAAGATGAGGGAAAATCGTCTTCTAGTTTGGAGAAAGATATGACTAGACAATATTTTGTTAAATCCCCTGGATTTAAACAACAGAATATATTGAATGCTAAATCCTTTGTATGCAGAGAGAAACTTGAGATTCCAAAAGTTAGGATTTCAAAAGATACTTTTCAGGAGGTTAAATTGTCTAGACCTCAAAGAAGAAGAAGAAACAGAAAATTAAAGAAAATTTTGGAAACATCTGAATCTGACAATAATATATCAAATATTGTTTTTCAAAATAATAAAAATGGTTCTTCTTTGAAAAGGTCTGTTTGTCAAACTTCTGTTCCAAAAGTGAATGATAAAATTGATTGTAAATTACAAGAAGTTGTTTATTTTGATCAATCCGGACGACCCAAGACCACGATGGCTTGGGTTCCACTTTCTAACTGATTCTCGTTGTTTATGTAGGGACAACCAAGGAGGACTATCAACAATACATGGTATGTGGATAGTGGTTGCTCTCGACATATGACAGGGAATGTGAGATTGCTTGAGGATGTGATTAAAATTGATGGTGGTTATGTCGCTTTTGCGGGTAATAAAAGCGGGTACATAACAGGCCAGGGAATGTTAAAGAATGACAAAGTAAAATTTGAAAAGGTGAATTATGTTGAGCAGCTGGAACACAATCTTCTAAGCGTATCACAAGTCTGTGACAAGAAGTTTTCGTTCCATTTCAACGATCATGAATGCTATATTCTGAAACCGAGTTTTGTGATTCCTGATGAATGGATTCTCATGAAGGCTCCAAGGAGAAATGACACGTGTGTCCTTGACATGAGTGTCCCCACTACAACGGATTCAATTCCAACTTGTTTACTCTCCAAGGCGTCGGAATCTGATTCAATATTGTGGCACAGGAAGTTAGCTCACATTAACTACATGAAGATGAACTACATTGTTAGGAATGATCTTGTGCTTGGTATTCCGAAAATGAAATTCTCAGTTCCTGATGATTGTATTCCGTGCAAGAAGGGGAAGCAAAGAAAGAAATCTCACAAATCGAAATCGACGAATTCTATCGTAACTCCTTTGGAGTTGCTGCATATGGATTTGTTCGGTCCTATCAGTATTAGGAGCATTGGTGGGAAATCGTACTGCTTGGTCGTAACTGATGATTACTCCAGATTTTCATGGGTTAAGTTTCCTTCTTCTAAAGCTGAAACCACTGAATTGGTACAATACTTAATCCTGGGTTTGGAGAATTTATTCAATCTGAAAGTCAGAAGAATCAGGAGTGACAATGGCAGCGAATTTAAGAATAGCAAAATGGGCTTATTCTATCTACAAAAAGGAATTCATCATGAATTCAGTGCGCCATATGTTCCTCAACAAAACGGTGTCGCTGAATGAAAGAACAGGACGTTGGTCGAAACAGCTCGCACGATGCTTGCAGATTCTAAGCTTCCAGTCACCTTTTGGGCTGAAGCTGTGAATACTGCGTGTCATGTTTTGAACAGGGTCTTGACCGTCAAGCGACATAACAAGACTTGCTATGAATTGCTAAATAATCGAAAGCCGAATCTGGAATACTTACTACCTTTTGGTAATCCGTGTACCCTACTGAAGATTCGAGATGTCCCAACAAAATTCAGTGCAAAGGCTATTGAAGGGATTTTTCTAGGGTATGTGGCAAATTCGACAACCAAGAGGGTTTATATCAAAGAGACACGCCAAGTTGAAGAATGGTTCCATATTGACTGTTCAAATCGGTCTTTACCACAAATGGCGATTGGTTCGGATTGGGCATTTGATTATGAAACCTTATTCAAGTCTTTTCATTTACCATCTGATATTTCTGATGAAGATGCTGCTGTTCTTTATGATTCTTGTCAAGATACACAGCACAATGGATTTCTACCAAATGCAGTTCCAAATTCATCGATTCCATCTACTTCTGCTCCCGATCCTAATGTTGCTTCTTGTTCAGGTCCACAAGATTCAGAGAGTGAGGAGGATAATGCTATTTTTCAAGATTCTTCTGCTGATCCGTTGTTGAGTGATGATCCATTACCTTCGACACATGCTCAGGGGGAGATTCCAACTAATTTAGACTCGGAAATTCCAATTTCTCAAGATTATTCTTATCAATCTGAATCTACTCAAGTTGACGTGTTACCGGTTCCTGAGGTCGCATCCATCAAGGAACACAAAGATCATCCAGTAACAAATATAATTGGAAATTTACAGGATGGAGTGAAAACTCGTTCTCTTGTTGACAATACTTGTTTGTATACTTGCATTAAAGATTCTGGTGTTCTTGATGATTGCTCACATTCTTGCTTTATTTCGCAGGTTGAACCCAAGAATGTAGAGATGGCTTTAAATGACAATAACTGGATAGAAGCTATGCAGGAAGAACTTGCCCAATTTGACAAACTGAAGGTTTGGAATCTTGTTGATCTACCGAAAGGTGCGTATCCGATAGGAACAAAATGGGTGTTTAAATGTAAGAAAGACGATCGAGGTGTCGTGGTACGCAATAAGGCAAGATTAGTTGTCCAGGGCTTCAATCAACAAGAAGGAATTGATTACACCGAGGTTTATGCGCCGGTTGCACGGCTTGAAGCTATAAGGTTGTTTCTAGCTTTTGCTTCTTTCAAAGGTTTGAAGGTGTTTCAATTAGACGTCAAGAGTGCATTTTTATATGGAAAGGTCAAGGAGGAAGTCTATGTGTGTCAGCCGCCGGGGTTTGAAGATCCAATGAATCCAAATATGGTTTTCAAGCTTGATAAGGCACTCTATGGTCTTCATCAGGCTCCTCGTGCGTGGTATGAGACTTTATCCACACATCTTTTGGCGAATGATTTTGTTCGTGGAAAGATAGACTCGACCTTATTCATAAAGAAATCAGGGGGAGATTACCTACTGGTACAGATTTATGTGGATGATATTATTTTTGGCTCGACAAATGAAGGGTTATGCAAAGACTTTGAGGGTGTTATGAAGTCGAAATTTGAAATGTCTGCTATGGGAGAGTTAACGTTTTTCTTAGGTTTACAAGTAAATCAAAAGGAAGATGGTTTCTTTATTCATCACTCCAAATATGTCAAAGACATCTTGAGCCGGTTCAAGATGGAGGACTGTACCCCATACGATACTCCAATTTCGGTCAATCATAAGCTGCATTCTGACTCGGAAGGAAAAGATGTGGATTGTCGACTTTACAGAGCTATGATTGGATCCCTGATGTACTTAACCGCTTCAAGGCCGGATATAATGTTCGTCGTGTGTATCTGTTCCAGATTTCAGGCAAAGCCAAAAGAATCTCACTTAATTGCTGTGAAAAGAATCTTTCGGTATTTAAAAGGAAAACAACGTTTAGGGCTATTGTATCCTCATGGTTCTAACTTTGATTTCAATGCGTATACTGATTCTGATTTTGGTGGTTGTTGTCTGGACAGGAAATCTACAACAGGTGGTTGCCAGTTCTTAGGTAATCGACTTGTATCCTGGCAATGCAAAAAGTAAACCACAGTCTCGATTTCAACATGCAAAGCAGAATACATCGCTGCTGCAAGTTGCTGTACACAGATCCTGTGGATACAACAACAATTGAGAGATTACGGTTTGAATTTCATAGGAACCCCCATGCTTATTGATAACAATGCTACTATGTCCATAACGAATAATCCTGTTAAACATAGTAAAACTAAGCACATCGAAATTCGATATCATTTTATACGTGATTGTGCAGAGAAAAGGTTGATTGAGCTGGTCAAGGTACACACTGAAGATAATTTTGCTGATTTGTTTACCAAGGCATTTGATCGTACCAGGTTTGAATTCCTAATAAAAATGATTGGAATGATCAATCCTGAATAAAAGATTTTCAAAATCAGAATTTCATGGAAAAAAATTTTTTAGTTCTTTTATTGCTTTATTACATTTCTGCATTTATATTTTCAGTCAAAAAGCTTACTTTATAAAAAGTCTAAACAAATTGAAAAATATAAAATTTTGACATCATTTGAGGTTTTGAGAAGAAATGATAGTACATCAGTGATTAGTTCATTTCACACGACCTTAGTAGACCTTGATATATGAATGATTAAAATAAGTTGATCTGATCTAAATTTCAAAGTCGGCATAAATAAGAAATGATAGTGTTGTGAATGCTCTATTTTTTATAATTTGTTTTAAAATTTGTGTATAAAATTTGACACTTGAATTGTCAATAGGCTAAAAGCGTTTTGAAACTAATAGTAGTGTAAAAATTAAATATAATATGATTACATCTGTGATTTAAATCCATTATATGCCTGGGTGTGTGTGTAAAAGATCATTATCAGATACAGAATATTAGCTTTTAATAAAGATTTTCCTATGAGATCAGTTTCGGGTTATGTCCTTAGCACTATTCATTCGATTTGCTTCAGTGCCCATGTCCCGAAAAGCATGCAATTTGCAGTATAATCAAGATATGTACTTGACAACATCTGTCAAACATATACTAGCCCTTGGATCATATTGATAAATCATCTTTACTGATTCCATTGAATTCATAATCCAGATAACAGTTGGATCCACGTACCTGAATCTTATGATTCAACATATATAAGCCAAATCATTGAATCATTCGATTCTGAATCTCATTGATTCCTATACAATCCAATTTGGATTCTGCTATTCATGTGCTAAGTGATGTCTCCTCATTCTGGAAATTCGGATAACCTTTAGTAAAATCTCATATGTCTTGAAGATAGTGCATTTACTTTCTGTTGGCATACTAGTGGGGTACACGTTGTATTTCATACTTAAAATGGTACCTTAACTCACAAGAAAGTGGGAATGAGATGCTTTAGTTTCAAATCTTATAATATTGACAATTTGAATTGGTGTGTCATAGCCTGATCCTATTTTCTTTGAATGTTTATCGCGTATCCTAACATGCAATATAAAAGTCTTGAAAAGATAGAGTGTTATAATCTTGAAAGATATTCGTTTGATTGCTCAAGGCTTGAAAGAATGACATATGATACCATTTGATATTATATGGATTTTATATCCAAGATGTGTGATTGATATATCATATATACTGATATGATCTTCTTACTCGTGATGTTCGAACAAAAAGATGTGATTTTGTATTTTACATTTCAGTTTGTACAGAGAAAAACCAAAAATATTTTGTCTTTCTTATGTTTGAAAAAACAAAAAGATTTTATTTTTCCAGCTTCCATGGAAATCTTAATTGTTGGTTATTCTTGGGTGTTCTCCTTTGCAAAAACTGAATATTGCAGATAGAAGTTGACAAGGGGTCCTTCTCCCAAGTTTTCTTCTAAATAGAGAGAGAGTGTGCAGATGAACATAACGAAGACTACAGTGTGTTTGATGATATATGAAGACTGATGAAAATCTTCTAAAGCTGTTGTCAAGGGGGAGTCTGTTGGAGCATATTCTGGTGACAACGAGCTTGAAGATATTATGTCTTAGTCTTAGAGTCTTTAACTTGTAATTGATAGAATTGTTAGCAACAGTTATAGGGGAGTCTGTTAGGACATGTTTTGTAACTGTTGATAAAATTCTATGTAAGTTCTGCTAGAGGCGAACTTAATAAGTTCGCCTAGCCTATTAGAGGCGAACTTAATAAGTTCGCCTGGTCTATCAGAGGCGAACTTAATAAGTTCGCTTAAGTCTATCAGAGGCGAACTTATTAAGTTCGCTTAGTCTGTTAGAGGCGAACTTAATAAGTTCGCCTGGTGCAGAACAGTAGTTTATAAATAGACATAACAAAGTCTGTGAAACAGGGCTGAGAGGTGAGACGATATCATAGTAGACGAGAGAAAAATCTTGTAACCTGATATTGTGGTGGAAATACAAAGCGTTTATTTACACCGTTGTTATTGATTGAGTTACACGAGCACGTTGATCATGGATTCCGCACGTTATCACCGTGTCGTACCGCGAGTCTAGAGATCCGTCACGCACCGAATTATATGTGATTTCAGTTTATTCAGATAAAAGTCAAAAATATGTGTTTCCGTCTGTATAGATAAAACTCAAAAAGATTTTGATTTTTATTTTCCATGAAAATTCTAATCTTTTATTAAAATTTTTCGGGATTGGATCAAATATGTGTTGCTGACGGAAGTTCAAGATTTGACAGGTTGAAGTTGGTAAAATTTGTGTTCAAGGCAAAAAGGTTGAAAAGTAATTAAGTTCTCCTGTGTACAGTGAAGCGAACTTAATAAGTTCGCTTAAATCAGTGAAGCGAACTTAATCTACAGTCAAGGGTGAAGCGAACTTAAGGGTGAAGCGAACTTATCTTGTTCGCCGAAGGCTTGTTAAGCGAACTTAACAAGTTCGCTTAATCAAGCGAACTTAATCTGAATAAGGGTTTAATCAGGCGAACTTATCAGTTTTCATCGTCTTCCTCAGAATTTAAGCGAACTTGCCCAAAATTCTCAAAACTTTAAAACTGTGTTGTGAGAGTTGTTTTCTGGTTGAATCTTGATCAAAACTGAATTGCGAATCTAACTAAGGTATTTTCGTTGATTTTCATCCGTTCAATTGTATGTATTTGATGATTTTTGTCTCGGTTCTACGTCACACTGTTTAAGGCAAAATTTGACCTAATTTTTGAATGAAATATAAAGTTAATCATCATCTTTGGTTGTAAATTGGTCTTCGACTGTTGTTCAAAGCTTATTTCATGATTTCTATCGATTTGGCAAAGTTTTGAAAATCTGTGTTTGAATATGAAACGTCTCAGGTTCAGGCGAACTTGTTCCAAGCGAACTTGTCAAGTTCGCATCTTGCACTACTAAGCGAACTTATTAAGTTCGCCTAGGGGTCAGAAGTGAAATGGACTTGTGATTTTTTTTGAAATTTTTTTTAATTTTTTTTTGTTTTGTTTGTGTGTATTATTAAATGTATGTTTCATATATGTGTAAGTGTACTAATGTTTGTTGTGTTGTCCGATATTTTCACAGATGGCTCGTCGTGTAGAATATAAGCATAATCAAGTGGCGTTGTTAGATCCTAATATGCCAGAAGCAGTTCATTTTCAAGGTATCATAAATTTTCTGAATCGATCAAGACTGCATGTTGCTTTATCTGCAGATCCCTATATCAGCTTGGTGTACATACAACAATTCTGGGATACGGTACATCAAGATACTGACGTGGAACCGCATGTACTTCATGCAAAAGTAAATAACACTGAGATTGCAATTTCTGAAGCGACGATTCGTGCTGCTCTTGATTTAGGTGGAAATGTTGACGATCCAATATCTTATCCTAACACTCTTATTATGGGTTGTTTTCAACGGTTGGGTTATCGTGGACGACAAAATGATACACAAGCTCGGAAAGGTGGATTAGTTGGTGAATGGAGGTATTTTATGCATGTGATTATTCAATGCATTTCTCCGCGAAAAGCTGGTACCGATGGATTGAAAATGGCTCTTCAAACAGCTATGGTGGCCTTAACATTGAATAAACGATTCATTTTTCCTCTTTATTTCTATCGGGAGATGGTAATGTAGATCAATCCAGCTAAAGGTCAAGGTTTCTTGATGTATCCTCGATTCATTCAAATGATACTCAATCACCTTATTCCAGATCTTCCACAACATGCTATAAGATTAACTTTGACTCCGATGTCAAAACGTATTTTTACCGACTGTACAAAGGTGAAACAGCAAAATGTTGCATTAATTCCAGTTAATACTCCACTGTTTGGGCACTTAATCAATCCTGATTATGTTGCACCACCTAATGACAACTGGTTTCATCTTGATGAACTTGCTCAAGCTCAAGGCGTCAATGTACAACAATAACAACAACAAGTTCCACACCAACAACAAGTTCAACAACAACATATACCAGTTCCACAAATTCCTATTCCTGAACAAGTTCCTATTCCATAAGCTACAGTTGATATACCTATTCCGGAACCAGTTCAAGAAGAGGTCGTTCATGATCCTAATCAAGATCTAGGTATGAACATGGATGATTTTGTTGATGATGCTGTGAACTCGCCCATTCATGAACAAGAAGGGAATGTGTTGATGATGCTGTGAACTCGCCCATTCTAGTTCCAGTTCAAGTGATACGATATCATCTTATGATGACAGCACTGATTCTGATGAATCTAGGGATTTTTCCCCAGGTCATTATGAACGGTTGGCTGCTATTCCACTGGCTAATGCTGGAAAACGCATTAAATCTCAAGCCAGACGACCACGACGCAAGTCTGTTCGGGATCCTCCTTCCGGATCAGTACTTGGAAAAAGATCTTTGGTCGATGAGAGTTCTGACACTGACAGTGACTTTAATCCAGATCCTACACGTCCAAAGTTAATGTCTGCGTCGATTGCTGCTGCAAAATCTTCTCAAGGAGTTGAGGATGCTAATTTTGTTGCTTCTCTAATCATTACTCCTCCATGCTCTAAGGATCCATCTCCAGTTCAATCTCCTGTTCCTCCAGTCATTCCTACTACTTTAAGTCCTTCTATTCCACAATCAACAGCTGGTCCGTCAAAGCCTTCTGATTCTGACAGGATAACTTTCCTTGAATCTCAAATGCTGTCTCTACAAACTCAAGTTAACTCTCTTGTATCTATTGATTCACAACGGCAGCTGGTGATTCAGACTCAAGCTCAACAGATTGCTGATATGCAAGCATTAGTTTCCAAACTCGTTCAGCGTCTTGACGCTCAGGGGGAGTTGAGGATACCTAATACTTGTCACACAGAGTCAATTCAAAGACGTGATGATGAAGACAATGATCCTGCTGGAAATATTGAGGGTGATCGTCAATACACTGACGCTAATCCTATATCTAGAGTTCAGGGGGAGTCGACATCACAATCACTTGAAGGAAACAAAGACAAAGATACTTCTGGTACTAATGAAGAAGAAATTATGTTATTGGAGTTCTTTCAAGATTCAGAAGAAGAGGAAGCTGAAAAGATTGAATGTCTTGATGACATTGACGATTTATTCAATGACATGGAAGATGATATGTCGGATACCGAGATAGAAGAAGGAGAAATTGTAGAGATTGAAATAGAGAAAGATAAAGATAGTTAAGGTGCCGTATAACTTCATCCAAGAAGATGTTGTTCCTGAGTTCTCTTATGACGGAATAACTGACTCTATGGACTCTATTGAAGACGTCACACTGCCTGATGATACAGCTGAGTCAAAGATGGATACTGATGATGAGAATCTTCAATTCCATAAGGGTGCTGAAACTGAAACTACTCACACTGAGTCTCCGAAGATTAATGAAGAACCTGTGATGTACATAGATACAGGGATGACACGAGAACAGTGGAGAGAAGTTGTAAACAGTTGGATGAAGGTGCTACCCAAGTCTCCAGTACAACCTGCTCAGAAAGAGAAATATGTGAATAAAGAGCAGTGTATAGGAAGGATCATAAGTTGGTTCTATGATGGTGAATCAAAAATATTTGCAATAAAACGATCTGACGGTGTTCAATACTTAAAGCGAAGGATCAAATATTTCAATACCTTGCCAAGGTGTGAAATAAATGGTCTAGCTTCAAAGCCACTCATAAATAGATCGAAGAATGGTTTGGCTGATGTGATAGCAAACCTGATAAAGAAAGAAGGTAGTTCGGGTAAGTATGAACGGCTGAAACCACAGAAGGGAAAGAGAGTGAAGAACACAGATCCTAAGACTGGGAAAGTAACCTGGAGATACAAGTATAGACCAGTACGTGCTATTCACAAGATACCATTAAAGAATATTCCTCAAGACTTTCTTGGGAATATGAAATGGTGGTATGTTGATGTTAATACTGGTGAAGCAAGGATTGAAGATAAAGATAATAAGGTCATTGTGTGTTTCTATGACGCAATGAATCTTATTAACTTTTCAAAGAAAGATCAGAGGACTCTGCGAAAGTATGAGATCATGTATACTGATGAATGGAGAGAACAAGGTCTACAGTACAAAAGAGTTTTGGAGATATGCAGAAGATACGGTGTGCATGCAGGAAGCAGACTACCAGATAACTAGAAGAGTTCAAGATAAAGACTGAAGACAGAAGATCAAGCTATTGTCAAGGGGGAGTCTGTTAGGACATAGATTTGTAATGACAAAAGCTTGTAATAGTTAGATTTTATGTCTTTATGTTTTTGATATGTAAATGTATAAAGTTGCTAAGTGTTTTTACTAGTGAGCCTAGAGGCGAACTTGTTAAGTTCGCCTGGTCTATTAGAGGCGAACTTAATAAGTTCGCCTAGGTCTAACTGAGGCGAACTTGTTAAGTTCGCTTAGTCTGTTTCAGGCGAACTTAATAAGTTCGCTTACAGCAGGTTAGTTTCTATATATATGTGTTTACAGAGTCATTAGACATAGAATAGAACTGAGAGAACTAGAATTGTCTGATTTAGTCTGTAAACCATTGTGAATCTGAATATAACGAGAAGTTTATTTACGCGTGTTGTTTGAATTGTCGGTTAGTATGCAAATGTTAACATGAAGGATTCCGCACTTCCTGTTATAGCAACGTCATATCACGAGTTCGATCAGTAGTTGAGTTACCTGGACCTACAGATTCTTGAATCTAAAGGTCCACTCGATAGGCTCAAAGCTAAAAAAGGCAGCAACCTTCTTGGCAGTATCCGGAGCAGGAGGAGCAAGTATGTCAAACTTCGGCGCTGAAATAAAAACCAAAAAGATAGAGTTAATTTCCTGGAAATCAAATCACCAAAGATCCTACAAGATAGAGCCCTACCCTTCACAATCCACTTGATTGACAACTTATCCCCACCAGGAATCGAATCTCTTCTCACGAAAAAGAAATTATTTTTCCATTTCGAATCATTCCGAGTAGTTTTCAAGATTAAGTGGGTCATGCCGGTTTTGAATTGAAACAGAAATCGAGAAGAGCCCTGGCTCCGAAGATTGTAAACATGGGCTAATTCCAAACCAGAAAACTCTATGGCATGATGTTTAATCAAGAATTCTAGGGTATGTAAGGTTCACCAAACCATAGGCATGATTTGGGCATAGCTAAGACCACTCTTCTGGAAGAAGTTAGTGGTAAGAGGGGGAAACGGATATGTAAAGCCAAGAGAAAATGGAAAGAACGGAAAGCAAACCCAGCTATCAGAGGTAAAATCGGCTCTGGTATTGGGATCAAAAGGTTTAAATATGGTGTTTTCAGGGAAAAAAGCCACTAAATTTGAAGGATTGAATATCAAGATCCGTGAATGTGCACCTTTCAGAATATGGATTCACTATTAAATTCTGACTACAGAGATCATTGGAAGGAGTAGAAGAACGAGTATTCTTCTAGGCCATTTCGAAAGAAAAAATAAGAAAAAATAAGAAAAAGATGAGATTGTTACCTGGAATCTCAAAGAGAAAATGAAGAAGATGAAGTCGGAATGAAGTGAAAAAAGAATAATTATGTGTAATTATAACCGCATCGATTCACGTCTCCTCACACCCTCGTTTCCTGCACCACGTCTTATCAAGCAGCCGTAATAAGTGATAAATTTGAAATTAAAAAATTTTACAGCTGTAACTCGTAAGAACAGCTGTCAAATTTTGGGGACAATTGTTACTGGTTAAAATTCAGAGCAGGATCCTTAGTAATGCGTGATCCAAGATCCGGTATCCTAATAAGGTCAGTATCCTGAATATTACTAACGGCTACTTGTTTATTGCTTTATTATTCGCAGGAAGAACGTGTGCGACCACTAACACCTAAAGACTCAGACGTAGAGTTAAATGAAACGTGTGGAATGTGCGTAGAAGGCTTTACAACGGTCATATGAGAAGATAGAGTCAAAGACTAGAATTTCAGATAGTTAGTTATCCATATTTTTGTATTTAATACGCAATAGATCGAATAGGAAAACATACAACACCCGCACTCACGATTACTGTAACACTTAGCATACGATCTCATTTGCTCTCTTTGTACTCAACAGTTTCAATTTTATAAAAGTTATCAAGGCAGCCAGACTTTCGTCGGCTCCCGAGGTTTTATGCCGGAGATCATCAAGGATCAAGGGCTTTCCTCGTAATCATCTGTGTCGATCGTTACTTTTTTATATAGTTTCATATTGATTTTGCAAAGCACTCTACCTCACTTTCGAATTTTGGTTACAAAGTTAGTTCACGTAATTTTTACCCAAAACAACATAGTAGATGTCATCACTTTCCCGAGCCATGGCGTCATTGGTCAATATTCTGTCGAAGATAGATTGACCAAAAAGTTGAGAACGCATTACTCATTACATACTCAAAACCCTATCCTGACTCACTTGGAAGGACGGCTACTTTGTTGCTTCCTGTAACTCGTAACCATGAATTAGTTTCACTTCTCGAAGACGCATTTCATGTGCATGTTTGTTTCGTGTGCATGTTCGCATCTACAATCCGCTGGATTGGACTCTCGTATTGTGTTTAACTCAAGTGAATACTCGAATCAAATGATTCCCGACTACTCATCCTTATATGAGTCCTAGTTGATCAACTTATGGTTGATGACTAAGCTTCTCAATGACTTATCATATCTGACAACACTCTGTACTCAGCAATACAAACTAAAGTACATTATGACACAGGACAGGGAGAACTAGGGTGAGCATGCAAAGCAAATTATAATTACAGGTTCACACGTAATAGTAATTTGAGGTGCATGCAAGTACTGGCGGAACCTAGTGTGTGGATAAATGGTCCTAATCTGTGATTTACAGACTTAAGTTTCCACTGTTGGAAGAAATTCTCGTAACCCGCTCAACGGCTAGTTGGTATCGTTAGACCTGTTCAATAGTTGATAGACACAACCATCAGGTTGAAGATGTTTACAGATGATGTGAATGTTTTGATATAGTAAAATATAAGTAAATATATTTTTAGATTGATTTCGCAAGATCAGGTTTTATATTTATAAAATGATAATTACGTTAACTTAAAATACACACAATTGGCAAGTGTACCTATCGCAGTGTAATATAGTTAGGTAAGAACCAAGTATCTAACCAATGGACACGGTCGAGTTCCAATACTCAACTTTTGTTATCGTTTAGCCGTATTAATTAGTGAGTGGGTTTTATGTGCGTGTGAAGCAGAAAAATAAATGACGGTAAAGTAAATACGATAAAAGTAAAAACGTGCGTGAAGTGTGTAACAGAAATGTAAATAGCAGAAGAGTAAATAGCAGAAAAGTAAATAAAGCGAAAATGATCAGATTACGGATAGTATTGCTTCGGGATTTGAATCATCTTGGTACGTGATAATGTTAAGTTGATTAATTCAGTGGTATGACTACTACAACCTTGTGACCCGGGTCACCGCTAGAGCCTCATCCTCACTACACTTGATTCACAAATTATTATATTTAAAAGTAGTAGTGCCTCCCGTTAGAGACAACATTTACCCTCTACCCATCGAATGGTCATCTTCGGGTTAGTTTAAGACATCGGACTCAAAATGTTTTATATTAAAGTTAAATAGGTGATTATATTTTGCTCACCAGGAGGCGGTGTAACAATGGGATCAAGTATAAAGATGTACCATTCCCAACATGAGTTCACCAGATCTTGGTCGCTTAATAATCTCGTATAAAGACGTACGATCTTAGAAGTATAGACAAGCCTTGGCTTATCAATCTCTGCTCGTATAAAGACGTACGAGTTTCAAAGGAAGTTTGATTAAAAAGGGTTTTACGATCTTACTCTTTAAAATCAAGACACTCACAAATATAAAGACGGATTTAGACAATAATAAAAGCCCATCAAAAGATGGTTTTTGAGAACAAATTAGTTAAATACATAAACATACCACTTCATTAATAGGTTAAACATTAACATGCACCAAACATCATCTTCACCCTATCAATACAAAGAAGTTTTAGCCACGAATGGCCATAACGACTAGCGTAATGATGAGTTTCGTAGGCTCCCCAATTGTGAAACAAGGAGGAAGAGCCCCTCTACTCTCTACTCTAACTACGAGAATGTTCTCTTCTTGAGTGTTCTTTAGGTCTGGATTGGTGTATAGAATGAAGAACTCAAGCCTCCTATTTATAGGCCTCAAAATGTGCAATGCACGACCGTGCAATGGGTTGCACGGTCGTGCAAAGGCCCAGGGAATCAAACAGGGTACAGAGGACACGGTACTGGGCCGTGGGGAGCAGGAGGACCAATGCACGGCCGTGCAATGGTCGTGCATCCTCCTGCTTTTCCCCAGTTTTGTCTTGTAGCTTCTTGTTGACCATTGTTGACCAATTTTGACTTCTTAGGGGTCAATGCTCCGGGAATGAAGCTTCTAGAAGCTTGAATTCTTGGTGTTTTTGATAGGATTTAGCTTGATTTATATTTTCAACACCGAATAACCTACAATTATAAAATATAAGTAATTTTAAGCATAAATTGCAAGGTTACTATTCAATTAGTACCATAATGTGGGATTATTATGTATGTTAAATATGTATTAATGATGACATTTCAACAGACACATTAAGTTATCATTAATGGAATCCATCATGTTATTTTCACTCGTGTAAGAGTCTTAGTGACCTTAAGACTATCATCCAACTTGATCAAGGAAACCATCTTGATTGAAACTCTAATAGGATCTCATGGCAAACCTATCTACTCCAAGTATGTAAGTGTAATATGAAGAATTCCTTCTAAGCTAACACCTTATTTCTTGCACTCCAAGAATAAATTTCATTTGACCCTATTACCTTATCTTGTGACTAATCCTCAGCCTAATTTGATTTATACCCCAGCATACCCAACTCTACAATTGGATTTCTTTCTTCACAAAATGATCCAGTTGTTCCAATGACATTAGAAAACGGGGATTTAATCTAACCAACCATCAATTGAACGCGATTACTTAAACAGACAACCTATCCCTTGTATTACTAGAATCTATATCTCATTAGATTTTTTCTCTTTCCTACATGTGAACCTCTTCCCTTGACCTTAGCATTGACCGACGCTTATAAACACGGGTCTCAGTAGGGGTCTCGGCATGACTTCACAAATTTCATGTTGGTGCGGTCGTACTCCAAATCTATTAGAAGCCAAGTATACTATTGAGATAGCAGTCGGTCAGAAAATCGAAACAACTCACATTCTTAGAGATGTAAACTAGGATTGACTAATCATAAGCTTGACATTGACCTCAGGCCAGTTACACTTCGCAGCTTTGACATAATCGTTGGCATAGATTGGTTATCTAAGAACCAAGCCAAAATCATTTGTCGTGACAAAATCGTTTGCCTTCCTCTCCCGATTGGAGAAACCCTTTCTGTCCAAGGCAAAAGGAGTGGTGCAGTCGTTGGTATCATATCCTTCATGAAAGCACAAAAGGTGTCTTCGAAAA
Organism: Smallanthus sonchifolius; assembly: GCA_023525975.1. Lineage (NCBI taxonomy): Eukaryota > Viridiplantae > Streptophyta > Magnoliopsida > Asterales > Asteraceae > Smallanthus > Smallanthus sonchifolius. The sequence goes on from CM042043.1 coordinate 24,904,033, forward strand.
GGTCATACTGCTATTTTGTCTCTCGTCGCCGAGCAGCCATCCGGGCAGAAGAAGATTGACGACATCCCGATCGTATGTGACTATCCAAAAGTATTTCCCGAATACTTGCTTGGTCTTCTGCCGCATCGTCAAGTAGAATTCCAAATCGAACTGCAAGAGTTATTGGTTAAAGGTTTCATCCGACCTAGCTCATCGCCATGGGGAGCTCCAGTCCTATTTGTCTAGAAGAAGGACGGGACTTTCCGCATGTGCATCGACCATCGTGAGCTGAGAAAAAAAAGTGACTATCAAGAATCGTTATTCTCTACCCCACATTGATGATCTGTTTGATCAACTCCAAGGATCAAGTTTCTATTCCAATATAGATCTTAGAACCGGTTACCATCAACTAAGAGTCCGAGATGAGGATATCTCTAAGACTGCCATCATAACTAGGTATGGCCATTACGAGTTTTTAGTCATGACATTCGGATTAACCAACGCACCCGCGGTGTTCATAGACCTCATGAACCATGTGTGTAAGCCTTACCTTGATTAGTTCGTCATAGTTTTCATTGATGACATCCTTATCTATTCTAAGAACTAAGAAGAACATCAGGAACACCTACGTTTGATTCTGGAATTTCTAAAGCAAGAGCAACTTTATGCTGAGCTTTCCAAGTGCGAATTTTGGATTCGTGAAGTTCAATTTTTAGGACATGTGGTCAACGAGAACGGAATACATGTCGATCCATCTAAAATAGAAGCCATCAAGAATTGGGCATCACTGACGACCCCGACAGAGGTGCGACAATTTCTGGGATTGGCTGGCTACTACCGTCGATTCATCGAGGGATTCTCAAAGATCGCTCAACCCCTCACTACTCTAACTCAAAAGGGTAAACCCTATACCTGGAGCAACACTCAAGAATCAGCATTCCAACTCCTTAAACAGAAACTCTGCAGTGCACCCATCCTAGCTCTTCCGGAAGGGACGGATGATTTCATGGTGTATTGCGATGCATCCATTCAGGGTCTTGGTTGTGTGTTAATGCAATGAGAGAAAGTGATCGCATACGCTTCTCGTTAACTAAAAGTCCATGAGAAAAACTACACAACTCATGACTTAGAGTTGGGATCTGTAGTTTTTGCACTAAAGATCTAGAGACATTACTTGTACGGTACCAAGTGCACTATCTACACCGATCATAAGAGTCTTCAGCATATATTTGAATAGAAAGAATTAAACATTCGACAACGTCGTTGGATCGAACTCTTGAATGAATATGATTTTGCTATCAAGTACCATTCGGGTAAGGCTAACGTGGTAGCCGATGCCTTAAGCCGGAAAGAAACTAAACCCAGAAGAGTTCAAGCATTACAACTCACTATCCATCCTGGACTACCCGATCAAATCCGTAGTGCTCAACTTTAAGCCCTGAAATAGGAAAACTTTTAAGTAGGTTCAAAAAGCCGATGACTTTCATTATTTAATCAACAAAAAATGACATTGTGGACTGGTTACATGTAATAAGGACAATTACATTTCTTCGGTATTTTTTTGGTTGATTTGTTGTATATTTATATGTAAATCCATTAATTCTACGCATCTTTCATTTTGATCGTCATCCAAATAATCATGATCAATATTCAACCCCCAAATCATTTTATGGTAATGTATAAAACATTTTATTCATTGTTCAATTGTTAACTAAGTATGTATGTTTTTTTTCAAACGCTATGATGTATGTAACATGTGATGAAAATTAGATGATAATGTCATCTAAACTTATTCAAGTAAAAATATATGAAATCATGAGAATATTATATATATTTAATATCATATTACATATATATAATCTTACTACATATATGTATTACAATATTATATACATGTAACACAATTTTATGTATAAGCAATATCATAATACATATATGTATTTGTTGGAACCTAGTAGTCCATAGAAATCAATCAGTTTTAGAATTGTATAACTTTATAGTTTTCGGTTGAAAACTTTACGTTTTCGGTCGAAAAGTATTTTCAACCGAAAATACTTATCGATCAGAAAATTTCGATCGAAACTTCTTTAGTATAAATAGTCTTGTCTTTTGTATTTTCAAGTAACTATTCTCATTTGTATTGTTTTGATTCAAAATATATCAGAGAGAATTTCTGTGTTTTTGTTGTTATTCTGTGATTTACATTGATGGTATAATGAAGATTATCAACATGTTTGAATGCATCCTGTGTGATTGATTCTATCCTTGTTCATATTTGATTCGATCATTTTGGAGAGACTTTGATTTCTGGATTGATTCTGCCAATTCAGAGAGTGATTGAAGAGTTTATCCTTGAATATCAGCAGATCAGAGGGATTCACAAGTGGTATCAGAGCTGTTGGTTAAAAGCTCTTGGTATTCAAGAAGAATTTTAGTCATAATTGATCGAATTGAAGTAATTTGGGTGCCATTGTTGTTGATTTCAAGCTAATATTTATGGAGATGAAGTTTGCATCAAGTTTGGAGACTTGATTTACTCGGATCCTCAAAGAAAGTTTTTGGTCAATCCAAGTGTTCTTCTATTGAATTCCCCAAAAAGTCTGTTTGAAGAAGCTGAATTCAGTTTTTGACCAAAAAGTATTGTTCAAAATTTCATCTGTGTTCGAAATATTCAGACTTTTCGACCGAAAAGTATTTTCCGAAAAGAGTTTTTGACCATTCAAGTTTTCGACCGAAAAGTTCAAATTTGGAAATTTTTCTGATTTTGGCCAAGTTTCAAATTACAAGTACAAAATGCTCGGAAAGGTATATGATACTGAGAGGGTTATTGGGAAATCACCATCGATGCTGAAATCAATTTAAGAATTTTCAAATTGAAAAATAATGATGAAGGCGTACTTCAAGTTTACTGAACACACACTTTGGGAATCAATTGTGAAGGGTCCTCATATTCCTAAGACTGCAAATGCTGATGGGTTAGTCCCGATTGCATATCCTGATCTTTATTCAGAGGAAGATAAGAAGTTAATTGAGACGGATAACAGAACATTGAGTTCTATTATTCTAGCACTTTCGACTGAGTAGTATTTGAATTTTGAGCAACATGAAACAGCTTAGGGTTTGTGGAATGCTTTATGCTTAAGATTTGAAGGAAATGCAGCTCTTCAGGAAAGCAAAACCGATCTTCTACTGAAGCAATATAACATGTGTAGTTATAAGAAGAATGAGACTCTCAGTGAGCAGGTGACCAGGTTTACAACCATGATCAACAGATTGAGAAAAATGGGAGTGAAATTTGAAGAGTATGATCTAGGGAAGAAGCTGTTAGACTCATTACCAGATTGCTGGAGCATACCTTGTATGCTAATCAAGAACACAACTCCAGATCTGAAGAGTAAAACCCTTGATGATATTATTTGTATGATCGAGTCTTATGAATTGGATGCAAAGAAGAGAGAACTGAACAACCAGGATAAACAAAACAATTCAGGTTCAACAAATGCAGCACTATTCTCTAGAATTATTGAAGGAAGTAGTGAAACAAAATCTGAGAAAAGCAAAGGTTGTTGTAAACACTCCTCTGGTGAGAAAGTCAAGTCATCTGGACAAATCCTTGAAGATCAGATTGCTCTGTTCGGAGCTTTCATGAGCAGCTATGATGCATTGGTGACAGGAAAGTTACAAACTATCATGCATGATGTAGAGGATCTTGTTCAGATCAACCCTGATGACTTAGAATATATGGACTTGCAATGGCAGATGGCCATGATAGCTGTAAGGGCTAAAAAGTATCTACAGAAGGTTGGGAAGGACAAGCTTCAGTTTGGGAAAAAGGTTGGTTTTGAAAAAGCAAAACTCCAATGCTACAACTGTGAACAACTTGGTCACTTCGCTCGAGAGTGTACCAAGGACAAGAAAAAGAAGGTTAAGGGAAGCGGAGTTAAGCTAATAGAAATGATTGATGAGACTGACAAATCAAAGAAGGCTCCAATTGCACTCATGTCAAAACAGCTCAGCAATTGTGAATGGGAAGATGAGATCGAGGATGTTGAGGTTGAACTAGATGAAGCCTTGATGGCTGAAATTGAAGATTCAAGGAAACCAGCTGAGATTGCCAGTGTTTGTGTGCTCAAAACAGATTCTAAAGGAAAGGGCAAAGCTGTTGATTCTGATGAAACTTTATCTGAGAGTGAGGTAAATTCTGATAATGAATCTGACATATGTTCCTCATTGTGTGTAAAAAGAATGCAGAATTATCATGCAGCCAACACATTCTTACTTGCTGAAAATGAAAAACTAAAAAGAGTAAATAAAGAATTGAAACAAAATGAAGTAAATTTTACACGAAAAATTAAAGCACTATTGAAAGACAATGTAACATTTAAACAATACTTAGAAAGGGTTAATAAATGAAAGGGTGATAGTTGCAAAGTGGAAAATAAAGAATTGATTGTTTTAATCAAAGATCTTTCAGAAAAACTTGTCACATCTGAAACTGAGTTAATAAAAGAAAGGGTGATAGTTGCAAAGTGGAAGATGCAACAAAATGTCTTTGATGAATGTGTGAGTAAACAAAGAACCGTTTACATCAAAGACGGGTTGGGTTACAACAAAGTTCCACATCCTAATAACTTTGTACCATTTCCTGAACTGCATGAATCAAACGAGTTGATGAATGCGGGTACCTCTAACTTTCATGATATATATATAAGTGCAGATATAAACTCAGGGTGTGTGGATGATGATAGTGAACTTGATGGAGTTTTCAGCTTTCAATAAACAGTGCACTAGGGAGTTTATAAGGGATTGCAAACATTACCTAGATGTTGACTGTAATCTAAATAGATTTGTTTCAGTTTCTACTGTTAATGTTGATGTAAACAATGTTCAAGTTTCTGATTCTGATTCTGATGCTTCTTATGTTTCGGCATGTTCTACTAATGTTTGTGATGATTTTGATTGCATGTCTGAAGTGTCATCAACATCCACTTTCTTTGATAACGTGGTGCGTACAACTAGAGATTATGTTCCACTTCATAAAGTCTCAAGTCTAGCTGGTGATGTGGTCTTAGATGAGTTTGGAAATCCTTTGATTCAAGAGTATGATTTGTCAAGTGAGAGACTAAAGAAAAATGAAGTCATAGCACTAGAGAATCATATTCTTACCATTGAGATAGAGAGCAATACAGTTGTCAAAGTCAAAGTTAGTGTACCAACAACTGTCCAAAGAAAGTCTTGGTGTGTCAAAGGCAAATCCATTGATGTCATAGACCAGTTCATTGATGTCAAGGATAAGCCTGTTCAAATCAAAGGACAATTAAGAAAGAAAGTTTGTGGCCTAAAGAGTGAAGTAGGCGAGTGTTCAAAGTCAAAGTCAAAGTCAAAGCCTAAAAGCTACAATTGCTTTGTGTGTGGTCAAGTTGGACACTTTGCGAGAAATTGCAAACACAATTCTAGTAAGTCAAGGTTCACAAAGAACAAAGAGAAAGTTAAGAGCAAAGTTACTCAGCACTTCAGGAGAGCGTCTGAGAACGACAGTGTGTCAGAGTCCAGAGTGACACAATGATACAGTCGTGATTACTTGCTTTCTAGAAATTGTCATGCTTTATATTCAAATGTTTGTCGTAATTATGTGCTACCAAATTTTGAGGACACACGTGTCCCAAAAGGTTCACAATATGTGAAGAAACCTAATCAACCAATCTATTTTGCTAAAGAAAAAATGACTAAGAAATGTGAGAAAAATGTTGGTTATGTTTGGAAAGTTAAAAATGAACAGTCTTCACATATGGTTGGAACAAAGAAGAATATACACTTGAAAGAACAAGTCGTTGTGACTAAGATTGTAAAAGGTCAAAGTTAGCCCGGGTCAAAGATGATATTGGTACTTGTTTCTCATTAAGTTTGTCTTGAATGTGCAGAGTTTAACCGGGAGGACTATTAATAATGCTTAGCATGTTGATAGCGGTTGCTCAAGGGATATGACTGGACAAAGAGAAATTCTGGAAAACTTTCGAGCTTTTGATGGTGGTTTTGTTGCGTTTGTTGGAGATAAAAAGGGAGAAAAAATTACTGGTCAAGGAATAGTGTCGAATGATCTCATAACATTAGAGAAAGTCAATTTTGTGTCTCAATTAGAATTCAACTTACTAAGTGTTTCTCAAGTTTGTGATAAAGACATACCAGTCCATTTTACTACAAAGGAGTGCTTGTTCTTAAAGCATGGACCGGTTATTCCAGAAGAAATGATTCTAATGCATGCTCCAAGGAAGTTCAACACATATGTGGTTGACATGTATGATCATACTACACTAGTAAATGTCTCATGCTTGTTATCATAAGCAACTGGTTCAGAATCTTATTAGTGGCATCGAAGAATGGGTCATGTGAATTTGAAGAACATGAATAACTTGGTGCATAAAAATTTGGTGCGAGGATTGCCAAAGAAAGAGTTCATAATTGAAGAAAATTGCATGTCATGTGCAAAGGAAAAACAACACAAGAAGTCCCATCCAAGAAAAACCATAACACCTTTTACTAGACCTTTATTTCTCATACATATGGATTTGTTCGGTCCAGCTCGAGTTAAAAGCATTGCGAAAAAGTCATATTGTCTTGTTATCACAGGTGACTTTTCAAGATTTTCATGTGTGTTTTTCCTTTCAACAAAGGATGAGACACTTAAAACAATCATTGATTTTGTCAAAAGAATAGAAAACATCTGTGATAGCAAAGTTTCAATCATTCGCAGTGACAATGGAACACAATTTAAAAATAAACTGATAAATTCGTTTTGTGCAGAAAAAAGGAATAACACATCAGTATAGTGCTGCAAGAACACCACAACAGAATGGAGTGGCTGAAAGGAAGAATAGAACTTTAATAGAAGCTGCTCGAACAATGCTTGTCGATTCAAAGTTGCCAATTATTTTCTGGGCTGAAGCAGTAAACACGGCATGCTATGTTTTGAATAGAGTTCTTATGGTGAAGCAACTTACAAAGACTTCCTATGAACTATTCTATAAACGAAAGCCATACATAAAGTTCTTTAGAGCATTTGGTTGTTCTTATACACTGTTAAATACACAAGATTTATTGCCAAAATTCGCAGCTGTTGGTGATGAATGCTATTTCTTGGGTTATTCTTCATATCAGAAAACTTATAGAGTGTACAACAAGAGAACCAAAATTGTTCAAGAATCTTACTATGTGGAGTGGCAAGAACTAAATACTCCTCGAGATCAAAATGGACCTGACTGGTTCTTTGATGCTAAATTAATCTTCAAGACCTTTGATCAGCACTTCAAATGGATTCTAATGAAGCAAGTACTTCATGTACTATAATTGAGCCTTTTACAAGCAGTGATCTATTTGTTGGAAAGTTTTTGGTTGGACCACAGAATGTGAAGATTCAAAATGAGATGTCTGAAAATGTTACTACGTCAACTCAAACACAAAAAGATCTTGTTGATAATTCTATCACTAATGTTGATTCCGAAGTACAAGAAGTTCCAAGTACTGATGATGAACCAGCAGTTAATGAAGTTCAGTCGGATCGTGTAAATGATCAGACTGAGGATGTAATTCAAACAAGTTCTTCAAGTGTTGAAGATTCAAATGTTCATGTACCTGAGTTAAATGATTCACACATGTCAGAGTCTGTGGAAGTAGAACCTATTCCAAATCATCGAATTCATTCTGCTCATCCAGTTGAGAATATTATTAGATCTCATGAGGATGGAGTTAAGACAAGAAGTCAAGCTGGAAATATTAATGTCTGTTTTTACTCCTGCTTCTTATCTCAAGAGGAACCAAAGAATGTTACTGTTGCTATACAAGATCCAAGTTGGATTGAAGCTATGCAAGAAGAACTCCTTCAGTTTAAGAAGTTAAACGTGTGAAATCTTGTGGACTTACCTGAGGGAAAATATCCAATTGGAACGAAGTCGGTATTCACAAACAAAAAGGTTGATCATGGGATTGTAGTTCGTAACAAAACACGTCTGGTTGTACATGGTTTTTATCAATAGGAAGGATTGGATTATGATGATGTCTTTGTTCCTGTTGCACGAATTGAAGCCATACGTATCTTTTTGGCTTATGCACCATACAAGAAGTTTACTGTATATCAAATGGATGTAAAAACAGCTTTTCTGTATAGGGTGGTAAAGGAAGACGTTTACGTGAATCAACCACCGGGTTTTGAAGATCCAGCTCATCCATTTCAGGTGTATAAGATTGATAAAGCACTGTACGGGTTACATCAAGCGCCTCGTGCGTGGTATGAAACCTTGTCAACACATCTTACATTGAATGGCTTCGTTCGTGGAACAATTGACAAGACCTTATTCATGAAGAAATGTGATGCTGATCTATTAATTGTACAAGTTTATGTCGATGATATTATCTATGGGTCAACAAATGAAGCTCTTTACAAGGAATTTGAAGAAGTCATTACATTAAAATTCGAAGTGAGCTTGATGGGAAAAATGCAGTTCTTTCTGGGGTTACAAGTTGATAGTCTGAATCTAGGATTCTTATCCATCAGGCTAAATATGTGAAAGATATTCTAACAAAATTCAAGATGAATGATTGTAAATCAACTTCAACACCAATTTCTCCCCATGAACCTCTCACTATGGATTTGTTTGGAGTTGAAGTTAATCAAAAGATGTATCGGTCAATGATTGGCTCGTTGATATATCTCACTATAAGTCGACCGGATATCATGTTTGCATTTTGCTCCTGTTCCAGATATCAAGCTGCTCCAAAAGTATCTCATGAATCGGTTGTTAAACGAATATTTTGATATCTTAAGGGCCGAGTAAATTTAGGTTTATGGTACCCTTCTGATTCTGAATTTAATTTCTTTGCTTACACTGACAGCGATTATTGAGGTTGTAACTTGGACAGGAAGTCAACTTCAGGTGGATGTCAATTTTTGGGGGAGAGACTGGTTTCTTGGCAGTGTAAGAAACAAACGAATGTATCCACATCAACTGCTGAAGCTGAGTATACTGCTGCCTCGAGCTGTTGTTCACAAGTTATATGTATTCAACATCAAATGCTAGATTTTGGAGTGAATTTCCTCGAAACTCCGATTTATTGTGACAACGAGGCAGTGCTCGGAATAGTCAAAAATCCCATTCAGCATTCCAAAACAAAGCACATTGCGATCAGGTTACATTTCATTCGTGACTGTTTTGAGAATGGGCTGATTAAAGTGGTCCATGTCGATACCCTAGAGCAAAAAGCCGATATTTTTACAAAATCCTTTTCAACTGATCGGTTTAACTCTTTGGTTGAGATGTTGGGGATGATTTCTTTTTAAAATATATATATATATAATGTCCATTTTTGAACTAAAAGACCTTAAAAAAATCTGTTAAAATGTCCATTTTTGAACTGAAAGACCTTAAAAAAAAACTGAATATGTTGATAAGTGTGTCTGATTGACGTATAAATAGGAAATGATAGTACAAGTGTGTGTTGAGCTTATGCATGAATTGGATATGATGGTGACATCGGTTACAATGTTTGATATGCTGGTAGGCTCTGCATATGTAAATTAGGCGGTATCTGTGTGATTAACTAAATTGCAATCTTAGTGTTATCCTCATCGAATATCGGTACTTTCTTTATTCGAATGCTAAGTGAATCAATTCATACCATGAGACCATGATCTTGATGGGTTTTTAGCACAATTCGTTTAATCTATTGACTATACCCGTCAAATATACAATTTAGAGTTAAACGTCTTTTTACAGCTGATAGTTCTGGTGAAAATCTCGGATGAAAACCAGAAAGTCAGTCTGTCCCTCCCTTTGAATCATTCGTGATTTCAATTGACATATCCAATATTCTATGGATATCCGCATGCCCGAATCAAATCTGATTCCAAAAGTTCATCACTACATGTTATATCTCATATGAATCATATTGATTCAGTGTTCGTTGCATCAGAAACCAAGATACAAGAATCAAAAAGATTCTCATCAAATCCATTTGGATTATTTTTTCTATGCTAAAAACACTACCCTCATGCTGGTGATTGGATTATGTTTAGGTGAAACTTTGTGTTGTGTATTAGTTTAATCCATCTCGATGTTTGGATACACTTTGTATTGATAAAATCTCGATGTTTGGATACACTTTGTATTGATAAATCTTACCTTAAATGTCACACAGTATCTGCTGAAATATGATGTTTGAGTTTAAGCTGAAAAATATACTGGCAATCAAGGTTGAACTGTTTAGATCCTGATTTGATATGTAGTGTAGTTAAGACAGTATACATTTATGATCCTATGTCAGTTCAGTTCACCAAAAGAAAATGAAAAATAAAAAAAATGTTGAAATATGTGTGAGAAAAAGTCAAAAAGAAAAAAGTAGGAATAAATGAATAACTATGTGTTTTGTTAAGTGTTTATCTGTTTTCTGTGTTTGAAGAAGAATAATAAGTTTTTTTTTGACAAAAAAATATTGTGTAAATGTGTATTCTTATTTGGTTATGATTGTGATTGTGAAAATTATTAAAAATTAGAACATGCCTTAATGATGTCAAAATAGACTTAAATATATATATATATATATATATATATATATATATATATATATATATAACAAAATAAAATAAAGTTGGTTTGAAAATTTTCAAAATTCAATAAGTTTGGAGTTTTCGGTCGAAATCTCTTGACCGAAAAAGTATCATCTGAAAAAGTTTTCGATCGAAAAGTTACAACCAAAGTTTTCGTTGGTTTGTTTGGCAACTCATAGAAGATTTAACTTCTCAAGGATGATATTTGAAGCAATGGTTAGCAACTTTATACAAATGATCATCAATACATTGCTGCCAAATCTGGAAAATGATGGTGTTAAACTACCGTTAGAGGCAATGCAAGAAGTAATCTTCAGTAGTATGAATAATGTCAGAAAGACAAGCAAGTTCAGTGGAACTGTAACACCTTTATTTCCAAATATGCTTGAAGAAAATCCAGATTTCAATCTTGAAGATGAAATTGATGACTTGATGGCTGAAGATATAGAGGATGGAGTTGACAGTGATAGTGATGAAAATGATCAAGGTAATAATGATGATCAGGGAAATGATGACGATCAAGGTCATGATGGTGGTCAAAGAAATGTGTTACCAGAAGTTCAGCAAGAAGTTCAAGTTCATGTTGAAGAACCGAGGGTTGATACACATATGGGTGAGTATGAAGCACATGACCTGATTTTTGAAGATAACAGAGTTCCTGAGGTGAATGAAGAGCTTATAGAACCGTTGTTAACTCACACAGAAGAATTCATAGATGAAACTGAAGATATTTTAAGTGTAAATACTAAAGTGTTGGAAGTTCATGATGAACAGTTAACAGCAACAGCAACAGCAATAAACCCATCAAAGAAGAGGAAAGAGCCTGAAAAGTCAAAGATCGTACCTTCCAGACCTCCTCCGTCTAAGGGTATCATGTTTACAAATCCAGAACAAAGAAAGAAGAAGAAAACAACAACCACTGCACTTGATAAAGGCAAAGGCAAGGCAAAAGAAGTTCCAAAGAAGCAAAAGTCTAAGAAGTCAAAGAATTATGGTTTGGTTAACGAAGAGTTTTTGAATTATGCTACAAGAGAAACTGCGGATGTAGTTAGTTAGCTGAAAACTCAAATCTCCAATCTACAAAGCATAGAAGCTGCAAATACAAGAGAGATAAGAGAATTGAAAACAAAAAGCAACAAACATAAGGGTTTACTTGAAAAGCAACAGCAGCAAATTGATCAACTTCAGAGGATTGTTCAAGATTTGATAGCTCAGATTGGTGCTCCAATTGTCACTAATCAAGAAGAGAATATTGAAGATGTACAGAGTTCGGTAGCCATTGAACCACTTCCTTCTACAAGTGGACAAGTTCAAACTCCAGTCTTTGAAGCAAATATGTATGAAGACAACACTTTATTTGATGTTGATATACTTCTTAATGACGAAGGTGAAGGTTTGGAAAGAACTGATGAAAATCAAGAAGAAACAGAGAAGGAAGAAGAAGAAGAAGATAATGAATAAGTGGTGATTACTTGTGAAAGGAGAAATGATAATGATTCTTCAGATGATGATAACAACAGTGGTAGTGCTGGAGGTGTTGGTGGAAATGATAGAACGACTGAAGATACTGAACAAGATAATCAGACCAACACTGAATATAAGAAATATGAATATGAACAACAGCAAACCTATGTAGAAGAAGATGGCTCGGTATTTGGGAAGATGGATAAATTGGTTGATGAACGAGAACCATTTACAGTTCCTAAAGATGTTGAACCACAAGTTGAAAAGTCAAAGGCTACAAAGATAGACAAGAGCTCTTGGTGGACAGTGACTGAAAAGCCATCCATTGTTGAAAGGCTTACACAAAAATCAAGAGTAAAAAAACAAGCATTGACTGGAGAAATTTTGGCTTGGATGTACGATGATAATAAGAAGATGTATGTGATTAAGAGAGGAGAAGTAAATATCCAATATTTTGATCGGACCTCAAAGTTGAAATCTTTGCCATACTGGGATATTAGAGGGTTGAGTCACTTGAAGATGATCAATCCTTCAAACAATACATTTGCTGCTAATTTTAAAGAGTACATGTAGAAAGAATGTAGTAAAGACAAGTTTGAGAATGTCAAGCCACAAGTACCTGAATGCCGACAGTTGAAGAGAAAAGACAAGAATGATAAAAGAAGATTCAGGTATATAGTGAAGCCAGCAGATACAGTTTCTATTGTATACGTCCCAGCAAGAAAAGAAACATTCATCAAAAGCTTCAAAAAGTGGACGTATGACAGGAAAACTCATGAAGCTGTGATCGTGCAGGATAAGTCACCAGAATTTAGAGTTTTTGATCCAGTTGACTTATTCAGTTTATCTGACGAAGATCTGAAGGTGTTGTACAAGAATCCAATCAAGTGTGATATGAGCACGAAGATTAAAGTTGAAGCTAAGTTGTACATGAGAGTCGTGGCTCGGTGTTTGTCAAAAAGACAAGAAGCTGAAGTAATCAAGAAGTGACTTGATGCTCTGGATGCCAAGAAACTAAAAGTTAAAGCCAAGACCAAGCCTGCAAAAGACAACACATGAAGAATTGATGTTTTGTGGACTAGGGGGAGATTGTTGGAACCTAGTAGTCCATAGAAATCAATTAGTTTTAGAATTGTATAACTTTAGAGTTTTCGGTCGAAAACTTTAAGTTTTCGGTCAAAAAGTATTTTCAACCAAAAATACTTTTCGATCAGAAGATTTCGATCGAAACTTCTTTAGTATAAATAGTCTTGTCTTTTGTATTTTCAAGTAACTATTCTCATTTGTATTGTTTTGATTCAAAATCTCTCAGAGAGAATTTCTGTGTTTTTGTTGTTATTCTGTGATTTACATTGCTCGTATAATGAAGATTATCATCATGTTTGAATGTATCTTGTGTGACTGATTCTATCCTTCTTGTTCATATTTTATTCAATCATTTTGGAGTGACTTTGATTTCTGGATTGATTCCGCCAATTCAGAGAGTGACTGAAGAGTTTATCCTTGAATATCAGCATGTCAGAGGAATTCACAGTATTATACTAGTATTGTGATGAGTTTGTATTTGTTGTAGGGGATTTAAAGTGAGAATACAAATATAAACATATTACATATTTGTCTTCATAAAAATCAAAAGAAAAAATATGGAATCACAAGAAAGAATTCCACTTAATTGAAAAATATATATTCATAAGAAAAAAGAAACCCTCTAACTTGTTTATATCCATTGACAAATTAAACAAATCACAACAAATAGTTATATATATAATAATCAAAGAACAATCAGATTATGTTTAAAGAACCTAAAAGATTATATTTTGCACGAATAAAAAAACTTTCCATCGATTGTATTATTGTGTATAAAAATCATCATTATCATCATCGTCTGAGTTCTTCATTATCGAAGAGGAATAAGATTTTATGTCATCGTCTGAGTTCATCATCGTAGTCGTTGTCTGAGTTCTTCATCATCTGAGTTATTCGTCATCGTTGTCTATATCATTAAAGAACAAATTGATTTCACATCATCATCTTCTTTTGAGTCTTGGAGTTCTTAAAAAAAACTTGAGTTCTTCGTCATCATCTGGGTATTTCAAAATCTTTAACATTTTTTATTTAGTATTTGATTTAAAAACAAAATAATCTTCATCATCATCTGAGTATTCCAACAATTTTCAAAAAAATTGAGATAGGAAGAGAAAGAAATAGAGAGTGTCTTGATGTTCAAAACAAAGTACAATGATAAGAAGAATAAATGCAGTAAAAAAGTCTTGATTTAAAAAAAAGGCAATTTACCAAATTACCCTTCCAGCCACCAAAAAATCTTGAACATGTAGCACCTCCTCAATAGTTGAATTGGTTTTTTGGTTTACACAATAAATTATGGTTTACACATGATCCTTTTCATATATATATATATATATATATATATATATAGGGGTGGTTATAACAAAAAAATGCTTACGTATTGTATACGTAAGCCTAAAAAACGCTGTTTTTGGCTATTTTTTGCATATTTTTTTTCATTTTTTTAATCGGTGTTTTTTTTTTTTTTTTTTTTTTTTTGCGAATAGAGCTTTTTTTATATAAATAATCAATCCCCAATTTTTTAAAATATTTTTATAATTTTTTTTTCAAAGTTTGCAAGGTTTTTTCATGTTAAGTGGGTTTCGTTTTACAATTCCCATATATATATATATATATATATATATATATATATATATATATATATATATATATATATAGGGTTTCACTAAAAAGTGTTAAAAGTGTAGGAAGTGTAGAAAGGATTTTGAGCCACAAGATTATTGGGGTTTGTGGTTGAGATTGAGGCGGTGGCAAAAGGGTAAATAATTGCAAATTAGATTCCACCAAGAGGGGTAGAAAGATAAAATCCGGCCAAAAAACCCCACAAGCTAGTCACATGCCATTTCCCCCATTTTTTTTAAACATTCATAACTTTTTTATACGTCATTATTTTTTTAAAAAAAATATACCATAAAATCAAGCATTTTTTATCTTTCTAAGGAGTATGGTATTGATATATAAAAAAAACCAATGAAGTGGGTGTTGCATAAAACTGGTCATTTTATGGTGTATATAATGTTTTTATGGCGTTTTTTGTTACTTTTCGCTACTGCACACCAAAATTCATCCACCGACTGTAGCGATTATCCACATAAACGTAACTATGATTCTGTCTAGTGTTTTAACATTTAAACTTCAATGTTTAAGCCTATACATGGTGTTTAAATTTGCACATGGTGTTGTTTAAGTCTGTACATGGTGTTTAAGTTTATACATGTGTGTGTAAGTCTGTACATGGTGTTTAAGTCTGTACATGGTGTTTTAACATTTAAAATTTAATCTTTAAGTCTGTACATGGTGTTTAAATCTGCACATGGTGTTGTTTAAGTCTGTAAATGGTATTTAAGTCTATACATTTGTGTGTAAGTCTGTACATGGTGTTTTAACATTTAAACTTTAATGTTTAAATCTGTACATGGTGTTTAAGTCTATACATTTGTGTGTAACTCTATACATGGTGTTTAAGTTTGTACATGGTGTTTAAGTCTGTACATGGTGTTTAAGTCTATACATTTGTGTGTAAGTCTATACATGGTGTTTAATTCTGTACGTGTGTGTGTAAGTCTGTAATGGTGTTTTAACATATAAACTTTATTGTTTTAGTCTGTACATGGTGTTCTAACATATAAACTTTATTGTTTTAGTCTGTACATAGTGTTTTAAACTTTGACGTCAATTTAAATGTGACATCCGGCAATTTTTCGTAAATTCTGTTAATCCAAATCCAGTTATCTCGTAACACAGTTAACTCAATCTCAAACCTCAAGGACCATTTATGTGACTATTCAAACATAGAACCACAAGTACTAGCTATGTAAATAGCCAAAACCTATTCTATTGACTTCACAAAGTAAAAAGCAATAGACTTTGTTCATGTTGACTTCTAAAAGTCAAATTCGTAACTCTTTGATCTAAATTCGTGAATTGTAACAAAAATTGATCCAAACCTGTAACTGAAATGATCATTGATGTAATAAAAGACTATAATTAGGACCTTAAACAACGTCAATAATCCGAATTAAACCCAATAATGGGTAATTATTACATAACCCACGAGTTCGTCCCTTTTACTCACTAATTCGCATCAAATTCGTGAATCATACTTCAATCCAGTACTTTGCGCACCTTAATCGAGTCTCCCTAAAGCTTTTACACACGTGAATTTCATCGGAGTCGAAGCATATTTATCTTAATTAGTATATTAAGAAATCCTGATTCCCGTAGACACGCATGTCTACTCATTGCCTAAGTATGTTTTAGGATGTTCAAATCTTCTGTGTCGTCGTCACAAAGATCCCATTATATCCCTAACTATTATGTTTATAATTTTAGGGCATACGTTGACAGTTCACAAGAAACTCTTGTGTTTCCTACTTGCATCCTTGTGTCGTGCTATCTACTCGTACACAACTCAGGTGAGTTTTCACAGCCCCTTTTACTGTTTTAAACTGGGGAAGAACACATGACGCAAACGCTTTTGGTTTTTATAATTCATATATGATATCACTTGTATGACTATGCGTACACATTATCCTTAAAGTCCTCACATCGGACCGCTAATTTAAACATAGCGAGGTAATTTGAGTAGGACTACTGGGGTTGACAAACCTCACCTGCGTTAGTCGCGCTAACTCGATTGGAGGTCGAACGGGTGCAATATTGACCTAAACATGCACCATGATGGTGGGAGGCATACAAACAGTTTGCTTTCAGTTGTGAGCGCATTAGTAAACATATATACGGGTTAGCTACCTGTTGATATATATATATATATATATATATATATATTGAATGTACATTAATCTATTAAACTCTTCTATAAAAACTGAAACTTGTGAACTCACCAACCTTGTGTTGACACTTTTCTTAAATGTTTTCTCAGGACGCTAAGCTAAGGCACAGGTGCACGATTAGGACATGCATGGAGTCCTAATACTTTCTTATTACTTTATTTTGGACTAGACTTTGGGTGCGTTTGTTTTGCGCATTTACTTTTTATTCATCGCTTCCGCATAAACTCTGAACTTTTATATTAATACAATTTGAGTCCCATATAGTGTCGTTTCATGTAACTAATGACTGAGATCCTGGGTTGTCACGCACCAAACGGTAAAACTCCATTAGTGGAATTTGGGGGTGTGACAGATTGGTATCAGAGCCATTGGTTATAGAGAACTAGGATTGCATACTAGGGTATAACCGCACACATGCATTAGTTACATGGCACAGACACTCATACCTGATACACATAGCACCGATACGTACATTGCAGTGCAGGCATGTTAACACCAACCATATCAGCCTCTGTTAACGAGGGACACATCATTTTTATTGCATCATCATTCCTAGTGGCGACACTCGGGGAATCACCAGAACAACATCCACTCCTGTCCGAGGGCAGCGAGATGGAGCCTTCGGAGGAGTCACTGACACCACCATCATCTGTTGGATATGGTGGGCTTTCTCAGGTCCATGTGATGGACGACACTCAACACTAGCACATGTCTCTTTAGGAGTTGGGATCGCCAGAGGCGAGTCCTTACTGAACCTACTAGCAACAATACGCCGAGTGAAGGTAGACTGTTGCACGCATTAATGCAGATTCCATCGACACGTATGTTACGGGTTAAAATTCAGAGCAGAATCCTGAGTAATGCACAATCCAAGATCCGGTATCCCAATAAGGTCAGTATCTTGAATATTACTAACAGCTACTTGTTTATTGCTTTATTATTCACAGGAAGAACGTGTGCAAGTTAAATGAAACGTGTGGAATGTGCGTAGAAGGCTTTACAACGGTCATATGAGAAGATAGAGTCAAAGGCTAGAATCTCGGATAGTTAGTTATGCATATTTTTTTATTTAATACGCAATAGATCGAATAGGAAAGCACACAACACCCGCACTCACGAATACTGTAACACTTAACATATGATCTCATTTGCTCTCTTTGTACTCAACGGTTTCAATTTTATAAAAGTTATCAAGGCAGCCCGACTTTCGTCGGCTCTCGAGGTTTTATGTCGGAGATCATCAAGGATCAAGGGCTTTCCTCGTAATCATTCGTGTCGATCTTTACTTTTTTATATAGTTTCATATTGATTTTGCAAAGCACTCTACCTCACTTTCGAAATTTGGTTACAAACTTAGTTCATGTAATTTTTACCCAAAATGACGTAGATGCCATGGGCTCGCGTCTTTGGTCGATATTCTGTCGTAGATAGATTGACCACAAAGTTGAGAACGCATTACTCATTACATACTCAAAACCCTATCCTGACTCAGTTGGAAGGACTGCTACTTTGTTACTTCCTGTAACTCGTAACCATGAAATAGTTTCACTTCTCGAAGACACACTTCATGTGAATATTTGTTTCGTGTGCATGTTTGCATCTACAATCCGCTGGATTGGACTCTCGTATTGTGTTTCAACTCGAGTGAATACTCGGATCAAATGATTCCCGACTACTTATCCTGATATGAGTCCTAGTTGATTAACTTATGGTTGATGACTAAGCTTCTCAATGACTTATCACATCTGACAACACTATATACTCAGCAATACAAACTAAAGTACATTATGACATAGGACAAGGAGAACTAGGGTGAGCATGCAAAGCAAATTATCATTACGGGTGCACACGTAATAGTAATTTGAGGTGCATGTAAGTACTGGTGAAACCTAGTGTGTGGATAAATGGTCCTAATATGTGATTTACAGACTTAAGTTTCCCACTGTCGGTAGAAATTCTCATAACCCGCTCAACGACTAGTTGGTATCGTTAGACCTGTTTAACAGTTGATAGACGCAACTTTCAGGTTGAAGACGTTTACAAACACACTGAGTTATGATTAATGGAATCCATCATATTATTTTCACTCGTGTAAGAGTCTTAGTGACCTTAAGAATCTCATCCAATTTGATCAAGGAAACCATCTTGATTGAATCTCTAATAGGATCTCATGGCAAACCTATCGACTCCAAGTATGTAAGTGGAATTTGAAGAATTCCTTCTAAGCTAACACGTTATTTCTTGCACTCCAAGAATAAATTTCATTTGACACTGTTACCTTATCTTGTGACTAATCCTCAGCCTAATTTGATTTATACCCAAGTGATGTGTTTGTTTCAATATATAAAAATATAATAAATATATTTTTAGAATGATTTCACAAAGATCATGTTTTAAATTTATAAAATTATTATTACTTTAACTTAAAACACACACAATAGGCAAGTGTACCTATCGCAGCGTAATATAGTTTGGGTAAGAACCAAGTATCGAACCATGGACATGGATCCCCTACTCAACCCTCGCTATTGTCTGACTAGAATAATAAGTTGGAAAATGGGTTTTGTTTAAAAGGAAAATAAAAAGTTAAGAAATGTAATTAGAACTATTATTCTGTTTAAGGTGTTACTCTAGTTGTTATCCCTTGTTAATTAATGTTGTATTTAAAGTAAGGTTGATCATAGTTACTAGTACTAAGCCTTTCAATAGGGGAGTTAGTATGTCGTAACGGAACAGTGGATACAGTCGGCCTATTGTTCCTTAATGAATATAACGGACCCTAAACGGGGTGTCAAGTCTGTCAATATCATCACAATTCATTATTCGGACATATTATCCTTGTGACTGACGTACGTCTGGTCTTGTAACTTCTTTCGGTAAGTCGGAATGCACGACTTCCTCCAAAGGTACTTTATGAACGCTCGGACCTAACTAATTATGTTCTTAAATAGTTTTCTTTACTTATAATATTATTTCAAATAAATAAGACTTTACTTATCAAGATCAAAACCCATGGCTCCCGTTAGAAGTCCTCTACAAGCCGATACAAGAGAAATAGAGAAATACCGACACAAACCGCCCGGTCTGGTTAGTGCTCAAACGGCATGTTGAATACCCAAACCTTCAATCAACCCATAATATTAAATCTATACTAACCGGTCATGCTAGCATCAAGATTTGTATATAGACAGTACAAATATCGAATAAGTTTCCCAAACAAGAAGTCTCGCTTGAGTAACTCACAAAATAAAAGATTATTATATTGATTTAAAGATCACGTATTCTGGTCCTTTTTAGATAACTTATAGTAAAACTTTAAAAACATAACTTACTAAAAATACTTCATTAATTAATTAAAGTTAAACCAATTCTAGCAACACAAAAGAACTAGCCATGAATGACCATACAAGTGACTCCACTAACCCTTAGATAATGTGTGAAAGTTTTCCAACACCAAGGGAGAGTGGGTATAGGTGATGTAGGGTTAAATTTCATGTGTATAAGTGTCGAGTTTTGTACGTTTTAATAGTTCAGTTGTGTTTATCGAGTCAGTTTTATGGGGTATTTGTAACATCCCTGATTTCTGACCCTATTTTAACTTATTTTAATGACAATACAACACTAGACCCTATACTTATTCAACTTACGCCTCATTAATTATTAACCGATCATATTTAATTCAAAGATTTTGAACTCATTTTCGCGCGGTAACACCTCCTAGTGTTAGCTCAGTTAGTGACCCCGTTGGGTGTATTGTTAAATCCTAACCAAGTAAATTATGGCAAAACTGAAGTTGCAAGGGCTGATTTGGTAAATAAACCAGAAACCCTAAATAGGCATGGTCGCGCCTCCATTTAGCACGGTCGCGCCAAGTGCCTAGGCACGGTCGCGTGCCTTGCTTTGGAACGGTCACGCCCGGTGCCTTGGCACGGTCGCGCCTCATTTGGGCACGGTCGCGCATGCGTATTAGTTGAAACGTAAATGTTACTTTAAACACCGATCGTTGAGTTCCGTAACAGTTTTACAATTTATTCCCATTAACGAGGCAATAACCTTTTCAATTACACAAATCAATTCCGTTTAATCCTACAACTCTCAAAAAATCGCAGAAACCTTTCAAGAGAACACAAATCCTCCCTTTCGATCCGAATTTCCCCAATCAAACTGAATACTCACGCTACTCGATCCTCACGAAATCACCTGGACTCTCTGGTTTAGCCGGGATTGCAGCAGAAGACGCCGGAAGCCGTCACATAGTCGCCGGAACTCCTTTCTATCGAACTCTCGCCATCAGTCGTCCTCTCAGGTAATTGAAACCTTTCTCTCATTCGTTCCAATCCTTATATCAAAAGCCCCATTTTAGTTTGGGCTTTCCTTACAGAAATCATCCAGAACCGAATTCCTTATTTTATTAAAAATGAATTAATCGAATCCGGTCCTAAACATGTTTTAAACACAATTAATCTACACCAAAAGACTTTTAATGACCTTGTGAATGAAAGCCCTAGCAATTCTGACACCATCAATATCAGGATCAATCAATTCGTTTCTGTTTTGAAAGAGACACGGTCGCGCTAATCATCTAGCGCGGTCGTGCCTCGGGAGACGCGGTCGTGTCAACTTCCAGCGCGGTCGTGCCTCCTGCTCAGACCCAGTCATGCTCGTTGGCTAGACTTGGTCGTGCCCCTAAAGCATAGACACGGTCGTGCCTGTACAAGGCACGGTCGTGCCTAGTGATTTGTCTAGCTATGTCCTCTGTTGATCAACACAGTCGCGCCCTGACTAGCGCGGTCGCACCCGTGGCCCGAGCACGATCGTGCCCTGTCTAGGCACGGTCGTGTGTGTTGGCAGAATGTTTATATTTTTATACTTTTAAAACAATTAATATTCCAGAGTTGTTTTTAAATAAAAGTAATTAAATTTAAAAATCTGTATTATCTTTATTTAGAAAAGATCAAATGTTTAATCTTAAAATAAAGGAGAATTATTTAAAGTCCAACATCTAATTTATAAACCCTACACTTAATAATATTTTAATGTCTAAGTTACACTTTATAAATAAATGAATAGAGTAATAATTATTTATTTGATTTATATTTGAACAAAAGCATCTATTTAGTTGTACTTAAATACATCTAATACTTACATCATTTTCATAAACAATAATTATCTAATTTACTTATTTAATTATTTCAAACTCAAACCTTATTCAAAATATTCTAAAAATATTCATTTCAAATCTTCCATTTTATACAATACTTCCAAGTACCAATCACTAACCTTATCCAATTCAACCTTAGACTTAGACTTAGACTATTGTGCATTATTAATGCAATATACATTACACTCTAGGTTAGCGTTGTGCGATACAAGGATCACATTATTTTCTAGTATCTCGTGTTAGCTACGCCTTCGAATCAAGTGAGTATACATAGCCCCTTTTACTCTTTTACATTTTTGGGGTGAAACATGAACACTATTCAACTTACATGTTTACATTTACACAAACAACACAAGTACAAATCCTATTTACATTCATGTGTGCAATTTGAGCTTTATGCCCGAGGGCTAGGTGTGCTAACCTCTTGTATGCGATTATGTGCAATCATTAACTTTTAAAGCCGACGGTTTTCAATGATAGATCTATTGAGTCTGACAAACCCACCCAGGATGCGCGGTGATTGAAACCGACAACACACTTTGTTTTTGCATGCTAGTTACAAAGGTTTGATTGTACTTGGTTACACAATAGCTGCTCCCCATAAATGCCTTATTTATCATGTTATGTAAAGGATTTGGTTTACAAATTATATGCTACCTATATACAAACCTGTGTTATACTCACCAACTTTTTAGTTGACCTTATTTTATTCATGTTTCAGGTGCTTTCATATGAGTTTGATCAAGGCATGCTACACATAGGCTTTTGACCTAGTTAATCTTAATTCAAAAACAAATTGTATTTCTTTATGTACTTGAATTTGATTCATGTTTGTTTGAATGGAAATGGATTTAACATATTACAATTTAGTCAACCTTGAGCTCATGAACAGTCTACATGTCCCGCCCCGATGATTCCGCCGTCGGTTGGGGTGTGACAGATTGGTATCAGAGCCAGGTTATAGGGAACTAGGTTATTAGACACTCTTGACCTAGACTATAACTTTAGGACACCCATACAATGTCATACTACTACATGTTACATTATCAATTTCTGTGTGATTATTTTTACATGCTATCTTAAGTACTTACACTACATGATACAATACATAATGATTTATGTGTCACA
This sequence comes from Smallanthus sonchifolius, assembly GCA_023525975.1. Classification (NCBI taxonomy): domain Eukaryota; kingdom Viridiplantae; phylum Streptophyta; class Magnoliopsida; order Asterales; family Asteraceae; genus Smallanthus; species Smallanthus sonchifolius. Next base: position 24,927,242 of record CM042043.1, read on the forward strand.
CTACTTGATAACTCTTGTGCTTACACCCATTACTACCTACATGCTATATGATTATCCTCATATGTGAATATTTTGCATTGTTATACTATATGATTACATCACATGATACAATACCCAATAGTTTATGTGTCACGTTACCTGCCCACTTTCCCTTCTATTCATAGCTACCTACTTAAATAATTTAAAACACTATCCTAAGTTTAACACACACACATACACACCAAATTATTCATACACATTTGGACTTCCATACATGATACCATCACCCTTTTATGAGCAAAGACTTAAACTATTGGGCCTAATACCCACCAATAATAAACCAAGAAGCCCATCTATCCTCCAAGAAGAAGAAGCCCGCTGAAAAGCATAAACCTTACTCTTGGGCCTCAAAGCCCAGTCCACAACAATTCTCATCATGACCATGAGCCCAACAATAGTATTATTAAATACATGATGGCTGGAAGAGTGTGTAGACCCATGAGGAATTCTGGCTAAGGAAAGACAGGGTACTTAAGTGTGTCTTATTGACCCACCCCTCTTTCCTGGGAATTCTCCTTAGGGATACATTACTTATAGGTCAAGTGTATTTCTAAAATACTAACGTGAAGGTTCGGCGTTATGACTAGTCAAACTCTAAAACCCATAAGAACTTCTATATTTGACACTTCATATTTCATTATCACTTACAACTTTTTCATTGTTTTTCTGCTAGACATGGACTCCTACCCTCCTCCCTCCCCGGTTTACCGTCCTGGATCAGAATCTGATTGGGAAGAAGACACTGAGACACCCGTGTATCGGTCACCAACACCCCCAACTGCTAGGACAAGGTTTGATGTAAGGGCGGACTGGATTAGGAACACCGACCCGAGACTTCGAACATCTGGATCACCCGCACCCAGAAACCCGTATCAAACACCTCTCCTCCACAATCAATTACCACCCCCACTAAGAGACCCATATCTAATGCCCGATCCGTACCATCCTAACCCTTGGGTAAGGCATACCATGGCACCCACTGGTGTTATGGGGATTCCAACCCATGACCCCCACCAATATGTAAGAACTTCAGAATTTGAGAGGCAACGGATAGAGCAGGGAGTGATACACGAATTACAAAGACAAAGAATGGATAGCCTAGCAAACCAATTAGGATATCAAAAGGAGTTAATCTCCATCCTCGAAAAAGAAATACAAGCACATCGCACGGAGACCGCCAGGACTGAAGCCAGATCTACTACTCGAGTGACTATAGTGGTGCTCATCTTGGCAATTATCTTCTTCCTAGTGGAAAACTACCAGAGACGTTAGAAGGAGCTTCTACTGATTTCCTTTAAATTTTCGATTTGAAAACCATTTCCCCTATGTTTTGAATAATGTTTAACATTTCAGTATTTAATCAATTCCATATATTTCAACTCTACAGTTATTGTTCATTGATTTGACCCGTGGAGCGTAAATTACACCTGTTGTATTCCCATCAAATTTTCCCGAATGTCACTTCTTTCATTCAACATGGTTTAGTACATTACCGACAATCTTTTTCATTAAATAAATCATCCTATTTTGTGATTTAAACAAAACCTCATTATCTTGTTTAATCAAAATGTTTATCAAATTTTTAGATAATATCAAAAACATAAATTTTCCATAAAACTTTTTCACCTAATAAGGAAAGTTAATACAACCAATTTTATAAAAATATTATTTCAAATTGATAAATAACTATGATTTTTCTTCATTAAAGTAAATATTTCTAAACTTTGGCTAAATCATAGACTACTTGTTTAGCCAATGGTTCCACTTAAAAATATTCTTTTATTAATAGTTGAAAGTTTAAATAAAAAAATACTTTTCCCATAAATTGAATATTCATTTAAAATATGCGGTTCAATGATTTCACTACTTTATATATCTACAATCAAGAACGAATTTCCTACTTTCTATGTTCAAACAAAGACCTGTATTTGTAAACACAAATTCCCGAATATTTCCAAAACCTCCTCGTTACCTTTCACTTGACGCTTCAAAAGACGGTCCATACCGCGTAAACGTTAACCTTTCCCACCAACCTCAATGAGATTTGAGGACTTGAACCTAACTACCACATTAAGAAAGAGCGCCAAACGACACGTTTGTCCGCAGCACTCGAACCCATGCAAAACCCGTTAGTACACATCGCACGCGAACTTCAATACTCACGTTCACAATATATTCAATGCAATCTTATGGTACATAAAACTCAATTATTCTCAATATATCCAATGCTACATAAATTACATGATACATGAAACTAGTTTGCCTACAAATCACAATTTACTCGATTGACTACGTAATGCACGAAACACGTTTATTTGCAATACACATGCTACTGGTTTAAGCACATGATACACGAAACTTAATTGTTTGCAATATACGTGATACATAAGAATTGCGTTATTGATACATAGTTCTAGATTGACCACACTATACATGAAACTCACTTTGTTACAAAGCACTTTATACTAAACGGTGTACATTATACAAAATACATGATGCTAAGTTGCTAACACTATACATGAGATCCATTTCCTACAATACACATAATACTATGTTGTTTACATTACACATTAGAGCTTATTGATTTACAAAATACAAGACGCTAAATTATTTACGCTACATATGAGACCTATTTGATTACAAACTACGTGACCCTAGATCATACATGAGACTTGTGTGCTTACTATATACTCGAAACAAAATTTGCTTACAATTATTGCAATGGATTGATTACATTATACACAAGACATGGTCATGCACTTTGTACACCAAAGTGAAGACCATAATACATTGAAACGACTCGGGGTTTTGACGTATTCTTGTTCAAACACGAGCAAACTAAGAAACTTTAAGTGTTACTACTTTACTACTCTTTAGTTGCGAACCGACCTGATTAGAGACTTAGTTACTTGTTAGCGACTTTTTATGTGTAAACAATAGACGTGATCATAGTGAAATTGTGCCCCCCTTACCCGCACACAACGAAAACGATCTATACGGACCATACGATGATTTGAATAATTACGGGTGCACACGGAATTATAAAAAAAAATCAGCGCATGGAAACTATAGAGAAATTTTGTCGTGTGTTGTGACCTAAAACTTATCATGATGTGTAACAATGAAACTGATGTGACATGACAAGGGCATGGTGGATACGCCGATCGTATTTCCTGTATATAAGTGTCCTATCATATTACCGAAAGTAGCGTTGTTCGTGTCACGTGAAGTTTTGACCTAGACCAATGTTTATGAAATCTTTTACCCATTAACAATTTTGAACACATTAAACTACATCTTACGCAAACTCTAAATTTCAAGATCCCTCCAAATCCATTTCAAGTAATACATCTCACGTTTAGAATTCAATTTATTATTCGTCAAATATTCTTCTTAAATTCATTTCAAAACAAAATCCATTATCCCCCTTTCATAAACAACTTTGAGTATCAGGCCTAAACAAAGTCAACCGTTACACCCCCTGGGATCCAACAATCAAAATTCACCGAAAATCAAAAACTCCCTCCTCTTTCTTGATTTTGCAACCTCCATTAGATAAAATTTCGGGACGAAATTCCCTTAACATGGGGAGACTGTAACATCCCTGATTTCCGACCCTATTTTAACTTATTTTAATGACAATACAACACTAGACCCTATACTTATTCAACTTACGCCTCATTAATTATTAACCGATCATATTTAATTCAAAGATTTTGAACTCATTTTCGCGCGGAAACACCTCCTAGTGTTAGCTCGGTTAGTGACCCCGTTGGGTGTATTGTAAAATCCTAACCAAGTAAATTATGGCAAAACTGAAGTTGCAAGGGCTGATTTGGTAAATAAACCAGAAACCCTAAATAGGCATGGTCGCGCCTCCATTTAGCACGGTCGCGCCAAGTGCTTTGGCACGGTCGCGTGCCTTTCTTTGGAACGGTCGCGCCCGGTGCCTTGGCACGGTCGCGCCTCATTTGGGCACGGTCGCGCCTGCGTATTAGTTGAAACGTAAATGTTACTTTAAACACCGATCGTTGAGTTCCGTAACAGTTTTACACTTTATTCCCATTAACGAAGCAATAACCTTTTCAATTACACAAATCAATTCCGTTTAATCCTACAACTCTCGAAAAATCGCAGAAACCTTTCAAGAGAACACAAATCCTCCCTTTCGATCCGAATTTCCCCAATCAAACTGAATACTCACGCTACTCGATCCTCACGAAATCACCTGGACTCTCTGGTTTAGCCGGGATTGCAGCAGAAGACGCCGGAAGCCGTCACATAGTCACCGGAACTCCTTTCTATCGAACTCTCGCCATCAGTCGTCCTCTCAGGTAATTGAAACATTTCTCTCATTCGTTCCAATCCTTATATCAAAAGCCCCATTTTAGTTTGGGCTTTCCTTACAGAAATCATCCAGAACCGAATTCCTTATTTTATTAAAAATGAATTAATCGAATCCGGTCCTAAACATGTTTTAAACACAATTAATCTACACCAAAAGACTTTTAATGACCTTGTGAATGAAAGCCCTAGCAATTCTGACACCATCAATATCAGGATCAATCAATTCCTTTCTGTTTTGAAAGAGACACGGTCGCGCTAATCATCTAGCGCGGTCGTGCCTCGGGAGACGCGGTCGTGTCGACTTCCAGCGCGGTCGTGCCTCCTGCTCAGACCCAGTCATGCTCGTTGGCTAGACTTGGTCGTGCCCCTGAAGCATAGACACGGTCGTGCCTGTACAAGGCACGGTCGTGCCTAGTGATTTGTCTAGCTATGTCCTCTGTTGATCAACACAGTCGCGCCATGACTAGCGCGGTCGCGCCCGTGGCCCGAGCACGATCGTGCCCTGTCTAGGCACGGTCGTGTGTGTTGGCAGAATGTTTATATTTTTATACTTTTAAAACAATTAATATTCCAGAGTTGTTTTTAAAATAAAAGTAATTAAATTTAAAAATCTGTATTATCTTTATTTAGAAAAGATCAAATGTTTAATCTTAAAATAAAAGAGAATTATTTAAAGTCCAACATCTAATTTATAAACCATACACTTAATAATATTTTAATGTCTAAGTTACACTTTATAAATAAATGAATAGAGTAATAATTATTTATTTGATATATATTTGAACAAAATCATCTATTTAGTTGTACTTAAATACATCTAATACTTACATCATTTTCATAAACAATAATTATCTAATTTACTTATTTAATTATTTCAAACTCAAACCTTATTCAAAATATTCTAAAAATATTCATTTCAAATCTTCCATTTTATACAATACTTTCAAGTACCAATCACTAACCTTATCCAATTCAACCTTAGACTTAGACTTAGACTATTGTGCATTATTAATGCAATATACATTACACTCTAGGTTAGCGTTGTGCGATACAAGGATCACATTACTTTCTAGTATCTCGTGTTAGCTACGCCTTCGAATCAAGTGAGTATACATAGCCCCTTTTACTCTTTTACATTTTTGGGGTGAAACATGAACACTATTCAACTTACATGTTTACATTTACACAAACAACACAAGTACAAATCCTATTTACATTCATGTGTGCAATTTGAGCTTTATGCCCGAGGGCTAGGTGTGCTAACCTCTTGTATGCGATTATGTGCAATCATTAACTTTTCAAGCCGACGGTTTTCAATGATAGATCTATTGAGTCTGACAAACCCACCCAGGATACGCGGTGATTGAAACCGACAACACACTTTGTTTTTGCATGCTAGTTACAAAGGTTTGATTGTACTTGGTTACACAATAGTTGCTCCCCATAAATGCCTTATTTATCATGTTATGTAAAGGATTTGGTTTACAAATTATATGCTACCTATATACAAACCTGTGTTATACTCACCAACTTTTTAGTTGACCTTATTTTATTCATGTTTCAGGTGCTTTCATATGAGTTTGATCAAGACATGCTACACATAGGCTTTGGACCTAGTTAATCTTAATTCAAAAACAAATTGTATTTCTTTATGTACTTGAATTTGATTCATGTTTGTTTGAATGGAAATGGATTTAACATGTTACAATTTAGTCAACCTTGAGCTCATGAACAGTCTACATGTCCCGCCCCTATGATTCCGCCGTCGGTTGGGGTGTGACAGTATTCGTAGTTTGATGTGTTACAGGTTAAATGTACTAAAGAGCGGAAGTTTACGACTCATATATGTGAATGCACGAAGCTCGGGAAGTCAAATAATATCAAAGTCAAAGTTAAAAGTCAAATTTCTGGAATTTTGGATCCTCGCGGTACGCGAAGATCAGAGGAGCTTGTTTCGCGGTACGCGAGGGCTTGAAAAAGCCCACCGACTATTTTGTCCTTCACACCACGCGAAGGACCGGCTAATTTGTTTCGCGACACGTGAAGAGATGGGGTTACGGAAATTTTGACCTAATTTCAAATATAAACCCATTATGACTCCTATTCTCGATTATTCTTCTTCCCAGCCATCCCTGAGCTTCTCTAAGGTGATTTTTAGCATTGTTTGGGCAATTGTTCTTGTTTTCTAATGCTCGTAAGTTCTAGATTAATTACTTTGATGTTTGTTACAATCATGAGCAGCTAAACGCTTTTGTGATCCCTCCGGGTGAACGATTATTGCTTGTATGCATACGATGTTAGTTGATAATCATTATTAGATTGAAGTTTTGTGAACCTATTAAGTTCTTTGAATTGAATTGTGTGTTTGACTTATTAACAACTGCATGTTTTTGATTTATCACATCTGTCGTCGTTTCTTGTTTTTCTTGCATCGGGAATAATCCGGTTTTGTGATTGAATTGATTATTGTGTGGTTGGGTTAAACAATTTAAACAAGGTTATGTCTATGTAATCTCTAATATGGTTTGAAACTAAAATTGTGCTTATGCTTTGCTAAATCTGAATCCCGGAGTGGTCTGTCTTTCTCTAATTGTTTTTACAACTTAAAGTAATTGTTTTTGATAATCCCAACTCTTCTAAGTAATAATGTTTTAATCTTTAGTAGTAATTGAATAGTTTTAATTTGAAAAGCATTCCCCACATGTTCCTTGTGGATTCGACAACCCTACTTCCCTATCTACAGTCTAGGTAGCTAAGTAGTGAATTTTATAAATAATTTTGGAAAAACTCGACAGTCCTTCGGTAAGGATGTCACAGAATCAAAACATGAACCAAGATCTAAATCAAGGTGGGGAACAAAACCCACCTATTCCACCTCTACCAGATCTTCTATTTTCCAACCAACCACAAAACCAACCAAACCCACCTCACAACCAACAACCACCTATTCCACCAAATCCAAACCAATCACCACCTCCACAGAACCAGAACCAACCACCACCACCCAGATTCCAACAACATGATAGCTACCCGAGCTATTCTGATTATGAAGATGAAGATAGCCATCATCCACATCACGGTTCTCAACACGAGAATTGGAACGAAGAAGAAGAGTGGTATGACTTAAACCACCAGGAGGAATTCCCTCCCCATGATCAGAGACAGAATATAGACGAATGGGTTCAACCACCACCGAGAGCATATTATAGGTTTCAACCAAGGAACAACCATTAAGGGTACATGGGTAATATGGAACGAGAGAATAGGTACAGACAACCTGGTAATATTCAACCACCGATAAATGATCAAGAGGTGGATAGTCAATTCCGCCCCGCTTTAGCTTTAAATGCTTCCGCTGTCATTCCACCAGTCCATAGGGGGAATGCATTCGAGATGAGACCGGGTTACCTTGGGATCCTCCTACACTTCTGTGGGAAAGCTACTGAAGAGCCGTATACACACCTGTTCGAATATGAGGCTACTTTTGGGACTATAGGTGGTCAGGGGTTCATAACTGATGAGGTGAAACTGGTGCTTTTTTCAGTTTTCACTAAAGGACCGGGCAAAACAATGGTTCTTGTCTCTACCAACTGCAAGCATTGCCACCTACGCAGAATTATAGCAGCAGTTCCTGGATGAATACTGTCCACCTCACAAAACTAACGAGGCCCGAGCTGCTATACGGGATTTCAAGCGACAGTCAGGGGAGCCTTTCTATGAGGCATTTAAGAGATTCAAAGAGTTGCTTCGAAATTGCCCACATCATGGGATACAAAAGTGGGAGCTCATACAGGCTTTCTATGATGGGTTGCTACCTGAGTATGTGCGAGATGTTAATGCCACCAATGCAGGGTATTTCTTTGAGAATCATGTGGATGTTGGTTGGGATATTTTGGAGAAGATGGTGGTAACATCAAAGAGGCAAGCTAATACTAGCAGAAGTGCAAAGACAGGAGTGCGAAAGTAGTAGATTATGAAACTCAAAAGCATATGGATGTCATAGAAATCCAAATGGCAAGGCTTGGTAGGCCTAGTGGAAGAGAGGTGTCTAATGTGTCACAATGATACCCGGTGTGTGATGGATGTGGTGATCTGGGCCATACTGTGGAGAGTTGTCCAAGAGAGCATGGCAAGCCGAAAGAAGTGAACCAAATTGGAGGTGATAGGAAGCCGGACATGAATGCAACACACTACCATCCGGGACTCAGAAATCATCCAAATTTCAAATATAGTAATGCAAAAATTCAAATGAATCCTAACTTTCAGGTTCTTGATGTGCAGGTTGGGAGTCAACAGCAGTACCAGAACCGCCAACAAAGCTACAATCCAGGCGGGTACCAAATGAACTCTTGTAATCAGGGGTACCAACATGGGGGTTATCAGCAATGAAACTACCAACAGAATCAACCCTAACAGAACAAACCTGCAGCTGGCGGTGACGCGCAGCTTGCAGCAATATTGGAATCCCTGAAAAGAATTGAACAAGATAAAGAGATCCAGATCAAAACCAATGAGTCGTTTGAACGAAAACTAAGTCAACTAGCTGAGAAATTGTCAGAAGTAGTGGGGCGAGCTCCGGGGAAACTCCCAAGTGTTGATGCATGTTTTGTGACAGGCACTCTGGATCGAGCTAAAGCTTTTGTTATTATCTAGTTCAGTCTTGTATGTATTTAGTATTTGTTGTAGTTTTCTTATCGAGTTCTATTATGTATGTTTATGTCTGAACATGTTGTATTTTGATATTGTACTAAACAAATACGCAAGGATCTCTTCCTGTGTATTTGTCAAGTACAATGGTCATGCGTACTTAGCAAGTACGCATGAAGGTTAGTCATGCGTACTTACTAAGCGCGCATGGCCCAGTTCTATAAATAGCATAGAGTTGTTTCATTTTTACAGAGATGTATTTTTGCACACCCAAGTACGCACAGATCAGTATTGTATCAGTCCAGAAGTCATTCAATATGTTTCGGTACTTGTTTGAAACACTATGAAATGAATAGACCGTGTATTTATTAGTATCATCTCGTGTTGATTGTCATACATTCATTCTTACATTGTTCCACCTAGTAACGGGCATTCCGCACCTGTTTACTAGGTTACGTTCTCACACGATATCGATCCGAAACACCCACCCATAGGGACCTACAAGTGGTATAAGAGCATATGCTCTTATTTCCGAGTGTTGTGAGAATGTTAGGAACATATGTCATCCATATGTGTTTCTGTTTACATCTGCATTGGTGATTCTTGAGTCTTGTTTCACACACTTGTTCATCTTGAAAGAATCCCATTCTATCATTGTGTTGTTCTTGTTTTGTTGTTACAATCATCATTTTCTGTATATTTCTAAGTCTTGTCACTTGTTCAAATCACATTGTTCATACACTAGAACTTGGTCAGATCACTTTTTGATCAGGACAAGTGAATACAGTTGTCGAAAACCATCTTTCTGTTTCCTGCTTACTTGTCATAATTCCTGCGCACTTATCACAATTCCTGCGTACTTATCACAATTCCTGCGTACTTATCCCAATTCATGCGTACTTGTCATAATTCTTGCGTACTTAATTGTCATACATACGTAAGTCCATACGTACTTAAGTTCATGCGTATTTGAATCTTGTATATTTGTCTAAATTCTTGTATACTTAGTCTCTTGTGCGTAGTTATCAGCTCATGCGTACTTGATAATTCGTGCGTATTTGTCTTCTTGCGCACTATAAGTACGCAAGGCCTTTCTGATCATACGTACTTAAAGCCAAATATTCAGACTTATGAGATTTTTCACAAATGGCAAACCTTCAAAATCTTAGTAGCCTGTTGAATTATGACAACGAAATAGGCAATCCACAGAAACCCCCAAAGTTAATAAATGTGAATGACTATTCCAACTGGAAAGCTAGATTTGAGGAATATGTTTCATACACAGATTCAAATATGCAGATACCTATTTTAGAAGGTTATAAACATCCAACCCATGAATACCTTGGTCAAACCAAACCCAAACCAATCTCTAGACTTGATGCTGAAGAAAAGAATGCATATGATTTAGAAAAGAAGGCACATGGTTCTTTAACCATGGCACTAACCTGAGATATATTTCACAGTTTCAGAGGGTATGATTCCTCAAAAGACTTGTGGAAAGCTTTGGTAAAACGGTTTGAGGGTAACAGTGATGTTAAGAAAAGTAAAAGGGAATTGTTAAGAAAACAATATGAATGTTTCAGATATTTTGAACAAGAATCCATTGATGAACTTATCTCTAGATTCTATCATCTTCAAACTGAACTTAAGTCTTATGAATTAAAATATCCAAATGATGAACTAGTTGAAAAATTTCTTGATGCATTACCCCCCAAATTTGACATATACACAACCCTTTTAAGAGAAAACTCTAAATTCTTTGAAATGACTATTGATGAGGTAATAGGTAAAATCCAAGCACATGACATGAATTTAAGAAATAAAGAAACCACTATCAGACCGTTAGTGCAAGAACCGTCAATGTACTTTGGAGCCTCTTCCACATCAAAAACCACAGGACCGGGTATTGCTATGTTCTCAGGGAATCCTACACAAGAAGAAGGTAATGAATGCAATAGCATACCTGTTTTGCTGCTACAAGTTCAAATTCACACCAACCAAGAAGTCCAACATCTACACCGACACCTGCTTTTGCATAGATTGCAGAAGATCATGTAGCATTGTTTTCATCATGCATGTTGGCATATGAAAACTTCATTGGTGACAAACTAACTGATCCAGAAATAATTGAAGAAGATTTCAATCAGGTGGATCCAGATGACATGGAAGATATGGATATTCAGTGGAATATGGCCATGATCTTGAGAAGGATTAAACGGTTTATGAATAGAACCGATAGAAAGTTTATCGATGGGAATTCTAATGCTAAAATTGGTTTTGATAAATCAAAGGCTAAGTGTTACAAATGCCTAAATTTTGGACACTTTGCATGAGAGTGTCAGAAAGACAAGGCACCAGCCTCTGGTTTCACTCAACCAAGTTCAGGAAGCAACCAGAATTACAACAAACAGAGCTTCGGGAACAACCGCAATCAAAATCAAGGAACTTCATCTAATGCACTGGTAACTCAACAAGACGATAGTTATGACTGGGGAGTTCATCTTGAAGATGCCATTGTTGCACACACTCAGATGGGTTTGATGGCAGAAATCATAGAGATGATTAAAGCTGAAGAGAGGGAAACAGTTGATGTTGCAGAGCAACAGGGATCAGCATTTGCTTTGATGGCTATTGGAGAAGCATCCAGTTCATCAACTGAGGTAGATTCTAATTCTTTTATTGTTATTCACTGTAATAATTGTTTAAAACTAAAAGGTGAAAATGATAAAATTCAGGATCAACTCGAACCTCTACGTAGTGCAGCTTTAAGCTATAAAAAAAATGAAAAAAGTTTTAAAGAATCAATTGAAAATTTCAGAAAAGACAAACATGATTTTTCAATAAAAATAAGTGAACAACAATTTCATTTAAATGTTGCCTACAAAGAGTTAGAGAAAAAGAATGTCAAAATAGCCAAACATCAGAATGAAATTCTGAAGTTAAGTGGAAAAATAAGAAATTGAGAAATTCTCGTTTCGTAGTGGAACATTATGAAACGGTTGTACGACAAGTAAATGGCATAGGTTTAGGTACTAATGCCATTCCACCACCAGTTAACGGGACATTTGTCAACAGGCCAGTCAACATTGATCTAACCTTTCTTGATGAATCGTCAAGTAAGGATAACACATCTTCAGATGAAGAGTTTTATTCTGACAAATGTTCAGAAAACAACAAAATTGATGGTATTGTTTCAGAAGAATTGTTTAATGAACCTAAAATCAACAAAAACGTTGTCAACAATCGGGACAATTGTATTTTAACTGAACCTGATTTAATTGAATCAAATGATAAATTGAAAAAGATGCTTAATGGAGATTTCAAAACCATAAAGCATGCAAAAAAGGAGACATTTGCTAACAAACTTGGAAAGAATTTTCAAGAAAACATTGATAAGCACTACACTCCTAAAATTCAATTAACATCTGGTAAAACTTCACCTGTGGTTCATCAAACTAATTCTCCCACTGGTCAGAATATACCTTCTACATCCAAAACCAGTGAGCCTTACAGGAGACCTTTCAAAGAAAGAAGGAATTGTTTTCATTATGGAACGTTTGGACATATTCTGATGAATTGTCCTTGTAAGAATCAAGAGAAACGGCCCATTGTTCCAAAACAGGTCGTATCCTTAAAAGCTCTACCAAGAAAACAATTCAAAACTCAAGTTTCAAAAACACCAGTCCAGTATACGGTTAAGTCCAGATTTATGACTAAGCCATTTACTGAGAAAAGGAACAAAGAGTCTGTTGTTCCGCGTGTATCTACCCTTGGTAATACACGATCTTATGAGGTAAGATTGTCTAGACCACAGATGAGGAGACAGAATAAAAGTTTGAGAAAATTAGGTCAACAGCTAATAGGTAATCAACTAAGCAAAACTCTTTCTAACCTTAGCACACCTGTTGGTCAACAAAAACAAATTTAGAGAAAGAAAATAGTCGGTTCTCAAGCTTCTAATTCTGACTCACCAAAAGAGTCACCCATTTTTTATCACCATGACTGTTAATTAATTGAAGTTGTGTACTTTGAGAAAAACGGGCGACCCAAGACCACAATGGCTTGGGTCTCCAAATCTAACTAATTTGTGTGATATGTGCCGGGACAACCTAGGGGATCGGTTTCCAAGCACTGGTATATTGATAGTGGTTGTTCCCGGCACATGACAAGCAACATGTCCCTTCTACAAGACGTTAAACCATTCAGAGGTGGCTATGTGGCCTTTGCAGGCGAGAAAGGTGGAAGTATCACACGTCAAGGCGTTGTTACTAATGAGTGAATTAGTTTTGGCAATGTCAACTACTGCGAGCAGTTAAAACATAATTTGTTAAGTGTTTCTCAGATGTGTGACAAAGAGTACTCAGTGATGTTCAACAAATATGAATGTCTGGTTCTCAAGCCTGGTTTCTGCAGTGTAAGAAGCAGTCAACAGTTTCTATCTCAATATGTGAAGCAGGGTACATTGCTGCTGCAAGTTGCTGCTCTCGGATCTTATGGATTCAACAGCAATTGAGAGATTACAGCTTAAATTACACTAGCACTCCTATGTTCATTGACAACACAGCCACCATGTCTATCACAAACAACCCGGTGAAACATTCCAAAACTAAGCATATTGAAATTCTCCACAATTTCATCTGTGACTGTGCTGAAAAGCATCTAATTGAACTTATAAAAGTTCACACGGATGATAATTTTGCTGATCTTTTCACCAAAGATTTTGATCGTACTCGTTTTGAACATCTTGTCAACATGATAGGAATGTTCAATCCTGAATGATAAACATTTTCAAAACAAACTTATTTCTTGAAAGTTACATTTATTTTTGCTTTACATTTAATTTGTTTTCTGTTAAATTTTTTTTTTAGGAAAAATCCAAACAAAATATAAAACTTTTAAAATCTCAATGACATTTAAAATTGAAGGAAATGATTGCACATCAGTTAGTGATCTAAATTTCATTAGATTGCATAACCAGGGAGATGATTGCACCTTGATATACTTCAAATATTCTTTGTTAAATTGTCAGTTAGCTAGAAGCATTCGCTAAATCATTAGTAGTGTGAAAACTAAATATCTTTTCTACAAATGTGATTTGAACCCATGTTATTAGGTGTGTGTGTATATAAGATTAACAAAAGATCATTATCAGAAATAGAATGTAAGATTTTGGCTACTATTATCTGTTGAGACCAATTTCGGGTGATGTCTTTAGCACAATTTTCAGCTCACTTCACTGCCCATTTTCACAAGTATGCAATAGGAAGCCGAGCTAAGATATGTCTTGACAACAATCGTCAAGCGTATATTTGCCCTTGGATCACATCTATTCCATTGAAGACATCCAGATAACAGTTGGATCCCGCTACCCAAGAATCTTCGGATTCCATATATATTAGCCTGAATCATCACAAAATACTCACGAGTCAAGACAAATGAATCAATTGATTCTTGTTAATCCTTATGGACTCTGCTTGATTTCTATGTGCTAAACAATATAACCTCAACCTGGTGATATTGATAATCCTTGGGAAAATCTTAGATGTCTTGAGATAATACATTTACTTTTCTATCTACATAATCGTGGGGTACACATTGTAGAACTCTAAATAGTACCATGACTCACATGAATTTGATCCAAGAATGCTTATAGTTTCAAATATTGATAATTTACATTTCAAATTTTTTTTAAGTATGTCATAATATGATCCCAAATTCTTTGAAAGTTTATCAAGATCACTAGTTAGTCTGATATGATCCTCTGCTTATGACTTGACCAAAAAGACGTTCACTGTAAGTATTCAATCACTCATTTTTATGCTTATTCATTTAGAAAATCCTCAAAAAGATTTTCAGTGTGTTTTAACATAAACTTCACAAAATAACAAAAAGATTTCTTGTACAATTCATTTCCAGGAATTCAAAAGAACAAAAATATTTTCATAACTTCCAAAAGCATTTTTGTTATCAACCACAAATTGAACTTATCTATCATGTTCGTCTTACAAGTTCTTCTTAAAAACAGAGATTTTTAAGTTTGAAAATGGAACAGGAATTAAGCCATGCGAACTTAACTAAGTGCGCATGACTTAACTCATGCGTACTTGTTAAGTACGCATGAAGTAATTCATGCGCACTTAAATAAGTACGCACGACCTGTGTAGTGGAGTATATAAAATGGCACTTAGCATTTATTCTTCATTCAAAAACTTCAATTTACAGACCGCCACTGATCATTTTCGCTCAAAAATTTCTGTGTTACCAAACCAATTTTTCATCACACATTCAGTTACTACTTCACCAAACGATCATTTGGTGAGAATCTTGACCAATTTCAACCGTTAAATCTATCAAAATTGAGTGATTTTTAGTGTTCTTGAGACTAGGGTTCTTGATACTAAAATTTTGAAGTGAAAATGTGTTTGCATGTTAAATTGAGTATCAAAACAAGTTTCTACTCATCATCCACTGTCGTTTAACACAAATTTCATACCTTAAACCCACAAATTTTGGATTTTTGATCCTATGTTTGAACCAAAGTTGCGTTCGGGCTCTGTTTGATCAAAATGACCCATGTGTTGAACAAAACCAACTTTAGAACAAGTGACATTAAGCTCTTATGCCATTTTCGACACCATTAGGACAGGAATTACGGACTTTCAAACATGAATTTGGATTTCGGACTTGTTAAAAATTGAACATTACAAAGACCATGCGTACTTATCAAGTACGCATGAAGGGTCTTGTTCGTGCGTACTTGTTAAGTACGAATGACAGATTATGTATGTGCGTACTTAGCTAAGTACGCGTGAGGCAGTTTCGAGAATTTGTCTAAGTCCAAATTGATATTCATTGTTTGTAATACTTAATTGTTATATGTAATCTGTTCTAATCTTGTTTTATTTTTGTTTTTGCAGATATGGCTAGACGTGCTTTCACTCCAGACTTCAATCTATTAGCTCTAACCGAACCAGAATAGCAAGGTGCAGCTCTTAACTATCAGGCGATAGTCACATTCCTGAACCGATCCAAGATTTCATATGCTATCTCAGCTGACTCAGTAGTATCATGACCTTACTTAGAGCAATTTTGGGATACCGCTGAGGTGGATTGTAGGCAAACTCCAACTATGATCACTACTATTGTTGCTAATCAACAAATAGCAATCTCAGAAGATACTATCAGAAAAGTATTACAGTTTCATGATAGAGACATCGATCCAGTTCAATATCCGGAATACATGACAGAGGGATGTTGGAGACAGAGAATGGGGTATGTTGGGCGTAGAGATTATCCATCATTCAAGAAGATGTGATTCTTAGATCAATGCAGGTATCTCGCACATGTTATGATAATGTGCATATCAGCAAGAAAGGCAGGAAATGATGCTATGGGGCACGACTTAGCATCAACTATGGTTGGATTGTCGTTGAACAAGGGTTACAATTTTTCATGACATGTCTATAATGCAATCCGTGATCAGATAAATGCTGCTCCCAGACACAGCTTCCTCCTATACCCCCGCTTCATTCAACTGTTGATCAATCACTTCCTGCCAAATCTACCTCAAATAGGTCAGCAGCTACAAGTCAAACGAATACCAAAAAGGGTGTTTGTGCAGTTCCTTACTGCTGGTACTGATGAACCAATTCCCATCCACACACCTTTATTTGGCCACTTAATTGATGAAGCCTACATTGCACCCCAAGGAGATAGGTGGTACCATCCTGTCAATGAACCTGAGTTTAGTGAACATTCAGATGAGGGGGTAGAAGGTGATGATGACAATAAAGATAGTGATGGTAATGATGATGACAGTGATGAAGGTGATGATGGTGAAGGTGATGATGATAATGGTGGTCCTAGCTATGCTTAAAGGCAAGATACCAGTGAATCGGAAAGAACTGTAACAGATTCCTCAGATTCTGAACCCACACCAGACCAACGTCATCCAAGAAAGAATATTCAGGATCCACTTCCAGAATCATCGTCAAGAAAACGACGAAAAGAAAGTTCAGACTCGGACTTTCAACTTGAAAGTTCAGACTCGGACTTTCAACTTGAAAGTTCAGACACAGACCGAGAGGCACCTCATGTGATTGAGCGAAGGAAGAAAACCAAGAATGACCGCCCATGGCAAGAGGTGATGGAAGCCATAAATGGCAGATTATGGGCACAACAAGCTACCGATCAAGTAACACAAGCTCCCACTCAACAGACACAGTTGTATAGCCGACAAAGAAGAATAACGATAGCACCAGTTGCTATTTCAACAATTGAAGAACCTCTTCCTGTAGTTGTAACTCTTTCGGCTACCACTATTCAGCTCCCAACTTCCACAATACTTCCCATTTTGACTGAATCAGTCCTTGTCTCGACAACAATAGCACCCACTGTTCTCCAAACAAAAACCTTACCATTCACTGTCAACGCTGGTACTCTACCACCGATGACACACTCACTAGAATTTGGAGACATGGGTTATCAGTTTGATTTGTTAGAGTTGTTTGCAGACACAATTCATGAAACTGGAGAACCCTCTACCGCCAAGGTTGTTGATCCTAGGGATCAAAGGATTGTATCCTTAGAGACACAGGTTGCCACCCAATAAACGCAGATTAATATGCTTGTTGAATCTAACACAAAGTTAACACATCAGTGGTAGGCCATGGAAGAGCAAATGAAGTCATTCTTTGACCTTTAAAGGATGCAATTCAACCTGAATGAATCCTTCTTCACCGCCCGTTCAGTAATGGAGAATCAAATGTTTGTACAACGGAGTGAACATCAGGTGTTGGTCTACTTGGTGGCTAAGTTGATAAAACAACTTGCGTCTCAGGGGAGACAAGCCAGAAAGTTCAAGAAGAAGATTGTCATCAGGTCGACCTTAAAAAGATAAAGACCAGGACGATGATCTAAATGTTGGGCCTTTAGGTGCTGGTGGTGGTGAGACTCAAGATGTCTTGCCAACACAAACCACACCTATGGCTCAGGGGGAGTCCACCCAGCAACAACAACAGGGCGGTGGTGCTGATAAGGGAAAAACACCTGCCGAGGTGTTAGAAAATTTGGCTACAAGTCCCAACTTAAATGATGAAATCATGATAGGGGCTTTAGCAGAGATTGAAGAAGGAGAAATAGACAGAGGTGATGATTGGGACGAATGTGGGAATGATGTTATTGTGGAATTCCTGAAAGGAGATGGAAAGGGTATTTATGAGTTGGAGGATGGTGAAATTTTTAAGGCCCCAGCCATTAAGAAACAAACTAAACAGACCATTCAGGCTGAAGATGTCAACGAATCTTCAGCCAAAGTTCCTGAAGCGGGTACGAGTGGTACTTCCTCGAGGAAGATTCCTTAGGAATGGTTGATCAAAGAAGCTGAAGCACCGTGGTACAAACCACAATACACAGACCAGTATGGTGCTGTAGGGATGATCTTGCCGGTTTGTTTTGAAGATGATAAGGGATTATTTGCTATAAAAAGTTCAGGGGGAGTTCAATACTTAAAAACTACAACCGAAGCATTTAATTCCCTACCGAAATACGACTTGGTTAATCTTGCACATCATGAATTATGCAATAGCACATCAAATGGTGTGGCTAGAGGCTTGTGGGGTGCTTTGTAGAGAGAGGAGAGATCGGGGAGCTTTGAAATCTTTTGGCCTCAAGCTCCGAGGCGTGTCAAAGACAAAACAATGATGAATCCGTTGACACACAAATTCTTAAAAAGAGTCATCTATGAACCGGTTATGTGTGAAACGAGGATTCCTTTGAGGAGAATACCTCAAGACATCCTGGGGAACATGTGGTACTGGTACATAGATCCAGTAACCGGAGAGGCAGTTATGATTGAAAAGGATAGCATGAAGGAGATTATTAGAGTGTTTGATGAAATTGTTTTCATCAATTTTTCAGCAAAAGATTTGGAGGTCCTCGTCAACAAAAATTGTGTGCTTACGGACGAGTGGACGAAGCTACTGGCCACCAAGTATGATAAGCTAGTAAAGTTTTGTCTTGGATACAAGTCAAAGATCAGCGGTGGTAGTCAAGCAGGTAGCTCGTGAAGACTAAAGACATCCAGAGATGCTATCAAGGGGGAGTCTGTTGATGCATGTTTTGTGACAGGCACTCTGGATCGAGCTGAAGCTTTTGTTATTATCTAGTTCAGTCTTTTATGTATTTAGTATTTGTTGTATTTTGCTTATCGAATTGTATTATGTATATTTATGTCAGAACGTGCTGTATTTTGATATTGTACTAAACAAATACGCAAGGATGTGTTCCTGCGTATTTGTCAAGTACAATGGTCATGCGTACTTAGCAAGTACGCATGAAGGTTAGTCATGCGTACTTACTAAGTACGCATGGCCTATGTCTATAAATAGTATAGAGTTGTTTCATTTTTACAAAGATATATTTTTGCACACACAAGTATGCATAGATCTGTATTGTATGAGTCCATAAGTAATTCAATATGTTTCTGTACTTGTTTGAAACACTATGAAATCAATAGACCGCGTATTTATTAGTATCATCTCATGTTGATTGTCATATATTCATTCTTACATTGTTCCAACTAGTAACGGGCATTACGCACCTGTTTACTAGGCTACGTTCTCACACGATATCGATCTGAAACACCCACCCTGAGGGACCTACACCAAGTGATAGTAAACTAAACCCACAACATCAAGGAGCAAGCTCCTCTGGGACAAAGAATGCATATGTTAGTGCAGTAAGTACCCAAGAAGTCAATGAAGAGAGTGAGTTGGAGGATGAAGATGAGCAAGGAGAGCCCATTATCCCCATTGAAGTAGGAGGGTTGCAGGTTGAGCGGGCTTTGTTAGATTATGGGTCAAGTGTCAGCATCTTACCAGGAAACTTATTTGATCAGTTTGAACTTGGCCCACTAGAACAGGTTGACACTATTGTGGTATTAGCTGACTTAACAAGGAAAAGGGCTCGAGGAATGATTAGAGGTGTTTCTATGAACGTAGGGTAATTCTATTACCCTGAAGACTTTCTGCTGGTTGAGTATGAACAGATAGTGAGGGAGAAACAACATAGGGTAATCCTGGGAAGACCATTCTTGGCAACTGCCAATGCTTTGATCAACTGCAAAGACAACACGGTCAGCATGTCATTCGGTAATAGGGAGTTTAACTTGGACATTTGTTCTCTTACTTTCACATATTTTTACAAAGTTAAAAGTCCTAAAACAGGTGTTACTAACAAATGTCCCCCTCGACCCAAAGTGGACGAGGGTGGCAAGGATAGAAGTGTTGTGCTTTACAGGTCCGAAGTGAAGAATGTGATAAGTGAGGAAGTAGAGGCAGCAAACCCCAAGTGCGGGAGGTTAGAAGTCAAGTGGAAAAGCCACCATGGGAACCTCAAGTGGAAAGTGGAAACAATCACACCAGATGTGGAGCAGGATCATCAAGGTCACCAAGGGGGTCAAAGAAACCTCTTAAATTCTTCAAGAACTAATATGAAACCGGTGATCCTTGGGTGCCGAAGGATGAATAAGCAATGCAGAACTTGAACCTGAATGGTAATGATTACCAAAGGGCATGTGCAAGAGCATTCGATAAGGAGTTCGTGTTCCAACCACCATAACCATAATGAGGTACACCGCGTCCGGATGAAGACGTTAAACTTAACGCTACTAGGAGGCAACTTAAGGTTAGTTAACTTTAATTTCATGTCTAGTTAAATGAACTTTGTGGGTGGGTTCCCTATAAACCCTCACTAGAATAAACTCGTCCACTCGGGCTACCAAGGGGTTTAAAAGGCTTGTTGCATGTGCTAAATGTAATCGTGATTCCTACAAAAGTGAGTTAGGTTGTCATTTCTTTATTCTAGTTAATTATATGCATTTGGCCAAGTGTGGGGACGTCTCTGGGGAGATTATGGTTGGATTGAGTGTAATTGAGGGCAATACACAAACCCGTGGGGGGTAGGATACCGTTGTAGAGTTTGTAGAAAATTTTGAGTTTTTCGGTATAGTTTTGTGTTTTGTTAAGTTTTTGCATGGTTTGGTGCAATTTGGGTGTTAAAAACCATCAGGAAAGACATTCCAGGTACGTATGCATATAATCTAAGCGTTGGAATGAGTTTTTGAAAAGTTTGAAAATTTTGAGTTTAAGAGGTGAAAAAAATTCTAAGGCAAAAAGTTGATTTTTCATCTAATCTTTCTGTGATGGAGTGCTCTTCGCGATACGCGAAATCTTCCTGCCCCTTCTTCGCGACACGCGAAAGACAAACGAGGGGGCCGACGAACTTTTGTCCATCGCGATACGTGAAACTTTCTTGGTTCATCTTCGCGACACGCGAAGAAAAACAGGATAACCCGGACGACCAATGGGTCCTCGCGCCACGTGAGGGATCCCTCTCTGGTTTTCACGGTACGCTAGGCACCCTAGAAACCCTAATTTTTGATTTTTTTTTTTTTTTTTTTATTATTTGAGTTGTTCGAGTCCATCGAGTCTTTTATTTTTCTTTGAGTCATTCTATTGAGTCGATATGATGCTTGTGGGTTTGTTTGGAGCTTATTTTGCAGTTTTGGATTAAAAATTTCCCGTACTCAATCTCCATTCGGGGAACGATAATCTGACGTTTGCTTGATTCTTTTGTACAAAGCAACCCGCTTGTATCCATGGGGCACGATCACGAATGAAATGCTATACGATCGTCTTTCCAGCTAAGTTTTACTATTTTGTATTTTGTTTTGTTTTTTTAGTCATTCTTCCTACATTGAGGAAAATGAAGAGTTTAAGTGTGGGGAGGGGAGACCTTATCCAGGTCTAGTTTGAGTCTTTTGTTTTGAGTGAGTTTTGAGTAAAAAAAGCTATGAAAATTTAAAATTTTTTGAAAATGTCCATGGATTAGAGTTTTGCAATTAAATCGAAAATGATAGTACAATCGGGAATTTGCATGTGGAATGTAATTGATTAATAAAGATAATTAAACACGTATAATTTGTAACGTTTTGGTAGGCCCAATTGATTTAAGAGCTTAAATATCCTGATAGTGAATCTACTTAATTAGATAATTAAATCAGGATATCTTGTGGGTTCTCATCTTAGGGGTGTCGGTAAGGTTGAAAATGTCAATATAGGGTGATAGGTACCTTTATAAACAAAAATTTATAAGTTTTAAAATTTTGGCACACTGCTTTCTTTTTATGAGAATAAATCTGAAAGTTGGTGGCGCCCGCAATCCATAATCCATCATTTAATGAGCTTTAATTAAATAATTTGAGATCCTAGGTTTAGCCTACGTGTTACCCTCCGGGATAGTGACTTGGTTGATACACCCATGGGCGGGACTTAAGTGATCAATATTGGATGACTAAGTTAGGTTCACGTGTTTCCCTTTGGGATGGTGACTTGAAGGATACACCCATGTTCTGAAGCTTATGTACTTCATTGCTTAAAATCTGCAGCCTAAGTGTGATATATCGTGTTCCAGTGTGATTGAAACACCACTGGGTTAGGTTTATTCATATAACATTAATAAAAGCTCGTATCATTCATTCATCGATCCATAATTCATCTAATTTTTAAAACTTATAGATTAGTGTTTATAATTGTGGGAAATCTATATGGTTTAACCCGAGCCTAAACGTGACTTTGAGATGGGATTAGACTGACTCGTAGCTCTCTGAGTGTGAGACCCATAGATTGACTGCTTGCTTGGTAATGTATAATATAGTAGATGACATAATTGGGGGCTTGAGAGTCGGTGGTTGGGTTTAATCGGACAGAAATATCGATTGTTACGATTAACATGTTCTGAAAGTCTGTGTTGTGTAAAATGAAAGTAAAGTTGCAAGTTTCCCGGTCATAATTCCATTGCATTATTCTTTTTGAGACGAAAAAGGTCAAGTGTTGGGATGTGATGTAGGGTTAAATATCTCGTGTATAAGTGTCGAGTTTTGTACGTTTTAATAGTTCAGTTGTGTTTATCGAGTCAGTTTTACGGGTATTCGTAGTTTGATGTGTTACAGGTTAAATGTGCTAAAGAGCGAAAGTTTACGTGTCATATATGTGAATGCACGAAGCCCGGGAGTCAAAGAATATCAAATTCAAAGTTAAAAGTTAAATTTCTGGAAATTTGGATCATCGCGGTACGCGAAGATCAGAGCAGCTTGTTTCACGGTACGTGAGGGCTTGAAAAAGCCCACCCGAGCGCCACGCGAAGGACCGGATAATTTTTTTTGCGACACGCGAAGAGATGGGGTTACGACAATTTTGACCTAATTTCAAATGTAAACCCATTATGACTCCTATTCTCGATTATTCTTCTTCCCAGCTGTCCCAGAGCTTCACTAAGGCGATTTTCTTGTTTTCTAATGCTTGTAAGTTCTAGATTAATTACTTTGATGTTTGTTACAATCATGAGCGGCTAAACGCTTTCGTGATCCCTCCGAGTGAACGATTTCTACTTGTATACGTACGATTTTAGTTAATAATCAGTATTGGATTGAAGTTTTGTGAACCTATTAAGTTCTTTAAATTCAATTGTGTGTTTGACTTATTAACAATTTCATGTTTTTGATTTATCACATCTATCGTCGTTTCTTGGTTTTCTTGCATCAGGAATAATCCGGTTTTGTGATTGAATTGATTATTGTGTGGTTGGGTTAAACAATTTAAACAAGTTTATGTCTACGTAATCTCTGATCTGGGTTGAAACTGAAATTGTGCGTATGCTTTGCTAAATCTGAATCCCGGAGTGGTCTGTCTTTCTCTAATTGTTTTTACAACTTAAAGTAATTGTTTTTTGATAATCCCAAGTCTTCTAAGTAATAAAGTTTTAATCTTTAGTAGTAATTGAATAGTTTTAATTTGAATAGCATTCTCCACGTGTTCCCTGTGGATTTGACAACCCTACTTCCCTATCTACAGTCTAGGTAGCTAAGTAGTGAATTTTATAAATATTTTTTTACTGTAGTGAATTTTGTAAATCGTTAGAGTTTCAAGTAGGCGACATGGTCTTATTAAAAGTCTCACCTTGTAACATCCATGATTTTTCTAATACTCCATTATTTTACTTTATACAGTAACGACACTCCTAGTGAACCCCGCACTTGTTCAAAACAATATATCACTTTAATTATTATTTTAACATCTATCAATTCAACTTTTTGATCTTACATTTAAATATTAACCTCCTATTATATATATATATATAACATATGTATATACATTCATATAAATATATATATATATACATATATATGATTATACCAAATAAATCAATTATACAACTTTTGATATAAGACTTATACATCTTTAATCACGTTTTTACATCTTTTTTTATATAGATATAGGAATCTAATTATAAATATGTATATATGATATATGTATTTGATGATATTAAATCAATCATCTATACAAATTGTAAGTTTTAAAATTTATGAGCATTAATCAAGTGTTTACATCTTCTAAATGTATGTATTTAATTTTAAATAAATATGTAAACATATATCTATTTTAGAAAACCATTTACACAAATTGTAATCTTTATAAAAATGAAAGACATTCTTTTATAAACATTTGTAATTAAACAAGTAATATATTTAAGATTTTATAAACTTTATAAAAACAATTTTAAATATGAATTATGGAGTCAAACATAACATTAATGAGCATTAAATACTATTCTTCACCTTTTGCAATCCTAGTCCTTATCAACAAATTATTTTTTGTGAATAAGTCCCTTAGTCTCACCCTATAAATAAAGCCTTAAACCTCATTCATTTTCACACCTCAACAATCCTCTAGGGCTTTCTAGCAACTAAAGGTTGTTCTTCTCATCTTTTGAAAGATTCTAGTTTAAATCCATCCATTCTAAGTAAGTTCTTCTTATGTTCTTACTTGTTCATACTTTTCTTTTCAAAAATTCCTCATAACTAGCTAGATCTATGATCTCTAACATGTTTATGTTATAATCATAGATCTATCCAAGATCAAAAGCCATATTTTAATTAAACTTGTTCAAACTTTATTTAAAAACTTGGTTTTGATCTTTCTTTTTTCAATTTCAAAAAATCATGTTTTTTTACTAAAAATCCTTATTTTTAAAACCCTTTAATATTCAATTAAATTTATTTCTATCTTTACTAAACTCGTATTTTTACTTTAGCCCTTATGCTTTCCAAGCTTACCAAACTCACCCTAAACTTGGTTAAGTATGCAAATAGAGTAACTTTCAAACCAGTATGTAGTTATCTAACAAACATTAAAGTTCTGGCTAAGAAAAGACGAGGTTCTGATCTGGCCAACTCTTTCCCGGAAACTTTTCTGTCGGAGGTACTACTCTGGAATGATAACCACTCTAGTGTACAACAATAACTTTCAACTAATTACACCGTCAACCCCTCGACTATCCATAACTTGTTTCTAACGTAACACACTTAACTTAGGCAATCCTTAAGGCATTGAATCCAAGTTACTACAAGTTCAAGTTCAACCCTCTAAACTTGCAAGGTGAGTTTACATAGCCCCTTTTTACACTATTTACATTTTTGGGGTGGAACAAGAATACAAATATACGATGTTCGCAAACTACACAATACAATTCCACCCTACATTTATGTGTGCAATTTGAGCCTTATGTTTGAGTACTAGGTGTGTTAACTACATTTTGTGTGCAATTTACATGTGCAATCATTAACTACACAAGCCGACAGTTAACAATGATAGATCTATTGAGTCTGACAAACCCACCCAGTTAGGGTGATTGTTACCGACAACACAATTTTGCATGCTAGTTACAAAGGTTTGATTGTACAACTTGGTTTCACAACAGTAACTCTCTATAATTTCCTTATTAACCGTGATATGTATGGATTGTATACACACAACACAATGATACTATTTAGAGTCAAAAACCTATGTATGCTCACCAACTCTTTAGTTGACCTTGTTTTAATCATGTTTTAGGTACTAATGTTTGAGTTGATCAAGTTTGCTACACTTAAGTTGTGGACCTAGTTAATCAATAAAGAAACTTATTATGTATTTGAATTTCATGTACTTGATTGAATTCTTTTTGGTTTGTTTTATGAAATGAAATGTGATGATTTAATATATTACAACATAGTCAACCATGTGCTCATGAACAGTCTACATATTGCACCTCGACGTTTCCGCCGTCGGTTGGGGTGTGACACACCTTGGAATGGTGTAATTCGTTTTGGGAAACGAGTGTAACATCCCAAAAATAAAACGACAGTTAAAATGACGAAATAAACGAACGAGGTGTGTCGGGTCGGGTCGGATGGGCCGTCAGGCTGGAAGGGGACTCTCCCCAATAAATAGCTTAGACCTCCACCATTTCTCTCATTTCCAAGTTCTAGAGAGAGAAACCGTAGAGAGAGAAAGTAGGCGGATCGACCCGAGATTTCAGAAAAGTGTTACTCCACAACTCGTGAGAAGAACCTCCGGATCAGAAACTCGATTCAGGTAACGATCCGACCTAAATCTGAGTTTTAGTTTGTTTTTGGGTTTTTCGGGTTTTGGGTGAAAATGTAACATTTTAACGGATGAAACTGAAGGATAAACATAGATTTGAGTTCCTTAATGGAAAACGAACGTTTTGAATGCAAACAGGTTCGGGATCTTGACGTGATCAGACCCGAATGAGAAAGTTAGGGTTTTTGCGAAGAACAGGTCGTGCGCACTTATCAAGTACGCACGGAGCAGCTCGTGCGTACTTACCAAGTACGCAGGAAGAGGGCACTGCGTACTTACCAAGTGCGCAGGAAGAGGAACCTGCGTACTTATCAAGTACGCAGGAAGCAGGGTCTGCGCACTTGCTAAGTGCGCAGGCATCAGATTGTCTAAGTAAAGTTAGTATGTTTAGAATGGTTAAACCAGTAGAGTCAGGATTGAGTCTGATGTGTATTTAATTACCTAATTCAGAGCGTACGTGACGTTGTTGGGCCTTTGTTTAGGACAACCAAGACTAGCTTATCAGGTGAGTTCTAGAAGCCATCTTTTTAATGTTTTAATGATGAATGAAAGGCCCTGTTTTCTTATACGTAATGTTAAACCCTAATGAATGTTTTGTATGATGAACCATTTCTTAAATCGAATGAAAACTAGAACTCACGAGCGTAGCTGACTTTTTAGTATGCACATTCAGGTTAAGGTAGGTATGGATGATGGACGGTGATGCTTGGCAGGCGAGAAGAGTTACCCGGTTGATCATGAAGACTGGCATCCTTTTATGATTAGATTATGATATGTTTATGTAATAGACTAGGTTACGCTTCCGTTGTTAAACAATGTAATGGTTATGTTTATTTGAAGTATTTTTCGCTGCGTTATTTGATAATCAAGTTTAAGAACTGTTTATGAATGAGTAAATCCAACAAGTGAGGCCTCCCGAGTTTGGGGCCTTACAAGTTGGTATCAGAGCAATAGTTTGAGAGATTCGAACACTCCCAGTTTCTGAACTTAAACTGTGAATGGAACCGAAAGCGGATGACAGTACGGGTAACTCGAGCCACAGCATCAGGTATGAAGGTAGTATATATTTACATATGTAGTATGCCTTAGAAAGGGTTAGGTAAGGACTTGTGTTCTGATGGAATCACAAAGGTGGTCAAATAGAAATCGAAAGGTAGTGTAATGGTTAATTACAGATGGCCAGTGTATATTAACATCTTACAGTACTTATTGAATTTTATTTGTTAACTAGCGTGATAACATTGGATTCTTGCCTTATAGAACAAAATGGCAAGAAGAGGAAAGGGAAGGCGTGGTGGGGGCCGTACCGGTGGTCGTAACGGCGGTCATGGCAGGACCCCTGCGTACCAAGAGTATAGTGAAGAAGGAAGTGTTCACACTGAACCGGCGGTTGGTGTGCATGGAACCGAGCAGACACAGGTTGAAGAACAACCTTTCACTTTTGAACTAGAAGTGAGAGCAGCCATAGCTCGAGAGTTCATAGACTTGATGAAAGTTTCTTTGCCAGGACTGTTGGCAGAAGCATTAAAGAAGGTTAATGAGACCGGTGGGTCTAACACGGCGGTTGATACCCCGAACACTGAGGCAATCAACGCACCGCTTAACCGTGGTTGCGACTATAAGTCCTTCAAGGCATGTGACCCACCAGTCCTGACTGGAAAGAAAGACGCGGTAGCTATGTTTGACTGGATAATCCGTATGGAGGCTGCCATCCGTCTCAGCGAATGCCGGGCGGATCAAGTGGTGAAATTTGCTGCTAACTCCTTGAGAGAAGAAGCATCCCATTGGTGGGAAGGTGTACGTCAGGCAAAAGGGAGCGAGGTTGTGGATGCGATGATGTGGGCTGACTTGAAAATGTTGGTGATCAAGAATTTCTGCCCGAGGAACGAGATTGAGAAGGTAGAGAGGGAATTTCTGGGTTTGAAGGCCGGGAGCATGACGCACCGGCAATTCACAACCCGATTCAATGAACTGGCACGTCTGGTGCCACACCTTATCACTACTGAGGAAAGAAAGATTTCCTGTTACATTCAAAGACTGCCGGACCAGGTCTGCACCTATGTTAAGGCAAACGCCCCTACTACCTATGATTCGGTAGTAGAACTGAGCGGCGTGGTATTTGATGATCTGGCGCTGAATGTCGTCGCCATTGAGGAACCGAAGAAGAGACCGAGCTTCTCAAACAAGCGAACTGGTGGAAAGATGTTTGGGACTCGTGATAAGAGGGCTCGGGTAGATGAGCCGACTGTTTGTAAGAAGTGTGGAAGGGAGCATACTGGTGAATGTAGACTGGGATCTAACTTGTGCTTCAAGTGTGGCAAGACCGGGCACTACTCCCGTGAGTGCCCACAACACTTCAAGTGCTATAATTGTGGGGATGCCGGTCATCTGAGTAGGGAATGCCCGAAACCGAGAATGGGTGAAGTCGGGAAAGGGAAAGGCCCGGAAAGGAAAGAAGAGAGGCCCCGAGCAAAGACTCGTGCGTACGCACTGACGCAAGACCAAGCCAGGGCAGACCCCGACGTGGCGTCAGGTACGTTCATCCTTGACAACACTTTTGTTTCTGTTTTATTTGATTCGGGTGCCAGTAAGAGTTTTATATCTGCGACTTTCTGTAAACGAGTGAAGTACACTGTCAGTAAGCTAGAAAGGGCTTTTAGCGCAGAAACCGCTGAGGGTAGAACTGCGAGAGTGACCGATGTAGTTGACAACTCCACAATAAAAATAGAAGGTCATAGGTTCCCTGTCAGATTGTTTGTTATGGTTTTGGGTGGGTTCGATGTCGTGTTAGGTATCGATTGGCTAACTGCCAATGAAGCACAAATTATATGTAAACGAAAGATAATTCGACTCAAGGCTCCGGACGGTAGCAAAGTCGAGGTTCTTGGGGATCGTGACGCCCCGATGCCAAACGTCATCTCGATGATTAAGGCAACAGATTACTTGAGGCGCGGATGCGAGGCTTATCTGGTGTACGTAATTGACGAGTGTAAGGAAGTGAAGGAGTTAGACGATATACCCGTGGTACGCGAGTACCCGGAGGTGTTTCTAGAGGATTTGCCTGGGATACCACCCGACAGAGAGATTGAATTTCGAATCGACTTAGTACCAGATGCCCAGCCCATGGCTAAGGCTCCATATCGACTAGCACCAGTGGAGATGAAAGAGTTAATGGCACAACTAGACGAGTTACTTGAGAAGGGATTTATCCAACCGAGCATCTCGTCGTGGGGTGCTCCGGTGTTGTTTGTGAAGAAGAAAGACGGCTCGATGAGAATGTGTATTGAGTATCGCGAGTTGAAAAAACGTACGGTGAAGAACAAGTACCCTTTACCAAGGATCGACGACCTGTTCGATCAATTACAGGGCGCAAGTTGGTTCTCAAAAATCGACCTTCGATCCGGGTACCATCAGTTGAAGGTGAGGGAAGAAGACATACCGAAAACCGCATTTCGCACGCGTTATGGACATTTCTAGTTCCGTGTGATGTCTTTTGGATTGACGAACGCCCCCGCAACGTTCATGGATTTAATGAATAGGGTGTGTCGACCGATGCTGGACCGATCGGTAATCGTGTTCATCGATGATATCCTCATCTACTCCAAGAATGAGGGTGATCACGCGTGTCACTTGAAGGAAGTATTGGAAGCTCTGAAGAAGGAAAGGTTGTATGCTAAGTTCTCCAAATACGCGTTCTGGCTTAGGGAAGTCCAATTCCTAGGTCACGTCATTAACCCGAACGGCATTATGGTTGACCCAGCAAAGATAGTGACGGTAAGAGAATGGAATATTCCTAAGACACCAACTGAAATCCGTAGTTTCTTGGGATTGGCAGGCTACTATCGGAGATTCATCCAGGATTTCTCAAAATAGCTTCGCCGTTGACAAAGTTGACTCGGAAAGAGGTTAAGTATGAATGGGGTTCGACCCAAGATGAGGCGTTTAAGGAATTGAAGAAGAGGCTAACCCAAGCTCCAGTCTTAGCCCTTCCTGAGGGCAATGAAGACTTAGTGGTATACTCTGACGCTTCGGGTCAAGGATTGGGATGCGTGTTGATGCAACACGGAAGAGTGATCGCGTATGCGTCACGACAGTCGAAGATTCACGAAGCTAATTATCCAACCCACGATTTGGAACTTGCTGCTGTCGTATTCGCATTAAAAATCTGGAGGCACTACCTTTACGAGGTGAAGTTTACTATTTACTCCGATCACAAAAGTTTGAAGTACTTCTTCGAACAAAAGGAACTAAATATGAGGCAGAGGCGATGGTTGGAACTGTTGAAAAACTATGATTGTTAAATAATATACCATCCTGGAAAGGCAAACGTGGTGGCTGACGCTCTAAAACGAAAGGATGTGCCTGCTCCTATTAGAGTGAAAGCTTGCCAGTTAGTGGTAACATCAGATGTGATGAGGGAAATTGAAAGAGCTCAAGATGAAGCACTTAAGGAAGAAAACATTAAGAAGGAAAGGTTGGTTGGCCAACAGGACAAGTTGGAATATAACACCCTTGGTGTTAGGACACGTTTTGGATGGGTATGGATACCTATGGGTGGCGAGCTTAGAACCAAAATCTTGGATGAGGCTCATAAGTCTCGGTACTCTATCCATCCTGGTACCAATAAAATGTACCAAGATCTAAGGAAGGAATACTAGTGGCCTGGAATGAAGGATGAAGTGACAAAGTATGTAAGCAAGTGCTTGACTTGCTCACAAGTAAAGGCCGAACACCAGAAACCGTATGGAAAGATTCAACCACTTGATATACTGGAATGGAAGTGGGAACACATTACCATGGACTTCATAACCAAGCTACCTCGCACAGCTAAAGGTCATGACACCATTTGGGTAATTGTGGACCGTTTAACGAAGAGTGCTCATTTCCTACCTATTCACGAGATGTTCCCGTCGGAAAGGTTAGCGAAAGTATTTATTAACGAAGTAGTAGCACGGCATGGGATGCCTTTGACGATCTTATCTGACCGGGACACACGATTCACATCGAGGTTCTGGAAAATATTTCACGA
The DNA here is from genome assembly GCA_023525975.1 of Smallanthus sonchifolius. Classification (NCBI taxonomy): domain Eukaryota; kingdom Viridiplantae; phylum Streptophyta; class Magnoliopsida; order Asterales; family Asteraceae; genus Smallanthus; species Smallanthus sonchifolius. The sequence goes on from CM042043.1 coordinate 24,958,787, forward strand.
GGCGATGGGCACCAGGCTTAATATCAGCACGGCGTACCACCCACAAACGGATGGTCAGTCCGAAAGGACCATTCAGAAATTGGAGGATATGCTTCGTGCTTGTATTATCGATTTTGGCTGCAGTTGGGACAGTCATCTGCCATTAGCCGAATTCTCCTACAACAATAGTTATCACACGACGATAGGCATGCCGCCATACGAAATGTTGTATGGGAGGAGATGCAGGACCCTGATTTGTTGGGGTGAGATTGGACAAAAGGAATTAGGGAGTCTGAAAGTAGTAAGGGAAACGTCAGAAAGGTTTGATCAAATCAAAGCACGAATGAAGGCCGCACAAGATCGTCAGAAATCCTATGCGGATAAACGACGAAGGCCTATTGAGTTTGAAATTGGGGACGGTGTAGGTCCAGATTTCGCTTGAAATCACTAATTTGATCGATTACGCACACACACAGGCGGAAAGTGTGTGTATGGTGGTGAAGCAGATGATAGAAACAGTGTTGGTGAAGATAACAGGCTAACCACACTATGAATCAACACGCAAATGGTATGAAAATGTAAGAACACGGTGCATAAACAACTGCAAATATTCAAGAACAATGTGAAAGAGCAGGTTTAGGGTTTCAGCCGCTACTCACACCCTAAACATTCTCAAACTAGGCTATTTATAGTAGTGACAGGTATCGAAACTATGTTCAATCGAAACTACTAGTTTCGATTGACCATTTACAAGTGATACACAGACTGTCGAAACTACCATCTATCGAAACTACTAGTTTCGATTGAACAAACTCAATCGAAACTAAGTAGTTTCGATGGCCCAGACTTGGAAATAAAAACAGTAAATTACAGAAAACTGAAATTACATTTAATGAAATGATAGAAAGTAAACTAGTCTAAAACTGTTTAAACAAACAATAAATGACAACAGCTTATACATAAGATATGACTCTACAATCTCCCCCTAAGCTGTTGCATTACCGTCTTCAGCTCTTCCTCAAGCAGCTGGTCCTTCAGTTGTCCTCGGTATAAAAGGTTTAACATGGAGAGATACAACCCGTTGGTAGGCCTTAGCATTAGCTTCATCTTCATCACTGTATGCCTGAATGTGATTCTGAAAAAGGATTTCCAGATCTTCAGGGTGAAAATTCAACAGCTCCATGGGCTCAAAGATGGTGATGTCTTCCTTGCCCTCACACTCTATTACTGCACTGCCAATGATTGGGTCATAGTAACACTTTCTGAAAGTTTGTAGCTGGACAGGTACAGATTTTGGAATAGAGATGGTCATGTGAGTGTGGGCAGGCTTGTACCTTAAGAACACATATGGCTTGTTAGTCTTAGGATGAAACCTAGTCTTTGAGATTTTCTTTTGAGTTTTCCTAGGCTTCATTCCCTTGAAATCATTATTGACTTGAGAATGCAGAAATTTCTCAAAGTCATAAGCCATCATGACCTTCCCAGGGTTTTGAAGGGGAAGTTTGGCTAAATCCCTGAGGTCATAGAAAGGAAGGGTTTGGAAGTCAGTCATATTTTTAAAGTGCTGAACTCCCCCTCTATATCTTCTTATAATAAAGAGCTTCCTTTCAGCATCATACTTCCAGCCAATTAGAGGACTTTTTAGTTCCTGATGTTCTGCTATCCATTCATATGTTTTAGGAGTTTCAGTATACATAGACGACATTCTGGTGTTCACAAAGAACGAGACCGATCATAAGTCCTGAATTATTTTCTTAAACCAAGACTTTCTTGAAATTTGAGGTTCAGGAGCAACAGAGGGTGGATCTTGTGCTGGACTGGATTCGGAGACTGTAGTGGTTGGTTCAGGAGTGACTGTTTTGATAAGATTAATCTGAACATCTTCTTCACCTTTTTCTTCGTCAGATAAGGTTTGAATTTCAGCTCCGTCTTCCGTAAAGTATCTAGTTCTCTCAGTCTCTTTTTCTTCAGTGGTCAGGATTTCTGGATAAAGATCATTATATCCATAGTTTTCAATGTCATCTAAAAGGGCATTCAGCTCATCATCAGATGGGATGTCTTCTTCATCAAGAATCACGGTCTCTATTTCAGTGGAAGTCCCTTTCCCTCTTTTCCTTGCATCTCTTCTCTCACTTGCTGTGGGAAGGTTTAGTTCTGTACCTTTAACTTTGACTTCAACCGCCTCTTTTGTCTTTTCAGTATGGCCAGCAAATATAGTTAGTGCAGATTCTGGATTAGTCACAAGGTCAGGAGATGAGGGTTCAACTACAGATGTAGTCTCCCCCTGAGCTGTTGAAGTAGTTGGTTGTTTTTCACAGGTTTAACCATTGAGGCTTTGAGCTGCTCCACTGCTTCAGCTAAAGCCTTGAATTCTTCTTTTTGCTTTGAGATTAGTTTCTGTTGTGTTTCAAGTTGAGTTTGTTGGACCTCAATCTGGGTATGTAAACCCCCAACTTCCAGCTTCAGGTCTTTAACCTCTTCCTGGACATCATGCAAATTAGTTTTTAATCCTTCAATTTCTTCATCTTTCTCTTGAATCTTATCCTGCATTTTCTTCAGTTCAAGGCTTAAAGTTTTAACTCTTGGTACAGGAGAGGTTGAATCATGAGTTGGTGATGTGGGAGTAGTATGGATGGGTGATTGTTGTGGAGATGGTTATGGAGTGGGTTGTGGAGTAGGTTGTCGAGATGGTTGTGGAGATGGTTGTGGAGATGGTTGTGGAGTAGCTAATAGAGAATCTGATGAGTATGACAAGTCTTCAAATCCAGTCTTGATTTTCTTTGCCTTAGGCTCTTCTTCCTCAAAATCAGAACCTGACTCAACTTGTCGTTTGGAGGAAGATGCAAGATGCATTGTTCTATCATCTGAATCAGACTTGTAGTAGTCAGATCCATAAATTCCTGCATCCAGAGTTCCACTTGATTCTGCAACTTCCTCCTCAGCTTCATGCATGCCAGCTTCAACATTAACTGCTGGCTCTTGAATTATTTGTATTTGTTCAACAAAAGGAGCCTCTATCACAGGCTCAATTATGGGTTGTTCTTCTTCTTGAATAATAGGAATGTTTATCTCAATCTCAGCTTCATCAATAAGTGGATTACCTTGATCTTGCTCAACTTCCATTTCTTCTTCTTCAGATGATGAGTTCTCTTCTTCGAGATCAGGGTCAATATCAGGGATAAATTCTTCTTCTTCACCAATAATATGACCAAACAGGGGAACGTCAGCTATAGCCCTGTTGGTTCTCTTGTTAGTACTTCTCATATAGCTGAGAGTCTTGGCAATCATATGGTCGAACACAAAGATGTTCCCACCTTGTTGCAGCTCAGGATGAAGATGATTGATGATAATTTGTAAAAATCTAGGATAGGCTAGAAATTTCTCCTTCACGGCTCCTGTTAGATTGTCCTTTAACTGTCTGAAGATGAAGCCAGAGAAATTGTAATCTATTCCCTTGATTATCCCCAAAATAGCTGAGCCCAGAGTGCTGTTTGCTGAATCAAACCCTCCTTTTCTGATTGATAGGCAGTGAATAAACACGTGCACTATGTATCTCCAGTGGCTTGGTAAGGAGTTCTTGATTATCTGGCCACTTTTGAATTCATCTGGATGACCCAATCTTTTGAAGCATTCTTTAACATAGAAGATTGGAAATTCAATGGGTGCATCTGGATTGTCATTAAACTGCAGCACCTCTCTAACTGTAGCTTCAGAAAGTAAGACTTCTTGGCCAAGCACAGTTGCTCTAATGTGCTCTACATTTTCAATTGTGATGATTTCTGCAGTCTCCCAAAATTCTCTTATAGATGTCTCAAACACCGGCAGATTGTTGCTGATGGCAAAGCTGATGTTGGAGTTTGCCAGGAAGTTTAAGACAGGAATGAACTCTGCAGCTTTTGGATCATTGGCATTAAGGAATGCACAGACATTGTGTCTTTTTACAAATAAGAGATCCATACCTGTAAAATTCATCAATTTTGCACAATAAGTAAGATTTCTGAAAATACTTAATCGAAACAAGGTATATCAACACTTAGAAAATTTTTGAAGTCCTAACTGTCGAAACAACTAGTTTCGATTTGAGATGAACTTGGTTAATTTAACAGACAACTTTATCAAAACAAGTAGTTTCGATAGAGGCTATAAGCTTTGATCAACACTTAGAAAAATTTTAAATCAACACTGTCGAAACAACTAGTTTCGATGGAGATAAGACAAAAATCTAGTTTTGATAGTACCTTCTCCCGACAAAATGTAGACAAGAAGTTTCGATGATCAACAGAAATCAGAAACTGTCCCCAGTAGTTTCGATGCCTTCTTCTCCAAGCTCAGAAATACTCCATTGATGACAAGCCCCAGAAATCGATAGTTCAGAAATGACAAACCAATCCAGCGAAAACCTTCGGCTAACACTCCTGATCACTAATCCAACCTCTGATTCTTGAAATCACGAACAAAAATCCTTGAAACCGATGAAACAGTACGTCTGAGATGTTATGCGCATATTTCAACAAAAACCTCAAAATACCTCACAAATCACCTAGAATCGATCACAAAACCTGATAACACTCAAAAACACTAGCGCATAAAGCTCTGATACCAATTGTAGGTCCAGATTTCGCTTAAAATCACTAATTTGATCGATTACGCACACACAGGCGGAAACTGTGTGTATGGTGGTGAAGCAGATGATAGAAACAGTGTTGGTGAAGATAACAGGCAAACCACACTATGAATCAACACGCAAATGGTATGAAAATGTAAGAACACGGTGCATAAACAACTGCAAATTGTATTGATTCAAGAACAATGTGAAAGAGCAGGTTTAGGGTTTCAGCCGCTACTCACACCCTAAACATTCTCAAACTAGGCTATTTATAGTAGTGACAGGTATCGAAACTATGTTCAATCGAAACTACTAGTTTCGATTGACCATTTACAAGTGATACACAGACTGTCGAAACTACCATCTATCGAAACTACTAGTTTCGATTGAACAAACTCAATCGAAACTAAGTAGTTTCGATGGCCCAGACTTGGAAATAAAAACAGTAAATTACAGAAAACTGAAATTACATTTAATGAAATGATAGAAAGTAAACTAGTCTAAAACTGTTTAAACAAACAATAAATGACAACAGCTTATACATAAGATATGACTCTACAGACGGAGTAATGTTGAAAGTGTCACCCTGGAAGGGAATAATAAGGTTCAGGAAGAGAGGAAAGTTAAGTCCGAGGTTTGTCAGACCATTCAAGATAATGGCACGGGTTGGTGAAGTCGCTTATAGGTTAGAGTTGCCTGATGAGTTGAGTGGGATTCATCCTACCTTCCATGTATCACACTTGCGAAAGTGTTTGGCGGATGAATCAGCTCACGTACCACTTACTGACATCAAGGTCGACAACAGCCTTAATTACATCGAAGAACCCGTGGCCATCTTAGACAAGAAGGAGAAGCGTTTGCGTAATAAGATTATCCAATTAGTTAAAGTCCAATGGAAACATCGAAAGGGATCGGAAGCCACTTGGGAAACGGAGAAGGAAATGAGGGAGTCGTACCCTCATCTATTTGACTTATGATAGGTTTCGGGGACGAAACCTATATTGTAAGGGGGTAGACTTGTAACATCCCAAAAATAAAACGACAGTTAAAATGACGAAATAAACGAACGAGGCGTGTCGGGTCGGGTCGGATGGGCCGGCGGGCTGGAAGGGGACTCTCCCCTATAAATAGCTTAGACCTCCACCATTTCTCTCATATGCAAGTTCTAGAGAGAGAAACCGTAGAGAGAGAAAGTTAGCGGATCGACCCGAGATTTCAGAAAAGTTTATTCCACAACTCGTGAGAAGAACCTCCGGATCAGAAACTCGATTCAGGTAACGATCCGACCTAAATCTGAGTTTTAGTTTGTTTTTGGGTTTTTCGGGTTTTGGGTGAAAATGTAACATTTTAACGGATGAAACTGAAGGATAAACATAGATTTGAGTTCTTTAATGGAAAACGAACGTTTTGAATGCAAACAAGTTCGGGATCTTGACGTGATCAGACCCGAATGAGAAAGTTAGGGTTTTTGCGAAGAGCAGGTCGTGCGCACTTATCAAGTATGCACGGAGCAGGTCGTGCGTGCTTACCAAGTACGCAGGAAGAGGGTACTGCGTACTTACCAAGTGCGCAGGAAGAGGAACCTGCGTACTTATCAAGTAGGCAGGAAGCAGGGTCTGCGCACTTGCTAAGTGCGCAGGCATCAGATTGTCTAAGTAAAGTTAGTATGTTTAGAATGGTTAAACCATTAGAGTCAGCATTGAGTCTGATGTGTATTTAATTACCTAATTCAGAGCGTACGTGACGTTGTTAGGCCTTTGCTTAGGACAACCAAGACTAGTTTATCAGGTGAGTTCTAGAAGCCCTCTTTTAAATGTTTTATATAATGTTTTCGGGCTGGTGTGCATACATATGAAAAGATGTTTTTACGAAACGATGTTTATGAAGCTATGTTTATAAAATGATGCTTACGAAACTATGTTTACGAAATTGTTGTTTTGGAATGAATGGTTTACGGAAAGAAAGTCTTATGAATGGAATGTTTACGAACGAAATGTTTATAAAGAAATGGTTTGAATAAAGTAAAAAGGGTTTCGAAAATGAATGAAAGGTTTTATGAAAAGAAAAAGGGCAAAGGTTTTAAAGAAGTCATTACAAATCTAATCTGTCGAATGATTGGAATTGACGAACGAATGGAATTGACGAATGAAGTCTGGGAATGAGATTCCCAGCCTTGTGGAAGATTATGGACAGCGAGCCATAGTTGCCATAAGAACAACAGGGGCAGTGTCTTTGTGGCACGTCAATGGTTTGATGTTGTACAACGGGTAAGGGAGTAACGACGGTTACTCGGGTGATGACGATCATCCTAAGAGAATGAGGTAAGGGGAAATCAATGACGGCGATACGTAACGGTTGATTCCCAAAGGAAAGATGCGTGTTGGGCAATGACGGCGATTCGTAACGGTTGACCCCACGTATTGAATGGTTGTGGCAATGACGGCGATACGTAGCGGTTGCCCACAACATCAAAGGTTCCTTCGGGGACACAGAGACGCTTAAAGAAAGATACAGACTGTAGACAGTAATGTATGACTTAAATGAATGTTAAAAGTTTTAAACGAACGATCCGTTCAAAGGCGTTTATGATGATGATAAAAGGTTTTTAATGTTTTAATGATGAATGAAAGACCCTGTTTTCTTATACGTAATGTTAAACCCTAATGAATGTTTTGAATGATGAACCATTTCTTAAATCGAACGAAAACTACAACTCACCAGCGTAGCTGACTTTTTAGTATGCACATTCAGGTTAAGGCAGGTATGGATGATGGACGGTGATGCTTGGCAGGCGAGAAGAGTTACCCGGTTGATCATGAAGACTGGCATCCCGTTATGATTAGATTATGATATGTTTATGTAATAGACTAGGTTACGCTTCCGTTGTTAAACAATGTAAAGGTTATGTTTATTTGAAGTATTTTCCGCTGCGTTATTTGATAATCAAGTTTAAGAACTATTTGTGAATGAGTAAATCCAACAAGTGAGGCCTCCCGGGTTTGGGGCCTTACAACAAGGCTATCTAAACCCTCTTTATGTTGGACCATTCAAGATAGTGAAGAGAATTGCCCAATAGCGTATCAATTGGACCTACCTGAAGGACTGAGTGGTGTACACAATGTCTTTCATGTCTCAAACCTGAAGAAATGTCTAGCAGACGAGTCACTCGGTGTTCCTCTTGAGGAACTACACATCGATGAACTGTTGCGGTTCATTGAAGAACCGGTAGAAATCACAGATAGGGAAGTCAAAACGCTCAACCATAGTAGAATCCCTATTGTCAGAGTTCGTTGGAACTCAAAACGCGATCGGAATTCACGTCGGAGCGCGAGGCTCAGATGATGCGCAAGTATCCTCATCTGTTCAAGCACTCCACATCAAACACATAAGGTACTATCCTAATTTTCAGGATGAAAATTCTTTCCACTAGAGGATGATGTGACATCCGGGAAATTTTTTTTATTTTAATTTTCAGGAGGAAAATTCTTTCAACTAGGGGATGATGTGCCATCCGACAATTTTTCATAAATTCCGTTAATCCAAATCCAGTTATCTCGTAACACGGTTAACTCAATCTCAAACCTCAAGGATCATTTCTGTCACTATTCAAACATAGAACCACAAGGACTAGCTATGTAAATAGCCAAAACCTATTATGTTACTTCACAAAGTCAAAAGCAATGGATTTTATTCATGTTGACTTCTAAAAGTCAAATTCGTAACTCTTTGATCTAAATTCGTGAATTGTAACAAAAATTGATCCAAACCTATAACTGAAATGATCATTTATGTAATAAACGACCATTATTAGGACTTTAAACACCGTCATTAATTCGAATTAAACCCAACAATGGGTAATTATTACATAACCCACGAGTTCGTTCCTCTTACCCACCAATTCGCATCAAATTGTGAATCATACTTCAATCCAGTACTTTGCGCACCTTAATTGAGTCTCCCTAAAGCTTTTACACACGTCAATTTACCGGAGTCGCCGGAGACAAGGCTTGCGCAAGTCCGATACCATTTGATCAATCATAGTCAGTTGGTATCTCATTCTGGTAATTGAACACACCCTTAGTTTCGTTTTAACCTATTGATTGAAAGCCCTATCGTTTTCAGGGCTTACAACATCGAATCGATCACAAACAGATATCTAGGGTTCATATAATCCTGGTTTAATCGAACTCTACTCTAGACTCTGTTTGAATTCAATTAAATTACACCATTAGATTCGCAATCCTTGGTGTAATGAAAACCCTATGCTAATTCGAAGATATCACATCGAATTCGTGATGAACCGATTCTTGGTTTGATCACACTTTGGGTTTAATCAAATACTGATTTGGACACAACCTCAATGCAATTAAACTACATGTATGATTTCGCAAATTCTCAATCTGTAATAGCCCTATGAATTCAGCCTCTTTCATTATCAGATTCGACTAATTCGATTTGGTGTTCATAAAACTAGGGTTCGACTTTGAAACTGAAATTAAAAAACTTTAGACTCAATCATTTTGCAATTAAACTCACTCTCAAATTCGTATATCATCGATTAACAAAAGCCCCATACTTGCAAGACCTATTGAGATCGTTTTGATTAGATTTGGGACTGGAATTGGGTTCGGTTCACGCAAGGGGGGAGAACACAGTGGAGCTTTTGATTAAAAGCTTTCTAATCCGTTCTCTGTTGCGATTTCCCTAGTAGGTGTGATGGTTAAGTGTGTGTGCTCGTAGGGAGGAGACCCGGGTTCGAGTCTCCCCACCCCTCTTTTTGGTTTTATTTATTTTTAAGCCATTATTTTAATTAAAAACATATCCCCACCTTATTATATTACTATATCAATATGTTTTAAACCCGGAAACCACCCGTAGGCTCGGGTCTAGTTTTGTAATCCATATTTATTATTATTACCCACTTTTAAAATAATATATTTATATTCTTTAACCCTTAACTCCGATTAATAATAATAGATTTATATATTATTTTCGTCACGTTTATAAACATTGTGTAACGTTTGAAACTAATAAATAATATATTTATTTATATTATTACCCACGTTGTGATGATCCGAATAAAGATATTTGTTTCATTATTTTTATCACATAACTGATTACCGTATAAATTTTATGAGTTAAAATAATATAAGATATATTATTTTCCTAGGCCATTATTTAATGGCTAAAACACATGAATATATTTATTAAATATTGTTATTCGTAATTAGAAACGTTCGACACGAAACGTATTTATCTTAATTAGTATATTAAGAAATCTTGATTCCCGTAGACACGTCCGTTTACTCATTGATCCTAAGTATGTTTTAGGACGTTCAAATCTTATGTGTCGTCGTCACAAAGATTCCATTGTATCCCTAACTATTATGTTTATAATTTTAGGGCATACGTAAACAGTTCACAGGCAACTCTTGTGTTTCCTACTTGCATCCTTGTGTCGTGCTAACTACTCGTACACAACTTAGGTGAGTTTTCACGGCCCCTTTTACTGTTTTAAACTAGGGAAGAAAACATGACGCAAATGCTTTTAGTTTTTGCAATTCATATATGATATCACTTGTATAACTATGCGTACACATTATCCTTAAAGTCCTCACATCAGACCGTTAATATGAACATAGCGAGGTAATTTCAGTAGTATTACTGGGTTTGACAAACCTCACCCGCGTTAGTCGCGCTAACTCGATTGGAGGTCGAACGGGTGCAATATTGACCTAAACATACACCATGATGGTGGGAGGCATACAAACAGTCAGCTTTCGGTTGCGAGCGCATTAATAAACATGTATATAGGTTAGCTACATGTTGATATATATATTGAATACACATTAATCTGTTAAACGCTTCTATAAACTGAAACCTGTGAACACACCAACCTTGTGTTGACACTTTTCTTGCATGTTTTCTCAGGACGCTAACCTAAGGCACAGGTGCATGATTAGGACATGCATGGAGTCCTAATACTATTTTATTATAATCAAGACATACAAACTATCTTATTTACTTTATTTTGGACTAGACTTTGGGCGCGTTTGTTTTGCGCATTTACTTTTTATTCACCACTTCCGCATAAACTCTGAACTTTTATATTATTACAATTTGAGTCCCATATAATGTCATTTGATGTAACTAATGACTGAGATTCTGGGTTGTCACACACCAAATGGTAAAACTCCGTTAGTGGAATTTGGGGTGTGACAGATTGGTATCAGAGCCATTAGTTATAGAGAACTAGGATTACATACTAGGCTATAACCACACACATGCATTAGTTACACGGCACAGACACTCATACCTGATACACATAGCACCCATACGTACATTGCAGTGCAGGCATGTTAACACCAACCATATCAGCCTCTGATGACGAGGGACACATTATTTGCATTGCATCATCATTCCCAGTGGCGATACTTGGGGAATCACTAGAACAACATCCACTCCCATCCGAGGGCAGCGAGACGGAGCCTTCGGAGGAGTCACTAAAACCACCATCATCTGTCGGATATGGTGGGCTTTCTCAGGTCTATGTTATGGACGACACTCAACACTAGCACATGTCTCTTTTGGAGTTGGGATCGTCGGAGGCGAGTCCCTACTGTACCTACTAGCAATAATACGTCAAGTGAAGGCAAACTGTTGCATGCATTATTGCAGAATCCATCGACACGTATGTTACAGGTTAAAATTCAGAGCAGGATCCTGAGTAATGCGCGATCCAAGATCCGGTATCCCGATAAGGTCAGTATCATGAATATTACTAACGGCTACTTGTTTATTGCTTTATTATTCGCAGGAAGAACGTGTGCAACCACCAACACCTAAAGACTCGGACGTGGAGTTAAATGAAACGTGTGGAAAATGCGTAGAAGGCTTTATAACGGTCATATGAAAAGATAGAGTCAAAGACTATATTTTTGGATTGTTAGTTATGCATATTTAAAACCCATGTAGGAAATGCCCAGTTCATGTTAAAAAAATGATTTTTACATGCCCAATCTAAAACATCATGTGTAAAACATCATGTGTAAAAGACCATGAACAGAATGTTAAAACGCGTAGTTCAAAAACACTATAAATTTCCAGTTCAGAAACAACTTAAAACGCCCATTTCAAAAACACCATAAAATGACGATTTTTTTTAATATATAAATCAATATCATACTCGTTGGAAAGATAAAAAAAACGCTCGTTATTATGGTACAATTTTTTTTTTAAAATAATAACGCATAAAAAAGTTATGAACGTTTAAAAAAGATGGGGGGGAATACGCATGTGCATTTTCCTTGGCATGTGAGTAGCATGTGTATGATGGGTTTACGTTTTTGCCATTTTCCTTTGGAATCTTTCTTGGACACATGGAACTCTATGGTGGCTTCCTACACTTTTTTCACTTTTTAGAATATCCATCCTTAGGATTAGGTTCAGGTAAAAATGATCCTAATTCTAAGAAGGGTGAGAAGGATTTAGGGCCATTAAATCAAATGGTAGAAAAGATTTAATGGTAGATTAAATTGTAGGAGAAAAAGTTGTTGGAAGAGTATTTTAGTCTTGGCCACTTTTGTTGATTTTTTATCAAGTTCCCCCCCCCCCCTCATTTTTAAACGTTCATAACTTTTAGATACGATATTATTTTTTCAAAAAAATTACACCATAAAAACGAGCGTTTTTTATCTTTAAAACGAGTACAGTGTCGTTATAAACAAAAAGAAATTTTTTTTTTACGTTTTCCAGCTCATTATGTAATTAGTCAGGTCATTGTGTAATACAAGTTCATTGTTTAATACAAGTTCATTGTGTTATAAGTATTTATCATTCTGTTTTATGTTTTCCAGCTCATTATGTAGTACAAGTTCATTGTGTAATACCACGTCTGGTCATTATGTAATTAGTCAGGTCATGGTGTAATACAAGTTCATTGTGTAATTAGTCAGGTCATTGTGTAATACAAGTTCATTATGTAATTAGTCAGGTCATTATGTAATTAGCCAGGTCATTGTGTAATACAAGTTCATTGTGTAATACAAGTTCATTGTGTTATATGTATTTATCATTGTGTTTTACGGTTTTCAGCTCATTGTGTAATTAGTCAGGTCATTGTGTAATCCAAGTTCATTGTGTAATACCACGTCTGGTCATTGTGTAATATTTGGTCATTGTGTAATTAGTCAGTTCATTGTGTAATTAGTCAGGTCATTGTGTAATACAAGTTCATGGTGTAATTAGTCAAGTCATTGTGTAATACAAGTTCATTGTAAAATACCACGTCTGGTCATTGTGTAAATAGTCAGGTCAGGTCAGGTCATGGTGTAATACAAGTTCATTGTGTAATACAAGTTAATTGTGTAATTAGTCAGGTCATTATGTAATACAAGTTCATTGTGTAATTAGTCAAGTTCATTGTGTAATACAAGTTCATTGTGTAATACCACATCTGTTAATTGTGTAATGATCTGGTATATTACACAATGACCATTATGCCCTCACTTTATAAAGAATAAAATGTCACATGTCAAGCCCAGAATCCTTCTTACCTTTCTTATTTTTAAGACTCTTTTTACTATAACCTAACTCATATATATATATATATATATATATATATATATATATATATATATATATAGGGGATGGTTATAATAAGACCCACTTGAGTTAAAAAAATTCACGAAACCCTTTTTACATATGTAAAATAAAAACAATTTTTTTTTATTTTTTGGATTGATTCTACAATCAATTTTATCACTTTTGGTGAAAAAAATTATAAAAAAGCGCCGAACGGTTTTTTTTAAATAATTTAAAAAAAACATCTGACGTTTATTACATATGTAAACTCAAAGGTTTGTCGATTATTACATATGCAAATGCTGACGTATTGAATACGTAAGCAAAAAAAACGCTGATTTTTGTTAATTTTTACATATTTTTTATTTCTTTTTCTGTTCGACGTTTTTTTATTTTTTTGCGACCGGGCTTGTTTTTATATAAATAATCAATCCCAAATTTTAAAAAAAATTATCCAAATTTTTCTAAGGTTTAGTAGGTTTCTTCAACTCAAGGGGGTTTCCATTCTATACTTTCCCTATATTTATATATATATAGGGGCCGGTTATCGTACAAAGTGTTTTAACATACGAAGCGTACTAAGTCAACACCATGCGACACGTGTTCAGTGTGGGAGGGGTAAATGCGTCCGCGTTATAATCACACATGATTTATAATAACGTATGACCATAATAACGTAATCACGCATGTTATAATCATGACCGTAATCACGTAACCACGCATGTTATAATCATGACCATAATCACGTAAATCACGCATGTTATAAACATGACCATAATCACGCATGGTATACGCACAGCACATCGACCTTTTAAAAAAACGTCATTTTTTTAATAAAAGTATAGCAAAAGTATACTCAAATTATAGAGAATAAAATGCTCGATTTTATGGTGTAACTTTTTTTTAAAAATAATGTCGTATAAAAAAGTTATGCTTGTTTTAAAAAAATGGGTGAACTTGTAAAAAGTCAACAAAGGTAGGATATTCCAATTTTACACTTTTCGTAATTTTTTCACGCTTAAAACAAACACATTTGATCTTAACCATTGATTTCCTAGATCAACGCTTCAAAATACTTATTACGCTTCTCACGTTAAAAACACTTTGTATTTAAACCATTATGAAAGGGATCAAGAGATGTAACCGCTGTTTTTTTGTTTTATGTTTACGTATATGTAACACTATGGGTCACGTATAAGTAAGCCAATATTTAAATTATTTTTTGGCAAAAATGTGTAATATTACATTCATACTCTTATAAAAAAAATAATAATAAAATAAAAAATAAATATCATTATATTAATGGTTAAAATTGATTTTTTTAGTAGTTTTCTCGGTTTTCGCATAACTATGTGGTTTCTCTGGACCCTCTCTCTCTCCCTCTCTCTCTCTCTCTATATATATATAGGAGAAGTATCATAATAAAACTCATTATTCACTAGAAAACCAAAAAACTACTTATTAAGGGTAAAAAAAAATCATAACTCAAAATATAAATTAAAAACTAAAAAAGTGGTTCGAAGACCATGTTTCTCACGTCGTCCTCGTTTAATGAGTAGTTTTTCAGTTTTCTCATGAACTCAACTCATATATATATATATACACGGTTGACCATCTAGTGCAATGGTAGCCTCAAGACTTCCTATAGTGGAGGTCTTGGGTTCGAATCCTGGCCATAGCAAAAAAGGGGTCTGTGGGCATGTCAGGGGGTTTACCTAGTTGGGAGGGTTCCTCCTGTGGTGGGCTGCTCAGATGTTCTAAGTGTTGCCCCGGGGAAACCCCAATTATCTTAGAAAATCTAGGTGTTGCCGTTCAATATATAGGAGAATGTTCCACTAAGAAGTGGTTTTTCGCTAAGAAACGCTAAGAAGTGGGTCAAACGAACTCTGATTGAGCTCATTCCAACGGCGTTGGAACCGTCTCATCGAACTCTAATCCGGACCCAAAAACCTAAACCCCCTCCCCCCCCGCACCCCAAAAAACCTAAACACCCCCTCCAACCCCACCTCAAAAGGCCTAAAACCACCACTCCCACCCCCCAAAAACCTAAACCCCCCACCCCCCCTCCTCCCAAAAAAAACCTAAACCCACCCCACACACCTCCAAAAACCTAAACCACCCACCCCCACCCCCACCCCCTAAAAAAACCTAAACCATAAAATCTAAACCCTAAAAGCTAAACCTAAGGCTAAACCATAAGGCTAAAACCCTAAAATTCAAATGTAAAATCTAAACCTTAAAAGCTAAACCCTAAAAGCTAAGATAATAGAGTTCGACGAGACGGTTCCAACGCCGCTGAAATGAGCTCAATCGGAGTTCGTTTGATATCGTTTCTAAGCGTTTTGATCATTTCTTAGAGTTATTAGCGAAAACATACTTTTTATTTGATCCTCCCCTATATATATATAGGAAAAGGATCAAATGTAAACCATGTTTAAATGCGTATACTACAAAACCAAATCTTCGCCACATATTTATTATAGTTAATAGGATGTTTGACTTTTGGGGAATGAATTAAAATAAGATAAAAATAAATAAATATATATATATATAGGGGAAGTGTAAAACAAAAACTCACTCCAGTTGAAGAAACCTTGCAAACCCTTTAAAAAAATTACATTTTTTTTTAAATTACATTTTTTTTAAAAAAATTGGGATTGTTTATTTATATAAAAAAGCCCTAGACGCAAAAATAAAATAAAAAACGCCGAATAAAAAAAGAAATAAAAAATATGCAAAAATTGTCATTTTTTAGGCTTACGTATGCAATACGTCAGCATTTACATATGTAAAAACGCCAGACTTTAGAACTTACATATGTAATAAACGTCAGATTAAAAAAAACAATTTTAAAAAAAAACCGCTCGGCGGTTTTTTATAATTTTTTCACCAAAAGTGATAAAATTGAATGTAGAATCTATCACAAAAATAAAAAAAGTTTTTTTACATATGTAAACAGGGTTTGCAAGGTTTTTTCAGCTCAAGTGGGTTTTTATTATAACCACCCTCTATATATATATAAAGATAAAAAAAGAGAAAAAAGGAAATAAAAAAGAAAAAGAATAAAAAGGGAGATAAGTCATGCATCAAAAGAAAGAACAAGAAAATGAGAAAATACTGAGGGAAAACTTAAATATCATTTTCCATACCCTTAACCTTAGCCCAACATTAAAACCCTTTAAAGACCTTTTGATTTGTGCATGGTTTGTGTTATTTGGTGGAGTCATGATTGCTATGCAAGTTTATGATAACGGTGTATTGGTGTGCACTAGTGGTTTTGAGTATTACACAGATATACTAGTACATCACAACTAGTCTAGATACAAACCAAGTGGAGTGGCAAATTGTGATAGGTGTGAATGAGTATATGTGGAAAACTTGAAGCATGGTAGGCCTGGTTAGGTAGTTCAATTTTGTTTAAACATGTATCATATTTTTACTTGTTGGGTTGTAAATCTAGTGAATATGGTAAGTCTTGTGAGTTGGGTATGAATATGGACCTTTGTTGGGAATCATGGTACCAGTTTTAACTTTTAAAACAATTATTATTTAAATCTTTTAAATAAATAAATCAGATATATTTAGCGGAAGCGGTTTAACAATACGATTAACAGATCAGATCTGGATTCCTTTCAGTGATCCGATTACACAGCGTTTAGACAATAATAAATAAATAAATAAACACAACCATAGGGTGGTGTTTAGGGTTTTGTACCTTTGACGAATCAACCAGATTGAAACACTCGGTTACAAAGAACGTCACGCTAGATGACAACTACGAGCTCGTCACACGAACACGTCACACGAAAACGAACACCAAACGAGAACCCGGTTCTCCTTTTCTTTTCGGTTCGGCTCGCAAGAAAAGGGAACACGGCGACGGGTGGGGTCGGCTTTGTGGGGCTGCGCGACAAGGAGCAGCGGCGAAGGTGGTGGCTGCCGGTGACGTCGACCGACGAGAGGGAGGGGGGAGGCCGGTTCTCGGTTGCACAAGGAGGAAGAAGGGAGGCCACCAAAAAACTAATTAAGGTTTTGACTTAAGCATGTATTTATAACAAACTATTTTACAAGTCAACCACTTGTGTAATTAACATTTAATTACTAACTGATTAACCTTTAATCAATTTTAGTCCTCGTAGTTTATAATTATATTAATTAATAAACTATCTTGCGCTTAACCGAAATGGTTATATATTTAACTATTAAATATAAAAACCTGTCAATATATATTACACCAATATATACATAACACCACATTCCGCCTCTCGATGGATTTAATTATTCTAAATAATTAAATATGACGTAACGAATAAATATCTCTCTAGATATTTAATCTACCGAATTCTAAATTCTTGTTTCGTGTAATAACGTTTAACAATTAAAAGACTTAGTTTGTTCTTTACTCAAAGTGTAACTCTTCGGATCGTACCTCGATATATTATCGATGTTCGAACATCTAATATCCAACAACCTTAGCGGAGGATTAGTAAGGGATTTGTGAAGTGTGTTTGTTAAAGATGGTTAGATAGTAACGAAAGAGCTTTGCTTGAGGGCAAGCAAAGAATAAGTCTTGTGAGCAATGTAGGATTATCGATTGTTATTCTTTTCAGGGTCAGCTTATCTCGTGGATCTGGAGATGGAAGCATACCCCTACGTCAGCTGTTGAGCTCAACGAATGGAATCAAGCCTCATCCCTGCTAAGTCAGGTTCATATCACATGAGGAAAAGATAGCCGATCGTGGCTTTGGGATAGCTCGAACACATTCTTGGTAAAATTAGTTAAGGTTCTACTAGATAAAACCAAGTCTAATCACCAATTTCAACATGAAATGGAGTATATGGTCCCGATTAAGTGCAACATATTTGGTTGGAGGGCTGAGATAGATCGTATCCCAACTAGGGTGGCGCTTGCCAAAAGGAATGTGCAGATTATCTCTACGACTTGCCCTCTTTGCTGGGATGCGAAAGAAAATTCGGATCATCTCCACATCTTGTTTCACTGCCTTGATGGTTTGGTATTACATCAGTCGCTAATGGAATCGATTCACGAGTGGCAATTCTCTAACAAAGTTGTTAAGGTGGAACATATCTTTTAAGACATCAAGTCCCTTAGGTTTTTATGGAAATAGGTCTAATTGTAAGAAGCTTATTTTTTAGGTTTCAAATTTTTGTATGTTTGGTCTAAATTTGTTTCTAGGTTCGTGTGGTCAGCTCCTTGTGTTTTTCTTGAAGTGACCATGGTTTAAATATAATTTGCCTTTTGAAAAAAAAAATTAAATGTATGCAATAAAGTGAAGATTATTTTCAAGAAACTATGATCTACCGGGTTTTATTAAATTTTCTTCATAAGAACATATCTATCTATATCTATACTACTATATAATATATATTGGATGGACATGATAGTAATTTTCTTTATTTTTTAAGACACCTAAAACAGTTTTTCATGTATACATTACAAGTCACCAATGCATTAAATTTGTTGAGTTACCATTTTATTCCTTCTCTAAAATTAAACTCAAATAGTCTTTAATTACTATCTTATCTATACTACTATACAATACATATTGGATGGACATGATAGTAAATTTTTTAATTTTTTAAGACACCTAAAACAGTTTTTCATGCATACATTACAAGTCACCAATGCATTAAATTTGTTGAGTTACCATTTTACCCCTTCTCTAAAATTAAACCCAAATAGTCTTTAATTACTATCTTAAATTCACTCAATTAAATCTAATTTTGAGATATGTCTAATTAAAAAAGTAATTGCTAGTCATTTAAGCAATTTAAAATATTTCGTTTGTTACCTAATTTAATCCTCTTTTGAAAATTCTTTATACTTTTTATTAGCTGCAAAGAAAAATAGAACAATTGAGTTGATATTTTAAAACTAACAAATTCAATTTGATGGTCACTCAGTTAAATCTAATTTTGAGATATTTAATTAAAAAAGTAATTGCTAATCATTTAAGCTATTTAATAGAATTGAGTTGATATTTTAAAACTAACGAATTCAATTTGATGGTCAAACAAAGTTATATAAAATTTCGTATGTTTTTAAATTTCAAAATAATAAATAAGGAAACGAGTATAAATAAATTTTGTATTTAAGGGAATGAAACAATCTTGATATCTTTAGGTTTTCCAATTAATTTCGAAAGTTTTGGAAATATGCTTTTATTATATCAACCCCAAATATCCCGTTTGTAGTTCTCTTCGGCCACCGGCCCACTAGAAACGTTTCGGGGGTGTTTGGGATTACTTATTAAATCTACTTATTGACTTATTACTTATTGTAATAATTCAATAAGTTATAAGTGTGTTTGGGTATGATAAAAGGACTTTTGAAAATAACTTTTAGAAAATAGATAATAAGTTGTTTTTAAGAATTTATAATTTTTAACTTTTTATTTCTTCTTATTACTTTTAGGGAGTAATTTTCCATTAATAAGTCATTTTTCATTAATAAGTAAAGTCAAACACTTTTTAAAAACAACTTATTGACTTTCTCCACCAAATAAGTTACAAACACTTTTTTATTAAATTTATTTTTAAAAAGTAATAAGTTAATAAGTTTTTTTTGACAAAAATAACTTTTGGGTTAATAAGTAATCCCAAACACCCCCTTCATCTCCGTCACCACTTCATGATGGTAACCGACTGATTTTCAATGTTTTTCGGCCACCGGAAACGTTTCATTTGTCACCGCTTCATGATGGTAACTGACAGCCATTCAATGTTTGCCTTCAATGTTTCCCTTCGTCGACGCTTCATGATGGTAACTGACCACCATTCAATGTTTGCCTTCGCCGGAGACGGTTCGTGTTGGTCACAATAAAACTCTCATTCAAAGCCATTTGTCCGTCATCTGATTTCGCCCCCCTCGCCAGTCCACCATCGCAGGTAACCTTTACAAACCGATTCTATTTCTTCTATTTGGTTGTATTATGTTAGTGTTCAAGGATACGGTTTGTATTTTGTCTGAAATATATTTTTCAATTTTCCATGGACTTTGCTGTGTCTATGTTCTTGAAAGAGTTGTCGTATGCATGTTCATAATTGTCTTAAATGGATAAATGAAGCATGCCCTTCCCATTTCCCTTAAAAGATTGTGTTCTTGTTTATGAACATACGTTAGGTGAATCTGTAGGACAGTAAGGGAGGTGGGAGTCGTGAGCGGGTAAACTGGCGGGTACAGCGGGTACCACTACCACTCCCAGCGGCGGGTAAGTTTGCGGGTATCACGCGGGTATGGTTAGCGGGTTTTGAAACCCACCGACAGAAAGGGAAGAAAGCGGCTAAGTTTACGGGTACCACCCCACCATGAAGGGTAGTTTGTCAAAATAAGGTGACATATCCTCATTGATAGGTTTGAGAGGGTAGTTTAAAGT
The DNA here is from genome assembly GCA_023525975.1 of Smallanthus sonchifolius. Taxonomy (NCBI): domain Eukaryota; kingdom Viridiplantae; phylum Streptophyta; class Magnoliopsida; order Asterales; family Asteraceae; genus Smallanthus; species Smallanthus sonchifolius. The sequence continues at coordinate 24,979,352 of CM042043.1, forward strand.
GAGAGGCTACCACTACCACCTCCCAACATCTAACAAAAATTGCAGACCTTAAAATTTGACCGTATTAGGATTGTTTTGAAATAGAAATCAGATAGCTTCAAACTGTGATTCAACAACACATATAACACATGCAGTGAAGTAAAAACTAATGTAAAAGTTATCTTTTATCAAACAGCTCCATTTCTTGTTGAGTGCTTCCATTTTGGGTTGTCACATAAATCATTATACACACATAACTCACCTTCACAATTGTTTTAAACAATATACAAATTCAAACATTTTAAGCACAACATAATGTAGTGAAGTAAAAACTAATGTAAATTTCTTCTGCCCGGCGTTGACCACGAGTTCTTAACAACCCGTGAAGCGTTACAAGAAGCTGATCTCAGATATTTTCCCGAGAAATCCGGTTAGTTTCTCAATGTTTTATTCAAATTCTAAAAGTTTGCATGATTAGTTGTTTAAGTTTACTTGTAAGATGCTTAACAAGAAAGTATTGGAGTTTGTAATTTTATGATCATAGCAATGCCATATGTCAGAATCTGTGAACAATTAGGCACATTACTAGAGGGTTTTTGTTTATTTTTATTGAAAGTGTGACACTTTTATTTATGCCACTTAAGTTTATTAAAACCGTAGTTTACTCTTTATTTTATATGTTTATAGGAATTGTGGGAAGTGGTAGCAAATTCAAGTAATGGTTGCATATTAAGGGTGTATGTGAATGTGGCACTCTCAAATAAACAATGTGGAAAGGTTTGCTTGCTTATTTACTTAAACAAATCTTGCTATTAACAAAAGAGATTAAGGCGATTTTATCAAAGAAAACACTCATGTTTGAGTCGGAAATGAATCATGATTTCGTGTTCTCATGCATTTCTTCGCATGAACCATGCCCATTATATCTTAGGTTTTTTCGTGTTGGGTAACCAGCTACAGTAGTAAAAGACTTTAATATGTAGATGTTAAATCTTAACTTTATGCATACTTCATTTATTTACATAACGTTTGCTTTCTTTATTTACGATTATGAACAGATTTAGACAGATGGAAAGCTCTTCACCCCCTCCTACAAGAATCTTCCAAGTTCAGCTTGGGAATAAAATAAACCACAACTCGGCCTCCTTTGTAGTTAACAAGGTTTTCCTACGTCAAAGTGTTATGCTCACATATTTTTGCTACTTAGTTTTAGTATATGTCAATATCAAATATTGTACTTATGGATTTTGCTATTTGGTTTTATTGTATGTATACACTAAACGTTAATAAATGGTTGATGTTAATGATCACATGACATTCTAATAGTTGTTTGAAAATCAAGCATATTATATTGTTAATTATAATTATATACAAAATTTGATGGTCTTTAACTTTTTGTAGGACGTTCAGTTCTCCACGGTAATGCGCATGATACCTTTTACGTGTAATGGTATCTCATATAAATATATTATAAACAAGTTGCATTTGCCTTTGCAAAATTAGGTGTAATTTATTAAAAACATTTGTTTAATTAAGCTATATAATATTTGTATAAAATTAATTTGTCGGCGCCGCACATCGTGCGGGTTTTCTGCTAGTACTATATAATAAATAAAGGTTTTGAGGGACACTTGTCACTCATACATTTATCCTCAACATTTTTTCCCGCCTCTATCTCCTATTAATTATACAAGTTTTTTTAATTTTTTATAGTTTTTGTTTCCCGCCTCTCTCTCTCTTATTAAATATACAAAATTTTTATTTTATTTTTTATAATTTTTGTTTCCCGCCTCTTCTCCTATTAAATAATAATGATTTTTATAATTACTTTTATAAAACGTTTTTTATTTAAGAAAAATAGGTTTGTTCATAAAACATTTTTATAATTTGAACATTTCTTCATTCTTTTTTATAAAACATTTAAAACAAAATAACTATGTAACATTTTTAAAATTTAGAAATATTCATAGAAACTGATGTTTTATAACAAGTGATATTTATTCAACTCATATAATATATGGATTTTAACATAATATTGTATAGAAAATGGTGCAAACTATGCAAAAAAAAAAAGAAACAATGTTTCCCGAATTGTGCATTTACCTTTTCAAGTAAGTGTTGACATAAGATATTCCATTTTAATGCATAGTCAATCACTTTGCATTCCATACACAACCTAAAAGTTATGTGTTTGACTAGCATCTTGATTCGTGTACTTTGGGAAAAAAATCAAAAGAAAAGAAGAGGTTTGAATCCGAACCATCAAAATGTTTAATCTAAAAACTGCATATATTTAAAGTTTGATGCTAGTTCTTTTTGTTTATGCTAGCTACTAATAAAAAGTTTGGGAAACAGATATGTGATCAACCGTAGTTAGAGGGTGTTCGTTGAATCACTAACTACGATTTTATAAAAAAAAAACAAGGTAGAACTAGTTTAATTACTTATGAAAGTGTTCAAGCTTCAAAACTATCTAGTTACATCAAATTTATTTGTAAATAAGTATCCACCATGTAAATGTGAACATTTGTGTATATATGATTTTTGTGTAGGATCCACTCTTTGTCTAATGTGTAATCATGAGGCTATTAATTAATAAATTTGGTTGATAAGTGTTTTTATTTAAACATGTGATTATAAAATAACATAAAAAACAAAACCAAATTCTTCTACTTTTTTTAAAAAATCTCTATATGTTTATGTTGTTTGTAATACATATGGATTATTCGAGTATCTCTGGCCAAACATGCTTTTTTAAAAACGTCAAACACAATAAATGAAAAATAAAATTGAGGGAATCAAGAAGACCACAAAGTTAAAATAGTTATAGGCCTTTTATGCATTCCAAAAACCAAGATGGTCAATGGATCGTTTTGGAAGTTGTTGAAGGTAAATAAATTCACTATAGATAAACAAAAAGGTTGGTTAGTGTGAAAACAGTGTAGTGGTAACCATAGCTAGGTATGTTGTTAACAAGTTCCTTGTCTAGGTCTGTGCTCGTGACTCCTTATATCCAACATATGGTATACCTTTGTTGAGAGTGCTCATGGAGATGATGTGGCTAACATAACCTGTGGAACACCACACCCTTTAACGTGGTCCATGAGGAATTTTACACACATCCAAATATATATCATCATACACATTCATAAGCATACACATATACACATACATATTTGCAAATATATACACAAACAAATTCTTCTAATCACAAAAAAATATTTTTACTTGTTTTTTTTAATATTTATGTAATATTTTAATTATCAATGAAATTTGTTATTTAAGTTATACTAATTTTTTGTTTATAAAACTTTAAAACTCTTTTTTTATGTTGTGTTTTCTAAATTTTATGTAATGTTTTTAATTCTTAATTATTAATGAAATTGATGTTTTTAGTTTTACGTTTTATTTTTTAAAAGTGTTACAAAAAAACTATTAATTTTTCATTATATAATTTAAAAATCATTCAAATTAATTAAAAAAAATAAAAATGGCTTGTGAATGTGAAAATTTAGAACAATTTCCCTCAAATGTGGAAATCTGATGTGCCACTAATATGGCCGTATGAAAGGTTGTGGATATGTGGAGTATATAGTGTATCAAGTTTAGTTTACTATAAAGAGGTGTCAGTTGTCTTGGTTGTGAGTTCAAGGTTGTTGAAGTAGATGATCTTGAATATGCTTATATATTTATTTTCATCAAAGACAACGTGGATCCGGATAGTTAAAACTATATGACAACATAACTCATTTAGATCGTCTATCTAGACGAGTCAAACGAGTTGACGGATTATAAAACAAGTCGTAATATAATAACCGGTTGTAATAACAAAGCTGTAAATGGGTTGAAAGGCCCAACACATAAGTTATATATATTTTTAAAAGTTTCCTAAATCTAATTAGAGTTAACCCATTCAAGTTTAGACAACTGAAAACCACCCTAAATTAAATACGCTAGATCAACCCAAAAAAATACGACCTGCTAGTTAAATAGCTTACACTAATCAACTCAAAACTTGATTATTTACGTTTGTTGTTCAATCGTTTTAGGAATTATCGCGCCTAGTTTAATTACCCCTCTCATGTAAAAGATGTTTTAAAAGAGTCACCATCCGGAATTTTTTTTTTTGAAAAGCGGAAATTTATAACGAAGAAGAAAAGAACAAAGGCGAGTTAGAAGAAACTAGCTAGCACAATACAAAGTCGGAAGGAAAACAAACAAACAAACATACAGGAAGATTAAATTTTGAACTCACACCATGAGCCCACTCGATAGGCCCGATACCGGCTCTGCCCTTCGCCCATAAATAACTCGTGCTTTTGATCTTTTCGAATAGTCAACTGATGGACGTTTTTTTCCCATCCGGAATTTAGATCCATTAAAAGGAATATAGCTACAGTCATAAAATGTTGAATCGGACGGCTAACAACGACACCATATGCAAAACAAAATCATGTAAATTTAATTCACAATTTACGAGGTTTTTGGTGTTCAAGAAAGAATCTAGATCTGCAAAATTAAGACAACTGGGCCTCTATAGCTTGTTGTCTATACATGTTTACAAGTTTATGCTAAGATCTTCAGTAGCAGCAACGTGAAAGAGGGAGGATGATCCATCTAAGCTTTTCAAGTTTGTAAACACCGCCCCCTTCGGCGTGAAAATGACGCGAGGAGGGGGCAACGCACGTGCCTTGAGGTCAAATTTGCATTTAATGCACTCCAATCATATTTGGACAGATCACAATTTGTTTTTCAATTTTTTAATTTAATGTTAATAGTTTTATTAAATTTGATTTTACTCAAATAACTCATATTTAATAATTATTTAAACAAAAATAAAAAAACAGGCTTGTTTATTTTATTTTTCTGTACATCCAGAGATAAATTTTAACAAAAACGGAGTTGTTTTAAAAAAAACTATTTTTCGTCACGTATGTGGTTTTTAACGTGTTTGGATTGACATTTCAACTGATAAATAACTGTTTTGAAAAATAAGTATTAATTGTTTATAAAGATTAATAAAATGAAATATAAAAAAATTAACTCATTAATTCGGGACGTGAAATCACTACGTACCTTAGTGATTCTGGCCAGTGGAAGCTCATATACTTATGTGGCGCTAATGTGGCGGAGAGTGAAAAAGGAGAGCTTGAAACCACTACAGATAGCCTAATGCTTCTTATACTCGGTTAAAAACTCGCGTGATCCTCCGTGGCATACAAGATCACGCCGTGATGACCGGAACACCGCCCCCTCGTGAGATTTTTCACGCCGTGCTTCTTTCCCGTGAGATTTTTCACGCCGTGCTTGGAGAAGATGAAGGGGAGAGACAGAGAGAGTATGGAGACAAGTCTAGAAAAATTTGTGGGAAATGGATGTACCAAATGCATTATGAGTTGTATGTTGGTGTGAATTTATATATTCTTACTCTGGATAGGATATTACTATATTAAAATAACATTTAATTATCACACCATCACAATCACATGGGTATACCCCTTGCCAAGTGATGGGTGGTGTGATAATAAGGATAGTGACGTGGTGCCACGCGACGTGCACTTTATTATAACACACCACAATCACACCGGTATACCCCACGATTTTAAAAATTATGTGTTCCCAAGTGTTTAGGTATAGGGTTTACACTTTACGATAAGTATATATGACATGATTAAAATCCCTCGAACAAAAGGGTACAGTTTACTAAATGAATTTCAATTAAGATCCGTCTAAAGAATAAGTTAAAATTAATCTAGAATTAGTTATTGTTCGATGGATTAATATGATGCATGATATATTTATAAAATAAAAAAGAAACCTGGATCTAGGTTTTTAATCTTAAAAAAACCCTACCCAAAGATATGACTTTGGGTTCAATGATTGGGGAAATGATTATGTTTTTTACACAATGTTCTGGGTTTTACTGCTACTATTTTAACTCCAAATAACTTCATATTTGAATTGTAAATGAAACCTAACTGTACATACAGCAAGAAACAAGAATCTTGATAATTGTAGTTAAAAACAATAACACTATAGAGCAGCAGGAACCCATAAATCTATATTTATCTGTAAACATAACTGTATATAACAAGTTACTGAAAACATGAACAAGGAAGAATTAGCAAAGGGGTTTGAGAGGAATGAAGCCTGGTCCGATGCCGTCACATTTTCGAAGAAATTTTAGAAAATGAAATCATTTTTTCTCCTGTAAGTGAATGCATCGAGCCAGCCAACATCCCCCACAAACCACTGCTGGTTTCTTAAGCTTCCCTGTGATCCGGTGCTACACAGAGAAATAGAAACATATAGATATATATGGAGAGAGAGAGATAGAAACCCTAGTGCCACATTGAAGCTATATAGAGGGGGAGGGGGTGTGAGAGTAGTTGGGGGAGGAAGATAAATAATGGGTGATGTCTTGAATCACGTAGACACCTCACCATTAAATTTAATTCTTCACTTCCAACTTGCATTTTTAAACTACTTACTAACTACACTACTTTTACTTTTCTTTTAACCCCACGACATTTGGGATGATTAGGTTGTTTATGGTTAGTTTTAAAACTATATAACTGTTTAAATCGGTCTCATAAATTTGATTTTGAGATAGGTTTATTTATAAATTTTCGTACCATCGGCTTTAAGATTTTTAATGTACCGAACTATTTGGTTTATGGCTAATTATATCAAAAGGAGAGACCCGTACGTTCGATTGAAGCCGTTCACAACTCCAAACACCCTAGTGGTGGGAAACACTATCAATAATAAAAAATAAAAAAAAATAAAAAATTTAAAGTTTTTGTTACTCAATTTGATTTAAATTAAAAAAATGTTATTATAAATAATTTAATTTAAATGAAAAAAGTTTTTAAATTAATTGAACTTAAATTAAAACTGTTTTTAATTTAATTTAAATTAAATATGTGTAAATTTGAAGTATTACTTTCTAAATTTCTAACGGCTGTTAGTTTCTAACGACTATTTTATCATTATAAATATAAGTCTTTACCTTATTTTTCACCACACTTTCAAACATTTACCATCAATTCTCGCAAGAAACATGAGCTCTAGTGACGATGAAATCATGCACGCTCCGCCTCCACATCCTATTATGCCTCCTACTGTAGATTTGCAATTTATGCAATTAACCATGAAGCAGCATGAACTATTAATGTTTGATGAGATCGAAAAGATATGTATTTGCAACTAAAGTGGTACCATAGCGAAGCATGGTTATGTTCTAGACGCTTATGGACACGTAAAGAAATAGAAAGGGGTCGTGAAGATGGAGCAATCGACCAAATGTCTTTGGAACAACTACATTGCTTTGATTCTGGTGTACCGTGATAGGTACATTACACGACAGTTCTAGACGTATCACATATTTTTTTAATAGAATTGTCGAAGGTTTAGCAAGCCATTATCCCGACTTTACACAAAGAGAGGATGTGGTGGGTAGAAAAGGTTTGTCCCCCATCCAAAAATGCACATCTACGATACGTCAGTTGGTATATGGCATGACATTTGATCAAACCGATGAAAACATATGCATTGCCCTAGAATGCCTTCGAGGATTTTAGAGGGGTATTATTGAACTTTATTCGAGAAAACATCAAGGAACGCCAAACGGAAGTGACTACCAATGGTTACTAGAGAAACATTCAACCAGGCACGGGTTTCTTGAAATGCTAGGAAGCATTGACTATATGCATTGGACCTACAAAAACTTTCTAGTTGCATGGAAATGTCAATATACGCGAGGTGACCAAAGACATCCTACCATCATGCTCGATGCAGTTTTATCACATGACCTATGGATCTCACATGCCTATTTTAGAGTAGCTGGGTCGAATAATGACACCAAAGTCATAAATCAATTACCAGTATTCAATGAAGTGTTAGATGATAATGCACATCCATATAGTTTTATAGTGAATTTCACAAAAATACAACATGGGATACTACCTTGCAGATGAAATATATCATGAATGGCCTGCTTGTAAAAAGCTTCACATATCCATAGATGTCGAAGATGTTGGGATTCAGAACACATCATAAGTCGACAAGAAATGAGATTGGGACGGCATTTGGTATCCTTCAAGCTCAATGACACATTATACAAGGCCAAAAATAATTTGAGCTCAAAAGTAATATGAAAGGACCGAAACCGGTTAACTCGCATAGTTGACATACGTAAGCATAAGCATAGTTTATAAACTCCGACTTAACATTTAACCAACAACGGAAGTCTATCACATAATTCAATGCCAATAAAAATTTTAACACAACATTATTCACATTCATAAACTAGATAATGGGGATGTCAGTCTTCAACAGCAGCACCCATCCAGCCATACATCCCAAGCACTTTCAGCTTTAGGCATGCTTGTTTCCTTTATTACCTTATGTGCATACTAAAATAGTCAGTTAACGCTGGTGAGTTCAAGTATTCAAAACATTATGTACAAAACTTTTCTTTATCATTTAATCATATATAAAACTCATTTAATGAAAAAAACAATAATTCTTTGAACCACTAAGTAAATAAATCACAATACATGTAGATTAATACTTAGTTATTATGTACTCTATCCTATTAGGTCATACATCATTAGTTTATAGTATGTTTCTTTCTTTACTGTCCACGAAGGAACTATTATGTCCGTAAAGAACACTCTTTCTTTGCAAGTACTGTTCCCTAAGGCTCAACGTCCAAAGGCTGATACTCACCTCTTATGTCCACGAAGTACTTCTTTTCTTAGGTGACTGTCATCACCAGAGCAGTTCGTTACTCTTCTAAACCAGTTGCAACTTCACCTGTTACATTGCCCTGTCTAGCATTGTCCCGGTTATCAAATAGCAGACATAAGAGTTAGCGTGACTAACGTGAGTGGGGTTTGTCAAACACAGTATTACTACTCAAGTTTACCTTGCTAAGTTCATATTAAACGTTCGATGTGTAGGTACTTTCATGATAGAGTATTACGCTTAGTTTAACAAGTGATAATATAAGAACTACAATAATCATATGTTTGCGTCATGTTTTCTCCCCCTAATTTAAAAAACAGTAAAGGGGCCGTGAAACTCACCTGAGTGTGTAAAGCGTAGGTAATTAGCACCACACATGAGTGGATAACATGTGGACAGTCTGCGAATGCCCTAGAATATGATTTATGATAGTCAGGAACAAATATGATTTTGGCACAACGATACGGGAAATGTCGGATGTCCTAAAGCGCACTTATGAACAATGAATAGACGCTTGACATCGGGATTAAGAAGTCCCTAGTTTAATATTTACTATGGACGTGGTACGTACAAAACGTCACCAAACACGAAATACTAATATAAAATAAATATTCGTGTGTGTTTATTAAATAATAGTTTAGGGAATAATACAAATAATTATATTATTTTTAATGTAAATAATACTTAAAAAGGAGTTATAAATCCAATCCCGAGCATAGAAAGACTGTTGTGGGATTCCAACCCAGGTTTCACCCACAACAGCGCAAAGCTTTAACCAGTCCTGCCCACTAGGGTATCACGACTAAGACCAATTCTGTTTGGTTTTAACATTCACTCCCACTAAGTTCTTCCCCCTATCGAACCCGAATCAAGAACCATCCTCAATTCCTCTGAATTCGATCGCGATTGACCAAGGAATCATAGGGGTTTTGTTCATCAGTGGCATGCGAACCTGTGGGTGGGTTTATTTGCAAAACCATTGAGTTTCAGGTCGTTAATTTCCTGTTCGTATAGCCGAAACCCTAGGTTTTAAACATAGAATCATTCCGGTTAACACTGATAAGATTATAGGTTGAAATCATAGGGCTTTCACTGAGTCAATGATTGTGATTCTAACCATATAGATTAATTGCATTGAGGTTGAGTCTAAGTCAGGGCTTGATTAAACCCGAAATGCTATGAACCCTAGATTAGATTCTTGTAGAATTCCATGATATAGGCCCTAGATATGTTAGGGCTTTTGTTCTAGGAATGAAGGTGAGTCTGAGGGTGTGATTGGTTACCTTCAATGATATCGAATTGATGGAGATCGGCTAGACCACAGTTGAGGATTCGACGAGTTGGTCCCCGATGTCTCCTTCTGCGTCTCCGGCGAAATTGATGTGTGTAAATGCTTGGCAGAGGTTCAATTGCAAAGATGGTAACGAATTTGATCGATGTGGTGAGTACTTGAGATGAGTTCGACGGTTTCGGTTTCAAAGACATTAATGTGACTAATTCGCAATGATTAACACTCAAAAACGTATGGAAACTATTCAATGATACTCGACATCATCATTATCATGTAAAACAGTCGCGAATTTAGATAGGCATGGGGGTTACGACTTTGATTATGGATCAAAGGTCTCGATTGATTTTTTTTTTTTTGACAGACATCGAGTTTTAAGTATTTACAACAATGGTCCCTGAGGTTGCATGTGTGAATGATTGAATCTTGACATAATTAGTCCTTGTGGTTTGGAATTAGTTAACGAAGTTAAGAGATAAGGGGATTTTAGTTAACGGATTTATCCAGAATTTGTCGGGTGTCACACCGCTAATACCGAGCGCAAACAAGAAAATAAAAAACAAATTTGTTTTCCTTTTTCTCGAAATTGTTCTTGGCGCGACTTTGTTCAACGATTCACTATCACCGATTTAAGTAGAATACGAATTGAGAGTTGGAATCAAACAAGCCCGATGCTCTGATACCAAATGTTACCCAGATATGATCAAACAACTTAAATCCAATACAATTTTGACTAGAAATTTGAATTGAATTGCTTTGAATATGTTTGTATAGATTGTTTACGGTAAATACCGGTGATGGGTTTTTATAACCCTAATCACCAATCTAAAGCAGTTTCCAAATTTCATACTTGACACATGGACCCCAAGACTATTACATAATACATAATTTGACCCAACGTATATTGATGAATAAATACATAACAACCCCTGAGGTTTTAAATGATCGGGATTAACCCTCACATACAATAATACAATTTAATTATTTGTTTACATTATCAAAACAAGAGACTAATGATTTTCAAAGCATTGTTTTTCCAACAGTGTGTTACCAAGGGGCCTTGTTCATATTTTGTGTTATCAGGTTTAATCGTAATCATCAACCGAATCTGAACCGTAAGCATCATCATAATCCAAATCATCAACCGAATCTGAAGTGTGTTCACTTTGTAATCTGAATCGTAATCATTGGTATCATACATACGGGATGTCGTTGATATGTTGAATAACCAATTTAGAATCCACCACATCACTGTCATATATCAATCGTAACCAACATCTTACACCCGATTTTTCACTGAACTCAAGTGCCACAGTGTCACCAGCTTCCACCACAAGTGTTGTATCATCAAGTGGATAAAATATTATATCCATGGTATAGCGATTGTCAATTTCTTGTAGACATCGACTTGTATTTTTTGTTTTATTGAAGATCCTAGTAGTAATATTGGCTTCGCTTTTTACGCAGAAGATCATACCACATATTTTCTTGTCGAAGTGCATTGGTGCCACGAAAGATAAACCAGGAATCTCCATCTTCTTCAATTCGAGTTTGATCACCAACGGTTTACAGAAGGGTGATTCCTGTTACACGCAGCAGGATGCATATATATAATTTTCATGAAAAGCCTATTCAACTCATTACAAAATTTGCTTGGGAGTGATTACATACCTTGCACGCTTTAGTACGAAAAATATAACTTCTTTGCATCGAGTCAAATGACATCATATCTAATGACCCACACCAACGTGCTTCTATATTTGTCAAGTTAGACTGTAGTCTGTTGGTTCAGGCCCCACTCCACACACTAAACACACACTTGATCGAGTTTAATACTTAAAGTAAATGTTGCAGAAAGGAAAAGGATAAAAGCTTACTTTATTATTAAAACTAGACTTGGCTTTAAATAGCCTACAAGGACCCAACGGAAATAAACTAAAACTCCCAAAAAACTAGCCACTATCCCAAGAGAATAGCATACTTCAATGACCAAGCATTCCAACGTACGCTTTTGCAATTTACTCGGTCAAGCATCTAATCACGTTCCCATGATCCATTTTCTGACCCGCTAGCTACTGACTTGACCCGTAGTCAATCTGAACCGACCCGAAACATCAAGATTCACCCAACATAGTCAGTTGTGAAAGGTTGCTTAAGCTGTCAGGAATGAGTTTCCTGAAAGGTCTAACTTCTTTAACGACACCAGATTCCCGATGTCGTTAGGTAATTGCGACACACCACATTCAACCATTGTTAATTGATTTAGGTTTGTTAGGCCTGTAACTTTCATGAGAAATTGAGGGTCTTTAGATCCAAGTTTGGGGTTGTCACGAAAGTCAAGGACTGCTAGAGATTTTAACTCGGAAATGTTTGAAGGAAGACTCGCCAGTCTATTACAGTGAGATGCTTTAATGGATGTGATGTTTAGTGGAAGGTCCGGATCGATCGCATGTAGCAACTCTATTTCATTCAAGTTATGGAGTTGGAGAAAGCTCAGAGGTTCTTCTAAAGAAGACAAAAAAGGATGTGTAACCTCACCAGCTTCTAATCCAGTGGTGGTAGCGAGGTAGAGATTTTGAAGAGATGGTAACATGGCTATCATTTCCCAAGGGATCGTCTTTAACTTCCGGCAACAAAATAAATCCAAGATAGCGAGTTTGTGAAGGCAACCAATAGAGCTGTGCAACTCTTTTAAACTTGAGCAACTTCTAAAGGAAAGTTCCTCAAGATTCTCAAGTCCATAGAAATCGCCGGTCTTAGTTAAGTTTTCGGAATTGCTAACATTGAGAATCCTTAGCTTCTTGAGACTCTGGAAACAAATGCATATAATATCGAATTATAAGTGGAGACTGAATACTACTATTGTGGCTGGGTAAGGGAAAGGCAACCAGTGGCGGATTTAGCATAAGGGCAGGGGTACCTGTCGATACCCCTCAACTTTCGACGCGCAGTGGGAATTTTTTGTTTTTTTACCGTTTTATGTATCCAGATACCCCTGAACAAATAGACAGATACCCTGGATTTTTTTCCTAGATCCGCCACTGAAGGCAACAATTAATTTCTTGCCTCCTCTATTAGTAAGTGTGAAAGAAGTTTTATTTGGAAGGAAAAGCAATCACACAACAAAAAATAATAATAACAAAAAATGAAAATCAAACAAACTATATGTGTATGTAATGTATTTTCTTAACATTTCCTAAATGTTATTTATGAAATGAGCAAGTGTGGTGGTGAGAAGACACGGGCATATGTAGTGGAGGTAACAGGTTGTGACAATTGACATAATAGTAATACTCAAGATATGAAAACCAAAATGAAATGAATATTCATAAGTCTTACTACGAAGAGGATCAGGGCGACCGCTCAGGCCCCGGTTTTTCGAGGGACCCAAAATTATAAATTATAAATAAATAAATATATATATATTATAAAAATATATTTTATATAAACTGAGTTTAAAAAAAAATAACTGATAAACCATGTACACATTACAATTAACAATTAACTTATAAGTCATATAAACTGAGTTTAAAAACTCATTAACAATTACTCCATCGTTGAGCCGTGTCCAAATTAATAATTTTACCTAATAAAAAAAACAGACGGCAATTACTCCATAAACCGTCGTCAACGTCTTCTCCCTTCGAAATTCAATCGGATGAATTCAATCAAGAGATGTTTTTTAATTGATTTTTTTAAGAAAAATCAAACTTAGTTCTATTACAATTTTCATTATATTAATGGTTTTTTTCTTCATATATTTAACTTTATATTTTTTATTTTTAGGGGCCTAATTTCTTTAGTCGTACAGGGCCCCCGAAATCTTAGGGACAGCTCTAAAGAGGATCATGCATGAGTTCAAGTGACCGGTATGTAGAAGAAAAAGGTTCTGACTCGGTATGTACGACTCAGTTTGTTCTGTGTTGACTTTTTACGAGACAAAAGTACATTACACTATGGGTGGTGTATGAATTCTATTCGAGTATGCTTTGGATACTCTAATAATCGTGAATTCACTTTCCGATTGAATTATTTTCATAGTATACACATAATTCAATCGGATAAAAATCAAATATTTTCAAAAACAAATATGTAATTATGTTAGAATTTTCCGTGTGTGTGATACTGACAAAAAGACTCATACATATAGGATAGAATCTACGCAATGAACGTCGTGAAGATTGGCTGATAACCGTCACAACGGTCAACTGTTTGAAAAGAGACTGTAGTTTCAGTTTACTCCAGATGACCCTTTTAGTCTAGATGACTAAATATACTCCGGATGAGTAATTTTACTCCAAAAGAACAAATCTAACCCGAGTGAGTAAATCTACTCCGGTGAAACATATATACTCCGGAGAAAAAAAAATTGACCTCAACAAGGGGCTCCGCCCCTTGGACCATGCTCCTGAACCCTCGTTATGTGGGCTTCGCCCCCTTGATTGCACAAGAAATCATAAGATCATCAAACACGTTTTACCAACTTGTTTAATGTTTTATTATAACTTCTCAATTATTCATTAAATAAATTCATTTAAACAAAATCACAAGTTGACACTAAAATCACCAAAAGGTGGCTCTAATTTCAAACAAATAGTGCATGAACTACGATCCTTAAATTTAGAAAAACCAAAAAGATATTAATAATTATGTAAATAAATTCTTTTGTAAAAGGTTGAAATTGTAACTATGACCGGATTATACTAATTCTTCACTTCGAAATAAATTTGATCAATTTAACACTTTGAAAATATAAAAAGATTAATCAGTCTATTTTAAAAGTTTGATATAAAAAGATTAATCAATCTTTTTTTAAAAGTTTTAAACAAATTGAATTAAGCTTAAAATTTGGTTACAACATGATGATAGAAGTTTATATATAATTGCCTATATATCTAATATTTATATTTAAATTCTAATGGCCAATTCTTATCAATTTTAATACCTAGTTTTAGGCACCAGCGTGCGAGGGAGAAGGCATGACCATGCTAATGGCCAATTGAACATTGGCACATGTCCGACACGACCGTGTCAAGAGCGATACACGGTCGTGTCGATGACATCACACCATATTCGATTTTGCCTTGTCTTTGACACAAATTGACACCTCTCGCTCAATCTTAATACTTGTTATCGACTTCCCTTGTATATATGTTGACTTCTTGCTTCTGTAAACACCACAATACCTTCAAATCACCCTCAAAAGATTTTGTTGAAGCAAAATAGAAGAATCTATATCTATACTATATAATAAATAAAAGTTTTTGTATGTCACGTGTCGTCTCCATATTCGTTATCATCATTTTGTTTCGCCCCTCTTTTCTATTAAATATATCTCTATATTTTAATAATAATATTTATTTTAAATTAACCTTTATTATAAGAAACTTTGAAATCTAATTATATAACTTTTATTTTCAATCAAATAGTAAATGAAAGTCAAATTATATTAAATAGTAATTAACATATTTTCGAAACTCAATTATATATTAACTTTTACATATTTTGAATTTTATTTTCTATCCTTAGTATTTATAATACATTTTTTACATCTGTAAAATATACACATAAAAAATTAAGAATTTTATATATTGATATTTTTTGTCACATGTGTATTACAAGGGGGTCTAAGTTAGTGGCACAATAAACTTGAGTTGTGGAGTGTTCATGAGTTGCAATATAGAAGGTTGTTGCATCATTCCTTTGATTTCAATGTCTATCTTCAGTTTGGTAAGCAATGTCGACCCTAAGATCATTACTCATAAGATTTTTGTTAGACGAAAGTTCTTAATGAACTTCCAGACGAATGTTTTCTTTTTTAGTTATTAGGCTAGTTTCTTTCTTTCTTCATGTATATAAGCTAGTTTGTAATCATTATTTGAGTTATCATTCAAACAAAAAATCTTACTCAAACATTTATTTTCTCTCACAAGCAACATGGTATCACGAATTTGAGTACTTCAAGTTTTTTGGTTTATATTGCTCACGTGAAATCGATCTTTTTTACGCTGTTATTTGCTCTTTTCTAGTTCAGCTTCACATTTCTGGTCAAATTGTGATTTCGGATCTAAGTTTTTCTGTTTTTGGAAGATTTTATTATGCCGGGTGAAAGTTTACAACTTCGGGACGGTAGTTCTTACTCATTTTTTTTTATCAAAATTTTCGTTTCCAACGGTTTTCAGTTTCAACCACAAGTCTTACGTTCCAGCCGAAAGTTTCAATTTTTCAGTGATGCTCAAAACTTCTACTGTTTTGCCTATGGATTCTTTCAATTCATTGTTTCTACATCCGTATGATCATCCTGGTCTTTTATTGGTTTCCAAGACTTTTGATGATTCTAATTTTGGGTCTTTTCCTTTTCCTGAAGGAGGATCAACTTCTGATCCTTCTTTTTCTTTTCCTTTTCTTCATGAATTCTTTATTGACTTCGTTCATGTTGTCCCTCCTATTTTTGATACTCCTTCGTGTTCTTCTTCTCCTCTCGTTGTTGATCCTCCTTCAGGTCCTCTTGTTCATCTTCAGGTCCGTAGGTCTACTCGACCTTTTGTTCCTCCTTCTTACATGAATGATTATGTTTGAAATTCTGCTTCCATTGTTTTCTTGATTCTCTTTGTTCTCATACTCTCCCTAGTGTTTGTCAAGGTTCTGCCTTTATCAATCTTGTTGATCTATCCATGAACTCTCAGCAACTTATCCTTACTCTTGATACTATCAAAGAGCCTTCCTCTTATTAAGAGGCTATTGAACACCCTGCTTAGCAAGAAGTAAGTATTTCTCAGCCTTAGAAAGTAATTAAAGCTGGGAAGTTATGTCTTTACCCAAGGTAAAAAGGTTATCAAGTGTAAATGGGTATATAAAGTCAAGTATAATGTGAATGCTATGGTTGAGCATTGTAGAGTGTGTTTGGTTGTTCGTGGGGATACTCAAAAGGATAGTATTGATTGTAATGAGACTTTCTCTTCCGTCGTTAACATAACTACTATTCGTAGTCTCATTGTTGTTGCTACTAAACAACATTATGGTTTGTATCAGCCGGATGTCAATAATGCTTTTTTGCATGGCGATCTTGATGAAGACATTTATATTAGTCCTCGTTCTGACATGCCTTTATCTTCTCTTGAGCAGGTTCTAAAACTCAAAAAATCTCTTTATGGTTTGAAACAAGCCCCTCATTAATGGTATGGGAAGTTATCTAATGCTCTCAAGACTAAAGGACATATGCGTTCTACCAATGATTATTCTTTGTTTTCAAAGACCATGGGTGATTCGATCGTTCATGTCATGAAGGAGAATCATGATCTTAGTCTTAAATAGATCATTTAGAGATGGAAAAAGAAACGAAGGATAAGAAGAATGCAAATATGGGAAAACGTGTTCAAATAAAGTCACATCCTCGAAACAAGAACTTTACGAGGGTCAAGATTGTAAAGCTTTTATCCTTTCTTCTTATAAGGATAACCCACAAATATACAATCTTGAGCCTGTGGCTGAAATTTGTCTCTCCTTCTGCGGAGGTGGAGGTATAGCATAAACACCCAAAAGTACGAAGATGAGTATATGATGGAGCTTTGCCAAATAGAACCTCATAAGGAGTGTTATTCTGAGGAATCTTCGTGGCAATTAAATTGATCAAATGAGTAGCAAACACAATCACCCGAAAAAGTAATAGGAAACTTGAGTTGAAACATAAGAGCCCTTGCAGTTTCAAGAAAATGCTTATGTTTACGTTCAACCACACCATTCTGCTAAGGTACACTAGGACAAGTAGTTGGATGAATAATTCCCTTATGTCTAAAATATTCAGTAGGATGAACTCCAGAACCAAGTTCCTAAGAATTTTCAGATCGTACACACTTGACTTTAGTTGTGAACTGAGTCTCAACCATTTCAATAAACCCTTGAAGAATGGTAAAATCATTTCCTTTAGTAGTCAAAAGATGAGTCCAAGTAGTCCGATTATAGTCATCAATAATTGTGAGAAAATACTTGTAACCATCATAAGTAGTAGAAAGATACGGCCCCCACATATCAACATGAATAAGATCAAATAAACGTGAAGTAGTTCTAGTCCTAGTAGGAAATGGTAGCTTATGTTGTCTAGCTTGATGACATATGGTGCAATGATCAAAAGAAGAATCATGTGCATTAGGAAGAACATTCAATTGCTTGAGTTTGTACAAAGGCAAATGCCCAAGTCTTTTATGCCAAAGCTTAATAAAAACAACTGAATTAAAATGAGAAAAGAAATCAACGTAAACAGAGAAAAGCTTATTAGGATGCAAAAGATAAAGTCCATTGAGAAGATATCCTAGAAAAACAAAAAGTTTTAAAAACTGAACAAGCCTTTTTGTTTCCCTAAAAAGTTTGGGAAAAGACAAAAGATTATGTTTGAACTGAGTAACAAAGAAGACAATCAAGACAGAAAATTCCTTTATGAGATTAACCGTTCCGACCTGCGTAAGAGTTAAGATATGCCCGTTCAGAAGAAAAACGTAAACGAGAGCATTAAGCAATTGAACATTAGAAAGCAAATTGAAATCAAAGCACATATGATCACTAGCACCAGTATCAATTATCCACGTAGTTTCGACCTTGTTTGAAGTACAAGCGATAATACCTGCAAAGGTAACAAAGCTAAGTGACTGGATATGAGGAACACCACTATTACTCCCATAATTTTGTTGAAGAAGTTGTATGAAAGCAGCATATTGAGCTGCAAACAAACTAGATTGTCGAGCAGAGACAGTAGTAGTAGTGGTAGTGGTAGTGGTAGTAGTAGTAGTAGTGTATGAGTTAGCGTTTACAGAAACCTTCGTTGATTTGATGAACTTGAAATCTTTAGGAAAACCAATGAGTCGGTAGCACTTGCCAACATCATGCCTAAAATTCTTGCAATGATACACACAACACCCTTACGATTAGCAGAATTATGTGGGACTTGTACAACTCGTCCTAGATAGACTTCGTTTTCATGAAATAAGTGGCAATATCATCATTCCCTTGAGAAATGCCACACAAACTTTTCTACAACTGATAAAACTTTGCCCCATTACTTTACCCATATCTATCAGATAACTTATCCCATAGCTGATATGCAGTCTCAACATACAAGACACTTTCACTAATTTCTCATGAAAGGGTATTCAGGATCCATGAAATGACTATATCATTGCACCTTTTCCACAAGTCAAGATCTAGAGAAGTGATGGTCTCGAAACAGTGACACTAACAAAACCAAGCTTGTTTTTAGGAGATAGAGCAATAGGCATAGCTCATTACTAGGACCCAAAAGCTGACCCATCAAAAGTCTTGAAAACAAATATTAGCTCAGGATGATCAAACGGATGCAAGAATAATGGATTAGAAAAATCCATTGGGGAAGTAGGAGAAGTTTCTGGCACCGCGTTGAAGTAAACAGTGAAAATTTCGTCGAAAACTTCAGAAAATTTTAACCAAAACTTCTGAAAAATGTTAACCAAAACTTCTAAAAACTTTTGATGAAACTTTTGACCAAAACATTACTTTTGTCCGGAACTTAACTTTCGTCTAAAACTTAACTTTCGTCTGAAACTTCAATTTTTTGGTTGAAAGTATGCAAAATGAAGCAACAAGAAACTTTCGGCCAATGCAAACAAAGTTTCGACCGATGCAACGAATCTTTCGACCGGGGCAACTGAAATTTCCAAAACCGGAAAACTCAAATCCAAAGTCACAATTCTACAAGAATTGCGAAGGTGACCCAGAAAAAAAATAGATAACGGCGGAAAAGGGTCGCTTTCAATGTGAAATCGAGAAGAAGGCCGGTGTTTAAACATTTTGCTTCACATCGTGCAATGTGGTATTCGAGTAATTGATCAACTTTCCTTTCCACTAAGCAGACGACCTCCCGCAATCTTAAGGTCAGTGTGTTAGTTGTTCTTTCGGATATTTAATTGCATTCCGTCTCTGAAGATTGTTATTTGTTTAATTGTTTTGAACTCATCAATCGAACAAGGTTTTACCATTGATTAGCAATGGCGTGGTATACCGATCGAAGGTGGATGTCAAAAAAGACGAACTCAAACCATGTCATTATAATAATATTCTAACCTTTTTAAATATGATGATTTAGAGTAAGCACTAAGAATACACTTGGTCAAGTTTTGACCCGTTTGAGCAGCTTCCCTTTTAGCTAAATGTTATAGTAGGTTTTGACATTTCATTCTCATAATTTTATAGTCCAATCCTTGTAGGTCCCCATGGCGCGTCTACTGATCGATCTCGTGATAAGACGTAACGTTTACTCGGAGTGCGGAATCCAACGAGTCAACATTTATACGCATAAAAGACAATTCAAACAATGAAGTAAATAAACTTCTCAATTCGTATTCCAATCACAATGATGTTTACAGACTCAATCGGACTTCTCTGATCTGATCTCTCTGGTTCGTTATCTATCTTGACTGACTCTGTAAACACACATATACATAACCAACTGACCTGATATAGGTGAACTTATTAAGTTCACCTCTAACAGCTTAAGCGAACTTAACAAGTTAGCCTCAATTAGACCTAAGCGAACTTATTAAGTTCGCCTCTGATAGACCAGGCGAACTTAACAAGTTCGCCTCTAGGCTATACATGTAAAACACTTAGTGACATTTGACATTTACATAACAAAAACATAAAGACATAAAATCTAACTATTACAAGCTTTCGTCATTACAATCTATGTCCTAACAGACTCCCCCTTGACAATAGCTTTATCTTCAGTCTTCAGTCTTTATCTTGAGCTCTTCCAGTTATCCGGTAATCTGCTGCCAGCATGCACTCCATATCTTCTGCATATCTCCAAAACACGTTTGTACTGTAGACCTTGTTCTCTCAAAACATCAGTGTACATGATCTCATTCTTTCGCAGCGTCCTCTAATCTTTCTTTGAAAAATTAATAAGATTCATTGTGTCATAGGAACACACAATGACCTTATTATCTTTATCTTCAATCCTTGCTTCTCCAGTATTAACGTCAACATACCACCATTTCATATTCCCAAGAAAGTCTTGAGGAATCTTCTTTAATGGTATCTTGTGAATAGCACGCACTGGTTTATACTTGTATCTCCAGGTCACTTTCCCATTCTTTGGATCTGTGTTCTTCACTCTCTTTCCCTTTTGTGGTTTCAGCGGATCATACTTTCTTGAACTACCTTCTTTCTTGATCAAGTTTGCTATCACATCAGCCAAACCATTCTTCGATCTATTAATGAGTGGCTTTCAAGCTAGACCATTTATTTCACACCTCGGCAAGGTATTGTAATATTTGATCATCGGCTTTAAGTATTGAACACCGTCAGATCGTTTAATTGCAAATAATTTTGATTCATCATCATAGAACCAACTTATTATACTTCCTACACACTGCTCTTTATTCACATATTTCTCTTTCTGAGCAGGTTGTGCTGGAGACTTGGGTAGCACCTTCATCCAACTATTTACAACTTCTCTCCACTATTCTCTTGTCATCCATGTATCTCTGTACATCACAGGTTCTTCATTAACCTTCATAAGTAACACTATCTTTATCTTTTTCTATCTCAATCTCTACTATTTCTCCTTCTTCTATCTCATTATCCGCCATATCATCTTCCATGTCATTGAATAAATCATCAATGTCATCAAGACATGCAATCTTTTCAGCTTCCTCTTCTTCTGAATCTTGAAAGAATTCCAATAACAGAATTTCTTCTTCATTAGTACCAGTATCTTTGTTTCCTTCAAGTGATTGTGATGTCGACTCTCCCTGAACCCTAGATATAGGATTAGCGTCAGTGTATTGATGATCACCCTCAATATTTCCAGCAGGATCATTGTCTTCATCATCACGTCTTTGAATAGACTCTGTGTGACAAGTATCAGGTATCCTCAACTCCCCCTGAGCGTCAAGACGCTGAACGAGTTTGGATACTAATGCTTGCATGTCAGCAATCTGTTGAGCTTGAGTCTGAATCACCGGCTGCCGTTGTGAATCAGTAGACACAAGAGTGTTTACCTGGGTTTGTAGAGAAAGCACTTGAGATTCAAGGAAAGTAATCCTTGCAGAATCAGAAGGCTTTGACGGACCAGCTGACGATTGTGGAATAGAAGGACTTGAAGTAGTAGGAATAACTGGAGGAACAGGAGAAGTCACCGGAGATGGATTCTTAGATCTTGGAGGAGTAATTATCAATGAAGCAACAAAATTAGCATCCTCGACTCCCTGAGAAGATTTTGCAGCAGCAATCGAAGCAGACGTCAACTTTTGACGCTTAGGATCTGGATTAAAGTCACTATCAGTGTCAGTACTCTCATCGACCAAAGATCTTTTGCCAAGTACTGATCCGGAAGGAGGATCCCGAACAGACTTTCTTCTTGGTCGTCTGGCTTGAGATTTAATGCGTTTGCCAGCATTAGCCAGTGGAATTGTAGCCAACCATTCATAATGACCTGAGGAAAAATCCCTAGAGTCATCAGAATCAGTGCTTTCATTAACCGATAATATCGTATCACTTGAGCTGGAACTAGAATCATCATCAGTCACCACATTCCCTTCAGCTTCATGAATGGGCGAGTTCATAGCATCATCAATGAAATCTTCCATGTTCATTCCTAGATCTTGATCAGGATCATGAACGACCTCTTCTTGAACTGGTTCTTGTGGAACTGGTATCTGTTGTTGTTGAACTTGTATTTGTGCGGGTTGTTGTGGTTGTTGCTGTTGTTGAACATTGAAGCCTTAAGCTTGAGCAATTTCATCAGGATGAAACCAGTTGTCATTCAGTGGTGCAACATAATCAGGATTGATTGAGTGCCCAAACAATGGAGTATTAACTAGAATCAATGCAGCATTCTGCTGTTTCACCTTCGTGCAGTCGGTAAAGATACGCTTTGACATTGAAGTCAAAGTTAATCTTATAGGATGTTGTGGAAGATCCGGAATAAGGTGATTAAGAATCATTTGAATAAAACGAGGATACATCAAGAATCCTTGACCTTCAGCTGGATTAATCTGCATGACCATCTCCCGATAAAAGTAAAGTGGAAAATTGAATCTCTTATTCAATGTTAAAGCCACCATAGCAGTTTGAAGAGCCATCTTCAATCCATCGGTACCAGCTTTGCGAGGAAAGATGCATTGAATAATCATATGCATGAAATACCTCCATTCACCGACTAATCCACCTTTCCGTGCTTGGGTATCATTCTGTCGTCCACGATAACCCATCCGTTGAAAACAACCCAAAATAAGAGTTCCGGGATAAGATAACGGATCATCAGCATTTCCACACAAATCAAGAGCAGCACGTATCGTTTCTTCAGAAATGGCAATCTCGGTATTATTAACAGTCGCACGAAGAACATGAGGTTCAACGTCCGTATCTTGATGAACTGTGTCCCAAAATTGCTGTATGTACACGAGACTTATGTAAGGATTAGCAGATAAAGCAACATGAAGACGTGATCTGTTCAAAAATCCTATAATGCCTTGAAAATTCACAGCCTCGGACATGTTCGGATCTAACAATGCCACTTGATTATGTTGATATTCGACACGTCGAGCCATCTGAAACATTTGGACAACAAACATATTAGAAAAAATAATGAATACAAACAAAACAACAAAGATAAAAAAAATTTTAAAAAAGTTTTCAAACAAAAATATTTCACAAGTCCAAATCCTCACTGTCCCCTAGGCGAACTTAATAAGTTCGCTTAGTAGTGCAAGAGGCGAACTTATTAAGTTCGCCTGACAAGTTCGCTTCGAACAAGTTCGCTTGGAACAAGTTCGCTTGGAACAAATTCTCCTGATCCTGTGACGTTTCAAATTCAAACACAGACAATCAATAATCAACAAATCGAGATAAAATCATGGAATAAGCAATAAGCATCAGTCGAGTATCAATTAAGAACCAAATAGGATGATCAATTTTATAAATCTGGTCAAAATTAGGTCAAAAATCGTCCGTTGAAAATTTAGACGGAACCCGAGATGAAAAGCATCAAATTCTTACAATTTAATGGATGAAATTCAATGAAATTGCTTTTGTAGGTCCTGAGCAGATCCGAAAAACACAAATCTGCGGAGAAATCTTCAAACAGTCCGGATCGAGAGGCGGAATCTCTGGATCCGGTATCACTCTCGAATCAGAAATGGTAGAGACGGGTGCGGGAATCACATATACGAACAGAAACATATGAAAGTGAAAAGGAACAGCTAATTGAAAGCATAAAAAAAAACGTATGATTCTTTGATTGAAATTAAAATAAAGGCTCGATCATACACTAACAATTAGTCTCACCCCAGGGTGAGCTCCCCCTGGGGTGGTGATTCCCTCTACAGACACACACTCACTCCTAGGGCATAATCTGCTATATATAGGAGGCCAAGCACATGCGCCTTGTTTTCCAAGCCACCGCCCAATGGGCCTGAAAAACAGGTATCGAAACTACCTAGTTTCGATTGAGCAAATGTTCAACCGAAACTAGTAGTTTCGATTGAACAAAAGTTCAACTTAAACTAGTAGTTTCGATTGAACAAAAGTTCAACCGAAACTAGTAGTTTCGATACTGTAATTTCGACTGACAGCATCAGTCTAAAAATTATACCCAATAGCTTTGGTTGAGTTCGCAATTCAATTTGGATTAATACAGAACCGGTAAACAACTCCAACAACAACGTTTAAGAATTTCGAAAAATTTGCAGTTAAGTTCGCCTAAAAATGAAGAAGACGATGAACTGATAAGTTCGCTTGATCTAGAACCTTATACCCATTAAGTTCGCTTAATTAGGCGAACTTGTTAAGTTCGCTTAACAATCCTTCGGCGAACATGATAAGTTCGCTTCATCCCAGATAATCAGATTAAGTTCACTTCACTGATTTTAAGCGAACTTATTAAGTTCGCTTCACTGTACACAGGCGAACTTAATAGATTTTCAACCTTTTTGCCTTGAACAAAAATTTTAACAACTTCAACCTGTCAAATCTTGAACTTCCGTCAGCAGCATATATTCGATCCAATCCCGAACAATTTTTATATAAGTTTAGAATTTTCATGGAAAATAAAAAACAAAATCTTTCTGAGTTTTATCTATACAAACGGAATCACATATTTTTGGATTTTATCTGTACAAACGGAAAGCACATATTTTTTAATTAACATTATGAGTATGAAGATCATATCAGTATCCGATTAATTCATCACACATTTTAGAAATAAAAGGTAACCTATAATATGAAACATACAACTCGGTTTTGTGCATTTTGCACCTTTTTCATTTTGATATATTCTTTCCAGTATTTATAATTTTAATATATTTGAAATGATACGCGATAAATTTCAAAGTAAATAAGATCAGGTTATAAAATGCTCTTTTATTTATACCGAGTTTGAAATATAAAGCATGAATTCTTAAATTTGTCAATATTATATTATTTGAAACTATAAGCGTTTATTCTCCAGAATTCATGTGATTTAGTACCATTTAGATGAAAAACATCGTGTACCCCACATATATGCCAAACAGAAATATAAATTGCACTATCTTCAAGACATATACAGTTAATATTAAGATTAGATCAATTTCCAAGATGAAATTATCTCTTTTAGCACAAGTATAAAAGCAAATCCCAACGGATATAAGAATAATGATGATTCAGAATCAGAAGATTCTAATGGATTGGTTGAATAATGAGAATCAACAGATTCAGGTATGAGGATCCAACTATTATCCGGATGAAATTCAATGGAATCAGACTAGATGATGTATCTAACCGAACCAAGGGCGAATATATGTTTTAACAGATTTTGAAAGTATATCTTAGTTCAACAACACCTTGCATGTTTTTCAGGGCATGGGCAGTGAAGTGAACTGAAATAGATTTGTGCTAAAGATATAATTCGATATTGGTCTCATGAAATTCTTTATAACCATATATTTTTTATCTGATAATGATCTTTTACACACACACCCATGCATATAATGGATTTAAATCACAGATGTAATCATATTATATTTAATTTTCACACTACTATTAGTTTCAAAACGCTTTTAGCCTATTGACAATTCAAGTTTCAAATTTTATACACAAAATTTAAAACAAATTATCAAGAATAGAGCATTCACAACACTATCATTTCTTATTTATGCAGACTTTGAAATCTAGATCAAATCAACTCAGTTTAATCAATCATATATTAAGGTCTATTAAGGTCGTGTGAAATGAACTAATCACTGATGTACTATCATTTCTTCTCTAACCTCAAATGATGTCAAATTTTATATTTTTCAATTTGTTTTGACTTTTTATAAATTACACTTTTTGACTGAAAATGTAAATGCAGAAATGTAATAAAGCAATAAACAAATTTAAAAACAAAATTTTCCATGAAATTCTGATTTTGAAAAACTTTTATTCGGGATTGATCATACCAATCATTTTAATTAGAAATTCAAACCTGGTACGATCAAATGCCTTGGTAAACAAATCAGCAAAATTATCTTCAGTGTGTACCTTGACCAGCTCAATCAACCTTTTCTCTGCACAATCACGTATAAAATGATATCGAATTTCGATGTGCGTCGTTTTACTATGTTTAACAGGATTATTCGTTATGGACATAGTAGCATTATTATCAATAAGCATAGGGGTTCCTGTGAAATTCAAACTGTAATCTCTCAATTGCTGTTGTATCCACAGGATCTGTGAACAACAACTTACAGCAGCGATGTATTCTGCTTCGCATGTTGAAATTGAGACTGTGGTTTGCTTTTTGCATTGCCAGGATACAAGTCGATTACCTAAGAACTGGCAACCACCTGTTGTAGATTTCCTGTCCAGACAACAACCACCAAAATCAGAATCAGTATAAGCATTGAAATCAAAGTTAGAACCATGAGGATACCATATCCCTAAACGTTGTTTTCCTTTTAAATATCGAAAGATTCTTTTCACAGCGATTAAGTGAGATTATTTAGGCTTTGCCTGAAATCCGGAACAGATACACACGGCGAACATTATATCCGGCCTTGAAGCGGATAAGTACATGAGGGATCCAATCATAGCTCTGTAAGGTTGACAATCCACATCTTTTCCTTCCGGGTCAGAATTCAATTTATGATTGACCGGAATTGGAGTATCATATGGGGTACAGTCCTCCATCTTGAACCAGCTCAAGATGTCTTTGACATACTTGGACTGATGAATAAAGAAACCATCTTCCTTTTGATTTACTTGTAAACCTAAGAAAAACGATAACTCTCCCATAGCAGACATTTCAAATTTCGACTTCATAACACCCTCAAAGTCTCTGCATAACCCTTCATTTGTCGAGCCAAAAATAATATCATCCACATAAATCTGGACCAGTAGGTAATCTCCCCCTGATTTCTTTATGAATAAAGTCGAGTCTATATTTCCATGAACAAATTCATTCGCCAAAAGATGTGTGGATAAAGTCTCATACCACGCACGAGGAGCCTGATAAAGACCATAGAGAGCCTTATCAGCTTGAAAACCATATTCAGATTCAGTGGATCTTCAAACCCCGACGGCTGACACACATAGACTTCCTCCTTGACCTTTCCATATAAAAACGCACTTTTAACGTCTAATTGAAACACCTTAAAACCTTTAAAGGAAGCAAAAGCTAGAAACAGCCTTATAGCTTCGAGCCTCGCAACTGGCGCATAAACCTCGGTGTAATCAATTTCTTCTTGTTTATTGAAGCCCTGGACAACTAATCTTGCCTTGTTGCGTACCATGACACCTTGATCGTCTTTCTTACATTTAAACACCCATTTTGTTCCTATCGGATACGCACCTTTTAGAAGATGAACAAGATTCCAAACCTTAAGTTTGTCAAATTGAGCAAGTTCTTCCTACACAGCTTCTATCCAATTATTGTCATTTAAAGCCATCTCAACATTCTTAGGTTCAACCTGCGAAATAAAGCATGAATGTGAGCAATCATCAAGAACACCAGAATCTTTAATGCAAGTATACAAACAAGTATTGTCAACAAGAGAACGTGTTTTCACTCCATCCTGTAAATTTCCAATTATATTCGTCACCGGATGATCTTTGAGTTCCTTGATGGATGAAACCTCAGGAACCGGCAAAACTTGAGTAGATTCAGATTGATAAGAATAATCTTGATTAATTGGAATATCCGAGTCTAAATTTGTAGGAATCTCCCCCTGAGCCTGTGTTGAAGGTAATGAATCATCACCCAACAACGGATCAGCAGAAGAATCTTGAAAAATAGCATTATCCTCCTCACTCTCTGAATCTTGTGGACCTGAACAAGAAGCAACATTAGGATCGGGAGCAGAAGTAGATGGAATCGATGAATTTGGAACTGCATTTGGTAGAAATCCATTGTGATGTGCATCCTGACATGAATCATAAAGAACAGCAGCCTCGTCATCAGAAATATCAGAATGTAAATGAAAAGATTTGAATAAGTTTTCATAATCAAATGCCCAATCCGGACCAATCGCCATTTGTGGTAAAGACCGATTTGAACAGTCAATATGGAACTATTCTTCAACTTGGCGCGTCTCTTTATTATAAACCCTCTTGGTTGTCGAATTAGCCACATACCCTAGAAAAATCCCTTCAATAGCCTTCGCACTGAATTTTTTTGGGACATCTCGAACTTTCAATAGGGTGCAAGGATTACCAAAAGGTAGTAAATAATCCAGATTCGGCTTTCGATTATTTAGCAATTCATAACAAGTCTTGTTATGTCGCTTGACGGTCAAGACCCTGTTCAAAACATGACACGCAGTATTCACAGCTTCAGCCCAAAAGGTGACCGGAAGCTTAGAATCTGCAAGCATCGTGACCAACGTCCTGTTCTTTCGTTCAGCGACACCGTTTTGTTGAGGAACATATGGCGCACTGAATTCATGATGAACTCCTTTTTGTAGACAGAATAAGCCCATTTTGCTATTCTTAAATTCGCTGCCATTGTCACTCCTAATTCTTCTAATTTTCAGATTGAATAAATTCTCCAAACCCAAGATTAAGTATTGTACCAACTCAGTGGTTTCAGTTTTAGAGGAAAGAAACTTAACCCATGAAAATCTGGAGTAATCATCAGTTACTACCAAGCAGTATGATTTTCCACCAATGCTCCTGATACTTATAGGACCGAACAAATCAATATGCAGCAACTCCAAAGGAGTTACGATAGAATTCGTCGATTTAGATTTGTGAGATTTCTTTCTTTGCTTCCCCTTCTTGCACGGAATACTATCATCAGGAACTGAGAATTTCATCTTTGGAATCCCAAGAACCAGATCATTCCTAACAATGTAGTTCATCTTCTGGTTGTTAATGTGAGCTAGCTTCCTGTGCCACAATATTGAATCAGATTCCGGCGCCTTGGAGAGTAAACATGTTGGAATTGAATCCGTTGTAGTGGCGACACTCATGTCAGGGACATACGTGTCATTTCTCCTTGGAGCCTTCATGAGAATCCATTCATCAGGAATCACGAAGCCCGGTTTCAGAATATAGCATTCAGTATCGTTGAAATGGAACGAAAACTTCTTGTCACAGACTTGTGATACGCTTAAAAGATTGTGTTCCAGCTGCTCAACATAATTCACCTTCTCAAATTTGACTTTGTCATTCTTTAACGTTCCTTGTCCAGTTATGTACCCACCTTTATTACCCGCAAAAGCGACATAACCACCATCTATTTGTTTAACATCCTCAAGCAATCTAACATTCCCTGTCATATGTCGAGAGTAACCACTATCCACATACCATGTATTGTTAATAGTCCTCCCTGGTTGTCCCTACATAAACAACGAGAATTAGTTAGAAATAGGAACCCAAGCCATCGTGGTCTTGGGTCGTCCAGATTGATCAAAATAAACAACTTCATGTAATTTACAATCAATCTAATCATTCACTTTTGAAACAGAAGTTTGACAATCAGACTTTTTCAAAGAAGATCCATTTTTATTTTGAAAAACATTATTTGATATATTATTGTCAGATTCAGATGTTTTCAAAATTTTCTTTAATTTTCTGTTTCTTCTTCTCCTTTGAGGTCTAGACAGTTTAACTTCCTGATGAGAATCTTTTGAAATTCCAACATTAGGAATCTCAAGCTTCTTTTTGCATACAAAAGATTTAGAATTCAATTTATCCTGTTGTTTAAATCCGGAGGATTTAACAAAAGATCGACCAGGCAAATTTTTCTCCAAACTAGAAGACGACGTTTCCTTATCTTTTCTTTTCAGAATTTTCACCACTTTCGGTTGTAAAGGAACAGTCTTCATTTTACCCTTGTTCTTATATGGATAATTGATTAAAATATGACCAGCCTCTTTGCAATGAAAACACACTCTTCTTTCTTGATAAGTTCTGAAATAAGGAGTTTTCTTTGAATATGAGGATTCATCAGAAGAATAAGCTTCGGAGGAATGTCCAAAACAATTTATCGGCTTCTTTGGAACATAAGTTTGGGTTGGCACCTTTGAAGAATTCACTTTTTGATAATCAGCCGCAACAAACCCACTTGACTGTACGATTGGAGAAAGTTTAGTTGGAACAACTTTCACCTCTTCGGGTTCAGTCATAATGCATCTATCCCGGGTAACAGTTTTAACAACTGTTGGGTCATCAATTTTCACTTCTTTTGGAATTCCCTCGACCTTCTTCTCATCAAACACCTCATCTTCAGAATCATACTCATATACCATATCCTCCCCAGTTACTGGATTCACCTTTAACACAGTTTTTGGATCTATCTCCTCTTCATTTATAATTTCAGGTTCCACCACATAATTTGCATTAAACGGTGGAGCAATAAATTCAATACCAGCAACACGCTTAGTAGGATCAGCATTTGAGTTAAAATAATTCAAAACAACTGAAGAACTTTCAAATTGTTCCATCTTTCGATGAAGTTTGATCACCTCAGACTCGTCGGATACTTCTTTATTCTTTTGGGCAACAACTTCATTACGTTTTTCTATTTCAGCATAAGCCATATCTAGATGATAACCCTGCTCTTTGTATTTTAGCCCAAGAGAATTTAAGTCTCTTTTCAAAGACTCAATTCTATCAATGCACAGCTTATCATTATCTTTCAGTTTCTGATTAACTAAATGCATTGATTTCATGTCACAAATCAAGTTTGTGTTATCATCCATGACCTTTTGCAGTTTATCTTTAACAGAAATGCAGTTAAAACAGTAAATATGACAAACAGAGTCTTTTATCTTAGACGGATCAGACATGTCTGCCATGAATACTTTGGCAAAAGGAATATTCTCTGAGTCATCACCAACTGAAGCATTTTCTGTAAGAAAAATTTCCTCCTCAGCAACCCCTGATGTAATATCAGAATCAATATTCTGCCCTTGTTCTACCTCATCATCAACGTTTGGAACACTATCACCATCACACGAATCATCACTAGAACTTTCATCATCAGTAGACTCCTCTGGTTTTTCAGAATGAATTTCTGCAACAAACGCTTGACTCACAGCACCCACCAAGTCTTCCAGAAGAATTCTCCAGTCATAGTTTTCGTCGTTTTGAGCAACCAATGCTGATGAAGCAGATATATGATTTGTATTACCAGAAGAACCATGTGATTGATTCCTATTATGCTGAAAGTTAGGCTGATTGTTTTGAAAATTATTCTGCTTCTTTTGAGAATCAAATTCTACCTTCAGCTTCACACATTCCTTAGCAAAGTGACCATACTCTTGGCAGTTGTAACAACGAACTTTGCTCTTATCAAAACCCATACGAGATCGACTATTTGAACCAATATATTTTCTGCCTGTTTTCTTCAAGAAATCTTTAGCTTGGTGCATCAACATAGCCATATTCCATTGGATATTCATTTCTTCCAGATCAACAGGGTCAATCTGTCTGAAATCTTCTTCTATAACCTCAGGATCATGTATTTTCCCTCCAATAAAATTCTCATATGATGCCATGAAAGAGGAAAACATAGCAAGATAATCATCAGCTACTTTCTGATTCAAATGAGATCCAGATGATGTTGAAGCTGTAGTCGTGGAAAATCCAGAATGGCTTGAATGACCAGAATAAATTGGAACTCCAGAACACTGATCATTTGAAGATTCTTGAGCATCATCAGAAAAGAATGTCACTCCAGTACCAGATTTACCAGTAGATTTGGCAAAATACATTGAGGGATCCTGAATATGCTCCATATTAGTCTATTTCTTCTTCATATTCATGTCATGCGACTGAATCTTCCCTAGACCTTCTTCAAGAGATATGGTTTTGTACTTAATATTTTCTTTGATCAAAACCGTATACACATCAAACTTTGATGGTAAAGCCTCCAAGAATTTATCGTTGATTTCCTCAGTCTCATATATCACAGATGCACTAGCCAGTTCACTAAGAAGATGATAGAATCTTGTAGCAGGATCATCCAAGGATTCATTTTGAAAATGTTTAAAGACCAAAAATTGCTTATTTAGTAACTCCTTTCTACTCTTCTTCACATCCAAACTTCCTTCACACCTTTTCTGTAATGCTTCCCACAGCTGTTGAGAAGACTTGAACTATTTAAAACTGTGATATATTTCCTTTGGAAGAGACATCGAAATACTAGTCATCGCTTTCTTTTCTCTATCAAATAACAACTTCTCTTCAGTAGTTAACGCTGATACCGGCTTTGGAACATTGTCCTGTCCCATCCAAGAATAAGTCGGATCCGTATATCCTTTCAAAATCGGAATCCACAAACTAGTATCGGTAAAAGATACGACAAACCGATCTTTCCAATTAGAATAATCAGCTAGATTCAACAACTTCGGAGGTTTTTGAGATGTACCGATCTCATTGTCATAATTGAACATATTCGTGACTTGAACCATATTTGCCATTTTTTTTTTAAATTTTACAAGTGTTGAACTTCCTTTACCCTTAGGCGAAGATAATAAGTTCGCCTGCTAAGTCACCCAAGCGAACTTAATAAGTTCGCTTAAAATCAGAATTCAACAATCTGAATAAGTTCGCCTAAAATTGTCACACCCCGCCAAGGCGGAAACGCGAGGCGCGACGTTCATGATTTCCAAAGCATATGATTACCGCAAACACATACATGATAAATGGATACATAAACAAGTTTAAAGTTTTACATTTCACAAATGTAAATTGAGTTTACAAAAAGTGAAGATTTCGCAAATATGACTATTACAATGAGTTATACAAGAGAAATCCCCCAAAAGTTGTATCCATCGTGCATGCATGTAATCTACATTGCTAACCTTGCGATCGCGTCAATTTCCTGAAAAACATACTTAAAATTGTCAACACGAGGTTGGTGAGTTCACAGGTTTAATCAAATAGTTCTTTGAAAAATTCAATTGTTCGTAAATAGTTTCAGGTGCATGTGATAAACAGAATAAGAATTGTTGACCCATTTGTAAACTAGCTAGGAATACAAATAATATGTTCATACATGAGGCGTAACCAAACCATGACAATTGTACACGCCCCTAATTTCGTTATCCGGTTCTATGCGGCCATAAATCCTCCAGATTGTGGTTAGCGCGACTAACCATGACCGGGAGACGTCACTCTCCATAGTACTATTCATAGGACCCTAGGCTACAGTTAATGGTTACTACGTTGTTCCAGGGGACTTTAGCGGCCTCAACTTGTTGTTCTCATCTCATGTAAACATAAAAGTCGTGCCTTATTCTCTTGTTATCCCATAAAATAGTTGTAAGTATGTTTTTCCCCCAAATATAGAAAACAGAAAAAAGGGGCCGTGAAACTCACCTTGAGTTTGTGTATACTTGTATGATACTTGTTGTAGTCAACCTTGACTATTCGTACCCTAGATATCAAGGGTAAATTGTGTTAAGACCAAACGTCTTATATTGCAAATTGTTCACCGACCTTGTAAATCTGGTTGCTTTTGTTTAAATGTCTTCTTAGATTTTCAACACTTGTTTTGTTATAAAAATATATCATAATTACTGCCCAAAAGGGGACTGACACAGGTATCGAAACTACCTAGTTTCGATTGGGCAATTGAGTATCGAAACTTCCTAGTTTCGATTGAGTAGATGGTTATCGAAACTACCTAGTTTCGCTCGAGTAGTTGGGTATCGAAACTACCTAGTTTCGATTGAGTATTTGAGTGTCGAAATAACCTAGTTTCGATTGAGTAGTTGTTATCAAAACAACCTAGTTTCGATTGAGTAGAAGGTATCGAAACTACCTAGTTTCGATTGATCAATAGGTATCGAAACTCCTAGTTTCGATTGAGTTAACTGGTATCGAAACTTCTAGTTTCAATTACTGGACTTCTGTTTGACAGAATTAGTCCTGCATATTTATGTTTTAAAACTTGAATTTGACACACTTTTCTTGTTATCTTACTTGCGATTGAACATTTTGTATGCTTAGATACGGTTTTAAAGAAAATAAAGTGGATAGTATTGAGTTTTTACCTTAAAACCGAGATGAAGATGACGAGAGAAAATAGAGAATGATCTTGAATCTTTTGCTAAACTTTCTTCAAAAACACTTGAAATTCTTCTTAAAATATCTAATTAAAGTGAATTTCACCTTGAAACTTGACTTCGAATTCTTAGAGAATGGAAACGTTTACCGTATGAAAATGAGAAATATGACAGAGATTGTGAGGTTGAGACTGAGAAGGTATGGTTTTATCTGAGTTTTCTCAGGTATGGTATGGGTCGAGTAAGGGGGTGTGGGTTTTCTCTGGCTTCCGGCCGAGAAGTCAAAGAGTAGGTTGGGGGTTGGGTTAAAATAATCAAGTTTGAGTAAATTCATTAAGGTATTAGTACCAATTATAGTTTTTAAAGGGGTAATTTAATTCGGTTTATACTGGTATGTGAACCGGTAACTCCCAGAATTACCAAAAACTTAAAATGAGACCATGTACGGTCTTTGTTAGATCTTAATGTCCTTGTTTGTGAAATTAAATAAATCACAAAAATAATTATAACGTAAACTTGTTTAATACATGTACGGATATTGACCTGAAATGTCGGGTGTCACATTCTCCCCATGTTAACAGAATTTCGTCCCGAAATTCAATTTGTGTCATCTTGACCTTGTGTATCCTTAAACAAGGATGGGTATTTTGTTTTCATTCGGTCCTCTCGTTCCCATGTATACTCAGGACCACGCTTTGAGTTCCAACGTACTTTAACCAGTTTGATTCGACTACGTCTCAGTCTTTGAACTTTCCAATCTGATATCTCAATCGGTTCCTCGATGAATTGAAGTTTAGCATCAATATGAATTTCATCAGGCGGTATAATTAGCGTCTCGTCTGATAAACACTTCTTGAGATTTGATATATGAAACGTATCATGTACATTGCTTAGTTCTTGTGGCAACTTGAGCTTGTAAGCTACAGGGCCAACCCTAGCCAGTATTTCAAACGGTCCAACGTATCTAGGGTTAAGCTTACCACGGTTACCAAACCTCGCAACGCCCTTCCATGGTGAGACTTTTAACATTACTCGGTCACCAATTTGAAATTCTAATGGTTTCCGTCTGTTATCAGCATAGCTCTTCTGTCTCTATCTCTGGCCGCTTTCAGACGGTCCTTAATTTTGAAGATCTTATCAGTGGTTTCCTAGACAATCTCAGGCCCTGTCAAATGTTTTTCACCAACTTCCGCCCAACATAGCGGTGAGCGGCATTTACGACCATATAAAGCTTCAAACGGGGCTGCCATAATGCTCGTGTGGTAGCTGTTATTATAGGAAAACTCTGCCAACGGTAAATGAGTATCCCAATTTCCTCTGAAATC
Source organism: Smallanthus sonchifolius (assembly GCA_023525975.1). Taxonomy (NCBI): domain Eukaryota; kingdom Viridiplantae; phylum Streptophyta; class Magnoliopsida; order Asterales; family Asteraceae; genus Smallanthus; species Smallanthus sonchifolius. Next base: position 25,015,198 of record CM042043.1, read on the forward strand.
AATTACACATGCACGGAGCATATCCTCTAAAGTTTGAATAGTCCTTTCACTTTGACCGTCCGTTTGTGGATGATATGTTGTGCTCATGTCAAGACGTGTGCCCATGGCTTCTTGTAATGATTTCCAGATTCTAGACACGAATCTGATGTCTCTATCAGAGATAATAGAAATTGGCACTCCATGCCTGGCTACAATTTCCTTGATATAAAGCTTTGCAAGTTTCTCGGTTTTATCCGTCTCTTTGATAGGTAGAAAATGAGCTGATTTTGTCAGACGATCTACAATTACCCATATCGTGTCATAACCACTGGACGTCTTGGGTAATTTCGTGATAAAATCCATAGAAATCTGTTCCCATTTCCATTGGGGAATTTCTGGTTGTTGTAACAAACCAGACGGTTTCTGATGTTCGGCTTTTACTTTTGAACACGTTAAGCATTTACTGACATATGTGGCAATATCTCCTTTCATATTGGGCCACCAATATAATTCTTTTAGGTCCTTATACATCTTATCTGAACCTGGGTGAATGGAGTACCTGGACTTGTGGGCTTCGTCCATAACTAACTCCCGTAAGTTACCAAAACATGGCACCCAAATTCTATTCATGAAGTATAAAGTGTCATCTGACTTTGGCTCCAACTGCTTTATCATTCCTCGTAAAGCTTCATTCTGAATGTTTTCTTCTTTGATTGCCTCTTGTTGTGCCATCCGGATTTGAGTCGTGAGACTCGTATAAATTGTCAATTCTAGGGCACGAACACGGAGTGTTTTAACCCGTTCTTTGCGACTTAAGGCGTCTGCTACGACATTGGCTTTCCCGGGATGGTACTTGATATCACAATCATAGTCGTTTAGTAGTTCTACCCAACGACGTTGTCTCATGTTAAGTTCCTTTTGATCAAAGATATGTTGAAGACTCTTGTGATCAGTAAAGATAGTGCATCTTGTGCCGTAAAGATAATGTCTCCAAATCTTGTGTGCAAACACAACTGCACCCAACTCCAAGTCGTGGGTCGTATAATTCTTTTCGTGCACTTTTAGTTTTCGTGAGGCATATGCGATGACTTTGTCTCTTTGCATTAACACGCAACCAAGTCCCTGGTGTGATGCATCGCAGTATACGACAAAATTGTCAATTCCCTTAGGAAGGGATAAGATCGGTGCACTACACAGCTTCTGCTTCAGTAATTGGAAAGCTGACTCTTGCTTGTCACTCCAATCATACTTCTTTTCTTTTTGGGTTAATGTGGTTAAGGGCAGGGCTATTTTTTGAAAAATTCTCAATGAATCGTCTGTAGTAGCCTGCCAAGCCCAAAAATTGACGTACTTCTGTCGGAGTCTTTGGTGCTTCCCAGTTTTTGATTGCTTCAATTTTTGATGGATCAACGTGAATTCCTTCCTTGTTGATGGCATGTCCAAGAAAACACACTTCTCGGATCCAAAACTCACACTTAGAGAATTTAGCGTAAAGTTTCTCGTTTCTGAGTAGTTCTAAGATTAATTTCAGATGATGTTCATGATCCTCCTTGGTTCGTGAATATATCAATATGTCATCGATAAACACAATCACGAATTTATCCAAGTATGGCTTGCACACGCGGTTCATGAGATCCATGAAGACAGCTGGTGCGTTCGTCAAACCAAACGGCATAACTAGAAATTCGTAGTGGCCATAACGAGTCCTAAATGCTGTCTTTGGTACATCTTCTTCTTGGATTCTTAGTTGATGATACCCCAAACGTAGATCGATCTTAGAATAGAAGCTAGAACCTTGTAGTTGATCAAAAAAATCGTCTATTCGAGGAAGTGGGTATCGGTTTTTGATTGTAAGCTTGTTTAATTCTCGGTAATCAGTACACATCCTAAAGGTTCCATCCTTTTTCTTTACAAATAGAACCGGAGCTCCCCAGGGTGAGAAACTCGGTCTTATGAAACCTTTATCAAGCAACTCCCGGAGTTGATTTGATAATTCCTGCATTTCAGAAGGTGATAATCGATACGATGATCGCGCAACCGGGGCGGCTCCTGGTACCAGGTCGATTCGGAATTCGACTTGCCTCGGTGGTGGTAATCCAGGTAAGTCTTCAGGAAAAACTTCAGGATAATCCTTAACGATTGGTATATCCTCAAGTCGACGTTCCTCGGGTTTCTTCTCGACGACGTGAGCCAGGAATACGCAATAGCCTTTACGTAGGTACTTACGAGCTTTCATGCAGTTTATCATCTTAATGTTACTCCACTCTTCTCACCTTGAATCGAAAGAACTTCTCCGTTCGGGAGTGGGATTTGGACAATCTTCTCAAAACAAACAATCTCGGCGTGATTCTTCGACAACCAATCCATTCCAATAACAACGTCAAAACTTCCCAAGTCAACAGGTAGTAGGTCTATACTAAATGTGTGGTTCTTAAAACATAAGGTACAATCCTGAATGACTTCTTCGGTTTTAATTAATTTCCTGTTTGCTAATTCAATTGTATAATTTTGATCTAGTTTGCTGGGCTTAATACCGAGTAGGGACTTAAAGTCATTTGACACAAAACTCATATCAGCACCCGTATCGAAAAGTATAGAGGCATAGTGATTATTTATCGGGAACGTACCAGTGACAATGTTCGGATCCTGTCGTGCGTCACCAGCCCCCATCATAAATGCTCTTCCACGGGCCTGATTGTCGTTTCGGTTCTTCAACTTTGGACAGTCTTTTCTAAAGTGCTTTGGATCTCCACACTCAAAGCATCCCTGATTCATCCTTCCTGTTCCTGGTTTGACCTTTCCGGCTACTTGATTAATTTTATTAGGATTTGCATTGCTCCAACAGTTATGGGTCATATGCCCATACTTTTTACATTTTCCACATTGGATACACTTTTCACTGTGATGATATCCACACTTGTCACACTTTGGTCGTGTTCCAAGATATCCAATTTTTCCTTCAATGTTGGCAGCATAGGCTTTTATAGTTTCAGGTCTCTTGTAAGCCTGGTTCTTGTTTTGATTACTTGGTTTTCCAAACCATTTCCTATTTTCTCCAGATTTTCCTTCCTCGGTCTCCTTCTTTCCAAACAAACCATCACGCACAGCATTGTCTCTTAGCTTGAATGCTAGAGTTATGGCGCTCTTGGCATCCATAGGGTTCGATGAAGTCACCAGACTTCGGATTTGAGGTGCGAGACCCCACAAATATCTTTCAACCTTCTTGTATTCTGGGGTAACCATGTGTGGAACCAAGATTGCTAACTCATTGAATCGGTCAGTGTAGCCAGCAACATCATCTCCTATCATTTGTAAATTCCACATTTCAGATTCGATCTTTTGCAACTCATTTCGAGGACAATACTCCTCGATCATCATGGCCTTCAGGTCTTCCCATGACAACTCATATGATGTCTGCCTTCCCAAAGTCTTTACTTGTGAATTCCACCAGGTTAATGCTTTATTCGTGAGTGAGCATGTAGAATATTTCACCATGCAGTCAGCGGTGCATTCATTAATATCAATCACCGATTCCATCTTTTCTATCCATCTCATTAACCCAACTGCACCCTCGGTGCCATTGAAGTTGCGGGCTTTGAAAGATAGAAAGGCCTTGTAGGTGCACTTACTATTTGGAGCATCTGTAGAATTACAAGTCATAATGTCATTAATTCGGATCATGAAAATGTGCTATGGCTTATTCATTCTATTACCTCCGGAACCTCCGGCTGTACCGCTACCTCCTGCACCTCCTCCGCCGGTACCGCTGCCGTTTCCTCCTCCACTATTTCGGTTTGCCTCATACTGCTCCATGGCAGCAGCTACTCGCTGTGCTATGAGTTGTTCCACGTTTGGGGAAATCGTCTCGTTGTTGTCACCAGTAGTGTTACGGGTTGTCCTACGCTTAGGCGCCATGACGTTCTTTCTAACATATCAATTAAAAAGAAACAACATTATATAAAATAATGATAGATCATGACATAAGGATACAACAACATCAACGTAAACAACCATCATTACAACATAAACCATTACATACATAGTTAAAACATACATAGTACATTGTTCCAAAAGACAAGGATACAAAAGGGATGGGTTCACATGACCACATCAGTACTGAAGTTTTAAACTACATAATGTACTACGGGCATAACCCGCCCGTACTAGGTTTAAAAGAAGAAGTGGGAGTACAATCCAATCATCATGGCAAGTCCTGCCATGACAAAGCTAGCTCTCGCCACAAATTCTGCAGCCAAAGTCCTTTCTTCCAGCGCCTCCACCATGTCTCGGACCGTAACAGTGAACTGCCAGTCCATGTCAGCTCTCAACTCGAGGTAATCAGTGGCACCCTGTATGTCTCGAGTGCGGTCCTCCAGAGTCTGAACTCGAGATCCGAGCCCTTGACATAAGCGCATGGTTGTATCCCCATGTGCCCGAATGTCATCTAGGAGATCATCAAGACACTCTTCGTGTGTACGAACGTGAGCTACCAAGGTAGGCACTGTGAGCTCTATGGCTTCCCTAGTGTGGGGTAGGGGTGTTGGAGAATTGGAAGACTCTCCGAGCTCAAAGGTAGATGGGATGCTCTGCATCTCCCTCCATCGTGCCAGGGTACTGGGCATCCAACGGATAGTTCCCACAGTAGGGTGGTAACAGGGTCGTTGCTTAGGTGGTTCTTCACCGGTCTCCAAGTCTTTCGGGTCACGGGCTGCCAGGTTTCTCTTGCGCGGAAGTCGAACCTTTTTCCTAGCACTTTGTACTTTAATTGGTCCTCCGCTTTTCTTTCGGTAGACGATAGGCGGTTCTCCCAAAGCGACGTTAGGTGGTGTGGAGCTACGGGTTTGTACTCGATTTTTGGGACGTGAGGCGGAAAGTTCCTCGTTTGATTCAGTGTCAGAGACGGGGTCAGAGTGTGAATGTGACGACATGCTTGTGACTACAATATCCATATGACATGATGACTGGTTATGCAATGCTTAAGCAATGAAAACGTTTTAGTGAGTCATTTAGATTATAGACTAGGTTCCAATTTAGATTCCTAGTTCACTATAATCAATGGCTCTGATACCAAGTCTGTCACACCCCACCAAGGCGGAAACGCGAGGCGCGACGTTCATGATTTCCAAAGCATGTGATTACCGCAAACACATACATGATAAATGGATACATAAACAAGTTTAAAGTTTTACATTTCACAAATGTAAATTGAGTTTACAAAAAGTGAAGATTTCGCAAATATGACTCTATTACAATGAGTTATACAAGAGAAATCCCCCAAAAGTTGTATCCATCGTGCATGCATGTAATCTACATTGCTAACCTTGCGATCGCGTCAATTTCCTGAAAAACATACTTAAAATTGTCAACACGAGGTTGGTGAGTTCACGGGTTTAATCAAATAGTTCTTTGAAAAATTCAATTGTTCGTAAATAGTTTCAGGTGCATGTGATAAACAGAATAAGAATTGTTGACCCATTTGTAAACTAGCTAGGAATACAAATAATATGTTCATACATGAGGCGTAACCAAACCAAGACAATTGAACACTCCCCTAATTTCGTTATCCGGTTCTATGCGGCCATAAATCCTCCAGATTGTGGTTAGCGCGACTAACCATGACCGGGAGACGTCACTCTCCATAGTACTATTCATAGGACCCTAGGCTACAGTTAATGGTTACTATGTTGTTCCAGGGGACTTTAGCGGCCTCAACTTGTTGTTCTCATCTCATGTAAACATAAAAGTCGTGCCTTATTCTCTTGTTATCCCATAAAATAGTTGTAAGTATGTTTTTCCCCCAAATATAGAAAACAGTAAAAAGGGGCCGTGAAACTCACCTTGAGTTTGTGTATACTTGTATGATACTTGTTGTAGTCAACCTTGACTATTCGTACCCTAGATATCAAGGGTAAATTGTGTTAAGACCAAACGTCTTATATTGCAAATTGTTCACCGACCTTGTAAATCTGGTTGCTTTTGTTTAAATGTCTTCTTAGATTTTCAACACTTGTTTTGTTATAAAAATAGATCATAATTACTGCCCAAAAGGGGACTGACACAGGTATCGAAACTACCTAGTTTCGATTGGGCAATTGAGTATCGAAACTTCCTAGTTTCGATTGAGTAGATGGTTATCGAAACTACCTAGTTTCGCTCGAGTAGTTGGGTATCGAAACTACCTAGTTTTGATTGAGTATTTGAGTGTCGAAATAACCTAGTTTCGATTGAGTAGTTGTTATCAAAACAACCTAGTTTCGATTGAGTAGAAGGTATCGAAACTACCTAGTTTCGATTGATCAATAGGTATCGAAACTCCTAGTTTCGATTGAGTTAACTGGTATCGAAACTTCTAGTTTCGATTACTGGACTTCTGTTTGACAGAATTAGTCCTGCATATTTATGTTTTAAAACTTGAATTTGACACACTTTTCTTGTTATCTTACTTGCGATTGAACATTTTGTATGCTTAGATACGGTTTTAAAGAAAATAAAGTGGATAGTATTGAGTTTTTACCTTAAAACCGAGATGAAGATGACGAGAGAAAATAGAGAATGATCTTGAATCTTTTGCTAAACTTTCTTCAAAAACACTTGAAATTCTTCTTAAAATATCTAATTAAAGTGAATTTCACCTTGAAACTTGACTTCGAATTCTTAGAGAATGGAAACGTTTACCGTATGAAAATGAGAAATATGACAGAGATTGTGAGGTTGAGACTGAGAAGGTATGGTTTTATCTGAGTTTTCTCAGGTATGGTATGGGTCGAGTAAGGGGGTGTGGGTTTTCTCTGGCTTCCGGCCGAGAAGTCAAAGAGTAGGTTGGGGGTTGGGTTAAAATAATCAAGTTTGAGTAAATTCATTAAGGTATTAGTACCAATTATAGTTTTTAAAGGGGTAATTTAATTCGGTTTATACTGGTATGTGAACCGGTAACTCCCAGAATTACCAAAAACTTAAAATGAGACCATGTACGGTCTTTGTTAGATCTTAATGTCCTTGTTTGTGAAATTAAATAAATCACAAAAATAATTATAACGTAAACTTGTTTAATACATGTACGGATATTGACCTGAAATGTCGGGTGTCACTTTCTCCCCATGTTAACAGAATTTCGTCCCGAAATTCAATTTGTGTCATCTTGACCTGGTGTATCCTTAAACAAGGATGGGTATTTTGTTTTCATTCGGTCCTCTCGTTCCCATGTATACTCAGGACCACGCTTTGAGTTCCAACGTACTTTAACCATTTTGATTCGACTACGTCTCAGTCTTTGAACTTTCCAATCTGATATCTCAATCGGTTCCTCGATGAATTGAAGTTTAGCATCAATATGAATTTCATCAGGCGGTATAATTAGCGTCTCGTCTGATAAACACTTCTTGAGATTTGATATATGAAACGTATCATGTACATTGCTTAGTTCTTGTGGCAACTTGAGCTTGTAAGCTACAGGGCCAACCCTAGCCAGTATTTCAAACGGTCCAACATATCTAGGGTTAAGCTTACCACGGTTACCAAACCTCGCAACGCCCTTCCATGGTGAGACTTTTAACATTACTCGGTCACCAATTTGAAATTCTAATGGTTTCCGTCTGTTATCAGCATAGCTCTTCTGTCTATCTCTGGCCGCTTTCGGACGGTCCTTAATTTTGAAGATCTTATCAGTGGTTTCCTGGACAATCTCAGGGCCTGTCAAATGTTTTTCACCAACTTCCGCCCAACATAGCGGTGAGCGGCATTTACGACCATATAAAGCTTCAAACGGGGCTGCCTTAATGCTCGTGTGGTAGCTGTTATTATAGGAAAACTCTGCCAACGGTAAATGAGTATCCCAATTTCCTCCGAAATCAATTACACATGCACGGAGCATATCCTCTAAAGTTTGAATAGTCCTTTCACTTTGACCTTCCGTTTGTGGATGATATGCTGTGCTCATGTCAAGACGTGTGCCCATGGCTTCTTGTAATGATTTCCAGATTCTAGACACGAATCTGTTGTCTCTATCAGAGATAATAAAAATTGGCACTCCATGCCTAGCTACAATTTCCTTGATATAAAGCTTTGCAAGTTTCTCGGTTTTATCCGTCTCTTTGATAGGTAGAAAATGAGCTGATTTTGTCAGACGATCGACAATTACCCATATCGTGTCATAACCACTGGACGTCTTGGGTAATTTCGTGATAAAATCCATAGAAATCTGTTCCCATTTCCATTGGGGAATTTCTGGTTGTTGTAACAAACCAGACGGTTTCTGATGTTCAGCTTTTACTTTTGAACACGTTAAGCATTTACTGACATATGTGGCAATATCTCCTTTCATATTGGGCCACCAATATAATTCTTTTAGGTCCTTATACATCTTATCTGAACCTGGGTGAATGGAGTACCTGACTTGTGGGTTTCGTCCATAACTAACTCCCGTAAGTTACCAAAACATGGCACCCAAATTCTATTCATGAAGTATAAAGTGTCATCTGACTTTGGCTCTAACTGCTTTATCATTCCTCGTAAAGCTTCATTCTGAATGTTTTCTTCTTTGATTGCCTCTTGTTGTGCCATCCGGATTTGAGTCGTGAGACTCGTATAAATTGTCAATTCTAGGGCACGAACACGGAGTGTTTTAACCCGTTCTTTGCGACTTAAGGCATCTGCTATGACATTGGCTTTCCCGGGATGGTACTTGATATCACAATCATAGTCGTTTAGTAGTTCTACCCAACAACGTTGTCTCATGTTAAGTTCCTTTTGATCAAAGATATGTTGAAGACTCTTGTGATCAGTAAAGATAGTGCATCTTGTGCCATAAAGATAATGTCTCCAAATCTTGAGTGCAAACACAACTGCACCCAACTCCAAGTCGTGGGTCGTATAATTCTTTTCGTGCACTTTTAGTTGTCGTGAGGCATATGCGATGACTTTGTCTCTTTGCATTAACACGCAACCAAGTCCCTGGTGTGATGCATCACAGTATACGACAAAATTGTCAATTCCCTCAGGAAGGGATAAGATCGGTGCACTACACAGCTTCTGCTTCAGTAATTGGAAAGCTGACTCTTGCTTGTCACTCCAATCATAATTCTTTTCTTTATGGGTTAATGTGGTTAAGGGCAGGGCTATTTTTTGAAAAATTCTCAATGAATCGTCTGTAGTAGCCTGCCAAGCCCAAAAATTGACGTACTTCTGTCGGAGTCTTTGGTGCTTCCCAGTTTTTGATTGCTTCAATTTTTGATGGATCAACGTGAATTCCTTCCTTGTTGATGACATGTCCAAGAAAACACACTTCTCGGATCCAAAACTCACACTTAGAGAATTTAGCGTAAAGTTTCTCGTTTCTGAGTAGTTCTAAGATTAATTTCAGATGATGTTCATGATCCTCCTTGGTTCGTGAATATATCAATATGTCATCGATAAACACAATCACGAATTTATCCAAGTATGGCTTGCACACGCGGTTCATGAGATCCATGAAGACAGCTGGTGCGTTCGTCAAACCAAACGGCATAACTAGAAATTCGTAGTGGCCATAACGAGTCCTAAATGCTGTCTTTGGTACATCTTCTTCTTGGATTCTTAGTTGATGATACCCCGAACGTAGATCGATCTTAGAATAGAAGCTAGAACCTTGTAGTTGATCGAACAAATCGTCTATTCGAGGAAGTGGGTATCGGTTTTTGATTGTAAGCTTGTTTAATTCTCGGTAATCAATACACATCCTAAAGGTTCCATCCTTTTTCTTTACAAATAGAACCGGAGCTCCCCAGGGTGAGAAACTCGGTCTTATGAAACCTTTATCAAGCAACTCCTGGAGTTGATTTGATAATTCCTGCATTTCAGAAGGTGCTAATCGATACGGTGATCGCGCAACCGGGGCGGCTCCTGGTACCAGGTCGATTCGGAATTCGACTTGCCTCGGTGGTGGTAATCCAGGTAAGTCTTCAGGAAAAACTTCAGGATAATCCTTAACGATTGGTATATCCTCAAGTCGACGTTCCTCGGGTTTCTTCTCGACGACGTGAGCCAGGAATACGCAATAGCCTTTACGTAGGTACTTACGAGCTTTCATGCAGTTTATCATCCTTAATGTTACTCCACTCTTCTCACCTTGAATCGAAAGAACTTCTCCGTTCGGGAGTGGGATTTTGACAATCTTCTCAAAACAAACAATCTCAGCGTGATTCTTCGACAACCAATCCATGCCAATAACAACGTCAAAACTTCCCAAGTCAACAGGTAGTAGGTCTATACTAAATGTGTGGTTCTTAAAACATAAGGTACAATTCTGAATGACTTCTTCGGTTTTAATTAATTTCCCGTTTGCTAATTCAATCGTATAATTTTGATCTAGTTTGCTGGGCTTAATACCGAGTAGGGACTTAAAGTCATTTGACACAAAACTCATATCAGCACCCGTATCGAAAAGTATAGAGGCATAGTGATTATTTATCGGGAACGTACCAGTGACAATGTTCGGATCTTGTCGTGCGTCACCAGCCCCCATCACAAATGCTCTACCACGGGCCTGATTGTCGTTTCGGTTCTTCAACTTTGGACGGTCTTTTCTAAAGTGCTTTGGATCTCCACACTCAAAGCATCCCTGATTCATCCTTCCTGTTCCTGGTTTGACCTTTCCGGCTACTTGATTAATTTTATTAGGATTTGCATTGCTCCAACAGTTATGGGTCATATGCCCATACTTTTTACATTTTCCACATTGGATACACTTTTCACTGTGATGATATCCACACTTGTCACACTTTGGTCGTGTTCGAAGATATCCAATTTTTCCTTCAATGTTGGCAGCATAGGCTTTTATAGTTTCAGGTCTCTTGTAAGCCTGGTTCTTGTTTTGATTACTTGGTTTTCCAAACCATTTCCTCTTTTCTCCAGATTTTCCTTCCTCGGTCTCCTTCTTTCCAAACAAACCATCTCGCACAGCATTGTCTCTTAGCTTGAATGCTAGAGTTATGGCGCTCTTGGCATCCATAGGGTTCGATGAAGTCACCAGACTTCGGATTTGAGGTGCGAGACCCCACAAATATCTTTCAACCTTCTTGTATTCTGGGGTAACCATGTGTGGAACCAAGATTGCTAACTCATTGAATCGGTCAGTGTAGCCAGCAACATCATCTCCTATCATTTGTAAATTCCACATTTCAGATTCAATCTTTTGCAACTCATTTCGAGGACAATACTCCTCGATCATCATGGCCTTCAGGTCTTCCCATGATAACTCATATGATGTCTGCCTTCCCAAAGTCTTTACTTGTGAATTCCACCAGGTTAATGCTTTATCCGTGAGTGAGCATGTAGAATATTTCACCATGCAGTCTGCGGTGCATTCACTAATATCAATCACCGATTCCATCTTTTCTATCCATCTCATTAACCCAACTGCACCCTCGGTGCCATTGAAGTTGCGGGGTTTGCAAGATAGAAAGGCCTTGTAGGTGCACTTCCTATTTGGAGCATCTGTAGAATTACAAGTCATAATGTCATTAATTCGGATCATGAAAATGTGCTATGGCTTATTCATTCTATTACCTCCGGAACCTCCGGCTGTACCGCTACCTCCTGCACCTCCTCCGCCGGTACCGCTGCCGTTTCCTCCTCCACTATTTCGGTTTGCCTCATACTGCTCCATGGCAGCAGCTACTCGCTGTGCTATGAGTTGTTCCACGTTTGGGGAAATCGTCTCGTTGTTGTCACCAGTAGTGTTACGGGTTGTCCTACGCTTAGGCGCCATGACGTTCTTTCTAACATATCAATTAAAAAGAAACAACATTATATAAAATAATGATAGATCATGACATAAGGATACAACAACATCAACGTAAACAACCATCATTACAACATAAACCATTACATACATAGTTAAAACATACATAGTACATTGTTCCAAAAGACAAGGATACAAAAGGGATGGGTTCACATGACCACATCAATACTGAAGTTTTAAACTACATAATGTACTACGGGCACAACCCGCCCGTACTAGGTTTAAAAGAAGAAGTGGGAGTACAATCCAATCATCATGGCAAGTCCTGCCATGACAAAGCTAGCTCTCGCCACAAATTCTACAGCCAAAGTCCTTTCTTCCAGCGCCTCCACCATGTCTCGGACCGTAACAGTGAACTGCCAGTCCATGTCAGCTCTCAACTCGAGGTAATCAGTGGCACCCTGTATGTCTCGAGTGCGGTCCTCCAGAGTCTGAACTCGAGATCCGAGCCCTTGACGTAAGCGCATGGTTGTATCCCCATGTGCCCGAATTTCATCTAGGAGATCATCAAGACACTCTTCGTGTGTACGAACGCGAGCTACCAAGGTAGGCACTGTGAGCTCTATGGCTTCCCCAGTGTGGGGTAGGGGTGTTGGAGAATTGGAAGACTCTCCGAGCTCAAAGGTAGATGGGATGCTCTGAATCTCCCTCCATCGTGCCAGGGTACTGGGCATCCAACGGATAGTTCCCACAGTAGGGTGGTAATAGGGTCGTTGCTTAGGTGGTTCTTCACCGGTCTCCAAGTCTTTCGGGTCACGGGCTGCCAGGTTTCTCTTGCGCGGAAGTCGAACCTTTTTCCTAGCACTTTGTACTTTAATTGGTCCTCCGCTTTTCTTTCGGTAAACGATAGGCGGTTCTCCCAAAGCGACATTAGGTGGTGTGGAGCTACGGGTTTGTACTCGATTTTTGGGACGTGAGGCGGAAAGTTCCTCGTTTGATTCAGTGTCAGAGACGGGGTCAGAGTGTGAATGTGACGACATGCTTGTGACTACAATATCCATATAACATGATGGCTGGTTATGCAATGCTTATGCAATGAAAACGTTTTAGTGAGTCATTTAGAATATAGACTAGGTTCCAATTTAGATTCCTAGTTCACTATAATCAATGGCTCTGATACCAAGTCTGTCACACCCCGCCAAGGCGGAAACGCGAGGCGCGACGTTCATGATTTCCAAAGCATATGATTACCGCAAACACATACATGATAAATGGATACATAAACAAGTTTAAAGTTTTACATTTCACAAATGTAAATTGAGTTTACAAAAAGTGAAGATTTCGCAAATATGACTATTACAATGAGTTATACAAGAGAAATCCCCCAAAAGTTGTATCCATCGTGCATGCATGTAATCTACATTGCTAACCTTGCGATCGCGTCAATTTCCTGAAAAACATACTTAAAATTGTCAACACGAGGTTGGTGAGTTCACAGGTTTAATCAAATAGTTCTTTGAAAAATTCAATTGTTCGTAAATAGTTTCAGGTGCATGTGATAAACAGAATAAGAATTGTTGACCCATTTGTAAACTAGCTAGGAATACAAATAATATGTTCATACATGAGGCGTAACCAAACCATGACAATTGTACACGCCCCTAATTTCGTTATCCGGTTCTATGCGGCCATAAATCCTCCAGATTGTGGTTAGCGCGACTAACCATGACCGGGAGACGTCACTCTCCATAGTACTATTCATAGGACCCTAGGCTACAGTTAATGGTTACTACGTTGTTCCAGGGGACTTTAGCGGCCTCAACTTGTTGTTCTCATCTCATGTAAACATAAAAGTCGTGACTTATTCTCTTGTTATCCCATAAAATAGTTGTAAGTATGTTTTTCCCCCAAATATAGAAAACAGTAAAAAGAGGCCGTGAAACTCACCTTGAGTTTGTGTATACTTGTATGATACTTGTTGTAGTCAACCTTGACTATTCGTACCCTAGATATCAAGGGTAAATTGTGTTAAGACCAAACGTCTTATATTGCAAATTGTTCACCGACCTTGTAAATCTGGTTGCTTTTGTTTAAATGTCTTCTTAGATTTTCAACACTTGTTTTGTTATAAAAATAGATCATAATTACTGCCCAAAAGGGGACTGACACAGGTATCGAAACTACCTAGTTTCGATTGGGCAATTGAGTATCGAAACTTCCTAGTTTCGATTGAGTAGATGGTTATCGAAACTACCTAGTTTCGCTCGAGTAGTTGGGTATCGAAACTACCTAGTTTCGATTGAGTATTTGAGTGTCGAAATAACCTAGTTTCGATTGAGTAGTTGTTATCGAAACAACCTAGTTTCGTTTGAGTAGAAGGTATCGAAACTACCTAGTTTCGATTGATCAGTAGGTATCGAAACTCCTAGTTTCGATTGAGTTAACTGGTATCGAAACTTCTAGTTTCGATTACTGGACTTCTGTTTGACAGAATTAGTCCTGCATATTTATGTTTTAAAACTTGAATTTGACACACTTTTCTTGTTATCTTACTTGCGATTGAACATTTTGTATGCTTAGATACGGTTTTAAAGAAAATAAAGTGGATAGTATTGAGTTTTTACCTTAAAACCGAGATGAAGATGATGAGAGAAAATAGATAATGATCTTGAATCTTTTGCTAAACTTTCTTCAAAAACACTTGAAATTCTTCTTAAAATACCGAATTAAAGTGAATTTCACCTTGAAACTTGACTTCGAATTCGAAGAGAATGGAAACGTTTACCGTATGAAAATGAGAAATATGACAGAGATTGTGAGATTGAGACTGAGAAGGTATGGTTTTATCTGAGTTTTCTCAGGTATGGTATGGGTCGAGTAAGGGGGTGTGGGTTTTCTCTGGCTTCCGGCCGAGAAGTCAAAGAGTAGGTTGGGGGTTGGGTTAAAATAATCAAGTTTGAGTAAATTCATTAAGGTATTAGTACCAATTATAGTTTTTAAAGGGGTAATTTAATTCGGTTTATACTGGTATGTGAACCGGTAACTCCCAGAATTACTAAAAACTTAAAATGAGACCATGTACGGTCTTTGTTAGATCTTAATGTCCTTGTTTGTGAAATTAAATAAATCACAAAAATAATTATAACGTAAACTTGTTTAATACATGTACGGATATTGACCTGAAATGTCGGGTGTCACAAAAATAAGTTCGCTTAACCCTGTGAGAAGCGAACTTGACAAGTTCGCCTACTGCTAAGTTCGCCTGCACAGAATTTAGCAAGTTTGCTTGCCGTAACAGAATCTTGATCAAGAACTTCTTCAGACCAAAAACATGAACCAAGAACATCCAAAAATTATCATTAATCACTGAATTGAAGGAATTAAACAAAATTGGACAGTAGGATTGTGTAATTTGTCAATTAGAAGCTTTCTATCGGATCAATTTCATCATAATCCTCTTCAAAAACACCAAATCAGATCAAAATCAGTCTTGAAAACTCCATTGAAATGAAAAACTCAAAAATGATGAATTTGATGTCAATTTGCATACAAAATCGTCTAGAATCACGAAAAAAAGCTCTGATACCACTTGTAGGTCCCCATGGCGCGTCTACTGATCGATCTCGTGATAAGACGTAACGTTTACTCGGAGTGCGGAATCCAACGAGTCAACATTTATACGCATAAAAGACAATTCAAACAATCAAGTAAATAAACTTCTCAATTCGTATTCCAATCACAATGATGTTTACAGACTCAATCGGACTTCTCTGATCTGATCTCTCTGGTTCGTTATCTATCTTGACTGACTCTGTAAACACACATATATATAACCAACTGACCTGATATAGGCGAACTTATTAAGTTCGCCTCTAACAGCTTAAGCGAACTTAACAAGTTTGCCTCAGTTAGACCTAATCGAACTTATTAAGTTCGCATCTGATAGACCAGGCGAACTTAACAAGTTCGCCTCTAGGCTATACTTGTAAAACACTTAGTGACATTTGACATTTATATAACAAAAACATAAAGACATAAAATCTAACTATTACAAGATTTTGTCATTACAATCTATGTCCTAACAATCCTGACTCTGGTTTGCCTTTAAGTGGGGTCAAGACAAGTCATTTTTGTTCTGGCGACTTCTTAGTGCTTACCACCTCTTAAATCATCATATTTAAAGAAAAAGAAGAAGAGAGAGAGGTTGAACGGAATTATTGAGGAGTTGGTGGTTGAAAAGGAAAAAAGATAAGGTGGAGAAAGACGCTATGCTCAAAAGGATGAAAAACAATTTAATTTGAATGTTTGGATATTTAGGATAACCTAATTTGAAATTTTAATTTGTAATGAATTGTTTCATATAATTTTGAAATTCCGATAACTAGTTATATTTTAAAAATATGAGCATTATTAGCATGTTTTAATTTAAAAAAATTAAAAAACATTTTGGTAACAAAACGGTCGCAACTGAAGCGGTAGCAATTCGGTGGCAAACTGAAGCAGTAGCAAATCGGTGGCAAACTGAAGCGGTCGCAAAACGATCGCAACTGAAGCGGTGGCAAACTGAAGCCGTCGCAAAACGGTAGCAACTAAAACGGTGGCAAACTGAAGCGGTCGCAAAACCGTAGCAAAAACAGTAGCAAAATGCGGCGGTCGCAAAATTAGCGAGCAAATTTGGTCGCAAAAAAAATAGTGGTGGCAATTCGGTTGCAAAAAAGCAATTGCGACCTGCATTTTTCCTACCGCATTTTCGGTCGCAAGAGGGCAATTGCGACCGTTTAGTGACCGAAAATGCGGTCGCAAATGCCCAGTTTTCTAGTAGTGTTACTTACTCTTAATCTTTAACAGGCAATGGCAGATGCAGTAGGAAGCCATCGACAAACCCTCTTTTTAATGTTTTATACTTTGGTTTCCATAGGTTGATCAAAAAGATGCGTAGGTGGGTTGGTTAAGTCTTTAAACACTTTCCATGAAAAAGGGACGCAAGTTTGAACCCGCCCTACAATTTTTTATTTTTTTGGGTTTTTTGTTTTATTTTCTTTTTAGATTTCTTATTTATTTTAGTTTTGATTACTTTTTTTAATTATTAGACCGTAATGTGCGAGATATAATACCTTTTTTTTATCTTTGGTTCAATCTTCAAAACCGATGTCTCAAATTCGTATATTTCTTTTATGTAGTACTTAAGCAAGTTACTGTTTTGATGTAATTATTTTTTGGTTCAACGTCGCCGTCGTAACGCAGGTCTTCACACTGGTTAAAATATTATATATTAATTTGTGTGTACGTGTTTATCTATATATAGTTTATAGTTGGTTATGTCATAAAATTATTTTTCGAACTTATTTGATGCAAAATTATTTAATAGAATATCCATAATCTCTTTCTTTTAATAAATTATTCCATAACCATCAAACCAAGTACTATCATTATGTTTCCTGTGAGAAGCTAATATTTTTTAGATTCAAGAGAAACATTTTGATTTACACCTTTATATGTTTGACTAGTTCACACTTATGAATGAAAGTTATAAAATTATCAATCTACTCGCAGTGTCGGTGGCATTTGTCAGCGAAAAATTCGCATATTTTGCGAAATGGAAAAATACCCTTCAACTTTGTAAAATTTTACTTTTACCTCCTCAAGTTTATAAAATTTTAAGTTTACCACTGTAATATATATAATCTGATTTTTCCTTAATAATAATTAACTGTCGGTGACACTTGCCACTGACAAATTCACCCTCCAACTTTGTGAAATGGAAAAATGACCTCTCAACTTGGTAAAATTTCATTTTGACCCCCCTCAAGTTTTGAAGTCTCAAGTTTACCCTCATATACTATATATATATATATATATATATATATATATATATGTAAGTTTAAAATAAAAAATCCAGACATTACTATAAGAAACATAAATATAGACACTTGTAATAAAACATAAAACTTACAGTGTATTTGCAGGGCAGAGGAGATGAATATTTGCAGCGGATATGAAGCAGATATTTGCAGAGAGTTTTTTTTTTATCTGGGATATAGTATGAAGAACTTAGAGAAAATTATAAGAGAGTAAGGGTTTGCAAGAAGAAATCAGAAAGAGAATTTAAGTGTTCATAGCAGAGAGAGAGAAAGAGATTACTGATATTTCTCGGTATATCCTACAAATGAATTCATCATGCCTTTAAATAGGCAGAAGACTAAGCTAACAAACAAAAGCTAAAAAGAGCGCACTAAGCGTATTATAATAACATAAACGGTAAAGAATTAAAGTAGAAAAAAACGACAAATAACTTTTCTTTTATTTACAATGGTTTGTCGAAATAATTGAGACTTTGTAGCTTGTCGACAGAATTATTGGAATCTTTGTAGTCTGTGGGTTTTGACGTCATTGGTTGCGTCTTTCTGTAGCTTCTAGAATTCCGTGTGAGTGTCTGGGATAGAAGGTGGCGAGTCTGTATCGCTGAAGTCGTCTAGGTTTAGATAGTAATCTTCTAAATCCAGTATATGTTGTAGTTGGAGGGATTCTCCTTCTCCTATGAAAGGTAGGAGCATGTTCCAATTCTTATGGCTCCAAATTTGTATATAATGCCCTTCAGCAAGCAGATGATAGCATTCCCAGTGGAAGCTTTATGGTAAAATGGGAGTTTTTTGATTTTGAGTAATAAAATGTATAGTGTCTCTTTTGGGTTTTTATGGGTTTTCTGTGGCAAGGCTAGCATGATTGTCGACCCAGTAAATTTTTTAGAACTGTATTTCTGTCTGTATGGCAAGGTTTTTTAAGTAGTCTTTGCCAGAGAGTTTATGGCTAATAAACATCCTTTTTCTGGCAGGTCTGTATGTATGATCGTTTGCAAAAGGAAGGGAAGAAAAGATTTTGCAACCAATGTAAGGAGGGGAGACATGTGTAGAGATGTTTCCCGTGGTCGTAACAATTTTTTCTCCGAAGAGATTTATGACTCCTTCTGTTTTAGGGTTTAGTTCTAATTCTATGCAATCAATCATACCGTTGTGGTAAAATTGTAGAATTAGATCGTTCGACATGTCTGTTTCTTTTAGATTTATTTGGAGGAGGTGTAGGCAGGTTCCCTCTCCATCTTCATCTGTTCTCTCAACAACTCTTACCCCTTTGTATTTTTCTTCATTTAGGGCAATAGTCATGAGTCTAAATTGTAATTCGTACAACACCATTGGAAATTCTGTGTTGATCTTTTTCTGTTCAAATTCTGGAAATTGATCAAACACAGTTTGAAGACAGTTTTTCTAGGGTTTGTCTGGCATTCTAGCTCTGAAAGCGTTATAGCTCTTATAACTGTTTTCTTTTTTCTCGAGCCTTTATAAAAGAGTATGTTTTTTGCTTCTAGAATTTCAACCTTTTATTTTAGCATACTGTTCTCAACGTGACTTTGTATAGATTGTGTATTCTTTCCCTGTTGTACAAGCTGTCTTTGCAAATTTACAATAGTTTCTTCTTGAGTCTTTATAATTTGTTCATGACTCATTTTTATAACCTGTGAAAAGGTTTGAACCTCTTCTGGTTCAATGAAAAATTTGTCTATGCCAAAATGATTTCTGGCTGTTTCTAGAGTTTCAGAGAAGCTGTGATAACTTTTGTAAATTGGGCCAAGACATAGGGGATGGATGCTGTTTAAA
Source organism: Smallanthus sonchifolius (assembly GCA_023525975.1). NCBI lineage: Eukaryota > Viridiplantae > Streptophyta > Magnoliopsida > Asterales > Asteraceae > Smallanthus > Smallanthus sonchifolius. The sequence continues at coordinate 25,034,545 of CM042043.1, forward strand.
CTGTTTGGGTCTTACAACCATCTTCTCTTTTCCTTTGAGTTTCTTATACATCTGAACAAAGCAATTTGTTAATATTTCGAGATAACAAATCAGCTATCCCATTATCTTTTCCTCTAATATGTTCGAACTGTATAGTATATCCACTACCTTGTATTGTATTTTATAGATTTACCCATCTTGTCCTATTAGTCTTTTTACTTTGATCGTTTTTAATAAACTTTAATATGGCTTCACAGTCTGTTCTGAATGTAAAATCTTTGTGTAAAAATAATTTAATTTTTTTCTAAAGCGTTGATCAACGCTTGTATTTCAAAATCTAAGCCAGTCCAAGTGGATCCAGTTTTGAAACTTCCACTGTGGTATGAACATATTTTTTCTTCTTTTTTATAGCTATGAATGTTAGGTCTGCAAAGGAGAACTGCTCCCCATCCTTCTTTGCATCCATCAACTTCTATAATTATGTAATCTGTAACGAGTGGGAGCTCTAAGGGTTTGATTTCTTTAACCCTTTCTTTTATTCTTTTTATCAAGATAATATCTTCTTGATTAAAATTTACTGTCCATTTTTGATGGTTTTACTGTATAATGGACCTACTAATTTTGAAAGATTTGGGATAAAATTTCGAGCATAATTTATTAGTCCTAAGAATGCTGGTGAGTTTTTCTGGAAAGTCTAAAATTTTTATAGAAATATGTTTTTGTAATTCGATCTTTCCATTTCCAATTTCTAGTCCTAAGAAAGAAAATTTTCTTTTGAATAATTCCATCTTTTTCTTAGATACTACTATTCCATTCTTTTTTATTTCTTCAAATACTTGTTGTAGATGTGTTTCGTGTTCCTGGACTGTCTTACTTGCTACTAGTATATCATCGATATAAACTAGGCAAAATTTGTATTTAAGAAATATACTGTCCATAAATCTTTGAAATATTGAAGGAGCGTTCTTTAGCCCAAAGCTAAGAACATTCCATTCATATAACCCTTCAGAACATATGAAGGCTGTCCATTTTTTAAAATCTTCTTCCAAATGTAGTTGATTAAATACTGATTTTAAATCAAATTTAGAAAAGATTTTGTTATTTTGTATTAACTGGATTAAGCTATCTTTATTAGGTATATTGTACCCATCGTCCTCTGTATTGTCATTTAATCTTCTGTATTGTCATTTAATCTTTTATTTTACGATACTAGGATCGTCTATAATTACAAAAGATTAAATGACAATACAGAGGACGATGGGTACAATATACCTAATAAAGATAGCTTAATCCAGTTAATACAAAATAACAAAATCTTTTCTAAATTTGATTTAAAATCAGGATTTAATCAACTACATTTGGAAGAAAATTTTAAAAAATGGATAGCCTTCACATGTTCTGAAGGGTTATATAAATGGAATGTTCTTAGCTTTGTGCTAAAGAATGCTCCTTCAATATTTCAAAGATTTATGGACAGTATATTTCTTAAATACAAATTTTGCCTAGTTTATATCGATGATATACTAGTAGCAAGTAAGACAGTCCAAGAACACGAAACATATCTATAACATGTATTTGAAGAAATAAAAAAGAATGGGATAGTAGTATCTAAGAAAAAGATGGAATTATTCAAAAGAAAATTTTCTTTCTTAGGACTAGAAATCGGAAATGGAAAGATCGAATTACAAAGACATATTTCTACAAAAATTTTAGACCTTCCAGAAAAACTCACCAGTTTAAAACAGATACAGACATTCTTAGGACTAGTAAGTTATGCTCGAAAGTTTATCCCAAATCTTTCGAAATTAGTAGGTGCATTATACAGTAAAACCACAAAAAATGGACAAAGAAATTTTAATCAAGAAGATATTATCTTGATAAAAAGAATAAAAGAAAGGGTTAAAGAAATCAAACCCTTAGAGCTCCCACTCGTTACAGATTATATAATTATAGAAGTTGATGGATGCAAAGAAGGATGGGGAGCAGTTCTCCTTTACAGACCTAACATTCATAGCTATAAAAAAGAAGAAAAAATATGTTCATACCACAGTGGAAGTTTCAAAATTGGATCCACTTGGACCAGCTTAGATTTTGAAATACAAGCGTTGATCAATGCTTTAGAAAAATTTAAATTATTTTTACACAAAGATTTTACAGTCAGAACAGACTATGAATCCATAGTAAAGTTTATTAAAAACGATCAAAGTAAAAAGACTAATAGGACAAGATGGGTAAATCTACAACATATAATACAAGGTAGTGGATATACTATACAGTTCGAACATATTAGAGGAAAAGATAATGGAATAGCTGATTTGTTATCTCAAAATATTAACGAATTGCTTTGTTTAGATGGATAAGAAACTCAAAGGAAAAGAGAAGATGGTCGTAAGACCCAAACAGTTTAAACAACATCCATCCCCTATGAGCATCTCGTCTAATGACGATGAAGAAACAGAAAAGCTTATGAGCCAAGCTTTTCAAGCCGAAAAAATACACAGCTCTAGACAAGCGGCTTTACTACAAACCACCCAAGTATTACAAAGTACTAGACAACTTCCTCCATATTTCCTTAAAGTTACACAACCCTCTCAAAACCCACAAACTTTCCAAAGCCCAGATACCTTTATCAAAAACATGGCTTACAAAAAACAAATCCACAAACAAATCCAGAAACATACTTCCCCCCAAAATCCTACTATTTCTTTTGGCTCTTATGCCATACAAACCTGCCTTGATGCTCACACCAAGTTTCGTCCTAATAATGGGATAAAACTTACAGATAAACAACAATGTCTACCGGACAATTTATGGCATATTCAAACTATGTCTCATGCATCTTCTTTTAAAGTCCAAGTTTTAAATGCGCTAAGTATATACTTTAGCGAACAGGGAGTCAAATGCCCTGAAAAACAAAATCAGCCTTCACCAAAGTTTACACATTACATAATTTTTCGAGGCACAAAAATTGGAATTTTTAACAAATGGGAGACAGTTTCAAAGCATATACAGTGTCATGGCCTAATTTACAAAGGTTATCACAACTTCTCTGAAGCTCTAGAAACAGCTATAAATCATTTTGGCATAGACAGCTTTTTCATTGAACCAGAAGAGGTTCAAACCTTTTCACATGTTATAGAAATGAGTCATGAACAAATTATAAAGACTCAAGAAGAAACTATTGCAAATTTGCAAAGACAGCTTGTACAATAGGGAAAGAATACACAATCTATATAAAGTCACGTTGAGAACAGTATGCTAAAACAAAAGGTTGAAATTCTAGAAGCAAAAAACATGCTGCTTTTACAAAGGCTCAAGAAAAAGGAAAACGGTTATAAGAGCTATGACGCTTTGAGAGCTAGAATGCTAGACACACCCTGGAAAAACTGTCTTCAAACTGTGTTTGATCAATTTCCAGAATTTGAACAAATAGTTTCTCAAAAGATCAACACAGAATTCCCAATGGTGTTGTACGAATTACAAATTAGACTCATTACTATTGCCCTAAATGAAGAAAAATACAAAGGGGTAAGAGTTGTTGATAGAACAGATGAAGATGGAGAGGGAACCTGCCTACTTCTCCTCCAAATAAATCTAAAAGAAAAAGACATGTCGAATGATCTAATTCTACAATTTTACCACAACGGTATGATTGACTACATAGAATTAGAACTAAACCCTAAAATAGAAGGAGTCATAAATCTCTTCAGAGAAAAATTTGTTATAACCATGGGAAACATCTCTACACATGTCTCCCCTCCTTACATTGGTTGCAAAATCTTTTCTTCCCTTCCTTTTGCAAACGATCATACATACAGACCTGCCAGAAAAACAATGTTTATTAGCCATAAACTCTCTAGCAAAGACTACTTAAAAAACCTTGCCATACAGACAGAAATACAGTTCTCAAAACTTTACTGGGTCGACAACCTTCCTAGCCTTGCCCCAGAAAAACCCAAAAGATACACCATACATTTTATTACTCAAAACAAAAAAACTCCAATTTTACCATCAAGCTTCCACCAGGAATGCTATCATCTGCTTGCTGAAGGGCATTACATACAAATTTGGAGCCACAAGAATTGGAACATGCTCCTACCTTTCATAGGAGAAGGAGAATCCCTCCAACTACAACATATATTGGATTTAGAAGATTACTATCTAAACCCAGACGACTTCAGCGATACAGACTCGCCACCTTCTATCCCAGACACTCTCAGGGAATTCTAGAAGCTACAGAAAGACGCAAGCAATGACGTCAAAACCCACAAACTACAAAGATTCCAATAATTATCCCGACAAGCTACAAAGTCTCAATTATTTCGACAAACCACTGTAGATAAAAGAAAAGTTATTTGTCATTTTTTGTACTTAAATTCTTTGTCGTTTCTTTTATTGTAATGCGCTTAGTGCGCTCTTTTTAGCTTTTGTTTGTTAGCTTAGTCTTCTGCCTATTTAAAGGCATGATGAATTCATTTGTAAGATATACCGAGAAATATCAATAATCTCTTTCTCTCTCTCTCTGTTGTGAACACTTAAATTATCTTTTTGATTTCTTCTTTCAAACCTTTACTCTCTTATAATTTTCTCTAAGTTCTTCATAATATATCCCAGATAAAAAAAAACTCTCTGCAAATATCTGCTTCAATATCCGCTGCAAATATTCATCTCCTCTGCCCTGCAAATACACTGTAAGTTTTATGTTTTATTACAAGTGTCAAAAAACTCTGATGCCCCAACCTACTTTGGGCATCTAATTATAAAGTTATTCTAATTATAATATAACCAACTGTAAATAAATTTTTGCATTAATTTTAAAGTTATGGCAACTTTAAACCGCTTTGCCTTCACATTATAGACTATTTTATTTAATTTTTAACCGTTTGACCCATTAAAGATAAAACATAATTCAAATTGACATGTTAATAAGAAAATGAGTCGAATTTGCCACATCTACAAAACATATATAAGCATATGCAAATATCTAAAATAAGTCATGATATACGGACCGACTCAAGTGCCACTAAGGTGTATATATATTCGTCGGCAGAGTATTTAAAACCTAGCAAGTCATTTTAAACCCTCTTCAATTCTATTCAGATTTCAAATACTATTAATTTAAGTCTAAAAAATAGTTTTTTATTAATTTAAACAATCAGTATAAATAAACTTCTACTTATAATAAAAATGAACAATTGTTATACAAACAATATTAAATACAGTCCTGTATAGTTTCATATATAGCGAAGGAGGATTTTCGGTTTTACACTTTTGACCCTACTATAAAAAGATAACACAAATTAACAGATTTTCAAATAATAGGTCGAAATTGACCCTCTAACTAGAAGGATAATATTATGCATTACCTTTTTTTTACCTGTTAGTAATAGAACATAACCAAAATTGACATATTTTCACATGATAGGTAAAAAAATGACCTTCTAATCATCTTATACGGTGAAAGAGAATTTAAGATGTAATTGAGTCCTATTTACTTGAAATGATGATAGAGTCATGACTCACAAAATGTAAATGAAGAGTATGGTATGTTGTACCGATGATAGCGATTCTCTGATTAAATAGAGGGTTTCGTGTTGATAACAACTTGTATGAGTTACAACTTATAACGGAATCAATTCCTAAATCACCGACCAAAATCTTGGAGGGTTATCAGCTAAGGAAGGTTAATTTGGAAAGAAAGAGGAGAAGCTTTTTAAAAAATAAATAATAAAAATGTATAAAACCATTTAATTGATTCATTAATATTTATACGTTTTCATATTTGTTATGATTTCAATTTTTAAATCTAAAATCACGGAGAACAGTTGTTGGATAAAATATGTCCCATCTTTAATAAAATTAGGACAAAATATTAATTATACTTTAGAACGTTTTTTTCTAAACTTAATGTAATTAATCATTCAAAATAGGAATCAAAGAAAACAATTTATTTGAATAATTTCAACTATAACATCACTCTCCATAGTGTTTGGCAGGCTTCAGTGAATGCTTATATAAAAATCATCAAGATTACCTCCAACCAAATCTTTCTAAAGTTTTCTGTTATATTATTAACTTATATAGGCTTTACCGCATGGGTTGAGGATCACAAGTGTGGAAGATATCTTTTAATAAAAATCTTCAAACCTTCTGTTCCTTTGATTTATTCTAAACCCATATGGTTTCAGACTTGGATAATCCTATCCATCTCAAAAACTGTTGTTTGACATAGAAAGTAATTGTTTGAGAGAGAAAACATATGCAGACCAATTTGACCAATCTGTATATAAAGAAGTTTATTAATTAGTGTACAAAAACAAATGAGGAGGATATCATATGAACGTTCATATGATATCCTCCTCATTTGTTTTTGCACACTAATTAATAAACTTCTTTATATACAGATTGGTCAAATTGGTCTAATTGGTCTGCATATGTTTTCATATTGTTCAAAGTAGCGTGAACTGTTCAAAGGCTAGCAAGGGTCTTTGTTTCAATGGTCTGTATATGTGGGAATTTCAGGGTTTTAAGCTTTTAATTTTCGTTAGAAAGGATTTGAAAGGTCGAAGACAGAAATGCCCCTCCATTTAACGGTGAATATGGATGGAGTTAGGGACGGAGAGCAAAATTGAGTTAAAATTGTAACCACAGGGAGCAAAATGACCATTTTCAAACTACTGAACCAAAATAGTTAAAATGATGAAACCACAGGGAGCAAAATAGAAGTTTACTAGATTACCCTTTAAATAAAAAATAAAGGATTACAGTGAGTGTTATATTTACTTGATTACCTTTAATAAAAATAAAGTTAAAAGAATTATAAATTATGTGATATTGGAATTAGTTTTTATAATTTTTATAAAACTATTTAATTTTCTCCTAAACTCTCCTCAATATAATATATGAAATAAAAACTATACAATCTAAACCTAGGAAAACACATCATGCCTTTTGTGTAGAAGTCATATTAAGCGTCATTTAATCAGAGTTTTTTTATTTATGTTTTTATTTTTTTTCCGGATATTCTATTTTTAGTAACGTACATTGTCTTATTGAATATTTTTTTACATTTTATTAAAATAAATGTATTAATGAATACTAAAGGGTGTTTGGTATTGAGTTTGGAAATAAATTATTAATTAATTAACTTTTTAAAAAGCTAATAAGTTAAAAAAAATGTTTGCCAACCATAAAAAAATTGTTTTGTTTTTGAAATAGTTAAAAATTTGTTTTTCAAAAGCCACAAATACTGTCTTTTTAATTGACTTTTGACTTTTTGAACAAAAACTGACCAATCTACCGTCAACCACCACCACTGCCCACCGTCGCCACCCATCACCGCCACCAACCACCCACCACCACCGCCACCCAACGCCAACCACCATCACCGCCCGCTTACCCACCACCACCACCACTCACCACCACAACTGCTACCAACCGCCACCCACAACCACCACCCATTGTCGTCACCCACCACCATCGTCACCCACCGCCACCGCCACCCACCACCACCACCACCACCCTCCTCCACCACCACCGCCACCCAACGCCAAACACCATCACCATCCGCCACTGCCACCACCACCCACCACCACCACCGCCACCCACAACCACCGCCCACCACCGCCACCTACCGCCACTAAGTATATAATTTTTTGTTTTTTTTTAAATTATAATTTTTGTCCAAAACCATTGTTAAGTATATAGTATTATATGTAAAGAACTAAATGATTTAAATATATATATATATATATATATATATATGGGATTGTTCCATTAAAAAGTAGTTTTTCGCTAAGAAACGCTAAGAAATGGGTCAAACGAACTCCGATTGAGCTCATTCCAGCAGCGTTGGAACTGTCTCATCGAACTCTAACCCGGACTCAAAAACCCAAACCCCCCTCCACCCGCACCTCTAAAAACCTAAACGACCGGCCTCCAACCCCACCCCGAAAAGCCTAAAACCATCACCCTCACCACCCAAAAACCTAAACCCCCCACCCCACCCACCCTAAAAACCTAAAACCACCCCCACCCACTTTCAAAAACCTAAACCCCACCCAAAAAAAACCTAAACCCTAAAAGATAAACCCTAAGGCTAATCCATAAGGCTAAAAACCTAAAATTCAAACGTAAAATCTAAACCTTAAAAGCTAGATGGTAGAGTTCGACGAGACGGTTCTAATGCCGGTGAAATGAGCACAATTGGAGTTCGTTTGATATTGTTTCTTAGCGTTTTTGTCATTTCTTAGATTTTTTAACGAAAAACTACTTTTTATTTGAATATCTCTCTCTTTCTCTCTCTCTCTCTCTATATATATATATATATATATTCATATATATATATATAAGAATGTCCTTTTTGGTTATTTTATATGAATAATCTAAGTCAAACACTTTTTTTAAAAAACAACTTATTGACTTATTGGGTTTTCCCACCACAAAAGTTAATCTAAACACTTATTTAAAAACTCATTTTAGAAAAATCATAAATCAATAAGAACTTTTATAAAAAAAAAACACTTTTGGGGTTAAATAAGCAATCCCATACACCCCCTAAATGGGTAGCTGCAACAAGATAAAACATGGAGAGAGAAATAATTTGTTTATTATATACTAAGTCAGAATCTCGTGTATTACACATGTTAGATAAATATAATTTAATATACTTAGTAATAAAAATTTATATTTTTAAAAATCACATATTTCACTTGTTGAATAAACACATGTATTAAACATGTTGAATATAATATAATGTAGAGTAAATTTTGCTTTTGGCCCCTGTGGTTTGCCATGTTTAACCCTTTCAGTCCAAAAAATAATCTTTTAACATATCAGCCCCTAAGGTTGTATTTTTGTAACCATTTCAGCCCATGCTACTAACTCTGTTAACTTTTTCTGTTAAGCTTAGGGAAATTTTAGTAAATTTATTTCTAATGGATTATTTTAACCATTTCAGTCCAATAAAAACATTTTTTAGTTTTTTGATAATTTTTTGAACTTATTTAAAAACGTTTTTATAAAATCATTTTTTTTGTTTTTTTTTACTTTTTAAAAACGTTTTTTTAACTTTTAATTTTTTTAAATGTTTACGTAAAAAACCGTTTTTAAAAAAAAATTAGTTTTTTTATAAAAGCTTTTCTTAGTTTTTTTTAATAAAATGTACGGTTAAAAAAAACGTTTTAAAACTAAATTTCAAAAGGATTAAAAAACACTTTCTCTAAAATAATATTAGAGAAAACTTTCTAAAATAAATTTTAAAAAAATATACATTCTTAAAAAAGTAATAAAAAATAACAGTTAAAAAAACATTTTACAAAAAAGCTAAAAATCGTTTTTATAAAAAAATAAAAATTGTTTTTAAAAACGTTTTTATGAAAATATTAAAAAAATTATTTTTAGAAAGGTTACAAAACGTTTTTAATAAGTTTAAAAAAAGACGTTTTTATGAAAAAAAAAAAACTAAAAAACGATTTTTAAAAAAGTAAGAAAAAACGTTTTTAAATAAGTAAAAAAATATAAAAAAAAGTTTTTATTGAACTGAAATGGTTAAACTAGCCCTTTAAAATAAAAATACTAAAATACCCCTATACTTAACTAGAAAAAGTTAACAGAGTTAGTAGCAGGGGCTGAAATGGCTATAAAAATGCAATATCAGGGGTTGATATGTTAAAAGATTCATTTTTAAACTGAAGGGTTAAATAAGACAAACCACAGGGGCCAAAAACGAAGTTTACTTCATAATGTAATATGTTAATATTAGGCCTGGCAATCTTTATCCATGCACTTGATTTTGGGTTGTTTTGGACACTTAAATACAAGTCCTTGGATCTTTTTGGGTGAAGCATTATTTATAAAGGGTCTCAATGGGTAAAGTTAAAAATAAGAAAAAAAGAAAATGGGTCAAGATGGGCCATGTAGAAACAGGAGACGGGTCAGGATGGGTAAAGGTATTTGAAAAAAAATTGACTGGCATTCCCTTTGCATCTCCGATCTCTCTTCCCGGCTCCCTCTTTTTCGCCCAGAAATACGACGAATACCATCATAATTTTTCATTCAATATTTCATACTAAAATCAAATAGCCTTTTATTGATTTACAAATAAAAGAGAAATAAACTTAAACTACATCAGTAACCCACTACTTTGAAATAACTAAAATGACAAGCAAATGCATTCGGAAATAAAGGAAATAAAAGCGAAACAATAAGATTGCTAGTTTCCCACTTTCTACTGATGCTTAGGATGGTCACATGCATGGACATCCATGACATGGTGTAGTATGTAGTTTGGAAGCACGTATCATTCCCGCTCCCTTAAAAATGTCCTTGTCCTCAAGGACTGTATGTTCACTCCACGGGGTCGCCATTCGACTCTCCCAAAGGCATTTGGTGTAGTCACCCTCAGTCGCCAAGGTGGTTGCCAAACACGACGTCCGACAAAACCCTCTATGTAACATTCTTGATTTTTCCTGTATTTGGTCTTAGTGCAATAAACATCATTTCCTGTATTTGGTCTTAGTGCAAACATTTTTATCCAATGTTTCATTCAACACAATCCCAAACCTTAACATTTTAAATTAATTGGAAGGATTTTATACTCTTACAATTTAATATATATATATATATATATATATATATATATATATGGGACGTATCAAATGAAAACTCTGAGTTGTTGTGAAAACCCTTAAACTCATTTTTTGTCACACGTTCATTTCTTAATATTTTAATTTGTGTCTAAGATTAATTCTGCATTTTTAATATATTTAATATAAAAATTTGTTGCTTAAATTAAATAAAGGGGTAAAAAGGTAATTTCACCTTTTTTCCTTCTTTTTTAATTAAATCTAAATAATAAAAATCAATCTCTCTCTCGTATATATCACCAGACAACACATCAACAACAATTTCAATAAATATTTTTTTTACACAGGTGTTAAAAAACCTATGTAAATTCAGTTTTTAACATAAACACAAGAACGATTGAAGAACATCTTTTCCAAATATGTGAAAAATCAATATACACAAATCAGTAAAAAAATCTAGATCCAAATGCCTAAATATTTTTACACATTAGGAAAAAAAGCATACACAAATCAGAAAAAAATAATATTTTTACACTGTCTTGAGCCCATATCTTCTTCTTATACCTCGATCCCTTATTACACACTACACGTGTAAAAAAACACATGTAAAATCAAAATACACATGTGTATGAATAAAAAAACCTTATCAACATTATTACACACCGCATGATTTTAATTCTCTTCAGGTCTGTGTACATTTGTGTAAATTCAGTTTACACTTGTGTAAATTCACTAAACTAAATTAACATTAAACTTTTACAAAAGAAGCCTAAGAAACTGAAATTTCTATTAGAATCTCAACTCGAATAAAAAATCAGATTGGATACGGAAGCACATTAAAGAAGCTAAACTAGAATCTCAATTCCAATCATAAAATCAAATTGGTTACGGAAGCACATTAAAGAAGCTAAACTGAAATTTGTACGCTTGTGTAAAATCAGTTTACACTTGTGTAAATTCATTTTATACTTGTGTAAATTCAGATCTGTGAAATTGATAAGTTAAATCAGATTTACCAATAAAAAATCATCATTTTTGCAAAAAAAAACTCACAAATATTAGCTACATACCTTAGAATTGCAAAAAAAAAAAAAAACTCACAAATATTAGCCAAGTGTGAAGTGTCATTCCGATGCGTTTTGCACACAAACATTGAATCTCAATAAATCTTTCACGTTTGAAAAAGTCAAACGTAACAAATGTTCTTCACAAGAGAATGGGAATTCTAAAATTTTAAAAAGATTAACACAATATTTATGAAAAATAATAAGAATATAATAAAAAGCCCAAAATTATGGTCCTCGTTGTAAGTAAACCCCTCTTGCAAATCTTTTTTTTTTTGAAGAGAGAGAGAGATCTAATTTTGAAGAGATAGAGATAGATGTCCGGATTGATGAAGATAAAGAGGATTTAAAGAGAGAGAGGGAAGAAATGACATGTATGCCCCTCTAATTTAAAAATAATAAAAAAAACAAAGAAAAATAATATGTGGACTAGAATGAGTTTAAGAGTTTTCACAACAACTCGGGTTTTCATTTGATACGTCCCCTATATATATATATATACACACACATATAGGGGAAGAATCCAGAGAAAATCACAAAGTTAGGCGAAAACCACTTTCAACCAATCAAAAATTTTCTTTTATTTTTTTTATTTTTTTATTAGAAGGTTAATTAAGTAATTTTAACAGCCTTTAATTTTAATAGTTATCTATTTTTATTTTCTAATTCCTTGATTTACTCCTTAATTAACTTATTCTCTCTAAAATAAAAAACCTAATTGGTGACTACATTGGAAAAAAAGAGGCGATCCAATTAACCTGCAATACATCTCCCGAAACCCTTCTATTTTATTCACCAACTAGAACCGTCGGCTATGTCGATCTGCGAGAAATGCGTTGTTGACAGTACTTCCGTCGATGATAACGACAGAGAAGATAACGATGGAGCAAATGAAGATAACGATGACGATGAGTACGACGGAGATGAAGACGGTGAAACTCAGCGTGATTGTAACACCCTAGTTTACGACACCGATTATTAAATGATTAAACACGCGAAAGCATTCGTCCCAAGAATAATAATTTTTTTTAATATATGTCTCTCGCATACCACGAGGAACCATGCCCCTCCCTTGACGTACCGCAAGGGAGCACCAAAAAGACTTGTCCACGCGAGAGAACCTTCCCTGGTTCTCGCGTACCGCGAGGCGACCATTTTCACATAAAGTTTCTTAAATTGCCCAGTTTTCAACACCTAGCTAAATTCCCATCTTTTATCCATTTACCATAAAATTTCTCCAACACTTAGCGGTTGGGTTCTAACATTCAAAACAACATACTTTTGAACAAAAATTACAATTTCATGTATGGTTATACAACCATTTGATGGACTTCTATTTACACCCAAAACCGACAAAAACGCATACGAGAATCCACCATTTGCCATTGACTTGACCTTGATTACACCGGAGCTTTTCCTACATATCACCACATAATTATTCATCATTAATAATGAAGACAAATCATAAAAACAAGGTAAAATCCTTCTCAATTTCACCCATTTGACCCGTTTTCACCAATTACTCCTTAGGCAACAAGTCACTTGCATAACACCATACAAGTTCCTTTCTTTCCTTATAACCACTCCCTATTTGGCAATATTTCATTTCCCTTATGGCACAACACCATAATTCCTTTACATTTCCGTCATGGTACTTAGACCATAATTTCACCATATTTCTATTATGATACTTAGACCATAAATTCACCACATTTCCATTATGATACTTAGACCATAACTTCACCACATTTCCATTATGATACTTAGACCATAAATTCACCACGTTTCCATTATGATACTTAGACCATGACTTCACCACATTCATATAACAATCATAACACATTATTTATGGTTCTTAGACCATTCCACAATTTTCTACCATTTTATGGTTCTTAGACCATATCCACAATTTTCCATCATTTTATGGTTCTTAGACCATATCCACTTTTCATTATAGCATTCATTTTTAAACATATCATCATTCACACATATATACATAATTTATCAACTTATTCATTATGCATATATTTAATTAACAACCATTGCCTAACATTACCAAGTAAACGCAACGCATTTATTTACTATCACCCTTATTATTTTGCAATTAATATTTTCACAATTAACCACAAACATCTTTGTAACCTATTGGTTACTTCCATATATTAACCACAACATCTTTGTAGCCTATTGGTTACTTCCACATATTTGGGATTCAAGAATCCCGACTTCTATTACCACCCTTTTTTCACATATATGACATATGCTAATCAACCTTACCAACATACACGTATAATTACACATAAGATAAACTACCTATCCATATGCATAACTTACACGTATGACTACCGTCATCTAACATTACTAAGTAAGTGCAATGCAGTTACCTTTTAGATAGAGAGAATCCCGCTTGATCCTCCGAGCTAACCTCTTTTCCACTTTGATCACCTACACAACTCATTTAGAATTAGTAATCTATTGATTACCAATTGACACCCAACATACCTTTATGATCTTAAAGATCAACATTCTATCTTTGTTTGGTTATTACACCCTTAACCAAACCTCAAACACCCATTTACCACTTTTCAATTCATTTAGGCATTTCATCAAACACCTATCATACCCATATGAACTCTCCAATTTCATCATTTTCATCATTCATCAAAACAAATGAGTTTTCTTTCAATTATTGTGTCTTCTCTCATATTTAGACACTTACAAATCTCCTATTTATCTTTTTGATAATTTTGAGGAACATTCTCAAGAACACCATATCATGAATCCTTGAATTAGATGTTTAGATGATGTTATCCACCTCCCATTACTTCAATTTAAGCTAGATAACTATTAATCGAACATCAATTTCACCCAATCACAACCCAATTCGGATTTCTCCCAAAACCCACCAAGAACACCTCAAATGGTGAATCAACGATTGAAAGGATGGCTTACTTGATGCTTGAAAGACGATGTGCACACCAAAACCTCCCAAATTCGCATGCAATAACCCCAACTCTTGTTCTCAGCCTTCTCATCTTTCTCTCTTCTCTTTGCTTGACACAAAACACACACATAAGAGTGTGATTTTCGTAGCCCCCCCCCCTTTTTAACCAGACTTTTCAAAAAGTACAAAACAGCCCCTAGGACTCTCAATTTTTGGCTCCTTTCACCCTAACTACAAAAACTCAACTTTTGAAACAAACCTCCAACTTTCCATTTTGTTTATTTACACCCATATAATATAATATGATTATATTATAATAATAAACTCGAAAGTTGGTTCGTTACAAATCATCCCCCCTAACTTTGGGTTTCGTCCCCGAAACCCGCCACCACATACACAACTTAGGTAACAAATCAACATTACTTCTCTTTACTTTCTTAAGGTCACCTCCACCTTTCATTGTGCTTTCAAGGAACAATAATTAGAAGATACGTTATTGCACGATTAATTCCCTTCACTATCTAAGATAGTCACTGGTTCGTCTATTAGATTTAAAACAACCACCTCATACATATCATGAGAAGCAACAACTTCTCCCGTCAAACATTTATGTGAATAGACCACGTGAAATATTTCATGGGGTATACTCGAATCCTCTAGTAATTCCAAATGGAAATCCACACCATTAAAGTCCATAAGTTGGACGACCCAACTAAACGGGTACTTAGCCTCCCACGCTTTCAAACCCGAAACACCACTTTTCAAAGGAAAACTTTTATAACGTCAAGTTTCCCACTTGAATTTCAACACTCCTGCCCATGGAATACTTGGATTTTTGTACCACTTTATACGAGTAGTCAACACGTTTGACAACTAAGGAGTCCAAGTTCTAATCCCACGTCACCCACCTCCTAATTGGAAGTTTCAAAACTACCTCACCAATCCACCCATTGAGACTCAAGTTCTCAAGTTCATTCCTCTTGGGATTTGAGGATCCCAACACCCATACGTAACACCCCTTGAAGCTCGATTCTTCAACTCAGCCCCTTCTTCACCTAGAAAGCATGCGACCTCCTCAAGTAAGGATACAACAACTTCCTTACTTGAATCCTCTTTTACATCACTCGAAGGAAGATCCTTATCCTTGACCCAAACACCCTAAGTATCTCCAATAACTTAATCATAAGTCATTTTTTTTAGATTCAAGGATCTCAATCACCGAATCCACCTTTGAAGTTCAAAGACTTCGTTTTCAAACACCGTTTGTGAAGTCCAAAAGACTTCCAACATCATTTATGAAGTTCCAAGACTTCAACCACCATTTATGTACACATTCCATCTATGTACATTTCACCCCTTTATATACATATTTCACCTATGTATATCACCGTTTGCGTACAATGTACACTTTAACATTTACCCATTGACCATTCAATCTTTAACGGGTCTACAAGGATTTCTTCCGAATTCACCACCCCATCTAAACATTGGATTTTCACCAAAACCAAAATGGCATACCCAACCGTTTCAAAGAAAGACCTCTTCTTTATGGGACTTCTCAATAAGTTCACAATGACATTGAGTATAAACAACATTAGTTCGGAGATATAAACGACTATCTTCGATTAATCGACCACCTATGAGCAGTTAATGCTCTACACACCTGAATCATGAAGTCCACAAACCGCGAGACCTTTGGTCAGTTTTATCCTACCACCGACTGTCAGTGACAATACGCACGCTTCCATTTTCCCTTTCCACCGAAACGTTTATGTGCTTTAGAACAAAGAACACGGTTGCAATGACCCTTATCAAACCCTTTTTCTCAATCAGAATACTAAGTATCCCTTTATATCCCCGGTTGATTTCGATGGCAAAAGCCATGTATACACCAATTCGTATACCTCGTGCTTCGTTGTCTCTAATGAGCATAGATCAACACGCCACTCCTTTGTCATACTTGACATCAATATGGTTACTAAGTAACCGAACACCTCTTTCACAATCGTCCGATTAAGATCCATGTGATTGTTTCGTCCACAACCTCCTATATTTAAATCATATAAACATCAACATTATAACACCCTTAATGTTGATGGTCCAACTCCACTGATCTGCTTAGCCTTTCATCCAACATAACGACTGAAAAGCTTCAGTCACGCCTATGTTGATTAGAAATGCAAGACCCTTAGGCCCATCAAATTTCTACTTTCTTCCCATTTGTATTATCCTCAACAAATTCAACAATATCTGACATTGCTTCCCGTAAAGGGTTTCTAACTCGGCTAGAATGTTTCGGCTTTCATGAATCCACTTCTCATTTGCTCCTTGGTTTCCACTTATCTCCCGTGGTTGACCTTCTCTTACGCATTTATTAATCAACTCCACCTGAGTTATACTCCCATACGCATAGATCCACTGTATAACGTCACCAGATAGCATCGAGAAACCCGATCTATCTACATCTCTTCCACGATTCCAAGATTTGAGCGAGACCACGACTAGTCATAAAAACTTGCCCGAAATCTTGTTGATCACCTCTACTGTACACTGTACTTAAAGGAACTCTCCACTATGCCACCCACCATGGCTTGCAATCGATGGTATTTCAACGTCATCTCTTGAATCCCCCCGATGCATGTGCCTTCACGCCCTTATGCCTTTCTCCTCACGAAGAATAATCCACCAATCCTCCTCGACGTCCCGGAGTCGACTCATCATGAGTAATACGCCATCTACCAATCACAATGGATTGCTTCAAAAGCCAAGACCATCATAGTGATTCATCATTGATTAATCAACGATTAAATCTCACCATTTAACTCCTTTGGTTTGCACACCACGAACCCTCTTGTGAAAACAAAGTTTTCCTTCCACTTCGGTTCACCAACCGTTGTTCTTCCCGCTCTCTAGGCTTCACACGGTTCCTCCCAAGGATCACCTCAAAGAGCCCTATCTTCCTTGAAGGAAGATCGACACAACATGATAGAAAGCTCTAGTCATCGTCCACTAGATAGATGCCTTCTATTTCTTCCAACCAATTCCACATTCCTCACCATTTCCGAGGCGATACATATGTAGACTCTATCACACCTGAGTCCTTAAGACGACTTTCATCCACAATTTCTTCTACTTACACATGTGCCCCTTAGTCACAGCCGATCGAATTTTAACTAAGTCGTAGTTGTTCTACCTACTTATTAAGGCACTATATCATATCTATGTATATATGTATTACCCATATCTAATCATCCATATACATACATACATACACATATAACCACATTCACCTACTCCTTGCTAATGTTCATTGTTATATAGTTATCATAAAGACCCTTACACATATCGTCTTATTAATCATATTGGCCAGACATGTTTAGTAATACGATATGCCCAATTGTAATTATTATATCCATACAATAAATCACAAGACAAGTTTCGGCACACATAACACCTTGTCATTTATACATATACCTATACACCATATATATCCACATTAATCATGACATTTCAAAAGCTCCGAGCCTCAGTCAAGTCCTTCTTGGATTCTCGTATCATTCCCCCATATCAAGAGCATCCGGTTTGAGTTTGGTGTCACATACACCAAATCCCTCAAACCATGGCTCTGTTACCAACTTGTAACACCCTAGTTTACGACACCGATTATTAAATGATTAAACATGCGGAAGCATTCATCCCAAGAATAATAAATTTTTTTAAGTATGTCCCTCGCGTACCGCGAGGGACCATGCCCCTCCATTCGCGTACCGCGAACCAGGTCTCTCGCGTACCGTGAGAGAACCTTCCCTGGTTCTCGCGTACCGCGAGGCGACCATTTTCACAGAAAGTTTCTTAAATTGCCCAGTTTTCAACACCTAGCTAAATTCCCATCTTTTATCCATTTACCATAAAATTTCTCCAACACTTAGGGGTTGGGTTCTAACATTCAAAACAACATACTTTTGAACAAAAATTACAATTTCATGTATGGTTATACAACCATTTGATGGACTTCTATTTACACCCAAAACCGACAAAAACGCATACGAGAATCCACCATTTGCCATGGACTTGACCTTGATTACACCGGAGCTTTTCCTACATATCACCACATAATTATTCACCATTAATAATGAAGACAAATCATAAAAACAAGGTGAAATCCTTCCCAATTTCACCCATTTGACCCGTTTTCACCCAATTACTCCTTAGGCAACAAGTCACTTGCATAACACCATACAAGTTCCTTTCTTTCCTTATAACCACTCCATATTTGGCAATATTTCATTTCCCTTATGGCACAAGACCATAATTCCTTTACATTTCCAACATGGTACTTAGACCATAATTTCACCATATTTCCATTATGATACTTAGACCATAAATTCACCACATTTCCATTATTATACTTAGACCATAACTTCACCACATTTCCATTATGATACTTATTATGATACTTAGACCATAACTTCACCACATTCATACAACAATCATGCCACATTATTTATGGTTCTTACACCATTCCACTATTTTCTACCATTTTATGGTTAGACCATATCCACAACTTTTCATCATTTTATGGTTCTTAGACCATATCCACTTTTCATCATATCATTCATTCTTAAACATATCATCATTCACACATATACACATAATTTATCAACTTATTCATTATGCATATATTCAATCAACAACCATTGCCTAACATTACCTAGTAAACGTAACGCATTTACTTACTATCACCCTTATTATTTTGCAATTAATATTTTCACAATTAACCACGAACATCTTTGTAACCTATTGGTTACTTCCATATATTAACCACAACAGCTTTGTAGCCTATTGGTTACTTCCACATATTTGGGATTCAAGAATCCCGACTCCTATTACCACCCTTTTTCCACATATATGACATATGCTAATCAACCTTACCAACATACACGTATAATTACACATAAGATAAACTACCTATCCATATGCATAACTTTCATGTATGACTACCGTCATCTAACATTACTAAGTAAGTGCAACGCACTTACCTTTTAGCTAGAGAGCATCCCGCTTGATCCTCCAAGCTAGCCTCTCTTCCACTTTGATCACCTATACAACTCATTTAGAATTAGTAATTCGTTGATTACCAATTGACACTTGATGTCGTCCAGACGGTCTATAAAATAAATAACAAAACCTAACCTAGACTCCTAAGTAATAAATCTAAAACCTATGAACTAAACTGCACGAACAGGCAAGTGGACCTATCGAGTGTAGCACAGCTTAACGGTAAACCGAAATATCGAACCCTAGAGACACTATGTAACAAAACTAGACTCTGAGTCGGACTAAAGATAGATTAATGGGGGGTTAAGTACACTAAAGATTTTCACTAAGAATGCTATAAACTAAGTACGAATCAAGCTATCAAGAGACAGAACTAAGATGAAATCAAGATATGGGAAGAATACTACCTAGGTCGGAATCCTACTTGAAAAGCACAACTTCTACCAGTTTTGGAACTATGATGGATCAGGGTTTCTAAGGAAACAACTCTAGACAACCTATTGGATCCCTAATCTCTCTCAGGGTGTCATCAACTAAGGAACCTACAGATGTAATAACTCACCAGATTGTTGGATCACTTCTCAGGTATTTCCAACTATGATTAAGTACCCTAATGGATGGATTACCTATCAGTCTCACCGTCCACAATACATTCAAAGAATGAACGGGGTAATCCTAGATTAACAACTATGATTCAGAATAGCAACAGATCACTAAACACCTAAACCAACTTCCTCTTAGACAGTTGACACTCGGATTCATAATGACGAAGACTAACTGACTAACCATCACCTCTCGGGTATTGAACTAGGACACACACTCAACTCTAATCAGTAATCAATGACAACTCCTATGGCTACTACATCTAGCAAACCACCGAAATATCAAACCCTAAGATCTATGACTTAGATACGCTAATCGAACAGGCAGACAACTATAATCAACGCAAGGAATTAAAATCAATCACAAGGCCAGAATTAAGCATACATATTCATCACAATCATTAAACTAGGATCGTTTACAAAATCATTAAGCCATCAATCAATCCAAAACCGAATAAAAATTGGAACTTTAACAAGTATTCATCATTAACCTAGGCAATATTAATGTTTTAGCCTAGAATCATACTTAAAACATCCATAACAGAAGTAAAAGACAGAAACATGGTTCAAACAATCAACTCAAAGATAAAGATGCAATCTTGCAAACCGAAAACGCTTAAACAACAAACCCGGATCCCGAAGCCTTCACCTTTTCACTCGAATCGACTTCCTATGCTCCAGAATCGCCCTAGAATTTCCTTTAGACGGCAAAAATATGAACTCCTAACCTGATGGGATTCAAAATCTATTTAATTCAAAATTAGGTTTTTTTCTCGGAAATCAGGGCCCTCGCGTACCGCGAGAAAAAGGTGGCCAGTCCCTCGCGTACCTCGAGGGACAAAATAGTCGCACCCGTATTTGGACTCCCTCACGTACCGCGAGGGATCTTCATCTCGTCTTCGCGTACCGCGAAGAATGGAATTTCATTTTTTTTTTTCTCTTTTCATCTTAGGCTTTGTTCTCGTGCTCGGTTTCTTCGGGTTTTCACTTGTAATCATCATGAGCACCTGAGAACATAACAAAGACTCAATATGTAACAAAAACGAACACAAAACTAAGTAAAACGACACTAAAACCTAGAAATAAAGATGTGTGCTTTGCAATACATCAAACATCCCCACACTGAACCTTTTTTCGTCCTCGAAAAAGTCTGCAATGGAATCATAACTGAGATCTGACTTTAATAACCAATTACTAATTAGCACAAATATACTCACACGTTAAAGAGCAATAATCAGTATTTCTGTCCGATTAAACCCAAGCACCAACTATCTAGCCCCCGTGATGTGTTCTAATTCTAATTTATATAACAAACAATCAATCTATGTGACTCACACCTAGAAGCTACAGCTCTACCTAATCCCGTCTCACGGTCATGTCTAGGCACGGGTTAAAACAAATAGATTTGCCCACCACGTTAAACTAAGATTTATAAGTTTTTAGAAATCAATGGATTATGGATCGAATGGATGGTAATGAGCATTAATTAAAGCATAAGAACTTTCGTCTAGAGGTGTCTCAACCGAGTCACTATCCCGGAAGCTAACACATAGACTAGATTCTAAACGTTTAAACACATAAATCTTGCTTAGGGGTGTATCCTCCAAATCGCCATCCCAGAGGGAAACACATAAGCAAAACTCATATTTCAAACAATTAAGCTCATAGTTATGGAATTATGGATTTATGGAATGGGCGCCACCGAAACTCAGATTTATTCTCATAAAAAGAGAGTGGTATGCCATGAACAGTTTTCAAAAACCTCTAAATATTGGCTTATCGTGGTACCTATCACCCTATGTTGACAGTTTTAGTATTACCATTACCCTAAGATGAGTACCCATAAGATATCATGATATTATTAAGTGATTGATCCTAAGTAACACTCACTGGCTATTTAAGCTATTCAAGCTGGCTGGGTCTACCAAAACATCACTAATTAGACGCGTTTTCTATTATTTAAATCATTTAAAATCAAACAAGTAGATCCAGTTGTACTATAATTTTCCATTTATTATGCAAAACTTTTACTTTCAAAGGACATTTTTTCAAAATTTTCAATTTTTTGTATTTTATAATTTTTATAAAAGACACAAACTAAGACTTAAACACTCACATCCCCACACTTGAAAGACACATTGTCATCAATGTGAAGCAAGACACACTAAAAATAAACTGCAAAAATAAACAGGAAGCAACTTAGCCGATAAGGTAGCTGGTAATGTCCTCGTTCTTCCTTGTGTGCACCGTATAGCATGTCGGTCGCGGTTGTACACACTACTGGGTTGCCTCAATAAGATATCAGGACCAATTCTGTCCGAATGGAGATTGAGTACGGATAGACTGATGTACACCTGCAAAAACAAACTCACACATACCCGTAGCATCAGACACAACAAAGACCGTCCAGACCGCGAAGAATGGAATTTCAGATTTTTTTTTTTCTCTTTTGATCTTGGGCTTTGTTCTCGTGCTCGGTTTTTTGGGTTTTCACTTGTAATCATCATGAGCACCTGAGAACATAACAAAGACTCAATATGTAACAAAAACGACTCAAAACGAACATAAAACTAATTAAATGACACTGAAACCTAGGAATAAAGATGTGTGCTTTGCACTACATCAAACATCCACACACTTAACATATGTGTCGTTGTAGTATAGTGGTAAGTATTCCCGCCAGTCACACGGGTGATCCAGGTTCGATCCCCGGCAACGGCACCAAAAACATGATGTCGTCCAGGCGGTCTATAAAATGAATAACAAAACCTAACCTAGATTCCTAAGTAATAAATGGAAAACCTATGAACTAAACCGCACTAACAGGCAAGTGGACCTATCGAGTGTAGCATAGCTTAACTGTAAACCTGAATATCGAACCCTAGAGACACTATGTAACAAAACTAGACTCTGACTCGAACTAAAGATTGATTAATGGGGGGTTAACTACACTAAATATTTTAACTAAGAATGCTATAAACTAAGTACGAATCAAGCTATCAAGAGACAAAACTAAGATGAAATCAAGATATGAGAAGAATACTACCTAGGTCGGAATCCTACTTACAAAGCACAACTTCTACCAGTTCTGGAACTATGATGGATCAGGGTTTCTAAGGAAACAACTCTAGACAACCTATTGGATCCCTAATCACTCTCAGGGTGTCATCAACTAAGGAACCTACAGATGTAATAACTCACCAGATTGTTGGATCACTTCTCAGGTATTTCCAACTATGATTAAGTACCCTAATGGATGGATTACCTCTCAGTCTCACCGTCCACAATACATTCAAAGAATGCACGGGGTAATCCTAGATTAACAACTATGATTCAGAATAGCAACAGATCACTAAACACCTAAACCAACTTCCTCTTACACAGTTGACACTGGATTCATAATGACGAAGACTAACTGACTAACCCTCACCTCTCGGGTATTGAACTAGGACACACACTCAACTCTAATGAGCAATCAATGACAACTCATATGGCTACTACGTCTAGCAAACCACCGAAATCACAAACCCTAAGATCTATGACTTAGATACGCTAATCGAACAGGCAGACAACTATAATCAACGCAAGGAATTAAAATCAATCATAAGGCCAAAATTAAGCATACATATTCATCACAATCATTAAACTAGGATCGTTTACAAAATCATTAAGCCATCAATCAATCCAAAACCGAATAAAAATTAGAACTTTAACAAGTATTCATCATTAACCTAGGCAATATTAATGTTTTAGCCTAGAATCATACTTAAAACATCCATAACAGATGTAAAAGACAGAAACATGGTTCAAACAATCAACTCAAAGATAAAGATGCAATCTTGCAAACCGAAAACGCTTAAACAACAAACCCGGATCCCGAATCCTTCACCTTTTCACTCGAATCGACTTCCTATGCTCCAGAATCGCCCTAGAATGCCCTTTAAACGGCAAAAATATGAACTCCTGACCTGATGGGATTCAAAATTTATTTAATTCAAAATTAGGTTTTTTTTTTCGGAAATCAGGGCCCTCGCGTACCGCGAGAAAAGGTGGCCAGTCCCTCGCGTACCTCGAGGGTCAAAATAGTTGCACCCGTATTTGGACTCCCTCACGTACCGCGAGGGATCTTCATCTCGTCTTCGCGTACCGCGAAGAATGGAATTTCAGATTTTTTTTTCTCTTTTCATCTTGGGCTTTGTTCTCGTGCTCGGTTTCTTCGGGTTTTCACTTGTAATCATCATGAGCACCTAAGAACATAACAAAGACTCAATATGTAACAAAAACGACTCAAAACGAACACAAAACTAAGTAAAATAACACTAAAACCTAGGAATAAAGATGTGTGCTTTGCACTACATCAACACCCAACATACCTTTATGATCTTAAAGATCAACATTCTATCTTTGTTTGGTTATTACACCCTTAACCAAACCTCAAACACCTATTTACCACTTTTCAATTCATTAAGGCATTTCATCAAACACCTTATGGGCACAACTAAATCTCACTACTATCATACCCATATGAACTCTCAAATTTCACCATTTTCATCATTCATCAAAACAAATGAATTTTCTTTCAATTATTGTGTCTTCTCTTATCTTTAGACACATACAAATCTCCCATTTATAATTTTGACAATTTAGAGATAAAAACTCCATAACATCCTCAAGAACACCAATTCATGAATCCTTGGATTAGATGTTTAGATGATGTTATCCAACTCTCATTACTTCAATTTAAGCTAGATAACTATTAATCTAACATCAATTTCACCCAAACTCAACCCAATTCGGATTTCTCCCAAAACCCACCAAGAACACCACAAATGGTGAATCAAAGATTGAAAGGAAGGCTTAATTGATGCTTGGAAGATGATGTGCAGTCCAAAACCTCCAAAATTCGCATGCAATAACCCCAACTCTTGTTCTCAGCCTTCTCCTATTTCTCTCTTCTCTTTGCTTAACACAAAACACACACATAAGAGTGTGATTTTCGTAGCCCCCCCCCCCCCATTTTCAACCAGACTTTTCAAAAATTATAAAACAGCCCCTGGTCTTTCAATTTTTGGCTCCTTTCACCCAAACTACAAAAACTCAACTTTTGAAACAAACCTCCAACTTTCCATTTTATTTATTTACACCCATATAATATAATATGATTATATTATAATAATAAAATCAGAAATTGGTTCGTTACAGTGATGTTGACGATGAAGACGACGGAGATGATAATCAGGTGGTGTCGTTGTCTCATACACCGCCTCCGGCAGCGAGCTCCTCCGACATCGATGATGATTTTGTCGGTGATAGAAGCGTTTTAGTAAAGCGAAAGCGTGTGAATAGTAGATCTCTCCGATGTATAAAAATTCATCCTTTATGTTATGATTTTGTTAACAGAGTCATTACAAATTTGTTATTACAAATTCAGAACTATTGATTTTAATTATTTTTTCACTGATTGTGATTTTGTGTTAAATTTTCTTAATCTTATAACAATTGCTTTAGTCTTCTCTATTATTTTTTACAAATCACGGTTGATTTGATATTTTGATAAGATGACGTTGACTGCTTATTGGTGCAGAAAGGCCATCGTGAGGTGTCTCCGGTACGACGGATTAAAATGAAGCAAATAACTGAAGGACATTATATAGAAACTGAAGAGCATACATCATGTTTACGTAATAAGTTTGTGGGTTTCTTTTTTCTGTTAATTTTCATAGTTTACATATACGTAAACATGCTATATCCGTTACGTAATTTGTCTATGGGCTTCTACTTTTTCATTAATGTTTATTTTTTACATATACGTAAACAAACCTGTAACCTGTTTACATATACATAAACACTTATGTGAATATGTTTACACATAAGTAAACACATATGTAAACATATGGAAAATTTATGAAAAGTTTTTACTTGTTGATTACTTGTCAGCATGTCTTTGATTGTTTAGAGAAAAACAATGCAAAATGTTGCTATATGATGAAGAAGACAAGATGAATGCATTAAAGTGATAAGAGTGAGAGAGTTAGATTTTTCAAAAGATTTCCTAAATTAAAAAGTAACTAAAAAGTGTTGATATGCCTGAATTACCCCTGAATCATTAAAATTAATCAATAAAACTCATTATTTTTACAGATTTGCCACTGATTAATCTCATCCATTGATCATTTTTAATCAATGGTCAAAAGTTGGTTTTCTTGGTTTTTGCCTAAATCATGGTTATCTCTAGAACCCTCCCCTATATATATAGGGGGAGGATCAAATAAGAAGTAGGTTTTCGCTAAAAAATCTAAGAAATGACCAAAACGCTTAGAAACGATATCAAACGAACTCCGATTTAGCTCATTTCAGTGGCGTTGGAACCACCTCGTCAAACTCTACCATCTTAGATTTTAGGGTTTGGCTTTTAAAGTTTAGATTTTACATTTGAATTTTAGGGTTTTAGCCCTAGGGTTTAGCTTTTAGGGTTTAGATTTTATGATTTAGGTTTTTTTGGGGGGTGGGGGTGGGGGGTTTAGGTTTTTGGGGGTGGGTTTAGGTTTTTTTTGGGGGGGGGGGGTTGGGGGGTTTTAGGTTTTTGGGGGGTGGGAGTTGTGGTTTTAGGCTTTTTGGGGTGGGGTTGGAGGGGGTTTATGTTTTTGGGGGTGCGGGTGGAGGGGTTTAGGTTTTTGGGTCCGGATTAGAGTTCGATGATACGGTTTCAATGCTGCTAGAATGATCATAATCGGAGTTCCTTTGACCCACTTCTTAGCGTTTCTTAGCGAAAAACCACTTCTTAGTGGAACCTTCCCCTATATATATATATATATATTGTTACATATGAAATATATGTAAATAAAAGTCAATTTTAATAAAATATTTATAAAACACTATTACATTCAAAACTTGCTTATAAAATTTATAAAGTTTTAGAGTTATTTTAAAAGAATCAAATTATAAATATATATATATATATATATATATATAATTATAATTTAAATAGACTAGTTGAACCCCCTCAAAACATTTGGACACTTAATTTGAACCCCCACACTTGAATCTTGAACCTTTGACCTGCAATTTTGACGCCATTCCCTTGCTTTGACCTATTTTACCTTTGTAAGTCAAACAAACCCAAATCGCTTGCAATTCAAGACCAAAATCGAATAAACCAATTGATACGGACTTTCCCTGGATACTTGAACAATTGTCGACCAGTTTTAAACCTTTGTAACAAATCAATTCAACCTATTACGCGCTTTATTTCAAAATTGAAATGGTTTGACTACTCGGAGTCAAACCGAGCCAGTTCAATCATCAAATCATGAAATTAAACGTGATTAAGACCCATAAATCATGCACAAATTAGTCTTGCATGCATCTGACCCTATTACGCGACCCAATTCATTCACAATTGAAAGAACTAACGTGTAAACACAGTTGTCAGTCGTCATCCTCAAGCCCGAATCAAATCAAGGCCTTTAAGACAAAATCAATCAAATCAACTCATTCCTACACCTTCGCATATCACTCTACAAACTCTTTAAATACTCCTTTGATCCATATTTCATCTCTGGACCTCGATCGAGTATCAAGAACATCATCTTTGTTCCTTTAGTCGTCGGCCCTCTATACTCGACCATTACAGGTATGGTTTATGTCATTCGGTTCGTTTTCACTCAAGGATCAAAATTCCTCTGTCAATTTCATATGACAGAGGGTATCAAACTCAATTTCATTTGAAATCAAGATCGGTTCATACGGATCCTAAATTGGGGATTTCGCTTGATCGGATTACGTGTTTAATTTTAAAGGTTTCATGTTATAACCAGCAAAACCATCTGGTTTGGCTGGTAAGCAACTGCGCCGCCGAACCAGGTGGTGTGTGTTCGAAACCCACAAGCCCGGCCTTTCTTAAAAGATATTAAACCTAGACCCAGCCTTTGTCCAATATCAAGTTAATACAATTTTGAGTCGGACCTTTAACCTTTGGCAGTAGTTGTCCCCCCGGGTCCAGTGGTAAGGTAGACCACCCACACAGAAGCCACCCGGGTTCGAGCCGGGTGGCCTGTTTATTTTTTTTTTAAACGGATTTTAATGCTCCAAAAATTGTATAAAAATTATTTTTATAAACCAAACATTATTTAGATCAGATTAAACAATAGTTTATAATTTTTAACATAAAACATCTATTTTACAAATTTATATTGTTTAAAATCTCATTTTAATCATTTAAAAATATATTTTAAATCAAACTATTTAATTGTAAAACAAAGTATTTAATTACCTAATTTTATAAATATTATGACAAGATTTTATAAAAATACATTTCCATGAAACAAAATTTATAAATTATTTGTTTTTCCATTAAACCAAAAATACATATATTAGAGTTAATATACATACACTCGTCAAAATATGTCTTTAAAAATGTTCTTTGATGTGGCAGTCATAAATTCTGTTAAGTTAATTTTTAAAACATTTCTTTTCAACCGTGTATTAATTTTTTTTATTTAATTGATAAATGTTAATCATATTAAATTCATTTGGTCCAGGCCATGGTTCGGACCATGGGCGGGCCATGGGTCGGGTCATGGGACGTGCCATGGTTCGGGTCTAATATCAATTGATAATCAAAGAGAATGGAAGTTAGATGAAAATTGTTTATTGAAATCATGATTAACCAGAATACAAAGGAATGATTAAATACAAATTTACATGTCACAAAGTAGGAAACCTACTAAATGCTACCTATAAAATAGGGCTCTACTTTTGGTGTGCCAATCACATATGTTGACCAAGGATGTGATGAATCTTTTCTGATCCTAAATAGTCTCCATAAATTATTTTCTTTTCTTTTCTAACACTCCCCCTCAAGTTGAGTGGTGGGGTTCCCAAAACTCAACTTGTCTAAACAATCATTGAAACTCTTCCGTTGACCGCCTTTGTTAGGATGTTTGCTAGTTGATCTTCTGATGGGACAAACGGAAATTCAATTATGCCCGTCTCTAGCTTTTCTTTGATGAAGTGTCTATCCACTTCGACATGTTTGTTCGATCATGTTGCACTGGGTTTTCTGAAATTTGGATTGCTGCTTTATTATCACACATAAATTTAGTGGTCTTGTCCGGAGGAAAACCAATATCCGTTATAAGTTTTTGTATCCACAAAATTTCTGCCACGCCTCGACCAATTCCTCGAAACTCAGCCTCAACACTTGAGAGGGCAACCACCTTTTTGTTTCTTGCTTCTCCAGGTAACTAGGTTTCCACCAACCATAGTAAAGTATCCTGATGTTGATATCATGTTATCTTTACTTCCTACTCAGTCTGTATCTGTATATCCTTGAATCTCCAAATGCCAATTTGTTTTAAACAAGATACCATGTCCAACTGTCCCTTTAAGATACCTTATAATCCTCCATGCCGCCTCCATATGACTCTCTTAAGGTTGATATATAAACTGACTAACCACTCCCACTGCATAGGCTATATCTGGCCTAGTATGGGAAAGATATATTAGTTTTCCCACCATTCGTTGATACTTTTCTTTATCGGCCATATTTGCTCCTTCCTCCATGTGTAACCGATGGTTTACAACCATTGGGGTGTCAGCTGGTTTGCATTCAATCATTCCAGTTTCAGCTAATAGATCAAGGATATATTTTTTCTGACAGATAAATATTCCTTGCTTGGATCTCAGAACTTCAATCCCAAGAAAATACTTAAGCCTTACCAAGTCTTTCATTTCAAATTCTATGAACAAGTTCTTCTTCAATCTTGACATTTCCTCATGATCATCCCCTGTAAATATCATATCATCAACATAAATAATTAAACAAGTCACAAGGCTCCCCCTTTTTTCAGGAACAAGGTATGGTCAGAGTTGCTTTGTTTAAAGCCATATTTCTTCATAGCAATGGTGAGCCTCCCAAACCAAGCCCGTGGAGATTGTTTAGACCGTAGAGAGATCTTTTCAACCGACATACTTCTCCTATTTTGAAATTTTCTGTGTAGCCTGGTGGAGCTTCCATATAGACTTCCTCCTTTAATTCTCCATGCAAGAAGGCATTCTTCACTTCAAACTGGTGAAGTGGCCACCCCTTGTTGGCTGTAATAGAGAGAAGAATCCTAATTGTGTCAAGTTTAGCAACCAAAGAGAAAGTTTCTGAGTAATCAATCCCGTATGTTTATGTGTACCCTTTAGCAACCAGTCGGGCTTTATATCTTTCAATGGTACCATCGGGCTTATGTTTAATAGAAAACACCCAACGACATCCTACCGTTTTTTTTTTCAGTTGGAAGCCTGCTTCTTTCCCACGTGTCATTCTTCATCAAGGCTTTCATCTCTGTTTCCATCGCATCTTTCCACACTTCTGAGATTAAGACTTGCTCCGTAGTGGTTGGAATTTCTTCTGAGTATAATGAGGAATCAAATGCCATAGCTTCATCAGATAGATTTCCCTTGGCAATGTTTGCCATAGGATATCTGGAGTTCCGAGGACCTCTTTTTTGGGGGAATATCGTTTAGGATGAACTCCTCTATTTGCCCTTGGAAATAGCACATACCGGTCAGTTGTTTCTTGTACTGATTGTTCTCCACCCTCGGTTGTTTGTTCCCCATGTTCTACTACCGTTTCAGGAACGTCATGATTAGGAGTACATGGAAATTCATCATTCTGTTCAAGAGTGGGAGATTCACTTACCTCAGGTATCAAGTTAGGAGGATATTGTTCAGTGACACTGGTCGGTGATTCCGCAGGCTGTGTGGAGTTTGGTGACACATCTTGGGTACTGTAAGAGAGGTCTTCTGATGATGGTATCTAGACCAACCAACTTAATGGGTCAACATACTCTTTCTCCCCCTGACCATTATGTTGAGAGTTATAGAAAAATTATGTTTCAAGAAAGTCACAGTCCATTGTAGTATACATGTGATGCCTTTTCGGACTGTAACATCGATATCCTTTTTGATTCACCCCATACCCTACAAATACGCACTTTTCTGCACATGGGTTAGTTTGTTTTGGTTGGTTTTGGGTATGTGGACAAAGACAGAACAACCAAATATACGAGGTTCAAGAGTAAATGATGGAGGGAGTTTGGTAAACTTGGTTAGGGTTTTAATTGGGGTTTTTAGTTGAAGTGCTTTGGTTGGGAGGCGATTTATGAGGTATGTAGCCGTAGCAAGGTCTTCTGGCCAGAATGAAGTAGGGACTTGGGATTCGATTAGTAAGGCACGTGTTATTTCTAACAAGATGCGATTTTTCTGTTCAGACACCCCATTTTGTTCAGAGTGTGGGAACATGAGGTTTGATGGATTATTCCTTGCGATTGACAAAATTGTTTCATGGAGTCATTAACAAATTCTCCTCCATTATAAGATCGCAGAATCTGAATAGTTTTTTTGGAATTGAGTTTTGATCATAGTATGAAACACATTGAATTTTTCAAAAACCTCGGATTTGTCTTTTAAAAAAATACATATATATCATACGAGTGCAATCATCAACAAAGATAACAAAATAGCGAAAGTTTTGCCCTCCCACAACTTTTGTTGGTCCCCAAACATCAGAATGAATTAATGAAAAAGGAACACCAAGTCTAGTATTATTGGGTTTGTAGGTATGCCTGTGGCTTTTGGCCAAGACACAAGTTTCACAAATTAACGTACTTTTGGAAGGAAATAACTTCGGAAACAAAAGATGTAAGTAACCGGTGGATGGGTGTCCCAACCTCCTATGCCATAACCATGCCTCTCTATCAATACTCCCATGAGCTAGCATCACTGTACCTTGATGAGTCACTTCATCCACATAGCACAACCCTTGGCGTTCAGTGTCACGCCCAATGATCACTCCCGTTATCCTGTAAGATGCAGAAAGTAGGGTGCATTAAAACCGAACAATTTAATTCTTTCGTGACATGACTAATGTATAAGAGTTTATGTGACAAGGAAGGAATATAAAGACAATTGGACAACTTCAAAGTTGGTGACACTTCAATTGTTCCTCCCCCTTTAACTGTAATAATTTCCCCACTGCAGTCTGAATGTGATCCTTTAATGGTTTCGACCTTGCCTTTATATCTGAAAGGTCAAATGTCATATTATTTGTGGCGCCACAATCAAGTATCCAGGATTTGTTGAGGTTGCCACAACTTTTTACCATGTTAACTTTTCCCGGTATATTTATACCATTACCCTCATTTTTATTTTTACAAACCATATTTTCCTGGAGTTTTTTTCCAAAATAATGTTGCTGGAAAACTTATTTATCAAAATGGTGTTGTTGAAAAAATATTTACTAAAATAGTGTTTTTAAAAAATTTGTTTTCCTCACTCCTAATCTTATTGGACAAATCTAATTCATTAATGATTAAATAAAATGAGAGAATATTTTTATCATACTTTTATATAAGAAGAAATTTTATTTTAAATAAGTATTTTTTTTTTTCAAAAAGACTTTAATAAACGTCTTTAATTAAAAAAAACTGTTTGACTAAAAGCGAAAAAAAAAAGAATCAACTTATAAAGTGTTCGTTTCTTATATTATTTTTATTAGAAGATTTTTCTAATAAACGATTTAAAAAATAGTACTTAGAAAACCTTTTTAATTCTCAATCCATTTAAACAAAATGTTACTCTATTAGATAAAATGAAAATAAAATGAATTAATAATAATGCAAACTGATACAGATTTTTACCTAGATTTAATTATTATTTTGTTTTTAAATCTTTATTATCTAATTATACTATATGCTATTTATCTTAGTTGTACATTTCTAATCTCTACTCCGGTTATAATTTTATAAAACATAATTACCTCTCTTATATAGTTTAGACTTTTTGTAATCTTTTTTGTTTTTATTACTTTATTATCATTTTTATTTTATTATATCTAACATATATGTACACACATAGAAACAGTTTGAAAAAGAAAATTTACAAAACAAACAGTAACAGATTAAGATTTAAAAAAGGTTTTTTCAAACACTCTTTTTTTAAACATTTATTAAAAATTCTTTATAAGAAAAAAGGATTTTAAGAAACGAATTCATAAATTAATTCCTTTTATCGCTTTTAGTAAAATAAAAATGTCTTTTAATTAAAAAAAAGTTTCTATTTAGAAAAAAAAACTTATATAAAATACAATTTCCTCTTTTATATAAGCCTAATAATAATTAGTAAGTTGAAATATCCTCTTCTTTTATTTAGTAATTAAATAATTATGTTTTATCTAATAAAATTAGGAGTGAGAAAATTAAGTTTTACAAAAACACTATTTTGGTAAATACTTTTTCATCAACACTATTTTGGTAAATAAGCTTTCTAATAACACTCTTTTAGGAAAAAACTCTATTTTCCTGTTTCAAAATTGAATTGTGAAGGTTTCCTTTTCCGAGAATTAAAGGGGTGTCCCCAAGAATTTTACGAACTTCAAAAGGAAAAAAATTCAGGATTAAAAAGAGTAGGAGGGCTTAAATGGTAACTTTGGGAAATATAAGGAGTACTAATAGAAGGGCTTGAGTTGTAAACCTCAAACCCTTTACCTGTGTTGTTGGTGTGACGCGAACTATACGCAAAAACCTACAAGTTCTAATATTTATAATAAAACGGACAAACCTAAACTAACGCGCACAATACGGCAAGTGTACCGATCGTTTGCAGAATAGATAGATAAGACCGAGTATCGAACCTACGGACACTGTATGTACAGCGAAATACTGACTCAGATGCAGGATAACTAATTACAAAAAGGGGGGTTTCTTTTATTTAAGAGAGAAATAAACTATAGAAAATAAAGGAAAAGACGAGGACAAACAAACTAGAATGGAGACGGAAACAAAGACTAGACGAAGAAAGAACACTACCTAGGCTCGAATCCTACACATGCTTGACAAAGGTTCTATCGAAAATGGAACTGATGTGATACCGGGATCTTAAAATACTAAACTCAAAGGAAACCTAGAGCACCCTCGACCCTTCTCAAGGATTGTCAACTAAGAGACCTAAAAGCCGTTAAACCACCGGCTGGACGGATTCCCCTCACAGGTCATCCAGTCTACTCAAGAAGTATCCGCTAGACAATCTACCTCACAGCGTGAAAGTCTCAATACACCTAAGTGCAAGGGATAACTAGGATTTTCCTATTGGATTCGGTAAACAAGATGTGAACGACGAACTAGACAGACCTTCTCACAAAGATTCTAAACCAGCGATCAGACACACGAGATAAACCGACAATCTCTCACCTCACAGCTATTAAGATTGGTTGAACATTTAGATTTACCAATTCACGAATTTCATTCCTATGGAATACTACGTCTAGCAAACCATCCAATGATAAAAAACACACGGCAATTGATCTAGCATGCACCTATTATATGAAAGACATTCATCAAAGCACACGAGGACTGAAAAATCATTCAATTGATAACACTAAATACGCATACACATCCAATAATTCAAACCAAGTTTGTTACATCATGAGTTCATCACATGCAAATCATCCAAAAACCAACAAAAACCAATATCAAACATGTGTAATCATCTAAACCTAGGTAGATCAAGTTTCTAGCCAATAATCATAATCAAATCAGTAGCTATTATCATATTCAAAGACATTGATTATCAAAAGTTCAAGATACAAAGAAAGAAACGAAAAACCGATGAGCTAACACCCGAAGAACTCGATCCTAAGCTTCAATTATTTGATTTCTTGACTCCAAGTGCTCTTCAATGCTCTGGAAATCGTCCGCTAATCGCCCTCAGCCGTCTCCAAATCGTCCTCCCTTTTTAGGGTTTTCTAATTTTTGGCTTTTAAAACACTTTCTGCGAAAAACAACCCGTCGCGTAGCGCGACGGGATCTAGCATACTCCTCGCGTAGCGCGAGGACCCCAGACCTGAAAAAAACATTAAAAAGGGCAATTCTGTCATTTTGCACCCGTCGAGTAGCGCGACGAAATTCCAAGATCTGTCGCGCTACGCCACAGGGGTAAAATTCCAGAAAGTTTCTTTTTTCTTATCCATAGCCCTCTCGCACGAACCGGAAACTCGTTCTTCTTCGTTTTCAATCATATCCGCTTCCTTTGTGACCTAACAACCAAAATATATAGAAATATTAAGTACGAG
The DNA here is from genome assembly GCA_023525975.1 of Smallanthus sonchifolius. NCBI lineage: Eukaryota > Viridiplantae > Streptophyta > Magnoliopsida > Asterales > Asteraceae > Smallanthus > Smallanthus sonchifolius. The sequence goes on from CM042043.1 coordinate 25,069,896, forward strand.
CAGTTATAGAAGAAAACCGAAGCAAAACAAACACAAAGTGGGAATAAAATAGACAGTAAAACGGATGTATTTTGCAATACATCAGTTGTCTTCTCCCTCATCAGATGCCGCCGCCAGCCCTCCAAATCCTCCTCCTTTGCTGCTTTTTTTTTCGTGGACGTCACCGCTGCCGGTAGCATCTTTGCTATCCTTTTTAGCATCTTTGCTATCTTTTTTAACATCTTTGCTATCCTTTTTGTGACCATTAGTCCACCAATCAGGAAAGCCAACAATCTTGAAGCATTGTTCTTTTGTATGCCGGGTCATGCCACAATGGCTACAGTTTAGCCGGGACTTGTCAATCCGAGATGATGACCCAATTTGAGCATGGTTTGGGATGATTTTAAGGCTATCGGATAGATGATGTTTAGGGTTTTGTGTTTGAGGGTTGAGGTTGTTCTTGAGAAGGTTGGCTATCCGGATGGTTTACGCTACCGTCTGATTCAGACATGGTGGCTTTCTAACAAAGCTTGATATATGATGAGCGGTATGATTTTGGAACCATTAACACCGCTTTGATACCATAATATCAATTGATAATCAAATAGAATGGAAGTTGGATGAAAATTGTTTATTGAAATCATGATTAACCAGAATACAAATGAAAGATTAAATACAAATTTACATGTCACAAAGTAGGAAACCTACTAAATGCTACCCATAAAATACGGCTCTACTTTTGGTGTTCCAATCACCTATGTTGACCAAGGATGTGATGAATCTTTTCTTATCCTAAATAGTCTCCATAAATTATTTTCTTTTCTTTTCTAGCAGGGTCATATGACTGGTCATGGTTCGGGGCATAAGTGGATCATGGTTCGGGGTATGGGTCGGGTCAGGATCAAGTCATTGGTCGGATCATGTGTCGGTTCATGGGTCGGGTCATGGTTCCGGTCATGAGTCGAGTTGTGTATATGATCATGGGTCAGGTCATGGTTCGAGTCATGGTTCAGGTCATTAATTAAACATAATCATTCCATTACTTGAAGGAATGAAAAAAAAACACCTCTAAGGAATGAAAATTATTAGAAAAGAAAGAAGCAATTTTCTTATGTAATTGTCTATTCTATTTCTATGTGATTACCAAACATGTTTTGTTTCATTTTAACGTAATGACTCATTTCGTTCCACCATAAATTCATGCATACCAAACACTGCCTTCGTAGTAAAAACATCAATGTTATGGTTTGTTATGATCCAACAATCCAATTTCGAATCAATCAAACAAAACAAACATACACAGCAAAAATCCTACTCCAACAGTAGAGTATGGAAATGTGAGATGAGAGTCAACCTTAGTACCTTACATCTATCTCATAGGATAAAAGAGTACTCCCACAGAGACCCCTGACTCAGAAAAACAATCAAAGTAATCGATAAAACATATAAAATCTATTTAACCGAATGGCAGAGATTTTTGGAATTGCTATAATAAAATTGTGATCGTGTAGGATTTTGGATTGGGAGTTCAACCAAATAAGAAGTTTTTCAATTGAGTGTTTAATTGGATTTAGGATCTGAGGGGGCCTTTGAATGGCTTTTGTCATAATATAGAGGGTGTCCAATTTTTTTCAATACAAAATTAGCACTAAAGAGCTCAAAAATTAGCACTAAAGAGCTCTATTGAGTGGGTGCTTCCCCCACTCTCAACTCAACATCCATCCGCCCTGTTAAAATCTATATTTACAGATGCAGATCATGATCTTTTCTACTTATTGTATTTTCATCAGTGTTGTAAAAATCGCGCCTAGGCATTGATTAATCGCTAGGCGCTCGGCTAAGGAGGAATTTTGACCTAGTCGGTTCAAAAATCGCTAGACGGTCCAAATCGCGCCTAGGCGGGCCTAGGCGGCCAGATTCCGGCGAACATTCCGGAGAAAACCTGAAATTTCCGGCCAAATTCCGGCGAAAACCTTTGGTGTGGTTTAAAAATGAACATTTTTATAAAAATTACATATAAAAATGTGTGTATATATATAAAAAACTGAAAATTACATATAAAAATTTCAATCCGATTAATCCCGCCTAGGCCTAGGCCCTACCCCACCGCCCGACTAGCGCCTAGCGATTTTTACAACACTGATTTTCATATTGTCTACTTATTGTAGTATCTAAAACATGTATTCATATCGTGGTATTATATTCCAAGTTTTTATCTTGCTCTTGTAGCTTCTTATGGTTTTGAAATTTACTGATGGGTTTACGGAGGTTGAGATGATGGTAAACCTTACTTCTATATCAGGAGATAGAGACCGGGCTAAAAAAACCGTTTCTACTTTTCGTTTTTGATTTCATACATTGAATCGTGGGTATGAATAATGAAGACGTGTTGAAAATATTGTGGGTATCAACTTTTTGGTAAATGATTTTATATATCCTAAAGGTCATCATAAACTCCAAACTGATATAGCAATATATTGCAAGCCCAGGAGACGCAGCCCATTTTCGTTAACCAGTCGGGCCCAGCCCGAATGTGCGACCAACCTACCTACCCGTACTAAACAGGGACCAACGGTACATATACAAGTCCGGTCTTTGATATAGAGGTGAACAAAAAAAGGGGAACCGGAACCGGTTCTTCCCGAAGACCGGTTCTTCTGGACCCGAACCCGAATCGACCCTACCCGTAGGGTCTGAATACGTTCCAATATTTTTAGTCAAAACCGGTTTTAAAAATACCCGAAACCGGTTCTCCCCCAACACCGGCTCTCTACAAAACCGGTTCTCTATTTGAAATTGTAATGATTTTGGAGTGTTTGTCAAATTCTGATTCATTTAAATACTTAATAGATAAAATGACCAAATTGCATTTTGTTTGTTTTCAAAAGACAATTACAAACACCTCCTTATGTATGATATTTATGTGATCTGCATCAAAGTTTTCTAATTTTCTTAAGTTGATGAATCAAGTGATGAGCAAGTTATTGTGCACATCTCTTTCCCTTCATTATGACAACCATGATGGAATGATTTTTTGAATGTAATTTAGGTAAGTCTTTTGTATTAAGGAACAAGATTTGACTTTTATCAAGTATTTTGCAGTTATTTACTTTTTGTATTTAAAACAGTAATATAGGAGCATTTTATTTTTGTCTGTGGTATGCTTAATTTGAACCCATACACCTATATCCATGGTTAACGGGTACATAATTCTTCAAATTAGTTATTTCTACGTTTAATTAATGTATTTGTATGTTTAACTAAGTTTTTCGAATGTCCAGAAATAGGTTATTGAAATACCCGTATTGAATTACCTGAACCTGTAAAACCAGAACCGGTTCTTGAAAAATCGGAACCGGGTACGTACAGTCCGGTTTTTTAACCAAGAACCGGACCTAAAACCAAAAACGGTAAGAAAACCGATTCTTGATATTACCCGATTTATACATCTCTACTCTGATATGATCCTCGGTCCAGTTTCAAGCCCGTGATCACCCATTAAAAAAAATTCCGTATAACATATATCATAACAACAAAAAAACAAAAAAAATTTTCTAACTAAAAACAATAAAAGCCCAATAAAACATGTATCATCCAAAAAAAACAAAAAACCTTTTTCCGTAAAACACTTATCACCCAATAAAAGCCGGTGATCACGCGTTCACGCTCCGTGTTCTCCGTCATCATTCTTAAAATTTAACTAAAATACATCATTTTTTAAAAATATTTCACAATAACATCTCTATCTCTATCTGTATTATTTAACTAAATATCACATTTTTTAAAATTTATTTTTAAATTTGGTTTAATAGTCCACATTGTATGCTCTATCTCTATCTCACTCACATACACATAATTTATTATTTTTTTCTTTCCTAGACACGTGCAAAAAATATATAGAGATTAATAAAAAAAAATAGATCATTATATTTTAAGAATTTCTATTTACGTAACTCTAAAATTTAATAATGGAGATAGAGATAGAGATCCTGATGGATGAGCAATATAAAAGAACATCTCTGAATAATAGAGATGGAGATGGAGATGAAGATAGAGACCCTGGTGTGAGTACTCACATCTCATTTCTCATATCTATCTCTATTCAATTAAACAATACTATTTTAATATATTTTTTGTATTATTTTTTCTCTTTCTACCACTCACTAAAAATATAAAATAATGGATATGAGGTAGGATTATGAGTTTTCAAATATGAAACACTATTTTACTTTTCTCTAAAAATATGGGGATGGAAAACAGGTTAGATTAACTTTTTAGGTAATTTTGTTAAAGTTTGAGTATTTGATTGAAATTGAGATTAGTTCTCTTAAACAAGCAAAACAAAATCATAATACATATATAACCAAACACACCATAAAACATGATTCAAGTGAATCTCTGATAATAAAACACAACAAAAACATAATATATTCTACTCTTCGTCTTATTTCATCATTATTATTATTATTATTATTATTATTATTATTATTATTATTATTATTATTATTATTTCATTGTTTAAGAAGCAGAGACTTGAATCTTCATTCCAGCACCACAGTGACCAGGAAGGCTGCAAATAAAGTACCCTTCACGGGCCTAATTTGGTCCTTTCCACTTGAGTACACCTTCGCGTTTCTTGGGGTGGTGCTGCACCCGTCATACCCTGCCTTATTCACCGCCACCACATTATGTGCTCCTCTTTGGTAGTTGCACACTAAAATAAACACATGATCAAATAATATAACATTTAATTTAATTAAATAAAACATAAAAGCAAGATTAAAGTGTTATTTTAGTCCCCGTGGTTTGGTTATTTTAGACACTTTCATCTAATTTTTTTTTTTTTTTTGCTTTTTCGTCCGTAACTTTTCAAAATCTAGCAAATTTTCATTCAACCGACTATCTTCGTTTACATTTTAACGTTAAATCATATACAATATTGGTTAAATTTGGGGTAATTTGGTTTGATTTTAACCTATGAATTTCAAACCGACCCTTGATTTAACGTTAAAATGTAGACGTAGTTAGTCATTTGGACGAAAATAGCTAGATTTTGAAAACTCAAAGACGCAAAAACTAATTTTTTTTATTAAAATGACTAAAATGGTCAAACAACATGGATGAAAATGACACTTTACTCTAAAAATAAATTAATTTTATATATACCAAGGACGTCGCCTGCCTTGAACTTCTTGCCTCTTGGCCAGGCAGAGAGGTTAAACGTCCAACCACCTTTGCCGCCAACGACGTAACTAGCGGTTTCAGCTACCTCGCTGTGAAGCGCACCGCAAGTAGGCAGAGCAACGCCGCTGCCACCACTGCACTGCCTCTTCCCCCTCCCATGGTTCAGTCAAAGAAGTGGGTTGTTGGTGTTTTAATGACCTCTGTCTTTTGTTTGTGGGAGGTTGGGATGGATGTACATCTTATTTATAGCACAAACGTTTACTATTTCCACTATTCAAAAAGATAATATTTTTTTAATCTTTTTAAATTTTGTTAATCTTACTATTTTAAAGAGTACATGACTCCCATTTTCGATTTGGTAGTTCGGTTATTTTTGTCACTTTTATCTAAATGGTTTAATTTTCTTTGATGTACGCTCGTTCTTTACAAAACGTATCGCTTTTATTCAATTAGTTAACTACATCCATAATGGAAATATAAACGTTTCTCTTCAAGATATTTACAAAAAAAAATTAATATCTATTAAAGTTTTCACACTATAATTAATTTTTACAATTGTTTGATATCAATCACTGAATCCATTATTGAAATAATCATGAAACATTCAAATTGCATGATGAATTAGGTTATACATACTCATATGAACAAAATCAACACACATCTATACTATATAATAAATAAAGGTTTTTCTATTCCATGTGTCGCCTTCATATTCATTTTCATTATTTTTTTCGCCTCTCTCTCTTATTAAATACACCCCTATTTTTTAATAATATATTTTAAGGGCATGTTTGGAATTACTTTTGAAAACTTTAGTTTTCAAAAGTAAGTGTAACTTACTTCTTGAAAACTCCTTTTTCCCTTCTATTTTTCTATCTTCTTCTATTTTACCCAAACAAATTTTTAACTTTTTAAAAAAGTTAATAAGGAGCTCAAAAAATAATCCCAAACATGCCCTAAATAAAACTCTAATTATATTAATAAAACACATTTAATCTAGTTACATAACTTTTATTTTCAATCAAATAGTAAATAAAAGTCGGATTATATTAAATAGTAGTTAACGTATTTTAGAAACCTAATTATATATTAATTTTTACATATTTTGAGTTTTGTTTTGTAACCTTACTATATGTAATACACTAGGTTAAAATCTCGTGTATTACTCGAGTTGAATAAATATAATATTATATATTAAGTAATAAAAAATTTATTTTTTAAAAACTCGTGTTTTATATGGGTTGAATAAACCCGTGGATTACAATATAATGTGTTAACATACATAGACTCGTCAAAATATATCAGAAGATTTATTAATACAAAGATTAGTATTTTCTTTAAAAAATTATTATTAAAATATAGAGGTGTAATTAATAAGAAAGTGAGGCGGGAAAAAAATGATGAGAATGAATATGGAGGCGACAAGTGACATTAAAAAAGCTTTATTTATTATATAGCATAGATATAGATATAGATATAGATATGCACCTCCCTTAGTGGAAGGTTTCAGTCGCAACCAGGGCCGGCTCAACCATTTTGGAGGCCTAAAACGAAAAAAAAATGGGGCCCTTTTTCCAAAAACAATTCCCCCAATTTTTTTTTCTTTTGATCAAAAGCGAATTATATAAGGACTTAATCAATCTAGCACAAAAAATGAACAGCAGTTTCTCATATGCTGTATTGCATGAATTATTAACACAAAAGGCTCAATTAAGCAACTAAAATAATTAACACAAAAAAGGTCCTACCAAAAGCTTAGCAGCAATCAAAACATGTTAAAGTATCAACAATTTTAGCAACAACTGAACTGTAATGGCAATCAAATTTAGCAGAAACCAAAATTGTTACATTTCCTATAAATTCCAACTTGATTTTCTGTAAAACAATGTGCATTGAATCAAATTCATGTCATTTATAAAAGCATATAAACAAAGAAAACCATGATATATACATAAAAAGCATATGATTACTATCTTTTTGGGATAATCACAGGCTTCTCGTATACCTCCTTCCATGAATGATGCAAATGAAGTTGATGACTATCGTTCTTTCCATCTTCCATTTTTCAAACCTAAATAACAAAAAATCTATAAACTGGACATCAAAAAAGATAAAGAACTTCAAAGTGAAAATAAATAATTGAGGATCTCAGGTCTCAAAAATAAACAATTGAATAACTTCGAAGTGATACATACCTGAACGGTTGAATCATGACTCCTAAATATGAAACTTTGAAGCCTGAGCATTGAGAAATCGATTGTAAGTTGTAACCTGTCGCATGTGTGACAGTGCGGCCTCACTCAGGACACCGACCGCCGAGCGCTGGTTGATCGTCCATCGATTGGCGATTATGTGGCGCCGGTAGATCTCCCCATAGTTCATTGATTGGTAATTCAGTGGTTCATCGATTGTGTATTTGTGTGTGAAAATTCAAAACGAGCACCCAGAGATAAAATCACGCCTCCGACATTCTAGTTTATTTTTCTTAATTGTTTTATCGTGGTCCAGCCCAACAAAAGGCCAATACATATAAAATACTTTTATAAAAATAAAGGCCTTTAAGTTTTTTTTGACCCCAAGCCCTAGCTTTACCCTCTTAGCCCATTGGCCCGGCCCTGGTCGCAACAATGACAAAGGTGTAAAGTAATGTGAAAAATCATAACTAAAATATAAAAACAAAGAGTGTTAATCGGGTCAAGAATTGAGTCTTTATATTGGGCGTTATTATAGCATTCACACCGGCTTTTTCATCTCCATCTCTATAGATTAACTAGATATCATATTTTTTAAATTTATATTTAAATTTGTTTTAACTCTTCACATCTCATTCTATATCTCTATCTTTATTTCTATCTTACTCATAAACATTTATTTTATTATTTTTCTCTTTCCTACACACTAAAAAAAAAGATATAGAGATTTATGAATCAAAATATCTTTTACCTAATTTTTTATAACAGGTTTTTTTTAATTTACGGCGACCATTATATAGTTGTTATAAATCATATCCATATATGATGTATAAATACTATAAAAGAAAATTGGTAAAGTTATAAAAAAATCAAGAAAAATATAATATTTCGACAAAAATTTTGCTTGTGGGTAAAAAGAGTTTTAAAGTTAAAAACTGTAAATATGAAATTGTAAAGTTAAAAATAGGTAAAGATAAAATTTTAAAGTTTTAGAAAAATTAGAGTGAAATGGTTATTTCTTAAATTGTTTTTAATGAAATGGGTATGATGCTAAAGCATCCACGTAGTATACGGTAATAGGCTCGAGTATTGGGTGGAGTGTTTGGGCCGTTTGATCTAGGCATCAGTCCTGTTGTGCAATATGGGCTTGGTTTGGGACCATGAATCTGATGGTAGAGGCGCAAGGGAATCGGGTGACTTAAGATCACCATTATCTTTTATTTGTTTCTTTTATTTTAATTTTGAAATTGTGATTTAGTTTCCTAGTTTATTACTTTTTGTTTAGTATAAGTTGGGGTTTAAGGTTCCCATTTAGGAGGCTGATTGATTTGAACAAAGAATTTTCAAGCTCTAAGCATGTCGACCGAATCATTCGGTTTGAAGTGTTTGATTGAAACTATGTTCTTGATCAAGCTATTTGAAAACGCTCCCACGTGACATCAAGTGGTATTAGGGGGTTGGTTCTTCAAATGGCTTATAAGAGGATCGTTATTTTAAACTACAAAGTCGTCGAGAGAGACAGTGGTCGAGAGACGTTTAAATCATAAGGTTACAAGTTTAAAGATGCCGACTCAGTGGTGTTCTTGGTGAATATAGACTCTGAGAGACGGGAATCCTGGAGATTGTAACAACATCTATTCGACACCTCCAAGTTTTGGTGTTTACCCTAGGAAAATGTAAGCAAAGAAGATTTAGAATAGACCATGAAGGCCTTGGACGGGACAGGTCATCTTAACGACGAATAATTGCAGAGAGGTAACATTAAGGTTAGTTCCAACATGGAGTCCACAGAGGGGGTCACGTGCATGGCTACTAAAGGGATCCTAGGGGTTAACACGATGACGGTGGAAAATCAGGGCTTACAAGGCTACTAGGTTTGTGTTGGGTTAGGAAGTCCTGAGATGGGACCACTAACATAAAACCGAGTACAACGTGGGCATACACTAAAGGGTCTAATTGACGAGAGGACCAAGTGGGTTCACGCTCTTTGCTGAGGTTTTGTACCCGGATGAATGCAAATTCTTCTGAGGACCAAGTGGGTACAATGCAAATTCTTCTGCAAAAGAGGAGTCCCAATTGCCCTCTGAGTAACAAAATGAAAATTGACTCTAGAGGATGTCAATTGTTTAATGTAAGTCATGATTAGCACTAGGTTGGATATTACCTACGTTGATGGAAAGGTAAGTAGGTTGACTATTGTTGCTACAACGAATAGGCTAAGTATACTCGCTGATTCAACAAATTCATGTCAGAGTGAGGGTCTTGACGTTCTCGATTGTATCAGTTGTTGGATATAAGATGTCCGATCATCGAAAATATCAACGTTGCTATCGAGGTACGATCCGAAGAGTTACATTTTGGGTAAAGAACAAATTATATCGTTTAATTGTTAAACGTTATTACACGAAACAAGAATTAAGAATTCAGTGGATTAAATATCTTGAGAGATATTTATTAATTACGTTATATTTAATTATTGAGAATAACTAAATCTAACGAGAGACGGAATGTGGTGTTATGTATATATTAGTGTAATATATATTGACAGGTTTTTATATTTAATAGTTAAATATAAAACCAGTTTGGTTAACGCAAGATAGTTTATTAATTAGTGTAATTATAAACTACGGGGACTAGAACTGATTTCCAACATTAAGTTTCAATTAATGGGATCATGAAACTTGGAGACATCATGATAAAACAAGATTCACACAAATCAATATCTAGCTGACCCATTCACTAAACCTATACCTTAATCTGTATGAGGAGCATGTTGATAGGTAATAGAAACGATAGATTTGAGTTTGATTTGTTAATATTAGGTGCTTTCGAACAATATAAAAACATTGGTATTTTATATTGACTTAAAGGTTAAGTGCATTATAAATAGATGTTTTTATGATTCGAGATTTTATACGTTTTAGAAATCCTTGAATATCATATTATATTCTAAATGTCCGTAGTCGATCAGATTCATGGGAATCAATATGAACGTAAGATATTGTGAATTGGATGATTGGTTCATTAGAAATGAAAGGCCAAACGGTTGGACATCGTTGTAACACCCTTAAATTCATACACCGATAACTAAACATTTACACACGCGAAAGCATTTATCCCAATAATTTATTTTTTATTTTTTATTTTTTTTATTTATGTCCTTCGCGTACCGCGAACGACCAAAACCCCATCTTCGCGTAACCATTCAGTCTTCGCGTACCGCGAGCACACCCGGTAAACAGAAAATTAGCTTTTTCTCCCAGTTCCAATACTTAGCCAAATTTTTCCCATTTTCACAAGACACAAAAATTTGCCAACACTTGGGTTTTTGACCAAAAACATTCATACATCAATTGCAAACATCAAAATAGCATTTCTTGTAATAGTTTACATCCCTTTCAAGGATTTCTATTTACACCCTAAAAATCATCATTTACACCCTAAAAATCATCATTTACACATATGAGAACCCGCCAATGCCTTGGACTTGACTTGGACTACATCGGAGCTTTTCCTATATAACAACACATGTAACACCATTAGTAATGAAAATAAAACATATCAAACAAGTAATTACTACTTGTTTTCACCCATTCACCCATTTGACCCGTTTCCACCCAATTTGTCATTAGGCTACATATCACTTGCATTTCACCTTACCAGTTCCATTCTTTTCATTTGTCATTCATAATTAACACATTTCCATTTCCATTATGGAACATACGCCATAACCTCATATCCATTATGATACTTAGATCATAACCTCATATCCCATTTCCATTATGGTACTTAGACCATAACCTCATTTCCATTATGGTATTTAAACCATAACCTCGTATACACATTTCCATTATAGTATTACAACTATAACTACATTCATTCATTTACACAAACTAGTTCATACACATTCATACACTTTCATAACACAACATCATATGCAAACATAACACATATGTATCACCCTTTACCATCAATACTAAGTAAGTGCAAGAGCACTTACCTTTTGGATTCAAAGATCCCGTTCCACCTTCTCGAGTGACAATTTGATTACCTAAACATATACACCTAGTTTAGTAATCTATCATACATCAAAATCACATTATAATTGGGTTCACAACCCAATTTTCCATTTCCAACCCAAATTGACCCGTTTGGGTTATTCCCATATCTAAACACCTTCTTTCCATCCAAACTCACCTACTTGAGTTTCATTATCATCCCTTAACACTAACTTTTCATTTAATCTTTAACATTAGATTTACTATAAATATATCATTATACTAAAACCCTAATGCGAGTTCTTGCCTCCACAAGGTTCTGCGCAAACAAGGAGGAGCCGAAACCCCCACCCCCTTGCGTCGTCGACCTAAGCCAGCCACCCCCTTGCCGCCGTCGGCCACCACCCAGTCGCCGCCATCACCACTGCGCGCCACTGCTGTGTTCCTTTGATACCCGCGAGCCGAATTGAAAGAGGGAGAGAACCGGGTTCTCGTTTGGTGCGTTTTCGTGTGACGTGTTCGTGTGACGATCTCATTCATCTAGCATGACGTTCTTTGTACCCGAGTGTTACGAACTGGTTGTTTCATAAAAGGTATAAAACCCTTGTAAGGCCCCAAACCCGGGAGGCCCCACTTGTTGGATTTACTCATTCACAAATAGTTCTTAAACATGAATATCAAATAACGCAACGGAATCATTCATTCAACATAACTAAAAACTTGTTCATACATGCGGAAGCGTACATTGTCAAATACATAAACAAAACATAAACAACTCATAACGGGATGCCAGTCTTCATGATCAGTCGGGTAACCCTTCTCGCTTGCCAAGCATCACCGTCCATCATCCATACCTGCCTTAACCTGAATGTGCATACTAAAAAGTCAGCTACGCTGGTGAGTTCTAGCATTTCATAAAAACTTTAACATCAACATCTGCCAAAAACGTATCATTCATTTAGTAAAACCTTTCACAAAAGCATGTAATAATCTAACATCTTTAAAAAGGTTTCGTACCCATATCATCATCAACATCATAATCATAAACACCGTTAAACGGATCGTTCATTAAAACTTTTAACATTCATTTAAGTCATACATTATTATCTAAATTCTGTATCGTTACGCGTCTTTGTGTCCCCGAAGGGACCCTGATGTTGTGGGCAACCGTTACGTATCGCCGTCATTGCCACAACCATTCAATACGTGGGGTCAACCGTTACGTATCGCCGTCATTGCCCAACACGCATCTTTCCTTTGGAAATCAACCGTTACGTATCGCCGTCATTGATTTCCCATTACCATTCAATACGTGGGGTCAACCGTTACGTATCGCCGTCATTGCCCAACACCCATCTTTCCTTTGGAAATCAACCGTTACGTATCGCCGTCATTGATTTCCCATTACCATTCACTTAGGATGATCGTCATCACCCGAGTAACCGTCGTTACTCCCTTACCAGTTGTACAACATCAAAACCATTGGCAGGCCACTAAGACACTACCCCTGTTGTTCTTATGGCAACTATGGCTCGCTGTCCATAATCTACCACAAGGCTGGGAATCTCATTCCCAGACTTCATTCTTCAATTCCATTCATTTAACAGATTAGATTTGTAATGACTTATCTAAACCTTTACCTCTTTCTCTTTTCATTAAACCTTTCCTCATTTAGACCGTTCATAAACATTCGTAAACCTTTTTGGCAAAAACACTTCATAACCTTTCCTTTCGTAAACATCGTTCCGTTAAAACATTATTTCGTTAAAACATCATTTCGTTAAAACATCGTCTCATTAAAACATCATTTCGTTAAAACATCGTTTCGTTAAAACATCATTTCGTAAGTATGCACACCAGCCCAAAATATTTAACAAAACATTTAAAAGAGGGCTCTAGAACTCACCTGATACGCTAATATGGGTTGTCCTAAACGAAGGTCCAACAACATCACTTCCGATCTGAATTGATTAGTTAAATACACATCAGAACTATCCCGACTCTAACGGTTTAACCATTCTAACATACTGACTTCACTCAATCCGTTCTGATGTCTACGCACTTAGCAAGTGCGCAGACCCTGCTGCCTGCGCACTTAGCAAGTGCGCAGACCCTTCCTCATGCGCACTTAGCAAGTACGCAGCTCCCTCCTCCTGCGCACTTAGCAAGGGCGCAGGACCTGCTCCGTGCGCACTTAGCAAGTGCGCACGACCTGTTCTTCGCGAAAAACCCTAACTTTCGCATTCGGGTCTGATCATGTCAAGATCCCGAACTTGTTGCATTCAAAACGTTCGTTTTCCATTAGGGGACTCAAATCCATGATTATCTTTCAATTTCATCCGTTCAAACCTTACCTTTTCACCCAAAACCCGAAAAACCCAAAAACGAACTAAAACTCAGATTTAGGTCGGATCGTTACCTGAATCGAGTTTCTGATCTGGAGGTTCTTCTCACGAGTTATGGAGTAACACTTTGCTGAAGTTTCGGGTCGATCCGCCAACTTTCTCTCTCTACGGTTTCTCTCTCTAAAAGTTGCAAATGAGAGAAAAGGGGTGGCATAGGCTATTTATAGCCCGATGACCCATCCGACCCGACCCGCCATGCCTCGTTCGTTTATTCCGTTATTATAACTGTCGTTTTATTTTTGGGATGTTACAAGTCTACCCCCCCTTCCAATAGGTTTCGTCCCCGAAACCTATCATAAGTCAAATAGATGAGGGTACGACTCCCTCATTTCCTTCTCCGTTTCCCAAGTGGCTTCTGATCCCTTTCGATGCTTCCATTGGACTTTAACCAATTGGATAACTTTATTATGTAAACGTTTCTCCTTCCGATCAAGGATGGCCACGGGTTCTTCGATGTAATTAAGGCTGTTGTCAACCTCGATGTCAGTAAGTGGTACGTGAGCCGATTCATCCGCCAAACACTTTCGCAAGTGTGATACATGGAAAGTAGGATGAATCCCACTTAACTCATCAGGCAACTCCAACCGATAAGCGACTTCCCCAACCCGTGCCATTATCCTGAACGGTCCGACAAACCTCGGACTTAACTTTCCTCTCTTCCTGAATCGTATGATTCCCTTCCAGGGCGACACTTTCAACATTACTCTGTCCCCAACATCAAACTCGATAGGCCCTCGTCGTCTATCCGCATAGGATTTCTGGCGATCTTGTGCGGCCTACATTCGAGCTTTGATTTGATCAAACCTTTCCGACGTCTCTCTTACGACTTCGAGACTTCCTAATTCCTTCTGTCCAATCTCACCCCAATATACCGGGGTCCTACATCTTCTCCCATACAACATTTCGTAAGGCGGCATGCCTATCGTCGTGTGATGACTATTGTTGTAGGAAAAATCAGCTAACGGCAGATGGCTGTCCCAACTGCCACCGAAGTCGATAATACAAGCACGGAGCATATCCTCCAATGTCTGAATGGTCCTTTCGGACTGACCATCCGTTTGCGGGTGGTATGCTGTGCTGATATTAAGCCCTGTGCCCATCGCCTCATGAAATCTTTTCCAGAACCTCGATGTGAATCGTGTGTCCCGGTCAGATATAATCGTCAAAGGCATCCCATGCCGTGCTTCTACTTCGTTAATAAATACTTCCTCTAACCTTTCAGACGAGAACGTCTCGCGAATAGGTAGGAGATGAGCACTCTTCGTTAAACGGTCCACAATTACCCAAATGGTGTCATGACCTTTAGCTGTGCGAGGTAGCTTAGTTATGAAGTCCATGGTAATGTGTTCCCACTTTCATTTCGGTATATCAAGTGGTTGAATCTTTCCATATGGTTTCTGGTGCTCGGCCTTTACTTGCGAGCAAGTCAAGCACTTGCTTACATACTTCGTCACATCACGTTTCATTCCAGGCCACCAGTATTCCTTCCTCAGATCTTGATACATTTTATTGGTACCGGGATGGATAGAGTAACGAGACTTATGAGCCTCATCCAAGATTTTGGTTCTAAGCTCGCCACCCATAGGTATCCATACCCGTCCAAAACGTGTCCTAACACCAAGGGTGTTATATTCCAACTTATCCTGTTGGCCAACCATCCTTTCCTTCTTCATGTTTTCCTCCTTAAGCGCCTCATCTTGAGCCCTTTTCAATTTCTCTCATCACATCCGATGTTACAACCAACTGGCAAGCTTTCACTCTAATAGGAGTAGGCACATCCTTTCGGCTTAGAGTGTCAGCCACCACGTTTGCCTTTCCAGGGTGGTATATGATTTCACAGTCATAATCTTTCAGGAGTTCCAACCATCGTCTCTGCCTCATATTAAGTTCCATCTGTTCGAAGAAGTACTTCAAACTTTTGTGGTCGGAGTAAATAGTGAACTTTACCCCGTAAAGGTAGTGCCTCCAAATTTTCAATGCGAATACGACAGCAGCAAGTTCCAAATCATGAGTCGGATAGTTGACTTCGTGAACTTTCAACTGCCGCGGCGCATATGCAATCACTCTCCTGTTGATAGATTCTTGTTTAGTCTTGACTATACCTCTCTCGTTCTTGACAGACGTTATCTTTTTCAGCATCGTACATCCCTAGTCAGTCTTTCACATCTAACCGTTAGGGTACTTATATCGTCATTCTATGTAAAATGTCTTATCAAACTCGGAGTCGTCCACAGTAGACTCCACGGCCATAATTTCAACTCCTCGTTAAGGATATCCACCTTGCCATCTGGACGGTTACTATCGATCGTCTCTCGAATATTTGGATCATTGTGTATACCTCATAAGCTGTCCATGGTGCATTCGTCCTTGAAGGACCATACCATGCCGTTCTCGAATGAATCATAATATCCCGTTCCCGAATGATTCCTACTATCAAGTTTCTGAAGGTACCGTACCATCTCATTCCCGAAGGAACCACATCGTCTCGTTCCCTAAGGAACCATATCGCTTCATTCCAGAAGGAACCGTATTGCTTCGTTCCCATAGGAACCGTATTGCTTCGTTCCAAAAGGAACCGTATCGCTTCGTTCCCGTAGGAACCGTATCGCTTCGTTCCCGTAGGAACCGTATCGCTTCGTTCCCGTAGGAACCGTATTGTTTTGTTCCCGTAGGAACCGTATCGCTTCGTTCCCGTAGGAATCGTATCAGGTATCCCCCAAACATATAAGGTATCCCTTATCACACTCAACTTCTCGGGAAGGTATTCATTCAGATGGCACACTAGTCACTCGAACTTTTCATTCATATTTTCATACATAATCTCCTTCTAGTTTTTCTTTCAAACGTACTTGTCAGGTTTTACATTTCACATCGTTGGTTCATTGAACACCATTCTTCCTACATATCACTGGATGGTCTTAGGGATTGGCATCTCATCTGACCGACAATATATTTTCTCTAGCTACTCGTTTCCGTTAGCCTTTTCTGCATGCATTTCTTCTAAAGTCACATTCGTTGGTCTTACTATGGATAAATGACACGTACGGTGACACTTGTACTTTCATTTCCTTTCTAGTTTCAGTGGGTCCCTCAACGGCTTTCCAATTCTAACAACACTCGCAGCTATTGATTAGACTTAGACATAGTAGAGCGTTCTCTGAGTCGCCTTGAATTTCTTCTTAGTGCACATGCCTTACTTCACATTGTTGGTTAAAACTTGTCCTTCACATTCATTCTAGACAAACAATCCTTGGGTTGGATCTGGTTTGATTTGGTTTAGTCTGCACGCCCTAATTAACATCGCGATTCCCGTATCTCGTTGTTGTTGGTATATCTATTTTCTTGTTTCAGGAGATACTCTTATTAGTTGTCTAGGACTGTTTTCTACATGGAAAGATGCCATTTGTGCATTCATGCACTCATATATTCTTTGGACATACACTTGTGTGGTTATTTCGTTCATGCTCATGCATACTTTGACAGTAGACCGATCCTTATTCGTCATAACGCGTTTGTACTAAGCGTAGTCCACACTAGCTCCTTGGAATCCTTCATACGTATGCTCGTCTGACTTAGGTAAACCGAAGTTTCATTCCTCCTCATCTTGCCTGTGGCTCGTACTTGCTGACATCATTCACCGTTGTAAGGTACACCATCTTTGACATCGTTACCATTACTAATGATGTTCATCAATCTCCTTAATCGTTACTCGGGTGACTAACACCTCGTAGTCGTGGTTGAGTAATTGGATCAACTCTGTTACGTAAGCATTAGTCAATACCATAAGATTCACCATCATGCACGTGCACCTGTAAATTCACAATTTCGCGGATCCAAACGAAATTACCAATTTACCTTACTCGAGCATTCTAGTTCCTCTTATAACACTTCCTAATACTCGCGTCCCTTCAAAGTTGAGATTTTGTCCCGGCATTCTCCTCGACACCTCTTACCACTTTCGCGCTAAGTCAACACAACGGAGGACATCTCGCATCACACTCGTACGGTCTCATGCACACTACCTTTCGGTTCCGCAAGAACTCTTGCCTTTTCACTATAAACTTGGTGGGCGGGAATCCTACCGTGTCATCCGGTACGACCCTCACCACGCCTTCCGCCTATTCTACCCTCCATTTCGTTCTTAAAAGACAAGGAATCTAATGTCATCACGCTAGTTAACAAATAAAATTCAATAAGTACTGTAAGATGTTAATATACACTGGCCATCTGCAATTAACCATTACACTACCTTTCGATTTCTATTTGACCACCTTTGTGATTTCATCAGAACACAAGTCCTTTCCTAACCCTTTCTAAGGCATACTACATACATATACTCTACTTTTCATACCTGATGCTGTGGCTCGAGTTACCCGTACTGGCATCCGCTTTCGGTCCCATTCAAAGTTTAAGTTCAGACACTGGGAGTGTCCGAATCTCTCAAACTATTGCTCTGATACCAACTTGTAAGGCCCCAAACCCGGGAGGCCCCACTTGTTGGATTTACTCATTCACAAACAGTTCTTAAACATGAATATCAAATAACGCAGCGGAATCATTCATTCAACATAACTAAAAACTTGTTCATACATGCGGAAGCGTACATTGTCAAATACATAAACTTAACATAAACAACTCATAACGGGATGCCAGTCTTCATGATCAGTCGGGTAACCCTTCTCGCTTGCCAAGCATCACCGTCCATCATCCATACCTGCCTTAACCTGAATGTGCATACTAAAAAGTCAGCTACGCTGGTGAGTTCTAGCATTTCATAAAAACTTTAACATCAACATTTGCCAAAAACGTATCATTCATTTAGTAAAACCTTTCACAAAAGCATGTAATAATCTAACATCTTTCAAAAGGTTTCGTACCCATATCATCATCAACATCATAATCATAAACACCGTTAAACGTATCGTTCATTAAAACTTTTAACATTCATTTAAGTCATACATTATTATCTAAATTCTGTATCGTTACGCGTCTTTGTGTCCCCGAAGGGACCCTTGATGTTGTGGGCAACCGTTACGTATCGCCGTCATTGCCACAACCATTCAATACGTGGGGTCAACCGTTACGTATCGCCGTCATTGCCCAACACGCATCTTTCCTTTGGAAATCAGCCGTTACGTATCGCCGTCATTGATTTCCCATTACCATTCAATACGTGGGGTCAACCGTTACGTATCGCCGTCATTGCCCAACAAGCATCTTTCCTTTGGAAATCAACCGTTACGTATCGCCGTCATTGATTTCCCATTACCATTCACTTAGGATGATCGTCATCACCCGAGTAACCGTCGTTACTCCCTTACCAGTTATACAACATCAAAACCATTGGCAGGCCACTAAGACACTACCCCTGTTGTTCTTATGGCAACTATGGCTCGCTGTCCATAATCTACCACAAGGCTGGGAATCTCATTCCCAGACTTCATTCGTCAATTCCATTCATTTAACATATTAGATTTGTAATGACTTATCTAAACCTTTACCTCTTTCTCTTTTCATTAAACCTTTCCTCATTTAGACCGTTCATAAACCTTTTTGGCAAAAACACTTCATAACCTTTCCTTTCGTAAACATCGTTCCGTTAAAACATCATTTCGTTAAAACATCATTTCGTTAAAACATCGTCTCGTTAAAACATCATTTCGTTAAAACATCGTTTCGTTAAAACATCATTTCGTAAGTATGCACACCAGCCCAAAACATTTAACAAAACATTTAAAAGAGGGCTCTAGAACTCACCTGATACGCTAATATGGGTTGTCCTAAACGAAGGTCCAACAACGTCACTTTCGATCTGAATTGATTAGTTAAATACACATCAGACCTATCCCGACTCTAACGGTTTAACCATTCTAACATACTGACTTCACTCGATCAGTTCTGATGTCTGCGCACTTAGCAAGTGCGCAGACCCTTCTGCCTGCGCACTTAGCAAGTGCACGGGTCCCTCCTCCTGCGCACTTAGCAAGTGAGCAGGACCTGCTCCGTGCGAACTTAGCAAGTGCGCACGACCTGTTCTTCGCGAAAAACCCTAACTTTCGCATTCGGGTCTGATCATGTCAAGATCCCGAACCTGTTGCATTCAAAACATTCGTTTTCCATTAGGGAACTCAAATCCATGATTATCTTTCAGTTTCATCCGTTCAAACCTTACCTTTTCACCCAAAACCCGAAAAACCCAAAAACGAACTAAAACTCAGATTTAGGTCGGATCGTTACCTGAATCGAGTTTCTGATCCGGAGGTTCTTCTCACGAGTTATGGTGTAACACTTTGCTGAAGTCTCGGGTCGATCCGCCAACTTTCTCTCTCTACGGTTTCTCTCTCTAAAAGTTGCAAATGAGAGAAAAGGGGGTGGCATAGGCTATTTATAGCCCGATGACCCATCCGACCCGACCCGCCATGCCTCGTTCGTTTATTCCGTTATTATAACTGTCGTTTTATTTTTGGGATGTTACAACCCTAAACACCATATGGATGTGTTTAGTTTATGTATTATTGTCTATACGCGTGTAATCGGATCACTGAAAGGAATCCAGATCTGATCTGTTAATGGTATTTTTAAATCGCTTTCGCTAAAATATATATGATTTATTTATTATTTAAAAGTTAAATAGTTATTGTTTTAAAAGTTAAAACAGGTACCTTGATTCCCAACATCAGCTGCTTCAGGTACCTGCTAAGATCAAAGCACAGTTAGTCTCATTGTAGGAGGGGGTCTCCAGCGATCAGCCTCCGCGTGAGAATAAGATAACTATTCTTTGAAGATGATAAGGTAATTAAGAACGAGAGTTGTGTATGGTGTTGTGAGAATGTGTGAGTAAAAATGGAGATCGGACTTGGTCCCTAAGTCTCAAGTCCTCCCTCTTTTATACCTGATCCAAGATGAGTGCATAGCAGGTTTGTCGCATGTTCCTTACTACATGAAGGAGTCCCAATTGCCCTCTAATTATTATTATTCCAGAAGTCGATTTTCATTTTGTTACTTAGAGGGCAATTGGGACTGTAACTGAAAGAAAACCGAGTACAATGCCATATTGTTCCGCGATTCCATTTTGTCACTTAGAGGGCAATTGGGACCCCTCTTTCCCAGTCCGCAATGCCATTTTGTTACTCGGCTGAGGTGCCCTCTTAATGTTTGGTTCTTTTGTTCCGCAATGCCATTTTGTTATGGAGAATAAGGAGTAGTACACTCATGGATAATTCCATTTGGTGCACATAAATCCGCAACTGGTGAAACATATTCACCACCTTTATCGCTTCTCACAACTTTGATTTTCTTGTTTAGTTGATCCTCAACTTCATTTTTATACAAGATAATTTTGTCTATTTCTTCATCCTTACTCTTAAGTAAGTATACATAATAATATCTACTACTATCATTAATAAACATGATGAAATACTTATTTTCACCTCTTGTGGGTACCGATTTTGAATTACATATGTCTGTGTGAACTATATCAAGAGATTCGGTTATTCGTTCAACCGATTTAAATGATGATATTGGTAGTTTATATTTAACACACATTGCACATTTAGATATGGAATGTCGGAATGCAATTTAAATTTGTCAAACGACGTATTTAATTAAAATTTACATGTTCTAATCTACCATGCTAAACATTTGAATCAGAAAACTCAAGCATATAAATAGAAGTAGTAACTTTATTTATTTCATTCCTTTTAACCATAGTGTTAAGTTTGAATATAGCATTAAGGGCATAGCCATTTCCTACAAACACTCATCTCTTGGTCAACTAGACCTTATCGGATTCAATCACTAGTCTAAAGCCAAACTTTTTGAGCAACCATCTCGACAAAAGATTCTTGCTTATCTCTGGTACATAAAGTGTGTTGCTCAAGGTGAGATCCTTCCTAGAAGTCATCTTCAAGTTCATAGTGCCTTCACCCTTGATATCGGCAGTAGCTTTACTCCCCATGTAAAGCTTCAGATCACCCGCTACCACCTTAAAGGTGTTAAAGAGGCTCTTTTCTACACAAAAATGGCGGCAAGCACCCGTCTCAACCTAACAACTTTGTGGTTTGTCACCCGCAATGTAGACTTCAGCAATCATAGTCGATGCTTCAGTTATCAAGGCAACCATGTCCATCATAACATCTTCCACTGCGTGCGCCCTCTCACGCTTTGGTGCCTTACATTGGTAGGGTTGGTGTCCATATTCGGTACAACTGTAACACCTTCAATGGAATGTTGGAGGCTTCTTTTTCACAACCCCCTTCTTTGGTCCAAGGTTGACCGCCTTTGCTTTCCCTTTGCCCTTGGCCACACTTTTAGCTTTGTTACCCCGTGAAGATTGACCTGTTTCAATAAGGTTAACCTTTGTAGAAGTATGCAAAAGGTTGCCCTTTTGAGCCTAGAGATGGTGAAGCACATGGCGCATGAATTGGTGTATACCTGGCTTATGCCATTGATACTAACCGGAGCAATGGAATACTTGATGTTTCAGTCGTGAAGAAGTTCATTACATGTTTTATACCTGAGTGTCTCTTTTTGGGGTGTAACCATTCTTTGTAGAGTTGAAGAATGGATTAATGCATTGTACATCAATTGTCGGGGTTAAACAAGTGACTTAGGTCCTAGATTCAACCAATAAATGTATAGGAGGATAATATTCCATAAATGGTTATGACATCCATTACGGATACCATGAGATTGCGGTGTGCCGTTTCAGACTTGGTGGAAATCCATTTTGGATAAAGTGGAAAATTATGAAGGCTTATCTTTAGACCCTTTAATGATAAATATAAACAAGGGCAGGTTGTGTTTGAAGTCTTAGAACTTCACAAGTTGTGTTTGAAGTCTTAGAACTTCACAAGTTGTGTTTGAAGGTGAAGTTGTGTTTGAAGTCTTAGAACTTCACAAGTGGTGTTTGAAGTATTAGAACTTCACCAACGATGTTTAAGAATGAAGTTTGATAACTTCAAATGAGGATTTTGTGATTGGGATCCTTGAATCTCAAAGGAGGACTTACGATTAAGTCATTGGAGATAAACTGAGTGTTTAAGTCACGGATAAGGAGTTGTTTTTAAAAGTTGTGAAAGAGGAATTGGGTAAGGCAATTATCGTGTCCTTACTTGGAAAAACGGTACGTTTGTCGGTTATTTTGGTGCCTCATGCATTAGACTCTGTTATGTCTTTATTCAACAAGGCGGGATTATCACGTATTCTCGTGTTGTAAGCTTTATTGTAGCAACTAAAGGAGGGGACTTGAGGGGAGAATTGATGACTTTATACGTGGGTGAATATTAAGTGGTTGAATTGAAGTCTCGAGCTTTAAAGGAGTGTTGTATGCAAGTGATGGGATCCTTGAATCCAAAGAGTATGAAACACTTGAGACCTTAAATATCAGTGGATGGATTGGTGTGGAAGTTATGAAACTTTCAATTATGAGGTGGAACGAGACATAGCCGAGGATGTTGACAAATATCTCGTTGGCTTGTGGGCTAATGCCAAACGCTAAAGGAAGGTCACGTGGGAAGCCTCAACGGCTTCATATACTTATGCGTGGTAGGAGAGACTTGTAGTAGTTTGACTTCAAGAATTTATGAAAACAGTGGAAACATGTATCGTTTTGGATGGTAGCAGGTCTTTTAACCGGGGAGCATGAAATTCATATTATTGGAGGAAACCTAATGTCGATTTAGTGAAGGGTGTGATACGACATGGTGTGACCGTATCTTTTGAGTTAGATTGAAATGTCGATTTCACTTGTCCATGTGGAGGAATCAGGTGATTATTTTACCGTTGGTCGGGAGATATGGTGTCATCTTATCCATCTTTATGGATGTCGATGTGCCATTGTATGATTTACTAGATGGTGGAAGGTGTCGAACACCGATTAATTTGGTGGATTGGATTGTGGGGAGTCTAGAATCAATGATTTGATTCAAGACTTAGTTTAAAAGATCTTTTTAAGCGAGCACGATTGGAAGTTCGCTCAAGATGCGAAAGATTACCCTAGTCGAATATAGGGAGGAGATGTGTTGATATTCAAATGGGGAACTTGGTGCTATAAACGTTTTCCCTTGAAAGGGGGTGAATCGGGTTCGAAAAACGTGGGAGGCTAAGTCCCCATTTTGTTAGGTCGTTTAAACTTATTGATAGTTTAGTAAGTCATTTACCGTTTAGAGTTACTCGAGGAAATTCAGTAAACTCTATGATAGATGTCGTGTGGTGCATTCACGAAAATGTTTGGCAGGAGAAGTTATTGTTGCTTCTCATGGTGTTAATGAGGTTGTGATTTTTAAATCTTATGGAATAACCCGTGACTATCTTAGATAGGTGGGGCGAACTAATTGTGCATTGAAGGATCAACCATGTATTATCCCTTGAAAGCACAATGAAAGGTGGAATTTACTTTGAGAAAGTAAAGAGGAGGAATGTTGAATTGCTACCCTAAGTTGTGTATGTGGTGGCGGGTTTCGGGGACGAAACCCAAAGTTAGGGGGGATGATTTGTAACGA
This sequence comes from Smallanthus sonchifolius, assembly GCA_023525975.1. Taxonomy (NCBI): domain Eukaryota; kingdom Viridiplantae; phylum Streptophyta; class Magnoliopsida; order Asterales; family Asteraceae; genus Smallanthus; species Smallanthus sonchifolius. The sequence continues at coordinate 25,094,156 of CM042043.1, forward strand.
ACCAACTTTCGGTTTATTAAAATAATACATTTCCTATTAATTGAAGTAGTGAAATAAATAAAATGGAAGCTTGGGGGTGTTATGTTGCAAATAGTTGATTTTGACTAACTTATGGCAAAAAGGAGATCAAAACTGAAGTTGAGGGACTGATTGTGTAATTAAACCAAATTGGGTTTGGTCTTGGTGGAGAAAAATGCAGACACACACAAATTGTATGTGTATCTTATGAAAATGAGAAGAGAGAAAGAGGTGGAGAAGCTAAAAATCGAAATTGGTGATTTGCATGAAGAATCAAGATGAGTGGTGGTGTTCATCTTCTTTAAGAATACAAGTAAGTTCTCTTTCAAACCTTGAATCCACCATTAATGGTGTTCTTGGTGGGTTTTGGGGAAAATCAAATTAGAGGCTGAGTTAGTGGTTGATTATGGTTCATTACTTCTAATCTAGCTTGTCTAATGTTGATTGAGTGGTTAAAACATCCTTAAACCATCCAATTTAAGAATCTTGGAATTAAGGATTCTTGGGAGTAAAATTGGGGGTTTTGGAAATTGGGTGTTTGAATGTTGAATTGAGTGTTAATAAGTGTTTATAGTGTTATATAAACACACTAGGTTAAAATCTCGTGTAATACACGGGTTAAATCAATATAATATTATATAGTTAGTAATAAAAATTACATTTTTAAAAATCAGTGTTTTACACGGGTTGAATAAAATATAATGTAATCTTTTAACACATACACTCTTCAAAATATGTCTACTTTAACGTGATAGTTATAAATTATATTAAGTTAATTTTTAAAACATTTTTTTTAACTTGGTATTAATTTAATTGATAAATGGTAATCTATATTAAATAATTTGTTTAATGATATAATAACAATCCATAATTAAATAAAAAGTATCCATAATTAAATTGATATTAAATATTTAAAAACATATTAATTTAATAGGAGAGAGAGGCGGAGAAAATTATGTTAAGAATGCACCAGAATGTGACACGTGTCTCATACTTTTACTTGTTTATTAAGTAGTATAGATTAACAAGTAGAAAACTCAATAAAAGTGTTGATTTGAAAATAGTTGAAACGGAGGTAAACTGGTTGAAAACCCAAACGGGTCATTTGGGTTAAGGGAGTGTTGAGTGGTGTTTGAATGGTGCATGAGTGTTGTGGCATGTCCATAAACACTAGACCAAGTATATACCACATTCATAATGGGTGATTTATGAAATTAAATTGTTGGGTGAACTTAGGTGATCCCTTAACGGGTCAAAATGGGTTGAAATGTTGAATGGGGTGTTGGAGGTTTGGTTAAGGTTGTGATAACCAAACTAAGTTAAGGTGTTAATCTTTAGATCAAAGGTGTGTCTTGAATTTCAATTTAGTGACCGGATTGAGATCAAAAGATTTCTAAATACAAGTTGATTGCTATGTGATCAAGGCGTTAAAGGAGCTAGCTTGAAGATCAAGTGGGATCCTTCTTAGCAAAAACGTAAGTGCTTTGCACTTACTTAGTAATGATAGGTGGTAGTAAACACACATAGTGTTATACATGTTGATTTGTTGACTATCATGTGTGTAATTATGCATATGTTGTTTTGGTAAACTTGCATATGGGGAATGTATGTAAGGGGAGGGTGTTTAAGGTGCTTGAGGTCCATGAACCTCACATTGTAGAATGGTGATAAAGTCTTTGAATGACTTATGTGGTTTAGAATCAAACAAACTACTTAAGTGGTTTATGGTCAAACAAATGTAGTAATTTGGTAATTTTGACTTATGTGGTTTGGAGTCAAACAAATGTGGTAATTTGACTTATGTGGTAAATAGTCAAACTAAATTGGGTAATGTGGTGTGTTGGTGTAAATTGACTTATGTGGTAAAGAGTCAAACTAAATTGTGGAATGTGGTGATTTGGTGTAATTTGACTAATATGTGGTAAGAGTCAAAGTAAAATGCAATTGGTGGAATTGAGGCCATGAGCCTCAATTATGTCAATGTAGCTTGAAGTCTTTAAACTTCACTAATGTCGTTGTTGCTTAAAGTCTAAGAACCTCACACGAAAGTAATTTGAGGTCATGAACTTCACAAAGTTGTGTTGTGGCGTTTTGAGGTCTTTGTAACCTAACAAGGAAGTATAGTAGGGTTGTTAGTTGTTTAAAACATTCATGAAATGTTGTTGGTTACTTAAAACGACTGGGGCTCGAGTCAGGAGGGTAGGAAAGGCAAAAAATTTGGAAATCAATTTGGCTGATTTTGGACCGGAGTAATTTACGGCGGGTCGGAGTAATTTACGGCCACATTTACGCCCAAATTGTTGAAATGTCGTTTTTGGTCGATTATTGTTGTAAGGGCCTCGGGGGGCTCACATGGGGGTCGTATATCATTACTAATGGTTGTTTATGGTGTTTTCTTGTTGGTAAAGCCGCGGTTGAAGTCTTGGGTCACGCTTTATGTCAGATGGATTCTCATTCTTTTTTTTGTGTGGATGTTAACGGTTAGAGTTAGAACTCCGGTTGGGAGTCTTTTAACTTGTTGTTTTGGAGATGTCGGTTGAATGTGTTAAAACAATTAGTGTCGTATTCATTTGTTGTATTTAACATGTGTCGTTTTGTCAAGGGCATTTATGGGACCTGAATTCCGCATATTTTTAAAGTTTATATTTGGTTGAAAATTTTGGGTGTCACAATAACTTGCAACTCTTGAACTTGATTGATTACAGTCTTAGAATGAACCATTTTATAGTACAAGAAACAGGCCACAACAAATTTCTTTGTATCGGCATCCTCCATTTTGTACTTCTTTTTTAATGACTCACATAATTCTTTGGCAGACTTTATATTGTAGTACACGTTATACAACGATTCCATGAGGTCATTAAACACCTAGCTACGGCACATAAAATCCGAACACAAGCACCTATAACGCTCTGAACCTGAACGTCGACCTCCCCTTCTTAAAACAATGTTTTAAAACACCGTTCATTTTTTCCAATCTTTTATAATTTTGATTTAATCGAGTTTTATCTCAGAATAGTTTAGTGTTTTAAAAACATTTTTCTCTTATTCTGTTTCAAAGAAGTACTTTGTTTCAAAACAAAAATATTCTTGATTACCAGGCAGTTCATATTTTGATTGTGTGCACTTATCCAAACCTTCGGGTTGTTTCTGTTTGATTCAATCAAAATTGTTTCAAAACAGTTTGTAAAAACTCTTAAATGAATTGGAATGTTTTAAAGGGCTGTTTGGTTCGCATAATGTTTACGAAGGAATTGGAACGTTTTAAAGGAATTGAAATGTAAGGGAATTGGAAATAATGCCAACAAAAATCTATAACGTGTTTGGTTTGTAGATTTATAAATGGAATTGAAATATTAAAATCATAAAAGGACAAATTTGACCTTCATAAACCCCCACCCTAATCTGCAACACCTTCTAGCTTTCAGTTCATCACACCACGTTCCTTTTCTTCAAGTTCGTATTCAAATCGATTCTGGTTTCTTCAAAGACTAATCTTCTTTGGTTTGCCTTCAGATCAAATTAGTTCTTCTTCACCAGCCAGATGAGTTTACCCTCTTAAAATCTCATTCCCAGTTGAACACCCCCAAAAGGATTTAAAGTAGAAGACAAGTCGATCAAATCAGAAGCCAAAGATGGAGATCGAATCAGATGTTTGGCCTTGATTTCATCGTTTGATTTTCGATATGACGTCAAAGTTCATTTATGATCTATACCTCTACTCCTCCTAAATAATCGATTCTTGGTTTATGTGGATTCTTAGTCTTCAAATCACCATTTTGGTCTTCATCTTCAAATCGCAGATTCTCGTTTGTGTTTTTGATCGATACTTGTTCTTAAAATCACCACTCTGGTCTTCATCTTCAAATCATATATTCTCATTTTTGTTTCTATCTTAGATCGATTATAGTTCTTAATTTTGTCCCTGGTTTACGATGTTGATGAAGAAGAATTTAGTTGGGAAGAAGCTTTTTGGTAATCTTCACAAATTCCTTTGAAGAGTTGAAAATTCCATCGAGTCTATGAAGGAAAGTGACTTTCCATGAAAAGAAATTGGATGGAATAAATTTCAATTCAGTTTCCATCCTTAACCAACCAAACACAAATTTTAATATAATTAGTTCTAATTCCAATTTCATTTTTATCATATTTCATAAATCAAATAGGGCCTTAGGTGTTTTCTGTTTATTTTAAATAAACATCGTCAATCATACATTCAATTAATATCGGGTTATAAAAATTCAACCTACACGTCTAGAGGTGTACAATTCGGTTTTTCAACCCAAACCGGTTCAACCCGAACCGAACCGGTTTGGTCAACGAAAAGTCAAAACCGGTTTGGCCCAAAACCGGTTCGGGTTAAACCGGTTTCGGAGGTGGAAAATGTCTAACTGGTCAAACCGGTTAGGGTTGGTTACAAACCGGTTTGCCCTATAAACCGGTTTTTAATAAAAAAAAATTCAAATAAATTTTATATTTTTAATATAAAATAAAAAAAAATATAACAAATATATAACATAAAGTTCGACGTTTATTAATATTTGGAAAGTTCAGAAATTAAAAAACATGACAAGATAAAATTATAAAATTCTAAAACATTACAAATGACAATATATATTTTTATTTTTTGGAATATTGATTGATTATTCTTGTGCGTTGTCTTCGGAACTGGAGCTTCGTAGCCTTGCATCTTCGGTTAGTTCTTCATCGGTGACTGGTTCGGATATTCCAAGATCAACCTCGTTGTTGTGTATGATTTCTTCGGCTTGAATTTCGTCTTTGAGAGAAGTTTGGTCTTGTATCCTATCCATCGCATCCAAATGGTCCTTCAAGCAAATGCACATTTCCATCGCTAAGGGGTGAGTCTAGTCCTTCGTATCGATAAGACCCTGCCGCTAAAAGAAAACGCAGATTCCGAAGCTACCGTGGAAGCTTGGACGGTTAGTACATCATAGGCCATGGCGGAAAGAATCGGAAACGAAGCTTCGTTTTTTTTCCACCAAGCCAAAATATCAAACTCCTCAAAAACGGTTGGAGGCATAAACGCTAAAAAGTTTGTGTCAATATACCTTTCGAGTTCGCTACTCGGGGTGGTACCTAGAGCCCGTTTACTAAATTCATTTAACATTTCGTTATATAAATTCAAATTAACATCTCTCGAGCTACCACTTGATGATGTACCCATTGTATCATGTGGAGTCGGAGTTGTACCATATTTATGTAAATAAACATCAAATAAATCTTGTAAACATTTGTTAAAATATGTTTTTGTGACTTGTACAAAATGGATGTCTTCACTATCCAAATTCAAAGCGTAAGTAATTCTATCAATCAAAGTTTCAACCCCGTAAACATTTATGGTATGGTTTAACGTGGCGGCACAAGTTATAACGGGAGGCATTTCTTTAAAATATTTCACTAATTTTTCTTTCATCGGTTCTATCATTTTTTTGTAAAAAGAGGGCTTTTATTTTCAAGTTCATACAACTTGTTATCCATTAAATATATTTGTTTTAGAGTTAATGGATTTGTGGGATAATAAACACCGGATAAAAAAGTGATGGCGGTTTTGAAAACTTCAAGCAATTCGGTTAAGTCTTTTGAAATGTCCCAACCGGTAGAAGGATACTTTAGAATTTTACGACGAGGTTTTGAGGCAAGCATTTCATGAAATAGTTCTAAAGTTTCTCTTTGTCGTAAAGCGCTATAAAACATAGTATAAGTCGAGTTCCATCTTGTCTCGACGTCCCAATTCGGACCTAAGCAAAGATTATTCGTTTCACGACAAAATCTAATATAATCATGGTATCTTTTTTTGTTACTAAAAATATCTTTAAGCATTAGTCGAAAAGTATATGTTAAGTTTGAAACCTCTTCAATTGCAAGCCCAGCTTGCACCGCCAAGTTAATGATGTGTGCGACACATCGACTATGGAAAAAAAACGCCATTGCAAACCGGTTTATATTTAATTTTTAGTTTTTGAACCGCATTTGTATTATTAGATGCATTATCAAAAGACATTGAAAAAAGTTTATTTTGTAATTTAAATTCGGTTATAACACCATCTAATATATAAAATAAATTTTCGCCGGTGTGTGGATATTCAAACAAGTCAAACGCGATTGTACGTTTCATCATTTGCCACGTTTTGGGATCAACCCAATGCGCGGTAACGCAAAGGTACGAATCTGGTATGCCATGTGGAGCCGACCAAACATCGGTGGTTAAGTTTACACCGGTTTCCAAATTTTCAAAACCCAAAATTAATTCTTTTTTTGCTTTTTTCCACATTTTTATACAATCTCGTCTAAGGGTTGTGCGACTTACTTGATGATCACGTGGTTGGAGTGTCTCTTGAATCATCCTTGTCAAACACGGATTGTCAAAGTGGTTGAACGACAATCCTTCTTGAATCACTAACCTCGCCATTCGATCTCGAACAATATTTGGATCAAAGTTTCAAATTCCTCCTTCGCTTGTTATCGAGGCTTGACCTTCACTTGGAATTCCCTTCAAGGACGGGCAAGATTTTTCCATATGCGTTTTCAAACTAGTGTTTGAATCTTTCCCCAAAAACGCACCACACATCTTGCACTGAGCACGTTCCTTCCCGTTTGACAACAAACATAGATCGTAATTGCACCAAATCGCCGGATTTCTCGTTGTTGCTCGAATTTCCACAACGGTAACTTCGTTTGAGGCACCAACACTAAAACTTGCCATGTTTTTTTTTAGAGTTTAGAGAACGTTTTTTAGCGTTTAAAGAGCGGTTTTAGAGATTAGAGAGTGTAGAAAGAGGTGTGATTAAACCTAAACACCCCCCACCTATTTATAGTGAATTATAGGTGAAAAAGGCCAAAAAAACGGTCAAATTCGACCCAAACGGCTATAAAACCGTTGAATAACGGCTAGTTTTTTCAACGACCAAACCGGTTTATCGAACCGGTTCACACAAACCGGTCCCCAACCCGATCACTTCCAGAATCCTTCAAACCGGCGGTTTTAGACTAACCCGAACCGGTTTGCTCCAAACCGGTTTATCCCAAACCGGTTTGCCAGTTTGGACCGGGTAAAAAAAAACCGGTTTTTTTGTGCACCTCTATACACGTCTATTAAGGGAGGTGGGAGTGGAGTGCGGGTATCCAGCGGCTTGGCGGGTACACCGCCGCATCCTTGGCGGCTTCAGCGGGTAAGGGTTGGCGGCTTGTAGAACCCATCAAAAATTTGAACGGCTTGGTTAAATTATAGGTTAACTATACCGTTGAATGACTATATAGCCGTTAAAAAAATTAATAAATACATACCCAATCACTACAAAAATAATACATTTTTTTCTAAATATAAATCATTTCTTCTTGTATCCACCCAGCCTAAAATATGAATCGTACGTTATACTTCCCACCCGATTCATCGGAAGATGCTCTCGACTTCGTGTTCGATGGCGATAGTATGCATTTTCTATGTGATATTGCATCCCAAGCCGAAGAGGAAGACACGTCTACATCATCAAGGACGTATGTATGCCGTGACCGTGAACAGGCTCTACAGAATCTAAAAAGAGATTATTTCGACGAAAACCCAACACACGGAGAAGCGACTTTTCGAGATAGATTTCGGATGTCGAAGAGATTATTTTTACAAATAGTTGGCGACGTACAAGTAGGGTTTGAATCATTTCAAGAGGGTGGAGACGCTAGAAATTAGAAGAGTTTCACGGCGCTACAAAAATTCAAATCGGTGTAACACCCTTAATTTAAACACTGGTTATAATAAAGATGTAAACACGCGGAAGCATTAGTCCCAAGAATTTTTTTTACAACCCTCGCGTACCGCGAGGGATCAAGCACCTCCCTTCGCGTACTGCGAGTGAGCTCCAAAACACCACGCCCGGAAGACAAGTCTCTCGCGTACCGTGAGAGATCTTGTCCAGGTCTTCGCGTACCGCGAGGAGGCTGAGTAAACAGAAAGTTTACTCAGTTGTCCAGTTTTCAACACTTAGCCAAATTTTCAACATTTTTCAATCCTTTATGACACCAAAAATTTCTCAACACTTGGGTATTGATTCAATTCATTTATACATCATTTGCAAACATCAAAACTACATTGATTCATGTATCAAAACATCCATTCAAGGATTTCAATTTACACCCCAAAAATCATCATTTATACATACGAGTACCCGCCAACGCCTTGGACTTAACTTGGACTACATCGGAGCTTTACCTACATAACATCACATATATCACCATTAGTAATGAAGATAAAACATATCAAACAAGTAAATACTACTTCTTTTCACCCATTCACCCATTTAACCCGTTTCCACCCAATTTGTCATTAAGATACATATCACTTGCATTTCACCTTACAAGTTCCATTCTTTTTATTTGTCATTCATAATTAACACATTTCCATTTTCATTATGGCACAGAGGCCATAACCTTATTTCCATTATGATACTTAGATCATAACTTCATATCCCATTTTCATTATGGTACTTAGACCATAACCTCATTTCCATTATGGTATTTAAACCATAACCTCATTATGACATTTCCATTATGATTCTAGATCATAACTTCATCACCATTTCCATTATAGTATTTAAACAATAACCTCATATCTACATTTCCATTATGGTACTTAGACCATAACCTCATATACACATTTCCATTATAGTATTACAACTATAACTACATTCATTCATTTACACAAACTAGTTCATACACATTCATAACACAACATCATATGCAAACATAACACATATGTATCACCCTTTACCATCAATACTAAGTAAGTGCAAGAGCACTTACCTTTTGGATTCGAAGATCCCGTTCCACCTTCTCGAGTGACAATTTGATTACCTAAACATATACACCTAGTTTAGTAATCTATCATACATCAAAATCACATTATAATTGGGTTCACAACCCAATTTTCCATTTCCAACCCAAACTGACCCGTTTGGGTTATTCACATATCCAAACACCCTCTTTCCATCCAAACTCATCTACTTGAGTTTCATTACCATTCCTAAACACTAACTTTTCATTTAATCTTTAACATTAGATTAATTTAGTGTTCTTTCAAGTGTCTAACATCATATAAACACTTAATCATTCATTAATTCATCATCCTATCATCATAATTCAAAAACCCCCTAATTCTCTCCATATGAACCCTAACTTCTCATAATCAAAATCAAAGGGTTCTAGGATGTTATTCATCATTCTTTACCTTTAGTTTAGCTAGATTATCAATAATCTAACACTAATTTACCCCATGGAATCATTATTATTTAATAGCACAGAGAGACGGGAAACAAAAATTATAAAAAACATTTTGAGGAAATTTGTATAATTAATAGGAGAGAGAGGCGGGAAAAAAATGTTAATTATGAACATGTGAATGACAAGTGTCCACAAAAACCTTTATTTATTATATAACTAGGTTAGAATCCCATTTATTACACGAGATTGTATATTAAAAAGATAAAACTTATAAATTTGTAAATACGTTCTAACTTATTAGACTATTATGATCGTCTCGAGATATATCAAGTGGAAATGTGTGTGTATAACAAATTAATATTTTTCTTTAATTAGTTATATTTTGATTTCCTATTATATATATTTTTATTTAATATAATTAGTATTCTTCTTTAATAATATATTTAAAATATCGTTATTATTTAATAAGATATATGCACATTTATTAGGAGAGAGAGACGAAAAAACCAATATAAGAATACACGAGTAAGTGACAAGTGTCCAACTTAAACCTTTATTTATTAGTATAGATAATATAGATTATAGAGTAAAATACTTTTACACTCTCTGTTCTTTGACTTCAATAAATACACCATAAGTCATTTTCTTTAATACTTTTGCACACTCTGTGTCTTTTATAATAGCTGGTGTTAAGTTTTTCTGTTAAGTCTGTACATATGCAAGGCACATGAAGGTAAAACAGTCTTTTTACCAAAAAAAAAAAGACTATTTATGTAAGTTCGCACTCCACGTCGTTGTTCCGTAGCACCAGTCAATCTTGTTTTCGACACTTTTGATTTCGCGAACCACCTTCTTGTTAACCACCTGATATAATTAACTGATTAGTTTCTCGGGTTTCTCAAACCACATGCTTGAATCTGATTTCTTGATACTAGTTTCAGCATCAATTCGTTCGTTAAATTTATTCAAATCCATGGTTTAATTTGTAAAAAGAAAAGAGTAAAGTAAAACCCAAGAAAGAAATAGAAGCTTTTACAGCATGGAAAAAAATAATATTTTTTTTAAAGATTTGGATGATATGAACACATTTTACACAGAATTAAATGTTACAGAAGCAAATATAAATACAGAAAATTAAAACCCTTGAAAAAGAATGGATTTTGGTGGTGGAGAAGAGAGAATTTTGTGGTGGAAAGAAGAATCAGCGAAGAATGAGGGAGAAAAATACAATGGCGGGTGACTCCTGATACGGCTTTTGGGTCTCGCGAGTACCGCCGTTGCCTTCTTCTTCTGCTTCACCCGACACCACCGCTACCTCCCCAGACCTTCACCTTCACTGATCTCACCCATCTCCGTCGCAGAACCGTTGTCGGAGGATCCAAATGCACTAGTTGCTGCACATACCTACACCTCTGCCGTGTCCTTCCATGTCAAGTGCGAAACGGGCGAATCTGTTGCCGACAAGGAAGATCGCCGTGGCGGCATGAGGGGGAGCCATGATCTGGTGAAGAGAGAAGCCTTTTGGTGACTTGAAGGAGGAGGCAGTGGAGTTGATGCTATGGAAGTGTGTGGTGGTGGAGGGGTTTTATGAAAAAGATGAAAGGGAAGATCTAAATAAATTACACAAATAGTCCTTTTGTACGTAAAAAGACCGTTTTACCCGTATGTGTCTTACACATGATGAGATATAACGGTGGAATTGAATGGGGGTTAGTGTAAAGGACATAGGGTGTATAAAAGTATATAAGAAAATGACCTATGGTGTACTTATTGAAGTCAAAGAACACGAAGTGTAATTTATAATATAAATAAAGGACAATCTGTGTAATTTAACCGATAATACTCATGACTTTTATTATTGTTATCAAGGGCAATGCCACTCGTATAATCATAACATATTTTCAGTTTCCACTTGATTTTACTAACAATGATCCTTATTGGCAAAATAAGGAAACATACATTCCTTGTAACGGAAATCAAATGTAAATTTACAATAATTACGTGAGTAAGATCGCCTTTGAATACAAAAGTGAAATTAAATAATACAATTGATCAAGTATATGAATTATTGTTGACTAATGACTTATATTTAAATTATTAAAGTTCAATTTATCTTTTTAATATTAAGAACAGCATCATTTAGTTATAATAAGATATTTATTTAGTTAATATCTAATATTCAAGCATTTTTTATGTAGATAAATTAAAATAAAATAAAGACTTAAAAATGTGTATATCTACTTCTACTATCTACCGTCTAGTATAACTGATCTGTACTATATAATAAATAAAGGTTTTCTAGTGTCACGTGTCGCCTCTATATTTATCCTCATCATTTTTTTCTCGCCCCTCTCTCTTATTTAATGCACTTCCTTTGAATAATATTATGTATTTAAAGAAAATAGTAATCTATATCTATACTATATAATAAATAAAGGTTTTTCCATTCCACGTGTCGTCTCCACATTCATTCTCGTCATTTTTTCCCGCCTTTCTCTTTTATTAAATGCAACTCCTATTTTTAACAAGAGTATATATTTAAAGAAAATATTAATTATACTAATAAAATACATTTATTTTAAATTATCACTTATGAAACTTTGAAAATATAATTATTTAACTTTTATTTTCAATCAAATAATAAATAAAAAAAATTACATTAAATAGTATTTAATTTATTTTCAAAACCCAATTATATATTAGTTTTTGCATATTTTAAGTTTTGTTTTCTATCCTTACTATATGATACATTTTTACACGTGTAACCTATACACATAAAGATTTAAAATTTTTATTTATTGATATTTTTCACTCCGTGTGTATACACGGGATCTAAACTAGTTACTAATAAATAATCTTACTTATCTAATAAATGAAAATATGAGATGATAAGTGTCACTCTCTGGTTCCTTCTCAGATTTATTTTCTCGTCTCTCTCTCCTATTTAATACTAATTTTTATGTTTCTCTCTCCTATTAAATAATTATATTAAATAATAATTATATTAAGAAACAAAATAAATTTAATTATGGATAGTTATTATATTATAACTAAATAAACTTAATATACGATTAATCATGCATAGTTATAATTCCCGACTTATTATATTTAAAAATAAATTATATTATGAATAGTTATTATATTATCAGACTGTTTGTACATTTTAATAAACTCAGCTATTTTAAACAAATAGATTAATTATTCGTTTCAATTTTTATCTACAAATTTTTGAATTCAAAATTTTATTTATCATTAATCATATTTTTATAAATTCTACACACTGAATACGATTTTATAGTCATGTAAGATCTAATTAAAAAAAGGCATTCAATCATATATTTATATCCAGATATCTAATATTTGTTATATCCCACTATAGTTATATCCCACTATATTTATATCCGGTATTTGTAGGTCCTGATTTCAGTCAGAAATCACTCAGATGATCGATTACACACACACAGGCGGAATCTGTGTGTATGGTGGTGAAACAGAGGAGATAAACAAATTTTGTGATAGTAACATGCTAACCACGCTCAGAAATCAACACAAACAGATATGAAATTGTAAGAACAACAGTATAAAACAACTGCAAATGTGTATTGATTCAGAAAATTGTGAAAGAGAAGGTTCAGGGTTACAGCCGCTAATCACACCCTAAACATTATCAAACTAGGCTATTTATAGTAGTTAACAGGTATCGAAACTATGTCAACCGAAACTAGTAGTTTCAGTTGAACATTTACAAGTGATAGAACAAACCTGTCGAAACTACTATCTATCGAAACTTCTAGTTTCGATTGAACAAATCTCAATCGAAACTAAGTAGTTTCGATGGCCCAGACTTAGTCTAATAAAAAACAGTAAATTACATAAACTAAAAATACAATTAAAAGGAAACTAAGGAATATTGTTCAAAATACACTAATGACAACAGCTTAATAAAATACATGACTCTATAATCTCCCCCTAACCTGTTGCATTACTGTCTTCAGCCCTTCACTGAGCAACTGGTCCTTCAGTCGGCTTTTGGATGTAAGGCTTCACGTGTAGGGTCACAATCCTCTGATAAGCCTTCGCATCTGCTTCATCATCATCACTATAAGCTTGGATGTGATTCTTGAACAGGACCTCCAGATCTTCAGGCTGAAATTTCAGCAGCTCCATTGGCTCAAAAATCACCATGTCTTCCTTTCCCTCACACTCTATCACGACACTTCCAATATTTGGATTGTAGTACCATCTTTTGAAGGTTTGGATTTGAACATGCACAGACTTGGGAAGGGTAATAGTTTGTGGGTTTCAGCTGGCTTGTACCTCAAGAAAACATAAGGTTTCTTGGTCTTAGGATGAAACCTAGTCTTTAAGATTTTCTTCTTTGTCTTTCTAGGCTTCATCCCTTTGAAGTCATTGTTGACTTGGTTGTGTAGAAAATGTTCAAAATCTGAAGCCATCATTACCTTCCCAGGGTTTTGAAGAAGAAGCTTGGCTAGATCTCTCAGATCATAGAAGGGAAGAGTTTGAAAGTCTGTCATGTTCTTGAAATGCTGAACTCCTCCCTTATCTCTTCTTATAATGAACAGCTTCCTTTCAGCATCATATTTCCATCCAACAGGAGGCCTTTTCAGCTCTTGATGCTCAACTATCCATTCATAAGTCTGAGGGCTCTCCTCTTCTACAATATTTCCCAACCACGGTTTCTTTGGGTTTGGATAGTTGGGATCATGAGTTGGTTGAATTTGAGCTTGAGTGGATTCAGGTTCAGTTGGAGTGAGTTCAGGTTTAGTTACTGTTGGCTTTAATATGTTGACCTGTACATCTGCTTCATTCTGATCCTCATCAGATATTACTTGGATCTCATCCCCCTCTTCTGTGAAGTATCTTATCTTTTCAGTCTCCTTGGTAAGATCTCTAGATATAGTTCATTAAAACCAAAATTGTCAATCTCATCCAGTAAGGCATTGAGTTCATCATCAGATGCAACGTCTTCTTCATCTAGAACACCACTTCAAAAAAAAATTCAGTTCCCTTCCCTCGCTCCCTAGCTGCTCTTCTTTCACTGGCAGAAGGAAGGTTGAACTCTGGTTTTTCAGTCTTTACTTTCACAGCTTCCTTTGTCTTGGCAGTAGGGCCAGTATAGATAGTAATGCCAGACTCGGGGTCAGTGAAAAAGGCAGGGGAAGAGGGTTCAACACCATATGTGGTCTCCCCTAAGCTGCAGAAGTTGTTGCTGGTTCAGAAGTCTTGATTAGTGAAGCTTTAAGTTGCTCAACAAGTTCAGCTAATGCTTTGAATTCTTGTTGTTGTTTTGAGATAAGCTTCTGTTGAGTTTCCAGCTGAGTTTGCTGGACATCAAGTTGGGTGTGTAAACCCCCAACTTCCAGCTTCAAGTCCTTAACCTCCTCCTTACATTCATCCAGCTCAGTCTTCAAACTTTCAATAACTTTATCTTTCTCTTCAATATGATCTTGTAATTTCTTCACTTCCAAACTGAGAGTCTTGACTCTTGGGACTGAAGATGTTGGTTCATGAGTGGGTGATGTAGGTGGTGTAGGGATAGGTAAATGTTGTGGAGAAGGTGGTGGAGTTGGTTGAGGTGTTGGTTGTGGTGTTAGTTGGGGTGTTGGTTGGGGAGTGTCAAATAACGAATCAGAAGAAGATGACAAATATTCAAATCCCGTCTTAATCTTCTTTGCCTTAGGCTCCTCTTCTTCATAGTCAAGTCCAGAGTCGGCTTGTATCTTGGATGAGGATGCAGGAGGCTTAGTCCTTTCATCAGAATCAGACTTGTAATAGTCAGAGCCATAGATCCCTGTATCCAGAGTCCCACTTGACTATGCAACATCCTTTTGAGCTACCTGAATGTTTTCTTCAATCACAGCTTGTTGAACTTGTTCAATCTCAGGATTAAGTAGAGGAGCATCAAACACCGGCTCATCAAGGTGTTGTTCTTCTTCTTGGTCATGAGGTATTTCCATTTCAACCTCAGGTTCAGCTTCTTGTTGGTTACCTTGATCTAGTTCCATTTCCTCTTCTTCTTCCTCAGATGATGACAATTCAACTTCTAGATCTGGATCCACATCAGGAATAAACTCTTCCTCTTATCCAATAATGTGACTAAACAGAGGAATATCAGCAATGGCTCTGTTGGTCCTTTTGTTCAAACTCTTCATGTAGCTGAGAGTCTTGGCCATCATTTAATCAAACACAAATACGTTTCCACCTTGTTGAAGATCTAGATGTAGGTGGTTGATTATGATCTGAAGGAATCTTGGGTAAACCTGAAACTTCTCCTTAATAGCTCCTGTCAAATTTTCTTTGAGCTGTCTAAATATCAACCCTGAGAAGTTGTAATTCCTGCCTTTAATCAATCCCAAAATAGCGAGATGCTACCATGATATTTGCTGAGTCAAAGCCACCTTTTCCGATGGAGAGGCAGTGAATGAATACATAAACAATGTATCTCTAATGGCTTGGAATGGAGTTCTTTATAATTTGACCACTCTTGAACTCATCAGGATGACCCAGTCTTCTGAAACACTCTTTGACATAGAAGGTTAGGAATTCTGTTGGTGCCTCTGGGTTGTCATTGAATTGCAGCACCTCTCTAACAGTAGCTTCAGAGAATAAAACTTCTTGGCCACGAACAATTGCCCTTATATGCTCCATATTTTTAACAGTTATTATCTCTGCAGTCTCCCAAAACTCCCTTATTGTGGTCTCAAATACAAGTAGGTTGTGACTTATGGCAAAGCTGATATTGGAGTTTGCCAGAAAATTCAAGACTTGAACAAACTCTACACTCTTTGGATCATTTGCATTAAGGAAGGCACAGACATTGTGTCTTTTTACAAATAATATATCCATATCTGCAAACACACAAGATTAATCAGGTTTGATACTTAGAGAAATTTCAGAGTAAACCTGATCGAAACTATTTGAACCAACACTTAGAAAATTTCTGAAACAAGCCCTATTGAAACTACCAGTTTCGATTGAGTAAACACAATCGAAACAACAAGTTTCGGTCAACACTTAGAGAAATTTCAGAAACATCCTTATCGAAACTACTTAGTTTCGGGTGAAGGAACATAATCGAAACTACAAGTTTCGGTCAATACTTAGAAAAAATCATCTAAGACCATATCGAAACTAAGTAGTTTCGGGTGAAGACATTTCAATCGAAACAACATGTTTCGATCCAAATACTTAAAAAAAATTAAACCATCAACCGAAACTAAGTAGTTTCGGGCAACAAAACTTGATCAAACTGTCTTAGGCAAATTTGGGTATCGAAACTATTAGTTTCGATTAAAAAAACCTGTTTAAATTTAAAAAAAACTCAGTTTAAAGAGAAACACCCCTTTTATCGAAACTATTAGTTTCGATGCCCAAAACCTTGAACAGTTTATTTAGAATCAAACACACATAATCAAGACTCAAAGATGTTTACAGACTTATATACATATCAAGCACACAAAAAAGACAAAAGAAAGAGTAAGAGTAGCCTGTGATTATCGAAACTTCATCTTACCGATGATTCAAAGACAAATCTGCAAATATGAACACAAAGATGTAAGTTATCAACAATGGTAAGTTTATGAACAAGATCTAAGCCCTAATCTGCCATTAAGATGAGGTGACAGTCGTAAAAACCTTTCAAACTCAAACCCTAGGTATGTTCATCTGTAGTTTCACAGTAAAACCACAAACATCATTACCTGATGATGTAGACGACGGAGGAATCAGATGAAAAACCACTGATTTCGCAAACTTAGACTGAGGCCTTTTGAGAGCTTTTGTGTGAGAGAACAAAGGTGTAAAGATTCAAAGAGAATAAAGTGATGCTTGACAAAGACGAAACCCGATTATGAAGACATTCAATTTTCCCATATGACAAAAGACCAAAATGCCCCTGTCGAAACTACTAGTTTCGATAGGGCAATGAAGTTTCAGGTGACTGGAATTTTTGGGTGACTGAGATAGTTTCGATAGTAATGAGACAGAAACTAAAAACAGAACTAACTTATATACAACCTACTAAACTATAGAAATGAAATAAAAATAAAATAAAACTATACAAAATATTCACACTTATCCTTTTAGAAAAGATCCAGCATGAGATCAAATCTGGTCAGTCTCTTCAAACACTTTCTTTTGTAATCAACTACTGTGAGTCTCTGAAGATAGCTGATATTTGTGCAAAGTAAACCCGAATATTTGTTTGTACATAGTTTTTTCATGTGATTAACTGGTACCATTTAAGCATGATATAAGGTGTACCCCACATATTGAAATAAAATGGTCTTGAAACTCTTTCTGATTAACTAATGTACCATCTTAGTAATTTCAAAATACCACCAAAATAAAATAAGAAATCCAAGTGGATTAGAAGATTTTAAAATAAAAAAATATCCAAGTAGATATTAAAAAGTACGAACATTCTAGATATTTGCGTAAGCAAAACAGAAGAAGTCGTAAAATTATCCAAGCGGAATTGAAAATGTTGAACACCCGAGATATTTGCATAAGCAAAACAGACGGGGTCAAATCAACCAAGTGGATGGGAAAAAGATGAACACCCAAGATCTTTGCGTAAGCAAAATATACGGGGTCATCGGCGGTAAATATCATTACTTTGACGGTCACCTGGCGTATGAATAGGAATCCAACACGTAGGACTATATCTGATTGAATTGGTTTTCTTAATAGATAAAATGGGTTAGATGTTTCAATAATGGGTTCAAACACACAAGTATGAGATAAGATTTAGGTTTTCACACTACTGAAAAGTTTTAACCATATGCCGGGCCTACCAGCTATATCTTAGTAAACACCATCGCTTTTGGTCCATTCCATTTTCAAGAGATGTGATCAGACACTATCATTTCTCAAAGGTCAGATTCAATTTTCCTAAAACACAGAATTTTGATACCACTTGAAAGGTTAGAATGTATAGAAATATGTTCAAGCATAACTATGCAATTTCTTTTTCTTTTAAAACTAAAAACAAAGCAATTCTTTTCAATATAACAAAATGATTTCAATTTCTCCCTCAAAAGATTTGCTTGTAAAATAAGAATTAACTGTACCGAGAATAAAATCTTTTTGGTAATTTTCCAGAATTCTAAGCCTAAACATAGAGCAGCTAATATACACAAGGATTACTGAAAATTGATCATGCCGGGCATCTACACCAGTTGGGCAAATCTGGCAGAGTCAAAGGCTTTTGTGAAGATGTCTGCGGTTTGCTTGTCGGTTTTGACTTCAACGATTTGGATATGTTTCTTTTCAACACAGTCACGGATAAAGTGATGTTTGATCTCATTGTGTTTGGTTTTGGAGTGCTGAACTGGGTTTTTGGTGATATGGGGAATGACAGTGTTGTCACATAGAATTGGTGTCTCATGGAATGTGATCTCATAGTCAAGCATCTGATGGTGTATCCATCTGACTTGGAACAACAAAGGGCTGCGGCAATGTATTCGGTTTCGGCGGTGGATTGTTTCTTACATTGCCATGAGACAAGGCAGTTGCCAAGGAACTAACAACCTCCAGAAGTAGATTTGGGGTCTAAGTTGCATCCCCTATAGTCCGAATCTGAATAAGCCATAAGATCAAACAAATCATTTTCAGGATACCAAAGACCCAATTTTGGCTTATACTTTAAATATCGCAAGATACGTTTGACAGCAACTAAATGAGAGAGTTTAGGATTAGCCTGAAAACATGCATACAAGCACACTGTAAACATGATGTCAGGTCTGCTGGTAGTGAGAGGCATGAGAGATCCTATCATAGAGCGATAGTGTGACAATTTGACTTTTTAGGTTAACCCCGTTAACTATTCCGTTAAGTTTCCTATTAAAAACTTAACCCCGTTAACTAAATCTAACCCCAGGGACTGATTCTGTCACAAATCCAACTCAAAACTACAGGGACTAGTTGTGTTAGTATGCTAAATCATAAAAATTGACTTCTCAAAGTCAAAATCAGCAAATTTGGTTCCTGTTGACTTTTTGAAGTCAAATCCGTGGTCAATTGATCAAAATTCACAAAATTAACCTCAAATCCGTTGGAATTCATAACGAAATCAAGTCTTAATAACAATAATCAATCATTATTAGGACCTTAATCATAATCAATTCAAATTAAACTCAAATTATGATCGTGGTTTTCGTAACCGTCGACTTCATTTTCCATTATCATCAAATCCGACAAATTTCTGTATTGCCTTCACGAATTGAGACACTGCACACACTCGACGAACCTCTCTGAAGCTTTTGCACAAACTTAATTGGCCGGAATAGCAGTCGAAGACGCCGGGGACCTCTCGTCGGAATCGCGATTGGGTTCTAGCCGAACACCATCAATTCGAAAACAACTCAGGTATCTAATCATACCCTCAGACTCGCCTTCATCTCTATAATGAAATCCCTAACATATCTAGGGCTTATAACACCAAATTTAACTCGAACCAATTCTAGGGTTCATAAGAAATCGGATTTGGGGCTTTTGATTCTAGACTTGTTCTCAATGCAATTAAATCATACCATTAGTTTCGAAATATTCAGTTTAATGATAACCCCATGTTAATTGAATTGAACAACATCCAATTTTACAAAATCAGATTCTGGAGTTCATTTGAAAACGTTTTAATCAAACTCTAACCTAGACACAATGTTAATCCAATTAAACTTTATGGTTAGAATCGCCATAATCAATCCTTTGAAAGCCCTATTCTAATTCGAACATATAACATCGAATTTGTGGGGAACCGATTCTAGGGTTTATCATGGTTCGGGTTTAATCGAGCACTGATCTGAACACAACCTCAATGCAATTAAACTTTATGGGTAGTTTCGAAATCCCTCAATCGGTATTAGCTCTTTGAATCGAACCACTTTTAATATCAAATTCAACAGATCTTATTCTTAGTTCTAAAACTAGGGTTTCGACCCGTTTTTCTATAATCTAACGATTTTAAACTCGTTAAACTCGCAATTGAAACTGGCTACAGAATCGCCAAGGCCCTATTTATAAAACCCCTATATTGTCTTGTTCGGTCATAACCGGAATCGACAGGATTGGACTGGGAATCGATCGCGATGTATACGGAAGGGATATCATAGAAACCCGGATGTTAAAACCATTCTGTCTCGGGTTTGTTTGCGAATCCCTAGCGGGTGGGACTGGTTAGAGCGATGTGTGTGTGTGGGAGAGACCCGGGTTCGAGACCGGGCTCCCACAATTATTTTTAAAACATTTTTCTGGATTATTAAATTAATAAAAATCAAACCTTTTAATATTGTATTATTATATAAATGGGTTTTAACCCGGAAAACAACCCGTAGGCTCGGGTTTGAAATATTAGTTTGTTTTTATAAATTATACCCACTTTTATAATTTATACATTATTATTATTATTAAGTAAAAATAATATATTTATATTATTTTTAAGCCGTAAACTCGTGTAAAATAATATTTTTATATTATTATCAAATTGTGACCCGTATTATTAAATAATATATATTTATATTATTTCAAATCATTTTATAACGCCGTAAATCAATCGAGACTAAATAATAATATAACTAATTATATTATCCACTCGTATATATATATATATATATATTATTATTTATGTCGTTCGTCGCGTAAAGTAATTCCTAAACCCGTGGACACGTTCGTCCACTCTCGTTCATTGGAACGGTTCTTTAAGACGTTCCTTCCGTGTCACAGTCACAATTCCCATTATCGTTCCTAATTTATATGTTTATAATTTTAGGACATTCGTAGGTCTTTTGAGACTTACACTCGTGGTTCCAACTTACTTCTAGTGTGAAACTACCTTCAACGCCAAGCAGGTGAGTTTTCACGGCCCCTTTTTACTGTTTTAACTTGGGGGAGAAAACATGCTTAAACTACTTTTGAGATTTTGCATTTCATATGCTATCAATGTTAAAGCTAAGTGTAACACGCTATCACAGAAAGTACTCATCTTATCTCGAACCGTTAATATGGATCTTAGCAAGGTAATATTTAGTAGTACTACTGGGTTTGACAAATCCCACCCGCGTTAGTCGCGCTAACTCGATTAGATATCGAACGGGTGAAATGTTAGCCTACTCACACCGCCAGTGTTGATAGACCTGGCAGGAAGCAAGAAACAAACAGTCAGCTTCGGTTGCGAGCACTTGAGCTAAACATGAACATAGGTTAGCTACCTAATGACCATAAATCTGGTAAACGCTTACGTATTTAATTGAAACCTGTGAACTCACCAACCTTGTGTTGACACTTTTTCTTACATGTTTTCTCAGGTCGCTAAGATAAGACACAAGGTGCACGTTAGGACATGCATGGAATTCAACTATTTCACTTATGATATATTTTATGACTTCCTTGTATTGTATTTTGGCTGGTTGGACATTTTGGACTTTTGGACTTTGGTTTTGGGCGCGTGTATTTTACGCATTTACTTTCTTTACGCTTCCGCATTGATACTCTGATTTGAATGGTATTTTCATTTTGAGTCCCATGTAGAGTCGTTCAAAGTAACTAATGTCTGAGATCCTGGTTAGTCACTTCCCAAAACGGTAAAACTCCGTTAGTTGAAATTTGGGGGTGTGACAGATAAAGGTGCTGATCAACGCTCTTGCCATCCAAATCGGGAGACAGACAATGTCTAACTTCCATGGGAGTTTTGACTGGATGGGATTAATCCATTTTGAACTTGGTCAGGATTTCTTTAACATATTTCTTTTGATGAATGAGAATTTCTGACTCGGACTAATCAACTTGCAGTCCAAAAAAAAACTTCATCTCTCCCATAGAGCTCATTTCAAACTTAGAACGCATCACTTCTTCGAATTCTTTGCATAGACGAGGATTTGTGGATCAAAAGATGATATCGTCCACATAAATTTGCACCATGATTGTATCCTCTCCATCCTTCCGTTTAAACAGAGTTTGGTCAATTGCTCCTCGTGTGAAACCATTATCAAGCAGATGCTTAGATAACGTCTCATACCACGCGCGAGGTGCTTGATGAAGACCGTACAATGCCTTGTCTAATTTGTACACACGGTCTGGAAAGTTAGGATCAATGAAACCCGGCGGCTGCTTGACATAAACCTCTTCTTGAACCTTTCCATACAGAAATGCGCTTTTGACATCCATTTGATGAACAGTGAAGTTCATATAGGCTGCATAGGTGAGAAACATTCTGATGGCTTCCAAGCGAGCCACTGGTGCAAAAACTTCCTCAAAGTCAATTCCTTCTTCCTGATAGAATCCTTGAACAACCAAACGGGCTTTATTCCAAACCACAATTCCTCCTTCATCCTTTTTGTTGTGAAATACCCAACGAGTGCCGATAGGTACTTTGTTCTTAGGAAGATCCATCAGATTCCACACATTCAGTTTTGAGAATTGTTGTAACTCTTCTTGCATTGCTTCCACCCAGCTGTTTTCAAGCAAAGCTGCTTTAATGTTCTTAGGTTTTACTTGAGATATGAAGCACGAGAACATACTGTTATCTAATGCATCACATGCACTACGGGTACGAACACCCACATTGAGCGGACCAATGATGTTGTCGGTGGGATGATTCTTGTGAATTCTCAACTGAGGAATCTCATCTTCTTCCAAGAGTTATCCAGATTTGTGATGTTATTTGCAGGAGGATCAACTTCATCAACAATGGGATCTTCAACAGTTGATTGTGGGGCAACATCTACTATTGGGATAGTGTTGTCTTCAATAGTTTCACTTTTTGCACCAGAACCGGAAGAGTCCACATTAGATTCAGCATCAGCAGGGGCAGGGATTTCATTTTGGATGGATGAGGAAGAACTTGGATCATTTATATTTCCTATACTGTTCACAGAAAAGTAAGGATTAGCAGGAGTTAATTCATTTAAAAACACAGGAAGGTTAAATGATTTAAACAAAGATTTGACATCAAAAAGCCAATCAGGACCATCCCTAGCGTCCGTATGATTGCTTTCATGCCAATTGATATCAATAGATTCTAGCACCATCCTTTTCTGTTTGTTATAGACACGAAATGCCCGTTGATTAGATGAATAGCCCACAAAATAGCATTCATCGGCTTTGGCTTCAAACTTGTTTAGCCGATCAGAAGTATTCAGCATCGTGCACACACACCCAAACTTTCTGAAGAAATCAATACCTGGCTTTCGCTTGTACATGATCTCATAGGGTGTCTTGTTGCAGCTTTTGGTGATGAGAAGCCGATTTTGCACAAAACATGCAGTGTTGACCGCCTCGGCCCAAAAAGTCACGGGAAGCTTGGAATCAACAATCATAGTTCTTGCAGCTTCAATCAACATGCGGTTTCTCCTTTCAGCTACACCATTCCGTTGAGGAGTACGCGGTGCACTGAATTGCCGAGAAATTCCTTTGCTTTCACAGAAGGAATCAAGAGTGGCATTCCGGAATTCTGTTCCATGATTGCTGCGGATAGTCTTCACACTAAGATTGAAGAGGTTCTTAATTTGAAGCAGATAAGTCTTCAGAATCTCTGGCGTCTCGTCTTTCTTAGCTAGGAAGAACACCCAAGTAAACCGAGAGAAGTCATCGGTTACTAACAAACAGTAGGATTTGCGTCCGAGACTCATGATACTCACAGGACCCAAGAGATCCATGTGAAGTAATTGGAGAGGGGAGTCAATGAATTTGTGGCTTTGGGCTTATTTGAAGATTTGTGTTGTTTTCCCTTGGAACATGAGATACAGTGTTCCACAGGAGAAAAATATTTGAGAGGCAAACCGGTGACAAGGTTTCCTTGAACCAGACGGTTCATGGTTTTGAAATTTATGTGTCCCACCTCTTATGCCACAAAAATGATTCATCTTCAGAATCCCTTGAAAGAAAGCATGATTCTATTCCCGATGGGTTGTTCATATCCAAGATATAAGTGTTGTATCTTCTGGGAGCACGCATGGGAATGAGTTCTTCTACAATCACTACTCCAGGTTTCAAGATCAGTCATTCTCTTGAATTGAACAGGGCACAAAAGTCTTTATCACAGATCTGAGAGACGCTTAACAGATTGTACTTCAATTAGGGAACGAAGTTGACATGCTCCAGACTATTTACACCATTAGATATTGTTCCATGACCTTCAATCTTTCTCCCCTTGGATTGCCAGCAAAAGCTACATAATCTCCATCCATTGGATTATAATCTTGCAGCAAGTTAAATTGACTGGTCATATGTCTTGAACATCCACTATCTACATGCCAGATGTTATCTCAGGTTCTTCTTGCTTGATCATATACACAACAAATTACTTAGACAATTTTACCAAGTCTATTGCTATCAAGGAGTTTCTTGTCAATATAAGACATTTTAAGAAAATCATAATCAGAATCCTCCTTAGATGAAACATAATCATCAAATAAAACATTATTTTTAATTTTCCAGGTTCTTTTCAAACTATTTTTAGCATTTTTAAATCTTTTACGCCTAGATTTTATACAATGAGGAGACTTAGACGGCACATTTGAATTCAATAAAATTTTGTGTAACATCCCAAAAATAAAACGACAGTTATAATAACGGAATAAACGAACGAGGCATGGCGGGTCGGGTCGGATGGGTCAGCTGGTTATAAATAGCCTATGCCACCCTTTTTCTCTCATTTGCAACTTTTAGAGAGGGAAACCGTAGAGAGAGAAACTTGGCGGATCGACCCGAGACTTCAGCAAAGTGTTACTCCATAACTCGTGAGAAGAACCTCCGGATCAGAAACTCGATTCAGTAACAATCCGACCTAAATCTGAGTTTTAGTTCGTTTTTAGGTTTTTCGGGTTTTGGGTGAAAAGGTAAGGCATGAACGGATGAAACTGAAAGATAATCATGGATTTGAGTTCCTTAATGGAAAACGAACGTTTTGAATGCAACAGGTTCGGGATCTTGACATGATCAGACTCGAATGCGAAAGTTAGGGTTTTTCGCGAAGAACAGGTCGTGCGCACTTACTAAGTGCGCACGGAGCAGGTCCTGCGCACTTGCTAAGTGCGCAGGAGGAGGGACCTGCGCACTTGCTAAGTGCGCAGGAGGAGGGACCTGCGCACTTGCCAAGTGCGCAGGCAGCAGGGTCTGCGCACTTGCCAAGTGCGCAGACATCAGAACTGGTTCAGTGAAGTCAGTATGTTAGAATGGTTAAACCGTTAGAGTCGGTATTGGTCTGATGTGTATTTAACTAATCAATTCAGATCAGAAGTGACGTTGTTGGACCTTCGTTTAGGACAACCGAGACTAGCTTATAAGGTGAGTTCTAGAAGCCCTCTTTTAAATGTTTTAATAATGTTTTTGGGCTGGTGTGCATACGTAACGATGTGACTATTTTATAAAACGATGTTTATGAATGTTGTATGTGACGTTTTATAAAATGATGTTTATGAACGATGTTTTGGAAGGAAGGGTTACGAAAGAAGTGTTTATGAAATATTTTGCCAAAAGAAGTTTATGAAGTGTTTTATGAATGAATGAATGAATGATTTTTTTATAAAACGTACGAATGCTTTAACTGAAGTTTTGAAGTAAAAGAAGTGAAGTTTTGAAGTAAAAGAAGTGAAGTTTTGAAGTAAAAGAAGTGAAGTTTTGAAGTAAAAGAAGTGAAGTTTACGAAAGTCACAAACGAACGAATCTGCCAATATTCCTTAGGGAATGAAGGTTACGGGAAGGGGAAGTATGTTATGGGCTTTTACCTTTTAGGGGCCTTTGTGGCTGGCCAACTGTTGTACAACTGGGGTGATGACGGTCACCAAGGGGATTATCGTGATCCTTGAAGTTTGGTACGATTTACCTTACGGGGTAGTCGTGCTTGAAGTTTGGTACTTGCGCCTTACGGGGCGCAGTGCTTGAAGTTTGGTACGTGTCATCCTTGTTATGCCGTGCTTGAAGTAGTGTTGAATAACCTAAGTATCGGGCCCTGGGAGTTCTTCACCCGAAGGACAGTATGGTGATTGATGGGCCTAGTGGTGGTGATCTTTAGGTTATTCAGCCAGTATGTGACGTTTGGATTTGACGGTTACGAGAAGGCGCAGATTCGATATGTTCGTTGACTTATGTTTATGAAGTGTTATGTTTTGTTATTGCATTATTTTACGTACGCTTTTTATTAAATGAAGTATGAAGTTATGTTTTTGGCAAATTATTTGAAGTTAATGTTTTATGTTAAAACTAGAACTCACCAGCGTAGCTGACTTTTTAGTATGCACATTCAGGTTAAGGCAGGTATGAATGATGGACGGTGATGCTTGGCAAACGAGAAGAGTTACCCGGTTGATCATGAAGACTGGCATCCCATTATGATTAGATTATGATATGTTTATGTAATAGAATATGTTACGATTCTGTTGTTAAACAATGTAATAGTTATGTTTATTTGAAGTATTTTCCGCTGCGTTATTTGATAATCAAGTTTAAGAACTGTTTGTGAATGAGTAAATCCAACAAGTGAGGCCTCCCAGGTTTGGGGCCTTACAAGTTGGTATCAGAGCAATAGTTTGAGAGATTCGGACACTCCTAGTGTCTGAACTTAAACTGTGAATGGGACCGAAAGCGGATGCCAGTACGGGTAACTCGAGGCACAGCATCAGGTACGAAGGTAGTATATATTTACGTATATAGTGTGCCTTAGAAAGGGTTAGGTAAGGACTTGTGTTCTGATTAAATCACAAAGGTGGTCAAATAGAAATCGAAAGGTAGTGTAATGGTTAATTGCAGATGGCCAGTGTATATTAACATCTTACAGTACTTATTGAATTTTATTTGTTAACTAGCGTGATAACATTGGATTCTTGTCTTATAGAACAAAATGGCAAGAAGAGGAAACGAAAGGCGTGGTGGCCGTACCGGTGGTCGTACCGGCGGTCGAAATGGTGGGCGTGGCAGGATCCCCGCGCGCCAAGAGTATAGTGAAGAAGGAAGTGTTCACACTGAACCGGCGGTTAGTGTGCATGGAGTTGAGTAGACACAGGTTGAAGAACAACCTTTCACTTTTGAACCAGAAGTGAGGGCAACTATAGCTCGAGAGTTCTTCGAGTTGATGAAGGCTTCTCTGCCAGGTCTGTTAGCTGAAGCGATGAAGAAGGTTAACGAGACGGGTGGGTCCAACACGGCAGTTGGTACCCCGAACACTGAGGCAATTAACGCACCGCTTAACCGCGGATGCGACTATAAGTCCTTTAAGGCATGTGACCCACCGGTCCTCACTGGAAGGAAAGACGTGGTGGCTACATTTGATTGGGTGATCCGTATGGAAGCTGCCATTCATCTCAGCGAATGCCGGGCGGATCAAGTGGTGAAATTTGCTGCTAACTCCTTAAGAGAGGAAGCATCCCATTGGTGGGAAGGTGTACGTCAAGCAAAAGGGAGCGAGGTTGTGGATGCGATGATGTGGGCCGACTTGAAAACTTTGGTGATCAAGAATTTCTGCCCAAGGAACGAGATTGAGAAGGTAGAGAGGGAATTTCTGGGTTTAAAGGCCGGGAGCATGATGCACCGGCAATACACAACCCGATTCAATGAACTGGCACGTCTGGTGCCACATCTTGTCACGACTGAGGAAAGAAAGATTGCATGCTACATACAAGGACTACCGGACTAGGTCCGCACCTATGTTAAGGAAAACGCCCCTACTACTTATGATTCGGTAGTAGAACTGAGCGCTGTGGTATTTGATGATCTGGCGCTGAACGTCGTTGCCATTGAAGAGCCCAAGAAGAAGCTGAGTTTTCCCTCTAAACGATCGGGTGGGAAGTTGTTTGGGGCTCGGGACAAGCAGGCCAGGGTAGGCGAGGCGACAGTCTGTGGAAGATGTGGGGTAAGACATACGGGTGAATGTCGGTTAGGGTCTAATCTATGCTTTAAATGCGGAAAAACCGGACACTATTCCCGTGAATGCCCGCAAGGCTTCAAATGCTACAACTGTGGGGAAGGTGGTCATATGAGCCGGGAATGCACCAAGCCCAGAATGGGTCAAGCCGGGAAAGGGAAAGGCCCGGAGAAGAAAGAAGAGTGACCCCGAGCAAAGACTCGCGCCTATGCGCTGACGCAGGAACAGGCCAGGGCGGACCCCGACGTGGCGTCAGGTACGTTCATCCTTGACAACACTCTTGTTTCTGTGTTATTTGATTCGGGTGCCAGTAAGAGTTTTATATCTGCGACTTTTTGTAAACGAGTGAAGTACAATGTGAGTAAGCTAGAAAGAGCCTTTAGCGTAGAAACCGCTGAGGGTAGAACCGCGAGAGTGACCGATGTAGTTGACAACTCCATGATAAAGATAGAAGGTCATAGATTCCCTGTCAGATTGTTTGTTATGGTTTTGGGAGGGTTTGATGTTGTGTTGGGTATGGATTGGTTAACTGCCAATGAAGCACAAATCATATGTAAACGAAAAATAATCCAACTCAAGGCTCCGGATGGTAGCAAATTCGAGGTTTTTGGAGATCGTGACGCCCCGATGCCAAACGTCATCTCGATGATTAAGGAAACAAATTACTTGAGGCGCGGATGCGAGGCTTATCTGGTGTACGTAATTGACAAGTGTAAGGAAGTGAAGGAACTAGACGATGTACCCATGGTACGCGAGTACCCAGAGGTGTTTCCAGAGGATTTGCCTGGGATACCACCCGATAGAGAAATTGAGTTCCGAATTGACTTAGTACCAGAAGCCCAGCCCGTGGCTAAGGCTCCGTATCGACTAGCACCGGTGGAGATGAAAGAGTTAACGGCACAACTAGACGAGTTACTTGAGAAAGGATTTATCCAACCGAGCATCTCGCCGTGGGGTGCTCCGGGTTGTTTGTGAAGAAGAAAGACGGTTCGATGAGAATGTGTATTGATTATCGTGAGTTGAATAAACGTACGGTGAAGAACAAGTACCCTTTACCAAGGATCGACGACCTGTTCGATCAATTGCAAGGCGCAAGTTGGTTCTCAAAAATCGACCTTCGGTCCGGGTACCATCAATTGAAGGTGAGGGAAGAAGACATACCGAAAACTGCATTTCGCACGCGTTATGGACATTTCGAGTTCCGCGTAATGTATTTTGGATTAACGAACGCCCCTGCAGCGTTCATGGATTTGATGAATAGAGTTTGTCGACCAATGCTGGATCGATCGGTAATCGTGTTCATCGATGATATCCTTATCTACTCCAAGAATGAGGGTGATCACGCATGTCACTTAAAGGAGGTGTTAGAGGCTCTGAAGAAAGAGAAACTGTATGCTAAGTTCTCCAAATGCGCGTTCTGGCTTAGGGAAGTCCAATTCCTAGGTCACGTCATTAACCCGAACGGCATTATGGTTGACCCAGCAAAGATAGTGACGGTAAGGGAATGGGACATTCCTAAGACGCCAACCGAAATCTGTAGTTTCTTAGGATTGGCAGGCTACTATCGGAGATTCATCCAGGATTTCTCTAAAATAGCTTCGCCATTGACAAAGCTGACACAGAAGGAGGTAAAGTACGAATGGGGTTCGACCCAGGATGAGGCGTTTAAGGAATTGAAAGAAAAGCTAACCCAAGCTCCAGTCTTGGCCCTTCCCGAGGGCAATGAAGACTTAGTGGTATACTCTGACGCTTCGGGTCAGGGATTGGGATGCGTGTTGATGCAACGCGGAAGAGTGATCCCGTATGCGTCACGACAGTTGAAGACTCACGAAGCTAATTATCCAACCCACGATTTGGAACTTGCTGCTGTCGTATTCGCATTGAAAATCTGGAGGCACTACCTTTACGGGGTGAAGTTTACTATTTACTCTGACCACAAAAGTTTGAAGTACTTCTTCGAACAAAAGGAACTTAATATGAGACTGAGGCGATGGTTGGAACTGTTGAAAGACTATGACTGCGAAATAATATACCATCCTGGAAAGGCAAACGTGGTGGCTGACGATCTAAGCCGAAAGGATGCACCTACTCCTATTAGAGTGAAAGCTTGCCAGTTAGTGGTAACATCAGATGTGATGAGGGAAATTGAAAGAACTCAAGATGAAGCACTTAAGGAAGAAAACATTAAGCAGGAAAGGATGGTTGGCCAAAGGGAAAAGTTGGAATATAACACCCTTGGTGTTAGGACACGTTTTGGACGGGTATGGATACCTATGGGTGGCGAGCTTAGAACCAAAATCTTGGATGAGGCTCATAAGTCTCGATACTCTATCCATCCTGGCACCAATAAAATGTACTAAGATCTGAGAAAGGAATACTGGTGGCCTGGGATGAAACATGAGGTGGCAAAGTATGTAAGCAAGTGCTTGACTTGCTCACAAGTAAAGGCCGAACACCAGAAACCGTATGGAAAGATCCAACCACTTGATATACTGGAATGGAAGTGGGAACACATTACCATGGACTTCATAACCAAGCTACCTCGCACAGCTAAAGGTCATGATACCATTTGGGTAATTGTGGACCGTTTAACGAAGAGTGCTCATTTCCTACCTATTCGCGAGACGTTCTCGTCAGAAAGGTTAGCGGAAGTATTTATTAAAGAAGTAGTAGCACGGCATGGGATGCCTTTGACGATCGTATCTGACCGGGACACACGATTCACATCGAGGTTCTGGAAAAGATTTCACGAGGCTATGGGCACGAGGCTTAATATCAGCACGGCATACCACCCACAAACGGATGGTCAGTCCGAAAGGACCATTCAGACATTGGGGGATATGCTTCGTGCTTGTATTATCGATTTCGGCGGCAGTTGGGACAGTCATCTGCCGTTAGCCGAATTCTCCTACAACAATAGTCATCACACGACGATAGGCATGCCGCCTTACGAAATGTTGTATGGGAGAAGATGTAGGACCCCGGTTTGTTGGGGTGAGATTGGACAGAAGGAATTAGGAAGTCTTGAAGTCGTAAGAGAAACATCGGAAAGGTTTGATCAAATCAAAGCACGAATGAATGCCGCACAAGATCGTCAGAAGTCCTATGCGGATAAACGACGAAGGCCTATTAAATTTGATGTTGGGACAGAGTAATGTTGAAAGTGTCACCCTGGAAGGGAATCATACGATTCAGGAAGAGAGGAAAGTTAAGTCCGAGGTTTGTCGGACCATTCAAGATAATGGCACGGGTTGGGGAAGTCGCTTATCGGTTGGAGTTGCCTGATGAGTTAAGTGGGATTCATCCTACTTTCCATGTATCACACTTGCGAAAGTGTTTGGCGGATGAATCGGCTCACGTACCACTTACTGACATTGAGGTTGACAACAACCTTAATTACATCAAAGAACCCGTGGCCATCCTTGATCAGAAGGAGAAACGTTTACGTAATAAAGTTATCCAATTGGTTAAAGTCCAATGGAAGCATCGAAAGGGATCGGAAGCCACTTGGGTAACGGAGAAGGAAATGAGGGAGTCGTACCCTCATCTATTTGACTTACGATAGGTTTCGGGGACGAAACCTATTGTAAGGGGGTAGACTTGTAACATCCCAAAAATAAAACGACAGTTATAATAACGGAATAAACGAACGAGGCATAGCGGGTCGGGTCGGGTCGGATGGGTCAGCTGGCTATAAATAGCCTATGCCACCCTTTTTCTCTCATTTGCAACTTTTAGAGAGAGAAACCATAGAGGGAGAAAGTTGGCGGATCGACCCGAGACTTCATTAAAGTGTTACTCCATAACTCGTGAGAAGAACCTCCGGATCAGAAACTCGATTCAGGTAACAATCCGACCTAAATCTGAGTTTTAGTTCGTTTTAGGGTTTTTCGGGTTTTGGGTGAAAAGGTAAGGCTTGAACGGATGAAACTGAAAGATAATCATGGATTTGAGTTCCTTAATGGAAAACGAACGTTTTGAATGCAACAGGTTCGGGATCTTGACAAGATTAGACCCGAATGCGAAAGTTAGGGTTTTTCACGAAGAACAGGTCATGCGCACTTGCTAAGTGCACACGGAGCAGGTCCTGCGCACTTGCTAAGTGCGCAGGAGGAGGGACCTGCGCACTTGCTAAGTGCGCAGGAGGAGGGACCTGCGCACTTGCTAAGTGCGCAGGAGGAGGGACATGCGCACTTGCTAAGTGCGCAGGAGGATGGGTCTGCGCACTTGCCAAGTGCGCAGACATCAGAACTGGTTCAGTGAAGTCAGTATGTTAGAATGGTTAAACCGTTAGAGTCGGGATTGGTCTGATGTGTATTTAACTAATCAATTCATATCAGAAGTGACGTTGTTGGACCTTCGTTTAGGACAACCGAGACTAGCTTATAAGGTGAGTTCTAGAAGCCCTCTTTTAAATGTTTTAATAATGTTTTTGTGCTGGTGTGCATACGTAACGATGTGACTATTTTATAAAATGATGTTTATGAATGTTGTATGTGACGTTTTATAAAATGATGTTTATGAACGATGTTTTGGAAGGAAGGGTTACGAAAGAAGTGTTTATGAAATATTTTGCCAAAAGAAGTTTATGAAGTGTTTTATGAATGAATGAATGATTTTTTATAAAACGTACGAATGCTTTAACTGAAGTTTTGAAGTAAAAGAAGTGAAGTTTTGAAGTAAAAGAAGTGAAGTTTTGAAGTAAAAGAAGTGAAGTTTACGAAAGTCACAAACGAACGAATCTGCCAATATTTCTTAGGGAATGAAGGTTACGGGAAGGGGAAGTATGTTATGGGCCTTTACCTTTTAGGGGCCTTTGTGGCTGGCCAACTGTTGTACAACTGGGGTGATGACGGTCACCAAGGGGATTATCGTGATCCTTGAAGTTTGGTACGATTTACCTTACGGGGTAGTCGTGCTTGAAGTTTGGTACTTGCGCCTTACGGGGCGCAGTGCTTGAAGTTTGGTACGTGTCATCCTTGTGATGCCGTGCTTGAAGTAGTGTTGAATAACCTAAGTATCGGGCCCTAGGAGTTCTTCACCCGAAGGACAGTACGGTGATTGATGGGCCTAGTGGTGGTGATCTTTAGGTTATTCAGCCAGTATGTGACGTTTGGATTTGACGGTTACGAGAAGGCGCAGATTCGATATGTTCGTTGACTTATGTTTATGAAGTGTTATGTGTTGTTATTGCATTATTTTACGTACGCTTTTTATTAAATGAAGTATGAAGTTATGTTTTTTGGCAAATTATTTGAAGTTAAGGTTTTATGTTAAAACTAGAACTCACCAGCGTAGCTGACTTTTTAGTATGTACATTCAGGTTAAGGCAGGTATGGATGATGGACGGTGATGCTTGGCAAGCGAGAAGAGTTACCCGGTTGATCATGAAGACTGACATCCCGTTATGATTAGATTATGATATGTTTATGTAATAGAATATGTTACGCTTCCGTTGTTAAACAATGTAATGGTTATGTTTATTTGAAGTATTTTCCGCTGCGTTATTTGATAATCAAGTTTAAGAACTGTTTGTGAATGAGTAAATCCAACAAGTGAGGCCTCCCAGGTTTGGGGCCTTACATTTTGGGAGATGATTCTTCATTACAATCAATTGTTGTCAATTTGTAACTTTTTGATACATGATTTGAAGCACCATAACTAAAACAAACTTTATCACAAGACGCCTTAGCCTGATTATTGTCATCACAAGATGAAGATGATTGTGATGTTGAGGCATCTGAACAAGATATGATTCTCTCTTCAATAACTTTGTCTTGAAGACTTTGTTCTTCTTTTAATTTGAAAAATTCCATGTTGCTCATCGTTTCTCATGGTACATCATTCACAATAATTCCTGCACTTTTAAACTTGGTAACACAAGGCACCGCATTCAAAGATTTAGGAATAAAAGGTAAAGCATTTTTAAACTTAGAAATATCATTTTCCAAACCCACATGCTCAGAAGGCATAGAATCAAAATACAAATGTTCAACGTGTTAAAAAATATCTGGTTTTGACACGGACATATTATTACATTCATCCGACTCAAGTTTGTTTAAAACATTTCTAGGACCAGAACTCTCATCACAATCATCCTCTGAAGTTACACAATTTGACTCTGCGCATGAAGCAAAACTGTCAGAATCTGAGGATGTAATATAATCATCAGCAGATAAAGTACACACAAAAGGAGTAAGAACATGAGCAACAGGCATATCAGTAAATCTACCCGACTTAGAGTAAGGTGGTGGATGAGAATTATATCCAAGACCCTCTGTGCCTTTTCTATTAAATTATTTATCAATTATCCCAAACAAAATTTTCTTATCCATATCCATGTGGTCAACTTGTAATTTAGCCTTTTCAGCCTCTTAGACCCTTTCAGTTAAAATTTCATTATTGATGGTTTGGGTATTAAGTTGCATAATTAAAGAACGGTTTTCTTCAGAAATATCATGAATTTTCTTTAAGTACAATTTCTCATTTTTGGCCACTGAGTCGTACATCACCTTAATGTGATCTCGTTCGTCAATCAAATCTTGATTGATGAATCTATATTTTTTACTTTCATTTAAACATGATCTAGCACTACACAGTTTAGAAATAACCTCAGCTGGCTCGATCATGACACACTTTCCTTTCTTCTCCACATCTGCCATCAAGGCTTTATCAGTAGCTTCCTCGGTATGGTCTCCCCAGTGATAGTGTCCATCAGCTTGACAAACAAGAGCTGTGGAGCTTGAAGATGAGTTGGACTTAGAAGGATTAGCAACATGCTTTCAAGAGGAATTCTTCTTCTCATACAGATCTTTAGAGGGAAGGCTCCTTGCACTTTCTTGCAAAATGACCCAGCTGGTCACAATTGTAGCACCTTACCTTAGAAGTGCATAAATCGGTTTTTTATAACCAAACTGGTTTAAACCAACCCGAACCAGTTTGGTCAACGCTTGGTCAAAACCAGTTTGCCTATAAATCGGTTCGGGTTAACCTGGTTTGGAGGCAAGGAAATCCCTAACCTATTAAACCGGTTAGGGTCGGGTTGAAACTGGTTTGTGTGTTAAACCGGTTTATATTAAGAAAAATCAAAATTAAAATTCCATATATTTAATAAAAAATCAAAAAAAAATATAACAAATATATAAACATAAAGTTCTACGTTTATTGATATTCGAAAAGTTCGGAAATTACAAAACATTACAAGATAAAATTATAAAGTGGGAAAACATTACAAATTTTAAAATCCCAAAATTAATTTTTTTTTTCCTTTTTCCACATTTTTATACAATCTCGTCTAAGGGTTGTGCGACTTACTTGATGATAACGTGGTTGGAGTGTCTCTTGAATCATTCTTGTCAAGCACGGATTTTCAAAGTGGTTGAACGGCAATCCTTCTTGGATCACTAACTTCGCCATTCGATCTCGAACAATATTTGGATCAAAGTTTCAAATTCCTCCTTCGGGTGTCATCGAAGCTTGACCTTCATTTGGATTTCTCTTCAAGGACGGACAAGATTTTTCCATATTAGATCTCAAACTAGTGTTTGAATCTTTCCCCAAAAATGCATCACACATCTTGCAATGAGCATGTTCCTTCCCGTTTGACAACAAACATATATCAAAATTTCATCCAATTGCCAGATTTCTCGTTGTTGGTAGAGTTTACCCATTAAACTTCTTCAATGCTTCAGCTAACAGACCTGGCAGAGAAGTCTTCATCAGCTCTCTGAACTCTCGAGCTATAGCTGCTCTCACTTCTGGTTCAAAAGTAAAAGGTTGTTCTTCAACCAGTGTCTGCTCAGTTCCGTGCACACTAACCGCTGGTTCAGTGTGAACACTTACTTCTTCACTATACTCTTGGCGCGGAGGGGTCCTGCCGCGCCCGCCATTTCGACTGCCGGTACGATCACCTGTACGGCCCCCACCATGTCTTCCGTTTCCTCTCCTTGCCATTTTGTTCTATAAGACAAGAATCCAATGTCATCACGCTAGTTAACAAATAAAATTCAATAAGTACTGTAAGATGTTAATATACACTGGCCATCTGCAATTAA
Organism: Smallanthus sonchifolius; assembly: GCA_023525975.1. Taxonomy (NCBI): domain Eukaryota; kingdom Viridiplantae; phylum Streptophyta; class Magnoliopsida; order Asterales; family Asteraceae; genus Smallanthus; species Smallanthus sonchifolius. The sequence continues at coordinate 25,130,333 of CM042043.1, forward strand.
CCATTACACTACCTTTCGACTTCTATTTGACCACCTTTCTGATTCCATCAAAACATAAGTCATTTCCTAACCCTTTCTAAGGCATACTACATACACATACTCTACTTTTCATACCTGATGCTGTGGCTCGAGTTACCCGTACTGGCATCCGCTTTCGGTCCCATTCACAGTTTAAGTTCAGACACTGGGAGTGTCCGAATATCTCAAACTATTGCTCTGATACCAACTTGTAAGGTCCCAAACCCGGGATGCCTCACTTGTTGGATTTACTCATTCACAAACAGTTCTTAAACATGAATATCAGATAACGCAACGGAAAATTTCATTCAAACATAACGTCATCATTGTTCATACATGCGGAAGCGTAAACATTGTTTAAAACATAAATACATCATAACTAAACATAACGAGATGCCAGTCTTCATAGTCAGTCGAATAACTCCTCTCGCTAGCCAAGCATCACCGTCCATCCTCATAACTTGCCTTAACCTGAATGTGCACACTAAAAACTCAGCTACGCTGGTGAGTTCTAGTTTTCGTTCGATTTAAGAATTGGTTCATCATTCAAAACATTCGTTAAGGTTTAACTTCACGTATAAGAAAACAGGGCCTTTCATTCATCATTAAAAACATTCAAACATTTATCATCATACACGTTGAACGGATCGTTCATTTAAAACATTTAACATTCATTTAAGTCATACATTACTATCTAAAATCTGTATCTTTCTTTAAGCGTCTCTGTGTCCCCGAAGGAACCTTTGATGTTGTGGGCAACCGCTACGTATCGCCGTCATTGCCACAACCATTCAATACATGGGGTCAACCGTTAAGAATCGCCGTCATTGCCCAACACGCATCTTTCCTTTGGGAATCAACCGTTACGTATCGCCGTCATTGATTTCCCATTACCTCTTTCCCTTAGGATGATCGTCATCACCCGAGTAACCGTCGTTACCCCCTTACCAGTTGTACAACATCAAACCATTGGCAGGCCACCAAGACACTGCCCCTGTTGCTCTTATGGCAACTATGGCTCACTGTCCATAATCTACCACAAGGCTGGGAATTACATTCCCAGACTTCATTCGTCAATTCCATTCACTCGAAAGATTAGATTTGTAATGACTTCTTTAAACCTTTGCCCTTTTTCTTTTCTTTTCATAAAACCTTTCATTCATTTTCAAAACCCTTTACCTTTAGTTTAAACCATTTCTTTATAAACATTTCGTTCGTAAACAATCCGTTCATAACTCTCTTTCCATAAACCGTTCATTCCAATCATTTCATTTCCTAAACATAGTTTCATAAGCATCATTTATAAACATAGTTTCATAAACATCGTTTCGTAAAACATCATTTCATATGCATACACACCAGCCCGAAAACATTATATAAAGCATTTAAAAGAGGGCTTCTAGAACTCACCTGATAAGCTAATCCGGATTGCCCTAAACAAAGGTCCCACTACGTTACTTCCGATCTGAATTGATTAGTTAAATACACATCAGACCAAATCCCGACGCTAACGGTTTAACCTTCTAAACATACCGACTTTACCTAATCAGCCTGATGCCTGCGCACTTAGCAAGTGCGCAGACCCTGCTTCCTGCGTACTTGATAAGTACGCAGGTTCCTCTTCCTGCGCACTTGGTAAGTACGCAGTGCCCTCTTCCTGCGTACTTGGTAAGTACGCAGGACCTGCTCCGTGCGTACTTGATAAGTGCGCAAGACCTGTTCTTCGCAAAAACCCTAACTTTCTCATTCGGGTCTGATCACGTCAAGATCCCGAACCTGTTTGCATTCAAAACGTTCGTTTTCCATTAAGGAATTCAAATCTATGTTTATCCTTCAGTTTCATCCGTTAAAATGTTACATTTTCACCCAAAACCCGAAAAACCCAAAAACGAACAAAAACTCAGATTTAGGTCGGATCGTTACCTGAATCTAGTTTCTGATCCGGAGGTTCTTCTCACGAGCTATGGAGCAACACTTTGCTGAAATCTCGGGTCGATCCACCAACTTTCTCTCTCTACGGTTTCTCTCTCTACGGTTTCTCTCTCTAGAACCTGCAAATGAGAGAAATGATGGAGGTCTAAGCTATTTATAGGGGAGAGTCCCTTTCCAGCCCGCCGGCCCAACCGACCCGACCCGACATGCCTCGTTCATTTATTTCGTCATTTTAACTGTCGTTTTATTTTTGGGATGTTACAAGTCTACCCCCTTACAATAGGTTCCGTCCCCGAAACCTATCATAAGTCAAATAGATGAGGGTACGACTCCCTCATTTCCTTCTCCGTTTCCCAGGTGGCTTCCGATCCCTTTAGATGTTTCCATTGGACTTTAACCAATTGGATAGTCTTATTACGCAAACGCTTCTCCTTCTTGTCTAAGATGGCCACGGGTTCTTCGATATAGTTAAGGCTGTTGTCGACCTCGATGTCAGTAAGTGGTACGTGAGCTGATTCATCCGCCAAACACTTTCGCAAGTGTGATACATGGAAGGTAGGATGAATCCCACTCAACTCATCAGGAAACTCTAGCCGATAAGCGACTTCACCAACCCGTGCCATTATCCTAAATGGTCCGACAAACCTCGGACTTAACTTTCCTCTCTTCCTGAATCGTATGATTCCCTTCCAGGGTGACACTTTCAACATTACTCTGTCCCCAACATCAAATTTAATAGGCCTTCGTCGTTTATCCGCATAGGACTTCTGACGATCTTGTGCGGCCTTCATTCGTGCTTTGATTTGATCAAACCTTTCCGATGTTTCTCTTACGACTTCAAGACTTCCTAATTCCTTCTGTCCAATCTCACCCCAACAAACCGGGGTCCTACTTCTTCTCCCATACAACATTTCGTAAGGCGGCATGCCTATCGTCGTGTGATGACTATTGTTGTAGGAGAATTCGGCTAACGGCAGATGACTGTCCCAACTGCCGCCGAAATCGATAATACAAGCACGAAGCATATCCCCCAATGTCTGAATGGTCCTTTCGGACTGACCATCCGTTTGTGGGTGGTATGCCGTGCTGATATTAAGCCTCGTGCCCATAGCCTCGTGAAATCTTTTCCAGAACCTCGATGTGAATCGTGTGTCCCGGTCAGATACGATCGTCAAAGGCATCCCATGCCGTGCTACTACTTCTTTAATAAATACTTCCGCTAACCTTTCTGACGAGAACGTCTCGCGAATAGGTAGGAAATGAGCACTCTTCGTTAAACGGTCCACAATTACCCAAATTGTATCATGACCTTTAGCTGTGCGAGGTAGCTTGGTTATGAAGTCCATGGTAATGTGTTCCCACTTCCATTCCAGTATATCAAGTGGTTGGATCTTTCCATACGGTTTCTGTTGTTCGGCCTTTACTTGTGAGCAAGTCAAGCACTTGCTTACATACTTTGCCACCTCATGTTTCATCCCAGGCCACCAGTATTCCTTTCTCAGATCTTAGTACATTTTATTGGTGCTAGGATGGATAGAGTATCGAGACTTATGAGCCTCATCCAAGATTTTGGTTCTAAGCTCGCCACCCATAGGTATCCATACCCGTCCAAAACGTGTCCTAACACCAAGGGTGTTATATTACAACTTTTCCCGTTGGCCAACCATCCTTTCCTTCTTAATGTTTTCTTCCTTAAGTGCTTCATCTTGAGTTCTTTCAATTTCCCTCATCACATCTGATGTTACCACTAACTGGCAAGCTTTCACTCTAATAGGAGTAGGCACATCCTTTCGGCTTAGAGCGTCAGCCACCACGTTTGCCTTTCCAGGATGGTATATTATTTCACAGTCATAGTCTTTCAGTAGTTCCAACCATCACCTCTGCCTCATATTAAGTTCCTTTTGTTCGAAGAAGTACTTCAAACTTTTGTGGTCGAAGTAAATAGTAAACTTCACCCCGTAAAGGTAGTGCCTCCAGATTTTCAATGCGAATACGACAGCAGCAAGTTCCAAATCATGAGTCGGATAATTGACTTCGTGAACCTTCAACTGTCGTGACACATACGCGATCACCCTCCCGCGTTGCATCAACATGCATCCCAATCCCTGACCCGAAGCGTCAGAGTATACCACTAGGTCTTCATTGCCCTTAGGAAGGGCCAAGACTGGGGCTTTGGTTAGCTTTTCCTTCAATTCCTTAAACGCCTCATCCTGGGTCGAACCCCATTCATACTTTACCTCTTTCCGAGTCAACTTTGTCAACGGCGAAGCTATTTTCGAGAAATCCTAGATGAATCTCCGATAGTAGCCTGCCAATCCCAAGAAACTATGGATTTCAGTTGGCGTCTTAGGAATATTCCATTCCCTTACCGTCATTATCTTCGCTGGGTCAACCATAATGCCGTTCGGGTTAATGACGTGACCTAGGAATTGGACTTCCCTAAGCCAGAACGCGCATTTGGAGAACTTAGCATACAACTTTTCCTTCTTCAGAGCTTCCAATACTTCCTTCAAGTGACACGCGTGATCACCCTCATTCTTGGAGTAGATGAGGGTATCATCGATGAACACGATTACCGATCGATCCATCATTGGTCGACAAACTCTATTCATCAAATCCATGAACGTTGCGGGGGGGTTCGTCAATCCAAAAGACATCACGCGGAAATCGAAATGTCCATAACGTGTGCGAAATGCGAATTTTGGTATGTCTTCTTCCCTCACCTTCAACTGATGATACCCAGATCGAAGGTCGATTTTTGAGAACCAACTTGCGCCATGTAATTGATCAAACAAGTCGTCGATCCTTGGTAAAGGGTACTTGTTCTTCACCGTACGTTTGTTCAACTCGCAATAATCAATACACATTCTCATCGAACCGTCTTTCTTCTTCACAAACAACACCGGAGCACCCCACGACGAGATGCTCGGTTGGATAAATCCCTTCTCAAGTAACTCGTCTAGTTGTGCCATTAACTCTTTCATCTCCACTGGTGCTAGTTGATATGGAGCCTTAGCCACGGGCTAGGCATCTGGTACTAAGTCGATTCGAAATTCAATCTCTCTGTCGGGTGGTATCCCAGGAAAATCCTCTGGAAACACCTCCGGGTACTCGCGTACCACGGGTACATCGTCTAGCTCCTTCACTTCCTTGCACTTGTCAATTACGTACACCAGATAAGCCTCGCATCCGCGTCTCAAGTAATCTGCTGCGTTAATCATCAAGATGACGTTTGGCATCGGGGCGTCATGATCCCAAGAACCTCGACTTTGCTACCGTCCGGAGCCTTGAGTCGGATTATCTTTCGTTTACATATAATTTGTGCTTCATTGGCAGTTAGCCAATCCATTCCTAACAAGACATCAAACCCACCCAAAACCATAACAAACAATCTGACAGGGAACCTATGACCTTCTATTTTTATCATGGAGTTGTCAACTACATCGGTCACTCTCGCAGTTCTACCCTCAGCGGTTTCTACGCTAAAAGCCCTTTCTAGCTTACTGACAATGTACTTTACTCGTTTACAAAAAGTCGTAGATATAAAACTCTTACTGGCACCCGAATCAAATAACACAGAAACAAGAGTGTTGTCAAGGATGAACGTACCTGACGCCACGTCGGGATCTGCCCTAGCTTGGTCTTGCGTCAGTGCGTACGCACGAGTCTTTGCTCGGGGCCTCTCTTCTTTCCTTTCCGGGCCTTTCCCTTTCCCGGCTTCACCCATTCTCGGTTTCGGGCATTCCCTACTCAGATGACCGGCATCCCCTACTCAGATGACCGACATCCCCACAATTATAGCACTTGAAGTGTTGTAGGCACTCACGGGAGTAGTGCCCGGTCTTGCCACACTTGAAGCACAAGTTAGATCCCAGTCTACATTCACCAGTATGCTCCCTTCCACACTTCTTACAAACAGTCGGCTCATCCACCCGAGCCCTCTTATCACGAGTCCCAAACATCTTTCCACCAGTTCGCTTGTTAGAGAAGCTCGGTCTCTTCTTCGGTTCCTCAATGGCGACGACATTCAGTGCCGGATCATCAAATACCACGCCGCTCAGTTCTACTACCGAATCATAGGTAGTAGGGGCGTTTGCCTTAACATAGGTGCGGACCTGGTCCGGCAGCCCTTGAATGTAACAGGAAATCTTTCTTTCCTCAGTCGTGATAAGGTGTGGCACCAGACGTGCCAGTTCATTGAATCGGGTTGTGTATTGCCGGTGCGTCATGCTCCCGGCCTTCAAACCCAGAAATTCCCTTTCTACCTTCTCAATCTCGTTCCTTAGGCAGAAATTCTTGATCACCAAGGTTTTCAAGTCCGCCCACATCATTGCATTCACAACCTCGCTCCCTTTTGCCAGACGTACACCTTCCCACCAATGGGATGCTTCTTCTCTTAAGGAGTTAGCAGCAAATTTCACAACCTGATCCGTTCTGCACTCGCTCAGGCGAATGGCAGCTTCCATACGGATTACCCAATCAAAAGTAGCCATCGCGTCCTTCTTCCCAGTCAGGACTGGTGGGTCACATGCCTTAAAGGACTTATAGTAGCAACCACGGTTAAGCGGTGCGTTGATTGCCTCACTGTTCGGGGTGTCAACCGCCGTGTTATACCCACCTTCCCCATTAACCTTCTTCAATGCTTCAGCTAACAGACCTGGCAGAGAAGTCTTCATCAGCTCGGTGAACTCTCGAGCTATAGCTGCTCTCACTTCTGGTTCAAAAGTGAAAGGTTGTTCTTCAACCAGTGTCTGCTCAGTTCCGTGCACACTAACCGCTGGTTCAGTGTGAACACTTCCTTCTTCACTATACTCTTGGCGCGCAGGGGTCCTGCCGCGCCCGCCATTTCTACCGCCGGTACGGCCCCCACCACGTCTTCCGTTTCCACTCCTTGCCATTTTGTTCTGTAAGACAAGAATCCAATGTCATCACGCTAGTTAACAAATAAAATTCAATAAGTACTGTAAGATGTTAATATACACTGGCCATCTGCAATTAACCATTACACTACCTTTCGATTTCTATTTGACCACCTTTGTGATTCCATCAGAACACAAGTCATTTCCTAACCCTTTCTAAGGCATACTACATACTCATACTCAACTTTTCATACCTGATGCTGTGGCTCGAGTTACCCATACTGGCATCCGCTTTCGGTTCCATTCACAGTTTAAGTTCAGACACTGGGAGTGTCCGAATCTCTCAAACTATTGCTCTGATACCAACTTGTAAGGCCCCAAACCCGGGAGGCCTCACTTGTTGGATTTACTCATTCACAAACAGTTCTTAAACATGAATATCAGATAACGCAACGGAAAATTTCATTCAAACATAACGTCAGTATTGTTCATACATGCGGAAGCGTAAACATTGTTTAAAACATAAATACTTCATAACTAAACATAACGGGATGCCAGTCTTCATAGTCAGTCGGATAACTCCTCTCGCTAGCCAAGCATCACCGTCCATCCTCATAACCTGCCTTAACCTGAATGTGCACACTAAAAAGTCAGCTACGCTGGTGAGTTCTAGTTTTTGTTCGATTTAAGAAATAGTTCATCATTCAAAACATTCGTTAGGGTTTAACATCACGTATAAGAAAACAGGGCCTTTCGTTCATCATTAAAAACATTCAAACATTTATCATTATACACGTTGAACGGATCGTTCGTTTAAAACATTTAACATTCATTTAAGTCATACATTACTATCTAAAATCTGTATCTTTCTTTAAGTGTCTATGTGTCCCCGAAGGAACCTTTGATGTTGTGGGCAACCGCTACGTATCGCCGTCATTGCCACAACCATTCAATACGTGGGGTCAACCGTTACGAATCGTCGTCATTGCCCAACATACATCTTTCCTTTGGGAATCAACCGTTACGTATCGCCGTCATTGATTTCCCATTACCTCTTTCCCTTAGGATGATCGTCATCACCCGAGTAACCGTCGTTACCCCCTTACCAGTTGTACAACATCAAACCATTGGCAGGCCACCAAGACACTGCCCCTGTTGCTCTTATGGCAACTATGGCTCACTGTCCATAATCTACCACAAGGCTGGGAATTACATTCCCAGACTTCATTCGTCAATTCCATTCACTCGACAGATTAGATTTGTAATGACTTCTTTAAACCTTTGCCCTTTTTCTTTTCTTTTCATAAAACCTTTCATTCATTTTCAAAACCCTTTACCTTTAGTTTAAACCATTTCTTTATAAACATTTCGTTCGTAAACAATCCGTTCATAACTCTCTTTCCATAAACCGTTCATTCCAATCATTTCATTTCCTAAACATAGTTTCATAAGCATCATTTATAAACATAGTTTCATAAACATCGTTTCGTAAAACATCATTTCATATGCATACACACCAGCCCGAAAACATTATATAAAGCATTTAAAATAGGGCTTCTAGAACTCACCTGATAAGCTAATCCGGATTGCCCTAAACAAAGGTCCCACTACGTTACTTCCGATCTGAATTGATTAGTTAAATACACATCAGACCAAATCCCGACGCTAACGGTTTAACCTTCTAAACATACCGACTTTACCTAATCAGCCTGATGCCTGCGCACTTAGCAAGTGCGCAGACCCTGCTTCCTGCATACTTGATAAGTACGCAGGTTCCTCTTCCTGCGCACTTGGTAAGTACGCAGTGCCCTCTTCCTGCGTACTTGGTAAGTACGCAGGACCTGCTCCGTGCGTACTTGATAAGTGCGCAAGACCTGTTCTTCGCAAAAACCCTAACTTTCTCATTCGGATCTGATCACGTCAAGATCCCGAACCTGTTTGCATTCAAAACGTTCGTTTTCCATTAAGGAATTCAAATCTATGTTTATCCTTCAGTTTCATCCGTTAAAATGTTACATTTTCACCCAAAAACGAACAAAAACTCAGATTTAGGTCGGATCGTTACCTGAATCTAGTTTCTGATCCGGTGGTTCTTTTCACGAGCTATGGAGCAACACTTTGCTGAAATCTCGGGTCGATCCGTCAACTTTATCTCTCTACGGTTTCTCTCTCTAGAACTTACAATGAGAGAAATGATGGGGGTCTAAGCTATTTATAGGGGAGAGTCCCCTTCCAGCCCGCCGGCCCATCCGACCCGACCCGACCCGACATGCCTTGTTCGTTTATTTCGTCATTTTAACTGTCGTTTTATTTTTGGGATGTTACAGTAACTTCGTTTGAGGAACCACCAACACCAAAACTTGCCATGCTTTTTTTTAGAGTTTAGAGAAAGTTTATAAAGCGTTTTTGAGCAGTTTTAGAGATTAGAGAGTGTAGAGAGAGGTGTGATTAAACCTAAACACCCCCACCTATTTATAGTGAATTAATGGTGAAAAAAGGCAAAAAAAACCCGGCTAAACAGCCTCCCAACGGCTATAAATCCGTTAAATAACGACTAGTTTTTGCCCAGCGACAAAACCGGTTTGTAAATAGGTGGGCACACAAACAGGTCCTCAACCCGGTGGTCTCCTAAATGATTTAAACCGGTTTGTAACCGGCGATTTAAGCGTAACCCGAACCGGTTTGTCTCAAACCGGTTTGTCCCTAACCGGTCAAACCGGTTTGTCCCTAACCGGTTTGCCGGTTTGAACCGGGTAGAAAAAAACCGGTTTTTTTGTGCACCACTACCTTACCTTCTTGATGTCAAACCCAAGAGTCTTTCCCTTCTTGAATCTATCCATACCCGTCCTTTTGATGAATCTCTTGGCCCTTAAAGTCAGCATGACCATGCACCAATCAATGTCCATTTTCTCCAAATCATCGGGGTTAATCTGCTCCAAGTCATCGGGTTAAAAACTGACCGGTGTCAAGTTTCCAGAAATCAGTGCATCATAGCATGACATGAAAGCAGTCATGATTGGGACATATTCATCAGGAATCATGGTAGTAGTCTTTTGAGGAGCGGAGGAACTAGTAGATTGAATCGCAGCAGCAGAAGGAGGAACATCAGTCTGGAAGTATGTACTGCTAGAAGAACTTGATCCAGCTATAAGAGCGGTGTTTCTAGACTAGTTTGTGGGAGTGACTGCTCCTTTCTTGATCTCAATCTCATAGGACTCAAGAATACTGTAACTTCTTGTTGAGACAGATTGCTTAGGTTTTCAGTCTTCTTGATCATGATGCGGTACATGTTCCGGTCCTCAGGAAGAGCATCCAACAATTTCTTGTTAAGCTCCAAAGTTGGATACTCCACACCCATCACTTTCAGTCTTGACACAATACTTGAGAATCGGTTAATCAAGTCAGACATAGATTCACCTCTAACACTACTGAACATTTCATACTATTTCTTGATCAGATCCCTTTTACTCTTCCTAACTTCTGCACTTCCCTCAAATCTGGTACACAAGGCTACCCATAAGTATTTGGCGGTGGTGTACTCGACAAAAGTGTTGAAGATATCCATAGGAAGAGCCATTGCAATAGTCCCATAGGCCTTATTGTCTCGGGCAATCAAGGCAAGATCATTTTTATCATATTCAGCCACAGTGTTAGGACGCTGAACATCAGCAGTAATGATAACGGGTTTGTGGGGACCATCTTTGATTGAATTCAGTAAGGTGTGATCATGAAATTGAAAGAAAGTCTTCATTTTCTTTGTCCAGTCATCAAAGTCCCTTGTAGACACAAGAACGGGTGGTTTGTTTACCCCAGAATACTCATTTGTGCTTGAAGTTGCCATAATCTCAGAAAACTGAAACTAATCAGTAGCTAGTTTCGGGTGAACAAGCGTGATCGAAACTACTAGTTTCGATAGAGAAATACTGACCGAAACTACTAGTTTCGATTGAGAAAAGGCTGATCGAAACTCCTAGTTTCGATTGATTAAATAGAACCCGAAACAACTAGTTTCGATGATGAACACTTAGCAGAAAAACAAAAACCTCAGCAGAAACTACTAGTTTCGATAGCCCAAAGTTTCGGGTGAACAATCTGCACAGATTAGTTTTGATATAACAAGACAAATAACTAGTTTCGATTGTACCTTCACCAGACAAAGGTACAGAAAAGAAGTTTCAATGGCCAACGAATTGCAGAGAATGTTCCCCAGTAGTTTCGATGCCTTCTTCCCCAACTCAGAAAAACTCTATTGATGAATTGCTTCAGAAATCAATATCTCATAATTACAAATCCAATCTAGTGAAAATCTTCGACAAAATCTCCTGAATACGAAACCAACTTCCAAACTTGATGTCACACCCCAACCGACGGCGGAATCATCGGGGCGGGACATGTAGACTGTTCATGAGCTCAAGGTTGACTAAATTGTAATATGTTAAATCCATTTCCATTCAAACAAACATGAATCAAATTCAAAGTACATAATGAAATACAAATTGTTTTTGAATTAAGATTAACTAGGTCCAAAGCCTATGTGTAGCATGTCTTGATCAAACTCATATGAAAGCACCTGAAACATGAATAAAATAAGGTCAACTAAAAAGTTGGTGAGTATAACACAGGTTTGTATATAGGTAGCATATAATTTGTAAACCAAATCCTTTACATAACATGATAAATAAGGCGTTTACGGGGAGCAGCTATTATGTAACCAAGTACAATCAAACCTTTGTAACTAGCATGCAAAAATTGTGTTGTCGGTTTCAATCACCGCGCACCTGGGTGGGTTTGTCAGACTCAATAGATCTATCATTGAAAACCGTCGGCTTGAAAAGTTAATGATTGCACATAATCGCATACAAGAGGTTAGCACACCTAGCCCTCGGGCATAAAACTCAAATTGCACACATGAATGTAAATAGGATTTGTACTTGTGTTGTTTGTGTAAATGTAAACATGTAAGTTGAATAGTGTTCGTGTTTCACCCCAAAAATGTAAAAGAGTAAAAGGGGTTGTGAATACTCACTTGATTCGAAGGCGTAGCTAACACGAGATACTAGAAAGTAATGTGATCCTTGTATCGCACAACGTTAACCTAGAGTGTAATGTATATTGCATTAATAATGCACAATAGTCTAAGTCTAATTCTAAGGTTGAATTGGATAAAGTTAGTGATTGGTACTTGAAAGTATTGTATAAAACGGAAGATTTGAAATGAATATTTTTACAACATTTTGAATAAGGTTTGAGTTTGGAATAATTAAATAAGTAAATTAATTAATTATTGTTTATGAGAATAATGTAAGTATTAGATGTAATTAAGTATAACTAAATAAATGTTTTTTGTTTAATTATAAATCAAATAAGTAATTATTACCTTATTCATCTATTTATAAAATGTAACTTAGACATTAAAATATTATTTAAGTGTAGGGTTTATAATTAAAGGTTGAAATTTTAATTAAATAATTTCCATTTATTTTAAGATTAAATACTTGATCTTTTTAAATAAGATAATACGCATTTTTATAAATTCAACTATTTTTATTTTGAAAATTAACTTGAAATTCTAATTGTTTAAAAATATAGAAATTTTAAGGATTCTGTGAACACACACGACCGTGCCTAAACAAGGCACGATCGTGCTCGGGTCACGGGCGCGACCGCGTTAGTCAGGGCGCGACTGTGTTGATCAACAGAGGACATAGCTAGACAAATCACTAGGCACGACCGTGTCTATGCTTCTGGGGCACGACCAAGTCTAGCCAACGAGCATGACTGGGTCTGAGCAGGAGGCACGACCGCGCTGAAAGTCGGCACGATCGCGTCTCCTGAGGCACGACCGCGCTAGACGATTAGCGCGACCGTGTCTCTTTCAAAACAGGGACGAATTGATTGATTCTTATATTTATAGTGCTGGAATTTATAGGGCTTTCATTCACAAGGTTATTACGAATCTGTTGGTGTAGATTAATTGTGTTTAAAACATGTTTAGAACCGGATTCGATTAAACTATTTTGAATGAAAATATGGTTTCGGGTTCGAGTAGATTTCGATATTGAATGCCCAAATTAGATTGGGGATTTTGATCTATAGAATAAATAGAAGGTTTAGAAGGTTTCAATTACCCTGTACGACGATGGATTGGTAGCTTACGGTAGAAAGGAGTTCCGGCGTGACGAATTTTGTCTCCGGCGTCTCCTGCTGCAATTCTGGCTCAACTAGTGTACTCGTGAGTTTCAGTGAGGATCGTGTGATGTTTATCGTTTGTTTACTTGAGAGAATATGGATCGAAAGGAAGAAATTTGTGGTTTCGTTTAGTTTTCTTGAGATGAATCGGTTTCAAATGATAATGGTTGTAATTGGCAGTGTAATTGTCTTTGTTAATGGATATTAAGTGGAAATCAGTTACGGGAAACCAACGATCGGGCGATTAAAGCTGCAGTTACGTTTTCTCAGACGTGAGGCGCGACCGTGCCAACAATAGACGAGACCGTGCCAGACGAGGCGCGACCGTGCCAACATGAGGCGCGACCGTGCCTACTAGGGTTTCTGGTTATTTACAAAATCAGCCCTTGCAACTTCAGCTTTGACAGAATTAGCTTGGTTAGGATTTAACAGAACGCCTAACGGGATTACTAACTGAGTTAACTCTTGGAGGTGTTACCATGTGATTTGAGTTCTAAAACTTTGAATTAAAGTATGATCGGCTAACAATTTAGTGAGGCGTAGGTTTGAACAAGTATAGGGTCTAGCATTGTATTGTTATTAAAATAAGTTAGAATAGGGTCGGAAAATCAGGAATGTTACACTTGAAATCACAAACAAAAACACCCAAAAATCGATGAAACAGTAACAACCAGGCAATGAAACAGTGCTCCGAAATTTTTGATGTAGAAATCAACGAAAATCCACACAAATCACCTAGAATCGATCACAAAAACCTGATAATACTCACAAATGAAGAGCATAAAGCTCTGATACCAATTGTAGGTCCTGATTTCACTCAGAAATCACTCAGATGATCGATTACACACACACACAGGCGGAATCTGTGTGTATGGTGGTGAAACAGAGGAGAGAAACTGATTTGGTGATAATAACAGGCTAACCACGCTCAGAAATCAACACAAACAAATATGAAATTGTAAGAACAACAGTATAAAACAACTGCAAATGTGTATTGATTCAGAAACTTGTGAAAGAGAAGGTTCAGGGTTACAACCGCTAATCACACCCTAAACATTCTCAAACTAGGCTATTTATAGTAGTTAACAGGTATCGAAACTATGTCAACCGAAACTAGTAGTTTCGGTTGAACATTTACAAGTGATAGAACAAATCTGTCGAAACTACTATCTATCAAAACTAAAAGTTTCGATTGAACAAATCTCAATCGAAACTTATCAAAACTACTAGTTTCGATTGAACAAATCTCAATCGAAACTAAGTAGTTTCGATGGCCCAGACTTAGTCTAATAAAAAACAGTAAATTACATAAACTGAAAATACAATTAAAAGGAAACTAAGTAATATTATTCAAAATACACTAATGACAACAACTTAATAAAATACATGATTCTACAGTATTCAATTAATTATTTTATTTTATTCCTATTTCGATTTATATTATGACTTATTTTAGTTCTTTGTATATTTTTATATATGTTTTGTAGATGTGGCAACTTCGACCCACTTTCTTATGAACGGGTCGATTTGGGTTATGGTTTATCTCTAGCAGGTCAAATGGTTAAAAATCAAACAAAAGTATAAAATGAGAAGGCATATCGGTTGAAAGTCACCTTAAGTTTAAATTTCATTTAAATAAATATATTTAGATTAATATATTATAATCTGAATAATATAATTTTTTAGTTATATTTGACACTAAAACATACTTACTAAATAAGTAATTGGTTGCATCACGTGTCACAATTATGTGAACCCAAGATTCTTGTAACCGTTTGAAAATTTCTCGCTTATTTTTAAGTGAGCCGAAGCTATACCTAATAAACAATGTTTTCAGAACCGGACCGAACAACGAACCGGACGTCTTAGAGGTTCACTGGTCAGACCAGATTCAAGAATCGGATGACGCAATAAATAATATAAATATTCATAAAAATATATAGAAAATATAAAAAATTCCAAATACTACATATACAACAATTTAAACAATTTTGAGTAAAGGACGAGGGTTGTAGGTCTATAGGAATTTTAATTCTTTTGAATCTTCAATTTTAATTTTGATTAGGTTTTTGAAGGACCTGTGGCAGCGTATAAGTTAAAAGGAAAGAGCCAAATTGAGTTAAAATTGTAAATAGAAGTAAGTAGGAGGACTATAGGATAAAAAAGATAAAAAAATAGTAAAAAAAATAAAAAATTTAACTACCCGGTTCAACCATCGGTTCGCGGTTCGACCGCTGAATCGCTTGGACCACCCGGTTCAACCAGCAAACGGTCTCAGAGCATGTAACCAGACCGGTGGAGGTCACGGTTCCCGGTCCGACCGGCCGGTCCGGTCCGGGTTTAAAAACATTCTAATAAATAAGTAATATTTTTTTAAAAAGACTAATAAATAAGTAATTGATTGAATTTTTTTCCACTTATTATTTCCTAATTGTTTATTATCTTTGTTTAAAATATTACTTTATGAATATTTCATTTATTTAATATTCCTTTTCTAAATTATTTTCTTTATTTTTTCCACTTATTAATAATTGTTTAATATTTTGTTAATTTCAGCCCGTATAATACACGAGTTTCTAACCAAATCTATACATACTAATAAATAAAGGTTTTGGGGTGCCACATGTCATTCCCATATTCATCCTAAAAAAAATTACCGCCTCTCTCTCCTATTTAATGATACAAGTTTCTATAAAAAATATAATTTGTGTTTTCCGCCTCTCTCTCCTATTAAATAGTAATTATTTTTATAACTATTTTTATAAAACATTTTTTAATTAAAAAATTAGTTTTATTCATAAAACATTTTATAGTTTGAACATTTCTGTCATTCTTTTTATAAAATATTTTTAAAAAATAACTATATAATGCTTCTAAAATTTATATTAAAAAATTATGTAATATGTCAAAAATATGTAATATTAGACTTTTATTGCTAAGTATATATAACATTGCATATAACACTGCATTTTTTCACCTTGTATAATATACATGATTTCTAACATATATTATAATAAATGAATAACTATATTTGCTAACTGTCGACTTCTGATGAAATCTAGATTTTTGTTTACGTGTCGACTTCTGATAAAATCTAGATTTTTGTTTTTCGCTTTTCTCTCCAATTAAATAATGATGATGTTAAATAATTAAATATCTAACATATATTTTTATTAAAAATTACTAAATCATAAGAAAATTTCAATTATTTCTTATTTCATAGATAACTAATAACACCAAACATACAAATTTTGATAGAAAATACTGTTTTATAACAAGTTATATTTATTCAACCCGTGTAACACATGACTTTAACCTATAACTAATAAATAAAAATGACGGAGGACAGATGTCCTCTTTCTAGCCCACTTCTCCTTGCTTTTTCCCGCCCATTCCGCATACAACCAAAATATGACGCGGACCCTAATTGGATTACCCACACCCGGTTTCTTTCCACCGTTTAACCCGTTCTGTTAATGAAATGGTTAACCCCTTTTTCCTCATTCTACCCTAATTCCTCTTTTCATCCTGTCGTCGTTTCCATAATCTTCATCATCAGATCCATGATTCAACCGATACCCTACAGGTATGTAGTCCATAAACGCTTCTCCGTGTAGTCCCATGATCCTTAATCGATTACTTAATTTTTTGTTGTTTTTTGTATGTTTTTTCAGATCTTAATCGGACCAAATCGACCTGTCCTTCTTACCCGACTTGGCTTCTTTATCGCATGAACTCCATCACTTAGGTATGTTTTTTCACATCCAATTTCTAATCGCACAACGATTTTCTGTTAATTAATGTTTTTTTATATCAGATTTGTGTTCATGTATGTTGTTTGTGTTCATTAATTTCCTATTACAATCACATAGATACTTTGTTTGTTTATTCATATATGATTCTAATCTGTTGCATAATTCTGTGTTATTATCCAACAAAACTTGTTTGATTTACATTTGTTCCACTGTGACTATTACCTGTTTTAGGAGGTTTGCTTCACCTGAAAATGGATCCTACTGAACCACTGGCTTAAGATTCATATTCCAGTCACTAGCGGATGACCGAATGATTTTATTGCATTTTCGACAGTCCTTTTGGTAATCAAGCTTTTCACTTTTAAAGTGTTGCACTGTGCGGATATGTTATTATAGTTTGTGTATGAGACTGTTTACTTTATACCAGATGCACTAAAAAGTTCTTGTCTTATTATTTAAGAATTCAGGTTTGAATCTTCTTTTCATGTTTATTGTTTCTGATAGGTTTACAACATGATTGGATCCTTTCTTACCAGAAGGCTTATGCATGTTAATCAAAACTCTTTTTTCAGTTTAAGATAGTCATTAGTCTTAATACATTCTGTCTATTGATAAAACTACTTAATTGTTTGCAGGATGGTGTTTGGATCATCTCCTCGGTCTGTCGGAAATTTTCAACGGTCTATTACACCTAAATCAGGTAATTAACACTTCTTTTTCTATTGATTCAGGTAATTAACACTTCTTTTTCTCTTGATTTAATCATAATATTTTGATATTTATAGTGGTTTCTTCATAAGTCAATTATTATTATTATTATTATTATTATTATTATTATTAGTATTCATCGTGTTGCAGAATTTCAGTGTGTTTTTGTATGTCTATGAGGATGGTACTTTGTTTTCTTGACTGAATCTATTGTTTTTAGTTTGAATGATAGTTATTGATCAGATGATTGCAGTTTTTTTAGATTTGTTTATTTTCTAAAGAGTTTTGTTAAACCATTGCAACAGCCAAAGTATTGTTTTTAGTGCAGGCATTGTGAATGACCTAAAATGATGTTCTTAGATAGTCTCATATGATGAGATTTATGGTGTTATTAAGAGAAAAGTGCATGTTTGATTGCAGTTTTAGTTAATATGGGTACTATCAGTTCAAAGAGAGTGGAAAACAACTTTAAGTATTTAAATTTTTTCTTTTCTAGACTAGGAGAACATAATTTTTGGGACTGTTTGTTGTAAATTTAAACATATGTATTTAGATGTTGATTGGTATTATTTTTAATTTAAGTTATACCTTTTTTGTGAATTTTTCGGAATCTTGATTGGTTGATGATGGCTATATTGATTATTCCTCTTTTGACTGTTTTGCGATTGAACCAACTAATAATGAATAAAATTGAAATCATCTTTATGTTTTTCTAATTTGGTTTTTAATTTCTTATCATAATCTTGTGGTGTCACTATCAAATCATAAGATTATATGTTGGAAGAAAGTTATTGGGATTAAGCTGAATATGTTAACACAATCATTATTACTGGTTCTGTATGAATATGACCCATGATTCAGAACCTTATGTTTCAGTTCGGTTATTGGTTGTATCTGCATCATGATTATCAACCACCGGAGACTTCCGGTGGATCATTAATCTTTGAAAAGGTATGATGAAAGGGTTTTGGTGTATGGGAAGATGAAAATCCACCTGTGACAATGTTCTTGGAAGCATCAGATACCATGGTGGATCATGATATAGTATGTCTTATCTTTATCAGTATGTTTTTTTGAAATGTCTTTTGAGATCATTAGATTAACCTTTTTTTTAATTGACAGGGGAGGTTGAGACGGAGGACATTTTTGAGGAATCTGTTGTAGATATCTATACCTGTGATGGTGGCTGAGTATGCTGAAGATCTTTATGCTAATTATAGCTAATTATAGAAGGATGGAGGTATATGGCTCCATTGATCTTAAAATGTCAAACCATGCTCATTACTAACTTTCTTGATACTAAAAGTAGAACGTTTTAATTTCTTTAAAATGATTTTAAAGGTGTTGTAGCTTCCTTTGAGCTTTGTGCCATTTTAATATGTTGATTTTCTTGCTGCTAAAAAGGAAAGTTATTGTTTCGCAATTTTGATATTTATAAACAATGAAATGTGCATATGATCGAAAAGTAAATGTTGTTTCACAATTTTCTTGCTGCTAAAAAGTAAAGTTATTGTTTTGCAATTTTCTTGCTGCTAAAAAGTATGATGACTGAATTAAATGTTGGTTTTCTTGATCTAGGGAACAACCCGACCCACCCATTACCATGTACTTCTTGATCAGATTGGTTTCTCTGTAGATGAGTTGCAAGAACTCGGGTTTATTCAAGACTGTTTCGGTTGATTCATAAGTTGCTTTGAAATTATATGGAAGATCATCTCGGTGGTTTCCTTTGATACAAGCAAATTTAAAGTTCAAGTTTTGCTATTGACAACTTCAACTAGATAGTTTGTACAGAAGCTTTGGGTAAACAAGTTCTAAAAGTCAAAATTCACTATGTAGCAAATAAGTTGGTCTGGTATTATTCACATCTTCTTTTTCTTCTCAAATTGCTACTGTGATTGTTTGTATTGAATCAGAAGGAAATTTGTTTATTTGATACGGTTGTCTTTCTCTAAAATTGTTACAAGAGTTTGTAATTCATCTGAAGAAAATAAATTGGTTCGTATTAAGTAATTTGATACAGAGAAGAATTTGTTGCGGTGGACTATAAAAATTTGATAAAAGTAGAGGTTGAAATTTTCCATGGAGGTAACATATTGATACGAAATCGTAAATTGAGAAGTTCATAGACTAATCACACACACATCGTAAATTTTCCATGGAGGTAACACAATTGGTTTTAAAAAGGGTTTTCACCAAAGACTAATCACACACACATCGGGCAGTGTACCCGTCGGATAGCAATATAGTAAAGGTAAGAACCGGATATCAATCCGTGGACACGGTGGAATGCGATAATAAACCGGGACTAAAATTCAATCAAGTATGGGTAAAAGACGTTTTGAAGGGTTTGTTTTAATTAACTAACATGCAATTATATAAACTAAACTAAGATCACAAGTCAAACAATTAAGGAGAAAATATCACTTCGGTGTCGAATCCATCTAGAATACATTCAATACACTCATAGAAACATGGCAAATACACGAAACATAAATTGACTAAATTCTCGTCAAAGATATCTAATCAAATGACCATTCGGAAAGCTAGCATGAATTATACAAACCAATCACCTAAAATCATACAATGAAGCTCACGTGTTTAACAATCATGTCAATGTTTATAAAGATTGAACTAGCTTCCGATTAAGGTATACTAATCCAACAACTAGTTGGAAAGATAATATGAACAACACACTACCCACCTCAAGTTGATTAAATTAGACAACAATATGCATTTCTTCAACATACAATATTCATACAAAGGTTATATAAATTAGGAGAATGTGTCAACAATTCCTAGATAAACATAAGACTAAGCATGAAACATCATAACAAATACTTTGTCTTTCCAAACATAAGCATAAGGATACACATGCAAATATAATGACTCACAAACAAGACTTCATTCACCATTCCTAGTCAAATGCCATAAACTAGTATAATTACATACACCAATCCATGAATATAAGCATAAACCACAAGTTTTCCAACATAATATGGCATACACAAATACAAGTCTTGTAAACAACTCAAAATACTTGAATACATAATTTCATCAAAGAATAATCATACGATTGTCATAACATTAACACAATAATTGCCAATAATCCATGAATGTTGTTAAATGTATCTAAACTTCATCTAAACCAAAGTGAACAGGAGTTTTAGCTCATCATGAGCACAAGAATTACAAATAAACAGGGAAAAGTAGTAAGAAACATGATATGAAAACAAGAATCAAACCACTCCTCCAAGCCTAGATGTTGTTGTTGATGAAAGATGATCCTCTTGATGTTGTATCCTCTCCAAGAATCTTGAAATATGGCTGGAACAAGAGAAATACGAGCTGGAACAGTAGACTTTCTCCCCTGGTTGCTTGATGTCTGAATGAGAGTTTAAGTTCTGTTTAAATAGAAAAGGGGAGGCACGATCGTGCCAAGAGAGAGGGCACGACCGTGCCAAGTGCAAAGGCGCGGTCGCGTCTAGGTCTTTGCCGCGACCGTGTGACAGAGGGTTGACCGATCCGGAGCTTCCATTGGGTCTCTTGCTTCGAGGTGTCAGATTCACGGGTGTTCCCGCGACCGTGTGGAGGCAGGGCACGGTTGTGCCTTGCCTTTTGGCTTGGCGCGGTCGTGCCATGTACGGGGCTCGACCGTGCTTAGGGTTTGCAAGTTAGGCACGACCGTGCCTTCATCACAGAAACCCTAAAAACTTCACTTTTTATCCTGGAATCTTCTTGTTTGTTCACAAGCTTCACAAAAACCTACAAAACAGGAAATGAAGCAAATAAGTGCCTAAACGTTGAATATAACCAAGAATTGATCGTTAAATAAGCGAAGTTTTGTGCCAAAAAAATGTGTAAATACTAACACATCAAAAACCATCGAATGCTTCAGATCGAGATTTAAGGTAATTTTTTATTCTACTGTTTTATAATTTTTGATTCCAATGTTTCCTTCATAATAGATCAAGATTGAATTTTGAAGCAATTTTTTATTCCAATGAAACGGTTGTATTCTTGTTCATTCTAGTATTAATATCTCTAAAAACATTTTTTTGCACTTTATCTAGCATCATATAGATACACAGCTAACTTATTTCCCATTATAATGTGTAATTTGTTTTCTTTTTAACATTTCAAGAAATTGGCGATGTGCCAGCAGCAAAAGAAACAAAATAGAGTTGAGAAGTTAAAGAATTGAAGGCTAGAATTGACAACTAAGAACTAGAGGGATGTAATCACAAGCATAGAAAGCACGAAGAGAAAAAAAAAAGCAATGAGTAACTTTATTGTACAATAACCGGTTGAAGTTTATGAACGCAAACCCGACCAATGACGAAATCAAAGGAATCGATTGAAGTTTATGAATGCAGGTGAAGATGATGGTGAATTCAATGGATTACGTAAATGTAAACATATATGTGGGTTTCTTTTTTTTCTGTTATATTTGATCGATTACGTATACGTATTCACATCTCATCTCTAATTTCACAGAAGACAAACACCTACATCATCTCAACTCATTAGCTACGTATACGTAACTCATGTGAGCTACATATATGTAAGTCATAATCATCTCCAAATTCCTATAAATCAGGCACCTACGTCATATCCACTTGTGAGCTACATATATGTAACTAGTATGAGACACGTATACGTAACTCCGTTCTTCTTCCCTATTTTTTTTGTTGACCCACGTTTAAATATATGTAAACCTCCATTTTTTTCTCTTTTGATTCCATCAATATATTTAAGAGCTTAGTTTTTAATAAATAGAATTAAATAAAATAAGAGAGAGAGAATGTGTGTGAGAGAATATTTAGGAGATTTCATGAAGATTTCCTAATATTAATAAATATGTTGAAATGCCGAGTTTACCCCTATAAGCTTTGAACTCACGAATTTAATTTTGATATTTGCAATCTACACCCTTATTGATCTAGACCATTGATCAATTTAGATCAAAGGTTAAAATTAGTTTTCTTGGTTTTCGCCTAACTCTTGGTTTTCTCTGGAACCTTCCCCTATATATATATATTATTCTAATAAATGATTCCAAACAATGACACGTGTCATTACCATATTTTTTCTCACCAAAATCTTTTAATTTTTCCTATTTTAAGTAAGTTTGAATTTTGAAATTTAATTATGTTAATTTTTTTGTTTTAAAAAAAATAATATAAAATTTGAAGTCTAATTATTACTTAATTAAGAAAACAAAGAGTTTTATTTCTTATTTTATACATTATTTTAATTTTTTTATACATTATTGTACTTTCATTTTTCTATTAAACAACTCCATGTAATACATGATTATATAACCTAGTATATATATAGGGAATGGATCATTTGAGAACTCTTAAATATTTTGAGAACTCTGAGAACTCCTATCAATGGTTTATATTTTTTAAGTTTTGTATTTTTTATATATTGTTGTGTATGTTTATATATGTTTTTATATTTTTAAATTTTTAACTACACATGTGTAGTCGTGTGTAGGTTTTACTACCTACACAAGTATAGGTAAAAATTTAAAAATGTAAAAACATATGCAAAAGTTAGTTTGATTGTTTTTTATGTAGATAAACACAAATGACAATATATAAAAAATCCAAATTTTTAAAAATATAAACCATTGATAGGAGTTCTCAAAGCTTTCAAAATATTTAGAGTTCTCAAATGATCCTAACCCTATATATATATATATATATATATATATATAAAGAAAAACAACTTTAAAAAATTATTACATATACACCTACATTATAATACATTTGAGAAGGACGTGGTTGTCTTTTACATTAGTTTTTAAAATTTTAAGGGGGTAAATATATTTTTTATGAATTTTACTACCTTAATTATCTTTTACACACACATGTCAATTACGTGATTAAATACAAAAACGTAACTAAATAATATTGATTATAAATACCAGAAATTAGTTTGACTACAACTTTAATTTGTTAATTATTAAATTTCTTTAGAAATCTAATTATGTAAGCAATCAATTTCATGTTTAACTAAATTCTTAAAAGCGTTTTTATTTTATATGATTTCATATTTACTTTATTTTATAAACTTTTATTAAACTTTCAAATATATATGATATTTCACCAATTTATTATTCAAACGTTTTACCAATATCTATGTTATTGTGTTGTGTTTCCCGTCGTATCACGCGAGCAACCCTCTAGTATGTGTGTGTGCATGTGATATGGGTCACCGGATCTAAACCCAGCAACCTGACCCAGACTTCATTCATCACAAACCCACGTCCATTTCATTAACTAGTTTTCATATTCACGTTTACATGTTCTCATTTAGTTAATTGTAGATGGTAGTTATTTGCAATTCCACTATCCCATGTTTTCTTTTTAGTCGATCTTTGTATGCATATAAGAGGCCATTTGCTTGTTATGAAATAGAAGAAGAAAATTGTTGCAAAGTAGTGTTTCATTTCCTTCATCATGTTCTTTGGAGCCTAACCCACTCAACGGGTCTATCGGGAGATTGACCATCTCGAATCGGTCCCTGTGGTCTTTCCATTCCGTCCAAATACCACTGGAAGACGTGAGTGGCGACCACCGTGGTCTTTCCATTCCGTCCTTGAGGACAAGGACGTTTTTTTTAGGCGGGGAGTATTGATATGGGTCACCGGATCTAAAACCAGCAACCCGACCAAGACTTCATGCATCACAAACCCACGTCTATTTCATTAACTAGTTTTCATATTCACGTTTACATGTTCTCATTTAGTTAATTGTAGATGGTAGTTATTTGCAATTCCACTATCCCATGTTTTCTTTAGTAGATCTTTGTATGCCTATACGAGGTCATTTTCTTGTTATGAAATAGAAGAAGAAAATTGTTGCAAAGCAGTGTTTCATTTCCCTCATCATGTTCTTTGGAGTCTAACCCACTCAACCGGTCTATCAAGAGATTGACCATCTCGAATCGGTCCCTATCAGCATGTGTGTGTATTATGTATCGAAGCAAGCTTTAAACAAAAACCAGGGCATGGTATGGTGAAGCGCGCGCTCCTTTCACTAGCATATCCCACTCCCTCACCCGACTAGTTCTTTGGATTTTCCATGCCACCTTTAGTTCTTTTTTATTTTTTTTTATTATTTTAATATTGCTAATTATTTTATTTTTTATGATTAGTTTTAGTTATATTTTATTTTTCTTTTATAACTTTTAAAATATGATATTTTATAAAGTTTCGAGTTTATCGTTACAACATGCTTATTTTTATCTAAGTTTTGATATAAGTTTACTCACAACCGAGTTTTCTTGATTATGTATAAGTCATCTAATCATGAACGTACAAGCAATCGAAGTTGCTTCAAGTTTTTTATTTCTTATAGTTTTTTTTTAATTTTCTTTTACAACATTTAAAATATGATATTTTATAAAATTATGGATTTGCCGTTTCGACATGCTTATTTTTATTAGCGTTTCAACGTGAACTTTACTCGCGGGGTTAATACTAGTGCACATGTCATCGAACCGAGTTTTGTAAATTTTAACACATCCGCTACAACGAGCGCGTTTCTCACACTAGTTTTAATGAAAATTTAAGATAAACTCATAAACATAAACCAAGTTTTTTTTTATCTCAAGTAGTTTGGTATAATCATGATTATTACTATGTGAAATCACACTGATACTTAAAAGGAAGTGTCGGTGGCGACCGACAACTTTAACCTTTATGTTTTGTTTAATGACACTAATGATCCTTAACTTTATAAAATGTCAATTTGATCCCCTCAAGTTTTTAAAGCTTCAAATTTACTCCATTTAGTATATATAATCTGATTTTAAAAGTAATAGTTTTCGTTTGTTTGTTTAATTTTTTTCTTAACGTCCCAATATAAATTTTGTTAAAAATGAAGTCGTATTCAAAATAGAGTATTTTTTAGATATCGTGTGTTATATCGACTAACGGTGAGGTGCTGGTACCTTGAAGAATGAGACCGACACCGACTGAAAAACATCAATACCATTATATAACTATCTTTTATCTTTGTTTCGATCTCCACAACCGATTCGCCGTAACTTCATACGCTTCTTTTATTTATTTGACCACGTTTATTTTTCTGCTTAGCCACATTACTGTCACCGCCTCAACCGTTTAAACTCCACCTCCCGCCGTGGAGCGCGGGGCAAAATTATTTAACCACATTTCTTTTTTTATTAACCACGTTAATATCATCGTCTTGATCGTTTAAAGTCCGCTTCCCGTCACAGAGCGTGGTACAACATTTCTAGTTATATTTTAATAGTCATTTCTAGTTATATTTTAATAAAGAAAAAGCCCAACAAAAAAGGGGCCCTAGAAAAGTGGGGGCCTAAAGCCCTTACTTCCAAGTTCCACCAATTGTCTCTACACCCACACCACCTTTCCCCTTTTCTTTTAACTTATAATGATCGTTCACCTTGAAGCATACATCACACACGGTTACATAAAAGATAAGCGATATACACGAGTTTATAACCCAAAAGGTAAACCACAAAAATACTTTTGAAGACCATTTTACATCTTGATGAGAAAGATCCACGCAGGGCCGCCCCAATTGGGTTGTAAGGTAATAAACATCATTTTACATGTTAGATAGTTAAAAGTACATATGAATCACATGTATGTGACAATTTAGTACATTTTGTTTTTTTAACAGTAACAATGAGCATTTTCATATAAAAGCTAACGACGACGACTAGTAAAAACCCCATAGTGCAACACCAAATAAAGGCATACGCCACATAGAAATCACCAAATACATGAATAACAAGAAGAAAACCAAATTAACCAAAACAAGGAGTTGGATTTTGAGACCAAAGAAGCCAATTTATGGCCGTGAGACTCCCCTATTTTCCGCCCATTTGAACGATGTTATTTTGATGTCTTCCACCCAGTGGCGGACTCAGGAATTTTTTTTCATGAGAGTCGGTTGTTTATCGCTAAATAATAATTTTTTCCAGTCCGATTCAGGTCGGGTCACATAGTACACACATTGTCACTAATTACGATTAACAAATAACACATATGCCATAGCATTATAGCAAAATAATATAATAAGCAAAATTTAGAGAAAAATAAAAAAAATTCCTAAAATCATGACGAGGCATTGACGCAAGGCTGTGAACAGTGGACCGAGATGTTGATGGAAAGAAATCATGATTGCCGCTACTTAGATTTTTTATTTGGTTAAATTGCTTAAAATTTTAAATGAGTAATGGGTTAATTAAACGTGAGCCTAATTGTTTAAATAGGTAATGAGTTAATTAAATGTGGGTATAATTGTTTAATTGGCTACGTTTTTAGTCTAGTTTAGTGAAAATGTCCTATTAAGTTATTAGTTTAAATGTGGGTCAGTGTTAAAAATTAATTTTTTTGGGTGTCGGTCAAAATTTTGTGGGGGTCGGTATCAAAGTGTCATGGGGGTCGGTCGAGATTATACCCCATATATAATAAATATTTTTTTTTTCATCGGGTCGGCCGACCCGGTACGCCAATGCTTCCACCATGATATCGACTAGTTTTCGAATACTTGAGAATTTCCACATATTCCTTCTCATCCATGTAATCCAAAAAGTACAATAGACTATTAGAATCATGACCTTTTTGATCCGATCCAAACTTCTTGATCCGTGGATACCTTAATCCAGGTCATACGAGACAAATCGAATGAAATCTTTTTCCTTGTTTCTAGAACAATACGGCAACAAATGAGCAGGTGGTATTCGTCTTCAACTTCCAGCAATCACAAGGGACCCACCCCCCCTATGATTAAGGAGGATGGAATAGTGTTTGTTGTGTTCAATCTAATATCTGCACGACCCGGTAGTGAATTCACCTGAAGGGACAACCTCCCAAGACTAATTATCCAAGAAATTATATGACTTGACCATCTCTTCCATATATGTAATTTCGTTACCCATATCATCGTCTCTTTTCCATTTGACCAGCACCACGAGAAGGTAAATCAAGTCACCCTATCTGAAATAGTGCAGGTTTTTCTCCTTTCTAATTCAAACAAGCCCGGGAATAATTCCATGAATGTTTTGCATCCGAACCAAGCTAATTTCCAGAATGATAATTCCCAATTATTTTTCTGAGAATCCGATTCACTACCAGACCAGCTTCATTCAATTCTTTAGCGCACGAGGAAATATGAGACCATCTATCTGTAATCCTTTTCTTATTTATTTGAGCTAATGATTCAAAGAAACCTTATGTAGCGATTGAAGACAAGCAACCTAAAGACTTTTTGACTCCTTTAAAGCCCTCCAACTCCGTTTAATTAATAGGGCCAGGGTCATGTTTCTAAGGCCGCCCACCCGAAGACCACCTAATCTTTTCGGCTTTATAGTTTTGTCCCATGCCACCCAATGTATTTTCTTTTGGGTGTTGGTTCCAACCCATAAGAATTTCCTCTTAACTGAGGCCAATTCATTTATTACCTTTAGAAGGGATTTAAACATTGGAGAAAAAAAATAGAGGGGAAGGCTACCTAATACCAGCTTGACTAAGATAAGTCTTTCGAAATATGATAACATTTTAGCCTTCCAATTGTTCAATCTTTCCTTCAATTTGTTTTTACCACTTGACCCTAATTCTTTGCCAGACTATATTAGTCTGCCTATTATGCAGAAAGATTTTGGCAATGTGCTCATGCTAAGGCTCCGGGCCCGGATGGCCTTACTTTTGATTTCATTAGGAAATTTAACCTATTATACAGAAAGATTTTGAACGATATTTTGCCTATTATGCAGAAAGATTTTGAACGGTATTTTGCTAAGGCTCCGGGCCCGGATGGTCTTACTTTTGATTTCATCAGGAAATTCTGCCTATTATGCAGAAAGATTTTGAACTGTATTTTAAGCACTTCGAAACCAACATGGATGTAATG
Source organism: Smallanthus sonchifolius (assembly GCA_023525975.1). Taxonomy (NCBI): domain Eukaryota; kingdom Viridiplantae; phylum Streptophyta; class Magnoliopsida; order Asterales; family Asteraceae; genus Smallanthus; species Smallanthus sonchifolius. Next base: position 25,158,710 of record CM042043.1, read on the forward strand.
CTTCCTTTATCACCTTGGCTCTAAAGGACGTTAACCCATCCTCCTTAAATGATTTTAGACCGATTTCATTGATTAGGTGCATGCCAAAAGCATTGGGTAAGCTTCTTGCCTTGAGGATCCAAAAGGTTATCTCATCCATCATTGGTGATGAGCAAACTGCCTTCACTAAGGGTCACCATATTTTTTATGGCCCTATTTTAGTCAGATGTATTCAAGTTTGGGCCAAAAGAGCTTCAACTAAACTAATGCCTTTTAGGTCAATTTTGCAATAGCCTTTGACTCCTTAAACTGGAACTTCCTGAATCTATCATGTCTCAAATGGGCTTTACTTGCAAATAGAGAGCTTGGATCAGGGGGTATCTTAGGTCTGGCCAGGCGTCAGTCCTTGTGAATGGCTCTCCAACTGATGAATTTCCAACGGAATGTGAGGGTAGGCAGGGAGACCCGATATCCCCCTTCCTATTTATCATTGCAATAGAAGGTCTCTCGGCAATGCTAAAATCTGCTACGCAGTTTACAGGTATAAAACTTCCTGATAATGGCAACCTTATTACACACTCAATGTATACAAATGATGTTTTCTTTGTTGACGAATGGAATAAGGAGAATATTATTAATCTTATACGGATCATTGGATTCTTCTACATGGTATTGGGTTTGAAAGTCAATTACCACAAACCAAACTTGTAATTTATCTATAGTTGTGCCCGTTGACTTTTGATAGTCGAATTAGCAAGATCATAACCTTATTAACCTAACCTAAACTCCAGGGACCAATGTTGTCCATCTTTAAACTTCAAAACAGAAAAAAAAACAGAATGACCAATTCTGTAATAAACCTAAATTCGATCTTGTTTGACTTCCAAAATTCAAACATTGCGATTTATGATTCAATTCAGGCACGGTAATCAAACTCTGTTCGAATTCGTAACCGACTAGCATCTTAATGCAATAAACGATCACCATTATAGCTTTAATCATCGTCATTACAAGTAATTAAACCCAATAATAAGAATTGGAGTCATAACCGTCGGTCTCTTTACGAAAACAATCAAATTCGACGAATTCGAATTACCAATTCACAAATCGAGTCTCTGCGCACCTTGTACGAGTCCCAGAAAAGCTTTTCCACACGTCAATTCCACCGGAAACGCAGCAGGAGTCGTTGGAGCCTATCCCACTCGTTGTCGGATTCAATTTAGGTTGAGCACAGTCAATTCGAACCCCAATTTGGTAATTGTTTACAGTCTCAGTTTCGTCTCAATTCATAGATCAAAAGCCCTATCATTATCAGGGCTTAAATTATCTAATTCAACGTGAACCAGTTCTAGGGTTCTTGTTATTTTGGGTTTAATCGAAATCCACCTTAGCCCTAATTAAAATCTAATTAAAATAAATGACGGGTTTCGCAATCTCACACTCTCTGTTAGCCCTATAGCAATTCAAGTTCAAAATATCGAATTAACGAAAATCAAGATCCTAGGGTTTATCCGCTTTCGGGTTGATCGAACCCCAAACAAATAACCATTTCAATCAAATTAAACTACAGGGTTTAATTCGCGATCATCCATTCTGTAAAAGCCCTATGATTTCAACTTCAAACATCATCGGATTTTATCAATTTGAATTTTATAATAAAAACTAGGGTTCCGGTTTTTGAAACAAAAATTGACAACCCAGAACTTAACGATTTTCACAATAAATTACATCCACGGACTCGTAATCAACAGACAAACAAAAGCCCTATGATTACCGGTCTGTTAGGAATCAATATCAAGAGAATTGTGGGTGAACTCGATTTGGATTGCATAATAGGGATGAACACGGACGGGTTAGTGATTAAAACAATTAAATCAGGGTATCTATTGTGATACCCTAGCGGGCGGGACTGGTTAGGACAGTGTGCGTGTGTGGGAGAGACCCGGGTTCGAGTCCGGGCTCCCCATTTCTTTTTAAACATTTTTTTAAACATATTTAATTAATAAAAATAATTCTTAATATTATTATATTAATATATAAAAGTGTTTTAGCCCCGGAAAACACCCGAAGGCTCGGGTGTAATTTTATAAATAACATTTCCACTTATAAAATAATATATTTATATTATTTTCAAAACCACGACTCCGAATAAAATAATATATTTATATTATTTTCAACCCGTGACTCTAACTAAAAATAATATATATTCTTGTATTATTTTTACCACGTTTATAAACTGTATGAGATGTTCTAAACTATTAAATAATATAATTATTTATATTATTTACCCTCGGTTTTATACTCGAATAAAAATAATATAATTATTATTTTTGTCACACGAATGATTATTTTAATTTTTCGAACTTAAGAATAATATATTTAGTTATATTATTTCCTAAACCATTTTAAATGGTACAACCGCCTGAATATTTATTTACTAATATTATTCGCAATCAGAATTGCTCGACACGAAATGTATTTACCTTAATAATTATTTTATTAAGAAACCCTTTTCCAATGGACAAATTCGTCTACTCGTTGATCTTTAGAGCGTTCCTTTTTAAGACGTTCAACATTCCGTGTCGTCGTCACGTATCCCAACAATTCCCATTTTATCCCTAATTTATGTGTTTATAATTTTAGGGCATTCGTAAGTCGATTGAGATACACACGTGGTTCCAACTTGTCCATTTTGTGATACTACCTACAACGCAACGCATGTGAGTTTTCACGGCCCTTTTTTTACTATTTTAACTTGGGGGAGAAAACATGACAAAACAATTTTGTATTTTTAATTCGTATGATATCAATGTTAAATGCTAAGCGTAACACGCTATCACAGAAAGTCCTCAAGTAATATCGGACCGTTAATATGGATCTTAGCGAGGTAATATTTAGTAGTATTACTGGGTTTGACAAATCCCACCCGCGTTAGTCGCGCTAACTTGATTGGATATCGAACGGGTGAAATGTTAGCCTACTCACACCGCCAGTGTTAATAGACCTGGCAGGAGGAAATAAACAAACAGTCAGCTTCGGTTGCGAGCGCTTGAGCTGAACATGAACATAGGTTAGCTACCTATAGATACGTACTGAATGAACATGAATCCGGTAAACGTTGAAACCTGTGGACTCACCAACCTCGTGTTGACATATTTTTACATGTTTTCTCAGGTCGCTAAGCTAAGACACAGGTGCACGTTAGGGCATGCATGGGATTCAACTGCTTTAATTATGTCTATTTATGTTTGGTTGAATTATTCTATTGTACTTTGCTTTGTTTGGACGTTTGGACTTTTTTTTTGGACTTTTGGACTTTGGTTTTGGGCGCGTGTATTTTGCGCATTTACTTTCTTTACGCTTCCGCATTGATACTCTGATTTGAATGGTATTTTCATTTTGAGTCCCATGTAGAGTCGTTCAATGTAACTAATGTCTGAGATCCTGGTTCGTCACTTCCCAAACGGTAAAACTCCGTTGGTTGAAATTGGGGGTGTGACAGAATCTATCCATACCTGTCCTTTTGATGAATCTCTTGGCCCTTAAAGTCAGCATGACCATGCACCAATCAATGTCTATTTTCTCCAAATCATCGGGGTTAATCTGCTCCAAGTCATCGGGTTGAAAACTGACCGGTGTCAAGTTTTCAGAAATCAGTGCATCATAGCATGACATGAAAGCAGTCATGATGGGGACATATTCACCAGGAATCATGGTAGTAGTCTTTTGAGGAGCGGAGGAACTAGTAGATTGAATCGCAGCAGCAGAAGGAGGAACATCAGTCTGGAAGTATGTACTGCTGGAAGAACTTGATCCAGCTATAAGAGCGGTGTTTCTAGACTGGTTTGTGGGAGTGACGGCTCCTTTCTTGATCTCAATCTCAATCTCATAGGACTCAAGAATACTGTAACTTCTTGTTGAGACAGATTGCTTAGGTTTTCAGTCTTCTTGATCATGATGCGGTACATGTTCCGGTCCTCAGGAAGAGCATCCAGCAATTTCTTGTTAAGCTCCAAAGTTGGATACTCCACACCCATCACTTTCAGTCTTGACACAATACTTGAGAATCGGTTAATCAAGTCAGACATAGATTCACCTCTAACACTACTGAACATTTCATACTATTTCTTGATCAGATCCCTTTTACTCTTCCTAACTTCTGCACTTCCCTCAAATCTGGTACACAAGGCTACCCATAAGTCTTTGGCGGTGGTGTACTCGACAAAAGTGTTGAAGATATCCATAGGAAGAGCCATTGCAATAGTCCCATAGGCCTTATTGTCTCTGGCAATCAAGGCAAGATCCTTTTCATCATATTCAGCCACAGTCTAAGGACGCTGAACATCAGCAGTAATGATAACGAGTTTGTAGGGACCATCTTTGATTGAATTCAGTAAGGTGTGATCATGAAATTGAAAGAAAGTCTTCATTTTCTTTGTCCACTCATCAAAGTCCCTTGTAGACACAAGAACGGGTGGTTTGTTTACCCCAGAATACTCATTTGTGCTTGAAGTTGCCATAATCTCAGAAAACTGAAACTAATCAGTAGCTAGTTTCGGGTGAACAAACGTGATCGAAACTACTAGTTTCGATAGAGAAATATTGACCGAAACAACTAGTTTCAATTGAGAAAAGGCTGATCAAAACTCCTAGTTTCGATTGATTAATAGAACCCGAAACAACTAGTTTCGATGATGAACACTTAGCAAAAAAACAGAAACCTCAGCAGAAACTACTAGTTTCGATAGCCCAAAGTTTCGGGTGAACAATCTGCACAGATTAGTTTTGATATAACAAGACAAATAACTAGTTTCGATTGTACCTTCACCAGACAAAGGTACAGACAAGAAGTTTCGATGGCCAACGAATTGCAGAGAATGTTCCCCAGTAGTTTCGATGCCTTCTTCCCCAACTCAGAAAAACTCCATTGATGAATTGCTCCAGAAATCAATATCTCATAATTACAAATCTAATCTAGCGAAAATCTTCGACTAAATCTCCTGAATACGAAACCAACTTCCAAACTTGAAATCACGAACAAAAACACCCGGAAATCGATGAAACAGTAACAACCAGGCAATGAAACAATGCTCCGAAATTTTTGATGCAGAAATCAACGAAAATCCACACAAATCACCTAGAATCGATCACAAAAACCAGATAATACTCATAAATCAAGAGCATAAAGCTCTGATACCAATTGTAGGTCCTGATTTCACTCAGAAATCACTCAGATGATCGATTACACACACACACAGGCGGAATCTGTGTGTATGGTGGTGAAACAGAGGAGAGAAACTGATTTGGTGATAATAACAGGCTAACCACGCTCAGAAATCAACACAAACAAATATGAAATTGTAAGAACAACAGTATAAAACAACTGCAAATATGTATTGATTCAGAAACTTGTGAAAGAGAAGGTTCAGGGTTACAACCGCTAATCACACCCTAAACATTCTCAAACTAGGCTATTTATAGTAGTTAACAGGTATCGAAACTATGTCAACCGAAACTAGTAGTGTCGGTTGAACATTTACAAGTGATAGAACAAACCTGTTGAAACTAGTATCTATCGAAACTTCTAGTTTCGATTGAACAAATGATGGCTCAGACTTAGTCTAATAAAAAAACAGTAAATTACATAAACTGAAAATACAATTAAAAGAAAACTAAGTAATATTGTTCAAAATACACTAATGAAAACAACTTAATAAAATACATGATTCTACAGTATTCAATTAATTATTTTATTTTATTCCTATTTCGATTTATATTATGACTTATTTTAGTTCTTTGTATATTTTTATATATGTTTTGTAGATGTGGCAACTTCGACCCACTTTCTTATGAACGGGTCGATTTGGGTTATGGTTTATCTCTAACAGGTCAAATGGTTAAAAATCAAACAAAAGTATAAAATGAGAAGGCATATCGGTTGAAAGTCACCTTAAGTTTAAATTTCATTTAAATAAATATATTTAGATTAATATATTATAATCTGAATAATATAATTTTTTAGTTATATTTGACACTAAAACATACTTACTAAATAAGTAATTGGTTGCAACACGTGTCACAATTATGTGAACCCAAGATTCTTGTAACCGTTTGAAAATTTCTCGCTTATTTTTAAGTGAGCCGAAGCTATATCTAATAAACAATGTTTTCAGAACCGGACCGGACAATGAACCGGACGTCTTAGAGGTTCACCGGTCAGACCGGTCGGACCGGATTCAAGAACCGGATGAGGCAATAAATAATATAAATATTCATAAAAATATATAGAAAAATATAAAAAAATTCCAAATACTACATATACAACAATTTAAACAATTTTGAATAAAGGACGAGGGTTGTAGGTCTATAGAAATTTTAATTCTTTTGAATCTTCAATTTTAATTTTGATTAGGTTTTTGGAGGACCTGTGGCAGCGTATAAGTTAAAAGGAAAGAGCAAATTGAGTTAAAATTATAAATAGAAGTAAGTAGGAGGACTATAGGATAAAAAAGATAAAAAATAGTAAAAAAAAATAAAAAATTTAACTACCCGGTTCGACCGCTGAATCGCTTGGACCGCCCGGTTCAACCATCAAATGGTCTCAAAGCATGTAACCGGACCGGTGGAGGTCACGGTTCTCGGTCCGGTCCGGGTTTAAAAACATTGCTAATAAATAAGTAATATTTTTTTTAAAAAGGCTAATAAATAAGTAATTGATTGAATTTTTTTTCACTTATTATTTCCTAATTGTTTATTACCTTCGTTCAAAATATTACTTTATGAATATTTCATTTATTTAATATTTCTTTTCTTAACTATTTTCTTTATTTTTTCCACTTATTAATAATTATTTAATATTTTATTGATTCCAGCCCGTGTAATACACGAGTTTCTAATCAAATCTATACTATATAATAAATAAAGGTTTTTGTATGCCACGTGTCGGCACCATATTCAATCTCACCATTCTTTTCCCGCCTCTCTCTCTTATTAAATGCACTCATATCTTTTAATAAATTACTAATCTTACTAATAAAAAACATTTATTTTAAATTATCCTTTATAATAAAAATTTTGAAATCTAATTATGTAACTTTTATTTTCAATCAAATAGTAAATGAAAGTCAAATTACATTAAATAGTAATTGACGTATTTTCGAAACCCAATTATAAATTGTTTTTTACATAGTTTCAATTTTATTTTTTATCCATGGTACATATATAGTAATACATTTTTACACCTTTAAAATACATAAATAAAATTTTAAAAATTTATGTATTGATATTTTTCACCCCGTGTGTATTACACGGGGTCTAAGCTAGTAACTAATAAATAAAAATGATGGAGGACAGATGTCGTCTTTCTAGCCCACTTCTCCTTGCTTTTTCCCGCCCATTCCGCATACAACCAAAATATGACGCGGGACCCTAATCGGATTACCCACACCCGGTTTCTTTCCACCGTTTAACCCGTTCTGTTAGTGAAATGGTTAACCCCTTTTTCCTCCTCATTCTACCCTAATTCCTCTTTTCATCCTGTCGTCGTTTCCATAATCTTCATCATCAGATCCAGGATTCAACCGATACCCTACAAGTATGTAGTCCATAAATTCTCCGTGTAGTCCCATAATCCTTAATCGATTACTTAATTTTTTGTTGTTTTTTGTATGTTTTTTCAGATCTTAATCGGACCAAATCGACCTGTCCTTCTTACCCGACTTGGCTTCTTAATCGCATGAACTCCATCACTTAGGTATGTTTTTTCACATCCAAATTCTAATCGCACAACGATTTTCTGTTAATTAATGTTTTTTTATATCAGATTTGTGTTCATGTATGTTGTTTATGTTCATTAATTTCCTATTACAATCACATAGATACTTTGTTTGTTTATTCATATATGATTCTAATCTGTTGCATAATTCTGTGTTATTATCCAACAAAACTTGTTTGATTTACATTTGTTCCACTGTGACTATTACCTGTTTTAGGAGGTTTGCTTCACCTGAAAAATGGATCCTACTGAACCACTGGCTTAAGATTCATATTCCAGTCACTAGCCGATGACCGAATGATTTTATTGCATTTTCGACAGTCTTTTTGGTAATCAAGCTTTTCACTTTTAAAGTGTTGCACTGTGCGGATATGTTATTATAGTTTATGTATGAGACTGTTTACTTTATACCAGATGCACTAAAAAGTTCTTGTCTTATTATTTAAGAATTCAGGTTTGAATCTTCTTTTCATGTTTATTGTTTCTGATAGGTTTACAACATGATTGGATCCTTTCTTACCAGAAGGCTTATGTATGTTAATCAAAACTCTTTTTTCAGTTTAAGATAGTCATTAGTCTTAATACATTCTGTCTATTGATAAAACTACTTAATTGTTTGCAGGATGGTGTTTGGATCATCTCCTCGGTCTGTCGGAAATTTTCAACGATTCAGGTAATTAACACTTCTTTTTCTCTTGATTTAATCATAATATTTTGATATTTATAGTGGTTTCTTCATAAGTCAATTATTATTATTATTATTATTAGTATTCATCGTGTTGCAGAATTTCAGTGTGTTTTTGTATGTCTATGAAGATGGTACTTTGTTTTCTTGACTGAATCTATTGTTTTTAGTTTGAATGATAGTTATTGATCAGATGATTGCAGTTTTTTTAGATTTGTTTATTTTCTAAAGAGTTTTGTTAAACCATTGCAACAGCCAAAGTATTGTTTTTAGTGCAGGCATTGTGAATGACCTAAAATGATGTTCTTAGATAGTCTCATATTGTAAGGCCCCAAACCCGGGAGGCCTCACTTGTTGGATTTACTCATTCACAAACAGTTCTTAAACATGAATATCAAATAACGCAGCGGAAAATACTTCATTAAATCATAACTATTACATTGTTCGTACATGCGGAAGCGTAAACATTGCTTAAAACATAAATAAACTAAAGCAAAACATAACGGGATTGCCAGTCTTCAAAAGCAGTCGGGTAACTCTTCATCTCTAGCCAAGCATCACCGTCCATCCTCATAACCTACCTTAACCTGAATGTGCATACTAAAAATTCAGCTACGCTGGTGAGTTCTAGTTTTCGTTCGATTTAAGAAATGGTTCATCATTCAAAACATTCATTAGGGTTTAACATCACGTATAAGAAAACAGGGCCTTTCATTCATAAACCTTCACACATTTAAACACATTGAACGGATCATTTGTTTAAAACATTTAACATTCATTTAAGTCATACATTACTATCTAAAATCTGTATCGTTACGCGTCTCTGTGTCCCCGAAGGAACCCTGCATGTCGTGGTCAACCGTTACGTATCACCGTCGTTGCCACAATATTCCGTCAATTCCTTTTCTGGTATTGCCCCCAAGGCTAACTGCACGAGGACCGACAATACCCATTCAGTTGCCCCTATGGCTCTCTTGTCCATAGACCGACAACTTCCATCGACGGTTATGACTCTCAGCCATAACATCGTCGGATCATAATTTAACCTCGCATAGGGTCACGTTAACCCCTGAGTAACCGTCGTTACTCCATACCAGTTGTACAACATCAAACCATTGGCAGGCCACTAAGACACTGCCCCCGTTGTTCTTATGGTAACTATGGCTCGCTGTCCATAATCTACCACAAGGCTGGGAATCTCATTCCCAGACTTCGTTCGTCAATTCCCTTCATTCGACAGATTAGATTTGTAATGACTTCTTTAAAACCTTTGCCCTTTTTCTTTTATTTTCGCAAAACCTTTCATTCACTTTCGAAACCCTTTACCTTTACTTTAAACCATCTCTTTATAAACATTCGTTCGTAAACATTTCGTTCATAAAACTTTCTTTCCATAAACCGTTCATTCCAAATCATTTCATTTCGTAAACATAGTTTCATAAACATCATTTTATAAAACAACATTTCATATGTATACACACCAGCCCGAAAACATTATATAAAACATTTAAAAGAGGGCTTCTAGAACTCACCTGATAAGTAGTTTCTGAAATACTCTTAGCTGGCTACTGGGCGTCACTAATGTCACTCACGATCTGCTATAATAAAGCCATACATGTAAGGTAGTGATCCTAGATGACACTAGACATCCCTATGCTTAAACCTAGTAGTTTCGATAGATTTGCTTATACCGAAACTTGATAGTTTCGATGGATCTGCACATATCGAAACTTGTAGTTTCGATGGACCTGCACATATCGAAACTTGTAGTTTCGATGGACCTGCACATATCGAAACTTGTAGTTTCGATGGACCTGAACATATCGAAACTTGTAGTTTCGATGGAGTCTGCACAGACTGTCTTCCCAAAAATCCGAAGCTTTTGCATGCGAGTCTGATCGAGTCAGTATCTCAACTTTTCTTAGATCAAAACGTTCGGTTTTCATTCTAGATGCTATACCTAAGCTCATTTTTTAAGTTCCATCCGCAAAATCGTTGCCTTTTTAGCCAAAACCCGAAAATCCCAAAAACGAACAAAAACTCAGATTTAGGCAAGATTATTACCTGTATCGAGATTCTGATCCGGAGGTTCTTCTCACGAGCTTGGCAGTAACGTGTTCCCTCAATTCCGGGACGATCCGTCAACCTTCTCTCTCTAGACCCGAGCTCTCCTTTCTCTCTCTAAAAGTCGCGTGAGTGGGGAATGAGCAGAGAAGAGGGCTGCCCTGCCTCTTATATAACTGGGCTTCCCTCGGCCCATTGGAGCCGAGCCCAAGCCCGCTCCCTTTTGTTTAAATATTCCGACTAACTCGCCGGTCTCGCTATATTTATTCGTTTAATTATTTTTGGGATGTTACAAGTCTACCCCCCTTACAATAGGTTTTGTCCCCGAAACCTATTATAAGTCAAATAGTTGAGGGTACGACTCCCTCATTTCTGTCTCCCTTTCCCAAGTGGCTTCCGACCCCTTTCGATGTTTCCATTGGACTTTAACCAATTGGATAACTTTATTACGTAAACGTCTCTCCTTTCGATCTAGGATGGCCACGGGTTCTTCAATGTAGTTAAGGCTATTGTCTACCTCGATGTCAGTAAGTGGTACGTGAGCCGATTCATCCGCCAAACACTTTCGCAAGTGTGATACATGGAAGGTAGGATGAATTCCACTTAACTCATCAGGCAACTCTAACCGATAAGCGACTTCACCAACCCGTGCCATTATCCTGAACGGTCCGACAAACCTCGGACTTAATTTTCCTCTCTTCCTGAATCGTATGATCCCCTTACAGGGCGATACCTTCAACATTACTCGGTCCCCAACGCTAAACTCAATAGGCCTTCGTCGTTTATCCGCGTAGGATTTTTGACGATCTTGTGCGGCCTTTATTCGTGCTTTGACTTGATCAAACATTTCCGACGTTTCCCTTATTACTTCCAGACTTCCTAATTCCTTCTGTCCAATCTCGCCCCAACAAACCGGGGTTCTGCATCTTCTCCCATATAACATTTCGTAAGGCGGCATGCCTATCGTCGTGCGATAACTATTGTTGTAGGAAAATTCGGCTAACGGCAGATGACTGCCCCAACTGCCACCGAAGTCGATAATACAAGCACGAAGCATATCCTCCAATGTCTGAATGGTCCTTTCGGACTGACCATCCGTTTGCGGGTGGTATGCCGTGCTGATATTAAGCCTCGTGCTCATCGCCTCGTGAAATCTCTTTCAGAACCTCGATGTGAATCGTGTGTCCCGGTCAGATACGATTGTCAAAGGCATCCCATGCCGTGCTACTACTTCGTTAATAAATACTTCCGCTAACCTTTCCGACGAGAACGTCTCGCGAATAGGTAGGAAATGAGCACTCTTTGTTAATCGGTCCACAATTACCCAAATGGTGTCATGACCTTTAGCCGTGCGAGGTAGCTTAGTTACGAAGTCTATGGTAATGTGTTCCCACTTCCATTCCGGTATATCAAGTGGTTGAATCTTTCCATACGGTTTCTGGTGCTCGGCCTTTACTTGCGAGCAAGTCAAGCACTTGCTTACATACTTCGTCACATCACGTTTCATTCCAGGCCACCAGTATTCCTTTCTCAGATCTTGGTACATTTTATTGGTGCTGGGATGGATAGAGTAACGAGACTTATGAGCCTCATCCAAGATTTTGGTCCTAAGTTCGCCACCCATAGGTATCCATATCCGTCCAAAACGTGTCCTAACACCAAGGGTGTTATATTCCAACTTGTCCTGTTGGCCAACCATCCTTTCCTTCTTCATGTTTTCCTCCTTAAGCGCCTCATCTTGAGCCTTTTCAATCTCTCTCATCACATCCGATGTTACAACCAACTGGCAAGCTTTCACTCTAATAGGAGTAGGTACATCCTTTCGGTTTAGAGCGTCAGCCACCACGTTTGCCTTTCCAGGATGGTACATGATCTCACAGTCATAGTCTTTCAACAGTTCCAACCATCGCCTCTGTCTCATATTAAGTTCCTTTTGTTCGAAGAAGTACTTCAAACTTTTGTGGTCGGAGTAAATAGTAAACTTTACCCCGTAAAGGTAGTGCCTCCAGATTTTCAATGCAAATACGACAGCAGCAAGTTCCAAATCGTGAGTCGGATAATTAGTTTCATGAACCTTCAACTGCCGTGACGCGTACGCGATCACCCTTCCGCGTTGCATCAATACGCATTCCAATCCCTGACCCGAAGCGTCAGAGTATACCACTAGGTCTTCGTTGCCCTCGGGAAGGGCCAAGACTGGAGCTTGAGTTAGCTTTTCCTTCAACTTCTTAAACGCCTCATCCTGGGTCGAACCCCATTCGTACTTTACCTCCTTCCGAGTCAACTTCGTCAACGGCGAAGCTATTTTCGAGAAATCCTGGATGAATCTCCGATAGTAGCCTGCCAATCCCAAGAAACTGCGGATTTCAGTTGACGTCTTAGGAACATTCCATTCCCTTACCGTTACTATCTTTGCTGGGTCAACCATAATGCCGTTCGAGTTAATGACGTGACCTAGGAATTGGACTTCCCTGCCAGAACGCGCATTTGGAGAACTTAGCATACAACTTTTCCTTCTTCAGAGCTTCCAATACCTCCTTCAAGTGACACGCGTGATCACCCTCATTCTTGGAGTAGACGAGGATATCATCGATGAACACGATCACCGATCGATCCAGCATTGGTCGACAAACTCTATTCATCAAATCCATGAACGCTGCAGGGGCGTTCGTCAATCCAAAAGACATTACGCGAAACTCAAAATGTCCATAACGTGTGCGAAATGCAGTTTTCGGTATGTCTTCTTCCCTCACCTTCAACTGATGATACCCGGACCGAAGGTCGATTTTTGAGAACCAACTTGCGCCTTGCAATTGATCGAATAGGTCGTCGATCCTTGGTAACGGGTACTTGTTCTTTACGGTACGCTTGTTCAACTCGCGATAATCAATACACATTCTCATCGAACCGTCTTTCTTCTTCACAAACAACACCGGAGCACCCCACGGCGAGATGCTCGGTTGGATAAATCCTTTCTCAAGTAACTCGTCTAGTTGGACCATAAGTTCCTTCATTTCCACTGGTGCTAGTCGATATGGAGCCTTAGCTACGGGCTGGGCATCTGGTACTAAGTCAATTCGGAACTCAATTTCTCTATTGGGTGGTATCCCAGGCAAATCCTCTGGAAACACCTCCGGGTACTCGCGTACCACGGGTACATCGTCTAGTTCCTTCACTTCCTTACACTTGTCAATTACGTACACCAGATAAGCCTCGCATCCACGCCTCAAGTAATTTGTTGCCTTAATCATCGAGATGACGTTTGGCATCGGGGCGTCACGATCTCCAAAGACCTCGACTTTACTACCATCCGGAGCTTTGAGTTGGATTATCTTTCGTTTACATATGATTTGTGCTTCATTGGCAGTTAACCAATCCATACCCAACACAACATCAAACCCTTCCAAAACCATAACAAACAATCTGACAGGGAATCTATGACCTTCTATCTTTATCGTGGAGTTGTCAACTACATCGGTTACTCTCGCAGTCTTACCCTCAGCGGTTTCTACGCTAAAGGCCCTTTCTAGCTTACTAACAGTGTACTTCACTCGTTTACAGAAAGTCGCAGATATAAAACTCTTACTGGCACCCGAATCAAATAGCACAGAAACAATAGTGTTGTCAAGGATGAACGTACCTGACGCCACATCGGGGTCTGCCCTGGCTTGTTCTTGCGTCAGTGCGTACGCACGAGTCTTTGCTCGGGGCCTCTCTTCTTTCCTTTCTGGGCCCTTTCCTTTCCCGGCTTCACCCATTCTCGGTTTCGGGCATTCTCGACTCATGTGACCATTTTCCCCACAATTGTAGCATTTGTAGCCTTGCGTGCATTCACGGGAGTAATGTCCGGTCTTGTCGCATTTAAAGCACAGATTCGATCCTAACCGGCATTCACCCGCATATCTTACCCCACATTTCCCACAGACTGTCGTCTCGCCTACCCTGGCCTGCTTGTCTCGAGCCCCAAACAACTTCCCACCCGATCGTTTAGCGGGAAAACTCAACTTTTTCTTGGGCTCTTCAATGGCAATGACATTCAGCGCCAGATCATCAAATACCACGCCGCTCAGTTCTACTACCGAATCATAGGTAGTAGGGGCGTTTGCCTTAACATAAGTGCGGACCTGGTCCGGCAGCCCTTGAATGTAACAGGAAATCTTCCTTTCTTCAGTCGTAATAAGGTGTGGCACCAGACGTGCCAGTTCATTGAATCGGGTTGTATATTGCCGGTGCGTCATGTTCCCGGCCTTCAAACCCAGAAATTCCCTCTCTACCTTCTCAATCTCGTTCCTTGGGCAGAAATTCTTGATCACCAAAGTTTTCAAGTCAGCCCACATCATCGCATCCACAATCTCGCTCCCTTTTGCCTGACGTACACCTTCCCACCAATGGGATGCTTCCTCCCTCAAGGAGTTAGCAGCAAATTTCACAACTTGATCCGCTCGGCATTCGCTGAGACGGATGGCAGCCTCCATACGGATTATCCAGTCAAACGTAGCTACCGCGTCTTTCTTTCCTGTCAGGACTGGCGGGTCACATGCCTTGAAGGACTTATAGTCACATCCGCGAGCAGGCGGTGCGTTGATTGCCTCAGTGTTTGGGGTATCAACCGTCGGGTTAGACCCACCTTCCCCATTGACCTGCTTCAATGCTTCTGCCAACAGACCTGGCAGAGAAGTCTTCATCAATTCTGTGAACTCTCGAGCTATAGCTGCTCTCACTTCTGGTTCAAAAGTGAAAGGTTGTTCTTCTACCAGTGTATGTTCAGTTCCATGCACACTGACCGCCGGTTCAGTGTGAACACTTCCTTCTTCACTATTCTCTTGGCGTGCAGGGATCCTGCCACGCCCACCATTCCGACCACCGGTACGGCCACCACGCCTTCCGTTTCATCTCCTCGCCATTTCGTTCTATAAGACAAGAAATCCAATGTCATCACGCTAGTTAACAAATAAAATTCAATAAGTACTGTAAGATGTTAATATACACTGGCCATCTGCAATTAACCATTACATTACCTTTCGATTTCTATTTTACCACCTTTGTGATTCCATCAGAACACAAGTCCCTACCTACCCCTTTCTAAGGCATACTACATACACATACTCTACTTTTCATACCTGATGCTTTGGCTCGAGTTACCCGTACTGGCATCCGCTTTCGGTCCCATTCACAGTTTAAGTTCAGACACTGGGAGTGTCCGAATCTCTCAAACTATTGCTCTGATACCAACTTGTAAGGCCCTAAACCCGGGAGGCCTCACTTGTTGGATTTACTCATTCACAAACAGTTCTTAAACATGAATATCAAATAACGCAGCGGAAAATACTTCATTAAATCATAACTATTACATTGTTCGTACATGCGGAAGCGTAAACATTGCTTAAAACATAAATAAACTAAAGCAAAACATAACGGGATTGCCAGTCTTCAAAAGCAGTCGGGTAACTCTTCATCTCTAGCCAAGCATCACCGTCCATCCTCATAACCTACCTTAACCTGAATGTGCATACTAAAAATTCAGCTACGCTGGTGAGTTCTAGTTTTCGTTCGATTTAAGAAATGGTTCATCATTCAAAACATTCATTAGGGTTTAACATCACGTATAAGAAAACATGGCCTTTCATTCATAAATCTTCACACATTTAAACACATTGAACGGATCATTTGTTTAAAACATTTAACATTCATTTAAGTCATACATTACTATCTAAAATCTGTATCGTTACGCGTCTCTGTGTCCCCGAAGGAACCCTGCATGTCGTGGTCAACCGTTACGTATCACCGTCGTTGCCACAATATTCCGTCAATTCCCTTTCTGGTATTGCCCCCAAGGCTAACTGCACGAGGACCGACAATACCCATTCAGTTGCCCCTATGGCTCTCTTGTCCATAGACCGACAACTTCCATCGACGGTTATGACTCTCAGCCATAACATCGTCGGATCATAATTTAACCTCGCATAGGGTCACGTTAACCCCTGAGTAACCGTCGTTACTCCATACCAGTTGTACAACATCAAACCATTGGCAGGCCACTAAGACACTGCCCCCGTTGTTCTTATGGTAACTATGGCTCGCTGTCCATAATCTACCACAAGGCTGGGAATCTCATTCCCAGACTTCGTTCGTCAATTCCCTTCATTCGACAGATTAGATTTGTAATGACTTCTTTAAAACCTTTGCCCTTTTTCTTTTATTTTCGCAAAACCTTTCATTCACTTTCGAAACCCTTTACCTTTACTTTAAACCATCTCTTTATAAACATTCGTTCGTAAACATTCCGTTCATAAAACTTTCTTTCCATAAACCGTTCATTCCAAATCATTTCATTTCGTAAACATAGTTTCATAAACATCATTTTATAAAACAACATTTCATATGTATACACACCAGCCCGAAAACATTATATAAAACATTTAAAAGAGGGCTTCTAGAACTCACCTGATAAGTAGTTTCTGAAATACTCTTAGCTGGCTACTGGGCGTCACTAATGTCACTCACGATCTGCTATAATAAAGCCATACATGTAAGGTAGTGATCCTAGATGACACTAGACATCCCTATGCTTAAACCTAGTAGTTTCGATAGATTTGCTTATACCGAAACTTGATAGTTTCGATGGATCTGCACATATCGAAACTTGTAGTTTCGATGGACCTGCATATATCGAAACTTGTAGTTTCGATGGACCTGCACATATCGAAACTTGTAGTTTCGATGGACCTGAACATATCGAAACTTGTAGTTTCGATGGAGTCTGCACAGACTGTCTTCCCAAAAATCCGAAGCTTTTGCATGCGAGTCTGATCGAGTCAGTATCTCAACTTTTCTTAGATCAAAACGTTCGGTTTTCATTCTAGATGCTATACCTAAGCTCATTTTTTAAGTTCCATCCGCAAAATCGTTGCCTTTTTAGCCAAAACCCGAAAATCCCAAAAACGAACAAAAACTCAGATTTAGGCAAGATTATTACCTGTATCGAGATTCTGATCCGGAGGTTCTTCTCACGAGCTTGGCAGTAACGTGTTCCCTCAATTCCGGGACGATCCGTCAACCTTCTCTCTCTAGACCCGAGCTCTCCTTTCTCTCTCTAAAAGTCGCGTGAGTGAGGAATGAGCAGAGAAGAGGGCTGCCCTGCCTCTTATATAACTGGGCTTCCCTCGGCCCATTGGAGCCGAGCCCAAGCCCGCTCCCTTTTGTTTAAATATTCCGACTAACTCGCCGGTCTCGCTATATTTATTCGTTTAATTATTTTTGGGATGTTACACATATGATGAGATTTATGGTGTTATTAAGAGAAAAGTGCATGTTTGATTGCAGTTTTAGTTTTGGTTTAAAAAAGCGCGAGGCGAGGCGAAGCGTTTCGGTCTCAAAATCCGAGGCGCCACGCCTCAAGCGCGAGGCGAGGGCTTCACGTATGCGAGGCGCTAAGCTAAAAAAAGTAATAAAAAATTTAGTAACATTCTTAAAACCTCCCACTAAATGTTATTTCAGTCTAAAAACTCCTCCTTTGAGTAATTTTCACAAAAAAACAACTTAAAAAACTGATTTAAGTAAAGAGGAACTGCAATTGGAACTCAAATTCATAACAAAACAGTGAAAAAAAACGTGAAAATACATGAAGCGGCGCCTCGCCTCGCGCTTCAAGCGCCTCGGGGCGCCTCGTAGCGCTTCATGTATCTTGGGCGCCTCACCCATTTGAGGCGCTTTGCCCAGCGCCTCGGGCGCCTCACGGCGCTTTTTTAAGCACAGGTTTTAGTTAATATGGGTACTATCAGTTCAAAGTGAGTGGAAAACAACTTTAAGTATTTAAATTTTTTCTTTTCTAGACTAGGAGAACATAATTTTTGGGACTGTTTGTTGTAAATTTAAACATATGTATTTACATGTTGATTGGTATTATTTTTAATTTAAGTTATACCTTTTTTGTGAATTTTTCGGAATCTTGATTGGTTGATGATGGCTATATTGATTATTCCTCTTTTGACTGTTTTGCGATTGAACCAACTAATAATGAATAAAATTGAAATCATCTTTATCTTTTTCTAATTTGGTTTTTAATTTCTTATCATAATCTTGTGGTGTCACTATCAAATCATAAGATTATATGTTGGAAGAAAGTTATTGGGATTAAGCTGAATATGTTAACACAATCATTATTACTGGTTCTGTATGAATATGACCCATGATTCAGAACCTTATGTTTCAGTTCGGTTATTGGTTGTATCTGCATCATGATTATCAACCACCGGAGACTTCCGGTGGATCATTAATCTTTGAAAAGGTATGATGAAAGGGTTTTGGTGTATGGGAAGATGAAAATCCACCTGTGACAATGTTCTTGGAAACATCAGATACCATGGTGGATCATGATATAGTATGTCTTATCTTTATCAGTATGTTTTTTTGAAATGTCTTTTGAGATCATTAGATTAACCTTTTTTTTAATTGACAGGGGAGGTTGAGACGGAGGACATTTTTGAGGAATCTGTTGTAGATATCTATACCTGTGATGATGAAAATCAGCTTGCGGTGGTTGAGTATGCTGAAGATCTTTATGCTAATTATAGCTAATTATAGAAGGATGGAGGTATATGGCTCCATTGATCTTAAAATGTCAAACCATGCTCATTACTAACTTTCTTGATGCTAAAAGTAGAACGTTTTAATTTCTTTAAAATGATTTTAAAGGTGTTGTAGCTTCCTTTGAGCTTTGTGCCATTTTAATATGTTGATTTTCTTGCTGCTAAAAAGGAAAGTTATTGTTTCGCAATTTTGATATTTATAAACAATGAAATGTGCATATGATCGAAAAGTAAATGTTGTTTCACAATTTTCTTGCTGCTAAAAAGTAAAGTTATTGTTTCGCAATTTTCTTGCTGCTAAAAAGTATGATGACTGAATTAAATGTTGGTTTTCTTGATCTAGGGAACAACCCGACCCACCCATTACCATGTACTTCTCGATCAGATTGGTTTCTCTGTAGATGAGTTGCAAGAACTCGGGTTTATTCAAGACTGTTTCGGTTGATTCATAAGTTGCTTTGAAATTATATGGAAGATCATCTCGGTGGTTTCCTTTGATACAAGCAAATTTAAAGTTCAAGTTTTGCTATTGACAACTTCAACTAGATAGTTTGTACAGAAGCTTTGGGGAAACAAGTTCTAAAAGTCAAAATTCACTATGTAGCAAATAAGTTGGTCTGGTATTATTCACATCTTCTTTTTCTTCTCAAATTGCTACTGTGATTGTTTGTATTGAATCAGAAGGAAATTTGTTTATTTGATACGGTTGTCTTTCTCTAAAATTGTTACAAGAGTTTGTAATTCATCTGAAGAAAATAAATTGGTTCGTATTAAGTAATTTGATACAGAGAAGAATTTGTTGCGGTGGACTATAAAAATTTGATAAAAGTAGAGGTTGAAATTTTCCATGGAGGTAACATATTGATACGAAATCGTAAATTGAGAAGTTCATAGAAGATTGGTATTTGAAATGGGAAGAAATTGATACGGAAGAGAAAATTCACTCAAAGAGGAACTACGATGCTACGAAGTGATTTAAGAATCTAAAACATAACACATCAACAATAGAAAGACAGAAGAACTACACAGCATATCCATTTTTTTCTTTTTCTTTATATATTTATTACATTTAACACGTGTAATACACGAGTACATAACCTAGTATATATATATATATATATATATATATATATATATAGGAGGGATCAAGAGAAAAACATAAAGTTAGGCGAAAACCAAGAAAACCAGTCTCAGCCAATCATAAAATTTAGATTTTATTTAAATCTTTTTTATTTAAAAGGGTATTTATGTAAATATACATTATTTGTATTTGATATTTATTGTTTTAGTAAAATAAAAATACATTATTTTAGGAATCTGATTTCAGTTTCTATTATAATAGGATTCTATTAATTTCAAATATCTCAATCCATAATTTATGAAAACTGATGTGTTGAAAGTATATATATATTTTAATAAAGGTTTTTTACACAATTGGTTTTAAAAAGGGTTTTCACCAAAGACTAATCACACACACATCGGGCAGTGTACCCGTCGGATAGCAATATAGTAAAGGTAAGAACCGGATATCAATCCGTGGACACGGTGGAATGCGATAATAAACCGGGACTAAAATTCAATCAAGTATGGGTAAAAGACGTTTTGAAGGGTTTGTTTTAATTAACTAACATGCAATTATATAAACTAAACTAAGATCACAAGTCAAACAATTAAGGAGAAAATATCACTTCGGTGTCGAATCCATCTAGAATACATTCAATACACTCATAGAAACATGGCAAATACACGAAACATAAATTGACTAAATTCTCGTCAAAGATATCTAATCAAATGACCATTCGGAAAGCTAGCATGAATTATACAAACCAATCACCTAAAATCATACAATGAAGCTCACGTGTTTAACAATCATGTCAATGTTTATAAAGATTGAACTAGCTTCCGATTAAGGTATACTAATCCAACAACTAGTTGGAAAGATAATATGAACAACACACTACCCACCTCAAGTTGATTAAATTAGACAACAATATGCATTTCTTCAACATACAATATTCATACAAAGGTTATATAAATTAGGAGAATGTGTCAACAATTCCTAGATAAACATAAGACTAAGCATGAAACATCATAACAAATACTTTGTCTTTCCAAACATAAGCATAAGGATACACATGCAAATATAATGACTCACAAACAAGACTTCATTCACCATTCCTAGTCAAATGCCATAAACTAGTATAATTACATACACCAATCCATGAATATAAGCATAAACCACAAGTTTTCCAACATAATATGGCATACACAAATACAAGTCTTGTAAACAACTCAAAATACTTGAATACATAATTTCATCAAAGAATAATCATACGATTGTCATAACATTAACACAATAATTGCCAATAATCCATGAATGTTGTTAAATGTATCTAAACTTCATCTAAACCAAAGTGAACAGGAGTTTTAGCTCATCATGAGCACAAGAATTACAAATAAACAGGGAAAAGTAGTAAGAAACATGATATGAAAATAAGAATCAAACCACTCCTCCAAGCCTAGATGTTGTTGTTGATGAAAGATGATCCTCTTGATGTTGTATCCTCTCCAAGAATCTTGAAATATGGCTGGAACAAGAGAAATACGAGCTGGAACAGTAGACTTTCTCCCCTGGTTGCTTGATGTCTGAATGAGAGTTTAAGTTCTGTTTAAATAGAAAAGGGGAGGCACGATCGTGCCAAGAGAGAGGGCACGACCGTGCCAAGTGCAAAGGCGCGGTCGCGTCTAGGTCTTTGCCGCGACCGTGTGACAGAGGGTTGACCGATCCGGAGCTTCCATTGGGTCTCTTGCTTCGAGGTGTCAGATTCACGGGTGTTCCCGCGACCGTGTGGAGGCAGGGCACGGTTGTGCCTTGCCTTTTGGCTTGGCGCGGTCGTGCCATGTACGGGGCTCGACCGTGCTTAGGATTTGCAAGTTAGGCACGACCGTGCCTTCATCACAGAAACCCTAAAAACTTCACTTTTTATCCTGGAATCTTCTTGTTTGTTCACAAGCTTCACAAAAACCTACAAAACAGGAAATGAAGCAAATAAGTGCCTAAACGTTGAATATAACCAAGAATTGATCGTTAAATAAGCGAAGTTTTGTGCCAAAAAAATGTGTAAATACTAACACATCAAAAACCATCGAATGCTTCAGATCGAGATTTAAGGTAATTTTTTATTCTACTGTTTTATAATTTTTGATTCCAATGTTTCCTTCATAATAGATCAAGATTGAATTTTGAAGCAATTTTTTATTCCAATGAAACGGTTGTATTCTTGTTCATTCTAGTATTAATATCTCTAAAAACATTTTTTTGCACTTTATCTAGCATCATATAGATACACAGCTAACTTATTTCCCATTATAATGTGTAATTTGTTTTCTTTTTAACATTTCAAGAAATTGGCGATGTGCCAGCAGCAAAAGAAACAAAATAGAGTTGAGAAGTTAAAGAATTGAAGGCTAGAATTGACAACTAAGAACTAGAGGGATGTAATCACAAGCATAGAAAGCACGAAGAGAAAAAAAAAAGCAATGAGTAACTTTATTGTACAATAACCGGTTGAAGTTTATGAACGCAAACCCGACCAATGACGAAATCAAAGGAATCGATTGAAGTTTATGAATGCAGGTGAAGATGATGGTGAATTCAATGGATTACGTAAATGTAAACATATATGTGGGTTTCTTTTTTTTCTGTTATATTTGATCGATTACGTATACGTATTCACATCTCATCTCTAATTTCACAGAAGACAAACACCTACATCATCTCAACTCATTAGCTACGTATACGTAACTCATGTGAGCTACATATATGTAAGTCATAATCATCTCCAAATTCCTATAAATCAGGCACCTACGTCATATCCACTTGTGAGCTACATATATGTAACTAGTATGAGACACGTATACGTAACTCCGTTCTTCTTCCCTATTTTTTTTGTTGACCCACGTTTAAATATATGTAAACCTCCATTTTTTTCTCTTTTGATTCCATCAATATATTTAAGAGCTTAGTTTTTAATAAATAGAATTAAATAAAATAAGAGAGAGAGAATGTGTGTGAGAGAATATTTAGGAAATTTCATGAAGATTTCCTAATATTAATAAATATGTTGAAATGCCGAGTTTACCCCTATAAGCTTTGAACTCACGAATTTAATTTTGATATTTGCAATCTACACCCTTATTGATCTAGACCATTGATCAATTTAGATCAAAGGTTAAAATTAGTTTTCTTGGTTTTCGTCTAACTCTTGGTTTTCTCTGGAACCTTCCCCTATATATATATATATTATTCTAATAAATGATTCCAAACAATGACACGTGTCATTACCATATTTTTTCTCACCAAAATCTTTTAATTTTTTCTATTTTAAGTAAGTTTGAATTTTGAAATTTAATTATGTTAATTTTTTTGTTTTAAAAAAAATAATATAAAATTTGAAGTCTAATTATTACTTAATTAAGAAAACAAAGAGTTTTATTTCTTATTTTATACATTATTTTAATTTTTTTATACATTATTGTACTTTCATTTTTCTATTAAACAACTCCATGTAATACATGATTATATAACCTAGTATATATATAGGGAATGGATCATTTGAGAACTCTTAAATATTTTGAGAACTCTGAGAACTCCTATCAATGGTTTATATTTTTTAAGTTTTGTATTTTTTATATATTGTTGTGTATGTTTATATATGTTTTTATATTTTTAAATTTTTAACTACACATGTGTAGTCGTGTGTAGGTTTTACTACCTACACAAGTATAGGTAAAAATTTAAAAATGTAAAAACATATGCAAAAGTTAGTTTGATTGTTTTTTATGTAGATAAACACAAATGACAATATATAAAAAATCCAAATTTTTAAAAATATAAACCATTGATAGGAGTTCTCAAAGCTTTCAAAATATTTAGAGTTCTCAAATGATCCTAACCCTATATATATATATATATATATATATATATATATATATAAAGAAAAACAACTTTAAAAAATTATTACATATACACCTACATTATAATACATTTGAGAAGGACGTGGTTGTCTTTTACATTAGTTTTTAAAATTTTAAGGGGGTAAATATATTTTTTATGAATTTTACTACCTTAATTATCTTTTACACACACATGTCAATTACGTGATTAAATACAAAAACGTAACTAAATAATATTGATTATAAATACCAGAAATTAGTTTGACTACAACTTTAATTTGTTAATTATTAAATTTCTTTAGAAATCTAATTATGTAAGCAATCAATTTCATGTTTAACTAAATTCTTAAAAGCGTTTTTATTTTATATGATTTCATATTTACTTTATTTTATAAACTTTTATTAAACTTTCAAATATATATGATATTTCACCAATTTATTATTCAAACGTTTTACCAATATCTATGTTATTGTGTTGTGTTTCCCGTCGTATCACGCGAGCAACCCTCTAGTATGTGTGTGTGCATGTGATATGGGTCACCGGATCTAAACCCAGCAACCTGACCCAGACTTCATTCATCACAAACCCACGTCCATTTCATTAACTAGTTTTCATATTCACGTTTACATGTTCTCATTTAGTTAATTGTAGATGGTAGTTATTTGCAATTCCACTATCCCATGTTTTCTTTTTAGTCGATCTTTGTATGCATATAAGAGGCCATTTGCTTGTTATGAAATAGAAGAAGAAAATTGTTGCAAAGTAGTGTTTCATTTCCTTCATCATGTTCTTTGGAGCCTAACCCACTCAACGGGTCTATCGGGAGATTGACCATCTCGAATCGGTCCCTGTGGTCTTTCCATTCCGTCCAAATACCACTGGAAGACGTGAGTGGCGACCACCGTGGTCTTTCCATTCCGTCCTTGAGGACAAGGACGTTTTTTTTAGGCGGGGAGTATTGATATGGGTCACCGGATCTAAAACCAGCAACCCGACCAAGACTTCATGCATCACAAACCCACGTCTATTTCATTAACTAGTTTTCATATTCACGTTTACATGTTCTCATTTAGTTAATTGTAGATGGTAGTTATTTGCAATTCCACTATCCCATGTTTTCTTTAGTAGATCTTTGTATGCCTATACGAGGTCATTTTCTTGTTATGAAATAGAAGAAGAAAATTGTTGCAAAGCAGTGTTTCATTTCCCTCATCATGTTCTTTGGAGTCTAACCCACTCAACCGGTCTATCAAGAGATTGACCATCTCGAATCGGTCCCTATCAGCATGTGTGTGTATTATGTATCGAAGCAAGCTTTAAACAAAAACCAGGGCATGGTATGGTGAAGCGCGCGCTCCTTTCACTAGCATATCCCACTCCCTCACCCGACTAGTTCTTTGGATTTTCCATGCCACCTTTAGTTCTTTTTTATTTTTTTTTATTATTTTAATATTGCTAATTATTTTATTTTTTATGATTAGTTTTAGTTATATTTTATTTTTCTTTTATAACTTTTAAAATATGATATTTTATAAAGTTTCGAGTTTATCGTTACAACATGCTTATTTTTATCTAAGTTTTGATATAAGTTTACTCACAACCGAGTTTTCTTGATTATGTATAAGTCATCTAATCATGAACGTACAAGCAATCGAAGTTGCTTCAAGTTTTTTATTTCTTATAGTTTTTTTTTAATTTTCTTTTACAACATTTAAAATATGATATTTTATAAAATTATGGATTTGCCGTTTCGACATGCTTATTTTTATTAGCGTTTCAACGTGAACTTTACTCGCGGGGTTAATACTAGTGCACATGTCATCGAACCGAGTTTTGTAAATTTTAACACATCCGCTACAACGAGCGCGTTTCTCACACTAGTTTTAATGAAAATTTAAGATAAACTCATAAACATAAACCAAGTTTTTTTTTATCTCAAGTAGTTTGGTATAATCATGATTATTACTATGTGAAATCACACTGATACTTAAAAGGAAGTGTCGGTGGCGACCGACAACTTTAACCTTTATGTTTTGTTTAATGACACTAATGATCCTTAACTTTATAAAATGTCAATTTGATCCCCTCAAGTTTTTAAAGCTTCAAATTTACTCCATTTAGTATATATAATCTGATTTTAAAAGTAATAGTTTTCGTTTGTTTGTTTAATTTTTTTCTTAACGTCCCAATATAAATTTTGTTAAAAATGAAGTCGTATTCAAAATAGAGTATTTTTTAGATATCGTGTGTTATATCGACTAACGGTGAGGTGCTGGTACCTTGAAGAATGAGACCGACACCGACTGAAAAACATCAATACCATTATATAACTATCTTTTATCTTTGTTTCGATCTCCACAACCGATTCGCCGTAACTTCATACGCTTCTTTTATTTATTTGACCACGTTTATTTTTCTGCTTAGCCACATTACTGTCACCGCCTCAACCGTTTAAACTCCACCTCCCGCCGTGGAGCGCGGGGCAAAATTATTTAACCACATTTCTTTTTTTATTAACCACGTTAATATCATCGTCTTGATCGTTTAAAGTCCGCTTCCCGTCACAGAGCGTGGTACAACATTTCTAGTTATATTTTAATAGTCATTTCTAGTTATATTTTAATAAAGAAAAAGCCCAACAAAAAAGGGGCCCTAGAAAAGTGGGGGCCTAAAGCCCTTACTTCCAAGTTCCACCAATTGTCTCTACACCCACACCACCTTTCCCCTTTTCTTTTAACTTATAATGATCGTTCACCTTGAAGCATACATCACACACGGTTACATAAAAGATAAGCGATATACACGAGTTTATAACCCAAAAGGTAAACCACAAAAATACTTTTGAAGACCATTTTACATCTTGATGAGAAAGATCCACGCAGGGCCGCCCCAATTGGGTTGTAAGGTAATAAACATCATTTTACATGTTAGATAGTTAAAAGTACATATGAATCACATGTATGTGACAATTTAGTACATTTTGTTTTTTTAACAGTAACAATGAGCATTTTCATATAAAAGCTAACGACGACGACTAGTAAAAACCCCATAGTGCAACACCAAATAAAGGCATACGCCACATAGAAATCACCAAATACATGAATAACAAGAAGAAAACCAAATTAACCAAAACAAGGAGTTGGATTTTGAGACCAAAGAAGCCAATTTATGGCCGTGAGACTCCCCTATTTTCCGCCCATTTGAACGATGTTATTTTGATGTCTTCCACCCAGTGGCGGACTCAGGAATTTTTTTTCATGAGAGTCGGTTGTTTATCGCTAAATAATAATTTTTTCCAGTCCGATTCAGGTCGGGTCACATAGTACACACATTGTCACTAATTACGATTAACAAATAACACATATGCCATAGCATTATAGCAAAATAATATAATAAGCAAAATTTAGAGAAAAATAAAAAAAATTCCTAAAATCATGACGAGGCATTGACGCAAGGCTGTGAACAGTGGACCGAGATGTTGATGGAAAGAAATCATGATTGCCGCTACTTAGATTTTTTATTTGGTTAAATTGCTTAAAATTTTAAATGAGTAATGGGTTAATTAAACGTGAGCCTAATTGTTTAAATAGGTAATGAGTTAATTAAATGTGGGTATAATTGTTTAATTGGCTACGTTTTTAGTCTAGTTTAGTGAAAATGTCCTATTAAGTTATTAGTTTAAATGTGGGTCAGTGTTAAAAATTAATTTTTTTGGGTGTCGGTCAAAATTTTGTGGGGGTCGGTATCAAAGTGTCATGGGGGTCGGTCGAGATTATACCCCATATATAATAAATATTTTTTTTTTCATCGGGTCGGCCGACCCGGTACGCCAATGCTTCCACCATGATATCGACTAGTTTTCGAATACTTGAGAATTTCCACATATTCCTTCTCATCCATGTAATCCAAAAAGTACAATAGACTATTAGAATCATGACCTTTTTGATCCGATCCAAACTTCTTGATCCGTGGATACCTTAATCCAGGTCATACGAGACAAATCGAATGAAATCTTTTTCCTTGTTTCTAGAACAATACGGCAACAAATGAGCAGGTGGTATTCGTCTTCAACTTCCAGCAATCACAAGGGACCCACCCCCCCTATGATTAAGGAGGATGGAATAGTGTTTGTTGTGTTCAATCTAATATCTGCACGACCCGGTAGTGAATTCACCTGAAGGGACAACCTCCCAAGACTAATTATCCAAGAAATTATATGACTTGACCATCTCTTCCATATATGTAATTTCGTTACCCATATCATCGTCTCTTTTCCATTTGACCAGCACCACGAGAAGGTAAATCAAGTCACCCTATCTGAAATAGTGCAGGTTTTTCTCCTTTCTAATTCAAACAAGCCCGGGAATAATTCCATGAATGTTTTGCATCCGAACCAAGCTAATTTCCAGAATGATAATTCCCAATTATTTTTCTGAGAATCCGATTCACTACCAGACCAGCTTCATTCAATTCTTTAGCGCACGAGGAAATATGAGACCATCTATCTGTAATCCTTTTCTTATTTATTTGAGCTAATGATTCAAAGAAACCTTATGTAGCGATTGAAGACAAGCAACCTAAAGACTTTTTGACTCCTTTAAAGCCCTCCAACTCCGTTTAATTAATAGGGCCAGGGTCATGTTTCTAAGGCCGCCCACCCGAAGACCACCTAATCTTTTCGGCTTTATAGTTTTGTCCCATGCCACCCAATGTATTTTCTTTTGGGTGTTGGTTCCAACCCATAAGAATTTCCTCTTAACTGAGGCCAATTCATTTATTACCTTTAGAAGGGATTTAAACATTGGAGAAAAAAAATAGAGGGGAAGGCTACCTAATACCAGCTTGACTAAGATAAGTCTTTCGAAATATGATAACATTTTAGCCTTCCAATTGTTCAATCTTTCCTTCAATTTGTTTTTACCACTTGACCCTAATTCTTTGCCAGACTATATTAGTCTGCCTATTATGCAGAAAGATTTTGGCAATGTGCTCATGCTAAGGCTCCGGGCCCGGATGGCCTTACTTTTGATTTCATTAGGAAATTTAACCTATTATACAGAAAGATTTTGAACGATATTTTGCCTATTATGCAGAAAGATTTTGAACGGTATTTTGCTAAGGCTCCGGGCCCGGATGGTCTTACTTTTGATTTCATCAGGAAATTCTGCCTATTATGCAGAAAGATTTTGAACTGTATTTTAAGCACTTCGAAACCAACATGGATGTAATGCTTCCTTTATCACCTTGGCTCTAAAGGACGTTAACCCATCCTCCTTAAATGATTTTAGACCGATTTCATTGATTAGGTGCATGCCAAAAGCATTGGGTAAGCTTCTTGCCTTGAGGATCCAAAAGGTTATCTCATCCATCATTGGTGATGAGCAAACTGCCTTCACTAAGGGTCACCATATTTTTTATGGCCCTATTTTAGTCAGATGTATTCAAGTTTGGGCCAAAAGAGCTTCAACTAAACTAATGCCTTTTAGGTCAATTTTGCAATAGCCTTTGACTCCTTAAACTGGAACTTCCTGAATCTATCATGTCTCAAATGGGCTTTACTTGCAAATAGAGAGCTTGGATCAGGGGGTATCTTAGGTCTGGCCAGGCGTCAGTCCTTGTGAATGGCTCTCCAACTGATGAATTTCCAACGGAATGTGAGGGTAGGCAGGGAGACCCGATATCCCCCTTCCTATTTATCATTGCAATAGAAGGTCTCTCGGCAATGCTAAAATCTGCTACGCAGTTTACAGGTATAAAACTTCCTGATAATGGCAACCTTATTACACACTCAATGTATACAAATGATGTTTTCTTTGTTGACGAATGGAATAAGGAGAATATTATTAATCTTATACGGATCATTGGATTCTTCTACATGGTATTGGGTTTGAAAGTCAATTACCACAAAGCAAGATTATTGGTGTTTGGGTCTCGGGTTGAGAATGTCAGGATGGGGCTATGTATATGGGCTGCCTGTAAGAATCACTGCCGGTTGTCCATCTTGGTATGTCAAAATATTTCTGTATAATAGGCAGAATTTCCTCATGAAATCAAAAGTAAGACCATCCGGGCCCGGAGCCTTAGCATGAGCACATTGCCAAATAGCCGACTTGATCTCCTCCATCGAGAATACTGCATCCAAAGAGAGTTTGTCCGAAACATTTAGGAAACTCAGATTTGGGTTTACCAAACTAGGCCGAGAAGTAACATGTTCAGCGAATTTACATGTCGCTTTAAATGATATGTTTCGGGAACTAACGTTTTTGTACAAAATGATGTTTTATTAAGGGATATAAGCAGAGATGATACTACATTCTCGTATTTCTCATCAAGCATCAAAGGATACATTCTTACTAGTTATTGGTCAGTTTCCACAAGTAAAAAATAATTAAAATTCTAAGAGTGATATAAACTAATACAGAGTTGTGGTTTATTTGATTTGGGTATCCATGATAAGAATACTTAGAGTTAAACTATTGTGAATATGAAAGGAAATATGTGGGGTGTATAATGTGGTAGACTAAATATAAAATTATGTGATATTTGGTTTGGGACTAAAGACATGTGATGGTAGTAAAAAGAACATATAATATACGTATAGTGTGCTAACAACCACATATGGCTAATGTTGTTATAGACATATGGTACTAATATGAACTTCAATGATCATTATTATGGGGACATAGCCTGCATCTAAAGTGGCAATGTAAACATGTTGTTCATATGTTATTTCATTCGTATTGTCTTACTATTCATTTCATTAAAATATGTTTAAAGCTAAATAACGTTTTGTAGCTTTCAATAGTAAAATACTAAACGAATCAAACGTTTCACGAACAGTTCATTAATCATTCAGCGGAAAGTTCGTTTACGTTCGCTCGTTTAATAAATGAACGAACATGAGCAAGGAACTCTGTTTGATTAATTAAATAAACGAACATGAACAGATGTACCATTCGTTCAATTGTGTTCGTGAATGTTCGTTCATTGTTGGATCGTGAAATTACAAGATGGTTCTATTCTTAGTTGAGATTGGCGGAAACATTAACAACTACACAAGTATAATCGAGTAAACAGAGTGAATACTAATAAGATCACTGTTGTATTAAGCTTTGTGAATAAACGATTACAAATGAAAACTCAGTGAAGAAGCACAAAAAGCACACATACAATGAAGTGTTTACAGATTATTTATACTCACTTAGAATCAAGACAGCCCCTTGATTCTAAGGATCAGATCTAACACAGACCGTTGATCTGTTGTATCTAGCTAACTATTACACGTTTTGTCTATATCTAGTTAACTTTATTGAAGCGTCTTCTTTATGCATCATTACTTGCATGCTTGGAGAAGAGCATTGTTGTCCGTCATTGGTTGTGCCATTGAGGTTCCTTCTGCTTTGAGTGTGTCAGTTGCTTTTGCAGAAAGTTGTTAGTGACGCTTGGTATGGATAGTCAGCTGCAACGATTTGTCTTCAAGGCACAAGGCTGTCAGCAGCAAAGATGTTGATCAGCAGCAAGATGTAACCATCCAGAGCTGCTGATGATTTGCCTGTCAGCAGCATCAAGTGTTGATACTGCTGAGAAGCTTATCCGCAGCAACTTTAGTCTTCAGCAGATAAGGTTATCCGCAGCAGATTTGTTCTTCAGCAGGAGAACAAGTATCCGCAGCAGATAAGCTTGTCCACAGCAGATTGTTGGTCAGCAGCAAACTCTGAGATCAGCAGCATTTGTACTTAGAGAATTTTGTAGCCATCAGTCTTTGATTCTACATTCATGTTCGTTTGTTTATGTTGCTCATTAAATATTTTTTTTTATTTTATCTAAACCTTTTATATTCTGTAGTTTGTATATTATTTTACTAGTTTTAACCCCATGTGTTACATGAGATGAAACGTTAATATTGTATTGATAACTTTTTTATTTTGTTAAATGTTAAGATTATACGGATTAGAGTAATAAAAATATCAAAAAAAAAAATACATGAAAATACATTTCATAAGTGATGTACTTTTTGCAATACATTAAATTACATATCAAATAAAACCTTACAATGATGATTTACAAATATTAAAATACTTACAATATTTGACGTGGTATTGGTAACTTTTCCATGTTTAACACCCACTAAATGAAACAAAGAGTAGAGTTTCTTTCCTCAATGACTGAAAAAATAAAAGAGCCAAAACCGTTCGAAAAAAAAGTCACAAACGGTGCGAGCCTGATTGAAGCCGGTAGGGAGTCCAATAAATCCAAGATAGTCAAATTGGTCAACGATTTTCTTGCATACGTTGTTTCTCCATTTTATTAGCTTCTTGAAACTCTATCAGCATTTTTGTAGAAACTTTAATCTTGACGTTGTAACATATTTACAAATATTTAAGTTTACAATATAATACACTCTTCATTTAAAAAAAAACTTAAAGTTTACAATGTAATACAATTTTAAAAGTAAATGTTTATAAATTTATTAATTTTAATAAAAAAACTAACTATTAAAATTTTAAAATCAAAATAAAAAATTATTTATAAATATCAAACTTAATTAAAAAAATGCTAATTAAATATTAGTAAACTTTAATCTAACACATATTTATTTAAAATATAAAATTTGTATTTCTCAAATTTTATATGTAAAATTAAAAAAATGTTATTTTTTAATAATAAAATTTTAAAAACTCATTTTTTAATAATAAAACTTTAAAACTTGTTTTTTTTAAATCTTCTATTTTTTTTAATTTTTAATTTTTTAAAATATTCATTTTTGATGATAATTAAAAAAACATTAAGTCAATGGTAATAATGGTGAATTGTTTTGGTTAAATGTTTATTTATGTAAAAAAAAATTAAAAAATGAAGCTAAATATAAAAAAAATGAATAATGTATGTAAATATGATCTTGGTGGAAACATTTTGTGAGATGGATTGTGGTGATGATAATTGTCAAAACCATTTAGTCTTTTATTATAAGAAAGATTAATATAAAGATTAGTATTTTATTTAAAAATATTATATTATTAAAAAATAGAGGTGTATTTAAATAAAAGAGAGAGACGGGGAAAAAATAATGAGAATAAATATGGAGGCGACACGTGACATGAAAAACTTTTATTTATTATATAGTATAGATATAGATTTTTGTGTAGTTTCTTTTGGACCCTAAAAGGAGGCTTTCGCGCGACGCTTACTGGACACCCAAGTTGGCGCTTATTGGATGCATGCATATCATCCATTCTAGATTGTTCCATACTTCTCTAGTTTCATATATACTTGTATATAATTCTCTATAAGAGTTTGGAGCCTTGTAAATTTTTAAATATTTGTATAGAACACTCTAGATACAATTGTAGTCGTTAGATCGAAATTATCCTAACTATCCATTGAGGAGGTGGAGGTGTATAAATAGGTGAGGCCTTCATTTGGCCAAACCATCCACATTTTTTTGGCTTACTCTTGCATATTTCAAAATCCGGCCTTTGGACCCTTGGCCCGCTTAGAAGTTGTTGGAACCTAGTAGTCCATAGAAATCAATTAATAGGCTGAATTGTACAACTCTGAAGTTTTCGGTCGAAATGTCTCTTTTCGATCAAAGTTTTCGATCGAAATCTTCTTAGTATATATATGTTTGTCTTTGAACTTTGTAATTAGATTTCACATTTGTAATTTTTGATCAGATCTGTTTAGTGAAATCAAAGCTTTGTGTTTTGTTCAATCTGTTTGTAATTGCAAGAGATTATCAATGAAGATCATGTGTTTGATTGTGCATTTCATGTTTGTGGCGGTTCTCATTATCGTTTACGTTTGATTTGATCTACTCGAGTATATTTGTATTATGGATTGATTTCGCCTTTCCAGAGGTTGTTTGAAGATCAGAGACTTGAATATCATCAGATAAGAAGGGATCACAAGTGGTATCAGAGCCGTTGGTTGAAGCTCATGATATTCAAGTAGTTTTTCATCAAATTCGATCGAATCAGAGTGTTATTTCTTGCAATTGTTGTACTTTCAGAGTTAAAAGTGATGGAGATGAAGTCTACAATCGAGTTAGAGGCTTGATTTTGGATTCGGATGGTTGCAGATTGTTTTTGGTCGATTTAAGTGTTCTTGGGAAGAATTTACCGAAAAGTCTTGTTGAAGGAGTCGAAATCTATTTTCAACCGAAAAGTTTGCAGTTTTCAATGGAAAAAGTGTTGTCCAAAATCTCAGAGATTCGAAATCTTCAGTGTTCGAAATCTTGACTTTTCGACTGAATAGTCTTGTCCGAAAAAGGTTTTCGACTGAAAAGTCCTGATTTGGAAGTTTTTCAGAATTCGACTAAGTGTTCCTAAGTGCAAGTGTAAGATGACTGGAAAGGTTTACGATACTGAGCGAGTTGTGGGAAAGTCGCCACCAATGCTGAAGTCTATCTCAGAGTTTTCAAACTGGAAAATCATGATGAAAGCATACTTGAGCATACTTTGTGGGAGTCAATAGTTAAAGGTCCTCATGTGCCAAAATCTGCAAATGCTGATGGTTTAGTTCCTATTGCTGATCCAGACTTGTATTCTAAGGAAGATAAGAAACTTATTGAAAGAGATAATTGAGCTTTGGGATCAATTATCTTAGCTCTTCTGACTGAACTATATCTCAACTTTGAGCAGCACGAGACATCTCAAAGATTATGGAATTCTTTGTGTCTGAGATTTGAGGGGAATGCAACACTGCAAGAGAGTCGTACTGATCTTTTGCTGAAGTAGTATAACATGTTCAGCTACAAGAAGAATGAAACCTTGAGTGAACAAGTGACAAGATTTACTACCACGGTTAACAGATTAAGGAAGATGGGTGTGAAGTTTGAGGAGTATGACTTGGGAAAGAAGCTACTGGATTCATTACTTGATTGCTGGAGTATACTGTGTATGCTGATTAAAAATACAACTCCAGATTTGAAGACCAAGTCTCTTGATGATATAATCTGCTTACTTGAATCATATGAGCTGGATGCTAAGAAGAGAGAGTTGAATAATCCTGAAAAGCCAAATAGTTCGGGATCAACTAATGCATCATTATTTTCTAGGAATGGTAGTGGAACAAAGTCAGAAAAGTGTAAAGGTTGTTGTGAGCATTCTGCTGGAGAAAAAGTGAAAGCAACTGGTCAAATTCCTGAGGATCAAATTGCACTATTTTGAGTTTTTATGAGTAGCTATGATGCTCTAGTGACTGGCAAACTTCAACCTGTTGTTCACAATGTTGAGGATCTTGTGCAGATAAATCTAAATGATCTTGAATACATGGACTTACAGTGGCAAATGGGCATAATTGCTGTTCGAGCCAAAAAGTATATCCAGAAAGTCGGAAAAGACAAACTCCAGTTTGGGAAGAAAGTCGGTTTTGATAAGGCAAAACTCAGATGTTATAACTGCCAACAACTTGGACATTTTGCTCGTGCGTGTCCAAAAGACAAGAAAAAGAAGGTTGAAGGTGGTGGAGTGAAGCTTGTTGAGATGATTGAGGAGAATGAAAATTCCAAGAAAGCCCCAACTACTTTAATGTCAAAGCAACTAAGTAACTGTGAGTGGGATGAAAAGATTAAAGATGCTGAAGGTGAGTTTTTTGAGGCTCTGATGGCTGAAATAGAAATTTCAAAGAAAGCAGCTGATATTGCAAGTGATTGTGCATTCAAAATTGATAACAAAGGAAAAGGAAAAGGAAAAGCTATTGTTGATTATGAGGAAACTTCTTCTGACATTGAGGTAACTTCTGAAAATGAGTTTAATATTTGTTCTCCTGCTTGTGTTGATAAAATGCAGAATTATCATGCAGCAAATGTTTTTCTAATTGCTGAAAATGATAAACCGAAAAGGGTTAACATGGAGTTAAAATAGAATGAGGTTACTTACACCAGAAAGATTAAAGCTCTTTTAAAAGATAATGTCACTTTTAAAGAGTATCTTGATAAAAATGATGTTTTGATAAAAGATCTTTCAGATAAACTGATTGCATCTGAAACTGATTTGATAAAAGAAAGAGTAATAATTGCTAAGTGGAAAATGCAATGTAATGTTTTTGATGAATGTGTTAATAAACAAAGAACAGTTTACATCAGAGATGGTTTTGGTTACAATAAGGTACCTCATCCGGATAACTTTATGCCATTTCCTGAACCGTATAAATCAAATGAATTGATAAGTGCAAATGATTCTAATTTTCATGACATATATGTTAGTTCAGATGTCAACACAGGATGTGTTGACGATGAGAGTGAACTTGATGGTGTTAAGAGTTTTTCTGCTTTTAATAAACAATGTACTAGGGAGTTCATAAGATATTGCAAACAATATCTTGATTTTGATTGTGATCTAAATAGATATGTTAGTTTTTGTGTAACATCCCAATTTTTATACACGGGTTGTTTTAAGCTAACGGATGACCTGAGCCCCGATGTTTATGCGATGGTTAATGAAGGTTTTCACGTGAGACTGTATTTATGTCATTTAAAAGGCTCAGTTGGCTAAAAATGAGAACGATTCGGAATTAAAACGAATGAGACAGAAGCGTAGGGGCTAGAAATGAAAAATGGTGGCCATTTAAAAGCCAATGTTATGCGCAACCCTAAGCCACTCGG
This sequence comes from Smallanthus sonchifolius, assembly GCA_023525975.1. Taxonomy (NCBI): domain Eukaryota; kingdom Viridiplantae; phylum Streptophyta; class Magnoliopsida; order Asterales; family Asteraceae; genus Smallanthus; species Smallanthus sonchifolius. The sequence continues at coordinate 25,195,361 of CM042043.1, forward strand.
CTTAAGGGCTTGCGACGGCGAAGGCAGAGAAGCGAAAAGGGAGGAGGCTGGACTAGGGCAATTTCACGGTGGTTCTACGGTGGTAGCGGGCAAGGGAGTAATTCCACACGTAAGGTACACTTCTAAACCTACCTGTTCACGATTCTTGTATCCATTGTTGCATGAAAAACCCGATTAGGGTTGTGTTATCGGCGGTGGACTACGGCGAAAATGGGAGAAAGGGAAGTGGCCGGTTTGGCGATAGAAACGGGCGACGATGGCGACAAACGATAAGGGCAGACTGTTATAGGGGTGGTCTCGGGTATGAGGGCATGGTGAGGAGGAGCCGACAGCTATGGTGACACGTGGCGGTGGCTATGAAAGTTGGTATGATGATGCTTCACGGTGGTGGGGATTTGTTCGGGGGTGATCGACTACCGAATGGAGGAAGGAGGGTGGCGTGCGACGGCGGCTGTGGTGGTGCTCCACGGCAGTGGCATTCCGGTAAAAAGGGAGGGAAGCCGGTGAGGGTTTCTCACCACGGCTAGGGCCAGGGTGGGAGGATGAGGATGGTGCGAGGCGGCGGAGCTCGACGATGGTGCACGACGAGTGACTTCGGGTAAGGGTGCACGGTGGTGGTTCACGGGGGGTGAACAGGATGAGCGAAGGGTCGGCTTCCACGCGATAAAGGTTTATGCGCGACCTGTATGCATGCATACATGCATGAGAAACCGGTCAGGGCACGCGTATATTCATGGAGCTAGGGATGGTAGGGCACATGCATGCAGGCGAAAAAGAGACGTTGGGATGACAAGCTGGGTGTCGGGATTTTATTGTAAATATTTGCATGATTCGACATAAGTTTTGAACACATTCTGATCATGAGATCATACATTTGTCAGGTTTGAGTTTCGAGTGTGATCGGGCAAAGTGTAAAAGCTAGGACTTGGGTTGTCTTGTATCAGGTGAGTTTCTAATCCCCCTCTTTTAATGTTTTAACGTTTTGGGGCTATCGTACACACTTATGAAATAAGTTTACTCTATTGAATATGTTAAGGATTTCGGGTTCTAACCCGATGTGTTTTGAATAAAAAATAACTGATAAGTGATTGTAGGGTCTATGGTGGGATCATGGAAATGTGTGAGTTACGGGTATGGGTTATTAATGCGTGTCATGTTAAGGGCCACATGGAAAGAGTCGTGTCGTACGTTAATTGCTTATGACATATCATGTGAGAAATATGTTGTTCTAGGATTATACGTGAGGTGCAAGTAGATTTAATGAGTCCTGTAATTGCGAGTATGTTGGTTTTGTTGTGTGTTCGTCGTGGTATGTTTGCATCGTGTCATTATGACACAGCAAATGGGATTGTGAAGGATGAGGTCCTTCGGGAAGTCACCAAGGGTGACGTTTATTTAACAGATTGATGATGAGCTCGGGGTGTGTTGAACGCCCTGACGAGGGTGCAGTGACGAGGTATGTGTTTACGTGTGTATTTATATATGTGTAGTATTGCATGCAAACGTTGAGTTATGTTGATTATGCATGTGATGACATTAATGTGGTAATGTTAGTATGACGTGTAGATGATATCGTTGTGGTATGTAGAGTTAGATTGACCATTGTGTCAGGGATGTGACGTGACGTGTAAACTGTCGTGTCAATTAATTGTGAAAGTCTGGGCTAGGGCTGAGTATGCCAATGTCTAGGGTTTGTTGTGATTAACCAACGTCGAGTTAATGCTTGTTCTTGGGTATGAGTTATTAGTATGGTAAATTAAGTATATGTCAACGAGGTGATAAGGTTATTATTATTATCATTATTATTGGAAGTACGGGCTGAGTCCCGGGTGATGAACGGTTATGGGATGCCATGGGATAACATGGGGTTAACTATTCGTTAATGAATCATAAACTATTTTATTAAGGACCGGAGGGTCCTGAGTGGAATAAACTAATAAATATGACGTGATGGTTTTTGTTTAAATTAAACTATTAGAACTCACTCAGCGTAGCTGACTTTGTGTGTATGTTAGATTGTTTTGCTAGTAAGCGTAGCGTTGACGCATCTTGGCTTGGGGGCGGTGTTACTCGGATTGGTGCGCAGGCATTCGTGAGGTATATTTATTAACATTAAATGCTAATAAATGATTTTTGAAAGACTTCCGCTGTAGTTTGGTTAATAAAAAATGCGTTTTTAAAGAGAATAACCCGTTATGAGAACCAACTGTAGGATGCCCGGATTAGGGTCTTACAGTTTGTGAGAAGTTTGATGTAAACAGATGTTCTGGTTCTGATATTTCATGTGTTTCCACTTGTTCTACTAATGTTGTTTGTGATGATTCTGATTGTGTGTCTGAGGTGTCAACAACATCTAATTTCTTTGATAAAGTGGTGCACACAACTAGCGACTATATTCCAATTCACAAAGTTTCAAGTCTAGCTGAGGATGTTGTGTTAGATGAATTTGGAAATCCATTGATTCCGGAGTATGATCTATCTCATGAAAAGCCTAAGAAAAATACTTTCATAGCACCAGCGAATCATATACTTATGAGTGACCAAGAGAGTTAGAGGGTTGTTAAAGTAAAATCAGTGCACCGACAAAGAATCAAAATGAGTCAAGTAAAGTCAGTGTCAAAGGCAAATCAGTTGATGTCAAAAAGACAAGTTCATTGATGTCAAAGATAAGTCTCCTCAAAGCAAAGTATGCCTAGAAAAAAGGTGTTTATTGGTCCAAAAGTGACAAAGGAAAGTCTGTGTTTGAAGTAGGCGAGTGTTCAAAGTCGAAGTCAAAGATTAAAAGCTACAATTGTTTTACTTGTGGTCAAGTTGGACATTTCGCTAGGAATTGCAAACATAATTCAAATGAGTCAAAGCTCAAAAAACACAAAGAGAGAACTAAAAGCAACATCAACAAGTGGTTCAAGAAAGCGTCTGAAAATGACAACGTGTTTGAGTCTGGAGTGGTTCAACGTTACAGTCGTGATTATTTGCTTTCTAGAAATTACAGTGAATCATATTCAAATGCTTGTCATGATTTTGCGATGCCTAATTTTGTGGACAAAAAGGTGCAAAACAGTTCAAGATATGTGAAGAAAATTAACCAACCAAGTTATTTTGCTAAAGAAAAATTTACTAAGAATATGGGAAAAATGTTGGTTATTTTTGGAAAATTAAAAATGAACAAACTTCACATATAGTTGGAACAAAGGATGTAGTGAATTTAAAGGAACAAGTTGATGTGACTAAGACTATAAAAAGTCAAGGTCAGCCCGGGTTAAAGATGATCTGGGTAACTGTTTCTCATTAAAGTGTCTTGAAATGTGCAGAGTCAAACCGAGAGGACTATTAATAATGCTTGGCATGCTGATAGCGGTTGCTCAAGGCACATGACAGGACAGGGAGAGATTCTGAATGATTTTCAATCTTTTGATGGTGGATTTGTTGCTTTTACCGAAGACAAAAAGGGTGGAAAAATTACTGGTCAGGGAACAGTCTCAAATGATCTGATCACGCTCAAAAAAAGTCAATTTTCTATCACCTTAAGTGTGTCACAAGTGTGTGATAAAGACATACAAGTTCACTTTACAGCAAAAGAATGCTTATTCTTAAAGCCAGTACTGGTTATTCCTAAAGATATGATCTTGATGCGTGCTCCAAGAAAGTTCAATACTTATGTGGTGGATATGAATGATCATTCAACACCAGTGAGCGTTTCCTTTATTGTCAAAAGCCACGGGCTCGGAGTCTTATCTGTGGCATCGTCGAATGGGTCATGTGAATTTGAAAAACATGAATAACTTGGTTCATAAAGATCTGGTGCGAGGTTTACCCAGAAAGGAATTCATAATTCAAGAAAGTTGTATGTCATGTGCAAAAGGAAAACAACACAAGAAATCTCATCCGAGAAAGACAGTGACAACGTTTACTCGACCTTTATTTCTGATTCATATGGTCCAGTTCATGTCAAAAGCATTACGAAGAAATCTTACTGTCTTGTTATCACATATGACTTTTCATGATTTTCTTGGGTGTTTTCCTTGCAACACCTAATAAAGAAGTATCCCAGATAAAATTTGACTGTTCATGATTTTCTTCGGTCAAAAGTCATCATCCAACTCACAAATCTCACTCTTGTTTCACCAGGCCACACATAAAATTTGAATTCTGGTCCCGAAACTAACCAAAATCACTATCTTCTCAAAAATGGTCCGAAACAAGCATACAAATGATCCCTCAAAATTTTGAACGAGAAAAGTTTTTCCGCCAAAAAACTTTTTTTTAATATCACTCATCCAACAAGTTCGCTTATAATAGTGTGAGCGAACATAACAAGTTCGCCTGAACAGTACAACGAACATACCAACTTCGTCTCCGAACAACCTCTAGCGAACTGAACAATTTCGCCTGAGAATCATCCAGCGAACTTAATAAGTCCGCCCGTAACCGTTCAGCAGACAACAAGTTCGCCTGACACGCTGTTATAGCAAAAATTACCGAATCTTCTTGTTTTGGCGGTAAAACCTTCATCTCTTCAAGCTCTAACACCTCTAGAATCATCAAACTCATAAAATACTTTGAATTTGATAAATTCCACCGTAAAAACTCATTCTTTTAACGTCTTGATGATGAATATGCGGAATTAAACATCAAATCATGAGTAATTGTGAACCGACAGGCGATTAGTCCCTCGGTTCTGAACCTGGCTCTGATACCAATTGAAAGTCCCTGTGACGTCTTCTAACGAGCAAGACGATCACGATCACAATGAATTACTCGATGATTCGCATTGAGACGGAAGCACGAAGTGAATCAAACATAAAACCGAATACAGAATAGAGATTAAACACAATTGATTCGTATATATAATCGATAACGAACTCGTCATCACAGATTACAATACCGAAGAAGTGTACATCTCTACGTTTAAACTCCAATTGCAATCCCTAGGTGAGCTCTACCTAGGGATTGTGACTCACTTCACACAAAGAATCACTCCATCTCTGTGTATGTTAACTCTAGCATTGCTTGCTACAAATGAACAACTTAATGTCCTATTTATAGGTAAACTGTGTCTGCAGGCGAACTTAACAAGTTCGCCCATAACTCTATAGGCGAACTTAGTAAGTTCGCTTGTTAAGTTCGCCTAAACATTCCCTTAGGCGAACTTAACCTATTCGCTACATATACACTTCGAATTTTTGCTACAGATACAAATTTATGCTCTAACAGGATGAGACACCTAAAAAAATTATTGAATTTATAAAAAGAATTGAAAACATCTGTGATAGCAAAGTGTCAATTATTCGCAGTGACAATGGAACTGAGTTTAAAAATAAACTGATAAATTCTTTCTGTGCAGAAAAAGGAATAACTCATCAATTCAGTGCTGCAAGAACGCCACAACAAAATGGAGTGGCAGAAAGAAAGAACAGAACTTTAATTGAAGTTGCTCGTAGAATGCTTGTGGATTCAAAATTGCCCATTATTTTCTATGCTGAAGCAGTTAACACAGCATGTTATGTGTTGAATAGAGTTCTTATGGTCAAGCAACATACAAAGACTTCATATGAGTTATTTTTCAAAAGAAAGTCGTATATTAAGTTTTTCAGAGCGTTTGGATGCTCATGCACTCTTCTGAATACACAAGATTCTTTGCTAAAGTTTGCTGCTATTGGTGATGAATGTTATTTTCTGGGATACTTCTCATATCAAAAGGCTTTTAGAGTTTATAGCAAGAGAACAAAGATTGTTTAGGAATCGTACTATATGGAATGGTAAGAGATGAATATCTCTCCTGAACAAAATGGGACATATTGGTTCTTTTTTGCGGATGTAATTTTCAAAACATTTGATCAACAACTTGTGTCTGAATCTGAGGGTGCTAGTTCTTCAAATACAGTGGTTGAATCTTTAACAATGCTTGATTAATCTATTGATAATTTCATGGTTGGTCCAAACAAGTAATAGTTCAAAGTGAAAACACTGAAGCTGTTACTTCATCTACTCAAACACAAGAAAAACAACTTTATAATTCAGTTACACATGTTGATTTTGAAGTACAAGTCCCAATTACTAATGATGAACCAGCAGTTACTGAAATTCAGTTAGATATATCAAATGATCAAATTGAGGATGTTAATCAGACAAGTTCTTCAAGTGTAAATGATTCAAGTGACCAATCACCGGAGTTAAACGATACAAGTATGCCGGAATCAATTCAAGTTGATAATATTCTGACTCTCAGAATTCATTCTGCTCATCTAGTTGAAAATATTATTGGATCACTTGAAGAAGGAGTTAAAACAAAAGGTCAAGCTGGAAACATCAATGCTTGTTTATACTCTTGTTTCTTATCACAAGAAGAAACCAAGAATGTCACAATAGCACTACAAGATCCAAGTTGGATTGAAGCCATGCAAGAAGAACTTCTTTAGTTCAAAAGGTTTAACTTTTGGCATCTTGTAGATTTGCCTGAAGGGAAATATCCAATTGGAACAAAGTGGGTGTTTCGTAACAAGAGAGATGATCGTGGAATTGTGGTTCATAACAAGGTTCGTCTTGTTGTCCAAGGATTTTACCAAAAATAAGGGTTGGATTATGATTATGTTTTTGCTCCTGTTGCCCGAATTGAAGCTATTCGTATATTCTTGATCTATGCTTCATTCATGAAGTTTAAGGTCTACCAAATGGATGTGAAGACTGATTTTCTTTATGGGGTTGTAAAAGAAGAGGTTTATGTCAATCAACCACCTGGTTTTAAAGATCCTGATCATCCACTCCAGGTGTACAAGCTCGATAAAGCGTTGTATGGGTTACATCAATTTCCTCGTGCGTGGTATGAAACCTTGTCGACACATCTCACATCAAATGGCTTTGTTCGTGGTACCATTGACAAGACATTATTTTTAAAGAAGTTTGATTCTGATTTGCTGATAGTTCAAGTCTATGTTGATGACATCATTTATGGATCAACAAATGAGAATCTCTACAAAGATTTTGAAGCTGTCATGAAACTCAAATTTGAAGTAAGCTTAATGGGACAAATGCAACTTTTTCTAGGATTGCAGGTGGAACAGTCTGATGCTGGAATTCTTATTCATTAGGCAAAGTATGTGAAATATATTTTAACAAAGTTCAACATGAGTGATTGTAAATCAGCTTCTACCCCCATTGCTCCACATGAACCTCTCACTGTGGATTTATCCGGAGTTGAAGTTAACCAAAATCATATCGATCAATGATTGGCTCCTTGATGTACCTGACTGTAAGTAGACATGATATTATGTTCGCAGTTTGTTCGTGTGCTAGATATCATGCAGCTCCAAAAGAGTCCCATGAATCGGCTGTTAAAAGAATTTTTCATTATCTTAAGGGTCGAGTAAATCTCGGTTTATGGTATCCTTCTGATTCTGAATTCAATTTTTATGCTTATACTGATAGCGATTATGGTGGATGTAATTTGGACAGGAAATCTACATCAAGTGGTTATCAATTCTTTGGGGAGAGATTAGTTTCATGGCAGTGTAAGAAACAAACAAATGCATCAACTTCAACTGCTGAGGCAGAGTACACAGCCGCATCAAGCTGTTGTTCACAAGTTATTTGGATACAACATCAACTGATGGACTTTGGAATCAACTTTTTGGAGACCCCAATCTACTATGACAATGAGGCGGTACTCGGCATTATGAAGAATCCAATTCAGCACTCGAAAACAAAGCATATCGCCAACATGTTACATTTTATTCATGATTTCTTTGAGAATGGTTTGATTAAGGTGGTCCACGTCGATACCTTAGAGCAAAAAGCTGACATTTTTACAAAAGTTTTTTCAACAGATAGTTTAACTCTCTGGTTGAGATGTTGGGATGATATCTTTCTAAGTTTTTTTTTTAAAAAAGGTCCATCTTAAATAAGTTTACAAAATAATAAAGTCCATATTTTGAATTGAAAGACCATAAAATGTTCCTAAAAAATTCTTTTAGTGATTAAAATTGTGTTGAATTTGTGCTTTATGTTCTACGTGCTTATATTTGTTCTATATGTGCGAATATTATAAGTGTTTTTCTAGTAAGAAATAAATTGCCTCATAACTTTAGAGGGAGAACAAAAGAAAATGAAAAGATGAATATCTGATGAAAGCTGAGTTGATTTTTGAAAATTTCATTAGTGATCTATCTCTCCTGATAAATGTGAGTGTATTATGTGATTATGTTAATAAAGTTGAAGTATGTGATATGTTTTTGATACTAAGAAAAGAAAAGTCTGAAAAATATAAGGCTTATATTGTGCTGAAAATAAAAAAAATGTGTGTGAATGATTGACAAGCAAATAGGAAATAATAGTACATTTGTTGCTGAGCTTACGCATGAATTGGATATGATGGTGACATCGGTTACAATTTTTGATATGTCGGTAGGCTTTGCATGTATAAATTAGGCGGTATTTGTGTGATTAACTAAATTGCAATCATAGTGTTACCCACATCGAATATCGGTACTTTCATCATTCGAATGCAAAGTGAATCCAGTCATACCATGTGACCAGGATCTTGATGAGTTCTTAGCACAATTTGTTTGCTCTATTGACTATACCCGTCAAATAAACGATTTAGAGTTAAACACCCTCATACAATTGATGGTTCTAGTGAAAATCTCGGATAGAAACCAGGAAGTCGGTCTGTTTAGCCCTTTGAATCATTCGTGATTTCGATTGACATATCCAATATCCTATGGATATCCGCATATCCGAATCAAATCTGATTCAAATAGTTCATCAAAATACCTCACATCTATATTCGTTCACCTGAATCAATCATGATTCTTGACACATTTCATCTCATACGAATCAATATGATTCCGTGCTTACTATTTTAGATACAAAGACAAAAAGAATCAAAAGATTCATAATAAAAAAGATTCATATCAAATTCATTTGGATTATTTTTTCTGTGCTAAGAACGCTAACGCTACCCTCATGTTAGCGATTGGACCATGTTCAGGTGAAATTTTGTGTTAAGTCTTAGTTCAATCCATCTCTATGTTTAGGTACACTCTGTATTGATTAATATTACCTTAAATGTCACACGGTATTTGCTGAAATATGATGTATGAGTTTATGCTGAAAAATATACTAGCAGTCAAGGTTGAACTGTATAGATCCTGATTTGATATGCAGTGTGATTAAGATAGTGTATATTTATGATTCTATGTCATTTCAGTTCACCAAAAAGAAAATAAAGATTAAAAGGTTATGAAATAGTTGAGAAAAAGTCAAAAAGAAAGATGTTCATAGAAAATAAATTAATATGTATATAAATATGTGTTGTAGTTTATAGTGTTTGTTGATTCTTATCTCAGTGTATTGAATCTGTTACATATAATAAGAATTACTTTGATGTCAAGTTCTATGAAAAATTTGTAAATAAAATAGTTGTCATGGGTTGGAGTTTGTGTTGATGTTTGTATGTGTGTGTTTGTTTATGTGAAAAATATTTAAAAAAAATTGGAACATGTATTAATGATATGAAAATGGACAGAAAAAATAAAAAATAAAGATTGTTCAATTTTTTCAAGTTCAAAGTTTTTGATCGAAATCTTTTTATCCGAAATTGTTTGTCCGAAATGTGTTTTCGGTCGAAAAGTCCAAACCGAAATCTTTTCGGTCGAAAAGTCCAAACCAAAATCTTTTCGGTCGAAATTTCAAAATCTATAAATATTGGAATTTTCGATCGAAAATGTTTTACCACCTTCAATTACCGTCGGTTGTTCTCTCGAGTGATTTTATCAAGTGCAAAGATTTCATGCAGAAATTCTTAGATTGTGACGTCATTGTGTTTATCTCATCTTTTCGATCATTGAGGTATGTTTTCTTGACTCGTGGAGGTTCGTAGGATAGATCAAAAGCCTTAGATTAACGATGAATGTTTGAACTGCCTTAAAAGTCTTAAGAATTGCCCGAAAAGTCCCTTGAATGGACCGAAATCTCTTTTCGGATGGAAATGAAGAGTCACTACTGATATGTCCAAAATAAGTTTTCGATCGAAAAGTGTTTTGTTCAGTTTTTCGACCGAAAAGTTAAATTTTGTAAATTTTTGTAAAATCAGAGTTTTCGATCGAAAAATATTATGTTCAAGAGTTTTAGGACGAAATGTTCCAAGTTGGAATTTTTGAGTTGATCAAAGTTTTCGATCAAATTGTTGGTGTTGTGCTCATAAAGTTTTCGATTAAAAAGTTCAGAGTTGGATGCTTTTAAATATTTTTGAGTTTTTAATCAAAATGTGGTGTTAGTGTTTTCGATCGAAAAGTGGTTTTGGTTGAGGGTTTTTCGGTCGAAATCCCAAGAGTTGTGAATTTTCAGAAATTTTCATAATTGTCAAACTTTACTTTATCGTTGATCTCAGCTATGAATCGTTTGAAGTTTGAACCAAGGCATAACATTTGTGTTTGTTTAACAACAGCCACAAAGAAATCAAGAGGATATGATTGTTCGATTTTTAATCAATTCAAGGATTCATACTGCAATATCAACTCAAGTTAGGGTGTTTGAGAATCAAATTCGTGAGTTTTGGGACAATGTGGAGTACAAGCACGTGAACAAAGACATTTGAATTGAAAGGATTAATACTGCAATATCAACTCAAGTTAGGGTGTTTGAGAATCAAATTCGTGAGTTTTGGGACAATGTGGAGTACATGCACGTGAACAAAGACATTTGGATTGAAAGTACAGTTGGTGGAAAGACTATCAAGATCACTGAACAAGTAATTAGAGAAGTTCTAAATTTTAGAGACGCACGAGAATTCCCTTATAAAATAAGCCACACAGCTGTATCTGGAATTATCATGACAATGGGCTATGAAGGGAACTTTCTAAGAAGACAAGTAACTAAGACTATGTTTGGAAAACAGTGGAGATATCTAGTACATGTGTTGATTCACTGCATGAGTCCAAGAATAGCAGCTTTTGACCAGATCGGTGAAGTTTTCAGTAGGGCATTGGTTTGTTTGGCAACACATAGAAGATTCAACTTTTCAAGAATGATATTTGAGGCCATTATTAGCAATTTTGTGGGGCTGAGGCAGAATTACAAGTTTCTCATGTACCCAAGATTCATCCAGATGTTCATTAATACTCTATTGAAAGATCTTCTAAATGATGGCATCGAACTTCCTCTGGAACCAATGCAAGAAGTGAGATTCAGTAGCATGAATAATGTGAGGAAAACAAGCAGGTTCAGTGGAACAGTGACACCTTTGTTCCCAAATATGTTAGCTGAGAATCCTGATCCGGAATTCAACATAGATGATAAGGTGGGTGCTCTTATGAATAGTGATATTGAAGATGGAGGTGATAGTGATGATGGTGATGATGATGAAGGAAATGATGGTGGTAATGGTCATGTTGAACAGGTTGTTCAAAATCAGGAAATTGGTCAACAAGATGATATAAATGTTGAAGAGAATATAATTCCAGAAGCAATAGTGGAAGTTATAGAACCCATTCTGAGTCATACAGAAGAATTTGTTGTTGAGGAAGATGATGTTTTAAGTGTAAACACTGAAGTTCTTGAAATTCCCGAAGTCCAAGCAACTGCTACAACACCATTAAAGAAGAGAAAAGAGCCTGAAATGACTAAAACCATGCCTTCTAGACCTCCTCCTTCTAAAGGTATTGTATTTACATATCCAGAGCAGAAGAAACAAAAGACAATGGCTAAGAAAGTTACAACTGATAAAGGAAAAGGCAAAGCAAAGGAGATTCCAGAAAGGCAAAAGTCTAAGTCGGCAAAGGATTACATTCTTGTAGATGAAGAGTTTTTGAACTATGCTACAAGAGAAACAGCTAATGTTGTGAGTCAGCTGAAGACTCATATTGCAAACTTACAAATGTGACCTTTCAAAATTTTTGTTGTAATAATTGTCACATAAATATTAACATTCTATTTCAAATCATATACACGTATATTTAATCAAATTTATACAAATTGGCGTACAATTTATGTATTTTTAAAGTAAATTTTAAAAATATTTTAAGGTTATAAACTATGTAAATTATGTTATTAAATTAAATAATTTATATAAATAAATCGATGGTTTTCAATTTTATTAAACTAACCATTTAAAAAGATGGATTTTTAAATAAAAACATAAGTTTTATAAATCTTATAAACTTAAATTTCATTTTAGTTTAAAAGAATTTAAGTTAAATAAACTTAATGATTTAAATAAATAATTTAATGCATTATTTCAAAAAGATGATTATTTAAAAAAAAAGATTAGTTTTATTAAAGAAAGTGGATTTATAAAATATATAAGTATAAAATAAATTAATTGAAATTGAAAAAGGAATCTAATTAATTATTTAAATAAAAGTTCAGGGGTTATATTGTAATTAACCAAACTAAAAGGATTTAAAATTTAAAATCGTTGAGGGGCTGTTTCTGGTCAAATGAAACCACAGGGATTCATCCGTAATTAATTCAAGGACTAAATTAAAACAAGATCAAACTTCAGGGACCAGTTTTGCCAATACCCAATTCGTATTCCCGGTCGCCCCCTTCCCCCATTGTCCGGCGGTCCGAGCTTTTCTCCGGCGACCCCCGCGACAAGGATGTTTCCCTGCACCTCAACACCCGACAAAAGCATCCCCGACTTCGTCTCCCCCACGCGAGCAAAACCCCTCGACCAATTTGTCTCCCCATCATCCCAATCGTCTGATTGTGTTCATAGCCGAAAGTTCACACCTCTAATACGGCCCCGACAGTCAACCTCCACGCCTGCAAGTGATCTCGTTAGCTTCGTCTCGTCCAGACGAATGTCCTGACACACTCAATTACATGTTTCATTATAAGGATTGGGCTCGGCTATAAATGGCCCTTACCAGACCTGTTCGAGCTCGCCCACCCCCTTCCACCCACTCTCACTCCAAATTGAGACTGCCATCGCCTTCGCCATCCTCAGACGAAGCTGTGACCAGATTATAGGACTCAATCCATTTCAAATTCTGGGATTTCAAGATCTTGGTATTTTTGAACAAAAGCTTTGCCGTCCAGACCTGTTGCAACCTGATTCGAGCCTCAATTCGATTCCCTTGTCTTCTACTTATCCCAGGTAAACGATTCGAAGTGAAATCAAATCATTCGCACGACAGTTTCCGGGCAAACCCAAGTCCTCGGACATGGTTTGCCGGATTGCCGAGAACCAGCGACCAGTTTAGATGTGTGTATATCAATTAAGCAATACACACATAACCAGCGATGGGCAGTAGCCCGGCTGGTTATGCGTGTGTGTGTCTAAGGCGCAGGTCGCGGGTTCGAAACCGGTTGGCCTTCGGCCCATTTTTTTTTATTTCTGTTTTTCATTTATTTATTTTATTTAATTATCCTAATTTATTTTAATACTTTTTTTATACAATAAATACTAAAACGAGTCGGTTTACTCGATCGTTTAATTTAAAATCGATTAAATTACATTTTTAATAAACCATCCCATTTTTTTTTAATATTTTTATAAACTTATTAAAATACCTTTAATATATAAAATGTCCTATATTTTTACAAATCTTGTAATATTTTTATAAACTTATATAAAATGTCCTATATTTCTATAAATCTTGTAACATTTTCATAAACTTATTAAAATACATTTAAATGTCCTATATTTTTATAAATCTTGTAACATATTTATAAACTTTTTAAAATACATTTAATATATAGAATGTCCTATATTTTTATAAATCTTGTAACATATTTATAAATTTATTAACATACATATAATATATAAAATGTCTCATTTTCTATATATATATGAACCTAGCAATATTTTTAATAAACTTGTTTAAATAAAATTTGTCAAATAAAGACTTTTCTTTTAATTGTTATTATATAAATACATTAAATATAATAATACTTGTTTAAAACAATATATATATATATATCCTTATAAGTTAAAGTTATATTAAAGCCTATATACATTTAAATACAAATACACACCTATACGCATACAATAATACCCATTTGACTACATAGGGTATCAACGTGCTTAGGCTTCCACATACTTATCACCTACACGCGTGGAAAAATACCCGCTTGCAAGGTGAGTTACATAGCCCCTATTTTTACATTTTTATACGTTTTGGGGTGAAACATTATACATGCTACTCACATTGTTTGTACGTGTTATACATGAGACTATATGTTTATTCTTTGGATGTACATACATTTAAACACAAGACAACCAACTGTAATATTGATAGATCTATTGTGCCTGACCAGCCCACCCGGTTAGGGTGTTTATTACTGCATACTCGGATATAACCGCGTGTTATATTCAATCATACCGGATATAGTGGGTAACTATATTCAAGCATACCGGACTTAGCTGTTGTGCTCTGTTCAAACGCGTCAAACTCGGTTTGAATTGTGATTAAATAAATGTTACATCCTATGCTATGTTTAACAAGATAAACAATGAGTTGCAAAACGATTTACACTACTATTTACTGGATTTACTAAACCTATGTACTCACCAACTTTTTAGTTGACACTTGATTTAAATAATGTTTCAGGTTTGGATATGTGACTACTTGCCGAAGGTTTCTCCACTTAAGGAACATGGACCTAGTTAAATAAATCAATGTTTTGAACTAGACTAGGTTATTTGGAATGTATTGTATTTGGATCTTGTTGTCTTTAAATTAAATTAATGAATTATGCAACCTTTAGCTATCATGTGCTTTTGAACAATCATCACATTGTCCGCCTCGATGATTCCGCCATCGGTCGGGGTGTGACAGATTGGTATCAGAGCCATGGTTATAGGGAATTAGGTTATTAGACACAATGACCTAGACTATAACCCTAGGACTCCCTTTTATGTGTTATGTGCTAAATGATAAATTGCTATATGATAAATTGCTATATGAATTATTTGTAGTTAGGTATTATTTGAATTTTCCCGAGTTTGGTACATGAGACTTATACACATACATACGAGACTTTGATACATGATACATACTTTACATACACATTTGACAAGCAAACTTATGCAAACAAATACACTACTTATCCTTGTCCATACTCTCTCCTAATCCTTATAAATTGCAACATTCCTACACATTTTATATTCATAGACTCTCAAATCTATTAAAATCTTGAAAATCTCGTCAACGACTTAATTTCCTGAAACCAGTAAAAGACACGTGCAATCTGGAAGGGTGACACCTGTACATTGGGTTTTCTGTCTAGGAAAGCATTTCGTATAAATCCAAATAAACGGACCCGTATGCTTTCCTGGGAATTCCTGAAGTGAGTGTTTACCTATAGGCTAAAGCATGTCTCTTTGAGAGTTTCGGGGAATTACTTAACGTTGATAAGTCAATGTATTCGCAAGGATACAATCCGAATTTGAACTCAAAATCTGGGGACATTATAGCAAAATAGGAAAAAAACTAGACGAACATGCAAAACAAATCATTATTACGGGTGCACACGTAATAACAATTTGTAGTGCATGCAAGTCCCGGCAATTCCTATTACGCGAATAATGATCTATAACATCATGTTCTATCCGGAATAGATGACTTAGTTTTCCCCATCAACCTAGAATAAATACACATGCACTGGCACGCGTCATGATGAATCCCGTTTTTCTGCTTACATTATTTCCCGCTATAACTCATATATATCCATCGTATCTAAAATATCATTGTCTTTTCTTATGGTGTTAGAATGCCTCCTCGACATACTAACTCTAGCAACTCCAACGTTGACCTTGCTGCACTACTTACTCAACTAGTAGGCCAAATGATCCAAGCTAACAACAATGGTAATGGGTCTAATACGCAAGGGAATGGTGCATACCCACCATACTGCACATTCAAGCATTTCAATTCTTGCAACCCCACCAAATTCTTCGGGACGGAGGGTGCTACTGGCCTTCTTCAATGGTTTGAAAGTATGGAGAGTACCTTCCTAAACAGCGATTGTCCCGACAACCTCAAGGTCCGTTATGCTTCCAGCGTCTTCCAAAAACGAGCACTCACCTGGTGGAACGGTGAGAAACGTACTCGAGGCAACGAATCCACTATGTCCTTGTCTTGGGACGAAATGAAACGACTTATGACTGATGAGTTCTGTCCTCGCAACGAAATGAGGAAGCTCGAAGCTGAATTTTGGGATCTCACCCAAGATAGCGGAGAGAATTTAGCTTACACCACTCGTTTTCAAGAACTAAGTCTGCTCGTGCCCCACATGGTTACTCCCTTAGCGCGGGGAATTGAGAAATACATAGGTGGACTGCCTATGCCGCTCCAAGACACCGTATTGGGAAGTAATCCCTCCACTCTCGAAGACGCTATCCGTTTGTCTGCTGTGTTGACTGACAATCATGTCAAAGCAAGTACCTTATCTAGGAAGGGTACCAAGAAAGTGGTCGACAAAGCCGCTACTTCCGTGTCCGACAAAGACAAAGAGCCCGAATCTTCCCGTCATGATAGGAAGCGTAAGGCCCAAAACTTTGCGGCCATCATTCCTGCCGTACCTGTGACCCAAGTTACTCCTGCGGGTCAAATTCCGAGAAACTATGTAGGTTCATTTCCCCAATGCCCTACTTGCAAGTATCACCATGCCCCGCATGCTGCATGCCGTCTATGCTCAAAATGTGGACGCTATGGACACGTTGTTACTACTTGCCGTGCTCGCACTATCGTTAATCAAGCTACTCAAGGCAATCATCCAATGCCTCTCGCTATCACCTATGGACGGGCCTGTTACGAATGTGGAGACCCAAACCACTTTCGGAACCAATGTCCAAGACTTCAAAATCAAGGTGGTCCTCGTGGACGAGCCTTTAATATAAATACTAACAAGACTCCGGCCAATGACGACACTGTCAACGGTACGTCCCTTGTTCTCTATCTTTATACATCCGTTTTATTCAATATTCAAAATTGTGTCTCTTGCTCTTAACCATCTATTTGCTAAGCAACCAACCAATTTTGATAACTCGTATATCATGGTAATAGCGGATGGGAAATCCATTGCTATAAATTCTAAAATCCGTGATTGCATATAACAGCTATCTCATTCCTATACTTTCGCGAAACAAATCTATTATGTTTAAATTTAGTCATACAACTTGCTAGCTCTGTTAAAGTCTACTTGAATTGTTGAAGTTCTAAATCCTAGTAATTATGCACGGGGAATCCCCGGTATATCAAAGGGGTGGTGGGTTAGCCGCTGGTACACCCTATACATAAACCCACTTGATATAACGAGTATAAACCATGCATAAGTACTAGGAAGAGGATCGGTTCTTGAATTGTTAGACATATTTGTGCTATGAAACCACTCATAGACGTGATAACATTTATAAATTCCACGCATTTCATTGTACAATTTTCAATTGAGAAAGGTGATTTGATTAAAATGATCTAAATCCTAGTAATTATGCACGGGGGATCCCCAGTATATCAAAGGGGTGGTGGGTTAGCCGCTGGTACACCCTATACATAAACCCACTTGATATAACGAGTATAAACCGTGCATAAGTACTAAGAGGAGGACCGGATTTTAGAAAATGTTTTTGCAAAACTTGAAAATATGAACACCCGTGAGATGGAGTTTTAAAGGAAAATGCCATGTCACAAAGTGATTGGCACCAATATTGTTAAATCTGAGTTCTAGTAGTTTACATTCATGCGTTGTATGAGCAATGGAATGCATAAATCTCCTTATACTATTAGAGCAATTAGTTGAAAACTCGACTCGAATTAGCATCGTCATCCGTCATCATACGATATTTCCCCGCTGAATATTTCTCTTGTGAAGTAATTCCATCCCAAACCTTTTGACATCTCTTTCCCGCTTCTATAACCTTCGCTAATCGAATTTCGGGACGAAATTTCTTCAACTTGGGGAGACTGTGACCTTTCAAAATTTTTGTTGTAATAATTGTCACATAAATATTAACATTCTATTTCAAATCATATACACGTATATTTAATCAAATTTATACAAATTGGCGTACAATTTATGTATTTTTAAAGTAAATTTTAAAAATATTTTAAGGTTATAAACTATGTAAATTATGTTATTAAATTAAATAATTTATATAAATAAATCGATGGTTTTCAATTTTATTAAACTAACCATTTAAAAAGATGGATTTTTAAATAAAAACATAAGTTTTATAAATCTTATAAACTTAAATTTCATTTTAGTTTAAAAGAATTTAAGTTAAATAAACTTAATGATTTAAATAAATAATTTAATGCATTATTTCAAAAAGATGATTATTTAAAAAAAAAGATTAGTTTTATTAAAGAAAGTGGATTTATAAAATATATAAGTATAAAATAAATTAATTGAAATTGAAAAAGGAATCTAATTAATTATTTAAATAAAAGTTCAGGGGTTATATTGTAATTAACCAAACTAAAAGGATTTAAAATTTAAAATCGTTGAGGGGCTGTTTCTGGTCAAATGAAACCACAGGGATTCATCCGTAATTAATTCAAGGACTAAATTAAAACAAGATCAAACTTCAGGGACCAGTTTTGCCAATACCCAATTCGTATTCCCGGTCGCCCCCTTCCCCCATTGTCCGGCGGTCCGAGCTTTTCTCCGGCGACCCCCGCGACAAGGATGTTTCCCTGCACCTCAACACCCGACAAAAGCATCCCCGACTTCGTCTCCCCCACGCGAGCAAAACCCCTCGACCAATTTGTCTCCCCATCATCCCAATCGTCTGATTGTGTTCATAGCCGAAAGTTCACACCTCTAATACGGCCCCGACAGTCAACCTCCACGCCTGCAAGTGATCTCGTTAGCTTCGTCTCGTCCAGACGAATGTCCTGACACACTCAATTACATGTTTCATTATAAGGATTGGGCTCGGCTATAAATGGCCCTTACCAGACCTGTTCGAGCTCGCCCACCCCCTTCCACCCACTCTCACTCCAAATTGAGACTGCCATCGCCTTCGCCATCCTCAGACGAAGCTGTGACCAGATTATAGGACTCAATCCATTTCAAATTCTGGGATTTCAAGATCTTGGTATTTTTGAACAAAAGCTTTGCCGTCCAGACCTGTTGCAACCTGATTCGAGCCTCAATTCGATTCCCTTGTCTTCTACTTATCCCAGGTAAACGATTCGAAGTGAAATCAAATCATTCGCACGACAGTTTCCGGGCAAACCCAAGTCCTCGGACATGGTTTGCCGGATTGCCGAGAACCAGCGACCAGTTTAGATGTGTGTATATCAATTAAGCAATACACACATAACCAGCGATGGGCAGTAGCCCGGCTGGTTATGCGTGTGTGTGTCTAAGGCGCAGGTCGCGGGTTCGAAACCGGTTGGCCTTCGGCCCATTTTTTTTTATTTCTGTTTTTCATTTATTTATTTTATTTAATTATCCTAATTTATTTTAATACTTTTTTTATACAATAAATACTAAAACGAGTCGGTTTACTCGATCGTTTAATTTAAAATCGATTAAATTACATTTTTAATAAACCATCCCATTTTTTTTTAATATTTTTATAAACTTATTAAAATACCTTTAATATATAAAATGTCCTATATTTTTACAAATCTTGTAATATTTTTATAAACTTATATAAAATGTCCTATATTTCTATAAATCTTGTAACATTTTCATAAACTTATTAAAATACATTTAAATGTCCTATATTTTTATAAATCTTGTAACATATTTATAAACTTTTTAAAATACATTTAATATATAGAATGTCCTATATTTTTATAAATCTTGTAACATATTTATAAATTTATTAACATACATATAATATATAAAATGTCTCATTTTCTATATATATATGAACCTAGCAATATTTTTAATAAACTTGTTTAAATAAAATTTGTCAAATAAAGACTTTTCTTTTAATTGTTATTATATAAATACATTAAATATAATAATACTTGTTTAAAACAATATATATATATATATCCTTATAAGTTAAAGTTATATTAAAGCCTATATACATTTAAATACAAATACACACCTATACGCATACAATAATACCCATTTGACTACATAGGGTATCAACGTGCTTAGGCTTCCACATACTTATCACCTACACGCGTGGAAAAATACCCGCTTGCAAGGTGAGTTACATAGCCCCTATTTTTACATTTTTATACGTTTTGGGGTGAAACATTATACATGCTACTCACATTGTTTGTACGTGTTATACATGAGACTATATGTTTATTCTTTGGATGTACATACATTTAAACACAAGACAACCAACTGTAATATTGATAGATCTATTGTGCCTGACCAGCCCACCCGGTTAGGGTGTTTATTACTGCATACTCGGATATAACCGCGTGTTATATTCAATCATACCGGATATAGTGGGTAACTATATTCAAGCATACCGGACTTAGCTGTTGTGCTCTGTTCAAGCGCGTCAAACTCGGTTTGAATTGTGATTAAATAAATGTTACATCCTATGCTATGTTTAACAAGATAAACAATGAGTTGCAAAACGATTTACACTACTATTTACTGGATTTACTAAACCTATGTACTCACCAACTTTTTAGTTGACACTTGATTTAAATAATGTTTCAGGTTTGGATATGTGACTACTTGCCGAAGGTTTCTCCACTTAAGGAACATGGACCTAGTTAAATAAATCAATGTTTTGAACTAGACTAGGTTATTTGGAATGTATTGTATTTGGATCTTGTTGTCTTTAAATTAAATTAATGAATTATGCAACCTTTAGCTATCATGTGCTTTTGAACAATCATCACATTGTCCGCCTCGATGATTCCGCCATCGGTCGGGGTGTGACAACAAAGCAGGGAAGCTGCTAATTCAAGATAAATCAGAGATTTAAAGATTGAAAGTAGTCATCAGCAAGGTGTTATTAGTCAACAACAACAGCAGATTGATCAACTTCAGAGAACGGTACAAGAATTGGTTGCTCATGTCGGTGCTCAAATCAACAATCAAAATGTTAATCAAGAAGTAAACATAGAGAATCAAGAGAGTCAAACCACTACTGAACCCATTCCTTCTCCGGTAGTTGATGCTACAATGTTTGGATCTCAAGAGATGTTTGATGTAGATATGTTATTGAATAATGAAGGTGAAGGAATGGAAGTAACTGATGAGAATGAGAAAGAGAAAGCGGAAGAGACAGAGAAAGAGGAAGAAGATGATGATGAGGATGTGATAATAGGAGAGAAAAGGAATGAAGACAAACCTTCATATGATGATAATAGTAGTGGTGGAGCTGGTGGTATTGGTGAAAGTGGTTTTGATGCTGAACAGTCTGGTAAAGAAGGTGAATCCAACAAAGAATGCTATAAGTATGAGTATGAACAAAAGCAGACTTATGTTGAAGAGGATGGGTCAGTTATTGGGAAGATGGATATGTGGGTGGATGATGAAGAATCTTTTCAAGTACCTAAAGAGGTTGAAGAATCATCTGAACTTCCTAAGACCACTCGCATAGATAAGAGCACATGGTGGAAAGAAAGAAAAACCTTCCATTGTTGAAAGGATTACTCAGAAGATAAGGAGTCCAAAGCAAGCACTAACTGGAGAAATTCTAAGCTGGATGTATGATGCTTACAAGAAGATGTATGTTATAAAGAAAGGTGAAGGAAATATTCATTACTTTGACAAAAGTTCCAAACTAAAGACTCTACCATACTGGATATTAGAGAGTTGAGTCACCTGAAGTTGATCAATCCATCTAAGAATACGTTTGCTGAGAATTTTGAGAATTACATAAGAAAGGAATGTGCACGGGACAAGTTTAAAAGCTTCAAGTCACAGGTGCCTAAATGTGTGAAGTTGAAGAAGAAGAAGGATAAAGCTGGAAAAAGAGGATGTTCATATATATAGTAAAGCATGCTGACATAGTCACTACCATCTACTTCCCAGTAAGAAAAGAAGTGTTTATTAAAGATTTGAAAAGATGGGAGTACGATAGCACAACACATGAAGCAGTAATCACACATCACAGTTTGCCAGAGGTCAAAGTCTTCGATCCGATGGATCTCTTTAGTTTTTCTGATGAAGATCTGAAGATTCTATACCACAATCCGATTCAATGTGATATGAGCTCAAAGATAAAGACTAAAGCCAAGCTATATATAAGAGTTGTAGCTCGTTGCTTATCAAGAAGATATGAAGCTAATGTGATAAAGAAAAGACTTGTCGAGCTGGAGTTAAAGAAAGTTAAAGTCAAAGCCAAGTCTGGAGAAGACAACAAGTGAAGAATTGATGTTCTGTGGACTAGGGGGAGATTATTGGAACCTAGTAGTCCATAGAAATAAATTAATAGGCTGAATTGTACAACTCTGAAGTTTTCCGTCGAAATGTCTCTTTTCGATCAAAATCTTCTTAGTATATATATGTTTGTCTTTGAACTTTGTAATTAGATTTCACATTTGTAATTTTTGATCAGATCTGTTTAGTGAAATCAAAGCTTTGTGTTTTGTTCAATATGTTTGTAATTGCAATAGATTATCAATGAAGATCATGTGTTTGATTGTGCATTTCATGTTTGTGGCGGTTTTCATTATCGTTTACGTTTGATTTGATCTGCTCGAGTATAGTTGTATTCTGGATTGATTCCGCCTTTCCAGAGGCTGTTTGAAGATCAGAGACTTGAATATCATCGGATAAGAAGGGATCACAGAAGTGGATTCGAACCACTGGTCTAACCAGCTGAGCTACCTGAACCACTTTCTTAAAAGATGTTTTACTCATCGAGTAGCGTTCTACCTTACCACTTGACTAGTAAAAAGCCTTTTTCCTAAAAGATGTTTTATTCATCGAATTTTATGCTTGATACATTGATAGAATTTGAAAGATGTGATTTGGAGATTTAGTTGAGAACCAATTTTTTAGAAGCATGGAAACCACTAAGAACCATTTTATTGTTATCAAAGAGTTTAGGTATTTGAATCTAAAACCAATTTATAACCCGGTTAGAATCTGACCTGGTCACAACCCTACCCGAATCGGTTTTGATAGCTCCAAAAATCAGGTTGAACCCGACCCATTTTGACCAACTTTAACCTAAACCGATATGTTTTCAACCTAGACAAGGCGGCCCCAAAACCCAATTTGTGCAACTATACACAAACAAAAAAAGATAATATTAACTATTTTGTTTAGCAAATATGGAAACCACTCACTAAACTGATCAATATGGACACTATACACCTTGTTGTTGCCCGGGGATGTTAGAAGTCGTCTTAAGGAGAGTGGAATTGTCGACGTTGGTGAGACCGGCATGGGAGGAGAGGTTCTCTGGAGGCGGTAGAAGCGGCTGTCATGTTGTCGGCCTTCGGAAGGGGGAGATGAATGCTAGGCTAATTGCCAGCGTGGATGCATTTCAGTCTCTCGGGGATCAAGACCTGAAAAAGAATGTCGGTGGCGGTAGAAACGGTCGTTAGCGGCGAATTGGCGGGAAGGAGTTCTCCGGCGGTGAGGTTGCCAACCGACGACGGATTATACGTCGAGGCGGACACAGTTGTTCAAAAGCACAAGGTTGACTATTTAAAGGTTACATTATTTCATTAATAATTTTCAAGGTTTCAATATAAGGAAAAATGAAAACATAACAAGAATAGAAGGTTCTATTTGATAAGTATTCTAAGTCCAAAGCATCCTATGTGATCATAATAAAGCCTCATGCATGTGTACCTGAAACATATTAAGTAAACTGTCAACTAAAAATAGTTGGTGAGATACAAAGGTTTTCACACCGTTTAACAAGGTCTTTGAAAAGTTTTACAATTCACTGTGTACATGCATCAATGGTATAAGTGTGAGAACAAACAAGTTAAACATTGTGCATATCAAACCTCCAACCAAGTTTAGGTATAACCCGCAGATTACCTTTAAAATTTTAAGTCCAATAACAATCACTATGGGCTCCCCCCGAAGGGTCAATCAAACTAGGTGGATTGGTCAAATAAGAATAGATCTATTATTGTCACTGTAGGCTCGATCAAAGTTAAGGAATATGCTAGTTTTAAGTTTAATTTAAGCATGCAAGTGTCAAAGGCACATAACACAAGGATAAGCATATAGACATAGTTGTGCACGAATTGTATAAGTCTAAAAGTGTTATACATATTCCACCCCAAGTTTATAAACAAAACAAAAGCAAAAAGGGGTTAAGTATACTCACTTGGATTGATAAAAGAATATCCAACAAGATTTAGTGTAGCAAGACTTTGAGGGAGAATATCCTCACAACAAGCCTAAGAACACAAGTCTAAAGTTTCAAGTTTGATCCTAAAAGTCTATGGCAAAGTATCTAGGATTCTAAGATTGACTAGGGTTCAAAAAGGTAGACGGGAATGATTGTGTTTATAAAGTTTAAATCAAATTCTAAATAAGGTTTTGAATAAATACACAAGACTTGGATATTAAAGTTTAATAAGTTTATAGTCTAGAATAATTATTAATTAAAATTATTATTTTAGAAAGTTTTATAATTATTAATTACACAAGTTAGGTGATAATAATTTAAAGTAGTTTTCTAAGTATGTACAAGTGTAATTGTAATAATAGTTAAGTGAAAGACTAAAATAATTATTAAAGATTAACAATAATCATTTAAAGTATAAATGATGAATAAAGGTTTATAATAATCATCTAAGAGATAAATAATTATCAAGGATAAATAATAATCATTTAGAGAATAAATAATTTTTAAGAGTAAATAATTATTATTTAAACGATAAATAATAATTAAAGATTAATAATAATTATTTCATGAATAAAATAATTATTAAATAAAAAATATTTAAAGAATAAATGGTGATTAAGGATTAATAATAACTGTTTAAAGAATACATAATTATTATGGATAAATAATTATCTATAAGAATAATTGTTTTATTTAATCAATGTAAATCATTTAAGATTTATTAAAGTATTTAAGTATTAAGCATTTATTTTACTAATTAACTTGTAAATAATTAATGTTTTAAAAATATGGTTATAAGTTTAAATAATAATAAGTACTTATAAGTTTATAAAATGTTGAATAACATTTCTTATAAAGTTTACTTTTAAATTGTAAGTTTAAAGTTTGCATAAAACTACGAGTTTATAAATGTCTTAAATAAAGTTTCTTATAAGTATTAAAATAAAGTTTACAAGTTTATAAATGTTTTAAAGTTTCTATTTTATTTTATAAAGTTTATAAACATTTAGAAAATAAATAAAGTATATTTATTTCTCATGTTTTAATTTTATATAAACAAATAAGTTTCTGTTTTTATAAAATATAAGTTTTATAAAATGTATAAGTTTGTAATTCATTAAATTTAAGTTTCTGTTTTTATAAAGTTTATAAGTTTATAAATTTCTAATCTTAATAACAATGTATATTTATTTTCTTGTTTTAAATAAATAAATAAACAAGTCTTGATTTAAATATATATAAATTTTATAAAAATGCAAAAGTTTATAAGTTTTTGTTTTTATATTAATATGTAAGTTTTTATAAATCTTTTTCTGATTTTATAAGATTTATACAAGTTTCTGTTTTAACTAAAGTTTAATAATTAATTTAAAGTTTTAAACAAACTAAGTTTAATATTTCAGAAAAGAAAAAAAGAATAAATTAAATTTTCTGATGTTATAAAAATGATTTCTGATTAATGTATAAAGTTTAAAAGTATTTTTATAGTTTTTAAGTATTTAAAACTAATTTTTAAAGATTAAATCTTTATAAATTTTAACTAAGTTTAATTAATTAAGATAATTCCAGAATATAAAAGTGTAAATAAAAATCAGATTCAAGTTTATATAAGTTTTACAGAATTTATAAAACCTATTAGAAGATTTAAAGCTGTTTAAAAAGGATTAAAAAAAATAAAAGAGGTAAAACTCGGGGTTGCCGGATCGAACCCGAGTCACACACACACGCATCTAACCACCTGGCTACGGGCCTCGCTAAGATTAAAACTGGAAAAACAATTTGATAAACACAAATCCAGAGTTTCCCTAATTTCGTATGAACCCTAAAATCATGATTCCCTAAACGCGACTCGATTAACCCTATGTCTTTGTAAATTGATAGAGGGCTTTTGATCAAGGAAGAAAAACGAAGAGAATGGCCATGAGAATTACCTGGAATGATGTCGGAACGAGGGAGAACGAGTCTGGGATTCTGTACGACTGACCGAAGATTCAATCGAGCAAATGGAGGTACTATTTGGAGAAATTGAAGTTTCAGAGAGTTTAAGGGTGTTGTCGTTGAGTTATTCCAGTAGGTATTTATAGTCAATTTCATCCTTAAATGTTCGGACAGTTGGGGAGTTAACGGGTATGAAGGATGAATTCGAATTCGAATCTCTCGGGCGTTAAAATTGAATTCGTGCATTAAAACACCTTGGGTTTGAGTCGCATGCCTGAGTCTGAGCTCGAGGAGCATTCAATTCGGCCGTAATATGAGTTTTTGAATAATCGAGTCCAAAATCGGCTTCAACGGGGTTCGAACTCGAGATTGATTCCTGGGTCGGAAGTTTGGGTTAATTACACTTTGGTCCCTAAAGTTTGTCAGCTTTATCATTTTATGTATAAATATGAGTTTTAGTTTAAAACAAGATTCAAGAATGACATTTTAGTCCCTGAAGTTTGTCAGATTTATCATTTTATGTATAAATATGAGTTTTAGTTTAAAACAAGATTCAAGAATGACATTTTAGTCCCTGGACTTTTATAAATAATTTATATGTTTTATTTTTATAAACTCCAACTAAGTTTCTATAAATTTTATATCTTTATTATTTTTTAATTTTATAAAATAATTTCTAAGATTTATAGTTTATAAGTTTAAGTATTTAAAATAAGTTTACTAATTATAATATTTTTATAAAGTTTTACGGATTAGATTTATTTCATTTTTTTTATAAAAGATGTATATATATATATTTTTAAATAAGTCTTATATATATCTCAAGTATAACTGTTTTTCTTAAATATATATCAATTAAATTAATATTTATTATTTAAGAAAATAGACTTTTTAATAAGTTTTCAAGATTTATAATAACACGTGTAACGGTTAGGGGATGATACATTCTTTGGATTTGAAATAGAAAATAGAATTAAAATGTGATAATTTGAAAATGATGGATTGGAATTTCCTGGATATTACAGGACTAATTGCCGGCGTGTATGCATTTCAGCCTGCCGGGGAAGACCGGAAAAAGAATGTCGGTGGCCGTCAACAGCGAATTGGGGGGAAGGAGTTCTCCGACGGCGAGGTTTCCTGTCGTCGAAAGGGGGAGATGACTGTCGGGCTAATTGCCGGCGTGGATGCATTTTAGCCACTCGTCGATCAAGATCCGAAAAAGGTAGTGGCGGCCGTCAGCCCAAATTGGCGGGCAGGTAGCAACGGGATGGAACGTCAGGGGAAGGAGAACTTGGTCGCCCGACGTGGGAATGATCTTGCTAATGAGCTCTTCAAGTGGAGGTGGAGACGGAGTTGGCGTTATATATTATGGTGGTTTATCTGGCGGGGTGTAGACGTTAAATGGTATGGCACGGTGGTGGGAAGAACCCGGGAAGTGGCAGAAGATTTATTTCCTTCGGATTCAAACGTAGATGATAGCGGTAGTTCCGTTTTTTCTTTCGGATATTCCTCAATAAATTTCTCTAATGTGATTCTCTGTTGATGTCGACGGTATTGTTTTTCTCTGGCCATGGTTGAAGTTTTCATAAGCTTGTTACCGTGAAATGAAATATATCTAGTCTTTTTATAATGTACTAGCTTTAATCCCGTGTGTTACACGGTGTAAACCTTAACAAATGATTGATAAATATCTGAACATGTCTTCTTATACAATATTTGATGAAATTTGTGTTTGTCAAAAACATTATAACGCATATAATATAGAAAACTGAAATTTCAATAATAGGTGAAAGAAATTTACAATGATATGTATAATAGAATTACATAATTCTATAATGGGATAAAAAATTACATAAATGAAACATTAGATTGAGTACTAAAAATAATATAATAAAGAAATATGTAAATATTTCTTATAGTAAATAATTACATATACATATAATGAAAAATAATAAATGCTACAATTCTTGATGTAATAAGGGGAGTATTTATATGTCATGTAAACAATCGCCACCCCTAATTTGAATGCTACTTTTTGAAGAAAAATAAACGGGTACCTTTCATGGCACTGCTTCTCTTGTGCCGGTATTCTGGATCACTAAAATAAGGCTTTCATGGATTCTGAAGCGCGTTTTTGTCCCGAAAATTTCTTAGAAACATAAGGACTAAACTTGCCAATTTTCAAAATTCAGAGGTGAATATGTGAATAATCAAAGTCCAGGGACTTAAAATGAAAATTCTGAAAATCCAGGGGGAAGCAGACCGCTACCCAAGACCTTAGCGGTCCGCTACGTGCGGACTAAGGAAATCCTCTAGAGCTGACACGTGTCCCTGTGACTCACCGATGGGAAGTTGACGTGTGGAAAGGTGGCGGACCTCTAGCCTGAGCTATACCGGTCTGCTACGCGCGCCCCAATCCAGTTACACCACCACAAGGGGCGACATACCGCCACCACCAAGCGTAGCGGCCCGCTACGGGTTCAACTTTGGCCCTATAAATAGGGGATCGATCTCAGCCCATTTGCACACACAAACACACCTTTATATACACACACCTTCTCCGGTAATCCATTCTCGAACCCCGGTTCGCGTACGAGAGTCCGATTTCTTACCATTCAGCTTCAAATTTCCACAGATAGCACTAAGGTAAGGTTCCGACCTCCCATTAAGCTTTGATTATACATTATGAAGCTAGATTTATATAATTAAGTAATGCACCTACTTATCTAGGAACTCTACCTGAGGTATTTGTCACATTACTGATTAATAAGCTGAATTATTATCCATGTGAGTTCTTAAACTATGATGCATGAACCTTTTCATGACCTTGTCTGGCATGATTGATTTATGAAACATTTTGAGTATCTTGAAACGATTGTACTGATTGTTTATATATAACGTATTTTAAGCGCTTATTGTATTTCACTTGCCCGTGAAACGGCATGTTGGACAGGACCCGTGAAACGGTCTTTGGTTATATATATACTGAATGATTTTTCATAGTTATCTATGCATTTGAGTGTTGAAACCCATTGGGTGTTGAAGCCCATGAATATGTTCAAGATACTTTGACAAGTCATTTTAATAAACTATTTTAGTTTATGAATTCACCAGCTTGTGCTGACCCATGTTTTTTCAAAAATGTTTTTGACCGCACCACATGTAGTCATTAGACATGGCATTTCAGGACTAGAACGAAATGATGGATGATCCAGATGATGGGCATGCCAGGAACTATAAGCCTCGAATGATTTGTTCCTTGTTAGGAACAGATAATGTAACTTTTGTTGACCATGATGTAAACAATGTTGTGATATTAATAAAAGTTATAATTTAGTCTCCCGCTGTGTACTTTTGATATCAACGTCACAGTAACTAGAAGACAAACTTCTGACCAATATGTAGTTATCAGACAAACGAAATGTTCTGTCTAGGAAAGAGCGGTGTATAAATCTCTCCTAGACCCGTCGCTTTTACCTGGGAACATATGTTGGAGGTACTACTCTGATTAGATAAATGTCATGTGTTACGGGCGTGAGAGTTTTCTTGCATTAGCAGACCCTTTAGCTTTCTGTAGTGAATCGATAACTAACAATTAGAGATGGGCAGGCCGAGAGCTACAATCATGTATATGTTGAAAAGAAAACATATTAATAATACAAAATGTGGTCATTAAAAAAAACCTTCATTACAGCCAATGTAAATTCAACCATAAACACAAACCCAAATCAAGTCTTTACAAATTCACCCCAAAACAGATCAAAACTGCAATAAATCAAAAGACAACATTATTATTAGAACAATATAATTTTTGCAATCATATGAGACATCACTTGTTCAACATGTAGCACAACAAAATACCCTTTTTGACGTGTTATCCTACTCATCTATTGACTCTTAACTATTTGTCAAATATATAACATAACAAAACCAAAGAATCATGTGAAGCCAAGTTAAAAAAATCAAAAGACAATAAAGATAGATATTAAAAAAAATTTAAAAAGAGTTAATTACAAAAATCGTCCATGTAACTTGAGAAATTTGGACCTATAGTCCATCTGAAACGAAATTCAAACAGGGAGTGTTGAAAGGGATTAATGGAGTTAAATGGATGGACCAAAAGTGTTATGAAACAGTGAAAATTAGAATGATCCTTGGCCTTTAGTTTAAAAAGGACTATAGATGCACGTGGACTACTTTTGTAACTAACTCATAAAAAATAAATGGTATGGAGTAAAAAAAATGTATATTCATCCATTAACAAATAAAAAATTCATCTTACTAAATAATTGTAGTAATAAATTCATGAAGAAATGGATTTTTCTGCAAAAGCTCATGGTTAACACATTCAACCAATCCTAACCGTGCTTCTCTTCCAAAGCCCTGTCACCAAACAGACAATTTCAACTTGGAACAGTTGAATAATGTAAAAACAATATGTAGAAGGAATATACATAGCTGTGAATGGCATGATAGAGAAATTCTGACTGATCTCACTGAATATAAACAGAGATGCTTTCAATTTCAAGTGATAGCTCTTATCAAGTGTTGTTTTATATATTATTGCCTATTTCTCATTCAACAATTTTGGCTTGATAGGGAAAAAGAGGAAATCCAGAAAGAAAAAAAAAGTGAAATAATTTGTAGAAAATGGGCCCTCTAAAATATTATACAAGTTCTTGTGACAGAAAACTCATGTAAAAAGATATTTTTTTGTGAAACCTCTAGATTGAAATAAACTTACAATGCCAAAAAAGACTATGTAAAGCATATAAAAATCACCTCAAATGCTTTAAAGGTATATTAACATAAAATAGGTCAACTACATTACCTTCTTTCCAGGCTTCACAAGTCTTAAGGCAACCTCTGCAGCTGCAATTGCATCAGCTACTATGCCATTTACAGGCCCTTGTTGAATAACATGAGTGTGACCCGCCACATCGATGAACCTATGACACCTCGTATTACTGAAACCACAAAACCAATCACTTACTCATAACTATCTGATAAATCAAAAAATAAAACCTGAGTTATCAAGAAAACACTTACATTTTCACCTTCTTCCAAAACCGTTTCATCACTGGCAAGCAGGAGAATGGCAGACTGTTGGATTTATGGCAAAATCAAACATAAATAATCGATAAAATCAAACAAAAAATAATCGATTCAGGGCAAAACGAATAAGATTTGACATAACATACCTATTGGAAGAGAAGGTATATGAACCGAAGAACGAATCTTGAAGACGAAGTCCTCGATCGGAGTGAGAAGGAGAATAAGGTGAAGGAGGCGATGAAAAATTAGGGTTGAAACTGGCGTATGAATAATGAATCTTGAAGATGAAGCCGTCGATGAGTGTGAGTTGGAGATTAAGATGATGAAAAATTAGGGTTAGAACTTAGAAATGAATGAACGATCGGGTCATTACCTTTGAAGTTAGATCCGAGGATAGGGTAAAGAGTCGGGTTATGACCCTCGTGTAAATTTGTAAACGGGTTAAAGCTAAATGGGAGGGAAAATTTGTGTGAGAGTGAATGTAATGATGACACTTGATAAATTATTTAGTTTTTTAATAATTAAACTAGGAAACCCTAATCTCACCTTGTTTGTGTGTCGTTTGTTTATGTTGTTCTTTTACTTAGACCTTTCATACTTTTTTTTTGAATTATTATGGTTATGATTGTTGTCTCAAGTATTTTTAGGATAATTATGTCTATCCATTTAAGTACTTGTTTTTTTGGTTGGTTGAATGTTTGGGGTGAACTATTGTTTTTTCTAATTTTCACATCAACATATGTCTGTTTGTGTTCGTTTGTGTTTGTTAGAAAGTTAACTAACAAATCTATTTCCTTAATGAATGAACAAGGACATGAAATTCTGTTCAATTATGTATTTGTGAACCTTCCGTGTGTCCGGTAAAGTCTTAATGAACAATCACGAACATGGACTTGTTCGGTTCGGTCCGTTTACAACCCTAAATACTAATTAATAGAAGTCATCAAGAAATTGTTACTCATGTGGAAGCTAGTCATCAAGGTGGGGAAGAGGTGTGCATATATGAGGAGGAAAATCATATACCACCTACAGTTCAATGATCACTTGATGAACGGGTCAGAGAAGCAATCATGCAAGAAAGAGACATAACTTCAATATGTGAAAAAGTTGGGAAATCTTTTGAGGAATTTATTCTTGTATTCTCAACAATTAGAAGAAAGTATGCAAGAGTTCATAAAAAAACATTCAAGTGAATAGACACCATGATCAAATAATCTTGAAATATGGTTTAAAAAAAATGATAAATTTGCATATAGGGGTGGTTAAGGGTAAGGGTGACTCATAATTTGAATATGCATAATGACCATAAGATAATCATGATTCGGTTACATGAAATGGTCAAATTTGGATGAAAAACGTTTGGTTGATCATACTTATATGCACTTATAATAGTTTTTTTTTGAACGGCGAACATTGAATGTTGTGACGTCGCACCCCCCGTCACATGGGAGAGCCTCGTCCAACTCCGGCCAATATGTTGTCTTAACCGGGCCCACTTTACGTCAGAGTTGAAGAGCATCCAAGGAAAAATCCCACCCAATACGGCTCCTTCTGGGCTTGAGGGAGAGTCAAGGCTCGAACCCTGGATCAGCGTGGGTAAAACCCTGGTGCATCAGCCTAAGAACTAGGCCTCATTTGCATGCCTCAGAAATTAATGGTGGTGGCAGGGATTGAACTCGAATCCCTTGGGACTTTAGGCCTCATCTCAACCACTACACCACAACCTCTTTCACACTTGTAACAATTGAATAACATTATTGTATATAAGTTTATTTGTCAGAAGGTTTAATTGGGGAATAAAAATGTGTTAAGAATGAGTTCAGAATTTTTAAGTTGGGTTGGGCTAAGAGTTGGCCAATGCTGAATGAGACTTGACCAACACTAGGACTGCAAAATATGTAAGTACAAATGTGTATATAAATTTGTGGGTATTCACTTAGTATTGGATAATGACTTTAACTCAAATGTTTTCAGAAAAATTACCACAAAAAGATATAACACCCCAACATGAAATAGATAATAGAAATTAAATATTTACCAGCGTCGTGACCTTTTCATTTGAAAACAAACCTCTTGTTTAGTTTATAAAATAAAGAATAAACTGTCATTTTCGTCCCTGTGGCTTACTCATTTTTAATAAACTATCATTTTCGTCCCTGTGGCTTACTCATTTTTGTCAATTTCATTCAAAAAGTATTTTTCTTATATGTATCATTGTGGTTTACAAAAGTTGTCATTTTTATTTGGTCAGTTAACTCCATCCACATTTTAATGTTAAATGAGTGGTTACAGTGTCATTTTACATATTTCTTTGAATTAATTACACGAATGGCCCCTGTGGTTTACACAAAATTCATTTTTGGCCCCTAAGAATCAGAAACTAAAAGTTTGGTCTAATAGTTTGCACGAACGTAACACATTTGGCCCCTGAGTTGGATGTCAGTTATCTTTTGAGGTTAAATTTTTGAAAACGACTTATATACCCTTTATATATTAAAAAACATAAAATAATATAAATACCCACCCCACCCTAAACACACCTCCACCGCCGTCTCACCCCACCCCACCCTAAAAACAACTACCACCACTGGAAACTAATACTTAAAGCTGCAAATACATGGACTTAAATAGGGAAACTAATACTTAAAATCAGGAACAAACTACTACTGATTCTACAACCTTATTCAACGTTCATAAAGCATAAAATTAGGAACTAAACAAAACAACCCCAACGTGTGCTGAACCCTTCTGCTGTGTTCCCGGGTTTACTAAAGGGGGGATTCCGTTGTGTTCCCGAGTTTAATATGAATTGAGATATTCATATATGAAAGGAGGAAGATGAAGATGAAGTGTGTGGGCCACATAGGAATTTTTCTTTTTTAATATTAAGGGGCATTTTGGTAATTTCACACGTACTTAACAGAGTAATTTAAGTGACATCCAACTCAGGGGCCAAATGTGTTACGTTCGTGTAAACTATTGGACCAAACTTGTAGTTTCTGATTCCTAGGGCCAAAAGTGAAATTTATGTAAACCACATGGGTCATCCGTGTAATTAATTCTATTAATTTATTTTATTAACATTTTAAACCCTTAATTGTTCCCCCATCCTCTTAATTATTAACCCTAATTACTGTTACGTTAGTCCCTATTGCATTAACGAACCACATGAATGATTGTCCCTGTTGCATAAATGTACATGTTGCAGGTTGATTGTTATTGCCTAAAAATGTTAGGGTTTGGAATGTTCATCTAAACGAACCTGCTTATTGGTGGTATGTTCTCCCTCTGTATCAATACATCTTGACAACATAGATGAGAAATCTTGATCATGATTTGTTTAAAAGATTTTACTTGTGATAAATGCAAACAGAAAGGACACAACAAGAGAAGAGCCAAGGGAGTGGAACACAAGAGAACTTGAAATGACAGTTATTTGGTAATCTGTTTGGTCATGGTACTTATTAAATTTTTGGACATGGCATTGTTTTGAAATATGGTATGTTTTTGGTATAATGCAGTTTGACAGTTGTTTCCTATATTTTTTACAATAATGCAGACATGCTAACCATAACGCCATAATTCTTAGGGTTATGGTTAACAACCAACTTTTACTAAACATATAGAGGTGGTTACTGGTTAGTGATTGGTTGGTAGACCGTAGATTACGGGTTAAATATCCTATTTTTAAAAAGTTTACCTCTGAACCATAGCTGTTAATGCTACTGTTAGCTTTTCCGGTTATTAGATTAGTAATTATATTGTGTCTATTATAAAATAACTCTATAGATAAGGATTAGGAGAGGTTGATTTTCATGCTTAGTTATTTTAGAGTTAAAAAATGCTGAATTAAACATATTGGGAACAAAAAAAACCATGTATTTCTACACAAATATAAGGATGCATGTATGCATTTGTGCATATATAAAGTAAGGATGAATGTATGCATTTGTGTAGAAATATATGGTTGTTTTAGTTGTCGCCAAAATCATGGTTCTCAGTTGAATATGTCCCTATATATATATGTTACATTTAATTTTTAATATATGTATAATGTTATTCGGTTTATTAATCCGGTTCGACCGGTCCGACTACTGAACCTTTAAGATGGCCCATTCAATGTCCGGTCCGGTTCTGAAAACATTGAACAAGAGAGTAAACGTCAAAAAACTGAAACAAGTGAGCTACAGTCAAATACTAATGAAGTAGACCTTAACCAAGAAAAACATGCTAATTCTGAAGCTCCACAAGCACAGTCAAATACTAATGAAGTGGATGTTAACAATTTAGAAAGAGATCCAACTAAACGAAAACAAATGTGGGAGTATCCGGTTAACTTAAGGGAACAAGTAAGACGGGCTTTCTTTAGGACCTTACCATAATCGATGAATTCAAAGATTTTAAAGGTCGTTGAGCTGAAATGTCGTTTGTTAGATATTTAAAGTTTATATTGTTTGACCCGACCCGAACCGAAAATATAAGCCGAAACATAGCGACAGGAAAAGAAATTATAGGACTCCGCATCGGCCTCTCTGGGTTTTTCTTTAAGCTTCGCCACTGTTGGGAGGGAACCTTTCACTAAAAAGTAGGTAACTTTTTTTTTTGCTATTTTGTCAATAAAATCTTGTTTCATTGACGTGTGGTGGAACACAACATGATTCAGGTTCAGAATAGTGAAAGAGTTTGTAAAGGCATCATGGCGACTATGGTTTTAGCTATTTTCTTTTCCAGTTTAAAATGTACATTAGTGGTCTCTTTCAAAATCGGATTAGAGCACCACAGTTTGTACAAACTCGAATTTGCATACTGAAATTGAATGCTTTATAATTATATACCCATGTATTAGTACATGGGGGTGTTTAATAGAAAAAAATGAAAGTACAATAATGTGTAAAAAAAATAAAAAAAATGTGTAAAAACAAAAAATAAAATTCTTTGTTTCCTTAATTAAGTAATAATTAGAATTCAAATTTTATATTATTTTTTCTAAAAATAAAAACATTAGGATAATTAAATTTCAAAATGCAAACTTACTTAAAATAGGGAAAATAAGAAGATTTTAATGAGAAAAATATGGTGATGACACGTGGTATTTTTTAAATCATTTATTAGAATAAGGATACTAATGGTGGTCTCAGTATTTTCACATGTCAAATTGTTAATTCACCTTAAGTTTGTATCATACATCTAGATGTCTTTGAGATCCAGAATCAGCATAATTTCAGTTTTTGCACTTATATATAGGTGTTGAGCAATAAAAAGTTAGTAACCACCTGCCAATTTTCATAAAAGAACGTTGTACACTGCCACATATTATCCTAAATGGCTAAATAATACGGCAATATTTTAATTATCTTAAACACATAAAAACAGTAGATTCATTTGATTGCATAATTAAAAAACTTCAAATGCAAAATTCATTTGGACTTTTAAAAGTCAAACCAATCTGATGCCAGAAAACTGCAATCTGAACCATAATCAGAAAAATGCAAATTGTAACTGAGGTTCTAAGAGACGATCGTAACTAAATTCAAAGGAAAGATCGTAACTGGGGTTTGTAATTGAGGAATTACGAATTAGGGTAATCTACAATTACCTCTTATTTAATGTTAAAATATGGATAAAGTTAACAAACTAGATAAAAATGACAGCTTTTGTAAACCACGAGAACACACAGGAGGAAGAAACTTAGTTTACTCTAAAATAAACTTTTAACTTTTAACATACTTTTGGTATCTAATTATACTTTTAATTAACAACATCCAAATATTAAAAACTTAATCAATTTATGACTAACTTCAAGATGTGATGTCCAAGCCACTCCGAAAACTTGATCATTAAGCAACGAGTCCCAAAAGCTTGATTTCACAATCTTTTCGTTCCTTCCATGAGCTTTACCTTCGCCCGTAGGATAGATTGAGATCTTAAATTCTTTAGCTAACCCGTTAACTTCCTGTGAAGTTAACTCATATTATATTAATGACCAAGTTTCTAGATATATATATTTCTATTTCAACCCATGGGGATTATTCACATTCATCGGTACTCATGTACTATCAATTTAATCACACCATTTATTAAATTCCATTAATCAATCAAGTAAACATCAATAACATAAATTAATCCCATCCATATTTTATATAATCAATGATCCATTTGGATGTTCGATTCATCAAACTCATCAAATTAAGTCCCATAATACAAACTTTAATATAACATCGTATTATTTTACAATAAGTACGTTTTCTACAATTTAACAGTTCAAATCAATGTTTATAATCAGAAGCATTTTATGTAACACTTGACGTGCACAATGAACCTTGAGATGCATAGTTTGCTACTTGGCATGCTAACTTATTCTTGATTACCCTAATCACATCTTAAACGAAACATTTCAGTTGGGAGATGGTTAATTCTCAATGGTTAAACTTCAAGGGGTTATTTGCCAATATTCAAAAGTTTATGAAGTTAGTGTTATTTGATAAGTGACCAAAGTTTTATGCACTAACGTGTGTAACGGGGCGTATTTGTTCAGATTAATATATGAAATGCAAAGAATTGGTGTAGTTATGCAGGTACAGGTGTTGGAAGCTTAAAGAGTGATTTTGGAAGCATTTATGCGAGAGATGAAAGTGTCGGAAGGGAAATGCTGAAAAAAAGGAGAGAAATCTAGTCACCAGCGTAAGCCTACGCCACCCAGCGTAAGCTTACTTCGGGTGTTATTCCAAGGCTGAGGAGGAAACAAAGGGGCGTAAGCTTACGCCCTCCCAGCGTAAGCTTACGTCGGACCATTTTCGTTGACAAAACCTCAGGCTCCCAGTGTAAGCTTACGCCAAAAGCGTTTTTCAGATGCGGATTTTCGGAAAACTGTCGATTTTCAGAGTTTAATTGGGGGTTTCTTCCCCAAATTCGAAATCTTTTGGAGTTCTTGGAGGCTAGGAAACACGATTCCAACATCGATTGTGAAGATTGATACCGAAACATTGAAGAATCGAAGATGAATTCTACCACCATGAGCGGCTAATCCACCGGTAATCATTCCAGGGTGGATTGTTTGCAAGTTTTTAGGGTTTTATCATGTGCTAGTTTTGAGAAACAATTCTTGTAATCGTTTGCTTTGAAGTACTCGAATCTTTGTGTTTAGTATGGTTATGAACTCGTGGGAGTCGATAAATTCTTGCACCATTGACCTCATTAGATGATAATAGCTATGAACTTTGATTTGTGTTGAATCTATTGATTAATCTAATTCTATATTGCAAACATTTGTCTCGATTTCATTCGTGAATATTGTTTTACATTATTTGCCTATGATGTATGAATGTTGATTTCTTGGTTAGATTTGGTCAATTTGTTTTGGATAACATTTGATTGCTTGAACTCATATCTTGGTGTGATAATCCCTAATTGTTTGTGAACTTGAAACCCGGGTGTGATTCCTCTTTAATTATTGTTTACAACTTAAACCGTTTGTTCGTTACTTGATTACTAGTGATCATTTTGCTATTTGATAATCATTGTTTGTCGAGTTTATTAATTTCACCTCAATCTTTGCTTGTGTTGGTCAGAAAGACCCATTGCAACTTCATAAATCACTTTGTCAATTGAAGTTAAGCGCCGACTACAAACTCTTCGTGGTTCGACACCCTTCTTACCCTAACTAGTTTAAGGTGATTAGGACACACTAACTCTCTATCTTTGACCGGTCCCTTCGACACTGATCAAATTTTGGCGTTGTTGTCGGGGAGTGTGTGCGCTTGGTGTTTTATTTTAGTTGACTTTTGTGACTATTTGTTTACTTGTTTTGTTTGGTTAATCTTCTTCTATTTTTGTGTTACGCGTGGTGTGTTTTTTTTTGTGTGCAGGTGACAGATTAGTGCATGCGTACCCGTTCATCCGGGAGGACTTCACTGCTTGTTTTTGGGTCAGAGATTGAGAGGATAGCAAGGCAAAACCGAACCCGACAACAAAATCTACATCCCATTTCATCGGAACCATCATCCATGGTTAGCCGAAGCAGTCATTCTGGAACTAGCATTAGAAACCGTGGCCCAACTCCAAACAGAGGCTTAATTCCTAACCGCACACCAACTCCACCTCACCGATCCCCAACCCCATCCATACCTATTAACAACAATCAACCCTGTGGGTCGGATCCAGTTCAACAAAACCGACCCGTTAACATCCGTACCAATCCTGCTTACCAAGGAAGGAGGGGACCACAACAACAACAAACCCCTCCAGAAAACATCTTTGGAGCCCAACCAAGAAACAACAACGATGACGGTTAGGAGGATGACGATGGTGAATATTTTGTGTATGATGACAATGACGATATCGGGAATGGTAATGGGTTTGGAGACTATGAGTATGAAGATGGTGAGCATAGTCAATTTGGAGAATATCATGAGGGACACGGGTATGGAGATGAAGAGGAGGTGAATTATGTTCACCAAGGGGCGAGACAACCAACGGGTCGAACAGGTAGACCCGAGAGACCCGCTTATCCTCCTCGACAAGAGGGGAGGAGATTTAACGAGGGTTACAACAATGAAAACCGAAGACAACCGGTAGCCCCTGTTGGTGGTGTCAATGGTCGGTTTCAACCGGCTATTTCGGAGAATGCTTCTCCAATCGTTCCACCAATTCCCGGAATGAGGAGGTTCAAGTCAAGAACAAATTATATAAACGTTCTCCCACATTTTCATGCCATGGTCACCGAAGATCCATACACCCATCTAGCCGAGTTTGCCGCCATTGTGGCACTATTGGGGATGAGAACTTTGACCAAAATGAGGTCAAACTTTGACTTTTTTAGTTTTCCCTCAAAGATCGGGCAAAGCAATGGTTCATCACATTACCGGCTAATAGCATCCACAAATGGGATGAAATGCAACAATTTTTCTTGGATGAGTATTACTCGGTCGCCAAGATGGATGACTCCCGAATTAAGATTTGGACCTTTCAACAACAAGCGGGTGAGCCATTACATGAAGCTTTTACACGTTTCAAAGAGCTATTGAGGAAGTGCCCACATCATCAAATTGAATTGTGGGAGTTAGTGAAGTGTTTTGTGGATGGTCTAACCCAAGAGGAGAGGAAGTACTTGGAGTCCACAAGTAATGGGACATTTTTGTCTAATCTCGAAGAAGATGATTGGGATTTCTTAGAAAGGATGAGCCAAAACTCTAAAGCTGAAGCATCGGCTAGCCGAAGAACTAAACACCCGATTTCTAAGTTCGTCCCGGATTATGAAACAAAAGAGAGATTGGCATCCATGGAAAGAGAGTTGGCATTGTTGAGAAAGGGTGAGAAAAAAAGAAGTGGCGGGAGTAAAAGCTCGATTTGATGTTTGTGAAGATTGTGGAGATTTAGGCCATAAAACCATAGAGTGCCCATTTCAAGAAGGGAGACAACAAGAAGTGAATCAAGTGTATGGTGATAGGAATCAGTATGACATGAACTTGAACAATTATCACCCAAGGTTGAGAAACCATCCTAATTTCAAGTATGGGAACGCGGCAAATCAAATGAACCCCAATTTTCAAGGCGTGAATCAAAACACCTCATCAACCTCATTTCAACCGCGTCAACAAGGGAACTATAATTCGGGTGGTTATCAAAGGAGCTCTTATAACAACAACCAGAATACAAATTACCCCTCAAGGAATTACAATCAAGATCATCAACAACAAGGTGGATCATCGGGTGGTGATGATGCGGTTAATTCAAAGTTGGATGCAATCATGGAGATGATGAAAGAATCCAAGAAGGAGAATGAAGTGAGAGACAAGTCCCATTCGGCATTGGAAAGATAAGTGGGGCAATTGGCGGAGGAAATAGCGTTGTTAAAGCAAAGTGGAGGAAAGCTACCAAGTAACACCACTTTAAACCCGCAACATCAAGGGTCGAGTTCGAAGAGTGGCACCAATGCAAATGTAAGTAAAGTTACTGTTCTTCGTAATGGAAAGGTTGTTGATAACAAAGTTGAGCCTCCACCATAATTGGTTGATGGGTTGGTGGAGGATGTTGTTGAGGGAGAAGAAAGTGAAGGCGAAGTGGAATTTGTTAATGCTAAAAAACCAATTGATCCAAATTTTGAAATAATTAAACCGGTTTTTAGAGATGAGTCACATATTGCTAAAGGAATGGATATGACGGGTGGTTCTGTTCCCTATCCTGAGGCCTTAGTTGAACCATCTAAAGAAAAAATGGTAAATAAAAGAGGACCACAACAAGAAGAAATGTGGGAGATGTTTAGACAAGTCAAAATTAACATATCCCATTTGGATGCCATTAAACAAATTCCAGCTTATGCAAACTACTTGAAAGAATTGTGTACACAAAGGCGGAATCATAAATTCCTAAAGAAACTTGATGTGACCGCTAATGTGAATGCTATTTTATCGGGTGCTTTTCCACCTAAACTACAAGATCCGTGGGCACCTATTATATCTATTCAAGTAGGTGATTTCAAAATAAAAAGGGCACTCCTAGATCTTGGAGTTAGTGTTAGTATTCTTCCGGGGAGCCTTTTTGACCAATATGATTTTTGTCCTCTTAGGAAGGCCGACACCACCGTGGTCTTGGCCGACATAACTCCTAAGCTTCCCCGATGAATAGTGACCGATGTTATTGTGAAGGTGGAAGATTTTTACTTTCCAGTGGATTTTTTGGTGTTGGATTATGTCTCATCTAATAGAACAAAGCAACCTACGGTTATCCTTGGTTAACCATTTTTGGCAACCGCAAATGCTCAAATTAATTGCCGAAGTGAAACGGTTGACATGACATTTGGGAATCAAAAGTTGAGATTACATGTTTTTTCACATACATCTAACTCTCTAGTCAATGATGAATGCTTTATGGAGGACATTGTTTACGGGTGCATTCCTCTTTGCGATTCCATTGTAAATGAGGTTATCACCACAGAGACATGCTTTTCATGTGACAGGATACAGGTGGAGACATGCAAGGAACTCGAAGAAAAGGAAAAACAGGTTGAAGCAATGGAAATTAAGGATGGGAGACCACCGTGGACTCACCAAGTGGAAAGCTTACTCGAACACACTGACACCAAATTGAAGCCATCCTTGTAGCAACCCCTAAAGGTTGAGTGGAAGGAGTTGCCAAAGAATCTTAAGTACGCGCATGTGGGTAAAAATGACACCCTCCCGGTAATCATTGCATCGAATTTGACAAAGGAACAAGAGGATGCTTTGATGAAAGTGTTGGCCTCCCATAAGGCGGAAAATGGATGGAGTATTGCGGATTTGAAGGGTATTAGTCCTTCGGTTGTTATGCATAAGATTGTCACAGATCAATCCATCGCAC
Source organism: Smallanthus sonchifolius (assembly GCA_023525975.1). Classification (NCBI taxonomy): domain Eukaryota; kingdom Viridiplantae; phylum Streptophyta; class Magnoliopsida; order Asterales; family Asteraceae; genus Smallanthus; species Smallanthus sonchifolius. The sequence continues at coordinate 25,237,887 of CM042043.1, forward strand.
CATCTCACGATGCACAAAGGCGGTTAAATCCAAAATATGCGTGAAGTTGTGAAGAAGGAAGTTTTCAAGTGGTTGGACGCCGGTTGTTTACCCAATTTCTGATAGTACGTGGGTAAGTCCAACACAAACAGTGCTCAAAATTAAAGTCGTCAAGAACGACTCAGGTGAGGAGGTAGCCACTCGGCCGGTAACCGGGTGGCAGATTTGTATCGATTACAGGAAATTGAATGCGGCTACTTCAAAAGATCATTTCCCATTACCGTTCATTGACCAAATTGTGAAAAAATTTGCTGGTCAGAAATATTAATGTTTTCTTGATGGTTATTCGAGTTACAACCAAATTGCTATACATCCCGAGGATCAACATAAGACAACATTTATTTGTCCATATGATGAGTATCTTTTCAGATATGGTGGGGGAGTCTTTGGAGATTTTTATGGATGATTTTTTCATCTTTGGTACATCTTTTGATTCATGTTTGAGCCAATTAGAAATTTTTTTAAAAAGATTCGTTGAAACAAATTTGGTTTTGAGTTGGGAAAAGAGTCATTTTATGGTCCAAGAAGGGATAGTTTTGGGTCATGTGATTTCGAGTCGTGGGATTGAGGTAGATCATGCGAAAGTTCAAGTTATATCTACGTTGCCTCATCCCACGAATGTTAAAGGCATTAGATCATTTTTGGGACATGTCGGATTTTATAGGAGGTTTATTAAGGGTTTTAGTTCGATCATAAAACCATTATGTAACTTACTCTTAAAAGATGCTCCTTTTGTTTTTAATGATTAATGTATCCATGTTTTTAACGTGTTGAAATAGAAATTTGTGGAGGCCCCGATCTTGCAATCACCAAATTGGTCACTCCCATTTGAAATTATGTGTGATGCTAGTGACTATGCGGTCGTGGCTGTGTTGGGACAACCGGTTGAGAAGAAACCCGCTGCCATATATTATGCAAGTAAAACTTTTTCGAATGCTCAGATGAATTATACCACAACCGAAAAAGAATTACTTGCGGTAGTACATGCGTTAGACAAGTTTAGGTCCTATATCTGGGGAAGCAAAATTATTATCTATTCTGATCACAGTGCTGTCAGGTACCTCATGGAGAAAAAAGGATGCTAAACCGAGGCTCATAAGGCGGATTTTGTTGTTGCAAGAATTTGATGTGGAGATCCGTGATAAAAAGGGTAGTGAGAATGTGGTAGCCGACCACTTATCAAGAATTGTGGTTGATGATGAAGAACTCATGAGAGTGATAAATGAATCATTCCCTGATGAACATATTATGTTTGTTTCATCTATACCTTGGTTTGCTAACATTGTAATTTTTTGGCAACGGGTGCAATTCCAAGCCATTGGGTGAAGAAGAAGAAAACTCACTTTTTGTCCTAAGCAAAGCAATACATTTGGGAAGAACCGGATTTGTTTAAAGTGGGAACGGATCAAATGATTAGAAGATGTGTGCCAGATGAGGAAATTCCAAGTGTGCTAGCACATGTGCACTCTTATGCATGTGGAGGCCATTTTAGTGGCCAAAAGACAGGATACAAAATTCTTTCATGTGGTCTTTTCTAGCTAACTTTTTTTAAGGATGTGTTTGAGTTTGCGAAACATTGAATCAATTGTCAACAGTTATGGAACATCACCAAAAGAGACGAAATGTCCATGAAACCAATTCTCATCCTTGACATCTTTGATGTTTGGGGAATTGATTTTATGGGACCTTTCCCAAACTCTTTTGACAATTTGTATATCTTGGTGGCGGTCGACTATGTATCTAAATGGGTCGAAGCGATAGCCACTAAGACGAACGATCATACCGTTGTGTGTAACTTTGTCCAAACAAACATTTTCTCAAGATTTGGTATCCCCCGTGTCATCATAAGTGATGGGGATCTCATTTCAAAAAAATTAAATTTGGCAAATTACTAAAACGGTATGGCGTGAATCATAGAATAGCAACTCCTTACCATCCCCTAACAAGCGGACAAATGGAAGTGTCTAATAGGCAAATAAAAGATATTTTACAAAAATTCGTCTTGGCGGACCGAAAGGATTGGTCAACCAAATTGACCAATGCTTTATGGGCTTACCGAACGACTTAAAAAACCCCTATTGGCACGACCCCGTACCGGTTGGTTTATGGAAAAGATTGTCATTTACCGGTAGAGCTAGCTCATCGGGCATTGTGGGCTATCAAAGAAGTTAATATGGATTATGATGTTGCAGGAAAAAAAGGAAGCTAAGTTTAAATGAGTTGGAAGAATTGAGAAATGAGGCATATGAATGTGCATCCGCTTACAAGGACAAGATGAAGGCGGTTCACGATGCCAAGCTTCGGAAGAAAGAGTTTGAAGTGGGTCAAAGAGTGTGGATTTATAATTCGATTGTGAAGATTGATACCGAAACATTAAAGAATCGAAGATGAATTCTACCACCATGAGCGGCTAATCCACCGGTAATCATTCCCTGGTGGATTGTTTGTAAGTTTTTAGGGTTTTTCATGTGCTAGTTTTGAGAAACAATTCTTGTAATCGTTTGGTTTGAAGTACTTGAATCTTTGTGTTTAGTATGGTTATCAACTCGCGGGAGTAGATAAATTCTTGCACCATTGACCTCGGTAGATGATAATTGCTATGTAATTTGAATTGTGTTGAATCTATTGATTAATCTAATTCTATATTGCATACATTTGTCTCGATTTCATTCATGAATATTGTCTTACACTATTTGCTTATGATGTATAATGTTGATGTTCTTCGTTAGATTTGGTCAATTTGATTTGGATAACCATTTGATTGCTTGAACTCATATCTTGGTGTGATAATCCCTAATTGCTTGTGAACTTGAAACCCGGGTGTGATTCCTCTTTAGTTATGGTTTACAACTTAAACCGTTTGTTCGTTACTTCATTACTAGTGATCGTTTTGCTATTTGATAATCATTGTTTGTCGAGTTTGTTAATTTCACCTCAATCATTGCTTGTGTTTGGTCAGAAAAACCCATTGCAACTTCATAAATCACTTTGTCATTTGAAGTTAAGCGCCGACTACAAACTCTTAGTGGTTCGACAACCTTCTTACCCTAACTAGTTTAAGGTGATTAGGACACTAACTCTCTATCTTTGACCGGTCCCTTCGACACCGATCATTATTTCTGCGTATTCAAGATAGTTGAGGGGATGTTTACGCTAAGTTAAATTCTTAGTTTGTTAATCCTGGTTAACAGATTAATTGGGGGGGAAGAAGCTTTTAGTTAGGTTTTACTTTCAATGATCAGGTCAGGTTCTTCAATTTCGTTTGTTGTTTGCAATCAATTCTTGATATCAATAAAGGAATCATTTGGTTTTGATCTTTAATTCTAATTTCTTTGAGTGATTTTTATCAATTGGTGTCAGAGCTACGGTTTAGCTCGATTCAAAGAAGGTGTTCATTAATTTCGCTATTAAAGATCTATACTGCATCAACAAAGTTTTCTCTTGAGAAGTTTGATGAAAGAAATGAGTTCGGTCTCTGGAGGGTTAAGATGCGGGCATTATTAGTACACAATTACGTCATCGATGCGCTAAGAGGTGAAGATAACTTGCCAGAAAACCTATCGGAGAAGGAGAAGAAAGAGATTATGGAAAAGGCACATCGAAAGATTGTATTGAGCCTTGGTGATCGTGTTTTGAGATAGGTATAAAAAGTGGCCACTCCTGTTGGGATCTGGTCAAAATTGGAAGCCTGTACATGACCAAGTCTCTAGCAAATTGGCTCTATCTGAAGAAACGGTTATACACGTTTCATATGGCAGCATGTTATAACATCCCGAAAATCCCTAGGATAATGGTTCAGGCCAATGAGTAAACTGAGTCTCTTTTAAATGACATGGTTAAGAAAGATGGTCTTGTAAAACCATATTTAACGGAAATTAGAAGACCCGGTTTATCACACCCGTAACACAGTACAGTTATCTAACTAGAGTAGTACCTCCAACACATATGTTTCCAGGTAAGAGCGACATGTCTAGGAGAGATTTATACACGGCTCTTTCCTAGACAGAACATTACTTTTTTCAGATAACTACATACTAGTCAGAAGGTTTCCTTCTAGTTACAGTGACATTGATATCAAAAACACACAGTGGAAGACTAATTCATAACTTCTATTTATATCATAACATTGTTTACATTATGTTTAACAAGAAGTTACATCATTCGTTCCTAACAAGGAACACATCAACCGAGACTTATAGTTCCTGGCATACCCATCATCTGGATCGTTCATCTGTTCATGCTAGTCCTGGAATGCCTTATCTAATGACTACCTGTGATGCGGCCAAAAACATGGGTCATCATCTGGATCGTTCATCTGTTCATAAACTAAAATGGTTTATTAAAATGACCCGCCAAAGTATCTTGAACACTTCCATGGGGTTCCACCCCCAAATTCATAGATAACTATGGAAAATCAACAGTATATATATAACCAAAGACCGTTCCACGGGTCCTGTCCAACATGCCGCTCCACGAGCAAGTGAAATACAATAAGCGCTTAGAATACGTTATATATAAACAATCGGTACAATCGTTTCAAGATACTCAAAATGTTTCATAAATCAATCATGCCAGACAAGGTCATGAAAGGGTTCATGCATCACAGTTTAAGAACTCACCTCGATAGTATTTTGGGTTAATAATCAGTAAATATGACAAAAATCTCGGGCAGAGTTCCTAAATAAGTAAGTACATAACTTAATTATATAATCTAGCTCGGTGATCCATAATCAAAACTTAATTGGAGGTCGGAACCTTACCTCAATGTTATCTATTACGATTTTGGAGTCGAATGCTCATGAACCGGACTCTCGTACGCGAACCGGGGATCGGGATTGGAGACTCAGAGTGTGTGTGTTTAGGAAGGTGTGTTAGTGTGTGAAATGGTCTGAGATCGACCATCTATTTATAGGGTAAATGTGGGACCCGTAGCGGACCGCTACGCTAGGTGGTAGCGGTCTGCCACCCCTTGTGGCGGTGTAATCGGATTGGTGCATACTTAGCGGACCGTTATGGTCTGGCTTAGCGGTCCGCACCCTTCTACGCGTCAGATTTTCATCGGTGAGTCACAGGGACACGTGTCGGCTCCCGGGGTATTCCTTAGTCCACACGTAGCGGACCGCTAAGGTCCTGGGTAGCGGTCCGCTACCCCTTTGAATTTATGAAATTTCATTTAGTCCCTGAACTTTGAATATTCACATATCTACCCCTAAACTTTGAAATTTGGCAAGTTTAATCCTTTATTTTTATAGGAATTTTCGAGGTGTTACAAATCTTCTCTCCTTTAAGAAATTTCGTCCTCAAAATTTAGAAGTGAATAGATGAGGGTATTTGGCTCTCATTTGTTCCTCTAACTCCCAAGTATTGTCGGTTTCGATCCGACCTTGCCATTGTACCAATACCATTGGTATTACTTTCTTTCTTAACTTCCGTTCTTGGGTATCTAGGATCTTGATTGGTTGTTCAGTAAAGTGAAGCTTTTCGTTTACGTGCACATCATCTAGTGCAATAGCATGAGCTGGATCCGCTAAACACTTGTGTAAATATGATATTTGAAATGTATTATGAATTCCTTGTAAAGCTACAGGTAGATCTAACTTGTAGGCTACTGCTCTGATTCTTTCAATGACCTTGAAAGGTCCGATGTATCTTGGTCCTAGTTTTCCTCTTTTTCTGAACCTTACCACACCTTTCCAAGGTGAAACCTTTAACATCACATAATCCCCGACTTGGAATTCTAACGGTCGACGTCGTTTGTCAGCATAACTTTTCTGACAATCTTGAGCAGCCTTTAATCGTTGTTTAATCTGGACTATCTTATATGTCGTTTCCTGTATGACTTTAGGTCCAGATAACTGACTGATATGTCATCATTTATACATGTTTAACATACATAATAATCCCACATTATGGTACTAATTGAATAATAACCTTGCAATTTAAGCTTAAAATGCTTATATTTTGTATTTGCAGGTTATTCGGTGTTGAAAATACAAATCTAGCTAAATCCTATCAAAAACACCAAGAATTCAAGCTTCTAGAAGGTTCATTCCCAGAGCATTGACCCCCAAGAAGTCAAAATTGGTCAAAAATAGTCAACAAGAAGCTAAAAGACAAAACTGAGGAAAAGTAGGGGGATGCACGGTCGTGCATCCTATTGCACAGCCGTGCATTGGCCCTCCTGCTCCCTAAGGCCCAGTACCGTGTCCTATGTACCATGTTTGATTCCCTGGGCCTTTACACGTCTGTGCAACCCATTGCACGGTCGTGCATTGCACATTTTGAGGCCTATAAATAGGAGGCTTGAGTTCTTCATTCCACACACCAATCCAGACCAAAAGAACACTCAAGAAGAGAGCATTCTCGTAGTTAGAATAGAGAGTAGAGAGTAGAGGGGCTCTTCCTCCTTGTTTCACAATAGGGAGCCTACGAAACTCATCATTACGCTAGTTGTTATGGCCATTCGTGGCTAAAACTCCTTTGTATTGCTAGGGTGAAGATGATGTTTGGTGCATGTTAATGTTTAATCTATTAATGAAGTGGTATGTTTATGTCTTTAACTAATTCATCCTCAAAAACCATCTTTTGATGGGCTTTTATTGTTGTCTAAATCCATCTTTATATTTGTGAGTGTTTTGATTTTAAAAAGTAAGATCGTAAAACACTTTTTAATCAAACTTCCTTTGAAACTCGTACGTCTTTATACGAGAAGAGATTGATATGCCAAGGCTTGGTCTATACTTCTAAGATCGTACGTCTTTATACGAGATTGTTAAGCGACCAAGAATTGGTGAACTCATGTTGGAAACAGTACGTCTTTATACTTGGTCCCATTGTTACACCGCCTCCCGGTGAGAAAATTATAATCACCTGTTTAACTTTAATAGAAAGCATTTTGAGTCCGATGTCTTAAACCAACCCGGAGATGACCATTCGACGGGTTGAGGGTAAATGTTGTCCCTAACGGGAGGCACTACCACTTTTAAAGAATATAATTTGCAAATCAAATGTAGTGAGTACGAGGCTCTAGTAGTGACACGGGTCACAAGTTTGTAGTAGTCATACCACTGAATTAGTTAACTTAACATTATCACGTACCAAGCTGATTCGAATCCCGAAGCAATACATTTCGTAATCTGATCATTTTTGCTTTATTTACTTTTATGCTATTTACTATTCTGCTAGTTACATTTCTGTTACACACTTCATGCCCATTTTTACTTTTATGTTATTTACTTTACCGTCATTACTTTTCTGCTTCACAAGCACACAAAACCCACTCACTAATTAATCTGGCTAAATGATAACAAAAGTTGAGTATTGGAATTCGACTGTGTCCATTGGTTCGATACTTGGTTCTTACCTAACTATATTATGTTGTGATAGGTACACTTGCCTATTGTGTGTGTTTTAAGTTAACGTACTTATCATTTTAATTTATAAATTTAAAACCTGATCTTATGAAATCAATCTAAAGTATATTTACTTATATGTAATGTCTGGATTCTTGAGGATCTTCAATCAACGGATTCAACAGCGTGTTGAACCTAGCAAAAACAGACTCGACACGTGACTTGTAGGTAGAATCAAATAGGACGAGACACAATTCAACAGTCAAACGATTCGTATATTGATAAAATCACTGAAAACACAATACAGATCGTTCAACAACTCGTCTAACCGATTACAAAAAACAAAAAAAATATTTATACTAATTACATGTAATCGGATGGGCTTGGGCCTGGCCCGCATACTTCAAGTATGCGGTTGGGAGCCGCAAACTTCAGGTATTCGGCTGGCCCATGAAATATGCGGCCGCATACTTCCAAAATGTTGTCTTCTGAACTTCCCGATAATCTCTTGATGCGTTAGCCTATTAGGTTTGATCCTTACAATCTTCCCCTAGGCTAATGCATTCAAGTAACTCAGATTATTTCTACATCAGCTGAGTGATTACCACCTCCCGCATAGAGGCCTTGAGCTAACGTCGTTGCCAACACTTTTATGAATGGCTTAGTATCCTTCTCATTTTCTTCAGGCACGAACAATCTCTGCTTGGACAATCTCAGCATGTCTTCCTTCCCAAACTTCATTAGATCCATATGATCAACAATTATGAACTCTCTGTCAGTACAGTGAATATCGAGAAGACCAGTCACAGGACTGTAAGACCAGCACACAAGCTTACTCAGTGAGTTGTCAGGTTATGAACAGGGACACAGTCAACTGTCTTGGGAGGAGGATAGATTTCCATTATGAGGGGCTTCTGGGTGATCCTGTCAATCATGTACTTTGAAGTTACCCTCTTGCACTAAGCAGTCTTCATTGTCTTGAAGTCATTGTCACACTCTCTTCTAAGAAATAAAGCAAAGTCACTTGCATCTCCATCATTTCCCAAGTTGTAGAAAGGAACCTTGATTAGAGTTCTAAGATCATATCTAGGCAAGGATAGAAAGTCATGCTTATCAGCAAAGTACTCGACTCGCCCATTCTTCCTTTTGATTAGATAGAGATGCTTCTCACTGTCATATATCCAGCTTAGAATAAGAGAACGTTCATTCTTCTTTGCAAGTGCGTTGGATGATGTGACATAATGAACTTCTGGTGAAGGAATAAAGTTGAACAAGCTTTTCTTTTTATATGTACTACCAGTGGAAGTTGTTGCTTCAGTAGTATCTTTAGGTTCAGCAACATGGTCAGCAGTTTCCTCCACTTCGGGAGGTGAATTACCTTCGACGAAAATATCGCTGTCAATACCGGTAATCACCCTTCCCTGAGCATCGATGTATGTAGGAGAGGTAGGCATATTTGCATCAAAGAAATCTTCAGCCTCAATAAAATCCTCTCCTGCAAAATCATCATCTAACACAGTTGAATCCCTTTCATATGAGAACACGAAGTCTGATTTAAGTAAATCTTCAAGACCCTGTTCAAAGTCAAATGAAAGATCATTTTCAGACTGTTGTGCTCCCTTTTCTTCGGACACAGGAACATAAATGACCATTGCTCTGGATAAATCTTCTTGTGAGCTTGTTCTTTGGTTTTCCTGGTCTTTACTTTGATCCTTATCATCTTTTCTGCCTTCATTATCATCACCATCACCATCATCATCATCACCTTTACCTTCATCATTGCCACTGCAGCCATCTTCTTTCTTCTTTTTCTTTTTCTCTTTCTTTTCTTTCAGTTTCTTCAATTCTTTGAGCACATACTTGATGTTGTCTCTGAGACTTTGGATCTGACCACTTTGTATGTTGATGGTAGTCCTAAGAGTATTGTTGTCTGTAGAGAGCTTTTCAATCTTTGAATCTTTGGCCAAGGAGTCTTGTTCTAGGCATAAGACTCTTTGCTGCAAAGCTTGAACATCTACTGGCTCATAAGCAATCTTCTCCTTTCCCTTATCTTGCTTTGCAGGAGCAGTAGGTGTGATGATTGGTGTGGACTTTTGCGGGAGTCGTTCAGAAACTTTTGCTCTCTTCCTCGGAACTAGATCAGCTTCAACATCATAGTCTTCATCGAAAGTATCACTCTGTTGTTTAGATTGGTTGATGAGAGGAGGTTTCCCAGCAGCCTTTCTTTTAATCAATAAGCTTCTGTGATATTTGTTGATGGGCACTTCTTCCTTTTCACTCTCTGTTTCAGAAGAATCAAACTCAATACCATCTGATCCACCTTCAGATTCACTTTCTTCTTCTTCAACATTGACAGCACTTGAACTCTGAGCTTCATCTCCCTTTTCACTAGTAACACTCTGAGTTGCAGTGTCAGAGAATATCAAGTCGTCTAAGTCAAGATAGGCCATATCTTCTAGGTTCTCTTCATTTTCAAAGTAGATTGGCCCTTCAATGTTGAAATTTATCTCACCCTCATGTTCATCACCAAGTTGTACGTTTGGGATCACTGGCTCATTGACAATTAGAATGTCAGTAAGATTTTGAGCCTGTTGACGCACACGTCTAGGTCTACGACGAGGTTGAGGTGTTTGTTATGGGTGTGGAGGAGATGGTGGTGGTTGTTGTGGGTGTGGAGGTGGTGATGGTTGTGGTGGTTGGTTGCCGTCAATTTCAAGAAAGGCACCGAATTTCTCCAACGGTCTCAGACCGGCATAAAATCCATGCTTGTTCATAGACATGTACGACAAAATACTTCTATCCATCACTTTCACATGCAGCCTTCTCTGAGTCATAACCAACTCTGCATGCTCTCGATTTATGATCACCTGTAAGAATCGAGGATACATTAAGAACACAGACTTCTTCTTTCTAGTCAAGTTGCTTTTCATCTCATCAAACACAACTCTTAAGAAATTGAAGTTCTCCCCCGTAACCAATGTGTAAACCATTGATGTCATGCTAACGCTCAATTCATCATAACCTCATTTTCTTCCCGAATTGCACTGGTTCACCACGCGTGCCAAGTATCTCCAATATGGTGGAAGATATCTCTTTAATATAGATGGAAGTTCTCCTTCATAACTCATCCTTTAGAAGGTTTCAGTCATTTGTTCAGCGGTATAACTTGTAGGATGTTCGGGATTATCACCAAAGTTTAGACAAGTTCTTATCACAGCTTCAGTAATTACAATTCTCTTTCCGGCTACCGTACCAGCAATCCCTTCCACATCATTCTCTGTGATTATATCAGCGATGCTCCATAAATCTCTGATGAAGTATTCACATATGTCTAGGTGTTGAGAAAGTGCATGGAAAACTCTAGAAGCCCTTAGACCCACAATCATTGATCTGAACACGCTGTGATTTTGTGGTGGTTCCTCCAAGTATGCCGGTTCATTATGATCCTTTACAAATTTCAAGTTTTCCATTGCCTGCAATCAATAAGACAAGTTAGATTCTAAGAACACAAACTCAAAGTTTTTGGTTAAATAGCAAGCTGCAAACTTTAATTTTAAACCACAAACTTTAACTTAACCGCAAACTTGAAAATTACACCGCAAACTTGGTGACACCGCAAACATTTGTTATACCGCGTACTTTAACTTAAATCGAAAACTTAGATAACACCGCAAACTTGATCAATACCGCAAACTTTTACGAAGCCGCAAACTTCAATAAAATCAAGATTATTGCATTTTAACTCGTGTTTAGGATTTGCTTTCAGGTGAATCATGGTCACCTTAAGTTTGCGGCCAATTCCATTGGACTATTTTCAGTTATTTTATGGATTTTAAAGGTCAATTTTGGTCAAAAGTCCAACTCTGTTTCAGGTTTTTACCAAGATCACCTCACACTCTCGATTAGTGTAAATCAACGGTCCAATTTCTTACCTTGATTATCGCCTACACTTCTTGAACACGAATATAACAACGGATTCACACAGGGATTAAATAATCGGTCGAATTGAGAAGAGAATGAAGTATGCGGCTGAGAGAGTTTGTGATGTATGCGGCTGAGGTAAAACCTTAGCCCGCAAACTTCGAGCCCTTTTATAGAATTTCCTCAAGTATGCGGCCCCGCAAAAAGTATGCGGCCGCATACTTTTGTTATGCAATTAATTTTCAGAGTTTCTTTTATTTGAATTATCAGGTCAAGTAGGAATGGTCATTTTGATACTTATGAAATACAAAACAAAGAAAAAATAAAAATAACTTTAACTAAGCTAAAAACACAAAATCTTTTTGTTCTTTTCAAAATAACAGACTGCCTTGAAACAATATTTTTGAGAGAAACTCTGTTATGGGATCATATCATCCTAGGGTAGACTACACTATACTTATCAGCCGCTCATTTTCTTAGACAGGTCTTGGTGATTGCCAATATATTGTCCTTCTAAACTCAAACTTTTATACCTTAGTTGACAAGCAGCAGTGAATGAATTTATCATGTTTTCTAGGTAATAGTTATTCAAGGCTTAGTGGGTCTCACACTCACATCTCAGAAACCTGCATTTATTTTAGTATTGTTGAAGCACTTTCCTGTGACAAACACTCTGGATAGATAGAGTCTTAGTCTTAGGTTGTTTTGTATTGTTTGTAATTGTCTTTGTATGTAAGAGTTTTTATGTATTAGTTTATCGAGTTGTATTTACTTTTACATATTGATTGTTGCAGAATTCTCCAAGTGTTTTGCGCACTTGTAAGTGCGCAGGAGAAATCTCCTGCGTACTTAGCAAGTACGCAAGAACAACTTTGCGTACTTGCTAAGTACGCAAGAGCATTTTGCTCTGCGCACTTGCTAAGTGTGCAGGCATCAGGTCTTGTATAAATAGGATAGGTTGACAGAAGTTAAGCACGCAGGCTTTAGTGCAAATACGCAGATTGTAATCTCAGTTCTTTTCTCTGTAACCTTCAAGTGTTTATAATACAAAGAATGTTTAAAGTGTTTTCTCTTGTCGGTTTACTTTGTTTAGCTATACTCTCCGCCTAGTCACGGGCATTCCGCACCCGGTCCGACTAGTAGACCCACTTGCATGTGACGATCCGCCACACCCGAGGGACCTACAAGTGGTATCAGAGCATTGCTCCTGATTTCGAGTGTTGTGAGTGAGTTTAGAGAGTTTTTACAAGCAAAAAGAGGTATTTTTTGTTGATTTTTGTGATAAAATAGGGGTAGCTATTGAGCACTATTTTAGAAACAAAAATCACTCAAAAACTGATTTTTGTTGTGTATTTGAGTGTTTTGAGCATCAAAGGTTGGTTAGAAACAAGTTTCTGACCCTTTGGCTCATTTGTATTGATCATCAGACCAATTTTTACCATCTCCGGCGAGTTTCAGGTGACCGGAAAAGTTTGTTAAGAGTTGCTGAAAAGGTATCCTGCATACTTACCATTTCTGGCAAAAAGTACAGTTTTGTGCGTACTTACTAAATACGCAAGACTTATCTACTGCGTACTTATAAGTGCGCAAGACTGAACCTGTGCGAACTTAAGTTATATCCTGCGTACTTACATTTACACCTGCGTACTTACAAATACGCAAGAGCAAATATAAATACGCAAGACCATTTCTCAAGTGCGCAAGGCCAATAATCAAGTGCACAAGTGTGTCTGATTTTTCTGAAATTTGACTAAGTGTTCACTATGTCGAATCTTCAGAATTTGGGAAACCTGTTGAATTATGATAATGAGATCGGTACACCACAGAAACCACCTAAGTTGCTGAACGTGAACGATTATTCTAATTGGAAAGCACGGTTCGAGCACTACATTTCGTATACCGACTCATCATTATGGATACCAATCCTTGAGGGATATAAGCATCCCACGCACATCTATCTTGATGAAACCATGCCCAAACCTATCTCTAAGCTTACTGACGAAGAAAAGAAAGCTTATGATCGTGAAAAGAAGGCACTTGGTTCGATCACTATGGCATTAACTCGGGAATTGTTCCACAGTTTCCGAGGGTATGACAATTCTAAGGATCTCTGGAAAGCTTTATAGAAGAGATTCGAAGGAAATAGTGACATCAAGAAGAGTAAGAGGGATCTTCTCAGGAAGCAGTATGAGTGCTTCAGATTTTTAGAGAATGAATCTTTAGATGACCTCATCTCTAGATTCTATCATTTACAGACTGAGTTGAAGGCTTTTGAACTCAGGTATCCAGATGAAGAGATGGTGGAAAAATTTTTGGATGCTTTACCACCCAAATTTGAGATGTACACAACCTTGATGAGGGAAAATCCTAAGTTCTATGAGTTGACAGTTGAGGAGGCAATAGGAAAGGTTCAAGCTCATGACATGAACCTAAGAACAAAGGAGAGCTCTGGAAGACCCCAGATACAAGACCCTTCTATGTATCATGGGACGACTTCTATATCCAAGTCATCGGGCTCTGGAATTGCCCTCTTCACTGGAAATCCTACTGAAGAAGACCACTCAACTGGGTGTGGTGGTCATGCTTGCTATGCTTCAGGATCAGGGTTGGGGTCTCATCATCTAAATACCTCAAGAAATCCTCCTGCTACGTATTCAGCTAACCACTCAGCTATAGCCAGAATAGCTGAAGATCATGTAGCACTATTCTCATCTTGCATGCTTGCGTATGAGAATTTCATTGGTGGCAAGCTTACTAATCCAGAGACGATTGAAGAAGATTTTAATCAAGTGGATCCTGATGATATGGAGGACATGGATATTCAATGGAATATGGCCATGCTTTTGAGGAGAGCCAAGCGTTTCCTGAACAGAACAGGAAGAAAGTTTATTGGCGGGCATCCTAATGCCAAGGTCGGGTTTGACAAATCTAAGGCCAAATGCTACAAGTGTCTGAACAATGGACACTTTGCTCGTGAGTGTCAGAAAGACAGAGCACCTGCCTCTAGTTTTACCCAACCCAGCTAAGGAAACAGCCATGGCCACAACAACTCAAACCACCAAAGTCAAAGCCAAGCTGGAACGTCCAATGCACTGGTAGCCCAACAGGACAAAAGCTTTGATTAGGGTGTTCATCTTGAGGATTCCATCATCGCACAAACCTAGGTTGGTCTCATGGCTGAGATCATGGAGATGATGGAAGCAGAGAAAAGGGAAGCTTCTATGGCTGTCCTAGAAGAATCTACAACTGTTGCTGCAGAGAAGATGAAGGAAGCTGAAGATATGGAAGCTCCTGTAGCTGATAAGGAGGAATCGACCACAGCTGTTGCTCTCATGGCCATTGGAGAAGAAACAAGTTCATCTTCTGAGGTAGACTAACCCTTTCTCTGTTATTTCATGTTCTAAATGTCTAGGGCTAAAACTTGAAAATTCTAGGCTCCAAGACAAAATCGAACCCCTAAGTTTGGCAGATCTAAACTATAAAGAAAATGAAAAACGTTTTAAAGATTCTATTGAAACGTTGAAAAAAGAAAAAATGTGAATATTCTTTAAAAATAAGTGATCAACAGCTTCACTTAGATGTTGCATACAGGGGGTTAGAAAAACGGAACAATGAAATCAACAAACTGCAAAATGAGATCCTGCAGTTAAAATGCACTAATGAGAAGTTGAAAAACTCTCGCTTTGTGGTGGAACACTACGAGTCTGTAGTGAGGCAACTGTATGGGTTAGGGCTGGGTACTAATGCCATTCCTCCACCAGTGAGCGGGAAGTTTGTCAATAGCTTAATAGACATTGATCTCACATGTCTGGATGAGTCCTCTGATAAGGATAATTCCCCTAAAAAGGATGAATACTCAAGTAAGGCTAACTCCACATCTAGTGAGGAGTTTGTTACTGCTTCTGAAGATGGGACAGTTAACTCTTGCCCTGAAGGAGCAGTATCTAAGGAGTTGTTCACTGAACAAAAGGTAAAGAAAAACGTTATCACTAATGGTGATAATTGCATTTTAACTGAACCCGAAATCATTGAAACAAATGATAATATAAAGGTAATGCTTTATGGGGGTTATAAAAGTCTTAACCAAGCAAAGAAAGAGGCTTTTTCAGCTCACTATGGGCTTGGGTATAAAGAAAATTTGGAAAAATACTATACCCCCAAAAACCAAACTGTAAAGGTTCAGACTAATGTTCATAAACCAACTCCTCCTTCTCATAATGCTGAGTTATCTAAGGCCAGATCTAATGAGCCTTACAAGAGAACTTATGTAGACAAGAGGAATTGTTTTCACTATGGCTTGGTTGGTCGCATTATTGTGAACTGTCCTTCTAAAAACCAAAGGAAACGGTATGCTGTTCCACAACAAGCTGTTATCCTCAGGTCGCCATCAGTGAAAGCTCCCAGAAATCCAAAACAAAATGTGGTACCAAACCGATGGTAAAGCCTAAGATAAAGTCTGAAGCTAAACCATTTGTTACAAGAAAGGTAACGCAACATGCTGTACCTCGTGTATCTACATCTGGTAGTATACGCACTGGTGAGAAACCTGTGGCGAGACTTTCAAAGCCACAGATTAGAAGAAGAAACAAGAGGTTGAGAATGCTGGAACAGCTGACTTCAGTTCAATCAGGTGAAGCTTCCACAAGTTCTCCTGCTATTGTTGAATCTAAGTCTCCTGTTCTGGTTAAGAAACAGAAGAGATCCTGGACTGCCAAATCCAAAAATTCTCAATCTCCCAATTCTAATTCTTTTAAAGATTCATCAATTTTGAATAGTCATCATGACTGTGAGTTAAAGGAAGTAGTTTATTTTGAAAAGGATGGACGACCCAAGACCACAATGGCTTGGGTCTCCAAATCTAACTAATTCTTTTGTGACTCGTGCAGGGACGTCCGAAGGGTACTATCTCTAACCGCTGGTATGTAGATAGTGGATGCTCTCGGCACATGACAGGAAACATGGCCTTGCTTCAAGACGTTAAACCATTCAGAGGAGGCTATGTGGCCTTTGCCGGAGAAAAAGGCGGCAGCATCACGTGTCAAGGCGTGCTTTCGAACGGTTGTGTCAGCTTTGACAATGTCAACTTCTGCGAGCAGCTGAAGCATAACCTGTTGAGTGTCTCCTAAATATGTGATAAGGAGTACTCGGTGATGTTTGACAAGTCAGAATGCCTGATTCTCAAACCTGGTTTTGAAGTTCCCGAAGATTGGATCCTGATGAGAGCGCCAAGAACAAACGACACTTATCAGATCGATATGAGCGTGGCAACAACCACCTCATCAGTCGCTACCTGTTTACTTACAAAAGCGACAGAGCTCGACTCCATCTTGTGGCATTGGAAACTCGGACATATTTCGTATCGTAAAATGAATCATCTTGTCCAAAACGGTTTGGTAACCGGGGTTCCTAAGCTGAGGTTTACCGGCACAGATGACTGTATGCCTTGTAAAAAGGGCAAACAGCAACGGAAGTCTCACAAGCCCAAGCTCCAAAACTCTATTGATACCCCTTTGGAGCTATTACACATGGATCTGTTTGGCCCCATAAGTATCAGGAGTATTGGAGGTAAGTCGTTCTGTCTGGTTGTAACTGATGATTTCTCACATTTTTCTTGGGTGCATTTTTTAGGTACTAAAGACTAGACTGCTGATATTCTTCAATACTTGATCCTGAGCTTGGAATCTCTTTGCAAGCTGAAAGTTAGAAGGATAAGGAGCGACAACGGAACTGAGTTCAAGAATAATTTGATGGAGCTTTTCTGTCTCAAGAAAGGGATCCGTCACGAATTCAGCGCGCCGTACACGCCTCAGCAGAATGGAGTTGCTGAACGGAAGAACAGAACACTGATTGAGACTGCAAGGACTATGCTGTCGGATGCAAAGCTTCCTGTCACATTCTGGGCAGAAGCCGTTAATACAGCTTGTCACGTCTTAAACAGAGTTCTGGTTGTGAAAAGGCACAACAAGACTTGTTACGAGTTGATCAACAATCGACTCCCCAATCTTGATTACCTAGTTCCTTTTGGTAGTCTTTGTTCCTTGTTGCTACAGTACAAAGACCGCCAGTCTAAGTTTCATGCAAAAGCGGTGAAAGGCATCTTCTAAGGATACGTTGCCAAATCGTCTTGCAAGAGAGTGTACAACATAGGAACTTGTACTGTTGAGGAATGGTTTGAAGTGGATTGTAGTAAACACAACATTCCACCCGAACCAACAGGTCCAGCTTGGGGTTTTGATTATGATGCGCTATTCAAGTCATTCAATCTTCCTGATCTATCTGCAGTTGACGCCGCAAATGTCTATGAATTACTGGGTGGCGGTAATGACTCCAGCTTCTCTACTCGTGCTACTGTACCGATTGTAACTCCTGATTCCAATGCTGCATCTGCATCTGGTACTCATGACAGTGAAGATGTTCTTGTCGTTGGAGATGATGCTCAAGCCAATCCTAATACAACAGTAGGAAATGAAGCTCCAGCTGATCCAATTAACATTGAATCTTCTTCCTCTGGAACACAGGAAATGGGGGAGTTAAGCACGAATCTAGATCCAGAAATTCAGGAACCAATCGTACCGGAGACGAGAGTGCATAGGAATCATCCAATCGACAACATTATTGGTGATCCTTATGCCGGTGTTCAGACTCGTCATCGAACCATCATTGAGAACACCCGTCTTTACAAAGAGATACTTGACACTGGTGTCATGGAAACATGTATGCATGCTGCATTCGTGTCCCAGTTAGAGCCGAAGAATGTGAAGGAGGCTCTCACTGACAACTGCTGGATTGAGGCGATGCAAGATGAATTGTCTCAATTCCGAATAATTTGATGGAGCTTTTCTGTCTCAAGAAAGGGATCCGTCACGAATTCAGCGCGCCGTACACGCCTCAGCAGAATGGAGTTGCTGAACGGAAGAACAGAACACTGATTGAGACTGCAAGGACTATGCTGTCGGATGCAAAGCTTCCTGTCACATTCTGGGCAGAAGCCGTTAATACAGCTTGTCACGTCTTAAACAGAGTTCTGGTTGTGAAAAGGCACAACAAGACTTGTTACGAGTTGATCAACAATCGACTCCCCAATCTTGATTACCTAGTTCCTTTTGGTAGTCTTTGTTCCTTGTTGCTACAGTACAAAGACCGCCAGTCTAAGTTTCATGCAAAAGCGGTGAAAGGCATCTTCTAAGGATACGTTGCCAAATCGTCTTGCAAGAGAGTGTACAACATAGGAACTTGTACTGTTGAGGAATGGTTTGAAGTGGATTGTAGTAAACACAACATTCCACCCGAACCAACAGGTCCAGCTTGGGGTTTTGATTATGATGCGCTATTCAAGTCATTCAATCTTCCTGATCTATCTGCAGTTGACGCCGCAAATGTCTATGAATTACTGGGTGGCGGTAATGACTCCAGCTTCTCTACTCGTGCTACTGTACCGATTGTAACTCCTGATTCCAATGCTGCATCTGCATCTGGTACTCATGACAGTGAAGATGTTCTTGTCGTTGGAGATGATGCTCAAGCCAATCCTAATACAACAGTAGGAAATGAAGCTCCAGCTGATCCAATTAACATTGAATCTTCTTCCTCTGGAACACAGGAAATGGGGGAGTTAAGCACGAATCTAGATCCAGAAATTCAGGAACCAATCGTACCGGAGACGAGAGTGCATAGGAATCATCCAATCGACAACATTATTGGTGATCCTTATGCCGGTGTTCAGACTCGTCATCGAACCATCATTGAGAACACCCGTCTTTACAAAGAGATACTTGACACTGGTGTCATGGAAACATGTATGCATGCTGCATTCGTGTCCCAGTTAGAGCCGAAGAATGTGAAGGAGGCTCTCACTGACAACTGCTGGATTGAGGCGATGCAAGATGAATTGTCTCAATTCCAAAAGTTGCACGTGTGGGATTTAGTTGACTTGTCAAAAGGCTTTCAGCCAATTGGAACCAGATGGGTGTTCAAATGCAAGACGGATGATCTTCATGTTGTTGTGAAAAACAAAGCAAGATTGGTTGTTCAGGATTTTTATCAGCAAGAGGGCTTGGATTACACAGAAGTATATGCCCCAGTTGCTAGAATTGAAGCTATTCGACTGTTCTTGGCTTATGCCACATATGTAGGCTTCAAGGTCTATCAACTTGATGTGAAGAGTGCTTTCCTTTATGGTAAAGTTCATGAAGAAGTCTATGTCACTCAACCTCCCGGTTTTGAAGATCCGCATAATATCAATAAAGTGTATAATCTCGACAAAGCACTTTATGGTCTTCATCAAGCACCGCGAGCATGGTATGAGACATTATCTAAGCATTTATTGTCTAATGGTTTCGACCGTGGACAGATTGACTCGACTCTCTTCATTAGGAAAGCAGGAGGTGACATTCTTCTTGTACAAGTATACGTCGACGACATTATCTTTGGATCTACCAATGAAGGGATGTGTAGGGAATTCGAGCAGGTGATGAAGTCTAAGTTTGAAATGAGTAATATGGGTGAATTGTCATTCTTCCTGGGTCTGCAAGTCAGTCAAAGAGAGGATGGCATTTATCTACATCAAACTAAGTATGTGCAGGACATCTTATCAAAATACAAGATGAATGATAGCAGTACTTATGGCACACCTATCCCAGTCAATCATGGTCTGCATCCCGACAAAGATGGAAAGGATGTAGATAGCAGATTGTACCGTGGGATGATCGGGTCACTTATGTATCTCACAGCATCAAGACCCGATATAATGTTTGCTGCGTGCTTGTGCTCAAGGTTTCAGTCTCAGCCGAAGGAGTCACATATGATAGCCGTGAAGAGAATTTTTAGATACCTGAAAGGGAAACCCCGATTAGGTCTTTGGTACTCTAAGCAGCAGTCATTCGACTTCAAAGCCGACACTGATTCAGATTATGGCGGTTGTAACCTTGAAAAAAAGTCAACTTCTGGTGGATGTCAATTCTTAGGAGACAGACTGGTCTCCTGGCAGTGTAAGAAGCAGTCAACGGTTTCTGTCTCAACTTGTGAAGCAGAATACATTGCTGCAGCGAGCAGTTGTTCTCAGATACTGTGGATTCAGCAGCAGTTGAGAGACTACGGCTTAAACTTCACTGGAACTCCTCTATTCATTAACAACAATGCCACCATGTCCATCACAAATAACCCGGTGAAACATTCCAAAACTAAACATATAGAGATTCGCCATCATTTCATCTGTGATTGTGCTAAAAAGCATTTAATTGAACTTGTAAAAGTTCACACGGATGACAATCTTGCTAACCTTTTCACAAAGGCATTTGATCGATCCCGTTTTGAGCATCTTGTCAACTTGATAGGAATGTTCAATCCTGAGTGAAAATTAATTTTTCTTAAATCAATTCAATTCATGGAAGTTAAATTTTATTTCTTTTAAATTTTCTGTATAGTTCTTTTAAGTTTCAAAATATTTTACAAAAACAAAAACAAAATAGAAAATGGAGAAAATTTCAAAGTTAACTTGAGAAAAAAGGAAATGATAGTACATCAGAAATGATCTAAACGTCACAGACTGCTCATATGGGAAATGATTGCGTCATGCTTACTTAACTGTCTAACTTATTATGTTTTTAATCTGCTTATTTACAAGTAATTTAAATTGTCAGTAGACTGTATGCGTCTTTGAATCACTAGTAGTGTGGAAACTAAATCTAAACTACAACTGTGATTTGAACCCATGTTTGCAAGTGTGTGTGTGTAAAAGAATAGAAAAGATCATTATCAGATAAAGGATGTTAGATTTTGGCAATAATTTTCTTTTGAGGTCAGTTTCGGGTTATGTCGTTAGCACAATTAATGCGGTTCATCTCACTGTCCATACTCACAAGTATGCAAGGAGAGATTGAATCAAGACATGTCTCTACATTAACCGTTGAGCATGTATTTACCCTTGAATCACTCCTGATTCATTGAAATCAAATCCAGATAAAAGTTGGATCCCCTTACCCTAAAACTCAAACACCATATATATTATCCTGAATCATCATACCGATATTCAATGAAGAAAATCAAATGAAACCAAGACAAATGAATCACTCGATTCTGAATCTTATGATTCCTGATAATCCTTATGGTTTTTCTTGATTTTTCCTGTGCTAATAGATGTAACTTCATTCTGAAAATTTAGAAAATCATTGGGAAAATCTTAGATGACTTGAGATAATGCAATTTACATTAGTATAGCATATCAGTGGGCTACACGTTGTATATCTTATAAATAATACCTTAATACACAAGAATGTGATACAAAGATGCTTATAGTTTCAAATCTTATAATATTGTCAACTTGAATTACTTGTTTATGTGCTTATTACGTATGAACAAATAGTAATCCATGACATGATCCCATATTCTTTGATGTTTATATTGTATCATTTTCGCTAAAAGATAGCCTGATATGATCCTCTGCTCGTGTCTTTGATCAAAAATAGTTTGTGTGAATACTTGTATATTTTTATTAGAAAAGATCAAAAAGATTTTAAGTTTATGCATAGTTCAATTTTATTCAGAAAAGCCAAAAATATTTGTGTTTAACCTTCCCGAATTGTATTTGAATCCTCTTGATTGAATATTTTTTAACTTGTTCGTTATTTGACTTGAAAAAAACTTCATAAATTTGAGTTGAAAGTTTGCGCACTTAAGGGTTTGTGCGTACTTGTAAGTGCGCATGAGGTAAGCCCTGCGTACTTAACAAATGCGTACTAACAAGTACGCAAGAGTTAAAGCTTGCGCACTTGTAAGTACGCAAGAGTTAAAACGTGCGTAGTTATTAAGTACGCACGGCCTTTTAGTGATGTGTATATAAAGAGGACTTAGAGATTTTCAGGGTTTTTCACCACATTCAAACCGATTTTTCCCTCTGCAAACTTACTCAAAAAATTCAAGTGTTCCAATCCGATTTTTTCGTCCCACTACACGTTTCATCACTTCATTACATCGATTTGGTGAGATATTAGGCGTAATCCATCCCCGAATTCATGACAGTGGACCGATTCTTGACTTAGAAAATCTGAGTTCAAATCGTGATTTTTAGGGCAATGTGAGGGTTGTTTGGGTAACCTAATATCATTAAACATGATTAGATCACATAATCGACCCTTAATCATCCTTTTTAATCTTCGATTTTGACCTTGTGCATGAAGTTGAACCGACATTGGTTCGGTCGAACATTTTTAGGTCAAATTTGGTCATGTATAGTAGTATTTGGTGTTGTTGTTGGTCCCATAGGTTATAATCATTGATTCCGACCTAGTGGTGACCCAATACACACCAATTTTTGAACATCAAGTTGGATTTCAAACTTCTGAAATTTTCACCAAGTACGTTTCCTGCGCACTTACCAAGTACGCACGAAGCACTTCCTGCGTACTTGTTAAGTACACAAGAGGAAACTCCTGCGTACTTGCTAAGTACGCAGGACCAATACTTGGCAAAAATTCCTAAGTCTGAAATTCAGTTCAAAGAGTAACTGCTATACTAAGTCATGTCTATCCGTTTCCAATGATACGTGTTGTTCTTATTATGTTTTCTTTGTGTTTTTGCAGATCATGGCTAGGGCGTTTACTAACGAATTCAACCTGTTAGCTAACACTGAACAAGAGTGGAAGGGTGCAGCATTGCAATACAGAGACATAGTTGATTTCTTGAACCGTTCAAGAATCAGCTACGCCATTTCTGCTAACACCAGACCCTACCTCGAGCAATTTTGGGAGATGGCGGACCACGACTACACGGTAACCCCCAACGTTATAAGGGCTACCGTTGCTGGTCATGCTATTTCTTTCTCTTAAGATACTATACGAAGGGTCCTTCAATTCAGAGATTTTGCAACCGACCCGACAGCCTATCCAGACTACTTTGTGGACGGCTGTTGGAGAGAAAGAATGGGATATGTCGGTGCAAGGGACAATGCTTCATATAAAAAGATGTGGGTATTAGACCAATGGAGATATTTCGCCCACGTCATGATCATGTGCATCTCATCAAGGAAAGCTGGGAAAGATGCCATGGGTCAAGACCTTGCAGCAGCCATGGTCGGCCTTTCTCTCAACAAGGGCTACAACTTCTCCCGCTACATCTTTAAGGCCATCAATGACCAGATCAACACAGTAGAGAGGTTTCGGTTCTTGTTATACCCTCGGTTTGTGCAACTTTTGATTAATGACGCGTTGCCAAACCTTCCTGTTATAAGGGAGAGACTGCAAGTAAAAAGGGTGGACAAAAGAGTATTCACCCAATTCTTAAAGCCAGGCAGTGTAGATCCTACCCCTGTGCATACAGAACTCTTTGGCCACCTCATCAATTAACATATGTGGCCCCAGGTGACTGGAGATGGTACAGTCCTGACTCGGAGCCTGAATTGAGTGAACACTCCGATGAACAACAGGAACAAACAACAGGAGGAAATGGAGAGTGATGATGGATCGTCTGATGGTGGAGACGACGAAGGAGGAAATGATGGTGCTGAGGGATCCGACTCGGAAGCGACTGAGCCAGATTCTTCCGATTCTGATGATGCACCATCACAGGTACACCCACGGAGAAAGGCTAAGGTAACCCTACCTGAGTCGTCCTCCAAGAGAAAGCGACAGTCCTCTAACAGCGAATACGAGCCAGGCTCTGACTCTGACACTGCTATACAAAGACAAAGAAGGGAAAGCATTCACAAGAACAGGGGCGATAAGCAACAGCCCACTGTCCCCAGTGTGGTGGAGGCTCAGCAGCAAGTCCAAGTATCAGCTGCCAGTCCGGATTCAGCCTCAACCCCACCTTCACAGCAGCTTCACCCTAGGAGGAGGAGGGCGCAAGTGCAAAGTGAAGTGGCCGTCACTACAATCACAGAAGTGATTCCTGTGATAGTGACCCTCCCTACCACAACTACTCAGGTGGCGGTGATTACTCCAGTTCTCATGGAGTCAGTCACCATCACCCCTACCATTACCCCTACAACTCTTGTCACATCTTCCATCCCAACCACCACCACTGAGCCTTTAAGTCAACCCTTCAACTATGGAGACTTTACACAAGGGTTTGACTTTGATACCATATTCTCATCCCCTACTCATAATGCCGAGGCTTCCTCATCCAGACATCCTGATCCGAATGATGTAAGGATAGATGTTCTGGAAACCCAAGTTGCTGCACTACTGGAGACTATTTGAAAATCAAAGGAGGAGTCTGACGCTCAACAAGCACAAATCAATTCTTTGGTAGACGGATTCAGAATCCTTCATAGCCAGAGAACGGGGACTAAGGAACGACTGAAGAACGTCATGGCCCAGAACGAGCTCCTAACCAAGACAAATGAAATGCTTCTGGGTCACGGGTCGTCCTTGGAGCTGAGGTTTGACGCTCAAAGGAAGGAGCATGAGCTGATGGTCAAGCTGATTGCTGATTTGACCAAGAAGCTTGATGCTTAGGGGGAGAAGGACAAAGACAAAGAGAAAGAGAAGGAGAAGAGGACTATTGGTGATGAGGCGTGTCATCCAGTCGACTTGACTAAGGATGATGACAAGGACAAGGATCCCGAAGCCGATCCTAGTGGAGGTGAGCACCAAGCTTCAACAATCGTGCCCATCTCTGCTGTTCCAATGGCTCAGGGGGAGTCGACTCATCAAGAGGGTGGTGATACCTCTGTTGGTGGTGGTGATAAAGGAAAGTCAGTGGCTGAAGTACTTAAGGACTTATCTGACGATGAGATCCTATATCTAGAGACTGACTATTCCAATGAAGCACAGATCGATGCTCTCTTCAATATAGAAGAAGGAGAGATCGACTATGCTGACGATTGGGATGATGATGAAGACGTTGTGATCGAAATTCCCAAGGGTGACGGGGAAGGAGAGTACGAGCTAGAAGATGGAGATATCTTTGAATTTCCATCCTTCGACGCTCCGCTCGACACAGGTTCAGTCGAGCAGGCTAGTAATGTAGAAGCCTCGACTGAAGCCTCCCCAGTTGACCCTGAACCTGTGGACCCAGAGGCACCGAAAGAAACAGACATGCCTTCTACTTCATCAAAGGGTCCAGCTCCTGTGTGGCAAAAGACGTCTATAATAGACAAACACGGAGCAACAGGGATGATCTTAGCTGTAAGGTTTGAGTAGGACAAGCTGATGTTCGCTATCAAAAGATCTGGCGGGGTTCAATACTTGAAACCCACCGGTGAAGCATTTAGCTCCTTGCCCAAATACGACCTTGTGAACGTAGCAAACTGAGAGCTGCTGGGTCATTCCAATCACGCAGTGGCGATGGGTTTGTGGGTGGTTCTGCAGCGAGAAGCAAGATCAGGGAAGTTCGAGATGTTCAAGCCTCAAGTGCCCAAGAGAGTCAAGGATAAGCACGCTGTACATCCTGTGACTAAGAAGCACTTAAAGGAAATTGGTATACAAGCCAGTGCGATGTGAAACTAAGATTCCCCTGAGCAAGTTATCTCAGGATATTCTTGGTGACATGTGGTACTGGTACGTAGATCAAAAAATGGGCGAGGCTGTGATCATGGGTAAAGGACGGTCAGAGAGCGGGAACATGGTGCCAAAGGAACTGATCAGAATTTTTGATGAAGTCTGCTTCATCAACTTTTCTGTGAAAGATCTGGAGGTACTAGCAGAACGCTACTGCGTCTACACGGATGAGTGGACAAAGCTCCTTGCTTCTAAATACGACAAGGTGATTAAGTTCTGCCTTGATTACAAGAAGAAGATGGAAGCTGAAGATCAAGCGCTGTGAAGACTGAAGACTGAAGATTATCCAGAGCTGTTGTCAAGGGGGAGTTTGTTGAAGCACTTTCCTGTGACAAACACTCTGGATAGATAGAGTCTTAGTCTTAGGTTGTTTTGTATTGTTTGTAATTATCTTTGTATGTAAGAGTCTTTATGTATTTGTTTATCGAGTTGTATTTACTTTTACATATTGATTGCTGCAGAATTCTCCAAGTGTTTTGCGCACTTGTAAGTGCGCAGGAGAAAGCTCCTGCGTACTTAGCAAGTACGCAAGAACAACTTTGCGTACTTGCTAAGTACGCAAGAGCATTTTGCTCTGCGCACTTGCTAAGTGCGCAGGCATCAGGTCTTGTATAAATAGGATAGGTTGACAGAAGTTAAGCACGCAGGCTTTAGTGCAAATACGCAGATTGTAATCTCAGTGCTTTTCTCTGTAACCTTCAAGTGTTTATAATACAAAGAACGTTTAAAGTGTTTTCTCTTGTCGGTTTACTTTGTTTAGCTATACTCTCCGCCTAGTCACGGGCATTCCGCACCCGGTCCGACTAGTTGACCCACTTGCATGTGACAATCCGCCACACCCGAGGGACCTACAAGTATGAATTAGATGAGTTTTTAATGAACTGAATAGACCCCACAACTTATCGGATAAGCCTTCCCTTCCTCATGATCTTTTGAGCACCTAAAGATAGCTAAATAAGCATAACTAACATGAGTCACTGGACTGTTCAGGAAATCTCTGAAAAATTTGATTACAAACATAATACGATAGACTTACATGTTCACAATCAGTAAATGCTCAGGGTCATTGCACTACGGACTTGCATGCCTTGATAAGAGATTCCTTCCCAGACCCACGTTCCCAAAGAGAAAAATATTTACATGTATACTAATATGTACGTCTTTTGACATATTTTTTTGAATTTTCCTATTGCACGACATTAACATTACGTGTCTTTTTGCTCACATTTCTGTTTTGCACTTTCATTGAGTGTCTTTTCACCTATTGCATGTCTTTTGTCTATGTACATCAGAGTTTTATCAAGTCAGCTCGCAACCCCTTTGTGAAGGGTCTCGGCTTGTGCAATCCAGAGATAGTATGTTCATCCACAGTTCATCAACCTTTATGTGTAAGTGTTCAATTATTAACATGAAATAAATATTCTACCAATCTATGATATGTTCCCCACGGAAGTGATGACTATTATGTTTAAGTGAAACACTATCTTGCTATCCTTTCAGTTTTAGCAGAGCCTATCAACATATCACCCTAAGATCCTGATCTTTTCAACGACAGACCATACATAAGATGATCCAACCTCTATAATGATGTACTATCACTTCCCATTAGACAGAGTTCTCAAATTTTTCTTAATAGAATGACTTTCCTAAGAAGCACAATATTTTTGTATTTTTCTGATTTTTATTTAAAGATGAAACTAAAAACTTAAACCGAAAATCTTTTTGGCGTTTTTAGGAAATTTCTCCCCCTAAACTTTTGCATTTATGAAATAAATCAAAATTTAAACAAGCTAAAAACTAAGAAAAATATTTTTGGTGACCGAACCTGCAACCTTTAATCAAAATAAATCATTTTCAAAAATTCAACTAGAAAGTTGAATCTTGCCAAATCAAAAGCCTTTGTAAAAATGTCAGCAACATTCTTATTAGTGGATACCTGCTCAAGATGCATGAGTTTTCTTTCAAAACAGTCACGAATATGATGCACTCTAATGTCTATAGGCTTAGTTTGAGAGTGTTGGACTGGATTCTTAACAATTTGTAATGCAACTTCATTATCACAGAAAATAGGAGAGTCACATAAATTCAAACCGTAATCCAGCAATTGATGTTGCATCCATATAACCTAGGAGCTGCATGCGGATGCGGCGACATATTCAGCTTCAGCAGTAGAAGTCGAAACGGTGGTCTATTTCTTGCACTACCATGAGACGAGTCTCTACCCCAGAAACTGACATCCTCCGGTTGTTGATCCATGATCACTGTCAGTAAAAGAAAACAAGTTAAATTCTAAATTCTTTGGATACCAAAGGCCTAGCCGAGGCTTGCCCTTCAAGTATTTAAAAATTCTTTTGACAACATTAAGGTGAGAAAGTTTTGGATTACCCTGATATCGTGAACACTTGCAAACTGCAAACATGATGTCTGGACGGCTAGCGGTCAGGTACATCAACGAGCCAATCATTGACCTGTAGAGATGTTGGTCAATTCCTAGTTCACCTAGGTCTGGAGTAAGAATAGGACAGGTTGCCATGGGAGTCGATGCCAGTTTGGAATCAGCAAAATTAAACTTGATTAGTATGTCATTAACATATTTGGCCTGATGAATAAGGATTCCATCATCACTTTGCTTAACCTGCAACCCTAGAAAGAAATCCATTTCTCCTATTGAGCTCATTTCAAACTTTTTCTTCATCACTTCTTCAAATTCCTTGCACAGTGCAGCATTCGTTGATCCAAAGATGATGTCATCTAGATTTGGACAAGAATAAGATCAGTTCCCAACTTCTTAATGAACAGTGTTTGATCTATGGCTCCCCGAGTGTAGCCATTAGCAAGAAGATGCTCTGTCAGAGTGGCATACCATGCACGTGGTGCTTGATGTAAGCCATACAAAGCTTTGTCTAGTTTATAGACATGATGTGGGTGATTTGTGTCTTCAAACCCTGGTGGTTGATACACATAGATTTCTTTTTGAACCTTTCCGTATATAAATGTTTTCTTCACATCCATTTGAAACACCTTGAAATTCATGTATGAGGCATAGGCAAAAAAGATTCGGATGGCCTCGAGTCTTGCAAGTGGTGCAAACACTTCTTCTAAATCTATCCCTTCTTGCTGATAAAAAACTTGCACAACCGGTCGTGCTTTGTTCCGAACAATAATACCGATGTCATCTTTCTTGTTTCTGTAAACCCAACGAGTACCAATGGGCAACTTGCCTTGTGGTAGCGGCACAAGTTCCCAAACCTTCAGTTTTCCAAACTGCATCAGCTCTTCCTGCATAGCCTCCACCCAGCTTGCCTCACTCAAGGCCATTTTAATGTTTTTTGGCTCAACTTGAGATATGAAGGCAGAATATAAGCAGATATGTATTACCTCGGATTTGCTTCTTGTTCTCACACCATCAGAGAAAGGACCAATGATGTCCTCTACAGGATGATTCTTATGAATTCTTGATTGTAGAACCTCTTCTTCTTGTATTATTTCAGGTAAGTTGGTGATATGCTGATTAGCTTCTTCAGTTATGGGAAGCGGCTCCTCAATAACATTAGAGTCAGGAATCGTATCCTGTACTGCAGGATTATTGCCAGATGCAGCAACTTCCTGTGAAGCATGACCACTGCTAGATGCAGCAGTCTCATTGTTGATGGGATCAGCGGTGTGGTCATTACTCTTTTGTGAAGAAGATTCAGGAGCTCCAGAGGACGAAGATGATGCTTGATTAGGTTCTTCATCAATCCTGTAATCGACTGTGTTGTACCTGTAAAAGCCATCATTTGATACAGCAGAATCATCAGAACAGACATTGAAAAGCTTAAACACAGAATCGTAATCAAATAACCAATTTGGACCAGTATCCGCATCAGTTTTATTGAGCTCCTGCCAGTCAATGTAGTAAGATTCCACTATCTTCTTTGTTCTCTTGTTGTAAACCCGGTAAGCTGTCTTGCTGGATGAGTAACCAACGAAGTAACATTCATCGGCTTTTGCATCAAATTTGGATCCAACCGAGTCATTATGCAACAGTGTTCATAGGCATCCAAATGCTCTAAAGTGGCCGACCTTCGGATTCTGATGAAACATGATTTCATACGGAGTCTTCAAGTGATGCTTGTTAAATAGCACCCTGTTCTGCACATAACATGATGTATTGATTGCTTCAGCCCAGAAGAATACAAGAAATTTGGAGTCAGAAATCATTGTTCTTGCAGCTTCTATTAGAGTATGATTTCTTCATCCAGCAACTTCATTTTGTTGAGGTGTTCTAGCAGCACTGAACTGTCTTGCAATTCCCTTTTCAGCACAAAAGCTATCAAGGACTTCGTTACAAAATTATGTCCCGTTGTCGCTTATGATAATCTTGATCTTCAAGTTCAGTTGATTTTCAACAAGTATCATGAACTGCCTAAGAATACCTGCAGTCTCACTTTTCTTACTAAAAAAGAACACCCAAGTAAATCGTGAGTAATCGTCAGTAACAACAAGACAATAAGATTTCTTCCCAAGACTCATCACACTTACAGGACCGAAAAGATTCATGTGGAGTAACTGAAGAACATATTCAATTGAATTAAACAGCTTGAGTTTGTGTGGTCATTTATGTTGTTTGCCTTTAGCACACGAAATACATTTTTCAATTTCACAAAATTCTTTTAAAGGAAAACCGACCACATGTGCTCCTTTAGCAATTCTATTTAGGTTTTTGAAATTTATGTAACCTAAACGACGATGCCAGAGCATTAAGTCATTCTCAGAAGCTTTTGAAAACAAACAGGTATTTGTTAAAGCTGACTCACTATTCATGTCCAACAAATATGAGTCCTTACACCTCGGTGTTCTCATTAAAATCCAATCCTCAGGGATAACAAACCCTGGTTTTAAAATCAAGCACTCTTTATCAGTAAAATGAGTTGAAAACTTTTTGTCACAAATTTGAGACACACTTAACAAGCTGTGATTCAATTCAGACACATAATTCACATCTTCGAAACAGAGAGTACCATTAGTGACAGTACCTTTCATTGTGATTTTCCCACCTTTATCACCTGCAAAGGAAACATACCCTCCATCGAACATTTTATTCTCATGAATCTGAGAGATGTCTCCTGTCATATGCCGGGAACAACCACTATCAACATACCAGAGGTTGTTGATAGGCCTCCTTGGTTTTCCTTACATGGTAGAACACATTAATTAGAGACTGGAACCCAAGCCCATGATTGTCTTGGGTTATCCTAAATCATCCAGATATGAAACTTCTTGCAATTTCATATCTCTTTTTTCATTAAACTCAACTGGTGTTGTTTGTGCACTAGGCTTTCGTTTCCAAACAAGTTTTTGTTTTTCAAAATTTTTACTTTTTGTTGGAGTGACGACCTTTTCTTTTCCCTTTTTAGATTTTATGTGTTTCTCAACTTTCTTTTGTTTATGTTTGAAAACATTATTTTCTTTAACAGGACGTTGAGATTTATGCACAACACCAGTTCTTTTATCCGATTGTTTATCATTGGGATTTTTATAATGTTGGGCCATGTATCCTTTAGACATGTGTGGCCTGTGATATGAATTATCCCTTTGACTAACATTCGGACATCTACCAGAGTGTTCACGATTATGAACGCAGTTTTGAGTAAATTTTCCGGGATTCCCACACACATAACATGTTTGCCTTCTCGGATACGGGGCATAGTATCCGGTGTCCCATGATGATGACCATTGAGGAGAACTTGTGAAGTAACCTGTAGTTTCACAGTTCCTGGAAAACCTTCTATCATGTAGTTGATCATCATTATTATTTTTATCACAAGACTTAAAATTACTTCTATCAGCATTCCTTACATTTTGTTCAAAAGCACGATGATGATTATCAAATTTAGCATAAATTTCGCTTTTGGTAAAACGTTGAGGCTTTTTCTTTGAATCAGACTGAATTGTGGATGGTTTACTGCTTTCATGGTTTGACGAGCAGTTTTTGTTTTTAACAAATTGATGATTCTTGCCATTCACAATCTGTGCTTTTTCATTTTCTAAGGTCCCACCATTCACAAAGGTGGATTTCAAAGTAGATTTTTTGTTCTTAATTTTAACAGCATAATTTTCAAAACCAACACTCAAACCAGAATTAACAAAAGTAGCAGACTTAGAATAACCAGACAATGTATTTTTGAAAGACAAAGACTTTGAATTAAAAACACGATCCTCCTCCTCATCATCACTACCACAATCCTCCACTATGCCCTATACTAATCCTGTTGCTGCACAAGACTTAGACGGGTTAGAAATGTTCACATGTTGTACCGAAGAACCACTAGTCACGGGAGTGAACTGTGTGGATGAAGAAGATTGAACTAGTTTATGGCCTACACCATATTCCATTTCAACATCTTCATGTTGAACACTTGGCATAGGAATAAAATTGCCATTGAAAGGATGTTCAACAGCATGATAGCCTAATCCTGGATTCCCTACTTTCCTAACTTGAGAATCTAACATGTCATAGACAACAGATCGAGAGTGGTCAATTTTCTCGATTGTCAGCTTAGTGTTTGCCAATTGAGTCACAGCGTCATTCAGCTTCAAACTAAGGTCGTCTATTCGTTTTAGTGCATCACGATAAAGACATTCCTTATTGCTAAAATCCATTTCTAGTTTTGACAAATCAGTTTTTCCTGCATCGATTTTATCTTTAAACAATTTTTCAGAACGCTTGTGCTCAGAATTGGCATACCTAAGTTGGTTTATTTCTTTTACGAGCAATTCATTGTCATACTTATATCTGTTTATTTTCTCAACACAGTTATTAGAACAGGTATTGGTATGTACCTCAGAATCTTCAATCTTTTCCATGAGAGCATGATTTGACACCTTCATTGATAGCTCATTGATTTGATCTCCCTAATCATACCCTGCAGTTTGCTGACTCACCAAGGCTTTGCTATCACTTGTTGCAGCTGCTTCCTTTTCTTCTGATTTGCTTGATGAGCTCCCCTTTTCTATTTTAGACTCTGAACATTCCCTTGCAAAGTGACCAGGTTTACTGCAATTGTAGCATCTCAGGTTGGATTTGTCGAAACCTATCTTCTTTGTACCAGACTCCAACCCATCAAAAGAATTTTTGCCAGTCCGTTTAATAAACCTCTTAGCACAATGTATGCCATTGCCATGTGCCACTTGATATCCATTTTAAAAGTCCCAAATCTCTATGGATCTTTGAATAAACACACGAATAATAACACAATATCAAGTCTCACAATCGATAGGCGGAAACTATTGATTGTGGTGATTCAAGAACACACGGATTCACTTGTAATACTCATATATTGCTAAACGGAATTACAGAGAAAACTAAAAACAACTGCTAACCTCACACGGTTAGGGTTTAGAGATATTTATACCCGTACAAACCTTAATAGGACTAAATACCCCTACTCGGCCTAATGGCTGGCCCATATCTACCCAACCCGTGAACCCTTGGTTCACGGTTACATCATACAAAGACATTAATAGCTAAGCTTAATCATAACAAACAATCTAGGTCTAACAATCTCCCCCTAGGATTAAACTTTCTTTACTTCAAAAATTGATGTCTTCACTATGATCTCCACTCCCAGAATACAACTTCTTCCTCAAGATGTAAGCAACCGCGACAGTAAAAATCTTTGCTTGTTCTTCCCATAGTTGCTCATGTTTAATCTGGTTTCTTGCTAACACTTTGATGTCTTCCTCACCGAACTTAGACAAGTCAAATGGATCCAGTATCCTAAACTCAGCTTGATCAGTAACTATTAGAGCTTCGGCTGACACTAGATCATAAGCCCAATATTGAAAATCTCTTAGAGTATTTACTGGCATTTTCTTGTGAACATGCACTCTCTTGACTGTCTTGGGAGCAGGCTAGATGACGTTATGCCAGTCTTTGCCTGTGTGAGGATCTTTGACTCCCTTAGCTTTCTTTAACTTGGACTAAGCTGTTTTCATTTTGGCAAAATTGGTTAAGCACTGTTCATTCAAAAATGTGCGAAACATCTCAGCTTGTCCGTTTCTTCCTCTGTTCTCAAAATAAGCTTCATTTAGCTGTTGAAGATCGAGTTTGGTCAACGAGCTAAAGTCATTAGCCCTTGACGTTCACTCTTTCTCTTCACCACATACATATTCTTTTCTGAATCAAAAGCCCAAGAAGCAATACTAGACCGGTCTCCTCTCTTAGAGTAGTAGCTTTATATGTTGACAGTAACATGAGTTTCAGAGGGAGGACCAGGTGGCATTTTCCAAGGAGGTAGATCCTTTTGAATTCTTGTATTATCAGCTTCTGGTACATTGAGCTTGGAATGTTGAGTTCATCATCAATGTCTTGATTCAGTCTTTCCATCTCTGAATCTGACGAGCTCTCAACATTGTCATCTTGGATATTTGTTCCTTGATCTGAATCCAAGTGTTGAGATGATTCACCATCTTTTGGATCATTAGGATTTCCCTCAAACTCAAAGTTGAAGGGATCACTTTCTTGAGTATCATCTTGATGATCACCTTTATCATTGCCTCCATCATCTCCACCTCCTTGATCATTATCATCATTACTTGCATCAATGTTTACTTGATCATTCTGTTTTCCCTTCATATCATCAATCTGTTTCTTCAACTCATACACTAGAGTGATGAGATAGCCCTGAATTGCTTCCAGAGTTTAAATCTTGGAGTTATGTGTGGCTACTTGCTGCTCTAACTCAAACACCCTTTCCTGCAAAACATATTGATCTATAGGAGTAGGTGTAGAGGACTCAACAGGACTTTTTCCTTTGGCCTTTTCAGCTTTATAAACTTCACTTGATGAGACCAAGAAGTTGTCATAATCAACGTCCTCCAGATTCGAGCTTTGATGATCATGGGATGAGGATTGAGGTTGAGATAAAGTGATGGTAGGTGAGTGTGGCATCTGAGTGGGTAATTGAGTTGGTGAGGAAGTTGTTGGAATAGGAATTTGTGTGGATGTTGGGTTTGGTGTGAGTGGTGGTATTCTCACGTTTCTTGGATCTCTTCGCTTCTGTGGTCTGGAAGGTAGATCTTGATCCGGTGTATAATCAGCATCCGTGTCATCTTGAATAGACGAGGAAGTGAGAGGAGGATTCTCAATTCTATGCCTTTTGCTTTCCATTTCTCTGACATATCGGTTGATTGGTACTGGTGGTCTTTCAGGAGTGCCTTCATCATCAGAAGAAGATATTACTTCAGCATCTTCTAACTCAGGCTCAATTGGATCTTGTGGTTCTGGTTCAAGTGATTGTTCATTTTGTGGTTGAACATGTGGTAGTTGTTCGTCAGCAACCTCGGCTTGTACTTGCACAGCCGGTTCTTCAATTTCTTCTTCAGGTAGAGCTGCAAATCTACCAAAATTTTCAAGTGGATGTAGCCCTTGATATACTCTTCTTCCCTGCTTATTGACATTCATGAACTTAAAGATCATAGGACCCATAGCTTTCAGGTCCAATGTTTCAAAAGTGGGCTCCAGATCAGCATGATTCCTGTTAAGGATGATCTGTAGAAATCTGGGATACATGAGAAATATCTCCTTCTTTCCTCCTTTGAGATTACTTTTAAATTCTTCAAATACCATCTTAGAGTAATTGTAGTCTAAGCTCATAGTCAGGGCAACCATAGCGAAAGATATGGTAGTGTTTATCTCATCAAATCCTCTTTTTCTTCCCGACAAACAATTCATGCACATGTGTGCAAGATATCTCCAGTAAGGATGTAACAGCTTCTTATAGAGTGGAGGATACGGTCCTTCATAACCAATTCTTGTGAGAACTGGAATAACTACATATGGATTCAGCTTGGTAGGATGAGCTGGTAGATCACCAAACTGTAGGGCAGTTATGATTATTACTTCTGAAACTCGAATTCTCTTGCTTTGAACAGTGCCAATTATACATTATTCACCGTTGTCATTTAGATGAATTGTAGCAGTGGACCAAAACTCCTGAATATGGGTTCTGTAAATAATTGGATTCTCCATAACAACGAAGTTGATAGGGGAAAGTGTCAACCCCACGACCATTGATCTGAAATATTCAAATTCTTCAAGTGGGTCCAGAGTAAAAGCACAAAGATTATGATCACCAACAAATCTCATTTCAGCCATATCTGCACAAAACTTATTAAGTTAATACCCACACACATATAAAAATTAATCGAATAACAAGTTTCTAGGGTTCTTGGAAGATAAGGAGTTTACTGCCCCTTTATGAGGTTTTTGGCTAAAGTGGGGTTCTCGGTTAACATGGGGTTCTCGGCTGGACTAAGGTTCTCGGTCAAACTGGGTTTTCGGCTGGACTTGGGTAAACTTGGGTTCTCGGGTAAAATTTTGTTCTCGGGTAAAATTGGGTTCTCGGGTAAAGTTTGGTTCTCGGTTAAAATGGGATTCTAGGCTAAGAAGGGGTACACGGTTACCCATCCGTATACGGGAAGGTGAACCGTTCATGGGAACGCGAAGGGTTCACGGTGTGTAGAACACACAACCGTAAAGCTCTGTTTTTCGGGTGGCGCCGAAACCTGTTTTTTCTTCAAATTGAGGCATCTAAGTATCAGTTTATCGATCCTAACACCTTCGATGATGCTCGCCGGCCTAATACAACCCTAATCCGCCCTTCAATTTCAACCTCTACCCACAGAAATTGATGTTCTTGATCACAAGAGTCTATATCGGTTAAACATGGCTACCACTAGTTCATTAAGCAACGAAAGGGTTCAGAAGATGTACCTGTAGATTCAAGAAGCTTGTAAAGCAATTTAGGTAAGAGCGGACACAAAAATCAACATATTTCTTCAAAGATCGTCGAGAGAGAGAGAGCAAGCCGTGAACCGAACCAGGATTTAAGTTAAAACCATTTTATGTAACCGGTTTCACAATTTTGAAAATGTGGGCCCACCGTGAAGAGTGGTGGGCCTCTCATTTGACCCGTAAACTCACAACAATTTAGTCCCTTAAATGATTTATTTTAAAAATTAAACTATATCATTTTAGAAAAAACTAATCAAATAACATAAGAAAGATAAAAATAAAATAAATAAAACAAGAATAAAAGATAAGAAGGACATAAAAACACACTATTTCTAAATATTGGTCTTTGTGACGTTTGCAATGGGATCAAAACGTTCTACAGGCGTACCAAGGAACATTTTTCAGCATGTATATTTACTAAGACGTGTCAAGAGGATAGCTAATATTTTGATCCTTCTGAACTCATGCTTTAGCATCAAACCTAAGTTTTACACTGTGATTTAATTTATCATGTTTTGGGTGGAGTTAGCTACGACTTAATGGGTCCCACATTCATATCTTAGAAACCTGTAACTTTATGAATTCTGAATTATGTGAATTATTGATGAACTTTAATGGACCCCACAGCTTATCAGGTAAACCTTGCCTTACTCATGATCTTTTGAGCACCTAAATAATAACTAATTAAGTATAACTAGCACAGGTTTATGCAACTTTTTAGGGAATCTCTTACAAAATTTGATCAAAGACACAGCGCTACGGACTTACATGTTCAGAATCATCAGAAGCTCAGGGTCATAGCACTACGAACTTAGATGCCTTGATAAGAGATCCATTCCCAGTCACATATTCCCAAAAATAAAATTATTTACAAGTATATTTATATGTACATCTTTAGACATATCTTTTTGGATTTTTCCTGTAGCACGACATTGACATTGCGTGTCTTTTGCTCAGTATTTTGGTTTGCACTATCATTGAGTGTCTTTTCACCTATTGCATGCCAATGCATGTCTTTTAACTATATAGATATATAATATTTACAGACTTGTATCAAGTCAAGCTCGCAACCCATTTGTGAAGGGTCCCGGTTAGTGCAATCCCAATAGAGCAAGGATTATCCATAGTTCATCAACCTTTATGTTTAAGTTCTCAATTATTAACAAGAATAGCAAATTACACTCTTCAATGAGATGTTCCCCACTAAGATCATAATATTGTTTTGTTTAAATGTATCACAAGCAGAGCCTATCAACATCCAACATTGATCCTAGCCTTTTCAATTTAATGCCTTACATGTGCTGATCCTAGCCTTAAGAAACGAACATTCATATTACTTCCCATTTAATTGCAAAACTTCCGAAGTAGACACAAACAATAATTTTGAATTTTCTTTTAAAATAACTAAAGTTGACTCTTTTTGTATTTTTCTTGACTCTAAAGAATTAAAGTTGACTCTTTTTGTATTTTTCTTGACTCTAAAGAATTAAAACTGACTCTTTTTATATTTTTCTTGATTCTCCCCCTAAATTTGTGCATAAAATCAAACTGTACAAATTTAACTATGAAGAAAAATATTTTTGGTGACCAACTTAATCTTTGAAACCAATCATTTTCAGGGACTCTACAAGCACGTTGAATCGAGATGTATCAAATGCTTTAGTAATGATATATGCAACATTGTTGTCAGAATCAACCCTTTCAAGACATATGAGATTTCTCTCAAAGCAGTCGTGAATGAAGTGCACCTTGATATCAATATGCTTGGTTTTAGAATGTTGAACCGGATTTTTCACAATTAACACAGCAGCCTCATTATCACAGAAAATGGGAGTATTAAGAAAGGTCAAACCTTAATCCAGCAATTGATGTTGCATCAAGATGACTTGTGAGCAGCAAGCCGATGCAACAACATACTCAGCTTCAGTAGTAGAAGTAGAGACTGTGTGTTGCTTCTTGCATTGCCAAGTGATTAGCCTATCTCCCAGAAATTGACAGCCCCCGCTTGTAGATTTTCTATCAAGCTGACACCCTCCATAATCACTGTCATAAAATCATACAGATCAAAACTAGATTCTTTGGGATACCAATGGCCATGCAAAGGCTTGCCCTTTAGATATCGAAAGATACGTTTAACAGCGGTAAAATGGGATATTTTAGGATTTGCTTGATAACGAGCACACTGACACACAGCAAACATGATATCTGGACGACTTGCTGTCAGGTACATTAAGGATCCGATCATGGATCGGTATTGTTTCTGATCAACAGCAACCCCATTTGTGTCAGCATCCAGAGCTGGCCGAGCAGCCATAGGAGTAGATGCCGCCTGAGCATCGGTGAATTTAAACTTGGCGATGATGTCATCCACATATTTTCCTTGATGAATTAGAATGCCATCACTTGATTGCTTGGCCTTTAACCCAAGAAAGAATGTCATTTCACCCAAAGCACTCATTTCAAATTTGTTTTCCATAACCTTTCTGAACTCTGTGCATAGCTCCTCATGAGTGGATCCAAAAATGATATCATCCACATAAATTTGCACGAGTATTAGATCTTTGTCCACCTTTCTAACAAACAAAGTTTGATCAATTGCACCACGAGTGTATCCATGAGCCAGCAAATGATCAGTAACAATAGCTTACCAATACCGTGGTGCTTGATGTAACCCATATAAAGCTTTATCGAGCTTGTAGACATAATCTGGATGATCATTGTCTTTGAAGCCGGGCGGTTGACACACGTAAATTTCTTCTTTCACCTCTCCATACAAAAATGTTGTCTTGACATCCATTTGATAAAACGTGAAGTTCATATACGATGCATATGCCAAGAATATTCGAATAGCCTCTAGACGAGCGACGGGAGCGAACACTTCTTCATAATCTATTCCCTCATATTGATAGAAACCCTGCACAACCAATCGAGCTTTGTTTCTAATGATCACTTTGTTTTCATCTTGTTTGTTTTTGAATGCCCAACGGGTGCCAATAGCTTTCTTGCCTGGTGGTAGTGGCACTAAATCCCATACTTGCAGTTTAGTAAATTGATTCAACTCTTCATGCATTGCATTCGAGAAGAGCCATCTTGATGTTCTTGGGTTCAATTTGAGAAA
The DNA here is from genome assembly GCA_023525975.1 of Smallanthus sonchifolius. Taxonomy (NCBI): domain Eukaryota; kingdom Viridiplantae; phylum Streptophyta; class Magnoliopsida; order Asterales; family Asteraceae; genus Smallanthus; species Smallanthus sonchifolius. The sequence goes on from CM042043.1 coordinate 25,277,592, forward strand.
TAAAACAGGAGTACAGACATCTGTTTATGTCTCTTGCAGTGCTTCTGGTTCTGACCCCATCTGTCAGTGACCCGATTATAGTGGCAACGGGATGATCTTTATTAACTATGTGAGAGGAAATCTCAGGAACATGCACTGTGATAGGCAAGTTTGTCACATTTGAAGGTGTCTCTTCATTTGATTCATTTGTAGGGTCAGAAATTGGCTTCTCGACAATGCTTTCATCAGGAATCGGCTCCTAGAATATTGATGAGTCTGAAGTCTCAGGTATAGATGCACCGTCATTGATAACTGACGAGGAATTTTCAGCAGTAGCTGGTGAATTTTCAGCAGTAGCTGGTGAATCCTCAGAGACATTTGTGGAAACAGGGGCATTATCAGATCTTTCAATACTTGGTGAGTTAATAACTTCCGGAGGATCAATCGTAAGCAGTGGTCCTATATAAGAGTCTTCGTCGTCATCACTCTCATCAAACTGTTCACTTAGGAATCCTGCTATTTCATCAGTATGAAGATTAAATGATTTAAATAAGGAATGATAATCAAATAACCATGAAGGACCGCACTCAGCATCAGTGGGATTTTTCTCTTGCCAATCAACATAAGTTGATTCTCTGATCTCTTTAGTAACCTTGTTGTAGACTCTATAGGCAGTGGTGTTTGATCTATAACCCACAAAATAACATTCATCTGCTTTTTCATTGAACTTTGGTGTGGATTCTGTATGCAATACAGTACACGGACACCAAAAAGCTCTGAAGTAACCAACCTGTGGTTTCTCACTGTAGATCGCCTCGTACAGAGTCATTTGAATTTTCTTGTTAAGAAGGACTCGGTTGAGCACATAGCATGCTGTGTTTATAGCCTCTGCCCAGAAGAATAATGGCAGCTTTGATTCAGAAAGCATGGTTCTTGCAGCTTCAATGAGTGTTCTGTTCTTTCTTTCAGCAACATCATTCTGCTGAGGTGTTCGAGCTGCACTAAACTATCTAGCGATCCCTTTTTCAGTACAAAATTCATTCAGTACTGCATTCTTGAATTCATTTCCATTATCACATCTGATTGCTTTCACCTTCACATCTCTTTACTATAAAGTTCTTTCTCAGCTCTGCAGTCTCACTCTTATTAGCCAAAAAGAAAACACAAGAGAAACGTGAGTAATCATCAGTTATAACTAGACAATAAGATTTTTGCCCAATGCTCATCACATTCACAGGACCAAATAAATCCATATGAAGGAGATGAAGAATATAGTCAATAGAGGTAAACATTTTTGACTTATGAGGCTTTCTGTGATGTTTCCCTTTAGCACAAGCCACACATTTTTCTATTGAAAAGAACGCAGAGACAGGCAAATCATGAAAATGATTACCTTTAGCAATTCGATTTAAGTTTTTGAGATTTACGTGTCCAAGACGACGATGCCATAACATAGCATCAGATTCAGCTGATTTTGATAACAAACAAGTATTTTCATAAATAGGTTTACTGTTCATATCAATAACATAGGAGTTTCCCTTACGGGGTGTTCTTAACAAAATCCATTCCTCAGAAACCACAAATCCTGGTTTTAAAATTAAGCATTCTTTATTTGTGAAATGAGCTGAAAATTGCTTATCACAAATTTGAGATACACTCAGTAAGCTATGATTAAGCTCACTAACGTAACTCACGTCATGAAAACTTAAAGATCCATTTATCACAGTACCTTTCTTGCTGATTTTTCCACCTTTACCTCCCGCAAATGAGACATAACCTCCATTGAAATTTTGCACATCATGTAGTAGAGACATGTCTCCTGTCATGTGCATGGAACATCTACTATCAACAAACCAAAGATTATTGATAGTCCTCCTTGGGTGTTCCTGCACAAAGAGCGGGATTAATTAGTAATTGGAACCCAGGCCATGGTAGATCTGGGTATTCCATTAGCATCTATGTATGATACTTCTTGTAAACACATGTCATTTTTTGATTCAACTTTATTACTAATGATACTTTCAATTTTAGCTTTCCAAACAGGCTTAGATAAACACAGAGTTTTTAGGTGCTTTACTCGGCGTAATTTTGATATTAGCATTTTGTTTGATATTCTTGTTCTTTTGCCTTTCAAAATAAGCATGTCTGTTTTGTTTAGCCACATTCCAATCTTTATCAGAAGAGTTGTTATAGGTCGAATGATTCTTCATTGCCTCATACTTGAAAGTCTTCACTGGTTTAGAACCCATCATATGAAATATAAGGACGATGAACACAATGTTTAGCCTGATGTCCTGGCTTTCCACAAGCATAACAACACTGTTTCTTGAGATACGGTGCAGATCCAAACTTGTCAGAGTTAGGATAGTAGGAAGCATCCTGCTTGTAAACCTGTTTAGGTTTGAACCGTTGATGAGCATGTCTCTGCTCAAACTTTAAATGATGATGATCATATTCAGCGTAGAATTGATCCTTTGTGAAATGTTTTGGTAAAGCATTTGAGGGTTGATTAGTAACCTTTTGTTTAGTCACAAGTTTTGGTTTCTGGAAAACATGCTTCTCAGTGTTTCCATTAGCTAAATGTTTAACAAACACAATGTTCTTATGAATATTAGCATTTTTAGAATAAGAAGTTTTGGAACTAGAAACATTCAAACCAATCACATCACACACAGAGGACTTAGAGTTTTTCAAAATAGAAGGAACAAAAACATTGTTTTCAGATTTTTTATGATTTAATTTAAGACTGCGAACTTTTGACTTATCATCTTCATCATCCTCACTTGACCAATCGTGTATTTCTATTTGTTATGCACATGAGGTAGATGAATTAGAATTATTCACACATTTAGGGGTTGAAGATGATGATTGGGAATCACTTTCACATGATTTGCTCCCAGGTGTAAACATGAAAAATTCCTTAACTTGTTCCTCTACAGAGGGAGGCACAGTAGTACAATTTCCATTAAAAGGAGGAGACACGTTGTTATACCCAAGACCCTTGCTCCCATTACCCGGTTTATAAAGTTGATTTTCGAGTATTATGTCAACTACTTTACTAGATTGTCCAAAGTAATCTACTTTGAATTTGGCCTCGGCAAAGTTTGATTTTGCCTTTTCTAGATCAATAGTTAATCTTAAAATTTCTTGCTTAGCATCAGTAAGCAAACAACATGTATTGCTGAGTTGAGATTTGAGTAAAGAAACATCATTTTTACCAGCCTCTATTGCTTCTTTATAATCCTTTTCAGTTTTAAGAAATTTCTTTTTATGATATTTTAAATTCTCCATCTCAAAAATTAGATCAACATTATGTTTTCTATAAAGTTCTACTTTATCTATGCAAGATTGAGAACACAGGGAAGCAATTACCTCAGGTGGAGTATCAGAAGATGGACATGCAGAAGACTCTCCAATAATATCTGCCATAAACGCATGATTCAGGTTCAACTCCTTTATTTGATCTCCCCGGTCATATCCACCAGTTTGCTGACTAATGAAGGCCTTTGAGTTAGCAGCATTATTCCCCCTGAAGACGATCCAGCATCACTTCCTCTACTCCTTTGGTTTAGTACATTCTCTTGCAAAGTGTCTTGGTTCATGGAAATTGTAGCAACGACGATTTGACTTGTTAAAACCAATCTTTTTTCCTATGTCTTCACTGCATCTGAATTTTCCGGTCTTGTTAATGAAGTTTTTAGCCCTGAAGACAGCCATAGCTAGTTGCCAAGAAATATTTTGCTCCTCCACATCCACTTGATGAATTTGATTTAGTTCAGCAGTAAGAACCTCTGAAGGTGATAGATTGCCTGATACAAATGCTGCATAACAATTCATGATGCCAGTGCACAGAGAAGTATTTACTTCAATAAGCTTAGCTTGTTAAGCAGAATATGCCTGTTGCTCAGTTGCGGATGTTTTAGTTGTAGCGGCAGCACCAGAGTTCATATCTCTAGATCCAGATCCTCCCTGAGAAACACTAGAGAGAAAGGCAATGTTGCTGCTTTGAGCACCAGCAAAGTTTATTGTGTTAACATGATTGACTTTTCTTTGCTGGTCATCCAGTCATAGGATTTGATAATAGATATCAGATCATTTTAAGTGATCTTGTTTAAATCTTTGATTCGTTTTAGCAAAGAAACGTTCCAATCCCAGCTTTGTGGTAACCCATTCAACAACTTTCTGTTCAGATCACCATCACTCATTACAATCTGAGCACCTCTTATCTGTGAAACTAGCTTTGTGAATCTCTGTAGTTGTGCTTCAAGTGTTTCACCTAAAACATTATTGAACATGTTAAACTGCTGCACAATCATTTCCTTTCTACTGGCCTTCATATCATCATTCCCTTCAAAGGCCTGAGCTAAAGACTCCTAAAGTTGCTTAGCAGAAGTGCACTCTTTAAAATTATGGGCTATATCAGGTGATAGAGCCATGGTCAGAGAAGCTAAAGCCTTTAGGTCTCTTTCAACAAGATCAAAATCTTCACTAGTATAGTTCTAACTTTGTTTTGGTGCCTTAGTACCATCAGCCTTATCAAACATAAGGATTTGCGGTCCCTTGAGTATGCTTCTCCACATCTTTGCTTCAAATAGTAACACGTGATTCATGAACCTAAATTTCCAGTCCACATAGTCTTCATCACAAGTTAGTCTTGGAGGTTTGGTGCTTGTACCAATTTGTAAGTCTAGCATACTGTTTAAGTTCATGGTGACTTGTTGAGAATTCAGCTTATGAGAGTACTAGGTCTTTTATCAGCTTGAAAACCATGAACAGCTTGAAAAACCGTGAACAGCTAGAAGACCGTGAACAACTTGAAGAACCCACAAACGTGGACCACTTCAATACCGGGAACTTATACTGGACCGTGAACTACTTGTAACCTGTGATCTGTTGAGAACCCGTGAACTTTTGAAACTCGTGAAGCTTCAAACACCCGTGATCTCCCGTTAACTCCAGCCGAGGACCACAACCCGTGAACTAAAACCGTGAATCCTTGTACCCGAGATCTGTTCTCATGAACCTGGCCGAGAAGTGGTAACCTGTGAATCTTCCCGTGAATAAATCCTTTGACTGGTTTTGTTTCCAAAATAAACTCCTAGAATTTAGGAATTTCAAAATTCGAAAATCAATCAATTTTTTTAAGAACACGAAGAATACAGCGATGATCTTCAACCTCTTTAATCACGATTTCCAGCAATCTCTCTCCCGAAACAACACCAAATCAAAAGTGTTTTTGAAAAGAAGCAATAACTTCTTGGTTCTAGGAATTTCATAAAAGAACTATAGCAATAACAATCTATCAGTAGTATAACTAAACGAAAACACTTAAAAATACCTCAAATCCTTCTTCTTGAATCGTTGATACCCAAAACCAAGCCTTGAATGACTTCAATGGCTCTAATACCAATTGTAAGTCCCAAATATCTATGGATCTTCGAATGAACACACGAATAATAACACGATATCAAGTCTCACAATCGATAGGCGGAAACTATTGATTGCGGTGATTCAAGAACACACGGATTCACTTGTAATACTCGTATATTGCTAAACGGAATTACAGAGAAAACTAAAAACAACCGCTAACCTCACACGGTTAGGGTTTAGAGATATTTATACCCATACAAACCTTAATAGGCCTAAATACCCCTACTCGGCCTAATGGCCGGCCCATATCTACCCAACCCGTGAACCCTTGGTTCACGGTTACATCATACAAAGACATTTATAGCTAAGCTTAATCATAACAAACAATCTAGGTCTAACACATTTCTTCCAAGTCATCCGGATGTATTTTGATCTGTGTCATCATGGATTAGATTAGCCGGAGAGAGCTTTCTAGCTAGCATGCAATTGTAGCTGCTCATGAAAACACTAAACAAAGCAACATGCATTTCAACAACCTTGGCATCATTTGAGCTTGGTGAGTTACTTTGTTGGACAGATGTAGCAAGGGATGTCTGATTTGAAATAGTAGACATGTTTGGTGTGTAAGCAGAGGACATACTGGAGAGTAAGGCATTCCCTTGAGACATTAAATGATCTGTCTCTGATGAAAACATCATCAATCTTTGCTGATCGTCCATCTCATATGACCTTCGGATGGATATAAGTTCACTCATAGGAGTGGTATACATGTCCTTAGTTCTCTTGATTGTGGTTATGTTGAAGTTCCAGTTCTCTGGCAGTGAGTTGAGGAGTTTCTTGTTCACTTCACCATTCGTCATCTCAATACCTGCACTATTCATCTCAGTCATCAAGTGCGTGAATCTGTTGATCTGAGATTCTAGACTTTCCCCTTTCACATATTTGAACATGTTAAACTTCTGTCTCAACATATCCTTTCGACTTTCTCTCATGTCAGAATTTCCTTCAAACCTTTCCACCAGTGCATCCCAGAGTGATTTTGTAGTTTTGAATTTTTTAAAACCTTGAGCAATTTCAGTAGACAAAGCCATGGTTAACCCTGCATATGCTTTCTCATCCTTTTCAATTTAAAGGATTTCTTCAACCACATAAAGATCAGGATCCTTGGGAATAAACTCATTCTTCTCATTCCTGGCCATAGGAATCTGAGGACCGTTTTCAATAGACTTCCAGATAGACAAATCCTTATACTTGGCGAAGTTCTCATATCGGTACTTCCAGTTATCAAAATCATTTGCATTTGTTAGACATGGAGGTCTACTTAAAGTACCAATTTCATTGTCCATGAAGTTAGTATCAGTCATTTTTTTAATACACACTTGGAAATGAACCGCAAAGTTCGAGACTGACCACAAACTTGAGATTAACCGCAAATTTGGAGACTAACCGCAAACTTGAGATGAACCGCAAACTTGGAAGTAACCGTAAACTTGAAGTTAACCGCAAACTTGGACGTAGCCGCAAAGTTGAAATTAACCTCAAACTTGGAAGTGACCGCAAACTTGAAATCCAGTTAAAATGGAAAGAATTGTTAAGAGAAACCGCAAACTCCACAGCCGCAAACTTCAGAAATCCGCAAACTTCCAGAACCGTAAACTTGCAGATTGTGAAATTAACAGCAAAATACTTCGATTTTCAGGCCAATTACCCACTGATTTAGCCGCAAACTTCAATTATAATGACGGAAACACAATTCCAAATCCTGTCACTATCCAGAAACTCTCCAAAAAGCACAAGTCAGTTTAAACAAATGCTAAAATAGTAACTTTGATACCTCACGAGTCAAAGAAATCTGTTGCAAGCTTCACAAATGAGCGCTAAGGCTCTAATACCAATTGTAAGGTCCGGATTCTTGAGGATCTTCAATCAACGGATTCAACAGCGTGTTGAACCTGGCGGAAACAGACTCGACACGTGACTTGTAGGTAGAATCAAAGAGGACGAGACACAATTCAACGGTCAAACAATTCGTATATTGATAAAATCACTGAAAACACAATACAAATCGTTCAATAACTCGTCTAACCTATTACAGAAAACAAAACAGCTATTTATGCTAATTACATGTAATCGGATGGGCTTGGGCCGAGGCCGCATACTTCAAGTATACGGTTGGGAGCCGCAAACTTCAAGTATGCGGTTGGGAGCCACAAACTTCAAGTATGCGGCTGGCCCATGAAGTATGCGGCCGCATACTACCAAAATGTTGTCTTCTGGACTTCCCGGTAATCTCTTGATGCGTTAGCCTATTAGGTTTTATCCTTACATTATATTTTTATATTAAAACAAACACATCAAGTTTTTGGCGCCGTTGCCGAGGACACGGTGATTTCAAGACAAATTCGAGTTAACGGATTAGCCTTTTATTTTCCTTCTATTTTTCTTTCACGCTTTGTTGCAGTTAGTGTATGATCCAAAGTTCTACTACTGGTTTATATCAACCTTTAGCAGAACCTGAAAGATTCTTTCACCGCCGAGTTCGAGAAAACCGTGCTAGAAAAATGGCCGTAGAAAACCGCACTATCTCCGAATTTGCAAGACCGTCACTAGACGCGTTGGGGTCTAGTATTACAATACCAACCGTCGACGCTAAAAACTTTGAGATCAAATCTCATGTTATTCACATGATCCAGTCATCATGCACTTTTAACGGATTACCCGATGAGGATCCACATGCTCATATCGCAAATTTCCTTAAGATTTGTGATACCTTTAAACTAAACGGGGTGTCGAATGACGCTATTCACCTCCGTATGTTCCCTTTTTCCTTAAGGGAATGAGCTAAGGCATGGTTGAATTCTCTCCCTGCCAGGTCAATCACCGCGTGGGACGATCTCGCTCAGAAGTTCTTATCAAAGTATTTCCCACCGGCTAAGACTGCTAAGTTAAGAAATGGTATCACCACTTTCACTCAAGACGATGGTGAATCGCTATATGAGGCGTGGGAACGCTTCAAGGACAAGCTAAGGAAATGTCCTCACCATGGGTTAGAGGTTTAGCTGCAAGTATCATCTTTCTACAATGGGTTACATAATCAAGCCCGTCAGACACTTGACGCTTCTACGGGTGGCATCTTTGGGAACAAAAGGCCATAGGAGGCTTATAACCTAATTGAAGAGATAGCTATGAACAACTATCATTGGTACAACCCACGGACTAGTAGAGGAACAAGGCAAGGAGTTCACGCCGTCGATGTTGCACATCATTATTTTCTCAAGTAGACGCCCTGACCACAAGACTAAACTAAATTAGTAATGGCAAGGCAACACCGGAAACAATGGAAGAGGTGAAGAGCATCACAGCCGACGTCGAACAAGTTGACTTTGTCGGAACAAATCGGCCTCAAAACAACCCCTATAGCAACACCGACAACCCTGGATGGAGGAATCATCCAAAATTTAGCTGGAAAGACAACAACCAAGGACAATCTGGTTTTAGACAGCAACAATAGTTTCAGCAAAGGCAACCTCAGAACTTTCAACCTCGTCAACAATTTCAAGGATCAAACAAGATGGGTAATGGGATGAGCCTGGAGGACGCGGTGACTAAGCTAATTTCCACTATTGAAAGTCAAGCCCTCCTAGCAGATTCTCATCACAAGCAATACGAGGAAAGGTTTAGTCTACATGAAGCTAAGTTCAAGACGCAGAAAGCTACCCTTCAATCCATTGAGACATAATTAGGACAAATGGCAAAACTATTGTCCGAAAGGCAACCAGTATGTCTCCCGAGTAACACTGAGACTAATCCAAAGGCCAACGTAAGTGCTATTACTTTAAGGAATAGCAAAGTCTACCCAGAAGCACCAATCCCAGGAGAAGAAGTCCAGTCACCTAGGAGAGAGATATACACTGGAGTGCCACTCCGTCCACAGCTCGCAAGTTCATCCACCTAGAAAGCACAACCTAGTGTAATCCAACCTCCTACGGTGGACCTTCCTCCAAAAAATCCACCAAAAAGAACGTTCAGTTCTCACATACCATATCTAGGAAGGCTAGTTAAGCAGAAAACTGATGAGCAATATGACAAGTTCATAGAGCTCTTGAGCCAAATCCATGTTAACATTCCCTTCTTGGATATTATACAACAAATGCTAAAATATGGACGCTTCTTGAAAGATTTCCTCACAAACAAGAGAAACATGGAAGAATCGATAAAAAGAACAAATTACTGTGTCGCTCTTATCGAAAGGAATCTACTGAAGAAACATTCAGATCCGAGGAAATTCTATTTACCATGTTCTATAGGGCCACTACCAGTTACATATGCGATCGCTGATCTAGGAGCAAGCGTAAATGTTATGCCCTCCACTATGTTTCAAAAGCTCAACATTGGACAACAGCAACCGGTTAATGCAACTATTGAACTCGCGGATGGGTCGGTTAAAACACCTATAGGAGTCATCGAGAACTTATTGGTGAAAGTTGGCAAGTTTGTCTTCCATGTCGACTTTATGGTTTTAGACAAGACTTCTCTGTACCATTAATCTTGGGTCGTCCATTCTTAGCCACCGCCAGAGCCGTCATTGACATGAATGAAGGAATTTTAACGCTCCGTATCGGTAAACAATCAGTAACATACAATATCGGAGGATATGAATGCATGTCAAGTGATCCTCTTGAAATCTCTCACTTTATCGACTCCAATCTGGACTATCCACTACAGAAAGCAAAGGACTTGAAAAAAGGAAAAGCACCTGATCTTACTAATTTTGTTAGGTTTTAGTTAGGTTTTATTTTCAATGATCAGGTCATGTTCTCCAATTTCGTTAGGAAAAGTAAACGTTATCGAAAAGCAAAATTTATCGACTCCAATCTGGACTATCACTTTTAGTTAGGTTTTACTTTCAATGATCAGGCCATGTTCTTCAATTTCGTTTGTTGTTTGCAATCAATTCTTGATATCGATAAAGGAATAGTTTGGTTTCGATCTTTAATTCCAATTTCTTTGAGTGATTTTTATCAATCGGTGTCAGAGCTACGGTTTAGCTCGATTCAAAGAAGGTGTTCATTAATTTCGCTATTAAAGATCTATACTGCATCAACAAAGTTTTCTCTTGAGAAGTTTGATGAAAGAAATGATTTTGGTCTCTGGAGGGTTAAGATGCGGGCATTATTAGTACACAATTACGCTGTAGATGCACTAAGAGGTGAAGATAACTTGCCAGAAAACCTATCAGAGAAGGAGAAGAAAGAGATTATGGAAAAGGCACATAGAAAGATTGTATTGAGCCTTGGTGATCGTGTTTTGAGATAGGTATAAAAAGAGGCCACTACTGTTGGGATCTGGTCAAAATTGGAAGCCCTGTACACGACCAAGTCTCTAGCAAATAGGCTCTATCTGAAGAAACGGTTATACACGTTTCATATGGCAGCATGTTGTAACATCCCGAAAATCCCTAGGATAATGGTTTGGGCCAATGAGTAAACTAAGTCTCTTTTAAATGACATGGTTAATAAAGATGGTCATGTAAAACCATATTTAACGGAAATTAGAAGACCCGGTTTGTCACACCCATAACACATGACAGTTATCTAACTAGAGTAGTATCTCCGACAAATATGTTCCAAGGTAAGAGAGATGGGTCTAGGAGAGATATACACACCGCTCTTTCCTAGACATAACATTCCGTTTGTCAGATAACTACATACTAGTCAGAAGGTCGCCTTCTAGTTACTATGAAGTTGATATCAAAAACACACAGCGGAAGACTAATTCATAACTTCTATTAATATCAAAACATTGTTTACATTATGTTTAACAAGAAGTTACATCATTAGTTCCTAACAAGGAACATATCAATCGGGACTTATAGTTTCTGGCATGCCTATCATCTGGATCATTCATCTGTTCATGCTAGTCCTGGAATGCCTTGTCTAATGACTACATGTGATGCGGTCAAAAACATTTGATAAAACATGGGTCAGCACAAAGCTAGTGAATTCATAAACTAAAATAGTTTATTAAAATGATCTGCCAAAATATCTTGAACACATCCATAGGGTTCCACCCCCAAATTCATAGATAACTATGAACATATCATCAATATATATATAAACAAAGACTGTTCCACGGGCCGTGTCCAACATTACGTTCCACGGGCAAGTGAAATACAATAAGCGCTTAGAATACGTTATATATAAACAATCGGTACAATCATTTCAAGATACTCAAAATGTTTCATAAATCAATCATGCCAGACAAGGTCATGAAAAGGTTCATGCATCACAGTTTAAGAACTCACCTCGACAGTATTTCGGCTTAATAATCAGTATATATGACAAAAACCTCGGGCAGAGTTCCTAAATAAGTAAGTACATAACTTAATTATACTAATCTATCTTGATGATCCATAATCAAAACTTAATTTGATGTCGGAACCTTACCTCAATGTTATCTACGACGATTTTGGAGTCGAATGCTCATGAATCGGACTCTCGTACGCGAACCGGGGCTCGGGATTGGAGACTCAGAGTGTGCGTGTGTGTGTGTGTTTAGGAAGGTGTGTTAGTGTGTGAAATGGTATGAGATCGACCATCTATTTATAGGGTAAGTGTGGGACCCGTAGCGGACCGCTACGCTAGGTGGTAGCGGTCCGCCACCCCTTGTGCCGGTGTAATCGGATTGGTGCATATGTAGCAGACCGTTATGGTCTGGCTTAGCGGTCCGCCACCCTTCCATGCGTCAGATTTTCATCGGTGAGTCACAGGGACACGTGTCGGCTCCCGGGGTGTTCCTTAGTCCACACGTAGCGGACCGCTAAGGTCCTAGGTAGCAGTCTGCTACCCCTTTGGATTTCTGAAATTTCATTTTAAGTCCCTGAACTTTGAATATTCACATATCTACCCCTAAACTTTGAAATTCGGCAAGTTTAATCCTTTATTTTTATAGGAATTTTTGAGGTGTTACACTGTTAGCCGTTTTACGCAAAGTTGGGATCGGAACGAATGAGATGGAAATGCAGGGACCCGAAACGAAACTAGTGGCCATATAAAAACCACTTTAAGGGCAAACCCTAGGCCATTCGGCCTAGGTGTGCGCTACGGCAGCAGGAAATGAGAGGGGGAGAGACGCCGAACGATGGAAGAAGCCGGAGAAGGTGGTTTCGCTGTGGTTTCGAGAGGGGAACTTCACACGTAGCCAAGGTAAAACTCGTTTATGCTTTTTATATGTTTTCATTCGTGTTTTGCTTGTAAAACCCGATTAGGGTTTGGGTTTCTTGGACATGAGCGACGATAAAGACCAGGATGGTGTGGATGGCTGGTTGTGGTGGTGGTTACGAGTATGGCAGACGGTGGCGGAGGTGAGGAAGCCGAAGGCTGATGACAACGGAGGTTGCCATGGTGGTGTCCGACGATGTAACACCCAAATTTAAAACTTTCAAAACATGCGGAATATTGGTTCCTTTAAACACTCTTGACAAAAACAACACATGTTATCTACAACAAAATGACAACGACATAGTTTTATTTAACCATAGCCGACCAACGTACCACAAAACATAAACTTTTAACATCCCAAAAGTTAGTTAAAAACAAGTCTAGAGTCTCTCAACAAAGAGTCATAACCCAAAACATTTACATCCATTACAAAAGATCGAGAATCCAATCGAGGCGAAGCATGACCCGAGGCATCAAACTGGAGCTTTTCCTACAAGGGAACACCACAAAACATGTTAGTAATGATATATACAAGTTCCCAAAGCCTCCCATGGGCTAAACATAAGCAAAACACAAAAATGGGTTTCAGCGTAAAGGGAGGGCGTTTGGGGAGTGTAGCACAGAGCCGAGGGCGTAAGCAAAACCAATCCAGCATAGGCTACGCCCCTACCTGCACAACAAACTCCATTTTTAGCTCCCTCACGTCGAGGCACCCCAAATCAATATATTATGGCTTTCGTAATTCATTTTCTAGCTTGAGATATACTCAAAAGAAGTTTGGGCTTTTTCTAACAACACATATTATCGCCTATACATGTTTAACCCCAACGCCTTAGATACATTAGGGAGTTAATCGCCACTAAACGACTTTACTCCTTTGTGAGGTTCTAAAGACCTCAAACACCATAAAACGACTATGTGAAGTTCATGCCCTCAATAACACCCGTGTGAGGTTCCTAGACTTCAAATACCACAAACGGCTTATGAAGTTCATGACCTCAAATAACTACCGTGTGAGGTTCTTAAACTTCAAACAACGATAACATTAGTGAAGTTCAAAGACTTCAAGCGACAATGACATTAGTGAAGTTCACGACCTCAATTAACCACCGAATGAGGTTCTTAGACTTCAAACACCGATTTTCAACATACATACATGTGTACACACACGACACCATTCAACATTTATAACCCTTACGTTATCACCAACATTTGGGATTCAAAGATCCCAAATTCACCATTTGTACTTGTGAAGTTTAATGACTTCAATTAAACCTTATTCACCCCATTTGTTTGACTCTAAACCACATAGTCAAATTCACCACATTTGTTTGACTATAAACTACTTAAGTCAAATTCATCACATTTGTTTGACTATAAACCACTTAAGTCAATTACCACATTTTTTTGACTCTAAACCACACAAGTCAAATTCACCAAATCTACATACACACATTAGTTGACTCTTTACCACACTAAGTCAACTTAAACCAAATCACCACACATAAATAGAATTAAACTACACAAATCTATTTACATTTTACTAATACCATATCTATTACTAAGTAAGTGCAAATCACTTACCTTTACCAAAGATAATCCCAATTGATCATCCAAGTTAGCTTCCTTACTACTTGATCACCTATACAATCCATTTACAATTAGTAATCTAATGATCACCAATTGAAACCCAACACACCTTTATGATCTAAATATCAAGACCCTAACTTAGTTTGATTAACATGACCTTAATCAAACCCCCAACACCCAAATACCACCTTTCAATCCAAATGACCCGTTTGACCCATAATAGTCAAACTTCCAATTCACCATTTCCACTTGAGGTCTAACACTCACCCTAGACCTTATGGATTACACCCATTCTAAACTTTATTAAATACACCTTAAACAATTTTTAACCTCCCTCCACAATCATTCACCCATTTTGACCCGTTTGGGTTCCACTCAATTTTACCCAAACTCCCAATTTCGTAAATCACCAAATTGATTGAGGGTTATTACTTGGTTATGTGTTTAATCACACCATAAACACTTACCAACCTCCAATTGCCATCCAAACAACTTCAATTTCAAAAAACCCCAATTTCACCTCAAGAACCCTAATTTTTCAAACATCAAATTAGGTGTTAAAATCATGTAAAACATAGTTCTCCAACATTTGTTATACTAGATTAAGGTTTATAAACGAAATTAAACCTAAATCACCACACCAATTAGGTTTTATACCAAAACCCACCAAAACTCCATTGGTGGTAATTTCAAGAGATGGAAGGAGCACTTACTTGATGTTTTGAAGAAGATGAACACTCCAATTCATCCAAATTATTTATGTAAACACCTTGATCTTCAATCTTAGCTCTTCCCTCTTTTCTCCCTTCTTAAAATCGCATCACACATACACAAGTGTGTGTTTTTGCCTTATCATGATATTTAACACAAATTAAGTTTGTGTTAAATACAAAACAACCCCTCCATTTATCAAAATG
Source organism: Smallanthus sonchifolius (assembly GCA_023525975.1). Lineage (NCBI taxonomy): Eukaryota > Viridiplantae > Streptophyta > Magnoliopsida > Asterales > Asteraceae > Smallanthus > Smallanthus sonchifolius. The sequence continues at coordinate 25,292,668 of CM042043.1, forward strand.
ATTCCTTGTACCCAAAACTAGGTATAATCCATTTTTTTAGCAAACCTCAAACTTTAATTTTATTTAATAACACCCTTATAATATGATTAACATATTATATAATAAACCCGAAAGTTGGTTCGTTACAGACGAAGACAGGAGGCCAACGACAGTTGACCCAGCGAATCTGTTTGGTGCACGACGGTAACAACAACGAAGAAATCCGGTTGTGACTTCGGTGGCTGTGAGTAACAGTGGTGGCCAACGTGGTGGGGGACACGATGATGGAATCCAACGGAGACGGCGACGGGATGTGATTGTCTAGTTTCGTCCAAATGTCCAATTAAGTTATTAATTTAAATGGAGGTCGGTGTTAAAAATTTATTTTTTGAAATTTTTTGGGGTCGGTATAAAAATTTCTTGAGTATAGGTCGAGTTTATGCCACATATATAACAAATAATTTTTTTTTCATGGGGTTGCCCGACTAATCTACCAATAAGCAGGTCCACTAATGATTCAACACTACTCTGTTACTAAAATCAGAACATCAGCAATCTATAAACTTTTGATTAAAAAATACACCACTTTACTATCATGATTTTTACGTGTAAGTGTGAAACAATTATCCCTTACATTTTTTGTTTATTAAATATAGAGTTAAGTGCCTTTTTCATCCCTGTGGTTTCATAAAAATTGTCATTTGAAGCCAAAGGTTTTAATTTTGTCGTTTAAATCCAAATGATTCATAAAAATTGCCATTTGAATCCATTTGACTACACCTAACTAACACTGTTAATATTTCTCGTTAAACCTTCCCCACTTGAAGAGTATTTTAGTCAAAACAATTACAAAATAAAGAAGCAACCCCATATGATGGGTTTTTTTGTATTCAATATCTTTAGGTAATCGCAAAAAACAAATTCCCACCCCTAAAATCAATCTCTTTCGTCCCGATAATCAATAACAAACACAATAATCACAATCGCAATTTTTTATCCAAAATCAATCGCAAGTAATGTTTGAAGAACTCTGGTTGAATCTTTATTTTGTTGCTTGGATTTTTGTTGATATTATAGTCTTTTATTGTTGGATTTTGTTGCTTGGATTTTTGTTGTTGGATTTTTAATCCATTTGTTTTCATGTCATTTTACTTAGTTTTATATTTGTTTTGAGTCGTTTTTGTTTCGTACCGAGTCTTTGTCATGTTCTCAGGTGCTCGTGGAAATTACAAGTGAAAACCCGAAGAAATCGAGCACGGGAAACAAGCTTGAAGTTCAAAAGTGAAAAAATGGGAAAATTGCATTCTTCGCGGTACGCGAGGGGCTTGCCTAATTGTCTCGCGGTACGCGAGGAAACCTTAAATCTGTAAAAAAACCCTAAAATCGATTTAAGTAGATTTATATTCCCATAATCAGGAGAGTTAGATATTCCAGCCGTCTGGGGAGTTGGTAGAGGCGAATTCAGGAGCTTGGAAGGTGAATCAAGGCTAAAGTTGAAGACTTTGCTTGCGGGTTCGTTAGTTATAACATTTTCAGTTTCAAGTTTTGTTTTTTATTTGTGTTTGCTTTGTTTGAAACCTTTATAATGTTTAATTCTACTATTCTAGTTGTTTTGAGCATGATTCTAGGCAAAACAATTGATACTACCTAGGTTGCGATGAATGCTTGTTAAAGTTTCAGTTTTTATTGGTTTTTGGATTCGTTTGATGGATTTATGATTTTGTAACGATCCTAGTTTGATAATTATGACGAATATGCCTGTTTGAATCTGATTGTGTGAGTGATTTTAATTCCTTGCGTTGATTGTGGTTGTCTGCTGGTATAGATCTTAGGGTTTGTGATTTCGGTGGTTTGCTAGACGTAATAACCATAGGAGTTGTCTTTGATTTCTGATTAGAATTGAATGTGTATCCTAGTTCGATACTCGAGAGGTGAGAATTAGTTGTCTAGTCTTCCTTACTAGGAATCCGAGTGTTAACAGTCTGAGAGGGCGTTAGTATTAGGTGTCTAGTGATTGTTGCTAGTTAATGTCATAGTAGTTATCCTGAGATTACCCCGCGCATTCCTTGAATGTATTGTGGACAGTGAGACTGAGAGGTGATCTGTCTTTAGGGTACATTATCATTGTTGGAAATAACCGAGAGGTGATTCAACCATCTAGTGATTTATTACATCTTTAGGTAGCTTAGTTGGTGACACCCTGAGAGTGATTAGGGATCCACTAGGTTGTCTAGAGTTGTTTCCTTAGAAACCTAGATCCATCATAGTTTCCAGATCCGGTAGAAGTTGTTCTTTGCAAGTAGGATTCCGACCTAGGTAGTATTCTTCCCATCTTTTGATTTCACCTTTATTCTTGTCTCTTTATAGTTTGAATCGACCTTTATTTACTGCTTTCATTAGCCTAATAAGTAGTGTAGTCAACCCCCCCCCCAAACCAATCAAATCTTAAGTCCGAGTCAGAGTCTAATTAGGTTATTCAGTGTCTCTAGGGTTCGATAATCCGGTTTACCATTAAGCTGTGCTACACTCAAAAGTCCACTTGCCTGTCAGTGCGGTTTAGTTCATAGGTTTTCCATTTATTACTTAGGAGTCTAGGTTAGGTTTTGTTATTTATTTTATAGACCGTCTAGACGACATCAAGTTTTTGGTGCCGTTGCCGGGGACACTTGGCAATAGCAATATTAGCTTTGACTAGTTCTTTGTTTGATTTTTTTTTTGGTTTATTTTGGGTTCTTTGAGTCCGTCTTGTGTGCTTGTCTTCTTTGTGCTAAGTGCGTGTCTAATCTAGGATAGAGTCTTTCTGTTTCTCCCTTTCTTGTGTCTTTCTTTGTATGCACAACACTCGCTCGCTGGGATCACCATCTTATTCTGCTTTCTTAGATCCCGAGCGAGAGCTACACGAGCGCACCCGTGACTTTCGGGAGTGCTTGAAACAGTTTTGTGAAAACCAGGTACGTCCTATTAGACCTATTCCATTTCCTACTATGGGCGACGCTGATCCTCCAGTGAGGCGTTGTATACACCAGAGGGCCAGTTATGGGGTCACGGGCGTCAGATCTCTGATCACCAGCCCCGCCATCCCAAATGCCAATTCCTGGCAAATCCCATCACATGTCATGAGTACGATAACTCATGCTACTCAGTTCCATGGCCTTGAGGATGAGGATGCACCTGGACACTTGTCCCGCTTTGTTCGTATATGTGATACCTTTAATATCACGGGTGTATCTGAAGACGCTATCTACTTGACTTTATTTCCATTCTCGCTCTCTGGGCGTGCATCTGCGTGGCTTGACACCCTTCCCGACAATTCTATCACCACATGGGAGGATCTTCAAGCCAAGTTCTACAAGATGTATTATCCACCTTCCAAGGCCGCTCACCTTAGGGATCAAATCCACTCCTTCCGGATGGATCCCGACGAGCCCTATCACTTGGCCTGGGAGCGGTTCAACACGCTGTTGAGCCGATGTACCCAGCATGGTCTATCAGACTGGGCGATGGTGGAGAAATTCTACAATGGTCTCACTTTCGAGAAGCAGCAAATGTTCAATACAGCTGCGGGAGGCCATATCATGGAGAAACTCGAGCCAGCAGAGTGTGAGGAGAAGTTCGAGAGCTTCGCTAGAGCCGAACAGTAGTACCCATCTTTTAGGACTTCCATTCCTAGTGCTAGATCATCCACCACACCTCCTAAAGGAGTGCATCAGGTCACTCCTGATTCTAGCGTGGCTGCTGCCCTCGCCTCTTTAGCTAATGAAATTAAGGAACTGAAACTTAGTGCTCAGCGGTGTCAAGTGTGCAAGGGAGGTCACGACACCCGTGATTGCCCGGTAAATAATCAAGAGCATGTGAGCTATGCTGGCAACCAGTACCATAACTGAGGGTATAACAATCAGAACTCATTTGGCTCGGGATGGAGATCTGGACATAACCCACCAGGGTTTAATGATCGTCAGCAGTTTCGACAGAATGGAGGAGGAGATATAGGACCTAGCATGGGAAGCAGTGTCGACACGACTTCGATTAAAGAGATGCTTGAGACGTAGACACAGCCGCTTGCCCACCTGGTCCAGCAGGACAGGGATGCTAGGCAGAGATTGGATAGCCATGATACTTTACTGAAAAATCAGCAATCGGCATTCCATGATCTACAACGCACGGTTGAGGACATCGCTAAGAGTCTGAAGGACAGGGAGGTCAATCTTCAGGATCCAACGCTTCAGTGATGGCCATGTCGGTTAGGAGTGTGGAGGAGAAAGAGGTTGTAGAGGATGACTCCTACTCCAGTCTGTACAACATTCCGTCACCTAAGGAGGTCAAGAAGATTGACTGAAGGGCTTGATTCGCTGAGATCGATGCCAAGATGGCCGAGGAGCAGGTATACAAGGAGATAGTAGTTGAGGTGCATGCCGATAAGGCAGAGGAGAAGAGGAAGAGGGCGGAGATTAAGACCCCCGAGATTGACTTGACGCGTGTTCCCTACCCAGCACGTTTGCTGCCATTTAAGCAAGCTAGGGAACACAGTCACTTCCTTGACTTGTTTAAACAACTAAAGGTCAATCTTCCGTTGATAGAGACCCTCCAGCGCATGCCAAAGTATGGCAAGTTCCTTAAAGATATTCTTTCTAACAAGAAGAAACTCGATGAGGTCTCTAAAGTCTCACTTAGTGAGCAATGTTCTGCGATGGTGCAAAACAAGCTGCCAGAGAAACTGGGAGATTTGGGTCGTTTCACGATCCCATATCACCTTGGAAGTTTTCCTTTGCACCACGCGTTGGCCGATCTAAGTGCTAGCATTAATCTGATGCCCTATTCCTTGTATAAGCAACTAGACCTAGGCGAACCACAGCTGACGCGCATGAACATTTCCTTGGCTGACCGTTTAGTCAAGTATCCACGGGGAATTATGGAGAATTTGTTAGTGAAAGTAGGTAAATTTGTCTTCCCCGTGGATTTCGTCATTCTGGATTTGGAAGTAGATGATGGAGTCCCACTCATCCTCGGGCGCCCTTTCTTGCACACCGCCAAGGCAGTGATTGATGTCTTTGACGGGAAACTCACACTTCGTGTGAGGGATGAGTCAGTTATTTTCGATGCCACTACGTCTGTGAAGGATGTTGGCGAGCATAGCCACTCCGTGTGCATGCTTGATGCCCCCATAGACGATTATGAGGACTCCAATCCGATAGTGAAGGTGGTTGATGAAAACGTAGGAGAAATGATAGAGGAACCACCAGATTGGTTGGAGAAGTTTGAAAAGAAATTGGTAGGTTCCTCGTTTCTAAGTGCTGACGATGATGGTTATAGTTTGAATGATATATTAGCACAAGTAGGGTCAATAATATGTGATACACCCTTGGTGGAGAGTCTAGAGGATCATGGTGGTCCGGTTGAGAGAGTAGAGGTCATTCCCATAGTGAATTCCATTCATGAACCTCTACTCGTTACCGTTGTGCACTCTGAGAGGGTGAGTGATGAGCCGACCCCTAGTTTCAGTGCTCCTAGGTCTAGGCCGCCCCGTAAGAGAACCCGTGCTTCAATAGATTCATCTAGGTTGAGGGTAATGAAAACCCCAAGTGTGGGGATGTTTAGGGAGAATAAACTGCTAGGCTACTTGAATCGTGTTATTTTTGGACCAGGTAGGTATAAGTTATGGTGGAAGGACCTGAGTGGTAGCTACAAGAGTTGGTTGTTGCTTATTTGGTTTTTGTGGAGGTGAAAGCCAGTAGACCGCGAAGGATGAAGGCGGTTCCGGTTAGGATCAAGGAGAAGCCTCCTGATAGGCTTGTTTGATTCTCGGGTAAGTGCCCAGGATGTAGAGTTTGTTTGCATTACGTGGTCCGTGTTAGTGTCATTTTCTATGTTTTTCGGTACTGTGTTTTGTATGTGTCGTGTTTTACAGGGATTCACGCTTGATTCGGTGAGGAAAATCGTTGGGAACGACGTTCCAGGTATGTTTTGCATTGGTTTTTATCATCGGAACATGTTTTCATGAAATTGGGTGAACAAGAATTTTAAGAAGCAAAAAATATTCTAAGTATAAAACATGAAAAATTTCTTAACTTTCTGTAACCAGGGGCTTTTCGAGATACGCGAAGCATGACCATAAGTCTCTCGCGGTACGCGAGAGACAAATGGGTTGAGCCGGCTAGTATTTCGGTCCCTCGCGGTACGCGAGGGACTTGGATTACTTCTTCGCGGTACCCGAAGATTCCCTGAACCCTTCTTTTTCCCTTGTTTTCCCATGGTCTCCCACATCGGCCACCGTTCACCACCATTCATCACCATTACCCGTCACTATCATAACCACTATAACCACCCTCCATCATCATCTCTCATCATCCATCCATCATTCATCATATCATAATCTCTCATCATCCATCCATCATTCATCATATCACATTATCCATCATCTATACCATCATATTCACCACTCAACACCGACCATGGGGAACTAGGAACCCGTTCGTAACCGAGGATCCATCTTGCCGTAGCATTCATGTCTATGTGTTTGTCACACATCGGGTACTTGTCCTTGCATTTTATCCAGAGTCAGTTTGAGTTTGTGTCTTTTATTTGTTTCAGTTTAATGTTGCGGGTTTGTTGTGAGGTTTATTTTATAGATATTCTTTGTCTTGTCCGTACTCAATCTCCATTCGGACGGGACCGGTGCTTCTATCACATTGTAAAGGCAACCCAGCAGTATGTGCAACCGCGATCGGAATGCTATACGGTGCACATGAGGAAGAGTGAAGCCGAATACATTGATTGGCATATACATTACCAGCTAAGTCGCTTCCTGTTTATTTTTGAATTTTTATTCTTTTTAGTGTGTCTTGCTTCACATTGAGGACAATGCGTCTTTCAAGTGTGGGGATGTGAGTGTTTTAGTTGTGTCTTTATAAAAATCCAAAAATACAAAAAAATTTAAAAATTTTGAAAAATGTCCTTTTAAAGTATAAGTTTTTGCATAATAAATGGAAAATGATAGTACAACTAAATCTACTTGTTGAGTTTAAATGAATAAATAATAGAAAACGCGTCTAATTAGTGATATTTTGGTAGACCCAGCCAGCTTGAATAGCTTAAATAACCTGTGATTGTTACTTAGGATTAATCACGTAATAATATCATGATATCTTGTGGGTACTCATCTTAGGGTGTCCGTAATACTGAAACTGTCAAAATAGGGTGATAGGTACCACGTTAAACTAATATTTAGAGGTTTTTGAAAATTATTCTTGGCACACCATTTCTCTTTTTATGAGAATAAATCCGAGTTGGGTGGCGCCTGCAACCATAAGTCCATCCAAATAATGAGTATAATTAATAAACTGAAAGCTCGAGTCTTAACCTACGTGTTTCCCATGGGGATGGTGACTCTGTGGATACGCCTATGGGTTAATTCTTATGTGCTTAATCGATAGACTGCATCCTATGTGCTATCTTCCGGGATGGTGACTTGGGAGACGCACCCCTAGGTGAGGTTGATTCATATAAATTTAATAATACTCATCCCATTCGTTCCATAATCCATTGATTTCTAAAAATCTGTAAATCTTAGCTTAACGTGGTGGGAAATCTATATGGTTTAACCCGTACCTAAACATGACCTTGGGACGGGATTAGGTAGAGCTGTAACTTCTAAGTGTGAGTCACATAAATAGATTGATTGTTGTATAAATTGGAATTAGAACACATTACGGAGGCTAGATAATTGGTGATTGGGTTTAATCGGACAGAAATACTGATTATTGCTTTTTAACGCGTGAGTATATTTGAACTAATTGGTAATTGATGGTTAAGTTAGATCTCAGTTATGATTCCATTACAGACTTTTTCGAGGACGAAAAAAGGTTAAGTATGGGGATTTTTGATGTTGTGCAAAACACACATCTTTATTCCTTTGTTTTCGTGTCATTTTACTTAGTTTTATATTTGTTTTGAGTTGTTTTTGTTTTGTACTGAGTCTTTGTCATGTTCTCAGGTGCTCGTGGAAATTACAAGTGAAAACCCGAAGAAACCGAGAACCTGAAACAAGCCCGAAGTTCAAAAGTGAAAAAATGGGAAAATTGCATTCTTCGCGGTACGCGAAGATCCGAGGCACATCTCTCGCGGTACGCGAAGATATCAGGAACTAGGCCCGACTGTTTTGTCCCTCGCGATACGTGAGGGCTTGCTAATTGTCTCGCGGTACGCGAGGAAACCTTAAATCCGTAAAAAAAAACCCTAAAATCGATTTAAGTAGATTTGTAATCCCATAATCAGGAGAGTTCGATATTCCAGCTGTCTGGGGAGTTGCTAGAGGCGAATTTAGGAGCTTGGAAGGTGAATCAAGGCTAAAGTTGAAGACTTTGCTTCCGGGTTCGTTAGTTATAACGTTTTCAGTTTCAAGTTTTGATTTTTATTTGTGTTTGATTTGTTTTGAAACCTTGATAATGTTTAATTCTTCTGTTCTAGTTGTTTTGAGCATGATTCTAGGCTAAACAATTGATACTGCCTAGGTTGCGATGAATGCTTGTTAAAGTTTCAGTTTTTATCGGTTTTTGGATTCGTTTGATGGATTTATGATTTTGTAACGATCCTAGTATGATAATTATGATGAATATGCGTGTTTGAATCTGATTGTGTGAGTGATTTTAATTCCTTGCGTTGATTGTAGTTGTCTGCCAGTTTGATTAGCGTATCTAGGTCATAGATCTTAGGGTTTGTGATTTCGGTGGTTTGCTAGACGTAATAACCATAGGAGTTGTTTTTGATTGCTGATTAGAATTGAATGTGTATCCTAGTTCAATACCCGAGAGGTGAGAATTAGTTGTCTAGTCTTCCTTACTAGGAATCCGAGTGTTAACAGTCTGAGAGGGCGTTAGTATTAGGTGTCTAGTGATTGTTGCTAGTTCATGTCATAATAGTTATCCTAAGATTACCCCGTGCATTCCTTGAATGTATTGTGGACAGTGAGACTGAGAGGTGATCTGTCTTTAGGGTACATTATCATTGTTGGAAATAACCGAGAGGTGATTCAACCATCTGGTGATTTATTACATCTTTAGGTAGCTTAGTTGGTGACACCCTGAGAGTGATTAGGGATCCACTAGGTTGTATAGAGTTGTTTCCTTAGAAACCCAGATCCATCATAGTTTCCAGAACCGGCAGAAGTTGTTCTTTGCAAGTAGGATTCCGACCTAGGTAGTATTCTTCCCATCTCTTGATTTCACCTTTATTCTTGTCTCTTGATAGTTTGAATAGACCTATATTTACTGCTTTCATTAGCCTAATAAGTAGTGTAGTCAACCCCCCAAACCAATTAAATTTTAAGTCAAAGTCTAATTAGGTTATTCAGTGTCTCTAGGGTTCGATAATCCGGTTTACCATTAAGCTGTGCTACACTCGATAGGTCCACTTGCCTGTCAGTGCGGTTTAGTTCATAGGTTTTCCATTTATTACTTAGGAGTCTTGGTTAGGTTTTGTTATTTATTTTATAAACCGTCTGGACGACATCAATATTTTTTGCTAATTTAATATCATTACTAATGTTATTTGTTGTCGTTGTTGTTTTCATCATGTTTAGGAGGTTGTGTACTCACTTTTTGAGCTATGTGCAGAGTTATATTGAGTTTGTTGAATCTGATTTAAGAGTCCATAGTTTTTCTTATGGATAGTTGACTGGCATGCCATATAAGCATGCATTGGCGGTCAACTAGAACATGGTTGTCAATGGTATCGAGGTTGGCATTCCTAAAAGCTAGGTCTATCAGGTTTGTTAGCTGGACGCTTGGAAGAAGTTATATAAACATATAGTTGATCCTATATGTTGGAGTTTTATGGTGTTATTTCATCTGTTGGTAATACTTTAGGGGCCGTTTCTGTCATTATTCAATAGTTGTTATGTTTTGGTATTTTCTATCAAGTATGATAGTTGGAGGGGTTGTTGTGTCAAGTTTTATTCTTAGTTTGTTAATTCGTTGTTAACAAACAGATTAGGGATATAAAGTGACTTAGTTGATTGAGATCGTTTGATATGTTCATGTTCTTTCATTCTTGTTTGTAATTGATTTCTAGTTCAATAAAGAGTAATCGTTTAGTGTGGTGATCTTTGATTCAATATTCTTTGAGTGATTATTATCACTATAAATGGTAGAGATATATGGTCCCCATATGACTTGATAAAGAGATTGAACACAAAAACCATTCACGTGAGGTTGGTTCTTTATTTTGTAACTAGGTTAAAATCCCGTGTATTACACGGGTTGAATAAATAAAATGTTATATATTTAGTAATAAAAAATTTATATTCTTAAAACCCGTGTAATACATGGGTTGAATAAACCAGTATTTATTTATTAATATAAAGATTATTATTTGATATTATTATTTAATAGAATTGAGAAACAGAAAAATTAATATTTATTAGGAGAGAGAGACGAAAAAATAAAGGTGGGAGTAACCAGAGAGTGACATGTGTCCCCTCATGGTTTTCCTTTATTATATATATATATATATATATATATATATATTTTAACGGCAACGCTAGATATTCTAAGATAATTGAGTTTCCCCGGGGCAACACCTAGAACATCTAGGACAGCCCATCACAGAAGGAACCCCCCAACTGGATAAACCCTCTGACCTGGCCACAAACCCTTTTTTGCTGTTCACAGGATTCGAACCCAAGACCTGCACTATGGGAAGTTTTTGAGCTACCATTGCACCAAATGGCCAACGGTTTTCCTTTATTATATAATATAGATATAGATTGTTTTTACTAAAATATTCCTCAAGTGAAGAAGGTTTAATGAAAAGCTTTAACAATATTAGTTAGGTGTAATCAAGTGGATTCAAATGATAATTTTTATAAAACCTTTGTATTCAAATAATAAAATTTAAAACTTTAAATTCAAATGATAATTTTTAACACATTAAATTTACTTCTTTTTATATATTTGTTGAAAGAAAATCATAAAAAGAAACGTTGATACCCGAATACGTGGATCAATATTTGTTGATCTTCGACCTCCGATTTTACACCCCACTTTCTCCGTCTACTCCTTCTCAGGTAAATTCACATTTTCAAATTGATTTCACTTTCATGTTGCTTCTTTTCGTTCATTTTGCTTCAATTTCAGGGTCTAGTAAGAATGGAGTGTTCTCACCGACCAGCAGGCTAATGGCTATGTCGGCCAGATCTGAAATGAAGGTCACGTGCCAGGCAGCCGCCGACCACGTTCCGGCTATGGAAAGGAGGAAGCTCATGCACTTGTTGCTATTTGGTGCTCTTACTCTTCCCGCCGCCGGCATGTTGCTCCCTTATTCCGATTTCTTCCCTCTAAAGGGGTTCGTTCCTTCTCTTCTAACCCAATTTTTTTTTTGCCTCATAATTCCATCAATTAGTCAAAAAACTTTCCATTTTTTTAACTACCATTTTTTTGGGACAAAGATGTTCTTGATTCAGATTGAGCACCCACATAGGGGTGTAAACCCGGATCATGAGCTTTGAGACCGGCTTACCGAAAGCTTGAATTGAGCCGAGCTGAAAGCAGCTCGAGCCTAAAAATAAGCTTGTTTAGTAAACGAGCCCGTGCTTCACTTATCAAGCTCACGAGTCTATTGTTTGTGTAGTTTTTATTCGTTATACTAAATATATATATATATATATATATATATATATATATATCTAATAATAATTCGTACATATAAAATTATGATAAAAATAACTAAATAGTATATTATACATATATAAATAAAAAAATATATAAATAGTTATAAATATATATACAAATTAATTAATAAATAGTAAACGAACCGAACCCGAGCTTGAAAAACTACCCAAGAGCAGAGCTCGAGCTCTTTGTAAGTTAAACAAGCTTAGGCTCTCGACTCAACTCGTTTACACCCCTTTAACCACACAAGTTAATTTGATCAAAGTAGAGGGTGTTTGGATTTTGCAGAGGTGGTACTATTGCTAAATATGAGGTTGGTAACTCCATTATAGCATCAGAATGGTTAAAGACACATGGACCTGGTGAGAAAACCCTTACTCTAGGCTTAAAGGTAACTAATTTGATCCTGCTACTGTTTCTTTTAGGGTGTCTGGATTTGCATTTTGGAACTGTTATCTGATTATTTTGACTTCATGTCTCATTATCAGTTTTTCAAGTTTGGACAAACAGACTATCGTTGTGATTATCTGATGATTCAAGATCATGCTTTTGATTATCTGATGATTCAAGATTATGCTTTTGATCCAGAGTATTAAAAACTTGACAATTGTTGTTGAACCGAAACATATTGTTTTGAAGTGTTGTTAAGTATGTGACATTTGTATGTGATCTTGTTCATAAAAATCACAGGGAGATCCTGCATACCTGATGGTTGAAAACAAATGGAACACAGTAGAGAAGAAGTTTATCTGCCCGTGCCATGGTTCCGGGTACAATAACCAGGGCACAGTTATTAAAGGTCCTGCACGTCTGGTAAGTCTATGTGTATGCGTTTTTATTGATGAAGTATACGTTTCTAATGCAACGTCTAGTGTTAACAGTCTTTGTGTAAAAATACACAATATCAAACCGAAAATGACAGAAATCCACTCTTAGACGGCCCGATTTGCTGTGAATCGGGATATGAAGTAGACAACCAGACAAACTAATGAACAGACTAAATATAGACAATTGAATGGTAATTTTTGTGTGTATTCCTTGAGCAGCCACCAACTCCTTATATAGGGGCTTTAGAACGCGATTGCAGGGGAGAAAAAAGGAAGATGATCATTTCCTTCTTGAGAGGATTTCACAGCAAATAGATAGCAGGAAGACAGCGAAGATGGCTGCAATTTAGGGCTGCTCCAATAAAAAAAAATATCTTCTTGACCCTCCAATATTTGGGAATAACATCACAGCCCCTCAACAAAAAAGAGAAACACAAAATTAGAACAAAAAAGATAAGGAAGAAGCTAATTGAATTATATTTCAACATCCCCCCATAATTCAAGTAGCAAACATGTCTATAAGACCAAGTTCTTTACACAAAAATTTGTGTTGCTCAGCACCTAGACCCTTAGTAAAGATATCAGCAATTTGTGATGCTGAGTCAACTTTTTCAGTTTTAACTATAACTGCTTGTATTTTTTCACGAATAAAATGCAAGTCAATTTCAAAATGTTTAGTCCTATCATGAAACACAGGATTAGCAGATATTGATAATGCAGCTGGATTGTCACAAAATAGTTTTACTGGTAAATTTATGTCAACCTTCAACTCATTTAACACATTTAGAAGCCACATAACTTCACATGTAACGTTACAAAGAGCTCTGTATTCAGCTTCTGCTGTTGAACGGGACACTACAGATTGCTTTTTACTTTTCCAGCAAACTAAGTTACCACCCCAGAATATAGAAAAGCCAGAAACAGACCTCCTTATTTAACTTACATTTTGCCCAATCAGAATCCACATAGCAATATAAATCAGAGGTGTTACCCTTTGTAAAAGACAAGCCCTTACCGGGGGATTGTTTGAGATATCTGAGAACTCGAAATGCAAGCTGCATGTGTGATTTTAAAGGACAATGCATATATTGACTCAACAAATGAACCACATATGACAGATCAGGTCTTGTTAAGGTAATATAAATTAACTTTCCAACCAACTTTTGATACTCAGTTATATTTTCTATCAAATCATCTCCAGGTAAAGCATTATCCTTATTATAAACTACGACATTTTGTTCAAGAGGGGTGGCAATTGGTTTTGATCCTAACATTCCAAATTCAGACAATAAGTCAAGACAATATTTCCTTTGAGACAAAAATAAACCAGACTGGTCTTGTAACACTTCAATACCCAAGAAAAACTTTAGCAATCCAAGATCTTTAATTAAAAATTTTGAGTTCAGGAAAGACTTAATAGACTCGATTTCATTAGTATCACTCCCGGTTATTACAATATCATCAACATATACTAGGAGAGCAATAAACATTTTTGAATCTGATTTAACAAACAAAGAATAATCACTGACACTTTGCACGAACCCTATTTCTAACAAGGTACCGGACAATTTTTCATACCATTTTCTTGGAGCCTGCTTTAGACCATATAAAGACTTTACCAACTTACACACTTTTGTTTCATTAGCAGAAAAATAACCCTCAGGCAATGACATATAGACTTCTTCCGTTAAATTTCCATACAGAAAAGCATTATTAACATCTAATTGATAAAGATTCCAACCCTTACTAACAGCCAAACTTATCAAGCATCGAACAGTGACCATCTTAACTACAGGAGAAAATGTCTCATCGAAATCTATTCCCTCCTGTTGACTATAACCCTTGGCAACCAGTCTTGCCTTGAACCTATCAATTTGACCATTTGATTTATATTTAATTTTATAAATCCATTTACATCCTATCGGTTTTCTACCGGGAGGAAGATCAGACAAAACCCAAGTACCATTTCTATTTAACCCTCCATTTCTTCATTCATGGCTACCACCCAATTTGGATTTTTAACAGCTTCTTTAAATGTTTTAGGTTCAAAACTTTTATCAAGTTTACTTATAAAGCAAGATTGTCATGTGACAGCCTTGAATAATTAACCACCTTTTCAACCCCATACTTTACCTTTCCTTCTACCACATAATCAGTAAATTTTCTAGGCATGTTAGACTTTCTAGTAGACTTCCTAGCATCAACTTGTTCACTTGAATCATGAGACTGACCCTCAGGAGGAGTATTCTTTATTTCATTTTCATTCACAGGTGTTGCAATAGTTTGGCCACCACTGTTGACACCTGAACATTCACCGAGACCTGAGGTAGTATCTGAAGCTGAAGTAGTATCTGAATCTGCCAGGTTCTCGGTGATATTTCTGAAGTCAACCGGCGACTCATTACTGTTGTCATCACACTGTAAAATATTACTATCAATCTCCTTCTCATCATCATTGGGTATTGAACCATTCTTAGAAGTCTCTGAGTTAAACTATTTTCAAAGTCAAAGAAATTTAAATGATTTATTTTAGAATTGGTATGCAAATTTTTATAATCAGGAATAGATTTAAATGGAAAAATTGATTCATAAAACTTCACATCCCTTGAATAAAAAATTAGTTTATTGTCCAAGCTCCACAATTTATACCCTTTCTTTTGATTTGAATAACCAAGGAAAACACATTTTTCTGCCCTACTATGAAATTTGTTATGATTATTTAAAACTGTAGAAAAACAGAGACATCCAAAACTTCTAAGATGGTTAAGAGAAGGTTTAATTCCATATATGATCTCATAAGGTGATTTTCCAAGCAAAACAGATGAAGGAGTCCTGTTGATCAAATAGGTAGCAGTTAAGACACATTCACACCACATATTAAGAGGAATACTACCTTGAAATATTAAAGCCCTAGCAACATTCAATAAGTGTCGGTGCTTGCGTTCTACTACTCCATTTTGTTGAGGAGTATAAGAACAAGACGTCTGATGAAGAATACCATTTTCATTCATAAATGATGTAAGACTTTTATTCACAATTTCTGTTCCGTTGTCACTCCTAAAGATTTTAACATTTTTGTTAAACTGATTTTTCATCAAACTACAAAAGGTTTTAATATTACTTAGAACCTCATCTTTAAATTTCAACATAAAAGTCCAAACAGATCTTGAAAAATCATCTACAACGGTGAGAAAATATTTGTATCCTTCTCTGCTTGTTACTTTGTATGGTCCCCATAGGTCTAAATGAACCAATTCACCCATTTCTTTAGATTTATGATCACTCAAAGGAAATGGGTTTCTGGTTTGTTTAGACCTATGACAAATCTCACACGGAACAGCAAAAGAATCAGATGCATTTAAATTTAAAGTCGATTTTAAAATATTCAATACTTGATCAGACGGGTGTCCTAGCCTAGAATGCCACAAATCACTAGGACTTCCACTTGAACTACTACTATTACACACCTTGAAGGGTCTAGATTTATCCTCAATAACATACATACCATCTACTTCATTACCAATCATCAGAACATTCTTTTGCTTCAAATCCTGAATGTAGCATTAAAATTCATCAAATGAGGCAATCAATTTGTTGTCTCTAAGTAACTTGTTAACAGACAAAAGATTCACACTGTATCCAGGTATAACCAACACATCAAGCAATGTTATGTTTTCATATAACTTGATATCACCAATTTTAGTTACTTTTTCAGAAGAACCATTTGGATGTTTAACCCTCATATTAAATTCAGACATATCAATCACATTAATTAAATTGTTATCAGACATTGTCATGTGTTGGTTAGCACCTGAATCTACTATCCAACCATGACTTTCAACAATGTTAGACACACTAGATGAAGAGAACCAGTTCATTTGAAACACACCTGCCATATTTGACCTTGAGTGTTCTGGAGCAGCCTTTTCACTAACAAGAGCCAATAACTTAGTAATTTGTTCATTTGAAAAAGGGAAATTTGAATTAGCATTCATCCCACTTGACTTATTTTGATTCACATAATTTTTTGTATTATTTTGACTATTATTATTGACTTTAGAAAAATTTTGACCACCTTGTTTTGAATCATATTGAGTCTTTTTAAAAACAGGAGGATAGCCAACAAGTTCATAACACCTATCAACCGTATGTCCAATCATGTTACAGTGAGTACATTTTAAATTTGGATTTCTTCCAATTTTCTTTTTATTTTCAGAAAATTTAGAGTTGAAAGCAACAGTTGAATTTTTACTATTAGAAGTGATCCCCCTGTGTGATTCTTCTTGTGAAATAATTGCAAAAACATTTTTAACAGTTGGCAAAGGATCTCTCATTAATAGATTGGACCTTATGGATTGATAACTGCTATCTAACCCCATTAAAAATTGCATTAATTTCATTAGGTCAGAAAAATCTGTGAATTCTTTTGAAGCTGCACAAGAACAAACAGGTAATTTAACTAAAGCATCAAATGGACGCCACATAGAAGTCAACTTGTGATAATACTCTGAAACAGGTAAACCAGATTAAGTCACAGAATTGATTTTTTGATGCATATTATAAATCACGGATCCATCAAGTTTGTTATAAGTTTCTTTTAACTTTGTCCACACTTCAGCGGGATTTTTTGAAAAAACTTGACCTTGATATAACTCTTCAGAGATAGAGTTTAAAATCCAAGACAAAACAATTGAGTTACATCTATCCCATTGAAGAGCTAATGTTTCATTACTAATGGGTCTCACACATTTTCCATCTACAAATCCTAATTTGTTTTTTACTTGTAAAGCAAGACTCATAGCATTGGACCAAATCACATAATTTTCAGTTCCTGTTAACTTTATACTAACGATAGACACGTTAGCAGTATCACTTGGATGCAGATAAAGAGGGTTACTAAAATCAAGATCACTTATCAAAGTTACTTTATCCTTATCCTTATTAGCAGATTCAGACATATTGGAAGATTCAGACAGGACAAATAAGTCAAGCACAAATCAACAAAATGTGAAGACCAAGAATTAATTCAGAAAACAACCACCAAAATTGCAGCACATATGATGCAAAAATAAAAAATAAAAAAAGAGGGAGAAAAAAAAAAGCCTTACAAAGTACTCCAGCAGCCAAAAAAATTAGAGGACTTACAGTGATGTATGGATGCAGATCGAAGTAAAAAAAACAGTATAACGAGTCACCTTCAGCAAACAAGCAGCGAACTAGACTTAGGGTTTCAGATGCGAAACCCTAGCGAGCGAAGAGCAACCTCTAACCCCCGATAAAGAATGCAGCAGCGGAACGAAGAATCCAGACGATCCTAGGGCTCTGATACCATGTAAAAATACACAATATCAAACCGAAAATGACAGAAATCCACTCTTAGACGGCCCGATTTGCTGTGAATTGGGATATGAAGTAGATAACCAGACAAACTAATGAACAGACTAAATATAGACAATTGAATGGTAATTTTTGTGTGTATTCCTTGAGCAGCCACCAACTCCTTATATAGGGGCTTTAGAACGCGATTGCAGGGGAGAAAAAAAGAAGATGATCATTTCCTTCTTGAGAGGATTTCACAGCAAATAGACAGCAGGAAGACAGCGAAGATGGCTGAAATTAGGGCTGCTCCAATAAAAGAAAATATCTTCTTGACCCTCCAATATTTAGGAATAACATCACAGCCCCTCAACAAAAAAGAGAAACACAAAATTAGAACAAAAAAGATAAAGAAGAAGCTAATTGAATTATATTTCAACACTTTGGAACTGGCTAATGTGGATATCGAAGATGACAAGGTGGTGCCGTTCAAAAAAGAAAAGCCGTTCAAAAAAAAAGATGACAAGGTGGTGTTTGCTCCATGGACAAACTGATTTCAGAACAGGTGATGCTCCATGGTGGTCTTAGAAACTACTTTTAGCGACTGTAGCATATGTTTGTTTCGTGGTTGTTGTTTTAGATTGCATCTTTTAGGTTTAAAATAGTTTTGAATCACTATATGTCACACCCCAGTCCCATGTACTAGTTAGAGGTGACGCACGGTACAAAACACACCTGGAAACTAAAATCATCATCTTTTATTACATAAAAGAAAACATTGTTTACATTTGTGAAATCAAAATATTACATAACATTTTATCATCGTTCCTAGCAAGGAACATATCATATCAGGACTTATAGTTCCAGGCATGCCCATCGTATGTTTCATTTCATCAGTTCATTCTAGCCCTGGAATGTCTTCCCTACTGACTACCTGTGGTGTGCTTAAAAATATTTGATAAAAGTAGGTCAGTATAAAGCTGGTGAATTCATAAACTAAAATAGTTTATCAAAATGACTTGCCAAAGTATCTTGAACATAGTCATGGGGTTCCACCCCCTCTCATAGACAACTATGAGTAATCATTTTGTATATATATAACCAAAGACCGTTCCACGGGCCCTCTCCAACATGCCGTTCCACGGGTCAAGTGAAACACAATAAGCGCTTGGAATACGTTATATATAAACAATCGGTGCAATCGTTTCAAGATTCTCAAAATGTTTTTATAAATTAACCGTGCTTAAAAATGGAGCATAACATACACATGGTTATTTTAAATGCATCACAATTTAAGAACTCACCTCGACAGTATTTCGGCTTATTGTATCTGAAATATGGCAAACACCTCGGACAAAGCTCCTAGATATATAATGACATTCCTTAATTACACAACCCTAGTTTAATGGTATTTAATCAAAGCTTAATGAGATTTCGAAACCTAATCTTAGCACTATTTATGACAATTTGGGGTCGGAACGTTAGAAATCGGATCTTCAGAGTGAGAGTGTGTGTTTTGAAGTGTGGAATATGTGTGAATTGATGCTCAAAGGCTGAATTCGGGTTTTCTATTTATAGGCTAGATGTGCATCCGTAGCGGGCCGCTAACAAAGGTGGTGGCGGTCCGCCACCAGCCGCAATTCTGCCTTAGGGACCAAGTAACAGACTGATATGCTTCACCGTGTCGGTCCGCCACGCATGATTGCGGCTAACGAACCGCTAAGGGTTCCCTGGCGGACCACCATAGAGTTTCCACGCGTCAGGATTCGCCTGCTAGTCAGCAGACACGTGACATGTCATCATTGTTCCCTTGTCCACAACGTAGCGTACCGTTAAGCTACTGGGTAGTGGTCTGCTACACTCCAAAATTCAGAAATTTTACTTTTTTTGTCTTTGTTCTTTAGAATATTCTATGTAAACTCTTCAACTTTAGAATATTTTTCAAATTGCAATGAAATTTGATTTTGAAGTTTAAACTTCGACTAATAGTTTTGGTCATTTAATAATTTTTTTAGAACAACTGTTTCTACCTAAAAATATTTTGGTCAAAACCGTGTTTTACTTGAAATTTAACAACTGTTTCTACCTAGAAATTTAACATTTTTATTCACTTTGTTTTACTTGAACGCCGTATGAACTTACCTAATCCATCTGTTTTTCCATGCTTAATTCTTGTCGGTGAAAATAAAACTTTCTTTAAAAAAACATGAAATGTGATTTTGCAAAGTATGACATTCGACCAATCAGTCAATCACCATATACCAGTGTTTTTACGGCTCGACCAGACCGGCTAATCAGACATGTCGGGTCTGGAACCGGCTGTCCAGCTATATCTTTTTGAACCGTTCTTGTTTGAACCTATCGGTTACCGATCAAACGAGTGAACCGAACATAATTTTATTTTTTCCTTAAAATCTCATTACATAAACTACAAAAGGCATATAGCTAATAGCTAATGGCTAATGTTCAAACAACTATTACGGAATTTTTTTTTTTTTGTCTTTTCCTCTCACTTTTTGTTTTATTTCTTTTTCTCTCTTTCATCTTCCTTATACACGTGGCCGCCCACCAGGTAATCAAAACTTATCACTAAAAGTTACTTAAAGATGAAGAGGAGAGCCGAGACTCGAACCTTGGATCGACGTGGTTAAAACCCAGGTGAATCACCCTAAAAGCTAGACCTCATTTGCATGGCTCAGAAACTAATGAGAAGAGCAAGGATTAAACCTGAATTACAAGGAACAACAGATCTCTCTCTTATCACTCCACCACCGACTCAATGGAAATGCGCCGGGTTAATTACTAGTTGATTTAGTAATTCAGATTTAATATTTTATTTATTTGTACGGAAACATAGTGTAAAACCTGATCTTCCCTCCTATTCTGAAATCTTCGAAGTTTCAACTTTAATCCAGCGCCAAATCTACTACAGTTTGGGGAAAGAAGAAGAAGATATGACAGGGGAGATTGAGAATAGGCGTATTAACGAAGAACACAAAATTTGGAAAAAGAACACACCGTTTTTGTACGATTTGGTCATTACACACGCGCTCGAGCCCTTCGCTCACCGTTGAGTGGCTCCCGGACCGTGATGAGCCCGCCGGGAAGGACTACTCCTTTCAGAAGCTGATTCTTGGGACCCACACATCCGAGAATGAGCCTAATTAACTTATGCTAGCTCAGGTTCAGTTACCCCTTGAAGATGATGCTCATCATCACGATGTTGATGATCGCTCCGATTTTGGGGGATTTGTTCCGCCAATGGCAAGGTTTATTCTAATGTTGTAATCTGTACTCACATGTTATATAACACATAGCATGTAACTCAACTTCACTTTATTTTTTATGATTTTTTCTTGCAGATACAAATAATTCAGCAAATACATCATGATGGAGAGGTGAACCGGGCTCGCTATATGCCTCAAAACTCGTTCATAATTGCCACCAAAACAATCACTGCAGAAGTTTATGTATTTGATTGTAGCAAACACGCATCTAAACCTCCTCTAGATGGAGCATGCAGTCCTGATTACCGAAGGATATGGCCTGTCATGGAGTAAGTTTAAACAGGGTCATTTGCTTAGTGGTTCTGATGATGCTCAAATTTGCTTATGGGACATCAATGGAACTCCCAAAAATAAGTCTTTGGATGCTATGCATATAATGGTATTGAAGGTTGAATTGATTTATTGATGTAAATTGCAATTGGATTTATAGCCATTTACAGGGATGTAAATACCGTATGTACAGGAGATAATATAGGTAACAAACCATTGACCTAATCTATACAAGGCAATTGAATCAATTAAAATAATAAACATATCTTGACTATGGCGAGACTAATGTATATCCGTAATACGCCCCCGCAAGATTGAGGTTCCACCGGAGACGCCGATCTTGGAACGAAGTTTAAGAAATGGACCTCGACCCAGCGGTTTAGTGAGAGCATCAGCCAGTTGATCTGTAAAATTAACATGTAGAACTTGAAGAGAACCATTTGATACCCGTTCTCGAACAAAGTGATAATCAAGGGCAATGTGCTTCATGCGAGAATGATACACCGGATTAGCACAAAGATAAGTAGCTCCGGTGTTGTCACAATAGAGCTTAGGAGAAGTTGTGGCGGTAATGCTAAGCTCAGTTAAGAGGTTTTGCACCCATGAGATCTCCGATGCAGCATTAGCTAAGGCTTTGTATTCAGCCTCAGTCGATGATCTAGAAACAGATTTCTGACGTGCTGATTTCCAAGAGATTATATTGTTGCCCAGATAGAGAATGTATGTTGTAGTGGACCTGCCCCTGTCAGAAATACCACCCCAATCAGAATCAGAGAATGTCGTTAGGTTCAGGGAAGAGGTACGATTGAGAAATAAGCCATAGTGAATCGTTCCTTTTAAGTAACGAAGGACACATTTCAGGGCTTGCCAGTGAAGTTGGGAGGGAGAATGCATGAACTAGGAAAGCTTGTTAACAGCAAAACATATGTCAGGACGAGTAAAGGCAAGGTATTGCAAGGAACCAACGAGTTTTCGGTAGGGTGTAGGGTCGACAGAGGGAGAGCCATCCGATGGTGACAAGGTAACAGAGGAGCTTAGAGGAGTAGCAACTTCCTTTGCCACATCCATGTGAAAGAGAGTGAGCAAGTCTTGGATATGACGGTGTTGGGAAAGGAAGAGACCCTTCGACGTGGAAATAACCTCAATGCCCAAGAAGTGGTGAAGAGGACCGAGGTCCTTGATAGAGAATCTGGCAGCTAGAGAGGTGACAACATGGTCAAGAAATGCGGTATTGTTACCCGTGAGAACGATATCATCAACATAGACTAAAAAGTAGACAACAATACCCTCATGATTGTAAACAAAAAGAGACGCATCAGCAAGGGACTTTCGAAAACCAAAGGAAAGTAGGAAGTTGGTAAGTTCCAAGTACCAAGCACGTAGTGCTTGTTTTAGCCCATAGATGGATTTTCTTAGTCTACAGATGTGATTCGGGTATTGAGGATGGACATACCCAGGTGGTTGGACCATGTAGACATTTTCATGTAATGTACCTTGAAGGAACGCGTTGTTAACATCAAGTTGTTTGAGGGGCCAATTCATGGATAGAGCAATAGAGAGAACCGTACGGATAGTAACAGGTTTCGTAACAAGGCTAAAAGTGTCAAAGTAATCAACACCATGTTGTTGGAGAAATCCTTTGGCTACTAAGCGAGCCTTGTATTTAGCAATGGAACCATCTGGATTTCTTTTGACACGAAAGACCCATTTGCAGCCAATGGGGTTGTGAGCAGATGATGGGATAAGCTCCCAAGTGCCATTATGGAGTAAAGCATTAAACTCATCATCCATTGCTTTTTGCCATTTTGGATCTTTAAGCGCCTGAGTATGGGTGGTTGGTTCAATGGTAGTAGGTAGGGGATGAAGAGTAGATGTGTTAACAAACTTATCACTAAAATACTTAGGATTAGGTTTTTTAGGTCGAGGTGGTGGAGAGACATAAGGAGGGGTAGGAGAGGAAATGGGAATTATGGTGGATGATGAAGGTGAGGAGAGTGGGCTAGGAGGTGGAGTAGGCTGTTGGGCCGAGGAGGGAGGGGAAGTTGGTAAAGATGTATGGTGGGCTGAAGAAGGGGACGGAGGAGAGGGGTTAGAATGTGCATGTGGTTTCGGTCTTCTGGAATATGTTTGAAGTGGAGGGGGATAGTGGTGGATGGTGTGGTAGGCGTGGAAGCTTATGGGGTAGGTGAGGATGGAGATGGAGATATGGGGGAGGAAGATGGAAGATGTGCCATTGAGGATGGAATTGGGGTTGGAACATGATTATTTATAGGGGGTTGAAGGAAGTTAACTGCAGTAGGTAAGGTTGTGGAGTGGGGAGAAGAAGTCTGATAAGGAAATTGAGTCTCTATAAATTGCACATGCCTTGAGTGAAAGACACGGTTATGAGATAGATCAAGACATTTATAAGCTGATTTGGAGGAAGAGTAGCCAAGAAAGAGGCATTTAGAGGATTTAGGTTGTAGTTTGGAGGTGGAATAGGGACGAAGCCAAGGATAACACAAGCATCCAAAGGGTTTTAACTTGGCATAGTTAGGAGGGTTGTTGTGCATAAGTTCAAACGGGGTTTTATTTTGGAGTACGGCCGTGGGGAGGTGGTTAATTAGGTAAACCGCAGTTTGAAATGCATGGGACCAATAGGTAAGCGGAAGACCGGCATAGTGAAGTAAGGCCAAGCCGGTTTCCACAATGTGCCGGTGACGCCTTTCAGCGGTATCATTCTGTTCAGGGGTATGGGGGGAGTGGTGAAGTGTGAAATTCCCATAGACTGAAACACGGGAATGAGACTTTGATATTCTTCACCATTATCTGAAAATATGGATATAAGTGGTGTTTGGAAATATTTTTCAACCAAGGTTTTAAATGTAGGAAACAATTGAGCAACATCAGACTTTTTCTTTATCGGGTAGAGCCAAACATACTTAGAGTAAAAGTCAACAAAGATGATATAATAAGCAAAACCATCAACATATTTTTGTGTAGGACCCCATAAATCAGTGTATACAAGTTACAACGGTTTAGTAGCTGTAAAAGAAGTTTGTCCAAATGGCAATTTATGACTTTTATTAATAGAGCAAGAGTTACATTGAAAATTTAAAAAAGACAAAGACTTAGAACATGGTTCTAGTTGATGAATAATTGACTTTAAAACTTTAACAGAAGGATGGCCCAAAGTGTGATGCAAGTCAAGCAGAGAGGACTTGGTGGTGAAGTTGATTTGAGGTAGAGTTTTCAACACAGCTTGATAGATGTCATGGTCGTTCTCCCCCCGCATAAGAAGCGCCCCCGTGCGCAGATCCTTGACAAAAAATGTGTGGGAAAAAATTCCACATAAACATTATTAGATTTGCAAAGTTTAGCAACCGAAATCAAATTTCTACGTAAATGAGGAACACACAAAACATCAGGTAAAGAGAGAGAGCGAGAGGAGGTTGAGAGAGATGTGTGACCAATATGAGAAATAGAGAGACCCTTACCGTCACCAAGGATGATTTCGTCGGGACCCCCATATTCCGAGACCGAATGTAGAGTTGAGCGATCTGAGGTAACATGATGTGAGGCTCCTGTATCAAACATCCAAGGGGATGATGACTGAGTGGGCTGAGAAGTGGTGACATTGGCAACTGGTGTCGAATGAGGTGCATTCATGGCCGGGGCATGTCCAAAAGAGATGTTATTCTCTCTAAGAAAGCGAGAGAGCTTTCGACAGTCACGGGTATCATGACCTGGTATTCTGCAAAATTAATAGAAAGTAGAACGTGAAGAACGATTACCTCCATGTTGAGAGTTGTTATTAGACCAGTGCCCACGATTGTTTCGTGGCTGCCCACCCGGACCAGATCTAGCAGGTCGAGAATCTGCTGTAGAAGAAGGACAGCGTCCAGATTGACGGTGAGTATAGTGTGTTGTTGCAACCAATGGAACAGATGGAGAGGTTTCTTTGAGTTGGCGCTCACAATCAACCGGCATATCAAAGAGTTCAGGGAACGATAAAGGGGTTTCCCGAACCCTAATAGCAGCTACAATAGTGTTGAACTCATCCCCCAGTTGATTAAGAATGTGAACTTGGAGGTCTTCCTCATCAACAGGGCTTTGAGCAAGAGCTAGTGCATCCGAAATAGACTGCATATCATGAAGAAATTCAGTAACTGAGCGATTACCTCTTGGATTTTTGGTGAGCTTGGACTTCAGCGAGATGATACGTGACCGGGAGGCACTGGCATAGCTGGCCGTGAGACGCTCCCAGGCTTCACGAGCAGTGTTGGCCGACGATACAATCGGTTGAATAGTATCTGAGCAACTACCAAGGATAGCGCTTAGGATGATCTGATCTTGACGATACCAAGGCAGGAAATTAGGGTTCTTTTCTCCTGTTTTGTTGTCAAGGAACTGCAGCGGTGTGGAGAGAGATCCATCGATGAATTTTTCACGGTCAAATCCAATTAGGGTGGATTGGATTTGTTTGCGCCAGACCGGAAAATCGGAGGCAGTAAGTCTAATCAGAAAGTGGGCTGTTGCTGTGATGGGAATGATGGTGTCATTAGCCATGATCTTGCAGCGATTGAGTGGTAGGAAGAGGAGGATCAAAACTCGGTGGAGCTATGAAGAAGCTCTGATACCATATAATAGTATTGAAGGTTGAATTGATTTATTGATGTAAATTGCAATTGGCTTTATAGCCATTTACAGGGATGTAAATACCGTATGTACAGGAGATAATATAGGTAACAAACCATTGACCTAATCTATACAAGGCAATTGAATCAATTAAAATAATAAACATATCTTGACTATGGTGAGACTAATGTATATCCGTAATAATGCAAATATATAAGGTAACTTTACATGTTATAGAATTGTCATCTTTGTTGATTTTAATTACACAAAATGAGATATAAATGCTTTGCCGGAGTTCATTCAGATTATCTTGCAATTTGGTTGTCTTTTAAGACCTTTTTGCCATGATTTTAACTTCCATAAGAAAATGCAAGCATGACAAAACTTTGTGTTGTGGAATAGTTAGTAGAAGATGCACATATGTAGATTATGATGCGATATTTTTTCTTGTTGCCAAGGTTGTAAAAATTGCGATTAATCGCTAGTCGGAAAAAAAAGAGGGAATTTTGACCTAGTTGCCCAATTAATCGGAAATCGGCTCTAATCGGCGCTAATCGGACCTTATCGCGGCTTTCCGGTGAGATTCAGGTAGGTTTCCGGCTAAACTCTAGGAATTCCGGCGGATCTCTAGAAATTACGGCCAAGTTAAACAAATTTCTTTATTAAACTAATTTTTCATATAAAAATGTGTATATATACATATAATTTTGAAAATTACATACAAATCTGAAAAATTATATATAAATCTGAAAATTACTTATAAAAATTCCAATCCGATTAATCCCTAGTCGGTACCCACCGTCCGACTAGCGCCTAGAGATTTTTACAACACTGCTTGTTGCACAAACACATTCAAGTTGGTGAATTCACTTACGTTTTTTCATGTTAAACAGGCTCATGATGGTGTTGTTGAAGATGTAGCATGGCATTTGAGGCATGAATATTTGTTTGGTTCATGTGGGGATGACCGGTACTTGCACATATGGGATATCCGGTCTCCATCAGCTACAAAGTCTGCCCAAAGTGTAATTGCTCACCAAAGTGAGGTAGGTACAACATTTCATCATATGAAAGTGATTATGCCGAAAAATCTAAATCGGATATTTTGTTTTTAATAAAATAGGCTGTAGGATATGGTGTGTGGATGTATTTTGGCTGTTTGAAGTTGCAATATGGAGATATTCATTGGTTGATTGTTTGACAAATACAAATTGTTTAGGAATTCATACATTTAGTGACCAAAAAGATTATCTAGTGAATAAAAATAAGAGGTGATTAGTGCAGATGGAGTAAAGTTCCTGAATTATATTTAAAAGAATGGACAAATAGGTAATTATATTTTTCACTTTTTTTTGCTGCAGCTGTATGAAACTGATTATCCAAAACTGAAAGACGATCACGAGCATAATCATTAATGTGATATCAAGTTCTAAAATTTAAATTCAAAAAATGTCTTTTGGAAAGAAAGTTTTCTTTCTAGGATACTTAAGTTGGTTCTATCTTTTCTGCATAAATTGCTACATATGTTAATGATAATTCATGATTTATTTATGTGTTTTTGGTAGGTTAACTGCTTAGCATTCAATCCTTTTAATGAATGGGTTTTGGCAACAGGGTCAACCGACAAAACTGTGAAGTTGTTTGATCTGCGAAAACTCAACCCTGCTCTCCAAACCTTTGATTTTCACAGGTAGTAGTTCTTGCATATTTGATTTGATTTGTCTTTTTCATATATTTTTATTCTACAACGTTAGTTATATTGTTATCTTATGTTACCATAGGGAGGAGGTGTTTCAGGTTGGATGGAATCCACAGAATGATACGATTTTAGGTTCTTGTTGTCTTGGTAGGAGAATCATGGTGTGGGAGGTATGCACTTGAATTTTTCATTATTATTGTGGTTGTATTTTATGTTTATTTTTATTTAAATACCTTGAGATACTGGTGGTTGCTTTCTTTTTTTTATACCTTTTGCATATGCATAAGATAAATTGTATTAGCAAGTGAGGTAAGTTGTAGTCGTCCGTCCACTATATATATTTATACACATAACATTTGCATGCACATAAGTTTGAATTGGAATTCAAGTGTAAGGAAACAAGTAGAGGTGGAAAAACGGGCGCGTCAGTTGAGTTGGGTAGTGGGGTCACAACAGGTTGCGGTCAAAACAAGTAATTTATTGTATGGGTGTAATGGGTGGGGTTTGGTTCGGTAGTGTAAGATGGTAAAAGACTCAATTGATTATTACTGAATAATGCATTACAATATATAGAGAACAGAATACAAACCCTAGATACCTAATGGGCCCGTGGGCTCACAATAATAAACCTAATATCCAATACTCCCCCGCAGTCATAGCGGAAGTAAACCGGACGCTAAGACTGGAAAATAAAAAAAAACATAAAAACCAATAATAATAAGATAAACATGCTTAGATTGACTCATAAATGTAAACTTTTGCCAACAAATCCATATTGTGATTGATGTTGCCGTGCCATCCATATTTGTTTGATTGTGCTATCCACAGCAATGGACCGTAGTCCTAATCTTCAAAAGGATGTGAATTTTTTTTTCATTGGTTCTTGGTTCCCGGAAATAGGTAAGTCGACGACCGGCGACCGTAGTCGTGTGGCGGTGTGTCGAGGCTAACAGGCGGCGATCACTTGGATCCGTAGATCAAACATGAGATCCGTAGATCTAAAAAAAAGAAAATATAATCTAATCAAACCATAGTTTGAGATCGGTGGGCTAAAACACCGATAAAATAAAAAAATAAAATAAAAGTGACGCTCCAATTTGGGAAATCATTAACCTGTTTTCAATTAATTTGAAATTTTTTTAGTGATGTCATGATCCACTTTCCAATTTAAGTTCATATTCTAAGAATATTATTCTCAAGCAAACACATATATAACAAACATATATCATGTTTGGTGACAGTGAAGGCACTTAATTGTCGGCGGCAACGAGAAACAAAGTCCTTGAAAAATAAATGCCTTAAGAGCAGCAGTCAGAATCTTGAATCGAAAACAAAGCTTTATTCGAACGAGAAACATGAAAATAAAAGAAACTAAACAGAGAACGGAGGTGGGACAGGGCGGCGGCGGCAGTGGCGGCGTGCCGCCGCCCTGTCTAGGGTTTCATCTTGGTGGAGACGGCTAGGGTTTTTATTTTTTTGTGTAGAGCAGCGGAGAAGAAGAAGGTAACCAGAACCCTAAGGTTGAACCCTAAGGTTCTGATACCATGTAAGATGGTAAAAGACTCAATTGATTATTACTGAATAATGTATTACAATATATAGAGAACATAATGCAAACCCTAGATACCTAATGGGCCCATAGGCTTACAATAATAAACCTAATATCCAATAGGTAGATCTGAAACAGTTTTTGTCCAAAATTTTAATTTTTTTACATAATCTATATTATTTCATTAATAATCTAGTCTAGTCTTTTAAATAACATTGATTTCAGTGTCGATAAGTAGGACCCATTTGACCCGCTAGATATAAAACATTTAACCTGTTTCAACTTTTTGCAGGAAGTTTATGTTTTGTTGATTTAAACACTTTATACCATTAAATATCAACTGTTTGTTTACTGTTCTTGTTTGAAAACACAGGATTGGCCAGGAACAAACGCTTGACGATGCTGAAGAGGGGCCACCCGAGTTGCTGTTTATCCATGGTGGACATGCAAGTAAAGTTTCGGATTTCTCATGGAATCCATGTGATGACTGGATGGTTGCTAGCGTTGATGATAACATACTTCAAATCTGGCAGATGACTGAAAATATCTACCACCATCATCATCATCATCATCATCATCATCATCATCATCATCATCATCATCATCATCATCATCATCATCATCACCACCACCACGACGACGACGACAAAGGAAGTTATATGAACATATGTCATAAGAATTTATATTTATACCTCGTAAAAAAATACTTTTTCTTTTATGGAATTAAACAGTTCCTTTTTTTTTAGAAAAAAATTATGTTCAAGTAAGCAAATAGAAAATATGTCATGGTTATAAGAGTCTATCTATCGCATCTAGACTTTAAGGGCATAGTGGCCTAATTGTCGAGGTAAAGTCGGGACCTAAAAGATCGAATGGAACATTACATAGACAAGTAAATTCCTTATGAATTCCAAGGTACTCTCTTTAATTAAGAATTACGGGATTCATCATTCGAAAGAAAGTAGACTACTTAAGAATTTCACATTTCATTTATGTCATAATTGAATATTATTGATTTTTACAAAGTGTGTTAAAGTTTTTACAAAATGAACATCATCAAGGAAGCTATATGAACATGTAAAAAAGCTGTTAAAAGTTTACAAAATGACCTTATCTTATTAAAAAACTTAAATAACACCCACCACCACCACCCTCCTTTAAGTTCGTTCTTGGTTTATTTTGAAATACCTTATTAAAGAGCACGGCTCGCAAACACTCGAGCACGGCTCGCTGCCGCGGGGACAAAGCGAACTTCTCTTCAAATGTCTTGACAATTTCACTATATAAAGCATTCGTCAAAATTTTCTGGGCTTTAAGGGGGGCGGTGTCTTTAATATAGAAACCGCCAATATCAAGATCGGGAAGAGAACTATGCAGAGTGTCCAACGCACCCCTGTAATCAGAGTCAAACAACCCACCACCACATTCACGAAGAATCCAACTAAGAAGTTTAGGGAAATTAGGGTTTTCAATATTTTTTATTTCTAAATAAAGGGGTATATTGGTACAAAAAAAGTAATGGATTTTTTATGATAAACAATAAATAAAAATGTTATATGGTTGAGTGAACAATGACGTGTGTAGTTTATGAAAATGTAAGACTAGAATCATAACATTTCCTTACCACATGGAGGAATTGTATAGTTAACTCTTTTATCTTTTTATTAAGAAGAGGATGTAGAAAGATATATAACTATAAAATAACTGTTTCTATTTTTTGAAGGACAACAAACTCTTGTATACTCATAACTTCTAAACTAGACTTCATAGTAAATCAATTGGTTGAATGATCATTTTAAATACATCTTAATAACGATTAGCTAAAGATGTTCTATAACATAACTATTTACATTATGACCATTTGATATATCATATCGTTTTATAGTATTACTAAGGAAAAATACTTGATTTTACTTTTGATAAAAACTAGAATTATACCCGGCGTGTTGCGACGGGAGGCGCATTTTGACGATTCGGTTACGATCGAACAAAAACGTAGGTAGAAATAAACATGTTGCAGCGGCTTCTGAGGGAAAATGCTAACTTTTACCCACGTGCGTTGTGGCGGCGTGTTAAACCGCGAAAGAAATTAACGTACTCGAATAGGCCTCGCGTGTTGCAGCGGCCTTTGAGCGATAATGCTAGCTTTTATCAACGTGCGTAGCGTGTGTGTAACCGTGGAAAAATTAACGTTCTTAAAAGCTTATAAAACAAAACCAAAACCTTTCGATAAACTTACCTTGGGTGAAAAGAGTGCATAAAATTTATGGTTATAAATTAAAACGTAACTAAAAAAATATAGCAAGAAAAAAATAACATTAAATACGGTAGATTTACCTTGGGCGAAAAGGCTTCATAAGCCTAAAGCGAAGAAACCACTCCACCAAACATATCTTATGGTATTCGGTTTTTGAATTAAAGCTTTAATATGTGGATAAGATTAAAAAAAAAGAGTATTGCTTACTTTGTTTGTACACAAAGTTGAAAAACATGTACAAAAGCTACAGTTTTTTTCCCTCACAAAGAATACTTGCTTTTTAATATTAACTAGTAGGGAACTCGCGCGGTGCGACGGAGTGTACACGTTACGGGTTTGTACTTGTATTTTGTTAGTTTATCCATTGGTTTGTAGTCATGTGAATAGATTTTAACAACACATGCAGTAGCGAGCGATGACAATTTAAAACACGGTACTCGTTTTTTTTTTTTTTTTGAGTTTTCTAATTTGAGACATGATAACTACATAAGGACGCATGTCATTTTGCAACCTTGTAAAACTATCTAACTCTCTACCTTCTTTTTAGAAAAGGGCAGTTCCCTTACTAAAAACCTGGGACATTACCCCAAGCCAAACAAAAACTCTAAAGAAATACAACAAAAAAACAGAAAGGAAAATAACTATGAGAAAAAAACTTAACAAAAAAAATCCAAACATAATGACATCTCTAGCCCAAAGGCAGTTTAAAAAGTAAATCCAATAAAAACAATGCACCAAGTCTGATCCATATATACCCTGTGAATTTTTTATGAGTGGACCATAACATAGTCAGATCAGATGATTCAGCCCATTCATAACAACATAATTCATAGCCCAGGCGCCAGTAGGACATAGAGAACAAGAAAACTGACTAATCCAACTCATAACAACATAACCTCTCTACATTTATTTGAATAAAATTTACCTGGGCACTGCCCATTTCCCAAAAAAAAAAAAAAAAAGATCTCTACATTTATGCACTTCTGTTATCTTATTCTGATTATTCAAGTAGCAATAATCACTTTGAATATGTGCTTTTAAAGTTTGATAATAATATGCTTCTCGGCCTTTAAAATCTCCTTTGAAATCTTCCCTGCTTCAGTCCGAGAGATGAAAGTGGCGTTCTTTGACTTCTTCCAATAACTTCCAACTTTACCTACATTAACAACCATAGCTACTGCTGTTATTATGGTAAATGATAAGAGGACTATTCTATGTCAAATGAATGTTATAAGAACTTAAGCTGAACTGGTACATCCTAATTCTCAAAGGAAAAAAAAACATGGTTATGTATTATATGATATAAGGACTATTAAAATCACCTCAAAAAAAAAAGAAAGTGGAATGCATTTTTTTTATAAGCAGTTGGTTGGTATATTTAGCTAGTTTAATAGATATTTCAAACAACAAAAGGCATTTATAATAACAAAGAATCGTTTGCGGGTCAGCATATCTCAAACGGGTTGGGTAACAAAATGTAGCTAAAATGGGAAGCGATCAAACCGGTAGAAAGTCGGCCCAAGTGTATTATTAATGCATACAACCTCCTACATCATTTTATTCAAAGATCTAGATATCCCTATTATAATAAAAAAAAACTAAATTTTTTGCTACTTGTCACTCTCATATTCAACCTCACACTTTTTTTCCCTCCTCTCTCTTATTAAATACATTTTTTGAATAATGATTTATATTAAAAAAAATATTAATTATACTAATAAAACCCATTTATTTTAAATTATCTCTTATTTTAAGAAACTTTAAATTTAATTATGTAACTTTTGTTTTTAACTAAATATTGATGTAAGTCAAATTAAATTAAATAAAAATTAATGTATTCAAACTGTGTAATATACGGGTTTTTAAAGATATAAACGTTTTATTACTAAGTATATAGCGTTATATTTTATCAATCCATGTAACACACAGATTTTTTAAAATACAAAACTTTTATTACTGATTATGTAATAAAAGTGTTTCAACGTTCAATTATTCATTATTTATAAACTTAACAAAAAAAAGTATTAGGTCAACCGGACACCACTCCTACTAAAAAAGACTCATTTCAACCTAAACTCAGTTCTTCAATACACTACTTTAAGAACAGGAATTGCATATAATATCTGCACAAATGAAACAAAATCATTTAGAAAACATAATATTATATATAGGTCATCAACCCACTTATTATTCATCAACTTCTACAATTATGAAGTTGAGTTTTATGAGATTGTACTCAGATTTCACATGGTAAAAAGTACCTCAATAAGATATTGTATGTACTAAAAATTACCAGTCCAGAACAATGAAAAAACTAAACCTTTCTAAGTAGGCTACCATATGGGATGTAAAAACAACAAACACATGAGTAGCAAAGAAAAGACAAACCTTCTCCAGCTACAATAAGGGAAAGTGCATGGGCATGAGACAAC
Organism: Smallanthus sonchifolius; assembly: GCA_023525975.1. NCBI lineage: Eukaryota > Viridiplantae > Streptophyta > Magnoliopsida > Asterales > Asteraceae > Smallanthus > Smallanthus sonchifolius. Next base: position 25,326,564 of record CM042043.1, read on the forward strand.
ACAACTTCCTCCTTTACACCTTCAACAAAGAAAAGACAAACCTGTATTTGCTTGAAATATGGTGTTAAATTTGGTCATAAAATTCTTTGAATTGAAGTTTAACTGTCAAAGTTTTAATTTTTTGACTTTTTAGGTCCTGCCTTGCTGCTGCGAGAGCAGCTGCGAAACCACCAGTATGGACTTTGACCTTCCAGTTGATCCTAATGAACTAACATATTGTTTCTGCAACCAAGTTAGCTACGGGGGATGGTGACATGTCACAATCCGGATGCAAGTATTTTAGAGGTTGCAAATGAACATATTTGGTAACGGGTCAAAATGATACTTTTGTGTGGATTCAGGTCGAATTTTTGTCCACAAAAGTTTACCTTTTTTTAATAAATAATCAGTCCGTCAAATATGATTTACAATGATGTTTTATAATAATAATCCATGTTTTGGAAGATAATCATTCTGGATCTTTTTATGCATTAAAAGTACACTATATTTTGACTTTTGACCAATTTCCTTTTAATCTACTTTTCTTTTCTGACTCATTTTACCCGTTAGAGATAAAACATAACCAGTTCAACCCATTTATAAGTAAATGGGTCTATATTGCCACTTTTTGTCGGGTTATAACCAAATACACTAATGAGGTGATAACATGTCCGAGGTGCAACATTGAATTGTTCCATTATGTCTGTGTTGGTGTGAAAGAACAACCTAAAGGTAAATGGTACAATAGCGATTGCAACGGGATGCAAATGCGTCGAGAGGGAAAATAAAATTCATAAGCCTTTTCTTCTTAGTATGAAAGGGAGATCTGAAGATCAGGTAACTCGAAATTGTGTGTCCTTTTATTATTTGAATTGATGTTTTGTACTACATTTAGTCATTGGTAATAAACTGCTTATTAATACTTGACCTTTGGTATGAACATAGGGTTCCTCATTTTTGTGAAGATATATTGCTAGATGTTCTTTAGTGTTAAATATTTTGACCTGCTTATTGGTATGGGTCGATCTAATTAAGCGACCAATTGTATGAACCGCGCATCTGCAATTAGTTTATCGAGTTCTTGATTACATACAACAAAGAATATTCATTTGGTGCAAAAGTACAAGTGAAAACATCATATGATGAGGGAGTTTGAATGATTTTAAATCATATTTTGGTTCAAAGTTGGCGGTTGGTAACTTGTCCAACTCCTTTGATACATAAAGAAAAGCAACCACCATGCCCGCTTTCTTAACCCAGAGCCCGACCCGTGAACCACCTTTACCTGGTACGATTCTTCTTCTATAGCTGCTTTTGTGGCATTCAAATTTGTAATATTTCTTTTACCTAAGTTCGTGTTAGTAGCATCTTTAATCTTTAAATATCAACAGTATCTCCACATGCTTTCTTATCGATAGCTTGATTTGGGTTGTGTTTTATTAAACAGGTCGAAGAGGTTGAAATAAAAAGCTCAATTTTTTATTTGTACCTCATAAATCTTTTTATTCAAAGATCTAAAGTATTACAGTGACAATATTGTTTTTCGATCATGTATTGTCTTATTTTGTTTTATTTCTTTAGTTTGATGCAAAATATTATTTTATAATTCATAAATCTTTATTATTAACTATATAACATTACATTTGTTCAATCCGTGTAATACACGGGTTTCTAACCTAGTTCCATTATATATTCAAGAAATCTTAATGCTTATTAAAGCTATGATGGTATGCTATGAACAATCAACATGTTATAGAAATCTAGGTTTTCTATTAATACATTGTATATACTATTCTAGAGGTTGTTGGGGGGGGGTGGGGTGGGGGGGGGGTTGTTCTAAACTAGGAGAACTTCTACAACATGTTGATTATCATATCATTCCCTCATATTAATAATGTGAAAGTGATAATCGGGACACAACAAAAGTTGAAATCGTGTCTAATAATCGTTGTAAATTACATTACACTTTTTTTCTTTTCTGTATTTGAAATAAATGAAGTATGCTTTTCAACCTATGTATATCATAAGTCTAGTAAAAACTCTACACTTTTTTACCAACTCTAAACATACACCAAAAGCTAGAAGGATAAAAGTATGTCTAGTGATTATTAATCACGTACACGGCGCGAAAAGTTATATTATAACACTAATTTCCGTTTTGTTATATCCAAAGCTTTAATATAACAATTTAAACTATATGCATTCATTTACAAATCTTTTGGGTTTTTTTTAAATCGGTTTTTTAATAACCTTTCTCTTGCTTAATTTTTATAAGGTGAAAAACAAAAAAATATTTCAGTTTTCATCCCAAAACTTCGTGACAACCATTTCTTTATAAAATTTCTAGTGCATTTCAATTAGAATTTTTTTTATTTTAAACACCGGATGCATAAATGCTTCGATTATTTTACAAATCTTTGTGACAATCATTTCTTTATAAAATTTCTAGTGTAATTCAAACAAAATTTTTTATTATTATAAACATTTCGTTACGTCCAAACTTTTTTACTTTTAACAGTTGAACTTTGATCTTTGTATTCTTTTACCCCTTATACTTTCACATAATTACAATATTAGTCCCTCTAGTATTATATCTTTTAAAATTGAGGTGTTACAAAAATAGAACGTTTTGAATGTAAAAAGTTCGAAGCTTTAACGACTGGAAATCACAGGCCAGATCTAGGGTTTTCTGTTGGGAAAGAAGCTCGCGCAGGCGAACTTGACTTAACAAGTTCGCCTGGAACCGTTTTTGGCGAACTTAATAGGTTCGCTGAATCATGTTCGCCCAAAGAATAATTATGACGAACTTACCTAAGTTCGCCTAAACTCAAAAGAAGAAAACTTACATAAGTTCTCCTAAGCTAAAAAATAGCGAACTTATCATGATTCAAAGATAGAGAACTTGGTATGTTCGCTTAAGCACAAATCTTAGCGAACTTGTTATGTTCGCTTAAGTCCAAAATGGCGAACTTACCTAAGTTCGTCTAATCCTACGTATAGAAACGTCTAGTGTCGTTTAGGATCATTATCTTATATTGTATGTCCTAATTATACAGATGGTGTGTGACCCTAGTGATGCTTACTGACCTGCTAGTATACTTCATGAACCGCTCATTAGGTGAGTTTTATGTGCCCCTTATGTGTTACGTGTAAACAATTTTAAACGTTTTGGGGTTGAAGTGTATACATGATAGGAATGAATGTTATGAATGCTAAATATAAAGCTTTATGTGTTACATTACGAAACATGATGATTTTAAGAATGATAAGTATGTTTATAAACAGTGAAGTGAAAATATGACATAACGTATAAGAATGTAATCTTGCTTTACACACACACACACACACACACACATATATATATATATATATATATTGCTTGTTATGTATGAAGAAACTTTATGGATGAAAACGATGATAACGGCTACTTCGGTAGACGGACGACCACTCGACTTTTATGCAGTCAGAATTTAAATTCTTGAAAGGTAGACTAAACTCAGGCTACTACGGTAGAATCAGTCACTCAATCGATATATATATATATATATATATATATATATATATATATATATATATATATATATATATATATATATATATATATATATATATAGTAGGAGAACTTCTACAACATGTTGGTTTTCATATCATTCCCTCATCTTAATAATGTGAAAGTGATAATCGGGACAACAAAAGTTGAAATCGTGTCTAATAATCGTAGTAAATTTAATTACACATGTTTTCTTTTCTTTATTTGAAATAAATGAAGTATGCTTTTCGACCTATGTATATCATACGTCTAGTAAAAACTCTACACTTTTTTACCAAAACATACACAAAAAACTAGATGGATAAAAGTATGTCTTGTAATTATTAATCACGTTGACGATGCGAAAAGTTATATTATAACATTAATCACGTGAAAAGTTATATTATAACACTAATTTCCGTTTTGTTGTATCCTAAACTTTAATATAATAATTTAAACTATATGCATTCATTTACAAATCTTTTGGTTTTTTTTAAATCGGTTTTTTAGTAACCTTTCTCTTGCTTAATTTTTATAAGGCGAAAAACAAAAAAATAATTCAGTTTTCATCACGAATCTTCGTGACAACCATTTCTTTATAAAATTTCTAGTGTATTTCAAACGGAATTTTTTTTATTATTATAAACACAAGATGCATAAATGCTTCGATTATTTTCCAAATCTTTGTGACAACCATTTCTTTATAAAATTTCTAGTGTATTTCAAACAGAATTTTTATTATTATAAACAACGGATGCACAAATGCGTCGATTATTTTCCAAATGTGATTAAAAATGCAAGCCACCAATCTATACATACTAATAAATAAAGATTTTGGGGTGCCACATGTCACTCACTCATGCCTCCTCATATTGGTTTTCTCGCCTCTCTCTCCTAATAAATGCACCATTATCTTATTAAATAATAATAAGATTATAAATATATTATTAAAGAAGAATAATAATTATATTAAATAAGAATTTAAAATATAACTAATTAAATAAAAATACTAATTTGTTATATACACACACATTTCCACTTGATATATCTCGAGACTATCATAATATTCTAACAGATTAGGACGTATTTATAAATTTATAAGTTTTATCTATTTTTAATATACAATCTCGTGTAATACACGGGATTCTAACCTAGTATAATATAAAACTTTTGATTGTAAACATTATCATAAAGTAAATAACATTAAATTCAAAAACTAAAACGTTGTACATAAATTACATTTTTATCATTGCGTTATAGTATTAGACATGATTGTAAAAAATGCATAATGGTAATTTAACAAAATACAATATTTGGACATCTATAGTTTCAAAATGTAACCTTAATACATAAATAAAATTATTTAGCGTAGTAGATGTTTATATTTGAAAAATAAGATTAGGAATTCCTCAATGAAAAATACATAAGTCCATCAGTGTAAGATAAAAGCATTATATCAAGAAATGGTTATGTTGGTCGATTCCATCCTACTAACTTCGAGAAATCTTCTACATATATGACTAAATAAAATGCTATGTAATAGTATAGTTTTTTTTAATAGCAAAAAAAAAACTACTCTATTTTTAGACCAATAATCCTGAATCACACCATTGCCCAGGTTTGAACATGAGACCTCCTATTTAAAAAACATATGTCTCAACCAAATGGGATAGCCCCACATTTGCAATATAATATGTTTTTAACAATCAAAATATGTGTTTAATTTGAATGGAAACACTTATTTTTTAAATATATAAATCTAGTGAAGTGCATGAGTTAAGTTTATTTTCATTATTGCATAAATTTAATGCATACTTTATTGCTAAATTTATATTAACTAAAGAAAATACAATATTTTGACATAAATTAACATCTATGAGTGCATTCACTAATATTTATATTTTAGTTAAATTACTTACCATAGTGGATGTTGAAAAATAATTAACTCATTCCTTAAAAAAGGTAGAAACGGATGACCATAAGGACTAAAAGAAAAACAATATATCAACAAATAGTTATGTGTGATGGTATATTTTCATAGGTGGTATGAAACTGAATATGTTACATTAAAGAAAACTAAAATGATGGTATGCTATGAACAATCGGTTTTAATGTAAAGAAAGAAAGTTTATTTTATTTTATAAAATTAAGCTACCTTAAAGAAAGTTGATCAAGTTTACAATTTAAAGTAAATATAGAACTCACCAGCGTTAGCTGATTTTTTGGTATGCATGTCAGGTACTAAAGTTAAAGAGAAAGTACGAGTAGAGGATCTGTGAGGGCTCGACACATGGACTACCGGGTTGTGTTACTAAAGACTAATAATCCATTTCTCGATAGTTTATGTTGAACAATGTTTCATTTAAAGTTTTAATTGTTTATGGATTTATGAATGTTAAACGAGACTTATGCTGTAATAGTTATTCTGATTTCCAGTTTAAGAACTATGTTTGCTAAATTTTGTACCAACTATGAGATGTACCCGATTTAGGACGTTTCATATTACGTGGCTTATTTTTTCAATACTTTCTAACATCACATAAGGGACTAAGACGTACAGGATTTGAAATTTAATTTGTCACTACTTACTGATTACCAAGGTCTAAAAATGATGCTCTCAGTTTCAACAATTTAATATTACATACTTGATTGTTCCTTTTTTTTTCAAATATATTTCATCACACATTGACATATTGCAGTACAAGCAACTTAATTATATCATTGTGAAAATCCTAAATAATATGATTTTTGTTGTAAAGAAAAAAATCATACTTCTCGACATATTCCATTTTGCCTACATAAACTTTGTTATCAACAAAAATAACAAAATATTTGTTTGATAGGAAACGTATTTGTATTACACCATGTGAGTTATGAGTTAGTTTTGTATAAAACCCTAAGTTACTCATAACCTTGAACGGCTCGACCAAAATTACCATGTTTGTATAACTAAATTATACGTTATTCAAATTAGTTGTGCATTTACGGTTAGATTAATGACCAATCTAAGACTTTTAAAATTTAAATTTAAGTATCTTAAGTAAATTTGTTATCATTTTTTAGAGTTAAGTGTTTTTTGCATCCCTGTGATTTGATAAAAATTGTCATTTGAATTCAAATGTTTAAATCTTGCCATTTGAATCCAAAGGTTTGAAAACAATTGCCATTTGAATTCATTTGACTATGTCTAATTAACACCGTTAACATTTTTCGTTAAACCTTAGGGGTATTTTAGTCCAAACAGTTACAAAATAAATAACAAGTAAGCCATATGGCACCATTTGTTTGAATCATAACCATAAAACACCAATTATCGTAAAAGTAAAATAAAAATAAACAATATGATATCAACAGTCCATGAATCATAATCGTAAAACACCAATCATCGTAAAGTAAAATAAAAATGAACAATATCACATCAAGAGTCTATGAATCATAACCATAAAACACCGATCATCGTAACCATAAACTTTAAACCAAAGACTTCTGTGATGCAACAAAACTGGCAAAAATACCATGACTACTAAACCAAAAGACGTTAACATGACATAACAACAGAAGACTACTGTGGACCATCCTGACCATTGCATGACCGTTTATTGTGACCCTTTTTTGGCATATACCACAGGTCACCGTGTTCCCAACTTTAGTCATTTTGCCATTTTTTGCAAGGCTTTGATTCAGTTCATCAGTAGATTTCCTCCTCTTTTTCTTTGACCTTCCTAACTATTTGTGATATTTTGGAGGTGTGATAGTTGTTGGGCAAGTAGATGGGACCCACATGTCTTTACCATTTATAGGGTCAACTTTATGCTTATATAACTTTTTTCCAAGTGTCTAATCAATAAACCTGAGAGACCCAACTTTTAGGAATGCCAACCTCAATACTATTGACTGCCATGTTCCAGTTGACCGCCACTGCATGCTTACATGGCATGCCAGTGAACTCCCATCTTCTGCATATGCAAGTCTTTTTTTAATTACGTGTGTCTTCCAGACTCATTTATATTCAATCAATGTAATCTTCATGTACTCATTCAAACAATATGTTTTATTGAGAAATATGAATACATTTATTGATAAAGGAAATTTTATATAAAAAATTAAACACAATGTAATTGCATTTATTAACAAAGATATCATAATATATGAAGATAACTATAAATAACTATCTCAAGCTTGAATATTGAACCTCCTCATCACTTATATCTACATCATAGCAATTAGAAATCTAGGTTCTCTACTGAAGTTGTTTGTATACTATTTTTTGAAAAATAGGTGGTGTGGTTTTCTAAAGAAGACGAATTTCTACAATATGTAGATTTTCATAGGATTCCATCATATATTCAAGAAATCTTGATGCTTATTAAAGCAATGATGGTATGCTATGAACAATCAACATGTTATAGAAATCTAGGTTTTCTATTAATGCAGTTTATGTACTATTCTATGGGGAGGGGGGGGGGTGTTCTAAACAAGGAGAACTTCTGCAACATGTTGATTTTCATAGCATTCCCTCATATATTAAAACCTTTGATGGTATGCTATGAACATTTAACACGAAAAGCTAGAAGGATAAAAGTATATTTTCTAGTGTTTATTAATCACGTAGACGATGCGAAAAGTTATATTATAACACTAATTTCTGTTTTGTTACATCCAAAGCTTTAATATAACAATTTAAACTATATACATTCATTTATAAATCTTTTGGTTTTTCTTAAAAAATTGGTTTTATAATAACCTTTCTCTCGCTTGATTTTTTTTATGTGAAAAAGAGAAAAAAAATTCAGTTTTCATCACAAATCTTTGTGACAACCATTTCTTTGTAAAATCTCTAGTGTATTTCAAATGGAAATTTTTTTACTATAAACATCATATGAATAAAGGGTTAGGTTATGGTAAAAAAAGTTTTAAAAATAAAAAGTGTAAGAAGGATTCTGGGCTTGACATGTGTCCTTTTATTGTTTTTAAATGGAGGGCACAATGGTCATTGTGTAATATACCAGGTCATTGTGTAATATAAGATATGATATTACACAATAACTAGGCATGATATTACACAATAACCAGACCTGATATTACACAATGAGCAAATTACACAATAATCAAAACTTACATTATACAATGACTTGACATATTTGAGCGAATTACACAATAATGAGCAAACTACACAATGAGTTGGAAAACGTAAAACGCAATGATAAATACATATAACACAATGATGAAAAATATTTGAAAAAATGAGCAAATTACACAATGACCAGACCTTACATTACACAATGACCTAACATATTTGAGCGAATTACACAATAATGAGCAAATTACACATTGAGTTAGAAAACGTAAAACACAATGATGAAAAATATTTGACAAAATGATGAATACATATAAAACAATGATGGAAAAAAAATGACACAATGACCAGATCAGACATTACACAATGACGAGACCTGACATTACACAATGATCAGACCTGATATTACATAATGACCAGACCTGATATTACACAATGACCTGGCAAATTACAAATTGAGCTGGAAAACGTAAAACCCAATGATAAATACATATAACACAATAATGAAAAATATTTGATAAAATGAGCAAATTACACAATGAGTTGGAAAACGTAAAACACAATGATGAATACATATAACACAATGATAAAAAAATATTTGACAAAATGAGCAAATTACACAATAACTAGACCTGACATTACAGAATGACCTGACATATTTGAGCGAATTACACAATAATGAGCAAATTACACAATGAGCTGGAAAATGTAAAACACAATGATGAAAAATATTTGACAAAATGAGCATATTACACAATGAGCAAATTACACAATTACCAGACCTTACATTACATAATGACCTGACATATTTCAGCGAATTACAAAATAATGAGCAAATTGCACAATGAGCTGGAAAATGTAAAACACAATGATAAATACATACAACACAATGATGAAAAATATTTGACAAAATGATTAATACATATAACACAATGATGAAAAACATTTGACATAATGACGATACCTTACACAATGACCAGACCTGATATTATACAATGACCTGATATTACACAATGAGCTGAAAACCGTAATTTTTTTTTATTTTTCTATATAATGATAATATACTCGTTTTAAATATAAGAAAACGTTCATTTTTATAGTGTAATGTTTTTAAAAAATAATGTCGTATGTAAAAGCTATGAACGTTTAAAAGGGGGGGGGGGGACTTGATAAAAAGTCAATAAAAGTAGCTAATACTAAAATACTCTTCCAAGAACTTTTTATAGAAGCATGTTTTAGTAACTATAGATAAAATTCTATGTATCGATGTACGTGGCTAGTACGCAGGAGGGTGTTCCTGAGTACTTAGCCTGCACACCAGATTGGTCCTGCGTACTTAGTAAGTACGCAAGGCTTTTGTCAAGTACGCATAATGTTTCTATCCCTATAAATAGAAGACTTGTCTTCATTTGTAGGTGGAACCTCAGGAACTAGGTTGAGAGGTGTCCGGGCGGGACGAGCTCTCCCGCCCCTAGACCGTGAGATTAGATGAGAGATGTGTGCTCCTTCGGTATGTCGTCTGTAATACGGGATGATTTCTATGTTATGGATTACGTATCGTTTGAATCTCTTTCGTCTTTGTTCTTGTTTCTCTGTCTCATTTTCTTAGTTCCCACACAAATCACAGAACATATCCGTGTATTTCAGCTGCACGACGAGGCTCCCAGGACCTACACTTTTTCTCCTACAATTCAATCTGAACCATTAAATATTTTCTACAATTTGATCTAATGGCCCTAAATCCTTCTCACCCTTCTTAGAATTATATTCCTTTTTACCTAAACCTTTTTCGATGTGTAAATGCTCTGATTGTTTTCCAAATGTGATTAAATAAAAAAACAAGCAAACAATATAATATAAAACTATTGATTGTAAACATTATCATAATGTAAATTACATTAAATTCAAAAACTAAACCGTAGTTCATAAATTACATTTATATCTATACTATCTAATAAACAAGTAAATTATGAGAACACTTGTCACATTTCTAAGCCCCTCATTCTTATTTTTTCGCCTCTCTCTCATATTAATAACAAAACTCGCTATTTTAGGTAACCATATTAATTATTTAGATTTTGGAATTTGAAATTGTGTTTATTATCAATTAAATTGTTCAACCATATTTTTATGAATTCTACAAACTAAAAACAATTTTATAGTCAGGTAGAATTCAAATAAAAAATCTTTTATCATACATACACATTCACATTCTTCCATTTTGACAAGTGTCTGTGTTAACATATGACATTATATTCAACTGGTGTGATACGGGTTTTAAAAACACAATTTTTATATTATTAAGTATATAACATTATATTTATTCAACCCATGTAATACACGAGATTCTAACCTAGTTTATAATATTATTGTATATTTTCATCATTGCTTTATAGTATTAGACATGTAGGGGAAAGATCAAGAGAAAACCACAAAGTTAGGCAAAAACCGAGAAAACCACTAAAACAATGTGTAATACTATGGGTTACGTATACGTAATCAAAATTTTTTTGTTTTCTGTTTAGGTATACGTAACACTATGGGTTACGTATACGTAAGCTAATATTTAGATGATTTTTTTATAAAAATGTGTAATATTACATTGATACTCTTATAAAAAAATAAAAATAAAAGAAAAATAAAATAAAATAAAAAATAAATATTATTATATGATTTTTTTAGTTTTTGCCTCACTATGTGGTTTTCTCTAGAACCCTCTCCTAGACATGTATTACAAAAAATGCATAATGATAATTTAGCAAAAAATGCATAATGATAATTTAGCAAAATACATTATTTGGGCATCTATAGTTTTAAAAAGTAACCTTAATACATGAATAAAATTATTTAGCAGATGTTTATATTTTGGTTCGTGAAATTCTAAGAAATTTGAATTGAAATTAATTTATTCCAAAATCTTGTTTGATTGGTTTAGAAAGAATTTGAAATTGGAATTCATTCCAACGAATTCCAACAATCAAGAGATTTTAAGATTCCTCCACTTAGGCGATGGAATATTAAACTTCCAACGGAATGTGTAGAGATTACGAAAATAACCTTTTATAATAATCATTCAACTTTTATTCTTAAATATATCAAACATCTGCAATTTTCAAACATTCCACCTTCAACACCATTAAATAATTCAGTATCCACAATAGACGAATTAATTTCAATTATCCACAAAACAAGATATCAAGCATCCAACATCTGTCCAAATCGTATCACGTTATCAGATGAAGAACTTGATGCCAAATCGATAGATTGATCGTGGTTACCGAAATTGTTCGTTCCATAGCCTTAAAATTCGTTCCATATAAAATTCATCCCAGAAATCATTCCATAAATTTAAAAATTGCTCGTCCAGGTGATGGTGAAGCACAGTGGCGGATCTAGAAAAAAATTCCAGGGGTATCTGTCCAAATTTTTTTTTCGTACGTTCAAGTAAATGAAACAAAAAAAAAAACATGATATTACAAAATGATAAAGAAATACCTAATAGATGATCTCATATCTGTCATCTTCGGCATTTGATAACTTGAAATCTAGCCATTACATCGTCATCCGTCACTTTATCAAATATTTCTCCTTAGATCGCGCAAACTAGAGCATTACTCAAAAATTCATCACCAATTCGATTGCGTAAATCCGTCTTGATAAGCTTCATTTTAGAAAAACATCTTTCAACAGTTGCGGTTGCAACCGGTAAAACCAAAGCTAGCTTCAATATCTAATAAACCAAAGGAAAATAATTATTTTTTCCGGTTTCCACCATTAGACGAGCAAAGTCACATATTCCATCCAAATTTGCAAATCTATCATCTTTCTTTACAGTATGATATAAAACCTTAAGCTCACCCAAAAGACACACTCCTTCATTCGTGGTAAAATCATTCGGATACATCTCAGAAAAAGCCACTATCTTAGATGTGTCAAACTTAGAAAACCAATCACAAGGATTTAAACCCGACATATTTTCTATCAAAGTAGTTGTTACCTCATTGAATCGATTTCCCATTTCTTGAATTTGCATATCAAAAACCGTATTAAAGATTTCAACTTCAAAATGATGTCGATTAGTAATGACATTCTTTCGGTTTCTTGGGTTACCATAACTTGCCAGCATATCTAACATCGTAATATTGTATTTTTGACAAAAAGAAGTCACTTTTTCCAACATCTCATCAAACCCTTTTTGTCTTAACTCATTCAATGCTCATTTTGTTCCGTTTATCATGTTAGCCGCTTCTAATAAGTCTTGACTTTTTTTAAGATGTTTTAAGAGAGCATTTGTGATGCTTAGAACATCTTCCATTAAGTGTGCATAAAAAACAAATTCAAGTTTTTTAAAATATGAAAGAATACCTTTTGCATTACTACCTTTTGTTATCTCCGAAGGAAGATTCAAATCATCAATTACATTTGGTATTTAAGGATTTGAAGGAATATTTGGACTTCCATCAATATCAACATTATTTGGACTTCCATCAATATCAACATTAGGAATACTTTGACTTCCATCAATATCAACATCATCATTGAATTTTCTTTTAAAAAATTTACCAATTCGAGCTTGTTTAGTTTGTGGTTTCATCTTCCCTATAATCAAAATATCAAATACACAATAAAAACTTGTTATAACAACTAAAAAAAGCAAATGAAACTCTGACCTAAATTTTAATTTCACCTAATTGCACATATACACACAAACCCTAAATCAAAAATTAGTAGATTACCTTAATGAGGAGGATTGAGGAGGAGTTGATTGGATGCCCGAGCCCCATGGTGGTCGTCGACGGTGGCTGTGGCGGCGGCGGCGATGGGCCTCTCAGACGGTGGTGGTGGTCGATGGCAGGGCTGCACTACACCTCCTGTGTTCGCTCACTGCTTCTTCCTTTTTTTTTGGATCGATGATGAGGATAGTTGGGTTGGGTTTTTTAGAATAAAATTAGGTATTGGGCTTTTGAGATTTGGGCTTTAATTAAAATGAGTCTTGGGATGATTTTTTTTATAAAGTTTGGGCTTTTATAAAGTTTATGATTTTAATAAAATTTTAGGGGTATCTAAAATTTCGTTCAGGGGTATCTGGATACATAAAACGGTAAAAAAAAAATTCTCACTACGTGTCGAAAGTTGAGTGGTACCATCAGGTACCCTTGGGCTCTTCATATATCTGCCCATGCGTATATTGTACACATGATGTTACATATATGTAACATAGTAGCTTATCAAAGTTATGGTTCTGATACACATACGTAACACAGTAATTTCTAGAAAAATTTAAGTTCGCTTGTTTCCGTATGATTGTTACACTACCTGTTACATATACGTATTTAAAACTTTGGTGCACCTATGTAACAAACTTTGGCTCGATTTTTTTGTTCTAATGTTTTTTTTGTGATTTGTTATGTAAAATAAAAAATATATTGCTTTTTATGGGTTTTTTGAATTAAATTTTCATATTTATAGTATTTTATTTTCACATTGTGTACTAAATCATATATGCATTAGACCTTATTTTATGATTAATCACTAAAGTGTTAAGTTGTTTACACAAGGTACTAGAAACAACAATTTTGAACACTTATTCAAGTAATGCAAGAAGTGTTGCAGTAAGCAGAAACCCATCATCCACATGAAATTCAATGCAAAATAAAGAAGAAGACAACAAACTAGAAAACAGCATAAAAGCTTCCTAAACAGTGCGCTTGTGAATAAATCTATTTTTCCAACATTTAAGGTTGAAATTAAACAAGTGGAGGAGGTTAAAACTGTCCTTCAAATCTTCCACTGAATTATTATTAAATTTTCAGTCACTTCAAGAATGGCTTTTGGTTTTTACATATACGTATTAGTTAAATGTAAATATATTCAGTAATTTTTATAGTGTTATATATATATATCATGTGGTAAATCACCTTCTTCATTTTTTGTTTTGTTTTCACAAAAAAAATTTTTACATTGTGTACTAAACCATATATGTATCAGACCTTATTTTCTGATTAATAACATCACTAAAGTGCTAAGTTGTTTAAACAAGTGGAAGCTCGAGTTTTTTATTGTATATACATTCGGTAGTTAAATTGTACTTGTTACATATACGTATCAGTAGTTATATGTACATACATTTGGTAACCCAATTGTTGTTATGATTTAATTTTTTAATATGTTGTTAGTATGTTATTATTATTGGTGATATTATTAATTATGTAAAAAGTTTAAAAATCATTTGTTATTTGTTACTTTTTAAAAATTTGTTGTTTGTTAAGAAAATTATTTATCAACGATTTTGATTTTGTTTTGATTATTGTTTGTAATTATGATTAATTTGGTTTATGTTGGAGAGAGAAGAAATAAATAAATATTAATTATACTTTCCTAACTTAAAATATGTGAGGTCCCCCAAAATACCCTTATAGGCTTTAATTTAGTCAACTAAATGCCATTTATTTACATAAATGCCATTAAATGATTTAAACCATTGATCAAACAAAATCAATGGTGAAGATGTGGTTATCATGGTTAGCATCTAAAATTGAGTTAGTATTTGAACCCTACACTATATATATATATATGTATATATATAGGGGTATGATCTTTTGAGAACCAACAATATGTTAAGAACCGTGAGAACCGCATTAACTATTCCTCTATTTATAATATAAATTGACTAGAATTCATGTACATTTCAATATGTTTAAGGTTTGGTTTTAAAAGACCTCGAATTTATAGTCGTTTTTTTAAATGCATATATGCACTCACACTATATGCACAAATGAATGCATATATGCATATTTTTATACTTTTCTTAAAAAAATTCAGGAGAGAGGAGATAAACTCAAACTAAGAGTGGGAAGAGATAAATAAAACATTGTTGTTGAATTTTACTTTTTTCACTAAAGCGATATGTACACGTTTTGTGCGGTTCTTTCGGTTCTCAACATATAGTTGGTTTTCAAAAGAACATGCCCCTATATATATATAAACACACACACATATATATATACATATATATATATACACACATATATATACATATATATATATACACACACATATATATATATATGGGGCCCGAAAATATGAGTGTAAAAAATATATGGATAAAGTTATTTGATTAACATGAAGATTGCTAGGTGTATGCATGTATATATACATATATAAGTCATAATAATATATATATGTGAAGGTTCTAAATGGATAACTTGGAAGGAGTAGTAAATATATATATATATATATATATATATATATTATATATATATATATATATGTATATTGTATCATGGAATTGATCTAGGAAATAACGGTTGGTATCATAACATGAACATTTGATATGAGTACATGAGGTCAAAAATAAATAGATAGATATGTGCATGAAACCTATGGTTAGGTTCGGTTAAAAATAAATAATCACATGACATCGTGAAACATATTTAAGCATATGTTGAAATGTTGAAATACTTGTATGCATACAATTGATAAAAATAAATAAAGACGTATGCATGATGAACATAACTAAATTAATAAATGTCGTTTGGAACATAAATATATGCATGTGGACGTAGTAACATGGTTTGTACGTGAGTAGAGTAATTAACATGCATGGATATACTTGAACGATATTTGAGATTGTGTATAATTATTTTTGAGAAATATTTATATGTATGTACGTGAAACCTAATGTGAATGAATTAAAAACCTTTATAAAAATAATATTTATTTTTGGTACACGTAACAAGTCACCAATATGGAAATATGATATTTTCTCCGAAAAATATGTAGGCGTCAATGTCTAGAATAGAATAATAATCACCAATGAGTCGTAGCATGAAAACACTATTTTACTAAACAGAGGAGTACTTAATGGGATTCGTTAAGTCGGGTGAACAACTTGCATTTAAGACGGGTGGCCTTAATACATTAGTACCCTTGTGTGATTAGGGTATGGATAAGCAGGAACTATTAACATACTATTATTTGCTCGCATACATCAATCACCAGGTGAGTTCACGGCCCCCTTTTCGCTTTTTATTGTTTTGTAAACTACGAGGGAGAAACATATTTACATATTATGTTTTACATTATTGCTCAATACATTTGGAAACATTGTTGTTTCATGCATTTGAGAAAACATTGCAAACATTTTTATATGATAACAAGAAAATAAGAAACTATCATTATGTGTTACATGAGGGAACAATTAGAGAGTTCTTAAAGTCCCCTGAACATCATCAACATTTGTAACAATTGGCTATGGACTTAGCCTAGAATTCTATGAATAGTACTATTGGGGGTGATGCCCCCGGTCATGGTTAGTCGCGCTAACGGGACCTGAAGGGTCGAATGGCCGCATATTGTCTTATTCGGTTCTCGTGGTAAAGCGAGGGAGGGGCATTCACCAGTTATGGTTTGGTTACGGTCTCATGTATGAACATATTATTTGTAAGCCTAGCTAGCATACAAATGGATCAACAATACTTGTTTTGTTTACCATATGCGCTTGGAATTATTTGGTTACAAGGAATTCAGCATCATGTTTTCGAGGAAAACTACTTATTTTATGACGGTAAGGTCATGTATATGATTTCGGGGGAAACTACTTATTTTTATGATTGTTAAGACAAGTGCATGTTTTCGGGGAAAACTACTTATTTTATGATAGTAAGGTCATGTACATGTTTTCGAGGAAAACTACTTATTTTTATGACTGTTAGGTCAAGTACATGTTTTAGGGGAAGACGACTTGTTGTTATGACTATGAGGTCATCATCATGTTTTCAGGAAAATTGCTTTACACTGAAACAACTAACTTTGTGAACTCACCAACCTTTGTGTTGACACTTTCAAGTATGTTTCTCAGGTAACCGTAGCCATGGCGTGGTTGGAATAGGCTAGCTATGTTGGATCAAGTCTTAGTAGCTGAAGGGGCATAGAATTGTCAAGTCTCAAGTTTATCATTGATCTAAAAGAATTTAGATCATTGTATTACTTAGTATTAGTAATTGTATATGTACCCAAGTCTTAGAAATCACTATTACAACTTCCGCTATTGTGTAATGAACCAATCGTTGCGACCTTTATTTATTTATTAAGTAAATAAATATTGGGGGTGTCACACTCTACCCCCTTAAAAGAGGATTCGTCCTCGAATCCTGCGTCAGCACGAACCAACATGACTTAACCTTTCCGTCCTCACACGTGCGCCAAATCCATTCGGTACCAAGCCTTCACCTTCACACTATCCGTTTTCATTGCTTTGCTTAGTGGGTCCCTCTGTAGTACCCAGATAATAAGTGTATAACTAATATGAGGGGTCGTTTATGGTCAAATTGCCAAGACTGGTACTTCTTATCATATTCAACTCTTCCATTACTGCGTAGTACACATTACTGCCTTTCTATATGGTTCTTTTGGCATGTAACCTAACAACACCTACTTTGATCAGATGTGTACTCATGATGGGGATAAGTTTGATTCTTGCCGAATTTTCCATCGTGGCTCCAGTTGCCACATTTTACATATTTTTCATATCTTTTGGCTCTTCTTTTGGTGGCGTTTTTTGACAATCCGCAGAATGGTGGTAATTTTTCTTGCTTATGCTACCATTTTATTACATCACTTGTTTCTTCAAAAACGTTTTCTTGGAGTTCAGGCGGTAATCCAGACTTTGCGAAATGAATACAAGAAAGCAAATTAAAATCGAAAGAATGCATGTCCAGCTCTTTAAGATCTAATCGGTAAAAGACAACTTCCTTTCTTTTTTCTTTTTTTTTTGAACACATCAAGTATGAATTGTCAATAAATCTTTTCCTCAATTTTCTTGAAATACTTCTCCATTTCTTCCTTGTAGATCGTTCGGTTGTTTCCTACAAATACATCCACTTTTTTCTGTATACTTCAATTTCTTGAGTGAATCAGATCCTTTCCAAATTGTCTTAATGGATGCATACTTGAAATAAAGACATACCATAAACTAATGATTCTCCATCTTGAAGACAGTTAGCCAAAAACCAATGTTTACAAAAATTTGGTTTGGTGATAAATGGGTAATGGGTAATAGAAATGAAAAGGGCTAAGGTTTAGAGGGCTATCTAGGCGTATATTTTTGGTGAACAATTAATTAAGGGTTATAAGGGTAATAAGGTCCTAGGTGCCTCAATCATTTTCATACAAGTACTAGTTCATGGTCTTGATATGTATACGACATGAAAGTTCTTATTATGCATAAATTCGATCGAAAAACACTCGGTATACCAAACGAAGGAGTATGTGAAAATATGATAGTAATGTTCATGAAAGGCTCAGATTATTCTCAAATGAAAAACGAATATATAAGGTTTAGTGATTCTTTATGCATAATATCTTTTTGTTTCTACTTGCCATGGTTCCATCTATTCTTTTTTGTTTATTTAAGCGTGAACTCAAAGAGGTTTAAATTTTTAAGGGTTTTCATAAATTTTTGAAATTTTAGGGTTTTTCAGAAAGTAAGATTTTGGTTAAAGTAAGGTGTTAGTCAAATGGGTAGAAAATTTAAATTTTAGTTTTACTGCTTTGAGAAACCAAGTTTGTCCTGAATCTCGATTCCCCACACCACACTTAAAACTGTACATTGCCCTCAATGTACCATGTACTGAACTGCTATGAGAGAATTTAAATGCATGAAATTTTAAGATAAAAGAAACTGGTACTCCCCCGGTCAATTCGGTGTATAACTAATGGCCCATGCTTAAGACTATTGTAAATGTTACGCCAAAAACTTCATCGAATCTATCAGAAATTTGATGTGGTTTGTCGAGGTGGAGTGGAACTCCTCAAAGAAATAGAGAAACTACTTGGTGATGTTATGCTACTTGACATACAAAGAAAAACATGAAAACAGAAACAGAAAATAAAATGTAGTAGTTAAGCTACTATGGTCCTAGTATCGAGAAGGCATACCTGGAGGTTGAAGTATTAGAAAATTAAACTTGGAAAACCAAACCTGAGTGTATGCACCAACTTATTATTTTATTCATGGTCATCGGGTCGCCTCCCGGAAGCGCCACATTTATTTAAGGGTTGTTGGGCGGACTCGTATGTTCTTTATCAGTCTTCCTTCGGGTGGGGGATTTGGATCTCCCCCGTATCTCCCATTCCTTCCTTCAAGGTCCCGAAATCCTACCATTTATGAATCGGGATAATGGGTGAGCCGAAAATCCTGTAGACAAGACGAATGGCGAGGTTTTCTCGTAAAACCGGACTCATGGAATTAGAGGGACTCGATTAGCTAAAAGAGAATGGATTGAGATCAAAACGTGCGGAAAGGAAACCCGGGGACTAGGGTGTAAACCCGTAAAGGTTTAATTACCACTTTTAAGCAAACCCTAGGCCATTCGTCCTAGGCTTACGTCGACTGCAGCTGCAAGAAAAGGAATAGGAGACGCTGGCAGCGGTGCTTTTGTGATAGTCTCGAGCAGGGGAACTCCATACGAAGCCAAGGTAATCCTCGTTTACATTTCAATACTCGTTTTGTTAGTGTTCCTGTTTAAAACCCGATTAGGGTTTGGATTTCTTGATTGTAGACGAAGACTAAGACGAGGAAGGTGGTGATGGCCGGTTGTAGTGGTGTTTACAGGTGTAGCAGGAGGCGGCAGTGACTAGGTGGAGACGTGTGGTGGTAACCGGAGACAAGCGGGGTCACGGTGATGACCCGGGTGGTGTGGCGGACGGCTGCCTAATGGAAGAGAGAAAGTGGAGGATGGACTAGGGCGGTGTGACGGGGGCATGGAGGCCGACGGCTGCTGTGGTGGCGTGCCACAGAGACTAACGGTGGAAAATATGGAAAAGGTTCATAACGGGGAAAACGAAGAAGGCAACAGTGATGTGCACGGTGGTGGTGCCCGAGACGGACGACAGTGAGGAGCCAACTAGGGTTCCCCCTTCGTGCATGGTTTGCATGCAAGCGGGAAGACCGACTCGTGCACGTGCGTGTTTGAGAGAGGTTTGCATGGTCTTGAATGTGCATGCATGAGATTCAAGGTGGGCACACGAGTCCTAACCGAATCAAGATCAATATTATACGTAAATCGGGGAGACTAGGGTTTTGCGGAGGTTAAATGACGAGCAGATGAGACGAGTGTCGGAATTTGTTTTATTACTCTATCCGGCATGTGTTTTGAGCATACTATGATCATGTGATCATACGTCTTACATGTTTGGGATTTTGAGCGGATACACGGTTGCGGTACAAGGGTTGAACTCAGCGTATCTGGTGAGTTTCTTATCCCCTCTTTATTGTTTTAAATGTTTTTGGGCTATCGTACATACTTGCGTGTTTGATTTTATTAAACAAACGTGTTACGAGTTATGATTTAACAAGAAGGGTTTTACGGGTTAATTGTGTAATAATTAAACTAAAGGTCTACATGGGGTCCTTTGGAGGTGTGGGCAAGAGTTATGATGATTTGTGTGTGTCGGGTTATGAGTTAGGCAGGGAGATTCGGGAAACAAATTAGACATTTATGAGTATATGTAGGATGTGTTATCTTGAGAAAATGTGTGGGGTGCATGCTTAGTTAACGAGACATGTAAATGCTAGTATGATGTTATGTGTTTGTCGTTTTGTGTTGGCATCGTTGTCTTTGTGACACGGCAAACGGGATTGTTGTAGGTCCCCATGGCGCGTCTACGGATCGATCTCGTGATAAGATGTGACGTTTACTTGGAGTGCGGAATCCAACGAGTCAATGTTTATACGCATAAAAGACAAAGCAAACAATCAAGTAAATAAACTTCTCAATTCGTATTCCAATCACAATGATGTTTACAGACTCAATCGGACTTCTCTGATCTGATCTCTCTGGTTCGTTCTCTCTTGACTGACTCTGTAAACACACATATATATAACCAACTGACCTGATATAGGTGAACTTATTAAGTTCGCCTCTAACAGCTTAAGCCAACTTAACAAGTTCGCCTCAGTTAGACCTAAGCGAACTTATTAAGTTCGCCTCTGATATCTAGGCTATACTTGTAAAACACTTAGTGACATTTGACATTTACATAACAAAAACATAAAGACATAAAATCTAACTATTACAAGCTTTTGTCATTACAATCTATGTCCTAACAGACTCCCCCTTGACAATAGCTTGATCTTCAGTCTTCAGTCTTTATCTTGAGCTCTTCTAGTTATCCGGTAGTCTGCTGCCAGCATGCACTCCATATCTTCTGCATATCTCCAAAACTCTTTTGTACTGTAGACCTTGTTCTCTCCAAACATCAGTGTACATGATCTCATTCTTTCGCAACATCCTCTGATCTTTCTTTGAAAAATTAATAAGATTCATTGCGTCATAGAAACACACAATGACCTTATGTAGGTCCCGGGAGCCTCGTCGCGCAGCGGAAATTACACGATCTGTTCTGCGATTTGTGTGGGAACAAAGAGAACGAAGCATATAAACACGAACATAGACAAAAGATAATGAAACGAAACGTAATCCATAACAAAGAAGTCATCCCGTATTACAGACTACATACCGAAGGAACACACATCTCTCATCTAAGCTCACGGTCCAGGGGTCGGGAGAGCTCTTCCCGACCCGGATAAACCTAGTTCCAGAGTTCCACCTACAAATGAAGACAAGTCTTCTATTTATAGGCGAAGGAACACTTCCTGCGTACTTGAAAAGTACGCAAGGCAAAAGCCTTGCGTACTTACTAAGTACGCATGGTTTGGTCATGCGTACTTGACAAGTACGCAAGGCAAAAGCCTTGCGTACTTACTAAATACGCAGGACCAAACTGGTGTGCAGGCTAAGTACTCAGGAACACCCTCCCGCGTACTAGCCACGTACACCGATACATAGAATTTAATCTATAGTTACAAAACATGCTTCTACACCTTATTATCTTTATCTTCAATCCTTGCTTCTCCAGTATTAACATCAACATACCACCATTTCATATTCCCAAGAAAGTCTTGAGGAATCTTCTTTAATGATATCTTGTGAATAGCACGCACTGGTTTATACTTGTATCTCCAGGTTACTTTCCCAGTCTTTGGATCTGTGTTCTTCACTCTCTTTCCCTTTTGTGGTTTCAGCTGATCATACTTTCCTGAACTACCTTCTTTCTTGATCAAGTTTGCTATCACATCAGCCAAACCATTCTTCGATCTATTAATGAGTGGCTTTGAAGCTAAACCATTTATTTCACACCTTGGCAAGGTATTGAAATATTTGATCCTCGGCTTTAAGTATTGAACACCATCAGATCGTTTAATTGCAAATAATTTTGATTCATCATCATAGAACCAACTTATTATCCTTCCTACACACTGCTCTTTATTCACATATTTCTCTTTCTGAGCAGGTTGTGCTGGAGACTTGGGTAGCACCTTCATCCAACTGTTTACAACTTCTCTCCACTGTTCTCTTGTCATCCCTGTATCTCTGTACATCACAGGTTCTTCATTAACCTTCGGAGACTCAGTGTGAGTAGTTTTAGTTTCAACATCTTTATTAGATTGAATATTTTCATCATCAGTATCCATCTTTGTATCAGCAGTGTCTTCAGGCAGTGTGACGTCTTCAACAGAGTCCATAGAATCTGTTACTCCTTCATAAGTGAATTCAGGAATAACATCATCCTGGATGAAGTTATACGGCACTTTAAGACCATCACATCCTTCATAAGTAACACTATTTTTATCTTTCTCTATCTCAATCTCTACTATTTCTCCTTCTTCTATCTCATTATCTGACATATCATCTTCTATGTCATTGAATAAATCATCAATGTCATCAAGACATGCAATCTTTTCAGCTTCCTCTTCTTCTGAATCGTGAAAGAATTCCAATAACAGAATTTCTTCTTCATTAGTACCAGTAGTATCTTTGTTTCCTTCAAGTGATTGTGATGTCGACTCCCCCTGAACTCTAGATATAGGATTAGCGTCAGTGTATTGACGATCACCCTCAATATTTCCAGCAGGATCATTGTCTTCATCATCACGTCTTTGAATAGACTCTGTGTGACAAGTATCAGGTATCCTTAACTCCCCCTAAGCGTCAAGACGCTGAACGAGTTTGGATACTAATGCTTGCATGTCAGCAATCTGTTGAGCTTGAGTCTGAATCACCAGCTGCCGTTGTGAATCAGTAGACACAAGAGTGTTTACCTGGGTTTGTAGAGAAAGCACTTGAGATTCAAGGAAAGTAATCCTTTCAGAATTAGAAGGCTTTGACGGACCAGTTGACGATTGTGGAATAGAAGGACTTGAATTAGTAAGGATGACTGGAGGAACAGGAGAAATCACCGGAGATGGATCCTTAGATCTTGGAGGAGTAATTATTAATGAAGCAACAAAATTAGCATCCTTGACTCCCTGAGAAGATTTTGCAGCAGACATCAACTTTTGACGCTTAGGATCTGGATTAAAGTCACTATCAGTGTCAGTACTCTCATCGACCAAAGATCTTTTGCCAAGTACTGATCCGGAAGGAGGATCCCGAACAGACTTTCTTCTTGGTCGTCTGGCTTGAGATTTAATGTGTTTGCCAGCATTAGCCAGTGGAATTGTAGCCAACCGTTCATAATGACCTGAGGAAAAATCCCTAGAGTCATCAGAATCAGTGCTTTCATTAACCGATAATATCGTATCACTTGAGCTGGAACTAGAATCATCATCAGTCACCACATTCCCTTCAGCTTCATGAATGGGCGAGTTCACAACATCATCAACGAAATCTTCCATGTTCATTCCTAGATCTTGATCAGGATCATGAACGACCTCTTCTTGAACTGGTTCCTGAATAGGTATTTCAACTTCAGCTTGTGGAATAGGAACATGTTCAGGAATAGGAATTTGTGGTTGTACTGGAACTTGTACTTGTGGAACTGGTATCTGTTGTTGTTGAACTTGTATTTGTGCGGGTTGTTGTGGTTGTTGCGGTTGGTGTTGTTGAACATTGAAGCCTTGAGCTTGAGCAATTTCATCAGGATGAAACCAGTTGTCATTCAGTGGTGCAACATAATCGGGATTGATTAAGTGCCCAAACAATGGAGTATTGACTGGAATCAATGCAGCATTCTGCTGTTTCACCTTCGTGCAGTCGGTAAAGATACGCTTTGACGTTGGAGTCAAAGTTAATCTTATAGGGTGTTGTGGAAGATCCGGAATAAGGTGATTGAGAATCATTTGAATAAAGCGAGGATACATCAAGAATCCTTGACCTTCAGCTGGATTAATCTGCATGACCATCTCCCGATAGAAGTAAAGTGGAAAATTGAATCTCTTATTCAATGTTAAAGCCACCATAGCAGTTTGAAGAGCCATATTCAATCCATCGGTACCAGCTTTGCGAGGAGAGATGCATTGAATAATCACATGCATGAAATACCTCCATTCACCGACTAATCCACCTTTCCGTGCTTGGGTATCATTCTATCGTCCACGATAACGCATCCGTTGAAAACAACCCAAAATAAGAGTTCCAGGATAAGATAACGGATCATCAGCATTTCCACCCAAATCAAGAGCAGCACGTATCGTTTCTTCAGGAATGGCAATCTCGGTATTATTAACAGTGGCACGAAGAACATGATGTTCAACGTCTATATCTTGATGAACTGTGTCCCAAAATTGTTGTATGTACACGAGACTTATGTAAGGATCAGCAGATAAAGCAACATGAAGACGTGATCTGTTCAAAAATCCTATAATGCCTTGAAAATTCACAGCCTCGGACATGTTCTGATCTAACAATGCCACTTGATTATGTTTATATTCGACACGTCGAGCCATCTAAAAAATTTGGACAACAACCATATTAGAAAAATAACGAATACAAACAAAACAAAACAAAACAACAAAGATAAAAAAAATTTAAAAAAAAATTTTCAAAAAAAAAAAAAAAAATTTATAAGTCCAAATCCTCACTGTCCCCTAGGCGAACTTAATAAGTTCGCTTAGTAGTGCAAGAGGCGAACTTACAAGTTCGCTTCGAACAAATTCGTTTGGAACAAATTCGTCTGAACCTGTGACGTTTCAAATTCAAACACAGACAATCAATAATCAACAAATCGACATAAAATCATGGAATAAGCAATAAGCACCGGTCGAGTATTAATTAACAACCAAATAGGATGATCAATTTTATAAATCCGGTCAAAATTAGGTCAAAAATCGTCCGTTGAAAATTTAGACGGAAACCGAGATGAAAAGCATCAAATTCTTACAATTTAATGGATGAAATTCAATGAAATTGCTTTGGTTGAGTTCGCAATTCAATTTGGATTAAGACAGAACCGGTAAACAACTCCAACAACAACGTTTAAGAATTTCGAAAAATTTGCAGTTAAGTTCGCCTAAAAATGAAGAAGACGATGAACTGATAAGTTCTCTTGATCTTGAACCTTATACCCATTAAGTTCGCTTAATTAGGCGAACTTGTTAAGTTCGCTTAACAATCCTTCGGCGAACATGATAAGTTCGCTTCATCCCAGATAATCAGATTAAGTTCGCTTCACTGATTTTAAGCGAACTTATTAAGTTCGCTTCACTGTACACTGGTGAACTTAATAGCTTTTCAACCTTTTTGCCTTGAACAAAAATTTTAACAACTTCAACCTGTCAAATCTTTAACTTCCGTCAGCAGCATATATTCGATCCAATCCCGAACAATTTTAATAAAAGTTTAGAATTTTCATGGAAAATCAAAAATCAAAATCTTTTTGAGTTTTATCTATACAAACGGAATCACATATTTTTGGATTTTATCTGTACAAACGGAAAGCACATTTTTTTGGATTTTTGTCTGAATATACTGAAAGCACATATTTTTGAATTAACATTATGAGTAAGAAGATCATATCAGTATCCGATTAATTCATCACACATTTTAGAAATAAAAGGTAACCTATAATATGAAATCATACAACTCGGTTTTATGCATTTTGCATCTTTTTCATTTTGATATATTCTTTTCAGTATTTATAATTTCAATATATTTGAAATTATACGCGATAAATTTCAAAGTAAATAAGACCAGGTTATAAAATGCTCTTTTATTTATACCGAATTTGTAATATAAAGCATGAATTCTTAAATTTGTCAATATTATATTATTTGAAACTATAAGCGTTTATTCTCCAAATTCATGTGATTTAGTACCATTTAGATGAAAAACAACGTGTACCCCACATATATGCCAAACAGAAATATAAATTGCACTATCTTCAAGACATATACGGTTAATATTAAGTTTAGATCAATTTCCAAGATGAAATTATCTCTTTTAGCACAAGTATAAAAGCAGATCCCAATGGATATAAGAATCATGATGATTCAGAATCAGAAGATTCTAATGGATTGGTTGAATAATGAGAATCAACAGATTCAGGTATGAGGATCCAACTATTATCTGGATGAAATTCAATGGAGTCAGACTAGATGATGTATCTAACTGATCCAAGGGCGAATATATGTTTCAACAGATTTTGAAAGCATATCTTAGTTCAACAACACCTTGCATGTTTTTCAGGGCATGGGCAGTGAAGTGAACTGAAATAGATTTGTGCTAAAGATATAATTCGATATTGGTCTCATGAAATTCTTTATAACCATATATTCTTTATCTGATAATGATCTTTTACACACACACCCAGGCATATAATGGATTTAAATCACAGATGTAATCATATTATATTTAATTTTCACACTACTATTAGTTTCAAAACGCTTTTAGCCTATTGACAATTCAAGTTTCAAATTTTATACACAAATTTTAAAACAAATTAACAAGAATAGAGCATTCACAACACTATCATTTCTTATTTATGCAGACTTTGAAATTTAGATCAAATCAACTCAATTTAATCAATCATATATTAAGGTCTACTAAGGTCGTGTGAAATGAACTAATCACTGATGTACTATCATTTCTTCTCTAACCTCAAATGATGTCAAATTTTATATTTTTCAATTTGTTTTGACTTTTTATAAATTACACTTTTTGACTGAAAATGTAAATGCAGAAATGTAATAAAGCAATAAAAGAACTTAAAAATAAATTTTCCATGAAATTCTGATTTTGAAAAACTTTTATTCGGGATTGATCATACCAATCATTTTAATTAAAAATTCAAACCTGGTACGATCAAATGCCTTGGTAAACAAATCAGCAAAATTATCTTCAGTGTGTACCTTGACCAACTCAATCAACCTTTTCTCTGCACAATCACGTATAAAATGATATCGAATTTCGATGTGCTTAGTTTTACTATGTTTAACAGGATTATTCGTTATGGACATAGTAGCATTATTATCAATAAGCATAGGGGTTCCTGTGAAATTCAAACCGTAATCTCTCAATTGCTGTTGTATCCACAGGATCTGTGAACAACAACTTGCAGCAGTGATGTATTCTGCTTCGAATGTTGAAATTGAGACTGTGGTTTGCTTTTTGCATTGCTAGGAAACAAGTCTATTACCTAAGAACTGGCAACCACCTGTTGTAGATTTCCTGTCCAGACAACAACCACCAAAATCAGAATCAGTATAAGCATTGAAATCAAAGTTAGAACCATGAGGATACCATAGCCCTAAACGTTGTTTTCCTTTTAAATATCGAAAGATTCTTTTCACAGCGATTAAGTGAGATTTGGCTTTGCCTGAAATCTGGAACAGATACATACGGCAAACATTATATCCGGCCTTGAAGCGGTTAAGTACATGAGGGATCCAATCATAGCTCTGTAAAGTCGACAATCCACATCTTTTCCTTTCGGGTCAGAACTCAACTTATGATTGACCGGAATTGGAGTATCATATGGGGTACAGTCCTCCATCTTGAACCGGCTAAAGATATCTTTCACATACTTGGACTGATGAATAAAGAAACCATCTTCCTTTTGATTTACTTGTAAACCTAAGAAAAATGATAACTCTCCCATAGTAGAAATTTCAATTTTCGACTTCATAACACCCTCAAAGTCTTTGCATAACCCTTCATTTGTCGAGCCAAAAATAATATAATCCACATAAATCTGGACCAGTAGGTAATCTCCCCCTGATTTCTTTATGAATAAAGTCGAGTCTATCTTCCCATGAACAAATTCATTCGCCAAAAGATGTGTGGATAAAGTCTCATACCACGCACGAGGAGCCTGATGAAGACCATAGAGAGCCTTGTCAAGCTTGAAAACCATATTAGGATTCAGTGGATCTTCAAACCCCGACGGCTGACATACATAGACTTCCTCCTTGACCTTTCCATATAAAAACGCACTTTTAACGTCTAATTGAAACACCTTAAAACCTTTAAAGGAAGCAAAAGCTAGAAACAGTCTTATAGCTTCGAGCCTCGCAACTGGCGCATAAATCTCGGTGCAATCAATTCCTTCTTGTTGATTGAAGCCCTGGACAACTAATCTTGCCTTGTTGCGTACCACGACACCTCGATCGTCTTTCTTACATTTAAACACCCATTTTGTTCCTATCGGATACGCACCTTTCGGAAGATCAACAAGATTCCAAACCTTAAGTTTGTCAAATTGAGCAAGTTCTTCCTGCATAGCTTCTATCCAATTATTGTCATTTAAAGCCATCTCAACATTCTTGGGTTCAACCTGTGAAATAAAGCATGAATGTGAGCAATCATCAAGAACACCAGAATCTTTAATGCAAGTATACAAACAAGTATTGTCAACAAGAGAACGTGTTTTCACTCCATCCTATAAATTTCCAATTATATTCTTCACCGGATGATCTTTGAGTTCCTTGATGGATGCAATCTCAGGAACCGGCAACACGTCAACTTGAGTAGATTCAGATTGATAAGATTAATCTTGATTAATTGGAATATCCGAGTCTAAATTTGTAGGAATCTCCCCCTGAGCCTGTGTTGAAGGTAATGAATCATCACCCAACAACAGATCAGCAGAAGAATCTTGAAAAATAGCATTATCCTCCTCACTATCTGAATCTTGTGGACCTGAACAAGAAGCAACATTAGGATCGGGAGCAGAAGTAGATGGAATTGATGAATTTGGAACTGCATTTGGTAGAAATCCATTGTGCTGTGCATCCTGACATGAATCATAAAGAACAGCAACATCTTCATCAGAAATATCAGAAGGTAAATGAAAAGACTTGAATAAGTTTTCATAATCAAATGCCCAATCCGGACCAATCGCCATTTGTGGTAAAGACCGATTTGAACAGTCAATATGGAACCATTCTTCAACTTGACGCGTCTCTTTGTTATAAACCCTCTTGGTTGTCGAATTAGACACATACCCTAGAAAAATCCCTTCAATAGCCTTCGCACTAAATTTTGTTGGGACATCTCGAACTTTCAATAGGGTGCAAGGATTACCAAAAGGTAATAAATAATCCAAATTCGGCTTTCGATTATTTAACAATTCATAGCAAGTCTTGTTATGTCGCTTGACGGTCAAGACCCTGTTCAAAACATGACACGCAGTATTCACAGCTTCAGCCCAAAAGGTGACTGGAAGCTTAGAATCTGCAAGCATCGTGCGAGCTGTTTTGACCAACGTCCTATTCTTTCGTTCAGCGACACCGTTTTGTTGAGGAACATATGGCGCACTGAATTCATGATGAATTCCTTTTTGTAGACAGAATAAGCCCATTTTGCTATTCTTAAATTCGCTGCCATTGTCACTCCTGATTCTTCTGACTTTCAGATTGAATAAATTCTCCAAACCCAGGATTAAGTATTGTACCAACTCAGTGGTTTCAGCTTTAGAGGAAAGAAACTTAACCCACGAAAATCTGGAGTAATCATCAGTTACTACCAAGAAATACGATTTCCCACCAATGCTCCTGATACTGATAGGACCAAACAAATCCATATGCAGCAACTCCAAAGGAGTTATGATAGAATTCGTCGATTTAGATTTGTGAGATTTCCTTCTTTGCTTCCCCTTTTTGCACGGAATACAATCATCAGGAACTGAGAATTTCATCTTTGGAATACCAAGAACCAAATCATTCCTAATAATTTAGTTCATCTTCCTAAAGTTAATGTGAGCTAGCTTCCTGTGCCACAATATTGAATCAGATTCAGACGCCTTGGAGAGTATACATGTTGGAATTGAATCTGTTGTAGTGGCGACACTCATGTCAAGGACATACGTGTCATTTCTCCTCGGAGCCTTCATAAGAATCCATTCATCAGGAATCACGAAGCCCGGTTTCAAAATATAGCATTCAGCATCGTTGAAATGGAACGAAAACTTCTTGTCACAGACTTGTGATATGCTTAAAAGATTGTGTTCCAGCTGCTCAACATAATTCACCTTTTCAAATTTGACTTTGTCATTCTTTAACGTTCCCTGTCCAGTTATGTACCCGCCTTTATTGCCCGCAAAAGCGACATAACCACCATCAATTTGTTTAACATCCTCAAGCAATCTAACATTCCCTGTCATATGTCGAGAGCAACCACTATCCACATACCATGTATTGTTGATAGTCCTCCTTGGTTGTCCCTACATAAACAACGAGAATCAGTTAGAAAGTGGAACCCAAGCCAACGTGGTCTTGGGTCGTCCAGATTGATCAAAATAAACAACTTCTTGTAATTTACAATCAATCTTATCATTCACTTTTGGAACAGAAGTTTGACAATCAGACTTTTTCAAAGAAGAACCATTTTTATTATTTTGAAAAACATTATTTGATATATTATTGTCAGATTCAGATGTTTCCAAAATTTTCTTTAATTTTCTGTTTCTTCTTCTTCTTTGAGGTCTAGACAATTTAACCTCCTGAAAAGAATCTTTTGAAATCCCAACTTTTGGAATCTCAAGTTTCTCTTTGCATACAAAAGATTTAGCATTCAAGTTATCCTGTTGTTTAAATCCAGAGGATTTAACAAAAGTTTGACCAAGCATATTTTTCTCCACACTAGAAGACGACTTTCCCTCATCTTTTCTTTTCAGAATCTTCACCACTTTCGGTTGTGAAGGAACTGTCTTCATTTTACCCTGGTTCTTGTAAGGACAATTGATCAGAATGTGACCAGCCTCATTGCAATGAAAACATACTCTTCTTTCTTGGTAAGTTCTGAAATAAGGAGTTTTCTTTTAATTTGAGGATCCATCAGAAGAATAAGCTTCGGAGGAATGTCCAGAACAATCTATCGGCTTCTTTGGAACATAAGTTTGGGTTGGCACCTTTGAATAATTCACTTTTTGATAACCAGCCGCAACAAACCCACTTGACTGTAAGATTGGAGAAAGTTTAGTTGGAACAACTTTCACCTCTTCGGGTTCAGTCATAATGCATATATCCCGGGTAACATTTTTAACAACTGTTGGGTCATCAATTTTCACTTCTTTTGGAATTCCCTCAACTTTCTTTTCATCGAATATCTCATCTTCAGAATCAGACTCATATACCATATCATCCCCAGTTACCGAATTCACCTTTAATACAGTTTTTGGATCTATCTCCTCTTCATTTATAATTTCAGGTTCCACCACATAATTTGCATTAAACGGTGGAGGAATAAATCCAATACCAGCAACACGCTTAGTAGGATCAGCATTTGAGTTAAAATAATCCAAAACAACTGAAGAACTTTCAAATTGTTCCAACTTTCGATGAAGTTTGATCACCTCAGATTCTTTGTCAGATATTTCTTTATTCTTTTGGGCAACAACTTCATTACGTTTTTCTATTTCAGCATAAGCCATATCTAGATGATAACCCTGTTCTTTGTATTTTAGCCCAAGAGAATTTAAGTCTCTTTTCAAAGACTCAATTCTATCAATGCACAGCTTATCATTATCTTTCAGTTTCTGATTAACTGAATGCATTGATTTCAAATCACAAATCCAGTTTGTGTTATCATCCATGACCTTTTGCAGTTTAGCTTTAACAGAAATGCAGTTAGACTAGTAAATATGACAAACAGAGTCTTTTACCTTAGACGGATCAGACATGTCTGCCATGAATACTTTGGCAATGGGAATATTCTCTGAATCTTCACCAACTGAAGCATTTTCTATAAGAACAATTTCTTCCTCAGCAACCCCTGATGTACTATCAGAATCAATATTCTGCCCTTGTTCTACCTCATCATCAATGCTTGGAACACTATCACCATCACACGAATCATCACTAGAACTTTCATCATCAGTAGACTCCTTTGGTTTTTCAGAATGAATTTCTGCAACAAACACTTGACTCACAGCACCCACCAAGTCTTCCAGATGAATTCCCCAGTCATAGTTTTCTTCGTTTTGTGCAACCAATGCTGATGAAGCAGATGCATGATTTGTATTACCAGAAGGTCCATGATTTTGATTACCAGGTGAACCATGTGACTGATTCCTATTATGCTAAAAGTTAGACTGCTTCTTTTGAGAATCAAATTCTATCTTAGGCTTCACACACTCCTTAGCAAAGTGACCATACTCTTGGCAGTTGTAACAACGAACTTTGCTCTTATCAAAACCCATACGAGATCGACTATTTGAACCAATATATTTTCTTCCTGTTTTCTTCAAGAAATCTTTAGCTTGACGCATTAACATGGCCATATTCCATTGAATATTCATTTCTTCCAGATCAACAGGGTCAATCTGTCTGAAATCTTCTTCTATAACCTCAGGATCATGTATTTTACCTCCAATGAAATTTTCATATGATGCCATGAATGAAGAAAACATAGCAAGATAATCATCAGCAACTTTCTGATTCAAATGAGATCCAGATGATGTTGAAGCTGTAGTCACAGAAAATCCAGAATGGCTTGAATGACCAGAATAAATTGGAACTCCATAACACTGATCATTCAAAGACTCTTGAGCATCACTAGAAAAGAATGCCACCCCAGTACCAGATTTACCAGTAGATTTGGCAAAATACATTGAGGGATCCTGAATATGCTCCATATTAGTCTCTTTCTTCTTCATATTCATGTCATGTGACTGAATCTTCCTAGAACTTCTTCAAGAGACATGGTTTTGTACTTAATATTCTCTTTGATTAAAACCGTATACCCATCAAATTTTGATGGTAAAGCCTCCAAGAATTTATCATTGATTTCCTCAGTCTCATATACCACAGACGCACTAGCCAGTTCACTAAGAAGATGATAGAATCTTGTAGCAAGATCATCCAAGGATTCATTTTGAAAATGTTTAAAGACCAGGAACTGCTTCTTTAGTAACTCTTTTCTACTCTTCTTCACATCCAAACTTCCTTCACACCTTTTCTGTAAAGCTTCCCACAGTTGTTGAGAAGACTTGAACTGTTTAAAAATGTGATATATTTCCTTTGGAAGAGACATCGAAATACTAGCCATCGCTTTCTTTTCTCTATCAAATAACAACTTCTCTTCAGTAGTTAACGCTGATACCGGCTATGGAACATTGTCCTGTCCCATCCAAGAATAAGTCGGATGCGTATATCCTTCCAAAATCGGAATCCACAAACTAGTATCGGTAAAAGATACGAACTGGTCAAACCGATCTTTCCAATTAGAATAATCAGCTAGATTCAACAACTTCGGAGGTTTTTGAGATGTACCGATCTCATTGTCATAATTGAACATATTCGTGACTTGAACCATATTTTCCATTTTTCCTGAAAAATTTTCCAAGTGTTGAACTTCCTTTACCCTTAGGCAAAGATAATAAGTTCGCCTGCTAAGTCACCCAAGCGAACTTAATCAGAAGCGAACTTAATAAGTTCGCTTAAATCAGAATTCAGCAATCTGATTAAATTCGCCTAAAATAAGTTCGCTTAACCCTGTGAGAAGCGAACTTGACAAGTTCGCCTGCTGCTAAGTTCGCCTACACAGAATTCAGCAAGTTCGCTTGCCGTAACAGAATCTTGATCAAGAACTTCTTCAGACCACAGTCGCGAACCAAAATCAACCAAAAATCGTCATTAAGCACTGAATTGAAGGAATTAAACAAAATTGGACTGTAGGATCGTGTAATTTGTCAATTAGAAGCTTTCTATCGGATCAATTTCATCATAATCCTCTTCAAAAACACCAAATCAGATCAAAATCAGTCTTGAAAACTCCATTGAAATGAAAAACTCAAAAATGATGAATTTGATGTCAATTTGCATATAAAATCGTCTAGAATCAACAAGAATCACGAGCAAAAGCTCTGATACCACTTGTAGGTCCCCATGGCGCGTCTACGGATCGATCTCGTGATAAGACGTGACGTTTACTTGGAGTGCGGAATCCAACAAGTCAACGTTTATACGCATAAAAGACAAAGCAAACAATCAAGTAAATAAACTTCTCAATTCGTATTCCAATCATAATGATGTTTACAGACTCAATCGGACTTCTCTGATCTGATCTTTCTGGTTCGTTCTCTCTTGACTGACTCTGTAAACACACATATATATAACCAACTGACCTGATATAGGCGAACTTATTAAGTTCGCCTCTAACAGCTTAAGCGAACTTAACAAGTTCGCCTCAGTTAGACCTAAGCGAACTTATTAAGTTCGCCTCTGATATACTAGGCGAACTTAACAAGTTCGCCTCTAGGATATACTTGTAAAACACTTAGTGACATTTGACATTTACATAACAAAAACATAAAGACATAAAATCTAACTATTACAAGCTTTTGTCATTACAATCTATGTCCTAACAATTGTGGAGGACGAGGTCCTTTGGGAGGTCACCAAAAGTGATGATGTCCTAGAGGACAGTGATGAGCTTGGGGTTGTCGAAAGCCCTGACGAGGGTGGTTGTGACGAGGTATATGTTTGTTTGCATTTATATGTGTTTTAATTGCATGCACGTGTTGATTTATATTTATTCTGCTGAGATGATATTGATGTTGTGACAATCCAGACTTTTCAGTTAGTTTCGTTAGAAATTCCGTTAAGTTTTCTGTTAAAATCTAAACGGAACGTACTATCCAAACTCTGGAGGATATGCTACGAGCTTGTGTGATCAATTTCGGTAACACTTGGGAGTCTCACCTACCGTTGGTGGAGTTCTCCTACAACAATAGTTATCACACTAGCATCAAGGCAGCTCCATTTGAAGCACTTTATGGAAGGAAATGTCGTTCTCCTATTTGTTGGACCGAGGTTGGGGATAGCCAACTTACAGGTCCTGAACTTGTATTTGAAACTTCCGAAAAGATCGTTCAAATTAGAAACCGTATAGCGGCAGCTCGTGATCGTCAAAAGATCTATGCCGACAAGCGTCATAAACCCTTAGAGTTTCAAATAGGTGACATGGTCTTACTCAAAGTCTCACCTTGGAAAGACGTCATTCGTTTTGGGAAACGAGGCAAACTGAATCCTCGTTATTTTGGACCATTCAAGATAATGAAGAGAATCGGACCAGTAGCGTATCAACTGGACTTACCTGAAGGACTTAGTGGGGTACACAATGTCTTTCACGTCTCAAATTTGAAGAAATGTATAGCAGACGAATCACTCGCAGCTCCTCTTGAGAAACTACACATTGATGAACAGTTACATTTCATCGAAGAACCAGTGGAAATTATGGATATGGAAGTCAAAACGTTAAAGCACGGTAAAATCCCTATTGTCAGAGTTCGTTGGAACTCGAAACGCGGACTGAAATTCACGTGGGAGCGCGAGGATCAGATGATGCGCAAATATCCTAATCTGTTCAAGCACTCCGTGTCAAACTCTCAGGGTACTATTTAATTTTCGGGACGAAAATTCTTTCAACTAGGGGATGATGTGATATCCCGGGAAATTTTTTTTTAGTTATTTAAATTTCGGGACGAAAATTCTTTTAACTACGGGATGATGTGACAATCCGGACTTTTCAGTTAGTTCCATTAGAAATTCCGTTAAGTTTTCTGTTAAAATCTAACCCAGTTAACTTAATATTAAACCCCAAGGACTAATTCTGTCAATAATTGAATTAAAACCACAGGGACTAGTTATGTAAATACCTAAAACCTGTTCCATTGACTTCTCAAAGTCAAAATCGATTGAATTTAGCTTCTGTTGACTTTCATAAAGTCAAATGAGCAAACATTGATCTTAATTCGCAAATTGTAACCGAATTTTACATAATTTCGTAATTGATTCGATCATAACCAACAGTTTCGACATCTTTGAGCCTTAATCATTATCATTATCTTCGAATTAAATCCAATTATGTCCATTAAACTCGCAACCGTTGAAACCCCCACTTCCACGATCAAATTCTCTTGCACTCGTCTGTTAATCTCACAATTGAGCATCTACACACTTCATTCGCACTCCTCTGGATTTTGTTCACAACTCAATTCGGCCAGAAACACAATCGAAGTCGTCGGAAACCAAACGCGTCGAAGACAGAACCCGTCCTAGTCGAGCTCAGCCAATTCGCATCTGTTTCTGGTAATTGAACACACCCTAACCTTCGTTTTTACTTCCAGATGAAAAGCCCTATGCCAATTAGGGCTTAAAACATCAAAATTAGCAAGAACCCGATTCTAGGGCTCATACATTCGAGGTTTAATCGATTACCAGTCTAGGTGTGATATCAATTCAATTAACCTACACCTCTAGACTCGGAATCGCCTGTGAAATGAAAGCCCTATGTTAATTTAATGGTATAACATCGAATTG
This sequence comes from Smallanthus sonchifolius, assembly GCA_023525975.1. Lineage (NCBI taxonomy): Eukaryota > Viridiplantae > Streptophyta > Magnoliopsida > Asterales > Asteraceae > Smallanthus > Smallanthus sonchifolius. Next base: position 25,363,749 of record CM042043.1, read on the forward strand.
GTCATGATCTTGAATCTAGGGTTCATACGAAACCCACTTTGGGGCTTTTGATTCTAAACTCGATTAAAATACAATTGAATCATATGGTTAGACTCGCGACCATCTACTCTTTGAAAGCCCCATATCAATTGAATCAAATAACATCGAATTGATTATAAACCGTAAACTAGGGTTCTTCATAAAAACGATTTGGGGATCTCGACCTTAAACTTAACCTCAATCAAATTAAGTTACACCCTCAGTTTCGCAATTGCATTTTTAATAAAAACCCTATAATTCTAACAAGTTTTATCATCAGAATCATTTGATTTGGTTATGGGTTCACATCTAGGGTTTCGGGATTTCAATCGAATATTTAACCGATCTAAACTTGTTGGTTTTACAAATTAATCACACCTGTAGGTTCGCAATACCCCGATTATCAAAACCCCTATGCAATTATTTCCAGTCGTGGTCGAATTCGATGGCATTCGGACTGGTTTGGATCGAGGGTCGTTAAGGGGGAAGAACACCCGACACTTGAATGTTAAAACCAAAGTAATCCTGATTTAGTCGCGATACCCTACCGGGCGGGACTGGTTAGGACAGTGTGCGCGTGTGGGAGAGACCCGGGTTCGAGATCGGGCTCCCACATCTATTTTTTGAACAGTTTTTCTATTATATTTAATTAATAAAAATCAAACTTTATAATATTAAATTATTATATAAATGTGTTTTAGTCCGGGAAACAACCCGTGGGCTCGGGTTTGAATTATTAACATATTTTATTATTCCCACTTTTATAAATAAAATATTATTGTTATTATTAACAAAAGAAATAATATATTTATATTATTTTTAAACCGTAAATTTGTATAAAATAATATGTTTATATTATTTTCATCCCGTGACAAATCCTATTAAATAATATATATATATATATATATATATATTATTTCGTATCGTTTTATATCTCGTGGGACGTTTAAACTATTTAATAATATAATTAGTTATATTATTTACTCGTAGATATATACATTATTATTTTTCTCTCAATTTTTGTGAATGACAAAACACCCGGTTATATTCATTATTATTCGTGTCATTCGTCGCGTAAGGAAATTCCTAACTCCGTGGACACTTTCGTCCACTCTTGGATATTAGAGCGTTTCGTTAAGACGTTTCTCATTCCGTGTCGCTGTCACTATTCCCATTTTTATCCCTAATTTATGTGTGTAGGTCCTGAGCCGAACTGTAGACACAGATCTGCGGAGAAATTCTTCAAACAGTCTGGATCGAGAGGCGGAATCTCTGGATCCGGTATCACTCTCGAATCAGAAATGGTAGAGACGGGTTCGGGAATCACAAACACGAACAGAAATATATAAAAGTGAAAAGAACAGATAATTGGAGTATAAAACGTATGATTCTTTGATTGATATGAAAATTAAAAGGCTCCTCACACACTCTACAATTATCTCACCCCAGGGTGAGCTCCCCCTAGGGTGGTGATTCCCTCTACAGACACACACTCACTCCTAGGGCATAATCTGCTATATATAGGAGGCCAAGCACATGCGCCTTGTTTTCCAAGCCACCGCCCAATGGGCCTGAAAAACAGTTATCGAAACTACCTAGTTTCGATTGAACAAATGTTCAACCGAAACTAGTAGTTTCGATTGAACAAAAGTTCAACCGAAACTAGTAGTTTCGATACTGTAATTTCGATTGACAGCATCAGTTTCAAAATTATACCCAATAATGTGTTTATAATTTTAGGGCATTCGTAAGTCATTTGAGACTTACACTCGTGGTTTCAACGTACCTCTAGTGTGAAACTACCTCCAACGCAACGCATGTGAGTTTTCACGGCCCCTTTTTACTGTTTTAACTTGGGGGAGAAAACATGATTAAACAATTTTGGGATTTTGTAATTCGTATGATATCAATGTTAAAACTAAGCGTAACACGCTATCACAGAAAGTCCTCAACTTATATCGGAACGTTAATATGGATCTTAGCGAGGTAATATTTAGTAGTACTACTGGGTTTGACAAATCCCACCCTCGTTAGTCGTGCTAACTCGATTAGATATCGAACGGGTGAAATGTTAGCCTACTCACACCGCCAGTGTTGATAGACCTGGCAGGAGGCAAATAAACAAACAGTCAGCTTCAGTTGCGAGAGCTTGAGTTAAACATGTAGGTTAGCTACCTATAGATACATACTGAATGAACATAAATCTAGTAAACACTTATTTACATATATTGAAACCTGTGAACTCACCAACCTCGTGTTGACATATTTTCTTACATGTTTTCTCAGGTCGTTAAGATAAGACACAGGTGCACGTTAGGGCATGCATGGGATTCAACTACTTTGATTATGACTTATTTATATTTGTTTGGATTATTTTATTATACTTGGTTTGGTTGGACGTTTTGGACTTTTGGACTTTGGTTTTGGGCGCGTGTGTTTTGCGCATTTACTTTCTTTACGCTTCCGCATTGAAACTCTGATTTAAATGATATTTTCATTTTGAGTCCCATGTAGAGTCGTTCAAAGTAACTACTGTTTGAGATCCTGGTGTGTCACCTTCCAAACGGTAAAACTCCGTTAGTAGAATTTGGGGGTGTGACAGATGTGGTGTTGAGAATTAGATTGACCGTTGTGTTTACGACTGTTGTGTCAGTTGACCTTGTGAGAGTCTTGGTTAAGGCTTGTTAGGTCGGTTTCTAGGGGTTTGTCGTGTTAACCGGATTTTAGGTTCATACGTGTGATAGAGTATGAGTTGTTAGTGTAGTAAGTGAACAATGTTAGCTAGTGAGACTTACTAGGTTATAATTATGGGATGAGTCTTGGGTGGTAAACCCTTATCGGAATTGGTCGGTAACATAGGGTAATTTCATGTTAATAAATAAGCAAATCGTTTTATAAGGATCGGGACGTCCTGAATTGTCATAAATGATATTTGAGACCAGATGGTTTCTATTAAATCAAACTATTAGAACTCACTCAACGTAGCTAACTTTGTATGTACGTTAGATTGTTTTGCAGGAGAGTTTTGTGGGCGACGTATCTTGGCTTGGGAGCGGTGCTACTCGGATCGGTGTGCAGGAATTCGTAAGGTAAAGTTAATAACGATAATGAGAATAAAAACTAAAATTATTATTTCGAGAAAGACTTACGTTGTATGTTTGTAAATGAAAATGAGTATTTATAAAGAGAATATCCAGTGTTGAGATCCAACTGCAGACGCCCCATTTGGGGCCTTACATACAGTCAATACAATTGGCCATTTGATTTGATTTATGTGCTATTGATTCAGATCTTGATCCATTTAGTGTGTATTGATCTTAGATTGTTGTTTCTGCCATCAATCTAAATACATATTTGTTGTTCTTGATAGTATTACCGATCCTATAGCAGGTACAGCTTCAACAACAGGTGACACTATTGGTTAAGTTCCAGAACTTTTGACATTGTTCTCTTGAAGTTGATTCTCTAAAATTCATAGTTCTTGAGAGCCTCATATAATTCTTCTAGAGTATAAATGTTTAGGTTCTCTATCCTCCTAATAGGTATGGTATAGACAAGCCATGTTCGAGGCAAAGATTTCATAAACCTTCTAACAATATCAACATTATCCAGTTCAACATCTGCAGATCCCAGTTCATAAATAAGCTTGACATACTTGTTGAATTAAACTGTAAGAGATTCACCTGGAATGTGACCAAACAGATCAAACTGCCTTTTCAATAAGGTCCTTTTGTTTTTCTTCATTACCATAGAACCTTCATACAGCTTTCATAAGGCATTCCACGATTTTATTAACTTATGAGTGTTGAAATTTTTGTACATCTCACTAGGAAGAGCCATAGTGAGTAGACCTAGAGCCTTCATATCTCTGTCCTAAAGCTTCATCTTAGCTTTAGTATATTTAAGAGATATTTTTTGGGAATATTATCTCCTCCTTCAACAGATGCCACCATTGGTGAGAATGGACCATCAGTGATAGATTTCCATAGGTTGAAGTCAATGCCGTATATGAAATTTTCCATTCCCTGCTTCGAATTGCGACACTCTGCTACAGATTGTAGTCTAGGTGGTTTGTTAGTGGTTCCGATATCAACATCGATTGATTGGATTACAGAAGCCATAGTGAATGAATTATCTTCAAGAATTAATCAAATTCTTCTCAATTTCCTTAAGATTCCACACACGAACAAGTTTTCACATAATTGATCAAGAATTCTCAAAATTACTCTCTAATTTCTAGAATTTGAGCACCAAAAGCTCTTATACCGCTTGTAGGATCAATATTCAACAAGAACACAACTATGTGATAGAATTGAAAGGCGGAAACAATCAATTCAATGATCAAATACAAGTAAAAGACATAAGAATGTAAATCAAAGGTCAATTGTATTGATTGATTCAATGTATGTACAAGATTGGAAAAACAGTTATAAAATAACATAACATTACATGATATTTATAGACAAATACAATTAACATATACATTAAGTTCTATACATGCCACGTGGCATAACAAACTAACTAACTTCTCGTAGTCAGTTGCTCTCTAGAGTAAGCCTTTGTTGAAGATATACAAACTGGTTCGGATGAACAAATTCTAGTCTGGATGATCATGTTGATCTTCTAAAGTACTTGACTCATCCGGAGTATCTTCATTGTATTTGTTCTTCTTTTATTCGGAGCAATATGTTGACCATCAGGACTAAGTCTTCATCCGGAGTGACTCTTCATCTGGAGTAGCACTTATACTTGACAAAACTTTAGATAGTTATTCGGAGTAATCAACCTGAGAAACTTCTTCATCTAGATTAATGGCTATTATGAGACTTTTGGTATCACCAGGCTTATCATGACTTTACAAAAGTTATGGCCCAACCATATAATTTGTCAAAGTTAGGACTAAATGAAATCTAAACATACCACGTGGCCATTCGTGTAATTAAGTCTAAAGAAAATTTGAAAAAGGATGCATCCTTTTAGAAAAAAAAAATACACCATGTGGTTTTTAAAAAATTTGGATTTGGTCTCTAAGTATGAAACGTCCGCTGATGGTCCAAACTTATGCATACACATAAATGTTTGGTCCCGAACTTGGATGGGTTTAGAAACGACAAAAATACCTTTTATAATAATAATAATTAAAAAAAAAAAACTTAACCAACCCAGCCCCACCCCTTACCTTCTTCACATCTCACTAGTTATCTTCTCCGAGGAAGAGCTTGCCAGCGGGGTTTCCGTCTGCCTATCACCAATCACCACCACAGTCACTAATCGACCAGAGGCTGTCTAGTGTGTATGCGAAGAATAATGATATCCAATTTTATTATAATAATCAACAATTGTTTAATGTAGAAAATCATATTGATTTCATTGGATAATTTCAACAACTTTTCGAGGTGTTCCGAGGCCACACAAGAAACGCCCTTATTTCGAATATGCATTAACAAAATCATGAGATGAACACCGACCGCGGTGGAAGTTGAGGATGGCCCCGGTGAACAAAATCACGAGAGGAACACCATCCAATTCTACGACGGCCTTGTCTACGATTGGCTTATTAAGAAAGCTAAAGCCTCCACCGACGAACTTCCTGCCGCCCAGATTGTAAATCTTGATAACGGAAACCTAAATTATCATTGATTAATGCAATTGGAGGGACACCCAGCCAGATGACGATGTTGTTGATAATCACATGGGTAACAATCAAAATTCGAGCTTTTAGCCTGCATCTCTTGCTTTATCAACGTTGGCAGAGCTGCAACCGGTAGTCAGAAAACAAAATCTCAAGCTTTCTCTTCAACCAGTATTACTTATTTTGACAGCTCCGGTGGATTTGGTTTTAATTCGCTAAACAACAACCAGTCAGTTGTTAAATTACATTTCTCCTAGGGGTTAGTGGTTGATTTGATGGAGGGAGGGGGTTAAAGTGAAGTGTTAGTGGTTGATTTGATGGTGGTCGGAAAAAGGTAGTCGTCGGAGATGGCTAGTAGGAGAGGCAGATGAGCGATGAATATTGAAGTGGGTTGAAACAAGTCTCAAATTTAATAGTCTTTTTGTTGTTTTTATTTTAAATAAGATGGGTCCATGAGATTTGAATTTTTACTGTAAAAATATTCACATGCACTCCACATAAAAAGTTAATGCGCATCTATCTACATCAGAGAGTATCTATGTTACCTGTCGAGAAACTATTTGTCTAAATATGTAATTTATAAAAATTAGAGATCAAAACGGGAATATGACAGTGAACATCCATGTAATTTTTCCTATCTTTTATATAACTGAAATAATTTCACACAATCAAATTTTATTCAAGAAATAAAATAATAATTATAATACAGACAACAATTTTCTTACGTTAAACAGAAAGCGGATATAAAAAGGTTAAAGGAGACAGAAATTAATCAACAGAGGCTAGAAGCTTGTAAAAAACTCATTTTCTTGCTTCTCTTTTCATAAAAATGACCAAAAAAACCCATCTCAAGAAGTCCAAAAAAATAAGACCAAAAAACCTTTACCAACAAAAGCCCCAGATTTCTTTGCACAAACTCCCCTGATAAACCCTAAACCCTAGTCTCAAAACCATTAGAAACAAATTAAAGCCTTCTGAACCCATATGTTATGTACTTATTCCTCAACTGCAAGGATTTCAAATCTAGATGGAGCCCATGTTTGACCAAACAAGAAAACAAACAAAAATATAGAAAGAAAGCCGAAAACGTCTTGACACAAGTATCAAGAGTCCAGCTTAGAGTTAGAAGAGATCTCCCCCGTTGGCATCAATAGCTTCGGCAGCGCCCCCTTTAAAACTTTTGAGGTCGGCATTAAATTCAGGTACTGCAAAGATGTCAATGTGTTAAATTCAAGCAAAAATTTACATGTTAACACACAATGCATGCATGCATGCATCCACAAGATATGTACACAATGTTCGCGCTCTTAGACATCATGCATATTTAAGAAAATGTTAACTCAAACCCTGGGTGGAATTATGACCCGTTTACCTACAAATGAGTTGACTTGGGTTATATGTGATCTCTAACACGTCAAGCAGGTTAAGCTGAAATTTTTAACTAAAAAACATGAGCCAAACAAGTCTGAAAGCTAATGGGTATTTAAGTGCATAAAACCCCCTCTTTATTAGAAAATGTTAGATTATCATGGTAAGAATATAATTTTTCTAGTTATATTTAACACACTTGTTATTTATAATATACAAAAAATAGGGCAAAGTGAGTGCCTATGGGCCGCCCCCACCCAGCCTGTCCTTTTGACCCGTACTAAAAAATTACTCCTACAAATACATGTAGTCAAGTGCTTGAAAGTTGATGGAAAAAGTAGAGACCACACCCTTTTGACTGTAATCACATTAGTACCTTAAATAAACACTGCTCACCAGAATGCTGAGCATAATAACTCAAATATGTATATAGAGTTCTACAAAATTTAATTTCTTATAATGATATGTTGTGATTAGCTACAAAATGATTAAAGATTTCGTGATTACTATGCTTTGAGTAAATGGCTTATTTGCTTTAAGTTGAAGCTTGAGTACAACGCAATGAAACAAAGATGGTGAAAAGCAAAATAAATGATAAAAAGGTAATGCATTTTAAGCTAATAAAAACGAGGGTATGTTACGACACATTTAATGCACACATATTTCAAGAAATAAAGATCACTTGGTATTAATCATCACATAACTTTTTTAATTCAAAGGATCTTTTTGTTGGTGATACCGAATCAGCTCAAAAAAAAGTTGAATTGGAAAAACAAAAAAAAATACATCATGATCATTAATATCAACACTATCATACTTTTATGGAAACGTTTGTGTATTCAATGATTGTTAACATGTGTACTTAGGGCACGATTTATAAAAACCTAACAACAATTAAAGAAAAAAGTTTAGAAGGCTTACATTTTGGTAGAAAGAAGTAATCTCTTCTTCAGTGAGGCCTTCCTCCTCTTCAGCAGTTTCTTCCCAACCCAAAGACCGTAAAAACCGAGCCTCTTCTTCCTCCGAGTAAAGAATGACATCAGGCCCTGAATGGTTCTTCCCATTATTAACAGCATCGCCATTGCAGGTCAAAGCAACCTTGCTCTCACTACACTGGTTGATCACAGCTGATTCTGATCCACCCCGAGGGGCAGGAGGGACCACGAGTTCACCAGTATCAGGGGCAACAGAAGAAGGATTACTACTAGTCATGGCTTTCTTCCTCATAAGGCTAAAGAAGTTACTCCGGCTTTGAGCTTGTGGTAAGGGTCTCTTCTCTAAAACAACTACACCAGGCTTGCTCAATGGAGCAGATGCAACTATCAAGGGTACAGCATGAAGGCTATTTGGTAATTTACTACCACTTGTAGGGCTCAAACTCTCCTTTGCAGTTGGTGAGATGCAATTCCTTTCCCGTGAGGGCTTAAGAACAAGAAGTTTTCCCACAGAAGATGTCTTTGAAACATCAGGCTTCACAGTAACCGATCTAGGACTGTGTGGATTGTTGATAAGCTGTGATTGTCCGATCTTCAGTTTTGGTTTCTCACAAGAGTTTAAGGCCTAAAAGAAAGTTCAAATTTTTAGATAAAAACAAAGAATGTACGGTTAAGGTCTTTTGTTCACGTTTTCTATTTTTCTAATACAGAAAGTGATAAAGGTTAAAAGACTTTATATATATAACCATTGAATCTAAATTCATAAGAAAAAAATTCATAAGTATGAAACTGAAATAAGGTCTCCCATAAAAATACATTAGGTTCATTGGATTAGAAAGTTAAAAACTAAAATATAGTCGATAGTTTTAGAAAACTTGAAATTTAAACTAAAATTTAGTCGCTTATCCTGATTGAGATTTTTTTCCATGCTAATGATTTCTATCTGAATCATTGACTATAACTAAAACGACTTCAAATCCTCCCTATTGCCTTTTCTGCTTCTCTTTTACTTTTCTGATACTCATCATGAACCAAAAATCCTATACCCAGTTTTATCATTGTCAATATATGACACAAACCAATAAATCACGTGATTATAACATTGTCATTGGTTACAAAGAAAATTGTCCCAGGGATCTTAAAAATACTCTTATTTAATGATTGTAATTGATTGCTGGTGTTAATGAAAAGAAAACCTCCCATGGTCGATGAAAACCACAACACATATTATGTGAAACGAATTTTAGAAGATGTCCTAAATAGAAGTTCTTGCAAGATTTCTTTCTAAATATGTATTTCAGTTTGAAACCATTTATTTTACCCAAACAGTGAGCCAGGAGGCAATCAAAAAGGCTTAGGTGCCATAAAACCATCGCTTCCATTTTAAGGGTTGAGGGTAAAAGCTCACAACTATAAACATTTTTTAGTTCACATTATCACAAAGGGAAAAGAATCTATTATTACAAGACCAGAACTTCTATAACTAAACACCTAAGACGGTATAAGAATCAAAAATATGTATAATAAAAAGAATTCTATAAATCTTACAAAAAAGAAACCAAGATACACATTATGGGCCATGCAAAATCAACCTGGAGGATGAAAAACTATTACCAATGCTTTAGGCATGGGAGGAGTCATGGGAATTAACTGTCTGGATTGCTTAACAGCAAGCTCTTCAAGCCCTTTGAGTTCCAACAGTCAACTACAATGGATAAAGACTAAATGTAAGCATATCTCCACATACTATATGGGGAGTTCGGATGACCAATTTAAAAGTGAATATATGACAGCTAGATTAAAAAAAAATACGAAAAATGTAACCACATGAGTAGTAAAAGATAGTGTGTGGACGTGCATAGGCTGTCAAAAGCCGTTAATATCATGTAATCAGACATTTCGGGTGTTTGAAAAATCTGATTATTAAGAAAATTAATGGATAAAATGACCAAAAAAGAATATTGCAGAGAAATGATTGACACTCTGCTAAATGGGAGTAAAAGTCCATAAAATTATGTTAACAAAATGGGTAAATAGGTGATTTTAATTTATCCTAAGATAAACATTATGAAATTGTTTATCCAAAAAAGATAATCATCAGCACAATGACCAAAAACCAATAATCAGATAATCAGTTTCATTGCAGCTTGTGTGAAACTAGTTAGCCAATACAGATTATCAGTTTTAAATGCAAATCCAACCACCAAAACAGTGTATATAATATTAATGCTACCTGAGGAGCAGTCTGGATCCGAGGAGGACCATAACCCAATGTTTCTGCCATATTCCAACCAGCAGTCAAGCTTGTAGTTGCAGAAACTGAAATTAGTTGAACGGGTTGTACACCAGATCCATTTCCATTATTACTAATAATTACAGGCACCTCAGCCAGAGCCGAGGTCCATCCATCCCCACCAATCACAGTCGAATTGACAACGGGCAGACTCTGAATGGCCGAGCTTAATCCAGGTAACACCCGCCCTATATCAGAATCCACTTGTTTTTCCTCTGCGCCAAGAGAAGGAAAATCCCTCTCAAAAGATGTCTTCACATTACCAGAAAGTAAAGAACCACCATTGCTGTGGCTACTTTTGTTGACTATGGTCAAATCACTTGCTACCTTTCTAGGCAATGACTCGGCCCGTTTTCCAGATATACTTGAATGTGATCGTCTTAAACCGTCTTTTTCAAGCCTACTTGGTAAAATGTTACCCAAAGAATCAGAATAATCCACACGCCTATTTTCTGATTTTTCTTTATTCCTAAACTCAACTATGTCCTTATCCCAGTCCCTATCGTGATGGTTTCGATTAAAACTACTGTAAGACCTTAAATTAGCCGAACCATTACTAATAGAAGTACGGTGAAAATATGAAGAAGTTGTTCTATCTGAAGCAGAAAGGCGTCCTAAATTGTTATCCAGTGGCTTCTTTCTCAAGGATTTTGATGTGCCTTGTTCATCTACATCAAGAAAATACCATCAATATAATCGCTAACAAAAACATTGATGAAAAACAAACATGAACATAAGAATTACCAGAGTGCAATGAAGATGCGGATTGGTGAGATGTGCTCAAGCCTCCACTGCTCTTTAACCATTCCGGTACAAATGTTGGCTCAGTTCTTTCCATAATTACTACCAAAATCACGGAAAACAAACAAAAAATTCCCGACTTGCATTAGACTAATATCAAATCAAGATAGTCGATTTGATCACTTAATTCCAACTATGAATGATGTCATCTAACTAAACTTTCAACCCTTCCAAACCTCCACCAGAACTATTCAATAAAAGAATCCAAAACCATCAACTACACTGTAAAATTAGGTCTTTTATCTACCTCAAAGTTTGAATATACTGTGGTCTCAGTTCCAAATTACAATGAAGAACAATGATCAACCACACTCTTGGTGCTCATCATACAAACAGATTCAATAAGCATCCGAAAGAAAACCAGAACCGTCTTCTCCATTAATTACCAAGCCAGTTTCAAATAAACAAACCCTAGAACCGGAAACGGCATAACTACGGACATATTGAAACCCCTAGGGTTTGTCCGTCGAATGGAGTACGAAATTCAACAACAGGCTATTGTAAATTTGTAATCTCAGCCACAATTTATCGAAAAGAATTAAACTGACAAACCCTTCACCGCTTGATTAAAGGAAAACTCGAAAAAAACCCTAATTCGCCGCCTCTTCTCGTTAGTCAGCAGGCACTTTAGCGATTGATTACAAATGCGGATTTCAATTCGATGTAAGAAAGAAAACAATGAGTTTGAATTGGCTTTTACGAGCAACGGAGATGTATAGATAGAAACAGCATGTGTGTGTATGCTACGTAATTGTTTCGCGTGGAGAAGAACACCTAGTAACCGCTTTGATTGTGCTTTTGGTTGAAGAGATTGTGTTTTACAGTGTGTGTTTCAGAAAGAAGGGATCCCGGAAGCTTTGTTTTTGTTACGACGGGGTGAGTTTTTGTTAAGTCACGCAAAACGGGTTGAGTAACCGGTCAGAATGGGTTTGGATCATGATGGTTCGAGTTAGGAAGATCAAAATAAGCTTGGGTTAAAACGGGTCGTTTTTTAAAAGAAATACCAATTTGTTTCAGATTAAAATGGTTTGTAACCAAAAAGTGGCTTAGGCTGAAATGAGATGTCTTAGAGCATTCACAGCAGGTTTCACATATATTTGTGAGTGACTTCCGTGTATTTTAGGGAGTGGTTTAAAGTGATTGTGAGTGGAGAAGAGAGAAAAGATAAAAAAAAAATTATATATTTGGGAATACACCGTTCACCTGTATAAATTTGAATTAATTACACGGATGGTCCCTGTGGTTTGGCCAAATTACGGTTTTCGTCCCCTCTCCCGAGGAGATTCACCGCCATCATCATTGTCGTTATTGTTAGGAGATTCGTCATCGTCATCACCGCCGTTATAGTTAGGAGGAGACTGACTGCCGTTATCACCCTCGTAGCCGTAATAGTTAGAAGCTTCATTGAATAGATAGTTGTTGTCCCACAACGACATCTCAAATATTTTGTCACACCCGTAACACAGGACAGTCATCTACCAGAGTAGTACATCCAACAGATATTTTCACAGGTAAGAGCGACGGGTCTAGGAGAGATTTATACACCGCTCTTTCCTAGACAGAACATTCTGTTCGTCATATAACTACATACCGGTTGAAGGTCGCCTTCTAGTTACAGTTGTAGAGAAGATAAAGACTAATGACTACAAAAATCTCTAAGTACAACTGATGCGAACGACGCTGACCTACAAGTTGTTGCGGATAAGGCTAATTGCTGCGGATAGTATGTTCTCCAGCTGATGAGCAACTATGCTGTGGATAGCCTTATCTGCTGAAGTTCAGAGTTGCTGCTGATAGGCTTCTCAACAGCATCAAACACTTGATGCTGTTGATAGGCAAATCATCAGCAGCTTTAACTTTGCTACTGATACCTCTGCTGCAACACTGACACATCTATTAGCAGAAGGAATGTTATTAGTACAGATGATTAAAGACAAAGTTATTACTTCTGAAGTATCCTACAAAGATTCCTAAGAAGACTTTTGCCCTGAACCTTACTGTTTGCTACAACTTGTCTTTTAGTTGTGTACCAATTGTAGTGTAACTTGTAACTGTCAAAGATCAACGACTTGTGTTTGATCTGATCCTTAGAATCAAGGGTTTGTCTTGATTCTAAGTTCCTTTATATGTATTGTATCTTCCATTTCGTACAAGTGTGCTTTCTTAGAGTTTTCTCTGTAACTTGTAAACCTTGAAGATTAATACAACTTGCATTTATCAGTATTATCTTTGTTTCCTTATATGCATTGCTTAGTTGTTATTGTTTCCGCCAATCTCAACTAGAACAGAATCATCTTGTAAGCACCGATCCAACAAGTGGTATCAGAGCTTTGGCTCTCAGATTAAACAAACTCACACTTGTTTAATCACTTTCTGGTTATGTTCATTACTATCTCTTTGCTAAACACCATCTATTCAGAAATGGCACAAAACACTGGTTTTGATGATATTGGAAGCCTCACCAAACCACCAAGACTGGTGTATGGAGAAGACTATGACATGTGGAAAAACAGAATGGAAAGTTTCTTTTGTTATCAAGAATATGGAATGTGGAGATCCATAATTGATGGTCCGTATGTACCCATGGTGGCCTCTGCTGATTCCGGAGGTCCATCAGTTCCTAAAGAAGCTTCAAAGTACTCAGAGGAAGACATCAAGAAGATGGAGGTAGATTTCAAAGCTTTGGGAGCCATTCAGATGTGCTTACCAAACGAAGTTTTCCATAACTTCAGATAATGCAAGACTGCTAAGGAGCTATGGCAAGCTCTTGAGAAGATGTTTGCTAGATCCGAAGAGGTGAAGGAAAATAGAAGAGACATTTTAAAGCAACAATATGAAAACTTTGTCTGCAAGGATGGTGAGTCTCTTACTATTCTGTACAACAGGTACACCTATCTTGTAGGAGAGCTATAGTGCTCTAAAGTGAAGCTAGAGAACGAAGACATTCTCAAAAAGTTTATCAGATCTCTTCCAAGCTGCTGGACACTCTATACAGTGTCAATTAGAAGGACTGAAAACTTGAAAACTCTACAAATGACTGAGATGTTTGTCATGTTAAAGACATATGAATTAGAAATGATTCAAGCCCAAGAAAGAAGCTTAGGTCATTCAACAACCTCATCATCAACCACCATTTCATCTGCACTACACTCTGACCACTCAGCTCCCAGTTCTAGCAACTATTATCCTCCCATTGTCACCCATCCTCAGACTCCCAACTCACAATCAAACAACTCACCATTTCTTCTTGAAGCTCCACCTCAACCAAACTCAGCTGCCTTTGTCTCTGAAAATCCTAGCAACATGTCCTTCATCAAAGAAGATCTGGAATGCTTTCATCCAGATGACTTAGAAGAAATGGACATACAACACTCATGTGCCATGCTTTCTCTCGGAGCAAAACGGTTCTACTCTAGAACTAGAAGACCCATTCCAAGCAACAACTCTAACACTAGAGTTGGCTTGGACAAAAGCAAGCTCAGATGTTACAACTGCAACCAACTTGGTTATTTTGCCAGAGAATCCAAGGCACCAAAGGCAAACCCAGATGCTGCACAACCTAGACAAGCCCATCAAGGACAAAAAAGTCAAGTCAACATACCTCCTGCTCAAACTGCAGCTTGTGCAGCTGTTGGAACAGCTGATTTTGATTGGAGCTTTCAGTATGAAGATCTTCCTGCTAACAACCAAGCACTTATGGCAGACACATCAGAGATACCACCTCATGTATATGAACACCTTTGTTCTCAAGCTTGTATTGATAAGGTTCTGGGATACAGAAAACATAACCAAAACCTTATAGATCAAAATGAAGAGTTTCACCAAATGAAATCTGAATTCAAAAAGGTTGAAAAGAGTTACAAAGAAAAGATTAACTGTCTAAAGAAAGAGATTTTATCATTAAAACATGAACAAACAAATCTTGAAACTTAGATTGATGATTTATTGGTTAAGTTAAAAGCTACAAGGGCTGAGTTGGCTGACCAAAAGGTCCATGTTGACCAGTATGAGTTTGCATCCAAAAAGCTGCAAAGACTTTTGGATGCTCAAATTCATGAAAAGGTGACTACTGGTCTTGGGTTCAAGCTGAAAAACCCTAAAATGTTGTACCTCCACCTGCTAACTATGTAGCCATCCATGAACCAAACTTCAATCTCTCCAATCTTGACCTAGCAAACCGAAATCTTGATCCTTCAAAGGAAGAACCATTTGTGCAAGAATGCACTACCTCATCCGAGTCTGCGTCCACATGCTCAGACTCCACTGAAACAAGTGAAGCTCCATTACTTCCCACAAATTAAGTAATTCTAAAGACTACCAAGTCTGGCAAAGTTGTCACACCCCCAATTTCAACTAACGGATTTTTTTCCGTTTGAGAAGTGACAAACCAGGATCTCAGTCATTAGTTACATTGAACGACTCTATATGGGACTCAAATGAAAACATCATATCAATCAGAGTTAATGCGGAAGCATATAATAAAATAAATGCGCAAAACAAACGCGCCCCAAAAGTCCAGTCCAAACATAATACAAAACAGTCCAAATGAATTAATAAAACACAATTCAAAACTAGGACTCCATGCATGTCCTATATGTGCACCTGTGCCTTATCTTAGCGACCTGAGAAAACATGTAAGAAAAGATGTCAACACGAGGTTGGTGATTTCACAGGTTTCAGTATTTAAATAAACATTTACTAGATTATTGTATATTCAATATGCATCTATAGGTAGCTAACCTACGTTTCATGTTTAACTTAAGCGCTCGCAACCGAAGCTGACTGTTTGTTTATTTGCCTCATGCCAGGTCTATCAACTCTTGCGATGTGAGTAGGCTAACATTTCACCCGTTTGACCTCAAATCGAGTTAGCGCGACTAACGCGGGTGGGATTTGCCAAACCCAGTAGTACTACTAAACATTACCTCGCTAAGATCCATATTAACGATCCGATGTGTGTTGAGGACTTTCAGTGATAGGGTGTTACGCTTAGCTTTAACATTGATAACATATGAATTATAATAATCTCAAAATAGTTGTGTCATGTTTTCTCCCCCAAGTTAAAACAGTAAAAGGGGTCATGAAAACTCACCTGATTGCGTAGGAAGTAATTACACAAGTAATAGACTTGGTACACAAGTGTTAGCCTGCAACGGCTTACGTATGCCCTAGAAGTACAAACAACAATTAGGGACTCATTGGGATTTGTGACGACACACGGAAGATTAGAACGTCTTTAAACATTCTAAGGATTAATGGTTAAACGAACGAGTTTACGGGAATACGGATTTCTAAATTAGGATGAATACGCTTTGCATCGAAGGATTCAAATAATAATATATAATAAATATGTTCAAACGTTTGCACCATTAAACTAATGACCTAAGAAAATAATATAATTTATATATTATTTTTAGATTTCACAAAATATCACAATAACAATTGTGCAACTTAAAATAATAATTATATTATTTTTATTCGAGAATATAAACGAATGTAAATAATATAGTTAATTATATTATTTATTTGTTAAAAATGTTACACGCGACTTATAAATGAGATGATAATAATATATAAATATATATTATTTTTAATTGAGATCACGGGGTGAAAATAATATAATATATTATTTTATAAAGACGATTAAATGACGAATATGGGCTACAAGACTAAACTCGAGCCTACAGGTGGATTTTCGAGTTAAAACTTTTTAATATATTAATATAAATATATATAGGGATAAGTTTAATATTGAAATAATGCTTTAAAATAATAAAACCCAAAAAAGGGGTGGGGAGACTCGAACCCGGGTCTCCTCCCCCACAGTCAAGTGTTTTAACCATCACAGCCGCTAGGCCATCGCGACAAGTGCCGGATCCAAATTGGTTTTAACAGTAGAGGCATCAACCCTTCCCCCGTCGCGATCCGAACCCAAATCCCATCCCAAATCCACAGATTTTGACCACGATCGAACCAGAAAGTATAGGGGTTTTGTTGAACACGGTATTGCGAACCTACGAGTGGGTTTAATTGAAAAGTTATCACGTTTAGATCAGTTAACTACTCGATCGAAATCCAAAACCCTAGTTTATGAACACAGATTCGAATCGGTTGGATTTGATTATAAAAATGACTGGAATCATAGGGCTTTTATAAATTAAAACATTGTGAAACTGATGGTATAGTTTAATTTCATTAAGGTTGGGTTTAAGATCAAAAGCCCCAAATTTGTTTACGTATGAACCCTAGGATCCGGTTCTTGTTAATTTCGATGTTGTAAGCCCTAATTGGTATAGGGCTTTTCATCTGGAAGTAAAAACGAAAGTGAGGGTGTGTTCAATTACCAGAAAAAGATGCGAATTGACCAAGATCGACTAGGATGCAGATCCGGTTGCGCGAGCTTGTACTCCGGCGACTCCGGCTTCAATTACAGAGGGTTTGACGTGTGGAAAAGCTTCAGAGGGGTGCGATTTAGATGCGTGAGAGTTCGACTTGCGAAAACAATACGAGAATTCATCGAATTTGATAAAGGGGGCGACGGTTTCGACGGTTACGACTTGATTAACCATAAGTTGATTTAATTCTTGCGTAATGATGGTGTTAATTGCTCAATGATGGTCGATTAATGTTGTAAATATGCAAATCGGTTACGAAATCAAGCATAATTCGATTTTGAATTTGAATTTTGGTTGTATGCTTGCGAGTTTGACTTTTTAGAAGTCAACAGGATCAAAATCAATTGATTTTGACTTTTCAGAGTCAACAGATTTGACTTTGGGTTAATTACAGCTTTGGTCCTTGTAATTCAAGATTAACAAATGACAGAATAAGTCCCTAGGGTTTAGGATTAGGTTAACCGGGTTAGGATTTAACAGAAAATTTAACGAAATTGTTAACGGAGTTAACATGAAAAGTCGAATTGTCACATCACCCCCTAGTTGAAAGAATTTTCGTCCCGAAAATTAAAATAGTACCTTTAGAGTTTGATGTGGAGTGCTTGAATAGATGAGGATACTTGCGCATCATTTGATCCTCAAACCATGTGAATTCCGGTCCGCGTTTCGAGTTCTAACGAACTCTGACAATAGGGATTTTACTGTGTTTTAACGTCTTGACTTCCCTATCCATGATTTCCATGGGTTCTTCGATGAAACGCAACTGTTCATCGATGTGTAGTTCCTAAAGAGGAACCGCGAGTGACTCGTCTACCAAACATTTCTTCAAGTTTGAGACGTGAAAGATGTTATGTACACCACTAAGTCCTTTAGGTAGGTCCAGTTGATACGCTGCTGGACCAATTCTCTTCACTATCTTGAATGGTCCAACATAACGATGATTCAGTTTGCCCCGTTTCCCAAAACGAATGACACCTTTCCAAGGTGAGACTTTTAACAAGACCATATCCCCTACTTGAAATTCTAACGGTTTGCGACGCTTGTCGGCATAGCTCTTTTGATGATCACGAGCTGCTGCCATACGATTTCTAATTTGAACAATTTTCTCAAAAGTTTCAAGTACAAGCTCAGGACCCGTAAGTTTACTATCTCTGACCTCGGCCCAACAAATAGGAGAACGACATTTCCGTCTATAAAGTGCTTCAAATGGAGCTACCTTGATGCTAGTGTGATAACTGTTTTTGTAGGATAACTCCACCAACGGTAACTGAGACTCCCAAGTGTTACCGAAATCAATCACACAAGCTCGTAGCATATCCTCCAGGGTTTGTAAAGTACGCTCCATCTGACCATCAGTTTGGGGTGGTATGTTGTGCTCATATCTAGACGCGTGCCCAAAGCTTTATGTAACGATTGCAAGAAACGGGAGGTGAATCGTGCATCACGATCCGAAATGATAGAGATTGGCACCCCGTGCCGGGAGACTACTTCTTTCAAGTGAATACCAGTAAGCTTCTCCATTTTTTCTGTTTCCTTGATTGCTAAGAAGTGAGCGGACTTTGTTAAACGATCGACTATTACCCAAATGGTATCACATCCGGTACGAGTTCGTGGCAATTTTGTGATAAAGTCCATGGATATCTGCTCCCATTTCCACATGGGAATCTCCGGTTGCTTGAGTATACCGAAAGGCTTTTGATATTCAGCCTTGACCTTTGCGTAAGTCAGACACTTGCTCACATAGGTGGCTATATCGGCCTTCATCTTTGACCACCAATACAGCACCTTTAGGTCATGGTACATCTTGTCGGAACCTGGATGAATGGAGTAACGAGATTTATGAGCTTCATCCATGACCAGTTCCCTTAAGTTGCCAAATACTGGAACCCATATTCGTTCAGCAAAGTAGCGAATGATTTCAGATTTGACCTCGAGCTGTTCTTCCATACCGCGTGTACCTTCCAGCGGTAGGTTCTCCTCTTTCAGGGCTTCGAGTTGAGCACTATGGATTTTGTCAGGTAATCCGGGGTGAATAGTAAGCTGTAATGCTCAAACTCGTTTGGGCTTGGTTTCCTTTCGACTTAGAGCATTAGCTACAACATTAGCCTTACCCGGATGATACCGAATCGCACAGTCATAATCATTCAAGAGCTCGACCCAACGACGCTGTCTCATGTTCAGCTCTTTCTGCTCAAAGATATGCTGAAGACTCTTATGGTCGGTGTAGATAGTGCACTTGGTACCGTACAAGTAATGTATCCATATCTTAAGTGCGAAAACTACGGCTCCCAACTCTAGGTCATGAGTGGTGTAGTTTTTTCCGTGAATCTTTAGTTGACGCGAAGCATATGCGATCACCTTTTCTCGTTGCATCAACATACAACCCAGACCCTGAATGGATGCGTCGCAATACACCACAAAATCATCCGTTCCCTCCGGAAGAGCTAGAATAGGTGCACTGTAAAGTTTATGTTTACGGATTTGGAATGCTAACTACTGGTTATCGCCCCAGTTATAGACTTTACCCTTCTGAGTTAAAGTAGTGAGAGGTTGTGCAATCTTAGAAAATCCTTCGATGAATCGCCGATAATAACCAGCCAATCCCAGAAATTGTCGCACCTCAGTCGGGGTCGTCGGTGCTGCCCAATTCTTGATGGCTTCAATTTTTGATGGATCGACATGTATTCCCTTCTCATTAACCACATGCCCTAAGAATTGAACTTCCCGGATCAAGAATTCACACTTGGAAAACTTAGCATACAGTTGCTCCTGCTTTAGTAATTTCAGGATTAAACGTAGATGTTCCTCATGTTCCTCCTTGTTCTTGGAATAGATGAGGATGCCATCGATGAAAACAATGACAAATTGATCAAGATATGGTTTACACACACTGTTCATGGGTGCGTTGGTTAATCCGAAAGGCATGACCATAAACTCGTAGTGGCCGTACCTTGTTCTGAAAGCAGTCTTAGAGATATTTTCATCTCGGACTCTCAATTGATGGTAACGGACCTAAGATCTATCTTAGAATAGAAGCTTGATCCTTGGAGTTGGTCAAAGATATCATCTATACGAGGCAGAGGATAACGATTCTTGATTGTCACTTTATTCAATTCGCGGTAGTTGATACACATACGGAAAGTCCCGTCCTTCTTCTTGACAAACAGAACTGGAGCTCCCCATGGTGATGAGCTAGGTCGGATGAAACCTTTATCCAACAATTCCTGCAGCTGAGTAGTAGCTCCTGCATTTCACTAGGTGCTAGTCTATAAGGTGCCCGAACGATCGGTGCCGCTCCGGGTGCTAGATCGATTTGGAATTCAACTTGACGCTGTGGTGGCAGACCAGGAAAATTCTCGAGAAATACTTCAAGAAAATCATGAACGATGGGAATATCATCAATTTTTGTTCTCTTCCGATGGCTTCTCAGCAACGAGAGCCAGAATAGCAGTATGCCCTTTTCGAAGACATTTCTGTGCTTTCATGAAGGATATGATGCCCATAACTGCACCAACCTTTTCACCCTAAATGGAAAGAGTATCTCCACTCGGGAGAGGAATGTGAACAATTTTCTCACTACATATGATCTCGGCTTGGTTTTTAGATAACCAATCCATGCCGAAAATTACATCGAAACTACCAAGTGTGACCAGCATAAGGTTGATATCAAGTTTATGACCACAACTCAAGCTTACAACCCTTAAGAATGTAGGTTGCTTCAATTATTTGGCCATCGACTATTTCTATTATATACTTAGCTTCTAACAGATTTGGAGTTTCTTTTATCATGTCACTAAGTTTCTTAGATATAAAACTCCTATCAACACCGGTATCAAAAAGGACAGAAGCAAAGAAATTATTTAAGAGGAACTTACCAGTGACCACATTATGATCATATCGAGCTTCTCCAGATCCTAGCACGAAGGCTCGTCCCTTCGCACCATTCCCTCCATTATTGCCACCATTGTTGTTGTTCTGATTAGGGTTGTGATTTCCATTACCTCCCTTCTTTAACTGAGGACAATTCTTCCGAAAGTGTCCCTCCTTTCCACACTCGAAACAACCCTTTATAGACCCAGGCTGTTGAAAAGACTGCTTGGCTTGCAACTCACCCCTATAATCTTTGGCATCATGGCCTATCTTGCCACACCGCTGACAACGGTTACAAATCCCAAAGTGATGAAAGTTGCACTTGTTACACTTGGGGGATTTCCCGGCATACTTGATTTTGACCTGAAGAGGTCGTCTGGTTGAAGTTCTTAGCATGCTTAAACTTTCGCTGCTGCTGATGAGGTTGATTTAACTAGGGTCCCTTGGAGTTGGAGTGAGAGTTGGAGTTGTGATCAAACTTTCGCTTATGGTTGTCGGTAGATTTAGAGACCGAACCCCTCGGGGGTAGAGTCCCTTGAGTCACCGCCTAATCGGTTAACTTATGGGCGAGTCTGATAGTCAGCTGGATGGTAGCAGGGTTGGATGAGGTAACCATACTCTGAATATGAGGCACTAAGCCTCCAATGTACAGTTCAATCCTCTTGTAATCAGGAGTCACCATGTGTGGGCACATGGTAGCAAGCTCATGGGAGCGAGTGGTATATAGTTCAATTTCAGAACCTTCCATTTTCAGGTTCCAGAATTCTCCTTCCAACTTCTGAATCTCATCCCGAGGACAGTACTCCTCCTTCATCATCGCCTTAAACTCCTCCCACGGAAGTGCATTGGCCATATCTAGACCCAACATTTGGACCTGAGCGTTCCACCATGTGAGAGCCGGGCCCTCCAAAGTACCAGAAGCAAATTTGACCTGATTGGCCAAGGGACAGTTGCTCATAGCAAATACCGATTCCACTTTCTCGAACCATCGGAGTAGTCCGACGGCTCCTTCAACTCCACTAAAGGTGTGGGGCTTACAGTCCATAAATGTCTTGAATGTGCATGCTAGTTGCTGATTTTGTTGACCTGGATTTAGAAACCTAATATAGGATCGAGATTATAAAGCTTGGGAAATGTGCTTTGAGAGATGAATTGACCTCACTAGTCAAATGGTTTTAGCATTTACCTGCAGCATTCTGTGCTGCTAGAGCCTCAGCCACACTATCATTGATTAGTGCCGCCAGCTCAGCTGTTGTCATGTTAATGGTGCCTCGGCCATCAGCACGTCCTCCATGTCCTCTTCCCGACATGATTCTTCACATTCACAAATACAAAATATTGAGAAATATATCGTATTTCAAACATTATATGTACAAGTAAGGAAATGATAACACAACATCTAATATTTCAAAATTAAATAATTTGTAAAGCTACAAAATAAATAACTCAAAACATCAAACTTCTCATGCTTTTATTGAATGGGAACAACCTTACCCATCTGGATTTGAAATAGAAAGAACATAAACAAAGCATAAATGAAAGGAAAGATAAGATAGAATAATCATCAAAAATCCTCGTCATCGGAGGAAACACATGATAGTGCATCATCAATCTTGACCGGCTCCTCCTCGGGTGGCCCCTCCTCTAAGGGCTCATCCCCAAACGGCTTCTCCTCGTCATCAGAAAGTGGGATATTCTCCGGCCAAAGTGCTGCTTGCATTTGGGCTTCCAGATGGGTCACTCTTTCCAGAATCCCCTTAGCAGCATGGCCCGAGGTGTCCACCCTCGTCTCCAAATGCTGAACTCTATCCACCAGGTGGTTATGGACCTGATCCGTCACTACCAGCTCATCGGTTAAAAGCTCTATCCCTACCTTATTCTCCTCTATTTGTGACTCCCGCTGCAGAATGTCGTGTATCTCATCAGTAGCATCTTTCACAATGCTTAACTCCATAGACATGTAAAATACAAAAGCCGCAAAAGCTTGTTCCATGGTACATGGCAAGCTAGGCAAAGTAGATGATGAGGAAGTGGAACCAAAGTAGGGTGATGGGACATTTCCCATTTCGATCCATCTTTGGATCATTTGCGGTTATGTATTCCAATTGCAAGCAGGTTGCTTGCTACTCGGTTCACCCTGATCAACCGAATTGTCACTAGAACTAGTCCGGCGCCTTTTGGGCTCCGGGGATGGTAAGATAGGTGCATCATGCCCTGGTGCCTTAGGTGATGGTGGTGGGGTTGACGACATGGTCCTGTATTGTAATATATAAGTGCCAATACATAACGCTTATGATATGTAACTAATGTGTGAGGTTATAGTCTAGTATGCAATCCTAGTTCTCTATAACCAATGGCTCTGATACCAATCTGTCACACCCCCAATTTCAACTAACGGAGTTTTTTTTCCATTTTGGAAGTGACAAACCAGGATCTCAGTCATTAGTTACATTGAACGACTCTATATGGGACTCAAATGAAAATATCATATCAATCAGAGTTAATGCAGAAGCGTATAAAGAAAATAAATGCGCAAAACAAACGCGCCCAAAAAGTCCAGTCCAAACATGATACAAAACAGTCCAAACGAAATAATAAAGCACAATTCAAAAGTAGGACTCCATGCATGTCCTATATGTGCACCTCTGCCTTATCTTAGCGACCTGAGAAAACATGTAAGAAAAGATGTCAACACGAGGTTGGTGAGTTCACAGGTTTCAGCATATAAATTAACGTTTACCATATTATTGTATATTCAATATGCATCTATAGGTAGCTAACCTACGTTTCGTGTTTAACTTAAGCGCTCGCAACCGAAGTTGACTGTTTGTTTATTTGCCTCCTGCCAGGTCTATCAACTCTTGCGATGTGAGTAGGCTAACATTTCACCCGTTTGACCTCAAATCGAGTTAGCGCGACTAACGCGGGTGGGATTTGCCAAACCCAGTAGTACTACTAAACATTACCTCGCTAAGATCCATATTAACGATCCGATGTGTGTTGAGGACTTTCAGTGATAGCGTGTTACGCTTAGCTTTAACATTGATAACATATGAATTATAATAATCTCAAAATAGTTGTGTCATGTTTTCTCCCCCAAGTTAAAACAGTAAAAGGGCCGTGAGAATTCACCTGATTGCGTAGGAAGTAATCACACAAATAATAGATGTGGTACACAAGTGTTAGCCTACAACGGCTTACGTATGCCCTAGAATTACAAACAACAATTAGGGACTCATTGGGATTTGTGGCGACACACGAAAGATTAGAACGTCTTTAAACATTCTAAGGATTAATGGTTAAACGAACGAGTTTACGGGAATACGGATTTCTAAATTAGGATGAATGCGCTTCGCGTCGAAGGATTCAAATAATAATATATAATAAATATGTTCAAACGTTTGCACCATTAAACTAATGACCTAAGAAAATAATATAATTTATATATTATTTTTAGATTTCACAAAATATCACAATAACAATTGTGCAACTTAAAATAATAATTCTATTATTTTATTCGAGAATATAAACGAATGTAAATAATATAGTTAATTATATTATTTATTTGTTAAAAATGTTACACGCGATTTATAAATGAGATGATAATAATATATAAATATATATTATTTTTAATTGAGATCACGGGGTGAAAATAATATAATATATTATTTTATAAACGACGATTAAATAACGAATATGGACTACAAGACTAAACCCGAGCCTACAGGTGGATTTCCGAGTTAAAACTTTTTAATATATTAATATAAATATATATAGGGATAAGTTTAATATTGAAATAATGCTTTAAAATAATAAAACCCAAAAACAGGGGTGGGGAGACTCGAACCTGGGTCTCCTCCCACACAGTCAAGTTTTTAACCATCACAGACTCGAACCTGGGTCTCCTCCCATACAGAGGGTTTGACGTGTGGAAAAGCTTCAGAGGGGTGCGATTTAGATGCGTGAGAGTTCGACTTGCGAAAACAATACGAGAATTCATCGAATTTGATAAAGGGGGCGACGGTTTCGACGGTTACGACTTGATTAACCATAATTCGATTTAATTCTTGCGTAATGATGGTGTTAATTGCTCAATGATGGTCGATTAATGTTGTAAACATGAAAATCGGTTACGAAATCAAGCATAATTCTATTTTGAATTCGAATTTTGGTTGTATGCTTGCGAGTTTGACTTTTTAGAAGTCAACATGATCAAAATCAATTGATTTTGACTTTTCAGAGTCAACAGATTTGACTTTGGGTTAATTACAGCTTTGGTCCTTGTATTTCAAGATTAACAAATGACAGAATAAGTCCCTGGGGTTTAGGATTAGGTTAACCGGGTTAGGATTTAACAGAAAATTTAACGGAATTGTTAATGGAGTTAACGTGAAAAGTCGAATTGTCACAAAAATGATCCAAGCTCTTTCATTCCCTCAATACCAGTACCTCAATCCACTAAACAGATCAAAATCAGCTACCCTACTGAAGGAAGAAAGTTAAATGTTGAAAAGGGACCATCTTCAATCAAAATTCATCCAACCAAGGAAGGTGTTTGACATCTGTCATGCACCTAGAGAGAGACCTCCATGTGTCCAGAAAACATTGGAGGAAGCCACTTTTGAACACAAAAAAGCTTATCCCTGAAACTTCAAAGATCTATTCAAAAGAAAAGATTAGGTATACTTTCAAAGAGATAAATCAGCTAAATCTTGTTTTGTCTGTGGCAAATAAAATCACACTACCAGCACCTGCTTCTACTATCTTCAGCAGCAAAGAAATCTTAAGCAACATGCTTTTGAGAAAACAAACAAGAATAAAAAGGTAAGAAGCTATGAAGCCAAGACAACTCAGTTCAGAAAGTCTCTCTCTCCTTCAAGAAAGCAGCTTCAAAAACCTCAACAATCTTGCATCATATGTGGTGAATCAGACCACTTTTCTTCAGATTGTAAATTCAATCCTTTCAACCAGCCTCTACAGCAGCTCAAGTCACTCCTAAAAAGAAGCCACTCTATAGAAGAACTCCTACTGAGATATCCACTTTCAATAGGAAGGTAAAGAAGGAGAAGCAAGTATCTGTTGAACAATCAGTAGCCAGCAAAAATGTTGTTGATCAGCTAAAAAAAGGGAAGCCTAGAACCAAGCCTTCAGCAGCAACCAAGTCTGCTGCTGATCAAGTAAAGCCATCAGCAGTAACCAAGTTTGCTCCTGATCAGCAAAAGTCTTCAGCAATAAGCAAATTTTCTGCTGATCAAGCAAAACATCGGCAACCAAAGCAACATCGGCTATTGATAAAGTAAAACGGTCTGGAAAACCACCTTCACAACAATGGAAAGCCAAGTCCTCAGCTTCTATCTCACAAAGCATCATCATTGGGTCCATTTAATGCAAGCATATTGATGCTATTGGTCCAAAGACACACTCACCTAAGTCTGCAAGTTCTTGGGTCCCTCCCTCTAACTAGATCTCTCTCATGTGTAGGGAAAACTAGGTCATAAGGATAACACCTGGGTTGTAGACAGTGGTTGTTCCAAGCACATGACCGACAACAGATCAATTCTCACTAACTTCGGACATTTCAATGGAGGATATGTTGCCTTTGGGAGTGATTCAAATGGAGGATTTATAACTGGACAAGGAACTGTGTCCAATGAAAGAATGAGTATTGAAAGGGTAAACTTTGTTAAGGAATTGGAATTCAATCTCATGAGTGTGTCTCAGGTCTGTGATAAAAAGCATTAGATGCCTTTTACAGACAAAGAATGCTTTGTTCTCTCCCCTGGTTTGAACAAACCTCATCCAGAGAAGATTTTATTGACTGCTCAAAGAAAAGATAACCTATATGTGCTTGACATGAATGAGTTCACTCCATCTGGCAGTGTATCTTGTTTTCTGTCTAAGGCATCAGTTTATGAATCAGCTCTCTAGCATAGAATATCAAGCCATGTCAATGTAAAGACTATCAACAAGTTGGTAAAGTGAAATCTTGTCAGAGGGCTTCCTGACAAGGAATTTCAACTTGAAGATCACTGCATTGCATGCTTGAAGGGGAAGCAACACAAGAGTTCTCACAAGCCTAAGACATTTAATACAAATGACACTCCACTACAGCTGCTGCATATGGATCTCTTTGGTCCTACAAATGTCATGTCAATGGGCAAGAAGTAATACTGACTGGTGATAACTAATGACTATACCCAATTCTCGTGGGTATACTTATTGAGAATAAAGGATGAAACTGCTAAGATTTTCAAATCCTACATTCTTAGGGTAGAGAATCAAAGCAATCAGAAAGTCAAAGTCATAAGGTGTGATCAAGGTACAGAGTTCAAGAACCACACCTTGAACTGTTTTTGTGAGAGCAAGGGCATAGAAAGACAATATAGTGCTCCAAGAACTCCTCAACAAAATTGGGTTGCTGAAAAGGAGAAACAGAACTCTAATTGAATCAGCAAGATCAATGTTGGCTGACTCAAAACTGCCTCTCACATTTTGGGCAGAAGCAGTAAGCACAGCTTGTTATGTGTAAAATAGTGTTCTAATTGTCAAGCCTCTCAACAAAACACCTTACGAAATATGGTTCAAAAGAGTTCCCTACATTGGATTTCTAAAACCCTTTAGATGTTCGTGTACCATTCTCATCACACATGGGGTTCTTCCTAAGTTTGGTGCCAAATCCGATGAAGGATACTTTGTGGGCTATTTCTCTCAATCCAATACCTACAGAGTATTCAACTCAAGAACAAGAATTGTGGAAGAATCAGCAAATGTGGAATGCAGGGAACACATTCCATGTGAAAAAGGGTAAAGGACCAGACTGGCTCTTTGATATAGACTCATTCTCCCAAATATTTGAGCCTCTCGTCTTCTCAAATATGGAGTCTTCCTCTTCCAAAGAACCAGCTTCCACATCATCCAATGACTATAGACTGGAATTCCATAGACCCTCTATAAAAATCAAAAGACCATCTATTGATCCTCCATCTGTTATAGAAGCTATTGAAGCCAGTGAAGTCAAAACAAGCCTCTCCAATGTCACCAGCAGCAGTCTCTCTGAAAATGAAAATCAAAATGCACTTCATGACATCTCTGCAGATGATGTAGAGGCATCTGTTGCTGATTAAGAAGACATAGTTGGGATAGAAGCATATGTTGCTGCTGATGTTGGAGACTCCTCCATGTTGAATGAAGATATTCCTGATCAAAATCAAAGCAATCTTGAGCAAGGAATACAGTTGGATGTTGTTCCAGCACAAAGAATCAACAAGGAACATCCATTGGAGAATATAACTAGCCAAGTTCAGCAAGGAGTTCAAACACAAAGCAAAACTCATGAGGCCAATATATGTCTGTATTCTTGTTTTCTATCTCAGGTCGAACCAAAGAAGATAGATGAAGCTTTGAAGCACAACAGTTGGATTAAAGCAATGCAGGAAGAATTGTTGCAATTCAAGAGACAAGAAGTATGGACCCTGGTTGATTTACCACCTGGTCAAACTGCTATTGGCACAAGATGGGTATTTAGGAACAAGCAAGGTGAAAGAGGGATTGTAGTCAAGAACAAAGCCAGAATTGTAGCTCAAAGCTACACTCAGGAAGAGGGAGTTGACTATGATGAAGTTTTTGCTTCTGTTGCGAGATTGGAGGCCATCCGAATCTTCTTAGCTTATGCTGCATCCAAGAGCTTTACTAATTATCAAATGGATGTCAAGAGTGCCTTTCTGTATGGGAAGATTGGTGAGGAAGTCTATGTCAGACAGCCTCCAGGCTTTATAGATCCTGCTCATCCTGACAAAGTGTTCAAACTAGACAAAGCTCTCTATGGCTTACATCAAGCTCCAAGAGCCTGGTATGAAACTCTGTCAGGCTATCTACTCAACAACAATTTTAGAAGAAGTGTCATTGATCAGACCTTGTTTATCAAATATGAAGGGGGAGAAATCCTACTTGTACAAATCTATGTTGATGACATCATCTTTGGATCAACAAGGAAGAAGCTATGCAAAGACTTTGACGTCCTGATGCACTCAAAGTTTGAAATGAATTCAATGGGTGAACTAAATTTCTTCTTGAGCCTCTAAGCGAAACAAGTTCCAAATGGAATCTTCATCAGTCAATCCAAATATGTCAAGAGCATTTTGAAAAGATACAAACTGGTTGATTGCTCTACTGCAAGAACTCCTATGCAAGTGCACCATCAACTGACTCCAGATAAAGATGGTCAAGACACTGATCAACATCAGTACCGTGCAATGATAGGATCACTCATGTATCTAACTGCCTCAAGGCCATATATCATGTTTTGCAGTATGCCTTTGTGCAAGATTCTAAGCATCTCCAAAGAATACACATCTTCAAGCTGTCAAGAAATTTTTTAGATACCTAAAGGGAGCCCCAAGACTTGGGCTATGGTATTCTAAAAATGACAAGTTCAATCTGTATGCATACACTGACAGTGATTATGGAGGATGCAACTTGGACAAGAAGTCCACATCAGGGGGATGTCAGTTTCTGGGAGGAAGGCTGATTTCATGGCAATGCAAAAAAGCAAACCTGTGTATTAACTTCTACAGCAGAAGCATAATACATTGCAGCTTCAAGTTGTTGTGCACAAGTCATCTGGATACAAAATCAAATGCTGGATTATGGGATGAGTTTCATGGCAACTCCCATTCACATTGACAACATGAGTGCTATATCAATTACAAACAATCCGGTACAGCACTCCAAGATAAAGCACATTGATATCAGGTATCATTTCATAAGAGATCAGGCTAAGAAAAAGAGAATCATTTTAACCAAAGTTCATACCAATGAGTAATATGCTGACTTGTTTACAAAACCATTTGATGAAGCTAGATTTAGATATTTAGTTGAATCCACTGACATGATGAACTTTGATTAAAATTTGTCTCCAAATTTTTTGAATAAAATGTGTTTGTCTTTTGTTGTAGAATAAAAGTTAACAATCAGCAACAACATTTTTGTTGTAGACCATTACATCCATCAGCAGCAACCAAGTTTGCTGCTGATAGACTTAGCCATCAGCAGCAACCAATTCTGCTGCTGATAGGCCTAACCATCTGCAGCAACCAAGTTTGCTACTGATGGGTAAAATGAGTCCAAATTAAATTTTATCCGCTGTAAAAATCACCTTCAGTCTTTACCATGACTGCTACAGTGTGTTACAGCTGTAAAACAGTGAAAAGTAAATGGGTTGTATAGTACAAGTAATTTTTCTTTTTCCCTCCTTTGTCGTTATAACACAAATCAAAATTCTTCCTTCACCACTCCACATTCAATTCCGACCTAACCCTCACCATTTTCTCTCAAGCATTCAAAGCTTTCCCATACTTAACCACCTTTCAAAAAGCTTCCTCCTTCCCTCCAAATCTAACAATAATGGCAGAGGTCGACATCAACAATCCTGATGACAAGTTATCAACCTACCATAATCCGACGGCATATCTTGTCAAAGGGAAGAAATCCGAAGGGTTTGACGACATCATTGACTTCCTATGTCGATCGAAAATCCACTTTGCACTCACTGTCAACCCCACAGTCTATATACTTCACATGGATTCTGGAACTCAGTCATCTACTCTACCTAACAGGGGACTCCCCAAATCAAAGCCACGGTAGACGGCAAAGACATCACCATCACGGAAGCCACTCTCAGAAAACACTTCAAACTTCAAGACGAGAGTGACTCCAACTCATACACAAAGAGTGAATACATGAGGACCTTTGTATCCATAGGGTACACTGGAAATCAGGACGATTACACGATCGAGAAGGCACTGATGGGTCCTCCCTAGAAGTTTCTATACCACACTCTTCTTCAATGCATATCTCAGAAGAGAAGTGGATGGCATCAACTGAGTTCTGCACTTACCTCTGCCTTTCATGGTATGTAACAGGACACGGTTTTAATTTTTCTCATCTGATTTTTGAAGGTCTGAGATATAACCTTTAGGAAGGTGCAAAACAAGCCTTCTTTATGTACCCAAGGTTCTTGCAGGAAGTGCTTAATCATGAAATAAAAGATCTTTCAAAACCTGCAAGAATGTACTTGATCTTGGGTCATAAAAATAATATTTTTCAAAGTAGGAGAACAGTTTCAAAGAAGTTCTCAAGGGCCAACGTTCCATTGTTATCTACAATGTTGAACATACAAAGCACCTAGGGTGACAGTTTAGCAGTCCCAGCTGATACTGATCCCACACCCTCCACTTCACAGCCTGAACATACAACAGTTTCCCTTGATTGAACCCCTATGCAGCCAATTGAGGGTGCACAAGCACAACAAATACTTACCCCAGTTCTTCAAGCCCAACTGAAACAAAGGGCCCCAGTTGAGGCAAGTTATAGCCGTAAAAGAAAGAGGAGCAAGAAGACTCCTTCTATTCTTGTCTCCCAGGCCTAGTCCCAACCTAAAAGCCCTTATTCAGAATCCCAACATTCTGGTGAGAATATCATAAGGGATAGCCAAGTTATTAGGGAGACTTCCTTGGAAGTCCCTCTATTAGGATCAGGATCACATCACGGATCCATAGAACAACCTCTTGAGCCTATACACTCTTCTTTTTCTTTGAACTTAAGTACATAGGCACCTTGTTAAGATGATGTACCTTCTCCAACTGCCACTATCTCAAAGGTACTGATTGACTTGGCTGCCAAAGTACCAAGCCCAAGTTCATCACCTGAGAAGGTTCACTCAGGGAGTGATGAAAGAGTGAATGTATAAGGGGCTATCACTACTTCTGGTCCATCAATTGACCAGGAGGACACTGATAACAGCACTAAGTCCCCAACTACGGCAACTCATTGTGAGAATGTTTCTTTTGAAACATTCTTCACTGAGAGGAATCCCAGGAGCCAAGAAAACCAGGGTGATGAGGATGCAGAGGCTAGGCCTAAGGCCCTCATCTAGTTCCAAGGATTCCACAACTGTGGATGAGGACAGACTGAAACTAGCAAATCTGGAATTGACGGCCAGGGTAGCCATGATAGAGGTTGAATTGTCCAAATTAAGGCACCAAGTCTCTATGCATGAGGCCCATAAATGCCCACCTGTAACTTCTCCTTCCCTTGTATCAGTGGGAACCCAAACAGACCAAACCCAAAGCACTGATGAAACCAAAAAAAGGGAGATAGTTACTGTTGAAGATGACAAAGATAGTCTTGATGAATAGATTCATGAGCAGGCAGCCTTTCAAAGCACACGATTCAAGCCTGATTTTGTTCAAGTTCATGACTTGCCACACTCAGAAGATGAAAAGGAAGAGATCTCTGAGGATTGGAAGTTAGTTGCAGGGCTGTAGATGAAGTGTTCCCTGAGGAGATGAAAATAAACAATGAAGATGAAGATGTGCCTCATTCAGTCACTATACTTCCAGCTTCAGCCAGCATCTCAAGACAAGTTATATCCCCTCATTTCCCATTAATTGCACAAAATCCAGAATTTAACTCAATTCTATCTTGGGGATATAATGGTCTATCAGAAAGATTTTGGATTGGATGGGAATCTGGTAAAATTGAAGAGTTAAACTAGAATAATCTAAATCCCTTTCATATCTTGGATCTATATCTCACAAAATGCATCAACACTTCAACAGATCTCCCTGCTGAACTTGTCATTGAAAGATTTTATGACCTGATGGAAGACAACATGCCCTGGTTTGAGTGGTTTCTAGAAGAAGCAAACATGGTGGCTTATCCTAAACATAAGAATCAGAAACAAATAGCCAAAGATCTTTATGAATTTCAGGCCCTTATGGAAGATGACATGCCTCTAACCATTGCAGAGTCTTCAAGAGCAGATGAACAAAGACAATCTCAAAGACTTGAATTAATAAGAAGCACGGTGTTGACAGAAGAAAAAGTTCTATACTTGAGAAGATTCTTATATAATGAAGTTGTCAGGGGTTTGGAAGGGTATGGATGGTCAGAAGTTAAGCTATCAGGCTTCAAATTCCTTTTGTGTGATGGATCATCTTTTATCATCAACAACACTCAAGAAATTCTTCTCCTCAACCCAGATTTCCTTTACAAAGTATTTGAGCTCAGATCAAATATATACAATATCAACTCCAGAAGAAGCCAAGAAATGATCCAAATTGTTAAAACCTTTCTAGAGAAAGAAGGATGTGTAGATGCATGATATGTCCCTAATCCCTTGTAGTATGTATTTCATCTATGTTTAATGTAACTATTTGATATATTAATGAAATTACATGTTTATCCTTAATGTTTACTCATATATAACGACTGTGTATTAAACGATCTGATAAATGTCGATAACGTTGATCAATCGTGCTAATGAAAGGCCCATTCGCATGAATGGATCATGAGAATGATCCATTCGTGCAAATAGATAATGAGAATGATTCATTCGCTAGAATAAGTCATGAGAATGATTCATTTGTACGGATGAACCATTCTGATGATTCATTCTTACGAATGAACCATTCTACTGATTCATTCGCACGAATGAGTCCATTCACATGGCTCATTCGTACGAATGGCCTCTGCATTATATATACTGCTTTCACTTCATGAGCACAAAAAGGAGAGACTAACCAGAGCAGAACCAGACTAAGCAACAGAACACACACAAACTCTTTGCACCGGCATTGTCGAATCTCTGTCCGTTGATAGTTTCCAGGTCTTGTATCCAACTTCTCTACACCAAAGGGTCGATAGAAACCTTCGTTTCGACGTCTAATCCGCTCGTTTCTCACGACCCGATCCGTGTCATAGATTGGATTGCCAATCAAATCGGATTCCGC
Source organism: Smallanthus sonchifolius (assembly GCA_023525975.1). Classification (NCBI taxonomy): domain Eukaryota; kingdom Viridiplantae; phylum Streptophyta; class Magnoliopsida; order Asterales; family Asteraceae; genus Smallanthus; species Smallanthus sonchifolius. Next base: position 25,397,852 of record CM042043.1, read on the forward strand.
ACGATTTGGTTCGGTTAATGTGTTGAATCATTGGATCAAGGTAGATCCCGATCCAACAAAGTGGTATCAGAGCCATTGTGCTCTAGATTCAATAAAGAAAATCTAATCTTGCTTTTTCTAGCTTCTTGAATGTTATAAAGATCACTTGATCGCTGTTTAGCCACGTTCAAAACTTGTGATTATTGCTTCTGAGTGATCTGATCGTTTCAGTTTCCAGATCTGATAAAAGGCTCAATCATTGGTGCTTTTTGGTGCAAAAAAGTCAAACAGCTCTCTGTCGTACGAATGGCTACTATGATGAACTTCATTCGCACGAATGGCTCCTACCATTCGCACGAATAGATCAAGTCTCCTGCTCATTCGTTCAAGCTTCCAATCGCACGAATAGAAAATTCCATTCGCACGAATAGACCCATTCGCACAAATCTCTTCTGAATTTTTTTTAAGTGTCAAAAAACTTCGTTTTTTACCATGTCGGACTTAGCCTTTGTTGCCAGTCAGAACAGCAAAATCCAAAACTTGTTATTAATCGATAATGAAGCTGGAAATGCTAACAAGGCTCCAAAACTCATGACAATGGACGAATATCATCACTGGAAAAACAGGTTTGAGATACACATTAATGGAGTTGATACAAACTTATGGATGATGTTAAAGAATGGATATCAGAAAGTGTTGAGTGAGGATGGAACTCCTGTTTTGCCTTCCCTTTTAAGCGAACAACAAAGAAAAGATTATGACTTAGAAAAGAAGGCATATGCTATCCTATCTCAGGCCATATCAAGAGAAATATTTCATCAATTCAGGCAGTTTACATCTTCAAAATCTCTGTGGGATGCCTTAGAACAACGTCACGAAGGAAATGCTTCGTTGAAAGCTATCAATGCTAAGGCCATTAAGAAGGAATTTGATAATTTCATGTATATTGGGAATGAATCCTTAGATGATCTATTTGAGAGATTCTATCACTTGATGAGTGAATTGCATGCCCATGAGATCAAAACAACGAAAGAAGAAAAGGTTCAATGCATGGCAGATGCGCTACCACCAAAATGGGATTCATTCTTGATGGTTCTCAAACAGAACAATACTCTTGGAACCATTGACATCAATGAATTTCTTCAGAAATTGAGAGAACAAGAGGTGATGAATAAGTGGAAGCTAAAGAGAGGCGTACAAACTCAGGATCCTTCATTGTACTATTCTACATCAACTCAACAAAATGTTCCTTTGCAGACTGCGTTTGTATCAAACATGTCAAATGTTTCAGCCAACCAGTCTTCAACAGCTCATGCTTCAGTTTCATCAAGCTCGGTTCCAAAGCAGGGAAATACTGCTAGTACTCCTCCACCAAGCCCCATTAAATTGAAAACAGACAACTTCGACAAGGTTACTATCGAAGTGGCCAAGGAACACATGGCACTGTTGTCTACCGTTATCAATTCATATGACAGTCCTGTTGCTGGACAGGTTGGAAACAGTCATCTGACAGCAGAAGACTATGCTCAGATTGATAAGGATGAAATGGATCGAATTGATATAATGTGGGCTCTTGCAAGTGCAGTCAGAAGAGCGAGAGATTATGTAAAAAGGACAGGAAAAACTCTCGAAGGGAACAAAGACACTACTTATGGTTTTGATCTGTCTGCTGTTGTTTGTTTTAACTGTGGTGAGAAAGGGTATTTTGCTAGGCAATGTGAAAAGCCTAAATAGACTGGAAACCGCAACCCTTTTAACAACCGTCAAAGCCAACCGAAGCCACAAAATCAAAATACAGAAACAAACCTTGTTCCAGTTACTCTTGCACAAGATAAGGACACTTCAAGTGGAACAAAAGCTATGGTTGTTCAAACAGATGAGACTGTTGATTGGTCTTTTAAATTTGGAGCTGATGGTAGTTCAGGGGATAGAGCTTACATGGTAAAGGCTGTAGAAGTCAATGAAGAATCAGATTCTGATGCAGAGAGAGAGATTGCTTCAGAAAGTTCATCAGCTGCAGACGACACATCTTTAAACAGTTCTGGCTTCACAGCTGAGAATGAAGATAAATCATATGTTGTCTCTTCAAGTCAATCGACAGCTGATGTGGATGATAACAATTCCTCTTCTGAATCTACCTGTAGCTGTGCTTTTATGGTAAAAACATCCACAGGCATTCAGGTAAATTCTGACAGTTTTGAAAGTGAGTCTGAATCTCAACCGTGTTTAATTTGTGATGAACTTGAGAAGAAAGTTGAGACACTTAAAAGTCACAACACAGACTTAATTGCTGATTTAACTAATTGTCTTGAAGCAAACCGTGTTTTAAAGGGAAACGAACTTGCCTTCAAAAACAAAATTGATCTTTTAAACAGGCAAGTTCATGAATTAGAAATCTGTGTTATCAACAAACAAAATGCCATCACTTTTTATTTAAACACGATTGATGAAACAAAGAAAAAGCTGGCGCTTGTCGAGTGTGATTATGAAACTTTAAATCAAAAGCTGAAAAGTTATTCAAATTCTGCTTACATTCTTGATTACATGATTTCACGGCGTCCAGGAAAGAAAAATGCTGGCTTTGGGTATAAAAATTGTCCTCCACCGGTGTTGAATACTATGGTAAACACACCGGATGATAACCCAATCATTGACTTTAAGGTCAAAACGCCACTTGTCGTTGATCCAACCGAAGACAAAATTTCTCAACCAAAGGTTAACGATAATGGTGCTTCGACCTCGGAGTCCAAGTGTGTTGATGGAATGGTAGAAGAGTGGGATGAAGACGACGATGAGTGTCCTACTCGTGGTTTGGGACACAAAAATTCGTCTGCTCCACAGAATAACAGCATTGGTATTTCAAAATCTGCTTCTAAAATTGTTTTTAAAATTAAACAGACCAATTGCCGTCCATCTTATCCCAGTACTTCTGATCAGAAGAGTCAAGTAACCAAAGCCTCAATCAAAAAGGTTAATTTTGTTAAAGCTGGAGAGTCTGTTCAATCAAACAAGTCACTCTCTTCAGCTGAACAAAAAAAAGCTAAGGCTGGTGGTTCAAAAACTCACCAAAGTGAAAATCAATACAGATCTCCGAGGTTGGTTGAGCGGAGATACTGTTTTGAGTGCGGTACAAAAGGACACGTTGTTATCAACTGTCCTTATCTTCAGAAGCCAAGTAAAAGAGTTAACCATTTTCCAGAAAATAAACAAAAGTTTTTAAAGTTAAAATCTAACTCTTTTACCCAACAACAAGTGCATCAAAAGAAAGTTAAACAAAAGATGCATGACTTGTTGGTCTCTGATTCGAGTTCCACACCTGTACAAATTGTTAAGCAATCCACTGTTTACCACAAACAGTCGTTGCACAAACAACATGTGTGGAAAGCAAAATCAGATGATGCTTCTGACGACTGTACTTCAAAGTCAAATGGTTGTTCCAAAAGTCCACAAGGACAGTGGATGGATTGTACTGTTGTAGATGAGACTGGGAAACCCAAGACCGTAAAGGCTTGGGTTCCTAACCTAAACTAATTTTTATCAATTACGTTCTTGTATATATTTTCTTTCTTGCGTTTATTAAAAATCTCAAAAACTCAAAAAGATTTTTCATTTTAAAATTTTAGGGGGAGAAAATGTCAGTAAGAAAATGATCTCTCGCTGAGAAAAATGATAGTACACAGACGCTAGTTATCTGAGACTCCAAAAAGATTTCTATAATTGTGTACAGTTATTTGTGTACAGTTTGTTTAAAAAAAAAGATTTTCCATTTTTATACAGTCTAAAACCCAAAAACATCTGAAAAACTCAAAAATGAGAAATCGTATCCAACCTTTGGGAAGTAATGGCACACTAACCATATGTATGAAGCACATTGCATTTAATGTCATAGTGAATAGTCACACTAAGTCGACATGTGATGCATTGATAGGCTTATCTTACTGAATCTCGACCATTGATGATCAATCTATACCATATTAGATATTGACTTGTGAGTCACATAATGGTGAAAGGATTGACGAAAATCAACAATAGAAACTGAAGGTGTTTCTCATTCTGTGCACACCAGTTATCATCGGTTTAATGAGATATCAGAAAGTAGTTATAAAATTAAAAATTAGATTCCGAAGTCGTATACGTGCCATATTGCCTTGTAAATACCTGGCTGAAGCCGTCCATGCGATTAAGAATAAAAGAATAGTATGAATCCGAATCCGTATATGTGCCATATTACCGGGTTGCAGCCTGGTTGAAGCCATCCATGGGATAGGATGAACACAAACACCGTTAGCTGCATACGTGCCATATTGCCTTGTAAATACCTGGCTGAAGCCGTCCATGAGCTGATGGCTGTCACTGTGAATACTAAATATATATATATATATATATATATATATATATATATATATAAATTTGTGTAGTAAAGAAGTAAGAGGGAATAACTGAGATCTCATGAACTTATGATGGCTGGTTAAGTAAGTTGTGCTGATTTGAAACATTAACATGTTTTGAAAAGTAATTCAAGTCAATTCTTAACTAGTGTGGGACACACAGACAATGGACTCAATCCTTTAAGATCATCTTGTAAGTGTTGAGAAGAGGTCTGCATAGGTTTAAGATGGACAAACATATCAATGATCGCATTTTGACTAAGTGTACTTAAAGCTCAGATAATTTGCAATATTGCTGATTGCTATGAGCTTAGTACTGATCCCACGTTCGGATCTTTCTCACAAAAAGATGTGTAAATACCATTGTATAGTTGTATCTACAAAATTCAAAATGTCTCAGATCAATAGTCATTAAGTCTGTATGATTTCTCATAAGGATCATTCTTACTAAGACATGCGTGTATATATCTTGTTGATATTATTTTCAGCATTACATATTCAAAAATCCAAAAAGATTTTACTTTTCCTGAATTTTTGATTATCTGATAAGACTCGAACGACTGTCAGAAAATCAAAATTTGAAAACCGCTTGACTTCCTGATTGATCAAATCGTTCCTTTACTTCATAAACTATTCCAAAACTTCATAATTGATCCCTCACTTCATAATTAAATATAAATTACTTCATAATTAAATTTTTGTTAAAACCAATGTGGTCGGATACCCCATTTAACTTGAAAAGTTTAATTTGCATAAGGGGATTGTCCCATTCGTACGAATGGATGAGAAAATGGCTCACTCGTACGAATGGATGATGAGAATAGATCATTCACACGAATGGACTGACCAAAATGGTCCATTCGTACGAATGAAGGTTCATTAGTATGAATGAACATCCATCCGTACGAATGAAGGGTTCATTAGTACGAATGCATACCCATTCGTACTACTGAAGGACACACGCATACGAATGGATGGCCATTCGTACGAATGAACCAGGCCATCCTATAAATAGGCCATTCATTCGCATGTGCAGAGTCATTCGCACAAAACAGAAAGCATTCGTACGTCTGTTTCATCAAAATCTGAATTTGAACAAAACTCTGTCAAATCTGTAATCTAATCATTCGATTTCTTTTTACTGGTATAACCCCACAAGTATTCATCGATTGTATACCGATTCGTGGATGTTCGATTAGATTTAGGGTTCAAAACCGAAAACCACACCTAAAAACGTAAAAACTGACTTAATAAACCAATTAAACTGCTAAATATTGGTTGAAAACAATAGTCGAGTGTGTTGTTGTCGTTTTTCGGCAAATCTTTTCAAGTGTTGGTTGATTTTTGGACAAGTTGGATCGCGACCCGTCTGTCATACGAATGGACACACTCTTCATGTTCATTCGTACGAATGAACGCTCATTCACACGAATGAGAACTCATTCACACGAATGAGAACTCATTCACACGAATGAAAACTCATTCACACGAATGAACGCTCATTCACACGAATGAACACTCATTCGCACGAATGAATAGGCAGAATGATTCATTCGTACCAAGGGAAAAATGGTCCAAAAGTTCATATTTCCAAAATCTTGCATGTATTGATCTGAGGTGCTTCATGTTTTTGTGTTTGCAGACTGATCGTTATGGCGCACAGAGCTCTAGTTGTTCTTAAGGCTTCCATAAAAAGCAACATATGTGCGTACATGATTCCGACATCAAAGAATGCACGTCCGTTTGTTGGCATGATCGAGTTTCTATCCAGATCCAGGATTGCTCATGCTATATCCCATCTTCGCACTCCATATTCGTCGCACCAAAGGGAGTTCTGGGCCTTCGCCGAGATTGACTGCGAGGTATCTCCACCGGTCATACGAGGGAAGATCGCAGGTCAAGATGTGGTTGTATCGGCAGCTCACATTCGCCGATTGTGTCAATTTGGTGATCATCCTGAAGATCCAGTGACACTGGATAAATATCTGGTCCGAGGATGCTTCATGAGGATAAAGTACGACGGGAATGTCGCCGAGGGAGTTTTAAACAAAGCGAACCTCTGTCCGCAGTACAAGTATCTAGGACATGTTCTTCTGCATTGCCTCGGTTCCCGTCGTGGCGGATTTGATGATATGCGCGAAACAATACAGAGCGCATTCGTTGCACTGGTGTTGAACATTCCGTTCAACTTTTCCGAGATGGTGTTCACGCACCTTAAGGAAAACATCTATCTTAAAGGGGACAATGCTTATCTTATGTACCCCAGATTCTTACAAATGATAATAGATGATCAACTTCCTCTTCTACCAAGGTCAGACATCGACATAATCAAGTTAGAACACATGACAGACGTCACTCTAAACAGGGTACAGACCTACAGGGGCAGACCAACTAAGCCACCTCACAAACGACTCATTGGACATCTGGCAAATCCAGAGTATGTGGCACCAGTAAACAGAAAATGACGTCACTATAACAGTGATTCGGACAGGGAGGATATTGTTGTACCTCCAGCTGACGACCAAGATGGTCAGGGAGATGGTGGCAATACTCCTCATGTTTCATCTACCGCTGCCACCACTCCCACTGTTACTGCTATCGATCCTTCCCTTCCAACTAACCCAGAAGACGTTAACCTGGACACCGTCCTGTTTACTGATTCTGAGGAAACTGAAGATGAGTTTGAAATCAGTCAACAAGGGGCAAGATTGGTCGCAACTAAAAGAAAAAGGGGAGCAGATCAAGGAAGCTCAAGGATTGATGATGACGTCAGGGATGCTGACTTTGTCCCTGGTTGTCTACAAGTATCTGCTGCTCATTCTTCCCAATCTACCCCGGTCAAGAAGGGAAGAGGAAAGAAAAGAATGGCCAAACGCCAAAAGTTTAAGCTTGTTAGAAGGACGGAGAGCACCTCTGCTACTACAGCAACTGCCACCAGGTCTGAGGCTCCAATGTCAACATCTATGCCTCAGACACAAACTGTGCCTCCTCCCATCTACACGACTGCTCCTACATCACAGCCATCAACTATTCGAGCTGAATCTTCAATGTCACTGCCGACTGTCTCTCTACACGACCAGATCAGTACTTTAAACAGTTTGGTACTTCGTTTACTGGCTCAGAATGAAGAGCAATCAAAGCGTCTTAATCAACAGGGTTTGCTGATTGACCAACAGGGCTCGCAGATCAGTCAGTTGACTCTGCAAAATACTGAACAAGCCCAAGCCATCACAAGTCTTTCCAATAGATGTAATGATCAACAAGTCCTCCTTCTCACTGCTACAAACCAGAATCAAAAGTTATCTACAACTGTTGATGCACATACTCAGAGGATACAAAGGCTAGAGGAGGAAAACGAGAGACTGTTGGAAGACTTAGAAAGCAGAAGAGACCCGACAATTGAGGGTGCTCGCAATGATGGTGATGATGGTGATGATGGTGACGATGATGATGATGATGACGATGAGGATGATGATGATGATGACGACGATGATGATGATGATAGTGATGATGATGATGACAATAATGACAAATATAAGGACGATGGTGCCAATGCTGGTGCTGCATCAAGTGCTGCAAAGACAGCAGAAGCAAAGGCGCGAACAAAGCAAAAATCAGACAAATCTGAAGGCCCATCATCAGGTAAACAAAAGGGCACTGAAGGTTGATAGTTTTTGTTTTAAGTATTTTAAGTTGTCTTTTTGTAAATATTAGATTATTATGTAAATAATTTCAGTTTTATTTTGATTAAATCAATGAAATTTCTTATTCTCACATGTTTATTTTATGATTGTTTATGTAAATAGTTTTGGATGTGATGCCTCTCAAGCAACAACCTTCAAAGTTAACTTATGTGCTTGACATGCAAGGGATCATCCAACATTCAGTTATTTATGACAAAGAGGAAGGGGAAATCGTACACTGCTTGTCAAAAGAACAGATTGCCGAGCTATTTCAAATGAATCCCGACGAAGTCATCACTGAAGAGGCATCTGTTCCTACAACTGATTATCCCTCCTCTGACGAACTAGAAGACGTTGATGAGGTTGAAGTCGAAGACATCACTGATCAAGAATATCCAAAGTACACATCAGTAGATGGTGATAATCTTCCCTCCTTCGCGGACTTATTCAATCAGCAGTCCGACGAGGAGGTCAACCGAATAATAGAAGACAAAGGTGATGAAGCCGGTCCCTCCACTATTGACATTGACGAGCTGAATGAACGTAAAATTCAGTGGATGGAATACATGGCCGAATTAAAGAAGAACTCAAAGCCCTCTCCTCTAACCAAGTACACTAAAGTTTATCGACTCAAAGGACACAAGTCTGATGGTCGTATAATCAGTTGGGCATACTTCAACGACTTAAGCTGCTATGCTATAAAAAGAGAGAAGGGCATACAATATTTCAGGTACCCTCATGATTTCAAGACGCTGCCCGCATTTGAAGTAAATCAATTAGCGCGTCTAAAGCTTCTATACAGCGAATCTTCCAGTCTATCTAAATGGTTTGAACGTCAATTGCAGTACGAATACCGGAAGAAATGGGTGAACTTCAAGCCACAAATGCCTACACGTTACATTCACAAGGAAAAGGTTCATCCAATCACCAAGAAGCCCCTAATTGTCTTAAAGTGGAAACCTCCAACGATCATGAAGAAGATTCCTTTAAGGAAAATGATCCAGGACTTCTCAGATCAGTTCAAATGGTGGTACTATGATGGGCGTACTGGTGAAGCTGTTATAGTGCTTTGTAAAGAAGGGTCATGGGAGACCATCAGGGTCTTTGATCCCTTGTGGCTAACCAACTTGTTTGAACAAGATGTTACAACTTTATACAAGTGTCAGCCGTTTTTTGATGTTGCAGATATAGACCAGGCGTTGCAGTATGTGAAGGTGATACGTATATGCTTTGCTTTTGACATACACGTCGGGGTCAACTGGAAAACTCGTACAAAAGAGATGTTGAAGACCAACTAATGTCAGTTAGGTCATTTTGAAGGGATCTAGGTCCAAGGGGGAGTATGTAGATGCATGATATGTCCCTAATCCCTTGTAGTATGTATTTCATCTATGTTTAATGTAACTATTTGATATATTAATGAAATTACATGTTTATCCTTAATGTTTACTCATATATAACGACTGTGTATTAAACGATCTGATAAATATCGATAACGTTGATCAATCGTGCTAATGAAAGGCCCATTCGCACGAATGGATCATGAGAATGATCCATTCGTGCGAATAGATCATGAGAATGATTCATTCGCTAGAATAAGTCATGAGAATGATTCATTTGTACGAATGAACCATTCTGATGATTCATTCTTACGAATGAACCATTCTACTGATTCATTCGCACGAATGAGTCCATTCACATGGCTCATTCGTACGAATGGCCTCTGCACTATATATAGTGCTTTCACTTCATGAGCACAAAAAGGAGAGACTAACCAGAGCAGAACCAGACTAAGCAACAGAACACACACAAACTCTTTGCACCGGCATTGTCGAATCTCTGTCCGTTGATAGTTTCCAGGTCTTGTATCCAACTTCTCTACACCAAAGGGTCGATAGAAACTTCGTTTCGACGTCTAATTCGCTCGTTTCTCACGACCCGATCCGTGTCATAGATTGGATTGCCAATCAAATCGGATTCCGCACGATTTGGTTCGGTTAATGTGTTGAATCATTGGATTAAGGTAGATCCCGATCCAACAGGATGGATTGCAATGGATGACTCTGATTCAGACATGTCCCTTCCTTTTTCTCCAACTGTTAAATTAAACACAGAAGAAGAATAAAAAAGAATGGCTGAACAAAAGATTAAAGAGGCATATAAGGCTGAATCTGGAAAGGAATGGGAGATGGGTGAGAATGAAGAAGTCCCTCCCCCTTTGTCTGTTCCTCAAATTGCCAATGAAGCTGAAGCTGAGGTCTCAACAGCATCTCTCACATCTGCTGTTGTGATCCATGAAGCTGAAGCAGAGGCATCCGATAAAGACAAAGGGAAGGGTATCATGACTGAAGAGGAAGAAGAGAAGATAGAGAAAGAGAAGAAAGAAAAGGATAATAGAAGAAGAGAAAGATAAGAGGAGGAGATGGCTGAGCTCAAAAAGGCTCAAGAAAGGAAAGCTGCCATACTCCTCCGAGAACAACAAATCCAGTTGCATGCTAGGCAACTAGATAAATTAAAAGTTAAAGTTTCTGTAGCCTCTCAAATAAAAGAAGATGAAGCTTTAGCTCTTCAGCTGTAGGAACAACTGGATAAAGAAGAAGAAGAAAGAGAGAAGAAGAGAAGATGCTAAGTTCAGAATCACTAATTCTGAACTAGCAAAAGAAATGAGAGAGGAGTGGATTGAAACTCTAATTTCTCAAGGTGAGGATGCAGACTACCTTGAGAAATTATCCAATAAAGAAATATACAGAGCTTTCATGGGACAACAAGGTAAAGTGGCAAACAAGAAGAGGGCAGAAGAAGAAGAAGAAGAAGAAAAGGCCAAACAAAAGGCCAAAAAAGCCATTGCCTTCAATGTTAGATCCCATGAAGAAAGGAAGGTCATGATGGACTTCCTAAAGGATAGAGGTGAGAGTGGAAAGAGGTTGGGTCCCGTGAGTTTCATGAACCTGCAAGCCCTCTATGTCAAAGTTAAGAAGGAAGAGGAAGAGAGACTAGGGAAGATAAGCCCAAAGAAAAGGGTAAACACACAGATAACAGAAAGAAAACCAAAGAAACTTAAGCCTACTCCCTCATGCACTCCTTCCTTTGTCCAACAACATTCCTCTCTCCCTCCTAGACCTCCCTCCTTTCCTCCCAAAGAGTCCAAATCCTCTCACCCAGCTCCTCCTCATCAACAGCCTCCCAAGAAGAAAACCAAACCTACTACCACACTAGAAGAATCAAGAGAAATTGTATTATGGTTGTATAGCAATCAAGACCAGTGGTTTGAAGTATTCAGGGGAAGGACAGAAGTAAAAAGGTCAATATACAAATCTATTGATGAGGTGATGCGGCTTCCAGATTATGATCTTCAAAGAATGATGGAGCTGGGTGAAGCTCATGGGCCTGAGAATGATAGTGGAAGACATCTGTTGCTGGTGATCAAGCATCACTTCAACCCTAGCAAAGATGTGGTTATTGATGCTAAACCTCTTCAATCCCACTTTCCATTTATTAGTTGGTCTTATAATGATGCTCAGGATGAGTACACCTTGATAGATGTCAGAGGACAGAAGATGAGATATTCAAGCAAGGCCATCTTCAGCATGCCAAGCAAGGATATCAAGACTCTATCTAAACTCCCTCTTGACAATCCAAGCATGGACCCCCGAGGCTATGAGACAGCAAGTATTGTTGCTCACATGCAAAAGCTTCAGCAACAAAGGCAATAAGAGAGTTTTGGTAGCATCAATCTAGGGGGAGTTTCTAGAGATAAAGACTGATGGCTACAAAATTCTCTAAGTACAATTGTTGCGGACTCCACAATTTTGCTGCTGACCTACAAGTTGCTGCGGATAAGGCTAATTGTTGCGGATAGTATGTTCTCCAGCTTATGAACAACTATGTTGCGGATATCCTTATCTGCTGAAGTTCAGAGTTGCTGCTTATAGGCTTCTCAGTAGCATCAAACACTTGATGCTGCTGATAGGAAAATCATCAACAACTTTGACTTTTCTACTGACACCTCTGCTGCAAAACTGACACATCTATCAGCAGAAGGAATGTTATTGGTGCAGATAATTAAAGACAAAGCTACTACTTCTGAAGTCTCCTGCAAAAATTCCTAAGAAGACTTTTGATCTGAACCTTACTGTTTGATGCAGCTTATCTTTTAGTTGTCTACCAATTGTAGTGTAACTTGTAACTGTCAAAGATCAACGGTTTGTGTTTGATATGATCCTTAGAATCAAAGGTCTGTCTTGATTCTAAGTTCCTTTATATGTATTGTATCTTCCATTTTGTACAAGTGTGCTTCCTTAGAGTTTTCTCTATAACTTGTAAACCTTGAAGATTAATACAACTTGCATTTATCAGTATTAACTTTGTTTCCTTGTATACATTGCTTAGTTGTTATTGTTTTCGCCCATCTCAAATAGAACATAATCATCTTGTAAACACCGATCCAACAACAGTGACGTTGATAACAAAAACACACAGCGGAAGCCTTAACATCATAACTCGTTTTATTTCATAATACAAAGTTTGTACAATAGGGACTGACTGGAAAAATACAACATATTAAACTCTTGACTTATAGCTCACAAAGAATCATGCCAATTACTCAGGCCTTATGGTCACCCAGGGACCTGCCCTCAGTCATCCCTATTTTTCCAACAGCTGTATATCTCCTAGAATGCCAACTACCAACTAGGGTTCACCTGTGTCTTTACTTATAATATTATTTCAAATAAATAAGACTTTCCTTTCCAAGACCAAACCCCATGGCTCCCGCTAGAATTCCTCTGCAAGATGATACGAGAGAAGTAGAGAAATACCGACACAAACCGCCCGGTCTGGTTAGGGCTCAAACGGCCTGCTGAATACCCAAACCTCTAATCAACCCATAATATTAAATCTATACTAACCGGCCGGACTAGCACCAAGATTTGTATATATACCGTACAAACATCGAATAATCTTTCCAAACAAGAAGTCTTGCTTGGATAACTCATAAGATTTAAGATTATTAGATTGGTTTAAAGATCACTTATTCTGGTCTTTTTTAGATAACTTATAGTAAAGACTTTAAAAACATAACTTACTAAAAATATTTTATTAATTAATTAAAGTTCAGCCAACTCGAGCAACACAAGAGGACTAGCCATGAATGACCATACAAGTGACTCCATTAACCCTTAGATAATGTGTGGAAGTGTTCCAACACCAAGGGAGAGTGGGTATAGGTCGCCTCTTGTTTCACTCGAACGAGAAGAATAGGTTCATATTACAAGACTTAGAAAAGAAAATAAACAAGAAAAGGCTAAATGTACCAAAACCGAGAGAGTTCCGGCTCTTAGTAGAGCAAAAAGGCCTTCACACCTCTTGATCTTGGACACCTAAAACACTAGTATAAGCTTGCTATTTATAGACTGAGAATTTGGTAATGCGCGGCCATGCATTGGGATGCACGGTCTTGCAAAGCACTCATTTCTTGCACGTGAGGGAATCTGGCAGAGCAGGAAAGGATGGGGCACGTGGCACCATTTGCACGGCCGTGCAATGGAATGCACGACCGTGCAAAGCCCAATTTTGACTCTTTGCTTTATTTTGACTTCTTGGCTGACTCTATGCGTCCGGTTTCGTTCAATTGGCTTCCGAATGCTGATTTTGCCTTGTTTTTTTGGTGTTTTCTTCATGTTTTTGTATGCGAGGGTTAATTATCCTGTTGTAACACAAATAAGTGGATTAAGTATCATATCTTATCATATTCTCTATAATTTGTGCTTATTTATGGGGATAATTGTGCATGTAAAAATGTATAAATGATAGCATATAAATGAGTCACAGGGACACGTGTCATCTTCCAGGCATTTCCTTAGCCCACACATAGCGAACCGCTAAGGCTTAGGGTAGCGGTCCGCTACCCCTTTCATTTTCAGAATTTTCAGTTTTAGTCCTTTAACTTTGGAGAATTAAAGTTCCACCCCTGAATTTCATATTTTGACACTATTGGTCCTTATTTTACTTGGAAAATTTCTGGGTGTTACACAATTTATATAGTAAGTTATGACAGAATCTTACATCACGCAAATAACTGGCACGCACATCGAGGAATATTATGTCATGCCAAATAATTCAAAAAACAAAAATACATCATAACTTAACATCCATACGACCCGTATGGTACTATATGATCCATATGTGACCACATCAAGGGAATCGTATCGACCAATACCCACTGTATAACATGCGTCTGTATGATGCTATACGACTCGTATGATAACATGAATGACGGATGTCAACTTTTCCAACTTTTATCGTTTGACTAAGAGAAATACATGCCGAATTATACAATACGACCCGTATTATACGTGTATGTATAACACTTATGTGTACCTATAACACACCCCGTTATAAATTATAAATCACCTGTCCTGATATAATTAGAGGGTGTTTGGGATTGAGGTGGTTTATGACTTATTGGCTTTTTCAAAAAGTTAATAAGTTAAAAAAGTGTGTGGCAACCATAAAAACACTTTTTATTTTGACTTTTTGAAAAGGGTAAAAAGCTGTTTTTTAAAAGCCACAAAAATCTGGCCTTTTTAAACTCCTTTTGGCTTTTTGAGAATCAATTACCAATCTACCCCACATTTTTACCTTAAATATCAAATAATCATACCCTAATAATAACCACTCCCCAATCGTCGACTTCATCCCTCACCGATCCACCACCACGCGTGTTCTTATCGCCGGCGACCGTCGCCGATCAACCACCACACCGTTTTGATGTTTTTTTATGAATTATTTACAATTTCTATGAATGTAATATTATTATGGTCTAATCAAGAAATTATAAAATTTGTAAAAGGAATTTATATTATATATTTTGTTATTTTTTTTTAAATTATAATTTTTGTCCAAAAAGTTTGTTAAGTATATAATAGTATATGTAAATAAGCAATTCTAAACACCCTCAAAGTAGTAAATGGTTTTAAATATAAAATAATGTTCTTTTTAGTCATTTACATGAATAAGTTAAGCCAAACAGTTTTTAAAAAACAACTTATTGACTTATTGATTTTTTTCACTACAAGAACTAATTCAAACACTTTTTTAAAACTCTTTTTAAAAAAGTCATATATTAATAAACACTTTTAAAGTTGAATAAACAATCCCAAACACCCTCAAAATAAAATCTAGTATTTCATATTGAAAATTACATGTGGTTCAGCTATTTTGACTACAAAAATTTAATAATTTTATCTTATAAATATAAACTAGTTTTTTTACCCGCCGCGCGTTGCGGCGGTGCTAAACGCAACGTGATAAAGTATAGACTACAATCAACCTGACTCGTTTCCGAACAAAATTTACATCGATTGTACCCGTCGAATGAAAACGTATTATTATATTTGACCGACTCGTTTCAAAGTAAATTTATGTCGAAACGTAGACCAACTCGAAACGTACATAAAAATAAGTACGAAAAGGTAATATATTTGACCTGGCTCATTTCCTAACAAAATTTACGTCAACGAACTTGAATTTATACCGACACGCACATAAAAATAAGAACGTAAGAAATTAGTTTTTTTAAGTAAAAACGTATATGGATAAAACTGAAACTTTAGAAACTCGAAGAGGGTGAAAATGACATTTTACAAATTTTTTATAAAGTGGAGGGGCTAAAAGTGTAATATATAAAAGTAAAGGGTAATTTGTTAATTTGGCTAAAAGTGAAATTACCAAAATATCATAAAAGATAAAAGAATATTGGAGAGTAATTTGATAATTGAACTTAGTTAGTGATTGTATGTATTAATAATATTATTTATACAACCCCAAGATGTGCTCGTATGATGTCACCATTAGCAAAATATTTTGCTAATTTGATCCTATTATCTAATTCATTGTATTTCTATATTTGATGGTATTTTTCTTATCTCTATCTTTAATCTCTCTTCTAATAAAAAGCTAAATGTTTTTACCACTTAGCATCATTATATTCCATCTTATAACTTATTTCCTTCAAAACCACATTTATATCTTACATTTAATACTTTCATATTTAAGCTTTTTTTTTAAAACAAAATTACATGAATAAACATTTTTATCATTATTACCATTAACTCATATTTTTTTAAACTTATCATCAAAAATTAATATTTAAAAAAAATCAAGAATTAAAGAACAAGAGATTTAAAAAAAATGAGTTTTTAAAGTTTTATCATTAATTTTATTATCAAAAAACAAGATTTTTTTAATTTTACATATAAAATTTAAAAATACTGCGTTTGTATTTTAAATAAATATGTGTTAAAATAAAGTTACTAATATTTAATTAGTAGTTTCTTAATTAAACTTGATATTTATGAATAAATTTTTTATTTTGATTTATAAATTTTAATACTTAGTTTTTATAAAATTAAGAAACTTGTAAATATTTATTTTAAAAAAGTATACTATATTTTAAACTTTAATTTTTAAAAATGATGATATTTGTTTTCAAAAAACATGTTTACGAGTTTCAATTCTATTTATTAGTTTTAAATTTTTCGTATTTAATTTTGAAATTTTAAATTTAATTGTGTCGAAATATTAAGGAGTGAAATTTTTAAAATTTGGAGTTTTAAATTTTGAATTTAAAAGACGATATATTGTTGAAATTTAAATTTTATTTGTATCTTATTATTATTTTTTTAATAAGAGATTTAATATTAAAAGTTTAACGATATTTTCTGCATACAAGTACATATAGTATCCGTCAATTAGAGCATATTGATGATAATTTTGATGAAATTTATAATCTCCTGATTTTCTAAATGGACTTACATTATCAGGTTTTTTAAACCATAAATTAGTTTTAAATGTCAGTGTTACAGTTATGCTATCAATAAATATTGATGAAAAAATAGTTTAGGTAATGTAACAAGTCTTTAGGTCAAATCACAAGGTAATCGCGTTATAGAAGCGAAAAATATATATTGAAGCAACATTGATCTTTACAATTTTATCCTTGTAATTGAGTTAACATATTCAGATAAAAGAATTTTATTAAAACTTTAAAGAAAAAATATACAATTGTTGTATTTTTGCAATGACCATGAATAAAAGTTTAGGGCAATCACTTTCAAATGTTGATTTGTATTAAAAGATTCAATGTTTATTCACGATCAGCTGTATGTTGCATTATCAAAAGTTAAAAGTAGAGATGGACTCAAACTATTAATCTTTGGTAAACATGGAAAAATTACCAATACCACGTCAAATTTTACATACAATGAAGTATTTTCAAAGTTATAAATAATAATTGTAAGGTTTCATTTTACATGAAATTTAATGTATTTTTTGACGTTTTAATTACTCTCATTCGTATAATCTTAACATGTAACAAAAATGAAAAGAATACAAATACAATATCAAATTTGTATAAATATAGTTGTTAAGATATTTATCAATATAATTTTAACGTTTCACCCCGTGTAACACACGGGTTAAAGCTAGTATGGATTAGGTTCAGATAAAAATGATTCTAATTCTAAGAAGGGTGAGAATGATTTTGGGCCATTAGATCAAATTGTAGAAAAGATTTAATGATTGAGATTAAATTGTAGGAGAAAAAGTTGTTGGAGGGTATTTTAGTCTTGGCCACTTTTGTTGACTTTTTATCAAGTTCCCCTCTCATTTTAAAACGTTCATAACTTTTACATACGACATTATTTTTTTAAAAAAATTACACCATAAAAACGAGCGTTTTTTTTATCTTTAAAACGAGTATAATGTCGTTATAAACAAAAATGATTTTTTTTTATGTTTTCCAGCTCATTGTGTAATTAGTCAGGTCAATGTGTAATACAAGTTCATTGTGTTATATGTATTTATCATTGTGTTTTACGTTTTCCAGCTCATTGTGTAATACAAGTTCATTGTGTAATACCACGTCTGGTCATTGTGTAACATCTGGTCATTGTGTAATACAAGTTTATTGTGTAATTAGTCAGGTCATTGTATAATACAAGTTCATTGCGTAATACCACGTCTGGTCATTGTGTAATATTTGGTCATTGTGTAATTAGTTAGGTCATTGTGTAATACAAGTTCATTGTGTAATACAAGTTCATTGTGTAATTAGCCAGGTCATTGTGTACTATAAGTTCATTGTGTAATTAGCCAGATCATTGTGTAATACAAGTTCATTGTGTAATATAACTTTATTGTGTAATACAAGTTTATTGTGTAATACACAATGACCATTATGCTCTCCCTTTAAAAACAATAAAAAGACACATGTCAAGCCCAGAATCCTTCTTACCCTTCTTATTTTTAAAACGCTTTTTACTATAACCTAACACAAGCTAGTATATCTTATCTTACTACTCTAATAAATGAAAATCTTTTCAGGACACGTGTCACTCTCTGGTTACTCCTCACCTTTACCCGCCTCTCTCTCCTATTAAATATTAGATTTTCTATTTTTCTCTCATATTAAATAATAATCTTTATATTAATAAATCTAATTACGGGTACTTATTATTTAATTATAAATAGTTATTATATTATCAATCAAATGAACTTAATATTAACTAATATTTATTAATTAAATAAAAAAATTAATACTCAGTTGAAAAAAAAATGTTTTAAAAACTAACTTAACAGACCTTATAACTGTCACGACAAATTATATTTTTTAAAAACATATTTTGACAAATGTGTTTGTTAACAAATTATATTATATTTTATTCAACCGATGTAATATACTGGTTTATTCAATCCGTGTATTACACGAGTTTTTAAAAATATAAAACTTTTACTACTAAATATATAATATTTTATTTATTTAACTCATGTAATACACCTAGTAACATATAATAAAAGAAAATAACATGTTATCGTTTATTGTGTTTTCCCCGCCTATTGCTCATGAGTAGATTTTACTTACACGCGGATCTTAAACTAAAATAACCCGACCCGATGATTGAATAACCTTCCGCTGTCTCCTTCCAAATTCATTCTTCCCTTTTCTTCTCACTCTCCAAACCCGTATAACATACACATGAGGCATATAATCCGCAATCAAGGTCAACTCTCATTCTTATTTCGTATTACTTTATTTCAATAATCATCTTTCACCATTCTTATTTTTTAGCGATTTGTCACCATTATTGTTTTTTTATTGAATCTACTTGGTTTTCTTTATTAAATTTGTTGTTTGTTTATTGATGTTGAGATGATATTAGTTGATTTTCTTGAGTTGCTCTGGTATATTTGAAATACAAATTGGTTATTTTTTACACGAATTTTGATAATTTATTGATATTTTTTTATGTTTAGACATGGGGTTATGAAACTGGAAGAGGTGGAAGAAACATGTTTGGAAGCCATTCCTGAAACTCTATGCCAATAAATTAAGTGAATTTGGTATATCAGTTTACCATCCACAACATTTGATCCTTAATGCTTTGAATTCTACCCCGTTTGACAAGGTCAAAGCTGTCAAGTTGGTTTTGCTTATTGATTGATATATTTGGTTTAATTTAAAGAATCTTTTATAACATTTGATTTTACTTCCCTAAGATTAATTTTGTGTTTTTATTTGTGCAGGTGACAATAACCCATTTCCCTGTTCATGTCCAAACACAATTTGGCTATCTTTAACCGTGATTTGTTTTAGATTTTTTTGATTAAAATTCATCCAATTTGCAGTTGAGTCCCAGTGATTCTGAAGTTATATGTGTGAGTTAATTCCTTTTATTCTTTTGCTTTTTAAGTTGTTCAGTGACTGATTATTTTAAAACATCAAAACAGATCACCCCACTAAAACTGAGGTTTTGGAGCTTGAGAATTTAGGGTTCATGGAGGACATTTCTGGTTCACTTTCAAATTTGTTGTCATCTCCTTCTAAAGAAATCAAATGTGTAGAAAGTATTGTCTTTTCATCATTTAACCCTCCTCAAAGCTACATAAGGTTTATTTAAACTTTTGTATATTTTGTTTTTTATTAAACCTGAGGGTGTCAAAATGACATTTTACAAAGTCGGGTGAGTTATGCTATTTCAAATAGTCGAGAGGTGAGAATTGCATTTCCAAAATGTTCACCGACACTTAAGATTAAGTGTTATAATTTGGTCATCTGGTTGAATACATTTTATCAAATAAAACTATAATAAGGAGTTGAGCAAATGTATATATAATTACTAGTCGATGCAACTCCGCGTGTTGCGCCGGGGACGTTGGTAAGATATGAAATTTATAAAAAGAAAAAGAAAGACGAAACCATGACGTAAACTCGCGCGTTACGTTAATTGGCGTTGAAAATATTCAGAACTTTATACTAAACAAAACGAACACATTGACTAAGAAATCATGTTATCGTAACGTAAATAGGAATAAACACGTCGAATTTACAAAACGATCAAAATGGGTTTTAGTCCCTCAAGCCCTTAAACATTCCCCTTTAGACCCTGAACTTGCAAAACAAACGAACAAGACGGTTTGTTACTAACCTTCTAAGGGAGAAGCAGTGGAAGAGTGTGATTCCGTTATAGCAGAGGTCTCTAAGTTGTAATTTGTCTTATATGTGGTTAACATGGTTTTTACTAGCGAGGTCACATCCAACATGCTGTTTTAACCGACTCAACCAACCCTGTCTTTTTGCCATCTTTACATGTGACTAAAATGAAACAAAAAAGTTTGAGTGACTAAAATTGAACAGACGAGAAACTTGAGTGATTAAAATTAGACAAAACAAATTGATTGACTTAAATGGAATAGATAAGAAACTTGATTACTATTCAGTTTTCCCTTTACAATGTGTATAAAGCTAAAACATTATGGCAAATGAAGATACAACATCTGAAAATGCCTTGGATGTGGATCATGATAATTTAAAGGTTATGAGTTTGAATATCACCAAACCAAATAAATGAAAACAAGAATCTCTCAGTTGTGAACAAGACAAACAGTTACAAATGGAGTTTTTAATTTCAACACAAATGGAAACCTACTGTTAAAACTTTCTATTCACAGGCTAACTTGGTGTCAAAGCTGCTTAAACATATTGCAAATGCTTGAAATGCAGATAACGGGTACCGATAATCCATCGTAAACATGTCTTTCCCGACCTTCCCAAACTGCAATATGACTTTATCATGCTCTGGCGGCGGTGGTGGTGGTGGCTGAGACGTTCCTGCAACCGGCAGGGCGGCAACTAACTGGAAGTTCTTGACTGAAGCAATGGTCACACGCCCCCTAAAATTCAAACACCAGCATTGCAACTGTTCATGCCACCTAGGCGACTTGTTTTTCAGAACCAAGGGCATTTTTGACTTTTCACTATCGGGGACATCAGTTGATATGGCGGCTCCCATGATCTCAGAAAAGCGAGAACTGCTGAATTCGGTTGAGTGGTCGAGTGACTTTGAGAAGGACATGCTACGGAAAGAGTCTTCTAGTGAGCGGGGCGGCAGGAGGAATTCTGGCTGACCTGGCACAGAGCCGCCTGGTTCAAGGGCTGAGGCGGGAATCGAGTGCATGACACAGTGCATCCTACGTGGGCCCCGTGTGCCGAGCACGTTAAGCTCGTAGGTGATGTGGGCGATGCTGTAGCTGCCACTTGGCACTTTTGGCGAGACTTTCTTGGAATAAAATCTTTTTGATCGACCTGGTGGAGCGATGTTGGCACCAGAATGTGGAGGCTGTGTGTCGTATATTATGAACTTTGTCCCAAGAAAATTAGATCTGTACAAAAATAACACAAACAAAAGATTCTCTAAAAAACTGAAACTTGCGATACAAGTAAGCTCCCACAGTCTTTAAAACTGCAAACTCAAAAAATAAATCTTTTTATCTGTTCCATGGATCTAGAGGTGGCAAAGACTCATTTACTTTTAAATGGGTTGATTTGCATTGTGTTCTTTGTCAACATGGGCCGAATAAAAGTTTTAGCTAAAAGGGAAATTGGCCAGACCGGTTAAAAACACCAAAAGTCTATTTTTAACACATACAAGTATACAATTTCCTACATCATCTTATTCAAATATATAGGTTATTTTTTTGTAATGATATTGATTTTGTAATCATAATCAATACATTATTTATAAGATTTTGCTAATATTATTCCTTAAGACTTTGGATAACAACTAACTTTATAAGATAGATATAAAATAGAATAATCAATTATAATCATCAACCACTTGAAGGTGGTTCTCGGGTTGTTTTGGTGGTTAACCGTTAAAGTACAATAATTTAAGCATAAAAATTGGTCCATGTTACCTCGGGGCTATGTTTAGAACAACCCTTATATTATTAGTCATTAATGATAAAAAATCCATTTTGAACCATCAGTCACCAACCATCCAAGGGGGCTCAGTATTGTAAAAATCGCTAGGCGCTAGTCAGACGGTGGGGTAGGGCCTAGGCGGGATTAATCGGGGCCTAGGCAGGATTAATCGGATTGGAATTTTTATATGTAATTTTCAGTTTTTTATATATATACACACATTTTTATATGTAATTTTTATAAAAATGTTCATTTTTAAACCACACCAAAGGTTTTCGCCGGAAATTTCAGGTTTTCGCCGGAATGTTCGCCGGAATCTGGCCACCTAGGCCCGCCTAGGCGCAATTTGGACCGTCTAGCGATTTTTGGATCGACTAGGTCAAAATTCCTCCTTAGCCGAGCGCCTAGCGATTAATCGGCGCCTAGGGGCCGCCTAGGCGCGATTTTTACAACACTGAGGGGGCTATAAAATTCCCTTGCTAATCATATAAAAATAAAACTGAAAATGATCAAAAAAGAATTTGCGAGTCACCCCAATAAACCCAGCCTATTTTGACCCATTATCCAACCAAGCTGACCCACCTATTTTGACCCATCATATGTATGTGAGCACGATCATGGTAACAAAGTGAAATTGTTGGATTTTATATACCTTACCTTAGCTTTCCAATATAAGTGCTGCTTGATCTTGAAATGTTTTCAGAATCCATGGAGATGACATATTCAGTACAAGTAGTTCTTCGAGTTCTTTTGGCTGACAGCAAGAACTTCCCGTTTTCAACTAGCAAAGCAGCTGAAAAACCCAATTCAATTTTTATAACCCGAAGGGTAATCAGCACCATCAAATTTATGTTGAAAATAATACGTAAATGATGCATATATCATGGAATAAAGGAGTATATATGCTTATCATATGCTCACTCACCAGGACTAAGACACAGGTAAAGATGATATGTCAAGTTTGATTTATCTCTCTTGATGAAACATTGGATAGTAACGTCGCGTGGCCCAGGCTGAAAAATGAATAAAACATAAGTAATTTCAACCCATTTACTTACATGTGGATCAATTTGGGTTGTGTTATATTTCAAACAGGCAAATAAGAAAATTAGCTAGAAGGGGAACGGGTCAAACACATCAAACGAGTTGAAAGTTGTCCAAAGTCTTACAATGCATACAACCTCTAAATCATTCTATTCCAAGAATCAAATTAATGTTTTAATAGTATGCTCATAATTAAAGCAATAACTATTTACGGAAAATCAAAAAACGAACGAGAAAGTGTTGTGGGCTTGGTTTTAAAAGACAGGAGCTTGAGCTGGCGCCTCGTGTACTTCTGGGTGAAAATAGGTCAAGATTAGGGGTTGTGAAAGGTAAAAACAATCATAGAGATGAAGAAATTATAAAAGATTTACTTGATAAAAAGGTTGATATGTAAAACAGATGAAAGAGACGCAACTTCAGATTGTAAAATGAACGCCTCACATACGTAATGTGAGCCCCTCGCGTCGGTTTTTGAGAACTAAAAACCTTGCGCTTTTTTAAACCAAAGTTGTGAGTCAGCCCAACTCAACCCGTACAAAAAGATGGCCCGTTACCAAACACCCAACCTGCCCATCTTGCCACCTATAGTATCATCATACAATTTCATGCATATCAAGACACAAAAAGGATAAAATACCTGCTTTAAAGAAACCGGGAAAGTAAGCTTCCCACAAGATTCAGGTGTTCTAACAATTTCCATACATATACTCCTCCACGACCTACAAACCGCAGCACAAGCAACAACATGTTTTCTTGCGGGCCATGTGCTTTCACTCTCTTCTAACCTCTTAATCACATCAAACAGAAGCTCAGGAGGGAGATTAGCCCACCTACTGTTTTGCACCACAAGTGACGCCTGATTATCAATTAAATCATTAATTGAACCCTGTGATTTCCCTCTGCTATGAAGCCCAGACAGCCTCACGTCAAAACTACGCCTCGATAAACTCCCAAACCCGTCTCTCACATCACGAACTATGCTACGAAACGACATCTGTTCAAAAGATATTAAAGAACACACTCACAGTGGCTGCAAATCAATCAAAGATATTTTGAGTTAGATTGTAATTAAAAGATGATAAAAAATTCAAGATTTTATTGATAGATTTTGGGGCAAAAACCAGCATCAATTAACTCAGTCATATCTTCAGGAGATTCCTCAAGCTTCAAACTTTCATAGTACTTATATATAAAAATTTATATATATATATATATATGTATATAAATTGAAGTAAATTCAATCAAAAGAGAAAACTAGAAACACAAGAAAAACCAACAAAAATTCATCAAATCTAAGATCAGCAGAACAGAACCCATCAAATCTAAGCAACAAACCTCAACTTTTGGAATCACTAAGTCCCTAAAATTGAAAGAAATTATAGGGTTTTCCAGTAAAACAAGCAAATAGATCCATACAAAACTTCAATCTTGTCACTTAAATACTCCAAATTAAAACCCCAGTTAGGGCACAGAAATCACAGTAAATAATGCAAGATTAGAGAGATCTTTACCTTCAGAACAAGAAAATCATGAAACCTTTGAGAAATTAGGGTCAGCAAGTGTGCTTGTTTGTAACGATTCAGATGTAGATTTCACTGGGGACTTTCGTCGAACAGGTGGAAGACATGGAGCAGATCAAAAAGGAAAGAGGAGTTGGGTCAGACCCAGGAGCAGATGTGCATTTCTCTCTCTAAAACTCATATATTCTCTCTAATCAGACTCAAATCTACATTAAATCTGGCTCAACTAACTAACCAAAGGAAGAAGATGAATTATTATTATCTTAATCAATATAATTTATAATTTATTTAATAATTAAAGTATGAAGTGGATGTAATGTATTTGGTGAGTTGTTTAAAAGATTAAATGTTTCATAGCGCAATGGTTTTTAGGAGAATATGCATTAAGAGTTTTAGGTTGAATTTTATACAGCTGCATTAAATAAGGTGAGGCAACAAATCTCAAGTGGATTAGACATTTAGTAGTAACTAATTCAAAATGTTAACTTGTCGTTCTTATTTTTTTAAACAACTTTTAATATGGTGTAGTGGTAGAAAGTCTATATTTTCTAAAAGAGACTCAGGCTCTATCTTCACAGGCATCACTTTAGGAGGGGCATGGTAGCTCAATGAAGGAAGACCAGGATCTTTGTGATCTCCAGTTCGATCCCGAGGGCGTCCAGGTTTTACCACCGGTGGGTTTTCCCCGGAACTGGAGATAACTTGGGACGCTTAAGGGCTCCGTACGGCTGGGTTAGGCCAGCTGACAGTGACCTTTTGCCAATGGGTCACCCCGTATGGAGTACCTAGGCAATTCTCTGTTTGTTGGCCGTTAAAAAAAAGGTTCTTATTTTTTAATAATGTAGAAATAAAGACTGATGGCTACAAAATTCTCTAAGTACAAATGCTGCTGATCTCAAAGATTGCTGCGGATTGACAAAGTTGCTGCTGATAGGCTTTATCCGCTGCTGACCAAAACTGCAGCTGATATGCCGTATCTGCTGTTGACTAAAGTTGCAGTTGATAGGCCTTATCTGCTGCTGATCAAAGTTGCAGCTGATAGCCTTCTCACTGAAGATCAAACGTTGCAGCTGACTGGTCTTGATAAAGCAACCAATACCATAACAACTTTCTGCTGTTACACTGACACACTCCACGCAGAAAGAATGTCATTGGCACAAGATAATAAAAGACAACGACGCTCTCCTTTTGAGTATTCAAGCAATGATGCAAAGAAGACGTTTGAATAAAGTTAACCTTTGTAGTTATTATTATTGTCTGTATATGTAGAATAGCTTCAATACAAGATCAACGGTCTGTGTTAGATCTGATCCTTAGAATCAAGGGTCTGTCTTGATTCTAAGTTACTATATAAGTAGTACTTAGATTCATTGTAAAAGTACTTTTTGCTTAAGAGTTTTCTCTGTAATCTTGTAACACTTGAAGCTTAATACAAATTGCATTTATCAGTATTCTTCTTGTCTACTTGTTTACTTTGCTTAAGTTGTGATTGTTTCCGCCAATCTCAACTGGAATAGAACCATCTTGTATTTACCGATCCTACAAGTGGTATCAGAGCTTTGGCTCACAGATTAAACAAACTCACATTTGTTTAATCATTCTCTGGTTCTGTTCTTATCTATCTCTTCGCTAAAGTCACTCTTTGTCTAAAAATCAAAATGGCTCAAAATAATGGATTTGAAGACATTGGAAGCATCAACAGACCACCAAGACTGGTGTCCGGAGAAGATTACGACATGTGGAAGAACAGAATGGAAAGCTTCTTCTGCTATCAGGAATATGGGATGTGGAAATCCATTAAAGATGGACCATACATACCCATGGTGTCCTCTGCTGATTCCGGAGGTGCACTGGTTCCCAAAGAACCCTCCTAGTACTCTGATGAAGACATCAAGAAAATGGAGGTAGACTTCAAAGCCTTGGGAGCCATCCAGATGTGCTTACCAAATGAAGTTTTTCATAACTTCAGAAGTTACAAAACTGCTAAGGAGCTATGGGAGGCTCTTGAGAAAATGTTTGCTGGCTCAGAAGAAGTCAAAGAAAACAGAAGGGATATCCTGAAGCAGCAGTACGAAAACTTCGTCTGGAAGGAAGGTGAGTCCCTAACTGTTTTATATAACAAATTTACTTATCTTGTAGGTGAGCTGCAGTGCTCAAAGGTGAAGCTGGAGAATGAAGATATTCTCAAAAAGTTCATCAGGTCTTTACCTAGCTGCTGGACACTCTACACAGTGTCCATTAGAAGAACTGAGAATCTGAAGACTCTCCAAATGACTAAGCTCTTCAGTATGCTGAAAACCTATGAGATGATTCAAGCAAAAGAACGAAGCTCAAGCTATCAAAATGCCTCAACATCCACCACCACCACCGCCGTCCTCCACTCTGACCACTCAGGTCCGAGTTCTAGCAACTACTATCCTCCCATTGTCACCCATCTACAAACTCCAACCTCTCAAACAAACACCTCACTATTTCTCCTAGAAGCTCCTCCTCAAACCTCAACCTCTGCTGCTTTTGTCTCTGAAAACTCAAGCAACATGTCCTTTATCAAGGAGGATCTGGAATGCTTCCATCCAGACGACTTAGAAGAAATGGACATACAACACTCGTATGCCATGCTCTCTATAAGAGCAAAAATGTTCTACTCTAGAACCGGAAGACCCATTCCAAGCAACAACTCCAACACCAGAGTTGGATTGGATAAAAGCAAACTAAGATGTTACAACTGTAACCAACTGGGTCACTTTGCTAGAGAATGCAAGGCACCAAGAGCCAATCCAGCTACTCCTCAACCAAGACAAGCTCACCAAGCCCAACCCAGACAACAACAGCAACAAGTTACTCCTCCAGTTCAAACTGCAGCTTGTGCAACTGTTGGAACCTCTGACTTCGACTGGAGCTTCCAGTATGAAGATCTGCCTGCCAACAACCAAGCTCTTATGGCAGACACAACTGAGATACCGCCTCAGGTATATGAACATCTTTGTTCCTAAGCTTGTATTGATAAGGTGTTAGGCTACAGAACGCATAATCAAAACCTTATAGATCAAAATGAAGAGTTTCATCAAATGAAATCTGAATTCATAAAGGTAGAAAACAGTTATAAAGAAAAAATTAACTGCCTAAAGAAAGAGATTTCATTACTAAAACATGAACAAAGCAATCTTGAAACTCAGATTGATGATCTACTGGCTAGATTAAAAGCTACCAGAGCAGAATTGGCAGAACAAAAAGTTCATGTTGATAAATATGAATTTGCATCTAAAAAGCTGCAAAAACTTTTAGATGCTCAAATTCATGAAAAGGTAAAAACTGGTCTAGGGTATCATGGTGAACAATACCAAGCCGTTGCACCTCCTGCTGACTACGTTGTCATCCATGAACCAAGCTTCAATCTCTCAAACCTTGAAACGGCCAACCGAGATCTTGATCCCTCAAGGCATGAACTGTTGGTACAAGAGTGCACTACCTCGTCAGATTCTGAGTCAACTTGTTCAGAGACCACTAAAGCTGAGGAGGCCTCATCAACGGCTCAAGTACCAACACCGCCGGTCTTGGAAGTCATTTAAACAAGTGCTTATGTTCCTTTCATTCCCTCGGTACAAGTACCAGCTGCTCCAGTTCCTATGCCTTTCAGCCAAATCAAAATCAGCTATCCTCCAGAAGGAAGAAAGCTAACTGTTGAAAAGGGCACCCTTGGAACTTCAAAGACCTTTTCAAAAGAAAGGATTATGTTTATCTTTCAAGGGACAAACTGGCTAAATCATGCTTTGTCTGTGGCAAATACAATCACACTTCCAGCACCTGCTTCTACTACCTTCAGCAGCATAGAAACCTCAAGCAACATGCTTTTGAGAAGACAAAGAAGAACAAACAGGTAAGAAGGTTTGAAGCCAAGACAACTCAATTCAGAAACTCTCTTTCTCCACCAAGGGAGCAGTTGTTAAAACCTCAACAAACTTGCATAATCTGTGGTGAACCAGGCCACTTCGCTGCAAATTGTAAGTTTAACCCTTTCAACCAGATCCTTCATCAAGCACCTCATAAACAAAAGCTAACCAGCAAAAGAACTTCTACAGAGAAGCCATATGTCAACAAGGTAAAGAAGGATCAACAGGCATCGGTTGTTGATCCATCAGCAGCAAGCAAAAATGTTGGAAAGCAAGTGAAGCCCAAGAAAACAAGGGACAAGCTTTCAGCAGCAACCAAATCTGCTGCTATCCAAGCAAAATCATCAGCATCAAAATCTGCTGCTGATAAGCCAAAGGCATCAGCAGCAACAAAATCTGCTGCTGATAAACTAAAATCCTCAGCAGCAAAATCTACTGCTGATAAAGCAAATCCATCAGCAGCCAAAGCAAAATCAATTGCTGACAAAGAAAAGAGAACTGAAAGACCATCTCCTCAACAATGGAAAGCCAAGATCCCAGTTTCTATCACTCCAAGAATCATCATTGGCTCTGTTGAATGTACACATGATAAATCTAACATTCCAAGAACCCTTTTCTTCAAGGATGCAAGCTCTTGGACTCCTCACACTAACTAGATCTCTATCATGTGCAGGGACAGCCAGGTCACAAGAATAACACCTGGGTGGTAGA
The DNA here is from genome assembly GCA_023525975.1 of Smallanthus sonchifolius. Lineage (NCBI taxonomy): Eukaryota > Viridiplantae > Streptophyta > Magnoliopsida > Asterales > Asteraceae > Smallanthus > Smallanthus sonchifolius. Next base: position 25,427,327 of record CM042043.1, read on the forward strand.
TAGTGGTTGTTCCAGGCACATGACAGGCAACAGATCCATCATCTCCAACTTCAGACACTTCAATGGAGGATATGTTGCCTTTGGAAGTGACTCAAAGGGAGGATCCATTACTGGACAAGGAACTATGTCCAACGAAAGAATGAGCATTGATAAGGTCAACTATGTCAAAGAATTGGACTTCAATCTCATGAGTGTTTCCCAGGTCTGTGACCAAAAGCATTGGATGCTCTTCATGGATAAAGAATGCTTTGTACTGTCTCCAGGCTTATCCATACCTCCTCCGGAAAAGATTTTATTAACTGCTCAGAGAAAAGAAAATCTCTATGTACTGGACATGAATGAAGTCACTCCATCTGGGAGTGTTTCCTGTTTTCTGTCAAAAGCCTCAGTTGATGAATCAGTTCTCTGGCACAGGAGATTAAGTCATGTTAATATCAAAACTATTAACAAACTGGTGAAGGATAATCTTGTCAGAGGGCTTCCTGACAAAGAATTCCAGCTAGAAGACCACTGCATTGCTTGCTTAAAGGGGAAGCAACACAAGAGTTCTCACAAGCCCAAGACCTTGAATACAAATGACACTCCATTACAGTTGCTGCATATGGATCTCTTCGGTCCTACAAATGTCATGTCAATGGGCAAAAAGTCATACTGTCTGGTGATAACTGATGACTACACCAGATTCTCATGGGTATACTTCTTGAGAACTAAAAATGAAACTGTTGAAATTCTCAAATCCTACATTCTGAGGGTAGAGAATCAAAGCAATCAAAAGGTGAAGATCATAAGGTGTGATCAGGGCACAGAGTTCAAAAACCACACTTTGAACTGTTTCTGTGAAATCAAGGGGATAGAAAGACAATACAGTGCTCCAAGAACTCCTCAACAAAATGGAGTTGCTAAAAGGAGAAATAGAACTCTAATTGAGTCAGCAAGATCTATGTTGGCTGACTCAAAACTGCCCCTCACATTCTGGGCAGAAGCAGTTAGCACAACCTGCTATGTGCAAAATAGAGTTCTCATTGTCAAGCCCCTCAACAAGACACCTTATGAACTTTGGTTTCAAAGAGTTCCCTACATTGGGTTTCTAAAGCTTTTTGGATGTCCATGCACCATTCTCATCACACATGGGGTTCTTCCTAAGTTTGGTGCCAAATCTGATGAAGGATATTTTGTAGGCTATTCCTCTCAATCAAAGGCCTACAGAGTATTCAATTCAAGAACAAGAATTATGGAAGAATCAGCAAATGTGGAATGTAGAGAACACATCGTCTATGAGCAGGGAAAAGGCCCAAACTGGCTCTTTGACATAGACTCCTTCTCCCAAATATTTGAGCCTCTCACCTTCTCAACGATGGAGTCTAACACTACACAAACACCTGCCTCCACTTCATCCACTGACTACAGACTGGATTTTCCCAAACCTTCTATCCGTCGGAGAAGACCATCCATTGATCCTCCATCAGTTGTGGAAGCAATTGAAGCAAGTGAAGCCGGAACAAGACTCTCCAATGTCACCAGCAGCAGCCTGTCTGAAACTAAAAATTTAGATAAAGACTCTTCGGTAAATGCTGTAGATGCTGTTGATGTTATTGCTGAAAATATTGATGTGGCTGCTGATGTTGAAGACTCTTCCACCATGAATGAAGAGACCCCTGATCAAAATCAAAGCAATCTGGGGCAAGGGATACAGCCGGAGGTGGTACCAGCACAGAGGATCCACAAAGAACATCCTCAAGAAAATATTATTGGCCAAGTCCACCAAGGGGTTCTCACAAGAAGCAAATCTCACGAGGCCAATATATGCTTGTTTTCATGTTTTCTATCTCAGGTGGAACCCAAGAAGATAAATGGAGCACTCAAACACAGCAGCTGGATTGAGGCAATACAGGAAGAGTTACTGCAATTCAAGAGGCAGGATGTCTGGAAACTTGTTGATCTTCCACCAGGTTAATATGCTATTGGCACACGATGAGTTTTCAGGAACAAGCAAGATGAGAGAGGCATTGTAGTCAAGAACAAAGCCAGACTTGTAGCTCAAGGCTACACTCAGGAAGAAGGAATTGACTATGATGAAGTCTTTGCTCCTGTTGCCAGGCTGGAGGCCATCAGAATCTTCCTGGCATATGCTGCATCCAAGAATTTCACTGTCTATCAAATGGATGTAAAGAGTGACTTTCTGTATGGAAAGATTGGTGAGGAAGTATACGTCAAACAGCCTCCAGGATTTGTAGATCCTGCACATCCTACTCAAGTGTTTAAACTAGACAAAGCTCTGTACGGCTTACATCAAGCACCAAGAGCCTGGTATGAAACTTTGTCAGGATATCTACTAAGCAACAACTTCAGAAGGGGTGCTATTGATCAGACCTTGTTTATCAAAGATGAAGGGGGAGAAATCTTACTAGTTCAAATCTATGTTAATGATATCATCTTTGGATCAACAAGGAAAAAGTTGTGCAAAGACTTTGAGATTCTGATGCACTCAAAGTTTGAAATGAGTTCAATGGGTGAACTAAATTTCTTCTTGGGTCTACAAGTCAAACAAGTCCCAAATGGAATCTTCATCAGCCAATCCAAATATGTAAAGAGCATTTTGGAAAGATTCAAGATGGCTGACTGCTCTGCTGCAAGAACCCCTATGCAAGTGCACCATCAGCTGACTCCAGCAAAGATGGCCAAGACACTGATCAATATCAGTACCGTGCAATGATAGGGTCTCTCATGTATCTCACTGCCTCAAGGCCAGATATCATGTTTGCAGTATGTCTCTGTGCAAGATTTCAAGCAGCTCCAAAGGTTTCACATCTTCAAGCTGTCAAGAGAATTATTAGATACCTAAAGGGAGCCCCAAGACTTGGGCTTTGGTACTCTAAGGATGACAAGTTCAATCTATATGCATACACTGACAGTGATTATGGGGGATGCAACTTGGACAAAAAGTCCACATCAGGAGGATGTCAGTTTCTGGGAGGGAGACTGATTTTATGGCAGTGCAAGAAGCAAACATGTGTTTCAACTTCTACAGCTGAAACAGAATACATTGCAGCTTCAAGTTGCTGTGTACAAGTCATCCGGATACAAAATCAAATGCTGGATTATGGGATGACTTTCATGGCAACTCCAATTCACATTGATAACATGAGTACTATATCAATCACAAACAATCCGGCGCAGCACTCCAAGACAAAGCACATTGACACCAGGTATCATTTCATAAGAGATCAAGCTGAGAAAAAGAGGATTATTTTAACCAAAGTTCATACAAATGAGCAATATGCTGATTTGTTTACAAAACCTTTTGATGAAGCTAGATTCAGATATTTAGTTGAATCCATTGGTATGATGAACTTTGATTAAAATCTATCTCTAAAATTCTGTTTTAAAATGTGTTTTTGTCTTTTGTTGAAAATAAAAGTTATGAGTCAGCAGCATTTTTGTCCTTCAGCTACTGACAGGTTTAATCTTCAGCAGCAAAGGATTTGCCACTGACTGCTTTAAGTTATCAGCAAGAACAGGTTTCCTGCAGATAGCTTTAAGACTGTTAGCAGCAACATCCTTGCTGCAAATCATTGAATCCATCAGCAGCAATTGAGTTTGCTGCTGACAGACTTAACTTTCCGCAACAACCAAGCTTGCAGCGGACAGGCTTATCCATCCACAGTAACCAAGTTTGCTGCTGATGGGTAAATTTAAGTCCAAATTAACTTTTACCCGCTGTAAAAAATTAACGTCAGTCTTTACCATGACTGCCTCGGTGTATTACAGCTGTAACAGTAAAAGGTGAATAAGGTTGTATTGTACAAGTCATTTTGCTTTTTTCCTCCTCTGCCGTTATAAGAACAAATCAAATTTCCTTACCACATCTTCACATTCAATTTCACCCTAAACCCACATTTCTTTCTCTCAAGTCCCCACCATATTCAAAGCCTTTCATCCTTAAAACATTCAAAGCCTTCCATATTCTTAAAACCTTCAAACCTTCCCTCCAAAATCAAACAACAATGGTAGACATCAATAACCCTGATGATAAGTTCTCCCCGTACCACAACCTTACAGCATACTTAACCAAGGGAAAGAAATCCGAAGGATTCGATGATATGATCGACTTCCTATGCCAATCAAAGTTCCATTTTGCCCTCACAACCAACCCCACCATATATATCCCTCATTTGGAGGATTTCTGGAATACTGTCGTCTACTCTACCGAACAGGGGATTCCCCAAATAAAATCCAAAGTAGACGGCAAGGACATCATCATCTCTGAAGCTACCATCCGAAAACATCTTAAGCTTCAGGATGAGGAAGCAGTCATCTCATACTCAAAGGACGAGTACATGAAGACCTTTGTATCCATTGGGTACACTGGAAATCAAAATGAGTATACAATCGAGAAGGTGCTGGTGGGCCCTCCATGGAAGTATCTCTGCCACACTCTTCTCCAATGCATATCTCAGAAGAGAAGCGGATGGCATCAAGTGTCTGCACTTGCCTCTGCCTTCCATGGTATGATTACTGGCCTAGGTTTCAACTTTGCACACCTCATCTTTGAGGGTTTGAGATATAACCTTCAAAAGGGTGCAAAGCAACAATTTTTTATGTACCCAAGAATCTTACAGAAGGTTTTCGACCAGGAACTAAAAGAACTTTCAAAACATGCAAGAATCTACATCATGTTGGGACATAAAAATAATATTTTTCAAAGTATGAGAACTGTTTCCAAAAAGTTCTCTAGGGTCAATGTTCCATTGTTATCTACAATGCTGAACATACAAAGTACCCCTGGTGACAGTTCAGCAATCCCAGCTGATACTGATCCCACACCCTCCACATCACATCATGAACAACAATCTGCTTCCACCATTCGAACCCCTGTTCATACTACTAAGGATGCACAGGTACAAAAAGTACTTACATCTATTTTGGATGTTATCGTTCAACTGGAACAAAGGGCCCCAGTTGCAACGACATACACCAGAAAAAGGAGCAAGAAGACTCCTTCTCTTCTTGTCTCAAATGCCCAAACCCAACCTCTAAGCCCTCATTCAGAATCCCAACATTCTGATGAGAATACCAAAAGGGATAGCCACAACACTAGAGAGACTTCCTTGGAAGCCTCTCTATTAGGATCAGGATCACATCCCGGATCCATAGAGCAACCCCTGAGCCATTCCATTATTTCTCTTCTCTAAACCTAAGTGCAGAGGCACCTGGTCAAGATGATATACCTTCTCCAACAACCACTATATCGGAGGTATTGATTGACTTGGCTGCTGGTGCACCCAACCCAGGTTCATCACCCAAGAAGGTTCACTCTGGTAGTATTAATAGAGTGAATGTGGAAATGGCTATCACTACTCCTGGTACATCAACTGCCCAGGAGGACAGTGATAACATAGCTAAGACCCTAACCACGACAACTCACAGTGAGGATGTTTCCTGTGAAACACTCTTCACTGAGAGGAATCCCAGGCGCCAAGAAAACCAGGGTGATGGGGATGCAGAGGCTAGGCCTAAGGCCCCATCTAGCTCCAAGGATTCCACAAATGTGGATGAGGACAGACTGAAACTTCATAACTTGGAATTGACGGCCAGGGTGGCAATGCTAGAGGCTGAAGTGTCCAAACTAAGACACCAAGTCTCTATGCATGAAGCCCATCAATGCCCAACTGTGCCTACTCCCTCTCTTGTATCAGTGGGAACTCAAACAGATATATCCCTTTTCACTGATGCAACCAAAAAGGGGGAGGTGGTTACTAAGGAAGATGATGCTGACAGCCTCGAAGAATGGATACAAGAGCAGACTGTGTTTCAAAGTTCCCTATACAAACCTGCTTTTGTTCAAATCCATGACTTGCCAGACTCAGTAGATGAAGAGGAAGATGTCACTGAGGATTGGAAGTTAGTCGTCCGAGCTGTTGATGAGGTGCTACAAGAAGAAACTCTCCATGAAGACACACCTCCATCATTCAGCATTCTTCCTGAAGCTGTAGCCATAATAAGTCATTCATCTACCCCCTAACTCTTCTTAATTTCAAAGAAGCTAGAATTTGACTCCATTCTAGCTTGGGGGTATGATGGAATAGCTGAGAGATTCTGGATTGGATGGGAGTTTAGCAGAGTAGAAGAGCTAAACTGGAACTCTCTTAATGCCCTCCAAGTTCTCAATCTGTATCTGACAAAATGCATCAACACTTCATCAGATCTCTCAACAGATCTTGTAATCAGCAGGTTCTATGACTTAATGGAGGATAACATGCCCTGGTTTGAAAGACTACTAAAAGAAGCAAACAGGGCAGCTTATCCTAAATCTTCATCAGCAGCAGAACAAAGACTGGCTCCAAGAAGACTTGACATAATCAGGAGTAGTACTTTAACTGAAGAAGAGGTTATCTGCTGGAAAAGATTCCTGTACAACATAATGGTTAGGGATGTAGAAGTGCAAGGATGGATAAGCACTGACTCCCATGACTTCACCTTCTTCCTGAGCAATGGATCTTCTTTCTCAATCAACATCAAAGAGATATTGCTCCTACCTTCAGCTTTCCTGCACAAAGTCTTTGAGCTCAGATCACTTATCTTCAATGTCAACTCCTTAGAAAGTCAAGAAATGATCAAAATCATCAAGGTTTCTCTTTATAAGGAGGAATCTGGATCTGACTCAGACCTATCCTTTCTCTCTTCTCCAACAGTTAGACTGAACACAGAAGAAGAATCAAAGAGAAGAGACGAGGAAAAGATGAAAGAAGCATGGAAAGAAGTGACAGGTATGGAATGGAAAGAAGATGAAGAAAGTTCCCTTCCCTTGTCCATTCCCCAACATGCGAATGAAGCTGAAGCTGAGATCCCAACAGCATCTACTACACCTACTGTTGTGGTCCATGCAGCTGAAGCAGAGGCATCCAACAAAGATAAGGGAAAGGGACTAATGACCAAAGAAGATGAAGAAAGAATTGAGAAGGAGAAGAAAGAAAAGGAGGATAGAAGAAGAAGAAGAAGAAGAAGAGAAGAAGAGAAGATGGCTGAACTAAAGAAAGCTCAAGACAGAATCACAGCCATTCTCCTCAGAGAACAATCGATCCAGCTATATGCAAAACAGCTGGATGATCTGAAAGTAAAAATTCCTGCAGTTCATCAAATTGAAGAAGATGAAGCTCTTGCTCTTCAACTGCATGAACAATTCAATAAAGAAGAAGAAGAGATACAGAAGAAGAAGAAGAAGAAGAAGAAGAAAGAGGCTAAGTTCAGAATAACTGATTCTGAACTAGCCAAAGAAATGAGAGAGGAATGGGTAAAGGCTCTGGTTTCTCAAGGTGAGGATGTAAACTACCTTGAGAAACTATCAAATAAAGAAATCTACAGAGCCTTCATAGGTCAGCAGGGTCAATTGGCAAACAAGAAAAAGGCTGAAGAAGAAGAAAAAGCCAAACAAAAGTCCAAAAAGACCATTACCTTTAACCTAAGATCCCATGAAGAAAGGAAGATCATGATTGACTTCCTTAAGGCTAGAGGAGAAAGTGGAAAGAGGCTGGGTCCCATGAACTTCATGAACCTGCAAGCCCTCTACCTTAAAGCCAAGAAGGATGAGGAAGAAAGACTGGGGAAGAAAGGCTCCAAGAAGAGGGTAATCATTCAAGAAGAAGAAAGAAAAACAAAGAAACCCAAGCCTTCTCCCTCACCCAACACTTCCTCAATCTAACAACCTTCCACTCTTCATCCTAGACCTCCCTCCTCTCCACCCTCAAAGTCCAAATCCTCACACCCAGCTCCTACTCATCAACAACCTTCCAAAAAGAAAAACAAACCTACTTCCAAACCAGAAGACTCAAGAGAAATAATCAGATGGTCATACAGCTCTCAAGACCAATGGTTTGAAGTTTTCAGGGGGAAGACAGAAGTTAAAAGATCAATTTATACATCTGGTGATGAGGTACTACAGCTTCCAGATTCTGATCTAAGAAGAATGATGGAGTTGGGTGAAGTCAATGAGCCCATGAATGAAGGTGGGAGACATCTGCTGCTGGCAATCAAACATCACTTCAACCCCAGCAGAGATGAAATCCTTGATGTCAAACCTCTCCAATCTCACTCTCCATTCATCAGCTGGTCCTACAATGCTGAAAAAGATGAGTTCACATTGACAGATGTTAAAGGACAGAAGATGAGGTGTTCAAGCAAAGCTATCTTCAAAATGGCCAGCAAAGACATTAAGACTCTATCTGAGCTCCCTCTTAACAATCCCAGCAAGGACCAGAGAGGATATGAGGTTGAAAGAATTGTCAGCCACATGCAAAAGCTTCATCAACAAAAGCAGTAAGAGAGTTTTGGTAGCATCGGTCTAGGGGGAGTTTGTAGAAATAATAACTGATGGCTATAAAATTCTCTAAGTACAAATGCTGCTGATCTCAAAGATTGCTGCGGATCGACAAAGTTGCAGCTGATAGGCTTTATCCGCTGCTGACCAAAACTGCAGCTGATATGCCTTATCTGCTGCTGACCAAAGTTGCAGCTGATAGGCTTTATCTGCTGCTGATCAAAGTTGCAGCTGATAGCCTTCTCACTGAAGATCAAACGTTGCAGCTGACTGTTCTTGATAAAGTAACCAATACCACTGATAACTTTCTGCTGTTACACTGACACACTCCACGTAGAAAGAATTTCATTGGCACAAGACAATAAAAGACAACGACGCTCTCCTTTTGAGTATTCAAGCAATGATGCAAAGAAGACGTTTGAATAAAGTTAACCTTTGTAGTTATTATTATTGTCTATATATGTAGAATAGCTTCAATACAAGATCAACGGCCTGTGTTAGATCTGATCCTTAGAATCAAGGGTCCGTCTTGATTCTAAGTTACTATATAAGTAGTACTTAGATTCATTGTAAAAGTACTTTTTGCTTAAGAGTTTTCACTGTAATCTTGTAACACTTGAAGCTTAATACAAATTGCATTTATCAATATTCTTCTTGTCTATTTGTTTACTTTGCTTAAGTTGTGATTGTTTCTGCCAATTTCAACTGGAATAGAACCATCTTGTATTTACCGATCCTACAAATAAAACAAAAAAAAATTATTTTAATATTCTATTATGTTATTTTTATCATCAAATTAAACTAGAGAATTAACCTCGGCGAATTGTGAGGGTTTTATTCTCCCTAAATCCTATGTTGACGGATCAGTTTTTAATAAAATTTGAAGTGAAACGTAGAAAAAAATAAGGATGTTGCAACGATTAAATAAATAAATAAATAAACAAAAGTAGTTTTTTTATATAAAAAAAAGAAATTAAAAGAAAAGGAATAAACAAAAAAATGAAAGCCAAAAACGTAAAATACAAAAAACTTTACTTACATAATAAAATAAAATAAAAATTGAGAAGAAACCTAAAATTAAAATATTAAATTTTTAGTTAAATAAATGAAAAAATAAATTAAAACAAGAAAAACCTTTGAAAAACTATTTAATTAGAAAACACAAAAACATTTACCTACATAACAAAATAAATTAAAAAAAACAAAAATAAATCAAAAATAAAACCTTATTCTAAAATTGGAATAAACAAAAAAAAAATTAAAATGAAATTAAAAAAACGTAAAATACAAAAAAAAAAAAATAATAACTTTACTTACATAATAAATAATAAAATAAATTAAAAAAATTAAGAAGAAGCCTACAATATTAAATTTTTAGTTAAGAATCTTTTTTATATAAAAAACAAAAATAAATTAAAAGAAAGCCTTATTATAAGAAAAGGAATAAACAAAAAAATGAAAGTAAAAAAAGTAAAATGCAAAAAACTATACTTACATAATAAAATAAATAAAAAAATTAAGAAGAAACCTAAAATTAAAATATTAAATTTTTAATTAAATAAATAAAGAAACAAAAAAAATAAAACAAGAAAAACCTTTAAAAACTATTTAATTAGAAAAACAAAAACATTTACCTACATAACAAAATAAATTTAAAAAAAACAAAAATAAATAAAAAAGAAAGCCTTATTCTAAAATAGGAATAAAAAAAAATGAAAGTAAAAAACGTAAAATACAAAAAAAAAATATAAAAAAACTTTACTTACATAATAAATAATAAAATAAATTAAAAAAAATAAGAAGAAGCCTAACATTACAATATTAAATTTTTAGTTAAGAATCTTTTTTGTATAAAAAACAAAAATAAATTAAAAGAAAACCTTATTATAAGAAAAGGAATAAACAAAAAAATGAAAGTAAAAAACGTAAAATACAAAAAACTTTACTTACATAATAAAATAAAAAAAATTAAGAAGAAACCTAAAATTAGAATATTAAATTTTTAGTTAAATAAATAAAGAAATAAAAAATAAAATAAGACAAGAAAACCCTTTAAAAAACTATTTAATTAGAAAAACACTAAAACATTTACCTACATAACAAAATAAATTAAAAAAAAACAAAAATAAATCAAAACGAAAGCCTTATTCTAAAATAGGAATAAAAAAATGAAAGTAAAAAAACGTAAAATACAAAAAAAAAACTTTACTTACATAATAAATAATAAAAGAAATTAAAAAAATTAAGAAGAGACCTGAAATTAAACTATTAAATTTTTAGTTAAGAGTGGTATCAATGGTATAACCCTAGAAGAATAAGTTGTGCACACGTTGATACAATCACCTCTTTTATTGGCTAGATCAAAGCCTTGTCAACCAAAGTAAATCAATTGAGCAAGGTCTAAGCAAGTCACGAAGCAACAGGGGGAATGCCTTAATCTTGAATGTCAACAAGGACCGACTATGGAATATGACCAGGTTGATTATGTCGGAGGACCAAATCAACAGCAAAATAATCCATACATCAACACTTACAACCCTAGTTGGAGAAATAATCCAAATTTCAACTGGAAGGAAGGCGGTAACACTAAAAAATCTCTCCCGGTTTCGGGCAGCAGAATCAGTATCAACCATAGTAATAAAGACAACCCCAACAGAATTTTCAGCCCCGTCCGCAAGAAAAGTTTTAGGGAACCAATGACGGTCCTAATTTGGAGGAGACGTTAACCAGATTACTAGCTACTTCTGAAGATCAAGTCCTCCTTTCTAAGGCTCGCCACAAATAGTATGAAGAGTGATCAAATCATGAAAGGTATGTTACTTATGTTCATTAATTTTTCTAATTTTTATCTATATAAAAGCAACATTTTATGAATTGACTGATTGTTACATCTTGACAAATATCCACTAATTTGTATGTTGTTTGATTATCATGTATTACGAATTGTGATTTCATGTTTTAAATATTTTTTTAGGTTACCTTAATAATTCGAAAGCCAGAAAGGAAACAATAGACTCAAAAGGGTGGTTACACACGAGTGTTTCAGCTTCACGAAGCAGAACTTAGAAATAAAAAGGCATCCATCCAAGCAATTGAAACTACTTCCACTTGGTCCTTTTGATAGAAAGTCTTCTTTCAAGAAGATTCCACGTCGGCTAATAAAGACTTTATTATCGATTGGATGGTAAAAATAATATGCCTTTGTTTCTTTAGGGTATCCGACGAAGATTACTTTCTTGACTCCCAAACTTGTTGGATGTCTCACGTTTAATGTAAGCTTCACAACCCCATACCCTAAGGTAGGATAAGTTTGGAGTTCTTCAATGCCATAATTCATATGGTGTCTTATCCACCTTCTTTGTTGGAACCATGTTTACTATCCGAGCAACCATCTCCAAGGCGTAGCTCCAAAAGAAGCGAGGCAAGTTCGTACGACTCATCATTCTCATTTCAAGTTTTGATCATCTATTCTCATTTTTCTCATTTCAAGTAATGCAATATTATCTTTAGAGTCCATAATACTCTCTAACAGTTTTCTTCTTAGCTCTCTTCAAACTAAATCTACTACCACCATCTATGCCTAACATGATGACCTGATCTGACCTTGATTTAGACCTGAATCTTGCCATCTATTGTACTCCTCAATCAATTTTCAGAGTTCATTGAGGATCCAAACGTAACCCAAAATTTACTTGGGAACGTGAGGATCAATTGAAGCTCAAATATCCATATCTCTTTACTTATTCATTAGCCTCAACTAGTGAATTTCGGGACGAAATTCCCTCAACATGGGGATACTGTAACATCCATGATTTTCTTGTGTCTTGTTTTATTCAATAATGACATTTGAACTTTATTTCTTGCTCAATACATTTTTTTTTGTCACAACAATTCTTGTTTCAATATGTATTAAATTTAGAATCATCAATCTTGCAATTTTGTATTATAGCCCTACTATATATATATACACACCCACATATTTATACCTTGTTTTAATAAATCAAAATAAAACTTATGAATGCTAAATCAATCATTACATCTTTTCATATATATATATATATATATAAATGTATTGATTTAAAAAAAATACATGTAAATATATATATATATATTTGATTACATTTATAAAAGTTATAGTTTTATAAAAATAGGATTTATTCATTTATAAAAGATTACTAATTAAACAAAAAAAGTTTAGTTTTATAAATTTTATTGTTTTATATATTTAAAAAGGTTTTGAGACAAATAAAGATTTGGTTTTGAACCCACTTGTAGCATTAAACCTCCTTTATTATGTTTGAACCCTAAAAAAATAAAAGGTCTCTGGGCCATTTTGTTAAAAAATAAAAGTTTCATATTCTTTCAAGATTTTTTCCCTAGATCAACTAGTTAAACGCTTCTCCCTATACAGCTCTGGTCACGATTCGAGCCAGGCCAGGCCGGATTTTACTTCCTTTTTTTGTTATTCTCTTGTTTACACATACACACATACTCATTTATATATTATAGATTTTATTATTAAACTTTGATTAATAAGCAAACCTCTTTATATATTTTGTTTAAAAGATTTGTAATTATTATCTCTATTAAATAAAAAAAGAAAGGTACTTATCTATACTCTATAATAAATAACGGTTTTGGTGAGACGAATTTTTCCGCCTCTCTCTCCTATTAATTGTACAAATTTTCTTTAATTGTTTTTTAATATGTATTTATTTTCTGTCTCTCTCCTATTAAATAATAATTATTTCTATAACTCTTTTTAAAAAATGATTTTTATTTAAAAAAGATACATGTTTGTTCATAAAACATTTTTGGAAATTGAACATTTATTTCATTCTTTTTATAAAACATTTTTAAAAAGTAACTATATGACGTTTCTAAAATTTGTATTAAAAAACTATGTAATATGCCATAAATATGTAATATGTAAATATTTACTATTAAATATAATATTGTATTTATTAATTATATTTATTCAAGCCGTGTCATACACGGGGTTTCTAACCTAGTATATATATTTAACTGATTTCAATCATGTTTAAGTATATAAAAAACATGACTAATGTTAATGTATTTCATAAACCCTATATTCATATATATGACTTTTAAAACTATAACATAAACGTGATTGTAACGTAATGACTTATGTGTTTATATATATATATATATGTGTGTGTGTGTGTGTGTTTATAAACTAGACCTATCAAACGTGATGATTTATAATCTATACTATATAATAAACTAGTTTAGATCACGTGTTTACACACGGAGTGAAAACTGAAAAATATCAATATATAATTTTAAAAAAAAATATTTCTATATTTTACAAGTGTAAAAATATATTATATGTACTAAGGATAGAAACAAACTCAAAATATGTAAAAATTAATATATAATTGTGTTTCGAAAATATGTTAATTACCATTTAATTTAATTTAACTTTTATTTAGTATTTGATTGAAATAAAAGTTACATAATTAAATTTGAAAGTTTCTTATAATAAAGGATAATTTAAAATAAATGTGTTTAATTAGTATAATAAGTATTTTCTTTAAATATATATTATTAAAAAATAGAAATGCATTAAATAAGAGAGAGAGGCGGAAAAAAATGGTGAGAGTGAATATGGGGGCGACATGTAATATCCAGGGTTTTCCGATGTATCAATTTTAAATCCTTTGTAACTTATTTATTTCAAATCCAATGAACGTATCATTTCAGAGGCCCTACAAATATTATCAATCAAAAACTTGAATTCTTAATTTGAATTAATAAATATAAATAATTAGATTTGTATTTAATACCTATATATTCTACAAAAAAAATAAATAAGATACATTAAAACCTCAAAACTATATAAGTTTATATAAATAATAAACTTATTATAAAACTATAAACTTAGAAATTTTCTTATGGATTTATAAAATAATAAAGTATATGAAACTTATAAAAACTTTATTAATTTTTATAACCATAAAACATATTATCTATTTTAGAAAGTCCAGGGGGTAAAAGGTCATTTCTGAAAATTATTTTTAAACTAAAAACTCATGTTCAACATAAAATAATAAAACTTTCAAACATCAGGGACCTGTTGTGTAAATAACCCAAACACCCAGAAGCCACACCCGGTCGCGAGTTCGATCCCGGTGAAGCACGACTTTCCTCCCTCTTTATTCGAAAACGCATTTCCGGCCAGATTCGTCGAACCTCGATCTTCCTTTCGCGCATGCGACTCAAGCCCGGGGTGTATCGAAGCTCGATTCCACTTTTAGCGGCCGCGTGACCCGATTTTAAACCCGCCGAACGTAACCACCATCTCCCCAACGGTTCGAGCATTAATTGATGAAATTCGCTATAAATAGCATTTGCAAAACCTCAACGACATCACTCCTCAACTCCTAAATCTCTAAATTCGTTCGCTCGTCACCTACATTGCTCGATTGAAGCTGCGCCTGCCGACTTGAAACCCATAACTCGACCACCCTCAATTCGACTTCATATCAGGTAATTTGAGAGTCCATCTTCATCGTTTTTACCCAAGGATCGAAAGCCCTCTGTCAATTTACAATGACAGAGGTGAATTCGATACGTATTTGGGGATTGAAATCCTAGGGTTCATACGGGATTTGGGGGTCATCAGGGATTGTGTTTAAATATTTGTTTTCTGAGATATACCTCAGCGAGGCCCGTAGCCGGGTGGTTAGTGCATGTGTGTGTGGACTTGGGTGGCCCGGGTTCGAATCCGGCCTTGTGTTTTTGATTTTTTTTACACTTTCAAATCAGTTTTAATATTTTGATTTATTTTTATAAAATCTAGCATACTTTTATAAACATAAAACTAAATTTTAGTTACACTTTTGTTTTCCAGAATCTTTTATTTAATTGAACTTAGTTGAAAACTAATAAAAAACTTAACCTTTAATAATAGTTTAAATACCTAGAAACTATAAAAATAAATTTAAACTTTTATAAAACTTATATAATAATTTGTAAATCATTTTATAAAAATTAAAACCTCTAATTAATTATTATTTATTTAGTAAACAAGAATTTTTTTTTTAAATTTAAAATTATTTATTAAACATAAGTTTATATAAATCCTACTAAATACAAGAGAAAATTTATAAATTTATATTTTCATTGGAATCTTATAAACTTGTAAATATTTATTTTTAAAACTAAATGCTTACTTATTTATTTAATTAGCACAAAAGAAAAAGAGAACTTTAAAACAATTATAAATAAAACATAAACTTATTTAAGAACCCATTGTTGTGAACTTATAAATGTGGTTTAGTTATTTAAAAACTTTTAAGCAAACCATCTAAATATTGGTAGAATATTTGCAAATCATTTTAATGCTTAAACACTTTAAATAATTTCAATTGATTATGTTAATCATTTTAATTAGATAAAGTATTTATTTTCAAAACAATCTTTTCAAATGGTTATTATTTATACTTAGTAATTATTTATTCATTGAATAATTACTCTTTAATCTTTAATGATAATTACTATTCTTTTAGATAACTAATACATATTTTAAATAATTATTAACCCTTATGAATAAATATTTAGTAACATTAATACTTATTTACCCATTACTCAATTTATATTTTCATACTTGGAAAACTATTTAAATCATTGTTAATTAAAACTTACTATAAATTAAACTTTATAACATAATCATCCTCGCCTTCCTATTTGAAACCCTAGAAAATCTTAAAACCCTAGATCTTTGTTATAAACTTTTAGGAACGACTCTTAAACTTTAGACTTGTCATTTAGGCTTGTTGTAAGAATATCTTTTCTCGAAACTTTACTACACTCATTTTTTGTCGGTCACTCTTACATCCTTCTTAAGGTGAGTATACTTAGCTACTTTTTATTTTGTTTTTGATTTATAAACTTGGGGGGAACATGTTCAAATTTTTAGACTTATGCAATTCAAACATAACTATGCTTATATGCTTTCTATGTGTTATATGCTATTAAATTTTTAGTTAAGAGTGGTATCAATGGTATAACCCTAGAAGAATAAGTTGTGCACATGTTGATACAATCACCTCATTTATTGGCTAGATCGAAGCCTTGTAAACCAAAGTAAATCAATTGAGCAAGGTCTAAGCAAGTCATGAAGCAACAGGGGGAATGCCTTAATCTTGAATGTCAACAAGGACCGTCTATAGAATATGACCAGGTTGATTATGTCGGAGGACCAAATCGCCAGGAAAATAATCCATACATCAACACTTACAACCCTAGTTGGAGAAATCATCCAAATTTCAACCGAAAGAAAGGCGGTAACACTAAAAAATCTCTCCCGGTTTTGGGCAGCAGAATCAGTATCAACCACAGCAATAAAGACAACCCCAACAGAATTTTCAGCCCCGTCCACAAGAACAGTTTCCGGGAACCAATGCCAAACCCAATGACGGTCCTAATTTGGAGGAGACGGTAACTAGATTACTAGCTACTTCTGAAGATCAAGTCCTCCTTTCTAAGGCTTGCCACAAATCGTATGAAGAGTGATCAAATCATGAAAGGTATGTTACTTATGTTTATTAATTTTTCTAATTTTTATCTATATAAAAACAACATTTTATGAATTGATTTATTGTTACATCTTGACAAATATCCACTAATTTGTATGTTGTTTGATTATCATGTATTACGAATTGTGATTTCATGTTTTAAATATTTTTATAGGTTACCTTAATAATTCTAGAAAGGAAACAATAGACTCAAAAGGGTGGTTACACACGAGTGTTTCAGCTTCACGAAGCAGAACTTAGAAATCAAAAGGCATCCATCCAAGCAATCGAAACTATTTCCACTTGGTTCTTTTGATAGAAAGTCTTCTTTCAAGAAGATTCCATGTCGGCTAATAAAGACTTTATTATCGATTGGATGGTAAAAATAATATGCCTTTATTTCTTTAGGGTATCCGACGAAGATTACTTTCTTGACTCCCAAACTTGTTGGATGTCTCACGTTTAACGTAAGCTTCACAACCCCATACCCTAAGGTAGGATAAGTTTGGAGTTCTTCAATGCCATAATTCATATGGTGTCTTATCCACCTTCTTTGTTAGAACCATGTTTACTATCCGAGCAACCATCTCCAAGGCGTAGCTCCAAAAGAAGCGAGGCAAGTTCGTATGACTCATCATTCTCATTTCAAGCTTTGATCATCTATTCTCATCGTTCTTATTTCAAGTAATGCAATATTATCTTTAGAGTTCATAATACTCTCTGACAGTTTTCTCCTTAGCTCTCTTCAAACTAAATCCACTTCCACCATCTATGCCTAACATGATGACCTGATCTGACCTTGATTTAGACCTGAATCTTGCCATCGATCGTACTCCTCAATCAATTTTCAGAGTTCATTGAGGATCCAAACGTAACCCAAAATTTACTTGGGAACGTGAGGATCAATTGAAGCTCAAATATCCATATCTCTTTACTAATTCAGTAGCCTCAACTAGTGAATTTCGGTATGAAATTCCCTCAACATGAGGATACTGTAACATCCATGATTTTCTTGTGCCTTGTTTTATTCAATAATGACATTTGAACTTTATTTCTTGCTCAATACATTTTTTGTCACAACAATTCTTGTTTCAATATGTATTAAATTTAGAATCATCAATCTTGTAATTTCGTATTATAGTCCTACTATATATATATATATATATATATATATATATATATATATATATATATATACACACACACACATTTATACCTTGTTATAATAAATCAAAATAAAACTTATGAATGCTAAATCATTCATTACCTCTTTTCATATATATATATATATAAATGTATTGATTTAAAAAAAAATACATGTAAATGTATATATATTCGATTACATTTATAAAAGTTGTAGTTTTATAAAAATAGGATTTATTCATTTATAAAAGATTACTAATTAAACAAAAAAAGTTTAGTTTTATAAATTTTATTGTTTTATATATTTAAAAAGGTTTTTAGACAAATAAAGATTTGGTTTTGAACCCACTTGTAGCATTAAATCTCTTTTATTATGTTTGAACCCGAAAAAAAACTTAATTTGAACCCCCTCCCTTCCTCAATATGAACCCTGGAACAAACTTATCACCATTTTTTACTATAGAAAGTCAAACCCGTTCAAATCATCCTCCAATCCCTAAAAATCCGGAGTCTCAATCGTCCCAAATCAATCACCAACTCAACTGCGACTGATTGGAAACTTGTATCCACCTAAACGATTTAGAAATCACGAATTTAGTACCAAACTGAGGGTTACAGTCGTTTTCTTCTAAAACCCACAAATCAAGTCCCTAAAAGCTGTAATTCAAGCGCAAATCTCGTCCCTTAACAGCTGTTAACGCGTTTTGCACCACCATATATACCCTTACCATCCACCGCTCGATTTAACCTCAATAAAATCTGTTCTTTCGGCACCTCTCTATTCGCGATCGGAAGTAAGGAAGGAGGAGTCCATTTGTTCGTGAAATCAGTCGATTCTAGGTGATTATCAACCCATTTTCCTCGTTTTAATGCTCTGAACTAAAAGCCCCTTGAAATGGTCGAGATTCGTTGTTTGATTTGGAGATTAGGATTTCTTCAATTAGGAGATTCGGGGAAGAAAGGTCTATGGACCATTTTGTTAAAAAATAAAAGTTCTAGATACTTTCAAGATTTGTTCCCTAGATCAACTGGTTAAACGCTTCTCCCTATACAGCTCTGGTCACGATTCGAGCCCGGCCAGGCCGGATTTTACTTCCTTTTTTTTGTTATTCTCTTGTTTACACATACACACATACTCATTTATATATTATAGATTTTATTATTAAACTTTGATTAATAAGCAAACCTCTTTATAGATTTTGTTTAAAAGATTTGTAATTATTATCTCTATTAAATAAAAAAAAGAGGTACTTATCTATACTCTATAATAAATAAAGGTTTTTGTGAGACGAATTTTCCCGCCTCTCTCTCCTATTAATTGCACAAATTTTCTTTAATTGTTTTTTAATATTTATTTATTTTCCGTCTCTCTCCTATTAAATAATAATTATTTCTATAACTCTTTTTAAAAAACAATTTTTATTTAAAAAAGATACATGTTTGTTCATAAAACATTTTTGGAAATTGAACATTTATTTCATTCTTTTTATAAAATATTTTAAAAAAGTAACTATATGACGTTTCTAAAATTTGTATTAAAAAACAATGTAATATGCCATAAATATGTAATATGTAAATATTTACTATTAAATATAATATTGTATTTATTAATTATATTTATTCAAGCCGTGTCATACACGGGGTTTCTAACCTAGTATATATATTTAACCGATTTCAATAATGTTTAAGTATATAAAAAACATGACTAATGTTAATGTATTTCATAAACCCTATATTCATATATATGACTTTTAAAACTATAACATAAACGTGATTGTAACATAATGACTTATGTGTTTATATATATATATATATATATATATATATATATGTGTGTGTGTGTGTGTTTATAAACTAGACCTATCAAACGTGATGATTTATAATCTATACTATATAATAAACTAGTTTAGATCCCGTGTCTACACACGGAGTGAAAACTGAAAAATATCAATATATAATTTTTTAAAATTTTTTATGTATATATTTTACCGCTGTAAAAATATATTACATGTACTAAGTATAGAAACAAACTCAAAATATGTAAAAATTAAGGGTTTCGAAAATATGTTAATTACCATTTAATTTGATTTAACTTTTATTTAGTATTTGATTGAAATAAAAGTTACATAATTAAATTTGAAAGTTTCTTATAATAAAGAATAATTTAAAATAAATGTGTTTAATTAGTATAATAAGTATTTTCTTTAAATATATATTATTAAAAAATAGAAATGCATTAAATAAGAGAGAGAGGCGGAAAAAAATAGTGAGAGTGAATATGAGGGCGACATGTAATATCCAGGGTTTTCCGATATATCAATTTTAAATCCTTTGTAACTTATCTATTTCAAATCCAATGAACGTATCATTTCAGAGGCCCTACAAATATTATCAATCAAAAATTTGAATTAATAAATATAAATAATTAGATTTGTATTTAATACCTATATATTCTACAAAAAAATAAATAAGATACATTAAAACCTTAAAACTATATAAGTTTATATAAATAATAAACTTATTATAAAACTATAAACTTAGAAATTTTCTTATGGATTTATAAAATAATAAAGTTTATGAAACTTATAAAAACTTTATTGATTTTTATAACCATAAAACATATTATCTATTTTAGAAAGTCCTGGGGGTAAAAGGTCATTTCTGAAACTTATTTTTAAACTAAAAACTCATGTTCAACATAAAATAATAAAACTTTCAAACATCAGGGACTGTTGTGTAAATAACCCAAACACCCAGAACCCACACCCGGTCGCGAGTTCGATCCCGGCGAAGCCCGACTTTCCTCCCTCTTTATTCGAAAAAGCATTTCCGGCCAGATTCGTCGAACCACGATCTTCCCTTCACACATGCGACTCAAGCCCGAGGTGTATCGAAGCTCGATTCCACTTTTAGCGGCCGTGTGACCCGATTTTAAACCCGCCGAACGTAACCACCATCTCCCCAACGGTTAGAGCATTAATTGACGAAATTCACTATAAATAGCAGTTGCAAAACCTCAACGACATCACTCCTCAACTCCTAAATCTCTAAATTCGTTCGCTCGTCACCTGCATTGCTCGATTGAAGCTGCGCCTGCCGACTTGAAACCTATAACTCAACCACCCTCATTCTACTTTATATCATGTAATTTGAGAGTCCATCTTCATCGTTTTTACCCCAGGATCGAAAGCCCTCTGTCAATTTACAATGACAGATGCGAATTCGATACGTATTTGGGGATTGAAATCCTAGGGTTCATACGGGATTTGGGGGTCATCAGGGATTGTGTTTAAAAAATTGTTTTCTGAGATATACCTCAGCGAGGCCCGTAGCCGGGTGGTTAGTGCATGTGTGTGTGGACTTGGGTGGCCCGTGTTCGAATATGGCCTTGTGTTTTTGATTTTTTTTACACTTTCAAATCAGTTTTAATATTTTGATTTATTTTTATAAAATCTAGAATACTTTTATAAACTTAAAACTAAATTTTAGTTATACTTTTGTTTTCCAAAATCCTTTATTTAATTGAACTTAGTTGAAAACTAATGAAAAACTTAACCTTTAATAATAGTTTAAATACCTAGAAACTATAAAAATAAATCTAAACTTTTATAAAACTTATTCAATAATCTGGAAATCATTTTATAAAAATCAAAACCTCTAATTAATTATTATTTCTTTAGTAACCAATAATTTTTTTTGTTTAAACTTAAAATAATTTATTAAACATAAATTTATATAAATCCTACTAAATACAAGAGAAAATTTATAAATTTATATTTTCATTGGAATCGTATAAACTTGTAAATATTTATTTTTAAAACTAAATGCTTACTTATTTATTTAATTAACACAAAAGAAAAGAGAACTTTAAAACAATTATAAATAAAACATAAACTTATTTAAGAACCCATTGTTGTGAACTTATAAATGTGGTTTAATTATTTAAAAAATTTTAAGCAAACCTTCTAAATATTGGTAGAATATTTGCAAATCATTTTAATGCTTAAACACTTTAAATAATTTCAATTGATTATGTTAATCATTTTAATTAGATAAAGTATTTATTTTCAAAACAATCTTTTTAAATGTTTATTATTTATACTTAGTAATTATTTATTCATTGAATAATTACTCTTTAATCTTTAATAATAATTACTATTCTTTTAGATAACTAATACATATTTTAAATAATTATTAACCCTTATGAATAAATATTTAGTAACCTTAATAATTATTTACCCATTACTCAATTTATATTTTCATACTTGAAAAACTATTTAAATCATTGTTAATTAAAACTTACTATAAATTAAACTTTATAACACAATCATCCCCGCCTTCCCATTTGAAACCTTAGAAAATCTTAAAACCCTAGATCCTTGTTATAAACTTTTAGGAACGACTCTTAAACTTTAGACTTGTCATTTAGGCTTGTTGTGAGTATATCTTTCCTCGAAGCTTTACTACACTCATTCTTTGTCGGTCACTCTTACATCCTTCTCAAGGTGAGTATACTTAGCCCCTTTTTGTTTTGTTTTTGATTTATAATCTTGGGGTGAAACATGTTCAAACTTTTAGACTTATGCAATTCAAACATAACTATGCTTATATGCTCTCTATGTGTTATATGCTTTGAGACTTGCATGCTTAAATTAAACTTAAGACTAGCATGTTCATTAACTTTGGCCGAGCTTATGGTAACAATAATAGATCTATTGTATTTGACGAATCCACCTTGATTGATTGACCCTTCGGGGGGAGCCCATGGTGATTGTTACTAAACTTAAACTTTAAAATTTTAAGGGTAACCCTCGGGTTATGCCTAAACTTGGTTGGAGGTTTGAAGTGCACAATGTTTAACTTGTTTGTTCTCACATTTATACTTAGATGCATTAATCATAGTGAATTGTAAAACTTTTAAACACTTTGTTAAACAGTGTCAAAACCTTAGTATCTCACAAACTATTTTTAGTTGACAGTTTACTTAACATGTTTCAGGTGCTCAAGTTTGATGCTTATCTTGTGAACGCATAGGATGCTTGGACCTAGAAAGACTATCAATTAAATCTTATGTTTTATTATTATTGTTGAACAATATGTTTTTCCTTGTTATGTTTGAACCTTTAAATTTTATTAATGAAATATTGAAACTTTATTAGTAAACCTTGTGCTTTTGAACAACCGCGTCCACCCCGACGTAAAATCCGCCGGCGGTTGGGGTGTGACACGACACGTGGCAAAAAAAAAACCTTTATTTATTATATAGTATAGATAAAAGTTTTTTAGTGGCACGTGTCGCCTCCGTATTCATTCTCATCATATTTTTTCCGCGTCTCTCTCCTATTAAATATTAATCTAATTATGGATACTAATTATTTGATTATGGATAATAATTATCTATGCATAGTAATAAATAAATGTATTGTGGTGCCACATGTCATCCTCATGTTCATCCTCAACATTGTTTTTCCGCATCTCTCTCTTATTAATGATACAAGTTTCTATAAAAAAATTATAATTTTTGTTTCCCGCCTCTCTATCCTAATAAATATTAATGATTTCTATAACTATTTTTATAAAATATTTTTTAATTAAAAAAATAACTTTGTTCATAAAACATTTTTATAATTTGAACATTTATTTCATTCTTTTTATAAAACATTTTTAAAAAATAACTATATAACGTTTCTAAAATGTGTATTAAAAAATTATGTAATATTATAAATATGTAATATTAGATATTTATTACTAAGTATATATAACACTGTATTTATTCATCCTGTATATACAAGGTTTCTACCTATATTATAATAAATTAATAACTATACTTGCTACGTGTCGAATTATGATGAAATCTAGATTTTTATTTTTTTGCCTTTTCTCTCCTATTAAATAATGATGATGTTAAATAACTAAATCATAAGAAAACTTTAATTATATCTTATTTTAAAATACAATTATATAATTATTAAATTTTCATTATTTGTTATTTATAATTCTTAAATATTCATTATTTCTTATTTCACAGATAACTAATACCATCCAACGTATAAATATTCATAGAAAATATTATTTTATAACAAGTTATATTTATTTAACCCATGTAAAACATGGGCTTTAACCTAGTAAGTCATTATATTTGCAATTTTAATCGCATTTAATAAGATAAATGTTTATAATTATTCTAGTAAAATATTTATCATATTTTTTTATATAGTTATGCAATTCTTTTAATAACTTGATTGTTCATAAATAATAATATTACTAATCGCATAATTTATTTATTTTGATAGATTATTACATTTTTTCATCGTAATGACTATTTTAACCATCGTCTTAATAAAATAATTATTTTGTTATAAGAACATATAAATAATTATTGTTGACGTCTAAAAAGGCTCTTTTATAAATACAATTTATAAATTATCATTTTATTTAACTTAGTATCAATAATTCAAACCTTTAATAGTCCCTCGTTCGTTCGTTCCAAAGCTTAAAGTTCAAATCGTTCCGTTCCTATTTCTTTTAATCGTTCTTATATATTAAATATGTGCAAATTATTTACTTAGGGCATCGTTGATCCGGTTCACTTGTCCTCATGATCTAGTTCAAGTTTAAGTCACAATATCAAGGTGAGTTTATGTCACACCCTCAAATTTATTCACTTAATAAATAAATAAATCAAGGTTGAAACGATTGGTAACATTACACAACAGCGGAAGCTAAAGTAAAGGCTTCTATACGTTTTGAACACCATTATCAATACTAAATCAAACTAGTACATTGTCCTAGAACCATATATGTCAAAACCAACTCGAGGCTTGACAATCATGCTTCTCCGGCTTCTAGGGTTTTGATCTAAAGCGTTAACCTATTCCAACCGTGCCATAGCTATGAATTACCTGAAAAACATACTTAAAGTGTCAACACAATGGTTGGTGAGTTCACAGGTTTAGTTGTCTCGATGTAAAGTAGTTTTCCTTGAAAACATTGATATCATGTACATGGCCGTAATATAAAACCGCTTTTCCGTGAAAACAAAAAAAAAGTGTACGTGTCCATAATATGAAACTGTTTTCCTAAAAACATGTGATGACTTCATAGTCATAAATGAGTAGTTTTCCTCATGAAAACATGTGATAACTTTATAGTCATAAAATACGTTGTTTTTCTTGAAAACATCGGTATGTGTACATGGCCCGAATATGAAAGCGTTTTCCTTGAAACATTGATAAAAACAGTTGCGTGTAAACAAATGACAAAACCATTTGTTTGTAGACGATTAGCATATCCATCTGCACGAAAACGTTTCAATGTATACGATAAACAAAACAAGCAATGTGTGCCCATTCGTAAACTAGCTAGGAATACAAATATATGTTCAAACATGAGGTATAACCAAACCCAAACACTTGTTCTTGCCCATTGCTCGTACCAAACGAACCCTTGTGTAGACACTATGCAGCCATTCAATGATGTGGATCGTCGGTTAGCGCGACTAACCATGACAGGGGTGTGTCAATCCCAATAGTACTATTCATAGGCCTCAGGCTAACCTATAGCTAATGGTTATAAATTACGTAATGTAGGGGACTTTACGAGATCTATTCGTGCCAACTCATGCAAACATAAGGGTCGAACCTTGTTTTCTTGTACCATATGAAAATGTTTGTAACTACGTTTCATGTTTTCTTAAATGTGTCCAGCAATGATGTTCCTAAATGTATTAAACAATGATGTCTTCATGTTTTCAAATGTGTAAAGTAAGTATGTTTCTCCCCAGATGTTTCTTTAAACATTTAAAAAGTTAAAAGAGGGGCCGTAAAACTCACCTCAATCCATAGCATAAATAATTTCAATGCCGATGTGGTGAGCTTGCTAAAGCATACTGAAGCATTAAAGAAATCCTAACAAGTAACTTAGGATAAGAATTTCGTATACAATGAATGTTATTACACACATGAATGTGCTCGAACAATCTGTTAAGGCTCTACGACCCGTTGATAATTTTGAGTTGTTTATTGATTGGGGGTACATATGTTACTTCGTTTGTGCTAGTTACACTCGTATATCAATGTGTATATAAGTATAAATACACTTGTAGGTATATATGTAATTCATAGTAATCGTTTAACAAACGAAATATGTTTAAGTCTTATCCAAAATATATAGTTTATATACTTCATATCCAACTGATGATTGGATAAGTAGTAGTCTGTTCCAGGTGCTAAAACCCATATGATATCTTCGTATGTATATTTATATAAATATGTATAACCTGGATGTAAGTGTACAACACGTGTATAATTAGGTTTGTATCAAAATAGGCTAAAAAATCCATAGTTATAAGTATTGATTATTCAAATAGATTGTGTGTAATTACAGGTATATTTATAAGTTTTAAAATATACCACCATATATGTTTGTATCATCGAAATATAACATACACCTCGTAAATACAAGTTTTCGAATACGTAGATTGATTTAAATGTATATAACTAAACGTAAGTGTCGTGAATAAATATACACATATATGTATTAATATATCTATTATTGTATATACTTTATACAAATATGGTTTGTCTTAAGGTGTAAATGCTCGTGTTTACATACACATAATTAGAAAAATTACTGTTCGTGTCTATTATAGTTTACTCGTCATCAAATACAAGTTATTTCTAAGGTTGGTTAGTTTCCAAGCAATTAGGTTAGAATTATATAACACTGATAATATTCTCATATTATTCGAATAAAAATGTTTATTATTTATTCACTCGAATCTCATGGGTACCAATATTATTACCAGTTGTCCCTATTTTAATAATGACCATAATAACAATGCTATTGCTACTAATAATAATACAAATAATTATGATAATAATTGACAATAACGTAATCACGTATGTTGTTAAATAAAACATGTAGTTTTATTCATTATTTACCGATACTAGTTTATAATTTATTTTGCCCATTTTATTATTTTTAAATATAGTTACTATGTCGTTGGTCGGGTTGGGTTGTTGAAGCTCGTTTCGTTCGTCTCCGCGCGTTTGATTTGTTTTCCACGATATATAAATAATAAATAATTATTTAAATAGTTTTAAGACGTGCGTTTATACCTTTCCGCACGCTCGGTTCACGTATACGTTCTCAACCAAATCCCGTCATCAGATTCAACATATCAAACGACCCGTTTTCCCGTCCCGAACATGTTCCAGATGTTGACTTACTGTTTCGGACGACGTCGACTCGGCCGACCATAGTTTAACTTTCGTTGACCGGGTTTGACCAACTTTGACTAAGCTTGACCGAGAATCGAGAGTGTCGAAAACAAACTTAATGATCCTGATGTAACCACAGCAACTGAGTATCACCACTTTTAATAATTCAAATCATGGGACACAAACCCTAGAATGCAGGGAAATAAATAACATCCATAGATCGGTTAACAAGCAGTGCTTAACTCGTCGGTAAAAGAGATAGGACTTGAGTTCTCACCTTAAAACAGGGAAAATGGCCGGATTCAGGCTGCCGGATTTGGCGTTGGAAAAGCGATTATCGCCGGAGTATGCTTTGAATGGCATGAAAATGAGTAGATCTGTACCCGAACTCGCCGGAATCGCGTCAGCCGCCGACGTTTGTTGCTTTGCCTCCGTTTAAGGGCTCGGGACCACCTCCAAATCTTTCGGGAACCACCGTTCCACGTAAAAGGCTTCGTCTTCAGCCGCCTACAGCGGCTTCTGAGTCGCCACGAGGGTCGCCGCCGTCTTCTGCTTCACCTTCCGCCAGCGCCGCCGTCGTCTCATTCTCCGTCCTCCGCCAGCGCCGCCATCGTCTTCTTCTCTGTCCTCCGCCAGCGCCATCGCCTGGATGACTCGCCGGAAAGTCGGCCGCCGTGTGCCATCGTGTTGCGCCATAGACCGCCGGAGGGGGATGCCGGATTGTGGCCTGCCCTCCTCCCCCCTTCCTTCACGATCTGCATTTCTCTCTCTAGATAATTGTGTGTGTGTGGAGGTTAGACAAAGCAGAGAAAAAGAAGTTCAGGAGTATTTATATCTAGGGTTTTCAGGTGTGGGTTTTCATGTAAACAATACTGATTTGTTGAGAACGCCTATCCGTACAAGTCTTCGTCGTGACTAAATTCCAGAATTATTATTTTACAATACCTATAATTATGAAACGTTATTGATATTATTATTTAAATATTTTAAACCGTGTAATCTCCGTTTCAATAGGTGTACAAATCCGTGTAATAACTGTACCGCTATCGTTAATATTATGATATCTAACGTGGTTTAACGCCCACATACACGTGTTACACGTGTATTTGTTTGAACAACCTTCTCAATGAATATTAGTACTTAATATTAATATTTTATTATCTTATTTAATCGTCTCACCGAGTATCCGGTATTATACCGGTACCTGACACGTTAAACGTTTAAGATTTATTGAATCGCGTATGTACTTCTATCGTTTCGTAAGTTCTTAGAATTGCATATCAAGTTGTTAAACGGAATCGAATAACTAGTTTGATATTAGGGTTATCTAATTGGGCCTTAAATGGACCCGATTCCTTATTGGGCCTCAAATGGGCTTGGTTTTCTATTGTACCTAGTTGGGCTTAGCCCTATAATTAGGTTTTAGATTTCGGAATTTTTGTATGTATCACAGTTTACATAGCCCATTTTTCATTTTTGTACATTTTTGGGGTGAAACATGTTGTACATTGAAAACTATTTACAATTACCTATACAATTCAACATTTATGACTATTTGTGTAATTTGTGCTTTTGTGTTTGAATGTTATGAGTTGAACTACATAAACATGACACACTCGTACAATCATTAATTCAGTACAAGCCAACGGTTAACATTGATAGATCTATTGAGTCTGACAAACTCACCCAGGTAGGGTGTTTGTTACCGACAATTTACATTAGGGTAAAATGCGTGTTATGCCTCAGTGACAAGGTTTGATTGTACACCTAGTTTCGACTATAGATTCTCCATAAAATCCATTATTTACCTGATGTCATAAGAATTATACAAATCATTTGAAAACTACATGAGATATCTAAACCTATGTATGCTCACCAACTATTTATAGTTGACCATCTCATTTTAAACATGTTTTAGATGGAATTATTTGAACTACAAGTTCATCACTTAGGAGCATATGGACCAATAACTAGAATTGTTGTTAGCTTTTGTTCGTCTGAACTATGTGTATTTGTACATTTAAATCAATTCAATAAAATTATGTAATTTAGTTTGATCATGAGCTTTTGAACAGTCTACATGTCCCGCCCCGACGTATTCCGCCGTCGGTTGGGGTGTGACATAGGCCAATTGGTAACAAAATAAAGTACTCTCCTACGGCTTCAACCAATACATTTGCTATGTTTCCAACATGTAGCACCAATTGGCCTTTTCTCAACTGTCTAACCTTCCTTAACCCCTGCAAATCATTGCAAATGTGAGTACCACAACCTGTGTCAAATACCCACAAGTTACCAGTGAAGGAATATAACTCTATTACAAAGATAACTGAAGCTGAAGCTCCATTGGGGTTCTTCTTCATCTTAGCTTGAAACTTGGGGCAGTCCCTCCTATAATGTAGAGTATAGTATTTTGTAAGCTGTTGACATCAATGTAACTTTGAACATTAGTACTTTAGGTTACTTTCATGTATTTATGTTATTTCAGTTTAATGTAATTTAATGCTTTATTTTAGTTAAGTCTGGGCCATCGAAACTACCTAGTTTCGATTGAGGTTTGTTCAATCAAAACTAATAGTTTCGATAGATAGTGAGTTTCGACAGGAGGTTCTTTCAATTGTAAGTGCTCAACCAAAACTAGTAGTTTCGGTGAGCATATTTTTGATGCCTGTCAACTTACTACAAATAGACTAGTTTGAGATTTTTTAGGGTGTGGATAAGCAGCTGTAACCCTAAAATTCTCTCTTTCACATTGTTCTTGAATTAATACAGATTTAAAGTTGTTCATATCTTGTTCTTACATTTTCATATCATTCTGTGATTGATTCTTGTGTGGTTAGCTTGCTTATTATCACCATTTCTGTTTCTCACCCCTGTTTCACCACCATACACACATATTCTGCCTATGTGTGTGTAATCGATCGGTTAGAGTGATTTTGTCTAAAACGAGGACCTACAATTGGTATCAGAGCTTTATGCTATTGATTTCTGAGTATTTTCAGGTTATTGTGATCGATTTTAGGTGACTTTTAGTTAGAAATTGAAGGTTTTCTGGTTCTGCACGTTTGGTACTGTTCCATTGGTTTTGGGTTCTGTTTCATCATTTTTCGAAGTTTTTCTTCGAGTTTCTTGGATTTGAAGATTGATTTGTGTTCAGAAACATATTTGGAAGCATTTCGCTGGATCAGATTGCAGTTTTATTATCTTTGATATTTGAAGCTTTTCATCAATGAAGTCTGCTGAAGCTTGAAGAAGGAGATATCGAAACTACTGGGGACATAATCTGTTTCAATTGGTCATCGAAACTTCTTGTCTATACTTGTTGTCCGAAAAAAAAAGTATTATCAAAACTAGTTTTTTGTCTTGTTCTATCGAAACTAATTCTGCAGCTTTGTCACCCGAAACTATTGTCTCCCGAAACTAGTTTCAATCGAAACTAGAAGTTTATGCTGAGTTTGCTGGATTTTCTGCCAAGTGTTCATCATCGAAACTAGTTGTTTCGGTTTCTGTTTGTCTATCGAAACTAGAAGTTTTGGGCAACACCTTCCCAATCGAAACTAGTAGTTTCAATAAGCTTTTCTCACCCGAAACTAGCTTCTGTTGGACATTATTTTCTGAAATCATGGCATCTTCAAGCACCAATGAGTACTCTGGAGGAAGCAAACACTTGTTCTTGTTTTTACAAGAGATTTTGATGACTGGACCAAAAAGATGAAGACCTATTTTCAATTCCATGATCATTAGGTTGTGAAAATAGGTCTTGTTTTACAACATGAGAAAAATAACTCCTCTGGGAAACAAACTGCTAATTCTTCCAAATCCAACAACACATCTTTCAGCTCCACAACTCTGGTTTGTCAAGCTGATGGACATTATCACTGGGGAGAACAAATTGATGAAGCAACTGATAAAGCTTTGATGGCAGATATTGAGGAGAAAGGCAAATGTGTCATGATTGAGCCAGCTGAGGATCTTACTATCATACCAGATGAGGTTATTTCTAGACTTTGCAATGCTAAATCTTGTTTAAATGAAATTCAGAAATATAGATTCATCAACCAGGCCTTGGTTGATGAACGAGATCACATTAAGGTGATATATGATTCTGTGGCTAAAAATGAGAAATTATACTTAACGAAAATTCATGATATTTCTGGAGAAAACCGATCTTTAATTGTACAACTTACTACACAAAAGAATAATAATCAAAATTTGAGTGAAAGAATTCAAAAGGCTGAAAAGACAATTTTTCAAGTTGAACATATGGGTATGAATCAAAAAATTCTTTTTGGGATCATTGACAACCAAATTCATAAAATGGTCACAGAAGGCATTGGGTATAACTCTCACCCACCTTCATATTCCAAGTCTGGTAGACTTGCTGATTTGCCAACTCTTCATATTCCTAAACTTTTTATTTGCAAATTATCTGTTGATGATTATATCAAAACTTCATATTCTGACAGTTTTGCTTCCTGTGCAGAGTCAGATTGTCTAGGTTTCGAAGATGACTGTGATGAGAGTTCTAGTAAGGGAAATATTTTAAATGAACTTGAGTCGAATGAATGTAATAATATGTCCGTGTATTTGTGAACACGTTGAAAGTTTGTATCTGATCGAGTTGTATTAGTCTTTGTCTAAGTGTCTAGGTTTGTTCAAGCACACTTAGCTAAGTATGCTAGAAGGTTTGTGTTTACTATAAATAGGGGTTACAAGTTCTTGTTTCAATAGAACACTAGAGAAGAAAAGATGTAGTGTGTGTTTTTGGAAAGAACTTTTTTAATCAAGGATTATAGTAATACAAAGCGTTTAAATTAGATCTTGTGTGTTACTAGTCGATCGTTCATGTCTACGTGATTTGGATTCCGCACTCGTTGCGTAGATTCGTCAGTTCGTATACGAGATCCGTTATAAGTGGTATCAGAGCCTCGCGCTCTTGATTTGAGTGGATACGAAGTGATTCTGGATGATTTCTGACAAGTACTGGTGTTGATTATAAGTTTTCTGGAACGAATTTGGTGAAAATTGATGGAAATTTGAGGTTTAGATCTGAGTTTTTATTCATCACGTGTTCTTTATATTTTTTGTTTCTGATTCGTCATTTTTGGGATCATTTGATGTTTGGATTGGAGTTTTGATCACTTAGGGTTGTTTAGATTCTGTTTTTTTTATCATTCCTAGTGGATCAAATACACAATTACATCACTATTTGAGGATTTTAGTAAAAAAAAATTGTCAAAGGTGTTCTTAGTTCTTGCGATGGTTTAGACTGAATTTTCAGAAATTAGACATTATTAAGTGTTTGAATTGAAGAACTGATCGGTTAGGGTTGTTTAGTTTTGTCTCTAGATCAATCATATTAAAAAAATTATTCGATTTCATCAAGTTTTGAGAATTTGAGAAATTCTGGGTTGAAGGTTCTGAGCAGAGATGAAGTACGCTTGTTAACTGATTGCCAAGTTCGCCAATTGCTGTTCAATTGCCTTGTCAAATGTGCTTGAACGGAATTTCAATTAAATGCGCTTGAAAATTTAGTTATGTGCACCTGATTTCGTTGGTCAAATGCTCCAGAACACCAATTCAGTTTGATAAGTTCGCTACAATTCAGTATGATCAAGTTCGCTTGATTATCTGATTGAACAAATTCTCCTGACTTGAACAAAAACTAAGTTCGCTCGAAATCTGAGAGGAAGTTCGCTCGAAATCTGAGAGGAAGTTCGCCTTGATCAATTTTATGTTCGCCTGAAATAAATCAACTACGCTTGAACCTACAATTGATTTTTCACATAGATATTATTGGATGCTTATTTTTCAGTGTTTTGCGGCCTAGTTTTCGGGACTTTAACGTGCTCGTTCGGGAAAATGAATGTGATCTCAATTATCTTGGATGTGATATGCATTGGATCGGGAAAATTTTGAAAGATTTCAAACTCGTTTCGAGCTGTTTTGAATAGCTAAAAAACGTGTCATTGAAGAGTAAAAGTGATTTTTTGAGATTTTCGAACGCGGTTTTCGGTGGTTTAACGTTGTTTCCGGGGAATACGACTTGGTTTTTAGAGACTCGAGCACGAATTCTAGCTGTTCGGAAAATTTTGGATTTTTCAGAACTCGTTTAAAGCTGTTTCGGTTGGTCTCAAAGTGCGACAAGAAAGTGTTCATAAATTCGAAAAATTACTTTTCGGGATTTTCGACCGTGATTTCCGAGGTGATAAAGACGTCACCGGTTGAAACAAATAATTTTTGTGGAAACTAGAGCGTGTTGTTTAGTTAGTCGAGAAAGTTTGAGACTGTTTCGGTTTCGTTTTAAATCGGTTTGGACGTGCTCTAATTGGTTCAAAAGCTATAGATTTCAAACGTTATAATCATGTTAACGTTCAACAATATATCTGGAACTCCGTCACCTCCTAGACTCGTATCTCTCGCGGATTTTTCTACTTGGAAAGCTCAATTTGTGGAATATGTTTGTTTGTCCGATACAGATTTTTGGACACCAATAACAGAAGGGTATACTCATCCGACTCATGTATGTATGGCTATCTCCAATGCACCTAAGCCAGTGTCAGCTTTAACTGAAAAAGAAAAGAAAGTATATGATCGAGAAAAAAAGACGCTTGCGATTCTAACGATGTCTTTATCAAAATAACACTTATATACTTTCAAGAATTTTAACACTTTATGAGATTTATGGGAAGCATTGATGATGCGATGTGAAGATAATTTTGATGTGAAGAAGAGTAGGAGAGACTTGCTAAAGAAACAATTCATGGTTTTCAAGTATTTGGAGAATGAATCTGTTGGTGATATCGTTACCAGATACTACCATCTATTGGGAGAGTTGGTAAAATGTGATGCTTCTTACACTAATAGTGACGTGAATGAGAAGCTGTTAGATGCTCTTCCACCTAAGTTTGAGAAATACTCAATTCTCATCAAGAAAAATAAGGATTTAACGGATATGTCTCTAGATGCCTTGATTGCTACAGTTCATTCTTATGAAGAAGGTGATGTGACTGAAGTTAGTGACAAGAGTGATTCTGAAAGTGACTGTTTTACAGAATCAAATGATAGTGAAAGTTTTCACTCTTCATCTTCAGAGGTAAAAGTTGAGGCTCATACTGATGCTGGTTCTGATAATAGTTCTCCAGTCAGTGATTCGAGTGATTCTGGGAGTGTTACTGAAACTGAAGAGAATATTATTCAGAATGTTGAACCAAAGTTTTCAACCAAAGAATTGCTTGATGATGGGGCTGCTGGGAAAGTTACTGAAAAAATTGTTGCGATGTTATCTGAAGCAAATACATTCATGGCTGATCCGAAACAGGTACATGAGGTTGTTTCCTGTTCAAAATGTGTTGATTCTGATTTAAAAATCATGAGACTGTGTGATGATAACACAAACCTCATATGTGACATGAAATCAATTTATACATCAAACCAAGTTTTGAAAGAAAATGAAAAGCTTTTAAATGCAAGAATTGAATCATTGAAAGATGATATCAATATTTTATAGATAAAAGTAAATGAATAAGCTTTTCACATTGATGTGACATATTCTGAATATGAGAAAAAGATAAATGAACTTACCCAGTCACAGAGTGAGGTCACCAAATTGTTGAGAAAGCTCGAAGGTTATAAGAATTCCAGTTTTCTGTTGGAATATTATAATGAGAAAGCTTTGGGTGAAAAAGTTGTGGGAGGTATTAGTTATTTTCCTTCTTTTAATGATAAGAATGTTGGTGGGGGTGTTGGTTTCTGTCCTCCGTTTAATGGAAATTATGCAACTCGAAGCATTGAAACAGTGACTGAAGAAGAGTTAGAGCCTAAAACCGTCCTCAAGGTTAATCCTGTTACCAGTGAGGATATGGTGATGATTCCGGTGATGATCCCGGTGATGATTCCGGTGATGATTCCGGTGATGATGAATCTTTTGATCTAGAAAAGGCTGAAGGAAATGTGAAAGAATGTAAGGTTGATGAACCTGTTGTTGTCAAGAAAGTCACCAGAGATCGGTGCATCTTGACGGAACCTGATGAGGATGTTGAACAATCAAAAACTAAACCTTTAAAACCTTTTGTTAGTAGTGGGTTTTATTTTCAAGAAATTAATACTATTGAGAAAACATCAAATGTTGATTTTGTTAAAGAGAAAGCTAATTGTGATTAACCCAAGGTTGTTCAATCATCTAACGTTGTTTCATTAGTGTGAATCATCAAGTTCAAGTGGTGTTCCGAAAGAACGATATGTTCGGTATATAAGAAAAAGCGTGCATGTTTTTACTGTTGTTTAGTTGGTCATATTGTGAAGAATTGCCCAAGTAAGAATGCTGGAAAGAGATTGGAAGATCTAAAGTTGGCTAGACCGATTGTTGAACCAAAGACAAAACCAATGGTTAAACCAAAGTCACAAATTCAGCTATCAATTGTTGTGAATCAAAATGAAGCGTTTAGTTCAAGAGGTATGACTCCTAAAGCTCCTTACATAAGGAAGTTTATTGTGAGGAGAGCTTGTATTCATTGTGGTGTTGTGGGACACATTTGTATAAATTGTCCTTCAAAGGCTGGGGGTACAAAGTCTTATGAGACATCGAAGACTTGACTGTTTGTGACAAGATCTGTTGGTACACAATCTCTTGATTCAAAATCCGAGGTGAAGTTATCTAAACCTCAAAAGAGAAGAAGAAACAAAAGATTGAAAAAACTTTTAGAACAACAAGAGGTTTCACAAACTAAACATGTTTCAAATGAACCAGAATGTTCAAACACTTCACATTTTAAGAAGAAAGAACTTAATGAATAGAAGAGTGTTTAGAAATCTAAAGTGATCGTTTCTGATTCGTCGGAGCAATCTCTAAAGATTGATGAGAGATTCGATTGTGAATTGCGTGAAGTGGTTTACGTTGATAAAGATGGACGACCCAAAACCACTATGGCTTGGGTTTCCATTTCAAACTAATGTTTGTTGCTTGATGTGCAGGGACAATCGAAGAGAATTATTGGCTGATAACTTTTGTTTATAGACATTGATTAGTTGTGTTGATAGTGATTGTTTCATGGCACATAGCGACATGACATAGACTTTGCACTCAATAAGTTGTTGATTGTAGTTCAACGACTTCATGAT
Organism: Smallanthus sonchifolius; assembly: GCA_023525975.1. Lineage (NCBI taxonomy): Eukaryota > Viridiplantae > Streptophyta > Magnoliopsida > Asterales > Asteraceae > Smallanthus > Smallanthus sonchifolius. Next base: position 25,463,665 of record CM042043.1, read on the forward strand.
CAGGGGAGAAATTGGAGTTAATCGTTTCGTTTGTCACACAGTGGATGAGTCTAAGATGACAAAGAATCTTGATAGTGGTTGTTTCATGGCACATAGTGACATGGCATAGACTTTGCACCCAATGAGTTGTTGATTGTAGTTCAACGACTTCATGATCAGGGGAGAAATTGGAGTTAATCATTTCGTTTGTCACACAGTGGATGAGTCTAAGATGATAAAGAATCTAGATACAGGAAGTAGGTGTGTGTGCATCAATCTCTTGATGTTGAACCTAGTTCTAGTGTTCAAGGGGAGTCATCTAGACATGGGGAGTCTACTCAGGTGATAAAGGTTTGATTGTGGTAACTTCTGATGATATCTTTGAACCCGTTTTGAGTATGTAGTGAAAATGAATAGTACCTGAGTAAAAATAGTTTCAAAAAGTTTTTTCATGAAAGTTTTTATTTTAATTTTCTATATTATTTAAAGTAATTAGTTTTATGCTTTATTTTCATTAGGTTACTTGTTTTCTGAAAAACCCAAACAAATTTGAAAAAGATAAAATCGGCACTGTTTGAAGTTAGAGAAGAAATGATAGTATATCAGTAGGTGATCACATACACATGACCATAGAATGACTACTTGGTTTCTGTATTTATGTTTGTGCTTATATGATTTGATCTAAACTTCTTAGTCTGCATAAACAGGAAATGATAGCTTCATGATTGCTTGACATTGCTGCATATAATCTTTTAATTTGGATATTTACATGTAATTTGAATTGTCAGTAGGCTAAAAGCGTTTTTAATCCATTAGTAGTGTGAAAACATTATGGTCTATGTCACAATTGTGATTTGAACCCATGGTATGCCGAGTGTGTGTGTTAAAAGATCATTATCAGATAAAGAATATGAGGATTCAAGTATTTCATGAGACCAGTATCTGACTATATTGATTAGCACAATTTTTCAGTTCACTTCACTGCCAATGCCTCGAAAAACACGCAATGTGAAGTTGGACTAAGATATGTTTCTGACAACATCTGTTGGAACATATACTCGCCCTTGGATCAATTATCCTGATTCCATTGAATATATCCAGATAACAGTTGGATCATGCTACCCTATGTCATTGAATCAATCGATTCCTTGATCATTCTTGTTGTTGAAGAATACCACCGGTACCATCTTTCTGTTATATTGAATCATGATACTTCATCCAAGACCAAGAAATATGAATCTTTCGATTCTGAATCATTCTGATTCTATACATCCTTTGGGATCTGCTTCTTTTTCTGTGATAGATGAGATAGTTTCATCCTGGAGATTGATCTTATCTTTGCATAAGTCTCATATGCCTTGAAGATATTGCAATTTAAATTTCCGTTGGCATATTTGTGGGGTACACATTGTTTTCATATAAATGGTACTAACTCACAAGAACGTTGGATAAAAACGCTTGTAGTTTCAAATCTTATAATGCTGACAACTTGAATTGATATGTAGTTTATTGCAAATTCGGTATGAATAAGTTAGCATGTCATGATCTGATCCTGTTTACTTTGAAGTTTATCGCGTATCATTTCATGAAATAAAAAGTGTTGTCATCATAATGAAAAGATGTGAGAAAGAAAATGGTATAAAAAGATCAAAATGAAAATATCATGAAAAAGAAAGTTGTGATATCTTTGAGATAATGTTTGAATAGAAATTTTAAAAGAATTGATAGTTTATGATAATACGAAGTGTTAGTTCTGAGAAATTATTTGCTGAGATATTATATCATGTAGTACAAGTTGCTTGCTTGTTGAGCCAAAATCTGTCAATATGCAGAGTGCCATAGGTCACCTTAGATCTGCTAGGGAATTTTTTATTCAGAATGTGTGTGTGATTCATCAAAGATACTGATATGATCTTCTTACTCGTAGTGTTCGACCAAAAATATGTGATTCTGTATGTACAGAGAAAAACCAAAAAAGATTTTGATTTGAATTTCTGTTTTTACTTTACTGCTTTAGTTCATATTTGAAAATTTCAAAAATATTTTAGTGTGTTTTAGCATAAAGTTTTAAAAATCCAAAAATATGTCCTTTATATGTTCTAGTTAATTTCAACAGAAAATATCAAAAAGATTTTATTTGTTGCTTCCATGGAAATTACATTATTTTTCTGACTTGGGTACATCTTTGAAAATTTGAAAGTCGATCTAAATGTTTAATATTTTTGTAAGTGTTTGAGAGTTGTTGAATGTAGACAAAGAGTTCTCTTTCTTATGTCTTGTTCAAGTTTGAGTGCAGATGGACATGGACTACAAGTACAAAAGAGACTTCATCCTGTGAGCAGATTAGCAGACACCTTCTGAAGCTGTTGTCAAGGGGGAGTTTGTTAAAGCTTATTTGGAATCAAGTGACAAACATCTTCTGAAGCTGTTGTCAAGGGGGAGTCTGTTGGAGCATTTATGTGACAACGAGCTTGAAGAATGTTTGTGTTATTGTATATGATCAAGTTGTATTAGTCTTTGTCTAAGTGTCTAGGTTTGTTCAAGCACACTTAGCTAAATATGCTAGAAGGTTTGTGTTTACTATAAATAGGGGTTACAAGTTCTTGTTTCAATAGAACACTAGAGAAGAAAAAGTGTAGTGTGTGTTTTTGGAGAGAACTTTTGTAATCAAGGATTATAGTAATACAAAGCGTTTAAATTAGATCTTGCGTGTTACTAGTCGATCGTTCATGTCTACGTGATTTGGATTCCGCACTCGTTGCGTAGATTCGTCAGTTCGTATACGAGATCCATAGAACCCGGGGGCCTACAACCCGTTTGTTTTGCTTACGCAAAGATATCGGGTGTTCAACCTTTTCCTATCCGCTTGAATAATTTTACGACTTCTTCTGTTTTGCTTACGCAAAGATCTAGAATATTCGTACTTTTTAATATCTACTTGGATATTTTTCACTTTTTAATTTCTTGATCCACTTGGATTTCTTTATTTTATTTGGCGGTATTTTTGACTTATCAAGATGGTACTCTGGTTAACCGGAAAGATATGATATGATGAATATGGGTATTTCTTGAGGATTAATAGGTTTTCAAAACCATCTTATTTCAACATGTGGGGTACACTTTGTATCATGCTTAAATGGTACCTTATAATCACATGAAAACTTTGTACAAACAAATGTTCGGGTTTACTTTGCATAAATATCGACTATATTCAGGGACTCACATCAGTTGATTGCAAAACGAAGTGTTTCAAAGGACTAACCAGACCTGATCTCATGTTGGATCTTTTCCAAAGGTTAAGTGTAAATATTCTCTGATTAGTTTATGCTTTATTTTAAGCAAAAATATGAAAATTCTAATCTTATTAACTCGTTTAAATGGTGTAAATATGATTTTTGTTTTAATTTTTGCTCAAGTGTTCTTATGTCAATTGAAACTACCCATCAACCGAAACTTCAGGTTTGCCCGAAACTACCTCAAGTCTAATACTTTATGTCACTGAAACAACTTTGTCACACCCCAACCGACAGCGGATTATACGTCGGGGCGGACGCGGTTGTTTACAAGCACAAGGTTGACCATTGAAGTTTAAATAATTTTATTAAATCTTTCAAGTTTACAATACAAGTAATGAACAAAGCATATCAAGATACAAAGTTTAATTTGATAAGAATCTAAGTCCAAAGCATCCTATGTGATCACAATATAGCTTCATGCTTGCAATCCTGAAACATGTTGAGTAAACTGTCAACTAAAAATAGTTGGTGAGATACGAAGGTTTTAACATAGTTTAACAAAGTCTTTGAAAAGTTTTACAATTCACTATGTCATGCATTCTATAGTATAAGTGTGAGAACAAACATGTTAAACATTGTGCATATCAACCCTCCAACCAAGTTTAGGCATAACCCGAAGGTTACCCTTAAAAGTTTAAAGTTTTAATTCAGTAACAATCACCATGGGCTCCCCCCGAAGGGTCAATCAATCTAGTTGGATTAGTCAAATACAATAGATCTATCATTGTTATTATAGGCTTGATCAAAGTTAATGAATATGCTAGTATTAAGTTTAATTTAAGCATGCAAGTCTCAAGCATAATAACACAAGAATAAGCACGTAGGCATAGTTGTATGAGAATTGTATAAGTTTAGAAGTTTGATACATGTTCCACCCCAAGTTTATAAATAAAGTAAAACGAAAAGGGGCTAAGTATACTCACTTGGATGATAGTAGAGTGTCCAAGGCTAAGTGTGGCAAGACTTTGAGGGAGAATATTCTCACAATAAGCCTAAGAACACAAGTCTAAAGTTCAAGTTTGATCCTATAAGTCTATGGTAAGTATCTAGGATTCTAAGATAGACTAGGGTTCTAAATGAAAGATGGGAAAAATTGTGTTTATAAAGTTTAAATCAATTTCTAAATAAAGTTTTGAGTAATTACACAAAGCTTGAATTTCAAAGTCTAATAAGTTTGTAGTTTAGAATAATTAAAAATAATTATTTAGAATAACTTTATAATTATCAATTACACAAGTTAATTAATAATAATTTAAAGTAGTTTTCTAGGTATAAGGTTGTAACAATAGATACTTGAAAGATTAAATAATTTTTAAAGATGAACAATAATCAAAGATTGATAATTAAATAATTATTAAGGATAGATAATAATTGTTTAAAGGATAAATGATTGTTAAAGATTTATAATAGTTATTTTAAAAATACACAATTATTAAGGATAAATAATTATGTAAAGGTAAATAATTATTCAGGATAAGTAATTATCTAATGAATAATTACTTTATCTTAATTAACATAATCAATATAAATCATTTAAGATTTATTAAAGTATTAAGTATTAAGTATCTATCTTATAAATTATCTTGTAATTAAATAATGTCAAAAGTGTGGTTATAAGTTTAAATAAGTACTTATACGTTTATAAAGTGTTAAATAACATTTCTTAATAAGTTTACTTTTAACTTATAAGTTTAAAGTTTAAATAAAACTATAAGTAGTTTAATAACATTTGAAAAATCAATAAGGTATATTTATTTCTCTTGTTTCCAAGTTTATGTAAACAAATAAATTTCCGTTTATAAGTTTTATAACATGTATAAATTTGAAATTTATTAAATTAATGTTTATGCTCTTATAAAGTTTATAAGTTTATAAATTTCTAATTTTAAATAACAATGTATATTTATTTTCTTGTTCTAAATAAATAAATAAATAATCCCTGACATATGTTTTATAAAGATGTAAAAGTTTGTAAATTTTCTGTTTTCAATTTAATATATAAGTTTTATAAATTCTTTTTGAATTTATATAATGTTTATAGATTTTCTGTTTAAATAAATGTTTAATAATTAGTTTAAAGTTTTAAATAAAGTAAGTTTATTATTTCAGAAATTAATACATTAAAGTTTTTGAGTTTATAAATTAGTTTCCATTGTATGTATAAGTTTTATAAGGTTTAAAAGTATTTTTTTTAATAGTTTTTAAGTATTTAAAACTATATTTAAAGAATTAATTTTTATAAGTTTAATTAAGTTTAAATAAATAAAATGTTTCTGGAATGTAAAAGTATAAATAAAAATTGGATTCAAGTTTATAAAAGTATTACAAAATTTATAAAAATTATAAAAAGTGTTACAACCGTATGCAAAACATAAAAAAAATGAAATATTAAAACTTGGGCTGGCCGGGTTCGAACCCTCGCCACCCAAGTCTACACACAAGCGCACGAACCACCCGACTACGGGCCTCGTTAGTGATTTATACAGAAAAAGAAATAGATAAACAGATTCCCACATCAACCCAGATTTCTTTATGAACCCTAGAATCTAAATCCTTAAAATACGACTTGATAATCCCTTTGTCATTGCAAATTGACAGAGGGCTTTCGATTATATGATGAAAATGACGAGTTTGGCTTTTCGAATTACCTAGAATGATGAGGAAACGAAGGAGAACAGGTTCCGAGTTCTGGGTCGGTTGTCCAAGGAACTAATCGGCCAATGCAGGTATGAATCGAAGGAATTGAAAGTTCAGTAAGTTTGAGTGGTGTGTCGTTAATGAGTTGCAACCGATATTTATACTCAATTCCGGTCTTTAATGCTAGAACAGTTGGGAAGATGACGGTTGTATACGATGGATTCAATTTCGAATCACGCGGTCGTTAAAGTCGAAATCCGATATTGGGATACCTCGGGTTATGGTCGCTTGCCTGAGGCGAGACTCGAGGAGCATTCAATTTAACCGGGAAACACGTTTTCGATGAAATGGGTCCAAAAGCGGTCCCTTAGAGTCTCGAACTCGGGACTGGTTTCAGATTCCAGAAGTTTGGATAATTCCACCTAGGCCCCTGGAGTTTCAGAGTTTTGTTATTTTATGTTTAAACTTGAGTTTTTTAGTTTTAACACTAGTTTTGAAATTGGCAGTTTTAGTCCCTAGACTTTATATAAAAATAAATATGTTTTATTTTTATAAAACTAAATAAGTTTGACAAGTTTTGTGGTTCCCTCTGATCTGCTGATATTCAAGAACAAAGTCTTCAATCACACTCTAGAATGGCGGAATCAATCCAGACTTCAAAGCAACACCGAAATGATTGAATCGAATACGAACATGAAGAATGAAATCAAACACAATAGATGCACACAATTAAGTTGACAATCTTCATTCAATAGCAATATGAATCATAGAATCTCAACAACACACACTGAATTCTCTCTGATATAACTTGGGATTAAAAGATAAAATGAGAATTGTTCCTTGAAATTACAAAAGACAAATTATTTATACTAAACAGGGTTTCGATCGAAATCTTCTGATCGAAAAGTGTTTTCGACCGAAAACACTTTTCGACCGAAAACTTAAAGTTTTCGACCGAAAACTCTGAAGTTATACATTTGTAAACCTAATTGATTTCTATGGACTACTAGGTTCCAACAATCTCCCCCTAGTCCACAGAACATCAATTCTTCACATGTTGTCTTTTGTAGGCTTGGTCATGGCTTTAACATTCAGCTTCTTAGCATCCAGAGCAGCAAGTCTCTTTTTGATCATTTCAGCTTTGTGTCTTCTTGACAAACATCGAGCCACGACTCTCATATACAACTTGGCCTCAACTTTAATCTTCGTGCTCATATCACACCTGATTGGATTCTTGTACAAAGTCTTCAGATCTTCATCAGAAAAACTAAACAAATCAACTGGATCAAAGACTCTGAATTCTGGTGACTTATCCTGCATGATCACAGATTCATGTGTTTTGCTGTCATACATCCACTTCTTGAAGCTTTTGATGAACGTCTCTTTTCATGCTGGGATGTATATAGTTGAAACTGTATCTGCTGGCTTCACAATGTACCTGAATCTTCTTTTTCCATTCTTATCATTTCTTTTTAACTGTCTGCATTCAGGCACTTGTGGTTTGAAGTTCTCAAACTTATCTTTTCCACATTCCTTCTTCAAATACTCTTCAAAGTTAGCAAAAAATGTATTATTCGATGGATTGATCATCTTCAATTGACTTAGCTCTCTAATATCCCAGTATGGAAATGTCTTTAACTTTGAGCTTCTATCAAAATACTAGATATTTCCATCACCTCTCTTTAACACATACATCTTCTTCTCATCATCATACATCCATGCCAATATTTCTCTAGTCAAAGCTTGTTCAAGACTCTTGATTGTCTGTGTAAGCCTTTCAACAATGGATGACTTCTCAGTAATTGTCCACCAAGAACTCTTATCAATCTTTGAAGTCTTTGACTTTTCAGATGGTGTTTCAATGTCTTCAGGAACATTAAATGGTTCTCTTTCATCTACAAGCTTATCCATTTTACCGATCACTGAACCATCTTCTTCAACATATGTCTGCTATTGTTCGTATTCATACTTTTTGTATTCAGTGTTGGTTTGAGTGTCTTGTTCAACATCTTTAGTTGTTCTTTCACTTCAACACCTCCAGCACCACCACTATCATTGTCATCATCTGAAGAATGATTATCATCTTTCTTTTCTCAAGTGATTACAACTTCTTCATCATCTTCTTCTTCCTTCTCTGTATCTTCTTGGTTTTCATCAGTTCTCTCTAATCCTTCACCTTCGTCATTCAGAAGCATATCAACATCAAAAAACATGTTGTCTTCATACATACTTGCTTCACATATTGGAGTCTGAACTTGTCCACGTGTAGAAGGAATTGGTTCAGTAGCTGCCGGACTTTAAACATCTTCAACATTTTCTTCTTGATTTGTAACAAATGGAGCACCAATCTGAGCTATTAAATCTTGTACAATCATTTGAAGTTGATCAATCTATTGTTGTTGCTGTGCAAGTAAACCCTTCTGTTTATTACTTTCTATTTTCAAATCTCTGATCTCTCTAGTATTTGCAGCTTCTCTGCTTTGCAAGTTTGAGATTTAAGTCTTCAGTTGACTAACAACATCTGCAGTTTCCCTGGTTGTATAGTTGAGAAACTCTTCATCAACCAACCCATAACCTTTTGATCTTTTGGACTTGTGCTTCTCTGGTACTTCCTTTGCCTTGCCCTTGCCTTTATCAAGTGCTGTTGTTATTGTTTTCTTTTTCTTTTTCAATTCTGGATCTGTAAACACGATACCCTTAGACGGAGGAGGTCTAGAAGGTACGGTCTTTGAATTTTCAGGCTCTTTCCTCTTTTTAGATGGGGTTATTGCTGTTGCTGTTATCTGTTCATCAGGAACTTCCAAGACTTCTGTATTAACACTCAAAATATCTTCAGCTTCAACAATGAATTCTTCTGTATGGCTCATCAATGGTTCAGTAAGTTCTTCATTAACCTAAGGAACCCTGTTTTCTTCAATAGTCACATCAAGTGCTTCATATTCTCCCATATGAGTATCAACCCTTGGTTCTTCAACTTGAATTTGAACCTCTGACTGGATTTCAGGTAAAACATTACTTTGACCACCGTCATGACCTTGATCGTCATCATTTCCTTGATCATCATCATTACCTTGATCATTTGCATCATTATCACTATCAACTCCATCTTCTATATCTTCAGCCATTAGATCATCTATTTCATCTTCAAGATTGAAGTCTGGATCGAGATTCTCTTCAAGCATGTTAGGAAATAGTGGTGTCACAATACCACTAAACCTGCTTGTCTTCCTCACGTTGTTCATGCTGTTGAAAATCACTTCTTCCATTGACTCTAACGGTAGTTCAACACCATCATTTTCAAGATTTGGCATCAATGTGTTGATGATCATTTGTACAAATCTTGGGTACATTAGAAACTGGTAATTCTGCCTTGGTCCCAAAAAGTTGCTAATCATTGCCTCAAATATCATCCTGGAAAAGTTAAATCTTCTATGAGTTGCCAGACAAACCAACGCTCTGCTGAATACTTCACCTATTTGATCGAAAGCACAGTTCTGGGACTCATGCAATGTATTAGAACATGAACAAGGTACCTCCATTGTTTCCCAAACGTTGTTTTAGTGACTTGTCTTCTTAGAAATGTTCCTTCTTATCCCATGGTCATAATAATTCCCGAGGCTGCAATATGATTGATCTTGTATGGAAAATCAGCTGCATCTCTGAAGTTTAACACTTCTCTAATCACTTGTTCAGTAGCTTTAATCTTGTTTCCTCCAACTGTGCTCTCTATCCAGATGTCTTTATTAACATGTTTGTATTCCACGTTGTCCCAAAATTCCCTAACATGTTTTTCAAACACACGCACTTGTGTAGATATTGCATTATGAATTCTTTAATTTGTCAGGAACCGTACAATCTCCTCATAACCACATGCCTTCTTTGTGTTTGTAGTTAAACAGGCACAACTGTTGTGCTTAGGCTCAAACTTTAACCTATTCATATCTGAAAAAAAAACAAGTTAGAAAGTTTCAAAAAAACTCTTAACTTTTGACATTTCGATCGAAAACTCCCTTATGTACAGCTTTTTCGATCGAAAACCATTAAAACCCCTTTTGTCAGATAAGATGAAATCCTCACAACTTTGAACTTTTCGATCGAAAACTCTATTAACATTCCAACATTTCGATCGAAAACTCTTACACATGATTAAAGATTTAAAACAAAATTTTAAACTTTTCGACCGAAAACTTTTTATCAGTATAACACGTTTTTCGATCGAAAACTCTGAGTTACCTTTTTGATAAAAAAATTTAGAATTTTTATCAACTTTCAACTTTTCGATCGAAAACTCTGATTTTTTAAAAAAACTTTCAAGTACTGACTTTTTGATCGAAAACACTTAACATTTCCGATGAATCAGGCGACTCTTCATTTCCATCCGAAACACTTTTCGGACCATTCATTAGACTTTTCGATCCACTCATCTTAGTTTTCGGGCAATTCAAATATTCAAACTAAAACTAAGGCTTTGGATCTAACCTATCAACCTCTACGAATCACGAGAACATACCTGGATGATCGAAAACGACTAAGGATCATAATGACGTCACATCCAATGATTTTTCGCACGAAATCTTTGAACTTGTAAAATCTCGTTTAAAGATTAACCGGCAACAGTCGAGAGCAAATACAAGTGGGAAAAACTTTTCAATCGAAAATTCTTGTATTTATAAGCTTTTCAATTTTGACCGCAAACTTCGGTATAGACTTTTCGATCGAAAATTTTTTCGGATGATGTTTTTTTTATAATTTTTTTAAACCAACTTTATTTTATTTATAATTTTTTTATTTACGTCCATTTTAACATTATCAAGACCTGTTCCAATTTTTTAAATATTTTTCACACTCACAATCATAAACAGATAAGAATACACACTAGCACTCTGATTTTTATCAAAAATGAATTATTATACTTTTTCAACCAAAGAAAACAGTTAAACACATAATACAATTCATATTTATTCATTTATTTCTACTATTTTCTTTTTGACCTTTTCTTAACATATTTCAACACTTTAATCTATTTTTCAATTTTTTCTTTTGGTGAATTGAACTGACATAGGATCATAAATGTATACTGTCTTAACTACACTGCATATCAAATCAGTATCTTAACAGTTCAACCTTGATTGCCAGTATAATTTTCAACTTAAACTCAAACATCATATTTCAGCAGATACTGTGTGACATTAAAGTAAGATTTATGAATACAAAGTGTATCCAAACATCGAGATGGATTAAACTAATACACAACACAAAGCATGAGGGTAGCGTTTTTAGTACAAAAAAATAATCCAAATGGATTTGATGTGAATCTTTTTGATTCACATATCTTGGTTTCTGATGGAACGAACACTGAACCAATTTGATTCATATGAGATATAACATGTAGTGATGGACTTTTGGAATCATATTTGATTCGGGTATGAGGATATCTATAGAGTATTGAATATGTCAATTGAAATCACGAATGATTCAAAGGGCGAGACAGACTGACTTTCTGGTTTCCATACGAGATTTCCATTAGAACCATCACATGTATAAAGATGTTTAACTCTAAATCGTATATTTGACGGGTATAGTCAATAGAGTAAACGAATTATGCTAAAAACCCATCAAGATCCTGGTCTCTTGGTATGCATGGATTCACTTAGCATTCGAAGAATAAAAGTACCGATATTCGATGAGGATAACACTAAGATTGCAATTTAGTTAATCACACAAATATCGCCTAATTTACATATGCAGAGCCTACCAGCATATCAAAAATTGTAACCGATGTCACCATCATATCCAATTCATGCATAAGCTCATCACACACTTGTACTATCATTTCCTATATATACGTCAATCAGACACACTGATATGTCATCATTTATACATATTCTACATACATAATAATCCCGCATTATGGTACTAAATTGAATAATAACCTTGCAATTTATGCTTAAAATATAAATATTTGATAATTGCAAGTTATTCGGTGTTAAAAATTCAAAGCAAGCTAAATCCTATCAAGAACACCAAGAATTCAAGGTTCTAGAAGGTTCATTCCCGGAGTATTGACCCCCAAGAAGTCAAAATTGGTCAACAATAGTCAACAAGAAGCTACAAGACAAAGCTGGGGAGAAAAGGTGGGTTACACGGCCGTGCATCCCAATTCATGGTCGTGCATTGCCCATGTCTGCTCCCCACGACCCGGTACCGTGTCCTCTGTACCCTGTTTGATTCCCTAGGCCTTTGCACGACCGTGCAACCCTATGCACTACCGTGCATTGCACATTTTGAGGCCTATAAATAGGAGGCTTGGGTTCTTCATTCCACACACCAATCCAGAGAAAAATTCCACTCAAGAAGAGACCATTCTCGTAGTTAGAGTGGATAGTAGAGAGTAGAGAGTAGAGAGTAGAGGGGCTCTTCTTCCTTGTTCCACAATAGGGGAGCCTACGAAACTCATCATTACGCTAGTTGTTATGGCCATTCATGGCTAAAACTTCTTTGTATTGCTAGGGTGAAGATGATGTTTGGTGCATGTAAATGTTTAACTTATTAATGAAGTGGTATGTTTATGTCTTTAACTAATTCGCCCTCAAAACCCATCTTTTGATGTGCTTTTATTATTGTTTAAATCCGTCTTTATATTTGTGAGCGTCTTGATTTTAAAGAGTAAGATCTTAAAATCCTTTTTAATCAAACTTCCTTTGAAACTTGTACGTCTTTATACGAGTAGAGATTGATAAGCCAAGGCTTGGTCTATACTTCTAAGATCGTACGTCTTTATACGAGATTATTATGCGACCAAGAATTGGTGAACTCATGTTGGGAACGATACGTCTTTATACTTGGTCCCATTATTACACCGCCTGCCGGTGAACAAAATATAATCACCTATTTAACTTAATATAAAGCATTTTGAGTTCGATGTCTTTATCCAACCCGAAGATGACCATTCGATGGGTTGAGTGTAAATGTTGTCCCTAACGGAAGGCACTACCACTTTTTAAAGAATATAATTTGTAAATCAAATGTCATGAGGACGTGGCTCTAGCGGTGACCTGGGTCACAAGTTTGTAGTAGTCATACCACTGAATTAGTTAACCTAACATTATCACGTACCAAGCTGATTCGAATTCTGAAGCAATACATCTCGTAATCTGATCATTTTCGCCTTATTTCCTTTCCTGCTATTTACTATTCTGCTAGTTACATTTCTGTTACACACTTCACACACATTTTTACTTTTATGTTATTTACTTTACCGTCATTTACTTTTCTGCTTCACAAGCACACAAAACCCACCTATTAATTAATTCGGCTAAACGATAACAAAAGTTGAGTATTGGAACTCGACCGTGTCCATTGGTTCGATACTTGGTTCTTACCTAACTATATTACGCTACGATAGGTACACTTGCCTATTGTGTGTGTTTTAAGTTAATGTAATTATCATTTTAATTTATAAATTTAAAACATGATCTTGTGAAATCAATTAACATAAAATATAATTATTTATATTTTTATTTACTTATTCACATGCATATCAAGTTTTTGACGCGGTTGTCGGGGACACGGTGATTTCAAGAAAAATTCGAGTTAACGGATTAGCCTTCTATTTTCCTTCTACTTATGCTTTCACGCTTTGTTGCAGGTAGTGTATGATCTAAAGAAAACCGCACTATCGCTGAATTTGCAAGACCGTCACTAGACGCGTTGGGGTCTAGTATCACAAGACCAATCGTCGACGCTAACAACTTTGAGATTAAATATCATGTCATCCACATGATCCAGTCATCATGCACGTTTAACGGATTACCCGATGAGGATCCACATGCCCACATTGCAAATTTCCTCGAGATTTCTGATACCTTTAAACTGAACGGGGTGTCAAACGACGCTATTCGCCTCCGTGTGTTCCCTTTCTCCTTAAGGGAACACCGGGTCAATCACCACTTGGGACGATCTCACCCTGAAATTCTTATCGAAGTATTTCCCACCGGCCAAGATCGCTAAATTAAGAAATGATATCAGCACTTTCACTCAAAACGATGGTGAATTACTATATAAGGCGTGGGAACGCTTGAAGGACATGCTAAGGAAATGTCCTCACCATGGGTTTGAGGTTTGGCTGCAAGTATCATCTTTCTACAATTGGTTACATAATCAAGTCCGTCAGACACTTGACGCTACCGCGGGTGGCATATTTGGGAATAAAAGGCCACAAGAGGCTTATAACCTAATTGAAGAGATAGCTATGAACATATATTAATGGTACAACCCACGAACTAGTAGAGGCACAAGGCAAGGAGTTCACGCCTTCGATACTGTCACATCATTATATGATCAAGTAGACGCCCTGACCTCAAGATTAAACCAAATTAGTAAGGGTAAGGCAACACCGGAAACAATGGAAGAAGTAAAGAGCATCACAGCCAACGTCGAACAAGTTGACTTTGTCGGAACAAATCGGCCTCAAAACAACCCCTACAGCAACACCTACAACCCTGGATGGAGGAATAATCCAAACTTTAGCCGAAAAGACAACATGTAACATTTCTGATTTCTGTTATCTGTATTTCAATTCAATATGACACGTTTCAAATTCGAATTTAGTACACTGACTTGTTCTATTCGTACCAACAATTAAATATTATGTTTCAATGCAAATCCACAAATTTTACACGAATATATCCTATTAAACCCTACATAAGTCCATATTTATACAAATCTGTCAATACTGAAACTTGCAAGGTCTAGTTTTATAAATTAACAAGAAACTCTAATGGGCACGGTCGCGCCAAGTGCTATGGCACGGTCGCGCCTTGCTTTGGAACGGTCACGCCCGGTGCCTTGGCACGGTCGCGACTCATATGTGCACGGTCGCGCCTCTCATCAGTTAAAACGTAAATACAGTCTTTAATCACAGAGACGTTCGATTTCATAACCGTTCTACACGTTTTCACCATTAACGAACCCAATTAAATATTTTAATCATAACAATTACAACAAATAAACCAAATTTCGTCGATACAACTCATAACCATCCAATCCTCTCACAAGACCGTCGAATTCACCATTTTTGATTACGATTCTCCTAAGCCAACATACTATCAATCCTCTCTGAAGCTCCCGAAAACACTGAGTCAGTCTGAATTGCAGAAGAAGGCGCCGGAAACCGAACTAGTCGTCGCGGGAACTCCCCTCTACCGAACACTATCAATTCGTCGTCCTTCCGGGTAATTGAAACATTTCACACTTACGTTTTAGTCAATAAATCAAAAGCCCTAATCTAATTTGGGCTTACAATATAGGAATCATCACGAACTAGAATCTAGTTTTTGTTCAAAATAGATTTAATCAAACCCTGCTTTGAACACCTTTAAAATACAATTAATATATCCCAAAATACTCATAATAACCCTACAGATGAAAGCCCTATGAAACCCAACGTTAACTTTATAAGAATCAGTCAATTCGTTTCTGTTTTAGAACGAACACGGTCGCGCTAGTCTTCTAGTGCGGTCGTGCTTCATGAGACACGGTCGTGCTAATCCCAAGCGCAGTCGTGCCTCGCACACTCAGACCCGGTCAGGCCCTTGGCTAGACTTGGTCGTGCCTCAGAACCCTAGACACGGTCGTGTCCGGCCCAGACACGGTCGTGCCTAGTGAACAGCTTAGCTACATCCTCTGTATTGGTCAACACGGTCGCGTCCCTGACTAGCACGGTCGCGCCCGTGGTCCTAGCACGATCGTGCCTTGTCCCAGGCACGGTCGTGTGTGTGAGAAAATTCTTGGCAGAATAATTATTTCCATATTTTAAAAACAATAAGTATTTCAAATTAATTTTTAAATAAAAAGAATTGATTTTATGAAGATTTATATTAACATTATTTAAAAAGATCAAATTTCTATTCTAAAATAAATAGAAATTATTTATTTAAAACTTACAAAATTTAATCTATATTTATTGTTAAACCCTACACTTAATTACTATTTACACAATTTATTTAAACATCCTTATGAAAATAAATTAAAGGAATTTATATTTAATATAAAACATTTAATACATTTTTATAACTAAATGACTAAGTTACATATTTTATAAATAAATAAATAAGGTTACAATTATTTATTTAATTTACATTTAAACAAAATCTATTTGTTTAGGTTATACTTAATCACCCCTAATACTTATATTATTTTTATAACTAAGTGAACAAATAATAATGTTATTATTTAGTTATTCCAAACCCAAATTTTATACAATGCCATTCAAGTATAACCCACTAACACCTACAACTTCAAATTCCTTATACACACATCCAATTTAACCTTAGACTTAGACATAGACGATTGTGCACACTATTGATTCAATACATATTACACTCTAGGTTAACGTTCATGCTAGTTATAAAGGTTTGATTGTACTTGGTTACACAATAGCTGCTCACCATAAATGCCTTATTTTAACATGTTATGTAAGTATTTGTTTATTCATAATCTATATGCTATCTATATACAAACCTGTGTATGCTCACCAACTTTTTAGTTGACCCTATTTTATTCATGTTTCAGGTACTAATGTGTGATTTGATCAAGATTTGCTTCACATAGGCTTTGGGACTTAGTTAATTTGAATAAAGGATTTTATGTATTTCAATTATGTTCTTTCTTGGATTTGGTTGTGTTTGGATTATTTGAAATGAAATTGATGTTTAATATATTACAATTTAGTCAACCTTGTGCTCATGAACAGTCTACATGTCCCGCCCCGATGATTCCGTCATCGGTCGGGGTGTGACAGATTGGTATCAGAGCCTTGGTTATAGGGAACTAGGTTATTAGACACTCTTGACGTAGACTATAACTTTAGGACACCCACTTATGCCATGCTTCATGTTTATGTGATTATGTGCTACATGTTATGTGTTACATGCTATGTGTCACATGCTTACTATGATTAGTTATTATTTCGTTTTTGATACCTTACTTATTAGAAATTCATGACTTATTCGACTATACTTAAATAATAAATTAAATAAACAATATCTCTACCTATACCCTAAAACCTCATAATATTCTTATCTACTTCTCTATCAATCTTCTTAGCATGTGGAAACTTCATGGATCTAAAACTATAAAAATCTTTTTATACCCTTGTTAAGGTTTTTAAACTTTGCTAATTATTTGAGGACACATGCAATCTAGAAGGGTGACACCTGTATTCTGGGTTTTTTGTCTAGGAAAGAATTTCTTATAAATCCCAATCAACCGAGGGACCCGTATGCTTTCCTGGGAATTCCCGGGATGAGTGTTTACTTATAGGCTAAAGCATGTCTCCTTGAAAATTATATGAGTTTAATTAACCTTAATGTGTCATAGTATTCAAGTGATTATATCACTATTTGAGTACAATCCTAACTATGAATTACTATTTTATTTGTTATCTTATTCTTTTAAACCCAAACAACATTCATAAGTTCTTACATCTCTTCTTGTCTTGTGAAAATCTATAGAATGCCTCCCCGTCGTGCTCCCGTGGCCAACACCAACACCGACATCGCTACCATCCTTTCACAACTCGTAACTCAACTCACTCAAGCTAATGGTGCCACCAATGGTAACCATGGGGCAAATGGTGGTAATGGTGGAAATGGTGGTGCCAACCCATCTCAATGCACCTTCAAACACTTCAACTCATGCAATCCTCTTAAGTTCTATGGTACCGAAGGAGCTACAGGACTTATTCAATGGTTTGAAAGTATTGAGAATACCTTTCTCAATAGTGACTGCCCCGATAACCTTCATGTTCGTCATGCCACAAGTGTCTTACAAAAACGGGCACTCACGTGGTGGAATGGGGAAAAGAGGAATAAGGGTGTGGATGTAGCAATGGCCTTACCTTGGGATGAGGTTAAAAGGCTAATGACTGAGGAATTCTGTCCTCGAAATGAGGTAAAGAATCTCGAAGCCGAATTTTGTGATCTTGCTCAAGATAGTGGTGAAAACTTGGCATATACAACTCGGTTCCATGAGTTGAGTCTCCTCGGGCCCCACATGGTCACACCTTTATCCTGCTGCATTGAAAAATATATTGGTGGATTACCTAGGCAAATTCAAGATACTGTCCTAGGGAGAAATCCCGCAACACTTGAAGATGCTATCCGTTTATCCGCTACCTTAACCGATAACCATGTGAAGGCGGGGACTCTTACTAAAAAGGGCACAAAGAAAGTCTCCGACACTACAGCTTCTTCCACACACAACAAAGAAGCCACAACTGAACCCTCCCGACATAATAAGAAAAGAAAGGCTAGAAACTATGCTATGGTCACTCCTGCTATGCCTGTTAACCAAGTTGCTCCTATGGTTCAAGCACCAGCCAAAAAGCCATATGTTGGGATCTACCCACTCTGTGCCACATGCAACTATCATCATCCTTAAAACATCCCATGTCGCCTTTGCACTTATTGTGGGAAATATGGCCATACGGTCAATGTGTGTAGGGCCAAAGCTCTTGCGGGCCAGGTCAACCCACCAAACCGAACCAACCCGCAAGTGGCTAATCAAGGTGTTCTTGCTATTGAAAATGGGCGTGCTTGTTATGAATGTGGTAACCCAAATCATTTCCGTGATCAATGCCCAAGGTTAGTCAATGCTAGACAAGGCGGAGCTCGTGGGCGTGCTTTCAACATAAACGCCAATGAGGCTCAAGCCAACAATGATGTGGTCAACGATACCTTCCTTGTCAATAGTCAATATGCCTCCATTTTAGTTGATACCGGTGCCGATAAAAGTTTTGTGTCACTTAACTTTGAACCCTTACTTGCAAAGACACGATCCCAATTAAAGAAAACCTTCACAGTCGAAATAGCAAATGGTGATTCACTTACAATTGAGTCTATTATCTATGACTGTTCTCTAGAACTTAATGAACATACATTTCCAATCAACCTTGTACCAATGCCACTAGGAAGTTTTGATATCATTATAGGCATGGATTGGCTATCAAACCATCATGCCGAAGTTATCTGTTTTGAGAAGTGTATTCGAATACCTCTACCGTCGGGAGAAACATTAAGAGTCTTTGGTGAAAAGCCTTGTAAAGGACTTAAATTAATGTCATGCACTACCGCTCAAAAGTACTTACGAAAGAAGTACGTAGCCTTCTTAGCTCATATTGTTCAAAAGGATGTCAAAGAGAAGAGTATACAAGACATTCCCATCATTCGGGAATTTACCGAAGTATTTCCCGAAGATCTATCCGGTTTTCCACCCGTTCGACAAGTAGAATTTCGCATTTACCTTGTGCCCGGAGCTAACCCCGTGGCTAGAGCTCCATACCGTCTTGCACCCTCTGAAATGCAAGAACTTGCAAGTCAACTCCAAGAGCTCTCCGACAAGGGATTCATTCGTCCAAGTCATTCACCGTGGGGTGCACCTGTCTTGTTCGTCAAAAAGAAAGATGGATCATTCCGCATGTGTATTGACTACCGCGAACTCAACAAGCTTACCATCAAGAACCGTTACCCTTTGCCTAGAATTGATGACCTCTTTGATCAACTTCAAGGTTCGACCTGCTTCTCAAAGATTGATCTTCGATCTGGTTATCATCAACTCCGTGTACAAGAGGAAGATATTCCAAAGACTGCCTTCCGAACAAGGTATGGTCACTACGAGTTCATGGTCATGCCTTTTGGACTAACCAATGCACCCGCGGTCTTCATGGACCTCATGAATCGTGTGTGCAAACCGTACCTTGATAAATTTGTGATCGTCTTCATTGACGATATCTTAATCTAGTCCAAGACTAAAGCCGACCATGAGCAACACCTTAGACAGGTTTTGGACCTCTTGAGGAAGGAACAATTATATGCCAAATTCTCCAAATGTGAATTTTGGTTAAAGGAAGTTCAATTTCTTGGTCATATCGTTAACGACAAGGGAATTCATGTTGACCCTGCTAAGATCGAAGCGGTTAAGAATTGGAATACCCCGAAGACCCCCACCGAAGTTCGTTCATTTCTTGGTCTTGCGGGATATTATCGTCGTTTCATCTCAAATTTCTCCAAAATTGATGTTCCTCTTACCGCTTTGACCCAAAAGGGAAAAACCTATGAATGGGGACCAAAACAAGAAGAAGCTTTCCAAAATCTCAAGCAAAAGTTGTGCAATGCTCCTATTTTGACTCTCCCTGATGGGAATGATGATCTAGTTGTCTACTGTGATGCTTCCAATCAAGGTCTCGGTTGTGTCCTCATGCAACGAGGCAAGGTAATCGCTTATGCATCAAGGCAACTTAAGATTCATGAGAAGAATTATACGACGCACGACCTCGAGTTGGGTGCAGTCGTATTCGCATTGAAGATTTGGAGATATTACCTCTATGGCACAAAATGTGTGGTGTTCACCGACCACAAAAGTCTTCAACACATTTTCAACCAAAAAGAACTCAATATGAGGCAACGACATTTGGTTGAACTCCTTAACGACTATGACTGCGAGATTCGTTACCATCCCGGCAAAGCGAATGTTGTAGCCGACGCTTTGAGTCGAAAGGACCATGTCATGCTTCAATGTGTTCGAATTCAAACCGACATTCAAAACCGCATCTTAGAAGCTCAACAAGTCTCAGTCACCGAGGGTAAAATGTATGAGGAAATGTCGTGTGGTGTTGAACTTCAACTTAAATCAAAACCCAATGGCTTACTTTATTACTTGAACCGTATTTGGGTTCCCGATCGCGATGATCTCCGTATATTTCTCATGAACGAGGCTCACAAGACTCGTTATTCTATTCATCCTGGTGCGGATAAAATGTACCAAGATCTTCGCCAACAATATTGGTGGCCCGGTATGAAGAAAGACATTGCTCTCTATGTTGCCAAATGTCTAACTTGCTCCAAAGTCAAAGCCGAACACCAACGTCCTTCCGGTTTGCTTGAACAACCAGAAATTCCCATGTGGAAATGGGAGAACTTAGCTATGGATTTTAGTACCAAACTCCTGTAGAACCAAAGACTGATTGGTACAAATTTGTTCTAAGTACAACTACTGCGGACAACACAAGATTGCTGCTGACCAAAACAGCTTCTGATACTTTGTCTGCTGCTGAAGACCAAAGTAGCTGCGGATAGGCTTATCAGTAGCATTCAACACATGTTGCTGCTGATAGGCATATCCTCAACAGCTGCGGATAGATCAATCTTGCTGCTGGTCCTCATCTCTGCTGCTGATAGCTTTATTCTCTGAAGACCAAACGTTGCAGCTGACTATCCATGCGAAGCGCCTCTGACACCTTTCTGCAAAAGCAACTGCCACACTCCAAGCAGAAGGAACCTCACTGGTGCAACCAATAAAGGACAATGACGCTCTTCTCCAAGCATGCAAACAATGATGCCTAAGAAGACGTTTCAGTAAAGTTAACTAGATTAGCCTTTACGTGTAATTTAGATTAATAAACAAGATCAACGGCTTGTGTTAGATCTGATCCTTAGAATCAAGGGTCTGTCTTGATTCTAAGTTAATATATATATATATCTTGTAAACACTTCAAACACAGTGTGCCTTCATAGTGCTTTTTGATAGTGTCTTGATAGAGTTTTACTTGTAATCTTGTAATCTCAGAAGTCTAATACAACAGTGCATTTATCAGTATTCTTGCTGTTTACTTGTTTACTTTGTTGGTTGCTATTGTTTCCGCCAATATCAACTAGAATAGAATCACCTTGTAATCTTACGATCCTACAAGTGGTATCAGAGCTTTGGCTCAGATTACACAAACTAACACTTGTTTAATCACTTCTGGTTCTATTCTAAACTCTCTCTCCTTCAAAAAATCACCAAGAACAAAAATGGCACAAAGCAACGGGCTTGAAGACATCCTGAAGCAGCAGTATGAAAACTTCGTCTGGAAGGAAGGTGAGTCTCTAACTGTTTCATACAACAGATTTACCCATCTTGTAGGGGAGCTGCAGTGCTCAAAGGTGAAGCTAGAGAATGAAGATATTCTCAAAAAGTTCATCAGGTCTTTACCTAGCTGCTGGACACTCTACACGGTGTCCATTAGAAGAACTGAGAATCTGAAGACTCTCCAAATGACTTAGCTCTTCGGTATGCTAAAAACCTATGAGCTAGAGATGATTCAGGCAAAAGAAAGAAACTCAAGCTACCAAACAGCCTCAACATCCACCACCACCTCCTCTGCCCTCCATTCTGAGCACTCGGGTCCTAGTTCAAGTAACTACTATCCTCCCATCATCACCCCTTCTGGAGAGTTCGACTGGAGCGTTCAATATGAAGAACTGCCCGTCAACAATCAAGCTCTAATGGCAGACACTACAGAGATACCACCTCAGGTATTTGAACATCTTTGCTCTCAAGCTTGCAGTGATAAAGTTTTGGGTTATAGAAAGCACAACCAAAACCTCATAGATCAAAATGAAGAGTTTCATCAGATGAAATCTGAGTTCAAAAAGGTTGAAAATACTTATAAAGAAAAGGTTAACTGCCTTAAGAAAGAGATTTCATCGCTAAAACACGAACAAACTAATCTTGAAACACAGATTGATGATCTATTGGTCAAACTAAAAGCTACCAGAGCTGAACTGGCAGAACAGAAAGTTCATGTTGAAAAATATGAATTTTCCTCCAAAAAGCTACAAAGACTTTTAGATATTCAAGTCCATGAGAAAGTAAAGACTGGACTTGGGTATAACAATGATCAGTACAAATCTGTTCCTCCTCCTGCTGACTATATTGCCATATACGAACCAAGCTTCAATGTTGAAAATCTTGATACTGCAAACCGAAACCTTGATCCTTCAACGGATGAACCTCTCATCGAAGACTGCACTACCTCATCGGAATCTGAGTCAACTCACTCAGACCATGATGAAACCAGTGCAGTCCCATCTGAAGCTGTTCTGAATAGAGTTGCAGTTCCTGCTGTTCTTCCAGCTGTTATAGCCCCTGCACCATTCAAACAAATAAAGATCAGCTATCCTCCAGATGGAAGAAAGCTAGAAAAGGGACAGACATCAGAACCCACAAACTCTAAGCCTCAGTTCATGCCAATCACAAAGAGAAAGGTATCTGATGTATGTTGTAAGCCTGAAGAAAAAGTTCCACATGTTCAAAGGACCCTAGAAGAATCCACCTTTGAACATAACAAAGCTCATCCATGGAACTTCAAGGATCTGTTCCAAAGAAAGGACTATGTCTGCCTTTCAAGAGACAAACTGGCAAAATCATGCTTTGTGTGTGGCAGATATAACCATACTGCCAGCACCTGCTTTCATTACCTGAAATACCAAAGAAATTCAAAGCGGCATGCCTTTGAAAATACTAACAAAAACAAGAAGGTAAGAAGCTACGATGTCAAAGCAACTAAGTTCAGGGAGTCTTTATCACCCCCAAGAGTGAAGCTGCCTAAATCTCAACAAACTTGCATCATTTGTGGTGAATCAAACCACTTTGCTGCAAACTGTAAGTTTAACCCTTTCAACCAGATCCTTCATCAAGCTCCTCAAAGACAAAGGGTAAAGAAGGATCAGCATACATCGGTTGTTAGTCCAGTTAAGCCCAAGAAAACAAAGCAGAAGCTTTCAGCAGCAACCAAGTCTGCTGCTGATAATCTAAAATCCTCCGCAGCAAAATCTGCTGCTGATAAGGCAAAGCTATCAGCAGCAAAATTGTCCATTGCTGTTAAGGCAAAATCCAAGGCAAGGCCTTCAGCAGCAAAGTCTGTAGCTGCTCAAGTAAAACCATCAGAAGCAACAAAATCTGCTTCTGATCAGTCAAAGCCCTCAGATGTAGCTTCCACTGCTAAAAAGGCAAAGAGAGCTGGAAAATCACCAACTCAACAATGGAAGGAAAAGAAACCACCAAGCATCATCATCGGTTCAGTTGAATGCGTCTATCCTTTGTTGTAAAAATCAAAGAGGGAGATGGTCCCAATAATAGAGGCACATCAATGCCCAACCTTTCTTACTCCCTCCTTTGTATCGGTGGGCACCCAAACTGATGCACATTTATCCACTGATGCAACCAAAAAGGGGGAGATGGTCCCAATGGAGAAAGACTCAGACAGCTTTGACGACTGCAGGCTGTATTTCAAAGTACAAGATGACTGTTTTCGAAGCTTTTTCCTTTGGTTCAAAGGATAGTCAGAAATGTGCAAAAGCTTCAGCAACAAAGGCAATAAGAGAATTTTGGTAGCATCAGTCTAGGGGGAGTTTGTAGAATCAAAGACTGATGGCTACAAAATTCTCTAAGTACAAATACTGCTGATCTCAGAGTTTGCTGCTGACCAACAATCTGCTGCGGACAAGCTTATCTGCTGCGGATACTTGTTCTCCTGCTGAAGAACAAATCTGCTGCGGATAGCCTTATCTGCTGAAGACCAAAGTTGCTGCGGATAAGCTTCTCAGCAGCATCAACATTTGATGCTGCTGACACAAAACACTCAAGTCCCACTCTCCATTTGTAAGTTGGTCCTATAATGCTGAGAAGAATGAGTTCACTTTAACTGATGTAAGGAAGCAGAAGATGAGATGTTCAAGCAAAACAATCTACAAAATGCCAAATAAAGACATCAAGACTCTGTCTGCACTTCCACTGAACAATCCCAGCAAGGATCCATGTGGCTGACTATCCTTTGAACCTCATAGCCTCTTGGATCCTTGCTGGGATTGTTCAGTGGAAGTGCAGACAGAGTCTTGATGTCTTTATTTGGCATTTTGTAGATTGTTTTGCTTGAACATCTCATCTTCTGCTTCCTTACATCAGTTAAAGTGAACTCATTCTTCTCAGCATTATAGGACCAACTTACAAATGGAGAGTGGGACTTGAGTGGTTTGTGTCAGCAGCATCAAATGTTGATGCTGCTGAGAAGCTTATCCGCAGCAAATTTGGTCTTCAGCAGATAAGGCTATCCGCAGCAGATTTGTTCTTCAGCAGGAGAACAAGTATCCGCAGCAGATAAGCTTGTCCGCAGCAGATTGTTGGTCAGCAGCAAACTCTGAGATCAGCAGTATTTGTACTTAGAGAATTTTGTAGCCATCAGTCTTTGATTCTACAACTCCCTCGCACCTCAAGTGGTTATGATAGCATTTGGGTGATCATTGACCGTCTCACCAAATCTGCTCATTTCTTGCCTATCCGTGAAGACTATCGGGTTGAGAAACTAGCCCGAATTTACATTGATGAAATTATGAGCCGACATGGTGTTCCCTTAAACATAATCTCCGATAGGGATGCTCGGTTCACCTCTCGTTTTTGGCAATCCCTCCAAACTGCTCTTGGTACACGATTGGATTTGAGCACGACCTACCATCCTCAAACTGATGGTCAGACCGAGCGAACAATCCAAACTCTTGAAGATATGCTTAGAGCTTGTGTAATTGATTTTGGTGGCAATTGGGATTCACATATATCCCTAATCGAGTTCTCTTACAATAATAGCTACCACACGAGTATCAACATGGCTCCATTTGAAGCTCTCTATGATCGCAAGTGTCGTTCTCCTATCTGTTGGAACGGGATTGGTGAAGCACAAATCACCGGTCCTGAACTAATTCAAGAAACATCCGACAAGATTATCCAAATCCGTGACAACATTCGAGTAGCGAGAAGTCGGCAAAAGAGTTATGCCGACAAACGACGAAAACCCTTGGAATTCCAAGTCGGTAACCATGTTCTTCTAAATGTGTCTCCGTGGAAGGGTGTGATCCGTTTTGGAAAGAAAGGCAAATTATCACCTCGCTATGTGGGTCCATTTAAGATCCTTGAAAGGATTGGGAAAGTGGCTTACAAACTCGACTTACCTCCATCACTTGGCAATGCACATCCTACTTTTCACGTGTCTAATCTGAAGAAATGACTTGCTGATGAGAATCTTCACATACCTTTTGACGACGTGCACGTTGACGAAACGATGCACTTCATTGAGAGACCAGTAGAAATCATGGATCGTGAAATCAAGCAGCTCAAGCGAAGCTGTATTCCTATTGTCAAAGTTCATTGGGAATCTAAACGTGGTCCTGAGTTTACTTGGGAACGAGAGGACCAAATGAAGCTCAAATACCCCCATCTCTTCACCGATGCCGTCACTTCCACTAGTTAAATTTCGGGACGAAATTCCCTCAACATGGGGATACTGTAACATTTTTGATTTCTGTTATCTGTATTTCAATTCAATATGACACGTTTCAAATTCGAATTTAGTACACTGACTTGTTCTATTCGTACCAACAATTAAATACTATGTTTCAATGCAAATCCACAAATTTTACATGAATATATCCTATTAAACCCTACATAAGTCCATATTTATACAAATCTGTCAATACTGAAACTTGCAAGGACTAGTTTTATAAATTAACAAGAAACCCTAATGGGCACAGTCGCGCCTCGTTCTGGCACGGTCGCGCCTTGCTTTGGAACGGTCGCGCCCGGTGCCTTGGCACGGTCGCTCCTCATATGGGCACGGTCGCGCCTCTTATCAGTTGAAACGTAAATGCAGTCTTTAATCACAGAGACGTTCGATTTCATAACCGTTCTACACGTTTTCACCATTAACGAACCCAATTAAATCTTTTAATCATAACAATTACAACAAATAAACCAAATTTCGTCGATTCAAATCATAACCATCCAATCCTCTCACAAGACCGTCGAATTCATCATTTTTGATTATGATTCTCCTAAGCCAACATACTATCAATCCTCTCTGAAGCTCCCGGAAACACTGAGTCAGTCGGAATAGCAGAAGAAGGCGCCGAAAACCGAACCCGTCGTCGCCGAAACTCCTCTCTACCGAACACTATCAATTCGTCGTCCTTCCGGGTAATTGAAACCTTTCACACTTACATTTTAGTCAATAAATCAAAAGCCCTAATCTAATTTGGGCTTACAATATGGGAATAATCATGAACCAGAATCTAGTTTTCGTTCAAAATAGATTTAATCGAACCCTGCTTTGAACACGTTTAAAATACAATTAATATATCCCAAAATACTCATAATAACCCTACAGATGAAAGCCCTATGAAACCCAACGTTAACATTATAAGAATCAGTCAATTCGTTTCTGTTTTGGATTGAACACGGTCGCGCTATCTTCTAGCGCGGTCGTGCTTCATGAGACACGGTCGTGCTAATCCCAAGCGCAGTCGTGCCTCGCACACTCAGACCCGACCAGGCCCTTGGCTAGACTTGGTCGTGCCTCAGAACCCTAGACACGGTCGTGTCCGGCCCAGACACGGTCGTGCCTAGTGAACAGCTTAGCTACATCCTCTGTATTGGTCAACACGGTCGTGTCCCTGACTAGCACGGTCACGCCCGTGGTCCTAGCACGATCGTGCCTTGTCCCAGGCACGGTCGTGTGTGTGAGAAAATTCTTGGCCGAATGATTATTTCCATATTTTAAAAACAATAAGTATTTCAAATTAATTTTTAAATAAAAAGAATTGATTTTATGAAGATTTATATTAACATTATTTAAAAAGATCAAATTTCTATTCTAAAATAAATAGAAATTATTTATTTAAAACTTACAAAATTTAATCTATATTTATTGTTAAACCCTACACTTAATTATAATTTACACAATTTATTTAAACATCCTTATGAAAATAAATTATAGGAATTTATATTTAATATAAAACATTTAATACATTTTTATAACTAAATGACTAATTTACATATTTTATAAATAAATAAATAATGTTACAATTATTTATTTAATTTACATTTAAACAAAATCTATTTGTTTAGGTTATACTTAATCACCCCTAATACTTACAATATTTTTATAACTAAGTGAACAAATAATAATTTTATTATTTAGTTATTCCAAACCCAAATTTTATACAATGCCATTCAAGTATAACCCACTAACACCTACAACTTCAAATTCCTTATACACACATCCAATTTAACCTTAGACTTAGACATAGACGATTGTGCACACTATTGATTCAATACATATTACACTCTAGGTTAACGTTGTGCATTACGAGGACCCCGTTTCTATCTAGTATCTCATGTTAGCTACGCCTTCAAATCAAGTGAGTATTACATAGCCCCTTTTACACTTTTACATTTTTTGGGGTGGAACATGAACATTATACAATACTATTGTTTACATTTACACAAACTACACAAATACAAATCCCCTTTACATTCATGTGTGCAATTTGAGATTTATAAGTGCTAGTTGTGCTAACTTTTGTGTGCGATTTATGTGCAATCATTAACTATTCAAGCCGACTTTTTACAATGATAGGTCTATTGAGTCTGATAAACCCACCCAGATTGGGGTGATTGTTACCGACAACACAATTTTTGCATGCTAGTTACAAAGGTTTGATTGTACTTGGTTACACAATAGCTGCTCCCCATAAATGCCTTATTTTAACATGTTATGTAAGGATTTGTTTATTCATAATCTATATGCTATCTATATACAAACCTGTGTATGCTCACCAACTTTTTAGTTGACCCTATTTTATTCATGTTTCAGGTACTAATATGTGATTTGATCAAGATTTGCTTCACATAGGCTTTGGGACTTAGTTAATTTGAATAAAGGATTTTATGTATTTCAATTATGTTCTTTCTTGGATTTGGTTGTGTTTGGATTATTTGAAATGAAATTGATGTTTAATATATTACAATTTAGTCAACCTTGTGCTCATGACCAGTCTACATGTCCCGCCCCGATGATTCCGCCATCGGTCGGGGTGTGACACAACAACCAAGGACAATCTGGTTTTGGACAACAACAACAGTTTCAGCAAAGGCTACCTCAGAACTTTCAACCTCGTCAACAATTCCGAGGACCAAACAAGATGAGCAATGGGATGAGCTTGGAGGATGCAGTGACTAAGCTAATTTCCACTACCGAAAGTCATGCCCTCATAGCAGACTCTCGTCACAAGCAATACGAGGAAAGGTTTAGTCTACATGAAGCTGAGTTCAAGACGCAAAAAGCTACCCTTCAATCCGTTGAGACACAATTATGACAAATAGCAAAACTATTGTCCAAAAGGCAACCAGGATGCCTCCCGAGTAACACTGAGACTAACCCTAAGGCCAACGTAAGTGCTATTACTCTAAGGAATAGCAAAGTCTACCCAGAACCACCTATGCCAGAAGAAGAAGTCCAATCAACTAGGAAAGAGATATTCACCGGAGTGCCACTCCAACCACAGCCCGCAAGTTCATCCACTCAGAAAGGGCAACCTATCGTAATTCAACCTCCTACGATGGACCTTCCTCCAAAAGCTCCACAAAAAAAAACGTTCACTTCCCACATACCATATCTAGGGAGGCTGGTTAAGCAGAAAACTGAAGAGCAATATGAAAAGTTCATAGAACTCTTGAGCCAAATCCATGTCAACATTCCCTTCTTGGATATCACACAACAAATGCCAAAATATGGACGCTTCTTGAAGGATTTCCTCACAAACAAGAGAAACATGGAAGAAGCGATAAAAAGAACAAATTACTGTGTTGCTCTTATCGAAAGGAATCTCCCGAAGAAACTTTCAGATCCGGGAAAATTCTCTTTACCATGTTCTATATGGCCACTACCAGTTACATATGCGCTCGCTGATCTAGGAGCAAGCGTAAATGTTATGCACTACATTATGTTTCAAAAGCTCGACATTGGGCAACCGCGACCGGTTAATGTAACCATTGAACTTGCAGACGGATCGGTCAAAACACCTATAGGAGTCATCGAGAATTTATTGGTGAAAGTTGGTAAGTTTTTCTTCCTTGCCGACTTTATGGTTTTAGAAATGGGACAAGATTTCTCCGTACCACTAATCTTGGGTCGTCCATTCTTACCCAACGCAAGAGCTGTCATCAACATGAATGAAGGAATTTTAACGCTCCGTATTGTGAAACAATCAGTAACCTACAATATCGGAGGATATGAATGCATGTCAAGTGATCCGCTTGAAATATCTCACTTTATCGACTCCAATCTGGACTATCAACTACAGAAAGCTAGGGACTTGAAAAAAGGAAAAGCACCTGATCTTACCAAGCCGAAGGCACCAGATCCTACGACAATAAATCTCACCAAAGATCTTAACAACACTAATTGGATCGATGAGTACTTTGATAAATTACCGAAACCGAACGAAGAAGCAGGAGACACAGGGGAGGTTGTTCACTCCCACCTGAAGAAAGACAAATGCAACACGTACAGATCGGGCTAAAGACCCATAAATAAACGTAGCACTTCCGGAAGGCAACACGATGATCATAAATAAATTGAGAAGTTTATGCATACGGCAGAAAGCATGGAACTCAGGTTTGGTTTCTCTAAATTTAAGTTTCTAATTACTTCAGCCCCCAGGTATGCCTTCTCGATACTAGAACCTTAGTAGCTTAACTATTACCTTTTATTTTCCTTGTTCGTTTTTATGTTTTCTTTTATGTTTCAGGTAGAATAACATCACCAGACCATCTCTCTACTTTGAGGAGTTACACTCCAACTCTACGAGCCTGGAGCCGGAAGCTACATCAAATTTATGAGAAATTCGATATAGTCTTTGATGCAACGCGTTGACAAGCAGCTGATAGGCACAGCCTTACAACAACAATAAGCTTTGGCCTTAGGTTATACACCGAATTGATCGGGGGAGTACCAGTTTCTTTTCCCTTAAAACTCCATGCATTTAAATTCTTGCATAGCATTTCATTACATGCATTTGTACATTGAGGGCAATGCACGGTTTTAAGTGTGGGGCGGGGAATTAGAGATTCAGGACTGTTAAGCTCAAAGCAGTAAAATTTAACTTGTGATTTTCTACCCATTTGACAAAAAACATTACAAAAACTTACCTTTATAAAACCCGAAAAATTTTCACAAAAATATTAAAACTTTTTTTTAACAAAACCTCTTGGAGTTTGCACCTAATTAAATAAAACAAAGACATGACAAGTAGAAACAAACGGAAATTATGCATAACAAATCACTAAAACCTATCACATCCGTTTCCATGTGAGAATAATCTGAGCCTTTTCACATGCATTATTATTATTATTTTTGCATGCTCTTTCGTTTGGTATATTGAGTGTTTATTCGATTGAATTTTATGCATAATTAGAACTTGTATGGCTTATACATATCAAGACCATGAACTAGTGGAAGTATGAAAATGATTGAGGCATCTAGGATCTTGTAGGTCCCTCGGGTGTGGCGGATCGTCACATGCAAGTGGGTCTACTAGTCGGACCGGGTGCGGAATACCCGTGACTAGGTGGAGAGTCTTACAACACAAAGTAAACCGACAAGAGAATCACTTTAAACTTTCGTCTATTATAAACACTTGAAGGTTACAGAGAGAAATACTGAGATTACAAGTTCTGAATATTTGATACTGTGAATGTGTCTAAGATTGCGTACTTATCTACTGTCAACCATTCCTATTTATACACGACCTAATGTCTGCGCACTTAGCAAGTGCGCATGGAAATCAGCTCATGCGTACTTAGCAAGTACGCAAAGGTATTCTTGCGTACTTGCTAAGTACGCAGGAACTATCTCATTCGCACGTACAAGTGCGCAAAACACTTGGAGAAATCTGCAACAGTCAATATGTAAAAGTAAATACAACTCGATAACTAATACATATAGACACTTACAAACAAAGACAAATACATACATGAAAGTACTAAACTAAGACTCTATCTATCCAGAGTGTTTGTCACAGGAAAGTGCTTCAACAAACTCCCCCTTGACAACAGCTCTGGATCATCTTCGATCTTTAGTCTTCAGTCTTTAGTCTTCAGTCTTCAGAGCTATGCATCTTTAGCTTCCATCTTCTTCTTATAGTCAAGGCAGAACTTGATCACCTTGTCATATTTAGAAGCAAGGAATTTCATCTATTCGTCCGTATGCATGCAATACCTGTCTGCTAGTGCCTCCAGATCTTTCACAGAGAAGTTAATGAAGCAGACTTCATCAAATACTCTGATTAGTTCCCTCGGCACTAAGCATCCACTTTCTGACCTCACCTTTCCAATCACCACAGCCTCGCCCGTCTTTGGATCTACGTACCAGTACCATATGTCACCGAGGATATCCTGAGATAACTTGCTCAGGGGAATCTTGGTTTCACATAGCACTGGCTTGTATACCAATTTCTTTAAGAATTTCTTAGTCACAGGATGTCTTGCTGTCTTATCCTTGACTCTCTTGGGCACTTGAGGCTTGAACACATCAAACTTCCCAGATCTTGCTTCCCGCTGTAGAACCACCCACAAACCCATCGCCACTGCGTGATTAGAATGACCCAGCAGCTCTCGGTTTGCTAGGTTCACAAAGTCGTATTTGGGTAAGGAGTTGAACGCTTTACTGGTTGGTTTTAAGTATTGAACCCCCCCAGATCTTTTGATTGCGAACAACTTCTTATCCTCCTCGAACCTTACAGCCAAGATCATCCTTGTTGCCCCTTGTTTGTCTATGATAGACGTCTTCTGCCAAACAGGAGCTGGACCCTTAGATGAAGTAGAAGGCATATCTTTTTCTTTCGGTGCCTCCGGATCCACAGGTGTAGGGTCAAATGGGGAGGCTTCAGCCGAGGCTTCAACATTACTTGCATGTTCGAATGAACCTATGTCAAGCTGAGCTTCGAAGGATGGAACTTTAAAGATCTGTCCATCTTCTAACTCATAGTCTCCTTCCCCGTCACCCTTGGGAACTTCTATCACTACATCCTCATCATCTTCATCCCAATCATCACCAGAGTCGATCTCTCCTTCTTCTAGGTTGTAGAGAGCATCGATCTGTGCTTCCTTGGAATAGTCAGGCTCTAAGTATAAGATCTCATCGTCAGATAGATCCTTAAGCACATCAGCTGCTGACTTTCCTTTGTCACCACCACCAGAAGTATCACCACCCTCTTGATGAGAAGACTCCCCCTGAGTCATTGGAATAACAGAGATGGGCACAATTGTTAAAGCTTGGTGCTCACCTCCACTAGGACCGACTTCGGGATCCTTGTATTTGTCATCATCCTTTGTCAAGTCGACAGGATGACAAGGCTCATCACCAGTAGGTGTCTTTTCTTTCTCTTTCTCCTTTTCCTTATCTTTCTCCCCCTGAGCATCAAGCTTCTTGGTCAGATCAGCAATTAGTTTGACCATCAGCTCATGATCCTTCTTCTACATATCAAACCTCAGCTCGAGAGACGACCTGTGCCCCAGAATCATGTTGTTTGTCTGGATTAGAAGCTCGTTTT
The DNA here is from genome assembly GCA_023525975.1 of Smallanthus sonchifolius. NCBI lineage: Eukaryota > Viridiplantae > Streptophyta > Magnoliopsida > Asterales > Asteraceae > Smallanthus > Smallanthus sonchifolius. The sequence goes on from CM042043.1 coordinate 25,496,837, forward strand.
GGGCCATTACATTCTTCAGTCTCTCGTCTGTCCCCGTTCTCTGGCTTCGTAGAATTCTAACTTCGTCCACCAATGAATTAATCTGTGCTTGTTGAGCATCAGATTCCTCCTTTGACTTTTGAATAGTTTCCAACAAACCAGCAACTTGGGTTTCCAGAATTGCTATCCATTCTTCATTAGGATCAGGATGTCTGGAGGTAGATGCTTCAGCATTGTGAATTGGGGAGGAGAAGATAGTATCGAAGTCAAACCCTTGAGTAAATTCTCCGTAGTTGAAGGGTTGACTTATCGATTCAATGGTGGTTGTTGGGATTGAGAATGTGATGACGGTTGTAGGTGTTATGGAAGGGGTGATGGTGACTGACTCCGTGAGAATTGGAGTAATCACCGCCACTTGGACAGATGTGACAGGGAGGGTCACTATCACAGGAACCTCCTCTGTGATTGAAGTGACTACCGCCTCAGGTTGTACCTGTGGCCTCCTCCTCTGTCTCCGGTATAATTGCTGTGAAGGTGGGGTAGAGGCTGAATCAGTACTTGTAGTTTGAGTAGTAACATCCACCTCACTGGGAATAGCAAGTTACTGCCTATCCCCTCTGTTCTTGTTAACACTTTCACGTCTTCGCCTTTGAATAGCAGCGTCAGAGTCAGAATCTGGCTCATATTCGCTGCTAGAGGACTGCCGCTTTCTCTTTGAGGACGACTCTGGAAGGGTGACCTTCGTCGTTCTCCTCGGGTGAACCTGCGATGGTGCATCATCGGAATCAGAAGAATCAGAATCTGTCTCTTCCGAGTCGGATCCCTCAGCACCATCTTGTTGTCTCTTCCGAATGTTCACTCAACTCTGGCTCCAAATCATGACTATACCATCTCCAGTCAGCCGGTGCCATATATGCTTCGTTTATTAGGTGGCCAAAGAGTCCTGTATGCTCAGGGGTAGGTTCTGTAGGTCCAGATTTCTCTTATAAATCACTAATTTGATCGATTACACACACACACACAGGCGGAAACTGTGTGTATGGTGGTGAAGCAGATGATAGAAACAGTGTTTGTGAAGATAACAGGCTAACCACACTATGACTCAACATGCAAATGGTATGAAAATGTAAGAACACAGTGAATAAACAACTGCAAATTGTATTGATTCAAGAACAATGTGAAAGAGAAGGTTCAGGGTTACAGCCGCTACTCACAGCCTAAACATTCTCAAACTAGGCTATTTATAGTAGTGACAGGTATCGAAACTATGTTCAATCAAAACTATGTTCAATCGAAACTACTAGTTTCGATTGACCATTTACATGGTGATACACAGACTGTCGAAACTACCATCTATCGAAACTACTAGTTTCGATTGAACAAACTCAATCGAAACTAAGTAGTTTCGATGGCCCAGACTTAGCTAATAAAGCAGTAAATTACAGAAAACTGAAATTACATTTAATGAAATGACATAAAGTAAACTAGTCTAAAACTGTTTAAACATACAATAAATGACAACAGCTTATACATAAGATATGACTCTACAATATCCCCCTAAGTTGTTGCATTACTGTCTTCAGCTCTTCATCAAGCAGCTGGTCCTTCAGTTGTCCTTGGTATAAAATGTTTAACATGGAGAGATATAACCCGTTGGTAGGCCTTAGCATCAGCTTCATCTTCATCACTGTATGCCTGAATGTGATTCTGAAAAAGAATCTCCAGATCTTCAGGCTGAAATTTCAACAGCTCCATAGGCTCAAAGATAGTGATGTCTTCCTTGCCCTCACACTCTATTACTGCACTGCCAATGATTGGGTCATCGTACCACTTTCTGAAAGTTTGCAGCTAGACAGGTACAGATTTTGGAATGGTGATGTTCTTGTGAGTTTGGGCAGGCTTGTACCTCAAGAACACATATGGCTTGTTAGTCTTAGGATGAAACCTTGTCTTTGAGATTTCTTTTGAGTTTTCCTAGGCTTCATTCCCTTGAAATCATTATCGACTTGAGAATGTAGAAATTTCTCAAAGTCATAAGCCATCATGACCTTCCCAGGGTTTTGAAGGGGAAGTTTGGCTAAATCCCTGAGGTCATAAAAAGGAAGGGTCTGGAAGTCAACCATATTTTTAAAGTGCTGAACTCCCCCTCTATATCTTCTTATAATAAAGAGCTTCCTTTCTGCATCATATTTCCAGCCAATTGGAGGCCTCTTTAGCTCCTGATGCTAAGCTATCCATTCATATGTTTTAGGAGTTTCCTCCTGAATGATTTTCCTAAACCAAGACTTTCTTGAAATTGGAGGTTCAGGTGCAACAGAAGGTGGATCTTGTGCTGGACTGGATTCGGAGACTGTAGTGGTTGGTTCAGGAGTGACTGTTTTGATAAGATTAACCTGAACATCTTCTTTGCCTTTTTCTTCATTAGATAAGGTTTGAATTTCCTCTCCTTCTTCTGTAAAGTATCTGGTTCTCTCAGTCTCTTTTTCTTCGGTAGTTAAAATCTCTGGATAAAGATCATTATACCCACAGTTTTCAATTTCATCTAAAAGGGCATTTAGCTCATCATCTGATGGGATATCTTCTTCATCTAGAATCACGGTTTCAATTTCAGTAGAAGTACATTTCCCTTTCTTTCTAGCATCTCTTCTCTCACTTGTTGAGGGAAGGTTTAGTTCTGGTTCTTCAATCTTGACTTCAACTGCCTCTTTTGTCTTTTCAGCATGGCCAGCAAAGATAGTTAGTGCAGACTCTGGATTAGTCACAAGATCAGGAGATGAGGGTTCAACTACAGATGTGGTCTCCTCCTGAGCTGTTGAAGTGGTTGGTTGTTGTTGTACCGGTTTTACCATTGAGGCCTTGAGCTGTTCCACCACTTCAGCTAAAGCCTTGAATTCTTCTTTTTTGCTTTGAGATTAGTTTCTGTTGTGTTTCAAGTTGGGTTTGTTGAGTGTCAATCTGGGTATGTAGACCCCCAACTTCTAGCTTCAGGTCTTTAACTTCTTCCTGAACATCATGCAAATTAGATTTTAAGCCTTCAATTTCTTTATCTTTCTTTTGAATCATATCCTGCATTTTCTTCAGTTCAAAGCTTAAAGTTTTAACTCTTGGTACACGAGAGGTTGAATCATGAGTTGGTGATGTAGGAGTAGTATGGATGGGTGATTGTTGTGGAGATGGTAGTGGATTTTGTTCTGGAGTTGGTTGTGGAGTGGGCTGTGGAGTAGGTTGTGGAGTAGCTAATAGAGAATCTGACGAGGATGACAAATCTTCAAATCCAGTCTTGATTTTCTTTGCCTTAGGCTCTTCTTCCTCAAAATCAGAACCTGACTCAACTTTCCGTTTGGAGGAAGATGCAGGATGCTTTGTTCTATCATCTGAATCAGACTTGTAGTAGTCAGATCCATAAATTCCTGCATCCAGAGTTCCACTTGATTCTGCAACTTCTTCCTCAGCTTCATGCATGCCAGCTTCAACATTAACTGCTGGCTCTTGAATTATATGTATTTGTTCAACAAAAGGAGCCTCTATCACAGGCTCAATTATGGGTTGTTCTTCTTCTTGAACAATAGGAATGTTTATCTCAACCTCAGCTTCATCAATAGGTGGATTACATTGATCTTGTTCAACTTCCATTTCTTCTTCATCATATGATAAGATCTCTTCTTCTAGATCAGGGTCAATATCAGGGATAAATTCTTCTTCTTCACCAATAATATGACCAAACAGGGGAACGTCAGTTATAGCCCTGTTGGTTCTCTTGTTAGTACTTCTCATATAGTTGAGAGTCTTGGCAATCATATGGTCGAACACAAAGGTGTTCCAACCTTGTTGCAGCTCAGGATGAAGATGATTGATGATAATTTGTAAAAATCTTGGATATGCCAAAAATTTCTCCTTCACGGCTCCTGTTAGATTGTCCTTTAACTGTCTGAAGATGACGCCAGAAAAATTGTAATCTTTTCCCTTGATTATCCCCAAAACTGCTGAGCCCAGAGTGCTGTTTGCTGAATCAAACCCTCCTTTTCTGATTGATAGGCAGTGAATAAACACGTGCACTATGTATCTCCAGTGGCTTGGTAAGGAGTTCTTGATTATCTGGCCACTTTTGAATTCATCTGGATGACCCAATCTTCTGAAGCATTCTTTAACATAGAAGATTGGAAATTCAATGGGTGCATCTGGATTGTCATTAAACTGCAACACCTTTCTAACTGTAGCTTCAGAAAATAAGACTTCTTGGCCAAGCACAGTTGCTCTAATGTGCTCCACATTTTCAACTGTGATGATTTCTGCAGTCTCCCAAAATTCTCTTATAGATGTCTCAAACACCGGCAGATTGTTGTTGATGGCAAAACTGATGTTGTAGTTTGCCAGGAAGTTTAAGACAGGAATGAACTCTGCAGCTTTTGGATCATTGGCATTAAGGAATGCACAGACATTGTGTCTTTTTACAAATAAGAGATCCATACCTGTAAAATTCATCAATTTTGCACAATAAGTAAGATTTCTGAAAATACTTAATCGAAACAAGGTATATCAACACTTAGAAAAATTTTGAAGTCCTAACTGTCGAAACAACTAGTTTCGATTTGAGATGAACTTGGTTAATTTAACAAACAGCTTTATCGAAACAAGTAGTTTCGATAGAGACTATAAGCTTTGGTAAACACTTAAATTTTTTATTTTTTTTTTAAATCAACACTGTCGAAACAACTAGTTTCGATGGAGATGAACTTATCGAAACTATCTAGTTTCGATCAGAGATACTAGGGCAAGTTTGGGTGTCGAAACTGGTAGTTTCGATTGAAAACCTTTTGAGAAATTTTTTGAAAGTGTTGAACCCCTTTATCGAAACTACATGGTTTTGAAACCCAAACCCCTCTGATTCATTATACTCAGACTAATATAAACAATTTAAAGAAGGGTTTAGAGTGGCCTGTAAGTGACGGAACTTCATCTTACCGAAGGTGAGGCTGTTATCTGCAAGAATACACATTAATCGTGAGTTCAAAGATAATAGAGATGTATGCAAACACGGATAAGCACAAAAACATCTGTTATTATGAAGATTTAGTCGAACAAATTTTAAACTTTGAAATCCTAGGTCTGCCGATTTGCAAAAATCATCCAAAATGAAGTAGTGAGACGTTACCTGATGATGAAGACGATGGTGACAACGGAGAAATCAGATGATTAATGCTGATATCTTGCAACTCAGACCGATGGTTTGAGAGATTTTGCGAATGACAGAGAAGACGAAGAGGGTTTGAAAAAGACGAGTGAATATCAGTATGAAGGGAGGGATTGCTTATGAAGGCTTTTAATTTCGTGAGACAAAAGACAAAAATGTCCCTATCGAAACAACTAGTTTCGATAGGACAAACTAGTTTCGATATGCACAAAGTAGTTTCGATATGTCAAAGTAGTTTCGATATGCATAAAGTAGTTTCGATATGTCAAAGTAGTTTCGATATGCATAAAGTAGTTTCGATAGTTCAAATTAGTTTCGATATGTACAACTAGTTTCGATACTTCAAAGTAGTTTCGATATGTACAACTAGTTTCGATAGTTCAAATAGCAGAAACAAGACTAACATATAGAAATGAAATTGTACACAAGATATTTACACTTATCTTCTTGAAAAAGATCCAACATGAGATCAGATTTGGTCAGTCTCTTGAAACACTTCTTTTTGCAATTAACTACTGTGAGTCCCTGAAGATAGCTGGTTTTGTGCAAAGTAAACCCGAACATTTTTTTGTACAAAGATTTCATGTGATTAGAAGGTACCATTTAAGCAATATACAAGGTGTACCCCACATATTAAAATAAAATGATTTTGAAAACCTATCAATCCTCAAGAAGAACCCATCTTCATCCTATCATCTCTTTCTGATTAACCAAGGTACCGTCTTAGTAATGTCAAAGTACCACCAAAATAAAATAAGATATCCAAGTGGATTTAGAAAATTAAAATAAAATATATCCAAGTAGATATTAAAAAGGTACGAGTATTCTAGATCTTTGCGTAAGCAAAACAGAAGAAGTCGTAAAATTATCCAAGCGGATAGAAAAATGTTGAACACCCGAGATCTTTGCGTAAGCAAAACATACGGGGTCATCGGTGGTAAATATCGTTATATTGACGGTCACTTGGCGTATGAATATGAATCCAATACGTAAGCCTGTATCTGATTGAATCGGTTTTCTTAGATATAAAAATGGGTTAGATGTTTCAATAATGGATTCAAACACACAAGTATGAGATATATATTAGGTTTTCACACTACTTACAAGTTTTAACCATATGTCGGGCCTACCAGCTATACCTCAGTAAACACCATCGCTTTTGGTCTATTCCATGTCCAAGAGATGAGATCAGACACTATCATTTCTCAAAGGTCAGATTCAATTTTTCCTACAATTCAAAACCACTTGAAGATTATATACACAGCGATTCTTTTCAACATTAAAATATTATATTTTCCCCCCAAAAGATTTGCGTGGATACTGTACATAAAAAATAAAATCTTTTTTTTTTGAAATTTTCTTTGTTAATTAATCAAAATTTAGAAAATAAACCACTATTCACACAATTTACTGAAAGTTAATCATTCCAAGCATCTCTACTAGTTGGACAAATCTGGTAGAGTCAAAAGCCTTTGTGAAGATGTCTGCGGTTTGTTTGTTGGTTTTGACTTCAACGATTTGAATATGTTTCTTTTCAACATAGTCACGAATAAAATGATGTTTAATTTCAATGTGTTTTGTTTTGGAATGCTGAACGGGGTTTTTGGTGATATGGGGAACGACAGTGTTGTCACACAGAATGGGTGTCTCATGGAATGTGATCCCATAGTCAAGCATCTGATGTTGTATCCATCTGACTTGGGAACAACAGAGGGCCGCGGCAATGTATTCGGCTTCGGCGGTGGATTGGGAAACGGTGGATTGTTTCTTACATTGCCATGAGACAAGGCGGTTGCCAAGGAATTGACAGCCTCCAGAAGTGGATTTTTGGTCTAAGTTGCAACCCCCGTAGTCTGAATCTGAATAAGCCACAAGATCAAACAAGTCAGTTTTAGGATACCACAGACCCAATTTTGGCTTATACCTTAAATATCTTAAAATACGTTTGACAGCAGATAAATGAGAGAGTTTAGGATTAGCCTGAAAACGTGCACACAAGCACACTGCAAACATGATGTCGGGTCTGTTGGCCGTGAGATACATGAGAGATCCTATCATAGAGCAATAGAGATGCTGATCAACGCTTTCACCATCCACATCAGGAGTCAAACAATGTCGAACTTCCACAGGAGTTTTTACTGGATGGGAATCAGCCATTTTGAACTTGGTCAAGATTTCTTTTACGTATATTTCTTGATGGATAAGGATTCCTGACTCAGACTGATCAACTTGTAGTCCCAAAAAGAACTTCATTTCCCCCATGGAGCTCATTTCAAACTTAGATCGCATCACTTCTTCAAATTCTTTGCAGAGACGGGGATTTGTAGATCCAAAAATGATATCATCCACATAAATTTGCACCATGATTGTATCCTTTTCATCCTTCCGTTTGAACAAAGTTTGGTCAATTGCTCCTCGTGTGAAACCATTCTCAAGCAGATGCTTCGATAAAGTTTCATACCACGTACGAGGTGCTTGGTGAAGACCGTACAATGCTTTATCTAACTTGTAAACACGGTCTGGAAAATTAGGATCAATGAAACCCGGCGGCTGCTTGACATAAACTTCCTATTGAACTTTGCCATATAAAAATGCACTTTTTACATCCATTTGATGAATGGTGAAGTCCATGTAGGCTGCATAGGCGAGAAACATTCGGATGGCTTCCAAACGAGCCACTGGTGCAAAGACTTCCTCATAGTCAATCCCTTCTTCTTGATAAAAACCTTGAACCACCAGACGAGCTTTATTTCGAATCACAGTGCCGCCTTCATCCTTTTTGTTGCGAAAAACCCAACGAGTGCCGATTGGAACTTTGTTCTTGGGAAGATCTACCAAATTCCACACATGCAGCTTTGAGAATTGCTGTAGCTTTTCCTGCATTGCTTCCACCCAGCTGTTTTCTAGTAGAGCTGCTTTGATGTTCTTTGGCTTAGCTTGAGAAATAAAGCAAGAAAACATGCTGTTTTCAAATGCTTCACATGCACTTCGGGTACTAACACCCACATTGAGTGGTCCAATGATGTTATTGGTGGGATGAATCTTGTGAATTCGTAGTTGAGGAATTTCATCTTCTTCCACGACTTCCTCCAAATTGGAAAGATTTTCAGCAGGAGGATCGGAAATATCATTAACAGGATCTTCAGCAGGTGATTGTGGTGCAACATCTACTATTGGAAGGGAGTTGTCTTCAACAGTTTCACTTGTTGCACCAGAACCGAAACACTCCATATCAGATTCAGCATTAGCAACCACAGGAATTTCAACCTGAGCAGATGAGGAAGAGCCTTGATCATTTGTGTTCCCTAGATTGTTCACAGAGAAGTAAGGATTAGCATGAGTTGATTCAATAGAGAAATCAGGAAGATTAAATGACTTAAAAACTGAATCGACGTCAAAGAGCCAATTGGGACCATCTCCTGCATCCGTATGATTGTTTTCATGCCAATTGATGTCAATGGACTCCATCACTATCCTTTTCTTCTTATGGTAGACACGAAAAGCACGTTGATTGGATGAGTAACCAACAAAATAACATTCATCAGCTTTGGCTTCAAACTTGTTGAGCTGATCTGAAGTGTTAAGCATTGTGCACACACACCCAAATTTTCTGAAGAAATCGATAACTGGCTTGCGCTTGTACATGATCTCATAAGGTGTCTTGTTGCAACTTTTAGTGATAAGAACCCGATTTTGCACAAAACATGCAGTGTTGACCGCCTCAGCCCAGAAAGTCACGGGAAGCTTAGAGTCACCAATCATAGTTCGTGCAGCTTCAATTAAAGTGCGGTTTCTTCTTTCAGCTACACCGTTTTGTTGAGGAGTACGAGGTGCACTAAATTGTCGAGAAATTTCTTTGCTTTCACAGAAGGAATCAAGAGTTGCATTTTTGAATTCTGTTCCATGATCGCTCGGATAGTCTTCACACTTAGATTGAAGAGGTTCTCAATTTGAAGCAGATAGGTTTTTAAAATCTCTGGCGTCTCATCTTTCTTGGCTAGGAAAAACACCCAAGTGAATCGAGAAAAATCATCTGTTACCACCAGACAGTATGACTTTCGTCCAAGACTCATGACACTCACTGGACCAAAAAGATCCATGTGAAGCAATTGGAGATGAGAGTCAATGGAATTGGTGGTTTTAGGCATATGTGAAGATTTGTGCTGTTTTCCCTTGGAACATGAAATATAGTGTTCCATAGGAGTGAAACCTTTGAGAGGTAATCCAGTGACTAGGTTGCCTCGAACCAGTCGGTTCATTGTTTTGAAATTGACATGTCCCAACCTCTTATGCCACAGGAAAGATTCATCTTCGGAAGCCTTTGAGAGAAAACATGATTCAATGCCCGATGGGTTGTTCATATCCAAGCTATATGTGTTGTATCTTCTGGGAGCATACATGAGAATAAGTTCTTCCGGAATCACCACTCCCGGCTTCAAGATAAGACATTCTTTTGAATTGAATAAGGCACAAAAGTCCTTGTCACAATGTGACAACCGGCAATTTCAGGTCAATACGTGTCCTTGTATCAGTCATAAATTGCATACATCATATACGTGTTAGACTTAATTATGGTTAATTAAGGACGTTTAATACATAGCAAAGTCCATTCATAACCGGGTCACACGCAGCATAACCGGCACACATGAACGTTAGTGAAAATTAATATTATATTTTAATAAATATTTCGAAGTGTTGCGACACTATTTTAGAACCCAAATATATGTGTGTATTTATTTATTTCAACCTAGTATTTTAACGCGCATCTTTACCGTTTCACCGGTATATCTTATTTTAACACGCTATTCCGCAATATTAGTTTACTAAACATATATTTACATGTTAGTAAACCACTAAATATATATAAGGTATAATTTAATTAAACGCAGTTTTATTATAAAGTGTGATTTTTATCGCGTCCAACTTATACCCGCTACCACACCATACCCGTCTTTATTTAATGTCTAATCCATATTTTTATCTATTCTTTCATGACGTACGACTAACAATGAGGCCCCCTCCCCCTTCACATTTTTAATCCAAATAAACAATTCATGGTACCATCCTTTCTTACTTCCTGAATGGCGACCAAATGGGAGGACCCACCTTCAAAACACAATTGCAAAACAAATATGTACTTCCATCATTCTTTCTTCCATAATTTCGATGGGACCCCCCTTTCCTCTAAATTCCATATAACAAGAATATATAACACCTATTCTTTCTTTACTATACGGAGGACCCATAAACAAACTTCTTAAAACCCTCAAATCATAGTATACAAACCATGCCTGCCATCACCTTTTCACATTCTTTACGGCAGCAAATAGGAGCCCATACTACATCAAATTTCCATGAAAATACAATGATTGCCATTCTATTTTCTCTCCATATTCACGGCAATCAAGAGACCCCCTCTACATTTGCAATGCCAAAGTAACCATGCCATACTCCCTTTCATTTACTAGAACTAAACCACACTCAAACACCACTATAAATAACTCTTTATTGGAAAACAAAACCACACACTAAAAACTATATCAATAAAACTCGGTTGAAGCTTCTTGTTCCGGTGTTGAGTTCGAATTTTACACCTCATAAAGACAACTTTCAAGCTTCAAGTTCGCCATCTTTATTCCTTCCTTCTTCCTTGCTTGCTTCTAGTGAGAAAACCCTTCTATTTATTTATATTTTTACTCTTGTTTTATATTTCATTACCTACAAGTTGTTATGTACCAACTTTCACCAACCAAAAATCCATATTTGTAAAATATGGAGCTTTCTATAAACTAAAAACTACATAAACCTTACTTTAGTATAAAAATATTGATAATAACTTAATATTGGTTCTTGCACTAAAATAAATGTTTAAGTTGGAGACCTTAGCATGTGTTAAAATATCTATATAGTTTCTTTTCAAGTTGTTGGTATTTTGGTAAAACTTATGACAAATTATAAATATGTATTATTACTAGTTGTAAAGTTAGTATTACTGGGATCTAGTTATGGAGTTTGAAACATATAAATTTTAGGTATTAATATTTGGTAAATGTAACTATTTAAAATGTCCGAGACTATATTCTAAAATATATAACTATATATATATATATATATATATATATATATATATATATATATACTTTAGTCGTAAAACGAAACTGACATTATTTTAAGACTAATAATTCTCAAAGTTATATTTTGTAGAAATAATATAAATACTATTTTTTTACATAAAATCACGACGTGCTTCGAAAACGTTATTTTAAATAAATATTGATGATATATTTATTTACCGTTCGTAACGAGTTACGACTCGGGTCGGGTCAAACCTTACATTAAAAACCAAACTCTAAGTTGTTACCAAATTAGTTATAGACATATACATGATCGAATTTATAATTTATATTTATTTTATGTAAATTTATATTTTCGGGTAACAAATACATATCACCAACGAGTCGTCGTGTCAAAACATTTTAAACCAAAACTTACACACATAACATAACGAGTTGGGTGAAACTGTTACATGACCAACTTGCATGTAGAATCATTACTTAGACTTTAAGGTGTCTTATATATTCTAGGGCACGCATAGGTCGGTTTACTCTTGGACTTTTGCTACTTGCACGTTTCTAGTACTCACGCTTCAGGTGAGTCTCACGGCCCCCTTTTTACATATTTTCCTTTTGGGGGAGATTACATGCATACCTACATTTTCGTTGGACATAATTACCTTTATATGATTTCACATATTACATAAGTGGTTTACTTACCGTACTAAGTCCACTCACAACTGGACCGTTAGTTCTTTCACAAAGCGTGGTGATTATGGATAGTACTATCGGGTTTGACAACCCCCACCCGAGTTAGTCGCGCTAACTTTGATTGTAGGTCAAAATGGGTGCATCATTAGCCTAAACACCCCCATGTATTCGGTAGGCATGGGTAGGGGCATGGGATTACAGTTACAGTCTAGCTTCGGTTTCGGTGTGCTTATGGTAATATTGTAGCATTGTCTGTACAACAATCAAATCATAGAAAGTCTTGTGGTCCATTACAACGATTTACTTTTACAATTAAAACCTGTGAACTCACCAACATTATTTGTTGACCCTTTTACGCATGTATTCTCAGGTAATTGATATTGCTTGGAAGATAGCTGCATACTTGCATGGAGTCGCATTTCCACTTAGGGACACAATTACTTTTGGACATTTAGCATTACCAAATGTCGTATTTTGAAACTATTATTACTTCCACATTTGCTTCCGCACTAAAAATTGTAAAACAATTATGTATTTTGAAATGATTTACTACGTATGATTTTCAAACCACTTAGTGGTCGTTCGATGTAATCGGTGACGATGATTTCCATGACCGTCATGCCCCGCGGTAGCTACCGACGTGGTTGGGGGTGTGACACACAAATCTGTGAAACACTCATCAGATTGTATTTCAACTGAGGAACAGAGTTGACAAATTCTAGACTATTTACTCCATTTGATACTGTTCCTTGTCCTTCAATCCTTCCTCCTCTTGGGTTTCCAGCAAAAGCAACATACTCTCCATCAATTTGATGATAATCTTGCAGCAAGTTAAAGTGCCCAGTCATATGTCTTGAACATCCACTATCTACATGCCAGATGTTATCGTCGGTTCTTCTTGATTGACCCTATACACAACGAACCATTTATACGATTTGACCAATATTGTTTCAATGTCAGGATATGACCTCTCATTGGAATCAGAATTACAACCATCCTTTGATGAAGCATGGTCATCAAATAGAACATTATTTTTAATTTTCCAAGTTCGTTTTAAATAGTTTTTAGCATTTTTAATTCTTTTACGCCTAGATTTCCTACTGTGAGAAGACTTAGGCAACACATATGAGTTTAATGAACTTTTGGAAGGTGATTTTTCATTAGAATTTGTGGTTGTCAATTTACAACTTTTTGAAACATGATTTGAGGCACCACAACTAAAACAAACGTTTTCACAAGATATCTTAGCCTGATAATAGTCATCACACGATGAAGATGATTGTGATGTTGAGGAATCTGAACATGAGACGGTTCTCTCATCAATAACTAACTTTGTCTTGAAGACGATGTGCTTCCTTTAATCTGAAAAAGTCCATGTTGCTCATGGTTTCACGTGGTACATCATTCACAATAATTCCTACACTTTTAAACTTGGTAACACATGGCATAACATTCAAAGATTTAGGAACAAAAGGCAAAGCATTTTTAAATTTAGAAACATCACATCCCAAACCCGTATGCTCAGCAGGCATAGAATCAAAATACAAGTTTTCAACGTGTTCACAAATATTTAGTTTAGACACGGACATATTATTACATTCATCCGACTCAAGTTCTTTTAAAATAGTTCTGTCATTGGTACTCTCATCACAATCATCTTCGGAATTTACACAATTAGATTATGCACAAGAAGCAAAACTGTCAGAATCAGAGGATGTAATATAATCATCAGGAGATAATGTGCAAACAAAAGGTGTGGAAACATGTGGAGTTGGCATATCAGCAAATCTACCTGATTTAGAATAAGGAGGTGGATGAGAGTTATACCCAAGACCTTCTGTGCCTTTTCTATTAAATTGTTTATCAATTATTCCAAACAGAATTTTCTGATCCATATCCATGTGGTCAACCTGTAATTTGGATTTTTCTGCCTTTTGGACTCTTTCAGTTAAAATTGTATTATTAATGGTTTGAGTATTGAGTTGCACAATTAAAGAACGATTTTCACCAGAAATATCATGAATTTTCTTTAAGTAAAGTTTCTCATTTTTGGCCACAGAGTCATACATCACCTTAATGTGATTTCGTTAATCAATCAAGGCTTGATTGATGAATCTGTATTTTTGAATTTCATTCAAGCAAGATCTAGAATTACACAGTTTAGAAATAACCTCAGCAGGCGCAGCAGTGAGATCCTCAACAGGTTCAATCATGACACACTTGCCCATGTCCTCCACATCAGCTATTAAGGCTTTATCAACAGCTTCCTCAGCTTGGTCTCCCCAATGATAATGTCCATCAGCTTGACACACAAGAGCTGTGGAACTTGAAGATGTGTTTGTCTTTGGAGGATTGGCAGCTTGTTTTCCAGAGGAAATCTTCTTTTCTTGCTGATCCTTGGAGGACAGCTCCTTGCAGTTTCTGGCAAAGTGACCCAGCTGATCACAATTGTAGCATCTCACATTCTTGATATCAAACCCAAGTGTCTTTCCCTGCTTAAATCTGTCTATGCCAGTTCTTTTGATGAATCTTTTGGCTCTTAAGGTCAACATGGCCATGCACCAATCAATGTCCATTTTCTCCAAATCATCAGGATTAATCTGCTCCAAGTCATCAGGTTGAAAGCTAACCGGTGTTAGATTTCCAGAAATCAGTGCATCATAGCACGACATGAAAGCAGTCATGATTGGGACATAATCATCAGGAATCATGGTGACAGTCTTTTGAGGAGCAGAGGAGCTGGTAGAATTAATTGCAGCAGCTGAAGGAGGGACATCAGTCTGAAAGTATGGGCTACCGGATGAGCTTGATCCAGCAATAAGAGTTGTGTTTCCAGACTGATTTGACGGGGTGACTGCTCCCTTCTTAATCTCAATTTCATAAGATTCAAGAATGCTATAGACTTCCTGTTGAGACAGAGCACTCAGATTCTCAGTCTTTTTGATCATGATTCGATACATATTCCATTCCTCAGGAAGAGAATCTAGGAGTTTCTTGTTTAGATCAAGAGTTGGGTAATCAACTCCCATTACCTTCAACCTTGATACAATGCTTGAGAAACGGTTGATCAAATCAGATATTGATTCTCCCCTTACACTGCTGAACATCGCATATTGTTTCTTGATCAGATCTCTTTTGCTTTCCCTGACATCCTCACTTCCCTCATATCTTGTGCACAATGCAGCACATAAGTCTTTGGCAGTTGTGTACTCGGCAAAGATGTTGAAAATATCCATAGGAAGAGCCATGGCAATAGTCCCGTAGGCCTTGTTGTCTCGGGCAATCAAGGCAAGATCTTTCTCATCATACTCAGATACTAACTTAGGACGTTGAACATCAGCAGTGGTAGTTACGGGCTTGTGGGGGCCATCGGTGATAGAACTCAACAATGTATAATCGTGAAATTGAAAGAAAAGCTTCATCTTTTTAGTCCAGTCATCAAATTCTCTTGTGGACACAAGAGCAGGTGGTCTATTTCCCCCAGAATGTTCTGTTGAACTTGAAGTGGCCATGATATTCGGAATCGAAACTAAAATAGTAACTAGTTTCGATAGAACAACTTCTATCGAAACAACTAGTTTCGATAGAACAACCTTTATCGAAACAACTAGTTTCGATAGGACAACTTTTATCGAAACAACTAGTTTCGATAAGCCAACTTTTATCGAAACAACTAGTTTCGATACTGAAAAATTCACAGACAAGTTTTGATAACCACAGTTTCTATATAAGACAAAAAATCTAGTTTCGATAGTACCTTCTCCCGACAAAACGTAGACAAGAAGTTTCGATGATCAACAAAAATCAGAAACTGTCCCCAGTAGTTTCGATGCCTTCTTCTCCAAGCTCAGAAATACTCCATTGATGACAAGCTCCAGAAATCATTAGTTCAGAAATGACAAACCAATCCAGCGAAAACCTTCGGCTAACACTCCTGATCACTAATCCAACCTCTGATTCTTGAAATCACGAACAAAAATCCTTGAAAACGATGAAATAGTACGTCTGAGATGTTATGTGCAGATTTCAACAAAAACCTCAAAATACCTCACAAATCACCTAGAATCGATCACAAAACCTGATAACACTCAAAAACACTAGAGCATAATGCTCTGATACCAATTGTAGGTCCAGATTTCTCTTATAAATCACTAATTTGATCGATTACACACACACACAAGCGGAAACTGTGTGTATAGTGGTGAAGCAGATGATAGAAACAATGTTGGTGAAGATAACAGGCTAACCACACTATGAATCAACACGCAAATGGTATGAAAATGTAAGAACACAGTGAATAAACAACTGCAAATTGTATTGTTTCAAGAACAATGTGAAAGAGAAGGTTCAGGGTTACAGCCGCTACTCACACCCTAAACATTCTCAAACTAGGCTATTTATAGTAGTGATAGGTATCGAAACTATGTTCAATCGAAACTACTAGTTTCGATTGACCATTTACATGGTGATACACAGACTGTCGAAACTACCATCTATCGAAACTACTAGTTTTGATTGAACAAACTCAATCGAAACTAAGTAGTTTCGATGGCCCAGACTTAGCTAATAAAGCAGTAAGTTACAGAAAACTGAAATTACATTTAATGAAATGACATAAAGTAAACTAGTCTAAAACTGTTTAAACATACAATAAATGACAACAGCTTATACATAAGATATGACTCTACAGGTTCTACACTGCATGGCTTAAGGAATTGTGCGAACACCCTCTTGTCCACCCTCTTCACTTGCAGTCTCTCCCTAATTGCAGGTAGGTTTGGCAACGCATCGTTTAACAAAAGTTGCACAAACCTTGGGTATAATAAGAACCTGAAGCTCACAGTCGTGTTAATCTGATCATTGATGGCTTTGGATATGTATCGTGAGAAGTTGTAGCCCTTATTGAGAGACAAGCCAACCATGGCAGCAGCAAGGTCATGACCCATTGCATCCTTTCCAGCTTTTCTTGAGGAGATGCACATGATCAAGATGTGGGCAAAATATCTCCATTGATCGAGCACCCACATTTTTTTATAAGAAGCATAGTCTCTCGCACCGACATACCCCATTCGTTGCCTCCAACAGCCATCCACAAAGTAATCAGGATAGGCTGTTGGGTCGGTGGAAAGATCTCTGAATTGCAAGACCCGCCTAATAGTGTCTTTAGAGAAGGCGATATCATGACCAGCAATGGTAGCCCTTATAACATTGGGGGTTACCGTGCAATCATACTCCATGGTCTCCCAGAATTGCTCGAGATAAGGTCTTGAAACGATAGGGTCAGCTAAAATAGCATAGCTGATTCTTGAACAGTTCAAGAAATCAACTATCTCTCGATACTGAAGTGCTGCACCCTTCCATTCAGGTTGAGTATGAGCTAGAAGATTGAACTCATTCGTAAACGCACGAGCCATAATCTGCAAAAACACACAGAAAACATAATCAGAACAACAAGTTTCATTGGAATTGAATAAACATGACTCAGTATAGCAGTTACTCTTTGAACTGAATTTCCAGACTTAGAAATTTTTCCCAAGTGTTGGTCCTGCGTACTTAGCAAGTACGTAGGAATTTCCTCTTGCGTACTTAACAAGTACGCATGAGTTATTTCTTGCGTACTTGTTAAGTGCGCAAGAAAAGCACTTGTTCTAAATTTCAGAAATCCAAAAATTCAACAGATGATCAAAGTTAATGTGAATTAGATTACCACTAGGTCGAAATCCTTGATTACAACCTATGGAACCTCAAACAACATCAAAGAACCACTACATTTGTCACAATTTGACCTAAATAGCGACCCAGTCGAACCCACAGTCAAAATCCAAGCCAAGGTTAAAATCACTGACGATTAAGGACTAAATAGGGATCGATTATTGATTCTAAGCAATTTTTTTTAATTATAATGTTTTACCAAGACAACCAAAAATTTCACTAAAATCACGATTCAACCCTAAAAAAATTTAAAAGTCTAGATCGGTCCAAATTCACGATTTTGCGGATGGATTGGATATAGATTCTCACCAAATGATTGTAAGAAGATGATGATACTAGAGATGGGATGAAAAACGGTTAGGACGCTTGAAATTTTTTTTAGTAAAAATGCCGGAGGGAAGTTCAACAGTTGAGAAGTTTGAATGAGATAAAACTTCTGAAAAATTTCTAAGTCCGGTTTTTATACCCAACACAAAAAGGTCTTGCGTACTTGCTAAGTGCGCAAGCTTTAACTCCTGCGTACTTACAAGTGCGCAAGACTTAACTCTTGCGTACTTGTTAAGTACGCAGGGCTTACTTTATGCGCACTTGCTAAGTACGCAGAACCCCTTAAGTGCGCAAACTTTCAACTCAAATTATGAAGATTTCAAGTCAAATAACAAACAAGATAAACAACATTCAATCAAGAGGATTCAAACTCAATTCAGGAAGGTTAAATACAAATATTTTTGGTTTTTCTGATTAAGATTGAACTGTTTATAAACTTAAAATCTTTTTGATCTTTTCTAGATAGAAATATACATGTATTTACACAAACTATTTTTGATCAAAGACACGAGCAGAGGATCATATTAGGCTAACTTATAGCAAAAACGATACAATATAAACATCAAAGAATATGGGATCATGTCATGGATTACTATTTATTCATACATAATAAGCACATAAACAAGTAACTCAAGTTGACAATATTATAATATTTGAAACTATAAGTATCTTTGTATCACGTTCTTGTGTATTAAGGTATTAATTATAAGATATACAACGTGTACCCCACTGATATGCTACAATAATGTAAATTGCACTATCTCAAGGCATCTAAGATTTTCCTAATGATTTTCTAAATTTTCAGAATGAAGCTACATCAATTAGCACAGGAAAAATCAAGCAGAATCCATAAGGATTATCAGGAATCATAAGATTCAGAATCGAGTGATTCATTTGTCTTGGTTTCATTTGATTTCTTCATTGAATATCGGTATGATGATTCGGGATAATGAATATGGTGTTTGAATAAGGTAAGGGAATCCAACTTTTATCTGGATTTGATTTCATTGAATCAGGAGTGATTCAAGGGTGAATACATGCTCAACAGTTGATGTAGAGACATGTCTTGATTCAATCTCTCATTGCATACTTGTGAGTATGGGCAGTAAGACAAACCGCATTAATTGTGCTAACGACATAACCCGAAACTGACCTCAAGAGAAAATTATTGCCAAAATCTAACATCCTTTATCTGATAATGATCTTTTCTATTCTTTTACGCACACACACTAGAAAACATGGGTTCAAATCACAGTTGTTGTAGAAATAAAGACTGATGGCTACAAAATTCTCTAAGTACAAATGCTGCTGATCTCAGAGTTTGCTGCTGACCAACAAACTGCTGCGGATAAGCTTATCTGCAGCGGATACTTGTTCTTCTGCTGAAGAACAAATCTGCTGCGGATAGCCTTATCTACTGAAGACCAGAGTTGCTGCGGATAGGCTTCTCAGCAGCATCAACACTTGATGCTGCTGATAGGCAAATCATCAGCAGCTTTGGATGGTTGCATCTTGTTGCTGATCAACAACTCTGCTGCTGATAGTTATTCATCCATTGAAGATCAAACGTTGCAGCTGACCAGCCTTGCGAAAGCAAAAGCAACCATTACCCCTGACAACTTTCGGCTACACCACTGACACACTCCATGCTGAAAGAATGTCACTGGTGCAGACAATAAAGCACTACAACGCTCTTCTCCAAGCATGCAAGCAATGATGCCTAAGAAGACGTTTGAGTAAAGTTAACCTTTGTAGTTATTATTATTGTCTGTATATGTAGAATAGCTTCAATACAAGATCAACGGTCTGTGTTAGATCTGATCCTTAGAATCAAGGGTCTGTCTTGATTCTAAGTTACTATATAAGTAGTACTTAGAGTCATTGTAAAAAGAACTTTTGCTTAAGAGTTTTCTCTGTAATCTTGTAACACTTGAAGCTTAATACAAAATTGCATTTATCAGTATTCTTCTTGTCTACTTGTTTACTTTGCTTAAGTTGTGATTGTTTCCGCCAATCTCAATTGGAATAGAACCATCTTGTATTTACCGATCTTACAAGTGGTATCAGAGCTTTGGCTCACAGATTAAGAAATCAACTATCTCTCGATACTGAAGTGCTGAACCCTTCCATTCCGGTTAAGTATGAGCTAGAAGATTGAACTCATTCGTAAACGCACGAGCCATAATCTGCAAAAACACACAGAAAACATAATCAGAACAACAAGTTTCATTGGAATTGAATAAACATGACTCAGTATAGCAGTTACTCTTTGAACTGAATTTCCATACTTGGAAATTTTTCCCAAGTGTTGGTCCTGCGTACTTAGCAAGTACGTAGGAATTTCCTCTTGCGTACTTAACAAGTACGCATGAGTTATTTCTTGCGTACTTGTTAAGTGCGCAAGAAAAGCACTTGTTCTAAATTTTAGAAATCCAAAAATTCAACAGATGATCAAAGTTAATGTGAATTAGATTACCACTAGGTCGAAATCCATGATTACAGCCTATGGAACCTCAAACAACATCAAAGAACCACTACATTTGTCACAATTTGACCTAAATAGCGACCCAGTCGAACCCACAGTCAAAATCCAAGCCAAGGTTAAAATCACTGACGATTAAGGACTAAATAGGGATCGATTATTGATTCTAAGCAATTTTTTTTAATTATAATGTTTTACCAAGACAACCAAAAATTTCACTAAAATCACGATTCAACCCTAAAAAATTTTAAAAGTCTAGATCGGTCAAAATTCACGATTTTGCGGATGGATTGGATATAGATTCTCACCAAATGATTGTAAGAAGATGATGATACTAGAGATGGGACGAAAAACGGTTAGGACGCTTGAAATTTTTTTTAGTAAAAATGCCGGAGGGAAGTTCAACAGTTGAGAAGTTTGAATGAGATAAAACTTCTGAAAAATTTCTAAGTCCGGTTTATATACCCAACACAAAAAGGTCTTGCGTACTTGCTAAGTGCGCAAGCTTTAACTCTTGCGTACTTACAAGTGCGCAAGACTTAACTCTTGCGTACTTGTTAAGTACGCAGGGCTTACTTTATGCGCACTTGCTAAGTATGCAGAAACCCTTAAGTGCGTAAACTTTCAACTCAAATTATGAAGATTTCAAGTCAAATAACAAACAAGATAAACAACATTCAATCAAGAGGATTCAAACTCAATTCAGGAAGGTTAAATACAAATATTTTTGGTTTTTCTGATTAAGATTGAACTGTTTATAAACTTAAAATCTTTTTGATCTTTTCTAGATAGAAATATACATGTATTTACACAAACTATTTTTGATCAAAGACACGAGCAGAGGATCATATTAGGCTAACTTATAGCAAAAACGATACAATATAAACATCAAAGAATATGGGATCATGTCATGGATTACTATTTATTCATACATAATAAGCACATAAACAAGTAACTCAAGTTGACAATATTATAATATTTGAAACTATAAGCATCTTTGTATCACGTTCTTGTGTATTAAGGTATTAATTATAAGATATACAACGTGTACCCCACTGATATGCTACAATAATGTAAATTGCACTATCTCAAGGCATCTAAGATTTTCCCAATGATTTTCTAAATTTTCATAATGAAGCTACATAAATTAGCACAGGAAAAATCAAGCAGAATCCATAAGGATTATCAGGAATCATAAGATTCAGAATCGAGTGGTTCATTTGTCTTGGTTTCATTTGATTTCTTCATTGAATATCGGTATGATGATTCGGGATAATGAATATGGTGTTTGAATAAGGTAAGTGAATCCAACTTTTATCTGGATTTGATTTCAATGAATCAGGAGTGATTCAAGGGTGAATACATGCTCAACAGTTGATGTAGAGACATGTCTTGATTCAATCTCTCATTGCATACTTGTGAGTATGGGCAGTAAGACAAACCGCATTAATTATGCTAACGACATAACCCGAAACTGACCTCAAGAGAAAACTATTGCCAAAATCTAACATCCTTTATCTGATAATGATCTTTTCTATTCTTTTACGCACACACACTAGCAAACATGGGTTCAAATCACAGTTGTTGTAGAAATAAAGACTGATGGCTACAAAATTCTCTAAGTACAAATGCTGCTGATCTCAGAGTTTGCTGCTGACCAACAAACTGCTGCGGATAAGCTTATCTGCAGCGGATACTTGTTCTTCTGCTGAAGAACAAATCTGCTGTGGATAGCCTTATCTGCTGAAGACCAGAGTTGCTGCGGATAGGCTTCTCAGCAGCATCAACACTTGATGTTGCTGATAGGCAAATCATCAGCAGCTTTGGATGGTTGCATCTTGCTGCTGATCAACAACTCTGCTGCTGATAGTTATTCATCTATTGAAGATCAAACGTTGCAGCTGACCAGCCTTGCAAAAGCAAAAGCAACCATTACCACTGACAACTTTCGGCTACACCACTGACACACTCCATGCAGAAAGAATGTCACTGGTGCAGACAATAAAGCACTACAACGCTCTTCTCCAAGCATGCAAGCAATGATGCCTAAGAAGACGTTTGAGTAAAGTTAACCTTTGTAGTTATTATTATTGTCTGTATATGTAGAATAGCTTCAATACAAGATCAACGGTCTGTGTTAGATCTGATCCTTAGAATCAAGGGTCTGTCTTGATTCTAAGTTACTATATAAGTAGTACTTAGAGTCATTGTAAAAAGAACTTTTGCTTAAGAGTTTTCTCTGTAATCTTGTAACACTTGAAGCTTAATACAAAATTGCATTTATCAGTATTCTTCTTGTCTACTTGTTTACTTTGCTTAAGTTGTGATTGTTTCCGCCAATCTCAATTGGAATAGAACCATCTTGTATTTACCGATCTTACAAGTGGTATCAGAGCTTTGGCTCACAGATTAAACAAACTCACATTTGTTAAATTATTCTCTGGTTCTATTCTTATCTATCTCTTTTCTAAAAGTCACTCATTGTCTAAAAGACAGAAATGGCTCAAAACAATGGATTTGAAGATATTGGAAGCATCAACAGACCACCAAGACTGGTGTGTGGTGAAGATTACGATATGGGGAAGAACATAATGGAAAGCTTCTTCTGCTATCAGGAATATGGGATGTGGAAATCCATTAAAGATGGACCATACATACCCATGGTGTCCTCTGCTGATTCCGAAGGTGCACTGGTTCCCAAAGAACCCTCCAAGTACTCTGATGAAGACATCAAGAAAATGGAGGTAGACTTTAAAGCCTTGGGAGCCATTCAAATGTGCTTACCAAATGAAGTTTTTCACAACTTCAGAGGTTACAAAACTGCTAAGGAGCTATGAGAGGCTCTTAGGAAGATGTTTGCTGGCTCAGAGGAAGTCAAAGAAAACAGAAGGGACATCCTGAAGCAGCAGTATGAAAACTTCGTCTGGAAGGAAGGTGAGTCCCTAACTGTTTTACATAACAGATTTACTTATCTTGTAGGTGAGCTGCAGTGCTCAAAGGTGAAGCTGGAGAATGAAGATATTCTAAAAAAATTCATCAGGTCTTTACCTAGCTACTGGACAATCTACACAGTGTCCATTAGAAGAACTGAAAATCTGAAGACTCTCCAAATGACTGAGCTCTTTGGTATGCTGAAAACCTATGAGCTAGAGATGATTCAGGCAAAAGAACGAAGCTCAAGCTATCAAAATGCCTCTGCATCCACCACTACCTCCGCCCTCCACTCTGACCACTCAGGTCCTAGTTCCAGCAACTACTATCCTCCCATTGTCACCCATCCACAAACTCCAACCTCTCAAACAAACACCTCACCATTTCTCCTAGAAGCTCCTCCTCAAACCTCAACCTCTGCTGCTTTTGTTTTTGAAAACTCAAGCAACATGTCCTTTATCAAGGAGAATCTGAAATGCTTCCATCCAGATGACTTAGAAGAAATGGACATACATCACTCGTATGCCATGCTCTCTATAAGAGCAAAATGGTTCTACTCTAGAACCGGAAGACCCATTCCAAGCAACAACTCCAACACCAGAGTTGGATTGGATAAAAGCAAACTAAGATGTTACAACTGTAACCAACTGGGTCATTTTGCTAGAGAATGCAAGGCACCAAGAGCCAATCCAGCTACTCCTCAATCAAGACAAGCTCACCAAGCCCAACCCAGACAACAACAGCAATAAGCTACTCCTCCAGTTCAAACTGCAGCCTGTGCAACTGTTGGAACTTTTGACTTCGACTGGAGCTTCCAGTATGAAGAGCTGCCTGCCAACAACCGAGCGCTTATGGAAGACACAACTGAGATACCGCCTCAGGTATATGAACATCTCTATTCCCAAGCTTGTATTGATAAGGTGTTAGGCTACATAAAGCATAATCAAAACCTTATAGATCAAAATGAAGAGTTTCATCAAATGAAATCTGAATTCATAAAGGTAGAAAACAGTTATAACGAAAAAATTAACTGCCTAAAGAAAGAGATTTCATTACTAAAACATGAACAAACCAATCTTGAAACTCAGATTGATGATCTACTGGCTAGACTAAAAGCTACCAGAGCAGAATTGGCAGAACAAAAAGTTCATGTTGATAAATATGAATTTGCATCTAAAAATCTGCAAAGACTTTTAGATGCTCAAATTCATGAAAAGGTAAAAACTGGTCTGGGGTATCATGGTGAACAATACCAAGCCGTTGCACCTCCTGCTGACTACGTTACCATCCATGAACCAAGCTTCAATATCTCAAATCTTGAAAAGGCTAACCGAGATCTTGATCCTTAAATATATGAACCACTGGTGCAAGAATACACTAACTCATCAGAATTTGAGTCATCTTGCTCAGAGTCCACTAAAACTGAGGAGATCTCATCACCAGTACAAGTACCAAAGCCTGTTCTTGAAGTCATTCAAACAAGTACTTCTGTTCCTTTACCAGCCGCTCCGGTTCCTATACCTTTCAACCAAATCAAAATTAGCTATCCTCCAGAAGGAAGAAAGCTAAATGCTGAAAAGGGGCAGTCTTCAACCTCAAAGCCTCAAAGAAAGGTGTTTGACATATGCCATAAGCCTGGAGAAAAAGTTCCATGTGTTCAAAAGACATTGGAAGAAACTACTTTTGAGCACAACAAAGCTCACCCTTGGAACTTCAAAGATCTTTTCAAAAGAAAGGATTATGTTTATCTTTCAAGGGACAAACTGGCAAAATCATGCTTTGTTTGTGGAAAATATAACCACACTGCCAGCACCTGCTTCTACTACCTTCAGCAGCAAGGAAACCTCAGGCAACGTGCTTTTGAGAAGACAAAGAAGAACAAACAGGTAAGAAGGTTTGAAGCAAAGATAACTCAATTCAGAAACTCTCTTTCTCCACCAAGGGAGCAGTTGTCAAAATCTCAACAGACGTGCATCATCTGTGGTGAATCAGACCACTTTGCTGCAAATTGTCAATTTAACCCTTTCAACCAGATCCTTCATCAAGCCCTCAAAGACGAAAGGTAAAGATGGATCAGCATACAGCGGTTGTTAAACCATCAGCAGCCAGAAAAAATGTTGGTAATCAAGTGAAGCACAAGCAACCTAAAGACAAGCTTTCAACAGCAACCAAATCTGCTGTTGCTCAACCAAAACCATCAGCAGCAACAACATCTGTTGCTGATAAGCTTAAATTAGCAGCTGCTGAGAAGCCAAAGCCATCAGCAGCAACAAAATCTGCTGCTGATAAGCCAAAATCCCCAGCAGCAAAATCTGCTGCTGCTGAAAAACAGCCATCAGCAGTCAAAGCAAAATCAGCTGCTGACAAAGAAAAGAGAACAGGAAGACCATCTCCTTAACAATGGAAAGCCAAGATCCCAATTTCTATCACTCCAAGACTTATCATTGGTTCCGTTGAATGCACACATGGTGAATCTAACATTCCAAGAACCCTTTTCTTCAAGGATGCAAGCTCTTGGACTCCTCCCACTAACTAGATCTCTATCAAGTGCAGGGACTGCCAGGTCACAAGAATAACACCTGGGTGGTAGACAGTGGCTATTCCAGGCACATGACAGGTAACAGATCCATCCTCTCCAACTTCAGACATTTCAATGGAGGATATGTTGCCTTTGGAAGTGACTCAAAGGGGGGATCCATTATTGGACAAGGAACTGTGTCCAACGAAAGAATGAGCATTGATAAGGTCAACTATGTCAAAGAATTGGACTTCAATCTCATGAGTGTTTCCAAGGTCTGTGACCAAAAGCATTGGATGCTCTTCACAGATAAAGAATGCTTCGTACCGTCTCCTGGCATATCCATACCTCCTCTAGAAAAGATTTTATTAACTGCTCAGAGAAAAGAGAATATCTATGTACTGGACATGAATGAAGTCACTCCATCTGGGAGTGTTTCCTGTTTTCTGTCAAAAGCCTCAGTTGATGAATCAGCTCTTTGGCACAGGAGATTAAGTCATGTTAATATCAAAACTATTAACAAACTGGTAAAGGACAATCTTGTCAGAGGGCTTCCTGACAAAGAATTCCAGCTAGAAGACCACTACATTGCTTGCATAAAGGGGAAGCAACACAAGAGTTCTCACAAGACCAAGACCTTGAATACAAATGACACTCCACTACAGCTGCTGCACATGGATCTCTTTGGTCCTACAAATGTCATGTCAATGGGCAAGAAGTCATACTGTCTGGTGATAACTGATGACTACACCAGATTCTCATAGGTATACTTCTTGAGAACTAAAGATGAAACTGCTGAAATTCTCAAATCCTACATTCTTATGGTAGAGAATCAAAGCAATCAAAAGGTGAAGATCATAAGGTGTGATCAGGGCACAAAGTTCAAGAACCACACTTTAAACTGTTTCTGTGAAAGCAAGGGGATAGAAAGACAATACAGTGCTCCAAGAACTCCTCAACAAAATGGAGTTGCTGAAAGGAGAAACAGAACTCTAATTGAGTCAGCAAGATCTATGTTGGCTGACTCAAAACTGCCTCACATTCTGGGCAGAAGTAGTTAGCACAGCCTGCTATGTGCAAAATAGAGTTCTCATCGTCAAGCCCCTCAACAAGACACCTTATGAACTTTGGTTTCAAAGAGTTCCATACATTGGGTTTCTAAAGCCCTTTGGGTGTCCATGCACCATTCTCATCACACATGAGGTTCTTCCAAAGTTTGGTGCCAAGTCTGATGAAGGATATTTTGTAGGCTATTCCTCTCAATCAAAGGCCTACAGAGTATTCAATTCAAGAACAAGAATTATGGATGAATCAGCAAATGTGGAATGTAGAGAAAACATCGTCTGTGAGCAGGGAAAATGCCCAAACTGGCTCTTTGACATAGACTCCTTCTCCCAAATATTTGAGCCTCTCACCTTCTCAAATATGGAGTCTAACTGTACACAAACACCTGCCTCCACTTCATCCACTGACTACAGACTGGATTTTCCCAAACCTTCTATCCGTCTGCGAAGACCATCCATTGATCCTCCATCAGTTGTGGAAGCAATTGAAGCAAGCGAAGCTGAAACAAGACTCTCAAATGTCACCAGCAGCAGCCTGTCTGAAACTAAAAATTTAGATGAAGACTCTTCGATAAATGTTGTAGATAATGTTGATGCTATTGCTGAAAATATTGATGTGGCTGCTGATATTGAAGACTCTTCCACCATGAATGAAAAGACCCCTGATCAAAATCAAAGCAATCTGGGGAAGGGGATACAGCTGGAGGTGGTACCAGCACAGAGGATCCACAAAGAACATCCTCAAGAAAATATTATTGGCCAAGTCCATCAATGAGTTCTCACAAGAAGCAAATCTCACGAGGCCAATATATGCTTGTTTTCATGTTTTCTATCTAGGTGGAACCCAAGAAGATAGATGAGGCACTCAAACACATCAGCAGGATTGAGGCAATGCAGGAAGAGTTACTGCAATTGAAAAGGCAGGATGTCTGGAAACTTGTTGATCTTCCACCAGGTCAATATGCTATTGGCACACGATGGGTTTTCAGGAACAAGCAAGATGAGAGAGGCATTGTAGTAAAAAACAAAGCCAGACTTGTAGCTCAAGGCTACACTCAGGAAGAAGGAATTGACTATGATGAAGTCTTTGCTCCTGTTTCCAGGCTGGAGGCCATCAAAATCTTCCTGGCATATGCTGCATCCAAGAATTTCACTGTCTATCAAATGGATGTAAAGAGTGCCTTTCTGTATGGAAAGATTGGTGAGGAAGTATACGTCAAACAACCTCCAGGATTTGTAGATCCTGCACATCCTACTCAAGTGTTTAAACTAGACAAAGCTCTGTATGGCTTACATCAAGCACCAAGAGCCTGGTATGAAACTTTGTCAAGATATCTACTAAGCAACAACTTCAGAAGGGGTGCTATTGACCAGACCTTGTTTATCAAAGATGAAGGGGGAGAAATCTTACTAGTTCAAATCTATGTTGATGATATCATCTTTGGATCAACAAGGAAAAAGCTATGCAAAGACTTTGAGATTCTGATGCATTCAAAGTTTGAAATGAGTTCAATAGGTGAACTAAATTTCTTCTTGGGTCTACAAGTCAAACAAGTCCCAAATGGAATCTTCTTCAGCCAATCCAAATATGTAAAAAGCATTTTGTAAAGATTCAAGATGGCTGACTTCTCTTCTGCAAGAACCCTATGCAAGTGCACCATTAGCTGACTCCAGACAAAGATGGCCAAGACACTGATCAACATCAGTACCATGCAATGATAGAGTCTCTCATGTATCTCACTTTCTCAAGGCCAGATATCATGTTTTCAGTATGTCTCTGTGCAAGATTTCAAGCAGCTCCAAAGGTTTCACATCTTCAAGCTGTCAAGAGAATTATTAGATACCTAAAAGGAGCCCCATGACTTGGGCTTTGGTACTCTAAAGACGACAAGTTCAATCTGTATGCATACACTGACAGTGATTACGGGGGAGGAAACTTGGACAAAAAGTCTACATCAGGGGGATGTCAGTTTCTGGGAGGAAGACTGATTTCATGGCAGTGCAAGAAGCAAACATGTGTTTCAACTTCTACAGCTAAAGGAGAATACATTGCAGCTTCAAGTTGCTGTGCACAAGTCATCTGGATACAAAATCAAATGCTGGATTATGGGATGACTTTCATGGCAACTCCAATTCACATTGACAACATGAGTGCTATATCAATCACAAACAATCCAGTGCAGCACTCCAAGACAAAACACATTGACATCAGGTATCATTTCATAAGAGATCAAGCTGAGAAAAAGAGGATTATTTTAACAAAAGTTCATACAAATGAGCAATATGTTGATTTGTTTACAAAACCTTTTGATGAAGCTAGATTTAGATATTTAGTTGAATCCATTGGTATGATGAACTTTGATTAAAATCTATCTCGAAAATTCTTTTTAAAATGTGTTTTGTCTTTTGCTGTAAATAAAAGTTATAAGTCAGCAGCATTTTTGTCCTTCAGCTGCTGACAGGTTTAATCTTCAGCAGCAAAGGATTTGCCACCGACTGCTTTAAGTTATCAGCAGGAACAAGTTTCCTACGGATAGCTTTAAGGCTGTCAGCAGCGACATCCTTGCTGCAGATCATTGAATCCATCAGCAGCAATTGAGTTCGCTGCTGACAGACTTAACCTCCCGCAGCAACCAAGCTTACAGCGGACAGGCTTATTCATCCACAGCAACTAATTTTGCTGCTGATGGGTAAATTTTTGTCCAAATTAACTTTTACCCGCTGTAAAAATTAACGTCAATCTTTACCATGACTGCCTCGGTGTATTACAGCTGTAACAGTAAAAGGTGAATGAGGTTGTACTGTACAAGTCATTTTGCTTTTTCCCTCCTCTGTCGTTATAAGAACAAATCAAATTTTCTTACCACCTCTTCACATTCAATTTCACCCTAAACCCACATCACTTTCTCTCAAGTCACCACCACATTCAAAGCCTTCCATCCTTAAAACATTCAAAGCCTTACATATTCTTAAACCTTCAAACCATCCCTCCAAAATCAAACAACAATGACAGACATCAATAACCCTGACGATAAGTTCTCCCCGTACCACAACCTTACAGCATACTTAACCAAGGGAAAGAAATCCGAAGGATTCAATGATATGATCGACTTCCTATGCTGATCAAAGATCCATTTTGCCCTCACAACCAACCCTACAATATATATCCCTCACATGGAGGATTTCTGGAATACCACCGTCTACTCTACCGAACAGGGGATTCCCCAAATAAAAGCCAAGGTAGACGGAAAGGACATCATCATCTCTGAAGCTACCCTCCGAAAACATCTTAAGCTTCAAGATAAGGGAGCAGCCATCTCATACTCAAAGGATGAGTATATGAGGACCTTTATATCCATAGGGTACACTGGAAATCAAAATGAGTATACAATAGAGAAGGCGCTGATGGGCCCTCCATGGAAGTATCTCTGCCACACTCTTCTCCAATGCATATCTCAGAAGAGAAGTGGATGGCATCAAGTGAGTTCCGCACTTGCCTCTGCTTTCCATGGTATGATTACTGGCCTAGGTTTCAACTTTGCACACCTCATCTTTGAGGGTTTGAGATATAATCTTCAAGAGGCTGCAAAGCAACAACTTTTTATGTACCCAAGATTCTTACAGGAGGTTTTCAACGACAAACTAAAAGAACTTTCAAAACCTGCAAGAATCTACATCATGTTGGGACATAAAAATAATATTTTTCAAAGTATGAGAACTGTTTCCAAAAAGTTCTCAGGGTCAATGTTCCATTGTTATCTACAATGCTGAACATACAAAGTACCCCGGGTGACAATTCATCATTCCCAGCTGATACTGATCCAACACCCTCCACATCACATCATGAACAACAATCTGCTTCCACCATTCGAACCCCTGTGCATACTACTAAGGATGCACAGGTACAAAAAGTACTTACATCTGTTTTGGATGTTATCGTTCAACTGGAACAAAGGGCCCCAGTTGCTACGACATACACCAGAAAAACGAGCAAGAAGACTCCTTCTCTTCTTGTCTCAAAGGCCCAAACCCAACCTCTAAGCCTTCATTCAGAATCCCAACATTCTGATGAGAATACCAAAAGGGATAGCCACAACACTAGAGAGACTTCCTTGTAGCCTCTCTATTAGGATCAGGATCACATCCCGGATCCATAGAGCAACCCCCTGAGCCATTCCATTATTTCTCTTCTCTGAACCTAAGTGCAGAGGCACCTGGTCAAGATGATATACCTTCTCTAACAACCACTATATCAGAGGTATTGATTGACTTGGCTGCTGGCGCACCCAACCCAGATTCCTCACCCAAGAAGGTTCACTCTGCTAGTATTGATAGAGTGAATGTGGAAAGGGCTATCACTACTCCTGGTACATCAACTGCCCAGGAGGACAGTGATAACATAGCTAAGACCCTAACCATGGCAACTCCCAGTGAGGGTGTTTCCTGTGAAACACTCTTCACTAAAAGGAATCCCAGGTGCCAATAAAACCAGGGTGATGGGGATGCAGAGGCTATGCCTAAGGCCCCATCTAGCTCCAAGGATTCCACAACTGTGGATGAGGACAGACTGAAACTTCATAACTTGGAATTGACGGCCAGGGTGGCAATGCTAGAGGCTGAAGTGTCCAAACTAAGACACCAAGTCTCTATGCATGAAGCCCATCAATGCCCAACTGTGCCTACTCCCTCTCTTGTATCAGTGGGAACTCAAACAGATATATCCCTTTTCACTGATGCAACCAAAAAGGGGGACGTGGTTACCAAGGAAGATGATACTAACATCCTCGAAGAATGGATACAAGAGCAGTCTGTGTTTCAAAGTTCCCTATACAAACATGCTTTTGTTCAAATCCATGACTTGCCAGACTCAGTAGATGAAGAGGAAGATGTCACTGAGGATTGGAAGTTAGTTGTTCGAGCTGTTGATGAGGTGATACAAGAAGAAACTCTCCATGAAGACACACCTCCATCATTCAGCCTTCTTCCTGAAGCTGCAGCCATAATAAGTCATTCATCTACCCCCCAACTCTTCCCAACTTCAAAGAAGCTAGAATTTGACTCCATTCTAGCTTGGGGATATAATGAAAAAGCTGAGAGATTCTGGATTGGATGGGAGTTTAGTGGAGTAGAAGAGCTAAACTGCAACTCTCTTAATGCCCTCCAAGTTCTCAATCTGTATCTGACAAAATGTGTCAACACTTCATCAGATCTCTCAGCAGAACTTGCAATCAGCAGGTTCTATGACTTAATGGAGGATAACATGCCCTGGTTTGAAAGACTACTAAAAGAAGCAAACAGGGCGGCTTATCCTGAATCTTCATCAGCAGCAGAACAAAGACTGGCTCCGAGAAGACTTGACATAATCAGGAGCAGTACTTTGACTGAAGAAGAGGTTATCTGCTGGAGAAGATTCCTGTACAACATAATGGTCAGGGATGTAGAAGTGCAAGGATGGATAAGCACTGACTCCCATGACTTCACCTTCTTCCTGAGCAATGGATCTTCTCTCTCAATCAACATCAAAGAGATCTTGCTCCTACCTTCAGCTTTCCTGCACAAAGTCTTTGAGCTCAGATCACTCATCTTTAATGTCAACTCCTTAGAAAGTCAAGAAATGATCAAAATCATCAAGGTTTCTCTTTAGAAGGAGGAACCTAGATCTGACTCAGACCTATCCTTTCTCTCTTCTCCAACAGTTAGACTAAACACAGAAGAAGAATCAAAGAGAAGAGACGAGGAAAAGATGAAAGAAGCATGGAAAGAAGTGACAGGTACGGAATGGAAAGAAGATGAAGAAAGTTCCCTTCCCTTGTCCATTCCCTAACATGCCAATGAAGCTAAAGCTGAGATCTCAACAGCATCTACTACACCTACTGTTGTGGTCCATGAAGCTGAAGCAGATGCATCCAACAAAGATAAGGGAAAGGGACTAATGACCAAAGAAGATGAAGAAAGAATTGAGAAGGAGAAGAAAGAAAAGGAGGATAGAAGAAGAAGAAGAGTAGAAGAGGAGATGGCTGAACTAAAGAAAGCTCAAGACAGACTCACAACCATTCTCCTTAGAGAACAACAGATCCAGCTGTATGCAAAACAGCTGGATGATCTGAAAGTAAAAATTCCTGCAGTTTATCAAATTGAAGAAGATGAAGCTCTTGCTCTTCAAATGCAGGAATAATTCGATAGAGAAGAAGAGATACAGAAGAAGAAGAAAGAGGCTAAGTTCAGAATAACTAATTCTGAACTAGCCAAAGAAATGAGAGAGGAATGGGTAACGGCTCTGATTTCTCAAGGTGAGGATGTAGACTACCTTGAGAAACTATCAAATAAAGAAATCTACAGAGCCTTCATGGGTCAGCAGGGTCAATTGGCAAACAAGAAAAAGGCTGAAGAAGAAGAAAAAGCCAAACAAAAGTCCAAGACGACTATTGCCTTTAACCGAAGATCCCATGAAGAAAGGAAAATCATGATTGACTTCTTTAAGGCTAGAGGAGAGAGTGGAAAGAGGTTAGGTCCCATGAACTTCATAAACCTGCAAGCCCTCTACCTTAAGGTCAAGAAGGATGAGGAAGAAAGACCGGGGAAGAAAGGCTCCAAGAAAAGGGTAATCATTCAAGAAGAAGAAAGGAAAACAAAGAAACCCAATCCTTCTCCCTCACCCAACACTTCCTCAATCCAACAACCTTCCACTCTCCATCCTAGACCTCCCTCCTCTCCACCATCAAAGTCCAAATCATCACACCCAGCTCCTACTCATCAACAACCTCCCAAAAAGAAAAACAAACCTACTTCCAAACCAGAAGACTCAAGAGAAATAATTAGATGGTCATACAGCTCTCAAGACCAATGGTTTGAAGTTTTTAGGGGGAGGACAGAAGTTAAAGGATCAATTTATACATCTGTGGATGAGGTACTACAGCTTCCAGATTCTGATCTAAGAAGAATGATGGAGCTGGGTGAAGTCAATGAGCCCATGAATGAAGGTGGGAGACATCTGCTGCTGGCAATCAAACATCACTTCAACCCCAGCAGAGATGAAACCCTTGAAGTTAAATCTCTCCAATCTCACTCTCCATTCATCAGCTGGTCCTACAATGCTGAAAAAGATGAGTTCACATTGACAGATGTTAAAGGACAGAAGATGAGATGTTCAAGCAAAACTATCTTCAAAATAGCCAACAAAGACATCAAGACTCTATCTGAGCTTCCTCTTAACAATCCCAGCAAGGACCAGAGAGGATATGAGGTTGAAAGAATTGTCAGCCACATGCAAAAGCTTCAGCAACAAAAGCAGTAAGAAAGTTTTAGTAGCATCAGTCTAGGGGGAGTTTGTAGAAATAAAGACTGATGGCTACAAAATTCTCTAAGTACAAATGCTGCTGATCTCAGAGTTTTCTGCTGACCAACAAACTGCTGCGGATAAGCTTATCTGCAGCGGATACTTGTTCTTCTGTTGAAGAACAAATCTGATGTGGATAGCCTTATCTGCTGAAGACCAGAGTTGCTGCGGATAGGCTTCTCAGTAGCATCAACGCTTGATGCTGCTGACAGGCAAATCATCAGCAGCTTTGGATGGTTGCATCTTGCTGCTGATCAACAACTCTGCTGCTGATAGTTATTCATCCATTGAAGATCAAACGTTGCAGCTGACCAGCCTTGCAAAAGCAAAAGCAACCATTACCACTGACAACTTTCGGCTACACCACTGACACACTCCATGCAGAAAGAATGTCACTGGTGCAGACAATAAAGCACTACAACGCTCTTCTCCAAGCATGCAAGCAATGATGCCTAAGAAGACGTTTGAGTAAAGTTAACCTTTGTAGTTATTATTATTGTCTGTATATGTAGAATAGCTTCAATACAAGATCAACGGTCTGTGTTAGATCTGATCCTTAGAATCAAGGGTCTGTCTTGATTCTAAGTTACTATATAAGTAGTACTTAGAGTCATTGTAAAAAGAACTTTTGCTTAAGAGTTTTCTCTGTAATCTTGTAACACTTGAAGCTTAATACAAAATTGCATTTATCAGTATTCTTCTTGTCTACTTGTTTACTTTGCTTAAGTTGTGATTGTTTCCACCAATCTCAACTGGAATAGAACCATCTTGTATTTACCGATCCTACAGTTGTAATTTAAGATTAAGTTTCCACACTACTAGTGATTCAAAGACGCATACATCCTATTGACAATTCAAATTACTTGTAAATAAGCAAATTAAAACCATAAAAATTTACACAATTAAGTAAGCATGACGCAATCATTTCCCATATGAGCAGTTTGTGATGTTTAGATCATTTCTGATGTACTATCATTTCCTCTTTTCTCAAGTTAACTTTGAAATTTTCCATTTTTTTTTTTGTAAAATGTTTTTAAAAGTTAAAAGAACTATACAGAAAACTTAAAAGAAAATAAAAATTTAACTTTCATGAGTTGAATTGATTTAAGAAAAACAAGTTTTCACTCAGGATTGAACATTCCTATCAAGTTGACAAGATGCTCAAAACGGGATCGATCAAATGCCTTTGTGAAAAGGTCAGCAAGATTGTCATCCGTGTGAACTTTAACAAGTTCAGTTAAATGCTTTTCAACATAATCACAGATGAAATGATGGCGAATTTCTATATGTTTTGTTTTGGAATGTTTCACCGGGTTATTTGTGATGGACATTGTGGCATTGTTGTCAATGAACAAAGGAGTTCCAGTGAAGTTCAAGCCGTAGTCTCTCAATTGCTGCTGTATCCACAATATCTGAGAACAACCACTCGCCGCAGCAATGTATTCTGCTTCACAAGTTGAGACAGAAACCGTTGACTGCTTCTTATACTACCAGGAAACTAGTCTGTCTCCTAAGAATTGACATCCACCAGAAGTTGACTTTCTATCAAGGTTACAACCGCCATAGTCTGAATCAGTGTAGGCTTTGAAGTTGAATGATTGTTGCTTAGAGTACCAAATACCCAATCGAGGTTTCCCCTTCAAGTATCTAAAAATTCTCTTCACGGCTATCATATGTGACTCCTTCGGTTGAGACTGAAACCTTGAGCACAAGCACACAACAAACATTATATCGGGTCTTGAAGCTGTGAGATACATAAGTGATCCGATCATCCCACGGTACAATATGAAATCCACATCCTTTCCATCTTTGTCAGGATGCAGACCATGATTGACTGGGATAGGTGTGCCATAAGTACTGCTATCATTCATCTTGTATTTTGACAAGATGTCCTGCACATACTTAGTTTGATGTAGATAAATGTCATCCTCTCTTTGACTGACTTGCAGACCCAGGAAGAATGACAATTCACCCATGTTACTCATTTCAAACATGGACTTCATCACCTGCTCGAATTCCCTACACATCCCTTCATTTGTAGATCCAAAAATAATGTCATCGACATATACTTGTACAAGGAGAATATCACCTCCTGCTTTCCTAATGAAGAGGGTCGAGTCAATCTGTCCACAGTCGAAACCATTAGACAATAGATGCTTAGATAATGTCTCATACCATGCCCGCGGTGCTTGATGAAGACCATAAAGTGCTTTGTCGAGCTTATACACTTTATTGATATTATGCGGATCTTCAAAGCCGGGAGGTTGAGTGACATAGACCTCTTCATGTACTTTTCCATATAGGAAAGCACTCTTCACATCTAGTTGATAGACCTTGAAGCCGACATATGTGGCATAAGCCAAGAACAGTCGAATGGCCTCAATTCTAGTAACTGGGGCATATACTTTCGTGTAATCCAAGCCCTCTTGTTGATAAAAACCCTGAACAACCAATCTTGCTTTGTTCTTCACAACCACATGACGATCATCCGTCTTGTATTTGAACACCCATCTAGTTCTAATTGGCTGAAAGCCTTTTGGCAAGTCAACCAAATCCCACACGTGCAACTTTTGGAATTGAGACAATTCATCTTGCATCGCCTCAATCCAGCAGTTGTCCGCAAGAGCTTCCTTCACATTCTTCGGCTCTAACTGGGACACAAATGCAGCTTGCAGACATGTTTCCATGACACCAGTGTCAAGTATCTCCGAGTAAAGACTAGTGTTCTCTGTAATAGTTCGATGACGAGTCTGAACACCGGCATGAGGATCACCAATAATGTTGTCGATTGGATGATTCTTATGCACTCTCGTCTCTGGTACATTCGGTTCCTGAATTTCTGAATCGAGATTCGTGCTTAACTCCCCCATTTCCTGTGTTCCAGAAGAAGAAGATTCAATGTTAATTGGATCAGCCGGAGCTTCGTTTCCTACAGTTGTGTTAGGATTAGCTTGAGCGTCATCTCCATCAACATGAACATCTTCACTGTTATCACTGTCATGAGTTCCAGATGCAGCATTGGAATCAGGAGTTACAATCGGTACAGTAGCATGAGTAGAGAAACTAGAGTCATCGCCGCCACCCAATAATTCATAAACATTTGCGGCGTCAACTGCAGATAGATCTGGAAGATTGAATGACTTGAATAGCGCATCATAATCAAAACCCCAAGCTGGACCTGTTGGTTCTGGTGGAATGCTGTGTTTACTGCAATCCACTTCAAACCATTCCTCGACAGTACGAGTTCCTATATTGTACACTCTCTTGCAAGGCGAGTTGGCAACGTATCCTAAGAAGATGCCTTCCACCGCTTTTGCATGAAACTTAGACTGATAGTCTTTGTATTGTAGCAATAAGGAACAGGGACTACCGAAAGGAACTAGGTAATCAAGATTGGGAAGTCGATTGTTGATCAACTCGTAACAAGTCTTGTTGTGCCTCTTCACAACCAGAACTCTGTTTAAGACGTGACAAGCTGTATTAACTGCTTCTGCCCAGAAAGTGATAGGAAGCTTTGCATCCGACAGCATAGTCCTTGCAGTCTCAATCAATGTTCTGTTCTTCCGTTCTGCAACTCCATTCTGCTGAGGTGTGTACGGGGCACTGAATTCGTGACAGATCCCCTTCTTGAGACAGAAAATTTCCATCAAATTATTCTTGAACTCAGTTCCGTTGTCACTCCTTATTCTTCTAACCTTCAGCTTGCAAAGAGATTCCAAGCTCAGGATCAGGTACTGAAGAATATCAGCAGTCTCGTCCTTTGTACCTAAAAATGCACCCAAGAAAAACGTGAAAAATCATCAGTTATAACCAGACAGAACGACTTACCTCCAATACTCCTGATACTTATGGGGCCAAACAGATCCATGTGTAATAGCTCCAAAGGGGTATAAATGGAGTTTTGGAGCTTGGGCTTGTGAGACTTCCACTGCTGTTTGCCCTTTTTACAAGGCATACAGTCATCTGCAACGGTAAATCTCAGCTTAGGAACCCCGGTTACCAAACCGTTTCGGACAAGATGGTTCATTTTATGATAAGAAATATGTCCGAGTTTCCTATGCCACAAGATAGAGTTAAGCACTGTCGCTTTGTTAAGCAAACAAGTAGCAACTGATGAGGTGGTTGTTGCCATGCTCATATCAATCTGATAGGTGTCGTTTGTCCTTGGCGCTTTCATCAGGATCCAATCTTCAGGAACTCAGCAGGTTGAGGTGGTTGAGAATCAAGCATTCATTTTTATCAAACATCACCGAGTACTCTTTGTCGCACATTTGGGAGACACTCAGCAGGTTATGCTTCAGCTGCTCGCAAAAGTTGACATTGTCAAAACTGACACAACCATTTGATACCACGCCTTGACACGTGATACTGCCGCCTTTCTCTCCAGCAAAGGCCACATAGCCACCTCTGAATGGTTTCACGTCTTGAAGAAAGGCCATGTTTCCTGTCATGTGCCGGGAGCATCCACTATCTACATACCAGCGGTTAGAGATAGTACACTTCGGACGTCCCTGCACGAGTCACAAAAAGAATTAGTTAGTTTTGGAGACCCAAGCCATAGTGGTCTTGGGTCGTCCATCCTTTTCAAAATAAACTACCTCTTTTAACTCGCAGTCGTGATGACTGTTTAAAATGGATGAATCTTTAAAAGAATTAGGACTAGGAGAATGAGAATTTTTAGATTTGATAGTCCAGGACCTCTTCTTTTTCTTAATCGGAACAGTAGACTTATGTTCAACAACAGCAGGTGAACTGGTGGAAGCGTCACCTGATTGAACTCCAGTTAGCTGTTCTAGCTTTCTCAACCTCTTATTCCTTCTCCTTCTCTGTGGCTTTGAGAGTTTCACGATAGGTTTCTCACCAGTACGTGTACTACCAGAGGTAGATACACAAGGTACAACAGGTTGCTTTACCTTTCTTGAAACAGATGGTTTGGCCTCAGATTTGATCTTTGGCTTTTCCATCGGTTTAACTGATGGTTTCACCACATTTGTTTTGGACATTTAGGAGGTTTCACTGATGGCGACTTAGGGACGACAGCCGGTTGTGAAACAATAGGCCGTTTCCCTTGGTTCTTTAAAGGACAGTTCACAAAAATGTGACCAACCAAGCCACAGTGAAAGCAAGTCCTCTTATCTGTGTAAGTCCTCCTATAAGGCTCATTAGATCTTGCATTAGATGACTCAGCATTATGAGCAGGAGGAGTTGGTTTGTGAACAGGAGTTTGACCCGATACAAATTGGTTCTTGGGAGTTTAGTATTTTTGCAAATTTTCTTTGTAACCAAGCCATAGTGAGCTGAAAAAGCCTTTTTCTTTACTTGATTAAGATTTTTATACCCCCCATAAAGCATTACCTTTAATTTATCATTAGATTCAATGATATCGGGTTCAGTTAAAATACAGTTATCACTATTAGTGATAATGTTTTTCTTGACTTTCTGTTCAGATAACAACTCCTCAGATACTACTTCTTCAGGGCAAGTGTTAACCGACCCATCATCAGAAGCAGTAAAGAACTCTTCATTAGATGTGGAGTTAGCCTTACTTGAGGAATCATCCTTTTTAGAGGAATCATCCTTTCCTGAGGACTCATCAAGACAAGTTAGATCAATGTCTACTAAGCTGTTGATAAACTTCCCGCTAACTGGTGGAGGAATGGCATTAGTACCCAGACCTAAGCCATTCATTTGCCTCACTACAGATTCGTAGTGTTCCACCACAAAATGAGAGTTTTTCAACTTCTCATTAGAACATTTCAACTGCAAGATTTCATTTTGCAGCTTGTTAATTTCATTGTTCCTTTTCTCTAACCCCTTATATGCAATATCCAAGTGAAGATGTTGATCGCTCATTTTTAGTGAATACTCACGTTTTTCCTTTTTCAACGTTTAAATTGAATCTTTAAACGTTTTTCGTTTTCTTTATAACTTAGAGCTGCAATGCGAAGGGGTTCGACCTTGTCTTGAATCTTAGAATTTTCAAGTTTTAAGCCTAGACATTTAGAACAAGAAATAACAGAAAAATGATTAGAATCTACCTCAGTTGATGAACTTGTTTCCTCTCCAATAGCCATGAGAGAAACAGCAGTAGTAGATTCCTCTTGATCAGCAACGGAAGTTTCCTTTTCCTCACCTTCTTTTTCCTCAGCTTCCTTTTTCTCAGCTTCCATCAACTCCATGATCTCAGCCATGAGACCAACCTGAGTTTGTGCAATGATGGCATCTTCCAGATGAACACCCCAATCAAATTTGTCGTCCCGTTGAGCTACTAGTGCATTGGACGAACCACCGTGGCTTTGATTGTGGTTGTTTGTGTTGTTGTAGCCATGGCTGTTTCCTTGGCTAGGTCTGGTGAAACCCGAAGCTGGTGCTCTGTCTTTCTGACATTCACGAGCAAAGTGTCCAAAGTTTAGACACTTATAGCATTTGGCCTTGGATTTGTCAAAACCAACCTTGGCATTAGAATGCCCGCCAATGAACTTTCTTCCTGTTTTGTTCAGGAAATGCTTGGCTCTCCTCAGTATCATGGCCATATTCCATTGAATATCCATGTCCTCCATGTCATCAGGATCCACTTGATTAAAATCTTCTTCAATTGTCTCGGGATCTGTAAGCTTGCCACCTATGAAGTTCTCGTAGGCCAGCATACAAGATGAAAATAGTGCTACATGATCTTCAGCTATTTTGGCTATAGCTGATTAGTTAGCTGAAGTTGTAATGGGAGGATTTCTTGAGGTGTGTTGTTGATGAGATCCAGAACCTGATCCAGATGCATAGCATGCATGACCACCATAACCATTTGAGTGGTCTTCTTCAGTAGAGTTTCCAGAGAAAAGGGCAATTCCAGAGCCCGAAGATTTGGTTGTAGAAGACGTCCCATGATACATAGAAGGGTCTTGTATCTGAGGTCTTCCTGAGCTCTCCTTCTTTCTAAGGTTCATGTTATGAGCTTGAACCTTTCCAATTGCCTCCTCCACTGTCATTTCATAGAATTTTGGATTCTCTCTCATCAGGGTTGTGTACATTTCAAACATGGGTGGCAAAGCATCCAGAAACTTTTCCACCAACTCTTCATCGGGATACTTGAGCTTAAAAGCTTTCAATTCTGTCTGCAGATGATAGAATCTAGAGATGAGGTCATCTAAAGACTCATTCTCCAAAAATATGAAGCATTCATACTGCTTCCTGAGTAGATCCCGTTTACTTTTCTTGATATCACTATTCCCCTCGAATCTTTTCTGTAAAGCCTTCTAAAGATCCTTAGAGCTGTCATAACCTCTGAAGCTGTGGAACAACTCTCGAGTTAATGCCATAGTGATTGAACCAAGAGCCTTCTTCTCTCGATCATAAGCTTTCTTTTCTTCTTCATCGAGTTTAGAGATAGGCTTAGGCAGTTCATCATCAAGATAGATGTGTGTGGGATGCTTATATCCTTCTAGGATTGGTATCCAAAACGAAGAATCGGTGTATGAAATGTAATGCTCAAAGTGTGCCTTCCAGTTAGAATAATCATTTACATTTAGCAGCTTTGGCGGTTTCTGAGGAGTACCGATCTCATTGTCATAGTTTAAAAGGTTTCCAAGGTTCTGAAGATTCGACATGGTGAACACTTAGTCAAATTTCAGAAAAATCAGAGACACTTGCACACTTGATAATGAATTTGCGCACTTAGAGGAATGGTCTTGCGTATTTAAGATTTGCTCTTGCGTACTTGATAAGTACGCAGGAGTAAATGATAAGTACGCAGGATATAACTTAAGTACGCATAAGATTAGTCTTGCGTATTTAGCAAGTACGCAAGAGATTAGTCTTGCGTATTTAGTAAGTACGCAGCAAGACTGTACTTTTTACCAGATATGATAAGTACGCAGAACACCTTTTCACCAACTCTCACCAAACTATTCCGGTCACTGGAAACACACCGGAGATGGAAAAAATCAAACAGATGAACAATAAAACTGAGCCAAAGGGTCAAAAACTTGTTTCTAACCAACCTTTGATGCTCAAAACACTCAAAATACACAACAAAAGTCGATTTTTGAGTGATTTTTGCTTCTAAAATAGTGCTCAAGAGCTACCCCTATTTTAT
Organism: Smallanthus sonchifolius; assembly: GCA_023525975.1. Classification (NCBI taxonomy): domain Eukaryota; kingdom Viridiplantae; phylum Streptophyta; class Magnoliopsida; order Asterales; family Asteraceae; genus Smallanthus; species Smallanthus sonchifolius. The sequence goes on from CM042043.1 coordinate 25,539,230, forward strand.
CACAAAAATCAACAAAAACATCTCCTTTTGCTTGTAAAACTCTGTAGAAAGCTCTCCAAACTCACTCACAACACTCGAAATCAAGAGCAATGCTCTGATACCACTTGTAGGTCCCTCGGGTATGGCGGATCGTCACATGCAAGTAGGTCTACTAGTCGGACCGGGTGCGGAATACCCGTGACCAGGTGGAGAGTCTTACAACACAAAGTAAACCGACAAGAGAATCACTTTAAACTTTCGTCTATTATAAACACTTGAAGGTTACAGAGAGAAATACTGAGATTACAAGTTCTGCGTATTTGCTATTGTGAATGCGTCTAAGATTGCGTACTTATCTACTGTCAACCATTCCTATTTATACACGACCTGATGCCTGCGCACTTAGGGCAATTATCTCATGCGTACTTAGCAAGTACGCAAAGGTATTCTTGCGTACTTGCTAAGTACGCAGGAACTATCTCCTGCGCACATACAAGTGCGCAAAACACTTGGAGAAATCTGCAACAGTCAATATGTAAAAGTAAATACAACTCGATAACTAATACATACAAACACTTACAAACAAAGACAAATACATATATGAAAGTACTAAACTAAGACTCTATCAATCCAGAGTGTTTGTCACAGGAAAGTGCTTCAACAGATCTTTATCACCCTTATTATCCAAAAACCACAAAAATATTATCCGCCTAGATAGCCCTCTGTGCCTTAGCCTTTTCTTTTCTAAACCCATACTTATCACTCAACCAGCTTTTCGCGAACACTGGTTATTGGCTAACTGTCTTCAAAATGGGAAAATTATCTTATGTTATCATTGCAAATTCATTGGGACAACTTTGGAAAGAATCCGCCCTACTCAAAAGAATTGGAATATACAAATGGTGGATGCATTAGGAAATTATCCGAACTATCTGCAGAAAAATTCAAGGAAATATTATTTTAAGGAAATTGAGGAAGGAGGAATGCAGAAAAAGTTATCTTGATGCAAAAAAAAGTGGTATTTTACCGGGAGACCTTAAAGAACTGGACATGCATTCCTTTGATTTCAATTTGCTTTCCTGCCTTCATTTCGTAAAGCCTGAATTACCAACCGAACTCCGAGAAAAGACTTTTCAAGCAACTAGTGATGTAAGAAAATGGTGGCACAAGAAAGAACAATTGCCACCATTTTGTGGTTTGTCAAAAAGTGCTGCCAAAAGAAGAGCCAAAAGATACGAAAAATGTAGAAAGTGTGGCAATTAGAGCCACGATGGAAAGTGCAGCAAGAATCAAACTCACTTAGCTTACATTTTCCATATATATAACCCTAGAGTTGAGTAAACATTGTGAGTAGTGAGGAGTTTTTGCATAATCAATGTTTTAGTAGGCTTGTCATGGATACCATCATCTTAAAACAAGAAAAACACAAAAATAGAATACCAACTCAGGAGTTATCCCGGAGTCTCAACACTAGTTGAAATTTCATTACCCTTGTAAAGTTTTTAGTTATGGGTGTGATCATGCATGAGTTTTCTTGAGGACAAGCAAAGTTTAAGTGTGGGGTGTTATGATATGTCATCATTTATACATATTTTACATACATAACAATCCCGCATTATGGTACTAAATTGAATAATAACCTTGCAATTTATGCTTAAAATATAAATATTTGATAATTGCAGGTTATTTGGTGTTAAAAATACAAATCAAGCTAAATCCTATCAAGAACACCAAGAATTCAAGCATCTAGAGGGTTTATTCCTCGAGCATTGACCCCCAAGAAGTCAAAATTGGTCAACAATAGTCAACAAGAAGCTAAAAGACAAAATTGGGGAAATAGAGGGGGTTGCACGGCCGTGCATTCCATTGCACGACCGTGCATTGGCCTCCTCTGCTCCCCACGTCCCGGTACCGTGTCCTCTGTACCCTGTTGGATTCCCTGGGCCTTTGCACGACCGTGCAACCCTATGCACTGCCGTGCATTGCACATTTTGAGGCCTATAAATAGGAGGCTTGGGTTCTTCATTCCACACACCAATCCAGAGCAAATTCCACTCAAGAAGAGAGCATTCTCATAGTTAGAGTAGAGAGTAGAGAGTAGAGAGTAGAGGGGCTCTTCCTCCTTGTTTCACAACAGGGGAGCCTACGAAACTCATCATTACGCTAGTTGTTATGGCCATTCATGGCTAAAACTTCTTTCTATTGCTAGAGTGAAGATGATGTTTGGTGCATGTTAATGTTTAACTTATTAATGAAGTGGTATGTTTATGTCTTTAACTAATTCGTCCTCAAAAACCATTTTTTGATGGGCTTTTATTATTGTCTAAATCCGTCTTTATATTTGTGAGTGTCTTGATTTTAAAAGTAAGATCGTAAAACCCTTTTTAATCAAACTTCCTTTGAAACTCGTACGTCTTTATATAAGCAGAGATTGATATGTGTTGGAGCATATTCTAGTGACAACGAGCTTGAAGATATTATGTCTTAGTCTTAGAGTTTTTGACTTGTAATTGATAGAATTGTTAGCAACAGTTAAAGGGGAGTCTGTTATGACATGTTTTGTAACTGTTGATAAAATTCTATGTAAGTTCAAAGAGATCTTTAGGAGCGAACTTGTTAAGTTCGCCTAAGGAATATTGTACAAGTTCATAGAGAGGCGAACTTGTGATCTTTAGAAGCGAACTTGTTAAGTTCGCCTATAGCAGGTTTGTGTCTATAAATAGGTGTTTACAGATTCTATTCTAAAGAGAGAAGAGGGTGCTTGAACGATCGAATTTTGTGAATCTTGTAAACTCTATGTTTTGTGAAATACAAAGAGAAGTTTATTCACCTACTGTTTCTATTGTCAATTCGTATACAAACGTTAACACGGTAGGAATCTGCACTCCGTATTATCGAGACGTCCTGTCACGAGATAGATCTGCAGATGAGTCATGTGGACCTACAGGAAGGTGGTGATGATAATGAAGGTACTGAAAGTGATGATGGAGATGACAATGATGATGATCATACTGATGATGGAAAAGATGGTGTTGATGTGAATGTACATGTTGATAATGAACCTCATGTTGATGATGTAGAGGTTGAAGAGACTAGTACCAGTTCATCTGAATCTGGTAGCTCTGATGACAATGATGGGAGTTCTCAGGATTTTGGCCCTGATCATTATGACCAGTTAGCTAAACTTCCTCGATTTACTAGAAATATATATGAAACCACCAGAAGTCTGTAGGTAAAAAGAAAGTGACTTTACCAAGACACAAGTCTGTAAGGGGTCCTCCACCCGATGCAGTACTTGGAAAAAGGAAATTACAAGATGAAACATCCAGTTCTGAGGATGATGAAGCTCCTGCAGCAAAAGGACCGAAATTGTTGGCTTCGGCTATTCATGCTGCTCAAACTGCACAGGATAGAGAGTTTGTCGATTCTTTGATAATCACTCCTATTCCTTCACAATCTCATACTCCTCAAGCTACTCCGACTGTATCCACGACTCACGATGAGGCTGGTCCGTCTACAAGAGATGTGCATAATGAACGAATACAAGCTTTGGAAACACAGGTTTCAGGCTTAAAGTCCCAAGTAGATGCTTTACTTGCTAGTGAAGCCCAGCGTGCTCAAACTATCAATGATCAAAACAAGGTGCTTGCAGAGATGCAGCTTCTTGTTAGCCAACTGTTAGAGCGTCTTGATTCTCAGGCGGAGAAGGTTCAGGCTGATAAGTCTGCTTGTCATAGTATTGGCATTCAAAAGAATTTAGATGATGGTGAACCAGATGCTGGTGATGGTTTGGGTGAGCGTCAACATGCTGATACTAACCCGTCATTAACTCAGGGGGAGTCAGAGATTATTATTGAAGCTAATATGATGACAGGTGATGATGATAAAGAACCGACTGCAGTTAATGCTGATATGTTGGATAATTCAATCTTTGAAGACTCTGACATAGATGATGCAGACAAGATTGAATGTTTATTAGACTTGGATGATTTTTCTGATGATGATGATACAGAAGAGGAAGGATTAGAGGAAGGAGAGATTGTTGAGGTAGAGCTGGAGTGTGATAATAAGAAAGTTGTTTACGAAGTATGTGAAGGTTTAATTTATACAGAGGTGTTTGAAGATGATGTAATTCCTAAAGGGTTTTCAGAAGGAGTTGTAGAATCTGATGCATCTGATCCTGATCAAGAAAAACAACACCCTGACTCTGCTGAGAGTTTGCCTAAAGATATAGAAATGTATAAGAATACTGGAATGACAAAGGCACAATGGGTGGAGATGGTGAAGAGCTGGAGAGATAACTTACCAATTGCTCCAGTGGCATCAGTACAAAAACAGAGATATGTAAACAAAGACAAATGCTCTGGAAGAATAATCAGTTGGTTTTATGAAGCTGAGTTCAAGTTATTCGCTTTGAAGAGGTCAGATGGAGTTCAGTATTTGAAGCCAAGTATTAAATACTTTAACTCTTTACCGAGATGTGAAGTCAATGGGTTATCAACAAAGCCCTTGATTAACAAATCGAATAATGGAATAGCTGGCTCGATTGCCAACTTGATAAGAATGGAAGGAGGTTCTGGAAAGTATGAGAGACTGAAACCTCAATAGGGAAGGAGAATAAAAGAAGTAGATCCTGTTACTCAAAAGGTGACATGGAGATACAAGTTTAAACCTGTGAGATCAGTACCAAAGATTCCATTGAAACTGATTTCTTATGATTGTTTACGTGATCTTAAATGGTGGTACGTTGATGGATGTACGGGAGAAGCTGTGATAGAAGACTGGAATGGCAAGGTTATAGTGAGATTCTTTGATGCTATGGACCTTGTTAACTTTTCAAGGTTTGATCAGAAGATGCTGAAGCGTAGAGAGATCATGTATACTGATGAAAGCAGAGAGCAGGCATTATAGTATAAGAATGTGTTGTTTGTGTGTTTGAAACACATGATATGTGCAGGGAGCTCGTTGCCAAAGAATTGGAAGAACAAGACTTGAAGATAAAGACCAAGCTGTTATCAAGGGGGAGTCTGTTGGTGCATGTTTTGGTGACAACTAGCTTTGTATAGTTTAGTCTTTATGTTTAATGTTAGAGTAGAGAGCAAAATTCCGCTCAAGAAGAGAGCATTCTCGTAGTTAGAGTAGAGAGTAGAGAGTAGAGTGGCTCTTCCTCCTTGTTCCACAATAGGGGAGCCTACGAAACTCATCATTACGCTTGTTGCTATGGCCATTCATGGCTAAAACTTCTTTGTATTGCTAGGGTGAAGATGATGTTTGGTGCATGTTAATGTTTAACTTATTAATGAAGTGGTATGTTTATGTCTTTAACTAATTCATCCTCAAAAACCATCTTTTGATGGGCTTTTATTATTGTCTAAATCCGTCTTTATATTTATGAGTGTCTTGATTTTAAAAAGTAAGATCGTAAAACCCTTTTTAATCAAACTTCCTTTGAAACTCGTACGTCTTTATATGAGCAGAGATTGATAAGCCAAGACTTGGTCTATACTTCTAAGATCGTACGTCTTTATACTTGGTCCCATTGTTACACCGCCTCCCGGTGAACAAAATATAATCACCTATTTAACTTAATATAAAGCATTTTGAGTCCGATTTCTTTATCCAACCCGGAGATGACCATTCGATGGGTTGAGGGTAAATGTTGTCCCTAACGGGAGGCACTACCACTTTTTAAAGAATATAATTTGCAAATCAAATGTCGTGAGGACGAGGCTCTAGCGGTGACCCGTGTCACAAATTTGTAGTAGTCATACCACTGAATTAGTTAACCTAACATTATCACGTACCAAGCTGATTCGAATCCCGAAGCTTTACATCTCGTAATCTGATCATTTTTGCCTTATTTAATTTCCTGCTATTTACTATTCTGCTAGTTACATTTCTGTTACACACTTCTCGCACATTTTTACTTTTATGTTATTTACTTTACTGTCATTACTTTTTTGCTTCACAAGCACACAAAACCCACCTACTAATTAATCCGACTAAACGATAACAAAAGTTGAGTATTGGAACTCGACCGTGTCCATTGGTTCGATACTTGGTTCTTACCTAACTATATTACATTGCGATAGGTACACTTGCCTATTGTGTGTGTTTTAAGTTAACGTAATTATCATTTTGATTTTTATATTTAAAACATGATCTTGTGAAATCAATTAACCAAAAAATAAAATTATTTATATTTTTATTTACTTATTCTCACGCACATCACACACTAATTTTTTATTTTCAGATTTCCAGATTTTTGAACTTTATTCACATATTCACAAAAATCAAATAAACTCATCATATTCAGCATAATATTTTTTTTCTTTTATTCTCCCCCTAAAATTGTGATGTAACTTTATTTATGACTTATATCACTATGAGAACAAACATATCTGACACAAACATGCATTAAGCTAACACACATATAAAGCATACACAACATAATTTTAACACTTAAAAGTAAATCTTTTTGAGTAACAGATTTCTAAGGTCTTTCAGTTCAAAAATAGACTATTTATTATTCTGAAAAACCCTTTTTTATTTATTTTTATTTTTTAAAATGAAATCATCCCCAACATCTCAACCAAAGAGTTAAATCGATCAGTGGAAAAGGCTTTTGTAAAAATATCGGCTTTTTCCTCTAGGGTATCGACATGGACCACTTTAATCAGCCCATTCTCAAAGCAGTCACGAATGAAATGTAACCTGATCGTAATGTGCTTTGTTTTGGAATGCTGAATGGGATTTTTGACTATTCTGAGCACTGCCTCGTTGTCACAAAAAATCAGAGTTTCCACGAAATTCACTCCAAAATCTAGCATTTGATGTTGAATCCAGATAACTTGTGAACAACAGCTCGAGCCAGCAGTATACTCAGCTTCAGCAGTTGATGTGGATACATTCGTTTGTTTCTTACACTGCCAAGACACCAGTCTCTCCCCCAAAAATTGACATCCGCCTGATGTTGACTTCCTGTCCAAGTTACAACCTCCATAATCGCTGTCAGTATAAGAAAAAAAGTTAAATTCAGAATCAGAAGGGTACCATAAACCTAAATTTACTCGACCCTTAAGATATCGAAATATTCGTTTAACAGCCGATTAATGAGATTCCTTTGGAGCTGCCTGATATCTGGCATAGGAGCAAACAACAAACATGATATCCGGTCGGCTTGCGGTCAGATACATCAACGAGCTAATCATTGACCGATACATCTTTTGATTAACTTCAACTCCAGACAAATCCACAGTGAGAGGTTCATGGGGAGCAATTGGTGTTGAAGCGGTTTTGCAGTCATTCATCTTGAACTTTGTTAGAAAATCTTTCACATATTTAGCCTGATGGATAAGAATCACAACTTCAGACTGTTCAACTTGTAACCCCAGAAAGAACTGCATTTTTCCCATTAAGCTTACTTCGAATTTCAATTTCATAACTTCTTCAAATTCCTTGTAAAGAGCTTCATTCATTGAACCATAGATAATATCATCAACATAAACTTGTACTATTAACAGATCAACACCAAATTTCTTCAGAAATAAAGTCTTGTCGATTGTTCCACGAACGAAGCCATTCGATGTAAGATGTGTTGACAAGGTTTCATACCACGCACGAGGCGCTTGACGTAACCCGTACAATGCTTTATCAAGCTTATACACCTGAAATGGATGAGCTGGATCTTCAAAACCCGGTGGTTGATTTACGTAAACCTCTTCCTTTACCACCCCATAAAGAAAGGCTGTTTTCACATCCATTTGATATACAGTAAACTTCTTGTACGATGCATAAGCCAAAAAGATACGTATGTGTAGGATCGTGAGAATACAAGATGGTTCTGTTCTTAGTTGAGGTTGGCGGAAACAAAATCAACTACACAATTTATAGTCAAGTAAACACAAAGAATACTGATAAACACTGTTGTATTAAGCTTTTGTGAATGCAAAGATTACAAGTGAGAAACTCAATGAATAAGTATGACAAGCACTACAAGCACACTTACAATGAACTGGCAACTCAGTATTTATAGTAACTTAGAATCAAGACAGACCCTTGATTCTAAGGATCAGATCGAACACAAGCCGTTGATCTTGTTTATTAATTTACATTACACGTAAAGGCTAATCTAGTTAACTTTACTGAAACGTTTTCTTTATTCATGATTGTTTGCATGCTTGGAGAAGTGTATTGTTGTCCGTCATTGGTTGACCATAGCGGTTCCTTCTGCTTTGAGTCTGTCAGTTGCTTTTGCAGAAAGGTGTCAGAGACGCTTGGCCTGGATAGTCAGCTGCAACGTTTGGTTTTCAGTGAATAGAGCTATCAGCTGCAAAGAGTGAAGGTTGCTGCTGGTAAGCCTATCAGCAGCAACTTGTGCTGAATGCTGCTGATAAGCCTATCAGCAGCAACTTGTGCTGAATGCTGCTGATAAGCCTATCAGCAGCAACAAGTGTTGAATGCTGCTGATAAGCCTATCAGCAGCAACAAGTGTTGAATGCTGCTGATAAGCCTATCAGCAACATTTGTACTTATAATAATTTGGTAGCAATCAGTCTTTGGTTCTACAAACTCCCCCTAGACTGATGCAACCAAAAATTCTTCTAATCACTTTGCTGCTGAAGCTTTTGCATGTGGCTGACTATCCTTTCAACCTCATAGCCTCTTGGATCCTTGCTGGGATTGTTCAGTGGAAGTTCAGACAGAGTCTTGATGTCTTTGTGTTGCATTTTATAGATTGCTTTGCTTGAACATCTCATCTGCTGCTTCTTTACATCAGTCAGTGTGAACTCATCCAAATCAGCATTGTAGGTCCAGGATACAAATGGAGAGTGGGACTTGAGTGGTTTGATGTTTATGATCACATCTTTGCTAGGGTTGAAGTAGTGTTTGATAGCTAGCATAAGATGTTTCCCACTCTCATTTGTAGGCTTATGAGCTTCACCCAGCTCTAAAATTCTTTGAAGATCGAAGTCAGGTAATTGCAGAACCTCATCAACAGACCTGTAAGTGGATCTTCTTCTCTCAGTTCTCCCCCTGAAGATCTCAAACACTTGATCTTGTGAATTGTAGAACCAGTTAACTATATTTCTTGAGTCTTCTGGTTTAGGAGTGGGTTTGGGTATCTTCAAGGGAGGCTGTTGATGAGTGGGAGCTGGGTGGGATGACTTGGACTTTTTGGGTGGAGGAGAGGAAGGCTTGGGGATGTTTGTGGATGGTGTTTGGAGAGAGGAAGTAGTTTCTGGTGCAGAGGTTCTTTGTTTCTTGACTGGTCTCTTTTCCAGTCTTTCTTCCTCTTCCTTTTTCACTGTTGTATACAGGGCTTGTAGGTTCATGAAGGACATGGGACCTAACCTTTTTCCACTTTCTCCCCTTGCCTTAAGGAAGTCAGTCATCTTCTTCCTTTCTTCATGGGTCCTTAGATTAAGGGCAATGGCTTTCTTTGACTTCTGTTGAGCTTTTTCTTTCTCTTCATCTTTCTTTTTCCTTGCCAATTCCCCCTGCTGACCCATGAAGGCTCTATAGATCTCTTTGTTTGACAGTTTTTCAAGGTAGTCTGCATCCTCACCTTGAGAGATCAGAGCTTCAGTCCACTCCTCCCTTAATTCTTTTGCTAATTTAGAATCAGTGATTCTAAACTTAGCATCTTCCTTCCTTTTCTTTTTAGCTTCTTCTTCTTCTTCTTTTGCAAACTGTTCCTGCAGCTGTCTAGCAAGTTGTTCATCTTCCTCAACTTGAGACCATGCAAGGACTTTTACCTTCATTTCATCCAGCTGTTTGGCATACAGCTGGAATGTCTGTTGTCTGAGAAGTATGGCTGCCTTTCTATCTTCATGCCTTTGTTTTTGAGCCATCTCTTCAGCCAACTCTTCTTCTTCTCTTTTCCTTCTTCTCTCTTCTTTCTCTTTCCTTTCCTTTTGCAACCTCTCTTCATCCTCTTTTGTCATGATGCCCTTCCCTTTATTAACATTGGATGCCTCTGCTCTGGCTTCACTGATCACAGAAACAGCTGATTGTTGTGCTGTTGGGATCTCTGCCTCGGCTTCATTGGCATGTTGAGAGGTAGATAAGGGAAGGTCTTCAGTTTGGCACTCAGGATCTGTAAGTTCTAGCAGCCTTTCTCTCACAGAGGATCTTGCTTCATAAGCTGCAGCGCAGATGTTAACCGGAGGGGAATCTGAGTTGGAGTCAGTGTCAGAGGATGACACATCTTCTTCCTCATCAATCCTTCCTTCCTTCTCAAGGTGAGCTTTGATAATTGCTATCATCGCCTGGCTTTCAAGGGAGTTGACTTTGCAGATGTTGGCTTTTAGTAGATAGATCTTGTGGAGGAAATTTGTTGGTAGCTGAAGGATGTTCCCGGTGTTGATGATGAGAGCAGAACCGTTGCTTAGGAAGAAAGCGTGGTCAAGGAGCCTAGTGCTTACCCATCCTAGCACGTCCGAGTCCTTGACCAGGAAGGCATACAGAAATCTTTGAAGGCCCAGAACTCCTTCTTCAGTGAGAAGATTGCTCCTTGTTATTGCAAGATTGTTGGGAGACAGTCTTCTTTCTGCGGCCGACGAAGATTCAGGATAAGCTACCCGATGTGCTGCTTGTAGGAATCTTTGGAACCTGGGTAGATTATCCTCCATCAGGTCATGGAACCTGCCAATGGCAAGTTCAGCTGAGAGATCTGCTGAAGTGTTGATGCAGTCAGTTAGATGCAGTTCTAGGACTTGGAAGGCATTGAGAGAGTTCCAGTTCAGTTCTTCTACTCCGCTAAACTCCCATCCAATCCAAAACCTCTCAGCTGATCCATCATACCCCCAAGCTAGAATAGAGTCAAACTCTAGCTTCTTTGAATATTTGAAGATTTGGGGGTTAGTGGATTGACCTATGATGGCTGCTGCTTGTGGAATGATGCTGAATGATGCATTTGTTTGTTCGGTGTCTTCAGCATCATTCAGCATTTCATCGACAGCCCTGACGACCAACTGCCAGTCTTCAGATATCTCTTCGTCTTCGTTATCTGGGGCTGGCAAGTCATGAACTTGGACAAAAGCTGGCTTGTATTGTGAGCTTTGAAGAACAAAATGCTCTTGAATCCAGTTGTCAAGACTGTCTTCGTCTTCTTCCATGGAGACTTTCTCCCCCTTTTTGGTTGCATCAGTGGACATATAGGCATCTGTTTGAGTGCCCACTGAGACAAGAGAGGGAGAAGTCGAGGAGGGACATTGATGGGCTTCATGCATCAAGACTTGGTGTCGTAGTTTGGACACTTCGGCCTCAAGCATAGCCACCCTGGCCGTCAATTCCAAGTTGTGTAGTTTCAGACTGTCCTCATCCACAGTTGTGGAATCCTTGGACCCAGATGGGGCCGTAGGCCTAGCCTCAGCATCCCCATCACCCGTGGTTTCTTGGCGCCTGGGATTCCTCTCAGTGAAGGGAGTTTCCAAGGAAACACCCTCACCGTGAGTTGCCGTGGTTGAGGTCTTAAAGATGTTGTCACTGTCCTCCTGGTCAGTTGATGGACCAGCAGTAGTGACAGCCTCGTCCACATCCACTTTTTCAATACTCCCAGAGTGGACCTTCAAGGTTGAAGAACTTGGGCTGGGTGTTTCGAAAGCAAGACCAATCAGTACCCCCTTGATAGTGGTAGTTGGAGAAGGTACATCACTTTAGTCAGGTTCCTCTACACTTAAGTTCAAAGAAGAGAGGAATGGCTCGAAGGGCTGTTCTATGGATTCAGGAAGTGATCCTAATCCTAATAGAGAGACTTCCGAAGGAGTCTCCCTAGCAATGTGGCTTTCCCTTATGATATTCTCACTAGAATGTTGTGATTCTGAGTGAGGGATGTTGGCTTGGGTTTGGGCCTTGGAGGCAAGAGAAGAAGGAGTTCTCTTGCCCCTCTTCCTTGTATACTTGGCTGCAACCGGGGCCCTGTGTTCCGGTTGAGCAATCAAACTGGGGATGAGTAATGTATGTGCCTGTGCATCCTCAGTAGAATGCACAGGGGTTCGATCAAGGGAAACAGTAGGTTGAGTTTGTGGCAGTGAGGTGGAGGGTGTGGGATCAGTATCAGCTGGGTTTGCTGAACTGTCACCCTGGGCACTATGTGTGTTCAACATTGTAGATAACAATGGAACATCGGCCCCTGAGAACTTTGATGAAACTGTTCTCATGCTTTGAAAAATGTTGTTCTTATGTCCCAGAATTGAGTAGATTCTTGCAGTTTTTGAAAGATCTTGGTGTTCAATATTGAACACTTCTTGCAAGAATCTTGGGTACATGAAGAACTGAGATTTCACCCCTTCTTGAAGGTTGTATCTCAAACCTTCAAGAATGAGGTGGGAAAAATTGAAACCTGCCCCTGTTATCATACCGTGAACGGCCGACGCAAATCCGGAGCTGAGTTGGTTCCAGCCACTCCTCTTTTGAGATATGCATTGGAGAAGAGTGTGGCAGAGATACTTCCATTTAGGACCCATGAGTGCCTTCTCTATCGTATACTCTGTTTGATTCCCAGTGTACCCTATGGATACAAAGGTCCTCATGTATACGTCTCTTGGGTAAGAGAGGGCGTCCCCTTCATCCTGAAGCTTGAGGTGTTGGCGGAGTTTTGCTTCAGTGATGATCATTTCCTTACCGTCTACTGTGCCTCTGATTTGAGGAGTGCCCTGTTCAGTAGAATACACGGCTGAGCTCCAAAAATCTTCCATGTGTGAAGTATATATGGTTGGGTTGACGGTTAGGGCATGGTAAATTTTGGACCGACAGAGGAAGTCGATCATACCGTCGAAACCTTCGGATTTCTTGCTCTTGATTAGGTATGCAGTTAGGTTGTGATATGGGGAGAACTTATCGTTGGGGTTGTTTATGTCTGCGCCTGCCATTGTTATGGATTCGGAGGGAAGAGAGAAAGGTGTTTGAATGGTGGTTAATTGTGGAGGGCTTTGAATGCTGTGGGGACGGGAGAGAAAGTGATGGGAGCTAGGTTTGAAATTGAATATGAAGAGGTAGAGGGATGATTTGAGTTGGTGATATAACGGCAGACGGAGAAAAAGCAACTCTACTTATACTGTACAACCTGTTTCACTTTTCATTGTTACAGCTGTAAAACACTCGAGCAGTCATGGTGAAGACTGACGATATTTACTTTTACAGCGGGTAAAAGTTAATTTAGACTTATGTTCACCCATCAGCAGCAAACTTGGTTGCTGCTGAAAGATAAGAGTATCCGCAACAAAATTGGTTACAGCCGATGGATAAGCCTATCCGCTGCAAACTTGGTTGCTGCGAAAAGATAAGTCTGTCAGCAGCAGATTTTGCTGCTGAAAGGTTTAAAGATCTGCAGCAAAGAAATTGCTGCTGAAAGCCTTAAAGCTATCCGCAGGAAACATGTACCTGCTGATAACTTAAAGCTATCAGTGGCAAAACTTTTGCTGCTGATGCTTTTACCTGTCAGCAGCTGAAGGACAAAAATGCTGCTGACCCATAACTTTTATTTACAACAAGGGACAAAAAGACACATTTTAAGGAGAAACTTGAGATGGATTTTAATCAAAGTTCATCATACCAATTGATTCAACTAAATATCTGAATCTAGCTTCATCAAAAGGTTTTGTAAACAGATCAGCATATTGCTCATTTGTATGAACTTTGGTTAAAATAATTCTCCTTTTCTCAGCTTGATCTCTTATGAAATGGTACCTGATGTCGATGTGCTTTGTCTTTGAGTGCTGCACCGGATTGTTTGTGATAGAGATAGCACTCATGTTGTCAATGTGAATTGGAGTCTGCATGAAGGTCATTCCATAGTCAAGCATTTGATTTTGGATCCAGATGACCTGTGCACAGCAGCTTGAAGCTGCAATGTATTCTGCTTCAGCTGTTGAAGTAGAAACACATGTTTGCTTTTTGCATTGCCATGAGATGAGACTTCCTCCAAGAAATTGACATCCCCCAGATGTGGACTTTTTGTCCAAGTTACAACCCCCATAGTCACTGTCAGTGTAGGCATAGAGATTGACATTTTCATTCTTTGGATACCATAGCCCAAGTTTTGGAGCTCCCTTTAGGTATCTAAGGATCCTTTTGACAGCTTGAAGATGAGACACTTTTGGAGCTGCTTGAAATCTTGCGCAGAGACAAACTGCAAACATGATATCTGGTCTTGAGGTAGTGAGGTACATGAGAGACCCTATCATTGCTCGGTACTGATGTTGATCAGTGTGTTGTCCTTCTTTATCTGAAGATAATTGATGGTGCACTTGCATAGGAGTTCTTGCAGCAGAGCAGTCAGTCATTTTGAACCTCTCCAAGATGCTTTTGACATACTTGGATTGACTTATGAAGATTCCAGTTGGTACCTGTTTGACTTGAAGTCCTAAAAAGAAATTTAGTTCACCCATTGAACTCATTTCAAATTTGGAATGCATCAGAACTTCAAAGTCTTTGCAGAGCTTCTTTCTTGTAGATCCAAAGATAATGTCATCAACATAAATCTGGACCAACAAAATTTTGCCCCCTTCATCTTTGATGAAAAGTGTCTGATCAATGGCCCCCCTTTTGAAGTTGTTACTAAGTAGATATCCAGATAAAGTTTCATACCAGGCTCTTGGGGCTTGGTGTAAGCCATAGAGAGCTTTGTCCAGTTTTAAGACCTTATTTGGATGTGCAGGATCTACAAAGCCTGGAGGCTGTTTGACATAGACCTCTTCATCAATCGTGCCATACAGAAAGGCACTCTTCACATCCATTTGATAGACCATAGAGTTTTTGGATGCTGCATAAGCCAGAAAAATTCTAATGGCTTCCAGACGGGAAACAGGAGCAAAAACTTCATCATAGTCAATGCCTTCTTCTTGAGTGTAACCTTGAGCTACCAGTCTGGCTTTGTTCTTGACTACGATGCCCCTCTCATCTTGCTTGTTTCTGAAAACCCATCTTGTTCCAATGGCTGTTTGACCAGGTGGAAGATCAACAAGCTTCTAAACATCTTGTCTTTTGAATTGCAGCAATTCTTCCTGCATTGCTTCAATCCAGCTGTTGTGCTTGAGAGCTTCATCAATCCTTTTGGGTTCCACCTGTGATAGAAAGCAAGAGAACAAACAAATGTTGGCTTCATGAGACTTACTTCTTGTCTGGATGCCTGTGTGGACTTGGCCAATGATGTTTTCCAAAGGATGCTCTTTGTTTATTCTCTGAGCAGGTATCACATCCAGCCGTATTCCCTCTTCAAGATTACTGTGGTTTAGATCAGTATTGTCTTCAGATGTGTGGAGAGGAGCTTGGAGGATCTGATCATTGTGTTCCACATAGTCAGCAGCATTAGCATCAGAGGCCTCTTCAGCATGAATTGAGGAGGCTTCATTTAGGATTTCATTGTCAGAGAGATTGCTGCTTGTGGTGTTGGATGTACCGGCTTTACCTGCACTGGCTTCAATAGCTTCTGCCACTGATGGAGGATCAATGGATGGCCTTTTCATCCTGATGTAGGGACTGGGAAACTCCAGTCTGTAGTCAGAAGAAGAGGTTGAGGTAGAAGGTGTTGAGTTTGAAGAAGGAGGCTCCATATTTGAGAATATGAGGGGCTCAAATATCTGGGTGAAGGAGTCTATATCAAAAAGCCAGTTGGGACCTTTGCCTTGTTCACAGACAACGTGTTCCCTGCATTCCACATTAGCAGATTCTTCCACAATCCGAGTCCTAGAATTGAACACTCGGTAGGCCTTCGATTGAGAGGAGTAACCCACAAAGTAACCTTCATCAGACTTTGCACCGAATTTAGGAAGAACTCCATGTGTGATGAGGATGGTACATGGACATCCAAAGGGCTTCAGGAAGCCAATGTAGGGAACTCTTTTGAGCCAGAGTTCATAGGGAGTTTTCTGGAGAGGCTTTACAATAAGGACTCTATTCTGCACATAACAAGCTGTGCTTACTGCTTCTGCACAGAAAGTAAGGGGCAGCTTTGAGTCAGCCAGCATAGATCTTGCTGATTCAATCAGAGTCCTGTTTCTTCTTTCAGCAACCCCATTTTGTTGAGGAGTTCTTGGAGCACTGTACTGCCTTTCAATGCCCTTGCTCTCACAGAAATTGTTCAAAGTGTGATTTTTGAACTCTGTTCCCTGATCACACCTTATGATCTTTACCTTCAGATTGCTTTGATTCTCTACCCTGAGAATATATGATTTGAGAATCTCAGCAGTTTCATCTTTTGTTCTTAGGAAGAATACCCAAGAGAATCTGGAGAAGTCATCACTGATCACCAGACAGTAGGACTTTTTTCCCATTGACATGACATTTGTAGGACCAAAGAGATCCATATGCAGTAGCTGGAGAGGAGTGTCATTTGTGTTCAATGTCTTGGGCTTATGGGAACTTTTGTGTTGTTTTCCCTTCAAGCAGGCAATGCAATGATCGTCTAGCTGGAATTCTTTGTCAAGAAGCCCTCTGACAAGATTGTCCTTCACTAATTTATTGATTGTTTTGATGTTAACATGGCTTAACCTCCTGTGCCAGAGAGCGGATTCATCAACTGATGCCTTTGATAGAAAACATGAAACACTACCAGATGGAGTGACTTCATTCATGTCACGCACATATAAGTTGTCCTTTCTATTAGCAGTTAGGAGAATCTTCTCTAGGGGAGGTTTAGATAGGCCAGGAGCTAACACGAAACATTCTTTGTCAGTGAAGAGCATCCAATGCTTTTGATCACATACTTGAGAAACACTCATGAGATTGAAGTCAAGTTCTTTAACATAGTTGACTCTTTCAATACTCATCCTTTCATTGGACACAGTGCCTTGTCCAGTGATAGATCCACCTTTTGAGTCACTCCCAAAGGCAACATATCCTCCATTGAAATGTCTGAAGTTGGAGAGGATGGACCTGTTGCCTGTCATGTGCCTGGAACAGCCGCTATCTACCACCCAGGTGTTATTCTTGTTACCTGGCTGTCCCTGCACATGAAAGAGATTTAGTTAGTGGGAGTGGTCCAAGAGCTCTCCTTTTTTAAGAAAAGAGTTCTTGGACATTCTGATTCATCATGCGTGCATTCAACAGCACCGATGATGATTTTGCTGACAGGAGCAGAGATTTTGGCTTTCCATTGCTTAAGTAGTGGTTTTCCAGTTCTCTTTTCTTTATCGGCTGCGGATTTGGCTTTGGCAGCTGATGAATTTGCTCTATCAGCAGCTGATTTTCCTGCTTGAGGTTTTGGCCTGTCAGCAGGGGCAGGTTTTGCTGCTGATGGCTTTAGCTTATCAGCTGCAGATGTTGCTGCTGATGACCTTGGCCTTTCAGCAGCAGATTTTGCTTTTGCTGCTGAGGGCTTATTTGGAGCAGCAGCAGATTTAGTTTTTGCTGCTGACTGCTTTGTTTGAGCAGCAGCAGATTTGGTGGCTGCTGAAGGCTTTGCCTTTTGCTGCTGCTTGTGTTTTTCTGCAGTTTCAACTCTTCTACTGTCTGCAGATGGCCTATCAACTGAAGTATGCTGATCCTTCTTTTGTTTATGCGCTGATTGAAGAAGGATCTGGTTGAAGGGGTTAAACTGACATTTTGCAGCAAAGTGGTTTGATTCCCCACATATGATGCAGGACTGCTGAACCTTGGGCTGCTGCTTCCTTGGTGGAGAAGAAGAGTTTCTGAACTGAGTTTTCTTGGTCGTAACTCTTCTAACCTGTTGCTGATTTGGCATGAACTGAGACTTGGAGTTTGTGGGTCCTGATGTCTGTCCCTTTTCAGTGTTTAGCTTTCTTCCACCTGGAGGATAGCTGATCCTTATCTGTTTGAATGGTACAGGGGCTGGAACAGCTGGGAGAACACTAGGGACTGGGACTCTATTCAGAACAGCTTCAGATGAGGCTGTACTTGTTTCAACATGGTCTGAGAAGGTTAACTCAGATTCTGATGAGGTAGTGCAGTCTTTAACAAGGGGTTCATCCATTGGAGGATCAAGATTTCTGTTTGCAGTGTCGAGTTTTGCAACATCGAAGCTTGGTTCATAGATGGCAACATAGTCAGCTGGATGAGGAACAGTATTGTACTGTTCCTTGCCATATCCAAGTCCTCCAAGCTTTACCTTTTCATGGACTTGAATATCTAGAAGTCTCTGTAGCTTTTTAGAAGAAAATTCATATTTTTCAACATGAACTTTCTGTTCTGCCAGATCAGCTCTGGTTGATTTAAGTTTTACTAATAGATCATCAATCTGAGTTTCAAGATTGGTTTGTTCATGTTTTAGAGATGAAATCTCTTTCTTAAGGCATTCAATTTTTTCTTTGTAAGTGATTTCAACCTTTTTGAACTCAGATTTCATTTGAAGAAACTCTTCATTTTGATCTATAAGGTTTTGGTTATGTTTTCTATAACCTAAAACTTTATCAATGCAAGCTTGAGAGCATAGATGTTCAAATACCTGAGGTGGTATCTCTGCAGTGTCTGCCATAAGTGCTTGGTTGGAGACAGGAACATCTTCATATTGAAAACTCCAGTCGAATTCTGCACTTCCAACATTTGCACAGGCTGTAGTTTGTGCTGGGGGAGTTTGTTGCTGCTGCTGTTGTCTGGGCTGACTTTGGTAGGCTTGTCTTTGATGGTCGGCACCCTTATTGGCTTTAGGTGCCTTGCACTCCCTAGCAAAGTGACCCATTTGGTTACAGTTGTAACAACGGATCTTGCTTTTATCAAGCCCAACTCTGCTGTTTGAGTTGTTGCTTGGAAATGATCTTCCGGTTCTAGAATAGAACCTTTTTGCTCTGAGGGAGAGCATGGCATATGAGTGCTGAATATCCATTTCTTCAAGATCATCTGGATGAAAGCATTCTAGATCCTCTTTTATGAAATACATGCTGCTTGAGTTGTCAGAGACAAAAGCAGTAGAGGTTGGCTGTTGAGGAGGTGCCTCAAGAAGAAATGGTGATGAGTTAGATTGTGAAGCGGTTGGGGTCTGAGGGTGAGTAACAATGGGAGGATAGTAGCTGCTTGCACTAGGACCGGAATGATCAGAGTGAAGCGCTGAGGAGGTAGTGGAGGAAGTGGTAGCTGATTCTCTGTTCTTCTGATTCTCTGTTCTTCTGATCAGAGTGAAGCGCTGAGGAGCATGCCAAAGAGCTCAGTCATCTGAAGAGTCTTCAGATTCTCTGTTCTTCTGATGGACACAGTGTATAATGTCCAGCAACTAGGAAGAGATCTTATGAACTTCTTGAGAATGTCTTCATTCTCCAGCTTTACCTTGGAGCACTGCAGTTCACCTACAAGATAGGTAAATCTGTTATATAAAATAGTTAAGGTCTCACCTTCCCTCCAGACGAAGTTCTCATACTGCTGCTTCAGTATGTCCCTTCTGTTCTCTTTGACTTCTTCAGAGCCAGCAAACATCTTCTCCAGCGCCTCCCAGAGCTCCTTGGCAGTTTTGTAACTTCTGAAGTTGTGAAAAACTTCATTTGGAAGGCACATTTGGATGGCTCCTACTGCCTTGAAGTCCACCTCCATTTTCTTGATGTCCTCTTTAGAGTACTTGGAGGTTTCCTTCGGGACTTGTAGCCCTCCATCATCAGCAGAGGCCACCATGGGAATATATGGACCTTCCTTGATGGATCTCCACATTCCGTATTCCTGGTAACAGAAGAAGCTTTCCATGCGATTTTTCCACATGTCATAGTCTTCTCCAGATACCAACCTTGGTGGTCGGTTGATGCTGCCAATATCTTCAAAGTCATTACTCTGTGCCATTTTTGTTTTGATTTTGGGTGACTTGTTCAAAGAGAGAGTTTAGAATAGAACCAGAGATGATTAAACAAATGTTAGTTTGTTTAATCTGAGCCAAAGCTCTGATACCACTTGTAGGATCGTGAGAATACAAGATGGTTCTGTTCTTAGTTGAGGTTGGCGGAAACAAAATCAACTACACAATTTATAGTCAAGTAAACACAAAGAATACTGATAAACACTGTTGTATTAAGCTTTTGTGAATGCAAAGATTACAAGTGAGAAACTCAATGAATAAGTATGACAAGCACTACAAGCACACTTACAATGAACTGGCAACTCAGTATTTATAGTAACTTAGAATCAAGACAGACCCTTGATTCTAAGGATCAGATCGAACACAAGCCGTTGATCTTGTTTATTAATTTACATTACACGTAAAGGCTAATCTAGTTAACTTTACTGAAACGTTTTCTTTATTCATGATTGTTTGCATGCTTGGAGAAGTGTATTGTTGTCCGTCATTGGTTGACCATAGCGGTTCCTTCTGCTTTGAGTCTGTCAGTTGCTTTTGCAGAAAGGTGTCAGAGACGCTTGGCCTGGATAGTCAGCTGCAACGTTTGGTTTTCAGTGAATAGAGCTATCAGCTGCAAAGAGTGAAGGTTGCTGCTGGTAAGCCTATCAGCAGCAACTTGTGCTGAATGCTGCTGATAAGCCTATCAGCAGCAACAAGTGTTGAATGCTGCTGATAAGCCTATCAGCAGCAACAAGTGTTGAATGCTGCTGATAAGCCTATCAGCAGCATTTGTACTTAGAATAATTTGGTAGCAATCAGTCTTTGGTTCTACAGTATGGCTTCAATTCATGCAACCGGAGCAAAGACATCATCATAATCCAGTCCTTCCTCTTGATAAAAACCTTGTAAAACCAGACGTGCTTTGTTGCGAACTACAATCCCACGATCATCCCTTTTGTTTCGAAACACCCACTTCGTTCCAACTGGATATTTTCCTTCAGGTAAATCCACGAGATGCCACACGTTTAGCTTTTTAAACTGAAGGAGTTCCTCTTGCATAGATTCAATCCAAATTGGATCTTGTAATGCAACTGTAACATTCTTTGGTTCTTCTTGAGATAAAAAAGCAGGAGTAAAAACAGACATTAATATTTCCAGCTTGACTTCTTGTCTTAACTCCATCCTCAAGAGATCCAATAATATTCTCAACTGGATGAGCAGAATGAATTCGATGATTTGGAAGAGTATCCACTTCCACAGATTCTGGCATATTTGAATCATTCAAATCTGCTACTTGATCACTTAAATCTTCAATACTTGAAGAACTTTTTTGGATTACATCCTCAATCTGATCATTTACAGGATCCAACTGAACTTCATTAACTGCTGGTTCATCATTAGTACTTGGAACTTCTTGTACTTCAGAATCAACATTATTGACAGAATTGTCAACATGATCTTCTTGTGTTTGAGTTGATGTAGTAATATTGTCAGAAACCTCATTGTGAACAATCACATTATATGGTCCAACCAGAAACTTTTTTGTAAGTCCCAGCGGGTCTAACGATCGATCTCTGCTGTAAAACACGTGATACGTACACGAAGTGCGGAATCCTTACCTATACGTATGTCTCGAATACTCACGAATGCAATGCAATCACTCAAGAAAAGATTTCATAAATAGCTCCTTGTATTATCAATTAAATAGTAAACACAGATTAGTTCTAGTAAAATGCAGAAGATACAAATGAGAACAACTCTTGAACTATTTATAGACAACACAAACTGAAACAAGCGAAATTAATAAGTTCGCCACCTTTAGTTCAGGCGAACTTGTTAAGTTCGCTTCAACTATACCAGGCGAACTTATTAAGTTCGCCTATACAAACTTAAACTATTACAATACAAAACAAACAAAACATTAAACATAAAGACTACACTATACAAAGCTAGTTGTCACCAAAACATGCACCAACAGACTCCCCCTTGACAACAGCTTGGTCTTTATCTTCAAGTCTTGTTCTTCCAATTCTTTGGCAACGAGCTCCCTACACATATCATGTGTTTCAAACACACATACAACACCTTCTTATACTGTAATGCCTGCTCTCTGCTTTCATCAGTATACATGATTTCTCTACGCTTCAGCATCTTCTGATCAGACCTTGAAAAGTTAACAAGGTTCATAGCATCAAAGAATCTCACTATAACCTTGCCATTCAAGTCTTCTATCACAGCTTCTCCCATACATCCATCAACGTACCACCATTTAAGATCACGTAAACAATCATAAGAAATCAGTTTCAATGGAATCTTTGGTACTGATCTCACAGGTTTAAACTTGTATCTCCATGTCACCTTTTGAGTAACATGATTTACTTCTTTTATTGTCCTTCCCTGTTGAGGTTTCAGTCTCTCATACTTTCCAGAACCTCCTTCCATTCTTATCAAGTTGGCAATCGAGTCAGCTATTCCATTATTCGATCTGTTAATCAAGGGCTTTGTTGATAACCCATTGACTTCACATCTCGGTAAAGAGTTAAAGTATTTAATCCTTGGAT
The DNA here is from genome assembly GCA_023525975.1 of Smallanthus sonchifolius. Classification (NCBI taxonomy): domain Eukaryota; kingdom Viridiplantae; phylum Streptophyta; class Magnoliopsida; order Asterales; family Asteraceae; genus Smallanthus; species Smallanthus sonchifolius. The sequence goes on from CM042043.1 coordinate 25,561,484, forward strand.
TCAAATACTGAACTCCATCTGACCTCTTCAAAGCGAATAACTTGAACTCAGCTTCATAAAACCAACTGATTATTCTTCTAAAGCATTTGTCTTTGTTTACATATCTCTGTTTTTGTACTGGTGCCACTGGAGCAACTGGTAAGTTATCTCTACAGCTCTTCACCATCTCTACCCATTGTGCCTTTGTCCTTCCAGTATTCTTATACATTTATGTATCTTTAGCAAACTCTCAGCATAGTCAGGGTTTTGTTTTTCTTGATCAGGATTAGATGCATCAGATTCTACAACTCCTTCTGAAAAACCCTTTAGGAATTACATCATCTTCAAACACCTCTGTATCAATTAAACCTTCACATCCTTCGTAAACAACTTTCTTATTATCACACTCCAGCTCTACCTCAACAATCTCTCCTTCCTATCATCCTTCCTCTTCTGTATCATCATCATCAGAAAAATCATCCAAGTCTAATAAACATTCAATCTTGTCTGCATCATCTATGTCAGAGTCTTCAAAGATTGAATTATCCAACATATCAGCATTAACTGCAGTCGGTTCTTTATCATCATCACCTGCCATCATATTAGCTTCAATAATAATCTCTGACTCCCCCTGAGTTAATAACGGGTTAGTATCAGCATGTTGACGCTCACCCAAACCATCACCAGCATCTGGTTCGCCATCATCTAAATTCTTTTGAATGCCAATACTATGACAAGCAGACTTATCAGCCTGAACCTTCTCCGCCTGAGCATCAAGACGCTCTAACAGTTACCTAACAAGAAGCTGCATCTCTGCAAGCACCTTGTTTTGATCATTGATAGTTTGAGCACGCTGGGCTTCACTAGCAAGTAAAGCATCTACTTGGGACTTTAAGCCTGAAACCTGTGTTTCCAAAGCTTGTATTCGTTCATTATGCACATCTCTTGTAGACGGACCAGCCTCATCGTGAGTCTTGGATACAGTCGGAGTAGCTTGAGGAGTATGAGATTGTGAAGGAATAGGAGTGAATATCAAAGAATCGACAAACTCTCTATCCTGTGCAGTTTGAGTAGCACGAATAGCCAAAGCCATCAATTTTGGTCCTTTTGCTGCAGGAGCTTATCATCCTCAGAACTGGATGTTTCATCTTGTAATTTCCTTTTTCCATGTACTGCATCGGGAGGAGGACCCCATACAGACTCGCGTCTTGGTAAAGTCACTTTCTTTTTACCTAGAGACTTTTGAAGGTTGTCATATATATATTTCTAGTAACTCGAGGAAGTTTAGCTAACTGATCATAATGATCAGGTCCAAAATCCTGAGAACTCTCATCATTGTCATCAGAGCTACCAGATTCAGATGAACTGGTGCTAGTCTCTTCAACCTCTACATCATCAACATGAGGTTCATTATCAACATGTACATTCACATCAACACCATCATTTCCATCATCAGCATGATCATCATCTATGTCATCTCCATCATCACTTTCAGTACCTTCATTATCATCACCACCTTCCTGTAGGTCCACATGACTCATCTGCAGATCTATCTCGTGACAGGACGTCTCGATAACACGGAGTGCGGAATCCTACCGTGTTAACGTTTGTATACGAATTGCCAATAGAAACAACATGTAAATAAACTTCTCTTTGTATTCCACAAAACACAGAGTTTACAAGATTCGCAGAATACGATCGTTCAAGCCCCCTCTTCTCTCTTTAGAACAGAATCTGTAAACACCTATTTATAGACACAAACCTGCTATAGGCGAACTTAACAAGTTCGCTTCTAAGGATGCTTAGGCGAACTTGTTAAGTTCACCTCTCTATGAACTTGTACAATATTCCTTAGGCGAACTTAACAAGTTCGCTCCTAAAGATGCTTAGGCAAACTTGTTAAGTTCGCATCTCTATGAACTTACACAGAATTTTATCAACAGTTACAAAACATGTCCTAACAGACTCCCCTTTAACTGTTGCTAACAATTCTATCAATTACAAGTCAAAAACTCTAAGACTAAGACATAATATCTTCAAGCTCGTTGTCACCAGAATATGCTCCAACAGACTCCCCCTTGACAACAGCTTTAGAAGATTTTCATCTGTCTTCATATATCATCAAACACACTGTAGTCTTCGTCTTGTTCATTTGCATACTCTCTCTTTATTTCTAGAAGAAAACTTGGGAGAAGGACCCCTTGTCAACTTCTATCTGCAATATTCAGTTTTTGCAAAGGAGAAAAACCAAGAATAACCAACAATTAAAATTTCCATGGATGATGGAAAAATAATTTCTTTTTGGTTTTTCAAACATAAGACTCACAAAATCTTTTTGGTTTTTCTTTGTACAAACTAAAATGTAAAATACAAAATCACATCTTTTTGGTCGAACATCACGAGTAAGAAGATCGTATCAGTAGCAACAATGCATCAATCACACATTTTGGATAAACATCCCTAAACATTCTATGGGTATCCTATCTAGATTCATTCATTCATTTCTTTCATTTGAATTTCCAAACAATTATATGAAGTAACATCTTTTGAATCAGATAAGATCAAATCTTTTAAGCTTCATGCAAAACATGTAATGATACGCGAAGAACATTCAAAGAAAATAGGATCAAGCTATGACACACAAATTCAAATTTTCAATATTATAAGATTTGAAACTAAAGCATCTCATTCCCACTTTCTTGTGAGTTAAGGTACCATTTAAGTATGAAATACAACGTATACCCCACTAGTATTCCAACAGAAAGTAAACGCACTTTCTTCAAGACATATGAGATTTTACTAAAGATTATCCGAATTTCCAGAATGAGGAAACATCACTTAACACATGAATAGCAAAATCCAAATTGGATTGTATAGGAATCAATGAGATTCAGAATCGAATGATTCAATGTTTTGGCTTATCTATGTGGAATCATAAGATTCAGGTATGTGGATCCAACTGTTATCTAGATTATGAATTCAATGGAATCAGTAAAGATGATTTATCAATATGATCCAAGGGCTAGTATATGTTTGACAGATGTTGTCAAGTACATATCTTGATTATACTTCAAATTGCATGTTGTAGGTCCCTAATTCGGTGCGTGACAGATCTCTAGACTCGCGGTACGACACGGTGATAACGTGCGGAATCCATGATCAACGTGCTCGTGTGACTCAATCAACAACAACGGTGTAAATAAACTCTTTGTATTCCACCAATATCAGGTTACAAGAATTCTCTCTCGTCTACTCTGATATCGTCTCACCTCTTCGCTCTCACCGTTCTAAACTAGCTGTTCTGTTCTGCTACAATCTGCTATTTATAGCCACTGATCTGCACCAGGCGAACTTAACAAGTTCGCTTCACTGTGCTTAGGCAAACTTATTAAGTTCGCCTCTAATAGGCTAAGCGAACTTAATAAGTTCGCCTCTGATAGACTTAAGCGAACTTATTAAGTTCACCTCTGATAGGCTAGGCGAACTTGTTAAGTTCGCCTCTAGCAGAACTTACACAGAATTTTATCAACAGTTACAAAACATGTCCTAACACATGCTTTTCGGGACATGGACACCGAAGCAAATTGAATGAATAGTGCTAAGAACATAACCCGAAACTGATCTCATAGGACAATCTTTATAAAAAGCTAATATTCTTTATCTGATAGTGATCTTTTAACACACACACCCAGGAATAAAATGGGTACAAATCACAGTTGTAACATATGCAATTATGTTTTCACACTACTAATGGTTCAGTGACGCTTTTAGTCTATTGACAATTCAAATTAAATGCATGCACAACACTATCATTTCCTATTTGTGTAGTCTCTGAAGTTTAGATCAAAGCATATAATTCAGATATATTAACATAAAGCACCAACCAGTTAATCTAAGGTCATGTGTGAAAGAACATCTACTGATGTACTATCATCTCTTCTTTAACTTCAAGTAATGTCAATTTTATCTTTTTCAATTTGTTTGTATTTTTCAAAATCTTTATGAAAGAAAGTAAAACAAACGAAAATAAAATCTTCCATGAAAACATTTTAAGAAAAACATTTTACTTGGTTACTCAGGATTAAGCAATTCAATTAATTAAAAACTCAAACCAATGTAATGTAATTGAATGTCATTACCTCTGTCACCAACACAGTTCTGTACTCCCCCTGTCTTGTAGACTCCCTCTCAACTAGTCAAATGGTTGCATCAACGACTTTATGCTCACCATCGTCATCCTAAGTTTCAGGTTGTCATTTGGACTTTTAAATCTTTTTCAAAATAACATTGTGTGTGACATATTCTCCCCCTTGAGCATCAAGTCATTGAATCAAATAGATTTACCAACTTCTGGAATGGCTCATTGCTCTTGCAGATGTCATTCCCTGTCATGTTCTATGAACAACCACTATCAACAAACAAAATGTTATTAATAGTCCCTCTTGGTTAATCCTGCACAACTAACAAGAAACATTAATTTGAAATTGGGACCCAAGCCATGGTAGTCATGGGGCGTCCATCTGTATCAAAATAATAAACCTCACTTCATTCACAATCGAATCTCTTATCGATTTTTGGTGATTGCTCCGACGAGTCAGAAACAGAAACTTTAGATTTCCAAACATACTTCTGGTCATTAAGTTCTTTTTTCTTAAAATGTGAAGTGTTTGAACACTCTTGTTCATTTGAAAAATGTTTAGATTATGAAAGATCTTGTTGTTCTAAAAGTTTTCTCAATCTTCTGTTTTTCCTCCGTCTTTGAGGTCTAGAAAGCCTAACCTCAGATTTTGAATTACCCTTTGGTGAAACATGAGGTTTAACCACATTTGGGTTAACATAAGGCTTACCATGAGTTCTTACCTTTCCTGGAGTAACATGTCGGTTACCTTTGGCGTTGTGTGTTAGGACATAGATTGAATGACAAAAGCTTTGTAATAGTTTAGATCTTAATGTCTTTATGTTTTTGTATTAAATGTTTTCTAAGTGTTTATACAAGTTATGCTAGAGGCGAACTTGTCAAGTTCGCTTGGTTTATCAGAAGCGAACTTGGTAAGTTCGCTTAGCCTATTAGAGGCGAACTTAATAGGTTCGCCTAAGCATCTTTTAGGCGAACTTGTTAAGTTCGCCTGGTGCAGAACATGTGTCTATAAATAGAGTTTACAGAGTCTGTTATGAGAAGAGCAGGATACACAGAAGTGAATGAATCGAGTCTGTAAACTCTGTGATTGTTGGAATACAAGTGAATGTTATTTACCTTATTGTTTCTATTGTCTATTTCGTATGCAATCGTTGATTCAGTAGGATTCCGCACTCCGCGTTAACGATACGTCGTATCAAGAGAACGATCCGTAGAAGATCCATGTGGACCTACAAGTGGTATCAGAGCTTATGCTCGTGATTCTTGGTGATTTGAGATGGTTTTGTATGCAAATTGACAAGAAATTGATCACTTTTTCGATATTTCATTTCCATGGAGTTTTTCAAGTTCTTGAATCTTATTTTGCTGCTGATTTGGTGATTTTGAAGTGGATTTTAAGGAAATTCATCCGATAGAAGTGTTAAAATTGATAAAATACATAATCCTACGGTTCAATTTTGTCTAATTCCTTCAAATCAGTGAGATATGAAGATTTTTGGTAAATTTTTGTTCGTGTTTTTGGGATAGAGTTGTTCTTGATTTTGATTCTGTTGAAGCAAGCGAACTTGCTGAATTTGTGTGCAGACGAACTTAGCAGGCGAACTTGTCAAGTTCGCTTATCCTAATTCAGGCGAACTTACTGGATTTTCTGGATTTTTGATTTAAGCGAACTTATTAAGTTCGCTTGATATCAAATTCGCTTGGGTATATTTGAAGCGAACATATAATCTTCGCCTAAGGGTAAGCTTGCTCAACACTTGAAATTTTTCTTGCAAAATGGCAAATATGGTGCAGGTGACTAACATGTTCAATTATGATAATGAGATCGGTACATCTCAGAAACCTCCAAAGTTGTTAAGTCTTGCAGATTATTCTAACTGGAAAGATCGGTTTGACCAGTTTGTATCTTTCACTGATACAAGTCTATGGATTCCAATCTTGGAAGGTTACACGCATCCGACATACACTTGGATGGGAAGGGATGGTGTTCCGAAACCGGTGTCTGCGTTAACCACAGAAGAAAAGTTATTGTTTGATAGGGAAAAGAAAGTGATGGCAAGTATCTCGATGTCTCTTCCTAAGGAAATTTATCACAGTTTTAAACAATTCAAGTCTTCTCAACAATTGTGGGAAGCATTACAAAAGAGATGTGAAGGGAGTTTGGATGTAAAGAAGAGCATAAAGGAATTACTAAAGAAGCAATTCTTAGTATTCAAGCACTTTCAAAATGAATCTTTGGATGATCTTGCTACAAGATTCTATCATCTGCTAAGTGAATTGTCGAGTGCTTCAGTGGTATATGAGACGGAAGAGATAAATGATAAGTTCTTGGAGGCATTACCATCTAAATTTGATGTGTATACAGTTTTGATAAAAGAGAATATCAAGTATAAATCAGTGTCTCTAGAAGAGGTTCTTGGAAAGATTCAATCTCATGATATAAATATGAAGAAGAAGGAGACTAATATGGAACATATACAAGATCCTTCAATGTATTTTGACAAGACTTCTGGTAAAACTGGTACAGGGGTTGCATTCTTTTCTGGTGATGCTCAAGATACTTCTAATGATAAGTGTTCTAGAGTTCCTATTCATTCTAGTCATTTTGGTTTCTCTGCAAATACAGCGTCTTCATCGTCTGGAACTCACAATATGAATCAAAAGGTTGCTGATGATTATTTAGCTATGTTTTCCTCATTCATGGCTTCGTATGAAAATTTTATTGGAAGAAAAATTCATGATCCAGAGGTTATTGAAGAAGATTTCAGACAGATTGATCCTGTTGATCTGGAAGAAATGAACATTCAATGGAATATGGCTATGCTGATGCGACAAGAAAAAGATTTTCTGAAGAAGACTGGAAGAAAATATATTGGCTCTAACAATCGATCAAGCATGGGATTTGATAAAACCAAAGTGCGTTGCTATAACTGTCAAGAGTATGATCACTTTGCTAAAGAATGTGTGAAGCCAAAAGTTGAGTTTGATTCTCAGAAGAAGCCGAATAACTTTCAGAATAATCGTAATCAGTCACATGGTCATCAGGTAATTCTAATCATGCATCTGAATCATCGGCTTTGGTTGCTCAGAACGATGAAAATTTTGACTGGGGTATTCATCTGGAAGATTTGGTGGGTATGGTAAGTCAAGCATTAGTAGAAGAGATTCATTCTGAAAAATCCGAAGAGTCGACTGATGATGATAGTTCGAGTGATGGTGAAAGTGTGCCGAGTGTTGATGAAGAGATTGAACAAGTACAAAATGTTGATTCTGATATCGCATCATGTATTGCTGAAGATGATATTGTTTTAACTCAAAATGCTTCAGATGGTGCTGATTCAGAAAATATTCCTATTGCAAAAGTATTAATGGCAGACATGTCTGATCCGTCAAAGGTAAAAGATTCTGTCTGTAACATTTATTGTTCTAATTGCATTAGTGTAAAAGATAAAATGCAAAAAGTCATGGATGATAACACAAATTTAATTTGTGATATGAAATCGATGCATTCAGTTAATCAAAAACTGAAAGATAATGATAAACTGTGTGTCGATAGAATTGAATCTTTGAAAAGAGATTTAAATTCTTTGGGGTTGAAATATAAAGAACAAGCTTATCATCTAGATATGGCTTATGCTGAAATAGAAAAGCGAAATGAAGTTGTTTGTAACATTCATGATTTTCGAAAACATAATTTTTCTTTATTCATTTTACTATGTATAACAATAAAACACTTGAAGTCCCGTACTTGCCCAAAACCATCATGTCACGTTTATTACAAATCTAAACTTGTATCAACGTAAAAATTTCAATCTTGCATTTACAAATTATTTTTTTTTTTTTTTTTTATTTTTTTCTTTCTATTCAACATTCATATGTATATTTATGTATATATATATATATATATATATATATATATACGTATATACATACCTTGCTATGATAATTAAATTGAAATAAAACTTATAAAGTTCTAATTACATCTTTGTATGTATATATATATATATATATATATATATATATATATATACATATAGTCAATTATTTGAGCAATGAACCTCTTTATTAGTTTGAACCCTTCCTATTTCAATTGAACTCCCATCTTGAACCCCATCACCAAATCTGAACCCTCTAACCTCCCCCCCTCTAAATTTTGATATAATTCAAGCAATTCAATTAGTTTGACTTCTTAAAAGTCAAACAGCCCCTTGCCCATGCAATTCCACATCAAAATCGATCAAATCTGAGTTTGTTGGACTTGCCTTGTATACTTGAATGAAAATCGGTCAGTGTCCATCCCAATTTAATGTTTCAATTCAACCTTTTCATGGCCGATTTCAAAATTCAAACAGGTTTGACTCGAAGAGTCAAACCGAGCCTCAATCACCTCCAAATCAGGGAATAAACGAGTAAAAGAACCCGCAAATCACGCTCAGACGATCCTAGCATGTATTCAACCCCAATTCGTGACCCGATTCATCCGCATTCAAATGAATTAACGCGTTTTTCGTAATCACAGCTGTACGCTACTAACCGCAATCGAATTGAGCGGATTAGGCGAAATGGGATAAATTCATTCACTACCACAACTCCACATAGACCTGTACAAACTCTCCCAACCCTCCATCGATTCGCATTTCACTTCATAACGCCCATGGAGTGCCTCGAACAGCATGCCCTTTGACGTTATCATGTGCACTCACCCCTCAGCCATTCCAGGTAATTTTTATATCAGTAGTTTCGTTTTAGGCTAGAGATCAAAAGCCCCATGGTTTGGGCAGTCGATTTTGTGCAATCTGGTGCAAGGAAATAGTTAGGGTTGGGTATATTCAATCGGGAATGATAAGGGGTGGGGGAAGAGTCTGGTCCTGCGAGTTATAACTTAAGGGAATCGGATTTTTACCAAGGCATATGCCCTGGTCTACTGGTAGAACACTTACCCGGTGCAGGTAAGGTCGCCGGTTCAAACCCACATCCCGCACCCTTTTTGAACTTTCCCTGGCAACCAGTAAGTAAACCAAGACGCTATTTACGATTAAAACCCGGTAAATCTCGTGTTTGAACACTAAGGCCTCCTGGTCCGGGTGGTTTGAGCTCTTAGACTCCTCAGTAAACCACCCGGGTTCGATTCCGGGCCACTCCACTTATTTTTAGAACTCGATTTTCACATATAAATATATTTTATAAAATTTATTTTATAAACTTATGAAACTCAGATCAGTTTTATTATTTTAAATTGATAAGTTTTTAAAGAAAACAATTTTATTTAATATTTTGAGGATAAAAAAACTAAATATAACTTTAATTAAACTATACAATTATTTTAGCAAATTAATTATTTGAAATCTCTAATTTATAAACTATATTTGGGATATAAATGTGGTTATCTTTAAAACCGTTTACATATTCATGGAAATTCAAACTATAAATAAATAAAAAGGTTTAAACTATGCATTTATCTATTTATTTATTTATTTGTTATGTTATTATTTAGTTATTCATTTATTTACGGTCAAATGAACACTATTTATTTATTCATATATTTACAAACAAAAGAAAATCATTTATTTATTTAGTTCTTTTTTTTCATTTAATCAATATCATTATTAATTAAAGTTTAATTTATATTTGAATAAATATAATTTATTAAATATATATATATACACTAATATATATTCTCCCTTTTTTTTAAATGGCATGTTATTATAATATTAAATAAATAGAAATAATTTAATTATTTAAATTATTTTACTTATTTACATAAAACTCTGAAACAATTATTATTTCCTTTAAGTCATATATACTTTGATACCACATTTAAACATTTAGCAATTATCCAAATACAAACACAAATCTACACATACCATTTACATGAAATTACACAAATCCTTTGTACAAATCCTCGCATTTATTCAATTAGACTTTTATGCTTTGCGTTGATTCAAATCCATAATTCAATTCTAGGTTAATCTTGTGATTAGCACAACCACTTGTGCTACGTATCGCTCGTGTTATCTACAACAACTGATACAAGGTGAGTTTTACATAGCCCCTTTTTCACTGTTTTTACATTTTGGGGTGAAACATAATCACAACTTACAATGATTTACATAAACTACACAATACAAATCCACTTTACAATTTGTGTGCAATTTGAGCTTTATGTTTGAGTGCTAGGTGTGTTAACTACTTATTTGCAATTACATGTACAATCATTAACTAACCAAGCCGACGGTTAACAATACTTTGATACTATTTAGAGTCAAAACCTATGTATGCTCACCAACTTTTTAGTTGACCTCGTTTTCATCATGTTTTAGGTACAAATGTTTGAGTTAAACAAGCTTGCTACACTTAGGATGTGGACCTAGATATTTAAAAGAAAGTGTTATGTATTTTTCATTTGTCATGTACATGTCGAATCTTACCAAAATGAAATGTGATGATTAAACATATTACAATCTAGTCAACCATGTGCTCATGAACAGTCTACATGTCCCGCCCCGACGTTTTCGCCGTCGGTTGGGGTGTGACAGATTGGTATCAGAGCCTTGGTTATAGGGAATTAGGTTATTAGACACTTTTGACCTAGACTATAACCTTAGGACACCCATATAATGCCATGCTACTAAATGCTACATGATTTCTTCTTGTATGAATATTCCTACATACTATCACAAGTAAATACACTACCTGATACAATATTTAATAATTTATGTGTCACACTGCCTGATAATTGTTGTGCTATATTCATGCTATCTATTTGATTCATTTAAGTCCTATCCTAAGTTTTAACACACACTTATACACACTTAGCTTTTCATGCACCCTTAAACTCACACATATATTGTCACCACCTCTTGTGATCTAAATCTAAACTATTGGACCTAAAGCTCATTAATAATAAACAAGAAGCCCACAAACCCTCCAAGCAGAAGAAGCCTACTACGATATATAAGCCTCACTTTTGGGCCTCAAAGCCCAGTCCACAACAATTCTCATCATGACCATGAGCCCAACAATAGTGCTATTAATACATGATGGTTGGAAGAGTGTGTAAGCCCATGAAGGATTCTGACTAAGGAAAGACAGGGTACTTAAGTGTGTCCTAGTGACCCACCCCTCTTTCCTGGGAATTCTCCTCAGGGATGCATTGCTTATAGGTTAAGTGTATTTCTAAAATACTATTGTAAAGACTCAGTGTTATGACTAGTCAAACTCTAAACCTATAAGAACTCCTATACTTAACACTCGGTATTTCATTATCGCTTACAACATTTTCATTGTCTCTCTGCTAGATATGGACTCCTACTCTCCTTCCTCCCCAGTATACCATCCCGGAGTAGAATCTGATTGGGAAGAAGACATCGGGTCACCTGTTTATCAGTCACCAACACCTGCAGCTGCTAGGCAAAGGCTTAACGTAAGGAACACTGGCCCAAGATTTCGAACATCTGAATCACCCAGAAACCAATACCAGACACCGCACCTATCCACTCAGCTACCACCTCCATTAAGAGACCCGTATCTGGTGCCCGACCCGTATCATCCTAACCATTGGGTAAGGCATACCATGACACCCACTAGTGCCATGGGAATTCCAATCAATGACATTCACCAATATGTGAGGGCCTCAGAGTTTGAGAGACAAAGTAGGGAGCACGAGGTAATGCACGACTTGCAAGGGCAAATGAGGGATAGTCTAGCAAACCAATTAGGGTACCAAAAGGAGTTAATCTCCATCCTCGAAAAAGAAATACCGGAGAATCGCACGGAAACAGCTAGAGCTGAAGCCAGATCGGCTACCCGAGTGACCATAGCAGTGCTCGTCTTAGGAATTATCTTCCTTCTAGTGGGAAACTACCAGAGACGTTAGCAGAAATTTCTATTTATTGTCCTTAAATTTTCAGTTTGAGAACCATTTTCTTATGTGTTGAATAAAGTTTACCATTTCAGCAATTAATAAATTTTATATTCTTCCAAATTCTAAAGTTATTCAATTATTTAATACGATTGAATGTGAATTTCATCCATCGTATTTTCATCAAGATCCTTCAAGTATCACCTTCTTCATTCAATACGATTTAATCTCCTTCGTAAACAAATCATCATATTAGATTTAAACAACCTCGTTACTTTCAAACCAAATGTTTATCAAACTTTTAAAAGAGTATCAGAAATATCAATTTCCCTTAAACATTTTCACTTTGCAAGGGAATTTGATACAACCTATTTTATAAAAATATAACTTCAAATTGTTAAATAAGTATGATTTTCCTCATTAAAGGAATTATTTCTAAAACGTGGCTAAATTAAATATACAACTACTTGATTTGCCAATAATTCCTCTTATAATATATATATATATATATATATATATATATATATATATATATATATATTTCCTTATAATAATTAAAAATTAAAAAAAGTGGTTTTTCCCTATAAACTGCCTATTTACGTGAATAATGTAACTCAATGATTTCACTACTCTGTATATCTTCAACCAAGAACAATTTACAAATTCCAATTTTCAAACAAAGATCAGAAATTGTAAACACATCCCCCCGAATGTTTTCAGAACCTCCTCGTTATCATTCTCTTGCCGCTTCAAGAAAACGATCCATACCGTGTAGACGTTAACCATCCCCATCGACCTCAATGAGATTTAAAGAGCTAGAACCTAACTAACACATTATACATGAACGCCAAACAACACGCTTCTCCGCAACACTTGATCACATACGAAACTCGTTAGCACATGCCACACACGAAACTCAATAACTTACGTATGCACATTTACAATATACACAACACGATCACATAATACATGAAACTTAGTTATTTTTAATGTACCCAATACTACACTGACTACATAATACATGGAATTTGATTATTTACAATACACGCCCTACTGGATTGATTACGGAATACATGAAGCGTAGTTGTTCGCAGTATACACTAAATTGATCACATGATACATAACAATTGATTGTTTGATATACAATACTTGATGGATCACATTGAACGTGAAACTTATTTTGGTTACCAAGTACATAATACTATATGATACTGAGTTATTAACGCCATACATGAAATTCATTTCTTACAATACACATGACACTATGTTGCTTACATTACACATGAGAGCTTATACATGATGCTAAGTGGTTTACGTTACACATAAAACCTATTTGATTACAGGCTATATGACGCTAGATCATACATAAGACTTGTGTGTTTACATTATACATGAAACTAAGTTGCTCACAATTGTTGCAATTGATTGATCACAATATACATGAAGTATGGTCATACACCTTGTTCACAAACTTGAAAATCCTAACACATTGAAACAACTTGGGGTTTGACGTATTCTTGTTCAAACACGAGTAAATTATGGGGCCTTAGGTAACACTACTTTATTATCCTTCAGTTGCTAACTGACATGCCCATTTAAGGACATAGTTACTTTTTAGCAACTCTTATGTGAAAACAATAGACATGAACTGAGTGAAATTGTGCCCCTCTTGACCCGCATACACCGGAAGGATCTATACGGACCATGCGATGATTTGAGTAATTACGGGTGCACACGGAATTATGAAAATCAACGCATGGAAAACATAGCGAATTCTATTGTGTGTTATGACCTAAAACCTATCGTGATATATAACCACAAAACTAATGGGATATGACAAGGGCATGGTGGATACGCCGATGGTATTTCCTATATATAAGTGCCCTACCATATTATCAGAAGTAGCGTTGTTCGTATCACGTGAAGTTTTATGTTATTTTGACCTAGACCAAAGTTCATGAAGTCTCTTACCCATTGACAATTCCTGGACATGTTAGATTACATCTTAAACAAACCCTAATCATCAATTTACGTCAAATCCAACCCAAGTAATGCATTGCACCTTTAGATCCTTCGACGGATCTCTTCTTAACTCTCTTGAAACTAAAGTCCTCTGATATCATTCATACTTAACTTGAGCTTTGAACCTTAAACTTGTTAGCTATCAGACTCCTCAAACCGACAATCAAAACTCAAACTCACTTCCTTCCCGATTCAATAGTCTCCACTAATTTCGGGACGAAATTCCATTAACATGGGGAGCCTGTAACATTCATGATTTTCGAAAACATAATTTTTCTTTATTCATTTTACTATGTATAACAATAAAACACTTGAAGTCTCGTACTTCCCCAAAACCATCATGTCACGTTTATTACTAATCTAAACTTGTATCAACGTAAAAATTTCAATCTTGCATTTACAATTTTTTTTTCTTTCTATTCAACATTCGTATGTATATTTATGTATATATATATATACGTATAAACATACCTTGCTATGATAATTAAATTGAAATAAAACTTATAAAATTCTAATTACATCTTTGTATATATATATATACATATAGTCAATTATTTGAGCAATGAACCTCTTTATTAGTTTGAACCCTTCCTATTTCAATTAAACTCCCATCTTGAACCCCATCACCAAATCTGAACCCTCTAACATCCCCCCCCCCCCTAAATTTTGATATAATTCAAGCAATTCAATTAGTTTGACTTCTTAAAAGTCAAACAGCCCCTTGCCCATGCAATTCCACATCAAAATCGATCAAATCTGAGTTTGTTGGACTTGACTTGTATACTTGAATGAAAATCGGTCAGTGTCCATCCCAATTTAACGTTTCAATTCAACCTTTTCATGGTCGATTTCAAAATTCAAACAGGTTTGACTCGAAGAGTCAAACCGGGCCTCAATCACCTCCAAATCAGGGAAAAAACGAGTAAAAGAACCCGCAAATCACGCTCAGACGATCCTAGCATGTATTCAACCCCAATTCGTGACCCGATTCATCCGCATTCAAACGAATTAACGCGTTTTTCGTAATCACAGATGTACGCTACTAACCGCAATCGAATTATGGGATAAATTCATTCACTACCACAACTCCGCATAGACCTGTACAAACTCTCCCAACCCTCCATCGATTCGCATTTCACTTCATAACGCCCATGGAGTGCCTGGAACAGCATGCTCTTTGACGTTATCGTGTGCACTCACCCCTCAGCCATTCCAGGTAATTTTTATATCAGTAGTTTCGTTTTAGGCTAGAGATCAAAAGCCCCATGGTTTGGGCAGTCGATTTTGTTCAATCTGGTGCAAGGAAATAGTTAGGGTTGGGTATATTCAATCGGGAATGATAAAGGGTGGGGGGAAGAGTCTGGTCCTGCGAGTTATAACTTAAGGGAATCGTATTTTTACCAAGGCATATGCCCTGGTCTACTGGTAGAACACTTACCCGGTGCAGGTAAGGTTGCCGGTTCAAACCCACATCCCGCACCCTTTTTGCACTTTCCCTGGCAACCAGTAAGTAAACCAAGACCCTATTTACGATTAAAACCCGGTAAATCTCGTGTTTGAACACTAAAACCTCCTGGTCCGGGTGGTTTGAGCTCTTAGCCTCCTCAGTAAACCACCCGGGTTCGATTCCGGGCCACTCCACTTATTTTTAGAACTCGATTTTCACATATAAATTTATTTTATAAAATTTATTTTATAAACTTTTGAAACTCAGATCAGTTTTATTATTTTAAATTGATAAGTTTTTAAAGAAAACAATTTTATTTAATATTTTGAGGATAAAAAAACTAAATATAACTTTAATTAAACTATACAATTATTTTAGCAAATTAATTATTTGAAATCTCTAATTTATAAACTATATTTGGGATATAAATGTGGTTATCTTTAAAACCGTTTACATATTTATGGAAATTCAAACTATAAATAAATAAAAAGGTTTAAACTATGCATTTATCTATTTATTTATTTATTTGTTAAGTTATTATTTAGTTATTCATTTATTTACGATCAAAAGAACACTATTTATTTATTCATATATTTACAAACAAAAGAAAATCATTTATTTATTTAGTTCTTTTTTTTCATTTAATCAATATCATTATTAATTAAAGTTTAATTTATATTTGAATAAATATAATTTATTAAATATATATATATACACTAATATATATTCTCCCTTTTTTTTTAAATGGCATGTTATTATAATATTAAATAAATAGAAATAATTTAATTATTTAAATTATTTTACTTATTTACATAAAACTCTGAAACAATTATTATTTCCTTTAAGTCATATATACTTTGATACCACATTTAAACATTTAGCAATTATCCAAATACAAACACAAATCTACACATACCATTTACATGAAATTACACAAACCCTTTGTACAAATCCTCGCATTTATTCAATTAGACTTTTATGCTTAGCGTTGATTCAAATCCATAATTCAATTCTAGGTTAATCTTGTGATTAGCACAACCACTTGTGCTACGTATCGCTCGTGTTATCTACAACAACTGATACAAGGTGAGTTTTACATAGCCCATTTTTCACTGTTTTTACATTTTGGGGTGAAACATGATCACAACTTACAATGATTTACATAAACTACACAATACAAATCCACTTTACAATTTGTGTGCAATTGGAGCTTTATGTTTGAGTGCTAGGTGTGTTAACTACTTATTTGCAATTACATGTACAATCATTAACTAACCAAGCCGACGGTTAACAATGATAGATCTATTGAGTCAGACAAACCTACCCAGATTGGGGTGATTGTTACCGACAACACAATTTTGCATGCTAGTTACAAAGGTTTGATTGTACTACTTGGTTACACAATAGTAACTCCCCATAAATACCATGTTAATCATGACTTGTATGAATTTGTTTACACACAATACTTTGATACTATTTAGAGTCAAAACCTATGTATGCTCACCAACTTTTTAGTTGACCTCGTTTTCATCATGTTTCAGGTACAAATGTTTGAGTTGAACAAGTTTGCTACACTTAGGATGTGGACCTAGATATTTAAAAGAAAGTGTTATGTATTTTTCATTTGTCATGTACATGTCGAATCTTACCAAAATGAAATGTCATGATTAAACATATTACAATCTAGTAAACCATGTGCTCATGAACAGTCTACATGTCCCGCCCCGACATTTCCGACGTCGGTTGGGGTGTGACATTGTTGCTCAAAAGAACAAAGAAATTTCTGACAAAGAATCTGAAGTGATCAAACTTCATCGAAAGCTGGAAAATTTTGAAAATTCTTCTGTAGTATTGGATTATTTTAATGCTAATGCTGATCCTACTAAGAGAGTTGTTGGGATTGGATTTGTTCCTCCTCCATTCAATGCAAATTATGTGGTTGAACCTGAAATTATTCATGAAGAGGAATTAGATCCAAAGACAATGTTGAAAGTCAATCCAGTGACTGGGGAGTATATGATCTATGAGTCTGATTCTGAGGATGAGGTGTTTGATGAGAAGAAGGTTGAAGGTATTCCAAAGGAGGTGAAACTTGATGAATCAACGATCGAAAAAACAGTTACCCGTGATAGATGCATTCTGACAGAACCTGATGAAGTGAAAGTTGTTACACCTAAGCTTTCCAAACTGTTACAGTCAAGTGGTTTTGTTGTTGCTGGTTATCAGAAGCCGATTTCATCAAAGGTGCCTACACAAATTTATGTACAAAAGAAGCCGGTTAACTGTTCAGTTACATCTTCAGAAGCTTATTCATCAGAGAGTTCTTCAAATTCAAGAAAAACTCCTTATGTCAGAAATCATCATGATAGAAGAGTGTGTTTTCACTATGATGAGGTTGGTCACATTCTTATTAATTGTCCTTATAAGAACCAAGGCAAATTGAAGACTGCTCCTTCACAACAAAAAGTGGTGAAGATTCTGAAAAGAACAAATGAGGGAAAGTCGACTTCAAGTGTGGAGAAGAATATGCCTTGTCGATCTTTTGCTAAATCTTCAGGATTTAGGCAGCAGGATAATTTCAGTTCTAAATCAGTTGTGTGTCAAGAGAAATTTGAGATTCCACATGTTGGAATTCCAAAAGATTCTCAACCTGAAGTTAAACTTTCTAGACCACAACGAAGAAGACGTAACAGAAAATTAAAGAAAATTTTGGAAACATCTGAATCTGATAATAATATATCAAATAATGTTTTTCCAACCAATAATAATGTGTCTTATTTGAAAAAGTCTGTTTGTGAAACTTCTGTTCCAAAAGTTAATGATAACATTGATTGTAAATTGCTTGAAGTTGTTTATTTTGATCCATCTGGACGACCCAAGACCACAATGGCTTGGGTTCCAATTTCTAACTGATTTTTTTTGTTTATGTAGGGACAACCAAGGAGGACTATCAACAATACGTGGTATGTGGATAGTGGTTGTTCTCGACATATGACAGGGAATATTCGGTTGCTTGAAGATGTCAAAAATATTGATGGAGGTTATGTCGCTTTTGCGGTAATAAAGGCGGGTACATAACTGGTCAGGGTACTTTAAAGAATGATAAAGTTAAATTTGAGAAAGTGAATTATGTGGAGCAACTTGAACACAATCTTTTGAGTGTATCTCAAGTTTGTGACAAGAAGTTTTCGTTTCATTTCAATGATTCTGAGTGTTATATCTTGAAACCGGGCTTTGTTATTCCTAAAGAATGGATTCTAATGAAGGCTCCGAGGAGAAATGACACATATGTCCTTGACATGAGTGTTGCTACTACAACGGATTCAGTTCCTACATGCTTACTCTCCAAGGCGTCTGAGTCAGATTCTATTTTGTGGCACAGGAAGCTTGCTCACATTAACTATTGGAAGATGAACTACATTGTTATGAATGATCTGGTTCTTGGTATTCCGAAGACGAAATTCTCTGTTCCTGATGACTGTATTCCTTGCAAGAAGGGGAAACAACGCAAGATCATTATTTCGTTTCTCAATTTCTGCAAAGGACATATCCAGGTGATATGCCTGCTCTTTGATCTTCAAAGTCAGAGAACTTATATCCCTCTTCAGTGATTCTATCCTTTCAACACACACATTCTCATTATCTTTTAATTTCTGATTTACCGTGTACATGGATTTCATATCACAAATGAGGTTGATGTTATCATCCATAACCCTCATCATTTTATCCTTTACTAAAATACAGGTAAAACAAAACGTTTCAGAGTTAGAAACTACCGTATCCTTTTCTTCTAAAGAAGATGCACTAGGAGCCATGAATACGTCATCATCAGCTTCACCCTTTTGAGCAACAATGATAGGCTATGTATCAATTTCTGATTCACTCAGATCATCTTCAACTGTCTGAAAGCTTTCTTCAGTCATCTCAGTAGATTGAGTACTTTCACCAGAATGAATACTCTCACTATCAATTAAATCTGCAGAAGAATCACTTTGAGAATCACCCTGCTTCTCCAATACATCTTTGATCAAGACCACAAATGCTTGAGAAGTTGCTTCACCCTTTTTCCTCAATGCTTCCCATAGATCTCTTGAAGTTGGACACTTCCCGAGACTATGAAAGATTTCTTTTGGTAAAGACATCGTTAAAGTTTCACACGTTTTCATCTCATGATCAAACTTCTGCTTTTCTACTTTAGTAAGAGTTGCCACTAGTTTAGGAACATCACGAAATTCTAGAAAGTCAAAAGTAGGATGCACATATCCTTCTGTTATTGGTCTCCAAAAATTTTCATCAGTTTCTGATACGAACTGTTCGAACCGGACTTTCCAGCTACGGTAATCTGATATGCACAAAAGCCTCAGTGGCATAGTTCCAATCTCATTATCATCACATGAAATTGACATTTTGAAATTTTTGCGAAAATATCCGGAAAAAAATTTCCCGCCAAAATACTTTTTTTTAAGAACACTAGCGAACTAGATAAGTTCGCCTAAAATTAGTTCGCCTGATACTGCCTGAGCGAACTTAATAAGTTCGCCTAAACTTCACTGAGCAAATAAGACCACAAGCGAACTTGATAAGTTCGCCTGCAACAGAATCTCAGCAAGTTCGTCTGCTTCAGCTGTAATAAACTCAGGAAGATCTTCAACCCAAACACGAACAACCAGTATCGAAAATCATCATTTCTCACAGATTAGAAGGAATTTGAAGAAATTGGACCGTATGATTTAGTATTTTATGAATTAGAACACTTCTATCGGATTAATTTCACCAAAATCCACTTCAAATCCATGATTTCAGCAGCAAAATCAACTTTAAGAAGTTGAAAACCCCATGGATACAAAAACTTCTAAAAATGATCAATTTCTTGTCAGATTGTATACAAAATCGTCACGAATCACCAAGAATCAAACACAAATCATGAGAAAAAGCTCTGATACCACTTGTAGGTCCACATGACTCATCTGCAGATCTATCTCATGACAGGACGTCTCGATAACACAGAGTGCGGAATCCTACCGTGTTAACGTTTGTATACGAATTGAAAATAGAAACAACAGGTAAATAAACTTCTTTTTGTATTCCACGAAACACAAAGTTTACAAGATTCACAGAATATGATCGTTTAAGCCCCCTCTTCTCTCTTTAAAACAGAATCTGTAAACACCTATTTATAGACACAAACCTGCTATAGGCGAACTTAACAAATTCGCTTCTAAAGATGCCAAGTTCGCCTCTCTATGAACGTGTACAATATTCCTTAGGCGAACTTAACAAGTTCGCTCCTAAAGATGCTTAGGCGAACTTGTTAAGTTCGCCTCTCTATGAACTTACACAGAATTTTATCAACAGTTACAAAACATGTCCTAACACTTCCTCATCCTCTTCCTCCTTAGCTTGATTGTCAACTAGAGGTAATTCCAAAGCAGGATCATCATGTATCCGGTTATTATTTGGCGGTGCAACATAAGCAGGATTAATTATGTGCCCAAACAATGGTGTAGCAACTGGAATTAAAGCATGATTCTGCTATTTGATATTCATACAATTAGTAAAGATCCTCTTTGTCATTGGAGTTAAATTCAATCTTGGATTTATTGGTAGCAAATTAGGAATCAAATGATTCAGGATAACCTGCAAGAATCGAGGGTATATTAAGAAACCCTGACCCTCAGGTGGTGTAATCTGCATCACCAACTCCCTGTAGAAGTAAAGAGCAAATTTGAAGGTCTATTCAACATCAAAGCAACCACAGCAGCTTGCAACGATGTCTTTAACCCGTCAGTGCCAGCTTTCCTTGGTGATAAGCATTGAATAATCACATGCATAAAGTATCTCTATTGCCCTACAAGACCACCCTTGCGTGCTTGTGTATCATTCTGTCGACCTCGATAACCCATTCTTTGAAAGCAACCCATAAGCAGGGTATTCGGTAAACTAATCGGGTAATCATTTCTTCCACCCAAAGCAAGAGTTGTCCTGATATCCTGGGTAGAAATAGCAATTTCCTGGTTATTCACTATAGCCTGAATCACATGTGGATCAATATTTGTATCTTGGTGTGTCGTCTCCTAGAATTGTTGAATGTATAATAGGCTAATATGAGGATTAGATGACAGAGCGACATGAATCCTTGATCGATTTAGAAAATTAACAATCTCTTGATAATTTGCCGCCTTAGCTAACTCAGGATCAAGTAGTGCCACCTGATTGTGCTTATACTCAACACGATGATCCATGACCTGCTCAGAACAGTATATTAAACATCGACAATTTCAAACACAAAATAAGAAAAAATAACAAAGAGAAAAAAAATTTTAAAAAACTTTCACAACATTGAAAAATGCCAAGTCTTTCCAACTCTGGTCCCCTAGGCGAACTTAACAAGTTCGCTTAGAGTTACAGGAGGCGAACTTGTTAAGTTCGCCTGAGCAAGTTCGCTCAAAAATACGAACAGTCACAGAAATCAAATTCGATAAATTTGATGTTATACACAGCAATCAACCATACACAACCACTCGCCAACACTCGATTAATGTAATCAACCGTTCAATTTCAGATTTAAAACACAAAATGATGATGAATCATTGAAGACGACTGATGCGATGAAACTCGATGATGAAATCTTAGAATTTGAAAAAATCAATGGATGAAATCCTGTGAGATTACCTTTGTTGGAATCGCAAACCAAAATCAAACAATAATCAACTTCAAATTATCAGTTTCTCACTTTAACAATCAAAAACAGAAGCAAAACTCAGTAACTTGATAAAGTTGCCTAACAAGTTCGCTCAAGTCAAAGAAACAAGTGAGATGGTCAAGTTCATTGGAACGTATATATATACTCAACAACTTAAGTTCTCCTAATTCAAGCGAACTTAACAAGTTCGCTCACCAAGCGAACATGTTAAGCGAACAAGACAAATTCGCCTAACCCATACTTAACCAAAATTTTGAAATTTTTCATTTTCCTATCTTTCCAACACTCCGATTATCTTGCAACCTGTACAGCAATCTTAATCCAAATTTATAAGAATTTTTCATGGAAGATAGAAAAAAAAATCTTTTTGGATTTTTCTAATAAAGCTAAAAGAACAAATAAAGAACATATTTTTGGATTTTTCAAAATTTATGCTAAAACACACTAAAATCTTTTTGTACTTTTACTTAAAGAATTAAAGCAGTAAATCTAGAAACATCTAAAAATAAAATCTTTATGGTTTTTCGCTATACATACAAAATCACATATTTTTGATCGAACACTGCGAGTAAGAAGATCATATTAGTATCTTTGATGTATCATATACCCATTCTGAATAAAAATCCCTAGCAGATCTAAGGGCTGACCTATGGCATTCTGCATATTCACAGATACTTGGCTCAGCAAACAAGCAATTTGTACAACATTCTATGATTTCTCAGCTAACAATTTCCCAGATCTAATACATCATATTTTCATAAACTATTAAATCTTTTGAAATTTCTTTTTAAATTCTCAGAAATTCATGAAATGATACGCGATAAACTTCAAAGTAAACAAGATCAGATCATGACATGCTAACTTATTCATACCGAATTTGCAATATACTACATGTCAATTCAAATTGTCAGCATTATAAGATTTGAAACTATAAGCGTTTTTATCTCACGTTCTTATGAGTTAGTACCATTTATATGAAAACAATGTGTACCCCACAAATATGCCAACAGAAATGTAAAATTGCACTATCTTCAAGACATATTGAGACTTATGCAAAGTTTAGATCAATTTTCAGGATGAGACTATCTCAATTAGCACAGAAAAGGAACCAGATCCCGAAGGATATATTGAATCGGAATGATTCAGAATCGAATGATTCATATAGCTTGGTTTTGGATGAAATATCATGATTCGTATTAACAGAATAATATTCAAAGAATTGATTGACTCAATGATACAGGGTAATGTGATCCAAATGTTATCTGGATATATTCAATGGAATCAAGATAATTGATCCAAGGGTGAGTATATGTTCCACCAAGTTGTCAGAAACATATCTTAGTCCAACTTCACATTGCATGCTTTTCGGGACATGGGTAGTAAAGTGAACTGAAACATTGTGCTAATCAACATAGTCCGATACTGGTCTCATGAAATACTTAAAGTCTCATATTCTTTATCTGATAATGATCTTTTAACACACACAACCAACATACCATGGGTTCAAATCACAATTGTGACATAGACCATTATGTTTTCACACTACTAATGGATTAAAAACGCTTCTAGCCCACTGACAATTCAAATTACATGCAAATATTCAAATTAAAATTTATATGCAGCAATGTCAGACAGTCATGAAGCTATCATTTCTTGTTTATGCAAACTAAGAAGTTTAGATTAACTCATATAAGCACAAACATAAATACAGACACCAGGTAGTCAATCTAAGGTCAATAGTATGTGATCACCTGCTGATGTACTATCATTTCTTCTCTAACTTCAAGCAGTGTCGATTTTATCTTTTTAAAATTTGTTTGAGTTTTTCAGAAAGCAAGTAAACTAGCTAAAAATAAAGCATAAAACTATTTACTTTAAATAATCTATAAAAATAAAAGAAAAACTTCCATGAAAAACCTTTGTCACGTTGGATTAAGCATACCAATCATTTGAGTAAGAAATTCAAACCGTGTACGATCGAATGCTTTGGTAAACAAATCAGTATAATTGTCATCCGTATGAACTTTCACCAACTCAATCAGCTTCTTCTCTGCACAATCATGAAAGAAATGATGTCGAATCTCTATGTGCTTTGTCTTTGAATGTTTCACAAGATTTGTTGTGATCGACATGGTGGCTATGTTGTCAACCATTATTGGTGTCCCTGTAAAGTTCAAACCATAATCCCTCAACTGCTGTTGAATCCATAGGATTTGGGAATGACAACCAGCTGCTGCAATGTACTCTGCCTCACATGTTGAAACTGCAACTGAGGTTTGCTTTTTGCATTGCCAGGACACAAGTCTATTCCCTAGAAATTGACAACCACCAGATGTTGATTTTCTGTCCAGACCGCAACCTCCATAATCTGAATCTGTAAAAGCTTTAAAATCAAAGTCAGAATTAATTGGATACCATAATCCCAACCTTGGATTACCCTTTAAGTATCTAAAAATCCGCTTTACAGCAATCAAATGAGATTCCTTCGGCTTAGACTGAAATCTTGAACACAAGCATACTGCGAACATAATATCTGGACGTGACGCTGTCAGATACATTAAAGACCCGATCATTCCTTTGTATAATCAACAATCCACATCTTTCTCTTTCAGGTCAGAATCTAGTTTGTGATTAACATGAATTGGAGTGTTGAAAGCTGAAGCATTTTCCATATCAAACTTCTTGAGAATATCAGCAACATACTTTGTTTGATGAATATAAAAACCTTCTTCCTTTTGATGAACCTGAAGACCCAAAAAGAACGATAATTCTCCCATGCTGCTCATCTCGAATTTCAACTTCATCACTCTTTCAAAGTCTTTACACATATCAACATCCTTCGATCCAAAGATTATGTCATCAACATAGATTTGAACAAGTAATAAATCTCCCCTTGCTTTTCTAATGAAAAGGGTAGAATCAATTTGACCACACTCAAATCCATTCTCAAGTAAATGCACCGACAAAGTTTTGTACCAAGCACACGGAGCCTGATGAAGACCATATAACGCTTTATCCAATTTAAACACCTTTTCAGGAAACTTGGGATCTTCAAAACTAAGCGGCTGTTTAACATATACTTCTTCCTTTACCTTTCCATACAGAAAAGCACTCTTGACATCCAATTGAAAAACTTTGAAACCCTTGAAAGAAGCATAAGCAAGAAACAAACGTATTGCCTCAATCCTCGCAACTGGAGCGTAAACTTTGGTGTAATCAACGTCTTCTTGCTGATAAAACCATGGACAACAAGTCTCGCCTTATTACGTACCACAACGCCACGATCATCACGTTTGCATTTGAATACTCACTTTGTGCCAATAGATCTTGAACCTTTGGGTAAGTCAACCAAATCTCAAACATGTAATTTATCAAATTGAGCCAATTCTTCCTGCATGGCCTCAATCCAACAATCATCATCCAATGCCTCAACCACATTCTTAGGTTCTGTTTGAGAAATAAAGCAAGCATGTAAACATGTCTCCAAGATACTTGTATCCACAATCTGATCATACAAACATGAATTTTCTACAAGTGTACGATGCCTCGTTTGAACACCTGCATTCAAATCACCAATAATATTGTCAGTTGGATGATTCTTATGCACACGAGATTGAGGAATATCTGAAGCTTGAATAACAACATCAAGATTTGAAGGCAACTCCCCCTCAACTGATGCCGATGCTGATGAATCATCAACTATGTTCTAGATATCATTAGAAGACTCCTGAAACACAGCTTCATCACCGTCAGTATTATCATGTTGTGTTGTACCCGAAGTTGAAGCTACATTCGGATCAACTGAAGGAGTATCCATAATCGGAATAACCGAACGAGGATCGACAGTTGAATCATCATTGCAGTTGGACTGATAGAGTATTTCAGCTTCAACAGGAGAAATTGCAGGAGTAACATTGAAAGATCTGAATAATGCATCATAATCAAATGCCCAAGAGGGACCTTTTGCATCCTGAGGAACAGAACGATTATCACAGACAATATGAAACCATTCTTCAATTTGACATGATTCTTTGTTAAAAACTCTTTTATTATGAGAATATGCAACATATCCCAAGAAAATTCCCTCAATCGCCTTCGAGCTAAATTTAGTAGGAACATCACGAGTCTTTAACAAGGTACTTGGATTCCCAAAGGGCAAAAGATACGCCAGATTAGGTTTTCGATTGTTTAGCAATTCATAACATGTTTTGTTATGTTTCTTCACAGTCAAAACCCTATTGAGAACATGACAAGCTGTATTTACTGCCTCTGTCCAAAAAGTAACCGGTAATTTTGAATCAGATAACATAGTACGAGCCATCTCAATAAGAGTTCGATTCTTCCGTTCAGCAACACCATTCTGTTGAGGAACATAAGGAGCACTGAATTCATGATGAATACCCTTCTTCAAATAGAATTAACCCAAATTCCCATTCTTGAATTATGTGCCGTTGTCACTAAGAATTCTCCTGACTTGCAAATTGAACAATTTCTCAAGTCCTACAATTAGGAACTTAAGAATTTCAGCTGTTTCATCCTTAGAAGCAAGAAATTTAACCCAAGAAAACCTCGAGTAATCATCAGTCACTACCAAACAATAAGATTTGCTGCCTTCACTCTTGACACTAATAGGTCCAAACAAATCCATATGCAACAACTCTAAATGAGTCACAATTGAATTAGTCAACTTTGAAGGATGAGACTTCCTGTGCTGCTTCCCTTTCTTACATGGAATACAGTCTTCATTCACATGAAATCTCATAACCGGGACACCAGAAATCAACCCATTTTTGACGAGATAGTTCATTTTTTTGAAATTTATATGAGCCATTTTCCGGTGCCACAAAGTTGAATCAGACTCGGATGCATTCGAAATAAGACAAGTTAAGACAGACAACGTTGTCGTTGCTGTGCTCATGTCAAGCATATATGTATCATTCTTTCGAGGAGCTCGCATAAGTATCCAATCTTCAGGTATCACAAATCCCGACTTTAGAACCAAACATTATGACTTATTAAAATGAAATGAGAAATCTTTATCACAGACTTGCGGAACAGATAACATATTATATTCTAGCTGCTCAACATAGTTGACTTTCTAGAAGCTCAATCTCCCATTCGACATAGTTCCTTGGCCAGAAATATTTCCTCCTTTCTTGCCTACAAAAGCAACGTATCCTACCTGAATTTCTTTCACACTTTTCAATAAATTAAGATTTCCCGTCATGTGCCGAGAGCATCCACTGTCAACATACCAATGGTTGCCAATAGTCCTCCTTGGAGTTCCCTGCACACAAACAGAAATGATTAGTTAGTAATAGAGACCCAAGCCATTGTGGTCTTGGGTCAGCCTGATTCATCAAAATAAACTATTTCCTTCAATAAACAATCAATTTTCTCCAAAATTTTAGGAGATTGTTTCCCAGAAACAGAAACAGTGGATTTAGGTTTCCACTTTGATGTAACATGAACCTTGTTAGTCTCTCTCAACACCTCAACCTTGTCATTTACCACTGGTTGTTCGAGAAGTTTTCTCAACCGTTTATTTCTTCGACGTCTTTGTGGTCTAGACAAATTTTCATTTGGTTGGGTAGACTCATCAACTGACTCAATCTTCTTCACAATTATCACTATATCAGAAGCAGTCTGAACACTTGGATTCTTTACACCACTATCCACATTCTTACTTACAGATTTTGCAGGTGGATTCACAAAAGGTTGTGCCAACTTTGGATTCTCCAGACGCTTCCCCAAGTTCTTATTTGGACAATCTTTCAGGATATGACCAACAACACCACAATGAAAACAAGCACGTTTTTCCTTGTAGACACGAACATACTTTTCTTTTTGAACCTTGAATGAAGTAGATGATGAACTCTGAGAAATAGTGTTTTAAGAATGAATAACCTGATGAGTTTCCTTTTCAAGTTTCTTTTTACAAAAATCAAGAGTTGAGATTTTCTCAATCTTGTGAAGCAAAACCACCACTTAAAAACGGTTTAACTGGTTTAAAAGTAGATTTAGGTTTTGGTTGTTCACTCACATCATCTGGTTCAGTTAGAATGCACCTGTCTCTTGTCACTGTTTTCATCATGACCGGTTCCACATACTTACACTCTTTCACTATGCCTTCAACTTTCTCTAAATCAAACACTTCATCATCAGTTGAATCATCATATACCATGTCATTACCAGTAACAAGATTGATGTTCAAAACAATTTTTGGTTCCAGATCTTCAACCAAAACTTCTTCAATCAAACATGGGGTATAATTTGCATTAAACGATGGACAATAACCAACCCCTCCCCCAATCTCTGTATCATCAAAAGAAGGACAAGAACCAACCCCACCAATAACCTTTTCACCCGAAGCTTTATCATTATAATATTCCAACAAGAAACTGGAATTCTTATAACACTCAAGCTTGCGTAACAATTTTGTTACCTCTGTCTGTGACACAGCAAGTTCATTAATTTTCTTTTCATACTCAGAGTATGACACATCGAGATGAAATGCTTGTTCATTTACTTTGGTTGGCAAAACATTAATATCATCTTTTAGAGATTCAATTTTAGCTTTCAAAACAGTTTCATTATCCTTCAAAGTTTGGTTCGATGTGTACATTGCTTTCATGTCACAGATGAGATTCGTGTTATCATCACACAATCTCGTAATTTTGAATTCAAAATCAATGCATTTTAAACAAGAATCAACATGTTTTACCTGCTTAGAATCGGCCATGAATGCATTTCCTTCAGCTAACATCTCTGCAATCTTTTCTTTAACCTTTCCAGCAGCTCCATCATTTAGTAAATCTTTATTTGAAAACTTTGGTTCACTCATCTGAGGCACTGACTCTTCACTTTCATATAAACTCCCAGAATCTCTAGAATTACTATCATAAGAACCACTTTCAATTCCATCTTCAGGATGTACTTCAGCCAGAAAATCTTAACAAACATGAGCCACAATATCTTCCAAATGAATACCCCAGTCATAATTTTCATCTTGTTGAGATATCAAAGCTGTGGAAGTACTCTGTTTGTTTTGATTTCCTTGAGAGTTTGAAGGTCCTTGATTCTGATTTCTTGGTTTTGTACATTCTCGAGCAAAATGACTAAACTCCTGACATTTATAACACTTCACCTTAGACTTATCCATTCCCATCTTGGTTTTGCTTGATGCCCCAATGAACTTTTTTCCAGTTCTCTTCAAGTGATCTTTTCCTTGTCTCAACCACAATGCCATGTTTCACTGAATATTCATTTCTTCCAAAGTATCTTTATCCAACTGTTTAAAATCCTCCTCAATCATATCGAGATCAGTGATCTTACCTCCAATAAAATTTTTATAAGAGGTTAAAAATGATGCAATCATTGCCATCATATCATTAGCTGTAGATGGAGACACTTTAGTAGAACACGAATGACCTTCATTCTTGCTATGAGTTTAACATCCAGAGTTTGAAGCAAAAAAACATATATTTTCTTAACAAGAACTATCTTTAGGAACATCAGACGACTCTCCCGAAAATAAAGCAACTCCACCAGATTTCGATGCTGATGTACCTTTCCCAAAGTAAATGTTTGGATCTTGATAAACTGTGTATTTCTTTTGTTTATGCAGATCATATGATTGAATCTTTCCCATCAAATCTTCAAGACTAAAATCATCAAATCCAGATTGTTCTTTGATCACTATGGTGTACATCTCAAAATGTGCGGGTAAAGCATCCAAGAACTTTTCAAGAATCTTCTTATTTTTGTAAGTGATGTCATTGTTGACCATTTCACTTAGAAGATGAAAATATCTTGACATGAGTTCATCCACCGATTCACCATCAAAGTGTTTAAAAACACTAAACTGTTTCTTTAACAATTCTTTTCTGCTCTTCATGATATCAGTGCTACCCTCACATCTTTTAGCCAAACCTTGCCAAATTTCATGAGAAGTCTTAAACTTCTTGAAAGTATGGTAGATATCTAGAGGTAAACACATGGATAAAACTGCAAGAGCTTTCTTTTCACGATCATACAACTTCTTTTCATCATCATTAAGAGCTGAAATTGGTTTTGGTGTATCCGACACACCCATATGACGATGAACATGATGCTCATATCCCTCACTAATAGGAATCCACAAACTCGTGTCATTGATATTAACATAATTCTCAAAACGACTTTTCCAAATAGAATAATCTTTGAGATTCATAAGCCTCGGTGGCTTGGTTGGAGTTCCAATCTCATTTTCATGATTCAGTAAATGAGTCATATTGTTCACTTGATTAGAAGTATACGACATCCTTGAACACAGTTCAACACTTAGAAAAATTTTACAACTTTCTGTATTAAGCCAACTTAACAACTTCGCCCACTAAGTTCGCCTAACTGGAATCCAGCGAACTTAATAAGTTTGCTTGACAAGTTCGCCCGTAACTGATCAGACAAGTTCGACTGTATTAGCTGAAGAACAAGGAATATTGTTCTAACACCCAAACGCATGAACGGATCTGAAAATTTCCATAAATCTCGATTTAGAATGAATTAGAGAAATTCCTTCGGTAGGTTTCTTCAAATAATGATTTAGAACACTTCTAACCGATCAATTTTGGTAAAACAACACAAAAAAATGAAGAAATCACTCAAAAATCATCACAAAAAGTCACAAACTCTCAACAACATAGAAAATTCCAAAAATTTCCATCTTATTGTGAAAAATCAATCAAGACAATTTCAAACAACAGTAGCTAATCAAGAGCAATAGCTCTGATACCACTTGTTAGTCCCAGCGGGTCTAACGATCGATCTCTGCTGTAAAACACGTGATACGCACACGAAGTGCGGAATCCTTACGTATACGTATGTCTCGAATACTCATGATTGCAATGCAATCACTCAAGATAAGATTTCATAAACAGCTCCTTGTATTATCAATTAAACAATAAACACAGAGTAGTTCTAGTAAAATGTAGAAGATACAAATGAGAACAACTCTTGAACTATTTATAGACAACACAAACTGAAACAGGCGAACTTAATAAGTTCGCCACCTTTAGTAAGTTCGCCTCAATTATACCAGGAGAACTTATTAAGTTCGCCTATGC
The DNA here is from genome assembly GCA_023525975.1 of Smallanthus sonchifolius. Lineage (NCBI taxonomy): Eukaryota > Viridiplantae > Streptophyta > Magnoliopsida > Asterales > Asteraceae > Smallanthus > Smallanthus sonchifolius. The sequence goes on from CM042043.1 coordinate 25,592,738, forward strand.
AAACTTAAACTATTACAATACAAAACAAACAAAACACTAAACATAAAGACTAAACTATACAAAGCTAGTTGTCACCAAAACATGCACCAACACTTTTCAACAAATTGATCACTGCTTGTAGAAGACTCAGTTATAGTACCCGAAGTACTTGCTTCATTAGAATATATTTGAAGTTGCTGATCAAAAGTCTTGAAGATTACTTCAGCATCAAAGAACCAGTTAGGTCCATTTTGATCTAGAGGAGCATTTAGTTCTTGCCACTCCACATAGTAAGATTCTTGAACAATTTTGGTTCTCTTGTTGTACACTCTGTAAGCTTTCTGATACGAAGAGTAACCCAGGAAGTAGCATTCATCTCCAACAGCTGCGAATTTTGGCAATGAATCTTGTGTATTTAACAGTGTACAAGAACAACCAAATGCTCTGAAGAACTTGATGTACGGATTCCGTTTAAAGAATAGTTCATAGGAAGTATTTGTAAGTTGCTTCACCATAAGAACTCTGTTCAAAACATAACATGCCGTGTTAACAGCCTCAGCCCAGAAAATAATAAGCAACTTTGAATCGACAAGCATTGTTCGAGCAGCTTCTATCAAAGTTCTATTCTTTCTTTCGGCCACGCCATTCTGTTGTCGTGTTCTTGCAGCACTATACTGATGTGTTATTCCTTTTTCTGCACAAAACGAATTTATTAGCTGATTTTTAAATTCTCTTCCATTGTCACTGCGAATGATTGATACTTTGCTATCACAGATGTTTTATATTCTTTTGACAAATTCAATGATCATTTCAGGTGTCTCATCCTTTGTTGCAAGGAAAAACACCCATGAAAATCTTGAAAAGTCATATGTGATAACAAGACAATATGACTTTTTCGCAATGCTTTTAACTCGAACTGGACCAAACAAATCCATATGTATGAGAAATAAATGTCTAGTAAAAGTTGTTATGGTTTTTCTTGGATGGGACTTCTTGTGTTGTCTTCCCTTTGCACATGACATACACCTTTCTTCAGATATGAACTCTTTCTTTGGCAATCCTCGCACCAAATATTTATACACCAAGTTATTCATGTTCTTCAAATTTACACGACCCATTCGTCGATGCCACAAATAAGATTCTGAACCAGTCGCTTTTAATAACAAGCATGAGACATTAACTGGTGTAGTATGATCATTCATATCAACCACATATGTGTTGAATTTTCTTAGAGCACGCATCAGAATCATGTCTTCTGGAATAACCAGTCCGGGCTTTAAGAAGAAGCACTCCTTTGCTATAAAATGGACTTGTATGTCTTTATCACATACTTGAGAAACACTGAGTAGATTGAATTCCAATTGAGACACAAAATTGACTTTCTCTAACGTGATAAGGTCATTTGACACTGTTCCTTGACCAGTAATTTTTCCTCCCTTTTTGTCTCTAGCAAAAGCAACAAAACCACCATCAAAAGATCAAAAGTTTTGCAGAATTTCTCTTTGTCAAGTCATATGCCTTGAGCAACCGCTATCAACATGCCAAACATTATTAATAGTCCTCCCGGTTAAACTCTTCACATTCAAGACAAACTTAATGAGAAACAGGTACTTAAATCTTCTTTGACTCGGGCTGACTTTGACTTTTTACTGTCTTAGTCACAATGACTTGTTCATCCTCAGCATCATCGATCTCATCTTCCCATTCACAATTGCTAAGCTGTTTGGACATGAGTGCAGTTGGAGACTTCTTTGACTTGTCAGTCTCATCAATCATATCCACTAGCTTAACTCCGCTTCCCTCAACCTTCTTTTTTCTTGTCCTTGGTACACTCACGAGCGAAGTGACCAAGTTGTTGACAGTTGTAGCATCTGATTTTAGGTTTGTCAAAACCAACCTTTTTCCCAAACTGCAGCTTATCCTTCCCAACATTCGACATATACTTTTTAGCCCTTACAGCTATCATGGCAATCTGCCATTGCAAGTCCATATATTTCAAGTCATCAGGATTGATCTGAACAAGATCCTCTACGTCATGCACGGCAGGTTGAAGCTTTCCTGTTACTAATGCATCATAGCTACTCATGAAAGCTCCAAACAGAGCAATCTGATCTTCATGAATTTGTCTAGATGACTTAACTTTCTCTCCAGAGGAGTGTTCACAACAACCCTTGCTTTTCTCAGATTTTGTTCCACTACTTCCTTCACTGCTTCCAGAGAACAATGCTGCATTTGCGAAACCTGAACTGTTTTGCTTATCCTGGTTATTCAGCTCTCTCTTCTTTGCATCCAATTCATAAGACTCGAGCAGACAAATAATATCATCAAGGGATTTACTCTTCAGATCTAGAGTTATGTTCTTGATTAGCATAAAAGGTATGCTCGAGCGTTCTGGTAATGAGTCCAACAGCTTCTTCCCTAGATCATACTCTTCAAATTTCACTCCCATTTTTCTCAATCTGTTGATCATAGTTGTGAACCTGGTCACCTGGTCACTGAGAGTCTCATTCTTCTTATAGCTAAACATGTTGTATTGCTTCAGTAGAATATCAGTTCTGCTTTCGATCAGCTTCTTATCTTCTTCTGAATATAGATCAGAATTTGCAATCGGGACTAACCCATCAGCATTTGCAGTCTTTGGAATATGAGGACCCTTCACAATTGATTCCCATAGTGTGTGTTCAGTAAACTTGAAATACGCTTTCATCATTATTTTCTAATTGGAAAATTCTGATATTGATTTTAGCATTGGTGGTGATTTCCCAATAACACTTTCAGTATCGTAAACCTTTCCAGCCATTCTATACTTGTAATTTGAAACTTGGTCGAAATCAAAAAAACTTCCAACTTAGAAGGTTTCGGTCGAAAACTTGGCTGATCAAAAACTCTTTTCGGATAGGACTTTTCGGTCAAAAAGTCTGAAGATTTCGAACACAGATGAAATTTATCCTTAGATTTTTTGCACTACTTTTCAATCGAAAATTGTAGGGTTTTCGGTCGAAAAGAGAATTCGACTCCTTCAAACAGGCTTTTCGGGCAATTCAACTGATGAACACTTGAATCGAACAAAAACTTCCTGTGAAGATCTGAATCAAAAATCAAGCCTCCAAATTTGGTGTAAACTTCATCTCCATCAATATTAGGTTCAAATCAACAACAATGGCACCCAAATTACTCCAATTCGATCAATTTTGATTAAAATTCTTCTTGAATACCAAGAGCTTTAACCTGGCTCTGATACCACTTGTGGTTCCCTCTGATCTACTGATATTCAATAACAAAGTCTTCAATCACACTCTGGAATGGCGGAATCAATCCAGAAATCAATGCAACACCTAGATGATCGAATCGAATACGAACATGAAGAATGAAATCAAACACAATAGATGCACACATTCAAGTTGATAATCTTCATTCAATAGCAATATGAATCACAGAATCTAAACAACACACACTGAATTCTCTCTGATATAACTTGGGATTAAAAGGTAAAATGAGAATTGTTCCTTGAAATTACAAAAGACAAACTATTTATACTAAACAGGGGTATCGATCGAAATCTTCTGATCGAAAAGTGTTTTCGACCGAAAACTTAAAGTTTTTGACTGAAAACTCTAAAGTTATACATTTGTAAACCTAATTGATTTCTATGGACTACCAGGTTCCAATTTTAGACCTTTTTATTATTTTATAATTTTATAAAAATAATTTCTAAGGTTTAAGTTTATAAGTTTCAGTATTTAAAATAAGTTTATTAATTATGTTGTATATATAATTATAAGTTTTAAGAATTTAATGCATTTATCCATATGATATATATATATATATATATATATATTTCTAGTATAATCGTTTTTCTTAAATATATATCAAATAAATTAATACTTATTATTTAAGAACATAGGCTTTTTTAATACAGATTCAAGTTTTAGATCACCAACACGTGCACGGGTTTAGGAAAAGATACATCGAAAATGTCCTGGGTATTACAGTCTCCCCTACTTTAGGAAATTTCGTCCCAAAATTAAAGTAGGAAGGTCCACTTTCCAAGACTCGAGTTTATGATACGTGCCAGGATGATGATGAAAATAACTTTCATTGGATCTTTACGTTCCCATGAAAACTCTTGGCTACGTTCAGAATTCAAATTGGATTGTAATGATTGGAAAAAGATTATGCTCGAGTTTCTAAGTTTCACAGCCCATGATTGCCAGGAGTTTCTCTAAGAAGTATATAGTTTCATCGAGGGGTATGTTGGTTTAGCTTTTGGAAATGATCTTAAGGAGAAGAACTGTCGAATAATCATTTGGATTCTAAAGATGAAATGTATTACTTGGAATGGATTTGCCAATGATCTGAGGATTTATGTTTGCTCAAACTATAGTCTAATATGCCCAAGAATTGTCAGTGAGTGAGATTGTTCGGTCGTCGGTCTAGATCTAAAACTTCTTGTGTCATGAATAATGCTACTTTTGATAATATGATAGAGCATTTTTATGTACGGGAGGTATCGTTAGCGTATTCACCATGCCCTTGTCATACCACACTAGCTTCGTTGCTATCCATTACGATAGGTTTTAGGTTATAGCACACTACAGAGTTTACTATGTTTTCCCATGCGCTGATTTTTATAATTACGTGTGCATCCGTAAGTATTCGAATCGTCGCATAGTCCGCATAGATCCTTCCATTTGTGTGTGGGTCAAGAGGGAGCACAAGGATTTGCTTAGCTCATAACTATTGCTTTTACGTAAGAGTGGTTAACAATTAACTGAATCCCTAGAGGGAAACGTCAGTCAGTAACAACAAAGTAATGATGTGGCATAACTTAGAGTTTCAAAGCTTCCTCATGTTTGAACAAGAGTACGTCAAATCCTGAGTAGTTTAAAGTCTTTCATCTTCCTCGTGTTTGAACAAGAATACGTCAAACCCCGAGTAGTTAAAAGTTTTACACCTTCCTCGTGTTTAAACAAGAATACGTCAAACCCCGAGTAGTTTAAAGTCTCACATCTTTCACGTGCTTGAACAAGAATACGTCAAACCCCGAGTCGCTTTAAAGTCTTCCAGTTTCCAACTTTAGTGAATAAAGTGTGTGATCACGCCTTGAGTATAAGGTGATCACTCAAATACTCAGGTGCTTATGAGGGGCGTGGGAAAGTTTTCATAATGGAATCAATTGTTATAGGTTTCTTATTCCTATATAGGAGATTCTGGTCGTTCAAGGAGGCCAGATGGATGTCGATGTTTGGTTTTGATTCGAAGGCAAGTGAGGTACTTTGCTATAGAGAGCAATGTCCTTCTTCGTGCTAGTTTCTAGTATTAGAAATGAAGTTTCTTGTGCATTTAGGATGAAACGAGTAACAAGTCTTATAAGTTTTATTCAAGATGAAAGTACAACGATTGTCGTAATCAGGAATTTAGGTATGATTTAGTAAGGCAAATCGTTTAGCTTAGATTGAAGTCATGACATTTCGTTATACATGCTTACTTTCGGTAACCGAAAGGTGTTGAGCTTTATGGATATGGGTTTGAATGTCGTATTAACTTTTGTATAATGTAACAAGGTGTGTCCCTGCAGCCTTAAAGTTTTGACTTTATAGTGATGTGTATTTTGTGTATACGTAAGTTTATTGCTTTAGTAACGTGCATTTGGGTTTTTGACTCCCGTTGTGGTTTATGGCGAATCTTTTATGTAGCAAGATTCATTTCTTTAACGAGGAAAGTCTTCTAATGTAAGATAACGGGAAAGGTTCTGATAGTATTTATAGAAGTACGTTTACGAATAATGGATCTTGTTTTGTAAAATAAATTTGTAGTTCATTCTTGGTTGGGTATAGATAGGATGTTCGGAGAAATAATGAGTTAGACAAATGGATGAGTAGTTATAAGGAGGATTTCTCAAGAGACAGGTACGATTAACAAGTAGTTAGTTTAGCCAAGGCTTAGAAATGGTAATTCTTAAGGGTTAAAGGTCATAGTTGGTCATGATGGTGTTTCATAAGTCATGTTGTTTTAAAAGAACCTTTTTCAAAACAGAATGTCTGTTCAAAGTTTATCCTTCAGTCATATCCACCACTTAGGGTTTGATAACTTAATATGTCATTGCTATTTGGATCAGATATTAAGTTGAATTGTTTTTCGAAGAATGTGTTAGGTAAGAGGGCTAAGTTGTAGTGGGAAAAGGAAAGTTTCGGTAAGATTTGTGTCAAATCAGTAAATAATAACAGTTGAATTGCAAAGTAGAACTTATCATTAAATGCTTCAAAATTGGGACTTTTAATCCTTACATATGGAATTGTTTTCTTAAATGAAAGATAAAGACAAGGAAAATGGAATTTCAACTAACGCCTTAGATAACTCTCCACTAGGAAGCAGATGAGTACTACGACGAGAACCGCTAAGGTTACCCGAATGGCAAACCTAGCTTCGTCCCTAGTGGTTTCCGTACGACACTCAAGTATCTCCTTGTCTTCCTCTAGGGTTGTGATCTTCTCTTCTTGACACCACATCTGATTTGCCAGGTCGTCAATCCTTGGGTTCAGCAGGTTGTGCTGTATCATGTGTTCCATCTCCCGCCTCACAAATTCTGCGGTTCCCACATACTGGTGAATGTTATTAACCAGGATTCCCATTGCAACAACGGTTGTCCCAGTATGTCTAGCCCTTGGGTTAGGGCCAGGTGCCAAGTATGGATCTCTTGGCGGGGATGAGAACCGATGGTGAAGATGGGGTGTTTGGAAATGACTTTTTGGTGGAGATGGCCCAGATGCCCCAAACCTTGGGCCAGAGTTTCTGGCCTAGTTGCCATTCAGGTCAATTCTCTCCCTAGCAGTAGGATAAGCTGATGGCTGATGAACTGGTGACTCGCTGTCCATTCATGATCGGATTCTGCTCCGGGATGGTACACGGGTGAGGGAGGTGGGTGTGAGTCCATTGCCTAGTCAGAAAAAGGAAAAGAAAGAAGTTTGTAAGTGATGGTGAGATTATTAAATGTTAAATGTGAAAGTTCTTCATGAAGTTAAAGTTTGTTTATCCATAATACTGAGTCATCACAGTAATATTTTAGAAATGGCTCTTGACTTGTAAACGGTGTGCTCATGAAGAAAATTCCCGGGAAAAGGGGTGTGTCACAATGACTCACTTGAGTACCCTATTTTCCCTAGCCAGAACTCCTCATGGGCCTACACCCTCTTTCAGCATTATGTACCATTATTTGGGCTTATAGTATAATGATAAGGTTCATTGTGGGCTGGGCTTTGAGGCCTTAATGTGAGGTTCATTCATTCCAGCAAGCTTCTTCCTCTTAGAGAGAACAAGTAGGTTCATAAATTTCTTGTTAATGTACCTTAGGTCAAAAGATGTTAAGTTTTGTTTACAAGGGATGGTGATGTGTGTAAGTTTAAGGATGTATGAAGATTTAGGGATGTATAAAAGTGTAGTAAAACCTAGGATAGTATCAAATGAAATTTAACTAGATAATATGAAGGTAGGAACAAACACAAGGGTTTTTAAGCATTTTACCATAAAATTACGAAGTTTGTAGTGTAATATATGTAGTTTTAAGTATCGTATCATAAGGATTTTGAAGTCTAGTTTTGGTTATGACAAGTAGGCATGTTGTTATGTGACAAATCTTGTAAAGAAGGAACATAAGAATTGTAGAGAGAGGATTACAAATGAAGTTTTGGAATCACGAAATCATGAAGTATAAAGTATTTAGATGGTACCCATTTAGTGCACATCACTAAATAAGCACTTTGACATATCAAGAGTAATTCAAGTTCTCTAACGTTTAGACAAGTCATGCATTCCTATAAGTGAATACTCATCCCAAGAATTCCCAGGAAAGCATACGGATCCAACGGTTGATCTGGATTTATACGAAATGCTTTCATTGACAGAATTTCCTAGAATACAGGTATCCACCCTTCCGGTTCGCACAAGTTCTCATACATTGTCTAGAACTTAAATACTATTGACGAGAGTTAGTTTGTGGATTATACTTGAAGCCTAAGAATATAACCTCGATGTAGTAGATTCTTCTAAGCCGTAAGTAGATAGAGGTATAAGATTTCAGGTATGAGCATACACGTATAGGGTTTAAAGTTTAAGAATAGAATGAAGAGGAGAATTCCTAGTATAGGGCATGAGATAACTCATGTTTGGGACTCCTAAGTTATAGTCTAGGTCATGTGTCTAATAACCTAATTCCCTATAACCAAGGCTCTGATACCAATCTGCCACACCCCAACCGACGGTCGATTATACGTCGGAGCGGACGCGGTTGTTCACAAGCACAAGGTTGACTATTGAAGTTTAAATAGTTTCATTAAATATTTCAAGTTTACAATACAAGTAATGAACAAAGCATAACAAGATACAAAGTTTAATTTGATAAGAATCTAAGTCCAAAGCATCCTATGTGATCACAATATAGCTTCATGCTTGCAATCCTGAAACATGTTGAGTAAACTGTCAACTAAAAATAGTTGGTGAGATACGACAGTTTTAACATAGTTTAACAAAATGTTTGAAAAGTTTTACAATTCACTATGTCATGCATTCTATAGTATAAGTGTGAGAACAAACATGTTAAACATTGTGCATATCAATCCTCCAACCAAGTTTAGGCACAACCCAAAGGTTACCCTTAAAAGTTTAAAATTTAAATTCAGTAACAATCACCATAGGCTCCCCCCGAAGGGTCAATCAATCTAGGTGGATCGGTTAAATACAATAGATCTATCATTGTTACTATAGGCTTGATCAAATTTAATGGATATGCTAGTATTAAGTTTAATTTAAGCATGCAAGTCTCAAGCATAATAACACAAGAATAAGTATGTAGGCATAGTTGTACAAGAATTGTATAAGTTTAGAAGTTTGATACATGTTCCACCCCAAGTTTATAAATAAAGTAAAATGAAAAGGGGCTAAGTATACTCATTTGGATGATAGTAGAGTGTCCAACAAGGCTAAGTGTGGCAAGACATAGAGGGAGAATATTCTCACAATAAGCCTAAGAACACAAGTCTAAAGTTCAAGTTTGATCCTATAAGTCTATGGTAAGTATCTAGGATTCTAAGATTGACTAGGGTTCCAAATGAAATATGGGAAAAATTATGTTTATAAAGTTTAAATCAATTTTGTAGGTCCCCGGTATCTCAGATCGTTACGTGTGGGTGTGTGACTAGTCTAACCGGGTGCGGAATACCCGTGACTAGGTGGAGAATCAAACAACACAAAGTAAACCGACAACTAAAGCACTTTCAAACTTCATCTATTATAAACTCAGCCGTTTACAGAACTTGTTACAAATGAATGCGTACTTAACTTCTGTCATAACCTGCTATTTATACTAGACATGGTTCTTGCGTACTTGGCAAGTGCGCATGACAATTTGTTCATGCGTACTTAGCAAGTACGCAGATTTGTTCTTGCGTACTTGCTAAGTACGCAGGATATAAATCCTACGCACATGCTAAGTGCGCAAACCACTTAACATAAATAGACACTAACTACATACATAAGTGATTATAACTCGATAATCAATACATACAGACACTTAATATCAAATACAAATACAAAAAGATAAGTACAAAAGCTAAGACATTATCCAGAGTGTCTGTCACACAAAAGTGCTTCAACAAACTCCCCCTTGACAACAGCTCTGGATTGTCTTCGGTCTTCACTGCTCCCCAGTTTTAGCTTCCATCTTTCTTTTGTAGTCAAGACAGAACTTGACCACCTTGTCGTATTTTGAAGCTAGGAACTTTGTCCACTCGTCCGTGTACATACAGTACTTGTCAGCTAGGACCTCAAGATCTTTCACAGAGAAGTTGATTAAGCAGATCTCATCAAATACTCTGATCAGTTCTCTTGGCACTAAGCTTCCATTGTCGGACCAGACCTTTCCAATCACCACTGCCTCGCCCGTTTTTGGATCAACATACCAGTACCACATGTTACCGAGGATATCCTGAGATAACTCGCTCAGGGGAATCCTGGTCTCACACAGCACTGGCTTGTATACCAGTTTTTTCAAGCTTCTGTGAGTCACGGGATGTTTGACGTTCTTATCCCTGACTCTCTTGGGCACTTGAGGCTTAAACACTTCAAACTTCCCTGATCTTTCCTCGCATTGTAGAACCTGCCACAAACCCATCGCCACCTCGTGATTTGAGTGACTTAGCAGCTCTTGGTTTTCGAGATTCACTAGGCGTACTTAGGCAAGGAGCTAAAAGCTTCACTGGTTGGTTTCAAGTACTGAACCCCCCCAGCTCGCTTAATAGCGAACAACTTCTTGTCGTCGTCAAACCTAACAGCCAAGATCATACTTGTCGTTCCATGTTTGTCTATGATGGACGTCTTCTGCCAGACAGGAGCCGGATCATTTGGAGAACTTCCAGGCGGATATTTGCTTTTCAACGCCTCTAGATCAACAGGTTTAGGGTCGGTAGGAGAGGCTTTAGTTGACGCCTCAGCAGTACTTACAGGCTGAACCTGTGTCAAGATTAGTTTCAAAGGCTAATATCTCTCCATCCTCAAACTCATATTCCCCTTCACCGTCACCCTTGGGAAATTCTATCACCACATCCTCATCTTCCTCATCCCAGTCGTCGCCAGAGTCGATCTCTCCCTCTTCCAGATTGCAGAGAGCATCGATTTGTGCTTCTTTGGAATAGTCTGGCTCTAGCAATAGAATCACATCATCAGATTGATCTTTAAGTACGTTAGCCGGAGACTTTAGTTTGTCACGACCTGAAGCATCACCTCCACCTTCGCTCCGAGTAGACTCCCCCTCAGGCATAGACACGGTAGAAATGTGAACAATCGCCAAGCTAATGATTGCTGCTCACTTCCACTTGGCCCGGCTTCAGGATCCTTGTCCTGGTCGTCACCCTTAGTTAAATAAACTAAGTGACAAGCCTCGTCATTGCTAGGCTTTGGTGGTTGCTTCTCCAACAGCTCCTTCAATCTCTCCCCCTGAGCAGCAAGCGTCTTGGCCATATCGCAGACCAATTTAACCATTGCATCATGCTCCTGACACTGCTTCTCATCAGCCGCCCGTTGTTTCCTAAACGCGGCTACTTCATCAATCAAATAGTTAATCTGGCCATGTTGCTTCTAAGATTCTTCTCTTAATTTCCGTACCGTTTCAAGTAAACCAGCTACTTGAGTCTCTAAGGTAGTGATCCTAGCATCACGAGGATCAGGACCCCTAGAAGAGGATGCTTCGGCTGTATGAGTTGGGAAGGTGAAGATTTCTTCAAAATTAAATCCTTGATTAAAATCAAAATCAGGAAATGGTTCACTGATGTGTTGGAGGGTGGTTGTAGGGATTGAGGAAGGGATGGTGGATGTTTGAATGGTGGTTGGGGTGATGGTGACAGACTCAGTGAGAATTGGAGTCGTCACCGCCACCTGGACAGATTGCACAGGGAGGGTCACTATCACAAGAACCTCCTCTGTGATAGAAGTTGCTGCCACATCAAGTGTTACACTTTGCCTCCTCCGCTGTCGTCGGTAAAGCTGTTGTGCAGGTGAAGTAGAAGTGGAATCAGTACTCGTAGCCGTTGCAGTTGCATGCCTCTGAGCACTGGCCTCTACCTCACTAAGGATAGCCTGGTGTGGCCTATCCCCCCGACGCTTGTTAATACTTTCTCGCGTCATCTTTGTATAGCAGCATCCGAATCAGAGTCGGGTTCGTACTCACTGCTAGTACTCTCTTGTCTCTTTCTCTTATAAGATGACTCGGGAAGGGTCACCTTCATCATTCTTCTTGGTTATGATGGTGATGGTGCATCATCAGAATCAGACTCGGTTGCCTCTGAGTCGGATTCTTTAGCACCAGCACTTCCTTCTTCTTTGTCTCCCTCTTCTTCAGACTCATCTTCTTCTTCAAACTCCTCCTCTCCTTTCTCATCAGAATGTTCACTGAGTTCAGGCTCTTACTCGGGAGTAAACCATCTCCAATCTGCAGGTGCCACATATGCCTCGTTGATTAGGTGGCCGAAAAGAGGAGTATGCTCAGGGGTAGGTTCTACACTGCCTGGCGTTAGAAATTGTGAAAATACTCTCTTGGCCACCCGCTTCACTTGAAGTCTCTCCCCAATAGCTGGTAGATTTGACAACGCATCATTGATCAAAATTTGTACAAATCTAGCTATAACAAGAACCTAAACCTCTCCGCCGTATTAATCTGATCAGTTAGGGATTTGTAGATGTATTTAGAGAATTTATAGCCCTTGTTAAGAGACAATCCAACCATAGCAGCCGCTAGATCATGACCCATGGCATCCTTCCTTGCTTTCCTTGAAGAAATGCACATGATCATGATGTGGGCAAAGTACCTCCACTGATCTAGCAGCCACATCTTTTTATACGACGCATAATCTCGCACACCGACATACCCCATTCGTTGCCTCCAGCACCCATCCACAAAGTTATCAGGATAGGACACTGGGTCGGTGGCAAGATCTCGGAACTGTAAGACTCTCCTGATTGTATCTTCAGAGATAGCAACCTCATGACCCGCCACAGTAGCCCGAATGACGTTTGGAGTTACCGTGCAGTCATGATCTGCTGTGTCCTAGAACTGATCCAGGTATGGTCTTGAGACGATAGGATCTGCTGAGATAGCATAGCTGATCTTTGAACGGTTCAAGAAATCAACTGTCTCCTGGTATTCAAGTGCAGCACCCTTCCATTCCGGTTGTGTAAGAGCCAGAAGATTGAATTCGCTTGTAAAAGCACGAGCCATCAATGAAAACACACAATAAACACAATAAGAACAAGAAGAATCATTGGCATTGAACAAACACGACCAAGTATAGGACATTCACAAAGTCAGAAGTTTCAGACTTAGAAGAAATTCCAAGTTTCCCTTCCAGCATACTTAACAAGTACGCATGGTTTAGGTCATACGTACTTAGCAAGTACGCATGACTTAAGTCTTGCGCATTTGTTAAGTACGCAGGGCTTAACACTTAGACAAATTTTTTCAAATCCAAAAAAAATGCGAGAATGTGAGTTGTGATGATAAGGTTGGTTACCACCTAGTCGAAAAACTTGTTTAAGACCAATGGAAACTAACTCAACATCAATATTGAGCTATAACTCGGTCATTTTGACCTAACCTTCGACCGACGTGAACCCACAGTCAAACAAAAGGTCAAAACAAAAATCAACGATTGTTAAGGGTGATTATGTGATGATCGAGCTTCGATTAATGATTTTAAACATGTTTTAGGTCATAATGTAAGACAAAAACAACCAAAATGTGTGAAAAATCATAGTCCAAAACCCTAGTTTTTTATTTGAACTCCACTAATCGGTCCAAAACTCATGATTTCACGGTTGGAATGCTCCTAGATTCTCACCAAGTGTTAATTGAGTGAAGATGAAACTATGATCGAGACGAAAAACCGTTTAGGAAGACACGAAATTTTTGAGAAAAAAAGTGATCAGGGTATACAACAGTGCAAACTTTTGAAATGAGATGAAACTCAGAAAAGTTTCAAACACCCGTATATATACCCCACATAAACTAGTCGTGCGTACTTTTTAAGTGCGCAGGACTTAACTCCTGCATACTTACTAAGTACGCATTACGCAGGGTTTAACCCTTGCGCACTTAATAAGTACGCAGAGACTATTATGTACTCAAATTTTTTAACTCAAATTATGAAGAAGTCAAGTCAAATAAAGAACTGGATAAGACCATTCAATCAAGAGGATTCAAATTCAATTTGGAGAAGTCAAACACAAATATTTTTGGCATTTTTGATTAGAATTGAACTGTACACAAACTTAAAATCTTTTTAAACTTTTCTGAAGAAAGATATACAAGTATATACACACAAGCTATTTTTGTTCAAAGTCACGAGCAGAGGATCATATCAGGCTCAAATATAGCAAAAAATGATACAATATAAACATCAAAGAATATGGGATCATGTCATGGATTACTATTTATTCATACGTAATAAGCACATAAACAAGTAATTCAAGTTAGCAATATTATAAGATTTGAAACCATAAGCATCTTAGTATCACATTCTTGTGTGTTAAGATGATAATTATAATTATACAAAGTGTACCCCACAGTTATGCTATATGAAATTAAATTTGCACTAACTCAAGGCATCTAAGATTTTCTCAATGATTTTCTAAATTTCCATAATGAAGTTACATCAATTAGCACAGGAAAATCAAACAGAATCCATAAGGATTATTAGGAATCATAAGATTCAGAATCGAACGATTCATTTGTCTTGGTTTCATATGATTTCTTCAGTGAATATCAGAATGATGATTCAGGATAATGAATATGGTGTCTGAGGATTTAGGTAAGGGGATCCAACTTTTATCTGGATTTTATTTCAATGAATCAGGAGTGATTCAAGGGTGAATATATGGTCAACGGTTGATGTCAAGATATATCTTGATTCAATCTCTCATTGCATACTTGTGAGTTTGGGCAGTGAGATGAACCGCATTAATTGTGCTAACGACCTAACCCGAAACTGGTCTCAAAAGAAAATAATTGCCAAAATCTTACATCCTATATCTGATAGTGATCTTTTGCATTCTTTTACACACACACACACTAGCAAACATGGGTTCCAATCACAGTTGTAGTAATGATTTAATTTCCACACTACTAATGATTCAAAAACGCTTACAGCCTACTAACAATTCAAATTACTTGTAAATAAGCAGATTAAAAAGACAAACAATTTAAACAATCAAGTAATCATGATACAATCATTTCCCAAATGATCAATCTAAGACGTTTAGATCATTTCTGATGTATTATCATTTCCTCATTTCTCAAGAAAACTTTTAAATTTTCTGGTTTTCTATTTTGTTTGGAATTTTCAGAAATGATTTGAAAATTAAAAAAACTATATAGAAAACATTTACAAGAAAGAAAATTTAACTTTCATGAATTGAATTGATTTAGAAAATAGAATTTTCACTCTGGATTGAACATTCCTATCATGTTGATGAGATGTTCAAAACGTGTTCGATCAAACGCCTTAGTGAAAAGGTCAGCAAAGTTTTCATCCATGTGAACCTTTACAAGTTCAATGAGATGCTTTTTAGCACAGTCACGGATGAAATGATGGCGAATTTCAATATGTTTGGTTTTGGAATGTTTCACCGGGTTGTTTGTGATGGACATGGTGGCATTGTTGTCAATGAACAGTGGAGTTCCAGTGAAGTTTAAGCCGTAGTCTCTCAATTGTTGCTGAATCCACAATATCTGAGAACAACCGCTTGCCACAGCAATGTACTCTGCTTCACATGTTGAGACAGAAACCGTTGACTGCTTCATGCACTGCCAGGAAACCAGCCTGTCTCCCAAGAATTGACATCCACCTGAAGTTGATTTTCTATCAAGTTTATAACTGCCATAGTCTGGATCAGTATAGGCTTTGAGGTCAAATGACTGCTGCTTTGAGTACCAAAGATCCAATCGGGGTTTCCCTTTTAGGTATCTGAAGATCCTCTTGACAGCTATCAGATGAGACTCCTTCGGTTGTGACTGAAACCTTGAGCACAAGGAAACAACAAACATTATGTCGGGTCTTGAAGCTGTGAGATACATGAGAGAACCGATCATACCATGGTACAATTTGCAATCCACATCCTTTCCATCTTTGTCTGTATGTAGACTGTGATTGACTAGGATAGGTGTGCCATGGTACTGCTGTCATTTATCTTGTATTTTGACAAGATGTCCTGCACATACTTAGTTTGATGTAGATAAATGTCATCCTCTCTTTGACTGACTTGCAGACCCAGGAAGAATGACAATTCACCCATATTGCTCCATTCAAACTTGGACTTCATCACCTGTTCGAATTCCCTACACATCTCTTCATTTGTAGACCCAAAGATAATGTCGTCGACATAAACTTGTACGAGTAGAATATCACCTCCTGCTTTCCGAATGAAGAGGGTCGAGTCAATCTGTCCACGATCGAAACCATTGAACAGTAGATGTTTTGACAAAATCTCATACCATGCCCGAGGTGCTTGATGAAGACCATAAAGTGCTTTGTCGAGCTTGTACACTTTATTGATATTATGCGGATCTTCAAAGCCGGGTGGTTGAGTGACATAGACCTCTTCATGAACTTTTCCATATAGGAAAGCCCTCTTCACATCAAATTGATAGACCTTGAAGCTGACAAAGGAGGCATAAGCCAGAAAAAGTCGAATGGCCTCAAGTCTAGCAACTGGGGCATATTCTTCTGTGTAATCCAAGCCCTCTTGTTGATAAAAACCTTTAACAACCAACCTTGCCTTGTTTTTCACTACGACGTGTCGATCATCCGTTTTGCATTTGAACACCCATCTGGTTCCAATTGGTTGTACGCCTCTTGGCAAGTCAACTAAATCTCACACATGCAACTTTTGGAATTGAGACTGTTCATCTTGCATTGCCTCAATCCAGCAGTTGTCAGTGAGAGCCTCTTTCACATTCTTCGGCTCCAATTGGGATACGAATGCAGCATGCAAACATGTTTCTATGATACCAGAGTCAATTATCTCAGCGTACAAACTGGTGTTCTCAGTAATGGTTCTATGACGAGTTTGAACACCGACATGAGGATCACTAATAATGTTGTCAATTGGATGATTCTTATGCACTCTCATCTCTGGTACATTCGGTTCCTGGAGATTTTTGTCTAGATTCATGCTCAACTCCCCCGTATCTTGTGTTCCAGAAGAAGAAGATTCAATGTTGATTGGATCAGCTGGAGCTTCATTTCCTACATGAGTGTTAGGATCAGCTGGAGCGTCATCTCCATCAACATGAACAACTTCAACGTCATCACTATCATGAGTTCTAGATGCAGATGCAGCATTGGAATCGGGAGTCACAATAGGTCTAATGGCACGAGTTGAGAAATTGGAGTCATCACCGCCATTAAAGAAATCATACACATTTGCGGCATCATCGGCAGATAGATCAAGAAGGTTGAAAGACTTGAATAGCGCATCATAATCAAAACCCCAAGCTGGACCGGTTGGTTCTGGTGGAATGCTGTGTTTACTGCAATCCACTTCAAACCATTCTTCGACAGTACGAGTTCCTATATTGTACACTCTCTTGCATGGTGAGTTGGTAACATGTCCTAAGAAGATGCCTTCCACTGCTTTTGCATGAAATTTAGATTTGCGATCTTTGTACTGTAGCAATAAGGAACAGGGACTACCAAAAGGTACTAGGTAGTTAAGATTGGGAGGTCGATTGTTGATCAACTCATAGCAAGTCTTGTTGTGCCTCTTAACCACCAGAACTTTGTTCAAGACGTGACAAGTCGTATTTACTCCTTCTGCCCAGAAAGTGACAGGAAGCTTTGCATCTGACAGCATTGTCCTTTTAGTCTCGATCAAGGTTTTGTTATTCCTTTCTGCAACTCCGTTCTGCTGAGGTGTGTACGGGGCACTAAATTCGTGACGAATACCCTTTTTAAATCAAATTATTCTTGAACTCAGTTCCGTTATCACTCCTTATTCTTCTAACCTTTAACTTGCATAAAGATTCCAAACTCAAGATCAGGTATTGAAGAATGTCAGTAGTCTCATCCTTTGTACCTAAAAAATGCACCCAAGAAAAACGTGAGAAATCATCAGTTACAAGTAGACAGTATGACTTACCTCCAATACTTTTGATACTTATGGGCCCAAACAGATCCATATGTAAGAGCTCCAAAGGGGTATCGATGGAGTTTGGAGCTTGGGCTTGTGAGACTTCCGTTGCTTTTTGCCCTTCTTACAAGGCATACAGTCATCTGCAACAGCAAATCTCAGCTTAGGAAGCCCGGTAACTAAACCGTTTTGGACAAGATGATTCATTTCACGATAAGAAATATGTCCGAGTTTCCTGTAACACCCCAACCGACGGCGGAATACATCGGGGCGGGACATGTAGATTGTTCATGAGCACAAGGTTGACTAGATTGCAATATTTTAAATCATCAAATTTCATTTCAAACAAACCAAACATAACCAAATTCAAACAAGTACATAAATGAAATCCATAATATTCTTTATTTATGTTTAACTAAGTCCAAAGCCTATGTGTAGCATGTCTTGATCAAACTCACACGTTAGCACCTGAAACATGAATAAAATAAGGTCAACTAAAAAGTTGGTGAGCATACACAGGTTTATACATAAATAGTGTATAGATGTAAATAATCAAATCCTTAAATAACATGATAAAATAAGGCATTTATGGGGAGCAACTATTGTGTAACCAAAGTACAGTCAAACCTTTGTAACTAGCATGCAAATTGTGTTGTCGGTAACAATCACCCCAATCTGGGTGAGTTTGTCAGACTCAATAGATCTATCATTGTTTACCGTCGGCTTGAATAGTTAATGATTGCACATAAATTGCACACAATCAGTTAACACACCTAGTACTCAAACATAAAGCTGAAATTTGCATATATGAATGTAAAGAGGATTTGTGTTTGTGTAGTTTGTGTAAATATAAGCAATTGTGTGTATAGATTTCATGTTTCACCCCAAAAAGTGTAAAAGAGTAAAAGGGGCTATGTAATACTCACCTGAATCAAATGTGTAGCTAATACGAGACTCTAGGTAGCAAAATGATCCTTGAAACGCACAACGTTAACCTAAAGTGTATTGCGTGTGATCATGAATTAATAGAATGTCTAAATTAAAGTCTAGGGTT
This sequence comes from Smallanthus sonchifolius, assembly GCA_023525975.1. Classification (NCBI taxonomy): domain Eukaryota; kingdom Viridiplantae; phylum Streptophyta; class Magnoliopsida; order Asterales; family Asteraceae; genus Smallanthus; species Smallanthus sonchifolius. The sequence continues at coordinate 25,611,441 of CM042043.1, forward strand.
TCAATGGATGTGAGTATAGGGAATTGTATAATGAGTTCGTGTCGAATTATGGAAAAAGATTGTGTAGGTGTTGAATAAAATGAAAATAATTTGAAATGAATAGTTTTAAAATATTTTTAAATTAGGGTTTGGATTTGAATAACTAAATCAAATAATTACCATTTATTTATTCTAGTTACAAAATAATGTAGTTATTCGGTTTATTTAAGTATAGCCGAAATAACCAATTTTTATTTAAATATAAATAAATAATTGTTACCTTATTTATTTATTTATAAATGTATGTAACTTATTTATTTAGTTATAAAAATAGCGGACGTATTATATTAAATATGAATTAAATAAATAATTTTTACTCTATTTATTTATTTATAAAGATGCGTAAATATGAAGTTGTGTAAATATTATTTATGTATAGAGTTTAATGATAAATATACTTTTAACCATGAAGGTTATAATAAATAAATTTTATTTATTTATTTATTTATCATTTAGAAATAAGTATTTGATCTTTTTAAATAAAGTTAATATTTTATAAATTTTATAAAATCAAATGTTTTTATTTGAATATTTAGATTTTTACATTAAATATTTAATGTACAAATTTTTTTGTTATAATTTCAAAATAAAATGAATTCATATTGAAAATTTATACATCTGATTTTATTGTGTTAAAAATAAAGTTTAAATTTTATAAAACTTTGTATAAAGTGTTTATAAAATTGTCCCAAATTTTGTAAATAATTTACTCAAAATAAATACATAATTTAAATTGAGTATTCAATATATAATTTTATAAAAATAGAGATTTTTATGCAAAATTGTAAAACTGGTTTCAATCTGTTCTAATATTTGTAAAGTTTATAAAAATAATTTTTTTATAATTTTCGGAGCTTTAAAACTGATTTTAAAAAAATAATGCAGACCACCCGGGTTCGGTTCGAACCCGGGTGGTTTCTGTATGGATAGTGCGCAAACACCACTAGACCAGGGGACTCACCCGTGTAACAGAACAGTTTCTAAACGTATTAACATGGACTTACAGTGGAACCGGGTTTGGGTTTAAGGGTTGCGCAAAAAGGTTCGGTGATTATGGGTTTCGAACCCACGCCACCTGGTTCGGCGGCGCAGTGACTTACCGGCCGGACCAGGTGGTTTCGCTGATTGAATACGGATTCTAAATAATTAAAACACGATATTAAAACAAACCAGAATTCAAAAACGATCCAACCCGCCATGAACCCTAGCCCCAATCGGTCTCGATATGTTCTGTGGACACGAATTGGTATAGGGCTTTTGACAAGGATTCAAAAATGAATCGAACGAGTGTAATCTCACCTGATTTGGTTTGGGCACGAATGCGGGCGGCTACAGGTTTGCTCCGATTGTTCTTCGTGATCGACAGGATTCTAGAGACGAAATGAGAGCCGATTATCGGATCAGAAAGGTTGTAAGGGACCAGGCGAAGGTGTGTGTCGTTGAATTGAATTGATTTCATCTAAATTACACAATTGGGTTTCGATTTGACCGTAACAGTCGTGGGGCTAATTACGCATTAATTCGATTAATTGGGGATGAATCGAGTCATGTTAAGGTGTTGAATACATGAAGGACTAGTCTGCGCGTGATTTGCGGGATCCAATACGCGTCAATTACACAAATCGATCGGAGATTGATACGGGTTTGACTATGCGAAGTCAAATTCTTTTGAATTTGAATTGACCACGTAATTGGTTGAATTGGCTTGATGTTTGGGCCGGGACTTGGTCGATTCTTGTTTGTGAATTCACGAGGAGTCCAACTCAACAAGAAAACGGTCGATGGCAGCCTTGGATTAACAAGGTTTGGGCTGCTTTGGCTTATGAAAGTCAATTGAGTCCAAGAAAAGTCAAAATTGATGTTTTAAAAGTCAAAATTGAGTGTGTGGGGTTCCAATTTAGGGTTCAAGCAAACGAGAAATTCCTTGTTAATTGGATAAATGTATAAATGTGTGTATGCATTTGTTTGATATTTACATAAATATATCCATATGCATAGGATTCTAATAATGTATTCCCGTGTAAAACTCGTGAATTTGTATTATAACCTAGGGTTTAATTGTTGGTACGAATAAAATAAATCAGTGTACTAGGATTGGAATTAAATGTGTTACATTGAATTGAAAATAAAGATAATAAAATCAGAAATGTTACATTTTCTATGCCACAAGATTGAGTCAAGCTCTGTCGCTTTTGTAAGCAAACAAGTAGCAACTGATGAGGTGGTTGTTGCCACACTCATATCCAGTCTTTAGGAACCTCAAAACCAGGTTTGAGAATCATGCATTCTGACTTGTCAAACATAACCGATTACTCATTGTCGCACATCTGAGAGACACTCAACAGGTTATGCTTCAGCTGCTCGCAGCAGTTAACGTTGTCGAAGCTAACACAACCATTCGAAACCACGCCTTGACACGTGATACTACCGCCTTTCTCTCCTGCAAATGCCACATAGCCGCCTCTGAATGGTTTGACATCTTGAAGCAGGTCCATGTTGCCTGTCATGTGCCGGGAGCATCCACTATCTACATACCAATGATTAGAGATAGTACCATTCGGATGTCCCTACACGAGTCACAAACTGATTAGTTAGATCCGAAGACCCAAGCCATAGTGGTCTTGGGTCGTCCGTCTATCTCAAAATAAACTACCTCAATCAATTCACAGTCGTGACTGTCAAAAATGGGTGAATATTTAGAAGACTTGGGATCAGAAAATTGAGAACTTTTAGATTTCTTGTTCTAGGATCTCTTCTTTTTCTTTACTGGAACAGTAGGCTTGCATTCAACATTAGCAGGTGAACTAGTAGAAGCTTCACCTGATTGAATTCCAGCCAGCTATTCCAGCTTTCTCAATCTCTTGTTCCTTCTTCTCCTCTGTGGTTTGGAGAGTTTCACCACAGGTTTCTCACCAGTTGGTGCACTACCAGAGGTAGAAGTACAGGGTTTAGCAGATAGCTTTTCCCTTTTTGGAACAGATGGTTTAGCCTCAGATGTGGTCTTTGGCTTCACCATAGGTTTCACCGGTGGTTTCACCACATTTGATTTAGGACTCTTGGGATGTTTCACTAGTGGTGACCTGGGGATAACAGCTAGTTGTGAATCAATTGGCTATTTCCCTTGATTCTTATTAGGGCAGTTCACCAGGATGTGACCGACCATACCACAGTGAAAACATGTTCTCTTTTCTTTGTAAATCCTCTTGTAAGGCTCATTAGATCTGGCATTAGATGACTCGGCATGATGAGCAGGAGGAGTTGTTTGATGAACAGTAACATTTGTTTGACCCGATGGTGATTCAGTTTTGGCAATATAATATTTTTGCAAGTTTTCTTGATAACCAAGCCCATAATGAGATGCAAAGGCTTCTTTCTTAACTTGGTTAATATTTTTATAACCCCCATAAAGCATCACTTTTAATTTTTCATTTGTTTCAACAGTGTTGGGTTCAGTTAAAATGCAATTATCACGATCAGTGACAATGTTTTTCTTAACCTTTTATTCACCATTCAACTCCTCTGAGACTACACCATCAGGGCAGGTGTTCTCAGAGCTTTCATCAGTAAAGAACTCTTCATCAGATGCAGAGTCAGCCTTACTTGAGGAATCATCCTTGTTAGAGGAATCATCCTGACTAGAGGACTCATCAAGGTACGACAAATCAATATCAATTAAGCCGTTGACAAATTTCCCGCTTACCGGTGGAGGAATGGCATTAGTACCAAAACCTAAGCCACTCACTTGTCTCACTACTAATTCGTAGTGTTCCACCACAAAACGAGAATTTTTCAACTTCTCAATTTTGCCATTCAACGGCAAGATCTCATTTTGCAGCTTGGTGATTTCAGTATTTCTCTTTTCCAACCCCTTGTACGCAACATCCAAATGAAACTGTTGATCACTGATTTTAAGTAAAAAATCACATCTTTCTTTCTTTAAAGTTTCAATTGAATCTTTGTAACGTTTTTCGTTTTCTTTGTAGCTTAAAGCTGCAATACGAAGGGGTTCGACCTTGTCTTGAAGCTTAGAATTTTCATCTTTCAAGCTTAGCCATTTAGAACAAGAAATGACAACAAAAGAATTAGAATCTACCGCAGTTGAAGAACATGATGCCTCTCCACTAGCCATGAGGGCAAATGTAGTTGTAGACTCCCTTTGGTCAGCCACAGAGGCTTCCCTATCTTCTGCTTCCATCATCTTAACGATCTCAGCCATGAGACCAACTTGTGTTTAAGCAATAAGGGTATCCTCCAAATGAACACCCCAATCAAAGTTATCGTCCTGTTGTGCTACCAAGCATTGGACGTTCCACCTTGACTTTGATTGTGGTTGTTAGAATTGTTGTACCCTTGACCGTTTCCTTGACTAGGTCTGGTGAAACCCGAAGCCGGTGCTTTGTCCTTTTGACATTCACGAGCAAAGTGTCCAAAGTTCTGACACTTGTAGCACTTGGCTTTGGATTTATCAAAACCAACCTGGCATTTGAATGTCCACCAATGAACTGTATTCCCATTCTATTCAAGAAACATTTGGCTCTTCTCAAGATCATGGCCATATTCCACTGAATATCCATGTCCTCCATGTCGTCTGGATCCACCTGATTTAAGTCTTCTTCAATGGTTTCAGGATCCGTTAGCTTGCCACCAATGAAGTTCTCATAGGAAAGTATACACGATGAGAACAAAGCCACATGATCTTCAGCTATCTTGGCTATAGCAGACGGGTTAGCTGAAGGTGTGGAAGGAGGATTTCTTGAGGAATTTTGGTAGTGTGAGCCAAATCCAGATCCAGATGCTGCATAGCATGCATGACCACCACAAACATTTGAGTTTTCTTCTTCATGAGAGTTACTTGAGAATAAGCAATCCCTGAACCCGATGACTTAGCTATGGAAGATGCCCCATAATACATAGAAGGGTCTTGTATTTAAGGTCTCCCTGAGCTTTCTTTTATTTTCAGGTTCATATCATGTGCTTGAACCTTTCCTATTGCTTCTTCAATCGTCATCTCATAGAACTTGGGGTTCTCTCTCATCAAAGTGGTGTACATCTCAAACTTTGGTGGTAAGGCATCCAGAAACTTCTCAACTAACTCCTCATCAGGATAAATTAGATCATAAGCTTTTAACTCAGTTTGCAAATGATAGAATCTAGATATAAGTTCATCCGTAGATTCATTTTCCAGGTATCTGAAGCACTCATACTGCTTTCTAAGAAGATCCCTCTTACTCTTTTTGATGTCACTGTTCCCCTTAAATCTTTTCTACAATGCCTTCCAGAGATTTTTAGAGTTATCATATCCTCTGAAGCTGTGAAAAATCTCTCTAGTCAAGGCCATTGTGATAGATACATGTGCCTTCTTTTCTCTGTCATAAACCTTCTTCTCTTCTTCATCTAGTTTAGAGATAGGCTTGGGAACAACCTCATCCAGATAAGTATAGGTGGGATGATTATAACCCTCAAGAATGGGTATCCATAGTGTGGAATCAGTGTATGATATATAATGCTCAAAGCGTGCTTTCCAATTCGAATAATCATTAACATTAAGCAGCTTTGGTGGTTTCTGTGGAGTTCCAATCTCATTGTCATAGTTAAGTAGGTTACCGAGGTTCTGAAGATTTGTCATAGTGAAACACTTAGTCAAAACTCAGAATAATCAGCCCAACTTGCGCACTTATGACTGGCCTTGCGCACTTAAAAAATTCCTTCTTGCGCACTTAAGATTTGATCTTGCGTACTTAATAAGTACGCAGGAGTAGATAGTAAGTACGCAGGGTTTAAGTTAAGTACGCAACAAGAATGGTCTTGCGTACTTAGCAAGTACGCAGCAAGACTGTACTTGTTGCCAAATAAGGTAAGTATGCAGGTCATCTTTTCACCAACTTTCACCAACTTTTTTCGATCACTGGAAAAACACCGGATCTTTAAAAATTGAAGATCTAACCAACTTAATCAAGCCAAAGGGGTAGAAACTTGTTTCTAACAAACCCTTGATGATCAAAACACTCAAACAAACAACAAAAGGTCGGATTTTGACTGATTTTTGCCTCTAAAATAGTGCTCAAGAGCTACCCCTATTTTATCATAAAAATCACCAAAAATCACTCACTTTTGCTTTTAAAAAGTCTGTAGATTGTGTAGAAGATGCTCCTAACACACTCATAACAATCGAAATCAAGAGCAAATGGCTCTGATACCACTTGTAGGTCCCCGGGTGTCTCGGATCGTTACGTGTGGGTGTGTGACTAGTCCAACCGGGTGTGGAATGCCCGTGACTAGGTGGAGAATCAAACAACACAAAGTAAACCGACAACTAAAGATCTTGTTACAAATGAATGTGTACTTAACTTCTGTCATAACCTGGTATTTATACTAGACCTGGTTCCTGCATACTTGGCAAGTGCGTAGGAAAATTTGTTCATGCGTATTTAGCAAGTACGCAGATTTGTTCTTGCGTACTTGCCAAGTACGCAAGATATAAATCATGCGCACATGCTAAGTGCGCAAAACACTTAACAGAAATAGACACTAAGTACAAACATAAGTGATTACAACTCGATAATCAATACATACAGACACTTAAATACAAATACAAATACATAAAGACAAGTACAAAAGCTAAAACAGTATTCAGAGTGTCTATCACACAAAAGTGCTTCAACAAATTTCTAAATAAGGTTTTGAGTAATTACACAAAGCTTGAATTTCAAAGTCTAATAAGTTTGTAGTTTAGAATAATTAAAAATAGTTATTTAGAATAGCTTTATAATTATCAATTACACAAGTTAAGTAATAATAATTTAAAGTAGTTTTCTAGGTATAAGGTTGTAACAATAGATACTTGAAAGATTAAATAATTTTTAAAGATGAACAATAATCAAAGATTGATAAATGATTGTTAAAGATTTATAATAGTTATTTTAAAAATACACAATTATTAAGGATAAATAATTATGTAAAGGTAAATAATTATTAAGGATAAGTAATTATCTAATGAATAATTACTTTATCTTAATTAACATAATCAATATAAATCATTTAAGATTTATTAAAGTATTAAGTATTAAGTATCTATCTTATAAATTATCTTGTAATTAAATAATGTCAAAAGTGTGGCTATAAGTTTAAATAAGTACTTATATGTTTATAAAGTGTTAAATAACATTTCTTAATAAGTTTACTTTTAACTTATAAGTTTAAAATTTAAATAAAACTATAAGTAGTTTAATAACATTTGGAAAATAAATAAGGTATATATTTATTTCTCTTGTTTCCATGTTTATGTAAACAAATAAATTTCCGTTTATAAGTTTTATATCATGTATAAATTTAAAATTTATTAAATTAATGTTTATACTCTTATAAAGTTTATAAGTTTATAAATTTCTAATTTTAAATAACAATGTATATTTATTTTCTTGTTCTAAATAAATAAATAATCCCCGACATATGTTTTATAAAGATGTAAAAGTTTGTAAGTTTTCTGTTTTCAATTTAATATATAAGTTTTATAAATTCTTTTTGAATTTATATAATGTTTATAGATTTTCTGTTTAAATAAAAGTTTAATAATTAGTTTAAAGTTTTAAATAAAGTAAATTTATTATTTAAGAAATTAATACAAAAAAGTTTCTGAGTTTATAAATTAGTTTCCATTGTATGTATAAGTTTTATAAGGTTTAAAAGTATTTTTTTTATAGTTTTTAAGTATTTAAAACTATATTTAAAGAATTAAATTTTTATAAGTTTTAATTAAGTTTAAATAAATAAAATGTTTCTGGAATGTAAAAGTGTAAATAAAAATTGGATTCAAGTTTATAAAAGTATTACAGAATTTATAAAAATTATAAAAAGTGTTACAACCGTATGCAAAACATAAAAAATTGAAATATTAAAACTTGGGCTGGCCGGGTTCGAACCCGCGCCACCCAAGTCTACACACAAGCGCACAAACCACCTGACTACGTGCCTCATTAGTGATTTATACAGAAAAAGAAATAGATAAACAGATTCCCACATCAACCCAGATTTCCTTATGAACCCTAGAATCTAAATCCTTAAAATAGGACTTGATAATCCCTCTGTCATTGCAAATTGACAGAGGGCTTTCGATTATACGTTGAAAACGACGAGTTTAGCTTTTCGAATTACCTGGAATGATGAGGAAACGAAGGAGAACAGGTTCCGAGTTCTGGGTCGGCTGTCCAAGAAACTAATCGGCCAATGCAGGTATGAATCGAAGGAATTGAAAGTTCAGTGAGTTTGAGTGGTGTGTCGTTAATGAGTTGCAACCGATATTTATACTCAATTCCAGTCTTTAATGCTAGAACAGTTGGGAAGATGACGGTTGTGTACGATGGATTCAATTTCGAATCACGCGGTCGTTAAAGTCGAAATCGGATATTGGGATACCTCGGGTTATGGTCGCATGCCTGAGGCGAGACTCTAGGAGCATTCAATTCAACCGGGAAACGCGTTTTCGATGAAATGGGTCCAAAACCGGTCCGTGAGAGTCTCGAACTCGGGACTGGTTTCAGATTCTGAAAGTTTGGATAATTGCACTTAGGCCCCTGGAGTTTTAGAGTTTTGTTATTTTATGTTTAAACTTGAGTTTTTTAGTTTTAACACTAGTTTTGAAATTGGCAGTTTTAGTCCCTAGACTTTATATAAAAATAAATATATTTTATTTTTATAAAACTAAATAAGTTTGATAAGTTTTATACCTTTTTATTATTTTATAATTTTATAAAAATAATTTCTAAGGTTTAAGTTTATAAGTTTTAGTATTTAAAATAAGTTTATTAATTATGTTGTATATATAATTATAAGTTTTAAGAATTTAATGCATTTATCCATATGATATATATATATACATATATATATATATCTTTAAATAAGTTATATGTATGTATATATATATATATTTATATTTCTAGTATAATCGTTTTTCTTAAATATATATCAAATAAATTAATACTTATTATTTAATAACATAGGCTTTTTAATAAAGATTCAAGTTTTAGATCACCAACACATGCACGTCTTTAGGAAACGATACATCGAAAAAGTCCTGGGTATTACAAACTTGGCACCCGAAACTTCTAGTCACCCGAAACTACTTTGCCCTATCGAAACAAGTAGTTTCGACCGGGGCATTTAGGTTTTTTGTCATATGCAAATTAAATGCCTTCATATTCAGGCCTTTCTTCCATGCGAGGTTTACTTGCCCTCTCCGAATCTTTTACACCATCCATTTCACACACAAAATCCTTGATTCTTCGGTCTGAGTTTGCAGAAATCAGTGTTCTGTATCTGATTCCCCCTGTCGTCATCTCTGGCAGCTACAATCTACTCCTTCACTTGGGGTAGATTCGTTATTTGAATCTAGGGTTTAATTTTTGAAAGTTATACGACTAAATCTTCTTAATCTTGGTCGTTTGGTGTTTACATCATGTTTATAACCTCACCATTATCTTTATCTCAGATATGTTTATACATATTTGCATATTTGATTTGCTTCATTGGTAAGAAGGAGTTTCGACACTCTCAGGCTTTTTTTCTTATCTTTTGTTTTGTTTTAGTTTTGATTGTTTGAGTCTGTATACAAATGCTAAAGTCTTTTTCTTTGTCTTTGAATTGCTGCATCTGTTCAGGGTTTGGGCATAGAAACTAGTAGTTTCGATAAAAGGGTGTTTTTCTTTTTAGAAGTGCATTTCAAAATTTGAACAAGTTTCAATCGAAACTAAGTTGTTTCGATACCCAAGCTTTGCCCAAAACTAAGTAGTTTCGATTAGGGTTCTTTGCCCGAAACAAGTAGTTTCGACATGATTTCCTCAACCGAAACTAGTAGTTTCGATCAAGGTCATTTGAAATTTTTCTAAGTGTCAAGCTTCCTGATATTCTGATAATATTGGTCTATGAAGATATGGATCTATTATTTGTAAAGAGGCACAATGTCTGTGCTTTCTTGAATGCTGTTGATCCCAAGAGTGCAGACTTTGTACCAGTTCTAAATTTCTTGGCCAACTCCACATAAGCTTTGCTATAAGCCATAACATGTCAATCTTTGAAACAACTATAAGGAAATTTTAGGATACTGCAACCTGGGTCACTATTGACAATGTGGAACACATCAGAGCTACAATTCGGAAACAAGAAGTTCTTATCTCTGAAGCCACTATCAGAGAGGTGCTACACTTTGATGATAATCCTGAGGCACCAGTTGAGTTTCCAAGTTTCTATGTAAAGAAATGTTTTAGAAGACTGGGTCACCCTGATGAGTTCAAGAGTGGACAAATCATCAAGAATTCTCTTCCAAGTCATTGGAGATACATCATGGACGTCTTTATTCACTGCTATCTATCAGAAAGGGTTGCTTTGACTCAGCTAATCCCATAGTGGGATCTGCAGTCTTGGGATTGATCAAGGGAAGGGACTACAACTTCTTTGGATTGGTTTTTAGGCAATTGAAGGAAAACATGACCGAGGGTGTTAAAGAAAGGTTTCTAGTCTATCCAAGGTTTCTCCAGATCATCATAAATCACTTTCATCCAAATATGCAACAAGATGGTCATGTGTTTGTTTTTAACCATATGACTGCCAAAACCCTGAGCTACATGAAGAGTTCAAGCTCAAGAACCAACATAGTGATTGCTGATATTCCTCTGTTTGGTCATATAATTGGAGAAGAAGAAGAGGAAGTCCCTGATGTTGATCCTAATCTAGAGGTTGAATCCTCATTGTCCGAAGAGGAAGAAGAAGAACATGAACAAGAACAGGATAATCAGGAAAACCAAGAGGCTGAAGCTGAGGTAAAGGTAGAAATACCTCATGAACAAGAAGTTGATCCTCTTATCTTGGAAGCTCAGTTTATTGACCAAGAGCATCTAGAGCCTAACTTTGGAGTCGAACCAGTAGTAAATGTTGAGGCTGGTGTTCAAGGTGATGAAGAAGATGTAGCTGAGTCCAGTGGGAATTTGGATGCAGGAATCTATGGTTCTGACCACTACAAGTCTGATTCCGATGGGCAGACAGAACCTCCTGCATCCTCTTCAATGAGACCAGCTGACTCAGGTTCTGACTATGAGCTAGAAGAACAAAGTGCCAAAAAGAATTAAAACCGGGCTTGAAGAGTTATCATCATCATCCGAATCTCTATTTAATATCCCTGAACACATTAGTCCCATACCTTCACCTGTCCATACTATTCCAACTCCACCACCCTCACCACAACCATCTCCATAAAATATACCTCTTCCCACACCACCTGCATCACCTGCCCATGAGACATTATCAACGTTTCCAAGAGTTAAAACTTTAATTCTGGAAGTGAAGAAGTTGCATGATCAAGTGGTAAAAAGGGATGAAGTTATAAAGAGTTTGAAGACTGACTTGAGTAAGCACAAGGAGGAAGTAAAAGATCTGAAGCATGATGTTATATCTTACATAATCAACTACAAGTACATCAAACTCAACCGGAAGCTCAACAGAAATTGATCTCAAAACAACAACAAGATCTTAAAGCTGTGACTGATTTAGGGGAGCAAATTAAGGCTTCCTTGGTACAGCCATCTCATAAGGAACCTGCTTCCACAATTCAGGGGGAGATCAATGTATCTCAGTCCACATCTGCCGGTGGACCATCTTCCCTTTCCTTTGTTGCCAATCCTGAGTCTGTAATGACTATTTATTCTAGCACTGCTACCAAGCCAAAGGAAGCTGTTGAAGTAAATATGGAAGAAACAGAGTATGACCTTCCCTCAGCCAATGAAAGGAGAGCTTCTAGGGGAAAATGGAAAGGAAAAGAATCAAGTATTGAAGTTGTCATCCTAGATGAAGAGGATATTGGATATGATCATGAGCTAAATGATCTTTTGGATCAAAAGATAACTATGGGATTAACGATGACTATCCAGAATTCTTGGCCACCGAGGATCTGTAAGAAGAGAGAACTAGATACTTTACATATCAAGGTGATGAAATCCAATCACTGTCTGATTCTGATAAAGAAGAGCCTGAGGTGCAAGTCAATCTGATTAAGCCTACAATTCCTTAAGAGACTACACCAACTCAAGCTGAGCCAACCCCATCTGAATCCACCACAACAGAACCCATTCAAGCACCCAAACCAAATCCTGACTATCCTTACCCAAACAGGCCTTGGCTAAGAAAAATGGTTGAGAAGGAGACTCCTAAAGAGTATAAATGGTTTGCAGAATATCAAGATTTGAAGAGGCCTCCTGTGGCATGGAAATATGACCATGAGAGAAAGTTGTTCATCATAACAAGATACATGGGAGGGGTAAAGCACTTCAAGAATATCACATACTTCAACTCTCTCCCTACTTATGATCTTATAGCCTTGGACAAGCTTCCACTTTAGAACCCAGGCAAAGTTATAATGGCTACTGACATTGAACACTACCTGCATACCCAAACATGGAATGACTTCAGAGGTATGAAACCCACTCCTCCAAAGAGAAGGCTCTCCAAGACAATGATACACCCCAGGACCAACAAGCCATATGTTTTTCTAAGGTACCGGCCAGCAGAAACTGTCAAAACTATTACACTGCCAAGAACAGTACCTATCCAGCTCAAGAATTTCATAAAATGATTTTACAATCCAACCATTGGTAGTGTCATCATTGAATGTGAAGGACAAGAATACATTCGGATTTTTGTGCCTATAGAGCTACTGAAATTTCAACCTGAAGACCTTGAAGTGTTGTTTACCAACCAAATTCAAGTCTTCAATGAGGATGATGAGGTAGATGCTAAGGCATACCAAACAGTTATGACTACGAATATGAAGCCATGCATACCAAGTCAAGAACCAACTGCTCAGTGAGAGTTGAAGACATTGATGCAACAGTTTAGGGGGAGATTATAGAGTATAGTATTTTGTAAGTTGTTGACATCAATGTAACTTTGAACATTAGTACTTTAGGTTACTTTCATGTATTTCTGTTATTTCAGTTTAATGTAATTTACTACTTTATTTTAGTTAAGTTTGGGCCATCGAAACTACCTAGATTCGATTGAGGTTTGTTCAATCGAAACTACTAGTTTCGATAGATAGTGAGTTTCGACAGGAGGTTCTTTCAATTGTAAATACTCAACCGAAACTAGTAGTTTCGATGAGCATAGTTTCGATGCCTGTCAACTTACTATAAATAGCCTAGTTTCATATTTTTTAGGGTGTGGATAAGCGCATGTAACCCTAAAATTCTATCTTTCACATTGTTCTTGAATCAATACAGATTTAGAGTTGTTCTTCTCTTGTTCTTACATTCTCATATCATTCTGTGATTGATTCGTGTGTGGTTAGCTTGCTTATTATCACTATTTTTGTTTTTCACCACCATACATACATATTCCGCCTGTGTATGTGTGTAATCGATCGGTTAGAGTGATTTTGTCTAAATTTAGGACCCTAATCTAATGACTTGCATCCCTACAACGGAAACAATTTGGGTTATTTGGAGGCTTGGCAAGTTATGTGTCATAATTTATACATGTTTTGTATGCATAATAATCCACATATTATGGTACTAATTAAGTAATAACCTTGCAATTGATACTTAAAAGGCTTATATTTTGTAATTGCAGTTTATTCGGTGTTCAGAATATAAATCAAGTTAAATCCTATCAAAAACACCAAGAAATCAAGCTTCTAGAATGATCATTCCCCTACAAGTTATAGATAAGAGTAGAGCTATATTCTATATCTTAAAATAAAGAGTAAACAGTAGTTTTTGTCCCTGAGGCTTGCACAAAATATCATGTTTCATACACCTTTAATACTGTTGATCCCCGATGTTTGATGTTTTACATGATGATAATGAAACAAAGAGGCATACGTGCAAATATAATTACATAATGATACATAGCTACTTCGGTAGACATACGAAACGACTACTTCAGTAGAAAGACGAAAAAACTACTTTGGTAGACAGACGAAACGACTACTTCGGTAGACAGGTTAAACGGACTACGACGGTAGGATGGATGAAAGAGTTACTTCGGCAAACGTATGTAAAACGGCTACTACGGTAGGCGGATGAAACGGCTATGGAGGTATACAGATGAAACGACTGCTATACGTTGTATGGCAGACGAATGTTAGACGACTATGATGGTATACCATATCTTAAACGGACTACGAATAAAGCAGTTTCTTCGGTAAACGGATGATGAAACGACTACTTTGGTAGACAGAAGTTATATACCTACTTCGGTAGACGAGCGCTAACGGGTACTCCGGTAGACAGATGTTATGAAACGAATCATCTTTATGTGCTTAAAATGAATGATTACGATTTATGTTTTAGAAAGTATGCAAAGTTAATATGATGATTTCATGATGAATGACTGATTTTTTAAACTAAAATTCACCAGCGTTAGCTGACTTTTAGTATGCACTTCAAGTAAACGAAAAAAGTGAACAAAGATGTTATACGGGCTGGCTAGATTTCAAGGATGGCTACATGTCTCAAGACTGACATCCCGATCTATGTTTATGTTTTAAGAACAATGTTTGGAAGTTTTATTTAGATGACAAATTATGATGTGTGAACAATGAATGTAATTCCCGCTGCCATTAAGTTTAATTATGATATTTCAGTATTTAAACTTACGTGAATGAATAAATTCAATGAGTGAGGCTTTCCGGTATCGGGGCCTTACAAAAGTCGCCCTATGTTTAAATTTCATGCAAATAATTGTATTTAGATTATTATATTATAATCAGAATAATATAAATTTTTACTTATATTTGACACACTAAGCTATACCTAATAAATAAGTAACGGGCTGCTCCATGTGTCACAAAGTTATGAGTTCAACATTCTTTTTTCCGCTTATTTTTCTCAGTTATTTAATATTTTCTTTATTAATATTTAGTTTATTAATATTTCATTTATTTAATATTTTTTTCTCATCTATCTGCTTTATTTTTTCGTTTAAAACTAATTATTTAATATTTCTTTCTCGTCTATTTTCTTTATTTTTCGCTAATTACTAAATATTTAATATTTTTTTTCTTATCTTTTTTTAATTTTTAAACTTTTTTTTTATTAATTACGTATGATCCATATTAACTTAGTTATAAAAGGTAAATTAAACATCTTTTATGCCTAAAGTACAATTATTGAATACATTGATGATGGCATGATGCCCATATCATCCATTTTCATTTTTTTTTTATTTTACAAAGAAGTGAGTTGAAGCATCTTTAAAAAATCATAAAATATTATTTATATATAATAAATCACTTACTAATAAATGAAGGTTTAATAATGACACTTGTCATTTTCTCGTATCTTCTTACATTGGTTTTCTCGCCTCTCTCTCCTAATAAAGGTGCCTCTATCTTATTAAATAATAATTATATTATAAATCATCTATACTAATAAATAAAGTTTTAAGTTGGACACGTGTCACTTCTCATGTTTTCTCATATTGGTTTTCCCGTCTCTCTCTCCTAATAAATACACATATATCTTATTAAATAATAGTGATATTATAAATTTACTATTAAAGAAAAATACTAATCTATACTATATAATAAATAAAGGTTTTTAGTGGCACGTGTCACCTCCATATTCATTCTCACTATTTGTTTTTCCGTCTCTCTCTTATTTAATGCACTTATTTTAATAATAATATATATTTAAATAAAATATTAATTATACTAATAAAACACATTTATTTTAAATTATCCGTAATTATAAGAAACTTTAAAATTTAATCATGTAACTTTTATTTCAATCAAATAAAAAATAAAAATCAAATTAAATTAAATAGTAATTAACGTATTTTCGAAACCCAATTATATATTAATTTTGAGAAAGTACAGAAAACAGCCTTTAATTATATACTAAATTACACCGGCAGACCTTTATCTTCACTAATTACGCTAACCCTTTATCTAAATGGTTTGTATCAAATTATAACATTTAGAATAACAGAGGTTAAATTTTTCAGTTAGTTTTGTTTGTTTGTTCCTATCCGTTTTCGTTTCCAGATCCACACACATTCGATAGAAACTTTGATTAATGTTTTTGCCAATAGTTTGTTTTTGCCGATTATTCATGTTTAAAATTAGTTTCAATCACACAAAACGTGATTAAGGTAAATTGTTTTATGAAAAAACGTGATTACGTAAAAACGTGATTACGTAAAAAAAGTTACGTAAAACGTGATTACGTAAAAAAACACGCATGAAGTGTGATTATTTTTAAAAAAATTGACATTTATGCCCTTTTTTATCTGGACAACGCGTTATTTTTTCAAAGTAATTACGTTATGCCACCGCGTTATCCCCAACCTTAGATCATATTAATCGGACGGTTGGAGGCCCTTCGTACGAGCCCTTCGTACGCTTCGTACGATTTAGGCTCTTTGTACGATAACCGTCCCTTATATATATATATATATATAAATTTGTTAATCTATACTATATGATAAATAAAGATTTTGAGCGAACACTTGTCACTCACATATTCATGCTCAACCTTTTTTTCACGCTTCTCTCTCCTATTAATTATACAAGTTTTTTTAATTTTTTTTATAATTTTTGTCTCCCGCCTCTCTCTCTTATTAACTATTCAAAATTTTTAATTTTTTTATAGTTTTTGTTTCCTATTAAATAATAATGATTTTTAAAATTACTTTTATAAAACGTTTTTTATTTTAAAAAAATAGGTTTATTCATAAAACATTTTTATAATTTGAACATTTCTTCATTCTTTTCTATAAAACATTTAAAAAAATAACTATATAGCATTTTTAGAATTTACAAATTTACATAGGAACTGATGTTTTATAACAAGCTGTATTTATTCAACCCATGTAATACATGGGTTTTAACCTAGTATAAGAATGAAGGGTAAATTAGTCATTTACATGTCATTTAACTGAAAAATCTAACGCCGGTTAGTCTAAAGGTTATAACTTGATAAAACCATAAAGATAAAGGGTGTCCAGTGTAATTAATGAAGATTAAGGTCTACGGGTGTAATTTGGTATATACCTAAAGTTTGTTTTATGTAATTTAGTCTATTAATTTTTACATATTTTGAGTTTGTTTACATCATTAGTATATGTAATATATTTTTCACCCCGTGTGTAAACACGAGATCTAAACTAGTTTATAAATATATATGTGGCAGGTCAAGGAAATTTGTGGTGATTTAGTTTTGAATACGCTTATTTATTTTGTACATAATAATTTTTTAATGGTTTTGTTTTTTACACAATATCTTTAACATAATTAACGCTCTATTAAGCGTTTTTATGTATTACGTGTTTTAACGTGTCGCTACGTGCATGTTAACGCGTCTCAACGTGCGTGGCTCTTCGAATACTTTGATTTATTTAATGATTTAGTTTTTTTATAAAGTTTAAAAGCCGTTTGGTGTCCCTTTTTTGCGTATTCGAAGACTTTGATTTATGTAAGGGTTTAACTTTCCTCTTTCTTTTTATAAAGTTCGAACCCGTTTAGACCATCCGTAATAGGAGCGTGAGAGGGGGGTGGCGTGAGTCACATATGATTTTTACGCCCTGGAACACCACCCCCTAGGCGTGAAAGTGACGTGAAAAGGGGGGAGTGGTGCATTTCATGGGCGCAATTTCACTTTTTCCAACATTAAACGGTAATATTACTGTTTAAATAAAAAAATTACCGTTTAAATTTTAAAAAAATCTATTTCTTCTCCGAACATCTAATATAAATACCAACCAATTTTACTTACTAATTCATCAAACCATCTTCTCAATTTCTTCTCCAAACATCACAATACTACAACTTGTGGATGACGACGAGTAGTTTTTTTTATTTTTATGAATGTAGTTTTTTTATGATTTTAGTTTTTTTTTTTGTGAATGTATTTTTTATTTTTTTTATTTTTTTTTATGAATGTAGTTTTTTTAATTTTTTTAATGAATGTAGTTTTTCATTTAGTTTAATTTTATTTTTATTGGTATTTAGTTAATGATTAAAAATTAAACGCGGGGTGTGAAACCACTATACATCTTAGTGATTATGGGCAGTGAAAACCATTGTGCTGATGTGGCGCTGACGTGGAGTGGTGCGAAAAAGAGAGGCGTGAAACCACTACGAATAGCCTTAGCATATATTGTTTAATGTGTCACAGCACGCGGCGGATGCAACGCACCGGGTAAATGACTAGTTGTTTATGTATTTAACTGTTTTCATATAATTTGAACTTTTAACAAACAAAACAAACAACTTTTCATAGAACAAATACACTTGTCCTTAGTCATGTGGGGGTGCTTGCATCACACATGACAAATGCTACCCTAGCACCCACCCAAAATAAATATTTAAAAAATAACTATTAAATTTTTACAAAATGAAAAAAAAAAAAGTGCTCCAATCCTATGTGTCACCAGACAACTTAACAAATGGATTCTTATTAAAGGGGCTTGTTATTAATACACTTAAAAAGTTGATATTTTGACACCTTCAATACTACTATTAGTAGTATGTTATTAAACTTCAACAGCTAGTGACACTCTGACACACACCAACACATCTCAGTTCAGTCATCTTTTGTTGGATCCATATGACTAGTATTGGTTTAATACTACTAGTACCTAATAAATACGATTAGTATTGGTTCAATACTACTAGTATCTGATAAATACGACTAGTATTGGTTCACTACAACTAGTATCTGATAAATACGACTAGTATTGGAACAATACGACCAATATGCAAATTTGTCGGATCCGTACAACCTAAACTAGCAGTATGTTAATTTGACACCCAATATACGACTAGTATAGTGGCCATATGACCGGTATATTAATTTGACAGCCAATATACGACTAGTATTATGGTCATACTAGTAGTATGGCATTATGGTTTAACACCCATCGTACGACACACTGCAAAGTAGTAAAATCAGTCATTTATGTCTGGCCATACGACTAGTATTACCAGAATACGACCAGTATTACAAGAATTTAAAAAAATATGAATAAAAGATAATTATCTTTGTTTTATTAAAAAAGTAGCGTGTTGTTAAAAATAAAAATATTTTTTTTTCTTTTCATTTATTTGATTTTAAAAAATATTTGACACGACATAAAATTCTCCAATAATCCGTCCGAATAATTTTGAGATGCCGTAAGATTCCTTAAAATACGTGTAAGTGACGTGATGTAATATTAGTCGAATTACGTGCCAATTATTTGACATGACACAATATTATGTTAAAAAAGACTATATAAACTGTTATATGTTATTCATTTTTTTCATTCATAACTTTAATTCTCAACTATAATAACCGTTTATTTTTTACATTTCAATACATTAATATATTTTCTAGCGATGTCGTTTTGGAATACCATTAATTTTTCCGGTTCTGAATCTTCTAACGATATGTCTGGTGAACAATTTCAAGGTATGAGTGGTCAATCGAGTGGTGAAAACTCATACGTTATGGGTGATGAGTATTATTACAATATTGCTGGTGAAAATTCTTATAATATGGGTTTTGAACCTTTTTTACAATGTTGGCGCTAAACCGGTTAACCCTCCGGTTCATGAATTTAAAAAAATTATTCATTTGCGGACTGTACCAAAGTCTCTACTTCTTGTGGCCAGTGCGTTGAAAAAAAAGATATACGTTGTAGAAACCATATGAAAGGTAATTCAAATGCTAAAAAGAATTCATGAATAGCACGATATAGGCACCATGAATTAGAGCACGTATTTGCAAGACAATCATACATATATATTACATGAACTTGTAGTAAATGCATACAAAATTTGAAAATATAACAGTTTTCACCATCAGGGGATATAGGTAAATATGCCTGTTAAAACAGAAAAATAATTATTATTTTGTTTTAAAAAAATTAAATCAAAATTAAAACAAATTTACCGTATCAACCTCCCACAGTGGAGGATACAAGTGGTTCATCCCATTACAATACTGGAAGGAAGCGTGACGTCCGTCATATATTAGGTCCATAAACTCAGGCGGTAGAATAGTGCAGCGTTCCCCTATCAGCAACTCATCGCTTATTAGTATGTAATATAACCGCCAATACATCAGATTTCGTGTCCAAGCTCGAACATGCTATACAAAAAAATTTCAATTACTAACATCTTTTAATAAAAAGTGCATAGTATTTAAATTCTTACAATATCTTGTATAATAGCGTCACCACAAAGGCCTAAAAAACTACCCCAAAATTCTCTGTCAAGTTCTTGTTCACTCATAGAAAGAACCCTACACCAATTCCTATCTCCGTTCTAAAAGAACTTGACAACATTTCGAGACCAGTTTAGACCATTCTGCCATACATGGTTCTCTACCGGTGTCAGGACGTCAATGACGGGTGCATTAGAAGATGACTTGTTCCTATAGGTGCATTAGAAGACCTGTTAGGACGCCTCCCGTTTCTTCTACTTGTTCCATTTCTCCCGCCAAATGACATATTATCTTTTAGTTTTTTGCCAGTCGTATGCTCGTTTTTAAATTTATGAAATTGACTTAAGTTCGCTACATATTTATAACCAAGCAAATAAGCAAAAAAATTGAATGGGCATACTAGTAGTATTAACCTATACTACTAGTATTCAATAATAACATTTATTGCATACTAGTCGTATGTCATCAATACTAGTCGTATACGTGAAAGGACCCAACCCGGGTACCTCTCATAGTTGGTATAAACAAGCATAAACATAGTTCCTAAACTTCGAATAAACATTAATCCAAACAGCGAAAGTCGTTACATATTTCATAGTTAATTAAAACTTTTAATTCAACATTGTTCAACATTCAAACTGGCAAATAGGGATGTCAGTCTTCATCGGCAACAACCATCCGACCATCTTCTCCTAAGCCTCGCGGCTTCATATCTTATCCTTTCCTTTGCTACCCGGTGTGCATACTAAAATAGTCAGCTAACGCTGGTGAGTTCAAGTTTTCTTTAACTTTGGATAAAAGGACTTTTTTCCTTTTAAAACGTTCTTTAAACATATATATTAGATTATATTCGCAATGCAATATAACTTTCTTTATTTGCTTTAGATACATACATATTTACTTTGTACTCTTTTCTTTAAGTCATACATTATAAGTCTAAATTTGTATATGTCTGTAAGCGTCTCTGTGTTCTAGAAAGAACCGAGGCCAATGTTGTTTCCTAAGGCTCTACGTCCAAAGGCCAACACCGCCCCCTCTGTGTAGTCCCAGAAGGGACCTGTATAGTCCCCGAAGGAACCTGTGATAGATGACCGTCGTCACCAAAGTAACCGTCTTTACCCCTGTTAACCAGTTGCAACTTCACTCGTACAGTGCCTTGCCGAGCACTGTGCCGGTTATTCACATGGTACGTCATGGTCTCGGTCCATGACGCAACATCGGATTCATGTAGCATTAGTCGCTATGACTATACTACTACCTCAAGACTTGCTACTTATGTTTAGGGTAGCACTAGCCTCTAGGACTATGCTACCACCCCAAGTATTTTATTTTCTAGGTCTCATACGATGACAGATTTAACAATGTATTGGACTTATTCTTCTTCTCTTTATTTAAAAAACATATAGTTAAATAAACCGTTCTCTTATCTCATATTTCGTTTATAAAACATATAGTTAAATAAACCGTTGTCTTTCCTTCTTACAAAACGTTCATTTAAACAAACCATTACATGTTCTTATCTTTCTTTGCGAACGTTTAAGTAATAAAATACATTTATTATAAACGTCTAATTCTTGAGTATGCACACCACCCTAAAACAGTAAAAATAGGGATTCTTTAACTCACCTGGTTTACGATCTACCGTGGAAAATAAAAATATTTGGGGCTACACAAGCGCTATGTGATCTGTGCGAATACAATACATGAAATCGGTTAAACTTGCTAGTGTTGGCTGACTCTTCAGAGAGTCGGCTGACTCCATCAGAGAGTCGGCTGATGGCATCAGAGAGTAGGCTGATGGCATCAGAGAGTCGGCTGATGGCATCAGAGAGTCGGCTGATGGCATCACAGAGTCGGCTGGTGGCATCAGAGAGTCGGCTGGTGGCATCAGAGAGTCGACTGATGGCATCAGAAAGTCGGCTGATGGCATCAGAGAGTCGGTTGATGGCATTAGACAATCGACTGAACTTGCGTTCAAGACTGTGTCATCTTCTTCATTGAGAGGCATCTCAAGAACTCTAATTTCTAATTATACTCGTTTTCGATCCAAAATCATAAATTTTTACGTTAAAAACTTTTATCTAGCTTCCATGAAGCTAGATCTGAGCTTAGATTCACTTTTCATATGTAAAAACCCAATCTTTTTGTGAAAAAGTCTCGTAAACCCTAAAAACCCATTTATATAAAAACGTAGATCTGAGGTTGATTCTTACCTTAAAAGGCTGTGGTTGTTTTGTGAAACTAGATCCAAATAACTGGAGAAACGTTTTGAGACTAATCTTGAGTCGATCCAAGATTCCTTGAAGCTTTCTCTCTTTAGAACTCTCTCTCTCTCTCTCTCTCTAGGGTTTTGAGTTGGAGAAGATAATGGAGAAATGAGAAAAATGAGTTGGTTCTTCCTATATATATACATGGGCTATATCGGCCCATTGGAGCTGGGCCCAAGCCCGCTCCCTACTTTTCATTAAACCTCCGCTTAATTTCCGATCTTCATATTATTCTTTCGCTTTATAATTTAGGATGCTACAATACGAGTCAGTGCCAGATAAGATCTGACACGATACACGTTACAGATTTGACGCACTATTATCCATACGACTAGTATGGATACCATACTAGTAGTATTGAATTTAAAAAAAAAACAAAATTTGACACACTGACATCCATACAACTAGTATGGATTCGAGGTGCACAAAACGGTTTTTTAACCCGAACCGGTTCAAAACCGAACCGAACCGGTTTGGTCAACAAAAAGTCAAAACCGGTTTGAGTTCAAACTGGACCGGTTTGAAACCGGTTTGAGATGGTCCGTTGACCGGGTTTGACCGGTTTGAAACCGGTTTGACCGGTTTAAAAAACGGTTTGAAACCAGTTTTTAATCGGTTCGGTTCGGGTTAAACCGGTTTCAAACCGGTTTAAATGTATAGGTTTCAAACCGGTTTTAAACCGGCGGTTTGAACCAGTTTGAAACCGGTTTGGTATAAACCGGTTCACGACCGGTTCGGTTTTCGGTTTGAAACCGGTTTGGTTTTTCAAACCGGTTTTTTTGTGCATCTCTAGTATGGATACAATACAAGTAGTATGGATTCAAATATTTTGAGCCTTACCAAATTGTAAAGTATACTATAGATTAGGCTACACCAAAGAAGCCCATTTCGCCTTTGGGTTTCAATGTCCACAGTTTCCATCACGTGACGAACATTTCCAAAAATATGAAAACTAAGTGTTCCATAAGAAGAAATTATATATGTATTATATATATATAATCGTTGGCGTGCAATTGTAGCTTCAAAACTTCCTATAGTGTAGGTCCTGGGTTTGAATCTTGGCAACAACAAAAAAAGAGTCTGAGGCCATGTCAGGAGGTTTACCCAGTTGGGGGGTTCCTCCTGTGGTGAGCTGCCCTAGATGTTCTAGGTGTTGCCCCGAAGAAACCCAATTATTCTAAAATATCTGGGTGTTGCCGTTCAAAAAAAAATATATTTATTATATTTTTATTTTAAACACCAGTGTATTAGTAATTAGTGTATAGTGATGGTAACCTTTTCTAGAGTAAATTACACTTTCTTGTGAATGTGGTTTGTGTTAAACTATTGAACTAGACATTGTTAATTAAGGTTATTCAACTTATATTTTTAACTTAAATCTATACAATCTATTAAATAAAGGTTTTTAATGTCACATATCACCTTCATATTTATCCTCATCATTTTTTTTCCGTCTCTCTCCCTTATTAAATACACATATATTTTTTAATAAAAATATATTTTTAAATAAAATACTAATTATACTAATAAAACATATTTATTTTAAATTATCTTTTATTATAAAAAACTTTGAAATCTAATTATGTTTTTATTATCAATTAAATAGTAAATAAAAGTCAAATTACATTAAGTAATAATTAATGTATTTTCGAAACCCAATTATATAAATTAACTAGGTTAAAGCTCATGTTCTACATGAGTTGAATAAATACTTGTTATAAAACAGTATTTTTTTATGAATATTTGTATGTTTGGTGTTATTAGTCATCTGTGAAATAAAAAATAATTAAAATTTTCTTATGATTTAGTAATTTTTAATAAAATATTAGAATATATGTTAGATATTTAATTATTTAACATCATCATTATTTAATAAGAGAGAAAGACGAAAAACAAAAATCTAGATTTCATTAAAGTGGACACGTAGCAAGTATAGTCATTCATTTATTATAATATAGGTTAGAAACCCTACATATTATACAGGGTGAATAAATGCAATGTTATATATACTTAGTAATAAAGATTTAATATTACATATTTTTGACATATTATATAATTTTTTCACCTTGTATATATAACACTATATTTATTCACCCTATATAGTTAGTTTAGAAATGTTATATAGTTATTCACCCTGCATTTTTTCACCCTGCATTTATAACACTACATTACATAATTATTCAACATGTATAGTTATTTTTAATTTAAATTTTAGAAATGTTATATAGTTATTTTTTAAAAATATTTTATAAAAAAATGAAAGAAATGTTCAAACTACAAAAATGTTTTATGAACAAAGATATTTTTTTAATTAAAAAAGGTTTCATAAAAATAGTTATAAAATTAATTATTATTTAACATGAGAGAGATGTGGGAAACAAAAATTATAATTTTTTTTATAGAAACTTGTGTCATTAAAAAGTGTAAAAAGTGCTTTAAAACGCTTATAACCGGCTCATACAAACTCCGATTTTACTCATTTCGGCGGCGTTGGAACTGTCTCTTCGAACTCTACGATCTTAGCTTGTAGGGTTTAGTTTTTAGGTTTTAGATTTCAGGGTTTAGTTTTTGCCTTAGGGTTTAGCTTTTAGTATTTATGCTTTCGGAGGAGTGGGGTGGAGGTTTTAGGTTTTTGAGGGTGGGGTGTGGGTTAGGTTTTTTTTTTTTTTTTTTTGGGGGGGGGGGGGGGGTTGGGTTGGAGGTTTAGGCTTTTGGGGTGGTGGTGGTGTTTTTAGACGAATTTTTCAGTTTTTAGGGTTTTTTTTTGTTAAGATTTAGGTTTTTGGGGGTGAGGGGTTTTAGGTTTTTGGGGCTAGGCTAGGGTGGGGTGGAGTAGGGGTTAGGTTTTGGGGGGGGTTGGGGTGGGGGGGTTTTAGGCTTTTGGGGGGTGGTGGTGAGGTTTTTAAAAGAATTTTTTACACTTTTTAGCCCTTTAGAATATATATATATATATATATATATATATATATATATATATATATATATATATATATATATAGGGGAGGGTTCCAGAGAAAACCACAAGTTAGGTGAAAACCGAGAAAACCATTAAAAAATCAATTTTACCCAATCATATAATAATGTTTATTTTTTGTTTATTTTATTTTTATTTATTTATAAGAGTATCAATGTAATATTAAACATTTTTACCAAAAAACATTTTTACATATAGTGTTACGTATACGTAAACATAAAACAAAAAAAATTGTGGTTACGTATACGTAAATCAAAAAAATTGTTTTTGGATACGTATACGTAAATAAAAAATTGTCTGAAATGATGTAGTTTTCTCGGTTTTCGCCTAACTTTATGGTTTTCTCTTGATCTCTCCCCTATATATATATATATATATATATATAGGAGTGATTTCGCTAAAAAACTCATTTTCATGAGAAAACTAAAAAACTCTTACCGCTTATTTGTAGTACACCCAAAAACCCAACCCATCCTAAAAAACTTAAACCCCCTCACCCCACCCCTACCCAAAAACCTAAACCCCCTCACCCCACCCCCACCAAAAAAACCTAAACCCACCCCACCCACCCCCAAAAAACCTAAACCCCCCACCCCACCCCTCCCCTCCAAAAAACTAAACTAAATCAAAAAACTTAACCCACCCTCAAAAACCTAAACCCACCACCCCACACCCACCCAAAAACATAAACCCCTCACCCACCCCTCAAAAACCTAAACCCCCACCTCACCCCACCGTTCCAAAAACCTAAACCCCCCACCTCACCCCACCCTTACAAAACCTAACCTAAAAGCTAAACTAAACCCACTACTTTTTGAGTTTTTTTTTTATTTTTTTTATTTTTTATATTTTTTTTTGTTTTATTTTTTTTGAACGAGAACGACGTGGGAAACAAGGTATCCGAAGCACTTTTTTAATTTTTAATTTATTTTTGAGTTATGATTTTTTTTATCTTTAATAAGTAGTTTTTTCGTTTTCTTATAAAAATTGAGTTTTCTTATGATTCTTCTCATATATATATAAGGTTAGGTTCATGAGAAAACTCATTTTAATAAGAGAACTAAAGAACCATTAAAAAGAGAAGGGGTGAGATTTTAAAGAGAAAAGGTAAATCTGGAACTTAAAATATATAAATCTTTAAAAATTTCTATCTTTTGAATACGTTATTATTTTTTAAAACAAATTGACCATTAAATCAAAAATTTCTTTATCTTTCATTTGAGTATAAATAACGTTATAAAAAATAAGAATTAACTCATCTTTTTTTTTTCTTCTTATTTTCAATACTGAATATGTGTAGTATCACCCCAAAACCTAACACCCCCCCCTCAAAAAACCTAAACCCCCACCCCACCCAAAAACCTAAACCCCCACCCCACCCCCACCCAAAAACCTAAACCCCCACCCCACCCCCACCCCACCCCCACCCAAAAACCTAAACCGCCCACAGCCACCCCCAAAAACCTAAACCCCCACCCATCCCACCCAAAAACCTAAACCCACCCACCCCACCCTACCCAAAAACCTAAACCCACCCACCCCACCCTACCCAAAAACCTAAACCTACCCACCCAAAAACCTAAACCCACCGCACCCACTCCCTACCCTAAAAAAACTAACCTTAAATGTAATACTGCATATGCGTAGTACCACCCCAAAAACCTAAACCCCTCACCCCACCCCCACCCAAAAACCCTACCCACCCCTAGAACCTAAACCCCCCCCCCCCACCCATCTCCAAAAAACCTAACCCCCACCCCTTCCAAAAACCTACCTAAAAGCTAAACTAAACCCTAAAGCTAAACCGAATATTTTTTCGAGTTGTTTTTTGAACGAGGACGACATGGGAAAAAAGGTCTCCGAACCACTTTTTAGTTTTTTATTTATATTTTGAGTTGTGATTTTTTTATTATTTTTTTTACTTTTAAAGAGTAGTTCTATAGTTTTCTTCTTAAATGTTAGTTTTCTTATGAACTTCACCATATATATATATATTTATATAGGGGATGGTTCCCCTAAGAAGTATAATTTGGCTAAGAATCCTAAGAAACAATCTCATCCATTCAAATTGATGATCAAGGGTAGAGATTTGATTGTAGAAAAAACAAAGGGTGGAGGGGCATTCTTGGAAAATCCACAATTGATAACTTTTTTTTCAAATTCCTCCACTTTTTTGTAACGTACGTAACTTTTTCATACGACCTTATTTAAAAAAAAGAATTTACACCATAAAATTGAGCGTTTTTACCTTTAATTCGAGTATAATATTGCTATATTTTTTTTGTAAAAACAAAATCAACACTTAATAAAATTGTGCTACTTTACGTAAATGTGCTGGTTTATTGTAAAACAGCACAATTAACTGTGTTGCATTCAAAAACAACACAATTAACTGTGTTGCATTAAAAAACAACACAATTAACTGTGTTGATTTATCGTAAAACAACACCAAACATAACAATTAATTGTGCTGTTTTACTATAAAACAACACCAAAACAACACGGTTAATTGTAACTTGCTCTTCTTACCTAACCAAACATAAACAAAATCAGCACAACAAAACTAGTATATCAAACCAGCACAACAAAACTAGTATATCAAACCAGCACAAACCAACATTTTGATGCATAAGCTTTTTGTTGCCTACCACTGAACCGTTTGTTAGTGTATGGATGCTTTAAATTTTTATTTTTAAAGAATGCTACCAAATTTTACATAATAAATGAATAAAAGTAACACAAATTAAAGAAACCAACACATTTACGTAAATTGTGCTGTTTTACTATAAACCAGCAAATTTTTAATGTGCTAAATTGTGCTGTTTTACTAGAAACCAGTACATTTACGTAAAGTATCACAATTTCACTAAGTGTCGATTTTGGTTTTACAAAAAATATAACAATACTATACTCAAATTAAAAATATAGCAATACTATACTCAAATTAAAGGTAAAAAACGCTCGATTTTATGGTGTAATTTATTTTTAAAAAATATTGTCATGTGAAAAATTATGAACGTTTAAAAAAAGTAGGGAAAGTTGAAAAAAATCAATAAAAGTGGCTATTATTTAAATACATTTTCACCATTTATTTATCTTACACTTAAATCTCTACCGTTCATCATCCAATTAAATTGATAAGATTGCTTATTGGGCTTTTTAGCCAAATACACTTCTTATTTGAACCTTCCCATATATATATATATATATACTTTTTTTCACTTCTTCGTTAGTAATCGATTACAATTTCTTACCTCGAAGCCTACAAAGATAACAATTGATCTGAATATATACTTGATTAACAAAAAGAAAAAAAAAGTTAATATCTTAAATAAAAAATAAAAATTAGACATAACTATGGGGTGTTTAGGACTACTTATTTACTTTACTTGTTGGCTTATTAACTTATATAAGTTAATAAGGTTTTTGGGGGAGCTAACTTATTTACTTTATTTATGTCATTTTTAAGAAGTAAGGAAGAACTTACTTATTACTTATAATTTATTAACTTATATAATAAATCAATAAGTAAGTTTGAAAAAGAATCCCAAACACCCCCTGTATCTTTTTTTAATATTCCTGAAAAATATTGTCTGATTCATACGACGTTCGTCGGGCATGCCAGATAATTTAAACAATTATTAACAAAAAAAACCTATTTAACTTTTTATTTTAAATAAACGTAAAATTAAGTTAGATACTATTAAGAGTAAAGTGTAATTTGCACCCTTGTGGTTTATGCCCGTTGACACTTTGCAACCATGTTTTAAAAGAAGTGCAATTTGCCACCCTATGGTATACTCTCTCTTTCATTTTGCACCCCTTCGTCAAAATTTTATCCATTCCGCCGTTTAGGAGAAGGGTATTATACTACTTTTGTCTAACCGTGCAAATTGCAGTTTACTCAATCAAATAAAATCCAAACCTAAAATCATCTTCTTCCTTTTGATTTGCAGGTGGATCTTAAGTTGAAGATGAAACCCAAACCCAAAATCATCTTCTTCATTTTTATTTTTGGTATTATTTTTGGGATTAGGGTGACGGTGCGAGGAGCGTCGTCACCGGGACGAGGCATGTAGGTGACATATCGGGATGGGGTGGAGATTGACGGATGTTGGCGGTGCAACAATTGCTTGAGGATCGGTAGAGTACGTTTGGCCATCGGATGCAGATTTAGTGGTTTGATTCAATTGAATGCGATTATGAAGAAGGAGAGGAGATTAGGGTTTCGATGGAAGAATTGGGGAAGAATCAACAAGTTGAAATAGCAGGCAAATAATTAGAGGCAGAAGGAGAGAGTCAATTGACTTTTCAATAATACCAAAAAGATAAAGGTCAAAGACATAGTTGATGATTTCTCTGATTATTTCTCCGACCATTTCTCCGACCATACATCCATGAAATTACCTGTTTCTAACTCTAAGGATTTCTCCGACCATTTCTCGGACCAATCGCCACTGCTAAACCTGTTATCGGTACAACTTCACGACAGGGGACAGTGATTATGGGAGGCAGAAAGGAGATAGGAATGGGGTTGGGATGCGTTGATAAGAAGAGCAGGTCAATGAACAATCGTCGACAGTGGTTGGGGATGATTTCCAATCGGTGGTTTTTTGCTACTGTCATAGATGATTTTGGGTTTCTTTTAAGAAAAAGAAGAAGATGAGACTGGAGTTAGATTCGAGGGGTAAAAGAGACATTTCAGGCATAACTGGACGGCATAATGGATGGAATTTTGACGGAGGGGTGCAAAATGAAATAGAATGTATACAATGGGGTGGCAAATTGTACTTCTTTTAAAACATGGTTGTAAAGTGTCAGCGGGCATAAACCATAGGGATGCAAATTGCACTTTACTCTATTATTAATTAACAAAATGACTAAAAATCTAAGGTTAGGTTATGGTAAAAAGGGTTTTAAAAATAAGAAAGGTAAGAAAAATTCTGGGTTTGACATGTGTCCTTTTATTATTTTTAAAGGGAGGACATAATGGTCTTTGTGTAATATATCAGGTCATTATGTAATATAAGGTCTGATATTACACGATGATCAGACCTGATATTACACAATGACCAGACCTTACATTACACAATGACCTGACATATTTGAGCCAATTACAAAAAAATGAACAAATTACACAATGAGCTGGAAAACGTAAAACACAATGATGAATACATATAACACAATGATGAAAATTTGACAAAATGAGCATATTACACAATGAGCAAATTACACCATGACCAGACCTTACATTATACAATGACCTGACATATTTGAGCGAATTACACAATAATGAGCAAACTACACAATGAGATGGAAAACGTAAAACACAATGATGAATACATATTACACAATGATGAAAAATATTTGACAAAATGATGAATACATATAACACAATGATGAAAAACATTTGACACAATGACCAGACCTAATATTACACAATGACCAGACCTGATATTACACAATGAACTGATATTACACAATAACCTGACAAATTACACAACGAGCTGGAAAACGTAATTGTTTTTTTCGTTTTTTGTATACAACGACATTATACTCGTTTTAAAGATAAAAAACGCTCATTTTTATGGTGTAACTTTTAAAAAAAAATAATACCGCATGTAAAAGTTATGAACGTTTAAAGGGGGGGGGCTTGATAAAAGGTCAACAAAAGTGGCCAAGACTAAAATACCATTCCAACAACTTTTTCTCATATAATTTAATCTCAACCATTAAATCTTTTCTACAATTTAATCTAATGGACCTAAATCCTTCTCACCCTTCCTAGAATTAGAATCCTTTTTATTTGAACATTTTCCTAAAAATCTATATGTATACTATGTAATAAATAAATGTTTTTACATGTCACGTGTCGCCTCCATATTCATTCTCATCATTTTTTTCTGCCTCTCTCTCATATTAAATACACCTCTATATTTTAATAATAATATATGTTTAAAGAAAATATTAATTACACTAATAAAACACATTTATTTTATATACTTCTTTATTTGAAATATAATTATGTAACTTTTATTTTGAATCAAATTGTAATACAAGTCAAATTATATTAAATAGTAATTTTATGTATTGATATTTTTCACCCCGTGTGTAGTCACGGACCCTATAGCAATTACATGTCATTGCTATAGGTGTTTTCACCCTATAGCAACGACTTATCGTTGCTATAGACCTAAAAAAAGTCGTTGCTATACGTCGTTATTTTTGTAGTGGTAAGCAAAACATTAAAAATGACATAAAGTTCAAATGGTAACATGCAAATTACAAGTTTATAGCAAATAATAAAAGAAGATGAATTGAAAACGAAACTCTATTAGAAGTTGTGAAACAAGATGAATTGAAAACGGAATTCTATTAAATAAAGTAAGAAATGTGATTAAATAAGGTAACAAACTAAATAAACAGCAAATTCGAATATTGAGGATAATGATAACTCAAAATCGAATATAGAAGAAAGTAAATATGGACTTACTATTTTGCACAGTTGTAAGTCTGTGACTCAGTCGAAACAGAGAAAGAGGGACGACAAGATGCATGCGTGGCCATTGTGGGAGGCGATTGTGTGACAACTGTTCAAAAATTAGGGTTCATGACTTCATGGGTGACGATTTGCGATAGATAGCGATGTGTCAAATATAAGGTTCAAGCGTTTAGTCATTCAATATAAATAAGATTAGCCGATTAGAGAGTTAGTTAGTGATCTAGGGCCATTGATTTTTTTATTATTGGGTTAGAAATTAGGGTTAGAAATTAGGGGATTTAATATTGGAATTTGAATGTTAGGCCCGAATATCATAAACTAAGAGTTTTATTCTTTAGAAGCCTTTTATAGTTTAAAATATGTGTGTGTGTATATTATATATAATATGCCTAGTTTGAGTTTGAATTTGAATTTCGAATTAAATAAAAAAATCACAAATTCACATTTGATTATTGAATTCGAATCAAATACGAATCATATTCGAAAGTTCAAACACCGATACGAACCTGAAATTCAAATTCGATTCAAATCGAATTTCGAGTTTTTTTAGTCCAATTCAAATACTGAACACCCCTAGGTTTTATCGGAGTCTGTTAAGTCTGATTGTGAAACTCGACGACGCTAAGAAAGACCGATTTAGATAAAAATAAGTTTGATTATTAGTTCTTAAGACTTAACTAGAAATGTTGCCTCGCGCTACGCGGTGGGAGACGGACCTTAAACAATGGAAGTGGTGACATTAACGTGGCTAAGCTGTTACACCTGCATGTTCCGAGGGAGTCGGGGTGAGACGTTGGGATCGAGGCACATTGATATCGCAGCGGAAGGTAAAACATAAGTAGCAAGTTTAATAGTTTACCCAAAATTATCCTCTATTTAAACGAGAGGATTATATAATTCAGAGTTTACATACCAAAAGACATCAAAAGTAGTGCTACATGTTCGAACTACAAGAAACATTAGTAAACCATAACAAATACAACAACTCCATCTACTCTAAAATGTAACCAGATATGGACTCCACGTATCGCGAGTCCGTCAAACACATAGCATGAATAATGCACACAAAACAACATATTTCAATGTGAAAAAGCATACACAGAAAACACGATAACCAATAATGTTAGCGAGTTGACAAGTTTGAGTTTGAGAATAATTAAGGTTTATAATAATAAACCAATTATGCTCATATTGTTTTGGTTCAATGTATTAACCAATAAAATGTTTTTGGTTCAATGTATTAACCAATAAAATGTTCAAATTGAATGTAATTCTCAAGGCATAATATGTCAACTCACTACAACGTTTTAGGGCAATAGTGGCGAAATTTGTAACCGCTAAAATCTTCCAAAATCGCTGCTCTAGGTATTAGCGGCGACATATCACCGCTAGTACCCAAACATTGCGGCTAATAACATTGGAGAATTAGCGAGGACATGTCACCACTAAAAAGTCGTCGCTAATGCCCAGTTTCCGGTTTTTTGTTTCATATTTCCAATATTTTACAGTTTCTTTTTTCAAATACACAATACCCGTAAATTTCCAGTTTTGAGAGATATAAACCATATAAAACGTATAAACTACATAAGCATATAAAAACTACATAAATATCATCATTCATTAACGTTTGGGACAATAAGTCATAAAAATAAAACTACATTAAACATAAAACTAGTCCATATCATCAGCATTCCCGTCCCCTTCTTCCGTATCATCTTCGTCCCCTACATTTGATGCCTTAGTCAAACTCGTAAACTTTTTGAGTTCATCTTTAAAACGCGGGTTTTGAAATAAACTTGAAATTTGAGCCTACAAAATAAAGTATAGATTATAAGTTAAAACAAAACTACATATTATATAAGACTTAAAACATAAACATATATACCAAAACTAAAAGACGGGTCTTGAAACATAAAAATACTTAATAACATAAACATATATACCAAAAGCTAAGTGTTATATTTTTACTAAATTTCGGCATTATAACGGCTGTAAATTGGAGTTGTCCCAAACGACAAAATTATATTATAACAAAAATCTAATTTTTGGAATAATATGACAATAAGGTTTAATGAATTAAAAAGTTACTTTGGGCGGCTTTCTACTCGTTGAACTCGTTTGGCATATTTCCTCTTAAGTTATTTTATTGGATTTTAACTATTTGGCCCGTTAGAGGTAAATCATAGCCTGAATCGACCCATTCATTAGTTAAGGCTTCAAGTTTGCAAACTCTAAGAACTATGATCACACTACTATCAAGTTATCTTTTTATTTGTTTGTAAATATCTCTGTACTTTTTACAATCTGCACTAATTATGTTATGTCCAAAATAACTAATTGACTTATCAAGATCCCATACTATATCATATTATATATTGGTAAAAGAAAGGTTATTTCTAGTGTCAAGGTCTACCAAAATTACCCATGTGACTGCAATGATTTCATTTTCAGTTATCATCGGTTTGTTACTTTGTTGACAAGAGATGGCAAATGTGTGTGATAGGACCCAAAAAATATTTCTATAAATATAAAGGATATACCAACACAATACAATATCCGTTATTATTACTATTTACTTTGTTGGCAGTTAACTTCCAAGTAGCTAGAGTTTTATGATCATCTTAAATTCTAGATAATAAATAATTACAACTTATGATTTAAAGATTTTAATTATCGACCTCTATAAGCTTAACTGGGAATTAGAGGTGCTGAGGTATATTCCCCATGTGCATATGTTTACAAGTTTGGGTTTGGAGTGGGGATTTTTACTACAATGATAAGATATTTATACCGAAAGAGATGAACCATTATCAGCCATAGTGAGATTTCCAAAATTCTGGCACATTATTAGACTGCCAAATTTATAACTATGTATTGATTATTTTAGTGGATGTATTATGTACAATTGTTATTCTTGGTTGTATGTATTTTTCCTTTATAAACTCATCTCAATTAATTGTGGAGACAGAGAGAGTTTCATCATAATATGATATAGAGCCTAAAGGTCACCTTTCCTCTCCCTCCTCCCCTTTGGTTCCCCTCCTACCCTTCCGCTTCCTTTACTTTTCTTCTTCCCTCCCATGGTTTCTTCCACCGAATCCGCCATCCCCCTAAACACTCTCCAGCACATGCTAACTGTCAAGCTCACCTCCACAAATTATTTGCTACGGAAGAACCAAATGATACCCATCCTCACCTTTCAAAACCTCATGCCCCATGTTGATGGCTCTTCCATAGATCGCATAGAGACTTGAACGAGCGACCAAATTCTGCTACGGTTTGGTACCTTTCTGCAAGAGACGGAGTTGGTCATGGATGTTGTGGACACAACCGATCAAAGAGTTTCCATAGGCCAATTCCAGAGCAGTCTATATGAGACGTGTCCTGGTCAGCCCGACAATTGTAGTAACAGCTTCTTCGGATAATGAGGCATGAATGATAATGATGGTACGTTGATCAATTGGCTACCATCAACTACCCGGTGGTTGAAACCGATCAGATCCACTGGTTCCTATGTGGGCTTGGCTCCACCTTTGAAACCTTCTCCACAGCCATCCGTAACACCAGACCGATCCCTACCTGGTCCGATCTCTTGGCTCAGGCTTAGAATCACGAACTCTTCATGACTAGCCTGCATAGCACATCCACACCACCAGTGGCTTTAAATGCCAAAACACCCCGCAACATAATTTCCTCACATGGTCGTAATAATCGGTTTATGCACAGTTCTAGAACTGCTCACAGTCGGGGTGGACGCTCCCGTGGCCACTCCCGATTACCTCACTGTCAACTTTGCAAACGTGATGGTCATTATGCAAATTGTTGTCCCAACCTGTCTTCATTTGATACTCAAGCCATGCATACCCCATCTGATGACAGTTTGGTCAGTGCATTTTTATCCCAATCCCATGTCTCCTCACCTAGCAGCCCCGATTGGTATGTTGATTCCGGGGCCACCGACCACATGACTCCAAATACTTAGTCTGTTTCCCAACCATCACCAACTTCAGGTATTGAATCGGTTATGTTTGGAAACGGTAATACTCTCCCCATCTTACACACCAGTCGTTCTCAAGTATTGAATTGATTATAGCTCAACCGAAACAAACGATAGTTGGAATAACTCTCCAAATATTTTATTATAACCAGAAAATATAACTCAAAAAACTGATTACAATTGCTCTCTAACTCTCATTATGAAACCTTAACACGGTTCACTTAATTACAATGTCAAACCCAAACATGGTTTATATAGACAAACCCTAACTTGTTAGCCAAGACATTACCATACTAATTATAATGCAATTAGGAAACTTAACTAATTTAACCACAACTTGTCAAACTACCCCCTCCATATTTACCTACATGTAAATACGGTCCTCCCATATTCACCTACACGCGAATACGGGTCCATAATTTCCAACAATCACCCCCGTAATTTTGGACTCGTATTGGACAAATCTTTGACTCCAAGTAATCCACTAGCTTGTAGATTAAGTAGTCCGTCAATCTTGCAGATTAAGCTAAAATCTTGTAGCTTGGACCAACCGAACCCAAACCGACTTGTTTGAGTAGGTACATAAGCCCAACAATCACCTTCTAATTTCCGACTTGAAATAAAGAAGTCTTCAACGTCAAACACGCCTTCTTTGCCTCGATCCACTTGGAACTCCTCTTGATCTCTAGCTGTGTTATTCGGCTCCTTCCTAGCTCGAACATTCTTGCGACCTTGTATTCAACTAGTCCTTTGGTCATAAGAGCTCGCACCACCATTGACTCGGCTGCGATCTTGAGCAAACACCACTAGCTTTCTTGGATCAATACATGTTTCCTTAGAAATTAGGCTTATGATGGCTCTATCAACTCTCTGACCACGTCCCTGACCATTCACTTGAAAGAACTTGCATAACCACTCATCTGGTTGTGACTCTGGTCATCTGATTGAGCAAACACGAAGCACGTCTTCCGTATTGAAGCTTCAAAACATACTCGGTCAAAACACAATTCGTTCAACCCGTATGAAAATCAAATCGTGAATTGAACCCGCTTTTCCAATTAAAGTTTAATGGTTAAACCAAAACTTGTTAAACCAAAAAATATGATAAACCAACCTGTTTTTTTTTTCTTCTCGTCACCACCAAAAAAAGAAAAAAAACAATTTTCACTTTTTTTTGTTAATCAAACAATGATTATTATTCTTTCCTTCGTACGTCACCACCAAAAAAGAACAATCACTTTTGTTTCAGCGAGAGCACCACTTAAGCCAACCGATAGCTATCACCTCCGATTGCTATTGTTGTAAGTTCGTTCCGTGCCGCCGGTCTCTTCCGATTGTTGAACTTACCTAGGCTGTGATCGCAAGAAGACCACAACCAATCTAAGTTACCGCCGATCTAGAAGCTATACCGTTAATCGATTCCGCCGTAAACCGAACACCGTTGCCGCTGATTCTCTTGGATCACAACCGCCGGGACTACACGTAAATACGGTCATCCCATATTCACCTACACGCGAATACGGGTCCATAATTTCCAACACATTCCACTATCTCGTGTAACCTCCATTTAAAAGATATTTTGGTTGTTCTCCATTTAACTAATCAGTAACTTAACCAAGGACAATTATGTTGATGTATTATTATCTTACCCTTCCTTTTGCATTTAGGATTGCGTAACCAAACAAGTTCTAGCCCAAGGAAGATGTGAGGATGGCCTTTACGTCCTCCGACCAGATCATCATGCCTTTATTGCTTCTCCATCAACACCCAAGGCCTCTTTTGAAATTTCCTAAACCGAGGGTTTGCTCACCTTGTCAAATTGCCAAAAGTCATAGGGTACCTTTTGAAATAAATAATAAACGGTCTTTAAATCCTTTAGATCTAATTCATTGTGACTTATGGGGGCCCTCACCGGTTTTATCCGGTGATAGTTATCGTTAC
Organism: Smallanthus sonchifolius; assembly: GCA_023525975.1. Classification (NCBI taxonomy): domain Eukaryota; kingdom Viridiplantae; phylum Streptophyta; class Magnoliopsida; order Asterales; family Asteraceae; genus Smallanthus; species Smallanthus sonchifolius. The sequence goes on from CM042043.1 coordinate 25,649,350, forward strand.
TATGTCATCTTCATTGATGACCAATCCTGATTTTGTTGGTTTTACCCACTTCATTTAAAATCGGATTTCCCTAATATCCTAAACAACTTTATGAAACTCGTCCAAAACCAATTCTCAAGAAAAATAAAAGTATTTCAAAGTGATGGTGGTACCGAATTTTTAAATCATAAAGTTCATTCATTGTTTGAAAACAATGGTACGCTTCATCGCTTGTCGTGCCCATATACAACTCAACAAAATGGTCATGTTGAACGTAAACACCGGCACATTGATTGGTTTGGCCATGCTATTTCATGCCAATCTACCAACCACCTTTTGGATTGATGCTTTTTCATCAGCTGTATTCATCATAAACAGGTTACCTACATTGGTCCTTGAAGGAAAATCCCCATTTGAAATAGGCACCAACAGCAAGCCCACAATATACTACCATAATTTTGTTAGCTCGCTCGTAGATATGTGCCAGCAGAAGTTATGATATATAACTGTCCAAATAAAATAAAGCACAGTAACGGGTAACTTTTAAGCATGGGTCAAAATGGGTTGGGCAAACCTGCAAACACATAAACCAAATGCAGTTTACATAAATAAAAATGAAAATCTAATTGAATGCAATTGCAGGCTATTCTTATAAATTAAATGGACAAAAACCAAATGACAGCAAATGCACAGAAACCAAATGCATATGAAACCATATACAATTGAATGAAATCAATTTACATACATATAAACCAAATCAATAAACTGCATTTCAATACATTTTACTTCCAGCATGTTACATCACCTATTTGTTTTTTTGATTAGTTTAACATGTGAAATTTATTCTTAACTCTTCTTGAATCCTTTCCCTAAATAATGTTCCATAAAACCCCTAAATTGATTCGTCAAATTCAACTCAAAATCAAGCCTAATGGGACAAGCTTCTCGCCCAAATTAATAATACAAATGCATAGAAATTGGATAGACAGATTGATGAATCAGTTAATCTATAATCGGGAGAGATAGATTAGACTTACGAGAAGGAGATGGAGATAGTTTTCAAACCGCGCGAAGACCCAAACCTAGATCCTGAAAGTGAGCGAAGCAGGTAAGTTCAGGAGGTGGTGCTTTCAGAAGCCGGTAGCGCGCAGGGGGTTGTCGATTTTGGGAGCGCAAGATCTGTTAGGCGAAAGTGAGGTCAGGTGGAGGGAAATGCCCCACCAATGTGTTTAAGGGTACCTAGTTGGAGCTTTGCAATATATAACCATTACTCGACCAGACATTTCCTATGCAGTAAATCAAGTCAGCCAATTCCTACATGCCCCTACCGTTGATCATTTTCAATGCATCAAACGCATTCTTCATTACATAAAAGGAACTTTGGCATATGGATTCACATTTTCTTCGCCCTCACGTACATCCCTTCTTGGCTACTCTGATGTCGGCTGGGCTCGATGCCTTGACACTCGACGTTCCACATATGGCTACTCAATTTTTTTGGGAGGTAATCTTGTGTCAGTTCTAAGAAACAACCAACCGTATCACGCTCAAGTTGTGAATCTGAATATCGGGCAATGGAAAATACTGCCGCTGAGCTTATTTGGGTAACACATCTTCTGCAAGAACTCTAGTCTCTGCCTTCTGTTCATTCCACTCTACTATGTGACAAACTCAATGCCCTCTTTCTCACCCAAAACCCCATCTCTCACAAGCGTATGAAACATATTGAACTTGACTTTCACTTTTTTCGTGAACTAGTCTCTTGTGAGAAACTTCACACCAAGTTCATTCCAACCAAGCTTCAGGTGACTGACATCTTCACTAAAAGTCTTCCAAGACCTCAATTTGAATTCTTTCAAAGCATGCTTCATCTTGGACCGCCACCATCTCGCTTGAGGAGGATATTAGTCTACCACCTTTGTGTCTTTGTATTTATTACACTAGAGGGTGTATTTTGTACATTTGTTCTTCTTTTTGTACATAGTTGTATATCTTTTATCTATATCTCTCATCTCCATCAATTGTGGAGGCATAGAGAGTTTCACTTTAATAGGTTTGTTGATTCTTCTTTATATTTCTGAAGTTGTTCTTGATCCTTCTAAATCATCCATTTCTTCTTCTTCTTTTTTTTTAATTCTTCATATGTAGGAATATTTTCTTCATGTACAATCTTGTTCTACATCTGCACTTTCTATGTGGATCAGGTTTTTAAACTTCTAGGTTGGTACCAAATTCAAGAAAAAAGAGAAACTAAGCTGAAAAAATTTGGTCATCAAGAGCGTTTGAAGCTCTGATACCATATTGAAATTAAAATGGCCAACAGAAGGGGATGAGAATTAAAAAAAAATCCATGCCTTATTGAAGAAAAGAAGGCAATTATCTATTTCTGGGGTGAAATGGGAAGGAGAGTGGATATAAGGACCTTCTCGTATTAAACATGTATTTTTTTGATTATTTTGCATTGAAGTTTAAGAAGTTTCACACTATACCCATTATTAATCAAAGTAACAAATATAAGTCTTTGTCTATATCCCAACGTGATTTGTTGGTGGCGGGTGTCACACTGGAAGAAATTAAACGGGCGGTTTAGGATTGCGGGAGTGATAAGTCGCCAGGTCCGGATGGTTTTACGTTTGATTTTGTTAAGAAAAATTGGGAGATGCTAAAAAATGATATTTTTGCCTTTGTTCGTGCTTTTTTTCGGGATGCTCATTTTCCAAAACGATGCAACTCATCCCTTATCACTCTGATAACAAAGGTGGCGAATCCGGTTTTGGTTAAAGACTACACACCTATTAGTCTAATTGGAATTCAATTTAAAACTATTGGTAAGATTATGGCTAATCGATTGGTTAAAGTTATTGATTCAGTGGTTAACAGGGAACAATTGGGGTTCATTAAAGGAAGACAAATTTAGACGGGCCATTATATTTGAATGAATTTATTGATTAGGATAAAAAGAAAAAAAGAGGGCTATGAATTTTAAGGTGGATTTCGAGAAGACGTATGACTCTATTTCGTGGTAGTATTTGGATAGAGTTATGGAATTTATGGGTTTTGGCTATGTTTGAAGAGGATGGATAAGGGCGTGTGTGTCGTCGGCTAAAATGTCGGTTTTGGTTAACGGATGTTTGACTCAGGATTTGATATGGGTAGGAGTTTGAGAGAGGGTGATCCTTTGTCTCTGCTTCTGTTTATTATTTTTTTCTATCGAAGGATTGCATGTTACAGTGGAGAACGTGATCCAGGAAGGTATGTTTAAACACGGGTTTGTTAGGGATAATGGGGTCTCATTATCTCCCTTGTTTTTTGTTGTTTTTTTCAGATGACTCGATTTTTTTTGTGGATTGGTTGTCTGATAATATCAATGCCATTGTGAGTCTTAAATTGTTTTACATGGCGTCAAGATTAAAGATTAATTTACATAAGTCGAGCTTATACGGTGTGGGAGTGGACTTTACTAAGGTTTCTTTGATGGCTACTATTACGGGGTGTGTTCCGGGTAAAAATTTTGTTCATGTATTTGGGGCTTCCGATGGGTGATAATATGGGGGAAAAGAGCGTTTGGAAACATATTATTGATAAATTCTCGAGTCACTTGTCAAAATGGAAATTGTCTCTCATTTCTTATGGAGGTAGATCTATGTTGGCACAGTCGGTTCTTGGGACGATGGGTATTTACTTCTTTTCTATTTGTTTAGTTCCTTATTCGTTATTGGAGATTCTTGAGAGAATTTGGTCCAACGTTTTTTGGGGAGATTCAGATATTGGTAAAAATTGCATTGGGTGTCTTGGAATAGAATTGTGACTTCTAAAGAAAAAGGGGGTATTGGGATTGGTTCTTTAGAAGCTTTTAATTTGGGGCTTTTACAAAAGTGGCGATGGAGATTGGTACATAATCCGAGTAACTTATGGGTGTTAATCCTTAAGTCTATATATGAAAGTAAGCTTGGTGTTCCTAATGTGGACGAGTTACCTTGAGGTAATGGGGTTTGGGTTTGTTTGTTGAAGGCATTCTCAAAGCTTAACGATCGTAATATAATCCCGTTCTCTTAAATCTCAAATAAGTTTGGTAATGGGAATACGTCCCATTTCTGGTTGGATTATTGGTGGGAAAGAGTTCCGTTGGCTCAGAGGTTTAATCGGTTATATGCCCTAGAAGAGGATAAATTCAGTTTAGCAGTTGATAGAGTGGGTGGTAATAGTTCGAATTGGCGGCATCCAATCCGGACAGGTAGAGAACAATCGTATCTTGATGTATTGTTGAAGGATTTGGATTGAGTCTCTTTGGATCAGCGCGAAGACCGTTTGGGTGTGGTCGTTGGATGGGGAAGTTGAATTTTCAGTGAAAGGGGTTAGAAAAGTAGTGGGGGATTTTCTTCTTCCGACGTTTACACAACAAACGAGATGGAATAAATTTCTTACAAAAAAAGTAAATTTATGCGCATAGAGAATTTTGATGGATAGGCTCCCTACTCGGGTGAAGCTGGATCTAAAAGGTATAGATGTCTCTTCTTTATTATGTCCGATTTGTGATAATGGTACGAAAACTGTAGATCATTTGTTTGGGAGTTGCTTTCTAGCAAAGTCACTTTGGGCTAAGGTGGCGGCTTCGTTGGAGATTACTTGGCCGATGAATATTAATCTGGGAGCATTGATTGAGTGGCTAGAGAAAGCTCGGCTTCCAAAGTCTTCTAAAGATATTATTAAAGTGGTTATTTTCGTTACCTGGTGGGTGACTTGGAAGACTCGTAATGGTTTTGTTTTCGAAGGGAATTCCAATAGTATGGGGTTATGTTTTGAAGATGTTTTGCATCTTTTTTTTTGTATGGTCATAGAAGTCGTAATTGTATGTTGTCTTGAAATGAGTGGCTCAAAAATCCACTTCCATGTTCGTAATTTTTTAATCTAGCTCCTTGCTAGTTTAATAAAATACACGCTGTTTAAAAAAACAATCTAATCTAAACTAGGGAGAAAGGATAATATTGTAGTTCCATTCTCAATTGATACTAAAAACCATCCACCTTTTTTTTATAGAGATGTTACAATAACTACACTAGTAGATGAATCATCATAACACTTAAATATTGTGATGGTTAACATTTAGTTAGTCGTGATATAACAATAGTATTTTTATCTTAGAATTATAACTATATACATTTCAAAAGGAGGTGAACAATTCTAAATCAAGATTGGTGGGTTTGGACGGTTATGCCATGTGTCACGTGGTGATTGGATGGTTTTTTCCTTTTTTTTAATTTTCTCGGGATTTACTTGTGTATAAAAAACTAAATGTGGGTGAACTAACACAAAGGAGTCCTTGGTCTAGTGGTAAGAGCGCGTGCCATGCGTCCCTTTAACCCTGGTTCGATCCTTTGAACCTGCATGTTTTTTTCCTTCAATTTTTAGCTTCTTTTTTTTATTCATATACTTTAATTCTTAATTTTGTTTTTCTAGTTTTTTTATTTTTGTTTTTCCTTCTTTTTATTTATTTTCTTTTAAGGTTTAGGCTTTAAAATTTAGGTAAGTACATTTTTTTTCTTATTTTAATGTGTGACACTCACATCCCGCTTGGCTCGGAATGTCGGTCACTCATTGAATTTACTCATGAATATATAGTATATCAGAGATCGAATTGCAGCGGAAACTAAAACTTTTTATTTATTTAAGCCAAGTCTATACAACTATACTAAAACTATTACAAAATGGTATAAAACTTAAACTAGTCTTCCCCACGATAGATAGCCGGCTCCGATGCCTTTACTATTCCTGCTTAAAGCTATATTCTTTCCCTGAATACTCATACTCAAATATATCAGCGGCTGGTGAGTTCTAAGTTTTAAATCATTTCTTCAAACATTTTTTAATATAACATACTAATCCCTTTCCCTTCCCGTAATAAGCACAAAATATGCATTATTAAATCTTTCGTAAAATAAGTCTTTAATTAAAACCGAAGTTTAAAAAGACTTTTAATCTTTCGTCTAAAACCCTGCCTATCCCCTAAAATCCATGTATAGGACAATTCCCAATATATTCGAATAGGTTTATATATAGGAAGTACCAGCGTCGTATCCGCCACCTATTCGATATACTGCGAACGAACTCTATACACAAGTCTTAGAGTATAGACTCTTTTTGTCAGTGCATGTCTTAAAGTATCTTTCCGTTGATTGTATGGATTAACCATAACAACCTTAGTCTTCCATGAGCATTCACCCATTTCTAGACTCTCTTCCAGGGGTCACGTTCACCCCTTGAGCGGTCGTCACCACTCCTCTACTCATCAACCCTTCCATTGGCATGTCACAGAGACACTGTCTATGTTGTTCTAATGGTAATATCTGACCCCTTTCGATCATTTATTACCACGATTCTGTGTATGTTAATTCACAAGGATTAAACATAGTTCCAAGACTCGTTCTACCCTCAGAGCATGCATGACATCTTAGGCCAAAGTGGCAAAAACTCTTTTCCTTACAGACCATTATGGTCTAAAATATTTGACATGGCAAACATGCTAAAAAAATATGTTTCTTTCTCTTTGTCAAGACAATAATTGTCTAAACCTCTGTTCTCTCAAGGTATAACTGATGTGAGGTTAAATATCCCATATATAAGAGTCTAAGTTTGTAGTTTTAAGCGTTTAGCTTTGTATATCGAGTCTGTTTTATGTGCGTTTGGTATTTGTGTCTACTATAGGTTTAATGTGCTAAGTGATTGGGAAAACACGAGCTTAAAATCATGAGGATAGTAGCATACACGGCCCCCGGAGAAGTTAAAGTCAAGAAAAGTAAAAAATGTGGAATTTAGGTTCTTCGCGCCACGCGAAGATCGGGAAGAAGAATTTCGTGACACGCGAGGGCCTTGAAAAGCCCGCTCAACTAATTTGTTCTTCGCGCCACACGAAGAACATCCATCCTAAGTTCGCGACACACGAAGATTCATAAATTCGGCAAATTTAACCTAATTTCAATTTTAAAGCATGGAGGAGTCTATAGTCGAATTAACTTGTCATTCTACGATCCAGAGCTTCCCTAAGGTGATTTCCAGAGATAAAGTTTCAATCTTTACCAATTTTGATGCTAGATCAAGTTAGAACAATTATTGAAGAATTGATGACGATGTCGATGAGCGGCTAATCTCTTCGCGTCGTTTTCAGGTGAAGGATCTGCTTGTAAGTGATATACCAAGTTTCATACTTGATTTGGTCTAGTATTCTTGTAACTGTTTCATTGTTTGAGTTCTAGGATTGATTAGATTGATTGAACACGTTTAGTTTCTTGATTATCATATGCATCAGTTTTTCGGTTATCTACCGTGAACAATTGTGTATCTATGATTAGTATTCAGAATTGGTAATTAACTATTGGGTAATTAACTTGTGTCAAACATTCGGATTTACAATCGTTGTTCAATACAGTCGTTATTTGAATGTTAATTATTTATCAATCTGATTAATGAGTTATGTCTATGTAACTTCCAATAAGTATAAACCAGTAATCACCGAACTTGCAATCTTAACCCGGAAGCGATCCGTTTTCTCTTAATAGTTTTTACAAAGTTAAAGTTATTTACTTTTTAATCAAAACCCGAACAGTTTTCATAAAACAAACACTTTCCACCAATTCCCTGTGGATACGATACCCTACTCCACTATACTATAGTTTAAGGTAGCTAGGGATTATAATACTTGTTTTTGATTGACTTTGACAAAGCGATCAAAACGGCGCCGTTGCCGGGGAATACGTTCGCTTAGTGTTTTTGTTTTTAATTATTTTGTTCGGAGCTATTGATCTTTTGTTTATTCGTGCAGATCATAGGTTTATGCATACTCATAATTCAGGAAGTAAGTCACCACTTTTATTCAATCCAGAAATAGAACAGGCCACTAGAGCCGACCGAAAGATAAAGAACCAAGTCCAAACCATCTTAGAGAATCTCGATAGCCCGAGAATGTCACAAAATCAACCACCAAACCCAGATCCAAACCAAGGAGGGGGACCAGTCCCACCTTTTCCAGATCTACTATTTCCTAATCAACCACCACCACCAAATCTACAACCACCCGAACAACCAAAACCTCAACCACAAAATAAACCACCACCACCACCATTCCATAACAACCAACCATATAATAGCTACCCAAATTACTCAGATTTTGAGGATGATGGGCATTTGTCAACAGGACAAAGTTATGTGCCAGAACACGGTTCTCAACATGAGAACTAGGATGAAGATGGGATGAAGCATGGTATGACCTAAACCACCACCCCAGAAATCAAGAAATAAATAGGGTGAACAATTGGGTACAACCACCACCAAGGGCCGACTATGGGTATCAACCGGTCAACCGAGAAATCAAGGTAATTTTGACCAAGAGAACAGGTACAGGCAACCTCAACAGACCAAATCATCAAGAGGAACTGCCTAGGAATAGAAATGTGCCAAGACATGAACACGGGGTAGACAGCCACTTTCGACCTACTTTAGCCCTAAATGCTTCCCCCGTAATTCCACCAGTTCGTAGGGGAACGCATTTGAGATTAGACCGGGATGTCTAGGGATCCTCCCACATTTCTTTGGGAGAGCTACTGAGGAGCCCTACACACACTTATCAGAGTATGAGGCCACATGTGGAACCATCGGTGGTCAGGGGTTTAATACAGACGAGGTGAAGTTGGTACTCTTCCAATTTTCACTAAAGGACTGTGCTAAACAATGGTTACTTTCTCTACCATCTGCTAGTATTGCTACTTGGGCAGAGCTTCAACAACAGTTCTTGGATGAGTACTTCCCACCACACAAGACTAATGAGGCCAGAGCTACAATCAGAGATTTCAAGCAACAGTTAGGGGAGCCATTCTATGAAGCTTTCAAGAGGTTTAAAGAATTATTGAGGAATTTCCCACACCATGGTATAGAGAAGTGGGAATTGATCTAAACATTTTATGATGGCCTCCTACCTGAGGATGTCAGAGATGTTAACTCTACCAGTAATGGATTAGTTTTCTATAACCATGTTGATGAGGATTGGGACATACTTGAGAGGATGGCGATGATATCCAAAAGACATGCTAATGCAAGTAGGAGGGGAAAGTCAACTTCATCAGTGACGTCAGTTGATTATGAGATGCAGAAGCGGTTGGATTCCATGGAGATTCAAATGGCACGTCTTGGTAAGACGAGTGGTAAAGATGTGGCAAATGTGAACCAATCTTATCCGGTATGTGACGGATGTGAAAAGTTAGGGCATGTGTTAGCAAACTGCCCAAGAGAGCAAACATAGCCTGAAGAAGTGAATCAACTTGGAGGAGACAAGGCCACTGCTACACACTATCATCCAGGACTCAGAATTCACCCTTTACTCAGGTATGGCAACGCATCTAATCAAATGAATCCTAACTTTCAGGGTGCTAATGTGCAGGGTGGAGGACAACCACAACAGCAACAATACCAAAACCGCCAACAAAATTATAACCAAGGCGGATACAAGAGATACCAAAGGGGCTATCAACAGCAAAATCAGTAAGGAGGTAGTAAAGGAGGTGAGGACATGGGGGCTGCCCAATTTAATGCTATCATGGAGGCTATCAAGGAACTAAAGAAAGACAATGAAGTCCGTGACAAGACACTGGGTGCTATTGTAAAGCAAGTGAGGCAAATGGTTGAAGAGTGGATGAGAAGAGAACCGGGCAAGTTACCAAGCAATACTCAAACCAACCCGCAACATCAAGGGGTCGGGACCAAAGAATCCTCATGTAATCCAAGTAAGTGTTTTACGAAGTGGTAAGCAATATGACAAGAAAGTTTTCCCTCCACAACTGCTAGTTGAAGGGTTAGTGGAGGATGTGGATGAGGAAAGTGATGACGAACCGGTAATTGTTGCATCTAAGCATACACAACCGGTAATTTCTGAAAAACCAAACGATTCTAAAGCATCCACTAGTGCTCAAGGGGCGGGTGTGGAGAATAATACCATCCCATTTCTGAGAGCATTGGTTAATCCATCTAAACCGGTAAATAAAAGGGGCCCACAACAAGATGAAATGTGGGAAATTTTCAGACAAGTTGAAATTAATCTTCCCCTAATTGATGCAATCAAACAAGTACCGGCATATGCAAAATATCTAAAGGATCTATGCACTCAAAAGAGGAATCATAAGATGGCCAAAAAGCTTGATCTAACCGATAATGTGAGTGCGGTTTTGTTTGGTATTCTTCCACCTAAGCTCCAAGATCCAGGGGCGCCATTAATCCAAATTAAAATACGTGATTTCAAAATAGTTAAGGCACTTCTGGATTTGGGAGCTAGTGCTAGTATCTTGCCGGGAAGCTTGTATGACCAATAAGATTTCAGTCCTCTACAAAAAGCTGATACCACCGTGGTGTTAGCAGATTTAAGTCTTAAGATTAACAGATGTGTTTGTCAAGGTGGAAGACTTCTATTACCCAGTCGACTTTTTAGTGCTTGACTATGCAGCCCCTACTAAAGGGAGCCAACGCAATGTTATTTTGGGAAGGCCATTTTTAAAAACTGCTCAATGTCTCATAAAATGCATGACAAGCACAGTTGACATGGCTTTTGTTAATAGAAAGATGCATTTAAATGTCTTCTCCCATACTTTTAATGATCTAATCATTGATGATCACTTTAGTGCAGAAATCATTGATGGGTGTATTCTTCATGCAAATGAGGATGCGCCAAAGGAGCCGTGTGTTTTGTGTAACAGGGAAGAAGCTGAGTATGAGAATGAGCTGAAAGCTGAAGAGGGGAAATTAGAAGTGTGTGCCATTAAAGAGGGACGACCCACATGGACACTTCAAGTGGAAAGTTTGCCAGAGTCCATAGACACCCATTTAAAACCTTCGTTGGAATCACCACTTTAGGTGGAACTGAAACAACTACCTGCAAGTTTGAAGTACGCCTTCGTAGGAGAGAATGAAACTCTCCCAGTCATTATTGCATCAAATTTGACTGAGGCACAGGAAAAGGCTCTCATGGAGGTTCTGGTTGCCCATAAAGCAGCAATTGGGTGGACGATAGCATATTTGAAAGGGATTAGTCTTTCGATAGTGATGCACAAAATAATCACTCAACCGGATGCAAAGCCGGCAAGAGTCGCACAAAGAAGGCTAAATCAAAACACGAGGGAAGTTGTGAAGAAAGAAGTACTAAAATGGTTAAATGCAGGGATCATCTATCCCATATCTGACAGCACCTGGGTAAGTCCAACACATGCAGTACCAAAGAAAGCAGGCATCCAGATCATACGGGATGAGCAAGGAGAGCATGTGGCCACCCGGTCCGTAACCAGGTGGAGGGTATGCATTAATTACAGGAAGTTGAACACAGCCACTTCCAAGGACCACTTTCCTTTATCTTTCATTGACCAAATCATCGAGAAATTATCAGGTCAGAAAATTTATTGCTTTTTAGATGGGTACTCGGGATATAATCAGATTGCTATTCATCTTGATGATCAACATAATACCACGTTTACCTGCCCATATGACACTTTTGCATTCAGTCGAATGCCATTTGGGTTGTGTAATGCCCCAGCCACCTTTCAAAGGTGCATGATGAGTATCTTTTCATATATGACTGGGGAGTCTTTGGAAATCTTCATGGATGACTTTTCAATATTTGGTCGGTCATTTGATGCATGTTTAGAGCAATTGACCAAAGTATTGAAAAGATGTGTCGAAACAAACCTAGTCCTTAGATGGGAAAAAAGCCATTTCATGGTTCAAGAAGGGATTGTTTTGGGACACATAGTGTCAAGTGGGAGGATGGAGGTAGACAGAGCAAAAATCAAAGTAATTTCAACACTACCTCCCCCTACTAATGTCAAAGGGGTAAGATCAATATTGGGGCATGCGGGATTTTACCGCCGGTTTATTAAGGGTTTTAGCACAATCACAAAACCGCTTTGTAATCAACTTTTAAAAGATGTCCCATTTGAATTTGATGATGAGTGTTTAAAAGCGTTCAATATTTTAAAAGAAAAATTGGTAGACACCCCGATCTTACAAGCACCTAATTGGTCACTACCTTTTGAAATCATGTGCGATGCAAGTGATTTTGCAATCAGGGCAGTGTTGGGGCGAAGGGTGGATAAGAAACCAGTGGCAATTTGCTATGCCAGCAAGACCCTGGATGGGGCATAATTGTATTATACTACTGAGAAAGAATTGCTTGCAGCTGTGTATGCTCTTGAGAAGTTCAGGTCTTACATCTGGGGAAGCAAAGTGATAGTGTATTCAAATCACAGTGTGGTGAAGTATCTCATGGAGAAGAAAGACGCAAAGCCTAGGTTGATTAGATGGGTCCTATTCTTACAGGAGTTCAACCTAGAGATCTGCAATAAGAAAGGAACAAAGAATGTGGTAGCAGACCACCTGTCAAGGGTTGTGAACACCGAAGAGGATTCCACTGAGAGAATCGGGGAGACATTCCCGGATGAGCAAATTTTAAGTATTTCTACTGACCCATGCTACGCTAACATTATTAGTTATTTGGCTGCAGGTAAAATTCCAGAACATTGGGCTAAGAAGAAGAAGAAACACTTCATGTCTCAAGTGAAGCACTATATCTAGGATGAACCAGATTTGTTCAAAGTTAGGGCAGATCAATGATCCGGCGTTGTGTATGTGATATCCCGGAATTTTTTTTTTATTTTTTTATTAATTTTCGGGACGAAAATTCTTTCAAGTAGGGGATGATGTGATAATCCAGACTTTTCCAGTTAACTCAGTTAACAAATCCTGTTAAAACCTAACCTAAACCTAACCCAGTTAACTCAATCCTAAACCACAGGGACTGATCCTATTAGTATTTAATCTTAAATTACAGGGATTAGTTATGTAATAACACTAAAGTGAAGTTATTGACATCGGAAAGTCAAAATTAACAAAAATGGGTCTCTGTTGACTTCTTGGAGTCAAACTCGTAACATTTTGGTCTCAATTCGCATTCATGATCGATGATATACCGAAATTTGTAACCGTCGTATACAAACAGACTTTTAACGAACTTAATTAAGACTTAATCATCACCATTATACTGAAATTAATCGGAATTAATAGATATTAACTCAAAACCGTTGTCAATGATTATTTGACTCTCGAATTCGATTAAACTTGATGTTAATCTCACAAATTGAACTCCTGCGCACTTCATTCGAACACCATTGAAGCATTTACACACATCAAACTTGTCGGAATCACAACAGAAGTCGCCGGAATCTAACCCGCAAGCCGTCGGCACTCGGTTTAGTCGATCACCATCAATCCGTCAACGTTTCTGGTAACTAATTACATCCTTAGTTTCGTTTGAGTCTATTAACTGAAAGCCCTATGAGTATTGGGGCTCATAATATCAAATTAATTGAAATCCAGAATCTAGGGTTCATACGAAATCCAATTTGGGGCTTTTGACTCTAGACTCAATCATAATTCAATTAAACCTTATGGCTAGAATCGAAATCACTCTTTTAGTGGAAGCCCCATCTTAATTTGGACTTTCACTATCGAATTTAACCCAAATCGATTCTAGGGTTCATATCCATTCGGTTTAATCGAACCCTATCCTAGACACATTTGAAATGCAATTAATTCTTATCAGTAGACTCGCCTTGATGTCTACATTAAAAGCCCTATGAAATCTATGGGTTTTATCATCTAATCGAAACCGGATCGAACCTAGGGTTCTTATGGTTTTCTAGTTAATCGAATTCATAACAACACTCATTTTAAATGAAATTAAAATATACCAGAGGATTCGCAATCATCAAATTAACAAAAACCCCATGAATCTAACACTTTTCAATATCAGAATCAATCAAATCTATTCAGGATCAAATCAAGGGTTTTCGGGTTTTCAATCGAATATTTAACCGATCTAAACTTATTGGTTTTACAATTAATTACACTTGTAGGGTCGCAGTACCCCGATTATCAAAACCCCTATGCAATTGTTTCCAATCGTGGTCGGATTCGATGGCATTTGGACTGGTTTGGTCCTGATTCGCGTAAAGGGGAAGAACACCCCAGAATGATTGATTAAAACCAATAAGAACCGGATCCTAATGCGATGATCCTAGCGGGCGGGACTGGTTAAGTGTGTGTGCTTGTGTGGGAGAGACCCGGGTTCGAGTCTCTCCACACTGTTTTGTTTTTAAACATTTTTTTAGTATTATTTTAATATAAAAATCAAAGCCTATAATATTACACAAATGTGTTTTAACCCGGGAAACAACCCGTAGGCTCGGGTTTGAATTATTAACCTATTTTTATATTATTTCCCCACTTTTAAAATAATATATTTACCATAAGGTTGTATAAAATAATATGTTTATATTATTTTCAACCTGTGACTCGTATTATTAAATAATATATGGATTTATATTATTTCGTATCGTTTTGTAACCTCGTATAACATTTGAAACCAAATAATAATATAATAAATATATTATTTAAGAATCAATCAAATGTATTCAGGATCAAATCGAGGGTTTTCGGGTTTTTAATCGAATATTTAACCGATCTAAACTTATTGGTTTTACAATTAATTACACCTGTAGGGTCGCAATACCCCGATTATCAAAGCCCATATGCAATTGTTTCCAATCGTGGTCGGATTCGATGGCATTTGGACTGGTTTGGTCCGGATTCGCGTAAAGGGGAAGAACACCCCAGAATTATTGATTAAAACCAATAAGAACCGGATCCTAATGCGATGACCCTAGCGGGCGGGACTGGTTAAGTGTGTGTGCTTGTGTGGGAGAGACCCGGGTTCGAGTCTCTCCACACTGTTTTGTTTTTAAACATTTTTTTAGTATTATTTTAATATAAAAATCAAACCCTATAATATTATAATATTATACAAATGTGTTTTAGCCCGAGAAACAATCCGTAGGCTCGGGTTTGAATTATTAACCTATTTTTATATTATTTCCCCACTTTTAAAATAATATATTTACCATAAGGTTGTATAAAATAATATGTTTATATTATTTTCAACCCGTGACTCGTATTATTAAATAATATATGGATTTATATTATTTCGTATCGTTTTGTAACCTCGTATAACATTTGAAAGCAAATAATAATATAATTAATTATATTATTTACTCGCACTTATCACGTTCATAAAAATAATATATTTATTATTTTGTACCACGAATGAATAATTAGAATATTTTTTCGAACCTAAAAATAATATATTAAATTATATTATTTTTCTAATTTTTGTAAATGACAAGAAGCTCGAATATATTCATTATTATTGTTGTCATTCACCGCGTAAGGTATATATATAATTTAATCATTTATTTAAGAATTTCTATTCCCATGGACACGTTCGTCTACTCTTGGTTACTAGAGCGTTTCTTTAAGACGCTTCTTTCCGTGTCACTGTCACAATTCCCATTATCATTCCTAATTTATGTGTTTATAATTTTAGGACATTCGTAGGTCTTTTGAGACATACACTCGTGATTCCAACTTACCTCTACGGTGAAACTCTCTTCAACGCAAAGCAGGTGAGTTTTCACGGCCCCTTTTACTGTTTTAACTTGGGGGAGAAAACATGACTAAACGATTTTGGATTTTTAAATTCGTATGTTATCAATGTTAAATGCTAAGTGTAACACGCTATCACAGAAAGTCCTCAACTAATATCGGACCATTAATATGGATCTTAGCGAGGTAATATTTAGTAGTACTACTGGGTTTGACAAATCCCACCCGCGTTAGTCGCGCTAACTCGATTAGATATCGAACGCGTGAAATGTTAGCCTGCTCACACCGCCAGTGTTGATAGACTTGACAGGAGGCAATAAACAAACAGTCAGCTTCGGTTGTGAGCGCTTGAGCTGAACATGAACATAGGTTAGCTACCTATAGATACGTACTGAATGAACATAAATCCGGTAAACGCTTATTTACTTATATTGAAACCTGTGGACTCACCAATCTCGTGTTGACATATTTTTACATGTTTTCTCAGGTAGCTAAGCTAAGACATAGGTGCACGTTAGGGCATGCATGGGATTCAACTGCTTTGATAATAACTATTTATGTTTGTTTAAATTGTTCTATTGTACTTGCTTAAGTTTGGACTTTTTGGACTTTGGTTTTGGGCGCGTGTATTTTGCGCATTTACTTTCTTTACGCTTCCGCATAGATACTCTGATTTAAATGGTATTTTCATTTTGAGTCCCATGTAGAGTCGTTCAAAGTAACTAATGTCTGAGATCCTGGTTCGTCACTTCCCAAACGGTAGAACTCCGTTAGTTGAAATTGGGGGTGTGACAGATTGGTATCAGAGCATTGGTTATAGAGAACTAGGATTGCATACTAGACTATAGCCTCACACATTAGTTACATGTCATTTGAATGTTTGGCACTTATATGTATTGTCACAGGAACATGTCGTCAACCCCACCTTCTTCACCTAAGGCACCAAGACATAGGGCACCTATCCTATCATCCCCAGAGCCCAAAAGGCGCCGGACTACTTCCAGTGACTATTCAGTGGACCAAGGGGAAGCGAGCCGCACGCAAGCAATGAATCCTGCTCGAAACTGGAACACATACCCACAAATGATCCAAAAATGGATCGAAATGGGAAATGTCCCATCACCTTACTTCGGTTCTACTTCCTCATCACCCACCTTGCCTAGCTTGCCATGTACTATGGAACAAGCTTTTGCAGCCTTTGTGTTTTATATGTCTAGAAAATTAAGCATTGTAAAGGATGCTACCGATGAGATACCGAATATTTTGAAGAAAGAGCCTCAAATAGAGGAGAACAAAGTAGGGATAGAACTTCTAACTACTGAACTAGCAGTAACTGACCAGTTCCATAACCTTTTGGTGGATCGTGTGATATATTACTCATACCTGAATAATGTTTGATATGCGATATATTTCTCATTGTTTTTCATTTGTGATTGTGAAGAATTATGTCAGGGAGAGGACGCAGAGGCCGTACCGGTGGTCGTGGTACCATCAACATGACGGCAGTAGAGCTAGCAGCACTGATAAATGATAGTGTGGCGGAGGCTCTGGCAGCACAGAATGCTGCAGGTAACTGCTTTAGCTATTGACTAATGATGTCAATCCATCTCTTGAAAAGCCTGCCCTAAACTCTATAATTCCAATTCTATTGTATCTCTAAATCCAGGTCAGCAAAACCAACAACCAGCCTGCACTTTCAAGGCATTCATGGATTGCAAGCCCCACGCCTTTAGTAGAGCTGAAGGAGCCGTTGGACTACTTCGCTGGTTTGAGAAGGTTGAATCAGTAATTGCCATGTGCAACTGCCCCGTGGCTAATCAGGTGAAGTTTGCCGCCAGAACTTTAGAAGGCCCGACACTATCATGGTGGAATGCCCAGGTCCAAATGTTGGGTCTGGCCATGGCGAATGGACTCCCGTGGGAGGAATTCAAAGCAATGATGAAAGAGGAATACTGTCCTCGCGATGAGATCCAGAAGTTAGAGGGAGAGTTTTGGAACTTAAAGATGCAGGGTTCTGAAATTGAACTCTACACCACACGTTCCCATGAACTGGCTACTATGTGCCCGCATATGGTAACTCCCGATTACAAAAGAATTGAGCTTTACATCGGAGGTCTAGTGCCTCAAATACAAAGCATGGTGACTTCATCCAATCCTACCACTATCCAACAAACCATCTGACTTGCGCATAAGTTAACCGACCAAGCGGTGACACAAGAACCCTACCTCCGAGAGGTTCAGTTGCTAAACCCACCGACAATCACAAACGCAAGTTCGATCACCATTCCAACACCCACAACCACTCCAACCCCCACTCCAAAGGACCCCAACCCAACCAACCCCAGTTTAACCAACCACAGCAGCAGCAACAGCGTAGGTTTGAACCTACCAAGAACTTCAATCAATCGACCTCTTCTGGTCAAAACCAAGGTGGTTACGCGGGGAAGTCTCCGAAGTGTAACAAGTGTAACTTCCACCACTTTGGGTTCTGCAATCATTGCCAGAGGTGAGGCAAAATAGGTCATGTTGCTAAGGACTGCAGGGGTGAGTTACAAACTAAACAACCTTTTCAACAACCGGGATCCACAAGGGGTTGCTTTGAGTGCGGAAAGGAAGGGCATATTCAGAAGAATTGTCCTCAATTGAAGAAAGGGGGTAACGGAAACCACAATCCTAACCAGAATAACAATGGCAATGATGGTAACAATGGAAATGGTGGAGGAAATGGTGCGAAGGGACGAGCCTTCGTACTGGGATCTGGAGAAGCCCGTTACGACCATAAAGTGGTCACCGGTAAGTTCCTCGTAAATAATTACTTTGCTTCTGTCCTTTTTGACACTGGTGCTGATAGAAGTTTTATATCTAAGAAATTTAGTAATATGATAAAAGGAACTTCATCTCTATTAGAAGCTAAGTATACAATAGAGATAGCTGACGGCCAAATAATAGAGGCAACTCACATTCTTAAGGGATGTAAACTTGAGCTAGCTACACATATATTTGATATCGACCTTATGCCGGTCATACTTGGTAGTTTTGATGTAATTGTCGGCATGGACTGGTTAACTAAAAACCAAGTCGAAATTATCTGTCATGAGAAGATTGTTCGTATCCCTCTCCCGAATGGAGAAACCCTTTCCATCCAAGGCGAACGAGTTGGTGCAGTCATGGGCATCATATCTTTCATGAAAGCACAAAAATGCCTTCGAAAGGGGCATACGACTATTTTGGCTCTCGTTGCTAAGCAGCCCTCCGAAGAGAAGAAAATTGAAGATATTCCCGTCGTGCGTGAATTTTTGGAAGTGTTTCTCGAGGATCTGCCCGGTTTCCCACCGCACCGTCAAGTTGAATTTCAAATTGATTTAGCACCCGGAGCAGCACCGATTGCTCGGGCACCCTACAAACCGACACCCAGTGAATTGCAAGAACTGTCCACTCAATTGCAAGATTTGTTGGATAAAGGTTTCATCCGACCTAGTTCATCACCGTGGGGAGCTTCGGTACTATTTGTCAAGAAGAAGGACGGAACTTTCCGTATGTGTATTGATTACCGGGAGCTGAATAAAGTCATAATCAAGAACCGCTACCCTTTACCTCGCATAGATGACCTCTTTGATCAACTCCAAGGATCAAATTTCTATTCCAAAATAGATCTTAGGTCCGGCTACCATCAGTTGAGAGTCCGAGAAGAGGATATCTCAAAGACTGCATTCAGAATGAGGTACGGCCATTACGAATTTATGGTCATGCCTTTCGGGTTAACCAACGCACCTGCGGTATTCATGGACCTCATGAACCGTGTGTGTAAGCCCTACCTTGACCAGTTCATTATCGTTTTCATCGACGACATCCTCATTTATTCCAAGAACAAGGAGGAACATGAGGAACATCTACGCCTAATTTTGGAACTACTGAAGCGAGAACAACTGAATGCAAAGTTTTCCAAGTGTGAATTTTGGATCCGGGAAGTTCAGTTTCTAGGACATGTGGTTAACGAGAAAGGGATACATGTCGACCCATCCAAAATAGAAGCCATCAAGAATTGGGCAGCACCGACGACTCCGACTGAGGTGCGACAATTTCTGGTATTGGCTGGATATTACCGTCGATTCATCGAAGGATTTTCCAAAATTTCCCAACCCCTCACTGCTTTAACTCAAAAGGGTAAAGCCTATAATTGGGGCAACAACCAAGAGTCAGCATTCCAACACCTCAAACAAAAACTTTGCAGTGCACCTATTCTAGCTCTTCCGGAAGGAACCGATGATTTTGTAGTGTATTGTGATGCATCTATTCAAGGTCTGGGTTATGTCTTAATGCAACGCGAAAAGGTGATCTCATACGCTTCACGACAACTAAAGGTCCATGAGAGAAACTACACCACTCATGACTTAGAGTTGGGAGCCGTAGTCTTCGCTCTTAAGATATGGAGACATTACTTGTACGGTACCAAATGCACCATCTACACCGATCACAAGAGTCTTTAGCACATCTTTGAACAGAAAGAGTTGAACATGTGACAACGTCGTTGGGTCAAACTCTTAAACGATTATGACTGTGCTATCCGATATCACCTAGGCAAAGCTAACGTTGTAGCTGACGCCCTGAGTCGAAAAGAAACAAAACCCAAACGAGTTCGAGCATTACAGCTTACTATTAACCCTGGATTACCTGACAAAATCCGTAGTGCTCAACTCGAATCCCTAAAAGAAGAAAATCTACTGTTGGAAAGTACGCGCGGTCTGGAAGCACAACTTGAAGTCAAATCTGACGGTATTCACTACTTTGCCGAGCGAATATGGGTTCCGGTATTCGAAAACCTAAGGGAACTAGTCATGGATGAGTCTCATAAATCTCGTTACTCTATTCATCCAGGTTCCGACAAAATGTACCATGATCTAAAAGTACTATATTGGTGGCCGAAGATGAAGGCCGATATAGCCACCTATGTTAGTAAGTGTCTGACTTACGCGAAGGTCAAAGTTGAATATCAAAAACCATCTGGTCTTCTGCAACAACCAGAAATTCCTATGTGGAAATGGGAACAAATATCCATGGACTTCATCACCAAATTACCACGAACCCCTACCGAATGTGATACCATATGGGTAATCGTTGATCGATTAACAAAGTCCGCTCACTTCTTAGCAATCAAAGAGACCGACAAAATGGATAAACTTACTCGTATTTACTTGAAAGAGGTAGTCTCTCGGCACGGGGTGCCAATTTCTATTATTTCGGATCGTGATGCACGATTCACTTCTCGTTTCTGGCAGTCGTTACATAAAGCCTTAGGCACGCGTCTAGATATGAGCACAGCATACCATCCTCAAACTGATGGCCAAACAGAACGTACTATTCAAACGCTGGAGGACATGCTACGAGCTTGTGTGATTGATTTCGGTAACACTTGGGAGTCTCACCTACCGTTGGTGGAGTTCTCCTACAACAACAGTTATCATACTAGCATCAAGGCAGCTCCATTTGAAGCACTTTATGGACGGAAATGCCGTTCTCCCATTTGTTGGACTGAGGTTGGAGATAGCCAACTCACAGGTCCTGAACTTGTATTTGAAACTTCCGAAAAGATCGTTCAAATTAGAAACCGTATGGCGGCAGCTCGTGATCGTCAAAAGAGCTATGCCGACAAGCGTCGTAAACCTTTAGAGTTTCAAATAGGCGACATGGTCCTACTCAAAGTCTCACCTTGGAAAGGTGTTATTCGTTTCGGGAAACGAGGTAAGCTGAATCCTCGTTATGTTGGACCATTCAAAATAATGAAGAGAATCGGACCAGTAGCGTATCAACTGGACCTACCTGAAAGACTTAGTGGTGTGCACAACGTCTTTCACGTATCAAATTTGAAGAAATGCCTGGCAGACGAATCACTCGCAGTTCCTCTTGAGGAACTACACGTTGATGAACAGTTACGTTTCATCGAAGAACTTGTGGAAATTATGGATAGGGAAGTTAAAACGTTAAAGCACAGTAAGATCCCTATTGTCAGAGTTCGTTGGAACTCGAAACGCGGACTGGAATTCACGTGGGAGCGCGAGGATCAGATGATGCGCAAATATCCTAATCTGTTCAAGTACTCCGCGTCAAATTCTTAAGGTACTATTTAATTTTCGGGACGAAAATTCTTTCAACTAGGGGATGATGTGATATCCCGAAATTTTTTTTTAATTTTTTTATTAATTTTCGGGACGAAAATTCTTTCAACTAGGGGATGATGTGACAATCCGGACTTTTCCAGTTAACTCAGTTAACAAATCCTGTTAAAACCTAACCTAAACCTAACCCAGTTAACTCAATCCGAAACCACATGGACTGATCCTATCAGTATTTAATCTTAAATTACGGGGACTAGTTATGTAATAACCCTAAAGTGAATTTATTGACTTCGGAAAGTCAAAATTAACGAAAATGGGTCTCTGTTGACTTCTTGGAGTCAAACCCGTAACATTTTGGTCTCAATTCGCATTCATGATCGATGATATACCGAAATTTGTAACCGTCGTATACAAACAGACCTTTAACGAACTTAATTAAGACTTAATCATCACCATTATACTGAAATTAATCAGAATTAATAGATATTAACTCAAAACCGTCGTCAATGATTATTTGACTCTCGAATTCGATTAAACTTGATGTTAATCTCACAAATTGAACTCCTGCGCACTTCATTCGAACACCATTGAAGCATTTACACACATCAAACTTGTCGGAATCACAAGAGAAGTCGCCGGAATCTAACCCGCAAGCCGTCAGCACTCGGTTTAGTCGATCACCATCAATCCGTCAACGTTTCTGGTAACTAATTACATCCTTATTTTCGTTTGAGTCTATTAACTGAAAGCCCTATGAGTATTGGGGCTCATAATATCAAATTAATTGAAATCCAGAATCTAGGGTTCATACGAAATCCAATTTGGGGCTTTTGACATTAAACCTTATGGCTAGAATCGAAATCACTCTTTTAGTGGAAGCCCCATCTTAATTTGGACTTTCACTATCGAATTTAACCCAAATCGATTCTAGGGTTCATATCCATTCGGTTTAATCGAACCCTATCCTAGACACATTTGAAATGCATTTAATTCTTATCAGTAGACTCGCCTTGATGTCTACATTAAAAGCCCTATGAAATCTATGGGTTTTATCATCTAATCGAAACCGGATCGAACCTAGGGTTCTTATGGTTTTCTAGTTAATCGAATTCATAACAACACTCATTTTAAATGAAATTAAAATATACCAGAGGATTCGCAATCATCAAATTAACAAAAACCCCATGAATCCAACACTTTTCAATATCAGAATCAATCAAATCTATTTAGGATCAAATCGAGGGTTTTCGGGTTTTCAATCGAATATTTAACCGATCTAAACTTATTGGTTTTACAATTAATTACACCTGTAGGGTCGCAATACCCCGATTATCAAAACCCCTATGCAATTGTTTCCAATCGTGGTCGGATTCGATGGCATTTGGACTGGTTTGGTCCGGATTCGCGTAAAGGAGAAGAACACCCCAGAATTATTGATTAAAACCAATAAGACCCGGATCCTAATGCGATGACCCTAGCGGGCGGGACTGGTTAAGTGTGTGTGCTTGTGTGGGAGAGACCCGGGTTCAAGTCTCTCCACACTGTTTTGTTTTTAAACATTTTTTTTAGTATTA
Organism: Smallanthus sonchifolius; assembly: GCA_023525975.1. NCBI lineage: Eukaryota > Viridiplantae > Streptophyta > Magnoliopsida > Asterales > Asteraceae > Smallanthus > Smallanthus sonchifolius. The sequence continues at coordinate 25,672,541 of CM042043.1, forward strand.
TTTTAATATAAAAATCAAACCCTATAATATTATAATATTATACAAATGTGTTTTAGCCCGAGAAACAATCCGTAGGCTCGGGTTTGAATTATTAACCTATTTTTATATTATTTCCCCACTTTTAAAATAATATATTTACCATAAGGTTGTATAAAATAATATGTTTATATTATTTTCAACCCGTGACTCGTATTATTAAATAATATATGGATTTATATTATTTCGTATCGTTTTGTAACCTCGTATAACATTTGAAAGCAAATAATAATATAATTAATTATATTATTTACTCGCACTTATCGCGTTCATAAAAATAATATATTTATTATTTTGTACCACGAATGAATAATTAGAATATTTTTTCGAACCTAAAAATAATATATTAAATTATATTATTTTCCTAATTTTTGTAAATGACAAGAAGCTCGAATATATTCATTATTATTGTTGTCATTCACCACGTAACGTATATATATAATTTAATCATTTATTTAAGAATTTCTATTCCCATGGACACGTTCGTCTACTCTCGGTTACTAGAGCGTTTCTTTAAGACGCTTCTTTCCGTGTCACTGTCACAATTCTCATTATCATTCCTAATTTATGTGTTTATAATTTTAGGACATTCGTAGGTCTTTTGAGACATACACTCGTGATTCCAACTTACCTCTAGGGTGAAACTCTCTTCAACGCAAAGCAGGTGAGTTTTCACGGCCCCTTTTACTGTTTTAACTTGGGGGAGAAAACATGACTAAACGATTTTTGGATTTTTAAATTCGTATGTTATCAATGTTAAATGCTAAGCGTAACACGCTATCACAGAAAGTCCTCAACTAATATCGGACCGTTAATATGGAGCTTAGCGAGGTAATATTTAGTAGTACTACTGGGTTTGACAAATCCCACCCGCGTTAGTCGCGCTAACTTGATTAGATATCGAACGGGTGAAATGTTAGCCTACTCACACCGCCAGTGTTGATAGACCTGGCAGGAGGCAATAAACAAACAGTCAGCTTCGGTTGCGAGCGCTTGAGCTGAACATGAACATAGGTTAGCTACCTATAGATACGTACTGAATGAACATAAATCCGGTAAACGCTTATTTACTTATATTGAAACCTGTGGACTCACCAACCTCGTGTTGACATATTTTTACATGTTTTCTCAGGTCGCTAAGCTAAGACACAGGTGCACGTTAGGGCATGCATGGGATTCAACTGCTTTGATAATAACTATTTATGTTTGTTTAAACTGTTCTATTGTACTTGCTTACGTTTGGACTTTTGGACTTTGGTTTTGGGCGCGTGTATTTTGCACATTTACTTTCTTTACGCTTCCGCATAGATACTCTGATTTAAATGGTATTTTCATTTTGAGTCCCATGTAGAGTCGTTCAAAGTAACTAATGTCTGAGATCCTGGTTCGTCACTTCCCAAACGATAAAACTCCGTTAGTTGAAATTGGGGGTGTGACAGTGTGTCCGAAAGTGAAGTCCAGTATTTGTTAGAACATGCCCATTCATATGCTTGTGGGGGGCACTTCAGTGGATAAAAAATGGGACACAGGGTCCTCACTTGTGGGTTCTTCTGGCCCACAATTTTCAAGGATGCGGTAGAGTTTGTGAAGAACTGCACAAGATGTCAGCAGCTTGGGAGCATCATTAAGCCGGATGAGATGCCTATGCGACCCATTATGGTCGTCAACATATTTGATGTGTGGGGAATAGACTTCGTGAGCCCCTTCCCTAATTCTTTAGGATATCTGTTCATCTTAGTGGCGGTTGATTATGTTTCTAAATGGGTCGAAGCAATCGCCACTAAGACAAATGATCACACAGTGGTGTGCAAGTTCATTCAAAGTAACATCTTTTCCAGGTTCGGTGTCCCCCGTGTGATCATCAGTGATGGGGGTTCAATTTTAAGAATTTTAAATTTTGTAAATTGCTTAAATGGTACGGTGTGAACCATCGGATTGCCACTCCATATCACCCATAAACAAGTGGGCAAGTGGAGGTATCAAACAGGCAAATAAAGGAGATTTTACAAAAGACGGTACGACTTGATTGTAAGGATTGATCAACCAAACGAAACGATGCTTTATGGGCCTACCGAATAGCTTACAAAACTCTGATTGGTACCACACCATACCAACTAGTTTATGGAAAAGGATGTCATTTGCCAGTTGAAATAGCTTATCGCACATTATGGGCAGTTAAATCTGTTAGTCTTGAATATGAAGTGCAGGTAAGGAGCGGATGTTGCAATTATGTGAATTGGAAGAGCTGAGGGATGAAGCTTTTGAGTGTGCATCTTCATACAAGGCAAGGATGAAAGCAGTGCATGATTCAAAGTTAAAGAAAAAGGTCTTTGAGGTAGGCCAAAAGGTGTGGTTGTACAATTCAAGACTGAAACTGTTCCCTGGGAAGCTGAAGAGTAAATGGATGGGCCCATACTTGGTGATCAGAGTTGGAGAGTTTGGAGAGGTCGAAATCGAAGACTTTGATGATCACCTTAGGCAAGTAGTAAATGGGCATAGACTGAAGCCTTATTTAGAAACAGATAAAATCAACGACACCAAGGAAGATTCAGTAAGTTTTGTCATGCATGCATCTGCATATGAATAACCCGAGTAAGGTAGACCGCGTCTGGCTGAAGACGTTAAACTTAGCGCTCTTAGGAGGCAACCAAAGCTTAACTTTTTGTGTCTAGAGTAAATGAACGTTGTGGGTGTGTTCTCTAGAAACCCTCACGAGACTAAACTCGTCCACTCGGGCTACCGAGGGGTTTAAAAGGCTTGTTGTATACGCTAAATGCATCCGTGATTCCTACGAAAGTGAGTTAGTTTTTATTTCGTTTTGTGCTTTAAATCTGGGAATAGCCCAAGTGTGGGGACGTTTTGGGAATGTTAAGGCTTATGTTAATGCAATAGGGACCATGCATCATTCTCTGGGGTGTTATACCGTGTGTAGAGTTTGTAGAGTCTTCATTTTTAGTGTTTTCGGTATATTTTTGCGGTTCAAGTTTTCCCGGAGATTTGGGGCCAGACGAGCATGAAAAACCATCATAAATCTCGTTCCAGGTATATACGAACTTAATTGGAGAGTTGGAATGAATTTTGAAATGGTTGAAAATTTTAACTTGAAAAACTCTAAAATTTTTCTAAGCCAAAAAGTGAAAAAATTTCCAATCTTTCTGTGAAGGAGGTGTCTTCGCGCCACGCGAACTTCTAAAGAAAGTTCTTCACGACATGCGAAGAACAAAAGTAATAACCCTGATGACTATTGGTTCTTCGCGACACGGGAAGAATTGGCCCCATGTCTTCGCGACACACGAAGACTCTTAAACCCTAATTTTTTTTTGAGTCATTTGAGTCTGTCGGGTCTTTTAATTTTTATTGAGTCGTCTTATTGAGTCGATGTGATACTTGTGAGTATGTTTCGATTCTGATTTTGCAGGTTTGGATTTAGTTTCTCGTACGCAATCTCCGTCCGAGAGACGTTGATCGAATCTTGGACGTTCTTGTACAGTGCAACCCGCTAGTATCCCTGGAGCACAATCGCGAATGAAATTCTATACGGTCGTATATCCAGCTAAGTTTTTCTTTTAATTTTTGTAATTTTCTTTTGTTTTAGTGTCGCTCTTCCTACATTGAGGGCAATGTCGAGTTTTAGTGTGGGAAGGGAACCTTGTCCAGGTCTAGTTTGTGTCCTTTGTTTTGGAGTTTTGTGACCCCCTCTGATCTACTGATATTCAAGAACAAACACCTCAAACAGTCTCTGGAATGGCGGAATCAATCCAGAAATCTAACAACACCAAGAAGATCGAATCAAACACGAACTAGAATGGAAGAAATCAGACACATAAGATGCACAATCAAACTAGTAATCTTCATTGATAATCTCTATGAATTACAAGATGAAACAACAATCTACAATCTCTGATTTCTCTAGAACACTTCTGATCAAAACTATACAATTGAGAAATCTCCCTAGAAAATACGAAAGACAACATATATATACTAGAGATAATTCGATCGAAATTTTCGAAAATTATTTTTGACCAAAAACACTTTCGATCGAAAACTTAGTTTTCGACCGAAAACTCTAATGTTGTACACTTTCAGCACATAATTGATTTCTATGGATTACTAGGTTCCAACAATCTCCCCTAGTCCACAAAACATCAATTCTTCACTTGTTTTCTTTAACTGGCTTGGCTTTGGCTTTGACATCCACCTTGTTAGCATCCAGTGCAGCAAGTCTTTTCTTAAGCACATCTGCTTCATGTCTTCTTGATAAACATCGAGCAACGACTCTCATATATAACTTCACTTCAGCTTTCATCTTCATGCTCATGTCCCGCTTGATTAGATTCTGGTATAGTGTCTTCAAATCTTCATTAGAAAAGCTGAACAGATCTACTGGATCGAAGACTCTGACCTCTGGTGAATTATGTTGCATGATTACAGCTTCATGTGTTTTACTGTCATACATCCATTTCTTAAAGCTTTTGATAAACATCCCTTTACGTGCTGGGATGTATACAGTTGAAACTGTATTAGATGGCTTCACTATATATCTAAACCTTCTCTTGCCATCTTTATCATTCCTTTTTAATTTTCTGCATTCAGGAACTTGTGGCTTGAAGTTCTCAAACTTGTCTTTAGCACACTAGCTCTTTCTTCAGATATTCTTCAAGTTTTCAGAAAATGAATTCTTTGATGGATTGATCAACTTCAGGTGACTTAGCTCCCGAATATCCCAGTACGGTAACGTCTTTAACTTTGAGCTTCTATCAAAGTACTGTATATTCCCTTCACCTCTCTTTATCACGTACATATTCTTTTCATCATCGTATATCCATCCTAAGATTTCTCTAGTCAAAGCTTGTTCTGGATTTCTAATCTTCTGTGCAATCCTTTCTGCAATTGATGGCTTCTCTGTAACAGTCCACCAATCATGCCCTGAGGTCTTTGGACACTTAGATGGTTTTTCAATATCTTCAGGAACATTGAATGGTTCTCTTTCATCTACTAACCTGTCCATCTTTCCAATCATCGACCCATCTTCTTCAACATATGTCTGTTGTTGCTCATATTCATATTTCTTGTATTCAGTGTTGGTTTCAGCATCTTTATCAAATTCTTCTGCTATTTTTCCACTTCCACCAACACCTCTAGCCCCTCTACTATCACTGTCATCGTCAGAAGAATGATCATCACCTTTCTTTTCTCCAGTTATAACCACCTCTTTATCATCTTCTTCTTCCTTTTCTGTTTCATCCTTATTCTCATCTATCATCTCTAATCCTTCACCTTCATCATTCAAAAGCATATCTACATCAAACAAGGTGTTTTTTCATACATACTAGCATCATAGATTGGAGTCTGAACATGTTCAGTTGCAGAAGGGATTGGTTCTGTAGTGGCTAGACTTTGTAAATATTCAACATTGGCTTCTTGATTGACATTAGTTGGAGCACCAATGTGAGCTATCAAATCTTGTACCATCCTCTAAAGCTGATCAATCTGTTGCTGTTGTTGTGTAATGACACATTTCTGTCTATTACTTTCAGCTTTCAGTTCTCTGATCTCTCTAGAGTTAACAGCTTCTCTGCTTTGTAAGTTAGAGATCTGAGTCTTTAGCTGGCTAACCACATCTGCTGTCTCTCTGGTTTCATAGTTCAAAAACTCTTCATCAACCAAACCATAACCTTTTGATTTCTTTGACTTGTGCCTTTCTGGTATTTCCTTAGCCTTGCCTTTGCCTTTTTCAAGAGTTGTAGTTGTTTTCTTTTTCTTCTTCAGTTCTGGATCAGTAATCACTATACCCTTAGACGGAGGAAGTCTAGAAGGTACGATTTTTGTCACTTCAGGCTCTTTTCTTTTCTTAGATGGGGTTGTTGCAGTTGCAGTTGTTTGGACTTCAGGAACTTCAATGACTTCAGTATTAACACTTACGTTATCTTCGTTTTCAGAAACAAACTCTTCTGTATGACTCAACATTGGTTCAGTAACTTCATTATTAACTTCTGGAACTCTATTCTCTTCAACTTGTACATCAGGTATTTCATGTTCACCAATCTGAGCATCAGTTCTTTGTTCTTCCTCTTGTATTTGCACTTCAGGTATGAAATTATCTTAATTACCAACATTTCCTTGATCATAATCATCTCCTTGATCATTATCATCATCACCATCACTTTCACTATCAACACCGTCTTCAATATCACTTGCCATCAGATCATCTATTTCGTCATCTATGTTGAAGTCAGGATCAAGATGTTCTTCCAACATATTAGGAAATAACGGTGTCACAGTACCGCTAAACCTACTTGTCTTCCTGACGTTGTTCATGCTGCTAAAGATGACTTCTTGCATTGAATCTAAAGGCAATTCAACTCCATCTTTCTGAAGATTTGGCAGCAAGGTGTTAGTTATCATCTGTACAAATCTTGGATACATCAAGAACTTGTAGTTTTGCCTTGGTCCCACAAAATTACTAATCATAGCTTCAAAGATCATTCGTGACAAATTAAAACGTCTACGTGTTGCTAGGAAAACCAAGGCTCTGCTAAATACTTCTCCAATTTGGTCAAATGCAGATGTTCTAGGACTCATGCAATGTGTCAATACATGAACTAAGTATCTCCACTGTTTCCCAAACACAGTTTTTGTAACTTGTCTTCTCAAGAAGTTTCCCTCATATCCCATAGTCATTATGATCCCTGAGATTGCAGTGTGATTGATTTTTTACGGGAAATCTGATGCATCTCTGAAATTCAATACTTCCCGAATTACTTGTTCTGTGACCTTTATTGTATTCCCACCCACTGTAATTTCTATCCAGATCTCTTTGTTTACGTGTTTGTACTCTACATTATCCCAAAACTCTCTAACATATTTCTCAAAAACTCTGACTTGTGTAGAAATTGCTCTGTGAATCCTAAAGTGTATCAAAAACCGGACAATCTCTTCATAACCACGTGCTTTCTTAGTGTTTGTGGTTAAACACGCACAAATGTTGTGCTTGGGTTCAAACTTCAAACGATTCATATCTGTAAAGAACAAACACATAAAGTTAGAAAATTTCTGAAAAATCCTTAACTCTAGACATTTCGACCGAAAAATTTGTTAACTAACACCCTTTTTCGATCGAAAACTCCTTTTAATCCTTTTGACAAAAAAAAAATTGAAATCACACAACTTTGAACTTTTCGATCGAAAACTTTTCAATATAATACCCACATTTCGATCAAAAACTCTGAGTTAACAGAATTGGTCAAAAACTTAGAATTTTAAACTGTCAACTTTTCGATCGAAAACTTTTCTGATTACACTTATCACAAAACATGACTTTTCGATCAAAAACTATGATTTTTCAAAATAATTTTCACCTTTAACTTTTTTATCGAAAACACTTTTCGATCGAAAACACATTTCGGACGAATCATAATTGACTCTTCATTTCCATCCGAAACACTTTTCGATCCATGCATAGAACTTTTCGGTCCATTCTTACTAGTTTTCTTGCAATTCAAAAATTCAAACTAACCTAAGGCTTTGGATCTATCCTAAGCACCTCTATGAATCACGAGAATGTACCTTTATGATCGAAAATGTACGAGAAGCACAATGACGTCACAATCCAATGATTTTTCGTACTAATTATTCACACTTGTAAAACTTGATTGAATTGAAACCGGTAACAGTGGTAGTCGAAAAAAGAGAAGTGGGAAAAGGTTTTCAATCAAAAAAATCTAGTATTTATAGATGTTTCAAATTCGATCGAAAACTTCAAGAGACTTTTCGATCAAAAACCCTTTTCGGATGATCTTTTTCGGTCAAGGAGATTTCGACCGAAAACTATGAACTTTCTTAAATTGTAACAATTTCAAACACAACTTTATTTTTAAGTCCATTTTGACATCATTAAGACCTGTTCCAATATGTTTTTCAATATTCTTCACATTCACAAACATAACTAGAGACAAACACAACCTTGCACGCTGATTTTTATCAAAATGATTTATTATAATCCTTCAATTAAAGAAAATACTAAACACATACCAAAATTCATAGTTATTCATTTATAAATCGACTAATCTATTTTTGACTTTTTCTCAAACATATTACAACACTTTATTTTATTTTTATTTTCTTTTGATGAACTGAACTGACATAGGATCATAAATGTATACTGTCTTAACTACAATGCATATCAACTCAGGATCTAAACAGTTCAACCTTGATTGCCAGTATACTTTTCAGCTTAAACTCACACATCATATTTCAACAGATATTGTGTGACATTTAAGGTAATATTTATCAATACAAAGTGTATCCAAGCATTGAGATGGATTGAACTAATACGCAACACAAAATTTCACCAAAACATAATCCAATCACCAGCATGAGGGTAACGTTCTTAGCACAGAAAAATAATCCAAATGGATTTGATGTGAATTTTTTTGATTCTATATATCTTGGTTTCTGATGGAACGTACACTGAACCATGTTGATTCGTATGAGATGAAATATGATGTGTAATGATGAACTTTTGGAATCAGATTTATTTTTGGTATGCGGATATCCATAGAGTATTGGATATATCAATTGAAATCACAAATGATTCAAAGGGCTAAACAGACTGACTTTCTTGTTTTCATCCGAGATTTTCACCAGAACCATCAGCTATATAAAGATGTTTAACTCTAAATCGTATATTTGACGGGTATAGTCAATAGAGTAAACAAATTGTGCTAAAGCCCCATCAAGATCCTGGTCTCATGGTATGAATGGATTCACTTTGTATTCAAAGAATGAAAGTACCGATATTCGATGAGAATAACACTAAGATTGCAATTTATTTAAACACACAAATATCACCTAATTTACATATGCAAAGTCTACCAGCACATCAGAAGTTGTAACCGATGTCACCATCATATCCAATTCATGCATAAGCTCAACATACACTTGTACTATCATTTCCTAACGTCAATCAGACACACAATTTTTATTTATTTTTAGATTTTTTCTTACTTTCAACTTTATTCACATAGCTTTATTCACATAGTCACATACTTCATCATTTTTATCAGGAGAATTATTTCAAACAAATAGAATAAAAAAAACTCATCATATTCAGCATATTTTTTTTTCTTTTATTCTCCCCCTAAAATTGTGATGTAACTTTATTTACTACTTATATCACTATAAGAACAAACACATACTATACTAATTATGGCACAAACACTTATTAAACTAACACACTTATAAAGCACAAACAATACAATTTTAAACACTTAAAAGAAAATCTTTTTGGGGAACAAATTTATGTGGTGTTTCAGTTCAAATATGGATTGTTTATTATGTTGAAAACTTATTAGTTTTTTTTAAATGAGATCATCCCCAACATCTCAACCAAAGAGTTAAACCGATCAGTGGAAAATGCTTTTGTAAAAATATTGGATTTTTGCTCTAGGGTATCGACGTGGAGCACTTTAGTCAGACCGTTCTCAAAACAATCACGAATGAAATGTAACCTGATTGCAATGTGCTTTGTTTTTGAATGCTGGATTTGGTTCTTGACTATTCCGAGCACAGCCTCATTGTCACAAAAGATCGGAGTTTCCAAGAAATTTACTCCAAATTCTAACATTTGATGTTGAATCCAGATGACTTGTGAGCAACAGCTCGAGGCAGATGTATACTCTGCTTCAGCAGTTGATGTGGATACATTCGTTTGTTTCTTACACTTCCAAGAAACCAGTCTCTCCCCCAAAAATTAACACCCGCCTGATGTAGATTTATTGTCCTAATTACATCGACCATAATCACTGTCAGTATAAGCAAAAAAGTTAAATTCAGAATCAGAAGGATACCATAAACCTAGATTTACGCGACCCTTAAGATAACCAAAAATTCGTTTTACAGTCGATTCATGAGATTCCTTTGGAGCTGCCTGATATCTCGCACATGAGCAAACAGCAAACATGATATCAGGTCTACTTGCGGTTAGATACATCAAGGAGTCGATCATTAACCGATACATCTTTTGATTAACTTCAACTCCAGATAAACCCACAGTGAGAGGTTCATGGGGAGCAATTGGTGTAGAAGCTGATTTACAGTCATTCATTTTGAACTTTGTCAGAATGTCTTTCACATACTTAGCCAGATGGCTAAGAATCCCAGCATCAGACTGTTCTACTTGTAACCCCAGAAAGAACTACATTTTTCCCATTAAGCTCACTTCAAATTTCAGTTTCATAATAGGTTCAAAATCTTTGTAAAGAGCTTCATTTGTTGAACCGTAGATGATGTCATCAACATAGACTTGTACGATTAACAAATCAGCACCAAATTTCTTCAGAAACAAAGTCTTGTTTATTGTTCCACGAACAAAACCATTGGATGTTAGATGTGTCGACAAGGTTTCATACCACGCACGAGGCACTTGATGTAATCCGTACAATGCCTTATCGAGCTTATACACCTGAAATGGATGACCTGGATCTTCAAAACCAGGTGGTTGATTTACATAAACCTCTTCCTTTACCACTTCATAAAGAAAAGTTGTTTTCACCTCCATTTGGTATATTTTGAACGTCTTGTAAGAGGCATAAGCCAAGAATACACGTATGGATTCAATACATGCAACAGGAGCAAAGTCATCATCATAGTCCAATCTTCCTCTTGATAAAACCTTGGACAACAAGACGTACTTTGTTGCGAACCACAATCCCACGATCATCTCTTTTGTTTCAAAAAACCCATTTGTTCCAATTGGATATTTTCCATCAGGTAAATCTGTGACAATCCGGATATTTCCAGTTAACTCCGTTAACAAAAATCGAGTTAAAGTTAACTAAATTAACTTAACTAAAACTTCAGGGACTAATTCTGTCAATAATCCAAACTTAAAACTTCAAGGACTAGTTATGTAATATCCCTAAACTATCCTGTTGACTTTTAGAAAGTCAAAATCCTAATTCTGTTCACTTTGGAAGACAAACTAACCAAGTTCTAACTCCATCCAAACTTGAGGGACTGATTCTGCCATTATCTAAACTCCAATTCATATGAAAACCTCAGGGACTATTTCTGCTATTACCCTAAAGTTGATTTGTTGACTTTTGAAAGTCAATATCGCGGTTTTCTTCTCAAATTCAAGTTCCATAACCGAAATCGTTTGGAATTACAACGGATCATGCACCTTAATTCCATTATCGTCCATAATGAAGTCATAATTAACTGGTAATTAAACGAATTAAACCCAATAATGGGTGTTCAAGTCGAAACCGCCGCCCCTTCTATCAAATCGATGAATTCGATCATTCCTTCTCCAATTGAACTACTGCACTCTCGGTACGAACCTGTTGCACGCAACAATTCGTTCAAAATCGAAGCCACAAGCACCGGAGATCGAAGTCGTCGCCGTCGGCACTCGTTTTAGTCGGACGTTATCAATCCGAATCACATTCTGGTAAATTCTTACATCATCAATTTCGTTTCAGTCTATGGAGCAATAACCCTAACTTAATTGGGGTTCATATTATCGGATTTAACTCAATCGAAACCTAGGGTTCATACGAATTTCGTTTTAGTCGAACGCTATCAAATAATAAAATTGAACACACCTTTAGTGTCGTCTCAATGCCTGGATTGAAAGCCCTAGGAAATCCAGGGCTCATATCATCAAATTGAACCCGGTTTGATTCTAGGGTTCATCGAGATCTGGGTTTAATCGAATCCTAATCTACACACAATTTCAATCCAATTAACTTATATGGTTAGATTCGCAATATCCTAATCAGTAAAAGCCCCATGTTTTTATTAAGTTTTAACATTGAATTTGGCATATTAAATTTGGTATTCTTGTTTTAGGGTTTCGGTTTTCACAAACCTGATTTAATGATCCAAAACCATTTGATTTTGAAATTAAACTCATACTCAGGTTCGCTATGACTCGGTTAACCAAACCCCTATGATTCTTTGTTGAATCGCGACTGAATCCGATGGTATTGGGACGGGTTTCGAACTGGTATGCATATGGGAGGGAAATCAATTTAAGTTGTATGTTAAAACCATTTGGAACCGGGTTTGTATGCGATACCCTAGCGGGCGGGACTGGTTAAAGCTGTGTGCGTGTGTGGGAGAGACCCGGGTTCGAGTCCGGGCTCCCACAATTATTTTCGAGGCGCTTTTTGTAATATTTAACTATTATAAATCATACCCCCTATTATTATAATATTATGTTAATATGTTTTAACCCGGGAAACAACTCGTAAGCTCGGGTTTGGATTTAAAACCTATTTTTATCATTAATTCCACTTTTAAAAATAGTATATTATATTATTTTCAAGCCACAACCTCATATAAAATAATATATTTATATTATTTTCAACCCGTGATTAATATTATAAAATAATATATAAGTTATATTATCTCGTATCATTTTATAACTCGTGTAACGTTTTAAACTATTTAATAATATAATTGTTATATTATTTACTCGTGTTTATTACCTCCATAAAAATAATATATTTATTATTTTTACCACGAATGAGTATTTAGAATATTCATGCGAACAAAAAAAAATAATATATTAAATTATATTGCTTTCCTAAATTTTGTAAACGACAAAACGCTTGAATATATTTATTATATATTAATTTGTCATTCGTCGCGTAACTTATATATATCTTAATTATTGATTAAAGAATTCCTATTCTCGTGGACACGTTCGTCTACTCTTGGTTATTAGAGCATTTCTTTAGGACGTTTCTCATTCCGTGTCGTTGTCACAATTCCCATTGTATCCCTAGTTTATGTGTTTATAATTTTAGGGCATACGTAAGTCGTTTGAGACTTACACTCGTGGTTATAACTTGTCTCTTGTGTGATACTACCTACAACGCAACGCAGGTGCGTTTTCACGGCCCCTTTTTACTGTTTTAATTTGGGGGAGAAAACATGATTAAACTATTTTGAGATTTTGTAATTTGTATGTTATCGATGTTAAAGCTAAGCGTAACATGCTATCACAGAAAGTCCTCATCTTATATCGGACCGTTAATATGGATCTTAGCGAGGTAATATTTAGTAGTACTACTGGGTTTGACAAATCCCACCCGCGTTAGTCGCGCTAACTCGATTAGAGATCGAACAGGTGAAATGCTAGCCTACTCACACCGCCAGTGTTGATAGACCTGGCAGGAGGCAAATAAACAAACAGTCAGCTTCAGTTGCGAGCGCTTGAGTTAAACATGAACATAGGTTAGCTACCTATAGATACATATTGAATGATCATAAATCTGGTAAACGCTCATTTATATATTGAAACCTGTGAACTCACCAACCTCGTGTTGACATATTTTCTTACATGTTTTCTCTGGCCGTTAAGATAAGGCACAGGTGCACATTAGGGCATGCATGGGATTCATCTATTTTGATTGTTGCTTATTTATGTTTGTTTGGATTATTTTGTATTGTACTTGGCTTGGTTGGACGTTTGGACTTTGGACTTTTGGTTTGGGCGCGTGTGTTTTGCGCATTTATTTTTCTTTACGCTTCCGCATTGAAACTCTAATTGATATGATATTTTAATTTGAGTCCCATGTAGAGTCGTTCAAAGTAACTAATGTCTGAGATCCTGGTTCGTCACTTCCCAAACGGTAAAACTCCGTTAGTTGAAATTTGGGGGTGTGACAGATTGGTATCAGAGACATTGGTTATAGAGAACTAGGATTGCATACTAGACTATAGCCCTACATATTAGTTATATGTCATTTGGATGTTTGGCACTTCTATATATTGTTACAGGAACATGTCGTCAACTCCACCTCCATCACCTAAGGCACCAAGACATAAGGCACCTATCCTATCATCCCCGGAGCCCAAAAGGGGCCAGACTAGTTCTAGTGACTATTCAGTTGACCAGGGTGAACCGAGTAGCGCGCAAGCAATGAATCCTGCTCGCAATTGGAATGCGTACCCGCAAATGGTTCAAAGGTGGATTGAAATGGGAAATGTACCATCCCCTACCTTGGGTCTGCTTCCTCATCATCTACTTTACCTAGCTTGCCATGCACTATTGAACAAGCTTTTGCAGCCTTTGTATTTTACATGTCTAGGGAGTTGAGCTGGCATTCTGCAGCGAGAGTCACAAATAGAGGAGAACAAGGTAGGAATTGAGCTGTTGACTGCTGAGCTAGCAGTGAAGGATTAGGTCCATAATGTTTTGGTGGATCGGGTGACACATTTGGAGACGAGGGTGGACACCTCGGATCAGGATGTAGAAGGGATTCAGGAGAGAGTGGCTAACCTGGAAGGCCAGCTGCAAGTGGCAAATCATGCTGCCGAAGGACTTCAAGAAAGAGTGACTCACTTGGAAGCCCAACTGCAAGCAGCCCTATTTCCTGAGGAGATTCCACTTTCTGATGGCGAGGAGGAGCCCTTCGAGGGGGAGCCCTTCGAGGATGAGCCCTTGGAGGAGGAGCCACCCGAGGAGGAACCAGTGGAGATCGATGATGCACAATCATATGTTTCTTCTGATGACGAAGATGTTTGATGATCTTCCTATTCTATCTTCCCTTTTCATGTATGTTTTGCTTATGATATTTCTCTTTTCAAACCTAGATGGGTAAGGTTGTTCCCATTCAATAAAAGCATGAGGAGTTTAATGTTGGAGTTATTTATTTTGTAGCCTTACAATTTATTTAATTTCCAAAATATTAGATGTTGTATTTCCTTACTTGTACATGAATAATGTTTAATATGCGATATATTTCTCATTGTTTTGTGTTTGTGAATGTGAAGAATCATGTCGGGAAGAGGACGCGGAGGTCGTGCTGGTGGCCGAGGTACCATCAACATGACAGTAGCAGAGCTAGCGGCACTAATAAACGATAGTGTGGCGGAGGCTTTAGCAGCATAGAATGCTGCATGTAAATGCTTTAGCTATTGACTAATGATGTCAATTCTTCTCTTAAAAAGCCTATCCTAAACTCTATAATCCCAATCCTATATTGTTTCTAACTCCAGGCCCGCAGAATCAGCAACCAGCCTGCACTTTCAAGGCATTCATGGATTGTAAGCCCCACGCCTTTAGTGGAGCTGAAGGAGCTGTCGGACTACTTCGTTGGTTCGAGAAAGTAGAATCAATGATTGCCATTTGCAACTGCCCAGTGGCTAATCAGGTCAAGTTCGCCGCTGGAACTTTGGAGGGCCCGGCTCTCACATGGTGGAACGCCCAGGTCCAGATGTTGGGTCTGGCCATGGCAAATGGACTCCCGTGGGAGGAGTTTAAATCAATGATGAAGGAGGAGTACGGTCCTAGCGATGAAATTCAGAAGTTAGAGGGAGAATTCTGGAACCTAATGATGGAGGGTTCTGAAATTGAACTTTATACCACGCGTTCACATGAGCTTGCTACTATGTTCCCGCATATGGTGACCCCTGATTACAAGAGAATTGAACTATATATTGGAGGTCTAGTGCCTCAAATACAAAGCATGGTTACTTCATCCAACCCTACCACTATCCAGCAGACTATCCGACTTACCCATAAGTTAACCAATCAGGCGGTGACTCAAGGGACTCTACCTCCGAGAGGTTCGGTCTCTAAATTCACCGATAATCATAAACGCAAGTTTGATTACCACTCCAATAACCACTCTAACTCTCACTCCAAAGGACCCAGCCCAACCAACCCCAGTTTAATCAACCGCAGCATCAGTAGCAGCGTAGGTTTGAGCCTGCTAAGAACTTCAACCAGTCGACCTCTTCAGGTCAAAATCAGGGTGGTTAAACGGGAAAGTCTCCTAAGTGTAACAAGTGCAACTTCCATCACTTCGGGTTTTGCAACCGTTGTCAGCGGTGTGGCAAAATAGGTCATGCTGCCAAAGATTGTAGGGGTGAATTACAAGCCAAGCAGCCTTTTCAACAGCCTGGATTTACAAAGGGTTGTTTTGAGTGTGGAAAGAAGGGATGTAAGCTTGAGCTAGCTAGACATATACATGATATCGACCTTATGCCAGTCACATTTGGTAGTTTTGATGTAATTGTCGGCATGGATTGGTTATCTAAAAACCAAGCTGAAATTATCTGTCATGAGAAAATTGTTCGTATTCCTCTCCCGAGTGGAGAAACCCTTTCCGTTCAGGGCGAAAAAGTTGGTGCAGTCATGGGCATTATATCTTTTATGAAAGCACAGAAATGCCTTCGAAAGGGACATACGGCTATTTTGGCTCTCGTTGCTGAGCAGTCATCAGAAGAGAATAAGATTGATGATATTCCCGTCGTTCGTGAATTTTTAGAAGTATTTCCCGAGGATCTGCCTGGTTTGCCACCACACCGTCAAGTTGAATTTCAAATCGATCTAGCACCCGGAGCAGCACCGATCACCCGGACACACTATAGGTTAGCACCTAGTGAATTACAAGAATTGTCCACTCAGTTACAGGATTTGTTGGATAAAGGTTTCATCCGACCTAGCTCATCGCCATGAGGAGCTCCAGTCCTGTTTGTCAAGAAGAAGGATGGGACTTTCCGTATGTGTATCGACTATCGTGAACTGAATAAAGTCGCAATCAAGAATCGTTATCCTTTGCCTCGTATAGATGATCTATTTGATCAACTCCAAGGATCAAGTTTCTATTCCAAGATAGATCTTAGGTCCGGTTACCATCAATTAAGAGTCCGAGATGAGGATATCTCTAAGACTGCATTCTATGTAATTTGATCACTTCAGATTCTTTATCAGAAATTTCTTTGTTCTTCTGAGCGACAATTTCATTTCGCTTCTCAATCTCAGCATAAGCCATATCCAGATGATATGTTTGTTCCTTATATTTCAATCCCAAAGAGTTCAAATCTCTTTTCAAAGACTCAATTCTATCTATACACAATTTATCATTATCTTTCAATTTTTGATTAACTGAATGCATCGATTTCATATCACAAATTAAATTTGTTTTATCATCCATTACTTTTTGCATTTTATCTTTTATACTGATGTAATTAGAACAATAAATGTGACAGACATAATCTTTTACCTTTGAAGGATCTGACATATCTGCCATGAAGACTTTTGTAATCGGAATATTTTCAGAATCAGCACCATCAGAAGAATTTTGAGTTAATACAATATCATCTTTAGATACACAAGATGCAATATCAGACTCAACATTATGTACTTGATCACGTTCTTCATCAGCACTAGGAAAACTCTCACCATCACTTGAGCTATCATTATCAGTTGACTCTTCAGATTTTGTAGAATGAATCTCAGCTACAAACGCTTGACTTACACTACCAACCAAATCTTCAAGATGAATACCCCAGTCATAATTTTCATCATTCTGAGCAACCAAAGCAGATGATGCAGATGCATGATTAGAATTTCCAGAACCAGAAGAGCCATGTGACTAATTACGATTGTTCAGAAAGTTATTAGGCTTCTTCTGAGAATCAAATTCAACTTTTGGTTTCACACATTCTTTGGCAAAATGACCATACTCCTGACAATTATAGCAACGAACTTTGGTTTTATCAAATCCCATACGTGAACGACTATTAGAACCGATATACTTTCTTCCAGTCTTCTTCAAAAAATCCTTTGCTTGTCGCATCAGCATAGCCATGTTCCATTGAATGTTCATCTCTTCCAGATCAACAGGATCAATCTGTCTGAAATCCTCCTCAATAACATCTGGATCATGAATCTTTCCTCCAATAAAATTTTCATAAGAAGCCATAAAGGAAGAAAATATCATTAAATAATCATCAGCAACTCTTTGATTCATATTATGTGTTCTAGATGATGAAAAAGCTGTATTTGCAGAGAAACCTGAATGACTTGGAACCCTAGAACAATGATCATTAGAAATATCTTGAGTATCACCAGAAAAGAATGCAACCCCAGCACCAGTTTTGCCAGAAGACTTAGCAAAATACATTGAAGGATCTTGGATATGCTCCATATTAGTTTCTTTCTTCTTCATATTCAAATCATGTGATTGAATCTTGCCAAGAACCTCTTCAAGAGACATAGTTTTATACTTGACATTCTCTTTTATCAAAACCGTATACACATCAAATTTATATGGTAATGCCTCCAAAAACTTATCATTTATCTCTTCAGTCTCATAAACCACAGAAGCACTTGACAACTCACTCAGCAAATGATAGAATCTCGTTGCAAGATCATCTAAAGATTCATTTTGAAAGTGCTTGAATACTAAGAATTGTTTCTTCAGTAATTCTTTTCTACTTTTCTTAACATCCAAACTACCTTCACACCGCTTTTGTAATGCTTCCCACAATTGTTGAGAAGCCCTGAATTGTTTAAAGCTATGATAAATTTCTTTAGGAAGAGACATAGAAATACTAGCCATTGCCTTCTTTTCCCTATCAAAAAATAATTTTTCTTCTGTGGTTAACGCAGATACTGATTTAGGAATATCATCCTTTCCCATCCAAGTATATGTCAGATGTGTATAGCCTTCCAAGATTGGAATCCATAAACTTGTATCAGTAAAAGACACGAACTGATCAAACCGATCTTTCCAGTTAGAATAATCTGCAAGACTTAACAATTTGGGTGGTTTCTGAGATGTACCAATCTCGTTATCGTAATTTAACATATTAGTCACTTGCACCATATTTGCCATTTTCAGAAAAATATTCCAAGTGTTGAACAAAAACCCCTCGTAGGCGAAGATAATAAGTTCGCTTCAAAGCCAAACAAGCGAATTTGATATCAAGCGAACTTGATAAGTTCGCTTAACCAAGAAACTCTAGTAACTTTGCCTACTGATTAAGTTCGCCTACTAAGTTCGCTTAAACTGAGAGAAGCGAACTTAATAAGTTCGCTTGCTAAGTTCGCCTGCAACAACTTTCAGCAAGTTCGCTTACTGCAGCTGAAACAAACTCAGCAAGAACTTTAACCCAAACACGAATAAACATCACCAAAAATCATCATTTCTCACAGATTAGAAGGAATTGGAAGAAATTAGACCGTAGGATTTAGTATTTTATGAATTAGAACACTTCTATCGGATTAATTTCACCAAAATCAACTTCAAATCCACGAATTCAGCAGTAAAATCAGCTTCAAGAACTTGAAAACTCCATGGATACAAAAACTTCAAAAATGATCGATTTCTTGTCAAATTATACACAAAAACGTCTCTAATCACCAAGAATCAAACACAAATCACGAGCAATAGCTCTGATACCAATTTTAGGTCCACATGACTCATCTCAGATCGATCTCGTGACAGGACGTCTCATTAACACGGAGTGCGGAATCCTACCGTATTAACGCTTGTATATCAATTGACAATAGAAACAGCAGGTAAATAAACTTTATCTTTTTATATCATCAAACACATAGAAGTTTACATATCAACTCTCTGCTCTCACTTGTCCGTTCTGAACAGATTCTGTAAACTCTCTATTTATAGAGACACGCTCTATAATAGGCGAACTTAACAAGTTCGCTTCAAAGATGCTTAGGCGAACTTAACAAGTTCGTGTCTAATAGACTAGGCAAACTTATCAAGTTTGCCTCTAGCAGAACTTGTTCTATCACTTAGACAAAATCTATACAATTACATAAAAACATAAAGACAATAAGACCTAAACTATTACAAAGCTTTTGTCATACAATCTATGTCCTAACACTGTAGGAGAATATACTCTTTTACTTCCTTCTGGATTAGAACTTGCTTTGAACAATGTTTATTTTATTCCTAATTTGACTGCGAATATTGTTTCAGTTTCCGCTTTGCGAAAACAAGGATTTATTTATTCTTTTGACAATGATTTCATTTATGCATATTTGAATGGTTTGTTTTACTTTTCTGCAAAGCCTCACAATGGAATCTATGAGATAGTAGTCCATGATAATAACACCATACTTAATATCTCCTCCAAACATATGAAATATGATTTCAATGATACGTATCTATGGCATTGTAGGCTTGGACACATAAACAAGAATCGTATGAACCAGACAGCCGGAATTCTGAATTCTACAGGTCAAGAGTCATTTGATGATTGCGAATAATATTTACGTGGAAAGCTAACCAAAGCTCCTTTTTCCGGTACCAGTCAAAGGGCTAAGGATCTGCTGGGACTTGTACATACTGATGTATGTGGTCCATTCAGAACAATGAACAGAAGTAGAGAGAGATACTTCATGACATTTACTGATGATTTCAGTAGATATGGTTATGTTTATCTTATGAAGCATAAACATGAAACGTTTGAAATGTTCAAACAGTACCAGAACGAAGTACAGAATCAGCTTGGTAAGACAATTAAGATGCTTCGATCTAATCGAGGTGGTGAATATCTTAGTCTAGAGTTTGACGAACATCTAAAGAAATGTGGGATCATTTCTCAACTTACTCCACCAGGAACACCTCAACTTAACGGTGTATCTGAAAGGAGAAATCGAACTCTATTAGATATGGTTCGGTCTATGATGTGTCGTACAAACCTCCCACACTCCTTCTGGAGTTTTGCTCTTGAGACTGCCACAAGAATCATAAATCTAGCTCCTACTAAGAAGGTGGACAAAACACCTTATGAGATTTGGTGTAGGGAGAAACCCAAAGTGTCCTACCTTAGGGTTTGGGGATGTAACGCATATATATCAAGTGAATCTATGGATAAACTAAATCCCCATGGTGAAAAAGTCGTTTTCGTCGGATACCCTAAAACAATCGGTTACTACTTCTACAATCCTGATGAAAATCGTGTTTTCATTAAACGCAGAGCTACTTTCTTGGAGAAAGAACTTCTTGCGAGAGGGATTGGAGACAACCGTGTGGATATGGATGAGATCCAAGAACCACAATCTGAACCTTCCATTCAGCATGAGACTGCTAAAACTGAATCTGAAAATGTTCAAGATTCAACTTTAACACAAACTGTTCGCAGAAGTACTAGAGATCGTCATGAACCCGTCCGGTATATCGGGATTCGCCAGATTCACGATGTCCTGATAATTGATCTGGCAGAGCCCACTAGTTACAAATCTGCAATCTTAGATTCAGAATCTAAGAAGTGGCTTGAAGCCATGGATGCTGAAATTCAATCCATGCACGACAATCATGTGTGGGACTTGGTTGATCTTCCTCCCGAGAGTCTGACAGTAGGAAGTAAGTGGATTTTCAAGAAGAAAATCGAATAGATGGGAATGTGCAAACCTTCAAAGCAAGGCTAGTAGCGAAAGGTTTTACTCAGACTCAAGGAATTGATTATGATGAAACTTTCTCTCCTATAGCCATGCTTAAGTCTATTAGGAACTTGCTTGCCATTGCCGCGTATTATGACTACGAGATATGGAAAATGTATGTCAAAACCGTGTTCCTAAACGGACGTCTTACTGAAGATGTCTATATGGTTCAACCGGAAGGTTTTGAAGATCGAGAGAATCCTAATAAGGTTTGCAATTTGAACAAATCCATTTATGGATTGCAGGCATCCAGAAGCTGGAATCTTTGCTTTGACCAGAAAATCAAAGAGTTTGGTTTTGTCAAGAATGAAGATGAACCGTGTGTTTACAAGAAGGCAAGTGGGAGCCATATGACTTTTCTTATTATGTATGTATATGACATACAACTTATTGGAAACCATATTCCTATGCTAAAGGACGTAAAGTCTTTGTTAGGAAAATGTTTCGCGATGAAAGATTTTAGTGAAGCTGCTTATATTCTGGGAATAAAGATCTATAGGGATAGATCAAATCAGATTATAGGTTTAAGTCAAAGTACATATATTGATAAGGTCATTCGAAGCTTTTTCATGCAAGACTCTAAGAGAGGATCTTTTCCTATGGCACATGGAACCATACTGAATAACAAATAGTGCCCTCAGTCTGACGAGGACAAGAAGAAAATGGAAAGGGTTCCATATGCTTCTGTGATTGGTTCAATCATGTATACCATGCTATGTACTAGACATGACGTATTGTACGCTTTAAGCATGACAAGCAGATATCAACATAATCCTGGTGAGAGTCACTAGATAGCTGTAAAGAACATTCTTAAATACTTGAGAAGGACTAAGGATATGTTCTTGATATACGGGGGACTGCAAAGGAGGCTGCTTGGATGCAGAAGTTCATTGCTGATCTCGGAGTAATGCCTAGTATTCAGAAACCAATCGAGATACTGTGTGACAACACTGGTGCTATTGCTCAAGCTAAAGAACAGCACGAAGCACATACTCAGAAGATATCATTATATACGAGATATAATAGAATGGGGAGACATCGTGTTAAACAAAGTTCATACAGATCAAAATCTAGCGGACCCGTTCACTAAGCCTATGCCTCATTCTAACCATGAGGAGCATGCTGACAAGATAGGCCTTAGATTTGCTAGATAGTGGATTTGATCTATATTTAGTATTTGGTGCTTTCGAACTATTCAGTTACATTGGTTTTTATGAATGATTTAATGGTTAAATGAATTATAATTAGATGTTACTGTGTTCGATAGTTTATAGTATTTGGTGCTTTCGGACTATTCAGTTACGTTGGTTTTTATGAATGATTTAATGGTTAAATGCATTATAATTAGATATTACTGTGTTCGATAGTTTATACGTTTTAGAAATCCTTGAATATATAGATTATTCTAAATGTCCGTAGTCGATCATATTCATGGGAATCAATCTGAATGTAAGACTATTGTGAATCGGATGGTTGGTTCATTATGAATGAAAGACCAAGAAGTTGGTGACCATATTCACAGATAATTATTAGAGAATAATTATTGGACGTAACTCGATTAAAATCTATCTTCATGGATTGATATCTTGAGATATTTTGAATAAAGTAAGATCTGTCGATCCTTGACTCGAGGAACTTACTAGAACTCTTCATGACCAAAAGTTGTTCTTTGATCTTATCTAACGTTGTACCTTAACGGACAGTAATAAGGGTATTATCAGGATTAATTTGAAGTTCAGTGGGAGTTGTACGTGGCCAAAGGAATTATGTTCTTCTTTAATTAGAAGCTGGACATTCTGGCGCCCTCGTTGATTTAAGCTGGTGTAAAACGCATGGTCATGCTCAAACTAAAAGTATAGTTTGTTTAGATCACTTTGAATTGGAGAACGAGAACAAGAATAGTTGAACCACATATGAGAAGAGAATGATATCCATGTCTCATGTTCAACGACTGCCTTAAACAGAAAGGATACAAATGCTTACTAGGACTGATATATTTTGTAAAGTAATGGTTACTTGTACAAAAGGAAATAGTTTGACGATTGTAAATATGTCATACCTTGCTAGGGGCAGTGAGATGCAGCGAGGCGTCCACCACTGTCTACTTGAATCGATTAATTTGAAGAATCGACCAAGTGGGAGATTGTTGGATATATGATGTCCGATCGTTAATTAAGTCAACGTTACTATTAAGGTACGATCCAAAGAGTTACACCTTAGACAACGAACAAAATATATATAATATTTAATTGTTAAATATTATTCACGAAATACAGAAACAATAAATGATGAGTAAATATTTAGAGAAATATTTGTCGGAGATTGTGACAATTAATTATCTGATTAATTAATTATTTGAGGGGAATGAATGTTTACTCGGTTAAACATTTAAGGATTATGTTTTTACTAATTATATGTGATTAGTAATTACAAGGGTTTAATAATTAAAGGTTAATTATTACTAGGGTATTAACTGTTAATAACATGGGACCGGTGTGTAAATATAATGTCTATAAATATAACATTATAATTAAACCTAAACCCTAATCCCCTACACACCCAAATCGGCGCCCCCTTCCCCTCTCTATCTTGCGCCGACCGACGCCACCACCGCTGATGTCACACCCCGCCTCAGGAACCCCCTGGACGTGTGCGAGCCAGATTGGTATCATGGTTCTTTGATTTCAGAGTTTTATAAAATACAGCGGAAGTCTTTTCAAAATGATCGTTTCATCATTTGTTTCAACCTCAGAGGTTGTAATTGAAAATATTAAAAACTCAGTGGGAAGACAAAATTTTTATATTTACTTTTATAAATACAGGGAATTAAATACTCTTTACATATTTGATTACAAAACCGGGCACTACGAGGAGCGGGAGTCGAAACGGGAACGTCGGGAGTGGGTAAGGATCTCCTAGAACGAGAATTGGAAGATGGAAACGTGTTTAGGATGAGGAAAATCGAATGAGTTCGTTCTGCTATTTATAGGTTGCCATTTGGGTCCATGTCGGACCGATATGGCTCGGGATGTCGGTCCGATATCCGACATAGCCCACGTCAGCCCTAGATGTCTCATCCTGATTGGACCGAACATATTTGGTGGCATATCGGACCGATATGTGGACCGTGTCTGGCCGATATCCAGACCTATGTCCCATCATTAGGGCTGAGTCATCGGACACTTGTCAACACCACAATTTGCGGCTGAGAGGAGGTTGTCGGACTGTTATGGATCGATGTTGATCCGATAACCGACTTAGTGACCTATTTCGGATCAAAATGGAAATGGATGTCGGTCCGATATCTGACCCTAGTTCACTTCGGACAGATATGAACTTAGATATCGGTCCGCTAGTGGACTGACTTTATATTCGGTCTGATATCATAACTTAGTTTCATTTCGGACCGATATGGGATACGATGTCGGTCCGATATCAACTTAATTTCATAAATTTCTTTTATTTTCAACCCTAGACTTTGGTGTATTTACACTTATAGTCCCTAGGGTTTACCTTCTGTCAAATCTTGTATATTTTTATGGCAGGTGTTACAGCCGACCACCGTCACGCCACCGCCGCTGAGCCGGACTCCCCTCTTCGCAACCGTGTGACGTTTTGCTGCATATTTTTCGTGTACGTGTCATCTAGCATGACGTTCGTTGAACTAAGGTGTTACAGATCTGGTTATCGTCAAAGGTATAAATCTAAACACCCTATGGTTGGTTATTTAATATTGTTTATACGCGTGTAATCATATCACTGAAAGGAATCCAGATCTGATCTGGTAATGGTATTAATAAATCGCTTCCGCTAAAATATATATATCTGATTTATTTATTTAAAAAGTTTAAATAATTATTGTTTTAAAAGTTAAATCTGGTACCATGATTCCCAACATTAATGACCCTAATTCATTATCAATGGGCCTAATTGACCTTAAAGTATCAATATTGGCCTTAATTGAACACATCATTCATGGCAGTTGACCATTATCACTCTAATTAACCTTTGATGAAGATAACTGATGTGTGTAAACTATATATATATATATATATATATATATATATATATATATATATATATATTTGTAAGTATTTTTTCACACAATTTGAGTTTTAAAAAGGGTTTTCACCAAAGACTAATCACACACACACCGGGCAGTGTACCCGTCGGATAGCAATATAGTAAAGGTAAGAACCGGATATCAATCCGTGGATACGGTGGAATGCAATAATAGACTGGAACTAAGATTCAATCAAGTGATGGTAAAAAGATATTTTGAAGAGTTTGTTTTACTTAACTAGCATGCAAATATATAAACTAAGCTAAGATCACAAGTCAAACAATCTAGGAGAAAATATCACTTCGGTGTCGAATCCATCTAGAATACATTTAATACACTCATAGAAGCATAGCAAATACACGAAACATAAATTGACTAAATTCTCGTCAAAGATATCTAATCAAATGACCATTCGAAAAGCTAGCATGAATTATACAAACCAACCACCTAAAGTCATACAATGAAGCTCACGTGTTTAACAATCATGTCAATGTTTATAAAGATTGAACTAGCTTCCGATTAAGGTACACTAATCCAACAACAAGTTGGAAAGATAATATGAACAACACACTACCCACCTCAAGTTGCTTAAATTAGACAACAATATGCATTTCTTCAACATACAATGTTCATACAAAGGTTATATAAATTAGGAGAATGTGTCAACAATTCCTAGATAAACATAAAACTAAACATGAAACATCATAACAAACACTTTGTCTTTCCAAACATAAGCATAGGGATACACATACAAATATAATGATTCATAAACAAGACTTCATTCACAATTCCTAGTCAAATGCCATAAGCTAGTATAAATACATACACCAACCCATAAATATAAGCATAAACCACAAGTTTTTCAACATAATATGGCATACACAAATACAAGTCTTGTAAACAACTCAAAATACTCGAATATATAATTTCATCGAAGAATAATCATACGGTTGTCATAACATTAACATAATAATTGCCAATAATCCATGAATGTTGTCAAATGTATCTAAACTTCATCTAAACCAAAGTGAACAAGAGTTTTAGCTCATCATGAGCACCAAAATTACAAATAAGCAGGGAAAAATAGTGAGAAACATGATATAAAAACAAGAATCAAACCACTCCTCCAAGCCTAGATGTTGTTGTTGATGTATGGTGATCCTCTTGATGTTGTATCCTCTCCAAGAAGCTTGAAATGTGGCTGGAAAAAGGGTAATACGAGCTGGAACAATGGGTTTTTCTCTCTGGTTGCTGAATTTCTAAATGAGAGTTTAAGTTCTGTTTAAATAGAAAAGGGACCGTGCCAAGAGAGAAGGCACGACCGTGCCAGGCACCAAGGCGCTGTCATGTCTAGCTCTTAACACGACCATGTGACAGAGGGTTGACCGATCCGGAGCTTTCATTGGGTACCACTGATCGAGGACGTACGACTGTTCAGACTCACGAGGTGACACGCGACCGTGGGGAGCCAAGGCACGGTTGTGCCTTGGATTTTGGCTTGGCGCGGTCGTGCAAGATGTGGGCTCGACCGTGCCTAGGGTTTGCAAGCTTGGCATGGCCGTGCTAAGTAGGGGGCACGACCGTGCCTCCATCACAGAAACCCCAAAACTTCACTTTTTATCCTGGAATCCTCTTGTTTGTTCACCAAGCTTCACAAAAACCTACGAAACAGGAAATGAAGCAAATAAGTATTTAAACGTTGAATATAACCAAGAATTGATCGTTAAATGAGCGAAGTTTTGTGCCAAAAAGATGTGTAAATACTAACACATCTATAACTAAGTATCAATGACCCTAATTCATCCCTATTGGGCCCAAATAACCTTAAAGTATAAATATTGGCCCTAGTTTAACATAACATTGATGTTAGTTGACCATTAATCACCCTAATTGACTTTCAATTATGATAATTAATCATCAACGACCCTAACTCGCCATCATTGGCCCTAACTGACCTTAAAGTATCATCATTAGCCTTAATTGAACAACATTACCCCTAGTTAACCATTAGTCACCCTAAATTGACTTTCGATTGTCAGATTAAGGATTAACAACCCTAATTCACCATCATTGGGCCTAGCTCACCTTAAAGTATCATCATTGGCTCTAGTTGAACATCACCGACCCTAATTGAACATTATTGGCCCTAGTTGACCATCAATCACCCTAATTGGCATTTAATAATGACAACTGAGCATCAAAAACCTTAAAATACCATCATTAGGCCTTATTGACCTTAAAGTATCACCATTGGCCCTAAATGAACAACATTGACCCTAGTTGAGCATCACTCATTTTATATTGACTTTCAATGATGATAACTGAGAATCAACGACTCAAATTCACAATCGTTGAGATAACTGACGTTATAGTATCATTATTTGGCCCTAATTATACACATCACTGACGCTAGTTGACCATTAATCACCCTGGTTCACCTTCAATGTCGATAATTGAGTATCAGGGACTCTAATTCACCTTCATTGGCTCTAATTGAATATCATTGACCCTAGTTGGATATCATTGACCCTTAATAGAATGTGATGGGTCATAATAGGTCACGCTAGGTCTTCATTAAGCGTATGATTTATGAATGCAGAGCACGAGGAAAAATTTCTCATCTTCATTAAGGTCATGCTAGGTCTTCATTAAGCGTCAGATGGGTCTTAGTAGGTCATGTTGGCCATCAATCACCCTATTTAACCTTTAATGACGATAATGAACATAAATGACCCTAATTCATGATATTGGGCAAAATTGACCATAAAGTACCATCATTGACCATACTTTAACTTTATCAATCCTAGTTGGTTATGAATCACCACATTAGATCTGTAATAATAACAATTGAGCGTGCACGTCCCTAATTAACAATATTGGGCCGAATTGACCAAAAAGTATCAAAGTTGGCCCTGATTGAACATTATTGACCCTCGTTGACCATCGGTCATAATTGAATTTTAATGATGGTAATTGAGCATAAGTTACCCTGATTAACCACAAAGTATCACTATTGGCCATAATTGAAAATCATGGACTCTAGTTGACCATCAATCACCCAAACTGACCTTTAACGATTGTAACTGAGCATAAACAACCATAATTCACCATCATTGGACCAAATTTGCCATAAAGTATCGTCACTAGCACGAATTTAACATCATTAATCCTAGTTGCCCGTCAATTACCAATACCACCACTAATGACACTAATTGACCATAAATTAACCTAATTCCCATGACTGGGCGTAGTTTGCCCCCTAACTGACCATAGTTTGGCTTCTAACTCACAGTTATTGGTGGTGAAAATTTGCGACCGAAGTTTAGTGGTCGAAAAATTTACGACTGAATTGCGACCGAAGTTTGGCGGTGGAAATATTTGCCACTGAATTGCGATCGAAGTTTAGCGGTGGAAACATTTGCGACTGAATTGTGACTGAAGTTTAGTGGTCGCAAAGTTTGCGACTAAAACTGAGTGGTCGTAAAATTTGTGATTGTTTTGCGACCGGTTTTTGTGTGGTCGCTAATTTATATTTTCGGTCGTGTAACGGTACCTCACTTACTTGAACCCGATAAAAATATCGACATTAAATTTTCCAAATAAAACCATTTTAGTTAACGTTCCTTATTGGGATCTCTCGTCCTTTAAATAAATCCCATCCGATTATTTATTAATATACGAACCTGCTTAGTTCGGGTATTACAAGTATTGAACCGAATCTGATCAAATTTTCATCATTATAATTAATTCCCAAATAAATTTTGTTTTCATTTAACAATCACCAACGAGTTCCTTTCGTCTCTTTGTGCAGTTGTACAGATTTACCTTTGTCCCGTTAATAATCCGGGTTATAAACGCACGAAGACTGAGGTGTTACATGCTACACGCCACACAAAGGACCTTAAAATGTGTAAAATAGTATTTTTTTTCTGGACCTGTGGGAACCTCTAGTTTCACATGCTTGTAGATGCTAAATAGAACAATGATCTTATTTGAAGTACAAATATATGGTGTTTTATTACATAAATTCCATGAGAATATAAAAGGACAAGTTAAAGTAACTTTGTTTGTCCAAAAGTGATGGCGAAAGCTATCAACCCTCCAATCAAAACCCTGAAACAGGACTTCAACACAGGAGTGCCGCCAATAACAGACCAAATCCATCCAAAAACTACTAGCGCTATGATCACCGTAGCCATCAGCACGCCCAACTTCATGTCATGGTCCAATATGAATGAACCAACAAGTAAAGGAGCAATTGCTCCTAATGAAAAAGCAACAGATGCTGCTATAGCTGCCCCTAATGGATTTGGGAGTTGTCGTTTCCCTTGTTCCTCTTGATTTCTTTTCATTCTCTTGTCTCTCAACCTTTGAGCCAATTCTATATCTAGTTGAGAGTACACTGAAACATATTCTCGTACAGCTATACTAACTGCACCCGCGACTAGATTAAGCAAGCCCAAAAGAAACTTGGCCTTAACATCTTTTGCGTCACTAACGCTCATCGTTAAACATGCTGCATAAACCAAGCCATCATTGGCTCCTAAAACAGCTGCACGAAGCCATTGTCCTCTGGGCGAGTAATCAAAGTACTCTTCTTGAAATAACTCGCGTTGTTTTTTCTCACGACATTGAACAACATCATCATTTTTATTAGTCCCCATGGACGCATCAACGGACTAAATATATATTACAGAAAGGCAGAAGGGGACTTAATTACATAACAGGAACTTGCTTGTCTTGAAAGAGTTTGATCATGTACAATGGATACTTATAGATGAAAGGAAAAAATAAACCTAAAATATTAGTCATTTGTTTGCACTTATCATTTTTTAGTTGATGCAAACACAACAGGATAATAATCAAGGAACTATACTTTTATGGTTGGACTTGCATTTGTAAAACTAATTAAGATTATAACTTTATGTTTTAAAAGTTTGTTAGTGTCACTAAAATATCTAAAAATACCCTCATTGGTTAACAAACTCAATCTTATTTTTCAGATTTTTCATACAAACCGAAGTTTCTTTCTGATGAAGTCACTAAACATTTTTGTTGAATACTTTCAACATAAAATAATTGATCAAGAAAGTAAAAAGCCTTACTTGTTGAAGATTGGATTTACTGTTTGATCACTAGTAGAAAATTGATTTTTAGAGGTGGTGTATATGGTTTTGAGAGGCGTTATACAACCGATTTAAAAGATATCGTCTGAAAAAATGACTTGTTTTTTAGGCTGTCTGGGAACCGCTCCAAATCAGTCCAAAATACTTGTAATATTTAATTTTTTGGCCTCATTTTATGAGGCGATTGATCCAAAAACAGCGCCAAATGTTTATATTTTGAGGCAGTTGGGAACCCGCCCAAAATAGACTTATAATTGGTTCATAATTCATTATTTTATTTTTTTCAAGCGCTCTAAAACATACCCTAAAAATGGCTTTAAAAAAAATAGGTGAAAGTTTTCAATATATACACCAAAAATACATTCTAGAAAGGAAGAAACATCGAAAAAATATCTAACAATCCTTATACAATTGGGAATAACATTAATTTTTAGTGATCATTTTTAGTGTTTGATCACTAATAGAAAAATGATTTTTAGAGGTGGTGTATATGGTTTTGAGAGGCGTTTTACGACCGCTTCAAAAGATATCGCCTAAAAAAATGACTTATATTTTTTAGACGGTAAACCACATCAGTCCAAAATACTTATCATATTTAATTTTTTAGCCTAATTTTATGAGGCAGTTGATCCAAAAACAGCTCAAAATATTAATTTTTTGAGGCAATTGGGAAGCCGCCCAAAATAGGTTTATAATTGGTTCATAATACATTATTTTATTTTTTGAGGCACCCTAAAACTGGGGAATAGGTGAAATTTTTTTAATGCACTAAAAATACATTCCAGAAAGGAAAAAAAACATTCAATCTAGAAAAAATATCTAACAATCCTTATACAATGGGGAACATAAAAGTCTACAACTAAATATCTAAACAGCAACAATTCCTAATTTATTTGGATCAAGATGAACATTATTAACATGTACGAGATTTATGTCCGATTTTCAAATACCTTTTAAAAAGCATCGGCATTAGGTAAGTGATTAACCTGTTGATCTCCTTTTGTGTAGTATAGCAATTTCGTTAACAAATCTAATAAGTAATAAATAAAAAAAGTTAGATTTAAAATAAATATTAGTGTGGTATACAAAGTATTAAAATATATTTAAATTACTTACACGACTGGGGAAAATTTTGTTGAAGCGCAAAAAGAAACTCAAACACATATTACTACTACCTTATTTAGCATGCTCGGCGACCATTAGGATTTTTTTTCTTTTTTCTATTTTTTTAACTTTTTTTATTACATATCGTTAGACATTGTTGTGTAAAGTATAAACAGCTATTGCACAATGTTTCTCACTTTATCCGGTCCACCAGGACCATATCTCTTCGATCTTCTCCCCAAAATCTATGGTTATTATCGGAGATTCATCTTGAACTTTTCGAAGATCGCCCTGCCTCTCACTACATTATCTCAGAAAAATAAACCTTTCATCTCGGAGCAGAAACAAGAAGAAGCATTCAAGCTACTTAAACAAAAATTGTGTAACTCCCCTATCTTAAGCCTCCCTGATGGCAATGACGATTTTGTGATCTATTGTGATGCTTCAAACCAATATCTTGGTTGCGTTCTGATGCAACGAGACAAAGTCATTGCTTATGCCTCTAGACAGCTCAAGGTCCATGAGAAAAATTACACCATCCACAACCTTGAGTTAGGTGCAGTAGTTTTTTTCTTTGAAAGTCTGGAAACACTACCTCTATGGCACCAAATGCGTGGTATACACCGACCACAAGACCTTACAACACATCCTTGACCAAAAAGAGCTAAACATGAGGCAAAGAAGTTGGGTAGAACTACTCAGCAATTACGATTGTGAGATTCGTTACCACCCGGGGAAAGCCAATGTCGTGGCTGACGCTCTTAGTCGTAAGGACAAGGTCAAACCCTCGCGAGTTCGATCCATGGGAATGATCATCCAAACCAGCCTCAAGAGCATGATTCTCGAAGCCCAAAATCAAACCCTTGCCAATGACGAGTTAAAGAAGGAACCGGCAAGATGTGATGAGAAACTCTTTGAATCCAAGCCTGGTGGACTCCTTTACCTCATGGGCCGTATATGGATCCCTAACTATGTTGAACTCTGAACTCTTATCCTTGTTGAAGCCCACAAGTCTTGATTTTCGATCCACCCAAGCACTGATAAAATGTATCATGATCTGAAAGAGTTTTATTGGTGGCCTTGAATGAAGAAATACATTGGTTTATATGTGGGTAATTATCTTACTTGTTCTAAAGTCAAGGCTGAACACCAGAAACCATATGGCCTGCTTCAACAACCTGAAATCCCTCAATGAAATGGGAACAGATCTCCATGGATTTTATCACTAAGCTTTCGCGCACTCCTAGTGGGCATGATTCTATTTGGGTCGTTGTGGAACGTCTGACCAAATCTGCTCAAGACCCTACAGCCTCTACTAGTTGAATTTCAGTGACGAAATTCTCTTAAATAAGGGAGACTAAGACATTTCTGATTTTCACTACTTGTACTCTTTCTAGACTTATCAATGAGAATCCACATGACATTTCATTTTACTTGAAATCCTATTCATACATTGTTACAATACTAGTTCACATGTGAAACATTACGTTTATGTTTGATTAAGACATATACTTAACTGTGATAGATTCATGGATCACACGTAGACTTAATTGATCATTATGACACATTAAATACACATGAACCACCCCATACATTTCAAACCAGTTCTTATAACTCAATCAAAGTGATTTGATGCCTAAAAGTACTAGTTAGTACTTTCGTGTGATCGTTCGCCTTTTAAACCGATGTTAACTGCGTACCGTCCACAACCAAAATATTCATCTAACATGACATTAATTTAAGTTTTAAATAATTAACATATTCATTTCTTTGTTTAAAACAACTTTTGTTTACAAAACTTTCCTTAATTAAATTCCGAATTATGAAAACCAAACGTTTTGTGCACCGATGCACCACTTGAATACTTGAGGGACCTAGATGTCTATTCTTAAACATTAATTTTGAAATTTTGGCTGATCTAGGGCTGAATGGCAGCTGAATTAGGGTTTACACCCTTGGCTTGCACTCCAAGTTCTTTCCATGTTTACATCCCTTCAACCATTAGTATAAATAGGACGCTTAGGAGCTTGATTTCTTTGCTAATTCTCCCTCAAACACTCCTAAACTCTCCTAAGTTGCAAAATCCCTGCCTAACCTTTGAAGAATTCGAAAATACCTTGGAGGATTCCAAGAGTTTGAAGATCAAACAAGTAAGTAACCTTCCAAAGTTTAATACTGTCTTTTAATTCATTTTTCTTCTTCCCCTCAATCTTTTTCTATTTTCTATCCATGATCACTTGATCATGTGAACCCTCAGCCTTAAAAACTCTCTAGAAATGTTAATCAAACTAACAAATCAAGCTAACAATCACCAACTATTAATCAAAGGATCCCGTTTGTAAATATGGCTATGTCATCGCATCCTGTGAATCCTCAAGACAACTATTGCAAAAGTGGATCTGCCGATGCTTTAGTATGTTCTTTCTAACTTAAAAACATGTTAATTATTCTGTATTATCACTTATACAAACTCACGTTAATGTTTCATAACCGAAAACTCACTTAAAAACCCTAAAAAGGTTGCATAAGTGCAAGCCTAGGTCTGGACGGAATGCATGGACCAACTTGTGACGACCATATCTTGGTCACTCAAAAAGAGTGATTTTTAAACCAAAGTCTAAGTTTAATGAGTCTCCTTTCCAAAGAATCTAATTTTGTAATTTTTGGACAAGATTAAGACCTTCAAAAAGAATTTATAAAATTATTGGTCCAATATGTTTTTGTTGACATAAATTTGTTTCAACTTTAATCAACCATAACTCACTCAATTCATGTCCAATTAACAAACTTTTTTTTAAAGGTTAATTCCTTTGAGTTAGCTTTCCAACCATGTAAGAATGGTCCCTTAACTCAAAGAACTCGTCCCTCAAAACATGCACACAAGATTAGTGTGCAATTCTAAACACATGATCTTGTGTCACGATTTTGGCACATTTGAGTTGCCCAAATTAAAAAAAATTCTTAACAAAAATTATTCCTTATAACTTCAATTTAAGATCTAGAGAATCTTACATTTTTCTGAATTCGTTTAATAGTTTTAAATCATGTTTTAGTCCAGCATAACATTCTGTAAAGTTTTGACTTTTACGAAACAAACCCTAATCCTTTAACTTTTAACATTCTTAATCCCCTGACTATTCTAATCCACCATTCAACCCTAAACGACTTATTATTTCCTTTAGGGCATCACTCTTAATGCGTTCGTTCACTCAAGCATATTCTCTCATCCAAGATTTGAGGTGAGATTCATAGCCCTTTTTCTTCTAATCTTTTAAGGTGGAACATGTAACAAGTAATTACAAAAGACATTTTTAGAACATACAATTTAAACAATTGGCAAAAACGTTTTCATACTCGACGTTAAAACAATATTTAACTATGGGAAACATGACTTCATAAACACGTTAAGGCCCTCTTTTTTAAACACATACACAATCATCAACTTGTTACAAGCCGACGGTAGTACAATTATAGCGTTATAGGTGTGACAAACCCACCCATCTTCCCGGCTAGGGGTTTGGGTGTAACATCCCGAAAATCCTTTAGCTAATGGGTCAGAGTAATAAGGAAGTATATTATCTTTTAAACCACTTCGACTATAACGATTTTGAGAAAAGCTTAGTCTATCAAAGTTCGGGGACCTGGTTAGCAGTTATTGTAAAGGTTCGAGTTGGGAACGCATTAAAATTATCAAGAGGGACCCGACATGTAACATTCTGAGGTTTATAAACCAAATTACGCTAAACCCTAAGCCATATTCGACTTAAGGTCTTGCGACAGCGAGGGCAGAGACGCGGAGGGAGAAGGAGGCCGGACTAGGGAGGCTTCACGGCGGACCAGTGGTGGTAGCAAGAAAGGGAAGAACGCCAAGCGTAAGGAAACCTATCCATTTATCATTATTTTGTATATGCGAACCCGACTAGGGTTTTAGTCTGGTGCTCGGCCAAGAGCGACAGGAAGAACAAGGGGAGATGGTAGTCGACTATTGACTCATCATTATCACTATAATTCTAAGAAAAATCATAAACGCCCGGCCGAGGTTGCTTAACATCTTGCAGAACCGAAGGTGGGACTAAGACGTCAATTTTTGTCCCCGGTTCTGTCTGCGATTTCTACAAAATATCATCCTCACAAGACAAGTGTAAAATCGTATGGATTATTGTGATCTTGCACACTGTCGGTATAGAATTCATCAATAATGCAATCAAGGTCAGAATACTTACTTGGATATGGGATTTGTGTTGCACGTTCTGTCACTGTTACCTTCACTTCGTCCCTTGTTGCCTCCAGTTCTGGAATTTCCAGAATCACTTCTCATGATGCAGTTTCAGTTCCGATGACATTTCCTTCACGATCATAAATCACATGCTCCATATTCGTCGGCCAATGTGATCCAATGCGAGCTATTATTGCCTGGATTTCTTTCTCACATTGCTCATTTGCCTCTTTGCACCAGGCATTCAACTCCTATTGAGTTCTATATCCATCATATGGTCGTACCTAAGGATAAGAATGATTATAGTAGTCTGCAGAATATCCCGATGAATATATGCAATGAGTAAAATGGGGTCCTCCACAAATCTCACACATAATGACAAAAATAATTGGACAAACTCAAGATACAAGCTAGACACACTAAAAACAAAGACTCACAAAAGGACACACAAACTAGACTCAACAAAATAGAAAATACTCAAAACACAAAAAGATCAATTAATCAGTTAAGTTCAATCAAAGCTAGATACGCTATCGCCTAAGTATCCCCGGCAACGGCGCCAAAAACTTGATGTGTGCTGGACGGTCAATAAAAACTAACTATAAAACTTAACCTAGACACTCTAGCTTTAAATTTATAAATCTAGACTCAACCTAATACTTGACCACACAATCGGCAAGTGTATCGATCAATGTAGAAAAGTCTAATGAAAGTCTGGATATCACGAGACACTGGTGACAACTCTATCTAGACTCTGACTCAACTATCTAAACTGAATAATATTGGGGGGTTTTGTGTTTAACTATGAATATACTATTGAACTCCTAACTAACGATAACCAAATATAAAGCAACAGACTTTAGATGAATCACAAATAGGGGAAGCACTGCCTAGACCGTGAATCCTATGCATGTAACATGAAAATCTCTCGGATACGGAAACTATGATGGAACCGGGCTCTTAGAATACGACACACTTAGACAACCTAGTGGATCCCGGATCATTCTCCAGGTGTGACCAAAGAGGAAACCCTAAAGGATGAGTAAAACTCATCGGTTAGTTAGATCACCTTTCAGCTATCTCCAACAACACTAAAGTACTCGCTAGATAGATTACCTCTCAGTCTCACTATCTCAATACACCTCTCAGTGCACGGAGTAACTTGAATTCACTTGACAAGACACGAAATAACAGTGACACTAGGAAACCCTCCTTTCAGAGCAGTTGACCTAAAAACCCTAACACCAAAGATTACCTATCTACTTCTCACCTCTCAGTTGTTGAAGCAGGCAGAATACCTAACCCTAACAGATTCTCAATTGATGTTCCTATGGATACAACGTTAGTAGACCATAAACTAATCACGTGCACAAAGCTAGTGACCTAATATGCGACCATACATGAAAGACATTCATAAAGCAGCATATGGAACATTCAATAGATTATCAATCAAGATCAAATACGCATATACATCTCATCAAACGAAACAAGTTCTTTACTTTAATATTAATCCATCAACAAGAAACCAAAATCCGAAAGAAATCAAGTTAACATAACATAATCATCAAAATCTAGGTAGTTCAAGAAATCTAGCTACTACCATCATTAAAACATCAACACAAAGTCTAATATCCATAATCATGGTGCAAGATAGATGAATCAAATAACAAAAGATAAGAAACATAAACCAAAAAGACGATAATCCAATCGATCCACGCATCCAACGCTTCAATCCTTGATCCCTTGAGACTTCTCCCACTTGAAATCGCCATAAAGGTTGTTTCTTTAAGACTGGAATCGCTTGTCAAACCCTAGGAACGAACCCAACCTTTTATACCTTAAAAATAGGTCAAAAAGCCCGTATCTGGGGTCTCTGGCATACTGCGGGGGTTCTGGCAAGTCTCTCGCATACCGCGAGAGACAAAATAGTCACGCAGGTTTTCCGATCCCTCACGTACCGTTAGAAAATGGGCCCCAAGCCTCGCGTACTGTGAGGAGATAACTTGATTTTTGGATTCCTCTCGTTGAGCTACCCCAAATCGACATAAAATGGGCCCTGTAACTAATTTTTTAGCCCGAGATATGCCTTTTTAAAGTTGGACTCTTTCCCGACTTTTTCCGTTTCTCATCCCGGGTGCTCGTGTGCTCGTTTCTTCACAGTTCTTGATCATTTAAGCTCCAAAGTGACCCAATTACCTACAAAACAAATGAAAACGCTACGACATAGGGCAGAAATGCATGTGTGCTTTGCAACACATCAGCATGCATGCAATAAGGACCCGACATGGGTTCATGCGTTCACATGGTAGGACCTTCTCATTGCATGGATTGCATGTGGGTACGAGACCCGGTACGAGTACGCGTGCTCTCGTGAGATTTTAGTTGCATGGTCACGTGGGTTGAAACCAGT
The DNA here is from genome assembly GCA_023525975.1 of Smallanthus sonchifolius. Taxonomy (NCBI): domain Eukaryota; kingdom Viridiplantae; phylum Streptophyta; class Magnoliopsida; order Asterales; family Asteraceae; genus Smallanthus; species Smallanthus sonchifolius. The sequence goes on from CM042043.1 coordinate 25,710,713, forward strand.
TCCGAGGTGCGAGTTCCAGGCGGGTCAAGGATGGTTCGGATCACATTAACGTGTGAAATTAGGGTGTTGAGGGGATGATATGGAGAGAGAATAAGACCGAGTCTCAAAGTTTATCTTATTTGAACGTTACACGACGTATGCTTAGAACGAATTCTGATCATGTGATCACGCGTTGTCAGGATGGAATTCGAGTGTGGGCAGATGAGTTGCAGAGCAAGGACTAAGACTCAGCATAACCGGTGAGTTTCTAATCCCCTACTTTAAATGTTTTTTACTGTTTTGGGGCTATCGTATACACTTTCAAGAAATGTTAATATATTAATCGTGCTAAGGGTTTGGGGTTCTAATCCGATGGGTTTGATATGCAATGATTGTTTAGGAGTCATAGGGTCTATGGTGTGTCCATAGAAATAGGCGAGCTAGAGATATGAGTTATTAATGTGTGGTGTATTAAGGGTTGGTTAGGGAGTGTCGGGCTTTAAGCTAAATGCTTATGATTAAATATGAGATACACTATCCTAGTGTTATGCGCGTGATGCAAGTATAGTTAATGGGTCATGTAAATGATAGTATGATGTTATGTCTTATGTGTTTATATCTGTGTTGTTTATTTATGTTGTTGTCGTTGTGGCACGACGCGTATTGTGTTTGCGTCTTTGTCTTATGACACGGAAAACGGGATTGTGAAGGACGAAGTCCTTCAGGAAGTCACCAACGGTGACATCATTTAACAGGTGAATGATGAGCTCGGGTGTGTATAATGCCCTGACGTGGGTAACCCTAACGAGGGTAACCCTGACGAGGGTTCATTGACGAGGTATGTGTTTGTATGCAAATGTATTTGTATTAAATTGCTTGCAAGTGTGGAATCTTATTTATTGTGCATGATATATTAATGTGATATTTAGATATTTAAATGGTGGTGTGTAGAATTAGACCGACTGTGTCACACCCCAACTGACGGCGGAACATATAGACTGTTCAAAAGCTCATGATCAAACTAAATTGCATAACTTTATTAAACTGATTTAAAAGTACAAATACATATTGTTCAGACAACAAAAGTTAACAGCAATTCCAATTTATTTGTCACTAGGTCCATAAGCTCCTAAGTGATAAACTTGTACTTCAAACATTTCCACCTGAAACATGTTAAAAATGAAAGGGTCAACTATAAATAGTTGGTGAGCATACATAGGTTTAAATATCTTAAGTAGTTTTCAAGTGTTGTATACAATTCATGTGACACATGGTAAATAAAGCATTTATGGAGAATCTATAGTTAAACTGGGTGTACAATCAAACCTTGTGACTGAGGCATAACACACATGTTACCCTAATGTAATGTCGGTAACAATCACCCTACCTGGGTGGGTTTGTCAGACACAATAGATCTATCAATATTACCGTTGGCTTGTACAGAGTTAATGATCGCACGAGTGTGTCATTTATATGTAGTTTCAACTTATAGCATTCAAGCATAAAGCACAAATTACACAAATGGTAATAATGTAGAATTGTATATTGTAATTGCAAATAGTTTTCAATGCAAATCATGTTTCACCCCAAATGTAAAAAAATTAATAAGGGGCTATGTAAACTCACTTATATTAATTGTTGTAGATGACACAAACAATAGTTAGCACAAGTGATTTGCAAATCACAAGATTAACCTAGAGTTGAATTATATTAATTTAATCAATGACATGCACAAAGTCTAATGCAAAGTCTAGGGTTAAACGGGATTTCAGGGCGGGGATCTGTAAAAATGTGTTTGTGTAATTTCATGAAACGGATGTGTGCAAGTTGATGTTTGAATAAAGAGTTTTATAACAAAGATGTGGATTCAAGGTATGAATTAAGTAATAATTGACTTAGGGTTTTTGTTAAAATAGATAAATAATTTAAATAAATAAATTCTTTTTATTTATTTAGTATTATAATAATGTGTCATTAAAAAGAAGGGGTGTAAATATATATTCGTGTATATATATTTAAGAAATTATATTTTAAATATAATTTGAACTCTAAATGAATTATAAACGTAACGAGGTAACGAATTTAAATTAAAAAGTTCTTTTTATTTATTTATTTATTATTGAAAAAGTATGTTAGTGTAAATATATATATTAATCTATATTTAGGAAAAAATTGTATTTGTTTAAATAAGGCTTAAACCCTAATATATATAATTAATAAAAAATGATTTATAAAATTTGTTTTATGAAATGTTCATGTATTTTATAAAAATCTTGTCATAATTTTCTTTATAAAATTAGGTATTTTAAATGTTTTGTTTTGTAATTAAATAATTTAATTTAAGATAAACTTTTAAATGATTTTTATATTTAAAAATAAGATTCTAACCAATTTAAATTGTAAAAATAGATGTTTCTCATTCAAAATTGTTAATTATGGTACTAATCAGTTCCAAATGGCATATGTTTTATAAAATCATTATTGTTGCTAAAACTGTTAAAAAAATTACAGACCACCCCGTTCGAACCGGGTGGTTTATGTGTGTGTAACATGAACTACCACTGGACTAGAGGACTAATGCTGATAACAAACCGGTCCGCAATGGATTTACCATAAACTGGAAAGGGGATTGGGTCTGGTATCAGGAATAAACAAAAACGGGTCGGGTTTGTGGGTTTCGAACCCATCCCACCTGGTTCGGTGGCTTATCGGCCCGACCAGGTGGTTTCGCTGGTATAATAATGAAACCCACGAACCTAAATACATTGAATGAATCAAACCATAGTCCCTAAATCGAAACCCGCATGAACAGCTTACGAACTCAACATGAAATTGAATATGATACAACTTGTTATCACGAATTGATATGGGCTAATGGAATGCATCAAGTTACGAATCTAAGGGCATAATTCTTACATGATTTGGTAGAGCATTGGTGCCGACGATTGGGTCGAAGTCTCCGCTGTTCTTGGTGCTCGATCGAGGTACATAGATGTAATGTAGGTCGAGTGAGGGTTTAGAGAGTTTGTAGTGGGTTATGCAACGGTGAGAGAATGAATTAATTCTATTAATTTCATCTTAAAAGCTTGATTTGATTAGGTATTTGCAGATGATAGTTGTCGACACAAGTCACGTGTTAATTCGATGTTTGGGGAAGAATTGGGTCATGTTTTGGGACTGAACACACGCGAAATCAATCAAGGCGTGATTTGCTATCCTTAAACGTGTTTCAATTTCTGATTTGAAACCAAATTCGGCTCGGTTTGACTCTGATTAGTCAAACTATTTAAATTTTGAATTTGGCCGCGAGAATTGCTGAATTGGGTGTTAGTTGAGCTTGGAAATTGTCGATAGTTGTTCTAGTATTCGAGGCAAGTCCATATTTGGTAGGGTTTGATCGAATTCGGTGTTGAATTTCAAGAAAAAAGGAGTTGTTTGACTTTTAAAGTCAAACCTGGTCAAATGCTTGAATTTGGTCAAAATTAGGGATTATAGGGTTCAGTTTCAAGGGTAGGAGTTCAAGATTGGGAGTCCATGTGCACAAGGGGTTTCAAGACAAAAATTGAATGAGGTTCAACCTCAATTATTTGATTTAGACTTATTATAAATATTTATAAAGGTTTTTTTATACATCTCATAAAATCTACACTATATTTTATTAAAATTTATAAAACTAATTTTATTATTATAAATCTAGCATGACTTATTTGAATATATATATATGTATATATAATTTTTTAATACTAATAATTATTCTTATGTGATTCCTTTAATAATTCCAGATATATAAACATATTTGTATAAATGCATTATATGCCTATACATATCTATATACTTATGTAACACATATTGAAGAGTGTGAAAATATATAATTAGAGGCTTTAAGTCACCTTTTGAAGTAATTGATTTAATATGGCATATATGATAAGAGTTCACATGTATCATCTTAATTTACGTGCTCATTATATCAAAATATTTACTCATACATATGTATACATATGCTTACATGTGTTATAAAGAAAATAATATGTGATGCAAGGGTTGAAAATAATTGAATTAATACATATGTGTAAAATAATAAATAGTGTGACATATTGAGTTGAAAATTTTTGGGGTTTGAAAAATAGAACGTCATTATTGCACAAGCCAAAGTAAAATATTATAAGAAAATTATGGATGTTACAAACTGTTGTGTCGGGGTTGTGAGGTAGTGTCTATAAGTGTCGTGTCAGTTGAAATGTGGGAGCCTTTGTTAAGGCTGAGCAAGTTAGTGTTTATAGACTTATCATGTTGATTAAGTTTCGAGTTAATAAGGGTAGTAGGTTTCGTGTAACTAGTGTAGAAGAATTTAATTTGGATTGGTACAATTTACGGGGTTATATTTGTGGGGCGAGTCTTAGGTGGTGACTATTTCGGGACATCGTAAGATTGAAGGGTTATTCATATGAGAACAGTGTGCAGACATTCGTGAGGTAAGTATTGATTACGATAACAATTAATGTTTTAGTTAGACTTCCGTTGTAGTTTGAGTAATAATAATTGTATTTTAAAGAAAATAACATGTTATGAGAACCAACTGTAGGATGCCCGGGTCGAGATCTTACATTGGGTGATTGAAATCCGACACATATGCTTAGTTTAACCCGTGGGGAGTTGAACCGGAGAGGGCATGTCATTAGGTTTGGTTGTGGCTTAATATTGTGACGTTTTACTAATGTGAGTATGTGAAGTTTTGTCATGAATTGTATACATTTTTATCTTATTTTATAAAAACCTATGCATATCACAAACTTTTATAGTTGGCTCGTTTTATTACATGTTTCACAAAACACCGCGTAAGGATTTACTATGGACTTGCTCACGTAGGATGGCCTTATTATCAACTGAGGAAATTATATTTTATTATTTTAAGTAGTCTGCCTTTGAAAATATTATCTAGTTTGGTTTGATTGAGACTTATGTAATGAGAAATTTGACTCTATGAAATTTAATAGTAATTTTCTTTATTACCTTGGTTTCTTGATTCAGTTAGTCACGCACCGTGTTCAACGTGCACGGTGAGGGTATGACAACGAGTATTGTCAAGCTTCGATATGTTTCTCTTAACTACGCTCATTTAAACGACTTAAGTGATGTTTTTCCTTCAATTCCAACACAATTTATTTCTTGTGGTTTGGCCATTTTATCCACTTTCATCCAAAAACATTTTTTAGCTTTTTTGTCCATTATTTTTCAAAATCTAGCCATTTTCATCCACTGGCTAACTTCGTCTATATTTTAACGTTAAATTACAGGCAAATTTGTTTTTTCAAAAATTCTTCATTAATGCCATAGAGAGTGTAGAAGGTAGTTTAAAAGACCAAATTGCTCTTGATTTAACGTTAAAAAGTAGACGGAGTTAGTGAAGTGGATGAAAATGGCTAGATTTTGAAAAATTTAAGGACGAAAAAGCTAAAAAAAAAGTTTTTGAATAAACGTGTCTAAAACGGCCAAACACAGAGACGAAAATGATACTTTACTCTAATAGTTTAGTTTTATATTTCCTTTTATTAACATTCTTTTAACAAGGGATGTGAACAGTACAAAATGATGGTTTGTTAGGTTGGGTGGTTGGGACAAATCTTTGTTAGTATTTAATTGTTTCTATTTCATATAAGACACAAAAGTTGTCATTGTCCTAGTGGTGGCCACGAAGTGGTATCTCCCACCAACTCAGGTTCAAAACTTGGGAGGTGGGTATCTATTTAGGCTTTTTTTTGTTATTTAATGGGTCTTTTTTCGTTTAATTTTTTGCAGTTCTTATTAATCTTACTTTTTTGTTATATGACTTTTACGTTATAACACCTAACGCTTTCGTGCGTAATGCAGTTTCTCCCCCTATTTAAGTACATTTAAGAGCATTCCCATCAGTTTTTCTATTCACATCTTTATAATTACACTAAAAATTACTACTTTTTCTCTCTACTTTATAATTAAATAATACTTTTTTATACTTTTATCATTACCTTTTCTCTCTCCTCCACTCACAACACTTTCAAAAAATATTAAAAAATATATGCAGGTGACCAGTGTTTTTCCCAAATTTATAAAAAATTATACCTTTTCTTGTAAGACATAGTTTTATTATGTGGCTTTTATAATCTTTTATCTAATTATTAAATGATCAATTGAATTATTTATTTATTTATTTATTAAACTCTAGCTAGTAATTAGTTGATTAGCCTAATTACTTTTAATGACCTATTAATGGGTTTCCCCTTGAGTGTACATATATAAAGAGAGATAGCTAGAGAGAATTGACTAATGAATCAATTACCACTAACACCTAAATTCGTCCCTGATGTGTCTATTTCAATATATAAAAATATAAATAAATATATTTTTAGATTAATTGATTTCACGAGATCAGGTTTTAAATTTATAAAGTAAAATGATAATTACGTTAACTTAAAACACACACAATAGGCAAGTGTACCTATCGCAGCGTAATATAGTTAGGTAAGAACCAAGTATCGAACCAATGGCCTTGGTCGAGTTCCAATACTCAACTTTTGTTATCGTTTAGCCGGATTAATTAGTAGGTGGGTTTTGTGTGCTTGTGAAGCCGAAAAGTAAATGACGGTAAAGTAAATAACATAAAAGTAAAAATGTGCGTGAAGTGTATAACAGAAATGTAACTAGCAGAATAGTAAATAGCATAAGAGTAAATAAGGCGAAAATGATCAGATTACGAAATGTATTGCTTCGGGATTCGAATCAGCTTGATACATGATGATGTTAAGTTAACAAATTCAGTGGTATGACTACTACAAACTTGTGACCCGGGTCACCGCTAGAGCCTCGTCCTCACGACATTTGATTTGCAAATTATATTCTTTAAAAAGTGGTAGTGCATCCCGTTAGGGACAACATTTACCCTCAACCCATCGAATGGTCATCTTCGGGTTGGATAAAGACATTGGACTCAAAATGCTTTATATTAAGTTAAATAGTTGATTATATTTTGCTCACCGGGAGGCGGTGTAACAATGGAACCAAGTATAAAGACGTACCGTTTCCAACATGAGTTCACCAATTCTTGGTCGCATAATAATCTCGTATAAACACGTACAATCTTAGAAGTATAGACCAAGCCTTGGCTTATCAATCTTTTCTCATATAAAGACGTACGAGTTTCAAAGGAAGTTTGATTAAAAAGGGTTTTACGATCTTCCTCTTTAAAATCACGACACTCACAAATATAAAGACAGATTTAGACAATAATAAAAGCCTATCAAGAGATGGTTTTTGAGGACGAATTAGTTAAAGATATAAACATACCACTTCATTAATAAGTTAAACATTAACATGCACCAAACATCATCTTCACCCTAGCAATACAACGAAGTTTTAGCCAAGAATGGCCATAACGACTAGCGTAAAGATGAGTTTCGTAGGTTCCCCTATTGTGGAACAAGAAGGAAGAGCCCCTCTACTCTCTACTCTCTACTCTAACTAAGAGAATGCTCTCTTCATGAGTGTAGTTTCTCTCTGGATTGGTGTGTGGAATGAACAACCCAAGCCTCCTATTTATAGGCCTCAAGATATGTAATGCACGGCCGTGCATTGGGTTGCACGGTCATGCAAAGACCCAGGGAATCAAACAAGGTACAGAGGACATGATACCGGGTCGTGGGGAGCAGACATGGGCAATGCACGACCGTGCATTGGGATGCACGGCCGTGCAACCCACCTTTTCTCCCTAGCTTTGTCTTGTAGCTTCTTGTTGACTATTGTTGACCAATTTTGACTTCTTGGGGGTCAATTCTCCGGGAATGAACCTTCTAGAAGCTTGAATTATTGGTGTTCTTGATAGGATTTAGCTTGATTTGTATTATTAACACCAAATAACCTGCAATTATCAAATATTTATATTTTAAGCACAAATTGCATGGTTATTATTCAATTTAGTACTATAATGTTGGATTATTATGTATGTAAAATATGTATAAATGATGACATATCATAACACCCCACACTTAAAATTTGCTTGTCCTCAAGCAAACTCATGCATGATCACACCCATAACTAAAAACTTTACAAGGGTAATGGAATTTCAACTAGTGTTGAGACTCCGGGATAACTCTGAGTTGCTTATTCTATTTTTGTGTTTTTCTTGTTTTGAGATGATGGATTCCATCACAAGCCTACTAGAACGTTGACTATGCAAAAACTCCTCACTACTCACAATGTTCACTCAACTCTAGGGTCATATATATGGATAATATAAGTTAAGTGGAACACTCGAGTTCGAATTGAATTATGCAATGGTCATAAGCTAGTATGCAAATCAAGTCTCCACCGACTAACTAAGTAGTATGCATGAATCAAGAGGACTTTAAAGGGTTTTAATGTGGCTAAAGTAAAACTAAGGGTGAAAATGAAAATCTTTTTGGATTTTTAGGGGTTTAAAAGGGTTTGAAGGGCTGCAACTATCGCGAAACACTCAGGTACGGCCTCATGGCTTAAATGGTAAAGACTAAAAGTTCCATCTACAGTACTCAGATCATGAGGGCATAACTAATCTGAGGGCTCGTTTATGGTCAGATTGGCAAGACCAAGATCTCTCATCAGTGCAATCTCGTTCCTTATTGCGTAGTACACATTACTGCCTTTTCGTACGGTTCCTGCGTCTAGTCGCCTAACAGCACCTACTTCCATTAGGTATGTATACTCGCTTTGGGAGTGAGTTTGATTTTTGCTGCACTTTCCATCGTGGCTCCAGTTGCCACACTTTCTATATATGCCGTATCTTTTGGCTCTTCTTTTGGTGGCACTTTTTAACAAACCGCAAAATGGTGGCAATTGTTCTTGCTTGCGCCATCATTTTCTTACATCACTAGTTGCTTGAAAAATCTTTTCTCGGAGTTTGGTTGGTAATTCAGGCTTTGCGAAGTGAAGGCAGGAAAGCAAATTAAAATCGAAAGAATGCATGTCCAGTTCTTTAAGGTCTCCTGGAAAAAAGATAACTTTTTTTTTATCAAGACAACTTCTTCAGCATTCCTCCTTTCTCAATTTCCTTGAAATAATATTTCATTGAATTTTCCTGCAGATATTTCGGATAATTTCCTAATGCATCCACCATTTGTATATTCCAATTCTTCTGAGTCGGGCGGTTTCTTTCCAAATTTGTCCCGATGAACCTGTAATGATAACATAAGTTTCCCATTTCAAAGACAGTTAGCCAATAACCGGTGTTTGCGAAAAGCTGGTTGGGTGATAAGTGTGGGTTTAGAAAAGAAAAGGCTAAGGCTTAGAGGGCTATCTAGACGGATAATATTTTTGTGGTTTTTGGATAATAAGGGTGATAACGATCCTAGGTGCCTCAATCATTTTCATACTTTCACTAGTTTATGGTCTTGATATGTATAAGTCATACAAGTTCTAATTATGCATAAAATTCAATCGAATAAACACTCAATATACCAAACGAAAGAGCATGCAAAATAATGATAATAATGCTCGTGAAAAGGCTCAGATTATTCTCACATGGAAACGGATTGGATAGAGTTTAGAGATTTGTTATGCATAATTTTCGTTTGTTTCTACTTGCCATGTCTTCATTTTTTTTAATTAGGTGCAAACTCCAAGAGGTTTTGTTTAAAAAGGGTTTAAATATTTTTTTTGAAAATTTTTCGCGTTTTATAAAAGGTAAGTTTTTGTAATGTTTTAGTCAAATGGGTAGAAAATCACAAGTTAAATTTTACTGCTTTGAGCTTAACAGTTCTGAATCTATAATTCCCCACCCCACACTAAAAAGTGTGCATTGCCCTCAATGTACAAATGCATATAATGAAATGCTATGCAGGAATTTAAAAGCATGGAGTTTTAAGGGAAAAGAAAATGGTACTCCCCCGATCAATTCGGTGTATAACCTAAGGTCAAAGCTTATTGTTGTTGTCAGGCTATGCCTATCAGCTGCTTGTCAACGTTCTGCCGTATGCACCAACTTCTCAATTTATTCATGATCATCGGGTTGCCTCCCGAAGGCGCTACATTTATTTATGGGTCTTTAGCCCGACCCGTACGTGTGGCATCATGTAAGGCCCCAAACCCGGGAGGCCTCGCTTGTTGGGTTTACTCATTCACAAACATTTCTTAAACTTGAATATCTAATAACGTAGCGGAAAACTTTCATTTAAACATAACAGTAACATCGTCAAACATGCGGAAGTGTAAACATTGTCTAAACATAACATAACGTAATCAAAACATAACGGGATGCTACACTTCATAGATCAACCGGGTAACTCTTCATCGCTTGCCAAGCATCACCATTCATCGCCCATACATGCCCTTAACCTGAATGTGCATACAAAAAGTCGGCTACGCTGGTGAGTTCTAGTTTTAACATAAAACGTTAACTTCAAATAATTGCCAAAAACATAAATTCATACTTCATTTAATAAAAGCGTACGTAAAATAATGCAATAACAAAAACTTAACACATCATAACCCATAAGTCAACGAACATATCGAATATGCGCCTTCTCGTAACCGTCAATTCCAAACATCGCATACTGGTGGAATGACCTAAAGATCACCACCACTAGACCCTTCCACCATACTGTCCTTTGGACGGGAATCCTAGGGCCCGATACTTAGGTCATTTACCACCGAACTTCAAGCACGGCACCACAAGGATGACACGTACCAAACTTCAAGTACCGCACCCCGTAAGGCACAAGTACCAAACTTCAAGCACGACTACCCTGTAAGGTAAATCGTACCAACTTCAAGGATCACGATAATCCCCTTGGTGACCGTCATCACCCTATTTGTACAACAGTTGGCCAGCCACAAAGGCTCCTAAAAGGTAAAGGCCCATAACATACATCACATACCCATAACCTTCATTCCCTAAGGAATAATGACAGATTCATTCGTTTGTGACTTTCGTAAACATTCACCTCTTTTACTTCAAAACTTCAGTTAAAGCATTCATACGTTTTATTAAAAATCATTCATTCATTCATAAACACTTCGTAAACTTCTTTTGGCAAAATATTTCATAAACACTTCTTTCGTAACCTTTCCTTCCAAAACATCGTTCATAAACATCATTTTATAAAACGTCACATACATCATTCATAAACATCGTTTTATAAAATAGTCACATCGTTACGTATGCTCACCAGCCCAAAAATATTATTCAAAACATTTAAAAGAGGGCTTCTAGAACTCACCTGATAAGCTAATCTGGGTTGTCCTAAACAAAGGTCCAACAACGTCACTTCCTATGTGAATTGATTAGTTAAATACACATCAGACCAATCCCGACTCTAACGGTTTAACCATTCTGAATTAGGCGAACATACTGACTTGACTAACCATCATGATGCCTGCGCACTTAGCAAGTGCGCAGGGCCTTGTTCTTGCGTACTTAATAAGTGCGCAGACTTCAATTCATGCGTACTTGATAAGTACGCAGTCTTTGCTTCATGCGTACTTGATAAGTACGGAAGACCTGCTTCTTGCGTACTTGATAAGTACGCAGGACCTTCTTCTTGTGTACTTGATAAGTACGTGGGACCTTCTTCTCCGCAAAAACCCTAACTTTTTGCACGCAGATCTGATTACGTCAAGATCCCGAATTTTTTTGTTCAAAACGTTTGTTTTTCCTTCTAGATGCTAGATCTATGTTCATTTTCAAGTTTTATTCGTAAAAACGTTACCTTTTCATCCAAAACCAGAATACCTGAAAGTAATCAAAAACTCAGATCTAGGCCAAACCGTTCCTGTATCGAGCTTTTGATTCGTAGGTTATCTCTACGGTCGATCTTTCACTTTCTCTCTCTACGGTTTCTCTCTCTAGATTCTTGCAAATGAGAGAAATGGAGGTGACTTGGGCTTTTTATAAGGAGGCTCCTCCCCATTATGCGCCACCCTCAAGTTCGCCAGGCCCATCCAGCCCGACCCGTCATGTCGCGTTCATTTTTTTCTTTTCGTCTCGCGTTTACCCGTTATTATAACTCGTCGTTTTATTTTTGGGATGTTACAAGTCTACCCCCTTAAAATAGGTTTCGTCCCCGAAACCTATCATAAGTCAAATAGTTGAGGGTAAGACTCCCTCATATCCGTCTCCGTTTCCCAAGTGGCTTCCGATCCCTTTCGATGTTTCCATTGGACTTTAACCATTTGGATAACTTTATTACGTAAATGTTTCTCCTTCCGATCTAGGATGGCCACGGGTTCTTCGATGTAGTTAAGGCTGTTGTCGACCTCGATGTCAGTAAGTGGTACGTGAGCCGATTCATCCGCCAAACACTTTCGCAAGAGTGATACATGGAAGGTAGGATGAATCCCACTTAACTCATCAGGCAACTCCAACCGATAAGCGACTTCACCGACCCGTGCCATTATCCTGAATGGTCCGACAAACTTCGGACTTAACTTTCCTCTATTTTTGAATAGTATGATTCCCTTCCATGGCGACACTTTCAATATTACTCTGTCCCCAATATCAAACTCAATAGGCCTTCATCGTTTATCCGCATAGGATTTCTGATGATCTTGTGCGGCATTCATTCGTACTTTGATTTGATCAAACCTTTCCAACGTTTCTCTTACGACTTCAAGACTTCCTAGTTCCTTCTGTCCGATCTCACCCGAACAAACCGGGCTCCTACATCTCCTCCCATACAACATTTCGTAAGGCGGCATGCCTATCGTCATGTGATAACTGTTGTTGTAGGAGAATTCGGCTAACAGCAGATGACTGTCCCAACTGCTGCCAAAATCGATAATACAAGCACGAAGCATATCCTCCAATGTCTGAATGGTCCTTTCGTACTGACCATCCGTTTGTGGGTGGTATGCGGTGCTAACATTGAGTCTCGTGCCCATCGCCTCGTGAAATCTTTTCCAGAACCTTGATGTGAATCCGATGTCCCGGTCAGATGCGATCGTCAAAGGCATCCCATGCCGTGCTACTACTTCGTTAATAATTACTTCCGCTAACCTCTCCGATGAGAACGTCTCGCGAATAGGTAGGAAATGAGCACTCTTAGTTAAACGGTCCACAATTACCCAAATGGTGTCATGACCTTTAGCTGTGCGAGGTAGCTTGGTTATGAAGTCCATGGTAATGTGTTCCCACTTCCATTTCGGTATATCAAGTGGTTGAATCTTTCCATAAGGTTTCTGGTGTTCAGCCTTTACTTGCGAGCAAGTCAAGCACTTGCTTACGTAGTTTGTCACTTCGTGTTTTATTTCAGGCCACCAGTATTCCTTCCTCAGATCTTGGTACATTTTGTTGGTACCAGGATGGATAGAGTAATCCAAGATTTTGGTCCTAAGCTCGCTACCCATAGGTATCCATACCCGCCCAAAACATGTACTAACACCAAGGGTGTTATATTCCAACTTGTCTTGTTGGCCAACCATTCTTTCCTCCTTTATGTTTTCTTTCTTATGTGCTTCATATTGAGCTCTTTCAATTTCCCTCATCACATATGATGTTACCACCAACTGGAAAGCTTTCACTCTAATAGGAGTAGGCACATCCTTTTGGCTTAGAGTGTCAGCCACCACGTTTGCCTTTCCAGGATGGTATATGATTTCACAGTCATAGCCTTTCAATAGTTCCAACCATCGTCTCTGCCTCATATTAAGTTCTCTTTTTTCGAAGAAGTACTTCAAACTTTTGTGGTCGGAGTAAATAGTAAACTTCACCCCATAAAGGTAGTGCCTCCAGATTTTCAATGCGAATACAACAACAACAACAAGTTCCAAATCGTGAGTCGGATAATTGGCTTCGTGAATCTTCAACTGTCATGACGCATACGCGATCACTCTCCCGCGTTGCATCAATACGCATCCCAATCCTTGACCCGAAGCGTCAGGGTATACCACTAAGTCTTCATTGCCCTTGGGAAGGGCCAAGATTAGAACTTGGGTTAGCTTCTCCTTCAATTCCTTAAACGCCTCATCCTGGTTCGAACCCCATTCGTACTTTACCTCCTTCTAAGTCAACTTTGTCAACGACGAAGCTATTTTCAAGAAATCCTAGATGAATCTCTGATAGTAGCCTGCCAATCCCAAGAAACTACGGATTTCGTTGGCGTCTTAGGAATATTCCATCCCTTACCGTCATTATCTTTGCTGGGTCAACCATAATGTCGTTCGGGTTAAGGACGTGACCTTGGAATTGGACTTCCCTAAGCCAGAACGCGCATTTGGAGAACTTAGCATACAACTTTTCCTTCTTCAGAGCCTCCAACACCTCCTTTAAGTGACATGCGTGATCACCCTCATTCTTGGAGTAGATGAGGATATCATCGATGAACACGATTACCGATCGGTCCAGCATCGGTTGACACACCCTATTCATCAAATCCATGAACGTTGCGGGGGCGTTCGTCAATCCGAAAGACATTACGCGGAACTCGAAATGTCCATAACACATGCGAAATGCAGTTTTCGGTATGTCTTCTTCCCTCACCTTCAACTAATGGTACCTGGATCGAAGGTTGATTTTTGAGAACCAACTTGCGCCTTGCAATTGATCGAACAGGTCATCGATCCTTGGTAAAGGGTACTTGCTCTTCACCGTGCGTTTGTCCAAATCGCGATAATCAATACACATTCTCATCGAACCGTCTTTCTTCTTCACAAACAACACTGGAGCACCCCATGGTGAGATGCTCGGTTGGATAAATCCTTTCTCAAGTAAGGCGTCTAGCTATGCCATTAGCTCTTTCATCTTCACTGGTGCTAGTCGATATGGAGCCTTAGCCATGGGTTGGGCATCTGGTACTAAGTCAATTCAGAACTCAATTTCTTTGTCGGGTGGTATCGTAGGCAAGTCCTTTGGAAACACCTCCGGGTACTCGCGTACCACGGGTACATCGTCTAGTTCCTTCACGTCCTTACACTTGTCAATCACGTACACCAGATAGGCCTCGCATCTGCGCCTTAGGTAATTTGCTGCCTTGATCATTGAGATGACATTAGTCATCGGGGCATCACGATCTCCAAAAACCTCGACTTCGCTACCATCCGGAGCCTTGAGTCGGATTATCTTTCGTTTGCATATAATTTGCGCTTCATTGGCAGTTAGCCAATCCATACCTAACAAGACATCGAACCCACCCAAAACCATAACAAACAACCTGACGGGAAATCTATGGCCTTCTATTTTTATCGTGGAATTGTCAACTACATCGGTTACTCTCGCAATCCTACCCTCCGCGGTTTCTACGCTAAAGGCCCTTTCTAGCTTACTGACAGTGTATTTCACTTGTTTACAAAAAGTCGCAGATATAAAACTCTTACTGGCACTCGAATCAAATAACACTGAAATAAAAGTGTTGTCAAGGATGAACGTACTTGACGCCACGTCGGGGTCCACCATGGTCTGTTCTTGCGTTAGCGCGTACGCACGAGTCTTTGCTCGGGGCCTCTCTTCTTTCTTATCCGGGCCTTTCCCCTTCCTGGCTTCACCCATCCTAGGCTTGGTGCATTCCCGGCTCATATGACCACTCTCCCCATAATTGTAGCATTTGAAGCCTTACGGGCATTCACGGGAGTAGTGTCCGGTCTTGCCGCATTTAAAGCACAGATTTGACCCTAGCCGACATTCACTCGCGTGTCTTACCCTATATTCCACACGTTTCGCCTACCCTTGCATGTTTGTCCCGAGCCCCAAACAACTTCCCACCCGATCGCTTAGCGGGAAAACTCAGCTTCTTCTTAGGCTCTTCAATGGAAACGACATTGAGCGCCAGATCATCAAATACCACGTCGCTCAGTTCTACTACCGAATCACAGGTAGTAGGGGCGTTTTCCTTAAGACAGGTGTGGACCTGTTCCGGCAGCCCTTGAATGTAGCAGGCAATCTTTCTTTCCTCAGTCGTGACAAGATGTGGCACCAGACGTGCCAGTTCATTGAACCGTGTGGTGTACTGCCTGTGCGTCATGCTCCTGGCCTTAATCCCCAGAAATTCCCTTTCTACCTTTTTGATCTCATTCCTTGGACTAAAATTCTTGATCACCAAAGTTTTCAAATCAGTCCACATCATCGCATCCACAGCCTCGTCCCCCTTGGCTTGACGTACACCATCCCACCAATGGAATGCTTCCTCTCTCAAGGAATTAGCAACAAATTTCAAAACTTGATTCGCTCGACACTCGCTCAGACGAATGGTAGCTTCCATACGGATTACCCAATCAAAAGTAGCCACCGCGTCCTTTTTCCCAGTCAGGACCGGCGGGTCACATGCCTTAAAGGACTTATAGTCGCAACCACGGTTAAGCGGTGCGTTGACTGCCTCAGTGTTCGGGGTACCAACCCTCGTGTTAGACCCACCCGTCTCATTAGCCTTCTTTAATGCTTCTGCCAACAATCCTGGTAAAGAAACCTTCATCAACTCAGTGAACTCGCGTGCCAGAGCCGCTCTCACTTCCGGTTCAAAAGTGAATTGTTGTTCTTCGACATGAGTCGGCTCAGTCCCGTGCGTACTAACTTCTGGCTCAGTGTGAACACTCCTTCTTCACTCTTGGCGCGTAGGGGTCCTGCCGCGCCCACCGTTCCGACCACCGGTACGAACACCGGTATGGCCCCCACCATGCCTTCCATTTCCTCTCCTTGCCATTTCATTCTATAAGACAAGGAATCCAATGTCATCATGCTAGTTAACAAATAGAATTCAACAAGCACTGTAAGATGTTAATATACACTGGCCATCTGCAATTAACCATTACACTACCTTTCGATTTCTATTTGACCACCTTTGTGATTCCATTAGAACCCAAGTCCTTACCTAACCCTTTCTATGGCATGCTATATATGTAAATATACACTACCTTCATACCTGATGATGTGGCTCGAGTTACTCGTACCGGCATCCTTCCGGTCCCATTCACAGTTTAAGTTTAGACACTGGAGTGTCCAAATCTCTCAAACTATTGCTCTGATACCAACTTGTAAGGCCTCAAACCCGGGAGGCCTCACTTGTTGGGTTTACTCATTCACAAACACTTCTTAAACTTGAATATCAAATAACGTAATGGAAAACTTTCATTTAAGCATAACAGTAACATCGTCAAACATGCGGAAGTGTAAACATTGTCTAAACATAACATAACGTAATCAAAACATAACGGGATGCCAGACTTCATAGATCGACCGGGTAACTCTTCATCGCTTGCCAAGCATCACCATTCATCGCCCATACCTGCCCTTAACCTGAATGTGGATACAAAAAGTCAGCTACGCTGGTGAGTTCTAGTTTTAACATAAAACGTTAACTTCAAATAATTGCCAAAAACATAACTTCATACTTCATTTAATAAAAGCGTACGTAAAATAATGCAATAGCAAAAACATAACACATCATAACCCATAAGTCAATGAACATATCGAATCTGCGCCTTCCCGTAACCATCAATTCCAAACATCACATACTGGTGGAATGACCTAAAGATCACCACCACTAGGCCCTTCCACTGTACTGTCCATTGGGCGGGAATCCTAGGGCCCGATACTTAGGTCATTTACCACCAAACTTCAATCACGGCACTACAAGGATGACACGTACCAAATTTCAAGTACCGCACCCCGTAAGGCACAAATACCAAACTTCAAGCACGACTACACTGTAAGGTAAATCGTACCAACTTCAAGGATCATGATAATCCCCTTGGTGACCGTCATCACCCTATTTGTACGACAGTTGGCCAGCCACAAAGGCCCCTAAAAGGTAAAGGCCCATAAATATATCCCATACCCATAACCTTTATCCCCTAAGGAATAATGGTAGATTCGTTCGTTTGTGACTTTCGTAAACATTCACTTCTTTTACTTCAAAACTACAGTTAAAGCATTCGTACTTTTTATTAAAAATAATTCATTCATTCATAAACACTTCGTAAAATTCTTTTGGCAAAATATTTCATAAACACTTCTTTCGTAAACTTTCCTTCCAAAACATCATTCATAAACATCAATTTATAAAACGTCACATGCATCATTCATAAACATCGTTTTATAAAATAGTCACATCGTTACGTATGCACACCAGCCCAAAAATATTATTCAAAACATTTAAAAGAGTGCTTCTAGAACTCACCTGATAAGCTAATCTGGGTTGTCCTAAACAAAGGTCCAACAACGTCACTTCGATCTGAATTGATTAGTTAAATTCACAGCAGACCAATCCCGACTCTAACGGTTTAACCATTCTGAATTAGGCGAACATACTGACTTTACTAACCATCATGATGCATGTGCACTTAGCAAGTGCGCAGGGCCTTGTTCTTGCGTACTTAAAAAGTGCGCAGACTTCGCTTCATGCGTACTTGATAAGTACGCAGGCTTCGCTTCATGCGTACTTGATAAGTACGCAGGCTTCGCTTCATGCGTACTTGATAAGTACGCAGGCTTCGCTTCATGCGTACTTGATAAGTACGCAGGCTTCGCTTCATGCGTACTTGATAAGTACGCAGGACCTGCTTCTTGCGTACTTGATAAGTTCGCAAGACCTTCTTCTTGCGTACTTGATAAGTACGTAGGACATTCTTCTTACGTACTTGATAAGTACGCAGGACCTTCTTCTCCGCAAAAACCCTAACTTTTTGCACGCAGATCTGATCACGTCAAGATACTGACTTTTTTGGTTCAAAACGTTCGTTTTTCCTTCTAGATGCTAGATCTATGTTCATTTTCAAGTTTTATTCATAAAAACGTTACATTTTCATCCAAAACCCGAAAATCCTAAAGTAATCAAAAACTCAGATCTAGGCCAAATCGTTACCTGTATCGAGCTTCTGATTCGTAGGTTATCTTCTGGTGCACTAGAGAATCCTTCCTTTGAAATCTCGAGTTGATCCTTCATTTTCTCTTTCTACGGTTTCTCTCTAGATTCTTGCAGATGAGAGAAATGGAGGTGACTTGGGCTTTTTATAGGGAGGCTCCTCCCCCTTATGCGCCACCCTCAAGTTCGCCAGGCCCATCCGGCCCGACCCGTCATGTCGCGTTCATTTATTCTTTTCGTCTTGCGTTTACCCGTTATTATAACTCGTCGTTTTATTTTCGGGATGTTACACATCAGTCTTTCTACAGGTGGGAGTGAACAACCTCCCCTATGTCTCTTGCTTCTTCATTCAGTTTTGGTAATTTATCGAAGTACTCATCGATCCAATTAGTGTTGTCAAGATCTTTGGTGAGATCAATTGCCGTAGGATCTGGTGCCTTTGGTTTGGTAAGATCAGGTGTTTTTCCTTTTTTCAAGTCCTTTGCTTTCTATAGTTGATAGTCCAGATTGGAGTCGATAAAGTGAGATATTTCAAGCGGATCACTTGACATGCATTCATATCCTCCGATGTTGTAGTTTACTGATTGTTTACCAATACGAAGCGTTAAAATTCCTTCATTCATGTCAATAACGGCTCTGGCGGTGGCTAAGAATGGACGACCCAAGATTAGTGGTACGTAGAAATCTTGTCTCATTTCTAAAACCATAAAGTCGGCAGGGAAGACAAACTTGCCAACTTTCACCAACAAATTCTCGATGACTCCTACAGGTGTTTTGACCAATCCATCTACGAGTTCAATGGTTTCATTAACCAGTTGCCCAATGTCGAGCTTTTGAAACATAGTGTATGGCATAACATTTACGCTTGCTCCTAGATATGTAATTGGTAGTGTCCCTATAGAACATGGTAAAGAGAATTTTCCCGGATCTAAAAGTTTCTTCGGGAGATTCCTTTCGATAAGAGCGACACAATAATTTGTTCTTTTTATCGCTTCTTCCATGTTTCTCTTGTTTGTGAGGAAATCCTTCAAGAAGCGTCCATATTTTGGCATAGTTTGTATGATATCCAAGAAGGGAATGTTGACATGGATTTGGCTCAAGAGTTCTATAAACTTGTCATATTGCTCATCAGTTTTCTACTTAACCAGCCTCCCTGGATATGGTATGTGAGAAGTTAACGTTCTTTTTGGTGGAGCTTTTGGAGGAAGGTCCATCGTAGGAGGTTGAATTACACTATGTTGTGCTTTCTGGGTGGATGAACTAGCGGGCTGTGGTTGAAGTGGCACTCTGGTGAATATCTCTCTCCTTGTTGATTGGACTTATTCTTCTGGCATAGGTGGTTCTGGTTAGACTTTGCTATTCCTTAGAGTAATAGCACTTACGTTGGATTTTGGGTTAGTCTCAGTGTTACTCGGGAGACATCCTGGTTGCCTTTCGGACAATAGTTTTGCTATTTGTCCTAATTTCGTTTCAATGGATTGAAGGGTAGCTTTCTGCGTCTTGAACTCAGCTTCATGTAGACTAAACCTTTCCTCGTATTGCTTGTGACGAGAATCTGCTAGGAGGGCTTGACTTCGGTAATGGAAATTAGCTTAGTCACTACATCCTCCAGGCTCATCCCATTGCTCATCTTGTTGGTCCTTGAAATTGTTGACGAGGTTGAAAGTTCTGAGGCGGCCTTTGCTGAAACTACTGTTGTTGTCCAAAACCAGATTGCCCTTGGTTGTCTTTCCAGCTAAAGTTTGGATGATTCCTCCATCCAGGGTTGTAGGTGTTGCTGTAGGGGTTGTTTTGAGGCCGATTTGTTCTGACAAAGTCAACTTGTTCGACGTCGGCTGTGATGCTCTTCACTTCTTCCATTGTTTCTGGTGTTGCCTTGCCCATACTAATTTGGTTTAATCTTGAGGTCAGGGCGTCTACTTGAGCATATAATGACGTGACAGCGTCGACGGTGTGAACCCCTTGCCTTGTGCCTCTACTAGTTCATGGGTTGTACCATTTATATCTGTTCATAGCTATTTTTTCAATTAGGTTATAAGCCTCTTGTGGCCTTTTGTTCCCAAATATGCCACCCGCGGTAGCGTCAAGTGTGTGACGGGCTTGATTATGTAGCCCGTTGTAGAAAAGATGATATTTGCAGCTAAACCTCTAACCCATGGTGAAGACATTTCCTTAGCATGTCCTTGAAGCGTTCCCAAGCCTCATATAGTGATTCACCATCGTCTTGAGTGAAAGTGGTGATATCATTTCTTAATTTTGCGGTCTTGGCCGGTGGTAAATACTTCGATTAGAATTTCTAGGCAAGATCGTCCCAAGTGGTGATTGACTCGGTAGGGAGAGAATTCAACCATGCCTTAGCTCGTTCCCTTAAGGAGAAAGGGAACATAAGGAGGGGAATAGCATCGTTCGACACTCCGTTCAGTTTAAAGGTATCACAAATCTCGAGGAAATTTGCGATATGGACATTTGGATCCTCATCGGGTAATCCGTTAAACGTTCATGATGACTGGATCATGTGGATGACATGAGATTTGATCTCGAAGTTGTTAGCATCGACGGTTGGTCTTGTGATACTAGACCCCAACGCGTCTAGTGACGGTCTTGGAAATTCGGCGATAGTGCAGTTTTCTACGGCCATTTTTCTAGCACGGTTTTCTCAAACTCGGCGGTGAAAGAATCTTTCAGGTTCTTCTAATGGTTGATATAAACCAGTAGTACAACTTTGGATCATACACTACCTGCAACAAAGTGTGAAAGAAAAACAGAAGGAAAATAAAAGGCTAATCCGTTAACCAGAATTTTTCTTGAAATCACCGTGTCCCCAACAACGGCGCCAAAAACTTGATGTGTCTGTTTCAATATATAAAAATATAAATAAATATATTTTTAGATTAATTGATTTCACGAGATCAGGTTTTAAATTTATAAAGTAAAATGATAATTATGTTAACTTAAAACACACACAATAGGCAAGTGTACCTATCGCAGCGTAATATAGTTAGGTAAGAACCAAGTATCGAACCAATGGACACGGTCGAGTTCCAATACTCAACTTTTGTTATCGTTTAGCCAGATTAATTAGTAGGTGGGATTTGTGTGCTTGTGAAGCAGAAAAGTAAATGACGGTTGTAACATTTCTGATTTTCATTATCTATATTTCAGTTCAGTATGATACATTTTCAAACCAAATTCTAGTACACTGACTTGTCCTATTTGTACTAACAATTAAATACTATGTTCCAATGCAAAACCACAAATTTTACATGAATATGTCCTATAAAACTCTACATAAGTCCATATATATACAAACCTGCCAATACTGAGACTTACAAGGACTGATGTTATAAATAAATTAACAAGAAACCCTAATAGGCACGGTCGCACCTCGTTCTGGCACGGTCGCGCGCCTTGCTTTGGAACGGTCGCGCCCGGTGCCTTGGCACGGTCACGCCTCATATGGGCACGGTCGCGCCTCTTGACAGTTAAAACGTAAAAACGATTTTAAACGCATAATCGTTCAAATTCGTAACCGATATACGCATAATTACCATTAACAAAAACAATGAATCCCATAATTACCACAATTACAACAAATAACTCTGGCAAAATTCGATCCATCTCAAAACCGTCAAAACATTTCACGAGACCACAAATTCCACCATTCTGATTTCAATTCTCCCAAGAAAACGCATTATCGACCCTCTCTGGAACTTCCGAAAACATTGAAGCAGCCGGAATTGCAGCGGAAGACGCCGGCGATCAAACCCTTCATTGCCGGAACTCGTTCTATCCGCATGCCATCGATTCATCATCTTTCCGGGTAATTGAAACCTTCCACACTTTCGATTTAGTCTATAGATCAAAAGCCCGAAACTAATTTACAATAGCGAAATTATCACGAACTCGAATCTAGGGTTCGTTCTAAAATGGTTTAATCGAACCTTGCTTTGAACACGTTTTAAATACAATTAATATATTCCAATAGACTCGTAATAACCCTACAGATGAAAGCCCTATGAATTCCAACATTAACAATATAATAATTAGCCAAATCGATTCTGTTTTGGAACAGACACGGTCGCGCTAGCATTCTAGCGCGGTCGTGCTTCATGAGACACGGTCGCGCCAAATACCAGCGTGGTCGTGCCTCACACACTCAGACCCGGTCATGCCCTTGCCTAGACTTGGTCCTGCCTCAAAACCCTAGATACGGTCGTGCCTGGCCCAAGACACGATCGTGCCTAATGAACAGCCTAATTATGCATTCTGTTTAGTCAACACGGTCGCGTCCCTAACTATCAAGGTCGCGCCCGTGGTTCTAGCACGATCGTGCCCTGTCCCAGGCACGGTCGTGTGTGTGAGAAAAGTCTTGACAGAATAATTATTTCCATAATTTAAAAACAATAAGTATTTCAACTTAATTTTTAAATAAAAATAATTGATTTTATAAAATAAATAAATAGAAATTGTTTATTTAAAACTTACAAAATTAAATTTATATTTAAATCATACACTTAAATATTATTTACACCATTTACTTAAACATCTTTATGAAAATAAAGTAAAGAAATTTATATTTATTATAAAACATCTAATACATTTTTATAACTAAATGACTAAGTTACATATTTTATAAACAAATAAATAAGGTAAAAATTATTTATTTAATCTACATTTAAACGAAAATCATTTATTTAGGTACCTCTAATACCTACATTATTTTTATAACCAAGTAAATAAATAATAATTATGTAATTTATTTACTTAGTTATTTCAAACTCAAACCCTAATTTTATACAACACCATTCAAGTACAAACCACTAACACTCACAACTCTAATTCCTTATACACACACCCAATCCAACCCTAGACTTAGACATAGACTATTGTACACACTATTGATTCAATACATATTACACTCTAGGTTAACGTTGTGCATTACGAGGACCTCGTTACTATCTAGTATCTCGTGTTAGCTACGCCTTCAAACCAAGTGAGTATTACATAGCCCCTTTAACTCTTTTACACTTTTTGGGGTGGAACATGAACACTATACAACACTATTGCTTACACTTACACAAACTACACAAGTACAAATCCACTTTACATTCATGTGTGCAAATTTGAGCTTTATGCCTGAGTGCTAGGTGTGTTAACTTTTGTGTGCGATTTATGTGCAATCATTAACTATTCAAGCCGACGGTAAACAATGATAAATCTATTGAGTCTGACAAACCCACCCAGATTGGGGTGATTGTTACCGAGAACACAATTTTGCATGCTAGTTACAAAGGTTTGATTGTACTTGGTTACACAATAGCTGCTCTCCATAAATGCCTTATTTTATCATGTTATGTAAGGATTTGTTTATTTACAATCTATATGCTATCTATATTCAAACCTGTGTATGCTCACCAACTTTTTAGTTGACCTTATTTTATACATGTTTCAGGTACTAATGGGTGATTTGATCAAGATATGCTACACATAGGCTTTGGGACTTAGTTAATTTGAATAAAGAATTCTATGTATTTCAATTATGTTCTTTCTTGGATTTGGTTGTGTTTGGATTAATTGAAATGATATTGATGTTTAACATATTACAATTTAGTCAACCTTGTGCTCATGAACAGTCTACATGTCCCGCCCCGATGATTCCGCCGTCAGTTGGGTGTGACAGATTGGTATCAGAGCCTTGGTTATAGAGAACTAGGTTATTAGACACTCTTGACCTAGACTATAACTTTAGGACACCCACTTATGCCATGCTTCATGTTTATGTGATTATGTGCTACAAGTTATGTGTTACATGCTTACTATGATTAGTTATTATTTCGTTTTAATACCTTACTTATTAAAAATTCATGACTTATTAGACTATACTTAAATAATAAATTAAATAAACAATATCCCTACCTATGCCCTAAAACCTCATAATATTCTTGCCTACTTCTCTATCATCATCTTCTTAGCATGTGGAAGCTTCATGGATCTAAAACTATAAAAATCTTTTTATACCCTCGTTAAGGTTTTTAAACTTTGTTAATTATTTGAGGACACGTGCAATCTGGAAGGGTGACACCTGTATTCTGGGTTTTCTATCTAGGAAAGCATTTCACATAAATCTCAATCAACCGAGGGACCCGTATGCTTTCCTGGGAATTCCCGAGATGAGTGTTTACTTATAGGCTAAAGCATGTCTCCTTGAAAATTATATGAGTTTAATTAACCTTAATGTGTCAAAGTATTCAAGTGATTATGTCACTATTTGAGTACAATCCAAACTATGATTTACTATTTTATTTGTTATCTTATTCTTTTAAATCCAAACAATATTCATAAGTTCTTACATCTTTTCTTGTGTTGTGCAATTCTGTAGAATGCCTCCCCGTCGTGCTACCATGACCAACAACAACACCGATATTGCTACCATCCTTGCACAACTTGTGAATCAACTCACTCAAGCTAATGGGGCCGCCAATGGTAACCATGAAGCTAATGGGGGTGGTGGTGCTAACCCACCACAATGCACCTTCAAACACTTCAACTCGTGCAATCCTCTTAAGTTCTATGGTACCGAAGGAGCTACGGGACTTCTTCAATGATTCGAAAGTATTGAGAATACCTTTCTCAATAGTGATTGCCCCGATAACCTCCGTGTTCGTCATGCCACAAGTGTCTTACAAAAACGGGCACTCACGTGGTGGAATGGGGAAAAGATGAATAGAGGTGTGGAAGTAGCAATGGCCTTACCTTGGGATGAGGTTAAAAGGCTAATGACCGAAGAATTTTGTCCTCGAAATGAGGTAAAGAAACTGGAAGCCGAGTTTTGGGATCTTGCCCAAGATGGTGGTGAAAGTCTAGCTTATACAACTCGGTTCCACGAGTTGAGTCTCCTTGTACCCCATATGGTCACACCTTTATCCCGCTGCATTGAGAAGTATATTGGTGGATTACCTAGGCAAATTCAAGATACTGTCTTAGGGAGAAATCCCGCAACACTCGAAGATGATATCCGCTTATCTGCTACATTAACCGACAACCATGTGAAAGCGGGAACTCTGACTAGAAAAGGCACCAAGAAAGCTCCCGACACTGCATCCTTCCGTACACATCAAAGAAGCTACAACTGAACCCTCTCGTAATAATAAGAAAAGAAAGGCTAGAAACTATGCTATAGTCACTCCTGCTATGCCTGTTAACCAAGTTGCTCCTATGGTTCAAACACCAGCCAAAAAGCCATATGTTGGGATTTACCCACTCTGTGCCACATGCAACTATCATCATCCCCAAACCATTCCATGTCGTTTGCACTCATTGTGGGAAATATGGCCATACGGTCAATGTTTGTAGAGCCAAAGCACTTGCAGGCTAAGCCAACCCACCAAACCGAACCAACCCCCAAGTGGCTAATCAAGGTGTTCCTGCTATTGCAAATGGGCGTGCTTGTTATGAATGTGGTAACCCAAATCATTTCCGTGATCAGTGCCCAAGGTTAGTCAATGCTAGACAAGGCGGAGCTCGTGGGCATGCTTTCAACATAAACGCCAATGAAGCTCAAGCCAACAATGATGTGGTCAACAGTACGTTCCTTGTCAATATTCAATATGCCTCCATTTTATTTGATAACGGTGCCGATAAAAGTTTTGTGTCACTTAACTTTGAACCCATACTTGCAAAGACACGATCCCAATTAGAGAAAACCTTCACCGTCGAAATAGCAAATGGTGATTCACTTACAATTGAGTCTATTATCTATGACTGCTCTCTAGAACTTAATGAACATACATTTCCAATCAACCTTGTACCAATGCCACTAGGAAGTTTTGATATCATCATAGGCATGGATTGGCTATTAAATCATCATGCCGAAGTCATCTGTTTCGAGAAGTGCATCTGAATACCTCTACCGTCGGGAGAAACGTTAAGAGTCTTTGGTGAAAAGCCTTGCAAGGGACTAAAGTTAATGTCATGCACTACCGCCCAAAAGTACTTACGAAAGAAGTACGTAGCCTTCTTAGCTCATGTTGTTCAAAAGGATGTCAAGGAGAAGAATATCCAAGATATTCCCATCATTCGGGATTTTCCCGAAGTATTTCCCGAAGATCTATCCGATCTTCCACCCGTTCGACAAGTGGAATTTCGCATTGCCCTTGTACCCGGAGCTAACCCAGTGGCTAGAGCTCCATACCGTCTTGAACCTTCTGAAATGCAAGAACTTGCAAGTCAACTCCAAGAGCTCTCCGACAAGGGATTCATTCGTCCAAGTCATTCACCGTGGGGTGCACCCGTCTTATTCGTCAAAAAGAAAGATGGATCATTCCACATGTGTATTGACTACCGCAAAATCAACAAGCTTACCATCAAGAACCGTTACCCTTTGCCTAGAATTGGTGACCTCTTCGATCAACTTCCAGGCTCTACTTGCTTCTCAAAGATTGATCTTCGATCTGGTTATCACCAACTCCGTGTAGAAGAGGAAGATATTCTAAAGACTGCTTTTCGAACTAGGTATGGTCACTACGAGTTCATGGTCATGCCTTTTGGACTAACCAATGCACCCGTGGTTTTCATGGACCTCATGAATCGTGTGTGCAAACCTTACCTTGATAAATTTGTGATCGTCTTCATTGACGATATCTTAATCTACTCCAAGACTAAAGCCGACCATGAGCAACACCTTAGATTGATTTTGGACCTCTTGCGGAAGGAACAACTATATGCCAAATTCTCCAAATGTGAATTTTGGCTAAAGGAAGTTCAATTTCTTGGTCATATCGTTAACGACAAGGGAATTCATGTTGACCCTGCTAAGATCGAAGCGGTTAAGAATTGGAATACCCCGAAGACCCCCACCGAAGTTCGTTCATTTCTTGGTCTTGCGGGATATTATCATCGTTTCATCTCAAATTTCTCAAAAATTGTTGTCCCTCTTACCGCCTTAACCCACAAGGGTAAACCTTATGAATAGGGACCAAAACAAGAAGAAGCTTTCTAAACACTCAAGCAAAAGTTGTGCAATGCTCCTATTTTGACTCTCCTTGATGGGAATGATGATCTAGTTGTCTACTGTGATGCTTCCAACCAAGGTCTCGGTTGTGTCCTCATGCAACGAGGCAAAGTAATCGCTTATGCATCAAGACAACTCAATGTTCACGAGAAGAATTATACGACGCACGATCTCGAGTTGGGTGCGGTCGTATTCGCATTGAAGATTTAGAGACATTACCTCTATGGCACGAAGTGTGTGGTGTTCACCGACCACAAAAGTCTCCAACACATCTTCAACCAAAAGGAACTCAATATGAGGCAACCACGTTGGGTTGAACTCCTTAACGACTATGACTGCGAGATTCGTTAACATCCCGGCAAAGCGAATGTTGTAGCCGATGCTTTGAGTCAAAAGGACCATGTCATGCTTCATTGTGTCCGAATCCAAACCGACATTCAAAATCGCATCTTAGAAGCTCAACACATCTCAGTCACCGAGGGTAACATGTACGAGGAAATGTCATGTGGTGTTGAACTTCAACTTGAATCAAAACCCAATGGCTTACTTTATTATTTGAACCGTAATTGGATTCCCGATCGTGATGATCTCCGTACATTTCTTATGAACGAGGCTCACAAGACTCGTTATTCTATTCATCCTGGTGCGGATAAAATGTACCAAGATCTTCGCCAACAATATTGGTGGCCCGGTATGAAGAAGGACATTGCTCTCTATGTTGCCAAATGTCTAACGTGCTCCAAAGTCAAAGCCGAACACCAACGTCCTTCCGGATTACTTGAACAAACGGAAATTCCCGTGTGGAAATGGGAGAACTTACCTATGGATTTCATTACCAAACTTCCTCGCACCTCAAGCGGTTATGATAGCATTTGGGTGATCATTGACCGTCTCACCAAATCTGATCATTTCTTGCCTATCCGTGAAGACTATCGGGTTGAGAAACTAGCCCGAATTTACATTGATGAAATTGTGAGCCGTCACGGTGTTCCCTTAAACATAATCTCCGATAGAGATGCTCGGTTCACCTCTCGCTTTTGGCAATCTCTCCAAACTGCTCTTGGAACACGATTGGATTTGAGCACGGCCTACCATCCCCAAACTGATGGTCAGACCAAGCGAACAATCCAAACTCTCGAGGATATGCTTAGAGCTTGTGTAATTGATTTTGGTGGCAATTGGGATTCACATCTATCACTAATCGAGTTCTCCTACAATAATAGCTACCACACGAGTATCAACATGGCTCCATTTGAAACTCTCTATGGTCGCAAGTGTCGTTCTCCTATCTGTTGGAACGAGATTGGTGAAGCACAAATCACCGGTCCCGAGCTAATTCAAGAAACATCCGACAAGATTATCCAAATCCGTGACAACATTCGAGTAGCGAGAAGTCGGCAAAAGAGTTATGCCGACAAACGACGAAAACCTTGGAATTCCAAGTCGGTGACCTTGTTCTTCTAAAGGTGTCTCCGTGGAAGGGTGTGATCCGTTTTGGAAAGAAAGGAAAATTGGCACCTCGCTATGTGGGTCCATTCAAGATCCTTGAAAGGATTGGGAAAGTGGCTTAAAAACTCGAGTTACCACCATCGCTTGGCAACATGCATCCTACATTTCATGTGTCTAATCTGAAGAAATGCCTTGCTGATGAAAACCTCCACATACCTCTTGACCACGTGCACATTGACGAAACGATGCACTTCGTTGAGAGACCGGTAGAAATCATAGATCGTGAGGTCAAGCAGCTCAAGCGAAGCCGTATTCCTATTGTCAAAGTTCGTTGGGAATCTAAACGTGGTCCTGAATTCACTTGGGAACGAGAGGACCAAATGAAGCTCAAGTACCCCCACCTCTTCACCGATGTCGTCGCCTCCTCTAGCTAAATTTCGGGACGAAATTCCCTCAACATGGGGATACTGTAACATTTCTGATTTTCATTATCTATATTTCAGTTCAGTATGATACATTTTCAAACCAAATTCTAGTACACTGACTTGTCCTATTTGTACTAACAATTAAATACTATGTTCCAATGCAAAACCACAAATTTTACACGAATATGTCCTATAAAACTCTACATAAGTCCATATTTATACAAACCTGTCAATACTGAGACTTACAAGGACTGATGTTATAAATAAATTAATAAGAAACCCTAATAGGCACGGTCGCGCCTCGTTCTGGCACGGTCGCGCCAAGTGCCTTGGCACGGTCGCGCGCCTTGCTTTGGAACGGTCGTGCCCGGTGCCTTGGCACGGTCACGCCTCATAAGGGCACGGTCGAGCCTCTTGACAGTTGAAATGTAAAAACGATTTTAAACGCATAATCGTTCGAATTCGTAACCGATATACGCATAATTACCATTAACGAAAACAATGAATCGCATAATTACCACAATTACAACAAATAACTCTGGCAAAATTCGATCCATCTCAAAACCGTCAAAACATTTCACGAGACCACAAATTCCACCATTCTGATTTCAATTCTCCCAAGAAAACGCATTATCGACCCTCTCTGGAACTTCCGAAAACATTGAAGCAGCCGGAATTGCAGCAGAAGACGCCGGCGATCAAACCCGTCATTGCCGAAACTCGTTCTATCCGTAGGCCATCGATTCATCATCTTTCCGGGTAATTGAAACCTTCCACACTTTCGATTTAGTCTATAGATCAAAAGCCCCAAACTAATTTGGGCTTACAATAGCGAAATTATCACGAACCTGAATCTAGGGTTCGTTCTAAAATAGTTTAATCGAACCCTGCTTTGAACACGTTTTAAATACAAATAATATATTCCAATAGACTCGTACTAACCCTACAGATGAAAGCCCTATGAATTCCAACATTAACAATATAAGAATTAGCCAAATCGATTCTGTTTTGGAACAGACACGGTCGCGCCAAATACCAGCGCGGTCGTGCCTCATACACTCAGACACGGTCATACCCTTGGCTAGACTTGGTCGTGCCTCAAAACCCTAGACATGGTCGTGCCTGGCCCAAGACACGGATGTGCCTGGCCCAAGACACGATCGTGCCTAGTGAACAGCCTAATTATGCATTCTGTTTAGTCAACACGGTCGCGTCCCTGACTTGCACGGTCGCGCCCGTGGTTCTAGCACGATCGTGCCCTGTCCCAGGCACGGTCGTATGTGTGAGAAAAGTCTTGACAGAATAATTATTTCCATAATTTAAAAACAATAAGTATTTCAACTTAATTTTTAAATAAAAATAATTGATTTTATAAAATAAATAAATAGAAATTGTTTATTTAAAACTTACAAAATTAAATTTATATTTAAACCATACACTTAAATATTATTTACATCATTTACTTAAACATCTTTATGAAAATAAAGTAAAGAAATTTATATTTATTATAAAACATCTAATACATTTTTATAACTAAATGACTAAGTTACATATTTTATAAATAAATAAATAAGGTAACAATTATTTATTTAATCTACATTTAAACGAAAATCATTTATTTAGGTACCTCTAATACCTACATTATTTTTATAACCAAGTAAATAAATAATAATTATGTAATTTATTTACTTAATTATTTCAAACTCAAACCCTAATTTTATACAACACCATTCAAGTACAAACCACTAACACTCACAACTCTAATTCCTTATACACACACCCAATCCAACCCTAGACTTAGACATAGACTATTGTACACACTATTGATTCAATACATATTACACTGTAGGTTAACGTTGTGCATTACGAGGACCTCGTTACTATCTAGTATCTCGTGTTAGCTACGCCTTCAAACCAAGTGAGTATTACATAGCCCCTTTTACTCTTTTACACTTTTTGGGGTGGAACATGAACACTATACAACACTATTGCTTACACTTACACAAACTACACAAGTACAAATCCTCTTTACATTCATGTGTAAAAATTTGAGCTTTATGCCTGAGTGCTAGGTGTGTTAACTTTTGTGTGCGATTTATGTGCAATCATTATTTATTCAAGCCGACGGTAAACAATGATAGATCTATTGAGTCTGACAAACCCACCCAGATTGGGGTGATTGTTACCGACAACACAATTTTGCATGCTAGTTACAAAGGTTTGATTGTACTTGGTTACACAATAGCTACTCTTCATAAATGCCTTATTTTATCATGTTATGTAAGGATTTGTTTATTTACTATCTATATCCTATCTATATTCAAACATGTGTATGCTCACCAACTTTTTAGTTGACCTTATTTTATTTATGTTTCAGGTACTAATGTGTGATTTGATCAAGATATGCTACACATAGGCTTTGGGACTTAGTTAATTTGAATAAAGAATTCTATGTATTTCAATTATGTTCTTTCTTGGATTTGGTTGTGTTTGGATTAATTGAAATGAAATTGATGTTTAATATATTACAATTTAGTCAACCTTGTGCTCATGAACAGTCTACATGTCCCCCCCCGATGATTCCGCCGTCGGTTGGGGTGTGACAACAGTAAATTAATAACATAAAAGTAAAAATGTGCGTGAAGTGTATAACAGAAATGTAACTAGCAGAATAGTAAATAGCAGAAAAGTAAATAAGGCGAAAATGATCAAATTACGAAATGTATTGCTTCGGGATTCGAATCAGCTTGGTACGTGACGATGTTAAGTTAACTAATTCAGTGGTATGACTACTACAAACTTGTGACCCGGGTCACCGCTAGAGCCTCGTCCTCACAGCATTTTATTTGCAAATTATATTCTTTAAAAAGTGGTAAGGGACAACATTTACCCTCAACCTTTCGAATGGTCATCTCCGGGTTGGATAAAGACATCGGACTCAAAATGCTTTATATTAAGTTAAATATGTGATTATATTTTGCTCACCGGCAGGCGGTGTAACAATGGGACCATGTATAAAGACGTACCATTCTCAACATGAGTTCACCAATTCTTGGTCGCATAATAATCTCGTATAAAGACGTACGATCTTAGAAGTATAGACCAAGCCTTGGCTTATCAATCTCTGCTCGTATAAAGACGTACGAGTTTCAAAGGAAGTTTGATTAAAAAGGGTTTTACGATCTTACTCTTTAAAATCACGACACTAACAAATATAAAGACGGATTTAGACAATAATAAAAGCCCATCAAGAGATGGTTTTTGAGGACGAATTAGTTAAAGACATAAACATACCACTTCATTAATAAGTTAAACATTAACATGCACCAAACATCATCTTCACCCTAGCATTACAAAGAAGTTTTAGCCACGAATGGCCATAACGACTAGCATAATGATGAGTTTCGTAGGCTCCCCTATTGTGGAACAAGGAGGAAGAGCCCCTCTACTCTCTACTCTCTACTCTAACTACGAGAATGCTCTCTTCTTGAGTGTAATTTCTCTCTGGATTGGTGTGTGGAATGAAGAACACAAGCCTCCAGTTTATAGGCCACAAAATGTGTAATGCACGGTCGTGCATTGGGTTGCACGGTCGTGCAAAGGACCAGAGAATCAAACAGGGTACAGAGGACACGGTATCGGGCCGTGGGGAGCAGACATGGGCAATGCAAGACTTGCATTGGGATGCACGTCCGTGCAACCCACCTTTTCTCCCCAACTTTGTCTTGTAGCTTCTTGTTGACTATTGTTGACAAATTTTGACTTCTTAGGGTCAATGCTCCGGGAATGAACCTTCAAGAAGCATTAATTCTTGGTGTTCTTGATAGGATTTAGCTTGATTTGTATTATTAACACCGAATAACCTGCAATTATCAAATATTTGTATTTTAAGCACAAATTAAATGGTTATTATTCAATTTAGTATCATAATGTGGGATTATTATGTATGTAAAATATGTATAAATTATGACATATCATAACACCCCACTCTTAAACTTTGCTTGTCCTCAAGCAAACTCATGCATGATCACACCCATAACTAAAAACTTTACAAGGGTAATGGAATTTCAACTAGTGTTGAGACTCCGGGATAACTCTTGAGCTGCTTATTCTATTTTTGTGTTTTTCTTGTTTTGATATGATAGAATCCATGACAAGCCTACTAGAACGTTGATTATGCAAAAACTCCTCACTACTCACAATGTTCACTCAACTCTAGGGTTATATATATGGATAATGTAAGTTAAGTAGAACACTCAATTTCGAATTGAATTATGCAATGGTCATAAGCTTGTACGCAAATCAAGTCTCCATCAACTAACTAAGTAGTATGCATGAATCAAGAGGACATTAAAGGGTTCTAATGTGGCTAAAGTAAAACTAAGGGTGAAAATGAAAATCTTTTTGGATTTTTAGGGGTTTAAAAGGGTTTGAAGGGCTGCAGCTATCGCGAAACACTCAGCTACGGCCTCATGCCTTAAAATGGTAAATACTAAGAGTTCCCTCTACAGTACTCAGATCATGAGGGCATAACTAATCTGAGGGATCGTTTATGGTTAGATTGCCAAGACCATGATCTCTCATCAGTGCAATCTCATTCCTTATTGCGTAGTACACATTACTGCCTTTTCGTACGGGTCCTGCGGCTAGTCGCCTAACAGCACCTACTTCCATTAGGTATGTATACTCGCTTTGGGAGTGAGTTTGATTTTTGCTGCACTTTTCATTGTGGCTCCAGTTGCCACACTTTCTACATCTGCCGTATCTTTTGGCTCTTCTTTTGGCGGCACTTTTTAACAAACCGCAAAATGGTGGCAATTGTTCTTGCTTGCTCCACCATTTTCTTACATCACTAGTTGCTTGAAAAATATTTTCTCGGAGTTCGGTTGATAATTCAGGCTTTGCGAAGTGAAGGCGGGAAAGCAAATTAAAATCGAAAGAATTCATGTCCAGTTCTTTAAGGTCTCCCGGTAAAAGACAACTTTTTTTTTATCAAGACAAATTCTTCAGCATTCCTCCTTTCTCAATTTCCTTGAATTTTCCTGCAGATAGTTCGGATAATTACCTAATGCATCCACCATTTGTATATTCCAATTCTTCTGAGTAGGGTGGTTTCTTTCCAAATTTGTCCCGATGAACTGGTAATGATAACATAAGATAATTTTCCCATTTCAAAGACAGTTAGCCAATAATCGGTGTTTGCGAAAAGCTGGTTGGGTGATTAGTGTGGGTTTAGAAAAGAAAAGCTAAGGCTCAGAGGGCTATCTAGGCGGATAATAAGGGTGATAACGATCATAGGTGCCTCAATCATTTTCATACTTCCACTAGTTTATGGTCTTGATATGTATAAGTCATACGAGTTCTAATTATGCTTAAAATTCAATCGAATAAACACTCAATATACCAAACGAAAGAGCATGCAAAAATAATGATAATAATGCTCGTGAAAAGGCTCAGATTATTCTCACATGGAAACGTATGGGATAGGGTTTCGTGATTTGTTATGCATAATTTTCGTTTGTTTCTACTTGCCATGTCTTCATTTTTTTTAATTAGGTGCAAATTCCAAAAGGTTTTGTTTAAAAAGGGTTTAAATATTTTTTTTGAAAATTTTCGCGTTTTATAAAAGGTAAGTTTTAGGAATGTTTTAGTCAAATGGGTAGAAAATCACAAGTTAAATTTTACTGCTTTGAGCTTAACAGTTCTGAATCTCTAATTCCCCACCCCACACTTAAAACTGTGCATTGCCCTCAATGTACAAATGCGTGTAATGAAATGCTATGCAGGAATTTAAATGCATGGAGTTTTAAGGGAAAAGAAACTAGTACTCCCCCGATCAATTCGGTGTATAACCTAAGATCAAAGCTTATTGTTGCTGTCAGGATGTGCCTATCAGCTGCTTATCAACGTTTTGCTTCAAAGATGTGGCTTCCGGCTCCAGGCTCGTAGAGTTGGAGTGTAGCTCCTCAAAGTAGAGAGATGGTCTGGTGATGTTATTCTACCTAAAACATAAAAGAAAATATAAAAACGAACAAGGAAAATAAAAGGTAGTAGTTAAGCTACTAAGGTCATAGTATCGAGAAGGCATACCTGGGGACTGAAGTAATTAGAAACTTAAATTTGGAAAAATCAAACATGAGGTCCATGCTTTCTGCCGTATGCACCAACTTCTCAATTTATCCATGATCATCGAGTTGCCTCCCGGAAGCACTACGTTTATTTATGGGTCTTTTGCCCGACCCGAACGTGTTACATCAGTCTTTCTTCAAGTGGGAGTGAACAACCACCCCTGTGTCTCTTACTTCTTCGTTCAGTTTTGGTAATTTATCGAAGTACTCATCTATCCAATTAGTGTTGTCAAGATCTTTGGTGAGATCAATTGCCGTAGGATCTGGTTCCTTTGGCTTGGTAAGAACAGGTGCTTTTCCTTTTTTCAAGTCCCTTGCTTTATGTAGTTGATAGTCCAGATTGGAGTCGATAAAGTGAGATATTTCAAGCGGATCACTTGGCATGCATTCATATCCTCCGATGTTGTAGGTTACTGATTGTTTACCAATACGAAGCGTTAAAATTCCTTCGATCATGTAAATGACGGCTCTTGCGGTGACTAAGAATGGACGACCCAAGATTAGTGGTACGGAGAAATGATGTCCCATTTCTAAAACCATAAAGTCGGCAGGGAAGACAAACTTGCCAAGTTTCTCCAACAAATTCTCGATGACTCCTACAGGTGTTTTGACCGATCCATCTGCGAGTTCAATGGTTGCATTAACCGGTCGCGGTTGCCCAATGTCGAGCTTTTGAAACATAGTATAGGGCATAACATTTACGCTTGCTCCTAGATCAGCGAGCGCATATGTAATTGATAGTGGCCCTATAGAACATGGTAAAGAGAATTTCCCGGATCTGAAAGTTTCTTCGGGAGATTCCTTTCGATAAGAGCGACACAATAATTTGTCCTTTTTATCGCTTCTTCCATGTTTCTCTTGTTTGTGGGGAAATCCTTCAAGAAGTGTCCATATTTTGGCATAGTTTGTATGATATCCAAGAAGGGAATGTTGACATGGATTTGGCTCAAGAGTTCTATGAACTTGTCATATTGCTCATCAGTTTTTTGCTTAACCAGTCTCCTTGGATATGGTATGTGAGAAGTGAACGTTCTTTTTAGTGGAGCTTTTGGAGGAAGGTCCATCTTAGGAGGTTGAATTACACTAGGTTATGCTTTATGAATGGATGAACTAGCTGGCTGTGATCGGAGTGGCACTCCGGTGAATATCTCTCTTCTAGTTGATTAGACTTCTTCTTTTGGCATAGGTGGTTCAGGGTAGACTTTGCTATTCCTTAGAGTAATAGCACTTACGTTGGCCTTTGGGTTAGTCTCAGTGTTACTCAGGAGACATCCTAGTTGCCTTTCGGACAATAGTTTTGCTATTTGTCCTAATTGCATTTCAATGGATTGAAGGGTAGCTTTCTGCATCTTGAACTCACCTTCGTGTAGACTAAACCTTTCCTCGTATTGCTTGTGATGAGAATCTGCTAGGAGGGCTTGACTTCGGTAGTGGAAATTAGATTAGTCACCGCATCCTCCAGGCTCATCCCATTGCTCATCTTGCTTGGTCCTTGAAATTATTGACGAGGTTGAAAGTTCTGAGGCGGCCTTTGCTGAAACTGTTGTTGTTGTCCAAAACCAAATTGCCTTTGGTTGTTGTCTTTCCAGCTAAAGTTTGGATGATTCCTCCATCCAGGGTTGTAGGTGTTGCTGTAGGGGTTGTTTTGAGGCCGATTTGTTCCGACAAAGTCAACTTGTTCGACGTCGGCTGTGATGCTCCCGGTGTTGCCTTGCCCTTACTAATTTGGTTTAATCCTGAGGTCAGGGCGTCTACTTGAGCAGATAATGACGTGACAGCGTCAAAGGTGTGAACCCCTTGCCATGTGCCTCGACTAGTTCGTCGGTTGTACCATTGATAATTGTTTATAGCTATTTCTTCAATTAGGTTATAAGCCTCGTGTGGCCTTTTGTTCCCAAATATGCCACCCGCGGTAGCGTCAAGTGTGTGACGGGCTTGATTATGTAACCCATTGTAGAAAGATGATACTTGCAGCCAAACCTCTAACCCATGGTGAGGACATTTCCTTAGCATGTCCTTGAAGCGTTCCCAAGCCTCATATAGTGATTCACCATCGTCTTGAGTGAAAGTGGTGATATCATTTCTTAATTTAGCGGTCTTGGCCGGTGGGAAATACTTCGATAATAATTTCTGGGCAAGATCGTCCCAAGTGGTGATTTACTCGGTAGGGAAAGAATTCAATCATGCCTTAGCTCGTTCCCTTAAGGAGAAAGGGAACATACGGAGGTGAATAGCGTCGTTCGACACTCCGTTCAGTTTAAAGGTATGACAAATCTCAAGAAAATTTGCGATATGGGCATGTGGATCCTCATCGGGTAATCCGTTAAACGTGCATGATGACTGGATCATGTGGATGACATGAGATTTGATCTCGAAGTTGTTAGAGTCGACTGTTGGTCTTGTGATACTAGACCCCAACGCGTCTAGTGACGGTCTTGCAAATTCGGTGATAGTGCGATTTTCTACGGCCATTTTTCTAGAACGGTTTTCTCGAACTCGGCTCTGAACGAATCTTTCAGGTTCTGCTAAAGGTTGATATAAACCAGTTTTAGAACTTTGGATCATACACTACCTGCAACAAAGCACGAAAGAAAAACAGAAGGAAAATAAAAGGCTAATCCGTTGACTCGAATTTTTCTTGAAATCACCGTGTCCCCGGCAACGGCGCCAAAAACTTGATGTGTCTGTTTCAATATATAAAAATATAAATAAATATATTTTTAGATTAATTGATTTCACGAGATCAGGTTTTAAATTTATAAAGTAAAATGATAATTACGTTAACTTAAAACACACACAATAGGCAAGTGTACCTATTGCAGTGTAAAATAGTTAGGTAAGAACCAAGTATCGAACCAATGGACACGGTCGAGTTCCAATACTCAACTTTTGTTATCGGGATTCGAAATCAGTTTAGAAAAGAAAAGGCTAGTAGTTAAGCTACTAAGGTCCTAGTATCGAGAAGGCATACCTGGGGGCTGAAGTAATTAGAAACTTAAATTTGGAGAAACCAAACCTGAGTTCCATGTTTTCTGCTATATGCACCAACTTCTTAATTTATTCATGATCATCGGGTTGCCTCCCGGAAGCGCTACGTTTATTTATGGGTCATTAGCCCGACCCGTACGTGTTGCATCAGTCTTTCTTCAGGTGGGAGTGAACAACCTCCCCTGTGTCTCTTGCTTCTTCGTTCAGTTTTGGTAATTTATCGAAGTACTCATCGATCCAATTAGTGTTGTCAAGATATTTGGTGAGATCAATTGTCGTAGGATCTGGTGCCTTTGGCTTTGTAAGATCAGGTGCTTTTCCTTTTTTCAAGTCCCTTGCTTTCTGTAGTTGATAGTCCAGATTGGAGTCAATAAAGTGAGATATTTCAAGCGGATCACTTGGCATGCATTCATATCCTCCGATGTTGTAGGTTACTGGTTGTTTACCAATACGAAGTGTTAAAATTCCTTCATTCATTTCAATGACGGCTCTTGCGGTGGCTAAGAATGGACGACCCAAGATTAGTGGTACGGAGAAATCATGTCCCATTTCTAAAACCATAAAGTCGGCAGGGAAGACAAACTTGCCAAGTTTCTCCAACAAATTCTCGATGACTCCTACAGGTGTTTTGACCGATCCATCTGCGAGTTCAATGGTTGCATTAACCGGTCGCGGTTGCCCTATGTCGAGCTTTTGAAACATAGTGTAGGGCATAACATTTACGCTTGCTCCTAGATCAGCGAGCACATATGTAATTGGTAGTGGCCCTATAGAACATGGTAAAGGGAATTTTCCCGGATCTGAAAGTTTCTTCGAGAGATTCCTTTCGATAAGTGCGACACAATAATTTGTTCTTTTTATCGCTTCTTCCATGTTTCTCTTGTTTGTGAGGAAATCCTTCAAGAAGCGTTCATATTTTGGCATATTTTGTATGATATCCAAGAAGGGAATGTTGACATGGATTTGGCTCAAGAGTTCTATGAACTTGTCATATTGCTCATCAGTTTTCTGCTTAACCAGCCTCCCTGGATATGGTATGTGAGAAGTGAACGTTCTTTTTGGTGGAGCTTTTGGAGGAAGGTCCATCGTAGGAGGTTGAATTACACTAGGTTGTGCTTTCTGAGTGGATGAACTAGCGGCTGTGGTCGGAGTGGCACTCCGGTGAATATCTCTCTCCTTGTTAATTGGACTTCTTTTTCTTGCATAGATGGTTCTGGGTAGACTTTGCTATTCCTTAGAGTAATAGCACTTACGTTGGCCTTTGGGTTATTCTCAGTGTTACTCAGGAGACATCCTAGTTGCCTTTCGGATAATAGTTTTCCTGTCTGTCCTAATTACGTTTCAATGGATTGAAGGGTAGCTTTATGCGTCTTGAACTCACCTTCGTGTAGACTAAACCTTTCCTCGTATTGCTTGTGATGAGAATCTGCTAGGAGGGCTTGACTTCGGTAGTGGAAATTAGATTAGTCACCGCATCCTCCAGGCTCATCCCATTGCTCATCTTGCTTGGTCCTTGAAATTATTGACGAGGTTGAAAGTTCTGAGGCGGCCTTTGCTGAAACTGTTGTTGTTGTCCAAAACCAAATTGCCTTTGGTTGTTGTCTTTCCAGCTAAAGTTTGGATGATTCCTCCATCCAGGGTTGTAGGTGTTGCTGTAGGGGTTGTTTTGAGGCCGATTTGTTCCGACAAAGTTGTCACACCCCCAAAATCCACTAATGGAATTTTTCCGTTAGGAGCGTGACATTCCAGGATCTCAGTCATTAGTTACTTTGAACAACTCTATATGAGTTTAAGAAAACCACTAGTATTGCTCATAGTCACGATGCAACACTAGTAATGAAAACACTGATTTAATGTAAGACATCGGAAGCGAAAAGTTAGATGAAAAGCATGCGCCAAAACAGTCGCGCCAAAAATAAATAATTCAACAACAAATAAAATAAATAGTTCTTGAGTTTGAAAATGATGGACTTCGAATGCATGCATGCCTTAGCTTGTGCTTGTACCTTAATGACCTGAGAAAACATGCTAAAACGTGTCAACACTAGGTTTGGTGAGTTCACAGGTTTCAATGTTTGTAAAGTTTACTAGATAAAACCATTTACAATTTATATCATAGGTAGCTAACCTAGTTACATGTTACTAAAGCGTTTCGACACCGAAGCTGACTGTTTATGTTTGAACTGCCTCCTACCATGAGTATCATGATCAATGGTAAATGTTTAGGTCAATGTTACACCCGTTCGACTACCTGTCATGTTAGAGCGACTAACGCGGGTGGGGCTTGTCAATGCCCAGTAGTACTATGCAAGATTACCTCGCTATCACATATATTAAACGGTTTGATATGTAAGGACTTGCATGATATGTTTGCGCTTAGTACACAAGTGATATAAAAGAAATGTAAGATCTAAATTTTTGTACCCGTGTTTTCTCCCCCAAGTTTAAACCATAAGAAAAGGGGCCGTGAAACTCACCTGATGAAAGTGATGATGGGTATTCCACACAAGTTTAGACAAAGAGGATCGAGGGTATCGACCTACACGAGTTCTACACAAATACGCCACGTATAAGAACTAATCCCTATTATATTTTCATGTCCTAAGATAACCGACACGATTCATTCGATCTCATTAGTTAAAATAAACACTTAACTTAATTATTTTCAAAACTATCAAAATACTCTTTTAGAACGAAAATACAATTTTTCTTTCAAAACATACTCCAACAATTACTATTGATCGTGTTCGATTTATAAGGATTTTATGGTAGTATTTAATAACCTTTATGAATTTTATTTATTTCCGAAACAGTGTAATTTGGAAACTAAAAATCTGGAAAAAGGGTTGAAAGGTTCATAAGAGCTAGAAAACAGAAAAATAATTAAAACTGTGTGCGTCGGGACTCGAACCCGCGACCTCACAGTTGCAGGTCACGCAGTCATACCGACTGAGCTGCCTTCACTATTGCGAAATAGTCGGGGTTACATAATACGTATACAGAACCTGCTGCAAGAAGTCTAGCATTACAAGAAAAAAAATGATCGCTACTGTTATGGGTTCAAATTCATTTTAATCGTTTAGTATTATCCAAAATTGATTTAGGAGTTTTGTTATACACTAAAAACCGAATAGAGTGATGGATTTAGTTTAGTTTTGAAGATCGCTTAAGCGAGTTTTACAAACCTGTTAGGGTTTCCACGAGTTTTAGGTTTAAAACTTCAAATTTGGATCGATTAGAGTACAAATCGAGTTTAGGGATGTTAGGGCTTTCGATTAGCAGGTAAAAACGTTAAAGAACATACAAGTATCTAACCTGAATTCGCTCGAAACCAAGGGGTACGGGATGAATCAGCAGCGACGGCTTCGAATGGGTAAAGCTTAAGGTTCAATGCTGATTATAAACGAATTGGATATGGGGATAAGTCGTTTTGGGTTAAGGGACGCAAGATACGAACGTAAAATTCGTCAATTTTGTTTCAAATTTCGAATTTGAAATCAATTTGGTGATAACTCTATCCTTTGACTTCCAGAAGTCAAACATTCGAATTTTTGGAATTTACAAAACACTCCCTTGATGTTACTAACTGATTTTTAACGGGGAATACTAACGGAGTTAACGATTCTCTTTTACTTAAGTGTTTGCGAACTGACAGATTGATTAAGTGCAATGCATGAACGAAAATTAATATGCCTGAGTTTGTATAAAAATGCCTGAGATAACGATGTTTATGTTAACGGAGTTAA
Organism: Smallanthus sonchifolius; assembly: GCA_023525975.1. Lineage (NCBI taxonomy): Eukaryota > Viridiplantae > Streptophyta > Magnoliopsida > Asterales > Asteraceae > Smallanthus > Smallanthus sonchifolius. The sequence goes on from CM042043.1 coordinate 25,753,232, forward strand.
CCTGAATTTGTCGGATGTCACATCATCCCCTTGTTGAAAGAATTTTTGTCCCGAAAATTAAACGAAGTCGGTAACATCTGAAACAAAAAGTTTTGGTTTGTCTCATCATCCCTTTGTTGAAATAAATTTCGTCTCGAAACTTAGTTAGTACCTTTCGTGTTTGCCGTTGACTGTTTGAAAAGGTGAGGATACTTTTTCATCATTTGATCCTCGCGTTCCCACGTGAACTCCGGTCCACGCTTCGAGTTCCAGCGAACTCTGACAATAGGTATCTTACTGCGCTTGAGAGTTTTGACCTCTCGGTATATGATTTCGACTGGTTCCTTAATAAAACGTAGCTATTCGTCGATTTCCAACTCCTCGAGTGGAACTACAAGTGTCTCATCTGATAGGCATTTCTTTAGGTTTGAGATATGAAAGACATTGTGTACTCCATTAAGTGTATCTGGTAGGTTCAGTTGATATGCTACTGGACCAATCCTTTTCACTATCTCGAATGGTCCAACGTAACGCGGGTTTAACTTTCCTCGTTTCCCGAAACGAATCACACCTTTCTAAGGTGAAACCTTTAATAACACTTTGCCCACTTGAAATTCTAGCGGTTTTCTGCGCTTGTCTGCATAACTCTTTTGACGGTCACGAGCTGCCGCCAAACGATTTCGGATTTGCACGATTTTCTCTGAGGTTTCGTGCACAAGTTCAGGACCCGTAAGTTGGCTATCTCCAACTTCAGCCCAACAAATTGGTGATCAGCATGTTCGCCCGTACAAGGCTTCGAATGGAGCTGCTTTGATGCTAGTATGATAGCTGTTATTGTAAGAGAATTCCACTAAAGGCAAGTGAGTCTCCCAACTATTTCCGAAATCGATCACACAAGCCATTAACATGTCTTCTAGGGTTTGAATGGTACGCTCACTCTGGCCATCTGTTTGAGGATGGTACGCTGTGCCCATATCCAGGCGCGTGCCTAGAGCTTTCTGTAACGATTGCCAGAAACGTGAGGTGAATCGGGCGTCTCTATCAGAAATGATGGAGATTGGCACTCCATGTCGGGATACTACTTCTTTAATATAGAGGCGAGTTAACTTTTCCATTTTGTCGGTCTCTTTGATAGCAAGGAAATGAGCGGATTTGGTTAGGCGATCCACTATCACCCAGATTGTGTCACATCCAGTAGGGGTTCGGGGTAATTTGGTTATGAAATCCATGGAAATCTTCTCCTATTTCCACATCGGGATTTCCGGTTGTTGAAGTAATCCGGATGGCTTTTGATACTCCACCTTGATCTTTGAACAAGTCAGACACTTGCTCACGTAGGTGGCTATGTCGGCTTTCATGTTCGGCCACCAATACAAAACTTTGAGATCGTGATACATCTTGTCGGATCCCGGATGGATAGAGTATCGGGATTTGTGAGTTTCATCCATGACTAGATCTCTTAGGTTTCCATATACTGGTATCCATATTCGTTCCGCGAAATAACAAATACCATCTGATTTAATCTCAAGTTGTTTCTCTATACCACGTGTGGATTCTAATGATAAGTTCTCCTCTTTTAAGGCTTCGAGTTGGGCATTGCGGATTTGTTCGGGTAATCCTGTATGAATAGTGAGTTGTAATGCTCTAAGCCGTCGGGGTTTGGTTTCTTTTCTGCTTAGGGCATCGGCTACCACATTAGCTTTGCCCGAATGGTACTTGATTGCACAATCATAGTCGTTTAAGAGCTCGATCCAACGACGTTGACGCATGTTCAACTCTTTCTGCTCAAAAATATGTTGAAGACTCTTGTGATCGGTGTAGATGGTGCACCTGAAACCGTACAAGTAATGTCTCCATATCTTGAGTGCAAACACCACGGCTCCTAACTCCAAATCGTGAATCGTGTAGTTCTTTTCATGGATTTTTAACTGTCGAGAAGCGTATGCGATAATCTTGTCACGTTGCATCAATAAACAACCGAGACCTTGGATAGAGGCATCGCAATACACCACGAAGTCATCCGTTCCCTCTGGTAGAGATAGGATGGGTAAGCTACATAGTTTCTGCTTCAGTAGCTGGAATGTTGATTCTTGAGTCTCGCTCCAATTATAGGGTTTATCTTTTTGGGTTAAGGCGGTGAGAGGTTGGGCAATCTTTGAGAATCCCTCGATAAAACGACGGTAGTATCCGGCCAATCCTAGAAATTGCCGAACTTCGGTCGGAGTTGATGGTGCCGCCCAATTCTTGATAGCTTCCACTTTGGCTGGATCGACATGTATTCCTTTCTCATTGATCACATGTCCTAGAAATTGAACCTCGCGAATCCAAAAATCGCATTTGGAAAACTTAGCGTACAGCTGCTCCTGTTTCAGTAGCTCAAGGATCAAACGCAGATGCTCCTCATGCTCTTCCTGACTCTTAGAATATATGAGGATATCGTCAATAAAGACAATGACGAATTGGTCAAGGTAAGGTTTACACACACGGTTCATCAGGTCCATGAACACCGCGGGTGCGTTGGTTAATCCAAATGGCATGACCAAAAATTCGAAATGGCCGTACCGGGTTCTGAATGTAGTCTTGGATATATCTTCATCTCAAACTCTCAGCTGATGATATCCAGATCTTAAGTCGATTTTCGAGTAGAAACTTGACCCTTGAAGTTGGTCGAATAAATCGTCAATGCCGGGTAGTGGGTAGCGGTTCTTGATTGTTACCTTGTTTAACTCTCGGTAATCAATGCACATGCGGAAAGTTCCATCTTTCTTTTTGACAAATAGGACTGGAGCTCCCCATGGCGATGAGCTCGGTCGGATGAAACCTTTATCCAACAACTCTTGTAGTTGAGTGGATAGCTCCTGCAACTCACTTGGTGCAAGTCTATATGGTGCTCGAGCAATAGGCGCTGCTCCGGGTGTTAGGTCAATCTGAAATTCAACCTGACGATGAGGTGGAAGACCAGGTAGGTCTTCAGGGAATACTTCTGGGAATTCGCGAACGATAGGGATATCTTCTAACTTTTTCTCCTCGGTGGACTTGTCAGCGACAAGAGCTAATATCGCGGTATAACCCTTACGCAGACACTTCTGAGCCTTCATGAAAGATATGATGCCCATGACTGCACCACTTCTTTCGCCCTGAACGGATAGGATCTCTCTACTAGGAAGGGGTTTACGAACGATCTTCTCACTACAGATGATCTCAGCTTGGTTTTTAGACAACCAATCCATGCCCACAATTATGTCAAAACTGCCGAGTGTAACTGGCATGAGATCGATGTCGAGTTTGTGACCAGATAGTTCTAACTTACATCCCTTGAGAATGTGGGTTGCCTCGATTACTTTACCGTCTGCTATCTCTATGGTATAACGGTGTTCTAATAAAGTTGGGTTTATTCCTAACCGACTACTAAGTTCTCTAGGTATAAAACTTCTATCGGCGCCAGTATCAAAAAGTACAGAAGCAAAATGATCGTTTAAAAGAAACATACCGTTAACAACGTTCCGATCATTCCTAGCTTCCCCTGAGCCAATCACGAATGCTCGGCCCTTTGCACCATTTCCGTTGTTATTACCATTTCCACCCTGGTGGTTATTACCATTTCCAATACCGCCCTAATGATTGTTGCCATTTCCATTCCCGTTTTCGTTTCTCCTCAACTGCGGGTAATTTTTCTTGAAATGCCCTTCTTTACCACACTCAAAACAGCCTTTGGGTGCGTCTCCAGGTGGTGTCTGTTTGTTCTGCAGGTCTACTCTACAGTCTTTGGCCAAATGACCCATCTTTCCACATCGGTGGCAACGGTACCGGTCGCATGCTCCATGATGGTGAAAATTACATTTGTTGCACTTCGGGTACTTGCCAACATAAGAACCCTGATTCTGCTGAGAAGAGTTAGACTGATTGTTGTTCTTTGAAGGTTCAAGCTTACGATGTTGCTGTTGTTGCTGTTGCTGAGAAGGTGGGTTTGACTGGAAGGTTTTGGGGAATGAACTGTCAAACTTTCGCTTGTTGTCAGTTGTCTTTGATAACGCACCTCTAGGGGGTAGGGTGCCCTGAGCGACTGCCTGATCGGTTAGCCTGTGAGCCAACCTGATTGCTTGCTGGATTGTAGTAGGATTAGAATATGTCACCATGCTCTGAATTTGCGGAACCAAACCATCAATGAATTTCTCGATCCTCTTATAGGGAGGTGTTACCATTTGCGGACACAAGTTCGCCGGTTCATGCGAACGAGTAGTGTAGGCTTCAATTTCAGATCCCTCCATCTTGAGGTTCGAGAACTAGCCCTCAAGTTTCTGCACTTCTTCGCGGGGACAATACTCCTCCCGCAGCATAGTCTTAAATTCGTCCCATGGCAATGCGTTTGCCATCTCAAGAGTTAGCATTTGCACTTGGGAGTTCCACCAAGTAAGGGCCAGACCCTCAAGTGTGCCAGATGCATACTTCACCTGATTATTCGGCGGGCAATTACACATCGCGAATGCGGATTCGGATTTCTCCATCCAACGGAGTAAGCCAACAGCCCCTTCGGCTCCACTGAATGAGTGAGGCTTGCAATCTATGTACGCCTTGAAAGTGCAAACCTGTTGGTGGTTGTGTTGACCTGAATTGTAAACAAGAATGCGCTTAGGGATACCATATTTGAAATTGAGTTTAGGATGAACGATGACTCACTAGAGTCGATAATTTATCGATTTACCTCCGGCATTAGCAGCGGCTTGGCTTGCTACTACAGCTTCAACCACACGCTCGCTTATGAGTGCCGTGAGCTCGGCTGCAGTCATGTTAATGTTTCTGCGACCACCGCGTCCTCCGGCGCGTCCACCACGTCCATTTCCCCTTCCATACATTATCTTTACATTCACAACATACAATAATGAGAAAAATACATGCATTTTTATCATCATACAAGTACCAGTAAACAAAAGAAATTCAAACCACAACATCTAACATTTCAATAATAGTAATATTTGATAAAATAAATTGTAACGATTACAACTAAATTCAACCAAACATCAAAATTCTAGAAACATCTGTTGGATGGGAACAACCCTGCCCATCTAGTTTTAAAGAAAAGACGTAAATAAGTAATTAAGATAAGATATCAAATGCCACTGCTAGCTGATGTAACATCAGATGATGCATCCTCGTCCTCGGCCGGATCTCCTGCGGGTGCATCATCTGGTGCAACTCCTACTGCTTCAGCAGCTGTAAGTCGAGCCTCCACTTGCTCAATCCTGGTGTGGAGTATATCTAGGTTCCACTCTGCAGTGTTCAGCCGGTCTTCCATATCCACACGTCCATTTGCTAAATTCTCATGGACTTTATCAATGACTGCTAAATCTGAAGTCAGTTTGTCAATTTTCTGATTCATCAGAATCTGTCGCTCTAATATACCAGAAATCTCTCCTGCTACATCTCTCATGTTCCGGATCTCCCGGTCCATCCTAGCTACAAATGCAGCAAACACCTGCTCAAAGGGGTACTGCAATGGTGGCAAAGCTCACACAGAAGATGATGAAGAAGAAGCAATGTCAGCAGTGAGTGGAGGTGGGACTTCCTTCTCGCGGATCCAGTTCCTGATCCTATCGGGATACCAATCACAGTCCTGCGTGTTACCTCTGACACGCACATGAATAGGCTCGTCATACCCTACAGTGGTATTGATCGGGTTGAGTCGACGTCTCCTCGGCTCTGGAAAAGGTATGGTAGGAACATCGTGCTCCTGAACGACTGGGGATGCGGGTGAATTAGGCGGGGTCGACATTTCCTGTAACGGGATGAGTGAGTGCCATGTTTGAGTGTAAGTGTTGTGTAACTAATGCATGTACGTGGTTATAGTCTAGTATGCATTTCCTAGTTCTCTATAACCAATGGCTCTGATACCAATCTGTCACACCCCCAAAATCCACTAACGGAGTTTTACCGTTAGGAGCGTGACATACCAGGATCTCAATCATTAGTTACTTTGAACGACTCTATATGAGTTTAAGAAAACCACTAGTATTGCTCATAGTCACGATGCAACACTAGTAATGAAAACACTGATTTAATGTAAGACTGCGGAAGCGAAAAGTTAGATGAAAAGCATGCGCCAAAACAGTCGCGCCAAAAATAAATAATTCAACAATAAATAAAATAAATAGTTCTTGAGTTTGAAAATGATGGACTTCGAATGCATGCATGACTAAGCTTGTGCTTGTACCTTAATGACCTGAGAAAACATGCTAAAACGTGTCCACACTAGGTTGGTGAGTTCACAGGTTTCAATGTTTGTAAAGTTTACTAGATAAAACCATTTACAATTTATATCATAGGTATCTAACCTAGTTACATGTTACTAAAGTGTTTCGACACCGAAGCTGAATGTTTATGTTTGAACTGCCTCCTACCATGAGTATCATGATCAATGGTAAATGTTTAGGTCAATGTTACACCCGTTCGACTACCTGTCGTGTTAGAGCGACTAACGCGGGTGGGGCTTGTCAATGCCCAGTAGTACTACTCAAGATTACCTCGCTATCACATATATTAAACGGTTCGATATGTAAGGACTTGCATGATATGTTTGCGCTTAGTACACAAGTGATATAAAAGAAATGTAAGATCTAAATTTTTGTACCCGTGTTTTCTCCCCCAAGTTTAAACCATAAGAAAAGGGGCCGTGAAACTCACCTGATGAAAGTGATGATGGGTATTCCACACAAGTTTAGACAAAGAGGATCGAGGGTATCGTCCTACACGAGTTCTACACAAATACGCCACGTATAAGAACTAATCCCTATTATATTTTCATGTCCTAAGATAACCGACAAGATTCATTCGATCTCATTAGTTAAAATAAACACTTAACTTAATTATTTTCAAAACTATCAAAATACTCTTTTAGAACGAAAATACAATTTTTCTTTCAAAACATACTCCAACAATTACTATTGATCGTGTTCGATTTATAAGGATTTTATGGTAGTATTTAATAACCTTTATGAATTTTATTTATTTCCGAAACAGTGTAATTTGGAAACTAAAAATCTGGAAAAAGGGTTGAAAGGTTCATAAGAGCTAGAAAACAGAAAAATAATTAAAACTGTGTGCGTCGGGACTCGAACCCGCGACCTCACAGTTGCAGGTCACGCAGTCATACCGACTTAGCTGCCTTCACGATTGCGAAATAGTCGGGGTTACATAATACGTATACAGAACCTGCTGCAAGAAGTCCAGCATTACAAGAACATAAACGATCGCTACTGTTATGGGTTCAAATTCGTTTTAATCGTTTAGTATTATCCAAAATTGATTTAGGGGTTTTGTTATACACTAAAAACCGAGTAGAGTGATGGATTTAGTTTAGTTTTGAAGATCGTTTAAGCAAGTTTTACAAACCCTTTAGGGTTTCGACGAGTTTTAGGTTTAAAACTTCAAAGTTGGATCGATTAGAGTACAAATCAAGGTTAGGGATGTTAGGGCTTTCGATTAGCAGGTAAAAACGTTCAAGAACATACAAGTATCTAACCTGAATTCGCTCAAAACCAAGGGGTACGGGATGAATCAGCAGCGACGGCTTTGAATGGGTAAAAAGCTTAGGGTTCAAGGCTGATTATAAACGAATTGGATATGGGTATAAGTCGTTTTGGGTTAAGGGACGCGAGATACGAATGTAAAATTCGTCAATTTTGTTTCAAATTTCAAATTTGAAATCCATTTGGTGATAACTCTATCCTTTGATTTCCAGAAGTCAAACATTCGAATTTTTGGAATTTACAAAACACTCCCATGATGTTACTAACTGATTTTTAACGGGGAATACTAACGGAGTTAACGGTTCTCTTTTACTTAAGTGTTTGCGAAATGACATATTGATTAAGTGCAATGCATGAACGAAAATTAATATGCCTGAGTTTGTATAAAAATGTTTGAGATAACGATGTTTGTGTTAACGGAGTTAACCTGAATTTGCCGGATGTCACAAAAGTCAACTTGTTCGACGTCGTCTGTGATGCTCTTCACTTCTTCCATTGTTTCCGGTGTTGCCTTGCCCTTACTAATTTGGTTTAATCTTGAGGTCAGGGCGTCTACTTGAGCAGATAATGACGTGACATCGTCGACGGTGTGAAACCCTTGCCTTGTGCCTCTACTAGTTCGTGGGTTGTACCATTGATAGTTGTTCATAGCTATTTCTTCAATTAGGTTATAAGCCTCGTATGGCCTTTTGTTCCCAAATATGCCACCCGCGGTAGCGTCAAGTGTGAGACGGGCTTGATTATGTAGCCCGTTGTAGAAAGATGATACTTGCAGCCAAACCTCTAACCCATGGTGAGGACATTTCCTTAGCATGTCCTTGAAGCGTTCCCAAGCCTCATATAGTGATTCAACATCGTCTTGAGTGAAAGTGGTGATATCATTTCATAATTTAGCGGTCTTAGCCGGTGGGAAATACTTTGATAAGAATTTATGGGCAAGATCGTCCCAAGTGGTGATTGACCCGGTAAGGAGAGAATTCAACCATGCCTTAGCTCGTTCCCTTAAGGCGAAAGGGAACATATGGAGGCGAATAGCGTCGTTCGACATTCCGTTCAGTTTAAAGGTAACACAAATCTCGAGGAAATTTGCGATATGGGCATGTGGATCCTCATCGGGTAATCCGTTAAACGTGCATGATGACTGGAACATGTGGATGACATGAGATTTGATCTCGAAGTTGTTAGAGTCGACGGTTGGTCTTGTGATACTATACCCCAACGAGTCTAGTGACGGTCTTGCAAATTCAACGATAGTGCGGTTTTCTAAGGCCATTTTTCTAGAGCGGTTTTCTCGAACTCGACGGTGAACGAATCTTTCAGGTTCTGCTAAAGGTTGATATAAACAAGTTTTAGAACTTTGGATCATACACTACCTACAACAAAGCGCGAAAGAAAAACAGAAGGAAAATAAAAGGCTAATCCGTTAACTCGAATTTTTCTTGAAATCACCGTGTCCCCGGCAACGGCGCCAAAAACTTGATGTGTCTGTTTCAATATATAAAAATATAAATAAATATATTTTTAGATTAATTGATTTCACGAGATCAGGTTTTAAATTTATAAAGTAAAATGATAATTACGTTAACTTAAAACACACACAATAGGCAAGTATACCTATCGCAGCGTAATATAGTTAGGTAAGAACCAAGTATCGAACCAATGGACATGGTCGAGTTCCAATGCTCAACTTTTGTTATCGCTTAGCCGGATTAATTAGTAGGTGGGTTTTGTGTGCTTGTTAAGCAGAAAAGTAATTGACGATAAAGTAAATAACATAAAAGTAAAAATGTGCGTGAAGTATATAACAGAAATGTAACTAGCATAATAGTAAATAGCAGAAAAGTAAATAAGGCGAAAATTATCACATTATGAAATGTATTGCTTCGGGATTCGAATCAGCTTGGTATGTGATGATGTTAAGTTAACTAATTCAGTGGTATGACTACTACAAACTTGTGACCCGGGTCACCGCTAGAGCCTCGTCCTCACGACATTTGATTTGCAAATTATATTCTTTAAAAAGTGGTAGTGCATCCCGTTAGGGACAACATTTACCCTCAACCCATCGAATCATCATCTCCGGGTTGGATAAAGACATCGGACTCAAAATGCTTTATATTAAGTTAAATAGGTGATTATATTTTGCTCACCGGGAGGCGGTGTAACAATGGGACCAAGTATAAAGACGTATCGTTCCCAACATGAGTTCACCAATTCTTGGCCACAAAATAATCTCGTATAAAGACGTACAATCTTAGAAGTATAGACCAAGCCTTGGCTTATCAATCTCTGCTCGTATAAAGACGTACGTGTTTCAAAGGAAGTTTGATTAAAAAAGGTTTTACGATCTTACTCTCTAAAATCACGACACTCATAAATATAAAGACAGATTTAGACAATAATAAAAGCCCATCAAGATATGGTTTTTGAGGACGAATTAGTTAAAGACATAAACATACCACTTCATTAATAAGTTAAACATTAACATGCACCAAACATCATCTTCACCCTAGCAATACAAAGAAGTTTTAGCCATGAATGGCCATAACGACTAGCGTAATGATTAGTTTCGTAGGCTCCCCTATTGTAGAACAAGGAGGAAGAGCCCCTCTACTCTCTACTCTAACTACGAGAATGCTCTCTTCTTGAGTGTAATTTCTCTCTGGATTGGTGTGTGGAATGAAGAACCCAATCCTCCTATTTATAGGCCTCAAAATGTGCAATGCACAGCCGTGCATTGGGTTGCACGGTCGTGCAAAGGCCTAGGGAATCAAACAGGGTACAGAGGACACGGTACCGGGCCGTTGGGAGCGGACATGGGCAATGCACGACCGTGCATTGGGATGCACGGCCGTGCAACCCACCTTTTCTCCCCAGTTTTGTCTTGTAGCTTCTTGTTGACCAATTTTGACTTCTTGGGGGTCAATGCTCCGGGAATGAACCTTCTAGAAGCTTGAATTCTTGGTGTTCTTGATAGGATTTAGCTTGATTTGTATTATTAACACCGAATAACCTGCACTTATCAAATATTTGTATTTTAAGCACAAATTGCATGGTTATTATTCAATTTAGTACCATAATGTGGGATTATTATGTATGTAAAATATGTATAAATGATGACATATCAGTCTCTCTCTACCATACCCATGAGTCTCGAACTCACCTTAGCCATCCTAACCGTACACCTTAAACGGGAACCCGATCTTCCTAGCGGATCATGACGTCTTCCCTCTCTACGGTTAGCTTATCAGGTATGTATTATATTATTGTTTTCCATTATCATATTACAAGAACTGATCAACATGTGGTATCAGAGCAGATGTTGATTAATCAGTTCTTGTTTCATTCCCTAAACTGGAATTAAAATCGGAGAACAAAAGTCTTGTTAAAACCATATGAAAATCGTCCTAATAACGTTTAACGATTTTCTGTTTTTTGTTAATATATTATATTTTTTTGTTCTCCTAAAATCGAGATCCTTAAAGTTTTTCGAAATCTATTAAAATAATGTTTCAAAATTTCTATTCTAGACTTAAATCTGATAATGATCAAGAACAGTTTCTTACGTTCTTCAAATTGTTCTTGACAGATTCATCCTAAAATTGATGAAAAATCCCTTATTTTGGATTAAAACCGGATTTGATTTTGTTTTCCTAAAAAGGTGCAACTTAATCCCCAAGATTTTTGAAATCTAAAAATATATTCAAATCCCTAAATTTTCACACATGCCTTATCAAATTTAAATTTCATGGTTTTAACTTTACGGGTATTTTATTGTTCTCGGGTATAGCTTTCACGGTTTGATTCATGGGTATTTTATGTTTACGGGTATTCTACTTCACGGGTATAGTTCACAATTATGAGTTTACGGTTTAAGTTCACTGTTTAAGTTCACGGGTCTTAATTTCACGGGTTATGTTTATGGAGCCGTGAACCCTTATCTGAGTCGTGAACCTAATCTAAGCCGTGAACCTAACCTGAGCCGTGAACCCTTAATGAATCGTGAACCTTCACCTGAACCGTGTACCCTTAATGAACCGGTGAACCTTTATAAAGCCGTGAACCTTAATGTTCCCGAGAATCTTACTTGGAGCCGTGAACCTAGCCTTATATATGCCTAAATTTTTTCCAAACATGGAGATTTGCTATAAATGAATGCTATAGTTTTAGTTTTGTTAAACTTTAAATGTTTTCAAAACTTTAAAAACTTACTTGAATAACAACTAATAGCTTCACTTCTGCCCAAAGGTGATGTGATGCATGTGTAAACTTATTCAAGATTAATTAAGCATTATAACTGAGTGCATATCATGATAATAGACTAATTGTTTTGTTAAAATCTTATACCTTACAAAACCTTAAATTAGAATAACATGATTAACTTAAATAACACCTAAAAGTTTCACTTCTGCCAAGGTGATGTGTCACGCTCGTAAAGTTATTTAAGTCTAATTAAGCACTAGTTCGCCTAAAATAATTAAATGTTTCTACTTCTGCCCAAAGGTGTTGTGTTATATTTGTTTTTCACGAACCTAACTATGTGCATCCTAAAAAAATGTTTTACTTCTGCCCAAAGGTGATGTGTTACATTCTTACTGCACATACTCATATTAAATTGTTCCTCATACTAAACAAACGTCTCACTTCTGCCCAAAGGTGATGTGTTACATTGTTTAAGTAGAACCTAATTAATCTATTAGTTTGGTGTTATAATACATTTTTATCACATCTTCATAAAATAATTGTTCTTAAGCAGAACCTTATTTAATTTATTATTTCTACCTGTCTTAGATTATTACCCCCCATAGATCACTCTAAGTTCTTCTTTAGCTATTTGTACCTTATTTTCACACTAGTTTCTAAGATGAGTTTTGTTTGATTAAGAGTTTCCATAAATTTTGCTCTTATTGAGTCTTGATTATCCCTTAAGACATGACATTCATGTTGCTCTTTCTGATAAAAGTACTAAAGAAGAAAACTAGAGCATAAAAAATAAGATAAGTCAAACACATTGTCTCTTATGGTAATCAAGAACTCCTTTTTTCATGATTGATATCAGGGGAGCTATTCCAGATTCTGAAATTCCTAAAACTAATCTATTATCTATGGAAATGAAAGAATCAAAATAATTCCTAAGATGCATGCAAACATTCTAACTCTAAATAAAAAAAGGTTAAGGGCATCCGTGAACACATCATAATATACACTGACATGACCCATAAACTAAGGGCTTATACATGGGAATAAGTGAAGTTTTTCATTGTGTACATAATAATTTTCCATTAGTACAATTAGTTGCCTTAAAAATCAAATATAACACTCAGAAGTACCAAAGGAAAATGAGTGTATTGATAGCAACATATGTACAAGAAAAGAAACGCCTAAATCTGAAAACCGGATGTTATTCACCTCACTACCACTAAACTTAAAAAGAGGATAGTTCTAAGGTTCATAAACAAAATACAAGTACTACTTCCAGCTCTAAGTTCTCTAAGGAGAAATCTCACTGCAAAACTTATGCCATTAAGGCATAAGCAATGAGACCATCCATAAACCAAGGGACTAGCTGGCTAAGATAAAGTAGTCACTAATTAATGATATTTTTTGAGTCCGCTAATATTAATATTCCAATCAACGCATGATACGTTCAGTCTAGTTCTATATGTTTCCTTACTAGAATTTAACTAATAAGATGAGAAGTTAGTGGTGGATTTAAATGTTAAGGCTACATAGAACCACTCTGTTATTAGGCTTTACGATACCTTACATATTCTGGAGAATACTCAGAATTTAGTATCAATAATAAAGCTACACTTTGACATTTATGGGGTTTGCGTGGCCAAAACAAAGTCATCATTAACTTAAACTCTCATATTATTGGTTATCATAAATCCGGATAAAAACGTTTATGACATAGAACTAGCTGATGCAATAAACTTTCACAACTTTTGTTATCATGAAAAATAAAAATTTAATAAAATATCTCATCCATTAAGACCAAAATTCATGAGAAATCATGACTAGGTCAATGCAGGATGAATTGTTACCAAGTCTCATTCTCAGTGACTTTAAATCATGTGTTAAACGCCCTAAATATCAAATAGCTAATGGAATAAATGAGGGTCCACCAGAAGTTATCCCAAATGGAATATTCAGACATAATTTATCATTTATAAGATTATTTACTTGTATCTAATCTGTTTCATACGACCCAAATCTTTAAAGATATCAATTCATATACACTTGATAGAATTTCCTTCTAAATTTGTTTCTAAAATTTCTTATGAAATTTTGGACGATAAGGAAATCAATTCTAAAATATATGAAAGGTTCCCACGTCACGCGCATCATTGAAACTTGTAATGTGTAGTTCCTAGAGACCTCAAATAACAGTGGGAGCAAAAAGTGTCCTAATTATAGCTTGTGAAAGTTGCAAGAGGTGGGGGAGTGACAAATTTGTCTTGCCTCAAATTACACCTCTTGTACACGACACTGCTCCATCACAACTTGTCTCCTTAGAATCTAATGCTACTACTAACAAAGTCTCATAGATGTTAATATGTGGGTAAACTTAGATTTCTTACTAAAACTAAAGTAATCCTCAACAAGAGAAACCAACATAAACATCACTAAGTTGTTTCTCAATTAGAATGTATTAGTCTTCAAATGTTTGATACACTGTTGACCCTAAGCATGCTGAATTACTTATAATTTCTAAGCTAAGTGGGAGCAGTAAAAGTCCTTATCATGACTTGCCAGGAGTACAAGAGGTGGAGGAGAGATTCGTTAAATTTAACTCCGATTACACCTCTTGTACACCATACTGCATCAACTCCTACACACTTAGAAACTAATGTTATTCCTAATATACCTGAAAATGAAAGCACCTAACCAAGAGCTAATCTATAAACTTGAAACTCCTAATAAACTCAATAATCAACTCATGAGGTCATCTAGGTCCAAAAGCCTATTAACTTTGATGATTATATATCCCACCTGACTGAATTTAAAATGGATGTTGGAAAGTTCACTGGTCATACTTCTTCTAATTAAGCCATTAGCATCAATCAATCTTCTAAATGGAATAAAGCTAGTATTAGCAAGCTTAACTCCATGAATTAGAATAACATTTGGGATTTGGTTGAATCACCTAAAAGGTGTTCATACCTAAACTAAATCCGAATGGAAATGCACGATTGATCGCTAAAGGTTATACTCAAGAAGGAATAAATTATCAAAGAGCCTTCTTACTTGTTTTACAAAAGGTTTCTTTAAGGATCATTACTGTTCTAGTAGCTTACAATAACTTAAAGCTACATTAGATGGACATTAAAACAACTTTCCCTAACATTGACCCACATGTTCATAAAAATAACCTGAAAGTTCTAAACTGAAGGTTAAGAACACTTATTATGTAAGTCAATAAAATCCATGTATGGGCTGACTGAGATAATAATGCAACTCTCTTCATCATGGACTAAGTGAATTTGTACACCTACCTCAGGATGAGTGGGAGCAACTAATGTAAACTTGTCCTTATATAGATGACATTCTTTTGACAAGTATATGTTACATGAGTCAAAGCATTGATTATTCATATTTTGACATGATGGATCTCGGAGATACCTCTTATGTGATAGGTATCAAAATACACCGAGATAGATCCAATGGTACATTAGTTTCATCCCATAAGCTTTACACTAAGCGGATCCTTACACGTGTAACATTTAAATTGTTCTCCTTTAGAGGCTAATAGGATAAATAAAAACTATTTCCTTATGCTTCATTAATTAGAAGCCTTATGAAGGTTAAAGTCTATACTTGTTTAGATATTGCTCACATTGTTGAACACTAGACTAATCTAGATTATTGTGAAGCATCTAATGAAATATTATAATATCTTTAAGAACGAGAGACTATAAGTTAAAGAAGAAGTGAGAATTTAAAACAGTTGACTACTCTTATTCAGTTTTGTTGTATTCAAAGAAAACAAAATGTCAACTTCGGGGTATACCCTTATGTGAGCAGGCATACCTATCTAGTGGAAGAGTCACAAGGAACTGTTAACAATAACCTAAGTTTAAATGACATAACATGTTGCTGATCACAACATAATTGTCACTAAATGTTGTTGGAAAATTTATCAGTGGACTCATAATTTATTAATTCCACATAAATATTATATCGAAGACTTATTGTCATAAGTCAGTTACCTTTACTTCTCGAACAGTAACAGTTCGAGCAGAGCTGCATTAATGTTCAATACAAAATTATTGTTTACTTATGAATTTTGAACAAGTTGAGGAAACTAAATCTTTGTATCGAATACATTCATGATATGCTAATGGATCCAATAACTAAAGGTCTACCACCCATAAGTCTTATGTAAGCGCTTATAATTAAGACGAGTTTACTAATGACCATACGCAATTGCATATCGTACTATGAATGATTAATTATTAATGAAATTTCCTCACTTATTTGAGTTTGTATGTCTATAAATACGTTCATGCATGCCTAAAGACGTATAGACAAGTAACTATACAAATCAATGTTAAAGGGCTTATTTGTCAATTTGATCCTAAGTTTACTCAAGTCTTAAATTGGGATTGTAGTATGATTAACGGGGGTCTTGAGTTGCATATTTATTCAATGACTGTATTTCTCTGCTACAGTTTTGGTTTAAAACTAAAATGAGTATTAAATCTGCGCAGACTTACTAATGCTCATAATAAATGATTACTCAGCCAAGTGGGAGAATGTAAGACATAGTTTTATTATGTGACTCTTATAATCATTTATCTAATTATTAAATAATCAATTGAATTATTTATTTATTAACCTCTGGCTAGTAATTAGTTGATGAGTCTAATTACTCTTAATGAGTCATTAATAGGTTTTCCATTGAGTGTACATATATAAAGAGAGATAATTACAGGGAATTGACTAATGAATCAATTACCACTAACACCTAAATTCATCCCTCTCTTTCTACGATAACCGTGAGTCTCAAGAACTCACCTTAGTCATCCTAACCGTACACTGTAAATAAAAATCCGATCTTTCTAGCGGATCATGACGTCTTTCCTCCCTGTGATTAGCTTATTAAGTATGTATTATATTATTGTTTTCCATTATTATGTTATAAAAACCGATCAATATTTCTCTCAATTATAAACCTCTTAAACCACTCCTTACAAACATAGAGGGAAAGTACTTTACAAACGTATCGGAAAGTGGTGTAAATGCTCTAACCAATGATAAAACGGGTGTAGGCCGTATTTCCTGATTGGCGGCGGGCATTGTGGGTCCAACCTCGTGCGTGCGTTTGACCCCGTTATTGCTTACCTTATGTCCTTTTTTTTTCCTTTTTCTTTCACCGTATTTTTTTTTTTGAAAAGCCAATTTTCTTTCACCATATTTAACTCAACTAAGGGGGTGTTTGGGATTACTTCTCAAAACTACTTATTAACTTTTCTAAAAAGTTAATAAGTAGTTTTGAAAAGTAAGTGGAACTTACTTTTCAAAAACTACTTATTTTTTCTATATTTTCATCTCATTTTGATTTATCCAAACAAACTTTTAACTTATTAACTTTTAAAAAAAGTTAATAAGTTAATAAGTAGGTTAATAAGTAATCCCAAACACCCCCTAAATCAACTTAAATTAAAAAAAGATCCGACAATAAATGTAAAAGCAAGATTTTACATTTAAATTCAATCCCCCACTTTTACAAATTACAACCAGTTGTCGTTGAGGAGAGAGAAAGCACAGAAACAGAGAACCTTTGACTAATTTCAATCCCCAATCTCAATTTTTCATTTTTTCTTTTCATATCATCAAATTCAAGATTTTCTCCAACTGGGTTTTCCTTATTTTGATGTTAAGGGTTCTGGGTATTTTCAATTTCTTGATCTGAATGAGCAATTGATGAGAAGTCTAGGGTTTTAGTGTGCCCGACCCGAACCCGTTTTTGAGAGATGGATCGGCGAGTCTCTCTGATTTCAGCTTCTGTTATTGTGTGGTTCATATTGGTGTTCAATAACTTGTCAAAGGTGTATGGGAATGGTGAAGGTATCTGCTTAATTTGTTCTTGAATTGCTTTTTAAGGTTTTAATGCCAGTTTTGTTGACTTTTTAGTTGGGTTGACTTTGATTGAAGCTATTGTTGCTTCACCAAATTTAGTAATTAATTCACTTGGGTTTTGTAATTTTGTTAGATTGGTTTGAGTAGTTATGCCCCCAATTTTAGTAGCTCTAGTTCTAATAATAGGTAGTGGACCTAATGAGTGTGTAGTTGAAACTGTTCCCAATTTTGACATTAATTTGCAAATAGATGATATTTATCTTGTTTTGACCAATTTTAGATGTTTTTAAGATGAGTTGATGATTAATTTTGACATTAAGTTAGTAATGGATTATATTTATCTTGTTTTGCTACACAATTTACCAATTTTAGATGTTTTTAAGATGTGTTGATGATTGATTTTGACATTAGTTTACAAATTTATGATATTTATTTTGTTTTGCTACAAGAATTTACGAGTTTTATAAAGTTTTAAGATGAGTTAATAATTAATTTTTGACAATATATTACAAAGGGAAAACTTCATCCAGTAGTAACCAAGTTTTCCAAATGTTAGTACTAAAATCACTCAAAAATGTTTTGTTCCTCTAAGGTCACTCGACTTTCATTAGGTGTTCCAATCTTGTATGATTTTTTTATGAATGTTAATTTTTTTTAAAATTAAGTAAGGCAAATGAAACATATATGAGTCTTAGTTACTATTTAATGGTTATTTTTGTCAAATTAACTTGAAATAGGAGGTAATAGTGAAAAGAAAAATTCACTAAATAATAATAAAGTTTCATAACTGTTCAATTTAAGTCAAATTAGGACAAAATAATAACCAATATTCATATATGTTTCATTTTCCTCTCTTAATTTTAAAATAAATAACATTTATAATATTATACAAGATTACAACACCAAATGAAAGTTGGGTGACTTTAGAAGAACAAAAAATCTTTGAGTGACATTAGTGGGACAGTTGGGAAACTTGGTTACAAGTTACCCCTTTTACAAATGGATGGTATATATCTTGTTTTCCACAAAAAGTACCAATTTTAGATGTTTTTAAGATGAGTTGATGATTAATTTTGACGTGTAAGACAGGCGATGCATTAAATGCTTTAAAGACTCAATTAGGTGACCCGAATAATGTTCTTCAAAGTTGGGATGCAACTCTAGTGAATCCATGCACTTGGTTCCATGTTACATGCAACAATGAGAACAGTGTTACCCGAGTGTAAGCTTGTTTTGATTATTATTCGATTCAACTGAGATAAAGTTATCATGATTCAGTTAGCTATTGTTATTATTATTATAATGTTTTGGCATTTGTTATGCATAGTGATCTTGGAAACGCAAACTTGTCGGGTCAGCTGGTTCCGCAACTTGGTCAACTCACTAATTTACAGTATTTGTAAGTTGTTTTAAGCATGTATTCGGTATATAATGGTGATATTTGGTGCGATAACATGCAAGGAAATTAAGGTGGTGTTTGGGTTTGTGTTTTGGAACCAATCATATGATTATTACGACTTCAAACAACTTAAAGCTCATCCAAACACTATTCTCTTCATCCTCTTTTATTACACCTGAGTATTTGATTATAGTTATTCAATATCACATAATCACTTTCAAATGCGTATCCAAACACCCTTTAAAGAATATGGAAGAAACTTTTAGTTCTTTCTTATTTTTGCATTATACTTCAATCGGCTTGGTGACCTTTATTTCCCAAGCAGACTCATTTAACTTAATTATTTCACTTTAAATTATGAATTTTTTTTCATTCTTGTATGCTATTTTACAGGGAACTTTACAGTAACAATATTATTGGGAAAATTCCTGATGAGCTTGGGAACTTAACAAACTTAGTGAGTTTGGATCTTTACCTCAATCGGTTAGATGGTGTGATTCCAGATACATTGGGCAAGCTCCAGAAGCTTCGTTTCCTGTATGAATTCTCATAATTGAGTTTTTATATTTTAATTTGGTGGCACCATTGGTAGCAATTATACTTGAAATTCCATTGCAAAGATGTAGAAGTGGCAACTTAAACCCATTGATGGGTAAATGGGTCGGTTTGTGTGAACTTTCTAAAATTTGCTAATATGCAAATGGGTTGCCGGTCTAAAGTTACTTAAAGTGCATTCAAAATATATAAGCCTCCTTAATCGTGTTATATGAAAAAATTAGATTATAGTTGTAATAATAAAATTTTTGATACATTACTTATTTATAAAATAACTAATTAACCAATTCAGTCGGCTAGTAGATTGCTTATTTTTGTTACGGTTGACTAGTTTGGTTGTTTGGGGAGTCACGGTGTCATTTTATGGTGTTTTGCAAGGACAGTCGTCTCAACAACAACACATTGACGGGAACTATTCCAATGTCATTAACTACTATAGTTTCATTACAAGTTCTGTGAGTACCAAACATGTTTCCGTTCCTTTATTTTTATGCATAGATAATATTATTGGACAATTAATTATATTGTTGATGTGTATCATAGTGATCTTTCAAACAACAATTTGAGAGGCGATGTCCCGGTTAATGGTTCCTTTTCTCTTTTCACACCTATCAGGTATGTTGCAAGCCATTTTCTCTCGTATTTTTGGGAAAAAAATGTGAAAAATTACGTTAAATGCGAATTTCCCTTCTTTTAGTTTTGCTGGTAATCGTGAATTGAAAGCTCCTGCGGTTTCTCCTCAAGCTCCAACTCCGCCAAGTTCCCAGTCTCCTGCTGGTATTTTTACCTTTTATTGTTACCGGGCTTGTATTGTTGCACCTATGTTTAGGTAGAGATGGCAAAATAGGTGGGAGGGCGGGCTGGTAATGGGCCAAAACATGTAACTTTTATGTGGGTCGAAACGGGTCAGTTTGGGTTGACCCAAAACACCTTTTGTCCAAACTTTTAATAAACATTTTGCGAGTCAAATGCTATTACAAAAACTATGTTATTAGTTATTGCAATATACTTCAATTTCTTGAATAAAACGATTTTGGAGGTTGTATACATTAAAAGTACGCTTTGGGCTAAACTTTTTTAATTCACTTTTTATACATTATTTGCGAAGGAAATATCATGTTTTAATTGTGTGTGTGATTATGGTGACATGTTATTTTCAGTCGGGAACAGTGCCATCGGGGCTATTGCCGGAGGAGTTGCTGCAGGTGCAGCTCTCCTGTTTGCGGGTCCTGCAATTGCACTTGCTTGGTGGCGACGAAGAAAACCGCAGGATCATTTCTTTGACGTACCTGGTTAGTAAAACTAACCCATTTATTTATGAATGGGTCAAACGTGTTTATATATGCATACAGTCTCCTATTATTGTTATATTCAAAGATTTAGATTATTATTGTAGTAATATTATTTTTCTAATTATGATCAATGCATCATTTATTTATACAAAAACAAAAACCAGGCGAAAAGTGTTTGTGGGTCCAATCCGACCCGGTTCGATTTGACCTGTTAACCCAATTCACCCAGCCTCTCATCTTTCTACCAGGATTTAGTGCTGTAAATGAGCCAAGCCGGGCTAACTTGTTTATTTTTTAAATTCTTTTAATTTTGTATTTTTTACATGTTGATATATATGAAAACAAAAAATAATATTTTTAACATACACACAATGCAGAATTTATGATATATATAAAATTTGGGTTATAGTTTATATATATTAAAATTTTGACTTAATTTAAATGAGCCTAACGGCCTGCTTTGGCTCGGATTCGGCTCATCTACAAATGAGCCGAGTTTTTTATGAGCTTTTTTCAAGCTAGCCGCTACCTTTTTGAACAGCCCTTCTAGATCATGAAAGACAAATGAAAATATGAAATATTAGATGCTGATTTACTCATAATATTACTATCTGCAGCCGAAGAGGACCCAGAAGTTCATTTAGGGCAATTAAAGAGGTTTTCTCTTCGGGAATTACAAGTTGCAACCGACAATTTCAATAATAGAAATATTCTTGGAAGAGGTGGGTTTGGAAAAGTTTATAAAGGGCGATTGGCTGATGGTACATTGGTTGCTGTAAAACGGCTAAAAGAGGAAAGAACTCAAGGTGGAGAATTGCAGTTCCAGACGGAAGTTGAAATGATCAGTATGGCCGTGCACCGAAATCTACTTCGTTTGAAAGGATTTTGCATGACACCCACCGAGCGAGTGCTTGTTTATCCATTTATGGCCAATGGCAGTGTTGCATCATGCTTAAGAGGTAAGGTGTTTTGACTATGCCTTTGTTGTTCAAAGTTGCGCTGTAGTTAGACATGCTAAACGGGTCATGTTCGCGAGCTGGCAGGTCGAACCAGACACGAAACCGAAAATCGTATCAGATACATGAACCCAAACGCGACACGCGTAGTAATGGGTTGACATGAACATGACATGTTTAACCTGAATTTTTTTTTCAACTTTTTACGTGTTAATACTTTAAATCTACAAATTTGCATATATTATTTTAAGCAATTAGGTTTAAACTATGCCAAGTTGTATTTGAACCTGTAAATTTTAACATAAAATTACCTAAATAGTTTAATTTATACATAAAACACATTTTAAAATATATATATATATATAGGGAGAGGATCAAGAGAAAACCACAAAGTTAGGCGAAAACCAAGAAAACCACTTTCAACCAATCAAATAAATTAGAATTTATTTTTATTTTATTTTTTCTAAAAGGCGTTTCAGTAAATTTATGTCCAACTATTTTTGGCATTTATTTTTTTTTTAATTAAATCCTATTTTCTCTCCCTTAAAATTAGTTTTTTTTGTAATTTGAATTAGTTACAAGTTAATTTCTTTGTTGAGTTCTTTTAGAGATATCGTTTTAATTTCTTTGTAATGATGGTTTGAAGAATTATTTTATAGGAATAAAATTTCATATTTGACGTTTTGTTTTTTTTTCTTTCATTTTGTACGTACTTTTTTTACAAATTTACCATATGAACATGGACTTCTTGTTCTTGATATTATATATTTTTTTTTCTGATTACATATATATACATGATCTAGTTTTGGTTTGAAGTACGTATACGTAGCTCGTTATGTAACTCAATTATTCCCTTTTTTTGTTTCTGTTTATCCATGTTTATGTATTAGCTACATATACGTAACTCGTAACATCCACATCATTTCCACACGTAACATGTTTACACATACATAAACACATATGTTAACATGTTTACATATACGTAAGCATACATGCTTACATATACATAAGCATAAATACGTAAATGTGTTTTTTTATTGATTTGTTTGATCATAAATGATGAGAGAGGAGAGATAATATTGAATTTAGGAAAGTTAATTAATTACAGATGACAGTTTCTAAATTAATATCTTTTTCTTTTCCCATATTATCCTTCAAAGCCTTATAAAAGACTCTAATTATTACTTTAATTACAATCATGCCACTAATAAATTTTAACCATAGATCAAAAAAATCAAGGGCTATAAAGTGGTTTTCTTGGTTTTCGCCTAAAAGAGAGTTTTCTCTGGAACCCACCCCTATATATATATATTATAAATGGGTTTACGGGTTAACCCACCAGCCCATAGGGTTGACACGAACACGACATGTTTAGCTAAACGTGTTAGCGGTTCGACCCGAAACTGGCCCGAACCCGTTTAGAGTAAACCTAAACCTGCGAAGTTCGTGTCGTGTAAGAAATTGTCACCCCTAACTATAATATCTAACGGGGTGTTTATTAATTACTGTAGAGAGACCGGACAATCAGGAGCCACTTGATTGGCCAATACGGAAGCGAATCGCATTGGGGTCCGCAAGAGGTCTTGCTTATTTACATGATCATTGTGACCCGAAGATCATTCACCGTGATGTGAAAGCTGCAAATATATTATTGGATGAAGAATTTGAAGCAGTTGTTGGAGATTTCGGGTTGGCTAAGCTTATGGACTACAAAGATACTCATGTGACAACAGCTGTTCGTGGTACAATTGGACACATAGCCCCTGAGTATTTATCAACCGGGAAATCATCAGAGAAAACCGATGTTTTCGGGTATGGTGTCATGCTTCTTGAGCTCATAACTGGACAACGGGCTTTTGATCTTGCTCGCCTTGCAAATGATGATGATGTCATGTTGCTTGATTGGGTAATCATCCTCACCTTAAAACATTCCTAAGATATTTACATAAAGATTCTGATCTTTGAGACTATGGTGTAAACAAGCCAAGCCCAAGCTCATTTAGACTCGAGATTGGCTCGTTTAACTTACGAGAGCTCGAGCTCAATCCCGGCTAGTTTCGAGCCCTACTTTTATATAATAATAATTATTATGTAAATATATATTGAATATGTTATATAAAAGTTATATACATAGCAGGCTATACATAGCAGGCTCGATTAGGCTCACGAGCCTAGTCGAGCTTGATAAGTGAAACTTGGGCTTGGGCTCATTTATTAATCGAGCTCCAATAGAGGCTCGACGTTTAAGCTCGGCTCAATTCAAGCTTTTAGCGAGCCGATCCCGAGTAGCTCATGAATGGCTTGGCTCGTTACACTCAATTTGAAACTTGACAGGTGAAAGGGCTTTTGAGGGAAAAGAAACTGGAGACGCTGGTGGATGCTGATTTGAAAGGCAATTATATAGATGATGAGGTGGAACAGCTGATCCAGGTGGCGCTTTTGTGCACGCAAGGAACTCCGTTGGAGCGACCCAAAATGTCAGAAGTTGTCAGAATGCTTGAAGGTGACGGGTTGGCCGAAAGATGGGAAGAATGGCAGAAAGAAGAAATGTTTAGGCAAGAGTTCGATACCATTCATAATCCAAATACTGATTGGATTATTGCTGATTCGACTTATAATCTTCGGCCCGATGAATTATCGGGTCCCAGATGATCATTGTTTCAAACGTCTGGTTTTTTTGTATTTTTATAAAAAGAACATATTTTTATCACCATTGTGCATATAGAAATACTTGTCCTCTTTTGTTTTCACCCAAGACTGTTGGGGTGAACTGTGTCTAGAGTTTTGGTCTTTGTTGTTTTGATTATGTTGATAGATTGGCTGCTGGAAGTAAGAGAATGTGGTAAACCAAATGGACAAAATAAATACATTTTGTTATTTTATTTCTTATAATCATATTTAACACATTAGTTATTCGTAAAATTCCAAAAAGCCTTTCATTTTGGCCCGTATGGGTTAAACATTGTTCAAACAGTTTAACTTGCCCACTAGCTAACGGTCAAACACAGATCGCGTTTCAGGCAAGAAAATTCAAACATCATAGTCGAACAAATCGAAAAAACGAAAATAAGCACAAAATAATATCTTTTCATGTACAACACCTAATATGCATGAGCAAACACCACGCCTTCACTTCCTTCCACTGGTTCCAATTCGTGGCTTTCCTTTAACTTCAGATTCCTGCCCATATTAACAACCAAATAACAATTTTTCCTTTTGCGCAAAGAACTCATAAAAGAAAACATTAAATACCTGAGGCAAGTGCAGGTAAATATAAGTTTTTGCTGTTGCTGGATTATGATTTTCTGCACCCTTGCTCCAATCATAGCATACCTGAAGATAACAAACATCATAATTTTAAGTTTAAACCTTTGTGCGCGTGTAGGGTGGTGGTGGGATTTTTAGGAATTATTAAGTCATTGCATACTGCATAAGCATATATGGAGCCATCATTGTTGAAGCTGCTGCAAGGTATGGGTTGATTGCATCTTGACATTGCCTGTACAACAATCCCATTAATGAGCATATCGCAAAAAGGCGACAGGAAACTTTAAAAAATTGAGATGAATTATGAATACGATAATAAGCCACATAAACCATATGGTGCAATTCTTCAGGTGCACTGATCTACATGGCTACAAAGGTAATTTAACTTGAATTGAACAGATAATGGCAAAAGTAATTTAATAGTAGAAAAAAAAACCTTTAATCTTTGCTTGCTATCTTTGTCCCAGAAGTTAAAAGCACCATCAGATCCAGCAGTTGCAAATGTGTGATGGACCTGATAGTTGAAAGAGTTCATTTAAACCATCAGATTAGCAAAAATAAGCTTTTCGAATTTACAAATAGCAGTAGGGGTGTTCGTTCATAAAGAGTTGATAACTATCGAACTGTCCAAAACAAAACATCACACCGGTCGGCTGGTTTGAGATTTATATGGTTCAGTTCAAGGTTCGGTTTGGTGGTCACCGATCCGGCAAACGGTTTGGATCTTGGAACCGGCAGTTTAACCTTATTTATTTATTTTTTCTCAACTTTGAAATATGCAATTACATATGTGTAATATATTCATGAACGCCTTTTATCATTTCATAAGTTCTAATACAAACTAACACCTTTAAATAATAAAAAAATCGGTTCAAATTGTCAAACCACCAAACCAGTAAAACCGGCCAGTCCGGCCGACCCACCCAACCCGGTCAGTTTGGTTGTCGTTTTCCGAAACAGTAGTTGGTGGTTTGGATGGACCAAAAGTAGTTGAACCGGACTGTGAACACCCTTTTATAGCAGTAAAAGTAAAGTATCATACAGGATGGAAGTTGAGAGAATTGACTGAGTATATATCGTTTCCTTCTCTGTGGCATTTAAAAGTAAAGTTTTTACTTTGTTGTTGTTCATCGAGATGATGCACGCCAACTCTCCCTTCAATTGACCCAACCTAAAAATTAAAAACCAAAACTAATCAACATAACATAAAAATATTCATTTTAAGAAGAGAGCATATAATGATATGAACCAATATGGAAGTAGGAACATACCAAGAAACCTTGTTGATCCGGGAAGGCAGCAACACACCTAGTTTGGTACTTTAGGGGAGAAGTGATTCTCTTAAACTCAGCCTGTTGTATCCATGTGGAGTCAATATCACTTTTTTCTAAAAATGGCATTTAAATAGAACAGAAAAATGAAATCTAATATTCCACCCAACTACACACTGTACCTGAGGGTTTTGCAAGTTGAATACAATAAGATTTCTATCCGAAGTGCCAACGACCATCAGGGGATGTCTTACTGTAAGTGCATAGCAGCGATCAGGAAGTTGCTGAGTATGAACTGGATTTGGTTGCCTCAAGTCCCAGTATCTAGAAGAAGAATGCATAATTTATAAATCAAGTTTAAATTAAATAAGAATCATATATGCGTTTGGTGTTTCTAAATAGTCAGATGCAATTAGCCTATGATATGTAATCAGAGTTTGACAGGTTTAACCCGTTCACATGAAAATGGGTTCATTCGGGTTATAGTTTAATACCAACGGGTCAAATTTTAAAACTTAGCTAAAGTTGAAATGGGTAGAGCAGGTCAAGAGGGTTTATAACTTGAAAGTACACGATACGTGTTATTTAATAATTGCCATCAACATCCTAGGTTGATTTATTCAACCAAATTAGATATTATTTTAATAATAATATCGAACAGTATAGTTATTTGTAACATCTTTTTATGATAAACTAGACAAGAGTGGCAGACCAACCCGTCAAAATTCGTTTTGACCCATGTTAAATTCAGAAATTTTGAGGGGGCTAGTCACTGAGTGAGGCAATCTCAACATTATAATGCCTTCTACTCTTCTCCTAAAACAAGTGGCTGCTCCTAAATATGTAACTAAAACTATTAGTTTGAAACAAATTTGTGATCTGCATAGCAATTTCTATATCCTGGACAGCTGGAACTTATCATTTTGATCTCATTGTTATGTCTTCTACTCTTTTCCTAAAGTCCTTATGTAAAATCTGGGTTATGAAGAATAAAGTGGAGGTATGATCTTCATCACAAGCATCATCTAGTTGCAATATATCACCTGTTAGATGACTACACTGATGACCTGTAATATTGAGCTCATCACAGTGTAACTTTTAATTATTTCTTTAGCCCCCATGAACTCGAACCGAATTGTAAAATTAGTTGTTAGTTTGACTTCTGGTTTGCCAAATCTAAAGAAAAAAAGTTGATAAACCGGTGTGGGAATGATTTCTTTTGGATTATTAGAAACAAAACACCTAAAGCCCTTTTCAAGGTAAATTCAACATCAGCGGGTGATGCACACTATAAAGTTGCAGGCTATACTCCCACTTAACCAATCATGTGAATTGTTTTTGTAAGGAATTATTTCTTTATCTCCTCTGATGTGGGACTGTGAACAAGAAAGAGAAGGAGATAGCTTCTAAGTTGAAAAACTGAAGGGAAGTCCCACGTCGGTAACAAAAGTACCAAAAAACATGATCCTTTCTGTGAATTGAGAGTCGGTCATTTTGAGGAGAAAAATCATTTCCTTAAGCAGTATCTTTTTCATAAAAATAATAAATGCTAATACAGTGGTATACTAGTATCCATTTGTTAGATACATATCAGATTTTTGAGGCCCTCCCCCTTTTGCACCTCTCGGCTCTCACTTTAGTCCCTCTGCAGGACATGCCACCTCAAGTGTGCCTTCGCCTTTAACTACCTTGGCTTTTACCTATTACCGAACATACCCGCCCCACCCATTTCGACAGAAAACCATTTACCACTTCAACAGAAAACCGTTACAAAGATCAACAAAAATACAGTTAATCGCAAACCTTAGAGTCTTGTCCCAGCTTCCTGAAACCAAAAGGTTCATCTCTTGAATCCAAGCAACCTCCTTCACAGGAGCATCATGCATAGCCACTGTTACTGGTTGGCCACCAGATAGTAAAGGCCACATCTTCACTTGTTTGTCGCAGCCACCAGAGAAAACCGTTGTTCAATCATCCTTCCAAGCTGAACATAAAACCTACAAGTTAGACACCCAAAACAGTGGCAAAAGAATAAGCATCAAAATGTAAACCAAACATTAGAAATTCATAATCCAAATAGTGCATATAGTTAGTGTTACCGGTTGGTCATGTGTTATCGATGTTTCCCCACAGAGCCTACAGAAGTTCCACTTCTACTTATCTCCCAACATCTCACCTGCAAATGTTCCATGGCAATCAGACCACAGATATTAAGATCTTGGTCTTGGTTTAAAAAAGCGTGAGGCGAGGCGAAGCGTTTCGGTCCCAAAATCCGAGGCGCCACGCCTCAAGCGCGAGGCGAGGGCTTCACGTATGCGAGGCGCTAAGCTAAAAAAAGTAATAAAAAATTTAGTAACATTCTTAAAACCTCCCACTAAATGTTGTTTCAGTCTAAAAACTCCTCCTTTGAGTAATTTTCACAAAAAACAACTTAAAAAACTGATTTAAGTAAAGAGGAACTGCAATTGGAACTCAAATTCATAACAAAACACTGAAAATACATGAAGCGGCGCCTCGCCTCGCCTCGCGCTTCAAGCGCCTCGGAGCGCTTCATGTATCTCGGGCGCCTCACCCATTTGAGGCGCTTTGCCCAGCGCCTCGGGCGCCTCGCGCTTAAGGCAGCGCCTCACGGCGCTTTTTTAAACACAGATCTTGGTTTAAAAAAGCGTGTGACACATCAATGCGTTTTAATCCTAGAAGCCAACGCGCGATGCATGATGTTCGCGCATCACGTATGCAAGGCATTCGTTATTAAAAAAAATCTAAAAAATTATTTATACATATTGTGAACTTTTAAACACTAAAATATAAGATATTCTCATCATCTCTCGTCTAATTTGTTCAATTATCAATGGTCGTATTTGTTCAATAAGATTTGAAAAACTCAGACCCATTGCAATCGATGGTCAGATTTGTTCAAATACGAGTCAATTGCATAATGTGTCACATCAGCTGCAGCGATGCGATATGATGTACGCATTTTAAAACCAAGATTAAGATTGATAAACTTGATTAAATTTCTTAACATCATTTGAACCTGATTATCCCATGAAGTAGCAACAAGGTAATTCGCATTGGGACTGAAAGAGAGGCTTGATACAGCATCTGTAGGAGGTGATACAACCTATATAGAAACACATCAAATCCAAATCACACTCAACGTAAAAATGGTAAAGTTACAAGAAACCCTTATTTTAGAACCATGATGTGCATCAGATAAGGAAACAAATTGACAGAAAAAGAAGTAAATCAGCAAAACATGCCATTGATGGAAACAATGAGTTCTAGAATTGAAGTGAAACGAAAGTAGGATGAATACAGCTACGCTTTACCTCAGTTGACTTGTTAGGATTAGTATTGGAAGCAGAAGCCATGCCAAACGCAGCCATTGAAGCCAAAATCGAAGTGCTGTGAAATGATCTGATGTCGGAAAGCTAAATCGCCGGAGACCGGTGGCTTCACAGATGCGAATTGTGAAGAATCGTGTGGGTTTGAAGACCAGAGAGAGTGAACTGTGGAGAACGTGAGTCGGGTCGGGTCGGGTCGGGTCGGGTAGCTCGGCATATGGACCGGCTTGCAACATGA
Source organism: Smallanthus sonchifolius (assembly GCA_023525975.1). NCBI lineage: Eukaryota > Viridiplantae > Streptophyta > Magnoliopsida > Asterales > Asteraceae > Smallanthus > Smallanthus sonchifolius. The sequence continues at coordinate 25,783,145 of CM042043.1, forward strand.
GGTCGGGTCGGACTGTATCAGTGGATCAGGCTATCGAATTAATTGAGACCTAAAAGTCCAAGATATAATATTAGGGTTATTGTTTGAAGGAAATGAATTTGTAATAACTGGATTTGAATTTAAATTTGTTAATAGGATTTGAAATTTAAATGAGTTCAAAACTGTCAAATCAATGGAATTTTGATTCGTATGTATTCAGGTGAGAAAACAACCGTAAAGGAATTGAAATCTATCATCCTGGTTATCACCTATTGGTCGTTGCCGTCACGCCCCGCTCTTTTGTAGCAGACACCACCACTAATTGGTTGCTTCCATCGTTGCCACCATCACCAGCCTATCGAGTTCCTTCGCCGCCACCTAACGTTCGTCGCCTGTTGTGGGGAACGAAAAGAGTGGTGGGTGTGCCGCGGCGGTATCAGTGACGACAATGGTAGGTGGGGGCAGTGACGACGGATGCGACGTTGGCGGAGACGGTAGGGAGGGTGGTGGAGGCGGGAGGGTGAGAAAGTGGTGGCAAGTGTGGACGGTGGTAGGGGTGATCGTCGGCGGCGGTGGAGGTTGGTTTTGGTACGTCAGTGGCGAGGAGGTTGCAGATGTGACGACAGTGAAATGTTGGAGATTCCATATCCTTTTTATAAATTCCTTAGTTGAAAGTAACGTTGAAATCCATTACTTTAAGGAATTAATTTCAATTCCAATTCATCTGTCAACCAAACACATTAAAGATATATTCAGATTCTAATTCCAACAAATTTTGTGAACTGAACACATTGACAAATGGAATACATTTGAATTTGTCGATACATATCGTGTATCCACTAGACTACGTTAAAAATATAAGATTCTCTAAAAATTCCCGAAAAACTAATCTAAGCATGATAACTTATACACCCCAAATATATGTCAAAGTATTAGTTTCATAATTCACCCATGTCCGTGTGACAGGACGCGTGTGTGATCCGGTAATTCTACGAATTATCACTACATGAAATGAAGTGAATGAACTTTGCTATGTATGAGTATGATACACGTGTAACTATGTATAATCATGTAAGAGTCGGGGACGAGTATTAACCTAAAATTGTCGGGTGTCACAGAATCCTTACCAAGCTTAGCAAGCTTCACCCATCAACTTTCATATTCAAATTAATTAAAAACCATTCTTTATATATTTGCAAAACTTATTAATTAGTTTGATGTTTTAAAAAAAATTATTTGGGAAGGTATCTTTGTCTTATAAAATGATATTTTTATAAACTTGTTTAGATTATATGAAAAACTATTTATAATCTCTTTATATTTCCAACATATTCATGTTGACGGTTTCAATCTATAACATTCTTGTGTTGACTTGTTGACCCGGGCATTTTACAAATTGTTGAATGTTTACCTTGTGATTAGTGATCATTGAGTGTATAAGGACAAGTATGTAGTATTACCATCTTTAATCAATAACTAACAACACAAGTTACTAATTCCTTATCTTTATCAAAACAAGAGATTCACACTCTTAAATTAGCATCAAACCATTGTTATCCTAACAATCATTTTTCAAATTTGTCTTTAAATTTGGATTAACCTCACACATTTAATTCTCTATCTCACCTACAAACACTTATTTTATTATTTTTTTTCTCTTTTTTCTATACACTAACGAAAAATATAGAGGTCGACAAAAATGAATTTCTAAATTTAGTGAATCACTATTTATTAAACTCTTGAATTTAAAGATTGCGATCCTGATGGATGTGCAAAATTAAAGAAATCTCTTAATAAATAACAATAGAAATAAAGCTGGAGATAGAGAATATGAATATATACAAACCGGCTAATTCAAAGAAACTCATAATTAGGTAGCCAATTTCCTGTACAACATCAATAAGATAATTCTAAAAGTTTATTGACTACACAAATCAAAACCCACTGTTATTGTCAAAACCCAAAAAATCCTACAAAAATCGATCCAATCATCAAAAAAAATAAATTTAAAAACATTATTACACAAATTCAATATCATGTTCTTTTTTGTATTTTTGTAAATTCATAAGCGTAAGAAATTTTACACATGTGTAAACCCCCTTACACTAGTATTAAAAAAATAAATATTTGTATAATTTACTCCAGTGTAACCCCCCCTTACATCAGTGTAAACTTTCTTACGCTTACGAATTTACAAAAATTTAAAAAAGAACACGACGTTGAATTCGTGTAATAATGTTATTAAAGTAAAAAAAATTGTTCATTGGATCGATTTTTGCGAGGTTTTTTGGGTTTTGACAATAACAGTGGGTTTTGGTTGGATCTTTACCGTGTATATATATATATATATATATATTAACGGTAAACTTAAACAACCCTGTATCTATTATATTTGAAGAGACACATTCGTTAACACTTTCACATCATATAAGTTTTTTTTAACGGCAACTGTTTTGGGTAAAAATTATATGAACTGACTTTGTAACCAAATTTCGATAGTGAGGTAGTGTGCTTGTTAAATCTATGAATGTAAAACAGTAAAATCAACACGAGTGTTTACGAGGAAAGCCCTTGATCCTTGATGATCTCTGGCATAAAACCTCGGGAGCCGACGAAAGTCGGGCTGCCTTGATGTCTTTTATAAAACTGAAATTATCGAGTACAAAGAGAGCAAATAAGATTGTATGCTAAGTGTTACAGTTGATTGCGTAGGTGTTGTGTGTTTCTATACGATCTATCGCGTATTAAATACAAAAAATGTCTAACTAACTATCCGATATTCTAGTCTTTGACTCTGTCTTCTCATATGAACGTTGTAATCTTTTCCACGCATTTTCCACACGTTATACACGTGATCCACGTCCATTGAGCGAGTCTTTAGGCACGTATCAGTTTGCAAATACTTCACCTGCAATTAAAATAATAGACAAGTAGTCGTTAGTAATATTCAGGATACTGACCTTATCGGGATACCGGATCTTGGATCACGCATTACTCAGGATCCTGCTCTGAATTTTAACCCGTAACAATTGTCCCCAAAATTTGACAGCTGTAGTTACGAGTTACAACTGTAAAGTTTTTGAATTTCAAATTTATCAGACGTGGTGCGGGAAACGAGTGAGTGAAGAGACGTGAATCGATGCGGTTATAATTACACATAATCATTCATTTTCACTTCATTCCGACTTCATCTTCTCCATTTTCTCTCTGAGATTCCAGGTAACAATCTCATCTTTTTCTTATTTTTTCTGATTTTTGTTTTCGAAATGGCCAAGAAGAATACTCGTTCTTCTACTCCTTCTGATGATCTCTGTAGTCAAAATTTGATAGTCAATCCGGATTTTGAAAAGTGCCTATTTACGGATCTTGACATTCAATCCCTCAAATCTGGTGGCTTTTTCCCTGAAAAACACCAAATTTAGGCCTTTTGATCCCAAAACCAGAGCCGATTTTACCTCCGATAGCTGGGTTTGCTTTCTGTTTTTTCATTTTCTCTTGGTTTCACATATCCGCTTCCCCTTCTTACCACTGACTTCTTCCAAAAGAGCGGTCTTTGCTATGCCCAAATCATGCCTATGGTTTGGAAGACCTTGCATACCTTGGAATTCTTGATTAAACATCATGCCGTAGAGTTTTCTGCTTTGGAATTAGCCCATGTTTACAATCTTCAGAGCCACGGCTCTTCTCGATTTTTGTTTCAAATCAAAACCGCCATGACTTAATCTTGAAAACCACTCAGAATGATTCGAAATGGAAAAACAATTTCTTTTTCATGAGAAGAGATTCGATTCCTGGTGGGGATAAGTTGTCAAGTGGATTGTGAAGGGTAGGACTCTGTCTTGTAGGATCTTTACTAGTTTGATATCCAGGATACTAACTTTTTTTATTTTTATTTCAGTGCCGAAGTTCGATATCCTTGCTCCTCCTACTCCGAACACAGCTAAGAAGGTTGCTGCCTTTTTTAGCTTTGAGCCTATCGAGCGGACCTTTAGATTCAGGAATCCCTTGCTTGAGGTTAACTCAGAAGCTTCTTTCTCCGAGTCAAGTATGTCTGGTAAGAGAAGCAACACATTTATTTTTCTTTTATCGGTTATTAATAATAAATTAACATGTTCTTTTGAAATAGGCGTTCGCAAATCAAGCTCCAAATTTGCCCTTGACGACATTGATAGCATGGTCACTAAGGGTAAAGTTGTCAAGAAGGAATCTCAGCAAGCTATCACTCTAGTAGCCAAACCGAATGCTCCTAAGCCTAAAGCTTCCACTGCTAATCCATCCTCCAATAAGAAACAGAAGATCTCGGATCTTGCCGAACTCTCCATCCAAGATTGCACAGACTTTGCTGATGCTCATAGGATCCTACACAACCTCAGTCATTTGGTGAGTAATATTCATTATCCTAAATAATAGGATTAGCCATGCATATCAACTAATACGTTAAGTGAAACAGGCTTTGAACAAGATGGCTATGTTTCACAATCAACTCTTAAAAGAGTCTGATGCAAACAAGCTGAAGATTCAGGAGTTGCAGGAGAATGGAGCTGTCAAGGATAGGAAACTTTCAGATATCTCCAAGGAGCTTGCTCAGGTTAAAGCTGAAATGCAGGAGATGCTTGCCTGGGATACTGACAAGTCCAATGAACAAGCCAAAACTTCTACTGCAATTTCTATCTTCCATTCCAGAATCAAGATGGCCAAGGAAGCTAAGGATAAAGATTTTGACAGGAGCACTTGGGATGTTGAAGAGTGGAAGAGGCTAGTGGCCGAGTTAGAAGGAGAGCTGATTTCGAAGAAGAATGCTGGGAAAGTGGTGGCTAGGGCTGTAAACGAGCCGAGCCAGGCTTGGCTCGAGCTCGAGCTCGAAATTAAACGAGCCAGCTCGGCTCGGCTCGATTTTTTTCCGAGCTGAAAAGTTGAGCTCGAGCCAGCTCGTTTTTTTTTTTTTTTTTTAATTTTTTTTTACATATTAATATATATATAAACAACAAAAAAAATATTTTATTCTCGGTTTGAAGTTGATTGTCTTCAAAAAACTAAATAGATGGAAGGGACAATATATAAAATACAAAAAAAAACATAGATAACCTAAAACTTACAAAGTAGAGAGTAAATACAATTGTAGATAAAGTAAAATTTTAGTCCAAAACTCAGAGTTCTTGAAAACAAATTAACTTAAAAAATCAAAACATCATATTTCAAATATAACACATATATAACATATATATATATATATATTAGTTATTTAGACGAGCCGAGCCACGAGCCGAGCCCACGAGCCGAGCCACGAGCCGAGCCCGAGCCGAGCCAACCCTAGCTCGAGCTCGGCTCGGCTCGTTTAAAACCGAGCTTTTCCCGAGCCGAGCTTTTTTCGAGCTTTTTTCGAGCGAGCCACGAGCCACGGGCTTTTTGAACAGCCCTAGTGGTGGCTGAGGATCAGGATGAAGGTTCGGCGATGATAGATGAGGAGCATGAGACAGTGGATGCAGGTAAGGTGGTTGACCAGGGAAATGAAGGTATTGATGCTTAGGCTCGAGCCATTGTGTTTATGGTTTTAAAATGGATGTGTTTGTCTAGATAACTTTGAACAATTTACTTTTCTTGTTGATGGGATCCCGGTACGGTATAGACAATTTGCTGACTTATGTCCTGGGTGGATGGGTCCTGTTTTGGATGAAGCCTGGGACATTTTCTATTTTCTACATGACTAATGTTAGTACCTTTCGACTATCCTGCCATGATTGTTCTTGAGTTTGAATGTGTTTACAGAAAAGTAGAACAAATAGATTTGAGTATATATTCAGGATTCAGGATCCTCTAGGATAATTTATCAAACTTAGGCTTAGAAAATCACATGTTAGTTTCGATAAATAGAGTAATCATGACTTAGTCAAACAAATTTTGATTCTACCTTTAATGGTGAATCAAGAAATAAAAATTGAAATAGATAGATAGACATACAAGAATTTTGACACATGTTTTAAGAAGCGTTGTAACCTCGGGTTGTCCCCTGTATATGTTTGTCAATTATATTATATAATCAGTAATAGAACTTCAGGATTCTAATAAGTCTTCACTCCGATTGAGAGTCTTGAGTTAGCGTATCAATGATAAGCATTTGCTAAGTATTAAATATTTGTGATATCTAAAAAACATGGGCCAAGCCAGAATAACGTGGGCCAACCCAGAATAATGTGGGCCAAGCCAGACTTAAGTTAGCATGAAAATGTTAAAAACCTTAGGAGTAACACGTCTGTTACTATCACAGAGAACAAGTTGTAGTCAACAGTGATGAAATTGTCAGCCACTTTTACATGGTCCGGTTGCACCACCTTGAACTATACTCGAACATCGTGCGCTACTGGCGGAGTGTTTAAACTCAATTCGTAGAAAGGTGAAAACCTTTAAACCTTAGAAGGTATGCAGGATACCTTAACGTAGGAGAGATGGCCAATCTCTGTCTTGTGTCAGGATCCCTTGAGATACTTCCTGCAAGACAGGAACTCTTGGTGAAGGTGGGTGTTAGCTAGGCTAACACCCCTCCGACGCTCAAATTAGTATATTGATATGGAATGATAATAAAATTAATTGAAATGGAAAGAATACATACCATTCTAAGTATTCTGGAATGCTTTTCCCAATACGAGATCACCCACTTGAAACCTTTTGATCCTTATGTTTTTGTTATATGACCTTGCTATTCTTTGCTAATAGGCTGCAACGCGAACCTTGGCAAGGTCTCTGAGTTCATCAATTGTATCAAGATCATTTGAGAGAGTTTCACTATTATTTTCCTGAGTTTGAAGACTGGTTCTGGCTGTAGGGATAACCATCTCTGTGGGGATCATAGCTTCAGTGCCAAACACCAAAGAGAATGGGGTTTGACCTGTTGCATTTTTTGCAGTTGTTTTATCTGCCCATAGTACAAATGGCAGTTCTTCGGCCCATTTCCCTTTCTTTGTTCCCAATCTTTTCTTGAGGTTATTGATGATGATCTTGTTGCTGGATTCTGCTTGTCCATTGGCTTGAGGATGCACAGGGGTAGAAGTTATCATCTTAATTCCCCAGCTAGCACAGAAGTTGGTTGTTCTTTTGCCAATGAATTGAGATCCGTTGTCACATGTTATTTCCGCCGGGATACCGAATCTCGTTAGGATATTGTGCTTGATGAAGGATATGACTTCCTTTTCTCTGACTTGAACAAATGCTTCAGCTTCGATCCATTTGGATAAGTAGTCTGTCATTGCTAACATAAATACTTTTCCTCCTGGTGCCTTTGGGAGCTTGCCGACTGTATCCATTCCCCACTTCATAAATGTCCAAGAAGAAATAACTGGGTACAAGGGTTCCGTTGGCTGATGAAGGATGTTGCTATGCCTTTGGCATGCATCACACTTTTAGGAATAGTCCATGGCATCTTTCCTCATGGTTGGCCAATAGTATCCTGTCCTTAGGATCTTTGAGAATAGTGCTCTGCCCTCGGTGTGATTTCCACAGTCGCCTTCGTGTATATCTCTGAGGACCTCAAGTGCTTCAGGATCTTCTAAACATTTCAAATAAGAACCTGCAATAGATTTTCTATACAAAACTCCATGTAATATTATGAAACGAGATATTCTCATACGAAAAGCCAATTGATTCTTTTCGTCTTTCGGGAATTCTCCATCCTATAAATATTTTATAATAGGTGGGATCCAGGATCTTTGACTGGATTTGAGATCCCGAATATCTACTTCTTCAGCTTCCGTATTGGATACTTTTTTTTTCTTTTCAATTGCTGGACTTAGGATATGTATGATCGGTATTGTGGTTCCTTCCGGGATCTTGAGTGCTGAGGCAAGATTTGCTAAGGCATCAGCTTCAGCGTTGTCTTCCCTTGGTACCTGTGTTATACTGAAGATTTTGAATTTCACAGATAATTGTTTAACTATCTCTAGGTATTTGATTAATCTTTCACCCTTTGTTGCGTATGAGCTATTGAAATGGTTAGTAATCAATAGTGAATCCACATATACCTGGAAATACATGATCTTCATATCACAAGCAAGTTGTAATCCTGCTATCAGTGCCTCGTACTCTGCCTCGTTGTTGTTTACCTAGAACTCACAACTTATTGACTGGGGTAGTATGTCCCTTTGTGGAGATTTTAGTATGATTCCAAGACATGTTCCTCTTATATTAGACCAACCATCTGTGAATAAAATCCACTTATGCTTGGATTCCTCTAGTTGTTGAACTTCGAGATCTGCTTCTTGTTGGATATCATTGCTGAAATCAGCCACAAAGTCCGCAAGTGCTTGAGATTTTATTGTTGTTCGGGGCTCATACTTGTGATCATATGCGCTGAGTTTGACAGACCATTTAGCCATTCTTCTAGACATTTCTGGCTGGTTTCTACCGGAAGTAGACTTTTACTTACATAGTATACTGGATGTTGTTGACCTTCATGATCCTTAACTAGGACAGCACTTACAGAGTGTCCAGATACTGCCAAGTATAAGGATAATGCTTCGCCATCTTCAGGTTTCATTAATAGAGGATTCGTGGACAAATACTCCTTTAGTGTTTGGAGTGCTTGTTCATGCTTCTCTTCCCATTTGACTCTTTTGTTTTTCTTTAGGATATCATAAAATTCTTTACATCTCTCTGAGGATCTTGAGATAAATCTATTGAGTGCTGCTATTCTGCCAGTTAGCCTTTGGATATCTTTGGTATTGGATGAGGATTTCAGGTTGATTATATTGCCTTGATTTGTTCAGGGCTGTCTTCTATCCCTCTTTTAGTCACCATATATCCTAGAAAATTTCCTGCCCCCACTCGAAAGTGGCATTTGGAAGGGTTAAGTTTCATGTTATAATGATCTAGAATATCCAATGCTTCTTTAAGATACATGGGATGATCTTCAGCTTTCTTCGACTTCAGCACCATGTCATCAATATAGACTTCCATGGTGTCCCCAAGTTTGTCTTTGAACATCATGTTTACCAGCCTTTGGTATGTACAACCTGTGTTTTTTAGACCAAAGGGCGTGACAATATAACAATAGATATCTGTCGGAGTCATGAAGGCAGTATTCTCCTGGTCAGAGGGTTCCATCTGGATCTGCTGAAATCCTGACAAGGCATCCATGAAGGTTAACATTTCATGGCCTGCTGTAGCATCCACCATTGAGTCTATATGTGGTAGAAGGAAGGGATCTTTTGGACATGCTTTGTTTAAGTCTGTGAAGTCTACACAAACTCTCCATTTCCCATTCTTCTTCTGGACCACCACTACATTGGCTAGCCACATTGGGAATTTTACTTCCCTTATCATTCCTGCTTTTAACAGTCTCTCAACCTCTTCTTGGATGACTGTATTTCTTTCTGGAGCGAATTTCCTTCTGTCATGTCTTCATGCTTCCAAGCAAAAGTTGAAATTCCGCTCTTTAGTAATCTTGTGAGGCTTTGCTCAATATCCTTGGGGATACTGGTTCCAATAAGTACCTTGACGTCATGATCCTCTAGACTTAGGGATAATTCATTGACATCCTGCTCCTTGGCTTCTAGGATGTTTCTAGCATGTTTCTTTAATTGTTATGCTTGTCTAGTCTTTGCTGATGCTTTCATTGAAGAAGTATAACAATCTTTTTGCATCTTGCTGATCGTTGTTGATCTTTACTACTCCCCAAGGGGTTGCCATCTTCACACATTGGTGATATGTCGAGGGTACCGCTTTCATATCATGTATCTAGGGTCTCCCTAGTATAACATTGTAACAGGATAACGAATCAATTATGCAAAAATTTTGTATAGTGTTTACCCCTTCGATCTACATCGGAAGCTTTATCTCTCCGACTGTGTTTTTGACTTCTCCGCTGAATCCCACTAACACTGCAGATTTGGAGATAATCTCGGAATCCGGGATCCGCATCCTTTTCAGGACATCATGCTGAATTATGTTCACCGAGCTTCCTCCATCGATCAATATTCTTCGTATGAAGTGATTTGCAACATATAGGGTGATCACCAGGCCATCATGATGAGGATCTTGCACATTATCCCTGTCATCTTCGTTAAAGGAGATTATCTTTTCTTCTGTTAGACTGGAAGTTCGGGGGGGTCTCTCACCTTTCTTTGTTTTAGCTTCTTTGGCATTTCTCTTAGCTGCAAAGTAAGAAGTACCAAAAATGTCAGAACCACCAGAATTAAAACCTATTACCTTAGCATCGGGTGGCGGAGATTTGGCTCTTTGCGGAATTTTGTCATGATCCCTTACTTGCTTCTTTCCTTTGCCCAAAAATTCCTTAAGATATCCCTTGCTCAAGAGATAACTTATCTCTTTACGCAGGGCAATGTAATCCTCAGTGATATGTTTGAAATCTTCATGGAAGGCACACCATTTGGACTTGTCTTTGCCTCCGGTATTCTTTTCGAATTTACGGGGTCCAAGATCCTACATGGCATATAACCAACCAGTTGTGTCAAGTGAAAAACAATATTCAGACAATTTAGGATATTCTTCTTCCTCCTCGTCATCTTCCACAACATTGACTCTGTGATTATCAGGTTTGGAATATGGCTTGCATCTATATGGTTTGAAAGGTGCAGTCTCAGTCTTTCGGTTAGGTTGACTATCACTGGTCGGAGCATCCATCCTTTGCTGAATCTTCTTATCGTCTTCGAGTCTGATGAACCTTAGTGCCCTGTTTCTGACTTCGTCAAGATTCCTGCAAGGGTTCATGACAAGGTCTTCATAAAATTGAGAATCTTTCCTCAATCCCATTTTGAAGGCTTGGACTGTTGTGGCTACATCGAGATTCGGGATATCCAGGGATTCTTTGCCAAACTTGCTGACATAATCTCGGAGAGATTCTCCGGGATTTTGAATTACCCTGTATAGGTCACTTGTCAACCTTTCAAAATTTCTACTACAAGAGAATTGATTGTTATACAGATTAATTAAATGAGCAAATGAAGTAATAGAGTATGGAGGAACATTAAGTAGCCACTTTAAGGCTGATCCTGTTAAGGTAGAACCAAAGCCTTTGCATAAGCAAGCCTCTTTCAGGTCCAAGGGAATGGGGTTGATCTCTATTCTTTCTCTATTTTGCGCCACATGCTCCTCGGGATCCGTTGTCCCATTATACAGCTTCATGTTGGGAGTTTGAAAACGATTTGGGATCTCAGCATCATAAATGGGAGGAGCGAATCTGGAAGTCCTATGGCTGGTAGCGGACATCTCGGGTATGGGTTGTACCACTCCAGGCACACTGGAAATCATCTCTCTCAGCTTTTTCATTTCTTTCGCCATGGAAGGAGTGATCTCTGTATCCTGCACAGATTCATTAGCATTCGAAAAATTATTGAATGTGTTATCTATGCCGATATCTCTGAGAGATGATCTCGGGGTGAATCCAAGATCTTGAATTGTAGTAACTTTGGTAGCCGGAGTTGAACCACGAGTTATGACTCCGGTCCGCACGGGTAGGAAATCTCCCTGATGGACCCTCGAAAATCCCGGATAGTCAAAGTTCAAAGCACTTGCTTGTAATGGAGTTGTCATTTTCACCGGTTTCTTTGAGTCTTTGATCCTTTCAAGCTCTCTGAATATTGTCTGATTAGTCTTTTTCTGTTGTTCCATCTGCTGCTTTACCTCGGAGAATACTTTAAGAAGTTCATCATTTGAAATGAGCACCGGTGGGCTAGCGGATATTCCGGATCCCGAAAAACCCACCGAAACAGTCTTCTGAGGCTGACCATCATTTTTTTTCTTGAATGAAGGAAGGGGAGGAATAGGGCTGACTAGCCCGGAGGTTGAAGATGGAGCAGAGGCAGAAACGTTTTTAGATTGGGACGAAATTTTTTAAATCAGTTTCGAAAGATAATGATTAAACAAAAATTTTAATAAAGATTTGAAGATAAAAAGCACCACTTGTCCCACGGATGGCGCCAAATTGTTTTGGGTAAAAATTATACGAACTAACTTTGTAACCAAATTTCGATAGTGAGGTAGTGTGCTTGTTAAATCTATGAATGTAAAACAGTAAAATCAACACGAGTGTTTACGAGAAAAGCCCTTGATCCTTAATGATATCCGGCATAAAACCTCAGGAGCCGACGAAAGTCGGGCTGCCTTGATGTATTTTATAAAACTGGAATTATTGAGTACAAAGAGAGCAAATAAGATAGTATGCTACGTCTTACAGTTGATTGCGTAGGTGTTGTGTGTTTTTATACGATCTATCGCGTATTAAATACAAAAAAATGCCTAACTAACTATCCGATATTCTAGTCTTTGACTCTATCTTCTCATATGACCGTTGTAATATTTTCCACGCATTTTCCACACGTGATCCACGTCCATTGAGCGAGTCTTTAGGCACGTATCAGTTTGCAAATACTTCACCTGCAGTTAAAATAATAGACAAGTAGCAATTAGTAATATTCAGGATATGACCTTATCGGGATACCGGATCTTGGATCACGCATTACTCAGGATCCTGCTCTGAATTTTAACCCGTAACAGCAACGCTAGATATTCTAGGATAATTGGGTTTCCCAGGGACAATACCTAGAACATCTAGGGCAGCCCACCATAGGAGGAACCCCCCAACTGGGTAAACCCCCTGAACTGGCCACAGACCCCTATTTTGTTGTTGCGAGAATTCAAACCCAAAACCTCCATTATGAAAAATCTTGGGGCTACCATTGCACCAAATGATCAACGATTCGCATCATATAAGTGAAAATCAAGGTTAGGTGAGGCTAAAGGTTCTCAAAATCATTCAACGAAGATTACAGGTCATAGGTCAAATTATGAGAATCATGGCTTTAAATGCTTATGAGAATCAATATTCTCAATTTGAATATATTTACAAATATGGTTAATAAATATAATAGTTTTTCATCCCATGTTACGCGACGAGAGTTTGCTCGTTGTCTGTTTGACTCGTTTACGGATACAAACTTACATAGAAAAACAGACTTACTATGGCCTACGGTACAAAAAAAAGCCAATCTTGAATACATCTTCGTTTTTAAACATTGAAAAAAAATATTAACCCGCGATTTGCGTCATAAAGGTAAAATTTGCAACGTTTCCTTTGACGACCACTCAAATGTTATTGGCCCAACAAAAAACTAACGTTTGACCATTAAAAAAACCCAAAAGTAAATAAATACATAATTATTTTTTTAGAAAAGAAAAAAAAAGCAACAAAAATATTGATTTAAAAAAAAGTAAAAAAAGGTTTTTCTTCTATTTGAACCCACGCCACCCTATTTGAACCCACGCCACCGAGTTAACCGTGGGCTAGCTTAAAACCACTCCAATAAAGACCCCTTAGCAATTAAATCTTTTTTCTAAACCTTCAGAAAAAATTGCTGAAACAAAATAATAATAATAATAATAATAATAATAATAATAATAATGCTCACCTTAGTGGTGAGTTGTACAAGTGACAACCAGTTAATGGAAGGAATACTATTCCCCTCCATTGAAAATAAATAGTTAATAATATGTATAAATGTGAAACTAACACGTTTTATTTAACACACATAACGGTGACCCGGTTAAAATATTATTATTATTATATAATCAAAAAGTATTATTAATATATATATATATACTAGTGTTAGAACCCGTGTATTACACGGGGTTGAATAAACGATATAATATTAAATGATATAAAGTTATAATTCATAAATGTGTAAAAATTCCTTTAAATACAATATTGGATGTTTTATGTGTATTTTTTCCATTCTTATCTAATATTAAAATTTTTAATCTCTGTTTTTAACTTTGCAAAGTGATTTTAACTTTGGAAAGTATTACATACAGTTGCCCATGAATGAAAACCAATCACCTCAAGAACAAACCAAGAACAAACCAACCTTTAATAGTGACTGACCCTAACTCTTATTAATTGTCATGTATATATATATATATATATATGACGATGAAAATCCTTGTACCTCATATTTCCCTACAAGTTATTTGTTTTGTTCAGTATCGATTTTAACTTTCGCCAAAACAATTGCATGTTCATTGCTTCATAAAACATACGCGACCTTTTCATACTTCACATATGAAAAATATATGCAAGGATAATTGTTATAATTGTCTTTAATTTAAAAGACACACCTAAAGTTCTGCAATCACACACCTAAAGTAACAAAAGAAGAATATCATGTAATTTCACTTTTGTAATGTACATACATAATTAAGACAAATTAATATGATTTTAGTTGTTTATCATGGATGTCTAGGTATACCAACTATCAAGAATCAGAACATGTACTGCATCAATAAATAACACAACTATATACTATATTAAAGGAGAACTTGGATGAATAGTGGCACCTGAACACCCCCCCTTCCAGCCCAATGGTTCACACGCCTCCCCTTCACCCAGCCGACCCAGGTTCGATCCCGAACACCCCCACCCCCTCTCGTGATTATTCAACCTTTATTCTCTTTTTTTGTTTTTTTATTTACCAACTTTATCTTTTTCCATTCCGTCTGCGTCTCAGTGTAGATATTTTTAGGGTATAAGAGATCGGGTTTCTTGATTGTAAGCTTTCGGGTTTTACGGCGGAGTTACAGCTGCTTTTACGAAGGGGTGCGCTTTAGGGGCTTATGTCGGAGTGACAGCCGTGTGACGTTAACATTTTGATATTCGAGATCGTGGCGGAATTCCGTGCACAACGCGCGGGCCGGAAAACCTGCTAGTTATAGTTAAAAAAGAAAAGGCTTACCCAACAGAAAAGATGTCCATTGACGGTCTTAAAGGTGCATCTTGTGCAACTTGAATCTCACCTCTATGCTTATAAAATCTCTAAAGAGTAATAGTAAGGTCAGCAAACCTTTTTGTGTGTGAGTGTTGGGTAATTTGACCATAATTTAAATAATAGTTCACCATAACTATCAACTGCCCTGGTTTAAGTCAGCATAAGCCTTTCGGGATATCCCATCACCAGTTCTCTCATATTTGCTTAAGGATTCTTGCAGTCGAAGAATCTGCAGTGATACACATAATGGTTTTATAATTATTTTAATCAAGAGAAGCGTAAAAATATCACTACTCTAACCCGATCCTCTAAATATTACAATTGGGGAAATTTTTTCGTCATTATTTACCTCTTTGCTCAGAAACTTAAGATTCTCTCTCTAATACTGTAGCAAAGCCATCTGCTGATCAGATAGCCGCCCACCATCGTTATTATACTTGTGATTCATAACACCTTTCTCTAATCAGTAGACTCTTTAGATTAAAAAAAACTGCCAATTCCCAAAAGTATTACAAAATAATTAATTTGTATGATACCTTAACCCTTCTAGAGAGCTTGATAGTTGAAGGGGAGAATACAAGGATTTTATAATATATTACCTACAAAAGTCAAGTACTTGATATAAATCATATAATAAACTATCATAAACTTGACAATGGTACAACAGAACATAATATACAAGTCCAAAGTGTGTAAAAAGTAGGTAACACTAGATTTTAATTAATTTGGGTCCAAAGATGAAAATGTTTCAGTGGATTTCATTGGCATATATATTATGAATCTCATATACGCATTATATCATTTATGAAGATGTTATTACAAGTTTGAGTACCAAAAGTAGGATACACCTCCATCACGACTTACTTCATTCTTAGGCAGGCAATACAACTTACCAATTTATACACTCATGAAAGAACCAGCAAGGGTAGCTTCGGGCACCATGATAATCCTGAAAATTTGAAAACGCTAAGAAAATGTCAGCAAAGAGCAACAATCAATTCAAGTTAGACTAATATATAATGATTAGGAATGGAGCAAGTTAGACTCATTTCAAAATTCAAGTTTCAGTTACCGAAAAGGAAGTAACCTGAGTATCAGATTTGGCTCTTATACCATGATAAGTAGCATCACCCCATTACCTACAAATTGGGTTCAAATACATTTCATCGAATAGTTGGTAGGCACACACAAAAAATGCTCATTTGCGGACATATGAATTGAAACCTATACAGATGAAGATCGTAAAGCCGAGTAAATTATCCTTTTTAGCGATCCAAACTTGAATAAAGCATAAACATGCGTAAAAACCCCTAGACATGGGAATAATGCAGGTGATCTAGAACTAAACTCGAGCAAACAGGTGGGTTTGACAATCAAATGCAAAAGAAATTCTACAAAAACATGAAAGAGAACGTGTACTTACAGAGATTCGTTAAGAATTGCAAATCGCTAGCAGCAAATCCGATTAGTTAGATTCGATTTTGCAGATATAGAAAGGGGGAAGAGGGTTAAGACGTTGATATTGCCGATCAATGACAGTATCATTTTTACTCTCGATCCCAATCACCTTTGTACCACCACTACTGTCTCTGTTAGCCCTAGCTACGATCGAGATCGCACGTGGCTGAATGGCAAGGTGTGCATCTAATCTAGGGTTTTATAGAGGCGTAAGGGAGAAGGAGTTCGTAAGAGATCGAAGTAGATGAATATTATTAGGGTTTGTAATCAAAAGGAAATTGGGTAACCAAAAACGGGTATGGATATGAAATAGGATCCGCGTGTCTAGTTAAATGGGTGATAGTGGTTTAGGCGGGAAAAAATATGTGAGGTGAAATGTGGTGGTGACAAGTGCCCTCCATTTTACTTGTTTATTATATAGAATAGATATGAAAAAAAATCAAATGATATGGGGTTTTAAGCTAAAAAGGATGAGAATGATTTATGACGATTAGATATATTTTTAATGGTTAAGATCAAATTGTAAGAGAAAAAAACTGTTGAATGTTATTTTAGTTATCGCCACTTTTGTTTACTTTTTATCAAGTTCTCCCTTTTCAAACGTTCATAACTTTTACATACGACATTATTTTTTTTAATTACACCATAAAAACGAGCGTTTTTTATCTTTAAAAAGAGTATAGTATCGTTATATACAAAAATGAAAAAAAATACGTTTTCCAGCTCATTGTGATTATTGTTCGTCATTGTGTCTAATGTCAGGTCGTGTCAAATATTTTTCATCATTGTGTCTAATGTTAAATATTTTTCTAATATTAGGTCATTATGTCTAATGTCAGTTCATTGTGTCAAATATTTTTCATCACTATGTTATATATAACACATAAAAAACAGTGACAAAAATAACACAAAATTATCCAAAACGTAAAGCACAATGATGAAAATGAGCGTTTTTTTATCATTAAAACGAGTATAGTGTCGTTATATACAAAAACGAAAAAATATGTTATCCAGCTCATTGTGATTATTGCTCGTCATCGTGTCTAATGTCAGGTGATCTTTAATGTCAAGTTATTGTGTCAAATATTTTTCATCATGGTGGATAATGTCAAATATTTTTCTAATGTCAGGTTATTGTGTCAAATATTTTTTATGAGTGTGTTATATATAATACATATAAAACAGTGACAAAAATAACATGAAACTGTCTAAAACGTAAAACACAATGATGAATACATATAACACAATGATGAAAAATATTTGACACAATGGCCTGACATTAGACAAAATGACCAGACTTGACATTAGACACAATGAGCTAATGTATTTGAAACAATGACTAATATGTCCTCCTTCAAAAACAATAAAAAGACACATGTCAAGCCGAAAATCCTCCTTACTCTTTTTATTCTTAAAACCCTTTTTATCATATCCTAACCCATATATATATATAGTTAGTAATAAAGATTTATAAATTATACGCAAAAAAATAATTTAAAAAAAATAAATAGTTGGTAATGAAGATTTAGCAAATATTAAAGTAATTAAAAAAAAGTTGAAAAAATAGTATTGAGTTCACCAAATTGTGACATTTAGCGTAACCAATTACTTATTTATTAAATATATAAGATAAGTAATTAGAAAAGTATTATTTAAATTTCAAAATAATAATCCAGCAACCTAAAACTTGAAACCTTATAAGGGGGTGCGAGTGGAAGGCGGGTACCAAGCGGGTAGTAGGGAACACCGTCGCATCCTAGGCGGGTTCGGCGGGTAAGTTTAAAATGAGAGTTGAAGCAGTTGTAATGTTACCGTTCAATGACAATATAGCCGTTTAAAATAAAAAAAAACTTTAAATTAATTAATTTACCCCCTATAAATACATAAATCAAATATTCTCAATCCACAAAAAAATACATACCATCTCCTCTATTATTTATATAAAAATATTATGGATTCCAAAAAAGTTTCTAAACCGAGAGGCGGTTCTAGCCGCAAAAAAGTGTCCAAACCGAGAGACGCTTTAGCCAACAACCAACGAGCCAAGAAATTCCCACACAACTGTATACACCATACCCCGTTTTTCCCCAACAACCGTATACTCAAATACCGGTCATGCCTACGCAAGTTACACCGGGTCAATACACTTATCCCTTACAAGATCAAGCAATTTTTGATCTTTTTGCACCTCGATACCACAACTTACCATTTCGTAAACCCACCCGTCAAGAAGAACGTTCACTTCCCATCTTTGATGATAGTGGCGATTACAATGTTCACGAGGATCCTAGCTTAGAACATAATCTAAGAAATTATATATATCCAAATATTGAAGATGAGAAAGAAGATGAAGGTAAAAAAGAAGATGAGGAGATGGAGGTTGAAGTTGACGAAGAAGAATATGAGGCGGTTGAAGTTGACGAAGAAACCGTCAAAAAAGGTAAATTCATAAACTGTGGACTTTCACACAAACTGAAGCTTTGTGTAAGGCTTGGTGTCATATTTCCGAAGACCCGACAATCGGAAATCAACAAAAACGAGATAATTTTTGGGAGCGGATACTCGAGCGTTACAATAATCTAGTTGGAGGAGGCACCCGAAGTAGACACCAAGTTAATTCAAAGTGGACTTCTTTGAATACAACCATGTGTCACTTCAACGGATGTTGGATTCAAGCGGTATATATGTTTTTTGTACGTTTATTTGTGAAATATTCTTAATATTTTAAAAAAAAAAATTAATATATTGTTTTTGTAATAGTTTGTAGGATTGTCTACGTACTAGTGGGGCCAACGATTTTGATGTAATGAAGAAAGCGTTAAGTGACTAAAAAAAAAATATAAAAAAACTTTTAACGAAGTCAAATGTTGGGAGATTGTACGGATTCATGACAAATGGATCCGTCTACCTTTGATGAGTGAGAAGTTTGATACTAAATCCGATCACAAAAGTAAGTCGGGGGACACGGGTTCAAACGACGAACATTTCACTAATTAGGCACCCGACCTAAACGAAGACGCAACACCATCAAGACCAAAACGGAAATCAAAGAAGTCGTCCTAGTCGCCGTCAACCAAAGGAAGTGTGGTCAAACAAATTACACGCTTTGTGAATATACGGGAGGATATGATGAATAAATTCGTTGATTCAAGAAAGGGAAAAGACGACGACATACGGTCTTTGGTGAATGAGCAACGAGAGGCTGTCAAGTCTGAACGTATGGACCAGGAATTTAAAATATTTTCAGAACCGCACGACCATATAACCGGACTGTTGTTGGAAATAATCTTGAAACGGAAAAGAGAAACAGCCGCAAAGTATGATTGACCATGTGATTTTTTATTTTTAGGTGTTTTTTCCGCACGACTTCCCTCTTGTGCCTTGTCAACTTCTTCTGTTCGATGTGGGTTGTTATATTAACAACACCAATTAAAAAATATGGGTAATTGGGTTTTATGTTAATAGAATTAGAGATAAAATTTTGGGCTTAGGGTAAAGGTTATAATTGGTTAATTACTTTTTTATGAAAGTCGACTTTCTTAAACCCCTACTTCCTTCGAGTGCCCGAGTGTTTTCTATGAGTCATTCATGCCTTTCTCTATGAGTTGTAACCGCATGGACTTGAACCCGAGACTACCTCAAGAAGAAACCATTATATGAAAAACTCCCTGACACCGGAGCAAAACCGCAATAGGCTTAATGTTTAAAATGTGGTGGTTTAATTTAATGAGTTTATAAGAATTAATGGGCAATAGTTCAATCTACATAGGTTTGTATTTGTTGGTTTTTATAATTTATTGGTTTATATTTGTAAGATTCTAAAACTTTAAATCATTTTTTTTGTGTCGTTGGTCATAAAGTTTTTTCATCGAAGGAGATCGGTGTAAAAAGTTCTTGGGTGTTGCTCGAGATTTGATTACATATCTATATCTATATAGATATCTATATCTATATAGATATCTATATCTTTACTACCTAATAAAGAAGTAACCTACAGTGCCACATGGCCACTTCCTAAGATGTCCACCTAGGATTTTGCCATGTGTCGGCACCACAATTAATCTCAACAATTAAATTAAATAAAAACCCATATACTTGTTTCTTAAATTAATTTTCAATAATATTAATCAAAACTTAGTAATTAAAAACTTTCCATTTGTAATCAACATTTTCGAAATTTAAAATATCGAAAATCAAACTTACCAAAATTGTAAAAAAAAATCGAAAATCAATTTTTTCAAATTCAAATATTTAAAATATCGTTTAATACAAAATAGATTGTGTCAAATTACTTTTCTTTAATATTAATCAAAATTAAATAACTAAAAACTTTAATTAGTGAGGGTTCAACTCATCTAAGTTTGAAAAAAAAAACGTATTTACATATTTATGAAATATATCATTTTTAATATTCAACCCGTGTAATACACGAGATTATCAGGGGCGGATGTATGTGGAGGGCAGGGGTACCTGTCGGTACCCCTCAACTTTCGACGCGTAGTGGGAATTTTCGACGCGCAGCGGAATTTTTTTTTTTTTTTTTTTACCGTTTTATGTATCCAGATACCCCTGAACCAAATTTTAGATACCCCTGGATTTTTTTCCTAGATCCGCCACTGGAGATTATAATCTAGTTATATAATAAATAAAAATCTCTTATGATAGAGTCGCCTTCTTATCTCTTCTCATTATTTTTTTCCTACCCCTTTCTCTCTTATTAAATACACATTTTTTTTAATAATGATTTATTTTTAACTCTCTCTTATTAAATACACATCTTCTTTAATAATAATTTATTTTTAAAGAAAGTGTTAATTATACTAATAAAACATATTTATTTTAAATTATATCTTATTTTAAAAAACTTTAAAATTTAATTATGTAACATTTTTTAACCAAAAATAGTTGATGTAAGTCAAATTATATTAAATATAAATTAATGTATTTTCGAAACATAATTATAAATGAATTTTTATAAATTATTTCCATTATCTTTCATTAAAAATCACAAATCTTTTCTGGTTTGTTTTCAGTTCGTTCTGATAAAGAAAACTGAGGAACGCTAATCGTTTCCGGTTTCTTTCCGCTCCTCTCTGGTCTTGTTTCACGAGCAAATGAAATGCATCACATTTTCTGCATTTGCACACATTCCAATCACCTCACAAAATGGTCCAAATTTCGGTGATATCCATTTGGAGATGTAGAAGAAAGGAAACAGATGGGAAATTCATAATCCAAGAGCCGCCAGATGCAGAAAATCCGTAATTTCCATGCGTCGCAATCAATTTCTGTCGGTGCGTCTTCTTCCATTACCATAATTTGACGTTTCTTCGAGATTTTCCACTCGAAAATTGACCCACAGTTAGTATAACCGGTTGAATCGAAATTAGGGTTTAATTTTCAAATTCTAAGTTTAATACTTCTCTCACTCTCATTGACTAATCATATATTATTAATGAGTTGTTAGGGTTTTCATCAAGGCTCATAACCGGGGGGATCGATGTAAATTAATTGTGTTCAAAAGATATAAAAAAGTAGTTTAATTTAAATTTTGTTTGAGTCAATTTAGCTCACCAAACATTCCGTCTTTTTTTTTATCAATAGCATATATTATCCATAAAGCTTTATTAATTTATTTATTTATTATTTATATGTTCTGGTATTTATTTAGTTTATTTGGCTCTTATATGTGAATGTGAGGTTGAATTTGCATCAATATTCTTGATAAGTTTTTATATGTAGTAGGTTTTAACGTCTAACTGGGACTGGGAATTGGACTGTTATGTGGTATTCATGAAGAGATTTTCAATGAAATTTAGTGGATGTTTCTTGGTTGACATTCATCAAGATTAATTATCTACATCTACTTTTATATAGTTTTTAATCAAAGACTGTTTGGTGGTTTTTGTTTTTTATTGTTTGCATTTTGACCATTTTTGCAATCTTACATACTATTTGAGTAATTAGTGTTGGGTCTTACAAGTTCTTTGAAGATCTTTTTTATACTGTCATGATGTCATTCATGACATAAGATCTGATGTGGGGTTTCTGCTTCTCTCAGCTTATATTTTAGGGCAATTTGCATGCCATTTTTTATTTATTTTTTGATGATATTTTTGCAGAATTTTGTGGTAGTTTTCAGTAATCTTTTAAATGAATGGTTATTTTTGTACTTCAATGGACGCGTGCTTTTATCTTTTACGCTGCATAGATTACATGACTGGTTTGTCAAATGGCAGAAGCTTCACATGAATTTCAATGTTTTTACATCTTGTACGGTAGATCACATTACTGGTTTGCCAATGCATATGGATATCAAATTGGAGAAGTTTCATATGAATTTCAGTGCTTTTTCATTGCCATATATTTTAAAATGATGGTGGAATATTAGGTTAGTTATACCAAAGTTTTCAAGAAAGTTACTATGCAAGCTGCAAGTCTACAGCACATGTTTTGAACCGAATTTGACTATTTTATTGCTTCTTCACACTTTGAATTGTTCGTGTATTGATGTTGTGTTTTAATATGATATTAAATTGAGTTTTAGAGTGCTTTGCTTGGTTGATATACTTGAATACTAAATTACTAATCATGTAACTAGTTTTTCTATATGTATTTATTTTGTACACATGAACAATTCAACATTTCATGGATTGGATGTTTATGTTTCTGTCCAACGTTCGAAGGTACTTTTTAATTTGACTTCTAATTCTAATGTTACTTGGTTAAACTTTTCTAATTCTGGCATATTGTTTTTCCTTGTCTCCTTGAGTATTCTAATTCTTAATTGTTTTCCATTTGAAGTTTTAATTAGTGGCTCCCATTCACTTAGTGTCGAAAATTTCATGGGTCCCAGAAATCATTTGTCAAATCACCAATGCACACTTTTCTTTTCTTGCAATATGTTGACTACTTTTTCGTGTTTTTTTTTGGTTCATAACTTTATATTAAAGTTTTAATTTATCTCTTTTGTAAGTATATAAATATGGTCTTGAAGTATGGAACAAAATAAGTATGTAAATATGATCGAGAAGGAAATTAACAGGATCTTCTCTACTCTTTCATGACGTTATAGCCCAAAATTGACAATAGGATTCAGGTGATATTATATCAATTGTTTACTAGAACTTTAGTTAGTTGCAAGAAATAGCACCTGCATTGAATGGACAAAAAAAACTACCCTTGACTTTTCAACAAAGAGATTGGATGTCCTTATGCTGCTAGATTTTATTATGGGAAAAATGTGGCTGGTGTACTGCCCCGAATGGAGGAAATTGCTCGTGTGTTTCCATCATGAATAACTTTCCAAATGGGAAAAAATGCATCTTTTTTTCCATTTTTGTGTGCTTCACAATTGGAAATTAACTTTCGTGATAGATATAGATGATGCACGTTTAGTTTTTTTTAACGATTTTCTTGGTTTAAAAAAGCGCGAGGCGAGGCGTTTCGGTCCCAAAATCCGAGGCGCCACGCCTCAGGCGCGAGGCGAGGGCTTCACGTGTGCGAGGCGCTAAAACTAAATATATATATTATGCATGACAAACTTCACTTCACTTCTTAATCATAAAAAACACAAAACATAGTTTAATACATAGTTACCTAATATGCAGTTCGCTCTGGTATGGGTATGCGGTTCGGGTACGCAATTCGCTAGAGTTAACGTATTCGGTACGGAGGGGGTAGGTTCATTTCGGTACGAACCGGTACGGTGTACCATGTAGTTCGGTTCGATGTACCCGAATGAAACATAAGTTCAAATACAATATAATACTTGCCAAATTCCAAATCTTAGTGTATTTCAAATATGATACTACAATCTTCTAGTAGGATCAACTCTCTTCTCTTTTAATTTTTTTTTTCTGATCACACATCTACGTTAGCTTCTATATCATATAATAGAAGTCATTATTTTCAAATTATTATTTATAATTTATCAAATATATTTATTAGCCGAGATTATCTCTCCATCTAAATCTCATTCCGAAATTATCCCAATCAATCTCATGAGCTGTAAATTAGTAGATCGCCGAGATTATCCCAATCAATCCCAATCAATTCCGAGATTATCTCTCCATCTAAATCTCATTCCGAAATTATCTCTTTATCTAAATCTCATTGCAAAATCGCGAACCACAGCGAATTCCTTTCCCAAAATCGCGAATTGGGGCAGCAATGGTACAACGATTTCATGCTATTGGATCGCCGAACCATGGTTAGTAGATCGCCGAACCAGGTTATTCGAATTCTCCGTACCATAGCGATTTGGTACGCTCCGAATTTCGTTTTGGTACAACGCGATCCAATACGGGGATCGTGGGTGGCTGAGCGAATTTGGTAACTATGGTTTAATACTTAGATTTTGGGGTTACAGACCTGCTATCGAGGGAAATTTCTTGAGCTGCAGCGATTTCTTGAGTGGCGTATGGTTACACAGACTGATTTAGGGTTATTTAGATCGGTCGCAGCCTCTCAGGTTAAGCCCAGATACAGATTTAGGCCCACAATGGTTAAAATGATGGCCCAAGCCCAACTGATTGAAAGCCCAAAAACGTGGAAACACATGAAGCGGCGACTCTTAGCGCCTCGCGCTCCAGGCTTGAAGCGGCGCTTCATAGCGCTTCTTGTTTCTCGGGCGCCTCGCAGATTTGAGGCGTTTTGTTCAGCGCCTCGGGCGCCTCACGCTTAAGGCAGCGCCTCATGGCGCTTTTTTAAACCAAGACGATTTTCCATTTTGTCTTATATGCCATGAAAAGAAATTAGGATGTGATAGGCGGTAGGCCTTCATTCACTTGATTCAAGTTAGGATAATTGGGACATGACCTGCCTGCTGCAGCACATGGATGCAAGCAGATGTGGCGAGATGGGTGGACCAGGCAGGTTAGGTAATGAGTCAAATGAGTTCGGTTGAAATAGCTCCTTTTTAGTTAGTACACGCCAAAACGGGCTAGGCTGGGTTAGGTTGACCCATAGTTGTCAATAGCGCTAGCGCGCGCTACATAGCGAATCGACAGACTTCCGCTATTTCCAAATAGCTACGACATAGCGACCAAATAGCGAATATTCCCTTTTTTTTAATTTTTTTTATGTTTTTAACCACTTTTTTACTTGATTAATATAAATAGGGTTGCTAATAACCCTAATATATGAAGATTTAGATGGTTATTGATTATAATTGCTACAAATCCTACAATATTTGAATATAAAATATTTCTAAAAATTTCTAGCAGTGTATCGCTAAACGTGAAATAGCGCCCGCTATTTACCGCTATTCGCTACGTAGCGTATAGGTTGCTTGTCGCTATTTACCGCTATTCGCTATTGACAACTATGGGTTGACCCGCTAACACTTTTTCGGTCCATTTTTATAAATATTAATGCTAAAAACAATATTATTACCAATAACACTAACGATTTAGGTGGTGGTGTGCACTAAAAATAAACTTTCAGGGACTTTTAACCCCCTTTGGCATGTTCTCCTTTTGGCTACGTTTTCATTTGATCAATTGATTCATTTGAGATAAAAACGCAACCCAAATCGAGTTATTCATATCTGGGTGGAAATTGACACCTCTTGATGCACCTAAATAATGTAAGCATATATAGATTATAGAGTTGGTGTTGAATTTCTTGCTCTACTGATTTAAAAAAGACCTTTTGAATTTTGCTTAGTAAATAGGTGGAAGAACCTTTGAACAAAAAGGTGGTATAATGAATTTTGCATGGATTCAATGAATTTTATTATTGGAAGATCATAAGGTCAAACTAGACACATCAAGAAAACATGGAAAAGGAAGACCCTTGAGTTTGAAACTTGATGAAAACATGATAACATGGTCCAAATGTTGGTTATACAGGCGTTCACATTCAAGATTGACTATTTTATTTATTTATGCATTTTAATTTTCAAAAATTCCAAGGAACATCCTCGTGACATATTATTACACGATTGATGAGTATATAAAGGCATCAGATCGTGCTGATTTTCACCACTCAGTTCACCAACACAATACACAAACACTTAAGATAGTTGTTAGATCAAGAAATCTTGATATCGGCATGTCTATCTTTTCAACTTGCTATTTAATGAATCCCACAATCTTTTTGCAATCTAGGTCTAGGTAAAGCTTTAATCTTTTTGTACACTGACATGCTATTTTTTTTCTTTTCTGACATCATATTATTCTTAATGTTTTGCAGTTTGAAAACACCAAATGAGGGTCTAGGTATACATACATGATATTCTCATTTCGTATATAAATAAGATTGAATTTTATGACTTATGAATTATGGAAATGTTAAAAATATGTGCAGCCACTGTTCGTTGCACTAAAGTTGTTCGTAATGTGAACTTGGAGAAGCTGCGCCACAACTATTTGTTCCCTGAGGTTACTTGACCTTGATATTAATTTTCAAATTTCAAAATTTTGCATGGATTATGATTTGACTCGCACTCCATTTTATGGCAAGTGTAGATAGAAGCAAGGGAGCTTGAACATATGAAGAAGTACCCTGATGCAAACATTATAAGGCTCGGGATTGGTGATACCACCGAGCCGATTCCTGATATTATAACTTCAAACATGGCTGAGGTAACACGATTCACTCATTCTTCTTCAACTATTTTCTCCTTTATTATTTTATTTTAGTGTATGGGATTGTTGATCCTAACATTATGGGTCCACAGTTATCTTATCTTGCAGCACTTGAAGGGTATTTACGTCATTTTACTAATACTTTAGTGATTTGTTTTTACCAAAGTATGCACGGGGTCTTTCAACACGCAAGGGATACAAAGGTTATGGTGCTGAGCAAGGGAACAAGGTACATTGATTATCTCAATTGAAATATCGTTCTTGTTCCATCTAGAAATCTTGATAAAGATGAAACGATTGATAATTTACCTTCGGATTGAGTTTTAACAAGCATGCTAAATTCACAGGATTTGAGGAAGGCAATTGCAGAATCATTTTACAAAGATTTAGGTGTAAAAGATGCAGAAGTTTTTGTTTCAGATGGGGCACAGTGTGATATATCTCGCCTTCAGGTTGGCTTTTTATTTATTACCTGAATTTAATTTTTTTTGTTTTAGTACATTTATTATTAAAATGATCTATAAAGTGACACCTTTTTTATTAATTTTTTTACTGCAGCTGCTTCTTGGATCAAATGTTTCAGTTGCTGTACAAGATCCAAATTTCCCGGTATTGTTATCATTTTCGTGATGTTTTTACTATATGTATGTGTGTGTATATATGTATGTTTTGATTTTTGATCTATGAATATAAGAGGCATATGAAGTTTGGTTTGGGCAGGAAGTGAACTGATTCAAATTGTCTCTACCTGGTTCAAACCAAACTGTTTTAACTTTCGTTTGTGTTTTTAATTTAAATGGTTGAAATCACTTCTATTAAGAATACAATTCTAGTTTTCACAAGATAAAGCAATGTTAACCCTTTAAGTAGAGGTGGAGAGATGAGAACGGGTTGGGTAACCGGTCAAAATGTGTTATGTCTGGTGTGCATTACATGCTTGTCCAAATTTTTTAAATAGTTTGTGCGTCAAATATGATTACAAAAAGATATCTCAGTAATGATCTAATTTCCACAATAAAATGATTTTGGGAGGGTTTATACATTAAAAATATACTTTGAGCGACGTTCAACTTGTATGACCTATTTGACCTGTTTCCTATACTACTTTTTTATTTTAGCCGCTTGACATGTTAGTGATAATACATAACCCGAATCGATCCATTTATAGCCGTTCCCTATGATTCATGTTTATACGTTAAAAATATACTTTGAGCGACTTTCGACTTCCTATACTACTTTTTTATTTTACCTATTTGACATGTTAGTGATAATACATAACTCAAATCGATCCATTTATAACCGTTCCCTATGATTCATGGGTGTATTAACAAAATTTATGTTTTGAACTTAGCAGGCTTATATGGATTCAAGTGTTATAATCGGGCAAGCAGGAGACTTTCTAGATGAAACACTGAAATATAAAAATATCGAGTACATGACATGTGGGCCCCAAAATAACTTCTTTCCCGACTTGTCAACCACATCAAGAACCGACATTATCTTTTTCTGCTCTCCAAATAATCCAACTGGCCATGCAGCTTCTCGCGAACAGTTGACACAGCTCGTGGAATTCGCTAGGAAGAATGGATCAATTATTGTTTACGACTCTGCATATTCTGTTTATATAACAGACGATAGCCCGAGGTCCATTTATGAAATTCCTGGTGCAAGAGAGGTAACTTAACTATGCTTCCTTCAATTAGTTGACTTTTATAGTCAATCTTTATCTTATTCTGATTGAAATTTATATGAATTTCTTATAAAATTAACACGAAAATGGTCCATCCCATCCTCTTGTTGATGAAGTTTATTGTAGTTAACATTATTTTTTTTCGTCAGAATCTATGTTTCTACAAAGAGTGAAGTTGAAAAGTTGACCATTTGACTTGAAAAGTCAACTATCTTTCTTTTTTTCTTTTGTTCTTGTTTTCCAACGTATCTTTGTATCATCTGCAGTGTGCTATTGAAATCTCATCCTTCTCCAAGATCGCGGGCTTCACAGGTGTTCGGCTTGGGTGGACCGTGGTCCCTGATGAACTGTATTATGCTAATAAGGTTCCTGTCATAAATGACTTTGAACGCATTGTGTGCACTTGCTTTAATGGTGCTTCAAGGATTGCCCAAGCTGGCGGTATAGCATGTCTCTCCCCAGATGGCTTCAAGGTGTGTTTTTGGTTTTTGTTAGTGGTGGCAAAATTTGTGAGCATTGTTACTGGTCAAAATGGGTTTTTCTAATACAGGTCGGGTAGGGTTGGTCTGACCCATGGCGCGTTTTTCATCCATTCTTTTTTAATTTTATAAATAATTAATATCTTATTTAAAGGTATAAAAGCTATAGTTATAAAAAGTGATTTAGAAGATTTTAAAGCGTAAGAAAACACTTTGGGCGACTGTTGACCCGTTCTCATTTAAACGTGTCGAAATTTCCATCACTAGTTTTTGTAAATAAAAATTTTCCAGTGACATTGACTCTAAATTCTCTCAATAGTCATTTTGACAAAAAAATATTTAAATTTTTTGTGAAACCTGTTGCAGGCAGTGATGTCGGTGGTCGATTACTACATGGAAAACGCTAAAATCTTGGTTGACACATTCACATCATTAGGTCTAGTAGTATACGGCGGTGTAAACGCACCATATGTATGGGTACATTTTCCAGGTTCAAGATCATGGAACGTTTTTTCTGAGATTTTGAAGAAAACCCATATAATTACAGTTCCAGGAAGCGGTTTTGGACCCGGGGGCGAAGGGTTTATAAGGGTGACCGCCTTCGGGCAGAGAGCACACATACTAGAAGCTTCTGCTAGGTTGAGAAGTGTTCTGTAAACATAACACGAGTTCTGTTGATGGGAGTCATAATCAAATATGAAGTGTACTACTTTATCCGGAAAGCACACTAGCTTGTGCTACTTTATATAAAAAAAAACATATACGTGAGTCATTGATCAAACATGTTACTATGTCTATTTATCATGTGTGTTTATATTTGGGATAAGTTTTTCTCTCTATAATCACGAATTCACTTCATCTTCACAAATTGTCATATGGCCTTTGAATGATCCAATGTTTTTAAACCCGGACCGAACCAAACAAACGGTTATGCTCACTGAAATCCTTGCTCGTATCAAGTCACATACGGCAACATTCCGACTCGATTCTTCGAAGGACAATTGCTCGACGTTCGATTCTCCCTGGAGTGATTCTTCTCGCAACTCTCCATTAACGCACATATCTAGTGTTTTAGGGCAAAATACGTCTCCTCCTGTGTTGATCAAGCAACACAGTATTTCACTTTCCACTCCATCCCTGATTCCGACTGTTTTGTTATTTCCTCATGGAACGCCTTCACATAGTTCATCGATTTGGCGTTTATAATTTAGCCGAGCCTCAGAAGGATTTCCTACCTGTTGCTTTTATAACTTTTGATTCAAACTGCTCTGGTGCTGCTTCACTTCTGATTAATGTAATGAAGGTGGTCCATATCATAAATTGATGCCACTGTTGGTATTGGTACTAATACATTGGCGCTTGTGAAGGGATAGATTCAACCAAATCGATACGCTACTGCGCCGCTTGAACTTAATTCCTCCACGCTTCAATTGACAATTCTGATGCTATTCGTAAGGGTTGTCAGGATATCCGACGCCTTATATCCTCGACCTATTACTACTACCGTTAGTACAAACCAATTCAACTTTGGTAGTTCTGTTATGGTAATTACTAGTCCTAGTTCACATTTTGGTGCTAAAGTTCAGGAGCCCACAACTCAAGTTCAGAGTCCAGTAAATAGAAGATTTTGAACACTAGTAACTGCTTTGATTCCTCATTCAGTTTTTCGATTCTGGCTCACATAAGCCTTTCAAAGTTGATGGCAATCCAGTATCAGTGACAGTCTTTGCACATGGTTTTTTCTAGCAGTTGCAAGATTGATATGGAAACCTTTTTGGAGTCATGGTATTCACAAAGTAGTGTTTTTTGCTTATCAAAAAGTCATTATATATAAAAAACAAAAAGGAAAAATCATTGATTCCTTGTTATTAATGAATTACATACCACATTAAATAGAAATAACGAAAAATAAAATGTTTGGAGGTTGTCGACAAGTTTCAATCAAAGAATCACCAGAAAGGATTGCTTGGAGGTGGTCGACAAGTTTCAATCAAAGAGCGGATGTTCGATATCGAGTTTGGTGTGTGAGTGTGTTTAAATTCACCATTTAATCGGGTTTAATAATATTATTTTGGACTCCTACGGTTATTGTTGAACGATGGCTATAAAGAAATCACACAAAACGATCGATGGTTGTGATGATGAATGATGTAAAGGATGATGAGTGTGGCGTTAAAAATGAAACGAAGATGACGTTAATTAATATGTCACACCCCGTCGAAGGTGGAAACACAGAGATGAGACGAGAACGGTACATCGAATACTTAGGTATAATATATGCTAACGGGTACATTACAAATTACAAAGAATCATTACTCGATACTAGAAATTAAAACATGTCTAACTACAAACCAATTCAAATAAACCCGAATGTCTAACATGAGACCAAGAACCCAAATAAATAATTCAACCCAAAAACAATAAGTTCTATTACAAAAGCGAGCCCCCATGAAACCTCTTCTTCAATTCTATTTACCTGAAAACATGTTTCGAAAACAGGTTAACTATATGAATAGTTGGTGAGTTCGTAGGTTTTTGTGACTGTAGAAATAAAGACTGATGGCTACAAAATTCTCTAAGTACAATTGCTGCGGACTCCACAATTTTGCTGCTGACATACAAGTTGCTGCGGATAAGCCTAAGTGCTGCGGATAGTATGTTCTCCTGCGGATGAACAACTATGCTGTGGATAGTCTTATCTGCTGAAGTCCAAAGTTGCTGCTGATAGGCTTCTCAGCAGCATCAAACATTTGATGCTGCTGATAGGCAAATCATCAGTAGCTTTGACTTTGCTACTGACACCTCTGCTGCAACACTAACACACCTATCAGCAGAAGAAATGTTATTGGTGCAGATGATGAAAGACAAAGCTACCTCTTCAGAAGTCTCCTGCAAAGATTCCTAAGAAGACTTTTGACATGAACAGAATTGTTTGCAGCAGCTTGTCTTTTAGTTGTCTACCAATTGTAGTGCAACTTGTAACTGTCAAAGATCAACGGCTTGTGTTTGATATGATCTTTAGAATCAAGGGTCTGTCTTGATTCTAAGTTCCTATATATGTATTGTATCTTCATTTTGTACAAGTGTGCTTCCTTAGAGTTTTCTCTGTAATCTTGTAAACATTGAAGATTAATACACTTTGCATTTATCAGTATTAGCTTTGTTTGCCTGTTTACATTGCGTAGTTGTGATTATTTCTGCTAATCTCAAATAGAACAAGAACGATCTTGTAATCACTGATCCTACAAGTGGTATCAGAGCTTTGGCTCTTAGATTAAACAAACTCACACTTGTTTAATCACTCTCTGGCTCTGTTCATTACTATCTCTTTGCTAAACACCATTTACTTAGAAATGGCACAAAACATTGGTTTTAATGATATTGGAAGCATCAACAGACCACCAAGACTGGTGTCTGGAGAAGACCGGTGTCTGGAGAAGACTGGTGTCTGGAGAAGACTGGTGTCTGGAGAAGACTATGATATGTGGAAGAACATGATGGAAAGCTTCTTCTGCTATCAAGAATATGGAATGTGGAGATCCATAAAAGATGGTCCATATGTACCCATGGTGGCCTCTACTGATTCTGGAGGTCCATCAGTACCTAAAGAAGCTTCAAAGTACTCAGAGGAAGACATCAAGAAAATTGAGGTAGATTTTAAAGCCTTGGGAGCCATTCAGATGTGCTTGCCAAACGAAGTTTTTCACAACTTCAGAGAATACAAGTCTGCTAAGGAGCTATGGGAAGCTCTTGAGAAGATGTTTGCTGGGTCAGAAGAAATGAAGGAAAATAGAAGAGATATCTTGAAGCAACAATATGAAAATTTTGTCTGGAAGGAAGGTGAGTCCCTTACTGTTCTGTACAACAGATCTTATGGGAGAGCTTCAATGCTCTAAAGTGAAGCTGGAGAATGAAGACATTCTCAAAAAGTTTATCAGATCTCTGCCAAGCTGCTGGACACTTTACACAGTGTCAATCAGAAGAACAAAAAATCTAAAGACTTTGCAGATGACTGAGCTATTTGGCATGCTGAAAACTTATGAATTAGAAATGATTCAAGCCAAAGAGAGAAGCTCAGGTTATTCAACAACCTCTTCATCCACCACCACTTCTTTAGCACTACACTCTAACTATTCAGTTCCTAGTTCTAGCAACTACTATCCTCCAATTGTTACCCATCCTCAGACTCCAAACTCACAATCAAATAACTCACCATTTCTCCTTGAAGCCCCACCTCAAACTACTTTTGCTGCTTTTGTCTCTGAAAACCCAAGTAATGTGTCATTTCTCAAAGAAGATCTGGAGTGTTTCCATCCGGACGATTTAGAAGAAATGGACATACAACACTCTTATGCCATGTTGTCTCTCAGAGCTAAACGGTTCTACTCTAGAACTGGAAGACCCATTCCAAGCAGCAACTCTAACACTAGAGTAGGGTTGGACAAGAGCAAACTTAGATGTTACAACTGCAACCAACTTGGTCACTTTGCCAGAGAATGCAAGGCACCAAAGGCAAAACCAGCTGCTGCTCAGCCAAGACAAGCTCATCAAGGCCAAGCAAATCAAGGCAACACCCCTCCTGCTCAGACTGCAGCATGTGCAGCTGTTGGAACAACTGAGTTTGACTGGAGCTTTTAGTATGAGGATCTTCCTGCCAACAACCAAGCACTTATGGCAGACACTACAGAGATACCACCTCAGGTATATGAACACCTCTGTTCTCAAGCTTGTATTGATAAGGTTCTAGGTTACAGAAAGCATAACCAAAACCTTATAGATCAAAATGAGGAGTTTCACCAAATGAAATCTGAATTTAAAAAGGTTGAAAAAGTTATAAAGAAAAGATTAACTGCCTAAAGAAAGAGATTTCATCATTAAAACATGAACAAACAAATCTTGAAACTCAGATTGATGATCTATTGGTTAAGTTAAAAGCTACCAGAGCAGAATTGGCAGAACAGAAGGTTCATGTTGAGAAATTTGAATTTGCATCCAAAAAACTGTAAAGACTTTTAGATGTCCAAGTTCATGACATAGTAAAGACTGGTCTGGGGTACCACGCTGACCAGTACAAAACTGTTGCACCACCTGCTGACTATGTAGCCATCCATGAACCAAACTTCAATCTCTCCAATCTTGACCTGGCAAACCGAGATCTTGATCCTTCAAAGGAAGAACCATCTGTGCAAGAATGAACTACTTCATCTGAGTCTGAGTCCACATGCTCAGACTTCACTAAAACAAGTGAAGCTCCATTACTTCCCACAAATGAAGTAATTCTCAAAACCACCAAGTCTGGCAAAGTGATCCAAACCAACGGACCAAGCCCCTTCATTCCCTCAATACCAATATATCCACCCACCAAACAAATCAAATTTAGCTATCCTCCAGAAGGAAGAAAGTTAAATGTTGAAAAGGGACAATCTTCAACCTCCACCAATCTCCAATCAAAATCTAATCAACCAAGGAAGGTGTTTGACATTTGTCATGCACTTGGAGAGAGACCTCCATATGTTTAGAAAACATTGGAGGAAGCCACTTTTGAACATAACAAAGCTCATCCCTGGAACTTCAAAGATCTATTCAAAAGAAAAGATTATGTATACTTTCAAAGGGATAAATCAGCTAAATCCTGTTTTGTCTGTGGCAAATACAATCACACTGCCAGCACCTGCTTCTACTACCTTTAGCACCAAAGAAACCTCAAGAAGAATGCTTTTGAGAAGACAAACAAAAACAAGAAGGTAAGAAGCTACGAAGCCAAGACAACTCAGTTCAGAAAGTCTCTCTCTCCTCAAAGAAAGCAGCTTCAAAACCTCAACAATCCTGCATCATATGTGGCGAATCAGACCACTTTACTGCAGATTGTAAATTCAATCCTTTCAACCAGATCTTTTAACCAGCCTCCATGGCAGTTCAAGCTACTCCAAAACAGAAGCCAATCTATAATAGAACTCCCACAGAGAAACCCACTTTTAATAGAAAGGTAAAGCAGGAGAAGCATGTATTTGTTGAACCATCAGCATCCAGCAAAAATGTTGCTGATCATGTGAAGCTAAAGAAGTCAAGAACCAAGCCTTCAGCAGTAACTAAGTTTGCTGCTGATCATGTAAATCCATCAGCAGCAACCAAGCTTGCTGCTAATAAGCCAAAGTCTTCAGCAGCAAAGTTTGCTGCTGATCAATCAAAACCATCAGCAGCCAAAGCAACATCAGCTGCTGACAGAGTAAAAAGATCTGGAAAACCATCCCAACAATGGAAAGCCAAGTCCACCGCTTCCATCTCTCAAAGCATCATAATTGGGTCCATTGAATGCAAGCATACTGATGCCATTGGTCAAAAGACACACTCTCCTAAGTCTGCAAGTTCTTGGGTTCCTCCCTCTAACTAGATCTCTCTCATGTGCTGGGACAACCAGGTCACAAGGATAACACCTGGGTTGTAGACAATGGTTGTTCCAGGCACATGACCGGCAGCAGGTCCATCCTCTCCAATTTTAGACATTTCAATGAAGGATATGTTTCCTTTGGGAGTGATTCAAAGGGAGGATCTATATCTGGACAAGGAACTGTGTCGAATGAAAGAATGAGTATTGAAAGGGTAAACTTTGTCAAAAAATTGGACTTCAATCTCATGAGTGTGTCTCAGATCTGTGATCAAAAGCATTGGATGCATTTCACAGACAAAGAATGCTTTGTGCTCTCTCTGGGTTAAGCAAACCTCCTCCAGAGAAGATTTTATTAACTGCCCAAAGAAAAGACAACCTATATGTGCTTGACATGAATGAGATCACTCCATTTGGCAGGGTATCTTGTTTTCTGTCTAAGGCATCAGTTGATGAATAAGCTCTGTGGCATAGGAGATTAAGCCATGTTAATGTAAAAACCATCAACAAGTTGGTAACAGGAAATCTTGTCAGAGGTCTTCCTGACAAGGAATTCCAACTTGAAGATTATTGCATAGCATGCCTGAAGGGGAAGCAACACAAGAGTTCTCATAAGCCCAAGACATTGAATACAAATGACACTCCACTACAGCTGCTGCATATGGATCTTTTTGGTCCTACAAATGTCATGTCAATGGGCAAGAAGTCATACTGTGTGGTGATAACTGATGACTATACCAGATTCTCATGGGTATACTTCTTGAGAACAAAAGATGAAACTGCTAAGATTCTCAAATCCTACATTCTTAGGGTAGAGAATCAAAGCAATCAGAAAGTCAAAGTCATAAGGTGTGATCAAGATACAGAGTTCAAAAACCACACATTGAACTGCTTTTGTGAGAGCAAGGGCATAGAAAGACAATACAGTGCTCCAAGAACTCCTCAACAAAATGGGGTTGCTGAAAGGAGAAACATAACTCTAATTGAATCAGCAAGATCAATGTTGGCTGACTCAAAACTGCGTCTCACATTCTGGGCAGAAGCAGTAAGCACATCTTGTTATGAGCAGAATAGAGTTCTCATCGTCAAGCCTCTCAACAAAACACCTTATGAACTATGGTTCAAAAGAGTTCCCTACATTGGATTTCTAAAACCCTTTGGATGTCTATGTTCCATTCTCATCACACATGGGGTTCTTCCTA
Organism: Smallanthus sonchifolius; assembly: GCA_023525975.1. Lineage (NCBI taxonomy): Eukaryota > Viridiplantae > Streptophyta > Magnoliopsida > Asterales > Asteraceae > Smallanthus > Smallanthus sonchifolius. The sequence continues at coordinate 25,819,698 of CM042043.1, forward strand.
AATTTGGTGCCAAATCAGATGAAGGATACTTTGTGGGCTATTCCTCTCAATCAAAGGCCTACAGAGTATTCAACTCAAGAACAAGAATTGTGGAAGAATCGACAAATGTGGAATGTAGGGAACACATTGCATGTGAAAAGGGTAAAGGACCAGACTGGCTCTTTGATATAGACTCCTTCTCCCAAGTTTTTGAGCCCCTCATCTTCTCAAACATGGATTCTACATCTTCCAAAGAACAGGCTTCCACACCATCAACTGATTACAGATTGGAATTCAATAGTCCCTCTATAAGAACCAAAAGACCATCCATTGATCCTCCATCTGTTGTGGAAGCTATTGAAGACAGTGAAGCAAGAACAAGCCTATCAAATGTCACAAGCAGCAGTCTCTCTGAGCAGGAAAATCAAAATGTAGTTGATGCTCATGACACTCATGACATCTCCACCGATGGAGTAGAGGCATCTGCTGCTGATCAAGAAGATACTGTTAGAGTAGAAGCATCTGCTGCGGATGCTATTGCTAATATTGAAGACTCCTCCACAGTGAATGAAGATGTTCCTGATCAAAATCAAAGCAATCTTGAGCATGGAATACAATTGGATGTTGTTCCAGCACTGAGAATTAACAAAGAACATCCATTGAAAAATATAATTGGCCAAGTTCAGCAAGGAGTTCAAACAAGAAGCAAAAATCATGAGGCCAATATATGTCTGTATTCGTGCTTTCTCTCTCAAGTAGAACTAAAAAAGATAGATGAAGCTTTGAAACATAGCAGTTGGATTGAAGCAATGCAAGAAGAGTTGCTGAAATTCAAAAGACAAGAAGTGTGGACACCGGTTGATCTTCCACCAGGTCAAACTGCTATTGGCACAAGATGGTATTCAGGAACAAGCAAGATGAGAAAGGCATTGTAGTCAAGAACAAAGCCAGACTTGTAGCTCAGGGTTCCACTTAGGAAGAGGGAGTTGACTATGATGAAGTCTTTGCTCCTGTTGCCAGACTGGAGGCCATCCGAATCTTCTTAGCTTATGCTGCATCCAAGAGCTTTACTGTTTATCAAATGGATGTCAAGAGTGCCTTTCTGTATGAGAAGATTGGTGAGGAAGTCTATGTCAGACAACCTCCAGGCTTTGTAGATCCTGCTCATCCTGACAAAGTGTTTAAACTAGACAAAGCTCTCTATGGCTTACATCAAGCTCCAAGAGCATGGTATGAAACTTTTTCCGGATATCTACTCAGCAACAATTTTAGAAGAGGTGCTATTGATCAGACCTTGTTTATCAAATATGAAGGGGGAGAAATACTACTTATACAAATATATGTTGATGACATCATCTTTGGATCAACAAGGAAGAAGCTGTGTAAAGACTTTGAGGTCCTGATGCACTCAAAGTTTGAAATGAGTTCAATGGGTGAACTAAATTTCTTCTTGGGTCTCTAAGTCAAACAAGTTCCAAATGGAATCTTCATCAACCATTCCAAATATGTCAAGAGCATTTTGGAAAGATTCAAGCTGGCTGACTGCTCTGTTACAAGAACTCCTATGCAAGTGCACCATCAACTGACTCTAGACAAAGGTGGTTAAGACACTGATCAACATCAGTACCGTGCAATGATAGGATCACTCATGTATCTAACTACCTCAAGGCCATATATTATGTTTGTAGTATGCCTTTGTGTAAGATTCCAAGCAACTCCAAAGAATACACATCTTCAAGCTGTCAAGAGAATTTTTAGATACCTAAAGGGAGCCCCAAGACTTGGGCTATGGTATTCTAAAAATGACAAGTTCAATCTGTATGCATACACTGACAGTGACTATGGAGTATGCAACTTGGAAAAGAAGTCCACATCAGGGGGATGTCAGTTTCTGGGAGGAAGACTGATTTAATGGGAGTGCAAAAAGCAAACCTATGTATCAACTTCTACAGTAGAAGAAGAATACATTGCAGCGTTAAGTTGCTGTGCACAAGTCATCTGGATACAAAATCAAATGCTGGATTATGGGATGATTTTCATGGCAACTCCCATTCACATTGACAACATGAGTGCTATATCAATTACAAACAATCTGGTGTAGCACTCCAAGACAAAGCACATTGACATCTGGTATCACTTCATAAGAGATCAAGCTGAGAAAAAGAGAATTATTGTAACCAAAGTTCATACCAATGAGCAATATGTTGACTTGTTTACAAAACCTTTTGATGAAGCTAGATTTAGATATTTAGTTGAATTCATTGGCATGATGAACTTTGATTAAAATTTGTCTCCAAAATTTTAATAAAATGTGTCTGTCTTTTGTTGTAAATAAAAAGTTAACAGTCAGCAGCAAACATTTTTGCTGTTGACAGGTTTAATCATCAGCAGCAAAGAATTTACCAGTGACTGCCTTAAGTAATCTGCAGGAACAAGTTTCCTGCGGATAGCTTTAAGGCAATCAGCAGCAACATTTTTGCTGAAGACCATTACATCCATCAACACTAATTGAGTTTGCTGCTGATAGACTTATCCATCAGCAACAACCAAGTTTGCAGCTGATAGGCTTAACCATCCACTGCAACCAAGTTTGCTGCTGATGGGTAAAATAAGTCAAATTTAACTTTTACCCGCTGTAAAAACTACTTTCAGTCTTTACCATGACTGCTACAGTGTGTTACAGCTGTAAAATAGTGAAAAGTAAATGAGTTGTACTGTACAAGTAATTTTGCTTTTTCCCTCCTTTGCCGTTATAACACAAATCAAAATTCCTTCTTCACCACTTCACATTCAATTCCGACCTAACCCTCACCATTTTCTCTCAAGCATTCAAAGCTTTTCATACTTAACCACCTTTCAAAAGCTTCATCTTTCCCTCCAAATCTAACTATAATGGCAGAAGTTGACATCAACAATCCTGATGACAAGTTCTAAACCTATCATAATCTAACAACATATCTTGTCAAAGGGAAGAAATCCGAAGGGTTCGACGACATGATTGACTTCCTATGTCGATCGAAAATCCACTTTGCACTCACTGTCAACCCCACAATCTATATACCTCACATGGAGGATTTCTGGAACTCGGCCGACTACTCTACCGAACAGGGGACTCCCAAAATCAAAGCCATAGTAGATGGAAAAGACATCACCATAACAAAATCCACTCTAAGAAAACATCTCAAACTTCAAGACGAGGGTGCCGCCAAGTCATATACCAAGAATGAATACATGAGGACCTTTGTATCCATAGGGTACACTGGAAATCAGGACGATTACACAATTGAGAAGGCACTGATAGGCCCTCCTTGGAAGTTCTTATGCCACACTCTTCTACAATGCATCTCACAGAAGAGGAGTGGATGGCATCAACTGAGTTCTGCTCTTGCCTCCGCCCTTCATGGTATGGTCACAGTGCAGGGTTTCAATTTTTCTCATTTGATTTTTGAAGGTCTGAGATATAACCTTCAGGAAGGTGCAAAACAAGCCTTCTTTATGTAGCCACGGTTCTTACAGGAACTTTTTAATCATGAACTAAAAGATCTTTCAAAACCTGCAAGAATCTACTTAATGTTGGGTTATAAAAATAACATTTTTCAAAGTATGAGAACAGTTTTCAAAAAGTTCTCAGGGGTCAATGTTCCATTGTTATCTACAGTGATGAATATACAAAGCACACATGGTGACAGTTCGACATTCCCAACTGATACTGATTGATGTGCGTTTGTGAATTAAGTATAAAAATATAAATAAATATATTTTTAGATTAATTGATTTCACGAGATCAGCTTTTAAATTTATAAAATAAAATGATAATTACGTTAATTTAAAACACACACAATAGGCAAGTGTACCTATCACAGCGTAATATAGTCAGGTAAGAACCAAGTATCGAACCAATGGACACGGTCATGTTCCAATACTCAACTTTTGTTATCGTTTAGCCGGATTAGTTAGTAGGTGGGTTTTGTGTGCTTGTGAAGCAGAAAAGTAAATGATGGTAAAATAAATAACATAAAAGTAAAAATGTGCATGAAGTGTGTAACATAAATGTAGCTAGGAGAATAGTAAATAGTAGAAAAGTAAATAAGGCGAAAATGATCAGATTACGAAATGTATTGCTTCGGGATTCGAATCAGCTTGGTACGTGATAATGTTAAGTTAACTAATTCGGTGCTGTGACTACTACAAACTTGTGACCCGGGTCACCGCTAGAGCCTCATCCTCGTGACATTTGATTTGCAAATTATATTCTTTAAAAAGTGGTAGTGCCTCCCGTTAGGGACAACATTTACCCTCAACCCATCGAATGGTCATCTCCGGGTTGGATAAAGACATCGTACTCAAAATGCTTTATATTAAGTTAAATAGGTGATTATATTTTACTCACCGGGAGGCAGTGTAACAGTGACACCAAGTATAAAGACGTACCATTCCCAATATGAGTTCACCAATTCTTGGTTGCATTGTAATCTCGTATAAAGACGTAGGATCTTAGAAGTATAGACCAAGCCTTGGCTTATGAATCTCAGCTCGTATAAGGACGTACGAGTTTCAAAGGAAGTTTGATTAAAAAGGGTTTTACGATCTTACTCTTTAAAATCAAGACACTCACAAATATAAAGACGGATTTAGACAATAACAAAAGCCCATCAAGAGATGGTTTTTGAGGACGAATTAGTTAAAGACATAAACATACCACTTCATTAATAAGTTAAACATTAACATGCACCAAACATCATCTTCACCCTAGCAATACAAAGATGTTTTAGCCACGAATGGCCATAACGACTAGCGTAATGATGAGTTTCGTAGGCTCCCCTGTTGTGGAACAAGGAGGAAGAGCCCCTCTACTATCTACTCTAACTACGAGAATGCTCTCTTCTTGAGTGTAATTTCTCTCTGGATTGGTGTGTGAAATGAAGAACCCAAGCCTCCTATTTATAGGCCTCAAAATGTGCAATGCACGGCCGTGCATTGGGTTGCACAGTCGTGCAAAGGACCACGGAATCAAACAGGGTACAGAGGACACGGTACCAGGCCGTGGGGAGCAGAGTTGGGAAATGCACGACCGTGCATTGGGATGCACAGCCGTGCAACCCACCTTTTCTCCCCAGCTTTATCTTTTAGCTTCTTGTTGACTATTGTTGACCAATTTTGACTTCTTGGGGGTCAATGCTCCGGGAATGAACCTTCTACAAGCTTGAATTCTTGGTGTTTTTGATAGGATTTAGCTTGATTTGTATTTTTAACACCGAATAACCTGCAATTATCAAATATTTGTATTTTAAGCACAAATTGCAAGGTTAATATTTAATTTAGTACTATAATGCGGGATTATTATGTATGTAAAATATATATAAATGATGACATATCACTGATCCCACACCTTCTACTTCACATCCTGAACATAAAACAGTCTCCCTTGATCGAACCCATATGCAGCCTATTGAGGGTGCACAGGCACAACAAATACTTACCCCAGTTCTTCAAACCCAACTGGAACACAGGGCCCTAGTTGAGGCAAGTTATACCCGAAAGAGAAAGAGGAGCAATAAGACTCCTTCTATTCTTGTCTCTCAGGCCCAATCCCAACCCAAAAGCCCTCATTCAGAATCCCAACATTCTGATGAGAATATCAAAAGGGATAGCCACATCACTAGGGAGACTTCCTTGGAAGTCCCTCTATTAGGATCAGGATCACATCCCGGATCCATAGAACAACCCTCTGAGCCCTCTCTCTCTATTTCTTCACTGAACTTAAGTGCATAGGCACCTAGTCAAGATGATGTACCTTCTCCAACTGCCACTATCTTGAAGGTACTGATTGACTTGGCTGCCAAAGTACCTAGCCCAAGTTCATCACCTGAGAAGGTTCACTCTGGGAATTATGATAGAGTGAATGTGGAAGGGGCTATCACTACAACTGGTCTATCAATTGATCAGGAGGTAGTGATAACATCACTAAGTCCCCAACCACGACAACTCATAGTGAGGATGTTTATTTTGAAACACTCTTCACTGAGAGGAATCCCAGGCGCCAAGAAAACCAGGGTGATGGGGATGCAGAGGCTAGGCCTAAGGCCCCATCTAGTTCCAAGGATTCCACAACTGTGGAGGAGGACAGACTGAAACTTAAAAATTTGGAATTGACAGCCAGGGTAGCCATGCTAGAGGCTGAAGTGTCCAAATTAAGACACCAAGTCTCTATGCATGAAGCCCATCATTGGCCAAGTGTGACTTCTCCTTCCCTTGTATAAGTGGGAACCCAAACAGACCAAACCCTATGCATTGATGCAACCAAAAAGGGAGAGATAGTTACTGTTGAAGATTGCAGAGATAGTCTTGATGAATGGATTCAAGAGCAGGCAGCCTTTCAAAGTATACTATTCAAGCCTGCTTTTGTTCAAGTTCATGACTAGCCATACCCAAAAGATGAAGAAGAAGAGATCTCCGAGGACTAGAAGTTAGTTGCCAGGGCTGTAGATGAAGTGTTCCCTAAGGAGATGAAGATAAAAAATGAAGATGAAGATGTGCCTCACTCAGTCAATATACTTCCAGCTACAGCCAGCATCTCAATACATGTCATATCCCCTCATTTCCCATTAATTGCACAAAATCCGGAATTTAACTCAATTCTATCTTGCGGATATGATGGTTGATGTGTGTAAACTATATATATATTTTAATAAAGATTTTTACACAATTAGTTTTAAAAAGGGTTTTCACCAAAGACTAATCACACACACACCCGTCGGATAGCAATATAGTAAAGGTAAGAACCGGATATCAATCCATGGACACGGTGGAATGCAATAATAGACCGGAATAAAGATTCAATCAAGTGATGGTGAAAAGATATTTTAAAGAGTTTGTTTTACTTAACTAGCATGCAAATATATAAACTAAGCTAAAATCATAAGTCAAACAATCAAGGAGAAAATATCACTTTGGTGTCGAATCCATCTAGAATACTTTTAATACACTCATAGAAGCATGGCAAATACACGAAACAAAACTTGACTAAATTCTCGTCAAAGATGTCTAATCAAATGACCATTCAGAAAGAGTATTTAGCAGTAAATAACCATCTTTCTACAAGGATTCTTGACATTCTCGAACACTTGATCAACTTTTGCCTTCTCTCCCCCTAAAAAAAGGTCAATTTCAAGCAAAGGCTCACTTTGTCTTACATCTTCATAACTCTGCTGATAATTTGAAGTCTTTCGTGGTAATTCTCCCCCTGAAGTGTAGACCCTCCTATTTCTAGGCAAAAGATAAGGGATCGAATCACCATGTAATCAACAACTAATGATCCGGTTTGTCACAAGTATGCTTGACTTTGTTACCCGCTGCCCAAACTTGAACTTTTATCAAAGAAATTACGGCTGAATCAGGCAGAACATCGTGTATATTGCCGAAGAAACGAAATTTTTGAAAACCCAAAAAAGGCTGTCTCCAAGTTTTATTCCAAAACTCCCCTCCTTCTATGCAATATCCTATTAAAAAATTTATCCAAGAAAATTTCCAAAAAAAAAAACTTTTTTTTATTTTTTTATTTTTTTTTGAAAGTATTTGGACAGTTCTGCCTGTAGTTTCGATAGGCTCTACTTCAGTCGAAACAAGGCTAGTTTCGATAGAGACAGTATCGAAACAAGAAGTTTCGATAGAGAGATTCTTCAATCGAAACTAGTAGTTTCGATAGGAGATTCTTCAACCGAAACTAGTAGTTTCGATACCCTCTAGTTTCGATAGCCTAGTTTCGACAGCCTAGTTTCGATGTCTTCTACTTCTGATTTAGGGCAACACCAGTAGTTTCGATAGAAAATGTTCAGCCGCCAAATAGTTTCGATTGACCATCTTCAACCTTCAGCTACTTCGATACCCCCAAATCCAGGTCTGAAAAATGCTTCAAGAGCCTTACATCTTCAGATTTTGACAGTGGAAACGTAGAACAACAGTCACGAACCTGCTACACATCGATTTCTTCATGTTTAACGTCTCAATGGCGGGTTTTTTCTGATTTTCGAGCAGATTCGAGAGCAATAAGAGCCACCATGGCTCTGATACCAACTGTAGGTCCTGAGCAGAACTGTAGACACAGATCTGCGGAGAAATTCTTCAAACAGTCCGGATCGAGAAGCGGAATCTCTGGATCCGGTATCACTCTCGAATCAGAAATGGTAGAGACGGGTGCGGGAATCACAAACACGAACAGAAATATATAAAAGTGAAAAGAACAGATAATTGGAGCATAAAACGTATGATTCTTTGATTGATATGAAAATTAAAAGGCTCCTCACACACTTTACAATTATTTCACCCCAGGGTGAGCTCCCCCTGGGGTGGTGATTCCCTCTACAGACACACACTCACTCCTAGAGCATAATCTTCTATATATAGGAGGCCAAGCACATGCGCCTTGTTTTCCAAGCCACCGCCTAATGGGCCTGAAAAACAGGTATCGAAACTACCTAGTTTCGATTGAACAAATGTTCAACCAAAACTAGTAGTTTCGATACTGTAATTTCGATTGACAGCATCAGTCTCAAAATTATACCCAACATGAAGAGTTTGTTTTACTTAACTAGCATGCAAATATATAAACTAAGCTAAAATCATAAGTCAAACAATCAAGGAGAAAATATCACTTTGGTGTCGAATCCATCGAGAATACTTTAATACACTCATAGAAGCATGGCAAATACACGAAACAAAACTTGACTAAATTCTCGTCAAAGATATCTAATCAAATGACCATTCGGAAAGATAGCAAGAATTATAGAAACCAACCGCCTAAAGTCATACAATGAAGCTCACGTGTTTAACAATCATGTCAATGTTTATAAAGATTGAACTAGCTCCCGATTAAGGTACACTAATCCAACAACTAGTTGGAAAGAGAATATGATCAACACACTACCCACCTCAAGTTGATTAAATTAGACAACAATATGCATTTCTTCAACATACAATGTTCATACAAAGGTTATATAAATTAGGAGAATGTGTCAACAATTCCTAGATGAACATAAAACTAAGCATGAAACATCATAACAAACACTTTGTCTTTCCAAACATAAGCATAGGGATACACATACAAATATAATGATTCATAAGCAAGACTTCATTCACCATTCCTAGTCAAATGCCATAAGCTAGTATAAATACATACACCAACCCATAAATCTAAGCATAAACCACAAGTTTTTCAACATAATATGGCATACACAATACAAGTCTTGTAAACAACTCAAAATACTCGAACATATAATTTCATCAAAGAATATTCATACGGTTGTCATAACATTAACATAATAATTGCCAATAATCCATGAATGTTGTCAAATGTATCTAAACTTCTTCTAAACCAAGGTGAACAAGAGTTTTAGCTCATCATGAGCACCAAAATTACAAATAAGCAGGTAAAAATAGTGAGAAACATGATATGAAAACAAGAATCAAACCACTCCTCCAAGCCTAGATGTTGTTGTTGATGTATGGTGATCCTCTTGATGTTGTATCCTCTCCAAGAAGCTTGAAATGTGGCTGGAACAAGGGTGATACGAGCTGGAACAGTGGGTTTTTCTCTCTGGTTGCTGAATGTCTGGATGAGAGTTTAAGTTCTGTTTAAATAGAAAAGGGGAGGCACGACCGTGCCAAGAGAGAGGGCACGACCGTTCCTGGTACAAAGGCGCGGTCGTGTCTAGGTCTTGACACGACCGTGTGACAGAGGGTTGACCGATTCGGAGCTTCCATTGGGTTCCAGTAATCGAGGACGTAGGGCTGTTCAGACTTACGAGGTGACACGCGACCGTGGGGCGCCAAAATGTGGGCGCGACCGTGCCTAGGGTTTGTAAGCTTGGCACGACCGTGCCAAGTAGGGACACGATCGTGCCTCCATCACAGAAACCCTAAAACTTCACTTTTTATCCTGGAATCTTCTTGTTTGTTCACCAAGCTTCACAAAAACCTACAAAACATGAAATGAAGCAAATAAGTGTCTAAACGTTGAATATAACCAAGAATTGATCATTAAATGAGCGAAGTTTTGTGCTAAAAAGATGTGTAAATACTAACACATCAAACAACCCCACACTTGAACATTGCTTGTTCTCAAGCAAGAAATCAAAATGAAACAAAACTTCCAATGACACTATGGATCAAATCGGAAAACCGTAAGCATTAATAAACTTATAAAGGTTTGAAAAGATTTTCAAGAAATGCAAAATTAACTAAATGAAACCCAAGGAGCCCAATGAAGTGACAACCGAATGAGCAAATGCATATGCCTTGGAAATCATTAGCATGTAACTTTATGCTTCTCACCATGTTCACACACACTTGGGAATATATATGATCATACAAGTAACGGAGTATGTATAGAACACTAAAATGCCAAGACAATGAATCATGCATAAATCATAAGCTTTCTAAAAGATCAATTCTCTACCAACTAAAATGAAACAAAGCACAAATCAAGAGGGCTTTAAACGGGTTGTAACTTGGCAATGGCTAAGGTTAAGGAAGTGGAATTTAAAAGTGGCTAAATGGCTAAAAACCCGGCGGCTATGCTAACTCAAAAACTAAACCAAATTCTAATAAGAAAAATAAATTAGCTAATACTTCCGTATAGATAAGAGCTAACAACCGAATTATTTCCATCTTTGCTCACAAAATTGCTCTAATCGGCTATAATTCACCTAATTTTAGTGATTTTTTTTTTGAAGGAAACTAAGTCAATATTCATATTTCCTTAGCTAAAATCTTCTCAAGAATTTGAAGATTACAACAAAATAAAAGCTATAAAATTAACATTAGCCAACCGGATTTCTAACACGGGTGAAAAATAGAATAAATAAATAATAAGGCTAATGAAGGTTTAATGGCGGTGTAATGTGAGTAATAAAAGAAAAACATGGTATAAGCTCAACGTGGCTAACTAGTGGATGTGTTCGGATGAGGGGAAAAAAATAAAAATAAAAGGTTAACAAAGAGGTTTATTCTAATGCCTCAATCATTTTTATGCAATATTTATGTTCATGATTTCGAAATGTATACTAAAAGCAAGTTCTAATAAGCATGAAACATCCGGCACACTCAAATCCGGAAAAACAAGAGCAAACAATGTCTAAAGCTATCAAGGCTAAAAAATAAACACACAAAAACGGAAAGGAATGGGTGTAAGCAAAAGGTTACATGCAATTAATTCGTTTAGCCCACTAAAACTCATGGTTATCATAAAAAATTGGGTTTGACTCGATGAAATTTCTATCTCAATTGCTTTCGAAAAATCAAACCTCTATTATTTACTAAAAATTATTAATGCTAAATGGTTAACTTTTATTATATTTTTGTGTTTTTTTTAAGTTTATAAAACTAACTTAGTGCCAATAAAAATTATGAAGGAAGATTTTGCAAAAAATGATGTGATAATATGCTAAAAGGACAAACATCGCGCGAAAACATTCCCACCCTACACTTAGAATCGTACATTGCCCTCAATGTACAACAAAAAATAATGTAAAGCGAAGAATAAACACTCAACCCCACACTTAGAAACATACATTGCCCTCAATTTATACAAAAATATGCAAAGCAAAATGGAATGCAATGCAATAAAGCGTGAAGGGAGAACTGAAACTTCCCTCATGTCAATCATGGCACACGCAAAAAGCCTACCCACAAAAATGACGTTCCACGTAGTTCCCTGATTCCAAGATCTAATCAAGACTAACAACATCAAACACAGATCAGTAACATCAAGCCAATATATAAACAGAAATGTAAAGGCAAATATATATAACAGTACAAGGATACAAAAGTACAACAAAAGAACAACATAAACGCCGAAGCGCGATACAAGAGTTTGTACAACATACAACCAAGTACAACTCACACAAATGATACCAAAAGGCAATGGGAGGTACTACTCCCACTGCATGCCCTAGAGGTCGATGCCGGCGGCCCGGCCTCCCTCGCCTCCTGCTGCTGGTGGTGATGGTGGTGGTGACTGATGATGCGGTGGAGATGGTGGTGGCTGATCGGGTTGCTGCTCCGGCTGCATAAAGAATGGAAGGGGAACCACATATGGTGCCTCGCCAGCAGCAGCAGCGGCGCACTGGACCTCATACTGCCAAGCCCAGTAGCGCATGAACAGATCATGGGCAACGGTAACAGGAGGTGGTGGTGGCGGAGGAGGCAGTTGCTCGGGCTCATGATGCTCGTGCCCCTATTCCTGCTCCTGCTGAGCGGCGTGTGCCTGATGGGCGGCGGTGACGACCTCGGCCTCGGCCTGTACAAGATCTGGATCGGGACCCAGATGGTCTGGATCCCATGTCCGTCCCCATCTGTCAACTAATCTAATCCCTCCTGTGCCACGACGAGCTACGTGCATGTTTCTCAGTGTTTGAACAGTCATCAAGACGGTCTCTGCCACAGGGGTCAGGTCCCCTATCAAGTCATCAGTCAGTAACTGAAAGTGCCTCGCCTGCTTGGTCATGAAGTGACCTCCACAAATAGCGCTGGTAACATCGCACCCTGAGCTGTTCACCAAGTACCCCGCGAAAGAATGCGCAAGATTGCAGGTGCGCGGGCGTACAAGGCAAAACAGATAGAATAGCTCCCTCAAGTTCACTACCGTCTCTCCCTGTCCTCGACCAGAAATAGAATATACGATACAACGATGAAGAACACGGTGTAGAGGATCCCGAAGGCTCGAAACCTTGGTTAGACTCGGATCATAAATCCCAAAACCAAACTCGTGCCAGAACTGATCCTTGTCCTCCTCCGTCGGAAACTCGATGATACCCTCGGTGAATATCTCTGTCTGAAGCTCCTGCCTCGTATACAAACCCAATAGATGTCCGAACCTGGCAACTGACATCACTCGCCACTCCCCGCCTAGCCTAAACCTAATCGTCTCGGGCTGCTCTAGGTCTGCGCAAGGATAATCGAACTCATACGTGGAGAAAAACTCCATCACGAGCTCGACATACTGAATAGCATGAAGTCTAAACAAACGGCGCCATGGGGCGGTGACGAGATCATTCCATCGGTCCCTCTGGCCGATGGCGTCTATAGCGGCCGTCTCTAAACGACGAGCGGCTAAAATCCGGCCTCTACGGGGCCATTGAACGTCCAGACGAGCCTCGTACTCATGCTCTTTGATATCAAACTCCAAGTATGGGTGATCCCGGTTGCCTGCCATCTGCAAGACAACAAAAATGAAATCAAAAAAGTTATGAGGATGCTAGACGGAATTATGAAGTTTCTGACCTAAGTTATGAAGGGGCACGGTCGCGCCTGGGAAGGGGCATGACCGCGCCTAGGCCATAATCCAAGCCCACGATTGAATTGTGGCCGACCACGGGCAGTCCCAACCCGGAAACACAGTCACGCCAGGTTAGGGCACGACTGCGCCTAGGTCCAAAATGAAGACCACGGCCGCGCTAGGGAGACACACGACCGGGCCTAGAACAAACCAAAGTTGACACGACCGCGCTAGTAGGAGACATGACCGCGCTCAACCAAAACTACTTCCTGGAAACTACAAAAGCCGAGCATGACCGCGCCTGGTCATGAGCGCGGCCGTGCTCAACCCATTTTAGGGTTTTCAAAATCAAATATTCACATTTTTTTAGCATGATTATGAAGGGGCTTTTAGTACAGAAATATTCCAAGAGGTCTAAAACAACAATCCTACGTATTTACATGCTACAAAAAACAATCAAACGAAAAAGTTGAAGAAAAACTAAAAATCTACTAAAACCCTAAGTCGTTAAACAAGTGGACTACCGACCCTAAATCTAAACATGAACAAATAGAAGGGAGTCGAATCGTACCTTAGATCGTGGAGAAGGAAGCAATGCGGCGGGAATTTGGGAGAATCGCTAGTAGGGGTGTTTAAGTGCGGGGCTGGGTAAATGAAAGGTCTGACTTTGAAACCAATTTGAACCACCCACACACTTAGGGACGACCGCCCCAAGTGCTTAGGCACGACGGCGCCTAGGGTTAGAGGTACGACCACGCCTATAGTGAGGCACGACCATGTCTCTTGCCCAACAGACAGAAAAACCTAAGTTTTATGCAGCTTGTACCCAACCCGACTACGATTCTTCCAAACTAAAATTTCTAAAAATTCAGAAAACATACCTGAGACATCCCAATCACTAACAAAAGTCCGCTTGATCCAAAACACGTTCTGATCACCTAAACTCAAAAATAAATGGTAAAATCCTAAAAAAATAAAAAATAAAAATAAGAAAATATACATAGAAACAAAATCTAAGAATTGTTACCAAAGATGATACTGAAACAGACTATGTTTATTAACGAGTCGTTAGCTAGACTCAAGTCCCCGAATTCATTTGTCCTTGGGGTGGAGGTCAACCACCTCCAATGCCGGGTCAAACGGTCCGTCAATGTATGGCTTAAGACGAGGACCGTTGACCTTGAAAATCCTCCCATCTTCGTGCTCAATCTCGACGGTCCCATAAGGAAACGCCTCCTTAACCGTGTAGGGACCCGTCCATCGGGACTTCAACTTCCCGGGAAACAATCGCAACCTAGAGTTGTAGAGCAACACACGACCACCCACTCGGAATTCCTTCTTGTCCTTCAAGCGTCGGTCATGTAAACTCTTAGTGCTCTCTTTATAGATCGTGGAGTTTGCATAGGCTTGATTCCTCAACTCATCAAGCTCATGAATCTGAGTGAAACGGTTCTCACCCGCGCTCACCAAGTCAAGATTCACCGCCTTCAATGCCCAATAAGCCTTATGCTCTAACTCCATCGGAAGATGGCACGCCTTTCCATAAATCAACCTAAATGGTGTAGTACCAATAGGCGTCTTATACGCAGTCCGGAAGGCCCAAAATGCATCATCTAACCTATCCGACCAATCCTTTCGGTTCTGACCAACCGTCTTCTCAAGAATCCGCTTTATGCCCTGGTCCGTGACCTCTACCTGTCCACTGGTCTGTGGATGGTAGGTTGTGGAGAATCTATGGTTCACACCATATCGTGATAGAGCCTTCTCTAACTGGGAGTTGCAGAAGTGGGTCCCACGGTCACTAATCAGATCCTTGGAGGCACCAAAGCGAGAGAACAGCTTCTTCAGAAATTGAACAACCACCCTAGCATCATTAGTAGGCAAGGCTTGAGCCTCGGCCCACTTAGAAACGTAGTCAATAGCGACTAGGATATACCGGTTTCCACGAGAAGCTGGGAAAGGTCCCATAAAGTCAATACCCCAGACATAAAAAATCTCACAAATCTGGATGCTGTTCTGGGGCATCTCATTCCAAGACGAAATGTTGCTCGCCCGTTGGCAAGCGTCACAAGCTCAGATCATCTCATGAGCATCCCGGAAGATGGTAGGCCAGAAGAAACAGGCGTCAAAGACCTTTTTCACGGTCAAGGTAGCTCCATGATGTCCACCTGTCGGGCCCTCCTGGTAGTGTCTAAGCACCTGACGTGCCTCATCTCTAAACACACACCTGCGCACGATCTGATCAGCCCCGACTCGAAACAAATAGGGATCCTCCCAGAGATAATGCTTTACATCCGCAAAGAACTTTCGCTTCTGCTGATGCGTTAAGCCCTTAATCACGATCCCACTAGCAAGAAAATTTGCAAAATCAGCAAACCATGGACACTCCTCATCCTGTGTCTGTATGTGCATGAGAAACTCGTGGGGAAAATTGTCATTTATGGATGACCCCACAAGTTCAGATGAAGCTGAGCAATCAAGACGGGACAAGTGGTCCGCTGCGACATTCTCCGCGCCCTTCTTATTGCGGATCTCAATGTCGAACTCCTGAAGCAGCAAAACCCACCGGATTAGCCGGGGTTTGGCATCATGTTTGCTAAACAGGTGCCAAAGAGCTGCATGGTCGGTGAATACAATGGTCTTTGATAGGACAAGATAAGACCGAAATTTTTTGAAAGCGAAGACAACGGCTAGGAACTCTTTCTCCGTCGTGGTGTAGTGCTCCTGTGCGTCATTGAGCGTCTTGCTAGCACAATAAATCCGGTGAAACTGCTTCTCTCTCCTTTGTCCTAAGACCGCCCCAACAGCGAAGTCACTCGCGTCACACATGATCTCAAATGGCAGCTTCCAATCAGGAGCCACCATGATAGGGGCACTCACCAACTTTTCGTTCAACAAAATTGAATGCACTAAGGCACTCGTCAGAGAACAGGAACTGGGCTACCTTCTCAAGAAGCTGGGTCATCGGTCGGGCAATCTTAGAAAAATCTTTAATAAAGCGTCTGTAAAAGCCCGCGTGACCAAGGAAGCTTCGAATAGATTTCACAGAAGTCGGCGGGGGCAACATAGATATGGTATCAATCTTAGCTCTATCAACCTCAATCCCCGCGCGTGAAACCTTGTGCCCAAGCACAATGCCCTCCTTCACCATGAAGTGGCATTTCTCCTAGTTCAACACTAGATTGGCCTCCTTGCACCTGGCCAACATCCTCTCCAGATTCCCGAGGCAATGATCAAAGGAACTCCCAAACACAGAAAAGTCATCCATGAAAACCTCCATGGAGTCCTCAATCATATCATGGAAAATGGCCACCATGCAACGCTGGAAAGTGGCCAGATCATTGCACAACCCAAAGGGCATCCGCAGATAAGCAAATGTGCCATAGGGACATGTGAATGTCGTCTTCTCCTGGTCCTCAGGAGCAATCGGGATCTGGAAGTATCAAGAGAAGCCATCCAGGAAACAATAGAACATCTTCCCTGCTAATCTCTCCAACATCTGATCAATGAACGGGAGGGGAAAATGGTCTTTCCGAGTAGCATCATTGAGTTTGCGGTAATCGATGCAAACTCTCCAACCTGTGACTGTACGAATAGGAATCAGCTCATTCCTCTCGTTGGAGATAACAGTCATGCCTCCCTTCTTAGGGACAACCTGAACCGGGCTAACCCAAGGTGAATCGGGGATGGGATAAATCAAACTAGCGTCAAGTAACTTACTCACCTCCTTCTTCACTACCTCCTGCGTGTTCGGGTTCAACCTCCTCTAGTGCTGCACAACGGGCTTGTAATCATCCTCCATAAGGATCTTATGGGTACAGAAAAAGGGATTAATTCCCTTAATGTCCATAATCCTCCATGCAATAGCCTGCTTGTGCTGCTTCAGCACCTCCAGTAGCCTCTTCTTCTTATCACTTGTCAAATTAGAGGCGATAATGACAGGTAATCGAGACTCACCATCTAAAAAGGCATACTCCAAATGGCTCGGGAGCTCCTTAAGCTCAACAGGTGGTGGGTCCTCAATAGAAGGCCGCGAGGGCGCGATGTGCTCGTCGGTTTACCCCTCGGCGGTGTCTCATCAGGAATCTCAATCGCAACCTCCGCCTCGGATGTCTCATGCACAGGAACCTGTGGATCCGGTCCTATTCCTCTACCGCTCCTCAAAGTGATGGCCTTCATATGAGCCTTGGGATTAGGCTCAGTGTTGCTAGGCAGGCTACCTGGCGGTCTCTCAGAAAGAAGCTTCGCGATCTGCCCGACCTGGTTCTCTATGGTCTGGATCGAAGCTTTCTGATTTCTCAACTCAGTCTCATGCGTGTGAAAACGCTCCTCTATGTAACGGTTCTGCTTCTCTACCAACTGATTCTGACTCTCTGAGTTAGCAAGTAGCCGTGCAACCATGTCCTCCAAATTGGATTTACCCTCTGGTGCGGGTGGTGGACCGCTGCTAGAACCTTGGCCTTCAAACTCGCCCTACTGAGGTCGAAACTAGGAACTCTGTCCCTGAGACTGGTGGGACTGATGTTGGAATGGGGGGCGCTGAGTGAATCCGGGTGGTTGCTGGCTATTGTTGCCAGACTTCCAACTGAAATTCGGGTGATTCCTCCTAGGGTGTATTTGTTCCAATATCTCCACCCGCGTATGCATCGATCAGCTGCTTCCCAGTCATCTCTAGAGCATTGTAGAAGGTCTCACACTGCTGCCACTTCAACAATCCATGGTGAGGAACCTTCCTCATCAGTTCCTTGAATCTCTCCAACGCCTCATAGATCGTCTCCCCGTCGTCCTGCTAGAAAGAAAGAATCCTAGCCCTCAACTTTGATGTTTTCTCCGGAGGGAAGTACTTCTCTAAGAATTTAGCAGCCATCTAGTCCCAAGTACTAATGGACCTAGGGGGAAGTTACAGTAACCAAGCCTTGGCTCGATCCCGTAAGGAAAACGGGAACAACCGGAGCCGAATAACATCGTCGGTAGCGTCACGAATTTTGAAAGTGGCGCAAATCTCTAAGAAACTGGCCAAATGAGTATTAGGATCCTCGTGATCCTTGCCATCGAACTGACACATGTTCTGCACCATCTGAATAATGCTGGATTTGATCTCGAACTGATGTGCTCCAACCGTCGGCCTATTGATGCTCGACTCCAAACCCTCAAGTTTCGGTTTTCCAAAATCCGAAAGCGTCCGACCCGCATCCTCGTTCGCCATTTCCTCTACCTCGTTAACAACAACCTCGTCAACAACAACCTCATCAAACTCCAGTAACCGGGCCACAAATCGGGAACGGGCTCGCAATCTCTGATGAAGATCACGCTCCAGCTCGGAAGACGGCTCAGGAACCTCCTCGACGGGAGTTGAGAACATACACAATCTGCACGACAAGTTAGATTTAAATACGCGAACCTAGGACAAAGAAAACACAAGTTAGGCAAAAATAAATATAAAATAAAAATAAAAATGAAAAATAAAATAGAATAAAAACTAAAATGTATATATATACAAATGAAGCAAAAAATAACAAGTAGAATGCAAAATATATATACAAAAAAATTGCAAAATAAACAAGTAAACACGATATGCACAAAAAATATATATACTAAATGACTAAAAATTAATTCCAATCGTTCTCGCAAAACCGTGTCCCCGGCAACGGCGCGGCGCCAAAAACTTGATGTGTGTAAACTATATATATTTTAATAAAGATTTTTACACAATTGGTTTTAAAAAGGGTTTTCACCAAAGACTAATCACACACACACACCGGGCAGTGTACCCGTCGGATAACAATATAGTAAAGGTAAGAACCGGATATCAATCCGTGGACACGGTGGAATGCAATAATAGACCGGAATAAAGATTCAATCAAGTGATGGTGAAAAGATATTTTGAAGAGTTTGTTTTACTTAACTAGCATGCAAATATATAAACTAAGCTAAAATCACAAGTCAGACAATCAAGGAGAAAATATCACTTTGGTGTCGAATCCATCTAGAATACTTTTAATACACTCATAGAAGCATGGAAAATACAAGAAACAAAACTTGACTAAATTCTTGTCAAAGATATCTAATCAAATGACCATTCGGAAAGCTAGCATGAATTATACAAACCAACCACCTAAAGTCATACAATGAAGCTCACGTGTTTAACAATCATGTCAATGTTTATAAAGATTGAACTAGCTCTCGATTAAGGTACACTAATCCAACAACTTGGAAAGATAATATGAACAACACACTACCCACCTCAAGTTGATTAAATTAGACAACAATATGCATTTCTTCAACATACAATGTTCATACAAAGGTTATATAAATTAGGAGAATGTGTCAACAATTCCTAGATGAACATAAAACTAAGCATGAAATATCATAACAAACACTTTGTCTTTCCAAACAAAAGCATAGGGATACACATACAAATATAACGATTCATAAACAAGACTTCATTCACCATTCCTAGTCAAATGCCATAAGCTAGTATAAATACATACATCAACCCATAAATATAGCATAAACCACAAGTTTTTCAACGTAATATGGCATACACAAATACAAGTCTTGTAAACAACTCAAAATACTCGAATATATAATTTCATCAAAGAAAAATCATACGGTTGTCATAACATTAACATAATAATTGCCAATAATCAATGAATGTTGTCAAATGTATCTAAACTTCATCTAAACCAAAGTGAACAAGAGTTTTAGATCATCGTGAGCACCAAAATTACAAATAAGCAGGGAAAAATAGTGAGAAACATGATATGAAAACAAGAATCAAACTACTCCTCCAAGCCTAGATGTTGTTGTTGATGTATGGTGATCATCTTGATGTTGTATCCTCTCCAAGAAGCTTGAAATGTGGCTGGAACAAGGGTGATACGAGCTGGAACAGTGGGTTTTTCTCTCTGGTTGCTGAATGTCTGGGTGAGAGTTTAAGTTCTGTTTAAATAGAAAAGGGGAGGCACGGCCGTGCCAAGAGAGGGCACGACCGTGCCTGGTACAAAGGCGCGGTCGTGTCTAGGTCTTGACACGACCGTGTGACAGAGGTTTAACCGATCTGGAGCTTCCATTGGGTACCACTTATCGAGCACGTATGGCTGTTCAGACTCACGAGGTGACACGCGATCGTGGGGGGCCCAAGGCACGGTTGTGCCTTGGATTTTGGCTTGGCGCGGTCGTGCAAGATGTGGGCGCGACCGTGCCTAGGGTTTGTAAGCTTGGCACGACCGTGCCAAGTTGGGACACGATCGTGCCTCCATCACAGAAACCCTAAAACTTCACTTTTTATCCTGGAATCTTCTTGTTTGTTCACCAAGCTTCACAAAAACTTACAAAACAGGAAATGAAGCAAATAAGTGTCTAAACGTTGAATATAACCAAGAATTGATCGTTAAATGAGTGAAGTTTTGTTCCAAAAAGATGTGTAAATACTAACACATCAATGGTCTATCAGAAATATTTTGGATTGGATGGGAATCTGGTAAAATTGAAGAGTTCGACTGGAATAATCTAAATCCCTTTCACATCTTGGATCTCTATCTCACAAAATGCATCAACAATTCAACTGATCTTTCTGCTGAGCTTGCCATTGGAAGATTCTATGACCTGATGAAAGACAACATGCCCTGGTTTGAGTGGTTTCTAGAAGAAGCAAACAAGGTGGCTTATCCTAAAAATAAGAATCAGAAACAAATAGCCAAAGATCTTTATGCATTTCAGACCTTTATGGAAGATGACATGCCTCCAAACATTGTAGAGTCTTCAAGAGCAACTGAACAAAGACAAGCTCAAAGATTTGATTTGAAAAGGAGCAGGGCTTTGACAGAAGAACAAGTTCTATGCTTGAGAAGATTCTTGTACAATGAAGTTGTCAGGGGTTTGGAAGTGCATGGATGGTCAAGCACTGGGTCTTCTGGATTTCAGTTTTTTCTGTGTGATGGATCATCCTTCATCATTAACAACATTCAAGAAATCCTACTCCTCAACCCAGACTTCCTGTACAAGGTCTTTGAACTCAGGACACACATCTGCAACATCAACTCCTCAGAAGTCAAGAAATGATCAAGATTGTCAAAGATTTTCTTGAAAAGGAGGGATGGATTGCAATTGATGATTCTGACTCAAACCTATCCATTCCCTCTTCACTAACTATCATCCTGAATGCAGAAGAAGAATAAAAAAGAATGGTTGAACAGAAAATTAAAGAGGCATATAAGGCTGAATCTGGAAAGGAATGGGAGATGGGTGAGAATGAAGAAGTCCCTTCCCTTTTGTTTGTTCCTCAAATTGCCAATGAAGCTGAAGCTGAGGTCTTAACAGCATCTCTCACATCTGCTGTTGTGATCCATGAAGCTGAAGCATAGGCATCCAATAAAGACAAAGGGATGGGCATCCAATAAAGACAAAGGGATGGGCATCATGACTGAAGAAGAAGAAGAAGAGAAGATAGAGAAAGAGAAGAAATAAAAGGAGAAGAGAAGATGAGAAAGAGAAGAGGAGGAGATGGCTGAGCTCAAAAAGGCTCAAGAAAGGAAAGCTGTCATACTCCTCCGAGAACAGCAAATCCAGTTGCATGCTAGGCAACTGGATAAATTAAAAGTTAAAGTTTCTGTAGCCGCTCAAATAAAAGAAGATGAAGCTTTAGCTCTTCAGCTGCAGGAACAATTGAATAAAGAAGAAGAAGAGAGAGAGAAGAAGAGAAGAGAAGAAGCTAAATTCAGAATCACTGATTCTGAATTAGCAAAAGAAATGAGAGAGGAGTGGACTGAAGCTCTAATTTATCAAGGTGAGGATGCAGACTACCTTGAGAAATTATCAAATAAAGAAATATACAGAGCTTTCATGGGACAACAAGGTCAACTGACAAATAAGAAAATGGCTGAAGAAGAAGAAAAAGCCAAACAGAAAACCATGAATACCATTGCATTTAATGTCAGATCCCATGAAGAAAGGAAGGTCATGATGGACTTCATAAAGGCTAGAGGTGAGAGTGGAAAGAGGCTGGGTCCCATGAGTTTCATGAAAACTGCAAGCCCTCTATATTAAAGTAAAGAAGGAAGATGAAGTGAGACTGGGAAAGAGAGGCTAAAAAAGAAGGGTAGACACTCAAACTGCAGAAAGAAAACAAAAGAAACCCAAGCCTACTTCCTCATCCACTCCTTCCTCTGTCCAACATCCTTCCACTCTCCCTCCTATACCTCCCTCCTCTCCACCCAAAGAGTCCAAATCTTTTTACCCAGCTCCTCCTCATCATCAGCCTCCCAAAAAGAAAACTAAACCTACCACTATACTAGAAGACTCAAGAGAGATTGTAGTATGGTTTTACAGCAATCAAGACCAATGGTTTGAAGTCTTCAGGGGAAGGGCAGAAGTAAAAATGATCAATCTATACATCTGTTGATGAGGTGATGCAGCTTCCAGATTCTGATCTCCAAAGAATGATGGAGCTAGGTGAAGCTCATGAGCCTGAGAATGATAGTGGGAGGCATCTGTTGCTAGTGATCAAACATCACTTCAATCCTAGCAAAGATGTAATTGATGCTAAACCTCTCCAATCCCACTTTCCACTCGTCAGTTGGTCCTACAATGCTGCTCAGGATGAGTATACTTTGATAGATGTCAGAGGACAGAAGATGAGATGTTCAAGCAAGGACATCTTCAGTTTTCCAAGCAAGGACATTAAGTCTCTATCTGAACTTCCTCTTGACAATTCAAGCAAGGACCCTAGTGTTGGGAATTTTGGCCAGTGGTGATCAGTTAGATTAGTTATAAAAAACGGTTAATATATAATTTTAGATTATTAATAATTATTTAATAATTATTAATACGCAGCGGAATGAAACCGATTCAACACAATATAAAACCCGACAGGATCTGGGTTACGAAAACATACGAATACGGAATATAAAGTTAATCTACCAATGAGATTAAATATACCTTTGTGGTTAATGATTAATCGATCGAGACACCAAGGTACAACGAACCGATGCTAGATTACGAACCGAACGCGAGACACAGGAAGCGTCGGGGCTAGCCAGAAACGGGACAGCAGCAGGGCAGGGTTATCCGGCTTGGGCTGGTTTGGTGGTTCCGGAAGTCAAAGAGGCAGAAGGCCTTTTGGTCGCTAGCTCCCTTGGGAGAAAAGCAAACTCTTGCGAAATCTTTTAACTTGCGGCTGACCAAAAAAAGGCTGTTGTCTTTTCCATAAATAAATAGGTTATAATTATATATAATAATTATAAACCCTAATAATTATTTCCAGGCCCAAGATCCAATACGAGATGAAAAACCTGTACCCATTTAATTGTTTTATTAAAAAGATTAAAACAATAAATATTTATTATTTATAAACCAGTATAAATAATAATTCCCGTCTAACGAATATATATAAATATATATCGTCTCGCTAACAGATCGTAATTACCAGTTAAGCGGGTTAAGTGGATTTAATGTTCGTTGTCCAAGGTGTAACTCTTACGGGTCATAACTCGGTCAGTCGCGTTGTCCATCGGGTCGGTCCATAAAATCCAACAATCTCCCACTTGGACGATCCACGATAAATCAACGCAAACAGTCAGCGGCGCTCTAGCTGCACATGGCTGTCCCTAACAAGGTATGACGCTTTAAAGTCATTAACCAAACATCTTGGTGTTAGTTACAGCTAACTAAAGCAAGACAATAGACTTATGGAAATAGTTGTCATTCATCCTTTCCGTATAAGACATCAATTGAATCAATGAGACATGGATTTAGTTCATTCTCATATGGCGTTCAATTATTATTATTCTCGATCAAGAATCAAAGTGGTCCAATCAAACACACAGTAAGTTTGGGTAAGGCCTTACACTTCACCAGTTTGAATCACGAGGGCGCCACGATGTCTAACTGTTACATATCATGTAAGAGTACAGAATCCCTTATCGACTACATACAACTCCCACTGAACTTCAGATCTGTTCCTAACCAATGCCTTTATGACTGGCAGTTACGCGACAGCGGTTGACAGTGATTAAAGAACAGTCCTTGGTAAACGAAAGTTCTAGTATGCATCTCAAGTCAGAGGATACTAAATGAGTATATCAATATCAAAACATCTTATGATTAAAATCCATGAAGATGATTTGAAGCGAGTTACATCCAACGTCATCCAAGATGAGGTCTGTGCAATTGGAAGTCAACTACTTGAGTCAAAGTTCAGAATAGTCTTAATTCAGAGTCATTCCCACGATTCTGATCGACTACGGATGATTAAGAATACAAGATTCATGGATTAAACGTATTAAAATCGAACACAGTTGTAAGAATTCAGAATTGCATTTAAATCAGTAAGCCGGAAGAATTCAAAAGTACAACTGTTTAATTGTTCACACATTCAAAATACTAAATCAAAACATATCACTAGCAAATCTAAGACCAATAGCATTTCTGTGAAGATCATGCTTGTCCTGAGTCATGGGCTTAGTAAACGGGTCCGCTAGGTTTTGATCTGTGTCTACTTTGCTTATCACGATGTCACCACGTTCCACAATTTCCCGTATATAGTGGAACTTTCTGAGAATGTGCTTGGCTTTGTGATGAGATCTGGGCTCTTTGGCTTGAGCTATAGCACCTGTGTTATCACAAAGTATCTCGATTGGTTGGCGAATACTCGGAACCACATCGAGGTCAGTAATGAATTTCTTCATCCAAGCAGCTTCCTTAGCAGCATCTGATGCATCTATATACTCAGATTCGGTGGTTGAATCCGCCACCACACTCTGCTTGGAGCTCTTTCAGGAGATAGCTCCTCCGTTTAGAGTGAATATGAATCCTGATTGTGAGCGAGAGTCATCTCGGTCAGTTTGGAAGCTGGCGTCAGTGTAACATCTTACAGTGAGCTCTTCTTCCACTCCTCCAAATATTAAGAACATGTCTTTAGTCCTTCTCAAGTACTTTAGGATGTTCTTGACTGCAGTCCAATGGGCAATGCCAGGACTTTGCTGAAAACGACTGGTCATGCTTAAAGCATACGAGACGTCAGGCCTTGTACATAACATAGCATACATGATAGAACCAATCGCCGAAGCATATGGAATTGCTTCCATACGCTTGGTTTCAATGTCCGTTGAAGGAGATTGCGATTTGTTCAGCACGGTGCCTTTAGTCATAGGAACACCTCCTTTCTTGGAGTTTTCCATATGAAAGCGTGCCATGACTTTGTCTATGTATGTGCCTTGACTAAGCCCTAGAAGCCGCTTAGATCTATCCCTGTAGATCTTGATTCCTAGAATGTAGGCTGGTTCTCCAAGATCTTTCATTGCAAAACAAGTTCCCAACCGGTGTTTAACATCGTTAAGCATAGGGATGTTGTTTCCAATGATAAGTATATCATCCACATACAAGATGAGGAATGATATAGTGCTCCCACTAGCCTTTCTGTAAACACAAGGCTCATCTTCATTTTTGACAAAACCAAACTCTTTGATCTTTTGGTCAAAACGAAGATTCCAGCTTCGAGATGCTTGTTTGAGTCCATAAATAGACTTATTCAGTTTACATACCCTATTAGGATATTTTGGATCAACAAAACCATCAGGTTGTACCATATAGACATCTTCAGAGAGATGCCCATTAAGGAAAGCGGTTTTGACATCCATTTGCCATATCTCGTAGTCATAGTACGCGGCTATGGCAAACAATATCCTGATCGATTTGATCATAGCAACGGGCGAGAAGGTTTCATCATAGTCAATGCCTTGAGTCTGAGTAAAACCTTTCGCAACTAGCCGTGCTTTATAGGTGTGTATATTTCCATGCATGTCAGTTTTTCTCTTGAAAATCCATTTGCTCCCTACTGCTCGAGATTCAGGGGGTAGCTCAACCAAGTTCATAACTCCAGAAGGAGTGAGGCAAGTTTGTTCTACACATCATCGATCGAACCATATTAAGTAGGTTCCATTTCTCCTCTCGCTCATGCCATTAAGTTGGGGTGTGCCAGGTGGAGTAGGTTGTGAAACTATTCCATGCTCCTTGAGATGATTTATGAACTCTGTGCTGAGATATTCACCACCTCGATCTGATCGAAATGTCTTTATCGTTTTACCGAGTTGGTTTTCCACTTCGTTTTGAAACTCTTTGAACTTTTCAAAAGTTTCATGCTTATGTTTCATAAGATAGACATAAGCATATCGACTATAATCGTCGATGAATGAAACGAAGTATCTTTCATGATTTCTAGACATGGTTCTGAAAGGGCCACATACATCAATGTGTATGAGTCCTAGCAGATCCTTGGCTCGTTCACCAACGCCGGTGAAGGATCCTTTAGTGAGTTTGCCAGCTAAGCAAGACTTGCAGTCTTTAAAGGATTCTTGTCCGGTGGATTCAAGGATCCCTTCAGATTGGAGCCTTTTCATGCGGGCCTTGCTTATGTGACCAAGTCTACAATGCCATAGAAATGTATCATTAATGCTAGATTTGATACGTTTAGAAAGATTGTATATGTTATTATTAATTTGAACATCAACCTCATAAATTCCATTTTGAGGTTTAGCCTCAAAATAGAAAATATCATTTAAGTAAGTAGAAATATTAATTCCATTAAAAACGTACTTAAAACCTTGTTCAAACAATAAGGAAACTGAAATAATGTTTCTGGTTAAACCAGGTGCAAACAAACAGTTATTTAAGATAACTACAAGGCCAGAAGGACATGAAAGGTGAAATGTTCCATTTGCAAGAACTGGTACTCTCTTCCCATCACCAACGATGAGTTCCATGTCGCCTTGTTTCAGCTTCTTCCACTTTTCAGGCTCGTGCAATACATTAACGATGTGATAAGCACATCCGGTATCAAATACCCATGTGTCGCTAGAGATAGTGAAAAGTTCAATAACATAGATAGAAATACCAGAAGAGATGCCTTCACCATTTGCTCTCTTCGATCTCAGCTTAGCTAGATATTCAGGGCAGTTACGTTTCCAGTGCCCCATATTGTTGCATTCAAAACACTGACGCTCCTTGGGAGGGGGTGCTTTTGCAACTTGCTTGTTTTTGTTGGTGGCATTCTTGGCAGCAACAATAACTTGCTTCTTACCTTTGCTGTTATAACCCCTTTTCTTGGTTTTGGGCTTGTTAACACCAGCAGATTTGACCATCAACTCTTGATTAGTCTCACTTGATATTCTCATCTCGGCCGTTTCCTGCATGCCGTGCAGTTCGGGCATATTCTTCTCCCATGTGGTCATATTTAAGTTCATTACGAAGTTGTCATAAGAACTAGGGAGAGAGTTCAAGATGAGGTTGGTGTCATTCGGTTTTTCATTCTCAAGCAAAGACTTGAGAGAGAAGGAGGAGTGAGATTCCTTTTCAGTAGACATCTGTTAAATAAGCAAATTAAATGTTAATTAGTATTTTGGATACAATAAATTCTTATATTAATGACCCATGGCAAGAATAGATTAAGAATAGAGAATCTGGTTATATCAATTAGTAATGGCGGCTGTGGCACGCAACATTAGTAAGTGATTTAGGTAGACTGACAATAATTGCCAATTGTGGAAAAATACACAATTCTCGAGTATGAGGCCACTAAGACAACTCTTGTCTATGCATTAATACGTTTAGGCTCATCTATGCCCACTTTTGGTCTCCATACAGTTGGGACATGTAATAGAGAGAAAAGTAATAGTCGCCCTAGTACAGGTACATGTGGAAGGGCCGGGTGTGTCAACGAAACCATTGCACCTTGGAGGGATAGGTTACGCACCAAGTGCGGTGCTGTGGCTCCAAACACTGGTGTTTCACGTTATGCCCCAAGTGTTCCTTATAGTAGGATGGCATAGACTAAAGATTTTAAATATGGGATTTAATTTTAGTGTTTACCGAATAGGGTCAAACACAACGAATGATAAATCATACGTGTGTTGTAAAATCCAGTTTTACTATATATTAGATCATGACAACGTGATGAACCATTTCATCTCTCAGGACACTTAATTTTAAATAACCTATTAAAACTAAGTTTGTCGCGATGTAATTAACCAATTAAAAGTTAATAGTTTAAATGAACTATTAAGTTATTCGTTTTGAAAATTTAAAATTAGTTTAAATTGCAAAACTTTATTGGTTATAATTTATTTTAAAAACAAACTGTTTGTTTTAATATAAAGTATCCACAAGTTGTAAAAAAAGTTTAGAACTTGTTATTAATTTGATTGTGAAAATTTTGGTATTTGGTCGGTACGTTATAACATTTATAAGATAAAAGCAACCACAATAGCAAACACAAAAATATGTAAATCATATGGCCAAAGAAAAAGTGTTTGATCTTGCTAGAGCCTAATAGCAAGACCAAACTAGGTCAAGGGGTCATAACACACAAACAACCACAAGGATGAACTTCGTGCATGCATCTAGCTGTTCCGTGTGACTCCCACTAAATCCAAGATCTTGTCTCCGTCTTCTGTTTTGTCTTCGGGTCTTTATCTTTACAATATTTATACAGAATACAAAAAAAATAAAACCCTAAGCTATTACAACTTTGAGCCATCAAAGTGGGCCAAAACATAAAAGCTAATCTATTACAATTTTGAGCCATCAAATGGGCCAAACCATAAAACCAAAAACAGAAAACAAACACAAGACAGGGTCGGGCCAGATTTACATATTTAATACAATAAAAAACTGGGCAATCCTTTTGGTCAAATAGAATAAATAAAAACCTTGACCAAAATAAATAAATAAAAATTGTCCTAAAAAGATCTAGATCAGAAACTTTAAACAAGTTAAAGTTTGTGATCTATAACCGGTTAAAAGACCGGATCTGATTCGTATGTCGTAACCAAGGCTCTGATACCACTGTTGGGAATTTTGGCCAGTGGTGATCAGTTAGATTAGTTATAAAAAACGGTTGATATATAATTTTAGATTAATAATAATTATTTAGTAATTATTAATACGCAGCGGAATGAAACCGATTCAACACAATATAAAACCCGACAGGATCTGGGTTACGAAAACATACGAACACGGAATATAAAGTTAATCTACCAATGAGATTAAATATACCTTAGTGGTTAATGATTAATCGATCGAGACACCAAGGTACAACGAACCGATGCTAGATTACGAACCGAACGCGAGACACGGGAAGCGTCGGGGCTGGCCGGAAACGGGACAGCAGCGGGGCAGGGTTGTCCGGCTTGGGCTGGTTTGGTGGTTCCGGAAGTCAAAGAGGCAGAAGGCCTTTTGGTCGCTAGCTCCCTTGGGAGAAAAGCAAACTCTTGCGAAATCTTTTAACTTGCGGCTGACCAACAAAAGGCTGTTGTCTCTTCCACAAATAATTAGGTTATAATTATATATAATAATTATAAACCCTAATAATTATTTTCAGGCCCAAAATTCAATACGAGATGAAAAGCCTGTACCCATTTAATTGTTTTATTAAAAAGATTAAAACAATAAATATTTATTATTTATAAACCAGTATAAATAATAATTCCCGTCTAACGAATATATATAAATATATATCGTCTCGCTAACAGATCGTAATTACCAGTTAAGCGGGTTAAGTGGATTTAATATTCGTTGCCCAAGGTGTAACTCTTACGGGTCATAACTCGGTCAGTCGCGTTGTCCATCGGGTCGGTCCATAAAATCTAACACCTAGAGGCTATGAGACAGCAAGGATAGTTGCTCACATGCAAAAGCTTCAGCAACAAAGGTAGTAAGAGAGTTTTGGTAGCATCAATCTAAGGGGAGTTTGTAGAGATAAAGACTGATGGCTACAAAATTCTCTAAGTACAACTGCTGCAGACTCCACAATTTTGCTGTTGACATACAAGTTGCTGCGGATAAGCCTAAGTGATGCGGATATTATGTTCTCCTGTGGATGAACAACTATGTTATGGATAGTCTTATCTGCTGAAGTCCAAAGTTGCTGCTGATAGGCTTCTCAACAGCATCAAACACTTGATGCTGCTGATAGGCAAATCATCAGTAGCTTTGACTTTGCTACTGACACCTCTACTGCAACACTGACACACCTATCAACAGAAGGAATGGTATTGGTGCAGATGATTAAAGACAAAGCTACCTCTTCAGAAATCTCCTGCAAAGATTCCTAAGAAGACTTTTGACCTGAACAGAACTGTTTGCAGCAGCTTGTCTTTTAGTTATCTACCAATTGTAGTGCAACTTGTAACTGTCAAAGATCAACGGCTTGTGTTTGATCTGATACTTAGAATTAAGGGTCTGTTTTGATTCTAAGTTCCTTTATATGTATTGTATTTTCATTTTGTACAAGTGTGCTTCCTCAGAGTTTTCTCTGTAATCTTGTAAACATTGAAGATTAATACACTTTGCATTTATCAGTATTAGCTTTGTTTGCCTGTTTACATTGCGTAGTTGTGATTATTTCCGCTAATTTCAACTAGAACAATAACCATCTTGTAATCACCGAACCTACAACGACACTATAAGAAGTTTATAAAAATCCAAAAGTTAAGTACACATGTAAAAGAAAACATATTACCATGAGCCGCAATCAAAGCATTGACAAAAAATAAAACAAAAGTACCACATACGGAAGTCTAATGCAAACAACTGCCTACAAATTGGGCAACTCTGCGCCCAAATGACCCTACAAGTCCGGTTGGCGCGACCAACCATGGGCGGGGGTGTCAACCCAAGTAGTATTACCCAAAATTCCCAACGGCTATGCTCAGCTAATTGATTGCCCAAAATTGGGGACTTTAAGACAAAAAAATAACTCAAGTATCTATGTTTCCTATAACATGTGACTAAAATAAAATAAAGAAACAACTTTCCCCCGAAACTGTAAACAATAAGTAAAGTGAGCCCGCGAAACTCACCCGGACGATGCGGGCGTTTAATGCAATGCGGTCAACAAAAATGATAAAATACAGAGTCCTAACCGGATCCTACTAATCAAGTGGACACAAAAATAGCATTTAGGACTCCTAAAATGTGTGACTAAGTCAACAAAGCAAAAGTGGTTATGCGTACGAACCTTTTAAAGTTGTATAATCGAGTTTTATATAAATACGTGACTTAAAAACTTGAAGTTTAATTTTTTAATAAAGTGTAAACGAAGTTATATAAATATATTAGATAAAATCTTAAGGCACGGTTTCGTTTGACAAAAAGTGCCGTTACGCAAGTAAAGTCCAGCTTATGGGTCACACTACTACAAATACAGGCATTTGCTATGGGCAAATATGTAGCAAACACCCATTTTACTATGGATTTGATCTGTAGCTACAAGTATCGTTGCTAATTTGGTTTGCTATGGATTTTGCTACGGAATATATTTTTGCGACGGATTTAGCTATAAAATGGGCCGTAGCTATTTTAGCTACAGATTTTGCTACGGAAATATTCGCTACGGGTTTTGCGACAGATTTTTAGCTACGGATTTTCTTAGCTACGGAATTTTGCCACGAATTGTTAGCTATGGATTTTTAGCTACAGAGTTTGCTACGGATTTTTAGCTACAGAGTTTGCTACGGTTTAGCAAAGAAAATTTGCTACATTTTTTCTACCAATTCTACGGTGGAATTTAGTTCCGAATCTTGCTACAAAAATTTGTTTTATTTTTTCTACAAATAATTAATATATATATACTAATTATTTTTCAGCTTTTTCCTATTCGTAAATATATTCAAACCCACATAAATTAAATTAACATTCTATATCAAGTGAAAAAGTTGTACAAGTTACCAATAAAAATACAAAATTGTATAAGTATCCTTAAAGCCAAAATCAAATCACTCTCAGGTATACATGCCTTAGATGTGCATCTTGTTTGAAAATTTTCCTCAACTTTAACTTGTGCATATGTATGTTTAATCTCATGGAGCACTCCTCATTGTTAGTTTATGTTGTTCTTAGTTATAAAAGGAAAGGATCTTCTCTGATGCAAACTATCTTCCCTAACCTCAAGTTTATGTTCAACAAATAAGTTTAACCCTCCCATATAAGCTTTTTGAATATTGCTCTCTTGATTCTTGATCTTTTAGCATAAGGTACCAATATGCATCCTTCGTTGTCATGTTCATCTCCTCAGGCCAGTAATTCATATGAGAAAGAAGGTAGTAACGTCATTAGTACTATTATCATGTAAATTTTAAATACAAAATGCGAAAACACACACTACGGCAAAATAAAACTAATGCAATCCCAGTGAAATGTTATATTAAGCGTTTAAAAGGTTGAGTTGCGCCATAACTGACTATTAGTGACCCTAATAACCATCTATAACCCTAAATAACCATCAATGATTACAAGTGACTATAATTGACCTTACATGACCTTAGTATATAATATATTTCCTTGAAACAGTAGAATATGCATTGATTTTGGTAAATGATGGTCAATTAAAGTCAATGATAGCATCTGTAACTGATAAATCAGTACCAGATACTATATATTTGAAAATGTACATCAGTTGTTGATATATTTTTTTTTAATTTTCATTTTAGCAATGTTTTTAAAACCGTACCGGACATCGAACCGGTCCTTTATCGGTTCACTGATTCGACCGGTCGGACCGGTTCAACCGGCTTTAGAGACCGAATGATTTTTCTTTGAGTTTTGTTTGTAATATTGTTTATTATTGTTATAGTTTTTTTATTTTTCTTTTCCATTTATATATATATATATATATATATATATATTTATTTATATTTGTTAATGCGCTTATACATGTACATGGTATGTATGTCTATTAGTCTTCCGAAACTACTCAATTATTTAGATAGAAACAATACTTTTAAAACCCAAAAGAAGTCCTAGATTAGTTGGCAAGTACACAAACATTACATGTATGGCGAGCAGGGGGTGTTCAATATTTGGTTTCAAACTGATTAAACCGATAACCTAATCAAAATCGAAACCGGTTAAAACCAAACCGAATTACATATTCATTTTTCGGTTTGGTTCAAACCGAAAACCGAATATGTAATTTGGTTTGTGGTTTGGTTTAGGTTTCAAGATTTTGAATTCGGTTTGAACCGAAAAACCCGAATCGGGTTATACCACTATTTTAATCCATATTTTATAGTTAATACAGTTCATTTATATCAATAATCAATACGCATGTATGGATTATAAATCATTATTTGATTAAAGTATGTTTTTGTTTAGATTTTCCTAAAATGTTGTGTGGTTTAAACCGAATAAGTTATGACTACCCAAAAGATTTTTTTTTTTTTGGCTAATTCGGTTTGTTAGGTTCAAACCGAAAACCAAACTGAATTACAATGTGGTTTTAGGTTCAATTTAGGTTTCCTCAAAAAAGGTTCGGTTCGGTTCGGTTCGGATTGTGCTTTCAACAAAAAAAATACCAACCCGAATAACCCGAATTGAATAACCCGAAAACCCCATAACCCGACCCGATGAACACCCGACGAGGCCTTTCGTTCGAAACTTCGTGGAATCAAATTTTAATCTGATATGTTATGTCCTCTAATTTGGAATTTATCTTTGTTGCTTAGATTGGAATGATCCCACATCGCCAGTTAGTAAAAAACCTTGGAAAGGTTCTTTATGTATAAATTGCGAACCCGTCCCACATCTCCTGGAGGTTCGAACATCCTATAAACTAATAACTCGTGGGTAGCTCTAAAGTTTGACCAACCCAGGGTCAGAATTTGGTTTAGTTCGGGTTTGCCAGTTTAACCGGAAAAATAGAAAACCTACCGGTTTAACAGGAAAATGTTTCAAAGTGTGCAAACCGAACCGGCCGATGGTCCGGTTTTCACAACATTGCATTTTAGTAAATTATTTTTAAATGTATATTTTCTAGAATTTGCTACGGATTTTTGCCGTAGCAAAAATCCATTGCAAATACATGTTTTTGTAAGTAGTGTCAAAAGTCCGACTAGTTCGAAATTAGGGTTTTAGTGTGATCTTAGCTTCCAAATTTAAAGTCCATTATTAAGTTTTTAATATAATTTCATATAACTTACACACAAAAAAAAATGTTTGAAACTTTTACCCAATGTGAAAAATAATTACTGATCAAATTTCATAATTTTTAAATATTCAGGTTATTTATTATATATATAATATGCTTAAAAATCAATAAATTCAGAAAAAATAGTTAAATATGTTAAAAATTCACCAATCTTGTATCAGGACAGTTATATGTCCATATGTAGTCCCATTAACAATTTCAAGTCCAAACACTGTCCAGTGTTCGAGATACTAAACTTACTTGAGATCCGGGATCCCGAGTCATTACATTGACCCGTAACAGTTTCGTTGTGAAGCTTTAACAAAAAAGAATACGAACCCATAAAATAATAATTATACCAATCGTAAATACATATAATTATTTGTATAGAAAGTCAGTGAACACTCACATTTTCAATAAATTTTCCAATAGTTAGAAACGGAGAACTCTAATGCTAAAAAACACACATGATGTTTTACAAATAAAAATCAAAATACATTTCGAACATGTTTTTTTTTAATGTGAAATCCCCTTCAAAAACATGAATATAGTTGGTTAAACATCTCACTACACAAGGTAGTGAAATTTGATACGAATTTACAAGTTAACACTTGCCTAAACCTCAAGGAAGTAAGTAGACTTTGATGAAGAACAATGGAGGTATAAGCTTGCAGATTACTTTGACAATACCATTTGATTCTCTCTCTATCATTTCTGCCATTACACGTGTAGAGGTTCTTGTTATTCAAAGTTCAACGAACCTGGACGCAATTCGATCTACATTTTCGTATCTCAAATATCGCAATATATAAATATTAAAATGCCACCCCAACATCGCCTCTTTGCCCTTCCATACCTGTGAAAGCTAATTACTCATCTTGCTCTGAATTTGGTTTGTAAGACGAGATTTAATATGTGACTCTTATAATCATTTATTTTATTATTAAATAATCAAATATAATTATTTATTTATTTAATATCCTATGGCTAGTAATTAGTCGATGAGCCTAATTACTCTTAATGAACCACTAATGGGTTTCCCCTTAGGTGTACATATAAATAGAGAGTTAATTAGAGGGAATATACTAATTTTCAATATATTCCATCATCACTAAATCGTCCCCCTCTCTCTCTCTCCTAAACCGTGAGCTCTAAAGAACTCACCTAATATCATCATAATCGTACACCCTAAATGGGAACCCGATCCAGATCATGTGGTCTTCCCTATCTTCGGTGAACTTAGCAGGTATATTTAATATATTGTTTTCCATTACATAGTCACAAGAACTGATCAACATGTAGTATCAGAGCAGATGTTGATAAATTAGTTCTTGTTTATTTCCCTTAACTGGAATTAGAATCGGAGAACAAAAGTTCTGCTAAAATTCATAAGAAAAACGTTTTTACTAACTTCATGGTTTTCTGTTTTACTATAATATCACGCTTTTTTTTATCTCATAAAATTCGAGATCATTAATATTTTCGAAATTTGTTTAATATTAATGTTCAAGATTTCGAATGCCATGCTTTATATGATATTATTGAAGAACAGTTCATAAACTGTTCTTCGTGTTCATCATTATTTTGATGAAAATCCCCTTAATTTGGGATTAGTTAGGATCTTGATTGTGTTTTTCCTAAAATCTTGTAACTTAATCTCCAAGATTTCGAACTAAAATATTAATTATTATTTTAAATAAAGAAACTTGAATATACTTTAAAACTTAAAAGATTTTTGAAATTTGAAAATACAATCAAAATCCCTTAATTTTCGCACTGCCTTATCAGGATCAATCTTCATGGTTTTGGTCTTCACGTATATGTTTCATGGGTTAGACTTCACGGTTTATGATTCACGACTATATCAAGTTCACGGGTGTTCAAGTTCACGGGTAAGGTTATCGGTTTAAGTTCACGGGTTGTTTTACAATTCACGGTTTGTGAAAATGAACCAAGAACCTCCCAGGATCTGTGAACCTTTTGTTAAACCGTGAACCCTTACCTGAGCCGAGAACCTCTAATGAACCATGAACCCTTACCTGAATTGTGAACCTCTTCTGAACCGTGAACCCTTAACGAACCATGAACCCTTAAGGAACCGTGAAACTAGCCTCATTTACGTGCCTAAAATTTTTTCTCGCTAACAGGGGGTTAGCTATTAATAAATGATTTAGTTTTATTTTTGTTAAACCTTAAAATTAAATGTTTTTCAAAACTTTAAAACTTACTTGAGTAACATCTAATGCTTCACTTCTGCCCAAAGGTGTTGTGATGCACGTGTATACTTATTCAAGCTTAAATAAGCATTATAACTTAGTGCTTGTCATGATATTAACTTATAAAAACATAATAAACTTAAATAACATCTAAAGTTTCACTTCTGCCCAAAGGTGATGTGTCACGCTTGTAAAGTTATTTAAGTCTAATTAAGCACTACTTCACCTAAAATAACTTAGTGTTTCTACTTCTACCCAAAGGTGATGTGTCACACTTAGTTTTCGCGAAGCTAATTATGTACGTACTAAACAAATGTTTCACTTCTGCCCAAAGGTGATATGTTACATTCTTACTACACATACTTACTATTAATATTGTTCCTAATAGTAAACAACTGTTTCACTTTTGCCCAAAGGTGATGTGTTACATTATTTAAGTAGAACCTAATAAATCTATTATTTTGGTGATTGTAATAGATATTTATCACAGCTTCATTAATATAATGGTCCTTAATTCCGCCTGCCTTAGTTTAAGTTACCTCATAGACACTCTAAGTTCTTCTTTAGCAATTAGTATCTTATTCTTTCTCGTATAAAATCCACTGCAGCCCCTAACTTGGGTATCGAAACTTTGAATGGCATGAACTTCTTTGCTTGGAAAGATTCCCTGATGCTGTCTCTCTGCTTGATGGAATTCGATCACGCACTCGACAAGCCTGCACCTGCTGATATTACTGACAAAAGCACTGCTCAAAACATTATCAAGCATGGGAAGTGGTCAAGGTATAACCGCATGGCTCTTGTCCTAATGAAGAACTCAATCAGTCCGATCATCAGAGGAGCTATACCTGATTCTAAAGATGCAAAGACTTATCTAGCTTCTGTATAGGATCAATTCAAGGGAACTTCTAAGGCGCATGCTAGCACTTTAATTCTGAAGCTGGTGACTGCAAAGTATGACGGGATCAACGGTATTCGTGAGCACATCATGATGATGAATGACATGTCCCGTAAGCTCAAGGGATTAGACATGGAAATCAGTGACGGCTTTCTAGTGCACTTTATCATGACCTCTCTTCCCAAGTTTTTTGAAGCCTTCAAGATCAACTACAACACACAAAAAGACAAGTGGACGATGAGTGAGTTAATTGCAATGTGCGTCCAAGAAGAAGAGCGTCTGAAACTAGACAGATCGGATGCTGCTTATCTCATGTCCGCTGATTCAAAGAAAAGGAAGGGCAATTTCCGTAAGAAGGAATCTTATAAGGTCCAGAAACAAGATGTAAATGGTGCTTCCAGCTCTAAGAACTTCAAAAGGAAGTCTCACTGCAAGTTCTGCCGCAAGGCTAGACATAGGTAGAAAGACTGCCGGACTTTAAGGAGTGGTTGAGCAAGAGAGGTAATCATCTTTATATGATACTTGAGTGCTATAATTTAAATGTTCCAACTAATACATGGTGGTTTGATTCTGGTTCTATGGTTCATGTAACCAACTCTTTACAGCCAGAAGCTGGAAAGAAACCGAAGAACACTTAAGATGGGGAATGGAGAAGAACTAGTTGTCAAAGATGTGGGAACCTTAGAATTAATTATGAAAACTAGTTTATGTATTAAACTTTATGATACCTTATATATTCCTGAGATTACTCGGAATCTTGTATCAGGACCAAAGTTAGACATTGACGGTTTTGTTTGTTCTCATGGTCATGGCAAACTTTCTATTATGTTAAATTCTCAAGTGTTTGGACGTGGTTATCTGGATGATGGTCTCTATAGATTAGAACTAGATGATGATTTTTCTAAGTCTTTGCAATCATATAATATTAATGAAAACTTAACAAAGACCAAACGAAAACGAGACTTAGAAGCTTCATCTATGTTGTGGCATCAATGCTTAGGCCACATTTCATGAGATCGCTTATCTCGTCTCGTGAAGGATGAAGTGTTACCATATCTCGATTTCAATGATTTTGGAACATGTGTCAAATTCCTTAAAGGTAAAATGACATCAGCAAATAAGACAGGTGCCACTAGGATCTCTAATTTATTAGAATTCATTCACACTGATATTAGTGGCCCTTACCTCGTTGCTGGTATAACAGGACATACTTCATTTATCACTTTTATTGATGATTATTCTCGTTATATGTACTTGTATCTTATTAAAGAAAAATCTGAATCACTTGCGAGTTTTAAAGATTATAAAACTGAAATTGAAAAATAACTTGATCTTCAAATAAAAGTTGTGAGATCAGATAGAGGAGGTGAATATTATGGAAGACATACTGATGTGGGTCAGGCACCTGGTCCATTTTATGAGTTTTGTAAGGGCCAGGGGATCGTGAACCAGTACACCGTGCCCGGTACTCCTCAGCAGAATGGTGTTGCTGAGAGAAGAAACATGACCCTAATGAACATGGTACGCAGTATGTTAGCCAACTCAGGTTTACCCTCATTCCTCTGGACCGAGGCCTTAAAAGCAGCCATTCATATACTCAATAGAGTTCCTTCAAAGTCTGTCCCTAAAACTCCTTATGAACTCTGGACAAGAAGGAAACCGAGTATTAGATATATGAAAGTATGGGGTTGCCTTGCCGAAGCTAAACTCCATAATCCTTTCTTAAAGAAACTTGACATGAAAACTGTCACTTGTTACTTCATCGGTTATCCCGATCACTCAAAGGGTTATAGATTCTACTGTGCTTCTCACGTCACTCGTATTGTAGAAACCAAACATGCCAAATTCCTTGAGGATTTTAAGGTCAGTGTGAGCAGTGAAAATCCTTATCCAGATTTAGAAGAAGTACAAGACACGGGGGGAGAGATACATCGCTTACCTTAACTCCGATTACTCCTCTTCTACACCACGCTGCACCGCACGTCACTGCACCACTTCCTCCCCCTTCAGATCTTAATGCTACTCCTTTTATACTAGATAATGAAGGCACATCAAACGACCGACATGAAGACAATGTCGAACCCGATAATCAACTCAGGAGGTCGTCTAGGTCCAAAAGGCATACCAACTTTGATGATTTTGTTACTTACGTGACTGAAGATGAAATGGATGCCGGAAAGTTTATAGATCCTACTTCTTATCATGAAGCCATTAGCAGTGATCAGTCTTCTGAATGGAATAAAGCTATGATTGATGAGCTTGACTCCATGAAGAAAAATGATGTTTGGGATTTAGTCGAATTACCCAACGGTGCTAAACCCGTAGGATGTAAATGGGCATACAAAACTACACTAGATCCGAATGGAAACATTGAACGCTATAAAGTGTCACACCCTAACCGACGACGGAATACGTCGGGGCGGGACATGTAGACTGTTCATGAGCACAAGGGTGACTAAATTGAAATATATTAATCATTCAAATTCATTGCATAGATTCAAAACAAACCAAATTCAAACCAAGTACATAAAATGAAATACATGAGTTCTTATTAAAATTAGCTAGGTCCAAACTTAAGTGTAGCACGCCTTGATCAACTCAAACATTTGCACCTAAAATATGATTAAAATAAAGTCTACTAAAAAGTTGGTGAGCATACATAGGTTTGTACATAGATATCATATAGTTGTGTAAACAAATCCATACAAGTCATGATTAATAAGACAATTATGGAGAGTTACTATTATGTAACCAAGTAGTACAATCAAACCTTTGTAACTAGCATGCAAAAACAATTGTGTTGTCGGTAACAATCACCCTAACTGGGTGGGTTTGTCAGACTCAATAGATCTATCATTGTTAACCGTCGGCTTGAATATTTAATGATTGTACATGTAATTGCACACAAAGTAGTTAACACACCTAGTATTCAAACATAAAGCTCAAATTGCACACAAATTGTAAAGTGGATTTGTATTGTGTAGTTTGTGCAAATCGTTGTAGGTAATGTTCACGTTTCACCCCAAAAATGTAAAATAGTGAAAAAGGGGCTATGTAAAACTCACCTGTAGTAATGGTGTAGATCGCACGAGCAAAAAGGTAGTAAGAGTGATTCTTTAATCACAAGTTAAACCTAGTATGAAATGTATGAGCTTGGATCATTACTGTGTACAAGGTCTAAGACAAGATCTAGGGTTCAAAGGTTTTGATGTGCGAGGATTTGTACAAAAGTTGTTCTATTTAATATATATAAAGATGTATGTAAGTTGACGTTTGTATTAAATAAGAGTATGATATAAAAACACAGGTTCCAAGGTATATATATATTTTAAGGAGAAATATTTCTTGACTTGAGGTTTTAATTTGTATACTTTAAATAAATGAATCCTTTTAATTATTTATTTAAAATAGTGAGTTTTTAAAAGTAGTGTGATATTATGTTTAGAAAATGTTATATTTGTTTAAATAGGGCTTAACCCTAAAATATATAATTAATAGAAAAAAATTTATAAAATTTGTTTTATGGAATGATAATGTACCTAAACAAATCTTAACGACAATTTTATAAGATTAGACATTTTAAATGTTTTGTTTTGTAACTTAGTATTTTAATTCAAAACAAATTTTAAATGATTTCTATATTTTAAAACAATGAGGTTTTAAACAATTTAAATTGTAAAAATAGTTGTTTTATGATTAATATTGTAAGTCGTTGTGTGCTAATCTTGT
Source organism: Smallanthus sonchifolius (assembly GCA_023525975.1). NCBI lineage: Eukaryota > Viridiplantae > Streptophyta > Magnoliopsida > Asterales > Asteraceae > Smallanthus > Smallanthus sonchifolius. Next base: position 25,860,752 of record CM042043.1, read on the forward strand.
TCTAAATGGTGTTGGGTTTATAAGGAAATTTTTATAAAGATTTTTGGATTAAAAATCGGTTTTAAGGAAAACAAAACAAAAAGAAACAGGCCCTGGGACTCGAACTCGGGGCCGTCCGGTGGAAGTCCAAGGTGCAAACCACTGGACCAAAGGTCCACTGGTGTTATAAACCCGATCCATTTGATTGTTATGTAATGGTTACAAGGGGGCCGGGTTCTAGGCATGCATCTGCGCAAAAAGGATGCTGGGAGTAGGGGTGTTCATCGGGTTTCGGGTTATTCGGTTCGGGTTATTCGGGTTTTTTGTTATAAGAATCCTACCCGTTTACCGACCCAAATAAGATTCGGGTTAATCGGTTTCGGGTTATTCGGTTTTGGGTTTGTTCGGGTCGGGTTAATCGGTATTCGGGTTTCTAAATACAAGTTGCAACGCATACTTTATTATTTAACTTAACATTATATTTATTAAATAATAAGCATAGAATGTCAAATAAAAACCTTCTCAATATGATTTTTCATTCAAACTCATACACTTAACACATATTAACTAAAAAACCACCAAATAAAATAATCAAAAACCAAAGTTTATCAACCAATCGTATAAACTAAAAAAAACGACACATCATATCAACCAACAAACTCGTTAACAATGTTCACTATTCAAGTTCTCACATTCATGTCCGCTCGTACGTTTTCAACCATAATTTAAAAAAAGAGTGAAATAAAATAAGCATTAAAAATGGTTAGATGTATACTGAGGTAAGATTACAAATAAAAATTAATAATAAAATACCTTTTTAATATTATTCGGGTTAACCCGATTAACTTTTTTTAACCCAATTACCAAACCGAATACTACCTTCGGGTTCGGGTTCCATCTTAAACGGGTTCGGGTTGTTCGGGTTCCATCTTAATCAGGTTCGGGTTAATTTGGGTCGGGTTCGGTATTCGTGTTCCGGGTAAAATGAACACCCCTAGCTGGGAGTGGGTTTGAACCGACGACCTTCGCTGCGCGAGACTAGAGTTTTAACCGATAGACCTGGGCTAATGCCTTGATACCAACTGATTCGTTTTGATACTTAAACAACAAGTCTCGTGCACCCTTCTTCCCAATCTTGAATCGAAACCCTAGCCTTAAATTGATGGCCAAAACCCACCGGTTTGCAATCCAAATGTTAGGGATTTTATTCAGGAGATCAAAACGAGTAGGAGGATAGCTAGATTACCTGAAACGGTTGCGGGAGGGATTAGATCGCTTGGAGCGCACAGGTCCGGCACTTCGGAGCTTGATCGAATCGTAGAAGGGCAAAGCATGTCGAAGAGGGGGTTGGGAGAGTTTGGAAATGGTTGTGTGACAGTAAGGGGAGAGTAAATTTCACTAATTTGGTCTTTGAACGCGTATTTTAATTCGGTCTTACGGGCAACAGTTGTCAACGGGGGTTACGCGTAAATTGGACCGAATGTTGATGAATTGAGTCGCGATTTCGGCTTGAATACATGAAGGGACTGATGGAGCGTGATTTTCGGCTTCAATCGCGTTTAATTTCACCGATTAGGAATGTTTTGGCTCGATTTTGACTCTAGAAGTCAAACGAATTCGAATTTTGAATTGAACGCATAATAGGTTAAATTGAATTGTTACAAGGGTTTAATATTGGTCGATATTTGTTATGGTATCCAGAAAAATCCGTATCAACGGGGTTTGATCGATTTTGGTCTTGAATTTGCAAGAGTTTTGGTGCATTTTGACTTAAAAGTCAAAGGTTCCATTTAGGATGATGGGGTTCAAGTTCAAGGATGGGGGTTCAAATTTAGAGTTCAAGACTAGTTAAATTGAAATTTTGTTTAATAAATAGTTCTTATAAAACTTGTAATAAAAGCTATAAAATATTAAATATTTTATTTTAAACTATTTTGTATAGAAATGCCATTTTTATAATATTACTAATTATGTAAAGTGGTTTATAGAACTATATATATACATATATAAAGGGATGTTAATACGCGATTTAAAGTTCATAATTATAGTAAGGTATATGTATATATACCTATATAAATATGCCTACATATGTTATATATATATATATAATAGAAATAAAATATGTAAAAGCAAGGTTGAAATTTTAAATTGATACGTGTTTAGAATGTTAACTAATGTGACATGATGAGCTTAAGTAAGTACGGACTTTAAGTGTTTTATTATTGTACGTAATTAAATGAATGGAGAAATATTATGGCATGAAAATCAAGGATGTTACATAAAGCGAGATTGGTTGCAAAGGGTTTCATTCAGAAAGAAGGAATCGACTATCAAGAGACATTTTCTCCTGTTTCTCGAAAGGATTCATTAAGGATCGTGATGGCCCTAGTAGCTCACTTTGACTTATAGCTACATCAGATGGACGTCAAAACCGCTTTCCTCAACGGCGAGTTGAACGAAGACGTGTTCATGAAACAGCCTGAAGGTTTTCAACCTGAAGGTCAAGAACATTTATTCTGTAAGTTGAAGAAATCCATATACGGGTTGAAGCAGACATCACGTCAATGATACCTAAAGTTTGATGAAGTCATGAAGAAACAAAGTTTCCTGAAGAATCAAGTGGATCAATGCACCTACCTCAAGACTTTACTATACTTGTCCTTTATGTAGATGATATTCTATTGGCAAGTAATAGTTTAGGTATGTTGCATGAGTCGAAGCGTTTATTCTCGCATAACTTCGACATGAAGGATCTCGGAGAGGCTTCTTATGTTATAGTCATCGAAATACATCGAGATAGATCTAAAGGCATTTTGGGATTATCTCAGAAAGCCTACATCGAACGGGTCCTCACACGTTACAATATGCAACACTGCTCTCCTTCTGTAGCTCTAGTAGTTAAGGGAGATGTTTTCGGTCCTTTCCAATGTCCGAAAACAGAGGTGGAAAAGGAGCAAATGAGAATGATACCTTATGCATCAGTAGTTGGGAGCGTCATGTATGCTCAAGTCTGTACTCGTCCGGATATCGATTATATTGCTGGAATGCTAGGCCGTTATCAGACTAATCCTGGCCTTGATCACTGGAAAGTAGCTAAGAAGGTACTTCGATATCTGTAAGGGACGAAAGACTATAAACCGACTTATAGAAGAAGTGATAATTTAGAAGTGGTTGGTTATTCTGATTCTGACTTTGCTGAGTGCAAAGATGACAAGAAATCCACTTCAGGGTACATCTTTATGTTAACCTATCTCTTGAAAGAGTCATAAGCAACAGTTGACCACAACATCCACTATGATGGCAGAATACATAGCTGTGTATAACGCGACCTGTCATGAAATGTTGCTAAAGAATCTGATCACTGGACTCAAAATAGTTAATTCAATTTCTAGACCATTGAAGCTTTATTGTGATAACTCAGCTGCCGTTAGTTTCTCGAACAGTAACAGTTCGACTGGAGCTGGATTATATCTTGATACAAAGTACTTGTTCATACGTGAGCGAGTTGAGGAAAATAATCTTTGTATTGAGTATATAAGTACTAAAGTTATGCTTGTGGATCCGATGACTAAAGGTCTCTCACCTAAAGTTTTCGAAGAACATGTTTCGAAGATGGGCTTTTCTAAAAACGTATTTAGTAGCATAATGTACTTACTTACGTTTATTAATAAAATTTTCTCAGTTATTTGAATTTGTTTGTCTCTAAATATGTTATGCATGCCTAACGACATATAGACACTGATTATACAAATCAACGTTGAAGGGCTTACTTATAAATTTGATCCTAAATTTACTTAAGTTTTAAATTGGGATTGTAGTATGATTAATGGGGGTCTTGAGTTGGATATCGATTCAATGACTGTATTTCTCTGCTAGAGTTTTGGTTTAAAACTAAAATGAGTATTAAATCTGCAGACTTACTAATGCTCATAATAAATGATTACTCAGCCAAGTGAGAGAATGTAAGACGAGATTTAATATGTGGCTCTTATAATCATTTATCTTATTATTAAATGATCAAATATAATTATTCATTTATTTAATATCCTATGGCTAGTAATTAGTCGATGGGCCTAATTACTCTTAATGGGCCACTAATAGGTTTCCCCTTAAGTGTACATATAAATAGAGAGTTAATTAGATGGAATAGACTAATCTTCAATCTATTCCATCACCACTAAATCGTCCCTCTCTCTCTCCTAAACTATGAGCTCTCAAGAACTCACCTAATACCATCCTAGTCGTACACCCTAAACGGAAACCCGATCCAGATCAGAGATCATGTCGTCTTCCCTATCATCGGTGAACTTAATAGGTATGTTTAATATATTGTTTTTCATACATAGTCACAAGAACTGATCAACATGGTTCTTTTAATATTAATATTCAAATGCTTTTTAATCTTCTGAGTTATATTGATGGTGACTTGGTTCATTTTTTATGTTTTTCAATGACATGCTGAAGACGAAAATGGAAATAGGGTTTGCTGACTTCACATCCTCACGTTGACCATGGAAAAGTTTCTAAAAGTTGCTAGTGGAGTTTCTCACATTTTAGGGTTCGTTTTGTTTATTAAATTATTATATTTGCCATTTAGGGTGAAAGCCATACCAATCTCCTTTTGGGATAACTAAACATGCATTTCTTGCATATTTAACCTTGAATCATTTTGGTTAATTTGTACACATCTTATCATTATTACTAACTTTTAGTTCAATAGTTAAGGTCCTTTAAACCACTTTTTGGCAATATGGTAGTAACTGTTACATTAAGTGTTGCATTTTTCACGGGAGAGGAAGTACTAGTTGGAGTTTTGATAAAACAGTTTGATAGATGGTTGGACGCCTTATGATTTAAATGTTTGCTCATGTTTAGGTGATTAGTGAGAGTTGTGGGCCACTGAATCACACACTATAGTGGTATTCTTAATCTTTCTATACGGTTGAAAGTCGTCTAAGAATTAAATGATAGGTCACTTTCTATAAGAGTTTTCTCCCACACGACTTGTTTTACTATGGAAGTGCCTAATTTTACTAGAGAAAATGCCGTTTCTTGAAGTAGATCGATATCCCTAGGTATCTTCGAAACTCGAGGTCCTAAACGAGCTTAGTTAGAACCTATGGGTGCCTCATATTTGTTAGTTTAATTATGATTTAATTCGAAGTCTAAGTTTTAGTATTTAGTTTGTATTATTAAGACATAACCTTATAAGTATTATGGCGGGATCCATATAGCTACAGTGACCCGACCATTGGTCATTGGGTTGGCGCCCCTACCCATTTGTAACTGTCATAACGATTTAGTAACAGCCAAATCCCATGCTATAAATAGCCTTGTATGTGCACATTTGATCGCATCGTATGTTTGTATTCTGTGTCAACTTTCTGAATAAGTTGTGTGTGTTTCTGTGTCAACATATAAGTCAAGTTTAAACGAGCTCGAGCCTAAATGAAGGTCATTTAATTGACGAGTTCGAGCTTTATGCACCGAGTTTGGTTAGGCTAGTAAGCTTAAACGAATCAGTTACTTATATTATATAATAATATAAACCAAAGCTCTAACCCAAAGTTGAGCTTGTAATATTATTCACAAGTCGAGCTAAAGCTATATATACAGGACTAGACGAATTGAGCTAGAGCTTAGTGGGGCTCGGACTCGGGTTCATTCACACCCTTAACCATACACTTCAATAACAACATATGGAGAACCTTGTAGACTTAACATTAACATTGACAACTTATAATAACCACAATGGATAGCACACCCAACACAGGAGTATGGGATGATGGCCTTAATGGGTACCAAGAAAACTAACTAAGGAATCAAAATTACTACTTTAATTGAAATAATTAATGCTCAACATGCATGGCTGTTTACAGTAATGTTTATAAAATCACAAAGTCAACTTTCTCTTGATCAAATCAATATGGATGTAGATTAATATTTTTCTGCAAAATTATTGTTTAATAAACTTTAACTCTTGCCCTGTTGAAGCCTTATATGTTGTTAGTTTTTCGTATTTGGACGGTATATTAACCAGATTCATTTGTATAATCTTGTTTATACTTTGCTCATCCTGTAATAAAGTTGACTTTCCAATCTTATAAGTAGGATCACCTTATTCACCAATTAGACCACCCCAAGTGATCTTTTGGCACCTACATATTTTGATACATTTGAAATATTTTTTTTTCATAGGTAAGAAAGAGTATACAAACAAAACTTATATACAATTTCATAAGTGCACTAATAATTCGCTCCTTTCGTTTGTTTTGTTTTCTATCAGATTATAAAGGTGATTACTAATAACTATAACCCAACCACTATGAGCGGACGAATTGCAGCAGAAGTTGAGGCTAAAGATTCAGATATCAGGATCCAGGCCGATGAATCGCCTTATGTTCATAAAGTGGGGAAGCCTCCAAAGAAAAATTTGTTAGAAGAAATCAAAACCAGCCTCAAAGAAACATTTCTTTCAGATGATCCGCTGAAACCTTTCAAGAACCAGCCCAAGAAGAAAAAGTTTTTTCTCGGATTACAAACCTTTTTCCCGATACTCAGCTGGGGTCGAGATTACAATTTTTCTAAGTTTAAAGGCGATCTCATCGCTGGATGTACCATTGCAAGTCTTTGCATTCCACAGGTAAACATAAAGACCAACTTTACACAATAGAGATGGATGTTCAGCAATAGTAACATTACCATTAGTAGTAATGTTCTTTAATCATTGACATGAAGTGTTTGTGTAGTAATTATTTTGTTTTTTCTTCAGGATATCGGGTACGCGAAACTAGCAAACTTGGATCCACAGTATGGATTGTGTAAGTTTCCTTATAATTGCATGTTATTAATCGACATGCAAGTGTTTTTTCAAACTTTAACCATTCTAAGTTGGCTTGCAGACTCGAGCTTTGTTCCACCTCTTGTTTATGCATTCATGGGGAGCTCAAGAGATATTGCCATCGGGCCGGTGGCAGTTGTCTCTCTATTGCTCGGTTCCATGCTTCGAGAATAGTTTGATACGGTTAAATAAAAACATGAATATCTACGTCTTGCTTTCACTGCAACATGTTTTGCTGGAATCACTCAAGCTACACTTGGGTTCTTCCGGTATGTGTTAATACTGAAAAAAAATAATAATCATTTTGTAGAACATAGGATTATCAATTTTCACAGGATCAGATATATCAAGAACAACAAAGATTGAAACACAAAGAGCTTGCATGATTTCTGATTAGAGTTCGTCACTCTCAAACGTTTACATATGAGCTCATATAGATAGAGCTAGAGGGAAACGTTGTGTTCTTCTGTTGAAACAACACAACCTTTTACAAGTTTTATTAATAAAATTTCGACACCAAACTAACTTGTTGTGTACCAATTTGGATTTGTGATAAATAACCCTTTGAGTGGGTCAAACTCTAAAGAAAATAGAAGGAACATTGAAGAATTTTAGAGAGAGTTTAGACCATTTTCATAATTTCATTAATATCCTAATAATAATAATACTAGTGACTCTTAAATAGCCTTACAAGGAAACATATTGAGAAATAACTACTCCTACTAACATGGAAACTCCTCCCCATGACTCCACTTATTTGACTCAACATATTACTAACCCACAAATACAGTTAACTCTTAATTAATTAAAGAGAAAGGGTACGTAACAATCCATCCCGCTCGAATTCACCTTGACCTCAAGGTGAAACCAGAAAACACTTGGTGACTCGTCATGGAGGTCGCCACTCGATTCTTCCCTTAGCATTTGAACCGGTAATAACGGAACGCCACGGCGGCCGCCATTCGGGGTTCCCGGCTACCACTTTCATCGTTGTCCTAGTTGCTTTTATCGCAATGGCATCTACGGTGGTCACCTTTTGAAATTCTTGAACAATATGATTGACCATTATGTTCTTGGAATCCTCATGGCTAACAATATGGAAGAGAAGAACATTTTGTTCCCCTACACGTGAAGCTTTCTTGTTCAAACCAGAAGTGTTGACAACCATCTTTGGGTTCGGGTTTGAGACAGTTGTGGGTGTGGAATAAGCGGTGGTTGAGGAGGGTTGTCGTAGTGGTGGAGCGGGTGGTGGTAACCGAGGTCGGTTCTTGAGAAGATCAATCATCTCAACAAACATTGACTCGATTCGATCCAACGAATCGTTCCATTCTTGAGCGTCCATAGGAGTGGATCAAGACCGCTCTGATACCACTGTTGTGTACCAATTTGGATTTGTGATAAATAACCCTTTGAGTGGGTCAAACTCTAAAGAAAATAAAAGGAACCTTGAAGAATTCTAGAGAGAGTTTAGACCATTTTCATAATTTCATTCATATCCTAATAATAATAATACTAGTGACTCTTAAATAGCCTTACAAGGAAGCATATTGAGAAATAACTACTCCTACTAACATGGAAACTACTCCCCATGACTCCACTTATTTGACTCAACATATTACTAACCCATAAATACTATTAACTCTTAATTAATTAAAGAGAAGCTAAAAGGGTACGTAACATAACTATACGTAAATTACATAATTGACGCAATAACTTTCATTTCAAACTTGGTTAACAATTATGAGGCTAAAACATTTAATGTGGTCCAAACCTTATATGGTTTTGTTTTTGCTTCTTTTACAGATTGGGTTTTCTGATTGATTTTCTGTCACATGCTGCTATTGTTGGGTTCATGGGGGGAGCTGCTGTTACCATTGCACTTCAGCAACTTAAAGGGTTGTTTGGCATCAAGAACTTCACAAAAAAGACTGATGTTGTTTCTGTCATGCGTTCTGTGGTCAACTCAGCACATCATGGGGTGAGTCAAACTCTTGATTTTTACGAGGATGGGTAGGTTAGGTGATAAAGATAGCAAAGTATCATTATAGTTGGATGATAGGACGGATCGAATGTATAAAAAATAAGCTCAAGCTTGACCCCTAATTTTTAGGGTTTAACTCGGTTTAATTTTCAGGTTTTAACAAGGATAGTAAGGAAGCAGTATACATGAAAGGATTTATTTTTCACTAAAACTCACTCCAACTCAAACATGTGTGATCGAGTGCCTTTTAAAAATCGTATACAAAGAATGTGTCATCATATTCCCACGTGTTAAATATCCTAAGCAAAATACATTCTTATTTTTTCATGAATAGGAGCCGATTTTATAATTCTCTTTAGACCACTAAAAAGGCTATCACTATAGGTAATGTGTCAACTTAACAAGTTAAAATAGGTCGACTCACGTTTGGTTGACCCACATACATCTTATCAATTTAAAAGATTTAACAGATAATTAATTAATGTGTTCGTTATGATTACATTGTAAAAGATTTAACCCTTGAACAGTCATTATGATTATAAACATACATTTATTTATTTATTTATTTTTTCATTTTCCCTAATTTAACTTTTCTTTTTCTTCAGTGGAACTGGCAAACATTACTGATAGGAGTTTCCTTCTTGATTTTTCTTATGGTAGCAAAGTTCATTGTAAGACCAGTCTTTCGGTTCTTGATCTCAAGAATTTACATTTTTGACATATATTCACCTTCAGTTTCCAATTTGATCATGGCAAAAGGAACAAGAAACTATTTTGGGTGCCTGCCATAGCTCCACTGATTTCTGTCATCGTCTCAACATTTTTCGTGTTCATCACTCACGCCGAGCGTCATGGTGTCGTGATTGTAAGTTTATCAGTCTATTGTTGCAGCAACCAGCATTGACTTGCTACTAAAATGGCTTGCTAACTATCCTCAGGTACGCCATATTGAGCAAGGAATCAATCCACCTTCCGTGGGCAAAATTTATTTCAGTGGGCCATACCTCACCAAAGGTTTTCAGATCGGAGTCGTTGCCGGATTAATTGCTCTAACGGTAATATACCACACTATGTAATTTGGAAACTTTGAGATATGAATGAGTTATATAATCATTAAGGCTCGCAATTTTTGACACGAACATGTTAACACGACACGACATGTAATTAACGTGTCCCGTGTTTGACCTTAACAAGTTTCGTGTCTTAAATAGGTTGACACGTTAGGGACATGTTAAATTCGTGTCTTAACGGGTTGAAAGACATGTTAACTTGTTAAGACATGTTAACTTGTTAAGACCCGTTAGGGACATGTTAACACTTAACATCCTATTTGCATTTAGATCTAGGCCAATTCCATTAATTAATTTCGCTTTTATGGTTTTTTGTTTTAAAAAGGTTTTGAATTTATTATGTTAATGGATGTTATGATTGGACATTTAAAATTTTATTAAGTTTTGGCATTTTTTTTCTTTTATTACATATGTTATATTTATTCTCTCTTTAAACAGGTTTCTAAACATGTCCCTTAAAAAGTGACCTGTTTCTAAATAGGTCGTGTTCGTGTTTGGAAAAAAAATGACACGATTAGTTATCGTGTCGTGTTCGTGTTAAACACAGCAGGTCATCGTGTCTTATCGTAACGTGTCTTATCGTGTCGTATATGACATGTTATGTCATCCCTAATAGTCATTATATAAATTACAGGAAGCTGTAGCAATTGGAAAAACATTTGCTGGAATGAAGGATTATCAGTTAGATGGAAACAAAGAAATGGCGGCACTAGGCTCTATGAACATTATTGGTTCAATGACAAATTGTTATGTGGACCCAAATATAGTTAATTCAGCTATCAGGTTATTTTCCGTCTGTAACGGGTCAAGCAAGTTAGAATCTAAAAAAATTAACCAATAAGAAAATAATGTATCCGGGTCCGATGACGGATCTAAGAATTTTTTCCTATGGTGTCATTTTTTTCGCTACTCGGGCTTATAGTAACCTGGAGTCAAAATTTCCGGATCGGGTCGGGTCAAATTACATAATTAAAAGCCAATATCATAATAAAATACAATTAATGTCATTGAAAAAACATAATAAAAACCAAAGTTATTTGAAATATATAAAAAAATACATTTTATAGTTGGTCCCTACATGTTTTAATGTTTTGAAAACGATTCATAATGTCTTCAATCGCAATTCGCAATTTTTGCAAAGAACTATTTTTCAATATAACAAATGCAAGCATTGTTTAAGAAATCATCACTCATCTGATTACGCAAATCGTTTTCACATGCTTTATAGAAGAAAAACATCTCTCAGCATGTCGTTGCAAACGAAAAAACTAGTTAGGTTAAATAATTGGTTTAAACTAATAAGACACCTGAGGTATCCAAGACTTCATTAAAATAGGGGAGGTCTTGGTTCTAGTCTCACTTGTGAGAAAAAGGGATTCTAGGTTGGCCACGGCGTTCTCTCACTTATAGTGAGTTTGCTCCTGAGGGTGGTGGAGATTATTGGGTGAGTCAGTGACCCGTCAGTAATCCAAATTGTTGTAAATTTAAAAAACTAACATGGGTCTTTAATGATTTAAAATCCACTATTAAAAATTAAATAATTGTGCTTAATTTTTAAACTCTAATTTTTTTATTATCATGTAAAACGTTTAAATAACTTTATTTCTGTGGTAAAAAATATATATAGTTCTATCATATCAATGGGGTCAATGTTTTTTTTTATAAAACCAATGTTGTCAATTGTAAATAAAACAATGGTGTCGCTAAAAAATTTCCTAATACATGTTACACATGAGACGCGGGTGTCAGGAGAACCCTTCACCCTAATGTGGCTTTGCCACTATCCGGGTCAATTTCCCATGATGAACATATTGTTATGGTGTTGCATGGCCGTTTTCCCGATCAGCTATCAATTACATGGCAGGTTGCAATACCGCGGTGTCGAATATTGTGATGTCTATGATTGTGATGCTGACTCTTTTTGTGATCACTCTGTTGTTTTAGTATACCCCGAATGCTATACTAGCCTCCATCATTATATCCGCGGTCCTCGGTCTCATTGACTTTGACGCAGTGGTCCTACTTTGGAAGATCGATAAGTTTGACTTTCTAGCTTGTATGGGAGCCTTTTTCGGTGTGGTTTTTGTTTCGGTTGAGATAGGCCTCCTCGTCGCAGTAAGTAACAACATTGTGTACTAGATTAAAAACTTGAAAAATCTTATATTGATGAAAAGTTTGGTAAAGTTAAGGTTAACTTTTTTATAGGTGAGCATATCTTTTGCCAAAATTCTTTTACAAGTAACACGGCCACGGACTGCAGTGCTCGGTAAGATCCCGAAGACAAGTGTTTACAGGAACGTAGATCAGTACCCAGCCGCAACTAGGGTCCCCTGTGTTCTAATAATTAGGGTTGATTCAGCTATTTACTTCTCGAATTCCAAATACATCAAAGAGAGGTATGGAAAATTGAAATATTTCTTTTCTGCTTTTAGGTATTTGGGTGTAAACAAGTGTAGCCTCTCCTGATTTACTCGAGATCGGCTTGCTAAAAGTTAAAAAAAAAAAATCTGAGCTTAAAAGAGCTTGAGCTTTTATATTAGGGAAAACTTTATAAAAATGTAACCAATTTTCAAAACTGTCACAGTTAAGTCACTCGATGTTCTTTTTACTCGATTTAGTCAATCAACTGTAAGGAATATGTTAATCCTATATAATTGACTTATTTAATTGGTTAAAGTGCTTATGTTGCATTTTAAAATTTTTATTTTTTTAAAATCTGATATATTAGAAACATAACTGATTACTAAAATTTTCAAAAATTAAAAGTAGGTTTGAAAATTCGTGTTCCCAAACATACTTTTCTAAAAGGAAACTAAAAGGAAAAACCATAAACTTAATGTACGATTACTAAAATTACTTTTCCAAAATTCAATTCATATTCCTAAACAAAAAATAAAATTCCAATTCATAGCTTACTCTACCAAAAGTTCCAAAAATTTCCTTTTCGAAGCTTCTGTTAATATTAAAAAAATTTAATAGGTTTTATAATTTTATTATTAATTAAAATTTTAGTAATCATGTATGTTTCTAATATATAGAATTTTAAAAAAAAAATTTTAAAATGTCCTATAAGCACTTTAACTTGTAAAACATGTCAATTATATAGGACATGCGAATTTACAAAAATGTAAAAAAGAACATGATGCATTGATGTAATAGTCTATAGTAATAAATAAAGGTTTTGGTATGATACTTGTCACTCTATTATGCATCCTCATCTTTTTTTCCCCGCATCTCTCTCCTATTAATTATACACATTTTCTTTAATTGTTTTATATATTTTTTTTGTTTTTCGCATCTCTCTCTCTTATTAAATAATAATGATTTCCATAAATAGTTTTATAAAATGTTTTTTATTTAAAAAAATAGGTTTGTTCACAAAATATTTTTATAAATTGAACATTTTCTTTCATTATTTTTATAAAATATTTTAAAAAATAACTAAATAACGTTTTTATAATTTTCAATGTTATAGAAACATCATTTTGAAGAATTAACTTTCAAATCTATACTATAAATAAATAAAGGTTTTTGTGAGTTAATTTTCCCGCCTCTCTCTCTTATTAATTGCAAAATCTTTCTTTAATTATTTTTTAATAAGTTTCTTGTGGAAAAATAATTAATATCTATAATATATCTATACTCTATAATAAATAAAGGTTTTAGTGAGACAAACTTTCGCGCCTCTCTCTCATACTAATTGCACAAGTCTTTTTTAATTGTTTTTAATAATTTTTTTGTTTTTCGTCTCTCCTGTTAAATAAAATTAATAATTTTTATAAAATATTTTTTATTTAAAAAAATATAGCTTTGTTCATAAAACATTTTTAGAAATTGAGCATTTTTTCATTCTTTTTTATAAAAACATTTTTAAAAAGTAACTATATTACGTTTCTAAAATTTATATTAAAAAACTATGTAATATACCATAAATGTATACTATATAATAAATAAATGTTTTTCATGTCACGTGTCACCTCTACATTTATTATCATCATTTTTTTCTCGTCTCTCTCTTATTAAATACACTTTTATATTTTAAAAATAATATATTTTTAAACAAAATAAATACTAATCTTTATATTAATAAAATCTCCTGACATATTTTGACGAGTGTATGTGTTAACAGATTATATTGTATTCCACGAGTTTATTCAACCCATGTAAAACACGAGTTTTTAAAAATTATTTTTTTATTACTTAATATATAATATTATATTTATTCAACCCGTGTAATGCACGAGATTTTAACCTAGTTAGTAATTTATTAAAAGATATGGGTGCATTTAATAAGAGAGAGAAGCGGGAAAAGAATGATGAGATTGAATATGGTGGCGACACGTGTCACACAATAACCTTTATTTATTATATAGTATAGATTTTACATATTAATACATTTTTACACCTGTAAAATATATACATATCGATTTAAGATTTTTATGTATTGATATTTTTCACCCGTGTGTAGACACGGGTTCTAAGCTAGTTATGGAATATTATGAACTATAACTTTTTTTTTCATTTTTGATATTATTGATTTATTATTTAAAGTCGTTACTTATACATTATTTCAGTCTTGAAAAATTCTTATAATTTTATGAATTTTTTTATTTTTATTGTTCAACTCGTGTAGTACACGTGAATCTAACCTAGTGTTATATAAAAAAAGGGTTTTGATTTGGATTAATTTTGACGTAGTTAATGAGTTAACACAATAACAGAAGATTAAAAGAAAAATCATTGTTAATAAGAAAACTAGACTACTATTCCCCCTTAATTTTAAAATGTTAATAACTTTTTTCATACGTTGTCATTTAAAAAAATATTACACCATAGACTTAAAGCATTTTTTTATCTTTAATTCGAGTACAATATTGTTATATTAAAGATAAGTTTTTTTAACATGCCGAATTTATTCGATACTACATATATTTAGTATAATGATAATACATATATATATAGCATGATCATAAAACATATATGTAGTAACAACATGCAGTATAATGATACTACATATATGTAGTATCGAAAAAGTTCGACACGCTAATTTCTTGTTTTTTTATTATAGCAATATTATATTCAAAATAAAGATAAAAAATGCTTAATATATATATATATATATATATATATATATATATATGAATATAAAAATACATAAATAAAAATAATTAAATAATAAAAAAATAATAAACAATTCGAGTTCGAGCTTAAAAACTACTCACGATCCAAGCTCAAAATTAGGCAAGCTCGGGCTCAACTCGTCAAGTTGCACCCTCTACACATTATCTTATATGTTGCTTTAATCATTTGTAATTCTTGTTATAGGATTTTAAGGTGGCTAATAGAGGAGGAAGAAAATTTTAAAAATCAACCAAGAGTCGAGTATTTAATCGTTGATATGTCACGTAAGGGGCATTATGTAATTTCGCTGTTAAAGATTGAACGAAATATGTTTTACATGATTTTCTTTTGCTTGATGCAGCTGTTACTGATATTGATACCAGTGGCATTAATGCCTTGGAGGAACTGCATTCTAGTCTCCAAAAGAGAGATGTTCAGCTTATTTGAACAAATCCAGGCCAAACCGTACTCGATAAGCTGCATGCATCTCAATTTGCAGATCATATCGGAGAAAACAAGATCTTCCTAAGTGTTGCTGATGCTGTTCTAACATTCGCTCCAAAGATGGAACAAGCATGAAACACGACTTCTTTTTGTATCTTCTGGTTTGCACGATTCAGTTATGATTTATTTTCATTTGAAGAAGATTTACGGTTTGTGAAAAGAGCAATGAGGAGGTAATCGGGATGAAGCTATACAATTTGAGCAACTAATACCTGTTATACCCCTATGTGTGTGTGATATTGTTTGATGCTATTATCAACTATAAAGATTTGTATGCTCTTTGGATTATTGTCTTTTGCTTGAATGTGTTGTAGTTACTAACCATCAACATTTTTGGATCGCATAAAAGTAGAATACAATGAAAATATAATAGAGACTACAAGTACATCAAATATCAGTGGAAGATACATGTAGCAGATCTAAGTATATAAAAACATAACCTGTAAAAAAAATTCAATTTCAGCTCCACGTGCTAGATCACAATAAAGATCAAATGAGTATGCTCAGTATGAATAGAAGTAAATAGATAGTAGCATACTGAGAAAAACCAAGACGATCGACATGGGTAGCCCGGATGAACCAGAGTTTTGGGAAGCATGTGTAGGAGGAATAGCCATTGATGAATTAGATCCAGCCTTGGTTGGAGCCTCATCTACTGTCATTGGTGCTGGAACTGCAAGTCATAATTACAAACATGATTCAAGAACCCAATGTACAACCATTTATGCAGAGGTACAAGTTTTCTAGCATTATGATTAGTGATTACACAAAATTCTAATCAGGGTTTCTCTGGTTTGAAGGGTGGGCTGTTGAGAATAGGAAAGTCCAGGTAAGGTACAACTGCTAATGAGCAATGTACAAATCATTTTAGCATTGTTTTTCAATAGAACAATAATGTAGTGAGGTGTTCATGGTCAATTAACTTTCAAGCAGAACATATAAGTCACATATAAGGGTGCTAAACAAGTCATGTTCGCTGATCGGGGAGAAGCGAACATGAAAATTTGACACAAAACCGAATACAACACAAACCCGAAAATTGTGTCATACACGTGAACCCGAACACGACACGAATATTCACGGGTGACACAAAACATGACCCGTTTAACCCGAACTTTTTTTATTTTTGCATATTAATACTTTAAAGAGTAAATTACACTTTTGGCTCTTGTGGTTTGAGTACTTTAACCTTTTTAATCCAAAAATGAATCTTTGAACATATCAAGACTCGCGGTTTGTATTTTGTAACAATTTCAGTCCCTAACAGTAACTATGTTAAATGTATGGACATTTTCGTCATTTTATATGTAAAGGACTAGTTTAACATTTTCAGTCCAATTTTTTTTTAGATTTTTCATAAAAACTTTTTTTTAACTTATTTAAAAACAATCTTTTAAAATTTTCAAAATCATTTTTTTTAGTTTTTTTTCATGAAACATTTTTTAACCTTTTTAAAAGTACTTTTTTTTTAATTTTTCATAGAAACGCTTTTAAAAAAAAATGTTCTCTTTTTTACCTTTTTAAAAATCATTTTTTTTTATAAAAACGTTGTTTTAGCTTTTTCAAATATGTTTTTTTACCTATTTTGAAAACGTTTTTTTTTAACTTTTTAAGAATGCATTTTTTTATATTTATTTTAAAAAGGTTTTCTCTTATATTTTTTTACAGAAATTGTTTTTTTCAAACCTTTTAAAATTTAATTTCAGAACTTTCTTTTTAACGGAACAAACGACTAGGGCATATTCTACTTGAAAGTAGGCCTATAACAAATGAACACGAATGGGGCATGTTCATGCGTCTTCATTAAGAAAACAACGCGCTTGTGTTCGTGTTCGTTCATGCTCGCTTGTTAATAGTATAAACGAACGGTTCACGAACATAAATGAACATAATTAAACGAGCATATCTGAAATAACATAAATGAACGAACGTCGATTCAAGTATAACATGGTCTGTTCATGTTCATTAGGTTCGTTTATTGACCTAGTTTCAAGTAGATAATGGATCGATCGTTTGTTCGGTTAAAGATAATGCTTAGAAATTATATTTCAAAAGGTTAAAAACACTTTCTCTAAAAAAACATATAAGAGAAATCTTTTAACATAAAATTATGAGTAAATTATACAAATCGTCTTTTATGTTTATACAATTTTTCAAAAACTGTCCTTTAGCAAAAAAAATTGACAGATATCATCCTTTACGTTTACAAATTTTGCATGTTACGTTCTTTGCCCCTAACCCAGTTAAATTTTTTCGTTAAGTATAGTCATGTGCAAGACACATGAGGGTAATTTGGTCTTTTTACCCATTTATATAAAAAACCAAAAAAAATTAAAACATGAAACCATCAAAATTTGGGAGTTCCCCCCTATTCCACCATTACCACCGGATCCAAGCTCCAATCCGTCCATCCCTTCTAGTTGCGTGTCCAGTTCCCAGGTTGGTGAAATATTTCACCTGGGCAAGGTGTGGGAAGCCGATTGGGCGCCGGAAACCCAAAACTCACGTTCAAGTACGCAAACTTAGTCTCGTCAACGTCGCCGGCAGACTCCCATAAATCTGATTATCATTCAAATCTGTCGGTAGAGGTGGATGGCACCGTTTTGATAATTGAGAGAGAGAGAGAGAGAGAGAGCGAGCCAACCAGAGAGTGAGAGGTGGAGTCGGCCACCTTCGGCGGACCTTCGCGTCGGCGACTCAGCAACCCCACCATCGTCCCTTCCACCTTTCCCCTACAGCTCCAACTGCAAACCCTAAACCTCTAGGGAGAAGCTTCAAAGAGGAACAGATGGCAGTGGTAAGTAAAATTACAAAATCACTTTTTTCTTAATTAAAATATTTTTAAATAAATAAGTAAAACTATAAATCATATCCAGCGCTTTGCGGCGGGAGGTGGACCCTAAACGGTTGAGGCGGTGGCATTAGCGTGGCTAAACAGAAAAAAAATGTAGTTAACCACATAAAAGAAACGTATGAAGTTACGACGACTCGTTAGTGGAGGTCGAAACATAGATAAAAAATCGTTAGATAACGGTACCAATATTTTTCAGTCGGTGTCGATCTCATTCTTTACGGGTGTCGGTCGATATAACTCACGATTCCTATAAAAAAATTTATTTTAAATACGACTCCGTTTTTAACAAAATTTACATCGGGGCGTTAAAAAAAATAAACAAACAAACGCGAAAGTTATTGAGAAAAAATCAGATCATATATATACTACAGGGGGTAAACTTGAAAAACTTAAGAGAGTCAAAGTTAAACTTGAGAAAGTAGAGGGGTGACTTTTGCCATTTGCAAAAGTGAGGGGGGAGATCATGTCGTTGGCAAAATTTGTGATTAAGAGTATACTAAAAATTATGACCCGCATATTGCGGCGGGGTCGTACAGTGGCGTTAACGTGGTTAACTATATAATTAAGTCCGTGTGTTTGTGAATCTCGTTACACGTGATGCAGCTGTTATATTAACGTCGTTAAGTACGCTGTCATTAGTATACCACGCTCTGTGGCGAGAAGCAGAACTTAAACGGTTGAGCCAGTGAAAATAACATCGTTAAGCCAAAAGCGACTCGATTAGGCAATAAAAAGAAATGTAAAAAAAACCAAAGAAAAGAATTAAAAAAAAATTATGTAACAAAAGATAGGTGACATGTGGCATGGCAGTGAGGAAAAACACATGGTTTAAATATTTTACAAAGTTCAGGGAGGACTTGTGGTAGATAATTGTAAATGAGTATAACAAAATTTATACTGTGATGCAAAAAAAATATTAAAGACAACAAATTAATTTTTTTAAAGGTATATTTGAATATTTAGAAAATTAAGCGGTATTATTTAAAAATATAAAAATTGAGAGGGTGTATATGAGAAAAGTAAAAAACTATATATATATTATTGGTCGCCGACATTGATAAATGAGAGTAAGAGGAATTACAAAACTACCCTCATGTGCGTTGCATATGATCAGACTTAACTGGAAAATTTTACTGGGTTAGGGCCAAAGGACGAAACGTGTAAGATTTGTAAACGTAAAGGATGATCTCTGACAATTTTTAGACTAAAAGACAATATCTGAAAAAGGGTATAAATATAAAGGACGATATCTGTAATTTACTCTGAAATTAACAAAAAAAACATTTTTAATAAAGTAAAAAAACATAAAATAAAAAATAAAATAAAATAAAACGCTTTTAAAATATTTAAAAAACGTTTTATGAAAAAAAAAAAAAAAACGTTTTTAAATAAGTTAAAAACGTTTTTAAAGAAGTAAAAAAAACGTTTTTAGAAAAAAAAATTAAAAAAAGTTTAAAAGAAAGTTTTTAAATAGAGTTTAATTTCGTTTTTGCTTCCTGTGGTTTGACCATTTTAATTATTTTGCTCCAAAAGTTTGAAAATGACCAAAACACTCCTTAAGGTTAATATTTTGTTGTCATTTTGCTTCCTGACACTAACTTTGTTAAGTATTTAGTTAAAATTAAAGGCATTTTAGTAATTAATTAATTTATATCGTTAAAAATTAACTAAATCTCATCGAAAATTCCCTGCCTTCAGGGGGTGTTTGGATTTACTTTTCAAACAACTTATTAACTTTTTACCTTTTTTAAAAAGGTAATAAGTTAAAAGTTTGTTTGGATAATTGATGAAAAAGTTAGTTTTAAAAGGATAAAAAAGTTGTTTTTGAGAAATATGTATTTTTTACTTTTGAAAGAAGTCAAAAGTTGTTTTTGATAAGTAATAACACCCCTCATTCGCCTCTTTTCGAACATAGTTTTGGAGACCTTCCAACAAATCTCATCGAAAATAGTTTTTGACACCTTCCAACAAATCCTTTCCTTTCATCAGGTATCAATAATCGCTAACAATTTAGATTCAAATCTCACATCGATTAAACGAATCAATCAAAATTTTTATTTCGTTTGTTTTAATCTCGTTTTTGGATTAGATTGTTGATTCTATACGAAACCTGTGAACATCTTTTGTTTTTAATCGGATACTGGAATCAGTAAATGGAGAATTCGACCGAGGAATGTGCGAGAGGTTAATTGAAAAGCGGGCCGGATTTAGCGTATGATTGTCGGTTTAGTGGCAGTGATACGACGACGTCTCACTCATCATCGGAAAATGGATCTGTTTCGTTGAGTGGATTTTGGTTGAAGCATCGAGATGGCGTTAGCTGCAATCAACTCCAGAAGGTTCTTAATTAGATTTGTGAAAGAGAGAGTGACTCTATACAAATTATCAAAATACCCTTAATTTTAACTTAAATATTTAACAAAGTTAGTGTCAGTGAGCAAAATGACATTGTAACCATAAGAAGTGTTTTGACCATTTTCAAACTATTGGGACAAAAGAGTTAAAATGGTCCCATAACGAGAAAAAAGGAAGTTAACTCTTTTAAATAAGTTAACATAAAAAGTTAAGAGATTTAATAATATTGAATGAAATGGTTAAAAAATAAAAATCTCATAGCTTGTTATGTTAAAATATTATTTTTTTTTGTATTAAAATGGTTAAACTATCCAAACCACCAATGGTGGACCTATGTATCGGGTATGGGAGCAGCCGCCCTCTATGAATTTTTTTTTTATAGTATTATACTAGGTTAGAAACTCTTGTATTAGACGAGTTTGAATCAATAAAATATTAAACATTTATTAATAAGTGAAAAAAACAAAGAAATAGTTGAGAAAAGAAATATTAAATAAATAAAATATTCATAAAGTAAATATTCAGAACGAACATAATAAACAATTGGGAAAAAATAAGTAAAAAAATTCAGTCAATTACTTATTTATTAGCCTTTTAAAATAAATATTACTTATTTATTAGGTATAGCTTTGTCTCACATAAAAATAAGCCGGAAAATTTTTAAACGATTACAAGAATCTTGAGTTCATATAAATATGACACGTGACGCAACCAATTACTTATTTATTACATATGGTTTAGTGTCAAATATAACTAAATTTTATATTATTCTGATTATAATATAACAATATAAATACATTTATTTACATGAAATTTAAACTTAAGGCGACTTTCAACCGATATGCCTTCTCATTTTATACTTTTGATTGATTTTTAACCATTTGACCCGCTAGAGATAAATCATAACTTAAATCGACTCGTTCTTAAGAAAGTGGGTCGAAGTTGCCATATCTACAAAACATATATAAACATATACAAAAAACTAAAATAAGTAATGATATAAATCGAAATATGAATAAAATAAAATAATTACTTAAATGCTTTCGATTATAATGATATGATAAAAAATACAGTAGGATATAACAAATATTAGAAATTTGGATATAAATATATGATTGAATGTTTTTTTAATTAGATCTTACATAACTATAAAATTGTTTGCAGTGTGTAGAATTTAATATGATTTATGATAAATAAAATTTTGAATTCAAAAATCTGTAGATAAAAATTGAAACGAATAATTATCTACTTGTCTAAAATAGTTGAATTTATTAAAATGTACAAAGAGTCTGGTAATATAATAATTATTCATAATACAATTTATTTTTAAAAAATAATAAGTCAGGAATTATAACTATGCATGATTAGTTTTATATTAAGTTTATTTAGTTATAATATAATAACTATACTTAATTAAATTTATTTTGTTTCCTAATAGAGTTATTACTTAATATAATTATTTAATAAAAGAGAAAAACATAAAAATTAGTATTTAATAGGGGAGAGAGGCTGAAAAATAATGTTGAGAATAAACCAGAGAGTGACATGTGTCACATCATATTTTCATTTATTAGATAAGTGAGATACGCGTTAAAATCCCGAACATCCCCATAAAATTTTGTAATCGCCCTCCGATTCCCCCCCTGAAAAGTTTTTGTGTTATATACGCAGTATACATCTTTAGTCAACAGACCTAAAAAAATTCCGACCCCCATGAAAAAAATTTCTGGGTCCGTCGCTGCAAACCACATGAGCCGAAAAGGTAATTTACTCTACTTTAAAATTATTAATATATAAAATAAAATAGAAATGCATATAAATTAATTACATTAATTTATAAAAAATTATGTCATTATCTTTTGAATTAGAATACCCAACGAGGTTAATTTATGTCATAAAACATATTTTAAAAAAAAACCCTTTAAACGGTAATTCAAACCATATATTAGTTTTAGGGCATGTTTGAGATTACTTTTGAAAACTATTTATTAGCTTTTGTAAAAAGTTAATAAGTAGTTTTGAAAAATAAGCTTTTGTAAAAAGTTAATAAGTAGTTTTGAAAAATAAGTAGGAGTCACAATTTTATTCTATTAGACGAAACTTTTTAAAAGGCGAAGATCTACTTTTAGCCGTCTAATAGATGGCTATAGCCGGCTAAAGACATTAGACTGCTTAGCCAGCTATAACCGTCTATTAGATGGCTAAGTCTACCACGTGTCACAATTTTATTGGTTCGTACTCTGACAAATGGAATGTTGGCACGAAAATTTTAGCCAGCTAGCTTAGCCGTCTGTCATGACCAATGTCCATGAAACAATATGTTAAATATGGATGTCAATTTTTGAAAATTTTTCTGATCAAATGTCCATTTTCGAATTTTACAAGTTATTATATATGGTCAAAATAGAAACAAAAATAGCAATGTATTCACCAAATTTAGGATGAAATGTTTAGTCATTTTAATGCTACAAACTAATCCGGATGTACATACCAGGAGCTGTGGCGGTTCCAAGATGAACTGTAAACATTTTAAAAAAATTAGGGTTTTATCGAGGTTTCAAAAACTGCAGAAAACAGAGAAATACAAGAAAATCAGAAACAGATTAGCTTACTTCCACAGTCACTAGCAGAGGGAGCATTGATATGGCAAGAAGAGGGCAAAGCTAGGGCTGTTGTCATATTCAATAACAGCCCTAACTGAGCACTGTTTTTTAACGCTTCACAAAAACACTGTCCGTCTGTTTTCAACGCCAATTTTAGACCTGAACAGCATGTTCCTTCCGGTTTCTTTACAGCGCCGGCGGTCACGTACGGCAAGCAGTAGATTAGCTTACTTCCACAGTAACTAACAGAACTGATATTGCAAGCAGAGGGTAACGCTATTGCTCTTGTCATATTCAATGACAGGCCTAATTCAACACTGTTTTTTAATGCTTCAAATAAACACTGTCCGTCTGTTCTCATCACCGTTTTTAGACCAGAACAGCAACTTCCTTCCGGTTTCTTTACAGTGCTCCCGGCGGTCACGTACGGCACGCAGTCTGCCATGTTTAGTAAAGCCGTTGAGCAGTACGACACCGGCGCCGGCGCCGGCGCCCCGGTGTGGTGTGCCGACTCGACCATGTGCACATTAATTGCCACGGCAGAGATGCATAGAATCAGAACAGCGGTGGTGCCTGCCATTTTCGCCGGAGAGATGATTTCAGACGTGGGTTTTTCGGAGAAGATGGTGAGAATATGAGGTGTTTAATAACGAGAAAGTTGTTTTTTTTATACTAAAGTAGATGTTACACCATCGATTCGCGACGGGTGTCGGACCCATCTTTAATAAAATTTAAATAAAAACGTTTGCGCAATAGTAAATATATGGTTAGTAAACGAGAAACATAAAACTAAATAATAAAAAAGAAAAAAATCAAAATAAATAATTTACCGGTTCGGGTTATCGAAAACCATAAAAAACGAATACCGATACGTGTTCCAATAATACAAATACCGACAATAATGTTGTTCGCTTATAATAGGTTTTGGTCGTCACGGTACCACAACTGTAACGACACTCGCTATAGGCAACGATACAAAAAAAAACTCGATTTTGAATACAATTCCGTTTTCAAAAAAAATTATATCGGAACATTGTAAAAAACTAAAAACAACCGCGTCCTCCGTATTCTGAAAAAAATTAACGAACGAAAGTTATCAAAAGAAAATAAAATTAATTGAAAATGAAACAAGATAAAAATGTATATTATATTTAGTATAAAGGTTTAAAATAAAAAATAAGAAAGAATTACGTGTCAATTAATCAGAGGAATTGCCACGCGGCTTGTGCTTTAATCTTATTTTTAATTGGCATAATTGGTTCTTGTTTTGTTATTATTTGAGTTTTAGGCTTTGACTACAAATTAGTGTGAAATGAAATTGAAAAAAATATTAAAATGGACATCTATATCATTTATATCGTGAAACAATAGACGGTATAAATTTTTGTGCCCATATTACTGTTTTCAGAGTACAAACCAATGATTAGTCGGCGTCTTTTCTGAAAAAGAGAATATAGGCATGTAAATTTATGTCGGCTAAACATAGCTCTTAGCCTGGTCACGTGATGAATTGCCATTAGTATGTAGTAAAAAGAAATGTAAACACGAAAATTTATGCCGGTTATTATGAGAGAGTGTACATGATTCAGCGGGCTAAATAAACATGTTTATTTAAAAAAAAACTATTTTAACCAAATGTCAATTTTGGTGTTTTTCCCAATGAATTTGACCATTATTTCACTTTTTCTTGTCAATTCATCTCTTTTGTACGGCATGTTGGCCACAAACCCTCGCTCACGGGTTTCTTTTTCTACTTAAATTATACGTCACTGTAAGGATGTTGTTTCCTCGGTTTTTCATATTCACAAAAAATAATAAAAATATAATTTTCCTCATATTCTACAGTACAAAAATCTGGCACCAATTAGAAACCACTTTACTTCAATACATCAAATAAAAATGATTAAATTACCCCCAAACCAACTCATGAATGGATTTTGCAAATTAATGATTAGTCGGCGCCTTTTCTTTAAAAGAGAATATGGGCATGTAAATTTATGTCGGCTAAACATAGCTATTAGCCTGGTCACGTGACGACTTGACATTGGTATGTACTCTGTAAAAAGAAATGTAAACACGAAAATTTATGCCGGTTATTATGAGAGAGTGTCCATGATTTAACGGACTAAATAAACATGTCCATTTAAAAAAAAATTATTTTAACCAAATGTCAATTTTGATGTTTTTCCCAATGAATTTTACCATTATTTCACTTTTTCGTGTCAATTCATCTCTTTTGTGCATATATTCACGGCATGTTGGCCACAAACCCTCGCTCACGGGTTTCTTTTTCTACTTAAATTATATGTCACGGTAAGGATGTTGTTTCCTCGGTTTTTCATATTCACAAAAAATAATAAAAATATAGTTTTTTTCGTTCTTTATTCTGTTTTTATATAATTTAAACCATATTGCTACTTACAAAAAAAATAATAAAAATATAACTTTTTTAAATTAAATAATATATTTTATCTATTTAAAGCATATTGCTATTTATAAAATCAAAAATATACATTCAGTTTTTTCATTTTGGATAATACATGTTACTTTCTCATGCAATAAACCATATTGCTATAATAATAATAATAATAATAATAATAATAATAATAATAATAATAAAAATATAGTTTTTTTCGTTCTTTATTCTGTTTTTATATAATTTAAACCATATTGCTAAGAGTCGAATGTGAACCAATACAAAAGAATGAATAAAATACTGACACAAAACGCAAGGTACAGTCAAGACTCGATAGCTTACTTGAATACCAAACCCTCAACCAATCCAATGTATTATATCTATATTAACCGGGTCATTGGTATCACCAAGTTTTGTATAAAGACGTACAAACTTGAATGGATGTTTAAGCAAGATGTTTTGCTTAAGCCATCCACAAAATTTAAGACTTTTAAAACAAATGGAAATTAAATACTCTTGTATTTTTTAAATAATTTATAATTAAGATTCTTTAAAAATATAAACACAACTTTTCATTAATTAAGCCATATGACTACACCAAGCTTCATTATTCACCCAAGTGATACAAGAGAAATTTTCAAGAATGACCATACACAATCACTAGGTAATATAAATATCATGGAATGATCCAAGCATTCAAACCAAAGCCAAAAGTGTTACGATTATGATGTGTCTCTTGATCTTAGGTGATATGACTAACTCTCTCTCTCTCTCTGCTCTACTCTTTCCTTGGAGAAACCTTGAAGGACTCTCCACAATTTACTTGTTGAAATGAGGAGTCAAGCCTTCTTTTTATAGGCTGAGTCCGGGGGAGGCACGACTGTGCTTCCGTATGAACGGACGTGCCTTCGTGGTACTTGTTAATCTATGTTGTCCATGTGTTTATGTCTAGTCATTTTTTCTTTTTTTGGAGCCGCTTTGACGGGCCAAACTTGCTCTAAGAACATTTCCAACTCATTCTCTATCCTCATCTATATCCTTAAATTATGGAAAAATCATCTAAAAACCCACTCTATCCCATTCCCCATCCTCCATATCATATCCTTATATTTTTAGAAAAAACTAAAGTGAATCCCATATTCACTATTCATCACCTCCAAAACTTTTAAATTTAATTATTTAAATTCTAATTTATTTTATAAAACGCCATAACTTATGTTTCTAACTTTTTTTAACTATTTGTCATTATTTTTTAGAAAAACTATAGTAATTAACTTATATTTTAAATGCTTTGATTCCGTTTTATTTAAAATCTTTACAAATTACGTAAATTCACATTTACTTTATTATTTAAACTTTTATTTAAAATATTTAAGTTTGTGAACATTACGATCTTTATATTCATTACATTTGAATGCTTAATATTTACATTTTACTATTTTTTAAATCGATCTGTCATAACCCGAATCAAAATGAACATTTTCATATGGACCCGTTCTATAAAAAATTATTACAAATCAATATAAAAGAAAACGACAATAAGAAAAAAATAGTTATTAGCTAATATTGTAAATGGGAGAAAGAAAGGAAAAAAAACAATATAGAGATATAGATGGAGAATGAGATGTGGAAGATTTTAAAAAAATGAGAAATAAATTTAAAGAAAGCTGATTTTTAATTAAATTACAAGGACCAATATGAGGAATCATATGTCCCAGCGGGTCTATGGATCAATCTCAGACGAGTAACACGACACGAACTCGTAGGGTGCAATTAAACAAATACGTGCGTATGTAATGATAAGAACATAATGAAACACAAAGACACACAAGATTCCAAATTATCTCTGTTATTGCTCTGAATACAATGCATACAAGTGTTCACTTCTGATTACAATTCCAAACTAATACGCACTATATATAGGCAACAACAATACCACAGGCGGACTTGTTAAGTTCGCCACACCTTGGCTTAGGCGAACTTAATTACAAAACTTAACATACTTAGAACACATTACAACTCAAAGATACATAAAGACCTAATCTATTACAAAAGTTATCTGTCACAAACATGTTCTAACAGGACCTACTGTGAATGCTCTAAGATTATTCACATCAGTTTGTTTATCATTATCTTTATAATTTAACTAAAAACCATCATTTTATAAAATATTTGTTTATTTTTTAGACACCCACAAACATTTCCTATCCATTTAGAAGCAGATATCTAATGTGTTCGTTATGATTACAAACATAATATAGATATCAGAAACTTTCAAACTATTAACCCGTTTAACGCTTTGAGCCGTCATTATGATTATAAACATACATTTTATTTTTATTTTTATTTTTTTCATTTTTCCCTGATTGAACTTTTCTTTTTCTTCAGTGGAACTGGCAAACATTACTGATAGGAATTTCCTTCGTGATTTTTCTTATGGTAGCAAAGTTCATTGTAAGACCATTTTTCCCTTCTTGATCTCAAGAATTTACATTTTTGACATATACACCTTCAGTTTCCAATTTGATCAGGGCAAAAGGAACAAGAAACTATTTTGGGTGCCTACTATAGCTCCACTGATTTCCGTCATCGTCTCAACATTTTTCGTGTTCATCACTCACGCCGAGCGTCATGGTGCCATGATTGTAAGTTTATCGGTCTATTGTGTGGCAGCAACCACCATTATTTTGCTACTAAAATGGCTTAAAACTATATTTAGGTACGCCATATTGAGCAAGGAATCAATCCACCTTCCGTAGGCAAAATATATTTCAGTGGGCCCTATCTCACCAAAGGTTTTCATATCGGAGTAGGGCCGGGTACCGAGAATTCTTAAAACGTTTTGGGCCAGACATGTAAAAAATTCCAGGCCTATAATATATAAAGTCAATAATCATATATAAAAAATCCAAAATACGACGATAATTCTTTTAACAATAAACAAAAGAAAAGTATTGTCAAAAAATAATTTAAAGTTACTTAATTATGCGAATCGTGAAACTTTGCTAGCGTTTTTGGTAGAAAAGCTCTCGATCAAGTCTTTATAATCCATAGTCTCTAATATATCATTTTCAATAGATATCATTGCTAATCCGTTAAGTATTTCTTGTGACATTGTTGATCTTAAATATGACTTCAACAAAAACTTCAATTTTGAAAAGCTACTCTCCGTCGAAACCACTGTTACAGAAATAGTCAACAAAACTATATAGACAATCAATGCATTAGGAAATTTTTTTTATTGATTTAAACTTCTAAATTATTGGGCCTAGATTAGATGATGAATATTTTATAATTGGGTTAGTGCATTTAGTTTATTGTTAGCCTTTTAATTTAAAAAAAAATACACACACACACACATATATATAAATTTAAAATTTCGAGCCTCAGGGGTTATCGGGCATGGAGCCGTCGCCCACTTTGCCCCCCTCCGGGCCGGCCCTGCTTGCCGGATTAATCGCTCTAACGGTAATATACCACACGTCCACACTTCTTGTTGCATGTAATTTGAAAACTTTGAGATATATGCATGAGTTATAAATTACAGGAAGTTGTAGCAATTGGAAGAACATTTGCTAGAATGATGGATTATTAGATGGATGAAAACAAAGAAATGGCGGCACTGGGCTCTATGAACATTATTGGTTCATTCACAAGTTGGTATGTGGCCACAGGTATAATTAATTTACTTGTCACATTATTTTCCATCTCTAACGGAAGCGAGTTGAAGCTAAAAAAGTTAACCAAAAAGGAGTTAATTTATCTGGGTCGATTTCCCATGATGAACATACAATTGTTTTGGTATTGCAGGGTCGTTTTCCCGGTCAGCTATCAATTACATGGCGGGTTGCAATACCGCGGTGTCGAATATTATGATGTCTATGATTGTGATGCTTACTCTTTTTTGGATCACTTCGTTGTTTAAGTATACCCCGAATGCTATACTAGCCTCCATCATTATATCTGCGGTCCTCTGTCTCATTGACTTTGATGCGGTGGTCCTACTTTGGAAGATCGATAAGTTTGACTTTCTAGCTTGTATGGGAGCGTTTTTCGTTGTCATTTTTGTTTCGATTGAGATAGGCATCCTCATTGCGGTAAGTAACAACATTGTGTACAGGATTAAAAACTTGGAAAATCTTTCATTGATGAAAAGTTTGGTAAAAATAAGGTTAACTGTTTTTACAGGTGGGAATATCTTTTTGCCAAAATTCTTCTACAAGTAACACGGCCACGGAATGCAGTGCTCTGTAAGATCCCGAATACAAGTTAATTACATGGCGGGTTGCAATACCACGATGTCGAATATTGTGATGTCTATGATTGTGATGCTAACTCCTTTTGTTATCACTTTGTTGTTTAAGTATACCTCGAATGCTATACTAACCTCTATCATTATATCTGCGGTCCTCGGCCTCATTGACTTTGACACGGTGGTCCTACATTGGAAGATCTATAAGTTTGACTTTCTAGCTTGTATGCGAGCGTTTTTTGGTGAGGTTTTTGTTTCGGCTAAGATAGGCCTCTTTATCACGGTAAGTAACAACATTGTGTACAGGATTAAAAACTTGGAAAATCTTTCATTGATGAAAAGTTTGGTAAAAATAAGGTTAACTGTTTTTACAGGTGGGAATATCTTTTTGCCAAAATTCTTCTACAAGTAACACGGCCACGGACTGCAGTGCTCGGTAAGATCCCGAAGACAAGTCAATTACATGGCGGGTTGCAATACCACGATGTTGAATATTGTGATGTCTATGATTGTGATGCTGAATCCTTTTGTGATCACTTTGTTGTTTAAGTATACCTCGAATGATATACTAGCCTCCATAATTATATCTGTGGTCCTCGGTCTCATTGACTTTGACGTGATGGTCCTACATTGGAAGATCGATAAGTTTGACTTTCTAGCTTGTATACGAGCGTTTTTTGGTGTGGTTTTTGTTTCGGCTGAGATAGGCCTCGTCATCACGGTAAATAATAATATTGTGTACTAGATTAAAATTTTGAAAAATCTTAGATTGATGAGAAGTATGGTAAAAATAAGGTTAACAGTTTTTACAGGTGGGAATATCTTTTTGCCAAAATTCTTCTATAAGTAACACGACCACGGACTACAGTGCTCGGTAAATCCCGAAGACAAGTCAATTACATGGCGGGTTGCAATATCGCGATGTCGAATATTGTGATGTCTATGATTGTGATGCTAACACCTTTTGTGATCACTTTGTTGTTTAAGTATACCTCGAATGCTATACTAGCCTCCATCATTATATCTGCGGTTCTTGGTCTCATTGACTTTGACGCGGTGGTCCTATATTGGAAGATCAATAAGTTTGACTTTCTAGCTTGTATGCAAGCGTTTTTTGGGGTGATTTTTGTTTCGGTTGAGATAGGCCTTGTCATCACGGTAAGTAACAACATTGAGTACTAGGTTAAAAACATGTAAAATCTTAAATTGATGAGAAGTATGGTAAAAATAAAGTTAACGCTTTTTACACGTGGGAATATCTTTTGGCCAAAATTCTTCTACAAGTAAGACGGCCACGGACTGCAGCGCTCGGTAAGATCCCGAAGAGAAGTCAATATCATGGAGGGTTGCAATATTACGATGTCGAATATTGTGCTGTTTATGATTGTGATGCTGACAACTTTTGTGATCAATTTTTTGTTTAAGTATACCTCGAATGCTATACTAACCTCCATCATTATATATGCGGTCCTCGGTCTCATTGACTTTGACGCGGTGGTCCTACATTGGAAGATCGATAAGTTTGACTTTCTAGCTTGTATTCAAGCATTTTTTGATGTGGTTTTTTGTTTCGGTAAAGATAGGCCTCGTCATCACGGTAAGTAACAACATTGTGTACTAGATTAAAAACTTGGAAAATCTTAGATTGATGAGAAGTATGGTAAAGTTAAGGTTAACTGTTTTTTCAGGTGGGAATATCTTTTTGGCAAAATTCTTCTACAAGTCACACGGCCATGTACTACAGTGCTCGGTAAGATCCCGAAGACAAGTCAATTACATGGCGGGTTTCAATATCGCGATGTCGAATATTTTGATTTATATGATTATGATGCTGACTCCTTTTGTGATCACTTTGTTGTTTAAGTATACCTCGAATGCTACACTAGCCTCCATCATTATATTTACGGTCCTCGGTCTCATAGACTTTGACGCGGTGGTCCTACATTGGAAGATTGATAAGTTTGACTTTCAAGCTTGCATGCTAGTGTTTTCTGGTGTGGTTTTTGTTTCTGTTGAGATAGGCCTCTTCATCACTGTAAGTAACAATATTGTGTACTAGATTAAAAACTTGGAAAATCTTAGATTGATGTGAAGTATGGTAAATTTAGGTTAACTGTTTTTATAGGTTGGAATATCTTTTTGCCAAAATTCTTCTACAAGTCACACGGCTATGGACTACAGTGCTCGGTAAGATTCCGAAGACAAGTCAATTACATGGTGGGTTTCAATATCGCGATGTCGAATATTTTGAAGTATATGATTATGAAGCTGACTCCTTTTGTGATCACTTTGTTGTTTAAGTATACCTCGAATGCTACACTAGCCTCCATCATTATATTTACGTTCCTCGGTCTCATAGACTTTGACGC
Source organism: Smallanthus sonchifolius (assembly GCA_023525975.1). Classification (NCBI taxonomy): domain Eukaryota; kingdom Viridiplantae; phylum Streptophyta; class Magnoliopsida; order Asterales; family Asteraceae; genus Smallanthus; species Smallanthus sonchifolius. Next base: position 25,893,097 of record CM042043.1, read on the forward strand.
GGTGGTTCTACATTGGAAGATTGATAAGTTTGATTTTCAAGCTTTCATGTTAGTGTTTTTTGGTGTGGTTTTTGTTTCTGTTGAGATAGGCCTCTTCATCACTGTAAGTAACAATATTGTGTACTAGATTAAAAACTTGGAAAATCTTAGATTGATGTGAAGTATGGTAAATTTAGGTTAACTGTTTTTACAGGTGGGAATATCATTTTGCCAAAATTCTTCTACAAGTACCACGGCCACGGACTGCAGTGCTCGGTAAGATCAATTACATGGCGGGTTGCAATACACGATGTCGAATATTGTGATGTCTATGATTGTGATGTTGAATCCTTTTGTGATCACTTTGTTGTTTTAAGTATACCTCGAATGCTATACTAGCCTCCATCATTATATCTGTGGTCCTCGGTCTCATTGACTTTGACGCAGTGGTCCTACATTGGAAGATCGATAAGTTTGACTTTCTAGCTTGTATGTTTGCGTTTTTTGGTGTGGTTTTTGTTTCAGATGGATAAGCCTCATCGTCATGGTAAGTAACAACATTGTGTACTAGATTATAAACATGGAAAATCTTAAATTGATGAGAAGTATGGTAAAAATAAAGTTAACTGTTTTTACACGTGGGAATATCTTTTGGTCAAAATTCTTCTACCAGTAAGACGGCCAACGACTGCAGTGCTCGGTAAAATCCCGAAGACAAGTCAATTACATGGCGGGTTGCAATATTGCAATGTCGAATATTGTGATGTCTATGATTGTGATGCAGACTCCTTTTGTGATCATTTTTTGTTTAAGTATACCTCGAATGCTATACAAACCTTCATCATTATATCTGCTGTCCTCAGTCTCATTGACTTTTACGCGGTGGTCCTACATTGATTGATCGATAAGTTTGACTTTCTAGCTTGTATTCGAGCGTTTTTTGGGGTGGTTTTTGTTTCGGTTGAGATAGTCCTTGTCATCACGGTAAGTAACAACATTGTGTAATAGATTAAAAACTTGGAAAATCTTAAATTGATGAGAAGTATGGTAAAATTAAAGTTATCTGTTTTTACATGTGGGAATATCTTTTTGCCAAAATTCTTCTACAAGTAGCACGGCCACGGAATAGAGTGCTCGGTAAGAACCCGAAGACAAGTCAATTACATGGCGTTTTGCAATTCCGCGATGTCGAATATTGTGATGTCTATGATTGTGATGTTGACTACTTTTGTGATCACTTTGATGTTTAAGTATACCTCGAATGCTATACTAGCCTCCATCATTATATCCTCGGTCCTCAGTCTCATTGACTATGACGCGGTGGTCCTACATTGGAAGATCGATAAGTTTGACATTCTAGCTTGTATGCTTGTGTTTTTGGTGTGGTTTTGGTTTCGGATGAGATAAGCCTCGTCGTCATGGTAAGTAACAACATTGTGTACTAGATTAAAAACATGGAAAATCTTAAATTGATGAGAAGTATGGTAAAAATAAAGTTAACTGTTTTTACACGTGGGAATATCTTTTGGCCAAAATTCTTCTACAAGTAGGACGGCCACAGACTGCAGTGCTCGGTAAGATTCCGAAGACAAGTCAATTACATGGCGGGTTGCAATATTGCATTGTCGAATATTGTGATGTCTATGATTGTGATGCTGACTCGTTTTGTAATCACTTTGTTGTTTAAGTATACCTCGAATGCTATACTAACCTCCATCATTATATTTGCGGTCCTTGGTCTCATTGACATTGACGCGGTGGTCCTACATTGGAAGATCGATAAGTTTGACTTTCTAGCTTGCATGCGAGCGTTTTTTGGTATGGTTTTTGTTTCGGTTGAGATAGGCCTCGTCATCACGGTAAGTAACAACATTATGTACTAGATTCAAAACTTGGAAAATCTTAGATTAATGAGAAGTATGGTAAATTTAAGGTTAACTGTTTTTACAAATAGGAATATCTTTTTGCCAAAATTCTTCTACAAGTAACACGGCCACAGAATGTAGTGCTCGGTAAGATCCCGAAGACAAGTCAATTACATGGCGGGTTGCAATACGACGATGTCGAATATTATTATGTCTATGATTGTGATGCTGTATCCTTTTCTGTTCACTTTGTTGTTTAAGTATACCTCGAATGCTATACTAGCCTCCATCATTATGTCTGCGGTCCTCGGTCTCATTGACTTTGACGCGGTGGTCCTACATTGAAAGATCGATAAGTTTGACTTTCTAGCTTGTATGCCAGCGTTTTTTGGTTTGGTTTTTGTTTCGGTTGAGATAGGCCTCGTCATCGCAGTAAGTAACAACATTGTGTACTAGATTAAAAACTTGGAAAATCTTAGATTGATGAGAAGTATTGTAAAATTAAGGTTTCCTGTTTTTACAGGTGGGAATATCTTTTTGCCAAAATTCTTCTACAAGTAACACGGCCACAGACTGCCGTGCTCGGTAAGATCCCAAAGACAAGTCAATTACATGGCGGGTTGCAATATCGCGATGTCAAATATTGTAATGTCTATGATTGTGATGCTGACCCCTTTTGTGATCACTTTTTTGTTTAAGTATACCTCGAATTCTATACTAACCTCCATCATTATATCTGCGGTCCTCGGTCTCATTGACTTTGACGCGGTGGTCCTACATTGGAATATCGATAAGTTTGACTTTCAAGCTTGTATTCGAGCATTTTTTGGTGTGGTTGAGATAGGCCTCGTCATCACGGTAAGTAACAACATTGTGTACTAGATTAAAAACTTGGAAAATCTTAGATTAATGAGAAGTATTGTAAAATTAAGATTTCCTGTTTTTACAGGTGGGAATATCTTTTTGCCAAAATTCTTCTACAAGTAACACGGCCACGGACTGCAGTGCTCGGTAAGATCCCGAAGACAAGTCAATTACATGGCGGGTTGCAATACCGCGATGTCAAATATTGTGATGTCTATGATTGTGATGCTGAGTCCTTTTGTGATCACTTTGTTGTTTAAGTATACCTCGAATGCTATACTAGCCTTCATCATTATATTTATGGTCCTCGGTGTTATTGACTTTGACGCGGTGGTCCTACATTGGAAGATTGATAAGTTTTACTTTCAAGCTTGCATGCGAGTGTTTTTTGGTGTGGTTTTTCTTTGTGTTGAGATAGGACTTTTCATCACTGTAAGTAACAATATTGTGTACTAGATTAAAAACTTGGAAAATCTTAGATTGATGTGAAGTATGGTAAATTTAGGTTAACTATTTTTACAGGTGGGAATATCATTTTGCCAAAATTCTTTTACAAGTAACACGGCCACGGACTGTAGTGCTCAGTAAGATCAATTACATGGCGTGTTGCAATACACGATGTCTAATATTGTGATGTCTATGATTGTGATGTTGAATCCTTTTGTGATCACTTTGTTGTTTTAAGTATACCTCGAATGCTATACTAGCCTCCATCATTATATCTGTGGTCCTCGGTCTCATTGACTTTGACGCAGTGGTCCTACATTGGAAGATCGATAAGTTTGACTTTCTAGCTTGTATGTTTGCGTTTTTTGGTGTGGTTTTTGTTTCGCCTGAAATAGACCTCGTCATCACGGTAAGTAACAATATTGTGTAGTAGATTAAAAACTTGGAAAATCTTAGATTGATGAGAAGTATGGTAAAAATAAGGATAACTTTTTTTTTAGGTGGGAATATTTTTTTTTCCAAATTTCTTCTATAAGTAACACGGCCACGGACTGAAGTGCTCGGTAAATCCCAAAGACAAGTCAATTATATCGAATGCTATACTAGCCTCCATCATTATATCTGTGGTCCTCGGTCTCATTGAATTTGATGCTGTGGTCCTACATTGGAAGATCGATAAGTTTGACTTTCTAGCTTGTATGCAAGCATTTTTTGGTGTGATTTTTGTTTCGGTTTAGATAGGCCTCGTCATCACGGTAACTAAAAACATTGAGTACTAGGTTAAAAACATGGAAAATCTTAAATTGATGAGAAGTATGGTAAAAATAAAGTTAACTGTTTTTACACGTGGGAATATCTTTTGGCCAAAATTCTTCTTCAAGTAAGACGACCAACGACTGCAGTGCTCGGAAAGATCCCGAAGACAAGTCAATTACATGGCGGGTTGCAATATTGCAATGTCGAATATTGTGATGTCTATGATTGTGATACTGACTCCTTTTGTGATCATTTTTTGTTTAAGTATTCCTCGAATGCTATACAAACCTCCATCATTATATCAGCGGTCCTCGGTCTCATTGACTTTTACGCGGTGGTCCTACATTGGCAGATCGATAAGTTTGACTTTCTAGCTTGTATTCGAGTGTTTTTTGGGGTGGTTTTTGTTTCTGTTGAGATAGTCCTCGTCATCACGGTAAGTAACAACATTGTGTACTAGATTAAAAACTTGGAAAATCTTAGATTGATGAGAAGTATGGTAAAATTAAGGTTAACTGTTTTTACAGGTGGTAATATCATTTTGCCAAAATTCTTCTACAAGTAACACGGCCATGGAATATAGTGCTCGGTAAGATCCCAAAGACAAGCCAATTACATGGCCTGTTGCAATACCGCGATGTCGAATATTGTGATATCTATGATTGTGATGCTGACTCCATTTGTGATCACTTTGTTGTTTAAGTATACCTCGAATGCTATACTAGCCTCCATCATTATATCCGCGGTCCTCGGTCTCATTGACTATGAAGCGGTGGTTCTACATTAGAAGATCGATAAGTTTGACTTTCTAGCTTGCATGATTGCGTTTTTTGGTGTGGTTTTTGTTTCGGATGAGATAAGCCTCGTCGTCATGGTAAGTAACAACATTGTGTACTAGATTAAAAACATGGAAAATCTTAAATTGATGAGACGTATGGTAAAAATAAAGTTAACTATTTTTACACGTGGGAATATCTTTTGGCCAAAATTCTTCTACAAGTAGGACGACCACAGACTTCAGTGCTCGGTAAGATCCCGAAGACAAGTCAATTACATGGCGGGTTGCAATATTGCGATGTCGAATATTGTGATGTCTATGAGTGTGATGCTGACTCCTTTTGTGATCACTTTGTTGTATAAGTATACCTCGAATGCTATACTAACCTCCATCATTATATTTGCGGTCCTCGGTCTCATTGACATTGACGCGGTGGTCCTACATTAGAAGATCGATAAGTTTGACTTTCTAGCTTGCATGCGAGCGTTTTTTGTATGGTTTTTATTTCGGTTGAGATAGGCCTCGTCATCACGGTAAGTAACAACATTATGTACTAAATTAAAAACTTGGAAAATCTTAGATTGATGAGAAGTATGGTAAATTTAAGGTTAACTGTTTTTACAGGTGGGAATATCTTTTTGCCAAAATTCTTCTACAAGTAACACGGCCACGGAATGTAGTGCTCGATAAGATCCCGAAGACAAGTCAATTACATGGCTTGTTGCAATACGACGATGTTGAATATTGTGATGTCTGTGATTGTGATGCTGACTCCTTTTGTGTTCACTTTGTTGTTTAAGTATACCTCGAATGCTATACTAGCCTCCATCATTATATCTGCGGTCCTCGGTCTCATTGATTTTGACGCGGTGGTCCTACATTGAAAGATCAATAAGTTTGACTTTCTAGCTTGTATGCCAGCGTTTTTTGGTTTGGTTTTTGTTTCGGTTGTGATAGGCCTCGTCATCACAGTAAGTAACAACATTGTGTACTAAATTAAAAACTTGGAAAATCATAAATTGATGAGAAGTATTGTAAAATTAAGGTTTCCTGTTTTTACAGGTGGGAATATCTTTTTACCAAAATTCTTCTACAAGTAACACGACCACAGACTGTAGTGCTCGGTAAGATCCCAAAGACAAGTCAATTACATGGCGGGTTGCAATACCGAGATGTCGAATATTGTGATATCTATGATTGTGATGCTGACCCCTTTTGTGATCACTTTTTTGTTTAAGTATACCTCGAATGCTATACTAACCTCCATCATTATATCTGTTGTCCTCAGTCTCATTGACTTTGACGCGGTGGTCCTACATTGGAAGATCGATAAGTTTGACTTTCAAGCATGTATTCGAGCATTTTTTGGTGTGGTTTTTGTTTCGGTTGAGATAGGCCTCGTCATCACGGTAAGTAACAAAATTGTGTACTAGATTAAAAACTTGTAAAATCTTAGATTGATGAGAAGTATGGTAAAATTAGGGTTAACTGTTTTTTCAGGTGTAATATCTTTTTGCCAAAATTCTTCTACAAGTCACATGGCCACGGACTACAATGCTCGGTAAGATCCCGAAGACAAGTCAATTACATGGCGGGTTGCAATACCGCGAAGTCGAATATTGTGATCTGTTTGATTATCATGCCGACTCCATTTGTGATCACTTTGTTGTTTAAGTATACCTTGAATTCTATACTAGCCTCCATCATTATATCTGCGGTCCTCGGTCTCATTGACTTTGACGCGGTGGTCCTACATTGGAAGATCGATAAGTTTGACTTTATAGCTCGTATGCTTGCGTTTTTTGGTGTGGTTTTTGTTTTGGTTGAGGTAGGCCTCGTCGTCATGGTAAGTAACAATATTGTGTACTAGATTAAAAACATGGAAAATCTTAGATTGATGAGAAGTATGGTAAAAATAAAGTTAACCGTTTTTACAGGTGGGAAAATCTTTTTGCCAAAATTCTTCTACAAGTAAGACGGCCACGGACTGCAGTGCTCGGCAAGATCCCGAAGACAAGTCAATTATATGGCGGGTTTCAATATCGTGATGTCGAATATTGTGATGTTTATGATTGTGATGCTGACTCCTTTTGTGATCACTTTGTTGTTTAAGTATACCTTGAATGCTATACTAACCACCATCATTATATTTACGGTCCTCGGTCTCATTGCCATTGTCGCGGTGGTCCTACATTGGAAGATCGATAAGTTTGACTTTCTAGCTTGCATGCGAGTGTTTTTTGGTGTGGTTTTAGTTTCGGTTGAGATAGGCCTCGTCATCACGGTAAGTAACAAAATTGTGTACTAGATTAAAAACTTGGAAAATCTTAGATTGATGAGAAGTATGGTAAAAATAACTGTTTTTACATGTGAGAATATCTTTTTGCCAAAATTCTTCTATAAGTAACATGGCCACGGACTGCTGTGCTCGGTAAATCCCGAAGAGAAGTCAATTACATGGCGTGTTGCGATATCACGATGTCGAATATTATGATGTCCATGATTATGATGCTGACTCCTTTTGTGATCACTTTGTTGTTTAAGTATACCTCGAATGATATACTAACCTCCATCATTATATCTGCGGTCCTCGGTCTCATTGACTTTGACACGGTGGTCCTACATTGGAAAAGCGATAAGTTTGACTTTCTAGCTTGAATGCAAGCATATTTTGGTGTGGTTTTTGTTTCGGTTGAGATAGGCCTCGTCATCACGGTAAATAACAACATTGTGTACTAGATTAAAAACTTGGAAAATCTTAGATTGAAGTGAAGTATGGTAAAATTAACATTAACTGTTTTTATAGGTGGGAATATCTTTTTGCCAAAATTCTTTTACAAGTAACACAGCCACGGACTGCTGTGTTCGATAAGATCTCGAAGACAAGTCAATTACATGGCGGGTTGCAATACCGCGATGTCGAATATCGTGATGTCTATGATTGTGATGCTGACTCCTTTTGTGATCACTTTGTTGTTTAAGTATACCTTGAATGCTATACTAGCCTCCATCATTATATTTGCGGTCCTCCGTCTCATTGACTTTGACGCGGTGGTCCAACATTGGAAGATCGATAAGTTTGACTTTCAAGCTTGCATGCGAGGGTTTTTTGGTGCAGTTTTTGTTTCGGTTGAGAGAGGCCTCGTCATCATTGTAAGTAACAACATTGTGTACTAGATTAAAAACTTGGAAAATCTTAGATTGATGTGAAGTATGGTAAATTAAGGTTAACTGTTTTTAATGGGGGGAATATCTTTTTGCCAAAATTCTTCTACAAGTAACACGGCCACGGACTAGAGTGCTCAGTAAGATCCCGAAGACAAGTAAATTACATGGAGGGTTGCAATACCATGATGTCGAAATTGTGATCTCTATGATTGTGATGCTGAATCCTTTTCTGATCACTTCGTTGTTTAAGAATTCATCGAATGCTATACTAGCCTCCATCATTATATCCGCGGTCCTCGGTCTCATTGACTATGGCGCGGTGGTTGTACATTGGAAGATCGATAAGTTTGAGTTTCTAGCTTGTATGCTTGCGTTTTTTGGTGTGGTTTTTGTTTCGGATGAGATAAGCCTCGTCGTCATGGTAAGTAACAACATTGTGTTCCAGATTAAAAACATGGAAATCTTAAATTGATTAGAAGTATGGTAAAAATAAAGTTAAGTGTTTTTACACGTGGGAATATCTTTTGGCCAAAATTCTTCTACAAGTTAGACGGCCACGGACTGCAGTGCTTGGTAAGATCCCGAAGACAAGTCAATTACATGGCGGGTTGCAATATTGCGATGTCGAATATTGAGATGTCTATGATTGTGATGCTGACTCCTTTTGTTATCACTTTTTTGTTTAAGTATACCTCCAATGCTATACTAACCTCCACCATTATATCTGTGGTCCTCGGTCTCATTGACTTTGACGTGGTGGTCCTACATTGGAAGATCAATAAGTTTGACTTTTTAGCTTGAATTCGAGCATTTTTTGGTGTGGTTTTTGTTTCGGTTGAGATAGGCCTCGTCATCACAGTAAGTAACAACATTGTGTACTAGATTAAAAACTTGGAAAATCTTAGATTGATGAGAAGTATGGTAAAATTAAGGTTAACTGTTTTTTCAAGTGGGAATATCTTTTTGCAAAAATTCTTCTACAAGTCACACGGCCACGGACTACAGTGCTCGGTAAGATCTCGAAGACAAGTCAATTACATGGCGGGTTGCAATAGCGCGATGTCGAATATTGTGATGTCTATGATTATGATGCTGATTCCTTTTGTGATCACTTTGTTGTTTAAGTATACCTCGAATGCTGTACTATCCTCCATCATTATATCTGCGGTCCTCGGTCTCATTGACTTTCACGCGGTGGTCCTTCATTGGAAGATCGATAAGTTTGACTTTCTAGCTTGTATGCTTGCGCTTTTTGATGTGGTTTTTGTTTCGGATGAGATAGGCCTCGTCATCATGGTAAGAAACAACATTGTGTACTAGATTAAAAACATGGAAAATATTAGATTGATGAGAAGTACGGTAAAAATAAAGTTAACTGTTTTTACAAGTGGGAAAAACTTTTTGGCAAAATTAAGGTTTGTAAAATTAAAAACTTAGAAAATCTTAGATTGATGAGAAGTATTGTAAAATTAAGGTTTCCTGTTTTTACAGGTGGGAATATGTTTTTGCCAAAATTCTTCTATAAGTAACACGGCCACGGACTGAAGTGCTCGGTAAGATCCCGAAGACAAGTCAATTACATGGCGGGTTGCAATACCGCTATGTCGGATATTGTGATGTCTATGATTGTGATGCTGACTCCTTTTGTGATCACTTTGTTATTTAAGTATACCGCGAAAGCTATAATAGCCTCCATCATTATATCTGCGGTCCTCGGCCTCATTGACTTTGACGCGGTGGTCCTACATTGGAAGATCGATAAGTTTGACTTTCTAGCTGGTATGCGAGTGCTTTTTGGTGTGGTTTTTGTTTCGGCTAAGATAGGCCTCGTCATCACGGTAAGTAACAACATTGTGTACTAGATTAAAAACTTGGAAAATCTTAGATTGATGAGAAGTATGGTAAAAATAACTGTTTTTACATGTGAGAATATCTTTATGCCAATATTCTTTTACAAGTAACACGGCCACGGACTACAGTGCTCGGTAAGATCCCGAAGATAAGCCAATTACATGGCGGGTAGCAATACCGTGATGTAGAATATTGTGATGTTTTTGATTGTGATGCTGATTCCTTTTGTGATCACTTTGTTGTTTAAGTATACCTCGAATGCTATACTAGCCTCCATCATTATATCTGCGGTCCTCGGTCTCATTGACTTTGACGATGTGTTCCTACTTTGGAAGATCGATAAGTTTGACTTTCTAGCTTGTATGCGAGCGTTTTTTGGTGTGGTTTTTGTTTCGGATGAGATAGGCCTCGTCATCATGGTAAGTAACAACATTGTGTACTAGATTAAAAACTTGGAAAATCTTAAATTGATGAGAAGTATGGTAAAAATAAGGTTAACTCTTTTTACAGGTGGGAATATCTTTTTGCCAAAATTCTTCTACAAGTAACACGACCACGGACTGAATTGCTCGGTAAGATCCCGAAGACAAGTCAATTACATGGCGGTTTGCAATACCGCGATGTCAAATATTGTGATGTCTATGATTGTGATGCTGACTCCTTTTGTATTCACTTTGTTGTTAAATATACCTCGAATGCTATACTTGCCTACATCATTATATCTGCGGTTCTCGGTTTCATTGACTTTGACTGTAACATCCCAAAAATAAAACGACAGTTAAAATGACGAAATAAACGAACGTGGCATGTCGGGTCGGGTCGGGCCGGAAGGTGAGCCTCCCCTATAAATAGCTTAGACCTCCATCATTTCTCTCATTTGTAAGTTCTAGAGAGAGAAACCGTAGAGAGAGAAAGTTGGCGGATCGACCCGAGATTTCAGCAAAGTGTTGCTCCATAGCTCGTGAGTAGAACCTCCGATCAGAAACTTGATTCAGGTAACGATCGGGCCTAAATATGAGTTTTTGTTCGTTTTTGGGTTTTTCGGATTTTGGTTGAAAAGGTAACGTTTTCACGGATAAAACTAAAAGATAAATATAGATTTGAGTTCCTTAATGGAAAGCAAACGTTTTGAAGTAAACAAGTTCGGGATCTTGACGTGATCAGACCCGAAGACGAAAGTTAGGGTTTTTACGAAGAAGCAGTTTGTGAGTACTTATCAAGTACGCATGAAGATGATCCTGCGTACTTACCAAGTACACAAGAAGAGGATCCTGCGTACTTATCAAGTACGCATGAAGAGGGTCATGCGTACTTATCAAGTATGCATGAAGCAGGTACAGCGTATTTATCAAGTACGCATGAAGCAAAGTCTGCGCACTTATTAAGTATGCAAGAACAAGTCCCTGCGCACTTGCTAAGTGCGCAGGCATCAGGTTGTTTAGGTAAAGTCAGTATGTTTAAGAAGGTTAAACCGTTAGAGTCGGGGGTTGGTCTGATGTGTATTTAACTAATCAATTCAGATCGGAAGTGAAGTTGTTGGGCCTTTGTTTTGGACAACCGAGACTAGCTTATAAGGTGAGTTCTAGAAGCCCTCTTTTAAATGTTTTATATAATGTTTTCGGGCTGGTGTGCATACATATGAAATGATGTTTTTACGAAACGATTTTTATGAAACTATGTTTATAAAATGATGCTTATGAAACTATGTTTACGAAATGAAATGATTTGGAATGAACGGTTTATGGAAAGAAAGTTTATTAATGGAAGGTTTATGAACGAAGTGTTTATAAAGAAATGGTTTAAACTAAAGGTAAAGGGTTTCGAAAATGAATGAAAGGTTTTATGAAAAGAAAAGAAAAAGGGCAAAGCTTTTAAAGAAGTCATTACAAATCTAATTTGTCGAATGAATGGAATTGATGAATGAAGTCTGGGAATGTAATTCCCATCCTTGTGGCAGATTATGGACAGCGAGCCATAGTTGCCATAAGAGCAACAGGGGCAGTGTTTTGGTGGCCTGCCAATGGTTTTGATGTTGTACAACTGGTAGGGAGTAACGACTGTTACTCAGGGGTTATTGTGACCCTATGTAAGGTTAAATTATGATCCGACGGTGTTATGGCCGTGAGCCATAGCCGTCGATGGAAGTTGTCGGTCTATGGACATGAGAGCCATAGGGGCAACTGAATGGGTATTGTCGGTCCTCGTGCAGTTAAGCCTTGGGGGCAATACAAAAGGGAATTGACGGAATGTATGGTATTGTCGGTCTTCGTGCAGTTAAGCCTTAGGGGCAATACCATACTAAATGACGGTACGAATGGTAACACATATTTAGATAGTAATGTATGACTTAAATGAATGTTAAATGTTTTTAACAAATGATCCGTTCAATGTGTTTATGATGAGGATAAATGTTTGAAGGTTTTCAATGATGAACGAAAGGCCTTGTTTTCTTATACATGATGTTAAACCCTAATGAATGATTGAATGATGAACCATTTCTTAAATCGAACGAAAACTAGAAATCACCAGCGTAGCTGACTTTTTAGTGTGCATATTCAGGTTAAGGCAGGTTATGAGGTTGGACGGCGATGCCTGGCTAGCGATGAAGAGTTACCCGGATGCTTATGAAGACTGGCATCATGTTACGTTTTGATTTCGTTAAGTTATGTTTAGACATGTTTACGTTCTGTATGTTGAACAATGTAATGGTTATGTTTTAATGAAGTGTTTTCCGCTGCGTTATTTGATATCCAAGTTTAAGAACTATTTGTGAATGAGTAAATCCAACAAGTAAGGCCTCCCGGGTTTGGGGCCTTACAAGTTGGTATCAGAGCAATAGTTTAAGAGATTCGGACACTCCTAGTGTCTGAACTTAAACTGTGAATAGGACTGAAAGCGGATGCCAGTACGGGTCAGGTATGAAGGTAGTATATGTTTACATGTATAGTATGCCTTAGAAAGGGTTAGGTAAGGACTTGTGTTCTGATGGAATCACAAAGGTGGTCAAATAGAAATCGAAAGGTAGTGTAATGGTTAATTGCAGATGGCCAGTGTATATTAACATCTTACAGTGCTTATTGAATTTTATTTGTTAACTAGCGTGATGACATTGGATTCCTTGTCTTATAGAATGAAATGGCAAGGAGAGGAAACGGAAGACGTGGTGGGGGCCGTACCGGTGGTCGTACCGGCGGTTGAAATGGTGGGCGTGGTAGGACCCCTGCGCGCCAAGAGTATAGTGAAGAAGGAAATGTTCACACTGAACCGGTGGTTAGTGTGCATGGAACTGAGCAGACACAGATTGAGGAACAACCTTTCACTTTTGAACCAGAAGTGAGAGCAGCTATAGCTCGAGAGTTCACCGAGCTGATGAAGACCTCTCTGCCAGGTCTGTTAGCTGAAGCATTGAAGAAGGTTATTGGGGAAGGTGGGTCTAGCGCGGCAACTGGTGCCCAGAACAACGAGACTGACAACGTGCCGCCTGCTCGCGTATGCGACTATAAATCATTTAAAGCATGTGACCCGCCGGTCCTGACTGGGAAGAAGGACGCGGTGGCTACTTTTGATTGGGTAATCCGTATGGAAGCTGCCATTCGCCTGAGAGAGTGTCGAACGGATCAGGTTGTGAAATTTGCTGCTAACTCCTTGAGAGAGGAAGCATCCCATTGGTGGGAAGGTGTACATCAAGCAAAAGGAAGCGAGGTTGTGGATGCGATGATATGGGCTGATTTGAAAACTTTAGTGATCAAGAATTTCTGTCCAAGAAATGAGATCGAAAAGGTAGAAAGGGAATTTCTGGGGATTAAGGCCGGGAGCATGCCGCACCGGCAGTACATCACACGGTTTAATGAACTGGCACGTCTGGTGCCACACCTTATCACAACTGAGGAAAGAAAGATTTCCTGTTATATTCAAGGACTGCCGGACAAGGTCCGCACCTTTATCAAAGCAAACACCCCTAGCACCTATGATTCGGTGGTGGAACTCAGTGGTGTGGTGTATAATGATCTGGCATTAAACGATGCCGCCATTGAGGAACCAAAGAAGAGACCGAGCTTCTCAAACAAGCGAACTGGTGGAAAGATGTTTGGGACTCGTGATAAGAGGGCTCGGGTGAATGAGCCGACTGTTTTTAAGAAGTGTGGAAGGGAGCATGCAGGTGAATGTAGACTCTGATCTAACTTGTGCTTTAAGTGTGGCAAGACCGGGCACTACTCCCGTGAGTGCCCACAACACTTCAAGTGCTATAACTGTGGGGATGTCTGTCATCTGTGTAGGGAATGCCCAAAACCGAAGATGGGCGAATCTGGGAAAAAGAAGGGTGCCGAGAAGAAAGAAGAGAGGCCCCGAGCAAAGACTCATGCGTACGCACTGACGCAAGAACAAGCCAGTGCTGACCCCGATGTGGCGTCAGGTACGTTCATCCTTGACAACACTTTTGTTTCTGTGTTATTTGATTCAGGTGCCAATAAGAGTTTTATATCTACGACTTTTTGTAAACGAGTAAAGTACACTGTCAGTAAGCTAGAAAGGGCTTTTAGTGTGGAAACCGCTGAGGGTAGAACTACGAGAGTGACCGATGTAGTTGACAACTCCATGACAAAAATAGAAGGTCATAGGTTCCCTGTCAGGTTGTTTGATATGGTTTTGGGTGGGTTCGATGTCGTGTTAGGAATGGATTGGCTAACTGCCAATGAAGCACAAATTATATGTAAACAAAAGATAATCCGACTCAAGGCTCCGGATGGTAGCAAAGTCGAGGTTTTTGGAGATCGTGATGCCCCGATGCCAAACGTCATCTCGATGATTATGGAAACAATATACTTGAGGCGCGGATGCGAGGCTTATCTGGTATACGTAATTGACAAGTGTAAGGAAGTGAAGGAACTAGACGATGTACCTGTGGTACGCGAGTACCCGGAGGTGTTTCCAGAGGAGTTGCCTGGGATACCACCCGACAGAGAGATTGAATTTCGAATCGACTTAGTACTAGATGCCCAGCCCGTGGCTAAGGCTGCATATCGACTAGCACCAGTGGAGATGAAAGAGTTAATGGCACAACTGACGAGTTACTTGAGAAGAGATTTATCCAACAGAGCATCTCGCCGTGGGGTGCTCCAGTGTTGTTTGTGAAGAAGAAAGACGGTTCGATGAGAATGTGTATTGATTATTGTGAGTTGAATAAACGTACGGTGAAGAACAAGTACCCTTTACCAAGGAACGATGACCTGTTCGATCAATTGCAAGGCGTAAGATGGTTCTCAAAAATCGACCTTCGGTCCGGGTACATCAGTTGAAGGTGAGGGAAGAAGACATACCGAAAACTGCATTTCACACGCGTTATGGACATTTCGAGTTCCGCGTAATGTCTTTCGGATTGACGAACGCCCCCGCAGCGTTCATGGATTTGATGAATCGAGTTTGTCGACCAATGCTGGATCGATCGGTAATCGTGTTCATCGATGATATCCTCATCTACTCCAAGAATGAGGGTGATCATGCGTGTCACTTGAAGGAAGTATTGGAAGCTCTGAAGAAGGAAAAGTTGTATGCTAAGTTCTCCAAATGCGCGTTCTGGCTTAGGGAAGTCCAATTCCTAGGTCACGTCATTAACCCAAACGACATTATGGTTGACCCAGCAAAGATAGTGACGGTAAAGGAATGGAATACTCCTAAGACGCCAAACTGAAGTCCCTAGTTTCTTGGGATTGGCAGGCTACTATCGGAGATTCATCCAGAATTTCTCAAAAATAACTTCGCTATTGACAAAGTTAACTCGGAAGGAGGTAAAGTACGAATGGGGTTCGACCCACGACGAGGCGTTTAAGGAATTGAAGGAGAAACTAACCCAAGCTCCAGTCTTGGCCCTTCCCGAGGGCAATGAAGACTTGGTGGTATACTCTGACGCTTCGGGTCAGGGACTAGGGTGCATGTTGATGCAACGCGGGAGAGTGATCGCATATGCATCACGACAATTGAAGGTTCACGAAGTTAGTTATCCGACTCACGATTTGGAACTTGCTGCTGTCGTATTCGCATTGAAAATCTGGAGGCACTAACTTTACGGGGTGAAGTTTACTATTTACTCCGACCACAAAAGTTTGAAGTACTTCTTCGAACAAAAGGAACTTAATATGAGGCTGTGGCGTTGGTTGGAACTATTGAAAGACTATGATTGCGAAATAATATACCATCCTGGAAAGGCAAACGTGGTGGCTGACACTCTAAGCCAAAAGGATGTGCCCACTCCTATTAGAGTGAAAGCTTGCCAGTTGGTGGTAACATCAGATGTGATGAGAGAAATTGAAAGAGCTCAAGATGAAGCACTTTAGGAAGAAAACATAAATAAGGAAAGGATGGTTAGCCAACAGGACAAGTTGGAATATAACACCCTTGGTGTTAGGACACGTTTTGGACGGGTATGGATACCTATGGGTGGCGAGCTTAGAACCAAAATCTTGGATGAGGCTCATAAGTCTCGGTACTCTATCCATCCTGGTACCAATAAAATGTACCAAGATTTGAGGAAGGAATACTGGTGGCCTGAAATGAAACATGAGGTGACAAAGTATGTAAGCAAGTGCTTGACTTGCTCGTAAGTAAAGGCCGAACACCAGAAACCGTATGGAAAGATTCAACCACTTGATATACTGGAGTGGAAGTGGGAACACATTACCATGGACTTCATAACCAAGCTACCTCGCACAGCTAAAGGTCATGATACCATTTGGGTAATTGTGGACCGTTTAACGAAGAGTGCTCATTTCCTACCTATTTGCGAAATGTTCTCGTCGGAAAGGTTAACGGAAGTATTTGTTAACGAAGTAGTAGCACGACATGGGATGCCTTTGACGATCGTATCTAACCGGGACACACGATTCACATCGAGGTTCTGGAAAAGATTTCACGAGGCGATGGGCACGAGGCTCAATGTTAGCTTGGCATACCACCCACAAACGGATGGTCAGTCCGAAAGGACCATTCAGACATTGGAGGATATGCTTCGTGCTTGTATTATCGATTTCGGCGGCAGTTGGGACAGTCATCTGCCGTTAGCCGAATTCTCCTACAACAATATTCATCACACGACGATTGGCATGCCGCCTTAAGAAATGTTGTATGGGAGAAGATGTAGGACCCCGATTTGTTGGGGTGAGATTGGACAGATGGAATTAGGAAGTCTTGAAGTCGTAAGAGAAACATCGGAAAGGTTTGATCAAATCAAAGCATGAATGAAGGCCGCACAAGATCGTCAGAAGTCCTATGCAGATAAACGAAGAAGGTCTATTAAGTTTGATGTTGGGGACAGTGTAATGTTGAAAGTGTCACCGTGGAAGGGAATCATATGATTCAGGAAGAGAGGAAAGTTAAGTCCGAGGTTTGTCGGACCATTCAGGATAATGGCACGGGTTGGTGAGGTCGCTTATCGGTTAGAGTTGCCTAATGAGTTGAGTGGGATTCATCCTACCTTCCATGTATCACACTTGCGAAAGTGTTTGGCGGATGAATCAGCTCACGTACCACTTACTGACATCGAGGTTGACAACAACCTTAATTACACCGTGGAACCCGTGGCCATCTTAGACAAGAAGGAGAAGCGTTTGCGTAATAAGATTATCCAGTTGGTTAAAGTCCAATGGAAACATCGAAAGGGATCGGAAGCCACTTGGGAAACGGAGAAGGAAATGAGGGAGTCGTACCCTCAGCTATTTGACTTATGATAGGTTTCGGGGACGAAACCTATTGTAAAGGGGGTACACTTGTAACATCCCAACAATAAAACGATAGTTAAAATGAAGAAATAAGCGAACGAGGCATGTCGGGTCGGGCCGGATGGGCCGGCGGACTGGAAGGGGAGCCTCCCCTATAAATAGCTTATTTCTCTCATTTGCAAGTTCTAGAGAGAAATCGTAGCGAGAGAAAGTTGGCGGATCGACCCGAGATTTCAGCAAAATGTTGCTCCACAGCTCGTGAGAAGAACCTCTGGATCAGAAACTCGATTCCGGTAACGATCGGGCCTAAATCTGAGTTTTTGTTCGTTTTAGGGTTTTTCGGGTTTTAGGTGAAAAGGTAACGTTTTCATGGATAAAACTGAAAGATAAACATAGATTTGAGTTCTTTAATGGAAAGCAAACGTTTTGAAGTAAACAAGTTCAGGATCTTGACGTGATCAGACCCGAAGACGAAAGTTATGGTTTTTGCGAAGAAGCAGTTCGTGCGTACTTATCAAGTACGCATGAAGATGATCCTGCGTTCTTACCAAGTACGCAAGAAGAGGATCCTGCGTACTTATCAAGTACGCATGAAGAGGGTCATGCATACTTATCAAGTACGCATGAAGCAGGTACTGCGTATTTATCAAGTACGCATGAAGCAAAGTCTGCGCACTTATTAAGTATGCAAGAACAAGTCCCTGCGCACTTGCTAAGTGCGCAGGCATTAGGTTGCTTAGGTAAAGTCAGTATGTTTAAGAAGGTTAAACCGTTAGAGTCGGGGGTTGGTCTGATGTGTATTTAACTAATCAATTCAGATCGGAAATGACGTTGTTGGGCCTTTGTTTAGGACAACCGAGACTAGCTTATAAGGTGAGTTCTAGAAGCCCTCTTTTAAATGTTTTATATAATGTTTTCGGGCTGGTGTGCATACATATGAAATGATGTTTTTATGAAACGATGTTTATGAAACTATGTTTATAAAATGATGCTTATGAAACTATGTTTACGAAATGAAATGATTTGGAATGAACGGTTTATGGAAAGAAAGTTTATGAATGGAAGGTTTACGAACGAAATGTTTATAAAGAAATGGTTTAAACTAAAGGTAAAGGGTTTCGAAAATGAATGAAAGGTTTTATGAAAAGAAAAGAAAAAGGGCAAAGGTTTTAAAGAAGTCATTACAAATCTTATCTGTCGAATGAATGGAATTGACGAATGAAGTCTGGGAATGTAATTCCCAGCCTTGTGGTAGATTATGGACAGCGAGCCATAGTTGCCATAAGAGCAACAGGGGCAGTGTTTTGGTGGCCTGCCAATGGTTTTGATGTTGTACAACTGGTAGGGAGTAACGACTGTTACTCAGGGGTTATTGTGACCCTATGTAAGGTTAAATTATGATCCGACGGTGTTATGGCCGTGAGCCATAGCCGTCGATGGAAGTTGTCGGTCTATGGACATGAGTGCCATAGGGGCAACTGAATGGGTATTGTCGGTCCTCGTGCAGTTAAGCCTTGGGGGCAAACTTGGAAAACTTGGAAAATCTTGGATTGATGAGAAGTATGGTAAAATTAAGGTTAACTATTTTTATAGGTTGGAATATCTTTTTTACTAAATTCTTCTACAAGTAATCCGGCCACGGACTAGTGTGCTCGGTAAGATCCCGAAGACAAGTCAATTACATGGCGGGTTGCAATACCGTGATGTCGAATATTGTGATGTCTATGATTGCGATGCTGACTAATTTTGTATTCACTTTGTTGTTTAAGTATACCTCGAATGCTATACTAGCCTCCATCGTTATATCTGCGGTTCTCGGTTTCATTGACTTTGACGCGGTGGTCCTACATTGGAAGATCTATAAGTTTGACTTTCTTGCTTGTATGCCAGCGTTTTTTGGTGTGGTTTTTGTTTCAGTTGAGATAGGCATCGTCATCACGGTAAGTATCAACACTGTGTACTAGATTAAAAACTAGGAAATTCTTAGATTCATGAGAAGTATTATAAAATTAAGGTTTCCTATTTTTACAGGTGGGAATATGTTTTTGCCAAAATTGTTCTACAAGTAACACGGCCACGGACTGAAGTGCTCGGTAAGATCCCGAAGACAAGTCAATTACATGGCGGGTTGGAATACCGCGATGTCGGATATTGTGATGTCTATGATTGTGATGCTAACTCCTTTTGTGAACATTTTGTTATTTAAGTATACCTCGAATGCTATAATAGCCTCCATCATTATATCTGCGGTCCTCGGTCTCATTGGCTTTGACGCGGAGGTCCTACATTGGAAGATCGATAAGTTTGACTTTCTAGCTGGTATGCGAGCGCTATTTGGTGTGGTTTTTGTTTTGGCTAAGATAGGCCTCGTCATCACGGTAAGTAACAACATTGTGTACTAGAGTAAAAACTTGGAAAATCTTAGATTGATGAAAAGTATGGTAAAAATAACTGTTTTTACATGTGAGAATATCTTTTTGCCAATATTTTTTTACAAGTAACACGGCCACAGACTACAGTGCTCGGTAAGATCCCGAAGACAAGCCAATTACATGGCGGGTTGCAATACCGCGATGTAGAATATTGTGATGTTTTTGATTGTGATGCTGACTCCTTTTGTGATCACTTTGTTGTTTAAGTATACCTCGACTGCTATACTAGCCTCCATCATTATATCTTCGGTCCTCGGTCTCATTGACTTTGACGCTGTGGTCCTACTTTGGAAGATCGATAAGTTTGACTTTCTAGCTAGAATGCGAGCGTTTTTTGGTGTGGTTTTTGTTTCGAATGAGATAGGCCTCGTTATCACGGTAAGTAACAACATTGTGTACTAGATTAAAAACTTGGAAAATCTTAGATTGATGAGAAGTATGGTAAAAATAAGGTTAACAGTTTTTACAGTTGGGAATATCTTTTTTCTAAAATTCTTCTACACGTAACACGGCCATGGACTGCAATGCTCGGTAAGATCTCGAAGACAAGTCAATTACATGGCGGTTTGCAATACCGCGATGTGAATATTGTGATGTCTATGATTTCGATGCTGACTACTTTTGTGATCACTTTGTTATTTAAGTATACCTCGAATGCTATACTAGTTTCCATCATTATATCTATGGTCCTCGGTCTCATTGACTTTGACGTGGTGGTCCTACTTTGGAAGATCGATAAGTTTGACTTTCTCGCTTGTATGCGAGCGTTTTTTTGTGTGGTTTTGTTTCGGATGAGATAGGCCTCGTCATCACGGTAAGTAACAACATTGTTTACTAGATTAAAGACTTGGAAAATCTTAGATTGATGAGAAGTATGGTAAAATTAAGGTTAACTATTTTTATACGTTGGAATATCTTTTTTCCTAAATTCTTCTACAAGTAATACGGCCACAGACTAGAGTGCTTGGTAAGATCCCGAAGACAAGTCAATTACATGGCGGGTTGCAATACCGTGATGTCGAATATTGTTATGTCTATGATTGCGATGCTGACTCCTTTTGTATTCACTTTTTTGTTTAAGTATACCTCGAATGCTATACTAGCCTCCATCGTTATATCTGCGGTTCTCGGTTTCATTGACTTTGACGCGGTGGTCCTACATTGGAAGATTGATAAGTTTGACTTTCTTGCTTGTATGCTAGCGTTTTTTGGTGTGGTTTTTGTTTCAGTTGAGATAGGCCTCGTCATCACGGTAAGTATCAACACTGTGTACTAGATTAAAAACTAGGAAATTCTTAGATTGATGAGAAGTATTATAAAATTAAGGTTTCCTGTTTTTACAGGAGGGAATATGTTTTTGCCAAAATTGTTCTACAAGTAACACGGCCACGGACTGAAGTGCTCGGTAAGATCCCGAAGACAGGTCAATTACATGGCGGGTTGGAATACCACGATGTCGGATATTGTGATGTATATGATTGTGATGCTGACTCCTTTTGTGATCACTTTGTTATTTAAGTATACCTCGAATGCTATAATAGCCTCCATCATTATATCTACGGTCCTCGGTCTCATTGGCTTTGACGCGGTGGTCCTACATTGGAAGATCGATAAGTTTGACCTTCTAGTTGGTATGCGAGCGCTTTTTGGTGTGGTTTTTTTTTGGCTAAGATAGGCCTCGTCATCACGGTAAGTAACAACATTGTGTACTAGATTAAAAACTTGGAAAATCTTAGATTGATGAAAAGTATGGTAAAAATAACTGTTTTTACATGTGAGAATATCTTTTTGCCAATATTCTTTTACAAGTAACACGGCCACAGACTAAAGTGCTCGGTAAGATCCCGAAGACAAGCCAGTTACATGGCGGGTTGCAATACCGCGATGTAGAATATTGTGATGTCTATGATTGTGATGCTGACTCCTTTTGTGATCACTTTGTTGTTTAAGTATACATCAAGTGCTATACTAGCCTCCATCATTATATCTGCGGTCCTCGGTCTCATTGACTATGACGCGGTGGTCCTTCATTGGAATATCGATAAGTTTGACTTTCTAGCTTGTATGCGAGCGTTTTTTGGGGTGGTTTTTGTTTCGGATGAGATAGGCCTCGTCATAACGGTAAGTAACAACATTGTGTACTAGATTAAATACTTGAAAAATCTTAGATTGATGAGAAGTATGGTAAAAATAAGGTTAACTTTTTTTACAGGTGGGAATATATTTTTGCCAAAATTCTTCTACAAGTAACACGGCCACAGACTTCAGTGCTCGTTAAGATCCCGAAGACAAGTCAATTACATGGCGCGTTGCAATACCGCGATGTCGAATATTGTGATGTCTATGATTGTGATGCTGACTCCTTTTGTGATCACTTTGTTGTTAAAGTATACCTCGAATGCTATACTAGTCTCCATCATTATATTTGCGGTCCTCGGTCTCATTGACTATGACGCGGTGGTCCTACATTGGAATATCGATAAGTTTGACTTTCTAGTTTGTATGCGAGCGTTTTTTGGTGTGGTTTTTGTTTCGGATGAGATAGGCCTCGTCATCACGGTAAGTAACAACATTGTGTACTAGAATAAAAACTTGGAAAATCTTAGATTGATGAGAAGTATGGTAAAAGTAGAGTTAACTGTTTTTCAGGCGGGAATATCTTTTTGCCAAAATTCTTCTACAAGTAACACGGCCACGGACTTCAGTGCCCGATAAGATGCCGAAGACAAGTCAATTACATGGCGGGTTGCAATACCGCGATGTCGAATATTGTGTTGTCTATGATTGTGATGCTGACACTTTATGTGATCACTTTGTTGTTAAAGTATACCTCGAATGCTATACTAGCCTCCATCATTATATTTGCGGTCCTCGGTCTCATTGACTTTGACGCGGTGGTCATACATTGGAAGATCGATAAGTTGACTTTCAAACTTGCATGCGAGTGTTTTTTGGTGTGGTTTTTGTTTCGGTTGAGATAGGCCTCATCATCACTGTAAGTAACAACATTGTGTACTAGATTAAAAACTTGGAAAATCTTAGATTGATGGGAAGTATGGTAAATTAAGGTTAACTATTTTTACAGGTGGGAATATCTTTTTGCCAAAATTCTTCTTCAAGTAACACGACCACAGACTAGAGTGCTCGGTAAGATTCCGAAGACAAGTCAATTACATGGCGGGTTGCAATATCGCGATGTCGAATATTGTGATGTCTATGATTGTGATGCTGACTCCTTTTGTGATCACTTTGTTGTTTAAGTATACCTCGAATGCTATACTAGCCTTCATCATTATATCCGCGGTCCTCGGTCTCATTGACTATGACGCCGTGGTCCTACATTGGAATATCGATATGTTTGACTTTCTAGCTTGTATGCAAGCGTTTTTTGTTGTGGTTTTTGTTTCGAATGAGACAGGCCTCGTCATCACAGTAAGTAACAACATTGTGTACTAGATTAAAAGCTTGGAAAATCTTTGATTGATGAGAAGTATGGTAAAAATAAGGTTAACTGTTTTTACACGTGGGAATATCTTTTGGCCAAAATTCTTCTACAAGTATGATGGCCACGGACTGCAGTGCTCGGTAAGATCCGTAAGAGAAGTCAATTACATGGCGGGTTGCAATACCACGATGTCGAATATTGTGATGTCTATGATTGTGATGCTGACTCCTTTTGTGATCACTTTTTTATTTAAGTATACCAAGAATGCTATACTAACTTCCATCATTATATCCGCGGTCCTCGGTCTCATTGACTTTGACGCGGAGGTCCTATATTGGAAGATCGATAAGTTTGACTTTCTAGCCTGTATTCGAGCGTTTTTTGGTCTGGTTTTTGTTTCGGTTGAGATAGGCCTCATCATCACGGTAAGTAACAACATTGTGTACTAGATTAAAAACTTACAAAATTTTAGATTGATGAGAAATATGGTAAAAATAAGGTTAACTGTTTTTACAGGCGAGAATATCTTTTTGCCAAAATTCTTCTATAAGTAACATGGCCACGGACTGAAGTGCTCGGTAAATCCCGAAGACAAGTCAATTACATTGCGGGTTGCAATATCGCGATGTCGAATATTGTGATGTCTATGATTGTGATGCTGACTCCTTTTGTGATCACTTTGTTGTTTAAGTATACCTCGAATGCTATACTAGCCTCCATCATTATAACTGCGGTCCTCGGTCTCATTGACTTTGACATGGTGGTCCTACATTGGAAGATCGATAAGTTTGACTTTCTTGCTTGAATGCGAGCGTTTTTTGATGTGGTTTTGTTTCGGTTGAGATAGGCCTCGTCATCACGGTAATTAACAACATTGTGTACTAGATTAAAAACTTGGAAAATCTTAGATTGATGAGAAGTATGGTATAATTAAGGTTAGCAGTTTTATAGGTGGGAATATGTTTTTGCCAAAATTATTCTACAAGTAAGATGGCCACGGACTACAGTGCTCGGTAAGATCCTGAAGACAAGTCAATTACATGGCGGGTTGCAGTACCGCGATGTCGAATATTGTGATGTCTATGATTGTGATGCTGACTCCTTTTGTGATCACTTTGTTGTTTAAGTATACGTCGAATGCTATACTAGCCTCTATCATTATATCTGTGGTCCTCGGTCTCATTGACTATGACGCGGTGGTCCTACATTGGAATATCGATAAGTTTGACTTTCTAGCTTGTATGCGAGCGTTTTTTGGTGTGGTTTTTGTTTCGGATGAGATAGGCCTCGTCATCACGGTAAGTAACAACATTGTGTACTAGAATAAAAACTTGGAAAATCTTAGATTGATGTGAAGTATGGTAAATTAAGGTTAACTGTTTTTACAGGTGGGAATATCTTTTTGCCAAAATTCTTGTACAAGTAACACGGCCACGGACTTCAGTGCCCGATAAGATGCCGAAGACAAGTCAGTTACATGGCAGGTTGCAATACCGCGATGTCGAATATTGTGTTGTCTATGATTGTGATGCTGACTCTTTATGTGATCACTTTGTTGTTAAAGTATACCTCGAATGCTATACTAGCCTCCATCATTATATTTGCGGTCCTCGGTCTCATTGACTTTGACGCGGTGGTCATACATTGGAAGATCGATAAGTTTAACTTTCAAGCTTGCATGAGAGTGTTTTTTGGTGTGGTTTTTGTTTCGGATGAGATAGGACTCGTCATCACGGTAAGTAACAACATTGTGCACTAGATTAAAAACTTGGAAAATCTTAGATTGATGAGAAGTATGGTAAAAATAAGGTTAACTGTTTTTACAGGTGGGAATATATTTTTGACAAAATTCTTCTACAAGTAACACGGCCACAGACTTCAGTGCTCGATAAGATCCCGAAGACAAGTCAATTACAAGGCGCGTTGCAATACCGCGATGTCGAATATTGTGATGTCTATGATTGTGATGCTGACTCCTTTTGTGATCACTTTGTTGTTAAAGTATACCTCGAATGCTATACTAGCCTCCATCATTATATTTGCGGTCCTTGGTCTCATTGACTATGACGCGGTGGTCCTACATTGGAATATCGATAAGTTTGACTTTCTAGCTTGTATGCGAGCGTTTTTTGGTGTGGTTTTTGTTTCGGATGAGATAGGCCTCGTCATCACGGTAAGTAACAACATAGTGTACTAGAATAAAAACTTGGAAAATCAGAGATTGATGAGAAGTATGGTAAAAGTAGAATTAACTGTTTTTCAGGCGGGAATATCTTTTTGCCAAAATTCTTCTACAAGTAACACGGCCACGGACTTCAGTGCCCGATAAGATGCCGAAGACAAGTCAATTACATGGCGGGTTTCAATACCGCGATGTCGAATATTGTGTTCTCTATGATTGTGATGCTGACTCTTTATGTGATCACTTTGTTGTTAAAGTATACCTCGAATGCTATACTAGCCTCCATCATTATATTTGCGGTCCTCGGTCTAATTGACTTTGACACGGTGGTCATACCTTGCATGCGAGTGTTTTTTGGTGTGGTTTTTGTTTCGGATGAGATAGGACTCGTCATCACGGTAAGTAACAACATTGTGGACTAGAATAAAAACTTGGAAAATCTTAGATTGATGAGAAGTATTGTAAAATTAAGGTTTCCGGTGTTTACATGTGGGAATATGTTTTTACCAAAATTCTTCTACAAGTAACACGGCCACGGTCTGCAGTGCTCGGTAAGATCGCGAAGGCAAGTAAATTACATGGTGGGTTGCAATACCACGATGTCGAATATTGTGATGTCTATGATTGTAATGCTGACTCCTTTTGTGATCACTTTGTTGTTTAAGTATACCTCGAATGCTATACTAGCCTCCATCAGTATATCTGCGGTCCTCGGTCTCATTGACTTTGACGCGGTGGTCCTACAATGGAATATCGATAAGTTGACTTTCTACCTTGTATGCGAGCGTTTTTTGGTGTGGTTTTTGTTTCGGTTGAGATAGGCCTCGTCATCACGGTAAGTAACAACATTGTGTACAAGATTAAAAACTTGGAAAATCTTAGATTGATGAGAAGTATGGTAAAATTAAGGTTAACTGTTTTTACAGGTGCGAATATCTTTTTGCCAAAATTCTTCTACAAGTAACACGGCCATGGACTGCATTGCTCGATAAGATCCCGAAGACAAGTTAATTACATGGCGGGTTGCAATACCACGATGTCGAATATTATGATGTCTATGATTGTGATGCTGACTCCTTTTCTGATCTCTTTGTTGTTAAAGTATACCTCGAATGCTATACTAGCCTCCATCATTATATTTGCGGTCCTCGGTCTCATTGACTTTGACGTGGTGGTCCTACATTGGAAGATCGATAAATTTGAATTTCTAGCTTGTATGCTTGCGTTTTTTGGTGTGGTTTTTGTTTTGGATGAGATAAGCCTCGTCGTCATGGTAGGTAACAACATTGTGTACTAGATTAAAAACATGGAAAATCTTAAATTGATGAGAAGTACGGTAAAAATAAAGTTAACTGTTTTTACACGTGGAAATATCTTTTGGCCAAAATTTTTCTACAAGTATGACGGCCACGGACTGCATTGCTCGGTAAGATCCATAAGAGAAGTCAATTACATGGCGGGTTGCAATACCACGATGTCGAATATTGTGATGTCTATGATTGTATTGCTGACTCCTTTTCTGATCACTTTGTAGTTTAAGTATACCTCGAATGCTATACTAGCCTCCATCATTATATCTGCGGTCCTCGGTCTCATTGACTTTGACGCGGGGGGTCCTACATTGGAAGATCGATAAGTTTGACTTTCAAGCTTGCATGCGAGTGTTTTTTGGTGTGGTTTTGTTTCGGTTGAGATAGGCCTCGTCATCACTGTAAGTAACAACATTGTGTACTAGATTAAAAACTTGGAAAATCTTAGATTGATGGGAAGTATGGTAAATTAAGGATAATTATTTTTACAGGTGGGAATATCTTTTTGCCAAAATTCTTCTTCAAGTAACACGACCACGGACTAGAGTGCTCGGTAAGATCCTGAAGACAAGTCAATTACATGGTGGGTTGCAATATCGCGATGTCGAATATTATATCTGCGGTGTGATTTCTATGATTGTGATGCTGACTCCTTTTGTGATCACTTTGTTGTTTAAGTATACCTCGAATGCTATACTAGCCTCCATCATTATACCTGTGGTGCTCGGTCTCATTGACTATGACGCGGTGGTCCTACATTGGAAGATCGATAAGTTTGACTCTCTAGCTTGTACGCTTGCGTTTTTTAGTGTGGTTTTTGTTTCGGATGAGATAAGCCTCGTCGTCAGGGTAAGTAACAACATTGTGTACTAGATTAAAAACATGGAAAATCTTAAATTGATGAGAAGTATTGTAAAAATAAAGTTAACTGTTTTTACACGTGGGAATATCTTTTGGCCAAAATTCTTCTACAAGTAAGACGGCCACGGACTGGAGTGCTCGGTAAGATCCCGAAGACAAGTCAATTACATGGAGGGTTGCAATATTGCGATGTCGAATATTGTGATGTCTATGATTGTAAACCTCGAATGCTATACTAACCTCCATCATTATATCTGTGGTCCTCAGTCTCATTGACTTTGACGCGGTGGTCCTACATTGGAAGATCGATAAGTTTGACTTTCAAGCTTGCATGCGAGTGTTTTTTGGTGTGGTTTTTGTTTCGGTTGAGATAGGCCTCGTCATTACGGTAAGTAACAACATTGTGTACTAGATTAAAAACTTGGAAAATCTTTGATTGATGAGAAGTATGGTAAAATTAAGGTTAATTGTTTTTTCAGGTGGGAATATCTTTTTGCCAAACTTCTTCTACAAGTCACACGGCCACGGACTACAGTGCTCGGTAAGATCCCGAAGACAAGTCAATTACATGGCGGGTTGCAATGCCACGATGTCGAATATTGTGATGTCTATGATTATGATGCTGACTCCTTTTGTGATCACTTTGTTGTTTAAGTATACCTCGAGTGCTATACTATCCTCCTTCATTATATCTGCGGTTCTCGGTCTCATTGACTTTGACGCGGGGGTCCTACATTGGAAGATCGATAAGTTTGACTTTCTAGCTTGTATGCCGGCGTTTTTTGGTGTGGTTTTTGTTTCGGTTGAGATAGGCCTCGTCATCACGGTAAGTAACAACATCGTGTACTAGATTTAAAACTTGGAAAATCTTAGATTGATGAGAAGTTTGGTAAAATTAAGGTTAAATATTTTTACAAGTGGGAATATCTTTTTGCCAAAATTCTTCTACAAGTTACACGGCCACGGACTAGAGTGCTCGGTAAGATCCCGAAGACAAGTCAATTACATAGCGGGTTGCAATTCCGTGATGTCGAATATCGTGATGTCTATGATTATGATGCTGACTCCTTTTGTGATCACTTTGTTGTTTAAGTATACCTCGAGTGCTATACTATCCTCCACATTATATTTGCAGTTCTCGGTCTCATTGACTTTGACGTGGTGGTCCTACATTGAAAGATTGATAAGTTTGACTTTATAGCTTGTATGCCAGCGTTTTTTGGTGTGGTTTTTGTTTCGGTTGAGATAGGCCTCGTCATCACGATAAGTAACAACATTGTGTGCTAGATTAAAAACATGGAAAATCTTAGATTGATGAGAAGTTTGGTAAAATTAAGGTTAACTATTTTTTACAGGTGGAAATATCTTTTTGCCAAAATTCTTCTACAAGTAACACGGCCACAGACTAGAGTGCTCGGTAATATCCCGTAGGCAATTCAATTACATGGCGGGTTGCAATACCGCGATGTCAAATATTGTGATGTCAAATATTGTGATGTCTATGATTGTGATGCTGACTCCTTTTGTTATCACATTGTTGTTTAAGTATACCTCGAATGCTATACTAGCCTCAATCATTATATCCGTTGTCCTCGGTCTCATTGACTATGACGCGGTGGTCCTACATTGGAAGATCGATAAGTTTGACTTTCTAGCTTGTATGCTTGCGTTCTTTGGTGTGTTTTTTTTTTCAGATGAGATAAGCCTCGTCGTCAGGGTAAGTAACAACATTGTGTACTAGATTAAAAACATAGAAAATCTTAAATTGATGAGGAGTATAGTAAAAAAAAGTTAACTGTTTTTACACGTGGGAATATCTTTTGGCCAAAATTCTTCTACAAGTAAGACGGCCACGGACTGGAGTGCTCGGTAAGATCCCGAAGACAAGTCAATTACATGGAGGGTTGCAATATTACGATGTCGAATATTGTGATGTCTATGATTGTAATGCTGACTCCTTTTTTGATCACTTTTTTGTTTAAGTATACCTCGAATGCTATACTAACCTCCATCATTATATTTGCGGTCCTCGGTCTCATTGACTTTGACGCGGTGGTCCTACATTGGAAGATCGATAAGTTTGACTTTCTCGCTTGTATTCGAGCGTTTTTTGGTGTGGTTTTTGTTTCGGTTGAGATAGGCCTTGTCATCACGGTAAGTAACAACATTGTGTACTAGATTAAAAACTTAGAAAATCTTAGATTGATGAGAAGTATGGTAAAATTAAGGTTAACTGTTTTTTCAGGTGGGAATATTTTTTTGCCAAAATTCTTCTACAAGTCACACGGCCACGGACTACAGTGCTCGGTAAGATCTCGAAGACAAGTCAATTACATGGCGGGTTGCAATACCGCGATGTCGAATATTGTGATGTCTATGATTATGATGCTGACTCCTTTTTTATCACTTTGTTGTTTAAGTATACCTCTAATGCTATACTAGCCTCCATCATTATATCCGTGGTCCTCGATCTCATTGACTATGACGCGGTGGTCCTACATTGGAAGATCGATAAGTTTGACTTTCTAGCTTGTATGCTTGCGTTTTTTGGTGTGTTTTTTTTTCAGATGAGATAAGCCTCGTCGTCATGGTAAGTAACAACAATGTGTACTG
The DNA here is from genome assembly GCA_023525975.1 of Smallanthus sonchifolius. Classification (NCBI taxonomy): domain Eukaryota; kingdom Viridiplantae; phylum Streptophyta; class Magnoliopsida; order Asterales; family Asteraceae; genus Smallanthus; species Smallanthus sonchifolius. Next base: position 25,923,360 of record CM042043.1, read on the forward strand.
GATTAAAAACATAGAAAATCTTAAATTGATGAGAAGTATGGTAAAAAAAAAGTTCACTGTTTTTACACGTGGGAATATCTTTTGGCAAAAATTCTTCTACTAGTAAGACGACCACGGACTGCAGTGCTCGATAAGATCCCGAAGACAGGTCAATTACATGGCGGGTTGCAATCTTGAGATGTCGATTATTGTAATGTGTATGATTGTGATGCTAACTCCTTTTGTGATCACTTTTTTGTTTAAGTTTACCTCGAATGCTATACTAACCTCCATCATTATATATGCGGTCCTCGGTCTCATTGACTTTGACGCGGTGGTCATACATTGGAAGATCGATAAGTTTAACTTTCAAGCTTGCATGAGAGTGTTTTTTGGTGTGGTTTTTGTTTCGGATGAGATAGGACTCGTCATCACGGTAAGTAACAACATTGTGTACTAGATTAAAAACTTGGAAAATCTTAGATTGATGAGAAGTATGGTAAAATTAAAGTTAACTGTTTTTTCAGGTGGGAATATCTTTTTGCCAAAATTCTTCTACAAGTCACACAGCCACGGACTACAGTGCTCGGTAAGATCCCGAAGACAAGTCAATTACACGGCGGGTTGCAATGCCGCGATGTCGAATATTGTGATGTCTATAATTATGACGTTGACTCCTTTTGTGATCACTTTGTTGTTTAAGTATACCTTGAATGCTATACAAGCCTCCATCATTATATCCGTGGTCCTCCGTCTCATTGACTATGATGCGGTGGTCCTACATTGGAAGATCGATAAGTTTGATTTTCTAGCTTGTATGCTTGAGTTCTTTGGTGTGGTTTTTTTTTCAGATGAGATAAGCCTCGTCGTCATGGTAAGTAACAACATTGTGTACTAGATTAAAAACATAGAAAATCTTAAATTGATGAGAAGTATGGTAAAAAAAAATTTCACTGTTTTTACACGTGGGAATATCTTTTGGCAAAAATTCTTCTACTAGTAAGACGACCACGGACTGCAGTGCTCGGTAAGATCCCGAAGACAGGTCAATTACATGGCGGGTTGCAATCTTGAGATGTCGATTATTGTAATGTGTATGATTGTGATGCTAACTCCTTTTGTGATCACTTTTTTGTTTAAGTTTACCTCGAATGCTATACTAACCTCCATCATTATATATGCGGTCCTCGGTCTCATTGACTTTGACGCGGTGGTCATACATTGGAAGATCGATAAGTTTAACTTTCAAGCTTGCATGAGAGTGTTTTTTGGTGTGGTTTTTGTTTCGGATGAGATAGGACTCGTCATCACGGTAAGTAACAACATTGTGTACTAGATTAAAAACTTGGAAAATCTTAGATTGATGAGAAGTATGGTAAAATTAAGGTTAACTGATTTTTCAGGTGGGAATATCTTTTTGCCAAAATTCTTCTACAAGTCACACAGCCACGGACTACAGTGCTCGGTAATATCCCGAAGACAAGTCAATTACACGGCGGGTTGCAATGCCGCGATGTCGAATATTGTGATGTCTATAATTATGACGTTGACTCCTTTTGTGATCACTTTGTTGTTTAAGTATACCTCGAGTGCTATACTATCCTCCATCATTATATCTGCGTTTCTCGGTCTCATTGACTTTGACGCGGCGGTCCTACATTGGAAGATCGATAAGTTTGACTTTCTAGCTTGTATGCCAGCGTTTTTTGGTGTGGTTTTTGTTTCGGTTGAGATAGGCCTCGTCATCACAGTAAGTAAAAACATTGTGTACTAGATTAAAAACTTTGAAAATCTTAGATTGATAAGAAATATGGTAAAATTAAGGTTAACTGTTTTTACATGTGGGAATATCTTTTTGCCAAAATTCTTCTACAAATAACACGGCCACTAACTAGAGTGTTCGGTAAGATCCCGAAGGTAAGTCAATTACATGGCGGGTTGCAATACCGCGATGTCAAATATTGTGAAGTCTATGACTGTGATGCGGACTCCTTTTGTGATCACTTTGTTGTTTAAGTATACCTTGAATGCTATACTAGCCTCCATCATTATATCCGTGGTCCTCCGTCTCATTGACTATGATGCGGTGGTCCTACATTGGAAGATCGATAAGTTTGATTTTCTAGCTTGTATGCTTGAGTTCTTTGGTGTGGTTTTTTTTTCAGATGAGATAAGCCTCGTCGTCATGGTAAGTAACAACATTGTGTACTAGATTAAAAACATAGAAAATCTTAAATTGATGAGAAGTATGGTAAAAAAAAGTTAACTATTTTTACAAGTGGGAATATCTTTTGGCCAAAATTCTTCTACAAGTAAGACGGCCACGGACCGGAGTGCTGGGTAAGATCCCGAAGACAAGTCAATTACATGGCGGGTTGCAATATTGTGATGTCGAATACTGTTATGTCTATGATTGTGATGCTGACTCCTTTTGTGATCACTTTTTTGTTTAAGTATACCTCGAATGCTACACTAACCTCCATCATTATATCTGCGGTCCTCCGTATTATTGACTTCGACGCGGTGGTCCTACATTGGAAGATCGATAAGTTTGACTTTCTAGCTTGTATTCGATGGTTTTTTGGTGTTGTTTTTGTTTCGGTTGACATAGGCCTCGTCATCACGATAAGTAACAACATTGTGTATAAAATTAAAAACTTGGAAGATCTTAGATTGATGAGAAGCATGGCAAAATTAAGGTTAACTATTTTTTCAGGTGGGAATATCTTTTTGCCAAAATTCTTCTACAAGTCCACGGCCACGGACTACAGTGCTAGGTAAGATCTCGAAGACAAGTCAATTACATGGCGGGTTGCAATACCGCGATGTTGAATATTGTGATGTCTATGATTATGATGCTGACTCCTTTTTGATCACTTTGTTGTTTAAGTATACCTCGAATGCTATACTAGCTTCCATCATTATATCTGCGGTCCTTGGTCTCATTGACTTTGACACGGTGGTCCTACATTGGAAGATCGATAAGTTTGACTTTCTAGCTTGTATGCTTGCGTTTTTTGGTGTGGTTTTTGTTTCGGATGAGATAGGCCTCGTCATCATGGTAAGTAACAACATTGTGTACTAGATTAAAAACATGGAAAATCTTAGATTGATGATAAGTATCGTAAAAATAAAGTTAACTGTTTTTATAGTGGGAATATCTTTTTGCCAAAATTTTTCTACAAGTAAGAAGGCCACGGACTGTAGTGCTCGGTAAGATCCTGAAGACAAGTCAATTACATGGCGGGTTCAATATCACGATGTCGAATATTGTGATGTCTATGATTGTGATACTGACTCCTTTTGTGATCACTTTGTTGTTTAAGTGTACCTCGAATGCTATACTAACCTCCATCATTATATCTGCGGTCCTCGGTCTCATTGACTTTGATGCGGTGGTCCTACATTGGAAGATCGATAAGTTTGACTTTCTAGCTTGCATGCGAGTGTTTTTTGGTGTGGTTTTTGTTTCGGTTTAGATAGGCCTCGTCATCACGGTAAGTAACAACATTGTGTACTAGATTAAAAACTTGGAAAATTTTAGATTGATGAGAAGTATAATAAAAATACTGCGATGTCTTTTTGCCAAAATTCTTGGTAAAAACAAGGTTAACTATTTTTGTAGGCGGGAATATCTTTTTGCCAAAATTCTTCTATAAGTAACATGGCCACGGACTGAAGTGCTCGGTAAGATCCCGAAGACAAGTCAGTTACATGGCGGGTTGTAATACTGCGATGTCGAATATTGTGATTTCTATGATTGTGATGCTGACTCCTTTTGTGATCACTTTGTTGTTTAAGTATACCTCGAATGCTATACTAGCCTCCATCATTATATCTGCGGTCCTCAGTCTCATTGACTTTGACGCGGTGGTCCAACATTGGAAGATCGATAAGTTTGACTTTCAAGCTTGTATTCAAGCAATTTTTGGTGTGGTTTTTGTTTCGGTTGAGATAGGCCTCGTCATCACTGTAAGTAACAACATTGTGTACTAGATTAAAAACTTGGAAAATCTTAGATTGATGTGAAGTATGGTAAATTAAGGTTAACTGTTTTTATAGGTGGGAATATCTTTTTTCCAAAATTCCTCTACAAGTAACACGGCCACGGACTACAGTGCTCGGTAAGATTCCGAAGCAAGTCAATTACATGGCAGGTTGCAATACTGCGATGTCGAATATTGTGATTTCTATGATTGTGATGCAGACTCCTTTTGTGATCACTTTGTTGTTTAAGTATACCTCGAATTCTATACTAGCATCCATCATTATATCTGTGGTCCTCGGTGTCATTGACTATGACGCGGTGGTCCTACATTGGAAGATCGATAAGTTTGACTCTATAGCTTGTATGCTTGCGTTTTTTAGTGTGGTTTTTGTTTCGGATGAGATAAGCCTCGTCGTCATGGTAAGTAACAACATTGTGTACTAGATTAAAAACATGGAAAATCTTAAATTGAAGAGAAGTATGGTAAAAATAAAGTTAACTGTTTTTTGACGTGGGAATATCTTTTGGCCAAAATTCTTCTACAAGTAAGACGGCCACGGACTGCAGTGCTTGGTAAGATCCTAAAGACAAGTCAATTACATGGCGGGTTCAATATCACGATGTCGAATATTGTGATGTCTATGATTGTGATACTGACTCCTTTTGTGATCACTTTGTTGTTTATGTATACCTCGAATGCTATACTAACCTCCATCATTATATTTGCGGTCCTCGGTCTCATTGACTTTGACGCGGTTGTCCTACACTTTAAGATCGATAAGTTTAACTTTCTAGCTTGTATGCCAGCATTTTTTGGTGTGGTTTTTGTTTCGGTTGAGATAGGCCTCGTCATCACTGTAAGTAACAACACTGTGTACTAGTTTAAAAACTTGGAAAATCTTAGATTGATGAGAAGTATTGAAAAATTAAGGTTTCGTGTTTTTACAGGTGAGAATATCTTTTGGCCAAAATTCTTCTACAAGTAAGACGGCCACGCACTGAAGTGCTCGGTAAGATCCCGAAGACAAGTCAATTACATGGCGGGTTGCAATACCGCGATGTCGAATTTTGTGATGTCTATGATTGTGATGCTGACTCCTTTTGGGATCACTTTGTTGTTTAAGTATACCTCGAATGCTATACTAACCTCCATCATTATATCTGCGGTCCTCGGTCTCATTGACTTTGATGTGGTGGTCCTACATTGGAAGATCGATAAGTTTGACTTTCTAGCTTGTAATCAAGCATTTTTTGGTGTGGTTTTTGTTTCGGTTGAGATAGGCCTGTCATCATGGTAAGTAACAACATTGTGTACTAGATTAAAAACTTGGAAAATTTTAGATTGATGAGAAGTATGGTAAAAACAAGGTTAACTATTTTTGTAGGCGGGAATATCTTTTTTCCAAAATTCTTCTATAAGTAACATGGCCACGGACTGAAGTGCTCGGTAAGATCCCGAAGACAAGTCAGTTACATGGCGGGTTGTAATTCTGCGATGTCGAATATTGTGATTTCTATGATTGTGATGCTGACTCCTTTTGTGATCACTTTGTTGTTTAAGTATACCTCGAATGCTATTCTAGCCTCCATCATTATATCTGCGGTCCTCAGTCTCATTGACTTTGACGCGGTGGTCCAACATTGGAAGATCGATAAGTTTGACTTTCAAGCTTGCATGCGAGTGTTTGTTGGTGTGGTTTTTGTTTCGGTTGAGATAGGCCTCGTCATCACTGTAAGTAACAACATTGTGTACTAGATTAAAAACTTGGAAAATCTTAGATTGATGTGAAGTATGGTAAATTAAGGTTAACTATTTTTATAGGTGGGAATATCTTTTTGCCAAAATTCCTCTTACAAGTAACAGGGCCACGGAGTACAGTGCTCGGTAAGATCCCGAAGCAAGTCAATTACATGGCGGGTTGCAATACTGCGATGTTGAATATTGTGATTTCTATGATTGTGATGCTGAATCCTTTTGTGATCACTTTGTTGTTTAAGTATTCCTCGAATTCTATACTAGCCTCCATCATTATATCCGTGGTCCTCGGTGTCATTGACTATGACGCGGTGGTCCAACATTGGAAGATCAATAAGTTTGACTCTATAGCTTGTATGCTTGCGTTTTTTAGTGCGGTTTTTTGTTTTGGATAAGATAAGCATCGTCGTCATGGAAAGTAACAACATTGTGTACTAGATTAAAAACATGGAAAATCTTAAATTGATGAGAAGTATGGTAAAAATAAATTTAACTGTTTTTACACGTGGGAATATGTTTTTGCCAAAATTCTTCTACAAGTAAGACGGCCACGGACTGCAGTGCTCGGTAAGATCCGGAAGACAAGTCAATTACATGGCGGTTGCAATATTGCGATGTCGATTATTGTGATGTCTATGATTGTGATGCTAACTCCTTTTGTGATCACATTTTTGTTTAAGTATACCTCGAATGCTATACTAACCTCCATCATTATATCTGCGGTCCTCGGTCTCATTGACATTGACGCGATGGTCCTACATTGGAAGATCGATAAGTCTGACTTCCTAGAATGTATTCGAGCGTTTTTTTGTGTGGTTTTTGTTTCGGTTGAGATAGGCCTCGTCATCACGGTAAGTAACAACATTGTGTACTAGATTAAAAACTTGGAAAATCTTAGATTGATGAGAAGTATGGTAAAATTAAGGTTAAGTGTTTTTACAGGTGGGAATATCTTTTTGCCAAAATTCTTCTACAAGTAACACGACCACGGACTAGAGTGCTCGTTAAGATCCCGAAGGCAAGTCAATTACATGGTGAGATGCAATACCTCGATGTCAAATATTGTGATGTCTATGATTGTGATGCTGACTCCTTTTGTGATCTTCTTTGGTGTGGTTTTTGTTTCAGATAAGATTAGCCCCGTCATCACGGTAAGTAACAACATTGTGTACTAGATTAAAAACTTGGAAAATCTTAGATTGATGAGAAGTATGGTAAAAATAAGGTTAACCGTTTTTACGAGTGGGAATATCTTTTTGCCAAAATTCTTCTACAAGTAACACGGCCACGGACTAGACTGCTCGGTAAGATCCCGAAGGCAAGTCAATTACATGGCGGGTTGCAATAACGGGATGTCAAATATTATGATGTCTATGATTGTGATGCTGTCTCCTTTTGTGATCACTTCGTTGTTTAAGTATACGTCGAATGCTATACTAGCCTCCATCATTATATCCGCGGTCCTCGGTCTCATTGACTATGACGCGGTGGTCCTATATTGGAAGATCGATAAGTTTGACTTTCTAGCTTGTATGCTTGCGCTCTTTGGTGTGGTTTTTGTTTCAGATAAGATAAGCCCCGTCGTCATGGTAAGTAACAACATTGTGTACTAGATTAAAAGCATAGAAAATCTTAAATTGATGAGAAGTATGGTAAAAAAAAGTTAACTGTTTTTACACGTGGGAATATCTTTTGGGCAAAATTCTTCTACAAGTAAGGCGGCCATGGATTGGAATGCTGGGTAAGATCCCGAAGACAAGTCAATTACATGGCGGGTTGCAATATTGCGATGTCGAATACTGTTATGTCTATGATTGTGATGCTGACTCCTTTTGTGATCACTTTTTTGTTTAAGTATACCTCGAATGCTACACTAACCTCCATCATTATATCTACGGTCCTCGGTCTTATTGACTTTGACGCGGTGGTCCTACATTGGAAGATCGATAAGTTTGACTTTCTTGCTTGTATTCGATGGTTTTTTGGTGTTGTTTTTGTTTCGGTTGAGATAGGCCTCGTCATCATGATAAGTAACAACATTGTGTACTAGATTAAAAACTTGGAAAATCTTAGATTGATGAGAAGTATGGTAAAATTAAGTTTAACTGTTTTTTCAGGTAGGAATATCTTTTTGCCAAAATTCTTCTACAAGTCACACGGCCACGGACTACAGTGCTCGGTAAGATCTCAAAGATAAGTCAATTACATGGCGGGTTGCAATACCGCGATGTCGAATATTGTGATGTCTATTTTTATGATGCTGACTCCTTTTTGATCACTTTGTTGTTAAAGAATACCTCGAATGCTATACTAGCCTCCATTATTATATCTGCGGTCCTCGGTCTCATTGACTTTGATGTGGTGGTCCTACATTGGAAGATCGATAAGTTTAACTTTCTAGCTTGCATGCGAGCGATTTTTGGTGTGGTTTTTGTTTCGGTTAAGATAGGCCTCATCATCACGGTAAGTAACAACATTTTGTACTAGATTAAAAACTTGGAAAATCTTAGATTGATGAGAAGTATGGTAAAATTAAGGTTAATTGTTTTTATAGGTGTGAATATCTTTTTGCCAAAATTCTTATACAAGTAACACGGCCACGGACTGCAGTGTTCGGTAAGATCCCGAAGACAAGTCAATTACATGACGGGCTGCAATGCCCCGATGTCGAATATTGTGATGTCTATGATTGTGATGCTGACTCCTTTTGTGTTCACTTTGTTGTTTAAGTATACCTCGAATTCTATACTAGCCTCCATCATTGTATCTACGGTCCTCGGTCTCATTGACTTTGACGCGTGGTCCTACATTGGAAGATCGATAAGTTTGACTTTCTAGCTTGTATGCCAACGTTTTTTGGTGTGGTTTTTGTTACGGTTGAGATAGGCCTCGTCATCACGGTAAGTAACAACATTGTGTACTAGATTAAAAACTTGGAAAATCTTAGACTGATGAGAAGTATTGTAAAATTAAGGTTTCCTGTTTTTACAGATGGGAATATCTTTTGACCAAAATTCTTCTACAAGTAAGACGACCACGGACTGAAGTGCTCGGTAAGATCCCGAAGACAGGTCAATTACATGGCGGGTTGCAATACCGCGATGTTGAATATTGTGATGTTTATGATTGTGATGTTGTCTCCTTTTGTGATCAATTTGTTGTTTAAGTATACCTCGAATGCTATAAAGCCTCCATCATTATATCTGCGGTCCTCGGCCTCATTGACTTTGAAGTGGTGGTCCTACATTGGAAGATCGATAAGTTTGACTTTATAGCTGGTATGCGAGTGCTTTTTGGTGTGGTTTTTGTTTCGGCTAAGATTGGCCTCGTCATCACGGTAAGTAACAACATTGTGTACTAGATTAAAAACTTGGAAAATATTTGATTGATGAGAAGTATAGTAAAAATAACTGTTTTTAAATGTTAGAATATCTTTTTGCCAAAATTATTTTACAAGTAACATGGCCACGGACTGCAGTGCTCGGTAAGATCTCGAAGACAAGTCAATTACATGGCGGTTTGCAATACTGCGATGTCGAATATTGTGATGTCTATGATTTTGATGCTGACTAATTTTGTGATCACTTTGTTGTTTAAGTATACCTCGAATGCTATACTAGCTTCCATCATTATATCTACGGTCCTCGGTCTCATTGACTTTGACGCGGTGGTCCTACTTTGGAAGATCGATAAGTTTGACTTTCTCGCTTGTATGCGAGCGTTTTTTGGTGTGGTTTTTGTTTCGGATGAGATAGGCCTTGTCATCACGGTAAGTAACAACATTGTGTACTAGATTAAAAACTTGGAAAATGTTAGATTGATGAGAAGTATGGTAAAAATAGGGTTAACTGTTTTTACAGGTGGGAATATCTTTTTGCCAAAATTCTTCTATAAGTAACATGGCCACGTTCTACAGTACTTGGTAAATCCCGATTACAAGTCAAATACATGTCGGGTTGCAATATCGCGATGTCGAATATTGTGATGTCTTTGATTGGTGGTCCTCGGTGTCATTGACTTTGACACGGTGGTCCTACTTTGGAAGATCGATAAGTTTGACTTTCTAGCTTGAATGCGAGCGTTTTTTGGTGTGGTTTTTGTTTCGGTTGAGATAGGCCTTTTCATCATGGTACGTAACAACATTGTGTACTAGATTAAAAACTTGGAAAATCTTAGATTGATGAGAAGTATGGTAAAATTAAGGTTAGCTGTTTTTATAGGTGGGAATATGTTTTGCCAAAATTCTTCTACAACTAACACGGGCACGGATTGCAGTGCTCGGTAAGATCCCGAAGACAAGTCAATTACATGGCGGGTTGCAATACCGCGATTTCGAATATTGTGATGTCTATGATTGTGATGCTGACTACTTTTGTGATCACTTTGTTGTTTAAGTATACCTCGAATGCTATACTAGCCTCCATCATTATATCTGCGGTCCTCGGTCTCATTGACTTTGACGCGGTGGTCTTACAATGGAAGATCGATAAGTAGACTTTCTAGCTAGTATACAAGTGTTTTTTGGGGTGGTTTTTGTTTTGATTGAGATAGTCCTCGTCATCACGGTAAGTTACAACATTGTGTACTAGATTAAAAACTTGGAAAATCTTAGATTGATGAGAAGTATGGTAAAATTAAGATTAACTGTTTTTATAGGTGGGAATATCTTTTTGCCAAAATTCTTTTACAAGTAACACGGCCACGGATTGCAGTGCTCGGTAAGATCCCGAAGACAAGTCAATTACATGGCGGGTTGCAATACCGCGATGTCGAATTTTGTGATGTCTATGATTTCGATGCTGACTAATTTTGTGATCACTTTGTTGTTTAAGTATACCTCGAATGCTATACTAGCTTCCATCATTATATCTACGGTCCTCGGTCTCATTGACTTTGACGCGGTGGTCCTACTTTGGAAGATCGATAAGTTTGACTTTCTCGCTTGTATGCGAGCGTTTTTTGGTGTGGTTTTTGTTTCGGATGAGATAGGCCTTGTCATCACGGTAAGTAACAACATTGTGTACTAGATTAAAAACTTGGAAAATGTTAGATTGATGAGAAGTATGGTAAAAATAGGGTTAACTGTTTTTACAGGTGGGAATATCTTTTTGCCAAAATTCTTCTATAAGTAACATGGCCACGTTCTACAGTACTTGGTAAATCCCGATTACAAGTCAAATACATGTCGGGTTGCAATATCGCGATGTCGAATATTGTGATGTCTTTGATTGGTGGTCCTCGGTGTCATTGACTTTGACACGGTGGTCCTACTTTGGAAGATCGATAAGTTTGACTTTCTAGCTTGAATGCGAGCGTTTTTTGGTGTGGTTTTTGTTTCGGTTGAGATAGGCCTTTTCATCATGGTACGTAACAACATTGTGTACTAGATTAAAAACTTGGAAAATCTTAGATTGATGAGAAGTATGGTAAAATTAAGGTTAGCTGTTTTTATAGGTGGGAATATGTTTTGCCAAAATTCTTCTACAACTAACACGGGCACGGATTGCAGTGCTCGGTAAGATCCCGAAGACAAGTCAATTACATGGCGGGTTGCAATACCGCGATTTCGAATATTGTGATGTCTATGATTGTGATGCTGACTACTTTTGTGATCACTTTGTTGTTTAAGTATACCTCGAATGCTATACTAGCCTCCATCATTATATCTGCGGTCCTCGGTCTCATTGACTTTGACGCGGTGGTCTTACAATGGAAGATCGATAAGTAGACTTTCTAGCTAGTATACAAGTGTTTTTTGGGGTGGTTTTTGTTTTGATTGAGATAATCCTCGTCATCACGGTAAGTTACAACATTGTGTACTAGATTAAAAACTTGGAAAATCTTAGATTGATGAGAAGTATGGTAAAATTAAGATTAACTGTTTTTATAGGTGGGAATATCTTTTTGCCAAAATTCTTTTACAAGTAACACGGCCACGGATTGCAGTGCTCGGTAAGATCCCGAAGACAAGTCAATTACATGGCGGGTTGCAATACCGCGATGTCGAATTTTGTGATGTCTATGATTTCGATGCTGACTACTTTTGTGATCACTTTGTTGTTTAAGTATAACTCGAATGCTATACTAGCTTCCATCATTATATCTGCGGTCCTCGGTCTCATTGACTTTGACGCTGTGGTCCTACTTTGGAAGATCGATAAGTTTGACTTTCTAGCTTGTATGCGAGCGTTTTTTGGTGTGGTTTTTGTTTTGGATGAGATAGGCCTCGTCATCACGGTAAGTAACAACATTGTCTACTAGATTAAAAACTTGGAAAATCTTAGATTGATGAGAAGTATGGTAAAATTAAGGTTAACTGTTTTTATAGGTGGGAATATCTTTTTGCCAAAATTCTTCTACAAGTAACACGGCCACGGACTGCAGTGCTCGGTAAGATCTCGAAGACAAGTCAATAACATGGCGGTTTGCAATACCGCGATGTCGAATATTATGATGTCTATGATTTCGATGCTGACTGCTTTTGTGATCACTTTGTTGTTTAAGTATACCTCGAATGCTATACTAGCTTCCATCATTATATCTACGGTCCTCGGTCTCATTGACTTTGACGCGGTGGTCCTACTTTGGAAGATCGAAAAGTTTGACTTTCTCGCTTGTATGCGAGCGTTTTTTGGTGTGGTTTTTGTTTCGGATGAGAAAGGCCTTGTCAACACGGTAAGTAACAACATTGTGTACTAGATTAAAAACTTGGAAAATATTAGATTGATGAGAAGTATGGTAAAAATAAGGTTAACTGTTTTTACATGTGGGAATATCTTTTTGCCAAAATTCTTCTATAAGTAACATGGCCACGTTCTACAGTACTTGGTAAATCCCGATTACAAGTCAATTACATGCCGGGTTGCAATAGCGCGATGTCGAATATTGTGATGTCTATGATTGTGATGCTGACTTCTTTTGTGATCACTTTGTTGTTTAAGTATACCTCGAATGTTCTACTAGCCTGTATCATTATATCTGTGGTCCTCGGTGTCATTGACTTTAACACGGTGGTCCTACATTGGAAGATCGATAAGTTTGACTTTCTAGCTTGAATTCGAGCGTTTTTTGGTGTGGTTTTTGTTTCGGTTGAGATAGGCCTTTTCATCACGGTAAGTAACAACATTGTGTACTAGATTAAAAACTTCGAAAATCTTAGATTGGTGAGAAGTATGGTAAAATTAAGGTTAGCTGTTTTTATAGGTGGGAATATCTTTTGCCAAAATTCTTCTACAAGTAACACGGCCACGGATTGCAGTGCTCGGTAAGATCCCGAAGACAAGTCAATTACATGGCGGGTTGCAATACCGCAATTTCGAATATTGTGATGTCTATGATTGTTATGCTGACTAATTTTGAGATCACTTTGTTGTTTAAGTATACCTTGAATGCTATACTAGCCTCCATCATTTTATATGCGTTCCTAGGTCTCATTGACTTTGACGCGGTGGTCCTACAATGGAAGATCGATAAGTAGATTTCTAGCTTTTATGCGAGTGTTTTTTGGTGAGGTTTTTGTTTCGATTAAGATAGGCCTCGTCATCACGGTAAGTAACAACATTGTGTACTAGATTAAAAACTTGGAAAATCTTAGATTGATGAGAAGTATGGTAAAATTAAGGTTAACTGTTTTTAAAGGTGGGAATATCTTTTTGCCAAAATTCTTCTACAAGTAACACAGCCACGGATTGCAGTGCTCGTTAAGATCCCGAAGACAAGTCAATTACTTGGCGGGTTGCAATACCGCGATGTCGAATATAGTGATGTCTATGATTGTGATGCTGACTCCTTTTGTGATCACTTTGTTGTTTAAGTATACCTCGAATGGTATACTAGCCTCCATCATTATATCTGCGGTCCTCGGTCTCATTGACTATGACGCGGTGGTCCTATATTGGAAGATCGATAAGTTTGACTTTCTAGCTTGTTTGCCTACGTTCTTTGGTGTGGTTTTTGTTTCAGATAAGATAAGCCCCGTCGTCATGGTAAGTAACAACATTGTGTACTAGATTAAAAGCATAGAAAATCTTAAATCGATGTGAAGTATGGTTAAAAAAAGTTAACTGTTTTTACACGTGGGAATATCTTTTGGTCGAAATTCTTCTACAAGTAAGGCGGCCATGGACTGGAGTGCTCGGTAAGATCCCGAAGACAGGTCAATTACATGGCGGTTGCAATATTGCGATGTCGAATATTCTGATTTCTATGATTGTGATGCTGATTCCTTTTGTGATCACTTTGTTGTTTAAGTATACCTCGAATGCTATACTAGCCTCCATCATTATATCTGTGGTCCTCGGTCTCATTGACTATGACGCGGTGGTCCTACATTGGAAGATCGATAAGTTTGACTCTCTAGCATGTATGCTTTCGTTTTTTAGTGCGGTTTTTGTTTTGGATGAGATAAGGCTCGTTGTCATGGTAAGTAACAACATTGTGTACTAGATTAAAAACATGGAAAATCTTAAATTGATGAGAAGTATGGTAAAAATAAAGTTAACTGTTTTTACATGTGGCAATATCTTTTTGCCAAAATTCTTCTACAACTAAGACGTCCACGGACTGCAGTGCTCGGTAAGATCCCGAACACAAGTTAATTACATGGCGGTTGCAATATTGCGATGTCGATTATTGTGATGTCTATGATTGTGATGCTAACTCCTTTTGTGATCATATTTTTGTTTAAGTATACCTCGAATGCTATCCTAACCTCCATCATTATATCTGCGGTCCTCGGTCTCATTGACTTTGAAGCCGTGGTCCTACATTGGAAGATCGATAAGTCTGACTTCCTAGCTGTATTCGAGCGTTTTTTTGTGTGGTTTTTGTTTCGGTTGAGATAGGCCTCGTCATCACGGTAAGTAACAACATTGTGTACTAGATTAAAAACTTGGAAAATCTTAGATTGATGAGAGGTATGGTAAAATTAAGGTTAACTTTTTTTTTTCATGTGGGAATATCTTTTTGCCAAAATTCTTCTACAAGTAACACGGCCACGGACTAGACTGCTTGGTAAGATCCCGAAGGCAAGTCAATTACATGGCGGGTTGCAATAACGAGATTTCAAATATTATGATGTCTATGATTGTGATGCTGACTCCTTTTGTGATCACTTTGTTGTTTAAGTATACCTCGAATGCTATACTAGCCTCCATCATTATATCCGCGGTCCTCGGTCTCATTGACTATGACGCGGTGGTCCTATATTGGAAGATCGATAAGTTTGACTTTCTAGCTTGTATGCTTGCGTTCTTTGGTGTGGTTTTTGTTTCAGATAAGATAAGCCCCGTCATCACGGTAAGTAACAACATTGTGTACTAGATTAAAAACTTGGAAAATCTTAGATTGATGAGAGGTATGGTAAAAATAAGGTTAACCGTTTTTACGAGTGGGAATATCTTTTTGCCAAAATTCTTCTACAAGTAACACGGCCACGGACTAGACTGCTCGGTAAGATCCCGAAGGCAAGTCAATTACATGGCGGGTTGCAATAACGGGATGTCAAATATTATGATGTCTATGATTGTGATGCTGACTCATTTTGTGATCACTTTGTTGTTTAAGTATACCTCGAATGCTATACTAGCCTCCATCATTATATCCGCGGTCCTTGGTCTCATTGACTATGACGCGGTGGTCCTATATTGGAAGATCGATAAGTTTGACTTTCTAGCTTGTATGCTTGCGCTCTTTGGTGTGGTTTTTGTTTCAGATAAGATAAGCTCCATCGTCATGGTAAGTAACAACATTGTGTACTAGATTAAAAGCATAGAAAATCTTAAATTGATGAGAAGTATGGTAAAAAAAAGTTAACTGTTTTTACACGTGGGAATATCTTTTGGCCAAAATTCTTCTACAAGTAAGGCGGCCATGGACTGGAGTGCTCGGTAAGATCCCGAAGACAAGTCAATTACATGGCGGTTGCAATATTGCGATGTCGAATATTCTGATTTCTATGATTGTGATGCTGATTCCTTTTATGATCACTTTGTTGTTTAAGTATACCTCGAATGCTATACTAGCCTCCATCATTATATCTGTGGTCCTCGGTCTCATTGACTATGACGCGGTGGTCCTACATTGGAAGATCGATAAGTTTGACTCTCTAGCTTGTATGCTTTCGTTTTTTAGTGCGGTTTTTGTTTTGGATGAGATAAGCCTCGTTGTCATGGTAAGAAACAACATTGTGTACTAGATTAAAAACATGGAAAATCTTAAATTGATGAGAAGTATAGTAAAAATAAAGTTAACTATTTTTACATGTGGCAATATCTTTTTGCCAAAATTCTTCTACAAGTAAGACGGCCACGGACTGCAGTGCTCGGTAAGATCCCGAACACAAGTCAATTACATGGCGGTTGCAATATTGCAATGTCGATTATTGTGATGTCTATGATTGTGATGCTAACTCCCTTTGTGATCATATTTTTGTTTAAGAATACCTCGAATGCTATACTAACCTCCATCATTATATCTGCGGTCCTCAGTCTCATTGAGTTTGACGCCGTGGTCCTACATTGGAAGATCGATAAGTCTGACTTCCTAGCATGTATTCGAGCATTTTTTTGTGTAGTTTTTTTTTCGGTTGAGATAGGCCTCGTCATCACGGTAAGTAACAACATTGTGTACTAGATTAAAAACTTGGAAAATCTTAGATTGATGAGAGGTATGGTAAAATTAAGGTTAACTTTTTTTTTCATGTGGGAATATCTTTTTGCCAAAATTCTTCTACAAGTAACACAGCCACGGACTAGAGTGCTCGGTAAGATCCCGAAGGCAAGCCAATTACATGGCGGGTTGCAATAACGGGATGTGAAATATTATGATGTCTATGATTGTGATGCTGACTCCTTTTGTGATCACTTTGTTGTTTAAGTATACCTCGAATGCTATACTAGCCTCCATCATTATATCTGCGGTCCTCGGTCTCTTTGACTATGACGCGGTGGTCCTATATTGGAAGATCGATAAGTTTGACTTCCTAGCTTGTATGCTTGCGTTCTTTGGTGTGGTTTTTGTTTCAGATAAGATAAGCCCCGTCGTCATGGTAAGTAACAACATTGTGTACTAGATTAAACGCATAGAAAATCTTAAATTGATGAGAAGTATGGTAAAAAAAAGTTAACTGTTTTTACACGTGGGAATATCTTTTGGCCAAAATTCTTCTACATGTAAGGCGGCCATGGACTGGAGTGCTCGGTAAGATCCCGAAGACAAGTCAATTACATGGCGGTTGCAATATTGCGATGTCGAATATTCTGATTTCTATGATTGTGATGCTGATTTCTTTTGTGATCACTTTGTTGTTTAAGTATACCTCGAATGCTATACTAGCCTCCATCATTATATCTGTGGTCCTCGGTCTCATTGAATATGACGCGGTGGTCCTACATTGGAAGATCGATAAGTTTGACTCTCTAGCTTGTATGCTTTCGTTTTTTAGTGCGGTTTTTGTTTTGGATGAGATAAGGCTCGTTGTCATGGTAAGTAACAACATTGTGTACTAGATTAAAAACATGGAAAATCTTAAATTGATGAGAAGTATGGTAAAAATAAAGTTAACTGTTTTTACATGTGGCAATATCTTTTTGCAAAAATTCTTCTACAAGTAAGATGGCCACGGACTGCAGTGCTCGGTAAGATCCCGAACACAAGTCAATTACATGGCGGTTGCAATATTGCGATGTCGATTATTGTGATGTCTATGATTGTGATGCTAACTCCTTTTGTGATCATATTTTTGTTTAAGTATACCTCGAATGCTATCCTAACCTCCATCATTATATCTGCGGTCCTCGGTCTCATTGACTTTGAAGCCGTGGTCCTACATTGGAAGATCGATAAGTCTGACTTCCTAGCATGTATTCGAGCGTTTTTTTGTGCGGTTTTTGTTTCGGTTGAGATAGGCCTCGTCATCACGGTAAGTAACAACATTGTGTACTAGATTAAAAACTTGGAAAATCTTAGATTGATGAGAGGTATGGTAAAAATAAGGTTAACTTTTTTTTTCATGTGGGAATATCTTTTTGCCAAAATTCTTCTACAAGTAACACAGCCACGGACTAGAGTGCTCGGTAAGATCCCGAAGGCAAGCCAATTACATGGCGGGTTGCAATAACGGGATGTCAAATATTATGATGTCTATGATTGTGATGCTGACTCCTTTTGTGATCACTTTGTTGTTTAAGTATACCTCGAATGCTATACTAGCCTCCATCATTATATCTGCGGTCCTCGGTCTCTTTGACTATGACGCGGTGGTCCTATATTGGAAGATCGATAAGTTTGACTTCCTAGCTTGTATGCTTGCGTTCTTTGGTGTGGTTTTTGTTTCAGATAAGATAAGCCCCGTCGTCATGGTAAGTAACAACATTGTGTACTAGATTAAAAGCATAGAAAATCTTAAATTGATGAGAAGTATGGTAAAAAAAAGTTAACTGTTTTTACACGTGGGAATATCTTTTGGCCAAAATTCTTCTACGAGTAAGGCGGCCATGGACTGGAGTGCTCGGTAAGATCCCGAAGACAAGTCAATTACATGGCAGTTGCAATATTGCGATGTCGAATATTCTGATTTCTATGATTGTGATGCTGATTTCTTTTGTGATCACTTTGTTGTTTAAGTATACCTCGAATGCTATACTAGCCTCCATCATTATATCTGTGGTCCTCGGTCTCATTGAATATGACGCGGTGGTCCTACATTGGAAGATCGATAAGTTTGACTCTCTAGCTTGTATGCTTTCGTTTTTTAGTGCGGTTTTTGTTTTGGATGAGATAAGGCTCGTTGTCATGGTAAGTAACAACATTGTGTACTAGATTAAAAACATGGAAAATCTTAAATTGATGAGAAGTATGGTAAAAATAAAGTTAACTGTTTTTACATGTGGCAATATCTTTTTGCAAAAATTCTTCTACAAGTAAGATGGCCACGGACTGCAGTGCTCGGTAAGATCCCGAACACAAGTCAATTACATGGCGGTTGCAATATTGCGATGTCGATTATTGTGATGTCTATGATTGTGATGCTAACTCCTTTTGTGATCATATTTTTGTTTAAGTATACCTCGAATGCTATCCTAACCTCCATCATTATATCTGCGGTCCTCGGTCTCATTGACTTTGAAACCGTGGTCCTACATTGGAAGATCGATAAGTCTGACTTCCTAGCATGTATTCGAGCGTTTTTTTGTGCGGTTTTTGTTTCGGTTGAGATAGGCCTCGTCATCACGGTAAGTAACAACATTGTGTACTAGATTAAAAACTTGGAAAATCTTAGATTGATGAGAGGTATGGTAAAAATAAGGTTAACCGTTTTTACGAGTGGGAATATCTTTTTGCCAAAATTCTTCTACAAGTAACACGGCCACGGACTAGACTGCTCGGTAAGATCCCGAAGGCAAGTCATTTACATGGCGGGTTGCAATAACAGGATGTCAAATATTATGATGTCTATGATTGTGATGCTGACTCATTTTGTGATCACTTTGTTGTTTAAGTATACCTCGAATGCTATACTAGCCTCCATCATTATATCCGCGGTCCTTGGTCTCATTGACTATGACGCGGTGGTCCTATATTGGAAGATCGATAAGTTTGACTTTCTAGCTTGTATGCTTGCGCTCTTTGGTGTGGTTTTTGTTTCAGATAAGATAAACCCCATCGTCATGGTAAGTAACAACATTGTGTACTAGATTAAAAGCATAGAAAATCTTAAATTGATGAGAAGTATGGTAAAAAAAAGTTAACTGTTTTTACACATGGGAATATCTTTTGGCCAAAATTCTTCTACAAGTAAGGCGGCCATGGACTGGAGTGCTCGGTAAGATCCCGAAGACAAGTCAATTACATGGCGGTTGCAATATTGCGATGTCGAATATTCTGATTTCTATGATTGTGATGCTGATTCCTTTTATGATCACTTTGTTGTTTAAGTATACCTCGAATGCTATACTAGCCTCCATCATTATATATGTGGTCCTCGGTCTCATTGACTATGACGCGGTGGTCCTACATTGGAAGATCGATAAGTTTGACTCTCTAGCTTGTATGCTTTCGTTTTTTAGTGCGGTTTTTGTTTTGAATGAGATAAGCCTCGTTGTCATGGTAAGTAACAACATTGTGTACTAGATTAAAAACATGGAAAATCTTAAATTGATGAGAAGTATGGTAAAAATAAAGTTAACTATTTTTACATGTGGCAATATCTTTTTGCCAAAATTCTTCTACAAGTAAGACGGCCACGGACTGCAGTGCTCGGTAAGATCCCGAACACAAGTCAATTACATGGCGGTTGCAATATTGCAATGTCGATTATTGTGATGTCTATGATTGTGATGCTAACTCCCTTTGTGATCATATTTTTGTTTAAGAATACCTCGAATGCTATACTAACCTCCATCATTATATCTGCGGTCCTCGGTCTCATTGAGTTTGACGCCGTGGTCCTACATTGGAAGATCGATAAGTCTGACTTCCTAGCATGTATTCGAGCATTTTTTTTGTGTAGTTTTTTTTTCGGTTGAGATAGGCCTCGTCATCACGGTAAGTAACAACATTGTGTACTAGATTAAAAACTTGGAAAATCTTAGATTGATGAGAGGTATGGTAAAATTAAGGTTAACTTTTTTTTTTCATGTGGGAATATCTTTTTGCCAAAATTCTTCTACAAGTAACACAGCCACGGACTAGAGTGCTCGGTAAGATCCCGAAGGCAAGTCAATTACATGGCGGGTTGGAATAACGGGATGTCAAATATTATGATGTCCATGATTGTGATGCTGACTCCTTTTGTGATCACTTTGTTGTTTAAGTATACCTCGAATGCTATACTGGCCTCCATCATTATATCCGCGGTCCTCGGTCTCATTGACTATGACGCGGTGGTCCTATATTGGAAGATCGATAAGTTTGACTTTCTAGCTTGTATGCTTGCGTTCTTTGGTGTGGTTTTTGTTTCAGATAAGATAAGCCCCGTCATCACGGTAAGTAACAACGTTGTGTACTAGATTAAAAACTTGGAAAATCTTAGATTGATGAGAGGTATGGTAAAAATAAGGTTAACCGTTTTTATGAGTGGGAATATCTTTTTGCCAAAATTCTTCTACAAGTAACACGGCCACGGACTAGACTTCTCGGTAAGATCCCGAAGGCAAGTAAATTACATGCGGGTTGCAATAACGGGATGTCAAATTTTATGATGTCTATGATTGTGATGCTGACTCCTTTTGTGATCACTTTGTTGTTTAAGTATACCTCGAATGTTATACTAGCCTCCATCATTATATCTGTGGTCCTCGGTCTCATTGACTATGACGCGGTGGTCCTACATTGGAAGATCGATAAGTTTGACTCTTTAGCTTGTATGCTTTCGTTTTTTAGTGCGGTTTTTGTTTTGGATGAGATAAGCCTCGTTGTCATGGTAAGTAACAACATTGTGTACTAGATTAAAAACATGGAAAATCTTAAATTGATGAGAAGTATGGTAAAAATAAAGTTAACTGTTTTTACAAGTAGCAATATCTTTTTGCCAAATTCTTCTACAAGTAAGACGGCCACGGACTGCAGTGCTCGGTAAGATCCCGAACACAAGTCAATTACATGGCGGTTGCAATATTGCAATGTCGATTATTGTGATGTCTATGATTGTGATGCTAACTCCCTTTGTGATCATATTTTTGTTTAAGAATACCTCGAATGCTATACTAACCTCCATCATTATATCTGCGGTCCTCGGTCTCATTGAGTTTGACGCCGTGGTCCTACATTGGAAGATCGATAAGTCTGACTTCCTAGCATGTATTCGAGCATTTTTTTGTGTAGTTTTTTTTTCGGTTGAGATAGGCCTCGTCATCACGGTAAGTAACAACATTGTGTACTAGATTAAAAACTTGGAAAATCTTAGATTGATGAGAGGTATGGTAAAATTAAGGTTAACTTTTTTTTTCATGTGGGAATATCTTTTTGCCAAAATTCTTCTACAAGTAACACAGCCACGGACTAGAGTGCTCGGTAAGATCCCGAAGGCAAGCCAATTACATGGCGGGTTGCAATAACGGGATGTCAAATATTATGATGTCTATGATTGTGATGCTGACTCCTTTTGTGATCACTTTGTTGTTTAAGTATACCTCGAATGCTATACTAGCCTCCATCATTATATCTGCGGTCCTCGGTCTCTTTGACTATGACGCGGTGGTCCTATATTGGAAGATCGATAAGTTTGACTTCCTAGCTTGTATGCTTGCGTTATTTGGTGTGGTTTTTGTTTCAGATAAGATAAGCCCAGTCGTCATGGTAAGTAACAACATTGTGTACTAGATTAAAAGCATAGAAAATCTTAAATTGATGAGAAGTATGGTAAAAAAAAGTTAACTGTTTTTACACGTGGGAATATCTTTTGGCCAAAATTCTTCTACAAGTAAGGCGGCCATGGACTGGAGTGCTCGGTAAGATCCCGAAGACAAGTCAATTACATGGCGGTTGCAATATTGCGATGTCGAATATTCTGATTTCTATGGTTGTGATGCTGATTTCTTTTGTGATCACTTTGTTGTTTAAGTATACCTCGAATGCTATACTAGCCTCCATCATTATATCTGTGGTCCTCGGTCTCATTGAATATGACGCGGTGGTCCTACATTGGAAGATCGATAAGTTTGACTCTCTAGCTTGTATGCTTTCGTTTTTTAGTGCGGTTTTTGTTTTGGATGAGATAAGGCTCGTTGTCATGGTAAGTAACAACATTGTGTACTAGATTAAAAACATGGAAAATCTTAAATTGATGAGAAGTATGGTAAAAATAAAGTTAACTGTTTTTACATGTGGCAATATCTTTTTGCAAAAATTCTTCTACAAGTAAGATGGCCACGGACTGCAGTGCTCGGTAAGATCCCGAACACAAGTCAATTACATGGCGGTTGCAATATTGCGATGTCGATTATTGTGATGTCTATGATTGTGATGCTAACTCCTTTTGTGATCATATTTTTGTTTAAGTATACCTCGAATGCTATCCTAACCTCCATCATTATATCTGCGGTCCTCGGTCTCATTGACTTTGAAGCCGTGGTCCTACATTGGAAGATCGATAAGTCTGACTTCCTAGCATGTATTCGAGCGTTTTTTTATGCGGTTTTTGTTTCGGTTGAGATAGGCCTCGTCATCACGGTAAGTAACAACATTGTGTACTAGATTAAAAACTTGGAAAATCTTAGATTGATGAGAGGTATGGTAAAATTAAGGTTAACTTTTTTTTTCATGTGGGAATATCTTTTTGCCAAAATTCTTCTACAAGTAACACGGCCACGGACTAGACTGCTCGGTAAGATCCCGAAGGCAAGTCAATTACATGGCGGGTTGGAATAACGGGATGTCAAATATTATGATGTCCATGATTGTGATGCTGACTCCTTTTGTGATCACTTTGTTGTTTAAGTATACCTCGAATGCTATACTAGCCTCCATCATTATATCCGCGGTCCTCGGTCTCATTGACTATGACGCGGTGGTCCTATATTGGAAGATCGATAAGTTTGACTTTCTAGCTTGTATGCTTGCGTTCTTTGGTGTGGTTTTTGTTTCAGATAAGATAAGCCCCGTGATCACGGTAAGTAACAACATTGTGTACTAGATTAAAAACTTGGAAAATCTTAGATTGATGAGAGGTATGGTAAAAATATGGTTAACCGTTTTTACGAGTGGGAATATCTTTTTGCCAAAATTCTTCTACAAGTAACACGGCCACGGACTAGACTTCTCGGTAAGATCCCGAAGGCAAGTAAATTACATGCGGGTTGCAATAACGGGATGTCAAATATTATGATGTCTATGATTGTGATGCTGACTCCTTTTGTGATCACTTTGTTGTTTAAGTATACCTCGAATGCTATACTAGCCTCCATCATTATATCCGTGGTCCTCGGTCTCATGGACTATGACGCGGTGGTCCTATATTGGAAGATCGATAAGTTTGACTTTCTAGCTTGTATGCTTGCGCTCTTTGGTGTGGTTTTTGTTTCAGATAAGATAAGCCCCGTTGTCATGGTAAGTAACAACATTGTGTACTAGATTAAAAGCATAGAAAATCTTAAATTGATGAGAAGTATGGTAAAAAAAAGTTAACTGTTTTTACACGTGGGAATATCTTTTGGCCAAAATTCTTCTACAAGTAAGGCGGCCATGGACTGGAGTGCTCGGTAAGATCCCGAAGACAAGTCAATTACATGGCGGTTGCAATATTGCGATGTCGAATCTTCTGATTTCTATGATTGTGATGCTGATTTCTTTTGTGATCACTTTGTTGTTTAAGTATACCTCGAATGCTATACTAGCCTCCATCATTATATCTGTGGTCCTCGGTCTCATTGAATATGACGCGGTGGTCCTACATTGGAAGATTGATAAGTTTGACTCTCTAGCTTGTATGCTTTCGTTTTTTAGTGCGGTTTTTGTTTTGGATGAGATAAGGCTCGTTGTCATGGTAAGTAACAACATTGTGTACTAGATTAAAAACATGGAAAATCTTAAATTGATGAGAAGTACGGTAAAAATAAAGTTAACTGTTTTTACATGTGGTAAAATCTTTTTGCAAAAATTCTTCTACAAGTAAGATGGCCACGGACTGCAGTGCTCGGTAAGATCCCGAACACAAGTCAATTACATGGCGGTTGCAATATTGCGATGTCGATTATTGTGATGTCTATGATTGTGATGCTAACTCCTTTTGTGATCATATTTTTGTTTAAGTATACCTCGAATGCTATCCTAACCTCCATCATTATATCTGCGGTCCTCGGTCTCATTGACTTTGAAGCCGTGGTCCTACATTGGAAGATCGATAAGTCTGACTTCCTAGCATGTATTCGAGCGTTTTTTTGTGCGGTTTTTGTTTCGGTTGAGATAGGCCTCGTCATCACGGTAAGTAACAACATTGTGTACTAGATTAAAAACTTGGAAAATCTTAGATTGATGAGAGGTATGGTAAAATTAAGGTTAACTTTTTTTTTTCATGTGGGAATATCTTTTTGCCAAAATTCTTCTACAAGTAACACGGCCACGGACTAGACTGCTCGGTAAGATCCCGAAGGCAAGTCAATTACATGGCGGGTTGGAATAACGGGATGTCAAATATTATGATGTCCATGATTGTGATGCTGACTCCTTTTGTGATCACTTTGTTGTTTAAGTATACCTCGAATGCTATACTAGCCTCCATCATTATATCCGCGGTCCTCGGTCTCATTGACTATGACGCGGTGGTCCTATATTGGAAGATCGATAAGTTTGACTTTCTAGCTTGTATGCTTGCGTTCTTTGGTGTGGTTTTTGTTTTGGATGAGATAAGCCTCGTTGTCATGGTAAGTAACAACATTGTGTACTAGATTAAAAACATGGAAAATCTTAAATTGATGAGAAGTATGGTAAAAATAAAGTTAACTGTTTTTACATGTGGCAATATCTTTTTGCCAAAATTCTTCTACAAGTAAGACGGCCACGGACTGCAGTGCTCGGTAAGATCCCGAACACAAGTCAATTACATGGCGGTTGCAATATTGCAATGTCGATTATTGTGATGTCTATGATTGTGATGCTAACTCCCTTTGTGATCATATTTTTGTTTAAGTATACCTCGAATGCTATACTAGCCTCCATCATTATATCCGTGGTCCTCGGTCTCATGGACTATGTCACGGTAAGTAACAACGTTGTGTACTAGATTAAAAACTTGGAAAATCTTAGATTGATGAGAGGTATGGTAAAAATAAGGTTAACCGTTTTTACGAGTGGGAATATCTTTTTGCCAAAATTCTTCTACAAGTAACACGGCCACGGACTAGACTTCTCGGTAAGATCCCGAAGGCAAGTAAATTACATGCGGGTTGCAATAACGGGATGTCAAATATTATGATGTCTATGATTGTGATGCTGACTCCTTTTGTGATCACTTTGTTGTTTAAGTATACCTTGAATGCTATACTAGCCTCCATCATTATATCCGTGGTCCTCGGTCTCATGGACTATGACGCGGTGGTCCTATATTGGAAGATCGATAAGTTTGACTTTCTAGCTTGTATGCTTGCGCTCTTTGGTGTGGTTTTTGTTTCAGATAAGATAAGCCCCGTCGTCATGGTAAGTAACAACATTGTGTACTAGATTAAAAGCATAGAAAATCTTAAATTGATGAGAAGTATGGTAAAAAAAAGTTAACTGTTTTTACACATGGGAATATCTTTTGGCCAAAATTCTTCTACAAGTAAGGCGGCCATGGACTGGAGTGCTCGGTAAGATCCCGAAGACAAGTCAATTACATGGCGGTTGCAATATTGCGATGTCGAATATTCTGATTTCTATGATTGTGATGCTGATTCCTTTTATGATCACTTTGTTGTTTAAGTATACCTCGAATGCTATACTAGCATCCATCATTATATCTGTGGTCCTCGGTCTCATTGACTATGACGTGGTGGTCCTACATTGGAAGATCGATAAGTTTGACTCTTTAGCTTGTATGCTTTCGTTTTTTAGTGCGGTTTTTGTTTTGGATGAGATAAGCCTCGTTGTCATGGTAAGTAACAACATTGTGTACTAGATTAAAAACATGGAAAATCTTAAATTGATGAGAAGTATGGTAAAAATAAAGTTAACTGTTTTTACATGTGGCAATATCTTTTTGCCAAAATTCTTCTACAAGTAAGACGGCCACGGACTGCAGTGCTCGGTAAGATCCCGAACACAAGTCAATTACATGGCGGTTGCAATATTGCAATGTCGATTATTGTGATGTCTATGATTGTGATGCTAACTCCCTTTGTGATCATATTTTTGTTTAAGAATACCTCGAATGCTATACTAACCTCCATCATTATATCTGCGGTCCTCGGTCTCATTGAGTTTGACGCCGTGGTCCTACATTGGAAGATCGATAAGTCTGACTTCCTAGCATGTATTCGAGCGTTTTTTTGTGTGGTTTTTTTTCGGTTGAGATAGGCCTCGTCATCACGGTAAGTAACAACATTGTGTACTAGATTAAAAACTTGGAAAATCTTAGATTGATGAGAAGTATGGTAAAATTAAGGTTAACTGTTTTTACAGGTGGTAATATCATTTTGCCAAAATTCTTCTACAAGTAACACAGCCACGGACTAGAGTGCTCGGTAAGATCCCGAAGGCAAGCCAATTACATGGCGGGTTGCAATAACGGGATGTCAAATATTATGATGTCTATGATTGTGATGCTGACTCCTTTTGTGATCACTTTGTTGTTTAAGTATACCTCGAATGCTATACTAGCCTCCATCATTATATCTGCGGTCCTCGGTCTCTTTGACTATGACGCGGTGGTCCAATATTGGAAGATCGAAAAGTTTGACTTCCTAGCTTGTATGCTTGCGTTCTTTGGTGTGGTTTTTGTTTCAGATAAGATAAGCCCCGTCGTCATGGTAAGTAACAACATTGTGGACTAGATTAAAAGCTTAGAAAATCTTAAATTGATGAGAAGTATGGTAAAAAAAAGTTAACTGTTTTTACACGTGGGAATATCTTTTGGCCACAATTCATCTACAAGTAAGGCGGCCATGGACTAGAGTGCTCGGTAAGATCCCGAAGACAAGTCAATTACATGGCGGTTGCAATATTACGATGTCGAATATTCTGATTTCTAGGATTGTGATGCTGATTTCTTTTGTGATCACTTTGTTGTTTATGTATACCTCGAATGCTATACTAGCCTCCATCATTATATATGTGATCCTCGGTCTCATTGAATATGACGCGGTGGTCCTACATTGGAAGATCGATAAGTTTGACTCTCTAGCTTGTATGCTTTCGTTTTTTAGTGCGGTTTTTGTTTTGGATGAGATAAGGCTCGTTGTCATGGTAAGTAACAACATTGTGTACTAGATTAAAAACATGGAAAATCTTAAATTGATGAGAAGTATGGTAAAAATAAAGTTAACTGTTTTTACATGTGGCAATATCTTTTTGCCAAAATTCTTCTACAAGTAAGACGGCCACGGACTGCAGTGCTCGGTAAGATCCCGAACACAAGTCAATTACATGGCGGTTGCAATATTGCAATGTCGATTATTGTGATGTCTATGATTGTGATGCTAACTCCCTTTGTGATCATATTTTTGTTTAAGAATACCTCGAATGCTGTACTAACCTCCATCATTATATCTGCGGTCCTCGGTCTCATTGAGTTTGACGCCGTGGTCCTACATTGGAAGATCGATAAGTCTGACTTCCTAGCATGTATTCGAGCGTTTTTTTGTGTGGTTTTTTTTCGGTTGAGATAGGCCTCGTCATCACGGTAAGTAACAACATTGTGTACTAGATTAAAAACTTGGAAAATCTTAGATTGATGAGAAGTATGGTAAAATTAAGGTTAACTGTTTTTACAGGTGGTAATATCATTTTGCCAAAATTCTTCTACAAGTAACACAGCCACGGACTAGAGTGCTCGGTAAGATCCCGAAGGCAAGCCAATTACATGGCGGGTTGCAATAACGGGATGTCAAATATTATGATGTCTATGATTGTGATGCTGACTCCTTTTGTGATCACTTTGTTGTTTAAGTATACCTCGAATGCTATACTAGCCTCCATCATTATATCTGCGGTCCTCGGTCTCTTTGACTATGACGCGGTGGTCCAATATTGGAAGATCGATAAGTTTGACTTCCTAGCTTGTATGCTTGCGTTCTTTGGTGTGGTTTTTGTTTCAGATAAGATAAGCCCCGTCGTCATGGTAAGTAACAACATTGTGGACTAGATTAAAAGCTTAGAAAATCTTAAATTGATGAGAAGTATGGTAAAAAAAAGTTAACTGTTTTTACACATGGGAATATCTTTTGGCCACAATTCATCTACAAGTAAGGCGGCCATGGACTAGAGTGCTCGGTAAGATCCCGAAGACAAGTCAATTACATGGCGGTTGCAATATTGCGATGTCGAATATTCTGATTTCTAGGATTGTGATGCTGATTTCTTTTGTGATCACTTTGTTGTTTAAGTATACCTCGAATGCTATACTAGCCTCCATCATTATATATGTGATCCTCGGTCTCATTGAATATGACGCGGTGGTCCTACATTGGAAGATCGATAAGTTTGACTCTCTAGCTTGTATGCTTTCGTTTTTTAGTGCGGTTTTTGTTTTGGATGAGATAAGGCTCGTTGTCATGGTAAGTAACAACATTGTGTACTAGATTAAAAACATGGAAAATCTTAAATTGATGAGAAGTATGGTAAAAATAAAGTTAACTGTTTTTACATGTGGCAATATCTTTTTGCCAAAATTCTTCTACAAGTAAGACGGCCACGGACTGCAGTGCTCGGTAAGATCCCGAACACAAGTCAATTACATGGCGGTTGCAATATTGCGATGTCGATTATTGTGATGTCTATGATTGTGATGCTAACTCCTTTTGTGATCATATTTTTGTTTAAGTATACCTCGAATTCTATCCTAACCTCCATCATTATATCTGCGGTCCTCGGTCTCATTGACTTTGAAGCCGTGGTCCAACATTGGAAGATCGATAAGTCTGACTTCCTAGCATCTATTCGAGCGTTTTTTTGTGTGGTTTTTGTTTCGGTTGAGATAGGCCTCGTCATCACGGTAAGTAACAACATTGTGTACTAGATTAAAAACTTGGAAAATCTTAGATTGATGAGAGGTATGGTAAAATTAAGGTTAACTTTTTTTTTTCAGGTGGGAATATCTTTTTGCCAAAATTCTTCTATAAGTAACACAGCCACAGACTAGAGTGCTCGGTAAGATCCCGAAGGCAAGTCAATTACATGGCGGGTTGCAATAACGGGATGTCAAATATTATGATGTCTATGATTGTGATGCTGACTCCTTTTGTGATCACTTTGTTGTTTAAGTATACCACGAATGCTATACTAACCTCCATCATTATATCCGCGGTCCTCGGTCTCATTGACTATGACGCGGTGGTCCTATATTGGAAGATCGATAAGTTTGACTTTCTAGCTTGTATGCTTGCGTTCTTTGGTGTGGTTTTTGTTTCAGATAAGATAAGCCCCGTCATCACGGTAAGTAACAACATTGTGTACTAGATTAAAAACTTGGAAAATCTTAGATTGATGAGAGGTATGGTAAAAATAAGGTTAACCTTTTTTACGAGTGGGAATATCTTTTTGCCAAAATTCTTCTACAAGTAACACGGCCACGGACTAGACTGCTCGGTAAGATCCCGAAGGAAGTCAATTACATGGCGGGTTGCAATAACGGGATGTCAAATATTATGATGTCTATGATTGTGATGCTGACTACTTTTGTGATCACTTTGTTGTTTAAGTATAACTCGAATGCTATACTAGCCTCCATCATTATATCCGCGGTCCTCGGTCTCATTGACTATGACGCGGTGGTCCTATATTGGAAGATCGATAAGTTTGACTTTCTAGCTTGTATGCTTGCGCTCTTTGGTGTGGTTTTTGTTTCAGATAAGATAAGCCCCGTCGTCATGGTAAGTAACAACATTGTGTACTAGATTAAAAGCATAGAAAATCTTAAATTGATGAGAAGTATGGTAAAAAAAAGTTAACTGTTTTTACACGTGGGAATATCTTTTGGCCAAAATTCTTCTACAAGTAAGGCGGCCATGGACTGGAGTGCTCGGTAAGATCCCGAAGACAAGTCAATTACATGGCGGTTGCAATATTGCGATGTCGAATATTCTGATTTCTATGATTGTGATGCTGATTCCTTTTATGATCACTTTGTTGTTTAAGTATACCTCGAATGCTATACTAGCCTCCATCATTACATCTGTGGTCCTCGGTCTCATTGACTATGACGCGGTGGTCCTACATTGGAAGATCGATAAGTTTGACTCTCTAGCTTTTATGCTTTCGTTTTTTAGTGCGGTTTTTGTTTTGGATGAGATAAGCCTCGTTGTCATGGTAAGTAACAACATTGTGTACTAGATTAAAAACATGGAAAATCTTAAATTGATGAGAAGTATGATAAAAATAAAGTTAACTGTTTTTACATGTGGCAATATCTTTTTGCCAAAATTCTTCTACAAGTAAGACGGCCACGGACTGCAGTGCTCGGTAAGATCCCAAACACAAGTCAATTACATGGCGGTTGCAATATTGCGATGTCGATTATTGTGATGTCTATGATTGTGATGCTAACTCCTTTTGTGATCATATTTTTGTTTAAGTATACCTCGAATGCTATCCTAACCTCCATCATTATATATGCGGTCCTCGGTCTCATTGACTTTGAAGCCGTGGTCCAACATTGGAAGATCGATAAGTCTGACTTCCTAGCATGTATTCGAGCGTTTTTTTGTGAGGTTTTTGTTTCGGTTGAGATAGGCCTCGTCATCACGGTAAGTAACAACATTGTGTACTAGATTAAAAACTTGGAAAATCTTAGATTGATGAGAGGTATGGTAAAATTAAGGTTAACTTTTTTTTTTTCAGGTGGGAATATCTTTTTGCCAAAATTCTTCTACAAGTAACACAGCCACAGACCATAGTGCTCGGTAAGATCCCGAAGGCAAGTTAATTACATGGCGGGTTGCAATAACGGGATGTCAAATATTATGATGTCTATGATTGTGATGCTGACTCCTTTTGTGATCACTTTGTTGTTTAAGTATACCTCGAATGCTATACTAGCCTCCATCATTATATCCGCGGTCCTCGGTCTTATTGACTATGACGCGGTGGTCCTATATTGGAAGATCGATAAGTTTGACTTTCTAGCTTGTATGCTTGCGTTCTTTGGTGTGGTTTTTGTTTCAGATAAGATAAGCGCCGTCATCACGGTAAGTAACAACATTGTGTACTAGATTAAAAACATGGAAAATCTTAAATTGATGAGAAGTATGGTAAAAATAAAGTTAACTGCTTTTACATGTGGCAATATCATTTTGCCAAAATTCTTCTACAAGTAAGACGGCCACGGACTGCAGTGCTCGGTAAGATCCCGAACACAAGTCAATTAAATGACGGTTGCAATATTGCGATGTCGATTATTGTGATGTCTATGATTGTGATGCTAACTCCCTTTGTGATCATATTTTTGTTTAAGTATACCTCGAATGCTATACTAACCTCCATCATTATATCTGCGGTCCTCGGTCTCATTGAGTTTGACGCCGTGGTCCTACATTATTCGAGCGTTTTTTTGTGTGGTTTTTGTTTCGGTTGAGATAGGCCTCGTCATCACGGTAAGTAACAACATTGTGTACTAGATTAAAAACTTGGAAAATCTTAGATTGATGAGAGGTATGGTAAAATTAAGGTTAACTTTTTTTTTTCATGTGGGAATATCTTTTTGCCAAAATTCTTCTACAAGTAACACAGCCACGGACTAGAGTGCTCGGTAAGATCCCGAAGGGAAGCCAATTACATGGCGGGTTGCAATAACGGGATGTCAAATATCATGATGTCTATGATTGTGATGCTGACTCCTTTTGTGATCACTTTATTGTTTAAGTATACCTCGAATGCTATACTAGCCTCCATCATTATATCCGCGGTCCTCGGTCTCATTGACTATGACGCGGTGGTCCTATATTGGAAGATCGATAAGTTTGACTTCCTAGCTTGTTTGCTTGCGTCCTTGGTGTGGTTTTTGTTTCAGATAAGATAAGCCCCGTCGTCATGGTAAGTAACAACATTGTGTACTAGATTAAAAGCATAGAAAATCTTAAATTGATGAGAAGTATGGTAAAAAAAAGTTAACTGTTTTTACACGTGGGAATATCTTTTGGCCAAAATTCTTCTACAAGTAAGGCGGCCATGGACTAGAGTGCTCGGTAAGATCCCGAAGACAAGTCAATTACATGGCGGTTGCAATATTGCGATGTCGAATATTCTGATTTCTGTGATTGTGATGCTGATTCCTTTTGTGATCACTTTGTTGTTTAAGTATACCTCGAATGCTATACTAGCCTCCATCATTATATATGTGGTCCTCGGTCTCATTGACTATTACGCGGTGGTCCTACATTGGAAGATCGATAAGTTTGACACTCTAGCTTGTATGCTTTCGTTTTTTAGTGCGGTTTTTGTTTTGGATGAGATAAGCCTCGTTGTAATGGTAAGTAACAACATTGTGTACTAGATTAAAAACATGGAAAATCTTAAATTGATGAGAAGTATGGTAAAAATAAAGTTAACTGTTTTTACATGTGGCAATATCTTTTTGCCAAAATTCTTCTACAAGTAAGACGGCCACGGACTGCAGTGCTCGGTAAGATCCCGAACACAAGTCAATTACATGGCGGTTGCAATATTGCGATGTCGATTATTGTGATGTCTATGATTGTGATGCTAACTCCTTTTGTGATCATATTTTTGTTTAAGTATACCTCGAATGCTATACTAACCTCCATCATTATATCTGCAGTCCTCGGTCTCATTGACTTTGACGTCGTGGTCCTACATTGGAAGATCGATAAGTCTGACTTCCTAGCATGTATTCGAGCGTTTTTTTGTGTGGTTTTTTTTTCGGTTGAGATAGGCCTCGTCATCACGGTAAGTAACAACATTTTGTACTAGATTAAAAACTTGGAAAATCTTAGATTGATGAGAGGTATGGTAAAATTAAGGTTAACTTTTTTTTTTCAGGTGGGAATATCTTTTTGCCAAAATTCTTCTACAAGTAACACAGCCACAGACTAGAGTGCTCGGTAAGATCCCGAAGGCAAGTTAATTACATGGCGGGTTGCAATAACGGGATGTCAAATATTATGATGTCTATGATTGTGATGCTGACTCCTTTTGTGATCACTTTGTTGTTTAAGTATACCTCGAATGCTATACTAGCCTCCATCATTATATCCGCGGTCCTCGGTCTCAATGACTATGACGCGGTAGTCCTATATTGGAAGATCGATAAGTTTGACTTTCTAGCTTGTATGCTTGCGTTCTTTGGTGTGGTTTTTGTTTCAGATAAGATAAGCCCCGTCATCACGGTAAGTAACAACATTGTGTACTAGATTAAAAACTTGGAAAATCTAAAATTGATGAGAAGTATGGTAAAAATAAGGTTAACCATTTTTACAAGTGGGAATATCTTTTTGCCAAAATTCTTCTACAAGTAACATGGCCACGGACTAGAGTGCTCGGTAAGAAATCGAAGGCAAGTCAATTACATGGCGGGTTGCAATAACGGGATGTCAAATATTATGATGTCTATGATTGTGATGCTGACTCCTTTTGTGATCACTTTGTTGTTTAAGTATACCTCGAATGCTATACTAGCTTCCATCATTATATCCGTGGTCCTCGGTCTCATTGACTATGACGCGGTGGTCCTATATTGGAAGATCGATAAGTTTGACTTTCTAGCTTGTATGCTTGCGTTCTTTGGTGTGGTTTTTGTTTCAGATAAGATAAGCCCCGTCGTCATGGTAAGTAACAACATTGTGTACTAGATTAAAAGCATAGAAAATCTTAAACTGATGAGAAGTATGGTAAAAAAAAGTTAACTGTTTTTACACGTGGGAATATCTTTTGGCCAAAATTCTTCTACAAGTAAGGCGGCCATGGACTGGAGTGCTCGGTAAGATCCCGAAGACAAGTCAATTACATGGCGGTTGCAATATTGCGATGTCGAATATTCTGATTTCTTTTGTTGTGATGCTGATTCCTTTTGTGATCACTTTGTTGTTTAAGTATACCTCGAATGCTATACTAGCCTCCATCATTATATCTGTGGTCCTCGGTCTCATTGACTATGACGCGGTGGTCCTACATTGGAAGATCGATAAGTTTGACTCTCTAGCTTGTATGCTTTCGTTTTTTAGTGCGGTTTTTTTTTGGATGAGATAAGCCTCATTGTCATGGTAAGTAACAACATTGTGTACTAGATTAAAAACATGGAAAATCTTAAATTGATGAGAAGTATGGTAAAAATAAAGTTAACTGTTTTTACATGTGGCAATATCTTTTTGCCAAAATTCTTCTACAAGTAAGACGGCCACGGACTGCAGTGCTTGGTAAGATCTCCAACACAAGTCAATTACATAGCGGTTGCAATATTGCGATGTCGATTATTGTGATGTCTATGATTGTGATGCTAACTCCTTTTGTGATCATATTTTTGTTTAAGTATACCTCGAATGCTATACTAACCTCCATCATTATATCTGCGGTCCTCGGTCTCATTGACTTTGACGCCGTGGTCCTACATTGGAAGATCGATAAGTCTGACTTCTTAGCATGTATTCGAGCGTTTTTTTGTATGGTTTTTGTTTCGGTTGAGATAGGCCTCGTCATCACGGAAAATCTTAGATTGATGAGATGTATGGAAAAATTAAGGTTAACTGGTTTTTCAGGTGGGAATATCTTTTTCCAAAATTTTTCTACTAGTCACATCGCCACGGACTACAGTGCTCGGTAAGATCCCAAAGACATGTCAATTACATGGCGGGTTGCAATGCCACGATGTCGAATATTGTGATGTCTATGATTATGATGTTGTCTCCTTTTGTGATCACTTTGTTGTTTAAGTATACTATGATTATGATGTTGTCTCATTGACTTTGACGCTGTGGTCCTACTTTGGAAGATCGATAAGTTTGACTTTCTAGCTTGTATACGAGCGTTTTTTGGTGTGGTTTTTGTTTTGGATGAGATAGGTCTCGTCATCGCAGTAAGTAACAACATTGTGTACTAGATTAAAAACTTGGAAAATCTTAGATTGATGAGAAGTATGGTAAAATTAAGGTTAACTGTTTTTATAGGTGGGAATATCTTTTTGCCAAAATTCTTCTACAATTAACACGGCCACGGACTGCAGTGCTCGGTAAGATCTCGAAGACAAGTCAATTACATTGCGGTTTGCAATACCGCGATGTCGAATATTGTGATGTCTATGATTTCGATGCTGACTACTTTTGTGATCACTTTGTTGTTTAAGTATACCTCGAATGCTATACTAGCTTCCATCATTATATCTACGGTCCTCGGTCTCATTGACTTTGACGCGGTGGTCCTACTTTGGAAGATCGATAAGTTTGACTTTCTCGCTTGTATGCGAGCGTTTTTTGGTGTGGTTTTTGTTTCGGTTGAGATAGGCCTTTTCATCACGGTAAGTAACAACATTGTGTACTAGATTAAAAACTTGGAAAATCTTAGATTGATGAGAAGTATGGTAAAATTAAGGTTAGCTGTTTTTATAGGTGGGAATATATTTCGCCAAAATTCTTCTACAAGTAACACGGCCACGGAGTGCAGTGCTCGGTAAGATCCCGAAGACAAGTCAATTACATGGCGGGTTACAATACCGCGATTTCGAATATTGTGATGTCTATGATTGTGATGCTGACTACTTTTGTGATCACTTTGTTTTTTAGTTATACCTCGAATGCTATACTAGCCTCCATCATTATATCTGCGGTCCTCGGTCTCATTGACTTTGACGCGGTGGTCCTACAATGGAAGATCGATAAGTAGACTTTCTGGCTTGTATGTGAGTGTTTTTTGGTGTGGTTTTTGTTTCGATTGAGATAGGCCTCGTCATCACGTTAAGTAACAACATTGTGTACTAGATTATAAACTTGGAAAATCTTAGATTGATGAGAAGTATGGTAAAATTAAGGTTAACTGTTTTTATAGGTGGGAATATCTTTTTGCCAAAATTCTTCTACAAGTAACACGGCCACGGACTGCAATGCTCTGTAAGATCCCGAACACAAGTCAATTACATAGCGGGTTGCAATACCGCGATGTCGAATATTGTGATGTCTATGATTTCGATGCTGACTACTTTTGTGATCACTTTGTTGTTTAAGTATACCTCGAATGCTATACTAGCTTCCATCATTATATCTACGGTTCTCGGTCTCATTGACTTTGACGCGGTGGTCCTACTTTGGAAGATCGATAAGTTTGACTTTCTCGCTTGTATGCGAGCGTTTTTTGGTGTGGTTTTTGTTTTGGATAAGATAGGCCTCGTCATCACGGTAAGTATCAACATTGTGTACTAGATTAAAAACATGGAAAATCTTAGATTGATGAGAAGTATGGTAAAATTAAGGCTAACTGTTTTTATAGGAGGGAATATATTTTTGCCAAAATTCTTCTACAAGTAACACGGCCACGGACTGCAGTGCTCGGTAAGATCCCGAAGACAAGTCAATTACATGGCGGTTTGCAATACCGCGATGTCAAATATTGTGATGTCTATGATTTTGATGCTGACTACTTTTGTGATCACTTTGTTGTTTAAGTATACCTCGAATGCTATACTAGCCTCCATCATTATATCTACGGTCCTCGGTCACATTAACTTTGACGCGGTGGTCCTACTTTGGAAGATCGATAAGTTTGACTTTCTCGCTTGTATGCGAGCGTTTTTTGGTGTGGTTTTTGTTTCGGTTGAGATAGGCCTTTTCATCACGGTAAGTAACAACATTTGTGTACTAGATTAAAAACTTGGAAAATCTTAGATTGATGAGAAGTATGGTAAAATTAAGGTTAGCTGTTTTTATAGGTGGGATTATCTTTCGCCAAAATTCTTCTACAAGTAACACGGCCACGGAGTGCAGTGCTCGGTAAGATCCCGAAGACAAGTCAATTACATGGCGGGTTGCAATACCGCGATTTCGAATATTGTGATGTCTATGATTGTGATGCTGACTACTTTTGTGATCACTTTGTTTTTTAGTTATACCTCGAATGCTATACTAGCCTCCATCATTATATCTGCGGTCCCGGTCTCATTGACTTTGACGCGGTGGTCCTACAATGGAAGATCGATAAGTAGACTTTCTGGCTTGTATGTGAGTGTTTTTTGGTGTGGTTTTTGTTTCGATTGAGATAGGCCTCGTCATCACGTTAAGTAACAACATTGTGTACTAGATTATAAACTTGGAAAATCTTAGATTGATGAGAAGTATGGTAAAATTAAGGTTAACTGTTTTTATAGGTGGGAATATCTTTTTGCCAAAATTCTTCTACAAGTAACACGTCCACGGACTGCAATGCTCTGTAAGATCCCGAACACAAGTCAATTACATAGCGGGTTGCAATACCGCGATGTCGAATATTGTGATGTCTATGATTTCGATGCTGACTACTTTTGTGATCACTTTGTTGTTTAAGTATACCTCGAATGCTATACTAGCTTCCATCATTATATCTACGGTCCTCGGTCTCATTGACTTTGACGCGGTGGTCCTACTTTGGAAGATCGATAAGTTTGACTTTCTCGCTTGTATGCGAGCGTTTTTTGGTGTGGTTTTTGTTTTGGATAAGATAGGCCTCGTCATCACGGTAAGTATCAACATTGTGTACTAGATTAAAAACATGGAAAATCTTAGATTGATGAGAAGTATGGTAAAATTAAGGCTAACTGTTTTTATAGGAGGGAATATATTTTTGCCAAAATTCTTCTACAAGTAACACGGCCACGGACTGCAGTGCTCGGTAAGATCCAAAAGACAAGTCAATTACATGGCGGTTTGCAATACCGCGATGTCAAATATTGTGATGTCTATGATTTTGATGCTGACTACTTTTGTGATCACTTTGTTGTTTAAGTATACCTCGAATGCTATACTAGCCTCCATCATTATATCTACGGTCCTCGGTCACATTGACTTTGACGCGGTGGTCCTACTTTGGAAGATCGATAAGTTTGACTTTCTCGCTTGTATGCGAGCGTTTTTTGGTGTGGTTTTTGTTTCGGTTGAGATAGGCCTTTTCATCACGGTAAGTAACAACATTTGTGTACTAGATTAAAAACTTGGAAAATCTTAGATTGATGAGAAGTATGGTAAAATTAAGGTTAGCTGTTTTTATAGGTGGGATTATCTTTCGCCAAAATTCTTCTACAAGTAACACGGCCACGGAGTGCAGTGCTCGGTAAGATCCCGAAGACAAGTCAATTACATGGCGGGTTGCAATACCGCGATTTCGAATATTGTGATGTCTATGATTGTGATGCTGACTACTTTTGTGATCACTTTGTTTTTTAGTTATACCTCGAATGCTATACTAGCCTCCATCATTATATCTGCGGTCCCGGTCTCATTGACTTTGACGCGGTGGTCCTACAATGGAAGATCGATAAGTAGACTTTCTGGCTTGTATGTGAGTGTTTTTTGGTGTGGTTTTTGTTTCGATTGAGATAGGCCTCGTCATCACGTTAAGTAACAACATTGTGTACTAGATTATAAACTTGGAAAATCTTAGATTGATGAGAAGTATGGTAAAATTAAGGTTAACTGTTTTTATAGGTGGGAATATCTTTTTGCCAAAATTCTTCTACAAGTAACACGGCCACGGACTGCAATGCTCTGTAAGATCCCGAACACAAGTCAATTACATAGCGGGTTGCAATACCGCGATGTCGAATATTGTGATGTCTATGATTTCGATGCTGACTACTTTTGTGATCACTTTGTTGTTTAAGTATACCTCGAATGCTATACTAGCTTCCATCATTATATCTACGGTCCTCGGTCTCATTGACTTTGACGCGGTGGTCCTACTTTGGAAGATCGATAAGTTTGACTTTCTCGCTTGTATGCGAGCGTTTTTTGGTGTGGTTTTTGTTTTGGATAAGATAGGCCTCGTCATCACGGTTAGTATCAACATTGTGTACTAGATTAAAAACATGGAAAATCTTAGATTGATGAGAAGTATGGTAAAATTAAGGCTAACTGTTTTTATAGGAGGGAATATATTTTTGCCAAAATTCTTCTACAAGTAACACGGCCACGGACTGCAGTGCTCGGTAAGATCCCGAAGACAAGTCAATTACATGGCGGTTTGCAATACCGCGATGTCAAATATTGTGATGTCTATGATTTTGATGCTGACTACTTTTGTGATCACTTTGTTGTTTAAGTATACCTCGAATGCTATACTAGCCTCCATCATTATATCTACGGTCCTCGGTCACATTGACTTTGACGCGGTGGTCCTACTTTGGAAGATCGATAAGTTTGACTTTCTCGCTTGTATGCGAGCGTTTTTTGGTGTGGTTTTTGTTTCGGTTGAGATAGGCCTTTTCATCACGGTAAGTAACAACATTGTGTACTAGATTAAAAACTTGGAAAATCTTAGATTGATGAGAAGTATGGTAAAATTAAGGTTAGCTGTTTTTATAGGTGGGAATATCTTTCGCCAAAATTCTTCTACAAGTAACACGGCCACGGAGTGCAGTGCTCGGTAAGATCCCGAAGACAAGTCAATTACATGGCGGGTTGCAATACCGCGATTTCGAATATTGTGATGTCTATGATTGTGATGCTGACTACTTTTGTGATCACTTTGTTTTTTAGTTATACCTCGAATGCTATACTAGCCTCCATCATTATATCTGCGGTCCCGGTCTCATTGACTTTGACGCGGTGGTCCTACAATGGAAGATCGATAAGTAGACTTTCTGGCTTGTATGTGAGTGTTTTTTGGTGTGGTTTTTGTTTCGATTGAGATAGGCCTCGTCATCACGTTAAGTAACAACATTGTGTACTAGATTATAAACTTGGAAAATCTTAGATTGATGAGAAGTATGGTAAAATTAAGGTTAACTGTTTTTATAGGTGGGAATATCTTTTTGCCAAAATTCTTCTACAAGTAACACGGCCACGAACTGCAATGCTCTGTAAGATCCCGAACACAAGTCAATTACATAGCGGGTTGCAATACCGCGATGTCGAATATTGTGATGTCTATGATTTCGATGCTGACTACTTTTGTGATCACTTTGTTGTTTAAGTATACCTCGAATGCTATACTAGCTTCCATCATTATATATACGGTCCTCGGTCTCATTGACTTTGACGCGGTGGTCCTACTTTGGAAGATCGATAAGTTTGACTTTCTCGCTTGTATGCGAGCGTTTTTTGGTGTGGTTTTTGTTTTGGATAAGATAGGCCTCGTCATCACGGTAAGTATCAACATTGTGTACTAGATTAAAAACATGGAAAATCTTAGATTGATGAGAAGTATGGTAAAATTAAGGCTAACTGTTTTTATAGGAGGGAATATATTTTTGCCAAAATTCTTCTACAAGTAACACGGCCACGGACTGCAGTGCTCGGTAAGATCCCGAAGACAAGTCAATTACATGGCGGTTTGCAATACCGCGATGTCAAATATTGTGATGTCTATGATTTTGATGCTGACTACTTTTGTGATCACTTTGTTGTTTAAGTATACCTCGAATGCTATACTAGCCTCCATCATTATATCTACGGTCCTCGGTCACATTGACTTTGACGCGGTGGTCCTACTTTGGAAGATTGATAAGTTTGACTTTCTCGCTTGTATGCGAGAGTTTTTTGGTGTGGTTTTTGTTTCGGTTGAGATAGGCCTTTTCATCACGGTAAGTAACAACATTGTGTACTAGATTAAAAACTTGGAAAATCTTAGATTGATGAGAAGTATGGT
Source organism: Smallanthus sonchifolius (assembly GCA_023525975.1). Classification (NCBI taxonomy): domain Eukaryota; kingdom Viridiplantae; phylum Streptophyta; class Magnoliopsida; order Asterales; family Asteraceae; genus Smallanthus; species Smallanthus sonchifolius. The sequence continues at coordinate 25,964,486 of CM042043.1, forward strand.
AAAATTAAGGTTAGCTGTTTTTATAGGTGGGAATATCTTTCGCCAAAATTCTTCTACAAGTAACACGGCCACGGAGTGCAGTGCTCGGTAAGATCCCGAAGACAAGTCAATTACATGGCGGGTTGCAATACCGCGATTTCGAATATTGTGATGTCTATGATTGTGATGCTGACTACTTTTGTGATCACTTTGTTTTTTAGTTATACCTCGAATGCTATACTAGCCTCCATCATTATATCTGCGGTCCCGGTCTCATTGACTTTGACGCGGTGGTCCTACAATGGAAGATCGATAAGTAGACTTTCTGGCTTGTATGTGAGTGTTTTTTGGTGTGGTTTTTGTTTCGATTGAGATAGGCCTCGTCATCACGTTAAGTAACAACATTGTGTACTAGATTATAAACTTGGAAAATCTTAGATTGATGAGAAGTATGGTAAAATTAAGGTTAACTGTTTTTATAGGTGGGAATATCTTTTTGCCAAAATTCTTCTACAAGTAACACGTCCACGGACTGCAATGCTCTGTAAGATCCCGAACACAAGTCAATTACATAGCGGGTTGCAATACCGCGATGTCGAATATTGTGATGTCTATGATTTCGATGCTGACTACTTTTGTGATCACTTTGTTGTTTAAGTATACCTCGAATGCTATACTAGCTTCCATCATTATATCTACGGTCCTCGGTCTCATTGACTTTGACGCGGTGGTCCTACTTTGGAAGATCGATAAGTTTGACTTTCTCGCTTGTATGCGAGCGTTTTTTGGTGTGGTTTTTGTTTTTGATGAGATAGGCCTCGTCATCACGGTAAGTATCAACATTGTGTACTAGATTAAAAACTTGGAAAATCTTAGATTGATGAGAAGTATGGTAAAATTAAGGTTAACTGTTTTTATAGGTGGGAATATCTTTTTGCCAAAATTCTTCTACAAGTAACACGGCCACGGACTGCAGTGCTCGGTAAGATCTCGAAGACAAGTCAATTAGATGGCGGTTTACAATACCACGATGTCGAATATTGTGATGTCTATGATTTCGATGCTGACTACTTTTGTGATCACTTTGTTGTTTAAGTATACCTCGAATGCTATACTAGCTTCCATCATTATATCTAGGGTCCTCGGTCTCATTGTCCTTGACGCGGTGGTCCTACTTTGGAAGATCGATAAGTTTGACTTTCTCGCTTGTATGCGAGCGTTTTTTGGTGTGGTTTTTGTTTCGGATGAGATAGGCCTTGTCATCACAGTAAGTAACAACATTGTGTACTAGATTAAAAACTTGGAAAATATTAGATTGATGAGAAGTATGGTAAAAATAAGGTTAACTGTTTTTACAGGTGGGAATATCTTGTAGAACCAAAGACTGATTGCTACTAAATTATTCTGAGTACAAATGCTGCTGATAGGCTTATCAGCAGCATTCAACACATATTGCTGCTGATAGGCTTATCAGCAGCATTCAACACTTGTTGCTGTTGATGGGCTTATCAGCAGCGTTCAACACAAGTTGCTGCTGATAGGCTTATCAGCAGCATCATTCTCATTCTTGCTGCTGATAGCTATGTTCCTTGAAGACAAACCGTTGCAGCTGACTATCCATGACAAGCGTCACTGACAACTTTCTGCAAAAGAAACTGACACACTCAAAGCAGAAGGAACCTCAATGGCACAACCAATAAAACCCAGCAATGCTCTTCTCCAGACATGCAAGAAATGATGCATATAGAAGACGCTTCAATAAAGTTAGCTAGTTTAGCTTTAACGTGTAAAAATAGTTTTTGTATAAAAGATCAACGGTCTGTGTTCGATCTGATCCTTAGAATCAAGGGTCTGTCTTGATTCTAAGTTAGTTTAAATACTGTGTAAACACTTCACTGTAAGTGTGCTTCCTCGCAAAGTTTTCATTTGTAATCGTTTATTCACTAAGCTTAATACAACAGTGATCTTACTAGTATTCTTTCTGTCTTTTCGATTACATTTGTGTAGTTGTTATTGTTTTCGCCAATATCAACTAAGAATATAACCATCTTGTAATTTCACGATCCTTCAAGTGGTATTAGAGATTTGGCTCAGATTAAACAAACTAACACTTGTTTAATCACTTCAGGTTCTATTCTAAACTCTTTTGTTTTATCAAGTCACCCAAAACCACAAAACTAAAATGGCACAAAGCAATGGTTTTGAAGACATCGGAAGCATCAACCGACCACCAAGATTGGTGTCAGGAGAAGACTACGACATGTGGAAAAATCGCATGGAAAGTTTTTTCTGCTATCAAGAGTACGGAATGTGGAAATCCATCAGGGATGGACCCTACATTCCAATGGTGGCATCTGCTGACTCTGGAGGACCAACAGTCCCAAAGGATCCCTCCAAGTACTCAGAAAAGGATATCAAGAAAAAGGAGGTGGACTTCAAGCCACTAGGAGCCATCCAGATGTGCCTTCCAAACGAAGTTTTTCATAACTTCAGAAGTTACAAAACTGCTAAGGAGCTGTGGGAGGCCCTCGAGAAGATGTTTGCTAGATCTGAGGAAAATAAGGAAAACAGAAGAGACATCCTTAAGCAGCAATACGAAAACTTCATCTGGAAGGAAGGTGAGTCTCTAACTGTTTTATATAACAGATATACTTATCTTGTAGGTGAGTTGCAGTGCTCAAAAGTGAAGTTGGAGAATGAAGACATTCTTAAAAAATTCATCAGATCTCTACCTAGTTGCTCGACACTCTACATAGTGTCCATCAGAAGAACTGAGAATCTAAAGACTCTACAGATGACTGAGCTATTTGGTATGCTCAAAACCTACGAATTAGAAATGATTCAGGCCAAGGAAAGGAGCTCAAGCTACCAAACATCCTCCACATCCAACACCACCTCATCTGCTTTTCACTCTGAGCACTCAGGCCCCAGTACTAGCAATTACTATCCTCCCATAGTCACACATCCTCAAACTCCCACCTCTAAAGCAAACACATCACCATTTCTCCTTGAAGCTCCTTCTCAAGCCTCAACCACTGCTGCTTTTGTTTCTGAAAACTCAAGCAACATGTACTTTATCAAGGAGGATCTTGAATGCTTCCATCCAGATGATCTAGAAGAAATGGATATACAACACTCGTATGCCATGCTCTCCATAAGAGCAAAAAGGTTCTACTCGAGAACCGGAAGACCCATTCCAAGCAACAGCTCAAACACCAGAGTTGGCTTCGATAAAAGCAAATTAAAATGTTACAACTGTAACCAACTGGGTCATTTTTCTAGAGAATGCAAGGCACCTAGGGCAAACCCAGCAGCTCACCAAGCCCAACCAAGACATTAACAGCAACAAGCTACTCCTCCAGCTCAAACTGTAGCTTGTGCAGCTGTTGGAACATCTGACTTTGACTGGAGCTTCCAGTATGAAGATCTGCCTACTAACAACCAAGCTCTTATGGCAGACACAACTGAGATACCGCCTCAGGTATATGAACATCTATGTTCCCAAGCCTGTATTGATATAGTTTTAGGCTACAGAAAGCATAATCAAAACCTAATAGATCAAAATGAAGAGTTTCATCAAATGAAATCTGAATTCAAAAGGGTCGAGGACAGTTACAAAGAAAAAATTAACTGCCTAAAGAAAGAGATTTCATCATTAAAACATGAACAAACCAATCTTGAGACTCAAATTGATGATCTACTGGCCAGATTAAAAGCTACCAGAGCAGAATTGGCAGAACAAAAGGTTCATGTCGACAAATATGAATTTGCATCCAAAAAGCTGCAAAGACTTTTGGATGCTCAAATTCATGAAAAGGTAAAAACTGGTGTGGGGTATCATGCTGAACAATATCAAGCCGTTGCACCACCTACTGACTACGTGACCATTCATGAACCAAGCTTCAATCTGGCAAATCTTGATATGGCCAACAGAAATCTTGATCCTTCTAAGGATGAACTATTGGTACAAGAATGCACTACCTCATCAGAGTCTGATTCAACTTACTTATACTCCACTAAAACAAGTGAAGCTTCATCTCCTCCTGCCCCTCAAGTCACTCTGACTAAAGATGAAGTCCATTCAGCACAAGTACCAGCCATTTCAGTACCAGTTCCTACACCATTCAAACAAATCAAAATTAGCTATCCTCCAGAAGGTAGGAAGCTAAATACTGAAAAGGGCCGGTCCTCATCTTCAGTCCAGCCAAGGAAGGTGTTTGACATATGTCATGCGCCTGGAGAAAGGGTTCCATATGTTCAAAAAAACATTGGAAGAAGCTACGTTTGAGCACAACAAAGCTCACCCTTGGAATTTCAAAGACCTTTTCAAAAGAAAGGATTATGTGCATCTTTCAAGGGATAAACTGGCAAAATCATGTTTTGTCTGTGGAAAATATAACCACACTGCCAGCACCTGCTTCTACTACCTTCAGCAGCAAAGAAACCTCAAGCAACATGCTTTTGAGAAGACAGAGAAGAACAAACAGGTAAGAAGATTTGAAGCTAAGACAACTCAATTCAGAAAATCTTTTTCTCCATCAAGGGAGCAGTTGTCAAAACCTAAACAATCTTGCATCATCTGTGGAGAATCAGACCACTTTGCTGCAAATTGTAAGTTTAATCCTTTCAATCAGATTACTCTTTCAACACCAGTTATACAAAAGCCTATCAGTGAGGTGAAGAAGGATAGGCATACGTCGGTTCCTAAGCCATCAGCAGTCAAAATAACTGCTGCTGATCGAGTAAAGCCCAAGGAACAAAAGGGAAAGCCTTCAGCAGCAACAAAATCTGCAGCTGCTCAAGTAAAACAATCAGCAGCCTCAAAATCTGCTGCTGATAAGCCGAATACAAAGTCTACTGCTGAAAAGGCAAAGAGAGCTGGAAGACCACCAACTCAACAATGGAAGGCAAAGAAACCACCAAGCATCATCATCGGTTCAGTTGAGTGCATCTATCCTTTACTGTAAATATGCCAATCTTTTGATGTAAATAAAAGTTATAAGTCAGCAGCATTTTTGCCCCTCAGCTACTGACAGGTTTAATATTCAGCAGCAAAGGATTTGCCACTGACTACCTTAAGTTATCAGCAGGAACAAGTTTCCTGCGGATAGCTTTAAGGCCAACAGTAGTAACATCCCTGCTGCAGATCATTGCATCTATCAGTAGCAATTAAGTGTGCTGCTGACAGACTTAACCTTCCACAGCAACCAAAGTTGTTGCGGACAGGCTTACTCATCCACAGCAACCAAGTTTGCTGCTGATGGGTAAACTTAAGTCCAAAATTAACTTTTACCTGCTGTAAAAGAAAATAACATCAGTCTTTACCATGACTGCCTCGGTGTATTACAGCTGTAACAATGAAAAGTAAATAAGGTTGTACTGTACAAGTCATTCTGCTTTTTCTCTCATCTGCCGCTATAAGAACAAATCAAATTTTCCTTACCACCTCTTGACATTCAATTCAACCCTAACCAACTATCACTTTCACCCAAAGTCCCCACCACATTCAAAGCTCTCCATATTCCTCATACTCATCAAGTCACCACCATATTCAAAACAACCCTCCAAAATCAAACGGCTATGGCAGATATCGACAACCCAGATGACAAGTTTTCCACATACCATAACCTAACAGCATATCTTACCAAAGGAAAGAAATCCGATGGTTTTGACGATATGATCGATTTCTTATGTCGATCAAAGATCTACTTTTCCCTCACCACCAACCCTACTATATATATTCCCCATATGGAGGATTTCTAGAGAACCGCCGTCTACTCAACCGAACATGGGATTCCCCAAATCAAAGCCAAAGTAGACGGCAAGAATATCACCATCTTGGAAGCTACACTCAGAAAACATCTTAAGCTTCAAGATGAGGGAGCAGCCATCTTATACTCGAAGGACGAATACATGAGGACCTTTGTCTCCATTGGATACACTGGAAATCAAACCGAGTATACGATCGAGAAGGCACTGATGGGCCCTCCATGGAAGTATCTTTGCCACACTCTTCTCCAATGCATATCTCAGAAGAGGAGTGGATGGCATCAGGTGAGCTCTGCACTGGCCTCCGCCTTCCATGGTATGGTCACTAACCAAGGCTTCAACTTTGCACATCTCATTTTTGAGGGTTTGCGATACAACCTTCAAGAGGGTGTAAAGCAGCAATTTTTTATGTACCCAAGGTTCTTGCAGGAAGTTTTCAATCAAGAACTAAAAGAACTTTCAAAACCTGTAAGAGTCTACATCATGTTGGGTCATAAAAATAACATTTTTCAAAGCATGAGAACTGTTTCCAAAAAGTTCTCAAGGGTCAACGTTCCATTGTTATCTACAATGTTGAACGTACAAAGTACCCAGGGTGACAGCTCAGCAATCCCAGCTGATACTGATCCCACACCATCCACCTCACATCCTGAACAACAGTCTGCATCCACCATTCGAACCCCTGTGCATACTACTGAGGATGCACAGGCATAAACATTACTTACACCTGTTTTGGATGTTATCGTTCAACCGGAACACAGGGCCCCGGTTGCAACGACATATACTAGGAAAAGGGGCAAGAGAACTCCTTCTTCTCTTGCCTCCAAGGCCCAAACCCAACCTAACAGCCCTCACTCAAAATCACAACATTCTGGTGAGAATATCACAAGGGAGAGCCACATTATTAGGGAGACTCCTTCGGATGCCTCTCTATTAGGATCAGGATCACCTCCCGGATCCGTAGAACAGCCCCCTGAGCCCTTCCTTTCACTTCTGAACTTAAGTGTTCAGGAACCTGATCAAGATGATGTACATTCTCCAACTACCACTATCTCGGAGGTACTGATTGATCTTGCTTCCTCCACACCCAACCCAAGTTCATCTACCCTGAAGGTCCACTCTAGGAGCCATGAAAGAGTGGATGTGGAAGAGGCTGTCACTACTGCTGGTCCATCAAATGACCAGGAGGACAGTGACAACATTGTTAAGTCCTCAACCACGGCAACTCATAGTAAGGGTGTTTCCTTGGAAACTCCCTTCACTGAGAGGAATCCCAGGTGCCAAGAAACCATGGGTGATGGGGATGAAGAGTCTAGGCCTAAGGCCCCATCTGGGTCCAAGGATTCCACAACTGTGGATGAGGACAGACTGAAACTTCATAACTTGGAATTGACGGCCAGGGTAGCTATGCTAGAGGCAGAAGTGTCCAAACTAAGACACCAAGTCTCTATGCATGAAGCCCATCAATGCCTAACTCTAGACACACCCTCTCTTGTATCAGTAGGCACCCAAACTAATGCTTACTTGTCTACTGATGCAACCAAAAAGGGGGAGATGGTCTCAATGGAGGAAGACACAGATAGTCTTGATGACTCGATTCAAGAGCAGGTTGTACTTCAAAGCTCACTATTCAAGCCAGCCTTTGTACAAATTCATGACTTGCCAGTCTCAGATAACGAAGAAGAAGAGACATCTGAAGACTGGAAGTTGGTCGTTAGGGCTGTCGATGAAATGCCGAATGATGCTGAAGACACAGAACAAACAAATACACCATTCAACATCCTTCCTGAAGCAGCAGCCATCATAAGTCAATCCATTACCCCCCAACTTTTTCAAACTACACAAATGCTAGAATTTGACTCCATTCTAGCTTGGGGGTATGATGGATCAGCTGAGAGATTTTGGATTGGATGGGAGTTTAGTGGTGTAAAAGAGCTAAACTGGAACTCCCTCAATGCCCTCCAAGTCCTACAACTGCATTTAACTAACTGCATCAACACTTCATCAGATCTCTCAGCAGAACTTGCCATTGGCAGGTTCCATGACTTGATGGAGGATAATCTACCCCACTTCGAAAGACTAATTAAAATGGCAAAATGGGTAGCTTATCCTGAATCTTCGGCAGCAGCAGCAAGAAGACTAACTCCTAGAAGACTTGACATTATAAGGAGCAGTCTTCTCACTAAAGAAGAAATTTGCTGCCTAAGAAGATTTCTGTACTCCTTCATCGTCAAAGACTTAGATGTGCTGGGATGGACAAGCACTAAGTCTCTTGACCACACCTTCTTACTAAGCAACGGCACCTCTCTCACCATCAACACCAGGAACATCTTGTCACTTCCTACAGACTTTCTCTACAAAATCTTTCAACTCAGGGCAAATATCTGCAATGTCAACTCACGTGAAAGCCAGGCAATGATAGCTACTGTCAGAGCCAAACTTGAACAAGTAGGAAGAATCTCTGAGGAAGTATATGTGTCAAACTCTGACACTGACACTGACTCAGCTTCCCCTCGAGTAGACATATGTACTGCAGCATATGAGTCAATATCAACTATCAAAGAAATGCTGAAAGAAGTCACAAATCCTGAGTGCAAATCGAATGAAACCAATGACCTTCCCTTATTTACATCTCAAATTGCCAATGAAGCTGATGCAGAGATCCCAATAGCAGCACCATCATCTGCTGTTGTGGTCAGTGAAGCCAAAGCAGAGGCATCCAATGTAAACAAAGGAAAGGGAATCATGACAGATGAAGATGAAGAGAGGTTGCTAAGAGAGAAAAGAGAGAGGGAAGAAAAAGAAGAAGAAGAGAAGAAAAGGAAATGGCTGACATAAACAAGGCTCAAGAAAGAAAAACAGCCATTCTCCTTAGAGAACAAACTATCTAGCTGTATGCTAGACAGCTGGATGAACTGAAAAGAAAAATTCCTGTAGTTGACCAGATTGACAAAGATGTGGCTCTTGCTCTTCAATTACAGGAACAATTCAACAGAGAAAAGGAAGAATTGGAGAAGAAAAGGAAAGAAGAAGCTAAGTTTAGAATAACCGATTCTGAACTAGCTAAATAAATGAGGGAGGAGTGGGTAAAGACTCTAGCTTCTCAGGGTGAGGATGCAGACTACCTTGAGAAACTATCAAATAAAGAAATCTATAGAGCCTTCATGGGTCAGCAAGGTCAATTGACAAAGAAGAAAAAGGCTGAAAAAGAAGAAAAATCAAAGCAACAGTCCAAAAAGACCATTGCCTTTAATAAACGAACCCATGAAGAAAGGAAAGTCATGATTGACTTCCTTAAGGCTAGAGGAGAGAATGGAAAGAGGCTAGGTCCTATGAAATTCATGAACCTGCAAGCCCTCTACTTCAAAGTCAAGAAGGATGAGGAAGAAAGAGTGGGGAAGAAGGGCTCCAAGAAAAGGGTACCTATTCAGGAAGAAGGAGAAACAAAAGCAAAGAAACCCAAGCCTTCTCCCTCACCTACTTCTTCCTCAGTCCAACAACCTTCCTCTCTCCTCCCCAAACCTTCCACTCCTCCACCCAAAAAGTCCAAACCATCTCACCCATCCCCCACTCATCAACAGCCTCCCTTGAAGAAATCCAAACCCACACCGAAACCAGAAGACTCAAGAGACATAGTTGATTGGGTCTATAATCCACAGGATCAAAGGTTTGAGATCTTTAGGGGGAGAACTAAAAAAAGAAGATCTATCTACAGATCTGTTGATGAAGTTCTGCAATTGCCAGATTCAGATCTTAGCAGAATTTGGGAGCTGGGTGAAGCTCATGAGCCTGCAAATGAGGGTGGGAAACTTCTTGTGCTAGCTATCAAACAATACTTTAACCCTAGCAAAGATGTGATCATTGACATCAAACCACTCAAGTCCCACTCTCCATTTGTAAGTTGGTCCTATAATGCTGATTTGGACGAGTTCACTTTAACTGATGTAAGGAAACAGAAGATGAGATGTTCAAGCAAAACAATCTACAAAATGCCACATAAAGACATCAAGACTCAGTCTGCAATTCCACTGAACAATCCCAGCAAGGATCTAAGAGGCTATGAGGTTGAGAGGATAGTCAGCCACATGCAAAAGCTTCAGCAGCAAAGTGATTAGAATAATTTTGGTTGCATCAGTCTAGGGGGAGTTTGTAGAACCAAAGACTGATTTCTACTAAATTATTCTGAGTACAAATGCCGCTGATAGGCTTATAAGCAGCATTCAACACATATTGCTGCTGATAGGCTTATCAGCAGCATTCAACACTTGTTGCTGGAATGGGCTTATCAGCAGCGTTCAACACAAGTTGCTCCTGATAGGCTTATCAGCAGCATCATTCTCATTCTTGCTGCTGATAGCTATGTTCCTTGAAGACAAACCGTTGCAGCTGACTATCCATGCCACGTCACTGACAACTTTCTGCAAAAGAAACTGACACACTCAAAGCAGAAGGAACCTCAATGGCACAACCAATAAAACCCAGCAATGCTCTTCTCCAGACATGCAAGAAATGATGCATAAAGAAGACGCTTCAATAAAGTTAGCTAGTTTAGCTTTAACGTGTAAAAATAGTTTTTGTATAAAAGATCAACGGTCTGTGTTCGATCTGATCCTTAGAATCAAGGGTCTGTCTTGATTCTAAGTTAGTATAAATACTGTGTAAACACTTCACTGTAAGTGTGCTTCCTCGCAAAGTTTTCATTTGTAATCGTTTATTCACTAAGCTTAATACAACAGTGATCTTACTAGTGTTCTTTCTGTCTTTTCGATTACATTTGTGTAGTTGTTATTGTTTTCGCCAATATCAACTAAGAATATAACCATCTTGTAATTTCACGATCCTTCATATCTTTTTGCCAAAATTCTTCTATAAGTAACAATGCCACGTTCTACAGTACTTTGTAAATCCCGATTACAAGTCAATTACATGCCGGGTTGCAATATCGTGATGTCGAATATTGTGATGTCTATGATTGTGATGCTAATTCCTTTTGTAATCACTTTGTTGTTTAAGTATACCTCGAATGCTATACTAGCCTCCATCATTATATCTGCGGTCCTCGGTCTCATTGACTTTGACGCGGTGGTGCTACAATGGAAGATCGATAAGTAGACTTTCTAGCTTGTATAAGAGTGTTTTTTGGTGTGGTTTTTGTTTCGATTGAGATAGGCCTCGCCATCACGGTAAGTAACAACATTGTGTACTAGATTAAAAACTTGGAAAATCTTAGATTGATGAGAAGTATGGTAAAATTAAGGTTAACTGTTTTTATAGGTGGGAATATCTTTTTGCCAAAATTCTTCTACAGGTAACACGGCCACGGATTGCAGTGCTTGGTAAGATCCCGAAGAAAAGTCAATTACATGGCGGGTTGCAATACCGCGATGTCAAATATTATGATGTCTATGATTGTGATGCTGACTCCTTTTGTGATCACTTTGTTGTTTAAGTATACCTCGAATGCTATACTAGCCTCCATCATTATATCCGCGGTCCTCGGTCTCATTGACTAAGACGCGGTGGTCCTACATTGGAAGATCGATAAGTTTGACTTTCTAGCTTGTATGCTTGCGTTCTTTGGTGTGGTTTTTGTTTCATATGAGATAAGCCTCGTCGTCATGGTAAGTAACAACATTGTGTACTAGATTAAAAGCATAGAAAATCTTAAATTGATGAGAAGTATGGTAAAAAAAAGTTAACTATTTTTACACGTGGGAATATCTTTTGGCCAAAATTCTTCTACAAGTAAGACGGCCACGGACTGGAGTGCTCGGTAAGATCCCGAAGACAAGTCAATTACATGGCGGGTTGCAATATTGCGATGTCGAATATTCTGATTTCTATGATTGTGATGCTAATTCCTTTTGTGATCACTTTGTTGTTTAAGTATACCGCGAATGCTATACTAGCCTCCATCATTATATCTGTGGTCCTCGGTCTCATTGACTATGACGCGGTGGTCCTGCATTGGAAGATCGATAAGTTTGACTCTCTAGCTTGTATTTGAGCGTTTTTTGGTGTGGTTTTTGTTTGGGTTGAGATATGCCTCGTCATCACGGTAAGTAACAACATTGTGTACAAGATTAAAAACTTGGAAAATCTTAGATTGATGAGAAGTATGGTAAAATTAAGGTTAACTGTTTTTTCAGGTGGGAATATCTTTTTGCCAAAATTCTTCTACAAGTCACACGGCCACGGACTGTAGTGCTAGGTAAGATCTCGAAGACAAGTCAATTACATGGCGGTTTGCAATACCGCGATGTCGAATATTGTGATGTCTATGATTTCGATGCTGACTTCTTTTGTGATCACTTTGTTGTTTAAGTATACCTCGAATGCTATACTAGCTTCCATCATTATATCTACGGTGCTCGGTCTCATTGACTTTGACGCGGTGGTCCTACTTTGGAAAATCGATAAGTTTGACTTTCTCGCTTGTATGCGAGCGTTTTTTGGTGTGGTTTTTGTTTTGGATGAGATTGGCCTCGTCATCACGGTAAGTAACAACATTGTGTACTAGATTAAAAACTTGAAAAATCTTAGATTGATGAGAAGTATGGTAAAATTAAGGTTAACTGTTTTTATAGGTGGGAATATCTTTTTGCCAAAATTCTTCTACAAGTAACACGACCACGGACTGCAGTGCTTGGTAAGATCTCGAAGACAAGTCAATTACATGGCGGTTTGCAATACCGCGATGTCGAATATTGTGATGTCTATGATTTCGATGCTGACTACTTTTGTTATCACTTTGTTGTTTAAGTATACCTCGAATGCTATACTAGCTTCCATCATTATATCTACGGTCCTCGGTCTCATTGACTTTGACGCGGTGGTCCTACTTTGGAAGATCGATAAGTTTGACTTTCTCGCTTGTATGCGAGCGTTTTTTGGTGTGGTTTTTGTTTCGGATGAGATAGGCCTTGTCATCATGGTAAGTAACAACATTGTGTACTAGATTAAAAAGTTGGAAAATATTAGATTGATGAGAAGTATCGTAAAAATAAAGTTAACTGTTTTTACAAGTGGGAATATCTTTTTGCCAAAATTCTTCTATAAGTAACATGGCCACGTTCTACAGTACTTGGTAAATCCCGATTACAAGTCAATTACATGCCAGGTTGCAATATCGCGATGTCAAATATTGTGATGTCTATGATTGTGATGCTGACTTCTTTTGTGATCACTTTGTTGTTTAAGTATACCTCGAATGTTCTACTAGCCTGCATCATTATATCTGTGGTCCTCGGTGTCATTGACTTTGACACGGTGGTCCTACGTTGGAAGATCGATAAGTTTGACTTTCTAGCTTGAATGCGAGCGTTTTTTGGTGTGGTTTTTGTTTCGGTTGAGATAGGCCTTTTCATCACGGTAAGTAACAACATTGTGTACTAGATTAAAAACTTGGAAAATCTTAGAATGATGAGAAGTATGGTAAAATTAAGGTTAGCTGTTTTTATAGGTGGGAATATCTTTTGCCAAAATTCTTCTAAAAGTAACACGGCCACGGATTGCAGTGCTCGTTAAGATCCCGAAGACAAGTCAATTACATGGCGGGTTGCAATACCGCGATGTCGAATATTGTGATGTCTATGATTGTGATGCTGACTACTTTTGTGATCACTTTGTTGTTTAAGTATACCTCGAATGCTATACTAGCCTCAATCGTTATATCTGCGGTCCTCGGTCTCATTGACTTTGACGCGGTGGTCCTACAATGGAAGATCGATAAGTAGACTTTCTATGCGAGTGTTTTTTGGTGTGGTTTTTGTTTCGATTGAGATAGGCCTCGCCATCACGGTATGTAACAACATTGTGTACTAGATTAAAAACTTGGAAAATCTTAGATTGATGAGAAGTATGGTAAAATTAAGGTTAACTGTTTTTATAGGTGGGAATATCTTTTTGCCAAAATTCTTCTACAGGTAAGACGGCTACGGATTGCAGTGCTTGGTAAGATCCCGAAGAGAAGTCAATTACATGGCGGGTTGTAATACCGCGATGTCGAATATTATGATGTCTATGATTGTGATGCTGACTCCTTTTGTGATCACTTTGTTGTTTAAGTATACCTCGAATGCTATACTAGCCTCCGTCATTATATCTGCGGTCCTCGGTCTCACTGACTATGACGCGGTGGTCCTACATTGGAAGATCGATAAGTTTGACTTTCTAGCTTGTATTCGAGCATTTTTTGGTGTGGTTTTTGTTTCAGTTGAGATATGCCTCGTCATCACGGAAAGTAACAACATTGTGTACTAGATTAAAAACTTGGAAAATCTTAGATTGATGAGAAGTATGGTAAAATTAAGGTTAACTGTTTTTATAGGTGGGAATGTCTTTTTGCCAAAATTCTTCTACAGGTAAGACGGCTACGGATTGCAGTGCTTGGTAAGATCCCGAAGATAAGTCAATTACATGGCGGGTTGTAATACCGCGATGTCGAATATTATGATGTCTATGATTGTGATGCTGACTCCTTTTGTGATCACTTTGTTGTTTAAGTATACCTCGAATGCTATACTAGCCTCCATCATGATATCTGCGGTCCTCGGTCTCACTGACTTTGACGCGGTGGTCCTACCTTGGAAGATCGATAAGTTTGACTTTCTAGCTTGTATTCGAGCATTTTTTGGTGTGGTTTTTGTTTCAGTTGAGATATGCCTCGTCATCACGGAAAGTAACAACATTGTGTACTAGATTAAAAACTTGGAAAATCTTAGATTGATGAGAAGTATGGTAAAATTAAGGTTAACTGTTTTTATAGGTGGGAATATCTTTTTGCCAAAATTCTTCTACAGGTAAGACGGCTACGGATTGCAGTGCTTGGTAAGATCCCGAAGATAAGTCAATTACATGGCGGGTTGTAATACCGCGATGTCGAATATTATGATGTCTATGATTGTGATGCTGACTCCTTTTGTGATCACTTTGTTGTTTAAGTATACCTCGAATGTTATACTAGCCTCCATCATTATATCTGCGTTCCTCGGTCTCACTGACTATGACGCGGTGGTCCTACATTGGAAGATCGATAAGTTTGACTTTCTAGCTTGTATTCGAGCATTTTTTGGTGTGGTTTTTGTTTCAGTTGAGATATGCCTCGTCATCACGGAAAGTAACAACATTGTGTATTAGATTAAAAACTTGGAAAATCTTAGATTGATGAGAAGTATGGTAAAATTAAGGTTAATTGTTTTTTCAGGTGGGAATATCTTTTTGCCAAAATTCTTCTACAAGTCACACGGCCACGGACTGCAGTGCTCGGTAAGATCTCGAAGACAAGTCTATTACATGGCGGGTTGCAATACCGCGATGTCAAATATTGTGATGTCTATGATTATGATGCTTACTTCTTTTTGATCACTTTGTTGTTTAAGTATACCTCGAATGCTATACTAGCCTCCATCATTGTATCTGCGGTCCTCGGTCTCACTGACTTTGACGCGGTGGTCCTACCTTGGAAGATCGATAAGTTTGACTTTCTAGCTTGCATTCGAGCGTTTTTTGGTGTGGTTTTGGTTTTTGTTGAGATAGGCCACGTCATAACGGTAAGTAACAACATTATGTACTAGATTAAAAACTTGGAAAATCTTAGATTGATGAGAAGTATGGTAAAATTAAGGTTAATTGTTTTTACAGTTACAGATGGGAATATCTTTTGGCCAAAATTCTTGTACAAGTAAGACGGCCACGGACTGAAGTGCTCGGTAAGATCCCGAAGACAAGTCAATTACATGGCGGGCTGCAATACCACAATGTCGAATATTTTGATGTCTATGATTGTGATGCTGATTCCTTTTGTGATCACTTATTTGTTTAAGTATACCTCGAATGCTATACTAACCTCCATCATTATATATGCGGTCCTCGGTCTGATTGGCTTTGACGCGGTGTTCCTACATTGGAAGATCGATAAGATTGACATTCTAGCTTATATGCCAGCGTTTTTTGGTGTGGTTTTTGTTTCGGTTGATATAGGCCTCGTCATCACATTAAGTAACAACATTGTGTACTAGATTAAAAACTTGGAAAATCTTAGATTGATGAGAAGTATGGTAAAATTAAGGTTAATTGTTTTTTCAGGTGGGAATATCTTTTTGCCAAAATTCTTCTACAAGTCACACGGCCACGGACTGTAGTGCTCGGTAAGATCTCGAAGACAAGTCAATTACATGGCGGTTTGCAATACCGCGATGTCGAATATTGTGATGTCTATGATTTCGATGCTGACTTCTTTTGTGATCACTTTGTTGTTTAAGTATACCTCGAATGCTATAGTAGCTTCCATCATTATATCTACGGTGCTCGGTCTCATTGACTTCGACGCGGTGGTCCTACTTTGGAAGATCGATAAGTTTGACTTTCTAGCTTGTATGAGAGCGTTTTTTGGTGTGGTTTTTGTTTTGGATGAGATTGGCCTCGTCATCACGGTAAGTAACAACATTGTGTTCTAGATTAAAAACTTGGAAAATCTTAGATTGATGAGAAGTATGGTAAAATTAAGGTTAACTGTTTTTATAGGTGGGAATATCTTTTTGCCAAAATTCTGCTACAAGTAACACGGCCACGGACTGTAGTGCTCGGTAAGATCTCGAAGACAAGTCAATTACATGGCGGTTTGCAATACCGCGATGTCGAATATTGTGATGTCTATGATTTCGATGTTGACTACTTTTGTTATCACTTTGTTGTTTAAGTATACCTCGAATGCTATACTAGCTTCCATCATTATATCTACGGTCCTCGGTCTCATTGACTTTGACGCGGTGGTCCTACTTTGGAAGATCGATAAGTTTGACTTTCTCGCTTGTATGCGAGCGTTTTTTGGTGTGGTTTTTGTTTCGGATGAGATAGGCCTTGTCATCATGGTAAGTAACAACATTGTGTACGAGATTAAAAAGTTGGAAAATATTAGATTGATGAGAAGTATCGTAAAAATAAAGTTAACTGTTTTTACAAGTGGGAATATCTTTTTGCCAAAATTCTTCTATAAGTAACATGGCTACGTTCTACAGTACTTGGTAAATCCCGATTACAAGTCAATTACATGCCAGGTTGCAATATCGCGATGTCAAATATTGTGATGTCTCTGATTGTGATGCTGACTTCTTTTGTGATCACTTTGTTGTTTAAGTATACCTCGAATGTTCTACTAGCCTGCATCATTATATCTGTGGTCCTCGGTGTCATTGACTTTGACACGGTGGTCCTACGTTGGAAGATCGATAAGTTTGACTTTCTAGCTTGAATGCGAGCGTTTTTTGGTGTGGTTTTTGTTTCGGTTGAGATTGGCCTTTTCATCACGGTAAGTAACAACATTGTGTACTAGATTAAAAACTTGGAAAATCTTAGAATGATGAGAAGTATGGTAAAATTAAGGTTAGCTGTTTTTATAGGTGGGAATATCTTTTGCCAAAATTCTTCTAAAAGTAACACGGCCACGGATTGCAGTGCTCGTTAAGATCCCGAAGACAAGTAAATTACATGGCGGATTGCAATACCGCGATGTCGAATATTGTGATGTCTATGATTGTGATGCTGACTACTTTTGTGATCACTTTGTTGTTTAAGTATACCTCGAATGCTATACTAGCCTCAATCATTATATCTGTGGTCCTCGGTCTCATTGAATTTGACGCGGTGGTCCTACAATGGAAGATCGATAAGTAGACTTTCTATGCGAGTGTTTTTTGGTGTGGTTTTTGTTTCGATTGAGATAGGCCTCGCCATCACGGTAAGTAACAACATTGTGTACAAGATTAAAAACTTGGAAAATCTTAGATTGATGAGAAGTATGGTAAAATTAAGGTTAACTGTTTTTATAGGTGGGAATATCTTTTTGCCAAAATTCTTCTACAGGTAAGACGGCTACGGATTGCAGTGCTTGGTAAGATCCCGAAGACAAGTCAATTACATGGCGGGTTGTAATACCGCGATGTCGAATATTATGATGTCTATGATTGTGATGCTGACTCCTTTTGTGATCACTATGTTGTTTAAGTATACCTCGAATGCTATACTAGCCTCAATCATTATATCTGCGGTCCTCGGTCTCACTGACTATGACGCGGTGGTCCTACATTGGAAGATCGATAAGTTTGACTTTCTAGCTTGTATTCGAGCATTTTTTTGTGTGGTTTTTGTTTCAGTTGAGATATGCCTCGTCATCACGGAAAGTAACAACATTGTGTACTAGATTAAAAACTTGGAAAATCTTAGATTGATGAGAAGTATGGTAAAATTAAGGTTAATTGTTTTTTCAGGTGGGAATATCTTTTTGCCAAAATTCTTCTACAAGTCACACGGCCACGGACTGCAGTGCTCGGTAAGATCTCGAAGACAAGTTTATTACATGGCGGGTTGCAATACCGCGATGTCGAATATTGTGATGTCTATGATTATGATGCTTACTTCTTTTTGATCACTTTGTTGTTTAAGTATACCTCGAATGCTATACTAGCCTCCATCATTGTATCTGCGGTCCTCGGTCTCACTGACTTTGACGCGGTGGTCCTACCTTGGAAGATCGATAAGTTTGACTTTCTAGCTTGTATTCGAGCGTTTTTTGGTGTGGTTTTTGTTTCAGTTGAGATATGCCACGTCATAACGGTAAGTAACAACATTATGTACTAGATTAAAAACTTGGAAAATCTTAGATTGATGAGAACTATGGTAAAATTAAGGTTAATTGTTTTTTCAGTTACAGATGGGAATATCTTTTGGCCAAAATTCTTGTACAAGTAAGACGGCCACGGACTGAAGTGCTCGGTAAGATCCCGAAGACAAGTCAATTACATGGCGGGCTGCAATACCACAATGTCGAATATTTTGATGTCTATGATTGTGATGCTGATTCCTTTTGTGATAACTTTTTTGTTTAAGTATACCTCGAATGCTATACTAACCTCCATCATTATATATGCGGTCCTCGGTCTGATTGGCTTTGACGCGGTGGTCCTTCATTGGAAGATCGATAAGTTTGACTTTCTAGCTTGTATTCGAGCGTTTTTTGGTGTGGTTTTTGTTTCAGTTGAGATATGCCTCGTCATCACGGAAAGTAACAACATTGTGTACTAGATTAAAAACTTGGAAAATCTTAGATTGATGAGAAGTATGGTAAAATTAAGGTTAATTGTTTTTTCAGGTGGGAATATCTTTTTGCCAAAATTCTTCTACAAGTCACACGGCCACGGACTGTAGTGCTCGGTAAGATCTCGAAGACAAGTCAATTACATGGCGGTTTGCAATACCGCGATGTCGAATATTGTGATGTCTATGATTTCGATGCTGACTTCTTTTGTGATCACTTTGTTGTTTAAGTATACCTCGAATGCTATAGTAGCTTCCATCATTATATCTACGGTGCTCGGTCTCATTGACTTCGACGCGGTGGTCCTACTTTGGAAGATCGATAAGTTTGACTTTCTAGCTTGTATGAGAGCGTTTTTTGGTGTGGTTTTTGTTTTGGATGAGATTGGCCTCGTCATCACGGTAAGTAACAACATTGTGTTCTAGATTAAAAACTTGGAAAATCTTAGATTGATGAGAAGTATGGTAAAATTAAGGTTAACTGTTTTTATAGGTGGGAATATCTTTTTGCCAAAATTCTGCTACAAGTAACACGGCCACGGACTGTAGTGCTCGGTAAGATCTCGAAGACAAGTCAATTACATGGCGGTTTGCAATACCGCGATGTCGAATATTGTGATGTCTATGATTTCGATGTTGACTACTTTTGTTATCACTTTGTTGTTTAAGTATACCTCGAATGCTATACTAGCTTCCATCATTATATCTACGGTCCTCGGTCTCATTGACTTTGACGCGGTGGTCCTACTTTGGAAGATCGATAAGTTTGACTTTCTCGCTTGTATGCGAGCGTTTTTTGGTGTGGTTTTTGTTTCGGATGAGATAGGCCTTGTCATCATGGTAAGTAACAACATTGTGTACGAGATTAAAAAGTTGGAAAATATTAGATTGATGAGAAGTATCGTAAAAATAAAGTTAACTGTTTTTACAAGTGGGAATATCTTTTTGCCAAAATTCTTCTATAAGTAACATGGCCACGTTCTACAGTACTTGGTAAATCCCGATTACAAGTCAATTACATGCCAGGTTGCAATATCGCGATGTCAAATATTGTGATGTCTCTGATTGTGATGCTGACTTCTTTTGTGATCACTTTGTTGTTTAAGTATACCTCGAATGTTCTACTAGCCTGCATCATTATATCTGTGGTCCTCGGTGTCATTGACTTTGACACGGTGGTCCTACGTTGGAAGATCGATAAGTTTGACTTTCTAGCTTGAATGCGAGCGTTTTTTGGTGTGGTTTTTGTTTCGGTTGAGATTGGCCTTTTCATCACGGTAAGTAACAACATTGTGTACTAGATTAAAAACTTGGAAAATCTTAGAATGATGAGAAGTATGGTAAAATTAAGGTTAGCTGTTTTTATAGGTGGGAATATCTTTTGCCAAAATTCTTCTAAAAGTAACACGGCCACGGATTGCAGTGCTCGTTAAGATCCCGAAGACAAGTAAATTACATGGCGGATTGCAATACCGCGATGTCGAATATTGTGATGTCTATGATTGTGATGCTGACTACTTTTGTGATCACTTTGTTGTTTAAGTATACCTCGAATGCTATACTAGCCTCAATCATTATATCTGCGGTCCTCGGTCTCATTGAATTTGACGCGGTGGTCCTACAATGGAAGATCGATAAGTAGACTTTCTATGCGAGTGTTTTTTGGTGTGGTTTTTGTTTCGATTGAGATAGGCCTCGCCATCACGGTAAGTAACAACATTGTGTACAAGATTAAAAACTTGGAAAATCTTAGATTGATGAGAAGTATGGTAAAATTAAGGTTAACTGTTTTTATAGGTGGGAATATCTTTTTGCCAAAATTCTTCTACAGGTAAGACGGCTACGGATTGCAGTGCTTGGTAAGATCCCGAAGACAAGTCAATTACATGGCGGGTTGTAATACCGCGATGTCGAATATTATGATGTCTATGATTGTGATGCTGACTCCTTTTGTGATCACTATGTTGTTTAAGTATACCTCGAATGCTATACTAGCCTCAATCATTATATCTGCGGTCCTCGGTCTCACTGACTATGACGCGGTGGTCCTACATTGGAAGATCGATAAGTTTGACTTTCTAGCTTGTATTCGAGCATTTTTTTGTGTGGTTTTTGTTTCAGTTGAGATATGCCTCGTCATCACGGAAAGTAACAACATTGTGTACTAGATTAAAAACTTGGAAAATCTTAGATTGATGAGAAGTATGGTAAAATTAAGGTTAATTGTTTTTTCAGGTGGGAATATCTTTTTACCAAAATTCTTCTACAAGTCACACGGCCACGGACTGCAGTGCTCGGTAAGATCTCGAAGACAAGTTTATTACATGGCGGGTTGCAATACCGCGATGTCGAATATTGTGATGTCTATGATTATGATGCTTACTTCTTTTTGATCACTTTGTTGTTTAAGTATACCTCGAATGCTATACTAGCCTCCATCATTGTATCTGCGGTCCTCGGTCTCACTGACTTTGACGCGGTGGTCCTACCTTGGAAGATCGATAAGTTTGACTTTCTAGCTTGTATTCGAGCGTTTTTTGGTGTGGTTTTTGTTTCAGTTGAGATATGCCACGTCATAACGGTAAGTAACAACATTATGTACTAGATTAAAAACTTGGAAAATCTTAGATTGATGAGAACTATGGTAAAATTAAGGTTAATTGTTTTTTCAGTTACAGATGGGAATATCTTTTGGCCAAAATTCTTGTACAAGTAAGACGGCCACGGACTGAAGTGCTCGGTAAGATCCCGAAGACAAGTCAATTACATGGCGGGCTGCAATACCACAATGTCGAATATTTTGATGTCTATGATTGTGATGCTGATTCCTTTTGTGATAACTTTTTTGTTTAAGTATACCTCGAATGCTATACTAACCTCCATCATTATATATGCGGTCCTCGGTCTGATTGGCTTTGACGCGGTGGTCCTTCATTGGAAGATCGATAAGTTTGACTTTCTAGCTTGTATTCGAGCGTTTTTTGGTGTGGTTTTTGTTTCAGTTGAGATATGCCTCGTCATCACGGAAAGTAACAACATTGTGTACTAGATTAAAAACTTGGAAAATCTTAGATTGATGAGAAGTATGGTAAAATTAAGGTTAATTGTTTTTTCAGGTGGGAATATCTTTTTGCCAAAATTCTTCTACAAGTCACACGGCCACGGACTGCAGTGCTCGGTAAGATCTCGAAGACAAGTCTTTTACATGGCGGGTTGCAATACCGCGATGTCGAATATTGAGATGTCTATGATTATGATGCTTACTTCTTTTTGATCACTTATTTGTTTAAGTATACCACGAATGCTATACTAGCCTCCATCATTATATCTTCGGTCCTCGGTGTCATTGACTTTGACGCGGTGGTCCTACATTGGAAGATCGATAAGATTGACATTCTAGCTTATATGCCAACGTGTTTTGGTGTGGTTTTTGTTTCGGTTGATATAGGCCTCGTCGTCACGGTAAGTAACAACATTGTGTACTAGATTAAAAACTTGGAAAATCTTAGATTGATGAGAAGTATTGTAAAATTAAGGTTTCCTGTTTTTACAGTTACAGATGGGAATATCTTTTGGCAAAAATTCTTCTACAAGTAAGACGGCCACGGACTGAAGTGCTCGGTAAGATCCCGAAGACAAGTCAATTACATGGCGGCTGGAATACCACAATGTCGAATATTTTGATGTCTATGATTGTGATGCTGACTCCTTTTGTGTTCACTTTGTTGTTTAAGTATACCTCGAATGCTATACTAACCTCCATCATTATATCTGCGTTCCTTGGTCTCATTGACTTTGACGCGGTGGTCCTACATTGGAAGATCGATAAGTTTGACTTTATAGCTTGTATTCGAGCGTTTTTTGGTGTGGTTTTTGTTTCGGTTGAGATATTCCTCGTCATCACGGTAAGTAACAACATTGTGTACTAGATTAAAAACTTGGAAAATCTTAGATTGATGAGAAGTATGGTAAAATTAAGGTTAATTGTTTTTTCAGGTGGGAATATCTTTTTGCCTAAATTCTTCTACAAGTCACACGGCCACGGACTGTAGTGCTCGGTAAGATCTCGAAGACAAGTCAATTACATGGCGGTTTGCAATACCACGATGTCGAATATTGTGATGTCTATGATTTCGATGCTGACTTCTTTTGTGATCACTTTGTTGTTTAAGTATACCTCGAATGCTATACTAGCTTCCATCATTATATCTACGGTCCTCGGTCTCATTGACTTTGACGCGGTGGTCCTACTTTGGAAGATCGATAAGTTTGACTTTCTCGCTTGTATGCGAGCATTTTTTGGTGTGTTTTTGTTTTGGATGAGATTGGCCTCGTCATCACGGTAAGTAACAACATTGTGTACTAGATTAAAAACTTGGAAAATCTTAGATTGATGAGAAGTATGGTAAAATTAAGGTTAACTGTTTTTATAGGTGGGAATATCTTTTTGCCAAAATTCTGCTACAAGTAACACGGCCACGGACTTCAGTGCTCGGTAAGATCTCGAAGACAAGTCAATTACATGGCGGTTTGCAATACCGCGATGTCGAATATTGTGATGTCTATGATTTCGATGCTGACTACTTTTGTTATCACTTTGTTGTTTAAGTATACCTCGAATGCTATACTAGCTTCCATCATTATATCTACGGTCCTCGGTCTCATTGACTTTGACGCGGTGGTCCTACTTTGGAAGATCGATAAGTTTGACTTTCTCGCTTGTATGTGAGCGTTTTTTGGTGTGGTTTTTGTTTTGGATGAGATTGGCCTCGTCATCACGGTAAGTAACAACATTGTGTACTAGATTAAAAACTTGGAAAATCTTAGATTGATGAGAAGTATGGTAAAATTAAGGTTAACTGTTTTTATAGGTGGGAATATCTTTTTGCCAAAATTCTGCTACAAGTAACACGGCCACGGACTGCAGTGCTCGGTAAGATCTCGAAGACAAGTCAATTACATGGCGGTTTGCAATACCGCGATGTCGAATATTGTGATGTCTATGATTTCGATGTTGACTACTTTTGTTATCACTTTGTTGTTTAAGTATACCTCGAATGCTATACTAGCTTCCATCATTATATCTACGGTCCTCGGTCTCATTGACTTTGACGCGGTGGTCCTACTTTGGAAGATCGATAAGTTTGACTTTCTCGCTTGTATGCGAGTGTTTTTTGGTGTGGTTTTTGTTTCGGATGAGATAGGCCTTCTCATCATGGTAAGTAACAACATTGTGTACTAGATTAAAAACTTGGAAAATATTAGATTGATGAGAAGTATCGTAAAAATAAAGTTAACTGTTTTTACAAGTGGGAGTATCTTTTTGCCAAAATTCTTCTATAAGTAACATGGCCACGTTCTACAGTACTTGGTAAATCCCGATTACAAGTCAATTACATGTCAGGTTGCAATATCGCGATGTCGAATATTGTGATGTCTATGATTGTGATGCTGACTTCTTTTGTGTTCACTTTGTTGTTTAAGTATACCTCGAATGTTCTACTAGCCTGCATCATTATATCTGTGGTCCTCGGTGTCATTGACTTTGACACGGTGGTCCTACGTTGGAAGATCGATAAGTTTGACTTTCTAGCTTGAATGCGAGCATTTTTTGGTGTGGTTTTTGTTTCGGTTGAGATAGGCCTTTTCATCACGGTAAGTAACAACATTGTGTACTAGATTAAAAACTTGGAAAAATCTTAGATTGATGAGAAGTATGGTAAAATTAAGGTTAGCTGTTTTTATAGGTGGGAATATCTTTTGCCAAAATTCTTCTACAAGTAACACGGCCACGGATTGCAGTGCTTGTTAAGATCCCGAAGACAAGTCAATTACATAGCGGGTTGCAATACCGCAATGTCGAATATTGTGATGTCTTTGATTGTGATGCTGACTACTTTTGTGATCACTTTGTTGTTTAAGTATACCTCGAATGCTATACTAGCCTCAATCATTATATCTGCGGTCCTCGGTCTCATTGACTTTGACACGGTGGTCCTACAATGGAAGATCGATAAGTAGACTTTCTATGCGAGTGGTTTTTGGTGTGGTTTTTGTTTCGATTGAGATAGGCCTCGCCATCACGGTAAGTAACAACATTGTGTACTAGAGTAAAAACTTGGAAAATCTTAGATTGATGAGAAGTATGGTAAAATTAAGGTTAACTGTTTTTATAGGTGGGAATATCTTTTTGCCAAAATTCTTCTACAGGTAAGACGGCCACGGATTGCAGAGCTTGGTAAGATCCCGAAGACAAGTCAATTACATGGCGGGTTGCAATACCGCGATGTCGAATATTATGATGTCTATGATTGTGATGTTGACTCCTTTTGTGATCACTTTGTTGTTTAAGTATACCTCGAATGCTATACTAGCCTCCATCATTATATCTGCGGTCCTCGGTCTCACTGACTATGACGCGGTGGTCCTACATTGGAAGATCAATAAGTTTGACTTTCTAGCTTGTATTCGAGCATTTTTTGGTGTGGTTTTTGTTTCAGTTGAGATATGCCTCGTCATCACGGAAAGTAACAACATTGTGTACTAGATTAAAAACTTGGAAAATCTTAGATTGATGAGAAGTATGGTAAAATTAAGGTTAATTGTTTTTTCAGGTGGGAATATCTTTTTGCCAAAATTCTTCTACAAGTCACACGGCCACGGACTGCAGTGCTCGGTAAGATCTCGAAGACAAGTCTATTACATGGCGGGTTGCAATACCGCGATGTCGAATATTGTGATGTGTATGATTATGATGCTTACTTCTTTTTTATCACTTTGTTGTTTAAGTATACCTCGAATGCTATACTAGCCTCCATCATTGTATCTGCGGTCCTCGGTCTCATTGACTTTGACGCGGTGGTCCTACCTTGGAAGATCGATAAGTTTGACTTTTAGCTTGCATTCGAGCGTTTTTTGGTGTGGTTTTGGTTTTGGTTGAGATAGGCCACGTCATCACGGTAAGTAACAACATTATGTACTAGATTAAAAACTTGGAAAATCTTAGATTGATGAGAAGTATGGTAAAATTAAGGTTAATTGTTTTTACAGTTACAGATGGGAATATCTTTTGGCCAAAATTCTTGTACAAGTAAGACGGCCACGGACTGAAGTGCTCGGTAAGATCCCGAAGACAAGTCAATTACATGGCGGGCTGCAATACAACAATGTCGAATATTTTGATGTCTATGATTGTGATGCTGATTCCTTTTGTGATCACTTATTTGTTTAAGTATACCTCGAATGCTATACTAACCTCCATCATTATATATGCGGTCCTCGGTCTGATTGGCTTTGACGCGGTGGTCCTACATTGGAAGATCGATAAGTTTGACTTTCTAGCTTGTATTCGAGCGTTTTTTGTTGTGGTTTTTGTTTCAGTTGAGATATGCCTCGTCATCACGGAAAGTAACAACATTGTGTACTAGATTAAAAACTTGGAAAATCTTAGATTGATGAGAAGTATGGTAAAATTAAGGTTAATTGTTTTTTCAGGTGGGAATATCTTTTTGCCAAAATTCTTCTACAAGTCACACGGCCACGGACTGCAGTGCTCGGTAAGATCTCGAAGACAAGTCTATTACATGGCGGGTTGCAATACCGGGATGTCGAATATTGTGATGTCTATGATTATGATGCTTACTTCTTTTTGATCACTTATTTGTTTAAGTATACCACGAATGCTATACTAGCCTCCATCATTATATCTTCGGTCCTCGGTCTCATTGACTTTGACGCGGTGGTCCTACATTGGAAGATCGATAAGATTGGCATTCTAGCTTATATGCCAGCGTTTTTTGGTGTGGTTTTTGTTTCGGTTGATATAGGCCTCGTCATCACGGTAAGTAACAACATTGTGTACTAGATTAAAAACTTGGAAAATCTTAGATTGATGAGAAGTATTGTAAAATTAAGGTTTCCTATTTTTACAGTTACAGATGGGAATATCTTTTGGCCAAAATTCTTCTACAAGTAAGACGGCCATAGACTGAAGTGCTCGGTAAGATCCCGAAGACAAGTTAATTACATGGCGGTTTGCAATACCGCGATGTCGAATATTGTGATGTCTATGATTGTGATGCTGATTCCTTTTGTGATCACTTTTTTGTTTAAGTATACCTCGAATGCTATACTAACCTCCATCATTATAACTGCGTTCCTTGGTCTCATTGACTTTGACGCGGTGGTCCTACATTGGAAGATCGATAAGTTTGACTTTATAGCTTGTATTCGAGCATTTTTTGGTGTGGTTTTTGTTTCGGTTGAGATATTCCTCGTCATCACGGTAAGTAACAACATTGTGTACTAGATTAAAAACTTGAAAAACCTTAGATTGATGAGAAGTATGGTAAAATTAAGGTTAATTGTTTTTTCAGGTGGGAATATCTTTTTGCCAAAATTCTTCTACAAGTCACACGGCCACGGACTGCAGTGCTAGGTAAGATCTCGAAGACAAGTCTATTACATGGCGGGTTGCAATACCGCGATGTCGAATATTGTGATGTCTATGAATATGATGCTTACTTCTTTTTGATCACTTTGTTGTTTAAGTATACCTCGAATGCTATACTAGCCTCCATCATTGTATCTGCGGTCCTCGGTCTCATTGACTTTGACGCGGTGGTCCTACCTTAGAAGATCGATAAGTTTGACTTTCTAGCTTGCATTCGAGCGATTTTTTGTGTGGTTTTGGTTTTAGTTGAGATAGGCCACGTCATCACGGTAAGTAACAACATTATGAACTAGATTAAAAACTTGGAAAATCTTAGATTGATGAGAAGTATGGTAAAATTAAGGTTAACTATTTTTATAGGTGGGAATATCTTTTTGCCCAAATTATTCTACAAGTAACACGGCCACGGACTGCAGTGCTCGGTAAGATCCCGAAGACAAGTCAATTACATGGCGGGCTGCAATACCACAATGTCGAATATTATGATGTCTATGATTGTGATGCTGACTCCTTTTGTGTTCACTTTGTTGTTTAAGTATACCTAGAATGCTATACAAGCCTCCATCATTATATCTGCGGTCCTCGATCGCATTGACTTTGACGCGGTCGTCCTACATTGGAAGATCGATAAGTTTGACTTTCTAGCTTATATGCCAACGTTTTTTGGTGTGGATTTTGTTTCGGTTGAGATAGGCCTCGTCATCACGGTAAGTAACAACATTGTGTACTAGATTAAAAACTTGAAAAATCTTAGATTGATGAGAAGTATGGTAAAATTAAGGTTAACTGTTTTTATAGGTGGGAATATCTTTTTGCCAAAATTCTTCTACAGGTAAGACGGCCACGGATTGCAGAGCTTGGTAAGATCCCGAAGACAAGTCAATTACATGGCGGGTTGCAATACCGCGATGTCGAATATTGTGATGTCTATGATTTCGATGCTGACTACTTTTGTTATCACTTTGTTGTTTAAGTATACCTCGAATGCTATACTAGCTTCCATCATTATATCTACGGTCCTCGGTCTCATTGACTTTGACGCGGTGGTCCTACTTTGGAAGATCGATAAGTTTGACTTTCTCGCTTGTATGCGAGCGTTTTTTGGTGTGGTTTTTGTTTCGGATGAGATAGGCCTTCTCATCATGGTAAGTAACAACATTGTGTACTAGATTAAAAACTTGGAAAATATTAGATTGATGAGAAGTATCGTAAAAATAAAGTTAACTGTTTTTACAAGTGGGAATATCTTTTTGCCAAAATTCTTCTATAAGTAACATGGCCACATTCTACAGTACTTGGTAAATCCCGATTACAAGTCAATTACATGTCAGGTTGCAATATCGCGATGTCGAATATTGTGATGTCTATGATTGTGATGCTGACTTCTTTTGTGTTCACTTTGTTGTTTAAGTATACCTCGAATGTTCTACTAGCCTGCATCATTATATCTGTGGTCCTCGGTGTCATTGACTTTGACACGGTGGTCCTACGTTGGAAGATCGATAAGTTTGACTTTCTAGCTTGAATGCGAGCATTTTTTGGTGTGGTTTTTGTTTCGGTTGAGATAGGCCTTTTCATCACGGTAAGTAACAACATTGTGTACTAGATTAAAAACTTGGAAAAATCTTAGATTGATGAGAAGTATGGTAAAATTAAGGTTAGCTGTTTTTAAAGGTGGGAATATCTTTTGCCAAAATTCTTCTACAAGTAACACGGCCACGGATTGCAGTGCTCGTTAAGATCCCGAAGACAAGTCAATTACATGGCGGGTTGCAATACCGCGATGTCGAATATTGTGATGTCTTTGATTGTGATGCTGACTACTTTTGTGATCACTTTGTTGTTTAAGTATACCTCGAATGCTATACTAGCCTCAATCATTATATCTGCGGTCCTCGGTCTCATTGACTTTGACACGGTGGTCCTACAATGGAAGATCGATAAGTAGACTTTCTATGCGAGTGTTTTTTGGTGTGGTTTTTGTTTCGATTGAGATAGGCCTCGCCATCACGGTAAGTAACAACATTGTGTACTAGATTAAAAACTTGGAAAATCTTAGATTGATGAGAAGTATGGTAAAATTAAGGTTAACTGTTTTTATAGGTGGGAATATCTTTTTGCCAAAATTCTTCTACAGGTAAGACGGCCACGGATTGCAGAGCTTGGTAAGATCCCGAAGAGAAGTCAATTACATGGCGGGTTGCAATACCGCGATGTCGAATATTATGATGTCTATGATTGTGATGTTGACTCCTTTTGTGATCACTTTGTTGTTTAAGTATACCTCGAATGCTATACTAGCCTCCATCATTATATCTGCGGTCCTCGGTCTCACTGACTATGACGCGGTGGTCCTACATTGGAAGATCAATAAGTTTGACTTTCTAGCTTGTATTCGAGCATTTTTTGGTGTGGTTTTTGTTTCAGTTGAGATATGCCTCGTCATCACGGAAAGTAACAACATTGTGTACTAGATTAAAAACTTGGAAAATCTTAGATTGATGAGAAGTATGGTAAAATTAAGGTTAATTGTTTTTTCAGGTGGGAATATCTTTTTGCCAAAATTCTTCTACAAGTCACACGGCCACGGACTGCAGTGCTCGGTAAGATCTCGAAGACAAGTCTATTACATGGCGGGTTGCAATACCGCGATGTCGAATATTGTGATGTCTATGATTATGATGCTTACTTCTTTTTTATCACTTTGTTGTTTAAGTATACCTCGAATGCTATACTAGCCTCCATCATTGTATCTGCGGTCCTCGGTCTCATTGACTTTGACGCGGTGGTCCTACCTTGGAAGATCGATAAGTTTGACTTTTAGCTTGCATTCGAGCGTTTTTTGGTGTGGTTTTGGTTTTGGTTGAGATAGGCCACGTCATCACGGTAAGTAACAACATTATGTACTAGATTAAAAACTTGGAAAATCTTAGATTGATGAGAAGTATGGTAAAATTAAGGTTAATTGTTTTTACAGTTACAGATGGGAATATCTTTTGGCCAAAATTCTTGTACAAGTAAGACGGCCACGGACTGAAGTGCTCGGTAAGATCCCGAAGACAAGTCAATTACATGGCGGGCTGCAATACCACAATGTCGAATATTTTGATGTCTATGATTGTGATGCTGATTCCTTTTGTGATCACTTATTTGTTTAAGTATACCTCGAATGCTATACTAACCTCCATCATTATATATGCGGTCCTCGGTCTGATTGGCTTTGACGCGGTGGTCCTACATTGGAAGATCGATAAGTTTGACTTTCTAGCTTGTATTCGAGCGTTTTTTGGTGTGGTTTTTGTTTCAGTTGAGATATGCCTCGTCATCACGGAAAGTAACAACATTGTGTACTAGATTAAAAACTTGGAAAATCTTAGATTGATGAGAAGTATGGTAAAATTAAGGTTAATTGTTTTTTCAGGTGGGAATATCTTTTTGCCAAAATTCTTCTACAAGTCACACGGCCACGGACTGCAGTGCTCGGTAAGATCTCGAAGACAAGTCTATTACATGGCGGGTTGCAATACCGGGATGTCGAATATTGTGATGTCTATGATTATGATGCTTACTTCTTTTTGATCAATTATTTGTTTAAGTATACCACGAATGCTATACTAGCCTCCATCATTATATCTTCGGTCCTCGGTCTCATTGACTTTGACGCGGTGGTCCTACATTGGAAGATCGATAAGATTGGCATTCTAGCTTATATGCCAGCGTTTTTTGGTGTGGTTTTTGTTTCGGTTGATATAGGCCTCGTCATCACGGTAAGTAACAACATTGTGTACTAGATTAAAAACTTGGAAAATCTTAGATTGATGAGAAGTATTGTAAAATTAAGGTTTCCTATTTTTACAGTTACAGATGGGAATATCTTTTGGCCAAAATTCTTCTACAAGTAAGACGACCATAGACTGAAGTGCTCGGTAAGATCCCGAAGACAAGTTAATTACATGGCGGTTTGCAATACCGCGATGTCGAATATTGTGATGTCTATGATTGTGATGCTGATTCCTTTTGTGATCACTTTTTTGTTTAAGTATACCTCGAATGCTATACTAACCTCCATCATTATAACTGCGTTCCTTGGTCTCATTGACTTTGACGCGGTGGTCCTACATTGGAAGATCGATAAGTTTGACTTTATAGCTTGTATTCGAGCATTTTTTGGTGTGGTTTTTGTTTCGGTTGAGATATTCCTCGTCATCACGGTAAGTAACAACATTGTGTACTAGATTAAAAACTTGAAAAATCTTAGATTGATGAGAAGTATGGTAAAATTAAGGTTAATTGTTTTTTCAGGTGGGAATATCTTTTTGCCAAAATTCTTCTACAAGTCACACGGCCACGGACTGCAGTGCTAGGTAAGATCTCGAAGACAAGTCTATTACATGGCGGGTTGCAATACCGCGATGTCGAATATTGTGATGTCTATGAATATGATGCTTACTTCTTTTTGATCACTTTGTTGTTTAAGTATACCTCGAATGCTATACTAGCCTCCATCATTGTATCTGCGGTCCTCGGTCTCATTGACTTTGACGCGGTGGTCCTACCTTAGAAGATCGATAAGTTTGACTTTCTAGCTTGCATTCGAGCGATTTTTTGTGTGGTTTTGGTTTTAGTTGAGATATGCCACGTCATCACGGTAAGTAACAACATTATGAACTAGATTAAAAACTTGGAAAATCTTAGATTGATGAGAAGTATGGTAAAATTAAGGTTAACTATTTTTATAGGTGGGAATATTTTTTGCCCAAATTATTCTACAAGTAACACGGCCACGGACTGCAATGCTCGGTAAGATCCCGAAGACAAGTCAATTACATGGCGGGCTGCAATACCACAATGTCGAATATTATGATGTCTATGATTGTGATGCTGACTCCTTTTGTGTTCACTTTGTTGTTTAAGTATACCTAGAATTCTATACAAGCCTCCATCATTATATCTGCGGTCCTCGATCGCATTGACTTTGACGCGGTCGTCCTACATTGGAAGATCGATAAGTTTGACTTTCTAGCTTATATGCCAACGTTTTTTGGTGTGGATTTTGTTTCGGTTGAGATAGGCCTCGTCATCACGGTAAGTAACAACATTGTGTACTAGATTAAAAACTTGGAAAATCTTAGATTGATGAGAAGTATTGTAAAATTACGGTTTCCTGTTTTTACAGATGTGAATATCTTTTGGCCAAAATTCTTCTACAAGTAAGACGGCCACAGACTGAAGTGCTATGTAAGATCCCGAAGACAAGTCAATTACATGGCGGTTTGCAATACCGCGATGTCGAATATTGTGATCTGTATGATTGTGATGTTGTCTCTTTTTGTGATCACTTTGTTGTTTAAGTATACCTTGAATGCTATAATAGCCTCCATCATTATATCTGTGGTCCTTGGCCTCATTGACTTTGAAGCGGTGGTCCTACATTGGAAGATCGATAAGTTTGACTTGCTAGCTGGTATGCGAGTGCTTTTTGGTGTGGTTTTTGTTTCGGCTAAGATAGGCCTCGTCAGCACGGTAAGTAACAACATTGTGTACTAGATTAAAAACTTGGAAAATCTTAGATTGATGAGAAGTATGGTAAAAATAAATGTTTTTACGAGTGAGAATATCTTTTTGCCAAAATTCTTTTACAAGTAACACGGCCACGAACTGCAGTGCTCGGTAAGATCGCCAAAACAAGTCAATTACATGGCGGGTTGCAATACCGTGATGTCGAATATTTTGATGTCTATGATTGTGATGCTGACTTCCTTTGAGTTCACTCCGTTGTTTAAATATACCTCGAATGCTATACTAGCCTCGATCATTATATCTGCGGTCCTCGGTCTCATTGACTTTGATGCGGTGGTCCTACATTGGAAGATCGATAAGTTTGACTTTCTAGCTTGAATGCGATCATTTTTTGGTGTGGTTTTTGTTTCGGTTGAGATAGGCCTCATCATGACGGTAAGTAACAATATCATGTACTAGATTAAAAATTTGGAAAATCTTAGATTGATGAGAAGTATGGTAAAATTAAGGTTAACTGTTTTTACATATGGGAATATCTTTTTACCAAAATTCTTCTACAAGTTACACGGCCACGAACTGTAGTGCTCTGTAAGATCCCGAAGACAAGTCAATTACATGGCTGGTTGCAATACCGCGATGTCGAATATTGTGATGTCTATGATTGTGATGCTGACTCCTTTTGTGTTCACTTTGTTGTTTAAGTCTACCTCGAATGCTATACTAGCCTCCATCACTATATATGCGGTGCTCGATCTCATTGACTTTGACGCGGTAGTCCTACCTTGAAACATCGATAAGTTTGACTTTCTAGCTTGTATGCCAGCGTTTTTTGGTGTGCTTTTTCTTTCGGTTGAGACAGGCCTCGTCATCACGGTAAGTAACAACATTGTGTAATAGATTAAAAACTTGGAAAATCTTAGAATGATGAGAAGTATTGTAAAATTAAGGTTTCCTATTTTTACAGGTGGGAATATCTTTTTGCCAAAATTCTTCTACAAGTAACACGGCCACGGACTTTAGTACTCGGTAAGATCATTAAGACAAGTCAATTACATGGCGGGTTGCAATACCGCTATGTCGAATATTGTGATGTCTATGATTGTGATGTTGACTTATTTTGTGATCACTTTGTTGTTTAAGTATACCTCGAATGACATAATAGCCTCTATCATTATATCTGCGGTCCTCAGCTTCATTGACTTGGACGCGGTTGTCCTACATTGGAAGATCGTAAGTTTGACTTTCTAGCTGGTATGTGAGTGCTTTTTGGTATGGTTTTTGTTTCGGCTAAGATAGGCCTCGTCATCACGGTAAGTAACAACATTGTGTACAAGATTAAAAACTTGGAAAATCTTAGATTGATGAGAAGTATGGTAAAAATAAATGTTTTTACGAGTGAGAATATCTTTTTGCCAAAATTCTTTTACAAGTAACACGGCCACGAACTACAGTGCTCGGTAAGATCCCGAAGACAAGCCAATTACATGGCGGGTTGCTATACCGCGATGTCGAATATTGTGATGTGTATGATTGTGATGCTGACTCATTTTGTGCTCATTTTGTTGTTTAAGTATACCTCGAATGCTATACTAGCCTCCATCATTATATCTGCGGTCCTCGGTCTCATTGACTTTGACATTGTGGTCCTACTTTAGAAGATCGATAAGTTTGACTTTCTAGCTTGTATGCGAGCGTTTTTTGGTGTGGTTTTTGTTTCGGATGTGATAGGCCTCGACATCACGGTAAGTAACAACATGGTGTACTGGATTAAAAACTTGGAAAATCTTAGATTGATGAGAAGTATGGTAAAAATGAGGTTAACTTTTTTTACAGGTGGGAATATCTTTTTGCCAAAATTCTTCTACACGTAACACGGCCACGGACTTCAGTGCTCGGTAAGATCTCGAAGACAAGTCAATTACATGGCGGTTTGCAATACCGCAATGTCGAATATTGTGATGTCTATGATTTCGATGCTGAGTACTTTTGTGATCACTTTGTTGTTTAAGTATACCTCGAATGCTATACTAGCATCCATCATTATATCTGCGGTCCTCGGTCTCATTGACTTTGAAGCGATGGTCCTAATTTAGAAGATCAATAAGTTTGACTTTCTCGCTTGTATGAGAGCGTTTTTTGGTATGGTTTTTGTTTCGGATGAGATAGACCTCGTTATCACGGTGAGTAACAACATTGTGTACTAGATTAAAAACTTGGAAAATCTTAGATTGATGAGAAGTATGGTAAAAATAAGGTTAACTGTTTTTACAGGTGGGAATATCTATTTGCCAAAATTCTTCTATAAGTAACATTGCCACGGACTGCAGTGTTCGGTAATTCCCAAAGACAAGTCAATTACATGGCGGGTTGCAATACCTCGATGACGAATATTGTGATGTCTATGATTGTGATGTTGAATCCTTTTTTGTTCACTTTGTTGTTTAAGTATACCTCGAATGCTATACTAGCCTTGATCATTATATCTGCGGTCCTCGGTCTCGTTGACTTTGACGTGGTGGTCCTACATTTGAAGATCAAAATTTTGACTTTCTAGCTTGTATGCGAGCGTTTTTTTGTGTGGTTGTTGTTTCGGTTGAGATAAGCCTCGTCATCACGGTAAGTAACAATATATTGTACTAGATTAAAAACTTGGAAAATCTTAGATTGATGAGAAGTATGGTAAGAATAACTGTTTTTACATGTGAGAATATCTTTTTGCCAAAATTCTTTTACCAGTAACACGGCCACGAACTGCAGTGCTCGGTAAGATCCCGAAGACAAGCCAATTACATGGCGGGTTGCAATACCGTGATGTCGAATATTGTGATGTCTATGATTGTGATGCTGATTCCTTTTCTGATCACTTTGTTGTTTAAGTATACCTTGAATGCTATAATAGCCTCCATCATTATATCTGCGGTCCTCGACTTCATTGACTTTGACGCGGTAGTCCTACATTGGAAGATCGAAAAGTTTGGCTTTCTAGCTGGTATGCGAGTGCTTTTTGGTATGGTTTTTGTTTCGGCTAAGATAGGCCTCGTCATCACGGTAAGTAACAACATTGTGTACTAGATTAAAAACTTGGAAAATCTTAGATTGATGAGAAGTATGGTAAAAATAACAGTTTTTACATGTGAGAATATCTTTTTGCCAAAATTCTTTTACAAGTAACAGGGCCACAAACTGCAGTACTCGGTAAGATCCCGAAGACAGGCCAATTACATGGCGGGTTGCGATACCGCGATGTCGAATATTGTGATGTGTATGATTGTGATGCTGACTCCTTTTGTGATCACTTTGTTGTTTAAGTATACCTCGAATGCTATACTAGCCCCCATCATTATATCTGCTGTCCTCGGTCTCATTGACTTTGATCCGGTGGTCCTACATTGGAAGATCGATAAGTTTGACTTTCTAGCTTGTATGCGAGCGTTTTTTGGTGTGGTTTTTTTTCGGTTGAGATAGGCCTCGTCATCTCGGTAAGTAACAACATTGTGTACTAGATTAAAAACTTGGAAAATCTTAGACTGATGAGAAGTATGGTAAAATTAAGGTTAACTGTTTTTACAGGTGGGAATATCTTTTTGCCAAAATTCTTCTACAAGTAACATGGCCACGGACTGTTGTTCGGTAAATCCCGAAGACAAGTCAATTACATGGCGGGTTACAATACCTCGATGTCGAATATTGTGATGTCTATGATTGTGATGCCGAATCCTTTTTTGTTCACTTTGATGTTTAAGTATACCTCGAATGCTATACTCGCCTTGATCATTATATCTGCGGTCCTCTGTCTCGTTGACTTTGACGTGGTGGTCCTGCATTCTAAGATTGATAAGTTTGACTTTCTAGCTTGTATGCGAGCATTTTTTGGTGTGGTTGTTGTTTCGGTTGAGATAAGCCTCGTCATCACGGTAAGTAACAATGATTTATACAAGATTAAAAACTTGGAAAATCTTAGATTGATGAGAAGTATGGTAAAATTAAGGTTAACTATTTTTACAGGTGGGAATATGTTTTTGCCAAAATTCTTCTACACGTAACACGACCACGGACTGCAGTGCTCGGTAAGATCTCGAAGACAAGTCAATTACATGGCGGTTTGCAATACCGCGATGTCGAATAATGTGATGTCTATGATTTCGATGCTGACTAATTTTGTTATCACTTTGTTGTTTAAGTATACCTCGAATGCTATACTAGCTT
The DNA here is from genome assembly GCA_023525975.1 of Smallanthus sonchifolius. Lineage (NCBI taxonomy): Eukaryota > Viridiplantae > Streptophyta > Magnoliopsida > Asterales > Asteraceae > Smallanthus > Smallanthus sonchifolius. The sequence continues at coordinate 26,001,504 of CM042043.1, forward strand.
CCATCATTATATCTACGGTCCTCAGTCTCATTGACTTTGACGCGGTGTTCCTACTTTGGAAGATCGATAAGTTTGACTTTCTCGCTTGTATGCGAGCGTTTTTTTGGTGTGGTTTTTGTTTCGGATGAGATAGGCCTCATAATCACGGTAAGTAACAACATTGTGTACTAGATTAAAAACTTGGAAAATCTTAGATTGATGAGAAGTATGGTAAAAATAAGGTTAACTGTTTTCAAGGTGGGAATATCATTTTGCCAAAATTCTTCTACAAGTAACACGGCCACGGACTGCAGTGCTCGGTAAGATCCCGAAGACAAGTCATGTACATGGCGTGTTGCAATACCGCGATGTCGAATATTGTGATGTCTATGATTGTGATGCTGACTCCTTTTGTGATAACTTTGTTGTTTAAGTATACCTCTAATGCTATAATAGCCTCCATCATTATGTCTGCGGTCTTCGGCTTCATTGACTTTGACGCGGTGGTCCTACATTGGAATATCGATAAGTTTGACTTTCTAGCTGGTATGCGAGTGCTTTTTGGTATGGTTTTTGTTTCGGCTAAGATAGGCCTCGTCGTCATGGTAAGTAACAGCATTGTGTACTAGATTGAAAACTTGGAAAATCTTAGATTGATGAGAAGTATTGTAAAAATAACTGTTTTTACATGTGAGAATATCTTTTTGCCTAAATTCTTTTACAAGTAACAGGGTCACGAACTGCAGTGCTCGGTAAGATCCCGAAGACAAGCCAATTACATGGCGGGTTACGATACCGCGATGTCGAATATTGTGATGTCTATGATTGTGATGCTGACTCCTTTTGTAATCACTTTGTTGTTTAAGTTTACCTCGAATGCTATACTAGCCTCCATCATTATATCTGCGGTCCTCAGTCTCATTGACTTTGACGTTGTGCTCCTACTTTGGAAGATCGATAAGTTTTACTTTCGAGCTTGTATGCGAGCGTTTTTTGGTGTGGTTTTTGTTTTGGATGTGATAGGCCTCATCATCACGGTAAGTAAAAACATTGTGTACTAGATTAAAAACTTGGAAAATCTTAGATTGATGAGAAGTATGATAAAAACGAAGTTAACTGTTTTTTCAGGTAGGAATATCTTTTTGCCAAAATTCTTCTACAAGGAACACGGCCACGGACAGCAGTGCTCGGTAAGATCCCGAAGACAAGTCAATTACATGGCGGGTTGCAATACCGCGATGTTGAATATTGTGATGTCTACGATTGTGATGCTGACTCCTTTTGTGTTCACTTTGTTGTTTAAGTATACCTCGAATGCTATACTAGCCTCCATCATTATATCTTCGGTCCTCGGTCTCAATGACTTTGACGCGGTGGTCCTACATTGGAAGATCGATAAGTTTAACTTTCTAGCTTGTATGCAAGCGTTTTTTGGTGTGGTTTTTGTTTCGGTTGGGATAGGCCTCATCATCACGGTAAGTAACAACATTGTGTACTAGATTAAAAACTTGGAAAATATTAAATTGATGAGAAGTATTGTAAAATTAAGGTTTCCTGTTTTTACAGGTGGGAATATCTTTTTGCCAAAACTCTTCTACAAGTAACATGGCCACGAACTGCAGTGCTCGGTAAGATCCCGAATACAAGTCAATTACATGGCGGGTTTCAATACCGCGAAGTCGAATATTGTGATGTCTATGATTGTGATGCTGACTCCTTTTGTGATCACTTTGTTGTTTAAATATACCTCAAATGCTATACTAGCCTCCATCATTATATCTCCGGTACTCGGTCTCATTGACTTTGACGCGGTGGTCCTACATTGGAAGATCGATAAGTTTGACTTTCTAGCTTGTATGCGAGCGTTTTTTGGTGTGATTTTTGTTTTGGCTGAGATAGGCCTCATCATCACTGTAAGTAACAACATTGTGTACTAGATTAAAAACTTGGAAAATCTTAGATTGATGAGAAGTATGGTAAAATTAAGGTTAACTGTTTTTTCAGGTGGGAATATCTTTTTGCCAAAATTCTTATACAAGTAAGACGGCCACGGATTGAAGTGCTCGGTAAGATCCCGAAGACAAGTCAATTACATGGCGGGTTGCAATACCGCGATGTTGAATATTGTGATGTCTACGATTGTGATGCTGACTCCTTTTGTGTTCACTTTTTTGTTTAAGTATACCTCAAATGCTATACCAACATCCATCATTATATCTTCGGTCCTCGGTCTCATTGACTTTGACGCGGTGGTCCTACATTGGAAGATCGATAAGTTTGACTTTCAAGCTTGTATGCCAGCGTTTTTTGGTGTGGTTTTTGTTTCGGTTGAGATAGGCCTCGTCATCACAGTAAGTAACAACATTGTGTACTAGATTAAAAACTTGGAAAAGCTTAGATTGATGAGAAGTATTGTAAAATTAAGGTTTCCTGTTTTTACAGGTGGGAATATCTTTTTGCCAAAATTCTTCTCCAAGTAACACGGCCACGGACTGCGGTGCTCGGTAAGATCCCGAATACAAGTCAATTACATGGCGGGTTGCAATACCGCGATGTCGAATATTGTGGTGTCTATGATTTTGATGATGACTCCTTTTGTGATCACTTTGTTGTTTAAATATACCTCAAATGCTATACTAGCCTCCATCATTTTATCTCCGGTACTCGGTCTCATTGACTTTGACACGGTGGTCCTACTTTGGAAGATCGATAAGTTTGACTTTCTAGCTTGTATGCTATCATTTTTTGGTGTGGTTTTTGTTTCTGCTGAGATAGGCCTCATCATCACTGTAAGTAACAATATTGTGTACTAGATTAAAAACTTGGAAAATCATAGATTGTTGAGAAGTATGGAAAAAATATGGTTAACTGTTTTTACAGGTGGGAATATCTTTTTGCCAAAATTCTTCTATAAGTAACACGGCCACGGACTGATGTTCGGTAAATCCCGAAGACAAGTCAATCACATGGCGGGTTGCAATACCTCGATGTCGAATATTGTGATGTCTATGATTGTGATGCTGAATCCTTTTGTGTTCACTTTGTTGCTTAAGTATACCTCGAATGCTATACTAGCCTTGATCATTATATCTGCGGTCCTCTGTCTCGTTGACTTTGACGTGGTGGTCCTACATTTGAAGATCGATAAGTTTGACTTTCTAGCTTGTATGCGAGCGTTTTTTGGTGTGGTTGTTGTTTCGGTTGAGATAAGCCTCGTCATCACGGTAAGTAACAATATTTTGTACAAGATTAAAAACTTGGAATATCTTAGATTAATGAGAAGTATGGTAAAATTAAGGTTAACTGTTTTTACAGGTGGGAATATCTTTTTGCCAAAATTCTTCTACAAGTCACAAGGCCACGAACTGCAGTGCTCGGTAAGATCCCGAAGATAAGTCAATTACATGGCGTGTTGCAATACCGCAATGTCGAATATTGTGATGTCTATGATTGTGATGCTGACTCCTTTTGTGATCACTTTGTTGTTTAAGTATACCTCGAATGCTATACTAGCCCCCATCATTATATCTGCTGTCCTCGGTCCCATTGACTTTGATACGGTGGTCCTACATTTGAAGATCGATAAGTTTGACTTTCTAGCTTGTATGCGAGCGTTTTTTGGTGTGCTTGTTATTTCGGTTGAGATAAGCCTCGTCATCACGGTAAGTAATTATATTTTGTAAAAGATTAAAAACTTGGAAAATCTTAGATTGATGAGAAGTATGGTAAAATTAAGGTTAACTGTTTTTACAAGTGGGAATATCTTTTTGCCAAAATTCTTCTACAAGTAACAAGGCCACGGACTGCAGTGCTCGGTAAGATCCCGAAGACAAGTCAATTACATGGCGTGTTGCAATACCGCGATGTCGAATATTGTGATGTCTATGATTGTAATTCGGACTCCTTTTGTGATCAATTTGTTGTTTAAGTATACCACGAATGCTATACTAGCCCCCATCATTATATCTGCTGTCCTCGGTCTCATTGACTTTGATCCGGTGGTCCTACATTGGAAGATCGATAAGTTTGACTTTCTAGCTTGTATGCGAGCGTTTTTTGGTGTGGTTTTTTTTCGGTTGAGATAGGCCTCGTCATCTCGGTAAGTAACAACATTGTGTACTAGATTAAAAACTTGGAAAATCTTAGACTGATGAGAAGTATGGTAAAATTAAGGTTAACTGTTTTTGCAGGTGGGAATATCTTTTTGCCAAAATTCTTCTACAAGTAACATGGCCACGGACTGCTGTTCGGTAAATCCCGAAGACAAGTCAATTACATGGCGGGTTACAATACCTCGATGTCGAATATTGTGATGTCTATGATTGTGATGCTGAATCCTTTTTTGTTCACTTTTATGTTTAAGTATACCTCGAATGCTATACTCGCCTTGATCATTATATCTGCGGTCCTCTGTCTCGTTGACTTTGACGTGGTGGTCCTGCATTCTAAGATTGATAAGTTTGACTTTCTAGCTTGTATGCGAGCATTTTTTGGTGTGGTTGTTGTTTCGGTTGAGATAAGCCTCGTCATCACGGTAAGTAACAATGATTTATACAAGATTAAAAACTTGGAAAATCTTAGATTGATGAGAAGTATGGTAAAATTAAGGTTAACTGTTTTTACAGGTGGGAATATGTTTTTGCCAAAATTCTTCTACACGTAACACGACCACGGACTGCAGTGCTCGGTAAGATCTCGAAGACAAGTCAATTACATGGCGGTTTGCAATACCGCGATGTCGAATAATGTGATGTCTATGATTTCGATGCTGACTAATTTTGTGATAACTTTGTTGTTTAAGTATACCTCGAATGCTATACTAGCTTCCATCATTATATCTACGGTCCTCAGTCTCATTGACTTTGACGCGGTGTTCCTACTTTGGAAGATCGATAAGTTTGACTTTCTCGCTTGTATGCGAGCGTTTTTTTGGTGTGGTTTTTGTTTCGGATGAGATAGGCCTCGTAATCACGGTAAGTAACAACATTGTGTACTAGATTAAAAACTTGGAAAAACTTGGAAAATCTTAGATTGATGAGAAGTATGGTAAAAATAAGGTTAACTGTTTTCAAGGTGGGAATATATTTTTGCCAAAATTCTTCTACAAGTAACACGGCCACGGACTGCAGTGCTCGGTAAGATCCCGAAGACAAGTCAATTACATGGCGGGTTGCAATACCGCGATGTCGAATATTGTGATGCTGACTCCTTTTGTGATCACTTTGTTGTTTAAGTATACCTCTAATGCTATAATAGCCTCCATCATTATGTCTGCGGTCTTCGGCTTCATTGACTTTGACGCGGTGGTCCAACATTGGAATATCGATAAGTTTGACTTTCTAGCTGGTATGCGAGTGCTTTTTGGTATGGTTTTTGTTTCGGCTAAGATAGGCCTCGTCGTCATGGTAAGTAACAGCATTGTGTACTAGATTAAAAACTTGGAAAATCTTAGATTGATGAGAAGTATAGTAAAAATAACTGTTTTTACATGTGAGAATATCTTTTTGCCTAAATTCTTTTACAAGTAACAGGGCCACGAACTGCAGTGCTCGGTAAGATCCCGAAGACAAGCCAATTACATGGCGGGTTACGATACCGCGATGTCGAATATTGTGATGTCTATGATTGTGATGCTGACTCCTTTTGTAATCACTTTGTTGTTTAAGTTTACCTCGAATGCTATACTAGCCTCCATCATTATATCTGCGGTCCTCAGTCTCATTGACTTTGACGTTGTGCTCCTACTTTGGAAGATCGATAAGTTTTACTTTCTAGCTTGTATGCGAGCGTTTTTTGGTGTGGTTTTTGTTTTGGATGTGATAGGCCTCATCATCACGGTAAGTAAAAACATTGTGTACTAGATTAAAAACTTGGAAAATCTTAGATTGATGAGAAGTATGATAAAAACGAAGTTAACTGTTTTTTCAGGTAGGAATATCTTTTTGCCAAAATTCTTCTACAAGGAACACGGCCACGGACAGCAGTGCTCGGTAAGATCCCGAAGACAAGTCAATTACATGGCGGGTTGCAATACCGCGATGTTGAATATTGTGATGTCTACGATTGTGATGCTGACTCCTTTTGTGTTCACTTTTTTGTTTAAGTATACCTCAAATGCTATACCAACATCCATCATTATATCTTCGGTCCTCGGTCTCATTGACTTTGACGCGGTGGTCCTACATTGGAAGATCGATAAGTTTGACTTTCAAGCTTGTATGCCAGCGTTTTTTGGTGTGGTTTTTGTTTCGGTTGAGATAGGCCTCGTCATCACAGTAAGTAACAACATTGTGTACTAGATTAAAAACTTGGAAAATATTAAATTGATGAGAAGTATTGTAAAATTAAGGTTTCCTGTTTTTACAGGTGGGAATATCTTTTTGCCAAAATTCTTCTACAAGTCACAAGGCCACGAACTGCAGTGCTCGGTAAGATCCCGAAGATAAGTCAATTACATGGCGTGTTGCAATACCGCAATGTCGAATATTGTGATGTCTATGATTGTGATGCTGACTCCTTTTGTGATCACTTTGTTGTTTAAGTATACCTCGAATGCTATACTAGCCCCCATCATTATATCTGCTGTCCTCGGTCCCATTGACTTTGATACGGTGGTCCTACATTTGAAGATCGATAAGTTTGACTTTCTAGCTTGTATGCGAGCGTTTTTTTGGTGTGCTTGTTATTTCGGTTGAGATAAGCCTCGTCATCACGGTAAGTAATTATATTTTGTAAAAGATTAAAAACTTGGAAAATCTTAGATTGATGAGAAGTATGGTAAAATTAAGGTTAACTGTTTTTACAAGTGGGAATATCTTTTTGCCAAAATTCTTCTACAAGTAACAAGGCCACGGACTGCAGTGCTCGGTAAGATCCCGAAGACAAGTCAATTACATGGCGTGTTGCAATACCGCGATGTCGAATATTGTGATGTCTATGATTGTAATTCGGACTCCTTTTGTGATCAATTTGTTGTTTAAGTATACCACGAATGCTATACTAGCCCCCATCATTATATCTGCTGTCCTCGGTCTCATTGACTTTGATCCGGTGGTCCTACATTGGAAGATCGATAAGTTTGACTTTCTAGCTTGTATGCGAGCGTTTTTTGGTGTGGTTTTTTTTCGGTTGAGATAGGCCTCGTCATCTCGGTAAGTAACAACATTGTGTACTAGATTAAAAACTTGGAAAATCTTAGACTGATGAGAAGTATGGTAAAATTAAGGTTAACTGTTTTTGCAGGTGGGAATATCTTTTTGCCAAAATTCTTCTACAAGTAACATGGCCACGGACTGCTGTTCGGTAAATCCCGAAGACAAGTCAATTACATGGCGGGTTACAATACCTCGATGTCGAATATTGTGATGTCTATGATTGTGATGCTGAATCCTTTTTTGTTCACTTTTATGTTTAAGTATACCTCGAATGCTATACTCGCCTTGATCATTATATCTGCGGTCCTCTGTCTCGTTGACTTTGACGTGGTGGTCCTGCATTCTAAGATTGATAAGTTTGACTTTCTAGCTTGTATGCGAGCATTTTTTGGTGTGGTTGTTGTTTCGGTTGAGATAAGCCTCGTCATCACGGTAAGTAACAATGATTTATACAAGATTAAAAACTTGGAAAATCTTAGATTGATGAGAAGTATGGTAAAATTAAGGTTAACTGTTTTTACAGGTGGGAATATGTTTTTGCCAAAATTCTTCTACACGTAACACGACCACGGACTGCAGTGCTCGGTAAGATCTCGAAGACAAGTCAATTACATGGCGGTTTGCAATACCGCGATGTCGAATAATGTGATGTCTATGATTTCGATGCTGACTAATTTTGTGATAACTTTGTTGTTTAAGTATACCTCGAATGCTATACTAGCTTCCATCATTATATCTACGGTCCTCAGTCTCATTGACTTTGACGCGGTGTTCCTACTTTGGAAGATCGATAAGTTTGACTTTCTCGCTTGTATGCGAGCATTTTTTTGGTGTGGTTTTTGTTTCGGATGAGATAGGCCTCGTAATCACGGTAAGTAACAACATTGTGTACTAGATTAAAAACTTGGAAAAACTTGGAAAATCTTAGATTGATGAGAAGTATGGTAAAAATAAGGTTAACTGTTTTCAAGGTGGGAATATATTTTTGCCAAAATTCTTCTACAAGTAACACGGCCACGGACTGCAGTGCTCGGTAAGATCCCGAAGACAAGTCAATTACATGGCGGGTTGCAATACCGCGATGTCGAATATTGTGATGTCTATGATTGTGATGCTGACTCCTTTTGTGATCACTTTGTTGTTTAAGTATACCTCTAATGCTATAATAGCCTCCATCATTATGTCTGCGGTCTTCGGCTTCATTGACTTTGACGCGGTGGTCCAACATTGGAATATCGATAAGTTTGACTTTCTAGCTGGTATGCGAGTGCTTTTTGGTATGGTTTTTGTTTCGGCTAAGATAGGCCTCGTCGTCATGGTAAGTAACAGCATTGTGTACTAGATTAAAAACTTGGAAAATCTTAGATTGATGAGAAGTATAGTAAAAATAACTGTTTTTACATGTGAGAATATCTTTTTGCCTAAATTCTTTTACAAGTAACAGGGCCACGAACTGCAGTGCTCGGTAAGATCCCGAAGACAAGCCAATTACATGGCGGGTTACGATACCGCGATGTCGAATATTGTGATGTCTATGATTGTGATGCTGACTCCTTTTGTAATCACTTTGTTGTTTAAGTTTACCTCGAATGCTATACTAGCCTCCATCATTATATCTGCGGTCCTCAGTCTCATTGACTTTGACGTTGTGCTCCTACTTTGGAAGATCGATAAGTTTTACTTTCTAGCTTGTATGCGAGCGTTTTTTGGTGTGGTTTTTGTTTTGGATGTGATAGGCCTCATCATCACGGTAAGTAAAAACATTGTGTACTAGATTAAAAACTTGGAAAATCTTAGATTGATGAGAAGTATGATAAAAACGAAGTTAACTGTTTTTTCAGGTAGGAATATCTTTTTGCCAAAATTCTTCTACAAGGAACACGGCCACGGACAGCAGTGCTCGGTAAGATCCCGAAGACAAGTCAATTACATGGCGGGTTGCAATACCGCGATGTTGAATATTGTGATGTCTACGATTGTGATGCTGACTCCTTTTGTGTTCACTTTTTTGTTTAAGTATACCTCAAATGCTATACCAACATCCATCATTATATCTTCGGTCCTCGGTCTCATTGACTTTGACGCGGTGGTCCTACATTGGAAGATCGATAAGTTTGACTTTCAAGCTTGTATGCCAGCGTTTTTTGGTGTGGTTTTTGTTTCGGTTGAGATAGGCCTCGTCATCACAGTAAGTAACAACATTGTGTACTAGATTAAAAACTTGGAAAATATTAAATTGATGAGAAGTATTGTAAAATTAAGGTTTCCTGTTTTTACAGGTGGGAATATCTTTTTGCCAAAATTCTTCTACAAGTCACAAGGCCACGAACTGCAGTGCTCGGTAAGATCCCGAAGATAAGTCAATTACATGGCGTGTTGCAATACCGCAATGTCGAATATTGTGATGTCTATGATTGTGATGCTGACTCCTTTTGTGATCACTTTGTTGTTTAAGTATACCTCGAATGCTATACTAGCCCCCATCATTATATCTGCTGTCCTCGGTCCCATTGACTTTGATACGGTGGTCCTACATTTGAAGATCGATAAGTTTGACTTTCTAGCTTGTATGCGAGCGTTTTTTTGGTGTGCTTGTTATTTCGGTTGAGATAAGCCTCGTCATCACGGTAAGTAATTATATTTTGTAAAAGATTAAAAACTTGGAAAATCTTAGATTGATGAGAAGTATGGTAAAATTAAGGTTAACTGTTTTTACAAGTGGGAATATCTTTTTGCCAAAATTCTTCTACAAGTAACAAGGCCACGGACTGCAGTGCTCGGTAAGATCCCGAAGACAAGTCAATTACATGGCGTGTTGCAATACCGCGATGTCGAATATTGTGATGTCTATGATTGTAATTCGGACTCCTTTTGTGATCAATTTGTTGTTTAAGTATACCACGAATGCTATACTAGCCCCCATCATTATATCTGCTGTCCTCGGTCTCATTGACTTTGATCCGGTGGTCCTACATTGGAAGATCGATAAGTTTGACTTTCTAGCTTGTATGCGAGCGTTTTTTGGTGTGGTTTTTTTTCGGTTGAGATAGGCCTCGTCATCTCGGTAAGTAACAACATTGTGTACTAGATTAAAAACTTGGAAAATCTTAGACTGATGAGAAGTATGGTAAAATTAAGGTTAACTGTTTTTGCAGGTGGGAATATCTTTTTGCCAAAATTCTTCTACAAGTAACATGGCCACGGACTGCTGTTCGGTAAATCCCGAAGACAAGTCAATTACATGGCGGGTTACAATACCTCGATGTCGAATATTGTGATGTCTATGATTGTGATGCTGAATCCTTTTTTGTTCACTTTTATGTTTAAGTATACCTCGAATGCTATACTCGCCTTGATCATTATATCTGCGGTCCTCTGTCTCGTTGACTTTGACGTGGTGGTCCTGCATTCTAAGATTGATAAGTTTGACTTTCTAGCTTGTATGCGAGCATTTTTTGGTGTGGTTGTTGTTTCGGTTGAGATAAGCCTCGTCATCACGGTAAGTAACAATGATTTATACAAGATTAAAAACTTGGAAAATCTTAGATTGATGAGAAGTATGGTAAAATTAAGGTTAACTGTTTTTACAGGTGGGAATATGTTTTTGCCAAAATTCTTCTACACGTAACACGACCACGGACTGCAGTGCTCGGTAAGATCTCGAAGACAAGTCAATTACATGGCGGTTTGCAATACCGCGATGTCGAATAATGTGATGTCTATGATTTCGATGCTGACTAATTTTGTGATAACTTTGTTGTTTAAGTATACCTCGAATGCTATACTAGCTTCCATCATTATATCTACGGTCCTCAGTCTCATTGACTTTGACGCGGTGTTCCTACTTTGGAAGATCGATAAGTTTGACTTTCTCGCTTGTATGCGAGCGTTTTTTTGGTGTGGTTTTTGTTTCGGATGAGATAGGCCTCGTAATCACGGTAAGTAACAACATTGTGTACTAGATTAAAAACTTGGAAAAACTTGGAAAATCTTAGATTGATGAGAAGTATGGTAAAAATAAGGTTAACTGTTTTCAAGGTGGGAATATATTTTTGCCAAAATTCTTCTACAAGTAACACGGCCACGGACTGCAGTGCTCGGTAAGATCCCGAAGACAAGTCAATTACATGGCGGGTTGCAATACCGCGATGTCGAATATTGTGATGTCTATGATTGTGATGCTGACTCCTTTTGTGATCACTTTGTTGTTTAAGTATACCTCTAATGCTATAATAGCCTCCATCATTATGTCTGCGGTCTTCGGCTTCATTGACTTTGACGCGGTGGTCCTACATTGGAATATCGATAAGTTTGACTTTCTAGCTGGTATGCGAGTGCTTTTTGGTATGGTTTTTGTTTCGGCTAAGATAGGCCTCGTCGTCATGGTAAGTAACAGCATTGTGTACTAGATTAAAAACTTGGAAAATCTTAGATTGATGAGAAGTATAGTAAAAATAACTGTTTTTACATGTGAGAATATCTTTTTGCCTAAATTCTTTTACAAGTAACAGGGCCACGAACTGCAGTGCTCGGTAAGATCCCGAAGACAAGCCAATTACATGGCGGGTTACGATACCGCGATGTCGAATATTGTGATGTCTATGATTGTGATGCTGACTCCTTTTGTAATCACTTTGTTGTTTAAGTTTACCTCGAATGCTATACTAGCCTCCATCATTATATCTGCGGTCCTCAGTCTCATTGACTTTGACGTTGTGCTCCTACTTTGGAAGATCGATAAGTTTTACTTTCTAGCTTGTATGCGAGCGTTTTTTGGTGTGGTTTTTGTTTTGGATGTGATAGGCCTCATCATCACGGTAAGTAAAAACATTGTGTACTAGATTAAAAACTTGGAAAATCTTAGATTGATGAGAAGTATGATAAAAACGAAGTTAACTGTTTTTTCAGGTAGGAATATCTTTTTGCCAAAATTCTTCTACAAGGAACACGGCCACGGACAGCAGTGCTCGGTAAGATCCCGAAGACAAGTCAATTACATGGCGGGTTGCAATACCGCGATGTTGAATATTGTGATGTCTACGATTGTGATGCTGACTCCTTTTGTGTTCACTTTGTTGTTTAAGTATACCTCGAATGCTATACTAGCCTCCATCATTATATCTTCGGTCCTCGGTCTCATTGACTTTGACGCGGTGGTCCTACATTGGAAGATCGATAAGTTTAACTTTCTAGCTTGTATGCAAGCGTTTTTTGGTGTGGTTTTTGTTTCGGTTGGGATAGGCCTCATCATCACGGTAAGTAACAACATTGTGTACTAGATTAAAAACTTGGAAAATCTTAAATTGATGAGAAGTATTGTAAAATTAAGGTTTCCTGTTTTTACAGGTGGGAATATCTTTTTGCCAAAACTCTTCTACAAGTAACATGGCCACGAACTGCAGTGCTCGGTAAGATCCCGAATACAAGTCAATTACATGGCGGGTTTCAATACCGCGAAGTCGAATATTGTGATGTCTATGATTGTGATGCTGACTCCTTTTGTGATCACTTTGTTGTTTAAATATACCTCAAATGCTATACTAGCCTCCATCATTATATCTCCGGTACTCGGTCTCATTGACTTTGACGCGGTGGTCCTACATTGGAAGATCGATAAGTTTGACTTTCTAGCTTGTATGCGAGCGTTTTTTGGTGTGATTTTTGTTTTGGCTGAGATAGGCCTCATCATCACTATAAGTAACAACATTGTGTACTAGATTAAAAACTTGGAAAATCTTAGATTGATGAGAAGTATGGTAAAATTAAGGTTAACTGTTTTTTCAGGTGGGAATATCTTTTTGCCAAAGTTCTTATACAAGTAAGACGGCCACGGATTGAAGTGCTCGGTAAGATCCCGAAGACAAGTCAATTACATGGCGGGTTGCAATACCGCTATGTTGAATATTGTGATGTCTACGATTGTGATGCTGACTCCTTTTGTGTTCACTTTGTTGTTTAAGTATACCTCAAATGCTATACCAACCTCCATCATTATATCTTCGGTCCTTGGTCTCATTGACTTTGACACGGTGGTCCTACATTGGAAGATCGATAAGTTTGACTTTCAAGCTTGTATGCCAGCGTTTTTTGGTGTGGTTTTTGTTTTGGTTGAGATAGGCCTCGTCATCACAGTAAGTAACAACATTGTGTACTAGATTAAAAACTTGGAAAATCTTAGACCGCATGGTTAAACCGTAAATAAAATTAGCGTCGAAACATGGTAAGTTCGTCGATTAAACGTTGATAATATTGAAAAATTTAGATAAAGAAAAATGAATTCGTTAAAAAAAATCAGTCGACTAAGAAACAATTTGTTTTGATTAAATCTATATCCTTCTAAATTTTTTTTAAAAGCTATACCATCTAATAAATAAAGATTTTTTCATATCATATGTCGCATTTATATTTATTATCATATTTTTTTATCCGTCACTTTCTTATTAAATACACCCATATATTTTAATAATATTAGTTTTTTAAAGAAAAAACTAATTATACTAATAAAACACATTTATTTTAAATTATCCATTATTATAAGAAAATTTGAAATCTAATTATGTAAATTTTATTTTCAATCAAATGGTAATTCAAAGGCAAATTACATTAAATAACAATTAACATATTTTCGAAACCCAAATTATATATTTATTTTTATATATTTTTGAATTTTGTTTCTATCCTTAGTATATGTAATACACTATGTTAGAATCTCGTGTATTACACGGGTTGAATAAATATAATATTATATATTTATTAATAAAAAGTTTATGTTTATTCAACCCGTGTAATACACAAGTTGAATAAACAGCGTATTACACGGGTTAAATAAAATATAATGTAATTTATTAACACATGTACTCGTCAAAATGAAACAATGTGAATATGTAAATATATGATTAAAAGTTTTTTTTTGAATCTTAACTGTCTATAAAGTTGTTTTCATTTTGTAAAATTAATAAAAATATGTTTGAACAAATTAATTGATAATAAACACAATTTTAAATTAAAAAATGTGTAGATAAAATTGAAACAAATAGTTAATTTAGTTGCCTAAAATACTGGAGTTAATTATTAATAGAAGAGAGAAACGGGAAAATCAAAATGAGGAGGTCTAGAAAGTTGACAAGTGTTCTCTTATTTTACTTCTTTATTATGTAGTATAGATTTGTATACTTGTAAAATATATACACAAAGATTTAAAAATTTTATGTATTGATATTTTTCATCTCGTGTGTATTACACGGGTTCTAAGCTGGTATATTATACAAAAATAGTGTTTTGGAATGCATAATCACTATTCAATCAAAACAAATTGTTTTGATTAAAGCTACATTCGCAGAATTATAGCAAATCGAAAGTCCCCGAAGTGGTCAATGTCAATCAGAAGTCCGAAAGAGCATCATTCGCAGAATTATAGCAAATCAATTTCAAGATGCATTCATAAACACACACATAGTGAAAAAGTCACATACACCAGTATCAAATACACTTAAAATAGAATTGAACATGTTACGCGGTCGCGTACAGGTTACATGGGTTGTGTTTGAGTTTGGTGATTCAAACAAAGCCCGCTTGAATTGAAGCAATCCCGTAAGGATTACCATGTAAAGAAAACGTGGGAAATAAAATGGTTCCAAAGACAAGAACCCACAGTAAACAAAAAGAGCAAAATAACGCAGTCGGTGAAACCTTGGAAAAAAGTTGTAAAACTAACCCTAGAAGTGGTTATTGATATAATCCTAAAAGACCCATAAGAGGTTACATTTAAAACTCGAGTATAGGTTATTGATGAAAGCTAGAAAAGGTTATTTATAAAACTGCAAAAGATGTAATGTCCTAGAAGAGACTAATACATTTCTAGAAGAAAATGATAATGCCTCGAAAGAGGAATATAACACCGGTATTAAATGAATATGAGAACTCTTTAAATTATGTACAAAGTTGTACAATATGGAACCGAAATAAAACACGTGTTTAAAATATTTGCATATGCTATAACACCAAATGTAATCGAAGAAAAAGATAACGTATATAAAACTCTGTAACGATACATACACAAAGATGACCGAGTGAAATGGCAAGATGTGTCACACCCCGGGCGTGTGACCAACAATTGGTACCTGTTTTTATTTAATCTCATCAAAGATTTATAAACACAATGAAATGTTTTTAATAACTTAGGATCTTTTCAAAGACGGGGAATCTCTCGTTTTCATTTCATTATAATAGGATCCAAAGACGGGGAATCTCCCGTTTTCATTTCATTATAACAGGGATAAACCCTGATATTCTATACAAACGTTTATTTTGCAAAAACCAAGGTTTATAGAGCCATTCATTTCAGATGATGTCTAGGGTGAACTTCCCTTTTTCTGACATCATTTTTTTCTTGCCAAGGATTCATTGTCCTTTGGGCCTATCCACGTATTCATATTTACCCTTGGTTACTTGTAAAATGTTTGAAAATATTTTATCAGTATAAACTGGTGAATACAAGTATATTTGCAATCATAATCTGACAAGCATGAAAAAATAGAATAATTTTCCCATAGTTTCCGGTCAATTTACACAGTCAACTTTCTAACCACCGGTCACACCAGGGACCTTGGATATATTTTTACGTCTATTCAAGCCTCTCGCTTCAAGCGAAAGGTCTTTCACAACAACCAAGGGTTCAACCCCTAGCCCTATTACAAAGTCTCATCCGTAACACGTGTATGCATACGTGACTCTATGGGCTGACTACTATATAGTAAATCACCTTATGTAACGAATGGTTATATAAATTCATTCAAGTCAGATCATAATCAAAACCATTTTCAGTTTTGAGATCATTTTATAAAAATACAAGTATTCACCTTTTCAGTATCTTGATCTTATCTCAAGGGTAGTCCATATAAGCTTTATGTGAACCTTAACGTAAATTCTAAGTCAAGTTAGTATCTTATCGCACGAATTCGAAAATAAGAGAAAGTGCGGAAATAAGCGAAAGTCAGTCAAATTACCGAAACGAGGGAACGAAGACTGAGGTATTGTAGTTCCAGGAAGATGGGAGCAGATGGAATTGACTTGGGATGTTCTTAAATGGAGAACTGATGCCATCTATTTATAGTCGCCCGAAGCCACCCGTAGCGGACCGTTAGCCTGGGTGGTAGCGGTCTGCTACCACCAAGGGCTTGCGTCAGCCCCATGATCAGCCCAACGAGTCACTTCCTGATTGGACCAAACCTTAATTTGCGGTAGGCGGACCGTTACGGAGGGCGTGGCGGTCCGCCACTAGTACACGCGTCAAAATCCCATTCAGAGTCATCAGATATGTGTCGGCTCGAGGAATTGCGGCTGGATTGCGGCTAGCGGACCGTTACCCAAGTAGTGGCGGTCCGCCACCCAACCCTGTAGCCTATAGCGGACGTCATTACCAGGAGTCCCTAGCGGACCACTAAGGGTCTGGCAGCAGTCCGCTTCCAACCCACTTTCACAATGTTTTTCAATTTTTAACCCTTTAACTTTGAGGACTTGGCAATTCCAACCCCTAGTGTTTTATTTCTTGTTTTAAATCAAACTTGTCATACTTTTTATATCTAGACTTGACGTCATTATGGTTGGTCAGAACTTTGTCCCTGTTCGGGATCAAAACAATCTTAGGCAAAGATCTAAATAATTGATGGGGTACTAGCTAGTCATAACCGTGGTAAACTTTAGATAACATTGTACCTAGTTTAAACATGTATGATCAATCCACGTCTAGACTAGGGATTAGGTCATCTAATGCCTACCTGACTATAACCCTAAACCCCAAAGTTAAAATCATATAAAACCCTATAATTCTTGAACTTAGAAATATATTTAAAATACTTAAATACTTACCTCACGTATCTGTTTATACGTAGGTGAAAGTTTTGAGAATGGGATTTACAATCTGAAGTTTGTACATATTCATAAGTCTTTTTAGTCGGTTTAATGAAGAAAACTTCCTTAACAAGATAATTTAGAACTTATCTATACATACACATGTACTACTTGGTTTAATTTCGAACACATCGATTTACATGATAGATCTTTGAGATTGATTTCTTATTATATTATTATAATTAATTAAGCATGTATTTTGTTTTCTCTTGTAACGTTTCAAATATAAAGTTTTCTAAAATTCTAAATACTTCGTTGGACCATGCTAATTTTTCTCTACGTTTCGACCTAAGTTTCATCAGAAACGGAACAAGTTTAATATAAAATATTTTAACATTATTATTATATTTTAATCGTTCGTCTAAGATTTCTAGGTCGGATGTTTTAATTTATAGACTCCCAATTGAGACTATACGAGTCACTTAACTTTTCTTTCTTTCTTATCGGTATAACGGTGACCTCAAGGGTCGGGATGTCTCAAGATGCCTAAAAGGCTGAACTAAATTTGCATGACAAACGAAATGTTTTCAGACCTGTATTTTGAACACCCATAGACGTCAACCCAGTAGGTTATAAATGAGTGTCTTTAAAATAAAAAGAAACAAAAATTACGAGACTATGCGATGTAGGCACGATTTGTAACACAAATGTTTTTCTCAAATCCCAGAAGTTGATTATGAGGAAACGTGTTCCCTTATAGTGGATGCATAACCTTAAGGTGTTCAATCGACCTCACAATCTTAGAAGGACTTCAGAAAACTTATGGACGCTGCCACCACATATTTGTATGAAAAGCTTAAAGTGACATCTACTTGAAAATCCCTAAACGGTTAGAAATGCTTGAAGCATTATAATTAATACCCCAAGATGTGTGTTATAAATCTCAAGAAAAACTGGTCGTATGTGGTACAATCGACTCATTATATATTTTGAAAAGGAGGGGTATAAGTTTGATAAATATCAGCCATATCTATTTATCAAAATTTTGCTCTTAAAGTTAATTATAATCGCAGTTTACAGTGATGATCTAAGCATCATCGAGAGACTCTGTCGAACTACTAGAGTGATAAATTTGACATGACTAAATTATTCATCGACCTAATAATCGAGTATATAGGAGATTATATATGTGTCCACAAATCAAATTACATCCAGAAGACATTAACATATTCTAATATGGACAAACGTTATCCGCTAAGTACACCGATGATTGTCTGATCGTTAAACATACACGAAGATTCTTACTTCCCCAAAGAAGAGGGCGAAGAAGTACATGGTCTAGAAGTATCGTATTGATTGCATTCTTGTACATGTGCTAGCGAATTATATTATAGTAATAATATTACATGTTGCACTATTTTCCCCTTCACTAAGTTTTGTCCCTTTGGTTTTTCTTAATAAGGTTTATAATGAGGCAACAAAACTGATTCAATAGCATCAGTTTATCTTATAAGCCCTAAAGTACCGGTTTAAACATCATCCTTAAGTATGTTGTTAACAGTAATATATCTTAGGGGATAAAATGCGAGTTGCACTCTTTTTCCTTTTGCTATGGTTTTATCCCTTCGGGTTTTCCTATCAATGTTTTTAACGAGGCAACATCGCCAAGCATAATAAAGGATAAGTTAATACCCGTGCGGGACTCGAGATATGGGATTATTCTACATGAAAATATGGTGTCCCAAACTAGTTGGCTATACAGATGCAAGATACTTATCAGACTTGCACAAAGTTCAATATCAATCTAGATACATTTTACTTGTGGAGGTCAATGATTCAACATATTCAATAAGAGAACGAATTGGAGTCGATGAATGTAAGACCTCGACCCGGGCATCCTACAGTTGGTTCTCATAATGGGTTATTCTCTTTAAAATACATACGATATTAATCAAACTATAGCGGAAGTCTTTCAAAAATCTGTTATTATTAGTTAACATCGTTAACGTCATAAGTTTACCTCACGAATGCATACACACCATTCCGAGTAGCATCGCTCCCAAGCCAAGATACGCCGACCACAAAGCGCACCTGCAAAACAATCTAACGTACACACAAAGTCAGCTACGCTGAGTGAGTTTTAATGGTTTAATTTAAACAAAAGCCGTCTCGTTACATTTTATATTTATTTCCACTCAGGACCCTTCGGTCTTTAATAAAATAGTTTTTGACATTTATTAACCAATAAATAACCCATGTTATTATACGATATCCCATAACAATTCACCACCCAAAACTCATCCCATAATTACAATCTAGTAGTCCTATCGACATAGGTTGAACTTACTTCACGAACAACTCATATTCTAGTACCCGTATTAACTCGACACTAGGTTAACACAACAAATCCAAAGACATCAACTTACCTAGCCTAGACCAAGGCTTTCACCAAATTAACTGACACGATAGTTGTAAACACCACATCACAACCCTGACACAACTGTCGTTCTAAATATACCCATTACAATAATATCGTCTACACGTCACAATAATATCATCTATACATCACATTAATATTATCTCACGCACACTAAATATAACTCAACACTTGCATGAAAATTTAACACACACACACACACATATATAAGCATGCTAACACATACCTTCTCATTGCACCCTCGTCAGGGCATTAAACACACCCCGAGATCGTTATCTACCTGTAAATAATGTCACCATCGGTGACTTCCCGAAAGACCTCGTCCTTCACAATCCTGTTTGTCATGTCATGAAGACAAAGACGCAAACACAATACTCATCGTACCACAACAACAACGACACAAAACTTACAACACAAATATAGACATATAATAACATGCTACACTTACATGCTAGTTAAATATACCTGCACCTTGCACATAATACTAGGACAATGTATATCCCACATGAAATCATAAGCGTTTAGCTTGAATCCCGACTCTCCCCGACCACCCCTTAACACGTCACATGTTATCAACTCGTATCTCTAACTCACATACTCATATGGACAAACCATAGGCCCTACGACTCCTTAATAATCATTTTATAACAGAACCCATCGAGTTTGGACCCAAAACCCTTAGCACAATTAATAGAGTAACTTGTCTTATAAGCATGTACGATATCTCCTAAAAATATTTAAAACATTTAAAGAACAGGGGATTAGAAACTCACCGGTAACGCCGAGTCTCAGTCCTTGTGTCACATCCCCAATTTCAACTGACGGAGTTTTACCGTTTGGTGTGTGACTAACCAGGATCTCAGTCATTAGTTATATCAAACGACACTACATGGGACTCAAATTGAAATATTATAAAAGTTCAGAGTAAATGCGGAAGCGTTTAAAAAAGAGAGTAAATGCGCACAACAACGCGCCCAAGTCTATCAATAACGAAAACATAATAAATGTTCAATAGATTGAAAATTATTGAATATATCATGTTGACACCATGCATGCCTTAACGTGCACCTGTGCCTTAGCTTAGCGTCCTGAGAAAACATGTAAGAAAAAGTGTCAACACAAGGTTGGTGAGTTCACATGTTTTAGTTTGCAACAAAGTTCAATAGGTTAATGTACATTCAATATATAAATCAATAGGTAGCTAACCCATAAGCATGTTAACTAATGCGCTCGCAACTGACAGCTGACTGTTTATGTTTTTGCCTCCCACCAGGCCTATCAACCATGGTGCATGTTTAGGTCAATGTTGCACCCGTTCGACCTCCAGTCGAGTTAGCGCGACTAATGCGGGTGAGGTTTTTCAAACTCAGTAGTACTACTTAAATTACCTCGCTATGTTCATATTAACGGTCCGATGTGAGGACTTAATGATAGATGTGTACACATAGTCAAACAAGTGATAAAATATATGAATTACATAACCAAAAGTGTTTACGTCATGTTTTCTCCCCCAGTTTTAAAACAATAAAAGGGGCTGTGAAAACTCACCAGCGTTGCGTAGTAGGTAGTATCACACAAGTATGACATTTGGTACACGAATGTTAGCTTGCAACGGCTTACGTATGCCCTAGAATTACAAACAACAATTAGGGACTCATCGGGATTTGTGACGATGACACGGAAGGGTGAATGTCTAAGGACATACTTAGGATTAAAGTGTAGACGAACTTGTCTACATAAATAAGGATTTCTTATTATAATAATTAAGATGTACGCTTTTCGAATCGAGAGTTCTCTAGTTACGCATAATATTAAGAATTAAACATATTTGTTCATTTTTCGTCATTAAATAATGGTTTGGAAAAATAATATAAATTATTATATTATTTTTATGTTTGGAGAAAAACACGGTATTTAAATACGTGAAAAAAATAATAAATATATTATTTTTATCCGAGGATAAAACGTGGGTAATAATATAAATAATTATATTATTTTTTAAGTTCGACGTGTTACACAATGTTTATAAATGCAACGAAAATAATATAAAAATATATTATTTTTAATCAGAAATTAAGGGTTAAATAATAATATAAATATATTATTATAAATATGGAGAAACACTAAAACGGTTTATAAAACCCAAACCCGAATATTAGTATAAAATATTCGTTTGCGTGATTTTAATAAATTAGATAATAAATTAGTGAAATAATATAATTAATATATTATTTTTAATATAATCAAATTGCTCAAAAATGTGTTCTAATTCAATCCCGACACTACGGGTGTTTTCCCAGAGATAAAACGTATTAATATATTATTAAAATAATATAAGGATTGATTTCATTTGAAAATATAATATAAAAACTACCTAGAAAAACAAATGGGGGTTGTGGGACTTGAACCTAGGTCTCTTCCCCAACAGCCCCAAGACTTAACCAATCCGCCCGCTAGGGCAATTGAAACAAGAATTGAATCTAAATGGTTTTAATCAGTCGTAACCCTGTGTCCTCCCCCCATTCGCGGCCGATCCTAATCTAATCCCAAATCTATCGATCTTGACCATGATTTGCTATAAAATTTTTGGGGTTTTGATTATAGTTCTAAAGCGAATCTGACCACAAGTTTAATTTGAGAAACATCTAGTTTAAGATTGGTTAATTCCTCTTTGAATTGCCGAAACCCTAGGTGAAGAACACAAATTCAAATCGATCAAATTTGATAATCAGGGTTGTTGACATCATGGGGTTTTCAATGATTCAAAGATTACGAAGCTATTGGTATAGTTTAGTTTCATTAATATCGAATGTAGGTAGGGATTCGATTAAACCGAATTAGGGATGAACCCTAGAATAGGTTCCGGGTCAGATTGATGATATAAGCCACAATTGTGATAGGGCTTTCAATCTACAGGTGAAAACAAAACTAAGGATATAAATAATTACCATAATGATGCTTGAATTGATGATGTTCGACTAGAATGAACTTCGGCGTCGACGGTTTTGGTACCGGGTGACTCTCGTCACTTCTCCAACCAATTTGGAATGCACATTTGCTTCTGTGGGGTTCGTACGTAGTGCGTAGGTTGATGAATTGAGAGGATAACAGAAAAAATGATCGAATTCGTTTGAAATGGAGGTGGGTTTCGACGGTTATAGATTGATTATCCATAATTGGGTTTAATTCGATTAATGACGATAATTAAAACTCTAATGATGACCGTTAATGACGAAAATATGCAATTTCAGTTACAAATTTGACCATAAATCTGTTGCAGTTGCGAATTTGGATCAAAGGTGTCACAAGGTTGACTTTTAGAAGTCAATAGGAACCTCATGCTCTTGATTTTGACTTTCCAGGTCAACAGATTTGGTTTTGCATATTTACATGACAAGTCCCTGTAGTTTAAGATTAAATATTGGCAGGAATGGTCCCTGAAGTTCAAGATTGAGTTAACCGGGTTACAAGATAACTGGATTTGGATTAACGAAACTAACAAAAAATTGACGGATGTCACATTATCCCCTAGTTGAAACAATTTTCGTCCCGAAAATTAAAATAATAAAATAAATTTTTTTTGAGGTGTCACATCATCGCCTAGTTGAAAGAATTTTCGTCCCGAAAATTAAAATAGTACTTTATTTGTTTGCCGTGGAGTGTTTGAACAGATGAGGATACTAGCGCATCATCTGATCCTTGCGCATCATCTGATCCTTGCGCATCATCTGATCCTTGCGCTCCCATGTGAAATCTGGTCCGCGTTTCGAGTTCTAACGAACTCTAACAATAAGGATTTTTCTACGTTTGAGCGTTTTGATTTCCCTATCCATGATTTCCACGGGTTCTTCAATGAAACGTAATTGTTCATCGATTTGTAGTTCCTCAAGAGGAACCGCGAGTGACTCGTCTGCTAGACATTTTTTTTCAAGTTCGAGACGTGAAAGACGTTGTGTATACCACTAAGTCCTTCGAGTAGGTCCGGTTGATACGCCACTGGGCCAATTCTCTTGACTATTTTGAATGGTCCAACATAACGAGGATTTAATTTGCCTCGTTTCCCAAATCGAATGACACCCTTCCAAGGTGAGACTTTTAACATGACCATATCCCCGACTTGAAATTCTAACGGTTTACGACGCTTATCGACATGGCTCTTTTGACGATCACGAGCTGCTGCTATACGATTTCTAATTTCAACAATTTTCTCTGAAGTTTCAAGTACAAGTTCAGGACCCGTAAGTTGGCTATCCTCAACTTCAGCCCAACAGATAGGAGATCTGCATTTACGTCCGTACAATACCTCGAATGGTGCTGCCTTAATGCTAGTGTGATAACTGTTGTTGTAGGAGAACTCCACTAAAGGTAAGTGAGAATCCCAAGTGTTACCGAAATCGATCACACAAGCTCGTAGCCTGTCCTCTAAGGTTTGGATGGTACGCTCTGTTTGACCATCAGTTTGAGGATGATACGTCGTACTCATCTCTAGACGCGTACCTTAAGCTTTTTGTTGAGATTTCCAGAAGTGTGATGTGAATCGAGCGTCACGATCCGAAATGATAGAGATTGGCTCCCCGTGCCGAGAGACTACTACTTTCAAGTAAATACGAGTAAGCTTATCCATTTTGTCGGTTTCCTTGATTACTAAGAAGTGAGCGGACTTTGTTAAACGATCAATGATTACCCAAATAGTATCACATCCGGTAGGAGTTCGTGGCAATTTTGTGATAAAGTCCATGGATATCTGCTCCCATTTCCACATGGGAATCTCTGGTTGTTGGAGAAGACTAGAAGGCTTTTGATATTCAACTTTGACCTTCGTGTAAGTCAGGCACTTGCTCACATAGGTGGCTGTATCGGCCTTCATCTTTGGCCACCAATACAGAACCTTTAGATCATGGTACATCTTGTTGGAACCTGGATGAATAGAGTAACGAGGTTTATGAGCCTCATCCATGACTAGTTCCTTTAAGTTTCTGAATACCGGAACCCATATTCGTTCGGCGAAGTAGCGAATACCGTCAGATTTGACCTCGAGTTGTGCTTCCATACCGCGTGTACCTTCCAGCGGTAGGTTCTCCTTTTCCAAGGCTTCGAGTTGAGCACTACGTATTTTGTCAGGTAATCTGGGGTGAATAGTAAGTTATAATGCTCGAACTCGTTTGGGCTTGGTTTCCTTTCGACTTAGGGCATCAGCTACAACATTAGCCTTACCCGGATGATACCAGATCGCACAGTCATAATCATTTAAGATCTCTCTCATATTCAACTCTTTTTGCTCGAAGATATGCTGAAGACTCTTATGATCGGTGTAGATGGTGCACTTGGTACCGTACAAGTAGTGTCTCCATATCTTAAGTGCGAAAACTACAGCTCCCAGCTTTAGGTCATGAGTAGTGTAGTTTTTCTCGTGAATCTTTAGTTGACGCGAAGCATATGCGATCACCTTTTCTCGTTGCATTAGTACACAACTCAGACCTGAATGGATGCATCACAATACATCACAAAGTCATCCGTTCCCTCCGGAAGAGCTAGAATAGGTGCACTGCAAAGTTTTTGTTTAAGATGTTGGAATGCTGACTCTTGGTTGTTGCCCTAGTTATAGGCTTTACCCTTTTGAGTTAAGGCAGTGCGGGGTTGTGCAATCTTTGAAAATCCCTCGATAAATCGACGGTAATATCCAGCCAATCCTAGAAATTGTCGCACCTCAGTCGGAGTCGTCGGTGCTGCCCAATTCTTGATGGCTTCTAACTTTGATGGATCGACATGTATTCCCTTCTCGTTAACCACATGTCCTAAGAATTGAACTTCCCGGATCCAAAATTCAAACTTGGAAAACTTAGCATATAGCTGCTCCTGCTTAAGTAATTCCAGAATTAAGCGTAGATGTTCCTCATGTTCCTCCTTGTTCTTGGAATAAATGAGGATGTCGACGATGAAAATGATGACAAATTGATCAAGGTATGGCTTACACACACGGTTCATGAGGTCCATGAACACCGCGGGTGCGTTGGTTAATCCGAAAGGCATGACCATAAATTCATAGTGGCCGTACCTTGTTCTGAAAGCAGTCTTGGAGATATCCTCATCTCGGACACTCAATTGATGGTAACCGGACCTAAGATCTATCTTGGAATAGAAGATTAATCCTTGGAGTTGATCAAAGAGATCATCTATACGAGGCAAAGGATAATGATTCTTGATTGTGACTTTATTCAGTTCTCGGTAGTCGATACACATACGGAAAGTCCCGTCCTTCTTCTTGACAAACAGAACTGGAGCTCCTCATGGCGATGAGCTAGGTCGGATGAAACCTTTATCCAACAATTCCTGCAGCTGAGTGGATAGCTCTTGCAATTCACTAGGTGCTAATCTGTAAGGTGCCCGAGCGATCGGCGCCGCTCTAGGTGCTAGATCGATTTGGAATTCGACGTGACGGTGAGGTGGCAGACCAGGAAAGTCTTCGGGAAATACTTCCAGAAAATCACGAACGATGGGAATATCCTCAATTTTCTTCTCTTCCGATGGTTGCTCAGCAACGAGTGCCAGAATAGTGGTGTGACATTTATGAAGACACTTCTGCACTTTCATGAATGATATGATGCCCATGACTGCACCACCCTTTTCTCCCTTAACATAAAGAGTTTCTCCACTCGAAAGAGGAATACGAACGATTTTCTCACTAAATATGATTTCGGCTTGGTTTTTAGATAACCAATCCATGCCGACAATAACATAAAAACTACCAAGTGTGACCGGCATAAGGTCGATATTAAGTTTATGACCAGCCAATTCAAGCTTACAACCCTTAAGAATGTGGGTTGCTTCAGTTATCTGTCAATCAGCTATTTCTATGATATACTTAGCTTCTAGTAGGGTTGGAGTTTCTTTTGTCAAGTCACTAGGTTTCATAGATATAAAACTCAAGGAACTTACCGGTAACCACATTGTTATAGTATCTGGCTTCTCCGGATCCAAGCACGAAGGCTCGTCCCTTCGCACCATTCTGTAGGTCCCGGGAGCCTCGTCGCGCAGCGGATATACACGGACCTGTTCTGTGATTTGTGTGGGAACCAAGAAACGAGACAGAGAAACACGAACTAAGACAACAGATAATGAAATGACACGTAATCCATAACATAGAAGTCATCCCGTATTACAGACTACATACCGAAGGAGCACACATCTCTCATCTAAGCTCACGGTCCAAGGGCGGGAGAGCACGTCCCGACCTGAACACCTCTCGACCTAGTTCCAGAGTTCCACCTACAAATGAAGACAAGTCTTCTATTTATAGGGGAAGGAACACTACCTGCGTACTTGTCTAAATACGCAGGGTTTGGTCATGCGTACTTGACAAGTACGCAAGGCAAAAGCCTTGTGTACTTACTAAGTACGCAGGACCAAACTAGTGAACAAGCTAAGTACTCAGGAACACCCTCCTGCGTACTAGCCTAGTACATCGATACATAGAATTTAATCTATAGTTACAAAAACATGCTTCTACAAACTCCCTCTTAACTATAGCATCAAATTCTATCTATCACTAACACTGATAATCAACAGTTTACAAAGAATGTCCTAACAGAATCCCTCTAAACTAATGACATCACGTGTCTTCTGGCGAGACTTCATCTTCTGGCATTCCACTTGAGATCTTCAAATCTTCAAACTTCTGTCTTCATTTGCCGAGTTATACAAACGACTCCCTCATAACTGTAGCTTTCATTGTAGACCAAACCAAGTGCTTCAATAAGAACCAACTAACCCATCACAACTCATTGTAGTTCATCCTCTCAGCAGTAGCAACCTCCAACCTGACTTAGAACTTTGAGTCTGACAATGTCTTCCTAACCAGGTAACAATAGTAGACTAAGACAACTCCAAATCAACTGGCATATGATAGAGAGTTTGAATTTCCAATAACCTGCATCAAACTAATCAGCTCCCATAGGAATTCCAGTAAGATAAACTTAAGTCTTCAACCAGATGTGTCCAACTCTATCCTGTATCTTCACGAGTCAACCAAATTCCCGAAGATGTTCATTTCCAATATCCCCTTTCAGTTAGACCAGAAACAAGGGTATGTTTCCTATCCCATCGGTAAATGATAAAAGGTTCCATCTTTAACTAATAATCCAACGAATATCCAGCTTCATCTTGAAAACACACGATAGAATCAAACACGAAATCATGCTCAACAGTGATCACCTTATATCCAAAGTCCAACATTCTTCAATTAGATCTTCATTCCTGGTTCATACTTCCTAATCTGTATACGTTCACTGCAGTGAAGTTCCATAACTAGGTTGTCTATCTGGATTCCGCCCAGATCCCAAATGAGAAATCCCATCTTAATTGAATCACATCAAATCTTGAACACAGACTTGTCCAATGAGCACGAAAAATATAGTTTACACGAGAAATCATGGTTGATGATACATCCCGCCCATTTCTCTGTAAACTATGACCAGCTTCATCATCACTTCACTTAAATCCTCAAAAAGCACAACTAGCCAACTCAGTGATTTTATTCTTTTATTTCTTTGCAAAGATCCAAAACAGCAAATCCTTGGGTTCAAGTTGTTCCAGTATTCATCCCTATTAAAGAAGTATCCCGGATACTCGTAGCCTACATGTTCAGGTTTGAATACCTAAACAAGATGATTCTTTTTCTGAAAGACCCAAAGCAGCCACGTCTTCACAAATAGAACGAAACCTTTAGCCGATGACGACCCAATTGTTCCCATTAGTTCAACATTCATACCCTATTAAAAAAGTATCCTGGATACTCGTAGCCTACATTTTCAGGTATGGACACTTAAACAATGTATGACAAGTGGTATCATCCAACAAAAATTTCATCCGTGTTTCGCCAAGCCACATCGTACACAAATTCTGGTCCGGAAAAACCAAAATTACTATCTTCTCAAAAATGGGCCGAAACACGCGTACAAATGATCCCTAAAAATTTTGGCTAAGAAAAGTTTTCCCGCCAAAAAAACTTAGATGCTAGTTCATGCGTACTTAGTAAATACGCACATATAGGGTGCTCATGCGTATTTAGTAAATACGCAAAGCCCAGTGCTCATGCGTATTTGATAAGTTCGCAAAGCCAACCCATGCGTACATGCTAAGTACGCAGAGTCAAATACTCATGCGTACTTAACAAGTACGCATGACAACTTCTCTTGCGTACTTAGTAAGTACGCAAGACAAAACCCATGCGCACTTAGTAAGTACGAAGAAAAGTTGAATTTGCGTACTTATCAAAAAGTAACAGCGTTCTTGACGGATCTTGAGGAGAATGCTCGAAAAGTGATGGATCTGAGAAATTGATGCTTCCAAAAGCTTAGAAATCATCATCTAACAAACCCTTAGCCTTCCAAACACCGAATGAAGCAATAACAAACTCAGATTTGAGGATTTTTGCAAGAAAAAGTAGCTAACTTTTATAATCAGATATGCTCAAAAACCCTAAAACCCAAAACTGGAACACAAATCAACGAACACCGAGGCTCTGATACCACTTGTAGGTCCTAGGAGCCTCGTCGCGCAGCGGATATACACGGACCTGTTCTGTGATTTGTGTGGGAACCAAGAAACAAGACAGAGAAACACGAACAAACATAACATATAATGAAATGACACGTAATCCATAACATAGAAGTCATCCCGTATTACAGACTACATACCGAAGGAGCACACATCTCTCATCTAAGCTCACGGTCCAGGGTTCGGGAGAGCTCGTCCCGACCCGGACACCTCTCGACCTAGTTCTAGAGTTCCACCTACAAATGAAGATAAGTCTTCTATTTATAGGGGAAGGAACACTACCTGCATACTTATCTAAGTACGCAGGGTTTGGTCATGCGTACTTGACAAGTACGCAAGGCAAAAACCTTGTGTACTTACTAAGTACGCAGGACCAAATTGGTGAACAAGCTAAGTACTCAGGAACACCCTCCTGCGTACTAGCCTAGTACACTGATACATAGAATTTAATCTATAGTTACAAAAACATGCTTCTACACATTCCCTCCATTATTGCCGTTGTTGCTACCATTGTTGTTGCCTTGATTATTGTTGTTACCGTTGTTGCCCTGAATATTGCCGTTGCCATTTCCACCCTTCTTCGATTGAGGACAATCCCTTTGAATGTGTCCCTCCTTGCCGCACTAAAACATTCTCTTGTAAATCCCTGTGGTCGAAATGGTTGCTTGTTCGAAAGTGCAACCCTACAATCTTTCACATTGTGGCCTATCTTACCACATCGCTGGCAACGATTTCTCTCACAAGTACCGAGATGGTGAAAATTACACTTGTTGCACTTAGGGTATCTCTCCGTATAACCACTCTGGTTTTGTCCTGAAGAGGTCGACTGGTTTAAACTCTTAGCAGACTTAAACCTACTCTATCGTTGATGGGGTTGGTTGGATTAAATCATCGTCTCCTAATGTCACTGGATCATTTCATGAAGAAAGAAATTCGTTTACAAGATTGAATATGCTAGGGTATAATTCGAATTAGACCAAGGATTAGTCACAAGATAGGGTCAGATGGAATAACATGTGCTAGATTAGGGACAATTTCATAAATTTCGCTTACATAGTTGTAGTCGATGGATTTGCCATGAGGTTCTAATAGAGTTTCAATCAAGATAGCTTCCTTTATCAAGTTTGGATGAGGGTCTTACGGTCATCAAGATGATTACACGAGTGAAGATAACATGATGGATTCCATTAACGATAACTCAGTGTGTCCGTAAACATTTTCAACCTGATAGTCACGTCTATCTGCTGTTGAACGAGTTTAACGATACCAACTAGTCATTGGGTGGGTTATGAGAGTTTCTACGGACAGTGAACACTTAAGTCTGTATTTCACAGATTAGGACCATTTATCCACACCCTAGGTTTCACCAGGATTTACATGCACCTCAAATTACTATTACGTGTGCACCCGTAATGATAATTTGCTTTGCATGCTCACCCTAGTTCTCCCTGTCCTGTGTCATAATGTCCTTAAGTATGTATTGCTGAGTACAGAGTGTTGTCAGATATAATAAGTCATTAAGTAGCTTAGTCATCAACCATAAGTTGATCAACCAGGACTCATATCAGGATGAGTTGTCTGGAATCGTTTGATCCGAGCATTCACTCAAGTTGAAACACAATACGAGAGTCTAATCTAGCGGATTGTAGATGAATCATGCATGCGAATGCGACTTCGAGAGTGAAACTAATTCATGGATATGAGTTACAGGAATCAGCAAGGTAGCCGTTCTTCCAATGAATCAGGATAGGGTTTGAGTATGTAATGACCAATGCGTTCTCAACTTTGTGGTCAATATATTCTCAACAGAATATCGACCAAAGACGCGAGCCCATGGCTCGAGAAAGTGATGACATCTACGTGTCAATGGATCCTACAATAATGCGTGTCAAGTGATGACTATACCCATTACAATAATATCGTCTACACGTCACAATAATATCATATATACATCACATTAATATTATATCACGCACAATAAATATAACTCAACACTTGCATGAAAATTTAACACACACATACACACATATATATATAAGCATGCTAACACATACCTTCTCATTGCACCCTCGTCAGGGCATTAAACACACCCCGAGATCGTTATCTACCTGTAAATAATGTCACCGTCGGTGACTTCCCTAAAGACCTTGTCCTTCACAATCTCGTTTGTCGTGTCATGAAGACAAAGTCGCAAACACAATACTCATCATACCACAACAACAACGATATAAAACATACAACACAAATATAGACATATAATAACATGTTACACTTACATGACTAGTTAACTATACCTGCACCTTGCACATAACACTAGGACAATGTATATCCCACATGAAATCATAAGCGTTTAGCTTGAAGTCCGACTCTCCCCGACCACCCCTTAACACGTCACATGTTATCAACTCGTATCTCTAACTCACATACTCATATGGACAAACCATAGGCCCTACGACTCCTTAATAATCATTTTATAACAGAACCCATTGAGTTTGGACCCAAAACCCTTAGCACAATTAATAGAGTAACTTGTCTTATAAGCATGTACGATATCCCCCCAAAATATTTAAAACATTTAAAGAACAGGGGATTAGAAACTCACCGGTAACGCCGAGTCTCAGTCCTTGTGTCACACCCCCAATTTCAACTGACGGAGTTTTACCATTTGGGGTGTGACTAACCAAGATCTCAGTCATTAGTTATATCAAACGACACTACATGGGACTCAAATTGAAATATTATAAAAGTTCAGAGTATATGCAGAAGCGTTTACAAAAGAGAGTAAATGCGAACAACAACGCGCCCAAGTCTAACAATAACGGAAACATAATAAATGTTCAATAGATTGAAAATTATTGAATATATCATGTTGACACCATGCATGCCCTAACGTGCACATGTGCCTTAGCTTAGCGTCCTGATAAAACATGTAAGAAAAAGTGTCAACACAAGGTTGGTGAGTTCACATGTTTCAGTTTGCAACAAAGTTCAATAGGTTAATGTACATTCAATATATAAATCAATAGGTAGCTAACCCATAAACATGTTAACTAATGCGCTCGCAACCGACAGCTGACTCTTTATGTTTTTGCCTCCCACCAGGCCTATCAACCATGGTGCATGTTTAGGTCAATGTTGCACCCGTTCGACCTCCAGTTGAGTTAGCGCGACTAACGCCGGTGAGGTTTGTCAAACCCAATAGTACTACTCAAATTACCTTGCTATGTTCATATTAACGGTCCGATGTGAGGATTTAATGATAGATGTGTACGCATAGTCAAACAAGTGATAACATATATGAATTACATAACCAAAAGTGTTTACGTCATGTTTTCTCCCCCAGTTTTAAAACAGTAAAAGGGGCCGTGAAAACTCACCTGCGTTGCGTAGTAGGTATTATCACACAGGTATGAGATTTGGTACACGAATGTTAGCCTGCAAAGGCTTACGTATGCCCTAGACTTACAAACAACAATTAGGGACTAATCGGGATTTGTGACGATCACACAAAAGGGTGAATGTCCAAGTACATACTTAGGATTAAAGTGTAGATGAACTTGTCTACGGAAATAAGGATTTCTTATTATAATAATTAAGATGTACGCTTTTCGAATCGAGAGTTTTCTAGTTACGAATAATATTAAGAATTAAACATATTTGTTCATTTTTCGCCATTAAATAATGGTTTGGGAAAATAATATAAATTATTATATAATTTTTAAGTTTGGAGAAAACACGGTATTTAAATATGTGACAAAAATAAAAAATATATTATTTTTATCCTAGGATAAAACGTGGGTAATAATATAAATAATTATATTATTTTTTAAGTTCGACGTGTTACACAATGTTTATAAATGCCATGAAAATAATATAAAAATATATTATTTTTAATCGGAAATCAAGGGTTAAATAATAATATAAATATATTATTATAAATGTGGAGAAACAGTAAAACAGTTTATAAAAACAATACCCGAATATTAGTATAAAATAATCGTTTGCGTGATTTTAATAAATTAGATAATAAGTTACTGAAATAATATAATTAATATATTATTTTTAATATAATCAAATTGCTCAAAAATGTGTTCTAGTTCTATCCCGACACTACGGGTTTTTTCCCAGAGATAAAACGTATTCATATATTATTAAAATAATATAAGGATTGATTTCATTTGAAAATATAATATAAAAAGTGCCTTGAAAAACAAATGGGGGTTGTGGGACTCGAACCTAGGTCTCTTCCCCAACAGCCCCAAGACTTAACCAATCCGCCCGCTAGGACAATTGCAACAAGAATTGAATCTAAATGGTTTTAATCAGTCGTAACCCTGTGTCCTCCCCCCTTCGCGACCGGTCATAATCTAATCCCAAATCCATCGAACTTGACTATGATTTGCTACAAAAGTTTTGGGGTTTTGATTATAGTTCTAAAACGAATCTGACCACAAGTTTAATTTGAAAAACATCTAGTTTAAGATTGGTTAATTCCTCTTTGAATTGTCGAAACCCTAGGTGAAGAACACAAATTCAAATCGATCCAATCTGATAATCAGGGTTGTTGACATCATGGGGTTTTCAATGATTCAAAGATTACGAAGCTATTGGTATAGTTTAATTTCATTAATATCGAATGTAGGTAGGGATTCTATTAAACCGAATTAGGGATGAACCCTAGAATCGGTTCCGGGTCAGATTGATGTTATAAGCCACAATTGTGATAGGGCTTTCAATCTACAGGTGAAAACAAAACTAAGGATATAAACAATTACCATAATGATGCTTGAATTGATGATGTTCGACTAGAATGAACTCCGGCGTCGACGGTTTTGGTACCTGGTGACTCCGATCACTTCTCCGACCAATTTGGGATGCACATTTGCTTCTGTGGGGTTCGTACGTAGTGCGTAGGTTGATGAATTGAGAGGATAACAGACAAAATGATCGAATTCGTTTGAAATGGAGGTGGGTTTCGATGGTTATAGATTGATTCTCCATAATTGGGTTTAATTCGATTAATGACGATGATTAAAACCCTAATTATGATCGTTAATGCCGACAATATGCAATTTCAGTTACAAATTTGACCATAAATTAGTTGCAATTGCGAATTTGGATCAAAGGTGTCACAAGGTTGACTTTTAGAAGTCAATAGGAACGAAATGCTCTTGATTTTGACTTTCCATGTCAACAGATTTGGTTTTGCATATTTACATTACTAGTCCCTGTAGTTTAACATTAAATATTGGTAGGAATTGTCCCTGAGGTTCAAGATTGAGTTAACCGGGTTACTAGATAACTGGATTTGGATTAACGAAACTAACGGAAAATTGACGGATGTCACACCTTGCTCTGCAATTGGTCCGTCCATACTCGAATCCCAAACCTGAGCAATGCGTGGTCACATGATCAAAATATATCCTAAACATACGTCAAATAATATATCTTTAAGTCCCAAATCTAATGGATCTTCGAATAACACGCACACGATATCATGTCTCACAATCAATAGGCGAAAACTAATGATTGTGGTGATTCAAGAACAAGAAATCAATGTAAAACACCTTTTATTAATCAAGAGAATTACGTAGAAAATGATAACACAAAAACCGCTAACCTCACACGGTTAGGGTATACATGTATTTATACCTAGTCTAAACCACTAGGTCTTTACACATACACTCGGCCCTAAGGTCGACCCAAACCCAAACCGTGAACCCTAGTTCACGGTTACACAACACAAAAACAAAAGCTTATTCATAAACAATCTAGGTCCAACAATCTCCCCCTAGGATTAAGCTTCCCGAACATCAAAAATTGATGTCTTCACCATGATCTCCACTCCCAACAAAAAACTTCTTCCTCAAGATATCAGCAGCAACAACAGTATAAATCTTTGCTTGTTCCTCCCATAGTTGCTCATGTCGAATCTAGCTTCTTGCTAACACAATGATGTCTTGCTCACTAAACTTGGATATATCAAATGGGTATAGTATTTGAAACTCTGATTGATCGGTAACTATCAATGCTTCAGCAGTAATTGGATCATATGCCCAATATTGAAAATCTCTCAAAGTATTCACTGGCATCTTCTTATGAACAGGAACTATCTTGACTGTCTTCGGAGCTGGCTAGATAACATTATACCAAGGCTTGCCAGCATGAGGATCTTTGACGCCTTTGGCCCTTTCTAACTTGGACCAGCTGTCTTCATCTTGGCAAAGTTTGTTAAGCATTGTTCATTAAGAAACGTGCGAAACATCTCAGTTGGTCCTTCTCTTCCTTTATTCTCAAAGTATGCTTTATTTAGCTAGTGTAGATCAAGTTTAGTCATGAGCACTCTTGTAGTATTTCAAACGTCAACTCTTTCTCTTCACCGCATACAGTTGTTTTTCTGAATCAAAAGCCCAAGATACAATGCCTGACATGTCCCCTCTTTTAGAGTAATAGTCTTATATATTGACAGTGACATGTGTTTCAGAAGGTGGGCCAGGTGGCAACATCCATGGAAGTCATTCTTTCTTAGAGAAGATTTACCGGTATCAGCTTTCTCAGATGTATCTGCAGTTGAGCTCGAGATATTCACTTCCTCATCGATGTCTTGATTTAGTCTTTCCATCTCTGAATCTGATGAACTATCAACCCTTTCATCTTGTATGTCTTTAACTGGTTAAGAATTCAAGTTTCTAGGAGGTTCATTGTCTTTTGGATCTTCAAGGCTTTCTTCAACATCAAAAATGAATGGATCACTACCTTGATTGTCATCCTGTTGATCTCCTTGATCCTTACTTCCAGTGTCTCCATCTCCTTGATCATTATCATCATCATTTGTACCCGCTGTAGACTGTTCAGCATGATTTCCTTTAAGATTGTCCACTTGCTTATTAATATCATATAACAGTGTAATGAGATAACCCTGATTGGCTTCCAAGGTCATGATCCTTGCATTTTGAGCAGACACATGCTGTTCCAATTCAAGCACCCTTTCTTGTAGAACATGTGGATCCACAGGAGCAGGTGTAGATGAATCTACAGGGCTCTTTCCTTTGGCTTTCTCAGCTTTTTACGCTTCAGTTGTGGAGACTAAGAACTGATTTGTATCAAAAGCCTCAGAAGTTGGACTAACCTTGGATGATAATTGAGGTTAGGATAAAGCGGGAAGAGGTGATTGCAGTACTTGAGTGGGTAAGGAAGTTGTTGGAGTTGGAATTTGTGTAGGTGTTGGTATAGGTATTTCTGGTGGTATTATAGCATGTCTCGGATCTCTTCGTTTTCGTGGTTTGGAAATTAATTCCTGATCCGGTGAGTAATCAGCCTCGGTGTCAACTTGATTAGACGAGGAAGTGAGAGGAGGATTTTTAATTCTACGCCTTTTGCTTTCCATTTCTCTGACATACCGATTGATTGGTACTGGTGGTCTTTCAGGTGTACCTTCACTGTCAGAAGAAGATATACCTTCAGCATCTTCTAACTCAGGCACAATTGGATCATGTGGTTCTGGTTCAAGTTGTTGTTGAGTTTGTGGTTGAACAGGTAGCTGATGTTCTTCAGCAACCTCAGCATGTACTTGCATAGCCGGTTCTTCAACTTCTTCATCAGGTAGAGTAGCAAATCTACCAAACTTTTCAAGAGGACGCAACCCTTGATATACTCTTTTTCCCTGCTTGTTAACATTCATGAACTTGAAGATCGTAAGACCCATAACTTTCAGGTCTAAAGTTTTAATTGTAGGTTCCAAATTAGCATGATTTCTGTTAAGAATGATCTGTAGGAACCTGGGATACATGAGAAAGATATCCTTCTTCCCACCTTTTAGATTGCTTTTAAATTTTTCAAACACCATCTTCGAGAAGTTGTAATCTAAGCTCATGGTCAGGGCAACCATAGCTGAAGAAATGGTGGTGTTTATCTCATCAAATCCTCCTTTTCTTTCTGACAGACAATTCATGCACACACGTGCAAGATATCTCAGTAGGGATGTAGTAGCTTTTTGTATAAAGGCGGATACGGACCTTCATAACCCATTCTAGTGAGAATTGGTGTGACTACATCTGGATTCAGTTTAGTTGGATGAGCTCGTAGATCACCAAACTGTAGAGCATCTCTGATTATGGCTTCTGAAATTCAAACTCTCTTTCCTTGAATAGTACCAATGATGCATTCTTCTCCGTTGTCATTCGGGTGTATTGTTACAGTAGACCAGAAGTCTTGACTATGACTTCTGTAGATGATCGGATTTTCCATAACAGCAAAGTTGATGGGGGAAGTGTCAACCCCACAACCATCGATCTGAAATATTCAAAATCTTCAGGTGGGTCCAGAGTGTATGCACACACATTGTGATCAATAACAAATTTCATTTCGGCCATATCTGCACAAAACTAAATAAGTGAGAACCATATATTAAATCAAATAAATAATCTTAAAGAATTTTTTCTCAAAGGTTCTCGGCTGAATAGGGGTTTACGGCCCCATTGAAGTTCACGGCTCATATCATGTTCTCGGCTCATGAGGTTTACAGCTTAAAGACATAAAATCATCAAGGTACACGGTTTCCTGATGGTTCACGATAAGGATAACCGTATACGGGAAGACCAAGAGGTTCACGGTAATTTTGAAATTATCACCGTGAACTTTCTTTTGCGAGTAACGTCAAGCTAGTCCAATACCCCCAATAAGCCATGATTTTCTACAAATCCAGACATTTCGATCACTCATCGGTGATCGTCTGTCAATTCCAATTTAACACATCCTTTCAATATCATCTTTCACCCATTAATTTATGGATCTACAGCAAAGAAGCCTTCAAGAACTGAGGTTCACGATTAATACGGGAAACAAGTGAAATAGATGAGTAAGACATGAAGTATAGTGACCTAGAAGATGTACTTGCACTTGAAACGAGGCAATATAGCAGAAAGCTTGAAACGAGATCAGTCAAGAACCAAAAATGCTACACCGAGTGGGAGAGAAATTTCTTTTGAGAGTTTTCAAAAGAAGCCGTGAACAAGAATTTCAATTTAGGGTTTAAAATTTTGTTTAAACAATCCCGGTTCACAAAAATGGGGGCCCACCGTGAAACATGGTGGGCCACTTCATTAACCCGAAAACTCACGAATAACTTCTTAGCCCCTTAGATGATTAAAAAAATTTAAACAAGTAATTCTCAAACTAAAAATCAAACTTAAACAAATTACTAAGACTCAATTAAAAACTAAACATAAATAAAAAATAAGAAACACACTAATCAACGAGCCTTTGTGAAATTTGCAATGGGATAATATCGTTCTATAGGTAGACCAAGGAACATTTTTCAACACATATTTTTACACAGACAGGTCAAGTGAATTGCTAATATTCAAATCCTTCTAAACTCATTCTTTAGTTTCAAACCGAGGTTTTTCACTGTGATTTAAATTATCATCTTTTGGTAGAATTAATAATGACTTAATGGGTCCCACGCTCATATCTCAGAAACCTGTAATTAAGTGTACGAAAATTATGTGAATTCTTAATGAACTGTTCAGGTAAACCTTCCCTTACTCATGATTTTTTGAGCACCTAAATAATAACTAATTGAGCATAACTAGCACGGGTTTATGCAACTATTTAGGGAATCTTTGACAATATTTGATCAAAAACATAGCACTACGGGCTTACATGTTCAGGGTCATAGTACTACGGACTTACATGCCTTGACAAGAGATCCCCTCCCGGTCACATATTCCCAAAAAGAAAAAAATATTTACAAGTATATTTATATGTACGTCTTTAGACATATATTTTTGTGTTTTTCCTATAGCACGACATTAACATTGCATGTCTTTTTGCTCAAAATTCTGCTTTGCATATTAGCTTTGCACTATCATTGAGTGTCTTTTCACCTATTGCATGTCAATGCTTGTCTTTTAACTATATAGATATATAATATTTACAAACTTATATCAAGTCAAGCTCACAACCCCCTAGTTAGTGCAACCCCAATAGAGCAAGGGTTATCCACGGTTCATCAACCTTTATGTTTAAGTTCTTGATTATTAACATGAATAGAAAATTACACTAATCTATGAGATGTCCCCCAATTAGGCCATAATATTCTTTCATTCAAGTATATCACATACAGAGCCTATCAACATATCCAACATTAATCCTAGCCTTTTCAATTTAATGCCTTACATGTGTTGATCCTTGCCTTAAGAAACGAACAATAATATCACTTCCCATTTAATTGCAAAACTTCCGACTCAGACACAAACAATATTTTTTTATTTTCTTTTAAATGAAATGACTCCTTTTGTATTTTTCTTAAGTCTAGAAATTTAAATCAGACTCTTTTTGTATTTTCTTTATTCTGAAATTTAAAGCACTCTTTTTGAATTTTTCTTTATTCTCCCCCTAAATTTGTGCGTAGAACATAAAAATATTGTACAAATTTAACTCTAAAGAAACATATTTTTGGTGACCAGTTTAATCTTTAAAACTAATCATTTTCTGGGACTTTACAAGCACATTGAATCGAGATGTATCAAACGCTTTAGTTAAGATATCTGCAACAATGTTGTCAGAATCAACCCTTTCGAGACATATGAGATTTCTCTCAAAACAGTTGCGGATAAAATGCACCTTGATATCAATATGCTTGGTTTAGAATGTTGAACCGGATTTTTCACAATTAGCACATCAACCTCATTATCACAGAAAATAGGAGTATTAAGAAAGGTCAAACCGTAATCCAACAATTGATGTTGCATCCGGATGACTTGTGAGCAACAAGCCGATGCAGCCACGTATTCAGCCTCAACAGTAGAAGTAGAGACTGTGTTGTTTCTTGCATTTCCAAGAAATTAGCCTATCCCCCAGGAATTGACATCCTCCGCTTGTAGATTTTCTGTCTAATTGACATCCTCCATAATCACTGTCACAAAAATCATACAAGTCAAAACTAGACTCTTTGGGATACCAAAGGCCATGCCGAGTCTTGGCCTTTAGATACCGAAAGATACGTTTAACAGCCGTTAAATGGGACATCTTGGGATTAGCATGATAACGAGCACCCTGACACACAGCAAACATGACATCTGGATGACCGGCTATCAAGTACATCAATGATCTAATCATAGATCTGTATTGTTTCTGATCAACAGCAACTCCATTTGTGTCAGCATCCAGAACTGGTCGTGCAGCCATAGGAGTAGAGGCAGCCTGAGCATCGGTGAATTTGAACTTGGCAACAATATCATCTATATATTTGCCTTGATGAATAAGAATGCCATCGCTTGATTGTTTAACCTGTAACCTGAGAAAGAATGTCATTTCTCCCAAAGCACTCATTTCAAACTTCTTCTCCATAACCTTTCTGAATTATGTGCATAATTCATCATTTGTGGACCCAAAAATGATATCGTCCACATAAATTTGCACAAGAATGAGATCCTCATCCACCTTTCGAACGAACAGAGTCTGATCATTAGCACCGCGAGTGTATCCATGTGCTAACAGGTGATCAGTTAGAGTAGCATACCAAGCACGAGGTGCTTGATGTAACCCATACAAAGCTTTGTCCAACTTATAAACATGGTCGGGATGATCATTATCTTCAAATCCAGGTGGTTGACACACGTATATCTCTTCTTTCATTTTTCCGTACAGAAATGCTATCTTGACATCCATTTGATAAACTGTGAAGTTCATATAAGACGCATAGGCCAAGAATATCCGTATAGCTTCCAGACGAGCAACAGGAGCAAACAATTCCTCATAATCTATCCCCTCCTGTTGATAGAACCCTTGTACAACCAATCAAGCTTTG
This sequence comes from Smallanthus sonchifolius, assembly GCA_023525975.1. NCBI lineage: Eukaryota > Viridiplantae > Streptophyta > Magnoliopsida > Asterales > Asteraceae > Smallanthus > Smallanthus sonchifolius. The sequence continues at coordinate 26,042,290 of CM042043.1, forward strand.
TTTATGATGATTACTTTGCTTTCATCTTGCTTGTTTCTAAACACCCAGCAAGCGCCAATAGCTTTCTTGCCCGGTGGCAAAGGCACCAAATCCCAAACTTTGAGTTTTGCAAACTGATTCAGCTCTTCGTGCTTTGCATCAACCCAACTCGGCTCAAGAAGAGCCATCTTGATGTTCTTTGGTTCAATTTGAGAAATAAAACATGAGTAAAGACACATGTTTATATCTCCTGCATTGCTTCTGGTTCTATCCCTGTCTGTTAGTGACCCGATTATAGTGTCAATCTGATGATCTTTAATAACTCTATGTGACGAAATGTCAGGAACATGCATCGTGAGAGGCAAATTTGTCACATTTTCTTGTATCTCTTCATTGGAATTATCGGTAGGGTCAGAAATTGGCTTCTCGGCCATACTTTCATCAGGAATCGGATCCTGGAACACAGATGAGTCTGCAGTCTTAGGTATAGTTCTGCCATCATTGACCGCTGATGTTGAATTCTCAGCCTAGTGAATCATCAGAGACATTTGTTGAAATAGGAACGTTCTCAACGTTAGATGCAGATCTTTCACCACTGTGTTGTCTGATAACTTCTGGTGGATCAACAGTAAGCGGTGGTCCGGTATAAGAATCTTCATCATCATTACTTAGACAAAATGATTCATTAGGAGACCCTGCAATTTCATCAGTACAAATGTAGGACCACACTCAACATCAGTGGGATTGTGCTTTTGCCAATCAACATAAGTTGATTCTCTAATATCTTTGGTGACCTTGTTGTAAACTCTATAAGCAGTTGTGTTAGAGCCATAGCCAACAAAGTAACATTCATCAGCCTTTTTATTGAACTTTGGTGTGGATTCTGTTTGTAATACATTACACGAACACCCAAAAGCTCTGAAGTATCCAACTCGTCGCTTCTCTTTGTAAACAGCCTCGTACGGAGCCATTTGGAGTTTCTTATTGAGAAGGACCCGGTTGAGCACATAGCATGATGTGTTTAAATCTTTTGCCCAGAAGAACAAGGGCAACTTTGACTCAGAGAGCATTGTTCTTGCTGCTTCAATGAGAGTTCCGTGCTTTCTTTCAACAACACCATTTTGCTGAGGTGTGCGAGCTGCACTGAATTGTCTTGCTATCCCTTTTTCAGTGCAAAACTGATTCAAGACAACATTTTTTAACTCAGTTCCATTATCACATCTGATTGCTTTCACCTTCACATCTCTTTGATTTTCAACCAACACAATGAAGTTCTTTATCAATTATGCAATCTCACTTTTAGTAGCAAAAAAGAAAACCCAAGAAAAACGTGAGTAATCATCAGTTATTACCAAGCAGTAAGACTTTTCCCAATGCTCATCACATTCACAGGACCAAATAAGTCCATATGAAGGAGATGAAGAATGCAGTCAATAAAATTAAACATTTTTGACTTATGGGCTTTCGGTGCTGTTTCCCTTTAGCACATACAACACATTTTTGAATTGAAAAGAACTCAGAAATAGGTAGATCACGAACATGATTACCTTTGGCAATACGGTTTAAGTTTTTCAGATTAACATGTCCAAGACGACGATGCACAGAATAGCATCAAATTCAGCTGATTTTGATAAAAGACAGGTATTTTCATAAACAGGTTTACTATTCATGTCAATAACATAAGAGTTTCCCTTACGGGGTGTCCTTAACAGAATCCATTCCTCAGGAACCACGAATCCTTGTTTTAAAATTAAACATTCTTTATTTGTGAAATGTGTTGAAAATTCTTTATCACAAATTTGGGAAACACTTAGTAAGCTATGATTTAGCTCACTGACGTAACTTACATCATGAAAACTTAAAGACCCATTAATCAAAGTACCTTTCATGCTGATTTTACCACCTTTACCTCACGCAAATGAGACATAGACTCCATTAAAGTTTTGCACATCATGAAGTAGATACATGTCCCCTGTCATGTACCTGGAACATCCACTATCAACAAACCATAGATTGTTAATAGTCCTCCTTGGGTGTTCCTGCACAATGTGCGAAATCAATTAGTCATTGGTACCCAAGCCATAGTAGATCTGGGTATTCCGTTAGCATCAATATATGATACTTCTTGCAAACACATATATGACAACAACATTTTTAGCTTTCCAAACAGGCTTAGATGGAACAGATATTTTATTTTCTTTAGCAGGCTGGGATTTGATCTTTTCCTTTTGTTTATAATTATTTTTCTTTTGCCTTTCGAAATAATTCTATCTGTTTTGCTTGCTACGTTCCAATCTCCATCAAAAGGTTTGTTGTAGAAAGAGTGATTCTTCATTGCCTCGGACTTGGTTGTCTTCATTGGCTTAGAATCCATTTGTCTATGTGACACCTTCTTATTTTGAGCATAATATGGGACATAAGGATGAACATAGTCTTTTGCTAGATGTCCTAGCTTTCCACAGGTATAACAAGATTGTCTCTTTAAGTAAGGTGTTGGTCCAAATTTTTCCGATCTGTGATGATATGAATTATCCTTCTTGTAAACTTGTTTGGGTTTTTGGTGCTGATGAACATGTCTTTGTTCAAACCTCAAATGTTGATGATCATATTTTACATAAAATTGATCCTTTGTGAAATTCTTAGATGAAGCATCTGAGGTTTGACCATTGACTTTTTGCTTAGTCACAAGTCTGGGTTTCTGGAAAACATGCTTCTCAGTTTTTCCGTGTGCTAAAGGTTTAACAAACACAGTACTGTTATGAACATGTGCATTTTCAGAACTAGCAGATTTAGAACTAGAGACATTCAAACAAATAAAAGCATGCACATAAGGCTTAGAGTTTTTCAAAACAGGAGTAACAGAAACATTGTTTTCAATTTTTTTATGATTTAACTTAAGACTGCAAACTTGTGACTTATCATCTTCATCATCCTCACTTGACCAATCCTGTATTTCTACTTGTTCTGCACATGAGATAGACGCATTAGAACTGTTCACACATTTATTATCCGAAGTCAAGGATGATGATTTGGATCCATCAGGGCATGACTTGTTATGAGTAGTTAACAGGTTGAACTCCTTTACTTGTTCCTCTATGGGAGGAGGAATAGTAGTTGTAACATCCTGATTTTTATTATTCATATTTCAATCCAATGTAATGCAATTTCGAATTCAATACTCGTGCACTATCTCATTTATTTTCTCGCCGTAAATTAAATGCAATGATTCTATACTAATTCGCATATTTTACTCGGTTATATAAATTTTAACACTATACAAGAAACCATTTTATTCAAACTTATCAAATCTGAAAAGTCAAGGACTAAAATTGAAAAATGTCAACAAACCCTAATTAGCACGGTCGTGCTTCGTCCTAGCACGGTCGCGCCAAGTGCCTCGGCACGATCGCGTGACTGGTCCTGGAACGATCGCGCCCGGTGCCTAGGCACGGTCGCGCCTCTCTTGGGCACGGTCGCGTCTGCGTAGCAGTTGAAACGTAAATGCAGTTTAATCACCCAATCATTTGAAATCCGTAACAGTCGTCCGTTTCTTTTCCCCTAAACGAATGAATCAACTATCGAATTCCTCAAACGCCTCAGTTCATATTACCAATTTCGAAAAACTCTCTCAAGCTTTCCAAGAAACAAAAATCCGCTGTTCGATCCGAATCCTCTCAATCCAGCAGCAGAAACTCGATACTCAATCATCCCTGAAGTTCCCAGACTATTTGGATTGGCCGGAGTTGCAGTAAAGATCGCCGGAACACAAGTCGTCGACGCCGGAACTCTTTCTTGCCATCTCTATCAATCCTCTACTGTTTCGGGTAATTGAAATCATTTATTTCAGTTAAGTAGTCTCTGTATCGAAAGCCCCTATTCAATTTGGGCTTCCATTATAGAAATCGATCCGAATCAGAACTCATGCTTTATTAAAAATGATTTAATCGAACCCCTACTTAAACGCGATGTGCATACAATTAGATTATATGAAAAGACTCGTAATAACCAATTAATCAAAAGTCCTAACAATTCCAACGTTTAAAATACAAGAATTGGTAAATTCGTGTCTGATTTGGAAAAGACACGGTCGCGCTAATCATCTAGCACGGCCGTGCCTCATCGAGCGCGGTCGTGCCGACTAGCAGCGTGGTCGTGTCCTCCTGTCCAGACCTTGTCATGCCCTCTGGGCTAGTCTCTGTTGTGTCTAAGGATCATAGACACGACCGTGCCGGTCCAAGACACGGTCGTGCCTGTTGACTTATCTAGATTGTGCTCCTTTTGATCAACCCGGTCGCGCCCCGACTAGCGCGGTCGCGCCCGTGGGTTGAGCACGATCGTGCCCTTCCGAGGCACGGTCGTGTGAGACTCAGAACCTTTTAACAGAATTATAAATTTTATATTTTTCAATCAATAAATGTTTCAAATTTTATAAAAAATATGTTTTCTGTATTTGAAGAGATAAATATTATTTATTTAAAAGTTTAATTAAAAGTTTATAAAAATTAAATTAATATTTATTATCTTACACTTAAATGATATCTTAAATAATTAAGTTATAAAATTTATAAATAAATGAGATAATGATTATTTATTTAATTTACACTTTAAATCAAAATCATTTATTTATTTATACTGAATTACAATTAATATTTACATTATTTCATAAACTATAATTATATATTTATTAAATTCAAACCAAATTAAATTGTTTCAAATATATTTTACTTCAAACTCTATATAATTTATTCAATACTATTTTTAATACAAATCAATAGTTTTATACCCAAATTCAACTTTCATTTTAGACTTAAACCTTATGCACTATTTGATACAACATACATTACTCTTTAGGTTGATTTGTGCACTCGAGGATCTTTATTTTTCTATCTATTATCCTTGTTCGCTACACCTCCTTATCAAGTGAGTATTCACAACCCCTTTTTACTCTTTTACACTTTTGGGGTAGAACATGAACTCTATACTCATTACACATTACACATTTACGCAAACAACACAAGTGCAAAAATCCTATTTACATACATGTGTGCAAAAATTTGAGCTTTGTGCCCGAGTGCTAGGTGTGCTAACCTCTTGTATGCGATTATGTGCAATCATTAACTTTTCAAGCCGACGGTTTTCAATGATGGATCTATTGAGTCTGACAAACCCACCCATGGTACGCGGTGATTGAAACCGACAACACAATTTGTTTTGCATGCTAGTTACAAGGTTTGATTATACATTGGTTACACAATAGTTGCTCCCCATAAACGCCTTATTTATCATGTCATGTAAAGGATTTGTTTTCAATTATATGCTATCTATATACAACTGTGTTATACTCACCAACTTTTTAGTTGACTTTATTTTATTCATGTTTCAGGCCCCAATATGTGAGATTGATTCAAGACGTGTTCAACATAGGATTTGGACTTAGCAATTTAAATCAAGAACTTTATGAATTATTTTATGTATCTTGTTTGAATTTGGTTTTGTACTTGGATTATTTGAAATGCAATTTGACTTTAATATATTTCAATTTAGTCAACCATGTGCTATGAACAGTCTTACATGTCCCGCCCCGATGATTCCGCCATCGGTCGGGGTGTGACAGATTGGTATCAGAGCCTTGGTTATAGGGAATTAGGTTATTAGACACCTTGACCTAGACTATAACTTTAGGACACCCACTTATACTATGCTTCATGATTTTTGTGCTATGTGTTACATGCTATGTGCTATATGTTATATGTTACATGTTTAGTATGATTACTTACTATTGCATTATGATGACTTATGTGTTTTAAATCCATGACTTATTAGGATATTTTTAATAATTAAATAAATAATATCCTTTCCTATATTCTAAAACCTCATAATATTTCCATCTTCTTTTCTATCATTATCCTTTCTAAGCATGTGGAAAATTCTTGAAGCAAAAATCTTTAAAATTTTTATTTCTTCGTTAAGGTTTTTAAACTTGTTAAATTATTTGAGGACACGTGCAATCTGGAAGGGTGACACCTGTATTTTGGGTTTTCTGTCTAGGAAAGCATTTCGCATAAATCCCAATCAACCGAGGGACCCGTATGCTTTCCTGGGAATTCCCGAGATGAGTGTTTACTTATAGGCTAAAGCATGTCTCCTTGAAAATTTTATAAGTTTAATTAACCTTAATGTGCCATGGTATTCAAGTGATTTTGTCACTTTTGAGTACAATCCAAACTAAGAATATCTACTTTATTTTGTATCTCATTCTATTAAATCCTATCAAATCTCATAAGTTCTCACAATTTTTCTTGTCTTGTGACAATCTGTAGAATGCCTCCTCGTCGTGCTCCCGCAACCAACGCCAACACCGACATTGCTGCTATTCTCACCCAATTGGTGACACAACTCACCCAAGCCAATGGTGCCACCAATGGCAACAATGGTGGAAATGGAAGCAATAGTGGTAATAATGGTGGAAATGGTGGAAATGGTGGTAACAATCCATCTCAATGCACCTTCAAGCACTTCAATTCGTGCAATCCCCTAAAGTTTTATGGAACCAAAGGAGCTACTGGACTCCTTCAATGGTTTGAAAGCATTGAGAATACCTTTCTCAATAGTGATTGTCCCGACAACCTCCGTGTTCGTCATGCTACAAGTGTCCTACAAAAACGGGCACTTACATGGTGGAATGGGGAGAAAAGAAATAGGGGTGTTGACATAGCTATGGCCTTACCTTGGGACGAGGTCAAAAGGCTTATGACCGAGGAGTTCTGTCCTCGAAATGAAGTGAAAAAGTTGGAAGCTGAATTTTGGGATCTTGCCCAAGATAGTGGGGAAAGCTTAGCATATACAACTCGGTTCCATGAGTTGAGTCTTCTAGTGCCCCACATGGTCACTCCGTTATCCCGTTGTATCAAAAAGTACATTGGTGGGCTACCAAGACAAATCCAAGATACTGTCTTAGGTAGAAATCCTGCTACTTTGGAAGATGCCATCCGCCTGTCTGCTACCCTAACTGATAATCATGTAAAAGCTGGAACTCTTACCAAAAAGGGTTCTAAGAAAGTTTCTGAAACCGTAACCCCTCCTGCTCACAACAAAGAAGCCACAACCGAGCCCTCTCGCAATAATAGAAAGAGGAAAGTTAGAAATTTCGCTGTGGTTACTCCTGCTGTTCCCGTCAACCAAGCTGCACCTATGGTTCAAGCACCGGTCAAAAAACCATATGGTGGAATTTACCCACTTTGTGCCACCTGCAACTACCATCATCCCCAAAACATCCCATGTCGCCTTTGTACTTATTGTGGGAGATATGGTCATACGGTTAGTGTTTGTAGGACCAAAGCTCTTACGGGCCAAGTCAACCCTCCAAACCGAACCGTACCTCAAGTGGCTAACCAAGGTGCTCCCGCCATTGCTAATGGGCGTGCTTGCTATGAGTGTGGTGACCCGAACCATTTTCGTGATCAATGTCCAAGACTTGCAAATGCTAGGCAAGGTGGAGCTCGTGGGCGTGCGTTCAACATAAACGCCAACGAAGCTCAAGCCAACAATGACGTGGTCAATGGTACGTTTCTTGTTAATAGTCAATATGCCTCCATTTTATTCGATACCGGAGCCGATAAAAGTTTTGTGTCACTTAATTTTGAACCTTTACTTGCAAAGACTCGGTCTCAATTAGAGAAAACATTTACCGTTGAAGTAGCAAATGGTGACACCCTTACAATTGACTCCATAATTTATGATTGCTCCTTAGAACTAAATGACCATTCATTCCCAATCAACCTTGTTCCAATGCCACTAGGAAATTTTGATATCATCATAGGTATGGATTGGCTATCAAATCATCATGCCGAAGTCATTTGCTTTGAAAAGTGTATCCAAATTCCGCTACCATCGGGAGAAACCTTAAGAGTTTTTGGTGAAAAGCCTTGCAAGGGACTTAAGTTGATGTCGTGTACTACCGCCCAAAAGTACTTATGAAAAAAGTACATTGCTTTCTTAGCTCACATTGTTCAAAAGGATGTCAAGGAGAAGGGTATCCAAGACATTCCCATTATTCGAGATTTTCCTGAGGTTTTTCCTAAGGATTTATCCGGTCTTCCTCCCGTTCGTCAAGTAGAGTTCCGCATTGATCTTATACCTGGAGCTAACCCCGTTGCTAGAGCTCCCTATCGTCTTGCACCTTCTGAAATGCAAGAACTTGCAAGTCAACTTCAAGAACTCTCCGACAAGGGATTCATCCGTCCGAGTCATTCACCGTGGGGTGCACCCGTCTTATTTGTTAAGAAGAAGGATGGATCATTCCGTATGTGTATTGACTACCGCGAACTCAACAAGCTTACTATCAAGAACCGTTACCCTTTGCCTAGGATCGATGACCTCTTTGATCAACTTCAAGGTTCTACATGTTTCTCAAAGATTGATCTTCGATCCGGTTATCATCAGCTTCGTGTTCAAGAAGATGACATTCCTAAGACTGATTTTCGAACAAGGTATGGTCATTTCGAGTTCATGGTTATGCCTTTCGGGTTAACCAATGCACCCGCAGTTTTCATGGATCTCATGAACCGTGTGTGCAAACCGTACCTTGATAAATTCGTGATCGTTTTCATTGACGATATCTTAATCTATTCCAAGACTAAAGCCGACCATGAAGAACACCTTAGATTGGTTTTGGACCTTTTAAAGAGAGAACAACTATATGCCAAGTTCTCCAAGTGTGAATTTTGGCTAAAAGAAGTTCAATTTCTTGGTCACATCGTCAACGACAAGGGTATTCATGTTGATCCTACTAAGATTGAAACGATTAAGAATTGGTATGCCCTGAAGACTCCTACCGAAGTTCGTTCGTTTCATGGTCTTGCAGGTTATTATCGTCGTTTCATCTCAAACTTCTCAAAGATTGCTGTCCCTCTTACCGCTTTGACCCATAAGGGTAAAACTTATGAATGGGGACCGAAATAAGAAGAAGCTTTCCAAACCCTCAAGCAAAAGTTGTGCAATGCTCCCATATTGACTCTCCCCGATGGAAATGATGATTTAGTTGTCTATTGTGATGCTTCTAACCAAGGTCTTGGTTGTGTTCTCATGCAACGAGGCAAGGTAATCGCTTATGCATCAAGGCAACTCAAAGTTCATGAGAAGAATTATACGACGCACGATCTCGAGTTAGGTGCGGTCGTATTCGCGTTAAAGATTTGGAGACATTACCTATATGGCACAAAATGTGTGGTATTCACCGACCACAAAAGTCTTCAACATATCTTCAACCAAAAGGAACTTAATATGAGGCAACGACGTTGGGTCGAACTCCTTAACGACTACGACTGCGAGATTCGTTACCATCCCGGCAAAGCGAATGTTGTAGCCGATGCTTTGAGTCGAAAGGACCATGTTATGCTTCATTGTGCCCGTATTCAAACCGATATTCAAACCCGTATTTTAGAAGCTCAGCACGTCTCGGTAACCGAGGGTAATATGTATGAAGAAATGTCATGTGGTGTTGAACTCCTTCTTGAATCAAAGCCCAATGGCTTACTCTACTACTTGAACCGTATTTGGATTCCCGATCGCGACGATCTCCGTACATTTCTCATGAACGAGGCTCATAAGACTCGTTATTCTATTCATCCTGGTGCGGATAAAATGTACCAAGATCTTCGCCAACTTTATTGGTGGCCCGGTATGAAGAAAGACATTGCTCTTTATGTGGCCAAATGCTTAACCTGTTCCAAAGTCAAAGCTGAACATCAACGTCCATCTGGTTTACTCGAACAACCAGAAATTCCCGTGTGGAAATGGGAGAATCTAGCTATGGATTTCATTACCAAGCTCCCTCGCACCTCGAGTGGTTATGATAGTATTTGGGTGATCATTGATCGACTCACCAAATCTGCCCACTTCTTGCCTATACGTGAAGACTTCAAAGTGGAGAAACTAGCCCGAATTTACATTGATGAAATTGTGAGCCGTCATGGTGTTCCCTTGAACATAATATCCGATAGAGATGCTCGGTTCACTTCTCGATTTTGGCAATCTCTCCAAAAGGCTCTTGGTACTCGATTGGATTTGAGCACGGCTTACCATCCGCAAACTGATGGTCAAACTGAGCGAACAATCCAAACTCTTGAAGACATGCTTAGAGCTTGTGTAATCGATTTTGGTGGCAATTGGGATTCACATTTATCCCTTATTGAGTTTTCTTACAACAATAGCTACCACACAAGTATCAACATGGCTCCATTCGAAGCTCTCTATGGTCATAAGTGTCGTTCTCCTATCTGTTGGAGTGAGATTGGTGAAACACAAATCACTGGTCCCGAGTTAATTCAAGAAACATCCGACAAGATTATTCAAATCCGTGACAATATTCGAGTAGCGAGGAGTCGGCAAAAGAGTTATGCCGACAAACGTCGAAAACCCTTGGAATTCCAAGTCGGTGACCTTGTTCTTCTAAAGGTGTCTCCATGGAAGGGCGTGATCCATTTTGGAAAGAAAGGCAAGTTAGCACCTCGTTATGTTGGTCCATTCAAGATCCTTGAAAGGATTGGGAAAGTGGCTTACAAACTCGAGTTACCTCCATCTCTTGGCAATGTGCATCCTACATTTCATATATCTAATCTGAAGAAGTGTCTCGCTGATGAAAATCTCCATATACCGCTTGACGACGTGCGCATTGATGAAACGATGCACTTCGTTGAGAAGCCGGTGGAAATTATGGATCGTGAAGTCAAACAACTCAAGCGAAGTCGCATTCCTATTGTCAAAGTTCGTTGGGAATCTAAGCGTGGTACTGAGTTCACTTGGGAACGAGAAGACCAAATGAAGCTCAAGTACCCTCATCTTTTTACTGATAATGTTGTTTCCTCTAACTAAATTTCGGGACGAAATTCTCTCAACATGGGGAGACTGTAACATCCTGATTTTTATTATTCATATTTCAATCCAATGTAATGCAATTTCGAATTCAATACTCGTGCACTATCTCATTTATTTTCTCGCCGTAAATTAAATGCAATGATTCTATACTAATTCGCATATTTTACTCGGTTATATACATTTGAACACTATACAAGAAACCATTTTATTCAAACTTATCAAATCTGAAAAGTCAAGGACTAAAATTGAAAAATGTCAACAAACCCTAATTAGCACGGTCGTGCTTCGTCCTAGCACAGTCGCGCCAAGTGCCTCGGCACGATCGCGTGACTGGTCCTGGAACGATCGCGCCCGGTACCTAGGCACGGTCGCGCCTCTCTTGGGCACGGTCGCGTCTGCGTAGCAGTTGAAACGTAAATGCAGTTTAATCACCCAATCATTTGAAATCCGTAACAGTCGTCCGCTTCTTTTCCCCTTAACGAATGAATCAACTATCGAATTCCTCAAACGCCTCAGTTCATATTACCAATTTCGAAAAACTCTCTCAAGCTTTCCAAGAAACAAAAATCCGCTGTTCGATCCGAATCCTCTCAATCCAGTAGCAGAAACTCGATACTCAATCATCCCTCAAGTTCCCAGACTATTTAGATTGGCCGGAGTTGCAGTAAAGATCGCCGGAACACAAGTCGTCGACGCCGGAACTCTTTCTTGCCATCTCTATCAATCCTCTACTGTTTCGGGTAATTGAAATCATTTATTTCAGTTAAGTAGTCTCTGTATCGAAAGCCCCTATTCAATTTGGGCTTCCATTATAGAAATCGATCCGAATCAGAACTCATGCTTTATTAAAAATGATTTAATCGAACCCCTACTTAAACGCGATGTGCATACAATTAGATTATATGAAAAGACTCGTAATAACCCATTAATCAAAAGCCCTAACAATTCCAACGTTTAAAATACAAGAATTGGTAAATTCGTGTCTGATTTGGAAAAGACACGGTCGCGCTAATCATCTAGCGTGGCCGTGCCTCATCGAACGCGGTCATGCCGACTAGCAGCGCGGTCGTGTCCTCCTGTCCAGACCTTGTCATGCCCACTGGGCTAGTCTCTGTTGTGTCTAAGGATCATAGACACGACCGTGCCGGGCCAAGGCACGGTCGTGCCAGTTAACTTATCTAGATTGTGCTCCTTTTGATCAACCCGGTCGCGCCCCGACTAGCGCGGTCGCGCCCGTGGCTTGAGCACGATCGTGCCCTTCCGAGGCACGGTCGTGTGAGACTCAGAACCTTTTAACAGAATTATAAATTTTATATTTTTCAATCAATAAATGTTTCAAATTTTATAAAAAATATGTTTTCTGTATTTGAAGAGATAAATATTATTTATTTAAAAGTTTAATTAAAAGTTTATAAAAATTAAATTAATATTTATTATCTTACACTTAAATGATATCTTAAATAATTAAGTTACAAAATTTATAAATAAATGAGATAATGATTATTTATTTAATTTACACTTTAAATCAAAATCATTTATTTATTTATACTGAATTACAATTAATATTTACATTATTTCATAAACTATAATTATATATTTATTAAATTCAAACCAAATTAAATTGTTTCAAATATATTTTACTTCAAACTCTATATAATTTATTCAATACTATTTTTAATACAAATCAATAGTTTTATACCCAAATTCAACTTTAATTTTAGACTTAAACCTTATGCACTATTTGATACAACATACATTACTCTTTAGGTTGATTTGTGCACTCGTGGATCTTTATTTTTCTATCTATTATCCTTGTTCGCTACACCTCCTTATCAAGTGAGTATTCACAACCCCTTTTTACTCTTTTACACTTTTGGGGTGGAACATGAACTCTATACTCATTACACATTACACATTTACGCAAACAACACAAGTGCAAAAATCCTATTTACATACATGTGTGCAAAAATTTGAGCTTTGTGCCCGAGTGCTAGGTGTGCTAACCTCTTGTATGCGATTATGTGCAATCATTAACTTTTCAAGCCGACGGTTTTCAATGATGGATCTATTGAGTCTGACAAACCCACCCATGGTACGCGGTGATTGAAACCGACAACACAATTTGTTTTGCATGCTAGTTACAAGGTTTGATTGTACATTGGTTACACAATAGTTGCTCCCCATAAACGCCTTATTTATCATGTCATGTAAAGGATTTGTTTTCAATTATATGCTATCTATATACAACTGTGTTATACTCACCAACTTTTTAGTTGACTTTATTTTATTCATGTTTCAGGCCCCAATATGTGAGATTGATTCAAGACGTGTTCAACATAGGATTTGGACTTAGCAATTTAAATCAAGAACTTTATGAATTATTTTATGTATCTTGTTTGAATTTGGTTTTGTACTTGGATTATTTGAAATGCAATTTGACTTTAATATATTTCAATTTAGTCAACCATGTGCTATGAACAGTCTTACATGTCCCGCCCCGATGATTCCGCCATCGGTCGGGGTGTGACAGTAGTACAATTTGCATTGAAAGGAGGATGAGTATTATGATACCCTAACCCCTTGCTACCATTGCATGATTTATGCAGTTGTGTTTCAAGCATATCAATCACTTTATTAGATTGACCAAAAAAATCTACTCTAAATTTGGCCTCGGCAAAGTATGATTTTGCCTTTTCCAATTCAGTGGTCAATCTAGCAATTTCTTCCTTAGCATCAGTGAGCAAACAACATTTTGTACTAAGTTGTGATTTTAGAAGAGACACATCCTTTTTACTTGCTTCAATTGCTTCTTTATATTCTTTTTTTAATTTAAGAATTTTTATTTTGTAATATTTTAAATTATCCATTTCAAAAATCAAATCAGCATTGTGTTTTCTGTAGAGTTCTACTTTATTTATGCATGATTGAGACCATAGATCAGCAATTACCTCATGTGGAGCTGACATGATACGGTAGAAGACTCTCCAACAATATCTACCATAAAAGCATGATTCAAATTAAGCTCTTTGAGTTGATCTCCCCAGTCATATCCTCCTGTCTGCTGACTGATTAAAGCCATGGAGTTAGCAACATTGTTTCCTCCAAAAGATGATCCAGCTTCACTTCCTCTTTGCTCCTTTGGTTTAGTACATTCCCTGGCAAAGTGACCAGGTTTATGACAGTTGTAGCAGCGAAGATTTGACTTGTTGAAACCAATCTTTTTCCCTGTATCTTCACTCCATCTGCATTTTCCAGTCTTGTTGATGAAGTTTTTAGCTCTAAAAACTGCCATAGCCAGTTGCCAAGAAATATCCAGCTCCTCCACGTCCTCTGGATGTATTTGATTCAGCTAAGCAGTGAGAACCTCTGAAGGTGATAAATTTCCTGAGACAAATGCTGCATAACAATTCATGATTCCGGTGCATAGAGATGCATTCACTTCAATTAGCTTAGCGTGTTGAGCAGAATAAGCTTGCTGCTCAGGAGCAGATGTCTTAGCATTAGAAACAACACCAGGAGTCACATCTCCATATCTAGAACCTCCCTGTGATACACTTGAAAGAAATGCACTATTATTGCTCTGTGCACCTGCAGAGTTTATTGTATTCACATGATTAACTTTCCTCTGCTGGTCATCAAGATCATATGACTTGATGATAGAAATCAAATCATTCAGGGTGATTTGGTTTAGATCTTTAGTTCTTTTTAATAAAGAAACATTCCAATCCCAGCTTTGTGGCAAATCATTTAATAGCTTCCTATTCAGATCACCATCACTCAACACAATCTGAGCACCCCTCATTTGTGACACTAACTTTGTAAACCTCTGTAACTGAGCTTCAAGAGTTTCACTCAAAACATGATTAAACATATTAAACTGCTGGAGAATCATTTCTTTCCTACTTGCCTTCATATCATCATTCCCTTCAAAAGCCTGAGCTAGAGACTCCCAAAGCTGCTTAGCAGAAGTACATTCTTTAAAGTTATGGGCTATATCAGGTGATAATGCCATAGTCAAAGATGCTAAAGCTTTTAAGTCTCTTTCAACCAGATCAAAATCTTCATTAGTATAATTTTCTATCTACTTTGGTACCATCTTCTTTGTCATATGTAGGGATTTGTGGTCCCTTGAGTTTACTTCTCCACATCTTGGCCTCAAATAACAGAACATGATTTTGAAACCTAAATTTCTAGTCCACATAATCTTCCGCACAGGTAAGTTTGGGCGGTGTGGTACTTGTACCAATTTGCAAATCTAACAAGCTATTTAGATTCATGGTAAGTTGTTGAGTGTTCATCTTGTCAGAGTATTAGGTCCTTGATCAAACCTGAAAATTAGTTAAAAATGAACCCGTGAACTTGTGTGATACTGTGAACTAGACTTAACCCCGTGAGATCAATCCAACACCGTGAACTATTTGAAACCCGTGAACTGTTGAGAACCCGTAAACAAGGAAGTAAAACCCATGAACTTTCAAGATCCCGTGAACTTGTAACAAAGCCGTAAACCCTTAACACGACCGTGAACTAGTTTCCAACCGTGAATTATCCAGAACACGGGAATAGTTAACACCCGTGAACATAACTCGTATAGCAATACCGTGAAGATCACCTGATTTTATCCCGTGAATCAAGCGTGGACTTGATTCTAATTCCAAAAATAAACCCGAAAAACTTGGATTTCAAAATTTGAATCCCAAGAAAACATCTTTGTCTCTTTCTCTTTCCCGATGAACACGATGAATGATTCCAATCAGTTTTTGATGAAATCCACCCAAACTCCTTCTCCAACAGCAGAAATATGACAGCGATTTCATGAAAATAGTAATAATTTCTCGATTCTTAGCAAAAAAGATGAAAAATAGACACAAACACAACCGATTCGTAACGGAAATCAACCTAAAATAGTAAACACTACCTCAAATCGTAATTCTTGGATAGTTGATATCCAAAACCGAGCCTTTGAATAACTTCAATGGCTCTGATACCAATTGTAAATCCCAAATCTAATGGATCTTCGAATAACACACACACGATATCTAGTCTCATAATCAATAGGCGGAAACTAATGATTGTGGTGATTCAACAACAAGAAATCAATGTAAAACACCTTGTATTAATCAAGAGAATTACAAAGAAAATGATAACACAAAAACCGCTTACCTCACACGGTTAGGGTATACATGTATATATACCTAGTCTAAACCACTAGGCCTTTGCACATATACTCGGCCCTAAGGCCGGCCTAAATTACCCAAACCGTGAACCCTAGTTCAAGGTTACACAACACAAAAACAAAAGCTTAATCATAAACAACCTAGGTCCAACAATATCACTATATTTAATCCCCAAAACTCTGATCAACTCATCATAATTCCTCCGTGAGACCGTAGTTTAACAAGTTCACCCACACTGGATCGTCCTTGACCCATTCAGAAACGAAAGGCTTGAACGGGCCCCACGCATGCACATACACGTGCCATGCAAACTCTAAACCACAAGAACGCACGTACAAGGACAGGGATCCAATCACACATGCATGCAGTGCAAGGTAAAACCCTAACCATGCAAATCATATGATTTTATGTCGAGTCCTCCTTGAATGGACGCTAAGCAAAACCCTAGTCGGGTAAATCCTATCCGGTTCCGTTATCATGTCGTCTCCCCCACCATGCTCCACCGAGCACACCATCGCCGTCTCCTTTACTATGACAACTCTCGCGGCTAACACCACCACCAACACTATCGGCTTCATTCGAACCCATCCTCCCCGCCGGAAGCACCACTCTCGTTGTCTCCATCTTTTGTGTTAAAGCATGAATTTGTAATTGTAGCAAAAGTTCTAAGTGTATATGTATCGAACAGGTTAAGTTCGCCTAAGGGAATGTTTAGGCGAACTTACTAAGTTCGCCCATAGAGTTATGGGCGAACTTAAGACTCAGTTTGCCTATAAATAGAACATTAAGTTGTTCATTTGTAGTAAGCAATGCTAGAGATAGCATACACAGAGAGGGAGTGATTCTCCGTGTGAAGTGAGTCACAATCCCTAGGTAGAGCTCACCTAGGGATTGCAATTTGAGCTTAAACATATAGATATACACTTCTTCGGTATTGTAATCTGTGATGATGACTTCGTTATCGATTATATACACGTTCGATTTTGTTTCATCTCTATTCTATGTTCGTGTTTGTGTTTGATTCACTTCATGCTTCCGTCTCAATGCGAATCGTCGAGTAATGCGTTTGATCTTGGTTATTCTAATCGTTAGAAGACGCCACAGGGACCTATAGTTTACCGTCGTAGAACGCCACCACATGCAGCACCGCCGTCGCCTTCCCGCGTCTCCGCGCATCACCTTTAACCATCCCCATAGCCAATTCTGTTGTTGGTTTACCATCCCAGACGAGCCCCACCTTTACCGCCACCACCGTGCATCTTCATAACCTTCGCAGTCGGACATCACCACTCTTGCGTGCCACCACCACCATCACACTTAGCCGTAGAAGACTGCTTCTCCTCGACGCCACCATAACCATTGAGCACCATTCTCATCACTGTCAAACCCTACCCGAAGTGTGCAAGAACATGGATAAGAAATAGGAAAATTTACACTTAGGGAGTTAGGGATTACCTAGTCGAATCTCAGAAGCCGCTGCTCGATACCGTCGTTGGGCCGTCACCGTTTATTCCTATCCGGTCACCCCCATCCTTGTTGATTTCTCCCTTTGCACCTCAAATCCTGCCGTCAAACACCTAGGGTCACAAACGACCCTAGGGTTTGCGTTAAATGGGTTCTTATACCACTAGGTTGTACACTCGGGTCCCTGTGCTTACTCTTTTAAGCATTTCGACCTTGATCTACTTTCTTAACAATTAACCGCCCCCTTTTTCCTGGTGTAAACGCACCTCTTACAACTACCCTGTTCAACATAACCAGGAATAATTATTCGGGTCGTCCTCAAACCCGAACCGCTATAATACGAATTTTCAGGATGTTACAAGTCTACCCCCTTAAAAGAGGATTCATCCTCGAATCCTACGTCGGTACGAACCAGCATGACTTATCCCTCCACTCTCACTTGTGCACCAAGTCCTTTTGGTGTCAAGCATTCACCTTTACTCATAACAAATCTAACACTTGGCTTTGCAATTCGACCACCACCTTTGGTGTTCAAATAAGTCTGCTACGTTACCCGCTTTCGACCTTGGGAATTGTAGGTTCCTCCTACACATTCCCTCGTCTCTCATCCTCTACTTATGGCACAACATTGTCAATTAGTTGCTTACTTATCACATTTCGCTGCTCCTTTTTATAACACTGATGATGTCGTTATTCATATGGTTATCTCTAAGTAAAGTTCCTTGCTTTTCATAGTTAGGATCATTCGTCATCCTTCTCATCTCGCACTCTAATTGTCATCCAGTAATGATTCCTCAAAACTCAGGCACCATCGCCTTGCTCATAAAAGTACTTCCCATTGTCCTCCTCGTAGTAAATATTACCACGCCTCTTGTATCCTACCTTGACAAAATTCTCTATATCGAACGCATTCCATGGGGATCCTTCTGTTACCACTTTTACCTCGTGCTGGAATCTTCAGCGTCGTCATCTTGATCACGTCGTAACTATCTTCGATCAAGCGTCCACGCAACACTTTCATCACCAACTCTCATAACTCCACCCATTGGCTTCGTGCTCCAAATTTATGAGATATAAGAAAAGACATCTCATAAGAGCACCTCGCCGATCGTCTAGAAAATGTCAAAACTCCCCGCATCACCTTAGTGTGTCAACGCCGAGAAAACATCAGGATAGAAACACTATGCCTAACCATCCCCGCCACCCGTCCTATGCACGACTAAGCGTGTACTAAAAGGACTCGTAACGTCAGGTCATAATAACAAAACTCATCATGTTCAAAGTATATATAGGTATAGCACCTCAACTCTCTAACTCGCACCAAATGCACACATAACTAGCTACACTTAAGCGGATCTACGTGTATACAATATAACCTCGTCATGTATAGACACACAAACTCCTGAACTCTACTTTCTAATCATTAGAACGGTCGCCCTTGCCACACATCATCACATACTCACACAGAGTTCACAAGGTTGTACCCATACGAGTCGTACCAATGGTTCATGAGAACACACTACTCAGTCTAGACACCTGACCTCGCCCTACACTTTTATACACATAATATATATACTCACAATCTCACACGGGACTTTGTCCTGAACATTTACACCTACTAAAGATGTATCATTATTACTCCTCATATGACCCCGTCCTGAATACTCTCACAAGCTGCAATGCACCCATTGCACCTCAAACCTCACCTAGACATTAACACATAGGTAGCACTATCTTAAAACCGTATACACAAACAAATTCAAAACTGATGTATATATAAGTGTACTCACACCACCTAATCAACCATGCTCTAGTATCACAACAAAAATCACATGTAATGCTAACTCGCATCATTTATAATGCAATCATACAATCACACCATGCCGCACATATTCAATCAAAGAAGATTACGTCAAAGATCAAATCAAGCATTTGTCACAGAAGATTATACTCTGCATGATGAAAGATATATATTTATTAAATTGAGAGGGAGAATTATACACAATGCACTATTTTTCCCTTAACTAAGTTTTTTCCTGATGATTTTTCTTGGAAAAGTTTTTTACGAGGCAACATAACTGATCTAGTAGTATCATTTTATATTTTTCAGTCCTGAAGTACCGACTTAACATCATCATGAAATATGTTGTAATAGTGTATAACAGCAGTAATATGTTTGGGGGAGTGTTATGAAACTCCCACTTTCACACACTTAATACAAATATTACAACCACATTAGTAATACATTTATTATAGAGTCGGTTTCAATCTATACCACTATATATATTGTGTATGTAAACCAAACTATTGGACGTGAATAATATGAAGCTTTCTCTCATCTTCTCTATTTGTTTCTAATAAAAATGACTATTTTTATATAATAATTATTAACTAAGCTTCTAGGTTTGCACTGTTCAACTCATGTTGAATGTTTTAGTTGTTAATTAGTCATTTTCAAATATTAAAAATAATAATGAGCGCCACAATATCAATCAAATTTGTCTAATTCTGTCACAACAGAAAAACTTAATATATTTATACTAATTTACCTTTTAATTACTTATAAAACTGTCTTAACTATTTAAAAAACACCTTTTATCAACGGAAAAACTTAATATATTTATACTAATTTACCTTTTAATTACTTTTAAAACTGCCTTAACTATTTAAAAAACACCTTTTATCAATGTTTGTTTATTAAGTTTAATATACTAAATAGAAAATATGTGAAAATAAAATAATATTAGATAATTGGTAAAGAGATATGGGAATAAAAAGGAAAGTGAGTTGAAAGAAAAAACAAAAGCATAATTAATAATTATTATTTTAGTATTAACATCATTGATATTTTTTACGAGTAAAATACGTCCAGTAAGTAAAAAACAAAAACACTAATTAGACAAACATTTGTAATAAAATATATATGGAAAATGTAATTATTAAATCATCACATAATTCACAGAGTTTTTCTATATTATATCTCTTAACTTCGATCCCTATTCTAATAAAAAAAACTAAATCTTTTGTCACTTGTCATTATCATGTTCATCCTCACAACTTTTTTCCCCTCAAAACCTGTCGAGTCATATCTTATATATAAACTGTTGTCATTTATTGTATGTTTAAACAGTTTTAGACTAGTTTACTTTATGTCATTTCATTAAGTGTAATTTCAGTTTTCTGTAATTTACTGTTTTATTAGCTAAGTCTGGGCCATCGAAACTACTTAGTTTCGATTGAGTTTGTTCAATCGAAACTAGTAGTTTCGATAGATGGTAGTTTCGACAGTCTATGTATCACTTGTAAATGGTCAATCGAAACTAGTAGTTTCGATTGAACATAGTTTCGATACCTGTCACTACTATAAATAGCCTAGTTTGAGAATGTTTAGGGTGTGAATAGCGGCTGTAACCCTGAACCTTCTCTTTCACATTGTTCTTGAATCAATACAATTTGCAGTTGTTTATGCACTGTGTTCTTACATTTTCATACCATTTGCGTGTTGATTCATAGTGTGGTTAGCCGGTTATCTTCACCAATACTGTTTCTATCATCTGTTTCACCACCATACACATAGTTTCCGCCTGTGTGTGTGTGTGTAATCGATCAAATCAGTGATTTAAAGTGAAATCTGGACCTACAATTGGTATCAGAGCTTTATGCTCTAGTTTTTTGAGTGTTATCAGGTTTATTGATCGATTCTAGGTGTTTACTGAGGGTATTCGAAGCTTATTTTGGTTTTTTTTTTGCACATCTATTCTCGGAAGTACTGGTTTATTGATTGACGGCTACTGTTTCATCGATTTCCAAGGGTTTTTGCTCGTATTTTCAGAATCAGTGGTTGGATTAGTGATCAGGAGGGTTAGCTGAAGGTTTTCGCTGGATTGATTTGTCATTTCTGGACTATTGATTTCTGGAGCTTGTCATCAATGGAGTATTTCTGAGCTTGGAGAAGAAGGCATCGAAACTACCGGGGACAGTTTCTGATTTCTGTTGATCATCGAAACTTCTTGTCTACATTTTGTCGGGAGAAGGTACTATCGAAACTAGATTTTTGTCTTATCTCTATAGAAACTGTGGTTATCGAAACTTGCCTGTGAAATTTTCAGTATCGAAACTAGTTGTTTCGATAAAAGCTGTCTTATCGAAACTAGTTGTTTCGATAAAAGCTGTCCTATCGAAACTAGTTGTTTCGATAGAAGCTGTCCTATCGAAACTAGTTGTTTCGATTGAAGTTGTTCAATCGAAACTAGTTCCTGTTTTAGTTTCGATTCCAAATATTATGGCCACTTCAAGTTCAACAGAACATTCTGGGGGAAATAGACCACCTGCTCTTGTGTCCACAAGAGAATTTGATGATTGGACTAAGAAGATGAAGCTTTTCTTTCAATTTCACGATTATACTTTGTTGAGTTCTATCACCGATGGTCCCCACAAGCCCGTAACTACCACTTCTGATGTTCAACGTCCTAAGTTAGTATCTGAGTATGATGAGAAAGATCTTGCCTTGATTGCCCGAGATAACAAGGCCTACGGGACTATTGCCATGGCTCTTCCTATGAATATTTTCAACATCTTTGCTGAGTACACAACTGCCAAAGACTTATGGGCTGCTTTGTGCACAAGATATGAGGGAAGTGAGGATGTCAGGGAAAGCAAAAGAGATCTGATCAAGAAACAATATGCGATGTTCAGCAGCGTAAGGGGAGAATCAATATCTGATTTGATCAACCGTTTCTCAAGCATTGTATCAAGGTTGAAAGTAATGGGAGTTGAGTACCCTACTCTTGATCTAAACAAGAAACTCCTAGATTCTCTTCCTGAGGAATGGAATATGTATCGAATCATGATCAAAAAGACTGAGAATCTGAGTGCTCTGTCTCAACAGGAAGTCTATAGCATTCTTGAATCTTATGAAATTGAGATTAAGAAGGGAGCAGTCACCCCGTCAAATCAGTCCGGAAACACAGCTCTTATTGCTAGAGCAAGCTCATCCGGTAGCCCATACTTTCAGACTGATGTCCCTCCTTTAGCTGCTGCAATTAATTCTACCAGCTCCTCTGCTCCTCAAAAGACTGTCACCATGATTCCTGATGATTATGTCCCAATCATGACTGCTTTCATGTCGTGCTATGATGCACTGATTTCTGGAAATCTAACACCGGTTAGCTTTCAACGAAATTAATTGGAGCAGATTAATCCTGATGATTTGGAGAAAATGGACATTGATTGGTGCATGGCCATGTTGACCTTAAGAGCCAAAAGATTCATCAAAAGGACTGTCATAGACAGATTCAAGCAGGGAAAGACACTTGGGTTTGATGTCAAGAAGGTGAGATGCTACAATTGTGATCAGCTGGGTCACTTTGCCAGAAACTGTAAGGAGCCGTCCTCCAAGGATCAGCAAGAAAAGAAGATTTCCTCTGGAAAACAAGCTGCCAATTCTTCAAAGACAAACACATCTTCCAGTTCCACAGCTCTTGTGTGTCAAGCTGATGGACACTATCATTGGGGAGAACAAGCTGAGGAAGCTGCTGATAAAGCCTTGATGGCTGATGTTGAGGACACGGGCAAGTGTGTCATGATTGAACCTGCTGAGGATCTCACTGCTGTGCCTGCTGAGGTTATTTCTAAACTTTGTAATTCCAGATCTTGCTTAAATGAAATTCAAAAATACAGATTCATCAATCAAGCCTTGATTGATGAACGAAATCACATTAAGGTGATGTATGACTCTGTTGCCAAAAATGAGAAACTTTACTTAAAGAAAATTCGTGACATATCTGGTGAAAATCGTTCTTTAATTGTTCAACTCAATACTCAAACTATTAACAATACGATTTTAACTGAAAGAGTCCAAAAGGCAGAAAAAGCCAAATTACAGGTTGACCACATGGATATGGATTAGAAAATTCTGTTTGGAATAATTGATAAACAATTTAATAGAAAAGGCACAGAAGGTCTTGGGTATAACTCTCATCCACCTCCTTATTCTAAATCAGGGAGATTTACTGATATGTCAACTCCACATGTTCCCACACCTTTTGTTTGCACATTATCTCCTGATGATTATATTACGTCCTCTGATTCTGACAGTTTTGCTTCTTGTGCAGAATTAAATTGTGAAAATTCGAAAGATGATTGTGATGAGAGTACCAATGACAGAACTATTTTAAAAGAACTTGAGTCGGATGAATGTAATAATATGTCCGTGTCAAAACCAAATATTTGTGAACTCGTTAAAAACTTGTATTTTGATTCTATGCCTGCTGAGCATACGGGTTTGGGATGTGATGTTTCTAAATTTAAAGATGCTTTGCCTTTTGTTCCTAAATCTTTGAATGTTATGCCATGTGTTACCAAGTTTAAAAGTGCAGGAATTATTGTGAATGATGTACCACGTGAAACCATGAGCAACATGGACTTTTTCAGATTAAAGGAAGCACATCGTCTTCAAGACAAAGTTATTGATGAGAGAACCGTCTCATGTTCAGACTCCTCAACATCACAATCATCTTCATCTTGTGATGACTATTATCAGGCTAAGATATCTTGTGAAAACGTTTGTTTTAGTTGTGGTGCCTCAAATCATGTTTCAAAAAGTTGTAAATTGACAACTACAAATTCTAATGAAGAATCGCCTTCCAAAAGTTCATTAAATACATATGTGTTGCCTAAGTCTTCTCACAGTAGGAAATCTAGGCGTAAAAGAATTAAAAATGCTAAAAATTATTTAAAACGAACTTGGAAAATTAAAAATAGTGTTCTATTTGATGACCATGCTTCATCAAAGGATGGTTGTAATTCTGATTCCAATGAGAGGTCATATCCTGACGCTAAAATCTCTTGATTGAAACAATTTTGGTCAAATCGTATAAATGGTTCATTGTGTATAGGGTCAATCAAGAAGAACCGGTGATAACATCTGGCATGTAGATAGTGGATGTTAAAGACATATGACTGGGCACTTTAACTTGTTGCAAGATTATCATCAAATTGATGGAGAGTATGTTGCTTTTGCTGGAAACCCAAGAGGAGGAAAGATTGAAGGACAAGGAACAGTATCAAATGGAGTAAATAGTTTGGAATTTGTCAACTTTGTTCCTCAGTTGAAATACAATCTGATGAGTGTTTCACAGATTTGTGACAAGAACTTTCGTGCTTTATTCAATTCAAAAGAATGTCTTATCTTGAAGCCGGGAGTGGTAATTCCGGAAGAACTTATTCTCATGCGTGCTCCCAGAAGATACAACACATATAGCTTGGATATGAACAACCCATCGGGCATTGAATCGTGTTTTCTCTCAAAGGCTTCCGAAGATGAATCTTTCCTGTGGCATAAAAGGTTGGGACATGTCAATTTCAAAACAATGAACCGACTGGTTCGAGGCAACCTAGTCACTGGATTACCTCTCAAAGATTTCACTCCTATGGAACACTGTATCTCATGTTCTAAAGGAAAACAGCACAAATCTTCACATAAGCCTAAAACCACCAATTCCATTGACTCTCCTCTCCAATTGCTTCATATGGATCTTTTTGGTCCGGTGAGTGTCATGAGTCTTGGACGAAAGTCATACTGTCTGGTGGTAACAGATGATTTTTCTCGATTCACTTGGGTGTTTTTCTTAGCCAAGAAAGATGAGACGCCATAAACTTTAAAAACCTACCTGCTTCAAATTGAGAACCTCTTCAATTTAAGTGTGAAGACTATCCGCAGCGATCATGGAACAGAATTCAAAAATGCAACTCTTGATTCCTTCTGTGAAAGAAAAGGAATTTCTTGACAATTTAGTGCACCTCGTACTCCTCAACAAAACGGTGTAGCTGAAAGAAGAAACCGCACTTTAATTGAAGCTGCACGAACTATGATTGTTGACTCTAAGCTTCCCGTAACTTTCTGGGCTGAGGCGGTCAACACTGCATGTTTTGTGCAAAATCGGGTTCTCATCACTAAAAGTTGCAACAAGACACCTTATGAGATCATGTACAAGTGCAAGTCGGTTATTGATTTCTTCAGAAAATTTGGGTGTGTGTGCACAATGCTGAACACTTTAGATCAGCTCAACAAGTTTGAAGCCAAAGCTGATGAATGTTATTTTGTTGGTTACTCATCCAATCAACGTGCTTTTCGTGTATACCATAAGAAGAAAAGGATAGTGATGGAGTCCATTGATATCAATTGGCATGAAAACAATCATACGGACGCAGGAGACGGTCCCAATTGGCTCTTTGACGTCGATTCAGTTTTTAAGTCATTTAATCTTCCTGATTTCTCTATTGAATCAACTCATGCTAATCCTTACTTCTCTGTGAACAATCTAGGGAACATAACTGATCAAGGCTCTTCCTCATCTGCTCAGGTTGAAATTCCTGTGGTTGCTAATGCTGAATCTGATATGGAGTCTTCCAGTTCTGGTGTAACAAGTGAAACTGTTGAAGACAGCTCCATTCCAATAGTAGATGTTGCACCACAATCACTTGCTGAAAATCCTATTAATGATATTGCCGATCCTCCAGCTGAAAATCTTACCAATTTGGAAGAAGTCGTGGAAGAAGACAAAATTCCTCAACTGCGAATTCACAAGATTCATCCCACCAATAACATCATTGGACCACTCAATGTGGGTGTTAGTACCCGAAGTGCCTGTGAAGCATTTGAAAACATCATGTTTTCTTGCTTCATTTCTCAAGCTGAACCAAAGAACATCAAAGCAGCTCTACTAGAAAACAGCTGGGTGGAAGCAATGCTGGAAGAGCTACAGCAATTCTCAAAGCTGCATGTGTGGAATTTGGTAGATCTTCCCAAGAACAAAGTTCCAATCGGCACTCGTTGGGTTTTTCGCAACAAAAAGGATGAAGGCGGCATTGTGATTCGAAATAAAGCTCGTCTGGTGGTTCAAGGTTTTTATCAAGAAGAAGGGATTGACTATGAGGAAGTCTTTGCACCAGTGGCTCGCTTGGAAGCCATCCGAATGTTTCTTGCCTATGCAGCCTACATGGACTTCACCGTTCATCAAATGGATGTCAAAAGCGCATTTTTATATGGCAAAGTTCAAGAGGAAGTTTATGTCAAGCAGCCGCCGGGTTTCATTGATCCTAATTTTCCAGACCGTGTTTACAAGTTAGATAAAGCATTGTACGGTCTTCACCAAGCACCTCGTGCGTGGTATGAAACTTTATCGAAGCATCTGCTTGAGAATGGTTTCACACGAGGAGCAATTGACCAAACTTTGTTCAAACGGAAAGATGAAAAGGATACAATCATGGTGCAAATTTATGTGGATGATATCATTTTTGGATCTACAAATCCCCGTCTCTGCAAAGAATTTGAAGAAGTGATGCGATCTAAGTTTGAAATGAGCTCCATGGGTGAAATGAAGTTCTTTTTGGGACTACAAGTTGATCAGTCTGAGTCAGGAATCCTTATCCATCAAGAAAAATACGTAAAAGAAATCTTGACCAAGTTCAAAATGGCTGATTCCCATTCAGTAAAAACTCCTATGGAAGTTCGTCATTGTTTGACTCCTGATGTGGATGGTGAAAGCGTTGATCAGCATCTCTATCGCTCTATGATAGGATCTCTCATGTATCTCATGGCCAGCAGACCCGACATCATGTTTGCAGTGTGCTTGTGTGCACGTTTTCAGGCTAATCCTAAACTCTCTCATTTATCTGCTGTCAAACGTATTTTAAGATATTTAAAGTATAAGCCAAAATTGGGTCTGTGGTATCCTAAAACTGACTTGTTTGATCTTGTGGCTTATTCAGATTCAGACTACGGGGGTTGCAACTTAGATCGAAAATCCACTTCTGGAGGTTGTCAATTCCTTGGCAACCGCCTTGTCTCATGGCAATGTAAGAAACAATCCACCGTTTCCCAATCCACCGCCGAAGCCGAATACATTGCCGCAGCCCTCTGTTGTTCCCAAGTCAGATGGATACACTATCTGATGCTTGACTATGGGATCACATTCCATGAGACTCCCATTCTGTGTGACAACACTGCTGTCCCCCATATCACCAAAAACCCCGTTCAGCATTCCAAAACAAAACACATTGAAATCAAACATCACTTTATGCGTGACTGTGTGGAAAAGAAGCACATTAAAATTGTTGAGGTCAAAACTAATAAACAAACAGCAGACATCTTCACAAAGGCTTTTGACTCTACCAGATTTGCTCAACTAGTAGAGATGCTTGGAACGATTAACTTTCAGTAAATTGTGTGAATAGTAGTTTATTTTCTAAATTTTGATTAATTATCTAAGAAAATTCCAAAAAGATTATATTTTTATGTAAAGTATCCACGCAAATCTTTTGCAGGAGAAATATAATATTTTAATATTGAAAAGAATTGATGTGTATATAATCTTCAAGTGGTTTTGAATTGTAGAAAAAATTGAATCTGACCTTTGAGAAATGATAGTGTTTGATCTCATCTCTTGAATATGGAATAGACCAAAAGCGATGGTGTTTACTGAGGTATAGCTGGTAGGCCCGACATATGGTTAAAACTTGTAAGTAGTGTGAAAACCTAATATATTTATATCATACTTGTGTGTTTGAACCCATTATTGAAACATCTAACCCATTTTTATATCTAAGAAAACCAATTCAATCAGATACAGGCTTACGTATTGGATTCCTATTCATACGCCAAGTGACCGTCAAAATAACGATATTTACCACCGATGACCCCGTATGTTTTGCTTACGCAAAGATCTCAGGTGCTTATCCTTTTCCCATCCACTTGGATGATTTGACCCCGTCTGTTTTGCTTATGCAAAGATCTCGGGTGTTCAACATTTTTCTATCCGCTTGGATAATTTTACGACTTCTTCTGTTTTGCTTACGCAAAGATCTAGAATGTTCGTACCTTTTTAATATCTACTTGGATATATTTTATTTTAATTTTCTAAATCCACTTGGATATCTTATTTTATTTTGGTGGTACTTTAACATTACTAAGACGGTACATTGGTTAATCAGAAAGAGATGATAGGATGAAGATGGGTACTTCTTGAGGATTGATAGGTTTTCAAAATCATTTTATTTTAATATGTGGGGTACACCTTGTATATTGCTTAAATGGTACCTTCTAATCACATGAAATCTTAGTACAAACAAATGTTCAGGTTTACTTTGCACAAATTTCAGCTATCTTCAGGGACTCACAGTAGTGAATTGCAAAAGGAAGTGTTTCAAGAGACTGACCAGATCTGATCTCATGTTGGATCTTTTTCAAGAAGATAAATGTAAATATCTTGTGTATAATTTCATTTCTATATGTTAGTCTTGTTTCTGCTATTTGAACTATCGAAACTAGTTGTACATATCGAAACTACTTTGAACTATCGAAACTAGTTGTACATATCGAAACTACTTTGAACTATCGAAACTACTTTGTGCATATCGAAACTACTTTGACATATCGAAACTACTTTGTGCATATCGAAACTACTTTGAACTATCGAAACTAGTTGTTCATATCGAAACTAGTTTGTCTTATCGAAACTAGTTGTTTCGACAGGGGCATTTTTGTCTTTTGTCTCACGAAAATTAAAAGCCTTCATAAGCAATCCCTCCCTTCATACTGATATTCACTTGTCTTTTTCAAACCCTCTTCATCTTCTCTCTATTTCGCAAAGTCTCTCAAACCATCGGTCTGAGTTGCAAGATATCAGCATTAATCACCTGATTTCCTCGTTGTCACCATCGTCTTCATCATCAGGTATCGTCTCACTACTTCATTTGGATGATTTTTGAAAATCGGTAGACCTAGGTTTTCAAATTTTAAAATTTTTTCGACTAAATCTTCATAATAACAGTCGTTTTTGTGATTATCCGGGTTTGCATACATCTCTATCATCGTTGAACTCACGATTAATGTGTATTCTTGCAGATAACGTCTCACATTCGGTAAGATGAAGTTCCGTCACTTACAGGCCACTATAAACCCTTCTTTAAAATTGTTTATATTAGTATGAGTATAATGAATCAGAGGGGTTTGGGTTTCAAAACCAAGTAGTTTCGATAAAGGGGTTCAACACCTTCAAAAATTCTCAAAAGGTTTTCAATCGAAACTACTAGTTTCGACACCCAAACTTGCCCAACTAAATAGTTTCGATAAGTTCATCTCCATCGAAACTAGTTGTTTCGACAATGTTGATTTAAAAAAAAATTTAAGTGTTGATCAAAGCTTACAGCCTCTATCGAAACTACTTGTTTCGATAAAGCTGTTTGTTAAATTAACCAAGTTCATCTCAAATCGAAACTAGTTGTTTCGACAGTTAGGACTTCAAAATTTTTCTAAGTGTTGATATACCTTGTTTCGATTAAGTATATTCAGAAACATTACTTATTGTGCAAAACTGATGAATTTTACAGGTATGGATCTCTTTTTCGTAAAAAGACACATTGTCTGTGCATTCCTTAATGCCAATGATCCAAAAGCTGCAGAGTTCACTCGTGTCTTAAACTTCCTGGCAAACTCCAACATCAGCTTTGCCATCAGCAACAACCTGCCGGTGTTTGAGACATCTATAAGAGAATTTTGGGAAACTGCAGAGATCATCACAGTTGAAAATGTGGAGCACATCAGAGCAACTGTGCTTGGACAAGAAGTCTTATTTTCTGAAGCTACAGTTAGAGAGGTGCTGCAGTTTAATGACAGTCCAGATGCACCCATTGAATTTCCAATCTTCTATGTTAAAGAATGCTTCAGAAGATTGGGTCATCTAGATGAATTCAAAAGTGGTCAGATAATCAAGAACTCCTTACCAAGCCACTAGAGATACATAGTGCACGTGTTTATTCACTACCTATCAATCAGAAAAGGAGGTTTTGATTCAGCAAACAGCACTCTGGGCTCAGCAATTTTGGGGTTAGTCAAGGGAAGAGATTACAATTTTTCTGGCTTCATCTTCAGACAGTTAAAGGACAACCTGACAGGAGCCGTGAAGGAGAAATTTCTGGCATATCCAAGATTTTTACAAATTATCATTAATCATCTTCATCCTGAGCTGCAACAAGGTGGGAACACCTTTGTGTTTAACCATATGATTGCCAAGACTCTCAGCTATATGAGAAGTACCAACAAGAGAACCAACAGGGCTATAGCTGACGTTCCCCTGTTTGGTCATATTATTGGTGAAGAAGAAGAATTTATTCCTGATATTGACCATGATCTAGAAGAAGAGATCTTATCATCTGAAGAAGAAGAAGAAATGGAAGTTGAGCAAGATCAAGGTAATCCACCTATTGATTAAGCTGAGATTAAGATAAACGTCCCTAATGTTCAAGAACAAGAACAACCCATCATTGAGCCTGTGATAGAGGCTCCTTTTGTTGAAAAAATACAGATAATTCAAGAGCCAGCAGTTAATGTTGAAGCTGGCATGCATGAAGCTGAGGAGGAAGTTGCAGAATCAAGTGGAACTCTGGATGCAGGAATTTATGGATCTGACTACTACAAGTCTGACTCGGATGATAGAACAGAGCATCTTGCATCTTCCTCCAAACGGCAAGTTGAGTCAGGTTCCGATTTTGAGGAAGAAGAGCCTAGGGCAAAGAAAATCAAAACTGGATTAGAAGAGCTGTCATCCTTGTCAGATTCTCTATTAGCTACTCCACAACCAACTCCACAACCAACTCCAGAACCATCTCCACAACCTACTCCACAACCCACTCCACTACCATCTCCACAACCTACTCCACAACCAACTCCACTACCATCTCCACAACAATCACCCATCCATACTACTCCCACATCACCACCTCATGATTCAACCTCTCCTGTACCAAGAGTTAAAACTTTAAGCCTTGAGCTGAAGAAAATGCAGAATAAGATTCAAAAGAAAGATGAAGAAATTTAAGGCTTAAAAACTAATTTGCATGATGTCCAGGAAGAGGTTAAAGACCTGAAGCTGGAAGTTGGGGGTTTACATACCCAGATTGAGGTTCAACAAACTCAACTTGAAACACAATAGAAACTAATCTCAAAGAAAAAAGAAGAATTCAAGGCTTTAGCTAATGTTGTGGAACAGCTCAAAGCCTCAATGATAAAACCTGTGCAACAACAACCAACCACTTCAGCAGCTCAGGGGGAGACTACATCTGTGGTTGAACCCTCATCTCCTGTCATTGTCACTAATCCGGAGTCTGCTCTCACTATCTTTACTGGCCATGCTGAGAAGGTAAAAGAGGCAGTTGAAGTCAAGGTTGAAGAACAAGAACTAAACCTTCCCACAGCAAGTGAGAGAAGAGATGCAAGGAATAAAGGGAAAGGGACTTCCACTGAAATAGAGACCGTGATTCTGGATGAAGAAGACATCCCATCCGATGACGAGCTGAATGCCCTTTTAGATGAAATTGAAAACTATGGGTATAATGATCTTTATCCAGAAATTTTGACCACCGAGGAAAAAGAAACTGAGAGAACCAGATACTTCACAGAGGAAGGAGAGGAAATTCAAACCCTGTCTGGTGAAGAAAAAGGCGAAGAAGATGTTCAAGTTAATCTTATCAAGACAGTCACTCCTAAACCAACCACTACAGTCTCTGATTCAAGTCCAGCACAAGATCCACCCTCTGTTGCTCCTGAACCTCAAATTTCAAGAAAGTCTTGGTTTAAGAAAATAATTCAGGAGGAAACTCCTAAAACATATGAATGGATAGCAGAGCATCAGGAATTAAAGAGGCCTCCAATTGGCTGGAAGTATGATGCTGAAAGGAAGCCTTTATTATAAGAAGATATAGAGGGGGAGTTCAGCACTTTAAAAATATGACTGACTTCCAAACCCTTCCTTTCTATGACCTTAGGGATTTAGCCAAACTTCCCCTTCAAAACCCTGGGAAGGTCATGATGGCTTATGACTTTGAGAAATTTCTGCATTCTCAAGTCAATAATGATTTCAAGGGAATGAAGCCTAGGAAAACTGAAAAGAAAATCTCAAAGACTAGGTTTCATCCTAAGACTAACAAGCCATATGTGTTCTTGAGGTACAAGCCTGCCCAAACTCACAAGACCATCACCATTCCAAAATCTGTACCTGTCCGGCTGCAAACTTTCAGAAAATGGTACTATGACCCAATCATTGGCAGTGCAGTAATAGAGTGTGAGGGCAAGGAAGACATCACTATCTTTGAGCCTATGGAGCTATTGAAATTTCAGCCTAAAGATCTGGAGATCCTTTTTCAGAATCACATTCAGGCATACAGTGATGAAGATGAAGTTGATGCTAAGGCCTACCAACGGGTTGTATCTCTCCATGTTAAACCTTTTATACCAAGGACAACTGAAGGACCAGCTGCTTGATGAAGAGCTGAAGACAGTAATGCAACAGCTTAGGGGGAGATTGTAGAGTCATATCTTATATATAAGCTTGTTGTCATTTATTGTATGTTTAAACAGTTTTAGACTAGTTTACTTTATGTCATTTCATTAAGTGTAATTTCAGTTTTCTGTAATTTACTGCTTTATTAGCTAAGTCTGGGCCATCGAAACTACTTAGTTTCGATTGAGTTTGTTCAATCGAAACTAGTAGTTTCGATAGATGGTAGTTTCGACAGTCTATGTATCACTTGTAAATGGTCAATCGAAACTAGTAGTTTCGATTGAACATAGTTTCGATACCTGTCACTACTATAAATAGCCTAGTTTGAGAATGTTTAGGGTGTGAATAGCGGCTGTAACCCTGAACCTTCTCTTTCACATTGTTCTTGAATCAATACAATTTGCAGTTGTTTATGCACTGTGTTCTTACATTTTCATACCATTTGCGTGTTGATTCATAGTGTGGTTAGCCGGTTATCTTCACCAATACTGTTTCTATCATCTGTTTCACCACCATACACACATTTTCCGCCTGTGTGTGTGTGTAATCGATCAAATCAGTGATTTCAAGTGAAATGTGGACCTACAAAACCACATTTAAATTCACTATTCAATCTTTCCATATTTTAGTTAACTTACTTGGAAAATTACATAAATAAACATTTACCAAATTAATTTATCATTATTACCATTGACTCAAATTTATTTTTGAATTATTATCAAAAGTGAATATTTAAAAAAAATCAAGAATTAAAAAATATGAGATTTGAAATAGACTACTTTTGTATTTAAATAAAGGATTGGGTTTAGGTAAAAATTATTCTAATTCTAAAAAGGGTGGGAATGATTTAGTGCCATTAGATCAAATTATACAAAAGATTAAATGGTTGAGATTAAATTGTGGGAGAAAAAGTTGTTGGAATGGTATTTTAGTATTTGCCACTTTTGTTGACTTTTTATCAAGTTTCCCCCTCATTTTAAAATGTTCATAACTTTTACATACGACATTATTTTTTCAAAAAAATTACACCATAAAAATATGTGTTTTTTTATCTTTAAAACGAGTATAGTGTAGTTATAAACAAAAACGATTTTTTTTACGTTTTCCAGCTCGTTGTGTAATTAGTCAGGTCAATGTGTAATACAATTTCATTGTTTAATACAATTTTATTGTCTAATACAAGTTAATTGTGTTATATGTATTTATCATTGTGTTTTACGTTTTCTAGCTCATTGTTTAATTAGTCAGATCCTTGTGTAATACAAGTTCATTATGTAATACCACGTTTGGTCATTGTGTAATATATCGTCATTGTGTAATTAGTCAGGTCATTGTGTAATACAAGTTTATTGTGTAATTAGGTAGGTCATTGTGTAATACAAGTTCACTGTGTAATACCACGTCTTGTCATTGTGTAATTAGTCAGGTAATTGTGTAATACAAGTTCATTGTATAATTAGCCAGGTCATTGTGTAATACAAATTCATTGTGTAATTAGTCAGGTCAATGTGTAATACAATTTCATTGTGTTATATGTATTTATCATTGTGTTTTACGTTTTCTAGCTCATTGTTTAATTAGTCAGGTCCTTGTGTAATACAAGTTCATTGTGTAATACCACGTCTGGTCATTGTGTAATATATGGTCATTGTGTAATTAGTCAGGTCATTGTGTAATACAAGTTCATTGTGTAATTAGGTAGGTCATTGTGTAATACAAGTTCACTATGTAATACCACGTCTGGTCATTGTGTAATTAGTCAGGTAATTGTGTAATACAAGTTCATTGTGTAATTAGCCAGGTCATTGTGTAATACAAATTCATTGTGTAATTAGTCAGGTCAATGTGTAATACACTTTCATTGTGTTATATGTATTTATCATTGTGTTTTATGTTTTCCAGATCATTGTGTTTTACGTTTTCCAGATCATTGTGTAATTAGTCAGGTCATTGTGTAATACAAGTTATTGTATAGTACAAGTTTATTGTGTAATACCACGTCTGGTAATTGTGTAATTTGTCTGGTCATTGTGTAATACAAGTTCATTGTGTAATATAAGTTCATTGTGTAATTAGTTAGGTCATTGTGTAACACAAGTTCATTGTGTAATTAGTTAGGTTATTGTGTAATACAAGTTAATTGTGTAATACAAGTTAATGGTGTAATACAAGTTCATTGTGTAATACAAGTTCATTGTGTAATACCACGTCTGGTCATTGTGTAATATTTGGTTATTGTGTAATACAAGTTCATTGTGTAATTAGTTAGGTCATTGTGTAATACAAGTTCATTGTGTAATTAGTCAGGTCATTGTGTAATACAACTTAATTGCGTAATACAAGTTCATTGTGTAATTAGTCAGATCATTGTGTAATACAACTTAATTGTGTAATACAAGTTTATTGTATAGCACACAATGACCATTATGTCCTCCCTTTAAAAACAATAAAATGACACATGTCAAGCCCAGAATACTTCTTACCCTTCTTATTTTTAAAACGTTTTTTAATATAACTTAACCCAATAAATAAATATGTGTTAAAATAAAGTTTACTAATATTTAATTAGTAGTTTTTTTACTTAAGTTTAATATTTATAAATAAATTTTTTATTTTGATTAAAATTAAGAAATTTATAAATATTTATTTTTAAAAGTTTATTATATTTTAAACTTAATTTTTGTTAAATGACGAGATTTAAAAAAAATATGTTTGGCATCAATTCTAATTTATTAGTTTTAATTTTAAAATTTTAAATTTAATTTGTGTCGATATATTAAGGAGTGCGATTTTTAATTTTTGGAGTTTAAAATTTTGAATTTAAAGACGATATATTGTTGAAATTTAAATTTTATTTTATTTTAAATGAGAGATTAAATATTAAAGGTTTAGTGACATTTTCCATATAAAATTCGAGATTTAAAAAAAAGTAACTTAATTTTGATATGTAAATTTAATTACAACTTAAGCATTTGTAAATATGTTAGAAGATCAAGGTTAAAGTTTATACAAAAAGGCTGATAAAGTTCAATAAACTAATAAAATGGAGAAACAACGTATGTAAGAAAATCGTTGGCCAATTTGATTATCTCCGACTTCTTTGTCTCTCTACTTGCTTCAATCAGTTTCGCACCGTTTGTGCCCTATTTTTCGAAGGGTTTTGGCTATTTTGTGGTTTCAGTCGTTAAGGAAATGAAACTCTATTCTTTGTTGCATTTAGTAGGTGTTGAACATTGAAAAGTTACCAATATCACGTCAAATATTGTATACAATGAAGTATTTTCAAATTTGTAAATCATCATTTTAAGATTTCATTTGACATGTAATTTAATATATTATAAAAATACACCACTTATGAAATGTATTTTCACATATTTTTTTATGTTTTGATTACTATCATCCATATAATCTTAATATTTAATAAAATGAAAAAGTTATTTAACAAAATGAAAAAGTTACCAATACAATATCAAATTTGTATAAAAAAAGGTTTTAAGATAGTTATCATCAATATAATGTTAACGTTCACCCCATGTAACACATGGGGTTAAAGCTAGTAACATAATAAAATAACAACTTAAATAATATTTAAGGTGGAAAAAATGGCCCTCTGTTGAATTTTAAAAAGTCTAGAGTCAATCCTGCCAAAACAAAAAAAAAAGACTTTTATTGGTTAAATCAATCAACATTTATGTATTTTTCAATCAAGTTTCCCAACCTTTTTCGTTGAAGTTTAATTGATGAACTTTTAATTAAAATTTAAAATTTTAATTATTTGTAAATTTTTTAACCTTAATTATTTTCTTATTTTATCAATGATTTATTATATCCAACATACAAATCTTAAAAAAACGATTGTTTTACAACAACTAGTCTTTATTCATTACATTTATACATGCGTTTCTAACCTTGTGTGTGTATGTAACATACAAATCTTAAAAAAAATGATTGTTTTACAACAAATGGTCTTTATTCATTACATTTATACATGAGTTTTATGAGAAAACTCTTATTCGTGAGAACACTTGCAAAAACCGACCAAAACGAACTCCGATTGAACTCATTCCAGCGGCGTTAGAACCTGCTCGTCAAACTCGATCTAAATCCTAAAGCTAAACTTCACCCCCAAAAACCTAGAACCCCCACCCCTAAAAACCAACCCCCCCTCCCCCCCGCCCCAAAACAAACCTAAACCCGCCACCCCCACCCCCAAAAACCTAAACGCCGATCCGGTTTCAACGCCGCCAAAATAAGTTCATTCGTAGTTCGCTTGGGTCGGTTTTCTTGAGTTTTCTCACGAACAAAAAGTTTTCTCATTATCATCCCCCTATATATATAGGGGAAGGTTCCACTAATAAGTGATTTTTTGCTAAGAAACGCTAAGAAATGAGTCAAACGAACTTTGATTGAGTTCATTCAAGCAGCGTTGGAACCGCCTTATCAAACCCCGACCTGCCCTAGAAAGCTAAATCCCCCTCCACCCGCACCCCTAAAAACCTAAACCTCCCATCCAACCCTACTACAAAAAGCCTAAAACCACCACCCTATCCCCCAAAAACCTAAATCCTCCCACCCCACCCGCCCCCCAAATAAAAACCTAAACCCCCCACCCTTACCCCCAAAAAAACCTTAACCCTAAAAGCTAGACTCTAAGGCTAAAACCCTAAAATTCAACCCTAAAATCTAAACTTTAAAAGCTAAACGATAAAAGCTAAGATGGTAGATTTCGACGAAACGATTCCAACGACGCTGAAATAAGCTCAATCGGAGTTCGTTTGATATCGTTTCTTAAGATTTTTGTTGTTTTTTAGCGAAAAACCATTTCTTAAGGTTTTTGTCATTTTAGGAAGTGTTATAATGGAAACCCACTTGAGTTGAAAAAACCCACAAAACCCTGTTTTACATATGTAAAAAAACTTTTTTATTTTTTAATGGATTCTACGTTTTTTTACTTTCTAGTACATTCTCAGCACGTTTTTCATGAATCTCTATCCTATTAAATAATGATATTAAGATAATATATTTTTAAAACTTTAATATAAAAGTTATGATGTATAATTATTATACCATTAACCAAATGAAATTAATATGATATAATATTTATCAATTACATAAAAAAAAATTAAATACCTAGTTGAAAAAAAATGTTTTAAAGATTAACGAACGAACACGAACAAGAAAACATCATTAGATTATTTGTTCGTGTTCGGTCGTTTGGTAAAGCTAAACGATCGAAACGAATATCTCCGGTTCATACTCGTATAGTTCATTTACAAGCCTACAAATACCGACTTAACCGTCACATGGTTGTCTCTAGAACCCATTTTAACAAGTTTCTTTTACGTGACAATTTTAGGTAAAATCCTAAAAAGGTAGACCCGGTTTGAATGGCCCCAGTGGCCGACCTTGACAACCGTAAAGCAACGATTCACCCTTTTGGTTCACTCTTTCTTTTGCTACTTAATTAGATTTTAACCAATGCACATAACATATTGATAATCGAATCGGTTTACCATGTTTCACTAGTTCAAAATTTTCTCACTTAAAACCTATTAGGTTAAAAATAAGCTATAGAACAAACAAGCATCCATTGAATACTTGCTTGACTATAAACAAGGCCTCAATATTGAGAGTATGATTACAGAATAAACTTTAATCTCCTACAACACTCTGATATATAAACAATAGTGTAAAAATATAATAGTTGTAAAATAGTAAAAGTAAATAGCTTAATAAAAAAATAAATAACTTATAAAATGTAAAAAAAAATATTGTATAAAACAAATAACTTGATTAATTAATTAAATAAATTTTAAAGACATCTTTAAAATAAAAGTGAGAAAAGTATATTACTTTACTTATTTAGTGTTGAGTTATAGTAAAAAAAAATATTTAATCTAAAAAGGGTAAGAAAGATTTTGGGCTTAACATGTGTCCTTTTATTGTTTTTGAATAGAGGACATATTGGTCATTGTGTCAAATACGTTAGGTAATTGTGTCTAGTGTCAGGTCTGGTCATTGTGTCTAATGTCAGGGTATTCTGTCATAATTTTTCATTATTGTGTTATATGTATTCATCATTGTGTTTTACGTTTTAGATAACTTCATGTTATTTTTGTCATTGTTTTTTATGTATTATATAAAACACAGTGATTAAAAATATTTGACACAATGACCTGACATTAAAAAAATATTTGACATTAGACACAATGATGAAAAATATTTGACACAATGACTTAAAATTAGACACAGTGTGTCACATCCCGCCTCTGGCACCCATGGACGCGTGTGAACACGATTGGTATATGTTTTGATTTAAGAGCTTTTATAAAATAGTGGAAGATTTTTCAAAGATCGTTTCATCATAAATCTCAACCTCAAGGTTGTTTTGTAAATATCAACACCCAGTTGGAAAAACAAAGATCTTATATTTATAAACGTGATAATTAAATACCCATTTTGTTTTGATTACAAACATTGTTGAAACCAAAATATAAGACTTGTCTCCAGACAAGTTTAAAAGTCACCAAGTAATAGTATGTGTAAGGTAGATCAATCTCTTGGCACTATTCATGTTCATCTCTCAGTATCTCCTGTGCATATGGCCATAATCCATCTTGGATCTTATCCCATACAAATACATAGTCTTGGGCCAGACTAACACATTGCCCGACTATTTTATTCCCAACACATTTCACTTGTTAACTGAAAACATTTTGAAGACAAAATGTCAGCGCGAACGCCGGTGAATACAAATATCTTGACATTTAAATCATTTGGCACAAACAGTTATTAAATTCATAACCATAATATAATGTTCAATCCACAAATCCAGTAGGTCCTTACCCCCTGGCTGGTCCGTACCACCATATACACCGGTTAGGGATGAGATCGGTACCGTACCGGTACCGAATTTATAGAAAAGTGGGTACCGTTAACGAATTCATTGGTACGGTACCGGTTCGATATGATACTGATACTCGTTACAAAATGTTCATCTCTAAATGATATCGGTACCGTACCGGTACCGAAAATGTCGTTGTCTAATTTATGTAAAAGTCGGTACTGATATCGGTACTGAATTTATCGGTACGATACCGGTACGGTAGCGGTACCAGTACCGGTACTCGGTACCAAATGCCAGAACTTCGTCTCCGAAATTGTTTATAAGGGAAGTACTAGCCGCGATCCGGGACTTTCACCCGTGATCCGTGTATCCTTTGAAAATTTTACGTATACTTATGGTTTGAATGCTTTGTACGTATAGGAACTTTATGCATTAATCAATTAACACTTATTTTGCCATTTTTGTAAACGTAAATGTTTGACTCAAGGTGTAAAATCAGATAACGCATTCACCTTTAGTAAATGAGAGAGTAACAACTTTAGAAATGTGTTTCTAAGCTTGAATTAAAGCACCAGCTTCCCATATTTACCTTCTCGAGTGTTTCTTAACTTCTATGAGCGTTTACTCGTCAATGCGAGACTTTAATCGAGTGCGGGTCGAACCGACACAAGCGGAAACCTTCTAAAAGAGCTCCGGAACGTGAATGTAAAGTGTGGAAGGTCTTTGAGGTGTGGAATTCGATGAAATCGATCATCTATTTACAGGTAGAAAATGGGACACGTAGCGGACCGTTACGCAGGGTCGTGGCGGTCTGCCTGATGTAGGGTCAAATATCCTGTGTATATGTGTCGTTTTTTGTATGTTTTAATAGTTTAACTTTGTCTATCGAGTCGATTTTATGGGTATTATGTAGTTTGATGAGTTACAGGGTAAATGAGCTTAAAGAGCGGGAATACACGAAGAAATTAAGGAAGGTACAAAGCCCGGAAAGTCAAGAGTAAAAGTCAAATTCATGAAAAGTTGGGTCTTCACGGAGGGCAAAGTCTCGCGACACGCAAGGGGCTTGTAAAGTGCCCGCGACTATTTTGGCCTTTGTGGTACACGAAGGTCTGGCCAGGATGTTTCGCGGTACGCGAGAAAAGGGTGTTTCGGCAAATTAAACCTAATTTCAGTTATAACCCCATTGTGACTCCCATTCTTTAATTATCTTCTTCTCAGCCATCCTATAGGTTCTAAGGCGATTTCAAGCTTTTCTAGGCCAATTGTTCTTAGTTTTCAATGTTTGTAAGTTCTAAGATCAACACTTTGTTGTTTGCTATAATCATGAGCGGCTAATCCACTTGTGATTGCTTTCGGGTGGATAGTCCGTATAAGTGCATCTTTGGTTTTGGTTAATTTGTGTTTGATTTGTGTTTTTGAATGACAACTTTAATACACACGAGTTTAATTAATTTAATTTGTTTACGTTTGTTTAAGTTATCTGAGTTGCCATCTATTTCGGTTTTCTTACATCGTGAGCTATTTGGTTAATTTGAATCTCTTTGCAACTGTGAATTGGTGTTTGGGTGGACGAACGAATCTTAAAAGATTATCCCACACTCATCACTTTGATTGAATTGTCAGTGTCATGTTTAGTGGACTCGAACCAATTGAACTTAACCTTTGTGAATCTGTTGAACTTGAACCCCGGAAGCGATTGTGCTTTTCTCCAACTGTTTTCTCAACTTAAATTTTATAACTTTTTATAATTCTAAGTCTTTCAAGTAATAAAGTTTGGATTTTTAGTAGTAATTGAATCCGTTTTCCAAATAATTTTTTCCACGAGTTCCGTGTGGATTCGACAACCCTACCCCCTGCCTACTATTTAAGGTAGCTAAAGAATAGTTTTTATTATAGTTTTTTATTAGCCTTCGACATGCGATCAAAATGGCGCCGTTGTCGGGGAACTTGTGTGCAAAGTGCTATTTTTTATTTATTTATTTCAGTGCTACTAATTAGTTGTTTTCGTGTGTAAGTTACAATTATATGCATACTCGGAATTCAGGAAGGAAATCACTATTAATGTTTAATCTAGAGATAGAGAAAGCAGCAAAAGCTAACAGAAAACTTCAAGGAACAGTTCAAACCATCTTAGAAAAGCTCGATAGTCCTTCGGTAAGGATGTCACAAAACCAACCACCCAATCAAGATCCTAACCAACCAAACCCACCTATTCCACCAATTCCAGACCTACTATTTCCCCACCAACAACAAAACCAACCAAAATCAACCTCAAAAACAACAACCTTTACAAAATTAACCAACTCCACCAAATCGCCAACCACTCTTTCAAGATCACCAATACCATCCATATAATAGCTTTCCAAGCCAGTCTGAATATGAGCGTAATGGGCCTGATTCACCGGGACGCAGTCATCTCCCAGATTATGGGTCACAGCATGAAACATGGAACGATGAAGAGGCATAGTATGACCTAAATCACCAGGAGGCATTCCCTCCTAGAAATCAAAGACATGATGTAGTCGATGGTTGGGTTCAGCCACTACACAGAACATAGTTTG
The DNA here is from genome assembly GCA_023525975.1 of Smallanthus sonchifolius. NCBI lineage: Eukaryota > Viridiplantae > Streptophyta > Magnoliopsida > Asterales > Asteraceae > Smallanthus > Smallanthus sonchifolius. The sequence goes on from CM042043.1 coordinate 26,084,531, forward strand.
GATTTCAACCAAGGAATAACCACCAAGGGTATTTGGGGAATATGGATAGAGAAAACAGGTACAGACACCCCGAAACATGAATTTGGCCCGGCATGATCAAGGGGTGGACAGTCACTTCCGCCCCGCTTTAGCTTTGAATGCCACCCCTGTTATCCCACCAGTTCGTAGGGGGAATGAATTCGAGATTCGACCTGGATGCCTTGGGATCCCCCCCACTTCTTTGGGAGAGCTACTGAAGAGCCTTACACACATCTTTCTAAATATGAGGCTACTTGTGGGACCATTAGGGGCCAAGGGTTCACAACAAATGAGGTGAAACTGGTACTTTTCCAGTTTTCACTGAAAGACCTGGCGAAGCAATGGTTCTTGTCGTTGCCATCTGCGAGTATTGCTACCTGGGCTGAGTTGCAACAGCAATTCCTTGATGAGTACTTTCCACCTCATAAAACCAATGAGGCCCGAGCTGTAATTCGGGATTTCAAACAACAATCAAGGGAGCCTTTTTATGATGCATTTAAGCGGTTTAAAGAATTTCTTAGGAATTTCCCACATCATGGGATAGAAAAGTGGGAGATCATTCAGGCTTTCTATGACGGGTTCTTACCTGAGGATGTGAGGGATGTTAACTCAACGAGTAACGAGTCCTTCTTTTCAAATCATGTGGATGATGACTAGGATATTCTGGAAAGGATGGCGGTAACTTCAAAGTGGCAAGCTCATGCAAGCCGAAGAGCAAAGAATGGAGCATCTACCAAAGTGGTCGACTACGAGACTCAGAAGCGTCTACATGCCATGGAACTTCAAATGGCAAGGCTTGGAAGGTCAGGTGGAAAGGAGGTATATAATGTGTCACAGGGATATCCAGTTTGTGACGGGTGAGGTGACTTGGGCCATATTTTGGCGAGCTGCCCAAGAGAGCAGGGAAAAGCGAAAGAAGTGAACCAAATCGGGGGAGATAGAAGGAATGATCTGAATGCAACCCACTACCATCCGGGGCTCCGGAATCATTCAAATTTCAGGTATGGTAATGCATCTAACCAACTAAATCCTAACTTTCAAGGTGCTGATGTGCAGGGTGGAAGTCAACTGCAGTACCAGAACCGCCAACAAAGTTATAATCAAGGGTACCAAAGGATCCAAAGCAATCAAGGGGGTTATCAGCAGAGAAACTACCAACAGAATCAACCTCAGCAGTACGAGCAACAAGGGAACCAACAAAACAAACCTGTAGCTGGTGGTGACCCTCAGCTTACAGCCATACTAGAGTCATTGAAAAGAATTGAGCAGGATACGGAGATCCAGGTAAACACCAACGAATCATTTGGAGCAAAAGATAGCTGTAGTGGCAGGGAGACCACGAGGAAAACTCCCGAGTGATACGCAACTAAATCCGCAACATCAAGTTGCCAGCTTTCTTCAGGCTTAAGGAATGCTCATGTCTCCAAGGTAAGTACTCTTAGAAGAGGTAAGGTGATGTGTGGCAAAGCACACATGTATTTCCGCCCTGTTTCTTGTCGTTTTTATATAGTTTTAGAGTCGTATTGAGTCGTTTTTAGTTAGTATTGATTCATACATTGTTTTGTAGGTAATCGGGTCACTTTTGAGCTTAAACGAACAAGAAGCTGGAAGTAAACGAGCACGAGAACCCGGGATGAGAAACGAAAAAAGTCGGGAAAAAGTGAAATCTTAAAAGGGCTATATCTCAGACTAGAAAATGAGTTACTGGGCCCATTTTATATCGATTTGGGGTAGCTCAATGAGAGGAGTTCAAAAATCAGGTTTGCTCGGCCCGGTGGTACGCGAGAAACTGGTCAAGGGCCCTCGCGGTACGCGAGGGACCCAAGTTACGGGAATTTAACCTAAAATCAAGGTTTAAAGGTCTAGGACTCTCCCATTATCAAAAGAATCGATTTCCAACCGTTTTAGACAAGAAAAGGGGCGATTTTGGAGTAGAAGAGGTCAATTGAAGAGGAAATTTGAAGACTTTGCTTCCGTGTTCGTTAGATTTAACGTTTTCGGTTTCAAGATTTGATTTTTATCTTTGTTTGCTTTGTTTGAAACCATGATGATGTCTTATACTTCTGTTTTGATGTGTTTGAACGTGATTCTAGGCTAAAACGTTTAATACCGCCTAGGTTCTATGATGAATACTTGTAAAGTTTAGTTTTTTATTGGTTTTGGATTCTAATTGATGGGTTTATGCTTATGTAAAGGATCTTAGTATGATTATTGTGATGATATAGCATGCTTAGCTTTGATTTGTGATTGATTATTAGTCCATGCGTTGATTGTGGCTGTCTTCCATGTTTGATTAGCGTATCTAGGTCATACATCTTAGGGTTTATGAGTATGGTGGTTTGCTAGACGTAGTTGCCGTATGAATTGTAATTGATTGTTGATTAGAGTTGAATGTGTGTCCTAGTTCAATACCCGAGAGGTGAGAAGTAGTTGTCTAGTCTTCGTCATTAGGAATCCAAGTGTTAACAGTCTGAGAGGGCGTTAGTATTAGGTGTCTAGTGATTGTTGTTAGTCAAATCATGGTTGTTATCCTGAGATTACCATGTGCATTCTTTGAGTGTATTGTGGACAGTGAGACTAAGAGGTGATCTGTCTTTAGGGTACATTATCATTGTTGGAAATACCCGAGAGGTGATCCACCCATCTTGTGAGTTATTGCATCTTTAGGTTCCTTAGTTGGTGACACCCTGAGAGTGATTAGGGAGCCACTAGGTTTTCTATAGTTGTTATATTTAGAAACCCAGATCCATCATTGTTCCAGAACCGATAGAAGTTGAGTTTTACAAGTAGGATTCCGACCTAGGTAGTATTCTTCCCACATATTGATTTCACCTTTGTTCTTGTCTTGATAGCTAGAGTCGTTCTTAGTATTACATTCTTAGTTTAATAGGTAGTGTAGTCAACCCCCCAAACCAAATCATTCTTTAGTCTCAGTCAGAGTCGAGTTTGTTATTCGTAGTGTCTCTAGGGTTCGATAACTCGGTTTACCATTAAGCTGTGCTACACTCGATAGGTCCACTTGCCTGTCAGTGTGGTTGAGTTAGAAGGTATTCCTTTATTACTTAGGAGTCTAGGTTAAGTTTTATAGTTAGTTTTTTTATAGACCGTCTGGACGACATCATAAGGTATATGATAATAAGGTCTCCCAGCATCACCGGATGTTGAGGGAGTGGTAGTTGATCTGGGGAAGATGGTGAGAGTGACAGTGATTCGGAAATGGTTTGTACTAAACGGGCTAAAACAGTAAGTTTTTTCTGAACCACCTAAATCTAAACCGAACACAACTGTCACTCAAGGTGTAGGGGTGGAGAATAATACCATCTCTTGTCCTTTTGCTCTACTTGAACCATCTAAGAAGAATGTTATGAATAAAAGGGGCCCGCAACAAGATGAGTTGTGGGAGATGTTTAACCAAGTAAAAATAAATTTACCTCTTCTAGATGCTATTAGGCAAGTACCGTCATATGATAAGTACTTGAAGGATTTGTGCACCCAAAAACGGCACCTGAAAATGCCTATAAAACTTGATTTAACCGACAATGTGAGTGCTGTTTTTTCAGGCGCATTGCCACCTAAGCTACAAGATCCATGGGTACCTTTAATTTTGGTGCAAATCGGTGAACTAAAGATCAATAAGGTTCTCCTTGATCTTGGAGCGAGTGTCAGTATCCTTCCGGGGAGTTTGTATGACCAATACTAATTTGACCCTCTACAAAAGGCTGATGCCACCATGGTGTTGGCGGATCTTACCCTTAAGCTTCCTAGGGGGATATTGACAGATGTGATTGTAAAGGTGGAAGAATTTTACTATTCTGTCAATTTCTTAGTTCTTGATTATGCTGCTCCAACTAGTGACAAGCACCCTAACGTGATATTAGGAAGACCTTTTCTGCGAACAGCTCAATGTGTGATCGATTGTGTGACAGGAATGGTTGATATGGCATTCGGTAACAGAAAGTTGAGACTGAATATCTTTTCTCATATATTTAATGCTCCGATCACCGATGAATGCTTCATGGTAGACATTGTTGATGGGTGTAGTCCTCATGAAAGTGAGGGCAAAACCCAGGAGCCATGCATTGTTTGTTGCAGGAAACATGCTGAGTATGAGCAGGAGTTAAAGGAAGCAGAGGCACAAGGGGATGTGTGTGCTCTTAGAGAAAGATTGCCCACTTGGACATATCACATTGACACTCATCTAAAACCCTCCCTCGAATTACCACCTACATTAGAGCTGAAAGAATTACCTAAACATTTGAAATACGCTTTTGTAGGTGAAAATAATACTTTACCTGTTATTATTGTTGTAGGTTTGACTGAAGAGCAGGAACAGGTTTTAATGAAGGTCCTGGTTGCCCATAGGGCAGCAATTGGATGGACCATTGCAGATCTAAAGGGGATAAGTCCGGCGATTGTGATGCATAAGATTGTGACAGATGTTGGGGTTAAACCATCAAGGGATGTGTAGAGACGATTGAAACCCAACATGAGGAAGTAGTGAAGAAGGAGGTTCTAAAGTGGCTGGATGCAGGAATTGTTTACCTATATTTGACAGCACATGGGTAAGCCCGACACAGACTGTTCCAAAGAAAGCAGGTATTTAGATAGTAAAAGGTGAGAATGGTGAAGAGGTTGGCACTCGCCCGGTAATCGGGTGGCGTATTTGTATTGACTACAGGAAGATGAACGCTGCCACCTCAAAGGATCATTTTCCTTTACCCTTTATTGACCAGTTTGTTGAAAAGTTAGCAGGTCAGAAATATTACTGTTTTCTTGATGGCTATTCCGGGTATAATCAAATAGCTATACATCCTTGGGATCAATAAAAGACAACGTTCACTTGTCCTTATGGCACATTTGCATTTAGGCGAATGCCAGTTGGCTTGTGCAACGCCCCAACCACCTTCCAAAGGTGCATGATGAGTAAATTTTCATATATGATCGGGGAGTCTATGGAAATCTTCATGGATAATTTTTTTCTATTTTTGGTCCATCTTTTGAGTCATGTCTTGAACAATTAACAAAAGTTTTGAAAAGATGTTTTCAAGACCAATTTGGTCCTAAGTTGAGAAAAGAGCCATTTCATGGTTCAAGAGGGAATTGTCTTGGGATATGTGATTTTAAACAAGGGCATTGAGGTTGATCATGCAAAAATCCAGGTAATTGCTACTCTACCTCCACCAAACAACATAAAGGGTGTCCGCTCATTTTTGGGACACATAGGTTTTTATAGACGATTCATCAAAGGTTTTAGTGCAATAACAAAATCCTTGTGCAATTTGTTGCTTAAGGATGCTCCTTTTGATTTTAATGATGAATGTCTAAAATCTTTTAATCTGATTAAGCAACATTTGGTGGAGGCGCCCATTTTAAATCACCGGATTGGTTGTTGCCCTTTGAAATCATGTGTGACTCTAGTGATTATGCAGTTGGGACAGTTTTGGGACAACAAGAAACCCGTGATGATTTATTATGCAAGTAAGACTCTTTCAGATGCTCAGTTAAATTACACAACCATTGAGATAGAGCTACTTGAAGTGGTCTATGCTCTTGAAAAGTTGGTAGGTCAGAAATATTAATGTTTTCTAGATGGCTATTCCGGGTATTATGAAATAGCTATACATCCTGAGGATCAACAAAAGACAACGTTCACTTGTCCTTATGACACATTTGCATTTAGGCGAATGCTAGTTGACTTGTGCAACGCCCCGGCCACCTTTCAAAGGTGCATGATGAGTATCTTTTTAGATATGATCGGGGAGTCTATGGAAATCTTCATGAATGATTTTTTCTATTTTTGGTCCATCTTTTTAGTCATGTCTTGATCAATTAAAAAAAGTTTTAAAAGGATGTGTCGAGACCAATTTGGTCCTTAGTTGAGAAAAGAGCCAATTCATGGTTCAAGAGTGAATTGTCTTAGGACATGTGATTTCAAACAAAGGCATTGAGGTTGATCATGCAAAAATCCGAGTAATTGCTACTCTACCTCCACCAAACAACATAAAGGGTGTCCGCTCATTTTTGGGACACATAGGTTTTTATAGATGATTCATCAAAGGTTTTAGTGCAATAACAAAACCCTTGCGCAATTTATTACTTAAGGATGCTACTTTTAATTTTAATGATGAATGTGTAATATCTTTTAATCTAATTAAGCAACATTTGGTGGAGGCATACATTTTAAAATCACTGGATTGGTCGATGCCCTTTAAAATCATGTGTGACGCTAGTGATTATGCAGTTGGGGCAGTTTTGGGTCAACGGGGCAACAAGAAACCCATGATGATTTATTATGCAAGTAAGACTCTTTCAGATGCTCAGTTAAATTACACAACCACTGAGAAAGAGCTACTTGAAGTGGTCTATGCTCTTAATAAATTTAGATCATATATTTAGGGGATCAAAGTAATAGTTTATTATGATCATAGTGCAGTCAGGTACTTAATGACAAAAAAGGATGCTAAGCCGAGGCTGATCAGATAGATCTTGCTCTTGCAAGAGTTTATCTTGGAGATTAGGGATAAAAAGAGGTATGAAAACGTTGTGGAAGACCACTTGTCACTAATTGGTCAGGAGGAGGAAACGTCTTGTGATGACATAAAAGAAACATTCCCGTATGAACAATTGTTATCTATTTCAATTTAGCCATGGTTTGCTAACTTTACAAACTATTTGGTTGCAGGACCTGTCTCGGACTTTTGGACAAAGAAGAAGAGACAGCAATATGCAGCCCAAGCCAAGCATTACATCTGGGAGGACCCAGATTTGTTCAAAGTGGGGACGGATCAAATCATAAGGCGTTGTGTCCCCGATTCAGAGATCCAAGCAGTTTTGACTCATGTACATGCATCTGCATGTGGGGGTCACTTTAGTGGACAGAAAATGGGGTAGAAAGTGCTAGCATGTGGCCTATATTTGCCAACAATATTTAACAAAGATGCCTTCGAGTTCGTTAAAAGTTGTGTCAATTGCCAAAAGATGGGCAGTATCTCAAAGAGGAATGAGATGCCTATGAAACCGATCCTGGTGGTAGACATCTTTGATGTTTGGGGGATTGATTTCTTGGGACCATTCCCAAATTATTTTGGCAATCTATATATTTTGGTGGCGGTTGACTATGTTTAGAAATGGGTTGAAGCAATCGCCATCAAAACCAATTACCATAGTGTCGTTTGTAAATTTGTCCAGTCTAATATCTTTTCAAGATTTGGAATCCCGTGTGTGATCATAAGTGATGGTGGATCATATTTCAAAAACTTTCACTTTGGAAAACTTCTCAAACGATATGGCATAGACCATCGAATTGCCACACCGTATCACCCTCAAACTAGTGGGCAAGTCGAGGTATCTAATAGGCATATTAAAGAGATTTTGTAGAAAACTGTGCGTGCTGACCGCAGGGATTGGTTAAATAAATTGAACGATGCCTTGTGGGCATACCGCACTGCTTATAAAACGCCTATTGGCACCACGCCATATCGATTGGTTTATGGTAAAGGATGTCATCTACCGGTGGAATTAGCTCACCGTGCCTTATGGGCTATTAAGAATGTTAATGCAGATTATGATAATGCAGGTAAAGAAAGGAAGCTCAAATTGTGCGAGCTCGGAGAGCTAAGAGGTGAGGCATATGAAAGTACAGCTGCATACAAACAAATACAAAAACAGTGCATGATGCCAACCTGAAGAGGAAGACCTTTGAAGTAGGTCAGAAGGTGTGGTTGTACAACTCCAGGATCAACCACTTTCCTGGAAAGTTGAAAAGAAAATGGATGGGTCCTTACCTAGTCACAAGAGTTGGATAGTACGGTGTAGGTCCCGGGAGCCTCGTCGCACAGCGGAAATAACACGGATCTATTCTGTGATTTATGTAGGAAGTGAAGAACAAGACGGAGAAATAAGAACAAAGACGAAAGAGAATCAAACGATACGTATTCCAGAACATAGAAGTTATCTCGTATTACAAACGACATACCGAAGAAGCACACATCTCTCATCTAAGCTCACGGTCCAGGGGCGGGAGAGCTCGTCCCGCCCAGACACCTCTCAACCTAGTTCCTGAAGTTCCACCAACAAATGAAGACAAGTCTTCTATTTATAGGGGCAGGAACATAGTACGCAAGGGATTGGTCATGCGTACTTGACAAGTACGCAAGGCAAAAGCCTTGCGTACTTACTAAGTACGCAGGACCAAACTGGTGTGCAGCCTAAGTACTCAAGAACACCCTTCTGCGTACTAGCCACGTACACTGATATATAGAATTTTATCTATAGTTACCAAAACATGAATCTACAGACTCCCTCTTAACTATAGCATCAAATTCTATCTATCACTAACACTGATATACATCAGTTTACAAAGAATGTCCTAACAGACTCCCTCTAAACTAATGACATCAAGTGTCTTCTGGCGAGACTTGATCTTCTGGCATTCCACTTGAGATCTTCAAATCTTCAAACTTCAGTCTTCAGTTACCGAGTGATGAAAAACCCGGCTCCCTCTTAACTGTAGCATTCATTGTAGACCAAACCAAGTGCTTCAATAGGAACCAACTAACCCAACACACAGTTCATTGTAGTTAATCCTTTCAGTAGTAGTTTGCTCCACCCTGACCTAGAATTCCTCCAAATCAGCTGGCATATGATAGAGAGTTTGAGTTTCCAATAACCAACATCAAACTAATCAGCTCCTATAGGGATTCCAGTAAGATAAACTTAAGTCTTCAACCAGATGTGTCCAACTCTATCCTGTATCTTCATGAGTTAACCAAATTCCCGAAGATGTTCTTTTCCAATATCCCCTTTCAGTTTAAGCTCCATCTGACTAGACCAGAAACAAGGGAATGTTTCCAATCCCGTCGGCCAATGATAAAAGGTTCCATCTTCAACTAATAATCCAATGGATATCCAGCTTCATCCTGAAAACACTTGATAGAATCAAACACAAAATCATGCTCAGCAGTGATCACCTTATATCCAAAGTCCAACATTCTTCAATTAGATCTTCATTCCTGGTTCACGCCTCCTAATTTGTATACGTACACCACGATGAAGTTCCATAACTAGGTTGTCTATCTGGCATTCTGCCCAGATTCCAAATGAGAAATCCCATCATAACTGAATCACATCAAATCTTGAACACAGGCTTAACCAATGAGAACAAAAAATATAGTTTACATAAGAAATCATAGTTGATGTTACATTTTTTTATCCCTCTCACTTCTTTGTAAACTATGACCAGCTTCATTATCACTTCACTCAAATCCTCAAAAAGCACAACTAGCCAACTCCAGGATTTTGTTCTTTTATTCCTTTGCAAAGATCCAAAACAGCAAATCCTTGGGTTCAAGTTATTCCAGTATTCATCCCCTATTAAAGAAATATCCCGGATACTCGTAGCCCACATATTCAGGTTTGAATACCTAAACAAGATGATTCTTTTTCCAAAAGACCCAAAGCAGCAACATCTTCACAAATAGAACGAGACCTTTAGCCGATGACGACCCAATTGCTCCTATTAGTTCAACATTCATACCATATTAAATAAGTATCCCGGATACTCGTTGCCCACATTTTCAAGTTTGAATACTTAAACAATGTATGACAAGTGGTATCATCCAACAAAAATCTCGTCCTTTTTTTTAATCCCAGATGATAGTCCATGCGTACTTAGTAAATACGCACATAAAGGGTGTTCATGGGTATTTAGTAAATACCCAAAGCCAAGTACCCATGCATACTTGTTAAGTGCGCAGAGAAATGCTCTTGTCTACTTAGCTAAGAACGCAGGTAGCTTCTCATGCGTACTTACTAAGTACGCAGGGCTAACCCATGCGTACTTAGCAAGTACGCAGAAAAGGTGATTTTGCGTACTTGTTCAGTACAGCAGTGTTTTTGATGGATCTTGAGGAGAATGCTCAAAAAGTGATGGATCTGAGAAATTGATGCTTCCAAAAGCTTAGAAAACATCATCTAACAAACCCTTAGCCTTCCAAACACTAAATGAAGTGATAACAAACTCGGATTTAAGGATTTTTGGTCGAAAATGTTACGACCAGTACATGACTCAGATCTGCTCAAAAACCCTCAATCCCAAAACTAGAACACAAATCAACGAACAACGAGGCTCTGATATGACTTGTAGGTCCAGGGAGCCTCGTCGCGCAGAGGAAATAAATGGATCTGGTCTATGATTTGTGTGGGAACAGGAAGAACAAGGAAGAGAAACAAGAATAAAGACGAAAGATAATGAAACAATACGTAATCCATAACATAGAAATCATCCCGTATTACAGAAGACATACCTAAGGAGCACGCATCTCTCATCTAAGCTCACAGTCCAGGGGCGGGAGAGCTCGTCCCGCCCGGACACCTCTCAACCTAGTTCCTGAAGTTCCACCTACAAATGAAGACAAGTCTTCTATTTTTAGGGGCAGGAACATTACCTGCGTACTTGTCTAAGTATGCAGGGATTGGTCATGCGTACTTGACAAGTACGTAAGGCAAAAGCCTTGCGTACTTACCAAGTACGCAGGACCAAACTGGTGTGTAGGCTAAGTACTCAGGAAACCTTGCTGCGTACTAGCCACGTACACTGATACATAGAATTTTATCTATAGTTACCAAAACATGCTTCTACATACGGAGATGTGGAGATTGAAGACTTTGAGGACCATCTCAGGCAAGTGGTGCATGGACATCAGTTGAAACCATTCCTAGAGTTAACAGATATCAATGACCCATCAGTGCAATTTGAGAGTTTCTTCCTAAGCACTATGGAAGAGGTTGGAGCATCATAACATCAGTGAGGTACACCGTGTGTGGCTGAAGACGTTAAACTTAGCGCTCTTAGGAGGCAAACTAATGTTAGTTAGTTTTAATTCATGTCTAGTTAAATGAACATTGTGGGTGTGTTCTCTAGAAACCCCCACGAGACTAAACTCATCCACTCGGGCTACCGAGGGTTTAAAAGGCTTGTTGCATATGCTAAATGCCTCCGAGATTCCTACGAAAGTGAGTTAGGTAGTCATTCTTTATTTTCCTTAGTTATGTGCAATTGGCCAAGTGTGGGGACGTCTCTAGGGAGAACATGGTTGGAATGAGTGTAATTGAGGGCAATACACAAACCCGTGGTGGGTAGGATGCCGTTGTAAAGTTTGTAGAAGTTTTTTTAGTTTTTCGGTCTTTTCAGTATAGTTTTGTGTTTTTTTTTTTAATTTTTGCAAGGATTCATTGCCATTTGGGTAAGAAAAACCATCAGAAATCACGTTCCAGGTATGTGTGCATATAGTCTAAGGGTTGGATTGAGTTTTTGGAGGATTGGAAAAATTGAGTTTTTAAGAGATGAAAATTTTTCTAAGGCAAAAAGTCCAAAAATCGTCCAATCTATCTATTACCAACCTGTCCTTGTGGTACGCGAAGGTTTTGTGCCATGTTCTCACGGTACGTAAAGAATAAAAGACAAGCGGCCGGTGATTTTTGTCCCTCGCTGTAACACCTGCCACAAAAATGTCCAAAGTTTGACAAAAGGTAAACCCTAGGGACTATAGGTGTAATTATACTTAAGTTCAGGGTTTTAATTTGAAAATTTTGAAATTTAAGACCTTAGAGGACCGCTAAGGTCAAGCCTAACGGTCCGCTACGGGTGTGTTCAGTCGGGAGAGGTCCGCTAAGGAAACCCCACCCTAAGTCTTTAGGTGTCGGACCGCCACCATATATGGTAACGGTCCGCTACTTAGTCAGTAAGTAATAAATCCGTGTGTGACATGTGTCCAATGACTAATGTGCATTATTTATGACGCGTGTACTCATGGTGGACCACCACACTAGGTGGTAACGGTTCGCCAGCCGCAAAACTCTAAGAATCTGCCACGTATCAGGGTGGCTAATGTGTGTGTTTCAATATATAAAAATATAAGTAAATATATTTTCAGATTAATTGATTTCACGAGATCAGGTTTTAAATTTATAAAGTAAAATGATAATTACGTTAACTTAAAACACACACAATAGGCAAGTGTACCTATCGCAGCGTAATATAGTTAGGTAAGAACCAAGTATCGAACCAATGGACACAGTCGAGTTCCAATACTCAACTTTTGTTATCGTTTAGTCGGATTAGTTAGTAGGTGGTTTTGTGTGCTTGTGAAGCAGAAAAGTAAATGACGGTAAAGTAAATAACATAAAAGTAAAAATGTGCGTGAAATGTGTAACAGAAATGTAGCTAGCAGAATAGTAAATTGCCGAAAAGTAAATAAGGCGAAAATGATCAGATTACAAAATGTATTGCTTCGGGACTCGAATCAGCTTGGTACATGATAATGTTAAGTTAACTAATTCAGTGGTATGACTACTACAAACTTGTTACCCGGGTCACCGCTAGAGCCTCGTTTCACGACATTTGATTTGCAAATTATAATATTTAAAAAATGGTAGTGCCTCCCGTTAGGGACAACATTTACCCTCAACCCATCGAATGGTCATCTTCGGGTTGGATAAAGACATCGGACTCAAAATGCTTTATATTAAGTTAAATAGGTGATTATATTTTGCTCGCCGGGAGGCGGTGTAACAATGGGACCAAGTATAAAGACGTACCGTTCCCAACATGGGTTCACCAATTCTTGGTCGCATAGTGATCTCGTATAAAGACGTACGATCTTAGAAGTATAGACCAAGCCTTGGCTTATCAATCTCTGCTCGTAAAAGACGTACGAGTTTCAAAGGGAGTTTGATTAAAAAGGGTTTTACGATCTTATTCTTTAAAATCAAGACACTCACAAATATAAAGACGGATTTAGACGATAATAAAAGCCCATCAAGAGATGGTTTTTTGAGGAAGAATTAGTTAAAGACATAAACATACCACTTCATTAATAAGTTAAACATTAACATGCACCAAACATCATCTTCACCCTAGCAATACAAAGAAGTTTTAGCCACGAATGGCCATAACGACTAGCGTAATGATAAGTTTCGTAGGCTCCCCTATAAGATCCCCTCTACTCTCTACTCTCTACTCTAACTACGAGAATGCTCTCTTCTTGAGTGTAATTTCTCTCTAGATTGGTGTGTCTAGGATGATACCAAGGTGATTGGGGAATTAGAGAGTGAAAAAAATCTTCTAAGACCCCTTTTTTTGGCTCACCAAGGCATGCTAAACAATAAAACATCGAATGGTATTTATAGGATAGCATGGAAGATGCTAGAAGCTGATCTGAGGGAGGCGCGGGCACGCCATATTTGGGCGCGGGCGTGCCTGGTGCTGGAGGGGGCGCGGGCACGCCATTAGCTGGCAGAAACTTCTTCTTCCTTCTTGCTTGGAGCCTACGTTTTTTACTTTCTTTGAATCTTATAGAAGGCTCCATGGGATAAAAAGGACCATGGATCATCCATGGATAGTACCCATGGGTACTTGGGCTATCCATGGGTCTTGGATAGGTGTAAGAGAGCTCCATAAGTGCCTTTAACTTTCATTAACTTTGATGATTTCTTGATAATTCTTTGGAGATGTTTGGCTTTCTAACGCCTAATAATCTCTGAATTGACTTGGGAAATGGTACGTAGCCTTGTGGATCTTTCTAAGGCTCCGCAAGGTCTTTGATTGTTTGGTTTTTCCTTCGGTTTTGACTGTTTTTGCTCCATTTCTTTCGAAAGCTTCTGAAAACCTACAATTATCACAAAGTAATGATTTAGACAATAATTCTAATGTATAATGTCCATAAAGCACCAATAATGGGAATAATTATACATGTAAAACATGTATAAATGATGACATATCATAACACCCCACGCTTAAACTTTGCTTGTCCTCAAGCAAACTCATGCATGATCATACCCATAACTACAAACTTTACAAAGTTGATGGAGCTCCAAGTAGTTGGAAACTTCGGGATAGCTCTTGAGTTGCTTATTCTACTTTTGTATTTTTATATGATGAAATCCATGACAAGACCACTAGAACTTTAATTATGCATAAAATTTTCACTCCTCACAATGTTCACTCAACTCTAGGGTTATATATGTATAGATAATGTAAGTTAAGTGGAACACTCAAGTTTGAATCGAATTATGCAATGGTCATAAGCTTGTATGCAAATCAAGTCTCCACCAATTAACTAAGTAGTGTGCATGAATAAAGAGGACTTTAAAGGGTTGTAATGTGGCTAAAATAAAAATAAAGGGTAAAAATGAAGATCTTTTTTGGATTTTTAGGGGTTTTAAAGGGTTTGAAGGGCTACAGCTATCGCGAATCACACAGCTACGGCCTCACGGCTTAAAATAGAAAATACTAGTAGGTCCCCTTTACAATAATCAGATCATGAGGGAATATCTAGTCTGAGGGCTCGTTTAGGGTCAGATTACGAAGACCAAGATCTCCCAGACAAGCCGCAGAACGGTAGCAATTGTTCTTGCTTGCGTCATTGCTAGTTGTTTGAAATCTTCTCTCAGAGTTCGGTTGGTAATTCAGGCTTTGCCAAAATAAAATCAAAGGAATGCATGTCTAGTTCTTTAAGGTCTTGCCGGTAAAAGACTTATCTCTCTTTCTTTTTCTTTTCTCTTTTTCTATAATTTTTTTTTGTATCAAGACAAATTCTTCAATAATACTTTTTCCTCAACTTCCTTGAAATAATATTTCCATAATTTCCTTGAATATAGTTCGACTATTTTTCTAATACATCCACCTTCTTGTATATTCAAATTCTTTTGAGTAGAAAAGATTCTTTCCAAAATTGTCTCAATGATAATAATCTTGAAATAACGACATAAGATAATTTTTCCATTTTAAAGACATTCAGCCAATAACCGGTTTTACGAAAAGCTGGTTGGGTGATAAGTATGGATAGTAGAAAAGAAAAGGCTAAGGCTCAGATGGCTATCTAGGCGAATAATATTTTTGGGATTTTTGGGGTTTTTATGGATAATAAGGGTGATAAAGTCCTAGGTGCCTCAATCATTTTCATACATCCACTAGTTCATGGTCTTGAAATGTATAAGTCATACAAGTTCTAATTATGCATAGAATTCAATCGAATAAACACTCAATATACCAAACGAAATAGCACGCAAAAATAATGATAATAATGCTCATGAAAAGGCTCAGATTATTCTTACATGGAAACAGATGTGATAGGGTTTAGTGATTTGTTATGCATAATTCATGTTTGTTTCTACTTGCCATGTCTTCATTTTATTTAATTAGGTGCGAACTCCAAGAGGTTTTGATTTAAAGGGTTTAAATTTTTGAAAAATTTAAGGGTTTTTAAAAAAGGTAGATTTTTTTGTAATGTTTTAGTCAAATGGGTAGAAAATCACAAGTTGAATTTTACTGCTCTGAGGTTACAAGCAGTCCTGAATCTCTAATTCCCCACCCCACACTTAAAACTATGCATTGCCCTCAATGTACAAATGCATGTAATGGAATGCTATGTAGAAATTTAAATGCATGGAGTTTTAAGGGAAAAGAAAATGGTACTCCCTCGATCAATTCAGTGTATAACCTAAGGCCAAAAATCATTCCTACTGTCAGGTTGTGCCTATCACCTGCTTGTCAACATGTTGCTTCAAAGACTTCATCAAATTTCTCAGAAATTTGATGTGGTTTGTGGCACCAGGCTCGTAGAGTTGGAGTGTAAATCATCAAAGTAGAGAGATGATCTGGTGATGTTATTCTACCTGAAACATAAAGAAAAACATAAAAACGAACAAGGAAAATAAAAGATAGTAGTTAAGCTACTAAAGTCCTAGTATCGAGAAGGCATACCCGGGGGCTGAAGTAATTAGAAACTTAAATTTGGAGAAACCAAACCTGAGTTCCATGCTTTCTGCCGTATGCACCAACTTCTCAATTTATTCATGATCATCGGGTTGCCTCTCGGAAGCGCTACGTTTATTTAAGGGTATTTAGCCCGACCCGTACGTGTTTCGTGAATTTCCAATTTAGTGTTAAATCTGTCAAATGGGTGGCTTGAAATATGGAGATGTTCATCCAACCCATTTGATAACCATGCGTACAATGATAATAAGTTGATTTAGGAATTAGTGGAGTCTATCCTGCCAAATTTTGAATGCTCTATAGAAGAGCACCTAAAGAAAATGGTGTACTTGAATCACGCCACCACAATTTGAAATTTCCTGGACCAAACTTCAAGAAACCCATGTAGTGAAGGAGATGGTCACCCTGGTATGATAATTTTGTCACGTAGTTTTTGTTGGATGAACGTTGCTTCTTTCATGAGAAGTGGTCCTGAGAGTGATGTGCCCTATCCTGTATCTTATGTGATTCATGGAATGATTCACTGATATGCTTAGTCACAAGCCATCTATCACTGTTCCAAGGAAGAGGTGCCACCATTGTCATTTGTTTGTTGGTGATTACATCCTCCTATGCTTCCATATTTCGGACTCCCACCAGTTCTTCTTTAGATCTTCGCTCTTCTGGCTCCTTTGATGGTTTAGCTTCAACTTCTCAGAGAAGTCCGGAAGTGATTGTAAAGTTTCAATAGCCCTCTCTTCTAAATCATCCGGTCTCACCTCCGACTGATCCATGCTTGTGAAGTTGGAAGGTTCTTGCTCCTTAGAGTCACTTGACCCTACTAAAGATGTTGAAACTATAACCTCCGATTCTTGGACTTTGAAGAAATCATCTTGTTGTTCAGTTGGAAAGCACTTTAGGATTTGGACCTTAATTTCTTCCAAATGACGAAACACTTGTTATTCAGTTGGAGAGCTCTTTGGGGGTTGAACCTTAATTTCTTCCAAATGAAGAAACACTTGTTGTTCAGTTGGAGAGCTCTTCAAGAGTTGAACCTTAATTTCTTCCAAATGACGAAAGAGATTTCCTGGGGTCCATGAGTCGGAATCTAGAGCTAAGTGTTAAATTTCTTGGGGCGGTGTGGTTTCCTCATATGGTTGCCAGTAGGGTTGGTGAAAATCTGTGGAATACCCTTGATAGTGATAACAATCTTAGGTGTAGTGTGGTTTCCCACAGATCTCACACCAAACCTCTGAATTGTGGTACTCATAGTCGTTTTGGTGTCCTCCATAACAACTCTCGTAGTTTTCATCCATGAAAGTTGTTGTAAAGAACAATCAAAACAAAACATAAAAGAAAATGTTAAGGTTAAAAAGGCTAATCCGTTAACTCAAATTTTTCTTGAAATCATCGTGTCCCCGGCAACGGCGCCAAAAACTTGATGTGCGTGTGAATAAGTAAATAAAAATATAAGTAAATATATTTTCAGATTAATTGATTTCATGATATCAGGTTTTAAATTTATAAAGTAAAATGATAATTACGTTAACTTAAAACACACACAATAGGCAAGTGTACCTATCACAGTGTGATATAGTTAGGTAAGAACCAAGTATCGAACAATGAACACGGTCGAGTTCCAATACTCAACTTTTGTTATCGTTTAGCCGGATTAGTTAGTAGGTGGTTTTTGTGTGCTTGTGAAACAGAAAAGTAAATGACGGTAAAGTAAATAACATAAAAGTAAAAATGTGCGTGAAGTGTGTAACAGAAATGTAGCTAGCAGAATAGTAAATAGCAGAAAAGTAAATAAGGCGAAAATGATCAGATTACGAAATGTATTGCTTCGGGAGTCGAATCAGCTTGGTACGTGATAATGTTAAGTTAACTAATTGAGTGGTATGACTACTACAAACTTGTGACCCGGGTCACCGCTAGAGCCTCGTTCTCACGACATTTGATTTGCAAATTATAATCTTTAAAAAGTGGTAGTGCCTCCCGTTAGGGACAACATTTACCCTCAACCCATCGAATGGTCATCTCCGGGTTAGATAAAGACATCGGACTCAAAATGCTTTATATTAAGTTAAATAGGTAATTATATTTTGCTCACCGGGAGGCGGTGTAACAATGGGACCAAGTATAAAGGCTTACCATTCCGAACATGAGTTCACCAATTCTTGGTCGCATAGTAATCTCGTATAAAGACGTACGATCTTAGAAGTATAGACCAAGTCTTGGCTTATCAATCTCTGCTCGTATAAAGACGTACGAGTTTCAAAGGAAGTTTGATTAAAAAGGGTTTTACGATCTTACTCTTTAAAATCAAGACACTCACAAATATAAAGACGGATTTAGACAATAATAAAAGCCCATCAATAGATGGTTTTATGAGGACGAATTAGTTAAATACATAAACATACCACTTCATTAATAAGTTAAACATTAACATGCACCAAACATCATCTTCACCCTAGCAATACAAACAAGTTTTAGCCACGAATGGCCATAACGACTAGCGTAACGATAAGTTTCGTAGGCTCCCCTATTGTGGAACAAGGAGGAAGAGCCCCTCTACTCTCTACTCTCTACTCTAACTACTAGAATGCTCTTTTCTTGAGTGTAATTTCTCTCTTGATTGGTGTGTCTAGGATGATACCAAGGTGATTGGGGAATTAGAGAGTGAAAACAATCTTCTAAAACCCTTTTTTTGGCTCACCAAGGCATGCTAAACAATGAAACATCGGAGGGTATTTATAGGAGAGCATGGAAGATGCTAGAAGCTGATATGAGGGAGGCGCGGGCACGCCCTATTTGGGCACCGGCGCGCCTGGTATTAGAGATGGCACGGGCACGCCCTTAGCTGGCAGAATCTTCTTCCTTCTTGCTTGTAGCCTACGTTTTTGAATTTCTTTGACTCTTCTAAAAGGCTCCATGGGCCAAAAAGGATCATGGATCATCCATGGATAGTACCCATGTGTAATTGATAGGTGTAAGAGTGCTCCATAAGTGCCTTTGACTTTCATTGACTTTGATGATTTCTTGATAATTCTTTGGAGATGTTCGGCTTTCTAACGCCTAATAATCTGCCAATTGACTTGGGAAATGGTACGTAGCCTTGTGGATCTTTCTAAGGCTCCGCAAGGTCTTCGATTCTTTGGTTTTTCCTTTGGTTTTGACTGTTTTTGCTCCATTTCTTCTGTAAGCTACTGAAAACCTACAATTATCACAAAGGAATGATTTAGACAATAATCCCAATGTATAATGTCCCTAAAGCACCAATAATTGGAATAATTATGCATGTAAAACATGCATAAATGATAACATATCAATGGCAGACCGCTACGCCCCTGGGTAACGGTCCGCTAGCCGCAAACTTATGTTCGGTCCAATCAGAGTGTGTCATTTAGGGCTAACACAATCAAGGGCGGTGGCGGACCACCACCCGCCTACATAGCGGTTCAGCTACGGGGCCAGATTGCACCCTATAAATAGTTGGTCACATTCATCGCAATTCACACATCCAAATCCGAATCCAACTCCACATTGGTGTTCCAAAGCCCCTATAGACAACTCCCGGCGATCCCGGTTGATTCTCGCTCCTCGTAGTGCCCGGTTAAGGAAGAAACGCTCATAGAAAGGTTGAAACCCTAGAGAAATGAGACTAGGAAGCTAGCTTATAAGTTTTCAACTCTAGAAACTCATTCCTACTATAAAGGTGAATACTTTATCTCTTTTAAAATTTGTGTCAAACATTTTATTTACGAAAATGGCCAAAAAAAGGTTAAGGAAATAATGCTCAACGTTCATCTATGGATAAGCATTCAGGCCATAGGTATATGTTAAACTTGCAAGGGATACACGGGTCTCGGGTGAAATTCCTGGATTACGGGTGGTACTTCCCTTTTTAACAAATGAGGTGACACGAGCCCCAATGTTATAAAGACATACTACCGATGTATAATGTGGTGCCATTGAACAGGACGGGCCTGCTGAGTGTGTAGATTGAACATGAAGTTGCGATTATGAAATTAATACTTGTTTGTGCCAAATGATTTTCTGTCAAGATATTGTATTAACCGGCGTTCGCGCTGACGTTTTATTTTCAAAATATTTTCAGGTAATGAATAAAATGTGATGAGGAAAGTATGGCGGGCAGACATAAGATCTGACCCATGAAATAAAAGGATGGAATGCACGTAGGATTCTTAGGCCTCGTGTAAAGGGAAATCCTAAAGAAAGGAGATATAACGAGGGAATTGATCAACCCTGGGTTGTACTATTTCCAGTGGCTTATGATGTGTTTGATTTCAAACTCTGTTTTGTAATCAAAGATGAAAGGGTATTGAAACCCTATGTTTATGAAAAGTAGATATAAAACTTTTGTCTTCTAACTAAGTTTGATATTTACAAATACAACCCTTGAGGTTGAGACAAATGATGAAATGATCATTTTGAAAAGACTTCTGTTGTATTTTATAAAAACTCTAAAATCAAAGAATCCAGATAAGGATGAGATCGGTACCGTACCGGTACCGAAAATACCGGTACCGAATTTATGGAAAAGTGGGTACTGGTACCGGTACCGAATCTATCGGTACGGTACCGGTTCGGTATGGTATCGGTACGGTACCGGTTCGATACCCGTATTCGTTACAAAATGTTCATCTTTTTCGGTACCCGTACCGTACCGGTACCAAAAATACCGGTACCGAATTTATGAAAAAGTGGGTACCGATACCAGTACCGAATCTATCCGTACGGTACCGGTACTCGGTACGAAATGCTCATCCCTAAATCCAGATACCAATCAGGCTCGCACACGTCCAGGGGGTTCATGAGGCGGGGTGTGAATGGTTGGTATCAGAGCCACAGGTTTTAGTGAATTAGATACTTGGACCTAGTATCTAAGCTTTAACCATTAATGCTTTTAAGATAAGAAAACAAGGTGACCTTCTGACCGGTATGTATTTATCTGACAAACGGAAGTGTTCTGTCTAAGGAAAGCGCGGTGTATAAATCTCTCATAGACCCGTCGCACTTACCTGAGAACATATATGTTGGAGGTACTACTCTGGGAAGATAATCATCCTTGTAGAGCTTTAGCTAATATTAAGATACTAGCTTTAGTATCTAAGTCTTGACTAAATAAAATAAGATAAATACTAATATATTAAAATTGCAGATGTCTAGAGGAAATTCCGTTCTGTATTACGATCCTAATTGTCCTATTAAGCAAGAATCCCCGGAATACCATCCCTTGGGTTCACAACAGAATCCTATTTTTTCGCCTTACTATAATGACGACCCGTTTACTGTGCTTCCTGAGCACAATTATCCTGAATGTCATCCCTAATCACATAGTTCTTCTAGCCAATGGATGGATGTTGGATCAGACTTCAGCAATTGCCATACTGGTGCCCCATCTGTACAAGGAAATGAGGAACAATCCAGTCAAATTCAATTATCAGAAGAAGATCATTCAGAAAATTCTCAATACTACCAAACCGCTTCTGAAAATCCCAATGATTATCCATTTAATAACCCTGTTTCAAACAGTTCTGATTATCAATCCCATAACTCTGGATCCCCCATTTTATATGATCCTTATATGTATCCTGAACCTCCTTATGACGGTCCCTTCAAGCATTATTTTCAAGATCCACTTGAATATCAAAGTGCCTATAACGATATTATGGTTGGACTCCGTGAACCTCCACCAAAATATGGATGCCTTCTTCCCCTATCAAATGTCTAGATCGGTTGTTATGCCAAACGGACGAGATAACTAGGGAGAAGATCATGGACAAGGCAAGGACCAAGTTCTATGGGAAATAGGTGTATGAATATGGAGAGGATCTGAAGACTTTGGGGAAAGAACTAATAAAATTTTGTTGTATTATTGTATTGTAATATATTTTAGTAAAAAAATATCTTTTGTTTTGAATTTCAGAATGGTTAGAAAAGGCAAATATCCTAGCTTTTATTGAAAATTCGCTCCTGCTAATTACTTTGAACGTAAAACAAATGAAACAACTATAGAAATAAATGAAGAGACTGAAAGCTCTACTTTCAGAAGCCTCGGAGAAATAGGAAACCCTAGTGTTCCCTATAATCCTTCTATAAGTTTTAGTTCTGCTCCAACTGCTAGAAGCTATAATGTTACTCCTGTTTATTCACAAAATTTACATAAGGAATATGCTGAAATACCTTATGAGAATAAATGTTATCCTGAAGAAGAAGAAGAACGTGTTGATTCTAATATACCTTATGCTCCTTACTATGAGACAATCCCTATTCATGCTGCGCATATAAATGAGAATGCATCAGAAAATGAGAGAGAACAAATGATGTTGAACCAAAAAGCTAAATTGGAGAGAGAAAAGGCTGAAGTTGAAGCTCGGAATACCCTATTAGTTCAAGCTCTTGAAGACAAGAACTTTAGAAATTTCTGAATAACTTATATATGTACTATCTTTAGTAATATATTTTATCAATAAAAAGAGTTTTGTTTTAAATCAATTCATATTCTTTTGATAGTATGTCGAAAAATACTGGACCTTCTCAAAACACGAGAGGCAAGAAAAAGCAGGCAGTGATTGATAATACTGCTGAAAATAATAATTCTCGTGCTGAATTCCAAAAGATGATCTCAGAAGGAATCAAGGATTCTCTCCCAATGATCTTTGAGGAACTTGAGAAAAGACATGCTAACAAAATATCTATTCAGCCGTCAATTCCTCAATCTATTCATTCTCAACCTACTCGAACGATTACTCAATCAAAACCCGTCACACTTAAACCAGAAGACTCTACTACTCCTAAATCAAAGACTAAGGAAAGAGAAGAATACTATCACAACTCATCCGAAGGTGAAGGAATGGGTAACAACTACGGTCACGTAGAGAAGAAGAAAGGTAGTTGATTGTCCCTACAAGATGTTTCAGGACTGAAAACCTTACAACTTTTCTACAAGAGAAGGAGGAATAGCCACATTGAGGTGGATTGAGAAGACATAGTCTATATTAGCAATCAACAAATGTGCCGAGGAGGACAGAGTTCTGTATACCTCCAATCTATTCAAGGACCAAGCTCTTAAATGGTGGAACAACATCATTGCTACCAGAGGTAGAGATGCAGCCTATCCAGTGGGTTGGAATACCTTTAGGAAAAGAGTAAAAAAGAAGTACGTTCCCCAGAATAAGCGGGAACAGATTGAAGGGAAATTTCTGAGTCTTAGAATGATTGGAACCAATCATCAGGAGTATGCTACCAAACTCCTAGAATATGCTCGAATCATTCCACATCTAGCTACCCCTGAACCTAATCTGATCAAACGTTACATTTGGGGTTTGATAAAAGAAATCCGCGACATGGTGAAAGTCACAAATTGTGAAAATCTTGACGACGCTATGGATTTAGGAGCATCGTTAACAACTAGTAAGATTAGGAATCAGGAAGAAGGAAAGAAGAAGAAGAAAGAAGTAGCTGGGC
Source organism: Smallanthus sonchifolius (assembly GCA_023525975.1). Lineage (NCBI taxonomy): Eukaryota > Viridiplantae > Streptophyta > Magnoliopsida > Asterales > Asteraceae > Smallanthus > Smallanthus sonchifolius. The sequence goes on from CM042043.1 coordinate 26,107,797, forward strand.
AAGGCCATCATCCTTTACTCCTCGAAATAACAATTCTTCTATCCCTAAATGTCCAAAGTGTAGGAAGAGGCACTTAGGACAATGTCGTGTTAGACTTTTCTATAGTTTCTGCAAAATGCCTAGACACAGAGAGCAGAAGATTGTTATAGAAAGAAACCGTTTACTTGCTTTGGGTGTGGCGAAGCTGGTCATATCAAAACCAATTGTCCTAAGATGAAGAAAACCGATGGTATAGGTCCCAAACCTACAGACGGAGTGAAGAAGAATGCACAAGCATTTGATATCAACACTCATGAAGCAGCAGGTATGCCCGATGTTATCACGGGTACATTTCTTGTTGATGATATTTTGCTCGAGTTTTTTTTTACTCTGGTGCAAACCAAAGTTTTATAGATCATAGATTCTGTAGACTGTTAAATAAAACTCTAGCTAAATTAGACAAGAAATACGTGGTAGAGACTGCCAATGGTGACCTCGTCCAAATCTCAGAAATCCTTAATGATTGCCATATCTCATTATCAAGACATGTTATACCTGCAAAATTGTTGTCAATGACTCTGGTAGGTTTTGACATTGTCTTAGGAATGGACTGATTAGCCTCTAACCAAGTCCGTATCCTGTGTGATAAGAAGGCAATAGAACTTCGTTCGTCCAATGCCAACATTCTTACAATCAATGGCGATAAGTTATCCAGCTCTGTTGGAATAATTTCTATGATGAAAGCCACAAAATACTTACGAAAAGGATGCCTAGCATACCTTGTTTCTGTAACTACCGACACTAAAACGAAGATAGAAGATGTGTCGGTTGTGGCCGAATTCCTCGATGCCTTTCCTGATGAACTGCCTGGAATTCCACCTGAAAGAGAAGTGGAGTTCAGAATCAATCTGGTACCCGGTACGGCTACTATTGCTAAAGCCCCATACATATTAGCTCCAAATGAAATGGCAGAATTGAAGAAACAATTAGACGAATTGCTAGAAAAGGGATTTATAAGACCAAGCTCTTCGCCTTAGGGAGCTCCAGTCTTGTTTGTTAAGAAGAAAGACGGTTCGATGCGTATGTCTATCGATTATCGTGAAATAAACAACGTTACGATAAAGAATCGTTATCCACTCCCCCGAATTGATGATCTTTTTTATCAACTCCAAGGAGCTCGTTGTTTTTCTAAAATCGATCTTCGATCTGGCTATCATCAATTAAAAGTCCAGGAAGAATACATTCCTAAAACTGCTTTCAGAACTCGACATGGTCATTATGAGTTCATGGTTATGCCATTTGGACTTACTAATGCACCTGTAGCATTCATGGATATGATGAATCGAGTTTGTAAACCTTACTTGGACAAATTCGTTATAGTATTCATCGACGACATTCTTATTTATTCCAAAAGTAAGGAAGATCATACCAATCACTTGAAAATCTTACTTGAACTCCTGAGAATAGAAAAGTTATACGCTAGGTTCTCAAAATGCAAATTCTGGTTATCAGAAGTTCAATTCCTTGGATATGTGATTAATGCTAATGGTATTTAAGTAGATCCTGTAAAAATCGAAGCCATATCCAAATGGGAAATCCTGAAGTCACCAACTGAAGTCTGTAGTTTCCTCGGTTTAGCCGGTTACTATAGGAGATTTATCCAAGATTTCTCTCAAATCGCTATACCATTAACTTCTCTGACCCGTAAGTCAGTCAAGTATGAATGAGGTCCTAAACAATCTGAAGCTTTTGAAACTCTAAAACAGAAACTGACTCAAGCACCCATACTGGCTTTGCCATATGGAAATGAAGGCTTCTCAGTTTACTGTGATGCTTCGCACACCGGCTTTGGTTGTGTGTTAATGCAAAGAAGTAAAGTCATTGCTTATGCTTCTCGTCAATTAAAAACTCATGAAAAGAACTATACGACTCATGATTTAGAACCGGGCGCCATAATATTCGCACTAAAATTATGGAGGCACTATCTATATGGGGTAAAACTCACTATCTTCACTGATCATAAAAGCCTAAAGTATATATTCAGTCAGAAAGAACTAAATATGAGGCAAAGATGCTGGATGGAAGTCCTGAATGATTATGATTGTGAAATATGTAATCACGAAGGAAAAGCCAATGTTGTAGACGATGCCTTAAGTAGAAAAGAACATGAGAAACCTAAACGAGTTTGTGCCTTAAGACTCGATCTCCAAATCGATCTTATCACTCGTATTAAGGAATCTCATAAACTTGCTTTGCAAGAACCCAACCTTGAGAAAGAAGGATTGGGAGGTATGATTGATCAATTGATCAAAGGAAATGATGGAATTTTTAGAATGAATAAGAGAATTTGGGTACCTATCTATGGAAACACTCAAGAAGAAATTATGGAGGAAGCCCATAAATCTAAATACACAATGCATCCTGGAAACGATAAAATGTATAAAAACCTAAAAGCCAATTATCGGTGGATAGGAATGAAAAAACATATCGCTATCTATGTTGCAAAGTGTTTGACATGTTCTCAGGTTATCTCGTTCGGATGACTGTCGGTATGATGATGTGCGTCGACTTATTGGGAAAAAGGATGAACATCAAAAGTCATCTGGTTTGTTACAGCAACTTGAAATTCCTGTCTGGAAATGGGAAATGATAACCATGGATTTCAATACAAAACTTCCCCAAACAAGTCAAGGAAATGATACTATCTGGATTATCATTGATAGACTTACTAAGTCTGCTCATTTTCTTCCCATGAAAGAAACATTCAATATGGATAAGCTGGCACAATTATACGTTAATGAAATCGTAACATTACACGGTGTGTCATTATCTAGTGTGTCGGATAGAGATAGTAGATTTACTTCTCGATTCTAGCAAAGTTTTCAAAAAGCTCTTGGTACTAAATTGAATCTTAGCACTGCCTATCATCCTCAAACGGATGAGCAGAGCGAAAGAACAATTCAAACCCTTGAAGATATCTTAAGGGCTTGTGTCATTCATTTGGGAGGAATTTGGGATGACCACTTACCTCTAATGGAATTCTCCTATAATAATAGTTATCATATGATTATACATGTCACTCCTTTTGAAGCCTTATACGGTTGTAAATGTCAAACTCCAATATGTTGGTTAGAAATAGGAGAAAATCAGTTGTCTGGACCTGAAATAGTCTTGGAAACAACTGATAAAGTTATTCAAATAAAAGATAGATTGAAAGCGGCTCGTGGTCGTCAAAAGAGTTATGCTGATAAGAGACGAAAGCCGTTAGAATTCAACGTCGATGACAACGTTCTGTTGAAATTTTCACTATGGAAAGGGGTTGTAAGATTTGGAAAGAAAGGGAAATTAAATCCTACATTCGTAGGACCATTCAAAATCTTGAAAAGAGTTGGGCATGTGGCCTATCAACCCGAACTACCGGATGAAATGAATGGAGTACATGATGTATTCCATGTGTCAAATCTGCGCAAGTGTTTGGCAGATGAATCTCTGGTAATGCCCCTACAAGATGTAGAGGTAAATGAGAAATTAAGATTTTTAGAACAACCTTTGCAAATCGAGGATAGGCAGGAAAAGAGATTGAAAAGAAAGAAATTGATAATTGTGAAAGTGAAATGGAACTCCAGACGTGGACCTGAGTACACGTGGGAATTGGAGTCTGAAATTAGAAAAGTAATATCCACACTTGTTTGAATAAACTCGAGGACGAGTTTAAAACAAGGTGGGGAGGATGTAACACCTACCACAAAAATTTCTAAAGTTTGACAAAAGGTAAACCATAGGGACTATAAGTGTAATTATACTTAAGTTTAGGGTTTTAATTTGAAAATTTTGGAATTTAAGACCTTAGCGAACCGCAAAGGTCAAGCCTAACGGTCCGTTATGGGTGTGTTCAGTCGGTAGAGCTCCGCTAAGGAACCCCCACCCTAAGTCTTTGGGTGGCGGACTGCCACCATATATGGTAACGGTTCGCTACTTAGTTGGTAAGTAATAAATCCGCGTGTGACATGTGTCTAATGCCTAATGGGCATTATTTATGACGCGTGTACTCGTGGCGGACCGCCACGCCAGGTGGTAACAGTCCGCCAGCCGCAAAACTCTAAGAATCTATCACGTATCAGGGTGGCGGACCGCTGCGCCCCAAGGTAACGGTCCGCTAGCCGCAAACTTATGTTCGGTCCAATCAGAGTATGCATTTAGGGCTGACGCAATCAAGGGCGGTGGCGGACCGCCACCTGCCTACCTAGCGATCAGCTACGGGGCCAGATTGCACCCTATAAATAGTTAGTCAAATTCAAGTCAATTCACACATCCAAAACTGAATCCAACTCCACATTTATGTTCCAGAGCCCCTATAGACGACTCCCGACGATCCCGGTTGATTCCCGCTCCTTGTAGTGCCCGGTTAAGGAAGAAATGTTGGCATAAAGGTCAAAACGCTAGAGAAACGAGACGAGGAAGCTAGCTTATAAGTTTTCAACTCTAGAGGCTCATTCCTACAATAAAGGTGAATACTTTATCTCTTTTAAAACTTGTGTCAAACATTTTATTTACAAAAACGGCCAAATAAAGGTTAAGGAAATAATGCTCAACGTTCATCTATGGATAAGCATTCAGGCCATAGGTATACGTAAAACTTGCAAGGGATACACGGGTCTCGGGTGAAATTCCCGGATTGCGGCTGGTACTTCCCTTTTTAACAAATGAGGTGGCATGAGCCCCCGTTCTTATAAAGACATACAACCAATGTATATTGTGGTGCGATTGAACAGGACGGTCCTGCTGAGTGTGTAGATTGAACATGAAGTTGCGATTATGAAATTAATACTTGTTTGTGCCAAATGATTTTATGTTAACATATTGTATTCACCGGCGTTCGCGCTGACGTTTTATTTTCAAAATGTTTTCAGGTAATGAATAAAATGTGATGAAGAAAGTATGGCGGGCAGACATAAGATCTCACCTATGAAATAAAAGGATGGAATGTATATAGGATTCTCAGGCCTCATGTAAAGGGAAATCCTAAAGAAAGGAGATAGGAACGGGAAATTGATCAACCCTGGGTTGTACTATTTCTAGTGGCTTATGATGTATTTGATTTCAAACTTTGTTTTGTAATCAAAGATGAAAGGGTAGTAAAACCCTATGTTTATGAAAAGTAGATACAAAACTTTTTTTCTTCCAATTAAGTTTTGATATTTACATATACAACCCTTGAGGTTGAGACAAATGATGAAACGTTCCTTTTGAAAACACTTCCGATGTATTTTACATAAATTCTGAAATCATAGAATCCAGATACCAATCAGGCTCGCACAAGTCCAAGGGGTGCCTGAGGCAGGGTGTGACACTCGCGGTACACGAGGGATCATCCTTGTGTCTTCACGGTAAGCGAGGGACCCCTGTTGGCCATTTTTCCCTAATTTTCATTTTTTTGTAATTTTGGGAGTCGTGTCCGCCCGTCGAGTATTTTTATTCTCTTTGAGTCATTACATTGAGTCGATATGTTGCTTGTGGGTGTGTTGCGAACTATATTTTGCAGGTTTTGATTAAAAATTACCCCTTAATCTCCATTCAGGTGACGGTAATCTGAGTTTGATGATTCTCTTGTACCAAGTAGCCCACTTGCATCTGTGGAACACGATTGCGAATAAAATGCTATACGATCGCATATCTAGATAAGTTTGCTTTATTTTTGTATTCTCTTTTGGTTTTAGAGTCGCTCTTCCTACATTAAGGACAATATCGAGTTTAAATGTGGGGAGGGAAGACCTTAATCCAGGTCTGTAGTTTGAGTTTATATATTGAGTCATAAAATCATTAAAAAAATTGAAATTTACAAAAATGTCCCTGGATTAGAATTTTTACAACTAAATGGAAAATGATAGTACAATCGGGAATTGTGCTCGTGTGGAATTAATTGAATAATAATGATAATCAAACATGTCTAATTTGTAACGTTTTGGTAGGCCTAACGGACTTTGAGAGCTTAAGCATCCTGATAGTGAATCTAGTTTAAATGAATAATTAATTTAGGATATCTTAAGGGTTCTCATCTTAGGGGTGTCGGTAAGGTTGAAACTGTCGATATAGGGTGATAGGTACCACTGTAACAAAAATTTATAAGTTTTAAAATTTTTGGCACACCGTTTTCTTTTTATGAGAATAAAACTGAAAGTTGGTGGCTCCCACATTCCATAATCTGCATCATTAGTGAGCTAATTAAATTGAGGGCTTTGGTTTCGCCTATGTGTTACCCTCCGGGATAGCGACTTGGTTGATACACCCATGGGTGGGACTTAAGTGATCAAAATTGGATGATTAAGTTAGGTTTATGTATTACCCTTCGGGATGGCGACTTGAATGATACACCACTAAACCGAAGCTTATGAACTTGAAAGCTTAAAACTGCAGCCTACGTGTCACACATCAAGTTCCAGCTTGATTGAAACACCACTAGGTTAGGTTTAATCATATAAAATGTTAATAAAAGTTCAAGCGTTCGTCCATCGATCCATTATCCATCATAATTTTGAAAACATATAAATTCGTGCTTATAATGGTGGGAAATCTATAAGGTTTAACTTGTGCCTAAACATGACCTTGAGACGGGATTAGGTTGGGCTGTAGCTTTCTAAGTGTGAGACCTAAAGATAGACTGTTGCTTGGTAATGAATAGGATAGTAGATCACAGAATCGGGGGCTCGAGAGTCGGTGGTTGGGTTTAATCGGATCGAAATACCGATTGTTACGATTAACATGTTATGAAATTTGTGCTGTGTAGCATCAAAGTATAAGTTGCAAGTTTTTTCGATTTTAATTCCATTTCATTATTCTTTTTCGGGACGCAAAAGGTTAAGTGTGGGGATGTGATGTAGGGTCAAATATCTCGTGTATATGTGTCGTTTTGTGTACGTTTTAATAGTTTAACTTTGTTTTTCGAGTCAGTTTTATGGGTATTTTGTAGTTTGATGAGTTACAGGGTAAATGAGCTTAAAGAGCGGGAATACACAAAGAAATTAACGAAGGTACAAATCCCGGAAAGTCAAGAGTAAAAATCAAATTCCTGAAAAGTTGGGTCTAGGCGGTACAGAGGGAAAAGTCTCGCGACGCGCGAAGGGCTTGAAAAGTACCCGCGACTATCGCGAAGGCTCGACCAGGATGTTTCGCGATACGCGAGAAAAGGGTGTTTCGGAAAATTAAATCTAATTTCAATTATAACCCTATTGTGACTCCCATTCTCGAATTATCTTCTTCTCCGCCATCCCAGATGTGTCCTAAGGCGATTTCAATCTAGGCCAATTGTTCTTAGTTTTCTATGTTTGTAAGTTCTAAGATCAATAATTTGATGTTTGCTACAATCATGAGCGGCTAATGCACTTGTGATTGCTTTCGGGTGAATAGTTCGTATCAGTGCAGCTTAGGTATTGGTTAATTTGTGTTTGATTTGTGTTTTTGAATGACAACTTGAATACACACGAGTTTAATTAATTTAATCTGTTTACTTTTGTTTAAGTTATCTGAGTTGCCATCTGTCTTCAGCTTTCTTGCATCGTGAGCTATTTGGTTAATTTGAATCTCTTTGCAACTGTGAATTGCTGATTGGGCGGACGAACGAATCTTAAAAGATTGTCCCACACTCATCACTTCAATTGCATTGTCAGTGTCTCGTTTAGTGAACTCGAACTAATTGAACTTAACCTTTGTGAATCTGTTGAACTTGAACCTCGGAAGCGATTGCGCTTTTCTCCAACTGTTTTCTCAACTTAAAGTTTATAACTTTTTTATAATTCTAAGTCTTTCAAGTAATAAAGTTTGAATTTTTAGTAGTAATTGAATCCATTTTCTAAATAGTGTTTTCCACGAGTTCCTTGTGGATTTGACAACCTTACTTCCCTGTCTATAGTCTAAGGTAGCTAAGGAGTAGTTTTATTATAGTTTTTTATTATCCTTCAACATGCGATAACCGCCACTACCCATGACGGCGTTAGCCCTAAATGTCACGCTCGGATTGGACCCCTTCTTAAATTGTGACTATCAAACCGTTAACCAAAGGTGTAGTGGTCCGCCATGCTGCTAAGTGGAAGATTCTCAAGAAATTGCGGTTGGTGGACCGTTACCAGGTGGCATGGCAGTCCACCACGAGTACACGTGTCAGAATTCTCCCCATTTGTCATCAGACACGTGTCACACACAGGTTGATTGCTTAATGACTAAGTAGTGGACCATTAAGAAGATGGTGGTGGTCCGCCATTAGTGGGTTTCGGCGTAGAGGACCAGCCTAGCGGACGTCCACATAAATACCTTAGCGGTCCGCCGAAGTCTGAATTTTTAAAATTTTCATTTTAAATATAGACTTTGGTAATTTAAATACTTCAAGTCCTTATGGTTCATACCTTGACATTTGTTGAACATTTTTATGACAGGTATTACACAATTACTCTAAATCTTTCTCACTATTTTTAGATTTAAAAGTTTTTTTATTTAAACCTAATCCATAAGAAAATAAATAAGTTGGTTAATTAATTAATAAAATTTTAAACAAAATCTATAAAACAAAGGTGATAAAAAGAATAAAGAGTAAACTCCCGTTTTAGTCCCTGTGGTTTTGGTAAATTCCCTATTTTAGTCCATTAGTTTTAATTTCTCTTTTTTAGCCAACGTGGTTTCATTTTTATTTCAATTAAAGCCACACCTCTAACCCCTACTAATAATAAAAATTACAGAAGACAAAAATGTCCACCACCTCCATTTCCACCACCACTCACCTCCACCTTCATTGCCACCGCCACTCACAAAAATCCGGCCATTACTTAAATTAGTTCAAGAGTAGGGTGGTGGTGGGTTTTGACAGAAAGAGAGAGAGAGAGAGAGCTCCAGCGAAGAGACGTCGGAAGAGAAGCATGTGAAGAGACGCCGGTGGGTTTGCAATGTACAGAAAGATTTCTCGTGTAGAAAAGCTTATTGAAGCTAGGGATAATGTATGTTAATTTCCCCTTTTGATCAATGATGAATTTGATAGAAATCAATTGTCTAAAGTAGAAATGTGGCCATCAACACAAGTCCAGGGATTCCATGGTTGGTGAGCTCCCAAAATTGGTTATTCTCCCCCACTGAAACCGCTAGGGGTTGAGATCTGTTTGGGTAAAAGGTACCAGCTTTCATGGTTGGTGAGCTCCCAAAATTGGTTATTCTCCCTCAGCAGCTTCCATGGTCGGAAAATCGGTCCAGCTACTACGTCTCCTCCCCCTTTCCTTGACATTTTACTTCAAGTTTATCCAAGTACTCCCCACCTTTCTTCCCTACCGTCGACGTCGTCGTTGAGGCGAAAACCTAGCCGTCGTCGACTTCTGAGGCTGTTTCCACCCTCATAGCCATGAACAAGAGGGAACCATTACCACCATTGGAATCAGGGTGACGAGATCTAGCGGTGGCGATGGCAGCGGCGACGGCGGTGGCGGTCAAAGGGTGGTGGTGGGTGAGAGTAGTATCTGAAAGTAGAGAGAGAGAATGTGTGTGTGGAGAGAGAGTAGCGATAATTTTTCTTTTATCCAAGATTTGACTCGCCTCTGTCCACAGGCAGGCTGATGGGTGTAACCGGTTGTATGACTAGACCTCTTGACAAGGTCCATTTGATCAGTCCGTGAGCCGAACTGTTCGCGCATTTGTACCTGAACCAGTCAGACCTGCAACCTGAACCAAGACTCAGGGAACCAAAAGCACCAAAGCTATCAGAGTTAACGAGCTATGGTTATAAAAGTTGAAGAGGTAACCCTGTCCCGGACAGCTTGGCCCAGTTTTGAGGCCCAATATACAGAAATAAGCCCAATATAGAATAAGGCCCATCGTGAAAGCCCACTATAGAAAATGACCCATTAGGGCTAAGACACTAGACCCCCTATATATTGGAAGGCCCCCCTCCATCAACAAGCAACTTTCTCCCCCCTTACAAAGGGGCAGGTTCTATCTCTTCCCCTTTGCTCACTTATAAATATATCTTTTTCTCTGGATGTTGATACATACAAGTATACATTTATACAATGATCATAAATGATGAAAAGGCTGACTCGAGCATCGGAGGGCCCTCGGGGAGACCCCCGTTCCTCTAACTATAGTTTCATGTGGCTGCAGGTTCGATTCGGGCCTGAGAAGACAAAGATTTGGTCTCATACGGTGGAAAGGCTGATCAAGACGCGATCTCCTTCCTCCGACTGATGCTACCTCAAGCTGAACCCCATCGGGTGAGATTTTGGGACGCAACATTGGCGCCATCCGTGGACCGAAGAATACTACTTCGTGTTCTTAATACAACGGCCAGATCCGTGTCTTTTCGTGTCCCTCCCGACTCAACAAATCCGTTTTTTACAAGATCCCGAGCAGCTCCGTGCCCTCACGTTCGGATCTGAAGCAGATTTGGGAAAGACGAACAAAGATCTCGAGTAGAGATATTAATATTACACTGGATCTGCGAATCCAAGTTTGAGTTCTCGTGGAGGAGTAAGCAAGCATGAAGGTAACATCTTATTCTTTGAAAAAAATAAAGTTACAATCATTGTACATCGGTTCATTAAGCTGCACAAGTTCTAATGCATAGAGTGATATATGGATAATAACAATATATATATATATATATATATATATATATATATATATAGGGGATGTATCAAATGAAAACCCTGTTTTATTGTGTAAACCCTTAAACCCTACCATAGCCACTTATCTTAAATAATAAAAAAAACATGTGGTCATGGTTAGTTCTACATTATAATAATATAAAGTTGATAAAGATTTAAATAAAATATATTATCAGGGGCAAATAAGTAATATACATCCCGTAAATCAAATCCCGCTTAAAAACGTCTGAAATTTTTTCGCGTGTTCCCCATAAAATCTGTCCTTCTTGAACGAGATTTGGTTTTCAAAACACCATCATCTTCTGAAAACTCTTTCCTTCAAGCTCTGTTCATCTTCTGAAAACTCTTTCCTTCAAGCTTCAACACCATCCATCTTCTGAAAAAGGTTTGTTCTTCACATCTCGAATCTTGTTACTGAATACTATAGTTGAATCATATCCCCAATTTTTGTTTATGAAAACCTTAGTTCGATTGTGTCTCCGATCTTTGTCAATGAAAACCCTAGTTCAATTAGACAAGAGGCGAGTATAGTTGGGGGGGTTTCTAAAGAACCTAATATCTAACACATTCCAATTTTAGTTTTTGAAAACCCTAATTTTAACAAAATTCTAGAAGAAAGGGTTTGCTCATCATATCTCGAATCTTGTTACTGATAAGCATAATCGATCATATCTCCAATTTTTGTTTATGAAAACCATAGTTCGATCATATCTCCAATTTTTATTAAAGAAAACCTTAGTTCGATTAGACAAGAGACGAGTATAGTTGGGGGGTTTCTAAAGCTTAAATTTTTTAGACAAGAGACGAGTATAGTTGGGGGGTTTCTAAAGCTTAAATTTTTTAGACAAGAGACGAGTATAGTTGGGGGGTTTCTAAAGCTTAAATTTTTTAGTTGAAAAACCCCCAGATTGTTTTTTTTATACGAAATATAATATTAAGATGTTTTTTTTACTATAAACTTACACAAGTAATAACATTTATTTAATATATCAGTTTTTATAATTTTGCTATGAATTTAAATTGAATTGTATTTTTACAGCAAGAAAGAGTAGTAGACTATTAAAGAGAAAAGCTTTTAAATTTACAAATAAGCCAGAAAATCCGCTCTTGTTAGATGAAGAAGAAGAAATATCTATTGTTCCAGGTTAGTTGAAGGTATAATCTTAAACATAGATTTTTATTTTTAACCTTAATCTAATTCATTTTGCATTGATAAAAATTACAGATTCGAAGAATACCGATCCTGATGAAATAATTATATCTACACTGAAAAAAACCAAGAAGAGGAAATTATTTAATGACTCAAGGGAAGAGGTTAAAAAACATAAGGATCATCCGGAAGGTATTAAACACGTGTAAAAGATATGTTAGAATGTGTAAGACTGTTTTAGCGTTGACTAAAAGACTTTAGCATATGTGTATTATATCTGAGATAGATTTACATGTGTGTAAAACACTTTTCCACATGTGTTAAATGATCTGATAGAATGTGTAAGACAGTTTTACATGTGTTTAAAAGAGTTAACGTTACCACATGTTTAAAAGAAGTTTTACAGGTGTGTAAAAGACTTTTACCACATGTGTAAATGATTTCATAGAATGTGTAAGACAGTTTTACAGGTGTGTAAAAGATTTTACCACATGTGTAAATGATACGATTTTTGGATGTGTGTAAAACAATTTACCACATGTCTACATGATATGATGCTTTTAATGCAGGCAGTCAATTTCAATTGAAAAATAGCAAGAAGAGAAAAAAGAAGAAAAAAAATTCTCTTAAAAAAGGAGTTGTAGATTAGAGCTTGGGAAGAGGTGATGAAAAAAAGATTGACAAAAAGTTACTCAAAGTGACCAAAAAAGGAAAGGTTAGAAAACAAAAACTGTTGGGAATAAGGAACCGATCATCACCACATCAGTTGAGCTTAGCAATCAAAATTCTCAAACCGAAACAGAAAGAGGTTGTTATTAGATTGGGGTTCGGAGAGTTGTTGTCCTTTAAAGTCGAAAAAATCCCGGCAAAACTTGGGCATTATGTTGTAGATCATTTTGATAATCAAACAATGAAGATCAATGTCGGGAATGGTAACATAAACGTGGATACTGAAGCAGTGCATCGACTGTTAGGGATACCAAACAAGGGGATAGATTTAAAAACCATTAATCCTGTTAAAAGGCTAACGGGATATGCTGCTAGTTGGAGAGCACTATATAAAGAAGGATTCATTGGTTCACCAGACATAGTGAAAAGAATAGCAACATCAAATGATGATAAGAGTGTTCTTTTCGAAATTGATTTCATAATCCTGTTCCTTACGACCCTCGTTGATTGTTACAAGAATGGAAGATGCAAGACAGAAATTCTGAATCTGATATCAGCTCAGAAGTTGGATTTCAAAAAAGTTAACTGGTGTAAGTTTATTGTTGATAAAATCCAACACTGCAAAGACAATTGGGACCGAGCGGATCCTCAATCTTACTTCAATGGAGCGGTAACGATCCTTACGGTACATGTCATTTAGATAAATGAGAAAAATACTAAAATAGGGTACTACATTTTAATACACATGTGTATAATAATTTTACACATGTGAAAGAATTGCTAACATTGGTGTAAATTAGTCTAACACCTGTGTATGTGAATATTACACATGTTTATTGTTTGTTTACACATCTGTTTTTGAATCCAGATATAATAATTAAGCTTTTTAAAATTAAAAGCTAATGACTAAAGTTTTAAATGTTTTAAACAAAAAGTTATTTTTTTTGTATACGTAGCTTCTTTATGTTGATAGTTACTCATGTGTGGGATTAAATGAGGTAAATAGGGTACTACATTTTAGTACACATGTGTATAATAATTTTACACATGTGAAAGAATTACTAACATTGGTGTAAATTAGTCTAACACCTGTGTATGTGAATATTACACATGTTTATTGTTTGTTTACACATCTGTTTTTGAATTCAGATATAATAATTAAGCTTTTTAAAATTAAAAGCTAATGACTAAAGTTTTAAATGTTTTAAACAAAAAGTTATTTTTTTTTTGTTTACGCAGCTTCTTTATGTTACTCATGTGTGGGATTAAATGAGGAACGAACAAAATCACCAATAGAAATTTGGACAACCGAAAGCCTTAAGTTGAGAGAGGATTTAGAATTAGAAAGGGGTGGGTTTGGATTGGGAGAGTATCGAGGACAATATCAACATCAAATCAATGAAGGACCGGGTGAAACTGAAAATTTAACGGTATGTGAACCTAGTTATTCAATTTTTCAATTTAATATACTATCATTTTAAAACCTTTGAATATTTTGTAACTCATACATTCTATATTACACAGGATAAAATCACAGAAATTGAGAGCAAGTTGGATTATTTTCGAGAGGTCAAAAAAAAGTTTGAACTAGAGTTGGCCGAAATATTCTACAGAAATAAAGAGAACCTTGGTGTAATCAGGTTACTGGAGAATTATGAGACGATGTTGGCAGATAAACCCAACTGGTCGGATATTATTGTTGAGAAAGAGTTTTGTGATCATCAAGATATTGTTGCAACTATGAAGATATCCAATGTTTTGAACGAATTGAATGAAACATTCGAAATATCAAATATGACAGAAAAGGGAAGGTTCGGAGAAGACATTGATATTGAAGATGGATTGATTGGTGAACATACAGAAAGAAGTGAAGTTCAACAAGCAGGAGAAAGAGGTTATTTTTAATATGTGTGACATAACATGCTTATAATTTAATTATAATTTAAGTATAAATAGATTTAACAGGTGCAAAAGTATGTGAAGGGGAAAAGGAGAAAAAGGATGGGAAAGATATAGGAGGGCTTGAGAATATGCAAGCATCAAGCTTTAGCGTTGGCATTACTCAGAAAACATATGCAAATAAAGGTATTTATTAGAAGTTGGATATATGCAAATAAAGGTATTTATTAGAAGTTGGAAAACTTATGATTGCGGTAATGTAAATAAAGACATAACATATACATACACATGTGTAATGTCTATGTACACATAACATATACACATGTGAAAAGTCTATGTACACATGTAAAAATTAACGTATGTTGCACTTTTGTGTAATTTCTATATACACATAACATATACACATGTGTAATGTCATTGTACACATGTGAAAATGTCTATGTACACGTGTAAAAATTAACGTATATTGAACTTTTGTTTAATTGGTTGTGAAGATAAACCGAATGAGATGCGTTTAAACGTTCATGAAGCGTTTGAACAAACTGAAACATGCAAAGGTTTTAGATATGTTGTGACATAACATGCTTATATGAAAACCATATTTCAAAGTTTTTTTTATATTTTAACAAGTAATGTCTATGTACACATAACATATACACATGTGAAAAGTCTATGTACACTAAACATGTGTAATGTCATTGTACACTACACATGTGTAATGTCATTGTACACATGTGAAATGTCTATGTACACATGTAAAAATGGTTTTTAGAGTAAATAGAGACACATAACATGTACATACACATGTGTCATGGGTATGTACACATGGGTAAAAAGTAACATATTTTGAACGTTTGTTTAATAGGTTATGAAGAGAAACAGAATGAGATTGTTTCAGACGTTTATCAAGCGCATAAACAAACATAAATAAACAAAGGTATGAACAAAAATTTAAATCAATACGAGTTTTAGTCTAGGATTCACTAATGAATCAGAAAAGAGAAAATGAAAAGTTATTAATATCTATGTACACAAGGGGAATATATCTTATAATCGCTTTAAACAGGTGTAAAGATGGATGCAGTTAGTAACGAAATGAAAGACAGGTTTAGACCAAGCTTTAGCCTCGGGGTTTCTCAGCTACCAAAAACACAAGAATGTATGAAAAAACATAGCATTCACATACACATGTGTTAAAAGGTCGCTACATATTTGTAAAGAAATTGTACACAGGCGTAAATGCAATGAACATAGGTGTAAAAACCAGGTGTAAAAAGTATTAAAAATAATAGACCCTTAATTTATACATTAAACATAACATCTATAACCGTGTAATGAATATCTACCCATGTGTAAAGTCATTTTTCACATGTGTTAAAAAACTGAATTGTTAAGTATTATTTATCCTATGTGCTAAGTTAAATTAAATTATTTATTTTTAATTTTTGTCTACTAGGTGTGGAAGAGGAAGAGTATGAGATGCCTGCTGACGTTGATCATGAAACAGGCAAAGGTATGAAAAAAACTTTAAAAAATATAAAATTTAAAATACAGTATCCAATGTGCTAAGTTCAATTAAATTATTTGTTTTTAATTTTTGGTTACTAGGTGTGGAAGAGGAAGAGTATGAGATGCCTGTTGACGTTGATCATGAATCAGTTAACCAAGATCTAGAAGCAGGCAAAGGTATGAAAAAAACTTTAAAAAATGTAAAATTTCTAATACAGTATTCAAATATAAAAAATAAGCATATATGTTCATGTAAATATAAACTTATCATCTGATTCATGATCTATTATAGATAACTTAATTGAAGAAATGGAATTGAAAACTTCAAGTGAAAGCATAAATTGCCAAAGGTTAACCGGAAGAAGCAAAGTTGCATTAGAAGCTTTAAGGTCACCTTATTTGGTAAGAGAGGTTGATATAACCAAATCAATGACAAAAGAAGATGAATGGGTATGGAAATTCATATGGACTGACCCAAAAAAGTAAGTGTGTAGGATAAATAAAAACTTGTTACACAAAAATAATTTCCAAAATATGTCCAAACTAAAATTGTTTACAAACAGGATTGATAAATGTGACCAGAAGGATGAAAAAGTAGGAAATGAAGAAAAGAGTAAAGACCACGAAATTATTGAGTATGTATTCTATTAACAAGTTTAGATTAAAATTACATGTGTAAGTATGAATTACACATGTGAAAACTTTACTTACACATGTGGAAAACTTGTTTACAAAAACTGATTTTAGTTTATTTTGTGTACAAACAGGATTAATGAATCTGGGAAAAAAAAATATCCAGATTATATGTGTATTGACAGTAAGGTGGATGCAAAACAAAAGAAGCAACGGAAGAATAAAGGGCCCGAAATTATTCAGTATGTATTTTTCCCTAATCTAAAGTTTCAGATTTGTTATTTGTATTAACAAGTTTATATCACACTTACAAGTGTAAGTATGAATTACACATGTGAAATCTTTACTTACACATGTGGAAACCCTGTTTACAAAAACTGACTTGACTTTTATTGTGTACAAACAGAATTGAGGAATCTGCCAATAAAATGTTTCCAGATTATATGATGATTAACAGAAAGATGGGTGAAAAACAAAAAAAGGAAGAAAATAACAAAGGACCAGGAATTTTTAAGTATGTATTTTTCCCTAATTTTATATACCAAATTTCTTATTTGTAATAGCCGAAGTGTAGTTTATACTTAAATATCTATACAAACATTTCTGTACAGAGATGCAGTTTTTGAATCTGAATGTGTGATCGAAACTGAGAAATTTATTTTCCAAAGTCTGCTACCTGGAAGAGAACTGTACACTGGAGTAATTAATTGTTGGGCGGCTGTACTAAATTCTGAAGAAAAAAAAAGGAGTCCAAAATCACCGCATAGGCTTTTCTGTGACACAAATGTGATTGTAAGTATTCATCAAAAACTTTTAGACTTTAGAATACATTTTTTAGATATGGTTTAAAAACTAACAAATTAGCCGATTCAACTTTAAAAATTACAGGTGAAATGGATGCTAACAAACCCAGGGAAAAACAAGGCAGAACGCTTATCAGAGTTGAAAAAACAAATATTAAGGCTAGTCGGCAGGAATGAAAAATTACTAGATCTTAGAACATATGAGCTTATATTCTTCCCGATTCTTGATAAAAGACACTTTTACCTGATTGTGTTTGATTTGAAAAATCCAGGTATTTCTATCATTTAAACATTCTTATATGCATGTGTAATACTCATCTACACATGATAATTCCTTGCTTTTATTTCTAATATTTAAATGCCAGGTATTTCTATCATTGACAACATGCATGAAGAGGAGAGCCCGGTAGAGATGAAAGATGATCAATACTATTTCAAAAAGGATACCCCGTTCAAAGTGGTAAGAAAAGAAAAACTATAAAAAACTAAAACAATTCAAAAAAAAAAATATTGAATGTAAATATAGTATTAACACTTTAATTGGTTTTAGAAAAAAATCTTTGAGGATTATTTGGAAGACGTACTTCATCCAAAGCTTGGTGAGATTATAAATCAAATGCCTTTAAAACTCAAACTCCCTTGGGCAACAAAAAAGAATACAACAGACTGCGGTATTTTCGTTATGCGCCATATGGAGATGTTTATGGGTAGAGGAGCAGGGAGCTTTGATTGCGGTTTCAGCAAAATTGCAACGAAAAAGAACGCGCAGATCAAAAATTTAAGAAAAAAGTACCTGGCTAGGATTCTACTATCGGATGAAAACAAATTAAAAGACATGCTTGTACAAAAAGCTTTTGGCGTTGATCAGGAAAACAAAATAGTCTGCTAATTTGATGTTTGTAGTTTTTGGCATTGTTGTTTGGAAGTAGTGTAGGATTCACTATAGTTGTTTTCTATCATGGTAGGTGTGTGCTTTTTAAAAACTTGAGAATGCTTTTTGGTGTTATCTTTTTTTGAATTGTGGCTTGGGTGTAAGAAAACTTTGACAATTCTTTTTTAAGATTTAAATATGCCCTATATGGTGTGACTTTTAATGATGTCTATTACACATTTGAAAAAAGATACATGTAACACTTATCAATAGTGTTTAAACACTTTTTACAGTGAAAAAAGAACTTTTTTGACAAAAAATTACAGTGTATAAAAAAATAAAAATGATTTAAAAAACAAGTTTGGGACAAAATCAATTTCACATGTGTAAAGATAAATTATACATGTGTAAATATAATTTACACATGTATAAAAGGGATTTACATGTGTGTAAAATTGAATTACTTGTGTAACGTATGTAATGGTCTGTAAATGGTTTTTTTAGACATGCGTGCAACTTTTTACATAGTGTTTTTTTTTTACTTTCACCTAAACTTTTTACTCAATTACACATGTAAAAAGATATTTTACATATGCCCTATATGGTGTGACTTTTAATGATGTCTATTACACATTTGAAAAAAGATACATGTAACACTTATCAATAGTGTTTAAACACTTTTTACAGTGAAAAAAGAACTTTTTTGACAAAAAATTACAGTGTATAAAAAAATAAAAATGATTTAAAAAACAAGTTTGGGACAAAATCAATTTCACATGTGTAAAGATAAATTATACATGTGTAATTATAATTTACACATGTATAAAAGGGATTTACATGTGTGTAAAATTGAATTACTTGTGTAACGTATGTAATGGTCTGTAAATAGTTTTTTTAGACATGCGTGCAACTTTTTACATAGTGTTTTTTTTTACCTTCACCTAAACTTTCTACTCAAGTATACATGTAAAAAGATATTTTACATATGCCTTATATGGTGTGACTTTTAATGATGTCTATTACACATTTGAAAAAAGATACATGTAACACTTATCAATAGTGTTTAAACACTTTTTACAGTGAAAAAAGAACTACTTTGACAAAAAATTACAGTATAAAAAAATAAAAATGATTTAAAAAACAAGTTTCGGACAAAATCAATTACACAGATGTAAAGATAAATTACTCATGTGTAAATATAATTTACACATGTATAAAAGGGATTTACATGTGTGTAAATTTGAATTACTTGTGTAACGTATGTAATGGTCATTAAATGGTTTTTTTAGACATGTGTGCAACTTTTTACATAGTGTTTTTTTTTTACCTTCACCTAAACTTTCTACTCAATTATACATGTAAAAAGATATTTTAACTGTTGTAAGTGTTAAATTATACATGTGTATAGTTAAATAAATTCACATGTAAAATGTGTAAAGCTGAATGACATATGTATAAAGTTGAATGACACATGTGTACAGATACAATACACCTCTACACATTAACAGCTGATAAACTATTTTCATTAATAACATTAGATTGTTCCAATATACAATTAACAAAAGATGGTTGTTCATCTCCACATAATCTGTAGAATAGATAACAACAAAAAAATAAACCGAAGATGGACAACCATTTTAAGGCGGAGATACCTAAATAAACCAACATAAGAAATACAAATTAAACATACTACCATCCGGATATGGTTGATCATCTTTCTTATCAAAGCCTGGGATACCTAAACCCTACCAAAAGATAGCACACAATGATCAACCATTTAATGAGTAAAAGTCTTAGGTACTCTCAACATCCTCGTTCAGAGGACAATTGCGAGAGTCATGATCACCGATTCCCAAACATTTTCGACATTTCCTTCCTGGTTTCTTCCTTGTAACAGACGCCCTCTCACCCGGACCAATAAAACGACGCCTTTTAGTACCAGATCCTTTGTTTTTTATTCCTCTACGAGCAGTAAATGGAACATCAGAGTGATTAACATCACCAACCAGCTCACGTATCATAGCAGATTTAGAGTTAGAACAACCTTCAACAGGGTAATTTTCAAAAACTTCAACCTTCATCTCCCTAATCTGTTGAGCAAATGAAACAAGTCGATCAGGATGACCCCTTAACCGATCCATGCATTGAGTAACTAAATCCAGTACATCATTCCTCTTCGCTGACATATCACTATTGTCTGAAGTATACATGTTCGCAAGGCCATACACGGTCTTCGGTAAAGCACCTTTTATCCAACGACGACTCACATATTCATCAGGGATTTCCTCCACTTTCTTATACCTAAAGACACAAAACACGTGGCGACAAAGATACCCCAAACGAGTGAAACCCATACATGAACAAGAAAACAAGTTCTTAGACATATCAACCTCGACCTGCAACGAAAATAATGAATAACATTGTTGGTTCTTGAATTCCATCAGTTAGTTTTTTAAGGTGTGAAAGTCCATCATACACATGTGTAAAAATTGAGACAAAAAATATAGGATATAGAACAAATAGTTGAGTATATTTTTATACCTTAAATGCATTAATAATAACAGAATTTTTGTCAGCGTGGTGAACAGTAAAAACATCAACCCCATTCACATCCTCATAATTGGTTATGAAAGATGAGAATAAACCCTTCACAATTTCCTTTTGAACCTCTACAAATATTTCTCGAGTATAGAGCTATGAAACATGTTTTTCTATTGCTAGATGACTGCGAATAGATGTTGTCGTTGAACTAGATTTATGCTCAATAACCCTTTGATTGTAACGCTGCCCATCTATGGTTGTGTCAAAGCATAACAAGAACTGAACAAGAGTATTCCCACCACTGGAATTCACTTTAAACGCAGAATTTGAACTCTCACATCTTGAAGTTGTCTTCATCAGACAACACATCTGAATGTGCCTGAAATAAGCAGGAACCCAATGATCTCTAATAGCATACATATCTCTCAGCCAAACATGATTTTCAACTTAAAGTGTTGTATGAGATCATTCCATCGTCTTTCAAATGTAGATGGGGATAGGAAAACATTCCACACCAACTTATGCAAGCTTGCCCTGAAGTTGGAATTTTGCAAAAAGTCACCTGAAAACTACATATCATAACACCAAAAAGATAAATTTCAAATGTTAGAAAGAAATGAAAGAGGATTAACATGGGTATTTGAATAATACACATATGTATTTTCATATTACACATGTGTATATTAATATTACACATGTGTATATGAATATTAGAGTTGTGTATATGAATATTACACATGTGTACGGGTGGTTTACACATCTGTTTTTGAATTTGTACACAAGCTTATTGGATGCTTTTTAGTTTAATACAAATTACTTGTATATACAAATTCATAACCAAATAGTAAAAAAGACAAGAAATGTTATACCTTCGAAGGAAGTTTCTTCATGATGTGCCACATGCACAAACGATGTGTGGATTCATGGAAAACACCTTCAACAGCTTGCCTCATAGAGGGGTATTGATCAGTTAGTACAAGGCTCGGTTTCTTAGGGTGAGCTTTAACGAAACACTCAAGTAACCATTTGTATGATTCAACAGTTTCGCTTGATAGCAAACCCGCACCGAATGTAACACATTTTTTGTGATGGTCAATTCCAGTAAAAGGGATAAAAATCATGTCATACCTAAAACATAGTAATAAATTTAAAAGGCCAATAAGTATACACAGTAATTAAATTACAAGAAATTAAAAGTACTCACTTGTTTGTATGATAAGTCGCATCAAAAGCTATAACGTCCCCAAAAGCTTTGTAATTTTCTTTGGCAACATCATCTGCCCAAAACGCAGATCGTAGCTCACCAGCTACCACAGAATACACAAATGAAAAGTTGTGTAAATTAACACTACGGGCTTCCATCTTTTCAACAAACATCTGAGCGTCTCGCTCACCAATGAACATACGAATGTCACGACTAAAATTAGTATAATCAGTTTGTGTGCCTCGCATATTATGTGGACCTCCTTTCAAACCAGACTGCAGTCGATGAGAAGCACGCGCACCAATCTTGTTCAAACTCATTCTATGGATAAATTGTTGATCAGAAAAAGATAATTGCCTTCTATTACGGGTCAAATCAGCATTCTCAGCAGAAACAAGTTCATGGTTATGACTTTCTAAAAAATCATACACAACAAAACTTGAACACCCCGTAACAGCTTTGAGTTTTAAACGAGCTTTGCAATCAGACACCTTAAAGGTGCGCGCACGAACAGACTCCAATTTACACATACCCTGTGTGTCAAAATTCTGATCCTTCGGTTTCCCTGCTTTGGCACACAATAGATATCTATGTGTAATAGTGTCATTCCATTTCTTCATAGGGCCTATTCTAATTGAAAACCCAGACTTTTCAGCATAAGAAAAGTAAAAGTTATAAGCATCAAACTAATTAGCAAAAACCATTCCAACAGCAGGTTTATCCGCAGTAGTTACGTTAGGTGTCCAATATCTTGTCCCATCTGGAGATTCAAACACAAAGCTTCGACTAGAACCTAATTTGTAAATGAAAAATGAAAAGTTAAAAAAGGGTTAAATAATATTGGTTTAAATAAAACATCTTTTTAAAAACAACTATGACATACTTAAATCACACATCTGTTTCATATCAAAAATATGATATACAAATGTGTTTTTATAGAAATTATATTCTTCACTATAAAAACGCAAAGACAGAACATATATAAATAAATACAAAATGTGTAAACATTCTTTTTACACTTGTGTAAAACTAATTAAAATGCATAAGAAATTATATTTCATGACTATAAAAACACAAAACACAGAACCTTTAGGCTAGGAAAACATTTAGACATTTGTGGTATGAATCTAAAAAACTATTAAGTTAAAAAAACGTATGAATCTAAAAAAAACTATTAAGAAAATCTGTCTACATCATAATGGGTTTACTAAATTGCTTACACCTGTGTGAAACATAATAAACCAAAAAATATACCTAGGAAGTATATACCAGGAACAAAAGTATAGCTGTATAATACCAATACCATATATCACAAACATTTGATTTAACATTTGAGTCCAAAATTGAAACAATAATCTAAGAAAAAAATTGAATAAAATAAAAAAAGATAAAAACGATACAAAATTACCTTGTTGATCTTCCCCACAGAAATGATTACTAGCATCGATAAGATTCATGTGAACAAATTGCTCAGAAAGTATAGAACTTGAACCACAATGAAACCCAGCAGAAGGAGGATCGTCATCACCGGTAATGTTCTCGTACATAGGAGCCTTACCCTTATCCTTTGTTAGGTTTGACATGGTGAAGATCTGAAAAAATAACTATCTCTGTAAAGAGATTTATAAAGGGAACTAAACACAATTTGGAGGGAAATAAATTCATTTTGGAGGGAAATAAATCTGATTATGATGAAAATGGTACAAGGATTCGGTAAAGTAGATGCAAATGGTACAAGAAATCGGTGAAGAAGGTGGCGATTAGATTTTGATGTTAAGGGTTTGGCTCTCTTGGAAACAGGTATGAAGAAAAGGGTTTTTACTTTTGGAAACAGATGTCTGACAACCTAGTTCTCTAAATCTGGTATGATGAATTGGATTGTGGAAGTTACTAATCTACCCTTGATGCTATTAATATATACTTTAAAAAAGAAAAATGAATGAGTGGCTATGGTAGGGTTTAAGAGTTTACACAATAAAACAGGGTTTTCATTTGATACGTCCCCTATATATATATATGTATATATATATATATATATATATATAGGAAGAAGGGGGAGGTAACAACGGGGTACTCTTTTGAAAAAAAAAAGTTACAAACAGAACTTCAGAAAGTACAAATGTATGATGCAGAATCTTTGCATGAATACATAAATAAAAAAACAAATAAAAAGATTATGATTTATATGTGTTTTTTGCCATTATGCACTGCCCATACCCTACAAGCTTAGAAACACATATGAATGCATAGCATAGCCACCACTAACCACTGATCTTCAGAAAATATTTTCTCCTGATGGAGGTGAAGCGGATACCACCTTTCGATAAAAAAATAACTACCAATTCGTTATACAAGTTTACAAGCTTGGTCACTCTCAAACCCAACATGCAACCGAGCCCATCTTGAAATATTATCCATTCACGTGGAACGTACAGCTCCTTGTATGGGCTCATGGTTATGAATATGCTAAGTGTCTTTCACCGAAATGGTATTAATAAACAAAGTGCGGAGCAGACTGATGTTAATGAGCTCATTCGAAAGGATAGGCAACAACACCCCCGATATGTAGGATACGGGTTCACAAACGAGGTGATACGACTCGCAAGAGTTCACATGTATGGTTATGAATTAGCGGATGAAATGCGACAATGACAAATTAAGCAACGCAGACGTACCGGAACCTACTTGAAGACCATCAGAAAGCTAATGCTCAAATTAGCATGCTGCAACTACATCCCCCTTGGGTTAAGGCGGTTGCAAGAACTGACATAATGAAGCATGACATGCAGACCGGCTCGTGAAAAAGAATCAATGAACCCGTACACAAAGATCACCTCTCGTTCAAGCCGATGGTTAGCTCGAGAAGACAATCAGGTCACTCACCGGGATGCACAGTATTGTCAATCAGGGGGGGCACATGTCTGCCCATCATTATATATGTGTGAGAGACGCGTCATGCAAGTTAGGTCAGATATATATTAAGCGTGAGCTAAGCGATTGGATGAAGGTCTAGATGGAAAATGCAAGATGACAATTAGTATGATCAGAAAGGGTTTATGGTTCATTCCATGCAGCATGGATGCATGATAAGTACACACCATCAAGGCAACACTCCATAACTATTCAATACAAACATGCACGAACATACAGAAAGATTGAGGCAATATGAATGCGCTCATTTATTTCCGGAATTTCGACTGGTTACAGGTCATCGGATATGAGGTAAATCATGCGACATGCTATACGACATATGGCCTGCAACACCACGCACCCCCGGATCGTTTAGGATTACGATTCCAGTATTTATCTCGGGTTTCAAAGCAAGCCAAGTTCAGGACCCAGCTCGAGTTGCAAGTTTGAATAAGGCGCTTCAAAGAACGGTCCATGACACGGGTCAGTGAATTACCGATGGACCATTCTGATGCGAAAGGAGATCTGTCTTCAGAGATGATCAAAAGGAGTTCGAGGAAAGAGGGAATTGTGACAACAAAAGGAACTTCTTGGGCCGAGACTGGGCTGGAAGACTTTATCGGGCCCTTGGAACGCCCAAAAGACTGTTTGTATCCGGTCCACCACGTGGTCCTGGCATGAGGGCTACCACTCACAGGTCCAGTGGTCGTCGGATGACTATCTGGATCCTGAACCTCATCCGTCATCTACGAGTTCGCCGCACAAGAGAGATTGAATATTGCTAGAATACTCCGCCCGAGTATGACAGTATCGTAACCACTAAGTCATCAAACAAGCTGGTCAGACCTGATAGATCGTAGATACCCCAGACATGGAATGCAACGCTGCTGCGGAGGTATTACATATAATAAGGCGTATGTTCACATTAAGGCAGGGTCGTTAAGCCATTTTGTGTGTAGTAGGAAAAGCAGCCCAAATTGAAACAATGAAAGGCTGTTAAGACATCCACAAAGGATACATTTTGTAACAAAACATGAATATATGTATGAAAAAAGAGTCTGACAAACAACGCTCAATATAAACTCCCTGATCAGGAGAAAAATGTAAGGAGGCCCCGCCTAGGGAAAAACCTTCAGGGACGTCTACCGGGAAGATATCCCCACGAAAAATCATGGTAAAAAAGGACAAAAGGCAATATACTCTGGTGTGTGGAGCACACCCGGGACAACACAATAAGTCCCCCTCCCGGTTACTAGTAACAAATAACAAAAGCAAAGGCGCATACGTATGATTCTTGATCAAAACAAAGATTGGTTGTAAATCTACTGTTTTCACTCAACATATCAGGGTCAATGGTTGGTTTTTGACTTCCAACCAGTCGAAAGGAGTTTAGCACCGTGTTCAGGGCATTACAAACAACTAGCCAAAAGACGCTAAATTACAAATATGTTTGTGGGGAATAAAAAAATTTAATATCAAATGCTAACAAAAAGATTATCCCAACTTTCCGATTTCCATCTTCTTCCTAAGAGCCTTGTGACCATGATAAATGAACGAATCGACAATCCCTGC
Organism: Smallanthus sonchifolius; assembly: GCA_023525975.1. NCBI lineage: Eukaryota > Viridiplantae > Streptophyta > Magnoliopsida > Asterales > Asteraceae > Smallanthus > Smallanthus sonchifolius. Next base: position 26,134,171 of record CM042043.1, read on the forward strand.
AACTGTGAAGATACCTGAAATACAAACACCCATCCAACAAAAATATAAAAAAAACATGTATACGTGTGAATATTAAACAAACAAGGGTCATCAAGAAACATATTCCTTACCTCCAACAATGGCACAAACATTGGTCATGAAGTGTAAGAACGAGGCATGTGTTTCTGTGAATGTCACCTGCACGCGCCACCAATAATTCAATGTAGTTGGTATTGAAAAAGTAAGTGTTTCAAGACCGAATTGAGAGTTTACCTTGATTGGAGAGAGGTCATAGAAGAAAAAGACGCCAGGGAGAGACCGTCTGCCAAATTCTGGGCTCTTATAGTGTTCCGTCACTGAGAACTGCACAACACAAATTGCAAAAGTTCAAATACAAAATAAAGAAATCGACAATGGAGCATTTTCACTTTAAAGTTGACCATCTACCTGATTTGACTTGATAGTGTGGCCTCTAACACTAGTGTATACGGTTGGTACCACCTGCAATTTAGTAACATATTGAAAGTATAAAAACCTTTTTATATACCTTAAAACAAGTTTGATGAAAGGATAAGCAAGTATTGAATAAGGGTACTAACCTTAATAAAGTACTCATACATTCCATTTGGCGTTTCTTGAAACCAATGAACCCTAAACCGGAATTCAAAGGCAATAATTAAAAAAACAACAAAAGTAAGGAACTTGTATACTGATAGCGTGTATAAAAGGGTTACATAGGAGCTCTACATATAGAGTTTGATATTACAAAAGTACCTTACAGACTATGATAATTACAATTAAGTGCATAGTTTGTCTACTACAAAATGCTAGAGGTGACAAGATTGGTTTGTTGGGTTACAAGCCTAAATGGGTTTGGGTTGAAACATAGAATGGTGTTGGGTTCTTATGCCTTTAGGGCTGAGATTGGTTACAACAGGAAGCAAGGGGGTGCAGGGCAGCCGGCCCTAAGCCCAGACCGTTTAGTTGTTAAACCCTAGACTAATCTTTATATATATATGATCATGTACTTTGTATCACATCAATAAAGAATATCCTAGTTGCCACCCGTGAACGTAGGTCAGTTTAGACCGAACCACGTTAAATCCCTGTGTTCATTTATTGCTTTCGTGTGTGTGTTCATGTGTGATTTAGTCCCAACAACTGGGTCAAGAGTGAGATAGACCTAGGAACACTTATTGTCAAATGTTTATAAATAACCAAATGTGTTCGCTATGATTACAAAAATAATATTATTAATTAATAGTGTAGATCTTTGAATAGCGGTTTATGATGTACGCATTTAAAGTAGACTCCGGGTGACTTTCAACCCATTCCCCTTTTTATTATTTCTTGATTTGGCATGTTTGAGATAAAATACAGCCCAAATCAACCCATTATTCACGAGTACATCTGTCAAAATTGTCACTGCTACATTATACACACATAGAATAAACAAAAGAATTACCCATCAAGAGGATTTACGATTCCAGGATAAGAATCTCCAAAAGCTAATTTATTTATCTTGTGACTTATCTGCATAATGCATCACAAAATTATTATTAGAAAAAAGATGCAAAATTTTGAATTTTAAAGACACAAAATCGAAACTAGAACTCTAATATTTTGAATTAAGTTAAGAGCAGAAAGTGGTTGCCTACGTTGTAACTATCCTCACTGAAAGCCAGCAAATCAGGGATATGAACACTTGATTGATGAAAGCTTTTGACAAAGTGAAAATTTCCAGCCACTTTGTTAACCTCCAAAGACCCATAAATATTGCATCCTTCACCTTCTTCGTCTTTAATCTTTTGAGCAAAACCTTCTCGTTTGCACTGAGAAATATGTCCTTACTATCACCGACGTAGTTAACATTGCAATATCATGATAATATAATAAGATCCAACATATCGATTGAAAATTTTAAGTAATCCAAATATCTATTTAAGCTAAAAACTATGATAGACTACTGCAAATTTTATATACTTGACAGAACGGATCAAGAGTGTTCCTTTTATATGTTGCAGCTGATTAAAGAAAATATTATAAACCTCTTCAACAAAAAACAACTTTTTTTTTAAATATATGCTTCTGCCAACCTGGTCAATCAAATCAGGATCAGTCAAACCCCAGCCTTTTCTTCGATATGCTTCACGGACTTCTTCACATGAATTACAGCATTCAACGTCTGACTGCATACAGCAAAGACAAACTAAGGAGCATTTCAATAAAGCATGTCCTGTAAGAAAACATTTGTGGCAATTTTGACCCATTTACTTATGAAAATCAATTTGGGTTATTTTTATCAATAATGGATTAAATGGGTAAAAGGTCCCCTAAAGTGTATTTTTGATGCCTGAGTCCTCCTAAATCAGAATATATAAAAATTATATTGATCAAAATAAAAAAAATTTAAGAATCGTATTCGATACATAGTTAACAAAAGAGAGCGCTTTGTGCGCCTAGACGCAATTTTAAGGCGAGCACCTTGCGAAGCTGAAGAATATTTTGGTACTTTACTTTGAACATTTTCTTATTCAAGTTTTGGAATTAATTTGAATCTTGACTATTTTAGAACTTTTGGTACTAATTAGATGATAATAAATGTTATATAATACTTTTGGTACTAATTAGATGACTAGTTCAAGAGACATGTTAATAAAGTTGCAGGATTTGTGAGTAAGATATTTAGTATAAAATATGCATCAGTGAAAATAAGGCATAAGGGGATTCTAGATCAATAGTCGAGCCACAGTCAAATAAAATAGAGAATTTTGGCATAAAAGCCAAACTAAAATCAAATTTAATTTATTATCATGCTTTCTTTACAACCATGGGTCAAGAACTGTAAAAAGTGCTTCAACAGGTGAGTTCCCCCAGTCGAGATGTATAGTGGTGATTTGACATTCTCATTCCATGGAACCACTCATATTGCCATATTCAATATTTAGTAAAAATCAATACAAACTTAAGCAAAGAGTTATACAACGTATATAAAATTAGAGACCAAATTAAGAATATGTTATATAAAAACTTAATTACTGGAAAAAAAACTCAGCAGAAAAGAAAACCTAGTGACAAAATGTTCCTCTAAGCCAGGCTAGAAAGTGAAAAGAAAGACGTACCGCTTCCGCACCAAAGCATGAACCACAATATGTTTCATTATGCTCAAGCCTGCCACCATGTCTTTGCAGAGGCTTCTCAATCTAGAGAGGGGCACAATCACACATGACATTATGATTAAATAAAGAAATAGAATGGCGTAAAGATTGACATGTTACATGATCTTGAATTAAAAGCTCTTATTTGGTAACATGGTTTAACTAGTTAGGCATAATATTAGCAATAAGAAATGTAATTCTAAAGAACAGAACAAAACAAAACAAACCAAACTCATGCCTTCTCTTATTAATGTATGCGGACCAAAGAAAATAAACGGGTTGATTAGGAAAACCCACTAATGTGTACAGAATCAAAAGATGATAAAATATGCACTAACTTGAGGGCCACCAATTCCTTCTTTTCTCTCTTCTATGACCTTGCCACTAGAGTCGATTCTTTTCTTTATTATATCATGTCTCTGCAAGTTACAATAATACGTTCATATGAATATTGGCACAATAACGCAGTATCAGTAGAACAAAACATCGAGCATTTAAGAAACATACAATGTCAAGATGTTGCTCCCCACTAATATCCATGGCATCAAGACTGAGTAGCGTACATGAAACAGCTGGAAATGTGATATCAAACTGCAATTAAAAGCATCAAATATCAATGGTGGTTCAAATGAGTCCAAATCCACAAAGTATGAATGATCTTTACATTAATATGTATTTTTTCTCCTCTAGAAGTGTCAACTACAAGCTTTGTTTCAGTAACTGTATGGAGATATAACCCTGCAATCAGAAAACACACCACAACAGTTAGATGTTAAATTCAAGTGTCTAAGAGTACAACAATAACAAGAAGTTTTATTGAGTTTACCGTAATAAGAAACAATCTAAAAGGCCATGGTAAGAGATGTAGTAAGTTGCCCTGATTAACCTAAACAAACATACCCAGTAAAATTCCCACTCATTTAGTAGAGTCTAGGGAGGGTGAGATGAGGGAAAAACTTTACCTCTATCCCATGAGATTAAGAGGCTACTCAGAGACCCCCGACTCCTAAAAGCCTCAATTAAAAAAATATGGAAAACATGGAAGAAAAAACAAGTATCCAAACAGACTTTATTCGAAGCTAAAACTAAAGGAACACATAAAACTAAAGGCACAACTAAGACTAAAGGCAAACCTAAAGAGTAGCTAACACTGGCACTTACGACTAAAGAGTAAAGACAACCTCAGTGATGTACAAGCCAAGATACGAAGCCCCAAGAAAGACAGAATCTATGCACACCCCTAAAAGTCCTTAACCTTTATCTAGTGTCTCCAAGCATTCCTATCACTGATCATGTCCCCGGAGAGGTGCAAGCCTAACAAATCCTGTCTAATCTCATCCTCGCATGTCAATTTTGGTCTGCCCATGCATCTCTTCCCCTCCACCGTGAGGGTTTCCACGTTTCTTACAGGTGTCGTCATCTGTCTCCTACATACATGTCCGAACCATCTCAATCTCCCCTTCGCTATCTTATCCGAAATGTTGTTACCACTACTCTATCCCTAAAATCTTCATTCTTTTTCCAGTCCAACCTTGTTTGCCCACATATCCACGTAAGCATCCTCATCTCTGCTACCTTCATTTTTCGTGCTTGTGTCTGTTGATTGGGTAGCAGTCGGTTCTGTATAACATAGTTAGTGGAACTGCAACCCTTTAGAGTTTCCCTTTTTAATCTCTCTATAAACCTCTAGAATTTCCCTTTTAATCTCTCTGGCAACCTTATAGAACTTCCCTTTTAATCTCTATGCAACCCTATAGAGATGCCTGGATTAACCTATCTAGATCAAATGGATAGTTTGGTCATGAGCCATAGCTAATGGGTCAGATCAGATCAGGATCCAAATCTAAAGCCATACCTAATGGATCACAATCCATTTAGTTGGGTCATGTTTAGATCAGATCAGGATCCAAATCTGACCCATCTACAAGCATTTCACATGGTTCTTTAGCAAACCTATACATTTTAGTTGCCCAAACATTTGCACCAGCATACGATGTTGTGAAGGAAACATAGATGGCCTCAAGTTCAACAAGGGTATCCCAACAAATGGACCTGGTTCAATTAAGAAGAAGTAGTCGTGAAAGAAAAGTGCCAGAGAAATTAAGAGAATGAAGGCTGAATTGCCACGTCAGATGATAATTAATTAATTATGTCATGCCTTTATAAGGGACTTTAGGGTGATTGGGTGGGGCAAGAATGATGTCAACTATCAAGTTTGTTATGTTTCTCTTTCTCATCTCTCTCTGTAACCGTATTCCCACCACCATTTCTTATCACTCAAGAGTTCTTCGTTGCCAATTTAATCTGCTAATTTCTAATAACCAAATTTAGTACCCTCCATACGACCACTAATTGATTTAGTCCGTTAAACACACCAGCAAAGGCAGTTTCCTACGATGTCGAATCCGCTATGGATGTATTTCGTCAACACATTCTTGATCTAAACCTCAGTTTTACAATTACATGCACTAGCATATCTTCTTGACAGTAATCCAGTGACAACAACAATCAGTATGTTATAGCTCAGTCTGGTGCAGAATTTAGCTCAATTGATAAAATAAACAAGAGAAAATCAATGTATTACAGATCAAAACAAGTACAGAAAAAGCAATCCCAAAAACAAACAAACAGTTGGTGAAATCAAACGCTAGGGTTTGCATATAAAATTGGGAACTTTACCGAGTTCGGAGAAGAAGAGAAGAAATATGGCGATGGAAGAGACGACGGTTATAACGCCGCCGGAGAGCGTACGGCTGTAGAAATCTTCATTGATTTTAGGGTAGGCGTCCAAATTCCGAACTTTACTAAAAACCCTCTCCATAATTCTCAACCGAACAATAAAAAGCTGATCTTCCTCTCCACCTTAACGATACCTTCCTATATCTATACTTGTGTGAATAGAAATCGATGTACACGTAGGAAAGGATGGCCGGCCGGCCGGCGGCGAAGAAAAGAAGAAATCTAGAGTGCTTTTTTTTGTTGAACAAATCTGGGTTTTTAGTTAAACGAGTTTTCATCCATCTTTTTGATCATCGGTTTCTCTATAATTGCGTGTTTTTGGGTCTATGTTAAGCGATCAGCATTGGTTTCACACCCTGTAAATAAATATTTCACCAAATAGTAATTATGTTCTATTTAAGTCATTTAAAAAAATTTATTTTCATATCCTATATAATATTTTTATAAATATTTAAATTTTTAAAAATTAAATGAGTCAAATAAAATATATATATATAAATATTAGTTACCAATAGTTGAAATTTATATTCCAATTAATCTAAAATTGGAGGTAATAGTAAAGAAAAAAGTTCACCTAATAATAAACAACAACTTTTAAAATTGTTATATTTAAGTCGAATTGAAAAAACAATAATTGCTAAATAGTAAACAAGATTCATATATATTTCATTTGCCTCATTCAATTTTAAAAAATTTAAACATTTATAAAAATATTACATAGGATTGGAACACCTACTAAAGTTGAGTGACTTTAGAGAGACAAAAATCTTTGAGTGACTTAAATGAAACTATTTAAACTTTAATAGTCAACCTTGTGCTTGTGAACAACCGCGTCCGCCCCGAAGTATAATCCGTCGTCGGTTGGGGTGTGACAGCTGCAGTGGCTACAGGTTGTTAAGTGCGGTGGCGACGGTGTAGTAGTGGTGCGAGGTGGTGACAAGCGGCGAACGCAGGAAAATGGTGGTCTAGCTGATGGGATAATAGGATGTCGAGAAAAAGAAGGAGATGGAGAGAGAGAAAGGGTGGCGAGTGACGAGGAGGCGGCCACTGTGGTGGTGCGCCGTTGTGGTGCACAGAGGAGGAAGAAGGCAGAGGATGATGAAGGTGGCGTATCCGACATACTATGGGACTCGAGTGAAGGCTGTCAGAATTGGGGGTGCACGGTGGTGGAGCAGAGCCGACTACTGTGCTGTGATGGGTATGCTAGCTGGGTAGGGGCTCGGATAGGTTGTGGCTTGACGGGAAGACAAAGATGACGGGTATGTTGGTGTACGGTGGGGAAGTGGAGGACGACGGGGTGGTCGTTGTGACTAAAACTCGTTTAGGGTTGCATGGTTTTACGCGTGTAAGGAAAACCCGGTACGTGAGTAGCCATGGGGGCCACTACGCACCATAGTAATTATTTTATCGTGTCACGTAAGCGGTTTTTTAATAAGGAGTAGTTTTTTATTTATTTAAGAATGTATTTTTTATTTTATAATTTAGTTTTTTTATTTATTAAAGATAAAAATTTAGTTAATTATTAAAAAATATGGATAATTTTACATAATAGTAACCAAGTTTCCCAACTTTGATAAATCTCAAGTGTGTGTATATATATATGTACCCCAAGTATGATTATACAAAAATTAGCTTAATATGAGCTTTTAACAAGTTTCCAAAGGTTTACATTTATAACACGTGTAATGGATTTAGGAAAAGTTACGTTGGAAAAATCCTAGATATTACAGTCTGCCCCTACTTTAAGAAATTTCGTCCTGAAATTAAAGTAGAAGGGTTTGGTTCAAGATTTAGGTTTTATGATACGCGTAAGGATAATAAGAAGGATAACTTTCATTTGATATTTACGTTCCCAAGTGAACCCAGGGTTGCGTTTAGATTTCTGGATGGACTGTGACGATGGGAATGCAATTACACTTGAGTTTCTAGATTTCATGGTCCATGATTGCCAAGGGTTTCACTAAGAAGCATATAGTCTTAACGAGGGATATGAGGATTTTGTTTTTGGAAGTGAACCTAAAGAGAAGAATTGTCGAATAATCATTCGGATGCTAAAGGTGAAATGTATTTCTTGGAATGGATTTGATGAAAATTTGATTATTTGAGTTTGCTCAAAATATAGTCTAATATATCCAAGAATTCTCAGCGAGTAAGAGATTCCACGGTTATTGGTCTAGATCAAAAACTTCTCGTGACATAAACAACGCTATTTCTTACAATATGATATGGCATTTATTTGTAGGGAGTAACGTTGACGTATCTACCATGCCCTTGTCATATTCCATCAGTTTCGTTGCTGTCTATCATGATAGGTTTTAGGTTATAGCACACGACATAGTTTACTATGTCTTTCCATACGCTGATTTTTATAATTACATGTGCACCCGTAAGTATTCGAATCGCCGCATGGGCTGTATAGATCCTTCTGTTTGTGTGTAGGTCAGGAGGGGGCACATTGATTACTTAGTGCATAACTATTGTTTTCACGTAAGAGTAGTTAACTATCAATGGAGTCCCTAGAGGGAAATGTCAATCAGTAACTAAAGAGTAATGATGTGGTGTGACTTTAGAGTTTCAAAGCTTCCTCGTGGTCTGAACAAGAATACGCCAAACCCTGAGTAGTTCAAAGTCTTACACCTTCCTCGTGTTTGAACAAGAATACGTCAAACCCCGAGTAGTTTAAAGTCTTAAACCTTCCTCGCGTTTGAACAAGAATACGTCAAACCCCGAGTAGTTTAAAGTCTTTCATCTTTCAACTTTAGTGGATAAGTGTGTGACCATGCCTTGAGTATAAGGTGATCACTCCAATACCCTGGTGATCATAAGAGGTGTGAGAAATTTTTCATAATGGAGTCCATTGTTATACGCTCCTTATTCCTATATTGGAGATTTTGGTCGTTCAAGGAGGCCAGATGGATGTCGATGTTTGGTTTTGATTCGAAGGCAAGTGAGGTACTTTGTTATAGAGAGCAATGTCCTTCTTCATGCTAGTTTCTAGCATTAGAAATGAAGTTTCTTGTGCATTCAAGATGAAACGAGTAACAAGTCTTATAAGTTTTATTCAAGATGAAAGTACAACGATTTTCGTAGTCCGGAATTTAGATTTAGTAAGGCAAATCATTTAGCTTAGATTGAAGTCATGACATTTCGTTGTGCATGTTTACTTCCGGTAACCGAAAGGTGTTGAGCTTTATGGATACAGGTTTGAATGTCGTATTAACTCTTGTATAACGTAACAAAGGTGTGTCCCTCCAGACTTAAAGTTTTGACTTTATAGTGATGTGTATTTTGTGTATACGTAAGTTTATTGTTTTTCATTAGTAAAGTGCATTTGGGTTTTTGACTCCCGTTGTGGTTTATGGCGAATCTTTTATGTAGCAAGATTTATTTCTTTAACGAAGAAAGTCTTCTAGTGTAAGATAACGGGAAAGGTTCTGATAGTATTTATAGAAGTATGTTTACGAATAACTGATCTCGTTTTATAAAAGAAATTTGTAGTTCATTCTTGTTTGGGTATAGATAGGGTGTTCAGAGAAATAATGAGTTTGACAAATGGATAAATAGTTATAAGGAGGATTTCTAAAGGGACAGGTACGATTAACAAGTAGTTAGTTTAGCCAAGGCTTAGAAATGGTAAGTCTTAAGAAGTAGGGTCATAATTAATCAAGATAATAGTTCATAAGTCATGTTTTTTAAAAGAACTTTTTTTCAAAACAGGATGTTTGTTCAAAGTTTTTGTCACACCCCAACCGACAGCCGATTATACGTCGGGGCGGACGCGGTTGTTCAATAGCACAAGGTTGACTATTAAAGTTTCAATAGTTTTATTAAATAACTTCAAGGTTCCAATACAAAGAATAAATCAAATACATAACAAGAATACAAGTCTAATTGATTAAGCATTCTAGGTCCAAGCATCCTATGTGATCACAATAAAGTCTCATGTTGTAGTACCTGAAACATGTGAAAGAATCTGTCAACTACAAAATAGTTGGTGAGATACAAAGGTTTTGACACAGTTTAACAAGGATTTGAAAAGAATTACAATTCACTATGATATATGCATTCTATGATGTAAGTATGAGAACGAGTATCTTAAACATTGTGCACTTCAACCCTCCAACCAAGTTTAGGCATAACCTGCAGGTTACCCTTATAAGTCTCAAGTTTAAAGTTTAATTCAGTAACAATCACCAAGGGCTCCCCCCGAAGGGGTCAATCAATCAAGGTGGATTGGTCAAATACAATAGATCTATCATTGTTACTATAGGCTTGATCAAAGTTAATGAATGTGCTAGTTTTAAGTTTAATCTAAGCATACAAGTCTCAAGTTTAACATAAGAATAAACATCTAGTCATAGTTGTACAAGAATTGTATAAGTTTAAAGTTTTGAACATGTTTCACCCCAAAAGTATAGAAAGGAAAAAGGGGCTAAGTATACTCACTTGGATGATGAAGAGTGTCCAACAAAGATTAAGTGTAGCAAGACTTTGAGGGAGATTATCCTCACAACAAGCCTAAGAATATAAGTCTAGAGTTTAAGTATGATCTACAAGTCTATGGCAAGGATCTAGGATTTCAAGATTGACTAGGGTTCCAATGGGAGATGGGATTTGATTGTGTTTATGAAGTTTAAATCAAGTTTGTAATAAAGTTTTTAAATGAATGACACAAGACTTGTATATCAATGTTTAATAAGCTTATAGTTTAGAATAATTATTAATTAAAATAATTATTTAAAAAGTTTTACATAAGTTATGTGATAATAGTTTAAAGTAGTTTTCTATGTATTTTATAAATAACGTTGTGCTAATAGATGAAAGAATAAATAATCATCAAAGATCAATAATAATTATTTAAAGAATGAACCATCATTAAAGATTCATAATAATTATTAAATGAATAAACAACGGCTAAGAATAAATATTTAAATCAATAGATAATTACTAAGTGTTTATAGTAATTATTAAAGAATATTTATTAAGGAATGACACATAATTGTTAAGAGTAAATCTTTATTTAAAAGAACAATTACTTTACAAAGTGTTTAAGATTTATTAGGTGTTTATTTTATACATTATCTAGTAATCACAAGATTAAAGAGATACTATGGAATTAAAATTGAAAGATAAATTATATAGAATTTCTCATAAGGTTTGTATTTTGATTATAAGTTTATAAATGTTTTTGAGGTGTAGATAAAACTATAAGTTTTTTTATAAATGTTTTAAATAAGTTTAAAGTCTAAATTTTCTGTTTTTATTTTATAAGATTTATAATTTTTATGTTTTCTAAGTAGTATATAAGTTTTATAACTTTTCTGAAAAATTATAAAAGTTATACAAGTTTTCTATTTAATTTAAAAGTTTATAAATAAGTTTAAATACATACAAAGCTTCTGGAATGTAAAGGTATAAATAAAATTTGGATTTAAGTTTATAAATGTATAACATAATTTATAAAAATTATTAAAAGTTTAAAACCGCTTTAAAAAAAACTAAAACGATTAAAATAGGCAAAACCGGCTCGAACCCGGGTCACTGACCGGGTCGAAGCACACACGCACACACTAACCGCCCGACTACGGGTCTCGTTAGTTTAATACACGAAAAATTAAATAGTTATTTAGTATCCCGGATCATCCCAGATCTTCCGATGAACCCTAGAATGTTGATTCACGAAATACACTTCGAATTGCCCTCTGTTAATGGAATTAAACAGAGGGCTTTCGATCTACATGGTATAGCGATCGTGTTAGTCACAAGAATTACCTGAAACGATGTTGATTTGAGTGAGAACGAGTTCTGACTTGGAGTCGGCTGTCGCGAGTTCAAATCATTTGATACAAGTACGAATTGGATGAATTGAGAGTAGAGGGAGTATGAGTGGTGTGTCTTTGAGCTGTAGCAATGGGTATTTATACCCAATTTCATCATTAAATGGAGGATTAGGTGGGTGGATTACGGTTGAGCCGAACAATTCAAATTCGACTCCACGCGTTGTTACAGTCGAAGTCGGGCATTGATTGTCATAGGGTTAGGGTCGCATGCGCGAGTCGAAACTCGAGGTTCATCGAATATAGTCGGAAACGCGTTTTCGAATAATCGGAGGTGGAAACCGGCTTCTGTGGGTTTCGAACTCGTGACTGATCTCAGGATCAGGAGTTTGGGTTAAGGGCATAACAGGCCCCTGAAGTTTGAAAGTTTTATCATTTGAGTCTTAGTTTAAACTGAGTTTCGGTAATGGACAGTTTCAGTCCCTGGACTTTATAAAACAATTATATAAGTTTTATTTTATAAAATCCTTTCACAATTTTATAGGTTTTATTGTTTTCAGATTTTTATAAAATAATTTTCATAGTTTTGAGACTTCATTTATTTATTGATTATTATTATTATAATAATTATAAACTTATAAAGTTTCAAAAATGTTTTATATATATTTAAATAATTCTTTTATATATATTCTTTGGTTTTTTTATAAAACCGAATAAGTTTCATAAAGATTATACGACATAAGTATACATATATAGTTATAATCGAGTCTCATATAATTAAGTGTATATATATACATAATAAATAAATCAACATTTATTATTTAGAAAAGAAAAATCGTGTTTTTATTACGTTTTAAGATTTGGGTTCGAAACGCGCACCAGAGTTAGGGTAAAGATAGGTCGGAAAAATACCGGATATTACAATCTCCCCACTTTAGGGAATTTCATCCCGAAATTAGAGTAGAAGGGTTTAGTTCAGGATTTAAGTCTATGATACGCACAAGGATAATGAGAAAGATGCTCTACGTTCCCAAGTAAACCCTGGGTTACGTTTAGATTTTTAAATGAGTTGTAAGGATAGGGATAAGATTACGCTCGAGTTTCTAAGTTTTCAATGCATATGGTTATCAACAGTTTCCCTAAGAAACATATAGTTTTATTGAGATAGATGAAAATTCGTTTTCAAAAGCATTGGAGAGGATGACTGTTGAATTTCTATCCAAGATTTAAAGTGAGATGTATCACTCAGGATGGATTCGATGATAGTTCAAGAATTTGAGTTTGTAGACTAATACGTCTAAGGATTGCTACGGTACCTAAGTTCCGTGGCTCCCTTTTACGATAAGTCTTAAATCGTAGCACACGACAGAGTTTACTATGTCTTTCCATACGCTGATTTTCATACTTACGTGTGCACCCGTAAGCATTCAAATCGTCGCATAGTCCGCATAGGTCCTTCCGTTTGTGTGTGGATCAAGAAAGAGTACCAGAATTTGTTTAACTCACGACTAGAGTTTCCACATAAGAGTGATCATTGATTAACGAGTCCCTCAGAGAGAAGCGTCATTCAATGAGTAAAGAAAAGAATGTGACAAGATTTAGAGTTTCAAAGTTTCCTCGTGATTGAATAAGAATACTTCAATCATTGAGTAGTTTAAAGTCTTTAAACTTTCCTCGGGTTTGATCAAGAATACATCAAACCTTGAGTAGTTTAAAAGTCTTATACGTTCATCATGTTTGAACAAGCATACGTCAAACATGGAGTAGTTTAAAGTCTTATACGTTCATCATATTTGAACAAGCATACGTCAAACATGGAGTAGCTTAAAGTCTTATACGTTCATCATTTTTGAACAAGAATACGTCAAACATGGAGTAGTTTAAAGTCTTTTTACGTTCATTGTGTTTGAACAAGAATACGTCAAACATGGAGTAGTTTAAAGTCTTTACACGTTCATAGTGTTTGAATAAGAATACGTCAAACATAGAATTGTGTTTGAACAAGAATACGTCAAACATAGAATAGTTTATATTGTGTTTGAACAAGAATACGTCAAACATAGAATGGTTTAAATACGTCAAACATAGAATAGTTTAAATTGTGTTTGAACAAGAATACGTCAAACATATAATAGTTTAAATTGTGTTTGAACAAGAATACGTCAAACATATAATAGTTTAAATTGTGTTTGAACAAGAATACGTCAAACATATAAAAGTTTAAATTGTGTTTGAACAAGAATACGTCAAACATAGAATAGTTTAAATTGTGTTTGAACAAGAATACGTCAAACATATAATAGTTTAAATTGTGTTTGAACAAGAATACGTCAAACATATAATAGTTTAATATGTGTTTGAACAAGAACACGTCAAACATATAATAGTTTAAATTGTGTTTGAACAAGAACACGTCAAACATATAATAGTTTAAATTATGTTTGAACAAGAACACGTCAAACATATAATAGTTTAAATTGTGTTTGAACAAGAATACGTCAAACATAGGATAGTTTAAAGTCTCTTAGTTCAGCCTCAGTGTATAGAAGTATACGATTACGTTTTGAGTATAAAGCGGTTATCTAAATACTCTAGTATTTAAGAGAGGTGTGGGACAGCGTTTGGAACAGGATTAACCGTTATACGCTTTCTCACAGAAGATTCGAGTTGTCCAGAAGATTAGGTGGATCCCGATGTTTGGTTTAGATAGGAGTCAGGGGATGTACTCTGCTAAAGAGAGTAATGTCCTCCTTCCCGCTAGTGTCTAGTATCAAGAGTGAAGTTTTCTCGTATATATGGAATGTACGTTTATCAAGTCTTATAGGGTTTGGTTAAGATGGACACACAAAGTTTTCAAGACTAAGAATCCAAGTATAAGTTTGAAAATAGGATAAATCAGTTGAGTTTCAAGTTTCAGTATTAAGCTTCACATGATCCCTTATTAGACATGCTTCCTTTGGTGGTTTAGAAGGTGTTTAGTTCCAGGAATACGGGATTGAGTATTTGCACAAGTTTTACATGACTCAAAAGTCTCCGACCTTATAGTGGTGTATATGAAGTTTAGTGTTTTAGCAACGTGTATTTGGGCTTTTAGTTCCCGTTGTGACTTATAGCAAATCTTTTACGTGGCAGGAGTTTGATGGGGAAAGTCTTCTAGTATAGGGTAACGGGAAAAGTTTTGGAAATGGTAGTATGTTTACAAATTTATCTTGTTTCATAAAAAATGCGTAGCTTTCTTTTATATAGTGTATAACTAAGATGTTCAAGAATAATGAGTTAAACAACGATGAGTAGTATAAGTAGGACTTACAAAGAGGTATGTATGATTGTCAAACAAAAAGTTGGTCAAGTTTTGAAGTGTGAAGTTTATATAAAGGGTAATGATCATAGTTGATTACGACAGTGGTTCGTAAGTCGTGTTGTTTTAAAAGGGTGCTTACGAATCAGAAGGTTTATTCAAGGTTTATTCTTCAAGTATACGTGTCACTTAGGGTTTTTATAGTTTAATGTCACGTTGTTAATTATCTCTAGTACTAACGTGAGCTACTCTTGACGGAAGTGTTTGGGTAAGAAGTGTTAAGTTTGTAGTGCTAGAAGGAAAGTCAAGCTGGTAAGTGATAACAAGATAAATTTCAAAATAACTTTCGTTGAATGTTTCAAAATTGGGACTTCTAGCCCTTACATAATACAATTTAAACGGAAAATTAAAGTGTGTAAGTAAGTCAATTTAATATGTTCAAAAGGTTTTTATTCATAATACTGAGTTATCACAATATTACTTTCAAAAATAGTTTTTGATTGGAGGTTGATGGGCTAACGAGGAGGACTCCCGGAAGAAGGGGTGGTCACCAGGACTCACTTAAGTACCCTATTTCCCTAGCCAGAACTTCCTCATGGGCCTACAACTTCTCTCAGTTGTTGTCACCGGTGTTTGGGTTTATGGTACTATGTCGAGGTTCATTGTGGGCTTAAAGTCTTTAAACGTGGAGCTTGTCTATTCCATGGTAGGCTTCTTCTCTTGCGGGGAAAACGATCAGGTTACTAATCCCTTTGTTAATGTACTTTAGATTTAAAAGACGTTAAGTCTTGTTTTACAATAAACGGTGATGTGTAAGTTTTAAAGACGTATGAAAGTTTCGGGATGCAATAAAGTGAAACAAAGTTTGAGTAAATCATCAAATGAAGTTGTGAGTGATAAAATGAAAACACAAAAGTTTCTCCTTAGGAGTCAAGTTTATAAACTAATGAAGTTTGTAAAAGGACTTGTAGGATAATACATGGTTTTAAATGTGCTGGTATTACAAGGATCATGAAGTTTAAGGACGTATGAAAGTTTTGAGATGTATAAAAGTCTTGAGTTAGTTATCAAATGAAACTTGGTTAAGTGCTAAGGAGGTAAGGTAAAAATACAAGAGTTTCCCCTTAGATGTCAAGTTTATAAAATGATGAAGTTTGTAGTAGGATTGGTAGGGTAATACATAGTTTTAAGGGTTGTATTATAACGATCATGAAGTTTATTGGGTAGTATCTATATAAGTATAAATTTATGTATGTAGTTTTTAAGTACAATCTCGTAAGAATTTCTTCCTTGAAGGTAACTCCTTCAGGTCATGACGAGTAAGCATGCTGTCATGCGACCATTTTTGAAGAGACGAAACATAAGAATCATAGAGTAAAGGTTACAGAAGAAAGTTTTTGAATCATGAATTTATGAAGTGTATAGTATTTTAGATGGTACTCATTTAGTGCATATCACTAAGTAAGTACTTTGACATATCAAGAGAGATCTAAGCTCACTAATGTTTAGAGAAGTCATGCATTCCTATAAGTGGATACTCATTCCAAGAATTCCCAGGAAAGCATACGGGTCCAACGGTTGATTTGGATTTATACGAAATGCTTTCCTTGACAGAATTTCCCAGGATACAGGTATCCACCCTTCCGGTCTGCACAAGTTCTCATACATTGTCTAGAACTTAAATACTCTTGACGAGAATTTATTGGGGGATTAGACTTAAAGCCTAAGAATGTATCCTCGACGTAGTAGACTCTTGTAGCACGTAGGTAAGTAGAAACGTAGAATCTCCAAGCGTTCACGTATAAGATTTAAGAATAGAATGAGGAGAGAATTCCTAGTAAAGGACATGAGATAACTAATGTTTGGGTCTCCTAAGTTATAGTCTAGGTCATGTGTCTAATAACCTAATTCCCTATAACCAAGGATCTAATACCAATCTGTCACACCCCAACCGACGGCGGATTATACATCGGGGCGGACACGGTTGTTCAATAGCACAAGGTTGACTATTAAAGTTTCAATAGTTTTATTAAATAACTTCAAGGTTCCAATACAAAGAATAAATCAAATACATAACAAGAATACAAGTCTAATTGATTAAGCATTCTAGGTCCAAGCATCCTATGTGATCACAATAAAGTCTCATGTTGTAGTACCTGAAACATGTGAAAGAATCTGTCAACTACAAAATAGTTGGTGAGATACAAAGGTTTTGACACAGTTTAACAAGGATTTGAAAAGAATTACAATTCACTATGATATATGCATTCTATGATGTAAGTATGAGAACAAGTATCTTAAACATTGTGCACTTCAACCCTCCAACCAAGTTTAGGCATAACCTGCAGGTTACCCTTATAAGTCTCAAGTTTAAAGTTTAATTCAGTAACAATCACCAAGGGCTCCCCCCGAAGGGGTCAATCAATCAAGGTGGATTGGTCAAATACAATAGATCTATCATTGTTACTATAGGCTTGATCAAAGTTAATGAATGTGCTAGTTTTAAGTTTAATCTAAGCATACAAGTCTCAAGTTTAACATAAGAATAAACATCTAGTCATAGTTGTACAAGAATTGTATAAGTTTAAAGTTTTGAACATGTTTCACCCCAAAAGTATAGAAAGGAAAAAGGGGCTAAGTATACTCACTTGGATGATGAAGAGTGTCCAACAAAGATTAAGTGTAGCAAGACTTTGAGGGAGATTATCCTCACAACAAGCCTAAGAATATAAGTCTAGAGTTTAAGTATGATCTACAAGTCTATGGCAAGGATCTAGGATTTCAAGATTGACTAGGGTTCCAATGGGAGATGGGATTTGATTGTGTTTATGAAGTTTAAATCAAGTTTGTAATAAAGTTTTTAAATGAATGACACAAGACTTGTATATCAATGTTTAATAAGCTTATAGTTTAGAATAATTATTAATTAAAATAATTATTTAAAAAGTTTTACATAAGTTATGTGATAATAGTTTAAAGTAGTTTTCTATGTATTTTATAAATAACGTTGTGCTAATAGATGAAAGAATAAATAATCATCAAAGATCAATAATAATTATTTAAAGAATGAACCATCATTAAAGATTCATAATAATTATTAAATGAATAAACAACGGCTAAGAATAAATATTTAAATCAATAGATAATTACTAAGTGTTTATAGTAATTATTAAAGAATATTTATTAAGGAATGACACATAATTGTTAAGAGTAAATCTTTATTTAAAAGAACAATTACTTTACAAAGTGTTTAAGATTTATTAGGTGTTTATTTTATACATTATCTAGTAATCACAAGATTAAAGAGATACTATGGAATTAAAATTGAAAGATAAATTATATAGAATTTCTCATAAGGTTTGTATTTTGATTATAAGTTTATAAATGTTTTTGAGGTGTAGATAAAACTATAAGTTTTTTTATAAATGTTTTAAATAAGTTTAAAGTCTAAATTTTCTGTTTTTATTTTATAAGATTTATAATTTTTATGTTTTCTAAGTAGTATATAAGTTTTATAACTTTTCTGAAAAATTATAAAAGTTATACAAGTTTTCTATTTAATTTAAAAGTTTATAAATAAGTTTAAATACATACAAAGCTTCTGGAATGTAAAGGTATAAATAAAATTTGGATTTAAGTTTATAAATGTATAACATAATTTATAAAAATTATTAAAAGTTTAAAACCGCTTTAAAAAAAACTAAAACGATTAAAATAGGCAAAACCGGCTCGAACCCGGGTCACTGACCGGGTCGAAGCACACACGCACACACTAACCGCCCGACTACGGGTCTCGTTAGTTTAATACACGAAAAATTAAATAGTTATTTAGTATCCCGGATCATCCCAGATCTTCCGATGAACCCTAGAATGTTGATTCGCCAAATACACTTCGAATTGCCCTCTGTTAATGGAATTAAACAGAGGGCTTTCGATCTACAGGGTATAGCGATCGTGTTAGTCACAAGAATTACCTGAAACGATGTTGATTTGAGTGAGAACAAGTTCTGACTTGGAGTCGGCTGTCGCGAGTTCAAATCGTTTGATGCAAGTACGAATTGGATGAATTGAGAGTAGAGGGAGTATGAGTGGTGTGTCTTTGAGCTGTAGCAACGAGTATTTATACCCAATTTCATCATTAAATGGAGGATTAGGTGGGTGGATTACGGTTGAGCCGAACAATTCAAATTTGACTCCACGCGTTGTTACAGTCAAAGTCGGGCATTGATTGTCACAGGGTTAGGGTCGCATGCGCGAATCGAAACTTGAGGTTCATCGAATATAGTCAGAAACGCGTTTTCGAATAATCGGAGGTGGAAACCGGCTTCTGTGGGTTTCGAACTCGTGACTGATCTCAGGATTAGGAGTTTGGGTTAAAGGGCATAACAGGCCCCTGAAGTTTGAAAGTTTTTTCATTTGAGTCTTAGTTTAAACTGAGTTTCGGTAATGGATAGTTTTAGTCCCTGGACTTTATAAAACAATTATATAAGTTTTATTTTATAAAATCCTTTCACAATTTTATAGGTTTTATTGTTTTCAGATTTTTATAAAATAAATTCCATAGTTTTGAGACTTCATTTATTTATTGATTATTATTATTATAATAATTATAAACTTATAAAGTTTCAAAAATGTTTTATGTATATTTAAATAATTCTTTTATATATATTCTTTGGTTTTTTTATAAAACCGAATAAGTTTCATAAAGATTATACGACATAAGTATACATATATAGTTATAATCGAGTCTTATATAATTAAGTGTATATATATACATAATAAATAAAGCAACATTTATTATTTAGAAAAGAAAAATCGTGTTTTTATTACGTTTTAAGATTTGGATTCGAAACGCGCACCAGAGTTAGGGTAAAGATAGGTCGAAAAAATACCGGATATTACAGTTTATCCTTCAGTCATATCCCCACTTAGGGTTTGATAACCTATTTACGTCGTTGCTATTTGAATAAGATATTAAGATGAATTTTTTTCAAAGAATGTGTTAGGTAAGAGTGCTAAGTTGTAATGAAAAAAGGAAGGTTTCGGTACGATTTGCGTCAAATCAGTAACTAATAACATTTAAATTGAAAATTAGAACTTATCATTAAATGCTTCAAAATTGGGACTTTTAGTCCTTACATATGGAATTGTTTCTTAAACGGAAAATTTTAAACAAAGAAAATAGGAATTTCATCTAACGCTTTAGATAACTCTCCACTAGGAAGCAGATGAGTACTACGACGAGAACCGCTAAGGTTACCCGAGTGGAAAACCTAGCCTCGTCCCTAGTGGTTTCCGTATGACACTCAAGTATCTCCCTGTCTTCCTCCAGGGTTGTGATTTTCTCTTCTTGACACCATATCTGGTTTGCCAGGTCGTCAATCCTTTGGTTTAGCAGGTCGTGCCGTATCCTGTGTTCCATCTCCCGCCTCACGAATTCCACGGTCCCCACATACTGGTGAATGCCATTAACCGGGATTCCCATTGAAACAGCGGGTGTCCCAGTATATCTAGCCCTTGGGTTAGGGCCGGCCCAGATGCCCCAAATCTTGGGCCAGAGTTTCTGGCCCAGTTGGCATTTAGGTCAATTCTCGCCCTAGTAGTAGGATATGCTGATGGCTGATGGACTGGTGACTCACTGTCCCCTTCATGATCGGACTCTGCTCCGGGGTGGTACACTGGTGAAGGGGGTGAGGATGAGTCCATTGCCTGGCAAGAAAAGACTGAAAGAAGTTTGTAAGTGATGGTGAAATTGTTAAATGTTAAATGTGGAAGTTTTTCATAATACTGAGTCATCACAATAAAATTTTAGAAATGATTCTTGTCTTGTAAATGATGTGCTCATGAAGAAAAATTCTCGGGAAAAGGGGTGGGTCACAAGGACTCACTTAAGTACCCTATTTTCCCTAACCAGAACTCCTTATGGGCCTACTCTCTCTTTCAGTCATTATGTGCATTTGTTTAGGCTTATGGTATTATGATGAGGTTCATTGTGGGCTGGACTTTGAGGCCTTAATGTGAGGTTCATTCATTCTAGCCAGCTTCTTCCTATTGGGGAGAATAAGTAGCTTCCTTAATTTCTTGTAATGTACCTTAATTTCACCAATGTTTCGTTTTCAAAGAATGGTAATGTGAGTAAGTGTGTAGAATTTGGAATATACAAGTGTGTATTAAAACTTAGGATAATATCAAATGAAATTTTGCTAGATAATATGAAGGTAGGAATAAGCACAAGGGTTTTTAAGTATTGTATCATAAAATTATGAAGTTTGTCGTGTATATGTGTAAATATATATTTATGTATATATAGTTTTAAGTATCGTGTCATAAGAATTTTGTAGTCAAATTTTGGTTATGACGAGTAGGCATGTTGTTATGTGGCAATTCTTGAAAAGAAGGAACATAAGAATTATAGAGTGAGGATTACAAAAGAGGTTTTGGAATCATGAAATCATAAAGTATAAAGTATTTAGATGGTATCCATTTAGTGCACATCACTAAATAAGCACTTTGACATATCAAGAGTAAATCAAGTTCCCTAATGTTTAGAGAATTCATGCGTTCATATAAGTGAACACTCATCCCAAGAATTCTCAGGAAAGCATACAGGTCCAACGGTTGATTTGGATTTGTATGAAATGCTTTCCTTGACAGAATTTCCCAAAATACAGGTATCCACCTTTTCGGTCCGCACAAGTTCTCATACATTGTTTAGAACTTAAATACTCTTGACGAGAGTTAGTTTGTGGATTAGACTTAAAGCCTAAGAATATAACCTTGATGTAGTAGATTCTTGCAAGCCGTAAGTAGATAGAGGTATAAGATTTCAGGTATAAGCATACACGTATAAGGTTTAAAGTTTAAGAATAGAATGAAGAGGAGAATTCTAGTATAGGGCATGAGATAACTCATGTTTGGGTCTCCTAAGTTATAGTCTAGGTCATGTGTCTAATAACCTAATTCCCTATAACCAAGGCTCTGATACCAATCTGTCACACCCTAACCGACGGCGGATTATACGTCGGGGCGGACGCGGTTGTTCACAAGCACACGGTTGACTATTAAAGTTTAAATAGTTTCATTAATTCTTTCAAGTTTACAATACAAGTAATGAACAAAGCATAACAAGATACAAAGTTTAATTTGATAAGAATCTAAGTCCAAAGCATCCTATGTGGTCACAATAAAGCTTCATGCTTGCAATTCTGAAACATGTTGAGTAAACTGTCAACTAAAAATAGTTTGGTGAGATACGAAGGTTTTAACATGGTTAACAAAGCCTTTGAAAAGTTTTACAATTAACTATTTCATGCATTCTATAGTATAAGTGTGAGAACAAACACGTTTAAATATTGTGCATATCAATCCTCCAACCAAGTTTAGGCATAACCCGAAGGTTACCCTTAAAAGTTTAAAGTTTAAATTCAGCAACAATCACCATAGGTTCCCCCTGAATGGTCAATCAATCTAGGTGGATTAGTCAAATACAATAGATCTATCATTGTTATTGTAGGCTTGATCAAAGTTAATGAATATGCTGTTTTAAGTTTAATTTAAGCATGCAAGTCTCAAAGCATAATAACACAAGAGTAAGCATATATGCATAGTTGTACAAGAATTGTATAAGTTTGGAAGTTTGATACATGTTCCACCCCAAGTTTATAAATGAAGTAAAACGAAAAGGGGCTAAGTATACTCACTTGGATGATAGTAGAGTGTCCAACAAGGCTAAGTGTGGCAAGACTCTGAGGGAGAATATTCTCATAACAAGCCTAAAACATAAGTCTAAAGTTTCAAGTTTGACCCTATAATTCTATGGCAACGGGTCTAGGATTCGAAGATTAACTAGGGTTCCAAATGGGAGACGAAAATGATTGTGTTTATAAAGTTTAAATCAAATTCTGAATAAGGTTTTGAATAAATATACAAGACTAGGATAAGTCTATAGTCTAGGATAAATATTAATTAAAATAATTATTTAGAAAGCTTTATCAATTATCCAAGTTAAGTAATAATAGTTTATAGTAGTTTTCTAAGTATGTACCAGTGGAGTTGTAATACTAAAATAACTATTAGAGATTAACAATAATTATTTAAAGTATAAAAGATGAATAAAGGTTTATAATAGTCACCTAAGAGTTAAATAATTATCAAGGATAATAATAATTATTTAGAAATTAAATAATTTATAAGTGTAAATAATACTTATAAATAATGATTAAAGTTTAATAATAATTATTTAAGGAATACATAAATATTAAAGTTAAATAATTATCTATAAGAATAATTATTTTATTAAATCATTTAATATTTATTAAGGTATTAAGTATTTATTTTACAATTTGACTTGCAAATAAATAATATTTTAAAATTTAGTTATAAGTTTAAATAAATAATGTGAAATTATAAGTTTAAACAAATAAGTTAAATAGAACTTTTTATAAAGTTTATATTTCAAATTACAAAATTTAATGCTTATAAATGTTTTAAATAAAGTTTCTTAAAGTATTTAAATAAAGTTTACAAGTTTATAAATGTTTAAAGTTTCCATTTAGTTTTATAAAGTTTATAAGTTTATAAATACTTAGGAAATAAGTAAAGTATAATTATTTCTTTTATTTTATATAAATTAATAAGTTTCTGTTTATAATAATTATAAGTTTATAAAATGTATAAGTTTGTAATTTTATTAAGTTTAAGTTTCTGTTTCTGTTTTCCAAAATTTATAATTTTATAAATGTTTTAACTTTATATAACAATGTATATTTATTCTTTTGTTTTATTTAAATAAATAAATAAGCTTCAAAATAATTAAGCATAAATTTTATAAGTTTATAAGTTTCTGTTTTTTCAAACTTTATAAACTTTTCTGAGTTTATAATTATTATATAAGTTTCTGTTTTAAATTAAAACTTTATAAATTCATTTAAAGTTTTAAACAAAACAAGTTTATCATTTCAGAAAGAAATAATAAATTAAATTTCTGATTTTATAAAATGGTTCCTGTTGAATGTATAAGTTTTATAAAGTTTTAAAGTATTTTTATAGTTTTTAAGAATTTAAAACCAAAATTAAAGATTAAATTTTTATAGGTTTAACTAAGTTTTATTTAATTAAAAATTTTCAGAATATAAAAGTGTAAATAAAAATTGTTTTTAAGTTTATATAAGTTTAACATAATTTATAAAAATTATTAAAAATATTAAAACTGAGTAAAAAGGCTAAAAAAATAAAAATATCAAAACTCATGCTGGTTGGATTCGAACCCGGGCCAGCCGAGTCTACACACAAACGAACAAACCACCCGGCTACGGGCCTCACTAGTTATAAACGTGGAAAAGAATATAGTGTATCCCAAATCACCCCCATTCCCGTATGAACCCTATAATCAAAAATCCCTAAATGCGAATCGATTAACCCTCTGTCTGTGTAAATTGATAGAGGGCTTTTGATCTATGAAGGAAAACGAAGAGAATGGCCATGAGAAATACCTGATTTGATGTCGGGACCAGGGATAACGGGTCTGTGTTCAGTATCGGCTGTCCACGAGATTTAATTGGCAATTGAACGTACCATATGATGAAATTGGAAGTTTAGATAGATACAGGGTGTTGTCGTTGGAGTATAGCTACTGGTATTTATAGTGAATTTCACCATTTAATGCACGAACGGTTGAGGGGTTTATGGTTGAGCGAACCGAACTAAACTGGAAGTTTAGACGAATCGAAGCTCGAGGTGCATTGAATTCGGCCTGGAAGCGCGTTTTTGATAATCGGGGATGAAAATCGGGCTTTGGGGTTTCGAACCTGAGACCGATTTCAAAACTGGAAGTTTAGACGGATTACAACTTTAGCCCCTAAAGTTTCTAGCTTTTGTTATTTTATGTTAAAACTTAGAATCCGGTTTAAAATAGGTTTCAAAGAATGACCGGTTCAGTCCCTGGGCTTTATGAAACAATAATATGTTTTATTTTTATAACAAAGCTAATTAAGTTTTATAAGTTTTATTATTTTAAAACTTTTTAAAATAATTAATAAGATTTATAGTTTACAAGTTTAAGCATTTAAAATAATAAGTTTATTAATTTTATTATTTATATAATTATAAACTATAGAGTTTTAATACATTTTATCCACAAGATACACACACACACACATATATATATACACTTGACATATATAACACGTGTAATGGATTTAGGAAAAGTTACGTAGGAAAAATCCTGGATATTACTGCAGCCACCACCACCTTCTCCGATTGTCTCAGACAATGACCAAACCCTAATTGGTTTTTTTAGTAAAAACAAAAGCAATGCGAATACGAACATAAACGAGGATTACCTTTGAGATGAATGAAGTCCGTCGTGTGTTATCGTCGTCGAACCATCGCTTTCGGCCTTCCTTCTCCGACGCCCTTCTCTCGTGATTCTTTCGTCGCACACAAGCCCAGGCCGAATGGCTTAGGGTTTGTGCAAAGATAGCATTTAAACCTTCACGGGTTTACAATCTAGCCCTTCGGGTTTCTTTTATTTACGTTTTATCTCGTTCCTCATGAGAATCTTACTAAACGCTTTGTTAAAAAATGCTCAGTCAAGCTTAACGTGACCCATTCACCAACCCTTTAGTTTATTTGGGATTCAGGTCGTTCCTTAACCCGAATCGTTAACTTTCGGGTTTTCGGGATGTTACACCAATTTTCCAATTCCAACATCAAATTACACCAATAATCCAATAAACAGCACTTTATATTCTATTACAAAAACCGTACTTTAAGTTATCCATTACTTAATAATTATATAAAAGATTATATACTTAAAACCCATTTAACATGTCTGAAAAACATTCTCAAAAGACGTCCCCGACAATGTTTCTAGGTCGCATGCTACTACCCGACAATAGATCTATAACTGTTTCGGGTCATACCTTAACGTATAAGCCAATCTAAGCGGTTTTGTACGAAAAGTTGAGCACAAAACGAGAAGAAAACTTGTTTCGCTCATAATTTGGTCATACGAAATCCGATTGAGGTGACTCAAGCGGCCATGGAACCATCTCGTTGAGTTCCACCGGTCGCTGCCCGCCGGCCGCCGCTGCCGTAAAACTGGATAGTGGCCGGATTTGATGGTTTTGGTCGGAAAACTTCACTTTTTTGACCCAATCTTCTTCTTATGCTTAGATCAGACCTTTAGGAACCCTTTTCTAGCAAAAGCCCCAATTGTTGAACTCACCAGAAAAGAGTTTTTAGCCAGAAACTCCACCACCGTTGCAATCTAGTGCAAACCACCACCACCATCGGACTCAAGACGTCAAGATCTATCAGATGAGGTGGGGTACTTGCCACCACTCGCCGGAAATGTGCTACCACCGTCCGTCACTGTGGTCTGCCGCCTTGCCTAGCCTTAGCTCCGCCGGAGGGCTCACCGAAGTCCGAAAACTACTATCCACTCTCTCTCTTCACCTTTTGTGTGTGTTGGGGGTTTTTTGTAAGAATAAGGAGGATAAATGGTGATCTAGTATTTATAGGTGGGGTTTTTTAACAAGTTTAAATCACGTAACGAACTCGTCTCTGTCATGTTCTTGTGTTAAATAAATTCCCCGTATATTATTTTGAAATGCTTAGAATTTTGAAACGTCATTACTAATATTATTTATGTATTTTAAACAGTGAGATTTACGTTTCAATTTATGTACGACCCAATACGTGTTGGTACCGCGTTTTCACGCATTCGTTCGTTTTTAAACGTTTCTCACTCCGAGTTTAAAGTTTATTACTTTACTAATAATATTAAAAAAATTGTTTATCATATTTGTCGTAATAAATACGTATTGGTAACAACCGTACCGCTGTCGTAAATCTTACGAGTATATAACGCGGTTTAACGTTCGCGTATACGCACTACGAGTGTATTTATCTGAATAGTCTTTCTAGACAAATATTAATAATTAGTGTTAATAGCTCGTCATCTCAAGTAATTGTTCTTGGAGAATATCAAATATAATACCGATGTCTGACACGTTAAACGTTTTAAAATGTTAAACCGCGTACGCGTTAAACGTTTTAAAAGGGGGAGGATCGTCGATAGATTTATCCATGTCGGGAAGTTTAGGATCATATTCCTCCCCAATCTGATACAAGTCGCAATGATCAGTGAGCGCTTGAAGGCTCAATTTTGATAATTGAATCGACATATATTTCTTCCCCATGTTTAAAACCAAAGGAGAAAATTTAGAGAAAACTAACTCACAAGTGGGAACGGTGAATAAGGTTATGTGAAAAAGAAAGCGAAGGGGTGATTTAAATTCAAAATCAATGATGATCGTCGGTAACCGTGTGAGAAACTGTTGATGGGATAGTTTTCTTAGACGAACGAAGGCAGGTTATAAAGACCTTAGGGGAATGCAGCGAAGGAGAAATAAAAAATGGCCACGATGTAAAAGTCTGGCCCACTCACTCGCTCGACTCATAACTGGCCAAGATTGAGGCTGATAACGGAGGTAAGGCCAAGCCTGCCTTCCTACTTTTCGTGATAGCAAAAGACAACAGCGTTCCGACATGGATACGACTCTTTCCCTGCATATTTGGAACATAAGCAAGACACCATATCCAAGGACACCTAATATAAAATAAGTCAAACCCTAAGCTAATCGGATAAGAAAAGAGACAAAAAAGAATGATCACTTGTCATCTAGGGAACCTAAGTTAAACATTTTCCCCTTCAAGGTATAAAGGGGATACCGAGGATAGCAAATGGGGAAAGCACCAATGCAATCATACTCTTTATAGAAGGACACGAGTCTTCCTCGGCCACAAGCAAAGACGGAGATGACACTATAAATACCGCTCAAAAGGAACCAAGGAAGACACTACGGATCCAAGAATACTCTCTTTACTCTCGTTTCCATTCCTCCCCTATGTAGCTTTCCTCTAGTTTGAATATTAAACATGTCTTAGGCTCTATAATGGCAAGCTTCAAAGATTAATATACAAAATACTTTACATGCTCGTCTTTGAAGTAACAGTATTTTGTTTTTCTTTTATGAGCGAACACACTCTTTATTTTACACCAAAAACATACCCGCTCTCTGCTTTGAATACTCTGTATTTTGAACATTGATGGTGATGTACTATGTGAGTGTATATACATTAAGTTTTTGTCCAAATAATTAAATATATTAAAATAAAAGTTTTGATTGTGAGTATGGTTCCCTATTCAAAATGTACAATTGGTTCAACATATAGTACAAACACTTTAATTGATGGTTTTATTTTTTTCTATGTTTAAAACTGGGCTACATGAAATATAAACAAAACATAAATTTGGTGTAGTGGTCTCATTGCTTTACCATTAACCATCAACTCGCAGCCCATCTTGCCCGGTTTTAAATGCTTTAATGTCTTTTTTTTGCATTTTAATATTTTTTTTACGCTTTAATTTATAAGCATAAATCGTATACACTTTTCTCACGTAATGTGAGTTTACTTAAAGGTTTTTGACTTATTTTATAAACTTTGTAGGGCTTTAATTTCTCCTGCGGTTTAGCACACCGCACGTGTGGGTAAAAACTAACATTATCGCTTGATGCCGTCGCAACGCGCGGGGCCCTTTTCTGGTTGTTTTTAAAAATCCTATTTATTAAATTAGTTTTTTTTTCTAAAAATAGTTATCAAACCGGTGTGAATTTAGTTATTCCAATATCAAAACACCCCTTACTTGTTAAAGTCCATACAAAAATGAAAAATCAAATTCTTTTCGTTCATTCAAATATTTCCCCTAATTTCCATATTTTTTTAAGGTTTCCAACATCTGGTCTGCATTCGTTCATGCCCACAAAATCTTCAATTCAGCATCCACGAATTTTGCATTCATGCATCGCGCAAGCTTTGCATGATGATCACTTTTCTTTCGGTTTTCCTAAATTTTCATAATTAATTACATACAAACATAACATGGCCAAATTATTTAGTTTTACAACCCTCAGAGATCGCTGGTTCCGCTATTTCTTCTCGTTCTCAGGCCTCCGATCTGTATCAAGGGATCTCGGGGATGGTACAATCATGCACTGTTGGATCCCACGAACGTACAAGCCGTGGAAGCCTAATCTCCTCCTCCTGCATGGGTTCGGAGCCAACGCCATGTGGCAATACGCCGATCTGTTATGTCACTTCACCCCTAAATTCAACGTCTTCGTGCCTGACTTGCTTTTCTTTGGTGGGTCGTTCACCAACCGGCCGGAGCGGTCGGAGTCGTTTCAGGCACGGTGTGTGATGAAGTTGTTGGACGGGGGGTTTGGGGTGAGGCGGGTGAGTCTTGTTGGGATAAGTTATGGTGGGTTTGTTGGGTATAGCATGTGTGTGCAGTTCCCGAAGGCGGTGGAGAGGCTGGTGGTGTGTTGCGCTGGCGTGTGTTTGGAGGAGAAGGATTTGAGGGATGGGTTGTTTAGGGTTTCCGATGTGGAGGAGGCTGAACGGATTTTGTTGGCACAGACGCCGGAGGAGTTGAGGGAGTTGATGAAGTTTTCGTTTGTGAAGCCTTTGAAGGGAATCCCGGATTACTTTCTTTCCGATTTCATCAATGTGAGTTTGAAATTTTATTCATTTATGTCGTTTTCATTCGTCATTTTATCATCCATTTTTACACAAATATCATTTCCAAGGTGAGTAACTCCGATCACTTGCGATGCCGAGGCCACAAACCCCGCATACGATTTTCTAGTCAAAACCTCACGGGGCCAAAAACCTTGACGGACCTCCCCAGTCTCCCAGGAATTCTCTCAACCAAGAACGGTTGCAACTCATCCTATTTTAAAGGTTTAAACAAGAAAAAAGTAGAGTTAATTACAATGAAGGTCCCAGTGGTAAAGCCTAATTTCACTTTTGATCCCCAAGTTTGGGAAATAACAAAGTGGGTTCAAAAGTCTGCACTGTCGTTACAAAAAGGTCCTTTGAATGGATTGGGGTTAACTTTTCTATTAAAATTTTAAAAAAAAATGTTAAAATACCCTTACATTTAAAAAATTTTAAATCTTCAAGGGTCCCACTTACAAATAAAAAATCTTAAATCACTATTCTTCTCCCCCTTCGATATCGCTGCCACCATCCTTTACCGGAAATTCTATATACTGGCGATTCCGCAACCAAGCACTCCCAAGTCCCCAATTGAAGCCATCAAACAGTTTCTTCCATTCCAGAGACCCGACAATCAAGTTTTGAAGCCTTAGTAACCAACGCAACGCCCTGCTCAATTTTCCAGCGAACTAGAAAGCCACCAAAATCCTTAGGGCCTGTTTGGTTGACAGGGATTAATGGGGATTTCAGTGAAATTGAAATTTAAATTCTATTCCTTGACATGTTTGGTTGACTAAAAGAGGGAATTGGAATTAATTCCATCCAACTCCCTCATCTAATAGAATTCAAAATCTCTCCCCATGGAATTCAAAATCCCTAACCATATTAAGAAGTAATTTTGTTTTTTAGGTATTTTTACATTACAACCTCATTAACAAATATGCTTACCAAACACATTATGGATTTCAAAGGCATCCTTCCAATTCCAAATCCAATTACAACTCCAAGGAATACCATGACCCAAACGCCCCCTTATGTTCCCAATATCGACAGTATCATCGTGTTTCTTCACCCTATGACTCACTTTTACAGCCTGGAGACAATATTCGGTTTTCCGCCCTCGTTTTTTTTCTGCGAACTAGATTTTTCCAACAGGTCTTTGACGAGCCTGCAATTTGGCCGTCCGCCCCATTCACCTTACTAAACACAAGTTTGACCAAATTATTTCCCTTCTCCACCATGTTTGTCACTCGCAAATCAACCTCAGGGACCAAACACCGCCACCACCACCGTCATTTTGCACCCCCACCATCTGAAACCCCATGGATCTAGATTTACACCACCACCACCATCGAAAACCATCTAGATAGGGATGTTTGGCCATTTCAAGCAACATGCAATTTTTGGTGTAGGTGGAACATGCTTAACGAGAGTTGGAGATGATGGTGGGTTTGACATAGTGGCATGTGGAGGAGGGTTACGTCGTGGTGGTGGTGACAAAGGAAAAGATGGTGACCGACGTTTATGTTGAGAGGCAATGGTGGCTTGCGGTTATGCTCAAAGATGATTAGGACGATGATATATGTAGTTAACTCTTTATATATAAATATCATCAAAGAAGACAAAGGGTATTTTGGTCATTTTACACCATTTAACATCAAAAAGTTAACCACCATCCATTCCAAAGAACTTTTTTGCAAGAATCATGCGTACTTTTGGACCTACTTTGAAATTTCCTAAACTTAGGGACCAAAAGTAAAATTGAGCTTCACCATAAGAACCATCCTTGTAATTAACTCAAAAAACTATACAAAAATGAATTCTTGAAGTAGCTTTGACGACTTGTACGTTCGTGCTTCAATGACTTGTACATTATCATAAAAATCGATTCTGAATGAAATTAATATCGAAACGTAGATAAATATAAGCACGTCGCAAAGGTACATTCAAAATTTTGTAAAACATCATATTTTTTTTGTCATAAGAGAAAAACAAAGTATGCCCAAAATTACTTATAAGAGTAAATTTCACTTCTAGTCCTTGTGCTTTGCTCAAAATAACGTTTTGAGTTCAATAGTTTCTGTTTCACTTTTTGAGTTCTCGTGGTTTGTTAATTGTCTCATTCATCTACGACGCTTTAATGCCATCCATTGTTGCCACCAATTTTTTGTAAAAAGATAAAGAGTAAACTTCAGTTTTCGTCCCTAAGGTTTGCACAACGCTTCAGGTTTCGTCCCTCTATAACACATTTCATCCCTGACGTTTAATGTTTTAACATTTTGCGTCCCTGGTCCTTAACTCTGTTAGGTTTTCTGTTAGTTTTTGTGCAAATTCACTAATTTATCCCTCACCCCTTCTTATTCTTCTTCTTCTTCTTCTTCAACCATCAGACCCAAGAAACAATTTTGACTCCATTTTTTTACACTCCACATTTTCACTCGTCAAACAACTGTCTGCTGGTAGTGGTGGTGTTGATCGGAGAATGACGACGATGACCAAAGCGAACCAGGTGACGAAGGATTCACGTGGTGAAAACCGTTTTCGTCGTTGGAACACCATCCTCGTTCCGTTTCCACTGCCATCAGGTCTCACCTCAGCCTTCGCCACCGTTGCTATGACAGAACCATAGATGAGGTGTTGCCAGAAAACTCATCCCGTCACCATCTCTGTCGTTTAACATCGTCACCGCTGCTATCTATTCCACCCAACGTCGTCTGCTACTTTGTCTCCACCTCTGTCTCTGCTTCATGGAATCCCTAACCATCGCTGCCGCCATTTCTGTTGGAGCCACCAAGACTTGTGGTTAGTCAGGGGGGAGGTGGTGCCGGAGAGCCGGTGGCCGAAGTAGGTTCGCGCCAGAGGAAAGTGTCATTCATGTTATTGAGTCTCATATACATTTTATTGAGTCTGATGATGAAGAAGAAGGGGTGGTGGGTATATTAGTAAATTTGCACAAAAACTAACAAAAAACTTAACGGAGTTAAGGACAAGGGACGAAAACTGTTAAAACATAAAACGTTAGGGATGGAATGTGTTATTGAGGGACGAAACCTGAAGTTTTGTGCAAACCTCAGGTACGAAAACTGAAGTTTACTCAAAGATGAAAATATCCTTGATAAAAGTTAAAAACTAAATACAAAAACACATGTTTATAAACCTTATCTCTCTCAAGCTCTACTATCTCGCTCTGCTATCTTTCCGTCCCTTTCTTTCCCCTATTTTGAGAGGCAAAATTAAACCAATCAAAACAAAATTGAAGAACAAATATACAGAAATCCCACATAAACCCTAATTTGTCCACCATGAATCCAATATTCCTATACACAAATTCTTGAAAATTGAAACAAAGAAGTGATACAAACATTTTGAATTTATGATAAACCAAGTAAATGCAAGAGAAGAGTTACTAGAATATCAATTTCAGATCAACTAACTATAACATGGGATTGAATCTGAGACTCCATTAACAATGGTGGATATGAGTCAAACTTACCAGCTCCGGAATTGCTCTTTAAACGCTTCATATTCCCCAGCTGCACATGAGACTCCATTAACAGCTTCATCCTTTCAATCTCCAAACCCTTGGAGAACTGCATTCTCTAATTCAACCATCTGCCTCTGTTTACCTTCTTCAACTCTTTTATACACCTTAGTAAACCGTCTGATTTCTTCCTCCAGTTGATGAAACGGATCACAACTCATCTCATTGTCCTTCTCCACCTACGCCTTCCAGTTCCGTTTCCTGACAAGGATTGAATCGATTATAACTCAACCGAAACAAACGATATTAGAATAAATCTCCAAGTATTTTATTATAACCAGAAAATATAACTCAAAAAACTGATTACAATATCTCTCTAACTCTCATTATGAAACCCTAACCCGGTAACATCTATTTATAATGCTAAACCCTAATAACCCTAACTTGGTCATTAAGTTATTACCAAATATAATTAAACCCTAATTACAACCCCTTAAACCCATTAACACACTTAATGAATTTCATGGGTCCATTAGGTCTGGGCCTTCCACCTACTCGTGTCGGGCCTAATTACCGAAAATTACCAACAATCACCCTAATTTCCGACTCGAAACTAGGTGGTTTTCAACTCCAAACTCGCCCCTTAATTTCAGACTTGAAACTACGTGGTCTTCAACACCAAGCTTGTCTCCTTGGCCTTCATTTTCTCGGAACTTCTTTTGATCTCTAGTTGTGTTCTTTCTACTCCTCCTAGCTTGAACATTCTTGCAACATTGTCGAGCAAACACTTGCTTTTCTTGACCATTACACGTTCTTTCTTGGGTTTGAATCCTTTTCATGATCTTTCTCCGTTGGTCCACCTTAATTATTGGTGATGTGATCGATCTCACCGAACCACCACCTTTCACCGGTTGCATAACCTTCATATTTTTCTTTTACGTGTTCAATAGAACAAATAAACTCCACTTTTAGTTTACTTGCCGCCTCACACCACAAACAAGAAAAAAAAACAAATTAATTTTTTTTGTTTGCACCTAACAAACAAACAGCCCAAAAGAAATCCCCCAAATAAAAAAAAATCCAACAGCTTCCTAGGGATTCTTGACCCAACCCTTTACGGCTAAGATCTAACCCTTTAATAAGTTTGACAACGTCAAACTAAACTCGATCTGATCTCTTCGGTTGTAACTAATCGGTATAACCGGATCCACCTAATCTAGCCTTCCGACCGTGTGATCCAACCCTAGCTCGGCTGGAATCAATTTATAAAACGCTTCGAATTTCCGATCAAAACTTGATCGGAATCCTCCCTGTCGATCACGACTTTGAACGACGAACGCCAAACGCTTGAACGATAGACTCCTTCCTATCGAACGCAACGAACACCAAAATTTTTCGATCCGTGAAAAACAGGTGGGTAAGAGCTTAACCTTTCTCTGATACCAATTCAAGGATTGAATCGATTATAACTCAACCGAAACAAACGATATTGGAATAACTCTCCAAGTACTTTATTATAATTAGAAAATATAACTCAAAAAACTGATTACAATATCTCTCTAACTCTCATTATGAAACCCTAACCCGGTAACATCTATTTATAATGCTAAAACCTAATAACCCTAACTTGGTCATTAAGTTATTACCAAATATAATTAAACCCTAATTGCAACCCCTTAAACCCATTAACACACTTAATGAATTTCATGGGTCCATTAGGTTTGGGCCTTCCACCTACTCGTGTCGGGCCTAATTACCCATGAAATTCATTAATTGTGTTAATGGGTTTAAGGGGTTACAATTAGGGTTTATTGTATTGTGGTTTTGAGTTATCTATACTATATAATAAATAAATGTTTTTTATAACACGTGTGCCTTCGTATTTATTCTTATAATTTTTTTCCCCCATCTCTCTCTTATTTAATGCACTTTCATCTTTTAATAATAATATATGTTTAAAGAAAATACTAAGTATATTAATAAAAACACATTTATTTTAAATTATCACTTATTATAAGAAACTTTAAAATTTAATTATGTAACTTTTGTTTTCAATCAAATATTAAATGAAAGTTAAATTATATTAAATAGTAATTAATGTATTTTCGAAACCCAAATATATATTACTTTTTACATATTTTGAATTTATTTTTTATCGCTAGTATTTGTAATTTATTTTTGTAACTGTAAAATATATAAATAAAAATTTAAAAAACTTATATATTAATATTTTTCACCCCGTGTATAGAGAAGATCTAAACTAATTTTTCATAATACATTAAAGCGAGTTCTCTTAAATGGTGTGTTATTTTGTTTTGTTTGATTACCAACATCTTGTTCCCACCGATAGACAACGACGTATCGGAATCATCCTTAGCACCGTCAATCGCAGCAGCGGCCGCCGCCGCCATCACGGAAAATATACGCTAGAAAAACGAGATGTGAGATACGCCGTTGGTGGAGGCCATTTCGAGCGACGAATGACGGCGGAGGCGGCAACGCAGGACACGAAGGTGGCGGCGAGATCCGTTTCCATTGAGGCGGTGGTGTCGTTTTTATGGAGGGTTTGAAGGAGGATCCAATGAGTGCTCAGATCTGTGGTGCTAGCCGGCGTTCAAATAGGACAATCATATATGTGGTGGCAAAAATCAGATCTAGAAAGGGTAGCTGGTTCCACCTCATACTTCGTTACTCAATTCTTGATCGGTGTCCGTACCTGGTTCAACCAGATAGAAACCAGAGAGGGGAGGGTGAAGGGGTAGGGGAAGATGATAATCAGTGGTGGTTTATATATTTTTTAAATTTTTTTGTTTTTATTTATTAAATGGGTATTTTGGTTTTTTCACGTAAAGTTAACAGAACTATTTTAACGGTGTTAGAGATCTGACTTTAATTGAAACGAAAATGAAACCATAAGGACTCAAAAAAAAATTGAAATTAAAACTATTGAACTCGAAGTGTTATTTTGAGCAAACCACGGGGACTAAAACCGAAATTTACTCTAATTATACATACTAAAAAAAATGAAACAATAAAAGATGTTAAAGCAACAACTCCTGCCACATGGTAGGAGTTAGTGTTTACTTAAGGCACTGACGTCTTTTATTCATATACTAGAAAATAAGCATGAGTGAAGCGGTGAGTTTGCGAACCTTGTTACGCACATTGCGACGATCACAATAACGTGACTAAGTACGTAAAAGAAACACATAAAGTTGCTATGACTCGGTTCTGGAGATCGAAAAAAGATAAATTGCGGCGTGAATAGGAGTTAACATTGAAACAACAAATTTGTTAAATAAGTTAGTAACAAAGTAAAAACAAAACAAAAATAGGGAAAGTTAATATTTATAAGCGAATATAAATAAAAGTAAAAGAAAAAAGAAACGAAATTAAAGGAGTAAACTTGAAAGTTTAGAAATTTGAGAGGTCGAGTTGAGAATTTTGTTAGGACTTGAAACTTTACAAACTTGAGGGGTATATTTGAAAATTTAGAAAGTTGAGGGGTATTATATAATCTCATGTATCATTGTTAACAATCCATAATCAAGAAATCAAACTAATGAAACAAGAACAATTGGGATTAACCCAATCTAAAATCTAAATTAATGAACCATACTTTTGTAATGTGAACTATTCGTATATATACAGACATGAATGTCACGTTCTTCATGATTGGCCACCGACCTTGCAAATTGTGTTGTAGTATAATATATTGTTTTGAAATATATATCCAAAAGAACACATTTGGTGTTAGCGCTCGGACAACAAGTAAACCGAATGTCCTAAGAACAAAAAATCAACCCTATTATCCAGATGGAGTTGTTGTAATCATGATCAAACCAGTAAGAACCAACCCCATTATTTTTTCTTCGAATAGGTCTTGCGCATCTCTTTCTATTGCTTGTTTTAATCTATGCTAGTTTTTTTGTCAAGTTGATATGTAGACCATGACTACGAGTCTATGAAGTAAGCACCAAAAAGTAACAAAGTTTCGTTACACTTCTATTTAGGGGAATGTATCAGTCCAAAAAGAGATGCCCTATATTAAATGGGGCACGCTCAATACATAACAAATTTTAAGTAGATAACCACAAGAAACAACATGAAAACTTACACGTTGTGCTAGTCAAATATAATGATAATTACTAAAGAGACATGGTTATGTTGTTACATAACCATCTTATGTATTACAGTTAAAGCAACAGATGCTTACGTAGTTTTCATAGTTCTCTATTAAAACTGGTTAGGTATTAAATGACCTCTATTAATTAGATATGTTTCTTAATCTTTTCATTTGGGGCCATGTAGGTGATGTGTTCAGAATTTGTAAAAGAAAAGAGGGAACTTATTCAATCAATTCTCAAGGACAGACAGCTTTCAGGATTCCCCAAGATTGACCAGGTTAGAATATTTTCTTTAACACTCTTAAATCCTTCTCTAAGCATTAGACTGGCAACATAACTATGCTGTAACTTATGTAAGATTTGATCATTAGAAATGTTTAATAAGCTCATCATCACATGTATTTTGTTCTTGTACCATATCAAACAGCCCACATTGATACTATGGGGAGATAAAGATCAAATTTTTCCCTTGATCCTTGGTCAAAGATTACAAAGGTCAGGATTTGATTTCGTTCTTTATGTTAAGATTTCTGTTTTTATTTCTGAGCGAACGGGTCGTTTCTTACACAGACATTTAGGGGAGAATGCTAGATTGGTAGTCATCGCGAATGCTGGCCATGCAGTAAACTTTGAGAAAGCCAAAGAGTTTGCCAAACACCTCAAAGACTTCCTATATAATGAATCCTTTTCACCATTATCTAATTCTTCTTCCTTTGATAGTTGCAGAGAGGATGTAGTACGCTAAGCGCACTTAGTAACTGATGCAATATTTTATAAAATTTCAGGAATTACTCTTAATCTTTGTTTTCTAAAATTTTACAATATATAGAAGAATTAATAAAAAATTTGACCACAGTCCTGTGTTTCTTGATCGATGAGAGTTCCTTCGGGGCCTCCTTTTGTATCTAACGACCGCGTTGTAATACTGGTTGTAAAGTGGCTGTTTTCTTTAATCAAGTTAGATAAGAATGTGTAGATGTGCAGAAAGCTGGTCTGTACATATTGATTATTCTGAATTCCTTATCTCCTTCAAATTCTTATGATTTCTTGTTTGTGGGTGCTTGTAAACTATGAGGAACTTGTGTTATACAACAAGAAAAAAGAATGTTAAAATGTATCAATAGTTGAATATACAATTCAATTTTCAAAATTAAAAATGGCAATCTTGCACAATTCTTGAAGTGTAATAGCTGATGACCAAAGGCGCTAAACGGGTCGTGCTCATGTGTTGGCGGAACATTTCACACGAACACGAACCTGAAAATTGTGTCACCCGAACACGACACAACTATTTACGGGTTGACACGAACACAACACAGTTAACCCGATTTTTTTTACATATTAATGTTATTACAAATTAAAAAAAAAAGAGTGTATAAAACTTTTTAGTTTTCGTCACAAAATACCCAATTTTTTTAAGTTATGACATAAAAACACATTTAAAATAAATAAAAATAAACAGGTTAAACGGGTCAACCTGCAAACCCCCAGGTCAATCTGACCTCAACCCGTTTTCTAAAAGCATTTCCAGGTTCAACCCAAAACCAACTCGGGCTCGTTTAGACTAAACCTAAACCAGCGAATTTCGTCGTTTCATAAATTCACACCCTTACTGATGCCTCACCTGTTTTTCTTTGTAATGGGCACATGGAAACTGGAAATTTAGAACAATGGCTACAATGTATGTACTTATTATTCATCCCTTGTATAGTCAATTAAAATCTGCAGTTGATGGAGGCTCTAGCTTCGAAATTAGCATTCATGCATAAATAGATGAGATACAAGTTCATTTTATTTTTGGAAAACATGGTGGCTGAGCCTGAATCCGGTTTAGTCACATCCATTTTAAAACCCTAGTAAAAACAATAGTGTAGCCACTCAAGAATGTAAGTTTTGTTTTTATATTGTTAGAAAACACGTTAAAGGACCCGAAGTTCACCTTGAAAGCTCAAGGCACACTCAGGCTATAGGGTATGGGCCACTCCTCACCGTGGGAGGGGATGAGGTTTCCAAAGGGTCGCCGGGGAACACCACCCCACCCCTTAGCCGCTAGAGTGGGGGGATGCGGGGGAATCTCCACCCATATCTCCCGCCAACTTTTTCATGTTCCCCTCACATACATATATATTTTTAATTAAAAAATCAAGAGTGGGGTGGAAGGGAGTGAAGTGGAAGAGAGCGTGATCTGATGTTGACGTGGCACAGTGGTGGGAAGCAAGAAAAGGTGTACGGTTAGCCTCATGAAAGAAGATCTGGCCACCTTGAAAAGACACCCAAATTCATATAATCAACCCTTCTTCCAATTTCATTTGAATAACTCAACCCTTCAATTTCCTTTTTGCCATTCTTTGATTTATGATTGAATAAATTCGAGATCGTTACCATTTCTCACAACAAAATTACACTAATCTTTTTCAGTCTCTCTTACCATAACTGTGACATTAAGTTGTCATTTGTTCTAAAGATTATATTGGGATGGTTATAATTCTTATCTAAATGAAGTTATGTGTGATGAACTACTAGAAATTCTTCCACATTGTTAGACATAGTAGCAGAAATAGAAGAAATTCCAGGGTCGTGTTTACTTTAAATTTGAGCCAACAATGCAGTCCAACAAACAGGGTTTATAGATCTCCTATAGTGTTTTTCCACCCCAACAAACCATTCATCGTTATCAAAACAATACTCATGTATGATCTCATGAATTTGAAGCCGATCGGTCAAAATACACAACCTAGAAGACCTTTAGTTTCAACAACCTATTTATGATAAGCATGACGACGATTACAGTGGCTAAGATAACTCAACTCAGAATTATAGATCGGAAGGTACTAAAGATATAAGAGAGGCTTCCAGCATATGCTATATTTGAAATCACAATATAATATCTATTTATACTACGGGATAGATTGTAACATATAATCAATCACAATAAAATATCTATTTTACCTTCTCAAACACAATAAAAAGAAAAATATCATCTAGTGACTCATCAAAAACTGTCACCGAAGGTAAAAAAAAACTAGTCTTAAAGGGGTCCGGGTGTTAAACTTACACACAAAAAAGTGTAGGAAAATGCAATGGTACAGGACCAGAATGTAATGATACCAAAATTTCAAGAATATGAGTACAAACCGGTTCAGGACAACTAACTCGTACTGTGAACAGGACTGAAACTCTGTGCTAGTGATTTTAGCCTAATTTTTCACTAAAACGTCATTTGTACAAAGTAAAAGAAAAGAGTTAGACCAAACACAATTGCACCAAAAACCGTT
Organism: Smallanthus sonchifolius; assembly: GCA_023525975.1. Classification (NCBI taxonomy): domain Eukaryota; kingdom Viridiplantae; phylum Streptophyta; class Magnoliopsida; order Asterales; family Asteraceae; genus Smallanthus; species Smallanthus sonchifolius. The sequence continues at coordinate 26,174,570 of CM042043.1, forward strand.
TTTGCTATAATTGGTACCAGGTAACGTAATGTGTATGGCAAGTATCAACATGGGAAGTTACTGTTTTTCTGTACAATTTATTGGTATCACGGTCCCATCCCGTGTTATCGCATATTGGTATCGCGGTGTTCTAAAAGAAGTCACTAAAAACAAGGATATAGTTACACTTTTTGGTGTGTAAAATACTGGGAAAATCCACATACAAGAACACCCATCAAAGGGCATACTAGTGTCTATAACAAGAAATTAAAAGAAAATTAATTAAAGAAAACTAAAGATTTCAAAGCATGTATGCTCTTTTCCCCTAAACCTAATAGATTACCTCAAGTTAGAAACTATCTGACAAGAAATCAACTTACTGTTGATTAGACCTTGATAAACTCCTTTCAAGAACACCACACAGCTTTTCTTTGCATTTTGGACACATGAATCCGGTTGCATCAGCCATTGTTTCGGCATCAACGGGCTCACAAAGGAACTCTTTGTCACACCATGTACATTTTGTCTTGAACCTATCAGTGCCATTGCCATTGAAGACGGGAACTGGTTCTTGTGCTTTGGCTATCTTCTGTGAACTAGAAGATGCTTCCCCATTCGGCTGGGAACGGGCTTCATCTATCTGTGGCTGATCATGGTCCATAACAGCATGCTGATAAAGCCCCGTTCGTGCCAACAAACAAAAGCTCAAATTAGTAAAGCGTAAAGTTTCAAGAAAATGTGTAAGAGTGACTGATGCATTTGTAAATTCTAAAGTGATGCTCATAGTAATAATATTATATAACTACAACAAAGTTCCATTACCTTCTCTAAAGTATGAGGTGGTGTTTCTTCACAGATCGGAAGATCAAATCGTCTCGTGGTTTTCTTGTGAAAACTGGCTAGGTGCTTCTTGAGCCCACCCATGTCTTCAAATGTAAGTCCACATGGAAAGCAGTCAATAAAGCTGGCTATTTCAACATCATACAAGTCATTTGTCCCAGGCAAGGTATTATTCGTCTCATGAAGTGATGAACTAACAGCAACTTCATTTATCTGCTACACATTTAAAAACAAGTACAAGCATTAGTTTCACAAACTCTTCTTGCAACAATGTTGGTCATTATTTTTGGTAACCATGAGAACCCGTCAGTGGCGGAACCAAGAACTTTTTCCTGTGGTGTCATTTTTTCCGGTACTCTGGTAAGAACCAGGAATCAAAATTTTCGGATCGAGTCGGGTCGGGTCGAATCACATAATAAAAACCAATATCATAATAAAAGTACAATGTTATTGAAAAAAAAACACATAAAGTATCATACCTTTAATCAAGATTCAGTTTAAGTGGCCTTTTTTTTAATTTAGTTAAATAATTGAACATATGCCTATATTGGTTATTGCCTTATTGCGTTAAAAATTAAAGAAATAAAACATGGGCTTTTAATTATTTAAACTTCACTAGTTCACTATTAAAAATTAAGTAATTGAGCTTAATTTTTAAACTATAAGTTTTTTTAATATGTAAAACGTTTAGATAACTTTTTTCTCTAGTAAAAACATATATAGATTTTTCATGCCAATAAGGTCAATATTTTTTTATAAACCAATGGCGTCAATCGTAAAAAAAACAATGGTGTCGCTCGAAATTTTCCTATTACACGTTACAGATAAGACGCGAAATTGACTGGTGTCAGGTGCAACCCGTTCCCTACTATGTGGCTCCGCCAATGGAACCCGTTACCAAGAAACTCTACCAATACCCTACTAACCCATGGGACCAGGTAAAATGCAGCTTGTGCTAGGCCAGGGGTCTTCAAGAGGCTAAAGGCAAAAACTAGTGGAATCAAATGCTTACCACTACGCCAATGTTTTGTTCTTACCGATTTAAGAAGCATATTCTCCATCTGTCTCATCTCCCCTTCTTAGGAAGGATCAGCAACATCTATCAAAGATTGATCTCTTAGATAAATTACAGCATCCCTGTTGGACTGAAGATGCAAAGGAAATAACAATGTCAGTTAGTGAATGTATATTGTTATCAGTAGCTTGTATAACTTGAAATTATTCAGAACAGAACAGTTGCCCTAAATAACAATGTGTAACAGAAAATGACAACAATGTTTGTTTATGGCACATTGAGAACACAAAACTTGCCCTAAATTTCAATACGAACCATCTTGCTTTTAAACCTAGCTAAAATTTTGCATAAAGTGACCTACAAATTTCAATGTAACAAGATTTGAAAGTGATGATCAAAACCTGACATAACTCCGGCAAGGGTTTCACGATGTCGGTGGCGTCCACCACCTTCCTCCGTTCACTGTGAGCACCGCGGTTCTTGTAAAGTCTAAACTCTCCATAAACCCTACCAGCTGTTCCCTGGACATACCCTTCGTCATACTCTCCAATTCCTTACATACGCGCCGTCTCCTACACGCGCCATAAGACTCAAGTCAACCTTCTCCTCGTTGACGTAAATTACATTTCCCCCCTTGCAACTCTTTATTTTCATTAACCCCCCCTCATACTTTCTCTTTCCTTTAAGGTGTCTATTCACAAATACGTCTATCATCGAACTACTGTCAGTTGTGTAAAATCTACTGATTTTTTTTTCATGGTTTGGCTTTTCATTTCTTTAATAATGTACACTGTGGTTGTAATATCCAGTACTCATCAAGTACTTGAACGTCTCTAGTTTATGCATATATATATATATATATATATCAACGTCTCTAGTTTATGCATATATATATATATATATATATCATATAACTCATCCCTTTTCAAACTAACTAGCTTTATAGGAGTGATTTTTGGGTGTTGGCATAAATGATTTATATACTCCTTATATGAACTAATTATTGTTTCAATCTTACTATCCCATGGTCGTTCTATCACGAAGTTGGCAGCGAGAGTGGGACGAGAGCTCGGCTGCGAGTATCTCCCTTTCAGTGACCTGGGACAGGAGACGATTTTCTGAGTTTGCCTTGTTGGCATGCTCAGTGGTCATAGCGCCTTTGATTGAAATTCCATCTGCACCCGTCTCCTTCGGGGATCCCTTTAAGTTGGAAGATATCTTGAGAAAAGGTTTTCTCACCGGTCTATCCTATATGTACTCCAGCTTATTCGAAGTCTCCCAATGGTGTAAGGTCGTCGACTTATTGGGAAAAAGGTTGGGAAAAAGGAGGAAGACCACTTTGATCTCTTGTTTCGGAGAAATCAGTGGCTCACAAGGAATGGAAAGGATTTGACTTTCTTTCACAACCACCTTCTCACTTATAAAAACATCTTTCTACAAACGAAACAAGTTACGGCCGTCATGATAACTAGAGCAGGGAAGGTGTGTAGGGCGTTCGAGGTTGTTCAACTTCAAGTTGGATGAATATGATTCATTGGATCTCATGTCTGGTATGAAACTTTGAGTTGAAGAGTTTTTAGAACTTGTATATTATTGTCAAGTGAATTTAGATACTGGGTTCGACATATCTGTTTGGTTTCATGCATGGGTTTTGAAATTATTTTGCAGCGGAAGAACATGTATGAACTATCCTTGATAAGATCAAGGATGCCCGCTAGGAATCAAATAACAGGAAAAAAAACTTGAAACATAAGCAAACCATAGATAACGTTCAGAACTTTATACCTTGGATCTTGGTGAATGAAGTAGATGATTTGACTAGAGAAATCCATAACAAGACAACAACGATTAGTGCTAGCCTGATGTGTAATAAATTACGCATGTTTTTTATCAAATTAATCCCATTTATGAGTTGTTTTACTATGAATTCCTAGTTTTTATTCTAAATTGGAATATTAGTGAATTTATAGGTCTACTTGGTAAAAGTTTAAAAATTTGGAAAAGTTTCATGTAGATTTTAAAGAAAAGGGACTTGGAAGAAAGAAATAGACGAAACTGAGGAAGCCATCGTGCAGTGTATACTTATGTACAGGGCGTACATAGGTGTCCGCAAAAACCTAACCGATACCTATATAAAGCATTTGACGGCCAGAGTTGAACAAATATGAAATTTTGAAATACAAACCCCCTAACTCACAGGTGGGAAGTTTAGAAGAGATGAAGAAGCCATAGGGACTAAATGTGTAAACTCTTGAAGTTTAGGGTTTTATATGAAACTTTTGAGTTTTGGGACCTTAGCAGTCCGCTAAGGATACCCATAATGGTCCGCTACTTAGCAACCAAGCAAACAACCAGGGTTTGACACGTGGCTCGTGTCCATGTGGCGGACCACCACACCCTTAGGCAATGGTCCGCCAGCCGCAATGTCTAGAAGGTGTCTGACGCGTGGCAGCATAGCAGACCACTACGCTCTTGGCTAACGGTCTGGTAGCCGTAAATTAAGGAACAGTGCAATCAGAGATGGACGTGTAGGGCTGACGCCATCAATGGGCGATGGCGGACCGCCAAGCCTCTGGCTAACGGTCCGCTACGGGCTCAGTTTTCACCCTATAAATAGATGAATGATCTCAGTTCATTTTTCATATCCAACTTCGATTCCACATTCAAAAATTCGTTCTAGAGCCCTCAAAGGTCGATTCTACTTCACCCCGAAGTATCTGGTACTTATTTAAATCCCACACTTTCAAAGAAACGCTCGAGGAAGCTAGGATACGCCCAGAAAAGCTAGAATAAGCAGCTAGAGCCTAGTTCCAAGCTTATGGAATCTCTCTTAAGTTGTTACTCTCTTCGGAACCAAGGTGAATACTTTATCTTCTTTCAAAATTTGAGTCAAACTTTTATGCTTACGAAAATGGCCAAACAAGTGTTAAATAATCAATGCATAAAGTTGTCTACGTTAAAAGCATTCAGGCCATAAGTATACGTAATGTTTGATCAAATGATACATGTGTTGCGGGTGAAAGTCTCGAACGGGGTTGGTACGTACCAGTGTAAGCAATGCAGTACGAAGCTCACTGAAAGCCGCGGTAAGTAAAACCAGGACTAGAGTTCTTATAGTTGTCTTATAGGGTCTGATACCAATGTATACACTGGTGCATACGACTAGGGGGAATGGGACCTGCTGAATGTGTAGAAGGAATATACAAAAGATTATGATTGAAAGTTTAATAATTGTTTGTGTCAAATGAATTTATGTCATGATAAACATATTCACCAGCGTTCGTGATGACGCTTTATTTTCGAAATGTTTTCAGTAACAAATGAATTGTTTATGTTTGCAGGGTTGGCTATGGATATAACCGGGGAACATGTGTGAATAAACATTAACTGTCGGGTAGCTACGTATATAACCCAAAGTCAAGTGTAAATAAAGATGTACGGGATTACGTGCGGTGTGGACTTAGATGCTCTAAGCACAAGAGATTCTGAAGATATAAGACAGGGATAGTGCAGAATGACTGAGTTTCCCTAGGCATACTATTACCATGTGGCTTAATACTTGTTAGGAGACAAAGGATGCATTTGATTTCAAATATGTTTGTAATTAAAGCATACAGCTATAAGTTCTCGTGTTTATAAATAAAGATCTTTGTTTGTTCAAATAAGGTTTTGATATTTATAAATACAACCCTTGGGGTTGATATTTATAAAGAAACAATCCATTATTAATCTTCGCTGCTAAATAAAACTCTGAAATCAAAGAACAGGTACCAATCGAGTCACATACGCCCAGAGGGTGCCTTATGCGAGGTGTGACAAGATTCGAAGACCGGAGCCTTTAACCCGGTTGTATCTTTCTCGTTTATCTCTGAACATGTCTTTTACTTTGTTTGTTTGTTCATTAGACATCATGAGTAGCTAAACACTTTTGTGTCATATAGGTTGAGATGAATCTAGACCATGAATGATGAATTGTTTGATTGATTTTATGAAGCTTTGATGAATTGAATATTCTTTATTCGTACTCTTATTGTGTGATGTAGTGCAAAGCACACATCTTTATTCCTATGTTTTCGTGTCGTTTTAACTAGTTTTGTATTCGTTTTGAGTCATTTTTGTTATGTATTGAATCTATGTTATGTTCTCAGGTGCTTATGATGATTACAAGTGAAAACCCGAATAAACCGAGCACGAGAATGAAGCCCGAAGATCAAAAGTGAAAAAACGGGAAAAATCCGTCCTTCGCTGTACGCGAAGACCAGAAGGCCAAGTTTCGCGGTACGTGAGGAATTCCAGATCCGGGCCGGACTATTTTGGCCCTCCGGTACGCGATGGGCTTGACCATTTCTCTCGCGGTACGCGAGAGAGTCATAAACCATGAAAAAAGCCCTAATCGAAATTAAATAGAATTTGAAAACCATTATGTTGGGAGTTCGATTCTTTGCCATCCAGAGAGAGTTAGAAGGCGATTTTGGGAGCTTGGAAGGTGAATCAAGGCTAAAGTTGAAGACTTTGCTTTCGGGTTCGTTAGTTATAACGTTTTCGGTTTAATGATTCGATTTTTATTTGTATTTGCTTTGTTTGAAACCATGGTTTGTGTTTATTACTTCTGTTTGGATGTTTTAGATATGATCCTAGGCTAAAACTCATATACTGCCTAGGTCAATTAATGATTACTTTGTTAAAGCTATGATTTTTATTCGGTTTGGATTCATGTGATGGTGTTATGTTTTTGTAAGAAATTCTAGTTGATAATTATGATGTATATGCATTCTTGAATCTGATTGTATGGTTAATTAATGATTCCTTGCGTTGATTTCGGTTGTCTGTCAATTTGATTAGCGTATCTAGGTCATAGATCTTAGGGTTTGCGATTTCAGTGGTTTGCTAGACTTAGTAACCATAGGAATTATGGTTGAATGCTGATTTGAATTAAGTGTGTGTCCTAGTTCAATACCCGGGAGGTGAGAATTAGTCGGTTAGTCTTCGTCATTAGGAATCCGAGTGTTAACAGTCTGAGAGGGCGTTAGTATAAGGTGTCTAGTGCTCTGTTGCTATTCTGAATCATAGTTGTTATCTTAGGATTACCCCGTGCATTCTTTGAGTGTATTATGGACGATGAGACTGACATCTGTCCATTAGGGTACAGTATCATAGTTGGAAATACCTGAGAAGTGATTCAACAATCTGGTGAGTTTAGTACACTTTAGGTAGCTTAGTTGGGGACACCCTGAGAGTGATTAGGGATCCACTATGTTATTTTAGTAGTTATCCTTAGAAACCCAGATCCATCATTATCCATAACCGGTAGAAGTTGTTATTTGCAAGTAGGATTCTGACCTAGGTAGTGTTATTCCTATTCTTTATATCTTCTTTAGTCTTTGACTTGATAGCTTGATTCGTACTTAGTTTATTGCATCCTTTGGTGATAATAAGTAGTGTAGTAAACCCCCCAAACCAAATCATTCTTTAGTCCAATTCAGAGTCTAGTGTTACTATTCGTAGTGTCTCTAGGGTTCGATAATCCGGTTTACCGTTAAGCTGTGCTACACTCGATAGGTCCACTTGCCCTATTCCAATTCCTACTATAGGCGACGCTGATCCACCAGCGAGGCGTACTGTAAACCAGAGGGCCAGTGATGGGGTCACAGGTGCGAGATCTTCGATCACTCGCCCCGCTATTCCTAATGTCAATTCTTGGCAGATCCCATCACATGTCATCAGTACGATCACTCATGCTACTTAGTTCCATGGCCTTGAGGATGAGGATGCACCGGACATGTGTCCCGCTTTGCGCGCATATGTGATACTTTTAATATCACGGGTGTATCTAAGGACGCAATCTACTTGCGCCTCTTCCCATTCTCGCTCTCTGGGCGTGCTTATACTTGGCTCGACAATCTCCCAGTTAACTCGATCACCCTCGAAGCCAAGTTCAAGAAATAATATCCATCTTCCAGGGCCGCTTGCCTTAGGGATCAAATCCACTCCTTCCGGATGGATCCCGACGAGCCCTATCACATGGCTTGGGAGCGGTTCAACACGACCAAGATAAAGGAGATACAGGACCTAGCACAGGAAGCAGTGTCGACACGACCACGATAAAGGAGATGCTTGAGACGCACAGTTGCTTACCCACTTAGTCTAGCAGGACAAGGATGCTAGACAGAGATTGGATGGCCATGAAACTTTACTGAAGAATCAGCAATCGGCATTCCATGATCTGCAATGCACGGTGGAGGACATCGCTAAGAGCTTGAAGGATCGGCAGGGAGGTCCATCTTCAAGCTCCAACGCTTTAGTGATGGTCGTGTCGGTTAGGAGTGTGGAGAAGAAAGCAGTTGTCAAGGATGACTCCCACTCTAGCAAATGCAACATTCCGTCACCTGAGGAGGTCAAGAAGATTGACTGGAGGGCTCGATTCGCTGAGATCAATGCCAAGATGGCCGAGGAGCAGGTGGACGAGGAGATAATAGTTGAGATGCCTGCCGAGAAGGCAGAGGAGGAGAAGAAGGGGGCGGAGATGCAGACCCCCGAGATTGACCCGACTCGTGTTCCCTATCCAGCACGTTTGCTGCCATTCCAGCAAGCTAGGGAACACGGTCAATTCCTTGACTTGTTCAAACAACTAAAGGTCAATCTCCCACTCATAGAGACCCTCCAGAGTATGCCAAAATATGGCAAGTTTGATGTGTTGAAACTATATATATATTTTAATAAAGGTTTTTTACACAATTGGTTTTAAAAAGGGTTTTCACCAAAGACTAATCACACACACATCGGGCAGTGTACCCGTCGGATAGCAATATAGTAAAGGTAAGAACCGGATATCAATCCGTGGACACGGTGGAATGCGATAATAAACCGGAACTAAAATCTAATCAAGTGAGGGTATAAAGATATTTTGGAGAGTTTTGTTTAATTAACTAACACGCAAATATATAAAAACTAAGCTAAGATCACAATTCAAACAATTAAGGAGAAAATATCACTTCGGTGTCGAATCCATCTAGAATACATTCAATACACTCATAGAAACATGGCAAATACACGAAACATAAATTGACTAAATTCTCGTCAAAGATATCTAATCAAATGACCATTCGGAAAGCTAGCATGAATTATACAAACCAACCACCTAAAATCATACAATGAAGCTCACGTGTTTAACAATCATGTCAATGTTTATAAAGATTGAACTAGCTTCCGATTAAGGTATACTAATCCAACAACTAATTGGAAAGATAATATGAACAACACACTACCCACCTCAAGTTGATTAAATTAGACAACAATATGCATTTCTTCAACATACAATGTTCATACAAAGGTTATATAAATTAGGAGAATGTGTCAACAATTCCTAGATAAACATAAGACTAAGCATGAAACATCATAACAAATACTTTGTCTTTCCAAACATAAGCATAAGGATACACATGCAAATATAATGACTCACAAACAAGACTTCATTCACCATTCCTAGTCAAATGCCATAAACTAGTATAATTACATACACCAATCCACGAATATAAGCATAAACCACAAGTTTTCCAACATAATATGGCATACACAAATACAAGTCTTGTAAACAACTCAAAATACTTGAATACATAATTTCATCAAAGAATAATCATACGATTGTCATAACATTAACACAATAATTGCCAATAATCCATAAATGTGTCAAATGTATCTAAACTTCATCTAAACCAAAGTGAACAAGAGTTTTAGCTCATCATGAGCACCAAAATTACAAATAAGCAGGGAAAAATAGTGTGAAACATGATATGAAAACAAGAATCAAACCACTCCTCCAAGCCTAGATGTTGTTGTTGATGTATGGTGATCCTCTTGATGTTGTATCCTCTCCAAGAATCTTGAAATATGGCTGGAACAAGAGAAATACGAGCTGGAACAGTAGACTTTCTCCCCTGGTTGCTTGATGTCTGAATGAGAGTTTAAGTTCTGTTTAAATAGAAAGTGGGAAGCACGACCGTGCCTAGAGAGAAGGCACGACCGTGCCAGGTACAAAGGCGCGGTCGTGTCTAGGTCTTAGCACGACCGCGTGACAGAGGGTTGACCGATCCGGAGCTTCCATTGGGTCTCTTGCTTCGAGGTGTCAGACTCACGAGTGTTCCCGCGACCGTGTGGAGGCAGGGCACGGTTGTGCCTTGCCTTTTGGCTTGGCGCGGTCGTGCCATGTACGGGGCGCGACCGTGCTTAGGGTTTGCAAGTTAGGCACGACCGTGCCAATTAGGGGCACGACCGTGCCTTCATCACAGAAACCCTAAAAACTTCACTTTTTATCCTGGAATCTTCTTGTTTGTTCACAAGCTTCACAAAAACCTACAAAACAGGAAATGAAGCAAATAAGTGCCTAAACGTTGAATATATCCAAGAATTGATCGTTAAATGAGCGAAGTTTTGTGCCAAAAAGATGTGTAAATATTAACACATCAAACAACCCCACACTTGAACATTGCTTGTCCTCAAGCAAGAAATCAAAATGAAACAAAACTTCCAATGACACTATGGATCAAATCGGGAAAAACGTAAGCATTAATAAACTTATAAAGGTTTGAAAAGATTTTCAAGAAATGCAAAATTAACTAAATGAAACCCAATGAGCCCAATGACGTGATAACCGAATGAGCAAATGAATACGCCTATGAAATCATTGGCATGTAGCTTAATGCTCTCACAATGTTCACACACACTCGGGTATATATATGATCATACAAGTAATGGTGTATGTATAGAACACTCAAATGCCAAGACAATGAATCATGCATAAATCATAAGCTTGCTAAAAGATCAAATCTCTACCAACTAACATGAAATAAAGCACAAATCAAGAGGGCTTTAAACGGGTTGTAACTTGGCAATGGTTAAGGGTAAGGAAATGGAATTTAAAAGTGGCTAAATGGCTAAAAACCCGGCGGTTATGCTAATTCAAAAACTAAAACACTTATAATATGAAAAATAAACTAACTAATACTTCCGTATATAGATAAGAGCTAACAACCGAATTCTTTCCATCATTGCTCACAAAATTGCTCTAATCGACTATATTTCACCTGATTTTGGTGATATAATTTTTTTTTATTAATTTTTTTTATCACTATTTCTTTTCTTTTGAAGGGAACTAAGTCAATATGCATCTTTCCTTAGCTAAAAACTTCTCAAGAATTTGAAGATTACAACAAAGTAAAAGCTATAAAATTAACATTAGCCGACCGGATTTCTAACACGGGAAAAAAAAATAGAATAAATAAGTAAAAAGGCTAATGAAGGTTTAATGGCGGTGTAATGTGGGTAATAAAAGAAAGAACATGGGATAGGCTCAACGTGGTTAACTAGTGGATGTGTTCGGGCAAGGGAAAACAAAGATAAAAAGGCTAACAAAGTGGTTTATCCTAATGCCTCAATCATTTTTATGCAATATTTATGTTCATGATTTCGAAATGTATACTAAAAGCAAGTTCTAACAAGCATGAAACATCCGGCACACTCAAATCCGCAAAAACGAGAGCAAACAATGTCTAAAGCTATCAAGACTCAAAAATAAACTCACGAAAACGGAAAGGAATGGGTGTAAGCAAAAGGTTACATGCAATTCATTCGTTTAGCCCACTAAAACTCATGGTTATCACAAAAAATTGGGTTTGACTCAATTGAATTTCTTTCTCAATTGCTTTCGAAAAATCAAACCTCTATTATTTACTAAAAATTGTGAATGCTAAACGGTTAACTTTTAATTTAGTGCCAATAAAAAATTATGAAGGAATATTTTGCAAAAAATGAATCGATAAAATGCTAAAAGGACAAACAATGCGCGAATACAATCCCACCCTACACTTAGAATTGTACATTGCCCTCAATGTACAACAAAAAATAATGTAAAGAAAAGAATGAACACCCAACCCCACACTTAGAAACATACATTGCCCACAATGTATACAAAAACATGCAAAGCAAAATGGAATGCAATGCAATGGAATGTGAAGGATAACTGAAACTTCCCTCTTGTCGATCATGGCACACGCAAAAAGCCTACCCACAAAAATGACGTTCCATGAAGTTCCACAATTACAAGATCTAATCAATACTAACAACATCAAACACAGATCAATAACATCAAGCCAAAAGATAATCATAAATGTAAAGACAAATATATACAATAGTACATGGAAACAAAAGTACAACAAAAGAAACAACATAAACGCCGAAGCGTGTAATAAGAGTTTGTACAGTATAACAAAAGTACAACTCACAAAAGGTGATACCAAAACAGTGGAGGGCACTACTCCTCCATCTCAAAATCCTCAAGAGCAAGGCCGGCACCCTCTGCTCCATCTCCTCCGGGTGGTGGTGACTGATGATGCGGTGGTGGTGATGGCTGATGCTGCGGTGATGGTGGTGGCTGATGCTGATCGGGCTGCTGCCCTGGCTGCATAAAGAATGGGAGGGGAACCACGTATGGTGCCCCGCCAGCAGCAGCAGCGGCGCGCTGGACCTCATACTGCCAGGCCCAGTAGCGCATGAATAAATCATGGGAGACGGTCACCGGAGGTGGTGGTGGAGGCGGAGGAGGTGGAGGAGGAGGCGGAACAACTGGATCCTCGACATGATGCTCGTGGTGCTCCTGCTCCTGCTGAGCTGCGTGTGCCTGATGGGCGGCGGCAATAGCCTCGGCCTCGGCCTGGACAACATCTGGATCGGGGCCCGGACGGTCTGGATCCCATACCCGTCCCCATCTGTCAACCAATATAATCCCTCCTGGGCCTCGACGAGCTACGTGCATGTTTCTGAGTGTCTGCACGGTCATCACGACGGTCTCGGCCACAGGGGTCAGGTCCCCAATCAAATCGTCGGTCAGCAGCTGAAAGTGCCTCGCCAACTTGGTCACAAAGTGACCTCCACAGATGGCGCTGGTAACATCGCGCCCCGAGCTGTTCACCAAGTACCCCGCGATAGAGTGCGCAAGATTGCAAGTGCGCGGGCGTACAAGGCAAAACAGATAGAATAACTCCCTCAAATTCACTACCGTCTCTCCTTGCCCTCGCCCAGATATGGAATAAACAATGCAACGATGAAGAACACGGTGTAGTGGATCCCGAAGGCTCGAAGCCTTGGTCAAACTCGGATCGTAAATCCCAAAACCAAACTCATGCCAGAACTGGTCCTTATCCTCCTCGGTCGGGAACTCGGTGATACCCTCAGTGAATATCTCAGTCTGGAGCTCCTGTCTCGTGTACAATCCTAACAATCTCCCAAACCGAGCAACCGACATCACTCGCCACTCCCCACCTAACCTAAACCTAATCGTCTCGGGCTGTTCTAGGTCTAAGCAAGGATAATCGAACTCATATGTGGAGAAAAACTCCATCACAAGCTCTATATACTGGATAGCATGGAACCTGAATAAACGGCGCCAGGGGGCGGTGACAAGATCGTCCCATCGGTCCCTCTGACCAATGGCATCTATGGCGGCCGGCTCCAAACGACGAGCGGCTAAAATCCGGCCTCGGCGGGGCCACAGAACATCCAGACGAGCCTCGTACTCGTGCTCGTTGAGATCGAACTCCAAGTATGGGTGATCCCTGTTGCCTTCCATCTGCACGACAACAAAATTAAAATCACAACAGTTATGAAGACGGTAAACTGAAGTTATGAAGTTTCTGACCTAATATGAAGGGGCACGGTCGCGCCTGGGAAGGGGCACGACCGCGCCAAGGCCAAAATCTGAGCCCACGGTCGCGCTGTGGCCAACCATGGGCACAATATCTCGACAGACATGGTCGCGCCAGGTGCGAGGCACGATCGCGCTAAGGCCACATTCAAAAGGCACGACCGCGCTCGACAGAGGCACGGCCGCGCCTGACCAAACCAAGCTTTCCTGGGATTTTAAAAGCCGAGCACGACCGCGCCTGGTCATGAGCGCGACCGTGCTCAACCCATTTTAGGGTTTTCCAGTTTCAAATTTCATCAATTAGACACGTTTTATGAAGGGGCTTTCATACATAACCAACCCAGGAAGCAAGTGGGACCTAGTTCTACGTATTTAAAGCCTTAAACATCTATAAATCGACAAAATCAAAACAAAAAGGAAGAAAACTAGGTTTTTAATTACGAAAATAGAGAGAATAGGGGGCTCGGGGCGTACCTTAGATCGAAGAAATAAAGGAGTAGACCGGAAATGGTGACGGGAGGAAAATCGCCGAGGGGAGGGGTTTCGCTCTGCTGGGGTTGGGTGTTGTTTTGAAGAAACTACCGTTTGAAAACTAATTTAAACCGGCCCCCAATTACTGAGGCACGACCGCGCCAAGTGCTTAGGCACGACCGCGCCTAGGGTCAGAGGCACGATCGCGCCTGTAGGAAGGCACGACCGTGTCTCTTGCCCAGCAGATAGAAAACCCTGATTTTTTTTTATTGCAGCTTGTACCAAACCCGACTGCGATTCTTCCAAACTAAAATTTCTAAAAATTCAGAAGACATACCTGTGATATTCCAATCAACAACTCAAGTCTCCTTGATCCAAACACGTTCCGAACACCTAAACTCAAAAATAAACGGTAAAATCCTAAAAAAATAAAATTAAAAATAGGAAAATAAACATAGAAACAAAATCTAAGAAGTGTTACCAAAGATGATACCGAAACAGGCTAAGTTTATTAACGAGTCGTTAGCTAGACTCAAGCCCCCGAATTCATCTGTCCTTGGGGTGGAGGTCAACTACCTCCAATGCCGGGTCAACCGGTCCGTCAATGTATGGTTTAAGACGATGACCGTTGACCTTGAAGATCCTCCCATCTTCGTGCTCAATCTCGACGGTCCCATAAGGAAACACCTCCCTAATCGTGTAGGGACCCGTCCATCGGGATTTCAACTTCCCGGGAAACAATCGCAACCTAGAGTTGTAAAGCAACACACGACCACCCACTCGAAATTCCTTCTTGTCCTTCAAGCGTCGGTCATGTAAACTCTTAGTGCGCTCCTTGTAGATCATGGAGTTTGCATAGGCTTGATTCCTCAACTCATCAAGCTCATGAATCTGAGTGAACCGGTTCTCTCCCGCGCTCACCAAGTCAAGATTCACCGCCTTCAACGCCCAATAAGCCTTGTGCTCTAACTCCACCGGAAGATGGCACGCCTTCCCATAGATCAACCTAAATGGTGTGGTACCAATAGGCGTCTTATACGCAGTTCGGAAGGCCCAAAGTGCATCATCCAACCTATCCAACCAATCCTTACGGTTCTGACCAACCGTCTTCTCTAGAATCCGCTTTATGCCCCGGTTTGTGACCTCTACCTGTCCACTGGTCTGTGGATGGTAGGCTGTGGAGAATCTATGGTTCACACCATATCGTGATAGAGCCTTCTCCAACTGGGTGTTGCAGAAGTGGGTCCCACGGTCACTGATAAGGGCTTTAGGGGCACCAAAGCGAGAGAATAGCTTCTTCAGAAATTGAACAACCACCCTAGCATCATTAGTAGGAAAGGCTTGAGCCTCGGCCCACATAGAAACATAGTCAACAGAAACTAGGATATACCGGTTGCCTCGAGAAGCTGGGAAAGGTCCCATAAAGTCAATACCCCAGACATCAAAAATCTCACAAATCTGGATGCTGTTCTGGGGCATCTCATTTCTCAACGAAATGTTGCTCGCCCTCTGGCAAGCATCACAAGCTCGGATCATCTCATGAGCGTCCCGGAAGATGGTAGGCCAGAAGAAACCGGCGTCAAAAACCTTCTTCGCGGTCAAGGTAACCTGTCGGACCCTCGTGGCAGTGTCTAAGCACCTGAAGTGCCTCATCTCCAAACACACACCTGCGCACGATCTGATCAGCTCCGACTCGAAAAAAATAGGGATCCTCCCAGAGATAGTGCTTTACATCCGCAAAGAACTTTCGCTTTTGCTGATGCGTTAAGCCCCTTAATCACAATCCCACTAGCAAGAAAGTTTGCAAAATCAGCAAACCATGGACACTCCTCATCCTGTGTCTGTATGTGCATGAGAAACTCGTGGGGAAAATTGTCATTTATGGATGACCCCACAAGTTCAGATGAAGCTGAGCACTCAAGACGGGACAAGTGGTTCGCTGCGACATTCTCCGCGCCCTTCTTATCGCGGATCTCAATGTCGAACTCCTGAAGCAGCAAAACCCACCGGATCAGTCGGGGTTTGGCATCCTGTTTGCTGAACAGGTGCCGAAGAGCTGCATAGTCAGTGAATACAATGGTCTTTGATAGGACGAGATAAGACTGGAATTTATCGAAAGCGAAGACAACGGCTAGGAGCTCTTTCTCCGTCGTGGTGTAATGCTCCTGTGCGTCATTGAGCGTCTTACTCGCATAATAAATCGGGTGAAACTGCTTCTCTCTCCTCTGTCCTAAGACCGCCCCAACAGCGAAGTCACTCGCATCACACATGATCTCAAATGGCAGCTTCCAATCGGGAGCTACCATGATAGGGGCATTCACCAACTTCTCCTTTAACAAATTGAATGCACTAAGGAATTCGTCAGAGAATACGAACTGGGCTTCCTTCTCAAGAAGCTGGGTCATCGGTCGGGCAATCTTAGAAAAATCTTTAATAAAGCGTCTGTAAAAGCCCGCGTGACCAAGGAAGCTACGAATAGATTTCACGGAAGTCGGCGGGGGCAGCTTAGATATGGTATCAATCTTAGCTCAATCAACCTCAATCCCCGCGCGTGAAACCTTGTGCCCAAGAAAAATGCCCTCCTTCACCATGAAGTGGCATTTCTCCCAGTTTAACACTAGATTGGCCTCTTTGCACCTGGCCAACATCCTCTCCAGATTCCCAAGGCAATGATCAAAGGAACTCCCAAACACAGAAAAGTCATCCATGAAAACCTCCATGGAGTCCTCAATCATATCATGGAAAATGGCCACCATGCAACGCTGGAAAGTGGCCGGAGCATTACACAATCCAAAGGGCATCCGCCGATAAGCAAATGTGCCATAGGGACATGTGAATGTCGTCTTCTCTTGGTCCTCAGGAGCGATCGGGATCTGGAAGTAGCCAGAGAAGACATCTAGGAAACAATAGAACATTTTCCCCGCTAATCTCTCCAACATCTGATCAATGAACGGGAGGGGGAAGTGATCCTTCCGAGTAGCATCATTGAGTTTGCGGTAATCGATGCACACTCTCCAACCTGTGACTGTACGAGTAGGAATCAGCTCATTCCTCTCGTTGGTGATAACAGTCATGCCTCCCTTCTTAGGGACAACCTGAACCGGGCTAACCCAAGGCGAATCGGAGATGGGATAAATCAAACCTGCATCAAGTAACTTAATCACCTCCTTCTTCACTACCTCCTGCATGTTCGGGGTCAACCTCCTCTGGTGCTGCACAGCGGGTCTGTAGTCATCCTCCATAAGGATCTTATGGGTACAAAAAGAGGGATTAATTCCCTTAATGTCCATAATCCTCCATGCATTAGCCTGCTTGTGCTGCTTCACCTCCAATAGCCTCTCCTTCTCATCACTCGTCAAATCAAAGGCGATAATGACAGGTAATCGAGACTCACCATCTAAAAAGGCATACTCCAAATGGCTCGGGAGCTCCTTAAGCTCAACAGGTGGTGGGTCCTCAACAGAAGGCCGCTCAATCGGCTCAGAATCTCTGTCAACCATAGCAAAAACCGCTGAACACTGGGGAAACTCATAGCTCTCCTGGCTATGCAGCTGCTCATCAAACTGATCCTCACCAACTGGATCAAATGTCTCCCCCCCTACAATCTGGGTGTCCAGGGACTCCTCCTCAGCTGTGTCCTGGAGATGATCACTCACACAAGAATAGACAGTCTCAACAAAGTAGAGTGAATCATCCTGATTCTGGGTGTGCTGCATGGATCTCCCAACATCAAAGGTCACCTCCTCTTCATCCACCCTCAATGTAAGCCTCCCTGAATACACATCAATCAGGGCCTTAGCGGTGGCCAGGAACGGTCGACCTAGAATAATAGGGACATTCTTGTCCTCATCCATGTCCAGAATCACAAAGTCTACAGGAAACACAAAACGGTCGACCTTAACCAACATATTCTCCACTATCCCTCGCGGATACTTGACCGAACGATCAGCCAGCTGGATACTCATGCGTGTTGGTGCAGGTTCTCCCAACTCAAGCTTAGCAAAGACCGCATATGGCATGAGGTTAATGCTAGCACCAAGGTCAGCTAAGGCGTTGCTAACCGACAAGCTACCTATCAAACAGGGGATGGTAAAACTCCCCGGATCTCGTCTCTTCTCCGGTAGCTTGTTCTGAATCACCGCCGAACACTCCTCATTCAGCGTCACCTGAGACAACTCCTCCAATTTCCTCTTATTCGTGAGGATATCCTTCAAAAATCTTGCATACTTAGGCATCTGAGCTAGAGCCTCCACAAATGGAAAGTTGATATGCAACTGCTTAAACAACCCTAGAAACTTACCATACTGCCCCTCCATCTTCTGTTTCTTCAATCTGCCTAGGTATGGAACGGCGGGAGTGTAATCTCTCATAGGCTCGCGAGGGCGCGATGTGCTCGCCGGTTTACCCCTCGGCGGTGTCTCATCCGGAATCTCAATCACAACCTCCTCGGATGACTCATGCACAGGGACCTGCGGATCCGGTCTTGTGCCTCTACCGCTCCTTGTAGTAATGGCCTTCACATGAGCCTTAGGATTGGGCTCAGTGTTGCTAGGCAGGCCACCTGGCGGTCTCTCAGAAAGAAGCTTCGCGATCTGCCCGACCTGGTTCTCTATGATCTGGATCGAAGCTTTCTGATTCCTCAACTCAGTCTCATGCGTGTGAAAACGCTCCTCCATGTAAGGGTTCTGCTTCTCTACCAACTAATTCTGACTCTCCGAGTTGGCAAGTAGCCGTGCAACCATGTCCTCCAAACTGGATTTACCCTCAGGTGCGGGTGGCGGACCGCTGCTAGAACCTTGGCCTTGAAACTGGCCCTGCTGAGGTCAAAACTGGGAACTCTGTCCCTGAGACTGGTGAGACTGATGCCGGAATGGGGGGCGCTGAGTGAATCCGGGTGGTTGCTGGCTATTGTTGCCAGACTTCCAACTGAAATTCGGGTGATTCCTCCACCCCGGATTATATGTGTTGCTGTAGGGATTATTCTGAGGACGATTCTGGTTGGACATGAAATCAACCTGCTCGTGGGCCCCCTGATCCCCAACCTGACAAGCACTCGTGGGATGCGCCCCACCACAAAACTCACACAAGGACTGGGCCTTGTGGACGTGCATCTGATCAATCTTGGTGGAAAGTGCTTCCACCTGGGCAGCTAAAGAGGTAATTCCATCCACTTGATGGACACCCTGCCTCTGAGATCTCGCTCGGGAAGTATGCTGAGTGTAGCTCTTTGATGCTACCTTCTCTAGCAAGTCATACGCCTCCTAGGGTGTCTTCGTCCCAATGTCTCCACCCGCGTATGCATCGATCAGCTGCTTCCCAGTCATCTCTAGACCATTGTAGAAGGTCTCACACTGCTGCCACTTCAACAATCCATGGTGGGGAACCTTCCTCATCAGTTCCTTGAATCTCTCCCACGCCTCATAGATCGTCTCCCCGTCGTCCTGCTGGAAAGAAAGAATCCTAGCCCTCAACTTTGATGTTTTCTCCGGAGGGAAATACTTCTCTAAGAATTTAGCAGCCATCTGGTCCCAAGTATTAATGGACCTAGGGGGAAGTGACAATAACCAAGCCTTGGCTCGATCCCGTAAGGAAAACGGGAATAACCGGAGCCGAATAGCATCGTCGGTCGCGTCATGAATTTTGAAAGTGGCGCAAATCTCTAAGAAACCGGCCAAATGAGTATTAGGATCCTCGTGATCCTTGCCATCGAACTGACACATGTTCTGCACCATCTGTATAATGCTGGATTTGATCTCGAACTGATGTGCCCCAACCGTCGGCCTATTGATGCTCGACTCCAAACCCTCAAGTGTCTGTTTGCCAAAATCCGAAAGCGTCCGACCTGCATCCTCGTCCGCCATCTCCTCTACCTCGTCAACAACAACCTCGTCAACAACAACCTCGTCAAACTCGAGTAACCGGGCCACAAATCGGGAACGGGCTCGCAATCTCCGATGAAGATCACGCTCCGGCTCGGAAGACGGCTCAGGAACCTCCTCGACGGGGGTTGAGAACATACACGATCTGCACGACAAGTTAGATTTAAATACTCGAACCTAGGACAAAGAAAACACAAGTTAGACTTAAACAAAAATAAAATAAAACAAAAATAAAAATAAATAAAAAATAAAAATAAAAAATGAAAAATAAAAGGAAAATTAAGATGAAATAAGAACTTTACTAAAAATATATATATATATATATATATATATATAAACAATTAAAAATAAAAATAACAAGTAAAATGCAAAATATCTATACACAAAAATTGCAAAATAACAAACAAGAAAACACGATATGCACAAATATATATACTAAATGACTAAAAATTAATTCCAATCGTTCTCGTAAAAACCGTATCCCCGGCAACGGCGCCAAAAACTTGATGTGTTGAAACTATATATATATTTTAATAAAGGTTTTTTACACAATTGGTTTTAAAAAGGGTTTTCACCAAAGACTAATCACACACACATCGGGCAGTGTACCCGTCGGATAGCAATATAGTAAAGGTAAGAACCGGATAGCAATCCGTGGACACGGTGGAATGCGATAATAAACCGGAACTAAAATCTAATCAAGTGAGGGTATAAAGATATTTTGGAGAGTTTTGTTTAATTAACTAACACGCAAATATATAAAAACTAAGCTAAGATCACAATTCAAACAATTAAGGAGAAAATATCACTTCGGTGTCGAATCCATCTAGAATACATTCAATACACTCATAGAAACATGGCAAATACACGAAACATAAATTGACTAAATTCTCGTCAAAGATATCTAATCAAATGACCATTCGGAAAGCTAGCATGAATTATACAAACCAACCACCTAAAATCATACAATGAAGCTCACGTGTTTAACAATCATGTCAATGTTTATAAAGATTGAACTAGCTTCCGATTAAGGTATACTAATCCAACAACTAGTTGGAAAGATAATATGAACAACACACTACCCACCTCAAGTTGATTAAATTAGACAACAATATGCATTTCTTCAACATACAATGTTCATACAAAGGTTATATAAATTAGGAGAATGTGTCAACAATTCCTAGATAAACATAAGACTAAGCATGAAACATCATAACAAATACTTTGTCTTTCCAAACATAAGCATAAGGATACACATGCAAATATAATGACTCACAAACAAGACTTCATTCACCATTCCTAGTCAAATGCCATAAACTAGTATAATTACATACACCAATCCATGAATATAAGCATAAACCACAAGTTTTCCAACATAATATGGCATACACAAATACAAGTCTTGTAAACAACTCAAAATACTTGAATACATAATTTCATCAAAGAATAATCATACGATTGTCATAACATTAACACAATAATTGCCAATAATCCATGAATGTTGTCAAATGTATCTAAACTTCATCTAAACCAAAGTGAACAAGAGTTTTAGCTCATCATGAGCACCAAAATTACAAATAAGCAGGGAAAAATAGTGTGAAACATGATATGAAAACAAGAATCAAACCACTCCTCCAAGCCTAGATGTTGTTGTTGATGTATGGTGATCCTCTTGATGTTGTATCCTCTCCAAGAATCTTGAAATATGGCTGGAACAAGAGAAATACGAGCTGGAACAGTAGACTTTCTCCCCTGGTTGCTTGATGTCTGAATGAGAGTTTAAGTTCTGTTTAAATAGAAAGTGGGAAGCACGACCGTGCCTAGAGAGAAGGCACGACCGTGCCAGGTACAAAGGCGCGGTCGTGTCTAGGTCTTAGCACGACCGCGTGACAGAGGGTTGACCGATCCGGAGCTTCCATTGGGTCTCTTGCTTCGAGGTGTCAGACTCACGGGTGTTCCCGCGACCGTGTGGAGGCAGGGCACGGTTGTGCCTTGCCTTTTGGCTTGGCGCGGTCGTGCCATGTACGGGGCGCGACCGTGCTTAGGGTTTGCAAGTTAGGCACGACCGTGCCATCATCACAGAAACCCTAAAAACTTCACTTTTTATCCTGGAATCTTCTTGTTTGTTCACAAGCTTCACAAAAACCTACAAAAGAAGAAATGAAGCAAATAAGTGCCTAAACGTTGAATATAACCAAGAATTGATCGTTAAATGAGCGAAGTTTTGTGCCAAAAAGATGTGTAAATATTAACGCATCAAAGTTCCTTAAAGATCTTCTTTCCAACAAGAAAAAACTCGAGGAGGTCTCACTTAGTGAGCAATGCTCTGCGGTGGTGCAGAACAAGCTGCCAGAGAAACTAGGAGATTCGGGTTGTTTCACGATCCCATGTCACCTAGGCAGTTTGCCCTTGCACCACGCGTTGGCCGACTTAGATGCTATCATAAATCTGATGCCATATTCTCTTTATAAGCAGCTAGACCTAGGCGAACCACGGCCAACGCGCATGAGCATTTCCTTGGCTGATTGCTCAGTCAAGTATCCACGGGGAATTATGGAGAATCTTCTAGTGAAAGTAGGCAAATTTGTCTTGTAACATCCATGATTTTTCCAGCTATATATATTTTTTTTCTTCTTACTTATTTATTTTTAATTACACAACGTTTAAATCCCGTACTTGCTCAACACATTATGCCACAAAAACTATTATTTTAATTAATATTTCCATTCAAAAATTTAAACCTTGCGTTTACATATTAATAACACATGTTTGTGTATGTATATATATATGTTTGAGTTTATCACACAAGAATATTTGTTTAACAAATATATATATTTGACATTGTAAATAATTCATTTTTAAATTTATAATATAATTAGTTTTTTTTTAAGTTTATAAAAGAATTAAAATAATTAAACCTAGTATGAACCCCCGCATGAACCCCATCATTTCAATTTAGACCCTCAACCCTTGATTTTGACTTTAAAAGTCAACACCTCATGAAATCCGTTACAAAATCCGTAAAATCGTGTGTATTAATTTGTTAGGATCATGCTAGAACGTTACCACATCAGTTTCATAGGTGTTTGATGACCCAATTACATCCATTTCACTGATTTGATTACGAATCGATTCCCGTAACCGTCCGGTAATCAAACAACAATCAATTCGATAATTTACTTGAAATTGAATCTGTATAACGAGTCCAACACATACGAAACACCCCCTTTGAACTATCTGAACCCACAGATCCATCTCACTTCGTCTCTAGAACTTGATTCGAATCTGAAGAACACCGAGTCAGAGATTTCAGTCGTCCTCCTTCTACACGCTATCTTTCCAGGTAATTCTTACACCTTTAGATTCGTTTTGATCCATAGAGCAAAAGCCCTATGTTTTGGGTGATGTCTCTGCCTAATCGGGGATGATTAGAGGGCTAGGGTTTTAGGTGCGAATTGGGGAAGAAGAAGGTTTGGGCACTGGTGTTTAAATCTATTCGCTTCAGTATTTTGTCAAGGCAATTGCCCAGGTTAACCGGTTAAAACACGTGACTAGTGCAGGAGAGGTTGCAGGTTCGAAACCAAATCACACCTTTTTCCTCCTTTTCGTGCCTGCTGTGTACTGAACCCGGTCCCCCCTACGCCTATGACTTTAAAGAGTGGGGCATATTACACTAATCAGATCCTGGTCCAGTGGTTAGTATGTTGCTGCCATTCCAAATCGACCCGGGTTCGAACCCGAGGGAAACCATCTTCCCTTTTAATAGTTTTTAACCTATTTTCTTTTATAGAAATTAACTTATAAAGCCTATAAAACCCAGAAATTTTTCTAACAATTTAATTGATATGCTTTTAAGGAAAAATAACTTGTTTTGTTATTATTAGATTAAAATCTAATAAAACTCAATAAATTGTAGCAAGTCTTTAACAAATTATTTATATAGATGTTTCAAAAAAAATTATAAGTTTATGTAACATAGAAATGAATATGTTTATAAAACCATTCGCCTTGTAGAGGTTTATACATTTTTTTTATAAATATATTAACTGTATAAAATGCAAATTTTATTATATATATATATATATATATATATGCTTCTATCAATTTTGGACTTAACCATCAATTAGTTAATACGTAAATTTCACATGAAATTTCTAAGAAACCCAAACTATAAATGAATAAGAGGATTATCCCTTTTAATTAGTCACCTATTTATTTTATAATTTATTAAATTAAGTACATTATACCCACTCGCTTATTTTCAAACAAAGACATAAACTATACAATCATTTATATAATGATTGGTATTAAACACGCTCAATTACTTATTTCCTTACATAATCAATTCCCAACACTATAGTCCACCGGGGCTTACACGAATTTCATTAGAACCCAATCAACTATGGATTGTGTTAGACCAAGAACCCACACCATCCCTTTTATGCTTTAGGACCTCTTTTATACATTAGTCTTTTGGGTATGTCATTGATACATATATATATTATTCAAACATAGGTTAACCATGTGGTTACCTAAACAACTTGTGCAACTACTCGTACTTGTGATTTCAAGCTACAAATCCAACGTGAGTATTATATAGCCCATTTTACTCTTTTACACTTTTTGGGGTGAAACATGAACTCTATACAAACAATTGTTTACATTTACACAAACTACACAAATACAAATCCTCTTTACATTCATGTGTACAAATTTGAGCTTTATGTTTGAGTGCTAGGTGTGTTAACTTTTGTGTGCAATTTATGTGCAATCATTAACTATTCAAGCCGACGGTTAACAATGATAGATCTATTGAGTCTGATAAACCCACCCAGATTGGGGTGATGTTACCGACAACACAATTTGCATGCTAGTTACAAAGGTTTGATTGTACTTTGGTTACACAATAGTTGCTCCCCATAAATTCCTTGTTTTATCATGTTATGTAAGGTTTTGACTATTTACATCTATACACTATTTATGATTAAACATGTGTATGCTCACCAACTTTTTAGTTGACCTTATTTTATGCATGTTTCAGGTGCTAACATGTGAGTTTGATCAAGACATGCTACACATAGGCTTTGGACTTAGTTAAATTTAAATAAAGAATACTATGTATTTCGTTTATGCACTTTCTTGAATTTGGTTGTGTTTGAATTGTTGAAATTAAATTGATGATTAAAGTATTGAAATCTAGTCAACCTTGTGCTCATGAACAGTCTACATGTCCCGCCCCGACGTTTCCGCCGTCGGTTGGGGTGTGACATGTCTTCCCCATGGATTTTGTCATTCTAGATATGGAGGTGGATGATGGATTCCCACTCATCTTAGGGTGCCCATTCCTGCGCACCGCCAAGGCAGTAATCGATGTCTTTGACGGGAAACTCACACTTCGTGTGGGGGATGAGTCGGTAGTATTTGATGCCACACAGTCTGTGGAGGATGTTGACGAGCATAGCCACTCCGTGTACATGCTTGATGCCTTCATGGACGACCAGCAGGACTCTGATCCACTGTTAGAAGTTGGTGAACCCGCCCCTAATTTAGAAGAACCATCCGATTGGGCGGTAGAGTTGGAGAGATTGTTAGAAGAGTCGGTCGATTACGGCAATGAGATGCTTGATTAACTGCTGGGGATGATGGCAGAGCTAGATGCAATCATAGCCAAAACCCCAAGTGTGGGGAAGTTAGAAGAGAGTGTTGAGGATCCCGGAGATCCCGGTGGAGGTTTAGAGATCATATCCATAGTTAATCCTATTCCTGAACCGCTACTCGTCACTGTCGTGCATTCTGAGAGGGTGAGTGTTGAACCAACCCCGAGTTCTAGTGTCCCTAGGTCTAGGCCACCCCGTAAGAGAACTCGTGCGTTGATAGATTCATCTAGGGTGAGGGTAGTGCAACCCCTAAGTGTGGGGACGTCTAGTGGTGACAAACTACTAGGATACTTGAATCGTTTAATCTTCGGACCGGGTAGGTATAAACTGTGGTGGAAAGAATTGAGTGCTACTTGTGATATAAATATATTTCTTGGTATGGAAGTGAAGTTGCTGAGTTGGTGTAGGATCGGTAGACCGCGGAGGATGAAGGCGGTTCCGGTTAGGATCAAGGAAAAACCTCCTGAAAGGTTTGTTTGAGTCTTGGGCAAGTGCCCGGGATGTAGAGTTTGTATGCTTTTTGTGGTTGAGTCAGTGTCATTTTCTATGGTTTTTGGTACTGTGTTTTGTTTGTGTCGTGTCGTACAGGGATTCGCGCTTGATTCGGTGAGGAAAAACGTTGGGAACGAAGTTCCAGGTATGTTTACATATGTTTCTAGGCTTGGGACATGGTTTTAATGAATTGGGTTAAGAAAAAATTTAAGGGGTCAAAAATATTCTAAGTATAAAAATTGAAAAAAGTTCTTAACTTTTTGTGAAAGAACTCCCCTCGCGATACGCGAAGGGTAGACCCACGTCTCTCGCGGTACGCGAGAGACAAGAGTTTGAGCCGGGTAGAATTTTGGCTCCTCGCGGTACGCGAGAAACCACACCGGGTTCTTCGCGGTACGCGAGGGGGTCCTGAAATGCTCTTTTTCCCTTGTTTTCCCATGGTCTCCCACATCGTCCATCGTTCACCACCATTCATCACCATTACTCATCACTATCATTCTACAATTATCCATCACCACCATCTATCCCAACATCATACCATCCATCTATCATATCCATCATCTACATCATATCATTCACCAATTCACCGACCATGGGAAACGAGAAACCGTTCGTCATCGATGATCCACTTGCCGTGGCATTCATGTCTATGTGTTTGCCACACATCGAGTACGTACCCTTGCATGTCTATCCAGAGTCTCAGTTTGAGTCTTTTATTTGAGTCAGTTTAATGTTGCGAGTTTGTTGTGAGGTTTATTTTGCAGGTATTGTTCGTCTTGCCCGTACTCAATCCCTATTCGGGCGGGACCGATGCTTCTATCACTGTGTAAAGGCAACCCAGCAGAGTTGTGCAACCGCGACCGAAATACTATACGGTGCACACAAGGAAGAATGAAGCTGCACATACATTGATGTGCATCTACATTACCAGCTAAATCGTTTCCTGTTTTTATTTTTGCATTTTTATTTTTGTTGTGTCTTGCTTCACATTTAGGACAATGTGTTTTTCAAGTGTGGGGATGTGAGTGTCTAGTTTGTGTCTTTTTATAAATATCCAAAAATACAAAAAAATTAAAAATTTGAAAAATGTCCTTTGAAAACATAAGTTTTGCATAAAAAATGGAAAATGATAGTACAATTGGATCTACTTGTTTGTTTAAATGAAATAAATAATAGAAAACGCGTCTAACTAGTGATATTTTGGTAGACCCAGCCAACTTGAACAGCTTAAATTGCCCGTGAGTGTTAGTTAGGATTAATCACTTAATAAATCATGATATCTTGTGGGTACTCATCTTAGGGTGTCGGTAATACTGAAGCTGTCAACATAGGGTGATAGGTACCACGTTAAGCCAAAATTTAGAGGTTTTTGAAAATTTCATGGCACACCACTCTCTTTTATGAGAATAAATCCGAGTTTCGGTGGCGCCCATTCCATAATTCCATAATTTCCATAACTATGAGCTTAATTACTTTGAAATATGAGCCTTGCTTATGTGTTTCCCTTTGGGATGGTGACTTGGAGAATACACCCCTAAGTGAGATTTATGTGCTTAAACGTTTAGAATCTAGTCTATGTGTTAGCTTCTGGGATAGTGACTTGGTTGAGACACCTCTAGACGAAAGTTCTTATGCTTTAATTAACGCTCATTTCCACCCATTCATTCCACAATCCATTGATTTCTAAAAATCTATAAATCTTAGTTTAACGTGGTGGGCAAATCTATATGGTTTAACCCGAGCCTAGACATGACCGTGAGACGAGATTAGGTAGAACTATAGCTTCTAAGTGTGAGTCACATAGATGGATTGATTGTTGTATAAATTGGAATTAGAACACACCACGGGGGCTAGATATAGTTGGTGCTTGGGCTTAATCGGACAGAAATACTGATTATTGCTATTTAACGCGTGAGTATATTTGTGCTAATTGATTATTAAAGTTAGATCTCAGTTATGATTCCATTACAGACTTTTTCGAGGACGAAAAAAGGTTAAGTGTGGGGATGTTTGATGTAGTGCAAAGCACACATCTTTATTCCTATGTTTTCGTGTCGTTTTAACTATTTTGTATTCGTTTTGAATCGTTTTTATTATGTATTGAGTCTATGTTATGTTCTCAGGTGCTTATGATGATTACAAGTGAAAACCTGAAGAAACCGAGCACGAGAATGAAGCCCGAAGATCAAAAGTTAAAAAATGGGAAAAATCCGTCCTTCACGGTACGCGAAGACCAGAAGGCCAAGTTTCGCGTTACGTGAGGAATTCCAGATCCAGGGCCCACTGTTTTGGCCCTCGCGGTACGCGAGGGGCTTGACCATTTCTCTCGCGGTATGCGAGAGAGTCATAAACCGTGAAAAAAGCCCTAATCAAAATTAAATAGAATTTGATAACCATTATGTTGGGAGTTCGATTCTTTGCCGTCCGGAGAGAGTTAGAAGGCGATTTTGGGAGCTTGGAAGGTGAATCAAGGCTAAAGTTGAAGACTTTGCTTCCGGGTTCGTTAGTTATAACGTTTTAGGTTTAAAGATTCGATTTTTATTTGTATTTGCTTTGTTTGAAACCATGGTTTGTGTTTATTACTTCTGTTTGGATGTTTTAGATATGATCCTAGGTTAAAACTCATATACTGCCTAGGTCAATTGATGATTACTTTGTTAAAGCTATGATTTTTATTCGGTTTGGATTCATGTGATTGTGTTATGATTTTGTAAGAAATTCTAGTTGATAATTATGATGTATATGCATGCTTGAATCTGATTGTGTGGTTAATTAATGATTCTTTGCGTTGATTTTGGTTGTCTGTCAGTTCGATTAGCGTATCTAGGTCATAGATCTTAGGGTTTGTGATTTCGGTGGTTTGCTAGACTTAGTAACCATAGGAATTGTGGTTGATTGCTGATTTGAATTAAGTGTGTGTCCTAATTCAATACCCGGGAGGCGAGAATTAGTCGGTTAGTCTTCGTCGTTAGGAATCCGAGTGTTAACAGTCTGAGAGGGCGTTAGTATAAGGTGTCTAGTGATATGTTGCTATTCTGAATCATAGTTGTTATGTTAGGATTACCCCGTGCATTCTTTGAGTGTATTGTGGACGATGAGACTGAGAAGTAATCTGTCCATTAGGGTACAGTATCATAGTTGGAAATACCTGAGAAGTGATCCAACAATCTGGTGAGTTTAGTGCACTTTAGGTAGCTTAGTTGGTGACACCCTGAGAGTGATTAGGGATCTACTAGGTTATTTTAGCAGTTATCCTTAGAAACCCAGATCCATCATTATCCATAACCGGTAGAAGTTGTTTTTTGCAAGTAGGATTCTGACCTAGGTAGTGTTCTTCTTATTCTTGATATATTCTTTAGTCTTTGTCTTGATAGCTTGATTCATACTTAGTTTATTGCATCCTTTAGTGATAATAAGTAGTGTAGTAAACCCCCCAAACCAAATCATTCTTTAGTTCGAGTCAGAGTCTAGTGTTAGTATTCGTAGTGTCTCTAGGGTTCGATAATCCGGTTTACTGTTAAGCTGTGTTACACTCGATAGGTCCACTTGCCTGTCAGTGCGGTTTAGTTCATAGGTTTTACTTTTATTACTTAGGAGTATAGGTTAGGTTTAGTAGTTTATTTTATAGACCGTCTGGACGACATCATGGTGCATGTGTGTATTTATAGTTATCTACATTATCCTTGATTTGGTTGTTGCTTTTGATATTAGAGTGAAGGCCTGCTCTTTAGGATTGATATGCTTCTTCTTAAGTTGTAGTCTTCGGTCTATAATCTGGGTCTTGTTACTCTGGCGAGTGCAAGGTAATTCTAGGATATTAATGGTTTTTTCAATCAAATTAATCCCAATTTATAAGTTGTTTTACTATGAATTCCTAGTTTTTGTACTAAATTGGATTATTGGTGAATTTACAGGTCTACTTGTTAAACGTTAAGAAGTTTGGAGAAGTTCCATGTAGATTTTAAAGAAAAGGGACTTGGAAGAAAGAAGAAGAAACCGAGGAAGCCATCGTACTACCATATAGTTATGTACAGGTCGTACATAGGTGTCCACAAAAGCCTAATCGATGCCTATATAAAGTATTTGATGGCCAGAGTTGACAAATATGAAAATTTTGAAATACAAACACCCTAACTCACTGTTGGGACGTCTAGAAGAGAAGAGGAAGCCAATCAGGGCTGAGATCAAAGCATTTGATGTGAAGATTGTGTTCGGGAAGAATGAGCCTTTAAGCTGGTTTTATCTTTCTCGTTAATCTATGATCATGTCTTTTACGTTGTATGTTTGTTCTTTAAACATCATGAGTAGCTAAACACTTTTGTGTCATCTAGGTTGAGATGAATTTAGATCATGAATGATGAATTGTTTTATTGACTTTAGGAAGCTTTGTTGAATTGAATATTCTTGATTCGTACTCTTATGGTGCATGTGTGTATTTATAGTTATCTATATTATCCTTGATTTGGCGTCGTCACTGCCACCGCCATATCGATGCCCTCTTTGCCACCGCCGTCACCACCACTACTTGGTGACACCACCACGTTCAGAATTAGTTTTGATCTGAAACAAATTTAATCCATACCCGTTTTTCCTTGTTACCCAACTTGACCCACAATTAGCACTTACCTCTTTTTTTTAGTAGTTATCATCATCTATAATAATTAGTAAACGTTCTAAGAATACATTTTATGTACTTTAAACCTCTAAAATATTCAAAACCTTTTCTTTTCTTATTATAGTTTCTATTTTTATTTAAACTTACTCCTAGCTCTAGACATCCTTACAATTTGACCCATGCATTTCTAAAGTTTTTGGCACCTACAACCACAAGTTGCAACTGTATAATGCAACTTTTGTCATGATTTTGGACTTTCAATAAAAAATCCAGAAACTTAATTATTTTAATTTCATCATAAACTCAATTATTTTTGTTTTATCAAGTTCTCAAGAGAAGATCAATTATTACCATATTAATTTCTTGAAACATATCTTTTCACTTCACTTGTTCAATAGAAGATCAACTAATTTATCAAATTTGAGACACGAAGATCCATTGACACCTACAGCTTCCTCAGCTTTCTTCTTCCACTCAATTGAATTTTTCTTCATCACCTCCCCATGCTTCCCATCTATCATCTCCCTCACTTGAGCCGCCACCACCTCCCTCTTCACATCCGTAACAATTTCCATCCCAATCCCCCACTCGACACAACAATATCGACTGTTTGTTTGTTGTTCAGCAAAAAACGGCCAACAAAGCACTGGAACCCCGCTACTAATACTCTCAATAGTCGAGTTCTATCCACTGTGTGTCAAAAACCCTCCGATTGCAGGATGCTTCAAAACCTTTATATGTTGAATAAAATAAACAGTTATAAGAAAGTATATTGATTTTTATATATCCTTTAAATGCTTATATTTAAAATAACATAGAATTACCTTTTCTTGAGGACACCAACTAATCATCATGCCTCTCCCTTTGGTCTCATCAACCATCCGGTGGCAACACGACATCGTTGTGCCCGACAATGTCGGGCCTGGTTATCCACAAAAAAATCCTTTTTGCTATTTGCAAGTCCCCATCCGAATTCAATTAGTTGTTCCTTGGTCATGATTGTAATACTTCCAAAGTTGACAAAAACAACTGAGTCGGAGTCTTTTGTATCGAGCCAACTGACGCAACTCGTGTCTTGTTTCCAAATATTGGACCCAACGTGTTTGAGTCGTTCATTGTGCACATGTTGCATCAGGTGGAGTGGGCCCACAGTGAAAATCTTTGGGTTCAATGTGGTTAAAGGGTTAACACTGTCTTGTTCCAAGGCATCGAATGTGTTAAGCACGACCGCCGAGGCTCTAGGCAGAGCCTCGGACTGCGTCATGACATGGTTGAGCAGGAAGTCGTTTATGTCAGTGGTTCGAATGAAGCTTGGGAAGTCCCTTAATCGGATGTTTTTCATCCCCGGAAAATCTAAGCTTGTTTCTAAGTACCCATTAGATACATAACTCAAATCTGTAAAATTTAGTTGATTAACATCAAGTAAATAAGTCATAAAAATGTTAATGTCACATGAAACGGGAAATTAAAGAAAACAACTATCAAAATTAATAAATTGCCCTAAATCATATTTCGACGGTGAATAAACTCTTTGGCAGTGTGTAGGTCACCACATTACTATATCGCAACACGTACGATTAAAAAGTAACTGAAACTAATGCGTAAGCAATTCACGTATTTAAAATCTTGATTACAAAGTAAACATGTTTTTACTTGTAAACTCATTTGACATGTTTAGATAAATAAGTTACAACCATAGTTCATAAAGACTTCTGGTGGAGTGGTAGCCCCATGACTTTTCAAATGGAAGGTCATGGGTTCAAGTTTTGCTCGAGACAAATTGTTCCAGGTTGAGTTAGGGGTTTTCTCAGTTGTGGGTTTCTTCCTAGGTGGGTCTCGGGTTCGAGTCCACTGCGGTTACAACCCATTGGGAAAAACATGCATGACTTACAGGAACACCCGGGCTGCTTCCGAATAAATTATAGAGTAAATTTCATTTATGGCTCACAGGAACTTATAGAGTATTTTTAACCGCATGACTAACAGGAACACCTGGAAAGACATGCATGACTCAAAAAACTAAAAAAATGTTTTTAAAAACGTTTTAATGAAAAAAATAAAAAATAAAATTTTCGAGAAGTTAAAAATTGTTTTTAAAAAGGTTCAAAAAATAAAAAAATGATTTAGAAATAAAAATCTTTTTTTAAAAAAGTAGAAAAAAACTTTCATGAAAAAGCATAAAAAAAAGTTTTTATTAGACTGAAAAGGTTAAACTAGTTCATTTAGAAATAAAATGATTAAAATGCCCTTATACTTAATAGAAAAAGTTAACAGTGTTAGTGTCATGGACTGAAATGTTTAAAAAAATACAACCACATAGGCTGATATGTTAAAACATTCATTTTTATACTAAAAGGGTTAAACATGTCAAATCACATGAGCCAAAAGCGAAATTTACTCTAAATCTTACTACTCTAATAAAGCAAAATATTGGGTGTCACATGTCACCTTCTTAGGCTCTCTCAATAATGTTTTCCCAGTCAAAATACTTAACCTTTTATTCTCACACAGAGATTATACACCTGAACCCGTTAAGTAATAAACGATTTTGAAGTTAAGGTAATGATTTAGGAAAATACATTTACTAATTATGTTAATATATTTTAAGTTAAAATTTTGGGGCATTTACATATATCATCTTCCTAAGTTCTTTTATCACATATTTACCCAACTCTAAAATTTAATTATATGTTTTCCCTTTCTAAAACCTGTATATTATATATTAGGTTAAAATCTCGTGTATTACACGGGTTGAATAAATAAAATGATATATACTTAGTAATAAAAAAATTATATTTTAAAAAACCCGTGTGTATTACATCGTTTGAATAAAATATAATGTAATTTGTTAACACACTTGTCAAAATATGTCTTTAAAAAATGTAATTGTCGTGACAGTTATAAGCTATGTTAAGTTAGTCTCTAAAACACTTTTTTTCAACTGAGTATTAATTTTCTTATTTAATTGATAAATGTTAATTCATATTAAATTCATTTTATTGTTTATATTAATAAGTATTCATAATTAGATTTGTATTAAAAATCTAAAATTAAATTCTTTTAATATCATTATTCAATAAAAGAGAGAAGGGGAAACAAAATGATAAAAATGAATCAGAAAGTGACACGTGTCCATATGATCTTTATTTATTAATACAAAGATTGTTATTTAATATTCATTATTTACTATGAGAGAGAAACAAAAAAATTAATAATTAATAGGAGAGAGAGGCGGAAAAATAAGAGTGAAAAGTAACAAGAGAGTGACACGTGTCACCAAAAATTTTTATTTATTAGAGTAGTAAGATAAAATAAGATTTATCCAATTCATTTAAAATAACTTATTTTATTACCATTTTACCCTTAATGAACCAATTAAGTACTATTTACATATATCTCCTTCTTAAATATTTGTGAGGGGCAGTTGAGTAAGTTTAAATTAATTGGTGAAATATGTAATTAAAGTTAGGGGTTTGGTATATATGTAATTTATAAGTTTAATAGGGGAAAATATGTAAAAAAACCTAAATTTTTAAAAAAGTCAAAATATTTTAAAGTCAATGAATATATTCTTCGAACCAAATTAAATGTAAATTTTAACTCATATAGGAAAACTTAAAATCCTTATATTAATTAGTCGAGAAAAATAAATAATTTTAATTTAATTTTGTTACTTTGGTATTTTTTAATCCAATTTTAAAAGCCTATTATAATTTCATATTAAATTGTAATAAATCTTATATCACCAATCTTACCAGATATCCTTATATGAGTACATATAAATACAAAATCCCCTAGTGTTCCTTATTCTAAGTATTTTTGATTTTTATAATCTAACTAGGTTAGAACCCGATATATTACATCGATTGAAAAAAATACAATGTTATACACTTAGTAATAAAAATTTACATATTACATATTTATGACATATGTATTTTTAATACAAATTCTAGAAACGTTAAATATTGTTGGGTATAGAAATGAGACTGATGCTGTCAATAGAAACTACAGTATCGAAACAACCTAGTTTCGATGCCTGTTTTTCAGACCTGTTTGGCAGGTGGCTTGGAAAACAAGGCACATGAAGCCTCCTATATATAGTAGAATACCCATTAGGAGTGAGGGTGTCTGTAGAGGGAATCACCACCCCAGGGGGAGCTCACCTTGGGGTGAGACTAATTGTTAGTGTATGATCGAGCTTTTAATTTTCATATCAATCAAAGAATCATACGTTTTATGCTTTCAATTATCTGTTCTTTTCATTTTCATATGTTTCTGTTCGTGTATGTGATTCCCGCACTCGTCTCTACCATTTCTGATTCGAGAGTGATACCGGATCCAGAGATTCCGCCTCTCGATGATTTCTCGACCACATGTGCCAAGAAAGCATAGTATCGCTTCCTTAAATATCTACATGCCTTCATGCAGGATATGAATTTCAAACCTTTGCAAGGTTTCTCTCCAAAGATTTTCAAGGTCTCACCGGATGGTAGAGGGATACGAATGAGTTTCTCCGAACAGTTGATTTTCGCATGATTGTGGTGT
The DNA here is from genome assembly GCA_023525975.1 of Smallanthus sonchifolius. Taxonomy (NCBI): domain Eukaryota; kingdom Viridiplantae; phylum Streptophyta; class Magnoliopsida; order Asterales; family Asteraceae; genus Smallanthus; species Smallanthus sonchifolius. The sequence continues at coordinate 26,209,758 of CM042043.1, forward strand.
TTGATGGATTTCTCCGCAGATCTGTTCTTTCAGGTCTGCTCAGGACCTACAAGTGGTATCAGAGCCATGGTGGCTCTTATTGCTCTCGAATCTGCTCAAAATCAAGAAAAACCCGCCATTGAGACGTTAAACTTGAAGAATTCGATGTGTAGCAGGTTCGTGACTGCTGTTCTACATTTCCACTTTCAAAATCTGAAGATGTAAGGCTTTTGAAGCATTTTTCAGACCTGGATTGGGGGTATCGAAGTAGCTGAAGGTTGAAGATGGTCAATCGAAACTATGTGGCGGCTGAACATTTTCTATCGAAACTACTGGTGTTGCCCTAAATCAGAAGTAGAAGACATCGAAACTAGGCTGTCGAAACTAGGCTATCGAACCTAGAGGGTATCGAAACTACTAGTTTCGATTGAAGAATCTCCTATCGAAACTACTAGTTTCGATTGAAGAATCTCTCTATCGAAACTTCTTGTTTCGATACTGCCTCTATTGAAACTAGCCTTGTTTCGACTGAAGTAGAGCCTATCGAAACTACAGGCAGAATTGTCCAAGTACTTTCCAAAAAAAAAAAAAAGTTTTTTTGGAAATTTTCTTAGATAAATTTTTTAATAGGATATTGCATAGAAGGAGGGGAGTTTTGGAAGAAAACTTGGAGACAACCTTTTTCGGGTTTTTGAAAATTTCGTTTCTTCGGCAATATACACGATGTTCTGCCTGATTCAGCCGTAATTCCTTTGATCAAAGTTCAAGTTTGGACAGCGGGTAACAAAGTCAAACATACTTGTGACAAACCAGATCATTAGTTGTTGATTACATGGTGATTCGATCCCTTATCTTTTGCCTAGAAATAGGAGGGTCTACACTTCAGGGGGAGAATTACCACGAAAGACTTCAAATTATCAGCAGAGTTATGAAGATGCAAGACAAAGTGAGCCTTTGCTTGAAATTGACCTTTTTTTAGGGAGAGAGAAGGCAAAAGTTGATCAAGTGTTCGAGAATGTCAAGAATCCTTGTAGAAAGATGGTTATTTACTGCTAAATACTTGGGATTCAAACCTTTATCATTTGACTACAAGATAGGAGAGTCTACACTTGAGGGGGAGAATCACAACGAAAGGCATTGGATCATCAGTCATTCTATGAAGACGAAAGACAGAGTCGGACAAGATTTGATAGCATCAGTCTAGGGGGAGATTGTTGGGTATAGAAATGAGACTGATGCTGTCAATAGAAACTACAGTATCGAAACTAGTAGTTTCGGTTGAACTTTTGTTCAATCGAAACTACCTAGTTTCGATGCCTGTTTTTCAGGCCTGTTTGGCAGGTGGCTTGAAAAACAAGGCACATGAAGCCTCCTATATATAGTAGAATACCCATTAGGAGTGAGGGTGTCTGTAGAGGGAATCACCACCCCAGGGGGAGCTCACCCTAGGGTGAGACTAATTGTTAGTGTATGATCGAGCTTTTAATTTTCATATCAATCAAAGAATCATACGTTTTATGCTTTCAATTATCTGTTCTTTTCATTTTCATATGTTTCTGTTCGTGTATGTGATTCCCGCACCCGTCTCTACCATTTCTGATTCGAGAGTGATACCGTATCCAGAGATTCCGCCTCTCGATCCGGACTATTTTTATTTTTTTATATAAAAATGAAAAAATTGTTCAATTTATAAAAATGTTTTATGAACAAACTTATTTTTTTTTAAATAAGAGTAAACTGCTATTTTCGTCCCTGTGGTTTAGTCAAAATTATTACTTTCATCCAATAGTTTGTTTTCTTGTATCTGGGTCCTCGTGGTTTTACAATTTTGTCACTTTCATCCAGTCAATTAACACCATTCATTTTTCTCAGTTATATGAGGGGTGTTTTAGTCATTTTACATATTTGTTTTATTTATTCATCTTTTTTACTCTCACCTTTTAATCATCCACAATTTAATCATCCCCTGCTGGCCTTCTTCCTCTTTTCCCGACCAATTTTCGACGACAGGGCATGATTAAATTAAAGGTTAAATTGTGGATGATTAAAAAGTGAGAGTAAAAAAGATGAAGAAATAAAACAAATATGTAAAAAGACTGAAATATCACTCATTTAACTGAGAATAATGATTAAAATGTCTTTATACTTAACAGAAAAAGTTAACAGTGTTAGTGCTTGGACTGAAATGGTTACAAAAATACAACCAAATAGACTGATATGTTACAAGATTCATTTTTATACTAAAAGGGTTAAACAGGCCGAATCATATGAGTCAAAAGCGAAATTTACTCTAAATCTTACTACTCTAATAAAACAAAATATTGGGTGTCACATGTCACATTCTTAGGCTCTCTCAATGATGTTTTCCTGCTCAAAATACTTAACCTTTTATTTCTCACACAGAGATTATACACCTGAACCCGTTAAGTAATAAATGATTTTGAAGTTATCAAGGTAATGATTTATGAAAATACATTTACTAATTATGTTAATATATTTAAAGTTAAATTTTTTAAAAAGTCAAAATATTTTAAAGTCAATGAATATATTCTTCAAACGAAATTAAATGCAAATTTTAACTCATATAGGAAAACTTAAAATCCTTCTATATTAATTAGTTGAAAAAAATAAATAATTTTAAATTAATTTTGTTACGTTGATATTTTTTAATCCGATTTTAAAAACCTATTATAAATTCATGTTAAATTTTAATAAATCTTATATCACCAATCTTACCGGATATCAATTATATGAGTACATATGAATACAAAATCCCCTAATGTTCCTTATTCTAAGTATTTTTGAATTTTATAATCTAACTATTAGAAACCGATATATTATATGGGTTGAATGAATGCAATGTTATACACTTAGTAATAAAAATTTACATATTAAATATTTATGACATGTTATATGGTTTTTTAATACAAATTATAGAAACGTTATATATTTATTTTTAAAAAATATTTTAAAAAAATAATGAAAAAAATGTTCAATTTATTAAAATGTTTTATGAACAAACTTATATTTTTATAAAAAACGTTTTATGAAAAAAAATTATAAAAATCATTAGCTATACAATCTAATAAATAAATTTTTTGGTGGGACACTTGTCACTCTTCTATTCATTTCAATATTTTTTTCCCGCCTCTCCATCCTCTTGATTATACAATTTTTTTTATTTCTTCTTATATTTAAATTACAATATGTTATATCAAACTACATTTAAGAAATGTCTGAATATATTATAAATAATTCTAATGATGCTCATGTTCTTATTATCTGGTTTGCAAAATGAAAGTTGTATCAAAGTTTATGAATAAAGTTCGGAAAAAATGTAAACACATATTTATGAATGATATCGTTTTCAATATAAAACACGTGTAATACACGGGTGTGTAACCTATTTATATATAAACAACATCAATTATGCATTCAATCCACATTAATATTTCTTCTAAGAAACAGTTGTAATCTGAATCCCAAAAATAATATTTATTTTATAGTTGAAAATAACAATTAATATAAATAAATCTGTGAACAAAAGCAATAATAAGTAATATCACCTTTTAGCGGAATGTACCCCATTTGAATAAGATCACGACAGTGAGTGTAAGCCAAAAGCCCACATGCACTCGTCGTCCAGAACAGTATTCCCGGCAACCCAAACTTCTCGGCCGCTTTGAGCATAAAACTCATGCAACCATCGGAAACAATGCAGCTCACAGGCGGCTCCTCGGCACCATTAAGTTTAGCAATCAGGTCACATAGAGGTTCCAAGCTGCAGTTGGGAAGTGATTGACAAAGAGCTGGGATTGACTGGGTGGATTCGGCATCAGACGGTGGAAGGCCGTCCGGGATGGAGTAGAAACGAAAATCCGGCAGGCCGTCGAGAGAGGAAGGACCTCGGGATCGGAGCAAGCGGTTGTGGTTGTAGTGGTTGTTCACAAAGGAGATATAGAATCCCTTGAAATGAAGAAGCTTAGCAAGATTCATCATGGGGTTGATGTGGCCTTGTGCTGGGAAGGGGATGCATATGGCATGCGGCTTTCTCATTTCTGCCATCTTAGTCAGTCTCTGTGTGAGGGTTATGATGGATGATATGGATATTAATACTGTGGGAGATTACAAAAACATAGAAGTATAAATATAAACATAAAAACCTCTTTTATAGGATTAGCAAAAATAAATTACAAGTTCTATATGCGAATGCCCAATAAATATAAAGTAGCATCAAATGCATTCATAGCCGGTTTAGTATATGTTTGTGAGTGAGTTTTGTATATTTTAAGGAATGTTTTAAAATGGTTGTGAGTGAAGTAAAGAGAAAATGTATAAATTCTTTGTATATTTGTGAAAACACTCCTCACTTGTATAAATTTTTTAATATTTTTTTTGAAAATGGTTGAAAAAAGAAAAGTTAATGATAAATACATAAAAAAAAATTATTTAATTAAAAATAAGAAAAAAATATAATAATTTTTTGTGTAATATAAGGATAAGGAACGAGCTGTGAATCCTCTTAGAGCATTCACAACCCATTTGGTATAATTATGTGAGTGAGTTTTATATATTTTAAGGAGTGGTTTAAAGTGATTGTGAGTGGAGAAGAGAGAAAAGATATAAGTTTTTGTAAATATAAGGATAAAAGTAGTGGTTTTTAGTATAATTATAAGGATAATGATAAGGATAAGGAGAAAGAAAAATAGAGATAAACGGTAGAAAAAATAGTGTTTTTCAGTGTAATTATAAGGATAAAGATATGGAATATAAAGAAAGGGCCGGGAATACTCTTATAATCTCAATCCCACAAAACAATATTTTAATATAGTTCAAAACAATAAATAGAATGTGGTTAAAAGCAATTAACGTGTTTTTATTATTACAGAATCTAATGTAATAATCAATTAATGTGATTTATTATTTTTCTTTTTATTTTAATAAATAAATTAGATCTTAAATACACTCACCTTATATAGTTATATATGCACCATTAATTTCAAGCCAGTGGGATTAAATCCAGGCGTAGAAGGTGTTAACATTTTTAAAACTTGGTTTTGAAAACCAGTACGTAGTGGTAATTAACAGGCAAAAAAAATCACGTCAAAACGCTGATAAAAATAACAACGTTGAAAAATCAAATCCGAAATAAAATCATTTATTGAAGGTCGTAAAAGGAAAACAAAAAAAATTATAACAAATGAAAACATGTAGCAGTTTCGGTGGTTTGTATGTTCGTGTTTCGACAACTTGTACATTATCAAAAAAAAAATCAGTTCGATTGAAATTTATATCTCCAAATTTTGTAAAACGTCGTATTTTAAAGTTATAAAAAAAGAAATTACAACTCAAACAACCCGGCCAGTAGCCAGCTCTTTTCCATAACCGATTCAATACGTATATACATGATTAAAAGAAAAAAAACTTCTACTATTCACACCGAAATTCATTTTTAATATATATATATATGGTTGGGTTTATGAGAAAACTCATTTTAAAAAGAGAACCAAAAACTTCTCACTAATGACACTTTTGTAATTATTCTATCATTATATATTCTTAAAAACCTAACCCTCACATACAACACAAAAACCTAAAACCTCCATCCCCACCTCCTGAAAACCTAAACCCACCACCCACCCCCAAAAAACCTAAACCCCCACCCCCAAAAACCTAACCCTCCTTTCAAAAACCTAACCTAAAAGGTAAACCCAAAAAGTTAACCCTAAAAGCTAAACTAAACCCAAAAAAATAAACCATAAAGTTAAGCCAAACAATTTCTTGGTTCCCTCATCAAGAATGAGTTTTCTAATGATCTTCTCCCTATATATATAGATACTAGTTTAAAACCTATGTAATACACATGGTTAAAAAATACCAATACATAAATTTTTAATTTTTTATATATATCTTATAACTAGAATAATGTATTACATATAGTAACAACATAAAACAAAATCCAAAAATATGTAAAATTAATATATAATTGGATTTCTTTAAAAATATATTATTATGGAAAAGATAGAGGTGCATTTAATAAGAGAGAGAGACGGAAAAAAATTGATGAGAATAAATATGGTGGCGACACGTGACATGAGAAACCTTTATTTATTATAGTATAGATATAGATATATATATACATATATATGTTATACTGGGGACATATCATTTGCAGACCCTTAATTATTGTGTAAACCCAAAAACCATCTCCCATCCACTCATTTACTTTTTTGTATTTTGTTTATATTTAATCCTAAAAGGGCAATTGTGTCATTTGTTTTTCCTAAAAATCTAAATATAATCCTAATCTGCACACAAGATTCATTCACATAAATTTTCTCCGTTATCCATTTTCTTTATAATCCCTTTCATCCAAACCAGATCTGAAACGTTCAGATCCGTTAATAATGTCCACCGCGCGCAGAGGCGAAGAACGGAACCAACGCCTGCCGCTGTCACCAGATCTGAAACCAAAGCCGTCGCACGCAGAGGTGACCACCGCCTGTCGCCTTGTTCGCTCCACAGCCAGACACCCGGCTCCTCTTGGAATGGGATTAGGGGCGGTGTTTGTTAACCAGCTAGTGAAATGGGACCACGAGCTCCAAGTAGACCTCGATAAAATGCAGCGATGATGATCGGAGTTTTACTGGGGTTTTTTTCCTTCCTTTTCGATAGCAAGAAGTAAAAGTTCAAAGGAGGAACGGAAAAAGAGCATTAAAAAATATGTTAGGTGGTAATAAGTATTTGTGATGCAAAACTCAATTTGGGATTTTTTATTTAACCCATCTTTTTTTATTAAAATTTATTTATGCATTTATTTTCTTGTTTTGATTAGTGCGTTTTTACATGTTTGTTAATTTTATGGTTGTTTGATATAGGAATAATGTTTGATTTGAATATCAAATGGGTTGTTTACATTCGGAAGTTGTTCTTCCTTTTAATGTTTTTTTTTAACCGTAGACTTACATTTGTGAATTAAGTTCTTCAACTTGTGGCAAAAAAAGATTTATATTTTTGGATGTGTGTATATCGATTTACACGTGTGTATATTCGATTTACACAAGGTAAGTTACACATGTTTATATTCGATTTACACATATATCTCCTGTTGTCACTGAGTTCTTGGCTCCCGGTACACTAAAGTAAAACATTAAAAAACTTTAGTGTATCTTGATTCTTTTTTTTTTATTTCAAGTACAAGATCTACAAATACAAGTAAGGGTTTGATACTAGGTAGATTTGATAACTGGTTTTATTTTTTATACACGTGTATTTTAATTTTACACATGTATTTGATTCTTTTTCACAAGTGTAAAGAGTTTTTACCCATGTGTATTTAATTTTACACCTGTGTATTTAATGTTCTTTTACAAAGTGTAATTATGCATAATTTTTTTTATGGTTTGTCCAGATATTTGGGTATTTGGATGAAAATTATATTTTTTGATTTGTGTATACGGGCTTTTACCAATGTGTATATGGATTTTTGCTAATTTGTGTATATGAGTTTGAAATTGAAATTACACATGGTTAAAAAATCATGTTCTTGTAAACAATGTAAAAAAAATCGAAAGTTAGATGGATATGGAGATAAAGGGAGAGTAAGTGATGAGGGATGTAATTTTACACATTTACCCTTCTGGAGTTATTTTAAAAAGAAAAAGAAGAATAAAAAATTAGATTTAATGAGAACCATAAAATAAAATATACAAATATAATGTGTGGCTTATATTGAGTTTAAGAGTTTTCACAACAACTCATGGTTTTCATTTGATATGTCCCATATATATATATATATATATATATATATATATATATATATATATATATATATATATATATATATATATATGAAAGGGTTCAAATGCTAACCAACTTGTTACGTGATAACCGTGCTAACAATCACATAATTTATAAATTATTATTTTTTTAATTGTTAAAATAGTATTTAAGTATCTTGAATAAATATTTTGAACGTAAATACGGAAATGATGAGTCTTACGTATACGTACCAAATAATGTTACATATACGTGACACATAATGTTTACATATATGTAACATTAACATAATGATAATTGATACATATACGTAACACTATGTTTGAAAGTGGTTATCATGGTTATCACATAAATATTGGTTAGCATTTGAACCTCACACTATATATATATATATATGTATATACGTGTATATATATATATATATATATATATATATATATATATATATATATATATATATATAGGGTTGAGTTCATGAGAGAACTCACTTTAATGAGATAACTAAATAACTACTCATTAAAAGGAGAAAAAAAAAATAATAATAATAATAACACAAATTATAAATAAAAAACTAAAAAAGTGACTCGTAGACCATGTTTCCCACGCCGTCCTTGTTCAAAAAAGCATATATAAAAAAATAACGTAATACTGCATATGTGTAGTACCACCCAATAACCTAACCCACCCCCAAAACCTAACTCACCCCCACCCCACCCCACCCCCACCCAAAAACCTAACCCCACCCACCCCCCCTAAAAACCTAAACCCTCCACCCACCCCCCCTAAAAACCTAAACCCTCCACCCACCCCCCAAAAACCTAAACCCTCACTTTCCAAAAACCTAACCTAAAAGCTAAACTAAACCTTAAAGCTAAGCCGAGTATTTTTTCACGTTTTTTTTAACGATGACGACGTGTGAAACAAGGTCTCCGAACCACTTTTTTAGTTTTTGATTTATATTTCGAGTTATGATTTTTTTTATTTTTTTTACCTTTAAAGAAGAGTTCTCTAGTTCTCTCCGTAAATGTTAGTTTTCTTATGAACTTCACCTTATATATGTATACATATATATGTATATGTATATGTTATGTCTGTTTATGTACATAAATATGTATATGTATATATTTTTTGAATTTTGTATTTTTTATATATTGTCATGTGTACATAAAAAACAATTAAACTAATTTTTACATATGTTTTTACATTTTTAAACTTTTACCTATACATGTGTAGGTAATAAAACCTAAACATGACTACGCATATGTAGGTAAAAATTTAAAAATGTAAAAATATATGTAAAAATTAGTTTGATTTTTTTTATGTACATAAACATACACGACAATTTATAAAAAATACAAAATTTAAAAGATATAAACCTTTGATAGGAGTTCTTAAAATATTTAAGAGTTCTCAAATGATCCATTCCCTATCTATGTATATATATATATATATATATATATATACATAGGGATAGGTTCATTACAGAACACTAAATTATTGCGAAAACAAAAAGAACAAACTTAAATCGTTTAATTTCTTGATCTATGATTTATATTTTTAAAAATTTGTACTTCATACATATAAATATGCATGTTTATATACATAAAAACCCATTAAACAATTTTTTAAATATGTTTTTATACATTTAAAAGTTTACCTACACATGTGTAGATTATGTGTAGGTAAAATAACTTATACATCCTACACATGAATTACGCATGTGTAGGTTGTTTAAATAAACGAAATTTGTTCATATTTTTTTATTAATTTATTGAGAGAGGAATAAACATTGCATTTCTATCTATTTCTTATATTTTAAAACTTTTTAAGATTGAAAAAGTGAAGGATTAATTTTGTTCCCCATGTTGTCACAATATTTAGTGTTCTGAATTGAACCTATATAGAAGTAGGATCATGTACACAACATATTTAACATAAAAAAATGTGGGAAACAATTTGAGCCCTTGATCACACTTGTTTAGTGGTTAAGATTAATTAAGAAAATTTAAACGTCTATTATTACATATATATAATGAACACTTACATATATGTTTTTTTATTGTTTTTAAATGTATTTTCATCCATACACCCAGAATTTTGATATTACATATATGTAATATGAATATAAACAATATTGTTCATCCAAAAAATTGTATATTAACGTGTTTATCTAATTTGTTTATGCAAAAAAAAAATCCAAAACACATAAATTTGTTCATTACAAAAACTCATATATTAACGTGTTTATTTATTACATATATGTAATATGAACACATATGTAATGTAATGTAACCGTATTTGATATTATCAATTTTTATCAAAAAATATATAAAATTAATACATAAGTTCTTTAAACTAGAAAATGCATATTTGTTACAATTTCAACATAATATTTAGTGAGAGTTACAACATATACAATGTCAATTGTCTTACTCTTTGTGTAAAAGCATGCCCTTTCCCATTCGTCGCAATCATTAAAATAGGTGGAGGTTCACTAATATATGAACAAAAAAATCAATATAATCTAATCAAATGTTAAGCATGGCTTTAAATCAATAGATTCTAAAAAACGAACGAGGTGTTACGTATATGTAAAGGTATTACCTATATGTATGAGGTATTACATATATTTAATTAGGTATTAGATATACGTAATGAGGTATTATATATATGTAAAATCCTGTTATTATATACATATATATATATATATATATAATACCATATTACATATATGTAAAATTTTATAACATATATGTAATCTTTTTTTACATATATGTAATGGATAGTAAACGAATACAAAATATATATATCATTGTTAAGAAAGAAATCAAAACATCCCATAAGCTATATGTCTCAATATCTTTTACACCACTTTTAGCAAATTATGATGATTTCAAATCAAAACATACAAAATTTTATATATATCAGTAAACCCACTACTACAAAACCTCTAAAACCTTCCGCGAATAAGAAACTACATTCATAATTTGATTTATCTATTGATGAGAAAAAAACAACTTAAAAATGAAATCGTATTTATTAATATAAGTTGATTTAAAATCTAAAAAATAGATAAATTATTAAAACATTTTTATATGTTTATCATAATACCCCTTCAATTTTAAAGATTTAATACATGTTTTTTTTTCCATTTTTTAAGATTTACGTTTTTGTTTTTTTTTAATAACTTTAAATCAAATTAAAGATTTATGTTAACATTATTAAAGATTTACGTTTTTTGTTTTTTTTTTAATATGTTAAATCAAGTTTTCATTTATTTAATACAGATATACATATATTTTTTAATATTAAGTTTGTTGTGTGTGTTTAGAAAGAAGACAAAAAATCATGTTTATCATAATACCCCTTAAATAATATCAACCAAACATTTATTAAAAAAAAATTAACATTAAATATGAAACACTAAATAAAATATATGTAAAATTAAATGAATGGTCAAGATTTAGTTAAATGGTTTACACATGAAAAATTGGTTAGCATATTATCCTCTTCCTATATATATATATATATATATATATATATATATATATATATATATATATATATACATATGGGATGTATATTTTGAAAGGGGAAAGTTCAATTCAGAACACTAAATGCTGCGAGAACATAGAGAACAAAATAAATCATTCATTTTTGAGTAAATTACAGATATCATCCTTTATGTTTATACCCTTTTTCAGATTGAGTCCTTTAGCAAAAAAATTATCAGATATCATCCTTTACATTTAAATTTGTTGCGGTTTACGTCCTTTAGCCTAACGGGCGTTATGTTTTTCAGTTAACTTTATTCATGTGCCTTGCACATGAGGGTGTTTTGGTCTTTTTACCCACAAATATATATATTTATATATATAAACAAAAATAATAAACCCTCTCTCATCTCTTTCTCTCTCTCAACTCTCTCTCTTAACTCTCTCTCTCTCTAAAATCTGGTGCCCACCACCGCCAAACACCACCACCAGCACCAGCGACAACCACCGCCACCTACAACTGCCACCACCCTCCACCACCCTCCACCACCTCCCCACTGTCGCACATCATGGCCGATTGAACCCGTCACCACCCCACAGCCCTCAAATTGAAACCCTAAACCCATCAAATTGAATTTTAGAAACCCTAAACCCATAACTTTGGCGCCCAATTACCTTTCGTTCTAGCCACACAACCCCCATTCTTCTCCCATGCTCAAAGTGAAACCCTAAGATCGACGTTATGGTTCCGTCGGGTTGAACTCTAAGCTTCAATTTCAAATAGTTGTTGGAAGCCCCATCCGTCCTCTCAGACTTATATCTGGATCTGTCACTGTCGTTGAGAACCAACATTCTTTATCCTGTGAACATCTCCAAATTCTCCAAATAAAACCTCTCCAAATTCTCCTTATGCCTCAAATAAAACCTCTCCAAATTCTCCTTATGCCTCAAATAAAACCTCTCCAAAGGGCTCAGATCCCTCCTTATGCCCCAAATAAAACCTCTCCAAATTCTCAGTGGGGCGGAAGATGAGGTTGAAGACGCAACCGCAGTCCTCTCCCCCTAAACCCCCCCTATTGATTTGATTATTACATGTAGAAACAGAGACTGATGGATACAAAATTCTAAGTACAAATACAGCTGATCTCACAGTTTGCTGCTGATCAACAAACTGCTGCGGACAAGCTTATCTGCTGCGGATAGCTTTATCTGCTGAAGACCAATGTTGCTGCTGATAGGCTTATCAGCAGCATCATTCTCATTCTTGCTGCTGATAGCTATGTTCCTTGAAGACAAATCGTCGCAGCTGTCAATCCATGCCAAGCGTCACTGACAACTTTCTGCAAAAGCAACTGACACACTCAAAGCAGAAGGAACCTCAATGGCACAACCAATGCTCTTCTCCAGACATGCAAGCAATGATGTATAAAGAAGACGCTTCAATAAAGTTAGCTAGTTTAGCTTTAACGTGTATTGTTAGTTTTTGTATAAGAGATCAACGGTCTGTGTTCGATCTGATCCTTAGAATCAAGGGTCTGTCTTGATTCTAAGTTAGTATAAATACTGTGTAAACACTTCATTGTAAGTGTGCTTAATCACAAAGTTTTCATTTGTAATCGTTTATTCACTAAGCTTAATACAACAGTGTTCTTATCAGTATTCTTTCTGTTTACTCGATTGTAATTGTGCAGTTGATATAGTTTCCGCCAATCTCAACTAAGAATAGAACCATCTTGTAATTTCACGATCCTACAAGTGGTATCAAAGCTTTGGCTCAGATTAAACAAATTCACACTTGTTTAATCACTTCTGGTTCTATTCTAAACCCTCTCTTTCATTAAGTCACAAAAAAAAAAAAACAAAGATGGCACAAAGCAATGCGTTTGAAGACATTGGCAGCATCAACAGACCACCAAGGTTGATATCTGGGGAAGACTATGACATGTGGAAAAATCGCATGGAAAGCTTCTTCTGCTATCAGGAGTACAGAATGTGGAAATCCATCAGGGATGGACCATACACTCCCATGGTGGCATCAACTGACTCTGGAGGACCATCAGTTCCAAAGGATCCCTCCAAATACTCAGAAGAGGATATAAAAAGGATGGAGGTGGACTTCAAGGCACTAGGAGCTATCCAAATGTGCCTTCCAAATGAAGTTTTTCACAACTTCAGAAGTCACAAAACTGCTAAAGAGCTCTGGTTGGCTCTTGAAAAGATGTTTGCTGGCTCTGAAGAAGTCAAGGAAAACAGAAGAGACATACTGAAGCAGCAGTATGAAAACTTCGTTTGGAAGGAAGGTGAGTCTCTAACTATTCTATACAACAGATTTACCTATCTTGTAGGTGAGCTGCAGTGCTCAAAGGTTAAGCTAGAGAATGAAGATATTCTCAAAAAGTTCATCAGGTCTCTACCAAGCTGCTGGACACTTTACACAGTGTCAATCAGAAGAACAGAGAATCTGAAGACTCTCCAAATGACTGAGCTCTTTGGAATGCTAAAAACCTATGAGCTAGAGATGATTCAGGCAAAAGAACGAAGCTCAAGCTATCAAAATGCCTCAACATCCACCACCACCTCTGCCCTCCACTCTGACCACTCAAGTCCTAGTTCCATCAACTACTATCCTCCCATTGTCACCCATCTACAAACTCCCACCTCTCAAACAAACAACTCACCATTTCTCCTAGAATCTCCTCCTCAAACATCAACCTCTGCTGCTTTTGTCTCTGGAAACTCAAGCAACATGTTCTTTATCAAGGAGGATCTGGAATGCTTTCATCCAGATGATTTAGAAGAAATGGACATACAGCACTCATATGTCATGCTCTCTATAAGAGCAAAAAGGTTCTACTCTAGAACCGGAAGACCCATTCCAAGTAACAACTCCAACACCAGAGTTGGCTTGGATAAAAGCAAAATAAGATGTTACAACTGTAACCTACTGGGCCACTTTGCTAGAGAATGCAAGGCACCAAAAGCAGATTTAGCTACCACTCAGTCAAGACAAGCTCACCAAGCCCAACCCAGACAGCAACAACACCAAGCTGCTCCTCCAGTTCAAACTGCAGCTTGTGCAGCTGTTGGAACTTATGAGTTCGACTGGAGCTTCCAATATGAAGAACTGCCTGTCAACAATCAAGCACTTATGGCTGACACTACAGAGATACCACCTCAGGTATTTGAACATCTCTGCTCTCAAGCCTGTATTGATAAAGTTCTAGGTTATAGAAAGCATAACCAAAATCTGATAGATCAAAATTAAGAGTTTCACCAAATGAAATCTGAATTCAAAAAGGTTGAAGACAGTTACAAAGAAAAAATTAACTGCCTAAAGAAAGAGATTTCATCATTAAAACATGAACAAACCAATCTTGAAACTCAGATTGATGATCTACTGGTCAAACTAAAAGCTACCAGAGCTGAACTGGCAGAACAGAAAGTTCATATTGAAAAATATGAATTTTCCTCTAAAAAGCTACAAAGACTTTTAGATATTCAAGTCCATGAGAAAGTAAAAACTGGACTTGGGTATAACACTGATCAGTACAAACCTGTTCCTCCACCTGCTGACTACATTGCCATCTACGAACCAAGTTTCGATGTTGCAAATCTTGACTCTGCAAACCGAAATCTTGATCCTTCAACGGATGAACCCTTCATTGTAGAATGCACTACCTCATCGGAATCTGAGTTAACCTACTCAGACCATGATAAAAACCAGTGCATTCCCATCTGAAGCCACTCTGAATAGAGTTGAAGTTCCTGCTGTCCTTCCAGCTATTCCCGTCCCTGTACCATTCAAACCGATCAAGATCAGCTTTCCTCCGGATGGAAGAAGGCTAAACATTGAGAAGGAGCAGACATCAGGACCTACAGACCCCAACCCTCAGTCAAAGCCGATCCCAAAAAGGAAGGTATTTGATATATGTCGTAAGCCTGAAGAAAAAGTTCCATATGTTCAAAAGACCCTAGAAGAAGCCACTTTTGAACATAACAAAGCTCATCCATGGAACTTCAAGGATCTGTTCCAAAGAAAGGACTATGTCTACCTTGCAAGAGACAAACTGGCAAGATCATGCTTTGTGTGTGAAAGATACAACCATACTGCCAGCACCTGCTTTCATTACCTGGAACATCAAAGAAACTCCAAGCATCATGCCTTTGAAAAGACAAACAAAAACAAGAAGGTGAGAAACTATGAGGTCAAAGCAACCAAGTTCAGGGAGTCTCTATCTCCCCCAAGAGTAAAGCTGCCTAAATCTCAACAAACGTGCATCATTTGTGGAAAATCAAACCACTTTGCTGCAAACTGTCAGTTTAACCCCTTCAACCAAATCCTTCATCAAGCTCCTCAAAGACAAAAAGTACTGAAGGATCAATATACAACAGTTGTTAGTCAAGTCAAGCCCAACAAAACAAAGCAGCAGCATTCAGCAGCAACCAAGACTGCTGCTGATAAGCTAAAATCAAAAACTGCTGCTCATCAGGCAAAGCCATCAGCAGCAAGAGCGTCCACTACGGATAAGACAAAATCCAAGGCAAAGAATGCTGACACTTCAACAAAGCCATCAGCAGCAGGATCTACTATTGACAAGCCAGAAACATCAATAAAAAAATCTGCTGATGACAATGCGAAGAAAACTAAAAAATCACCAACAAAGCAATGGAAAGCCAAACCATCTCCAAGCATTGTCATTGGTTCCTTTGACTGCAAACATACTGAAAAGGATAAACTAACAACCATC
The DNA here is from genome assembly GCA_023525975.1 of Smallanthus sonchifolius. Classification (NCBI taxonomy): domain Eukaryota; kingdom Viridiplantae; phylum Streptophyta; class Magnoliopsida; order Asterales; family Asteraceae; genus Smallanthus; species Smallanthus sonchifolius. Next base: position 26,225,758 of record CM042043.1, read on the forward strand.
TTTTTCAAGTCTGCAGACTCTTGGGTTCCTCCTACTAATTAGAAATCTATCATGTGTAGGGACAGCCAGGTCACAAGAATAACACTTGGGTGGTAGATAGTGGTTGTTCCAGGCATATGACAGGCAACAGATCCATCCTCTCAAATTTCAGACACTTCAATGGAGGATATGTTGCCTTCGGAAGTGATTCAAAAGGAGGATCCATTACTGGACAAGGAACTGTGTCCAACGAAAGAATGAGCATTGATAAGGTCAACTATGTCAAAGAATTGGACTTCAATCTCATGAGTGTTTCCCAGGTCTGTGATCAAAAGCATTGGATGCTCTTCACAGATAAAGAATGCTTTGTACTATCTCCAGGCTTATCCACACCCCCTCCGGAAAGCATTCTACTGACAGCCCAGAGAAAAGAAAATCTCTATGTATTGGACATGAATGAGGTCACTCCATCTGGGAGCGTCTCCTGCTTTTTATCAAAAGCCTCAGTTGATAAATCAGCTCTCTGGCACAGGAGATTAAGCCATATTAATATCAAAACCATTAACAAATTGGTGAAGAATAATCTTGTCAGAGGGATTCCTGACAAAGAATTTCAGCTGGAAGATCACTGCATAGCATGTCTAAAGGGGAAGCAACACAAGAGTTCTCATAAGCCCAAGACCTTGAACTCAAATGACACTCCACTGCAACTGCTGCATATGGATCTTTTCGGTCCTACAAATGTCATGTCTATGGGCAAAAAGTCATACTGTCTGGTGATAACAGATGACTACACCAGATTCTCATGGGTATTCTTCTTAAGAACTAAAGATGAAACTGCTGAAATTCTCAAAACCTACATTCTCAGGGTAGAGAATCAAAGCAATCAAAAAGGTGAAGATCATAAGGTGTGACCAGGGCACAGAATTCAAAAACCACACCTTGAATTGTTTCTGTGAAAGCAAGGGGATAGAAAGACAATACAATGCTCCTAGAACTCCTCAACAAAATGGAGTTGCTGAAAGAAGAAACAGAACTCTTATTGAGTCAGCACGATCTATGCTGGCCGACTCTAAACTGCCACTCACATTCTGGGCAGAAGCGGTTAGCACAGCCTGCTATGTGCAAAACCGAGTTCTAATTGTCAAACTCTTCAACAAGACACCCTATGAACTATGGTTCCAAAGAATTCCCTACATTGGGTTTCTAAAACCTTTTGGGTGTCCATGCACAATTCTCATCACACATGGGATTCTTCCTAAGTTTGGTGCAAAATCTGATGAAGGATATTTCGTAGGCTATTCCTCTCAATCAAAGGCCTATAGAGTATTCAACTCAAGAACAAGAATTGTAGAAGAATCTGCAAATGTGGAATGCAGAGAACACATTGTCTATGAGCAGGGAAAAGGACCAAACTGGCTCTTTGACATAGATTCTTTCTCCCAGATATTTGAGCCTCTCACCTTCTCAAACATGGAGTCTACGTCTACACAATCTCCTGCCTCCACTTCATCCACTGACTACAGAATGGATTTTCCCAAATCTTCTCTCAGTTTGAGAAAACCATCAGCTGATCCTCCAGCAGTTGTGGAAGCAATTGAAGCAAGTGAAGCAGGAACAAGACTGTCTGACGTAACCAGCAGCAGCCTATCTGATACTGACAATCTAAATGAAGACTCTTCGGTACATGCTGTAAATGCTGATAATGCTATTGCCGAAAATATTGAACTGGACAATGCTGTTGAAGACTCTTCCACCTTGAATGAAGAGTCCCCTGATCAAAATCAAAGCAATCTGGAAGAAGGGATACAGCTGGAGGTGGTACCAGCACATAGGATCCACAAAGAACATCCTCAAGAGAATATTATTGGCCAAATACACCAAGGAGTTCTCACAAGAAGCAAATCTCATGAGGCCAATATATGCTTGTTTTCATGTTTCCTATCCCAGGTGGAACCCAAGAAGATAGATGAAGCACTCAAACACAGCAGCTGGATTGAAGCAATGCAGGAAGAATTGCTGCAATTCAAGAGGCAGGATGTCTGGAAACTTGTTGATCTTCCACCAGGAAAATATGCCATCGGAACACGATGGGTCTTCAGGAACAAGCAAGACGAGAGAGGCATTGTAGTAAAAAACAAAGCCAGACTTGTAGCTCAGGGCTACACTCAGGAAGAAGGAATTGACTATGATGAAGTCTTTGCTCCCGTTGCCAGACTGGAGGCCATCAGAATCTTCCTGGCATATGCTGCATCCAAGAACTTCACTGTCTATCAAATGGATGTAAAAAGTGCCTTTTTGTATGGGAAGATTGGTGAGGAAGTATACGTCAAACAACCTCCAGGCTTTGTAGATCCCGCACATCCTACTCAAGTATTCAAACTAGACAAAGCTCTATATGGCCTACATCAGGCACCAAGAGCCTGGTATGAAACCTTATCAGGATATCTACTAAGCAACAATTTCAGAAGAGGTGCCATTGACCAGACCTTGTTTATCAAAGATGAAGGGGAGAAATCTTACTAGTTCAAATTTATGTTGATGATATCATCTTTGGATCAACAAGGAAACAACTGTGCAAAGACTTTGAGATTCTGATGCACTCAAAGTTTGAAATGAGTTCAATGGGTGCACTCAATTTCTTTATAGGTCTACAAGTCAAACAGGTCCCAAATGGAATCTTCATCAGCCAATCCAAATATGTAAAAAGCATTTTGGAAAGATTCAAAATGGCTGACTGCTCTGCTGCAAGAACCCCTATGCAAGTTCATCATCAACTAACTCCAGACAAAGATGGTCAAGATACTGATCAACATCAGTACCGTGCAATGATAGGGTCTCTCATGCATCTCACTGCCTCAAGGCCAGATATCATGTTTGCAGTATGTCTCTGTGCACGATTTCAAGCAGCTCCAAAAGCTTCACATCTTCAGGCTGTTAAGAGAATCTTTAGATACCTAAAGGGTGCCTCAAGACTTGGACTATGGTACTCAAAAAATGACATGTTTAATCTGTATGCATTCACTGACAGTGACTATGGGGGATGCAACTTAGATAAAAAGTCCACTTCAGGAGGATGTCAGTTTCTGGGAGGAAGGTTAATTTCATGGCAGTGCAAGAAGCAAACATGTGTTTCAACTTCTACAGCTGAAGCAGAATACATTGCAGCTTCAAGTTGCTGTGCACAAGTCATTTGGATACAAAATCAAATGTTGGACTATGGGATGAATTTTATTGCAACTCCAATTCACATTGACAACATGAGTGCTATCTCAATCACAAACAATCCGGTGAAGTACTCAAAGACAAAGCACATTGACATCAGGTATCATTTCATAAGAGATCAAGCTGAGAAAAAGAGGATTATTCTAACCAAAGTTCATACAAATGAGCAATATGCTGATTTGTTTACAAAACCTTTTGATGAAGCCAGATTTAAATATTTAGTTGAATCCATTGGTATGATGAACTTTGATTAAAATCTTTCTCTAAAAAAAATAAAAAAAAAATAAAAAATTCTATTTTAAAATGTGTTTTGTCTTATGTTGTAAATAAAAGTTATTAGTCAGCAGCACTTTTGCTTTTTAGCTGCTGACAGGTTTAATATTCAGCAGCAAAGGATTTGCCACAGACTGCCTTAAGTTATCAGCAGGAACAAGTTTTCCTGCGGATGGCTTTAAGGCCATCAGCAGCAACATCCCTGCTGCAGATCATTGCTTCTATCAGTAGCAATTAAGGTTGCTGCTGACAGACTTAACCTTCCGCAGCAACCAAGCTTGCAGCGGACAGGCTTATCCATCTACAGCAACCAAGTTTGCTGCTGATGGGTAAATTTAAGTCCAAATTAACTTTTACCCGCTGTAAAAGAAATCAACGTCAGTCTTTACCATGACTGCCTCGGTGCATTACAGCTGTAACAATAAAAGGTAAATAAGGTTGTACGGTACAAGTCATTTTGCTTTTTCTCACCTCTGCCGTTATAAAAACAAAATCAAATTTCCTTACCAACCCTTCACCTTCAGCATCACTTTCTCACAAGTCCCAACCAACCCTCATCCACCAACCTTCAAACCTTCCATCCATGGAAGGATCTCTGGAAATCAATCAGGTACACTGGAAATCAAAATGGGTATACAGTAGAGAAAACGCTGATGGGCCCTCCATGGAAGTATCTCTGTCACACTCTTCTCCAATGCATATCTCAGAAGAAAAGCAAATGGCATCAAGTAAACTCCGCTCTTGCCACCACAAAGAAGAAGGACAAGGTGGAGAGTTGACTCCTTCTGGATGTTGTAATCGGCTAAGGCTCTACTGTTTTTCGGCGAAGATTAGACGCTGCTGGTCTGACAGGATGCCTTCCTTGTCATGGATCTTTGCCTTCAAGTTGTCGATTGTGTCAAAGGATTCGACCTCAAACGTGACCGTCTTACCAGTTAGGGTTTTCACAAAAATCTGCATTTTCGCCGATTCGGAGTGATAAGATGAAGCAGTTTCCAAACCGGGTGACAGTTCAACAATCCCAGCTGATACTGATCTTACACCCTCCACCTCACAACCTGAACAACAGTTTGCTTCTACCATTCGAACCCTTGTGCATACCACTAAGGAGGCACAAGTACAAAGAAATCACTTCACCTCTTTTGTATGTTATCGCTCAACCGGAATACAGGGCCCCGGTTGCGATAACTAGGAAAAGGGGCAAGGAATCTCCTTCTTCTCTTGCCTCAAAGGCCCAAACCCAACCTAACAGCCCTCACTCAGAATCACAACATTCTGGTGAGAATATCATAAGGGACAGCCACATTATTAGGGGAACTCCTTTGGATGTCTCTCTATTAGGATCATGATCACTTCCCGGATCCATAGAACAGCCCCCTGAGCCTTTCCTTTTTTCTTTTGAACTTAAGTGTTGAGGAACCTGATCAAAATGATGTACCTTCTCCAACTGCTACTATCTCGAAGGTACTGATTGACCTTGCTTCCAACACACCCAACCCAAGTTCGTTTACCCTGAAGGTCCACTCTAGGAGCCATGAAAGAGTGGATGTGGAAGAGGCTGTCACTACTGCTGGTCCATCAAATGACCAGGAGGACAGTGGCAACATTGTTAAGATCTCAACCACGGCAACTCACAGTGAGAATGTTTCCTTGGAAACTCCCTTCACTGAGAGGAATCCCAGGTGCCAAGAAACCATGGGTGATGGGGATGAAGAGGCCAGGCCTAAGACCCCATCTGGATCCAAGGATTCCACAGCTGTGGATGAGGACAGACTGTAACTTCATATCTTGAAATTGACGGCCAGGATGGTCATGCTAGAGGCTGAAGTGTCCAAACTAAGACACCAAGTCTCTATGCATGAAGCTCATAAATTCCAAACTTTTCCTACTCTCTCCCTTGTATCAGTGGGCACCTAAACTGACGCTTATTCGCCCACTGATGCACCCAAAAAGGGTGAGATGGTCCCAATAGAGGATATAAGGTTGAATGGCAAGGGTATTTAGGTTAACGACTTTGAAAGGAGGGTTTCCTTAGCGTCGTTATTCCATGTCTTTTGAAGTGAATTCAAGTTACTCCTTGCATTGAGAGGTGTATTGAGATAGTGAGACTAAGAGGTAATCTATCTAGCGAGTACTTTAGTGTTGTTGGAAATAGCTGAGAGGTGATTCGACTAACCGGTGAGTTTTACACGTCCCTTAGGGTTTCCTCTTTGGTCACACCTGGAGAATGATCCGTGATCCATTAGGTCGTCTAATTGTGTCGTATTCTAAGAGCCTGGTTCCATCATAGTTTCCGTATTGGAGAGAATTCTAAGGTACATGTATAGGATTCACGGTCTAGGTAGTGCTTTCACCATTTGTGAGTTCGTCTAAAGTCTGTTGCTTTATATTTGGTTATCGTTAGTTAAAGGTTTCATTAGTTATAATCACAACACAAATCCCCCAATATATTTTAGTTTAGTTAGTTGATTCAGAGTCTAGATAGAGTTGTCACTAGTGTCTCGTGGGTTCGATATCCGAACTTTCATTAGACTTTACTACATTGATCGGTACACTTGCCGGTTGTGTGGTCTAGTATTAGGTTGAGTCTAGATTTATAAATTTAAAGCTAGAGTGTCTAGGTTAAGTTTTATAGTTAGTTTTTATAGATCGTCCAGCACACATCAAGTTTTTGGAGCCGTTGCCGGGGACACTTAGGCGATAGCGTATCTTACTTTGATTGAACTTAACTGTTTATTTGGTCTTATTTGTGTCTTGAGTCGTAGAGCGTCTAGTTGTCCGTGTCTTTCTTTGTTTTTTTAGTGTGTCTAGCTTGTATCTTGAGTCTATCCATTTAATTTTGTCATTATGTGTGATTTCTGTGGAGGACCCCATTTTACTCGTCATTGCCCACATTCACCGGGATATTCTGCAGATTGCTATGATCATTCTTATCCCTAGGTATAACCAATTAAGGAATACAGAACACAAGAGCAGTTGAATGCCTGGTGCAAAGAGGCAAATGAGCAATATGAGAAAGAAATCCAGGCAATAATCGCTCGCATTGGATCACATCGGCCGAAAAATATGGAGCGTGTGATTTATGATCGTGAAGGGAATGTCATCGGAACTGAAACTGCATCAGAAGAAGTGATTCTAGACATTCCATAACTGGAGGAAAAAATGGATGAACTGCAATTCATAGTGACTGAAGGTGAAGCACAAGTCCCATCTCTAGGTAAGTTTCCTGACCTTGATTGCAGAACTGATGAATTCTATACCGATTCTATGCAAGATCACAATGATTGCCATTTTTAAAGCATGTCTAAAGCATATATGTGAAAACATACAATATTCCAAGCGTACAAGTCAATCCTGTAATAGAAAACTAGTTATGCAATCCCACTGATTGCCATTTAAAAAAAAGGGAGTAAGCAGATACTCCAAGTTATAGTTGATACCAAACAAAACCCGCCAAGGTTTTGCGGTAAGTTATAGTTTCGGATTTCCCTATAAATGATCCTCTTAGGTACTACCTTAGGCTTGGGGTGCATGTTAATGAATCGTAAGGCCCCAAACCCGGGAGGCCTCACTTATTGGATTTACACATTCACAACGGTTCTTAAACTTGAATATCAAAATAACGCAGCGAAAAATATTTCATTAAAACATAACATAACGTAACATAACATTGTTAAACATGCGGAAGCGTAAACATTGTTTAAACATAACACAAACGTAAATCAAAACGTAACATGATGCCAGTCTTCATAAGCAGCCGGGTAACTCTTCATCGCTAGCCAAGTATTACCGTCCATCCTCGCAACCTGCCTTAACCTGAATATGCATACTAAAAAGTCAGCTACGCTGATGAGTTCTAGCTTTACATAAAACTTTCGCATAACCATTTGCCAAAAAATTTTCGTTCATTTATTTAATAAAAGTGTACGTAAATCATGCAATAACATAACATTAAACATAAGTCAACAATAAACCTAATCTGCGCCTTTTCGTAACCGTCAATTCCTCATTACAGCACGGTACATCATAGAGTACACGCACCGACCTTGAGCATGGTGCTTCATAGAGCACACGTACCCACATTAACCATTCGTAACCGTCAATTCCCTTCAAGCATGGCATCCCAAAGGATAGCACGTACCAAACCTTAAGTACTATTCCCTCACGGAGAATGGTACCTCATTAGGGATCCCGGTAATCCCCCATTGGTGACCGTCATCACCCCTTTTCACCCAGTTGTACAACCATTGGCTAGCCACAAATGGTGAAAGGGGTGACGACGGTCACCAATGAGGGATTACCGGGATCCCTAATGAGGTACCATTCTCCGTGAGGGAATAGTACTTAAGGTTTGGTACGTGCTATCCTTTGGGACGCCGTGCTTGAAGATAATTGATGGTTACGAATGGTTATTGTGGGTACGTGTGCTCTATAAAGCACCATGCTCATGGTCGGTGCGTGTACTCTATGAAGTACCGTGCTGTAATGAGGAATTGACGGTTACGAAAAGGCGCAGATTCGGTTTATTGTTGATTTATGTTTAATGTTATGTTATTGCATGATTTACGTACGCTTTTATTAAATAAATGAACGAAATGTTTTTAGCAAATGGTTATGCGAAAGTTTTATGTAAAGCTAGAACTCACCAGCGTAGCTGATTTTTTAGAATGCACATTCAGGTTAAAGCAGGTTGCGAGGATGGACGGTGATGCTTGGCTAGCGATGAAGAGTTACCCGGTTGCTTATGAAGACTGGCATCATGTTACGTTTTGATTTACGTTTGTGTTATGTTTAAACAATGTTTACGCTTCCGCATGTTGAACAATGTTATGTTACGTTATGTTATGTTTTAATGAAGTATTTTCCGCTGCGTTATTTTGATATTCAAGTTTAAGAACCGTTGTGAATGAGTAAATCCAATAAGTGATGCCTCCCGAGTTTGGGGCCTTACAAGTTGGTATCAGAGCAATAGTATGAGAGATTTGGACACTCCTAGTGTCTGAACTTAAACTGTGAATGGGACTAAAAGTGGATGCCAGTACGGGTAACTCGAGCCACAACATCAGGTATGAAGGTAGATTGTATATTTACTTATATAGTATGCCTTAGAAGTGTTAGGTTAGGACTTGTGTTCTAATGGAATCACAAAGGTGGTCAAATTGAAATCGGGAGGTAGTGTAATGGTTAATTAAAGATGGCTAGTGTATATTAACATCTTACAGTGCTTGTTGAATTATATTTGTTAACTAGCGTGATGACTTTGGATTCCTTGTCTTATAGAACGAAATGGCGAGAAGAGGAAACGGAAGGCGTGGTGGGGGTCGTACCGAAGGCCGAAATGGTGGGCGTGGCAGGACCCCTACGCGCCAAGAGTATAGTGAAGAAGGAAGTGTCCACACTGAACCGTCGGTTAGTGTGCATGGAACTGAGTAGACACAGGTTGAAGAACAACCTTTCACTTTTGAACCAGAAGTTAGAGCAGCTCTAGCACGTGAATTCACAGAGTTGATGAACACTTCTTTGCCAGGTCTGTTGGCAGAAGCGTTGAAGAAAGCTAATGGGGAAGGTGGGTCTAACAAGGCTACTGGTGCCCAGAACAACGAGATTGACAACGCACCACCTGCTCGCTGATGCGACTATAAGTCCTTTAAAGCACATGACCCACCGGTCCTGACTGGAAAAAAAGACGCAATGACTACGTTTGACTGAGTAATCCGTATGGAATCCACCATTCGTCTCAGCGAATGCCGGCCAGATCAAATGGTGAAATTTTCAGCTAACTCCTTAAGAGAAGAAGCGTCCCATTGGTGGGAGGGAGTGCGACAAGCTAAGGGAGATACGGCAGTTGACTCTATGTTATGGAATGATTTGAAGGCACCTGTTATCAAGAATTTTTGCCCAAGGAACTAAATTGAGAAGGTGGAGAGAGAATTTCTTAATTTAAAGGCTGGTAACATGACTCACCGTCAATACACCACCCGGTACAATGAGTTGGCACGTCTGGTGCCACATCTGATCACTACCGAAGAGAGAAAGATTGCTTGTTATATCCAAGGACTACCGGACAAGGTCCGCACCTTTATTAAAGCAAACACCCCTACCACCTTCGATTCGGTGGTGGAACTCAATGGTGTGGTGTATGATGATCTAGCATTAAACGATGCCGCCATTGAGGAACCAAAGAAGAAACCGAGCTTCTCAAACACGCGAATTGTGGAAAGATGTTTGGGGCTCGCGAAAAGAAGGCTCGGGTGGATGAGCCGACCATTTGTAAGAAATGTGGAAAGGAGCATGCAGGTGAATATAGACTGGGATCTAACTTGTGCTTTAAGTGTGGCAAGACCGGGCACTACTTTCGTGAGTACCCACAACACTTCAAGTGCTATAACTGTGGGGATGCCGATCATCTGAGTAGGGAATGCCCGAAACAAAAAATGGGCGAAACTGGGAAAGGGAAGAGTACCGAGAAGAAAGATGAGAGGCCTCGGGCAAAGACTCGAGCGTACGCACTGACGCAGGACCAAGCCAGAGTAGACCCCGACGTAGTGTCAGGTACGTTCATCCTTGACCATACTTATGTTTCTGTAATTTTTTATTCGGGTGCCGGTAAAAGTTTTATATCAACTACTTTCTGTAAACGGGAAAAATGCACAGTTAGTAAGATAGAAAGGGCCTTTAGTGTAGAACTGCGAGAGTGACCGTGGTAGTTGATAACTCCATGATAAAGATAGAGGGCCGTAGGTTTCCTGTCAGACTGTTTGTCATGGTTTTGGGTGGATTTGATGTAGTGTTGGGTATGGATTGGCTAACCGCCAATGAAGCGCAAATTATATGCAAGCGAAAGATAATCCGACTCAAGGCTCCAGATGGTGGTGAGGTCAAAATTCTTGGAGATCATGATGCTCTAATGCCTAATATTATATCGATGATTAAGGCAGCAGATTACTTGAGGCGTGGATGCCAGGCTTATCTGGTGTACGTGATTAACAAGTGCAAGGAAGCAAAGGAACTAGATGATGTACCCGTGGTACGGGAGTACCCGGAGGTGTTTCTAGAGGATTTTCCTGGAATACCACCTGACAGAGAGATCGAATTCTGAATCGACTTGGTAGCAGATGCCCAGCCCGTGGCTAAGGCTCCATATCGACTAGCACCAGTGGAGATGAAAGAACTTATGACCCAATTAAACGAATTGCTTGACAAGGGATTTATACAACCAAGCATCTCGCCTTGCGGTGCTCCGGTGTTGTTTGTAAAGAAAAAGGATGGTTCCATGAGAATGTGTATCGACTACAGAGAGTTGAACAAACGAACCTTGAAGAACAAGTACCCTCTACCAAGGATTGATGACTTGTTCAATCATTTACAGGGCACAAGTTGGGTCTCGAAAATCGACCCTCGATCCGGATACCATCAGCTGAAGGTAAGGGAAGAAGACATACCAAAAACCGCGTTTCGCATGCGTTATGGACATTTCGAGTTCCACGTGATGTCCGTCGGATTGACGAATGCCCCTGTAGCATTCATGGATTTGATGAATAGAATCATTCAAAACAATTTTGGGTTCAAACTTAGGGTTTCCGCTTTTGATTCCGTAATTAAACGATCCCAAACCCGTTGTTTTTGCAATTAAAACCCATCCCAGACTCGTTCTGTCAACCGATACTGGATCGATCGATAATTGTGTTCATCGATGATATCCTTATCTACTCCAAGAATGAGAGTGATCACGCGTGTCACTTAAAGGAGGTGTTGGAAGCTTTGAAAAAGGAGAAACTGTATGCTAAGTTTTCCAAATGCGCGTTCTGGCTTAGGGAGGTCCAATTCCTTGGTCACGTCATTAACCAGAACGGCATTATGGTTGACCCATCAAAGATAACGACGGTAAGATATTGGAATATTCCTAAGACGCCAACTGAAGTCCACAGTTTCTTAGGATTGGCAGGCTACTATGGGAGATTCATTCAAGATTTTTCAAAAATAGCTTCGCCGTTGACCAAGTTGACACGGAAAGAGGTGAAGTATGAATGGGGTTCGAATCTGAAGAAGCATTAAAGAAACTGAAGGAGAAGTTGACCCAACCCTAGTCTTGGCCCTTCCCGAGGGCAATGAAGACTTGGTTGTATACTCTGACGCTTCGGGTCAGGGATTGGGGTGCGTGCTTATGCAACACGGGAGAGTGATCGCCTATGCATCACAACAATTGAAAGTTCACGAAGTCAATTATCCGACTCATGACTTGGAACTTGCTGCCGTTGTGTTTGCATTGAAGATCTGGAGGCACTACCTTTACGGAGTGAAGTTTACCATTTACTCTGACCACAAAAGTTTGAAGTACTTCTTCGAACAAAAGGAACTGAACATGAGGCAGAGGCGATGGTTAGAAATTTTGAAAGAATACGATTGTGAAATCGTATACCATCCTGGAAAGGTGAATGCGGTGGCTGACGCTCTAAGCCGAAAGGATGTGCCTATTCCTATTAGAGTAAAAGCTTACCAATTGGTGGTGACACCGGATGTGATGAGGGAAATCGAGAAGGCTTAGGATGAGGCACTTAAGGAAGAAAATATAAAGAAAGAGAGGATGGTGGGATAACTGGTCAAGTTGGAATACAATACCCTTGGTGTGAGGACACGTTTTCGTTGGGTGTGGATACCTATGGGCGGCGAGCTTAGAACCAATATCCTGGATGAGGCTCATAAGTCTCGTTACTCTATCCATCCCGGTACCAACAAAATGTACCAAGACCTGAAGAAGGACTACTGGTGGCGTGGAATGAAATATGAGGTGACAAAGTATGTAAGCAAGTGCTTGAATTGCTCACAAGTAAAGGCCGAACACCAGAAACCGTATGGAAAGATTCAACCACTTGAGATACTGGAATGGAAGTGGGAACACATTACCATGGACTTCATAACCAAGCTACCTCGCACAGCTAAAGGACATGATACCATTTGGGTGATTGTGGATCGGTTGACGAAGAGTGCTCATTTCCTACCTATCCGCGAGACGTTCTCGTCGGAAAGGTTAGCGGAGGTATTTATTAATGAAGTAGTAGCATGGCATGGGGTGCCTTTAACGATTGTATCTGACCGGAACACACGATTCACATCGATGTTCGGGAAAAGATTTCACGAGGCGATGGGCATGAGACTTAATATTAGTACGGCATACCACCCGTAAATGGATGGTCAGTCTGAAAGGACCATTCAGACGCTTGAGGATATTCTCCGTGCTTGCATTATCGACTTTGGTGGCAGTAGGGACAGTTATCTGCCGTTAGCTGAATTCTCCTACAACAACAGTCATCACACGACGATAGGAATGCCGCTTTACGAAATGTTGTATGGGAGAAAATGTAGGACCCCGGTTTACTGGGGTGAGATTGGACAGAAGGAATTAGGAAGTCTTGAAGTCGTACGAGAAACATCGGAAATTTTTGATCAAATCAAAGCAAGAATGAAGGCCGCTCAAGATCGTCAGAAATCCTACGCGGATAAATGATGAAGGCCTATTGAGTTTAACGTTGGGGATCGCGTAATGTTGAATGTATCGCCCTGGAAGGGGATTATACGATTCAGGAATAGAGGAAAGTTAAGTCCGAGGTTTATCGGACCATTCAGAATAGTGTCACGGGTTGGTGAAGTCGCTTATCGGTTGGAGTTGTCCGATGAGTTAAGTGGGATCCATCCTACCTTCCACGTGTCACACTTACGAAAGTGTTTGGCGGATGAATCGGCTCACATACCACTTACTGACATCAAGGTCGACAACCGCCTTAACTACATTGAAGAACCCATTGCTATCTTAGACCGAAAGGAGAAACGTTTACGTAACAAAGTGATCCAATTGGTTAATGTCCAATGGAAGAACCGAAAGGGATCGGAGGCTACATGGGAAACGGAGACGGAAATGAGGGAGTCGTACCCTTATCTATTTGACCTATGATAGGTTCTGAGAACGAAACCTATTGTAACATCCCAAAAATAAAATGAGAAATAAAGATAACAGGTTCAAAGTGGAACGAACGGAATGAATAAAGCCCACGGGCCAGGCCAGGCCGGGTGAGCATGGGAAGGGAGGGGGAGGCGAACTTGAGGGAGGTTTATCCCTTAAATAGCATAAACCTTCCTCATTTCTCTCATTTGCAACTTCTAGAGAGAGAAAACCGTAGAGAGGGCTCGAACTCGCGACCTATTTGGAGCCAGCGCATAGGCTTACCGAACCAGCTTCAGTTTTTGATTCAAAGTGCAGTAAAGAAGTTTATATTAGATCGTGGTCTGCTCTCCTTCTTCCCCAGTTCATCCAATTGCAAGCCCTAACTCCGAATCAAAACGATTAAACATGGATTTGCAATCAACTAGTTGGGGCTTTTGATCAGGATGTAAAAACGAGTAAAGGGGTAAGATCCTTGCTTAATTTTTGGACTGGATTGAAGAAAAAAAACAAGTTAATGTTTGCTGTTGGTAATCGCGACCGAGAGGAGGCACAGGGACGAGTTCGAGCATAGTTTGAGTTGAAATCGATTGCAATGAGATGTAGGGACTTCAAAGTATAATTAATACACACGTTACAAACTCAAATCGGTTGGATCCACGTGACTTTGAAAGAGATTTAAGGGTTCGAACACCCTATAACCGAAGCCTCTTAATGACCATAAAAGCCTCTAGTTTTCCATCAATAACTGATGTTTTCAGGTTCCAATCGATTGCAATTGCATGACACAATGATTTGGGAAAGACTTAATGTCGTAATCTCAGTGATTTGAAGGTTTCCACATTGATTTTGACTTTCTCAAGTCAAAATCTTTTCTTGGGAGTACATGTTCAGGGTTCACACACCAAGTCCAGCTTTGGGGGTTCAACTAACTTTGAAAAGGTCAGAACTTTAGATTGGGGGGGTTCAATGCAATACTTTGGTAAAGTGTCTGATTAAATTAGTTATAAAGTTTACATTTAGTAAGCTTATAAAATTTGGACTTATATATCATATTAACTATCATAACTATCATCTTTTTATAAAAACTTATATATATATATATATATATATATATGTTACGGATTAAAATTCAGAGCAGGATCCTGAGCAACATGTGATCCAAGATCCGATATCCAAGATCCGATATCACGATAAGGTCAGTATCCTGAATATTACTAACGGCTACTTGTTTATTACTTTATTATTCGCAGAAAAAACGTGTGCAACCACTAACACCTAAAGACTCGGATGTGGAGCTAGAAAAAACGTGTGGAATGTGCGTAGAAGGCTTTACAACGGTCATATGGGAAGATAGAGCAAAAGACTATAATTTCGGATAGTTAGTTATGCTTATTTTTTGTATTTAATACGCCATGGATCGTTTAGAGACACACAACACCCGCACTCACAATCATTGTAACACTTAGCAAACGATCTCAATTGGTTGTCTTTGTACTCAACAGTTTCTAGTTTTATAAAATTCATCAAGGCAGTCCGACTTTCGTCGGCCTCCGAGGTTTTGTGCCGGAGATCATCAAGGATCAATGGCTTTCCACGTAAACTACCGTGTCAACCTTTACCTTTTTACATTGTTTCATATTGATTTCACAAAGAACTCTACCTCACTTTCGAAATTTGGTTACAAAGTTAGTTCACATAATTTTTACCCAAAACAATTTGGCGCCCATCGTGGGGCAAGTGTTGCTTTTTATCTTCAAATCTTTATTAAAGTTTTTGTTTAATCATTATCTTTCGAAACTGATTTCAAAAATGTTGTCCCAATCTAAAAACGTCTCTGTCTCTGCTCCATCTTCAACCTCCGGGCTAGTCAGCCCTATTCCTCCTCCTCCATCATTCCAGAAAAAGAATGATTTTCAGCAGAAGAAAACTATTCCTGCAGGTTTTTCGGGATCCGGAATATCCGCTTGCCCACCTGTACTCGTTTCAAATGATGAACTTCTCAAAGTATTCTCCGAAGTAAAGCAGCAGATGGAACAACAGAAAAAGACTAATCAAGCAATATTCAGAGAGCTTAAAAGGATCAAAGACTCAAAGAAACCTATGGAAGTAACAACTCCATTGCAACCAAGGGTGTAGGTCCCGGGATCCTCGTTACACATTGGAGATAACAAGGACCTGTTCTATGATTTGTGTGGGAACCAAGAAACGAGACAGAGAAACACGAACAAAGATAAAAGATAATGAAACGACACGTAATCCATAACATAGAAGTCATCCCGTATTACAGACTACATACCGAAGGAGCACACATCTCTCATCTAAGCTCACGGTCCAGGGGTCGGGAGAGCTCGTCCCGACCCGGACACCTCTCAACCTAGTTCCAGAGTTCCACCTACAAATGAAGACAAGTCTTCTATTTATAGGGGCAGGAACACTACCTGCGTACTTGACAAGTACGCAAGACTAAACTGGTGTGCATGCTAAGTACTCAGGAACACCCTCCTGCTTACTAGCCACGTACACCGATACATAGAAGTTTACCTATAGTTACAAAAACATGCTTCTACAAACTCCCTCTTAACTATAGCATCAAATTCTATCTATCACTAACACTGATAATCGTCAGTTTACAAAGAATGTCCTAACAGACTCCCTCTAAACTAATGACATCAAGTGTCGTCTGGCGAGACTTGATCTTCTGGCATTCCAATTGAGATATTCAAATCTTCAAACTTCAGTATTCAGTTGCCGAGTGATGACAAACCCGACTCCCTCTTAACTGTAGCTTTCATTGTAGACCAAACCAAGTGCTTCAATAAGAACCAACTAACCCAACACAACTCATTTTAGTTCATCCTCTCAGTAGTAGCTTGATCCACCCTGACTTAGAACTCTGAGTATGACAATGTCTTCCTAACCAGGTAACAATAGTAGACTAAGACAACTCCAAATCAGCTGGCATATGATAGAGAGTTTGAATTTCCAATAATCTGCATCAAACTAATCAGCTCCCATAGGAATTCCAGTAAGATAAACTTAAGTCTTCACAACAGATGTGTCCAACTCTATCCTGTATCTTCACGAGTCAACCAAATTCCCGAAGATGTTCATTTCCAATATCCCCTTTCAGTTTAAGCTCCATCTGACTAGACCAGAAACAAGGGTATGTTTCCTATCCCATCGGCCAATGATAAAAGGTTCCATCTTCAACTAATAATCCAACGGATATCTAGCTTCATCCTGAAAACACTTGATAGAATCAAACACAAAATCATGCTCAGCAGTGATCACCTTATATCTACAGTCCAACATTCTTCAATTAGATCTTCATTCCTGGTTCACACTTCCTAATCTGTATACGTTCACCGCGGTGAAGTTCCATAACTAGGTTGTCTATCTGGATTCCGCCCAGATCCCAAATGAGAAATCCCATCTTAATTGAATCACATCAAATCTTGAACACAGGCTTGACCAATAAGCACGAAAAATATAGTTTACACGAGAAATCACGATTGATGATACATTTATTTTTATCCCCCTCATTTCTCTGTAAACTATGACCAGCTTCATCATCACTTCACTCAAATCCTTAAAAAGCACAACTAGCCAACTCTAGGATTTTATTCTTTTATTCCTTTACAAAGATCCAAAACAGCAAATCCTTGGGTTCAAGTTGTTCCAGTATTCATCTCCTATTAAAGAAGTATCCCGGATACTCGTACTCCACACATTCAGGTTTGAATACCTAAACAAGATGATTCTTTTTCCAAAAGACCCAAAGCAGCCACATCTTCACAAATAGAACGAGACCTTTAGCCGATGACGACCCAATTGCTCCCATTAGTTCAGCATTCATACCCTATTAAATAAGTATCTCGGATACTCGTAGCCCACATTTTCAGGTATGAACACTCAAACGATGTATGACAAGTGGTATCATCCAACAAAAATCTCGTCCGTGTTTCGCCAAGCCACATCGTATACAAATTTTGGTCTGGAAAAACCAAAATTACTATCTTCTCAAAAATGGCCCGAAACACGCGTATAATTTTTTTTTTGAATCCCATATGCTAGTTCATGAGTACTTAGTAAATACGCACATAAAGAGTGTTCATGCGTATTTAGTAAATACGCAAAGCCAAGTAGCCATGCATACTTGCTAAGTGCGCAGAGAAATGCTCTTGCGTACTTAGCTAAGTATGCAAGTCACTTCTCATGCATACTTACTAAGTACGCAGAAAAGGTGATTCTGCGTACTTGTTCAGTACATCAGTGTTCTTGACGGATCTTGAGGAGAATGCTCGAAAAGTGATGGATCGGAGAAATTAATGCTTCCAAAAGCTTAGAAATCATCATCTAACAAACCCTTAGCCTTCTAAACACCAAATGAAGTGATAACAAACTCGATTTTAAGGATTATAGGTCTGAAAAAGTACGAACTCGTATCTGCCCAAAACCCTAAAAAATCGAAACTGGAACACAAATCAACGAACACCGAGGCTCTGATACCACTTGTATGTCCCGTGGAGCCTCGTCGCGCAGAGGAGATAACACGGACTTGTTCTGTGATTTGTGTGGGAACCAAGAAACGAGACAGAGAAACACAAACAAAGACAAAAGATAATGAAACGACACGTAATCCATAACATAGAAGTCATCCCGTATTACAGACTACATACCGAAGGAACACACATCTCTCATCTAAGCTCACGGTCCAGGGGTCGGGAGAGCTCGTCCCGACCCGGACACCTCTCAACCTAGTTCCAGAGTACCCCCTACAAATGAAGACAAGTCTTCTATTTATAGGGGCAGGAACACTACCTGCGTACGTGACAAGTACGCAAGGCAAAAGCCTTGCGTACTTACTAAGTACGCAGGGTTTGGTCATGTGTACTTGACAAGTACGCAAGGAAAAATCCTTGCGTACTTACTAAGTACGCAGGACCAAACTGGTGTGCAGGCTAAGTACTCAGGAACACCCTCCCGCGTACTAGCCACGTACACCGATACATAGAATTTTATCTGTAGTTACAAAAAACATGCTTCTACAAAGAGCTTTGAACTTTGACTATCCAGGATCTTCAAGGATCCATTAGGGAGATTTCCTACCCATGCAGACCGGAGTCACAACTCTTGGTCCGACTGCGGCTACCAGAGTTACTACAACTCAAGATCTTGGATTTACCCCGGGATCATCTCTCAGAGATATCGGCATGGGTAACACACTCAATAATTTTTCAAATGCTAACGAATCTGTGTAGGATACAGGGATCACTCATTCCATGGCGAAAGAATTGAAAAAGCTGAGAGAGATGATTTCCAGTGTACCTGGAGTGGTACAACCCATACCCGAGATGTCCGCTACCAACCACAGGACCTCTAGATTCGCTCTTCCAATTTGTGATGCTGAGATCCCAAAGCGTTTTCAAACTCCTAACATGTAGCTGTATGATGGGATAACGGATCCTGAGGAGCATGTGGCACAATATAGAGAAAGAATGGAGATCAACCCCATTCCCTTGGACCTGAAAGAGGCTTGCTTATGCAAAGGCTTCGGTTCTACCTTAACAGGATCAACCCTAAAATGGCTACTTAATGTTCCTCCATACTCTATTACTTCATTTGCTCATTTAGTTAACCTGTTTAATAGTCAATTCTCTTGCAGCAGAACTTTTGAAAGATTGAAAAGTGACTGTACAGGGTAATTCAAAATCCTGGAGAATTCCTCCGAGATTATGTCAGCAAATTTGGCAAAGAATCCCTGGATATCCCGAATGTTGACGTAGCCACAACAGTCCAGGCCTTCAAAATAGGATTGAGGAAAGATTCTCAATTCTATGAAGACCTTGTTATGAACCCTTGCAGGAATCTTGACGAAGTCAGAAACAGAGCACTAAGGTTCATCAGACTCGAAGACGATAAGAAGATTCAACAAAGGATGGATGCTCCGACCAGTTATAGTCAACTTAATCGGAAGACTGAAACTGCACCCTTCAAACCATATAGATCCAAGCCATATTCCAAACCTGATAATCACATAGTCAATGTTGTGGAAGATGACGAGGAGGAAGAAGAATATCCTAAGTTATCTGAATACTGTTTTTCGCTTGACACAACTGGTTTGCTATATGCCATGCAGGATCTTGGAGAAAAAGCCAGGTGGCCCCGTAAATTCGAAAAGAATACCGGGGGCAAAGACAAGTCCAAATGGTGTGCCTTCCATGAAGATTTCGGACATATCACTGAGGATTGCATTGCCTTGCGTAAAGAGATAAGTTATCTCTTAAGCAAGGGATATCATAAGGAATTTCTGGGCAAGGGAAAGAAGCAAGTCATGGATCATGACAAAATGTCGCAAAGAGCCAAATCTCCGCCACCCGATGCTAAGGTAATAGGTTTTATTTCTGGTGGTTCTGACATTTGTGGTACCTCTTACTCCACAGCTAAAAGAAATGTCAAGGAAGCTAAAATAGATAAAGGTGATAGACCCCTCAGAACTTCCAGTCTAACAGAAGAAAAGATAATCTCCTTCAATGAAGATGACAAGGATAATGTGCAAGATTCTCATCATGATGGTCTAGTGATCACCCTATATGTTGCAAATCACTTCATTCGAAGAAATGATGTATTAAAAAGAATGGGGATCCCGGATTCCAAGATTATCTCCAAATCTGCAGTACTAGTGGGATTCAGCTGAGAGGTCAAAAACACAGTCGGAGAGATAGAACTTTCAATATATATCGAAGGGGTAAACACTATACAAAAAATTTGCATAATTGATTCGCTATCATGTTACAATGTTATACTAGGGAGACCCTAGATACATGATATGAAAGCGACACCCTCAACATACCAACAATGTGTCAAGATGCCAACTCCTTGGGGAGTAGTAAAAATCAACAACGATCAACAAGATGCGAAAGATTGTTATACTTCCTCAATGAAAGCATCAGTGAAGACCAGCTAAGCATAGCAATTAAAGAAAAAGGCTAGTGACATCCTAGAAGCCAAGGAGCAGGATGTTAAGGAATTATCGCTAAGTCGAGAGGATCCTGACGTCAAGGTACTTATTGGAACCAGTATCCCAGAAGATATTGAGCAAAGCCTCACAAAATTACTAAAGAGCAGAATTTCAACTTTTGCTTGGAAGCATGATGACATGACAGGTATTTCTAAAGATATTATAACACATAAATTAGGACTTGATAACAGTTTCAGGCCTATACACCAAAAAAAGAAGAAAATTCGCTCCAAAAAGAAATACAGTCATCTAAGAAGAAGTTGAGAGATTGTTAAAAGCAGAAATGATTAGGGAAGTAAAATTCCCAAGATGGCTAGCCAATGTAGTAGTGGTCTAGAAGAAGAATGGGAAATGGAGAGTTTGTGTAGACTTTACATATTTAAACAAATCATTTTTGAAAGATCCCTTCCCTCTACCATATATAGACTCAATGGTGGATGCTACAACAGGCCATGAAATGTTAACCTTCATGGATGCCTCGTCAGGATTTCAGCAGATCTAGATGGAACCCTCTGACCAGGAGGATACTGCCTTCATGACTCCGACAAGTATCTATTGTTATATTGTCATGCCTTTTGGTTTAAAAAATGCAGGTGCTACATACCAGAGGCTAGTAAACATGATGTTCAAAGATAAACTTGAAGACACCATGGAAGTCTATATTGATGACATGGTGGTGACGTCGAAGAAAGCTGAAGATCATCCCATGGATCTTAAAGAAACATTGGACATCCTAGATCATTATAACATGAAGCTAAACCCTTCCAAATGCCACTTTGGAGCAGATCAAGGCAATAATCAACCTGAAATCCCCAGCGAATACCAAAGATGTCCAAAGGCTGACTGGTAGAGTAGCAGCACTCAATAGATTTATCTCAAGATCCTCAGAGAGGTGTAAAGAATTTTATGATATCCTAAAGAAAAACAAAATATTCGAATGGGAAGAAAAGCATGAGCAAGCACTACAAGCACTAAAGGAATATTTATCTACAGCTCCTTTACTAATGAAACCTGAAGATGGCGAACCATTATCATTATACTTAGCAATATCTGGACATTCTGTAAGTGTTGTCTTAGTTAAAGATCATGAAGGTCAGCAACATCCGGTATACTATGTAAGTAAAAGTCTACTTCCGGCAGAAACCACGTATTCTCATTTAGAAAAATTAATATTAGCTTTAATAATGGCATCTACTAAACTTAGACATTATTTTGAGACTCATGCTATACATGTTAAAACTAATTATCCAATTAAGTGTGTTTTGAGAAAGCCGGAAATGTCTGGAAGAATGGCTAAATGGTCAGTCAAACTCGCGCATATGATCTCAAATATGAGCCCAGGACAGCAATAAAATCTCAAGCACTCGTAGACTTTGTGGATGATTTCAGCAGTGATATCCAACAAGAGGCAGATCTCGAAGTTCAACAACTAGAGGAATCAAAGGATAAATGGATTCTATTCACAGACGGTTCATCTAATATAAGAGGTACAGGTCTTGGAATCATACTAAAATCGCCACAAGGGGACATACTACCCCAGTCAATAAGCTATGAGTTCCAGGCAACCAACAACGAGGCAGAGTAAGAGGCGCTGATAGTAGGGTTACAACTTGCTTGTGATATGAAGATCGATATATGTAGATTCACTATTGATTACTAACCATTTCAATGGCTCTTATGCAGCAAAGGGTGAAAGGCTAATCAAATACCTCGAGATAGTTAAACAATTATCTGTGAAATTCAAAATCTTTAACATAGTACAGGTACCAAGGGAAGACAACGCTGAAGCTGATGCCTTAGCAAATATTGCCTCAACACTCAAGATCCCGAAAGGAACCACAATACCGATTATACATATCTTAAATCCAGCAATTGAAAGGAAGAACGAGGTATCCAATAAAAATATGAAGAAGTAGATACTCGGGATCCGAAACCAAGCCAAAGATCCTGGATCCGACCTATTATAAAATATTTACAGAATGGAGAATTCCCGAAGGATGAGAAAAATCAAAGGGCTTTTCGTATTAGAATATCTTGTTTTATAATATTAGATGGCGTTTTGTACAGAAAATCTATTGCAAGTTCTTATTTGAAATGTTTAGAAGATCCTGAAGCACTTAAAGTCCTCAGAGATATACACGACGGCAATTGTGGGAATCACACTAGGGGCAGAGCACTCTTCTCAAAGATCCTAAGGACATGATACTATTGGCCAACCATGAGGAAAGATGCCATGAAGTATTCCTTAAAGTGTGACGCATGCCAGAGACATAGCAACATCCTTCACCAGCCAGCAGAACCCTTGTACCCAATTATTCTTCGTGGCCATTTATGAAGTGGGGAATGGATATAGTTGGCAAGCTCCCAAAGGCACCAGGAGGAAAAGTATTTATGTTAGCCATGACAGACTACTTCTCCAAATGGATCGAAGCCGAAGCATTCGTTCAAGTCAGAGAAAAGGAAGTTATATCCTTTATCAAGCGCAACATCCTGGTGAGATTCGGTATCCCAGCGAAAATAACATGTGATAACGGATCTCAATTCATTGGCAAAAGAACAACCATCTTTTGTGCTAGCTGGGGAATTAAGTTGATAACTTCTACCCTTGTGCATTCTCAAGTCAATGGACAAGCGGAATCTAGCAACAAGATTATTATCAAAAACCTCAAAAAGATATTGGAAACAAAGAAAGGGAAATGGGCTGAAGAACTGCCATTTTCACTATGGGCGGATAGAACAACTGTAAAAAATGCAACGGGTCAAACCCCTTTCTCTTTGGTGTTTGGCACTGAAGCTATGATCCCTACAGAGATGGTTATCCCTACAGCCAGAACCAGTCTTCAAACTCAGAAAAATAATAGTGAAACTCTCTCAAATGATCTTAATACTATTGATGAAATCAGAGATCTTGCCAAAGTTCATATTGCAGCCAATCAGCAAAGGATAGAAAGGTCATATAACAAAAATATAAGGATCAGGAGATTTCAAGTGGGTGATCTCGTCTTGAGAAAAGCATTCCAAAACACCACTAATCCTAGCGACAGAAAACTCGCGCCAAAATGGGAAGACCCATATTTGATTGATTCAGAGGTAGGAAAAGGTGCTTATTGGCTAGTAACTCTGGAAGGAGATATATTACCAAGATCCTGGAATGCTATTCATCTAAAAACCTACTTCATGTAAGTTAGAATTCATATTCTAACGTAGAACGGTACGTATTCTTTCCATTTCAATTAATTTTATTATCATTCCATATCAATATACTGACTTGAGCATCGGAGGGGTGTTAGCCTAGCTAACATCCACCTTCACCAAGAGTTCCTGTCTTGCAGGAAGTATCTCCAGGGATCCCGACACAAGACAGAGATTGGTCATTTCTCCTACGTTAAGGTATCCTGCATACCTTCTAAGGTTTAAAGGTTTTCACCTTTCTACGAATTGAGTTTAAACACTCCGCCAGTTGTGCACGATGTTCGAGTATAGTTCAAGGTGATACGACCAGACCATGTAAAAGTGGATGACGTTTTCATCCTGGAATTGTTATTATTGTTATAAATGCATACTATTTTAGGCCAAGCCCAATATGTATGGGCTTTAAGGTTTTATTATTGTATCTCTATATATATGATGTATGTGATGATGATGGAAAAATGAATAGAATCGGTTTCCCTCTCATACTTTCTCTGTCATATTTTATCACGTTATCAGCACAAGAGATCGTGCTCTCTCTAAAAACCCTAGTTTCTCGTCATCACCAACATGACATCGCTCAAAATTATATCTCAATAATCCTCTCCGATATCGTGTTTACTGGCTTATTCCGGTTGATCCTCATTGAGAAGAGCGCTTCTTTTCTGACCCCTTTTTCATGGACGTACAAGTAACTTCTGTTTTGAATATATATATATATATATATATATATATATATATATATATTCTGTTTATGACGTTATTATATAATATGTATGCAATTTTCCGTTTGCCTGCAAATTTGCTTAATTGCAAACTTGCCTATGAGAATTTTTTATGCATTTATTATGGAGTTTCACATGATATGGAGTTACCGTAATACATGGCCAACGTGAGAAGACTTGGACATGGTGTGATGGAAAAAGACCCATGCCATTTATAAAACCATAGCCATGACCATGTTCCATCGATTAGCCATGACTTAGTTCCATCATTATATGTTTGCCACACACAACAAGAGCCGCCATACACCACCACCTGCTATTGGTTCGAGATCCACAAGTAAGCTTACAGTTACAACCCTTTATTTTTATTTTTTTGTAATATTTTCATACTCTACCGATATCATGTAAACTTTGCAAACCAAGTTCCTCGTAAAACAAAAATCAACCACGAAGAAGACGGCCTTTTTAGGTTGCCATATGAATATCTTCGGGTTATTTGTAATTGGGTCTAAAAAACGTAACTATCGGCGACATTTAAATAAGCTAGAAAGCATTTCATGGGGGATGAGATTGACCCAATCTTTAATCTTTAATTATTATAAAATCAACTTAAAGTAAAATATTAAATTTAATTTACGTTTCTTGAGGGTTTATGCGGTTGAGTGGACCAATTTTTAATTGTTTTCAAATCAATATTTAAGAAATATAAATTATTTATGAATGAGGTTTTAATTTAATTACGAATGCCTGTGTTTGAAACCCCCATATATGCATATGATTTAAATTAGGTTCTTAATACTGGTGTCATCTTGTAATAAATATTATAAATTACAACAATTTCTTATACCATCATTTAGTATTCAATTTTAAGATACTTAAAAATTATATTTATTACGGTGACGAATCACTAGAGGCATGTGAGATAGTGGTTTCATATGTGGTGATAATAAGGTCACAAGCCTTCTCATCCAAAAGAGTATTATCACCCTTTTTTGTGACACTACAAGTTGTCCCTTCATCGTTTTAATTTGAAACTTATCAAACCATGATTTTTCTATAATTTACATAACATATCATAAAGGAACAACTACTTCATTGAATCTAGATGTCAAAATTCACTTGATGGCAAATAATCTAAGAGATGAGAATGAGACTTCCCTCCAAATGAAGGCTAATGCCATGATATTTCTCTGGCACCACCTCTACAGTTACTTAAAGAAGGAAAACCTCCACCACTTAGGGTGATGTTGACATGTGACGGAAATCAAAGACTGTTTTGACTAACCGAGTATGGTCCTCATCCAAAAGCTCGCTATGAATTTATCTAGATATGATAAGAGTTTAAGACGGCTAGCGAGTACAACTCCACTTCTTCCCATAATACCACTAAGTTGAAACTATGCTAAGAGAACATTATCGATGCTAACATATTCGACAAGATGTTATCTAAGTTTCACAATCATAACATGCTCCTATCGTAGCATTACAGAGAGCGTGTCTTCATAAAACACACGAAGCTCATGTTATACCTTCTAATTGTAGGGCAAAATAGCAACCTCATACTTACAACTGTAATATGTGGTCAACCAGTGCTAACCTATTCCCTAAAGCGAGTGTGGTGACCGCTCATGGCAGATGGAGGAGAAAAAGAGTGTGCGTCCCCATAGTGGCCATGGACATGGACGAAACAACTCGTGGAGGAGGATATTCATGATTAAAAATACACTACATCAATGGTTCAAGCCAACATAGCATGTGGCAACCACCGAGGGGAAGCATGGGGAAAGAAAACATGTGCTACAAATGTGGAATAACCAAATGTGAAACAAACCTAATTAAGGGCACCTTTGTAGCCTCGCTATCACGCCTTTTCATTTGGATGATGTTGTTTAACCATTACTGATAAAACCTGGTAAATAACAGTATTTTTAACCTATCAAATTCTCCAGAAGAGCGTGGTTATCTTACCTACCATATACCAAAATTATGTCATAATACTCTAGTAGAGTTATTGTAACCATCAGTGATGAATGTCTGGCATATACCCGGACGACTAACAGTATCCTAAAACATATAAAATAATATTATTTGTTATCTCTGGTAGAGACACTTATTGATATTATTTTATGTGTTGTTGACCTTATTGAATGCACTAGAAGAGCATAGTTATAAAACTATTAGAAGAAATATCTTATATTATAATAAATTCTAAAGAAAATTTACCAATCAACTTGACGATTATCACATTAAAACTGTGATAAAAAACAATATTGGATATCTCCAAGTTACAAACAAGGCCAGAAGACCATAGTAGAAAATTAAAGGTTTTACAATCTACAAATATACTGCACTAATTAGTTTAAAACCAACCGCTAATCACAAATACCCCCCTATACAAATGTTCTCCGGAAGAGAACTAAGTTGGTCTCATCAATAAATATTTTTGTAGTGCGATCTATGTCTAATACCACCATCATAATGCACTAGAGTGGGACATGTTTACAACATAATATGTTGTCTAAATAAAACATTATTCTCAGTCTTAGGGGGAGATTGGATAAAGAAAAGGAAAGACTGATAATACATGAAAACAAAAACATCGAATCCATCATCACCCCCGAAGTGGTTAATATGAGTCTGAAGTCTAATATGCCATGCTTTTGCAAAGAATAGCAAATGAATTATCTGATGCATTCACACACATATAGACTGACAAAGTCACAAATACAAACATCGAACTTATCTGCTCAAATGAACATAATCATTGAAAGATTACCACACAAAGAGAATGTGGGAGATAAGTCGGTTCCAAATATAAAACCACAATGAAACGAAAAGAGCAGAATAATGCAATTGGTATAACCCTATAAAAGGCGTATGTCCTAGAAGAGACTATTACATTTCTAGAAAAAAATAATAGAACCCTAGAAGAGGTATATATCCCAGAAGAGACTAGTACATTTCCATAGGAAAGTAATAAAACCCAGAAGAGGATAATAGAGTTCTAGAAGAAACTCGGATACTAAATAATAGGAGATCTCTATAAATCATGTACAAAATAGTATAATATGAAACTGAAATGAAACACGTGTTTTTGAAATACTTACATATGCTATAGCAACAGATGTTATCGAAGAAAAAGATTACGTATCTAAAACTTTGTAAGAGTACATAAACAGAGATGACTGCCTAAAATGGCAAGCCTAAAAGGCTGAACTAAATTTGCATCACAAGCGAAACATTTTTGGACCTGTAGTCTGAACACCCATAGACGTCAAACCAGTAGGTTATAAATGGGTGTCTTTAAATAAAAAAGAAATGAAAATTATGAGATAATGCGATGTAGGCACGACTTGTAGCATTAAGGTTTTTCCCAAATCCCAGGAGTTGATTATGAGGAAACGTGTTCCCCTGTAGTGGATGCGATAACCTTTAGATGTTTAATTGGCCTCACAATTTCAAAAAGACTTCAGAAAACTTATGGATGTTGTTACTGCATACTTGTGTGGAAAACTTGAAAGTAACAACTACATGGAAATCCCTAAAGGGTTATAAATGTCTGAAACACTATAATTAGTACCCTGAGATGTGTGTTATAAATCTCAAGAGATTTTTATATAGTCTTAAGAAAACTAGTCGTATATGGTACAATCGACTTATTATATATTTTGAAAAATTAGGGTATAAGTTTGATAAAATCAGCCATGTAAGTTCTTGACATGGCTAAATATTCATAAACCTAATGTTCGAGTATATATTTGCCCATAAATCGTACTACATCCAGAAGATGTTAGAATATTCTAATATGGACAAAGTTTAATCGCAAAGCACACCCATAAATTGTTTGGTCGCTAATCATACACAAATATCATTACTTCCCCCAAGAAGAGGGTGACGAAGTACTTGGTCTAGAAGTACCATACTTAAGCGTGATCGGTGCACTAATGCATCTCGTGTATATCACAAGACATGATATTATGTTTACGTATATGTGCTAGCGAAATATAGTTCTAAACTAACATGTTGCACTTTTTTCCGTTCACTAAGTTTTTATCCCATTGGGTTTTCTTAGTAAGGTTTTTAACGAGGCGACGTAACTGATCCATTAGCATCAGTTTATCATATAGGTCTAGAAGTACTAATTTAACATCATCTGAAAGTATGGTGTTAATTATATATAATACGCTCTGCACTCTTTTTCCCTTAGCTATGGTTTTGTCCCACTGAGTTTTCCTATGAAGGTTTTTAATGAGCCATCATTATCAAGCGTATTAAAAGATAAGTTGATATCTTTGTGGGACTCGAGACAAGGGATTGTTCTACGAAAAAAAATATGACGTCCCAAGCAATTGTTTATGGTGATGCAGCTTACTTATTAGACTACACATAGATTGATCTAAATTTTCCTACAGTGGTATAACAATTTCATGGCAATCAACAAAGTAGATATTATCATGAACCATAGTTGATTAAAAGAAGCCCGACTACACTATATGAAGACCATGCATCATGCGTCTCTCAAATCAATCAAGACTACAATATAGATCAAGTCAAACAGTTTCCACAGAAGATTGCACAATAAAGATCGAAAGATATATGTTAAATTGAGGGGGAGTATTATGCACGATGTACTCTTTTTCCTTAGCTATGTTTTGTCCCACTGGGTTTTTCTTAGTAAAGTTTTAATGAGGCAGCATAACTGATACTGCAGTATTAGTTAGTATCGATCCTGAAGAATCGAGACAACATTATCTAGTAGTATAATGTTGATAGTGTATAATATAAAATGTCTGAAGGGGAAGTGTTATAAATGCAGACTATTTTAGGCCTAGCCCAATATGTATGGGCTTTAAGGTTTCATTATTGTATCTCTATATATATGATGTATGTGATGATGATGGAAAACTGAATAGAATCGGTTTCCCTATCATACTTTCTCTGTCATATTTGATCAATTATAAAATTTATAAACGCCAAAGAAATAGTTGTTTAATTGTAATTATTTTGTAAAGGAATAATTTCCATTTTATAAAATTCCAATTTGTACAAGTTGTTTATCTGCAACATCATTTATTTATATATTTACCAATATAATGATAAGACGTAATTACATGATATAAAAATCATAAGTTTTTTTTGTATATATATATATATATGTGTGTGTGTGTGTGTGCTTATTTAAGTATACATACATATATTTGATAGATGACAATGTATAAAAATAAGGTGGAAAAATTTGAATTGCTACACAAAGAAATAGAATGAGATTGAAATGTGATGGCACTATTGTTTACAATAAAATAATAAAAAATAAGGTCGGAAAATCATAGATGTTACAACTCCACCTTCGTATGGCGGTCTTTGGACACCCTCCATGTCATAGGGACGATGGCTACCGGCATTGAACCGTCTATTTCATTTTGAAAATTTGAGGTTGGATCTTAAAATTTTAGAGAGAAAATCACGGGAGAGGGAAAACATAAGAACGGGGAGAGATTCGTCGTTTATTTTACCTCCGATTACTCCTCTTGTACACGACGTTGCACCGCACATCACTGCACCACTTCCTATACACACAAAACTTAATGCTACTCCGTTTATACCTGAGAATGAAGGCACATCAAACGACATACATGACGACAATGTTGAACTCGTCTAGGTCCAAAAGGCCTACTAACTTTGATGATTATGTTACATTCCTGGCTGAAGCTGAAATAGATGCCGGAAAGTTTACAGATCCTACTTCTTATAATGAAGCCATCAGCAGGGATGAGTCTTCTTAATAGAATAAAGCTATGATTTGAATCCATGAAGAAAAATGAGGTTTGGGATTTATTTGAATTGCCCGACGTAGTTAAACCCGTAGGATGTAAATGGGTCTTCAAAACTAAACTGAACATTGAACGCTATAAAGCGAGATTGGTTGCAAAGGGTTTCACTCAGAAAGAATGAATCGACTATCAAGAGACCTTTTCTCCCGTTTCTCTAAAGGATTATTTAATGATCATGATGGCCTAGTAGCTCACTTAATCTTGAGCTACATCAGATGGACGTCAAAACCACTTTCCTCAACGGCGACTTGAATGAAGACGTGTTCATGAGACAACCTGAAGGCTTTAAACCTGAAGGTCAAGAACACTTAGTATATAAGTTGAAGAAATCCATATACGGGTTGAAGCAAGCATCACGTCAATGGTACCTAAAGTTTGATTAAACTATGAAGAAACAAGATTTCAATAAGAACCAAGTGGATCAATGCACCTACCTCAAGATGAGTAAGAGTAACTTTACTATAATTGTACTTTACGTAGATGACATTCTATTGGCAAGTAATAGTTTAGACATGTTGCATGAGTCAAAGCATTTACTCTACGTAATTTCAGCATGAAGGATCTCGGAGAGGCTTCTTACATTATTGTGACATCTGACATTTTCAGATTAACTCCGTTAACACAAACACCTTTATCTCAAGCATGTGGTTATACAAACTCAGTTATCACAATCAATCACTCATGCATTACATTTAGTTAGGATTAATTAAATGTGTCGGTATCGCTCAAACACTCACATAGCGGTAACCAAACCCATTCCTTTGAATACATTTCCCTAATCTTCGAATCCATCATTGCATGTTGTAGATCTAGCATTTTGTTAATGGTGGGTCATGGTCAATAAAAGTCAACTGGTCAACGTGGGTCAGCGGGTTCGTATACACGAACCGAGCATACGGAAAGGTATAAACGTGTACAAAATTAGTTATGTTTAATTACGAGAAAACAAGACGCTTGTATGTGGTTGGTTGTGTTGAGCATTAGACATTCACTATCGATAAATATATATATTTGTGTGATGTCAAGAATAAACAAGTGGTATTAACATATTGACGGAAGTATATTATTTTAGTCACAAATAATAACGATAATAACCCGACGCGTAACCGATTAAATGAGGACTTTAGACATTGATTTATAAACGATGCGTATTTCAAATAAATATTATCTTGGTTTGTCACACCCCGACCGATGGCGGAATCATCGGGGCGGGACATGTAAGACTGTTCATGAGCACAAGGTTGACTAGATTGTAATAAATATATTAAATCCATTTCCATTCAAACAAACATGAAACAAGTTCAAAGTACATAATGAAATACAATTTGTCTTTGATTTAATATTAACTAGGTCCAAAGCCTATGTGTAGCATGTCTTGATCTAGCTCATATGAAAGCACCTGAAACATGAATAAAATAAGGTCAACTAAAAAGTTGGTGAGTATAACACAGTTGTATGTAGATAGCATATAGTTGAAAACAAATCCTTTACAAGACATGATAAAATAAGGCATTTATGGGGAGCAGCTATTGTGTAACCAAATGTACAATCAAACCTTGTAACTAGCATGCAAAACAAAGTGTGTTGTCGGTTTCAATCACCGCGTACCATGGGTGGGTTTGTCAGACTCAATAGATCCATCATTGAAAACCGTCGGCTTGTATAGTTAATGATTGCACATAAGAGCATACAAAGGTTAAACACACCTAGCACTCGGGCACAAAACTCAAATTTTTGCACACATGTATGTAAATAGGATTTTTGCACTTGTGTTGTTTGTGTAAATGTAATTGTGTAATGTGTAATGAGTATAGAGTTCATGTTCCACCCCAAAAGTGTAAAAGAGTAAAAAGGGGTTGTGAATACTCACTTGATTCGAAGGCGTAGCTAACACAAGCTACTAGCTAGTAATAAAATCCTTGCAATGCACAATGTTAACCTAGAGTGTAATGTATATTGTATTAATAGTGCACAAAGTCTATGTCAAAGTCTAGGGTTGGATTGGAGGGGTGTATAAGGTTAGGGGTTTGAACTTGAAATGAATTGTATGAAATGAAAGATTTGAAATGGGTATTTTTGGAACCTTTTGATCAAGGTTTGAGCTTAAATAATTAAATAATTTATTATTTATCTAGTTATGAAGATAATGTAGACGTTATAGGTAATTAAGTATAAATAATTAAATGTTTTTGTTTAAATATAAATTAAATTTTGTAGGTTTAAATAAATAACTTTTATTTATTTTAGAATTAAAAACTTGATCTTTTCAGAGTAGTTAATATAATATTCATAAAAACGATTATTTTTATTTGAAAAAAATTACTTTGGAATACTTATTGTTTTAAAAATATGAAATTAAATATTTTGTCAAAGTTTTCTCCCACACCCGACCGTGCCAGGGATAAGGCACGATTGTGCTAGGACCACGGGCGCGACCGCGTTGGTCAAGGACGCGACCGTGTTGATCAAACAGATGTCATAACAAGGCTGCTCACTAGGCACGACCGTGCCTGGGCCAGGCACGACCGTGTCTAGGGTTCGGATAGCACGACCAGGTCTAGCCAAGAGGCACGACCGGGTCAGAGGGCGAGGCACGACCGTGCTTGGAGTGGCGCGATCGTGTCTTCATGGAGCACGACCGTGTTGATCCAAAACAGAGACGAATTGTCTAATTCCTATGATTTCAAAGCTGGAAACCATAGGGCTTTCATCCATTAGGTGATTTCGAGTCTATTTGTATAGATTAATTGTATTTAAAACATGTCCAAATTATTATTCGATTAAATCATTTTTAAACGAAACTTAGATTCAGGTTTGTGTTAGTTTCGATATTGAATGCCCAAATTAGATTAGGGCTTTGGATCTATAGAATAAATAGAAGGTTTAGAAGGTTTCAATTACCCTGAACGACGATGGATTGGTAGCTTATGGTAGAAAGGAGTTCCGGCGTGACGAATTTTGTCTCCGGCGTCTCCTGCTGCAATTCCGGCTCAACCAGTGTACTCGTGAGTTTCAGTGAGGATTGTGTGATGATTATCGTTTGTTTACTTGAGAGAATATGGATCGAAAGGAAGAAATTTGTGGTTTCGTTTAGTTTTCTTGAGATGAATCGGTTCCAAATGATAATGCTTGTAATTGGCAGTGTAATTGTCTTTGTTAATGGATATTAAGTGGAAATCAGTTACGGGAAACCAACGATCGGGCGATTAAAGCTGCAGTTACGTTTTCTCAGACATGAGGCGCGACCGTGCCAAAACAAGGCGCGACCGTGCCAAGACGAGGCGCGACCGTGCCAAAACCTGGCGCGACCGTGCCAAGAAGAGGCGCGACCGTGCCAACATGAGGCGCGACCGTGCCTACTAGGGTTTCTGGTTAATTACAAAATCAGCCCTTGCAACTTCAGCTTTGACAGAATTAGCTTGGTTAGGATTTAACAGAACACCTAACGGGATTACTAACTGAGTTAACTCTAGGAGGTGTTACCACGTGATTTGAGTTCTAAAACTTCGGATTAAAAATACGTTTAGCTAACAATTGATGAGGTGCAGGTTTGAACAAGTACAAAGTTTAATGATGTACCGTTATTTTATTAATTTAAATAAATTAAAATAGGGTCGAAAAATCGGGAATGTTACAGTCTCCCCATGTTAAGGGAATTTCGTCCCGAAATTTAACTAATGGAGGCTACTAAAAATCAAGAAAAAGGGTGGGAGTTTTGGGTTCTCGGTGAGTTTGACCGTTGATATGATTTAGGCCTGATACTCAAGGTTGAATATGAATGATGACAATGAATTTAGTTTTTGAAATGGACTTAAGGAGAAGATTGTCGAATAGCAATTTGAATTCTAAATGCAAGATGTATTACTTGGAACAAATTTGATGAGATTTTGAACTTTTGAGTTTGTGTAAGATGTAGTCTAACGTGCTCAAAATTGTTAGTGGGTAAAAGATTTCATAAACATTGGTCTAGGTCCAAACTTCACGTGACACGAACAACGCTACTCCTGATAATATAATAGGACACTTATATATAGGAAGTACCATCGGCGTATCCACCATGCCCTCGTCACATTACATCCGTTTCGTTGTTACACATCATGAAAAGTTTTAGGTTACAACACACGACAAAATTTCACTATAGTTTCCATGCGCTGATTTTCATAATTCCGTGTGCACCCGTAATTATTCAAATCATCGTATGGTCCGTATAGATCGTTTCATTGTGTGTGGTTAAGGGGGTACAATTTTGCTATGATCACGTCTATTGTTTACACATAGAAAGTCGATAACAAGTAACTAAGTCCCTAATCAGGTCAGTTAGCAACTAAAGAGTAGTAAAGTAATAACACTTCAAGTTTCTTAGTTTGCTCGTGTTTGAACAAGAATACGTCAAACCCCGAGTCGTTTCAATGTATTATGGTCTTCAACTTTGGTGTACAAAGTGCATGACCATGTCTTGTGTATAATGTAATCAATCCATTGCAATAATTGTAAGCAAATTTTGTTTCGAGTATATAGTAAGCACACAATCCTCGTGTATGATCTAGTGTCACGTAGTTTGTAATCAAACAGGTCTCATATATATAGCGTAAATAATTTAGCGTCCTGTATTTTGTAAATCAATAAGCTCTAATGTGTAATGTAAACCACATAATATTATGTGTATTGTAGGAAATGGATCTCGTGTATAGTGTTAGCAACTTAGCATCATGTATTTTGTATAATGTACACCGTTTAGTATAAGGTGCTTTGTAACAAAATGAGTTTCATGTATAGTGTGGTCAATCTAGAACTATGCATCAATTACGTAATTCTTATGTATCACGTATATTGCAAACAATTAAGTTTCGTGTATCATGTGTTCAATCCAGTAGCATGTGTACTGCAAATAAACGTGTTTCGTGCATTACGTAATCAATCGAGTAAATTGTGATTTGCAGGCAAACTAGTTTCATGTATCATGTAATTTGTGTAGCATTGGATATATTGAGAATAATTGAGTTTTATGTACCATAAGATTGCATTGAATATATTGTGAACGTGAGTATTGAACTTCGCGTGCGATGTGTACTAACGGGTTTTGCATGGGTTCGAGTGTTGTGGACAAACGTGTAGTTTGGCGCACTTTCATAATGTGGTAGTTAGGTTCAAGTCCTCAAATCTCATTGATGTTGGTGACAAGGGTTAATGTCTACGTGGTATGGTTCGTCTTTTGAAGTGCCAAGTGAGAGGTAACGAGGAGGTTTTGAAAATATTCGGGAATTATGTTTACAAATACGGGTCTTTGTTTGAACATAAAAAGTGGGAAATTGTTTTTGGTTGTGCACATATAAAGTAGTGAAATCATTGAATCGCATATTTTAAATGAATATGCAATTTATGAGAAAATACTTTTTTTTTTTTTAAATTTAAAATTTCAACTTTTGGTTAAACAAGTAGTAGCATATTAATTTAGCCAAAATTTGGAATTATTTACTTTAATGAAATAAAAATCATGACTATTTATCAGTCAAAAGGAAGAAACAAAAATATTTTTATAAAATTGATTGCATTAATTTTCCTTATTAGGTGAAAAGTTTTATGGAAAATTTATGTTCTAAAAATTCAATAAATATTTTGTTAAACAAAATAGTGATGTTTTATTTAGATCATCAAATAGGATGATTTATTTATAAAAGGGATTGTTGGTAATGTACTAAATCATGTTGAATGAAAGAAGTAATATTTGAGAAGGTTTGATGAAAATATAACAGGTGTAATTTACGCTCCACGGGTCAAATCAATGAAAAATAACTGTAGAGTTAAAATATATGGAATTGATTAAATACTGAAATGTTAACATTATTCAAAACATAGGGGAAATGGTTCTCAATTCAAAAATTTAAAGGAAATCAGTAGAAGCTCCTTCTAACGTCTCTGGTAGCTTTCCACTAGGAAGAAGACAATCGCCAAGATGAGCACCGCTATAGTCACTCGAGTAGCAGATCGGGCTTCAGTCCTGGCGGTCTCCGTGCGATGTGCTTGTATTTCTTTTTCGAGGTGGAGATTAACTCCTTTTGGTACCCTAATTGGGTTGCTAGGCTATCCATTCTTTGTCTTTGCAAGTCGTGTATCACTCCCTGCTCTATTCGTTGCCTCTCAAATTCTGAAGTTCTTACATATTGGTGGGGGTCATGGGTTGGAATCCCCATAACACCAGTGGGTGCCATGGTATGCCTTACCCAAGGGTTAGGATGGTACGGATCGGGCATTAGATATGGGTCTCTTAGTGGGGGTGGTAATTGATTGTGGAGGCGAGGTGTTTGATACGGGTTTCCGGGTGCGGGTGATCCAGATGTTCGAAGTCTCGGGCCGGTGTTCCTAATCCAGTCCGCCCTTACATCAAACCTTGGCCTAGCAGTTGGGTGTGTTGGTGACCGGTACACAGGTGTCTCAGTGTCTTCTTCCCAATCAGATTCTGATCCAGGACGGTAAACCGGGGAGGGAGGAGGGTAGGAGTCCATGTCTAGCAGAAAAACAATGAAAAAGTTGTAAGTGATAATGAAATATGAAGTGTCAAATATAGAAGTTCTTATGGGTTTTAGAGTTTGACTAGTCATAACGCCGAACCTTCACAATAGTATTTTAGAAATACACTTGACCTATAAGTAATGTATCCCTAAGGAGAATTCCTAGGAAAGAGGGGTGGGTCACCAAGACACACTTAAGTACCCTATCTTTCCTTAGCCAGAATTCCTCGTGGGCTTACACACTCTTCCAGCCATCATGTATTAATAATACTATTGTTGGGCTCATGGTTATGATGAGAATTGTTGTGAACTGGGCCTTGAGGTCCAAGAGTAAGGTTTATGCATTTTAGTGGGCTTCTTCTTCTTGTAGGATAGATGGGCTTCTTGGTTTATTATTGGTGGACATTAGGCCCAATAATTCAAGTCTTTGTTCATAAAGGTGATGGTATCATGTATGGGAGTCTAAATGTGTATGAATAATTTGGTGTGTATGTGTGTGTGTTAAACTTAGGATAGTGTTTTAAATAATTTAAGTAGGTAGCTATGAATAGAAGGAAAAGTTGACACGTAAACTATTGAGTATTGTATCATGTAATGTAATCATATAGTATAACACATGAAGATATTCACATAGGGAATAATCATATAGCATGTAGGTAGTAATGAGTGCAAGCATGAGAGTTATAAAGTAGTGTGACACATAAGTCATCATGTTTTGTATCAAATGGTGTAAATACTTAGGATAGCATGTAAAAATAATCACACATGAATTGATAATGTAACATGTAGTAGCATAGCATTGTATGGGTGTCCTAAAGTTATAGTCTAGGTCAAGAGTGTCTAATAACCTAGTTCCCTATAACCAAGGCTCTGATACCAATCTGTCACACCCCGACCGATGGCGGAATCATCGGGGCGGGACATGTAAGACTGTTCATGAGCACAAGGTTGACTAGATTGTAATAAATATATTAAATCCATTTCCATTCAAACAAACATGAAACAAGTTCAAAGTACATAATGAAATACAATTTGTCTTTGATTTAATATTAACTAGGTCCAAAGCCTATGTGTAGCATGTCTTGATCTAGCTCATATGAAAGCACCTGAAACATGAATAAAATAAGGTCAACTAAAAAGTTGGTGAGTATA
Source organism: Smallanthus sonchifolius (assembly GCA_023525975.1). Classification (NCBI taxonomy): domain Eukaryota; kingdom Viridiplantae; phylum Streptophyta; class Magnoliopsida; order Asterales; family Asteraceae; genus Smallanthus; species Smallanthus sonchifolius. Next base: position 26,263,602 of record CM042043.1, read on the forward strand.
ACACAGTTGTATGTAGATAGCATATAGTTGAAAACAAATCCTTTACAAGACATGATAAAATAAGGCATTTATGGGGAGCAGCTATTGTGTAACCAAATGTACAATCAAACCTTGTAACTAGCATGCAAAACAAAGTGTGTTGTCGGTTTCAATCACCGCGTACCATGGGTGGGTTTGTCAGACTCAATAGATCCATCATTGAAAACCGTCGGCTTGTATAGTTAATGATTGCACATAAGAGCATACAAAGGTTAAACACACCTAGCACTCGGGCACAAAGCTCAAATTTTTGCACACATGTATGTAAATAGGATTTTTGCACTTGTGTTGTTTGTGTAAATGTAATTGTGTAATGTGTAATGAGTATAGAGTTCATGTTCCACCCCAAAAGTGTAAAAGAGTAAAAAGGGGTTGTGAATACTCACTTGATTCGAAGGCGTAGCTAACACAAGCTACTAGCTAGTAATAAAATCCTTGCAATGCACAATGTTAACCTAGAGTGTAATGTATATTGTATTAATAGTGCACAAAGTCTATGTCAAAGTCTAGGGTTGGATTGGAGGGGTGTATAAGGTTAGGGGTTTGAACTTGAAATGAATTGTATGAAATGAAAGATTTGAAATGGGTATTTTTGGAACCTTTTGATCAAGGTTTGAGTTTAAATAATTAAATAATTTATTATTTATCTAGTTATGAAGATAATGTAGACGTTATAGGTAATTAAGTATAAATAATTAAATGTTTTTGTTTAAATATAAATTAAATTTTGTAGGTTTAAATAAATAACTTTTATTTATTTTAGAATTAAAAACTTGATCTTTTCAGAGTAGTTAATATAATATTCATAAAAACGATTATTTTTATTTGAAAAAAATTACTTTGGAATACTTATTGTTTTAAAAATATGAAATTAAATATTTTATCAAAGTTTTCTCCCACACCCGATCGTGCCAGGGATAAGGCACGATTGTGCTAGGACCACGGGCGCGACCGCGTTGGTCAAGGACGCGACCGTGTTGATCAAACAGATGTCATAACAAGGCTGCTCACTAGGCACGACCGTGCCTGGGCCAGGCACGACCGTGTCTAGGGTTCGGATAGCACGACCAGGTCTAGCCAAGAGGCACGACCGGGTCAGAGGGCGAGGCACGACCGTGCTTGGAGTGGCGCGATCGTGTCTTCATGGAGCACGACCGTGTTGATCCAAAACAGAGACGAATTGTCTAATTCCTATGATTTCAAAGCTGGAAACCATAGGGCTTTCATCCATTAGGTGATTTCGAGTCTATTTGTATAGATTAATTGTATTTAAAACATGTCCAAATTATTATTCGATTAAATCATTTTTAAACGAAACTTAGATTCAGGTTTGTGTTAGTTTCGATATTGAATGCCCAAATTAGATTAGGGCTTTGGATCTATAGAATAAATAGAAGGTTTAGAAGGTTTCAATTACCCTGAACGACGATGGATTGGTAGCTTATGGTAGAAAGGAGTTCCGGCGTGACGAATTTTGTCTCCGGCGTCTCCTGCTGCAATTCCGGCTCAACCAGTGTACTCGTGAGTTTCAGTGAGGATTGTGTGATGATTATCGTTTGTTTACTTGAGAGAATATGGATCGAAAGGAAGAAATTTGTGGTTTCGTTTAGTTTTCTTGAGATGAATCGGTTCCAAATGATAATGCTTGTAATTGGCAGTGTAATTGTCTTTGTTAATGGATATTAAGTGGAAATCAGTTACGGGAAACCAACGATCGGGCGATTAAAGCTGCAGTTACGTTTTCTCAGACATGAGGCGCGACCGTGCCAAAACAAGGCGCGACCGTGCCAAGACGAGGCGCGACCGTGCCAAAACCTGGCGCGACCGTGCCAAGACGAGGCGCGACCGTGCCAACATGAGGCGCGACCGTGCCTACTAGGGTTTCTGGTTAATTACAAAATCAGCCCTTGCAACTTCAGCTTTGACAGAATTAGCTTGGTTAGGATTTAACAGAACACCTAACAGGATTACTAACTGAGTTAACTCTAGGAGGTGTTACCACGTGATTTGAGTTCTAAAACTTCGGATTAAAAATACGTTTAGCTAACAATTGATGAGGTGCAGGTTTGAACAAGTACAAAGTTTAATGATGTACCGTTATTTTATTAATTTAAATAAATTAAAATAGGGTCGGAAAATCGGGAATGTTACATGGTTTGCCAAAAATAATGTTATTACTACTTTGGATGCTATTACAAGTATTTCACATATATACGTATACAAACAATTATATTTTTATTAAAATCAAACGTTTGTCATGTGATACAATATATACACACGTATATACATATGCATGTTAGCATCGATAAATGGATATACGAATACTTTACATAAACCCGGACGGCTATTTGCAAAACGTAATACTATACAAATATATTTTAAGGTTTTGAAAAAATATATATGCATACATATATATATTTATGGGTATCCATTCGAACATATTACAAAACCTTGACACCGTTTATTTAAAACATCGAGTTGCACATATTTTATTAATAGTCGCATTAACACGAATTATATGTATAGATTTTTAACGCATATAGTCATGTACGTTTAAGTGCAAGACAAACTTATACTTTCTAAACACTAATTTTGTAACACATACTAGTTGAGGATCCTGACTCAACCTAAGTAACAAGTTTTACCGATCATTAAACCGACATCATATACTAAACCGATAATGCACTAAGTGAATCCGCAGCGCTCAACCGCACACGTCAGATTTAACCCTAGTATCTGTAATTAATAAATTACATACAAATATTTGTGATTAGGGTTATGATGGTGAACGCACACGTGTAGTAGAATTGCTCGCTACATTGGCACACTTACTCTCATCTAGGAATCGTTACGACGATACATTGGTGACACAGGTAAGTTTCACTGCCCCTTTTACTTGTTTTCATGTTGGGGGAGAAACATGCACACAAACAAACATCCTTTTACTTGTTTTCATATTGGGGAGAAAAACGCATATAGACAAACATCATTTTACTTGTTTTCCCGTTAGGGAGAAACATGCACACAAACAAACATAGATCACATAATATTTCATTACCACTTGTTTTTACTTAAGTGCAAACATAATATACTAAGTCTGTAACATCCATGATTTTCTGGGATAATTTGTATCTTATCTTTATATAATAATGACACTTCATTCAAATCCCGTACCTATCCAGACGCCTTATGTCACATTAATTATTATTTAAATGTATATAAATTCCAAGTTTCAACCTTACACTAACATTTTATTTTACCATTATAAGTATATATACACATGTACTAAATAGTATAAATATATGTAAATACATATGTCTATTTATATCAAATAAACAATGTGTCAAAAATTAAAACATTTTAAAGATGAAAATTAATACACGAAATAGTTTAAAATAAAATAACCAACATTTTATAGCCTTTATTTCAAGTTTTATAAAAACTATTTATATAACAAAATTACAATTTAACTAGACTTGAACCCTCAACTTGAACCCCCATCCTTGAAAATTTAAACTCCCATCTTTGAACCTACACATTGCAATTTGACCCCATTCATCCCATTTTGACCCGGTTTAACTTTAAAATTCAAACAGGGCAAAGATCTTGCAATTCGAATTTAAAATCAATCAAAACTTGAATCAAATAACTTGCCATAGATACTAGAACGATTGTCGTCGATTTCTAAACTCATTGAACACCTAAATTATCAAATTACGCGGCCTAATTTTGATTTAAATGAATTTGAACGGGTTTGACTTCCTAGGGTCAAACCGAGCCTGTCTAAGCCTCTAATCAAGGAAATCAGTCACAATTACCAACCGCAAATTGCACGCAATCAATTTACACACGTATCCAACCGAAAACGCAACCCGATTCATTGCTTAATTGTCGAAGTTACGCGTATTTTGGGTCGACAGCTGTCATACGCAAGATCATAATCAAATCAAGCGTTCCGGTTATTTGCAATCAAAGTAACTCACCCACTGACCATCGCTCCACTCGTTTTAAACTCCCGAAACCCATAATCGCATCACATTCCACGTCCGGCTCCCGATCGAGTACCAAGAACCACTAGCTTTTTGACCCAGCCGTTCATCCCCTATACACCACCATTACAGGTAACGCTTATACCTTTAGCTTTGTTTTTGTCTCTTGTTTGAAAGCCCTATGATTAGGATACAGATCTGTTGCTTAATTGGATCAATTTCAAGGCTAGGGTTTAGGGTTACGTTTTGGGGACGAAGGGACCTAGGGTTGAAGGATTTTCTATTTACACACCCGACCATTTGCCAAGGCATTCTGCCCAGCCCGACCGGTTAAGACTCTTGGATCCTACACGGGTGGTTGCGGGTTCGAAATCCATGCCCGCAACCTTTTTGCTTTCTGGTGATACCCAAACCCATTTCCCTTTTCTAACCTCACATTAAAACTTTATAAAATCGGGTTCCATCACCACTGACACTTGGGTCTAGTGGTAGATCACTTTTGCCATAACAGGATCCACCCGGGTTCGAACCGGGTGGTCCTAATTTTTTTTGGGGCAGTTTTAACATCCTAAAAATCTTATAAAAATTATATTACGAAATCTATACCCCATAGAACTGTTTTGGTACAATAATCAACAAATTTTTAAACGGAAACAATTATTTTACAATTTAAATTGTTTTAAAACCCCATCTTCCAAGATTAAGATAATTTAAAATTTATTTTATAAACAACGTATTTAAATAATTGTTTTTGTTAAAATGTGTTTAGATCCTATAAATTCATTTATTTTTCTTTAAAAACATAAAACACTATTTTATACAAATCACTTTACATAAAGATTTATTTAGGGTTGATTTATTTTAAACAAATATAATTCTTCTAAATATATATTGTTTATATATATATATATATACTTTCACGTCACAAGTTTTAAAGGTCATACTATTTTAATAAATAAAGGAAGAAATTTATTTATTTAAAATAAATACCTTTACACTATATAATTTTACTTAGAGTTCAAGTAAATATATTTTACTTAGATATGTACATAACAACATCTATACCTTCATGACACACCATTTTCATAATAAATAAATAAAAAGGAATGTATTTATTTAATTTATACAAACCTAACACGATCATTACCTTAAACTTATGACTTTATTTAAACTTTCATTCAAGTACAAACACAAACCTACGCACATACTTTACTAACTCCTTTGTCCAGGTCCCTACACTCAATCCCGTTAAACTCTAGACCTTGCCTTAGACAATTGTGCATATTATTAATTCATATTCATGTACATTACACTCTAGGTTAGCTTTGTGAATTGCAAAAGAATCATTTTTGCTATTTGTTGCTCGTGCTATCTACACCATTAATACATGTGAGTTTTACATAGCCCCTTTTTTACTATTTTACATTTTTGGGGTGAAACATGAACATTACATACAATGTTTTGCACAAACTACACAATACAAATCCACTTTACAATTTGTGTGCAATTTGAGCTTTATGTTTGAGTACTAGGTGTGTTAACTACTTTGTGAGCAATTACATGTACAATCATTAACTATTCAAGCCGACGGTTAACAATGATAGATCTATTGAGTCTGACAAACTCACCCAGTTAAGGTGATTGTTACCGACAACACACTTTGTTTTGCATGCTAGTTACAAAGGTTTGATTGTACTACTTGGTTACACAATAGTAACTCACCATAATTGCCTTATTAATCATGACTTGTATGGATTTGTTTATACACAACACCTTGATACTACTTAGAATCAAAACCTATGTATGCTCACTAACTTTTTAGTTGACTTTGTTTTAATCATGTTTCAGGTACAAATGTTTGAGTTGAACAAGCTTGCTACACTTAGGATGTGGAGTTAGATATTTAAAAAGAACTTGTTATGTATTTCTCATTTTCATGTACTTGTTGAATTTTATTGAAATGAAATGTGATGTTTAAACATATTACAATTTAGTCAACCATGTGCTCATGAACAGTCTATATATCCCGCCCCGACGTTTCCGCCGTCGGTTGGGGTGTGACAGATTGGTATCAGTGCCTTGGTTATAGAGAATTAGGTTATTAGACACTTTTGACCTAGAGTATAACCTTAGGACACCTATACTATGTCATGCTATTACATGCTACATGATTACTTCTTATGTGAATATTTCCACATGTATACTACATGATACAATACTTAATAACCCATGTGTCACACTACTTAATAACTCTTGTGCTTATATTCATTGATATCTACATGCTATCTAATTGATTCATTTAAGTGCTATCCTAAGTTTCAACACCCACTTATATACACATAGTTCTTCATGCACCCTTAATCTCACACACATAATGTCACCATCTCTTGTGATCAAAATCTAAACTATTGGGCCTAATGCCCATTAATAATAAACTAAGAAGCCCAATTATCCTCCAAGAAAAGAAACTTGTTGGATTCAATAAACTCCACCTTCGGGCTTCAAAGCCTAGTTCACAACAATTCTCATCATAACCATGAGCCCAACAATAGTGTTATTAGTACATGATGGCTGGAAGAGTGTGTAGGCCCATGAGGGATTTTGGCTAAGGAAAGACAGGGTACTTAAGTGTGTCCTAGTGACCCACCCCTCTTTCCTAGGAATTCTACTCAGGGATGCACTACTTATAGGTCAAGTGTACTTCTAAAATACTATTATGAAGACTTGTAAGGCCCAGGATCGAAACCTGGCTCTGATACCAACTTGTAAGGCCCCAAACCCGGGAGGCCTCACTCGTTGGATTTACTCATTCACAAACAGTTCTTAAACATGAATATCAAATAACGCAGCGGAAAATTTCATTCAAACATAACGTCATCATTGTTCATACATGCGGAAGCGTAAACATTGTTTAAAACATAATTACATAAACTTAACATAAACAACTCATAACGGGATGCTAGTCTTCATGATCGACCGGGTAACTCTTCTCGCTTGCCAAGCATCACCGTCCATCGTCCATACCTGCCTTAACCTGAATGTGCATACTAAAAAGTCAGCTACGCTGGTGAGTTCTAGCATTTCATAAAAACTTTAACCTCAACATTTGCCAAAAACGTATCATTCATTTAGTAAAACCTTTCACAAAAGCATGCAATAATCTAACATCTTTAAAAAGGTTTCGTACCCATATCATCATCAACATCATAATCATAAACACCGTTAAACGGATCGTTCATTAAAACTTTTAACATTCATTTAAGTCATACATTATTATCTAAATCTGTGTTACCCTTCGTTCCGTCATTTAGTATGGTATTGCCCCTAAGGCTTAACTGCACGAAGACCGACAATACCATACATTCCGTCAATTCCCTTTTTGGTATTGCCCCCAAGGCTAACTGCGCGATGACCGACAATACCCATTCAGTTGCCCTTTTGGCTCTCATGTCCATAAACCGAAAACTTCCATCGACGGCCACGGCTCACAGCCAATGACACCGTCGGATCATAATTTAACCTTACATATGGTCACGTTAACCCCTGAGTAACCGTCGTTACTCCCTTTACCAGTTGTACAACATCATAACCATTGACATGCCACAGAGGCAATGCCCCTGTTGTTCTAGTGGCAACTATGGCTCGCTGTCCATAATCTACCACAAGGCTGGGAATCTCATTTCCCAGACTTCATTCGTCATTTCCATTCATTCGACAGATTAGATTTGTAATGACTTCTTTAAAACCTTTACCTCTTTCTCCTCTCATTAAACATTTCCTCATTTAGACCGTTCGTAAAACATTCGTAACCCTTTTTGGCAAAAACACTTCAAAACCTTTCCTTTCGTAAACATCGTTTCGTTAAAACATCATTTCGTTAAACATCATTTCGTTAAACATCATTTCGTAAAACATCATTTCGTTAAACACCATTTCGTAAGTATGCACACCAGCCCAAAAACATTAACAAAACATTTAAAAGAGGGCTCTAGAACTCACCTGATACGCTAATATGGGTTGTCCTAAACGAAGGTCCAACCACGTCACTTCCGATCTGAATTGATTAGTTAAATACACATCAGACCAATTCTGACTCTAACGGTTTAACCATTCTAACATACGGACTTCACTTAATCAGTTCTGATGTCTGCGCACTTAGCAAGTGCGCAGACCCTGCTGCCTGCGCACTTAGCAAGTGCGCAGACCCTTCCTCCTGCGCACTTAGCAAGTGCGCAGGACCCTCTTCCTGTGCACTTAGCAAGTGCGCAGGACCCTCTTCTTGCGCAGTTAGCAAGTGCGCAGACTCCTCTTCCTGCGCACTTAGCAAGTGCGCAGGACCTGCTCCGTGCGCACTTAGCAAGTGCGCACGACATGTTCTTCACGAAAAACCCTAACTTTCGCATTCGGGTCTGATCATGTCAAGATCCCGAACCTGTTGCATTCAAAACGTTCGTTTTCCATTAAGGAACTCAAATCCATGATTATCTTTCAGTTTCATCCGTTCAAACCTTACCTTTTCACCCAAAACCCGAAAAACCCAAAAACGAACTAAAACTCAGATTTAGGTCGGATCATTACCTGAATCGAGTTTCTGATCCGGAGGTTCTTCTCACGAGTTATGGAGTAACACTTTGCTGAAGTCTCGGGTCGATCCGCCAACTTTCTCTCTCTACAGTTTCTCTCTCTAAAAGTTGCAAATGAGAGAAAAGGGGGTGGCATAGGCTATTTATAGCCCGATGACCCATCCGACCCGACCCGCCATGCCTCGTTCGTTTATTCGGTTATTATAACTGTCGTTTTATTTTTGGGATGTTACAAGTCTACCCCCCTTACAATAGGTTTCGTCCCCGAAACCTATCATAAGTCAAATAGATGAGGGTACGACTCCCTCATTTCCTTCTTCGTTTCCCAAGTGGCTTCCGATCCCTTTCGATGCTTCCATTGGACTTTAACCAATTGGATAACTTTATTACGTAAACGTTTCTCCTTCCGATCAAGGATGGCCACGGGTTCTTCGACGTAATTAAGGTTGTTGTCAACCTCGATGTCAGTAAGTGGTACGTGAGCCGATTCATCCGCCAAACACTTTCGCAAGTGTGATACATGGAAAGTAGGATGAATCCCACTTAACTCATCAGGCAACTCCAACCGATAAGCGACTTCCCCAACCCGTGCCATTATCCTGAACGGTCCGACAAACCTCGGACTTAACTTTCCTCTCTTCCTGAATCGTATGATTCCCTTCCAGGGCGACACTTTCAACATTACTCTGTCCCCAACATCAAACTCGATAGGCCTTCGTCGTCTATCCGCATAGGATTTCTGGCGATCTTGTGCGGCCTTCATTCGAGCTTTGATTTGATCAAACCTTTCCGACGTTTCTTTTATGACTTCCAGACTTCCTAACTCCTTCTGTCCGATCTCACCCCAACAAACCGGGGTCCTGCATCTTCTACCATACAACATTTCGTAAGGCGGCATGCCTATAGTCGTGGGATGACTATTGTTGTAGGAGAATTCGGCTAACGGCAGATGACTGTCCCAACTGCCACCGAAGTCGATAATACAAGGACGGAGCATATCTTCCAATGTATGAAATTGCGGGTGGTATGCCGTGCTGATATTAAGCCTTGTGCCCATCGCCTCATGAAATCTTTTCCAGAACCTCTATGTGAATCGTGTGTCCCGGTCAGATACGATCGTCAAAGGCATCCCATGCCGTGCTACTACTTCGTTGATAAACACTTCTGCTAACCTTTCCGACGAGAACGTCTCGCGAATAGGTAGGAAATGAGCACTCTTCGTTAATCGGTCCACAATTACCCAAATGGTGTCATGACCTTTAGCTGTGCGGGGTAGCTTGGTTACGAAGTCCATGGTAATGTGTTCCCACTTCCATTCTGGTATATCAAGTGGTTGGATCTTTCCATACGGTTTTCGGTGTTCAGCCTTTACTTGCGAGCAAGTCAAACACTTGCTTACATACTTCGTTACATCACATTTCATTCCAGGCCACCAGTAGTCCTTCTTCAGGTCTTGGTACATTTTGTTGGTATCGGGATGGATAGAGTAACGAGACTTATGAGCCTCATCCAAGATTTTGGTTCTAAGTTCGCCACCCATAGGTATCCATACCCGTCCATAACGTGTTCTAACACCAAGGGTGTTATATTCCAACTTGTCTTGTTGGCCAACCATTCTTTCCTTCTTTATGTTTTCTTCTTTAAGTGCCTCATCTTGAGCCCTTTCGATTTCGCTCATCACATCCGATGTTACCACCAACTGGCAAACTTTCACTGTAATAGGAGTAGGCACATCCTTTCGGCTTAGAGCGTCAGCCACCACGTTTGCCTTTCCAGGATGGTACATGATCTCACAGTCATAATCCTTCAGGAGTTCCAACCATCGTCTCTGCCTCATATTAAGCTCCTTTTGTTCGAAGAAGTACTTCAAACTTTTGTGGTCGGAGTAAATAGTAAACTTCACCCCGTACAGGTAGTGCCTCCAGATTTTCAATGCTAATACGACAGCAGCAAGTTCCAAATCATGAGTCGGATAGTTGACTTCATGAACTTTCAACTGCCGCGACGCATACGCAATCACTCTACCGCGTTGCATCAGCACACACCCTAATCCCTGACCCGACGCGTCAGAGTATACCAACAGGTCTTCACTGCCTTCGGGAAGGGCCAAGACTGGAGCTTGGGTTAGCTTCTTTTTCAATTCCTTAAACGCCTCCTCCTGGGTCGAACCCCATTCGTACTTTACCTCTTTCCGAGTCAACTTTGTCAATGGCGAAGCTATTTTCGAGAAATCCTGGATGAATCTCCGATAGTAGCCTGCCAATCCCAAGAAACTGCGGATTTCAGTTGGCGTCTTAGGAATGTCCCATTCCCTTACCGTCACTATCTTTGCTGGGTCAACCATAATGCCGTTCGGGTTAATGACGTGACCTAGGAATTGGACTTCCCTAAGCCAGAACGCACATTTGGAGAACTTAGCATACAACTTCTCCTTCTTCAGAGCTTCCAATACTTCCTTTAAGTGACACGCGTGATCACCCTCATTCTTGGAGTAGATAAGGATGTCATCGATGAACACTATTACCGATCGATCCAACATCGGTCGACACACCCTATTCATCAAATCCATGAACGCTGCAGGGGCGTTCGTCAATCCAAAAGACATTACGCGGAACTCAAAGTGTCCATAACGTGTGCGAAATGCCGTTTTCGGTATGTCTTCTTCCCTCACCTTCAACTGATGGTACCCGGATCGAAGGTCGATCTTTGAGAACCAACTTGCGCCTTGTAATTGATCGAACAGGTCGTCGATCCTTGGTAACGGGTACTTGTTCTTCACGGTACGTTTGTTCAACTCGCGATAATCAATACACATTCTCATCGAACCGTCTTTCTTCTTTACGAACAACACCGGAGCACCCCAAGGTGAGATGCTTGGTTGGATAAATCCTTTCTCAAGTAACTCGTCTAGTTGTACCATAAGTTCTTTCATTTCCACTGGTGCTAGTCGATATGGAGCCTTAGCCACGGGCTGGGCATCTGGTACTAAGTCGATTCGGAACTCAATCTCTCTGTCGGGTGGTATCCCAGGCAAATCCTCTGGAAACACCTCCGAGTACTCGCGTACCACGGGTACATCGTCTAGTTCCTTCACTTCCTTACACTTGTAAATCACGTACACCAGATAAGCCTCGCATCCGCGCCTCAAGTAACCTGTTGCCTTAATCATCGAGATGACGTTTGGCATCGGGACGTCACGATCTCCAAAAACCTCGACTTTGCTACCATCCGGAGCCTTGAGTCGGATTATCTTTCGTTTACATATGATTTGTGCTTCGTTGGCAGTTAACCAATCCATACCCAGCACGACATCAAACCCTCCCAAAACCATAACAAACAATCTGACAGGGAACCTATGACCTTCTATCTTTATCGTAGAGTTGTCAACTACCTCGGTCACTCTCGCAGTTCTACCCTCAGCGGTTTCTACGCTAAAGGCCCTTTCTAGTATACTGACAGCGTACTTCACTCTCTTACAAAAAGTCGTAGATATAAAACTCTTACTGGCACCCGAATCAAATAACACAGAAACAAGAGTGTTGTCAAGGACGAACGTACCTGACGCTACGTCGGGGTCCATTCTGGCCTGGTCTTGCGTCAGCGCGTACGCACGAGTCTTTGCTCGGGACCTCTATTCCCTCTTCTCCGGGCCTTTCCCCTTCCCGGCTTCACCCATTCTTGGTTTGGTGCATTCCCGGCTCAGATGACCGGCATTCCCACAGTTATAGCACTTGTAGTGTTGTGTGCACTCACGGGAGTAGTGCCCGGTCTTGCCACACTTAAAGCACAGGTTAGATCCCAGTCTACATTCACCTACATGCTCCTTTCCACACTTCTTACAAACAGTCGGCTCATCCACCCGAGCCCTTTTATCGCGAGCCCCAAACATCTTTCCACCAGTTCGCTTGTTTGAGAAGCTCGGTCTCTTCTTTGGTTCCTCGATGGCGACGACATTCAGTGCCAGATCATCAAATACTACGCCGCTCAGTTCTACTACCGAATCATAGGTAGTAGGGGCGTTTGCCTTAACATAGGTGCGGACCTGGTCCGGCAACCCTTGAATGTAGTAGGAAATTTTTCTCTCCTCCGTCGTAACAAGATGTGGCACCAGACGTGCCAGTTCATTGAATCGGGTTGTGTACTGCCGGTGCGTCATGCTCCCGGCCTTCAAACCCAGAAATTCCCTCTCTACCTTCTCAATCTCGTTCCTCGGGCAGAAATTCTTGATCACCAAAGTTTTCAAGTCAGCCCACATCATCGAGTCAACAACCTCATCCCCCTTAGCCTGACGTACACCTTCCCACCAGTGGGATGCTTCCTCCCTCAAGGAGTTAGCAGCAAACTTCACTACTTGATTATCTCGACACTCGCTCAGACGGATGGCAGATTCCATACGTATTACCCAATCAAAAGTAGCCACCGCGTCCTTCTTCCCAGTCAGGACCGGCGGGTCACATGCCTTAAAGGACTTATAGTCGCATCCGTGAGCAGGCGGTGCGTTGTTGGTCTCGTTGTTCTGGGCACCAGTTGCTGCACTAGATCCGCCTTCCCCACTAACTTTCTTTAATGCTTCAGCCAACAGACTTGGCAGAGAATTCTTCATCAACTCGGAGAACTCTCGAGCTATGGCTGCTCTCACTTCTGGTTCAAAAGTGAAAGGTTGTTCTGCCACTTGTGTCTGTTCAGTTCCATGCACACTAACCGCCGGTTCAGTGTGAACATTTCCTTCTTCACTATTCTCTTTTCGCGCAGGGATACTGCCACGCCCACCATTCCGACCGCCGGTACGGCCACCACGCCTTCCGTTCCCTCTCCTCGCCATTTCGTTCTATAAGACAAGAAATCCAATGTTATCACGCTAGTTAACAAATAAAATTCAATAAGTACTGTAAGATGTTAATATACACTGGCCATCAGCAATTAACCATTACACTACCTTTCGATTTCTATTTGGCCACCTTTGTGATTTCATCAGAACACAAGTCCTTTCCTAACTCTTTCTAAGGCATACTACATACATATACTCTACTTTTCATACCTGATGCTGTGGCTTGAGTTACCCGTACTGGCATCCGCTTTCGGTCCCATTCACAGTTTAAGTTCAGACACTTGGAGTGTCCGAATCTCTCAAACTATTGCTCTGATACAAACTTGTAAGGCCCCAAACCCGGGAGGCCTCACTCGTTGGATTTACTCTTCACAAACAGTTCTTAAACATGAATATCAAATAACGCAGCGGAAAATTTCATTCAAACATAACGTCATCATTGTTCATACATGCGGAAGCGTAAACATTGTTTAAAACATAATTACATAAACTTAACATAAACAACTCATAACGGGATGCCAGTCTTCATGATCGACCGGGTAACTCTTCTCGCTTGCCAAGCATCACCGTCCATCGTCCATACCTGCCTTAACCTGAATGTGCATACTAAAAAGTCAGCTACGCTGGTGAGTTCTAGCATTTCATAAAAACTTTAACCTCAACATTTGCCAAAAACGTATCATTCATTTAGTAAAACTTTTCACAAAAGCATGTAATAATCTAACATCTTTAAAAAGGTTTCGTACCCATATCATCATCAACATCATAATCATAAACACCGTTAAACGGATCGTTCATTAAAACTTTTAACATTCATTTAAGTCATACATTATTATCTAAATTTGTGTTACCCTTCGTTCCGTCATTTAGTATGGTATTGCCCCTAAGGCTTAACTGCACGAAGACCGACAATACCATACATTCCGTCAATTCCCTTTTTGGTATTGCCCCAAAGGCTAACTGCGCGAGGACCGACAATACCCGTTCAGTTGCCCTTTTGGCTCTCATGTCCATAAACCGACAACTTCCATCGACGGCCACGGCTCACGGCCAATGACACCGTCGGATCATAATTTAACCTTACATAGGGTCACGTTAACCCTTGAGTAACCGTCGTTACTCCCTTTACCAGTTGTACAACATCATAACCATTGACATGCCACAGAGGCAATGCCCCTGTTGTTCTTGTGGCAACTATGGCTCGCTGTCCATAATCTACCACAAGGCTGGGAATCTCATTTCCCAGATTTCATTCGTCAATTCCATTCATTCGACAGATTTGTAATGACTTCTTTAAAACCTTTACCTCTTTCTCTTCTCATTAAACATTTCCTCATTTAGACCGTTCGTAAAACATTCGTAACCCTTTTTGGCAAAAACACTTCAAAACCTTTCCTTTCGTAAACATCGTTTCGTTAAAACATCATTTCGTTAAACATCATTTCGTAAAACATCATTTCGTTAAACACCATTTCGTAAGTATGCACACCAGCCCAAAAACATTAACAAAACATTTAAAAGAGGGCTCTAGAACTCACCTGATACGCTAATATGGGTTGTCCTAAACGAAGGTCTAACCACGTCACTTCCGATCTGAATTGATTAGTTAAATACACATCAGACCAATTCTGACTCTAACGGTTTAACCATTCTAACATACGGACTTCACTTAATCAGTTCTGATGTCTGCGCACTTAGCAAGTGCGCAGACCCTTCCTCCTGCGCACTTAGCAAGTGCGCAGGACCCTCTTTCTGCGCACTTAGCAAGTGCGCAGACTCCTCTTCCTGCGCACTTAGCAAGTGCGCAGGACCTGCTCCGTGCGCACTTAGCAAGTGCGCACGACCTGTTCTTCGCGAAAAACCCTAACTTTCGCATTCGGGTCTGATCATGTCAAGATCCCGAACCTGTTGCATTCAAAACGTTCATTTTTCATTAAGGAACTCAAATCCATGATTATCTTTCAGTTTCATCCGTTCAAACCTTACCTTTTCACCCAAAACCCGAAAAACCCAAAAACGAACTAAAACTCAGATTTAGGTCGGATCGTTACCTGAATCGAGTTTCTGATCCGGAGGTTCTTCTCACGAGTTATGGAGTAACACTTTGCTGAAGTCTCGGGTCGATCCGCCAACTTTCTCTCTCTATGGTTTCTCTCTCTAAAAGTTGCAAATGAGAGAAAAGGGGGTGGCATAGGCTATTTATAGCCGGATGACCCATCCGACCCAACCCGCCATGCCTCGTTCGTTTATTCGGTTATTATAACTGTCGTTTTATTTTTGGGATGTTACATGATGGCTGGAAGAGTGTGTAGGCCCATGAGGGATTTTGGCTAAGGAAAGACAGGGTACTTAAGTGTGTCCTAGTGACCCACCCCTCTTTCCTAGGAATTCTCCTCATGGATGCACTACTTATAGGTCAAGTGTACTTCTAAAATACTATTATGAAGACTCGGTGTTATGATTTGTCAAACTCTAAACCTATGAGAACTCCTATATTTAACACTCAGTATTTTATTATTGCTTACAACATTTTCAAAATTTTCATTGTTTTTCTTCTAGACATGGACTCCTACTCTCCTCCCTCCCCGGTATACCGTCCCGGAGCAGAATCTAGTTGGGAAGAAGACACTGGGTCACCCGTGTATCGGTCACCAACACCCGCAGCTGCTAGACCAAGGTTTGATGTAAGGGCAGACTAAATTTGGAACACTGGCCCGAGACTTCGAACACCTGGATCACCCCTACCCAAAAACCAGTATCAGACACCCCATCTACACCCTCAGTTACCACCCCCACTAAGAGACCCGTATCTGGTGCCCGACCCATATCATTTTAACCCTTGGCTAAGGCGTACCATGGCACCCACTAGTGCTATGGGAATTCCAATCGATGACGTTCACCAATATGTGAGGACCTTAGAGTTTGAGAGGCAAAGGATGGAGCACAAGAAAAGGCACGACTTGCAAGGACAAAGAATTGATAGCCTAGCAAACCAATTAGGGTACCAAAAGGAGTTATTTTCCATCCTCAAAAAAGAAATGCTTGAGAATCGCACGGAAACAACTAGAGCTGAAGCCAGATCGGCTACCCGAGTGACCATAGCGGTGCTCGTCTTGGTGATTATCTTCTTCCTAGTGGAATGCTACCAGACACGTTAGCAGAAATTTCTATTTATTGTCTTTAAATTTCCATTTTATGAACCATTTCCCTATGTTTTGAATAATGTTCAACATTTCAGCAATGAATAATGAGTTTTATATTACCACTCTAATGTTATTAATTTTTGGCTTGACTACACCCGTCATATTAAAAAAAAACTTTCTCAAGTCTTATCTTCTTCACTCATCATAACTTAGTACACTGTCGGCAATCCCCTTTGTAAACAACCCATCATATTATTTGATTTAAACAACCTCGTTATTTTGTTCAAACAAAACATTTATCAAACCTTTAGATAGTATCAGAAACATAAATTTTCTATAAACATTTTCATCTTGTGAGAAAACTTAATATAACCTGTTTTAGAAAAACATTATTTCAAATTGGTAAATAATTATGACTTTTCTCGTTAAATTAATTCTTTCTAAACCCTAGCTAAATTAATATACAACTACTTGTTTAGCCAATAATTTCTCTTAAAAATATTCCCCTTATAATAACTGAAAATTTAATAAAAAGGTTTTTCCTATAAATTGCCCATTTATTTAGATTATTTAACTCAATAGTTTCACTACTTTATATATCTACAACCAAGAACGATTTACAATTTCCTATTTTTTAAACAAAGATCAGTTATTCATAAACATATTTCCCTGAGTGTTTTCAAAAAACCCCCCGTTACCTTTCACTTGCCGCTTCAAGTGACGACTCATTTTGCGTAGAAATTAACCCTCCACACAAACCTCAACGAGATTTAAGGAGCTAGAACTTAACTACCATATTTTACATGAACGCCAAACAATACGCTTCTCCGCAACACTTGATCACATACAAAACTCGTTAGTATATGTCACACACGAAATTCAATAACTTACGTATGCCCGTTCACCAGATACACAACACGATCACATAGTACATGAAACTTAGTTATTTTCAATATACCCAAAGCTACACTGATTACATGATACATGAAATTGGATTATTTGCAATACACTGGATTGATTATGTAATACATGAAACATAGTTGATTGGAATAAACATGATACTAAACTGATCACATGATACATAAAAATCGTTTGTTTGGTACATAATACTTGATTGACCACATTGAACATCAAACTTATTTGGTTACAAAGTACAGGATGCTAAATTATTTAAATTATACAAGGAAGTTTATTTGTTTACAAAATACATGATACTAAAAAACTCATTTCTTACAATACACATGATACTATGTTGTTTACATTACACATGGGAGCTTATGGATTTACAAAATACATGATGCTAAGTTGTTCACGTTACACATGAAACCTATTCGGTTACAAGCTACATGACACTAGACCATATATGAAACTTGAGTGCTACATTATACATGAAACTAAGTTGCTTACAATTGTTGCAATTGATTGATCACATTATATACAAAGCATGGTCATACACTTGTTCATCAAAGTTAAAAACCATATCACATTGAAGCTACTCGGGGTTTGACGTATTATTGGCATCGAAATACACCAAGATAGAGTCAATGGGATCTTAGGCTTTTTTCAAAAGGCTTACATTGAACATGTCCTCACACGTTATAACATGCAACACTACTCTCCTTCTGTGGCTCCAGTAGTTAAAGGAGATGTTTTCGGTTCATTCCGATGTCCCAAAACAGAGGTTGAAGAGGAGCAAATGAGAACGATACCTTATGCCTCAGTGGTTGGAAGCCTTATGTATGCTCAAGTCTTTACTCGTCCAGATATCGTTTATATTGTTGGAACGTTATGCCGTTATCAGACTAATCCTGGTGTTGATCATCGGAAAGCAGCTAAGAAAGTGCTTCGATATATGAAAGGGACGAAAGACTATAAACTGACCTATAGAAGAAGTGATAGTTTTGAAGTGGTTGGTTATTCTGATTCTGACTTTTCTAAGTGCAAGGATGACAAGAAATCCACGTCGGAGTATATCTTTATGTTAGCCGGCGGACCTATCTCATGGAAGAGTCATAAGCAACAGTTGACTACATCATCCACTATGATGGCAGAATACATCGTTGTTTATAATGCGACCTGTCATGGCATGTTGCTAAAGAATCTTATCACTGGACTCAAAGTAGTTATTCCATATCTAGACCATTAAACTTTTACTGTGATAACTCAGATGCCGTTAGTTTCTTGAACAGTAACAATTCTACTAGAGCTGAATTATATCTTGATACAAAGTACTTGTTCGTTCGTGAGCGAGTTGAGGAAAATAATCTTTTTATTGAGTATATAAGTACTAAAGTTATGCTTGCGGATCCGATGACTAAAGGTCTCCCTCCTAAAGTATTCGAAGAACATGTTTCGAAGATGGGCTTTTCTAAATACTTTATTTAGTAGCATAATGTACTTGCTTACGTTTAATGAAATTTCTTCATTTATTTGAATTTGTTTGTCTCTTAATATGTCCATGCATGCCTAATGACATATAGAAGGTAAATATACAAATCATCGTTAAAGGCTTAAATGTCAATTTGATCCTAAGTTCACTTAAGCTTTAAATTTGGGATTGTAGTATGATTAATGGGGTCTTGTTACTTCAATGACTGTATTTCTCTGCTATAGTTTCGGTTTAGAACCAAAATGACTATTAACCTCCGGCCAGACTTACTAATGCTTATCATAAATGATCAATCGGCCAAGTGGGAGAATGTAAGACTCATTGTTATTATGTGGCATTTATTATCATTTATTAATTAATAGATCATTGACGTATTTACCCATATGACTTAAATGGTAATTATTCGATGGACATAATTACCCTTACTATCCTAAATAAGGTTTTCCCTTGGTGTATATATAGAGAGCTTAATAGAGAGAATAGACTAATGATAAATCATCAATTCACCAACTAAGGAATTCGGTTCTCTCTCTCTCTCAATTCGTGAGTCTCATCTCACTTAAAGCCATCCTTACGGATACACCCTAAACGGGAACCCGATCATCATCAAAATCATGACGTCTTCCCTCTCGAGACCTTACTAAATTACCAAGTAATGTTTATGATTAATTATGTTTTCCATTATCATGTTAAAAAACTTATCAACAAAATCTTTATTTGTATATTTAAATACTAGGTTAAGATCTCGTCTATTACACGGTTGAATAAATATAATGTTATATATTTAGTAATAAAAAATTATGTTTTTAAAACCCGTGTAATACACAGGTTGAATAAAATCGTGTATTACACGGGTTGAATAAAATATAATGTAATCTCTTAAAGCATACACTCGTCAAAATGGAACAATGTGAATATGTAAATATACGATTAAAAGTTTTTTTTTAATCTTAGTTGCCTATAAAATTATTTTCAGTTTGTAAAATTAATAAAAATCTGTTTGAACAAATTATATGATAATAAACACAATTTTAAATTAAAACATGTGTAGATAAAATTAAAACAAATAATTAATTTAGTTGCCTAAAATAGTGAAATTGATTATTAATAGAAGAGAGAGGTGGGAAAATCAAAATGAGGAGACCTAGAAAGTTGACAAGTGTCATCTTAGTTTACTTCTTTAATAGATAGTATATACGGTAACAATGAGAAGTAAAACGTCAAAGTGGTGAACTCATTACGTGTGTTTTGTGTAAAAGACGGTTTATTTTTAACCAATTGATGGAACAACTTGTACTCTGATGAAAACAGAGAGAAATTGAGAGAAGAAAACTGATTTCATTAATCTCTTTTATCAAATACAATAACATATATATAGTGGTAATACAAATGAAACGAACCATATAATAATTGTGTTATTCAATACTCCTAATGAGAGGTATAACGTCCGTCATAAATGTGAGATTTATAACACTCCCCCTCAGACATATTACCGTTCATTATACACTATTAACAACATACTTTAGGATGATGTTAAGTCGGTACTTTGGGACCGAAAAATATAAACTGATACTACTGGATCAGTTATGATGCCTCATTAAAAACCTTACTAAGAAAAACCCAGTGGGAAAAAACTTAGTTAATGGAAAAAGAGTACAACGTTATAATACTCCTCCTCAAACTAATAAAAGTCCTTCAATATGTAGAGTCTAATCTTCTATGATGAGTGCTTGACTTTGTTTTGATGTAGTCTTCTCTTATCTACAAGTTGCGTTGCCTTCATAGGTAATCTCCAAGACTTTCTTGATTTCTTCTACACCACATGCTTCTAGTATATGTTGGATCATTGATTTTTAGCCTCGTGCATTCTTGACTAGTAGATTTTATAGTATTCTTGCTTTGAATTTCCCTGTTGACCTCTAAGAAATCTTCATGTCACCGTATGTAAGTTGGTATTCTAACTAAATCTTAGGCCCGACAAATATATTGGGATATGTCGTTTTCTCAATTTCAATGTCTATGCATTAAGTTTGGAACATATATTGATAGCACATGTGTTGAGAACACAATACTATGTCTCGGGATATTTATGAGACACATTTGTGTACCGAATGCGCTTAAATACGGTACTCGTGGACCAAGTAATTCTTCGCACTTTTCTTGGTGCGGTAAGGATTCTTGTGTATGAGTAGCAATCAAACATTCATGGGTGTGCTTAGCAAATAAACTTTGTCCATATTAAAATGTACAACACCTTCCGGATGTTGTTTGATTGATGGACATATATACAATTACATGTATACTCGAAACTACAGGTCGAGGAAATATTTAACTTCCAGTTTGATTGATGGACATATATACCTTCCAGTTTCTTTCAAAATCCTATCTCTACTAGTTCAACAATTTCTCTCGATGATGTCTACATCATCACTGTAAACTGCGATTATGATGAACATGAAGAGTGAAAAATTCGATAAATATAATGGACAACTCCATAACACATGTAGTCGAACTACTGGTCGAGGAACAAATCATGTCAGTTTATTTTGAAATTCTCTCTCTAGTAGTTCAACAGTTTCTCTCGATAATGTTTACATCATCCTCGTAAACTACGATTGTAATGAACTCTAAAAATTAAATTTTGATAAAGACCTAAATGTAACATCCAAAAAAAACGACAATTATAATAACGAAATAAACGAACGAGATATGTCGGGTCGGGCTGGATTGGCCGGCGGGCTGGAAGGGGAGCCTCCCCTATAAATAGCCAACGTCATCGCCCATTTCTCTCATTTGCAACTTCTAGAGAGAGAAACCGTAGAGAGAGAAAGTTGGCGGATCGACCCGAGATTTGAGAAGTGTGTTGTTCCAGAGCTCGTGAGAAGAATCTCCGGACCAGAAACTCGATTCAGGTAACGATCTGGCCTAAATCTGAGTTTTTGTTCGTTTTTGGGTTTTTCGGGTTTTGGATGAAAATGTAACGTTTTTACGGATGAAATTGTAAGGAAAACATATATTTGAGTTCCTTAATGATAAGCAAACGTTTTGAATGTAAACAAGTTCGGAATCTTGACGTGATAAGACCCGGATGCGAAAGTTAGGGTTTTTGCGAGGAAGCAGTTCGTGCGTACTTATCAAGTACGCATGAAGCTGATCCTGCGTACTTACCAGGTACGCAAGAAGAGGATCCTGCGTACTTATCAAGTACGCATGTAGAGGGTCATGCATACTTATCAAGTACGCATGAAGCAGGTACTGCGTATTTATCAAGTACGCATGAAGCAAAGTCTGCGCATTTATTAAGTACGCAAGAACAAGTCCCTGTGCACTTGCTAAGTGCGCAGGCATCAGGTTGTTTATGTAAAGTTAGTATGTTTAAGAAGGTTAAACCGTTAGAATCGGGGGTTGGTCTGATGTGTATTTAACTAATCAATTCAGATCGGAAGTGACGTTGTGGGACCTTTGTTTAAGACAACCTAGATTAGCTTATCAGGTGAGTTCTAGAAGTCCTCTTTTAAATGTTTTATATAATGTTTTCGGGCTGGTGTGCATACATACGAAATGATGTTTTACGAAATGATGTTTATGAAACTATGTTTACGAAATGAAATGATTTGGAATGAACGGTTTATGGAAAGAAAGTTTTACGAACGAAATGTTTACGAACGAAATGTTTATAAAGAAATGGTTTATAATGAAGGTAAAGGGTTTTGAAAATGAATCAAATGCTTTACGAAAAGAAAAGAAAAGGGCAAAGGTTTTAAAGAAGTCATTACAAATCTAATCTGTCGAATGAATGTAATTGACGAATGAAGTTTGGGAATGTAATTCCCAGCCTTGTGGTAGATTATGGACAGCGAGCCATAGTTTCCATAAGAACAACAGGGGCAGTGTCTTTGTGGCATGTCAATGGTTTGATGTTGTACAACTGGTAGGGAGTAATGACGGTTACTCAGGGGT
Source organism: Smallanthus sonchifolius (assembly GCA_023525975.1). Taxonomy (NCBI): domain Eukaryota; kingdom Viridiplantae; phylum Streptophyta; class Magnoliopsida; order Asterales; family Asteraceae; genus Smallanthus; species Smallanthus sonchifolius. Next base: position 26,286,533 of record CM042043.1, read on the forward strand.
TAACGTGACCCTTTGTAAGGTTAAATTATGATTCGACGGTGTTATGGCCGTGAGCCATTGCCGTCGATGGAAGTTGTCGGTTTATGGACATGAGAGCCATAGGGGCAACTGAATGGGTATTGTCGGTCGTTGTGCAGTTAATCCTTGGGGGCAATACAAAAGGGAATTGACGGAATGTATGGTATTGTCGGTCTTCGTGCAGTTAAGTCTTTGGGGCAATACCATACTAAATGACGGTACGAATGGTAACACAGATTTAGATAGTAATGTATGACTTAAAAGAATGTTAAATGTTTTAAACAAATGATCCGTTCAATGTGTTTATGATGAGGATAAATGTTTGAAGGTTTTTAATGATGAACGAAAGGCCCTGTTTTCTTAAACATGATGTTAAACCCTAATCAACGATTGAATGATGAACCATTCCTTAAATCGAATGAAAACTAGAACTCACCGGCGTAGCTGACTTTTTAGTGTGCACATTCAGGTTAAGGCAGGTTATGAGGTTGGACGGCGATGCTTAGCTAGCAATGAAGAGTTACCCGGACGCTTATGAAGACTGGCATCATGTTACGTTTTGTTTTCGTTAAGTTATGTTTTAATAAATGTTTGAAGGTTTTTAATGAAAGAACTTAGGCTCCATATCGACTATGAAGATTGAATTCCGAATCGACTTAGTACGAGATGCCCAGCCCGTGGCTAAGGCTCCATATCGACTAGCACCTGTGAAAATGAAAGAACTTATGTTCCAATTAGAAGAACTACTTGAGAAGGGATTTATACAACCGAGCATCTCGCCATGGGGTGCTCCGGTGCTGTTTGTGAAGAAGAAGGATGGTTCGATGAGAATGTGTATTGATTATCGCGAGTTGAAAAAAGGAACGGTGAAGAACAAGTACCCTTTACCAAGGATCGACGACTTGTTCGATCAATTGCAAGGCGCAAGTTGGTTATCAAAAATCGACCTTCGATCCGGGTACCATCAGTTGAAGGTGAGGGAAGAAAACGTACCGAAAACTGCATTTCGCACGCGTTATGGACATTTCGAGTTCCGCGTAATGTCTTTCGAATTGACGAATACCCCCGCAGCGTTCATGGATTTAATGAATAGGGTGTGTCGACCGATGCTGGACCGATCGGTAAATGTGTTCATCGATGATATCCTCATCTACTCCAAGAATGAGGGTGATCACGCATGTCACTTAAAGGAGGTGTTGGAGGCTCTGAAGAAGGAAAAGTTGTATGCTAAGTTCTCTAAATGCGCGTTCTGGCTTAGGGAAGTCCAATTCCTAGGTCACGTCATCAACCCGAACGGCATTATGGTTGACCTATCGAAGATAATGACGGTAAGGGAATGGAATATTCCTAAGACGCCAACTGATATCCGTAGTTTCTTGGGATTGGCAGGCTACTATCGGAGATTCATCCAGGATTTCTCGAAAATAGCTTCGCCATTGACAAAGTTGACTCGGAAGGAGGTAAAGTACGAATGGGGTTCAACCCAGGATGAGGCGTTTAAGGAATTGAAGGAAAAGCTAACTAAAGCCCCAGTCTTGGCCCTTCCCGATGGCAATGAAGACTTAGTGATATACTCTGACGCTTCAGGTCAGGGATTGGGATGCATGTTGATGCAACGCGGAAGAGTGATCGCGTATGCGTCACGACAGTTGAAGATTCATGAAGCTAATTATCCAACCCACGATTTGGAACTTGCTGCTGTCGTATTCGCATTGAAAATCTGGAGGCACTACCTGTACGGGGTGAAGTTTACTATTTACTCCGACCACAAAAGTTTGAAGTACTTCTTCGAACAAAGAGAGCTTAATATGAGGCAGAGACGATGGTTGGAACTATTAAAAGACTATGACTGTGAAATCATATATCATCCTGGAAAGGCAAACGTGGTGGCTGACGCTCTAAGCCGAAAGGATGTGCCTGCTCCTATTAGAGTGAAAGCTTGCCAGTTGGTGGTAACATCTGATGTGATGAGGGAAATTGAAAGAGCTCAAGATGAAGCACTTAAGGAAGAAAACATAAAGAAGGAAGGATAGTTGGCCAACAGGACAAGTTGGAATATAACACCCTTGGTGTTAGGACACGTTTTGGATGGGTATGGATACCTATTGGTGGCGAGCTTAGAACCAAAATCTTGGATGAGGCTCATAAGTCTCGGTACTCTATCCATCTTGGTACCAATAAAATGTACCAAGATCTAAGGAAGGAATACTGGTGGCCTGGAATGAAGCATGAAGTGACAAAGTACGTAAGCAAGTGCTTGACTTGCTCGCAAGTAAAGGCCGAACACCAGAAACCTTATGGAAATATTCAACCACTTGATATACCGGAATGGAAGTGGGAACACATTACCATGGACTTCATAACCAAGCTACCTCGCACAGCTAAAGGTCATGACACCATTTGGGTAATTGTGGACCGTTTAACGAAGAGTGCTCATTTCCTACCTATTCGCGAGAGGTTCTCGTCAGAAAGGTTAGCGGGAGTATTTATTAAAGAAGTGGTAGCACGGCATGGGATGCCTTTGACGATCGTATCTGACCGGGACACACGATTCACATCGAGGTTCTGGAAAAGATTTCACGAGGCGATGGGCACGAGGCATAATATCAGCACGACATACCACCCACAAAGGGATGGTCAGTCCGAAAGGACCATTCAGACCTTGGAGGATATGCTTCGCGCTTCTATTATCGATTTTGGAGGCAGTTGGGACAGTCATCTGCCGTTAGCCGAATTCTCCTACAACAATAGTCATCACACGACGATAGGCATGCCGCCTTACGAAATGTTGTATGGGAGAAGATGTAGGACCCCGGTTTGTTGGGTGAGATTGGACAAAAGGAATTAGGAAGTCTTGAAGTCGTAAGATAAACATCGAAAAGGTTCGATCAAATCAAAGCACGAATGAAAGCCGCACAAGATCGTCAGAAGTCCTATGTGGATAAACGACGAAGGCCTATTAAGTTTGATGTTGGGGATAGAGTAATGTTGAAAGTGTCACCCTGGAAGGGAATCATACGATTCAGGAAGAGAGGAAAGTTAAGTCCGAGGTTTGTCGGACCATTCAGGATAATGGCACGGGTTGGTGAAGTCGCTTATCGGTTAGAGTTGCCTGATGAGTTAAGTGGGATTCATCCTACCTTCCATGTATCACACTTGTGAAAGTGTTTGGCGGATGAATCAGCTCACGTACCACTTACTAAAATCGAGGTCGACAACAGCCTTAACTACATCGAAGAACCCGTGGCCATCTTAGACAGAAAGGAGAAACGTTTTCGTAATAAGATTATTCAATTGGTTAAAGTTCAATGGAAGCATCGAAGGGGAACAGTAGCCACTTGGGAAACGGATACGGAAATGATGGAGTCGTACCCTCAACTATTTGACTTATGATAGGTTTCGGGGACGAAACCTATTGTAAAGGGGGTAGACTTATAACATCAAAAAAAAACGAAAATTATAATAATGGAATAAATGAACGAGGCATGTCGGGTCGGGCCGGATGGGCCGGCGGGCTGGAAGGGGAGCCTCCCCTATAAATAGCCAAGGTCACCACCCATTTCTCTCATTTGCAACTTCTAGAGAGAGAAACCGTAGAGAGAGAAAGTTGGCGGATCGACCTGAGATTTGAGAAGTGTGTTGCTCCAGAGCTCGTGAGAAGAATCTCCGGACCAGAAACTCGATTCAGGTAACGATCTGGCCTAAATCTGAGTTTTTGTTTGTTTTTGGGTTTTTCGGGTTTTGGATGAAAATGTAACGTTTTTACGGATGAAATTGTAAGGAAAACGTAGATTTAAGTTCCTTAATGATAAGCAAACGTTTTGAATGTAAAAAAGTTCGGGATCTTGACATGATCAGACCCGGATGCGAAAGTTAGGGTTTTTGCGACGAAGCAATTCGTGCGTATTTATCAAGTACGCATGAAGCTGATCCTGCGTACTTACCAAGTACGCGAGAAGAGGATCCTGCGTACTTATCAAGTACGCATGAAGAGGGTCATGCATACTTATCAAGTACGCATGAAGCATGTACTGCGTATTTATCAAGTACTCATGAAGCAAAGTCTGCGCACTTATTAAGTATGCAAAAACAAGTCCCTGCGCACTTGCTAAGTGCGCAGGCATCAGGTTGTTTATGTAAAGTCAGTATGTTTAAGAAGGTTAAACCGTTAGAGTCAGGGGTTGGTCTGATGTGTATTTAACTAATCAATTCAGATCGGAAGTGACGTTGTGGTACCTTTGTTTAGGACAACCCAGAATAGCTTATCAAGTGAGTTCTAGAAGCCCTCTTTTAAATGTTTTATATAATGTTTTCGGGCTGGTGTGCATACATACGAAATGATGTTTTAAGAAATGATGTTTATGAAACTATGTTTACGAAATGAAATGATTTGGAATGAATGGTTTATGGAAAGAAAGTTTTATGAATGGAATGTTTATGAACGAAATGTTTATAAAGAAATGGTTTATAATGAAGGTAAAGGGTTTTGAAAATGAATGAAATGTTTTACGAAAAGAAAAGAAAATGGCAAGGTTTTAAAGAAGTCATTACAAATCTAATCTGTCGAATGATGGGAATTGACGAATGAAGTCTGGGAATGTAATTCCCAGCCTTGTGGTAGATTATGGACAGCGATCCATAGTTGCCATAAGAACAACAGGGGCTGTGTCTTTATGGCATGTCAATGGTTTGATGTTGTACAACTGGTAGGGAGTAACGACGATTACTCAGGGGTTAACGTGACCCTATGTAAGGTTAAATTATGATCCGACGGTGTTATGGCCGTGAGCCATAGCCGTCGATGGAAGTTGTCGGTTTATGGACATGAGAGCCATAGGGGCAACTAAATGGGTATTGTCGGTCCTCGTGCACTTAAGCCTTGGGGGCAATACAAAAGGGAATTGACGGAATGTATGGTATTATCGGTCTTCGTGTAGTTAAGCCTTAGGGGCAATACCATACTAAATGACGGTAAGAATGGTAACACAGATTTAGATAGTAATGTATGACTTAAAAGAATGTTAAATGTTTTAAACAAATGATTCGTTCAATGTGTTTATGATGAGGATAAATGTTTGAAGGTTTTTAATGATAAACGAAAGGCCATGTTTTCTTATACATGATGTTAAACCCTAATAAACGATTGAATGATGAACCATTTCTTAAATTGAACGAAAACTAGAGCTCACCAGCGTAGCTGACTTTTTAGTGTGCACATTCAGGTTAAGGCATGTTATGAGGTTGGACGGCGATGATTGGCTAGCGATGAAGAGTTACCCGGACGCTTATGAAGACTGGCATCATGTTACGTTTTGTTTTCGTTAAGTTATGTTTAGACATGTTTACGCTTCCGTATGTTGAACAATGTAATGGTTATGTTTTAATGAAGTATTTTCCGCTGCGTTATTTGATATTCAAGTTTAAGAACTGTTTGTGAATGAGTAAATCCAACAAGTGAGGCCTCTCGGGTTTGGGGCCTTACACTATAACTAATTTTATAGGTTATATGACACATATTTCGAGTACCAATTTTAATGCTTCAGGCATTTTTAACCCTTTAGGAGTTTTCATGTAGATGTCTTTTTCAAGTGTCTCATATAATTACGTGGTGACGACATCCATAAGTTTTATCTAAAGCCCTTCTAAGACTGCGAGGCCTATTAAACATTTAAAGGTTATCGCATCCACTATAGGGGAATATGTTTCCTCATAATCAACTACTGGGATTTAGGAAAACAACCTTTGTGTTATAATTTGTGCCTTGCATCACATAATCTTATTCTTTTCGTTTCTTTTTATTTTAAAGACACTCATTTATAACCTACTGGTTTGACGTCTATTGGTGTTTGAACTACAGGTTCGAAAACGTTTTGATAGTCGAGCGAACTTGATTTAGCCTATTCAAAGCGTCTTGCCATTTTGGCTAGTTATTTCTGTGTATGCACTCTCACATAATTTTATGTATGTAATCTTTTCATCGATTCATTTGTTGCTATAGCATGTACAAATATTTTCATTAACACATGTTTCATTTCGGTTCCATGTTGTACTATTTTTTTTGTACATAATTCGTAGAGATCTCATATTTATTTAATACCGGTATTATCTTCCTTTATTGAGGCGTTATCATTTTCTTTTAGAAATGTACTAGTCTCTTCTGAGACATTTACCTCTTCCGGGATTTTATCAATAACAGCTTCTAGGTTATATCAATTACCTCTCCTGGGGTTATAACCTTTTTCTATGGTTTCACCAACTGCGTTATTTTGCTTTTTAAGTTTTCGTGGGTTCTTTTCTTGGGAACCATTTTATCCCCCACGTTTTATTTGTACGATAATCCTTATAGGATTACTTTGATTCGAGTATGTGCATTTGTTGCTGGTATATGTGACCTTGTCACTCTGATTGTGTTTTAGAATGCATCTGGTAATTAATTCATTTGCTATTCTTTGCAAATGTATGCTCTTTTGGGCTTCAGATTCATATTGACCACTTCGGGGGTCAAATTTTGAATAGCGGCGATCCATTCCATGTTAGTTCTTGTGTTACCGGTCTTTCCATATTCTTATCTCCCCCTAAGACTGGGAATACAGTCTTCGTCAAACTGTGATGTAAAAATGTCTTCTTTTCGATTTGTAATGGTAGCGGTATTGGTACATAGACCATACAACCAAATATATTTTTAGTTGAGACAAACTTGGTTCTCTTTAGGAGACTAGTTGTATAAGGGAGTATTTGTGATCAACAGTTGGTTTTGAATTCACATCTTATCAATAGTTGTCTACCTATTATCTAACGTCGTGTAATCAATAATTTTGCTACAACTTTTATGTTTGAACATAATATGCTGGATGTTCAACATTTATCTCAGTAGACATACAATAAGCATGCAAATGCTACATATCAGGTAGCTAAAGGAATCATATATGACCATATATAAAGGTGCATCTCTTAAGGACCATAAAAATTGTAATGTTCCGCGTGAGGATTAATATGTCCCATTAGATTCTTTCCAAATATAGGAAGAATTCTTTGTAGAAGTTTATTTTGGGATAAAGATCGATTCGCCCAGAGAGAACACTACACATGGTATGTCTTTTTTTAGAGAGATACCGGTTAACACTTTTGATTGTATTCCTCATCACGATGCTATCTCGATGACCTATTTGGTCATGATTTATAAAGATAGTATTTTTGGCTGGTTACTCATCACATTTGAATTTTGTTATATATATTTCTACAATATATTCTAGATAGCAGAATCTCTAGTTTTACAATATGGTCTTCTAGCCATATTTGTCATGTGTAATTGAAGATATTTGGTATTGTTTTCACTCAAATTTTCATTGTAATAGCCGTCTAGTCGAATATATTTGAAAACTTAGTAAATTTCTTCAAGATTTACTAGAATATAAGACATATCTAGTACACATAGGTAAGGTGGTGCATGCTCTTCTGGAACATCAGCATGGTTAACAACGCTTTGAAAAAAAAATACCAATAAGTGTGTCTGCCATAAACAACTGATAATAGTATTTTTTATTTGTTAGTCAGACGGCTATATGCCAAATATTCATCGCCGATGATTGCAATAACCTTACTAGAGTATTATGTCATAATTTTGGTACATAGTAAGTAAAATAATCATGCTCTTCCGGAGCATTCTATAGGTTACAAATATTGTTATATATCAAGCTTTCATTAGTGATGGCTAAACAACAATATCCAAAAGAATGGATGATAACGGGGCAAGGGTGCCCTCATTGAGGTTTTGTTTCAACCTCCGTCCCATTTTCTTTTATCACTCATTGATAAACTTCAATTAGGTGATCCGGGGTGCAACACGTGCGGAACCATTAGGTGCATTTTAGATAAAAGATTATTTGCGTTGCCTCGTATTTTGTCAACTCCCTGTAGATGTTAAGTATGAAATTTGTTTACATGCATCATTTAATATATGTTAAATGATGAAACACTCTAAATAGAAACTTTAAACATAAAATTTCATATTATACTTAATGGAATTGACAAACAAAGATATAACTACAATCGATTTCCATTTAATATTTCAGGAAGTTTAAATAGAACTAAGACTTTTGTTTAACTATATAATGACCAATTAGTTCATATGGGACTGAAATTTCTATTTAAATATATAATGATCATTCGTAAATTTCGTAACGTAATACAGTTTTAAAATAATACTAAATAGAATCATCAACTTAATTAAAATCAAAGAGGGTGTAATTTTTGGAAATAGTAACCGATGAGAAAATTTTGCATGAGTTTGATTGAAAAATGTTTATCCTTTCCTTCTCCATGTCTAGGTGTCATCCCAGAAATCTCGCCGGATTTTCGAAAAAATAAAATTTAACTGCCCATGTTCTAAGTCGATTTATGTTCTCTATATGCGATATACAAATGAACTGTCGCCTAACGTGGAAATTAGGACCAGGTGATACATTAAGCAATTTATATTAACGTATATAATTCAGAATTTGTAAACATATGAATGTTCTAAATCTTATACTATATTGATCTAAATTTTGATTAAATCAATTTTGTAACTGGGCTAACACATATAATAAATCTATGTAACTTCTATGATGTAATATAGTTTACAACCTTTCTTTTCTTATGTTCATAAAAATATTTGGTTGTTTTAAGAGTTACTAAAATGATGTTCAATTTTTTTTCTCTTTTTTTATATTTAGATTTCTATTGATTATTGGGACCGTGATAAAATCAAAATAGAGGGAAGGAATTAAGAGGGCGTACTCTTCACTTTCCGGTATCTCCATTGGCAAAATTGTTCTAACCGTAATGGTTCTTGGTGCAAACACTTCATCCTCCAGATGGATCTCCACTGTTTCAACTCCATCCGAAAATGTTGGTTTGTGTTAGGTAAACGCTTCAGAGTTCAGATTATAGAACAACGACTTCAAATCAGAATTTTGTAAGAAAGCATAACTTGTGCTGATAACGTGATGAAAACAGAGAGAAATTGAGAGAAGAAAACTAATTTCATTCATCTCTTTTATCAAATACAATAACATATATATAGCGGTAATACAAATGAAACGAAACATATAATAATTGTGTTATTCAATACTCCTAATGGGAGGTATAACGTCTGTCATAAATGTGAGATTTATAACATACTCCACTTGTTAAAGTATTTTATAAAACATTTGTTGAAGTCTTATTTCACTAGAAGGTTAAACCCGTATTTAGTTGCGGGCATAATCTATCTATACTAGTAAATAACACGTGTCATTCTATGATGCATGTTCATCCTTATTTTTCGCATCTCTCCTATTAAATAATTATATTAAATAATAATGTTTTCGCTTCTCTCTCATATTAATAATGATATTAAATAATAATTATATTAAAAAACAAAATTAATTTAATTATGAATAGTTATTATATCATTAAATAAAAGAATTTAATATAAAATTAATTATGGATCGTTAGAATTCCTGACGTTACTTATCATTTAAAAAATAAAATTGTATTATGAAAAATTATTATATCATCAAACCGTTTTTATATTTTAATCAACTCCAATATTTCATACAACTAGATTAATTATTCGTTTTAATTTTTATCTACATGTTTTTTATTTTAAAAGTTTGTTTATCATAAATTAAATTGTTCAATCCTAATTTTATGAATTCTACAAACTGAAAACGATTTTATAGCCATGTAGGATCCAATTAAAAACATTTCTGAAAATGATTTTATAGCCATGTAGGATCCAATTAAAAACATTCAATCATATATTTATATATTTAAAGATCTAATGTTTGTTATTATTTGTTAAATCCCACGGTATTTTTTGTCATACAATTATGACCGAATGTATTCAAGTAATTATTTTATGTTATTCCCAATTCGATTTGTACAATGACTTATTTTAGTTTTTTGCATATGTTTATATATTTTTATAGATGTGGCAATTTCGACCCATTTTCTTTTGAACGGATCGATTTGGGTTATATTTTATCTCTAGCGGGTCAAAGTTAACCTAGTAATTTTATATATAGAATCATAAATAAAAGTAAATAGATCATGAAATCGTACAATACTCACCGCGTTGCAGCAGGGTGTCAAAATTAATATAATCTTGATTGAAGGGTGTAAACAAATCCATTTGTAAAAAAAAATCATCAAAGCATAGATAGAAATAACCACTTATCAATAATATATTTGTAAGTTAAAAAAATAATTAGGTATTTAATAAAGAAAAAAAGAAAATTAAATAAATAACAAAAAAAAGGAAAAAGCTGAAACCAGCCATAGGGGAGGGATTTGAACCCGTGTCTCTTCCCAGGCCGTGTAGGGGCGCGACCACCAGGCCATTTATTTGAATGGTTCAATATTTATTTAGAAAACAAATATGAAAAACAAAATCAATAGAACAGTGATACGTGACGGTGATACTGTTCATTTCTATTAATTTTTAATATAGTTATATAACCGTCAAGGATTAATTGTAATTAATGTCTTTTGGAATATTCATCGTTAGATTATCTTAAAACAACTTTAAACTTTAACATGGAAATTATGATTTTGTATTAGAAAGATTTATAAAGCGCGTTATGGCTATCTTTTTTAACTTTTGATCATGGAAACCCAAATAGCTAATAGTGAGGATGATTATGAGTGTCCCACCGAGGCTTTTGAAAATATATGTTGATAAGCATTGTAAATCTTGTAAAATATCTTGTTAGGGCTTTTAATCATGATGACGATGAAGACAACTTTTTCTTCAATGAATAGGATTTGTGGCTTAAACTATGACTTAAAATATTTAATAGATTTTAAATATACCGTAAACATTTTACAATTTTTTGTTGTAATTAATTATTATTTAAAGTAGCTTATACCCCGTGTACTATACGGGGTGAAATATCGATACATAAAATTCTTAAATCTTCATATATATATTTTACATGTGTAAAAATGTATTAAATATACCAGGGATAGAAAACAAAATTCAAACTATGTAAAAATTAATATATAATCGAGTTTCAAAAATATATTAATTATTATTTAATGTAATTTGACTTTCCTTGATATTTGATTGAAAATAAAAATTATATAATTCGAATTCAAAATTTCTTATAATAAGTGATAATTTAAAATAAATGTGTTTTATTAATATACTAGGTTATATACCCATGTATTACATGGGGTTATTTAATAGAAAAATGAAAATACAAGAATGTGTAACAAAAAATTAACGATGTTTTCCCGAGTCTCATTTAAAGAGAGAAAAGAAAGGAAGAAAAATGAAACTCTTGTTCCAGAGTTTTTTTAAGTGGGGGAAATAAAGCAAATAGGAGAAAGGGTATTCTACAGTTTTTTTAACAACGGAAATGGAAAGAAACGAAGGGAAAAGAAACTTTATTTTCATCCTCCCAAAATGGAGAGATTTGGGGAGAAATGAAAAGGAAGGGAAAAGAAAGGGAAAAAATGGAAATGAATTTTTTGTTTTTTTTTCTTTCCTTTAGTAAACTCGGAAACACAACGTAAAATAATGTGTAAAAGAAAAAATAAAATTATTTTTTTTTAATTAAGTAATAATTAGAATTCAAATTTTATATTATTTCTTCTAAAAAGTAAAAACATTAAGATAACTAATATTCAAAAAGTCAAACTTACTTACAAAAGAAAAAATTAGAAAATTTTAATACAAAGAAATATAGTAATGATACGTGACATTCTTTAGAATCATTTATTAGAATAACTAGGTTAGTACACGTGTACTACACGGTTGATGAAAAGAAACATATATCATTCATAAGTGTCTAATACAATTTCATAAACAAAATAATAATTCACTTTACATATATAGACAGATGTCAGGATGAAAGGATGTAATGCAGACGTAGAGGTGGCAACTTCGAACCATTATTATCTTTAAAATGGGTCGACTTAGGTTACATTTTATCTGTTCATATTATATTTTTAGAAAAGAACGGGTCAAATGGGTAATAGGTTGAAAGTCGACTAAAATATGTTTTTAATTCATCCCTCTTAACTACTTTGATTAAAAATTTACATTATTATGTAATGATAAATTTCTTATACTCATTTAACAAGTTAATTCTTTGAAAGAAAGCCTTACATAATGGATAAATCATGATTGCAGATCAACTTGACCCACTAAAAACTACCTTTTTTTACTTGAACCTGATTTAGCACATTAACCACACATCTTGGTTATTCTGGATGACATTCAAGTACTCGAAACCCGAAACCAAATGATTTGAAAGCAAATATATCAAGCAAGTTTCCCTAACAAATCATATTACAATAAAAGTTAAACATGAACTACATAATAACGAGCAATGCAATTCTCAAAGGCTGGAACAAAATAGTCAAGAAAAAGATTATACTTTTACGTCATGAGAATAAGACATATGAGCTTAATGCTAGCACTTATTAGGTCTAAAATTTAAGAATATTACCATATGAACTGGGGCCGACATTGAGAAAGCAACGTGTAGTACACTTTTTATGTTATGAATGAAGCTCATCAAAAGGTATGCCCTTCAGATTTGATAAGAATGGAATAATCAGAAGCACAAAAAAGCCTACATGTTGAGACAACAAATACAAAACTAAAATTACTATATAAATCGTTTGGGTTAAACTTTATCTGAAATGGGGCACTTCAAAATATTAAGCAAGGGAACATGTCAAATGGGAAATAAAAGTTGATTAGAGTGTGTTTTTAATGCATACGACCTCTGTCCATTTGAGTTACATTTTATCTTGTCATATTATAATTTTTGGAAATGAACATCTCAAATGGGTAATAGGTTGAAAGCGAAACAAAGTATGTTTTACATGCATACCTCTTAAATCGCTTCAATTAAAGCATCAATAGGAAAATATTCTTGTTCACTCAAAATAACATGGTTCAGTTAATTTTAAAAAATTTTTTTGAAATAACAACATTGTTCCTTGCATGGTTGTAAAAATTGCTAGGCGCTAGGCGGGCGGTGGGGTGGGGCCTAGGCGGGATTAATCGGATTGGAATTTTTATATGTAATTTTCAGTTTTTTATATATATACACACATTTTTTATGTAATTTTTATAAAAATGTTCATTTTTAAATATTTATACACATATTTGGCTGGAATTTGAAAGGTTTGGTTGGAAAATCCAAGGTTTTGCCGGAAAATCCAAGGTTTTCGTCGGAATTTGGCCGAAAATTTCAGGTTTTTGCCGGAATTTTCGCCGGAATCTGCCCGTCTAGGCCCGATTTGGACCGCCCAGCGATTTCTAGAGCGACTAGGCCAAAATTACTCATCGTGTGACCGCCTAGCGATTAATCGGCGCCTAGGCGCAATTTTTACGACACTGGTTCCTTGTATTACCTTGATAATAGTTGCACCAGCTTGTAATGCACTTGATACCACCATCATAACTGGCCACATAAACCCAACTCCAGCTAACATTTGACCACTTTCTGATCTACTGCCATAAAGAATATACACAAGGCGCAAATTTTAGCTTTGAAACTATAGGTACACACGTAATAACCAAAGAATTAGAGGTGGCAAAGCGGGTGGATTTGAAAACGGTCAAAATGGGTTCAACTCTAGACTGACATTTTTAGCACCGTCAACGACTTAGGTTGAACTTTTGTCTGTTTTAAAGAAATCAATAAATAATTAATGAGTTAAATATTATTTGGATGACTTCCTACACATTTGACCCATTTGTTTTTAGCAAATTTTATTAAATATTTTACTCATTTGACCCCATTAGAGATAATGTAGAGAGTGGTGGATCATAGTTTGAAGGTTGAATGGATCGAAATGGAGCGAAATGTATTTTCAATGCATAAAACCTCCTAAATAAGTTTCTTAAAAAATATAGATTATTAATGAAACAAAATATTTTTCTTAAGGCACGTTAGTTATTTATTAAAAAAACATTTTGGTAATAGACAATAAGGGGATTCCACTGTAAGTTACATACAAACTTAACACAATATTAATAGTGACATGTCATGCTTTGACCCGTTACACGCAAACATCCTCCAAATCCCATAATTCAAAATTTGAATTAAGACCATAATTAACACTCACCAAAAAAAGATTGCAATATTCAAGGAAAGTCAATAATTTTCCCATAAAAACGCAATTCATCTTCGACCAACATCCATTTGAAGCAAACACCAAATACAACACTATTGTGAAGAATATCAAGCAACAAACACCAACCGACCAAGATTTAGAAAAAAAAAAAAGCACATTTGTTATTAAGGGAAAAAACTGAAAATTATTAAATAAAAAGTACCGCAGATCAAACCAACCATTTTCGGCCCATAGAAAAAAAACAAAAAGCTTAACCCGTAGCAAAAAATTACCTTTTTTAGTTTAATATTATCGGAACAAAAGCTTACTCGTATGCATGCTCAAACTTCTTGCTTTCCTGATGAAACAGATTGATAATCTTTGAACCACTCTTATACATTTAGGGGACCTAAGAAATCAACTCTATAATCTTATACTAAAATATGCGGATAAAATTTGAGAAATTAGTTATAAACTTCCAAACTACCACTTACTTTTAAAACTTTTTTTCTCAAAAATGTCAAACTTGTTTAGAAAAAACATGAAAGATGTTTTCTACATATGGCAAAAAAATACAAGTGATGAATATTGATGATAAAAACATTGTATAAACAATTTATGAACCAAGAAACATAATACTTTTAACCTCAAAACATTTTTGTCTTAGGACCCATTCAAAGAGTTCTTTCGTTTCCATAATTCGGTTCTTATTTTCATCTTCAGATAAGGTTTGATCATTCCTGGAAAACAGTTAAAATAAATCAAGTCAAATTAATGTTTAGAGTTGTAAGTTGTTAAATATTAATCAAACACATATGGTATAAACAATCTTACTCGCTAATAGCAGCACAAAATATGACGGGTCAAATAAATGAATCCATTTCCTTGGCTCATTTCTCTGGCCTCCAACATCATAAGTCTATATACTTCACCACTTTTTTTGTTTCCCCAACGGGGTTGCATGCAGGCAAACATTATAAGTGGGTTTACCTTAATCCAATCAACAACCTGAGGCAAAAAAATAGATAGCCCTGTTTTATTTTCAAGATGCATGAAGAAATTAATGGGGCATGTTTACTTGATTTGAAGTGAAATATATATGGAACCCACAAATTGCAGAATTAGGAATAGAGAAAAACGGTATAAAAAGTGGAACCTATATATTAAAAAAAATCTAATTCTAGATAACAGAAAACATAAACAATTGGAAAGTAAGAAGATTTTTTTTTCCTTAGAAACAAACTTGTTGTACAAACACGGGCATGAAGAACAACCTTAATTAGCAATAAAAAGATACAACTACTTCACGATAGTGATATATTTTGGTAATGTCATGTAGATCTGTATTATCCGCAAACATATCGAAAATAAACAGATTAAAACATGAAACGAAAAAACAATTAGTAATCGTTACAAAAAGAACAATTATGAAGCTCTGCTTCTTCAAAAGCCTACTAATTAACAATCCCATCCTAACTTGCAATTTTCAATAATCAATTGAAACCCTAAAACACACCTTAAATGATCGTAGGACAGACTGATCTTTGAGTTGGGTTTGGGTAGACGGAGGTGGTGGGTGTGTGATGAGTTGGTACCTTTCACTTCAGCACCCCTTTTGACCATCTCTCATTCAAGAACACCCCTTTTCAGCTTCAATTTCCTTGATCGAACCCTGATTTTTAGGGTTATTCTGATATGGGTTCTGCAAGTAACATTTTTTATATTCGAGATGAAAGAATGATAATTTAGGGTTCGAGATGAAAGGCGAAAATTACCTAAATGTTTAAGAACTGGAGATGAACAGAAGATCTGTTTGCGATGAAATGCGATTGTGAGTTTACGGTTCGCAAAATTTGGATTAGGGGAAATGAAAGTGAACGAATGATAAACAAACAAAAGGCGAAACAAACCAAAAAACATTGTCGAGTTTGCTGTGGAGGAACCCTAAAACGTTAGGTATAGAGGACGGTGAAGAGGCGATTTTGTTTAGAATGAAACCTTAGAATGGAGTAAGACAAGTAATGAAAAAATGTCGGGTTTTACCTCGTTGTCGTTATGACATGGCAAACGGGATTGTGAAAGATGAGGTCCTTCGGGAAGTCACCAAAGTTGACATTTATTTAACAGGTTAATGATGAGCTCGGGGTGTGTTGAACGCCCTGACGAGGGTAACCCTGAAGAGGTTGCAGTGATAAGGTATGTGTTTGCAAGCGTATATATTTGTTAATTTGCATGCTAGTAATGAGTTATATTTATGGTGTGTGAAATAGTGTTAATGTGATATGTTGATGATAGTAATGTGATATGTAGAGTTAGACTGACCGTTGAGTCAGGATTTGTGACGTGACGTGTATAAGTGTCGTGTTAGTTAATTGTGAGCGCCTTGGTTAAGATCGAATGTGTTAATGTCTAAGGTATGTTGTGTTAATTAAGAGTCGAGTTAATGCTTGTTCTTGAGTATCAGTTATCAGTATAGTATGTGAGTCCATGTTAAAGTGATGGTAAGGTTATTATTATTATTGGTAGTACGGGCTGAGTCTCGGGTGATAAACGGTTACGGGATGTCGTGGGATGATAGGGGATTAACTATTCGTTAATAAATTGTAATATTATTTTATAAGGACCAGAGGGTCCTGAGTGAAATAAACTAAAGAACATGACGTGATGGTTTTTGTTTAAATTAAACTATTAGAACTCACTCAGCGTAGCTGACTTTGTGTGAACGTTAGATTGTTTTGCAGGTAAGTGTAGGGTTGACGTATCTTAGCTTCGATGCGGCGTTACTCGGATTGGTGTGCAGGCATTCATGAGGTAAGCTAATAACGTTAAGTAGTACTAAATGAGTTTTGAAAGACTTCCGCTATAGTTTGAATTGCAATAAATGCATTTTTAATGAAAATGACCCGTTATGAGAACCAAGTGTAGGATGACCGGGTTGGGGTCTTACAAGTTGGTATCAAAGCTGTGGTTTAAGAGAAAACTGGTATTTTTAAACAAATAAAATACTTTAACTTAAACCGAAAATGAGACGAGGGTGAAACGAATGCCACCACGAGTAACCGCGAGCCAAGAGGTACATCTTTCAAGTTGATCAGTAATTATTATTTACCATTTGTGTAGTGCTACGATAGGTAAAGCGATTGGTGTGGGTAAGTAATTTATGGTTCCATGTGGGAACATGATGTGCTATGTGTTGTAGTAGTATGTAGAACTATGTGGAGTTATGTGGTATGATTTATGGAGTTGCGCTAATTATAGCTATGTGTTTGTTAGCATGGTTAGTGATTTTGTGTGTAACCAGGTGTGGTGTGCATTTGTGATGAATATGATAGATTGATTAGATTATTGCTATGTGCTATGCGATTTGTGTGGGATGCATGTGCATCCGGTGTACTTGAAGGTAGAAAGTTAGTGTAGGTATGATGGGAGAGGTTTAGAATCCGAGCAGTGATGTGTACCACCAAATTGTATTTAATCACCGTGATTTGGCAGTCTATGATTACTCTCATATTTTGAATTTGTGCCCATAGTAATCACTCTAGCGTTTTATCTTGAGTAGGATTAGGTGGTTAAGACGAAGCATACGAGATCGGTCAGGCGTGATGCTCTTGCTAGAGGGAATGCAGAACGACCAGTCAAGACGACGGTTGCTGCGGGTGAAATTGCTAGCGAGACGGGAGTAGTGTTTGTGACAATCCGGACTTTTCAGTTAGTTCCGTTAGAAATTCCGTTAAGTTTCCTGTTAAAACCTAACCCAGTTAACTCGATATTAAATCCCAAGGACTAATTCTGTCATCTTTCCAACTCAAACTTCAGGGACTAATGTGGTGATTTGGCAAAACTCCTTCTGTTGATCTAGGAAGGTCAAAATCACGTCCTTTTGACTTTCTAAAATTCAAACCGTGTGTGTGTGTGTTGATCCAAATTCTTGAATTATAGCTAAAATTCATTTAAACTTATAACCGAATTGGGCATTAACATCATTAACGTTCGGCATTAAAGCCTCTAATTGTCAACATTTATTCGAATTAAACCTCATTATGGTCATGCGAGTTATAACCGGCGAACACATAACAAAGATCGATCAATTCAATCAGTGGTCCTACCATTTTCGAAATCAAACGCACTGCGCACCTTGTTCGAGTTCCCCAGAAGATTTTGCCTACATCAGTTGCACCGGAGAAACAGACAAAAGCACCGGAGATCAAACCCGCCGTCGTCGGACTCAGTTTTGGTCGAACACTATCAACCCGACATCCAATCGGGAAATTGAAACACTCCTCTGATTCTTTTTAGTCTGTAGAATGAAAGCCCTAACCTAATTAGGGCTTACATTGTCGAATTAATCATGGACCGATTTCTACGGTTCATACGAAACCCGTTTAATCGAACCCTATTCTAAACGTATTATTAATCCAATCAATTCACACCTGTAGATTCGCAACAACTCATAGAGTAAAAGCCCTTTATCAATTTAACATTCTATCATCGAAGTTTTCATAATCCGAATTCTAGGGTTCGTCCTTATTCAATTTGGGGATTTCGAACCTAGGGTTATTCAAAATGAAATTGAACTATATGGTTAGTTTCGCAAACAATTACACTTTAAAAGCCCCATCTTAATTGGAACATTTATCATCGATTTCACAGCTATCTGATAACTAGGGTTCTTCGTCGGGATTGGTTAATCGAACTCTAATCTCGGCGCGATTTTAATTCAATTAATTTATAGGGATAGGTTCACAATCCATCACTCTTTGAAAGCCCCATGAATTCATCAACTGTTATTACAAGATTTTATCAAATTGATTATGTGTTCAAGACTAGGGTTTCGGCAATTGATTTGGAAATTTAACGACCCTATGATTGATGATTTTCAAATTAAACTCTCGCACACACTCGTCTATACTCGATTTTAAAAACCCCTGAACTTTGGATTTGAATCGTGATCGATTTGGTGGGTTTTGGGACTCATTTGGTTCCGGTTTCGCGTAAAAAGGAAGAACACCCGTTAGTTGTTTGTTAAAAGCCTTTGGATCCGGGTATCTAACGCGATACCTAGCGGGCGGGACTGGTTAGAGACTTGCACGTGTGTGGAAGAGACCCGAGCTCCCACAATTCATTTTTAAGCCACTTTTTGGTATATTTAAATATTAAAAATCAAACCCTATATTATTATAATAATATATAAATGAGTTTTAGCCCGGGAAACAACCCGTGGGCTCGGGTTTGAACTTTGTAACCAATTTTACTAGTATTTCCACTTTTAAAAAAAAATGTATTTATGTATTTTTCAAACCGTAATCTTGTATAAAATAATATAAGCATATTATTTTCAACCTGTAACCAATATTAATAAAATAATATATAAATTATATTATTTCCCTAATCTTTGTAAACAACTCAAACGCATGAAAACAATTATTTAATTATTATCCGTTATCAACATTCGGCGCGTGACGCAAATTCCCTAAGCCAGATATAATAAGATATGTATATATTTATATAGATAAAGCTCCGTCGGCACTTTCGTTTATTCCTAAATCCTTAGAATGCGTTAGGACATTCTAACTTTCCGTGTCGTCGTCACAATTCCCATTATTATCTCTAATTTATGTGTTTATAATTTTAGAGCATTCGTAAGTCGTTTGAGACTTACACACGTGGTTCCAACTTATCATTTGTGTGATACTACCTACAACGCAACGCAAGTGAGTTTTCACGGCCCCTTTTTACTGTTTTAACTTGAGGGAGAAAACAAGATTAAACGATTTTGAGATTTTGTAATTCATATGATATCAATGTTAAAGTTAAGCGTAACACGCTATCACAGAAAGTCCTCAACTTATATCGGACCGTTAATATGGATCTTAGCGAGGTAATATTTAGTAGTACTACTGGATTTGACAAATCCCACCCGCGTTAGTCGCGCTAACTCGATTAGAGATCGAACGGGTGAAATGTTAGCCTACTCACACCGCCAGTGTTGATAGACCTGGAAGGATGTAACATCCAAAATTTTCTAGCATTATTTTATTTTAAAATTTCACTAATGATACCTCATTTCTATTCGAGTTTGCTCATCTTAGAATGACACCTTAAATTCTTTTATTTTAATTTAAACATGTATCAAATCAAAGTTCTAATATTTCAACTCAATTGTATATATAACATATTATATTCATACTTATATATATACTCTATGATAAATTGAATAAAAAAATAAAAGGTTATGAACTCAATGATGTTTTGCATCCTTTGTATATATATATATTTATTTATAAAAATCATAAATATATATACAGTTTCCTTTATCATATTAAACGAACCATTTATACAAATGGTAGTTTTTATAAAAAAAATAAATTAAGCAAACTTTCCTTTTATAAAATTTATTTTTATAAAATAAATTTTAATAAAACTGATAATGTTGAAATTTTTACAAAAACTATTTTTTAACAAATTCACAATTTAACTAGTTTGAACCCCACATATTACATTTGAAACCTCCAGATTCGTTTGAACCTTTAACATTTCAACTCTCTTGAAATTGAACCCTTTTTCATCCTGATTTCTATCTCATTTAAACAATTTTGACTACTCTTGACTCTTAAAAAGTCAACAAATCCAAACCTTTGCGATTCACCCCTAAAACCGGTCAAACCCGAGTACAATGGACTTGCTTTGAAAATCTCGATCAGGTCCCCAACCCATTTAGCGCATCAATTCGTCGGATCTAGCAGTCAAATCAAATACCAATCTCAAACGCGTTTGACTTCTGGAGTCAAACTAGACACAATCAATTCAAATTCAGGAATTTAACACGAATTAAGGCCCGTAAATCATGCCTTAATTAACCTCTCATGTATACAAACATGAATCGAGACCCAATTCATCGACACTCGGAGTAATTCATGCGTAATTCATGATTGACAACTGTTTCATATTAACCCGGATCGAATCAAGCAATTTAGTCGAAATTGAGGCATACAATACACACACACACACTCTGGCGACACCCGTTACAAACATTTGAAACCCTCATACTCGAGCAATTCCGACTCTGGTGCACGATCCAACTTCAGCAAACTCAAACCTACGCGCCTAGCCAAACACCACCACCCCTCAGCCATCTCAGGTAAATATTATACCCCTAGACTCATTTTAATCTGGGGAATGAAAGCCCCATCATTATCAACTCTTAGCTGTGCTTAATTGGAATCGTTTAGGAGTTAGGGTTTCGGGTATACGAATTGGGGAAGAAGGCGGGTTGGGTTTGTGTGTTAAATGATTTAGGAAGTGAATACCTGCCAAGGCAAATGCCCAGCCCATCTGGTTAAGACTCATGACTTGTGCATGTATGGTCTCGGGTTTGAGACCCATACCCGCACCATTTTTGGGTATTTTCCATTATAACATAACCCAGAACCTGTTGTCCATTGACTAAAACCACGGGAAAACCACCTTAGAAAAACAAGAGACCACTGGTCAGTGGTAATGTGCCTATGTCCTCACAGAACCCACCCGGGTTCGATTCCTGTCAGCTCCATTTATTCTTTTTACTCGTTTTAAGCACCCTACCTTTTTACAAAAAGTATTTTCATAAAACCCATACCCTTTGGGACGGTTTTGAGTGCAATAACTAGCAATTTTTAAGTGAAACAATTAGTTACAATTTCATTTGTTTAAAAACCTTAATTCCAATATAAAAATCATTTAAAAATTATTTTACAAACAAAGCATTTAAGTTATTCATTTAATTTATAAATTTTGATAAATCATTTTTTATATCTTTGCAAAATTTTCAATTCTTGAAAAATACTAATCAACATATTAATTAAATTCCTAAATACATTAATAGATATTTTTGACCTTCCACTTTCAAAACATATCTTCATAATAATAAATAGATAAATAAAAGGGTTTATTTATTTAACTAGTTACATGTCTACTTAAATGGTTTTACATAAAAAAAGCCTTAAATCAATTCCTATTTCTTTAAAATCATATACACTTTAATTTCCACACCGTATTTAAAACCTTTTATAAAAATGCTAATATCAACATACACACATTCATTACATGGGATTACGTAAACACTATTCATACACAACCAAATCCCCGTATCTATTTCTTTTAGGATTTTACTCAATCCTTTAGAACTATAGGGCTGCCTTAATCATTTGTGCATATCTTTGACTAGATACATACAATTCAATTATAGGTTGACTTTGTGGCTAACTAATCGCTTGTGCTACCTACTGTTCGGGTGATCTGCAACACACAAATACATGTGAGTATTAAATAGCCCCTTTTACACTTTTACACTTTTTGGGGTGAAACATGAACTCTATACACACAATTGTTTACATTTACATAAACTACACAACCACAAATCCTCTTTACATTCATGTATACAAAAATTTGAGCTTTATGTTTGAGTGCTAGGTGTGTTAACTGTTTGTGTGCAATTTATGTGCAATCATTAACTATTCAAGCCGATGGTTAACAATGATAGATCTATTGAGTCTGACAAACCCACCCAGATTGGGGTGATTGTTACCGACAACACAATTTGCATGCTAGTTACAAAGGTTTGATTGTACTTTGGTTACACAATAGTTGCTCCCCATAAATGCCTTATTTTATCATTTTATGTAAGGATTTGGGTTTTCACATCTACACACTATCTATGTACAAATCTATGTATGCTCACCAACTTTTTAGTTGACCTTATTTTATTCATATTTCAAGTGCTAATGAGTGAGTTTGATCAAGGCATGCTACACATAGGCTTTGGCCTTAGTTAAATTTAAATAAAGACTATTATGTATTTCGTTTATGTACTTGTTTGAAATTGGTTGTGTTGAATTATTTGAAGTTAAATTTGATGATTAAAATATTAAAATCTAGTCAACCTTGTGCTCATGAACAGTTTACATGTCCCGCCCCGACGTTTCCGCCGTCGGTTGGGGTGTGACAGATTGGTATCAGAGCCTTGGTTATAGGGAATTAGGTTATTAGACACTCTTGACCTAGACTATAACCTTAGGACACCCATACTATGCCATGCTACTACATGCTACATGATTACTGCTTTGTGTGAATATTTTTACATGTTATCCTAAGTAATTACACTACATGATACAATACCTAATAGTCTATGTGTCACACTACTTGATAACTCTTGTGCTTATATTCGTTGCTATCTACATGCTACATATTTCATTCATTAAGTGCTATCCTAAGTTTTAACACACACTTATACACACTTAGCTTTTCATGCACCCTTAAACTCACACATATAATGTCACCACCTCTTGTGATCTAAATCTAAACTATTGGGCCTAAAGCCCATTAATAATAAACTAGAAGCCCACTCACCCTCCAAGAAGAAGAAGTCTACTACAATATATAAACCTCACTTTCGGGCCCCAAAGCCCAGTCCACAACAAATCTCATCATAACCATGAGCCCAACAATAGTGTTATTAATACATAATGGCTGGAAGAGTGTGTAGGCCCATGAGGGATTC
Organism: Smallanthus sonchifolius; assembly: GCA_023525975.1. Taxonomy (NCBI): domain Eukaryota; kingdom Viridiplantae; phylum Streptophyta; class Magnoliopsida; order Asterales; family Asteraceae; genus Smallanthus; species Smallanthus sonchifolius. Next base: position 26,310,186 of record CM042043.1, read on the forward strand.
TGACTAAGGAAAGACAGGGTACTTAAATGTGTCTTAGTGACCCACCCCTCTTTCCTGGGAATTCTCCTCAGGGATGCATTGCTTATAGGTCAAGTGTATTTCTAAAATACTATTGTGAAGACTCGGTGTTATGACTAGTCAAACTCAAACCTATGAGAACTCCTATATTTAACACTAAGTATTTTATTATCACTTACAACCTTTTCGTTGTTTCTCTGCTAGACATGGACTCCTACTCTCCCTCCTCCCCGGTATACCGTCCCGGAGCAGAGTCTGATTGGGAAAAAGACATCAGGTCACCCGTGTATCGGTTACCACCACCCTCAGCTGCCAGGCCAAGGTTTGATGTAAGGGCAAATTGGATTAGGAACACCGGCCCAAGACTTCGAACATCTGGATCACCCGCACCCAGGAACCCGTATCAGACACCCCATCTCCACAATCAGTTACCACCCCCACTAAGAGACCCATATCTAATGCCCGACCCGTACCATCCTAACCCTTGGGTAAGGCATACCACGACACCCACTAGTGTTATGGGAATTCCAACCAATGACATTCACCAATATGTAAGGACCTCGGAATTGGAGTGGCAAAGGATGGAGCAGGGGGTAATGCACGACTTGCAAGGACAAAGAATGGATAGCCTAGCAAACCAATTAGGGTACCACAAGGAATTAATCTCCATCCTTGAAAAAGAAATACTGGAGCATCGCACGGAGACAGCTAGAGCTGAAGCCAGGTCGGCTACCCGAGTGACCATAGCGGTGCTCGCCTTGGGAATTATCTTCCTTCTAATGGAAAGCTACAAGAGACGTTAACAAAATTATTTTTCCATTATTTATTGTCTTTATATTTTCAGTTTGAGAACCATTTCCCTATGTTTTGAGTAATGTTTAACATTTCAACATTTAATCAGTTTTATATATATTTCAACTCTAAAGTTATTATTCATTGATTTGACTCGTTGAGTGTAAATCACACCCATCATATTTTCATTAAAATTTCCCAAGTATCACCTTCTTCATTCAATACGATTTAGTACACTACCGGCAATCTCCTTCGTAAACAAATCATCCTATTATTTAATTTAAACAACCACCTTATTTTGTTCAAGCAAAACGTTTATCAAACTTTTAGATAGTATCAGAAACATGAATTTTCTAAAAACATTTTCATCATTTTAGAGAACTCAATACAACCTGTTTATATAAAAAGTATCATTTCAAATTGATAAATAATTATGACTTTTCTCAAGTTAATTTTAAACCTTGACCATTGTAAATCATGATTTAAGTTATTTAACCTCTATTTTCTTAAATATTTTTTTTATAAAAAGGCTTTCGTGTAATTATCTATTTACTTGTTCAACCCCTCACTTTCACCTTCATATCCATCTAATAATTTCTTACTTACAAAAAAATCGGTTATTCGAAAACACATTACTCAGAATATTTTCAGAACCTCCTCGTTACCTTGCACCTTCGATAATGTATGAGTTTATTTGCCACATCAAGAGACGATCCATACCGCGTAGACGTTAACCATCCCTACAAAACTCAATGAGACTTAGGAAGCTATAACCCAGCCACTCACGTTATACATGAACGCCACACAACACGCTTGTCCGCAACACTCGATCACATACAAAACTCGTTAGAATACGGCACACATCTATGTATGCATGTTCACAACCTACACAGCACGATCACGTAATACAGGAAACTTAGTTGTTTGCAATATACATAATACTAAACGGATCACATGATACATAACAATTGTTTGTTTGGTACCTAATACTAGATTGACCACGTTAAACATGAAACTTATTTGGTTACAAAGTACATGATACTAAATCGTTTATATTACACATGAAAGTTTATTTGTTTACAAAATACATGATACTAAGTTGTTAACACCATACATGAAATTCATTTCCTACCATATCCATGATACTACATTGTTTACATTACACATGAAAGCTTATTGATTTACAAAATACATGATGCTAAGCTTGCTCACATTACACATGAAATCTATTTGATTACAAGCTACATGACACTAGACCATACATGAAACTTGAGTGCTACATTACATATGAAACTAAGTTGCTTACAATTGTTGCAATTGATTGAGCACATTACACACAAATAATGGTCATACACTTTATTCATCAAAGTTGAAAACCATAACACATTGAAGCTACTCGGGGTTTGACGTATTCTTGTTCAAACACGAATAAACTATGAAACTTTAAGTTATACTACCTTGTTACTCTTTAGTTGCTAACAGACCTGCCTATTTAGGGACATAGTTCCTTATTAGCAACTCATATGTGAAGACAATAGACATGAACTAAGTGAATTTGTGCCCCTCTTGCCCCGCACACCACGGAAGGATCTATATGGACCATGCGGTGATTCGAGTAATTTCGGGTGCACACGTAATTATAAAAATCAACGCATGGAAAAACATAGTGAATTTTATCGTATGTTATGACCTAAAACCAATCGTGATATATAACAACGAAACTAATGTGATATGACAAGGGCATGATGGATACGCCGATGGTACTTCCTATATATAAGTGCTCTATCATATTATCAGAAGTAGCGTTGTTCATGTCACGTGAAGTTTTGACCTAAACCAATGTTTGTGTAACCTTTTGTCTATTAACAATTTTGAGCATATTCGGCTACATCTTAAACGAACCATGATCATCGATTTTTCCTATCAAATCCATTTCAAGTAATACATTTCACCTTTAGAATCCAACTAATTGTTTAACAGACTTTCTCCTTAAATTCATTTCAGAACTAAATCCACTATCATCCTTCATGCCTAACCCTGAAAAACAAATCTGAATCTTGTTATCAAATGCATATCTTAAAACCAACAAATAATCTCGTTAAGAATCCAAACTCACTTCCTTCCTAACACAGTACCCTCCACTAGTTAAATTTCGGGACGAAATTCCCTTAACATGGGGAGAATGTAACATCAAAGATTTTCTATCATTATTTTATTTTAAAATTTCACTAATGATACCTCATTTCTATCCAAGTTTGCTCATCTTAGAATGACACCTTAAATTCTTTTATTTTAATTTAAACATGTATCAAATCAAAGTTCTAATATTTCAACTCAATTGTATATATAACATATTATATTCATACTTATATATATACTCTATGATAAATTGAATAAAAAAATAAAAGGTTATGAACTCAATGATGTTTTGCATCCTTTGTATATATATATATTTATTTATAAAAATCATAAATATATATACAGTTTCCTTTATCATATTAAACGAACCATTTATACAAATGGTAGTTTTTATAAAAAAAATAAAAAATTAAGCAAACTTTCCTTTTATAAAATTTATTTTTATAAAATAAATTTTAATAAAACTGATAAAGTTAAAATTTTTACAAAAACTATTTTATAACAAATTCACCATTTAACTAGTTTGAACCCCACATATAACATTTGAAACCTCCAGATTCGTTTGAACCTTTAACATTTCAACTCTCTTGAAATTGAACCCTTTTTCATACTGATTTCTATCTCATTTAAACAATTTTGACTACTCTTGACTCTTAAAAAGTCAACAGATCCAAACCTTTGCGATTCATCCCTAAAACCGGTCAAACCCGAGTACAATGGACTTGCCTTGAAAATCTCGATCAGGTCCCCAACCCATTTAGCGCATCAATTCGTCGGATCCAGCAGTCAAATACCAATCTCAAACGCGTTTGACTTCTGGAGTCAAACTAGACACAATCAATTCAAATTCAGGAATTTAACACGAATTAAGGCCCGTAAATCATGCCTTAATTAACCTCTCATGTATACAGACCTGAATCGAGACCCAATTCATCGACACTCGGAGTAATTCATGCGTAATTCATGATTGACAACTGTTTCATATTAACCCGGATCGAATCAAGCAATTTAGTCGAAATTGAGGCATACAATACACACACACACTCTGGCGACACCCGTTACAAACATTTGAAACCCTCATACTCGAGCAATTCCGACTCTGGTACACGATCCAACTCCAGCAAACCCGAACCTACGCGCCTAGCCAAACACCACCACCCCTCAGCCATCTCAGGTAAATATTATACCCCTAGACTCGTTTTAATCTGGGGAATGAAAGCCCCATCATTATCAACTCTTAGCTGTGCTTAATTGGAATCGCTTAGGAGTTAGGGTTTCGGGTATACGAATTGGGGAAGAAGGCGGGTTGGGTTTGTGTGTTAAATGATTTAGGAAGTGAATACCTGCCAAAGCAAATGCCCAGCCCATCTGGTTAAGACTCATGACTTGTACACGTATGGTCTCGGGTTCGAGACCCATACCCGCACCATTTTTGGGTATTTTCCATTATAACATAACCCAGAACCTGTTGTCCATTGACTAAAACCACGGGAAAACCACCTTAGAAAAACAAGAGACCACTGGTCCAGTGGTAATGTGCCTATGTCGTCACATAACCCCCCCGGGTTCGATTCCTGTCAGCTGCATTTATTCTTTTTACTCGTTTTAAGCACCCTACCTTTTAACAAAAAGTATTTTCATAAAACCCATACCCTTTGGGACTGTTTTGAGTGCAATAACTAGCAATTTTTAAGTTAAACAATTAGTTACAATTTCATTTGTTTAAAAACCTTAATTCCAATATAAAAATCATTTAAAATTTATTTTACAAACAAAGCATTTAAATTATTCATTTAATTTATAAATTTTGATAAATCATTTTTTATATCTTTGTAAAATTTTTCAATTCTTGAAAAATACTAATCAAGGTTTATACATATTAATTACATTCCTAAATACATTAATAGATATTTTAGACCTTCCACTTTCAAAACATATCTTCATAATAATAAATAGATAAATAAAAGAGTTTATTTATTTAACTAGTTACATGTCTACTTAAATGGTTTTACATAAAAAAAGCCTTAAATCAATTCCTATTTCTTTAAAATCATATACACTTTAATTTCCACACCGTATTTAAAACCTTTTATAAAAATGCTAATATCAACATACACACATTCATTACATGGGATTACGTAAACACTATTCGTACACAACCAAATCCCCGTATCTATTTCTTTTAGGATTTTACTCAATCCTTTAGAACTATAGGGCTGCCTTAATCATTTGTGCATATCTTTGACTAGATACATACAATTCAATTATAGGTTGACTTTGTGGCTAACTAATCGCTTGTGCTACCTACTGTTCGGGTGATCTGCAACACACGAATACATGTGAGTATTACATAGCCCCTTTTACACTTTTACACTTTTTGGGGTGAAACATGAACTCTATACACACAATTGTTTACATTTACATAAACTACACAACCACAAATCTTCTTTACATTCATGTATGCAAAATTTGAGCTTTATGCTTGAGTGCTAGGTGTGTTAACTGTTTGTGTGCAATTTATGTGCAATCATTAACTATTCAAGCCGACGGTTAACAATGATAGATCTATTGAGTCTGACTAACCCACCCAGATTGGGGTGATTGTTACCGACAACACAATTTGCATGCTAGTTACAAAGGTTTGATTGTACTTTGGTTACACAATAGTTGCTCCCCACAAATGCCTTATTTTATCATGTTATGTAAGGATTTGGTTTTTCACATCTACACACTATCTATGTACAAATCTATGTATGCTCACCAACTTTTTAGTTGACCTTATTTTATTCATGATTCAGGTGCTAGTGAGTGAGTTTGATCAAGGCATGCTACACATAGGCTTTGGCCTTAGTTAAATTTAAATAAATACTATTATGTATTTCGTTTATGTACTTGTTTGAAATTGGTTGTGTTGAATTATTTGAAGTTAAATTTGATGATTAAAATATTAAAATCTAGTCAACCTTGTGCTCATGAACAGTCTACATGTCCCGCTCCAACGTTTCCGCCGTCGGTTGGGGTGTGACAAAGGAGGCAAATAAACAAACAGTCAGCTTTGGTTGCAAGCGCTTGAGTTAAACATAGCTACCTATAGATACACACTGAATGAACATAAATCTGGTAAACGCTTATTTACATATATTGAAACCTGTGAACTCACCAACCTCGTGTTGACATATTTTCTTACATGTTTTCTCAGGTCGCTAAGATAAGACACAGGTGCACATTAGGGCATACATGGGATTCAACTATTTTGATTATGACTTATTTATACTTGTTTCGATTATTTTGTACTGTACTTGGTTTGGTTGGACTTTTGGACTATTGTTTTGGGCGCGTGTATTTTGCGCATTTTCTTTCTTTACGCTTCCGCATTGAAACTCTAATTATTATGATGTTTTCATTTTGAGTCCCATGTAGAGTTGTTCAAAGTAACTAATATCTGAGATCCTGGTTCGTCACTTTCCCAAACGGTAAAACTCAGTTAGTTGAAGTTGGGGGTGTGACAGTGTTCGCGCTTCTTGTGCCAAGTGTGACTAGAGCTTCGGTCAGCGACATATCGCGTCGAGCTATGATTGGAAAGACAGAACATATAAGGAGATCAGTGTCAGTTGTACATGACTTTCTTCCAGGATGTGGACCTGCACGGTTGAGAGATCGACCACTTGCGATGGTTAAGAGAGATTTGTTTCATGAGGAACTAGAGGAGGACACGCAGTTACACCTGACGTGGTCTAGAAGTGATTCGGTGAGCAGTATTTAGGATGCTCGTTTGCTTGATGATTAGTTAGGGTGGAATTTGTCACTAGATATGTTGGGGTGATTTGATGTTTTGACTTATTAGACGCTTACGTGGTGTGGTGCTTAATTCAAATGTTGACTATTTTGATTTTGATATTGATCTTAAGTTTTACCGCATTAGGGGTTGAACATAACTAATTATAATTGTTTTGGGACCGCGTATGATTGTGTTTACAATAGTGGATTATGTGCGGTATAATGTGTTTGTGTGGTTGCATTCTGAATAAAGTAAGTTAGCATTGAATGTGATTTTTGTTGTGATACTAGAGCATGGTTGATTAGATGGTGTGAGTAGACTTGTATAGACGTGAATACGCATAAACGTGAATTTTGAATTGGTCCGTGTCAACGGTCGTATGATAGTATCACCTATGTGTTATGGGTGATGGTTTGGAGTGCAATGGGTGTATTACACTATTAAGTCAATGTGTTGGACGGGGTCCTGCGGAAAATTTTGGTTATGTACCTTGTGTGTAGGTATAAAGGTTCGGGACGAGGTCCTGTGGGGAGTTGTGACTTATATATTATGTGTAAAAATGATTAGGGTGACGTCTTAGGTCTAGACTGATTAATGTGTTATCCTGAACCATTGGTATGACCCGCTGGGGTGAATAGAAGATAGGGTTCAGTTATGTGTGTGTATTTATAAATGACGACGTCATATTATACATAGGTAGATTTGCTCAGGTCTAGCTAGTTGTGTGCACTTCATTTGAGTTAGAAGGTTAGATTAGTGGTGCCTATGAAGAACATTGTATGTTCTGTAGTTATGTTGTGTCGGTGTGTCCTTGTAGTACACGCTAAGTCATGCATAAGGCAGGTGGTAGGGTGCTCAGGCATAGTATTTCTATCCTGAAGGTTCTTAGAGTTGATGTGTTGAGTTGATACGAGGAGTTTGACGTCATTCGAGACGATCGGCGGGGTGCTATTATGAGATACCTATAGATATATCTCGAGGATGCGGAGCGCAGACCAACGGGTGCAGCAGTGAGAGTTAATGATGAAAGCGTTACGTGGACGCTTGGTCGGCGATAGTTACGACGTAATCGAAATAACGGCATTGAAGATTCCAGCACGAGGTGAGGATTGTGACGAACAGATCTTCATGAAACATATTTCGTATAAAGAGTTATATCAAGGTGGGATACGGGAGGAGTGGAAATGTTTTCTCCTAGTGAGACGATGGATAGTTGCGGCTTATGCTAGGGCGGACTTCATGATTTGCATTTGGTAATGATATGCGATCGATAATCGCGTGGTAATGCTAGTGCAACTACGAGAGGAGTGGAACGAAGGAAGGATAAGTGCAGGAGTTCAGTTGAGATTTGGAGAAGGAGATACCTACGCTAGTACGTATACGACCGGGTTAAAAGAGGCAAGCTCATGTGGAGCGTCAAAAGAGATAACGTGGAAAATTTTAGATCGATCATGATCATATTGTTCAAATCCTTAAATCATCAGAGGACGGTGATCGAGACACTAATGATAAGCGGTGTATACTTACGTATAAGATACAGTGGGTGCAAGGTAATGGAGTAATGAGATACTGCGATGAGAAAACACCAGTAGAGACTAGTAAGGTTTTGTATATAAGAAGGAGAGAAGGATCGCATCTGTGAGCAAGGCAGTAGTGCTTGAGTTTTAAGGAATCATCGTTGGATGATGATTAGAGTACGAGATGTGAAGGACGACGTATGACCCTCATCATGAAGGGCAAGGATCCTTACCGGGGAATAACCGTCAGAATGACGAGGTCATCCGGAGTATACTAGAGACGTAGATCATTACGTTGTAGGATAAATAGGGAAAGGTGTTTACGGGGGGCGGGGCATGCAATTGACGGTGCCATGCCGCCCTAGTAAAAGTTGGAAGAAATAGTGATGCGAAAAAGGTGTAGGTGAAATCTACACATTCCAAGGTTGAAAGAGGGCAACGGAGAAGACTTCTGTGAACCACAAGGAGGGTGATCGTATTGCTAAGCAAATCTATGAAAATGAATAATGCAAAGGTGAAAACTTATCACCAAGTGAATTTGATGCACAAAGGAGAATGGAAGAATGCGTCATGTTGAGTCATACCGACGCAGGATTCGAGGACGAATCCTCTTTTAAGGAGGGTAGACTTGTAACATCCCGGAAACCGACAAGTTATTACTACGGGTGAACGGATAACCCGTATCATTATCAAACAAAATGGTTAGCTAGATTTTTCATGTAAACCTCGGATTGTCGAACGTATTGGACACGGATGGCCGTTATTGTTAAGATCGAGCTAAAAACGCACGGTTAAGAATATACGAGGACTCGGATGTAATTATGATTATATATAATCGATCATGGAGAAACCCTAAGCCGTTATTCGGCAGGGGTTTGCGCGACGGAAGAAAGGAGTCCGAGAGAGAGAGAGAGAGCCGTCGGGAAAGATAAGGAGGAGCATGGTGGTCCGGCAATGGATTTTGAACGGGAACTCCATCCTTGGCCAAGGTAAACACCATTTGTACCATTACATATTTTGTTTCGTTGTAGTTGGAAGCGAGTAGGGTTTCGGCTACGGTTGGGGCGAGCGACTGGAGGGACGGAGAGAGAGAGAGTGGTCGACCATGGAGGTGATCACGAGTGCTGGAAGATGAGGCACGATGATGGTGCCGGTGGGGGCTGGGGTTTGCGGCTAGGAAGTAATGGCCGATAAGGAGAGAAAAGGGGAGAGTGAAAGGGAAGGAGGAAGGTGTCGGGGATCGCTGGAAGCGGAGACGGCAGCAGGGGGTGGTGCCGGTGGGCACGTGAGCAGGCCGTGGTGGTGAGTCACGACGGTAGAGTATTGGTGGTAGTGGTGCAGAAAAGTGACGGGTACGCGAGGGTGTTTCGGAATGATAAAGTTCAGTGGCGATGTACGGGGGTAGTGATGATTCCACGGTGACACATCACGGAGGAAGGTGGGATCGGAATGGTAGTGCACGACGACTGTTAGCGGTGGCCGAAGAGGACGAAGATGATGATGATGATGGAAGCCAACGGGGACGGCGACGAGAGGTGGTGGCCATGGTGGCGGTACATGAGGGAAGCGGTGGTACCCGTGGGGGTGCGTGGACGGGCTCGGTGGAGCTAGGGTTTGCATGGCATGGTTTACGTACATGCATGGAGCCCGGTTTGTATATTCGGGTTCCAACCAAGTCAAAGACGAGTCCATACGATCATTTGGAGTGGCAAGAGTTCGATGACCCAGTCTATCAAGCAGACATTTTATGTATGCGTTATTCGACGTAGGGTTTAGAACGTGTCTAATCATGTGATCGTACGTTGACAGGTTTGGATATTTAGCGGGTGATCAAGGTGCAGAGCAAGGATTCGGACACGGTGTAAACAGTGAGTTTCTAATCCCCCACTTTTAAACGTTTTACTGTTTTGGGGCTATCGTACATACATTCACGTGGTGTTAATATAATTAATTGTGTTAAGGGTTTCGGGTTCTAACCCAATATGATTTAAGTATAAAATGCTTTTTTAAGAGTTGTAGGGTTTATGGTGTGTTCATAGAAATGTGTGAGCTAGTGAGATGAGTTATTAATGGGTGATGTGTCAAGGTTGGACGGGGAGAGTCGGGTTTAAAGTTAAGTGGTTATGATTGCATGTGGGATATGTTGTTCTAGTGTCATGTGTGAGGTGCATGTGTAGTTAATGAGTCTTATATATGATGTGTGATATTATGTGTTTATATTTATGTGTCGGGTTTGCCTCGTTGTCGTTATGACACGGCAAACGGGATTGTGAAGGATGAGGTCCTTCGGGAAGTCACTGTAATATCCATGACTTTTTGCATTTATTATTTTATTTTATTTTGTGCTTTAATAACATTGTGACTGCTATGTTACAACGTACTTGTACTTTACATCGTACCATATTAATTATTACATTCAACGTATAACGACTCGGAGTTTTTAATTTTTAAAACTTTATTTCATATTTTCTTTATGCATATTATATATATACATTTACATATTTTGTTAAATTAAATAAATTGTTTATAACCTTTAAATTTTATAAAATGAAGGTTTTATTTTATAAAAGAAAATAATAAAGAAATAAATATGTATATAAGTTAAGTTTTTATAAAGTTTTACCAGTAAATCAAATGTTATTTATCTACGTTTTAAGCTATGAACCCTTTCATTGCCATTGAACCCCTCATTAGATGTTTTTGAACCCCCTCCTCTCTTCATAACTTGGACCCTGGAACAAGAAAGAACAAGTTTGACTTGAAAAAGTCAAAACCCATTTTCACCCTTCTAATTTCGTTAAATTGGCAATCAAAACTCAACTCTTTTGAATCCTAAACATTCAAGATCGTGTATTAATTGCGTATCAAGCCCCAATTTGAGAGATTTGGACCGAAATCGTGAGATTTGGAACCCAATTTGGTATATCATGTAAATGGGTATGAGATTTGCGTAATCACCAAAATCAAGCCCCAATCTCGCGAATCTCGTTTGAAATACCAGTTGTTAACGCGTTCAAATCATCCTATATAATCCTCTTAACCCGTCACAATTGAAATCACCACAAATTATCTTTATAGCTTATAAAACCTATGTCTCTCACCAACTTTATGTTGACCCATTTTACTTTACATGTTTTAGGAAATAATAACTAGAAGATGAAAGATCATATAGGATTGCTCAAGGACTTAGCAAATAAATTTGAACTTTGTTTTTATTTTGATTGGTTGTAATCTGAAACAAGTGTTGAATGTTAAATATGAAATTAATAAATTTTGTGATACCTTAGTAATTGTCTTTGTACCTTGTGCTATGAACTAAATGTGTGACACCTCGCGTTTCCGCCTCTGGCGGGGTGTGACAGTCACCAAAAGTGACGTTTATTTAACAGGTTAATGATGAGCTCGGGGTGTGTTGAACGCCCTGACGAGAGTAATCCTGACGAGGGTGCAGTGATAAGGTATGTGCTTGCATGCGTATATATGTGTTAATTTGCATGCTAGTAATGATTTAGATTTATGGTGTGTGAAATAGTGTTAATGTGATATGTTGATGATAGTAATGTGAGATGTAGAGTTAGACTGACCGTTGAGTCAGGATTTGTGATGTGACATGTATAAGTGCCGTGTCAGTTAATTGTGAGTGCCTTGGTTAAAGCCGGGTGTGTTAATGTCTAGGGTATGTTGTGTTAATTAAGAGTCGATTTAATGCTTGTTCTTGAGTATGAGTTATCATTATAGTATGTGAGTCCATGTCAAAGTGATGGTAAGGTTGTTATTATTGGTAGTACGGGCTAAGTCTCGGGTGATAAACGGTTACGGGATGTCGTGGGATGACAGGGGATTAACTATTTGTTAATAAATTGTAATATTATTTTATAAGGACCGGAGGGTCCTGAGTGAAATAAACTAAAGAACATGACGTGATGGTTTTTGTTTAAATTAAACTATTAGAACTCACTCAGCGTAGCTGACTTTGTGTGTACGTTAGATTTTTTTACAAGTAAGTGTAGGGTTGACGTATCTTGTCTTGGAAGCGGCGTTACTCGGATTGGTGTGCAGGCATTCATGAGGTAAGCTAATAACGTTAAGTAGTAATAAATGAGTTTTGAAAGACTTCCGATGTAGTTTGAATTGCAATAAATGCATTTTTAATGAAAATGACCCGTTATGAGAACCAACTGTAGGATGCCCGGGTTGGGGTCTTACATGGTTAAACTATTAAATATTTTCTAAACACTTAAAACTATGAGATTGTTTGGATACTTAGGGTTCATGTCAACTCACACCAACACACACTTATAAACCGATGTTTATAAGTGGCAGTTAGTAGTCCAGCAGTTTTTACTTAGCTTTCATCTGCACACATTCTAAGGTTAGTTTCACGGGTCCTTTTTCTAAGTTTTAAACTATGTGGAGAAAACATGAACACAAACAGTTAGATCTTACATTTCTTTTATATCACTTGTTGTACTAAGCGCAAACATATCATACAAGTCCTTACATATCAAACCGTTTAATATATGGAATAACGAGGTAATCTTGAGTAGTACTACTAGGCATGACAAGCCCCACCCACGTTAGTCGCACTAACACGATTGGAGGTCGAACGGGTGTAATTTTGACCTAAAATCTTACCATTGTTCATGATAGACATGGTGGAAGGCAAATCAAACACAAACAATTAGTTTCGGTGTCGAAACGCTTTAGTAACATGTTTATTAGGCTAGCTTGTCACACCCCCAATTTCAACTAACGGAGTTTTACCATTTGGGAAGTGACAAACCAGGATCTCAGTCATTAGTTACATTGAACGACACTATATGGGACTAAAATGAAAATATCATAAACGATCAAAGTAAATGCGGAAGCGTATAAAGAAAGTAAATGCGCAAAACAAACGCGCCCAAAAAGTCCAGTCCAAACATAAATAAAAACAGCCCGAATGTAATAAAATATAAGTTAGAAATAGGACTCCATGCATGTCCTATATGTGCACCTGTGCCTTATCTTAGCGACTTGAGAAAACATGTAAGAAAGATGTAAACACGAGGTTGGTGAGTTCATAGGTTTCAATATGTAAATAAGCTTTTACAAGATTTATTGTACAATCAACATATATATCAACATGTAGCTAACCCATGTTCATGTTTGCTATTACGCTCCCAACCGTAAACTGACTATTTGAATGCCTCCCACCAGGCCTATCAACCATGGTGCACGATTAGGTCAATATTGCACCCATTCGATATCAAATCGAGTTAGCGCGACTAACGCGGGTGAGGTTTGTCAAACCCAGTAGTACTACCCAACATAACTCGCTATACTTATATTTAAATGGTTCGATGTGAGGACTTTCATGATAGAGTTTACGCATAGTCATAACAAGTGATACATAATGAAGTACAAAAATCAAAAAGTGTTTACGTCATGTTTTCTCTCCCAGTTTAAAAGCAGTAAAAGGGGCCATGAAAACTCACCTGATTTGCGTAGGAAGTATCACACAAGTATGAGATTGAAATCTCAAGCGTTAGCCCAACACGGCTCACGAATGCCCTAGAATTACAACATAATTATTAGGGATAAAATAGGAATTGTGACGACGACACGGAATGAGAAACGTCCTAAGAGAAACGTTCTAAAGATCAAAGAGTAGACGAACGTGTCTACGACACATGATTCTTAAATTAACCAATTAAGAAAAACTACGATTGACGACGAGTGACCAATAATAAAATATAATAAATATATCCGAGCGTTATCGCCATTAAATAATGGCCTAACAAAATAATATAATATATATTATTTTAGATTTAACAAAGTATTATAATAAAAATTGTGCGACCAAAATAATAAATCTGTTATTTTATTCGAGGATAGCAACGAGTGTAAATAATATAAATAATTACATTAATTATTATTTTAAAACGTTCTTTCAAGTTTATAACCGAAACGATATTTAAATATGTCATTTTTAATTAAAGTGACGGTTTGAGAATATTATATTATTTTTAAACGCGATTTAATTAAAAATATAAGACACGAGGCTAAAACCGAGCTTACGGGAGGTTTTTCCGGTTTAAACATTTTAATATATTAGTATAATAATATAGAGTGTGATTTAATATTAAAACAATGGCTAGAAAATAAATAAAAACCAAAACAGTGATGGGGAGACTCGAACCCGGGTCTCCTCCCCAAGAGCACACACACTTAACCAGTCCCGCCCGCTAGGGTATCGTGACAAGCTTAGGACCCGCATGGTTTTGATCATACCATGTTCCAGGAATTCCTCTATACGGAACCGAATCCCAAACCCTCTCCCAAATCCATCGATTTGAATATCAAATCAACCAGAAAACATGGGGGTTTTGCAGATCGAGTAACCACGAATCTGTGATGGGTTTTAATTACAAAATACATAGGTTTAAGGTGGTTTAATTTCTGTTTTAGAATTCGAAAACCCTAAGTGTGAACACCTAATCGAATTGATCAAATTGGATGTTAAAGCTCAACGAAATCATGGGGCTTTTACTAAGAAGAACATTGTGAATCTACTGGTGGAGTTTAATTGAATTGAGGTGGTGTCTAAAATCAAAACCCTCAAAACAGATTTAGAACAAACCCTAGATTCTGGTTCTTGCCCAATTCGATGATGATTGATTCAATTGATATGGGGCTTTCAAAGAGTAGATGATTGCGAGTCTAACCGTATGAATTAATTGGATTAAGACTGAGTTTAGAATCAAAAGCCCCAAATAAATTTTAGAACAAAACCCTAGATTAAGATCATAACAGATTCGGTGTTGATTGGTAAAATTAGCATAGGGCTTTCAATCTAGAAGTAAAAACGAAAGTGTGGATGGAATCAATTACCAGAATAGTGCTTGAATTGAGGGTTTTCGACTAGGATGCGTGCCGAGGACGACGGGTTCGATCTTCGGCGATTCCTGCTGTGACTCCGGCCAAGATTTCGTAGACAAAAGCTTCTCTGGAACTCGTACAAGCAGTGCCAAGCTCGAATTGATGCGAATTGGTGTGTATAAAAACCGAACTCGGCGGTTACGACATGAATACCCATAATTGGGTTTAATTCGGAGCAATAACGATGATTAAAGCTATAATGGTGATCGATTATGGCTATAACGTGCATAACCGTTACATATTTCAACATGAAACAATCGTGGGGTTCGAATTTGAGTCAATTGATTGCGGGTTTGACTTTAAAAAGTCAACATAATCGATTTGCCTTTGATTTTGACTTTGAAAGTCAATCAATCAAGTTTTGGGACTTGGCAGGACTAGTCCTTGCAGTTTGAGACTAAACAATGATAGAAACAGTCCCTGAAGTTTGAAATTGAGTTAACTTGGTTAGTATTTAACAGAATCTTTAATGGGGAATCTAACTGAGTTAACCTGAAAAGTCGAATTGTCACATAGCTACCTATTGATATAATTGCAATTGTTTTATCTAGTATCTTTACTTACATTTGAAACTTGTGAACTCAACAATCTAGTGTTGACACATTTTAGCATGTTTTCTCAGGTCACTAAGGTACGAGCACGAGACTAGGGCATGCATGCATTGGAGTCTCATTTATTTTTCAAACATCAGATTTACTTTATTTATTTATTTTGAATTGCATGGTTTGAGCGTGTCTGTTTTGCGCGTGGATTTTGTTAAACCTTTTTGCTTCCGCATTCCGTATTTACTCTGATTATTAAATGGTATTTATTAAACTCATATAGAGTCGTTTAATATAACTAATGACTGAGATACTCGTATGTCACGCTCCTAACGTTAAAACTCCGTTAGTGGATTTTGGGGTGTGACATCGTGTCTTTCATAAATCACAACCTCAGGTTTGTAAATACAAGAAGAGTAAACTTCGGTTTTCACCCGTGAGGTTTGAATCAAACTTCAGGTTTCGTCCCCCTGTAACACATATCATCCTTGACGTTTTATGTTTTAACATTTTTCGTCCCTGGTCATTAACTCCGTTAAAATTTCTGTCAGTTTTTATATGAAATTACTCATATGCCCTTAGCTCCATCTTATTTTTATTATAAATATAAAAAAATAAAAAATTGGGCCCACTATATTTTCCAAAATAAACACTTTCTTCTTCCACTGATCATTAGAGTTGAGAAATGGAAAGGTAGTCAAGAAAAATGAAAACCTATTGTTGTTGCAATCAAGCCCACTTATCAAATTGAATCGTCGGCTTTCTGAGTTTGATTATCGTGAGAATGACAAGAAACCACCACAATTTTTTTAGGCCCACTTTCTTCTTCGCCTGAAACCGCAATCGTCGCCTGAAACTGCCGCGCCTCTTGTTACCCTATGGACCCAAAACAGATCCTTGAGAATGTTACAAGCCTTTCATCTAGAACCCCACTTCGCACCGCCACCCCTTTCAAAATCACCACCACCCCATCGTTTCCGGTCAATTTGAAGGGATCTAAAGGACACCGATGGTGACGATTGAAGAGGTTTACCGGAATCACCAAGTACGACCACAATTAGAAACTCCGATGCGGTTGTATGAGAAAGAGACGGCAAATTTACCTTCTATGTTGGAGGTTATCTTTGATGTTCCTGATGAAGACTACGAATCTGACGATGTTCTGGTGGTGGATGTCTTCGATGGTGGCAGTTGTCTTCGATGGTGGCAGTTGTCTTCGACGAAGTTTACTCATACAAGAATCTTGTTGTGTGGATAAAGATCTTTTATTTAAATGCTAGGGTTTAACAACCCAACTTGTTTTGTTACAATGATCCTGAAATCAAAATCTGTGACTGTCACACCCGGGTCAGAGGACCCCCTGAAGTGTGACGTGTTAGTACCTAAATATATTTATTTATTTATAAAATATTTCAGCGGAATTTATTGATCCCAGTTAAATAGAAATAAACTTTTATATATTCGAGGATTTAAAATTCCGTATAATTTTCGTACAAAGTATTATTTGAAAATCTCCCGTCTCAAACAGGTTTACAATATGTTAAGAAATAAACTTTCTTAGGCTTAGGAGTCGATATATTCCTTCGGCGTTTATTCCTGTTTATATATTATAGTCACGAGCTATCCTATACCTTGGGAATCTATATATCCTTTCGGCATGCTCCTGTGCCTAAAATATATTTATTTCTCACCTGAAAATATTTGAAAATAATACGTCAGTAATGAGCTGGTTAATAACGTTTATATGACACAAATCATTTTAGACATGCAACATATTAAATTGTTTAAGCATAGTTGGAATTAGTAATCTACACATTCAGAATAACTATTGTATACACTGGCATAATAATTCAAGAAATTCGCAACTTTAAGATACACTACTATCGGTGTCTTTAAGTATTTTACGCCAATGGACTACTACTTTTTTTTTTATGCCAGACCCATTAGATCATAATCATCATGTGTGTATTATTTGATCAAATTATACATATACTTTATAGCATAACTGCTTTCTATAGATTACCCTCTATGTTTTAAACATTTAATATTTTGCATGCGGGTTTTGAATATAACAAAATATTTAATAACTAAAAAAATGTATTCACCTTAGCAGTATAACGACTTTATACTGAGATCTTTGGATATAAAATTTATGGAAAGCGGGTATAACAAGGTAGGGTTTAATACTATATATATGGTTCAAAAAGTTTGTATGAATTAAATTCTATGATCTATGTTCCTTTTATATTGTAAATTTTCATAGTGGCTAAGCAAAAACTTATAGACTAGGTAGAGTTAGGGTTGAAATATGGCTTCATGTGGTGATAGTCCTCCTCAAACATTCCCACGTATACGTAGAAAGATCTGGTCATAACTTTGTTTTTATCATTTAATTTATATTATTATATTTAATTTAGTTGCTTAACTCGTTTTTCTCTTATAACTTTTAAAAATAACATTTTATAAAAATTATGAATACGTCGTTGGGACGAGCTTTTCTCAACGAATTGACCTAAGTTTCGTTAAAAACGGAGAAATTTTTAAAAATAATAATATTTTATTATTATTATTATTATTAAACGGTCTCTTAATAGCTCGTCTAAACCTCAAATTTCAATTAGTCATTTTACTTGTATATGATTACAAGGTCGAGCGTTATGAAAGTATTTAAGGTATTACACTGACAACAGTCAGTTATTTCTATTCTACAAGGAAGGTAAAAGCCTAGGGATCACAATCCCTAGGGCCCATAGTCTTGTAATATTTTCTTGAGGTCATTCATATGCTTAGGTATTCTTTTCCACCATGACATGAACTTGTAATATTTTCTGGTTGTTCTCGGGGTTTATATGCGTAGCCAGACCTGACAAACAACAAAACTTACATCTACCTTCGGGACTAAGCCAGCCCCGACAGGCATTGTTTAACTATTCCTTCCTTGAAAACATTTGAAAATGATACATCAGCGATAAGCTGGTAAATACTTTTATGACACGAAAATCATTTATCGTTCGGCAAAACAGTTGTTAAATAATTGACCATAACTTTCGAAGGTAGGTAGTAAACACATTACTACGTCCTTTTATGGTGCGTATACATTGGGCACATACTCGAAGGAAACGGGATTTATAGATCTACATCTTACACAATCAGTCGACTTAATATGTGCCAACCCTGCCCGGCCGTATATTCCCGGTGCATGCATAAACATTTGATTAAAACGTTACGTATACATGTTGGTGTGTAACAAGAACCCCTGGGGTTATATCCGTAGCCAACCCCACAAGGTGAATTAAGTATTTAATTTCGTGTTTTGTTAATTTTGTAAACGTAAATAGATTGATCGTTTCTTCAAAGCATATGAAAGCGTATAAAATCATATTCGCGATGTAAAAATGTATTCACGTTAAAAATCGTGTTATTTTTTATTGAAGTGGAAAGAAAGTAAACTTAGTGCTAAACAGCTCTAAAAGTTGGCTCTGGCACCTTATCTTGGACTTCTACGTGCTTCTCGAATCTCTTCAGCTAGAAACGCTCGAGTGCGGTTTATAAGCGAAAGTCAGTTGAACATGGGAGAGTGGTCGGGAGTCGGGGCAACAGAGGGAGGGGCAACAGAGGGAGGCTCAGGACCAGAGAGAGACAAGAAAACTCGAAAGTTTGAGTTGTGTGAAATTGCTAATAAATTGCTCCTCTATTTATAGGCTGAACCCTTACTCGTAGTGGACTGTTAGCCAAGTCGCAGGCGGTCCGCTACTGCCCAAGAACTCACGCAAGCGCGACACGTGTCAGCGTTGCAAAGCATGCGCACCACATTGTTGGATATTAGATGTCCCAACACCGATTATCTTAACATTACTATCGAGGTACGATCTGAAGAGTTACACTTTGGACAAAGAAAAACTGATAACATTTCAATGTTAATTGTAATTTAATGAAACGTGAATTTGGAATTCGGTGGATTAAATATTAAGAGAAATATTTATTGGTTTATTTCATAATTTATTATTTAATGGAATAATTAATTAACGACAGGTCGAAAAAGTTTTTACGTTTAATGGTTAAATGTTAAAAGGGGTTCGGTTTACTAATTAACTGTAATTAGAAACCTCGGGGATTGAAACCGATTAAAGGTTAACAAGTGGGGTAATTAACTGTTAATTAGCTCGGGGGTTAGTTTGTGAATGCTAGGACTATAAATACAACCTAGTTGTAAAACCCTAAAAGTGAACTAGCCTCTCTCTAACTTGCGAAACCCAAACCGCCCCTAATCCCCGTCGTCAACTGGCCGCACAGAGCCACCACGCCACCGTCGCGCGAACCACAGGCTACCTCCAGCTTCCGTCGTGAGCCAGGCGCGCCGAACCAGGTGTTCTTTGCCCTCGAGTGTTTTAATGCAGTTATTCGTCGAAGGTATGATGTTTGAAACACCCTATGGTTGTGTTTTACGTTTTATTTGTCAATATGTGTTATCTGCAGAGGCTGCCTAAGGAAGTGCATAGCGGACCGTTAGCTAGGACCCTAGCGATCCGCTAGCTGTGTCCGACCGTAGTGGACCGTTATTGACCTCTTAGCGGTCCGCCATAAATCTAACGGGGGAATTTTAGTTTTCTTTATTTTTCCCCTTGTCTTTTGTGTTTTGACGGTTCTAGTCCTTATAGTTTCTATCAGTTAATAAACCCTCGATATCCCAAACTAAGGGAATCGGAATATATTTATAAAGAAATAAATTACAAGTTTAGTACATGAAGAATTGGAGATATACAAAATAAGTACATAACTAATTAATGCTCTAATTTTATATTATCCCCCGCAAGCGGAACGGTGGTGGACCGAGACGAAGTATGTCATGGAAGTATTAAAACTGAGGTCGCAAAAAACTCTTAGTAAATCTGTCTGCCACCTGAAGCTTGGTTGTAATGAATTTAGTATGAAGTTTTCCTGAGGAAACTAGCTCCCGGATAAAATGATAGTCAAGATCGATATGTTTGGCTCGTTTGTGCGACACCGGATTCTGTGAGAGAAACAAGGCGCTCTGATTGTCACATAATAGGGTCGGCCGATCAGGAGGTAAGGCATGAAGCTCACGTAAAAGATGGGTGATCCAAATTATTTCAGCAGCAGCATTAGCCATAGCCCGGTACTCAGATTCACAACTGGACCATGAGACAGTAGGTTGTTTCTTGGCACTCCAGGATACTAGATTACCTCCAAGAAAGATGGAATAACCATATGTGGAGTGACGCGTTTCAATGCATCGAGCCCAATCAGCATCCGAATATCCCAGAAGTGAAGTGTGTTTTGGCATATAGAACTTAAGGCCGAAAGTGAGAGTCCCTTTAACATAACGAAGTATCCGTTTAACACTCTGAAAGTGTGTTGTGGTGGGTGCTTGAAGGAACTGACTTACCTGATTCACCACGTAGGATATGTCAGGTCGGGTAATGGTTAAATATTGTAAAGCACCAACAAGAGACCGGTACTGAGTCAGATCATTGTAAGGATCACCGGTGGTACTGAATGATTCGGTAGTGGCAAGCGGAGTGTCAACCGGTTTGGCATTAAGAAGATTTGCCCTATCAAGAATGTCACGAGCATACTTTGCCTGATTTAGGAACAACTCATCATTTGAGTGAATGACTTCAAGCCCAAGAAAATAACTTAACTCGCTGAGGTCTTTGATTGCAAACTCACTATGGAGCCGATTAATAAACGAGCTGATAATGTTTTCCTGGTTTTCTGTTAAGATTAAATCATCAACGTATACGAGTAGATACATGATGCAAGCGTCCTTTTTGAAGACAAAAAGAGACGTGTCTGCTCGATTGCATGAAAAACCACTTTGGATAAGAAATGAACTGAGCTGTTGAAACCAGGCTCGGGGGCCTGTTTGAGTCCATATGGAGCGCGATTAAGGCGGCAGACATGGTCAGGAAAACGTGGGTCAAAAAAACCCGGTGGTTGTTCCATGTATACCAATTCACTTAATTGACAGTGAAGAAACGCGTTGTTCACGTCGAGTTGGTGCAATTTCCAATTATTAATGACCGCTAAAGATAGAACAACACGGATAGTTGAGGCTTTAACTACAGGGCTGAAAGTGTGTGAGTAGTCGATGCCAGGTAATTGACTAAAACCACGAGCCACAAGACGAGCTTTATAACGATCAATTGACCCATCTGAACGATATTTGGTACGGAATAGCCATTTAGAGCCGACCACGTTGTGAGACATAGGCTGAGGGACTAGCAACCACGTGTTATTTTTATGAAGGGTTGTTAACTCTTTATTCATGGCATCCACCCAATGAGGATTTTTAGCAGCGGTTTTGATTCCTTTTGGTTCAGAGGAGGCAAATAGAGTCGAATGAAGATCATGGGTAGTAGCGAAATCGGCTTTGTGCTTGGGTTTAAAAATCCCAGCCTTTGCTCGGGTGACCATATGGTGCGAGGAACTAGGTGGCTGAGTAACAGGAGCTGAGCATGCAGGCTGAGCAGGTGGGTCAGGCTGTTCACCGAGTTGTTAGGCAGATGCAGAATCAGTGGTACTAGATGGGCCGGCAACAGTGGGATCGGGATGAGTTTCAGCCTGAGGGGTATTAGAGGTGTCTAAGCTGGTACTTACTGGATCTGTGACCTGAGCAACATGTGGCCCAATCACCTCATCAGGGCAAAGCCCACATGTGTTATGGTCATGATTATTTGATTGAGTTGGGTTTATGATAGACTCATTTTGTGTTGGTCCCACTGTAGGTATTTCCATGAACTGATGCAAAGGAAAATCCAATACATGTTGAGGATGATTTTTACCATCAAATGGAAATGTGTGCTCATCGAACCGAGCATGGCGAGTCACGTAAACACGGGACGTGATCGGGTCAAGACAACGATACCATTTGTATTGCGAACAATACCCCATAAATATACAAGGAAGGCTTCGCGGCTCCAGCTTATGGTTATTATAGTTACGAATGTACGGGTATACAAGACAAGCAACTGCCCAAAAGTTGTAGTTCGGCTTTTGAGAAAACATAAGTTCAAATGGGGATTTTCCTTCCAAAATTTTAGTGGGAAGCCTATTTATAATGTAAACCGTTGAGCTGAAAATTTCCACCCAATATGTGAGTGGAACGTGACCATTAAACATCATCGCCAATCCCGTTTCGACAATGTGACGGTGCTTGCGTTCAAGTCTACCATTTTGTTGAGGGGTGTATGGACACGATAAGCGGTGAAAAGTACCATTCTCTTCAAATAACTTTTTAACATTATGGTTAACAAATTCCGTGCCCCCGTCGCTTTGAAAAGTTTTAATCTTGCGAGAGAATTGAGTTTGCACAAACCTCATAAATGTAGATAAAATAACAGGAAAACGGGACTTTGTTTTTAACGGGTAAAACCAACTAAAACGGGAGAAGTCATCAACAAACACAACATAGTATCCGTAATTATCAACCGAGGATACCGGTGACGGACCCCATAAATCACAATGAATCAAATCCAAGGGTGTAACGCTCGTTTAGTATTAGGTTCAAACGAGAGACGATGTCCTTTAGACAGTTCACATGACGGGCATAAGCCTGGTTTAGGTAAAATAGAGATAAACGACAAACATCTCATTTTATTCAAAAGCAAAAGAGTATCAAAGGCCACATGGCCTAACCGAAGATGCCAAAGTTCAAACGAAGCTTTTAACGAAGACCTAGAATCAGCAACAAAAGCTTGAGGACCCGCGTGCAATACGTATAGCCCATTCTCACATCTTCCCCGGGCTAGGACCTGTTTCGTGGTTCGATCCTAAATGTAAAAGTTTGGTTGTGAAAACAACACATCCAATTTATTGTCGGCGGTTAGCTTGCTAACAGAAAGCTGATTTTTGGTAAGGTGAGGAATCACCAAAACATCTTGTAAAGAAATATTAGTAGCAATTTTAGATGTACCGATGTGAGAAATAGGAAGAGTGTTACCGTTACCGAAGGTGACCTTTGCATTTCCCATAAACGGGGAGGCTTGATTAATATTGTCCGGGGAGGGCGTCATATGATCGGTGGCCCCCGAGTCAACATACCAATCGGGACCAGACGAGTTAACATGACATTGGGCAACAAAAGCTTTGGCCAAATCTGTTTCTGAGTTCACTGCATGAGAAGCATATGTAGCAAGGGTGGGACGTGAATTTGCATAATGTCCATCCTTGCGACAAAGTTGACAGGGGGAACACGACGGCCACGGCCACCCGAACCACGAGAAAACCGACCATCACGTCCACGGGATGAAACCGAGGCCCTAAAATTGTGTTGTTGTGCATTAAAAGCAACTGGAGGAGTAGAGGTACCATGAAGAGAACGGAGAAACATCTCGTGATTTTCCCTTGAGCCAATAAATCACAAAAAATAGGGGCGGGTTTGGTGGTTCTAATAGCGGTGGAGATAGTATCAAAGGACATGCCAAGACCACAAAAGAACCAGTGCAACTTGTCAGATTCTTCCACCGGTTGGCCAATAGCAGACAACTGATCACATATGCCTTTGAACTTTCTTCCAAATTCAGCAACAGATAACGTACCTTTGGTAGTTTGTCACAACTGATCGCGAAGGTTTTGTACGCGTTCAACAGATGAGTTGCTATATGCAGATTCAAGGGCAACCCAAATCTGTCTCGCATTTGAAAGCCCAAGAATTTCGGCCACTGCCTCCTCCGAAAGAGAGGCATGGAGAATAATGGTGGTTTTCTGATCAGCCGCAAGCCAAGACGAGTAGAGGGGGTTAGGGATGGTCTTGTCGGTTTGGGTTACTTCGGTTGTCGGGGCTGGTGACGAGCCATCGATGTGGCCTAACAAATTTTGATAGGTTAACAAAGGTATCATCTGGTTTTTCCACAAAAGGTAATTAGATGGTGATAACCTAATTGTTATCATGTGAAGGATGGTATTCATGGGTAAGGTTTCATCAGAGGACGAAGAAGCCATGGGGGAAGATAGTCTGTGATGAAGAGGGGGGAGGAGAAGGCGAAAGATAGCAGGGAAGGAGAAGGGATCGATCAGAAGGCTGATACCATATCAGTTAATAAACCCTCGATATTCCAAACTAAGGGAATCGGAATATATTTATAAAGAAATAAATTACAAGTTTAGTACATGAAGAATTGGAGATATACAAAATAAGTACGGGACTAATTAATGCTCTAATTTTATATTAACAGTTTCCATCTTATGCATAATTGGGACGAAAATTTGACAGGTGTTACAATTTGTCACTAGTATAAGGGTGGTTTGTGTAAATGTCCACTTTAGCCGGTAAATACAGTTAAGTAAATCAATAATAGCATCGATTAGTTGGAATTACCCTCTTCCGTGTTTCTTTTCTTTATGATCGTAACGGTGTATGACAGGTGATGGTTGTGTACCTAGAAGCACACTTTGTACTCGTTCTAGAACGTGAAGAAAAAAAAAGTAGGCTTTTTTTGGAACTAAGTTGTTACATTAAAATTTCTTACCAAAAGATAAGGACCATTGAGCTATTCATCAATAATATAAGTAACCGTTCTTCTAATAAAAAGGAGCCATCCCTACCTTACATCCACATCAGTACATCACCCATATGTTTGTCCAAAGAGAAGGAAACATTACTAATTTTATGGCACGACCCGAAACAGAAATAGAGGGTGGCCGGCCCATGATCAAATCCAAAGACAACCATAGATAGACAATGACCATTTGTCACTCAATATGCAATTTTGCTTTGCCTAAAGAGCACACACTAGGGAAATGGGAATTTAAACAAGCATCAACTATGTTTGCTCTACTGAAGTATGCCAAAGCGAAATTGCATAATCAGATGACGATGAATATATATATATATATATATATATATATATATATATATATATATAGGGGGAGAATCAAATAAAATGTATGTTTTTGCTAAAAACTCTAGGAAATGACCAAAACACTTAGAAACGACATCAAACGAACTCCGATTGAGCTCATTTCAGCGGCGTTGGAACCGTCTCGTCGAACTCTATCATCTTATCTTTTAGGGTTTAGCTTTTAAGGTTTAGATTTTACGTTTGAATTTTAGGGTTTTAGCCTTAGGGTTTAGATTTTATGGTCTAGCCTCAATCGAAGTTCGTTTGACCCACTTCTTAGCGTTTCTTAACGAAAAACCACTTCTTACTGGTTTCCTTCCCCTATATATATATATATATATATATATATATATATAATTAGGGGGAGATTCAAATAAAAAGTTCAATTTGACTAAGAAGCCTAAGAATCAATCTCATCCATTCAATTGGATGATCAAGGGTAGAGATTTAAGTGTAGGAAAAATAAGGATGGAAGGGTATTTAAGTAATAGCCACTTTTGTTGACTTTTTTCAACTTCTCCTAATTTTTTCAAACGTTCATAACTTTTTCATATGACATTATTTTAAAAAAAAATTACACCATAAAATCGAGTGTTTTTTTATCTTTAATTTGAGTATACTATTGCTATATTTTTTTATAAAAACAAAATCGACATTTAATGAAATTGTGCTAATTTACGTAAATGTGTTGGTTTCTAGTAAAACAGCACAATTTAGCACATTAAAAATTTGCTGGTTTCTGTTAAAACATCACACTTTACGTAAATATGCTGGTTTCTCTAACTTGTGCTACTTTTTGTCAATTATTATATGCCTAATTTGGTATAATTCTTTAAAAATAAAAATTTAAAGCATCCATACACCAACAAAACGGTTCAGTGGTAGGCAACAAAAAGCTTATGCATCAAAATTTTGTTTTGTGCTGGTTTGTTTTATGCTGGTTTGTTTTATGCTGGTTTGATGTACTAGTTTTATTGTGCTGGTTTTGTTTGTGCTTGGTTAGCTAAGAAGAGCAAGTTACACAATTAACCGTGTTATTTTGGTGTTGTTTTATAGTAAAACAACACAATTAATTGTTATAGTTTGTGTTGTTTTATGATAAACTAGCACAGTTAATTGTGCTGTTTTACAAGAAACCAGCACATTTACGTAAAAGTAGCACAATTTCATTAAGTGTCGATTTTGTTTTTACAAATAAAATATAGCAATACTATACTCGAATTAAAGGTAAAAAACGCTCGAATTTATGGTGTAATTTAAAAAAAAAAATAAGGTCGTATGAAAAAGTTATGTACGTTTAAAAAAAGTGAGGGAAGTTGAAAAAAGTAACAATTGTGGGTTTTTCAGGAATGTCCCTCCACCCTTTATTTTCCCTACACTTAAATCTCTACAATTGATTATCCAATTGAATAGATGAGATTGCTTCTTAGGCTTTTTAACTAAATTAGACTTCTTAGGGGAACTATCCCTATATATATAGGGGGTATATATATATATGATTGTTGCATTTTTTACGTCAGAAAAAAGTTATTTAGAAACATTTTAGACTGTAAGTATGTAAAATATTATTTTTAAAAATTAAAACTCATAGAAAACAATTATAGAACGTAACTTTTTTTCTTCCATTTATAATGGTATTTTATTTTCATTATGTATTTCTAACTACATTGTTTTTTTAATATGTATTTTATAATGGCAATTTATTTTTATTATGTGATCTTGTCCAACTTAAATAAAAAAATCTCAACAAAAAAAAACGAAGTTGATCTACATCCAAATATTGAAATTAATGACCGGATGAAAAAATCTTAGGTTTGCCATTAGTGATCACTGGGTTTTATGTCGTTCCACATTCCTTTACCAACGTTCGACACATTATCAGAGCCAAATCGCTCATCAAAGCCACAGATAGCTCTAACCACAAAAAGGAAAAAATAATAATATTGGTTCGGGTCGTTGAAAACTATAAAGTGAATAAGGAGACCGGTTCCGATAATAACAATATCGACAATGATGTTATTCGCTCATAATAGGTTCGGCTTGTCACGGTACCACAACGGTAACGACACTTGCTATAGGCTACGATAACAAAAGAAACATGATTTTGAATACAACTCCGTTTTCAAAAAAAATTGTATCGGAATGTTGACAAGAAAAAACTAAAAATAGACGCACACTCCGTTTGTGAAAAACAGTTGACGAACGAAAGTTATTAAAGGAAAACGAAATTATTAGAAAATGAAATCTGTTAAAAGCGTATTTTATAAACAGTATAAGGGGTGAAAATGAAAACATAAAGAAAAAAACTACAATTTGGGCGGATGTTCTACTGTTAAAGGGCAATCTCCTTTAATCTTATATAATATAAGGGTTAGTATCTCTTGAAAACTCATAAATACTTGATAACTCACGAGAACTTTTAAAAAAATCAATTAAACCCATTTTTTTTTGTTTTCCGACAATCCCTGTGGCGTCTCTTAACGAGCAAGACGGCCACGATCACAACGAATTATTCAACTATGAGACAGAAGCATAAACGAATCAAACCAAACAAACGAACACAGAAATATAGATGTAACGATAACATTCGTATATAATTGATCACGAGCTAGTCATCACATATTACAATAACGAATGCGTATACATCTCGTTTAAGCTCCATGTCCAACCCCTAGGTGGGCTTTACCTAGGGGTGATGACTCACTTCTCACAAAGACTCACTCACTCTCTGTGTGTGCTAACACACTAGCATACTTACCTACAAATGAACATATATCGTTCTATTTATAGGGAAGTGAGATGTTGTTAGCGCACGTGTTAAGTTCGCCTAGATATCCTGTAGCGCACTTAACAAGTTCGCTAGACAAAACTCTAGCGCACTTACTAAGTTCGCTAAGAATAACTCAAGCGTACTTAGTAAGTTCGCTACATAGAATTTTAGCGACAGTTACAAAAACATGTCCTAACATATTCAAACTCATTATTTTTTTACCGCCTCTCACTTTTATTAAATACACCTCTATCTTTTAATAATAACATATTTTTAAATAAAATACTAATTATATTAATCAAACACATTTAATTTAAATTATCCCTTATTATAAGAAATTTTAAAATCTAATTACATAACTTTTATTTTCAATCAAATAGTAAATGAAAGTCAAATTATATTAAATAGTAGTTAACGTATTTTCGAAACACAATTATATATTAATTTTTATATATTTTGAATTCTGTTTTCTATCCTTAGTATATGTAATTCATTTTTACATTTTTAAAATATATACAAAAATTTTTATGAATTTTATATATGATATTTTTCACCCCGTGTATAATACATTGGGTTCTAAACTAGTAATATAATATACGTAAGTTTTTAATATAAATATTAGGAAGCCACTAAAAGTTCCTTTTACAAGTTAGTTTATACTAGGATTATGTAAAAATCGATTTTTGGTTTGAGTTGTTTTAATGTATTTTTATTACGTTAACTAGATTAAAATGTCATGGATTACACGGGTTGAATAAATATAATATTATATATTAACTAATAAAAAAATTAATTTTTAAAAACTCGTGTTTTACATTGGTTGAATAAACCCGTGGAATACAGTATAATCTGCTAACACATACGCTCGTCAAAATATGTATGAGTTTTATTTATTAATATAATATATAGATTAATATTTAAAAAAAATATTATTATTAAAAAATAGAAAGTATTTAATAAAAGAGAGATGCGAAAAAAAATAATAAAAATAAATGTGAAGGTAACATGTCACGTAACAAACTTTTATTTATTATATAGATACATTTGAATTTTATATTTGCCATCAAATATTTTTATTGAATATGTGGTCTAAAAGACGTAAAAGTTTGACCTTTGAAAATTGAAATGATCAAAGGCGAGTGTGAACCGGACGAATAGATTTATAAGATATACAAGTCCAGAAAATCCAGTTGGTATTTAATGTTATCTTACTACTTTAATAAATAAAAATATATTCATGACACGTGTCACTCTCTGATTACTCGTCATCTTTATTTTCTCGACTCTCTCTTCTATTAAATATTAGATTTTATATTTCTCTCTCATATTAAATAATAATCTTTATATTAATAAATTTATTTACAAATACTTATTATTTAATTATAAATAATTATTATATTATCAATTAAATGAACTTAATATAAACTAATATTTATTAATTAAATTAAAAATTAATACTCAGTTGAAAAAAAATGTTTTAAAAACTAACTTAACAAACCTTATAACTGTCACGACAAATTACATTTTTTAAAAACATATTTTAACAAATGTGTTTGTTAACAAATTACATTATATTTTATTCAACCGATGTAATATACTGGTTTATTCAACCCGTATATTACACGAGTTTTTAAAAATATAAAATTATTATTACTAAATATATAACAATTTATTTGTTTAACCCGTGTAATACACGAGATTTTAACGTAGCAAAAAGTAAAAGAAAAAATAAAATCTGTTAGTGAACAATGACACTTGAGAATAAGAGAGTGTTAATTCATATCCATGTACATATTTTTAAATGGAATGTATTATTCTAGCTTTACGTAAAACAAATTATTTGCTGATTTTTTTCTTAATTAAATTCTTACAATCCCTATTATAATAAAAAAAACTAAATCTTTTGTCACTTATCATCACCATATTCATCCTTATAACTTTTTCCCCCCAAAATCACATTTACATCTACTATTCAATATTTTCATATTTAGTTTAACTTTTTTGAAAAATTAGATAAATAAACATTTTACCAAATTAATTCATCATTATTACCATTGACTCAAATTTATTTTTAAATTATCATTAAAAATGAATATTTAAAAAAAATCAATAATTAAAAAATAGGAGATTTGAAAAAGATTACTTTTGTATTTAAATAAATATATGTTAAAATAAAGTTTACTAATATTTAATTAGTATTTTTTATTATTTAAGTTTAATATTTATAAATAATTTTTTTATTCTGATTTAAAATTTTAATAGTTAGTTTTTCATTAAAATTAAGAAAGTTATAAGTATTAATTTTTAAAAGTGTATTATATTCTAAACTTAATTTTTTTTAAATGACTGGCATTTTTTTTCAAAAAAATATGTTTGTTTTCAATTCTAATTTATTAATTTTGATTTTTTCATATTTAATTTTGGAATTTTAAATTGTGTCGATATATTAAGAAGTGCGATTTTCAAATTTTGGAGTTTAAAATTTTGAATTTAAAATACGATATATTGTTGAAATTTAAATTTTATTTTATTTTAAATGAGAGATTAAATATTAAAGGTTTAGCGAGATTTTCCGTATAAAATACGATATTTAAAAAAAGTAACTTAATTTTGATACATAAATTTAATTACAACTTAAGCATTTGTAAATATGTTACAACATCAAGATTAAAGTTTATACAAAAAGGCTTATAGAGTTCAAAAACTATTAAAATGGAGGAACAACGTATGCAAGGAAATCATTGATCAATTTGATTATCTTTGGTTTCTTTGACTCCCTACTGGCTTCAATCAGGTTCGAACCGCTTGTGCCCTATTTTTCGAGTGGTTTTGGCTATTTTGTTGTTTTAGTCATTGAGGAAAAGAAACTCTATTATTTGTTGCATTTAGTGAGTGTAAAATATTGAAAAGTTACCAATATCACGTCAAATGTTATATACAATGAAGTATTTTCAAATTTGTAAATTATCATTGTAAGGTTTCATTTGAAATGTAATTTAATGTACTGTAAAAATACCACTTATGAAATGTATTTTCATATATATTTTTTTTATGTTTTGATTACCGTCATCCATATAATCTTAACATTTAACAAAATGAAAAAGTTACTAATACAATATCAAATTTATATAAAAAGAGTGTTAAGATAATTATTAATATAATGATAACGTTTCACCCCATGTAACACATGGGGTAAAACTAGTATGTTTATAAATTATCATTTCATGTTACTTTTTTGGCCCATATCTAAAGATTTGTTTTTAGTATGATTAGTTTTACTATTTAAAAGAGGGTTGTGACGTAGCTTGTTGCCTGTTTACCTGTCACTTTATTGTAATCATGCTTTTATTTTTAATTTATGTTATTCTTTTAAACTAAAAAAATGTTAACTTAAAAAAGAAAAATTTAACACCCGGCCAAACTCATCCCGAGTTGTTGAAAGAAGAAATCATGCTAAAATTACCTCTCAATTCAAACTTTACAACAAATATATCAATACAATACAACATATGTTTTCAAACGCAATCAAATAGGCCTAGTGGGTAAAACAAGGGTCTGGGACCCCAAAATCGAGCCTCCATTTTTGAAAAAAAGAAGTTGCATATGTAGTAAACGTTGGGCTATTTTCGTAGCGCTATTTTTTGATTTTTTTTTTTAACAGTTCACACAAATCATAGAAATCTGAATCGCACTCGTTAACACTGCTCTACTTAGG
Source organism: Smallanthus sonchifolius (assembly GCA_023525975.1). Classification (NCBI taxonomy): domain Eukaryota; kingdom Viridiplantae; phylum Streptophyta; class Magnoliopsida; order Asterales; family Asteraceae; genus Smallanthus; species Smallanthus sonchifolius. The sequence goes on from CM042043.1 coordinate 26,342,241, forward strand.
GCAATCGCCAATCGATGGGGAGTTGGGGAGATTAAACGGCGGTCGGCATCTGACGTGAGGCGAGGCAGTTTCATTCAGTCATTCCTGATGCAGCGACGCTTAAGGGCTCAACTTTCGATAAAGCGTCAACTTTCGATTGTACCGATAATATTACAAGTAAATTTGATTTATCGATTATGCCAATACGCCCTAATACACAACTAAATTCATCGATTGAGCGATTGAAGTTTCCCAAGTATTTTGCTCTCTGTTGTTTTTCGATTTGATCTATGTTGTTGTCTACCGCTTTGATTCATGTTGTGTTCCATTCTGTTGTTCTCTGTTAATATGATTATTTGGTTTTTTGCTGATTTGGATTTTGTTATTATTGTTAAATGTGGACCTATTGTATCTAATTTGTTAGGCATAAAGGGTAAAAAAACATATTTTAATGTCATGTAAAAACCGTAAACCACCTATTTGATCGTTTAAAATGGGAAAAGAAAACTAGAAGCTTTACTTGAATCGCAGAGAGGATCATTACTAATACTCATAACACCTACAAATAAGTATTGCCTTGAATGTCTTAGCCATCAACTTTAAACAAGGCTATCCACTTTGATAAATGGACTTATTTGGTAGGATAGAGTTTTTTAGGGCTTATATTAAGAGACATAAATTATTTATGACACAACTGTATGCAAAGAAATTAATAGAAACTGTATGACACAACTGTATGCAAAGAAATTAATAGAAACTGGAATTAAGATTAATAACATTTATTCGTATAGATGAGAATTATGAGCCTACAAACTACATTAGTGAAGGAGTGCAAATTACATTTGGTGTAGTTCACATTGGGCATGATACCTTTTATGTTTATTATTTACTAGTTTAGTATTGCATCATGTCTGTATTCATTTACTAAAATCTCAACTAATGAATACGATGTTCATTAGTAGATTATTAGTATAAAACCCTCTTCATTTTTCTACTATTTACAGCAAGATTTCCCACTTCAGATGTGATCATCTTTATTTTGTTGCTTGACTAGGATGTATTTGATCATGATTTCTATTGATTGTTCCTTAATTGTAATAATTGTTTTTTCTTAGTGTTTGATGGTTTGGAGAGACTTGATTATGATCCTATTCCTTATTAGTTTATTAATTAATAAGGTGATATGTAAGTTTTTTTTTTGACAGAAAGATTGGAACTCTTTTTTTTTAATCCCCCTAATATTCCCATAATATTCTATTAAAAGAAGAATGATTACAATAAAGTAGCAGATAAACGGGCAACAAGCTGCGTCGCAACCCTCTTTTGGATAGCAAAATCGATCCTACTAAAAACAAAGCTTTGGATCTTAGGGGCCGAAAAATTACTATGAACGACTCGTTGAACCATGTTCAGGAATTTCACTGCCTCCGGGGCTAGGAAACCAAAAGTATTAAAAGCAACAGTGATAAACATGTGTTGGTTCTCTAAACAAGTTTTCTCGTGTTTAGCAACTTTGCTTGCTTCCGCCTTTAACGCAGCATGGCCTGCAGCAACCTCATTGTCCCTGAGCCCCACAAGAGAAGACACTCATGTAAGGTCCACATAAGCGTGTTTCTCCATGCCCAAACAAACACAAGAATATCTAATTCCTTTTTAACTTCACAAACTACAAACTTTAAGTTTTTCTATTGTTTGTCCCAATCCCGAAAAAAGGATGAGTGTTTATAATAATGGAATTTGGACTATGATCCTTGAGTGCACATTCTTATAGAATCCTTGACTCGAGTCTTCACCAATTTGAGTTTTAACTATGTTCCTTGACTGAAACAATGAACACACTAAATCATTGACAATTTTGGTTGAGAATTCGTGTTCAACAGTGGTCCCTTAAAACATATTTCATGCCTCCACTAAGATGAACACATCTGTCTCACAGGGTACAACAATCGAAACAGTATGTGTACTGCTAGGAATGGCTCACACGCCCGAGAAATCACCGGGTAAACTATGTGTGCTATGGTGAAACAAGAAAGGATGACGGTGAATGAAAAACAATTTAGCGAATGCTTCTATTTAATTAAATTCTATGGAACTAGTTCTCTAGTTTTTCTTATATTTTTCATCTCTTACAAAATGGTTCCTTTTATGCTCATACTAAAAACTAAATATTTTATTAACCACAATTAAACTAGTTTAATATGACATAACTAAATATTTTAATTTGTATTAAACATAATAAAAAGTTTAATATGAATTTAAGAGACAACCAATACCAGCATATGATTCATGACATGGAATTAAGAGTTAAAAAACAAAAACACTCGTATTGTTTATAACAAAAAAATTGTTACCATTCAATTAAAAAGATGTAATAAGTTTCTACTAGAATCACTCAAGTTCCACGATCTTCATTCTAATCACTTAAATTCGAACATTGATATCTTATTTTTCTTACATCCGTTTTGAATATGGTTTGTTTTGTTGTGAATCTCATACATCATGAAACACAAAGCCAAAAAATAATAATCATATTAATCGTAGTTATATATAATTACTAGGTTACACACCCGTGTATTACACGGGGTTTGATTAATGAAATATTAAAAATTTATTAATAAGTGAAAAAAACAAAGGAAATAATTGAGAAAATAAATATTAAATAAATAAAATATTTATAAAGTAAATATTAATAAATAAGATAATACATAATTGAGAAACAATATGTGAAAAAGCTTCAACCAGTTACTTATTTATTTGGTATATCTTGGTCTCACAAGAAAATAAACGGGAAAATTTTTAAAAGATTACAAGAATCTTGAGCTCACTGAATTGTGACACGTGACTAATTACTTATTTATTAGTTATAGCTTAGTGTCAAATATAACTAAAAATTTATATTATTCTCATTATAATATAACAATCTAAATACATTTATTTGCATAAAATTTAAACTTAGTGAGACTTTCAATCGATGTCTTCTCATTTCATACCACTTTTATTTTATTTTAACCGTTTGACCCGTTATAGAAAAAACATAACTCAAATCGATCCGTTCATAAGAAAATAGGTCGAAGTTGTCACATATACAAAACATATATAAACATATACAAATAGCTAAAATAAGTAATGATTTAAATCGAAATTGGAAAAAAAATAATTACTTAAATATTTTCGGCTATAATAATATGACAAAAAACACAGTGACATTTAACAAATCAAACAAATATTATATCTTTGAATATGTAAATATATGATTGAATGTTTTTTTTTAATTTGATCTTAAATGGCTATAAAATCGTTTTCAGTTTGTAAAATTTATAAAAATATGATTGATGATAAATAAAATTTTGAATTCAAAAATCTGCGGGTAAAAATTCAAACGAAAATTGATGTAGTTGTATAAAATAATGGAGTTTATTAAAATGTAAAAATAGTCTAATAATATAATAACTTTTTATAATACAAATTTATTTTTCAAAAATGATAAATAACATCATTAACTATAACTATCCATGATTAATTTCATATTATGCTTATTTAGTTAATATATAATAACTATCAATTATTAAATTTGTTATGTTTCTTAATATATATTATTTAATTAAAAGAGAGAAATAAAAAAATTAATATTTAATAGGAGAGAGAGATACGAGAAAATAAAAATGAGAAGGAACCAGGAAGTGACATGGATCATCTTAAACGTTTATTTATTATAATAGATTTGTATCCAAAATTGCTAAAAACAATATTATTCACTAAATTTCTAACCGTTTTAGACCCTGAAATGTTTTCATCGTGTTCTGTTTTATGAAAACTAGTTAAGAAGCCTTTTAAGCAATTGAACAAGCCGTGTTTGCCGACATTATATTTTTATTTTTGTTGGAAAAAACATATGGTATTTAAACTTTTTAACCCTTTTCTTTATCATCTTTATAGATTCTCGGTTCCTTTTTATATACTTAGATTAATCCCATTTTTAATTGGTAAGAGAGCATAATGCTGTTTACTTTCTTTATGATTTCTATAGAAATTTATTACTTCTTAATTTTAAAAGACAATTTATTTAAATCAGACAAACTTTTATATAAATTCCTTTTTCTTTCAAAATTATAACAATTTACACCTCACACAAAACGACAACCCAAAGTTTGCCAAACAGACACCCTCCTCTCGTTTGGCGTACACCCACACGCACCAGATCACCCCCTTCACACAGGTGCAGAACACGCAGAGGTCATAGGGTCCCACATGGCTGGAACAAGGTACTTTCTCCCATTTAACCCGTGCGCATTATAGCTAGCACCAGTCGTCTTATCCACTAAAACTTCACCAGCGTAACCCGGATACGCACCCGACCCGAATATTCCAGCACACGCTGACACCGCCTCTAACGGCGCCGTAGCCGGACCTTGATAAAACCCTTGATTAAAAGGGTTAGTAACCGCACCAGCTAACACCGTCGCTAAATTAATAACCATTCCGTCTACACCAACATCACCGTTCGGAGAAACCAACGGCGGAGATTGCGGACCGTAAATTGGTTGATGAAACGGCCAAGCACACTGACCGGGACACTGCGTTTCCGAATTCCCGACCCAAGCGTAGGCCACCCTGGGGTTTGTTTTGGTCGAACCGTGGCTACCGCACCGGCTCATGCAAAACCCATCCACACCGACCTCTTTCGCCGTTAAAACGACGTTAACGGAATTCTGTTGCGCGACTTTACCGGCTAAATATTGGATATGGTAGTTTTTTAAATTCTTCCCCAGAGAGTAGTTTTCATCGAGGATTTGTTTCCCGATAACTGTCGCCGATGATCCGTTATGATACTTCTCGGTGGTTTTCCACCACGATGCGACGGATGGAAGCGGTGTCGCCGCATTTTTTGACCGGCTTACGGTGTTCAACGACTGGAGAAAATCAACAATTATCGAGCGTTGTGTTGGGGTAAACTTTCCGTACCAAACGAGATTGACGGTGACCGGACCTCGGAGGAGGTCGCCGTTGTGGTATTTGAACGTGAGCGGCGGCTGGGTCACGAGTGCAGAGAATGATTTCTGGAAGACGGAGATGGTGAGGAGGAAGATGAGTATAGTGGCAAGATGGTAATTACTTGCCATGACAGGGTTAGAAATTGAGAGTAGGGGAGAGGAGTGAGGAGGGAGCTAGTGAGTAGAGGGGGATGGAGGGTTGTGTTTATATAGTGGGGAGTGGAGACAGCTGTATGGGGTCATTTTCAGGAGGGTGACACGTGGAGGTATGTGATTGGGGGTTAGAGGAAGCCAGGCTGTAAGGTTCTGTATGGCGTGGCAAGGTTAAGTGTTGATAATGACATTAAAGATTACAAGTTGATTACTTGATTTGACTTTGGGTTTTACATTTCTTTCCTAGAAGATCATTTACATCTAATATACACCTTCTTTAATTTTAGAAGAATTTGTTACAACTAATATACACACAACCACTAGCTTAGTCTATTGGTAAAAGTGTATATCTAATACTTTTCTAAAATATAGAGATTTTGGGTTCAAGTCTCATTTATGATAAAAATTAAAAGGAGGATCCAAATTGGGTCAAGGGATTTCTCACCAATGAGGGGTTTCCTCTTGTGGGAGGAAGATGATCGGGTGAGCCAGTGACCTATCAATGATCAAAATTGCCGTTCAAAAAAAGCTAATATACACCTTTTTTTCAATTTTAGAAGAATTCGTTACATCTAATATACGCCATTTTTCAATTTTAGAAGAAAAAGTTATATATAAAATTAATAGGTTAAAATTCGTATATTACACGAGTTGAATAAATTTAATGTTTTATATAATTAGTAATAAAAAAATTATGTTTTTAAAAACTTGTGTATAATAAACATGTGTATTAAACTGGTTAAATAGAATATAATGTAATCTGTGAACACATGCACTTATTAAAATATGTCTTAAAAATGTACTTTGTCATTACAGTTATTTGATTTTTAAAACATTTTTTAACTTTGTATTAAATTTTTTTATTTAATTGATAGATATTAATTCATATGATATAATAAATATACATAATTAATAATAAGTATCCATAATTAATTTTATATTAAATATTTAAAAATATATTCGTTTAATATCATTATTTAATAGGAGAGAAATGAAGGGAAATAATATTAAAGAGGCAACAGAAAGTGACACGTCTCCCCCTAAAATTATTATTTATCTTTATACAAATAAGTAAAAATCCTAAGAGGTCACGTGTCATTTTCTGATGCATAATCTGCATTATTTTCACGCCCTATCCCCTATTAAATAATGATATTAAATTAATATATTTTTAAATATCTAATATAAATCTAATTATTGATACTTATTATTTAAATATGGATAATTCTTATGTCATCAATCAAATAAATTTAATATGAATTAACATTTATCAATTATATAAAAAAATAATACACAGTTGAAAAAAATACTTTAAAAATTACCTTAACATGATTTATAACTGACACGTCAAAGTATATTTTTTAAAGACATATTTTGACGAGTATACGTGTTAACAAATTAATTTATATTTTATTCAACTCGTTTAATACACGCATTTATTCAACTTATGTAATACACGAGTTTTTAAAAACATAACTTTTTATTACTAAGTATATAACATTTCATTTGTTCAACTCATTTAATACACGAGATTATAACCTTGTTAGTATAAAGATTAAATTGTAATATCAATCGTTCTTTTTTATTTGTAAAAAAGAATACATACATTGTATTGGTGTATTTAATCATTTAATGTGAATGGTTCATTCATATAATGGTTTTTCTCAATACTCTGATGATCAAGTAAGAAGAATGATTCATTCGGTTATTCTTTTATCATCTTGGTGTATTTAAAAAGCTTACAATGACTTGGTATTTTCTAACAAGAATGTCTATGTATCAAGAATGTATGAAGAGTTAAATTCACTGGGATTGAAAATAAAAAATAGAGCCAAATTCCAACCCTTAGAATGTTCTCATTTGTTTAATTTTAATTTCTAAAACATGTAAAACTATCCAAATCATGCATAATCGATAGAATTGTCTTTTATCTATTTTATAAATTTGTTGTTGTTAAAAAAAATATATTTAATGTGAATAACCAATAGGAGTTTATTAGTTTGTTTATTAAGAACTAGGTTATATACCAATGTATTACATGAAGTTTTTTAATAAAAAAAATAAAAGTACAATAATGTGTAAACAAATTTAAAATAATGTGTAAAACAAAAACAAAAATTGTTTGTTTTCTTAATTAAGTAATAATTAGAATTCAAATTTTATAATACTTTTTCTAAAAATAAAAATATTAAAATAATTAAATTTCAAAATTCAAACTTACTTAAATTAGGAAAAAATAAAGATTTTAATAAGAAAAAATGTGATAATAACACATGACATTTTTTAGAATAATTTATTAGAATAAGGATGTTAGTATATTTAACTAAATATTTATATTTTTTAAGTTTTAAACTAGAAAATGTATACTAATAAATTGATGGGAGTATAACATGGCAAAAGTGAATAAAGGAAGAAAAATACAAAAATAGAAAGAAGAAAAAAAAGGAAAGCAATTAAAGGAGAGTGTAGCTCTGGGCAGTACGGTTGCTGGTCCAGATGGACCATAACTTAAAGCGTGACCATTTAGCTTCGTAGGGTATCATAATTTTTTGAAAGGGATGTGATTTCTAAGTTATAAAATACAATACATGCTTTATCCGAATACATCTCTTAACTTTTTAGTTTAAACTAGAAATTAAGGCCGTAAGATACAACGTGTTTGTGAACTTAGCAACGCGTGCTACGATAATGACAATAACGTGGTTAAATAAATAAAATAAATATATATAGTTACGGCGATTCGGTATAAATAGATAAGACCATAGTGTAAAAAGGACGTTACATTGAAACGACAAAATCGTTCAAGAAAAAAAAACCTATTGTAAAAAGAAAGTAAAAAAAAAAGTTATTTGAAAAAAATATATATATATATATAAACATCCTTTGATTGGATTCGAACTCATGAAACAAAGTTAGTGTGCACACAACACCAATCACACCAACTTTTGGTTATATTTTTGAAAAAAAAAACATATTTAAACATTACTATATGGTTAAGTTGGTGGCCTCTCATTAGCCACCGACCTTGTGTTTTAGTAACATAGGAAAGGGTAATTTTATAAACGAATATAAAAGAACAGTAAGAGAAAAAATAAAATAAATTTGAGGAATAAACCTGAGATAAAATTTTGAAAGGTAAAGTATAAAATTTGTAACTTCAATATTTGAGGATATATTTAAAAATATAGAAAGTGAAGGATCTTATTTGAAAACAAATATATTTTAAAAGGTGTTTAATAATTTTGTTGGTCGGTGTTGGCATCGGATTGAACACCGACATTATAAATTAAGGAGTAGTAAGTATAAGACATCAAGGACAAAAAATTAAATACAATTGATATAATTTTTTTTCAAAATATTAAAAACTTAAATATAAGACAAAAAAAACAAAAAATAAATAAAATAGATATAAAAAACAATTTAAAAATATAAAAACGATGATTGTTATTTGACCACATCCTATATGTATATATATATAATTTTGCTGTATCTACAGTAGTTGTGTCCAACAGGTGAAAGCATGAAGTACAAGGTAATGCAGCCTTTGTTAGGTTTTTTATGTTTTTTTTGTATTTTAAAAAAATTAAGTTTATTTTAAATAAATTCAGAAACGTTACGATTACAATAAAGTTGCTGTCGCTTTGTGGTGGGTACACTAATGTTTTCGAGACCGGACCGGCCTGTCGAACCGGTCCGACCGGGAACCAGTGACTCCGGCGGTCCGGTTGCATACTATAGAGCCGTTTTATAAAAAAACTGGATGGTCTGAACGGTCTAAAAAGTGGATGTTATATAGGGATCTAGAAATCTGACGATTTGCTCACCGGTTATCCGTGATTTGCTCACTACATCTTAAAAGAAGACTCAAACTCTTGAACCAAAAACTAAATTGCAGGTAACAGAGTAAGGATGAATGCTTGAAAACACGTATAGATCAAACCGGATTTTGGTATTTTATTAAAAGAAGTCAAGAACCCTGCTTGTGTGACAGAAGATTCAGAGAGAATGAGAGAAAATACTAGGGTTGAGTAGAGAGAGCGATGTTGGCTTGCAGCGGAGCGGCGGATCCGCTTTCATCTAATCTTCAATAAAGTTATTATATGTAGAATTAATTACACTGATGGTCCCTGTGGTTTGGTCAAATTACGGATTTCGTCCCTAGCTTTGAAAAATTATGGATTTGGTCTAAGAAACTTTGATTTTGTTACACTAACGGTACCTGTAATGGATGGGGGTTAACTTTTTCTGTTAAGTGGTGTAAAAAGACCAAAATACCCTAAAATAAAAAAACAGAAAGAAAAAAAACTAAAAAACCTAAATATAAAAATACCTATGGGTCCCACCTTGTATCTTTACCTAACCCTTACCACTTTCCCTGATAACTTGTACACCATTTAACCCAGCCCACAACCCCACCCCACCCCATCGCCGGTCAGATGAACAAGTGCCTTGACCTATAAACTTGTCACACACTCTCACCTGTTGTCTTCCCCGTTTCCTCTAGATGAGTTTAGGATCGAATCATCGGCATGACTGACCAGAAAACCTCAACTGCCTTCTTTATGCGTCGATATCCATCTAGCTCACTAACGAAAAAACGACCAGAAAAATGGTGTGCAGGCTTCACGAAGAAGAAAGGTGAATCAGGAAAGAGAGGGGGGGGTTGTGAGATTCCTATGATGGAGTGTTCGGAACGGGAAGATGAAGAAAACTGTAACATCCCGAAAATAATAAACGACAATAAATGGAAATGGGTTAAACGCGAGACGAACGGAATAAACGAGCGTGGAATGGGCCGGCTATGGGCTTGCGCGCGTATGGGCTCAAGGGTAGTCTTTCCCTATAAATACCCTAGCCCATCTCTCTTCTCTCATTTTACAAGTTCTAGAGAGAGAAAGTAGACGGATCGGCCCGAGATTCCAGCAAAGTGTTGCTCCATAGCTCGTGAGAAGAACCTCCGAATCAGAAGCTCGATACAGGTAACGATCTGGTCTAGATCTGAGTTTTTGTTCGTTTTGGGGTTTTCGGGTTTTGGATGAAAAGGTAACGTTTTTACGCATAAAACTTGAAAATGAACATAGATCTAGCATCTAGAAGGAAAAACGACGTTTTGAACAAAAAAGTCAGGATCTTGACGTGATCAGATCTTCATGCAAAAAGTTAGGGTTTTTGTGGGGAAGAAGGTCCTGCGTACTTATCAAGTACGCAAGAAGCAGGTCCTGCGTACTTATCAAGTACGCATGAAGTAGGTCCTGCATACTTATCAAGTACGCATGAAGCAAAGCCTGCGTACTTATCAAGTACGCATAAAACGAAGTCTGCGCACTTATTAAGTACGCAAGAACAAGGCCCTGTGCACTTGCTAAGTGCGCAAGCATCATGCTGGTTAGTAAAGTCAGTGTGTTCGCCTAATTCAGAATGGTTAAATCGTTAGAGTCGGGATTGGTCTGATGTGTATTTAACTAATCAATTCAGATCGGAAGTGACGTTGTTGGACCTTTGTTTAGGACAACCCAGATTAGCTTATTAGGTGAGTTCTAGAAGCCATTCTTTAAATGTTTTAATTAAATATTTTTGGGCTGGTGTGCATACATACGAAATGATGTTTACGTAACAATGTTTGTGAAACGATGACTACGAAATGAGGATTATGAAATGATGTTTACGAAGGATGATGTTATGAAATGTTTTGCCAAACGAAGTTTATGAATGAAACATTATTTAGTAAAATGTACGAATGCTTTAACTAAAATGAGGTAAAGGTTTTGTGAAAGTCACGAATGAACGAATCAGCCACGAGTTCCTACGGGAGCTAGGGTATGTATGTGTGTATGAATTGGCCTCACCCTTACGGAGGGCTCTGTGGCTGGCTAACGGTTATACAACTGGTTGAGAATGGGGTGACGACGGTCACCCATGGGATTACCGGGATCCCGATGGAAGGTACTATTCCTTGCGGGGAAATAGTGCCTAAGTTATGTTCTGTCTACCTAGAGGTAACGAGCCTTAGGAGACATATGTTTGGTCTACCTATAGGTAATGAGCCTTAGGAGACATATGTTTGGTCCACCTAGAGGTAACGAGCCTTAGGGATACTTGTGTGACGGATGACTTAGAGGCAACGAGCCTTAAGTTCATCCGCTGGTATACGATGTATGGAATTGACGGTTACAAAAAGGCGCAGATTTGGTTCATGTTGATTTATGTTACGATGTTATAATGTTAAGTTATTGCATGTTTTACGTACGCTTTTGTTAAACAAATGTATGTTATGTTTTTGGAAAAATATTTATGTTAAGGTTTTATGTAAAGCTAGATGATGGACGGTGATGCTGGGCAGCTTGATGAGTTACCCGGATGATATGAAGACCGGCATCCTGTTATGTTTCATTTATGTTATGTTTTATGTTTAAGACAATGTTACGCTTCCGCATGTTTGAACAAGTTTTAATTATGTTGAATGAATGATTCCGCTGCATTATTTTGATATTCAAAGTTTAAGAACTGTTTGTGAATGAGTAAATCCAAAAAGTTGGGCCTCCCGGGTTTGAGGTCTTACAAAAAGGTATCAGAGCAATAGTTTGAGAGATTCAGACACTCCCAGTGTCTGAACTTAAACTGTAAATGGGACCGAAAGTGGATGCCAGTACGGGTAACTATGCTGGCCCGCTAGGGAATCACAATAGAAGCCGGATCAAATGCTTTTTAATCCTCACCCCATGTGTTCTTCCCTTTAACGCAAACATAACCTAAATTCAGTCCAATTACCATCGATTTGGATATCGATTGAACCAGAAAACATAGGGGTTTTGTTAAACATAGCATTGCGAATCTGAGGTCGGGTTTAATTGTAAAATCTACATGTTTAGGTTAGTTTAATTCCAGACTAAAAAGTCAAAAACCTTAGATATGAACACAAAATCAAATTGATTAAATTCGATAAAAATCTGTTGAAAACATAGGGCTTTTATTGATTAGGTTATTGCGAATCTACTGATATGGTTTAATTGGATTATGGTTGAGTCTAGGACAAAAAACCCCAAATCAGATTATGAACAAACCCTAGAATCAGGATCATGCTCAATTCAATGATATAAGCCCTGGGTTTCATAGGGTTTTCAATCTAGCCATAGAGACGACTCTAAGGACGTATCCAATTTCATTATTTGATATCGGATTGTTAGGGTTCGACTAAACTAGAAACGTATAAACCCTAGGTATCGGCTCATGATAAATCCGAAAATGTAAGTCCTAATTAGGTTAGGGCGCTAAATACAGGATCAATTACCAAAATAGTTGACGGATCGATAGAGTTCGAGTATGTGTAGGTCCGACTGTTACTGGTTTGATCTCCGGCGACCACGGCTTCGACTCCGATGGAATTAACGAGTGTAAACGCTTCTCTGGGACTCGTTTGAGATGTGCAGAGGTTTGATTTCAGGAATGATGATCTAATTGATACGCAATCGTGCGTAAAAACAATGAAGTCGACGGTTATAGATTGATTACCCATAATTGGGTTTAATTCGATTTAATAACGAGGTTTAATGCTCTAATGATGAACGTTAAAGTCATTATCGTGCATTTCGGTTACAAATCTGGGCATATCTTCGTTTATGAATTCGAATTGGGATCAAAGGGCCACGGGTTTGACTCCAAGAAGTCAACAGGAACCAAAGCATGCGATTTTGAATTTTTAGAGTCAACAGAATGAGTTTAGGGTTATAACATAATCAGTCCCTATAGTTTTAGTTTAGACAATGATAGGATTAGTCCCTGAGGTTTGTAACTGAGTTAACTGGACTAACTGATTTAGAGTGAGATAATGGAATTGTGCTAACGGAGTTTGTCACACCCCAACTGACGGCGGAAACGTCGGGGCGGGACATGTACACTGTTCATGAGCACATGGTTGACTAAGTTATAATATATTAAAGCATCACATTTCAATTCATAATTCCAACAAACCAAATTCAACAATATAAAAATTTTGAAATACATAACAAGTTCATTTTATTCAATTAACTAGGTCCACAACCTAAGTGAAGCAAACTTGATCAACTCAAACATTTGTATCTGAAACATGATAAAAACGAGATCAACTAAAAAGTTGGTGAGCATACATAGGTTTTGACTCTAAATAATATCATTCTGTTGTGTGTATACAATCCATACATATCATGGTTAATAAGGCAATTATGGAGAATTACTATTGTGAAACCAAGTTGTACAGTCAAACCTATGTAACTAGCATGCAAATAACCAAATTGTGTTGTCGGCAACAATCACCCTAACTGAGTGAGTTTGTCAGACTCAATAGATCTATCATTGTTAACCGTCGGCTTATGTAGTTAATGATTGCACATGTAAATTGCTCACAAATTGTAGTTTGCACACCTAGTACTCAAGCATAAGACTCAAATTGCACACATGAATGTAGGGTGAAATTGTATTGTGTAGTTTGTATACATAGGTTTTGACACCACAAGTAAAGTTCAAATGTTTTGTGAACAATTCATATGATGCAGGGTTTATAAAGCATTTATGGAGAATCTAAGTTAAGCTAGATGCACAAATGAAACTTTGTAATTGAAGGGCAAAACAACACATGTTATCCTAATGTAGGGCATAACAACACATGTTATCCTGATGTAAATGTAGGACATAACAACACATGTTATCCTAATGTAGGGCATAACAACACATGTTATCCTAATGTAGGGCCTAACAACACATGTTAGCCTAAAGTAATGTATTTGTGTTTGCACGTGTATATCATGTATATGTAGCTTTAACAATTAGCATTCAAGCATAAAGCACAAATAAACACATATGATCATATTGTAGAATTGTACGTGTGTAATTGCAAATAGTATTTGAATGTAATCATGTTTCACCCCAAATATGTAAATAAGAAAAAGGGGCTATGTAAACTCACTTGTATTAGTAGCTTGTAGATCACACGGGTAGGATGTTGCACAAGCGATTAGCTAACCACAAGGTTAACCTATAATGGAGTTGTATACATGTATCAATGATATGCATAATTTACTAGGGGAAATCCTAAGGTATAAAGGAATTGGGTGTGGGTGTACTTGGTTAAATAGGGGAATACTTGTTTGAGTTTCAAGAGTGTGGGAAAAGATAAGCTAAGCAAGGAAAATTAAATCAACTAAAAAAATCGGGCAGAGGTCGGGTCGAACTGGGCATGTAAGGTTTAAACCACTTGAACTGGGCATATGACTTGCGAAGTTATGGGATTCTAACAGTTTTATTAACAAGGTTTCAGGTCATCCCCTTCCCTAAGCGCGCAGGCCCTTAACCCTAACCCTTAACCGACCAGCAAAAACATAGGTATGTGATCGAATCATTGGGGCTTTCATTCAGGGAATCAAAACGAGTATAGGGATGGTTTAATTACCTGGAACGGTTGCGGGAAGGATGAGAACGATTGACGTGTACAGGTTCGAGCACTCCGGAGCTTGACCGGATCGCAGAGGTGGTTTGGGAGGGGTTTGAGAGCGACGAGAGCAATAGAGAGGTTTCGTGAGTGTGTGATTGAATTGTATGCTTCAATTTTACCAGAATCGTTCAATCTGATATAGATTTGTTCGAAACGGATATGAGCCCGATTGTAGAGCTAATTCGCTTGATTCCTCATCAATTGGTTAATCATTCGTGCTTGACAGCGTGCGTATAACAGTTACGCATAATCTAAGGCCATTAAACATGGTAAATTTCACTAATTGAAACAGAATTTGTCCGAATTTGACTTTGGGAGGTCAAAACGTTTGAAATTTGAAATAAGTTGCTAATTAGTTAAATTGGCATGTTAATTGGGTCAGGAAAATGTCGAGGATCGATTACACGTGGAAGGCAAGTCCAAAGAATCCGGGTGTGATCGATTTTTGAATGTCGAT
Source organism: Smallanthus sonchifolius (assembly GCA_023525975.1). Taxonomy (NCBI): domain Eukaryota; kingdom Viridiplantae; phylum Streptophyta; class Magnoliopsida; order Asterales; family Asteraceae; genus Smallanthus; species Smallanthus sonchifolius. The sequence continues at coordinate 26,357,284 of CM042043.1, forward strand.
TTGTTCAATTTTTTTGAATTTGTTTGACTTTTGAGAGTCAACATGGGTCAAGGATGGTGGATGGGTCAAAATTGAGGGAATGGGGGTTCAATTGCAAATGTGGGGGTTCAAATTGAGGTTTCCAAATGTTTAGGGTTCAAGACCAAAAGGTTCAAATGAACTAGAATGGGGTTCAAGACCCCTTTAATTGATTTAGATTCCTTTTATTTATTTATAAAAATTGTTTTTATGAAATTTATATAAAAAGAGAGCTTAAACCTCAAATGTTTTAATAAAGAAAAAGTTTCCATTTTTATACAAATTTCAAAATGGTTTATTTAACAAAATCTAATGGATTTATATATATATATATATATATGTGTGTGTGTGTGTGTATATATGTGTGTGTGTATGTGTGTGTATGCTTACAAATGATAAAAATAAAAGTTGAAATTTCAGTGTTGAAACTTATATGTTTGATTTATCTCAATAACATAATGTAAGTATATAGTAGGAAAAATAATATGTTAATGTGCAAGGTTAAAACCTTAAATTGATACGTGTTAAGATGGTAATTAACGTGACACATTGTGTTTAAATGGATTGTGACAAAAATAAAATTAAGCCGGGAAAATCATGGATGTTACAATATCCCCTAGTTAAGGGAATTTCGTCCCGAAATTGAATTAATGTAGGCTACTGAATTAGGAAAGAGACGAGTTTGGATTCTTCAATGAACTTTGATTGTTTGTTTGAGGAGTATAACTGATGAAAAGATTTAGGTATGTTTCTCAAGGTCCAGCACGAATGATGATAATGGGTTTAGTTTAACATATTTTAAGGAGGAGCCTGTTGGAGATTGTTTTGGACTCCGAGGATAGAATTGCATCACTTGAGATGAGAACGATGGGAATTTGAAAATCAAGGTTTGTTCATGATAGGAGATTTCACAAACATTGACCCGTCAAACAACATAAAACTTTACGTGACATAAATAACGTTACTTTTGATAATATGGCAGGAACACTTATATATTGGAAGTACCAGCGGCGTATCCACCATGTCCTCATCATATCACATTAGTTTTGTTACTGTATATCCCGATAAATTTTACGTCATAACATACGACAGAATTTACTATGTTTTCCATGCGTTGATTTTTATAATTACGTGTGCACCCGTAATTATCCAAATCGCCGCATGGTCCATATAGTTCATCCCGTTGTGTATGTGGGTCGAGGGGGTAACACAAAATCACTTAATTCGTAACTATTGTTTTTACGTATGTGTTGTTAACAAATAATTATGTTCATAGATAGTAGAGTCAATCAGGTACTAAAGAGTAATAACGTGGAATAATTTAGGGTTCCATAGCTTCCTCGTGTTTGAACAAGAATACGTCAAACTCAAGTAGCTTTCATGGATAAGGTGAATGGTCATGCCTTGTGTATGATATACTTAATCAATTGAAACAATGTAAATAATCTAATTCCATGTATAATGTAAACACTCAAGTTTCCATGTGTGATCTAATGTTATGTACATTGTAAGCAAATAGGTTGCATGTATACTGTGAATAGTTTAGTACCATGTATATAGTAAACAAATGAGTTTTATGTATAAGGTGAACACTTTAGTATTTATGTATTTTGTAAACATACAAGCTTCATATATGTTGTAAACAATGTATATTGTATAGTGTGAACAACCATGTATCATGTGATCGCGTATAATGTGCTCAATCTAGTATCATGTATCAAACTAACAAGTTTCATGTATCATGCGATTAACCTAGTATCATGCATGTTGTAATAACTAAGTTTCATGTATCATGTGAATGTTCATATGTAAGTTATTGGATCTCATGAGTAATGTAAACTATCGAACTTTGCAGGTAGTCGAGTGTCGCAGACAAGCGTGTTGTTTGGCGTTAATTTATAACGTGGGTAGTTGGATTTAAAAATTTTTTAAAAAAAATATGGTTGAGGTTTATAAGGATGGCTAATGCCTACGTGAAATGATTCATCTCATTGTAGTGCCTTGTTCATTCATACATTTCTGGAGAAGTAATATAAAGAGGAGGTCGTGTAGATATTTAGAGCAGTGTGTTTACGAATACTGATTTGTGCTCTTTGTTTGTAAATAAAAGGTAGTTGCAATTTATTCTTGTTTGTAAATAAAATGGTGAAAAAGAGTTAAATAATTAACTATATGGATAATTAAATAAAAATCTTTTTATTTAATTCTAAGTTATTATAAAAGAGAATATTTAAAGAGAAAATAATTACTAAATTATTTAATAATTAAGACAAAGTTTAATAATAATTAATTTAATGAGAAAATAATTAATTATTAATTAAAACAATGTTTTTATAAAACAAGTTGTATTAGGTTTCTTAAAAGGTGAAAAACTTTATAGAAAGTTTATATTTCAAATACTGTTTACAAACAAAGGGTTTGATAAATACTTTGTTTGGACCAAAATAACGATGTTGTTTAAATCCGATAAGAAAATGATTAGTTTACAAAGTAGGCTTAGGTGTGTACCAAATTGTAATAGACAAAATGATGGTGTTTAGGTTGTACTCATTTGGTAACATAACCAAATAGGTACTTTGACAAATCAAAGTAATTCAAGTTCCTATACTTTCAAGAAGACATGCTTTAGCCTATAGGTGAACACTCACTTCGGGAATTCCCAGGAAAGCATACGGATCCTAATGCTTTCCTAGACAGAAGACCCAAAGTACAGGCACTCACCCTTCCGGATTGCACATGTTCTTTACTAATTTTCAGAACCCAAAACTTTGATGGGATTTTAAAATTTTAATAGGCTTTAGGCCTAAGAGTTTACTTAATTAATTAAATAAAAAAAATTTTGTTCACAAATAATGATGGTGACATGTGTATAATAATGATGGTGTATAAAGGATTAGGTGTGAAATAGTGTGTGATAAGACTTAGGATAACACCTAATAAAAAAGGTAGCATGTAGATAGTAATGCTTATAGGCATAAGGGTTATCAAGTAGTGTCGTACGTAGGCTATCAGATATTGTATCATGCTAAGTAACACTTAGAATAACATGTAAAAATATTCATATAAAGTAGTAATCATGTAGCATTTAGTAGAATGGCATGATATGGGTGTCCTAAGGTTATAGTCTAGGTCAAAAGTGTCTAATAATCTAATTCCCTATAACCAAGGCTCTGATACCAATCTGTCACACCCCAACCGACGGCGGAAACGTCGGGGCGGGACATGTAGACTGTTCACAAGCTCATGGTTTGCTAAAGTTGAAGTAATTAAACAATAAGTTTCATTTCATAACTCAAGTAATCATTTACATCATTTACAAGAATTTAAGAATACATGAATCTCCGTATTAAAATTTAAGACTAGGTCCTCAACCCTAAGTGATGTAGCTTGAATCACAACTCAAACAACTGTACCTGAAACATGATAAAATGAGAGGGGGTCAACTATAAATAGTTGGTGAGCATACATAGGTTTTGACACCACAAGTAAAGTTCAAATGTTTTGTGTACAATTCATATGATGCAGGGTTTATAAAGCATTTATGGAGAATCTAAGTTAAGCTAGATGCACAAATGAAACTTTGTAATTGAAGGGCATAACAACACATGTTATCCTAATGTAGGGCATAACAACACATGTTATCCTGATATAAATGTAGGGCATAACAACACATGTTATCCTAATGTAGGGCATAACAACACATGTTATCCTAATGTAGGGCCTAACAACACATGTTAGCCTAAAGTAATGTATTTGTGTTTGCACGTGTATATCATGTATATGTAGCTTTAACAATTAGCATTCAAGCATAAAGCACAAATAAACACATATGATCATATTGTAGAATTGTACGTGTGTAATTGCAAATAGTATTTGAATGTAATCATGTTTCACCCCAAATATGTAAATAAGAAAAAAGGGGCTATGTAAACTCACTTGTATTAGTAGCTTGTAGATCACACGGGTAGGATGTTGCACAAGTGATTAGCTAACCACAAGGTTAACCTATAATGGAGTTGTATACATGTATCAATGATATGCATAATTTACTAGGGGAAATCCTAAGGTATAAAGGAATTGGGTGTGGGTGTACTTGGTTAAATAGGGGAATACTTGTTTGAGTTTCAAGTGTTGTTTTGTGAAATTCCTTGTATATGAACATATGTTTTTCATTTGTTGGTAGGCAATTAAGTATGTGTGAATATGAATAACCAGTATGTACTTTTGTTTATAATAGGTAAATAAATGAAATAATTAGTTTGTTCTTGGTATTAAACAAATGACTAAGATTAAATAAACAGATAATAATAATAAGAATAAGTTTGAATAAATTGATAATTTGACAAATAAATAAATGCATTTTATTTATTTAGTTTGGTTATTAAGAATAAAAGTGTTTCGAAAGGAGTTAATGGTTTCATTGATTTAGGTGGTTAAACCATGGTTGATTAGTTTAACGACGTAAATAAATAACACCAAATTTGTTTGAAATACAACGTCAAAATTGAGTAATTATGTCATATTAAATTAAAAGTATAAAATTTAATTTAAAGGGGGTTTCATATGACAAGTCCTATATAAAAGAGTGTAAAATAATAAAGTTCGTAAATATTAAGTGTTTAAACGTTTATAGTTAATAAAAAGTCTTTTAGTAATCCTTTATACGCATGTATAAGAGTGTGGGAAAAGATAAGCTAAGCAAGAAAATTTAATCAACTAAAAAAATCGGGCAGAGATCGGGTCGAACTCGCGACCTCTGATGTGGGAATGTAAGGCATAAACCACTTGAACTGGGCATATGACTTGCGAAGTTATGGGTTTCTAACAGTTTTATTAACAAGGTTTCAGGTCATCCCCTTCCCTAAGCGCGCAGGCCCTTAACCCTAACCCTCAATCGACCAGCAAAAACACAGGTATGTGATCGAATCATTGGGGCTTTCATTCAGGGAATCAAAACGAGTATAGGGATGGTTTAATTACCTGGAACGGCTGCGGGAAGGATGAGATCGATTTGCGTGTACAGGTTCGAGCACTTCGGAGCTTGACCGGATCGCAGAGGTGGTTTGGGAGGGGTTTGAGAGCGACGAGAGCAATAGAGAGGTGTCGTGAGTGTGTGATTGAATTGTATGCTTCAATTTTACCAGAATCGTTCAATCTGATATAGATTTGTTCGAAACGGATATGAGCCCGATTGTAGAGCTAATTCGCTTGATTCCTCCTCAATTGGTTAATCATTCGTGCTTGACAGCGTGCGTATAACAGTTACGCATAATTTAAGGCCATTAAACACGGTAAATTTCACTAATTGAAACGGAATTTGTCCGAATTTGACTTTGGGAGGTCAAAACGTTTGAAATTTGAAATAAGTTGCTAATTAGTTAAATTGGCATGTTAATTGGGTCAGGAAAATGTCGAGGATCGATTACACGTGGAAGGCAAGTCCAAAGAATCCGGGTGTGATCGATTTTTGAATGTCGATTTGTTCAATTTTTTTGAATTTGTTTGACTTTTGAGAGTCAACATGGGTCAAGGATGGTGGATGGGTCAAAATTGAGGGAATGGGGGTTCAATTGCAAATGTGGGGGTTCAAATTGAGGTTTCCAAATGTTTAGGGTTCAAGACCAAAAGGTTCAAATGAACTAGAATGGGGTTCAAGACCCCTTTAATTGATTTAGATTCTTTTTATTTATTTATAAAAATTGTTTTTATGAAATTTATATAAAAAAAGAGCTTAAACCTCAAATGTTTTAATAATATTTTAATAAAGAAAAAGTTTCCATTTTTATACAAATTTCAAAATGGTTTATTTAACAAAATCTAATTGATTTATATATATATATATATATATATATATATATATATATGTGTGTGTGTGTGTGTGTATATATATGTGTGTGTGTGTATGTGTGTGTATGCTTACAAATGATAAAAATAAAAGTTGAAATTTCAGTGTTGAAACTTATATGTTTGATTTATCTCTATAACATAATGTAAGTATATAGTAGGAAAAATAATATGTTAATGTGCAAGGTTAAAACCTTAAATTGATACGTGTTAAGATGGTAATTAACGTGACACATTGTGTTTAAATGGATTGTGACAAAAATAAAATTAGGCCGGGAAAATCATGGATGTTACAAAGTGCCATCGGCGTATCCACCATGCCCTTGTCAAATCACATTAGTTTCGTTGCTATATATATCATGATAGGTTTTAGGTCATAACACACGATAGATTTTATTATATTTTCCATACACTGATTTTTATAATTACGTGTGCACCCGTAATTACTCGAATCATCGCATGGTCCGTATAGATCCTTCCGTTGTGTGCGGGGCAAGAGGGGACATAAATTCACTTAGTTCATGTCTATTTTTTTCACATATGAGTTGCTAATAAGTAACTATGTCCCTAAATAGGCAGATCAGTTAGCAACTAAAGAGTAATAAGGTAGTATAAATTAAAGTTCCGTAGTTTACTCGTGTTTGAACAAGAATACGTCAAACACCGAGTTGTTTTAAATGTTACAACTTCCTCGTGTTTGAACAAGAATACGTCAAACCCGAGTAGCTTCAATGTGTTAGGGTTTTCAACTTTGGTGAACAAAAGTGTATGACCATGCCTTGTGTAATATGTAATCAATCAATTGCAACAATTTTAAGCAATTTAGTTTCGTGTATAATGTAGCACCCAAGTTTCATGTATAATCTAGTGTCATGTAGCTTGTAATAAAATAGGTTTCATGTGTAATGTGAACAATTTAGCATCATGTATATGGTAAGAAATGAATTTCATGTATGATGTTAACAACTTAGTATCATGTATTTTGTAAACCAATAAGCTTTCATGTATAATGTAAACAATTTAGTATCATGTACTTTGTAACCAAATAAGTTTCATGTTTGATGTGGTCAAACTAGTATTATGTACTAAACAAACAATCTTTATGTATCATGTGATCAATTTAGTATCATGTATATTGCAACCAACTAAGTTTCATGTATTATGTGATCAATCCAGAAAAATGTGTATTGCAAATAAACAAGTTTCATGTATTATGTGATCGTGCTGTGTATTTTATGAACGTGCATACGTAAGTTATTGAGTTTTGTGTGTGACGTATACTAACGAGTTTTGTATGTGATCGAGAGTCGCGGACAAGCGTGTTGTTTGGCGTTCAGGTATAATGTGGGTAGTTAGGTTTTTGCTTTTTAAATCTCGTTGAGGTTTATAGGGATGGTTAACGTCTACGCGAAGTGGGCCGTCTCTTGAAGTGGCAAGTACTCTCATACATTAATGAAGGTGCAAGATATCGAAGAGGTTATGAAAATATCCCAAGTAATGTGTTTACGAATAACTGATTTTTGTTTGTAAATAAGAAATTGTAATTTGTTCTTGTTTGTATATAAATAAAATGGTGAGAAATAGTTGAATAATTAACTATATGGATAATTAAATGAAAACCTTTTTATTTAATTTTCAATTATTATAAGGAGAATATTTTTAAGAGAAATTAATGGCTAAATTATTTAATAATTAAGCCAAGCTTTAATAATAACCAATTTAACGAGAAAAAGTAATAATTAATTATTAATTAAAAATAATGCTTTTATAAAACAAGTTGTATTAAGTTTCCTCACATGATGAAAAATTTTATAGAAAAATTATATTTCAGAATTTATAAACTAAAGGTTTGATAAATAAAATACCGATGTTGTTTAAATCAGATAATAAGATGGTTTGTTTACGAAGAAGGTTCATATGTACGTGTATTAATTTGCAATGAATGGGGACGTGATGTTTGGGTTATCTTGATGAAAATATGACGGTAATATTAAATTGTGAGGCCCCGAACCCGGGAGACCTCACTTATTAGATTTACTCATCAACACAAAGCACTTTTAAACATAATACATTCATTAACACAGCGGAAACATAACATGTCTAAACATAACTTGTCAAATACAACTGAAACTTGTCTTAATCAACATAAACAAAGAAACATAAACAGGATGCCAGATGCTGATCTTCGGGTAACTCTTCTCGCCAAGCCAAGCATCCACTTCCATCTACTGCCACCTACACTTAACTGATGTGCATACTAAAAATCAGCAACGCTGAGTGAGTTCTAACGTTTACTTTAAATCAATTATACAAAAGATTTACTAATACATACATACATACTGCCCTTAAGACAAAACTTTACATACTACACTTTTCAAAACATATATATACTGCCATTAAGGCTAAACTTAACACACTTTACTTTTCGAACAGTTTAAAACGTATAATAAACCGTCAATTCATCTTTACTGTACTGCCCTCATGGCTTACATCCATGAACCGACAAGTACCTGGTCAATGCCCCCATGATCAACGACCATGAACCAACAATACCGCTTATCCGTCAATTCCTTGTCACTACTGTACCGCCCCCATGGCTTACATCCATGAACCGACGAGTACCTGGTCAATGCCCCTATGGCTAACGTCCATGAACCAACAATACCGCTTAACCGTCAATTCCTTTGTCACTACTGTATCGCCCCCATGGCTAACGTCCATGAACCGACGAGTACCTGGTCAATGCACTCATGGCTAACATCCATGAACCGACAATACCGCTTAACACTAAGGGGAGGTTGCGTGGACCTCCCGAGCGACCGCCGTCACTCATCCCAATTGTACAATTGTTAACGAGCCACCAAGACTCTTACTAATAGGTAAAACCCATATCTGACATCTTGTACAAGTAACATCTGTCCCAAGGACCTTTACAAACTGGTACATATTCCCGAAGGAAAGCTGTTCACTTTACTGTTCATAAAACTTTCTGTAAATCTTGTTCATAACTTTCATATATAATATGCCTTTGTTTATGTATATAAAATATAGTAAACGTTTGCCATAGAATATAACTTGCTTTCTGAAACATAGCTTATCATAAAATACATCTTACTTTCTGAAACATAGCTTATCATATATATCATGCCTTTGTTTATGTATATGAAAATATAGTAAACGCTTTCCAAATGATATATCTTACTTTACTGAAAACATACTATCACATATATCATGCCTTTGTTTATGTATATGAAAATATAGTAAACGCTTGCCAAATGATATATCTTACTTTACTGAAAACATACTAGCACATATATCATGCCTTTGTTTATGTATATGAAAATATAGTAAACGCTTGCCAAATGATATATCTTACTTTACTGAAAACATACTTTTGCCTCTTTTAAACCTTTCACTAAAACATAGCTTTTCTCTTCAGTTTATAATATATAAAATATATTAAACACTTTACATTAAGTATGCACACCACCCCTAAAGAAGGCAAAAAGGGGATTAGAACTCACCTGGTATCTTAGCTGCAATTGTCTACTGTATCTCACACAATCTGAACAATCATGACAATTGACACGTATCAGACTTAAATCAACGCTAAATGGTTTAACCATTCTGATTTAGGCGACTATACTGACTTTACCAGCCTGATGCCTGCGCACTTAGCAAGTGCGCAGATCCTGCTTCTTGCGCACTTAGCAAGTGCGCAGACTTCCCTTCCTGCGCACTTAGCAAGTGCGCAGGTTCCTCTTCCTGCGCACTTAGCAAGTGCGCAGGACCTGCTCTGTGCGCACTTAGCAAGTGCGCACGACCTGTTCTTGGCGAAAAACCCTAACTTTCGCATTCGGGTCTGATCACTTCAAGATCCCGAACCTGTTTGCATTCAAAACGTTCGTTTTCCATTAAGGAACTCAAATCTATGCTTATCCTTCAGTTTCATCCGATTAAACATAACCTTTTCACCCTAAAACCCGAAAAACCCAAAAATGAACTAAAACTCAGATCTAGGAGAATCGGTTACCTGTAATCACTTCCTTTTCGTTGCTAAACACTCACGAGACTCTTGCTATTGATCCTTGAGGCTCTAATCCGAAAACCGGGACTTTCTCTCTCTAGACTCTCTCTCTCCTCTCTCTCTAGAAAACCGAAATGGATAATGCAAATGAGGGCTTTTGGCTGATCTTGAGGCTTATAAGGGCCCAAACCCTTCCCCTTTCGGCTCATACACCCCGGCCCAAGCCCGCTTCCTTCCTTTTTATTTAAGTTTTAATTCCTTGTGAATTCTCTCGTGCTCTAAAACTCGGGATGTTACAAGTCTACCCTCCTTACAATAGGTTTCGTCCTCGAAACCTGCCATAAGCTATACTGATAGCAAATCACAGAATGGGTGGCATAAACCGTAGCTATGCAAGGCAGCTTGGTCATGAAGGCCATTGTGATCAACTACCACTGGGAGCTTGACCTTGGGCTATCTCAAATTCTAAGGCATCTAGACTAATGGGGCTAACTAATTTAGTAAGGAAATAATAACATAAACTTGCCATATAACAAATAAGAGCTTGCAACGCACCTTACTGAGTCATCTGGTAAACCCTTGCAGTGGCCTTGTTGATGTAAGGTTCCTTCTCTGCAGCCTTACCCTTTCCGGATCCTCCCGCTTCCGCTTTCTTGGGTTTCCTGCAATCTCAGCTCCTGTGTCCCTGTTCCCCACAATTGTGGCATCTTGCCCTTTCCGGGCAGTCCCGCGATTGGTGTCCAAACCTGCCACACCTGAAACATCCCACCTGCCCAGCTCTGCATTCTCCTCCGTGCCTTTTTCCACATTTTCCACACAGACCCTCCGCTTCTAACCTTGACCTCTTATCATTAGGACCCTGAAGGTCCTCCCCAGTCCGCTTAGTCGCTTGTTTCATGGGCGCTTCAGAAATGACTTCAGAGGCAATGCCATTGTAGACAACTCCGCTCAGAACAACCACCGACTCAAAGGTACTCGGTGTGTTGGCATTCACAAATGTACGTATCTTTGGAAGCAACCCTTGAATATAATAATGAATCATCCTCTCTTCTGTGGTTACAAGATGAGGCACCAGGCGTGCCAGCTCGTTGTACTTGGAAGTATATTGTCTGTGAGTCATGAGTCCGGCTTGCAAGGTCAGGAACTCTCTCTCCACCTTGTGGACTTCATTCTTAGGGCAGAACTTTGAAATTACTAACGCCTTCAGATCATTCCACCTCATTAGCTCGACCGCTTGGTCACCCTTCGCTTGTTTCACAGTCTCCCACCAGTGTGCTGCCTCTCCCTTTAGTGACTTAGCTGCGAACCTGACCGCTTGATCCGGTCGACAGTCACTGAGGCTGATGGTGGATTCCATGCCATTGATCCAATCTAAAGTATCTACTGCTTCTTTCTCCCCAGTAAGCACGGGTGGATCACAACCCCGAAACGCCTTGTAGTCGCAGCCGCGAGTAGGCGGTACAACATTCTCTACCAGATTTGGTCCTCCCATTGTTGGAAGCACCACAAGCTCTTAAGTTGTGTTAGGGCTCTCCTTGGCCTTCCTCAATGCTTCGTCCAGTATGGCCGGTAAGGTTTCCTTTAGCAGTCGGGTAAATTCACGGCCAAGAGCTGCTTGCACGGCCGGCTCGAACTCGAATGTCTGATCATCCCCTGTCGCATGCTCAACATTGTGCTGACTGGCTACCGTATCAGTATGGGTAGTGTGAACACTCCCCTCAATCTCTTGGTTGGTTCTAGCTACACCGCGGCGGCCTGTACGCCCACCACGTCTTCCTCCTCCACTTCCTCTAGTTCCTCCACGTCTTGCCATTTCTAACTGAAAGATAGGGAACAAAGGGATTTAATTTCAGCATGCTAGGGAATATGTAGAACACAATAAGTAAGGTAAGATGTTAATATACACTGGCCATCTGCAATTAACCATTACATGACTTCTTGTTTTCCATTTATTCGCTTTCATGATTCCACTAAAGCCTCTATTCTTATCTTGACACTCTAAAACTAGGAAAGAAACTTTACTTACTATACACTTCTGGTGCTTTGGCTTGAGTTACCCGTTACTGGCATCCGCTACTTGTCCCATTCTCAGTTTAAGTCTGAACATCGGGGATGTCCAAATCTCTCAAACTATGGCTCTGATACCAACTTGTGAGGCCCCGAACCCGGGAGACCTCACTTATTGGATTTACTCATCAACACATAGCACTTTTAAACATAAGACATTCATTAACACAGCGGAAACATAACATGTCTAAACATAACTTGTCAAATACAACTGAAACTTGTCTTAATCAACATAAACAAAGAAACATAAACAGGATGCCAGATATTGATCTTCGGGTAACTCTTCTCGCCAAGCCAAGCATCCACTTCCATTTACTGCCACCTACACTTAACTGATGTGCATACTAAAAATCAGCAACGCTGAGTGAGTTCTAACGTTTACTTTAAATCAATTATACAAAAGATTTACTAATACATACATACATACTGCCCTTAAGGCAAAACTTTACATACTACACTTTTCAAAACATATATATACTGTCATTAAGGCTAAACTTAACACACTTTACTTTTCAAATAGTTTAAAACGTATAATAAACCGTCAATTCCTCTTTACTGTACTGCCCTCATGGCTTACATCCATGAACCGACAAGTACCTGGCCAATGCCCCCATGATCAACGACCATGAATCGACAATACCGCTTATCCGCCAATTCCTTGTCACTACTGTACCGCCCCCATGGCTTACATCCATGAACCGACGAGTACCTGGTCAATTCCCCCATGGCTAACGTCCATGAACCGACAATACCGCTTAACCGTCAATTCCTTTGTCACTACTGTACCACCCCATGGCTAACGTCCATGAACCGACGAGTACCTGGTCAATGCCCCCATGGCTAACGTCCATGAACCGACAATACCGCTTAACACTAAGGGGAGGTTGCGTGGACCTCCCGAGCGACCGCCGTCACTCATCCCAATTGTACAATTGTTAACGAGCCACCAAGACTCTTACTAATGGGTAAAAATCATATCTGACATCTTGTATAAGTAACATCTGTCCCAAGGACCTTTACAAACTGGTACATATTCCCGAAGGAAAGCTGTTCACTTTACTGTTCATAAAACTTTCTGTAAATCTTGTTCATAACTTTCATATATAATATGCCTTTGTTTATGTATATAAAATATAGTAAACGCTTGCCATAGAATATAACTTGCTTTCTAAAACATAGCTTATCATAAAATACATCTTACTTTCTGAAACATAGCTTATCATATATATCATGCCTTTGTTTATGTATATGAAAATATAGTAAACGCTTTCCAAATGATATATCTTACTTTACTGAAAACATACTATCACATATATCATGCCTTTGTTTATGTATATGAAAATATAGTAAACGCTTGCCAAATGATATATCTTACTTTACTGAAAACATACTAGCACATATATCATGCCTTTGTTTATGTATATGAAAATATAGTAAACGCTTGCCAAATGATATATCTTACTTTACTGAAAACATACTTTTGCCTCTTTTAAACCTTTCACTAAAACATAGCTTTTCTCTTCAGTTTATAATATATAAAATATATTAAACACTTTACACTAAGTATGCACACCACCCCTAAAGAAGGCAAAAAGGGGATTAGAACTCACCTGGTATCTTAGCTGCAATTGTCTACTGTATCTCACACAATCTGAACAATCATGACAATTGACACGTATCAGACTTAAATCAACGCTAAATGGTTTAACCATTCTGATTTAGGCGACTATACTGACTTTACCAGCCTGATGCCTGCGCACTTAGCAAGTGCGCAGATCCTGCTTCTTGCGCACTTAGCAAGTGCGCAGACTTCCCTTCCTGCGCACTTAGCAAGTGCGCAGGTTCCTCTTCCTGCGCACTTAGCAAGTGTGCAGGTTCCTCTTCTTGCGCACTTAGCAAGTGCGCAGGTTCCTGCTCTGTGCGCACTTAGCAAGTGCGCACGACCTGTTCTTGGCGAAAAACCCTAACTTTCGCATTCGGGTCTGATCACTTCAAGATCCCGAACCTGTTTGCATTCAAAACGTTCGTTTTCCATTAAGGAACTCAAATCTATGCTTATCCTTCAGTTTCATCCGATTAAACATAACCTTTTCACCCTAAAACCCGAAAAACCCAAAAACGAACTAAAACTCAGATCTAGGAGAATCGGTTACCTGTAATCACTTCCTTTTCGTTGCTAAACACTCATGAGACTCTTGCTAATGATCCTTGAGGCTCTAATCCAAAAACCGGGACTTTCTCTCTCTAGACTCTCTCTCTCCTCTCTCTCTAGAAAACAGAAATGGATGATGCAAATGAGGGCTTTTGGCTGATCTTGAGGCTTATAAGGGCCCAAACCCTTCCCCTTTCGGCCCATACACCCCGGCCCAAGCCCGCTTCCTTCCTTTTTATTTAAGTTTTAATTCCTCGTGAATTCTCTCGTGCTCTAAAACTCGGGATGTTACATAAATCAATGAGTAATGGCATTAAAGTTGTAAAACGAAACTTAACATTGAATGATAAAATGTCAAAAGCTTAATTCAAACATAAGGTAGCGGTTTCAAACGAGAATTTAAAGACAAAGCTGAACAATCCAGCTAGCGTCTCAGATGGCTCTCAACGAGGAAACAGATGAGCACCAAGACGAACATTGCTATGGTTACTCGGATAGCAAACCGGGCCTCAGCTCTAGCTGCTTCCATGCGTTTCTCAAGTATTTCTTTGTCTTCTTCCAGGCTTGAAATCTTCTCCTTCTGGCACCACACTTGATTCAATAGGCTGTCTATTCGCTGACCTAGCAGTTCATGTCTTATCCCGTGCTCCATCCCTTATCTCACAAACTCTGAGGTCCTCACATATTGGTGGATGGCATCAATTGGGACTCCCATAGCACTAGGGGATGCCATGGTATGCCTTGCCCTAGGGTTAGGATGATATGGGTCGGGTGCTAGGTAGGGGTCTCTCAGAGGGGATGGTAACTGGTGGTGTAGGTGAGGTGTCTGATACGGGTTTCTTGATAGGGGTGATCCAGATGCTCAAAGTCTCGGGCCAGTGTTCCTAATCCAATCTGCTCTTATGTCAAATCTTGGCCTAGTAGCTGGTGTGTTGGTGACCGATACACTGGTGACCCGATGTCTTTTTCCTGATCAGACTCTGCTTCGGGATGATATACCGGGGAGGAAGGAGAGGAGGAGTCCATGTCTAGCGGAGAAAAAAAATGAAAAGGTTGTAAGCGATAATAAAATTCTGAGTGTTAAATATAGGAGTTCTCATAGATTTAGAGTTTGACTAGTCATAACACCGAGTCTTCACAATAGTATTTTTGAAGTAACACTTGACCTATAAGTAGTGCATCCATGAGGAGAATTCCTAGAAAAGAGGGGTGGGTCACAAGGACACACTTAAGTACCTTGTCTTTCCTTAGCCAGAATCTCTCATGGGACACACTCTTTCAGCCATCATGTACTAATAACACTATTGTTGGGCTCATGGTCATGATGAGAATCATTGTGAACTGGGCTTTGAGGTCCGGAGGTAAGGTTTATTCATTCCAGCAGGCTCCTTCTTCTTGGAGGATAAGTGGGCTTCTTAGTTTATTATTAATGGGCATTAGGCCCAATAGTTTAAATTTTGTTCACAAAATATGATGGTATCATGTGTGTGAGATTAAAGGTGTATGAAGAATTAGGTGTGTATAAGTGTGTGGTGAAACTTAGGATAGCACTTAATGAATCAAATATGTAGCATGTAGGTAGCAATGTTTATAAGCACAAGAGTTATCAAAAAGTAGTACAGATAAACTATTAGGTATTGTATCATGCGTTGTAATTACTTAGAATAACATGTAAGAATATTACACTTAGTAGTGAACATGTAACACGTAGCAATGTGGCAAAAATCATATAACATAGAGCATGGCATACTATGAGTGTCCTAAGGTTATAGTCTAGGTCAAAAGTGTCTAATAACCTAACTCCCTATAACCAAGGCTCTAATACCAATCTGTCACACCCCAACTGATGGTGAAAACGTCGGAGCGGGACATGTAGACTGTTCATGAGCACATGGTTTACTAAGTTGTAATATATTAAAGCATCACATTTCAATTCATAATTCCAACAAACCAAATTCAACAGTACAAAAATTTTGAAATACATAACAGGTTCATTTTATTCAATTAACTAGGTCCACAAACTAAGTGAAGCAAACTTGATCAACTCAAACATTTGTACCTGAAACATGATAAACTCGAGGTCAACTAAAAAGTTGGTAAACATACATAGGTTTTGACTCTAAATAATATCATTGTGTTGTGTGTATACAATCCATACATATCATGGTTAATAAGGCAATTATGGAGAATTACTATTGTGAAACCAAGTTGTACAGTCAAACCTATGTAACTAGCATGCAAATAACCAAATTGTGTTGTCGGCAACAATCACCCTAACTGAGTGAGTTTGTCAGACTCAATAGATCTATCATTGTTAACCGTCGGCTTATGTAGTTAATGATTGCACATGTAAATTGCTCACAAATTGTAGTTTGCACACCTAGTACTCAAACATAAGACTCAAATTACACACATGAATGTAGGGTGAAATTGTATTGTGTAGTTTGTAAACATTTTATAATTGCACTCATGTTCCACCCCAAAAATGTAAATAGTGTAAAATGGGCTATGTAAACTCACATGTATGAGTTGTTTTGTAGATCACACGAACAATAGGAGACACAAGTGATTAGTTTAAGCCACAAAATTAACCTATAATTGAATTATAAGTATTTATTAATGATATGCACAAAAGTCTAAAGCAAAGTCTGTGCTCCAAAGGAATTTGGGCTAGTGTTCATTTGAATGGATGTGGGGACTCGTTTGTGTACGAAAGTATTTATGAGATCCTATGTAAAGGGTGTGTGTAAAAATATATAGGATGATATTTGTGCATGGTTAAAATAATAAGTTGTGAATTCAAGTATGTATGAATAATAATTGTTTTAGGGTTTATAAAATAGATAGGTGATTTAAATAAATGCATTCTTTTCATTTATTTGATTATGATTATAAAAATGTGTTTGCAAAGGAGAGTATAAATATATTTAGAAAATTTACTTTTATTTATCTTGAATTTAAACCCTAAATAGCTTTTAATGTAAAATGTCTTAGTTGTAAATTAATATGTTTTGTGTTAATCTTTGCAAAAATGATAAGGGATTTATGGAAAATCGTATGACCATTTATAAATTTAAATAGGTAAATTTTAAATGTTTTCTTTTAACAAAAGTAACAATTCTATTTAAATTAAATAAAACAAAATGTCTTTTATGTTTTACTAAAGTTTTAAAAAGGAGTTAAATAACCAAATAATTGTTTCTCTTGAAAACTTATCAGTTTACATGTTAAAACTATTATGAGTTTTATATATTTATAAAATAAATTTTATAACTTGATTTCATTCATGAAAATCGGGTTTTAAAAATAATTGCAGTGGAGCCGGGATCGAACCCGGGTTGGTCCTGGGTGAGAACAAATGTTCAACCACTGGACCAGGGGTCCATCCGTGTTAAGAGGTTGGTTCAAAAGCATGTTAAACGCATCTGGGACATGGACCAGTTCTGGTGCAAAACAAACGCGCAAAATGGCAGTGGTATGTGGGTTGGCTTCGAACCCGCGACCCTTATGTAAGAGTCAAGTATCTTTACGGTTTAACTGGGCGAATACCTTTGTTAGGAACCCCGTTGAGAAATTTAAAACCCAGAAGGTATCCCTCCCTTCGTCCCCCTTTGAATGCCCATAACCCTAGCCATAAAATCAACCCGATAGGCAAAAAATCAAAGCTCTGATCATGGGGCTTTCGATCTTTGGGTTAAAACGATCATAATGACACAAGAAATACCTGTTTTGAAGAAGTGACGAAGGAGAATCGCCAGAGTATAGGTTTCAAAGTTCCTTGAGCTCGACGGATTTCCAGAGGGGTAATGAGACGCGAATAAGAGTTCAGAGAGTTTGAAATGGGTTATTTGAAGGTGTGTAGGTGTATTAATTCGTTCAATTTCATCCTAATTACATGATTAGTTCCGTGGTTTGAGGATGACAGCTGTCGGCTGTGATTACGCGGAAATTGGTCGAAGGCGAATGAATTTTGTCACGTTTATGGTTTGAATACATAAAAGAATCGTTTGTGCGTGATTTGCGGGCTCTAAGCACATATAATTCCCTTGATTTGTAACTGGATTGACTCAGTTTGACTTTAGATAGTCAAACAGTTTAAATTTTGAATTTGACCGCTATCTTTGTTCAATTTGTTCTGTGAACGGGTTTTGGAAACGATCGTGAATCACCCCAGCATAAAAGGAAAGTCTATTGGCCCTTGATTAGGTTGAATTGAGGGTTAATTGCAAGAATTTCGTCCCTGTTGACTTCTATAAGTCAAAATCGGTGTGAGGGTTCAAATATCTATGAATGGTTCAAGTTGAGAGTTCATGTACTCAAAAAGGGTTTCTTTGTTTTGAAAAAAATCCAAGACTACTTTAATTGTAATTTTGTTTTGAAAAAAACGGGCTAATATATATATATTTATTTATTTATTTATTTTAACTATTGTATATAGAAAATTCCATCTTTATAATTTCACAAATTTTGTAAAATGGTTTATTTGATATATTTACATATATATATATATGTGTGTATATATATAATTAAGTACATATGTATATATATGTAGCGAGATGTAAATACTTAATTAAAGCTGATGATTATTATAACAGAGTATATATAAGTATATGCTTATATAAATATACATACATATGATGTATATGTATATAATGGAAAAACAATATGTTAGTGTAAGGTTGAAATTTGGAATTAATATACGTTTAAAAAAAATACTTAATGTGACATAAGGTGTTGAATAAATGCGGGATTTCAAGTGTCTATTATTGTACCAAATAAAATGAATAAAGAAAAATTTTGGCTTGAAAAATCATGGATGTTACAGAGTTAACTCAAAAAGATTGGATGTCACACTTTCTATTAGCACCACTCATGGAAACCATACGTAATTCAAAGTTAGACACATTTAACTTACCTTATCATTCTTGATAGTCCAAATCAATCGTACTAAATGCTTGTAACTAATTTCCTTGCATAGCTTCCATAGATTTCTCATTGGAATTCACCTGGCTCCTCCTCTCCAATCTCCGGCAACCTCTTCTCCGACCCTCTCCTCCAATCGCCGGAAACCTCTTCTCCGACCCCCTCCTCCAATCGTCGGCAACCTCTTCTACGTCATTAATTTGATGAGATCTGTTAGGACATAGATGTATGACAAAAGCTTTGTAATAGTTAGATCTTGTATGTCTTTATGTTTTGTAATGTTTGTTGAAGTTCTGCCATAGGCGAACTTAATAAGTTCGCCTAGTCCTAGTTTAGGAGAACTTGTTAAGTTCGCCTACAGCAGAATAGAAGTCTATAAATAGGAGTTTACATGTTCAGTTCTGAAAGTGTTCTGTGATTAACATTCAAGTACTGTAAACTCTGTGTTTTGGTGAAATCAATGAGAAGATTATTTACATTGTGTGATTGTCATTGTTTCTGTTTTCTCTTATACATTGTCATTGACACGGTTGGATTCCGTACTCCGTGTTGATGATATGTCACGTCTCGAGTTCGATCTATAGAAGAGTCATGTGGTCCTACAAGATCTTGTTCCTGTAAGGTCGAATAACTAGCTAGTTGATAGAGAAATCGTGCTTTGGATAGAATTTAACAACTCTTCTTAACGAACATAAGAATAGATTTAGGATTATCAGAGCTTACCATCACGTTCGGGACATCGAGAAATTGTTCCGAGTGAAAAACGGGCTTCGGCCGCCACAGACCACCACGCCGGACCACCGTTGACAGCTACGTACCACCGCCGGACCACCACTACTTCGCTGGAATCCTCTCCAGCGCTCTCCACTCTTTCCACTCTTTCTATCTCTCTAAAATTTCTCTGAATTTTTGAAAAATGAGAAAGTGGAAGAAGATGGGGTATTTATAGCCCCCGTGGTCTCCGATCGCGTGTCGGTTTTTCGCTTAAACGAATCCGATAAAAATGGCGGCGTTATTTTACCCAAAAATAACTCGTTAAAATTTATTATTTTCCCTCGAGTCCTTGCGTCTCGTAAATATATATCCTTTCGGATTTAAATTAAATTTTACGAAACCGCTCGACTCGGGTGTTAACACGTATAGACCTGAACTTGATCAAATTTTTGACATTATAACACCAAAATAAATATTGCTATTATATTTTGTTCACTAACGTATAGACAGAAAAACGTATGATCATCAAATTAGTTAAAATTTATATTTTGTTCACTAAAAAACGTATAGACAGAATTTCGTCCCGAAATTCAACTGATATAATTGTTGATAAGTTCTTTTTCGTAACTTGATTCATGTATGATAATCAAGGAAAATCTAGTTTCCTAGATATAGTAGGGAGGTTTGACAAATCGAGATTTAAGAATCACAAAGAGTACGTTACACCTAGTAAGGCTCAAAAGCAAATTGAATAATGATGAGAGAAAAATCATTCGCTTTCCAAAGAATATATAGATCATTGTTTCATCGAATCAGTCAAAAGGTACACTGCTAGTGTTATTCGGAAGATTAAGAAATCTGCCATAGGATTGATATACACAGGTATACAAAGTTGGTTCAAATCCAGAGTGATATTATGATACAAAATCCCGGTGATTCAATATCCTTTTATGAGCAAGGAAAAGTATCATTCTCCTTGGTTCCATTATGGAATACTATTATAAATAGTAACCATAAAATTATTGTAGGAGATGTGCTATTAAGATCCAAAGAGTCGGTAGTCGCACCACAACTCATTGGGAATTAAACGTGTCACCGTGATAACCAATAATATCAGTTATGAAGGATGATCGTACCTTGCATTTAGAATACAGAGAGATAACACCTCATTAAAATGAAAGTTGTCGCCAATACGAACTTTCTTTAGGTGGTATTACGGATTCATTGGCTAAACACTTATACGATAAGTATCGTATATACCATTAAGTTGTTGAGGTAGTTTCAGTTCGTACACAACAAGACTAATCAAATGATTATTACCAACCTCAACTCACCAAATAGGTGATCAAATAGGTGTTAAAACAGAGCTTCCAGTGGCGCTTATCTAATGCTAGTGTGATAACTGTTAGTGTAAGGAAATTCGACCAAAGGTAAAAGAGTATCCAAATTACCTCCAAATTCTATCACACAAGCCCTGAGCATATCCTACAAGGTCTGAATAGTTCGTTCATTTAGGCCGTCATTTTGAGGATAGTAAGCGGTGCTCGTATCTAACCGCGTTCTCAAAGTTTTTGTATAAAAAATGGGATGTAAAGCGACTATCCCTATCAGAGATAAAGGAAACAAGCACTCCATGCCTTGCTAAAATTTCACTAATATATATTGGAGCTAGCTTTACTATCTAGAAGTCCTCTTGGATAAGTAGGAAACGTGTAGAGTTCGTTAATTGGTTAACAATATCCCAAAATGAATCAGAGCCGCCCAATGCTCTAGGCAGGCCTGGTAACGAAATCTATTGAAATTTGTTCCCACATCTCTTTGTAGAATCCCGGGTTGTTGTATCTACTTAATTATAGTAATAGTAATTACTCATAAAGGTCAGTACATTGTTGTGTCTTAAGGCGACATAACATGGTTGGTGTGTATACAACATAACCGTAAAAGTAGATACAAGGAAATTTTGAAAATCAACAAAACAAAAGGACGAGATTCACACTTCTTGAACTAGAATTGAAGAGTGGTGATTAGTCATTAGAGAATGAATTAATAACGAGTAATCCAAGCTTAAAGCTTTACAAAGCAAGTATATATTGAGTACCAAACTCGAGTCATGAAACCGAAGATTAATAAACATAGGAGATTATACTAAGATTTTGGCGAGAAAAATTTGCTAAGAGTCAAATTTACTCAATCCTATCAAGTGTTATAGGAAATTAGTCATCATCATAAAATAGATGTCAGTGATGACCCGGTGCTATGTAACCTCACCACCAAGCATTAGGATTCGGTACTAACTCGCATGTTAGTCTCGATATAATATAATCATGTTTGGTGATTTTCAACAAAAGGTTCTTATACCTATTGTCGAAAGTTATCAATGGGCTATATGATAATCAAATCTCCACAAGATCTAGATAGAGAAAGTGTCTAAAGATCCAGAATGATCTAAGCTAGTAGATTAATTAAAAGACTAGTGCCAGTTCAATGGTTGGACATTGAATTGACAACCACTAGAAGTTGAATTTGGTTAAGGTCAGTAATAGAATTATGAAATTTTCAACAAGAAGTCCATATTAAAAAGATGGTCTACTCCTCACATCGAGTCGTCCAAATTTGATAGGATAACACTAGACGTCTACATCTTTCTTGATTTGTATTGAAATGATTCAGAACTAATCTGCTATTCATCTAGAGGAGGACATAAACAGTCATGTTGTGGAAATAATCTCATAAAAATAGTGTCCCCCGAAAATGATTATGAGCTTGCTAACCCACAAAATGGGTAGACTTTGATTTAATATCATTGTCAACTTAGCCTGGGGTTTGATTCTCATAAGGTAGACATCAGAAAATATGAGAGGATCAAGTAAAACTTCTGGAATTTGCCAAATGTGAGGATGTCATGCTCATAGGTCCCTTAAAGATAATGCAATCCCAAGTGGATCTTCAAGAGAGCAGAGTCAACTATGATTCGCACATTGTTCCTCTTCGTGGTAGTATACAACTTTAATCGGTTAAGAATCATAGAACACAGAAATGAATTCTTAAAATTGCCCTCCTGTGATTTTAGGATGCGTCTTTCAAACGACAAGGTTCTAAAATTTCAACTTAGGTCCTTGTTTTCCCGTTAAAGTTGGTTGGAATAGACCATAAGGTTTCAGAGTTTGTCCTTAGATCTCGCGTTGAAGAGGGTCGAATTGATTATATGCCAATAACTAGTAGTACAGTATGCCTGCAACTTCCTTGGCTTTCGAACGGTACCATTATGAGTTACCATTTCGTATTTCACCCATACTGGTTATAGCCTTAAAATCCTTTGCATAAGGGTTTAAGCCATAAAGTTGATGGAATGAGTGTTTAAATGTCATAGATTCGTATTCCCTCAGGGCATGTGCTAAGAAGTCGTTTCTAAACAGTAGTTGCTCTGAGGCTTTCTAATTACAGGAGACTGAGAATAAGGGATGCGTATACGACTCTACCTAGTTGGAAATCATAAAGTCAATCAACAAAATGACCTTTGAGGGAGAGTAAGTACAAAAAGGATATGAAACTATCATATTCGAATCATAGGGATTGTGTACGTAGAGTCACAAATAGGGATAATCACCATAATTTAACTTTGAATGATGACTAATAAATTTTCGGTACACAAAGAATCATTCCAACATAAAGTTTCATTATCTCCAACAAAATGGTTTTCAATAAGGCATCAAAGCACAAGGAGAAATCAAGATTTGCAAAACATACGTGGGAATGTTCACCAAAAAGGGCATTAGTTTCATGCTAAGCCATAGTTATCCCAAAATGATAAGTTTCTGTAAATCCAACTAAAAGAAACCTGAGCACAAGCCGCTTAGTGAACATAGTAGAAATACAACATGATAGAAGTCAACACGACAATGAACGTCATAAAGATGGCTCCTCCCAAGTAAACACGTCTCTCAGATCAGGTTTCCATAATATGAATGTGGTGGTTAAGAGAATCGGGATTTAGTGTACCAAATTATCATAGTGAGTGTAGAGCAATCGCAATGAGAATTTCAAGTAGGTGTAAAACTGAATTACTAAGCATATATATATATATATATATATATATATATATATATATATGTATATATATATCATAATAGTGAGAATGACAAACACTGAAATGATGATTTATATGAATGATCGTAAACAAAGGTTGTATTGCTCAAGAAAAGAAGCTTATATTGCTTTAAGGAATTTCTCCATCCTATTGTTATTCCATCGATGTTATAGTGCGCTTGAATTATAAGATAAAATCCAAGATTATGTCGGGACCTCCGATGATAGTTGTACACTTACTGCAAGTGTCAAGCATTGTAAAGACCCATATTGAATTCACATGGCGAGTATAATCTCAAAGGATGTGATTTAGCAAGTAAAAAAAATTGATGAGATATAATCTTCGTTGCTCAAGGTTCACTAAGGAATCGATTAGATCAAATACGAATTTCTCTTGTTCTTTCAGAACTGCGAGAACGGTACACGAAGATCCATTAGGGGAGTCAGAAATGTCGAGGTCTGATTCACGCTAGACCGAGAGTCAGTCACATGCTTAGATAGACAAGTAACGAAATCGAAAACATAAAATTCTTCAGCTGGATCTCCAAGGTGTAGCAACACTTACAATGATTTTCCAAATCCGGTTCAAGTACCGAGGTTAAATCGACTGAGAACAAGTCTCTTCGGTGTCTTGGTCTAAATTTTCGTGCAAAAGAAATCTTGATAATAGTTTTGGTTCCATTACGATTTAAAGATAAAAGAAACAATATAAATTCCCATGTCACCTGAGGTAGCCCATCGCATCATTTTATGTCTTTGGCTCAAGCCTAAGGTAACGATAGTTTCGATCAACATTCGAATGACTTGGAATCGGGGTTAGAAATGTAGATTAATCATGAACATTAACTCGGACAATAAGGCTCACTAGAGTTCTCATGAACTGCAAATTATGATTACGTGTGCACCCGTAATGATAATTTACTTTGCATGGTCTCTATAGTGTTTCCCTATCCCAAGTTCTCAGCTAAAGGGGATCTGAAATGTTCATTGGATTGTATCATCGTGTTGCACTTTCACGTATGAGTGTGTGTGTTCCATCTGATCACGCTTAGTTATTTGTACCGATACTCATAGATTTGTCGTCTAAGGCTCCTGTTGGATGGAGGTAATTATAGAGAGGCACAACCGGCATCCTCTAATATAAGAAAAAGTGTGTGGTGGAAGTAAAACACTAATATTAGGGCAAAGATCCCCAAATTAGAGTCGAGTAAGTCAGCTACAAATTTGTGCATATACGTGGATCCAATGATCCAACAAAACAAAAAAAGTCAATGGGTGTCCTGACCCGTAGAGTTCTCTCCCGTTTAGTCCTGCTTCTCCACCTCGGGTTCCCTTTAGGTTGAAAAATTCTGTATGCCATATCTCATGGCGAAAGTTCTGGCCATCTAATCCAACAGATCATGAAAGGAAGTATATAACGCACAGAGTGAAAACAATAGATGTCAACAAGAAAGCCGACTCCACAGTTGAACTAGATGCAGATGTGGTGCAGGTACAGGTACAACCCTTGGTAACACCAAGACAAATAAAGGCGGATATAGATTACCGCAAACGTAACCGGAATCATCAAAAAGTGCAGTGTTGTGACGACGACATGATTATGACGAAGCAATGTGTAGAAGATAAGCAAAAGGTAGTATGCAATGCACACATAATTCCTAAGGTTCAATGCAATAAACTTAAGAGTTATAGTCTAGGTCTAGTCTCGAGTAAGCCTAATTCTCTATAACCAGTGCTCTGATACCAAGTCTGTCACACCCCGCCAAGGTGGAAATACGGGATGCAACAAGTATATCGCATTGAACACAAGTACAAGAGAAACTAAAAGAAAAATTGTGCATTACATTGAACCATACTATATGCTTCTAACAAAAGTACAAAAACAAAAATCCTAAATCAGTACAATGTATCTAAATGCCAGGCTAAACCAAGTACAAATTCAAAACTAAAAACAATAACTATAATCCAAAAGCGAGCCCCCATAAAAATCTCTTCTTCAATTATGTTTACCTGAAAGCATGTTTCAAAAACGGGTCAACTATATAAATAGTGGGTGACTTCGCAGGTTTGCGACACAACAAAAAGTTTATGATAAATTCTAAAAGTTAAGTCCACATGTATTAGATAGCATATTACCATGAGCCGCAATCAAAGTCTTGACAAAATAAAATAAAAGTACCTCATACGGAAGTCTAATGCAAACAACCACTTAAAAATTGGCTAATTTTGCGCCCAAGTGACCCTAAAAGTCCGGTTGGCGTGACCAAACCATGAGCGGGGGTGTCAACCCAAGTAGTACTACTCAAAATTCCAAACGGCTACGCTCAGCTATATGATTGCCCAAAATTGAGGACTTTAAGACATTAAAAAAATAACTCATGTATGTATGTATCCTATAACATGTGACAAAAATAAATAAAGAAACAACTTTCCCCCAAAAACAGTAAAATAGTAGCCGTGAAAACTCACCTGAACAACATCAATGAATAGTGTGACTTAGTCAACAAAAACTGCAAAGTACGGTTAACAACCAAATTCTACCAAAGTACGGCTAAATCCACAGAAATCGTGAAACAGGTTTCCTAACCTGTAACATCCCAAAACTGGTAATAAATAAATAATGACACGATCGAAATTTAAAATTTTCAAATGACGAAAGAAAAAAGATGGGCTTGGGCTCGGCTCCAACGGGCCGAAGGAAGCCCAAGTATATAAGGGCATGGGCTGCCCAAACTTCTTTTTCCACCAAATCTCAAGTTCTAAACAGAGAGAGGAGAGCTCGGGTCTAGAGAGAGAAAGTGGCGGATCAACTCGGGAATTCAGGAGAACGTTGCTGCTGTGCTCGTGATCACCCCCTCCAAATCAGAAATCCGATCCAGGTAATCATCCGATCATAATCTGAGTTTTTTGTGATATTTTAGGATTTTCGGGTTTTCGTTAATAGGTAGCGTTTTTGCGGATGAAACTTGAATATGAGCTTAGGTATAGCTTCAAAAATGAAAACCGCACGTTATGAACCAAGAAAACTGTAACATTGACACGATTACATTAACATGCAAAATTTTGGACTTGATTGGGGAAGATGACTGATTCGTCAGGCGAACTTGTCATGTTCGCCTGGAATGATCGAAACGAACTTATCAAGTTCGCTTGACAAGTTAGCCTAGCAAGTTCGCTTAAATCTTAAGTTCGCCTAACTGAATAAGTTCGCTTAAAGCTTAAGTTCGCCTAACTGAATAAGTTCGCTTAAAGCTTAAGTTCGCCTAAAGATTATGTTCGCCTAACTAATTAAGTTCGCCTGGCCAAGAGAAGCGAACTTAGGACAAGTTCGCCTATATGTTAGCCTAGGCCACAGGAAGCGAACTTAGGCATTAAGTTCGCCTATGTCAGCTGTGTTAGGAATGTAACTTGGTTTAGATCTGATACGTGTATAATTAATTAATCCAGATCGTGTGCAGCGCTCATCGGACCGCAATTAGGACAGAACAGGACTAGCCGATCAGGTGAGTTCTATGTCCCCCCCTTCTATGTTATGTGCAAATGATTTATAAATATTTTTGGGGCTGAAGTGTATACACTAAATGAATAAATGTTATGAATGTCAATGTGATCATACGTGATATACAAATATATATATTTATATATATATATATATATATGAAAAGGAATTATGAACAAAGATTGAAACGTATGTTTACAAAATATGAATGAATGAAATCTTGCCTTATATTATATATACTGCATGTTATGAATATACGTGAATGTTATGGACGCTTCGATGCTAACGGCTACTACGGTAGACGGACGACCACGTGACTATCTTGCAACCGGGACAAAAACGTTCCTTCATCAGCAAGGAAATAAAAAGGGGCATTAATGGACGGTCGAAGCAAATGCCAAATCATATGTAGAACGGTTGCAAACATGGTAGCGCGTGGGAAACGGATACCTTCGGGTAGACGGGCGAAAAGGACGGCCTACGACGGTATGACGGACGGTCGAAGGTTGGCCGGACGGTTTTATAGCGGACGGTTTCTAGGACCGGACGAGTCAAAGGGCTACGACGGTAGCTTCATGGCGTATGCCTTTGTGGCATACGTAGTAAAAGACGGGTTGATCACCCCTATGTGTACGACCAAATGAATGTTAAGAAAAAGTTAAGAATACGTATTTATGATCTTTATGTATAAACTTAAGAATACTTTTAAGGAAATAATGCTTATATCTAATCATTTTAAACTAGAACTCACCAGCGTTAGCTGACTTTTAGTATACATTTCAGGTAGCAAAGAAAACGGTCATGCGAAGGCGTGAAGGTTACCCGGCTAGAGACTGACATCTCGATTTATGTTTTTGTTAAACACTGATGTATGCGTTAAATGTTAAAACTTCTGCTGTAATGTACTCAAATGTGAATGTTTTTAGCTGTTAATTGGATATGTTAAATTTAAAGTTCAGTATTGATGACTTTGTTTATGAGTAAATCCAATAAGTGAGGTCACCCGGAAAAAGGGGCCTTACAAGTTGGTATCAGAGCAATAGTTTGAGAGATTCAGGCATCCCTAAATGTCTGGACTCAAGCTGATTATGGGACCAACGCACGAGTGTCAGTCTGGGTAGCCAACGCCGACGCCATCACTGTAAGTAAGTACTAAAGTTCATATTTGAAGAATAGGAATAGATGCCTTAACTTAGAACCAATAGATGTCAATGTCTTGACCAATTTGAAGAGTTTGGAACCTGAAAAGCAATGTAAATTTCTAATCACAAACCGGTCACTGTAATTAAAAATTTACCTTGTTCGTACTGTTCTAAACTATGATCTGAAGAAATGACATTGATGTATTCCCTTTTATAACTATCAGGAAACTAGGAATTATGGCTGGTGGAGGAAGAATGGGACGCCGAGGCGGTCGCACCGGCTGAGTAGGTAGACCTCCACTGAATCCAAGACATCAAGAAGAAGAGGATGTGCACACGAAAAACACTGAGAGCGTGCACCAAACTAATGTCACCCCAACTGGGGGCGACCATCAGGGGTCTCTACAGTTGGAACCCGACGTCAGAGATGCTATTGCCCGTGAGGTCGTGCTCACCTTGAAGAAGGTATTGCCTGACCTACTAACGGAGGCATTAAAGAAAATCAAGGAAGATGATGAAGGGAACAATGAGGAAAAGGTATATAACAGCGATGGGGATGAAATAAAGGTGGGATCAAGTAAACAGGGGTGCACTTATAAAGGTTTCAAGGACGGAGACCCACCCAAGTTTGATGGAAACAAGGACTCGGTGGCCACCCTCGAGTGGATCGAGAGGATGAACGCTGTCATCAACATCAGCGAGTGTCGACCCGACCAAGCTGTTAAGTACGTTGCCCATTCTTTCACCAACGAAGCACTAAGTTGGTGGAGGAATGTTCAAAGAACTAAGTCACCCAATGCTATCAACAGAATGACGTGGGAAGACTTGAAAAAGCTTATAATCCAAAAGTTCTGCCCACAGAATGAGATCGATCGTGTGGAGAACGAGTTCTTGAACTTCAAAGCTGGCAACAAGACTCATCGCCAGTATACTTCAAGATTCAATGAACTAGCTCAACTGGTACCCCACCTGGTAGAGACGGAAGAAAGACTGATTAAGTACTATGTGAAGGGCCTACCTCAAAGGGTCCGTGTTCATGTGAAAGCCAACCTACCCTTGACCTTCGAGTCGGCAGTAAATCTGAGCGGAATCGTCTACGACGACTACGCCAATGAAGACCCGACACCTGAGACACAAAAGAGAAAGTGGGAGAACCCGTCTAGGGGCACCGGGAAAGGGAATGTGGCAGCTGAAATTAAGAAACCAAGGTCAGAGGAATATGAAACTTGCAAAAATTGTGGAAAACGCCATTTTGGCGAGTGCCGAATCGGCACCACCATGTGTTATAAGTGCGGGAAGCCGGGGCATTTCTCCCGAGAGTGTTTAAAGGATGTCAAGTGCCAAAGTTGTGGAAAATATGGACACCAGACTAAGGATTGCTGGAAAATCGGGCAGTCCAGTTCGGGAAAGGGAAAGAAAGTTGCAAAGGAACAACCGAAGGCTAGGACTCGAGCCTACGCCCTGACTGAGGAGGAAGCAAGGGGAAACCCTGATGTTGTATCAGGTACGTTTCCAGTAAATGATGAACCTGCTGCTATCTTATTCGACTCTGGTGCTAGTAAAAGCTTTATATCCAATGCATTTAGTCGTAAACTAGATTGTACTATCAACACCATAGTAAAGGCCTTTAGCGTACAAACTGCTGTTGGTAAAAATTCGGCAGTATTCCAAGTAACCGATGATTGTATCATAGAAATAGAGGGCCATAAGTTCCCCTCTAGATTATTCCTTCTCACCTTAGGAGGATTCGATGTAGTACTGGGTATGGATTGGTTAGCTGCCAACGAAGCTCAGATCATATGTAAACGCAAGAGGATACACCTCAAGGCTCTAAGCGGCACTCCAATTACGGTTTATGGGGATTGGAATTGCACGATGCCTAACATCATCTCGATGATCAAGGCCGAAAGTTATATGAGGCGCGGTTGCGAAGCTTATCTGGCGTACGTTATTGACGAAAGGATGAAAACAAAGGAACTCAAGGATGTACCCGTGGTGTGCAACTTTTCGGAAGTATTCCCTGAAGATCTACCTGGATTGCCACCCGATCGAGAAATAGAATTTCAGATTGACTTACTGCCAGGAGCTGAGCCCGTTGCCAAAGCCCCCTACCGATTGGCTCCGTCAGAAATGAAAGAATTGATGTCTCAACTACAGGAATTAACAGAAAAAGGATTTATTAGACCGAGCATTTCGCCATGGGGCGCTCCGGTACTGTTTGTAAAGAAGAAGGACGGCAGCATGCGCATGTGCATTGACTACCGAGAACTAAACAAGAAGACAGTAAAGAAAAAATTCCCACTGCCTAGAATAGACGACCTCTTTGATCAACTGCACGGTGCGAGTTGGTTCTCAAAGATCGATCTTAGATCGGGTTATCATCAGTTAAAGGTGAGAGAAGAAGATGTACCAAAGACCGCGTTTCGTACGCGTTACGGGCATTACGAGTTTCTGGTAATGTCATTCGGGTTGACCAACGCACCAGCAGCGTTTATGGACTTGATGAATAGAATATGCCGACCGATGTTGGATCGATCAGTGATAGTCTTCATTGACGACATACTAGTTTATTCGAAAAACGAGGGTGATCACCACTGTCACCTAAGAGAAGTATTGGAAGTGTTAAAGCAGGAAAAGTTGTACGCAAAATTCTCCAAATGCGCTTTCTGGCTTAGGGAAGTCCAATTCCTAGGTCATGTGATAAACACGAAAGGCATCATGGTAGATCCTGCGAAGATTGAGACAGTAAAGGAATGAAACATCCCGAAGACACCAACAGAGATACGAAGTTTTCTGGGATTGGCAGGCTACTATCGCAGGTTCATTCAAGATTTCTCAAGAATTGCCTCGCCACTAACCAAACTGACATGGAAGGAAGTAAAGTACGAATGGGGACCAACCCAAAACAACGCGTTTGAGGAACTTAAGACACGATTAACTCAAGCTCCAGTCTTGACACTACCTGAAGGAAATGAAGACTTGGTAGTCTACTCTGACGCGTCAAGCCAAGGTCTGGGATGCGTACTTATGCAACGAGGAAAGGTAGTTGCTTACGCCTCACGACAACTAAGGATTCACGGGGTTAACTACCCAACCCATGATCTAGAGTTAGCAGCAGTAGTCTTCGCCCTGAAAATATGGAGACACTACCTATATGGAGTTAAGTGCACCATTTACTCCGACCATAAAAGCTTGAAGTACTTTTTCGAGCAAAAGGAATTAAACATGAGACAAAGGAGGTGGCTAGAACTACTAAAGGACTACGATTGTGAGATACTGTACCATCCAGGCAACGCAAACGTAGTAGCTGACGCCTTAAGCAGAAAGGAACAATCTGATCCTATCCGGATCAAGGTGTGTCAGGTGATATTAACGCCAGATTTGATGAGTGAAATATCAAAGGCACAAGATGAAGCACTGTTAGAAAGAAATATTAAACGGGAAATAATTGTAGGACAACAAGGGAATTTGGATGCAAATGCATACGGTGTACGAACTAGGTTTGACCGGATGTGGATACCTAAGATTGGCGAGCTTAGAGCTAAAATACTCGATGAGGCCCATAAGTCTCGCTATTCTATCCACCCCAGAACAAACAAAATGTATCAAGACTTGAAGAAAGAGTACTGGTGGCATGGCATGAAGAATGATGTAACCGAGTACGTGAACAAGTGCCTAACGTGTTCACTAGTTAAGGCCGAGCACCAGAAACCATGCGGTAAAATGCAACCTCTACCAATACCGAAATGGAAGTGGGAGGAGATCACGATGGACTTCATTACCAAGCTACCGCGAACAACTAAAGGCAATGATACCATTTGGGTGATCGTTGACCGCTTAACGAAGAGTGCTCACTTCTTGCCAATACGTGAGACTGCTTCGTCCGAAAAACTAGCAGAAGTTTTTATCAAAGAAATTGTGAGCAGGCATGGTATGCTGGTGTCGATTGTGTCCGACCGGGATACTAGATTCACGTCAAGGTTTTGGAAGAAATTTAACGAAGCAATGGGCACTAGATTGAACATCATCACAGCTTACCACCCTCAAACCGATGGTCAATCTGAAAGGACAATCCAGACCCTAGAAGACATGCTCCGGGCTTGCATCATCGACTTCGGTGAGAGCTGGGACAGCCATCTACCATTGGCAGAATTTTCATACAACAACAATTATCACTCAACGATTGGCATGCCGCCATTTGAGATGTTGTATGGAAGGAGATGTAGAACCCCGATCTGTTGGGGGGAAATTGGGCAGAAGGATTTTGCAAGTCTCGAAGTGGTCAAAGCTACTTTCGAGAAATTTGATCAAATCAAGGCTCGAATGAAAGCCGCAAAAGACAGACAAAAATCATACGCGGATAAGAGAAGAAGGGATTTAGAGTTTCAAGTGGGGGACATGGTACTGTTAAAAGTATCACTATGGAAAGGAATCATTCGATTCAGAAAACGTGGCAAACTAAGTCCAAGGTTTGTCGGACCTTTCAAGATTTTTGCGAGAGTGGGTCAAGTTGCTTATAGACTCGACCTACCCGTTGAGCTTAGTGGAATACACCCTATGTTCCACGTGTCGCACTTACGCAAGTGCCTAGCTGACGACACAGCGCACATACCTTACGATGAAATCGAGGTGGATAACAGTCTGAATTATGTCGAGGAACCAATAGCCATCCTTGACCAATCTGAGAAGCGACTACGCAACAAGTCAATCCCATTGGTCAAAGTTCAATGGAAGCACAGAAAGGGATCAGAATCTACCTGGGAGAAAGAAGACGAGATGCGGGAACTATACCCTCAGTTGTTTAACGTGTAACTGGTTTCGAGGACGAAACCTTTTTAAGGGGGGTAGACTTATAACATCCCAAAACTGGTAATAAATAAATAATGACACGATCGAAATTTAAAATTTTCAAATGACGAAAGAAAAATAGATGGGCTTGGGCTCGGCTCCAACGGGCCGAAGGAAGCCCAAGTATATAAGGGCATGGGCTTCCCAAACTTCTTTTTCCACCAAATCTCAAGTTCTAAAGAGAGAGAGGAGAGCTCGGGTCTAGAGAGAGAAAGTGGCGGATCAACTCGGGAATTCAGGAGAACGTTGCTGCTGTGCTCGTGATCACCCCCTCCAAATCAGAAATCCGATCCAGATAATCATCCGATCATAATCTGAATTTTTTGTGATATTTTAGGATTTTCGGGTTTTCGTTAATAGGTAGCGTTTTTGCGGATGAAACTTGAATATGAGCTTAGGTATAGCTTCAAAAATGAAAACCGCACGTTATGAACCAAGAAAACTGTAACATTGGCATGCAAAATTTCGGACTTGATTGGGGAAGATGACTGATTCGTCAGGCGAACTTGTCATGTTCGCCTGGAATGATCGAAGCGAACTTATCAAGTTCGCCTAGCAAGTTAGCTTAAAGCTTAAGTTCGCCTAACAGAATAAGTTCGCTTAAAGCTTAAGTTCGCCTAACTGAATAAGTTCGCTTAAAGCTTAAGTTCGCCTAAAGATTATGTTCGCCTAACTAATTAAGTTCGCCTGGCCAAGAGAAGCGAACTTAGGACAAGTTCGCCTATATGTTCGCCTAGGCCACAGGAAGCGAACTTAGGCATTAAGTTCGCCTATGTCAGCTGTGTTAGGAATGTAACTTGGTTTAGATCTGATACGTGTATAATTAATTAATCCAGATCGTGTGCGGCGCTCATCGGACCGCAGTTAGGACATAACAGGACTAGTCGATCAGGTAAGTTCTATGTGCCCCCCCCCCCCTCTATGTTATGTGCAAATGATTTATAAATATTTTTTGGGCTGAAGTGTATACACTAAATGAATAAATGTTATGAATGTCAATGTGATCATACGTGATATACAAATATATATATATTTATATATATATATATATATATGAAAAGGAATTATGAACAAAGATTGAAACGTATGTTTACAAAATATGAATGAATGAAATCTTGCCTTATATTATATATACTGCATGTTATGAATATACGTGAATGTTATGGACGCTTCGATGCTAACGGCTACTACGGTAGACGGACGACCACGTGACTATCTTGCAACCGGGACAAAAACGTTCCTTCATCAACAAGGAAATAAAAAGG
The DNA here is from genome assembly GCA_023525975.1 of Smallanthus sonchifolius. Classification (NCBI taxonomy): domain Eukaryota; kingdom Viridiplantae; phylum Streptophyta; class Magnoliopsida; order Asterales; family Asteraceae; genus Smallanthus; species Smallanthus sonchifolius. Next base: position 26,391,869 of record CM042043.1, read on the forward strand.
GGCATTAATGGACGGTCGAAGCAAATGCCAAATCATATGTAGAACGGTTGCAAACATGGTAGCGCGTGGGAAACGCATACCTTCGGGTAGACGGGCGAAAAGGACGGCCTACGACGGTAGGACGGTATGACGGACGGCCGAAGGTTGGCCGGACGGTTTTATGGCGGACGGTTTCTAGGACCGGACGAGTCAAAGGGCTACGACGGTAGCTTCATGGCGTATGCCTTTGTGGCATACGTAGTAAAAGACGGGTTGATCACCCCTATGTGTACGACCAAATGAATGTTAAGAAAAAGTTAAGAATACGTATTTATGATCTTTATGTATAAACTTAAGAATACTTTTAAGGAAATAATGCTTATATCTAATCATTTTAAACTAGAACTCACCAGCGTTACCTGACTTTTAGTATACATTTCAGGTAGCAAATAAAACGGTCGTGCGAAGGCGTGAAGGTTACCCGGCTAGAGACTGACATCCCGATTTATGTTTTTGTTAAACACTGATGTATGCGTTAAATGTTAAAACTTCCGCTGTAATGTACTCAAATGTGAATGTTTTTAGCTGTTAATTGGATATGTTAAATTTAAAGTTCAGTATTGATGACTTTGTTTATGAGTAAATCCAATAAGTGAGGTCACCCGGAAAAAGGGGCCTTACATAACCGAGTTCCACTAATCAAGTAGACACAAACAATGCATTCAGGACTCCTAAAATAAGTGACCAAGTCAACATAACAAGAGTGGCTACGCAATCTATTGCATACCTAAAACCTGTGCATATGCGTACGAACCGCTTAAAGTTGTAAAATGGACTTTTATATAAATTCGTGATTTCAAAACTTAAAGTTTAAGTTTTTAATAAAGTATAACATAAGTTATATAGTTATATGTGATAAAATCTCAAGTCACGCATTCGTTTGTCAAAAAAGGTCGTTACACGCGTAAAATCCGGTTTACGTGTTAAAAATCAGATTCGTCCAAAATTAACGTTTTAATATGATCTTAGCTTCCAAATATAAAGTTCGAAACTAAGGTTTAATATAACCAAAGGTTCTATCCAAAATCTTATGAATGTTTTTATATATTAAACTTTTATACCAAAAGCCCTAAAATTAGTAATTTTTACAAATATTTAATGGTCCATAATTCTGAAACAATATCTAGACTTAAAAGAAATGCTTGAAACTTTTATCCAATGTTAATATATATGAAAAATAATTCCTGACCAAGTTTCACAACTTTTAAATATCCATATTATTTATTATGAATATAATATGCTTGAAAATCAACAAATTCGGGAAAAATAGTTAAACATGTTAAAATTCACCAAATGTTTACTAGGTCAGTTATATGTATATATAAAGTCCCATTAAATATTTTAAGTTCAAAACCTAACTAGAAGTATATAATTCAATTTTCACTTGTTAAAATATAAGAAATACATACTTATACAACTCCAAAATTCTTGAAATTTGAAACAGGAGTCTATATGTTACCTTTACAAATTTCTGTCCAAAATTAGTTTTTTATAATATCCGAAAGTATTTTTCCCAATTTCCACTCATTAAATTGTATTAAACTTGTATACAATTTAGTAAATAATCCACTTGGATTTAGATTGCCAAACTTTCCAGATCTCACTTTTAATATAAGTGCTATAGTTTAAAAAAATTTGGAAGCTAAATCAAAAGTTTATAAAAATCCATCAAAAAAACAATTGTTGTATAAGAATAAATATATTAGTTCCAAGTGAACCGGGGTTGGGTTTATAACCTAAAAACCACTATAAATACCAAATATCTCAGTACTAAATATTATCGGGTTCAATCCCCAACAAATGACACATAAAACTATTATAACATAAAATCAAAGTTTAATGGGTAAACTTATACCTTCTGTATAAATGGTTCGCGTACGCGAAACCTCCCGTATATCACATGCAATACGAATCAAAACCAGTATTAGGATCGTTTTTATCTCCCGAGCATTTCCACATGCTCAAAATCGACATGCAATGCCGTTTGGATGGTCATGCAACCCGATCAATTTCATGTTTTCGATCCTACAAATTGTTACAATATGTTCGTATTCAAAAATACAATTTCCAACATCTGATCGGAATTTCATTCAATGAAAACATTTATATATGTGTTTAGAAACTACTGTCCAAAAATCGTCACGATCCGACGGTCGGATCTCCAGTGATCGACGATTCTTTGAAACCCAGGTTTTCGAATCCGAAAATCCGATTAGTCGCAAAGCTCTGATCAAAACTCCCTCCGGTAGGGTTTTGCGTCTATGAGTTGGCAACATTATATCCAAAATTCATGCATTTCTAACGGTCGGATTTCCGGGGATCGTCCGATCTTTAAAACTGCGGATGCATAAAACTTTTTAGACAGAATTTAACAACTCTTTTTAATGAACTTAAGAATAGATTTAGGATGATCAGAGCTTACCATCACGTTCGGGACATCGAGAAATGGTTCCGAGTGAAAAACGGGCTTCGGTCGTCACCGACCACCACGCTGGACCACCGTTGACCGCCATGCACCACCGCCGGACCACCACCACTTCACCGGAATCCTCTCCAGCCCTCTCCACTCTCTCTCTCTCTCTCTCAAATTTCTCTGAATTTTTGCAAAATGAAAAAGTGGAAGAAGATGGGGTATTTATAGCCCCCGTAGTCTCCGATCGCGTGTCGGTTTTTCCTTTAAACGAACCCGATAAAAATGGCGGCGTTATTTTACCCAAAAATAACGTTAAAAATTATTATTTTCCCTTGAGTCCTTGCGTCTTGTAAATATATATCCTTTCGGATTTAAATTAAATTTTACGAAACCGCTCGACTCGGGTGTTAACACGTATAGACCTGAACTTGATCAACTTTTTGACATTATAACACCAAAATAAATCTTGCTATTATATTTTGTTCACTAACGAGTTCCTTTCGTATGAAAGCATATTTCAACATAATAATAATAATATTATTATTATACGAACTCGTCGAACACATGTGTTGACCGTAAAAGTTGCAGTTGTCACACTAATTGTTGGAAATCTGACTTGGCTTAATGATTAAATGGTGAGTGAGCTTGTTGATAATGTTAGACTAGACATTATGACTAATCTAAGGACTCGTTTAAGGTCAGATCGTCAAAACCAATTTATTTCTTCAAGAATACAAACTTCTTCTTATTTTGAAGCATTCACTACTATCAATCCCCCATAGATTTTTCGGTTGTTTCTTCCTAATACATCCATATTTTTTATTTGCCTTGCATACTCTAACTTTTTTAGTAAGTTTGATTTTCTTTTAATGAAATTTTGTTCAATAATTTGGACGAATATGACTTTCTTTTTGTTGCCCTTTTCCTTTTTCTTTTTATTTCCATATTCATCCTTCTCTTCTTGTTAATTTTCATTTGTTGATCATAAGATGTATGTATGATCCTTTTTGTGGATAATAGCTTCTCATATCATAGCCAAGTTGACTTCCAACTAAATAGAAAAAAGGGAAACGGCGCCAAAAATCTTGATGACGTTTTTGGGTTTGAAATGCGGTTTTAGAAATGAAAAGGGTTTAGGCTCAAAGAGGTTAACTAGGGGATAATGTTTAGGGTAGGTGAAAGAGGATAAGAAGGCTAAAGAAAGTGGGTGAATCCTAATGCCTCAATAATTTTTATGCATGCTTTTAGTTCATGATATTGAAATGCATATTTTACACAAGTTCTAACATGCAGAGAAATAATTAACAAACACTCTATCAAACCAAATGAGCATGTAAAATTTGGCAATGGTGTCAAAAACTTGATGTGTTATATTATAATGATCGGATAGGCTCAAATTCTCACATGAAACGGAAGATAAAGGGGTTTAAAAGTAAAAATATCCATAAACTTATTTCTTTTTTTCTGTTGTTCTTACTAATCTTCCCTATTTGTTTCCTTGATGCATTTCAACGGTATTTCAAATTATTGTTTTTATAAGATCGTTTTTACCCAAATGATTTTTAAGACTTTAAGCTTTTAGATTATTTATGAAGCTCACAACTTTATAGGTTATTTTTTAAAATGTTTTAATGACTTCTATGTGTATTTAAATTCAAAGGATCGAATACTTGTTAATCATGCACTTGTAATACTTGGGACAGCATTATGTTGACGATGCATTGGTGAGTTTCCTAACACCCCATACTTAGAATTTGACAATGTCCTTGTTATACGAGAATATGCTATTTAATAGTTGTCATGGGTAAGAAAAGGATGAAAGAGAATTGAAACTCCCCTTTTAATGCATCAACATTATGCGCACGGTTGATTTCCTCAGCTTGATTAATATGTGCTCCAAAATCTGTATGTCCCTGTTATGCTATGCAATGCACAAACAATAAAAAGTAAATATTAAACAGAAAAATAAACTAATATTCGCCAATAGATGGCGGCCTAATAGGTTGGCGGCCTAATAGGTTGGTGGCTATGCCACCCTGTCAACGGTTACTCCTGTAACCGGTAAAAATGGTACGTGTCCAGAAATACAAACCAACAAACATTGTTCAAAGTCAAGAACCATAACTACATCAGATAAGAACCACAGATTTTAAAGATGAGAGATGAAGAGAGTAACTACCGAAAAGGAGGACGCTGCCACTTGGGGTGCGGGCTAGGAGGCTGTTGTTGATACTACTAATGTGCATATGAATCATGGGTGTGATTGTAGAAGTCCTGCCGCATTCCGTCCATCGAGTGACCCAATTGACCCATGCGGATCATCAAATCTAGCATAGTGGGGTCAACAGTAGTGTGATACATATCTGGGCCTTGATATCCCAGTTGCCCCCTTGGTACTTCCTCGTCCTCAGACTCTTCAACTTCACCTGTCCAAATGTTCCCCCGATACCCGACTAACCGATACACCCCATTAAATTTCTTCATCATATGCATGTTTATCATTACCTAGGTGTCTATAGGTTGAATGGGTAGATCAATATCTTGGATTTGTCCAAGATTTATAAGGGACAAAACACATAAGTATTGAGCAAGATGGGTGATGTATGGTCCTCCAAAGATGTGGCTGCTAGAACTCTAGCCTGTGGCTCGGGTAAAGAATTTAGCCAAGCTATAGGCTAGGTTATAGGGAACTTGATCAATCAGACAATGGAGATGGAAGAGGTCTCTCACAGTTATCACCCCGGTGCTATCTTTCCTTCCCCCAATAGAAAGGACAATACATCGATGCAGATAACGGTAGAGAGGGTGTTTTATCCCGGTGCTTTTCTGGGTATGCAGGTCAAAGGGTCGTGACCCGATTCTATTCCAAAATGCCGAGGCTTCACCTTCTGCAAACTCTGATTTACTTTCGGTGAAGATCGGTTCTATTCTCTCCCTACGCCTATACAATCCCATCTTTACCCCAAATTCTGACAAAATCATTACATACCACTGTCTAGCCATCATAAATCTCACACAGTCTTGCATTTCCATATTTACCACCGACCTATCGAACTCAAAAGAAGCTAAGAACTCAAGAGTGAGCTCATAGTATGTTGCTTCCCTAATAGCAAAGAACCTCTGCCAAGGTTTCGTGATTAGAGGGACTGCATTATCCAGGAGATTAACATCCTCTAAAGTTGGATAGCAGATGGTTTTATGTATCCCAAAGGTTTGTGTTAGTAAGGTGTTAGTAAGGTGGCTAAGAGCCGGTAAGCATGGATCTCGATGGCATCATCGGAGTCAAAGATAAGCCATGGGTGCAAGCCTTGTGGTAACTCTAGCATAGGCTGCGGATTGAAAGGTGGTGGAGGCGATGGTGGAGTTGGTGGGGAGCCACTCATGTGGGCAGACAAGGAGGATCCTGTTCGGGACCCCGATCTAGTGTTCCTTCTTTTCCGCCCTGCTTGTCTGGATGACTCGGCCATGTCCTATACAACAACAAATAGAGTTAGTATAGGGAAATATCATTGCACATATGGCAATGACTTCAAAATTTTGATATGACATAAAAATTTATGCATATATATTTTAGGACCACTCAAAGAAAATTTAAATTCATGCATTATCATGGGATGGTTACATTTTCCGAATCCATAATTGGTTAATTGCAATTTATCTAAACAAGACTCAATTTCAAACAATGGTATTTTGACTTTTGAAAGTCAAACTTGTCAAAATTTTTGACCTAGTTCATCAAATTAACAATCTTCCAACAAACTATACTACATTTTAAACATAAATATAAAAGATTCATGCTTCAATTCATACATTCAAGTTAAAAACATTTTGGACAAAAATCAAGAATCCAAATCATACGAGTGAAACAAATCTGTCTAAATGAGGCTAAAACAAGTTACATTATGATATATCATGGTCAAATATACATTTAGATTAAGCAATAAGTTCAGATTCAACATATTTATACCAAAATTCAAAACGAAACCCTAGCCCCTATTTGAACAAAATTATCCATAAATGAAGCAAGAATCGACTCAAAAACAATAATGGACAAGTTTACATACCTTGGGGGAGAGATTAGAGTGAAGAAACGAGAGAAACCGTGAAAAATCGGAGGCTTTGAGGTGTTTTCGGCCGACTCCGAACGAGTTTGGGGTGAGGTTTTGAGAAAAGTGAAGCCGGTGCTGTCTTTAATCACCAGACCCGCGGTTGGCCAATGCACGGTCATGCATTGGGATGCACGGCCGTGCATTCCCTCTTTTCACCAGGTTTATATATATATTTTTCAGCTTATTGTTTTTAGAAAATAAATTTTATAATTTTAATTAAAAATTAACTTAACTTTTTGTCCAAAACGTATTACCAGAAAAATATAACCGTGGTCAACGGAGAATGACACCAACAAAAATCCTGATTTTATACTTGGAAACTTACCTTATTTCGTGCAATCTAACATCAGAGTATCGAGCTTGTCATTATCAAAAACAAAAATGTTACTCACGTAAAAACCGTTCGAAAGCGTTACGTCTAATTAAGAAAAAATGTTTTTGCTTTCGAATGTCGGTACTTATGTTTGTTCTATTTTCTTAACAAAAATTTCGCGGTCCGGATCCTTGAATATTCCTGCAAAGATAGATGTAAGTAACGTAAATACCACGACTCAAGAAAAAGAAGAATAAAAATAGTCGGTCCAACGACTTAGATCTTTCGCAGAATTACCGTGTCCCCGACAACGGCGCCAAAAACTTGATAGCGTGTGTTTAAATATATAAAAATATAAATAAATATATTTTTAAGATGATTTCACAAGATTAGGTTTTAAATTGATAAAATGATAATTACTTTAACTTAAAACACACACAATAGGCAAGTGTATCTATCGCAGCGTAATATAGTTTGGGTAAGAACCAAGTATTAAATCATGGACACGGATCCCGCACTCAACCCTCGCTATTGTCTGACTAGAATAATAAGTTGGAAAATGGGTTTTGTTTAAAAGGAAAATAAAAGTTAGGAAATGTAATTAGAAATATTATTCTGTTTAGGATGTTACTCTAGTTGTTATCCCTTGTTAATTAATTCTATATTTAAAGTAAGGTTGGTCATAGTTACTAGTACTAACCCTTTCAATAAGAGAGTTAGTATGTCGTAACAGAACAGTGGATACGGTCGGCCTACTGTTCATTAATGAATATAACGGACCCTAAACGGGGTGTCAGGTCCGTCGGTATCATCACAATTCATTATTCGGACTTATTATCCTTGTGACTGACGTACGTCTGGTCTTGTAACTTCTTCCGGTAAGTCGGAATGCACGACTTCCTCCAAAGGTACTTTATGAACGCTCGGACCTAACTAATTATGTTCTTAAATAGTTGTCTTTACTTATAATAATATTTCAAATAAATGAGACTTTCCATCTCAAGATCAAACCCCATGGTTCCCGCTAGAAGTCCACTATAAGCCGATACGAGAGAAGTAGAGAATTACCGACACAAACCGCCCGGTCTGGTTAGGGCTCAAACAGCCTGCTGAATACCCAAACCTCTAATCAATCCATAATATTAAATATATACTAACCAGTCGTGCTAGCATCAAGATTTGTATATAGACAGTACAAATATCGAATAAGTTTCCCAAACAAGAAGTCTTGCTTGAGTAACTCACAAGGTAAAAGATTATTGGATTGATTTAAAGATCACTTATTCTGATCTTTTTTAGATAACTTATAGTAAAGACTTTAAAAACATAACTTACTAAAAAATACTTCATTAATTAATTAAAGTTCAACCAACTCGAGCAACACAAGAGGACTAGCCATAAATGACCATACAAGTGACTTCACTAACACTTAGATAATGTGTGAAAGTGTTCCAACACCAAGGGAGAGTGGGTATAGGTTGCCTCTTGTTTTACTCGAACGAGAAGAATAAGTTCATATTATAACACTTAAAAAAAGAAAATAAAAAGAAAAAGCTAAATGGACCGAAACCGAGAGAGTTCCGGCTCTTAGCAGAGCACTAAGGCCTTCCCTACTCTTGATCTTGGACACCTAAAACACTAGAATGAGCTTGCTATTTATAGACTCAGAATTTGGTAATGCACGGTCGTGCATTGGGATGCACGGTCGTGCAAAGCACACATCTTTTGCACGTGAGGAATATGGCAGAACAGGAAGGTACCGGGACACGTGGGGCCATTTGCACGGTCGTACATTGCAATGTACGACCGTGCAAAGTCAAATTTTAACTATATGCTTTATTTTGACTTCTGGTTTGACTCCTGGTTTGACTCCATGCGTCCGGTTTCATTCAATTGGCTTCCGAATGCTTATTTTGCCATGTTTTTGGGTGTTTTCTTTATGTTTTTATATGCGAGGGTTAATTATCCTATTGTAACACAAATAAGTTGATTAAGTATCATATCTTATCATATTCTCTATAATTTGTGCTATTTATGGGGATAATTGTGCATGTAAAACATGTATAAATGACGGCATATCACCTGATCTGGCGGGTTGTCCAATACGCTCCATATTGGTCAATATGGAGCATATTGGAGTGTGTTTCGTATAGGAAAGATCCTGATGCATATCAGCCTTATACACAACCTGATATACATCATATTGCCCAATATGATGGATATTAGCCTTATACACAACCTGATATGCATCATATTGCCCAATACCATGCATATTGGGGTGCATATTAGGCTGATAAGCATCAACCTCTTCGGTATGAACCTCCAATATGCATCATATTCGGCAATATGATGCATATTGGGTTTTTTTTAAATTAACTAAATTACCAAAAATACAAATTTAAAATTCAAAAAATAATTACAAAAAAATTGTAATTATTTTTTCAAAAAAAAATTCAAATTACAAAAAATAATCCTTTTAATTGATTACATATTAATTTAAATAACAAGTTTAAATTACAAATTAAATACATATTATTTTTTAAAAACTGATTAGTAAATTAATTTAAAAAAGTTAGAAATTATATGAATGAAATGGTCGTCGTTGACAAATACAAACGACACCACACGATGAGGTATACAGACTTCGTATAGTCTAGTATAGTATCGTATAGGCCTATAGGTATAGTATACGTGTAGCATAGTATAGTATCAAATACATTACGTATACTATACTATACTAAACCATACGTTACTATACTATACGATAGTATACTATAACATACGATACGTATACTACACAAGTAGGCCTATACGGGACCTATACCATAGTATACGATACTATACGATGTTATACTATACGATATGATAATGTACTGTACTATACGATACGATATGATATGATACGATACCATATCATACCGTACCCTACCCTACCCTACCCTACCATACCATACCATACCATACCATACCATACCATACCGTACCATACGATATGTATAAGATAGGTCCTGTATATGCCTAGTATATGATACGATACTATACTACACGTATACAACACCAGTATGCCTATACGATAATATACTAGACTATACGAAGTCCGTATACCTTATCGTGTTGTGTCTCTTGTATTTGTCAACGACGACCATTTCATTTACATAACTTCTAACTTTTTTAAATTTGTATTTTTAGTAATTTAGTTAATGTTTTAGAAAACAAAAACCCAATATGCATCATATTGCCCGATATGATGCATATTGGAGATTCATATTATGCTGAAATGCATAAGTCTCTTCCATATGGACCTCTAATATGCATCATATTGGGCAATATGATGCATATTGGTTTTTTAAAATTAACTATACTACCAAAAATACAAATTTAAAGTTCAAAAAATAATTATAAAAAACTGCAATTATTTTTTCAAGCACTATTTTTTTTAATAAAAACATATTGTTATTATAAAAAATAATATATTAAGTTGATTAGATATTAATTTAAATTACAAATTAAATACATATTATTTTTTAAAAACTATTTAGTAAATTAACTTAAAAAGTTAGAAATTATATGCATGAAATAGTCGTCATTGACAAATACAAGCGACACCACACGATGAGATATACAGGCTTCGTATAGTATCGTATAGGCCTATAGGTGTAATATACGTGTAGTATAATAGAGTTTAGTATCGTATAGGCATACAGGTGTACTATATGTATACTATTGATGTCGTCCAGACGGCCTATATAAAACTAACAAAACCTAACCTAGACTCCTAAGTAATAAGATGGAAATCCTATGAACTAAACCGCATTGACAGGCAAGTGAACCTATCGAGTGTAGCACAGCTTAATGATAAACCGGAATATCGAACCCTAGAGAAACTGAATACTAATACTAGACTCTGACTCGGACTAAAGATGATTTGGTTTGGGGTTGACTACACTACTTATTATAACTATTAATGCAATAAACTAAGATCGATTCAAGCTATCAAGGCAAAGACTATGGAAAATATCAAGATTAGGAAGAACACTAACTAGGTCGGAATCCTACTTGTAAAGCTCAACTTCTACCGGTTCTGGAAACTATAATGGATCTGGGATTCTAAAGATAATTGCTAAAGACAACCTAGTGGATTTTTAATCACTCTCAGGGTGTCACCAACTAAGCTACCTAAAGTGTACTAGACTCACCGGATTATTGGATCACTTCTTAGGTATTTCCAACTATGATCAAGTACCCTAATGACGGATTACCTCTCAGTCTCACCGCCCACAATACACTCAAAGAATGCACGGGGTAATCTTAGGATAACAACTATGATTCAAACTAGCAACAATCACTAGACACCTAAACCAACTTCCTCTCAGACAGTTGACATTCGGATTTCTAATGACGAAGACTAACCGACTACTTTTCACCTCTCGGGTATTGAACTAGGACACACATTCACTTCTAATCAGGGTTCAAATAACGTTCTTATGGATCACTACGTCTAGCAAACCATTCAGGTCATCAACAAAAAGCAAACAACCTAAACACGCATCTATTTATGAAAGACGTTCAACAAGATAACACGAAGAACATTAATCAACTCATAACCAGAATCAAACATGCACTAACATCATAATAATTAACTAAGGATCTTTTACAAAATCAACAAATCATCAATTGAATCCAAAAAGCGATAAAAATCATGACTTTACTAAGTATTCATCATGTGACCTAGGCAGTATCAATTGTTTAGCCTAGAATCATGCTCAAAACAACTAGAACATAAGTAATCAACATAAACATAGTCTAAAACACAGAAACAAACAAGAAAGATTGAATCTTGAAAACCTAGAATGCTAAATTAACAAACCCGGAATCCAAATCTTTAATCTTTATGATTAATTCCCCTTCCTTGCTCCCAAAATCGCCTCTGGTAATGCTTTAGACGGCAAGAAATCGAACTCCCCTTCATAATTGCATTCGAAATCTATTTAAAAGTCGATTTGGGTTTTTTCTCGGTTTATGACTCTCTCGCGTACCGCGAGAGAAGTGGCTTGGTCCTTCGCGTACTGCGAAGGTCAAAATAGTCGCGCCCGGTTATTAAACTCCTCGCGTACCGCGAGATAACTTCAGCTGGTCTTCGCGTACCGCGAGAGACCTGATTTTTAGATTTTTCACTTTTATCTTTTGGGCTTCGTTCTCGTGCTCGGTTTCTTCGGGTTTTCACTCATTATTACCACGAGCACCTGAGAACATAACAATGACTCAATGCGTAACAAAAACGACTCAAAACGAACACAAAACTAATTAAAACGACTCTAAAACAATGGAATAAAGATGTGTGCTTTGCACAACATCAAACATCCCCACACTTAACCTTTTTTCGTCCTCGAAAAAGTCTGCAATAGAATCATAACTGAGATCTAATTTTAATAATCAATTATCAATTAGTTCAAATATACTCACGCGTTAAAAATAAATAATCAGTATTTATGTCCGATTAAACCCAACCTCCAACTATTAGCCCCCGTAATGTGTTCTAATTCCAATTAATACAACAATCAATCTATCTATGTGACTCACACTTAAAAGTTACAGCTCTACCTAATCCCGTCTCAAGGTCATGTTTAGGCACGGGTTAAACCATGTAGATTTCCCACCACGTTAAACTAAGATTTACAGGTTTTTAGAAATCGATGGATTATGGAATGAATGGATGAAACTGAGCATTAATTAAAGCCATTAATTAAAGCATAAGAACTTTCGTCTAGGGGTGTCTCAACCAAGTCACTATCCCGAAAGCTAACACATAGACTAGATTCTACACATTTAAGCACATGAATCTCACTTAGGGTGTATTCTCCAAGTCGCCGTCCAGAGGGAAACACATAAGCAAGACTCAGTTTTCAAGTTAATTAACATATTTATGGAAATTATGGATTTATGGAATGGGCGCCACTGAAACTCGGATTTATTCTCATAAAAAGAGAGTGGTGTGCCATGAAAGTTTTCAAAAACCTCTAAATTTTAACTTAACGTTGTACCTATCACCCTATGTTGACAGTTTCAATATTACCATTACCCTAAGATGAGTTCCCACAAGATATCATGATTTTATTACGTGATTAATCAAAAGTAACACTCACAGGTTATTTAAGCTATTCAAGTTGGCTGGTCTACCAAAACATCACTAATTATACGTGTTTTCTATTATTTATTAATTTAAACAAAACAAGTAGATCCAGTTGTACTATCACTTTCCATTTATTATGCAAAAACTTTTACTTTCAAAGGACATTTTTTTCAAAATTTTTAATTTTTTTTGGATTTTTATAAAAGACACAACTAACATAACTAAGACACTCACATCCCCACACTTGAAAGACACATTGTTCTCAATGTGAAGCAAGACAAAACTCAAAATAAAAATGCAAAAATAAACAGGAAGCGACTTAGCTGGTAATGTATAAACACTCAAATGTGCAGCTTCGTTCTTCCTCGTGTGCACCATATAGCATTTCGGTCGCGGTTGCACACACAGCTGGGTTGCCTTTACAAACTAATAAAAGCATCGGTCCCGCCCGAAGGGAGATTGAGTACGGATAGGACGAACAATACCTGCAAAATAAACCTCACAACAAACCCGCAGTATTAAATTGACTCAAAGAGAAGACTCATTGACTCACGAAGACTCTGGATAGATATGCAAGGACACTTACCCGATGTGTGGCAAACACATAGACATGAAAGCCACGGTAATGTGGATCATTGGTTACTAATCGGTTCCTTGTTTCCCATGGTCATGGTGAGTGAATAAAAGATATGGTGATGATGGTAATGGATGGATGAATTATAAATGATGGTGGTGGATGATGTGGTGGTAGTGTGTACGGAAGACGGGTGTGCGAGACCATGGGAAAACAAAGAACAAAAAGGGATTCCAGATACCCCTCGCGTACCGCGAAGAACCAGGGGTGGCTTCTCGCGTACCGCGAGGGATTAAGAAACCAGCCCGGCTAGAACTTTTGTCTCCTGCATACCATGAGAGACCTGTATGCATTCTTCACGTACCGCGAGGAGGTGTTTTTTCACAGAAAGTTAGAAAAAAAATTTCAATTTTGTACTTAGAAAATTTTTGACCCTTTAAAAATTTTCTTCCCCAAAATTCTTTAAAAACCTATCCCAAGCATAGAAACGTATGTAAACATACCTGGAACTTCGTTCCCGATGATTTTCCTTACCGAATCAAGCGTGAATCCCTGCAAGACAAGACACACACAAAACACAGTACCGAAAAACACAGAAAATGACACTAACACGGACCACGTAAGCATACACACTCTACATCCTGGGCATTTGCCCGAGAATCAAACAAGCCTATCAGGCGGCTTCTCCTTGATTCTAACCGGAACCGCCTTCATCCTGTGCGGATTCTCGGTCCTCCATATCACCAACAAACATATATCACCTTCAAGCATAGAAACTTCATCACATGTAACAATTAGGTCTTTCCACCATAGCTTAAACCTACCAGATCCGAAGATAACACTATTCAAATATCCTAGCAAGTTGTCACCCTTAAACATCCCCACACTTGGGGTTTGAATTCTCCCTAAACCAGATGAGTCTATTAAGTTACGGGTTCTCTTACAACTAGGGGTTGACTCAACTGCTCTCTCCTCAGCACAAATAACAGGTTTAGGAATATGTATTTCTAAAGGGATCACCTCTACTCTCTCAACCGAACCACCATGATCCTCTAGACTCTCCACCAAGGGTGTATCACAGATTATCGACCCTACTTGTGCTAAAATATCATTCAAACTATAACCATCATCGTCAGCACTTAGGAACGAGGAACCTACCAGTTTCTTTTCAAACTCCTCCAACCAATCCGGAGGCTCCTCTATCATCTCTCTTGCATCTCCATCAATAATATCCGCTAGTGGATTGGAGTCCCAGTAATTGTGTATGGAGGTATCAAGCATGCACACGGAGTGGCTATGCTCGCCAACATCCTCCACCGACGTAGTGGCATTGAATACGACTGACTAATCCCCCACATGAAGTGTGAGTTTCCCGTCAAAGACATCAATCACTGCTTTAGCGGTGCGCGGAAATGGGCACCCGAGGATGAGTGGGACTCCGTCATCCACCTCCATGTCTAGAACGAAAAAATCCACAAGTAAGACAAATTTGCCTACTTTCACTAACAGATTCTCCACAATTCCCCGTGGATACCTGACTGACCGGTCAGCCAAGGCTATGCTCATGCGCGTCGGCTGAGGTTCACCTAGGTCTAGTTGCTTGTATAAGGAATAGGGTATCAGATTGATGCTAGCACCCAGATTAGCCAACACATGGTACAAAGGCAAACTGCCTAGGTGACATGGGATCGTGAAACGACCCGAGTCTCGTAATTTCTCTGGCAGTTTGTTCTGCACCACCGCAGAACATTGCTCACTAAGTGAGACTTTAGAGACCTACTCGAGCTTCTTCTTGTTGGAAAGAAGATCCTTTAAGAACTTACCATATTTTGGCATACTCTGGAGCGTCTCAATGAGCGGAAGATTGACCTTTAGTTGTTTAAACAGAGCAAGGAAGTGACTATGCTCCCTGGCTTGCTTGAATGGCAGCAAACGTGCTGGATAGGGAACATGAGTCAGGTCAATCTCGGGGGGTCTTCATCTCCACCCCCTTCTTCTTCTCCTCCGCCTTCTTGGTAGGCACCTCAATTACTATCTCCTCGACTACCTGTTCCTCGGCCATCTTGGCATCGATCTCAGCGAATCGAGCCTTCCAGTCAATCTTCTTGACCTCCTCAGGTGACAGAATGTTGTACAAACTGGAGTGGGAGTCATCCTCTACAACCTCTTTCTCCTCCACACTCCTGACTGACACGGAAATCACTGAAGCGTTGGAACCTGAAGATTGACCTCCATGTCGATCCTTTAGACTCTTAGAGATGTCCTCTACCGTGCGCTACGGATCATGGAATGCCGACTGTTGATTCTTCAGTAAAGTGTCATTGCCATCCAATCTCTGCCTATCATCCCTGTCCTGCTAGAATAGGTGGGCAAGCAGCTGTGTATGAGTCTCAAGCATCTCCTTGATCGAAGTTGTGTCAACACTGCTTCCCGAGCTAGCTTCTATATCTCCTCCTCCATTCTACTGCTGTTGACGACTGTTAAACCCCGATGTGTTATTTCCAGATCTCCATCCCTAGCCAAATGAATTGTAGCTGTTGTACCCTCGGTTCTGGTACTGGTTGCCAGCATAGCTCACATGCTCTTGATTATTCACTGGGCAATCACGGGTATCG
Source organism: Smallanthus sonchifolius (assembly GCA_023525975.1). Taxonomy (NCBI): domain Eukaryota; kingdom Viridiplantae; phylum Streptophyta; class Magnoliopsida; order Asterales; family Asteraceae; genus Smallanthus; species Smallanthus sonchifolius. The sequence goes on from CM042043.1 coordinate 26,408,062, forward strand.
TGGCCTCCCCTGCACACTTCACACCGATGAGCACTGAGCTTCAGCTCCTTAATTTCATTAGCCATAGAGGCGAGGGCAGCAGCCACGCTAGAATCAGGAGTGACCTGATGCACACCTCAAGGAGATGTGGTGGATGATCTAGCACTATGAATAGAAGTCCTAGAATATGGGTACTGCTGTTCGGCTTGAGCGAAGCTCTCGAACATCTCCTCGCACTCAGCAGGCTCAAACTTTTCCATGATATGGCCTCCTGTAGTTGTATTAAACATTTGTTGCTTCTCGAAGGTGAGGCCATTATAAAACTTCTCCACTATCACCAAGTCAGAAAGACCGTGCTGGGGACATCGGCTCAACAGCACGTTGAACCTCTCCCAGACCATGTGATAGGGCTCGTCAGGATCCATCCGAAAGGAATGGATTTGATCCCTTAGGCGAGCGGCCCTGAAGGTGGATAGTATTTGTAAAAGAACCTGGCTTCGAGATCCTCCCAAGTGGTAATTGAGTTTTCTAGAAGATTATTGAGCCAAGTAGAATCACGCCCAGAGAGGGAGAATGGGAAGAGACGCAAGTAGATTGCGTCCTTAGACACACCCGCGATATTGAACGTATCACATATGCGTGCGAAGCGAGACACATGTCCGGGTGCATCCTCATCCTCGAGGCCATGGAACTGCGTAGCATGAGTGATCGTACTCATGACATGTGATGGCATCTGCCAAGAATTAACATTAGGAATAGCGGGGCGAGTGATCGAAGACCTCGCGCCCGTGACCCCATCACTGGGCCTCTGGTGTACTGTACGTCGTGCTGGAGGATCAGCGTCGCCCATTGTAGGAAATTGAATACGGCTAATAGGACGTACCTGGGTTTTGCACAGCTCTTTCAAACGCTCCCGGAAGTTGTGGGTGTGCTCGTGAAGCTCTCGCTCGGGCTCTAGGAAAGCTGGGTAACGAGGTGATCCCTGCGAGCAAGTATGGTGCATAAACAGAAAAAGACTCAATAGGAAAAAGAAATAAAGACTCAAAGACAGAAGGACTGACACGCAAGTAACACAGAAGACAAGCACACAAAACAGACTCAAAGAAAACAAATAAACCAAAAATCAAATAAAGAACTAGTCAAAGCTAATATTGCTATTGCCAAGTGCCCCGGCAACGGTGCCAAAAACTTGATATCGTCCAAACGGTCTATATAAAACTAACAAAACCTAACCTAGACTCCTAAGTAATAAGATGGAAAGCCTATGAACTAAACCGTATTGACAGGCAAGTGAACCTATCGAGTGTAGCACAGCTTAATGGTAAACCGGAATATCGAACCCTAGATACGCTAAATACTAATACTAGACTCTGAATCGGACTGAAGATGATTTGGTTTGGGGGTTGACTACACTACTTATTATAACTATTAATGCAATAAACTAAGACCGATTCAAGCTATCAAGGCAAAGACTAAGGAAAATATCAAGATTAGGAAGAACACTAGCTAGGTCGGAATACTACTTGTAAAGCTCAACTTCTACCGGTTCTGGAAACTATTATGGATCTGGGATTCTAAAGATAATTGCTAAAGACAACCTAGTGGATCCCTAATGACTCTCAGGGTGTCACCAACTAAGCTACCTAAAGTGTACTAGACTCACTAGATTATTAGATCACTTCTCAGGTATTTTCAACTATGATCAAGTACCCTAATGAATGGATTGCCTCTCAGTCTCACCGCCCACAATACACTCAAAGAATGCACGGGGTAATCTTAGTATAACAACTATGATTCAGACTAGCAACAATCACTAGACACCTAAACCAACTTCCTCTCAGACAGTTGACATTCGGATTCTTAATGACGAAGACTAACCGACTACTTCTTACCTCTCGGGTATTGAACTAGGACACACATTCACTTCTAATCAGGGTTCAAATAACGTTCTTACGGATCACTACGTCTAGCAAACCATTCAGGTCATCAACAACAAGCAAACAACCTAAACATGCATCTATTTATGAAAGACGTTCAACAAGATAACATGAAGAACATTAATCAACTCATAACCAGAATCAAACATGCACTAACATCATAATAATTAACTAAGGATCTTTTACAAAATCAACAAATCATCAATTGAATCCAAAAACCGATAAAAATCATAACTTTACTAAGTATTCCTCATGTGACCTTGTCAGTATCAATTTTTTAGCCTAGAATCATGCTCAAAACAACTAGAACAGAAGTAATCAACATAAACATAGTCTCAAACACAGAAACAAACAAGAAAGATTGAATCTTGAAAACCTAGAATGCTAAATTAACAAACCCGGAATCCAAATCTTTAATCTTTATGATTAATTCCCCTTCCTTGCTCCTAAAATCGCCTCTGGTAATGCTTTAGACGGCAAGCAATTGAACTCTCCTTCATAATTGCATTCGAAATCTAATTAAAAGTCGATTAGGGTTTTTTCTCGGTTTATGACTCTCTCGCGTACCGCGAGAGAAGTGGCTTGGTCCTTCCGGTACCGCGAAGGTCAAAATAGTCGCGCCAGGTTATTAAACTCCTCGCGTACCGCGATATAACTTCAGCTGGTCTTCACGTACCGCGAGAGACCTAATTTTTAGATTTTCACTTTTATCTCTTGGGCTTCGTTCTCATGCTTGGGTTATTCGGTTTTTCACTCATTATTACCACGAGCACCTGAGAACATAACAATGACTTAATACGTAACAAAAACGACTCAAAAAAACACAAAACTAATTAAAACGACTCTAAAACAATGGAATATAGATGTGTCCGCTCCGCACCGCACCCTCCACTCCACTCCACACCACACCACACCACACTATATGATGTAGTGCAAAGCACACATCTTTATTCCACTGTTTTAGTGTCGTTTTACTTATTTTTGTATTCGTTTTGAGTCGTTTTACTTATGTGATGTATTTATATATGTATTACATATGTATAAATAACTAACTTTATATACAAGTAATTATATTTGTTTCAAAGATAATAATCAAATCCTATAGTTACGCATATACATTTGTGAGGTTTATAAAATGTTTGTATCGAAAGTAAATGTGGTGTTTATAAAATGATTGTACATATGAATATACATAATGTATAAAGTATCACGTCAAATCTCGTTTTCGTTAACTCATGCAAAGTAAAGTAAAATATGGTTAAATGAATATGTATGTATGTATAAGTAAGTAAAACAAGGTTTTATATGTTTATGAAGGTATGTCGAAAATATATATAATTTACTAAACTTTAATTATTATATAACAAGTCCTAGCAAATATACATGTATACTATGTCTATTCTAAAAAGTAGCTAATACTTAGTATCCTTAATTATACAAATTCGTATTAAAATAAATATTTAGGTTTCTTAATATAGATGCGTGTTCGACTCAAGTAAATACATATTACTAGTATAAATATGTTTGTATTGAAACTAAGTATCTATAGTTCATAAGTACACGGTTGAGTGATAATAAATATAAGCGTAACTATAATAATTAGTAGGGGCAAAAATAATACTCATACTATTAATGAAAGTATTTTTAATCATTAATAATATTAGTGTAAATATAATATAAGTTTTAGTAATGCTAAAGAATAACAGTGCTAATACTAATATAAGAGTTATGCCATTTATAACACGTTAACCATATGTGTAGTATTTAAAAATATTGTTAAAAATAATAATATTAGAGTTAGTAGTGGTACTAGTGTTAACAATAGTAATAATAATAATAGTAGTTAATATAACGTTTTTAATAGCAATAACGACTTTTGTAATATTAGTATTAGTAATATGAGTGTAAAACGAATTGTAAGTTTTAATAGTTGAAAACAAAAATAATGAAAATAATAATTATGGTAAAGAAAAACTTATAACATTGTGAAAAAGAAAAAAAAAGTGTTAATAATAATAATAGTAATATCAATAAAATTAAAATAATAGTATTATATTATTAAAATACTAAGGTTCATAAATGATAACCTGTAGGTTTTGATATACATATATATTTTTATATTTCTAATTTCTAATTAATAAGTTTTACTTTTATAGCTATATATATTGCATTTATAGCATATATAAATCAATGACATAATAATGTAATATTTATAAGTTATAATAAAAATAATAATAATATTAATACACTTTTAATAATTAGAAACTTGCATAATATTACTATAAGTTAGTTATAAATTAGCTATTAAAAGTTTTTATAATCAAGTAAAGTTATAATGGTAATGGTTATATTATTATGACATTAAAATGCTAATATTTATAAGTAAGTGTGTATAAAACTAAAGGTTGTAAATTTTATTATATGCATATATACACTTCAGAATGGGGTGAATAGAGGTATATGTTTATAACTATAACTATCTAGATAATGCATGTTATCATAAATTTATAGAGGTTATAAAAACTCTTTTTTTTTTAATTTATATCTATTATTGACGGCTTTTATATGTTTCGGTTTCAAATTAATTATATAAGTTTATACATACGTATATTTATATCTCTAAACAATGAGTTTTAGATTTATAATTACTTGTATATGTATGTGTACATGTATATATATATATATATTATATTTTTCTTTTTGTATGGACGGAGACCCGGTTGTTTACAAATGCTCGAACTAGGTTCGGTTTTACATCTATATCCCGGGATGGAGTCGGTTTAGCTCAACTAACTATTACACACGTTTACATACAAAACAATATAGTTTACAAAATAAATACGAAAACATGACGCATGTTTATACCTCACTACTCGTACACGAACCCGCTCGTTTAAAGACCCGTTTAGAGAACCCGCTCCTTATTTATGTCGTTGACCGTCTTTGACCCGAGTTGAGACCGTGACTGTGACCAAGCCAACCACCATAAACTGTCCAACGGTGATGCCACACTCCGGAATGGAAACACGGCCACCAGAACGCCGCCGGAAGGCTGGTCGGAAACGTTAAAATGAAAGACAAGTCAACAATCTATAGATTTAGGCTCGAAAAGAGGAAAAGAAACTTACTAAAAAAAAGAATGCTCGTCGGAACCCGTGTCTGCTGTCACCAGAAAGCCGCCTAACACCAACACTTACTACTGTCGGACCTCACCTGAGCCACCATTAATGTCGCTAGGGCGGAACCCTAGCGCCGCCGCCGCCGTTGGGAACCACCTGACGCCGCCGTTAGAGGTGGAGGCCACCAAGACCCGTCGCAGGTTACGGGAAGACAGCCGGAGAGCCGCTGTCGGCCTCCCGCTCTCTGCATCCGTCTCTCTCTCTCTCGTATTTGTGTGTCTAGGTTAGGGTTTGTGAAATGAAGAAATTTAGTGGTGAAGGAGAAGGGGATGAGATGAATATGATGGAGGTTGTTATGACGATGCCGCCACCGTGGCTTCGCTGTGGGGGTGGTCGGAGGTCGGCCGAAAGAGAAGGCTCCCAACCACTCTCTGTCTTTTGCACACATATGATTTAGGGCTTGAAAAATGATAATAGGTAAATGGAGGTTTGAAATTTGAAGAGATCGTAGGTGATAATGAAAAGAATGATGAGGTATAAGAAAAAGACATTGCATTGGAATTACAAATATTTTGTCAGATTATTTTTGTTGGAAACAAGATTTCTCAAAAGATATCATCAGATTTTTTTGAAACGAGATATCATCAGATTGTCAAAAGATTTTGAAAGCAAAACTCAAACTTTGATTTCTTATTAAGATATATGAATAAATAATTTATTTATATAGGGATTTAGGATAAGAAAGTAAAAAAAAAAACAGTCTAAATTACACTAGTTTCTGCGTATCGCGTATCTTTTCAAGTCTCCGTCATTTAAACTAAATTTGAATTTTTGTCTTATAAATCTTATAATAATAAGACGCGGCTAATAAATATAGTTTAAATATTTATCTCATAAGATTACCGTTTCGCCTGCTGTCCAAGCTGGTATGCGTCGACCACGCGTGTCTCATACGCGTACGCCTAAACAAATGTTTCGCGCTCCGTTAATTTCTATTATTTATAAATAATAATTTTATTAACTATAATAATAAATAACTATGTATTTTTATTATGTTATTTCTAAAATAGTAGGATATTGTTTGGTACCGCTCGTTCACATGCGTTTGCTCCAGGTAAAACGTGTCACCTTTCGAAGTTAGTTATGGCGTGCTAAATAATAATTATATTAATATCTTAATATGATAGATATAAAAGAAATACTTGTTTACATTATTATTTAATTATACCGGATCTAGCAAGACCCGTTGATTTCTGTACCGACAGTTGTCGCTGTCGAGCATCAAACGTCGCATATCTCACGTAAACTCCTAATCGGTCGCCTGAATTAAATAATAGTATTTATTAATATTATATATTTGAAACTTGACGTCTAAATATTTTATCGCGTCGGATAACCGGTAATAACTCGTACTAGCGAGTTAACCGTTCAAACAGTTCTCCGTGTAAACGGTTTATATAATTATATATTATATCGAATCGTGTAACGATCCGTCAAATATTGTTTAGCAGTTCATTTTGAATTAGGTTCGTATATTGGGCCTTTAGTTGGGCCGTTAATGGGCCGAGTCTGTTTGTCTACAGTTGGGCCAATTTAATGGGCCTAGCCCATTAGTGTGATCATAATGTGTTTATTGTGTTCTAAACAGTAGCCCAAAGTGTTCGACTTTGCTATTCAATAATTCAAGTATCCAAGTAAGTAGCACGTAATTAAATAATAAAAAAAATCAGGCCCTAAATTTGGGGTTGTTACAGTCTCCCCTTATTAAAGAAATTTCGTCCTCGAAATTTAAGCTTTTGTTACTTTCTAAAGTTTGATTATTAATCTCGACAGTAATGTAAGTTTTTAAACCACTTGACGAACTCGGAGGGAATAGAGATTTTTAAATCAAGGTTCCAAGGGTAAACAATGATAATCAAAACTTAAAAGTTTAACCGGACAAGACATGAATAGCCTTCGGCTATTTGAGAGTTAGTGGAAACAATTCCAATGGTTTGTTGAAATGAAATAGACGGTTGGTTTTATCATATGAAGTCGTTATTCTGGCTAAGGGGCTCATATAAAATTTTAAAGTGTAGGTTTAGGTAACTTAATGAAGAAACAACTGATCTTGAAATGTGGTACGATTTGAATGATTTATTATTCTCAAATGAGAGAAAGAATAGGTACTGATATATGCAATAGCTTGAGATAGGGTCATGAAAATCAAAGATGGCAAAGGATGTTGTAGACGATCCATACTCGGGGGGTACCATGTAATTATCAGGATTTAGTTCTAAATGGTTTTCGATAATTGTTGCTGCTAAGAGAAAGAAAGGATGCAAGCGTATGTTGGATATCTTAGGCAATAGATCACATATGTAATGCTGATTATTTCTCCTAGATATAGGTTATGGGAGTAAAAGTTAGACAAGGGACTAATAGGATCATTTCTCCTAGATATAGGTTATGGGAGTAAAAGTTAGACAAGGGTCTAAAAGGATTATTTCTCCTAGATATAGGTTATAGGAGTAAAAGTTAGACAAGGTCTAAAAGGAGTTTGATTGGGTAGATCACTTGAAAGACTATGTATAATAGTTCGAAATCAGGAAGTTGACCGTTTGTCGCAAGGAATTGGCGTCTTGGTACGTTCGTATTTACAGAACATAGGAGTCTTGTCGATATAAAACAAGAGATTCTCACTGAAATGCGATCTGTTGAGAGGGTTTATTGGTTCAATCGAATTCTTTGGGAGTAAGTATGACATTTTCTTCTGCAGCATCCTTGGTGTTGAGGGGAAAGGCTTGAGGTGTGTTGATATTAGTTGTCTAGGTAGTGAAGTAGACATATATGACATGGAAGAAAATTTCATGAAAACAGGGTTTCTCGAAACTGATTTTGGGCTTGCTAAGTCTATTTTGTTGATAACTCTTAATATAGATTTGTCTTCGATCAGTCGGTGGCTAGATCTTCATGGCGTAGTTATCGATTAGTCAGCATGGAGACAATAGAGTTTAATGAAGTCGACAATTGTGTAGTCGTCGGCTTCTAGGGTTTCTCTGAATGGATGTATAGTTATTCAATTAGGATGAGAAGAAATTTGAAAATGGGTTTCAAAATGGATTTGTTTGCTTGGAATTCCTAACTGTCGAAAGGGTGTATAAGCCTACCCGAAAACCGTACGTTTATAAGCGTTCATTTAATTATTTTATACCTTTGTAGGCACGTATGACCCCCTATATGTCCAAACCATTAAATATACTAAATTTATAGATTATTAAGTTCATAAAACTGATTCATAACAACTTATGGCTCGAAACTTTAAAAAAATAGTAAAAACCATCGAAAAACCGTCGAAAATGAATTTCACAATATTGTTTACTCAAAAATGATAATTTTATCAACCAACTTACAAACTCAGAATTCCAATTCCTAAATAAAGAGTTTCCCAACAAGAATCTCCCAAAAGCGTTTTTCTAAACGACCGCACGATTTAAAACGAGTTTAATAGCCATAAATTGGGGAAAAAAATAGTTAAACACCTCATAAAATTATAAAAATTTACAGGAAACTTTCTAATACTAATATAAACATATAAAAAATATTGATTTAGGTGCAGGTCCCTAATTACTATGAAACATGTTTAACGTGTGTAAAATAAACCAGGAACTATTTAAATTTTTAATAATTAGTGAATCTGATCAAAATTTGAGTTTTACAAATTTTAGGACTTACAAATAATGTATTAATACTATATAAAATCGAATTTCAAAGTTTATTTAATAATTATTGGGAATTTAGTTTATTTTTAGACAATTAAATGCACTAAAAATATAAAAATACAGAAAATAATTATATAAAAATTATTTTTATACCTTATGAGTCATAACTTACCGTATAAAAATATAACTTAGAAATGTTGAGGTAATTTTAATTATTTAAGAATATATATCATTTAAACGCGTTACAACAATGGTTAATTAAGTAAAAGTAACAAAATAATATAATAGTTATAAACTTTTATTTTTCTAGAAAATTTTGTCTTATATAGCTTAAATAGTATGGGTTTCCAATGAAAGTGAAAATTTTAATTTTATCAAGATTTAGGTAATGGTTTTGATGTATATGGTACTAGTTGTTGGACTTGGGTGTACAACATGGATTCAATGTCAAGATGGACTTTCACATTATGAGGGGTAAGAAATTGTTTTTGAACAACATAGAAGTCCAAGCCTTCGATCTTCGCTCCAATATACTAAGGGTAGAGGAAGGGATTACAATTGTTATCACCTTCAGCACCAGTGGGGTGAGCTTCAGTAAATTAAGAATAATATAATTGATTACAATTGAATAAGGAAGGGATTTTCAATTGTTAATGGAAGGGATGTATTAAGAGTGACTGCTTCATCAGGTGTCGTCTAAAGACATGAGAGACGAGAATAATCTTCGTTGTTCCGGGTTAACTGATGCTTTCGCCAGGCTTAGTCCAAATTTCTTCCGCTTTTTCAAGAAAATAGGAACTTAGATAGGGAATCTAATTAGTGAAGTAATGAAGTTAGAATATGACTAGCGTTTGATAATGGGTCAGCAAATGTGTTGTTAAGGATAATATAGTTGATATATGAGGATGTGAAATTGAAACAACGTGGTTGCAACAATGTTGTTCATGAGTGATCTATGATAACTTATATAATAGAGTCAAAGGAATTAAAAGAAGAAGTTGCTCAATTATCATGAAATAGCACAGTTGAGTCGAGTTTCTAAAGAAAGTGTTGAATTTAGAAAGATACAATGGTTAATTTAGTTGATGAATGTCTCCTCGTCAAGGGTTGTTTTAATTTAAGAAGAGTTTTATGTTTGTGGCTTACACATATGGAGACCCGATAGGATTTCCTAGAATTCACATGTGCATGTAAGCTCTCAATTACGTGATATCAAGTGTAATTGTTAACTTACTCACAAGATCACTCTAGTAGTCTCCTAGCATAGTCATATTGTATGCGTGCACCAAGGTTATTTCAAGTGTCGACGTGGAAGTGATCGTCCTATAATGTACTTATGAGCTGAGGTCCTTAAAGTTATGTCTCAAGGAACTTAAGTTCTCCAAATGTACTAAAATGTAATCAAAGCTTAGTATTTTCGAAGTCCTAATGGTGAGGATCCTTAAGGTGTTCTCGGTTAAAGCCTAGGAATCATAAGGGAAACCTAATTCGCTAAAACCGCTGGCTCTGATGCCAATCTATCACAACCCGACCAGGGGGCTAGGCGTGATGATCGAATACCAAAATAAAACACACCGGAAATAACGTGACATATAATTTATAAATGTCATTGGTCCAACTAAGTCAAAATATACATTACAAAGGTTCATATCATCTATACACTAACTAAAGATAAATTAAAATAATGTATTCTATCTTCTCATCAAAGCTTTCTCGGGTGGATTCTATGGCTCGGCATAAGTCTTCTAAAGTAATCATCTATTTTCAAGCAGGCTCGTGTCTAGGTTGCTAATTTCCAATCTCGAGAATGGTACCTGAATACATGCTTAAAAATATTGTGTCAACTAAAAAGTTGGTGAGTTCACGAGTTTAGTTAATAGAGCATGTATATTGAGAATCCAAATATGTATGGTGTAGAATTAAACAAGTTCACAATCAACCATGTGCCCACAACCTGTGGACATCTAGAAATAATAATATTCCCCTAACCCATACCCCTTATTGTTATGGGTCTAATTACTCATGCTGCCAACATAAGTTTAAAACTGTTAAACGAATATATGTCACAAGATATTTATCATCATTATATGATTATCATTCCATGGGAGGTTGTCCCGGTTACGTTAGGCCCATGGTGTGCGGGGGTTTCACCAGATAGTACTACCCATATATTCGCTGGCTCCAAAGGAGTTAATAATTGTGTGCTAAAGTTCGGGGATTCGTTATGGCAGCTAAAAATGGCCTTATTTAATTTATACACCAAGTATGTAAACAAAACAGAAGCATGTAATCACCCCAAAAAGTTTAATTAAAAGAGGAGGAAAAGCACATGAACTCACCTGGTATACATGTATATGCCAAATCAATATGCTAAAGTTGCAAGCTTGCTATCGAGTATGCAGTTGTTAAGACAAATCATAATTATAATCGTGACATTAGTATACCATACTAGAGTAATGTTATTAACCGTGTGGTTGAGCTCGACCGATTCGTTAAAGTGTTGGGTCGTTTGGTAAAAGTCTCTGGTTTAAAACCTTCGTTTATTATTCTAATAGTTGTACTATAAAAGTGTTGGTTTGACTTAATATTCGTGTATAATGGTAATGCTTGTGTATATGTTCTAATGAAAGTAGTAAAATAATGTTTCGACCCGAATCAACGTAATACTAAGTATTATAATAATGGTTCGATTCAAATAAGGTAACACTAGGCATTATTTACTTATGTGATGTATTTATATATGTATTACATATGTATAAATAACTAACTTTATATACAAGTAATTATATTTGTTTCGAAGATAATAATCAAATCCTATAGTTACGCATATACATATGTGAGGTTTATAAAATGTTTGTATCGAAAGTAAATGTGGTGTTTATAAAATGATTGTACATATGAATATACATAATGTATAAAGTATCACGTCAAATCTCGTTTTCGTTAACTCATGCAAAGTAAAGTAAAATATGGTTAAATGAATATGTATGTATGTATGTATAAGTAAGTAAAACAAGGTTTTATATGTTTATGTAGGTATGTCGAAAATATATATAATTTACGAAACTTTAATTATTATATAACAAGTCCTAGCAAATATACATGTATACTATGTCTATTCTAAAAAGTAGCTAATACTTAGTATCCTTAACTATACAAATTCGTATTAAAATAAATATTTAGGTTTCTTAATATAGATGCGTGTTCGACTCAAGTAAATACATATTACTAGTATAAATATGTTTGTATTGAAACTAGGTATCTAGAGTTCATAAGTACACGGTTGAGTGATAATAAATATAAATGTAACTATAATAATTAGTAGGGGCAAAAATGATACTCATACTATTAATGAAAGTATTTTTAATCATTAATAATATTAGTGTAAATATAATATAAGTTTTAGTAATGCTAAAGAATAACAGTGTTAATACTAATATAAGAGTTATGCCATTTATAACACGTTAACCATATGTGTAGTATTTAAAAATATTGTTAAAAATAATAATATTCGAGTTAGTAGTGGTACTAGTGTTAACAATAGTAATAATAATAATAGTAGTTAATATAGCGTTTTTAATAGCAATAACGACTTTTGTAATATTAGTATTAGTAATATGAGTGTAAAACGAATTGCAAGTTTTAATAGTTGAAAACAAAAATAATGATAATAATAATTATGGTAATGAAAAATTAGTATTTATAACATTCTGAAAAAGAAAAAAAAAGTGTTAATAATAATAATAGTAATATCAATAAAATTAAAATAATAGTATTATATTATTAAAATACTAAGGTTCATAAATGATAACCTGTAGGTTTTGATATACATATATATTTTTATATTTTTAATTTCTAATTAATGAGTTTTACTTTTATAACTATATATATTGGATTTATAGCATATATAAATCAATGACATAATGATGTAATATTTAAAAGTTATAATAAAAATAATAATAATATTAATACACTTTTAATAATTAGAAACTTGCATAATATTACTATAAGTTAGTTCTAAATTAGCTATTCCAAGTTTTTATAATCAAGTAAAGTTATAATGGTAATAGTTATATTATTATGACATTAAAATGCTAATATTTATAAGTAAGTGTGTATAAAACTAAAGGTTGTAAATTTTATTATATGCATATATACACTTTGGAATAGGGGTGAATAGAGGTATATGTTTATAACTATAACTATCTAGATAATGCATGTTATCATAAATTTATAGAGGTTATAAAAACTCTTTTTTTAATTTATATCTATTATTGACGGCTTTTATATGTTTCGGTTTCAAATTAATTATATAAGTTTATACATACGTATATTTATATCTCTAAATAATGAGTTTTAGATTTATAATTACTTGTATATGTATGTGTACATGTATATATATATATATATATTATATTTTTCTTTTTGTATGGATGGAGACCCGGTTGTTTACAAATGCTCGAACGAGGTTCGGTTTTACATCTATATCCCGAGTGGTTGGGATGGAGTCGGTTTAGCTTAACTAACTATTACACGCGTTTACATACAAAACAATACAGTTTACAAAATAAATACGAAAACTTGACGCATGTTTATACCTCACTACTCGTACACGAACCCGCTCGTTTAAAGACCCGTTTAGAGAACCCGCTCCTTATTTATGTCGTTGACCGTCTTTGACCCGAGTTGCGACCGTGACTGTGACCAAGCCAACCACCATAAACTGTCCAACGGTGATGCCACACTCCGGAATGGAAACACGGCCACCAGAACGCCGCCGGAAGGCTGGTCGGAAACGTTAAAATGAAAGACAAGTCAACAATCTATAGATTTAGGCTCGAAAAGACGTGAAAAGAGGAAAATAAACTTACTAAAAAAAGAATGCCCGTCGGAACCCGTTTCTGCCGTCACCAGAAAGCCGCCTAACACCACCACTTACTACTGTCGGACCTCACCTATGTCACAGCCCCAAAATCCACTAACGGAGTTTTACCGTTAGGAGCGTGACGTACCAGAATCTCAGTCATTAGTTACTTTGAACAACTCTATATGAGTTTAAGAAAACCACTAGTATTGCTCATAGTCACGATGCAACACTAGTAATGAAAACACTAATTTAATGTAAAACTTGCAGAAGCGAAAAGTTAGATGAAAAGTATGCATCAAAACAGTCGCGCCAAAAATAAACAATTCAACAATAAATAAAATAATTAGTTCTTGAGTTTGAAAATGATGGACTTCGAATGCATGCATGCCTTAGCTTGTGCTTGTAGCTTAATGACCTGAGAAAACATGCTAAAACGTGTCAACACTAGGTTGGTGAGTTCAAATGTTTCAATGTTTGTAAAGTTTACTAGATAAAACCATTTACAATTTATATCATAGGTAGCTAACCTAGTTACATGTTACTAAAGCGTTTCGACACCGAAGCTGACTGTTTATGTTTGAACTTGCCTCCGACCATGACTATCATGATCAATGGTTAGTGTTTAGGTCAATGTTACACCCGTTCGACTACCTGTCGTGTTAGCGCGACTAACGCGGGTGGGGCTTGTCAATGCCCAGTAGTACTACTCAAGATTACCTCGCTATCCCATATATTAAACGGCTCGATAAGTAAGGACTTGCATGATATGTTTGCGCTTAGTACAACAAGTGATATAATTGAAATGAAAAATCTAAATGTCCGTACACATGTTTTCTCCCCCAAGTTTAAATCATAAGAAAAGGGGCCGTGAAACTCACCTTAGAGTGCGTGCGAAAGAAAGCGAACTTAGAATCCTTGACGACTAACTACCACCTATAAACACCGGTTTATAAGTGTGTGTTTGTGCAAGACAATAGGAACCCTTAGTATCCAAACAATACTATTGTTTAAGTGTTTAGAAAAGTTTTGCAAGTTTGACTCAAGTTTGACCCGACGACCCGATGGTGACCCGTTTAGTAATTAAATGTTTGACTTGTATAAAAACACGCTTAGCACACAAATAATTCACGTTTCATGCTACCTAAGTCATAACTAACTTAGCATGGCAACTACGTCAACAATACACGTTACATTAATTTATTATTTTTAAAAATAATATAAACTCATATTTTTTTCAAATAAATCACATTATCTATAACACGTTCGTATCATCATTCCATGTCTATCTACACATGCTAATACATAATAGATTACCATAACACACAACATTAAGTTTAGACATCAAGTTTCAAATTACAAAGTTTCCACTTTTAGTAACCTATGATCTAAGCATGCTATTTGTATCCAACACTTTAACAATCATTAATACAATTATACTAACATACTAGAGTCAAATAATAGCATCATACACACCTAGAAACCTTCACATTCAAAAATCATCTTTCAACAAAGTTTCCTCTTTTAGTAAGTCATCCATTACACGCTTTGTTTACACAATTAACACGTCTAATCAATCACAAATCTTTCAACTAATATAATTATAACTATATTAATCATAATCCACGTCTAGCATGCAATTCCTATACTTCACATAATCAACAATTCTCAATTTACACTTCGTATGGAAACTAGGGTTTCACATATTTTCATAAAATCATCATTACGACACAATACTACAAATCAATTAACCAATTCATCAATATATTTCGAAAATAGCAAGTTTAGATGAACTAGGGTTTCGATCATAAAAATCATAATGAAAAAGTGACGGAATTCGATGAAATAACTTACGTAGGAATGTTAGGAATGCCTAGACTAGCACGTATTCACTTCCGGATTCACGATTGAAGCTCGATCGAAGGCCCTATGACCACTTGAAGATCTCGGCTCAAAGAGAGGGGTGAGGGTTGGGATCGCGACGGCCAAGGAAGGAAAAAGGATTAGGGTTTAGTAATTTTTTTTTAAAGTTTATATATATCCTAATGGTATTCATGGGTTTTTTAATTTGGGCTTCAGGCTTAATTAAGGCCCATAAACTCTAATTAATTAACTAACACTAAATTAATAATTAACAATTTCGATTTTTATTTTTATAAAAACTAATATTTATAAAAATACTAAGTACGATTAATACACGATAAACACGTACGATAACCAGAAAATCCACATAATTCACGTAAAGTCACGTATCACATAAAATTCACATAATTTATATTAAATATAAATTATTAAATGTTCTTAATATTTATCTTAATTAATCACTAACGTTCCGGGTTAGACTCGAATGTGATCTGGTAATTCTACGGATTGCCGTTGTGTGTGAAATAACTGATACATTTAATTAACTTAATTAAATGTAATGACTAACTGGAATAACTGAGTTTACAATGGATAATGTTTGAACTAACGATGTTTGAGTTAACGGAGTTAACCTGAAATTGCCGGATGTCACAACCTGAGCCACCATTAATGTCGCTAGGGCGGAACCCTAGCGCCGCCGCCGTTGGGAACCACCTGACGCCGCCGTTAGAGGTGGAGGCCACCAAGACCCGTCGCAGGTTACGGGAAGGCAGCCGGTGAGCCACTGTCGGCCTCCCTCTCTCTGCATCTGTCTCTCTCTCTCTCTCGTATTTGTGTGTCTAGGTTAGGGTTTGTGAAATGAAGAAATTTAGTGGTGAAGGAGAAGGGGATGAGATGAATATGATGGAGGTTGTTATGACGATGCCGCCACCGTGGCTTCGCTGTGGGGGTGGTCGGAGGTCGGCCGAAAGAGAAGGCTCCCAACCACTCTCTGTCTTTTGCACACATATGATTTAGGGCTTGAAAAATGATAATAGGTAAATGGAGGTTTGAAATTTGAAGAGATCGTAGGTGATAATGAAAAGAATGATGAGGTATAAGAAAAAGACATTGCATTGGAATTACAAATATTTTGTCAGATTATTTTTGTTGGAAACAAGATTTCTCAAAAGATATCATCAGATTATTTTGAAACGAGATATCATCAGATTGTCAAAAGATTTTGAAAGCAAAACTCAAACTTTGATTTCTTATTAAGATATATGAATAAATAATTTATTTATATAGGGATTTAGGATGAGAAAGTAATAAAAAAACAGTCTAAATTACACTAGTTTCTGCGTATCGCGTATCTTTTCAAGTCTTCGTCATTTAAACTAAATTTGAATTTTTGTCTTATAAATCTTATAATAATAAGACGCGGCTAATAAATATAGTTTAAATATTTATCTCATAAGATTACCGTTTCGCCTGCTGTCCAAGCTGGTATGCGTCGACCACGCGTGTCTCATACGCGTACGCCTAAACAAATGTTTCGCGCTCCGTTAATTTCTATTATTTATAAATAATAATTTTATTAACTATAATAATAAATAACTATGTATTTTTATTATGTTATTTCTAAAATAGTAGGATATTGTTTGGTACCGCTCGTTCACATGCGTTTGCTCCAGGTAAAGCGTGTCACCTTTCGAAGTTAGTTATGGCGTGCTAAATAATAATTATATTAATATCTTAATATGATAGATATAAAAGAAATACTTGTTTACATTATTATTTAATTATACCGGATCTAGCAAGACCCGTTGATTTCTGTACCGACAGTTGTCGCTGTCGAGCATCAAACGTCGCATATCTCACGTAAACTCCTAATCGGTCGCCTGAATTAAACAATAGTATTTATTAATATTATATATTTGAAACTTGACGTCTAAATATTTTATCGCGTCGGATAACCGGTAATAACTCGTACTAGCGAGTTAACCGTTCAAACAGTTCTCCTTGTAAACGGTTTATATAATTATATATTATATCGAATCGTGTAACGATCCGTCAAATATTGTTTATCAGTTCATTTTGAATTAGGTTCGTATATTGGGCCTTTAGTTGGGCCGTTAATGGGCCGAGTCTGTTTGTCTACAGTTGGGCCAGTTTAATGGGCCTAGCCGCTCGGTTTGTAAACGAACCGAGTTCGAGCAGATCTTCACTCGGTTCGGTTCGTGAACAGTCCTAAAATAAAAGAATGATATTATCAATCGAACGATTGATAGCATGTGTTTAAATATATAAAAATATAAATAAATATATTTTTAAGATGATTTCACAAGATCAGGTTTTAAATTTATAAAATGATAATTATTTAACTTAAAACACACACAATAGACAAGTGTACATATCACAACGTAATATAGTTTGGGTAAGAACCAACTATCAAACCATGGACACGGATCCCGTACTCAACCTTCGCTATTGTCTGACTAGAATAATAAGTTGAAAAATGGGTTTTGTTTAAAAGGAAAATAAAAGTTAAGAAATGTAATTAGAAATATTATTATGTTTAAGGTGTTACTCTAGTTGTTATCCCTTGTTAATTAATGTTATATTTAAGGTAAGGTTGGTCATATCGATAGGGGAGTTGGTATGTCGTAACGGAATAGTGAATACGGTCGGCCTACTGTTCCTTAATGAATATAACGGACCCTAAACGGGATGTCAATTCCGTCGGTATCATCACATCTCATTATTCGGACTTATTATCCTTGTGACTGACGTACGTCTGGTCTTGTAACTTCTTCCGGTAAGTCGGAATGCACGACTTCCTCCAAATGTACTTTATGAACGCTCAGACCTCACTAATTATGTTCTTAAATAGTTGTCTGTACTTATAATATTATTTCAAATAAATAAGACTTTCCTTCTCAAGATCAAACCCCATGGCTCCCGCTAGAAGTCATCTGCAAGCCGATACGAGAGAAGTAGAGAATTACCGACATAAACCGCCCGGTCTGGTTAGGGCTCAAACGGCCTGCTGAAGACCAAAACCTCCAATCAATCCATAATATTAAATCTATACTAACCGGACGTGCTAGCATCAAGATTTGTATATAGACAGTACAAATATCTAATAAGCTTCCCAAACAAGAAGTCTTGCTTGAGTAACTCACAAGGTAACAGATTATTGGATTGATTTAAAGATCACTTATTCTGGTCTTTTTTAGATAACTTATAGTAAAGACTTTAAAAACATAACTTACTAAAAATACTTCATTAATTAATTAAAGTTCAACCAACTCGAGCAACATAAGAGGACTAGCCATAAATGACCATACAAGTGACTCCACTAACCCTTAGATAATGTGTGGAAGTGTTCCAACACCAAGGGAGAGTGGGTATAGGTTGCCTCTTGTTTTACTCGAACGAGAAGAATAAGTTCATATTACAACGCTTAAAAAAAGAAAACGCTAAATGGACCAAAACCGAGAGAGTTCCGGCTCTTAGCAGAGCACTAAGGCTCTTAGAATTTGGTAATGCACGGCCGTGCATTGGGATGCACGATCGTGCAAAGCACACATCTTTTGCACGTGAGGGAATCTGGCAGAGTAGGAAGGTACAGGGACATGTGGCGCCATTTGCACGGTCGTGCATTGCAATGCACGACCGTGCAAAGTCAAATTTTGACTATATGCTTTATTTTGACTTCTGGTTTGACTCCATGCGTCCTGTTTCATTCAATTGGCTTTCGAATGCTGATTTTGCCTTGTTTTTGGGTGTTTTCTTTATGTTTTTGTATGCAAGGGTTAATTATCATGTTGTAACACAAATAAGTGGATTAAGTATCATATCTTATCATATTCTCTATAATTTGTACCATTTATGAGGATAATTGTGCATGTAAAACATGTATAAATGATGGCATATCAACGATCCAAACGAAAAACAAAGTTTTAGTGTCCGACGACTCTCTAGGCGACACTCAGAGTGTCGCCCCTGAACATGGCGATAGTCTAAGAGCGTCGTCGTGGTGAATGGCGACACTCTCTAGGGTTTCTCAAGGGCAGTGGCGGCTGGCTTAGGGAACAAGGCTCAGGAGCTTATAAATAGGGTATTTGTATTCATTTGTCATTGTTGGTCTTTCTGTGAGCCACTACCCTGGGGGAGCTCACCCTGGGTGGAACTATGTAGTTTCTTTGTAAAAAATCAATGAAATTTATAGCTTTGGATCTTCTATTTATCTATCTTTTGTTGTTTGATTGCTTGTTTGGATCACGACCACCCGTCTCTACTTTTTTTTCTATAAAAAACGAGGTTGAAATCAAGATCAGGGGTTCCACATCGGTAACCATAACGGGAGCATAAATCAGTTAATTTTCCGGTCTTCATGAGTGGCTTCGAGGTAGTTGTTTGTTCATCCGACTGTCCAAAGAGCCATATGGCTTGGTAACCCTAGCTGAGAGCCAAGTCAACTAGATAATCTTAATCCGAATAATGTCCTAAGGAAGCGCTGGCATTTGCTGTTAGACTACCAGACTCTCATTAGGACAATAATCCGACCAAGGTGTTGTTCAACCCTTGTATTAACCACATCATTGATCTACTTATAAAATATTAATTTACCACCAAGTGGATTTTAGGCCAAGTGATATGTTGTTGATATGATTCAACCCTTTGTCTCGCTTTGTTGTCTCACTTGTTTTTACTTTTAAAAACCACTAGCCTTATTATTAGACTAAACACAAACAATAGTTAAGTATTGAGAGCTACCATGTGCATTGGTTATATACTTGGTTATTACCTAAACTATATTACGACGTGATAGGTGCATTTGCCTATTGTATGTAGTTAGTTAAAGTATTAATTATTTTATAAATTTTAAAAGGGGTAACTTTGTAGAATAGTAACCAAGTTTCAAAAGTGTTCCAATTAGGTCACTTAATACGCATTTTACACGGTATACATATTTCTAACTTAACACAACACACATCAACTATTCTGTAGTTCTAACTTAATACAACGCATTTTACACAGTATTCATATTTCTAACTTAAAACCAGATAAATTATGTTAAAATATATACCCTAAATATATCATATTTCTAACTTAACACAACACACATCAACTATTTGCTTCATTTGCTAAATATTTTCCGTACACAAAAGCCTAACATCAGAACTCCTACGATCTATGTGGAATATTATGGATCAATTTTCAAGAAGTGACAACTCTCATTACCTGGCCTACAACAAATGAGGCAAGACCCAAGCGAAGTTTTCCGAAGTAATGGTTGTTTTATTATTCGCAATACGGTAGCTATCGTCTCGGTGGCTAACTTTGATCATAAAATATTTCGATCACAAAAAAGAGTCGCAAATATCAGTAGTAGGAGTTGGTAAATTTTTATGTCCCTAGTGGACCGGGTCATATGGTTTCTACGTTTCACATTGAAGTTTGATATCGTAATTTTTGGTGTCTTGTTAGATTGATGTGGAAATTGATTTCTATATAATTATTTATTCAATAAACGGTTCCTTTGCATTTCATTTCTCATGAACGTTCAGTTACAACTTAAAGAAAACAATCAGGTAAGTATATTTATCCTCGATGACATGAGATTCAGTCTTGACGGATGATTGATTCAAATGACTTGAAGATCGTATAATAAGCCTTTTCAGTTGGATGAAACGAATCCCAGAAAACGTACTTTGAGACATCAGAGCACACCACGGACTCTCTATTGCAGAGGAAGTCGGCTTATACAAGTCCACTGCCGCAACAACCTCGATGAACCTCTTCAAAATCTTGTATAACAAGTCAACACATTTCAACAATAATGTATTCCACAAATAACCAAAATCTAACTTCCTCCTACTTTGTTGTTGATCTATTATATGAACTAGTGTCTTCATTTAAAAAGTTAATTATATTTAAAATGTTAAATAAGACCTGATTAGTATGAATATGTATGGTTACCAGTTTGAACGTTTCCTTGAATCATGCTAATGATAGGGTTGTATATATCGAGTGTCCCTTGTTTGAAGAGTCTTGAGATTATTCTCCAACAACTGATTGTAATCCCTTGAAACGGAATTGAAACGTTCAATGCATTGACGACCTGAAATAGGGTCGTTCGAGTTGAGAGTAATGATTGCAGGCAAGCATCCAACTGGTGGCGTACCAACCACCCCTATTCCTTGCACCCTCATCCAACAACTCCTACGTGCACAACAAAATTAGATATTATCATCATCTGTCTTTTTGTATTTCCAATATGTTTAGGTAAGGATAAGATTAGAAGCAGTGTTTTTAGACCGGACCGGACCGGCCGGTCGGACCGGGAACCAGGCACATAACCGAACCGGTTGTGTGTAGTTGAAACGTTTTCGTTTGAACCGGCCGGTCACCGGTCGGACCGGATTTCAATTCTATTTATTTATTATTTTGTTATTTTTCCTTCAAAAACTCATTTTCTTATTAATTACTATTCCAAGTTACATATTTTTTTATTTAAGCCTTCATATGATATTAAATTTGTAAATTCACATCAAAATAAAAGGTGTTTTATATTTTGTATTTATATGCATATTTTTTATTTTTATATTATTTATGACGTCACCCAATTTTTAAGTCCGGTCCAACCGGTTCAACCAATGAGTCTCTAAGACGACTGCTTTGCGCTCTGGTCCATTTCTAAAAAACACTGATGAATAGCCTATCTTTTGCAAACTTGCATATTTATATGATTTCTTCTTCTTCGTGATAAGATTATTTTATTAGGAAACAACGATTGAAAGATACCCATAAATGAGTTAGTTGTGTAGGTCCCCGGAGCCTCGTCACGCAGCGAAAATACACGGACCTGTTCTGTGATTTGTGTGGGAACCAAGAAACGAGACAGAGAAACACACGAACATAAAGAAGAGAATCAACACAACAACGATACGTAATCCATAACAACGAAGTCATCTCACATTACATACCGTAGAAGTACACATCTCTCATCTACGCTCACGGTCCGGGGGTCGGGAGAGCTCGTCCCGACCCGGACACCTCTCAACCTAGTTTCAGAGTTCCACCTACAAATGAAGACAAGTCTTCTATTTATAGGGGCAGGAACACTACCTGCGTACTTGTCTAAGTACGCAGGGTTTGGTCATGCGTACTTATTAAGTACGCAAGGCAAAATCCTTGCGTACTTACTAAGTACGCAAGGCAAAAGCCTTGCGTACTTACTAAGTACGCAAGACCAAACTGGTGAACAAGCTAAGTACGCAGGAACACCCTCCTGTGTACTAGCCTAGTACACCGATACATAGAAGTTTACCTATAGTTACAAAAACATGCTTCTACAAACTCCCTCTTAACTATAGCATCAAATTCTATCTATCACTAACACTGATAATCGTCAGTTTACAAAGAATGTCCTAACAGACTCCCTCTAAACTAATGACATCAAGTGTCTTCTGGCGAGACTTGATCTTCTGGCATTCCACTTGAGATCTTCAAATCTTCAAACTTCAGTATTCAGTTGCCGAGTGATGACAAACCCGACTCTCTCTTAACTGTAGCTTTCATTGTAGACCAAACCAAGTGCTTCAATAAGAACCAACTAACCCATCACAACTCATTGTAGTTCATCCTCTCAGTAGTAGCTTGCTCCACCCTAACTTAGAACTCTGAGTCTGACAATGTCTTCCTAACCAGGTAACAATAGTAGACTAAGACAACTCCAAATCAGCTGGCATATGATAGAGAGTTTGAATTTCCAATAACCTGCATCAAACTAATCAGCTCCCATAGGAATTCCAGTAAGATAAACTTAAGTCTTCACACCAGATGTGTCCAACTCTATCCTGTATCTTCACGAGTCAACCAAATTCCCGAAGATGTTCATTTCCAATATCCCCTTTCAGTTTAAGCTCCATCTGACTAGACCAGAAACAAGGGTATGTTTCCTATCCCATCGGCCAATGATAAAAGGTTCCATCTTCAACTAATAATCCAACGAATATCCAGCTTCATCTTGAAAACACATGATATAATCAAACACAAAAAATATAGTTTACACGAGAAATCACGGTTGATGATACATCCCCCCATTTCTCTCTAAACTATGACCAGCTTCATCATCATTTCACTCAAATCCTCAAAAAGCACAACTGGCCAACTCTAGGATTTTATTCTTTTATTTATTTGCAAAGATCCAAAACAGCAAATCCTTGGGTTCAAGTTGTTCCAGTATTCATCCCCTATTAAAGAAGTATCCCGGATACTCGTAGCCCACATATTCAGGTTTGAATACCTAAACAAGATGATTCTTTTTCCAAAAGACCCAAAGCAGCCACATCTTCACAAATAGAACGAGACTTTTAACCGATGACGACCCAATTGCTCCCATTAGTTCAGCATTCATACCCTATTAAATAAGTATCCCGGATACTCGTAGCCCACATTTTCAGGTATGGACACTTAAACAATGTATGACAGGTGGTATCATCCAACAAAAATCTCGTCCGTGTTTCGCCAAGCCACATCGTATACAAATTCTGATCCGGAAAAACCAAAATTATTATCTTCTCAAAAATGGCCCGAAACACGCGTACAAATGATCCCTAAAAAATTTGGCCAAGGAAAGTTTTCCCACCAAAAAACTCTTACGTACATTTTTTATTTGAATCCCAGATGCTAGTTCATGCGTATTTAGTAAATACGCACATAAGGGTGTTGCTGCGTATTTAGTAAGTTCACAAAGCCAAGCACCCATGCGTACTTGTTAAGTGCGCATAGAAATGCTCTTGCGTACTTAGCTAAGTACGCAGGTCATTTCTCATGCGTACTTACTAAGTACGCAGGGCTAACCCATGCGTACTTAGCAAGTACGTAGAAAAGGTGATTCTGCATACTTGTTCAGTACAGCAGTGTTCTTGACGGATCTTGAGGAGAATGCTCGAAAAGTGATGGATCTGAGAAATTGATGCTTCCAAAAGCTTAGAAATCATCATCTAACAAACCCTTAGCCTTCCAAACACCAAATGAAGTGATAACAAACTCAGATTTAAGGATTTTTGGTCAAAAAGTAAGAACTAAGAAATGCTCCAAAAACCCTAAAACACGAAACTGGAACACAAATCAACGAACACCGAGGCTCTGATACCACTTGTAGGTCCCGGGAGCCTCGTCGCGCAGCGGAAATAACACGGACCTGTTCTGAGATTTGTGTGGGAACCAAGAAACGAGACAGAGAGACACGAACATAAACAAAATATAATGAAACGATACGTAATCCATAACATAGAAGTCATCTCGTATTACATACCGAAGAAGTACACATCTCTCATCTACGCTCACGGTCAAGGGTTCAGGAGAGCTTGTCCCGACCCGGACACCTCTCAACCTAGTTTCAGAGTTCCACCTACAAATGAAGACAAGTCTTCTATTTATAGGGGCAGGAACACTACCTGCGTACTTGTCTAAGTACGCATGGTTTGGTCATGCGTACTTGACAAGTACGCAAGGCAAAAGCCTTGCGTACTTACTAAGTACGCAGGACCAAACTGGTGAACAAGCTAAGTACGCAGGAACACCCTCCTGCGTACTAGCCTAGTACACCGATACATAGAATTTAATCTATAGTTATAAAAACATGCTTATACAAGTTGCATATTCGTATACACGCAATTCTAGATTTATGTGCCTTATCAATTTTCACGCACATCCAATTTACTTTCATTGAACAATATTGCCACGTATCAGGTGACACTTTTTCATTGATTTATATTTTTTTTGGTGTGGCCTACAAAAGTATAGTTAGATGTATAGATCAAGTAGTTGAAGCCTACATGTGCATAGAAATATTATAAAAATCAATATATGCAAATAAATGATGTAGGGTTTAATAACCGTGTTTATATTTCATGTTGTGTGCGTTTTAGTTAGTTTTGTATGTATCTTTGTGCAGTTTTATGTGTGTTTGTGGTTGTGTCTACCTCCCAGTTTTTAAGTGCTAATTGAGCGGATAACAGATGTGAAACAGTTGGATGCAAAGCACGAGAGATTAAAAAGTCAAAAAGTCAAAAAGTTAAATTCCTGTATTTTATGGTCTTCGCGACACGCGAAGACCTGGGCTTCAAAGTTCACGACACGCGAAGATCTCCAGAGGCGCGCCCGACTAGTTTGTTCTTCGTGCTAAGCGAAGAACTGGGTTAGCATCTTCGCGACATGCGAAGATGTGTTTTCACAGAACTTTTAGCCTAATTCGGGTTTTAATCTCTATCAGCCCCCATTCTGACCTATCTTCGACCACAGCCGTTCTAGAGCTTCAAGAGGGCGAATTCCATCATTCTTGGGTCGATTGTTCTTAATATTTCATGATTGTAAGTCCTAGTACATTAGATTTGATTATTGTTATGAGTATGAGTGGCTAAATCTCTTGTAGTCCTCTTTGGGTCTAGGGTTTTGTGAACACTTGTGAATTCTTGTATGATTAGCTTGGTTTGTAATCTTGATTGGCATGTTAAGCCATATGATTTCATTTATTGATTGAATGCTTTAAACTTCATTGATTAATTTCGAATTGTTGTTCAAGTCTCAATAGTCTCGGGTTTCTTTACATCGGGGACAATTTGGGTGTTAGATTATAGTTGGTTTGTCATTGATGGTTGTATCAGAATAAGTTTTATTTACAATGGGTTCTCATGTTGTCACTGAATTCAATTGAACCGTATGATTATGTCTATGTAATTGCTTGCTAATTATCTTGAAGGAACTTGTTTTTGCATACCTGAACCCCGGAGAGGATTACCTCTCTCATTATTGTTTTAAACCCAAATCTAAATCAGTTTAATATTGTAACAAAGTAACACTTTCCACATACTCCTCGTGGATACGATAGTCTACTTACCCTTACTATTTAAGGTGTTTAAGCATTGTTTTTGATTGACCAAAGGACATTGATGAGCATTATGTCAGTGATGATGAACCCGAACCGATTCCGGTTACACGGGTTGCTTTTCCAAAAGAACCACCTTTTCCTAAAACATCATCTACTGTTGATAATGGGGGAATGGTGCCTCCAAGGGTGCCATTCCCTGCTTATTTAGTGAATGCAGGTAAACAGGTGGCGGTCAAGAAGCGAGGTCCTTAATAAGAGGAAATCTGGGAACTCTTCAAACATGTAAAAATTAATATACCGCTTCTTGATGCAATTAAACAGATACCAGTCTATGCTAAGTATTTGAAAGACTTGTGCACTCAGAAAAGGCATCACAAAATTCCTAAAAATCTTGATCTGAATGCACGAGTTAGTGCTATTTTGATTGGTTCTCTTCCACCTAAACTCCAAGAACCAGGAGCGCCCATAACTTCTATACAAGTGGGTGATTTCAAAATGAGCAAGGCGTTGTTGGATCTTGGAGCAAGTGTGAGCATCCTTCCTGGAAGTTTGTATGACTAATATGACTTTGGTCCTCTACGTCGAGCCAATACCACCGTGGTGTTGGCGGATTTGACCCCTAAACTTCCAAGAGGGATGGTTCGTGATGTGATAGTGAAAGTGGATCAATTCTACTATCCAGTGGATTTCTTGGTTCTTGACTATGTGCAATCTGAAAAGGTCACTGAACCAACTGTCATTTTGGGTCGACCCTTTTTAGCCACATCCCACTCTTTGATTGACTGTCGCTTAGGTACAATTGACATGACATTTGGCAATAGAAGGGTCTATTTGAATATCTTTTCAAATGAATCTAACCCTCTGCCAAGTGATGAATGCTTTATGGAAGACATCACTGACGGATGCTATCCTCATTCTGAGGATGAATCCACAGAGGAGTGTTTTGTTTGTGACATGGGTGAATAGGAACTGGAGCTTGATTTCAAGGAAGAAGAAAAGCTTGCTAAAGCTCTAGCGGTGAAAGATGGTAGACCTCCATGGACACATCATGTGGAGAGTCTACCAATAGAGATTGACTCGGAGCTACAACCATCACTTGTAAGCCCCCCAAAGGTAGAGTTGAAGGACCTCCCCAAAAACCTAAAGTATGCATTTTTGGGGAGGGTGAGACTCTACTTGTCATCATTGCATCCAACCTGGATGAAGAGCAGGAGGAAGCACTACTGAAGGTGCTTCAAGATTACAAAGCTGCAATTTGTTGGACCATTGTGATTTGAAGGGTGTTAGTCCCTCTATTGTGATGCACAAGATCATCACAGACACGGATGCCAGGCCCTCACGGGATACACAACGTCGTCTCAATCCAAACAAGCGTGAAGTTATCAAAAAGGAGGTTTTGAAGTGGTTGGACGCCGGGATCATCTATCCCATTTCTGACAGTCCATGGGTGAGTCCAACCCAAACTGTGCCCAAGAAAGCAGGTATACAGGTAGTGACAGGTGATGATGGTGAGCAAATTACCACTCGGCTGGTAACCAGGTGGCGTGTGTGTATTGATTACCGGAAACTAAATGCTGCCACCTTAAAGGATCACTTTCCTTTGCCATTTATTGACCAAATCATTGAGAAGTTATCAGGTCAGAAATTTTACTGCTTTCTAGATGGTTACTCAGGTTATAACTAAATAGCCATCCATCCTGATGATCAGGAAAAGACCACCTTCACATGCCTTTATGGTACCTTTGCCTTTAGGCGGATGCCATTTGGGTTATGCAACGCCCCGGTCACCTTTCAAAGGTGTCTGATGAGTATTTTTTTGGATATGGTCGGGGAGTCGCTTGAGTCTTTATGGATGACTTTTCAGTTTTTGGCTCATCTTTTGACTTGTGTTTAAATGAATTATCTAAAGTTTTGCAACGATGTGAAGAAACTAATTTGGTTTTAAGTTGGAAAAAGAGCCATTTCATGGTTCAAGAGGTTATTGTTTTGGGGCATGTGGTGTCAAGTCGGGGGATTGAGGTAGACAAATAAAAATTAGTGTTATTTCAACATTACCTCCCCTGATGAATGTCAAGGGTGTGCCCTCTTTTCTAGGGCATGCCGGGTTTTACCGTAAGATTATTAAGGGATTTAGTGTCATCACAAAACCTTTATGTAACTTACTTCTTAAAGATGTGCCTTTTGAATTTGATCAAAATTGTTTAAATGCTTTCCATGTTTTAAAAGATCAATTGGTACAAGCCCTAATTTTGCAATCACCCGACTGGAATCTTCCTTTTGAAATAATGTGTGATGCGAGTGATTATGCAGTTGGGGCTGTTTTGTGTCAAAAGGTAGACAAACGACCCGTTGTCATTTATTATGCAAGCAAGACCCTCTCTGGTGCTCAGTTGAACTACACCACAACAGAGAAGGAGTTGCTTGTAGTTGTCTATGCCTTAGACAAATTCAGGTCTTATATTTGGGGCAACAAAGTAATTGTTTACTCTGATCATGCAGCTGTCCGATATTTGATGGCAAAGAAGGATGCCAAGCCTAGGTTGATCAGGTGGGTCCTTTTGTTGCAGGAATTTGATCTAGAGATCCGGGACAAGAAAGGATGTGAGAACTTCGTGGCTGACCATCTATCACGGATTCAAAGGGAAGAGGAGGATGTCACTCCTAACATTAATGAGCGGTTTCTGATGAGTGTTTAATGTCTATTTCATCTTCTGATCCTTGGTATGCAGGTACTGCTAACTATTTGGTTACAGGTACTATTCCTGCAGACTGTACCAAGAATAAGAAGAACAAATTCCTAACAAAGGTCAACCAGTCTGAGATGAATCGGATTTGTTCAAGGTGGGAGCGGACCAACTCATCAGGCGTTGCATTCCTGAGTCAGAGATCCCGGCAGTGTTGGAGCTTGCACACGCGTCGGCGTGTGGTGGCCATTTTAGTGGCCAGAAAACAGGGCATAGGATATTATCTTGCGGGTTATTTTTGGCCCACCATCTTTAAAGATGCCTTTGAGTTTGCTAGGACTTGTACTAATTGCCAAAAGATGGGTAGTATCACTAAGAGAAATGAGATGCCCATGCAACCAATCCTTGTGGTTAATATTTTTGATGTATGAGGGATTGACTTCATGGGCCTGTTCCCAAATTCTTTTGGACATTTATACATCTTGGTGGTAGATGACTATGTGTCAAAATGGGTTGAAGCAATTGCCACCAAGACCAACGACCATAGTGTGGTTTGCAAGTTTATGCAGTCTAACATTTTCTCTAGATTTGGGCTCCCCCGTGTGATCATAAGTTATGGGGGATCTCATTTTAAGAATTTTCATTTTGGTAAACTGTTGAAACGCTATGGTGTAGACCACCGGATTGCCACACCTTATCATCCACAAACAAGTGGACAAATGGAGGTGTGCAATAGGCAAATCAAAGAAATTTTGCAGAAAACAGTACGGTCTGACCGCAAGGATTGGTCAAACAAACTAAATGATGCCTTGTGGGCATACCGTACTGCTTACAAGACACCTATTGGCACTACTCCATACCGGTTGGTCTACGGGAAGGGATGTCACTTACCTGTTGAGTTGGCTCATCGAGCATTATGGGCTATTACAAATGTTAATCTTGATTATGATGTTGCAGGTAAGCAAAGACAATTATGCTTGAGTGAGTTGGAAGAACTAAGGGATGATGCATACGAGAGTGCCTCGGCCTACAAGGACAAGATGAAGAGGTGCACGATGCAAAGATCCGGTTGAAAACCTTTGCAATTGGGCAAAAGGTGTGGTTATTCAACTCCGGGTTGAAACTCTTTTGTGGTAAGTTAAAGAGTAAGTGGGTAGGTCCTTACTTGGTGACCAAGGTGGGTCACTCGGGTGATGTTGAGATTGAGGACTTTGAGGACCATTTGAGGCAAACAGTGAATGGCCATCGTTTGAAGCTATACTTAGAGCCTAATGACATCAATGGTCCAGACAAGCAAGTGGAGGTGTTGTTCTTGAGCATTCTCGAGGATGGAGACACGTAACTAATCTCAGGTACACCGCGTCTGGCTAAAGACGTTAAACTTAGCGCTCTTAGGAGGCAACCTAAGTTTTACTTTGTCTAGTTTTTGTTTTATTGTTTGAACGTTATGGGTGTGTTCCCTAGAAACCCTTACGAGACTAAACTCGTCCACTCGGGCTACCGAGGGGTTTAAAAGGCTTGGTGCATATGCTAAATGCACTTGTGATGCCTACGAAAGTGAATTCGACTTTACTGCTTTATTTTGTTGTTTATTGTGCTTTTGACCAAGTGTGGGGAAGCCTCTACAGTGTTTTGGGCTCATTTATGTGCCATTGAGGGCAAGGCACAAGTTCTTGGGGGGGGGGGGGTAGGGAACCATTTGTAGAATTTTGTAAATTTTTGACGTTTTCGGTATGTTTTGTAGTTTTTTTTTCAAGATTTTGTAGGTTTTCGCGTCGATTTTGGCATGAAAAATGGTGGGGAATCGCGTTCCAGGTATGTAAGAACATTATTCAAGTGTTGGAACAATTTTTGGAGAAGTTGGAAAAATTTGAGTTTTTGAGGGTTGAAATTTTTTTTAAGGCAAAAACTGGTTTTTCCAACTTAACTTTCTGTCACCGAAGGGTCTTCGAGCTACACGAAGATCCCTACCTCAATCTTCGTGACACGCGAAGATATTGTGGTCCGACAGCAATTCTAGATCTTCGCGCCATGCGAAGATCTGCCGCCCATTGTTCGCGACACGAAGATATTGTTGTTCGGTAGTGATGCCAGCTCTTCGCGCCACGCGAAGACCTCTCCACATTTTCTCGCAACACGCGAACATTATGAAAAAAAAAATATATATTTAAATTATTTTTTGTTTTATTTATGTAGGTCTACTGTGTCTTTGATTTTATTCGAGTCTTATCATTGAGCGATATGATGCTTGTTGGTGTGCCTTGAGCTTAATTTTGCAGATTTGGAATTACTTGCCCGTACTCAATCTCCATTCGGGTAATGACGTCCGACTTTCGCTTGATTCTTGTTCATGGCTACCCGCTTGCATCTGTGGAGCACGATCGCGAATGAAATGCTATACGATCGAATATCCAGCTAAGTTATTTTATTTTGTACATGTCTTTTAGTGGTTGTTTCTCTTCCTACATTGAGGGCAATGTAGTGTTTAAGTGTGAGGAGGGAGACTGTCATCTAAGTTGTCATTGAGTCTGTATAGTTAAAAATTTTGAAAATTCATAAAAAATTAAAAAAAATTCAAAAAATGTCCTTGGGTTAGAATCTGTGCAGTTAATTGGAAAATGATAGGTACAATTGGAACTTTGCTTGTATGTAATTGAATTGAATAAATAAAAGAAAACGCGTCTGTAAGGCCCCAAACCCGGGAGGCCTCAGTTATTGGATTTACTCACCAACACATAGCACTTAAACATAAGACATACATTATCACAGCGGAAACGATTTAAAATCTCAACATACACAGCGGAAACATAACATGTCTAAACAACTGAAACTTGTCTTAATCAACATAATTAAAAGAAACATAAACAGGATGCCAGATGCTAATCTTCGGGTAACTCTTCTCGCCAAGCCAAGCATCCACTTCCATCTACTGCCACCTACACTTAACTGAGGTGCATACTAAAAATCAGCAACGCTGAGTGAGTTCTAATGTTTACTTTAAATCAATTATACAAAAGATTTACTAAAATATATATACTGCCATTAAGGCTAAACTTAACACACTTTACTTTTCAAACAGTTTAAAACGTATAATAAACCGTCAATTCCTCTTTACTGTACTGCCCTCATGGCTTTCATCCATGAACCGACAAGTACCTGGTCAATGCCCCCATGATCAACGACCATGAACCGACAATACCGCTTATCCGTCAATTCCTTGTCACTACTGTACCGCCCCCATGGTCAACGACCATGAACCGACGAGTACCTGGTCAATGCCCCCATGGTCAATGACCATGAACCGACAATACCCTGGTCAATGCCCCCATGATCAACAACCATGAACCGACAATACCGCTTAACACTACGGGGAGGTTGCGTGGACCTCCCGAGCAACCGCCGTCACTCATCCCAGTTGTACAACCGTTAGCGAACCCAAAGGTTCTTACTAATGGGTAGAACCTATATCTGACATCTTGTACAAGTAACATCTGTCCCAAGGACCTTTATAGCTGGTACACATTCCCGAAGGAAAACTGTTCACTTTACTGTTCATAAAACTTTATGTAAATCTTGTTCATAACTTAACATGTATTATGCCTTTGTTTATGTATATAAAAATATAGTAAACACTTGCCATAAATACCTTTGCTTTTACTGAAATATATCTTAACACATATATCATGCCTTTGTTTATGTATAATAAATATAGTAAACGCTTGCCAAATGATATATCTTGCTTTACTGAAAACATGCTAGAACTTATATTATGCCTTTGTTTATGTATATGAAAAATATAATAAACGCTTGCCAATAATATAATCATACTTTACTAAAATGTACTTTTGCCTCTTTTAAACTTTTCACTAAAACATAGTTTTTCCCTTCAGTTTATAATATATAAAATATAATAAACGCTTTACACTAAGTATGCACACCACCCCTAAAGCAGGCAAAAAGGGGATTATAACTCACCTGGTATCTTAACTGCAATGATCTACTGGATCTCACACAATCTGTAAACACTTCTTCTTCACATCTAATCGTTCCAGATACGTATGCCTACGGTCCTATGAGCTCGGATTCGAAAACCGGGACTTTCTCTCTCTAGACTCTCTCTCTCACTTTCTCTCTCTAGAAATCCGGAAATGGTGTTGGAAGTGAGGGTTTTGGGCTGATTTTGAGGCTTATAAGGGCCCGGCCCTTGCCCCTTTCGGCCCATACACCCCGGCCCAAGCCCGCTTCCCTTCTTTTCTTATTTAAGTTTTTAATTCTCGTGAATTTTTTCGCGCTCTAAAACTCGGGCTGTTACAAGTCTACCCTCCTTATAATAGGTTTCGTCCTCGAAAAATTTCATAAGCTATACTGATAGCAAATCACAGAATGGGTGGCATAAACCGTAGCTATGCAAGGCAGCTTGGTCATGAAGGCCATTGTGATTAACTACCACTGGGAGCTTAACCTTGGGCGATCTCAAATTCTAAGGCATCTAGACTAATGGGGCTAACTAATTTAGTAAGGAAATAATAACATAAACTTGCCATATCACAAATAAGAGCTTTCAACGTACCTTACTGAGTCATCTGGTAGACCCTCGCCTTGGCTCTGTTCATGTAGGGTTCCTTCTCTGCGCCCTTTCCTTTCCAGATCCCCCCGCTTCCGTTTCCTTGCGTTTCCTACAATCTCGGCTCACGTGTCCCTGTTCCCCACAATTGTGGCATCTTGGCCTTTCCGGGCAGTCCCGCGATTGGTGTCCAAACTTGCCACACCTGAAACATCCCACCTAACCCGCCTTACACTCACCTCCATGTCTCATTTCACATTTGCCGCATAGACCCTCAGCTTCTACCCTTGCCCTCCTATCGTTAGGACCCTAGAGTTCCTCAGCAGTGCGCTTAGCTGCTTGTTTCTTGGGTGCTTCAGCAATGACTTCAGAGGCGATGTCATCGTACACAACTCCGCTCAGGATAACCACCGACTCAAAGGTACTCGGTGTGTTGGCCTTTACAAAGGTACGTATCTTTGGAGACAACCCCTGAACATAATAATGAATCCTCCTCTCCTTTGTTGTTACAAGATGAGGCACCAGGCGTGCCAACTCGTTGTGCTTTGAAGTATATTGCCGGTGAGTCATGAGTCCGGCTTGGAGAGTCAAAAATTCCCTTTCCACCTTATGGACCTCGTTCTTAGGACAAAAATTTTCAGTTACCAACGCTTTCAGGTCGCTCCACCTCATCAATCCGACCGCTTGGTCACCCTTAGCCTGTTTCACAGTTTCCCACCAGTGTGCTGCTTCTCCTTTCAATGACTTCGCAGCGAACATGACTGCTTGTTTCGGTCGACATTCACTAAGACGAATGGTCGACTCCATGCCGTTAATCCAATCTAAAGTATCTGATGCTTCCTTCTCCCCAGTAAGCACGGGTGGATCACAACCCCGAAACGCCTTGTAGTCGCAGTCGTGAGCATGCGGTGCAACATTCTCTACCAGATTTGGTCCTCCCATTGTTGGAAGCACCACAGGCTCTTCAGTTGTGTTAGGGCTCTCCTTGGCCTTCCTCAAGGCTTCATCCAGTATGGCCGGTAAGGTTTCCTTCAGCAGTCGGGTAGATTCACGGCCAATAGCCACTTGCACGGCTGGTTCAAACTCAAACGGTTGGTCATCTCCTTCCACATGTTTAGCATTGTGCTGACTAATCTCTGTCTCAGTATGGGTAGTGTGAACACTCCCCTCAATCACTTGGTTTGTGCTAGCTCCACTGTGGCGGCCTGTACTTCCACCACGTCTTCCTCCTACACCTCCTCTAGTTCCTCCACGTCTAGCCATTTCTACTGAAAGATAGAGAACAAAAGATTTAATTTCATCATGCTAGGGAATATGTAGAACACAATAAGTAAGGTAAGATGTTAATATACACCGGCCATCTGCAATTAACCATTACATCACATCTTGTTTTCTATTTATTCGCTTTCATGGTTCCACTAAAGCCTCTATTCTTATCTTGAATAAAAGGTAAACTTTACTTACTATACGCTTCTGATGCTTTGGCTCAAGTTACCCGTACTGGCATCCGCTACTTGGTCCCATTCTCAGTTTAAGTCTGGACATCGGGGATGTCCAAATCTCTCAAACTATGGCTCCGATACCAACTTGTAAGGCCCCAAACCCGGGAGGCCTCACTTATTGGATTTACTCACCAACACATAGCACTTAAACATAAGACATACATTATCACAATGAAAACGATTTAAAATCTCAACATACGCGGCGGAAACATAACATGTCTAAACAACTTAAACTTGTCAAATACAATTGAAACTTGTCTTAATCAACATAATTAAAAGAAACATAAACAGGATGCTAGATGCTGATCTTCAGGTAACTCTTCTCGCCAAGCCAAGCATCCACTTCCATCTACTGCCACCTACACTTAACTGATGTGAATACTAAAAATCAGCAACGCTGAGTGAGTTCTAACGTTTACTTTAAATCAATTATACAAAAGATTTACTAAAACATATATACTGCCATTAAGGCTAAACTTAACACACTTTACTTTTCAAACAGTTTAAAACGTATAATAAACCGTCAATTCCTCTTTACTGTACTGCCCTCATGGCTTACATCCATGAACTAACAAGTACCTGGTCAATGCCCCCATGATAAACGACCATGAACCGACAATACCGCTTATCCGTCAATTCCTTGTCACTACTGTACCGCCCCCATGGCCAACAACCATGAACCGACGAGTACCTTGTCAATGCCCCCATGGTCAACGACCATGAACCTACAATACCCTGGTCAATGCCCCCATGATCAACGACCATGAACCGACAATACCGCTTAACACTACGGGGAGGTTGCGTGGACCTCTCGAGAAACCGCCGTCACTCATCCCAGTTGTACAACCGTTAGCGAATCCAAAGGTTCTTACTAATGGGTAGAACCCATATCTGACATCTTGTACAAGTAACATCTGTCCCAAGGACCTTTATAGCTGGTACACATTCCCGAAGGAAAACTGTTCACTTTACTGTTCATAAAACTTTATGTAAATCTTGTTCATAACTTAACATGTATTATGCCTTTGTTTATGTATATAAAAATATAGTAAACACTTGCCATAAATACCTTTGCTTTTACTGAAATATATCTTAACACATATATCATGCCTTTGTTTATGTATAATAAATATAGTAAACGCTTGCCAAATGATATATATCTTGCTTACTTGAAAATACTAACACATATATTATGCTTTACTAAACATAGCTTAACACATATATCATGCTTTTGTTTATGTATACTAAATATAGTAAACGCTTGCTAAATGATATATCTTGCTTTACTGAAAACATGCTAGCACTTATATTATGCCTTTGTTTATGTATATGAAAAATATAATAAACGCTTGCCAATAATATAATCATACTTTACTAAAATGTACTTTTGCCTCTTTTAAACTTTTCACTAAAACATAGTTTTTCCCTTCAGTTTATAATATATAAAATATAATAAACGCTTTACACTTAGTATGCACACCACCCCTAAAGCAGGCAAAAAGGGGATTATAACTCACCTGATATCTTAACTGCAATGATCTACTGGATCTCACACAATCTGTAAACGCTTCTTCTTCATAGCTAATCGTTCCAGATACGTATGCCTACGGTCCTATGAGCTCGGATTCGAAAACCGGGACTTTCTCTCTCTAGACTCTCTCTCACTTTCTCTCTCTAGAAATCCGGAAATGGTGTTGGAAGTGAGGGTTTTGGGCTGATTTTGAGGCTTATAAGGGCCCGGTCCTTGCCCCTTACGACCCATACACCCCGGCCCAAGCCTGCTTCCCTTCTTTTCTTATTTAAGTTTTTAATTCTCGTGAATTCTTTCGCGCTCTAAAACTCGGGCTGTTACAGCGTCTGATTTGTAATGTTTTGGTAGGCCCAACCGATCTAAAGAGCTTAAATATCCTGATAGTGTATCTAGGCTTAATTGATAATTAATTCAGGATGTCTTGTGGGTTCTCATCTTAGGGGTGTCGAAAAACTTGAAACTGTCAATATAAGGTGATAGGTACCACTATAAGCAAAAGTTTATAAGTTTTTAAAATTACTTGGCACATCACTTTCTTTTATGAAAATAATCCGAAAGTTGATGGCGCCCGCATCCATTATCCATCTTGCATAAGCTTAATTAAATCAATTGAAAACTTGAGTTTCGTCTATGTGTTTCTCTTCGGGATGGTGACTTGGAGGATACACCCATGAGAGGGACTTAAGTGTTGCTTTTCTTACCCGCTTGTAGTCCTCTTTGGGTCTAGGGTTTTGTGAACACTTGTATGATTAGCTTGGTTTGTAATCTTGATTGGCATGTTAAGCCAAATGATTTCATTTATTGATTGAATGCTTTTAACTTCAATGATTAATTTCAAATTATTGTTCATGTCTCAATAGTTTCGGGTTTCTTTACATCGGGGACAATTTGGGGGTTGGATTATAGTTGGTTTGTCATTGATGGTTGTATGAGAATAAGTTTTATTTACAACGGGTTCTCATATTATCATTGAATTCAATTGAACCGTATGATTATGTCTATGTAATTGTTTGCTAATTATCTTGAAGGAACTTGTGTTTGCATACCTGAACCCCGAAGAGGATTACCTCTCTCATTATTGTTTTAAACCCAAATCTAAATCAGTTGTCATTGTTTTCTGTCTTTGAATATTGTAACAAAGTAACACTTTCCACATACTCCTCGTGGATACGATACTCTACTTACCCTTACTAGTTAAGTTGTTTAACCATTGTTTTTGATTGACCAAACGACATCGATCAATAAACACAAGTATTAAGAGCAATGGTTAGAAAAAAGATCATAAAAAGTGGGAATGGACTAATGTTTAGTTCAATATTTCATATTGATTTACGAGAGAGGACGATCGAAATTGACGAACCTGTAAGAATTTTTGAATGTTCTCCCACAAGAAACTCTGATAACTGTCGATGGTCAGATAGAGTGTTCGTTGGGTGAGTACTGGTGCGTAGTAGTTGAAAGCAAAATCGTTTGTGCCTAAGCTAACAACATATTCACCCCTCTTAATCAAATCATCTGTTCTTTCCTTGCCAATGGCCAATTTCATTTTTCTTTTATACTCTCTAAATAAATCCAGTTGTTGTAACACCGTGAGTGCACCCTGATATGTATCATTATGTAATACATATAACAACCCACACAGATATATAGTGAGAGAGAGAGAGAGAGAGTTACACTTAGTTGACATGTTAACGGGTCGTAACCAGCGCCGGCAGAGGCAAAGCTAACTCTAGTCATGAGATCCTCAATTGTTAAACTTGGATCTAAGTAGGGTGGCAAATTTTCCTTAACTCCCACAAATGAAGCTGATATAGAAAACCACCAACATAATGAGCATGAGTTGCACGAAAAGATAATATATATGTACAACTTATAATCTAGGAATAATTGAAACATACAATAATGTATGCTCTGATACCATATGGGAATTTAGAATGAACCGTATCCCATAATCAAGGGATAGGATAACTTAAATAGAATAAATATATACAATTACATACACCAAGAATAATAGAAATACAATTAAGTACATGAGTTTATGAAAGTTATAGGTCTAACAGATATCCTTTATAATTAAAACAATATATCCATGATAACTACTCTCAAACATAGTGTTAAGTATATGTTACAATTATCATTTTGTTAGTATAACATATACATAACACTATGTGTCACGAATATGTAACATTATGTGATACGTATACATAAGACTACTCATTTCCTTATTTATATTCAAGATAGATATTTTCAAAAGGTATTTAACCACTAAAAGAAAAAATAATTTATAAATTATGTTATTGTTTCAGAGTGAATATGTAACATTATGTGATACGTATACATAAGACTACTCATTTCCTTATTTATATTCAAGATAGATATTTTCAAAAGGTATTTAACCACTAAAAGAAAAAATAATTTATAAATTATGTTATTGTTTCAGAGTGGTTATTACATAATAAAATGGTTATCATTTGAACCTTCCTTGTGGATATGTGTGTGGTGTGTACGTACCTATGAAATCTGTAACAATACGGCCATTGGTAAACCTTCCGGTAGGTGTATGATTCAAGAAATCCTTTCTGTATGGTGGGAAGTTCCCTCTTGCAACAGTGGGAAGGTAGTTGTTATTTCCAGGGTCGACTGTAGAGTCCCCAAATACAAATACAGCAGAGACTACATTGTTTTGAGCATCACAGAGGGGGAATTGTAAAGATAGAACAATGACCAAGGAAAGAAAGAAGACAATAATGATTGTAGATCTCCTCATCTTCAGTTCCTTAACTTTGATGAAGAAGACGGTTGATTCTATATATGTTTAGAATTTTGAGGGTTGGATGCAATATATGCGTGTCTTACTATTGTGAATGGGACATAGTTTTACTACATTTCATTTATTCCAATTATAAACTATCATATCTCTGTATGTTTCAGATATGGGGGTTGGTTGTTGAGTATATTTAATGTGTCCCATGTTATTTTGATTGCGTGAAAGGTTACATATGAATTTACGAACCTTTAAGGTATTATGTAGTGCTCGGGAGTTGGGACAACTAAAAAATATACATGAAATTTGGTAATCAGAACTACAACAACGTTATAGGAAGAGAATCAAATATTTTCGCGTGTTGGCTAGCACTTTGTGTCCTTATATCGTTGTGGGTATCTGTAGTAAAGTCTTATGCACATTCCAACAAGATGTAAGATAAGAAATTAAATAGTTTTGATTTCGTCTTCTTCTATCGTTTTGTGGTTTATCAAAACGGTTTTCATTGTTGCAAAACTTAGTTTTTTTTTATTTTTAAATTTACCATGAAGTCCCGACAGTGGTATCAGGGCCGCTTTTGCGAGACTCTTGAAACCTTAATCGGTTTAAAGTTAAATGGTCGAGACTCATGCAAGTGGAAGATCGACAAGTATGTCCGAGTAACGACATTTGACAATACTGCTAACGAGGTAAGATCCAAAGAGTTACAATTTAGGCAACGATTACAATCATTGGATATATTGATTGTTAATATAGTCCATTGCACAAATACAACGAAATGTGAGATAGTTATTTATGAAAGAATTATCTAGACAAATGGATACGGTTGGACACGATAAGTATTTATAAAATAATTATTATTATTATTAATTGGATTAATAATGAGTCGGTGAAAATATGTTCGGAACATATTTATTAATTACGATATTTAATTGTGATTATAATTATATTAGATATAGTTATATTTAGTTAGTTAAACAATTAAATAAATTATTTCCTAGATTGTAATTAGTTATTAATTACAAGTGATCTAATTGTAACTAAAAACCCTAATCTTAGAGAACAAGTTAGATGATTATATATTAAGGGGTTGTGGAACCTAAAAATAGGTTTGACTTCTAGAGAGATTGATCAAGTTTAGGTAAAAGTTGTAAAACCTTAGTCTCTCCACCTCCTCTCTAGTTGCTACCATCCAACTCCACCGTGCTATCGCCGGAGCACCACCACCGCCGCAGCAGCCAGCGTCAATCACCACGCCGCCGCCACTAACCACCGGGATGTCGCCGTCGTTTGAACGTCGTGTCCTCGCGCCGCTGGTTCGTTGATTTATTATTGATTGTCAGTATTGCGAGTGTGTCGTGGTTAACCTGAAAGAGTTTCGGTTAACGGGCATTTTGCGGATGGATCTGAAAGAGTTCATGTTTGCGTGTTCTTGGAGATTAGATTTGAAAGAGTTCAAATCTAAGGAGATTCGTGTGTACCAGATCTAGCGACTGGAATCGTTGACTCAAGGTGTTCAGCTTTATCCGTCAACCAGTTACGCGAAAGGTATAAAGTCTAAACCCCCTGTGGTTGATTTGTTTTCTTATTTGTTGGCATCTGGACTCCTGGTGGGCGATCTAGGGTAATGGCCCAGATCGGTTCATGTATATATTTTTCCGTAGCTTTTATATATTTATTTATAATAGATCAAAACAGTTTTTGAAACCGTATGCACGAATCCCAACACCTAAAATATAAGATCGCACTAACATTGATATTACAGACTAACACTTCCTTATTACAATGTATTTGACTCAGAAATTTTTCTTCAAACATAGTATCAAAACTCTTTGATGAGCATCAACCTATAATTTTGATCTTATACTTTTCTGATAATTCATAGTTTATGTTTTATTTTAGTGCGTATTTATGTATTTCACCTTTCATAATGATTAATTGCTCACTTGAACAATACGCTCGGATGTATTGTCAAACAACATGTGTGAAGTGATGAATTTTAAGATAATTGACGGCAAAGATAAGCGCATTATCACAACATTAGAATATATCAGGGGTATCTAATGAGAAGATCAATATCTATACTATATAATAAATAAAAGTTTTTATATGTCACGTGTCGGTTCCATATTCATTCTTATCATTTTTTTCCCGCATCTCTCTCTCTTATCAAATACACCTACATAATAATAATATATCTTTAAAGAAAATACTAATTATACTAATAAAATACATTTATTTTAAATTATCTTTTATTATAAGAAACTTTGAAATATAATTATGTAACTTTTATTTTGAATTAAATAGTAATAAAAGTCACGTTGCACTAAATAGTAATTAACCTAATTTCGAAGCCCAATTATATATTAATTTTTACATATTTTGAATTTTGATTTCTATCCTTCGTATATGTAATATATTTTTACACATGTAAAATATATACATAAAAAATTAAGAATTTTATGAATTGATATTTTTCACCCCATTTGTAGATACGGGATTCTAAGCTAGTATGTTAATATGTCAAAAGTTATTGGTAAAACTGACGGACCACTAACTCCCACTACAACTAATTGCTTCGTATAATAGAAAAAGGAGGCTACCAAACACACCGTCATTTGGAATGAAGAGGAACAATATCGGTTTAGTGATCCATTGGGTGATTAATGTTGTGTGGATCTGAATCACAAATTTGGCATATGTAGGAGATGAGAAATTACAGGTATACCTTGAAAACATATAATGGGCACAATTTGAAATATGGCTACTAACGGACAACAAGTTGGGCTACCAGCTTCGCTGGACACTATGAAACAAGTGTAAGTTTTAAGATATACCAATGCTAGATCTATGTGGTCAGGAAGACCAAAACAATGTAAGTAATATTCTGCAAATGAATAGGAAGAGATGCCAAAAGGGGGACGACTATCAAAGAAAAATACTTATAGCAACTATCACAATAAAGGACATAACAACATGACATACAAAAGATAGGACAAGAACAAAGTTAACTCAGAACAAGAATGTAGTTTGAATTATTAATGGTATGTTTGAAACAGTTGACTTGTGTACCATGGGACAATGATGTAGTTTCATATGTAAGTGGTATGAATGTGATTTCAATGTTTTTGTCCAAAGCTACAGTTTTCCATTAGAAATTGCAAATTTGATTTTAATGTTTTTGTCTAAAACTATAATTTTTCCATTAGAAATTGTATTACATACAAACTCCTACACATTACAAGGTGCATCTATATGTAATATGTGGCTAGTACAATTTACAAGCAATTACAAAAAGATTACAAAACCTATTCAGCAAAAATCATTCATATTGCTCCATCTTCACTTACCTTTAGTTGAGCTTCAAGAATGTTCTTTAATTTAATAGATCTTGAATGATCTCCAAAAGAAACATGGACATATTTCAGGATTACAACATAATATGAATCTACATTTTAATTCATGAATTACAAGCATAAAGATTTTTGGTCAAACAAATTGATAGGGAAAATATTGGTTATCAATTTTAAGCAAAATACATACCTTTTGAGAGGACAAGAATAAAACCAACGTCCTATCTTTCGAGAGGTCAAGGAAGTTAGAACAATTGCTTGTTTTTCGCACCAACAAAACACCGTTGTTGATTTAAGTCTACAAGAACAAAGCTCCAATAATTGACCGAGAAAGATAGTTTTGAAGACTAATATACGAAAATGGACATTTGACTAGGATTTTTATCAAAAATGGACATCCTTATTTAGCCTACTGTTTCATGGACATTGCACGTGACAGGCGGCTAAAGCCGGCTAAGTTAGCCGGCATAAAATTCCGTGCCAACATTTCAATTGTAACAGTACGAACCAATCAGAATGTGACACGTGTCATTCTTAGCTATGAAACAGACGGCTAAATACTGGTTTAGCCGTTTTATTGATTTAGCCGGCTATGGCCGCCTAACAGACGGCTTAGCCTCCGAATTTTTTCAAAAATTGTATTGGCTTGAGCCGGATCCGTTCATGGCTTGGCTTTGTGGCTTAAGCCGGCTTGTGTTGTTTTTTTTATTTTTTAATATTTTTTTTATAAACTTTATATATAAATCATAGTTTCACATCTTAAAATTTTACAAATGGAAAATGTTCCTAACACTACTCCAGAGTACATTTTTGAGAAGAATTTTGTCGGTGAACCGAACAATCCTCCTACCGAATATGTGTCGAATAACGTTGAAGAAACAATGAATCTTATTGTTGACGATCATCAGAATAACATTGTAGATCACTCTGCGTCTAAACAGCAAGAAACTGTTAGAGTTGACGATTTATACGATTACGACGAAGATTGGGCGGCGATGAATGAATTGAATGAAGTACAAGATGGAGGCGGTCATTTTACTCCTACTTGGGATCCTTTTGAAGACGATACGACCGATTTAGATGCCCATTGGAGTCCTTAAAATTAATTATGTTTTTATGCTAAAGCCGGCTAAGTTAGTCGGCATAAAATTCCGTGCCAACATTCCAATTGTAAGAGTACGAACCAATAAGAATGTGACACATGTCATTCTTAGCCGTGAAACAGACGGCTAAATACTGGTTTAGCCGTCTTATTATTAAGCCGGCTATAGCCGTCTAACAGAAGGCTTAGCCTCCGAATTTTTTCAAAAATTGTATTGGCTTGAGCCGGCTCCGTTCACGGCTTGGCTTTGTGGCTTCTTAGCCGGCTCCTTTCGATTTTTCTTCATTTTAGACGGCTAAAAGTAGAACTTACCCTTTTTGATTTTTTTTTCTTTTTGGTTCAGTATTTACCATTTACATTAACCCATATCAATGTTTACCATTGTTTTTTTCTTTTTGGTTCAGTTTTGTAATACATCCAAAATGTCTGTGAACAATGTAATCTATAGCGGTGGTAACTGGGATATTGTTGGGGGTGCCGTTGAATACGTTCCGTTGGATTGTACAAAGCGTGGTTTAACGTTATCTACTGATGTTACTTACTCTTCATTTTTAGGTATGCTTTCAAAAGTTTGTGGTCCTAAGAATATTAGTAGATTATCGTATAAAATGTCAACATTTACTGATCCAATCGACATATTTGACGACGGTGATATTTCGTTTTTTTGCGTATAGTTGGAAAAAATCCATATGAAATATTTAAGTTGTATGTA
Organism: Smallanthus sonchifolius; assembly: GCA_023525975.1. Taxonomy (NCBI): domain Eukaryota; kingdom Viridiplantae; phylum Streptophyta; class Magnoliopsida; order Asterales; family Asteraceae; genus Smallanthus; species Smallanthus sonchifolius. Next base: position 26,452,622 of record CM042043.1, read on the forward strand.
GTTCAAGAAGATGGTGTTGGTTCATCTAAAAGGAAGCCTGTTTCTAATGGTTCGCCTAACAAACTTCATGGGTCAGTTGGTTCTAGTAGATTGCCAACCTCAAGCTCTTCACCAACAACTAAATTAGAATTACCGTTTGATTTAAATGTTCCAGCAGATAGTCATGATCCAGATAATTGTGTGCCAGATAATTACGAGCCTGATAAATACGAGTTTTATTCAGAGACAGTTTTCAGGGGTAATCTTTTCTCGATTGAAGAGACCCAAGAGCCTTCGTTTGAGCCATCATTTGAACCATCATATGAGCCAGATTTGCTTCGTGACCCAACCCCCAATCAATTCGTTACAGATAGTAATAGTGTGCCGGGTGGTAAATCGCGTGATGTTTGTGTAGGTATGTGTTTTAAAGATAAGGATCATTTAAAGTTGGAGCTTTTGAAACTGTGTCTGAAAGAGTGTTTTGATTTCAAAGTTAATATATCTAAACAGGTTTGATGCATCGTGTGTTAAGCCTGATTGTGAGTGGCGTATTAGGGCATATAGCTATGGTGAGTCTAGTGTGTTTCATGTGAGGTATTTCAATAACCAACACACGTGTTCATGAACGCAAACGTACCCTCGTTTAAGAAAAGCAAATAAACAGGTAGTTGGTGAATTGATTAAAGATCAACTTAAGGACAACAAACGGGTGTATAAAGAAAAGAAATAATGAAAGACATTAATTCAAAGTTCCCGGTTAGTTTATCATACCAACAAGTTGCGCGAGGCAAAGAATGGGGGTTGGGTTTGTTGATGGGAAATTCTAATGATTCATTTTCTGAACTTCCAACTTATTTCCATAATTTGAAAAGGGCAAACCCAGGAACTGTGACTCATATTTTAACAGATGTTGAGAGCCGGTTTGAAATGTGTTTTGTTGATATTGGAGTTGCGGTTAGTATATAACTTAATTTTTTGTATATATTAATGACCATGTAAAATTCATTTGTTACTAATGCCGTATTATTATTTTGTATTACAGATTCATAGTTTTAGGAATTACCTTCGACTGGTAATTATTATTGACGGAGCACATCTAAAATGAAGTTTCAAAGGAACAATGTTCTTAGCGGTCGGTATGGACGGGAATAATCAAATTTTTCCTGTTGCATATGGTGTTGGCAAATCAGAGTCCGATGATTGTTGGACATGGTTTTTATCAAAGCTTAGAGAGTGTATCAGTGAAAATCCAGATTTGGTGATCATATCTGATAGGGCAGCTTCTATTGACTTAGGTATTAGGACAGTGTTTCCATATGCACATCATGGTCTTTGTTGTCGGCATTTAATGAAGAACTTACGATTAAAATCTACAAGGGCCAAGAAAAACGAGCTCCTATGGTGGAAGACATGCAAAGCTTTTACCATGTCTGATTTTAAAGAGCAATTTAATGCACTTTGTGAAGTCGTTCCTAATGTCTGTAACACGTTACTAGAAGTTGTCCCGATTTGCTCGTAAGATGTCTATCACCAAACTCATTGAATTCTTTCGTAATTCAGTCGTGCAATGGTATTTTAAAAGGCGTCAACTTGCAGGTATGTGTATATATTGAAAACGTTGCTCATATTACATATTTGTATATCTTTATTAACAGGCGAAAATCTTGCAGCTAAAAATCCACACATGCTTACTATGTCGGCGGAGAATAAAGTGTCAAAGAGAATATCTAAATGTGTAACATGGAGTGTACGTGGGGTTGACGCATACAAGTTTCAAATAGAATCCCAATATGATAAACGTTTTGTGGATTTGCTTAGTCGAACATGTAGTTGTCGACAATGGAAACTTTCTGGTTTGCCATGCAGTCATGTAATCTAAGTATCAAGATACTTAAAGCAGAGTGATTGTAGCCAATGGGCATTGCATTGGTTTACAAATGAAGTATACAAAAGAACCTACGATGGGGTAATATATCCACTTCCTGAAGAAGCTGAGTGGGATAGACCGAATAACCTCATTAATGTTAAGCCACCTCATATGGATAAAAGACAAGCCGGACGGCCTCGTGCTAACAATTGTATTCCATCGCAAGGGGAGGAAATTACACCAAAATCTTATAGTAGGTGTCACAAAATTGGCCACTCTCGACACTCGTGTAAAATCCTTCTAGAGTCACATATGTCGTCCAAATAAAAATCAAAATCAAAAAGTGAGCCAGCTACATATGTTGAAGTCGATGAAGAAAACTCCCCCCAGTTTGTGTATGACTCAACAATACAGAAGTATGAATATGATTTAAATGAGAACTAGTTTACCTGATTTTATGGACGTATTGTGTGTTTGATTAAGACATTGTGTGTTTGATTAAGACATTGTATTTTTAATTTACTGTATTTTATGGACGTATTGTTGTTTTAATTTACATCTAATTTTAGAGGCTAAGCCTTTTAAGTTAGCAGGCTAAAACGTCTAATTAAGCCTTTTAAGTTAGCAGGCTAAAACATCTAATTTTGCAGGCTAAGCCTTCTAAGTTAGCAGGCTAAAAAATCTAATTTTACAGGCTAAGCCTTTTAAGTTAGCAGGCTCCGACTGATTCTTTACAAGCTTATCCATAAACATGCATACCCAAGGACCACAGTCTCCGATTTTGCCTCCAATTCAGTGTCGACCCAGTTGCTTTGAGTAACTGATTCTTTACAAGCTTATCCATAAACATGAATACCCAAGGACCACAGTCTCCGACTTCATCCGTATTAAACTGTTTAGGACAATCGATGAACTCCTTCTCAAATCTTTCATGCGTCAGACGGCTGTACTACCCTAACAGGTTTAACCGCACACCAAAGTCGTATTCAATGAAATCTACAAGAGCATGAACCTGTGAACCAATAAAACCAAGACTGAACCAACAAAAATTAATTAGCAAGTAAGATTAGTAGGATCAAATTCAACCGGAGATCAAAATCTTTACCTGTCATATGCTCTCAGTTTCTTCAACCGAAGATCAAATTCAACCAAAAACCAGTGAGTCTTTGGTATATTCATTGGGATGTAAACCTGGAATATTTGTTAGAAATATCAGAAAGTTAGATAATTAATTGGTTAAACTCTACATTTAAGTTAAAACATACTTTATCACATGATTTTATACACGGGTATGGTTCATGTTCTCCGTTACCTAATGAGTATTGAAACTCATGTTGCTCCAAACCCGGTGCGAACCAAGGTGGAAGTATACTCCATGTCGCGGCATGGGGTCTAGAGTAGTACACATATGTAGACCAAGCCCATATGTGCTGAAATAAGATTTTAAATGATTAATTAACTGACATAAATAGTATTTCAAGAATATACGATTTAAAATGGTACTTACGTCCGTCTCAAACCACCCGTCTGACCCGTCTAGAGCCAAAAGATCCCTCCAAAATTCCCACCGTTGGTTAGGGACATTCTGAACTCCATTATAGGGCTTACTTTTAATGAGTCGTAGAACTCCCTCACCTTTTTCACATCAAAAACATCATTTTGCTTACGTATCTTTTTCTTGTAAACGATATATGGGGACAAAACAGTGGATGATGGCTTTTTTGTTCTTTCAGGCCCCTCCACAACCTCAACGCTAGGCCCGGGTGTCACACCCCGACCGATGGCGGAATCATCGAGGCGGACGATGTGATGATTGTTCAAAAGCACATGATAACTAAAGGTTGCATAATTCATTAATTTAATTTAAAGACAACAAGTTCCAAATACAGTACATTTCAAATAACCTAGTCTAGTTCAAAACATTAATTTATTTAACTAGGTCCATAGTTCCTAAGTGGAGAGATCCTCGGTAAGCAGTCACATATCCAAACCTGAAACATTATTTAAATCAAGTGTCAACTAAAAAGTTGGTGAGTACATAGGTTTAGTAAATCCAGTAAATAGTAGTGTAAATCGTTTTGCAACTCATTGTTTATATTGTTAAACATAGTATATGATGTAACATTTATTTAATCACAATTCAAACCGAGTTTGACGCGCTTGAACAGAGCACAACAGCTAAGTCCGGTATGCTTGAATATAGTTACCCACTATATCCGGTATGTTTGAATATAACACGCGGTTATATCCGAGTATGCAGTAATAAACACCCTAACCGGGTGGGCTGGTCAGGCACAATAGATCTATCAATATTACAGTTGGTTGTCTTGTGTTTAAATGTATGTACATCCAAAGAATAAGCATATAGTCTCATGTATAACACGTATAAACAATGTGAGTAGCATGTATAATGTTTCACCCCAAAATGTATGAAAATGTAAAATAGGGGCTATGTAACTCACCTTGCTAGCGGATACGATAATCCCCGAGTGCGGGTGATAAAGGCGTTGAAACCTAAGCACGATGAAACCCTATGCGGATGGATAAGTATTATTGCATGTTTATAGGTATAAGCGCATTCGTATTTAATGAGTGTAGGTTTTATAATAATATCCTTAATATTTATTTGTATAAAATGTGATAGGAATATGATAATGGTTTTGTAAAACTTTAACTTTAAAAAATATATATATATATATATATATTGTTTAAATATTACATCTTTAAATAATTAATCATTATGTTTAATGTATTTAAACAATAATAATAAATACAAAAAAATAAGTCTTTATTTGACTATTTATGTTGATATTTTGTATATTAAAATTTATTTTAACAAGTTTATAAAATAAAACATTGCTAGTGTTAATATAAAGAAAATGAGACATTTTATATATTAGATGTATTTTATTAAGTTTATAAAAATGTTACAAGAGTTATAAAAATATAGGACATTTTATATATAAAAATGTATTTAAATAAGTTTATAAAAGTATTACAAGATTTATAAAAATATAAGATATTTATATATAAAAATGTATTTAAATAATATTACAAGATTTATAAAAATATAAGATATTTTTTATATAAAAATGTATTTAAATAATATTACAAGATTTATAAAAATGGAATAGTTTATTGATTAAAAAGATTGTTTAATCGGTTTCAAAATAAACGAACGATTAAACCGACTCGTTTTAGCACTTAGTGTATAAAAGAATATTTAAAATAAGTTAAAATAATTAAATGGATTTTAAAACAATTAATTTAAACAAGTAATAATAAGTGGGTTTTAAATTAATTATTTTAATATATATATATAATAGATAAAATGAGATTTAATAGTCAAATGGGTCGGACCGGGTCGGCCCAGACCCGAATCCGGGTTCAGAAAAGGGAAACGGGTCGAGAGGCTTAAACTGAGAAAAAAAAGGGGTCGGCCGGAGGCCACAAGTCTCGAACCCGGGACCTTAAACTCTTCGCACACGACACTGACCAGCCGGGCTATAGCCCATCGCTGGTCAGGTATACGTTAATTAAATGATAATCACTTAGCGAAATGTCCACTGGTTCTCGGCAACGACCAGGAGTCGTGTCCGAGCATTCTCGTTTGTCCGGGAATCAGTGGGCTATGGTCTGGATTATGCTCGGAATTGCTAGCACTAAGATAAACGAAGGGTAGGGAAACGAAATGAAGTGATAATACCTGACCGAAGTGGTCTGCGGAGTTGAGAACGAAGCCGTGAATATCCCAAACTGGAACTGGACTTTGGGGTCGAATTGGAACTTCCAAGGGGGTTGGGGAGTTTCGCCTGGATGTCGCGAACACAGAGGTATCCTCAATTTAGATGGAGAGTAGACAGAGAGGGAGAATGGGGCTTGAGAAGGACCGACAATGGTTTTTATACCCGAAGTTGAATTCGATGGTGGGACACGAAATTGAGCACATCTACACACTTGTCTGGTTATGTCGAAACTGTCCAGACGTCTTGCAGAGGTCGAGGTCCGGCCGCGTGGGTGAATTGCGGCGTTGACATTCGGGTCAGATTGTGCGCGTGAAATTCTGATGATGGAAAGGAAAATTGGTCGGGGGAACGAGGTCGCACGAGGAATGCGAGTACAATGGCGCAGGTTTTAGGTGTTGAGGGGTAGAGGGACAGGGCTGTCGGGCTCGCCGGAAAAGCAGTTTACCCGCCGGACCAAGGAGCAGGGTGACCGGTAAAACGAATTGAAATTTGGCAATTTTGGTCCCTGAGGTTTGAAAACGTTTAAAACAAACCTTAAAAAAAATTCGAACAAACCCCCTATAGAATCTGTTTTATTCCAAATAGCCCTCCGACTTTAATTTAATTACAAAATTTAATTTCTCTTTTTTTTTTAACTTTAATTAATTTAGATTATATTTATATATTTTATAAATCCATTTCCTTTAATAAAAACTAGTTATTTTTAAATAATTATCTTATTGAAATAATACATTAAATTATTTATTCAAATTATTAAGTTTACTTAACTTAAATTCTTTTAAACTAAATAAAATTTAAGCATATATAATTTTGTAAAACTTATGTTTTTTATTTAAAATCAAACATTTTGAATGGTTAATAAAATTAAAAACCATTGATTTATTTTTATAAATTATTTAATTTAATAACATAATTTATATGGTTTATAACCTTCAAATATTTTTTTTGAAAATTAAAAATACATAAATTGAAATTTGCCAATACACCAATTTGATTAAATATAAAATGTTAATATTTACACGATAAATTCCGCAACGAAAATTTTTGAAATGTCACAGTCTCCCCAAGTTGAAGGAATTTCGTCCCGAAATTCGATTACCGAAGGTTATAGAAGCGGGAAAGAGATGTCAAAAGGTTTAGGATGAAATTACTTCACAAGAGAAATATCCAGCGGGGAAATATCGTATGATAACGGATGACGATGCTAATTCGAGTCGAGTTGTCAATTAGTTGATCTAATAGTATAATGAGATTTATGCATACAATTGTTCATGCAATGCATGAATGTAAACTACTAGAACCCAAATTTAACAATATTGGTGCCAATCACTTTGTGACATGGCATTTTCCTTTAAAACTCCACCCCACGGGTGTTCATATTTTCAAATTTTGCAAAAACATTTTCTAAAACCGGTCCTCCTCCTAGTACTTATGTATGGTTTATACTCGTTATATCAAGTGGGTTTATGTATAGGGTGTACCAGCGGCTAACCCACCACCCCTTTGATATACCGGGGATTCCCCGTGCATAATTACTAGGATTTAGAACTTCAACAATTTAAGTAAACCTTAACAGAGCTAGCAAGTTGTATGACCGAGCTTAAACATAATAGGTTTGTTTCACAAAAGTATAGGAATGAGATGAATGGTGATAGCATAGCTGTTATATGCAATCACGGGTTATAAAACTCATAGCAATGGATTTCCCATCCGCTATTTCCATGATATACGAGTTATCAAGATTGATTGATGGTTGTTTAGCAAATAGATGGTTAAGAGCAAGAGACAAAATTTTCTATTGGCATGAATAAAACGGATGTATAAAGATAGTGAACAAAGGGACGTACCGTTGACAGTGTCGTCATTGGCCGGAGTCTTGTTAGCATTTATATTAAAGGCTCGTCCACGAGGACCACCTTGATTTTAAAGTCTTGGACATTGGTTCCGAAAGTGGTTTGGGTCTCCAGGCCCGTCCATAGGTGACAGCGAGAGGCATTGGATGATTGCCTTGAGTAGCTTGATTAACGATAGTGCGAGCACGGCAAGTAGTAACAACGTGTCCATAGCGTCCACATTTTGAGCATAGACGGCATGCAGCATGCGGGGCATGGTGATACTTGCAAGTAGGGCATTGGGGAAATGAACCTACATAGTTTCTCGGAATTTGACCCGTAGGAGTAACTTGGGTCACAGGCACAGCAGGAGTGACGGCCGCAAAGTTTTGGGGCTTACGCTTCCTATCATGACGGGAAGATTCGGGCTCTTTGTCTTTGTCGGACACGGAAGTAGCAGCTTTGCCGACCACCTTTTTGGTACTCTTCCTAGATAAGGTACCTGCTTTGACATGATTGTCAGTCAATACAGCAGATAAACGGATAGCGTCCCCGAGAGTGGAGGGATCACTTCCTGATACGGTGTCTTGGATTGGCATAGGCAGTCCACCTATGTATTTCTCAATTCTCCGTGCTAAGGGAGTAACCATGTGGGGCACGAGCAGACTTAGTTCTTGAAAACGAGTGGTGTAAGCCAAATTTTCTCCGCTATCTTGGGTGAGATCCCAAAACTCAGCTTCGAGCTTCCTCATTTCGTTGCGAGGACAGAACTCGTCAGTCATAAGTCGTCTCATTTCGTCCCAAGACAAGGACATAGCAGATTTGTTGCCTCGAGTACGTTTCCCACCGTTCCACCAGGTGAGTGCTCGTTTTTGGAAGACGCTGGCAGCATAACGGACTTTGAGGATGTCGGGACAACCACTGTTTAGGAAAGTACTCTCCATACTTTCAAACCATTGAAGAAGGCTAGTAGCACCTTCCGTCCCGAAGAATTTGGTGGGGTTGCAAGAATTGAAATGCTTGAATGTGCAGTATGGTGGGTTTGCACCATTCCCTTGCGTATTAGACCCGTTACCATTGTTGTTAGCTTGGATCATTTGGCCTACTAGTTGAGTAAGTAGTGCAGCAAGGTCAACGTTGGAGTTGCTAGAGTTAGCATGTCGAGGAGGCATTCTAACACCATAAGAAAAGACAATGATATTTTAGATAAGATGGATATATATGAGTTATAGCGGGAAATAATGTAAGCAGAAAAACGGGATTCATCATGACGCGTGCCAGTGCATGTGTATTTATTCTAAGTTGATAGGGGAAACTAAGTCATCTTTTTCGGGTAGGACATGATGTTATAGATCATTATTTGCAAAATGGGAATTGCCGGGACTTGCATGCATTACAAATTGTTATTACGTGTGCACCCGTAATAATGATTTGTTTTGCATGTTCGTCTAGTTTTTCCTATTTTGCTATAATATCCCCAGATTTTGAGTTCAAATTCGGATTGTATCCTTGCGAATACATTGACTTATCAACGTTAAATAATTCCCCGAAACTTTCAAAGAGACATGCTTTAGCCTATAGGTAAACACTCACTTCAGGAATTCCCAGGAAAGCATACGGGTCCGTTTATTTGGATTTATACGAAATGCTTTCCTAGACAGAAAACCTAATGTACAGGTGTCACCCTTCCAGATTGCACGTGTCTTTTACTGGTTTCAGGAAATTAAGTCGTTGACGAGATTTTTCAGGAATTTAATAGATTTGAGAGTCTATGAACATAAAATGTGTAGGAGTGTTGCAATTTATAAGGATTAGGAGAGAGTATGGACAAGGATAAGTAGTGTATTTGTTTGCATAAATGTGTTGACCAAATGTGTATGTAAAGTATGTATCATGTATCAAAGTCTCGTATGTATGTGTATAAGTCTCATGTACCAAACTCGGGAAAATTCCGACAATTCCTAACTACAAATAATTCACATAGCAATTAATCATTTAGCACATAACACATAAAAAGGGAGTCCTAGGGTTATAGTCTAGGTCATTGTGTCTAATAACCTAATTCCCTATAACCATGGCTCTGATACCAATCTGTCACACCCCGACCGATGGCGGAATCATCAAGGCGGACGATGTGATGATTGTTCAAAAGCACATGATAACTAAAGGTTGCATAATTCATTAATTTAATTTAAAGACAACAAGTTCCAAATACAGTACATTTCAAATAACCTAGTCTAGTTCAAAACATTAATTTATTTAACTAGGTCCATAGTTCCTAAGTGGAGAGATCCTCGGTAAGCAGTCACATATCCAAACCTGAAACATTATTTAAATCAAGTGTCAACTAAAAAGTTGGTGAGTACATAGGTTTAGTAAATCCAGTAAATAGTAGTGTAAATCGTTTTGCAACTCATTGTTTATATTGTTAAACATAGTATATGATGTAACATTTATTTAATCACAATTCAAACCGAGTTTGACGCGCTTGAACAGAGCACAACAGCTAAGTCCGGTATGCTTGAATATAGTTACCCACTATATCCGGTATGTTTGAATATAACACGCGGTTATATCCGAGTATGCAGTAATAAACACCCTAACCGGGTGGGCTGGTCAGGCACAATAGATCTATCAATATTACAGTTGGTTGTCTTGTGTTTAAATGTATGTACATCCAAAGAATAAGCATATAGTCTCATGTATAACACGTATAAACAATGTGAGTAGCATGTATAATGTTTCACCCCAAAATGTATGAAAATGTAAAATAGGGGCAATGTAACTCACCTTGCTAGCGGATACGATAATCCCCGAGTGCGGGTGATAAAGGCGTTGAAACCTAAGCACGATGAAACCCTATGCGGATGGATAAGTATTATTGCATGTTTATAGGTATAAGCGCATTCGTATTTAATGAGTGTAGGTTTTATAATAATATCCTTAATATTTATTTGTATAAAATGTGGTAGGAATATGATAATGGTTTTGTAAAACTTTAACTTTAAAAAATATATATATATATATATATTGTTTAAATATTACATCTTTAAATAATTAATCATTATGTTTAATGTATTTAAACAATAATAATAAATACAAAAAAATAAGTCTTTATTTGACTATTTATGTTGATATTTTGTATATTAAAATTTATTTTAACAAGTTTATAAAATAAAACATTGCTAGTGTTAATATAAAGAAAATGAGACATTTTATATATTAGATGTATTTTATTAAGTTTATAAAAATGTTACAAGAGTTATAAAAATATAGGACATTTTATATATAAAAATGTATTTAAATAAGTTTATAAAAGTATTACAAGATTTATAAAAATATAAGATATTTATATATAAAAATGTATTTAAATAATATTACAAGATTTATAAAAATATAAGATATTTTTTATATAAAAATGTATTTAAATAATATTACAAGATTTATAAAAATGGAATAGTTTATTGATTAAAAAGATTGTTTAATCGGTTTCAAAATAAACGAACGATTAAACCGACTCGTTTTAGCACTTAGTGTATAAAAGAATATTTAAAATAAGTTAAAATAATTAAATGGATTTTAAAACAATTAATTTAAACAAGTAATAATAAGTGGGTTTTAAATTAATTATTTTAATATATATATATAATAGATAAAATGAGATTTAATAGTCAAATGGGTCGGACCGGGTCGGCCCAGACCCGAATCCGGGTTCAGAAAAGGGAAACGGGTCGAGAGGCTTAAACTGAGAAAAAAAAGGGGTCGGCCGGAGGCCACAAGTCTCGAACCCGGGACCTTAAACTCTTCGCACACGACACTGACCAGCCGGGCTATAGCCCATCGCTGGTCAGGTATACGTTAATTAAATGATAATCACTTAGCGAAATGTCCACTGGTTCTCGGCAACGACCAGGAGTCGTGTCCGAGCATTCTCGTTTGTCCGGGAATCAGTGGGCTATGGTCTGGATTATGCTCGGAATTGCTAGCACTAAGATAAACGAAGGGTAGGGAAACGAAATGAAGTGATAATACCTGACCGAAGTGGTCTGCGGAGTTGAGAACGAAGCCGTGAATATCCCAAACTGGAACTGGACTTTGGGGTCGAATTGGAACTTCCAAGGGGGTTGGGGAGTTTCGCCTGGATGTCGCGAACACAGAGGTATCCTCAATTTAGATGGAGAGTAGACAGAGAGGGAGAATGGGGCTTGAGAAGGACCGACAATGGTTTTTATACCCGAAGTTGAATTCGATGGTGGGACACGAAATTGAGCACATCTACACACTTGTCTGGTTATGTCGAAACTGTCCAGACGTCTTGCAGAGGTCGAGGTCCGGCCGCGTGGGTGAATTGCGGCGTTGACATTCGGGTCAGATTGTGCGCGTGAAATTCTGATGATGGAAAGGAAAATTGGTCGGGGGAACGAGGTCGCACGAGGAATGCGAGTACAATGGCGCAGGTTTTAGGTGTTGAGGGGTAGAGGGACAGGGCTGTCGGGCTCGCCGGAAAAGCAGTTTACCCGCCGGACCAAGGAGCAGGGTGACCGGTAAAACGAATTGAAATTTGGCAATTTTGGTCCCTGAGGTTTGAAAACGTTTAAAACAAACCTTAAAAAAAATTCGAACAAACCCCCTATAGAATCTGTTTTATTCCAAATAGCCCTCCGACTTTAATTTAATTACAAAATTTAATTTCTCTTTTTTTTTTAACTTTAATTAATTTAGATTATATTTATATATTTTATAAATCCATTTCCTTTAATAAAAACTAGTTATTTTTAAATAATTATCTTATTGAAATAATACATTAAATTATTTATTCAAATTATTAAGTTTACTTAACTTAAATTCTTTTAAACTAAATAAAATTTAAGCATATATAATTTTGTAAAACTTATGTTTTTTATTTAAAATCAAACATTTTGAATGGTTAATAAAATTAAAAACCATTGATTTATTTTTATAAATTATTTAATTTAATAACATAATTTATATGGTTTATAACCTTCAAATATTTTTTTTGAAAATTAAAAATACATAAATTGAAATTTGCCAATACACCAATTTGATTAAATATAAAATGTTAATATTTACACGATAAATTCCGCAACGAAAATTTTTGAAATGTCACACCGGGTGTTTCAGTAGCTCTCACATCAAAATCATCCTACAGAGGTAGACATATTAAAAACAAAAGCAAAATGTTATAAAAAGAAAACCCAAATGTTTTACTACATACAATGTTCTCATTCCTAAAAACCATTCCTTCTACTTCATCATGGTCATTCGGTGGTTGGGTAGGCTCCTCTTCCTCACTATTCCACTTTCTTTTACCACTAAAGTATTGTTTCATCATGTTTAGAATCATGTCAGCTTTTGACTGTCCGCATTTGTTCTGGTTTGTTTTTCCTCAAAAACTAGATCACACATCGGGATCCCCTTTCCTCGTACGGATTGTCGTAAACTTTCCTTTTCTTGTTGCTCGATAAATGCTACACTTTCAATCCACCACTCCGCCTCCACCTCCACCTCCAGTTCATTGGGATGGATTGCTATCGGCCGAAATTTTTTCTACAATAGTATAATAGCAGGCTAGATCAGTTAAAACAGCAGGCTACATCAGTTTAAATAGCAGGCTAGATCAGTTAAAACAGCAGGCTAAGTCAACTAAAACAGCCGGCTAAATCAGATAAACAGTAGGCTAAATCAGTTAAACAGTAGGCTAGATCTATTAAAACAGAAGGCTAAATCAACTAAAACAGCATGCTAAATCAGTTAAAATAGTAGGCTCAATCAGTTAAACAGTAGGCTAGATCTATTAAAACAGAAGGCTAAATCAGCTAAAAAAAACAGGCTAAATCAATTAAAACAGTAGGCTCAATCAGTTAAACAGTAGGCTAGATCTATTACAACAGAAGGCTAAATCAACTAAAACAGCAGGCTAAATTAGTTAAAACAGTAGGCTCAATCAGTTAAACAGTAGGCTAGATCTCTTAAAACAGAAGGCTAAATCAACTAAAACAGCATGCTAAATCAGTTAAAACAGTAGGCTCTATCAGTTAAACAGTAGGCTAGATCTATTAAAACAGCAGGCTAAATCAGTTAAAACAACAGGCTAAATCAGTTAAAACAGTAGGCTAGATCTCTTAAAACAGAAGGCTAAATCAACTAAAACAGCATGCTAAATCAGTTAAAACAGTAGGCTAAATCAGTTAAACAGTAGGCTAGATCAGTTAAAATAGAATGCTAAATCACCTAAAACAGCAGGCTCAATCAGTTAAAACAGTAGGCTCAATCAGTTAAAATCGCAGGCTAGATCTAAGTTTACCTTCACAACTTTCTTCATAATTTTTTGCACCCGCGCCCGCACCCAATGGATCCTCCCGGACGACGGACCCCAGCTTAAACACCTTAGAACCCTTTGTTTGTATTTTGTCACTAAAGTACGACACTCAGGTAGAACTTCATATATCCACATCTATCGTTATAATATATAAATTAGGAACCAATTCATGTAAATATATATAGAAAATTTATTAAACTAATAATATTACCTTAAACGCCCATGCAAAACTGGACAATGAGTAATTCATCCACGCGAGGTTCTATTTCTTCACGTATTCATTCTTCCGCTCAAAACAATTGTGTAGATGAGGATATGTTAAATCCCACAGTTAACTTCCCCATGGGTAACGGTTCCATGCATTAATATCATCAACCAAAGCCACCAAAAAATCATTCGTGTAAGAGTTTTTCTAGGTACCCTTCATCCCCACCTCTACAAGCATCAACAGAGACAACGCACCATATCATCATCCTCAATGTGTGATAAATCGTCATTGTATAGCTGCTCTAACTGTTCAATTTTCATTCTCCTCCCACCAAATACACGATCCTTGAACTTTGAATCCAAAGACGGAACTTCCCCATCCCATTTCCCAAAGCGTAAACCAGTGATAAGACAAAACTCACGTGGACCAAATCGCAACGCCTCACTAGCAAGAACATAAAATAACCCATCAATTCTTGGGTTAAGATTATCTCATGTTGAAACATTAAATGCACCATTACCGAGTCGGCAAGGGTGTATCTTGCTTTTATCGACATATTAAAACGGGTGTGCTCCCAAATAAGCATCTGATTAGATGTTAGCTTTTCTTTGATAAGGGAAACCACACACGGTGAACACCTCATTTTCACTGTTGCCTGCATAATTAAAAAGAATTATACTTTAGGCTAAGGTAGAATAATGAACCGGGCTAAGGTAGAACAAAGGAGCAGGCTAAGGTAGATTAATGCATTTTTTGACGGCTAAGGTAGAACACAGGAGCAGGCTAAGGTAGATTAATGATCCGGCTAAGTATGCATTTTTTGATGGCTAAGGTAGAATAATCTACTTTGTGTGTGGACAAAGAGCTAAGCCTAATAAGTTAGCAGGCTAAGCCATTTTAATTACCTGGCTAAGTACATATTAGTTCCGGCTAAACCCTAGAATTCCTATAATTATACAATCCCTAAATTAAAGTAAAAATCAATTCCTATAATCATACAATCCCAAAATTAAAGCAAAATGACAAGAAAATTAACGGCCAAACCCTAGAATCGATTTCTATAATCATACAATCGATAATAACGTTCAAACAAACCTGGGTGTAATCTGTTGACGAAGCCATGTTGTGTTATTCGGCGAGCGACGGTGGCGACGGTGCCAACCGAGGGTGGCGTACGGCTGAGTGAGCGACGGTGGCAAACGATGGTGGCGTACGGCTTTGGTGGTATGCGGCTAGCTGAGCCCGTAAAAGATCTAATTCAAAGAACTAATAGCCTGCATAGATTTACCGGCTAAGCTTAGCCGTCTGTGGTGAAGAAAATGATGGAATTCGGAGGCTTAGCCGCCTTAGCCTCGGGAAGGTGAAAAACAGTGCATCGGGAATGTAAATAGCGCAATTTTCGATAACTTTTTTTTATTCAAATTATTACCGCCATTTTATATTTAGCCGGCAAAATGTACATGTATAGCCGTCTAATTCAATTTTTTAGCCGGGTATTTAAATTTTATAAATAAAATTTTAAATTAAATTCTACTACTATAAATTATAAATTTTAGGTTTCAATTGATAAAGAAAAATGGAAAACGAAAGAGAATATCAGTCACAAGCGCCTGCTCTAGCGTCAAAATGGGCAACCAGTAATTGGCGACGTTTGCAGAAAAGGCGTGTTGGGGAATCATCTTCGTCCCAGAATGAGCCCGAAATCATAGAAAAACCTAAATGGTTATTTTCTTGTACTGAGTCGGACAGCTAGTCCCCTAATGTTATCGAATTTTATAACAACGGAGATGCCCGTTTTTGTTATTCAGCATTACTCGAATCAACCGACAAACTGTTTAAAGAATTTTGGGGAAGTTTATTGGGTTTTAAACAACATGGTTCTTTTTCTCCACTAGTAAACAATTATTGTTTTTTTTATTTGTTAATTATATTACAATATTTTTTTACTAATATCTTTTTTACAACATATAAAGGCATGGGTCGCCAGAATTGTGAGAATTAGACGTGTTAAAGTGACGAAACAAGAATCTCCAGAAAATGTGCGTTGGACAATCATACCATCAAAATTATATCATCATTTGCTAAATCAGTCATTAAAAAAATGTTTTCATTTTCTATGGGCTAGGAAATATTTTTTCCAAAGTTGTTGGAAGTTGATCACGTTTATGTTCCACTTTTGATTGAAAGAAAACGTTGGTTTCTAATAGGAGTAGATATGAAAAATATGGACTGAAAATTTTGATTCTGCAACCTATCGTCACCTAATTTTCCCATTCGTGACGAAATTTGCGGTTCACTTTGGAGATTTGTTAGTGAACATTCATTACTAGAGAAAAATAGGTAAACAAGAGAAACAGTTCACATTTTCAAGCACGGAAAAATTCATTCAAAGCAATCACCATTACCTACTTGAAAATTCGGGTGTTCTAGTTTGTATGGTAATGGAGCATTTAACTCTGACAAAGCCGTTAAATTTAGATGGAGATTTTTGAGACAATGTTGAGAAATATCGGCGATTCATGGCAGATAGAATTTATACATGCCGTTGTGTGCCTACTATCGTAATTGAAACTTAAAGTAATATTTTCGCTAAGTTATGTATTTTCGTTTAACAATTAATATATTTTGGATCATTTTGTTGTTGTATCGATTGTTTAGATAATTATTAAAATTTTATGATGTATTTTCTTAAATACTTGTATAACAGCAATTAAAACAGTATGCTTAATCTATTAAAACAGTAGGCTAAATCAGTTAAAATAGTAGGCTTAGTCTATTAAAACAGTAGGCTCAATCAGTTAAATACTTGTATAACATTTTAATTAAAAGTTATAAAAAAATTAAAAACATAAATTCAATTAAAAACATAAAATAAAGGTTTACAATAAAAGTAAATTAAAATAGAAATTAATTTTAAGGACTCCAACGGGCGTCTAAATCGGTCGTATCGTCTTCAAAAGGATCCCAAGTAGGAGTAAAATGACCGCCTCCATCTTGTACTTCATTCAATTCATTCATCGCCGCCCAATCTTCGTCGTAATCGTATAAATCGTCAACTCTAACAGTTTCTTGTTTAGACGCAGAGTGATCTACAACGTTATTCTGATGATCGTCAACAATAGGATTCATTGTTTCTTCAACGTTATTCGGCACATCTTCGGTAGGAGGATTGTTCGGTTCATCGACAAAATTCTTCTAAAAAATATACTCTGGATGAGTGTTAGGAACATTTTCCATTTGTAAAATTTTAAGATGTGAAACAACAAAAAATTTTAAGATGTGAAACTATGATTTATATATAAAGTTTATAAAAAAAAAACCAACACAAGCCGGCTAAGCCACAAAGCCAAGCCGTAAACGGAGCCGACTCAAGCCAATACAATTTTTGAAAAAATTCGGAGGCTAAGCCGTCTGTTAGACGGCTATAGCCGGCTAAATCAATAAGACGGCTAAACCAGTATTTAGCCGTCCACGGCTAAGAATGACACGTGTCACATTCTTATTGGTTCGTACTCTTACAATTGGAATGTTGGCACGGAATTTTATGTCGGCTAACTCAGCTGGCTTTAGCCGTCTATGAGAGCTAAATAAGGATGTCCATTTTTTATAAAATTTCTGGTCAAATGTCCATTTTCGTATTTTTCCCTAATTAAATTGGGGGCTTAAATGAACGTAATGCCCTCATATACGGTACACATGACCGGTTTTAATGTCCAAATAAAACGTCCTTCCAAGCAAAGGAAGATATCCGTGACATACTCTTAATATAAAGGACGATCTTTATAATTCATGAAATTTAAGGAGTAAACTTATAATTTTATATATACATGAAGGTAAGAAAGGTATAATTTTGTCTTAATTAAATATACTAATAATTTTTGTTTTTGTCATTTAAAAAGCGTGTAGTGGAATAAAAAGCAATGTTTTGAAACCCGGACCGGACCGGACCGGCCGGTCGGACCGGTCGGACCGGGAACCGGTGGTCTGACCGATCCGGTTATATGTGTTGAACCGTTTCTGCAGCGAACCGGTGGTCGGACCGGTTGAACCGGCGGTCGGACCGGTTGAACCGCTTGACTATTTTTTTTTTTTTTTTTAAATCTTTTTTAAGTCTCTTGGCTTCTTATCTCGTAGGTAATTGTTAGTTTAAAATTATTGGAATTGACTTGTTGGTGATTTTTGAAAGGATTAAAAGCTATTTAAACTGATATATTTTTATAATATTTATGACATCTCCGACCAGTGGACCGGTAAGGAGACCGGTTCGACGTCCGGTCCGGTTCTGAAAACATTGATAAAAAGAAACTCGATAAAAGTTGGTGCGGGAACACTGACGAAAAATAGTCGTAACAGAAGCTCTCATTGATACCCGACCAAATAAATCTCCATTCATATTTAACAAACCCCCAACCTTCTTCCTCCTTCAATGTCTCTGTAAATTAATTTGAAGATCAAGAAGTGGAATCATGTGGGTCTTCTATCTGATCTCGCTTCCTTTGACCATGGGGATGGTTATGTTGACGCTACGCTACTTCGCCGGACCCGACGTCCCTCGCCACATCTTATTCACCGTCGGTTACACTTGGTTTTGCTCTCTCTCCTTCATCGTCCTCGTGCCTTCCGACATTTGGACTGTAAGTCCTTGTTCTAATTTTGTATATGACAGATTACTAGTGCTTGGGCAAAATGATCAGCAACATCCTTTTGGAATTTAGGTTTGATCGTAGAATTAAACCCTAGATGGCTCTTAGCTGAAGCTTAGCTTTGCGATACGATCTAAATTCATCGAATTGCACCGACTTAATCCTAATGTAGTACTTGTTAGGTCGATTTAGAGAAATATATATGGATTAAAACGAATTATTTTGATCTTGGTGAGTATGTACTCGAATGATGTGAAGATGATTTCTCATTTTAATCTAGCAACTTGGATGAAACTTTGACTCCAAAAAGGAGTTGAAAGAGTGCTATTACATTAAGAAGAAGAGTCGTTTGGAGTTTGAAGTAGATCAAAGAATTAAAACCTAGATAGTTCTTAGTTGCAATCTGTAGCTTAGGTTTGAAGATAAACCTTCGATTTGTCTGATCTTTTGCGATAAGATCTAAATGCACCAAATTACACCGACTTAGTAGTTAATCCTAATGTAGTAATTGTTATGATGTTCTATGTAGTTTGCATTACACAAATTTGAAATTGAATGGTAGATAGGTGAATTTGTTAATTTTGTTGTTAGGTCGAATTCGAGAAACATAAATGGATTATTTTGAAGATGATTTCTGTTATGATTAACAATCTCACTTTAATCTAGCAACTTGGATGAACCTTTGACTCCAAAAAGGAGTTGAAAGAGTGCTATTACATTAAGAAGAAAAGTCTTTTGGTTGCTTCAAGTAACGTTGTTACTTTGTTGTTTAAACGCGTTGCTGATTTATTGTTATTGGGCTGCAGGCTATGATTGATCATGACAAGGGAGGGATTTCTTTCTTCTGGAGCTGGTCCTATTGGAGTACATTTTTACTTACTTGGTATGCTTGAAGTTAAAATTATGGGTATCTGTTATTCTGTTTTTTGTTTACACTTTAAAATTAAACATCTCTTCAAAAGCATACAGAAGGCTGCTACTAATTTTACTTTTAGCTTTTTTGGTGGTTATACACAACTTCATTACTCCATGACTCGTTGGCTTCTAGATGCATCATGTTTCTCATTTATTTACGTTGAACCATTTCTCTAAGCAGGGCCGTGGTGCCTATCCTTCAGGGTTATGAAGATGCTGGGGATTTCACGGTTTCAGAAAGATTAAAGACAAGTATACATGTGAATTTAGTATTTTACCTGATTGTTGGTGCTGTAGGAGTTTTTGGACTTATACTGCTTATTCTTTTGCACAAAAATTGGTTAGTGTCTAGTACCCTTAATAGCAGTTAATAAATTTTCCTAAATATATATTTATTTCCATTTTTATATCACAGGGGGATCTGTATACATATGTGCGATTTCTTGTAGTTTTTCTTCTTATACTTCTTTAATTTATTGCCAGGGGTGGTGGTATAATTGGTTTTGTCATGGCATGTTCAAATACATTTGGACTTGTCACTGGTGCATTTCTCCTTGGCTTTGGTTTAAGTGAAATTCCAAAAGGTATTTGGAAAAATGCCGACCATACCACTCTCCAAAAAGTTCTTTCTCATAAAGTCGCTAGGATGGCTGTAAAGCTTGATGATGCTCATCAAGATCTTTCAAATGCTATAGTTGTAAGTATGATATTCATTTGTTAACACCGAGTATCTTTCAAGCTATACATTGACTAGTTGTTACTGTCCTTTCCAGTGGGAGTCTAGTCTGACTAGACGTGTGCCCTATTTGCTCTTAATTTAACATTGTTGTTTATTGTATTAGGTTGCTCAAGCAACATCGAAGCAAATGTCAAAGCGTGATCCCTTAAGACCCTACATGAATATCATTGATAAAATGTTGACACACATGGTACTTGTGTTTCTGTGCTTTCAAGTTTTTACATATTTTGCAGCTACTATTTCAATTTTTGATTTTTGGGTGTATATTTCCAGCTTACCGAAGATCCTTCTTTTAAACCTCAAGGAGGAAGGTTAGGAGAAAATGATATGGATTATGACACAGATGAAAAATCTATGGCAACACTAAGGCGCCAGCTCAGAATAGCACGAGGCGAGTACTATCGTTATAAAAGGTAAGCCCCGAGATGAGTTTAATTTTATAACCAAGTATGTTTTTGATAATCGATGCTGTTATTCTATATCATATTACTGGCGTATTTATTCATGGAATCCTTCTTGGTCAGTGAATATATGAATTTTGTGACGGAAGCTCTTGAGTTGGAGGACACTATAAAGAATTATGAGCTCTGTACTGCTACTGGATGGTACATTTAATGCTCTTTAGTGTTGACATTAATTGGTTGCTTATTAGGAAATAAATTGCATCTTTGTTTGTAAATAACCTCAAAGCAAGTATTTTTACTGATCTACTCATGAGAAGAAATAACCTGTGAGGTAGGCACATATTTGTTGACCAAAAAAAACTTGCCTACTTTAGAAAGTTAATTCAGTTTAAAATAGCAGCTTGCCAGATTGGTTTATGTCATGGATCAAGTTCATACATGAATCCATATTTCAGGACTAAAAAGGCAATTTTGTCTTCAAATCAAGTTTTCAAAATGATATCCATAGTGCATGCTTATGATCTTTTTCTCGGGTTTTGTTCGACTTGCAGGAGATATATTTCAAGCTTCAGGCCTGCTCGTTCTGGGAAGCTAGGGTATTGTCTAGATACCGCGGGTAATTTTTGAACTTTACAAAACTCCCATATGTCCAGATACTTCTTAATTTTTGTATAGTCTTTCTTCTTGAGCATTTACACTTTTTATTATTATTTTTTCTTGAAACACAGTTTTGGCTAGGATTGTAATGTTTTTGAATTAAGGAACACTATGCACAAAGTGATCCCTACCCTAGTATTTTTTGTAGACCATATTGACCAAGACAAAGTAGGAGTAGGTTTGAATATGTAGACACCATTATAAGTAGTGTAAATTATTTAGGAATGTGTTGTAAATCATTATAAGTAGACACCATTATACAACATGTAGATGGTGATAGGTTTTACGGAACACTTTTGTTTGTGATGTTTTTTTAAATTTTGGGAATATACACAGACATTTAACAGTCGACCTATAGATGGTGATAGGTTTTACAGAACTTCTATTTGTGATCCTCATGGTTTCTATATATTAGTGTCCTATCATTTGGCTAAGCTCTCACTCTGTCATTGGTCTAAGCTGATTCTTGTAGATTTAAATGAACTTATACTTTTTCTTAAAAGTGATACATGCAAAAAAATAGCAACATAGTTCACAGTACTTTTACCAATAATAATAACATACTACAAAATTATTAGAAATAGCAACATACTTTCATTTGTTTATAGCAACCATCAACCACGTTATCTACGTTGCTGTTGTTGGTAAAAAAATGAATGCATGTTGCTATGATTGGTGAAAATATAGTTAGTTTGGTAAAAAAAATGAAAATATTTATTTCTAGTAATTTTCCAAGTTGCTGTCAGTGCTAAAAATGTGAAAGTGCATTTGCTATCTTTACTCTCAATTACATATCTAGAACACACAATCACTTAAACAAGCTCTTTAGTACAAAAGGGATGAGCTTGTCAATCATCAAAACATGAGGTTGTAAAATGTAAATTCGGATAAAACTAAATTTATATTTGCACCAACAGAACCTCTCTCTCTCTCTCTACAAGTGTCATCTTTTTCAATCTCTTATGAGTTAGGATCTTTGTAAATCAGCTGTTTGTATATTGATTCAATATGACCTTCTAGATTACATATACTTTTAAGAACTTCTATCAGATGCATGTAAAGATTTTAAGTACATTTCATTAAATTTCATACGGATAATATTTCAGAGCTATTATGGCGATGTATACTAAGGAAGCAACTCAAAAAGCTTTCTGCTATCATATTGGGTTGTTTGACTGCTTCAATTCTTCTAGCAGAAGCCACTATACTGCCCAATGGGGTTGATTTTTCCCTTTTCTCTATCTTAATTAATGCTGTTGAAACAAATGAAGTTCTTGTGCAGGTAACATCTCACATTCTCACCCTTTTTTCAATGCATGAGAGTGAATCAATAAAGAAAGGATCAAAACGATGGTGTTTTTTTAATTTATTTCAAGGTTCATGGTGTCCATATTTCTTTAAAAATATATCTTACTCTTGTGTATCTGTTTGCAGGTTGTAGGTTTTATTCCTCTGATGTATATGTGTGTCTGCACTTATTATTCTTTATTTAAAATTGGAATGTTGACATTCTACTCACTTACTCCAAGTCAAACAAGTTCAGTCAGTCTGCTGATGATATGCTCGTGAGTTATTGTAGTTTTCAGTACTTGAAAACGTTACATTTTCATACGTTTGTTGTATAATGTAGTTCTGACATAAAACCTGTCTCAGGCAAGTGGCACGGTATGCACCTCCAATCTCATACAACTTTCTAAATCTTATCCATCTTCCACGAGATGCAACAACTATCTTTGAACGGGTCAGATTTTACTAATATATTCTCCAATTCATTTGTTGATGCTACAAATTATCAAGTGCTGAGTTACAGTATGTATGATATATTCATATGTACAGAGAATGGGGAAAATTGATGATGCGGTCCCTTTTTTCGGGCAAGGTTTCAATAAAATTTATCCACTAATTATGGTCATCTATACCATATTAATAGCAAGCAATTTCTTTGATCGAGTTATGAGTTACTTTGGGAACTGGGATATTTTCCGGTTGAGAAGTGAAGCCGATGATGACCTTGATGGATTTGATCCTTCAGGATTGATGATCCTGCAGAAAGGTAAATCCTAGCATTCTTTCATAAACGACCTTCAATATATATGTATATATATAATTATATATATATAGGGATTAATGATAACCAATTTTTTATATGATAACTGTGATAACCACACTCGAACAATAACATAATTTATAAATTATTTTTTCTTTTAATATATATATATATATATATGTATGTATAAATATATTAATACCTGCCCTATTTCTTTCTTTCATATGTAGAACGCTCTTCACTTGAGAAAGGGCATAAGGTTGGTGAACTCGTCATTCCCCTCGCAAGACATTTTAACGGCACAAGTGTGGATATCGAATCTGGAAGCGATAGCACGGTAAGTGAGTTCTGATTAGAGGCAGCAATATGGGCGGGTTGGGCCACAGGTCAAACAGGTTTTGGTTGAAACAAGTAATTTTTTGTACCTGTAAAAAAAAAAGGGCCAGTCGGGTTAAGTTGACCTGCAAACACTTCTTTGCCTATTTATTATTTTTTGATTTTCGATTAGGGTGTGTGCATTAGAGATAAGACTTTAGGCGACTTCCCACCATTCTCCTATTAGCACCTTATTTAATTTTTTTTTGACTCATTTGAGTCTTTGAGATAAAACACAACACAAATCAACAAGCTTGTTAATCGACTGTGTTATTTATGTTTAGGTTGCTGCTGATTCAAGGGCAACAAGCTCATTGATTGACAATAACAGTAATCGGGATTATCATTCCAACCCATCTAAAGCAGAAATCCGTGATAACCGCACTAAAGAGTTCATAACCAGAAAGTACCAAGCATTAAGGGCAGATCAATCCACAAAAAAGTCAAACTTTGCCACCTCTAACGTTTCTTCACTCGATGTAGACAATGATCAGAATTTAGGAAGTGGACAATCTTCAAAGATAGCCTCAACCTGGACATCAATGAAGTCAAATTTCCAAAACTTTAAGTCAAACCTGGAAGCTAGGCGATTCATACGCGTAAATCAGGTTGAAGATACACAAGTAACTCAAGGCTCCTCTTCTGAATCGCTTGATGATATTTTTGAGAGACTAAAACTCCCCTCACAAGATCGCGATACCTTATAATTTGTTGTTTTAGGGTCATCAACAGAAACATTCTTTCTGCAGAGGTTTGTGAGGCCCGGTTGACCCTGCAGCAACATATTTTATTGAAACAGAGTAGCATAGAGGGAGAACAAGAAAATGATTTGAAAATCCCATATTGTATTATAAATATATATATTAAAGAAATTGGAATTTATTATACACATCCGTGTGAAACTCTTTTTGTTAATCAAAAACTGGAGATCACATGCAGATAATGAAAATTACCAAATGCATTGTCATAGGGTTATAAATTATAATATGACTACAATTTAGGGCTTAGGAGAGACTGCAAGTATAGTTTCCCAAGATTGTTTCGTAGTTTTGCTTTAGATGTCAAATTTGACCCATGAACTAATTTGGTTATGTTGTCACAACAATGTGATGGCCAGGAAATGGGTTGAACTTTACCCATTTAAATAAGGGTGTACATCGTGTCATGATTCGTTGACGGATTGAATTGATGAACCTTAACACCATCCATATACTTATTCATGATTAATCCTAATTTGAAACATGTTCTGTTCTTCCACTCGTTATAATCCGAAGCAATCATTAAAAGTTTTGTTTTTACATCAAATGCATGTAAGTTGGTTAATAGTTAAATTTATACGGCTTATAACATTATATCAACAATGAACCATACATACCAACTAATTAAAGAGTCAATGGCATCAGCTTAGATGAATTTTTTTTTTTTTTGTAATTTGTGTTTTTTTAATTTCTTTTATTCATTCTCTCTCATTTCCAATTAACAAACTTGAATTTACATATTTAGCTCGAGATTAGACGAATCGGACGGAAAAAGTTAAAGAATGAGAAAGTGAGAATGAGTAGTAAGTAGAGGTGCACAAATCAGGTATTCTCAAGAACCGGTGCCGGTTCCGGAATCGGTTCCGGGTAGGGCTGTAAATGAACCGAACCGAACGAAACCTTGTTCGTGTTCGTTCGTTAAGCATTTAACTTGTTCATGAACAGTTCACGAACACTAACCGAACGAAATTTCATGTTCGTGTTCGTTCATTAAGGAAATGGATTTGTTCACGAACGAAACCGAACGAATGATAGTTTTGGACTTTTGATGCCAACCCTAATGTCTTCCAAAATGAATATTTAATAAGATCATTTTAATATCAAGTTTTTTGTATTTGTATCGAACTTCATTTACTTAGTTAATTTTAGGGTAAAAAATAAAATAAAAAATAAAGAATATAAAAGGTTTAGATAAAATAAAAGAGAAATATACAAAAATCTTTAATAAACAACATAAACAAACAACACATGAACGAACACGAACATAAACGAACGAACAATAATAAACGAACGTTCACGAACAAGTTACCGAACGTTCATGAACATAATTGAACGAACGAGACCTCTGTTCATGTTCGTTCATTTAGTTAAACGGACGGAATTTCTTGTTCATGTTCATTCATTTATTAAACGAACGAACGTAAACGAACTTCCAGCCGAACGGTTCACGAAATGTTCGTTGAACGTTCGGTTCGTTTACAGCCCTAGTTCCGGGTATGATCGGTTCCGGAAAACCGAGTATTCCCAAGAACCGGTTCCGGTTCTTGGTTGAAACACCATACCCTATGTACCCGTTTCCGGGTATTCAAGAACCGGTTCCGGTAATTCAAGGCGTGTATTTCAAGAACCTATTTCCTGGTATTCGAAAAACTTAGTTAAACATATAAATAACAAAATTAAAAAGTCCAATAACATTAAAAACTTAAAATTTTACAAAGTTATTAAACGTTTAAAACATAAAGTCATAAAACATAGATAAATTTTATAAAAAAACTATAGTGTTTCCAGAACCGGGTATGGGTTTAGAGTTTAGGGTTAGAGGTGCACATTTAGGGTATTCTTAAGAACCGGTTCCGGATATGATCGGTTCCAGAAAATCAGGTATTAGAAGGACATGGTTTCGGGTCCGGTTCTTGGTTGAAAAACCATACACTATGTACCCGGTTTCGGGTATTCAAGAACCAGTTCCGGTTCTGGGTATTTGGGCGGTTTTGGTTCTGGTTTTTTTGCACCTATAATAGTAAGGAGTAATGAATAAAGTTGCTTGAAATAAATAGTTAGTGAAAAATCAAGATGAAAAATGAATATAGAAGAAGTTAAATATCCAACTTAAAATATTTCTTTTTTAAATAGCCACCTCTAAAATCTAAATAAGAACTCTAAACAAAGAAACCATTAAACGGGTTAACATGTTGACCCGTGTTGGGAAAACAATGGTTTGAACTGAAAAATTATCGAACCCTAATTTTGATAATAATAAAAATATTTAACATGTGGTATTATTTACTTAATAGTAGTTAATCATATGCTACATACAAGTTCCCAATAACACTCAAGGCAGTAATCAAGTCCAAGATCAAACAAGCAACTAAATATACACATACTACAAGATTATGTCATCAAGTTCTGAATCCTACTAAGTCATCAAGACTACGAGATGATGTCATCAATTATGCCAAGACAATAGAAAACCAACACCGACTACAAATGATCAATGTTAACTTAAGATCGGTATGAAGACTAACATGAAGTCAACACGTCTCAACTCACAAGTAAATGATGACAATTGAGGTTTGATGACGATGTCAACAAGAACCCGACACATGCTATCAAGACAACGAACGATAACGGTAATATGATAGTAAATGAGAAAGATCATAAACTATTTTCTAAAATAAGTCTCAAGTTTTATAATAATATAATAAACAAGTTATTTTCTTAAAACATTTTATAAAACTTGACAAAGCTTTTATAAATATGAAATCTTTATAAAATGTGTCAAGAATACTTTTGAATTTCAATTTGAATTTTGAATTCAAGTAGGTGAATCTCCTGTATGTCGTAAAATCCCAACATGATTCCGTAGAGAAGACACAACTCTACTTAAAATGGAATAAGACCAAAACAAATATGAAAGACATCTTCCTTACTTTTCAAAATACAAAAGGTGATATTTCAATCATAGTGTAAGATCTTATAATTCAAGTAACGGGTCAAACAAAACTTTAGGTAAAGTTAAAAATTAGTGTTTATGAGTGGAAATGACTTTAGAGTGTAAAATTAGACAAGCTTCCAACATTCAAAATATTAACCAAAAAACATCCAAAACACTCGCGGCACGTGCACGGTTGACCATAGACTAGTCTGGCAGGATGACTTTTTGGTTTTCATTTTTGTCTATAAATAAATTAAGGGCTTGTCCAAACTTTACACTTACCCCTTTCTACATACTTGTTTATTTATTTACTTCGTATAACAAGTATTTTTCCATACATAAATAATTAAAAGATGAAATTTTTAAAAGAAAACTATTCATCCCCTAGTTTTCTATAGCCCGTTTATTAATAAACACATTATTTTAGTCAACATGCGTATTTACATTTCGTTACGGTTCAAATCATACAAACAATTTAGATTGTTCATTTAGAAGAAAAAAAATTATGATAGTAAACTTAAATGTTGAAAATAGTTATTAAGTTATAGATTTAAACTTTTTATTAAGTTTGGTAAAACAACTTTGTAACATCCTAAATCTACATGATTATTATAGAATATGGATGTAAATATAAATGAAATAATGATTACCCAATAATAAATGTCTAAGTTAAGTTAAAAAATCTCTTTCTAATAAAAAAAACTAAATGGTTTTACCACTTGCTATCATCATAATCCATCTCATAATTTTTTCCCCCAAAACCATATTTATATCCTCCATTTAATACTTTCATATTTAGTTTTTTTTTAAATTACATAAATAAACATTTTCATCATTATTATCATTTGCTTATATATTTTTAAAATTATCATCAAAAGTTAATATTTTAAAAAAAGTCAAGAATTAAAAAACAAGAGATTTTAAAAAAGCAAGTTTTTAAAGTTTTATTAATAAAAAACAATTTTTTTAATTTATTATCAAAAAACAAGATTTTTTTTATTTTACATATAAAATTTGAAAATATTAAGTTTGTATTTTAAATAAATATATGTTAGAATAAAGGTACTAATATTTAATTAGTAGTTTTTTAATTAAACTAGAAATGTTGTCCCGTACTCTACGACGGGAAGCGGACCTTAAATGGTTGAGACAGTGACATTAACGTGGCTAAACACAAAAAGAAACGTGGTTAAATACATAAAAGTAACGTATAAAGTTACGTCGACTCCGTTGTGGAGATCGAAACATAGATAAAAGACAGTTATATAACGGTACTGATGTTTTTCAGTTGGTGTCTCACATTCTTCACGGTACCAAAACATCACCGTCAGTCGATATAACCCACGATACCTAAAAAGTAATTTATTTTGAATACGACTCCATTTTCAAAACAATTTATACATGGACGTTAAGAAAAAAAAAATTAAACAAACAAACGAATATTATTAAGGAAAAATCATATTTTATATATTACAATGGTTAAAATTAAAATTTTGAAAACTTAAGGACGGTAAAAGTGAATTTTACCAATTTAAGGGATTTTATCATTTAACAAAACGAGGGGTGATGTTACACTGACACTTCCTATTAATACTATTGATAATTTGATATTTATAAACAAATTTTTTATTTTGATTTATAAATTTAATACTTAGTTTTTAATAAAACTAACAAACTTGCAAATATTTATTTTTAAAAGTGTATTATATATTTTTTTAAAAGACGAGATTTTTTTTTCAAAAAACATGTTTACAAGTTTCAATTATAATTTATTAGGTTTAAATTTTTTATATTTATTTTGGAATTTTAAATTTAATTGTGTGAAAATATTAAGGAGTGAACTTTTTAAAATTTGAAGTTTTAAATTTTGAATTTAAAAGACGATATATTGTTGAAATTTAAATTTTATTTGTATCTTTTTTTTATGAGTGATTTAGTATTAAAAGTTTAGCGATATTTTCCTCATACAAATTGTATCCATCAATCAGAGCATCTTGATGATGATTTTGATAAGAGTTTATAATCTCCTGATTTTCTAAATGGACTTACATTATCAGGTTTATCAAAATAAAAAATTAGTTTTAAATGTCGGTGTTCCAGTTATGCTATTAATAAATATTGATGAAAAAATGATTTTGATAATGTAACAAGTCTTTAGGTCAAATCACAATGTAATCACGTTATATAAGCGAAGATTATATTTTGAAGCAACGTTGATCATTACAATTTTATCCCTATACGTGGGTTAACATATTCAGATAAAAGAATTTCTTCAAAACTTTAAAGAAAAAATATACAATTGTTGTATTATTGCAATGACCATGAATAAAAGTTTAAATCAATCACTTTCAAATGTTGGTTTGTATTGAAAGATCCAATGTTTATTCATGATCAGTTGTATGTTGCATTATCAAGAGTTAAAAGTAGAGATGGACCCAAGTTATTAATCTTTGGTAAACATGGAAAAATTACCAATACCACGTCAAATGTTACATACAATGAAATATTTTCAAATTTGTAAATAATCATTATAAGATTTCACTTGACATGTAATTTAATGTATTGTAAAAAGTGCATAACTTATTAAATGAATTTTCATGTATTTTTTGATGTTTTAATTATTCTCATCCATATAATCTTAACATGTAACAAAATGAAAAATTTACAAATACAAAATCAAATTTGTATAAAAAGAATTGTTAAGATATTTATCAACATAATCTTAATATTTCACCCCGTGTAACACATGGGGTTAAGGCTAGTAGAATAATGTTACCATTAATAAAGATTGCTCTGATACCTAACAATAAATGCTCTAATGATCACACAACAAAAAATGTAAGCTTGCTCTAATGATCATCAACAATAAATCTAAGTTTTTTTTAATGATCAAACAAGAATGTATTTGAGTTTGTAAGGTTTAAACATTGGCTGATGGAGACAAAACTATCAAGAAGACCAAGACTTGAAGAATATGCGTTCAATAGTTTTCGAAAAAAAGTGTTTCTAATTTTAGTATAAATAGGCGTGTTTCAGTTATTTGTAATTGGAACTTGAGAATGAACATTCCAGTACTGTGTGTAATTTGTAGAGTCATATATTTTGTATAAGCTGTTGTCATTTATTGTATGTTTAAACAATTTTAGACTAGTTTACCCTCTGTCATTTCATTATTGTAATTTCAGTTTTCTGTAATTAGTTAAGTCTGGGCCATCGAAACTACTTAGTTTCGATTGAGTCTATTCAATCGAAACTAGTAGTTTCGATAGATGGTAGTTACGACAGTCTGTGTATCAATTGTAAATGGTCAATCGAAACTAGCAGTTTCGATTGACCATAGTTTCGATACCTATCACTACTATAAATAGCCTAGTTTGAGAATGTTTTGGGTGTGAGTAGCGGCTGTAACCCTGAACTTTCTCTTTCACATTTTTCCTGAATCAATACAATTTGCAGTTGTTTATTCACTGTGTTCTTACACTTTCATACCATTTGCGTGTTGATTCAAACTGTGGTTAGCCTGTTATCTTCACCAACACTGTTTCTATTATCTGTTTCACCACCATACACACAGTTTCCGCCTGTGTGTGTGTGTAATCGATCAAATCAGTGATTTCAAGAGAAATCTGGACCTACAATTGGTATCAGAGCTTTATGCTCTAGTGTTTTTGAGTGTTATCAGGTTATTGATCGATTCTAGGTGATTACCGAGAGTTTTCGTTGCTTATTTTGGGTTTTTGCACATTTATTCTCGAGGTACTGTTTCATCATTTTTCAAGGGTTTTTGCCCGTATTTTCGAAATCGGAGGTTGGATTCGTGATCAGGACAGTTAGACGAAGGTTTTCGCTGGATTGGTTTGTTATTTCTGCACCTTTGATTTCTGGAGCTTTTCATCAATGGAGTATTTCTGTTTTGGAGAAGAAGGCATCGAAACTACGGGGAACAATTTCTGATTTCTGTTGATCATCGAAACTTCTTGTCTACGTTTTGTCGGGAGAAGGTACTATCGAAACTAGATTTTTGTCTCTTATAGAAACTGTGGGTATCGAAACTAGTTGTTTCGATAAAAGTTGTTCTATCGAAACTAGTCCTATCGAAACTAGTTGTTTCGATAATTGTTGTCCTATCTAAACTAGTTGTTTCGATAAAAGTTGTTCTATCGAAACTAGTTGTTTCGATAGAAGCTGACCTATCGAAACTAGTTACTGTTTTAGTTTCGATTCAAAATATTATGGCCACTTCAAGTTCAACAGAACATTCTGGGGGAAATAGACCACCTGTTCTTGTGTCCACAAGAGATTTTGATGACTGGACTAAAAAAATGAAGCTTTTCTTTCTATTTCACGATTATACTCTGTTGAGTTCTATCACCGATGGTCCCCACAAGCCCGTAACTACCACTGCTGATGTTCAACGTCCTAAGTTAGTATCTGAGTATGATGAGAAAGATCTTGCCTTGATTGCCCGAGACAACAAGGCCTACGGGACTATTGCCATGGCTCTTCCTATGGATATTTTCAACATCTTTGCTGAGTACACAACTGCCAAAGACTTATGGGCTGCACTGTGCACAAGATATGAGGGAAGTGAGGATGTCAGGGAAAGCAAAAGAGATCTGATCAAGAAACAATATGCGATGTTCAGCAGTGTAAGGGGAGAATCAATATCTGATTTGATCAACCGTTTCTCAAGCATTGTATCAAGGTTGAATGTAATGGGAGTTGAGTATCCTACTCTTGATCTAAACAAGAAACTCCTAGATTCTCTTCCTGAGGAATGGAATATATATCGAATCATGATCAAAAAGACTGAGAATCTGAGTGCTCTGTCTCAACAGGAAGTCTATAGCGTTCTTGAATCTTATGAAATTGAGATTAAAAAGGGAGCAGTCACCCCATCAAATCAGTCTGGAAACACAGCTCTTATTGCTGGATCAAGCTTATCTGGCAGCCCATATTTTCAGACTGATGTCCCTCCTTCAGCTGCTGCAATTAATTCTACCAGCTCCTCTGCTTCTCAAAAGACTGTCACCATGATTCCTGATGAGTATGTTCCGATCATGACTGCTTTCATGTCATGCTATGATGCACTGATTTTTGGAAATCT
This sequence comes from Smallanthus sonchifolius, assembly GCA_023525975.1. Taxonomy (NCBI): domain Eukaryota; kingdom Viridiplantae; phylum Streptophyta; class Magnoliopsida; order Asterales; family Asteraceae; genus Smallanthus; species Smallanthus sonchifolius. The sequence goes on from CM042043.1 coordinate 26,485,174, forward strand.
AACACCGGTTAGCTTTCAACCTGATGACTTGGAGCAGATTAATCCTGATGATTTGGAGAAAATGGACATTGATTGGTGCATGGCCATGTTGATCTTAAGAGCCAAGAGATTTATCAAAAGGACTGGTATAGACAGGTTCAAGCAAGGAAAGACGCTTGGGTTTGATATCAAGAAGGTGAGATGCTACAATTGTGATCAGCTGGGTCACTTTGCCAGAAACTGCAAGGAGCCGTCCTCCAAAGATCAGCAAGATAAGAAGATTTCCTCTGGTAAACAAGCTGCCAATCCTCCAAAGATAAACACAACTTCAAGTTCCACAGCTCTTGTGTGCCAAGCTGATGGACATTATCATTGGGGAGAACAAGCTGAGGAAGCTGCTGATAAAGCCTTGATGGCTGATGTGGAGGAAAATGGCAAGTGTGTCATGATTGAACCAGCTGAGGATCTCACTGATGTGCCTGCTGAGGTTATTTCTAAACTTTGTGATTCTAGATCTTGCTTAAATGAAATTCAAAAATACAGATTCATCAATCAAGCCTTGATTGATGAACGAAATCACATTAAGGTGATGTATGACTCTGTGGCCAAAAATGAGAAACTTTACTTAAAGAAAATTCGTGATATTTCTGGTGAAAATCGTTCTTTAATTGTGCAACTCAATACTCAAACCATTAATAATACAATTTTGACTGAAAGAGTCCAAAAGGCAAAAAAAGCCAAATTACAGGTTGATCACATGGATATGGATCAGAAGATTCTGTTTGGAATAATTGATAAACAATTTAATAGAAAAGGCACAGAAGGTCTTGGGTATAACTCTCATCCACCTCCTTATTCAAAATCAGGGAGATTTGCTGATATGCCTACTCCATATGTTTCCACACCTTTTGTTTGCACATTATCTCCTGATGATTATATTACATCCTCTGATTCTGACAGTTTTGCTTCTTGTGCAGAGTCAAATTGTGTAAATTTCGAAGATGATTGTGATAAGAGTGCTAATGATAGAACTATTTTAAAAGAACTTGAGTCGGATGAATGTAATAATATGTCCGTGTCAAAACCAAATATTTGTGAACACGTTAAAAACTTGTATTTTGATTCTATGCCTGCTGAGCATACGGGTTTGGGATGTGATGTTTCTAAATTTAAAAATGCCTTGCCTTTTGTTCCTAAATCTTTGAATGTTATGCCATGTGTTACAAAATTTAAAAGTGCAGGAATTATTGTGAATGATGTACCACGTGAAACCATGAGCAACATGGAATTTTTCAGATTAAAGGAAGCACATCGTCTTCAAGACAAAGTTATTGATGAGAGAACCGTCTCATGTTCAGATCCCTCAACATCACAATCATCTTCATCTTGTGATGACTATTATCAGGCTAAGATATCTTGTAAAAACGTTTGTTTTAGTTGTGGTGCCTCAAATCATGTTTCAAAGAGTTGTAAATTGATAACTGTAAATTTTAATGAAGAATCACCTTCCCAGAGTTCATTAAATTCATATGTGTTGCCTAATTCTTCTCACAGTAGGAAATCTAGGCGTAAAAGAATTAAAAATGCTAAAAATTATTTAAAACGAACTTGGAAAATTTAAAATAATGTTATATTTGATGACCGTGTTTCATCAAAGGATGGTTGTACTTCTGATTCCAATGAGATGTCATATCCTGACACTAAAATCTCTTGATTGAAACATTTTTGGTCAAAACGTATAAATGGTTCGTTGTGTATATGGTTAATCAAGAAGAACCGGCGATAACATCTGGCATGTAGATAGTGGATGTTCAAGGCATATGACTGGGCACTTTAACTTGCTGCAAGATTATCATCAAATTGATGGAGAGTATGTTGCTTTTGCTGGAAACCCAAGAGGAGGAAAGATTGAAGGACAAGGAACAGTATCAAATGGAGTAAATAGTCTGGAATTTGTCAACTATGTTCCTCAGTTAAAATACAATCTGATGAGTGTTTCACAGATTTGTGACAAGGACTTTTGTGCTTTATTCAATTCAAAAGAATGTCTTATCTTAAAGCCGGGAGTGGTGATTCCGAAAGAACTTATTCTCATGCGTTCTCCCAGAAGATACAACACATATAGCTTGGATATGAACAACCCATCGGGAATTGAATCGTGTTTTCTCTCAAAGGCTTCCGAAGATGAATCTTTCCTGTGGCATAAGAGGTTGGGACATGTCAATTTCAAAACAATGAACCGACTGGTTCGAGGCAACCTAGTCACTGGATTACCTCTCAAAGATTTCACTCCTATGGAACACTGTATTTCATGTTCCAAGGGAAAACAGCACAAATCTTCACATAAGCCTAAAACCACCAATTCCATTGACTCTCCTCTCCAATTGCTTCACATGGATCTCTTTGGTCCAGTGAGTGTCATGAGTCTTGGACGAAATTCATACTGTCTGGTGGTAACAGATGATTTTTCTCAATTCACTTGGGTGTTTTTCTTAGCTAAGAAGGATAAGACGCCAGAGATTTTAAAGACCTATCTGCTTCAAATTGAAAACCTCTTCAGTTTAAGTGTGAAGACTATCCGCAGCGATCATGGAACAGAATTTAAGAATGCAACTCTTGATTCCTTCTGTGAAAGCAAAGGAATTTCTCGTCAATTTAGTGCACCTCGTACTCCTCAACAAAACGGTGTAGCTGAAAGGAGAAACCACACCTTAATTGAAGCTGCACGAACTATGATTGTTGACTCTAAGCTTCCCGTGACTTTCTAGGCTGAGGCGGTCAACACTGCATGTTTCGTGCAAAATCGGGTTCTTATCACTAAAAGTTGCAACAAGACACCATATGAGATCATGTACAAGCGCAAGCCATTTATTGATTTCTTCAGGAAATTTGGGTGTGTGTGCACGATGCTGAACAATTCAGATCAGCTCAACAAGTTTGAAGCCAAAGCTGATGAATGTTATTTTGTTGGTTATTCCTCCAATCAACGTGCTTTTCGTGTCTATCATAAGCAGAAAAGAATAGTGCTGGAGTCCATTGATATCAATTGGCATGAAAATAATCACACGGACGTAGGAGACGGTCCCAATTGGCTATTTGACGTTGATTCAGTTTTTAAATCATTTAATCTTCCTGATTTCTCAATTGACTCAACTCATGCTAATCCTTATTTTTCTGTGAACAATTTAGGGAACTTAAATGATCAAGGTTCTTCCTCATCTGCTCAGGTTGAAATTCCTGTGGTTGCAAATGCTGAATCTGATATGGAGTCTTCCGGTTCTGGTGCAACAAGTGAAACTGTTGAAGACAACTCATTCCAATAGTAGATGTTGCACCACAAACACCTGCTGAAGATCCTATTAATGATATTGCCGATCCTCCTGCTGAAAATCTTACCAATTTGGAAGAAGTAGTGGAAGAAGATGAAATTCCTCAACTGCGAATTCACAAGATTCATCCCACCAATAACATCATTGGACCACTCAATGTGGGTGTTAGTACCCGAAGTGCCTGTGAAACATTTGAAAACAGCATGTTTTCTTGCTTCATCTCTCAAACTGAACCAAAGAACATCAAAGCAGTTCTACTAGAAAACAGCTGGGTGGAAGCAATGCAGGAAGAGCTACAACAATTCTCAAAGCTGCATGTGTGGAATTTGGTAGATCTTCCCAAGAACAAAGTTCCAATCGGCACTCGTTGGGTTTTTCGCAACAAAAAGGATGAAGGCGGCATTGTGATTCGAAATAAAGCTCGTTTGGTGGTTCAAGGTTTCTATCAAGAAGAAGGGATTGACTATGAGGAAGTCTTTGCACCAGTGGCTCGCTTGGAAGCCATCAGAATGTTTCTCGCCTATGCAGCCTACATGGACTTCACTGTCCATCAAATGGATGTCAAAAGCGCATTTTTATATGGCAAAGTTCAAGAGGAAGTTTATGTCAAGCAGCCGCCGGGTTTCATTGATCCTAATTTTCCAGACCATGTTTACAAGTTAGACAAAGCATTGTACGGTCTTCACCAAGCACCTCGTGCGTGGTATGAAACTTTATCAAAGCATCTGCTTGAGAATGGTTTCACACGAGGAGCAATTGACCAAACCTTGTTCAAACGGAAGGAGGAAAAGGATACAATCATGGTGCAAATTTATGTGGATGATATCATTTTTGGATCTACAAATCCCCGTCTCTACAAAGAATTTGAAGAAGTGATGCTATCTAAGTTTGAAATGAGCTCCATGGGGGAAATGAAGTTCTTCTTGGGACTACAAGTTGATCAGTCTGAGTCAGGAATCCTTATTCATCAAGAAAAATATGTAAAAGAAATCTTGACCAAGTTCAAAATGGCTGATTCCCATCCAGTAAAAACTCCTGTGGAAGTTCGACATTGTTTGACTCCTGATGTGGATGGTGAAAGCGTTGATCCGCATCTATATCGCTCCATGATAGGCTCGCTCATGTATCTCACGGCCAGCAGACCAGACATCATGTTTGCAGTGTGCTTGTGTGCACGTTTTCAGGCTAATCCTAAACTCTCTCATTTATCTACTGTTAAACGTATTTTAAGATACTTAAGGTATAAGCCAAAATTGGGTCTGTGGTATCCTAAAACTGACTTGTTTGATCTTGTGGCTTATTCAGATTCAGACTACGGGGGTTGCAACTTAGACCGAAAATCCACTTCTGGAGGTTGTCAATTCCTTGGCAACCGCCTTGTCTCATGGCAATGTAAGAAACAGTCCACCGTTTCCCAATCCACCGCCGAAGCCGAATACATTTCCGCAGCCCTCTGTTGTTCCCAAGTCAGATGGATACACCATCAGATGCTTGACTATGGGATCACATTCCATGAGACACCCATTCTGTGTGACAACACCGCCGTTCCTCATATCACCAAAAACCCCGTTCAGCATTCCAAAACCAAACACATTGAAATCAAACATCACTTTATCCGTGACTGTGTTGAAAAGAAGCATATTCAAATTGTTGAAGTCAAAACTCACAAACAAACCGCAGACATCTTAAAAAAGGCTTTTGACTCTACCAGATTCGTCCAACTGGTGGAGATGCTTGGAATGATCAACTTTCAGTAACTTGTGTGAATAGTATTTTTTATTTTTATTTTATTTTTTTTTATTCTGTTTACTTGTCAAAGAAAATTCCAAAAAGATTTTATTTTTATGAACAGTTTTTACGCAAATCTTTTGGGGGAGAAATATTATATTGAAAAGAATTGCTGTGTATATAATCTTACAAGTGGTTTTGAGTTGCAGGAAGAATTGAATCTGACCTTTGAGAAATGATAGTGTCTGATCTCATCTCTTGGACATGGAATGGACCAAAAGCGATGGTGTTTACTGAGGTATAGCTGGTAGGCCCGACATATGGTTAAAACTTGTAAGTAGTGTGAAAACTCTAATATATATCTCATACTTGTGTGTTTGAACCCATTATTGAAACATCTAACCCATTTTTATATCTAAGAAAACCAATTCAATCAGATACAGGCTTACGTATTGGATTCCTATTCATACGCCAAGTGACCGTCAATATAACGATATTTACCACCGATGACCCCGTATGTTTTGCTTACGCAAAGATCTCGGGTGCTCATCCTTTTCCCATCCACTTGGATGATTTGACACCGTCTGTTTTGCTTACGCAAAGATCTCGGGTGTTCAACATTTTTCTATCCGCTTGAATAATTTTACGACTTCTTCTGTTTTGCTTACGCAAAGATCTAGAATGCTCATACCTTTTTAATATCTACTTGGATATTTTTTATTTTAATTTTCTAAATCCACTTGGATATCTTATTTTATTTTGGTGGTACTTTGACATTACTAAGACGGCATCTTGGTTAATCAGAAAGAGATGATAGGATGAAGATGGGTACTTCTTGAGGATTGATAGGCTTTCAAAATCATTTTATTTTAATATGTGGGGTACACCTTGTATAGTGCTTAAATGGTACCTTTTAATTACATGAAATCAAAATACAAACAAATGTTCGGGTTTACTTTGCACAAATATCAGCTATCTTCAGGGACTCACAGTAGTTAATTGCAAAAGGAAGTGTTTCAAGAGACTGACCAGATCTGATCTCATGATTGGATTTTTTTCAAGAAGATAAGTGTAAATATCTTGTGTATATATGTTAGTCTTATTTCTGTTACTTTGTACATATCGAAACTATTTTGACATATCGAAACTACTATGTTCATATCGAAACTACTTTGACATATCGAAACTACTATGTTCATATCGAAACTAGTTTGCCCTATCTAAACTACTTTGTACATATCGAAACTATTTTGACATATCGAAACTACTATGTTCATATCGAAACTAGTTTGCCCTATCGAAACTAGTTGTTTCGACAGGGGCATTTTTGTCTTTTGTTCCTCGCAATTTAAATGCCTTCATAAATAAATCCCTCCCTTCATATCTTCTTCACTCGTCTTTTTCGCAACCCTTTTCATCTTCTCTGACACACACAAAATTTCTCAAGCCTTGGTCTGAGTTGCAAATTATCAGGGTTAATCACCTGATTACCCCCGTTGTCACCATCGTCTTCATCATCAGGTAACGTCTCACTATTTCATTTGAATGATTCTTGCGAATCAACAGACCTAGGGTTTTAAAAGTTCAAATTTGTTCGACTGAATCTTCATAATAACAGTCGTTGTGTGCTTATCCGTGTTTGCAAACATCTTTATCATCTTATAACTCACGATTATTGTGTTTTATTGCAGATAACAATCTCGCATTTGGTAAGATGACATTCCGTCATTTACAGGCCACTCTAAACCCTTCATTAAACTGTTTATTTTAGTCTGAGTATAGTGAATCAAAAGGGGTTTGGGTTTCAAAACCAAGTAGTTTCGATAAAGGAGTTCAACTCTTTCAAAATTTCTCAAAATTTTTAATCGAAACTACTGGTTTCGACACCCAAACTTGACCTAATTTCTCTATCGAAACTACTTGTTTCGATAAGTTCATCTCTATCGAAACTACTTAGTTTCGACAGTGTTGATTTCAGAAATTTTATAAGTGTTGATCAAAGCTTATTGCCTCTATCGAAACTAGTTAGTTTCGATAAGTTCATCTCTATCGAAACTACTTAGTTTCGACAGTGTTGATTTCAGAAATTTTATAAGTGTTGATCAAAGCTTATTGCTTCTATCGAAACTAGTTAGTTTCGATAAGTTCATCTCTATCGAAACTACTTAGTTTCGACAGTAAGGATTTCTAATTTTTCCTAAGTGTTGAAATATCTTGTTTCGATTGACCATATTCAGAACCTTTACTTATTGTGCAAAACTGATGAATTTTACAGGTATGGATCTCGTATTCGTGAAAAGGCACAATGTCTGTGCATTCCTTAATAGCAATGATCCGAAAGCTGCTGAGTTCATTCATGTCTTAAACTTTCTGGCAAACTCCAACATAAGTTTTGACATAAGCCACAACCTGTCGGTGTTTGAGGCAACTATTAGACAATTTTGGGAAACTGCAGAGATAATCACAGTTGATAATGTGCAGCACATTAGAGCAACTGTACATGGCCAAGAAGTATTATTTTCTGAAGACACAGTGAGAGAGGTACTGCAGTTAAATGACAATCCAGAAGCACCCTTTGATTTTCCAATCTTCTATGTGAAAGAATGCTTTAGAAGAATGGGTCATCCTGATGATTTCAAGAGTGGTCAGATAATCAAGAACTCCTTACCAAGCCATTGGAGATATATAGTGCATGTGTTTATTCACTGCCTATCAATAAGGAAAGGGGGTTTTGATTCAAATAACAGTACTCTGGGATTAGCTATTTTGGGATTAATAAAGGGAAGAGACTACAACTTTTCTGGTTTCATATTCACTCAGCTAAAGGATAACTTAACTGGAGCAGTGAAGGAGAAGTTTCTAGCATATCCTAGATTTCTACAAATTATCATCAATCATCTTCTTCCTGAGCTTCAACAAGGTGGAAACACCTTTGTGTTTGATAATATGATGGCCAAAACACTCAGCTACATGAAAAGTACCAACAAAAGGACCAACCGGGCGATAGCCGACGTTCCCCTGTTCGGTCATATCATTGGAGAAGAAGAAGAGTTTATCCCTGACATTGATCCTGATCTTGAAGAAGAAAACTTATCATCAGATGAAGAAGAGCTGGAAGCTGAACAAAATCAAGGTAATCCGCCTATTGATGAAGCTGAGATTGAGGTAGACATACCTATTGTTCAAGAAGAAGAGCAACATGTAATTGAGCTTGTGATAGAGGCTCCTTTTGTTGAAGAAATACAGATAGTTCAAGAGCCAGCAGTAAATGTTGAAGCTGGCTTACAGGAGGATGAAGAAGAAGTGGCAGAATCAAGTGGGACTCTAGATGCAGGAATTTATGGATCAGACTATTACAAGTCTGATTCAGATGAAAGAATAGAGCAACTTGCATCTTCCTCAAAAAGACAAATCGAGTCAGGATCTGATTTTGAAGAGGAGGAGCCTAGGGCTAAAAAGATAAAGACTGGATTGGAGGATTTGTCATCCTCGTCAGAGTCTTCATTCACCACTCCAGAACCATCTCCTCATCCTACTCCACAACAATCTCCCATCCATACACCTCCTACATCTCCACAACAATTACCTATCCCTACACATCCTACATCTCCACAACAATTACCTATCCCTACACCTCCTACATCTCCACAACAATCACCCATCCATACACCTCCTGCATCTCCACACCATGATTCAACCTCTCCTGTACCGAGAGTAAAGACTCTAAGTCTTGAAATAAAGAAACTTCAAGACAATCTTCAAAAGAAAGATACAGAGATTGACGGCTTGAAGTCTAAGCTAAAAGAAGTTAAGGAGGAAGTCAAAGACTTGAAGCTGGAGGTTGGGGGCTTACATACTCAAATAGATATTCAGTAGACTCAGCTGAAAACTCAACAAAGACTAATCATAAGGCAACAAGAAGACTTTAAAGCCTTAGCTAAAATAGTTAAGCAGCTCAAAGACTCTGTCAACAAACCTACTCCACAACAGCCAACCACTTCAAAGGCTCAGGGGGAGACTACATCTGAACTTGAACCATCGTCTCCTGCCTTTGTCACTGATCCAGAATCTGCATTAACCGTGTATACTGGCCACGGTGCCATGACAAAGGAGTCTGTTGAAGTAAAGGTTGAAGAAACAGAGTCTGTCCTTCCCTCAGCTCATGAAAGAAGAGAAGCAAGGAAGAGAGGGAAGGGAGCTATGGCTAATATTGAAACAGTGATTCTGGATGAAGAAGACATCCCATCGGATGATGAGCTAAATGCTCTTCTAGATGAGATTGACAACTTTGGATACAATGACCTTCATCCAGAAATTCTAACTATCGAAGAGAAAGAAACTGAACGAACTAGATATTTGACTGAAGAAAGAGATGAAATTCAAACCCTATCAGATGAAGAAGATGTTCAGATTAATCTCATCAAGACTATCATTCCTGAACCAACCATTCCAATCTCTGAGTCAAATTCAACTCAAGATCAACCTTCAACTGCACCTGAACCTCCTATTTCAAGGAAGTCTTGGTTTAAAAAGATCATTCCAGAAGAGACTCCTCAAACTTATGAGTGGATAGCCGAGCATCAAGAACTAAAAAGGCCTCCAATTGGATGGAAATACGATGCTGAAAGGAAGCTCTTTATCATCAGACGATATAGAGGGGGATTTCAGCACTTCAAAAACATGACTGACTTCCAGACCCTTCCTTTTTATGACCTCAGGGATTTAGCAAAACTTCCACTTCAAAACCCTGGAAGGTCATGATGGCTTATGACTTTGAGAGGTTTCTGCATTCTCAAGTCAACAATGATTTCAAAGGAATGAAGCCTAGGAAAACTCAGAAGAAGATCTCAAAGACTAGGTTTCATCCTAAGACTAAAAAGCCATATGTGTTCCTAAGATACAAGCCTGCCCAAACACACAAGACTATCACTATTCCAAAATCTGTACCTGTCCAGCTACAAACTTTCAGAAAGTGGTTCTATAACCCAGTCATTGGCAGTGCAGTTATTGAATGTGAGGGCAAGGAAGACATCACCATCTTTGATCCAATGGAGCTGCTGAAATTTCAACCTGAAGATCTGGAGGTGCTATTCCAGAATCACATTCAGGCTTATAGTGATGAAGATGAAGCTGATGCCAAAGCCTATCAAAGAATTGTATCTCTCCATGTCAAACCTTTCATCCCAAGGACATCTGAAGGACCAGCTGCTTGATGAAGAGCTGAAGACAGTAATGCAACAGCTTAGGGGGAGATTGTAGAGTCATATATTTTGTATAAGCTGTTGTCATTTATTGTATGTTTAAACAATTTTAGACTAGTTTACCTTCTGTCATTTCATTATTGTATTTTCAGTTTTCTGTAATTAGTTAAGTCTGGGCCATCGAAACTACTTAGTTTCGATTGAGTCTGTTCAATCGAAACTAGTAGTTTCGATAGATGGTAGTTACGACAGTCTTTGTATCAATTGTAAATGGTCAATCGAAACTAGCAGTTTCGATTGACCATAGTTTCGATACCTGTCACTACTATAAATAGCCTAGTTTGAGAATGTTTTGGGTGTGAGTAGCGGCTGTAACCCTGAACTTTCTCTTTCACATTTTTCCTGAATCAATACAATTTACAGTTGTTTATTCACTGTGTTCTTACACTTTCATACCATTTGCGTGTTGATTCAAACTGTGGTTAGCCTGTTATTTTCACCAACACTGTTTCTATTATCTGTTTCACCACCATACACACAGTTTCCGCCTGTGTGTGTGTGTAATCGATCAAATCAGTGATTTCAAGAGAAATTTGGACCTACATAATTGTTAGGGTTTGATTGTAACCATCTTTTGAGTCAGTTTTAATGAATTTTCTTCATTTATTTTGCTTTAATTTGTGTTTGAATGTTTAGTTCATCACAATTGATTGTTTCTACCAATCAATTGTAGTTGATTCGATCAGTTTGATACAAGAGTGCATCGAGATCCGAGTTTAGAAACCTACAGTTTGATATCAGAGCCTTGGTGCTCTTATTCATGGTTTTTTTTTATGAAATTCAAGAAATTGAAGCTGTTTATCTCATCAATTAGCATTGAAATTGTGAAGAACTTGATACAAGAACGAATCTGGTATTTGATATTCTCCGCCTGTAATTCGCAGCTCAAGCCTCATTTGTTGGTGTGCACTTCCAGGAGCAAAAAACCCTCAAAGTTTTGTAATTATTAGTGTACTAAGTAATGTAGAATCCTAGTTCTTCATATCCAAGTTTCTAGAGACAATTTATACTCACTTCACATTAGCTTTGGTTTGATCATTCGATCATTCCATGATTACATTACCAAGTGTTAGTGTAGTCATTTGTATGGCCATTCTTGGCTAGCTCTTTTGTATAACTTGGGTTTTGATGAACCTTGGTTTATTTTAATGTTTTAAATTAAAGAATGGTGTGTTTATGTTTCTTGGTTTTTTTTACTATGAACTTCCTTTATGGACGTCAGTACTTGATTCTGGTCACCAAAGTCTTAAATCTTGCAAGTGTCTTAAGCAAGACATCTTGTTAACCATTCATTCAAAGTTGTATATTTTATGCAAAACTTTGGTACTATACTAGGCTTGGTTAGTAAATGATTTAAACTTGGGTTGGTTGGGATTTGGGTACTCAAGCAAGGCATTTTGATCCTAGCTGGATCTGGTGTTTTGGATCAGTATTTCCTCTATTCTCTGGTTTTGACTCGTAGAGGAATCTTAGCTGGAGCCATAGGGTTAAGTCTTGAGATAAAATTATTTATTTAAAGAATGTTTTAATCAAAATATTTTATTCTAATCTTGAGGTGGGCTATGAATGGACATCCATCTTATTTTTCCAAAGGATTGAGGTTCGTGGTAACCTTACCCGGGATCCTATCTATTTTACCTCTAAGATACACGAGTGATTAGTTTGGAATTCAGACCAGTAGTCAGACATCTGGTGCTGCATGAACTCCGTAACTGACCACATTCTAACATAGTTTAGTTTGGGCTTCAGACATCTGGTGCTGCATGAATCCCGTAATTAACTACATCATTAACCCTAAAACATTAACTTGCACCAAGCAGCCTTGAACCTAAGTGATATCTTGTTTGATTGATTATTTCTACTCTACTAATTTTCTTTTCTTTATCTTATTTTATTTGGTCTTACCATGTTCTATCCACTTTTATTATAAGTCAGACGATAGCAAAGATTGTTTATTGCGAGTCATTGTGTCTATTGGTTCGATACTTGGTTCTTAAGCTTATATTGTGTTAAAAATATATACTAACACAACACTTTAGTAACCGCAAATAATAGGAAAAAATTTCAGTATATATATGATATATATATATATATATATGTGTGTGTGTGTGTGTGTGTGTGTGTATGAAATGAATTATTTGAGAACTTACGAGAACTCGTCAAAAAACTAATCAAAACCATTTTTTTATTTTTACTACCTTTATTACTATAATACAACATAAAAAAATGAATTTATATATGTAAATTTACATGAATTCATATATTAAAAAAAATATACACATAAGTTTACCACTTACACATGTGTGAGTGTTTACCATTTACACATGTGTATAAATGTTTTTAAGAATAATTTAAAGAGAAGAGATATATTATTTGGAGAGATAAATCATGTTTTATGTTGTATTTTAATAATAAAGGTAATGAAATAGGGACATATTCAATTAACAACCATAATTTTGTCGAGAACTAAAAGAACTATGCATTTCTACACAAATGCATTGGATGCATGTATGCATTTATGTAGGAATGCACGGTTCTTATGGTTCTCGCCAAAATTGTGGTTACATGTATCCTTACATTTGTGTAGGAATGTATGCTTCTTTTGGTTTTCGTCAAAATTATGGTTCTTAATTAAACATGCCCCTATATATATATAGGAGGAGGTTCAAATAAAAAGTAAGGTTTCACTAATAAATGACCAAAACACTTAGAAACGATATCAAATGAACTCCGATTGAGCTCATTTCAGTTGCGGTGTAACCGTCTCGTCGAACTCTACCATCTTAGTTTTTAGGGTTTAGCTTTTAAGGTTTAGATTTTACGTTTGAATTTTATGGTTTAGCTTTTAGGGTTTAGATTTTATGGTTTAGGTTTTTTAGGGATGGGGGTGGGGGTTAGGTTTTTGGAGGTGGGTGGGGGTAGGTTTAGGTTTTTTTTTTTTTTTGGGTGGGGGGTTTAGGTTTTTGGGGCTGTGGGTGGTGGTTTTAGGCTTTTTGAGGTTTGGTTGGAGGGGGGTTTAGGTTTTTGGAGGTGCGGGTGGAGGGGGGTTTAGGTTTTTGGGTCCGGATTAGAGTTCAATGAGACGGTTCCAACGTCTCTGGAATGAGCTCAATCGGAGTTCGTTTGACTCACTTCTTAGCATTTATTAGCGAAAAAACACTTTTTAATGGAATCTTCCTATATATATATATATATATATATATATATATATATAACAAATATTAATAATACGGTTGTGAATAACCGCTGTAAATAATTATTAAATATTGTAAATGAATAAGGCGGTTCACGTTATAAACCGATGTTTCAACTATTCTTTTATGAAATTTAATTTTAAAATAAACTAAATGTTAGATAATCTAAACAAGTCTTGAATTTATTCGAATGACTATACAATAATTACTAAAAAATTTAAAAAAACTCTAACTTTCATACAATTAATAAAAGACTTTAAACAATTATCTCTTAGCTTTCAAAGTGATTATCGGAGGAGGAGGATATTGATTAGTGGTTTGGGACTAAAAGTGATTGATCTTGTCTATCATCCAATTTTCATATATCGTTGATCGCCTCAGATGAATACCCATCACTCCTAACTTCAGAGTCATCATTTTCTTCAGCCGGAGGTGCTTCCTTCCATGAAGCAAGATGTTTTTCACCAGCTGCTCCCCCACAGCACTGTTAACTCATTTTGATGACCAAGATTGCTGAGTTCCTCCAACCACTCAAAGTCATGGGAGTAAGCAATCTCTGCTGGTAAGTAGATTTTGTAGAAAACATCGCTCCACTCCGTAATGACCCTATTTCCTACATATTCTCTCCTCGAGAACTTCCTTCTCAGAAGTTTCATAAGCGGCTTTGGAGTCACTCTCAGTTGGCACCCCAATCTCATACATCTTCAAAATCTGACCACTACACTTCATTACCACTCATGCACTCTTAAAGAATCTTCTTCGTTTGTTGCTCATTGTGCATCGAATTCATAACACCAGCACAACAATGTGGGCTCATCAGAAGGATAGGGATGACAAAATAACCATAGCCCGACTAGTAAACCCGAAATCCGAAATATTTATACCCGAAACCCGACGGGTACGGGGCCGGGTATGGGATTAATTTTAAAAATTTTTGCGGGTATGAGATTATGTGATACCCGACCCAGTTACCCGAAATCACATACCCGTTTACCCGAACTATATACCCGAATCATATACCCAAAAATTTGTAATTTATAATTTTATTTTCTCTTAACTCATGTCTATTAATGTTTCATTTTAGTAGGTTTATTATGTGAAAATTTAATTTTTCTTTTGAAATATGTATTTATAAATATAAAAAATAGAGTCATAGAAAAGTACACGACACATACCCGATGGTTATTTGCCGATACCCGCGAGTATGCCCGATGCCCGATACCCGCGGGTATGCCCGATACCCGCGAGTATGCCCGATACCCGATACTAACGGGTATGTTTGTTACCCGCGGGTATGCCCGATACCCGACAGGTAATTACCGGACACAAAGCTGACGGGTAATGGGTCGGGTATGAGACACAATTTTACAACCGAGTATGGGTTTAGGATTAACGATACCCGACCCGAACCCGACCCATTATCATCCTTATAGAAGGATGCCGTTGAAACAAAGAAAAGATTAGACGTTTTTGGTGAAGAAAGGAGAATTTGGATTATTTTTCAAAACTATCGATTTATAATGCAATACTCGATTTATATCCCTGCGTATCCTTGTATTATTTAATGCAATACTCGATTCATATCGCTGCGATATTTAATGCAATGCTCGGTTCATATCTCTACATTATTTAATGCAAAAAGTATTGGTTACTACACGATGATCGTATCTTACTACTCTAATAAATAAAAATCTCTTCAGAACACGTGTCACTATCTGGTTACTCCTCATCTTTATTTTCCCGCCTCTCTATCCTATTAAATATTAGATTTTCTATTTCTCATTTCTATTAAATAATAATCTTTATATTAATAAATTTAATTACGAATAGTTATTATTTAATTATAAATAGTTATTATATCATCAATCAAATGAACTTAATATGAACTAACATTTATCAATTAAATTAAAAAATTAATACTCAATTGAAAAAAAAATGTTTTAAAAACTAACTTAACAGACCTTATAACTGTCACAACAAATTACATTTTTTAAAAACATATTTTGACAAATGTGTTTGTTAACAAATTACATTATATTTTATTCAACCGATGTAATATACTGGTTTACTCAACTCATGTATTACACAGGTTTTTGAAAATATAAAATCTTTATTACTAAATATATAACATTTTATATATTTACCCGTGTAATACACGGGATTTTAACCTGGTATTCATATATATAATTATTTAATGACGATTCATATGGAGACATATTAAAACTTTTAATCTTAGATAAAGCGGTTTATAAAGAATCGTCGTAAATAATAGGAAAGAATTCAGTTCATTCATATAATATATATATATATATATAATAATAATAATAATAATAATATACTAGGTTAGATTTTCGTGTATTACACGAACTGAATCGTGAAAAAAATACAATAAATAAATATTTTATACGTTGATAAATTATTATTAGATTTTAGAGGGCCACAGTTACCAGATAACTTAATTTTATTTAATTTTGTAAAAGAAAATGTTAATCTAAATCATATGTTGAATTTAGACTCTAAATTTTATAAATTATAATGAATTAGTTATATTTAATTATAAATAATGTATTTAAAAAAATAATTTATTGGTTAACCAAAAGTTATACTAAACTTAATGTTTAAAATTTAAAATAGTAAGAAATATGGAATCGTTTAAATGATATTTAATCAATTTAAGAGTTTTTAAAAAATAAATTAAAATTGATAACTGGAAAATGTTAAGGCAGGAAATAAAGATCTAGATGCTCTAGAATGATAAAATGTGACACCTTAAAACCTTTATTTATTATAATAAATACAAAAAAACAATTATGAAAAATCGTTGTAAATAACCTCAAATATGGCTTAGTAAATAAATAAAGCAGTTCACATTATAAACCGCTGTAAATTGTAAATGGTAGAGACCCACTATAAAAAAAATGTTTAAATAAAACGGTTCAATTTAAACCCCTAGTTTGGGATTGCTAGGTTAAAAAAAGAGTAAACTGTCATTTTAGTCCCTGAGGTTTGATGAAAAATGACACTTTAGTCCAAAAGTTTAAAATCCCACTTTTTCCTCCCTGTGGTTTCAAAAAACATGCAATTTTGGTCCAATGGCCTAACGCCATCTAGTTTTTCTGTTAAGGTGAGGGATAAGTTGGTAATTTCGCACTAAACTACGTTTAATATTAAAAGAAAGAAAAAAAAACCTAAAAATTTTTGCACAAATCCGAACTCACCCACCCCCATCGTTTCTCTGTCACTCTCTCTACACACACATCGACTATAGCAAGCACTACACCACAACCACCGCCTCCACCACCACAACCACGCAACAGACACCGCCTCCGCTACAGCTCCATCAGAGATGCAACAACCACCCCCAAATTGACCGGAACAACTCCATCCACCACCACCGTCATCGCACCACCACCTTCGTCGTCTAATACCACCACCATCGCCTGAATTTCTACAACCCTAACCTAGCTACGACTTTCGATTTACCCTCTCCATAATATATGCAGGTGGCGATTTTAGATCAGACGATGTTTTCCAGATGGGGACGACTTCAGATCATATAACTTGAACGAGTTCAGATCTGGTGAAACATGAGTCTGACCGGAACCGGATGAGTTCCGGTCAATTTCCTTCTTAAAGTTTGCCAAACTGAAGATACTCAGAAGCCAAATAACCCGTTGTTTCATTGTTGGGCGATGACTGGAGTTTGGTGGTGGTTGGAGGGGGTTTACAATACGTGTTTTCCTGGAAACTAACCTATGGGGTTAGGTCAAAGAATCAGGTGGGTAAAAAGGATGACGGTGATCGGAGAAGAAACATGCGGCGGTGGCCGGGGAAAACCGAGGTGAAGGGGAGGGGCTTGAAAAGCATGGATGAGTTTGAGAGAGAGAGAATGTGTGTGTGACGGAGATGGTGGCGGAGGTGGAGGTGGAGGTGGAGGTGGAGGTGGTGGAGGTGGTTATTGTAGTGGTGGTGGTGTGGGATTGAAATTGTTTGATTTGCAGGTTTTGTATTAGATATAAACATAATAAATACATATAAAATAATAATATATGAAAAGACATATATACCCTTCCGGTTAAAAGAAAAACTAGATGACGTTAGGCCATTGGATTGGAGTCGCATGTTTTTTGAAACCACAGGGAGGAAAAAGTTGGATTTTAAACTTTTGGACTAAAGCAGCATTTTCTATCAAACCTCAGGGACTAAAATGACACTTTACTAAAAAAATCGATTGATCTCAAATTTTGGTGATTGTAATTATCAAACATCTTGTTAAGTTAAAAAAAAAATATTTAATGTCAATCAATGAAAAATACTAGGATGGTCGGACCATGCAACCCTAACACGACTCATATTCATATTCGTGTTGGGTTGGTGGGTTGACGGGTTAAATTATGCAACCCTAACACAACCCATATTCATATTCGTGTCAAATATTTCAACCCTAACCTACACACACATAAAATCATGTAACCCGAACCTGACCCGTTTAACCCGTTTTTAAAATAAATCAATACAAAAATAAGTAACAATTTTTCTCAGTAAACAACCTCTGAAAAGTCAAATCAACAAAACAAGTTGCTACTTTTCAAATCAAAATGATAAATACTAAAATTAATAAGAAAGCGACAGTCTTCATTTTTTTTTTCTTCCACGTCTTCATTACATATGTTAAAGATATGTAATCCAAACTCACACAACAATTTTGAAAAAAAAGTATTACAGTAAACGGATTTCCCATATATGACATTATATTGAAGAAATCAGAATAAAAAAATCATTACTTACCAAGGAAGAAGATGACTACTCGAATATGATTGCTTGAGCTATTGAGCCTTGAGTAATCGAAGATGAAAGAAAGTGAAAATTCATTCGAAATTTAAAGATGAGAGAAAAAGTGTTTGGGAAAATAATTCTTGGAGATTTCAAGACTCATGTCTGGTGGAATTCTCTAAGACTAAAAAGTCTTGGAGAAATTAATTATTTAATTAATTGTCAGTTCTTTTAAAAATTAAAAGACCTAAAAATAAAACTTTATAAGTATTTATTTTTAAAACGGGTTAGCGGGTTAACCCGTTTATTAAACGGGTCAACCCGAACCCGACTTTTTTTAAATGGGTCAACCCGAACCCGACCTGTTTTTCTAAATGGGTCGTATTGTCCAACCCAAAACCTGTTTTTTTTCATGTTGGGTTCGTGTCGGGTTCGGGTTCGGGTTCGTGTCAGGAATTGACACCCCTAGAAGGTCCCTTCCTTAAGGCCATCCGGTATACCAAGAGAAAAGTAGGCGTGATCTTGCGTGGCACTAGCAATCACGGCGTGATCAAAAACCCACACCACCCCCTCGACATTTTTATCACGGCGTGGTTTGTAGCCGTGATTATTTTCACGCGAGAAACCAAATGAAGCAATCCCTTTTCTCTTTTTAAACTATATTTATTTATTTTAAAGAACCCATAAAATATCAATTTATTTATTCTCTGTCGTGACTCATGAGCTGAGCAGCTTGCAATTTTTTTATCCTGAAAAATTTGGTTATTTTAGTAAAAAATTGCAAATTTTTTATCTCCCGTCTTTTTTTAGTAATATTTTTTTAGTTATTTTAATTTTTGTTTGAATTAATGTAATTTTTTAATTATTAATGAAATATTATTTATTGTGTTTTATTTTATTTAAATGAAATATTATGTTTTATTTTTTTTAAATGAAAAATAAAAAATAAAAATTTAATTATCACACCACCACAATCACACGGATATACCCCTGCCAGTGATGGGTGGTGTGATAATCAGGATAGTGACGTGACGCCACGTGGCTTGTATTTTATTATCACACTACACCACAATCACACGGATATACCTCATGCTCTGAATATCGATTGATCTCAAATTTTGTTGAAAAGATTTTAGCATCAATCAAACAAAATAATAGAAGATACTCTTTCACCTAGTTCTGATGAAGTCGTTAAAGTAGTAAAATGAACAGCTTTAGAGTCAAACAAACACAATAAGTTAAGGATATTCCAGCTGTGTGTCAGGTCACAATGTTTGTTGATTCAAGACAACCAAAAGGATGTCCATTTTCTATAATTTGTCTGCAACCGGGGACATATATCATCACAAGTAATCTCTTTGATATGATTTCAAATAATATATGGCCTTCAACTTATAAACAATTGTAAATCAAGTAACTGGGATAACGCATTTTGCTAGTAAATAATATGATTTCTTTTTTGAAATTGTTATCTACAATTATTTTGAATTGTAAATATATTTATATATGTAGGGGAAATATCATGAGAAAACTCGAGAAAACCGACCCAAACAAACTTCGAATGAACTCATTTTGACGGCGTTGCTAGAAAATAAAGAAATAATATATAGTAGAGGATACTGCTGATCATGATAAAAGAATCACTAGTGTTGATTATAATCCTCCATCATTTAATGGAAACTATGTTGTGGAACCGGAGATTATAAATGATGAGGATTTAGATCCTAAGACGGTTTTGAAGGTGAATCTGGTAACGGAGAAGGAAATGGTTTATGATTTCGACAGTGATGATGAAAAGTTTGATGAACTAAAGACTGGAGGTGTTACTAAAGAAGTGAAGATTGATGAAACAAAAGTGGTGAAACAAGTTACAACACGAGATCAGTGTATTCTAACTTAGCCCGATGAAATTGAACAACCAACAATCTCAAAAGTGTTATCTCAAAATGGTTTTGTAAGTGCTGGTGATATCAAGAAGGAGGTTTCTAACATTGAAAATAAATCAACAAGTGATTTCATCAAACAAAAGGTGAATGGAGCAAAACACAAAGTTGTTCAGTCTCAAGTTTCAAAGACTTATGTTGGTAAATCATCAAGACAGATTTATGTTCCAAAGAAGCAAAGTGGTAATGATGTTCAATCTTCTGAGAGTTCATTGAATTTAAGAAGAGTTCCTTATATCAGAAAACACAAGGATAAGAGGGTTTGTTTTCATTGTAATGAAGTGTGGCATATTGTGATATACTGTCCTTACAAGAACAAGGAGAAAACTATTAAACTAACTTATTACCAATTTATATATTTTGAATAAACTATTTACCAAACCTTATTTACTAATGTTGGTGGCTAATCCAAAGCCAAAACGAATTATAAAATCAGGACTCTTTTTATAAAAAAAATAATATTTTTTTTCTTAGAGTCCTACCAGATAAGAATATGATGATGCGTATTTTTCGTATACAATTTATTAAAGGCTATTGATAGCAAGAAGGAGGTTTCTAAAGTTGAAAATAAATCAACAAGTGATTTCATCAAATAAAAGATGAATGGAGCAAAACCCAAAGTTGTTCAGTCTCAAGTTCCAAAGACTTATGTTGGTGAATCATCAAGACAGATTTATGTTCCAAAGAAGCAGGGGCGGAGGATATAAAGGGCCCGAGGGGGCCCCGCCCCCCTCCTCGATTTTTCGCTCAGAAGTGTTAATATATACGTACTCGGTCAATTTTTCTCTCAGTAGTGTTAATTTATATATATTCGGCCGGAAATTTTATAGTTGCGGCCCCTCTATATGAAAAAAATTCCCGCCCCCCTGTGAAAATTTTCAAGCTCCGCCGCTGCAAAGAAGCAAAATGGTAATGATGTTCAATATTCTAGGAGTTCATTGAATTCAAGAAGAGTTCCTTATATCAGAGAACACAAGGATAAGAGGGTTTGTTTTCATTATAATGAAGTGGGGCATATTGTGATAAACTGTCCTTACAAGAACAAGGAGAAAACTATTAAACTAACTTATTACCAATTTATATATTTTGAATAAACTATTTACTAAACCTTATTTACGAATGTTGGTGGCTAATCCAAATCCAAAACCAATTATAAAATCAGGACTCCTTTTATAAAAAAAATAATAAATTTTTTTCTTAGAGTCCTACAAGATAAGAATATGATGATGCATATTTTTCGTATACAATTTATTAAAGGCACACAATCACACGTATTAAACTGGAGTTAGTTTTAGTAAAAACAAAACTTTTTCAAATACACTGATTTTTTAATATATTTTTCAAAACCTGGAAATTAAATGAAACTAAATCCTAAAAATTGGAGACCCTAAACAACAGCTTATTTTTTTTATAGTCGACATTGGCGGACCTACTTAGGGAGAATGGGGGCAACCGCCTTCCATAAAAAATTTTTAGTGTTATATAGGCGTTAAAATCACGATCGTCTACCATAAAATTTTGTAATAGCCACACGATGACCCCACATGAAAATTTTGTAATGTTATATACGTGTTTTATATCATTTGTTAATGGATCTAAAAAAATTTCAACCCCATGAAATTTTCTCGATCCACCGCTAATATTCGAGCCACCCTGGTCGGTAGAAAAAGTGGTATTTCTGTTGTTAAATATAGTCTAGTTTAACGATACCATCCAAACTCCGTTTGTCCTTCAAAAATATCTAAGAAAAAAAAAAGTCAGTTTACATAATAATCAATTGAATTCTATTTGCCTATGAAAAAAATTGGCATGTCAATATGGGTAATAGACTCGGACCGAGTCTATTTGATACGGCCTTTTCTTTTAGTGGCAGAGTCTTATCGATACGAAGGACTAGACTCACCCCGTGACGATGGAAATGTGCATTTGCTTGAAGTATCATTTGGATGCGATGGATAGGATACAAGACCAAACTTCTCTCGAAGACGAAATTCAAGCCGAATAAACCATACACGACAATGAGGTTGATCTTGGAATATCCGAAACAGTCACCGATGAAGAACTAGCCGAAAATGCAAGGCTACGAAGCTCCGGTTCCGAAGATGACGTACAAGAATAATCAATTAATATTCCAAAATATATATATATATATATATATTGTCATTTGTAATGTTTTCCAATTTTATAATTTTATCCTGTAATGTTTTGTAATTTTCGAACTTTTCGAATATCAATAAACGTTGAACTTTATGTTTTTATATTTGTTATATATTTTGTTTTTGATTTTTTATTGAATTTTATTGATTTTAAATGATTTTCTAATTAAAAACCGGATTAACACCCAAACCGGTTATGACCCTACCCTAACCGGTTTAATAGGGTTGGGTTTTCATGCCTCGCAAACCGGTTTAACCCGAATCGGCTTAGAACCAAACCGGTTTTGACCGAATGTTGACCAAACCGGTTTGGGTCGGTTTAACCTAGTTCGGTTTAAAAAAACCCGCTTTGTGCACCTGTAGACTCGGTCTTTTGTTAAAACCGAGAACTATTATATCGCCGATTTATAACTTTTGACAAAATTTTTCTCAGTTCCGCTTTCCTAAGTTTATTTTTTTTATAATAGATTTGCTCTTTATTTTTGTCTTACTTCTTCTTAGACCATGGTATACCTATTTTTCTTATTAAATATCGTATACTATATTATTACTAGATTCGTATGCCCAACACACCAAATATGAGAATGTTACTGTTACTATATGATCTGATTCATACGCTAAATAACCTCATCAAGATTACACTTATTATTATTTGATGAAATAATGCTTACAAATAATTTAAATACTAATTACTTTTATTATCAGTCAAATTGAATTTTAATAATTCAAACCATGACTAATTTACTGATAATAATGCATACTAAGTTTGGCTGGTGACAGTCATAACTTTCATTTTTTACTTTCATCACAGATTTACCTTCGGTTCCCAATCGATTTCGCTTGTACATTTCTGCATTTAATTCAAAATCATCATTTTGAGTGAAATCAAGTTTAAATCTATTATAACTATGATACTAGGATTGCTTTTAATAACAAAAGTGACAATTTCAGTAAAATTGTTAATATGGATTACTATAATTGCTCTTAATAACCCATGGTACCCACATACCCGCAAGGCTTACCTGAGTGGTGCCCCTTGCACCCTAAGATTGGGATCGTAATTTGTAAGTAAATCGCGTGGAATTCAAATACATCAAATGATTGTGTGGAGGTCCCTCCTCCTCATTCTCGACCGTGAGACCTCAATAATAACTCCAACATCAATGGTTTTAACTTGATTTGAGACATGAAGAATGGCATATAAGGTTTTAGCACCATTTGGGCCCGCATGTATTATTAAAGTTGTAGCTTTCATATGTGTACACATAGAATCGTTTAAGGTCAAGAATAAAAGGGCAAAACTTATCAATTCCCCACACTGATATTACTTCTATTTTTATTTTTGCAAGATCTTCAAACTATTTTATAACAAAAATAGTTTTTAAAACTAGAAAAATATATCCTTTTCTTTTTTATAAGAAAAATGGTATCTATACTATCTAATAAATAAAAGTTTTTTCATTCTACATGTCGCCTCCATATTCATTTTCATCATTTTTTCCAGCATTTATCTCTTATTAAATTAAATGCATCTCTATCTTTTATTATTAACTAGTTTAGATCTCGTGTCTACACACGGGGTGAAAAATATCAATATATAAAATTTTTAAATGTTTATGTATATATTTTACAGGTGTAAAATAATATTACATATGCTAAGAATAAAAACAAACTCAAAATATGTAAAAACTAATATATATAAGTAGGTTTCAAAAATACGTTAATTACTATTTAATTTGACTTTTATTTACTATTTGATTGAAATAAAAGTTACATAATTAAATTTCAAAGTTTCTTATAATAAGGAATAATTTAAAATAAATGTGTTTTATTAATATAGTTAATTTTTTTTAAATATATACTATTATTAAAATATAAAAGTGCATTAAATAAGAGAGAAAGGCGGGAAAAAAAATGGTGAGAGTGAACATGAAGGCGACATGAAGGCGACATGTGGCACTAAAAAACCTTTATTTATTATATAGTATAGATATACTAGCTTTAACCCCGTGTGTTACACGGGGTGAAACGGTAAGATTATATTGATAATTATATTGACATCTCTTTTTATACAAATTTGATATTGTATTTGTAACTTTTTCATTTTGCTACATGTTAAGATTATATGGATGATAGTAATTAAAACACAAAAATATAAACGAAAATTCATTTAATAAGTTGTGCACTTTTTACAATATATTAAATTACATGTCAAATGAAACCTTACAATGATTATTTACAAATTTGAAAATACTTCATTGTATGTAATATTTGATGTGGTATTAGTAATTTTTCCATGTTTACCAAAGATTAATAGCTTGAGTCCATCTATACTTTTAACTCTTAATGCAACATAAAACTGATCATGAATAAACAACGGGTCTTTCAATACAAATCAACATTTGAAAGTGATTGCCCTAAAATTTTATTCATGATCATTGTAAAAATACAACAATTGTATATTTTTTCTTTAAAGTTTTAATGAAATTCTTTTGGCTGAATATGTTAACGCAATTATAGTGATAAAACCGTGATGATCATGTTGCTTCAAAATACAATCTTCGCTTCTATAACGTAATTACCTTGTGATTTGACATAAAGATTTGTTACATTACCTAAATCATTTTTTCATAAATATTTATTAATAGCATAACTCGAACACCGACATTTAAAACTAATTTATGGTTTGACAAACTTGATAATGTAAATCCATTTAGAAAAGCAGGAGATTACAAACTTTCATCAAAATCATCTGTAGAGTCATATCTTATGTATAAGCTGTTGTCATTTATTGTTTGTTTAAACAGTTTTAGACTAGTTTACTTTCTGTCATTTCATTAAATGTAATTTCAGTTTTATGTAATTTACTGTTTTTATTTCTAAGTCTGGGCCATCGAAACTACTTAGTTTTGATTGAGTCTGTTCAATCGAAACTAGTAGTTTCGATAGATGGTAGTTTCGACAGTTGTGTATCACTTGTAAATGGTCAATCGAAACTAGTAGTTTCGATTGAACATAGTTTCGATACCTGTCACTACTATAAATAGCCTAGTTTGAGAATGTTTAGGGTGTGAGTAACGGCTGTAACCCTGAACCTTCTCTTTAACATTTTTCCTGAATCAATACAATTTGCAGTTGTTTATTCACTGTGTTCTTACACTTTCATACCATTTGCGTGTTGATTCAAACTGTGGTTAGCCTGTTATCTTCACCAACACTGTTTCTATTATCTGTTTCACCACCATACACACAGTTTCCGCCTGTGTGTGTGCGTAATCGATCAAATCAGTGATTTCAAGAGAAATCTGGACCTACAATTGGTATCAGAGCTTTATGCTCTAGTGTTTTTGAGTGTTATCAGGTTTTGTGATCGATTCTAGGTGATTTGTGAGGTATTTTGAGCTTATTTCGGGTTTTTGCACATCTATTCTCGGAAGTACTGTTTCATCGATTTCCAAGGATTTTTGCTCGTATTTTCAGAATCGGAAGTTGGATTAGTGATCAGGAGGGTTAGTCAAAGGTTTTCGTCGGATTGGTTTGTCATTTCTGCACTATTTATTTCTGGAGCTTATCATCAATGGAGTATTTCTGAGCTTGGAGAAGAAGGCATCGAAACTACTGGGGACAGTTTCTGATTTCCGTTGATCATCGAAACTTCTTGTCTACATTTTGTCGGGAGAAGGTACTATCGAAACTAAATTTTGTCTTATCTCTATCGAAACTGTGGTTATCGAAACTTGCCTTGAAAATTTTCAGTATCGAAACTAGTTGTTTCGATAAAAGCTGTCCTATCGAAACTAGTTGTTTCGATAAAAGTTGTCCTATCGAAACTAGTTGTTTCGATAAAAGTTGTTCTATCGAAACTAGTTGTTTCGATAGAAGTTGACCTATCGAAACTAGTTATTGTTTTAGTTTCGATTCAAAATATTATGGCCACTTCAAGTTCAACAGAACATTCTGGGGGAAATAGACCATCTGTTCTTGTGTCCACAAGAGATTTTGATGACTGGACTAAAAAGATGAAGCTTTTCTTTTAATTTCACGATTATACACTGTTGAGTTCTATCACCGATGGTCCCCACAAGCCCGTAACTACCACTGCTGATGTTCAACGTCCTAAGTTAGTATCTGAGTATGATGAGAAAGATCTTGCCTTGATTGCCTGAGACAACAAGGCCTACGGGACTATTGCCATGGCTCTTCCTATGGATATTTTCAACATCTTTGCTGAGTACACAACTGCCAAAGACTTATGTGCTGCACTGTGCACAAGATATGAGGGAAGTGAGGATGTCAGGGAAAGCAAAAGAGATCTGATCAAGAAACAATATGCGATGTTCAGCAGTGTAAGGGGAGAATCAATATCTGATTTGATCAACCGTTTCTCAAGCATTGTATCAAGGTTGAAGGTAATGGGAGTTGAGTACCCTACTCTTGATCTAAACAAGAAACTCCTAGATTCTCTTCCTGAGGAATGGAATATGTATCGAATCATGATAAAAAAGACTGAGAATCTGAGTGCTCTGTCTCAACAGGAAGTCTATAGCATTCTTAAATCTTATAAAATTGAAATTAAGAAGGGAGCAGTCACCCCATCAAATCAGTCTGGAAACACAGCTCTCATTGCTGGATCAAGCTCATCCGGTAGCCCATACTTTCAGACTGATGTCCCTCCTTCAGCTGCTGCAATGAATTCTACCAGCTCCTCTGCTCCTTAAAAGACTATCACCATGATTCCTGATGAATATGTCCCAATCATGACTGCTTTCATGTCGTGCTATGATGCACTGATCTCTGGAAATCTAACACCGGTTAGCTTTCAACCTGATGACTTGGAGCAGATTAATCCTGATGATTTGGAGAAAATGGACATTGACTGGTGCATGGCCATGTTGACCTTAAGAGCTAAAAGATTCATCAAAAGAACTGGCATAGACAGATTCAAGCAGGGAAAGACACTTGGGTTTGATATCAAGAAGGTGAGATGCTACAATTGTGATCAGCTGGGTCACTTTGCCAAAAACTGCAATGAACCGTCCTCCAAGGATCAGCAATAGAAGAAGATCTCCTCTGGAAAACAACCTGCCAATCCTCCAAAGACAAACACATCTTCAAGCTCCACAGCTCTTGTGTGTCAGGCTGATGGACATTATCATTGGGGAGATCAAGCTGAGGAAGCTGCTGATAAAGCCTTGATGGCTGATGTGGAGGACATGGGCAAGTGTGTCATGATTGAACCTGCTGAGGATCTCACTGCTGTGCCTGCTGAGGTTATTTCTAAACTGTGTAATTCTAGATCTTGCTTGAATGAAATTCAAAAATATAGATTCATCAATCAAGCCTTGATTGATGAACGAAATCACATTAAGGTAATGTATGACTCTGTGGCCAAAAATGAGAAACTTTACTTAAAGAAAATTCGTGATATTTCTGGTGAAAATCGTTCTTTAATTGTGCAACTCAATACTCAAACCATTAATAATGCAATTTTAACAGAAAGAGTCCAAAAGGCAGAAAAAGCCAAATTACAGGTTGATCACATGGATATGGATCAGAAAATTCTGTTTGGAATAATTGATAAACAATTTAATAGAAAAGGCACAGAAGGTCTTGGGTATAACTCTCATCCACCTCCTTATTCTAAATCAGGGAGATTTGCTGATATGCCTACTCCACATGTTTCCACACCTTTTGTTTGCACATTATCTCCTGATGATTATATTACATCCTCTGATTCTGACAGTTTTGCTTCTTGTGCAGAGTCAAATTGTGTAAATTCCGAAGATGATTGTGATAAGAGTGCTAATGATAGAACTATTTTAAAAGAACTTGAGTCGGATGAATGTAATAATATGTCCGTGTCAAAACCAAATATTTGTGAACACGTTAAAAACTTGTATTTTGATTCTATGCCTGCTGAGCATATGGGTTTGGGATGTGATGTTTCTAAATTTAAAAATGTCTTGCCTTTTGTTCCTAAATCTTTGAATGTTATGCCATGTGTTACAAAATTTAAAAGTGCAGGAATTATTGTGAATGATGTACCACGTGAAACCATGAGCAACATGGAATTTTTCAGATTAAAGGAAGCACATCGTCTTCAAGACAAAGTTATTGATGCGAGAACCGTCTCATGTTCAGATTCCTCAACATCACAATCATCTTCATCTTGTGATGACTATTATCAGGCTAAGATATCTTGTGAAAACGTCTGTTTTAGTTGTGGTGCCTCAAATCATGTTTCAAAAAGTTGTAAATTGACAACCATAAATTCTAATGAAAAATCGCCTTCCGAAAGTTCATTAAATTCATACATGTTGCCTAAGTCTTCTCACAGTAGAAAATCTAGGCGTAAAAGAATTAAAAATGCTAAAAATCATTTAAAACGAACGTGGAAAATTAAAAATAATGTTCTATTTGATGACCGTGTTTCATCAAAGGATGGTTGTAATTTTGATTCCAATGAGATGTCATATCCTGACACTAAGATCTCTTGATTGAAACAATGTTGATCAAAACGTATAAATGGTTCGTTGTGTATAGGGTCAATCAAGAAGAACCGGTGATAACATCTGGCATGTAGATAGTGGATGTTCAAGACATATGACTGGGCACTTTAACTTGCTACAAGATTATCATCAAATTGATGGAGAGTATGCTGCTTTTGCTGGAAACCCAAGAGGAGGAAAGATTGAAGGACAAGGAACAATATCAAATGAAGTAAATAGTCTGGAATTTGTCAACTTTGTTCCTCAGTTGAAATACAATCTGATGAGTGTTTCACAGATTTGTGACAAGGACTTCTGTGCCTTATTTAATTCAAAATAATGTCTTATCTTGAAGCCAGGAGTGGTGATTCCGGAAGAACTTATTCTCATGCGTGCTCCCAGAAGATACAACACATATAGCTTGGATATGAACAACCCATCGGGCATTGAATCGTGTTTTCTCTCAAAGGCTTCTGAAGATGAATCTTTCCTGTGGCATAAGAGGTTGGGACATGTCAATTTCAAAACAATGAATCGACTGGTTCGAGGCAACCTAGTCACTGGATTACCTCTCAAATATTTCACTCCAATGGAACACTGTATCTCATGTTCCAAAGGAAAACAACACAAATCTTCACATAAGCCTAAAACCACCAATTCCATTGACTCTCCTC
The DNA here is from genome assembly GCA_023525975.1 of Smallanthus sonchifolius. Lineage (NCBI taxonomy): Eukaryota > Viridiplantae > Streptophyta > Magnoliopsida > Asterales > Asteraceae > Smallanthus > Smallanthus sonchifolius. The sequence continues at coordinate 26,514,699 of CM042043.1, forward strand.
TCCAACTGCTTCACATGGATCTTTTTGGTCCAGTGAGTGTCATGAGTCTTGGACGAAAGTCATACTGTCTGGTGGTAACAGATGATTTTTCTCGATTCACTTGGGTGTTTTTCTTAGCCACAAAAGATGAGACGCCAGAGATTTTAAAAACCTATCTGCTTCAAATTGAGAACCTCTTCAATCTAAGTGTGAAGACTATCTGCATCGATCATGGAATAGAATTCAAAAATGCAACTCTTGATTCCTTCTGTGAAAGCAAAGGAATTTCTCGACAATTCAGTGCACCTCGTACTCCTCAACAAAACGGTGTAGCTGAAAGAGGAAACCGCACTTTAATTGAAGCTGCACGAACTATGATTGTTGACTCTAAGCTTCCCGTGACTTTCTGGGCTGAGGCGGTCAACATTGCATGTTTTGTGCAAAATCAGGTTCTTATCACTAAAAGTTGCAACAAGACACCTTATGAGATCATGTACAAGCGCAAGCAAGTTATTGATTTCTTCAGGAAATTTGGGTGTGTGTGCACAATGTTGAACACTTCAGATCAGCTCAACAAGTTTGAAGCCAAAGCTGATGAATGCTATTTTGTTGGTTACTCATCCAATCAACGTGCTTTTCGTGTCTACCATAAGAAGAAAAGGATAGTGATGGAGTCCATTGATATCAATTGGCATGAAAACAATCATACAGACGCAGGAGATGGTCCCAATTGGCTCTTTGACGTCTATTCAGTTTTTAAGTCATTTAATCTTCCTGATTTCTCTATTGAATCAACTCATGTTAATCCTTACTTCTCTGTGAACAATCTAGGGAACATAAATGATCAAGGCTCTTCTTCATCTGCTCATGTTGAAATTCCTGTGGTTGCTAATGCTGAATCTAATATGGAGTCTTCTGGTTCTGGTGCAACAAGTGAAACTGTTGAAGACAACTCCATTCCAATAGTAGATGTTGCACCACAATCACCTGCTGAAGATCCTATTAATGATATTGCCGATCCTCCTGCTGAAAATCTTACCAATTTGGAAGAAGTCATGGAAGAAGATGCAATTCCTCAACTGCGAATTCACAAGATTCATCCCACCAATAACATCATTGGACCACTCAATGTGGGTGTTAGTACCCGAAGTGCCTGTGAAGCATTTGAAAACAGCATGTTTTCTTGCTTCATCTCTCAAACTGAACCAAAGAACATTAAAGCAGCTCTACTAGAAAACAGCTAGGTGGAAGCAATGCAGGAAGAGCTACAGCAATTCTCAAAGCTACATGTGTGGAATTTGGTGGATCTACCCAAGAACAAAGTTCCAATCGGTACTCGTTGGGTCTTTCGCAACAAAAAGGATGAAGGCGGCACTGTGATTCGAAATAAAGCTCGTCTGGTGGTTCAAGGTTTCTATCAAGAAGAAGGGATTGACTATGAGGAAGTCTTTGCACCAATGGCTCGTTTGGAAGCCATCAGAATGTTTCTCGCCTATGCAGCCTACATGGACTTCACCGTCCATCAAATGGATGTCAAAAGCGCATTTTTGTATGGCAAAGTTCAAGAAGAAGTATATGTCAAGCAGCCGTCGGGTTTCATTGATCCTAATTTTCCAGAACGTGTTTACAAGTTAGACAAAGCATTGTACGGTCTTCACCAAGCACCTCGTGCGTGGTATGAAACTTTATCAAAGCATCTGCTTGAGAATGGTTTCTCACGAGGAGCAATTGACCAAACTTTGTTCAAACGGAAGGAGGAAAAGGATACAATCATGGTGCAAATTTATGTGGATGATATCATTTTTGGTTCTACAAATCCCCGTCTCTGCAAAGAATTTGAAGAAGTGATGCGATCTAAGTTTGAGATGAGCTCCATGGGGGAAATGAAGTTCTTTTTGGGACTACAAGTTGATCAGTCTGAGTCAGGAATCCTTATCCATCAAGAAAAATACGTAAAAGAAATCTTGACCAAGTTCAAAATGGCTGATTCCCATCCGGTAAAAACTCCTGTGGAAGTTCGACATTGTTTGACTCCTGATATGGATGGGGAAAGCGTTGATCCGCATCTATATCGCTCTATGATAGGATCTCTCATGTATCTCACGGCCAGCAGACCCGACATCATGTTTGCAGTGTTCTTGTGTGCATGTTTTCAAGCTAATCCTAAACTCTCTCATTTATCTGCTGTCAAACGTATTTTAAGATACTTAAGGTATAAGCCAAAATTGGGTCTGTGGTATCCTAAAACTGACTTGTTTGATCTTGTGGCTTATTCAGATTCAGACTACGGGGGTTACAACTTAGACCAAAAATCCACTTCTGGAGGTTGTCAATTCCTAGGAAACCGCCTTGTCTCATGGCAATGTAAGAAACAATCCACCGTTTCCCAATCCACCGCCGAAGCCGAATACATTGCCGCAGCCCTCTGTTGTTCCCAAGTCAGATGGATACACCATCAGATGCTTGACTATGGGATCACATTCCATGAGACACCCATTCTGTGTGACAACACTGCCGTTCCCCATATCACCAAAAACCCTGTTCAGCATTCCAAAACCAAACACATTGAAATTAAACATCATTTTATTCGTGACTGTGTTGAAAAGAAGCATATTCGAATTGTTGAAGTCAAAACTAATAAACAAACCGCAGACATCTTCACAAAGGCTTTTGACTCTACTAGATTTGCCCAACTGGTGGAAATGCTTGGAATGATCAACTTTCAGTAAATTGTGTAAATAATTTTTTTATTTTTTTATTATTATTAATTCTTTTTAAACTGTCTAAGAAAATTCCAAAAAGATTTTATTTTTTTTCTTTTTTGAACAGTATCCACGCAAATCTTTTGGGGGAGAAATATAATATTTTAATATTGAAAAGAATTGCTGTGTATATAATCTTACAAGTTGTAAGAAAAAATTGAATCTGACCTTTGAGAAATGATAGTGTCTGATCTCATCTCTTGGACATGGAATAGACCAACATCGATGGTGTTTACTGAGGTATAGCTGGTAGGCCCGACATATGGTTAAAACTTGTAAGTAGTATGAAAACCTAATATATATCTCATACTTGTGTGTTTGAATCCATTATTGAAACATCTAACCCATTTTTATATCTAAGAAAACCGATTCAATCAGATACAGGCTTACGTATTGGATTCCTATTCATACGCCAAGTGACCGTCAATATAACGATATTTACCAACGATGACCCCGTATGTTTTGCTTACGCAAAGATCTCGGGTGCTCATCCTTTTCCCATCCACTTGGATGATTTGACCCCGTCTGCTTTGCTTATGCAAAGATCTCGGGTGTTCAACATTTTTCTATCCGCTTGGATAATTTTACGACTTCTTCTGTTTTGCTTACGCAAAGATCTAGAATGCTCGTACCTTTTTAATATCTACTTGGATATATTTTATTTTAATTTTTCTAAATCCACTTGGATATCTTATTTTATTTTGGTGGTACTTTGACATTACTAAGACGGTACCTTGGTTAATCAGAAAGAGATGATAGGATGAAGATGTGTACTTCTTGAGGATTGATAGGTTTTTCAAAATCATTTTATTTTAATATGTGGGGTACACCTTGTATGTTGCTTAAATGGTACCTTCTAATCACATGAAATCTTTGTACAAACAAATGTTCGGGTTTACTTTGCACAAATACCAGCTATCTTCAGGGACTCACAGTAGTGAATTGCAAAAGGAAGTGTTTCAAGAGACTGACCAGATCTGATCTCATGTTGGATCTTTTTCAAGAAAAGTGTAAATATCTTATGTATAACTTTATTTATTAAATATCGAAACTAGTTGTACATATCGAAACTACTTTGGACTATCGAAACTAGCTGTACATATCGAAACTACTTTGAACTATCGAAACTAGTTGTACATATCGAAACTACTTTGAACTATCGAAACTACTTTGTACATATTGAAACTACTTTGAACTATCGAAACTAGTTGTACATATCGAAACTACTTTGAACTATCGAAACTAGTTGTACATATCGAAACTACTTTGAACTATCGAAACTACTTTGTGCATATCGAAACTACTTTGACCTATCGAAACTACTTTGTACATATCGAAACTAGTTTGTCCTATAGAAACTAGTTGTTTCGACATGGGCAATTTTGTCTTTTGTCTCACGAGAATTAAAAGCCTTCATAAGCAATCCCTCCCGTCATACTGATTCTTACTCGTATTTTTCAAAACCTTTTCGCCTTCTCCGTCATTCACAAAATCTCTCAAATCGTCGGTCTGAGTTGCAAGATATCAACTGGTTTCCCCCGTTGTCTCTATCGTCTCCATCATCAGGTAACGTCTCACTACCTCTTTTTGATGATTTTTGCAAAACGGCAGACCCAGGGTTTCAAAATTTAAAATTTGTTCGACTAAATCTTCATAATAACAGTCGTTTGTGTGCTTCTTTGTGTTTGCATACATTTTAATCATCTTAGAACTCACGATTATTGTGTATTCTTGCAGATAACGTCTCACATTCGGTAAGATGAAGTTCCGTCACTTAAAGGCTACTCTAAACCTTTCTTTTAAATTGTTTATATTAAGTCTGAGTATAACGAATCAGAGGGGTTTGGGTTTCAAAACCAAGTAGTTTCGATAAAGGGGTTCAACACTTTCAAAATTATCTTAAAAGTTTTCAATCGAAACTACTAGTTTCGACACCCAAACTTGCCCTAGTATCTCTGATCGAAACTAGATAGTTTCGATAAAGTTCATCTCCATCGAAACTAGTTGTTTCGACAGTGTTGATCTCCATCGAAACTAGTTGTTTCGACTGTATTGATCTCCATCGAAACTAGTTGTTTCGACAGTATTGATCTCCATCGAAACTAGTTGTTTCGACAGTGTTGATCTCAATCGAAACTAGTTGTTTCGACAGTTAGGACTTCAAATTTTTCTAAGTGTTGATATACCTTGTTTCGATTAAGTATTTTCAGAAATCCTACTTATTGTGCAAAATTGATGAATTTTACAGGTATTGATCTCTTATTTGTAAAAAGACACAATGTCTGTGCATTCCTCAATGCCAATGATCCTAAGGCTGTAGAGTTCATTCCTGTATTAAACTTCCTGGCAAACTCCAACATTAGCTTTGCCATCAGCAATAATCTGCCGGTGTTTGAGACAACTATAAGAGAATTCTGGGAGACTGCAGAAATCATCACAATTGAGAATATAGAGCACATTAGAGCAACTGTGCGTGGCCAAGAAGTCTTACTTTCTGAAGCTACAATTAGAGAGGTGCTTCAGTTTAATGATAATCCAGATACACCCATTGAATTCCCAATCTTCTATGTTAAAGAATGCTTCAGAAGATTGGGTCATCCAGATGAATTCAAAAGTGGCCAGATAATCAAGAACTCCTTACCAAGCCATTGGAGATACATAGTGCACGTGTTTATTCACTGCCTATCAATCAGAAAAGGAGGGTTTGATTCAGCAAACAACACTCTGGGCTCAGCTATTTTGGGGATAATCAAGGGAAGAGATTACAACTTTTCTGGCTTCATATTCAGACAGTTAAAAGACAATCTAACTGGAGCCGTGAAGGAGAAATTCTTGGCATATCCTAGATTTTTACAAATTATCATCAATTGTGTTCGATCACATGATTGCCAAGACTCTCAGCTATATGAGAAGTACTAACAAGAGAACCAACAGGGATATAGCCGACGTTCCCCTGTTTGGTCATATTATTGGTGAAGAAGAAGAATTTATCCCTGATATTGACCCTGATCTTGAAGAAGAGAATTCATCATCTGAAGAAGAAGAAATGGAAGTTGAGCAAGATCAAGGTAATGCACCTATTGATGAAGCTGAGATTGAGATAAACGTCCCTAATGTTCAAGAACAACCCATCATTGAGCCTATGATATAGGCTCCTTTTGTTGAACAAATTCAAATAATTCAAGAGCCAGAAGTTAATGTTGAAGCTGGCATGCATGGAGTTGAGGAGGAAGTTGCAGAATCAAGTGGAACTCTGGATGCAGGGATTTATGGATCTGACTACTACAAGTCTGATTCAGATGATAGAACAATGCATCCTGCATCTTCCTCCAAACGACAAGTTGAGTCAGGTTCTGATTTTGAGGAAGAAGAGCCTAAGGCAAAGAAAATCAAGACTGGATTTGAAGACTTGTCATCCTCATCAGATTCTCCATTAGCCACTCCACAACCATCTCCACAACCTACTCCACAACCCACTCCACAACCATCTCCACAACAATCACCCATCCATACTACTCCCACATCACCAACTCATGATTCAGCCTCTCCTGTACCAAGAGTTAAGACTCTAAGCCTTGAACTGAAGAAAATGCAGGATACGATTCAAAAGAAAGATGAAGAAATTGAAGGCTTAAAAAATAATTTGCATAATGTCCAGGAAGAGGTTAAAGACCTGAAGCTGGAAGTTAGGGGTTTACATACCTAGATTGAGGTCCAACAAACTCAACTTGAAACACAACAGAAACTAATCTCAGAACAAAAAGAAGAATTCAAGGCTTTAGCTGAAGTGGTAGAACAGCTCAAAGCCTCAATGATTAAACCTGTGCAAAAACAACCAACTACTTCAACAGCTCAGGGGGAGACTACATCTGTAGTTGAACCCTCATCTCCTGACCTTGTGACTAATCCAGAATCTGCACTAACTATATTTGCTGGGCATATTGAAAAGACAAAAGAGACAGTTGAAGTCAAAGTTGAAGGTACAGAACTAAACCTTCCCTCAGCTAGTGAGAGAAGAGAAGCAAGGAAGAGAGGGAAAGGGACTTCCACTGAAATAGAGACCGTGATTCTTGATGAAGAAGACATCCCATCTGATGATGAGCTGAATGCCCTTTTAGATGACATTGAAAACTATGGGTACAATGATCTTTATCCAGAAATCCTGACCACTGAAGAAAAGGAGACTGAGCGAACTAGATACTTTACGGAAGACGGAGATGAAATTCAAACCTTATCTGACGAAGAAAAAGGTGAAGATGATGTTCAGATTAATCTTATCAAAACAGTCACTCCTAAACCAACCACTACAGTCTCCGAATCCGGTCCAGCACAAGATTCACCCTCGGTTGCTCCTGAACCTCCAATTTCAAGAAAGTCTTGGTTTAAGAAAATAATTCAGGAGGAAACCCCTAAGACATATGAATGGATTGCAGAGCATCAAGAACTAAAAAGGCCTCCAATTGGCTGGAAGTATGATGCTGAAAGGAAGCTCTTTATCATAAGAAGATATAGAGGGGGAGTTCAGCACTTTAAAAATATGACTGACTTCCAAACCCTTCCTTTCTATGATCTCAGGGATTTAGCCAAACTTCCACTTGAAAACCCTGGGAAGGTCATGATGGCTTATGACTTTGAGAAATTTCTGCATTCTCAAGTCAATAATGATTTCAAAGGAATGAAGCCTAGGAAAACTCAAAAGAAGATCTCAAAGACTAGGTTTCATCCTAAGACTAACAAGCCATATGTGTTCTTAAGATACAAGCCTGCCCAAACTCACAAGACCATCACCATTCCAAAATCTGTACCTGTCCAGCTACAAACTTTCAGAAAGTGGTATTATGACCCAATCATTGGCAGTGCAGTAATAGAGTGTGAAGGCAATGAAGACATCACCATCTTTGAGCCCATGGAGCTGTTGAAGTTTCAGCCTGAAGATCTGGAAATCTTTTTTCAGAATCACATTCAGGCATACAGTGATGAAGATGAAGCTGATGCTAAAGCCTACCAACGGGTTGTATCTCTCCATGTTAAACCTTTTATACCGAGGACAACTGAAGGACCAGCTGCTTGATGAAGAGCTGAAGATGGTAATGCAACAGCTTAGGGGGAGATTGTAGAGTCATATCTTATGTATAAGCTGTTGTCATTTATTGTTTGTTTAAACAGTTTTAGACTAGTTTACTTTCTGTCATTTCATTAAATGTAATTTCAGTTTTATGTAATTTACTGTTTTTATTTCTAAGTCTGGGCCATCGAAACTACTTAGTTTCGATTGAGTCTGTTCAATCGAAACTACTAGTTTCGATAGATGGTAGTTTCGACAGTTGTGTATCACTTGTAAATGGTCAATCGAAACTAGTAGTTTCGATTGAACATAGTTTCGATACCTGTCACTACTATAAATAGTCTAGTTTGAGAATGTTTAGGGTGTGAGTAACGGCTGTAACCCTGAACCTTCTCTTTCACATTTTTCCTGAATCAATACAATTTGCAGTTGTTTATTCACTGTGTTCTTACACTTTCATACCATTTGCGTGTTGATTCAAACTGTGGTTAGCCTGTTATCTTCACCAACACTGTTTCTATTATCTGTTTCACCACCATACACACAGTTTCCGCCTGTGTGTGTGCGTAATCGATCAAATCAGTGATTTCAAGAGAAATCTGAACCTACATCATCATCACGATGTTCTGATTGAAGGATACTATTTGTACTGGTATGCAGAAAATCTCGCTGAAATTTTAATACTAAATTTCTCATTAAAAACATAAAATAAAATTTAAATTTCAATAATATATCGTATTTTCAATTCAAAATTTAGAACTCCAAATTTTAAAAATTTGACTCCTTAATAATTTGACACGATTAAATTTAAAATTATAAAATTAAATATTAAAACTAATAAATTAAAATTGAAACTTGTAAACATGTTTTTTGAAAAAAAAATCTCGTCATTTAGAAAAATAAAGTTTAAATATAATACACTTTAAAAATAAATATTTACATGTTTCTTAATTTTATTAAAAACTAAGTATCAAAATTTATAAATCAAAATAAAAAATTTGTTTATAAATATCAAATTTAATTAAAAAACTACTAATTAAATATTAGTAAACTTTATTCAAACACATATTCTTCTTTATATTGATTTACCTTAGGAAATGAATAGTAATTTTTTTTACTCAGCCGTTTAGGTTCAGCTTCTTGCCATATAAATTCGAATGAGTTTACGTTTCGACGCCGCCGCAACGCGAGGTGGGTAAATATCCTAGTTCATTTAAAATACAAACGTAGTATTTTCAAATTTTATATGTAAAATTAAAAAATCTTGTTTTTATAATAAATCTTTAAAAAATCATTTTTTAATAATAAAACTTTAAAAACTTGCTTTTTTAAAATCTCTTGATTTTTTTTAAAATATTAACTTTTAATGATAATTTTAAAAAAACGTGAGTCAGTGGCAATAATAATGAAAATGTTTATTTATATAATTTAAAAAAAAAACTAAATATGAAAGTATTAAATAGAGGATATAAATGTGAGTTTTTTTTAGGGGGGGGAGTTGTGAGATTGAATATGGTGATTACAAGTGGCAAAACCATTTAGTTTTTTATTAGAAGAGATATTTTAAATAAAAAAACTAATTATACACGTGTTAAATAAATGTAATATTCAGTGACGGAACCAAAACTTTTTAATCGGGGGGTCGTAATAGAAATTTTCTCATTAGTCCACAAATTTCTTTTGTAGTGAAAATATGACATTTTGGTTGAGTGGCCTTTAGTTATGTATCGTTTTCTTACTTTCTCCCTATATTAATCGAATAATCATAAACCGGTTTACATATGGCCGGGTCATAAACAATTTCATCTTCATATAATTCAATTTCCTCTAAACTTCTTTTATTATTATTATTATTATCTTCTTTGAAATTTAACGTATTTAATGAAGTCTTAATACTTGGTTTGAGTTTTTTAACCAAAATATCTTTATAAACAATGTATTTCTATACATAAAAATAACCAAAAAATTTATGATAAATGATTTATATAAATACAAAGTCATAACCTAATTAAACATCTTCAAATATAAAATAAAAAAAAAACATAAATAGTAGACAATTCAATTCACAAGTTGTTAATTAAAATAATTAAATTAATAATAAAAATAAAACAAAAGCAAAAAAATAATACTTACTGCATGATGGCTTGGCAAAGGATGGACCTGTCCACTTCAAGAGATTGTAGACTTTTCTTGGTGAGAGACTTCTTTTTAGAGCAGCAGAGGTGTAGAGTCAGAGTGTTTTTCTTGAGAAAATAAAATACATTAATTAAAAATTAGGTTTTTAATTTTCGAAGTTGGGCCATCCCTCAAAGCCCAAAATAATTATTTGTATTTTACTCAATAATATATTAAACTAGGTTAGAACCCCGTGTAATACACGGGTAATATGAATATATTGTTATATATTTAGAAATAAAATTTTTATATCTCTAAAACTTGTGTATTACACGAGTTGAATAAACTTGTGTATTATGCGTGTTGAATAAAATGTAATATGTTAACACATACACTCGCGAAAATATGTTTTTGAAAAATATACTTTGACGTGACAATTATAAATTACGTTAAGTTAATTTTTAAAATATTTTTTTCAACTGGGTATTAATCTTTTTTATGTAATTGATAAATGTTAATTTATATTAAATTTATTTGGTTATTAAGTATCCATAAATAGATTTATATTAAATATTTAAAAATATATTATTTTAATATCATATTAAATAGGAGAGAGAGACGAGAAAACATGTTGAGAATGCATCAGAAAGCGACACGTGTCCTACCAAAACCTTTATTTATTATATAGTATAGATGATACACATTCTCTATTTCTTCTTTCTTCTCTACAACTTCACAACTCACAACAGCCCCACCAGAATGTCGCTCGCCACTGTCGGACCTCCGTTCGCCGCCGTCAGACGTCGCTTGCCGGCCGGAAAACCTTCAAAAATCTCTATTTTTTTTAAACTTTGATGTTTTAAGGAACAAAATTGAGAGGGTCAACTATAAAACTTTTTTTGGCTAAGTACTCCGATTAACTGAGAATAACGAACCCCCTAGTTTCGTCCGCGGTAATATTATATATTTAGTAATAAAAATTTACATCTTTAAAAACCCGTATATTACAGAATAATCTGTTAACACATAAACTCATAAAATGGAATAATATGAATATGTAAATTAAAATTGGTTTTAGTTTGTAGAATTAATAAAAATATGATTAAATAAGTTAATTGATGATAAACATAATTTTAAATTTAAAAATATGTAGATAAAAATTAAAACAAATAATTAATTTAGTTGCCTAAAATAGTAGAGTTGCTTATTAATAGAAGAGATGTGCGGTAAATAAGAATTAGGAGGCCTAGAAATGTGGCAAGTGTCCTCTTATTTTACTTGTTTATTAGTTAGTATAGATATAGATTTTTTCAAGTCTTGTATCTTATTCTTTTAAGAGTAAATTTCGTTTTACATTCCTGTGGTTTGGTCAAAAAATCGCTTTGAATCCAAATGTTTTAATTGGACTTTTTGAGTCCTTGTGATTTTATTTTCGTTTCAATTAAAGTCAAACCTCTAACACCGTTAGAAAGATTCTGTTAACTAGCTATAAATTGACAAAAATACCCTTTATATTTCTTTTAAATAAAAATAAAAATATTATGAAAATATAAAACCCTATCACCCTCTCTTCTCTTTATCTCTATCATCTGCTTTCATCATCCTCTCACCACCACCACCCAGATCCGTTCACCACCACCCATATCCCTTCACCACCACCCATATGCTGAAAACCCGTCGCTACCTCGCATGAATCCCACCCCCTCACCTGAAACCTGCACTTTCCGACGACTTGGACGAGTTTCTCCGGCGCTTGAAGGAGCAAATGACCTAGACCAGATCCGTGCACCACCACCCACATCCTGGACGACAACTATTATCGCCCAACTGGTAAGATTCGGTTCGAATCTGGGTTCAAATCCACTTACCTAATTGACGCCGGTACCTCCTTCACCGCCGCCGGAAGTTGGGGTTTGAAGGCGATGATTGATAATAGGTTGGAGAAGATGGGAGGATTGTCATGTTTCTGCTTTCCCGACTAGGATTATTATGTATTGACATCTAGGGTTCATGTGGGGTGAATCCTACTAGGGCATCTTTATGGGGAGCCAGAGATCCCTCGTCAACGGCCTAGATGGTGAAGGTACGGGAGGTGAGCTTGGTCGGTGGGGGTGTGGAATTGGAGATGGAATCAATTTCTAGCTTTGATGAAATGTTATGATAAATGGTTTGTTGTTAAGTTTATAGAGACAGAGATTTTTAGATTTTTTTAATAAACGGGGTAGTATGGTTTTTTTATAAAAATTTAACAGAAAAAATGGATGGCGTTAGAGACATGTAGTCGATTAGTACAATTGACAAACCATAAGGACTCAAAAAGTCCAATTGAAACATTTGGATTCAAAGCAATTTTTTGACCAAACTATAGGGACGCAAAACGAAATCTACTCTTCTTTTAATCTAAAAGCCTAGTCAGACATGTTTTTTTAGTAAATTATAAATTATGTTTTTTAGTTTTATAAAAATTGCATGTAATGCCATTTGTCTTTAAAAATTACATTAGATGTCTTTTTTTAAAACATTTATACACATTTAGTTTTTTTCACTAATTTGTGTTAAGTTTTTCTTTAAAGTTTGGTTATACGAAGAAACACATGAAAATAATATGGCTATTTTAGTGTAAATATTAATCTTTTCAATTAAAATAATTCAATAAAACACATGAGAACAATATGGCCTAAATTTCACTTTAGGCGAATTGAGTTAATAATGCCTAGTGGGGGCAAAGGCACCCCAATATTGCAAGTGTATTTTTTCCTAAAATTAAGACCCAAAAAGACTAGGCATCCTTCAATGTTACCAGTAAGCCCTTTTTCCCTTCAATTTTACAGACATGCCCCTTTTATTTTTTTAAAAGCTCATTGTGAAACCCACTTCTCAAGCTAACCCCAAAAAACTGAGTTTGTCTAGTAAACCAAATCACAAATCCCTAATCGCATAGTTTGAGCCTTGAAAGCGCAGGTCCCAAATGTGAAATTACTAACAAAAATTTAGTAAAATTACCGAATAGATCATTGTATTTTTAAAGGTAAAATTACTACACAAATTTATGCCGGTTTTCTGTTTAATGAAATGTTCGATTCAATATTGTGGTGTCATTTTACATATGTAATGTATTATTATTTATATTGTTGTGATTCAGATTCGACGATCATCCTACCATAATGTGGTTTTGTAGAGTGTACAATTGTATTTGGACATTACGTGTGTGCACACCTGCATCATTAATATCACAAAGATAGTTATCTTGAACGACCGACCACAACTTAGACGTGTAATGGATTGACCAACCGGTCTGAGATCTGTAGCCGGAGACTTCTTGATGTTTTTCGCTTTTGTTCCCATGGTTGTAAGGTATAGAATTACATGTTTGAATGTGTTAGTTTATAATTTTAGGTTGCAATTAATTCTAGCATATTTAAACGAATAAATTCTCTTTATTTGATGTTTTGACCCATCCATTTGAGCATATTTGACCCTTTTTGATTGGTTTGTTTTTTTTACACTCACTGGAGAAAAATCCTAGATCTGTCACTGAACGACAGGGCCGGCCCTGGGGTAGGCCAAGCCGGGCCGTTGGCCAGGGCTCGTTTTTTTCGGGGGCCTAAAATTTTTAAGGGGCCTATATATTTATATATGTGTTTTTTTTATAAAATTTTAAAATACCGGTTTTATATATTAGGTCCTTTTTATGAAAACTTAAAATATATTGAGCCCTTTTTATGATGGTTGGGCCCTTTTAATCTTTATAATGGTTGTACCCTTTTAATCTTTATAATGCTCGGGCCTATTTAAACTTAAAACCCATTAACCCTTAAAAAAAGACGTTGCACCCTTGAATAGGATCGCTCACTGCCTGCCTGTTTGCCTCCCTCCACGTCTGACGTCTCCACGGAATTGCTTCAGCCTTCAGGACTTCAGGTCTTCAGCCGTTTAATCCATTCATCCAAGGTCAGTGGCTAAAAGCCTAAATCGAAATGTTGCGGCGGTGTCGAAATGTACAACAACTCGAACCGCCCCACGTTGCGGCGGCGTCGAAACGTATAGTAACTCGAACCACCCCGCATTACGGCGACGGTTGGTGGGGTGGGTGGCGGCAGTAGTGGCGGCGATCGGGCGGTGGTGGCATGGTGGGGTGTGGCGGGTGGGGGTGGGGGTGGGGTGGGGTATGTGGTGGGCGATGGCGGCGTAGTGGGGTGTGGCGGGTGGCGGCGTGGTCAGGTGTGGCGGGGTGGGCAGGTGGATGGGGTTGGGGGCGGATGGCGGTGGCGGACTGGCCGTCGGGGGCGCGGTGGGGTGGGGGGCGGTGCGACGCTGTGGGTGGGTGGCGGCGATTGCGAGTGGTGGCGGGGGAGGCGGCGGCGGGGGCAACGACATGTGGGGTGACAACGTTGGGAGTCACATATGCACTATTTTTAATTTAACAAAATTTTATAATATTTGATCATTTTGACATGTTGACTTATTTATGGTGACCCAAATTAACCCATTAAATAGTTGAGGTGACCCAAATTAACCGTTGACTAATTTAAGGTGACCCAAATTGACCGGCTGACTAATTTGAGGTTACCAAAATTGACACATATTCAATTGATTTTTGCCCAAATGAACCCATTTTTTTATAAATGGGTCAAGATTGCCGCCCCTAAACATAATGCTTGCTCCCTTTTTAAGTTTACCGTATTAGAAAAAGCAGTTGTGATCAATTTTTTGTACAAATAAAAACATGTATTAATTAAACTTTGAAGGTCAACGAAAATACCAGAAACCAAATCTCAAGATTCAAGAAACACGAAGAATGAAATGTATACTAGAGGCACAACAAACGGAATCCAAGTAAAAAAAATTCAATTTATAAGTTCAATCTGATCAGTTCCAAGCATTTGTATGTAGACTAAACTTTTCGTAAGTTTTTATCTATGTTTACGAAATCGAATTCCTCCACCTTCTCGGTGTCTTTCGGGCCTGTGGTGCGTTACTCTGACTCCCTGAGTCGTTATTCTCCATCGTACTCATCTTCGTCATCTTGCTCAGCTTCTTCCACCCACTCGACCACGCAGATTGCTGTTTTGGTTTGGTCACTTTTTCAAACTGCCGTTGCAGATTCTCCAATTCGTGTTGCAGTTCCAAATACTTGGTTTTCACCGTCTCTAACTCAAATTTAAGTGTGTTGATGTCCTTTTTAGCAGCAGCCCATCCTTCCTGAAACGACTGTGGTGTTCCTTCTAGCAATGTTTTCCTGTTCGGAACCAACGGTTGGTAGTGTGCGTCACCAGTTTCTTTAACCGCGCTGCTAGCAATCGCGTTGCTGATCTTCACCTGCTCTGAGAAGAGAACCTGCACCACCACTCTGAGGGGAAGCCTCTCATTTTGTGCAGCGTGCATGCAAGCGTCCACTGAGAGCTTCTGGCAGTCCATCACTCGGCATAGTCTTTTCCGTTCGTGTTCTGAGAGAGTCGGGTGAGCCTGTCACACAAACTTATCATTAGCATTATACAAACATCGTTAATTTTTCAGAGATAATATATTAGTTAGCGTTTATTGTAATAATGTTTATCATAACTAGATTAGAATATATTTGATTATGTTTTTATTATATTTATCTTTATTGTAGTCTTATTAATAATTGATAAATAATAATTATAGTCGATAGAGTTTTTATTATTTTACTAGGTTATATACTCATGTATTACATAATATAAAAATAAATGTAAAATAATGTGTAAAAAAATTTAAAATAACGTGTAAAGCAAGAAAATAAAATTCTCTGTTTCCTTAATTAAGTAATAATTAAATTCAAATTTTATATTATCTTTTTTGAAAAATAAAAACATTAACATAATTAAATTTTAAAATTCAAACTTACTAAAAATAGGGAAAATTAGAATATTTTGATGAGAAAAAATATGGTGATAACACGTGGCATTATTTGGAATCATTTATTAGAATAAGGATATGATATCAGAGCCTAAACAATATAATTTCTGTAATACATTTATCATGGACATGGTGTAGAAGTTGGATATACCTTTAGATATGAATCAATAGCGCGATACAGCCCATCGTCACAGCTCCTTGCTGATTCGGGCAAAGCCTCGGCTAGCACTTGAAACTTGGTTAAGGAAAGGTTTTTGTCCCTTGAGACCTCAGTGAGGTAGCTGTCAACGATTCGGGCTACTCGGATTTTAGCATTTGAATTAATATTACTCCGTTGAATCGGTTCATACATATTCTTTTCAGACATCGATTGATGACCAGGGCTTTCGGATTCCATCTGTTCTTGAATCAAGAAATGTTCCAAAAGCCGTTGAACGAGATCCACATCATACATGGTCTCTGTTTTGTTGTAGCAAGGGATCAAAAGATCAGCCAAAGAGGCCTGTTCGAATTGCATCCCGACTCGTTTCTCCAGTTCTGTAACCAGCGCCGGAGCCACTTTCAACAAGTTCGCCATTCGTAGCAGCCGGAGAAGGAAGCTGCACGAAACACTATCTTTTTGTGGAGGGATTATGCTAATCAGGCTTTCAATTATCATTCTTTGATCTCTGATTTGAGATGTAGAAGATGGATCGTCTCTATTCCCGGCTACAATCATGTGTAACCCACCTCTCCAGTGGCCAGAAACCGCCATCCCGACACCAGTAGTAGTACTTCCTTCTTCAGTAAAGCCACTAGACCCCTCTTTGATCAACCCGGGAAGCGATTTTGTAGCATAATGTGTTATTGCAGCTCCCACCAGTTCATACCGCATTCCTTTTACTTTAATCGCGGTGATCACTCGAACAAAGTGATCGATTCTAAGAATCGACACATCTTCATACCACCAATCAGGAGGAACAGGGGTTCTACTCGGGCTGGAATCTTTCATCTCGTTCCAGCCCGGGCTAGAAACCTTCATAGGTTTCCCGGTGTACTGCCACCGGATACCTTTGGGGTTCGCGCATGCTTTCCACGCAATAGATTCACTGCATCTCCTAACAATTTGGAGATTCTCAGCCCAAGGAGACAACTTCTCACAACTTTTGAGTACAAGAATCGAATCTCTCCATGACGACAACACCACATAACTCAGAAAAGCCTCAGTTTTGAAAATGAGATTTCCTTCTTCTAAATCCTCCGTCATTTCAAGATACTCAGCTGCACATCTGAGCCCGGAGATGTTGGTTGCAGTCAGATCGACCGCGATTCCATAGCAGAATTTCGCTGCGAGCTCAAAGGCTTCTGCACCACCGGGTATGTCATCCATGGCTACCTTGCTCATATCTTGTTCTCTTGAATCATATATTATTCGGTTCATTTTACCACTTCTTGAAAGCAGAGGATACTTTGAAACTCAAATCAAACAAGATGAATTAATCAATAATTTAAAACCCAAATTGTTTAATTCAGATGAAGTAATCAATAACTACTACCTTATGCAAATGGAAACTAACGTCACAAATCTGGACCAAGAAATCACTCGGAATATCAGTTGCAACAAACCTATTGTCACCAACAAAGTTTGTTACTTCACATTCATTTTGGTGATTAAAAAAATATAATAAAAAAAAGTAGGTACCAAGATTTGCCTCTTTGTTCGAACCGGTCAGTCTGGACGCCATGTTTGGTTGCTGAAAGGACTCCATTATCGTAGTCTCTTCCGGCAACCGATTCCGACTCGGAATCCCACATGATGATGAGAGAAAAACCCTAAAGAAATCTGGTGATGATTGGTGGTGGAAGAGCAGAGAAGAAATCACATGGGTTTTGTTTGGATTGATGAGAGAATGTGGGATAAATATATGCAAATTGAACAGGCTGTGAGGTAATGGGCATAAACATGTTAGTGTGTTCAGAAAGGGATTTTGTCAGATGTGGAGGAGGCCTTTATGTTTCAGGATTATGCAGACTGATATGATACGGTACAATCACTCACTACTGACTACCTTATAGATTGCCGCACGTGCCATTCTTTGAATGGTCGGGTATCCCAAATAACACAGGATTTATGTTGTTAATTCCTTGTAATTACCACATATTTGTTTCTATATCTATAGTTCTATCTACGTAATAAATAATAAGTAAACAAAAGAGCACATATCATTTTTTGAGTATTTTTTTAACCTCTTTCTTTTATTAAATAATAATATTATAATAATATATTTTTAAATATTTAATATAAATCTAATTAAGTATATATATTTATTATTTAAATATGAATAGTTATTATATTATTAACCAAATAAATTTAATATTAATTAACTTATCAATTAAATAAAAAAATTATAACTAGATGAAAAAAATGTTTTAAAATTAACTTGACAGAGTTTTTAACTGTCACGTGAAAATACATTTTTAAAAACATATTTTGACGTGTGTATGTGTTAACAGATTATATTATATTTTATTCAACTCGTATAATACACGGGTTTTTAAAAACATGATTTTTTTATTAGTATGTATAGAACATTGTATATTGTACTTGCAATAATTCAAAATCCAACATTCAAGAAATTATTTCATAAATCTATGTAGTTATAACAATGTGTGTTTTTATAGAATACCAACTACTATGACAACTAAGTAATGTTTTTGAATTATAACTAAGTATAATCTAAAATCCAAAGTAAGTTTAGTCATCAACTTATAAAGTTATTTAGACAAGATTTGATGTTTTGAAAAGAAATTGCTTTAGGGTATACAGAACAAGTTGGTTGTAATTGTCGATTCAGATAACATGTAAAGTTCAACTTTTATTTATACTGCTTTTTTAAAAGTTCTTTCTAAAACCTAAGTCATTTTATAATGATTTTAAACTTTAGTTTTTAAATTAAAACTAATAATAACATTATTATCTCAATATAATTTGAGAACTTGGAGGAACTATATAGTCGTCTTTTTACCCAACTTAATTTGGGTTTGTCATGTCACAAGTCATAATTTCTCTTCTTTTTTATAAATTGTTTGCATATATATATATATATATATAAACATCATTGGTGATATGATAACTATCATAATACGAATTTATTTTTCAAAATCAACAAGTAACATCAGAAATGACAACTATGCATAATTAGTTTCATATTAAATTCAATTAGTTAATGATATATAATAACTATCCATACTTAAAGTTATATTAAATATCTAAAACATATATTCTTTTGTTATCATCTATATCTATATCTATACTATTTAATAAATAAAGATTTTGATGAGATATTTGTTACTCTCCTGAAACACCCTACTTTTACTATATTAATTTATCAGAGTTTTATAGTGGAAAACGGTCCCAGATTTTTTAAAACCTTGTCACTAAAGTGACACAAGTATATTTTATTTTAAATATTATTTTTACATAAAATATTACATCATTTAACATAGAGATTCTTCAACTCCGAGCAGCCATGTCCTCCGGAAGTCTCATTCCACATGCTCTTATCCTGCAGTGTTTGGAAAACGTTTTTGGATTAGCTTACGCTAAGTAAGTACACTGCATCGTTCATTTTATTATGAACCCTTTAGGTTCTTATTATTGTTCAACTTTTCTCGGGCTCTCGGCGCCTACATGACTATCTCCGGACGTACATCCGGATATTTTATGGGTGTGCTAACTCCCTCGCAACCATCATAGACCGTATCTCCGGTCCGAGTTTTCATTTGAGACCCGCCCCGTAGGCTGGACATCTCTGAGACCCGCCCCGTAAGCCGGACATCTCATTTCATTCATTTCTTATTGAGACCCGCCCCGTAGGCTGGACGTCTCCTTTCCATTCATTCATTGATACCCGCCTCATAGGCTGGACATCTCATTACATTGGGATCTTGAGTATCATAGACTCACAGCCTCCCAATGTATTCCCAACCAGTCCTCACCTTAAAACTTTCTAACGGTTTTCCCATGATGCACTAAAGAGGTTTATATATAGGAAGTACCAGCGGCGTATCCACCACCCCTTTAACACTTCATGAGTACTCCGTTATTCCATTTTAAGACTTAGACTCATTTCCATCATTCGTTAATATTTACACATATAGCATGATCATCTACCATGCATTCACATATTCACATTTAGGGGTGTAAACGAGCCAAGCCGCTCGCGAGCCACTCGAGATCGGCTCGCTAAAAACTCGAAACGAGCCGAGCTTAAACGAGCTCGAGCCCGAGCTCGAGCCTAAGAATAAGCTTGTTTAATAAACGAGCCCGAGCCTGAGCTTCACTTATCGAGCTCGAGCCGTCTCACGAGCCTTAACGAGCCTTAACGAGCCTTTTATTTATATAATGTTTTTAATATATATTTATAAATTAATAATAATAATTAGTATATATAAAATTAAGATAAATATAATTAAATAATATGTATTATGTTATATATAAAAACTATAATAAAATTTATATAAAAATAATTATAAATATATATAAATTAATTAATAAATAATAAACGAGTCGAGCCCGAGCCTATAAACTACCAACGAGCCGAGCTCGATCTTCAAAATTAGAGCTCGAATCGAGCCGAGCTCGAGCTCGAGTTCACAGTAAGTTAAACGAACCGAGCTCGAGCATACTCAAGCTCGGGTTCGGCTCGGCTCGTTTACACCCCTATTCACATTGCATATAGTCATACTTTCATATTCATCCATGCTCTAATTCCTTATAAAGGTTTCTCCATGTTACGTTAAAGAGGTTTATATATAGGAAGTACCAGCGGCGTATCCTCCACCCCTTTAACATCCCATGAATACTCCTTTACTTAGAATTAAGCTTTCCCATTTAATTCTCATTTAGTAGCATGATCTCTTTATGATTTTATCTTAACTCTTTCTCTAATCCCTTACAAAGGTTTCGTCATGTTATGTTAAAGAGATTTATATATAGGAAGTACCAGTGGCGTATCCACCACCCCTTTAACACATTATGAGTACTCCTTTGCTTAATATTAAGCATTTCTCATTATTTATTTAATAGCATGACTTCCTCATGCTTTTTTCCCATTCTCGTCCTAATTCCTCGTAAAGGCGTCTCTATGATGTATTAAAGAGGTTTATATATAGGGTGTACCAGCAGCGTACCCACCACCCCTATAACACATCACAGATATTCATTTATTTAGAATTAAGCTTTTCCCTTATTCATACGTATCATATATTGTAAACTGGGGTGATTATCCTTCCAGAGTAGTACCTCCAACAGAGATGTTCCTCAGGAAAGAGTGACGGGTCTAGGAGAGATTTATACACCACTTTTTCCTTAGACAGAATATTCCGTTTGTCAGATAACTACATACCGGTCAGAATTTCACCCGTACGTTTACTATATTCTTATTACTTTTATTTAGTCTATACCCCTAAACATTCATAATAGTTTCACCACGAAGTACCAAGAGGTTTATATATAGGAAGTATCAGCGACGTATCCACCACCCCTTGGATACGTCGTGACTACTCCATTATTCCCGTTTAGTGTTTAGACTAATCCGTCATTGCCCCGTACCTTAGTTCCACACATAGCACATGACACATAATCACATAATTCATATAAACATTTATCTAAAGTACGGGTCCAGTGTACTTACGATAGTCTCGGGTCGTTTCTTACGCTCGTTCCTCGCTTAAACGTCTCTCCGGATCCGAACCCCACTCGTAGCGTACCGCTCTCGCACTTAAACGTGCCACACCGGGTCTTTTAACCTTCTCAGAGAGTGTGTGTGTTGTATGGTGTTTGTGTGTGATGTTTGTGTCAATTGAATGGCTCTAACATCTATTTATTGTGTGTTTGGGGATCCATGTCGGACCGACATGTCATCCCAAGTTGGTCCGACTTCGGCTGAAGTCGGTGACACGCGTCAAAACCTCTTTTTTTTTTGCTTCTGTAGCACATATCGGACCGACGTCCAGATGTCGGACCGACGTGTAAACCATATCGGTCTGACGTGGGTGCTGAGTCATCAAAACACCTGTCAAAGCCTCCCGAATTGCTTCAACAACACATGTCGGACCGTTATGCTTTGGATATCGGTCCGACATAACTTATTTTCATATTCTCCTCGTCGAAACACCTCGTTTTCATATATTATGGTTCCCGTAACTCTTTTTCTAGCCCGAGATATGCTTATGCGAAGTTTTGGGCTATTTCCGGGCGAATAGTCTTTCAGTTTCGAACCCGGTTGGGTTCTTTGGCCACGTTTCTCAATCGACACGTGTCCTATCTTTATGTTTAGGATTTTTGGGATGTTACAACTCCCCCCCCATAATTTAGGTTTCTTCCCCGCAACCTATTAATCCTTAAAGAGTTGAGGATAATTCTTTCTCATTTCATCCTTAGTTTCCCAGATCATCTTTTGATCCTTTTCCGTGCCTCCATTGCACTAATACTTGTTTAGTCGCCTTTTGACGTAACTACTTTTCCTTTGTGTCTAGAATCTCTACGGATTCTTTAACATAAGTTAGTTTCTCCGTCAATCTCTTTCTCTTTCAAGGTACTTGAGCAGTCTTGTCTGCTATACACTTTTGTAGATGTGGAACATGTCTCGGTTCTTCAGGTAGCTTTAGTTGGCAAGTCACTCTTCCAACTTGTTTAATGATCCTTAAAAGGATCAACGTATTGTGGACTAATTTTACCACATTTTTTACATCGGATTAGACCTTTCCAACGAGACATAAAACATAATCTCCTTTTTGGAATTCTATTAGTCTGTATCTCATGCTTAATGGTTCTCGTAGTGACACTAATTCCTTCATCCCAATATGTGCTGATTGGTACCGATCTTTAGTCACTAGCCTAGCTTCGGGAATTAAGTCGAATTCAATCTTTCTTTCAGATGGAACACCTGGAAGATCGTTCGAAAAACCTTCTAGTAATTTATTTAGAACTTGCTTCAGTTCCTTCCTTTTTATCTTTACATCGACCATATGAGCTTAAAGGCTTGGTGACCTTGTCTCACATAGCTATATGTGACACCTGGCCCAAAAATGTCCAAGATCTAGCAAAAGGTAAACCCTAGGGACTGTAATTGTAATGATGCTTAAGTTCAGGGTTCAAAATAAAAAATTGGGATTTTTAGACCTTAGCGGACCGCTAAGGTCAAGCCTAACGGTCTGCTATGAGATTAAGTTAGGTGCGGACCGCCACCATATGCATAACGGTCTACTATTTGGTCGTTAAGCAATGAATCCGGTTAAGCCATGTGTATAGTGACTAATGGTCGAGTGTTGTGACACGCGTACTCGTGGGGGACCGCCACGCCAGATGGTAACGATCCGCCAGCCGCAATGTTCTTCGAACTCGCCACGGGTACTGGTGGCGGCCCGCTACGCCCAGCGGTAACGGTCCGCTAGCCGCAAATTAAGGTTTGGTCCAATCATAGTGTGACATTTAGGGCTGACGCAACCAAGGGCGGTGGCGGACTGCCACCCGCCTATGTAGCGGTCCGCTACGAGTTGGATTTCCAGCCTATAAATAGTTGGACCATTTCATTCGGTTTCTGCATCCCAAACCCGAAACCACCTCTCACATTGTATTATAGAGCCTCCATAGACAACTCCCGACGTTCCTAGATCGATTCCCGCTCGTTGTAGTGCTCAATTTAAGAAGGAACGCTCATAGAAAGGTTATTACACTAGAGAAATCAAGTTAAGATGCTAGCATATAAACTTTAGACTTTAGAGGCTCATTCCCACAAAAAAGGTGAATACTTTATCTCTTTTAAAACTTGTGTCAAATATTTTATTTGCGAAAATGGCCAAATAAAGGTTAACGAAGTAATGCTCAACGTTCTTCTACGAACAAGCATTCAGGCCATCGGTATACGTAAAACTTGCAAGAGATACACGGGTCTCGGGTGAAATTCCCGGATTGCGGATGGTGCTTCCCTTTATAACAAATGAGGGACATGGAGTTCCCGTTGTTATAAAGACATACTGCCAGTGTATACTGTGGTGCGATTGAACAGGACGAGCGTGCTGAGTGTGTAGATTGAACAGGAAGTTATGATTATGAAATTAATACATGTTTGTTTCAAAATGATTTTTGTCAAGATATTGTATTCACCGGCGTTCGCGCTGACGTTTTATTTTAAAAATGTTTTCCAGGTAATGAATAAAATATGATGAGAAGGGTATACGGGCAGACATATCTGACCCAGGAAAAAGGATGGAATGCACGTAGGATTCTCATGCCTCGTGTAAAGGGAAATCCTAAAGAAAAGAGATAGGACCAGGGAACTGATCAACCCTGTGTTGGAACTATTTCCAATGGCTCATCATGTATTTGATTTCAAACTTGTTTTGTAATCAAATGAGAAGGGTATTGAAACCCTATGTTTATAAAGTAAATACAAGGCTTTTGTTTTCCAACTGAGTTTTGGTATTTACAAATACAACCCTTGAGGTTGAAAGAATGATTAAACAATCCTTTGAAAAGACTTCCGTTGTGTTTTACAACAACTCTGAAATCAAGTAACCAAGTGATACCAATCGGGCTCGCACACGTCCAGGGGGTGCCTGAGGCGGGGTGTGACATATATGTCTTAGCCATCGTACATTGCATAATCTGGTTTCGTTGTCTGCTAATGGCACTATCTTCCTTTCCTGTAGACGTCGTAAATCGTACAATCTTCTGATCGTATATAATTGTCAAAGTATGCGAAGATAACTAGTCCCCTCTAACATTCATATCGAATTCTTGACGAGATAGTCTTCTCCTTCTATTAATAGTTGGCAATCTCAGCATATTTTGGTTACTACGCGGTCTCTATCACTCACGTTTTTAACCTCTAACGTCCTAGTCAACTTCATTGAAGTTTATTGAATTCACTTATCTTAATGAAATAAATAATCGACTAGCCCCCGTATTGAAGTAAACACAAGTAGGTAAGGGACTTAAGAGGAAGATACATGATATGATGCCAGGGACATCTTTCGCTTCCTCGGTCATGATTTTAGAAAGTCCCACCTCTTGGTTTCGGAGCCTCGATCCTTTTGATTTCATTGTCTACTACTATTGACCCTTCACTGGTCTTCTCAGTCTGAGATCGTAGCTCAGGACATTCTCTGCTGAATTGTCCTCGCTTGTAACAAGTGTAGCATAGTCTAGTTGAACTTATACACTGTATTCCAGTGTGTCTAACTTTCCCAAATTTGCTACAATTTAAAGTCTTGAACCGACATTC
The DNA here is from genome assembly GCA_023525975.1 of Smallanthus sonchifolius. NCBI lineage: Eukaryota > Viridiplantae > Streptophyta > Magnoliopsida > Asterales > Asteraceae > Smallanthus > Smallanthus sonchifolius. The sequence goes on from CM042043.1 coordinate 26,539,766, forward strand.
TCTAGGATGCCTCTTTCCACAGACTTCATAATCGCTTATTTCTTTCTTTTGAGAGGAAACGTTATATGGTCCTCTAAATTTAATTCTCCTCAAAGGCATAGGAGATGGATAATCCTCTCCTTTCCTCTTACTGTTCTCTTCTTCCTGTCTCTTGAGCTCTGTTTCTCGTCCTCGTGCCCAATCAATCATTTCTTCCAAGTTCGCGCACTTGGACGGATGAATGAATTCTCTAATTTCTGTTTTCAGAATGAGATGGTATCGTGTCCTCCACATCTCAGGAGTTGTTAATAACACAGGACAAAATCTAGCATTATCGAAGAAAATGCTAGTAATCTCGTCCACAGATTCGTTTGTTTGACGGAGTTGAATGAACTCCTTAGTGATTATGTCTATTGCCGCTCTTGGGCAATAATGTTTCAGAAACATTTCCTTGAATTATTCCCAATTTATCTTTTTGATCTTATCTCGACCTTTTTCTCTCTTTAATACGCCCAACCAATCGTCGGCTCTTTCTTTCAATTGGTTGGTGGCAAAGGTTACTTCGTCCTCCTTACTACAATGACAAGTATCGAAGGCTCTTTCTATTAAGGCAATCCACCTCTAACTTTCTAAGGGATTAACAGTTCCTTTAAACTCCAGTGGTTTGCAGGTCATAAAGTCCTTATATGTGCATCGAGTCGATCTAGAACTTCCATTCTCTCCGTTATAAGGTTTCTCTATATTTCTATGGTTTTCAAACCATCTTTCTAGTGAGCTTTGTAATTCAGCTTGCATAATTGGGAGGTTTGTATCAAAAGCCTTCCCTACTTCTAACGCAATATGTCTTCGAATATTCTCTGAAATTCGTTCTACTTCGTTCTCATTACGAGGTGGAGATGCAGCTCTCCTATGACTCCCTTCGTCGCATACTTCGTTGTTCTGACGTTCAACCATCGTTGCTGATACACGAGTTTCGTTTCAATCGTTCGCTCATTTACCCTAAGTATATTCTACGGTTTTATCTTTACAGGCCTCATAATATTCTAACCCTAATTAAGCATTCTAGGGTTCTTATGTAAGGCCCCTTCATACATTTACATATAGGCACATATTCATTCAAACATACATCTAAGACATGTATATGCACATTCATAGCTTACTATCTACTGACATAAGTTATCATATGATGTTTGGGATGTCAGGATGGTCCCATACATTAACTCTTACCCTAACCATGTATAAGGTAATATATATTACCATCCTGATACTCCCAACTATCATATGGAGCTTATCTCATACAAAGTTCTACCCACGTATACTCACATATTTCTATTTTAAGCACTGGAATTTAACATACTGCTTCCTTGGACGGCTTCGGATTGAATCCCTATATATATCACGAGCACTTATAGTTTGAGTTTAAGTACCCCTTCCGATACTTAAATCCCTCAAACCGTGCTTTGATACCAACTTGAAACACCCTACTTTTACTATATTAATTTATCAGAGTTTTATAGCGGAAAACGGTCCCAGATTTTTCAAAACCTTGTCACTAAAGTGACACATGTATATTTTATTATAAATATTGTTTTTACATGAAATATTCCATTCATTCATTGAGACCCGCCCCGTAGGCCGGACATCTCATTACATTGGGATCTTGAGTGTCATAGACTCACAGCCTCCCAATGTATTCCCAACCAGTCCTCACCTTAAAACTCCCTAACGGTTTCCCCATGATGCACTAAAGAGGCTTATATACAGGAAGTACCAGCGGCGTATCCACCACCCCTTTAAGACTTCATGAGTACCCCGTTATTCCATTTTAAGACTTAGACTCGTTTCCATCATTCATTAATATTTACACATATAACATGATCATCTATCATGCATTCACATATTCACATTGCATATAGTCATACTTTCATATTCATCCCTGCTCTAATTCCTTATAAAGGTTTCTCCATGTTACGTTAAAGAGGTTTATATATAGGAAGTACCAGTGGCGTATAGCCCTAACCTTCCCATCCTCAGCCACACTTCACCCGATTCAAGCTCCACACCAAAATGTCTAGAGAGAGAAACCGTAGAGAGAGTCCCAGTTTTGGCTGAGATCGATCATCTATCATTCTCCACTGCCCAGGAGAAGATTTCCTGAAGAACAGGGTCATTTTGAGGTAAGAAACGCTTCTTTTTTTCTGAGTTTCATTCGAAATAGGTTTTTCGGATACAATGTTGGGTCTTTACAGGTCAAATGAGAAATGGATTATAGATCTGGAATCACGAAGGGAAACTACATGTTTTGAACGTATAAAGTTTCAAACTTGACGTTTTAATCGAACCAGATCTTAATCCATGCAAAACTAGGGTTTTGAGGTATGAACTAAAGGTTCTCGGTAAAGTACTCATGCCTAGTTCTTGGGGAAGTTCTTAGGGAGCGTATGCCGAGAACTTCAAGGTTCTCGGGTATATGGATGAGCCGGGACTTCCTTAGTTCTCAGGTAAACTGTGGGAACTTCTCAAGTTCTCGTTAATCTGGCGAGCACTAATAAGTTCTCGGTATTGGTAATGGTACGAATGCGTTGTATGTGAAGCTAAGACTTTAGGATGTGTACGTACAGGTTAGATGATCTTTTAGAGACCTTTGACCGTGCTTATCACAGTTTAGTCAATAATCCATATTTACTTGTTTTCTAGAGTGATATGTGAACTCATGAAATGTTTGCTAAAAGATATGTTTACTAAAAAAAATGTTTGCGAAATGAAATGTTTGCTAAAAGAAATTTTTATGAAATGACTGTTTTACTAAAGGAACAATATTTGAAACAAGAAATGTTTCTTTAATGAAAGGAATGTTATAAAACTGAATGTTTATAAAGAAAAGGTTTTGAATTAAAAGAAAAGACAGAGCATAAAACAAAGGACACATGGTGGTAGGAAAGATAGGCAAGTGATACGTGGTGGGACAATGAGAGGAGGCGGTGAATGCAGCAGATGTCGAGTTATTAGTTATATAGGAAAACCTTTATCTCTATACATTTCATGGCTTCTACTATAAAGTGTAGAAATACTTATTCAATCACCCCCCATTCGACATCTCCACCTCTCCGGCTCTCGGTCGCCTAGAAACACCACACATATGAACTTCGATGCGATTTCAGGTCTGCTAATCGGTTATATACTTATATATATGTAATTGATTTGTTTATAGGGCTCCTAATATGAATCTGTATATGAAAAGTATGTAGTTGATTTGTTCTATCTATGTAATCGATTCGTTCACACAATTAATCGATCCGCTTACTGGGCTCCTAATATGAACGCAAACAACAAAAAAAGGAACACATAAAAAAAAGCCCATTCAAATACTTATAATCTCCGTAATGAGAATAAGCAATGCATGATTTACATGTTTGGGAAAATTACCAAAATGGTCATTCGACCGATCAAAGTTAAAAAAATGGACACACTTTTTCAGCCGCCTAATTCGTGGTCATTTAGGCCAATAGTCGGCTAAAGCCGGCTCCAAATTCCATGCCCATCACGTTTTTGTTAGAGTTTTAACCATCCAGAGCTCGATACGTGGCGACACTAATTTTTTAGCCGGCTAAAGCCTACTAAATAGGCGGCTTAGCCGACGCATTTTTGTTTTACGTGGCTTAGTCGGCTTGGCTTGTTTTAGCCGGCGCCGAAGAGATTATTACACACGTTACTGGAGTGGTATAACTAGCCGTCTTCAACTTTTTGTAACACTTATTTAAGTTTGTTTACTATTTTTCACTCAGAATTTACAACGGTGGCAGATGGGAATATGTTAAAGGCGCTGCTGAATACGTTTCGTTCGATTGTGCAAATCGTGGTATAAGGTTATCTAAAAATGTTACTTACGATGGTTTGTTATTTATTATTTTGAATGTTTGTGGCGAGAATATTACTAGGTTATCTTATAAAATGTCAACATTACCGATCCAATCGACATATACGATGATAGTGATATTTCCTTTTTTTGGCATATTTAAAAAAAATCCCTTTGAAATATACAAGTTGTATATTATACAAGAAAATGGTGTTGGTTCGTCTACACGAAAACCTGTGTCTATTGGTTCGTCTAACCGATTCCGTGTGTCACCTGATTCTAGCAGATTACATGTTTCTTTACCGAATTGGTAAATATATCTGATAGGGCAACTTCAATTGACTTGGTTATTAGAGTCGTTTTTCCATACGCATGTCATGGGCTTTGTTGTCACCATTTAATGATGAACTTCCGAGTGAAATCTTTGGCGAAAAAACACGATCACCTTTAGCGACAATTCCTAGGTCTTGCGGATCGAAATTTTTTCTAAGATAGCCCAAACTCTCACTACTCTGACACACAAGGATAATAGATACGAATGGAACGACAAGGCAGAAACCGTTTTTCAATTACTCAAACAGAAACTTTACAGCGCACCGAGCCTATCATTACGAGAAGGAACAGACGATTTCGTGGTGTACTGCGATGCGTCACACCAAGGACTCGGGTGCGTGTTGATGCAAAGGGAGAAGGTCATTACTAATGCTTCTCGACAACTGAAAGTGCACAAGAAAAACTACACTACCCACAACTTGGAGTTGGGAGTTGTTGTATTCGCACTCAAAATATGGAGACACTAATTGTACGGCACGAGATGTATGATATTCACTGATCACAAGAGTCTTCAGCACATCTTCAATCAGAAGGAGCTCAACATGAGGCAGTGTCGATGGGTCAAATTACTTAACGACTACTACTGTGCCATCCGTTACCATCATAGAAAGGCTAATGTCGTTGCTGATGCCTTGAGCAGGAAAGAACAACTAAAACTGTGATGAGTGCGAGCGTTACAGTTGACCATCCATATGAATCTATCTATTCAAATTTGTGACGCTCAACTCGAAGAAATCAAGGAGGAGAACCTATGCCACGAATCCCTACGAGGTATGGACAAACAGTTTGTGTTCAAATCCAATAACATTCGTTACTTTATGGATCAGATTTGGGTACCGAGTTTCGTGAAGCTATGGGATCTAGTAATGGACGAGGCACACAAGTCCAGGTACTCATTCACCCCGGTGCCGACAAAATGTATCATGACCTCTTATATGTCATCATTTATACATATTTTACACGCATATTAATCCCCATATTATGTTACTAATTGAATAATAACCTTGCATTATATGCTTAAAACGTTTATATTTTGTAATTGCAGGTTATTCGTGTTGGATATATGATGTCCGATCGTCAATTAAGTTAACGTTACTATTAAGGTACGATCCAAAGAGTTACACCTTAGACAACGAACAAAATATATAATATTTAATTGTTAAATATTATTCACGAAAGACGGAAACAATAAATGGTGAATAAATATTTAGAGAAATATTTATCGGAGATTGGGATAATTAATTATCTGATTAATTAATTATTTGCGGGGAATGAATGTTTAATCAGTTAATATTTAAGGATTATGTTTTTACTAATTATATGTAATTAGTAATTACAAGGTTAATTATTACTCGGGGTATTAACTGTTAATACCATGGAGACCAATGTGTAAATATAATGTCTATAAATATAACATTATAATTAAAACCCTAACCCTAATCCCACACACCTAAAAATCGGCGCCCCCTTTCTCCTCCTCTTGGTCCGGCCGACGACACCCCACCCCAACGTGAGTCGCCGTCCGCCGCCGCACCGGGTTGCTGTCGCCACCGTCGCAAGCCACCTTCGTGGTTGGCTTGTCCTTGCGCATCTCATGTGACGTTTTGCAGGTTTTCGTGTACGTGTCATCTAGCGTGACGTTCGTTGAACTAAGATGTTACAGATCTGGTTATCGTCGAAGGTATAAATCTAAACACCCTATGGTTGGTTTTAATATTATTTATGCGCATGTAATCGGATAACTGAAAGGAATCCAGATCTGATCCGGTAATGGTATTAATAAATCGCTTCCGCTAAAATATATCTGATTTATTTATTTAAAAAGGTTTTAAATAATTAATGTTTTAAAAGTTAAAACTGGTACCATGATTCCCAACAGTTGTTTCAGAGCCACCTTTACGCGTGTTTAGACATATATATATATATATATTTTTTAATCGATCTATTGTTTTATTTGTCAAAAAATTTGTTTGATAAAAGATCGAGCCTTTTTCGTTTCTTGTGATTGTGTTGAATGAATCGAGCACTAGAGACCTGTGGTTGTGTTGTTTGTTGATTGGTTGTTATCTTTGTATTTTTATGGGTTATTTGGAACCCTGATGTAATAGTTAGGGTTTTGTTTCTTTATTTATTTTTAGTATATTTGTAAATAAATATTGTAACTATAAAGAGACGAAGACTTGAAGACCAAGGCGGACAAAGACAGGTTTAAAGATGGAGATCTTGGACTAAGTGGGAGATAACGGATTTATTATTTAGTTATCCCTTAGACCAGGCTGGTTGTTCGTTTGATGGCTCGAACGAAGCCGGACAATTTTTCTAGTTGCTCGATTCTGCGTTTTATTTATTTAGTGGTTGTGATAAAATTATTTAGGATAATAATTAAACCACAAAACTTTTAATAAAACTTTTGACACAATTTAAAACGACGAGATAATTAAATTGTTTATTTTTATCGGAAAGGTAATTAAATAATAGTGTTTTATTTAAAAGTGAAAACAAGTTTTAAATTTAAATAGTTTTTATTTAACACAATTCTAAATTAATTAAAGAGTTGATCAGTTTAAAATAAGTTCGCGACAAATGACCAATTTAGAAAAATAGGGTACTTAAAATTGGATCGTGTCGAGTGTTGAAAGTGTTTCACAAACTGATTAGTAAAATTGGTTTACTAAAATTGCGCGACTTGTATCATGTTACTCGACGACCAAAATGTTTTTGACCCGAAATGGTAATATTAAAAAAATTAAAGAAATCCCAATATAAAATCGATATTTATGCGCCATCCTTAATCGTAACACTTCAACTAATTTATCCGAACCCCCGGTGTTAGTGAATTACCCTGCATCCGGTCCTACGGTTTTAGTTGAAGGTAGAACCATGATTCCTGAGTCACTTAGGCCGGGTCTACATTTACAATTGAAGGAAAAATATCACTAAAGTCGTTTAAGTGGGCGTAGTAGAGGGAAAACGTATCCAAAGCTTGACAATACTCGTTATGCCCCTAAAATCGATAATTGTATAGCTGATACAATTGGTAATCGTTACCTACCCGTCTAGCTATGCTAGTGAAGAGTGCTCAGCCATTCACTGAGACATGGGGAACTACCACTTTTTAAAGAATATAATTTGCAAATCAAATGTCGTGAGGACGAGGCTCTAGCGGTGACCCAGGTCACAAGTTTGTAGTAGTCATACCACTGAATTAGTTAACTTAGCATTATCACGTACCAAGCTGATTCGAATCCCAAAGCAATATGTTTCGTAATCTGATCATTTTCGCTTTATTTACTTTTCTGCTATATACTATTCTGCAAGTTACATTTATGTTACACACTTCACGCACATTTTTACTTTTATGTTATTTACTTTACCGTCATTTACTTTTCTGCTTCACAAGCACACAAAATCCACTTACTAATTAATCCGGCTAAACGATAACAAAATTTGAGTATTGGAACTCGACCGTGTCCATTGGTTCGATACTTGGTTCTTACCTGACTATATTACACTGCGATAGGTACAGTTGCCTATTGTGTGTGTTTTAAGTTAACGTAATTATCATTTTAATTTATAAATTTAAAACCTGATCTTGTGAAATCAATCATCTTAAAAATATATTTATTTATATTTTTATATACTTATCTCAAGACACATCAAGTTCTTGGCGCCATTGTCGGGGACACGGTGATTTCAAGAAAAAATCGAGTTAACTTATTAGCCTTTTATTTTCCTTATGTTTTTCTTTCACGCTTTATTGCAGGTTGTGTATGATCCAAAGTTCTACTACTGGTTTATATCAACCTTTAGCAGAACTTGAAAGATTTTTCACCACCGAGTTCGAGAAAACCTTGCTAGAAAAATGGCTGTAGAAAACCGCACTATCGCTGAATTTGCAAGACCGTCACTAGACGCATTGAGGTCTAGTATCACAAGACCAACCGACGCTAACAACTTCGAGATCAAATCTCATGTCATTCACATGATCCAATCATCATGCACTTTTAACGGATTACCCGATGAGGATCCACATGCCCACATCGCAAATTTCCTCTAGATTTGTGATACCTTTAAACTAAACGGAGTGTCGAACGACGCTATTCGCCTCCTTATGTTCCCTTTCTCCTTAAGGCATGGTTGAATTCTCTCCCTACCGGGTCAATCACCACTTGGGACGATCTCGCCCAGAAGTTCTTATCGAAGTACTTCCCACCGGCCAAGACTGCTAAGTTAAGAAATGATATCACCACTTTCACTCAAGACAATGGTGAATCACTATATGAGGTGTGGGAACGCTTCAAGGACATGCTAAGGAAATGTCCTCACCATGGGTTTGAGGTTTGGCTGCAAGTATCATCTTTCTACAATGGGCTACATAATCAAGCTCGTCAGACACTTGACGCTACCGCATGTGGCATATTTGGAAACAAAAGGCCACATGAGGCTTATAACCTAATTGAAGAGATAGCTATGAACAGCTATCAATGGTACAACCCATGGACTAGTAGAGGAACAAGGAAAGGAGTTCACGACGTCGATGCTGTCACATCATTATCTGCTCAAGTAGACGCCCTGACCACAAGACTAAATCAGATTAGTAAGGTCAAGGCGACACCGGAAACAATGGAAGAGGTGAAGAGCATCACAGCCGACGTCGAACAAGTTGACTTTGTCGGAACAAATCGGCCTCAAAAAAACCCTTATAGCAACACCTACAACCCTGGATGGAGGAATCATCCAAACTTTAGCCGGAAAGACAACATCCAAGGACAATCTGGTTTTGGACAACAACAACAGTTTCAACAAAGTCAACCTCATAACTTTCAAGCTCGTCAACAATTTCAAGGACCTACCAAGATGGGTAATGGGATGAGCCTGGAGGACGCGGTGACTAAGCTAATTTCCACTACTGAAAGTCAAGCCCTTCTAGCAGATTCTCGTCATAAGCAATACGAGGAAAGGTTTAGTCTACATGAAGCTGAGTTCAAGACGCAGAAAGCTACCCTTCAATCCATTGAGACACAATTTGGACAAATAGCAAAATTATTGTCCGAAAGGCAACTAAGATGTCTCTCGAGTAACACTGAGACTAATCCAAAAGCCAACGTAAGTGCTATTACTTTAAGGAATAGAAAAGTCTACCCAGAACCGCCTATGCCAGGAGAAGAAGTCCAATCACCTAGGAGAGAGATATTCACCGGAGTGCCACTCCGACCATAGCCCGCAAGTTCATCCACTCAGAAAGCACAACCTAGTGTGATCCAACCTCCTACGGCGGACATTCCTCCAAAAATTCCACCAAAAAGAATGTTCAATTCTCACATACCATATCGAGGGAGGCTGGTTAAGCAGAAAACTGATGAGCAATATGACAAGTTCATAGTGCTCTTGAGCCAAATCCATGTCAACATTCCCTTCTTGGATATTATACAACAAATGCCAAAATATGGACGCTTCTTGAAGGATTTCCTCACAAACAAGAGAAACATGGAAGAAGCGATAAAAAGAACAAATTACTGCATCGCTCTTATCGAAAGGAATCTCCCGTAGAAACTTTTAGATCTAGGGAAATTCTCTTTACCATGTTCTATAGGGCCACTACCGGTTACATACGCGCTCGCTGATCTAGGAGCAAGTGTAAATGTTATGCCCTCCACTATATTTCAAAAGCTCGACATTGGGCAACCGCGACCGGTTAATGTAACCATTAAACTCGCAGATGGATCGGTTAAAACACCTATAGGAGTCATCGAGAACTTATTGGTAAAAGTTGGCAAGTTTGTCTTCCCTGCTGACTTTATGGTTTTAGAAATGGGACAAGATTTCTCCGTACCATTAATCTTGGGTTGTCCATTCTTAGCCACTGCCAGAGCCGTCATTGACATGAAAGAAGGAATTTTAACGCTCCGTATCGGTAAACAATCAGTAACATACAATATCGGAGGATATGAATGCATGTCAAGTGATCCGCTTGAAATCTCTCACTTTATCGACTCCAATCTGGACTATCAACTACAGAAAGCAAAGAACTTGAAAAAAGGAAAAGCACCTGATCTTACCAAGCCAAAGACACCAGATCCTACGACAATAGACCTTACCAAGGATCTTGACAACACTAATTGATTCGATGAGTACTTCGATAAATTACCAAAGTTGAACGAAGAAATATGACAAACAAGGGAGGTTGTTTACTTTCATCTGAAGAAAGACTAATGCAACACATACGGGTCGGGCTAAAGACCCATAAATAAACGTAGCGCTTCCGGGAGGCAACCCGATGATCATAAATAAATTAAGAAGTTGGTGCATATGGCAGAAAGCATGGACCTCAGGTTTGGTTTCTCCTTATTTAAGTTTCTAATTACTTCAGTCCCCTGGTATGCCTTCTCGATACTAGGATCTTAGTAGCTTAACTACTATCTTTTATTTTCCTTGTTCATTTTTATGTTTTCTTTTATGTTTCAGGTAGAATAACATCACCAGACCATCTCTCTACTTTGAGGAGTTACACTCCAACTCTATGAGCCTGGAGCCGGAAGCCACATCAAGTTTCTGAGAAATTCGATAAAGTCTTTGAAGCAACATGTTGACAAGCAGCTGATAGGCACAACCTGACAGCAACAATAAATTTTGGCCTTAGGTTATACACCGAATTGATCGGGGGAGTACCAGTTTCTTTTCCCTTAAAACTCCATGCATTTAAATTCCTGCATAGCATTTCATTACATGCATTTGTACATTGAGGGCAATGCACAATTTTAAGTGTGAGGTGGGGAATTAGAGATTCAAGACTGTTAACCTCAAAGCAATAAAATTTAACTTGTGATTTTCTACCCGTTTGACTAAAACATTACAAAAACGTACCTTTTATAAAACCCGAAAAATTTTCAAAAATATTTAACCTCTTTTTAGACAAAACCTCTTGGAGTTTGCACTTATTAAATAAAATGAAGACATGACAAGTAGAAACAAACAAAAATTATGCATAACAAATCACTAAACTCTATCCCATCCGTTTCCATGTGAGAATAATCTGAGCCTTTTCACGAGCATTACTATCATTATTTTTGCATGCTCTTTCGTTTGGAATACTGAGTGTTTATTCGATTGAATTCTATGCATAATTAGAACTTGTATAACCTATACATATCAAGACCATGAACTAGTGGAAGTATGAAAATGATTGAGGCACCTAGGACTTTATTACCCTTATTATCCGAAAACCACAAAAATATTATCCGCCTAGATAACCCTCTGAGCCTTAGCCGTTTCTTTTCTAAACCCATACTTATCACCCAACTAGCTTTTCGCAAACACCAGTTATTGGCTAACTGTCTTCAAAATGGGAAAATTATCTTATGTTACCATTTCAAGTCCATTATCATCGGGATGACTTTGGAAAGAATCTGTCCTACTCAGAAGAATTGAAATATACAAATGGTAGATGCATTAGGAAATTATCCGAACTATGTGCATGGAAATTCAAGGAAATATTATTTCAAGGAAATTGAGGAAAGAGGAGTATTGAAAAATTTGTCTTTAAAAAAAAAGTTGGTCTTTTACCGGGAGACCTTAAAGAACTGGGCATGCATTGTTTCGATTTCAATCTGCTTTCCTGCCTTCATTTCGCAAAGCCTGAATTACCAACCGAACTCCGAGAAAAGATTTTTCAAGCAACCAGTGATGTAAGAAAATGGTGGCGCAAGCAAGAACAATTGCCACCATTCTGCGGCTTGTCAAAAACTGCCGCCAAAAGATACGGTAGATGTAGAAAATGTGGCAACTGGAGCCGAAAGAACCATACAAAAAGGCAGCAATGTGTACTACGCAATAAGGGACGAGTTGAACTTGATGAGAGATCTTGGTCTTGGGAATCTGACCATAAACGAGCCATCAGATTAGTTATACCCTCATGATCTGAGTACTGTAGAGGGACCTTTTAGTACTTTCCATTTTAAGCCATTAGGCCATAGCTGAGTGTTATGCGATAGCTGCAGCCCTTCAAACCCCTTTAAAACCCCTAAAAATCCAAAAAAGATTTTCAATTTCACCTTTAGTTTTACTTTAGCCACATTACAACCCTTTAAAGTCCTCTTGATTCATGCATACTACTTAGTTAGTAGGTGGAGACTTGATTTGCATACAAGCTTATGGCCATTGCATAATTCGATTTGAACTCGAGTGTCCCATTTAGCTTACATTATCCATATATATAACCCTAGAGTTGAGTGAACATTGTGAGTATTGAGGAGTTTTTTCATAATCAACGTTCTAGTAGGCTTGTCATGGATTCCATCATCTTAAAACAAGAAAAACACAAAAATAGAATAAGCAGCTCAAGAGTTATCCTAGAGTCTCAACACTAGTTGAAATTCCATTACCTTTGTAAAGTTTTTAGTTATGGGTGTGATCATGCATGAGTTTTCTTGAGGACAAGAAAGTTTAAGTGTGGGGTGTTATGATATATCATCATTTATACATATTTAACATACATAATAATCCCACATTATGGTACTAAATTGAATAATAACCTTGCAATTTATGCTTAAAACACATATATTTTGTAATTGCAGGTTATTCGGTGTTGAAAATACAAATCAAACTAAATCCTATCAAGAACACCAAAAATTCAAGCTTCTAGAAGGTTTATTCCCGGAGCATTGACCCCCAAGAAGTCCAAATTGGTCAACAATAGTCACCAAGAAGCTACATGTAAGGCCCCTTTTCCCGGGTAACCATACTTGTTGGATTTACTGATAAACATAGTCATAAATACTGAACTTAAATTTAAAACATTCAAATTCAATCATTACATAACGTAACATAACATGACAGCGGAAGTCTTAACAATTAAAAACATAACATTAACTTAACATATATAAAAGTGGGATGTCAGTCTCGTGCCGGGTAACCATCACGCCTTCGCACGACCCTTCCTTTCTTTACCTGAAATATATATTAAAAGTCAGCGAGCGCTGGTGAGTTCTAGTTTAAAAACAATCATACATAGCATTTATCTTATCGTTAAGTATTATATATATATATATATATAATATACGTGCATTAGCATATTCTTTGCCTTACTGTTCTCTCATAATATTCATACTGAGTATATACATATGTACATACATACTTACTTTGGAGAGAACATTCATTGGTCATACACATAGGGGTGATCAACTTGTCATACTTGTCGCGAATGTCACAAAGACAACGCAGTGAGAACTACCGTCGTAGCGCTTTTCATAAACCGTCCGGCTCTAGAAAACCGTCCGTCGAAACATAAATCTGTCCGTCAAACTTTGTCCGTCCTTTCTTAAACCGTCCTACCATTGTAGTCCGTTCATTCGCCCGTCTGACCTAGGGCATCCGTTTCCCACGTGGCTATTATATATCCAACTGTTCTACATGTAATAAGGCATTTGCTTCGACCGTCCATGAGTACCTTTTATACGTCCTAGCTTGCGAAGGAACGTTTTTGTCCTGGTTTAAAAATAGTCACGTGGTCGTCCATCTACCGAAGTAGCCGTTGTCATCGAAGCGTCCATAACGCTTACATACATTCATAAAATGCAATATATATAATATAAAACAAGATTTCATTCATTCACGTTATGTCTTTCTTTCATTCATTCTTTATAATCATACGTTTCATTCTTTGTTCATAATTCATTTTCATATATAGGTATATATATATATATATATATATTTGTATACCATGTATGATCACATTGACATTCATAGCATTTATTCATTTAGTGTATACACTTCAGCCCCAAAACATTTAAAATGATTTGCACATAACATAGAAGGAGGCACATAGAACTCACTTGATGAGCTAGTCTCGTCCTGTCCTATCCGCGGTCCAATGAGTGCCACACACGATCTGGATTTGTTAATTACACATACATTAGACCTAATCCCGACTCTAACGGTTAAATCATTCTGAATTAAGAGACTATACTGACTTCACTAATGGTCTGCTGCCTACGCACTTGCTAAGTGCGCAGGACCATACTCATGCGCACTTGACAAGTACGCAGAACATTCTTCTTGTGTACTTGATAATTATGCAAGATCTTCCTCATGCGTACTTGATAAGTACACAGGACATCCTTCTTGCGTATTTGATAAGTACGCAAGACCTGCTTCCCCATCAAGTCCGAAATTCTTGCATGATAACCCGATCATGCTAATCTTACAACTTTCTTTGATCAAAATGTGCGGTTTTCATTCTAGATGCTATTTCTAAGCTTATTTTCAAGTTTCATCCATAAAAACGTCTCCTATTTAGCTAAAACCTGAAAAACCCCAAAACGAACAAAAACTCAGATTAGGGTCGAATCGTTACTGGATTGGGATTCATATTCGAAGGTTTTGCTCACGAGCTCAGTAGTAACGTGCTCTTTCAAATCCGGGTCGATCCGTCAACTTTCTCTCTAGGCCCGAGCTCTCCTTTCTCTCTCTAGATTGCAAGTTGTGGAAGAAATGAGAGTCTAAGACTGTCTTGACCTTTATATACTTGGGCTTCCCTCGGCCCGTTGGAGCCGAGCCCAAGCCCATCCATTTTCCTTTCACTTTGATGGTTAAATCTCTATTGCGTTATTATTTATTTATTTACTATTTTTGGGATGTTACAAGTCTACCCTCCTTAAAGAGATTTCGTCCTCGAAACTGTTTATACATTAAACAATTGAGGGTATAGTCCCCTTATCTCGTCTTCTTTCTCCCACGTCGCTTCTGACCCTTTTATGTGCTTCCATTGTACTTTAACTAAATTAATCGACTTATTGCGTAGTCGTTTCTCAGCTCGTTCAATAATGGCTATTGGTTCCTCCACATAATTTAGACTGTTATCTACTTTGTTCTCGTCATAAGGTATGTGAGCTGTGTCGTCAGCTAGGCACTTGTGTAAGTGCGACACGTGGAACGTGGGGTGTATTCCACTAAGCTCAACGGGTAGGTCGAGTCTGTAAGCAACTTGACCCACTCTCGCTAAAATCTTGAAATGTCCGAAAACCTTGGACTTAGTTTGCCATGTTTTCTGAATCGAATGATTCCTTTCCATGGTGATACCTTTAACAGTACCATGTCCCTTACTTGAAACTCTAAATCCCGTCTTCTCTTATCCGCGTATGATTTCTGTCGGTCTTTTGCGGCTTTCATTCGAGCCTTGATTTGATCAAACTTCTCAGAAGTAGCTTTGACCACTTCGAGACTTGCAAAATCTTTTTGTCCAATTTCCCCCCAACAAACCGGGGTCCTACATCTCCTCCCATACAACATTTCAAATGGCGGCATGCCAATGGTAGATGGCTGTCCCAGCTCCCACCGAAGTCAATTATATAGGCCCGGAGCATGTTCTCCAAGGTCTGAATGGTCCTTTCCGATTGTCCATCGGTTTGGGGGTGGTAAGCGGTGCTGATGTTCAGTCTAGTGCCCATTGCTTTGTTGAATTTCTTCCAAAACCTTGACGTGAATCTAGTATCCCTGTCGGACACAATCGACAGCGGCATACCATGTCTGCTCACAACTTCCTTGATAAATATTTCTGCTAGTCTTTCTGACGAAGAAGTCTCACATATTGGCAAGAAGTGAGCACTTTTAGTCAAGCGGTCGACGATCACCCAAATGGTATCATTGCCTTTAGCTGTTCGCGGTAGCTTGGTAATGAAGTCCATCATGATCTCCTCCTACTTCCATTCCGGTATTGGTAAAGGTTGCATTTTACCGCATGGTTTTTGGTGCTCGACCTTAACTAGTGAACACGTTAAGCACTTGTTCACGTACTCAGTCACATCATTCTTCATGCCGGGCCACCAGTACTCTTTCTTCAAGTCTTGATACATTTTTTTTGTCCCAGGGTGAATAGAATAGCGAGACTTATGGGCCTCATCGAGTATTTTGGCTCTAAGCTCGCCAATCTTAGGTATCCACATCCGGCCAAACCTAGTTCGTACACCGTGTGCATTTGCATCTAAATTCCCTTGTTGTCCTACTATTCTTTCCCGTATTATATTTCTTTCTAATAGTGCTTCATCTTGTGCCTTTGATATTTCATTCATCAAATCTGGCGTTATAATCAGCTGACACGCTTTGATCCGGATAGGTGCCGATTCTTCCTTTCTACTTAAAGCGTCAGTCACTACGTTTGCCTTGCCTGGATGGTACAATATCTCACAATCATAGTCTTTCAGTGCTCTACCCACCTCCTTTGTCTCATGTTTAATTCCTTTTGTTCAAAAAAGTACTTCAGGCTTTTGTGATCGGAGTAGATGGTGCATTTAACTCCATACAGATAGTGCCTTCATATTTTTAATGCAAAAACTATTGCCGCTAACTCCAGATCATGAGTTGGGTAGTTAACCTCGTGAATCTTTAGTTGCCGCGAGGCGTAAGAAATTACCTTTCCTCGTTGCATAAGTACGCAACCTAAACCTTGACCCGAGGCGTCAGAGTAGACTACTAAGTCTTCATTTCCCTCAGGTAGTGCCAAGACTGGAGCTTAGGTTAATCGTATCTTAAGTTCCTCAAACGCATTGTTTTGGGTTGGACCACAATTGTACTTTACTTCCTTACGTCTTAGCTTTGTCAACGGAGAGGCTATTCTCGAGAAATCCTAAATGAATCTTCGATAGTATCCTGCCAATCCCAGAAAACTTCGTATCTTTGTTGGCGTTTTCGGAATTTTCCAACCTTTTATGGTTTCGATCTTTGCAGGATCCACCATAATGCCGTTTGGGTTTATGACATGACCTAGGAATTTAGAGAATTTTGCGTACAACTTTTCCTTCTTTAGCACCTCCAGAACCTCTCTTAGGTTGCAGTGGTGATCATTCTCGCTTTTCGAATATACCAGTATGTCGTTTATAAAAACTATCACTGATCGATCCAACATTGGTCGACATACTCTATTCATCTTGTCCATGAACGCTGCTGGTGCGTTAGTTAATCCGAAGGACATCATGAGAAACTCATAGTGCCCATAACCCGTGCGAAACGCGGTCTTTGGTACATTTTCTTCTCTTACTTTCAACTGATGGTAACCCGACCTAAGATCGATCTTTGAGAACCAACTCGCATCTTGCAGTTGATCAAAAAGGTTGTCTATTCTAGGCAGTGGGTATTTGTCGTTTACTGTCCTCTTGTTCAGTTCACGGTAGTCGATGCACATGCGCATGTTGCTGTCCTTCTTCTTTACAAATAGTACCGGAGCTCCCCATGGTGAAATGCTCGGTCTGATAAATCCTTTTTCTGTTAATTCCTCTAGTTGAGACATCAATTCTTTCATTTATGACGGAGCCAATCGGTAGGGGTCTTTGGCAACGGGCTCAGCTCCTGGCAGTAAGTCAATCTGAAATTCTATTTCCCGGTCGGGTGGCAACCCAGGTAGATCCTCAGGGAATACTTCCGGAAAGTTGCACACCACGGGTACATTCTTGAGTTCTTTCGTTTTCATTCTATCGTCAATAACATACGCCAGATAAGCTTCGCAACCGCGCCTCATGTAACTTTCAGCCTTGATCATCGAGATGACGTTCAGCATCGTGCAATTCCAATCCCCATAAACCGTAATTGGACTGCCGCTAAGAGCTTTGAGGTGTATCCTCTTATGTTTACATATGATTTGAGCTTCGTTGGCAGCTAGCCAATCCATACCCAATACTATATCGAATCTTCCTAAGGTGAGAAGGAATAATCTAGAAGGAAACTTATGGCCCTCTATTTCTATGATGCAATCCTCTGTTACTTGGAAAACTGCCGAATTCTTACCAACGGCAGTTTGTACGCTAAAGGCCTTTACTATGGTGTTGATAGTGCAATCTAGTTTACGACTAAATGCATTGGATAAAAAGCTTTTACTAGCACCAGAGTCAAATAAAATAGCAGCATGTTCATCATTAACTAGGAAAGTACCTGACACAACACCAGGGTTTCCCCTTGCTTCCTCCTCAGTTAGGGCGTAGGCTCAAGCCCTAGCCTTTGGTTGTTCCTTTTCAGCTTCCTTTTCCTTTCCCGAACCGGATTGTCTGGTTTTCTGCAATCCCTAGTCAGGTGTCCATATCTTCCATAACTTTGGCACTTGACGTCCTTTAAGCAATCTCGAGAGTAATGCCCCGGCCTCCCGCACTTATAACACATGGTTGAGCCAACAAGACATTTGCCTTGGTGTTTCCTTGAGCATTTCTTACAAACTTCATACCCTTCTGCCCTAGGCTTCTTCACCTCAGTGGTGTAGTTTCCCTTCCCATTTCCTTTGAACGAGTTCTCCCATTTTCGTTTCGGAGCTTCGGGAGCTATGTCCTCGTTAGCATAATCGTCATAGACGATTCCAGACAGGTTGACTACCGACTCGAAGGTCGAGGGTAGATTAGTTTTCACATGAACACGGACCTTTTGAGGTAGGGCCTTCACATAGTACTTGATCAGTCGCTCTTCAGTCTCTACCAGGTGGGGTACCAGTTGAGCGAGCTCATTGAACCTGGAAGTATACTGGCGGTGCGTCTTGCTGCCAGCCTTGAAGTTTAGGAATTCATTTTCCACTCGATCAATTTCGTTCTGGGGACATAACTTTTGGATTATCAGCTTCTTCGGGTCTTCCCATGTCATTCTGGCAAGAGCGTTTGGCGACTTTGTCCTCTTAATGTTCCTCCACCAACTTAGTGCCTCATTGGTGAAAGAATGAGCAACATACTTAACAGCCTGGTCCAGTCGACACTCGCTGATGTTGATTACAACGTTCATCCTCTCAATCCATTCGAACGTAGCCACTGAATCCTTGTTCCCATCGAACTTGGGTGGGTCTCCGTCCTTGAAACCTTTGTAGGTATACCCACGATTGCTTGATTCCACCTTCACTTCATCCCCATCACTGTCATACACTTTCTCTTCATGGTCTCCTTCATTCTCCTCTCTACTTTTCTTTAGTGCCTCAGATAGTAGATCATGTAATACTTTCTTCAGAGTGAGTACAACTTCACGGGCAATAGCATCCCTGACCACGGGTTCCAACTGTAGAGGCCCTTGATTGTCGTCCCCAGTTGGGGTCACATCTGTTTCGTCCACACTCTCAGTGTGTTCTGCGTGCACACTCTCTTATTCTTCTTCTTCTTCTTCTTCTTCTTCATGTCTTTGATTCAATGGAGGTCTACCGACTCGGCCAGTGCGACCGCCTCGGCGTCCTGTTCTTCCTCCACCAGCCGTAGTTCCTAGTTTCCTGATAGTTATAAAGGGAATACATCAATGTCGTTCCTTCAGATCATAGTTTTAGAACGGTACGAGCAAGGTAAAGTGTTAATTACAGTGACCGGTTTGTGATTACTAATTTACATAGCTTTTCGGGTTCAAAACTCTTCAAATCGGTTGTGACATTGACATCTATTTGTTCTAAGTTAAGGTATCTATTCTTACCCACATGCATTAACTCTAGTACTTACTTACCGTGTTGGCGTTGGTTACCCATACTGACATCCGTGCGTTGGTCCCATAATCAGCTTGAGTCCAGACATTTAGGGATGTCTGAATCTCTCAAACTATTGCTCTGATACCAACTTGTAAGGCCCCTTTTCCCGGGTAACCATACTTGTTGGATTTACTCATAAACATAGTCATAAATACTGAACTTCAATTTAAAACATTCAAATTCAATCATTACATAACGTAACATAACATGACAGCGGAAGTCTTAACAATTAAAAACATAACATTAACTTAACATATATAAAAGTGGGATGTCAGTCTCGTGCGGGGTAACCATCACGCCTTCGCACGATCCTTCCTTTCTTTACCTGAAATTTATACTAAAAGTCAGCTAACGCTGGTGAGTTCTAGTTAAAAAACAATCATACATAGCATTTATCTTATCGTTAAGTATTATATATATATAATATACGTGCATTAGCATATTCTTTGCCTTACTGTTCTCTCATAATATTCATACTGAGTATATACATATGTACATACATACTTACTTTGGGGAGAACATTCATTGCTCATACACATAGGGGTGATCAACCCGTCATACTTGTCGCGAATGTCACAAAGACAACGCAGTGAGAACTACCGTCGTAGCCCTTTTCATAAACCGTCCGGCTCTAGAAAACCGTCCGTCGAAACATAAATTCGTCCGACAACCTTTGTCCGTCCGCTCTTAAACCGTCCTACCGTCGTAGTCCGTTCATTCGCCCGTCTGCTCTAGGGCATCCGTTTCCCACGTGGCTATTATATATGCTACCGTTCTACATGTAATAAAGCATTTGCTTCGACCGTCCATGAGTACCTTTTATACGTCCTAGCTTTCGAAGGAACTTTTTGTCCCGGTTGCAAAATAGTCACGTGGTAGTCCGTCTACCGAAGTAGCCGTTGTCATCGAATGGTCCATAACGTTTACATACATTCATAACATGCAATATATATAATATAAAACAAGATTTCATTCATTCACATTATGTCCTTCTTTCATTCATTATTTATAATCATACATTTCATTCTTTGTTCATAATTCATTTTCATATATAGGTATATATATATATATATATTTGTATACCACGTATGTTCACATTGACATTCATAGCATTTATTCATTTAGTGTATACACTACAGCCCCAAAACATTTAAAATGATTTGCACATAACATAGAAGGGGGCACATAGAACTCACCTGATGAGCTAGTCTCGTCCTGTCCTATCCGCGGTCCAATGAGTGCCACACACGATATGGATTTGTTAATTACACATACATTAGACCTAATCCCGACTTTAACGGTTAAATCATTCTGATTTAAGCGATTATACTGACTTCACTAACGGCCTGCTGCCTGCGCACTTGCTAAGTGCGCAGGACCATACTCATGCGCACTTGACAAGTACGCAAAACATTCTGATTGTGTACTTGATAAGTACACAGGATCTTCCTCATGCGTACTTGATAAGTACACAGGACATCCTTCTTGCATATTTGATAAATACGCAAGACCTGCTTCCCCATCAAGTCCGAAATTCTTGCATGATAACCCGATCATGCTAATCTTACAACTTTCTTTGATCAAAATGTGCGGTTTTCATTCTAGATGCTAGTTCTAAGCTTATTTTCAAGTTTCATCAATGAAAAAGTCTCCTATTTAGCTAAAACCCGAAAAACCCTAAAACGAACAAAAACTCAGATTAGGGTCGAATCGTTACCTGGATTGGTATTTAGATTCGGTGGTTTTGCTCATGAGCTCAGTAGTAACGTGCTCCTTCAAATCCGGGTTGATCCCTCAACTTTCTCTCTCTAGGCCTGAGCTCTCCTTTCTCTCTCTATATTGCAAGTTGTGGAAGAAATGAGTCTAAGTTTGTCTTGACCTTTATATTCTTGGGCTTCCCTCGGCCCGTTGGAGCCGAGCCCAAGCCCATCCATTTTCCTTTCACTTTGACGGTTAAATCTCTATTACTTTATTATTTATTTATTTACTATTTTTGGGATGTTACACTACAAGACAAAGCTGGGGAAAAGTTGTGGGATGCATGCACGGTCGTGCATTACCTTCTCCTGCTCCCCACGGCCCAGTACCATGTCCTCTGTACCCTGTTTGATTCCCTGGGCCTTTGCACGACCGTGCAACCCATTGCACGGCCGTGCATTGCACATTTTGAGGCCTATAAATAGGAGGCTTGAGTTCTTCTTTCCACACACCAATCCAGAGCAAAATAACACTCAAGAAGAGAGCATTCTCGTAGTTAGAGTAGAGAATAGAGAGTAGAGGGGCTCTTCCTCCTTGTTTCACAATAGGGGAGCCTACGAAACTCATCATTACGCTAGTCGTTATGGCCGTTCGTGGCTAAAACTTCTTTGTATTGCTAGGGTGAAGGTGATGTTTGGTGCATGTTAATGTTTAACCTATTAATGAAGTGGTATGTTTATGCCTTTAACTAATTCGTCCTAAAAAAAAACCATCTTTTGATGGGCTTTTATTATTGTCTAAATTCGTCTTTATATTTGTGAGTGTCTTGATTTTAAAGAGTAAGATCGTAAAACCCTTTTTAATAAAACTTCCTTTGAAACTCGTACGTCTTTATACGAGCAGAGATTGATAAGCCAAGACTTGGTCTATACTTCTAAGATCGTACGTCTTTATATGAGATTACTATGCGACCAAGAACCGGTGAACTCATGTTGGGAATGGTACGTCTTTATACTTGGTCCCATTGTTACACCGCCTCCCGATGAGCAAAATATAATCACCTATTTAACTTAATATAAAGCATTTTGATTCCGATGTCTTTATCCAAGCCAAAGATGACCATTCGATGGGTTGAGGGTAAAAGTTGTCCTTAACGGGAGGCACTACCACTTTTTAAAGAATATAATTTGCAAATCAAATGTCGTGAGGACGAGGCTCTAGCGGTGACCCGGGTCACAAGTTTGTAGTAGTCATACCACTAAATTAGTTAACTTAACATTATCACGTACCAAGCTGATTCGAATCCTGGGGCAATACATTTCGTAATCTGATCATTTTCACTTTATTTACTTTTCTGCTATTTACTATTCTGCTAGTTACATTTCTGTTACACACTTCACGCACATTTTTACTTTTATGTTATTTAGTTTACCTTCATTTACTTTTCTGCTTCACAAGCACACAAAACTCACTTACTAATTAATCTGGCTAAATGATAACAAAAGTTGAGTATTGGAACTCGCCGTGTCCATTGGTTCGATACTTGTTCTTATCTGACTATATTACACTGCGATAGGTACAGTTTCCTATTGTGTGTGTTTTAAGTTAACGTAATTATCATTTTAATTTATAAATTTAAAACCTGATCTTTTGAAATCAATCATCTTAAAAATATATTTATTTATATTTTTATACACTTATCTCACGACACATCAAATATACTCTTTTACTACCTTCTGGATTAGAACTTGTTTTGAACAATGTTTATTTTATTCCTAATTTGACTAGGAATATTGTTTCAGTTTCTGCTTTGCGAGAACAAGGATTTATTTATTCTTTTGACAATGGTTTCATTTCTGCATTTTTGAATGGTTTGTTCTACTTTTCTACAAAGCCTCACAATTGAATCTATGAGATAGAAGTCCATGATAACAACATCATACTTAATATCTCCTCCAAACGTACGAAATATGATTTCAATGACACGTATTTATTGCATTGTAGACTTGGACACATAAACAAAAATCGTATGAAGAAACTCCAGACCACCGGAATTCTGAATTCTACAGGTCAAGAGTCATTTGATGATTGCGAATCATGTTTAAGTGGAAAGCTAACCAAAGCTCCTTTTTCCGGTATCGGTCAAAGGGCTAAGGATCTGTTGGGACTTGTACATACTAATGTATGTGGTCCATTCAGAACAATGACCAGAAGTGGAGAGAAATACTTCGTGACATTTACTGATGATTTCAGTAGATATGGTTATGTTTATCTTATGAAGCATAAACATCAAACGTTTGAAATGTTCAAACAATACCAGAACGAAGTACAAAATTAACTTGGTAAGACGAATAAGATGCTTCGATCTGATCGAGGTGGTGAATATCTTAGTCAAGAGTTTGACGAACATCTAAAGAAATGTGGGATCATTTCTCAGCTGACTCCACCAGGAACACCTCAACTTAACGGTGTATCCGAAAGGAGAAATCAAACACTATTAGATATGGTCCGGTCTATGATGTGTCGTACAAACCTCCCACACTCCTTCTGGAGTTTTGCTCTTGAGACTGCCACAAGAATCATAAATCTAGCTCCTACTAAGAAGGTGGACAAGACGCCTTATGAGATTTGGCATGGGGAAAAACCCAAAGTGTCCTACCTTAGGGTTTGTGGATGTAACGCATATGTTACAAGTGAATCTACGGATAAACTAAATTCTCGGGGCGATAAATTTGTTTTCGTCGGATACCCTAAAACAATCGGTTACTACTTCTACAATCCTGCTGAAAATCGTGTTGTCATTAAATGCGGAGCTACTTTCTTGGAGAAAGAACTACTTGCGAGAAGGATTGGAGACAACCGTGTAGATATGGATGAGATCCAAGAACCAAAATCTGAATCTGCCATTCAGCATGAGACTGCTGAAACTGAATCTGGAAATGTTCAAGATTCAGCTGTAACACAAACTGTTCGCAGAAGTACTAGAGATCGTCATGAACCCAACCGGTACACCGGGATTCACCAGATTGACGATGTACTGATAATTGATCAGGCAGAGCCCATTAGTTACAAATCTGCAATCTTAGATTCAGAATCTAAGAAATGGCTTGAAGCCATGGATGTTGAATTCAATCCATGCACGACAACCATGTATGAGACTTGGTTGATCTTCCTCCCGAGAGTCGGACAGTAGAAAGTAAGTGGATTTTCAAGAAGAAAATCGACATGGATGGGAATGTGCAAACCTTCAAAGCAAGACTAGTAGCGAAAGGTTTTATTCAGACTCAAGGAATTGATTATAATGAAACTTTCTCACCTATAGCCATGCTTAAGTCTATTAGGATCTTGCTTGCCATTGCCGCATATTATGACTACGAGATATGGAAAATGGATGTCAAAACCGCGTTCCTAAACGGACGTCTTATTGAAGATGTCTATATGGTTCAACCGAAAGGTTTTGAAGATCTAGAGAATCCTAATAAGGTATGCAAGTTGAACAAATACATTTATAGATTAAAACAGGCATCCAGAAGCTGGAATCTTCGCTTTGAACAGAAAATCAAAGAGTTTGGTTTTGTCAAGAACGAAGATGAACCATGTGTTTACAAAAAGGCAAGTGGGAGCCATATGACTTTTCTGATTTTATATGTAGATGACATACTGCTCATTGGAAACCATATTTCTATGCTAAAAGACGTAAAGTCTTGGTTAGGAAAATATTTCGTGATGAAAGATCTTGGTGAAGCTGCTTAAATTTTGGGAATAAAGATCTATAGGGATAGATGAAAGCGGCTTATAGGATTAAGTCAAAGTACATATATTGATAAGGTCATTCGACGCTTTTTTATGCAAGACTTTAAGAGAGGATCTTTGATTATGGCACATGAAACCATACTGAATAACAAACAGTGCCCTCAGTCTGACGAGGTCAAGAAGAAAATGGAAAAGGTTCCATATGCTTCTTCGATTGGTTCGATCATGTATGCCATGCTATGTACTAGACCTGACGTATTTTACACGCATATTAATCCCCATATTATGGTACTAATTGAATAATAACCTTGCATTAGATGCTTAAAACGTTTATATTTTGTAATTGCAGGTTATTCGTGTTGGATATATAATGTCCGATCGTCAATTAAGTTAACGTTACTATTAAGGTACGATCCAAAGAGTTACACCTTAGACAACGAACAACATATATAATATTTAATTGTTAAATGTTATTCACGAAAGACGGAAACAATAAATGGTGAATAAAACTTTTTAGAGAAATATTTATCGGAGATTGGGATAATTAATTATCTGATTAATTAATTATTTATGGGAAATGAATGTTTAATCAGTTAAACATTTAAGGATTATGTTTTTACTAATTATATATAATTAGTAATTACAAGGGTTTAATAATTAAAAGGTTAATTATTACTGGGGTATTAACTGTTAATACCATGGAGACCAATGTGTAAATATAATGTCTATAAATATAACATTATAATTAAAACCCTAACCCTAATCCCACACACCTAAAAATCGGCGCCCCCTTTCTCCTCCCCTTGGTCCGGCTGACGACACACCACCCCAACGTGAGTCGCCGTCCGCCGCCGCACCGGGTTGCCGTCGCCGCCGTCGCAAGCCACCTCCATGGTCGGCTTGTCCTTGCGCATCTCGTGTGACGTTTTGCAGGTTTTCGTGTACGTGTCATCTAGTGTGACGTTCGTTGAACTAAGATGTTACAGATCTGGTTATCGTCGAAGGTATAAATCTAAACACCCTATGGTTGGTTTTAATATTATTTATGCGTGTGTAATCGGATAACTGAAAGGAATCCAGATCTGATCTGGTAATGGTATTAATAAATCGCTTCCGGTAAAATATATCTGATTTATTTATTTAAAAAGGTTTTATTTAATTAATGTTTTAAAAGTTAAAACTGGTACCATGATTCCCAACAGTTGTTTCAGAGCCACCTTTACGCGCGTTTAGACATATATATATATATATATATTTTAATCGATCTATTGTTTTATTTGTCAAAAAATTGGTTTGACAAAAGATCAAGCCTTTTTCGTTTCATATGATTGTGTTGAATGAATCGAGCTCTAGAGACACGTGGTTGTGTTGTTTGTTGATTGGTTGTTATCTTTGTATTTTTATGGGTTATTTGGAACCCCGATGTAATACTTAGAGTTTTGTTTCTTTATTTATTTTTAGTATATTTGTAAAGAAATATTGTAACTATAAAGAGACGAAGACTTGAAGACCAAGGCGGACAAAGACAGGGGAGCATACGAAACTTATCGTTACGCTAGTCGTTATGGCCATTCGTGGCTAAAGCTTCTTTATATTGCTAGGGTGAAGATGATGTTTGGTGCATGTTAATGTTTTACGTATTAATTTAGTGGTATGTTTATGTCTTTAACTAATTAGTTCATTAAAACCACCTTTAGGTAGGCTTTTATTATTTTCTAAATCCATCTTTATGTTTGTGAGTGTCTTGATTTTAAAGAGTAAGATCATAAAACCCTTTTTAACCAAACTTCCTTTGAAACTCGTACGTCTTTATACTAGTATAGATTTATAAGCCAATGCTTGGTCTATACTTCTAAGTTCGATGTCTTAAACCAATTGTTGTCCCTAACGGGAGGCACTGCTATTTTAATTTAAAGATTATAATCCGTGAATCAAATGTAGTGAGGACGAGGCTCTAGCGGTGACCCGGGCAACAAGTTTGTAGTAGTCATACCACTGAATTAGTTAACTTAACATTATCACGTACCAAGCTGATTCGAAACCCGAAGCAATACTATCCGTAACCTGATCATTTCTGCCATATTTACTTTTCTGCTATATACTATTCTGCTAGTTACATTCCTGTTACACACATCACACACATTTTTTACTTTTATGTTATTTTATTTACCGTCATTTACTTTTCTGCTTCACAAGCACCCAAAACCCACTCACTAATTAATCCGGCTAAACGATAACAAAAGTTGAGTATTGGAACTCGACCGTGTCCATTGGTTCGATACTTGGTTCTTACCTAAACTATATTATGCTGCGATAGGTACACTTGCCTATTGTGTGTGTTTTAAGTTAAAGTAATTATCATTTTATAAATTTAAAACCTGATCTTGTGAAAGTATCCTAAAAATATATTTATTTATATTTTTATAAATCATACACACATTATCAACCTTAAGGAGCATTATTGGTGGCCTAACATGAAGGCCGAAATTGCTACCTATGTCAGTAGATGCCTGACCTATGCTAAGGTCAAAGTGGAGTATCAGAAACCATCAGGGTTACTCAAATAACCAGAGATTTCAAGTGGAAGTGGGAACAAATTTCAATGGACTTCATCACAAAATTGCCGAGGGCATCCAACGGTTGTGACACGATCTGGGTTATTGTCGACAGGCTAACAAAATCCGCACACTTCCTTCCCATAAAAGAAACGAACAAGTTGGAGAAACTCTCCCGAATTTACTTAAAGGAAGTAGTCTTGAGGCATGGATTGCCAATCTCCATCATTTCAGATTGGGACAGTCGGTTTACGTCCCGATTCTGACAATCTTTGCAGAAAGCCTTGGGTACTCGATTGGACATGAGTACTGCATACCACCCTCAAACGGATGGTCAGAGTGAAAGGACCATCCAGACTCTCAAGGACCTGCTTAGGGCTTATGTGGTTAACTTTGGGAACGGTTGGGATACCTACATACCGTTGGTCGAATTTTCATACAACAACAGTTATCACACTAGCATCAAAGCCGCACCATTTGAAGCACTTTATGGAAGAAAGTGTAGATCGCCAATTTGTTGTATAGAGGTGGGAGATAGCCAACTCATTGATCCAGAATTCATTCACAAGACTACAAAAAAGATCGTATAGATACGCAAATGTATAAAGGCCGCGCGTGATCGTCAGAAGAGTTACGCTGACGTGAGGCGCAAACCATTGGAATTTCAAGTGGAAGACAAAGTTCTACTGAAAGTCTTGCCATATAAAGGAGTAATACGTTTCGGAAAGTGTGGGAAACTGAACCCTCGATACATCGGACCTTTCGAGATTCTAGAAAGGATTGGTCCTGTTTCTTACAAACTCAACCTACCGGAAACCCTCAATGGCGTGCATGAGGTGTTTCATGTGTCAAAAATGAAGAAGTGCTTGTCAGATGAGACACCGGTCATACCATTGGAGGAGACTCAGATAGACGATCAGCTTCGCTTCGTCGAGGAACCAGTCAAGATCATGGACCGAGAGGTCAAACAACTGAAATAAAGTCGCATTCCCATAGTTAAGGTTCGCTGGAATTCCAGACGCGGACCAGAGTTCACTTGGGAGCACGATGATCAATTCAAGCGTAAATACCCCCTACTTATTCAAAACTACACCGTCTACGAGTGACACGAACTGAATTTCGAGAAGAAAATTCCTTTTAATAGGGGGAGTATGTGATACGCGGCAATTTCAGGTTTATATCCATACCCGACCATTACTTTATTTCATATGATTACACGTGCATCATACTTAATTATAGAGTAATTAAGTACATATTTCATATAGCAAGTCTATTCATTTCACTTTGATTCATGCATCGGTAATCTGGAGGATTACCGGGTCACACACGCGTCCTGTCACACGAACGTTGGTCAATTGTAAAAATAATATTTAGAAATATATTTGGTGTGTGTAAAATACATGTAATACTGTGATTCATTATTTCATGCTTAGATTATTTTTTCCGGAATTTCTAGAGCAACTTTTATTTTAAAGCTTTCTAAGCGGATACGCGATATGTGTCATCAACTTTAAATTGAATTTTTATAAAAATGATGGTTTGATATGTTGGGCTAAATAATTCAGCTATTACTTATTAGAAACCCATTCTTTTACAAAAAGGCCCTAAAAGAGGCAAAATCCCAAAGGCACTCCACTTAAAACACCCTTAAACCTTTAATCCCTCATTTTTACCCTAATCATTTTGCAAAACCCTAACCTCTCTCCCTCTATTTCGGACGCCACCCTCTCTCAACTTTGTTCATCCATTCTAAGCATCTCAAGGCCATTCTAGGGTGATTTCAAGTAACTTGGTGGTGATTCAAGCTTGTACAAGACTACTCCAATATCATATCTAAGTTTTGTAAGCATCCTCACCATCTTTTATTCATTGTTTTTGATCATATGAGGTGCTATAATGTCGCCCAGACGGTCTATAAAAACTATAAATAAAGCTTAATCTAGACTCCTAAGTAATACTTTTGAAAACCTAACTAGACCGCGCTGGCAGGCAAGTGTACCTATTGAATGTAGTTAAGCTTAATGGTAAATCGGATTATCGAACCCTAGAGACACTGTATAACTAAACTAGACTATGACTCGAACTAAGAATATTTGGTTTGGGGGTTGTCAATAACTACTGATTAAACTAATAATGATGATTATGAAAACAAATGCACGACTCTAACAATCAGACAAAAACTAGGGAAATATCAATGATTGAGAAGAACACTACCTAGGTCGGAATCCTACTTGCAAAGCTAAAACTTATACCGAATATTGTTAGTCCCAGTGATTCTAACGATCGATCTTTGCTGTAAAACACACAATACGTACACGAAGTGTGAAATCCTAACGTATACGTACGTCTCGAATACTCACACACATAATACGATCACACACAAGATAATATATCATAAATCTCCTTGTATTAACTCTGTAAACAGTGTACACCAGTAGTAGTTCCATAATTACAGATTCTTTCAAATGAAACAACTACAACACTATTTATAGGCAATACTACTTGTATAGGCGAACTTAGCATGTTCACCAACTTTAGATCAGGCGAACTTGTTAAGTTCGCCTCAACTAGATCAGGCGAACATGTTAAGTAAGTTCGCCTGTTACAAACTTAACAAATTACAAGACTAAAACATACAAAACAGAATAAAAGACTAATCTATTACAAAGGCTAGTTGTCACATAAAATGCTCCAATAGACTCCCCCTTGATAACAGCTTGGTCTTTATCTTCAAGTCTTGTTCTTCCAATTCTTCGGTAATGAGCTCCCTGCACAAATTCGATGCTTTAAACACACATACAAAACTTTCTTATACTGCAATGCCTGCTCTCTACACTCGTCTGTGTACATGATCTCTCTACGTCTCAGCATCTTCTGATCATACTTTGAAAAATTAACAAGGTTCATAGCATCAAAGAACTTCACTATAACCTTGCCACTCATATCTTCTATCACTGCTTCACCCGTATAGACATCAATGTACCACCATTTAAGATTATTAATGCAATCATATGGAATCAGTTTTAGTGGAATCTTCGGTACTGATCTCACATGCTTGAACTTGTATCTCTAAATCACCTTTTGAGTAACTGGATCAACCTCTTTTATTCTCTTGCCTTGTTAAGGTTTCAGCTTCTCTTACTTTCCAGATCCACCTTCAATTCTAATGAGTTTAGCTATTGAGTCAGCTATTCCATTATCTGATCTGTTAATCTAGGGTTTTGTTGATAACCCATTGACTTCACATCTTGGTAAGGAATTAAAGTACTTCAGCCTTGGCTTCAGGTACTGAACTTCATCTGATCTTTTCAAAGCAAATAGCTTGAACTCAACTTCATAAAACCAACTGATAATCCTGCCAGAGCAACTTTCTTTGTTCACATATCTTTGTTTCTGAACTGGTGCATCTGGAGAGACTGGAAACTTAGTTCTCGAACTCTTCACCATCTCTGCCCATTGTGCCTTAGTCATTGTTTCTTTAGGCATGCTCTCTGCAATATCAGGATTTTGTTTATCTAGATTAGGATCAGACTCTTCAGATTCTGCAACGCCTTCTAACAAATCTTCAGGTATTACATCATCATCAAAGACATTCGTACCAATCAATCTATCACATCCTTCATAAACAACCTTCTGTTTATCACTCTCTACTTCCACTTCTACAATATCTCCTTCTTCTAACTCCTCCTCACCTGTATCCTCATCATCTGACAAATCATCCAAGTCCAACAGACACTCAATCTTATCTGCATCATCTATGTCAGAGTCTACAAAAATTGAATTATCTAACATATCAGCATCAACCTCTGAAGGTTCTTTGTCATCTGTATTTGTTATCATATTAGCTTCAACAACAATCTCTGACTCCCCCTTAGTTAATGACGTAGGGCTAGTATCAGCGTTTTGACTCTCACCCAAACCATCACCAACATCTGGTTCATCATCATCATCTAAGTTCTTCTGAATGCCAACACTATGACAAGCTGTAACATCCTTGATTTTTCCATGATATTTATGTAACCTTTTAGTGATACTATTGATTCCTTATGCATTCTTGAAACTATTTCGATCTATAAAAACGTTAGCATAATTCAATTTCAATACATTGTGATTCTATATATTATCATTTACTATGGTGATTCTATGTGATTCAATGCTATATTATCCTATATCTTGCCTAATATAGTAACTTGTATGCCTTAAACCCTAATCAAAAAAATAAATTTTATGAAAAGTCTCTATTTTTAGAAACCTAAATTTAAACTTAGAAGGTCAAAAATTTCATATTTGTAACTACAAGGTTCATTGTGTAACACTTTATAAAATCAAATACTTGAATGATTATTTATTTAAATCTTTTTATGAAACTGAGATTTTATATTTGTTGGAAACTCTATATTAATATATATATTCTTTTATTTTAAACAATAATTATCCTAAACCTATTAAACATTTTATATAATTCAACATATAACTAACACTTGTAATCATTATGGACTTGTAATTATCTAGTCATGAATGTTATTAAATCCTTAAAAAATAAATGTCCATATTTTTTAAAAACTTACGATTCTTTTATACATATATAAATTGATGGGAATTAAACCTCTTAATTATCCTTGAATATTATTAAACCTTTTATTAAAGCTAACTAGTAATTATCTAAAACTTAACCAACTATAATTCTATCCTAACTAACAACTCATGATTCTATCCTAATCTCCCTATATCCATCGAAATTTTATAAAAATTAACCTATTCTTTTATAAAAATCCTAGTAACTAACTAATCCTATTTGCTAGTATCTTTTAGCTCCTAATACAATCCTAATCCTAATCCAACTAGAACTCCTTATTTTTCTCTAAATCCTAACCTATAAATAGAGGCCTTGTTTCTCCCTTTTCTTTACACCATTCTTGTGAAATCTAGAGCCCCAAGGCTGCCCAAAGTCGTTTCCCTTGCCCCCTCTTTGAAGATCCAAAGTTGTTCCTTATTCACAAGTAAGTTCTAGTCATCATGTTCTTGGTGTTCTTACATTTTTATCTTTAATTAATTAAATGTTTTAATAAAAACAACTTTAGATCTACGATTCTCTAACACTTACATGTTATAATCATAGATCTAGGCTATCATAGCTTGATTTAATCAATAAAAATAAAAACTTTTCTCTAAAACATAAAAACTATAATGCTGAATTTTTGACAGATTCGTCACCCTATCTTATCGGGGCCATAACTCACTCAAAACAGAACTTTTTCACGCGTTTCTTTTTTTGAAAATCAAGTTTAAGGTCTAACGGTCGAAACGCCTACTCGCACGTCGTCTGGTTCATAGTTTAAGTCCCTCAAACAGCCCGCGCAAGATCGGTGCGCAAAGCTGTCAAAAGCTGTCAAAAACCCCTTTTTTTGCAAACTTTCATGATATTCATAATTTTTATAAAAGATACGAATTTTATTATAAAATAAGTGATTTTAACATGTTATAAGTTATAAAAATACATAAATTTATGATACTCATAAGTCTTTTAATCGCATTCAAACTTTTTTTATATAAAAATCTAAGCTTTGATTCATTTTTACTCTCTATCCATTCTTGAATCATGTTTGTATTCAAACTATCTACTTTTTCAATTATAATCCTATAATATTCAACTTATTCATTTTAATCCCAACTAAAATCATATTTACACTTTAGCCCTACACTTTCTAAAGTTACCAAATAAACCCTAAAATTGGTCTAGTATATTAATAGAGTAACCATCCAACCGGTATGTAGTTATCTGACAAGCAGAAAGTTCTGGCTAGGAAAGACGGGGTCTTGATCCAACCAACTCTTTCCTGGGAACGCTTCTGTTGGAGGTACTACTCTGGGACGATAACCACTCTAGTATACGACAACCACTTTCCTCTATTTACAATATCAACCTTTATCTATTCTAAACTTAAATTCTAAAACTAACTTGCACTATAACTTACTTAGGGTTTAATCCTTAAGGAATTCTCGTAACCAAGTTGCTACCAGGACAAGATTCTGCCCACCTACTTCAAGGTGAGATACATGGCCCCTTTTACTTTTTATCTTTGGGGTGGAAACATGCTCGTATATAAAAGGTTGTTCAAACTATATCAAACTCAAATACTACTTTTGCAATTTCAATAACAACTTTCTATACTTGTAAACTTAAACGGTTTTATACACACTCTACAACCATTAACTTGGGATAAGCCAACGGGAGTATGTCATAGATCTATGGGCCTGACATGCCGATCTAGTTATTGAGTTGACGAGATACGATATCAACTTGAGACTAGATATACAGAAACTGCAAAACTTGTTATTCATGCTATATCAATTCTATGGGAACCCAATCTTGTCATTAGGTTTGGTTGAATCGATGTATAAAAGTTTTTTTACTTGTTATTGAATCTTGTTTATGAATTGCAAAAATCTTCATTATCTATACTATGTAATTACTTAAACCTATGTTCTCACCGGCTTTATAGCTGACATATTTTAACATGTTTTTCAGGTACTAATAACTAGGTTGCTGTTACAATCACGCTAGGACTTCGAGACTTGGCTCTAGGAGATTTAGTTATTATAAAGTTTAATAAAGACTGTTTGTTTATCTATTTTATTGGGTTGTGTGTTTTTAAAACAATGTAATGCAATTATTCGGTTAATTTAATAGTATTTCTTTTAATCATTGTGATGATTTCAATTCGTCACCCCTCGCGTAAATTCCGCCATCGGTGGGGGTGTGACAGATTGGTATTAGAGCCAGGTTATAGAGAATTAGATTGCTTTAGAATAAACCTAGTCTATAACCCTAGAATTTCCCTATTAAGAAGTTTCTTTTTCTTTGTGTCTAACCTTATGTGTTTAACTTATCTCTAACCTCCCTTCTTCTAGCCATGGATAACTTCATCGACCTAACAAGGAAAAGTATAGCAACTCCAAGCTCAATCAAGTGGACACAAGAAGCTCGAGACATGAACAACCCGGAGCTGCGGTCTAACGCAACTAGTTGTTACCGCCCGGAGAACGTACGCTTTACACGACCGGTGGAACCTAAGGAGAGTAGAGCTGGAACTACCAAGTCTTCGATCATCCGAGACATAGAAGACGGAGCTGAGACGATTCCTAAATCACTCTCTTCAAGACCAAGGATCTAATTGGTGGATCGAAGGACAGTGTGTAATCTGGAAGAGTGGGTACCTGTACACGAAGGGCTCTGTCTAGGAAAGGCGTGGCGCATAAATCCCTTTGGACCTGTCACTCTTTCCTGGGAAATCTTGGTGTGAGTATCGCTTATAGGCTAAAACACACTCTCCTACCATCTACCATGCAGATCTAGAGTTTTGATTAGTCAATTAATTCTTTTTATTTTCAATTCGGGACATTAAGTGGTTATATGTGCTTATGTCTTTATCTTTCCTTATTTGTAATTAAACAACTTGATTATGAATAAAATTCCTATTTTGATTATCTTGCGACTCTATCTATCGTTTATCAACTTATCTAGCTATGCTCTATCCTGTAGAATGCCTCCTCGTCGTGACACTACCGAGATCAATGAGATTGCTGCTATCATCACTCGACAACTAAGGGATGTCCTTCCTGAAATGGTTACCCAAGTCAGTAACTGTAGGTCTAGGTAACTCAACTACTGATCGAACTCGTGATATGACGTTGCTATAACAGGAAGTGCGGAATCCTTCATGTTAACATTTGCATACTAACCGACAATTCAAACAACACGCGTAAATAAACTTCTCGTTATATTCAGATTCACAATGGTTTACAGACTCAATCAGAAAATTCTAGTTCTCTCTGTTCTATTCTATATCTAATGACTCTGTAAACACATATATATAGAAACTAACCTGATGTAAGCGAACTTATTAAGTTCGCCTGAAACAGACTAAGCGAACTTAAGAAGTTCGTCTCAGTTAGACTTAGGCGAACTTATTAAGTTCGCCTCTGATAGACTAGGCGAACTTAACAAGTTCGCCTCTAGGCTCACTAGTAAAAACACTTAGCAACTTTATACATTTACATATCAAAAACATAAAGACATAAAATCTAACTATTACAAGCTTTTGTCATTACAAATCTATGTCCTAACAGACTCCCCCTTGACAATAGCTTGATCTTCAGTCTTCAGTCTTTATCTTGAACTCTTCCAGTTATCTGGTAGTCTGCTTCCTGCATGCACACCGTATCTTCTGCATATCTCCAAAACTCTTTTGTATTGTAGACCTTGTTCTCTCCATTCATCAGTATACATGATCTCATACTTTCGCAGAGTCCTCTGATCTTTCTTTGAAAATTTAATAAGATTCATTGCGTCATAGAAACACACAATGACCTTATTATCTTCAATCCTTGCTTCACCAGTATTAACATCAACATACCACCATTTCATATTCCCAAGAAAGTCTTGAGGAATATTCTTTAATGGTATCTTGTGAATAGCATGTACTGGTCTATACTTGTATCTCCAGGTTACTTTCCCAGTCTTAGGATCTGTGTTCTTCACTCTCTTTCCCTTCTGTGGTTTCAGCCGTTCATACTTACCCAAACTACCTTCTTTCTTTATCAGGTTTGCTATCACATCAGCCAAACCATTCTTCGATCTATTTATGAGTGGTTTTGAAGCTAGACCATTTATTTCACACCTCGGCAAGGTATTGAAATATTTGATCCTTGGCTTTAAGTATTGAACACCTTCAGATCGTTTGATTGCAAATATTTTTGATTCACCATCATAGAACCAACTTATGATCCTTCCTACACACTGCTCTTTATTCACATATTTCTCTTTCTGAGCAGGTTGTGCTGGAGACTTGGGTAGCACCTTCATCCAACTGTTTACAACTTCTCTCCACTGTTCTCGTGTCATCCCTGTATCTCTGTACATCACAGGTTCTTCATTAATCTTCGGAGACTCAGTGTGAGTAGTTTCAGTTTCAGCACCCTTATTGAATTGAAGATTCTCATCATCAGTATCCATCTTTGACTCGGCTGTATCATCAGGCAGTGTGACGTCTTCAATAGAGTCCATAGAGTCAGTTATTCTGTCATAAGAGAACTCAGGAACAACATCCTCTTGGATGAAGTTATACGACACCTTAAGACCATCACATCCTTCATATGTAACACTATCTTTATCTTTCTCTATTTCAATCTCTACTATTTCTCCTTCTTCTATCTCAGTATCCGACATATCATCTTCCATGTCATTGAATAAATCGTCAATGTCATCAAGACATTCAATCTTTTCAGCTTCCTCTTCTTCTGAATCTTGAAAGAACTCCAATAACAGAATTTCTTCTTCATTAGTACCAGAAGTATCTTTGTCTTTGTTTCCTTCACGTGATTGTGATGTCGACTCCCCCTGAACCCTAGATATAGGATTAGCGTCAGTGTATTGACGATCACCCTCAATATTTCCAGCAGGATCATTGTCTTCATCATCACGTCTTTGAATTGACTCTGTGTGACAAGTATCAGGTATCCTCAACTCCCCCTGAGCATCAAGACGCTGAACGAGTTTGGAAACTAATGCTTGCATATCAGCAATCTGTTGAGCTTGAGTCTGAATCACCAGCTACCCGTTGTGAATCAATAGATACAAGATAGTTAACTTGTGTTTGTAGAGACATCACTTGAGATTCAAGGAAAGTTATCCTGTCAGAATCAGAAGGCTTTGACGGACCAGCTGTTGATTGTGGAATAGAAGGACCTGAAGTAGTAGGAATGACTAGAGGAACAGGAGATTGAACTGGAGATGGATCCTTAGAGCGTGGAGGAGTAATGATTAGAGAAGCAACAAAATTAGCATCCTCAACTCCTTGAGAAGATTTTACAGCAGCAATCGACGCAGACATTAACTTTGGACGTGTAGGATCTGGATTAAAGTCACTGTCAGTGTCAGAACTCTCATCGACCAAAGATCTTTTACCAAGTACTGATCCGGAAGGAGGATCCCGAACAGACTTTCGTCTTGGTCGTCTGGCTTGAGATTTAATGCGTTTTCTAGCATTAGCCAGTGGAATAGCAGCCAACCGTTCATAATGACCTGGGGAAAAATCCCTAGATTCATCAGAATCAGTGCTGTCAGCATCAGATGATATTGTATCACTTGAACTGGAACTAGAATCAGTATCTGTCACCACATTCCCTTCTTGTTCATGAATGGGCGAGTTCACAGCATCATCAACAAAATCATCCATGTTCATACCTAGATCTTGATTAGGATCATGAACGACCTCTTCTTGAACTGGTTCCGGAATAGGTATATCAACTGCAGCTTGTGGAATAGGAACTTGTTCAGGAATAGGAATTTGTGGAACTGGTATATGTTGTTGTTGAACTTGTTGTTGTGCGGGTTGTTGTGGTTGTTGCTGTTGTTGTTGTGGTTGAACATTAACGCCTTGAGCTTGAGCAAGTTCATCAGGATGAAACCAGTTGTCATTAAGTGGTGCAACATAATCAGGATTGATTAAGTGCCCAAACAGTGGAGTATTAACTGGAATTAATGCAACATTTTGCTGTTTCACCTTTGTACAGTCGGTAAAAATACGTTTTGACATCGGAGTCAAAGTTAATCTTATAGAATGTGGTGGAAGATCTGGAATAAGGTGATTGAGTATCATTTGAATGAATCAAGGATACATCAAGAAACCTTGACCTTCAGCTGGATTGATCTGCATTACCAACTCCCGATAGAAATAAAGAGGAAAATTGAATCGTTTATTCCATGTTAAGGCCACCATAGCTGTTTGAAGAGCCATTTTCAATCCATCGGAACCAGCTTTTCGCGGAGAAATGCATTGAATAATCAGATGCATAAAATACCTCCATTCACCAACTAACCCACCTTTCCGAGCTTGGGTATCATTCTGTCTTCCACGATAACCCATCCGTTGAAAACAACCCATAATAAGAGTGTTAGGATAAGATATTGGATCGTTAGCATTTCCACCTAAATCAAGAGCAGCACGAATCGTCGCTTCAGAAATTGCAATCTCAGTGTTATTTATTGTTGCACGAAGTACATGCGGTTCCACGTCAGTATCTTGATGTACCGTATCCCAGAATTGCTGTATGTACACCAAGCTGATATAGGGATATGCAGATAAAGCAACATGCAGTCTTGATCGATTCAGAAAATTTATGATGCCTTGAAAATGAACTGCTTCTGGCATATTAGGATC
The DNA here is from genome assembly GCA_023525975.1 of Smallanthus sonchifolius. Taxonomy (NCBI): domain Eukaryota; kingdom Viridiplantae; phylum Streptophyta; class Magnoliopsida; order Asterales; family Asteraceae; genus Smallanthus; species Smallanthus sonchifolius. The sequence continues at coordinate 26,578,625 of CM042043.1, forward strand.
TAACAAAGCCACTTGATTATGCTTATATTCGACATGACGAGCCAACTTAGTTAGATTCGCAATTCAGTTTTGATCAAAATTCAACCAGAAAACAACTCTCACAACACAGTTTTAAAGTTTTGAGAATTTTAGGCAAGTTCGCTTAAATTCTGAGGAAGACGATGAAAATTGATAAGTTCGCCTGATTAAACCCTTATTCAGATTAAGTTCGCTTGATTAAGCGAACTTGTTAAGTTCGCTTAACAAGCCTTCAGCGAACAAGATAAGTTCGCTTCACCCTTATGTTCGCTTCACCCCAGACTGTAGATTAAGTTCGCTTCACTGTACACAGGCGAACTTAATTACTTTTCAACCTTTTTGCCTTGAACACAAATTTTACCAACTTCAACCTGTCAAATCTTGAACTTCCGTCAGCAACACATATTTGATCCAATCCCGAACAATTTTAATAATAGATTAGAATTTTCATGGAAAATAAAAATCAAAATCTTTTTGAGTTTTATCTATACAGACGGAAACACATATTTTTGACTTTTATCTGAATAAAATGAAATCACATATTTTTGGTTTTTCTCTGTACAAACTGAAATCACATATTTTTGGTTTTTCTCTATACAAACTGAAATCACATATTTTTGGTTTTTAGCATCATGAGCAAGAAGATCATATCAGTATTTAATTAATTCATCACACATATTATCAATAACAAAGGGTAACTGATAGTATGGGACCTATTCAACTCAATTATGTGTAATTTGCATCTTTGTCATTTTGACACTCCTTCAATTTGAATAATATTTGAAATGATACGCGATAAATTTCAAAGTAAATAAGATCAGGTTATAAAATGCTCTTTCATTTATACCGAATTTGAAATATAAAGCCTGCATTCTTAAATTTGTCAATATTATATTATTTGAAACTATAAGCGTTTATTTTCCAAATTCATGTGATTTAGTACCATTTAGATGATAAACATCGTGTACCCCACATATATGCCAAATACAAAATAAATGCACTATCTTCAAGACATATATAAGATTTTACTAAAGATTATCCGAATATTCAGAATGAGGAGACATCACTTAGCACATGAATAGCAGAATCCAAATTGGATTATATAGGAATCAATGAGATTCAGAATCGAATGATTCAATGTTTTGGCTTATATTTGTGGAAACATAAGATTCAGGTACGTGGATCCAACTGTTATCTGGATTATGAATTCAATGGAATCAATAAAGATGATGTATCAATATGATCCAAGGGCTAGTATATGTTTGACAAATGTTGTCAAGTACATATCTTGATTATACTTCAACTTGCATGTTTTTCGGGACATGGGCACTGAAGCAAATCGAATGAATAGTGCTAAGTACATAACCCAAAACTGATCTCATAGAAAAATCCTTATTAAAAACTAATATTCTTTATCTGATAATGATCTTTTACACACACACCCAGGCATATAATGGATTTAAATCACAGATGTAATCATATTATATTTAATTTTCACACTACTATTAGTTTCAAAACGCTTTTAGCCTATTGACAATTCAAGTTTCAAACTTTATACACAAATTTTAAAACAAATTATCAAGAATAGAGCATTCACAACACTATCATTTCTTATTTATGCAGACTTTGAAATTTAGATCAGATCAACTTATTTTAATCAATCATATATCAAGGTCTACTAAGGTCGTGTGAAATGAATTAATCACTGATGTACTATCATTTCTTCTCAAACCTCAAATGATGTCAAATTTTATATTTTTCAATTTGTTTTTACCTTTTATAACTTAAGCTTTTTGACTGAAAATGTAAATGCAGAAATGTAATAAAGCAATAAAAGAATTTAAAAGAAAATTTTCCATGAAACTCTGATTTTGAAAATCTTTTATTCGGGATTGATCATACCAATCATTTTAATTAGGAATTCAAACCTGGTACGATCAAATGCTTCGGTAAACAAATCAGCAAAATTATCTTCAGTGTGTACCTTGACCAGCTCAATCAACCTTTTCTCTGCACAATCACGTATAAAATGATATCGAATTTCGATGTGCTTAGTTTTACTATGTTTAACAGGATTATTCGTTATGGACATAGTAGCATTGTTATCAATAAGCATGGGGGTTCCTGTGAAATTCAAACCGTAATCTCTCAATTGTTGTTGTATCCACAGGATCTGTGAACAGCAACTTGCAGCAGCAATGTATTCTGCTTCGCATGTTGAAATCGAGACTGTGGTTTGCTTTTTGCATTGCCAAGATACAAGTCGATTTCCTAAGAACTGGCAACCACCTGTTGTAGATTTCCTGTCCAGACAACAACCACCAAAATCAGAATCAGTATAAGCATTGAAATCAAAGTTAGAACCATGAGGATACCATAGCCCTAAACGTTGTTTTCCTTTTAAATACCGAAAGATTCTTTTCACAGCAATTAAGTGAGATTCTTTTGGCTTTGCCTGAAACCTGGAACAGATACACACGGCGAACATTATATCCGACCTTGAAGCGGTTAAGTACATGAGGGATCCAATCATAGCTCTGTAAAGTCGACAATCCACATATTTTCCTTCCGAGTCAGAATGCAGCTTATGATTGACCGGAATTGGAGTATCGTATGGGGTACAGTCCTCCATCTTGAACCGGCTCAAGATGTCTTTGACATACTTGGACTGATGAATAAAGAAACCATCTTCCTTTTGATTTACTTGTAAACCTAAGAAAAATGATAACTCTCCCATAGCAGACATTTCAAATTTCGACTTCATAACACCCTCAAAGTCTTTGCATAACCCTTCATTTGTCGAGCCAAAAATAATATCATCCACATAAATCTGTACCAGTAGGTAATCTCCCCCTGTTTTCTTTATGAATAAGGTCGAGTCTATCTTTCCACGAACAAAGTCATTCGCCAAAAGATGTGAGGATAAAGTCTCATACCACGCACGAGGAGCCTGATGAAGACCATAGAGTGCCTTATCAAGCCTGAAAACCATATTTGGATTCATTGGATCTTCAAACCCCGGCGGCTGACATACATAGACTTCCTCCTTGACCTTTCCATATAAAAATGCACTCTTAACGTCTAATTGAAACACCTTAAAACCTTTGAAAGAATCAAAAGCTAGAAACAGCCTTATAGCTTCAAGCCGTGCAACCGACGCATAAACCTCGGTGTAATCAATTCCTTCTTGTTGATTGAAGCCCTGGACAACTAATCTTGCCTTATTGCGTACCACGACACCTCGATCGTCTTTCTTACATTTAAACACCCATTTTGTTCCTATCGGATACCCACCTTTCGGTAGATCAATAAGATTCCAAACCTTCAGTTTGTCAAATTGGGCAAGTTCTTCCTGCATAGCTTCTATCCAGTTATTGCCACTTAAAGCCATCTCTACATTCTTGGGTTCAACCTGTGAAATAAAGCAAGAATGTGAGCAATCATCAAGAACACCAGAATCTTTAATGAAAGTATACAAACAAGTATTGTCAACAAGAGAACGAGTTTTCACTCCATCCTGTAAATTTCCAATTATATTTGTTACCGGATGATCTTTGTGTTCCTTGATGGATGCGACCTCAGGAACCGGCAACACGTCAACTTGAGTAGATTCAGATTGATAAGAATAATTATGAGGAATTGGAATTTCCGAGTCTAAATTAGTTGGAATCTCCCCCTGAGCCTGTGTCGAAGGTAATGGATCATCACTCAACAACGGATCAGCAGAAGAATCTTGAAAAATAGCATTATCCTCCTCACTCTCTGAATCTTGTGGACCTGAACAAGAAGCAACATTAGGATCGGGAGCAGAAGTAGATGGAATCGATGAATTTGGAACTGCATTTGGAAGAAATCCATTGTGTTGTGTATCTTGACAAGAATCATAAAGAACAGTAGCATCTTCATCAGAAATATCAGACGGTAAATGAAAAGACTTGAATAAGTTTTCATAATCAAATGCCCAATCCGGACCAATCGCCATTTGTGGTAAAGACCAATTTGAACAATCAATATGGAACCATTCTTCAACTTGGCGTGTCTCTTTGTTATAAACCCTTTTGGTTGTCGAATTTGCCACATACCCTAGAAAAATCCCTTCAATAGCCTTTGCACTGAATTTTGTTGGGACATCTCGAATCTTCAGTAGGGTACACGGATTACCAAAAGGTAGTAAGTATGCCAGATTCGGCTTTCGATTATTTAACAATTCATAGCAAGTCTTGTTATGTCGCTTGACGGTCAAGACCCTGTTCAAAACATGACACGCAGTATTCACAGCTTCAGCCCAAAAGGTGACCGGAAGCTTAGAATCTGCAAGCATCGTGCGAGCTGTTTCGACCAACGTCCTGTTCTTTCGTTCAGCGACACCGTTTTGTTGAGGAACATATGGCGCACTGAATTCATGATGAATTCATTTTTGTAAATAGAATAATCCCATTTTGCTGTTCTTAAATTCGCTGCCATTGTCACTCCTGATTCTTCTGACTTTCAGATTGAATAAATTCTCCAAACCCAGGATTAAGTATTGTACCAACTCAGTGGTTTCAGCTTTAGAAGAAAGAAACTTAACCCATGAAAATCTGGAGTAATCATCAGTTACGACCAAGCAGTACGATTTCCCACCAATGCTCCTAATACTGATAGGACCGAACAAATCCATATGCAGCAACTCCAAAGGAGTTACGATAGAATTCGTCGATTTCGATTTGTGAGATTTCTTTCTTTGCTTCCCCTTCTTGCACGGAATACAATCATCAGGAACTGAGAATTTCATTTTCGGAATACCAAGCACAAGATCGTTCCTAACAATGTAGTTCATCTTCCTGTAGTTAATGTGAGCTAACTTCCTGTGCCACAATATTGAATCAGATTCCGACGCCTTGGAGAGTAAACATGTTGGAATTGAATCCGTTGTAGTGGCGACACTCATGTCAAGGACATTCGTGTCATTTTTCCTTGGAGCCTTCATGAGAATCCATTCATCAGGAATCACAAAACCCGGTTTCAGAATATAACATTCATGATCGTTGAAATGGAACGAAAACTTCTTGTCACAGACTTGTGATACGCTTAGAAGATTGTGTTCCAGCTGCTCAACATAATTCACCTTTTCAAATTTTACTTTATCATTCTTTAACGTTCCCTGGCCTGTTATGTACCCGCCTTTATTACCCGCAAAAGCGACATAACCACCATCAATTTTAATCACATCCTCAAGCAATCTCACATTCCCTGTCATATGTCGAGAGCAATCACTATCCACATACCATGTATTGTTGATAGTCCTCCTTGGTTGTCCCTACATAAACAACGAGAATCATTTAGAAAGTGGAACCCAAGCCATCGTGGTCTTGGGTCGTCCGGATTGATCAAAATAAACAACTTCTTGTAATTTACAATCAATTTTATCATTCACTTTTGGAACAGAAGTTTGACAAACAGACCTTTTCAAAAAAGAACCATTTTTATTATTTTGAAAAACATTATTTGATATATTATTGTCAGATTCAGATGTTTCCAAAATTTTCTTTAATTTTCTGTTTCTTCTTCTTCTTTGAGGTCTTGACAATTTAACCTCCTGAAAAGAATCTTTTGAAATCCCAACTTTTGGAATCTCAAGTTTCTCTTTGCATACAAATGATTTAGCATTCAATGTATTCTGTTGTTTAAATCCAGGGGATTTAACAAAAGATCGACCAGGCATATTTTTCTCCAAAATAGAAGACGACTTTCCCTCATCTTTTCTTTTCAGAATCTTCACCACTTTCGGTTGTGAAGGAACAGTCTTCATTTTACCCTGATTCTTGTATGGACAATTAATCAAAATATGACCAGCCTCATTGCAATGAAAACACACTCTTCTTTCTTGATAACTTCTTAAATAAGATGTTTTCTTTGAATTTGAAGAACCATCAGAAGAATAAGCTTCAGAGGAATGCCCAGAACAATTTATCGGCTTCTTTGGAACATAAGTCTGTTTTGGCACCTTTGAAGAATTCACCTTTTGAAAACCAGCCGCCACAAACCCACTTGACTGTAAGATTGGAGAAAGTTTAGTTGGAACCACTTTCACCTCTTCAGGTTCAGTCAAAATGCACCTATCCCGAGTAACATTCTTCACAACCTTTGGTTCCTCAATTTTAACTTCTCTCGGAATGCCTTCAACCATTGAATCATCAAACAGTTCATCCTCTGTATCAGAATCATACACCATGTCTTCACCCGTCACTGGATTCACTTTTAATACTGTCTTGGGATCAATCTCCTCTTCATGAATGATTTCAGGCTCAACCACATAATTCGCATTGAACGGTGGAGGAACAAACCCAATACCGGCAACTCTTTTTGTGGGATCAGCATTGAAATAATCCAAAACTACAGATGAATTCTCAAACTGTTCCAGTTTTCTATGTAATTTTATCACCTCAGATTCTTTTTCAGAAATCTCCTTGTTCTTTTGGGCAACAACTTCATTACGTTTTTCAATTTCAGCATAAGCCATATCTAGATGATAAACCTGTTCTTTGTATTTTAACCCAAGAGAATTTAAGTCTCTTTTTAAAGACTCAATTCTATCAATGCACAGTTTATCATTATCTTTCAGTTTCTGATTAACTGAATGCATTGATTTCATGTCACAAATCAAGTTTGTGTTATCATCCATGACTTTTTGCAGTTTATCTTTAACAGAAATGCAATTAGAACAGTATATATGACAAACAGAGTATTTTACCTTAGACGGATTAGACATGTCTGCCATGAATACTTTGGCAATTGCAATGTTCTCTGACTCATCACCAACTGAAGCATTTTCTGTAAGAACAATTTCTTCCTCAGCAACTCCTGACACAGCATCAGAATCAATACTTTTCCCTCTTTCTTCCTCATCATCAACACTTGGAACACTATCACCATCACACGAATCATCACTTGAACTTTCATCATCAGTAGACTCTTCTGGTTTTTCTGAATGAATTTCTGCAACAAAAGCCTGACTCACAGCACCCACCAAATCTTCCAGATAAATGCCCCAATCATAGTTTTTGTCGTTTTGAGCAACTAAAGCTGATGATGCAGATGCATGATTTGTATTACCAGAAGGACCATGATTTTGATTACCGGATGAACCATGTGACTGATTCCTATTATGCTGAAAGTTAGACTGCTTCTTTTGAGAATCAAATTCTACCTTTGGTTTCACACACTCCTTAGCAAAATGACCATATTCTTGGCAGTTGTAACACCTAACTTTGCTCTTATCAAAACCCATACGCGATCGACTATTTGAACCAATATATTTTCTGCCAGTTCTCTTCAAGAAATCTTTAGCTTGTCGCATTAACATGGCCATATTCCATTGGATATTCATTTCTTCTAAATCAACAGGGTCAATTTGTCTGAAATCTTCTTCTATTACTTCAGGATCATGTATTTTACCTCCAATGAAATTTTCATATAATGCCATGAATGAAGAAAACATAGCAAGATAATCATCAGCTACTTTCTGATTCACATTAGATCCAGATGATGTTGAAGCTGTAGTAGCAGAAAATCTAGAATGGCTTGAATGACCAGAATAAATTGGAACTCCAGAACACTGATCATTTGAAGACTTTTGAGCATCACCAGTAAAGAATGCCACTCCAGTACCAGATTTACCAGCAGATTTGGCAAAATACATTGAGGGATCCTGGATATGCTCCATTTTAGTCTCTTTCTTCTTCATATTCATGTCATGTGACTGAATCTTCCCTAAGACTTCTTCAAGAGACATGGTTTTGTACTTAACATTTTCTTTGATCAAAACCGTATACGCATCAAACTTTGATGGTAACGCCTCCAAAAATTTATCATTGATTTCCTCAGTCGCATATACCACAGATGCACTAGCCAGTTCACTAAGAAGATGATAGAATCTTGTAGCAAGATCATCCAAAGATTCATTTTGAAAATGTTTAAAGACTAGGAACTGCTTCTTTAGTAACTCTTTTCTACTCTTCTTCACATCCAAACTCCCTTCACACCTTTTCTGTAATGCTTCCCACAGTTGTTGAGAAGACTTGAACTGTTTAAAACTGTGATATATTTCCTTTGGAAGAGACATAGAAATGCTAGCCATTGCTTTCTTTTCTCGATCAAATAACATCTTCTCTTCAGTAGTTAATGCTGATACTGGCTTCGGAACATCATCATTTCCCATCCATGAATACGTAGGATGCGTATATCCTTCCAAAATCGGAATCCACAAACTAGTATCGGTAAAAGATACAAACTGGTCAAATCGATCTTTCCAATTTGAATAATCAGCTAGATTCAACAACTTCGGAGGTTTTTGAGATGTACCAATCTCATTGTCATAATTGAACATGTTTGTGACTTGAACCATATTTGCCATGTTAAAAAAAAATTTCTGAAAAATTTTCCAAGTATTGAGCAGTCTTACCCTCAGGAGAACTTAATAAGTTCGCTTTAGTGAGTACTAAGCGAACTTGAGATCAGGCGAACAAGACAAGTTCGCTTAAGGAGGAAATCCGGTAAGTTCGCTTAACAACTAAGTTCGCTTAAAATGTGAGAAGCGAACTTAATAAGTTCGCTTGCTAAGTTCGCCTGCACAGGAACTCAGCAAGTTCGCTTAAACTGCTGTAACAAACTCAGAGGAATCTTTTCTCAAACACAAACCAAGAACTTCAAAAATCATGATTTCTCAGTGAATTGATGGAATTTAAGGAAATTGAACCGTAGGATTATGAATTTTATCAAATAGAACAGTTCTATCGGGCTAATTTCATCAAAAACACTTCCAAAAACACGAATTCAGCAGAGAATAGATCTTCAAGAACTTGAAAAACTCCATTGTTGCAGAAAATTCAAAAATGTTGAATTTCTTGTCGAATTGTACACAAAAACCGTCACTAATCACCGAGAATCGTACTTAATTCATGAGCATAAGCTCTGATACCACTTGTAGGTCCAGGTAACTCAACTACTGATCGAACTCGTGATATGACGTTGCTATAACAGGAAGTGCGGAATCCTTCATGTTAACATTTGCATACTAACCGACAATTCAAACAACACGCGTAAATAAACTTCTCGTTATACTCAGATTCACAATGGTTTACAGACTTAATCAGACAATTCTAGTTCTCTCTGTTCTATTCTATATCTAATGACTCTGTAAACACATATATATAGAAACTAACTTCCTGTAAGCGAACTTTATTAAGTTCGCCTGAAACAAACTAAGCGAACTTAACAAGTTCGCCTCAGTTAGACCTAGGCGAACTTATTAAGTTCGCCTCTGATAGACTAGGCGAACTTAACAAGTTCGCCTCTAGGCTCACTAGTAAAAACACTTAGCAACTTTATACATTTACATATAAAAAACATAAAGACATAAAATCTAACTATTACAAGCTTTTGTCATTACAAATCTATGTGCTAACAGTAACTCACTACGTAACACTGGCGGTTCTAGAGCCGATAATAACAACACTGACCACTACAAGAAGTTCACCAACTCCAAGCCCGCTGATTATAATGGTATTGAAGGAGCAACTGGGCTGCTCCAATGGATTGAAAAAGTTGAATCTGCTCTGGACATGGCTGAGAGTCCAGACAATCTGAAAGTTAAGTTTGCCGCAAGCACATTTCAGAAACGGGCTCTTACTTGGTGGAATGCCCAAATCAGGGTTAAGGGAAGAAACGTAGCTCTAGCCTTGCCTTGGAATGAGTTTAAGGAGTTGCTCATTAGGGAATTCTGCCCGAGTAATGAACTCAAGAAGATAGAGATTGAGTTTTGGAACCATGAGATGGATGGTGGTGAGCATGCAGCCTACACCGAACGTTTTCATGAGTTCAGTATTCTAGTGCCACATATGGTTACACCGGTTAGCAGACAGATTGACCGGTACATTACTGGTTTGAGCCCTCTAGTCCGAATCCCTACCTTATCTAGTTCACCCACTACTTTGGAGGAAGCAATCCTATTGTCTGCTAATATCACTAACGATCTGGTTAAGTCGGGAGCTCTGGTTAGGAAGGGTTCTAAGAAGGTGAATGCTGAAAGCAAGAAGCCTGACCGTAACTATAACAAGAAACAAAAGACTGCCAAAGGGTTTGCTATGGTAACTCCTGCTACACCGGTAAACCAAGCTGCTCATGCTCCTCAGGCCTATGTGAAGAAGCCTTATACAGGGAATACGCCTAAGTGCCCTTTTCATCACTTCGGAGAGTGTCGCAAGTGTACTAACTGCGGCCGACTTGGTCACGTATTCCAAACTTGCAAAGCTCCGGCTGCCACGGCTAACAACAATACTCTTGTGACAGCCATCACTGCTGCTACTGCTGGAAATAACATTCTTCGAGCTTGCTATGAATGTGGTGACCCAAGTCATTTCCGGAATTGTTGTCCTAAGCTGCATCTGAACAATGCCAACAACCCCACTGCTAATGGACGAGTTTTTGCTATTGGAGCAACCGAAGCTCGGCAGGATCCAAACATTGTTACGGGTATGTTTCTCATCAATCAACACTGTGCTTCTATCCTATTCGACACCGGAGCGGACAAAAGTTTTGTCTCAACCGAGTTCGAATCTTTGCTTAGCTCTAACTTTGTTAAACTAGATACTACTTATTCTGTTGAGTTAGCTAATGGAGATCTAATACATACCAATACTATTTTCCGAGGTTGTACTTTAACACTTGACGATCATCCGTTCTCAATCGATCTTATCCCTATCTAACTTGGAACCTTTGACATAGTGGTAGGAATGGATTGGCTATCTACCAACCATGCTGAGATCATTTGTGCTGAGAAACTAGTCCGTATTCCCCTTAAATCTGGAGATACTTTGACTATCCATGGAGAGAGGTCTGGGAAGAACTTAAAGATCATTTCATCTATGAAAGCCTGTAGCTTGCTGAGAAAACCCACTACTATGGAATTCTTGGCCCACGTTGTGGAAAAGAAGACTCAAGGAAAGAAATTGCAAGATGTCCCTATCATTAAAGACTACCCAGAGGTCTTTCCTGATGATTTGCCCGGACTACCTCCTATCCGACAAGTCGAGTTCTGGATTGACCTTGTACCTGGTGCAACACCTATTGCTAAATCCCCTTACCGCTTATCCCCGTCAGAAATGAAGGAGCTATCCAATCAGCTTCAAGAATTATTAGATAAGGGATTTATCCGATCGAGTTTCTCACCTTGGGGAGCTCCGGTTTTATTTGTCAAGAAGAAAGATGGATCCTTTCGGATGTGCATTGACTATAGAGAGCTCAACAAACTAACCGTCAAGAATCGGTATCCACTACCAAGGATTGATGATTTGTTTGATCAATTACAAGGAGCCTCCTGTTTTTCAAAGATTGATCTACGCTCTGGTTATCATCAACTTCGAATGAATGAAGAAGACATACCCAAAACCGCCTTTCGAACCCGCTATGGACACTATGAGTTCGTAGTTATGCCATTTGGACAAACTAATGCACCCGCGATATTCATGGACCTCATGAACCATGTTTGTCGACCTTACCTAGATAAATTCGTCATTGTTTTCATAGATGACATCTTGATCTATTCCCGAACCAAGACCGATCATGACAAACACCTCAAACTTATCCTTGAGCTTATAAAGAAAGAGCAACTCTATGGTAAGTTCTCTAAGTGTGAGTTTTGGCTTAGTGAAGTTCAATTCTTTGGTCATGTGATCAATGACAAGGGTATCCATGTTGACCCTGCCAAGATTGAAGAAGTCAAGAACTGGAATGCACCAAAGACTCCCTCAGAGGTTCGCTCATTTCTGGGTCTAGCGGGGTACTATCGAAGGTTCATCTCGAAATTTTCGAGAATTGCTCTGCCACTCACTACTCTGACTCAGAAAAACCATACTTTTGACTGGGGACCAAAACAGGAAGACGCGTTCCAGTTGCTTAAGCAGAAGTTATGTGATGCACCCATTCTGACTTTACCATATGGCAATGAGGACTTTGTTGTGTACTGTGATGCATCCAACCAAGGCCTAGGTTGTGTCCTTATGCAACGAGAAAATGTCATTGCATACGCATCGAGACAGCTTAAGATCCATGAAAAGAACTACACTACTCATGATCTTGAGCTAGGTGTTGTAGTGTTTGCTTTAAAGATTTGGAGACATTACTTATACGGTACGAAATGTGTTATCTACACCGATCATAAAAGCTTACAACACATATTCGATCAGAAGGAGTTAAATATGAGACAAAAGCGTTGGGTGGAACTACTAAATGACTATGATTGCGAGATTCGCTATCACCCGGGTAAAGCTAACGTAGTAGCCGACGCTCTCAGCAGAAAGGAAAGAATCAAACCCTCACGCACTCGTGCGATGGGAATGATTATACATACTAGTCTCAAAGCCCAAAACCTTCTAGCCCAAAGGAAAGCACTTGTCAGGACGAATCTAAATGATGAATTGGCAAGTATTGCTGAACATCAGTTGGAGTCCAAGACCGATGAAATTCTTTACTTCATGGGTCGAATGTGGGTTCCTAATTTTGATAATCTCCGAGAACTTATCCTAAATGAAGCTCACAAGTCTCACTATTCTATTCATCCAGGTTTCGATAAGATGTACTTAGATCTGAGGAAATGTTATTGGTGGCCTAGAATGAAGAAAGACATAGCTCTGTATGTTGGAAGATGTTTGACCTGTCAAAAAGTCAAAGTTGAGCACCAAAAACCATCAGGCCTACTCGAGCAACCCAAAATCCCTTAATGGAAATGGAATAGATTTCCATGGATTTTATTACTAAGCTTCCTAAAACCTCTGGTGGGCATGACTCAATTTGGGTCATAGTCGATCGCCTGGCTAAATCCGCCCACTTCCTACCGATCCGAGAAGACTATAAAATGGAGAGGTTATCCAAGATCTATATCAATGAAATCGTAGCTCGTCATGGTGTTCCACTGTCCAACATCTCTAACCGAGACAGTCGGTTTACGTCCAGGTTCTGGAAATCTTTACAGAAATCCTTAGGAACAAGTGTGAATCTTAGCACGGCTTATCACCCTCAGACTGATGGCCAAAGCGAACGAACCATACAAACTCTTGAGGACATGCTTCGAGCCTGTGTCATCGACTTTGGTGGAAGTTCGGATAATCACTTACCTCTGATAGAGTTCTCATACAATAACAGTTATCACACCAGCATTCAGTATGCACCATTTGAGGCCTTATACGGAAGAAAATGTCGCACCCCTGTTTGTTGGACTGAAATCGGAGACAACCAGATAACTGGTCCGGAACTTATTCAAGAGACTTCAGATAAAGTATTTCAAATTCAAGATAGACTTAAAGCCGCACGAGATCGTCAGAAGAGTTATGTGGACAATAGAAGAAAACCTCTTGAATTCCATATTAGTGATCGTGTTCTACTTAAAGTTTCACCTTGGAAGGGAATTGTCCGATTCAGGAAGAAGGGTAAACTAGCTCCTAGGTATGTTGGACCATTCGAGATCCTGGAAAGGATTGGTCCAGTAGCCTACAAACTTCAGCTACCGCAAGAACTTAACTATATCCATGACACTTTTCATGTGTCTAATCTGAAGAAGTGTCTAGCTGACGGCACTTTGCACATTCCTTTGAATGAGATCCGCATCGATAACCAACTGCACTTCGTTGAAGAACCTACTGAGATTATGGATTGTGACATCAAGAAACTGAAGCGAAGCCGTATTCCAATTGTTAAAGTTCATTGGAATTCTAAGCGTGGTCCTGAGTTCACCGGGGAACGTGAAGACCAGATGAAACTCAAATACCCTCATCTATTTCAGGATAGCACAAACTCTACAAGTTGAATTTCGGGGACGAAATTCTCTTAACTAGGGGAGACTGTAACATCCTTGATTTTTCCATAATATTTATGTAACCTTTTAGTGATACTATTGATTCCTTATGCATTCCTGAAACTATTTCGATCTATAAAAACGTTAGCATAATTCAATTTCAATACATTGTGATTCTATATATTATCATTTACTATGGTGATTCTATGTGATTCAATGCTATATTATCCTATATCTTGCCTAATGTAGTAACTTGGATGCTTTAAACCCTAATAAAAAAAAAAAAAATTTATGAAAAGTCTCTATTTTTAGAAACCTAAATTTAAACTTAGAAGGTCAAAAATTTCATATTTGTAACTACAAGGTTCATTGTATAACATTTTATAAAATCCAATATTTTAATGATTATTTATTTAAATCTTTTTATGAAACTGAGATTTTATATTTGTTGGAAACTCTATATTAATATATATATTCTTTTATTTTAAACAATAATTATCCTAAACCTATTAAACATTTTATATAATTCAACATATAACTAACACTTGTAATCATTATGGACTTGTAATTATCTAGTCATGAATGTTATTAAATCCTTAAAAAATAAATGTCCATATTTTTTAAAAACTTACGATTCTTTTATACATATATAAATTGATGGGAATTAAACCTCTTAATTATCCATGAATATTATTAAACCTTTTATTAAAGCTAACTAGTAATTATCTAAAACTTAACCAACTATAATTCTATCCTAACTAACAACTCATGATTCTATCCTAATCTCCCCATATCCATCGGAATTTTATAAAAATTAACCTATTCTTTTATAAAAATCCTAGTAACTAACTAATCCTATTTGCTAGTATCTTTTAGCTCCTAATACAATCCTAATCCTAATCCAACTAGAACTCCTCATTTTTCTCTAAATCCTAACCTATAAATAGAGGCCTTGTTTCTCCCTTTTCTTTACACCATTCTTGTGAAATCTAGAGCCCCAAGGCTGCCCAAAGTCGTTTCCCTTGCCCCCTCTTTGAAGATCCAAAGTTGTTCCTTATTCACAAGTAAGTTCTAGTCATCATGTTCTTGGTGTTCTTAAATTTTTATCTTTGATTAATTCAATGTTTTTATAAAAACAACTTTAGATCTACGATTCTCTAACACTTACATGTTATAATCATAGATCTAGGCTATCAAAGCTTGATTTAATCAACAAAAATAAAAACTTTTCTCTAAAACATAAAAACTATAATGCTGAATTTTTGATTGATTCTTCACCCTATCTTATCGGGGCCATAACTCACTCAAAACAGAACTTTTTCACGCGTTTCTTTTTTTGAAAATCAAGTTTAAGGTCTAACGGTCGAAACGCCTACTCGCACGTCTTCTGGTTCATAGTTTAAGTCCCTCAAACAGCCCGCGCAAGATCGGTGCGCAAAGCTGTCAAAAGCTGTCAAAAACCCCTTTTTTTGCAAACTTTCATGATATTCATAATTTTTATAAAAGATACGAATTTTATTATAAAATAAGTGATTTTAACATGTTATAAGTTATAAAAATACAGAAATTTATGATACTCATAAGTCTTTTAATCACATTCAAACTTTTTTTTATATAAAAATCTAAGCTTTGATTCATTTTTACTCTCTATCCATTCTTGAATCATGTTTGTATTCAAACTCTCTACTTTTTCAATTATAGTCCTATAATATTCAACTTATTCATTTTAATCCCAACTAAAATCATATTTACACTTTAGCCCTACACTTTCTAAAGTTACCAAATAAACCCTAAACTTGGTCTAGTATATCAATAGAGTAACCATCCAACCGGTATGTAGTTATCTGACAAGCAGAAAGTTCTGGCTAGGAAAGACGGGGTCTTGATCCAACCAACTCTTTCCTGGGAACGCTTCTGTTGGAGGTACTACTCTGGGACGATAACCACTCTAGTATACGACAACCACTTTCCTCTATTTACAATATCAACCTTTATCTATTCTAAACTTAAATTCTAAAACTAACTTGCACTATAACTTACTTAGGGTTTAATCCTTAAGGCATTCTCGTAACCAAGTTACTACCATGACAAGATTCTGCCCACCTACTTCAAGGTAAGATACATAGCCCCTTTTACTTTTTATCGTTGGGGTGGAAACATGCTCGTATATCAAAGGTTGTTCAAACTATATCAAACTCAAATACTACTTTTGCAATTTCAATAACAACTTTCTATACTTGTAAACTTAAACGGTTTTATACACACTCTACAACCATTAACTTGGGATAAGCCAACGGGAGTAAGTCATAGATCTATGGGCCTGACATGCCGATCTAGTTCTTGAGTTGACGAGATACGATATCAACTTGAGACTAGATATACAGAAACTGCAAAACTTGTTATTCATGCTATATCAATTCTATGGGAACCCAATCTTGTCATTAGGTTTGGTTGAATCGATGTATAAAAGTTTTTTTACTTGTTATTGAATCTTGTTTATGAATTGCAAAAATCTTCATTATCTATACTATGTAATTACTTAAACCTATATTCTCACCGGCTTTATAGCTGACATATTTTAGCATGTTTTTCAGGTACTAATAACTAGGTTGCTGTTACAATCACGCTAGGACATCGAGACTTGGCTCTAGGAGATTTAGTTATTATAAAGTTTAATAAGGACTATTTGTTTATCTATTTTATTGGGTTGTGTGTTTTTAAAACAATGTAATGCAATTATTCGGTTAATTTAATAGTATTTCTTTTAATCATTGTGATGATTTCAATTCGTCACCCCTCGCGTAAATTCCGCCATCGGTGGGGGTGTGACACAAGCAGACTTATCAGTTTGGACCTTCTCCCCCTGAGCATCAGTACGCTCTAATAATTGACTAACAAGGATCTGCATCTCAGCAATCACCTTGTTCTGATTATTTATAGTCAGTGTACGTTGAGCTTCACTCTCAATCAACACATCTACCTGAGTTTGTAACCCTGAAACCTGTGTTTACAAAGCCTGAAGTCTCTCATCACGAGGATCTCTTGTAGATGGACCAACTTCATCAACCACTTTGGATACAGTAGGAGTAGCCTGAGGAGTATTAGATTGCGAAGGAATAGGAGTTATAATCAAAGAATCTACAAACTCTCTATCCTCTTGTGCAGAATGTGCAGCTTGAATAGTCGAAGCCATCCGTTTAGGACCTTTAGCTGCCGGAGCTTCATCACCCTCAGAACTAGAACTTTCATCTTGTAACTTTCTCTTGGCAAGTACTGCATCGGTAGGAGGACCACTTACAGACTTGCATCTTGGTACCTTCACTTTCTTTTTACCAAGAGATTTTTTACGTTTATCATAAACATTCATAGTTACCCTAGGAGCTTTAGCCAACTGAGCATAGTGCTCAGGACCGAAATCCTGGGAACTCTCATCTTGCTCAGCTTCACTAGATCCAGAAAAACTAGTGCTTGTATCTTTAACCACTACTTGTTCTCCCTGAGGTTCATTCACATTAACATTCATTTGATTATCATCTCCATCATTTCCACCATCATCATCATCATTATCATCACCACCATCATCATCAGCATTGTCATCACCAACATCATCATCATAACCACTCTCACTATATCCAGATTTCTCATCTTCACCTTCACCATTATCTTCCTCTTCCTCTTCCTCTTGATCATCAGCATGAGGTAATTCTAAAGCTGGATCATCATGAATCCAGTTGCTGTTTGGCGGTGCAACATAACCAGGATTGATTATGTGCCCAAACAAAGGAGTAGCCACTGGAATCAAAGCAGGATTTTGTTGTTTAATATTCAAACAGTCTGTGAAAATCCTCTTTGTCATTGGTGTAAGGGTCAGTCTTGGGTTCACCAGTGGTAGATCAGGAATTAGATGATTCAGAATGACCTGCAAGAATCTAGGGTACATTAAGAAACCCTGACCCTCAGGTGGTGTAATTTTCATCACAAGCTCTCGGTAAATGTATAAAGCAAAGTTGAACAGCTTATTCAGAGTTAAAGCCACCATAGCAGCTTGTAGAGATGTTTTCAAGCCATCAGTTCCAGCTTTCCTTGGAGATAAGCACTGAATAGTTACATGCATGAAGTACCTCCACTGCCCCACAAGACCTCCTTTCCTTGATTGAGAATCATTTGGTCTGCCTCTATACCCCATTCTTTTAAAACAACCCATAATTATGGTATTCAGCAATCCGATAGGGTCATTATTCTCTCCACCCAACGCCAGAGCTGTACGGATGTCTTGCACAGAAATGGCAATCTCTTGATTATGTATTGTAGCTCGGATCACATGAGGTTCAACATTTGTATCTTGCTGTGTCGTTTCCCAGAAATGTTGAATGTATTGCAAGCTAAGATGTGGATTTACTGAAAGTGCAACATTTATTCTTGACCAGTTCAGAAAATTTATTATTTCTTGATAATTTGCCGCTTCTGCCAACTCCGGATCAAGTAAAGCCACCTGATTATGCTTATATTCCACACGACAATCCAAGACCTGCTCAGAACATAGGATTAGACAACGACAATTTTCAAACACAAACACAAAATACAAATAAAAGTAAAAAAAAACAAATATAAAAATAAAATAAAAAATCGCAAGTTTGAAAATTTTTGTCAAGTCTTTTTCAACACTGAACCCCTAGGCGAACTTAACAAGTTCGCTTAGAGTTACAAGAGGCGAACTCGTTAAGTTCACCTGGTCATATTCGCTAGAACCCTTGAACAGTCACATAATTCTAACTTGATAAATTTGATGTTATAAACAAAAATGAAACACATCAACCAACTCGCCAACACTCGATTAAGTCATATGAACATCCAATTTCAGATTTTATTCACAAAACTATGATGAACATTCGAAGGCGACAGTCGCGATGAAGACCGAGATTAAAAACGATGATTCTGATCAAATTGATGGATGAAATGGGGTGATTTTACCTTCTATAGAATCGCAAACTGATAATGAATAGAAATCAGGAACAAATAATTCACCCTCTCACTTTAGAATTCAAGTTTTAAAAATTGCACAAGTAGACCAAATTCGCCGGTCAAGTTCGCACAAGTCAAAGATATGTGAGATAGGTCAAGTTTGCTGAGATCTACATATACCAATTTGATTAAGTTCGCTAAATTAAGTGAACTTAATAAGTTCGCCACCCAGGCGAACATATTAAGCGAACAAGACAAGTTCGCCTAATCCAACACTTAGCCAAAAATTTGAAAATTTTCATTTTCCAACCTTTCCGACAATCCGATCATCATGCAACCTGTAAAGCAACTTAATCCACAAAATTAAGAATTTTTCATGGAAGAAAGAAACAAAATCTTTTTGGATTTTTCTTATAAAGCTAAATGAACAAATAAAGAACATATTTATGGATTTTTCAGAATTTATGCTAAAATACACTAAAATCTTTTTGGACTTTTTCTTAATGAATTAAAGTAGTAAAAACTAAAAACAACTAAAATGAAAATCTTTTTGGTTTTTCTCTATGCATACAGAATCACATATTTTTGGTCGAACACTACGAGTAAGAATATCATATCAGTATCTTTGATGTATCACACACACATTCTAAATATAAAATTCCCTAGCAGATCTAATGGTTGACTTATGACATTCTGCATATTCACAGATTTTGGCTTAGCAAACAAGCAACTTGTGCTGCATTCTATGACATCTCAGCAAATAATCTCTCAGAACTAACACTTCACATTTTCATAAACTATCAATTCTATTGAAATTTCTATTCATATATCAGCTCACACAAATCTTCACAACTTTCTTTTTCTTGATCTTTGCATCAATTTCTTTTTCATATCTTTTCATTTTGATAACTACTTGACATTTTTTTATGAAATGATATTCGATAAACTTCAAAGTAAACAGGATCAAATCATGACATGCTAACTTATTTATACCAAATTTGCAATAAACTACATGTCAATTCAAGTTGTCAGCATTATAAGATTTGAAACTATAAGCGTTTTTATTCCACCTTGTGAGTTAGTACCATTTATATGAAAACAATGTGTACCCCACAAATACGCCAACAGAAATTTAAATTACATTATCTTCAAGACATATTTAGACTTATGCAAAGATTAGATCATTCTCCAGGATGAAACTGTCTCAACTAGCACAAGAAAAGAAATAGATCCCAAGGGATATATAGAATCAGAATTATTCAGAATCGAATGATTCATGTAGCTTGGTTTTGGATGAAGTATCATGATTCAATAGTAACAGTGAGATTGTACTGATGGAATTTTTCAACAATAAGATTGATCAAGGAATCGAATGATTCAATGACATAGGGTAACGTGACCCAACTATTATCCGGATATATTCAATGGAATCAAGATAATTGATCCAAGGGTGAGTATATGTTCTAGCAGATGCTGTCAGAAACATATCTTAGTCCAACTTCACATTGCATGTTTTTTGGGGCATGGGCAGTGAAGTGAACTGAAAAATTGTGCTAATCAATAAAGTTTGATATTGGTTTCTTGAAATGCATGAAGTCTCATATTCTTTAACTAATAATGATCTTTTAACAAACACACCCGGCATACCATGGGTTCAAATCCAATTATGACATAGACCATTATGTTTTCACACTACTAATGGATTAAAAATGCTTCTAGCCAACTGACAATTCAATTTACATGCAAATATCCAAATTAAATTTATATACAGCAATGTCAAGCAGTCATGAAGCTATCATTTCCTGTTTATGCAGACTAAGAAGTTTAGATCAAATCATATACGCACAAACATAAATACAAACACCAGGTAGTCATTCTATGATCATGTGTATGTGATCACCTACTGATGTACTATCATTTTTTTTCTTCTCTAACTTCAAGCAGTGCCGATTTTATCTTTTTCAAATTTGTTTGGGTTTCTCAAAAAGCAAGTAAACTAATGGAAAATAAAACATAAAACTATTTACTTTAAATAATCTAGAAAACTTAAAAGAAAAACTTTCATGAAAAACCTTTTTGAAAACTTTTGTCAAGTTGGATTAAGCATACCAATCATATGAGTAAGAAATTCAAACCGTGTACGATCGAATGCTTTGGTAAACAAATCAGCAAAATTGTCATTCGTATGGACTTTCACCAACTCAATCAGCCTCTTTTCTGCACAATCACGAATGAAATGATGTCGAATCTCAAGGTGCTTTGTCTTTGAGTGTTTCACAGGATTTATTGTAATCGACATGGTGGCTGTGTTATCAATCATCATTGGTGTCCCTGTGAAGTTCAAACCATAATCCCTCAACTGCTGTTGAATCCATAGAATTTAGGAACAATAACTGGCTGCTGCAATGTATTCTGCGTCACATGTTGAAATTACAACCGAGGTTTGATTTTTGCATTGCCATGACACAAGCCTATTCCCTAAGAATTGACAACCACTAGACGTCGATTTTCTATCCAAACCACAACCTCCATAATCTGAATGTGTATAAGCTTTAAATTAAAAGTCAGAATTAATAGGATACCACAATCCCAAGTTTGGTTTACCCTTTAAGTATCGAAAGATTCGCTTAACAGCAATCATATGAGATTCCTTTGGTTTAGATTAAAACCTTGAACACAAGCATACTGTAAACATAATATCCAGACGTGACGCTGCCAGATACATTAAAGACCCGATCATTCCTCTATATAACCGACAATCCACCTCTTTCCCTTTCAGGTCAGGATCTAGTTTGTGATTAATCGGAATTGGAGTATTGAATGATGAAGTATTTTCCATGTAAAACTTCTTGAGAATATCAGCAACATATTTCGTTTGATTTATGTAAAAACCATCTTCCTTTTGGTCAACTTGAAGACCCAAAAAGAACGATAATTCTCCCATGCTGCTCATCTCGAATTTCAACTTCATCACTCTTTCAAAGTCTTTACACATATTGACATTCGTCGATCCAAAGAATATGTCATCCACATAGATCTGAACAAGTAATATATCTCCCCCTGCTTTTCTGATGAAAATGGTGGAGTCAATTTGACCACTCTCAAATCCATTCTCAAGTAGATGCATCGACAAAGTTTCATACCAAGCACGAGGAGCCTGATGAAGACCATATAAAGCCTTTTCCAATTTAAAAACCTTTTCAGGATACTTGGGATCTTCAAAACCAGGCGGCTGTTTTACATGAACATCTTCCTTTACCTTTCCATACAGAAAAGCACTTTTGATATCCAATTGAAAAACTTTGAAACCCTTGAAAGAAGTATATGCTGGAAATAATTTGATCGCCTCAATCCTCGCAACTGGAGCATAAACTTCGGTGTAATCAACTCCCTCTTGCTGATTAAATCCTTGAACAACAAGTCTTGCCTTATTGCTTACCACAACACCACGATCATCACATTTGCATTTGAATACCCACTTTGTGCCAATGGATCTTGAGCCTTTGGGTAAGTCAACCAAGTCCCAAACACGAAACTTATCAAATTGAGCTAATTTCTCTTGCATGGACTCAATCCAACAATCATCATCTAAAGCTTCAACCACATTTTTAGGTTCCGTTTGAGAAATGAAGCAAGCATGCAAACACGTCTCCAAGATACCTGTATCAAAAATTTGAGCATACAAACATGAATTTTCAGCAAGTGTACGATGTCTCGTTTGAACACCTGCATTCAAATCACCAATAATATTGTCAGTGGGATGGTGCTTATACACACGGGATTGGGAAAGTATCAAGATTAGAAGGCAACTCCCCCTCAAGCGATGTCGGTGCTGATGAATCATCAACTATGTTCTGAATGTCGTTAGATGATTCTTGGAGCACAGCTTCATCATCTTCACTGTCACTGTCTTATGTTGTTCCCAAAATTGTAGCGACATTCAGGTCAACCAGAGAAGTACCCACAATCGGAATAACCTAACGTGGATCGACAATTGAATCATCATTGCAGTAGGACTGATAAAACATTGTTGCTTCAGCTTGAGAAACTATAGGAGGATCATTGAAAGATCTAAATAATGCATCATAAACGAACACCCAAGAGGGAGCTTTTGCATCCTGAGGAACAAAATGAATATCACAGTCAACATCAAACCATTCCTCTATTTGACGTGATTCTTTGTTAAAGACTCTCTTGTTATGAGAATTTGCAACATATCCCAAGAAAATTCCCTCATTTGCTTTAGAGCTGAATTTAGTAGGAACATCACGAGTCTTCAACAAGGTACATTGATTCCCAAAGGGCAAAAGATACGCCAAATTAGGTTTTCGATTGTTCAGCAATTCATAACAAGTCTTGTTGTGTTTCTTCACGGTCAAAACCCTATTGAGAACATGACAAGCTGTATTCACTACCTCTGCCCAAAAAGTGACGGGCAACTTTGAATCATATAACATAGTACGAGTCGTCTCAATAAGAGTTCGATTCTTTCGCTCAGCAACACCATTTTGTTGAGGAACATAAGGAGCATTGAATTCATGATGGATACCTTTCTGTAAACAGAATAAACCCATATTTCCATTCTTGAACTCTGTGCCATTATCACTCCTACTACTATAAAATAGACCTTTAATGACACGCGAACGATGACGCGCATAAACGTGTGTCATCTTTTTGGTATCATTCTAACAAAAGTGGGCTTTAATGACACGCGAGTTATGACACGCAAAAATGTGTGTCATCTGTTAATGTCATATTAAAAAAAACACGGGGTATACTTTTTCAATACGCGTGTCATCTTATATCTGCCATCTTATATTTTAACCTATCCCGCTCTTATACCTTTGCGCACTTCTTTTCTGAAAACCTAACACCATAGGCAAACTCATTCTCAATTCCTCTGAAAACCCTAAAACATGATTACGCTAAAAACCCTAACACCAGAGGCGATTTGAAGGAAACCGACAGTGATTCAAACTCTATAGGCGATTTGACAGTGACGGCAAACTCATTCTCGATTCCGAGCAATAGGAGGTGACTTCCAAGTATAACACCTGAGAGAGGGTCGGGCAAGCATCCAACTCCACCCGAAGGAAAACCATAGACTGTTGTTAGGGCTTTGAAGGAAACCGACGGTGATTCAAACAGTCCTTCGCTCACATTCATGTATTTTCTATTGTTTACTTTGATTTAGGTTTATGCTTTTGCGATTAGTTGATTTGGAGCTCACTTGGTGTGTTAGGGTTTATTTCTGGTGTGATATTTGGTGATATATACTAACTAACAGTTTACACGATATCTAGAATAGACAAATGAACTGCTGACAGTTGTGTTATCAGTAGAACAAAGTATTCAAATCACTGGTGTTGATTTCATTATGAAAATTCTAATCTAGAGGCTGTTATGAATGTTGGTGCTTGTGCAATAATCATATCTCGAATCAACAGAACATCAAGATTATGGTGATATTTGATAAATCATAACTCCAGCAGGTGAAGATATAAACTTTTGAATATCATGACTTATTATTGTTTCTGATTAAGATAGTGGAAAATGACATTTAATACTCCTGTGAATCGCTAAATCTGATGCTAGAGGTAGGGGAAGACCGATTATATGGACTACTAGTGTGTAAGGTTCATCGAATAAATATGATTGCTATATTCTATGGATATACCACTGTAAGAAATTATGAATATCCGGCACATTACATTCCTATAACTCATTTTGATGGCTTAATCATCATGTTTGATTTTGTTTTCTGTTATACGATTAAAGTAGTAACAAATGCAAATATTCATTAGCTTTCTTATATGATTGTTTTATGTTATATGCTTAAAATAGTAACAAACGGTACCTCATGTTAAAATCATGGATTATGTCGGATAGATTATTAAATGCATATGACGAAGGTGTGGAGGCCTTTTTAGAGTTTGTGCGAAGTAATAATCCAAAACTAGAAGTTATTCCATGTCCTTGCGTAAATTGTGTCAATTTATGTCTCCACTCAATTGACAATGTGCGTTATCATCTGTTTACCCACGGTTTCGATGAAAATTACAAAGTTTGGTCTTTCCATGGAAAAAAAACTTCTCAAGCTTTATTCTAGATGCCCTAATAAATCTATACCTCCTGACTTTGATTATACAAAGGAAATGCTACATGATGCCTTCGCATATGTAGAGAAAGAACCTGATTCATTGAAATCACTTCTTGAAGAATGTGATAAGCCACTTTACGAAGGGTCAAAGTATAATGTACTTAGTGTATTATTGAAATTCCAACATTTGAAGGGTCAATTTGGCTGGTCTGATGCTAGTTTTGATGCTTTGTTGGGTGTCCTAAAAGTGATCTTACCAGTTCCTAATACAATCCCTAGCTCGATATATGAGGCAAAGAAGTTGCTGAAAGGAGTAGGTCTACAATATGAAAAGAGTCATGCCTGTGAAAACGATTGTGTTCTATTTTGGAAAGAACATAAGGATGCTTCTCAGTGTCCAACTTGTGGCACATCTCGTTGGAAGAAGAATACCAAGAACGTCCCTTCAAAAGTTTTGTGGTATTTTCCTCCCATCCCTAGATTTAGAAGAATGTTTTCGTCACTAGAAATTGCACATGACTTAACTTGGCATTCACAAGATCGGGTCAATAACGGTAAGCTAACTCATCCTCATGATTCCCCAACTTGGAAGCTTGTTGACAACACGTGGAAAGAATTCGGAAAAGAAAATTGGAATCTTAGATTAGCCTTGTCCGCTGATGGTATCAATCCTCACAAATCATTAAGTTCCAAGCATAGTTGTTGGCCGGTTATCCTAATAACATATAATCTACCCTCTTATTTGTGTATGTCAAGAAAATTCATGATGTTGACTCTATTGATATCAAGCCAAACCAACCTGGTAACAATATTGATGTCTACTTGGCACCATTGATAGCAAATCTAAAACTCTTATGGGAAACCGGCGTTAAGACATTTGATGCTTATAAGAAAGAATACTTCAATCTAAGAGCAATATTGCTTTGGACTATAAATGACTTCCCAACATATGGTAATCTTTCGGGGTGTGTCACCAAAGGTTATCATGCTTGTCCGGTATGTTCAGAGAATACTTGTTCACAATGATTGCCAAACTCCAAAAAAGTATGCTTCCGTGGTAACAGAAGATTCCTCCCACCCGAACATCCTTTTCGTAAAAGGAAAAAAAAAATTCAACAATCAACAAGAGAACGGTTTTATAAAAAAAACCATTATCTGGTGACGAAATTTGTGACTATCTGGCGGGGTTTGAGAATACATGGGGTAAGAAGAAAACGTCAAAGAAGAAAAAAGAAAGTATCGATGAGAGAGCTAAATTGTGGCATAAAAAATCAATCTTTTTTAAACTTGAATATTGGAAGAAGTTGCTTGTTCGTCATCAGTTAGATGTAATGCACATAGAAAAAAATGTGTGTGAGAGTGTTTATGGGACATTGTTGAATTTGTCTCACAAGACGGAGGATGGGTTAAAAGCACGACAAGATCTTGAGGAGCTCGGCATTAAGCCTGAATTACAAACTCAAGAAAAAGGGAATCGTCTTTGGCTTCCGCCTGCATGCTACACATTAAAAACCTTGGAGAAACATCTATTTTATGATATCCTATCTAACATAAAAGTGCCTGACGGGTATTGCTCCAGTTTCAAGAATCTCGTGTCCGGTGATGTTTCAAAGATGAATGGTTTGAAGCCTAATGATTGTCATGTATTGATGAAACAACTATTTCCTTTTGCAATCAAGGGGGTGTTACACGTGAAAGTGAGGAAAATAATCATAAGTTTGTGTCATTTTTTCAATGAGTTGTGTAGTAAAGTTGTTGATGTTAGTAAGTTAGGCAAGTTGCAAAGTGACATCGTATTAACTTTGTGTTTGTTAGAGAAGTATTTTCCTCCTTCGTTTTTCAATTTCATGCTTCACTTGATGGTGCATTTAGTTAGAGAGGTGAGGTTATGTGGCCCGGTTCATTTTAGGTGGATATATCCATTTGAAAGATACATGAAAACACTCAAATGGTATGTACGAAATCATCATCGACCCGAGGGTTGCATTGCAGAATGTTATGTGGCTGAGGAAGCCTTAGAATTTTGCTCGGACTACTTAAAAAACATGAAATCAATTGGCAATCCTCATGAACATGTTAATGAAAGAATCCGCACCGGCAAGCCTTTATCGCGGGCTACAATCAATGTTGTGGATGCTAAGTCACTTGATCAAGCTCATCTTTATGTATTACGAAACACTGCTGTTGTGGAGTCGTATATTGAGTAAGAATTACATAATACTGCATTTTCTTTGTACTCTATCTAATACATTAAGCTTTTTTCTAACTTCTACTATAATTTAGGCAACATATGCTGGAGTTGAAGGATGTGCCTCTCGAAATAGTACATGGTTGCAAAGCCAACACAGTCGGACATTTATTAGTTGGATTAAGAAAGAGGTTGAAAAATGTTTGGCTAACGGGGAAGATATTTGTTCAAGTGTTCGTTGGTTGGCCAAAGGGCCTAGTTTTGCTGTTAATAAATACGATGGTCTTGCAATAAATGAGTATCAATTCCATACAACATCTCGAGATGAATCTAGAACAACTCAATATAGTGGAGTGTCTTTAGTTGCACATACTATGCAGATTGCTAGTGCAAAAGACGCCAATCCCGTGTATGGCGCTGTTACTTACTTCGGTCGTATAAAGGAGATATGGGATCTTGATTATTGCATATTTACCGTTCTTGTTTTCATGTGTGATTGGGTTGATAGTCGTGGAGTAAAAAAAGATGATTTTGGATTCATAGCACTTCATATTAGCTAGTCAAGCAAAACAAGTTTTTTATGTTCAAGATCAACAAGATGAGAATTTGTCTGTTGTTGGCTTCACACCACATAAGATGTACAAGTATGGAGAAAGTGGTGAAACTGATGATATGTTGGAATTTTATCCTATTGTTGATGTTTCACAAGACTCCGCTTTAGTAGACATTGACGATGATTTTTTGTGTTCACGCCCGGATGACGAGGGGTTTAAATTATAGTTTTTGGTATGTTTTTATTTCAATTATGTCTCAACTAACTATTGTTGGATTCACACCATGTTGTATCTAACTATTTTATTCGAATCATGTTGAAATAGGTTGTTTTTGGTGACATGGAACAAAATTCTGCTTCAGATCATGATGAAGATTCCAAATTACAAAATTCTGCTTCTAAATCACAAAGAGGTCCGGCAATAAAACCAAAAGCTAATAAAGGGAAAGCTATAGTTACTTACAATAAAAGAGGTGTTCCAATTGGAGATGAAGCAAAACAACTCGCTACTTTTGAGGGAATGGCAGCAAGAACTATGGTTCTCATAACTTATGACTCTTGGTTGGACGAACCCAAAGAAACAAAGGAAGATTTATGACAATATATTTTGGTAAGTCTAACATCTAATCTTAACTTATTTTTTTTTTGAAAATAATATTGTTTCTGTTTTATGTTTCAGAAACATTTTGTAGTTGACCCAAACAACCGGAAGCGAAGTCTCCAATCAATTGGGAAAAAGTGGAGAAACTTCAAACATAATCTATACACTAAATTTATTAAGCCAAAGAAAAGTGACCCTGAGGCGTTACTCAATCCTTCTACTATATATCGGTTCTTGAAAAAAGAAGACTGGAAAGTTTTTGTAGCAAAAAGACTTTCAAAAAAGTGGTAGGTTCGTTAAACTTCCGGTGCATGTATTTGTTCAAAGTTCATTAAGTTTTAGAAAAATGCATAACAGTTTAATGTTTCTAATGCAGGATAAAAGTAAGAAATCTAAATATGTCTGTGCACATCATAAATACAATCATCGTTTGAGCAGAAAGGGATATGTCGGACTCGTTGTTGATATTGTATGAATTAAATTAATCAAATAGTTCACATGTATTTGTTTATGTTAATCCACTTTTGTTATTCTTAATCATTTAGATGCAAGAAACCGGCAAGATAGAAGAGGAGATTGATAGGGCAACATTGTGGAAAAAAGCAAGAGAATTGAAAACAGGAAGTTTCGACTCAGATGTCCAAGTGATTGTTGATAAAATTGTAAGTTTTTTTCTATTTAGTTTCGGGGATTACTATTGGACCTTTAAAAGGTCATCCGTTTTGTGTGTTATTCCTTTTTGAACGTTTCTATCCCAATTACAGGATGAGCTACATAATTCAGGATGTTTTGAATCATGTGGAACACATGATGTGCTTACGGAGGCTCTGGGTACTGAGGAACAATGTGGGCATGTACGCGGGATGGGTAAATTTATAACGCCAAACTAGTATTTTTGTGTACCCCGGACTATTAAGGAGTACTTGGTCATTGAGAAGAAGAATGTGGATGAACGGTTCAACAAAATTGAAAAGGATTTAGAGAAACTAAAAAGAGGTACGAATAATGTTTCTGAAGCCGGAAGTTGCCAAATGGGGGGCTATGAAAAAGATTTTGAAGACGAACCACTTGAAGAATCACTTGTATGTCTTGTGTAAAAATGTTTCTTTTTAAAATAATTTCTTTATATTTTATAAGTAAGAATTCATTGCAAGTCTTGGCTACAACTAACATCGTATATTTGTAGGATAATTTGTGTTATATTGCGGTTGATGTTGCCTCAAATATAGTCGCAAAAGGAGCCATATTGAAGTATAGTGTCTCGGGTATTACGAAAAATTCTTGCATTATATTACTTTTTTATTTACATATTTTTACATTTTTTAGAAATTTGGATCTTACTTTTTACCTTCATATAATAGGTGAGAACATTGAAGTTATGATGGAAATATGTGTACAAAGTGAAGCTTCACTACCAATTTCACTTGAAGATGAGTTCATTTTTAAGGTCAAAGATGCAGTTGTGCACATACTAAGTTGGCCGAGACATCTAGTCATTCGATGCTCTGACTTGGTAAATACAATATATAAATTACACATAATGCACAAAACCTTTAGTCCGTTGCTAAATCAGTTTACTTTTGTAGGAAAAAGCGATGGCGATACCAATGAGAAAAGAACGGCTAAGAGAACTTGATGAGGAAAATGAAAAAGAGAATGGAAATGAAAAAAACCAACCAAGAGAACCAAAAAAGGAGAATGGAAAAGAGAATGCAAAGAAGGATGACGAGATAATTGAAAACAAAAAAAGAGAAAGTAGAAGAAAAAGAGAATGTAAAGAAGGATGACAAGATAATGGAAAACAAAAAAGAGAAAGTAGAAGAAAACGAGAATGTAAAAGAGAATGCAAAGATGGATAGCGAGATAATGGAAAACAGAAAAGTAAAAGGAAAAGAAAACGAGAATGAAAAAGAGATGCAAAGAAGGATGACGAGAGCACGGATAAAGACAAGGATAAGAATTGAAAAAAGTGTTATTTTGAAAATGACTGCAATGATGGTTGATGGACAAGTTTCAAAGGTCGATTCTATAAAAGTGCAGTGTGAGGACGATCTATTTGGGTACGAGAGTTACACGTACTTAACTTGGGATGATTTTTAAGCGGTTTTTACATTGGAAGAGCTGACCGGTGCTGTAATTACTTCTTATATGATGTAAGTGCTTAAAGTTAATTTAAATAATTGTTCGTCAAACACAATTTAATTAATCAGTTTACTTTCTGTGTGTTAACATGTACTTGTTTGAGCAAATCAAGAATGGGTCAAAAAGAGATCATGGATTTTGTTTTGTGAGCCCGACTGCATCCTCGCCACGTGAACGTAAAGCGAAATCCAAAAATATCTATGATTCAAGTAGAAGCATTGCAGATCGGTTGTCTAAAAGAAATGATAACGACATCATCTTGATTCCCTACAATCCCGGGTTTGATTATCAAAACCATCTCAATTAGTTAACTTCCTAGTTTTTTACTTAATTTGGTTTTTGGTCTTTGTAGAAGACATTGGGTGTTGGTCGTACTAAACATGAAAACAACTACTTGTAATTATCTTGATTCCCTTAGGGCTAGCACTATCAATTTGCAGTTGAGGCAAACTATTGATGCGTAAGTAATACAAATTATCGAAACATTATATTATATTCTTTGATATATTTCTTAATTTTTTTTGTAGGGCAATTGTCTTGCACGCTGCACAAAGTGGATCCAATAAGAGGGTTAAACTCAATTGGGTCAACGCTAAGGTGAGCACTTATTTCCTTATTGAAATAGCAGCTTTAGCTTCATTATCTGGACTAGTGTTATGATGATCATTTATTATGTAATTTTGTAGTGTCCATGTGAGCCGGGAAGTACTGAATGTGGCTACTATAAGCTAAAGTTCATGAAAGAGATAGTTGATGATGGAGTTGAAATACTAGTCAATAACAATGTAAGTATAGCATCCTTGTGTCTTCACTTATTTGTGTTACGTATCATAGAACTTCCCTTTTACACACTTTAAAATAGTACAATTTGACTTTTAAGGTATCATAATTGACTTTGAATTTTAAGGTATCATAATAATTGACTTTCGCTTTTGATATCATAATTGATATTGGATGGCTTATGAATTAAGTTGATACCACCCCCTTTTCTGCAATCAAACATAGCATTTGTCTTCACTTATAATATATCATAGACCTTCCTGTTTACACAATTGAAACTAGTACAATTTGACTTTTAGGGTATCATAATTGACTTTGGCTTTTGATATCATAATTGATATTGGATGGCTTATGAATTAAGTTGATACTATCCGTTTTCTGCAATCACACATAGCATTTGTCTTCACTTATAAGGTATCATAGACCTTCCTGTTTACACACTTGAAACTAGTACAATTTGACTTTTAAGGTATCATAATTGACTTTGGCTATGTATATTATTGACAGTCATGATTCTAGATGATTAACAAATGTTTAACAGATGTTTATATATACCCACTTTCTGCAATCACACACTTGAAACCTAGATGGTTAACAGATGTTTATATATATCAATTGAAGGGCTGGTATGTTCATTCTACCGCTCAATCATGCAACTAATGCTGTGTATATTATTGACAGTCATGATTATGTTGTTATGCGAGTAGGGTTATATGTTACCAGTAGCTTTAACTTCCACGGACTGCATTAATTGTTTATGTTCTATATTGAGCATTGGGGTAATGCGTGGGTTAATGGCTGAAAGTAGATTCTATGATAGCAGTAATTTTATGACGGTATAATTTTATGATAGCAGTAATAGGTGGGTTGGGTGAGTTAATGGTTGAAAGTGGGTTAACGGACTGCATTTCTTGTCCTGAACTGGGTTAATGGGTTAATGGCTGAAACTGGGTTAACGGACTGCATTTTATATATATGATAGCAGTAACGTTGTTTAGTTTTAATTAGGAACTGGGTTAATGGGTTAATGGTTGAAAGTGGGTTAATGGTTGAAAGTGGGTTAATGGACTGCATTTTATATATACGAACTGGGTTAATGGGTTAATGGCTGAAAGTGGGCAACTGGGCATAATTAGTTAGGCTAATTAGATTTAGTATTCATATTCACATTAGATTTAATATTCATATTCACATTAAGAACAATCCATAGTGCCACCTGTACTTGCAGCTACAATAAAAGCTAGTTCATTTGCTTCTAATGCCCTTCTCCTTGCAATATTGACATAATGATCTTTGTGAGTTACTGACACTGGCCTAACTCGTTCAACTGTTGCTCCAAGGGCCTCTATTATTTGAGACTGAAAATATATAAAAACGATGAAATAAAACAGAACTTTGTACCACTGGAAGCTATAAAAAGAATATGAAAAATTATTTACCATCATGTAACTGGTTTACAATTTTAAAAAGCAGATGAAGGTTTAATGCAATGTAATTAGATTGGTGGTTTGTTCCGACTTGTAATTATAATTTTTTGGAATGGGCTAATTTGGTTTATACTTCATATGTTCTTGTAATCAGGATACTTACATCTTTGCTTTTGCTGGAATTTTTTCTCAGGTTGGGGGAATGAAAGATGAATACTAGGATGCGGATATTGATGAAATTTGTGAAGAATGGTGTAATTTTGTGGCAAACTTCATTTTCCGGTGAAATTTGTATCGACATTTATGAAATATTAAATTCCACTTTTGAAATGTTTGTTAGGATTTTAAGAAATATTGTATGAAATGGATTGTTTTGCTATATATGTATTTTATTTTGTATTATGATACATTTAATGTGGAATTTAATAATTATATATTTTTTTTTCAAAACAGGTAAAACCATGACACGCAAATGTGTGTCATCCTCTATTTATGACAGGGCCTTCCTTGACACGCATTGCATGTCATAAAATGCGCGTCATAAAATGCGTGTCATAAAGTGCGCGTCATAAAATGCGCGTCATAAATAGATGACACCCAAATGCGTGTCATCTACCTTTTATGACAGGGCCTTCATTGACATGTTTTTGCGTGTCATCTACCCCCTTTAATGACACGCATTGCGTGTCATTAAAGGCCTTTTTTCTAGTAGTGTTCGAATCCTCCTGACTTTTAATTTGAATAAAGTCTCAAGCCCCACAATCAGGAACTTAAGAATATTAGTTGTTTCATCCTTTGAAGCAAGAAACTTGACCCAAGAAAATCTTGAGTAATCATCGGTCACTACCAAACAATAAGATTTGCCGCCTTCACTCTTAACACTTATCGGTCCGAATAAATCCATATACAACAACTATAAAGGAGTCACAATTGAATTGATCAACTTTGAATGATGAGATTTCCTGTGCTGCTTCCCCTTCTTGCAAGGAATACAGTCTTCATCCACATGAAACCTCATGGCAGGGACACCAGAAACTAACCCATTCCTTACTAGATCATTCATTCTTCTAAAATTGATATGAGCCATTTTCCGGTGACACAAAGTTGATTCGGATTCAGAAGCTTTTGAAAGAAGACAAGTTGGAATGGACGAAGTTTTCGTCGTTGTGCTCATGTCGAGCATATATGTGTCATTCTTTCTAGGAGCTCTCATAAGTATCCAATCTTCAGGTATCTCAAAACCCGGCTTTAACACTAAACACTCTGACTTATTAAAATGAAATGAGAAATCTTTGTTACAAACTTGCGAAACAGATAACAGATTGTGTTCTAGCTGCTCCACATAGTTGACTCTCTCAAAGCTCAATCTCCCATTTGTCACAGTGCCTTGGCCAGAAATATTTCCTCCCTTCTTTCCTGCAAAAGCAACGTATCCTCCTCGGATTTCTTTAACATTCTCCAATAAGTTATGATTTCCTGTCATGTGTCGAGAGCATCCACTATCAACATACCAATGGTTGCCGACAGTCCTCCTTGGATTTCCCAGCACACAAACAAGAATTATTAGTTAGTAACAGAGACTCAAGCCATTGTGGTCTTGGGTCGGCCTAATTCATCAAAATAAACAATTTCTTTCAAAACACAATACAATCTCTCCTCTATTTTAGTAGATTGTTTCTCAAAAACAGAAACTTGAGACTTTGGTTTCCATTTTGATTGAACCTGAAACTTTTCACTCTCCTTTGATGACTCAACGGTTTCAACATTGTCTTTGACCATTGGTTGTTTCAAAAGCTTTCTCAACCTTCTATTTCTTCGTCGTCTTTGTGGTGTAGACAATTTCACCTTTGATTGTGTAAGTTCACGAGAAAAACCAACCTTCTCAACTATCTTCACTAAATCAGAAGCAACCTTGATAATAGGATTCTTACCACCTCTATCCACATTAAGATTCACATCAACGGATTTGACAATTGTTTTCACTGGTGGATTCACAAACGGTCTAGGCAATTTTGGATTCTCTAGACGCTTCCCCAAATTCTTGTGTGGACAATCTTTCAGAATATGACCAACAACACCACAATGAAAACAAGTACGTCTTTCTTTGTACACTCTAACATACTTCTCCCTCTGAACCTTGTTTGTGGTAAATGATGAACACTGTGAAGCAGTGTTTGAAGTTTGAATAACCTTTTGATTTTCTTTTTCAACTTTCTTTTTATAAAACTCAAGAATTGAGACTTTCTCAATCTTGATGGTTTCTTGAGAATCAAAACCACCACTTACAAAATGTTTAACAAGTTAACTAGCGAACATAACAAGTTCGCCCAAGCTGGATGTAGCGAACTTAACAAGTTTATCGAACAAGTTCGCCCGTAACAGAATGAACAAGTTCACCTGCTTTAGCTGAAGAACAAGGAGGATTGTTATATCACCCAAACGCACGAACTGGACTGAAAATCTTCATATCTTGCAATTTTGAAGGAATTAGACAAATTCTTTCCGTAGGAATCTTCAAATGATGATCTAGAACACTTCTATCGAATCAATTTTGATAAAACAACATCAAAAATGAAGAATTCAATCGAAATTCTCTTCCAAAATCACCACATACTTCAAGAACACAGGAACTTCAAAAATCTTCATCTTTTGGTGTGAAATCAATCGAAATGGTGTTAAACAACAATAGCTAATCAAGAGCAAAGGCTCTAATGCCTCTTGTTAGTCCCAGCGGGTCTAACGATCGATCTCTGCTATAAAACACGCAATACGTACACGAAGTGCGGAATCCTAACGTATACGTACGTCTTGAATACTCACACACACGATACGATCACACACAAGACAAGATATCATAAAGCTCCTTGTATTAACTCTGTAAACAATGTACCTAAGTAGTAGTTCCAGAATTACAGATTCTTTCAAATGAAACAACTACAACACTATTTATAGGCAATACTACTGGTATAGGCGAACTTAGCATGTTCGCCAAGCTAAGTTGTTAAGTTCGCCTCAACTAGATCAAGCGAACTTAACAAGTTCGCCTGTTACAAACTTAACAAATTACAAGACTAAAACATACAAAACATAACATAAAGACTAATCTATTGCAAAGGCTAGTTGTCACATAAAATGCTCCAACATAAAGATACAATGATGGATCTCGGTATCTAAGGATAACAGCTCTAGACAACCTAGTGGACCCTAATCACTCTCAGGGTGTCACCAACAAGGAAACTCTAATGATGCATAATGCTCACCAGATGGTCGGATTACCTTTCAGTCTCTCCAAAGACAATAATGTACCCAAAAGATAGATCACCTCTCGGTCTCACTGTCCACGATACATAAAAGATGCACGGGGTAATCTCATATCAACAAACTATGACTCAGACTAGCAACGATTACTAGAAACCTAAGGGAAACTTCCTTTTAGACAGTTTACACTCAAAATCCTAACACTAAAGACTAACCGACATCCTCTCACCTTTCGGGTATCGAGATAATAAGAACACTCAAATATAATCTACTCTCAATCACTGTTCCCATAAAATACTACGTCTAGTAAACCGTCAAACAATCACAAACACACAGTCTATGATCTAGATATACTACTCAAACTGAAGGACATTCACAAGTAGCATATGGAACTGTAATCAATCATAAATTAGATTCAAAGCATGCATATTCATCATTATTATTGAACTAAGATCTTTACAAAATCATCAAACCATCATTAATAACCAAAAACCAAATAAAAATAAGAACTTTAACGAGTAAAAACGAACATAAAACTTAACTAAAAATCACAATTACAAATGAATAAAAGATGTGTGCTTTGCACTACATCAAACATCCCCACACATAACCTTTTTTTCGTCCCCGAAAAAGTCTACAATGGATTCATAACTGGAAGCAGCTTTAACAACCTCATTATTTTAACAGCACAAATATACTCGCGCGTTAAAAACCAATAATCGGTATTTCTTTTCGATTAAACCCAACCACCAACTATCAAGCCTCCTTTTGTGTTCTAATTAACATTTTATACACCTATCAATCAATCTATGGGATTCACACTCAAAAGCTACAACTCTACCTAATCCTGTCTCAAGGTCATGTCTAGGTCGGGGTTAAACCGTATAACTTTCCCACCATGATAAACTAAAATTTACCTGTTTTAGAAATTAAGGTGATTAATGAATGAATGGATGAAAATGAGCATTAAGATAAAAAAAATAATTGAACCTTGTCTAGAGGCGTTTCAACCAAGTCACTATCCCGAAGGTTAACACATAGACTACAGTTCTAATCAATTAAGCACATAAGAATCAGACCCAGTGGTGTTTCAATCAGGCTGTAACACGACGTGTGACACGTAGGCGAAACTTATATTTTCATAAAAACAAGTGATCACTCAAAAGCTTACCACCTAGTGGTGTTTTCTCCAAGTTGACATCCCAGAGGGTAACACATAGGTGGCAATTAACTTCTCAACGTATTTTAGCTCATAAAAGATGGAATTATGGATGCGGGCGCCACCAACACTCGGGTTTATTTTCATAGAAAGGGAGTGGTGTGCCAAGAAATTTCAAAAGCGTCTAAATTTTAGCTTAACGTTGTACCTATTACCCTATGTTGACAGTTTCAGTATTACCGTTTACCCCTATGATTAGTACCTGTCATACCCCAACCGACGGCGGAATACGTCGGGGCGGACATGTAGACTGTTCAAAAGCTCATGATCAAACTAAATTATATAATTTTATTGAACTGGATATAAATGTACAAATACACATTGATCAGACAATAAAAAACTAACAACAATTCTAGTTTATTTATCACTAGGTCCATAAGCTCCTAAGTGTTGAACTTGTACTTCAAACAATTTCACCTGAAACATGTTTAAAATGTGAGGGTCAACTATAAATAGTTGGTGAGCATACATAGGTTTAGATATTTCATGTAGTTTTCAAATGGTTTATGTTACGGAGTAAAAATTCAGAGCAGGATCCTGAGTAATGCATGATCCAAGATCCGGTATCCCACTAAGGTCAGTTTCCTGAATATTACTAACGGCTACTTTTATATTATTTTAATCGCTGGTGAAGTATTTGCAAACTAATAAGTGCCTAAAGACTCGCTCAATGAACGTGGATCACATGTAGAACGTGTGGAATATGTGTGGAAAAGCTTGTAACGGTCACAAGGAGAAGATAGGGTCAAACCCATTATTATGGATAGTTAGTTGGAGATAATTTGTATATTTAATAAGCATTCTGATTGCATAAGAACACACAACACCCGCACTCGCAAAAATTTGTAACACTTAGCATACGATCTTATTTGATCTCATTGTACTCGACGGATCTATTTTTATAAAAGTTATGAAGGCAGTCCGAGTTTCGTCGGCTCCGGGGTTTTATGCCGGAGATCATCAAGGATCAAGGGCTTTCCTCGTAAACACCCGTGTTGATTTTACTGTTTTACGATCATAGATTTAACAAGCACACTACCTCACTATCGAAATTTGGCTACAAAGTTAGTTCGTATAATTTTTACCCAAAAAATTTGGAGCCCACCGTGGGGCAAGTGGTGCTTTTTATCTTCAAATCATTATTAAATTTTTTGTTTAATCATTATCTTTCGAAACTGATTTCAAAAATTTCGTTCCAGTATAAAAACGTTTCTGTCTCTGCTCCATCTTCAACCTCCGGGCTAGTCAGCCCTATTCCTCTCCTTCCTTCATTCCATAAAAAGAATGATGGTCAGCCTCGGAAGACTGTTTCTGTGGGTTTTTCAGGATCCGGAATATCCGCTAGCCCATCTGTGCTCGTTTCAAATGATGAACTTCTCAAAGTATTCTTCGAGGTAAAGCAGAAAAAGACTAATCAGGCAATATTTAGAGAGCTTGAAAGGATCAAAGACTCAAAGAAACCGGTGGAAATGACAACTCCATTGCATCCAAAGGCTTTGAACTTTGACTATCCGGGATTTACGGGGGTCCATCAGGGAGATTTCCTACCCATGCGGACTGGAGTCACAACCCTTGGTTCAACTCCGGCTACCAGAGTTACTACAACTCAAGATCTTGGATTCACACTAGGATCATCTCTCAGAGATATCAGCATGGGTAACACATTCAATAAGTTTTCAAATGCTAACGAATCTGTGCAGGATACAGGGATCACTCCTTCCATGGCGAAAGAATTGAAAAGGCTGAGAGAGATGATTTCCAGTATGCCTGGAGTGGTACAACCCATACCCGAGATGTCCGCTACTAGCCACAGGACTTCTAGATTCGCTCCTCCCATTTGTGATTCTGAGATCCCAAAGCGTTTTCAAACTCCCAATATGAAGCTGTATGATGGGACAACGGATCCTGAGGAGCATGTGGCGCAATATAGAGAAAGAATGGAGATCAACCCCATTCCCTTGGACCTGAAAAAGGCTTGCTTATGTAAAGGCTTCGGTACTACCTTAACAGGATCAGCCTTAAAATGGCTACTTAATGTTCCTCCATACTCTATTACTTCATTTGCTCATTTGATTAATATGTTTAACAGTCAATTCTTTGGCAGTAGAACTTTTGAAAGATTGACAAGTGACCTATACATGGTAATTCAAAATCCCGGAGAATCCCTCCGAGATTATGTTGGCAAGTTTGGCAAAGAATCCCTGGATATCCTGAATCTCGATGTAGCCACAGCAGTCTAAGCCTTCAAAATGGGATTGGGGAAAGACTCTCAATTTTATGAAGACCTTGTCATGAACCCTTGGAGGAATCTTGATGAAGTCAGAAACAGGGCACTAAGGTTCATCAGACTCGAAGAAGATAAGAAGATTCAGTAAAGGATGGATGCTCCAACCAGTTATAGTCAACCTAACCGGAAGACTGAGACTGCACCTTTCAAACCATATAGATCCAAGCCATATTCTAAACTTGATAATCACAGAGTCAATGTTGTGGAAAATGACGAGGAGGAAGAAGAATATCTTAAGTTGTCTGAATATTGTTTTTCACTTGACACGACTAGTATGTTATATGCCATGCAGGATCTTGGAGACAAAGCCAGGTGGCCCCGTAAATTCAAAAATAATACTGGGGGCAAAGACAAGTCCAAATGGTGTGCCTTCCATGAAGATTTCGGACATATCATTGAGGATTGCATTGCCCTGCGTAAAGAGATAAGTTATCTCTTGAGCAAGGGATATCTTAAGGAATTTCTGGGCAAAGGAAAGAAGCAAGTCAGGGATCATGACAAAATGTCGCAAAGAACCAAATCTCCGCCACCCGATGCTAAGGTGATAGGTTTTATTTCTGGTGGTTCTGACATTTGTGGTACTTCTTACTCTGCAGCTAAGAGAAATGCCAAAGAAGCTAAAACAGAGAAAGGTGAGAGACCCCTCAGAACTTCCAGTCTAATAGAAGAAAATATAATCTCCTTCAACGAAGATGACAGGGATAATGTGTAAGATCCTTATCATGATGGCCTGGTGATCACCCTATATGTTGCAAATCACTTCATACGAAGAATACTGATCGACGGAGGAAGCTCGGTGAACATAATTCAGCAAGATGTCCTCAAAAGGATGGGGATCCTGGATTCCGAGATTATCTCCAAATCTACAATGCTAGTGGGATTCAACAGAGAAGTCAAAAACACAGTCAGATAGATAAAGCTTCCGATATATATCGAAGGGGTAAACACTATACAAAAATTTTGTATAATTGATTCGTTATCCTGTTACAATGTTATACTAGGGAGACCCTAGATACATGATATGAAAGCGGTACCCTCGACATATCACCAATGTGTCAAGATGCCAACCCCTTGGAGAGTAGTAAAAATCAACAACGATCAGTAAGATGCAAAATATTGTTATACTTCTTCAATGAAAGCATCAACAAAGACTAGACAAGCATAGCTATTAAAGAAACAAGCTAGAGATGTCCTAGAAGACAACGAGCAGGATGTCAAGAAATTATCCCTAACTCCAGAGGATCCTGACGTCAAGGTGCATATTGGAACCAGTATCCCCGGGGATATTGAGCAAAGCCTCATAAGACTACTAAAGAGCAGAATTTCAACTTTTGCTTGGAAGCATGAAGACATGACAGGTATTTCTAAATATGTTATTACACATAAATTAGGACTTGATAACAGTTTCAGGCCTATACACCAAAAAAGAAGGAAATTCGCTCCAGAAAGAAATACAGTCACCCAAGAAGAGGTTGAGAGACTGTTAAAAGCAGGAATGATAAGGGAAGTAAAATTCCCAAGGTGGCTAGCCAATGTAGTGGTGGTCCGGAAGAAGAATGGGAAATGGAGAGTTTGTGTAGACTTCACAGACTTAAACAAAACATGCCCGAAA
Source organism: Smallanthus sonchifolius (assembly GCA_023525975.1). Lineage (NCBI taxonomy): Eukaryota > Viridiplantae > Streptophyta > Magnoliopsida > Asterales > Asteraceae > Smallanthus > Smallanthus sonchifolius. Next base: position 26,619,600 of record CM042043.1, read on the forward strand.
GATCCCTTCCCTATACCACATATAGACTCAATGGTGGATGCTACAGCAGGCCATGAAATGTTAACCTTCATGGATGCCTCGTCAGGATTTCAGCAGATCCAGATGGAACCTTCTGACCAGGAGGATATTGTCTTCATGACTCCGACAGTGATCTATTGTTATATTGTCATGCCCTTTGGTCTAAAAAACGCAAGTGCTACATACCAAAGGCTAGTAAACATGATGTTAAAAGACAAACTTGGGGACACCATGGAAGTCTATATTGATGACATGGTGGTGAAGTCGAAAAAAGCTGAAGATCATCCCAGGGATCTTGAAGAAGCATTGGATATCCTAGATCATTATAACATGAAACTTAACCCTTCCAAATGCCACTTTGGAGTGGGGGCGGGAAAGTTTCTAGGATATATGGTGACTAAAAGAGGGATATAAGTCAACCCTGAGCAGATCAAGGCAATAATCAACCTGAAATCCCTAGCCAATACCAAAGATGTCCAAAGGCTAACCGGCAGAGTAGCAGCACTCAATAGATTTATCTCAAGATCCTCATAGAGATGTAAAGAATTTTATGATATCCTAAAGAAAAACAAACGATTCGAATAGGAAGAGAAGCATGTGCAAGCACTCCAAGCACTAAAGGAGTATTTGTCCACGGCTCCTCTATTAATGAAACCTGAAGATGGTGAACCATTATCCTTATACTTAGAAGCATCTGGATACTCTGTAAGTGTTGTCCTAGTTAAGGATCATGAAGGTCAGCAACATCCTGTATATTATGTAAGTAAAAGTTTACTTGTGGCAGAAACCAGATATTCTCATTTAGAAAAATTGATATTAGCTTTAATAATGGCATCTATTAAACTTAGACATTATTTTGAGACTCATGCTATACATGTTAAGACTAATTATCTAATTAAGTGTGTTTTGAGAAAGCCAGAAATGTCTGGAAGAATGGCTAAATGGTCGGTCAAACTTAGTGCATATGATCTCAAGTATGAGACCCGAACAGCAATAAAATCTCAAGCATTTGCGGACTTTGTGGCTGATTTCAGCAGTGATATCCAACAAGAATCAAATCTCGAAGTTCAACAACTAGAGGAATCCAAGGATAAATAGATTTTATTCACAGGTGGTGCATCCAATATAAGAGGAACAGGTCTTGGAATCATACTAAAATCGCCACAAGGGGACATACTACCCCAGTCAATAAGTTGTGAGTTCCAGGCAACCAAAAACGAGGCAGAGTACGAGGCGTTGATAGCAGGATTACAACTTGCTTGTGATATGAAGACTAGGTATCTCCAGGTATATGTGGATTCACTATTGATTACTAACAATTTCAATGGCTCATACGCAGCAAAGGGTGAAAGATTAATCAAATACCTCAAAATAGTTAAACAATTATCTGTAAAATTCGAAATCTTTAGTATAACACAGGTACCAAGGGAAGACAACGATGAAGTTGATGCCTTAGCAAATCTTGCCTCAGCACTCAAGATCCCGGAAGGAACCACAATACCGATCATACATATCCTAAGTCCAGCAATTGAAAAGAAAAACTAAGTATCCAATACAGAAGCTGAAGAAGCAGACATTCGGGATCTCAAGTCCAGTCAAAGATCCTGGATCCCACCTATTATAAAATATTTACAGGATGGAGAATTCCCGAAAGACGAAAAGAATCACAGGGCTTTTCGTATGAGAATATCTCGTTTCGTAATATTACATGACAATTTGTATAGAAAATCTATTGCAGGTCCTTATTTGAAGTGTATAGAATATCCTGAAGCACTTGAAGTCATCAGAGATATACACGAAGGTGACTGTGGAAATCACACTCGGGGAAGAGCACTCTTCTCAAAGATCCTAAGGACAGGATACTATTGGCCAACCATGAGGAAAGATGCCATGGAATATTCCCAAAAGTGTGATGCATGCCAGAGACATAGCAACATCCTTCACCAGCCAGCAGAACCCTTGTACCCAATTATTTCTTCTTGGCCATTTATGAAGTGGGGAATGGATATAGTTGGCAAGCTCCCAAAGGCACTAGGAGGAAAAGTATTTATGTTAGCAATGACAGATTACTTCTCCAAATAGATCGAATCCGAAGCATTCGTTCAAGTCAGAGAAAAGGAAGTTATATCCTTTATCAAGCACAACATCCTGACGAGATTCGCTATCCCAGAGGAAATAACATGTGACAACGGATCTCAATTCATTGGCAAAAGAACAACCAACTTCTGTGCTAGCTGGGGAATTAAGATGATAACTTCTACCCCTGTGCATCCTCAAGCCAACGAACAAGTAGAATCCAGCAACAAGATCATCATCAATAACCTCAAGAAAAGATTGGGAACAAAGAAAGGGAAATGGGCTGAAGAACTGCCATTTGCACTATGGGCGGATAGAACAACTGCAAACCCCATTCTCTTTGGTGTTTGGCACCGAAGCTATGATCCCCACAGAGATGGTTATCCCTACAGCCAGAACCAGTCTTCAAACGCAGGAAAATAATAGTGAAGCTCTCTCAAATGATCTTGATACCATTGATGAACTCAGAGACCTTACCAAGGTTCGCATTGCAGCCTATCAGCAAAGGATAGTAATGTCATATAACAAAAAACAAAAGGATCAGGAGGTTTCAAGTGGGTGATCTCGTATTGGGAAAAACATTCCGGAATATTACCAATCCTAGCGACGGAAAACTTACGCCAAAATGGGAAGGCTCGTATTTGATTGATTAAGAGGCAGGCAAAGGTGCTTATTGGCTAGCAACTCTGGAAGGAGATATATTGCCAAGATCCTGGAACGCTATTTATCTAAAAGCCTACTTCATGTAAGTTAGAATTTATATTCTAACTTAGAATGGTACGTATTCTTTCCATTTCAATTAATTTTATTATCATTCCATATCAATATACTTACTTAAACGTCGGAGGGGTGTTAGCCTAGTTAACACCCACCTTCACCAAGAGTTCCTGTCTTGCTGGAAGTATCTCTAGGGATCCTGACACAAGACAGAGATTGGCCATCTCTCCTACGTTAAGGTATCATGCATACCTTCTAAGGTTTAAAGGTTTTCACCTTTCTACGAATTGAGTTTAAACAATCCGCCAGTAGCGCACGATGTTCGAGTATAGTTCAAGGTGGTGCGACCAGACCATGTAAAAGTGGCTGAAAATTTCATCACTATTGGCTATAACTTGTTCTCTACGATAGTAACAGACGTGTTACTCCTAAGGTTTTAGTATTTTTATGCTAACTCAAGTCTGGCTTGGCCCACGTTATTCTGGCTTGGCCCATATTATTTGTGTACTTAGCAAATGCTTATCATTGGTATACTAATTCAAGAGTTACGATCGAATCAAAGAGTTATACCAATTCTGGAATTCCACTACTGATCATACAACATGATTGGCAAACATACACAAGGGACAACTCGAGGTTACAATACTTCTTATAATATTCATCATAGTTCCGGTATGTATATCTATCTATTTCAATTCTTGTATCTAAGCTTATTTCTTGATTCATCATTCGAGGCAGAATCAAAATTGGTTTGACTAAGTCATGATTTGCTCTACTTATCAAAACTAAACTACATTTTTAAGATTCATAAATTATCCTTGAGGATCCCGAATCCCGAAAAATTTGCTTAAATCTATTTTTTTCCAAAATAAACCTCAAGTTTCTACAAATACATTCAATATCCAGAACAATCATGGCAGAATAGTCAAAAGATACTAATATTAGTCTTGCAGAAAATAGAAAATGTCCCGGGCTTCATCCAAAACAGGACCCATCCACCCAGGACATAAGTCAGCAAATTGTCTATCCCGTACTAGGATCCCATCAACAAGAAAAGTAATTTGTTCAAAATTATCTAGACAAATACATCCATTTTTAAACCATAAACACCGGGGCTCGGGCCTAAGCATCAATACCGTCATTGCCCTGGTCAACCACCTTACCTGCATCCACTGTCTCATGCTCCTCAGCTACCATCGTCGAACCTTCAACCACCACTTTCCCAGTATCCTTCTCCGAAATCAGCTCTCCTCCCAGCTCAGCCACCAGCCTCTTCCACTTTTCAACATCCCAAGCGCTCCTGTCAAAGTCTTTGTCCTCAGCTTCGTTGGCCATTTTGATTCTAGACTGAAAGATGGAGATAGCAGCGAAAGCCTGGGCCTGCTCATTAGATGCATCAATGTCCCGAGCATGTTGAAGATGTACCTCTTGTAGTTCAGCCTTGATTTGATGGAGCTCTTTGGTGACATCCAATAGCCTTTTTGTCTTTAGCAGCCTCATTCTTCTGGGAATCTGCAAGCTTCTGTTTGCATAATTCCATCTCCTTAACCAGCTGTTCATGGAATCCAATCAGCTTATCTAAAGCCTGTTATACATAATGCAAATGTTATTTTAAATGCAGGATTACAATCAAACTCCAGGATAGTAGGATCTTCTTACCAGATGGTTGAAGTTATGCAACTTCTTATTAGCATCAAAGAAATCGGTGCAATCCCGGATGTTCAGATCAACGGGATCCTGGATCTTGCGCTTCTTGCTAAAAGAGGACTTAATAGTGGAAGTATTAGGATTGGGAGAACTTGGCTTAGCAACTGGAGCGGGAACAGCTTCGGCCTCCTTCTTGACAACTTTACCCTTAGAGATCATGCTATCAATGTCGTCAAGGGAAAATTTAGAGCTTGATTTATAAAGGCCTATTTCAAAAGAGCAGGTTAGTTTATTCTTATTATTTATAACCAATAAAAGAAAATGTTGCTATTTTTCTTACCAGGCATAGTCGATTCGGAGAAAGAGGATTCCGAATTAACCTCAAGCAAGGGATTCCTGAATCTAAAGGTCCGCTCGATAGACTCAAAGCTAAAAAAGGCAGCAACCTTCTTAGCTGTGTCCGGAGTAGGAGGAGCAAGGATATAGAACTTCGGCGCTGAAATAAAAATAAAAAATTAGTATCCTGGATATCAAACTAGTAAAGATCCTACACAGAGTCCTACCCTTCACAATCCACTTGACCGACAGTATATCCCCTTTTGGGATAGAATCCCTTCTCACAAAAAAGAAATTATTTTTCCAATTGGAGTCGTTCTGAGTAGTTTTCAAGATCAAGTGAGTCATACCAGGTTTGATTTCGAACAAAAATCGGGAAGATCCATGGCTCCTAAGATTGTAAACGTGGGCTAATTCTGAAGCAGAAAAATCTATGGCATGATGTTGAATCAGAAATTCTAGGGTATGTAAAGTTCTCCACACCATAGGCATGATTTGAGCATAACTAAGACCAATCTTTCTAAAGAAGTCAGTAGTGAGAGGAGGAAACGGGTAAGTGAAACCTAGAGAAAAGGGAAAATAAGGAAAGCAAACCCAACTTTTTGACGTAAAATCAGCCCTAGTCCTGGGATCAAAAGGCCTAAATATGGTGTTTTCACGGAAAAATACACCAGATTTCAGGGATTGAATATCAAGATCGGTGAATGTACATTTTTCAGAATCAGGGTTGACGATTAAGTTTTGACTAAGAAGGTCATCAAAAGGAGTAGACGAACGGGTAATCTTTTTAGCCATTTTTGAAGCAAGAATCAGAAAGAAATAAGAAAAAGAAGAGTTCGTTACCTGAATCCTAGAGAGAAATTAAAGAGGATGAAGACGGAATAATGAAAGAGAAGAGGATAATTATAAGAAGTAATGATAACCGTCTCGATCCACGATACTTCACACCCTCGTTTCTCGCACCATGTCCTATCAAGCAGCCGGTTTTATTTAAAATTCAAATTTCAAAAATTTAACAGCTGTAAAATGAATGTCCAGCTGTCAAATTTTGGGGACAATTGTTACGGAGTAAAAATTCAGAGCATGATCCTGAGTAATGCGTGATCCAAGATCCGGCATCCCGCTAAGGTCAATATCCTGAATATTACCAACGGCTACTTGTATATTATTTTAATCGCAGGTAAAGTATTTGCAAACTAATACGTGCCTAAAGACTCGCTCAATGAACGTGGATCACATGTAGAACGTGTGGAATATGAGTGGAAAATCTTGTAACGGTCACAAGGAGAAGATAGGGTCAAACACATTATTATCGGATAGTTAGTTGGAGATAATTTGTATATTTAATAAGCATTCTGATCGTATAGGAAAACACAACACCCACACTCGCAAACATTTGTAACACTTAGCATACGATCTTATTTGCTCTCATTGTACTCGACAGTTCTATTTTTATAAAAGTTATCAAGGCAGTCCGACTTTCGTCGGATCCCGAGGTTTTATGCCGGAGATCATCAAGGATCAAGGGCTTTCCTCGTAAACACTCGTGTTGATTTTATTGTTTTACATTCATAGATTTAACAAGCACACTACCTCACTATCGAAATTTGGTTACAAAGTTAGTTCGTATAATTTTTACCCAAAACAGTTTATACAATTCATATGACACATGGTAAATAAGGCATTTTATGAAGAATCTATAGTCGAAACTAGGTGTACAATCAAACCTTGTGACTGAGGCATAACACGCAGGTTACCCTAATGTAATGTCGGTAACAATCACCCTACACGGATGGGTTTGTAAGACACAATAGATCTATCAATAATACCGTTGGCTTATACTGAGTTAATGATTGTACGAGTATGTCATGTATATGTAGTTCAACTCATAGCATTCAAGCACAAAAACACAAATTACCCAAATAGTCATAATGTAGAATTGTATATTGTAATTGCAAATAGTTTTCAATGCACAATATGTTTCACCCCAAAATATACAAAAATGAAAAGGGGCTATGTAAAGTCACCTTGAATAGTAGGGTGTTGAACTTGTAACTTGTAGTGACAAAATTCAAGAATGTCCTAAGTTAAATACGATACGTTATTATAATGTAAAGAAGGTTTAAGAACAACGACAATGGAATGATTTGGGATTTAGGGTTTTGGAATGGACGAGCGAACAAGGAAACGAATAGAGTTTAAAGATAATATTTTTATAAATTTTATAAAAGAGGTTTAGGTGCAAAAGAATATTATTTGTTAAAATATTGACATAGTAATTATAATGTCATACATGAATAAAATTAGGCTAAAATAATCATTATTATGAGATAATAACACTCATAAAGATATAATTTGAAATAAATAAATTAGTTAAGCGAATTATGATATTATTATTTATGAAAATCTAATTAGTAGTATTATTTATCATATAACTACTAATTATCATAATGCTTGTGAGATTAATAATAAAATGCTAAATACATTAATAAAACAATCAATAATATTTTATATTATTAGTAATGCTAATAAAATCGTATTATCAATAGTATGTCGTTTTAAAGGTTCAAGTAAAATATATATAAACAATTTAGTTAAATAAAAGTCATGACGTTACAATCACGATAATTTTATAATTTTAAAAGTTACATATATTAGGGTTTTCTTTGAAAATACACTTAACGTTTGTCACATTTTTTTTAATAATGCGTACTTAACAATGATAATGCTCGTATACTATTTGTGGTAATCAAAATATTTTTTTTTTAGAAAATATCTAAACATAATTATGAATACTCTTTTTATAAAAAAAATAATATTAATTATAAACCTTTGAACATTTATAAAAAGATTGGTTTATAATAATAAGTTTCTACTTATAACATATATCTTACTACTCTAATAAATAAAAATATCTTCAGGACACGTGTCACTCTCTAGTTACTCCGCATTTTTATTTTCCCGTCTCTCTCTCCTATTAAATATTAGATTTTATATTTCTCTCTCCTATAAAATAATAAACTTTATATTAATAAATCTATTTACGAATACTTATTATTTAATTATAATTATATATAGTTATTATATCATTAATCAAATGAACTTAATATAAACTAACATTTATCAATTAAATTAAAAAATTAATACTCAGTTGAAAAAAAAATGTTATAAAAACTAATTTAACATACCTTATAACTGTCACGAAAATTACATTTTTAAAAACATATTTTGACAAATGTGTTTGTTAACAAATTACATTATATTTTATTCAACCGATGTAATATACTCCCGCCCGTGTATTACACGAGTTTTTAAAAATATAATTTTTTTATTAATACATATATAATATTTTATTTATTTAACCCGTGTAATACACGAGATTTTAACATAGTATATATATATATATATATATATATATATATATATATATATGCATAATCAAGTATAGATGTAAAAATTATTTGCATGTGTTTTGGTTATGATCAAAATATGTATTCCCCCATTAAATTTTCTATAAGAATACAAGTATGTTAAATCTATACTATATAATCTATACTATATAATAAATAAAGGTTTTTAAGTGACATGTGTCGCCTCCATATTCGTTCTCACCTTTTTTTTCTCGTTCCTCTCTCTTATTTAATGCACTTCTATCTTTTAATAATAATATATATTTAAAGGATATACTAATTATACTAATAAAACATATTTATTTTAAATTATCTCTTATTATAAAAAAAAACTTTAAAATTTAATTATGTAACTTTTATTTCAATGAAATAGTAAATGAAAGTCAAATTATATTAAATAGTAATTAACGTATTTTCAAAACCCAATTATATATTAATTTTTACATATTTTGAGTTTTAAATATATATACATAAAAATTATATATATAAATAAAAATTTTAAATATTGATATTTTTTACCCCGTGTGTAGACACGGGGGTCTAAACTAGTAAATGAGTAAAATAGGGTGTCACGTGTCACAATTCTAGCCCTCCTAAGTTTTTTTTCCGCATCTCTCTCTTATTAAATAATTATTGAGCTGACTAAAATAAAAATTGTTATTTAGCCATAAATTAGAGTAAATTTCGTTTTGCGTTCGTCAAAAAATCGCTTTGAAACCAAATGTTTCAATTGGACTTTTGGTTTCATTTTCGTTTCAATTAAAGCCAGACCTCTAAAATCGTTAGAAAGATTCTGTTAACTAGCTGTAAATTGACAAAAATACCCTTTATCTTTATTTTAAATAAAAATAAAAATATTATGAAAATATAAAACCCTATCGCCCTCTCTTCTCTTTATCTCTATCATCTGCTTTCATCATCCTCTCACCACCACCACCCAGATCCATTCACCACCACCCATATGCTGAAAACTCGTCGCTACCTCGCATGAATCCCACCCCCTCACCTGAAACTTGCACTTTCCGACGACTTGGACGAGTTTCTCCGACGCTTGAAGGAGCAAATGACCTAGACCTGATCCGTGCACCACCACCCACATCCTGGACGACAACTACTATCGCCCAACTGGTAAGATTCGGTTCGAATCTGGGTTCAAATCCACTTACATGTAGTCAATAATATAATAACTATCTATAATTAAATTTATACTACATATCTAAAAATATTTTTTAATATCATTATTATTTAACGTCATTAATTATTTAATAAAAGAAAGACAGGAAAAGAAGGCTCAAGAATGTTAGAATTGCGTCACGTGACTTATATGTAAGTTTAATCGTATTTTCACTCAAAATATTTTTTATAATTTATAAATCCTAAGTATATATATAACATTATATTTATTCAATCCGTGTAACACACGGAAATCTAATCTAGTATCTATATCTATACTTTATAATAAATAAAGGTTTTCCATGTCACGTGTCGCTTCCACATTCATTCTTATCATTTTTTCCCGCCTCTCTCTCTTATTAAATGCACCTTCATATTTTAATAATGATATATATTTAAAGAAAATGTTAATTATACTAATAAAATACATTTATTTTAAATTATCTCTTATGAAATTTAAAATCTAATTATGTAACTTTTATTTCTAATCAATTAATAAATGAAAATCAAATTACATTAAATAATACTTAATGTATTTTCGAAACTCAATTATATATTAGTTTTTATATATTTTGAGTTTTGTTTTTTATCCTTAGTATATGATACATTTTTACATCTGTAAAGTATATATATAAAGATTTAAAAGTTTTATATAATAATATTTTTCACTCCGTGTATATATACGGGATCTAAACTAGTATTCTAATAAATCAAGGTTTTATGGTGGACACGTGTCAAGATTCTAGACCATGTAGATTGCATTTTCCCGCCTAAAATCATATATTAGTAAATCTGACGCAAGTTAATAAAAAAAAAAAATAATTAAAATATCAACTTGTAGGGAAAGCCATTGAAATATAACCAATCTTTCCTAATTTCACGTCAATCATCTACATCAAAATGCTTGATTCACGCCAATCACTTATCAAATTCTTAAACCCCTTACTTAAACTCCTCCTCATCCAGATTTCACTAAACAAATACAAAACCTCACGTTTCTCTTTGCCTAGCCACGAACACCACCACAAATATAGAAGGAGATGTTTAGAGATTTGTGAAAAAATATTTAGTTTTGTAAATGTAATTGTAATTTCATTTGTCCCTATGTAAATTAAAATTTGTTTTGTTTATTAAGTTGTTTTAGACACTTATAAATTATATATGTTTTTTTTCATCAACCGTGTAGTACATGGGTAGTAACCTGATATACATACATATGAATGTAGGTGTGTTGAGCAAAAAAAAAAGAGCTAAAACCTCAAAATAAGGGGAGTGACTCAACCGGTTACACTGGGCTTATGCCTTGTTAAGAATTCAAAAACATTTAATTTTAACATATAGGTTCTGAGACCCTTCTTCCCCAATCTAGCCACCGTAACCCTAACCTCCAAATCAAAGACGGTTAATCACAGGTTGAAGAAAATAGATTAGGGCATCGATTTGCAGTGTAAAAACGAGATGAATCATGGATAAGTTACTTGAAATCATGCAAAAAAATGGGGTCTTGTTTTCCTTATGTCGATGGTGAACAGGGAGGAAAAAGGACAGAATTTGACTGATTTTTGTTGTGTTTTCGAGTGGAATGGGTTATGTGTATTTATAGGATTCTTAAACACGCGTTACAGCTTTGATTTACATGAGAATCGCGGGGTATTGGGGCTTGATTTGTGGGTTTTGAAACCCATGACCGTTGCTAACAAAATTGGGTCAAAGAAGTTGATTTCCCAATCAATTTATTGATTACGGGTTTCCTAAAGCTCGTAAACGGTCTAGGAATCAAATGTGGGAGATTTGAATCCCGAAATCACAAGGATTTAGAGATGATTTTTCGGGTTTTGATTTTTGCAAGTCAAAATTGGCCAATATCTAGTTCCAGGATTCAAAGTATGAGGAGAGGGGGTTCAAAACATATAATGAGGGGTTCAATGGAAATGAAAGGGTTCATAGCTTAAAACCTAGATAAATAGCATTTAAGTCACTCAAAGTTTTAATTTAAGGGGTAACTTCACAGAATAGTAACCAAGTTTCTCAAGTGTTCTATTTAAGTCACTCAAAGTTTTTTTGTCACTCTAAAGTCACTCAACTTTCACCAAGTGTTTCAATCCTATGTAATATTTTTATAAATGTTTAAATTTTTTAAAATTGAATCAGATAAATAAAACATATATGAATTATGTTTGCTATTTAGCAATTATATTTTTCAATTCGACTTAAATATAACAATTTTGAAACTTGTTTATTATTTGGTTAATTTTTGTTCTTCATTGTTACCTCATATTTTAAATTAATTGGAATAAAATTTTCACTTATTAGTAACTAATATTCATATATATTTCATTTGCCTCATTCAATTTTAAAAAATTTACACATTTATAAAAGTATTACATATGATTGGAACACTTGGTGAAAGTTAAGTGACTTTAGAAGAACAAAAAAACTTTGAGTGACTTAAATGTAACACTTAAGAAACTTGGTTACTATTCGGTGAAGTTTATAAAACTTTATATAAAAGAAACTTAACTTATATACATCATTATGAAAATCTCATTTTCATTTTTATAAGTTTAAAAGTTCATAATTAACAACTAAGATTAAAAGAAAAGGTGGGGAATAGTTAAGTTTTGTTTATTTGGATTTTTGCCACTAAAGTTTAGTTTCTTTGACTTTTGCCATCAAAGTTTGTAGTTTTTTTTTTTTTACCTTTTCAACATTTTCATTTTCAACCCTTATACTATATAATATACGCTTTTAGCCCGTTTATTTTTCTATTAATTTCGTTTTCCATTAATAAATTTTGTTCGTTAACTTTTTTAAAAATACGGAGGGCGCGACTGTTTTGTTTTTTCTTCAACGTTCCGATATTTTTTTTAAAATACGGAGGGCGCGAGTTGTATTCAAAATCTAAGGTTTTTTATCGTTACCTATAGCGAGCGCCGTTACTGTTGTAAGGTGACGAGCCGAACCTGTTATGAGCGAACAACATCATTTCCGGTATTGATATTATCGGAACCCGTATCGTTATTCTCTTTTATGTTTTTCGACGACCCGAACTGTTAATTTTTTTATTTTGTTTATTTCCTTTTTTATTATTTAGTTTTATGTTTATCTTTGATTAATATTATTTTTACCGTTGTACTTAGGTTTTACTTACGTTTTTATTTAAATTTTTATTAACGATGGGCTAAACACCCGCCGCGAAGCGCGGGTGTAACAATCTAGTTAAATTTATTTTAATGAATTATATATATATATATATATATATATATAGGGGAATGTTCCACTAATAAGTGGTTTTTCGCTAAGAAACGCTAAGAAGTGGGTCAAACGAACTCCGATTGAGCTCATTCCAGCGGCATTGGAACCGTCTCATCGAACTCTAATCTGGACCCAAAAACCTAAACCCTCCTCCACCCGCACCCCCAAAAACCTAAACCCTCCCTCCAACCCCACCCCAAAAAACCTAAAACCACCACCCCCACCCCCCCCCCAAAAACCTAAACACCCCACCCCACCCCCCCCCCCCCCATAAACCTAAACCCACCCTCACCCACCCCTAAAAACCTAAACCCCCCACCCCCACCCTCACCCTCCAAAAAAATCTAAACCATAAAATCTAAACCTTAAAAGCTAAACCATAAGGCTAAAACCCTAAAATTCAAATGTAAAAGCTAAACCCTAAAAGCTAAGATGGTAGAGATGGACGAGACGGTTCCAACGCCGCTGAAATGAGCTCAATCGGAGTTCGTTTGATATCGTTTCTAAGCGTTTTGGTCATTTCTTAGATTTGTTAGCGAAAACCTACTTCTTATTTGATCCTCCCCCTATATATATATATATATATATATATATATATATATATATATATATATATATATGGGACATATCATTTGTAAACTCTTACTTAATGTGTAAACCTTTAAACTCAATATGGTCCATACATTAATTTCTTATATTTTTGGTTTATTTTTAAACTAAAAGGGCATTATTGTAAGTTGGCTTGTACCACATGTCTACTATTATGTCTCTCTCCTAAACGTAAAAGATCAGAAGAATCATCTTCATCTCATTTTTTCTCTGTCTCCTTTTTCAAACCTAAAAAAAACACCCTAAAGAAATTGAAGGTGGATACAAGTAGCTCGACAATAACTTTTTCAAGTTCTTGATGTTAGTCGATGAAAAGGGTTTGGATGGTGCCGACGATCTTATAAATTTGCTCCATGAAGAATTGCTCGTCGTCTGTGTATGCCATATTGCAGACGAACCCGTCGTCGCCGGAAAGCTACGGTGAAGCCGAATCCATTACAGATCTCTTACCCCACCCCCCCAAATCTCACCAGACTTCCAACCCTAACCTCACCCACCGTAGACGACGTACAAAGTTGTTGGTGGACGAAAATTGAATCGTCGGTAAGGGGGATTCAGATCTGCAACTAAAGCTTCAAGATTGAAGGTATGAAATCGATGGATTTTTTTATTTTGATTTGGTTTTTAGTTTAGTTTCTTGTGTTCCAGATTCATGACAAAAAAAGGTAACAAATAGGTGCTTGAATTGAGATTAATTGCTCCTGATTTGAGATATTTTGTAGCCCTGTTATTTTTGTTGCTTCGTTTACATCTTACATACACAATAATTATTGATTTTTCATATTCACAAAACTTAAGTATTGGTCCAAATTACTAGAATAGAAAGTTACTGATCTTTGTTAGAAATAAATTGCAGATGTTAATTAAGCTTATTATTTTAAATTACTCTTAGTTAGATTTAGCATTTTAATTATAATAAATTGCAGATGTGGCTTAAATTAATACAGATCTAGCATGTTTAATTGAATTTTTAAAAGTTTGTTGAAAAACAAGAAAATATAGATCTAGCATTAGTGTATACAACTGAAGATTAAATGTATTTGTAATATGTGTGTATTAATTGCATTTACACATGTTGAAAAACAAAAAAATACAGATCTAGCATTAGTGTATACAACTAAAGATTAAATTTTTTGATTTTTATACATATGTATTTTGATTTTACACATGTGTATTTTAATTTTACACATGTGTATTTTGATTTTACACATGTGTATTATAGTTTTACACCTATGTATTTTGATTTACATGAGGTTTTAATTTTTACGCATGTGTATTTTAATTTTACACTTGTGCATTTGATTCATTTTCACATGTGTAAACGGAATTTACATGGTGTAATTATAAATAACATATAATTTAAATTCAAATCATAACATGTTTGGATTTTCCAGATTTCATATGGAAGGAAAAAGGTGAACGAGGATTTTTCAGATTTCATATGTGTATTTGATTCTTTTACACATGTGTTAACTGATTTTACACACATATAAAAGAGTTTACCCATGTGTATTTGATTTTGTTTATTTGGATGTAATTTTTTTTCAGCTTTCTGTATATTTTTTTTTATTTGTAAAGATATTTGGGGTTTTTTTATGTAGATTTTTTTTGTTCATGTATGTTTTTTTTTAAATCATGTTCAAAATTTCATTATTCTAAATTGTGTAAAAATAAAGTCTAAAACAAGAAAAAAAAACATGATAGAGAGAGAGAGAGAAAGAGAAAAGAGTGTTTTATTAAATTAAAGGTGTAAATTTACCTTTTTACCCTTTTAGGGGTATTTTAAGAATTTAAAAAAGAAAAAAAACCTACATTATATGGCAGCCACAAATTAAAATATACAAATTGAATGTGTGGTCTATATAGAGTTTAAGAGTTTTTATAATAAGAGTGAGTTTTCATTTGATACAACCCATATATATATATATATATATATATATATATATATATATATATATAT
Source organism: Smallanthus sonchifolius (assembly GCA_023525975.1). Taxonomy (NCBI): domain Eukaryota; kingdom Viridiplantae; phylum Streptophyta; class Magnoliopsida; order Asterales; family Asteraceae; genus Smallanthus; species Smallanthus sonchifolius. Next base: position 26,634,801 of record CM042043.1, read on the forward strand.
ATATATATATATATATATACTATCTATATCTATACTACTATATAATATGGATTAGATTAACATTATTGTAATTTACTCTTTTTTTAAGACACATAATACAGTTTTTCCTGCATACGTTACAAGTTACCAATACACTAATTTTGTTAAGTTACCATTTTACCCTTCTCTACAATTAAACCCCAAAGTCTTCAATTCACCGTCTTAAATTCACTCGATTAGCGACTGATCAATCCCTAAACCCCCTTTCGTCGGTTGTTTTCTTCTCCAAGCGATTGAACTGACCGTTCTTTTTCCTTCATGGCGATTCCCACTATCATCAATTACTCAAGGTTTTAAAGCACCTGATCAACCCAACCACCAATTTGAAAAATCATGATCAACCTCAGACTCATTTCACTCGCTAATTCCTTCTCCAATTTCAACGTTTCTGAATGGCGAAACCAGTTTCCATTGAAGTATGGAACCCTAACGGGATATACAGAGTTGTTAGCACAAAACCTAAGCCCGATACACGCTGGATTAATCTGTTGGTTCAATAGGATTCCCGTGTTGAAGTAAGTTGTTCAAATTTATCCAGAATTTTATATATTTTGATTTTATGGTGCTGAAACGTTTTTGGGGTTAGATATGCATAGAGAAGAAAACAATATTGTCTGTTGAAGATATATCATTGCTATCTTTGATCGAAAATAAGTGCGATGGAGTTATCGGTCAGGTAATATATACAACTTAAGTCTGTGTTCATATATATGAAAATTGAATTTGTGACAAATTTTAACCTTGGTTCATATGTGTTTGAATTATGCAACATGACTATTGAATATTGTTTGAGATCAATTAATCATAAGTTAAATGGTACTTGTAGTTTATACTAGGGCATTATTGTGAGTTTTTTAAATAAGTTCAACTGCAAAGGTCACAATTTCAATTTATCATCCTACTGATAGTGATTTATATGAATGGCTGAAGCTACAATTTGGATACATGCGCTTTTCACACCACATACTAAATTAGGGTTTTTCACCATCGTTCCAGACGGTGAACCACTACCACCGTTTCAGACCTGGTCGTCGCCACCGCCCCATTCACCATCGTCCCCGTTCACTCAAGCGCCGCTCGCCGCTGCCCACGTGCCATGATTTTTCAAATGAGGCATGATTTAAGGTGTGTTTCTTGAATTTATTTTCATTGGGTTTAGGTTTTTTGAAAATGGGTATCAAAATTCAGATGAGGGTTTTGGTAATTTTTGTTATTTTTGGGATGATTTGGGATTATCAGGTCTGTGTTTTATAGATGCAATCTGTGTTTTATAAAATTAGATTCACTTTTTTTAATTTGATCAGTTAGTAATCATATGCATGTTATAAGTTTAAACATAATCTTACATCTAAATAAAAATTAAAAGATAAAACAAAAACCCATAAAAGAACAGATTCATGTCTGCAGATAAAATTGTTGGTGAGCTAGAAATCAGATATGGTGTCCGGCGACTGAGGTGAGTTTCCAACGAGTAATTATAATTGAATTTTAATTTACACTTTAACCTATTTCCAGGTACGATTTCAGTTTAGGGAAACCCCAATTTGACTTCTGTAAGTGTTCTTCGTTCGTTTGATTTTCTTCTATTTGTGATTGAATTCGTTTTGTTTTTTCGATATTGTTTTGATTTTATCACAAGGTTCACTGACCATTGTTCTCATTTCTGCAGGTTTAATTTTAATTACAACTTGATAGATATAGTCTAAATGGGTGTAAGTTGTTGCTTATGCTACTTATTCTAAGTAGTGTAGAACACTTTTTCGTTCTGAAGCCTCCAAATGCAGCACATGATGATGGAGATTATGATGTTGATGAAAACCTCTCCTCTGATATGGAGTTGGGTAACTTTCTCCTGGATAAGCGGATAAGCATTAATCTTAATTTACTCAATATCCAAAATGCTTAACCTGCTAAATTAGAACGGGTTGAAAATGTTGAATGTTGCTTAAACTGTTGCATACAGATTCAGTTAAAACTGTTGACACGGATAAAACACAGAAATTCATGTTATGTTTTAATTCATTATATACTTTATCTTAATGACAGTTCTTGATTCATTTCAAGTTGTTAAGGACGTTATCTTAATATCAGATTATTAAGAATATTAGAAAATTTATGTAATCCGATTATCTATTCTAACAAAGTTACAAAGGGAAATTTAGCAAAATTGGGTCCCATAACAACTTCTATACCGGCTTATATTGTCTTTTTCCGAAGGTTTGAAGCTTTATTATGTATGATTTACATGTACTTTTAGGATCTATTATAATCAATTAGAATAGATTAAGAAAGTTAATGTCCCGTGGCAAATACTTTTTTGCCTTCTACTTAACTCAGGGCCTTTTTTTATGTTTCCTTTATTTTTTAGCATGAACACGAGTCTTTCACTTTGGCAGGGGAATAAATTTCAGAGTCAGGGAAGGTTTCGTGAAGAGTACATGCGGGCAAGTGTAGCATTTACATTTCTTAACTTTTATTTGTAGTTTCCTCTAAAAATTCTCTACATTAGCCAGGCAAAAAAATAACCTAAAAGGTGTTTCTGAGTCTAAAGGCAGAACTCTCCTCTTGGCATGTTCTCTTAATTTAATGCTATGTTACTTGAATTGTATCTTGGTTTTATACATATTTTATTTTATAGAAATGAAGTATTTTACTTTTGCTGCAAATCATTTGAGTAGTTATTTTATCGTCATAAAAACAACTCTTCAAGGCAGGAAGTTGAAAAGTAAGTTATTTCCATGCCCCTCTTTCCATGATCCATTTTACTTTCGTTTTCTTATACAGAATTTATGATATCAAATAAGCTCATTGGTCTTATATTTATTAGGTATTGGCAAGTGATGCAAGAAATGTCAAAGCTCTATATAAGAGAGGTCAAGCATATAAAAATTTAGCACAACTGAAGAAAAAGATGAGGTAGGAAAATATGTCTGAACATGTGATTATCATGAACGGACAACGATCACCGATATACATGCTTATCGCACATGGTACTATGAATTGTGCTGAATGCACAAAGCGAGCCCTTGAAGAAAAAGATGAGGCAGTAAAATATGTCTGGACATGTGATTATCATGAACGGATCCCCGAACCAAGTTATTGATCTTTTAGACAACTCTATTTCATACCCATTTCGTTTTTAAGATGAATCCATTCTAATATCTTACCAAAAACATAGATACTGTATTAATGGAATCTAGATTAGTAATTTTATAAGTAAATGCATTCGAATATCTTACCAAAAACTTTGATATTGTGCAGGCGTGCAAGTTTCTTGATGGTAAATGGTACCCAAAATTTCTTGTGATAATTGCTCAAAAGAATCATCACACACAGTTTTTCTAGCCAGGATATCCAAATAATGTTCCCCTGGTAAGTCTCCTAATACTTAAAGTTTAGTTATCTGAAGGCATGTCAACATGAGAGGTTAGATGTGAAACAAATGTCATAGAAACACTTATAAAGTTAAAAGATTTTAGGGTTTAGATTTCAGGGTTTAGTTTTTAGGGTATAGATTTCAAGGTTTAGTTTTTACTTTAGGGTTTAGCTTTTAGTATTTAGGCTTTTGTGGGGGGGGTGGGGGTTTTAGGTTTTTGGGGGTGGGGTGAGGGTTAGGTTTTTGAAGGGTTTGGGTTGGAGGTTTAGGCTTTTGGGGGTGGTGGTGTTGTCTTTAGACGGCTTTTTAGGGTTTTTTTGTTAGAATTTAGGTTTTTGGGGTGAGGGTTTTAGGTTTTTGGGGGTTAGGTTTTGGGGGGGTTGGGGTGGGGGTTTTAGGATTTTGAAGGGTGGTGGTGAGGTTTTTAAAACACTTTTTACACTTTTTAACCTTCTTAGAATATCCTTCCCCTATATATATATATATATATAGATAGGGAAAAGATCATAAGAAAACTCATTATTCATGAGAAAACCAAAAAACTATTTATTAAAGGTAAAAAAAATTATAAAAAAATCATAACTCAAAATATAAATCAAAAACTAAAAAACCGCTTTGGAGACCTTGTTCCCCACGTTTAGGTTTTTGGGTAGGGGTGGGGCTTTTGGGTGTACTACACATATATAACACCTTTAATGAGGAGTTTTTTGGTTTTCTCATGAAAATGAGTTTTCTAGTGAACTCACCCCTATATAAATTATATTAAAATTATAGCATAAGATTAAAAACATTTATGAATTTTAGACCATAGGATATTTTTACAAGTACAGAATAGAATTCTAAGATGAGGTTAGTAAATGTCAGACCATAAAAAGCATTTACGTCCATTCTGGCATTAGCGGCTACAAGGTCCCCAAGAATTCAACCACCACCTTATTATTCTATTCTATCCTTAACCTGTCTAAATTCTATTCAGAAATATTTTCAATTTTATACTTTTATTTATATATATATATATATATATATATATATATATATATATATATATATATATATATATATATGGGTGTAAAATAACAAAAATGTAGGTAATCTCAACTTAGCTAGAATTCACGAGACTCACTAAAATTCATCATCATAACCTCTTGGACTAAATCTTATAAATAATTGGTGTCATAAATAAATAAGATTTATGCATAATTCAAAACCAAGAAATAATTTCAGGTGACCTGTGCTCGAAAAGTTAAATAGATTTTATGTTTCATTTCTCAATAAAAGTAAATAAATAAATATAACCAAATATCTTCGTCAACTCGAATTTGTAAACATAAGAACAAAGTTAAATGCATTTTATGTTTCATTTCTCAATAAAAATAAATAAATAAATATAAGCAAATGTCTTCATCACCTCCAATTTGTAAACAGAAGAACAAAACGGATCGTGTGGATTTAGATCTTTCTTTCACATAACCAGTGGAGTTGCAATGCAAAATAGTGAGATTTAGATCTTTCTTTCACATAACCGGTGGAGTTGCCCCAACTGAAAACCCTAACAAAAAACGCATCGTGCGGATTTACTCTTCGATTAGCAGCAGTTTGAGACTTGAGTGTCAATGCTTGGAAGTAAATAATGGTTTTGATGGGTAAATGGAATAAGGTCTTTTGATTTACTTTTTGGCTGTATAAAAAGGACAGAAAAATTTAGAAATTTGTCAAAACATAATTTTTCAGATATTTTTTTATTTACATCATTTATTTTTGACCATTGGATCATGATTGATAAAGTTGATCTTTGATTGTTATGTGGTTTTAGGGTTTTGATATGAAACATGGGTTTTGATTTGAAATATATATATATATATATATAGTGTGACGTTAAAATGCTAACCAATATTTATGTGATAACCATGATAACCACTCTCAAACATAGTGTTAAGTATACGTACCAAATACGTAAACACTATTTGTCACGTATATGTAACATTATTTGGTACGTATATGTAAGACTCATCATTTCCGTATTTATGTTCAAGATATATGTTCACGATACTTAAATACTCTTTTAAGAATTAAAAGAAAAAATAATTTATAAATTATATGATTGTTTGATAGTGGTTAGCACATAAAAAGTTGGTTAGTATTTGAAACATTCCCTATATATATATATATATATATATATATATATATATATATATATATTATATGACATAAACAAAAGAAATATGTTCATATATAAAGTAAAAGCTTAGATTTCAAAACACAGAACCGTTACATGTTCGAATAATATGGCATAGAATGTGTAATAATAAGGTTGAAATGACATGTCGTGAAGTATTTTTTTTTAAGGGTAAACTTCAGTTTTCGTCCTTTAGGTTTGAACCAAACTTCATGTTTTGTGCCCCTGTAACACATTTGATGTTTTAACAATTTGTGTCCCTATTCCTTAACTCCGTTAACGTTTTCGTTAGTTTTTGTGTGAAATTACTGATTTACCCTATCTCCATCTTCTTCAAACCACCCACCACCAATCTATACCCCTCTACTTCAGATGGCTCAAACCAAATTGTTAAAAAACAAAACATTAAAATTCATACCCCTCCCTCGTCATCCACACCAAACTTCAACATACAGATTAGGTCATCTAATGTGTCGAAACAAAAAAAAAAGCTCTGTAACATTTCAAATGTTCACAAAAGATGATGGAATCATGCCAGAAACCATATTCATGGAAGGTTTGTGTTCATCTTCAAGGAATGCCCGATAATGAAACTATTAAACTCTATGAACAGCAGTAAATTACAATTTGAAATTTGGACTGATGCACAAAAGAATAATGAAAAAACAAATTATTAAAATCATATTCTTTGAACCGTAACCCGAGATGAAATTGAAGCTCATGCTCGCCTTGACTTTAACAGACTCATGAATGTCGGTAGAGCGTGAGCCTAAAATTTGTCGGATTCTCCAAGAACAAACTCAATCATTAGCACGAAGGCTCGGGCTACGCAGCTAAGCACGGAGGCGCAGGTTTGGCAGGCGAAGGCGAGGGCGCAGGAGGCAGTGGCGGTGGCGTTGCAAGCACAGTTGCATCAAACGATTGTTAATGGTGGAGGAGGGTGTGTGTCGCAGGGAGAGGAGGTGGTGGTGGTGGGTTAATGATGAAGAAGATGGAGGTAATGGCATATTAGTAATTTCGTATAAAAACTAACATAAATTTTAACAAAGTTAAGAACTAGGGATGAAAACTGTAAAAACATAAAACATCAGGGATGATATGTGTTACAGGGGGACGTAACCTGAAGTTTGGTTCAAATCTCATGGACGAAAACTGAAGTTTACTCTTTTTTTAAAGTACAAAATGAAATAAAATAATATATAAAAATCACAGATGTTACAGTACCCACAAGATTTCATGATTTTAATCATTTAATTAACTTAAACAACACGCACAGACTATTTAAGCTTTCAAATTGGTTGGGTCTACCAAAATGTAGAGTCATATAATTTGTATAAGCTATTGTCATTTATTGTATGTTTAAACAATTTTAGACTAGTTTACTTTCTGTCATTTCATTATTGTAATTTCAGTTTTCTGTAATTAGTTAAGTCTGGGCCATCGAAACTACTTAGTTTCGATTGAGTCTGTTCAATCGAAACTACTAGTTTCGATAGATGGTAGTTTCGACAGTCTGTGTATCAATTGTAAATGGTCAATCGAAACTACCATAGTTTCGATACCTGTCACTACTATAAATAGCCTAGTTTGAGATTGTTTAGGGTGTGAGTAGCGGCTGTAACCCTGAACCTTCTCTTTCACATTTTGCTTGAATCAATACAATCTGCAGTTGTTTATTCACTGTGTTCATACATTTTCATACCTTTTGATTGTTGATTCATAGTGTGGTTAGCTGGTTATCTTCACCAATACTGTTTCTATTATCTGTTTCACCTACATATACACAGTTTCCGCCTGAGTGTGTGTTCAATCGATCATATCAGTGTGATTCGACTAAAATCTGGACCTACAATTGGTATCAGAGCTTTATGCTATAGTGTTTTTTGAGTGTTATCAGGTTATTGATCGATTCTAGGTGATTACCGAGGGTTTTCGTTGCTTATTTTGGGTTTTTGCACATTTATTCTCGAGGTACTGTTTCATCATTTTTCAAGGGTTTTTGCTTGTATTTTCGGAATCGGAGGTTGGATTCGTGATCAGGACAGTTAGACGAAGGTTTTCGCTGGATTTGTTTGTTGTTTCTGCACCTTTGATTTCTGGAGTTTTTCATCAATGGAGTATTTCTGTTTTGGAGAAGAAGGCATCAAAACTACGGGGAACAATTTCTGATTTCTGTTGATCATCGAAACTTCTTGTCTACGTTTTGTCGGGAGAAGGTACTATCGAAACTAGATTTTTGTCTCTTATAGAAACTGTGGTTATCGAAACTAGTCTGTGAAATTTTCAGTATCGAAACTAGTTGTTTCGATAAAAGTTGTTTCGATAAAATTTGTTCTATCGAAACTAGTCCTATCGAAACTATTTGTTTCGATAATAGTTGGTCTATCGAAACTAGTCCTATCGAAACTAGTTGTTTCGATAGAAGTTGACCTATCGAAACTAGTTACTGTTTTAGTTTCGATTCAAAACATTATGGCCACTTCAAGTTCAACAGAACATTCTGGGGGAAATAGACCACCTGTTCTTGTGTCCACAAGAGATTTTGATGACTAGACTAAAAAAATGAAGCTTTTCTTTCAATTTCACGATTATACACTGTTGAATTCTATCACCGATGGTCCCCACAAGCCCGTAACTACCACTGCTGATGTTCAACGTCCTAGGTTAGTGTCTGAGTATGATGAGAAAGATCTTGCCTTGATTGCCCGAGACAACAAGGCCTATGGGACTATTGCCATGGTTCTTCCTATGGATATTTTCAACATCTTTGCTAAGTACACAACTGCCAAAGAATTATGGGTTGCACTGTGCACAAGATATGAGGGAAGTGAGGATGTCAGGGAAAGCAAAAGAGATCTGATCAAGAAACAATATGCGATGTTCAGCAGTGTAAGGGGAGAATCAATATCTGATTTGATCAACCGTTTCTCAAGCATTGTATCAAGGTTGAAGATAATGGGAGTTGAGTACCCTACTCTTGATCTAAACAAGAAACTCCTAGATTCTCTTCCTAAGGAATGGAATATGTATCGAATCATGATCAAAAAGACTGAGAATCTGAGTGCTCTGTCTCAACAAGAAGTCTATAGCATTCTTGAATCTTATGAAATTGAGATTAAGAAGGGAGCAGTCACCCCATATAATCAGTCTGGAAACACAGCTCTCATTGCTGGATCAAGCTCATCCGGTAGCCCATACTTTCAGACTGATGTTCCTCCTTCAGCTGCTGCAATTAAGTCTACCAGCTCCTCAAAAGACTATCACCATGATTCCTGATGAATATGTCCCAATCATGACTGCTTTCATGTCGTGCTATGATGCACTGATCTCTGGAAATCTAACACCGGTTAGCTTTCAACCTGATGACTTGGAGCAGATTAATCCTGATGATTTGGAGAAAATGGACATTGACTGGTGCATGGCCATGTTGACCTTAAGAGCCAAAAGATTCATCAAAAGAACTGGGATAGACAGATTCAAGCAAGGAAAGACGCTTGGGTTTGATATCAAGAAGGTGAGATGCTACAATTGTGATCAGCTGGGTCACTTTGCTAGAAACTGCAAGGAGCCGTCCTCCAAAGATCAGCAAGATAAGAAGATTTCCTCTGGTAAACAAGCTGCCAATCCTCCAAAGACAAACACAACTTCAAGTTCCACAGCTCTTGTGTGCCAAGCTGATGGACATTATCATTGGGGAGAACAAGTTGAGGAAGCTGCTGATAAAGCCTTGATGGCTGATGTGGAGGAAAATGGCAAGTGTGTCATGATTGAACCAGCTAAGGATCTCACTGCTGTGCCTGCTGAGGTTATTTCTAAACTTTGTGATTCTAGATCTTGCATAAATGAAATTCAAAAATACAGATTCATCAATCAAGCCTTGATTGATGAACGAAATCACATTAAGGTGATGTATGACTCTGTGGCCAAAAATGAGAAACTTTATTTAAAGAAAATTCGTGATATTTCTGGTGAAAATCGTTCTTTAATTGTGCAACTCAATACTCAAACCATTAATAATACAATTTTAACAGAAAGAGTCCAAAAGGCAGAAAAAGCCAAATTACAGGTTGATCACATGGATATGGATCAGAAAATTCTGTTTGGAATAATTGATAAACAATTTAATAGAAAAGGCACAGAAGGTCTTGGGTATAACTCTCATCCACCTCCTTATTCTAAATCAGGGAGATTTACTGATATGCCTACTCCACATGTTTCCACACCTTTTGTTTGCACATTATCTCCTGATGATTATATTACATCCTCTGATTCTGACAGTTTTGCTTCTTGTGTAGAGTCAAATTGTGTAAAGTCCAAAGATGATTGTGATAAGAGTGCTAATGATAGAACTATTTTAAAAGAACTTGAGTCGGATGAATGTAATAATATGTCCGTGTCAAAACCAAATATTTGTGAACACGTTAAAAACTTGTATTTTGATTCTATGCCTGCTGAGCATACGGGTTTGGGATGTGATGTTTCTAAATTTCAAAATGCCTTGCCTTTTGTTCCTAAATCTTTGAATGTTATGCCATGTGTTACAAAATTTAAAAGTGCAGGAATTATTGTGAATGATGTACCACGTGAAACCATGAGCAACATGGAATTTTTCAGATTAAAGGAAGCACATCGTCTTCAAGACAATGTTATTGATGAGAGAACCGTCTCATGTTCAGATTCCTCAACATCACAATCATCTTCATCTTGTGATGATTATTATCAGGCTAAGATATCTTGTAAAAACGTTTGTTTTAGTTGTGGTGCCTCAAATCATGTTTCAAAGAGTTGTAAATTGACAACCGCAAATTTTAATGAAGAATCACCTTCCCAAAGTTCATTAAATTCATATGTGTTGCCTAATTCTTCTCACAGTAGGAAATCTAGGCGTAAAAGAATTAAAAATGCAAAAAATTATTTAAAACGAACTTGGAAAATTAAAAATAATGTTCTATTTGATGACCGTGCTTCATCAAAGGATGGTTGTGCTTCTGATTCCAATGAGATGTCATATCCTGACACTAAAATCTCTTGATTGAAACATTTTTGTTCAAAACGTATAAATGGTTCGTTGTATATAGGGTCAATCAAGAAGAACCGGCGATAACATCTGGCATGTAGATAGTGGATGTTCAAGGCATATGACTGGGCACTTTAACTTGCTGCAAGATTATCATCAAATTGATGGAGAGTGTGTTGCTTTTGCTGGAAACCCAAAAGGAGGAAAGATTGAAGGACAAGGAACAGTATCAAATGGAGTAAATAGTCTGGAATTTGTCAACTATGTTCCTCAGTTAAAATACAATCTGATGAGTGTTTCACAGATTTGTGACAAGGACTTTTGTGCTTTATTCAATTCAAAAGAATGTCTTATCTTAAAGCCGGGAGTGGTGATTCCGGAAGAACTTATTCTCATGCGTGCTCCCAGAAGATACAACACCTATAGCTTGGATATGAACAACCCATCGGGAATTGAATCGTGTTTTCTCTCAAAGGCTTCCGAAGATGAATCTTTCCTATGGCATAAGAGGTTGGGACATGTCAATTTCAAAACAATGAACCGACTGGTTCGAGGCAACCTAGTCACTGGATTACCTCTCAAAGATTTCACTCCTATGGAACACTGTATTTCATGTTCCAAGGGAAAACAGCACAAATCTTCACATAAGCCTAAAACCACCAATTCCATTGACTCTCCTCTCCAATTGCTTCACATGGATCTCTTTGGTCCAGTGAGTGTCATGAGTCTTGGACGAAAGTCATACTGTCTGGTGGTAACAGATGATTTTTCTCGATTCACTTGGGTGTTTTTCTTAGCTAAGAAGGATGAGACGCCAGAGATTTTAAAGACCTATCTGCTTCAAATTGAAAACCTCTTCAGTTTAAGTGTGAAGACTATCCGCAGCGATCATGGAACAGAATTTAAGAATGCAACTCTTGATTCCTTCTGTGAAAGCAAAGGAATTTCTCATCAATTTAGTGCACCTCGTACTCCTCAACAAAACAGTGTAGCTGAAAGGAGAAACCGCGCCTTAATTGAAGCTGCACGAACTATGATTGTTGACTCTAAGCTTCCCGTGACTTTCTGGGCTGAGGCGGTCAACACTGCATGTTTCGTGCAAAATCGGGTTCTTATCACTAAAAGTTGCAACAAGACACCATATGAGATCATGTACAAGCGCAAGCCAGTTATTGATTTCTTCAGAAAATTTAGGTGTGTGTGCACGATGCTGAACACTTCAGATCAGCTCAACAAGTTTGAAGCCAAAGCTGATGAATGTTATTTTGTTGGTTATTCCTCCAATTAACGTGCTTTTCGTGTCTATCATAAGCAGAAAAGAATAGTGCTGGAGTCCATTGATATCAATTGGCATGAAAATAATCACACGGACGCAGGAGACGGTCCCAATTGGCTATTTGACGTCGATTCAGTTTTTAAATCATTTAATCTTCCTGATTTCTCAATTGACTCAACTCATGCTAATCCTTATTTTTCTGTAAACAATTTAGGGAACTTAAATGATCAAGGTTCTTCCTCATCTGCTCAGGTTGAAATTCCTGTGGTTGCAAATGCTGAATCTGATATGGAGTCTTCCAGTTCTGGTGCAACAAGTGAAACTGTTGAAGACAACTCCATTCCAATAGTAGATGTTGCACCACAATAACTTGCTGAAGATCCTATTAATGATATTGCCGATCCTCCTGTTGAAAATCTTACCAATTTGGAAGAAGTCGTGGAAGAAGATGCAATTCCTCAACTGCGAATTCACAAGATTCATCCCACCAATAACATCATTGGACCACTCAATGTGGGTGTCAGTACCCGAAGTGCCTGTGAAGCATTTGAAAACAGCATGTTTTCTTGCTTCATCTCTCAAACTGAACCAAAGAACATTAAAGCTGCTCTACTAGAAAACAGCTGGGTGGAAGCAATGCAGGAAGAGCAACAGCAATTCTCAAAGTTACATGTGTGGAATTTGGTGGATCTACCCAAGAACAAAGTTCCAATCGGTACTCGTTGGGTCTTTCGCAACAAAAAGGATGAAGGCTGCACTGTGATTCGAAATAAAGCTCGTCTGGTGGTTCAAGGTTTCTATCAAGAAGAAGGGATTGACTATGAGGAAGTATTTGCACCAGTGGCTCGTTTGGAAGCCATCAGAATGTTTCTCGCCTATGCAGCCTACATGGACTTCACCGTCCATCAAATGGATGTCAAAAGCGCATTTTTGTATGGCAAAGTTCAAGAAGAAGTATATGTCAAGCAGCCGCCGGGTTTCATTGATCTTAATTTTCCAGACCGTGTTTACAAGTTAGACAAAGCATTGTACGGTCTTCACCAAGCACCTCGTGCGTGGTATGAAACTTTATCAAAGCATCTGATTGAGAATGGTTTCACACGAGGAGCAATTGACCAAACTTTGTTCAAACGGAAGGAGGAAAAGGATACAATCATGGTGCAAATTTATGTAGATGATATCATTTTTGGATCTACAAATCCCCGTCTCTGTAAAGAAATTGAAGAAGTGATGCGATCTAAGTTTGAGATGAGCTCCATGGGGGAAATGAAGTTCTTTTTGGGACTACAAGTTGATCAGTCTGAGTCAGGAATCCTTATCCATCAAGAAAAATACGTCAAAGAAATCTTGATCAAGTTCAAAATGGCTGATTCCCACCCAATAAAAACTCCTGTGGAAGTTCGTCATTGTTTAACTCCTGATGTGGATGGTGGAAGCGTTGATACGCATCTATATCGCTCCATGATAGGATCTCTCATGTATCTCACGGCCAGCAGACCCGACATCATGTTTGCAGTGTGCTTGTGTGCACGTTTTCAGGCTAATCCTAAACTTTCTCATTTATCTGCTGTTAAACGTATTTTAAGATACTTAAGGTATAAGCCAAAATTGGGTCTGTGGTATCCTAAAACTGATTTGTTTGATCTTGTGGATTATTCAGATTCAGACTATGGGGGTTGCAACTTAGACCGAAAATCCACTTCTGGAGGTTGTCAATTCCTTGGCAACCGCCTTGTCTCATGGCAATGTAAGAAACAGTCCACCGTTTCCCAATCCACCGCCGAAGCCGAATACATTGCCGCAGCCCTCTGTTGTTCCCAAGTCAGATGGATACACCATCAGATGCTTGACTATGGGATCACATTCCATGAGACACCCATTCTGTGTGACAACACCGTCGTTCCTCATATCACCAAAAACCCAGTTCAGCATTCCAAAACCAAACACATTGAAATCAAACATCACTTTATCCGTGACTGTGTTGAAAAGAAGCATATTCAAATTGTTGAAGTCAAAACTCATAAACAAACCGCAGACATCTTCACAAAGGCTTTTGACTCTACCAGATTCGCCCAACTAGTGGAGATGCTTGGAATGATCAACTTTCAGTAAATTGTGTGAATAGTATTTTTTATTTTTATTTTCATTCTGTTTACTTGTCAAAGAAAATTCCAAAAATATTTTATTTTTATGAACAGTTTTTACGCAACTCTTTTGGGGGAGAAATATTATATTGAAAAGAATTGATGTGTATATAATCTTATAAGTGGTTTTGAGTTGCAGGAAGAATTGAATCTGACCTTTTAGAAATGATAGTGTCTGATCTCATCTCTTGGACATGGAATGGACTAAAAGCGATGGTGTTTACTGAGGTATAGCTGGTAGGCCCGACATATGGTTAAAACTTGTAAGTAGTGTGAAAACTCTAATATATATCTCATACTTGTGTGTTTGAACCCATTATTGAAACATCTAACCCATTTTTATATCTAAGAAAACCAATTCAATCAGATACAAGCTTACGTATTGGATTCCTATTCATACGCCAAGTGACTGTCAATATAACGATATTTACCACCGATGACCCCGTATGTTTTGCTTACGCAAAGATCTCGGGTGCTCATCCTTTTCCCATCCACTTGGATGATTTGACCCCGTCTGTTTTGCTTACGAAAAGATCTCGGGTGTTCAACATTTTTCTATCCGCTTGGATAATTTTACGACTTCTTCTGTTTTGCTTACGCAAAGATCTAGAATGCTCGTACCTTTTTAATATCTACTTGGATATTTTTTATTTTAATTTTCTAAATCCACTTGGATATCTTATTTTATTTTGGTGGTACTTTGACATTACTAAGACGGTACCTTGGTTAATCAGAAAGAGATGATAGGATGAAGATGGGTACTTCTTGAGGATTGATAGGTTTTCAAAATCATTTTATTTTAATATGTGGGGTACACCTTGTATAGTGCTTAAATGGTACCTTTTAATCACATGAAATCAAAATACAAACAAATGTTCGGGTTTACTTTGCACAAATATCAGCTATCTTCAGGGACTCACAGTAGTTAATTGCAAAAGGAAGTGTTTCAAGAGACTGACCAGATCTGATCTCATGTTGGATCTTTTTCAAGAAGAAAAGTGTAAATATCTTGTGTATATATGTTAGTCTTATTTCTGTTACTATGTTCATATCGAAACTACTTTGACATATCGAAACTACTATGTTCATATCGAAACTACTTTGACATATCGAAACTACTATGTTCATATCGAAACTACTTTGCCCTATCGAAACTACTCTATAAATATCGAAACTAGTTTGCCCTATCGAAACTACTCTGTAAATATCGAAACTAGTTTACCCTATCGAAACTAGTTGTTTCGACAGGGGCATTTTTGTCTTTTGTTCCTCGCAATTTAAATGCCTTCGTAAATAAATCCCTCCCTTCATATCTTCTTCACTCGTCTTTTTCGCAACCCTTTCATCTTCTCCGACACACACAAAATTTCTCAAGCCTTGGTCTGAGTTGCAAATTATCAGGGTTAATCACCTGATTACCCCCGTTGTCACCATCGTCTTCACCATCAGGTAACGTCTCACTATTTCATTTGAATGATTCTTGCGAATCAACAGACCTAGGGTTTCAAAAGTTCAAATTGTTCGACTGAATCTTCATAATAACAGTCATTGTGTGCTTATCCGTGTTTGCAAACATCTTTATCATCTTAGAACTCACGATTATTGTGTTTTATTACAGATAACAGTCTCGCATTTGGTAAGATGACATTCCGTCATTTACAGGCCACTCTAAACCCTTCATTAAACTGTTTATTTTAGTCTGTGTATAGTGAATCAAAAGGGGTTTGGGTTTCAAAACCAAGTAGTTTCGATAAAGGAGTTCAACTCTTTCAAAATTTCTCAAAATTTTTAATCGAAACTACTGGTTTCGACACCCAAACTTGACCTAATTTCTCTATCGAAACTACTTGTTTCGATAAGTTCATCTCTATCGAAACTACTTAGTTTCGACAGTGTTGATTTCAGAAATTTGTAAGTGTTGATCAAAGCTTATTGCCTCTATCGAAACTAGTTAGTTTCGATAAGTTCATCTCTATCGAAACTACTTAGTTTCGACAGTGTTGATTTCAGAAATTTTATAAGTGTTGATCAAAGCTTATTGCCTCTATCGAAACTAGTTAGTTTCGATAAATTCATCTCTATCGAAACTACTTAGTTTCGACAGTAAGGATTTCTGATTTTTCCTAAGTGTTGAAATACTTAGTTTCGATTGACCATATTCAGAACCTTTACTTATTGTGCAAAACTGATGAATTTTACAGGTATGGATCTCGTATTCGTGAAAAGGCACAATGTCTGTGCATTCCTTAATAGCAATGATTCGAAAGCTACTGAGTTCATTCCGGTCTTAAACTTTCTGGCAAACTCCAACATAAGTTTTGCCATAAGCCACAACCTGCCGGTGTTTGAGGCAACTATTAGACAATTTTGGGAAACTGCAGAGATAATCACAGTTGATAATGTGCAACACATTAGAGCAACTGTACATGGCCAAGAAGTATTATTTTCTGAAAACACAGTGAGAGAGGTACTGCAGTTAAATGACAACCCAGAAGCACCCTTTGATTTTCCAATCTACTATGTGAAAGAATGCTTCAGAAGAATGGGTCATCCTGATGAGTTCAAGAGTGGTTAGATAATCAAGAACTCCTTACCAAGCCATTGGAGATATATAGTGCATGTGTTTATTCACTGCCTATCAATAAGGAAAGGGGGTTTTGATTCAGCTAACAGTACTCTAGGATCAGCTATTTTGGGATTAATAAAGGGAAGAGACTACAACTTTTCTGGTTTCATATTCACTCAGCTAAAGGATAACTTAACTGGAGCAGTGAAGGAGAAGTTTCTAGCATATCCTAGATTTCTACAAATTATCATCAATCATCTTCTTCCTGAGCTTCAACAAGGTGGAAACACCTTTGTGTTTGATAATATGATATCTAAAACACTCAGCTACATGAAAAGTACCAACAAAAGGACCAACCGGGCGATAGCCGACGTTCCCCTGTTCGGTCATATCATTGGAGAAGAAGAAGAGTTTATCCCTGACATTGATCCTGATCTTGAAGAAGAAAACTTATCATCAGATGAAGAAGAGTTGGAAGCTGAACAAAATCAAGGTAATCCACCTATTGATGAAGCTGAATTTGAGGTAGACATACCTATTGTTCAAGAAGAAGAGCAACATGTAATTGAGCCTGTGATAGAGGCTCCTTTTGTTGAAGATATACAGATAGTTCAAGAGCCAGCAGTAAATGTTGAAGCTGGCTTACAGGAGGATGAAGAAGAAGTGGCAGAGTCAAGTGGGACTCTAGATGCAGGAATTTATGGATCAGACTATTACAAGTCTGATTAAGATGAAAGAATAGAGCAACTTGCATCTTCCTCAAAAAGACAAATTGAGTCAGGATCTGATTTTGAAGAGGAGGAGCCTAGGGCTAAAAAGATAAAGACTGGATTGGAGGATTTGTCATCCTCGTCAGAGTCTTCATTCACCACTCCAGAACCATCTCCTCATCCAACTCCACAACAATCTCCCATCCATACACCTCCTACATCTCCACAACAATTACCTATCCCTACACCTCCTACATCTCCACAGCAATCACCCATACATACACCTCCTGCATCTCCACACCATGATTCAACCTCTCCTGTACCGAGAGTAAAGACTCTAAGTCTTGAAATAAAGAAACTTCAAGACAATCTTCAAGAGAAAGATACAGAGATTGACGGCTTGAAGTCTAAGCTAAAAGAAGTTAAGGAGGAAGTCAAAGACTTGAAGCTGGAGGTTGGGGGCTTACATACTCAAATAAATAGTCAGCAGACTCAGCTGAAAACTCAACAAAGACTAATCATAAAGCAATAAGAAGACTTTAAAGCCTTAGCTGAAATAGTTAAGCAGCTCAAAGACTCTGTCAACAAACCTACTCCACAACAGCCAACCACTTCAAAGGCTCAAGGGGAGACTACATCTGAACTTGAACCATCGTCTCCTGCCTTTGTCACTGATCCAGAATCTGCATTAACCGTGTATACTGGCCACGGTGCCATGACAAAGGAGTCTGTTGAAGTAAAGGTTGAAGAAATAGAGTCTGTCCTTCCCTCAGCTCATGAAAGAAGAGAAGCAAGGAAGAGAGGGAAGGGAGCTATGGCCAATATTGAAACAGTGATTCTGGATGAAGAAGACATCCCATCGGATGATGAGCTGAATGCTCTTCTAGATGAGATTGACAACTTTGGATACAATGACCTTCATCCAGAAATTCTAACTACCGAAGAGAAAGAAACTGAACGGACTAGATATTTTACTGAAGAAGGAGATGAAATTCAAACCCTATCAGATGAAGAAGATGTTCAGATTAATCTCATCAAGACTATCTTTCCTGAACCAACCATTCCAATCTCTGAGTCAAATCCAACTCAAGATCAACCTTCAACTGCACATGAACCTCCTATTTCAAGGAAGTCTTGGTTTAAAAAGATCATTCCAGAAGAGACTCCTCAAACTTATGAGTGGATAGCCGAGCATCAAGAACTGAAAAGGCCTCCAATTGGATGGAAATACGATGTTGAAAGGAAGCTCTTTATCATCAGACGATATAAAGGGGGAGTTCAGCACTTCAAAAACATGACTGACTTCCAGACCCTTCCTTTTTATGACTTCAGGGATTTAGCAAAACTTCCACTTCAAAACCCTGGGAATTTCATGATGGCTTATGACTTTGAGAGGTTTCTGCATTCTCAAGTCAACAATGATTTCAAAGAAATGAAGCCTAGAAAAACTCAGAAGAAGATCTCAATGACTAGGTTTCATCCTAAGACTAAAAAGCCATATGTATTCCTAAGATACAAGCCTGCCCAAACACACAAGACTATCACTATTCCAAAATCTGTACATGTCCAGCTACAAACTTTCAGAAAGTGGTTCTATAACCCATTCATTGGCAGTGCAGTTATTAAATGTGAGGACAAGGAAGACATCACCATCTTTGATCCAATGGAGCTGCTGAAATTTCAACCTGAAGATCTGGAGGTGCTATTCCAGAATCACATTCAAGCTTATAGTGATGAAGATGAAGCTGATGCCAAAGCCTATCAAAGAATTGTATCTCTCCATGTCAAACCTTTCATCCCAAAGACATCTGAAGGACCAGCTGCTTGAGGAAGAGCTGAAGACAGTAATGCAACAGCTTAGGGGGAGATTGTAAAGTCATATATTTTGTATAAGCTGTTGTCATTTATTGTATGTTTAAACAATTTTAGACTAGTTTACTTTCTGTCATTTCATTATTGTAATTTCAGTTTTCTGTAATTAGTTAAGTCTGGGCCATCGAAACTACTTAGTTTCGATTGAGTCTGTTCAATCGAAACTAGTAGTTTCGATAGATGGTAGTTTCGACAGTCTGTATATCAATTGTAAATGGTCAATCGAAACTAGTAGTTTCGATTGACCATAGTTTCGATACCTGTCACTACTATAAATAGCCTAGTTTGAGATTGTTTAGGGTGTGAGTAGCGGCTGTAACCCTGAACATTCTCTTTCACATTTTGCTTGAATCAATACAATCTGCAGTTGTTTATTCACTGTGTTCATACATTTTCATACCTTTTGATTGTTGATTCATAGTGTGGTTAGCTGGTTATCTTCACCAATACTATTTCTATTATCTGTTTCACCTACATATACACAGTTTCTGCCTGTGTGTGTGTGTTCAATCGATCATATCAGTGTGATTCGACTGAAATCTGGACCTACACAAAACATACTGATTAAACGCGTTTTCTATTATTTATTTCATTCAAAACTCAACAGATACAGATCTACTATCATTTTCCATTTATTACGCAAAAACTTATACTTTCAAGGGAAATTTTTTCAATATTTTTTGTATTTTTATATTTTTTATAATAAAAAAACCTATACAACTAGACTCTACGCAGTCTCCCATCCCCACACTTAAAAACGCACATCGTCCCCAATGTGAACCTAGAAAGAACGAAAAATAAAAATACAAAAATAAACTAGGAAGACTTAGCCGGTTTGTATTCATGCTTGTGTCCAGCTTTCCTCTTCCACTTGTGCAGCCTTATAGCATTTCATTCACGACTGCACTACACTCTGTACGGTTGCCTTTACACAAATATAAGATTTTCATCGACCACGCCCGAATGGAGATTGAGTACGGACGGAGCGATTATACCTGCAAAATTAAGCTTACATAACCCATAGCATTAAACTGACACATGGTACAAACTCAAAATAAAATAAAAGATTATACTGACTCGACTCAAGATAGAGCACAGGGAGACGTACCCGATGGTTGACAAACACATTGACATGAATATCAACAGTAAGGAAAGTCAAGTTGAAGGAGCTTTAGGTTTCCCATGGTGGTGATAGGTGGATATGATGGATGGTGGTGTTAATTTGAATGATAGTGATGGATGGTGGTGATGGGTGATGGTGGATGATACAGGTATAATGGAAGTAAGTGATGATGAGTGGTGGTATTGGTGAATAATACATGGTGTGATGGTGGATGGTGGTGGTAATGGGCATGGGAACCATGGGAAAACAAAGGATTTGGAAGAGACAAGGGGTCCCCCGCGTACCGCAAAAGGTAGGAGGGCCCTCCTCGCGTGCTGCGAGGAGGTAAAAACTTGACCAACCCAAATTGTTGGCCTTCGCGTGTCGCGAGAACTCCCCCCTAGTCTTCGCGTGCCGTGAGGAAGGGTCTTTGACATAAAGATTTTTAGCATTTTTGTACTTAGAAAATTTTTTACCCCCTAAAATTCTTCTTCCCCCAATTCAAATAAAACTTGTTCCAAGGATAAAAACCAATGTAAAAATACCTGGAACTTCGTTCCTGATGATTTTTCTCACCGAAGCATATGCAAATCCCTGCAAAAAACATGACACACACAAAGACATGCAAACCGAAAAGAACAAAAATGGTACGAAAATAAGCAAAAGAAATATACAAATTGTACACCCGGGCACCGGCCAGAGACTTAAATAAGCCTATCAGGAGGCTTCTCCTTAATGCTAATCGTCACCGCTTGCATCCGACGCGGTATACCAACTCTTGTCACCCACCAAACATCAACAAACATTGAACATCTATTCACATTATCTCTTAAATCAGTCCACCAACATTTATACCTACCAGGTCCGAAAATAACCTTAGTCATGTACCCTAGCAGTTTATCACCCTTAGACATCCCCACACTTGGGGTTTTCACCATCCCTAAATCACATGTATCTTTCAACTCTCAGGTTCTCTTACGGGGTGGCCTGCACTTAGGGGTTGACATGGTTTCTATCCCCTCAGAATGAACAACAGGAATGGACAAGGGCTTAGGATTGGGTGTTTCTACTGGAATAGATAAGGGCTTAGGATTGGGTATTTCATCTGGCTCAGTTAGCAACTCTTCTAATTCCACCGCCCAATCAAATGGCTCTCCTAAATCAAGGGCGGGATCACCAATATTTAACTCTCCTGGATCAGATGATCGTCCATGAAGGTATCAATCAGACGTACAGAATGGCTTTTCTCACTAGCCTCCTTCACAGATTTCATGGCATCAAAGGTAACTGTCTCATCCCCCACAAGAAGTATGAGCTTCCCGTCAAAGACATCAATCAATGCCTTGGCGGTGCGCAGGAACGGGCGCCCGGGGATGAGTGGGACTATGTCATTCACATCCATATCCAGAATGACAATATCCACGGGGAAGACAAATTTATCTATATTCACTAGGAAGTTTTCCACTATTCCCCGTGGATACTTGACTAAGTCAGCCAAGGATATGCTCATGCGAGTCGGTTTCGGTTCACCTAGGTCAAGCTGCTTATATAATATACGACATCAGATTTATGCTAGCACCTAGGTCGTCTAACTCGTGGTTCATAGGCAAACCGCCAAGCAGACATGAGATTGTGAAGTGACCCGGATCTGACAGTTTCTCTGGCAGCTTGTTCTGCACCACCGAAGACCACCTCTCACTTAGAGACACTTCCGGGACTTCCTTCAGTTTCTTCTTGTTGGACAGAATATCTTTCAAGAATTTAGCATATTTGGGCATATGTTGGAGTACCTCGATAAACGGGAGATTGACCTTGAGTTTTTTGAACATGTTAAGGAAGTTATCGTATTCCCTAGCATACTTATGCAGTAGAAAACGGGTTGGGTAGGGAACACGACTTAAGTCAATCCCGGGGTTCTTCATCTCCACCCCTTTCTTTTCCTCAATCTTCTTTTTAGCCTTCTCGGGAGGCTTCTCAACCACTATCTCCTCGTCCACCGGCTCTTCATATTCTACCAGTGGTTCCTCTTCTCTTCTTCTCTTCGAATCCTAGTCATCACGTCCATCACTGAAGCATTAGGGCCTGAAGACGGACCTCCCTATCTGTCCTTCAGACGCTTCCCGATGTCTCCCACCGTGCAATGCAGATCCTGGAATGCATATTTCTATTCTTCAGTAGGGTATCATGAGCATCTAGGCTCTGCTGAGTCTCTTTGTCCTTCACCACTAGGTGAGAAAGCATCTGGGTCTGTGTCTCTAGCATTTCCTAAATCCTCTTAGTATTAACACTGCTCCCACTACTTGGTCCTACTTCACCTCCAACTTGCTGATTCGGGCGGGCATTAAACCCAGGTGGGTTACTTCCAGATCTCCATCCCGAGCCATAGGCGTTATTAAATCCTCGGTTTTGGTTTCCCACAAAATTGACCTGCTCTGGCTGACTGTCGGGGCATTCCCTGGTGTTGTGGCCTCATCTGCACACCTCACACCTCTGAGCATTCAACTTTAGCTCCTAAATTTCGTTTGCCATAACAGCTAGTGCAGTAGCCACGCTAGTATCAGGGGTGACCTGATGCACACCTCTAATGGAAGAGGTGGGTGATCTAGCACTAGGAATGGAAGTCCTAGTAGATGGTCGTTGTTGCTCAGCCATAGCGAAGCTCTTGAACATTTCCTCGCATTTAGCAGGCTCTTTCTTATCCATGATATGGCCTCCTGCAGCAGTATTGAACATTTGCTGCTTCTTGAAAGTGAGACCACTGTAGAACTTCTCCATTATTGCCCAGTCAGAAAAAACATGTTGGCGACATCGGCTCAACTGCGCGTTGAACCACCCCCAGGCCATGTGATAAGGCTTGTCAGGGTCCATGCTGAAGGAATGGATCTGGTCCCTAAGACTAGAGGCGTTCGAAGGTGGATAGTACTTTTTCATAAACTTGGCTTGAAAATCCTCCCAAGTGGTAATGGAATCATCGGGGAGGGTATCAAGCCAAGTGAAAACACGCCCAGAGAGCGAGAATAGAAAGAGACACAAGTAGATTGTCTCCCTAGATATACAAGTGATATTAAAGGTATCAGATATACGCACGAAGCGGGCAGATGTCCCGGTGCATCATCATCCTCGAGGCCATGAAATTGAGTAGAGTGAGTGATTGTACCCATGACATGTGATGGGATCTGCCAATTATTGATATTAGGGATATCAGGGTGGGTGATCGAAGATCTCGCCCCAATGACCCCATCACTGGCTCTCTGGTGCATGGTACGTCTAGCCGTTGGGTTAGCGTCACCCATTGTAGGAAAAGGAACAGGGCTAGTATCTCATACCTGGTTTTTATACAACGCTTTCAAACTCTCCCCTATGTGGCGGGTGTGCTCGTGAAGCTCTCGCTCGGGCTTTGAATAAGCTGAATACTGGGGTGATCCATGCGAACGAGTACATTGTAGAAACTGAAAGACTCAATAATAAAATTAGACACACAATTAGCAAATAGGGCAAGACACACAATTAAGACCTAAAATAAAATAAGGAAATAAAATAAAATAAAAACCAAACAAAGCACTAATAAAATCTAATATTCGCTATTGCCAAGTGTCCTCGGCAACGGCGTCAAAAACTTGATGCCGCTCAGACGGTCTATAAAAACTATAAATAAAACCTAATCTAGACTCCTAAGTAATACTCAGAAAACCTATGAACTAGACCGCACTGGTAGGAAAGTGTACCTATCGAATGTAGTTAAGCTTAATGGTAAACCAGATTATCGATAGAGACACTGTATAACTAAACTAGACCCTAACTCAAACTAAGAATATTTGGTTTGGGGGGTTCTCTATAACTACTGATTAAACTAATAATGATGATTATGAAAACAAATACACGATTCTAACAAGCAGACAAAGACTCGGGAAATATCAAGGATTGAGAAGAACACTACCTATGTCGGAATCCTACTTGCAAAGCTAAAACTTATACCGGTTATGGATACAATGATGGATTTGGGTATCTAAGGATAACTTCTCTAGACAACCTAGTGGACCCCTAATCACTCTCAGGGTGTCACCAACAAGGAAACTCTAATGATGCATAACACTCACCAGATGGTCAGATTACCTTTCAGTCTCTCCAACGACAATAATGTACCCAATAGACAGATCACCTCTCGGTCTCACTGTCCATGATACATGAAAGATGCACGGGGTAATCTCAGATCAACAACTATGACTCGGACTAGCAACGATTACTAGAAACCTAAGGGAAACTTCCTCTCAGACAGTTTGCACTCAAAATCCTAACACTGAAGACTAACCGACAACCTCTCACCTTTCGGGTATCAAGATAAGAAGAACACTCAAATCTAATCTACACTCAATCACTATTCCTATAGAATACTAAGTCTAGTAAACCATCAAACAATCAGAAACCCACAGTATATGATCTAGATATACTACTCAAGTTGAAAGACATTCATAAGCAGCATATAGAACTGTAATCAATCATAAATCAAATTCAAAGCATGAATATTCATCATTATTATTGAACTAATATCTTTACAAAATCATCAAACCATCATTAATAACCAAAAACCGAATAAAAAACAGAACTTTAAGAAGTATTCATCTATGACCTAAGCAGTATCAAACGTTTAGCCTATAATCATATTCAAAACTAAAAACATAGAAATATTTGATCCAAACATGGTCGAAAACAAACTAATCAAAGACAAAGATCAAGACTTGGAAACCGAATAAGTTAAAACTAATAAACCTGGAATCGAAAGCTTCAAACTTGCACTTTAATCACCATCTCTATTCCCAAAATCGCCCAAGAACAATGCTCTAACGGCCATAAGATCGAACTCCTTGAATAATGGCACTTTAATTTGATATAATATCAAATTCTAGGGTTTTGTGGAATTTATACTTCACACGCACTGCGAGGTAAACAAGTCGGGCCTTCGGGTAACGCGGAGGCCAAATTAGTCGGGCCCCAAAAATTCAATTTCTCTTGTACCGCGAGACTTTAGTTTGTTTAAATTAGTCGGGGCCTGAAATTCAATTTCTCTCATAACGCGAAAGCCAAATTAGTCGGGCCCTGAAATTCAATTCAAATTAGTCGGGCCCTGAAATTCAATTTAGTCGGGCCTTCGTGTTACTTATTATACGTTACATACTTATGAAATTACTTGAGACTATGTATTACCACTTATGACATGAACATATTCAAACCATGTTACTTATTATATGTTACTTACTTATGCAATTACTTGAAGCATGTGTGATATGCCATAAGGTGTTACTTATGTGTTACTTGTACACGTCTTCACCATATGTCACCAACGGGTCGTCGTGTCACATTTGATCAAGGTTGGTCAACATTGGTCAAGGTTGGTAAACATTGGTCAAACTTAGTCAAACTTGGTCAACATTGGTCAAACTTGGTCAACATTGGTCAAACTTAGTCAAACTTGGTCAAACCTTTGTCAGCTTTGGTCAAACCTTTTCAAAATGTCAATGTAACCTTTCAACATTGAGTCATTTGCATGAATGTGGTTACATAAACCACATTTACCTTTCATAAACCTTATAGCCTTAATGTTTCTAGGGCTCGGATAGGTCGGTTGTCCGGACTTTGCTAGGTTTCTCATATTTCTTTCCATATCACATAACCTCATTTTCAGGTGAGTTTTCATGGCCCTATTTTACTTACTTTTCCATTTGGGGGAGATACATGCTAAATCATTTTCTTTCTTAGTCGTATGACGTTACTTTGATTTCGCTTTAATATATATATATATATATAAATGGGTGCATTTCCCCGTACATAAAGTTCTCTCATAGTCGAACCGTTAATTATTTCCCAAAGCGAGGTGATCATTAATATTACTATTGGGTTTAATAACCACCACCTGGGTTAGTCGCGCTAACTCTGACTGGGAGTCAAAAGGGTGCATCGTTGACCTAATCCATTGCCTGTTGGGCACGTAAGAGGCAAAATGCTAGTTTCTGCAATCGAATCACTAGTATACACGCGTACTGTTACACTGTTTTTCATTTATGTTACTGTTACTTAAAGTTGTGAACTCACCAACCCTATGTTGACACTTTCAAGCATGTTTATCTCAAGCCGCTAAGCATTCATTCACGGACTAGGGTGCACTTCAAGAGTCTCACAGCATGTTTTCATTTAGAAGCTTAGGTTTATGGGAACCTAATTATTTATGCTTCTGTATTTTGATACAACTACTTTTGCTTCCGCATTTTCAAAATCTGTATTACTTGTTATTTTGTATAATGTTCAAAACGGAATGTCTTTTTGAAAACCATTTAGAGATCGTTCGAAATGACCAGGACCGATGATCCTTGACAGTCACGACCCACGGGTAACCCGCTGTGGAATTTCAGGGTGTGACAGTTATCGACGTGGTAATTGATGGGAAGAGTTTCGAGGTATAAGCTAGGGAATTTTCGACATGGGCACCACCTATTTGGAGACCGTTGGAGGATGATGATGGCAAGTCTGTGTCGACTACGGTAAAGGAATTTGTTTGTGGGTCTGAAGAGGGTGTTTTATACACTTCGGTGAAAAAAGAACAGTATAATGTTATAAAGATAGATAATTAGCAGACATATGGGGAAAAAAACCAGGATGATGATGTCATGGGGGATAATGGGGAAGGGTTGAATGTTGGTTTGATGCATAGTAATAGTGGTGAGGGTAGTGCTGCAAATGAAAAACATTCTAATAATTATCGTGTGCATGGAGAGGGTAGTGTCACGACAGTGTCTGTTTCTTTGAATAAACCTTCTACGCCTATTCTAGTGGAAGAGTTAAAAAAAGGTACATCATAGTGCGGAGTCGAGTTTCTCATAGCTAGACCATGTTGGATCATCAACAGATAACGAGTTCGAATTTAAGAATAATAGGCAATACAGAAATCCACGTGGGAAAACTGAAGGTCCGTTTTCCTTCACACAGTTAGGCAAATTGATTTTTTTTTCCTGTGGACTTTAATATGGAGATCATCTCATAGAGAAATAGATGGCATTCCTTTACGTTTTGCTTTATTGGGGCGAGTTAAAGCTAAATATTATATAAATGGAACGGATATTCATAGATCGTGCTGGAGTTTGAAAATATCGGATGCAAGTTAGATCGCTTAGTATTTGTGGTTTAGTGCAGCGGGTGATCGGATCGGTCAATGGGAGATCGTTTTCGTTTTGTTCTTACTGGATCTCTTTTTTTTATTTTGACCCATATGGTTATTTTCGTGTTTTTTTTTTTATCTTGTAGTCTTGTATATGCTTTTGTGAGTCTCTTGTAATGGGCCGTGTCTTTTTTTGGGTTGTGTTTCGTCCTCTCTAGTTCCTTACTAGTGGGGTACTTAATATAATTCTTGTCGTTTAAAAAAAAGGATTGTATGATTTTTTAATAAATATTTAGCATATCTATGTTATTTGGTACGATGACACTTTTTCATTTATGTCTCATAACATTGATATCAGTGGAATTCGAAACGTTTAAGAACATTAATACTAATTCAAAAAAGAAGAATGACATAAAGATATATACAAATAAGGCCATTCGGTAGAGCTCTGAGCCACTCACGTTCACGGAAACACTGCTCCTCTCACCCGTCATGAATAGGTCACACGTGAGTGGGTTCACAATCTTAGAGCAACTCTCCAACAATTCCAACTGTGAAATGCAGCCACAAATACCTTGACACATATGCTTGAATATTTTAATTTTTTATTATCATATTTCATTTCACAATTAACTTGATTTTTCTCAAATAACTTGTGTTTGTTAATTAAAAAAAAACAAAATACACAATCTTTTTTATTTCTTTTTCTGAATATCCCAACATAAATTCTAATAAAAAACGGAGTTGTTTTTAAAAAAATATTTTTGTCTCCTAGGTGACTATTGACACGTGTTTAATCTTGTAAGCAAATTATTGTGTTTTTAACTATATAATTAAATTATTTATCTGAAAATTAATTAATAAATATTAAAAAAAAGACACTCATATTCACTAACCATACATCTCACTAAGGGTATGGGGTATATCATCACGGGTACCCCCACGTGATAATGCTCACGGCGTGAGCAAGGTTGGAACACCGCCCCCTTCTTGCGTGAAGGGGCATGAGCAAGTTCTCGTGAGTGGCTTCACGCGGGTGAGGGGAAAAAGCATGGATGTTGGGTTGGGTGGGACCCCCATTGTGTGTGTGGGTGTTTGATGGGTCCCTCATGGTAAAATATGTAATATTTCACTCACTTGTGTATTTCCCTTACCAAGTGAGACACAAGTGAGGAACATATCACGCTGATGTGCCAAAAAATATACTCTCACTTAGCTCTCCCAAGTAAGAGTATACCATATACCCTAGTAAATAAGAAATGAGTGATCTTGGCACCTACTTTTTGATACACAATGCCCTAAGCAAATAGTTAATTTATTCGTGCTAGAGTTGTTTTATCTATTCCCGTATCATAAGTTGCAATCGAAGCCTGTTCTAGTACATGCTTAATCAATATCGTCATTTATTGACATGATATATTGTTCAATCATTAACGTGTAGTCAAGATTGGCTATTTGAAGATTCAAGTAATGTTTTATCTACTACTATTTTATATCGTGTGTTCATTCACGGCGAAGCTTTGTGAGGATTTCTCGCTCAGTAATGTTAATTTATACGTATTCAGCTGATTTTTCGCTCAATAGTGTTAATTTATACGTATTCAGTCAAAACATTTCGCTTAATAGTGTTACTTTTTACAGTTCCAACAGCGCTGTAATAAGTTCAATCGGAGTTCGTTTGAGCCGGATATTGAGTTCTTAAAAATCCTTTTTAAGCTAGTTAGGGAAATCGCCAATGAGCTGTTGATGGAGTGGTAAGGAAAAGACCTGGTGTACCTTGTGACCCAGGTTCAATTCCTGCTCTCCACATTAATTTCTGAGGCATGTAAATGAGGCCTAGTTCTTAGGCTGATGCACCAGGGTTTTACCCACGTTGATCCAGGGTTCGAGCATCGACTCTCCCTCAAGCCCGGAAGGGGCCGTATTGGGTGTGATTTTTCCTTGGATGCTCTCCAACTCTGACGCCAAGTGGGCCCAGTTAAGACTATATTGGCCGGAGTTTGACGAGACTCTCTCATGTGACGGGGGGTGTGACGTCACAACATTCAATGTTCACCGTTCAAAAAAAAAAGCTAATTAGGGAAACCCACCTGTATGCATCGTTTTTGGGTAAATTAGAAATTTTAGAGCTTTTCGGTTTTGTATCATGTTCAGGTTCAAGTAGGAATGGTGTGAACATGTTCAGGTTGTGAAGTTCAATCTCAACCACAACCTGCAATACATTAACCCATTCTTTATGCATCTCTAGATTGCCAGTTACTAATTTATGCCAATCTTGTTCAAGCTGCTCACCCACACACCAAGTGGCGGGATTATAACAATTGTGCTGAAGATATGTACGCTACAACACTAATCCAATGAGATCAATTTTGAACCCCCCACTAAACATATATATTACAAAAATGCGATAATCAAAAACAAAAAAACTGTGGGGGGGGGGGGGTACCTATCTTTACCTTGTTCACAGCCATGAAACAACCATACTGGTAGATGATCTGATTTTAGTTTTAATACTTGGCGGGCGGTGCTACAGATTCCCCTGATCTACGGGCAGGAGCAGTTGAAGAAACCGAAGACTTGTTTGAACCACGCACATTATATCTTTCGTACACTTGCTCACGGTTTTCCGACCACCATATCTCAGCTTGATGCTCCCCAAATCTTCTTCGGCTGCAAATACATAAATAAACATCCATAAAGTTCACTATAAATAACCTTCAAGAGTTGTTATAGTGGTAAGCGCATGATTCCACTTGCTTCCTGTCAAAACCTCTTGAAAGCCACCTGCCTAGCACAACTGTGATTTGCTTGATCCGGTTGGTTAGCAGAGTATTGGAGGGGTTCCATGAGTTTTCCGGTTCTCATGGTTACTAAAAAAGAACTTCACTACATATACAAAAATTACTTAATTTATAATAAATAAAATCTACCTGAAGCGGACCCGTTTGAGATCTCTAGTTCCATCACGAAGAGCAACTAGGGTTATGTACACACCGGTCTCATATTGTTCAATCCATTCAGCTTCGACATGATGAGTAGTAGTTGCAGTGGTGACAGAAGGGACCGGGCTACTAGGTCTGTAAGTATTATTATTATTTTCCTCGGTTTCTGGTTGTGCAGGATCATTGTTTTCAACATAATTACAGGTTCCTGATTGTACTCTTGCTCCATTTGGATACTTGGCATACCGCATAGGTTGTTCAGGTTCTGCAGTTCTTGTGAGTGTTTCAGCGGGACCCAGTGATCCGTTTGATATAGAATCAGTGTCTCCATTTACATCGGCATAATGAAGAACACCATTCTGCTCTAAGCCGTTTGCTGACATCATGCTTTTATAGTCGTACTCTCCAGGTGGCAATCTCTCTGCCATATCCTTCAGCTGGAAGTTATATAAAACCGGTGAGACTAGAATAAACACTAAATAAGATAATATTGACCCGTTAGAGCTCGGATCGTTTACAGCTCTATTTCTATTGCTCGAGCTTGGCTCCTGGATGGTTTGTCAAGCTCAAACTCGGCTTGGCTCGTTTATTATGTACTTATATATTATAATATATATTTATATTTATAATTTTAATATATATCATTTAGTTATTTTCATCATAGTTTTATATGTAATAATAATTAATATATTAAATAAAAACTATAAAAATAACAGGAACGTCGCAAGCCCAATCAAACTTGATATGTGAAGCATTGAAGCCTGGCTTTGAGCTCACGATTCGAGCATTTAGCGAGCCGATCTCAAGTAGCTCATGAGCGGCTGGGTTCACTTACACCCCCTAGTTTTTAGTTCACCCCCAAGAGCATAACTTCCTGGCTCTGCCCCAATTATAGCGATCAATGGGAATATGAAGTCCTACAACTAAAGGTAGCATTTTCAACCCACTAGTATGAAAATGGATTAATTAGGTTTGCTTTTCATTGATAAAGGGAATATGAAGTCCTACCCTTTTTGACCCGTTACGCAGCCCATCGACCCGCCCCCTTTATTTATACGCCATCTAACATATTAAAAAAACATGCGTTTTACAAGGAAGCACCTGGGCCATCAGGGTTCTTATCACATCTTTTGCAGCTTTACATTTAGCAGATTCTTCAGCAGCCAACGCCATGGCTTCCTGAGCTTTTTTTCTCGATTTTTGTAGCTCTGATTCTTTGATGTCACATTGATTCGTCAGACTGTCAACCTTAACAACATAAAATCGTACTTTAAGACATCAATTATTGAAACAAAACACAAACAAAAGTACAAAAAAACCTCTTATGAGTTTATAGCATACCTGCGTACGCAACTTCATAACTTCCTGATTCAAGTTTTCATTTGTTTTCTTCAAACTATCAGCTACACCTTTGGAAAAAGAAAGCCCGGAGGTAGTAGGAACGGGTGTTGCAGAACGGGGAGGGCTCGATTTTCTCGAAAACGGCGAGACCGACCTCGAGCTAACACTAGAGTGAATATTAACGGGTTTCGGGATCATTTGGCGAAAATCACTCAATAACACAACATCTTTGAGCTGCACCAAGGACTGACCTTGGGTTGACCGACCAAGAAACACATCACCTTTTTTCCCTTGCTTAGCCGCTTTATTATCTAAAAGCTTGATTAAATCTTCATTAGAAGGCACCCCCGATTTTGCTAATCTTAAATCGGTTTTATCTAGCCTGTCTTTATTCTCACCCGATAAACGGGGCTTTACATTTCGTTTGCTAGTGATCCCAGTGGACCCGGTTTCAGCGGTTTTACTTAACTTTGTATAACATGAATCACAAACACGGTAAAGTTTTCCAGGATTAGGGGCCAAAGTGGCCCGTGGTGCTTTCTTTGAACTACACGAATGGCAATGCACGAGCCCACAGTTATAACAATTATGTCTTTTTCTAGTGAACCCAAAAGCCTGTCTGCAAGATGAACACTGAGATTGCTCGGCACCCGAAACCCATTTATGAACACAAATGGCAGTTGTGTAATTTGAACCACAAGATATATATTTAATGTGTCGATCTTTTAAAGATTCAACAATGGTTGGTGTTTTACGGTCTTCAACATCTCCATGGCCTAACCTTCCATTAGCTCCCTTGCCCCATGTATACACCTCGTTTCTTGAGGTCAAAACTGCCACGTGATAGGCACCACAAGAAATCTCTTCAATGGGTGAATTTACCAACTTACCCTCTACTGAGCAAGGTAATTTGCCATCACATTGGGGGTTTCCGAGTTGACCATAAACGGTGCTTCCCATTGTATAAACATGTCCAGATGTGGTCAAACCTACGGTCAAACTATGCCCACAAGCAACTTTATGGAAATTGTAATCAATAAGTGCCGGCACGCATGTGGGTTTAAGTCTAGGTTCTTTGTCACCATGACCTAAACGGTTTTTGTCTCCATCACCCCATGTAAATAATTTTCCAGAAGAAATATTTGAACTAGATTGTGTTACAATAATATCAACTACAGCAGCTGTATGCCATACTCCACAAGCAACAGAAACTGTCCTCAAGCCCGAAAGAGATTCAACCTCCTTTGGATATGACACGTTAGCCCGATCACCATGGCCCAAAACACCAAAAGTCCCATCACCAAATGTAAAAAGCTGACCCGTTGATGTTATTAAAGCCGTATGCCATGGGCCACATGCTACCGAAGAGACTTGAAGACCTTCTAGAGGGCCAAAAATTCTCTTAGGTATCCAGTGGCTAACTTCTGTCCCGTGCCCGAGAAGCCCGACATTATGTGTTCCATCACCCCATGTGTAAATCTCACCCAACGATGTAACCGCACACGTGTGAAATTCACCACACGCGACAGAATCGATATTGGAAATGGATAAAGATTCAATTAAATGAGGATGAGTCACGTCTTTTCTGACACCATGGCCCAACCGACCGCCTGATTCCTCACCCCATGTAAAAAGTTCACCTTGTTTAGTTACTAAAGCAGCATGCCGGACCCCACACGCTATAAAATTAACATCTAATACCAAATTTGATTCCAAAGGTCGTGGAAGAAGGACATCAGTTCTTGTGGTTGAAAGATTCATGTTTTGGTCAAGCCCGGGCTTGACAACATTTTCAGATATTATCTCACCCCATATATACACGTCACCTAAAGAATCAGTGTCATCGGGGCCCGACCCGTGACTAGAAGTACTAGGTGCACTAGAAATGCTAACCCGAAAAGCATCAGAAGTGGAACCTTTTAGTTGCATATTTGTTTGGTCTAAAGGTGCATATGATCTCTCAAAATTGGCGGCACCCCCTAGAGGATAACTCTTGGGAGAAGTAGTTGGGTTCGAACTAACCGAAATATCTGGGGAACTAAAATGTCGAGGAACACTAACCGAACTGTCGCTTGCACTGTTTGACGCTAAATCTTTATCATCCTGTTGTTAATTGACCAAACATGAAATAATATTAATACAAATGGCCATCGTAAGACTTAACGATGGCAAATAAATTATTGCTTTCTCACCAAGTTAACAAGAATGTATCATATATTCTACGTATGCAGCATACTACTTCAAAAAATTGATCAGGTCATACAAAAAACATTGTACTTTAACAAAAAAATTAATATTTCATGGTATCATACCCTCAGCGTAATCTACAAAAAAATTTCTGGATAGGTGGTGTTTAAAATGAGTTTTTTTAACGTTATATATGGTAACAGAATTAGAAAAAACAATTATTGTCAGAAATTACAATTATTGAAATTTGAAACTGAATTTCCTGTTCTTGGCACATTATCCTTTTTAAAGATTCTTTAAACATTTACCAAAGAAAAATTGTGATGTAATAATAACAAACAGGAAACTTGTGGGCAAGTAAACATACATCAAGGTAAAGGCCTCCATCATTCCATCCATCAATTTTTGAACGCCCTCCTTGCAAAGATGAAATCAATGATTTAAGACCTGCTATCCACACTTCAGCCTCAACTTTGTCCTTACAGATCTAAAAAAACACAAAAGTTTGAAAGCAAAAATAGATAAGTAAATAAATAAATTATCTGCATGTGACAGATGATAATATGATATAGAAGAATAAATCACCAACCAAATCAAGAGATCGTTTGCCGTTGTTGTATATGAGAGAAAATGAAAGATAATCTTTTTCAGGACGCAGATAACGTCGGAAGACAGCCTAAATATCACATTAATTGAACATATTATGTTTATTTGTATTCATGGTTAATTAATGATAACATGCAAGAAACCAAAGGTATCATGACAGATAATTGATGCTTGAAAGATTGTGGAACTCTCACAGTTCTTTGTCCAGGAATAATTCTAGACACTGAGGCTAATTTCAAGCTTCTTTCACCACTGTCAGAGATCCAAATTAAAGATGATTCATCCTGTGGATTCAAATTCAAGCCATTAACAATCATCAAATAAAAACAAAGAGCAGAGAGAAATTTTAATTATCATAACAAGAAATAGTCCTCGTATAAGTTGTCATAATCGTTGCCTAACACAAAAACCAACATGATTTACTGTCAATCACTTAGCAATTTTACATGTTGTTACGTATTCATTCATATACTGAGAGTACACACTTGGTGATTTTGCTGTATTTGCAGTTGGTATTTAGAAAGAACCGAACATTAAAAGTTAGCACTTGTTTATGGCCCTTTAACATAATTATTTAGTTTTGGAGTCGGGGGTCTCCCTAGAAGCAGCTTCTCTGTCCCCATGGATAGATAGAGGTATAGTTTGCCTAAATCCCACCATCCCTAGACCCTACCAAAAGCTTTGCTATGAGTGGGATTTCACTGGGTATTGTTGTTTTTGTATTTATTGCCAGCACATGTGTGTACAATTAATAATACAAAAAACTCACTGTACACCCAAAGGTTTGTTTTTTCTCAAAAATTACACACATAAACAATTTATGTTTCTCGAGTACGTGCTAATTGGTGTTTCGCATATTTTGCTTTTTTAGGTATCACACTATCACATTACATGTTTTCCTTTTTTAAATGAAAAAGGGGGCACAAATTTAATTGAAGAAATCAAGCGAAAGAGGATATACGATTAAGAAAACATGTTGAAAAACTCACATGAGAAAGTCTAAATGGACAAAACCTGGGCTTCCCTTTGCGACCATATTTAAGTAACTGTGCACCCTTCTTCAGGGCAATTAATGCCTGCAAAAGGTAAGAGGACCAAATAAAAACAATGGAACTAATAACAGAAAAAAAATCTATCATACACAGAGCAGATTTTTTCATATATCCCTTAATTGGGTGATAATCAGCTTTATTTAAAGAGTATCACTAATTTCTTTGTGGTAAGTTAATTATAGAAGATTACACCTTTTGTTTCGTAAATAAGACACTGTTTAGTGGTTTTGGTGATAAAACAGTCGCTAATACTTTCATTCTATTCAGTTACGTAACTTCATAATAGATTTAGTTTCATGTACTTCCATTTTAAATTCATTTCATTCGAAAAATGTCATGCATGCCCCACATGCCATGGCTTATTTTCTAGTTGGCGCCATTGTTTGCGCCATGGTTA
The DNA here is from genome assembly GCA_023525975.1 of Smallanthus sonchifolius. Classification (NCBI taxonomy): domain Eukaryota; kingdom Viridiplantae; phylum Streptophyta; class Magnoliopsida; order Asterales; family Asteraceae; genus Smallanthus; species Smallanthus sonchifolius. Next base: position 26,670,751 of record CM042043.1, read on the forward strand.
TTATATGAATTATTGACCACAAACCATCTCATTCTTAGAAGTTTCCTCCTTTCAGAACTCAAACCAACTACATAACTATTCAGCTATCTGCATTGAGTAAATATATTTTCTTTTAGGCAACCATGAGAACCCATTATCGGTAAACACACCCCGCTAACCAACGGGATCCGCCATCAGGTAAATCGCAGCTTGATTAACCTGAGACTAAAGCCTAAGACCTTAGGTTCAAGAAAATATATTACCATTTAGAGGTAGGCCAACAAGGAAATGGCACATACTTAATGGCTATTTCATAATTGAGAAAGCATAGATGCTCCCTCTTTCCAATGGATATCAAATGCAAACCTTGAAATTCAGTTCTTCCACCAGAAAATAAACCACAAAGTTATAAACCCTATCACTCTCTAAAGAAAATCCCCAGCATCACCAACTAAGATACCAATGAAATTTCTCCCAATTTAATTTCTCAATAAGCCCTAGATTTTTCTATATATTGCAACAATATGCTAAAACATAAAAGCCTCCCAGTTTAATAACTAATACCTGATAATAATCTACTAAAATCCATATCTCACAATAATTTCAATTTTCAAATAGCAGACGATCAAGTTCATAAGATATACCTGCTGAATGTCACGATCGTCGTTACCGTAGCTAACGAGATCTGCCATTCCATGTGTCAGATTCACCGGACCGCCACCAGACGCCGCTGTAATCACCGGTCATTATCAATTGAAATCACACACGCACACGCTCGTCCATCCACTACCATCAACGTTTCAATTCACATGTAACCCTCAGAAAACGCAAAACTAGAAAAAAAATAATCGTAACAGCAGAGTTAAAACGAATCCAAAACTCCTTTTGACTTCAAATCCGCCCCTCAGATCTACAAACCGCCGGGATGATAAGTTTGAGTCGCCGTTTGCGAGAAATAGGGGAAATTGAGATGAACACGGTGTCTAGAAGAGGTGAAGAAAGGGTGAATAGTTACCGGCGGGAGGGTTGTAGAAGTTGGTGGCGTGGAAGCAAGTTCAGAGTCAAAAGAAAGGAATTCCGGCAGAGAAAATTAATAATCAAAGACTCAGGAGACAATTTCTATTTCCAAAGCTTGCCTTTTCTTTTGCACTTTATATTATTATTATTATTATTATTATTATTATTATTATGATTTTATTCTTATTAAAAATACTTTTCATTTTTAAAAGTCACAAAACATTGTTTATTACAAATTAATAAATGTATATATATATATATATATATATATATAACTAGTAATTTTACTAGCCACACGTTGCGGCGGTGTTGAAACGTAGCATAATTTGAATTCTTGTGATCCGCGGTGTGAATCGGATCTGAAATAGTTGAAATGGTTAAAAAAGAAACATAATTACGTAAATAAAAAAAAACATATAAGAGTATGACTACTCGTTTAAAGTTGAAAGAAAATGTAATAAAAGAAAAAGAAAAAAACCAAAGTACAAAAATATTTTGGCGTTGACACTAACGTACGTAAGTACAAAAAAATAACGTACGAATTTGAGGTGGATCGATTTTGAAAGTCGAACCATAGACATAAAAATGTATTATGCCTCTCACATTGCGTCCAATAATTAATAAAGAATAATAAAAGAAAAAGAACAAATTTTTTGTTGGCCACATGTTTCGAACCTGTGACCAAATGACTAAAAATAGAGAATGCAAGTGAGCCCAAGCCACTACACCAAGAGCATCATTTACTTTATTGTTAGACCAAGTAATATAAAAGAGGAAAACATTTTGTGTTGGTGGCCAAATCCCATTGGGCACCGTCATTGTAAATTAATGTATATATAATTCTTTTAAACAATAAATTGGTATATATACAAAATACAAGGAATGATTAAATTAAAAAATGGGTTTTTAGGTATGTTAAGTAAGATTTTTGAAAACTCAATATATGAATTTCGATTAAATTTATTTTAGCGGCATTGGAATCGGCTTATCCAGCTTTGCTATCTTAACTTTTTAGGGTTAGCTTTTAGGTTTTACCATTTATAGTTTAATTTTCAAGTTTTAGCTTTAAGGTTTAGCTTTATGGTTTAAAATTTAGCTTTTAAAGATTTATTGTTGCGACGTGCTTTAAGGTTTAACTTTTTCTTGATTTTTGAATATATTGTTGGGATGTGCTTTTTTAATCTACATTTCGATATTCAAAACTAAAACACTGCAACTTCATACGCTTTACTTTACGTACTTATCAATGTCACCGCTACAACGCGCGACAAAGTACATTAGTTACATACAAATGTTATATATTGATAACTACGTTAGATTCCTGTGTATTACACGGGCTTAATAATGAAAAGAATATAATAAATAAATCCTTATTATAATATATGACTAACATATCTGCCACGTGTCGACTCTGGTGAGATCTAGATTTTTGTAACAATATAATGAACTAGTTAAATATGTGTATGTGTAAATGTATGAAATTGTTTTAACGTAAATAAAACACTTATATAGTAACAATTCATAAAATTCCAAAAAAATAAAATTTAACACCTCTAAATCTTATGAATTATATTGATTTAGTTAAACTAAATTATAAATAATGTATTTAAAAATAAAGTTATTTGTTAACTAGGCCTGTAAACGAACCGAACGTTCATGAACTTGTTCGGCGGAAAGTTCGTTTATGTTCGTTCATTTAATAAACGAACGAACATGAACAAATTTTTTTGTTCGTTTAATTAAACGAACGAACATGAACACATGTCGTGTTCGTTCATTTATGTTCGTGAACGTTCGTTTATGTCCGTTCATATATGTTCATTTATGTTCGTTTGTTTATGTTCGTTTTCGTTTGTGTTATACACACACACACAAACATATATATATATATATATATATCTCAGTCAGTTAACTTATGTATGGTTTAAAAAGTTTTTATTTTATTTTATTTCTCCTATACTACTAGTTTATGCAAATAAATGGGTTAAAGAACCTACCAATCCATCATTGAAAAACCAACATACAATCTCTTTACCTGCAATTTCATTATCGAAAAACCAACAGGCTGCAATTTCAAATCACTTTACCTTCAGTTTAGATAAACCATCATCGCTAGTCTATTTACCTGCAATTTAGAGAGAAAGTAAACACAAAATCATCTCTAAATCTCTAATCGGCAGTCGGTACTCGCTAGGGTTTTCAAATTTCACCATTACTAATCTTCGTTTGCTGATCGCTGCACAAAATCTTCGTTAGGGTTTTCACTTCTAAGACTGAAACATGTTTGTCTAATTCTCTACTTATTTCTAACTTGATGATTTTTGTTTGCCGATCGCTGCACAAAAACAGAACCAATGTGTTATCTCATAATCAAATCAATGTGAATAGGCATATGATTAATGTTTAATCTCATAATTGTATGCATGTGTGTTAACAGAAAGATGCTATGCAAACATGGGTGTCAATATGTATATGTATAAAAGAAAGATATAGGCATCATGGGTTGTATGTATATGTATAACAAACAGATATAACTATTTTTTTTGTTAGGTTATCAATAGAGAGATGTCTCTACCATGTGCGAATCCGAATGATACAGAATTTCTAGCAAGCACACACAATCTAATTTTGGAAAAGGCGCCTAATAGCGATGATGTTATTGTGGTTAATGATGAAGAAGAGAATGTCGATGATGAAGAAAACAATGATGAAGAAGTAAATAATAATGAAGATAATGCCCATTACACTAAAAAGAAAAGAAAGAAAACATCAATCGCTTGGGGTTTTTTTGGATGAATTATTAAGTATTAGACTTGTTCATATGTGTTTATTAATGTTCGTTTTATGTTTGTTCATTTGTGTTCGTTTACGTTCGTTTAGCTTTTTAACGAACGAACACGAACATTTCCATTTTCTTAATGAACGAACATGAACAAAAAAATGTGTTCGATTATGTGTTCGTGTTCATGTTCGGTTAAAATTAAATAAACAAACACGAACATACCAATGTTCGTGTTCGTTCAATTCGTTTACAGGCCTATTGTTAACAAAAAGTTATCCTATATTTAATGTTTAATCATAAGAAATACGGAAACGTTTACCTGGTATTTAATCAATTTAGGAGTTTAAAAAAAATTAAAATAGATAATTGGAAAAGGTTTATGCAGGAAAACAAATATATAGAGGCACTAGAATGATGATATTTGGCACCTTAAAACCTTTGTTTATTATAATTGATAGATTTTCGGTTATTAATTTACAATTTTAAATTTAACATTTATAATTCATACTTTAACAATGTTTTAAGTTTAATAATTTCAATTATTAAGGTAGTGTTTGGTATGCATGAATGGTTAGTGGAATGGAAGGGTCATTGCAATGGAATAAAAAAAAACATGTTTGGTAGTCACAAAAGAATGAAATGAACCATTACATAAGGAATGTGATTCCTTCACTTTTAATAATTTTCATTCTTTGGGTATGGGTGTTTTTTTTTCCATTCATTCAAGAATGGAATGATTTTGTTTAATTAATGACCCGAACCATGGTCTGACCCATTGTGACATCCCTGATTTTTATGTCTGATCCTATAATCCTACCTTGTAACCCTGATTAAATTCTTATACTATGAACCTTTTGATACCTCATATCACTTGTGATATCATTTCATTTCAAACTTCTGAGATTGGCCTAAAGCGAGTATTCAATTTCGTTTTAGAACAACTTGCTTATTCTATTGTGATACTATCTGATTCTTGTGTACTTTCTAGAACTTGCTACTTATGGTAAATTTGGATGCCTTAGACTCTAACCTAATAAAAACAATTCAAGTTTGTAACTTCGTTTGACTAAAATAAAATTTCAAGGGTAAAAGTTACACATACGTAAATTTCAGGGTTTCTTTTGTAACGTTTTCGAAATCTGGTTAATTTTTGTAAATTCAATCATATATCATTATTATTAATATAATTTTCAAAATTTTATGAATATATATTATTATTTATTATTTAAATTAATAAAATCAATTAATTCCTTTAAACTTATCCAAATTGAATTAAAACCATTATTTTTATTCTTAAATCCTATCATAATCCATTCCATCCATTAACTAACTAATTTTGAAATCAATTCTATCATCCATATCCTCAAAATTTCGTGATCTAACCCCCCTGTATCCATTATTCAAAAGTTTTATAAAAAATTCTAAGATTTATAAACCTATGCTTATCACCTTTGTTATCCTAGTCAAAAAACATAACCAACTTTACCCATTTTCCTCTCAAACCCACCCTATAAATAGAGCCTTAAACCTTATTCATTCTTCACACCTTAACAATCATTTAGGGCTGTTTAACAACTAAAGGTTATTCCTCTCATCTCTTGGAAGATTCTAGCTTAAATCCTTCCATTCTGAGTAAGTTCTTTATATGTTCTTGCTCGTTCATATGTTTTCTTTCAAAATCCTTCATAACTAGTTTAGATCTATGATTCCCCAACAAGTTTATGTTATAATCATAGATCTAATTAAAGATCAAAAACCCTATTTTAATTAAACTTGTTCAAGTTTTTATTTAAAAACTTAGTTTTGATCTTTCTTGTTCCTTTCAGTTTCTAAAATCATGTTTTTACTAAAACTCCTTATTTTCAACTAAAACCCTCTATTATTCAACTAAACTCATTTCTATCTTTACTAAACTTATATTTATAATTTAACCCTTATACTTTTCAAACTTACCAAATACACCCTAAACTTGGTTAAGTATGCAAATAGAGTAACTTTCAAACCGGTATGTAGTTATCTGACAAACATTAAAGTTCTGGCTAGGAAAAGATGGGGTTCCGATCCAACCAACTCTTTCCTGGAACTTTACTGTTGGAGGTACTACTATAGAACGATAACCTGTCACACCCCCAAATTTATTTACTTAATAAATAAATACAGGTTGCAACGATTGGTTCATTACACGATAGCGGAAGCTGTAATAGTGATTTCTAAGACTTGATTATATATAAGATTACTAAGACTAAATAAATACAATGATCTAAGTCCCTCTAGATCAATAGTTGACTTGAGACTTGATAATCTATGCCCGTCCGGTTACTAGGAATTGTTCCAACATAGCTAGCCTATTCCAACCGCTTCATGGCTAAAAGTTACCTGAGAAACATACATGAAAGTGTCAACACAAAGGTTGGTGAGTTCACAGAGTTTGTTAATTTAGTATAGTTAGTTTTCCCCGAAAAACTAGACACGACTTAACCGTCATAAAATAAGTAGTTTTCCTTTGAAAACATGCCCATGACTTTATCGTCATAAAATAAGTAGTTTTCCTTTGAAAACATGCCCATGACTTAAACTGTCATAAAATAAGTAGTTTTTCTTTGAAAACATGCCCATGACTTAACCGTCATAAAATAAGTAGTTTTCCTTTGAAAACATATACATGACTTAACCGTCATCAAATAAGTAGTTTTCCTTTGAAAACATGCCCATGACTTTACCGTCATAAAATAAGTAGTTTTCCTTTGAAAACTTGCCCATGACTTTACCGTCATAAAATAAGTAGTTTTCCTTTGAAAACATATACATGACTTAACCATCATAAAATAAGTAGTTTTCCTTTGAAAACATATACATTGTTTAAACCTGATCATTTATCGATCAAAACTCTTAGTATGTATTACCAATGAATCCGAATACTAACCCGATCAATTGACCCCATTTGTAAACTTGCAAGGAATACAAAATAATATGTAATGTACGAGACCGTAACCAAACCCCAACTTTCTGTGCCTCCCCTCGCCTTTCTGTGAGTTAAGACAATATGCGGTCATTCGACCATTTGGACCCCTGATTAGCGCGACTAATCATGACCGGAGGCGTCACCCCCAATAGTACTATCCATAAAATCTCGGGCTAAGTCCATAGCTAATGGTTACTTATTTTTATTCCGAGGACTTTAAGCGCTTTATTTTTCCCTCAATACACACATACGGTCTGATCATTAGTTCATTCATACAAAAATTCTTTACAAGTATGTTTCCACCCCAAAATATTTCAAAAACTTTGAAAATAAAAAGGGGTTAATGAAACTCACAAAGAGTTAAACCAGAATGTTCATACTGTCAAACGTGTAAGCAATTGTATTTCATGTTCTCAAAACATAACAAGTAAGTATGTTTCTCCCCCGCAGTTTACAAAACATTAAAAAGCGAAAGGGGGCCGTGAACTCACCTTGTGTCCGATGAAATCCTAGCAAATAACAGTGCGCTAAGAGTTCCTGTCTATCCATACCCTAATCACACAAGGGTACTAATGTGTTAAGACTACTCGTCTTATACGTAAGTTGTTCATCCGACTTAACGAATCCCGTTAAGTACGCCTTTGTTTAGTAAAAATAGTGTTTTTATTTACGACTCATTGGTGATTATTATTCCAGTCTAGATGCTTTATTTATTTTCCGGAAAAATATTATATTTCCATATTGGTGACTTGTTACGTTTATAAATAATAAATATTATTTTTGCAACATCTTATAATATATTTATATTATAGTTCATGTATCATCATATAATTATTTCCTATCAATAATTATATAAACCACAAATATCGTTCAAGTTTGTACCAAGCATGTCATTTATTCGACGAGCACATAAACCATGTTAGCACGTCCACATGCAATTACTTCTTCCGAATGACTTTTATTAACTTGTCATGTATCTATATTTTCTTACAATATATACACACAAGTATAATCATATTTCAACCTACACTTACATATGTTTCGTGAATACATACTATCATTTATTTTAAACCGAACGTCTTTAGGTTTCATTAATCAAGTCCACGTTTCATGCTATAAACAAGTTATAAACACACATGTGATTTCAATTATTTAATCTTTTCATAACTCATTCCAAGTTACAAATTTTTCGTCACTCATATATGTATTATGATTTCTATATATATATATATATATATATATGTATATATATATATATATATTTTTTTTTTACATGCAATGTTCAACAACTTTTCAAGTTCAACAAGTTATGTTCATACGAGTATATTTATATATTTTTCGGTTGCTAAACATATATACATACACTAGATCATTTATTCAAGTACCTGTTTAATCTCTTTATATGAACTCATGCTTTTCATGCTTAAAAATCTACCAAATTTCCAAACTTCAAGCACACATAAATATATATTTACATGTTTCATGCGATCACATATATATATATATACATATATTTCACTTATCCAAGTATTATTCATAGTTTTTAAATTACTATTTCCCTTTTTTATTATCAAATGTTCAAACAAGAATATCTACCTATAAATACATATACAATTTCGATATATATGTATGTATTATTACCATTTCAAGTTACTACAATCAACAATATGCATACACATGTGTTTCTACAAATTCGATCCTTTTTATATATTTACACAAATCTTTTAGTTTAACAACTCATAACTTAGCATCATGAAATCAAAATAACAAATATCTCATAAAATATTTCAAGACAATAATCTATGTATATAAGCCTATCATTTTCGAACCACATACATCTTTTTATATAAAATCTAGTTTTTAAACATAATAAAGTTAAACTTATAAAACTCTTTGATTATTGGGATGAACAACTAGCTTTAATCTATAAATAGAGATAAAGATGAAGAGTGGTGTCGGTTTCATACCACTAGACACACTAGGTGAAGAATCAACGGTTAGAAGGTGACAATGGCTTGACTAGCTAGAAAAACGGCTCCTAACTTCCAAGACCCCCGTGTATCTTCAAGCTCCTAGCTAGAATTCTCTATAACTTGTGTTCTTGGTTTGAAAGAGCAAAGTGTATGTGTGTGGATATGTGTCGATATATGTAGAGAGATAAAGAGGGTTGAGTGTTAAACTTGCTCTCATCATTACAAGCATGGATGGATTAGATGTGATTTGATTATAGATGGATTCACACTCATAAGAGCATGGTGTCTATGACACAAGTATGGTGGTGGTGTGGTGTAGGTGATGTTGTGTGGGTGGGGCCCCCTTGTTACGGGCGAGAGGTGCACAAGGGAAATGGGTTTGGGGACTTTTCAATTTTTAATGTAATATGAATATTAGTTAGGTAAATATTTAGGTAGTGTATACCCGGTAAGTGATCCCGTGATCTAATACTTAGTGTAAACTTTTAAAGATCAATTAACTTATATGTTTTTGTATGGTTTGACTAGTCTCCATAATTACTAGTTAACCCGACATGGTTATCACTTTAACTATATAATACATGTATACACATTAAATAACTCAAGGACATGCAACCAACATTTTTATGTCCATGTTTTAAGGTTTAGTCACCAATATATACGTTTTTATATTAAAACGTGTCCCTAGACTTTTACCGGAATAAAATCTCGTTAATCACTAATGAGCGTTCAGTGTGGGTTATTATCGTTCATTTCCTAGTAATTCTTAAAAATTACTAAATATGACACTTGTCCCTTTGCTAGACTCCTGACAATACTATGTCAAAGATAATATTCCAAAAAATATAAAATAGGAATGTGCAAATATGACTATGGGTATTGACCTGGACTACTGGGTGTCACATAACCACTCTAGTGTACAACAACCACTTTCAGCTAATTACAATGACAACCCCTCTACTATTCTAAACTTGTTTCTAATTAACTTAACAAACTTACTTAGGGAATCCTTAAGTCATTCAAATCCAAGTTACTATAAGTTCAAGTTCAACCCCTTTCACTTGCAAGGTGAGATACATAGCCCTCTTTTACTTTTTATCTTTGGGGTGGAAAACATGCTCGTATATCAAAGGTTGTTCATACTATATCAAAATTAAATACTACTTTTGCAATTTCAATAACAACTTTCTATACTTGAAAACTTAAACGATTTTATACACACTCTAGAACCATTAACTTGGGATAAGCCAACGGGAGTAAGTCATAGATCTATGGGCCTGACAAGCCGATCTAGTTCTTGAGTTGACGAGATACGATATCAACTTGAAACTAGATATACAGAAACTGCAAAACTTGTTATTCATGCTATATCAATTCTATGGGAACCCAATCTTGTCATTAGGTTTGGTTGAATCGATGTATAAAAGTTTGTTTACTTGTTATTGAAACTTGTTATGATTTGCAAATCCTTGTTATCTATTACTATGTATCTACTTAAACCAATGTTCTCACCAACTTTTTAGTTGACCTATTTTAGCATGTTTTTCACATAATGGAAACTAAGTTGATGCTTCGATCACGCTAGGATTTCAAAGGCTCATGCTTTAGTGGACTTAGCTAGATATTAACAAAAAGAAGATTTATTTATTATACTTGTATTGTTTGATTTCTTTGTAAACAATGTAATCAACTATTCAATTAATAGAAATCCCTTTTGATCATGTGTAATGATAAAATTCCATCGCCCCCTCGTGTTTCCGCCTTGGCGGGTGTGTGATACCCATGAACTGACCCATGACCCGACCCGTAATCCGAATCATAACCGACCCATGAACCAACCCATGACTTGTACTATGACCCGACCCATGCCCGAACCCATGACCCGATCCATGACCCGATACATGACTCGACCATGAACCGACCTATGACCCGACACATGCCCTAACCCATGACCCTTCCCATGAATCGACCCATGACCCGACCAATGACCCGACACATGAATCGACCCATGATCGACACATGAACTGACCCATGACCCGACACATGAACCGAACCATGACCCAACCTATGCCCTAAACCGTGAAAGACCGCCGACAAAGATGTATTTAACTTGAGGAAAATGTTTCTTAAAAGTGTATCTTTAAAATCATTATTCTAATAAATGATTCCAAATAATGTCACGTTTCATTACCATGTTTTTTCTCAACAAAATTATCTAATTTCCCTATTTTAAGTAAGTTTGAATTTTAAAATTTAATTATACTAATATTTTATTTTCAGAAAAAATAATATAAAATTTGAACACATTATTGTACTTACATTTTTCTATTAAAATTATATAATTTCTATTTTACACATTATTGTACTTTCATTTTTCTATTAAAAACATCATGTAATGCATGGGTATATAACCTAGTATTGATATAAATCATAAGCGAAAAGTTGTTTCAAATATGTTTGTATTTTTTTAATGGACGTGATTATAATAGATCACCTTTTGATTTATGTTGTAACTAGTAGTTTCTATGAATACTTGTATGTTAGATGTTATCAGTTATTGATAAAATTAGAAATAATGAAGATTTAAAAGTTAGAAACAACAAATAATGAAGATTTAATAATTATAAAATTCTATTTTAAGATCAGATTTAATTAAAATCTTCTTATGATTTAGTAAGTTTCAATAAAACATTAGTATAAATTTTAGGGATTTAATTATTTAAAATCATTATTATTTAATATAATAGAGAGTTATTTAACATGAGAGAGCGACGGGAAACAAAAATCTAGATTTTACCAGAAGTCGACACGTGACAGATAAAGTTATTAATTTATTATAATAAGGAATATTGTGTATGCATTAAAACTTAGTGTGTAAGTATCTTCTTCTGAATAAAATTTTGTATATCACTATCTTTTAGTTATTTTTTTGGAAGACAGAAGATTTATAAAGGAAACCGACCCACTCTATGAGTGGTACGTAAAGTTTTAAGAGTTGTAAAACTCTTAGTTTTAAGAGTTTTGGTCAAATGACCATCTTGTCCCTCCTATATGCATTATATATATATATATATACTAGGTTATATACCCATGTATTACATTAGGTTATTTAATAGAAAAATGAAAATACAATAATGTGTAGAGAAAATTAGATTTCAAAATTTATATTAGATTTCAAATTAAGTAATAATTATAATTCAAATCTTGTATTTTTTTTTAAAACAACATTAACATAATTAAATATTAAAATTCAAACTTACTAAAATTAAAAGATTTTAATGAGAAAAAGTATGATGTTGCCACGTGCCATTAAGTGGAATTGTTTATTAGAAGTAAGATATATATATATATGTATATATACACTATATAATAAATGAAAATCATTTATGCCACGTGTCGCGTCCACATCTCTTCTCATCATTTTTTCCCGCCTCTCTCTCTTATTAAATGCACTTCCCTTTTTTTTAATAATGCTTTATTTTTAAAGAAAATTATTAATTATACTAATAATACACATTTATTTTAAACTAGCTTTAACCCCGTATGTTATACGGGTTGAAACTTTAATATTATATTGATAAATATTCTAACAACTTTTTTATACAAATTTGATATTATATTTGTAACTTTTTTATTTTGTAACATGTTAAGATTATATGGATAAGAGTAATCAAAACATAAAAAAATACAACAAAATATATTTCATAATAGGATGACTGTTACATTGCCTAAACAATTTTTTCTTCAATATTTCTTAATAGCATGACTGAAACACCGACACTTCAAACTAATTTATGGTTTGACAAATCTGATAATGTAAGTCCACTTAGAAAATCAGGAGATTATAAACTTTCATCAAAATCATCATCAAGATGTTCTGATTGACGAATACTATTTGTATTTGTATGCGAAAAATCTCGCTAAACTTTTAATGCTAAATCTCTCATTAAATAATAATAATAAAAATATACAAATAAAATTTAAATTTCAACAATGTATCGTCTTTTAAAATCAAAATTTAAAACTCCAAATTTTAAAAATTTCACTCTTTAATATTTTGACACAATTAAATTTAAAATTCTAAAAATATAATATGAAAAAATTAAAAATAATAAATTAGAATTGAAACTTGTAAACATATTTCTTGAAAAAAAAATCTAGTCATTTAAAAAATTAAAGTTTAAAATATAATACACTTTTAAAAATAAATATTTGCAAGTTTCTTAATTTTATTAAAAACAAACTATTAAAATTTATAAATCAAAATAAAAAAATTATTTATAAATATCAAATTTGAAAAAAAACTACTAATTAAATATCAGTAAACTATATTCTAACACACATTTATTCAAAATTTCCTATTTTTTAATTCTTGATTTTTTTAAATTATTAAACTTTGATGATAATTTAAAAAAATGGGAGCTAATGGTAATAATGATAAATTGATTTGATAAAATGTTTATTTATGTAATTTTTCAAAAAAGAAAATGCTAAATATGCTAGTATTAAATGAAGGATATAAATGTGGTTTGAGGGGGAAAATTTATGAGAGTAAATGTGGTGATGCCAAGTGGTAAAAGCATTTAGTCTTTTATTAGAAGAGTGATTATCTCTTATTTTAAGAAGTTTTAAAATTTAATTATGTAACTTTTGTTTTTAACTAAATAGTGATATAAGTCAAATTATATTAAATAGAAATTAATGTATTCAAACCGTTTAATACACATGTTTTAAAAGATATAAACTTTTTATTACTGAATATATAACATTATATTTTATCAACCCATGTAATACACGAGTTTTTTAAAATACAAATTTTTTTATTACTAAACTAGGATATGGACCCGTGTAATACACGGGTTATAAAAATATAAAGTTGACAAATCAGTATGGCCGGGATCTCAAGACTGATATTACATACTTTTAATGACCACACGAGTGTCAACCAATTCATTGGAAGCTGAGTGTAGACCGCTTCTACTCTCATTCAAACACGAATCTTTACAATAGTTTTGTGTGTTATCACCCTCAGTACAACAGGATTTGATAACCAAAAAGTCAACATATGTTCAATAGAACCGTGTATTACACGTATTAAACTAAGAGTGAAATACATTAAACTTAGAAATTGATTTGGAAAATAAAACAGTTTTGATCACTTACGAAAAATCTGAAGTAACATCCTTGACTCAATTGAAAACATTCAGTAAAGAGATTATGTGATTTCCAATATTCAGAGCAATTTAAAAAATAAAAAGTAATCCATACATAGTAATAACATTTTGAAATTTGAATGAAGAAGAAAGCAAACTGTCAACTTTTTATTATGTTCATGGAACAAATCTAGTTATTAGTTGTTAGTTTGCTGGGTAAATGGAGTATATAATAGAATTGGGCAAGCCTTTACAGACTCTTCTTTCGACTTGAAAAAATGTCAAATAATGAGAGCATATGAGAATGTTACTTCAATCTGCACCTTCATGTACGCCAATAAGTTCCATTATGAAACTTCTATGCCAGAATGGTGGGGCGGAGAGGAAAATTTATACAAATACACGTTATCACACACAAAGCAAAACTATGAATCCAAAAATTTGCAAATTCCTAAAAAATAAAAATCCATTCCACTAACAGTATTGTTGGCATTTTGACTTCCTTGCTGCTACCACTCCTCTTGTGCTACTTTAAAATCCTGTCATCAAACTCTACATAAGTTGATATTAACATAAGAAACCAATCTTCGTAAGAAGAGCCTTCGTCAAAAAGCAAATAAGCCAACTATTTGATCCCTATTTGTGTTTTGTATTGATATTCATACAAAAACTTGAAAATTAATCTTTGTGCTGTTTTAAAGATTTACACTAAAATTTCCATATAATTTTATTAGATGAAAAGAACACATGTGATGGGGACAAAATACAATATGAGATTGCAGCTTGTACCTTAATTCAGAGATGATGGCATTTCAAGCATGGTTATAACCATTTATGAACCGCAGGGTCTTTGGCTTCACCTCTTTAGCAGTTGGTTCATCTTTTTTGTTAAGTCAAGTCACCTCACCAAATATCAAAGTTTGACATTTATTCCTTACCCATTGGACTCCAAATTAAATATTTCTTAAGAGTAGGACCAGACATTTCTAGCTCAATTTTGAACAACCAATCTGCTTTTTAGATATGAAACCTTCAAAACCTAACAAAATTATGTTATATCTCTAAATAAAGAGCCAAAACTCGAGTCTCTTGTGCTTCTATAATTGCTTGAGCTTGAACCAAATTTAGGTACCTGCAAAACACATAACACCGGTTGTCATTACCATCACACCAACAGGTAGCATTTGGTTGCTCGGGAATCACAATCGGTATGGTTTAATAAGACTACATGTATCTTGATAATGAGTTTTCCTATCACTATTAGGGTGATTGGATTTGTGTTATAAGACTACTCATTTTTTTTCAAACAGAAAGATCTGACAGCAAAGTCAATGTTCATTTGATTGCAAAGTCTCATTTTGTTCCCAGAATCAACAACCAACAATAATATAAGTTTAAAAATGTGGGCACATCATAGCAATATTGTATGCTACATTTGTATTTAACTGTAATAACTATTCAAAATCCACCCTCGTAAAGGAAGTAAAGTGCATGTTTTAAAATCCAACGGTGTTATGTGTTCTGTGCATAGTTGAATTTTGACTTTTTTTGGTCAAAGTGGATTCTTATATTGAAAAACTGGTGATGCCTTTACACGTTGTGATGATTTTACATGAAATCTTAAAGTGTAAAAAGAAATAAAAAAACATACCTATTGTGACCTATTTTATACAAAAAGCTGATTTAGATTTCTTTAATCGGTAAAATCATCGATAAAAACCATTTGTAATCCATCAAATTAGGGTTTAAAACGAATAAAAACATCAAAAATACAAAAAACCTATTGAATATAAGGCAATTGCTCACTCATTGGCATCTGATTTTTCCTTTATTTATCTTTTAAAGTTGTTAGCATCAATGGTACCGTAGAGACAGATGTGAAGACTGCCATTTAGAAGTCTTTGGTGAAAGTGGAAAAAATGCCTACAATAAAATGTAGCAAGTTCAAGAGAAATGTTGGGAATGAATATTTGAAAATTAAAGATAAAAAAATAAAATATAAACAATGTAATTTCAGCACCAAACCTCACCATTTGTAGCAACTCATCTTTGTTTATAGATGCACAAATAAGACCCAAAAAAAAAAATATGGCACATAGAAATCTAAAGAATATTCAAGGTGTGCATATATGATATGATATCAAAAAATGGTTACTCTTTTGCTCAGCTAAACGTCCTTGTTGAATAACCAGAGCATCAAGTGCAAACTTCTTATAAGCTCTATCAATGACCTTCTCCTCTATAGTGTATTGCAATCATCATCAATTAGAATATAAAAAGATTAGCAAACAATAAATACAACAGCTTTTAGTCAAATGCAGAGAAAAGAAGTTAAAAAAGACCTCAGTGTAGAAGCAGAACACTTGCACTTCTTTTTTCTGCCCAATTATGTGACCATGATCCTGAGCTTGCAAATCCACTTGTGAATTCCTGCACAATAATTTACATCAAATTAGAACCTATTTGATGAATACCTATAACGGACTTGATCAAAATCAGGAAATTAGAACCTATTTAAACTCTTGGTTTATATATCAAACAATGAAAAAGCTGGATCTATTAAGAAAAATATGAAAAAAGGATTTAGGGTTTGGTTAAGTCATAACATAGAAAACGGCCTAAAATTGAGGTTGATTTCGGGAAATCACAAACCTAAAACATGATTTGGGTTTGGAAATCACAATAAAAATGAAAGTTATGACAATCAGCGCATTTGATTTGGGAAATCAACGATTATTCACACCGGAAGACTTAGGAAACGAAACAACACATTGAATCACGATACCTGTTGCGTCGAGCGAAACTGAAATCAAAAGGAATCCATTGAAGGCCTGCAAGGAACTTCGTAAGGTAGCTAACAGGGGTGGCAATCTTAACCCATTCTTCAAAGAATGGGTTAATTTGGGTATAAAATCAATTGTATATGGGTCAATTTGGGTCATATTAGATTAGTCAACGGGTCAATTTGGGTCACCTCATATTAGTTGACGAGTCAATTTGGGTAATCTCATATTAGTTGACGGGTCAATTTGAGTCACCTAAAATTAGTCAATGGGTTAAAATGTATTATAAAACTTGTTAACTTAAAAATAATGCAAATGGGAAAGCCTCCCCACCAACGTCACGCCACCACCCACTCTACCGCCACCACTCCCGCCGCCCACCACCACCACATCGGCGCCCCTCGCCACCCCTCTCCCGCTGCTGCGGCCTACCGCTGTACTCCTCCCCCAACGCTGCCGCGCCACTAACACCACCCCTTCACACCACCACCACCATCACCCGACGTCCTCTTGCGTTCGACGCTTTGCCGCCGCCACCACCACCACACGCATTCGCCGCCAACCACCCACCACCGCCTGTTGCGGCGACCTTCCCACCCCCACCACCACCACAACCACCCCACCCACCCCACCCCACCACGCCTCCATCACCCGATCCTACCCACCACCGTCGCCACCCACCCCACCCATACCCACCCCACCCACTGCCACCCTATCCCCCACCCTACCCACCACACCCCACCCCACCCACCACACGCCGCCATCTCCCGATCGTCGCCACCACCGTCGCCACCGACCCCACCCCCACCCCCGCCCCACCCCACCCCCACCCTACCCCCACCCCACCCACCCCCTTCCTCAGGCAGTGGCGACGTAGTGGGGTGTGATGGGTGGGGGTGGGGTGGGGTGGGGTGGGTGGGGTGGGGGTAGGGTGGGGTGGGTGGGGACGATCTTGCGATGGCGGCATGGCGGGTGTGGTGGGTGGGGAAGGGGGTAGGGTGGGGTGGGTGGGGGTGGGGTAGGGTAGGTGGGGTGGGGGTGAGTGGGGACGATCTTGCGATGGCGGCATGGCGGGGTGTGGTGGGGCGGGGTAGGGTGGAGTGGGGTGGGGTAGGGTGGGGTAGGGTGGGTGGGGGTGGGTGGGGGTGGGGTGGGTGGCGACGATCTTGCGATGGCGTGGTGTGGTGGGTGGGGTGGGGTGGGGTGGGGTGGCGTGGGGTTGGGTGGGGTGGGTGGGGACGATCTTGCGATGGCGGCATGGCGGGGTGTGGGGGGCGGGGTAGGGTGGGGGGTGGGGTGGGGTAGGGTGGGTTGGGTGGGTGGGTGAGGGTGGGGTGGGTGGCAACGATCTTGCGATGGCGTGGTGTGATGGGTGGGGTGGGGTGCGGTGGGGGTGGTGGGGTAGGGTAGGGTGGGGTAGGGTGGGGTGGGGTGGGTGGGGACGATTTTGCGATGGCGGCATGGAGGGGTGTGGTGGGTGTGGAGGGGGTTAGGGTGGGGGTGGGTGGGGTGGGGTGGGGTGGGTGGGGGTAGGTGGGTGGCCGCGATCGGGCGATGGCGGCGTGGTGGGGTGTGATGGTGGGGGTGGGGTGGGGGTGGTGTAGGGGTGGTGTGGGTGGCGGCGGTGGTGGCGATGTCATTTGCACTCGAACCCAATTGATAGTTTTTTTTTAATACAACCCGTTTTGACCCGGACTAATTTTGCTCCATATCCGTTTTGACCCGAAGTTATTTTGCTCCTAACCCATATTGACCCGAACCCATTCTGCCCCGAACCCGTTATGACCCGTGACCCGAACCCGCTCGACCCGCCCAGTTTGCCAGGCCTAGTAGCTAGGGTTTCTGAGGTGTTTGAGAGAAATAACGAAAGGAATTTTGTTATTATATGTCGGGTCAAGAAAACGGGTCGAATAGATCCGCTGATGAAAAATAGGATCCGCGTGTGAAAATATTTGAGATAGAGCATTAGGCGGGAAAAAGAAAGTGAAAAGACCGACAAGTGTCCCTCTTTGATTTTACTTTATTATATGTTATAGATTATAGATATATAATATTACATTTTATCAATCACGTGTAATACACAGAAATTTAATCTAGTATATATATATATATATATATATATATATATATATATATATATATAGTATAGTGATCCACTAGGAATACCTAAAACTGTGAGAAGTGTATGCAGGATTTTAAAACACTTATAACCGGCTCATATGAACTCCGATTTTACTCATTTTGGTGGCGTTGGAACCGTCTCGTCGAACTCTACGATCTTAGCTTGTAAGGTTTAGTTTTTCCTTAGGTTTTAGTCTTAGGGTTTAGATTTGTTAGAGCACGTTTGTGTGACAGACACTCTGGATGTTGTCTTATGCTTTTGTACTTTACTTTATGTATTTGTATTTAGTATCTATATGTATTGGTTTATCGAGTTGTAAACGTGTATGTAGGTACTTGTACTTGTTTAGTCTTAAGTTAGTGTTGTGCGCAGGATTTATATCCGGCGTACTTAGCAAGTACGCAAGAACAAAGTCTGCGTACTTGCTAAGTACGTAGGAACAAAGCCCTGCGCACTTGCTAAGTACGTAGGAACAAAGCCCTGCGCACTTGTTAAGTACGCAAGCATTAGTCTTAGTATATATAACTGGTCTTGACAGAAGTTATGTACACATTCATTTCAACTCTGTAACCGGTTGTGATTATCAATAAACGAAGTTTAAAAGTGACTCTTGTTTGTTGTCGGTTTACTTTGTGTTGCTTGATACTCCAACTAGTCACGGGCATTTCGCACCCGATCCGACTAGTCACACACTCTCACGTAACGATCCGAGACACCCGGGGGACCTACAAGTGGTATCAGAGCTTTGGCTCTTGATTTTGAGTGTTGTGAGTGTGTTAGGAGCATTTTCGACACAATTTACAACCTTTTTACAAGCAAAAGTGACCGATTTTGGTGATTTTTGTGATAAAACAGAGGTAGCTCTTGTAGCGCTGTGTTAGACTCAAAAATCGATCAAAATCCGACATTTTTGTTTTTTGTTTGAGTGTTTTGATCACCAAGGGTTTGTTAGAAATAAGTTTTTAACATTCTTGCTTGATCAATTTGTTTAAAACTTCAATTTTTAAGATTTGAGCATTTTCCGGCGACCAGAAAAAGTTGGTGGAGCAGGTGGATAAAGTGAACTGCGTACTTACCATATTTGGCAAAAAGTACACTGTTGCTGCGTACTCGTTAAGTACGCAAGAGCAGTTTGCTGCGTACTTAAAACTTGTTCCTACGTACTTATTAACTCTTCCTGCGTACTTACTAAGTATGCAAGAAGAAATTCATAAGTGCGCAAGACCATTTCTCTAAGTGCGCAAGGCCATTTCTAAGTGCGCAAGTTGTGCTGATTTTTCTGATTTTTGACTAAGTGTTTCACTATGACAAATCTTCAGAACCTAGGTAGCCTGTTTAACTATGATAATGAGATAAGGACTCCTCAGAAACCACCAAAGCTGCTTAATGTTAATGATTATTCGAATTGGATAGAACGCTTTGAGGAGTACATCTCATATACTGATTCCTCATTGTGGATACCTATCCTTGAGGGATATAAACATCCAACATATGTATTTCTTGAAGAGACTGTTCCCAAGCCTATCTCCAAGCTAGACGAAGAAGAAAAGAAAGTATATGACCGTGAAAAGAAGGCTCATGGGTTTATTACTATGGCATTGTCTAGAGATATTTTTCATAGCTTCAGGGGGTATGATAACTCCAAAGATCTATGGAAGGCCCTGCAGAAGAGGTTTGAGGGCAACAGTGATGTCAAGAAGAGCAAAAGAGAAATGTTGAGGAAGCAGTACGAGTGCTTCAGGTACATGGAGAATGAATCTACAGATGAACTTATCTCAAGATTCTATCATTTGCAAACCGAGTTGAAGTCTTATGAGCTCAAGTATCCTGATGATGAATTGGTTGAAAAATTTCTGGATGCCTTACCACCTAAGTTTGATATGTATACTACTCTTTTGAGAGAAAACCCAAAATTCTGTGAGATGACTGTTGAGGAAGCGACAGGCAAGGTTCAGGCACATGATATAAACCTAAGAAAAAAGGAAGTTCCGGACGTCCCCAAATTCAAGATCCCTCTATGTACTTTGGGGTAAACTCTACTACAAAATCGTCTGGTACTGGAAGTGCCTTATACCTCGGGAGTCCTCAGGAAGAGGAAAACTTAAATGGTGGTGGTAATCTAACGTGTTTTACTGCATTAGGATCCGGTCAGCACCATCACAACCAAACCTCCTCAAGAAACATTACCTCTTCAGCTAACCAGACTGCTATTGCCAAGATTACTGAAGATCATGTGGCATTGTTCCCATCATGTATGCTTGCCTATGAGAACTTCATTGGTGGGAAGCTGTAACATCCCAAATTTTAAAGGAAATAAAAGTTCAAGGGCTAAAGGGTAAATAACCAAAAGTATAAGGACTTAAAATAAAGAAATAGGAAAAAAGGGTCGGTAGCGGACCGCTACCAAGCTAGTAACGGTCCGCTACCCACAATTAGGACGGATGACGGGGATGCAACACGTGTAGAGATGACTCATGGACAAGGATTGGGTAGTGGACCGCTACGTGGCCAACAAGCATGACGGCTGAGTTAAGGCGGTAGCGGACCGCTACCACTTACCTTAGCGGTCTACCACCGGTGGCTTAACAGCCCTATGAATAGAGGCTTTTGCCGTTTAAAATGGAAACAACAACTAAACACCAACCAACACACACACTCACGAATACCAAGGCGACGATTACGTACGAGACGGTTACGAGTGCGGTACGCAGAGAATGCGGTTCAAGTCAGGGAAACGTCTAGACGAGGAACGAACTTAGGAACTATCCGAGTATAATGTAAGTACACTAGACCCGTACCCTAGACACAAATACGTGAATTATGTTTTAAAATAATACGTGATATGTGATATGTGTTATGTGATATGACGAGGGTACGGGGTAATGACGAATTAGTCTAAACACTAAACGGTAGTAACGGAGTAGTCACCACGTATCCAAGGTGGATACGCCACTAGTACTTCCAATATATAAACCTCATGCGTACTTCGTGGTGAAACCATTATAAATGTTTAGGGGTATAGATGAATAAAGAATAAAGAAATATAGTAAACGTATGGGAGAACATCTAACCGGTATGTAGTTATCTGACAAACGGAATGTTCTGTCGGAAAGAGCGGTGTATAAATCTCTCCTAGCCCCGTCGCTCTTTCCTGGGGACATCTCTATTGGAGGTACTGCTCTGGAAGGAAAATCACCCCCGTTTACAATATATGACGAATACAAATATGAGATGAAAGTATACCATGCATAATGAATGTGAACACATGATGAATATAAATATGTGAAATGCATGATCAATACGTGAAAAGCGTGATGATACGTGCAAACATGAATTCGTATGATGGAACGAGTCTAAACCCTAAAATGGAATAACGGAGTACTCACGAAGTGTTAGAGGGGTGGTGGATACGCCGCTGGTACTTCCTATATATAAACCCTTCTAATGCATCGTGGAGAAACCGTTACGAAGTTTTAACGGTGAGGACTGGTTGGTGAGTAAATCAAGCATATACATGAAATGAAAATAAATGCTTGATACATTTGGGAGGCTGTGAGTCAAAGATACTCAAGGTCCCAAATGGAATGAGATACTCGGCCTGTAAGATGGATCTCAATAAATAAAGAAGAAAAGAAAAGAAAAGGAAAATCTAGGCTTACGGGGCTGAAAGAGTAAACTCTAAGCCTTCGGGGCTGAAAGAGTAAAAGCCCACGGGGCTGAGAAATGAATGAGTCTTCATGACAAATGTAAGGGGTCTATACTGACGAGTGTAAGGAGCTTGCCAATACTCGGACCGGAGACACTGTCTATGATGGTTGCGAGGGGGTTAGCACACCCATAAAATATACGAAAAGCGTGGCCGGAGGTATGTCCGGAGATGGTCACGTGGGCTCGAGAGCCCCAGAAAACTTGAACAATAAGAACCTAAAGGGTTCATAATAAAATGAACGATGCAGTGTACTTACTTAGCGTAAGCTAATTCAAAAATGTTTTCCAAACACTGCAGGAAAGAAGCACGTGGAATAAAGCTTCCTGTGGATAGAGCAATCGGGGTTGGAAAATCCCTATGTATAAAGATGTAATTATATCACCTTTTATAAAACAATATATTATTATAAATGAAAAAGTTACCTTAGCCATTATGGCAAGGATTTGTAAATCTGGGACCAGTTTTCTACATTAAACTCTAATAAAATAATAACAAGATAAGTAGGGTTTTCAAGTTGGTATCAGAGCACGGTTTGATGGATTTAAGTATCAGAAAGGGTACTTAAACTCAAACCATAAAGTGCTCATGATATAAATAGGGATTCAATCCGAGGCCATACAAGGAAGCAGGTACGTTAAATTACAGTGCTTAAACATAAATATGTGAGTATACGTGGGCCGGACTCTGTATGAGATAAGTTCCATATGATAGTTGGGAGTATCAGGATGGTAATATACATTACCTTATGATTGGCCAGTATAAGAGTTAATGCATGGGACCATCATGATATCGCAAACATCATATGATAATTTATGTCAGCAGATAGTAAGCCGGGGATGTGAATATGCATTATTAAGATACCTGAATGAATGTATATATGCATACATGAGTATGAGCTTTATGTGAAATCCTTGAATAGGATTAAATTAATACAAAGCCTGTAGTATAAAACCCTAGACTACGATTAGGGTAAACGAATGAGAGATTAAAGCAATGCCATGTTTCAGCAAATGGCCGAACATCAAAACGATGAGATACATGATGAAGGAAGCCACAGGAGAACTGAATCTCCACGTCATGAAGAGAACGAAGTAGAACAAGTCCCGGAGAATATCCGGAGACAAATCGCAATAGAAGTAGGAAAAGCGTTCGATGCGAACTTTTCGATCTTACAAGCCAATTTACAGAATTCCTTAAAAAGCTGGTTCGAAAGCCACAGAGATGTTACTCATAATGGAGAAGGAGGAAATCCCAAAGTTGATACGAAGTCAACTCGTTGTACGTATAAGGATTTCATGACCTGTAAATCGTTAGAATTTAAGGGAGCTGTTAATCCCTTAGAAAGTCAGAGGTGGATGGCCTCAATAGAAAGGGCATTCGATACATGCCACTGTGAGAAGGAGGACGAGGTTACCTTCGCCACCAATCACTTAAAAGAGTGAGCTGGCGATTGGCGGGGAGTAGTGCAAAGAGAGAAAGGTAGAGAGAGAATCAAGGAGATGAGATGGGAAGAATTCAAGGACATCTTCCTAAAACATTTTTTCCCTCGAGCAGCAATTGAAAGAATTACTGAGGAGTTTCTTCAACTTCGTCAGACAACAGAGACAGTTGATGAGATCACGGGGATCTTCTATGACAAAGCCAGGTTCTGTCCGGCTTTGTCAACAACCCTAGAGATGTGGATGACGAGATACCATCTCATTTTGAAAACTGAAATTAGAGAGTTTATCCATCCATCCAAGTGCGTGAACTTGGAGGAAATGATTGATTGGGCTCGAGAATGAGAAACTGGGCTCAAGAGACAAATGGAGAGAGATGGGAAGAGGACAGAAGAAAGTTATCATTCTCCCATGCCTCTTAAGAGATTTAAGTTCAACAAGTCGTGAGGTGGTTCCTCCCAAAGGAAAGGTGTACATGATTGCAAGAATTATGGAAGGAGGCACCCGGGAGAGTGCCGATTCAAGTCTATAACTTGTCACAAGTGTGGAAAGGCGGAACACAATACATTGCAGTGTATGAGTGGCACCCAATTATGCTACAATTGTTATAAACCAGGACACTTTAGCAGAGAATGTCTGAGCTAAAATCTAAGATGGAAAAGTCCAGAGAAGGGTCAAGAGTAACAGAAAATGAAGTCAGGAGGATCGAAGCTCCGAAGCCAAGGGGTAGGGCTTTTCAGATCACCACAGAGGAAGCAAAAGATGTTCCTGACGTTGTATCAGGTACATTCCTCTTGAATTCCCTACCTGCTTGTGTTTTATTCGATAAAGGAGCTAGTCGATCGTTTATTTCTTTAAAGTATGCAAATGCTAGAAACTTTAATAGAAGTAAGTTGGCTAATGCATTAGAAGTTGAAATCGTGAGTGATCGAAACCGCGTAGTAAATGAAATATGCCGAGAGTGTCGATTACTGATAGAAGGAGAAGAATATCATGTCGACCTAATTCCAATGCCGATGCAAGAATTCGACGTAATCATTGGAATGGACTAGTTATTTTCATATGCTGCAATGATTATATGCAATCAGAAGATTGTACGATTCATGACGCCTACAGGAAAGGAAGTTAGTGTCATTGGTGAACGACGGAACCAGATCACGCTATATACGATGGCCAAGATAAGTAGCTACGTGAGACAAGGTCACCAAGCCTTCTTAGCCTACATAGCTGATGTGGAGATGAAAGGGAAGGAACTGGATCAAGTTCCAGTAGTAAAGGAATTCCCAGACTATCTTCCAGGTGCTCCACCTAAGAGACATATCGAATTTAGAATTGATCTAATTCTTTAAGCTAAGCCGGTAGCTAAGGCTCCGTACTGGTTAGCACCAACTGAGATAAAAGAATTGATGTCACAACTGCAAGAGTTGTTGGACATGGGATTCATACGTCCTTGTGTATCCCCTTGGGGTGCACCAATTCTGTTTTTGAAAAAGAAAGACGGTAGTATGAGGATGTATATAGACTACCGTGAGTTGAACAAGTTAACTATCAAGAATAGGTACCCTTTACCTAGAATTGATGATCTGTTTGATCAATTGCAAGGATCTAGTTGGTTCTCCAAGATTGACTTAAGATCCGTTTATCATCAAGTTAAGGTACGAGAAGAAGATGTACCTAAAACGGCATTCAGAACTCGTTATGGACACTATGAATTTGTAGTGATTCCATTTGGAGTAACGAATGCTCCAGCAGTTTTCATGGATCTCATGAATAGGGTATGCCGACCAATGTTAGACAAATTCGTTATTGTCTTCATTGATGACATCCTGATTTATTCAAAGAATGAAGAAGAACATGCACAACATCTTCGTGAGGTACTTAGTACTTTACGGAAAGAGAAACTGTACG
The DNA here is from genome assembly GCA_023525975.1 of Smallanthus sonchifolius. NCBI lineage: Eukaryota > Viridiplantae > Streptophyta > Magnoliopsida > Asterales > Asteraceae > Smallanthus > Smallanthus sonchifolius. The sequence continues at coordinate 26,696,578 of CM042043.1, forward strand.
CTAAATTATCAGAATGTGCATTCTGGTTAAGATAAGTTCAATTTCTGGGTCATGTTATAAACACAAAAGGTATCTCAGTATACCCAGCAAAGGTAGAGGCTGTAATGAAATGGTCTCCACCTAAGAATCCATCAGAAGTTAGAAGTTTCTTGAGGTTAGTTGGCTATTATAGAAGGTTCATCCAGAACTTCTCTAAGATAGCCACCCCATTGACTAAACTAACTCGAAAGAATTCGAAATACGAATGGAATGCAGCACAAGAGAAGGCATTCCAGATATTGAAAGAAAGATTGACGCAAGCTCCAGTTCTGGCATTGCCAGAAGGAGTAGAAAACTTTTTGGTATACTTCGATGCCTCAAAACTTGGGTTAGGATGTGTTCTGATGCAAAGAGGAAAAGTGATAGCTTATGCCTCTCGACAGCTAAAGACACATGAAGTAAACTATCCAACCCATGATCTAGAATTAGCTGCGGTAGTATTCGCACTAAAGATCTGGAGGCATTATCTGTACGGAACAAAGTGTACGATTTATAAAGACCACAAAAGTCTTAAGTACTTCTTTGACCAAAAAGATTTGAACATGAGGCAACGACGATGGTTGGAACTGGTCAAAGATTATGATTGTGAGATCTTGTATCATTCCGGAAAGTCTAACGTGGTAGCCGATGCTCTAAGTCAAAAGGAAGAGCATCATCCTCTTCGGGTGAAAGCATATAAGTTAGTGATAACTCCTGATTTCATGAGCCAGCTTCGAGACGCACAAATTGAAGCATTAAAAGGTGAGAATGTTAAGAAAGAAAGAATGGCTGACTAGAAGAAATTTATAGAAGAGAATGAGTATAAAGTCAAGGCTTGATTTGGTCGTATGTGGATACCACGATCAGGTGAGTTTAGACTTAAAATTCTCAATGAAGCTCATAAATCATGATATTCTATTCATCCGGGTCTACAAAAATGTACCAAGATCTGCGTAAGGATTATTGGTGGCCCGTAATGAAATTTGATATCATGAAATATGTAGCTAAATGCTTAACTTGCCTACAAGTAAAAGTAGAACATCAGAAGCCATACAGAAGGTTACAACTATTAGAAATCCCAGAATGGAAGTGGGGACATCTCACTATGGACTTCATAACCAAGCTACCAAAGACAGCTAGGGGTTATGATACCATTTGGGTGGTTGTTGATCGGTTAACTAAGAGTGTTCATTTCTTAGCAATACGTGAGACGTACTCTTCAGAAAAGTTAGCTGATTTATTCATCAAAGAAATTTTTTCCATACATGGAGTGCCAGTCTCGATTGTCTCTAATCGAGATACTCATTTCACTTCACGTTTTTGGAAAACGTTCCATGAAGAGATGGGAACTAGATTATTAATCAGCACGGCATATCATCCTCAGACCGATGGTCAAAGTGAGAGGACGATACAAACTCTCGAGGATATGCTGCGTGCTTACATAATTGATTTCGGTGGAAGTTGGGATAACCATCTGCCATTAGCAAAGTTCTCATACAATAACAGCTATAACTCCAGTATTGGTATGCCACCATATGAGATGCTATATGGTCGAAGATGTAGGACTCCTGTATGTTGGGGAGAAGTTGGTCAGAAAGAGTTGGGTAACAAAGAAATAGTTCAAGCCACGTCAGAAAAGCTTGACTTAATCAAGGCATGCTTGAAAGCTGCACAAGATAAACAGAAGTCATACGCAGACAAGAGACGTAGACCAATAGAATTCCAAGCGTGAGATTATGTCTTGTTGAAAGTATCTCCTTGGAAAGGTCTAATACGATTCAAGAAACGTGGAAAGCTATGTCCACGATTCATTGGTCCTTTCAAAATCATCAAAAGAGTTGGAAATGTAGCTTATCAGTTAGAGCTACCTGAGGGATTGAGTAAGATACACAACACGTTTCATGTATCTTATTTAAGGAAATGTTTAGCAGATGAAGCTGCACACGTTCCTTTAGAAGAGATAGAAGTTGATGATAGGCTAGCAAATATTGAAGAGCCTATAAAGGTTCTAGACACAAAAGAGAAACAACTACGTCATAAGATGATTAAACAAGTGTTAGTACAATGGAAACACATAAAAGGGTTGGAGATGACCTGGGAGAATGAGGATGAAATGAGAAAGAGTTACCCTCAACTTTTTAAGGATTAACAGCTTTCGAGGACGAAACCTAATTTAAGGGGGAAGAGTTGTAACATCCCAAATTTTAAAGGAAATAAAAGTTCAAGGGCTAAAGGGTAAATAGCCCAAAGTATAAGGACTTAAAATAAAGAAATAGGAAAAAGGGGTCGGTAGCGGACCGCTACCAAGCTAGTAACGGTCCGCTAGCCATAATTAGGAAGGATGACAGGGATGCAACACGTGTAAAGACGACTCACGGACAAGGATTGGGTAGCGGACCACTACACTGAAACTTAGCGGACCTCTACGTGGCCAACAAGCATGACGACTGAGTTAAGGTGGTAGCGGACCGCTACCACTTACCTTAGCGGTCCGCCACCGGTGGCTTAACAGCCCTATAAAGAGAGGCTTTTGCTGTTTAAAATGGAAACAACAACCAAACACCAACCAACACACACACTCACGAATACTAAGGCGACGATTACGAGCGAGACGTTACGAGTGCGGTACGCAGAGAATGCGATTCAAGTCAGAGAAACGTCTAGACGAGGAACGAACTTAGGAACTATCCGAGGTAAATGTAAGTACACTGGACCCGTACCCTAGACACAAATACATGAATTATGTGTTAAAATAATACGTGATATGTGATATGTGTTATGTTATATGATGAGGGTACGGGGTAATGACAGATTAGTCTAAACACTAAACAGGAGTAATGGAGTAGTCACCACGTATCCAAGGGGTGGTGGATACGCCGCTGGTACTTCCTATATATAAACCTCCTGTGTATTTAGTGGTGAAACCATTATGAATGTTTAGGGGTATAGACTAATAAAGAACAAAGAAATATAGTAAACAAACGGGAGGACATCCAGCCGGTATGTAGTTATCTGATAAACGGAATGTCATGTCTAGGAAAAAGAGTGGTGTATAAATCTCTCCTAGACCTGTCGCTCTTTCCTAGGGACATCTCTGTTGGAGGTACTGCGCTTGAAGGAAAATCACCCCAGATTACAATATATGACGAATACGAATATGAGATGAAAGTATACCATGCATAATGAATGTGAACACATTATGAATATGAATATGTGAAATGCATGATGAATACGTGAAAGCGTGACGATACGTGCAAACATGAATGAGTATGATGGAATGAGTCTAAACTCTAAAATGGAATAACGGAGTACTCACGAAGTGTTAGAGGGGTAGTGGATATGCTGCTGGTACTTCCTATATATAAACCCTTCTAATGCATCGTGGAGAACCATTACGAAGTTTTAACGGTGAGGACTGGTTGGTGAGTTAATCAAGCATATACATGAAATGAAAAAAAAATGCTTGATACATTTGGGAGGCTGTAGAAATAAAGATTGATGGCTACTTCTCTTAGTACAAATGCTGCTGATCTCAGAGTTTTCCGCTGACCAACAAACTACTGCGGATAAGCTTATCTGCAGTGGATACTTGTTCTTCTGCTGAAGAACAAATCTGCTGCGGCCTTATCTGCTGAAGACCAGCGTTGCTGCGGATAGGCTTCTCAGCAGCATCAAAACTTGATGCTGCTGATATGAAAATCATCAGCAGCTTTGGATGGTTGCATCTTGCTGCTGATCAACAACTCTGCTGCTGATAGTTATTCATCCATTGAAGATCAAACGTTGCAGCTGACCAGCCTTGCAAAAGCAAAAGCAACCATTACCACTGATAACTTTTTACCGCACCACTGACACACTCCATGTAGAAAGAATGTGACTGGTGCAGACAATAAAGCACTACAACGCTCTTCTCCATGCATGCAAGCAATGATGCCTAAGAAGACGTTTGAGTAAAGTTAACTTTTATAGTGTTTATTGTCATTATACGTAGAATAGCTTCAATACAAGATCAACGGTTTGTGTTAGATCTGATCCTTAGAATCAATGGTCTGTCTTGATTCTAAGTTACTATATAAGTATTACTTAGAGTCATTGTATCTTAGTGCTTTTCTTAGAGTTTTCTCTGTAATCTTGTAACCATTGAAGCTTAATACAAATTGCATTTATAAGTGCTTCTTGTGTTTACTTGTTTACTTTGATTAAGTTGTGATTGTTTTCGCCAATCTCAACTGGAATAGAACCATCTTGTATTTACCGATCCTACAAGTGGTATCAGAGCTTTGGCTCACAGATTAAACAAACTCACACTTGTTTAATCATTCTTCGGTTCTATTCTAAACTATCTCTTTGTTAAAGTCTTGCACTATCACAAATCAAAAATGGCTCAAAACAATGGATTTGAAGATATTGGAAGTATTAACAGAGCACCAAGAATGGTGTCTAGGGAAGACTACGAGATGTGGAAGAACAGAATGGAAAGCTTCTTCTGCTATTAGGAATATGGGATGTGGAAATCCATTAAAGATGGACCATACATACCCATGGTGTCCTCTGCTGATTCCGGAGGTGCACTGGTTCCCAAAGAACCCTCCAAGTACTCTGATGAAGATATCAAGAAAATGGAGGTAGACTTCAAAGCCTTCGGAGCCATCCAGATGTGCTTACCAAATGAAGTTGTTCATAACTTCAGAGGTTATAAAACCGCAAAAGAGCTATGTGAGGCTCTTGAGAAGATGTTCGCTGGATCAGAAGAAGTCAAAGAAAACAGAAGAGACATCCTGAAGCAGCAATATGAAAACTTTGTCCGGAAGGAAGGTGAGTCTCTGACTGTTTTATATAACAGATATACCTATCTTGTAGGTGAGCTGCAGTGCTCAAAGGTGAAGCTGGAGAATGAAGACATTCTCAAAAAGTTCATCAGATCTCTACCAAGTTGCTGGACACTCTACACAGTGTCCATCAGAAGAAATGAGAATCTGAAGACTCTCCAGATGACTGAGCTCTTCGGAATGCTAAAAATCTGTGAGCTAGAGATGATTCAGGCAAAAGAACGAAGCTCAAGCTACCAAACAGCCTCAACATCCACCACCACCTTTTCTGCCCTCCACTCTGACCACTCAGGACCTAGTTCAAGCAACTACTTTCCTCTCATCGTCATCCCCAAACTCCAACCTCTCAAACAAACACATCACCATTTCTCCTAGAAGCTCCCCCTCAAACCTCAACCTCTGCTGCTTTTGTTTCTGAAAACTCAAGCAACATGTCCTTTATCAAGGAGGATCTGGAATGCTTCCATCCAGATGACTTAGAAGAAATGGACATACAACACTCGTATACCATGCTCTCTATAAGAGCAAAAAGGTTCTACTCTAGAACTGGAAGACCCATTCCAAGTAACAACTCCAACACCAGAGTTGGCTTGGATTAAGATATTACAACTGTAACCAACTGGGTCACTTTGTTAGAGAATGCAAGGCACCTAGGGCAAACCCAGCAACTCCTCAATCAAGACAAGCTCTCCAAGCCCAACCAAGACAACAACAGCAACAAGCTACTCCTCTAGCTCAAACTGCAGCTTGTGTAGCTGTTGGAACTTCTGACTTTGATTGGAGCTTCCAGTATGAAGATCTGCCTACTAACAATCAAGATCTTATGGCAGACACAACTGAGATACCGCCTCAGGTATATGAACATCTCTGTTCCCAAGCTTGTATTGATAAGGTGTTAGGCTACAGAAAGCATAATCAAAACCTTATAGATCAAAATGAAGAGTTTCATCAAATGAAATCTGACTTCACAAAAGTAGAAAACAATTATAAAGAAAAAATTAACTACCTAAAGAAAGAGATTTCATTACTAAAACATGAACAAACCAATCTTGAAACTCAGATTGATGATCTACTGGCTAGATTAAAAGCTACCAGAGCAGAATTGGCAGAACAAAAAGTTCATGTTTACAAATATGAATTTGCATCCAAAAAGTTGCAAAGAATTTTGGATGATCAAATTCATGACAAGGTAAAAACTGGTCTGGGGTATCATGCTGAACAATATCAAGCCGTTGCACTTCCTCCTGACTATGTTGCCATCCATGAACCAAGCTTCAATCTCTCAAATCTTGAAAAGGCCAACCGAGATCTTGATCCTTCAAGGCATGAACCATTGGTACAAGAATGCACTACCTCGTCAGAATCTGAGTCAACTTGCTCAGAGTCCACTAAAACTGAGGAGGCCTCATCACCCGTACAAATACCTGCACCGCCTGTTCTTGAAGTCATTAAAACAAGTACTCCTGTCCCTTTACCAGCTGTTCCGGTTCCTATGCCTTTCAAACAAATCAAAATCATCTATCCTCTAGAAAGAAGAAAGCTAAATGTTGAAAAGGGGCAGTCTTCAACCTCCAACAACTCAAAGCCTCAAAGAAAGGTGTTTGACATATGTCATGCGCCTGGAGAAAGAATTCCATATGTTCAAAAGACATTGGAAGGAACTTTAAAGACCTATTCAAAAGAAAGGACTATGTTTACCTTTCAAGGGAAAAACTGGCCAAATCATGCTTTGTCTGTGGAAAATACAACCACACTGCCATCACCTGCTTCTACTATCTTCAGCAGCAAAGAAACCTCAAACAACATGCTTTTGAGAAGACACACAAGAACAGAAAGGTAAGGAGTTCTGAAGCCAAGGCAACTCATTTAAAAAACTCTCTTTCCCCACCAAGGAAGCAGCTGCTAAAGCCTCAACAATCTTACATCATCTGTGGTGAATCAGACCACTTTGCTGCAAATTGTGATTTTAATCCCTTCAATCAGATCCTTCATCAAGCCCCTCCTAAACAAAAGCCCATCAGCATGAGAACTTCTACAGAGAAGCCCTCCGTCAACAAGGCAAAGAAGGATAAGCATACATTAGTTGTTGAACCATCAGCAGCCAGCAAAAATGTTGGTAATTAAGCCAAGCCCAAGAAACCAAAGGACAAGCCTTCAGCAGCAACCAAGTCTGCTACTGCTCAAGCAAAACCATCAGCAGCAACAAAATCTACTACTGATAAGCTAAAGTCATCAGCAGCAAAATCCACTGCTGCTGATATACCGCAGTCCTCAGCAGCAACATCGGCTGCTGATAAGCCAAAGTCATCAGCAGCAAAATCTTCTACTGATAAAGCAAATCCATCAGCAGCCAAAGCAACATCAGCTGCTGACAGAGCAAAGAGAACTGGAAAACCATCTCTTCAGCAATGGAGAGCCAAGATCCCAGCTTCTATCCCTCCAAGAATCATCATTGGTTCGGTTGAATGCACACATGCTGAATCTGATATTCCAAGAACCCTTTTCTTCAAGGATACAAGCTCTTGGATTCCTCCCACTAACTAGATCTCTCTCATGTGCAGGGACAGCCAGGTCACAATAATAAAACTTGGGTGATTGACAGTGGTTGTTCCAGGCACATGACATGCAACAGATCCATCCTCTCCAACTTCAGACACTTCAATGGAGGATATGTTGCCTTTGGGAGTGACTCAAAAGGAGGTTCTATTACTGGACAAGGGACTGTGTCAAATGAAAGATTGAGTATTGATAAAGTAAATTATGTCAAAGAATTGGACTTCAATCTCATGAGTGTTTCCCAGGTCTATGATCAAAAGCATTGGATGCTCTTCACAGACAAAGAATGCTTTGTACTCTCTCCTGGATTATCCAAACCTCCTCGAGAAAAGATTTTATTAACTGCTCAGAGAAAAGAAAATATTTATGTGCTTGACATGAATGAGGTCACTCCATCTGGCAATGTATCCTGTTTTTCATCAAAAGCTTCAGTTGATGAATCAGCTCTCTAGCACAGGAGATTAAGCCACATTAACATCAAAAGTATCAACAAATTGGTGAAAGACAATCTTGTCAGAGGGCTTCCTGATAAAGAATTCCATCTAGAAGATCACTACATTGCTTGTTTGAAAGGGAAGCAACACAAGAGTTCTCACAAGCCCAAGACTTTGAATACAAATGATACTCCACTACAGCTGCCGCATATGGATCTCTTTGGTCTTACACATATTATGTCAATGGGCAAGAAGTCATACTGTCTGGTGATCACTGATGACTACACCAGATTCTCATGGGTATACTTCTTGAGAACTAAAGATGAAACTGCTGAGATCCTCAAATCCTACATCCTTAAGGTAGAGAATCAAAGCAATCAGAAGGTGAAGATCATAAGGTGTGATCAGGGCACAGATTTCAAGAACCACACTTTGAACTATTTCTATGAGAGCAAGGGAATTGAAAGGCAATACAGTGCTCCAAGAACTCCTCAACAAAATGGAGTTGCTGAAAGAAGAAACAGAACTTCAATTGAGTCAGCAAGATCTATGTTGGCTGACTCAAAACTGCCTCTCACATTTTGGGTAGAAGCAGTAAGCACAACCTGCTATGTGCAAAATAGATTTCTAATAGTCAAGCCTCTCAACAAGACACCCTATGAACTATGGTTCCAAAGAGTTCCATACATTGGATTTCTAAAACCTTTTGGATGTCCATGCACAATTCTGATCACACATGGGGTTCTTCCTAATTTTGGTGACAAATCTGATGAAGGATATTTTGTGGGCTATTCCTCTCAATCCAAGTCCTACAGAGTATTCAACTCAAGAACAAGAATTGTGGAAGAATCAGCCAATGTGGAATGCAGAGAACACATTGTCTGTGAATAGGGAAAAGGCCCAAACTGGCTTTTTGACATAGACTCCTTCACCCAAATATTTGAGCCTCTCATCTTCTCAAATATGGAGTCTTGCTCTTCTCAAGCACCTGCTTCCACCTCCTCTGACTACAGACTGGATTTTCAAAATCTTCTATCAGTCTGAGAAGACCATCCATTGATCCTCCATCTGTTATGGAAGCCATTGAAGCAAGTGCAGCCATAACCACACTCTCTAATGTCACCACCAGCAGCCTGTCTAAAAATGAAAACTTGAATGAAGACTCCTCGGTAAATGCTGTAGATGTTGCAAATACCATTGCTGATAATACTAATGTAGCTGTCGATCTTGAAGACTCTTCAACCATGAATGAAGAAATCCCTGATCAAAATCAAAGCAATCTTGAGCAAGGGATACAGCTGGAGGTGGTACCAGCACAAAGGATCAACAAGAAACATCCTCTGGAAAATATTATTGGCCAATTTCACCAAGGAGTTCTCACAAGAAGAAAATCTCATGAGGCCAATATATGTTTGTTTTCATGTTTTCTATCTCAGGTGGAACCAAAGAAGATAGATGAAGCTCTGTAACACAGCAGTTGGATTGAGGCAATGCAGGAAGAGTTACTGCAATTCAAGAGACAAGATGTCTGGAAGCTTCTGGTCAATCTGCCATTGGCACAAGATGGGTATTCAGGAACAAGCAAGATGAGAGAGGCATTGTAGTCAAGAACAAAGCCAGACTTGTAACTCAAGGCTACACTTAGGAAGAGGGAATTGACTATGATGAAGTCTTTGCTCCTGTTGCTAGACTAGAGGCCATCAGAATCTTCCTTGCCTATGCTGCATCCAAGAATTTCATGGTCTATCAAATGGATGTTAAGAGTGCCTTTCTGTATGGGAAGATTGGTGAAGAAGTATATGTCAAATAGCCTCCAGGCTTTGTAGATCCTGCACATCCTAACCAAGTGTTCAAACTAGACAAAGCTCTATATGTCTTACATCAAGCCCTAAGAGCCTGGTATGAAACTTTGTCTGGATATCTACTAAGCAACAAGTTCAGAAGAGGTTCCATTGACCAGACCTTGTTTATCAAAGATGAAGGGGGAATAATATTACTGGTTCAAATCTACGTAGATGATATCAACTTTGGATCAACAAGGAAGAAGCTGTGTAAAGACTTCGAGATCCTGATGCACTCAAAGTTTGAAATGAGCTCAATGGGTGAGCTAAAATTTCTTTCTGGGTTTTCAAGTCAAACAAGTTCCAAATGGAATCTTCATCAGCCAATCCAAATATGTCAAGAACATTCTAGAAAGATTCAAGATGGCTGACTGCTCTGCTGCAAGAACCCCTATGCAAGTGCACCATCAGCTGACTCCAGACAAAGATGGTCAAGACACTGATCAAAATCAGTACCGTGCAATGATAGGGTCTCTCATGTATCTCACTGCCTCAAGGCCAGATATCATGTTTGCAGTATGTCTATGTGCAAGATTCCAAGCAGCTCCAAAGATTTCACATCTTCAAGCTGTCAAGAGAATTTTCAGATACCTAAAGGGAGCCCCAAGACTTGGGCTATGGTACTCTAAAAATGATAAGTTCAATCTGTATGCATACACTGACAGTGATTTTGGGGGATGCAACTTGGACAAAAAGTCCACTTCAGGGGGATGCCAGTTCTTGGGAGGGAGACTGATTTCATGGCAGTGCAAGAAGCAAACATGTGTTTCAACTTCTACAGCTGAAGCATAATATATTGCAGCTTCAAGTTGCTGTGCACAAGTCATCTGGATACAAAATCAAATGCTGGATTATGGGATGACTTTCATGGCAACTCCCATTCACATTGACAACATAAGTGCTATATCAATCACAAACAATCCGGTGCAGCACTCCAAGACAAAGCACATTGACATCAGGTATCACTTCATAAGATATCAAGCTGAGAAAAAGAGAATTATTTTAACCAAAGTTCATACCAATGAGCAATATGCTGATTTGTTTACAAAACCATTTGATGAAGCTAGATTTAGATATTTAGTTGAATCTATTAGTATGATGAACTTTGATTAAAATATGTCTCTAAAATTTTGTCCTTATAAATATGTTTGTCTTTTGTTATAAATAAAAGTTACAAGTCAGCAGCATCCATTTTTGTTGCTGGCAGGTTTAATAATCAGCAGTAAAGATTTTGCCACTGACTGCTTTAAGTTATCAACAGGAACAAGTTTCATGCGGATAGCTTTAAGGCAGTCAACAGCAACTCCCTTGTTGCGGATCAATGCATCCATCAGCAGCAATAGTGTTTGCTGCTGACAGACTTAACCATCCGCTGCAACCAAGCTTGTAGCGGATAGGCTTAACCATCTGCAGCAACCAAGTTTGCTGCTGATGGGTAAAAAATAAGTCCAAATTAACTTTTACCCGCTGTAAAAATTCTTTCAGTCCTTACCATGACTGCTTTAGTGTATTACAGCTGTAACAGTAAAAAGGTGAATAAGGTTGTACTGTACAAGTCATTTTGCTTTTCCCTCCGCTGCCTTTATAAGAACAAATCAAATTTCTTCACCACCCCTTCACCTTCAATTTCGCCCTAACTCCCATCATTTTCTCTCAAGCCCCCATAACATTCAAAGCCTTCCATTCCTAACCACCCTTCAAAACCTTCCTTTTTCCTTCCAAAATCCAACAAAAATGGCAGACATAAACAATCCTGATGATAAGTTCTCCCCATATCACAACCTCACGGCATACTTAACCAAAGGAAAGAAGTCCGAGGGGTTCGATGATATGATCGATTTTCTGTGCCGATCAAAGATACATTTTGCACTAACAGTCAACCCTACCATATATATTCCTCATATGGAGGATTTTTGGAATACCGCCGTCTACTCTACCGAACAAGGGATTCCCCAAATAAAAGCCAAGGTAGACGGCAAGGACATCATAATCTCTGAAGCTACTCTCCGAAAACATCTTCAGCTTCAAGATGAGGGGGCAGCCATCTCATACTCAAAGGAAGAATACATGAGGACCTTTGTATCCATAGGGTACACTGGAAATCAAAATGAGTACACAATAGAGAAGGCACTGATGGGCCCTCCATGGAAGTATCTTTGCCACACTCTTCTATAATGCATATCTCAGAAGAGAAGTGGATGTCATCAAGTGAGCTCTGCACTTGCCTCTGCTTTCCATGGTATGGTTGCTGGCTTAGACTTCAAATTTGCACACCTCATCTTTGAGGGTTTGAGATATAACCTTCAAGAGGGTGCAAAGCAACAATTTTTTATGTACCCCAGATTATTATAGGAGGTTTTCAACCAGGAACAAACAGATCTCTAAAAACCTGCAAGAATCTACATCATGTTGGGTCATAAAAATAATATTTTTCAAAGTATGAGAACTGTTTCCAAAAAGTTCTCAGGGGTCAATGTTCCATTGTTATCTACAATGTTGAACATACAAAGTACCCACGGTGACAGTTCAGCAATCCCAGCTGATACTGATCCCACACCCTCCACTTCAAATCCTGAACAACAAGCTGCTTCCATTGCTCGAACCCCTGTGCAAACTACTAAGGATGCATAGGTACAAAAATCACTTACATCTGTTTTGGATGTTATCGTTCAACTGGAACAAAGGGCCCCAGTTGCAACGACATACACTAGAAAAAGGAGCAAGAAGACTCCTTCTCTTTTTGTCTCAAAGGCCCAATCCCAACCTCAAAGCCCTCATTCAGAATCCTAACATTCTGATGAGAATATCAAAAGGGATAGCCAAAATATTAGAGAGACCTCCTTGGAAGTTTCTCTATTAGGATCAGGATCACATCCCGGATCCATAGAACAACCTGCTGAGCCATACCTTCATTTCTCTTCTCTGAACTTAAGTGCAGAGGCTCCTTGTCAAGATGATATACCTTCTCCAACAACCACTATCTCGAAGGTATTGATTGACTTGGCTGCTGGTGCACCTAACCCAAGTTCATCACCCAAGAAGGTTCACTCTAGTGGTACTGACAGAGTGAATGTGGAAAGGGCTGTCACTACTCTTGGTACATCAACTGTCCAGGAGGACAGTGACAACATCACTAAGACCCTAACCACGACAACTCACAGTGAGGATGTTTCATTTGAAACACTCTTCACTGAGAGGAATCCCAGGTGCCAAGAAAACCAGGGTGATGGGGATACAGAGACTAGGCCTAAGGCCCCATCTAGCTCCAAGGATTCCACAACTGTGGATGAGGACAGACTAAAACTTCATAATATGGAATTGACGGCCAGGGTAGCTATGCTAGAGGCTGAAGTGTCCAAACTAAGGCACCAAGTCTCTATGCATGAAGCCCATCAATGCCCAACTGTGCCTACTCCCTCCCTTGTATCAGTGGGCACTTAAACAGATAACACTCTATGCACTGATGCAACCAAAAAGGGGGAGGTAGTTACCAAGGAAGATGATGCGGATAGCGTAGAAGAATGGATACAAGAGCAGACTGTGTTTCAAAGTTCGCTATACAAACCTGCTTTTGTTCATATCCATGACTTGCCAGACTCAGTAGATGAAGAGGAAGATATCACTGAGGATTGGAAGTTAGTTGTCCGAGCTGTTGATGAGGTGTTGCAAGATGAAACTCTCCATGAAGAAACACCTCCATCATTCAGCATACTTCCTGAAGCTGTAGCCATAATAAGTCAAACATCTACTCCCCAATTCTCACTAACTTCAAACAAGCTAGAATTCGACTCCATTCTTGCTTGGGGGTATGATGGCATAGCTGAGAGATTCTGGATTGGATGGGAGTTTAGTGGATTAGAAGAGCTAAACTGGAACACTCTTAATGCCCTCCAGGTTCTTAATCTGTATCTGACAAGATGTATCAACACTTCATTAGATCTCTCAGCAGAACTTGCAATCAGCAGGTTCTATGACTTAATTGAGGATAATATGCCCTGGTTTGGAAGACTACTAAAAGAAGCAAATAGGGTGGCTTATCCTGAATCTTCATCAACAGTAGAACAAAGACTGGCTCCAAGAAGACTTGACTTAATCAGGAGCAGTGCTTTAACTGAAGAAGAAGTTATCTGCTAGCGAAGATTCCTGTACAACATCATGGTCAGAGACTTGGAAGTGCTAGGATGGGTGAGCACTGATTCCTCTGATTTCACCTTCTTCCTAAGCAATGGATCTTCTCTCTCAATCAACATCAAAGAGATCTTACTCCTACCTTCAGACTTCCTGCAGAAGGTCTTTGAGCTCAGATCACTCATCTGCAACATCAACTCCTTAGAAAGTCAAGAAATTATCAAACTCATCAATGCTTCTCTTTATAAGGAGGAATCGCCTGCAATGAATGATTCTGACTCAGATCTATCCCTTCTCTCCTCACCAACTGTCATACTAAACGCAGCAGAAGGGTCAAGAAATGTGGCTGCTCAGAATATCAAAGAGGCCTTTAAAGCTATATATGGGAATGAATGGGAAGAAGAGAGTGAAACAGTCCTTTCCTCTATGTCTACTCCTCATCATGCCAATGAAGCTGAAGCTGCTGTTGTGGTCCATGAAGCTGAAGCAGAGGCATCTGGCAAAGACAAGGGGAAATGACCCATGACAGAAGAAGATTAAGAAAAGTTATTGAAAGAGAAGAAGGAAAGGGAGGAAAGAAGAAGAAGAAGAAGAGAAGAAGAGGAGATGGCTGAACTAAGAAAAGCTTAAGAAATAAAAGCCGCCATTCTCCTCAGAGAAAAACAGATCCAGCTGTATGCCAAACAGCTAGATGATCTGAAAGTCAAGATTCCTGCAGTCTATCAAAATTCAATAAGATGAAGTTCTTGCTCTTCAACTGCAGGAACAATTTAATAAAGAAGAAGAAGAAAGAGAGAAGAAGAAGAAGGAAGAGGCTAAGTTCAGAATAACTGATTCTGAACTAGCCAAAGAAATGAGAGAGGAGTGGATAGAGGCTCTGATTTCTCAAGGTGAGGATGCAGACTACCTTGAGAAACTATCAAATAAAGAAATCTATAGAGCCTTCATGGGTCAGCAAGGTCTATTGGCAAACAAGAAAAAGGTAGAAGAAGAAGAAAAAGCCAAACAGAAATCCAAGAAGACCACTGCCTTCACAAAAAAAACCCATGAAGAAAGGAAGGTCATGATTGACTTCCTAAAGGCTAGAGGAGAGAGTGGAAAAAGGCTGGGTCCCATGAACTTCATGAACCTGCAAGCCCTTTACTTTAAAGTCAAGAAGGAAGAGGAAGAAAGATTGGGGAAGACAGGCTCCAAGAAAAGGGTAATCACTCTAGCTGATGACAGAGAACCAAAGAAACCCAAGCCTACTTCCTCATCCTCCCCTTCCTCTATCCAACAACCTTCCACTCTCCATCCTAGACCTCCCTCCTCTCCACCCATAAAGTCCAAATCCTCCCACCCGGCTCCTATTCATCAACAACCTCCCAAGAAGAAAAGCAAACCTACTACTAAACCAGAAGACTCAAGAGAAATTGTCAACTGGTCTTACAGCACTCAAGATCAAAGGTTTGAAGTCTTCAGGGGAAGGAAAGAAGAAAGAAGATCACTCTATGCAACTGTTGATGAGATATTGCAACTTCCAGATTCAGATCTAAGAAGAATTATGGAGCTGGGTGAAGCTCATGAGCCCGAGAATGAAGGTGGGAGACATCTGTTGCTTGTGATCAAACATCACTTCAACCCCAACAAAGATGAAATTATTGATGCAAAACCTCTCCAATCCCACTCTCCATTCATCAGTTGGTCCTACAATGCTGAAGAAAATGAGTTCACCTTGACAAACGTTAAAGGACAGAAGATGAGGTGTCTAAGCAAGGCTATCTTCAAAATGCCAAGCAAAGATATCAAGACTCTATCTGAGCTTCCTCTTAACAATCCTAACAAGGACCCAAGAGGCTATGAGGTTGCAAGAATCGTTAGCCACATGCAAAAGCTTCAGCAACAAAAGCAGTAAGAGAGTTTTGGTAGCATCAGTCTAGGGGGAGTTTGTAGAAATAAAGACTGATGGCTACAAAATTCTCTAAGTACAAATGCTGATGATTTTAGAGTTTACTGCTGACCAACAAACTGCTGTAGATAAGCTTATCTGCAGCGGATACTTGTTCTTTTGCTGAAGAACAAATCTGTTACGGATAGCCTTATCTGCTGAAGACCAGAGTTGCTGCGGATAGGCTTCTAAGCAGCGTCAACACTTGATGCTGCTGATAGGCAAATCATTAGCAGGCTTGGATGGTTGCATCTTGCTGCTGATCAACAACTCTGCTGCTAATAGTTATTCATCCATTGAAGATCAAACGTTGTAGCTGACCAGCCTTGCAAAAGCAAAAGCAACCATTACCACTGACAACTTTTTGCTGCACCACTGACACACTACATGCAGAAAGAATGTCACTGGTGCAGACAATAAAGCACTACAACGCTCTTCTCCAAGCATGCAAGCAATGATGCCTAAGAAGACGTTTGCGTAAAGTTAACTTTTATAGTGTTTATTGTCATTATACGTAGAATAGCTTCAATACAAGATCAACGGTTTGTGTTAGATCTGATCCTTAGAATCAATGGTTTGTCTTGATTCTAAGTTACTATATAAGTAGTACTTAGAGTCATTGTATCTTAGTGCTTTTCTTAGAGTTTTCTCTATAATCTTGTAACCATTGAAGCTTAATACAAATTGCATTCATCAGTACTTTTTGTGTTTACTTGTTTACTTTGATTAAGTTGTGATTGTTTCTGCCAATCTCAACTAGAATAGAACCATCTTGTATTTACCGATCCTACAGAGGCTGTAAGTCAAAGATACTCAAGGTCCCAAATGGAATGAGATACCAGGCATTTAAGGTGGATCTCAATAAATAAAGAAGAAAAGAAAAGAAAAGGAAAGTCTAGGCCTATGGGATTGAAAGAGTAAACTCTAGGCCTTCGGAGCTGAAAGAGTAAAAGCCTACGGGGCTGAGAAATGAATAAGTATTCGTGACAAATGCAAGGGGTCTATACTGACGAGTATAAGGACCTTGCCAATACTCGGATCGAAGATACAGTCTATGATGGTTGCGAGGGGGTTAGCACACCCATAAAATATACGAAAAGCGTGGCCGGAGGTACATCCAGAGATGGTCACGTTGGCTCGAGAGCCCCAGAAAACTTGAACAATAAGAACCTAAAGGGTTCATAATAAAATGAAAGATGCAGTGTACTTACTTAGCGTAAGCTAATTCAAAAACGTTTTCCAAACACTGCAGGAAAGAAGCATGTGGAATAAAGCTTCCTGTGGATAGAGCAATTGGAGTTGGAAAATCCCTATGTATAAAGAGGTAATTATATCACCTTTTGTAAAACAATATATTATTATAAATGAAAACGTTACCTTAGCCATTATGGCAAGGATTTGTTAATCCGGGACCAGTTTTCGCATTAAAGTCTGATAAAATAATAACAAGATAAGTAAGGTGTTTCAGAAGCTAACGGATCCTGAGACCATTGAGGAAGACTTCAATCAGGTGGATCCAGATGACATGGATGACATAGATATTCAATGGAATATGGCCATGATCTTGAGAAGGGCTAAGCGTTTCCCGAACATAACTGGTAGGAAATTTATTGGTGGTCAATCAAATGCCAAAGTGGGATTTGATAAATCCAAGGCCAAGTGCTACAAATGTAATAACTTTGGACATTTCGCAAGGGAATGTCAAAAGGATAAAGCACCAGATTTGGGTTTCACCAGGCCAAGCCAGGAAAGCAGCCAAGGAAATAACCAAGGATTCAACAATCAGAACAACCACAATCAGAGTCAAGGTGGAACGTCCAGTGCTGTTGGGGTGTTCATTTAGAAGATGCCATTCTTACTCAGACTCAAATGGGTCTCATGGCTGAGATTGTTGAGATGATGGAAGCAGAAGAAAGGGAAGCTTCTGTAGCTGACCAAAGAGAATCTACGTCTGCATTTGCCCTCATGGCTATTGGAAAGGCATCCAGCAAGTCAACTGAGGTAGATTCCAATTCTTTTGTTGTTATTTCATGTTCTAAATGTTTAGGCTTGAAGGAAGAAAATGTTCAACTTCAAGACAAAGTTGAACCCTCTTTGTATTGCAGAATTAAGCTACAAAGAAAATGAAAAACATTATAAGGATTCAAAAGAAACTCTTATGAAAGAAAGACATGATTTTTCAATTAAAACCAGTGAACAACAGTTTCATTTGGACGTTGCATACAAGGGGTTAGAGAAAAAGAACGTGAAAATTACCAAACTGCAAAATGAGATCCTACAGTTAAGTGGCAAGATTGTGAAGTTAAAAAACTCTCGTTTTATGGTGGAACACTAAGAATCTGTAGTGAGGTAAGTGAATGGATTGGGTTTAGGTACCAATTCCATTCCTCCACCAGTAAGCGGGAAGTTTGTCAACGGGTTAGTTAACATTGATTTGTCATGTCTTGATGAATCCTCAAGTCAGGATGATTCATCAATCAAGGATGATTCCTCGACCAAGGATGAGTCCTCATGTAAAGTTAGCTCAGCATCCGATGAGGAGTTCTTCTCGGATGAAGGCTCTGAGAACACTAATCTTGAGGGTGTTGTCTCAGAGGAGTTGCTTGGTGAACAAAATATTATGAAAAACATTGTCACTAATCATGATAATTGAATTTTAACTAAACGTGACACTGTTGAATCAAATGATAAACTGAAATTAATGCTTTATGGAGGTTTCAAAACCATTAAGCAAACCAATAAAGAAACTTTTGCAAATCACTTGAGTAGAAATTACCAGAAAAACATTGATAAATATTATGCTCAAGATGGTAAATCTAAATCAGGTCAAGTGCAGGGTATTAGTTATGTTTACCAAACAACAATTGGCACTCCAAAAACTGAGTCATCTGCATCCAAAAGTAGAGAGCCTTACAAGAGGGTTTACAAAGATAGAAGGACATGCTTTCACTGTGGTACGGTCGCTCACATTCTGGTGAACTGCCCCAATAAGAACCAAGGTAAAAGGCCAATGTTTCCACAACAAGCCGCTTTCCCTAGGACACCATTAGTGAAACAACCAAAGAACCCCAAATCTGATGTGGTGAAGCCACCAGTGTGGTTAAGCCACCAGCAAAGTTTGAGGCTAAATCATTTGCTCCAAAAAGGGAGAAGCAACCTGCTAAACCCAGTGTATCTACCTCTGGTAGTACACAGACTGGTGAGAAGCCTGTGGTGAAACTTTCTAAGCCATAGAGAAGAAGAAGGAACAAAAGGTTGAGAAAACTTGAACAGCAGCTAGCTGGTAGTCAACCAGGTGAAGCTTCCACTAGTTCATCCAAAGTTGAGACTAGCAAGCCTGATGTTCAAAAGGCTAAGAAGAAAAGGTCCTGGACCAAGAAAACCAAAAGTACTCAACCTTCTGATCCTAAGTCTTCTAAAGAATCACCCATTTTTGACAGTCACGATTGCGAATTGATTGAAGTTGTTTATTTTGAGAAAGACGGACGATCAAAGACCACTATGGCTTGGGTAACTGATTTGTTTGTGACTCCTGCAGGGACATCTGAAGGGAACTCTCTCTAACCGTTGGTATGTGGATAGTGCACATGACAGGCAACATGGCCCTGCTTCAAGATGTTAAACCATTCAGAGCGGCTATGTGGCCTTCGTAGGAGAGAAAGGTGGCAGTATCACTTTTCAAGGCATGGTTACGAATGGATGTATTAGCTTCGACAACGTCAACTACTGCGAGCAGCTGAAGCATAACCTGTTGAGTGTTTCTCAGATGTGCAACAAAGAGTACTCGGTTATGTTTGACAAGTCTGAATGTTTGATTCTCAAGCCCGTTTTGAGGTTCCTATTGAGTGGATTCTGATGAGAGCACCAAGAACAAACGAAACCTATCAGATCGATATGAGCGTGGCAACAACCACCTCATCAGTTGCTACTTGTTTGCTTACAAAAGCGACAGAGCTTGACTCAATCTTGTGGCATAGGAAACTTGAACACATTTCTTATCATAAAATAAATCATCTTGTCCGAAATGGTTTGGTAATCGGGATTCCTAAGCTGAGGTTTGCCATTGCAGATGACTGTATGCCTTGTAAAAAGGGCAAACAACACCAGAAATCTCACAAGCCCAAGCTCCAAAACTCTATTGATAGCCCTTTGGAACTTCTACACATGGATTTGTTTGGACCCATAAGTATCAGGAGTATTGGAGGTAAGTCATACTGTCTAGTTGTAATGGTTGATTTCTCACGTTTTTCTTGGGTGCATTTTTTAGGTACAAAGGACGAGACTGCTGAAATTCTTCAATACCTGATCTTGAGCCTGGAATCTTTATGCAAGCTGAAGGTTAGAAGAATAAGGAGTGATAACGGAACGGAGTTCAAGAATAACATGATGGAGCTTTTCTGTCTCAAGAAGGGTATTCATCATAAATTTAGTGCACCGTACACACCTCAGCAGAATGGAGTTGAAGAAAGGAAGAATAGAACTTTGAACGAGACTGCAAGGACAATGCTGTCAGATGCTAATCTTCCTGTAACTTTCTGGGCAGAAGTAGTAAATACAGCTTGCCACATTTTGAAGAGAGTTTTGGTGGTTAAAAGGCACAACAAAACATGTTATGAGCTGATCAACAATCGACCTCCAAATCTTGACTACCTAGTCCCATTTGGTAGTCCGTGTTCCTTATTGTTACAGTACAAGGATCACAAATCCAAATTTCATGCAAAAGCGGTAGAAGACATCTTCTTAGGATATGTTGCCAACTCACCCTGTAAGAGAGTGTACAATATAGGAACACGCTCAGTTGAAGAATGGTTCGAAGTGGATTGCAGTAAACACAATACTCTACCAGAACCTACAGGTCCAGCGTGGGGATTCGATTATGATGCTCTATTCAAGTCTTTCAACCTTCCTGATCTATCTGCCGAAGATGCCGCCCACTTGTACAAATTCTTTAATGGTGGTGATGACTCCAATTTCTCAACCCGTGCCACTATACTGATTGTAATTCCCGATTCCAATGCTGCATCTGCATTTAGAACTCATGCAATTGATGACGATGAAGTTGTTCATGTTGATGGAAATGATGCTCCAGCTGATCCTAACACGCGTGTAGGAAGTGAAGCTCTAGTTGATCCAATCAACATTGAATCCTCTTCTTCTGGTACACATAATATGGGGGAGTTAAGTACGAATCTTGACACAAATATCCAGGAACCGCATGTACCATAGATGAGAGTGCATAAGAATCATCCAATGGACAACATTATTGGTGATCCTAATGCCGGTGTTCAAACTCGTCATAGGACCATTGCTGAGAACACAAGTTTATATGCTGAGATACTTAACACTGGTGTCATGGAAACACGTTTGCATGCTGCATTCGTATCCTAATTGGAGCCGAAGAATGTGAAAGAGGCTCTCGCTGACAACTGCTGGATTGCACCTATGCAAGATGAGTTGTCTCAATTCCAAAAGTTGCATGTGTGGGATTTGGTTGACCTTCCGAAAGGTATGCATCCAATTGGAACCAGATGGGTGTTCAAATGCAAGACGGACGATCGACACGTTGTAGTGAAAAACAAAGCAAGGTTGGTTGTTCACGGTTTTTATCAGCAAGAGGACTTGGATTACACTGAGGTGTATGCCCCAATTGCTAGAGTTGAGGCCATTCGACTGTTTCTGGCTTATGCCTCCTTTGTCGGCTTCAAGGTCTATCAACTTGATGTGAAGAGTGCTTTCCTATACGGCAAAGTTCATGAAGAGGTCTATGCCTCCTTTGAAGATCCGCATAATATTGATAAAGTGTATAAACTGGATAAAACACTTTATGATCTTCATCAAGCACCTCGGGCGTGGTATGAGACTCTATCAAAGCATTTATTGTCCAATAGTTTCGATCGTGGACAAATTGATTCGACCCTCTTCATAGGGAAAACAGGAGGTGATATTTTACTTGTGCAAGTGTATGTCGATGACATTATCTTTGGGTCTACCAATGAAGAGATGTGTAGGGAATTCGAAAGGGTGATGAAGTCCAAGTTTAAAATGAGCAACATGGGTGAGCTGTCATTTTTCTTGGGTCTGCAAGTCAGTCAGAGGGAGGATGACGTTTATCTACATCAAACTAAGTATGTACAGGACATTTTTGTCAAAATACAAAATGAATGATTGTAGTTCTTATGGCACACCAATCCCATTCAATCACGGTTTGCATCCAGAAAAAGATGGAAAGGATGTGGATTGTAAATTGTACCATGAGATGATCGGATCTCTTATGTATCTCACAGCTTCAAGGCCCAACATAATGTTTGTCGTTTGCTTATGCTCGAGGTTTCAGTCACAACCGAAGGAATCTCATATGACCGCTAAGAAGAGAATCTTCATATACCTGAAAGGGAAACCCCAATTGGGTCTTTGGTACTCCAAGCAGCAGTCGTTTGAATTCAAAGCCTACACTGATTCTGATTATGGCGGTTGTAATCTCGATATCCATCACAAATAACCCGGTGAAACATTTCAAAACTAAACACATTGAGATTCGTCACCACTTCATCTGTGATTGTGCTGAAAAGCACTTAACTGAACTTGTAAAAGTTCACACGGATGACAACTTTACTGACCTTTTCACTAAGGCGTTTGATCGTACTCGTTTTGAACATCTCGTCAACATGATAGGAATGTTCAATCTCGAGTGAGAAACTTGTTTTTCAAATCAAAACATTATCTTGGAAGTTAAATTTTATTTCCTTTTAAGTTTTGTACAGTTTGCTTATCTTTAAAACTATTTCAGAAAAACCCAAACAAAATAGAAAACCAAGAAAATTTCAAAGTAATTTGAAGAAAAAAAGGAAATGATAGCACATCAGTAATTATCTAAACGTCTTAGATTGCACATATGGGAAATGATTGCGTCATGCTTACTTGTTTTGTTTAAAATTATTTGATCTGTTAATCTGAATATTTGCAAGTAATTTGAATTTTCAGTAGGCTGTAAGCGTATTTGAATCATTAGTAGTATGGAAATTAAATCAATACTACAACTGTGATTTGAACCCATGTTTGCTAGTGTGTGTGTGTAAAAGATTGCAAAAGATCGCTATCAGATATAGGATGTAAGATTTTAGAAAGGAATTTCTTATGAGACCAGTTTCGGGTTAGGTCGTTAGCACAATTATTTTGGTTCATCTCACTGCCCATACTCACAAGTATGCAATGGGAGATTGAACCAAGATATGTCTTGACATTAATCGTTGAGCATATATTCACCCTTGAATCATTCCTGATTTATTAAAATCAAATCCAGATAAAAGTTGGATCCCCTCACCTAAATCCTCAGACACCATATTCATTATCCTGAATCATCATACTGATATTCACAGATGAAATCCTATGAAACCAAGACAAATGAATCACTCGATTCTAAATCTTATGATTCCTGATAATCCATATGGATTCTGCTTGATTTTTCTGTGCTAATTTATGTAACTTCATTATGGAAATTTTGAAAATCATTGGGAAAATCTTAGATGCCTTAAGATAGTGCAAATTTAAATTCATGTAGCATAACTGTGGGGTACACGTTGTATACTTATAATTAATACCTTAACACACAAGAACGTGATTCAAAGATGCTTATGGTTTCAAATCTTGTAATATTGCCAACTTGAATTACGTGTTTATATTGCATATTACGTATGAATAAGTAGTAATCCATGACATGATTCCATATTATTTGATGTTTATATTGTATCATTTTTACTTTTAATAGTCTGATATGATCCTCTGCTCATGACTTTAACCAAAAATAGCTTGTGTGTATATTCTTGTGCATATTATCCTTATTCAGAAAAGCTCAAAAAGATTTTAACTTTGTGTACAATTCAATCATTATCCAAAAGATCAAAAGGATTTTCAGTACAGTTTCTCAAAAGTTAAGAAAAGCCAAAAATATTTGTGTTAAACTTCCTTGACCTGCTTTTGAAACCTCTTGATTGAACGTTCTTATCCAGTTCGCTATGTGACTTAAGATATTCATAATTTGAGTTGAAAGTTTGAGTACACAAGGGTCTCTATGTACTTGTTAAGTGCGCAAGAGGTAAACCCTGCGTACTTAACAAGTACGCAAGACTTAAGTCATCCGTACTTGGTAAGTACGCAGGAGTTAAGTCCTGTGCACTTAACAAGTACGCACGACTAGTGACTGTGGGGTATATAAGCAGGTGTTAGAAAAGTTTTTCAGTTCATCTCATTCAAACGAGCTAATACTGTAGTATTCTCTAGACTCAAAATTCCTCAAAAATTTCATGTGTTCCCAAAGGATTTTTTGTCCCATTTCTAGTTTCATCTTCACCTTATTAACATTTGGTGAGAATCTTTGAACATTTCATCCATGAAATCATGTGTTTCAGACCGATTTAGTTTAAAATTGAACCTAGGGTTTTGGTTTTGAATTTTTGACAGATTTTGGTTGTTCTTGACATAAAATAAGTCCTAAAACTTGTTTAAAATCTTTAATCAAAGCTCAAGTATCACAAATTTGTCCTTAACATGGGTTGATCTTGATTTGGACCTCTTGGTTGGCCATGTTGTATCGTCGACACTAGGTTAGGTCAAAATGACCATGTATTAGCACGATTTCATTGTTGGGTTTGGTCCCATAGGTCCTAAACATGGTTTTCGACCATGTAGTGACCATAACCCACAACAAAATCACACAATCCTGTATTTTGCTCTTTAAAAATTGGCTAAGTGTTGGTTACTACGCACGAGATATCTCCTGCGTACTTGCTAAGTACGCAAGAACTAAACCCTGCGTACTTGTTAAGTACACAGGAAGAACAACTTGGAAAATTTTCTAAGTCTGGAAACTTGTTCTTTGTGAATGTGCTATACCTTGTCATGATTGTTCCATTCCAATGATTCTATGTGTTCTTATAATGTTCATTGTGTGTTAGTGCAGTGATGGCTCGTGTATTTATAAGTGAGTTCAACCTTCTGGCTTTAACTCAACCGGAATGGAAGGGTGCTGTATTACATTACAGAAAGATAGTTGATTTTCTGAATCGTTCGAAGATCAGTTATGCCATCTCTGCCGATCCTATTGTCTCACGACCTTATCTGGAGGAATTCTGGGAGACTGCTGATCATGATTGTACAGTGACTCCGAATGTTATTAGGGCTACTGTAGCCGGTCAAGAGATAGCCATTTCAGAAGACACCATTCGAAGAGTCCTACAGTTCAGGGATCTACCAACTGTTACTTACCCTGGTTACTTTATGGATGGGTGCTGGAGACAGAGGATGGGATACGTCGGTGCCAGAGACTATGCCTCGTACAAGAAGATGTTGTTACTTGACCAGTGGCGTTACTTTGCCCACGTCATGATCATGTACATCTCTTCACGAAAAGCAGGAAAGGATGCCATGGGTCACGACCTGGAAGCTGCAATGGTTGGGTTGTCTCTCAATAAGGGCTATAACTTCTCCAAGTATATCTAGAAGGCCATAACCGATTAGATCAACATGACAGAGAAGTTTAGATTCCTGTTGTACCCACGATTTGTTCAACTTTTGATCAACGATGCTTTGCCAAATCTTCCGGCAATTGGAGAAAGGCTACAAGTCAAGACGGTGGCCAAGAGAGTGTTTTCACAATTCCTTACGCCAGGCAGTGTTGGACCTACCCCTGTGCACACTCCTCTCTTTGGCCACCTTATCAATGAAGCATATGCCTCCAGATCTAAGATGGTTTAGTGCTGAGTCTGAGCCTGAACTAAGTGAACATTTAGATGAACAAGTAGAGGAGGAAGAGGAAGGAGATTAAGAATCTGAGAATGATGAATTTGGAGATGATGGTGATGAAGAACATGAAGGAGGAGATGGTGCTGAGGAGTCAGATTCTGAAGCCACTGAATCTGATTCATCTGACTCTGATGATGCACCAGATCAATCACATCCAAGGAAGTTAACAAAGGTTTCCCTTCCCGAGGCATCTTCTAAAAGATAAAGATAAGAGAGTACTGGAAGCCAATATGAACCCTATTATGATTCGGATGCTGAATTACAAAGACAGCGAAGAGAAAGAAGTGTAAAGCGACGGGGAGATAGGCCTTTTGTTGCTATCCCTAGAGAAGTCAAATTTAGTACTCAAAGGCATCCAATCATAGAGGCCGTGAGTACTGCTTCACCCTCTACTTCAACTTCCAGCCAGCTATATCAGCGACAGCGGAGGAGGCAACCACATGTTAATACTGAGGTGGCGACCACAACTGTCTTAGAGGCGATGCCCGAGATAGTATCCCTCCAGCTTCAATCTGTCCAACAGATGATGGTGACGACTCCAATTCAAACTGAGTCGGTCACTATCACTCCAACCACTATTGAAACAACTACCATCCAAACTTCCATCCTAACCACCATTCCTACAACCACCCTCCAACATATCAGTCAACAAGGATTGACCTTGAAGAGATCTTGACCTTTCCCACCCATACAACTGAAGCCTCTTCTTCCAGGGGTCTTGATCCTCGGGACACAAGGATTGCTACCCTGGAGACTCAAGTGGCTGGTTCAGTTGAGACGGTATGGAAGTCAAGGGAGGAGTTTGAGAAGCAACAAGGTCAGATTAATTCTTTGGTTGATGAAGTAGCCGCTTTAAGGAAACAGAAGAATGCTGATGATTTGCAACGAAAAGAGCATGAGGTGATGGTCAAGTTGGTGTGTGACCTGACCAACGCGCTTGCTACTCAGGGGGAGAAGATAAAGGAGTTGTTAAAGGAGAAGGAGATGCCATCTAAGCCTATCACTGATGAGGCTTGTCACCTAGTCGATCTGACTAAGGATAGCGACACAGACAAGGATCCTGAAGCCGGTCCTAGTGGAAGTGAGCAACAAGCGCTAGCTATTGTTCCTATTTCTGCTATGTATATGGCTGGGGGGAGTCAGTTCAACATGAAGGTGGAGATGATGTTTCTGGTGGCGGAAAGGATAAAGGAAAGTCTGCGACTGATGTACTTAAATACCTATCTGATGAGGTTATTCTAATGATTGAGCTAGACTATTCCAAAGAAGACCAGATCGATTCTCTCAGCAATCTAGAAGAAGGAGAGATCGAGTCTGATGAGGACTGGGATATGTAGGATGAGGATGTTGTGGTGGAGTTTCCCAAAGGGGATGGTGAAGGAGTATACAAGCTTGAGGATGGAAAGATCTTTGAGGCTCCAACCTTTGAAGCTAATTTCAATACAGGTTCAGTCGAGATTGAATTTGTTGCTGAGGCTAGTGGTGTATGAAGCCTCTCCCACCGATCCCCAACCTGTTGATCCTGAAGCATGGAAGAGTAAATATCCTTGCAGATGGTTTACTAAGGATCAAGCTCCTGTCTGGAAAAAGACATCTATCATAGACAAACACAGAGCTACAGGTATGATCTTGTCTGTCAAGTTCGACGACGATAAGAAGTTGTTGGCCATCAAACGAGCCGGTGGGGTTCAATACTTGAAACTTATCAGCGAGGCGTTCAGCTCCCTACCGAAGTACGATCTGGTGAACCTTGCAAATCGTGATTTACTGGGTGACACATGTCACACCCCCAAATTTATTCACTTAATAAATAAATAAATCAAGGTTGCAACGATTGGTAACATTACACAACAGCGAAAGCTAAAATAAAGACTTCTAAAGTGTTGAACACCATTACAAATATTAAAATAAGCTAGTACACTATCCTAGAACCATATAGGTCAAAACCGTCTTGAGGTTTGACGTTCACGCTTCTTCGGCTTCTAGGGTTTAGTCCAAATGGCTAACCTATTCCAACCTTGCCATAGCTATGTGCTACCTGAAAAACATACTTAAAGTGTCAACACAAAGGTTGGTGAGTTCACAGGTTTAATAGTCTCAATATAAAGTAGTTTTTCGTGAAAACACTGATAATGTATACGTGGTCATGATATAAAACTGTTTTCCTTGAAAACGTTGACAAAGGCATTTTCACGTAAACGAATGGTAAAACCATTTGTATGTAAACGATTAGCAAAACCAATTTGCACGAAACGATTGGCAGATCATCTGCACGAAAACGATTCAATGTATATATGATAAACAAAACAAATAATGTTGACCCATTTGTAAACTAGGTAAGAGTACAAATAATATGTACATGCATGAGGCATAATCAAACCATGACACAGGTGTTTTGCCCCTCGCTCATACCTCACGAGCAATGTTTGAACACTATGCGATCATTTGGCCAGAGGGACCCATGGTTAGCGCGACTAACCATGACCGGGGGTGTCAATCCCAATAGTACTATCCATAGAATCCCAGGCTAATCTATAGCTAATGATTATAAATATGATGGTCAGGGTACTTCCAGCGCTCTATATGTGTTAACTCATGCAAACATAAAGGTCGGGTCTTGTTTTCTTGTTATCATATAAAAATGTTCATAAATGCGTTCTATGTTTTCTCAAATTTATCAAGTAAATACGTTTCCAAATGTATCAAACAAAGATGCTTCATGTTTGTGAAACGTGTTAATAAGTATGTTTCTCCCCCGATGTTTCTAAAACATTTAAAAGTAAAGAGGGGTAGTGAACCCACCTGTGTCACCAACGTATCGTCATAATGATTCCTAGATGGAGTAAATGTGCCATAGTGGCGAGCAATTCTACTACACGTATGCGTTCATCATCATAACCCTAATTACAAATATTTGTATGGAATTCATTAAATACTTATACTAGGGTTAAACATTATGTGTGCGGTTAAGCTTTGTGGATTCACTAAAGTATTACCGGTTTAGCATGTGATGTTGGTTTAGTGATCGGTAAAACTCGTTACATACGTTGAGTACGGATCCTCAACTAGTAGGTATTACAAAAGTAGTGTTTTAGAAAGTATAAGTTTGTCTTTTACCTAAACTTACATGACTGTATGTGTTAATAATCTATACATATAACTCGTGTTAATGCGACTATTAACAGAATGTGTACAACTCGATGTTTTAAATAACAGTGTCAAGGTTTTGTAACATGTTTGAATGAATATCCATAAATATATATGTATATGTATTTTCAAAACATTAAACTACAATTGTATCGTATCGTACTTTGTAAATAACCGTCCGAGTTTATGTAAATTATTTGCATCAATACTAATGCACGTATGTTATGTGAATATATATATGTATATACTCGAATCTAAATAATATGTCGCATAGTAAATCGCTTGGTTTTATAAAATATGGATATATATATATATATATGTATTTTTACGCCTACGAAAGTGTATATATATATATATGTGTGTGTGTATCTATGTGAAATACTTGTAATCGCATCCAAAATAATAATAACATCATTTTTGTTAAACCAAGATAATATTTACTTGAAATACGCATCGTTTATAAATCAATGTCTATTGTTCTCGGTTACGCGTCCGGGTTATTTTTGTTATTATTTGGCTAATAATAATATACTTTCGACAAAATGTTAATACCACTCGTTTATTCTTGACATTACAATAGATATACCGATAGTGAATCTCTAATCTTCAACACCACCAACCGCATACATGTGTCTCGTTTTCTCGTAATTAAATATAACTATTTTTGTACTCGCTTATACCTTTCCGTATGTTCGATTCGTGTATGCGAACCCGCTGACCTGCCTGACCCGTTGACCAACAAATGAGACCACCCAAATAGCTAGATCTATAACATGCTAAGATGAATACGAAGGTTAGAGGTATGAATTCAAAGGAACGGGTTTGGTTTCGGGTTTTTACCTCGGGTTACCGGTCATGAGAAGAAATCACAGATCTGGAAGAAAGGTATACATGCAAGGACGATCGGGTAGTGTGGGACCCTAGCTCCGTCGTCGGCGACTCGCCGGGGCCGAAAAAACGGGTTTGGAACCCCAACCGCCACCTATGTCGCGGTCGGATTCCGTCACCACCGTCGCGGTTTAGAGAAGACCACCACTACCACTAGACTTAGGACCACGAGAGCTACTCGAAAATCACCTCCACTCGCCGGAACTCCCAGCGTCGCCGTGCGCCGCCGCCTCCTGACGCTGTCGCTGCGCCACCGTGCGCCGCTGCTCTCCGTCGTTGTTCTGCCGTTCATGCTCGCCGGAGGAAGCCGCCGGAAGGTGGCCGACCCCCCTTCCTTTCTCTCGTTCTCTCTCTGAACACACACACAAGTGTGTTTGTGGTTGGGTTTTCAAATGAAGGAGAAGGGAGATTGAGATGTATATATAGCTAGGGTTTTTAACGTGCCTAACTCACGTAACGAACCCGTCTCGTCCCGTTTTTGTGTTAATCCGTCTGGAGCACCTGAATAATTATGTTATAAATACTTAGAATTATGAGACGTTAATAATAATATTATTATTTAACTATTTTAAATCGTGAAATCTCTACTTCAATTGATACACGAACAAGTACGTGTTGGTTTCGTGTTTATAATGCTTTCGTTCTTTTGAATGTTTCGCGCTCTGAGTTTAGGGTTTATTATTTACTAGTAAGATTAATATAAATATTTATAATATTTGTCGTATCAAAATACGTATCAATAATTACCGTACCGCTTATCGTTAATCTTACGGGCATCAACACAGATTAACGTTCGCATATACGTACTAAAGGTGTATTTAACGAAACAGTCTTTTCAAATGAATATTACTAATTCAATATATTTCTTAATCGTTTTGCCAAGTATCCGATAATAACCTTTTTCTGACATGTTTAACGTTTAAAACACTGAACCGCGTATGTGCTTCTATTGTTTCGTATGTTCTTAGGATTGCGTAACAAGTTATTAAACGAAATCAAGTGGCTAGTATGATGTTCAGAGTAAATGAATTTGAAGCTCTATTGGGCTTGGGTCCTTATTGGGCCTTAAATGGGCTTGAATTTCTATTGGACCTAGTTAGGCTTAGCCTAACAGTTAGGTATCTACATTCTGAAATTTGCAGGTGTCACAACATAAGTCATGCAGTATCAAAGGGTTTGTGGGGAACACTACAACGAGAGGGAAGATTAGGAAACTTTGAGGTTTTCAAGCCTCAAATGCCCAAGAGAGTTCGGGATAAGAGTTTCAAACATCCCGTGACTAACTGAAGTATAAAAAAGATGGTCTACAAGCCAGTGTTGTGTGAAACCAAAATTCCCCTGAGCAAGTTATCTCAGGATATCTTTGGTAACATATGGTACTGGTACGTGGACCCAAAGATGGGTGAGGGGTGGTGATAACAGTAAGGTCCGTAAGTGGGAGCTTGGAACCGAAGGAACTGATCAGGGTCTTTGATGAAATCACTTCCATCAACTTCTATGTGAAAGATCTGACAGCTCTTAATGAAAAATACTGCATCTACACAGACTAGTGGACGAAGCTTCAAGCATCAAGATACGACAAGCTAGTCAAGTTCTGTTTTGACTACAAGCTAAAGATGGGAAGCTAGAGCTGAAGGAGGTTGAAGACCGAAGACAATCCAGAGCTGTTGTCAAGGGGGAGTTTGTTAGAGCACGTTTTTGTGACAGACACTCTGGATGTTGTCTTATGCTTTTGTATTTTACTTTATGTATTTGTATTTAGTATCTGTATGTATTGGTTTATCGAGTTGTAAACGTGTATGTAGGTACTTGTACTTGTTTAGTCTTAAGTTAGTGTTGTGCGCACTTAACAAGTGCGCATGATTTATATCATGCGTACTTAGCAAGTACGCAAGAACAAAGTCTGCGTACTTGCTAAGTTCGCAGGAACAAAGCCATGCACACTTACTAAGTACGCATGCATCAGTCTTAGTATATATAGCTGGTCTTGACAGAAGTTATGTACGCATTCATTTCAACTCTGTAACCGGCTGTGATTATCAATAGACGAAGTTTAAAAGTGGCTCTTGTTTGTTGTCAGTTTACTTTGTGTTGCTTGATACTCCAACTAGTCACGGGCATTCTGCACCCGGTCCGACTAGTCACACACTCGCACGTAACGATCCGAGACACATGGGGGACGTACAAGATTTAAGGATTTAGGCTTATGAGGGTGGGGGAGTGGGGGGTTTTAGGTTTTTAGGGGTGGGGTGGGATGAGGGTTAGGTTTGGAGGGGGTGTTTTTAGACGACTTTTTTTTTTGGCTTTTAAGGATTTTTTTGTTAGGATCTAGGTTTTTTTTTTTTTGGGGGGGGGGGGGGTTAGGTTTTTTGGGGTGGGGTGGGGTGGGGTGGTGGGTGGGATGGGGGTTTTAGGCTTTAGGGGGGGTGATGGTGGGGTTTTTAAAGACTTTTTACACTTCTCACAGTTTTTTGCAGTACTAGAATATCCCTCCCCTATATATACATACATATATATATACATATATATATATATATACATATATATATACATATATATACATATATATATATATATATATATATATATATATATATATATATATATATATATATATATATAGGATGACCCAAAACTATGATAAGTGTAGGAATGGTTTTTAGCCATTGATCTTGGAAATGGATGGTTCTCAACATGCCACATAAAAGGGGAGGGAATTTAAATGCTAGAAGAGTATAATAGTAATTCCGTCCAAGAGAGAGAAATAACATGCATATGCAAGTCACATGCACCTTTCACTCCCATTTTTTAAACGAAATCGAGCGTTTTTTAATCTTTAAAATGAGTATGGTCTTGCTATATTTAAAAAAAGTCGTTGAATTGGGTTTGTACGTTTTTAACAGCGTTTTCATGATGTTTTTTATGGTGTTTTTTCATGGCATTTTTTCAAGATGTTTTTCATTGTGTTTTTTCATAACGTTTTTTATGACTTTTTCATTGCGTTTTTTCATGACGTTTTTTATGACTTTTTTCACTGCGTTTTTCATTGACTTTTTTCATTGTGTTTTTTCATGACGTTTTTTTCATGGCATTTTTCATAACGCTTTTATGACGTTTTTTCACTGCGTTTTTTATGACTTTTTTCACTGCGTTTTTCATGGACTTTTTTCAGTGCGTTTTTTCATGATGTTTTTTCCATTGTGTCTTTTTCATGGAGTTTTTTGGTGTTTTTTATCACCGATCGTGTGGAAAATAGAAAAACGCATGTTTCAGATTTTCCAACACCATCGTGGAATCGATATCTTTGGGTGTTCAGCTCTAGGAACACAAAAGTTGGAGGAGCTCGTACGCAACATGATGTTTTATGGTGTTTTTTTTATGCAATTACGATAACGGTTTTAAGTGTTTTCTTTATGGTGTCTTCTTCTATAGTATTTTTGAACTGTGCGTGTTATGGTGTTTTTAAACTATGCAACTTTATGGTGTGTGTTTGAAACGTGATTGTGCAGAAAACAGATAATGCGTTTTATGGTGTTTTTTATGAAATCACCACTACGGTTTTAGGTTTTTTTATGGTGTCTTCTTTTATAGTGTTTTTGAACTGCGCGTATTATGGTGTTTTTAAACTTGGCAACTTTATGGTGTGTTTTGAACTGTGATTGTGTAGAAAACAGAAAATGCGTTTTTCAGATTCTCCAACACCTCCGAGTAATAGTTATTTTTTGTGTTCAACTCTATGAACGCGAGAGTTGCAAGAGCTCGTACGCGATCAAGTAGAAAACAGAAAACGCATTTTAGACGCCATTACCATAATGGTTTTAGGTGTTTTATTTATGATTTTTTTCTTTTCCAGGTGAAACAAGCTATTTTAAAAATATCATATACTCCTCCGGTTTAAAAACAACAAAAACTTGCAACCGTATAAAATATCCGGAAAAAATTTTCCGTCAAAATACTCTTTTTAAAAATTTCAAAATTTCAAAAATGATTCAAAACAACCATATAAGCTTTCCCTAAAAAATTTGGACAAGAAGAAATTTCCCGCCAAAATACTCTTTTTTTTAAACACTAGCGAACTATATAAGTGAGCGAACTTAATAAGTTCGCCTGAACTTCACTGAGCGAACAAGACCACAAGCGAACTTGATAAGTTCGCCTGATTCAGTTCGTCTCTAACTGAATGATTAAGTTCGCCTGGTTCAGCTCTTTAACCAAAACACGAACCAAAAATTCCGAAAATCATCATTTCTTGCTGAATTGATGGAATTTGATGAAATTGAACCGTAGGATTGAGTATAATGTGATATAGAATACTTCTAATGAATCAAATTCTTCAAATTAATTCAAAACCATTCCAAATTTGTCAAAATTTCTCCATTTTTGTCAAGAACACAAACAAGATGAAAAATTCTTTAAATTCAGTGATTTTTTTATGTTGATTGTTCACGAAAACACCACGAATCTTCTGCTAATCAAGAGCAAAGGCTCTGATACCACTTTGTAGGTCCCGATTCGGTGCGTGACGGATCTCTAGACTCGCGGTACGACACGGTGATAACGTGCAGAATCCATGATCAACGTGCTCGTGTAACTCAATCAACAACAACAGTGTAAATAAACGCTTTGTATTACTATAATCTTTGATTACAAAAGTTCTCTCCAAAACACACACTACACCTTTTTCTTCTCTAGTGTTCTATGGAATATGAACTTGTAACTCCTATTTATAGGAACACACAACACCTTAGGCGAACTTAACAAGTTCGATCCTAAAGATGCTTAGGCGAACTCGTTAAGTTCACCTCTCTACGAACATACACATATTTGTTTGCTACAGTTACCAATTCATGCTCTAACAGTTGCCCAGTTCTAAAACACCATAACACGCTCACTTCAAAAACACCATAAAAATGTCCAGTTTAAATGTTTTTTATGGTTTTTTTTTAATTCATGACTTTTTTATGGTATTTGTACGTCGATTTTTATGATGTTTTATACAGTTTGTACAACCTAGTGCAAAAACAATATGAATAAAAAACCCCACTTAAGACGTAAAGTTTTTTAAAATTTTATATAACAATATTGTAATCATATTAAAGATAAAAAACACTCGTTATTATGGTGCAATTTTTTTTAAATAATAACGCATTAAAAAGTTATGAACGTTTAAAAAATATCTATACTCTATAATAAATAAAGGTTTTGATGAGACAAATTTTCCCGCCTCTCTCTCCTATTAATTGCACAAATTTTCTTTAATTGTTTCTTGATAATTTTTTGTTTTTTGTCTTTCTCTCCTATTAAATAATAATGATTTGTATAATTGTTTTTATAAAACGTTTTTTATTTAACAAAAATATAGGTTTGTTCATAAAACATTTTTTTTAAATTGAACATTTTTTTATTCTTTTTATAAAACGTTTTAAAAATAACTATATGACATTTCTAAAATTTGTATTAAAAAACTATGTAATATGTCATAAATATGTAATATGTAAATATTTATTATTAAATATATAATATTGTATTTATTCAACCCGTGTAATACACGGGGGTTTCTAACCTAGTGAGGGAATATACATGTGTATATTTTGAGCATTTGTAAAATCAAGCGCATGTTTCTTTCACGATTTTTCCCTTCCCCCTTGGTCCCCTCCTTGGATACCTGTCACTCCATGGTGGCTTCCTAGGCTTTTTATAGTTTTTTACCTTCCTAGATTATCCCTCCCATATATATATATATATAGATTAAAATCCCATGTATTACACGTGTTAAATAAATATAATATTATATAAATAGTAAATAAAAAACTACATTTTTAAAAACCTGTAATAAAATATTATGTAATCTTTTAGCCCTTACACTCGTCAAAATATGTCTACTTTAATGTGACAGTTATAAATTATATTAAGTTAACTTTTAAAACATTTTTTAACTTAGTATTAATTTTTGTATGTAATTAAAAAATGGTAATACATATTAAATTTATTTGTTTAATGATATAATAACAATCCATAATTAAATAAAAAAGTATCCATAATTATATTGATATTAAATATTAAAAAAATACTTTTAATACAATATTAAATATGAGAGAGATGCTGAAAATTATGCTAAAAATGCACCAGAAGGTGACACGTGTCCCATAATTTTATTTGTTTCTTAAGTAGTATCCTTATTCTAATAAACGATTTCAAAGAATGTTACGTGGCATTTCTCGAGGGCTGGTCACTCTTCCCAATATCTCAACGGCAATATTACCGTTTTAAACAAAAAATGTTACTGTTTAAAAAAAAAATCTATATTTCTCTAAAAATCTAACATAAATACCAATCAATTTTTACTCACTAATTCATCAAACCAACTTCTCAGTTTATTTTCTAAACATCACAATGAATCCTTAGAATCCAAATAATCCATTTTCTGCAAACATTCGACCACCTTACCGGAGGTGTTCGTAAACTAGCGGAGAGGCGAAAAAAAGAAATATACGAACGCCAAAACATAAACGAAGAGGATGAGGATGATGGCGAGTAGTTTTTTTTATTTTTATGAATGTAGTTGTTTTATTTTTATTTTTTTTTATGAATATAGTGTTTTGTTATTTTTTTAATGAACGTAGTTGTTTTTTTTAATGAATGTAGTTTTTTAATTAGTTTAATTTTATTTTATTGGTATTTAGTTAATTATTAGTTAATGACTAAAAATTAAATGCGGGGCGTGAAACCACTAAGTACTTTAGTGAGAATGGGTAGTGAAAACCTCAGTGCCGATGTGGCGCTGATAACGCGCTGACGTGTAGGGGCGTGAAACTACTACAGATAGCCTTACAAAGGAATTAAATGTTAATATCATAAGGGTGCAATATGTAATTAGGATTGTTATAAATATATCCTTAAGGTATTGTTTGGTATACATGAATGGACGATGTAATGGAATGAGTAATTACGATGGAATGAAAAAAAAACATGTTTGGTAACACACATAAGAATGGTGTAAGATCGATGTTTACAAGATAGTTCTGTTCTAGTTGAGATTGACGGAAATAATAACAACTAAGCAATGTATACAAGAAACAAAGATAATACTGATAAATGCAAAGTGTATTAATTTTCAATGTTTACAAGTTACAGAGAAAACTCTAAGGAAGCACACTTGTACAAATGGAAGATACAATACATATAAAGGAACTTAGAATCAAGACAGACCCTTGATTCTAAGGATCAGATCAAACACAAGCCGTTGATTTTTGACAGTTACAAGTTACACTACAATTGGTAGACAACTAAAAGACAAGCTGCAGCAAATAGTAATGTTCAGGTCAAAAGTTTTCTTAGGAATATTTGCAGGACACTTCAGAATTAGTAGCTTTGTCTTTAATCATCTGCACCAATAACATTCCTTCTGCTGATAGGTGTGTCAATGTTGCAGCAGAGGTGTCAGTAGCAAAGTCAAAGCTGCTGATGATAGGTGTCAGTAGCAAAGTCAAAGCTGCTGATGATTTGCCTATCAGCAGCATCAAGTGTTTGATGTTGCTGAGAAGCATATCAGCAACAACTTTGAACTTTAGCAGATAAGGCTATCCACGACATAGTTGAGCATCAGCAGGAGAACACAACTATCCACAACATTTAGCCTTATCCGCAGCAACTTGTCGGTCAGCAGGAAAATTGTTGAGTCCGCAGCATATGTACTTAGAGAATTTTGTAGCCATCAGTCTTTATCTCTACAAACACCCCTAGACTGATGCTACCAAAAATCTCTTACTGCCTTTGTTGCTGAAGCTTTTGCATGTGAGCAACAATCTTTGCTGTCTCATAGCCTCTACGGTCCTTGCTTGGATTGTCAAGAGGAAGTTCAGATAGTGACTTGATGTCCTTGCTTGGCATGCTGAAGATGTCCTTGCTTGAACATCTCATCTTCTGTCCTCTGACATCTATCAAAGTGTACTCATCCTGAGCAGCATTGTAGGATCAACTGATGAATGGAAAGTGGGATTGGAGAGGTTTAGCATCAATAATTACATCTTTGCTAGGATTGAAGTGATGTTTAATCACTAGCAACAGATGCGTCCCACTTTCATTCTCAGGCTCATAAGCTTCACCCAGCTCCAACATTCTTTGAAGATCAGAATCTGGAAGCTGCATCACCTCATCAACAGATTTATATACTGATCTTTTCACTTCTACCCCCTTGAAAACTTCAAACCACTGATCTTGATTGCTGTAGAACCATACTACAATTTCTCTTGAGTCTTCAGGTGTGGTAGTAGGTTTTGTTTTCTTCTTGGGAGGCTATTGATGAGAGGGAGCTGAGTGAGAGGATTTGGACTCTTTAGGTGGAGAGGATGGAGGTCTAGGAGGGAGAGTGGAAGGTTGTTGGACAGAAAGAGGAGAGGATGAGGGAGTAGGCTTGTGTTTCTTTGGTTTTCTATCTTTTGTTTGAGAGTCTACCCTTCTTTTTGAGCCTGTCTTCCCTAGTCTCTCTTCCTCTTCCTTCTTTACTTTGACATAGAGGGCTTGCAGGTTCATGAAACTCATGGGACCCAGCCTCTTTCCACTCTCACCTCTATCTTTTAGGAAGTCCATCATGACCTTCCTTTCTTCATGGGATCTAACATTGAAGGCAATGGGTTTTCTGGCTTTTTGTTTGGCCTTTTCTTCTTCTTCATCCCTTTTCTTATTTTCCAATTGACCTTGTTGTCCCATGAAAGCTCTGTATATTTATTTATTTGATAATTTCTCAAGGTAGTTTGCATCCTCACCTTGAGAAATTAGAGCTACAGTCCACTCCTCTCTCATTTCTTTTGCTAGTTCAGAATCAATGATTCTGAACTTAGCATATTCTCTTCTCTTCTTCTCTCTCTCTCTCTTCTTCTTCTTTATTCAATTGTTCCTGCAGCTGAAGAGCTAAAGCTTCATCTTTTTTCAGTTGTGTAGCTGTAGAAACTCTAACTTTTAATTTATCCAGTTGCCTAGCATGCAACTGGATTTGCTGTTCTCGAAGGAGTATGGCAGCTTTTCTTTCTTGAGCCTTTTTGAGCTCAGCCATCTCCTCCTCTTCTCTTTCTCTTCTTATTTTCTCCTTTTCTTTCTTCTCTTTTCTATCTTTTCTTCCTCTTCTTCAGTCATTATTCTCTTTCCTTTGTTTTGTTGGATGCCTCTGCTTCAACTTCATTGATCTCAACAGCAGATGTGGGGGATACTGTTGAGACCTCAACTTCTGCTTCATTGGCAATTTGATGAATAATCAAAGGAAGATGGACTTCTTCATTTTCACCTAAATTCCATTCCTCTCCAGTCATTTCCTTCCAATCTGCAATTACCTTCTGTTCTTCCCTTCTTCTAGATTCTTCCTCAGTGTTTAGGATAACAGTTGGGGAAAAGGGAAGGAACAACTCCTCTGAATCAGAATCATCTATTGCAATTATTCCTTCATTCTCCAGGCGGTTTTTGACAAGTTGGATCATTTCTTGACTCTTGACTGAGTTGATATTGCATATATGTGACCTGAGTTCAAAAACTTTATAAAGGAAGTCTGAGTTGAGTAGTAGAATTTCTTGAATGGTGTTGATGATGAAGGATGATCCAGCACACAAGAAGAATTGGAACCCTGAAGGCTCAATGCTAGGCCATCCATGAACTTCCAGACCCTTGGCAACTGTTAGGAACAAAGTGGCACATCGGAATCAACACACACATGCATAAACGATAATAAAATAGAAAATAAATGACACAAGAATTTTACGTGGTTCGGTCCCAGTGGGGGACCTACGTCCATGGGCTGCAACTAGGTTATTTCATTAAGCTCAAAGGCACACAAATTACAATTACAACATAGGGTATTTATAGATTAAAACTATGGTTCCTAACTTGTTCTCCAAGTTAGGCCCAAACTATAGAGATAGGCCCGTTAGGGCCGACTAACCCTAATTACGGTCGGCCGCCTCAAAATGAGACTCCACACCTAACAATCTCCCACTTGGAGACTTGAGCAATCCTCAATCCACCATCCAAGTAGACCCTATACCAGTAACTCCAGTAATCTTCAATAGGAGAAATCCTCCAAGCCTCCAGTTCTAAGAACAAGCTAACACTTCATTGTTAGAAGTTTCCAAGCCTCCAACTCCCAAGAACAAGCTAAGATTTCAAATAACAGAAGTCCTCCATGTCTACAGTTCCCATAAACAGGCCAAGACTTCAATCCAATCCTCCTAGTTGCAACAACCATCTTCTTAATTATTAGAAGAGCCAGTTAAAGCTCCCCTAGCTCCAACCCAACAGTCATCACTGACCCAGCCATGGCAAAATCCGCCATTGACTCATCCTCAATCTCAACTAGCTCCCACTTGTTCAAACTACCAGCTCCAGAGACTTCCATAGGAAACACCACTCTTTAAAACTTGTATGAAACCCAAAATCCAGTCTTCAAAACCCAACGGTGTTTTGAACTGTACCCAGAACACGCCCCGTGCTCCCACTGTTCACAAAACCCTTGACCTGGTTTAAACCTCCGAATGCACACAGCTGACATCCCCGTGGCTCCAGGATTCACTTTTGCAAAATGAATCCACTTAGCTCTACCCGATGCAGCGAGCCAAGACTTTAATACTCGGAAGTTGGTTCCCTTCTTCCAGCGATACGTAAACTTGTACCTTCCCAAAGTCTTCAGATAGATTCACAAATACTTCACTACAGTTGGTAACATGAAATGAAGTATACCAGAATCTCGAACCCAAGAGTCTTCACTGCCTTCACTGAGTCCCAATGCATCAACCCAGACACATTCTCATAAACAAAAGTTACCATCTTTGACATCGACTCTAAAGAATATCCCACACCCCATGAAGCTCCACCAAGTCAACTATGCTTAGCTTACAGTGTCCCTGTTATCCCAACCCTTGCCAAATGTTGTACCACTGATCACCACTGAACAAGAAACAACTTCACAGTTCTAGACCAGCTAACCGACAAACGGTTATAACAATAACAGAGCTTTCATGAAAGCAAATGGTACCAAGGATTCCGTGACCATACACCCGATCGGCTAACCCTAACCAAAAAATATTTCAACCTAGCAATATCACCCGACTTCCCTTTTTTTCACTTATGTCGTCACCAGCACACCAGAACCGGAATACTTAAAAATCCCAAAGCATTCCAAACCTGCTGGTTCTATTTTCACTGGTTTTATCTCACACCAGTACCCCATTCAACTTCCATTTTGACAAACCCATCAACCAAAATACATAATCGATGAACATTCTGATCATGACCATCCTGTCTTCTATTATAACATAACAAAGGGAACAAATCAGAAACAATGAACAAATATAGCAATTGCACGGACCTAAACTTGACGGCTGTTCTACCGAACACTATCAATGACCGATTTTACCCCTACAATAAACCTCACAGAAAAATCTAACCCGATACTGAATTTCACATAACCCGGTTCCCCAATTTATGGTTGATAATAAATAGTAAAAAAAACCGAACTTAAAGAAAAAACTCTAACCTTTGCCCGGAGAATCCAAGAGTTTTATAACCAAACCCTAATCGGCCACTTCAAGAGTTTCAACCCGGTACCCGAAACAATCAAACCGTTAACCCACAACACAAACCCGAAACACCCGACCCGACGCTTCACATGTAAACCCGAGTGAAACCAGCAACTCCAAGAGATCCACAACAGAAACTCTAATTGCAAAATCACTCCAAATCAGTCCCGAAAAGCCCTGTT
Organism: Smallanthus sonchifolius; assembly: GCA_023525975.1. Taxonomy (NCBI): domain Eukaryota; kingdom Viridiplantae; phylum Streptophyta; class Magnoliopsida; order Asterales; family Asteraceae; genus Smallanthus; species Smallanthus sonchifolius. The sequence goes on from CM042043.1 coordinate 26,737,887, forward strand.
TTCTCCCGAAGCAGCCATGTTTTCCTCCAAAACAGCCCTGTTTTCTTTCCCCTTTTGTGCAACCTAGGGTTTGAAAAAACCCTAATTCCGGCGGCCTAAAAAACAAGAAACTATGCTGTGAATCAGCCCTGGAAGAACAACAACAGAAAAAAAAAATTCTGCCGGTACTGTTCACGCCTGACCGGAAAACACTGTTCACGTCAGAATCACTGTTCACGGCGGTACTGTAGCAGTTAGGGGTTTCCTTTGCGAATTGTTTTTCGTGCAATACCGTGTGTAACAACGAGCCAAAGCTCTGATACCACTTGTTAGGAACAAAGTGGAGCAGCGGAATCAACACACACATGCACAAACGATAATAAAACAGAAAATAAATGACATAAGACTTTTACGTGGTTCGATCGCAGTGGGGGACCTAGTCCACGGGCTGCAACTAGGTTATTTCATTAAGCTCAAAGGCACACAGATTAAAATTACAACATAGGGTATTTATAGATTAAAACTAGGGTTCCTAACTTGTTCTCCAAGTTAGGCCCAAACTGTAGAGATAGGCCCGTTAGGGCAGGCCGCCTCTAAACGAGACTCCACACCTAACAACAACTTCATTATATAAGAATCTTCTCAAGCATAGAACTTGTTCCTATGTCAACACCCTGCTGCTTATTAATTCAAGGCTTTGATGTCTTTGTTCAGCTACTTGTGAGGACTCTGCTTCTTCATCCTCAACTTTGTTGTATACCACCATCTTAGCAAGATCAAGAAAGGCTTTGAATCTGGGCATGTTGTCTTCACATATATCATGGAAGCGCTCAATGGAAAGCGCAACAGACAAATCATCTGATGTATTGATACACCCAGTCAGGTGTAAGGATAGGGTGTCAAGTAAATTCAAGTTCTCCCACCTAAGCTCTTGTACACCAGCAAACTCCCACCCAATCCAGAATCTCTCAGATAGACCATCATATCCCCATGACAAGATGGAATCAAACTCCAGATTATGTGCAGTTAGTTGAGAATGGGGGGATATGATATGTCTTGAGATAACAATAACAGCTTGAAGTATAGTGACTGAGAGAGGCATTTCTTCATCTTTACTTTCACTCTCCATCTTCTCAGGGAACACCTCATCAACAGCCCTGACCACTAACTTGCAATCCTTAGAGATCTCTTCCTCTTCATATCCTGAGACTGGCAAGCCATGAACTTGAACAAAAGCAGGCTTGAATAGTGTTCTTTGAAAGACTGCCTGCTCTTGTATCCATTCATCAAGACTATCTTTGTCATCTTCAACAGTAACTATCTCTCCTTTTTTTGGTTGCATCAGTGCATAGAGTTTGGTTAGTTTGGGTTCCCACTGATACAAGGGAAGGAGAAGTCACAGGTGGGCATCGATGGGCCTCATGCATAGAGACTTGGTGCCTTAATTTGGACACTTCAGCCTCTAGCATGGCTACCCTGGCCGTCAATTCCAGATTTTCTATTTTCAGTCTGTCCTCCTCCACATATGTGGAATCCTCGGAACTAGATGGGGCCTTAGGACTAGCATCTGCATCCCCATCACCTTGGTTTTCTTGGCACCTGGGATTCCTCTCAGTGAAGAGTGTTTCAAAAGAAACATCCTCACTGTGAGTTGCCGTGGTTGGGGACTTAGGGATGTTATCACTGTCCTCCTAGTCAATTGATGGACCAGTAGTAATGATAGACCCTTCCACATTCACTTTAACATCACTCCCAGAGTGAACCTTCTCAGGTGATAAACTTGGGCTGGGTACTTTGGCAGCCAAGTCAATCAGTACCTCTGAGATAGTGGCAGTTGGAGAAGGTACATCATCTAGACAAGGTGCCTCGACACTTAAGTTTAGTGAAGAAACATAAATAGAGGGCTCATAGGGTTGTTCTATGGATCTGGGATGTGATCCTGATTCTAATGGAGAAACTTCCAAGGAAGTCTCTATAATATGGTGGCTATCCCTTGTGATATTCTCACTAGAATGTTGGGATTCTGAGTGAGGGCTTTTAGGATGGGATTGGAGACAAGACTAGAAGGAGTCTTCTTGCTCCTCTTTCTTTTGCGGCAATAGCTTGCCTCAACTGGGGCCCTTTGTTCTAGTTGGGCTTGAAGAACCGGGGTGAGTATTTGTTGTACCTATGCACCCTCAATAGGTTGCACAGGGGTTCGATCAAGGGTAACAATTGTATATTCAGGCTGTAAAGTGGAGGGTGTGGGATCAGTATCCGCTGGGGCTGCTGAACGGTCACTCTGGGTACTTTGTATGTTCATCATTGTAGATAACAATGGAACATTGACCCCTAAGAACTTTGTTGAAATGGTTCTCATACTTTGAAAAATGTTGTTTTTATGTCCCAAAATCAGGTAGATTCTTGCAGGTTTTGAAATATATTTTATTTCATGATTAAAAACTTCCTGCAAGAACCTTGGGTACATAAAGAAGGTTTATCTAGCTTCTTCCTGAAGGTTATATCTCAGACCTTCAAAAATTAGATGAGAGAAATTGAAACCCTGCCCTATTACCATACCATGGAAAGCGGAGGCAAGAGCAGAACTCAGTTGATGCCATGCACTTCTCTTCTGAGATATGCATTGTAAAAGAGTGTGACATAGAAACTTCCAGGGAGGACCCATCAGTGCCTTCTTGAATGTGTAATCATCCTGATTTCCAGTGTACCCTATGGATACAAAGGTCCTCATGTATTCATTTCTTGTGTATGAGTTGGCAGCTCCCTCATCCTGAAGCTTTAGGTGTTTTCTGATTGTGGTCTCTGTGGTTGTGATGTATTTACCGTCTACCGTGGCTTTGATTTGGGGAGTCCCCTGTTCGGTAGAGTAGACGTCAGAGTTCCAGAAATCCTCCATGTGAGGTATATAGATTGTGGGGTTGACAGTGAGTCCAAAGTGGATTTTCGATCGACATAGGAAGTCAATTATGTCGTCGAACCCTTCGGATTTCTTCCCTTTGACAAGATATGCCGTCAGATTATGGTAGGTTGAGAACTTGTCATCAGGAATGTTGATGTCGACTTCTGCCATTATGGTTAGATTTGGAGGGAAGGAGGAATCTTTTGAAAGGTGGTTAAGTATGGGAAAGCTTTGAATGCTTGAGAGAAAATTGTGAGGGTTAGGTCGGAATTGAATGTGGAGTGGTGAAGGAAGAATTTTGATTTGTGCTATAACGGCAAAGGAGGGAAAAAGCAAAATTACTTGTAATGTACAACCCATTTACTTTTCACTGTTTTACAGCTGTAACACACTGTAGCAGTCATGGTAAAGACTGAAAGTAGTTTTTACAGCGGGTAAAAGTTAATTTGGACTCATTTTACCCATCAACGGCAGACTTGGTTGCTGCGGATGGTTAAACCTTTCAACAACAAACTTGGTTACTGCTGATGGATGTAATGGTTCGCAACAAAAATGTTGCTGCTGGTTGCCTTAAAGCAATTCGTAGGAAACTTGTTCCTATTGATAACTTAAGACAGTCAGTGGCAAATTCTTTGCTGCTGATGACTAAACCTGTCAGCATCAAAAAATTTTGCTTCTGACTGTTAACTTTTTATTTACAACAAAAGACAAACACATTTTATTCAAGATTTTAGAGACAGATTTTAATCAAATTTCATCATACCAATGGATTCAACTAAATATCTAAATATAGCTTCATCAAATGGTTTTGTAAACAAGTCAACATATTGCTCATTGGTATGAACTTTGGTTAAAATGATTCTCTTTTTCTCAGCTTGATCTCTTATAAAGTGATACCTAATGTCAATGTGCTTTGTCTTGGAGTGCTGCACAAGATTGTTTGTAATTGATATAACACTCATGTTGTCAATGTGAATGGGAGTTTCCATGAAAGTCATCCCATAGTCCAACATTTGATTTTGTATCCAGATGACTTGTGCACAGCAATGTATTCTGCTTCTATTGTAGATGTTGATACACAGGTTTGCTTCTTGCATTGCCATGAAATCAGTCTTCCTCCTAGAAACTAACATCCCCCTGATGTGGACTTTTTTTCCAAGTTGCATCCTCCATAGTAACTGTCAGTGTATGCATACAAGTTGAATTTGTAATTTTTAGAATACCATAGCCCAAGTCTTGGAGCACCCTTTAGATATCTAAAAATTCTCTTGACAACTTGAAGATGTGTATTCTTTGAAGCTGCTTGAAATCTTGCACACATGCATACTGCAAACATGATATCTGGCCTTGAGGCAGTTATATACATGAGTGATCCTATCGTTGCACGTTACTGATGTTGATCAATGTCTTGACCATCTTTGTCTGCAGTCAGTTGATGGTGCACTTGCATAGGAGTTCTTGCAGCAGAGCAGTCAGCCAGCTTGAATCTTTCCAAAATGCTCTTGACATATTTGGATTGACTGATGAAGATTCCATTTGGAACTTGTTTGACTTGGAGACCCAATAAGAAATTTAGTTCACCCATTGAACTCATTTCAAACATTGAGTGCATCAGGACCTCAAAGTCTTTGCACAGCTTCTTCCTTGTTAATCCAAACATGATGTCATCAACATAGATTTGTACAAGTAGGATTTCTCCCCCTTCATCTTTGATAAACAAGGTCTGATCAATGGCACCTCTTTTGAAGTTGTTGTTGAGTAGATATCCTAACAAGGTTTCATACCAGGCTCTTGGGGCTTGATGTAAGCCATAGAGAGCTTTATCTAGTTTGAACACTTTGTTAGGATGTGCAGGATCTACAAAGTCTGGAGGTTGTATGACATAGACTTCCTCACCAATCTTCCCATACAGAAAAGCACTCTTGACATCCATTTGATAGACTGCGAAGCTCTTGGATGCAGCATATGCTAGGAAGATTCGGATGGCCTCCAGTCTGGCAACAGGAGCAAAGACTTCATCATAATCAATTCCCTCTTCCTGGGTGTAGCCTTGAGCTACAAGTCTGGCTTTGTTCTTGACTACAATTCCTCTCTCATCTTGCTTGTTCCTGAATACCCATTTTGTGCCAATAGCAGTTTAACCAGGTGGAAGATCAACCAGGGTCCACACTTCTTGTCTCTTGAATTGCAGCAACTCTTCCTGCATTACTTCAATCCAACTGCTATGTTGCAAAGCTTCATCTATCTTCTTTGGTTCTACTTGAGATAGAAAGCAAGAATACAGACATATATTGGCCTTGTGAGTCTTGCTTATTATTTGAACTCCTTGCTGAACTTGGCCAATTATATTTTCCATGGATGTTCCTTGTTGATTCTCTGTGCTGGTACAACATCCAACTGTATTCCTTGCTCAAGATTGCTTTGATTCTGATCAGGAAACTCTTCATTCATGGTGGAAGAGTCTTCAATATCAGCAGTAGCATCAGCAGCAGATGCCTCTACACCATCTATAGAGATGTAATGAATTGCATTCTGATTTTCATTATCAGAGAGACTGCTACTGGTGACATTAGAGAGACTTGTTCTTGCTTCACTGGATTTAATAGCTTCAACAACAGATGGAGGATCAATAGATGGTCTTTTGATTCTTATAGAGGAGCTACTGAATTCCAATCTATAGTTAGTTGATGATGTGGAAGCTGGTTCTTTGGAAGACGTAGACTCCATATTTAAGAAGATGAGGGGCTCAAATACTTGGGAGAAGGAGTCTATATCAAAGAGCCAATCTGTTCCTTTACTCTTTTCATATGGAATGTGTTCCCTGCATTCCACATTTGCTGATTCTTCCACAATTCTTGTTCTTGAGTTGAATACTCTGTAGGCCTTGGATTGAGAGGAATAGCCCATAAAGTATCCTTCATCTGATTTGGCACCAAACTTAGGAAGAACTCGATGTGTGATGAGAATAGTACATGGACAGCCAAAGTGTTTCAAAAATCCAATGTAGGGAACTCTCTTGAACCACAGTTCATAAGGTGTTTTGTTGAGAGGCTTGACAATGAGAACTCTATTTTGCACATAACAGGTTGTGCTGACTGCTTCAACCCAGAATGTGAGAGGCAATTTTGAGTCAGCCAGCATTGATCTTGCTGATTCAATCAGAGTTCTGTTTCTCCTTTCAGCAACCACATTTTGTTGAGGAGTTTTTGGAGCACTGTATTGTCTTTCTATGCCCTTGCTCTCACAAAAACAGTTTAAGGTTTGGTTCTTGAATTATGTACCTTGATCACACCTTATGAATTTGACTTTCTGATTTCTTTGATTCTTAACCCTAAGAATGTAGGATTTAAGAATTTCAGAAGTTTCATCTTTTGTTCTTAAGAAGTATACCCATGAGAATCTGGTATAGTCATTAATTATCACCAGACAATATGACTTCTTGCCCATTAACATGACATTTGTAGGACCAAAAAGATCCATATGCAACAACTGTAGTGGAGTTTCATTTGAATTCAAGGTCTTAGGCTTATGAGAACTCTTATGTTGCTCCCCTTCAGGCATGCTATGCAGCGACATTCAAGTTAGATGTCACACCCCGGCCGGCGGTGGATTATACGCCGGGGCTGACGCGATTGTTCATAAGCACATGATCATCTACTAAATGTGAAAATATTTATTCATAAAAATTAAATGTATCCGTTACAAGTAGAAATGGAAAAGAAAGAGCTCACACATAACATAAGTTAAATTCAATCTTTATTAAAGCTAGGTCCATAGTCCTATATGATCATGTATTGTACTCAACTGGTGCACCTGAAACATGTAAGTAATGTCAACTACAAGTAGTTGGTGAGTAACATAGATTTTGACACCAAACAAAGTTAAGTATAGTTTTACAATTCAATATTTTCAAAGCATTTCTAAAGCATATATGTGAAAACATACAAGGTTCCAAGCGTACAATTCAAGCCAGATAATAGAAAACTAGATATGCAATCCCACTGATTGCCATTTAAAAAAAAATGGAGCAAGCAGATACTCCAAGTTATAGTTGATACCCAACAAAACACCCGCCAAGGTTTTGTGGTAAGTTATAGTTTCGGATTCCCCTATAAATGATCATGTTAGGTACTACCTTAGGCTTGAGCTGTAAGTTAATGAATGTACTGACATGAACACATGTAATGGCTGCCAAGTAGTTTAAGACATAATCATAAAGATCAATCATAAGAACATGGATATTGAATTGTTTAATAGATAAAGCTGATGACATGTTTCACCCCAAAAGTAAAAACAGTAAAAAGGGGCTATGTAAACTAATATTGGATTGGTAGCTTAAAATCACAAATACGGGTAGTTGCACAAGTTTATTTAGCTAACCACAAGGTTAACCTACGTTTGCATTTATATATGTATCAACGACATGCTCAAAAGATTTAAGTAGTAAAGGTTGAGCTATGTTGAATGAGTGTGTATCTAGTTGTTGTGAATAATATGTTTGTTTAGTAAAAAAATAATATGTTCATTGATAAAGGATTGTATACAAGTTTATATATATATATATATGTATATATATATATATAATGTTTTTGTTTATGAAATAATGATTAAGCATTTAACTAGTTAAATAAAATATACATTTCAATTAATTAAATAGTTAAATGAATAACAGAGAGGGCATCAATTATACTAAATAATAGTGTATTAAAAATAGTTAATAAGGTTTTTAAATAATCTGAGTATATAAATTCTTAATTAGAAATTAATAGTTTTTAATTCTCTAAAACGATTAAATGATTATTTAAAATTGTTAGGTTAACAATCTGGTTCATAAAAATATTCCCGAGTCTCGGGAGTTTTTTAAAATAATTTTTATAAGAAAAATGGTGTTAAAATTCAATTTAAAAAGATTGCAGACCATAGAACTCGAACCCGGGTCTGCTCGGTGAGGGGCAAAGCCAACAACCGCTAGACCAGGAGTCTGGTAGTGGTTATAAATGGAGTTTGAAATTATTTAACAGAGGGCCACATGGGAGCCGGGTTCTACGCACATAAAAACGGAAAACTGAGGTGCGAGTCGTTTCGAACCCGCGACCCCATCCTTGTATGTCAAACGCTTTAACCAGTGAACCTGGGCATATGCCATGGCCATTTAACTGACGTGAAATGCTTTTAACACCCAACCCTGGTTCATCTTCTTCCCCAATGTCCCCCATATGAACCCTAACTTCAAATCCACCCGATTCGTCCCGGATCAAACATGAAACCACAGGGCTTTCGTACCTTGGATCAAAGAGAAACTATTGAAACAAAAATTACCTGCAATGGCTACAGTATGAGAGAGAACGACCACGAGGCCGAGGTCGGAATTCCTTGAACTCGTCGGAGTTTTAGAGGAGAAATGCGATGATTACAGAGATGTAGAAAGTTCTTGGCGAATGTTAGGAAGGTGTGGGTTCATTTTTATAGGTCAATTTCCTGTTAAATGCTCACATTGAAGTCCCAATTGATTGAGGACGGTTACGGGACGATTAGGCTTAAATTCTTTGATTGTCGATGTAATTAGTTCGTTATGAACGGTCCTATCTATCTTATGATTGATTATACACGATTAAACAAAGTTAAAACACACAAATTTGTGAAATAGGATTCGGATTTGAGAAGAAATCGTCCATGTTGACTTTTTTGAGTCAAACATGGTGATTTTGAGGGTTCAAAACTAATTGAAGTCCAAATTGAGAGGTCCAATTCACTCAAGGGGTTCAATGGTTCCGGGGGGGGGGGGGGGGTTCAAACTAACTTATTTTCTTTGTGTTTATAAAATAAATTTGGTTTTGTTTCTTATAAAATCTATAAAACTATAAGTTTTGGAATGTTTTATAAAATTGTCAAATATATATATTTTTTTGTAAAGTTTATAAAACTGAACAATATTTGTTTAATTATAGATATTTCGGAGAAGGTAAATTCTTAATTTCTATAACTTTGTCCATTTAATAAGATTAAATGTGCACTTATTTATATATATTTATAACAAAGGATATAAACACACCATTAAAACTCATAAGTATTATTTTTAGAAAATGAAAAAGTTGTATGATTGATTTCTTTAGTATGATCCAATACATGTATATATATTCATATCTATATATTCGTACCCATAAATACATATGTGTATGATAAGAAAGTATATACTATGTAGATACATGGTTAAAAAGATTCATATGTTTACTTGTGTATATGTGTATATGTAAATATGTTTACATATGTTATGAAAAAAAATAGTATCAAATGCGGAGAATGGAAATTTGAATTGCTATGCGTTTAAAATAATAATTAATGTGACATAATATGTTTGAACAAACAATAGATTTAAATGTTGTGTTATTATTGTATATAATAAAGTAAATAAAAAAAAATATGGACGGAAAAATCATAGATGTTATAGTATCTCCTAATTGAGGGAATTTCGTCCCGAAGTTCAACTGGTAGAGGCTACCAAATTAGGAAAATATGAGGGTTCAGATCCTCAACGAGTTTGGCTGTCGGTTTGAGAAGTACGATAATGGGTTTAGTTTCAAGTGAATTGAGGTGAAAACTACCGAAGCATATCTTTGGACTCCAAGGGTGGAATGTATCTTTCGAAATGGGAACGTTGGGAATATTTATGATCAAAGCTTGTTTAGGATGTAAGCTAATGTGTTCAAGAAGTTTCAATGGGTAAGGATTCTATAGACATGGTCAAAGTAATAGGAAGCCCTACGTGATATGGACAACGTTACTTCTGACTATATGACATGATCACTTATATATATAGGATATACCAGCGGTATATCCACTATGCTCTTATCATATCAAATTAGTTTCGTTACTATATATCACCATAGGTTTTATGTCATCACACACAACAGAATTACTATGTTTTCAATGTGCTGATTTTTATAATTATGTGTCCACCCGTAATTACTCAAATCGTCGTATGGTCTGTATAGATCATTCTATTGTGTGTGAGTACAGAGGTAGGGGAAACCTCCAAAAACATTTAGTTTATTATTGTTTTCATGCATGAGTTGCTAATAAGTAATTGCGTGTCTAAATGGTAAACTCAATCAGGGAGTAAAGACTAACAAGGTGGCACAACCCGATACATGGGTGCCCCAAGTAGATGGCATGCCCTCCATGTTACCCATTAAGTTTATAGCTTTTTCGTGTTTGAACAAGAATACGTCAAACCCTGAGTAACTCAAAGTTTATAGCTTCCTCGTGTTTGAACAAGAATACGTCAAACCCCGAGTAGCTCAAAGTTTATAGCTACCAGGTCTCATGGATAAAGTGAACGATCATGCCTCATGTACATAGTGGGCAATTAATCGCAAACAATGTAAACAGTCTAGTTTCGTGCGTAATGTAAACACTCAAGTTTCATGTCTAGCGTTCATATTCTAAATAACCAAACAAAGTTAAGTATAGTTTTACAATTCAATATTTTCAAAGCATTTCTAAAGCATATATGTGAAAACATACAAGGTTCCAAGCGTACAATTCAAGCATGATAATAGAAACCTAGATACGCAATCCCACTGATTGTCATTTTTAAAAAAATGTAGCAAGCAGATACTCCAAGTTATAGTTGATACCCAACAAAACACCCGCCAAGGTTTTGTAGTAAGTTATAGTTTCGGATTCCCCTATAAATGATCATGTTAGGTACTACCTTAGGCTTGGGCTGTAAGTTAATGAATGTACTGACATGAACACATGTAATGGCTGCCAAGTAGTTTAAGACATAATCATAAAGATCAATCATAAGAACATGGATATTGAATTGTTTAATAGATAAAGCTGATGACATGTTTCACCCCAAAAGTAAAAACAGTAAAAATGGGCTATGTAAACTAATATTGGATTGGTAGCTTAAAATCACAAATACGGGTAGTTGCACAAGTTTATTTAGCTAACCACAAGGTTAACCTACGTTGGCATTTATATATGTATCAATGACATTCTCAAAAGATTTTAGTAGTAAGGGTTGAGCTAGGTTGAATGAGTGTGTATCTAGTTGTTGTGAATAATATGTTTGTTTAGTAAAAAAAATAATATGTTCATTGATAAAGGATTGTATACAAGTTTATATATATATATATATATATATATATATATATATATATATATATATATATGTACATATATATATATGTATATATATAATGTTTTTGTTTATGAAATAATGGTTAAGCATTTAACTAGTTAAATAAATTATACATTTTAATTAATTAAATAGTTAAATGAATAACAAAGAGGGCATCAATTATACTAAATAATTGTGTATTAAAAATAGTTAATAGGGTTTTTAAATAATCTGATTATATAAATTCTTAATTAGAAATTAATAGTTTTTAATTCTCTAAAACAATTAAATGATTATTTAAAATTGTTAGGTTAACAATCTGGTTCATAAAAATATTCCCGAGTCTCGGTAGTTTTATAAAATAATTTTTATAAGAAAAATGGTGTTAAAATTCAATTTAAAAAGATTGCAGACCATAGAACTCGAACCCGGGTCTGCTCGGAGGGGGGCAAAGCCCACAACTGCTAGACCAGGAGTTTGGTATTGGTTACAAATGGAGTTTAAATTTATTTAACAGAGGGCCACATGGGAGCCGGGATCTACGCACATAAAAAGGGAAAACTGAGGTGCGAGTCGTTTTGAACCCGCGACCCCATCCTTGTATATCAAACGCTTTAACCAGTGAACCTGGGCATATGCCTTGGCCATTTAACAGACGTGAAATGCTTTTAACACCCAACCCTGGTTCATCTTCTTCCCCAATGTCCCCCATATGAACCCTAACTTCAAATCCAACCAATTCGTCCCGGATCGAACATGAAACCACAGGGCTTTCGTACCTTGAATCAAAGAGAAACTATTGAAACGAAAATTACAAACAACGGCTACAGTATGATAGAGAACGACCACGAGGCCGACGTCTGAATTCCTTGAACTCGTCGGAGTTTTATGGGAGAAATGCGATGATTACAGAGATGTAGAAAGTTCTTGGCGAATGTTAGGAAGGTGTGGGTTCATTTTTATAGGTCAATTTCCTGTTAAATGCTCACATTGAAGTCGCAATTGATTGAGGACGGTTACGGGACGATTAGGCTTAAATTCTTTGATTGTCGATGTAATTAGTTCGTTATGAACGGCCCTATCAATCTTATGATTGGTTATACACGATTAAACAAAGTTAAAACACACAAATTTGTGAAATAGGATTCGGATTTGAGAATAAATCGTCCATGTTGACTTTTTTGAGTCAAACATGGTGATTTTGAGGGTTCAAAACTAAATGAAGTCCAAATTGAGAGGTCCAATTCATTCAAGGGGTTCAATGGTCCCGGGGGGGGGGGATTCAAACTAACTTGTTTTCTTTGTGTTTATAAAATAAATTTGGTTTTGTTTCTTATAAAATCTATAAAACTATAAGTTTTGAAATGTTTTATAAAATTGTCAAATATATATATTTTTTTGTAAAGTTTATAAAACTGAACAATATTTGTTTAATTATAGATATTTCGGAGAAGGTAAATTCTTAATTTCTATAACTTTGTCCATTTAATATGATTACATGTGCACTTATTTATATATATTTATAACAAAGGATATAAACACACCATTAAAGCTCATAAGTATTATTTTTAGAAAATGAAAAAGTTGTATGATTGATTTCTTTAGTATGACCCAATCCATGTATATATATTCACATCTATATATTCGTACCCATAAATACATATGTGTATGATAAGAAAGTATATACTATGTAGATACATGGTTAAAAAGATTCATATGTTTACTTATGTATATGTGTATATGTAAATATATTTACATATGTTATGAAAAAAAAATAGTATGAAATGCGGAGCATGGAAATTTGAATTGCTATGCGTTTAAAATAATAATTAATGCGACATAATATGTTTGAACAAACAATAGATTTAAATGTTGTGTTATTATTGTATATAATAAACTAAATAAAAAAAATATGGACGAAAAAATCATAGATGTTACAGTATCTCCTAATTGAGGGAATTTCGTCCAGAAGTTCAACCGGTAGAGGCTACTAAATTAGGAAAACATGAGGGTTCAGATCGTCAACGAGTTTGGCTGTCGGTTTGAGAAGTACGATAATGGGTTTAGTTTAAAGTGAATTGAGGTGAAAACTACCGAAGCATATCTTTGGACTCCAAGGGTGGAATGTATCATTCGAAATGGGAACGTTGGGAATTTTTATGATCAAAGCTTGTTTAGGATGTAAGCTAATGTGTTCAAGAAGTTTCAATGGGTAAGGATTCTACAGACATGGTCAAAGTAATAGGAAGCCCTACGTGATATGGACAACGTTACTTCTGACTATATGACATGAGCACTTTTATATATAGGATATACCAGCGGTATATCCACTATGCTCTTATCATATCACATTAGTTTTGTTACTATATATCACCATAGGTTTTATGTCATCACATACAACAGAATTACTATGTTTTCCATGCGCTAATTTTTATAATTATGTGTGCACCCGTAATTACTCAAATCGTAGTATGGTCTGTATAGATCATTATATTGTGTGTGAGTACAAAGGTAGGGGAAACCTCAAAAACATTTAGTTTATTATTGTTTTCATGCATGAGTTGCTAATAAGTAATTGCGTGTCTAGATGGTAAACTTAATCCGGGAGTAAAGACTAACAAGGTGACACAACCCGATACATGGGTGCGCCAAGTAGATGGCATGCCCTCCATGTTACCCATTAAGTTTATAGCTCTCTCGTGTTTAAACAAGAATACGTTAAACCCCGAGTAACTCAAAGCTTATAGCTTCCTCGTGTTTGAACAAGAATACGACAAACCCCGAGTAGCTCAAAGTTTATAGCTATCAGGTCTCATGGATAAAGTGAACGATCATGCCTCATGTACATAGTGCGCAATTAATTGCAAACAATGTAAACAGTCTAGTTTCGTGCGTAATGTAAACACTCAAGTTTCATGTCTAGCGTTCATATTGTAAACAACCAAGTATCATGTGAACAAGCTGGTAACATGTATATTGCAAACGAGTAACTTTCAAGTATGATGTGAACAATCTAGCATCACGCATATTGCAAACAACCAAGTTTCGTGTATAATGTGACCAATTAAGTTTCATGTATAATGTAAAAAAATTAATTTTCACATATAATGTAAGTGATTGACTCTCATGAGTAACGTAAGCTATCAAATTTTGTAGGTGATCGAGTTTTACAGACAAGCGTGTTGGCTGACATTCATGTATCATGTAGGTAGTTGAATTTTAGGTTTTCAATTTTTGTTGTAGTTTATATATATGGTTAACGCCTACGCCAAAAGATTCATCTCCTTGAAGTGACTAGTAAGCTCATACATTCCCGAAGGTGCAAGGTGATGGAGAAAATTTTGCAGGTAATCAGAATAATGTGTACATGAATATCTAATTTGTGCTTTTTGTTGGTAAATTAAAAATTTTACTCTTGTTTGTAAATTAATAAATAAGTGAAAATAATACTTTGAGCAGATGGATAATTGGATAAATAAAAATCTTTTAGTTCAATTATTATAAAGAAAATGTTTCAAAAGATAATAATGGCCTTATTATTTAATAATCATGCAAAGATTTAAGTAATAATTGGTTTAACGGAATAAATAGTCGTAATAAAATAATTAATCAAATTATTATTAAAAGGATGAAATATTTGTTAATACCTTTATGAAACAATTTGTACCAGACGGGTATTAATTTTCTTTATGAGGTAAAAGAGGTTTGTAAATAGTGTATACTCTAAATGAAGTCTATAAACCAAGGTTTTATTAAAGATTTTGTTTGAACAAAATAACTGTATTGGTCAAATTAGGGAAAATATATAATTTACAAAGAAGGTTTAGATGCCAATCATTAAGGAGAGTTAAAAATAATATCATTCATGTTTGGGTACTAGATATAGATTTCAATTTTTTTTTTGTTTTTAAGAAAACGCAAAATGGAATATCTGGCTATCATCTCGGGTACTTTTCCACCAGAAGCATATGTGCACCAAGACGAACGTCGTTGTAGTTATTCGTATTGCAAATTGGGTGTCAGCCCTAGTTATTTCCGTATGTGCATCAAGTATTCCCTGGTCTCCACTCCTTGCCTCGGGAACTCTGCGGTCCTTACATATAGGTGAGCGGTATCAGGTGGAACTCCTAAGGCACTGGTAGGTTCCTTGTCTTGTCCTGCTCTTGGATGTGGATGGTATATGTTAGGTGTTAAATAAGGGTCTCTCGAAGGTGATTCAGCTGCTCGGAGTCTCAAGTCTGCTCCTAAGCCAATCTGTTATGCAGTCAAACATGGATCTGGCAGCTTGTCATACCGGTGACGGGTTGTCTAGTGACGAGGACCCAAAGTCCTCCTCTTGGGTTGAATCTACTTCGGGGTGATTCTAAGGGGAGTGAGGAAGGTAAGAGGCCATGTCTAGCACGGGAAAGGTCGTAAGTGTAATGCTAAGTTGTTAAGTACAAAGGTGTTCATAAGTTTAAAAAAAATTTGACTAATCATAACTCCGAGTTCTTATAATAATATATCAGGAGTAACACTTGACTTATAAGTAGTGTACCCACGAGAAGGATTCCCAGGAAAGAGAGGTGGGTCACAAGGGACACACTGAGGTACTCAGTCTTTCCTTAGTCAGAATCTTTCATGGACTTATACCTACTCTTCCAGCCATCATGTACCATTGTCATTATTATTTGAACTCATGGTTATGGTTAGAATCGTGAGGGATTTTCTCTTGTGGCTCAAGGGTGTGTTTCATCTATTTAAGCGGCTTCATTTCCTTGGGTGGTGGGGTCTAAGGGTTTAAATCCTTTGCAAATGATAATAAGGGTGATAAAATTTTCAAGGCATCAAGATGAAGGGGTATAATTGACTTAAATATGATTAAGTGTAAGAATCAAATAGAAGGTTTATACTCGTGTACCAAATTATAATAATTAAGCATATGATTTTTAGATTGCATTCATCTGACATATAACCAAATAGATGATGTGACAAATCAAAGAGATTCAAGTTCTTATACTTTCAAGAAGATATGCTTTAGCCAATAGGTGAACACTCACTTCGGGAATTCCCAGGAAAGCATACGGATCCTTCGGTTGATTTGGATTTATATGAAATACTTTCCTAGACAGAAGACCCAAAGTACAAACATTTACCCTTATGGATTGCACATGTTCTCTACTAATTTTCAGAACCCAAAACTTTGACGGGATTTGAAAATTTTAATGTATGTCAAAACTTAGGATAGCATTTAGTGACATCAAAGATGTCTAGTACAAACAGTTCAAATAGTGTAGTAAATAAGGTGTCACAGGAGTATTAGTTTTTGCAAGTATGTAGGTTATCAAGTAACATAGCACATAAGATAATTCGTGTAATGTAAGGCCCCAAACCCGGGAGGCCTCACTTGTTGGATTTACTCATTTACAAATAGTTCTTAAACATGAATATCAATTAACGCAACGGAAAATTTCATTTAAACATAACTTAATCGTCGTTCATACATGCGGAAGCGTAAACATTGATTAAAACATAACTACATCATAACTAAACATAACGGGATGCCAGTCTTCAAAAGCAGTCGGATAACTCTTCATCTCTAGCCAAGCATTACCGTCCATCCTCATAACCTGCCTTAACCTGAATGTGCATACTAAAAACGTCAGCTACGCTGGTGAGTTCTAGTTTTAACATAAAACCTTAACTTCAAATAATTTGCCAAAAACATAACTTCGTACTTCATTTAATAAATAGCGTACGTAAAATAATGCAATAACAAAACATAACACTTCATAAACATAAGTCAACGAACATATCGAATATGCGCCTTCTTGTAACCGTCAAATCCAAACGTTACATACTGGCTGAATAACCTAAGGATCACCACCACTAGGCCCATCATCACCGTACTGTCCTTCGGGTGAGGAACTCCTAGGGCCCGATACTTAGGTCATCCAACCCTTCAAGCACGGCGTCCCAAAGGATAGCGCGTACCAAACTTCAAGCACTGCGCCCCGTCGGACACAAGTACCAAACTTCAAGCACGACTACCCCGTAAGGTAAATCGTACCAACTTCAAGGATCACGATAATCCCCTTGACGACCGTCATCGCCCCAGTTGTACAACAGTTGGCCAGCCACAAAGGCCCCTAAAAGGTAAAGGCCCATAACATACTTCCCATCCCTTAACCTTCATTCCCTAAGGAATATTGGCAGATTCGTTCGTTTGTGACTTTTGATATTGTCCAGACGGTCTATAAAAACTATCAAATAAAACCTAATCTAGACTCTCTAGTTTTAAATTTATAAAACCTAGACTCGACCTAAAACTAGACCACACAACCGGCAAGTGTACCGATCAATGCAATATAGCCTAACGAAGTCCGGATATCGAACCCAAAAGACACTGAATAACTAAATTAGACTCTAACTAGGACTTAATATGATTAATTGATTTGGGGGGTTTACTACACTAAAGATTAACTAAGAATGCAATAAACTAAGGACAATTCAAGCTATCAAGAGTAAACTAAAGATGAAATCAAGAATGGAGAAGTCACTACCTAGGTCGGAATCCTATGTGTAAAGCTCAACTTCTATCGGTTTTGGAACTAGGTTGGATCTGGGTTTCTAAAGATATAACACCTAAAAGATATCTAGTGGATTCCCGATCACTCTCGGTCTCGGGATGTGACCAGAAGACAACCTAAGGATATTAACTCACCAGATGATCGGATCACCTCTCGGGTATTTCCTACTATGACAAGTACCCTAATAAACGGATTACCTCTCAGTCTCACCGCTTACCATACACTCAAGGAATGCATGGGGTAGTTCTAGAATGGATACTATGATTCGGATAGCAACTATCACTAGACATCTAATACCAACTTCCTCTCAGACAGCTGACACTCGGATTCCTAATGATGAAGACTAAACGACTAATTCTCACTTCTCGGGTATTGAACTAGGACACACATTCACTTCTAATCAGTAATTAACTAGGTTTTCTATGGCTACTACGTCTAGACACCACTCTAACTCACAAACCCTAAAGTCTATGAACCAGAAACGAAGATCAAACTGGCAGACAACCACAATCAACGCAGAAAAGCATAATCAACCACATAATCAGAATTAAACATGCACTAACATCACACATAAACAAACTCAAACCTTTACTAAATCATAAATCCAACATTCAAATCCAAAAACCGAATAAAAATCGAAACTTTAACACATAATCATCATATTGACCTAGGTAGATCAAGGATCTAGCCTAGAATCATACTAAGAACATCTACACAGAAGCAAATAGCAAGATCCATAGGTTCAAAACACAAAATCAAAGATAAAGTTTGAATCTTTAAACCCTAGAATGCAACTACACAAACCCGGAATCCAAAAGCTTCAATCTTCAGCTTCAATTGACTTCCAAGCTCAAAATCGCCTCTTTTTCTTCCCTGGAACGGCTTAGAATCGAACTCTCTCCTAATGGCCGTTTAAATCTTTTTAATTTAGAAAATTAGGGTTTTGCGGAAAACGGCCCTCTCGCGTATCGCGAGAGAATGTTGACTGGATCCTCGCGTACCGCGAGGACCAAAATAGTCGGGCGCGTTTCTTGAATCCTCGCGTACCGCGAGAATTATTACACTCGTCTCTCGCGTACCGCGAGAGACCTAAATTTCAGAAAATTGTCTTTTGATATTTGGACTTTTCCGGGCTTCGTTTCTTCGCTCGTTTTCTTCACGTATTCTTCATTAATATTCCCGAGCTCCTACAAATAAGACCAACGACTCAAATGTACATAAAATTGACTCAAAACTAATATAAAACTACTTAGAACACATTAAAACAAAGGAATAAAGACGTGTGCTTTCGCACCCTATCAAATATCCCCACACTTAACCTTTTTTCGTCCTCGAAAAATCTGCAAATGGAATCATAACTGGCATCTAACTCAACAAACATAAATTTCAATTTTCAAAACATACTCACGTGTTAAAAAGCAACAATTAGTATTTCTGTCCGATTAAACCCAAGCACTAACTTTCAAGCCCCCGTTACGTGTTCTAAATCCATTTTATACAACATATCAATCAATCTATGTGACTCACACTTAGAAGTTACAGCTCTACCTAATCCCGTCTCAAGGTCATGTTTAGGCACGGATTAAACCATATAGATTTACCCTACCACGTTAAACTACTATTTACAGGTTTTTAGAAATCAGATGAAATCATGAATGAATGGATGATAATGAGCATAATAAGCAAAAGAACTTTCGTCTAGAGGCGTTTCAACCAAGTCACTATCCCGGAGGGTAACACATAGACTACATTCTATCAATGAAGCACATAAATCTTACTTAGGGGTGTATCCTCCAAGTCGCTATCCCAAAGGGTAACACATAAGCAAAACTCAGTATAGCTCATAAATTATGGAATAACATGGATTATGGAATGCGGGCGCCACCGAAACTCGGATTTATTCTCATAAAAAGAGAATGGTGTGCCATAAAAAATTTCAAAAACCTTTAAATTTTAACTTAATCGTGGTACCTATCACCCTATATTGACAGTTTCAGTATTACCATTACTCTAAGATGAATACCCACAAGATATCATGATTTTATTCCGTGATTAATCCTAAATAACACAAACAGGCTATTTAAGCTTTACTAGTTAGCTGGGTCTACCAAAACATCACTAATTAGACACGTTTTCAATTATTTAATCATTTAAAATCACAAATAGATCCAGTTCTACTATCATTTTCCAAATATATGCATTTATTTCCAAGGACATTTTTCAAATTTTTCAATTTTTTTTTTGTATTTTTGAATTTTTAAAGACACAAACTAAACAAACTAGACACTCACATCCCCACACTTGAAAGACACATTGTCCTCAATGTGAAGCAAAACAAAACTAAAAATAAAAATGCAAAAATAAAACAAGAAAAAAAAGAACAGGAATCGACTTAGCTGGTAATGTAGATGCAAACTAATATGCAGCTTCGTTCTTCCTTGTGTGTGCACCGTATAGCATTTCGGTCGCGGTTACACATCAGCTGTTGGGTTGCCTTTACAAGATAGTAACGGTAATCATCAAACCCGCCCGAATGGAGATTGAGTACGGGTGGGATGATAAACCTGCAAAATAAGACTAAACATACCCGCAGCATTAAACTGACTCAAATAATAACTCAACTACTAACTCAACTAGACACTTAAAAGACTCAAGATAGATAGATGCAGAGAAAACATACTCAACGTGTGGCAAACACATAGACATGAATACCACAGCAAGGTCGAACATCGGTCATAAACAGTTTCTAGTTTCCCATGGTCATGGTGGTCGGATGGTGGTAGGTGGGTGAATTAATGTGATGGATGATGGTGGTTAAAGGTGATGCTTCATGGTAGTGGTGGTACGAAGGTAGGTGATGAATAGTGGTGGTGAGTGAAAACGGGGACAGAAACGGGTACGGGAAACCATGGGAAACAAAGGAAATAGGGTGACACCAGCAGTCCCTCGCGTACCGCGTAAGTCGAAGGGGATATTCTTCGCGTACCGCGAAGGCCAAAAAGTTAGGCCGGCCGAGACTTTTGTCTCTCGCGTACCGCGAGAGATCTTCCTCTCGTTCTTCGCGTACCGCGGGAGGGTGTCGTTAACAGAAAGTTTTGAAGAATTTTCAAGTTTTATACTTAGAATATTTTTGGTCATTTAAGATCTTGTTTCACCCAAACTCACTAAAAACCTATCCCAAGCATAAAAACATATGTAACTATACCTGGGGCTTCATTCCCGACGATTTTCCTTACCGAATCAAGCATGGATTCCTGCAAAACTTGACACAAACAAAACACAAACCGAAAAACAAAGAAAAAGACATGGACTCATACCAATGAACGCACACAAACTTTACATCCCGGGCACTTGCCCAGGACTCAAGCAAACCTATCAGGAGGCTTCTCCTTGATCCTAACCGGTACCGCCTTCATCCTGCGCGGCCTCCGGGTCCTCCATACCTCTAGCAAACAACTACTACTCTCAAACATTAAACGCATATCACATGTAGCAATCCAGTCCTTCCACCACAACTTAAACCTACCCGGACCGAAGATAACATTGTTCAAATAACCGAGTGTACTGTCATCTTTACATATCCCCACACTTGGGGTTTGCTCCATCTTCAACTCTACCTCTCTCGACTCGCGGGTTCTCTTACGTGGTGGCCTAGATCTAGGGGGATTAGAATTAGGGGTCGGTTTTTCAACTCTCCCCTCAACACAAATAAGGGTGAAGACATGTGAAGGTTCAGGAATAGATATTTTCAGCGGTATGACCTCGTCACTCTCACCAGGATCATCATAGGGATCCTCCACAATCTCTACTAGCTTCCCCACACTTGGGGTTTTGCCTATGACCTCTTCAAACTCTGCCATCATCTCCAGCAAATCATCAGGCACCTCATCTCCATAATCGTCTGGCTCATCTAGCAATCCTTCTAACTCCAACGCCCAATCATATGGTTCTTCTATATTCGGGGCGGGTTCACCAACTTCTAACATCGGATCGGAGTCCCAATGGTGGTCTATGAAAGAGTCGAGCATGCACACGTAATGGCTGTGCTCGCCAACATCCTTCCCGGACTCTACAGCATTGAATGTAAGGACCTCATCCCCCACACGAAGTGTGAGCTTCCCGTCAAAGACATTAATCATCGCCTTTGCGGTCCGTAGGAACGGGCGCCCTAAGATGAGTGGGACCTTGTCATCCACCTCCATATCTAGAATCACAAAATCCACGGGGAAAACAAAATTGCCCACTTTCACTAATAGATTTTCCACTATTCCCCGTGGATACTTGACTGAGCGGTCAGCCAAGGAAATGCTCATGCGCGTTGGTTGTGGTTCACCTAGGTCCAGCTGCTTGTACAATGAATAGGGCATCAAATTGATGCTAGCGCCTAGGTCGGCCAACGCGTGGTGTAATGGTAGGTTGCCCAACAAGCACGGGATCGTGAACCGACCCGAATCAGACAACTTTTCTGGCAAATGATTTTGCACCACTGCCGAGCATTGCTCACCAAGTGAGACTCCAGAGACCTCCTCAAGTTTCTTCTTGTTGGAAAGAAGGCCTTTTAAGAACTTGGCATATTTGGGCATATGCTGGAGGACCTCTACAAACGGGAGATTGACCTTGAGTTGTTTGAACATATCAAGGAAGTGACCGTATTCCTTAGCATGTTTATGTGGCAACACACGTGTGGGATAAGGAATACGGCTCAGGTCAATCTCGGGGGACTTCATCTCCACCCCCTTCTTCTTCTCCTGTGCCCTCTTGGTAGGTATCTCAACTACTACTTCCTCCTCCACCGGCTCTTCTTCTTCTACTACCGGTGGGCTCTCATCTTCCTTCTCTATCATGCTCCTCGTCGAAACAGCATTCGACTCGGTCTCTTTTAGCATCCTAGCATCGATCTCAGCAAATCGAGCTTCCCAGTCAATCTTATTCACCTCCTCCACTGAGGGAATATTATGCTCCTTAGAGTGGGGGTCAACCTCTTCAACCACTTTACTCTCCACACTCTCTATAGACACGGCCATCACTGAAGCGTTCGGGCCCACAGAAGGGCTTCCTTGTCTATCATGTATGCTCCTAGCAATGTCTCCTACCGTGCGTTGCAAATCCTGGAACGCCGATTGCTGATTCTTCATCAAAGTGTCATGGCTATCCAGTCTTAGCCGAGCATCCTTGTTATTCTGCACCAGCTGGGCAAGCAACTGTGTCTGAGTCTCCATCATCTCCTCAATCCTTCGTGACCCAACAGTGCTCCCAGAACTCGCTCCTTCTTCTGCTCCTCCATACTGTTGCTGACGACCAGTGAATCCAGATCTCCATCCCGAACCAAAAGTATTAGAATTGTTGTAATTTCGGTTCTGGTATTGGTTGCCAGCATAGCTCACATGCTCTTGATTATTTACCGGGCAATCTCGGGTGTCGTGTCCTCCCCTGCACACCTGACACCTCAAAGCACTGAGCTTGAGCTCCTTTATCTCATTCGCCATCGAGGCGAGGGCAGCAGCCACGCTAGTATCAGGAGTGACCTGATGCACACCTCTAGGAGAAGAGGCGTGTGACCTAGCAGTAGGGATGGAATCCCTAACAGAACGTGGGTGCTGCTGTTCGGCTTGAGCGAAGCTCTCGAACATATCCTCGCACTCCTCAGGCTCGAGTCTATCCATGATATGGCCTCCTGCAGCTGTGTTGAACATTTGCTGCGTCTCGAAGGTGAGGCCATTATAGAACTTCTCCACTAGTGCCCAGTCAGGGAGACCGTGCTGGGGACATCGGCTCAACAGCGCGTTGAACCGCTCCCAGGCCATGTGGTAAGGTTCGTCGGGATCCATCCGAAACGAATGGATCTGGCCCCGAAGGCGAGCGGCCCTGGAAGGTGGAAAGTATTTCTTGAAGAACTTGGCTTCGAGATCCTCCCATGTGGTGATAGAATTGTCGGGAAGAGTGTCGAGCCAAGTAGATGCACGCCCAGAAAGGGAGAATGGAAAGAGACGCAAGTAGATTGCGTCCTTAGATACACCCGTGATATTAAATGTATCACATATCCGCGCGAAGCGGGACAAATGTCCGGGTGCATCCTCATCCTCGAGGCCATGGAATTGAGTGGCATGAGTGATCGTACTCATGACATGTGATGGGATCTGCCAAGAATTGGTGTTCGGTATAGTGGGGCGTGTGATCGAAGATCTCGCGCCCGTGACCCCCTCACTGGCCCTCTGGTGTACTGTACGCCTCGCTGGAGGATCAGCGTCGCCCATGATAGAAATTGGAACTGGGCTAGTAGAACGTACCTTAGATTTAACCAGCTCCTCTAAACGCTCCCGAAAGTCGCGGGTGCGCTCGTGAAGCTCTCGTTCGGGCTCTTGAAAAGCTGCAAAAGATGGTGATCCTTGCAAACGAGTATTGGGCATAAACAGAAAGACTCTAAGAAGGAAAAATAGAACAAAGACTCAAAAGAGAACAAAAGACTCAAATAAACCAAAAATCTAAAAAAGAACTAGTCAAAGCTAATATTGCTATTGCCAAGTGTCCCCGGCAACGGCGCCAAAAACTTGATATTGTCCAGACGGTCTATAAAAACTATCAAATAAAACCTAATCTAGACTCTCTAGTTTTAAATTTATAAAACCTAGACTCGACCTAAAACTAGACCACACAACCGGCAAGTGTACCGATCAATGCAATATAGCCTAACGAAGTCCGGATATCGAACCCAAAAGACACTGAATAACTAAATTAGACTCTAACTAGGACTTAATATGATTAATTGATTTGGGGGGTTTACTACACTAAAGATTAACTAAGAATGCAATAAACTAAGGACAATTCAAGCTATCAAGAGTAAACTAAAGATGAAATCAAGAATGGAGAAGTCACTACCTAGGTCGGAATCCTATGTGTAAAGCTCAACTTCTATCGGTTTTGGAACTAGGTTGGATCTGGGTTTCTAAAGATATAACACCTAAAAGATATCTAGTGGATTCCCGATCACTCTCGGTCTCGGGATGTGACCAGAAGACAACCTAAGGATATTAACTCACCAGATGATCGGATCACCTCTCGGGTATTTCCTACTATGACAAGTACCCTAATAAACGGATTACCTCTCAGTCTCACCGCTTACCATACACTCAAGGAATGCATGGGGTAGTTCTAGAATGGATACTATGATTCGGATAGCAACTATCACTAGACATCTAATACCAACTTCCTCTCAGACAGCTGACACTCGGATTCCTAATGATGAAGACTAAACGACTAATTCTCACTTCTCGGGTATTGAACTAGGACACACATTCACTTCTAATCAGTAATTAACTAGGTTTTCTATGGCTACTACGTCTAGACACCACTCTAACTCACAAACCCTAAAGTCTATGAACCAGAAACGAAGATCAAACTGGCAGACAACCACAATCAACGCAGAAAAGCATAATCAACCACATAATCAGAATTAAACATGCACTAACATCACACATAAACAAACTCAAACCTTTACTAAATCATAAATCCAACATTCAAATCCAAAAACCGAATAAAAATCGAAACTTTAACACATAATCATCATATTGACCTAGGTAGATCAAGGATCTAGCCTAGAATCATACTAAGAACATCTACACAGAAGCAAATAGCAAGATCCATAGGTTCAAAACACAAAATCAAAGATAAAGTTTGAATCTTTAAACCCTAGAATGCAACTACACAAACCCGGAATCCAAAAGCTTCAATCTTCAGCTTCAATTGACTTCCAAGCTCAAAATCGCCTCTTTTTCTTCCCTGGAACGGCTTAGAATCGAACTCTCTCCTAATGGCCGTTTAAATCTTTTTAATTTAGAAAATTAGGGTTTTGCGGAAAACGGCCCTCTCGCGTATCGCGAGAGAATGTTGACTGGATCCTCGCGTACCGCGAGGACCAAAATAGTCGGGCGCGTTTCTTGAATCCTCGCGTACCGCGAGAATTATTACACCCGTCTCTCGCGTACCGCGAGAGACCTAAATTTCAGAAAATTGTCTTTTGATCTTTGGACTTTTCCGGGCTTCGTTTCTTCGCTCGTTTTCTTCACGTATTCTTCATTAATATTCCCGAGCTCCTACAAATAAGACCAACGACTCAAATGTACATAAAATTGACTCAAAACTAATATAAAACTACTTAGAACACATTAAAACAAAGGAATAAAGACGTGTGCTTTCGCACCCTATCAACTTTCATAAAACTTCGCTTCTTTTACTTCAAAAACTTCAGTTAAAGCATTCGTACGTTTTATTAAAAATCATCCCTTCATTCATAAACACTTCGTAAACTTCATAAACTTCTTTTGGCAAAATATTTCATAAACACTTCCTTCAAAACCTTTCCTTCTAAAACATCGTTCATAAACATCATTTTATAAAACGTTACATACAACCTTCATAAACATCGTTTTATAAAATCGTCACATCGTTACGTATGCACACCAGCCCAAAAACATTATTAAAACATTTAAAAGAGGGCTTCTAGAACTCACCTTATACGCTAGTCTCGGTTGTCCTAATCAATGGCCCAACCACGTCACTTCCGATTTGAATTGTTTACAAAACACATGTATCAGACCTAACCTCGATTCACACCCTACTCAGCTGATATAGGCGAACTTAATGCTAAGTTCGCCTCCCCTGGCTTAGGCGAACTTATAAGCGAACTTAATAAGTTCGCTTACCCTGTGGCCAAGCGAACTTAACCCAGGCAAACATAAGAAGTTCGCTTACCTTGTGGCCAAGCGAACTTAACCTAGGCGAACATAATAAGTTCGCTTACCTTGTGGCCAAGCGAACTTAACCCAGGCGAACATAATCAGGCGAACTTGATAAGTTCGCCTCCACCAAGCGAACTTGACAGGCGAACTTGCTAAGTTCGCCTGCAACATCAGTCATCTTCCCCAAAAGTCCTGAAATTCGTGGATTTGGGCTCGGTTATGTCAAAACTTCAACTTTCTTTGCTCAAAACAACCGTTTTTCATTGTAGATACTAAACCTAAGCTTATACTTAAGTCTCATCCGGAAAAACGTCCTATTTTCACCCAAAACCCGAAAAACCCCAAAAACGAACAAAAACTCAGATTTAGGTCGGATCGTTACCTGAATCGAGCTTCTGATCTGGAGGTTTCCTTCACGAGTGCAAGAGACACGATCTGGTGCAATCTTGTGCGATTCCGTCACTTTCTCTCTCTACGGGTTTTCTCTCTCTAGAATTGTAAAGAGGAGAAGTGAAGAGGCTTTTTGCTCTTTATAGGGGAGACCTTCCCAAGCCCGGTTCGCGACTGACCCGGCCCGAATTCGGCCCGCTTGAACTCGCTAACTTTATTTTTCGTCATTTTGGGATGTTTTATGTAATGTACTAGATAATATGTAGGATAATTACACCAAGGTACCCTAAGGTTATAGACTATAGACTAAGAATATATGTTTCAAGTAATCCATGTAGTTTCAAATAGTTTCATGTAGTCCTTAGAATGTTGTAGTTCATGTAATTGTATCATGCAAACAAAATTGGATAGATATAGGTAAGTATGTGTATAAATGAGTATAGAGTGGAGTTCTTAACGAAAGCCACGAGTTAAACTCATTTTTGGGGACTCCTAGGTTATACTCTATGTCATGTGTGTCTAATAACCTAATTCTCTATAATCATGGATCTAATACCAATCTGTCACACCCCGGCCGGCGGCGGATTATACGCCGGGGCTGACGCGGTTGTTCATAAGCACATGATCATCTATTAAAAATAAAAATATTTATTCATCAAAATTAAATGTATTCGTTACAAGTAGAAATGGAAAAGAAAGAGTTCAAACATACCATAATTTAAATTCAATCTTTATTAAAGCTAGGTCCATAGTTCTATGTGATCATGTAGTGTCCTCAACTGGTGCACCTGAAACATGTGAGTAAATGTCAAATATAAGTAGTTGGTGAGTAAACATAGGTTTTGACACAAACAAAGTTAAGTATAGTTTTACAATTCAATATGTTCAAAGCATTTCTAAAGCATATATGTGAAAAAATATAAGGTTCCAAGCGTACAATTCAAACCTGATAATAGAAAACTATATACGCAATCCCACTGATTGCCATTTTAAAAAAAAGGGAGCAAAAAGATACTCCAAGTTATAGTTGATACCCAACAAAACCCGCCAAGGTTTTGTGATAAGTTGTAGTTTCAGATTTCCCTATAAATGATCATGTTAGGTACTACCTTAGGCTTGAGCTGCAAGTTAATGAATGTACTGACATGAACACATGTAATGGTCGCCAAGTAGTTTAAGATATAATCATAAAGATCAAACATAAGAACATGGATATTGAATTGTTTAATAGATAAAGCTGATGACATGTTTCACCCCAAAAGTAAAAACAGTAAAAAAGGGATATGTAAACTCACACTAGATTGGTAGCTTGAAATCACAAGTACGGGTAGTTGCACAAGTTTGTTTAGCTAACCACAAAGTTAACCTATGTTTTCGTTTATATATGTATCAATGACTTGCTCAAAAGATTTAAGTAGTAAGGGTTGAGCTAGGTTGAATCAGTGTGTATCTAGTTGTTGTGAATAATATGTTTGTTTAGTAAAGTGAATAATATGTTTGTTTAGTAAAAAAAAAATATGTTCATTGATAAAGGATTGTATACAAGTTTATATATATATATATATATATATATATATGTATATATATATAGTGTTTTTGTTTATGAAATAATGATTAAGCATTTAACTAGTTAAATAAAGTATACATTACAATTAATTAAATAGTTAAATGAATAATAAAGAGGGCATCAGTTATACTAAATAATTATGTATTAAAAATAGTTAATAGGGGTTTTAAATAAATTGATTATATAAATTCTTAATTAGAAATTAATAGTTTTTAATTCCCTAAAACGATTAAATGATTATTTAAAATTGTTAGGTTAACAATCTGGTTAATAAAAATATTCCCGAGTCTCGGGAGTTTTATAAAATAATTTTTATAAGAAAAATGGAGTTAAAATTCGATTTAAAAAGATTGTAGACCATAGGACTCGAACACGGGTCTGCTCGGAGAGGGGGCAAAGCACACAACCGCTAGACCAGGAGTCTAGTAGTGGTTACAAATGAAGTTTAAATTTATTTAACAGAGGGCCACAGGGGAGCCGGGTTCAACGCGCATTAAAAGGGAAAAATGAGGCGCGAGTCGTTTCGAACCCGCGACCACATCCCTGTATGTCAAACGCTTTAAACAGTGGACCTGGGCATATGCCTTGGTCATTTAACAGACGTAAAATATTTTTAACACCCAACCCTCTATCATCTTCTTTCCCAATTGTCCCCCATATGAACCCTAACTTCAAATCCACCCGATTCGTCCCGGATCAAACATGAAACCACAGGGCTTTCGTACCTTGGATCAAAGAGAAACTATTGAAATGAAAATTTGCAATGGCTACAGTATGAGAGAGAACGACCACGAGGCCAACGTCAGAATTCCTTGAACTCGTCGGAGTTTTAGAGGAGAATTGCGACGATTACAGAGATGTAGAAAGTTCTTGGCAAATGTAGGAAGGTGTGGGTTCATTTTTATAGGTCAATTTCATGTTAAATGCTCACATTGAAGTCGCAATTGATTGAGGACGTTTACGGGACGATTAGGCTTAAATTATTTGATTGTCGATGTAATTAGTTCGTTATGAACGGTCCTAGCTGTCGTATGATTGATTATACATGATTAAAAAAAGTTAAAACACACAAATTTGTGAAATAGGATTCGGATTTGAGAAGAAATCGTCCCTGTGGACTTTTCTGAGTCAAACATGGCGATTTTGAGGGTTCAAAACTAAATGGATTCCAAATTGAGAGGTCCAATTCATTAAAGGGGCTTTAATGGTTCGGGGGGGGGGGGGGGGGGGGGTTCAAACTAACCTGTTTTCTTTGTGTTTATAAAATAAATATGGTTTTGTTTCTTATAAAATCTGTAAAACTATAAGTTTTGAAATGTTTTATAAAGTTGTCAAATATATATATTTTTTTGTAAAGTTTATAAAACTGAACAATATTTGTTTAATTATAGATATTTTGGAGAAGGTAAATTCTTAATTTCTATAATTTTACTAATTGTATAAATGTCCATTTAATATGATTAAATGTACACTTATTTATATATATTTATAACAAAGGATATAAACACACCATTAAAGCTCATAAGTATTATTTTTATAAAATAAAAAAGTTGTGTCATTGATTTCTTTAGTATGACCCAATACATGTATATATATATATTCATATCTATATATTCGTACACATAAATACATGTGTATGATAAGAAAGTATATACCATGTAGATACATGGTTAAAAAGATTCATATGTTTACTTGTGTATATGTGTATATGTAAATATATTTACATATGTTCTGAAAAATATAGTATGAAATGTGGAGCTTGCAAATTTGAATTGTTATGCGTTTAAAATAATAATTAATGCGACATAATATGTTTGAACAAACACTAGATTTAAATGTTGTGTTATTATTGTATATAATAAAGTAAATAAAAAAAATATGGACGAAAAAATCATAGATGTTACATTGGAATTCCTTGTCAGGATGACCTCTGACAAGATTTCCCTTCACCAACCTGTTGATAGTTTTTACATTAACATGGCTTAATCTCCTGTGCCATAGAGCTGATTCATCAGCTGATGCCTTTGACAGAAAACAAGATACACTTCAAGATGGAGTGACCACCGTAAGGCCCCAAACCCGGGAGGCCTCACTTGTTGGATTTACTCATTTACAAACAGTTCTTAAACTTGAATATCAAAATAACGCAGCGGAAAATACTTCATTAAAACATAACCATTACATTGTTCAACATGCGGAAGCGTAACATAGTCTATTACATAAACATAACATAATCTAATCATAACGGGATGCCAGTCTTCATGTCATCCGGGTAACTCACCAAGCCTCCCAGTATCACCTTCCATCATCGTAACCTGCTTTAACCTGAATGTGCATACTAAAAAGTCAGCTACGCTGGTAAGTTCTAGTTTTAACATAAAACTTTAACTTCAAATAATTTGCCAAAAACATAACTTCACACTTCATTTAATAAAAAGCGCACATAAAATAATGCAATAACAAAACATAACACTTCATAAACATAAGTCAACGAACATATCGAATATGCGCCTTCTCGTAACCGTCAAATCCAAACGTCACATACTGGCTGAATAACCTAAAGATCACCACCACTAGGCCCATCAATCACTGTACTGTCCTTCGGGTGAAGAACTCCTAGGGCCCGATACTTAGGTTATTCAACACTACTTCAAGCACGGCATCACAAGGATGACACGTACCAAACTTCAAGCACTGCGCCCCGTAGGGCACAAGTACCAAACTTCAAGCACGACTACCCCGTAAGGTAAATCGTACCAAACTTCAAGGATCACGATAATCCCCTTAGCGACCGTCATCGCTCCAGTTGTACAACAGTTGGCCAGCCACAAAGGCCCCTAAAAGGTGAAGGCCCATAACATACTTCCCATACCCATAACCTTCATTCCCTAAGGAATATTGGCAGATTCATTCGTTTGTGACTTTCGTAAACATTCACTTCCTTTACTTCAAAACTTCAGTTAAAGCATTCGTACGTTTTATTAAAAATCATTCCTTCATTCATAAACACTTCATAAACTTCTTTTGGCAAAATATTTCATAAACACTTCTTTCATAACCCTTCGTTCCAAAACATCGTTCATAAACATCATTTTATAAAACGTCACATACAACATTCATAAACATCGTTTTATAAAATAGTCACATCGTTACGTATGCACACCAGCCCAAAAACATTATTAAAACATTTAAAAGAGGGCTTCTAGAACTCACCTGATAAGCTAATTTGGGTTGTCCTAAACAAGGTCCCACAACGTCACTTCCAATCTGAATTGATTAGTTAAATACACATCAGACCAATACCGACTCTAACGGTTTAACCATTCTAAACATACTAACTTTACTTAACCAGACTGATGCCTGCACACTTAGCAAGTGCGCACGGACTTATTCTTGCGTACTTAATAAGTGTGCAGACTTTGCTTCATGCGTACTTGATAAATACGCAGTACCTGCTTCATGCGTACTTGATAAGTACGCATGACCCTCTTCATGCGTACTTGATAAGTATGCAGGATCCTCTTCTTACGTACTTGGTAAGTACGCAGTACCTGCTTCATGCGTACTTGATAAGTACGCACGAACTGCTTCTTTGTAAAAACCCTAACTTTCGCCTTCGGGTCTGATCACGTCAAGATGCCGAACTTTTTTACTTCAAAACTTTTTCTTTCCATTAAGGAACTAAAATCTATGTTTATCTTTCAGTTTTATCCGTGAAAACGTTACCTTTTCACCCAAAACCTGAAAAACCCAAAAACGAACAAAAACTCAGATTTAGGCCAAATCGTTACTTGAATCAAGTTTCTGATCCGGAGGTTCTTCTCACGAGCTCTGGAGCAACACACTTCTCAAATATCGGGTCGATCCACCAACTTTCTCTATCTACGGTTTCTCTCTCTAGAAGTTGCAAATGAGAGAAATGGGTGGTGACCTTGGCTATTTATAGGGGAGGCTCCCCTTCCAACCCGACGGCCCATCCGACCCGACCCGACATGCCTCGTTCGTTTATTCCGTTATTATAACTGTCTTTTTATTTTTGGGATGTTACAACCTCATTCATGTCAAACACATATAGGTTATCTTTTCTTTGAGCAGTTAATAGAATCTTCTCTAGAGGGGGTTTGCTTAAACCAAGGGAGAGCACAAAGCATTCTTTGTCCGTAAAAAGCGTCCAATGCTTTTGATCATAGACCTGAGACACACTCATGAGATTGAATTCCAATTCTTTGACAAAATTTAGTTTTTCAATGCTCATTCTTTCATTGGACACAGTTCTTTGTCCAGTTATAGATCCTCCCTTTGAATCACTCCTAAAGGTAAAATATCCTCCATATAAATGTCTGAAGTTGGAGAGGATGGACCTGTTGCCGGTCATGTGTCTGGAACAATCACTGTCTACAACCCAGGTGTTATCCTTGAGACCTGGTTGTCCCTGCACATGAGAGAGATCTAGTTAGAAGGAGGAACCCAAGAACTTTACAGACTTGGGTGAGTGTGTCTTTGGACCAAAATCATCAGTATGCTTGCATTCAATGGACCCAATTATAATGCTTTGAGATACAGAAGCTGTGGATTTGGCTTTCCATTATTGGGAAGGTTTTCCAGAGCTTTTCACTATATCAGCAGCAGATGTGGCTTTGGCAACTGATAGCTTTGGCTGATCAGCAGCAGTTTTGGTAGCTGCGGAAGTCTTTGACTGATGAGCAGCAAACTTTATTGGTGTTGATGGCTTCAACTGGTCAGCAGCAGATTTGATTGCTACTGAATACTTTGGTTTGGGATTCTTTAGCTTCAAATGATCAGCAACATTTTTGCAGAATGCTGATTGTTCAACAGATACATGCTTCTCCTTCTTTAGCTTTCTATTAAAAGTGGGTTTCTCTATGGAAGTTCTTCTATAGATTGGCTTCTGTTTTGGAGTAGCTTGAACTGCTGTGGAAGCTGGTTGAAAAATATGGTTGAAGGGATTGAACTTACAATCTGCGGAAAAGTGGTCTTATTCACCACATATGATGCATGATTGTTGAACTTTTGGGAGCTGCTTTCTTGGAGGAGAGAGAGACTTTCTGAAGTGAGATGTCTTGGCTTCATAGATTCTTACCTTCTTGTTCTTGTTTGTTTTCTCAAAAGCATGTTGCTTGAGATTTCTTTGCTGCTGAAGGTAGTAGAAGAAGGTGCTGGCAGTGTGATTGTATTTACCACAGAAAAAACATGATTTAGTCAGTTTGTCCCTTTGAAAGTACACATAGTCCTTTCTTTTGAACAGATCTTTAAAGTTCCAGGGATGAGCTTTGTTGTGCTCAAAGGTGGCTTCCTCTAATATTTTCTAAACATATGGAGCTCTCTCTACAGGTGCATGACAGATGTCAAACACCTTCTTGGGTTTGATGTTTTGATTTGCTGGGAGATTAGTGGAGGTTGAGGATTGACGCTTTTCTACAACTAACTTTCTTCCTTCAAAAGGATAGCTAATTTTTTGGTGAGATGAGGTACTGGTATTGAGTGAATGAAGGGGCTAGGACCATATGTTTGTATCACTTTACCAGACTTGGTGGTTTGGAGAATTACTTCATTTGTGGGAAGTAATGGAGCTTCACTGGTTTTAGTAGAATCTGAGCATGTGGACTCAGACTCAGATGAGGTAGTGCATTCTTGCACAAATGACTCTTCTTTTGAAGGATCAAGATTTTGGTTGGCTAAGTCAAGGTTTGAGAGGTTGAAGTTTGGTTCGTGGATGGCTACATAGTCAGCAGGTGGAGGTACAACTTTGTAGGGCTTTTCAGCTTGGAACCCAGGACCAGCTGTCACCTTTTCATGAATTTGAGCATCCAAAAGTCTTTGCAGCTTTTTGGATGCAAACTCATACTTGTCAATATGAACTTTTTGGTCTGCCAACTCAGCTCGTGTAGCTTTTAACTTAACCAATAGATCATCAATTTGAGTTTCAAGATTTGTTTGTTCATGTTTTAATGATGAAATATCTTTCTTTAGACAGTTATTCTTTTCTTTTTAACTGTTTTCAACCTTTTTGAATTCAGATTTCATTTGGTGAAACTCTTCATTTTAATCTATAAGGTTTTGGTTATGATTTATGTATCCTAGAACCTTATCAATACAAGCTTGAGTACAAAGATGTTCATATACTTGAGGTGGTATCTCTGTTGTGTCTGCCATGAGTGCTTGGTTGTTGGTAGGAAGATCTTCATACTGAAAGTTCCAGTCAAAATTAGTTGTTCCAACAACTGCACATGCTGCAGTTTGAGCAGGAGGAGTGTTGCCTTGACTTGCTTGACTTTGATGAGCTTGTCTTGATTGTGCAGCAGCTGGGTTTGCCTTTGGTGCCTTGCATTCTCTGGAAAAGTGACCAAGTTGGTTACAGTTGTAACATCTTAGCTTACTTTTGTCTAAACCAACTCTAGTGTTAGAGTTGTTGCTTGGAATGGGTCTTCCAGTTCTACAGTAGAACCGTTTAGCTCTGAGAGAAAGCATGGCGTACGAGTGTTGTATGTCCATTTCTTCTAAGTCATCTGGATGAAAGCATTCGAGATCTTCTTTGATGAAAGACATGTTTCTAGGATTTTCAGAGACAAAAGCAGCTGAGTTTGTTTGAGGTGGAGCTTCAAGAAGAAATGGTGAATTGTTTGATTGTGAGTTGGGAGTCTGAGGATGGGTAACAATGGGAGGATAATAGTTGTTTGAACTGGGAGATGAGTGGTCAGAGTGTAGTGCAGAAGAAGTAGTGGTGGATGATGGGGCTGTTGAATGACCTGAGCTTCTTTGTTTGGCTTGAATCATTTCTAATTCATATGTCTTTAGCATGCCAAACAGCTGTCATTTGCAGAGTTTTCAAGTTTTCAATCCTTCTAATTGACACTGTATAGAGTGACTTGGAAGAGATCTGATAAACTTTTTGAGAATGTCTTCATTCTCCAGCTTCAATTTAGAGCACTGTAGCTCTCCCACAAGATAGGTGTACCTTTTGTACAGAACAGTAAGAGACTCACCTTCCTTCTAGACAAAGGTTTCATATTGTTGCTTTAGGATGTCTCTTCTATTCTCCTTCACCTCTTCTGATCGAGCAAACACCTTCTCAAGAGCTTCCCATAGCTCATTGGCAGTCTTGTATTCTCTGAAGTTATGAAAAAAAGCATTTGGCAAACACATCTGTATGGCTCCCAAGGCTTTGAAATCTACCTCCATCTTCTTGATGTCTTCTTCAGAGTATTTTGAAGCTTCTTTGGGAACAGATGGATCTCCGGAATCAACAGAGGCCACCATGGGTACATAGGGACCCTCCATTATGGATCTCCACATTCCATATTCTTGATAACAGAAAAAGTTTTCCATTATGTTTTTCCACATGTCATAGTCTTCTCTAGACACCAGTGTTGGTGGTCTGTTGAGGCTTCCAGTATCATCGAATCCAGTGTTTTGTGCCATGCTTCTGGAAAGATGGTTTTTAGAAAAGAGATAGTAATGAACAGAACCAGAGAGTGATTAAACAAGTGTGAGTTTGTTTAATCTGAGAGCCAAAGCTCTGATACCACTTGTAGGATTAGTGTTTACAAGATAGTTCTGCTCTAGTTAAGATTGACGGAAACAATAACAACTAAGCAATGTATACAAGAAACAAAGATAATACTGATAAATGCAAAGTGTATTAATCTTAAATGTTTACAAGTTACAGAGAAAACTCTAAGGAATTACACTTGTACAAATGGAAGATACAATACATATAAAGGAACTTAGAATCAAGACAGACCCTTGATTCTAAGGATCAGATCAAACGCAAGCCGTTAATCTTTGACAGTTACAAGTTACACTACAATTGGTAGACAACTAAAAGACAAGCTGCAACAAACAGTAATGTTCAGGTCAAAAGTCTTCTTAGGAATCTTTGCAGGATACTTCAAAAGTAGTAGCTTTGTCTTTAATCATCTGCACCAATAACATTCCTTCTGCTGATAGATGTGTCAGTGTTGTAGCAGAGGTGTCAGTAGCAAAGTCAAAGCTACAGATAATTTGCCTATCAGCAGCATCAAGTGTTTGATGCTGCTGAGAAGCATATCAGCAACAACTTTGAACTTCAGCAGATAAGGCTATCCGTAGCATAGTTGTGCATCAGCAAGAGAACACAACTATCCGCAACATTTAGACTTATCCGCAGTAACTTGTCGGTCAGCAGCAAAATTGTTGAGTCCGCAGCATATGTACTTAGAGAATTTTGTAGCCATCAATGTTTATCTCTACAAATGGAATGTACAATTACATAAGAAATGTGATTTCTTCCCCTTTAATGAATTACATTCTTTAGGGAAGGGGTGTTTTTTTTTCATTCTATCAAGTAATGGAATGAATTTTTTCAATTAATTACCCGAACCTGGGCCTGACCCAAACAATAACCCATGATCTAATCTATGACCCG
Organism: Smallanthus sonchifolius; assembly: GCA_023525975.1. Lineage (NCBI taxonomy): Eukaryota > Viridiplantae > Streptophyta > Magnoliopsida > Asterales > Asteraceae > Smallanthus > Smallanthus sonchifolius. Next base: position 26,774,579 of record CM042043.1, read on the forward strand.
ACCCATGACATGAACCATGACCTGACCCATGCCCCGTCCCATGACGCAAACCATGACCGACCCATGACCCGACATGACTCGACCCATGACCCAAACCATGACCCGACCCATGACCCTACCCATGCCCGAACCGTGACCGATTCATGACCCACCCATGACCCTTGTCACACCCCCAAATTCATTTACTTAATGAATAAATAAATTAATTAAGGTTACCACGATTGGTAACAATACACAACAGCGGAAGCTAAAGTAAAGACTTTTATATCTTGAACACCATTACAAATACTAAAATAAGCTAGTACAATGTCCTAAAAACATATTGATCAAAACCGTCTTGAGGGTTGACAATTATGCTTCTTCGGCTTATAGGGTTTAATCCAAATGGCTAACCTATTCCAACCGTGCCATAACTATGTGTTACCTGAAAAACATACTTAATAATGTCAACAAAAATGTTGGTGAGTTCACATGTTTAGTTGTTCAATGTAAAGTAGTTTTACTTGAAAACATTGATATCATGTACAAGACCATAATATAAAATCGTTTTCCTCAAAAACATGTGATAACTTCAGAGTCATAAAGTGAAAACAATGAAAAGGTTTACATGGCCATATTATGAAACCGTTTTCCAAAAAAAAACCGATGATAACCTCATAGTCATAAACTGAGTCGTTTTTCCAGGGAAAACATCTGATGACTTAATAGTCATAAAATGATTCTTTTTCCCAATCAAATAGTTCTCATAGATCCAATTGTTCACAAATTGTTTCAAGTGTGTATATGATAAACAAAACAAGTAATGTTGACCTATTTGTAATCTAACTAGCTTTACAAACAATATGTTCATACATGAGGCATAACCAAACCATGACTCGGTGAATGCCCCTTCCTCGTTCCTCACGATTATGTTTTAAGACTATGCGGCCATTCGACCCTCCAAGTTGTTGGTTAGCGCGACTAACCATGACCGGAGGCGTCACCCCCATTAGTACTATTCATAGAATCCCAGGCTATCCATAGCTAATGGTTATTAAATGTGTTGTTGTTACAGGGGACTTTACGGGCCCTAAATGTGTTCACTCATGCAAACATAATGTAAGGCTCCAAATCCTGGGAACCCGACACGTTGGTATACTGATGTCGTCCAGACGGTCTATATAAAAACTACTAAAACCTAACCTATACTCCTAAGTAATAAAAGGAATACCCTCTAACTAAACTGCACTGACAGGCAAGTGTACCTATCGAGTGTAGCACACCTTAACGGTAAACCGGAATATAGAACCCTAGAGACACTATGAATAACAAAACTGATTCTGACTCGGACTAAATATTTGATTGATTAGGGGGTTTACTACACTAAGGATTGTCACTAAAAAATTCATTAAACATGGTCAACTCAACTATCAAGACAAAGACTAAGGTGCAATCAGGATTAGGAAGAACACTACCTAGGTCGGAATCATACTTGTAAGGCACAACTTCTACCGGTTTTGGAACTATGATGGATCTGGGTTTCTAAGGATGACAATATAGATTACCAAGTGGATCCTTAATCACTCTCAAGGTGTCACCAACTAGACTACCTAAAGTGTACTAAACTCACCAGATGGTCGGATCACCTTTCAGGTATTTCCAACTACGACAATGTACCCAAATGAACAAATTACCTCTCAGTCTCACTATGCACAATACATTCAAGGAATGCACGGGGTAATCATAGGATAACCACTATGAATCAAAATAGCAACAATCACTAGACACCTACACCAACTTCCCCTCAAACGGTTGACACTCGGATTCCTAATGAAGAAGACTAAACGACTAATTCTCACCTCTCGGGTATTGAACTAGGAGAACACTCAACTCTAATCTGTAATCAATGACAACTCCCATGGTTACTACGTCTAGCAAACCACCAAAATCACAAACCCTAAGATCTATTACCTAGATACGCTAATTGTACTGGCAGACAACCACAATCAACGCATGGAATTATAATCAATCACACAATCAAAATTAGAGCATGCATATACATCATAATAATTAACTAAGATCGTTTACAAAATCATAAAACATCATTCAAATCCAAAAACCGATAAAAGTTACAAACTTTAACAAGTATTCATCATTAACCTAGGCAGTATTAAAGTTTTAGCCAATAATCATTCTCAAAACTACCATAACAGAAGTATTTAAGCAAAACACTGGTTCAACCACAAGATTCAGACATAAAGTAGAAATCTTGAAAACTGAATAAGCTAGAATTAACAAACCCGGATCCAAAGCTTCAACCTTTAGCTTCAAAATTGCTTCCTATGCCCAAAATCACCTCTGGTCTTGTTCTAGACGGCAATAAAATCAAGCTCCCTTGATAATGTGACTCAAATTCTATTTAATTTGAAACTAGGGTTTTTTTCTCGGATTACGGGTCTCTTGCGTACCGTAAGAGACTGGCTTAGTTCTTTCGCGTACCGCGATAGACAAAATAGTCGCAACCTGATTTTGTTTTCCTCGCGTACCACGAAGTTCTTACCACCGGTCTTAGCGTACCACAAAGACTTGAAATTTCCCATTTTTGACTTTTGTTTCTTGGGCTTCATTCTCTGTTCGGTTTCTCCCGGTTTTCACTTGTAATTATCCCGAGCACCTGTAAACATAACAAAGACTCAAATCTATACAAAAACGACTAAAAACGAATAGAAAACTAATTAAAACGACATGAAAACATAGGAATAAATATGTGTGCTTTGCACTACATCAAACATCCCCACACTTAACCTTTTTTCGTCCTCGAAAAAGTCTATAATGGAATCATAACCGAGATCAAACTTAACAAACATCAATTATTCAATTAGCAGTTCAATATACTCACGCGTTAAATAGCAACAATCAGTATTTATGTCCGATTAAACCCAAGCACCAGCTATCTAGCCCCCGTGATGTGTTCTAATTCCAATTTATACAACAATCAATCCATCTATGTGACTCACACTTAGAAGCTACAGCTCTACCTAATCCCGTCTCACGGTCATGTTTAGGCACGGGTTAAACCATATATTGCCCACCACGTTAAACTATGATTCACAAGTTTTTAGAAATCAATGGATTATGGAACGAATGGAATGAGTATTATGAAACATATGAATCAACCTCACCTAGACGTGCATCTCCCAAGTCACTGTCCCGGAAGGTAGCACATAGGTTGCAGTCTATCAATTAAGCACATAAGAATCAACCCATAGGCGTATCCATAGCGTCATTATCCCCATGGGAAACACGTAGGTTAATCTTATTTATCTAAACACTGATCACTCAAACCCCAACCCATGGGTGTATCCACAGAGTCACTATCCCCATGGGAAACACGTAGGTCAAGACTCGAGTTTTCAGCTTATTAATTACACTCATTATTAGATGGAATTATAGATGCAGACGCCACCCAACTCGGATTTATTCTCATAAAAAGAGAAATGGTGTACTGTGAATAGTTTTCAAAAACCTCTAAATATTAGCTTAACGTAGTACCTAATACCCTATATTGACAGTTTCAGTATTACTGACACCCTAAGATGAGTACCCACAAGATTTCATGATTTTAGTATGTGATTAATCCTAAGTAACACTGACGGGCTATTTAAGTTATTCAAGCTGGCTGGGTCTACCAAAACATCACTAATTAGACGCGTTTTCTATTATTTAAATCATTTAAACTCAGTTGTACTATCATTTTCCATTTATTATGCAAAAACTTTTGATTTCAAAGGACATTTTTTCAAAATTTTATAATTTGTTTTTTTGGATTTTTATAAAGACACAAACTTAGACTTTAACACTCACATCCCCACACTTGAAAGACACATTGTCCTTAATGTGAAGCAAGACACAACTAAAAATAAAAATGCAAAAATAAAAGCAGGAAACAACTTAGCTGGTAATGATTATGCAAATAAATGCGCAGCTTCGTTATTCCTTGTGTGCACCGTATAGCATTTCGGTCACGGTGGCACACACTATTGGGTTGCCTTTACAAACTAATAGAAGCATCAGTCCCACTCGAATGGAGATTGAGTACGGACAGGACGAACAATACCTGCAAAATAAACCTCACAACAAACCCACAGCATTATACTGACTCAAATAAAACACTCAAACTGACTCACTAAGACTCTGGATAGAATGGAAGGAAACGTACCTGATGCGTGGCTATCACATAGACATGAGTGCTACAGCAAGGTGAATCATCGGTGATGAATTGGTTCCCAAGTTTCCCATGGTCATGGTCAGTGTATGAATGAAATGAATGGATGATGGATGACAATGATGGATGATAGATGGAGTGATGATGATGTATGAATGAAGTGGTGGATATTTGTTGGATATGATGGTGGGTGATGAATGGTGTGGGAGACCATGGGAAAACAAACGAATAAGGGTTGATCCATGTTGCCCTCGCGTACCGCAAAAAGCTAAGCCGGTACACGAGGGATTTATTTACTAGCCGGCTTACATCTTTTGTCTCTCGCGTACCGCGAGAGACTTGGGTGCAAATGTCGTGTACCGCGAGGGAATGTTAAACACAAAAAGTTAAGAGATTTTTCACTTTTTATACTTAGAATATTTTTGTCCTCTTAAAAATCTTTTTTTCCCAAATTCTTAAAAACCCTGTTCCAATGATCAAAACCAATGTAAAACATACCTGGAACTTCGTTCCCAACGATTTCCCGTGCCAAATCAAGCGCGAATCCCTGCAAGGCGTGACACACACAAACACACAATACCGAAAAACACATAAAAGGCATGGACTCAGACCAAAGAAATGCACACAAACTCTACATCCCAGGTACTTGTCCGAGATTCAAACAAACCTATCAGGAGGCTTCTTCTTGATCCTAACCGGTACCGTATTCATTCTACGCGGCCTCCCGGTCCTCCACCTCAACCATAATCTATCCAACACCATATAACAACTGTAGCCACCACTCAGGTCCTTCCACCACAACTTATATCTACCCGGTCCGAACATGATAATAACTAAATACCCTAGTAGATTCTTACCCCTCGACGTCCCCACACTTGAGGTTTTCACTCTCTCTAACTCACATACATTTCTCAATGCACGAGTTCTCTTACGGGGTGGCCTAGACTTAGGGCAACTGGAACTAGGGCTCGACTCACGGGTTCTACCCTCAATATTGAAAACTGTGACCGGTAGAGGCTCAAGAATAGGTATTTCTACTGGTACCACCTCTACCCTCTCAACCGGACCATCATGATCTTTTAAACTCTCCACCAAGGGTGTATCGCAGATTATCGACCCTACTTGCGCTAATATGTCATTCAAACTGTAATCATTATCGCCAACACCTAGAAACGAGGATCCTACCACTTTCCTTTCAAACTCCTCCGACCAATCCGGAGGCTCCTCTATCATCCTTCCTACAGCTCTATCAACAACATCCGTTATTGGATTAGAGTCTCGATGGTCATCCATGGTGGCGTCAAGCATGCACACGGAGTGGGTATGCTCACCAACAACCTTCACAGACTTAATGGCATCAAATATGATCAACTCACCCCCACACGAAGTGTGAGTTTCCCATCAAAGACATCGATCAATGCCTTAGCGGTACGTAGGAACGGGCATCCTAGGATGAGTGGGAATCTATCATCCACTTCCATATCAAGAATAACGAAATACACGGGGAAGACAAATTTGCCTACTTTCACTAACAGGTTCTCCACAATTTCCCGTGGATACTTGACTGAGCGGTCAACCAAGGATATGCTCATGCGCGTCGGCTGTGGTTCACCTAGGTCTAGCTGCTTGTACAGAGAATAGGGCATCAGGTTGATGCTAGCACCTAGGTCGACCAACGCGTGGTGTAAGGGCAAACTGCCTAGGAGACATGGGATCGTGAAGCGTCCCGAATCTCCCAGTTTCTCTGGCAGCTTGTTCTGCACCACTGCAGAGCATTGTTCACTAAGTGAGACTTTAGAGACCTCCTCGAGTTTCTTCTTGTTGGAAAGAGAATCTTTAAGAAACTTGCCATATTTCGACATGCGCTGAAGGGTCTCAATAAGTGGAAGATTGACCTTGAGTTGTTTGAACATGTCAAGGAAGTGACCGTGTCCCCTAGCTTGCTTAAATGACAGCAAACGTGTTGGGTAGGGAACACGAGTTAGGTCAATCTCGTGGGTCTCATCTCCTCCCCCTTCTTCTCCTCCTCTGCCCTTGCGACAAGTTTTTCAACTACAACTTCCTCGTCTACCTGCTCCTCGGCCATCTTGGCATCGATCTCAATGAATCGAGCCCTCAAGTCAATTTTCTTGACCTCTTCAGGTGACAGAATATTGTACACACTGGAGTGGGAATCATCCTCTACAACCTCTTTCTCTTCCACACTCCTAACCGACACGGCCTTCACTAAAGCGTTGGAGCTTGAAGATGGACCTCCCTGTCGATCTTTCAAGCTCTTAGCAATGTCCTAAACCATGCATTACATATCATGGAAAGCGGACTGTTGGTTGTCCAATCTCTGCCTACCTTCCCTGTCCCACTGGACCAGGTGGGCAAGCATCTGTGTCTGATTATCGATCATCTCCTTTATCGCATTCATGTTAACACTGCTTCCCGAGCTAGCTATTGTATCTCCTCTTCCATTCTGCTGATACTGTTGGCGACCATTAAACACCGTTGGGTTGTTTCTAGATCTCCATCCCGAGCCGAAAGAATTGTAGTTGTTATGCCCTCGATTCTGGTACTGGTTGCCAACATAGCTCACCTGCTCTGGATTATTGACCGGACAGTCCCGGGTGTCGTATCCTCCCCTTCACACTTCACACCGTTAAGCACTGAGCTTCAGCTCCTTGATCTCGTTAGCCATAGCAGCGAGGGCAGTAGCCACGCTAGAATCAGGAGTGACCTGATGCACACCTCTGGAAGATGAGGTGGATGATCTAACACTAGGAATGGAAGTCCTAGTAGATGGATGCTGCTGTTCGGCTTGAGCGAAGCTCTCGAACAATTCCTCGCACTCAGCTGGCTTAAGTCTATCCATGATATGGCCTCCCGCAGCTGTGCTGAACATTTGCTGCTTCTCAAAGGTGAGATATTGTACAATTTCCTCACTATCGCACAGTCAGACAGACCATGCTGGGGACATCAGCTCAACAGCGCGTTGAACCGCTCCCAGTCCATGTTATAAGGCTCGTCGGGAGCAATCCGGAAGGAGTGGATTTGATCCCTTAAGCGAGCTGCCCATGGATGGTGGATAGTACTTTTTGTAGAACTTGTCTTGAACATCCTCCCAAGTGGTAATAGAGTTGTCCCGGAGGGTGTCAAACCAAGTGGATGCACGCCTAGAGAGCGAGAATGGAAAGCCACGTGGGTAGATAGCATCCTTAGACACACCCGTGATATTAAAGGTATCACATATACGAACAAAACAGGACAAGTGTCCGGGTGCATCCTCATCCTCAAGGCCATGGAACTGAGTAGCATGAGTGATTGTACTCATGACATGTGATGGGATCTGCTAAGAATTGGCGTTTAGAATGGTTGGCCGGGTGATCGAAGATCTCCCCCTAGTGACCCATCACCGGCCCTCTGGTGTACTATACAGCTCATTGGAGGATCAGCGTCGCCCACAGTAGGAAATGCAACTGGTTTTTGCACAGCTCTTTCAAATGCTCCCAGAAGTCGCAGGTGCACTCATGAAGCTCTCGCTCGGGCTCTAAGAAAGCAGAATACGTTGGTGATCCCTGCGAGCGAGTATGGTGCATAAACATAAAGACTCAAGATAAGAAGAAGCAAAAGACTCAAATACAAAAAACTCGATTCTAAGTTAGACACACAAGAAGGCACATAGGACAAGCGCACATAACAGACTCAAAGAGCACAAACTAAACCAAAAATCAAACAAAGAAGTAGTCAAAGTCAATATTGCTATTGCCAATTGTCCCCGGCAACGGCGCCAAAAACTTGCTGTTGTCCAGAAGGTCTATATAAAAACTACTAAAACCTAACCTAGACTCCTAAGTAATAAAAGGAATACTATCTAACTAAACCACACTGATAGGCAAGTGTACCTATTGAGTGTAGCACAGCTTAATGGTAAACCGGAATATCGAACCCTAGAGACACTATGAATAACAAAACAGACTCTGACTCGGACTAAAGATTTGATTGATTGGGGGGTTTACTACACTAAGGATTATCAGTAAACAATTCAATAAAAAGGTCGACTCAACTATCAAGACAAAGACTAAGGTGAAATTAGGATTAGGAAGAACACTACCTACTTCGGAATCCTACTTGTAAGGAACAACTTCTACCGGTTCTGGAACTATGATGGATCTGGGTTTCTAAGGATGACAAATATAGATTACCTAGTGGATCTCCAACCACTCTCAGGGTGTCACCAACTATACTACCTAAAGTGTACTAAACTCACCAGATGGTCGGATCACCTCTCAGGTATTTCCAACTACGACAATGTACCCTAATGAACAAATTACCTCTCAGTCTCACTATGCACAATACATTCAAGGAATGCATGGGGTAATCATAGGATAACCACTATGACTCAAAATAGCAACATTCACTAGACACCTACGCCAACTTCCTCTCAGATAGTTGACACTCGAATTCCTAATGACGTAGACTAAACAACTAATTCTCACCTCCCGAGTATTAAACTAGGAAGAACACTCAACTCTAATCAGTACTCAATGACAACTCCTATGGTTACTACGTCTAGCAAACCACCAAAATCACAAACCCTAATATCTATGACCTAGATACGCTAATTGAAATCGCAGACAACCACAATCAACACATGGAATTATAATCAATCACACAATCGAAATTAGAGCATGCATATACATCATAATAATTAACTAAGATCATTTACAGAATCATAAAACATCATTCAAATCCAAAAACCGATAAAAGTTGCAAACTTTAACAAGTATTCATCACTAACCTAGGCAGTATTAAAGTTTTAACAAATAATCATTCTCAAAACAACCATAACAGAAGTATTTAAGAAAAACATTGGTTCAACCACAAGATCTATACACAAAGATGAAATCTTGAAAACCGAATAAGCTAGAATTAACAAACCCGGACCCAAAGCTTCAACCTTTACCTTCAAAAATGCTTCCTATGCTGAAAATCGCCTCTAGTCTTGTTCTAGGCGGCAATAAAATTGAACTCCCTTGATAATGGGACTCAAATTCGATTTAATCTGAAACTAGGGTTTTTTCTTGGATTACGGGTCTCTCGCGTACCGCGAGAGACTGGCTTGGTTCTTTCGCGCACCGCGTCAGACAAAATAGTCGCGTCCTGATTTTGTTTTCCACGCGTACCACGAAGTTCTTTCCCCTACCGCGAAGACTTGAAATTTCCTATTTTTGACTTTTGTTTCTTGGGCTTCATTCTCGTGCTCGGTTTCTCCCAGTTTTCACTTGTAATTATCCCGAGCACCTATAACATAACAAAGACTCAAATCTATATAAAAATGACTGAAAATGAATAGAAAACTAATTAAAACGACATGAAAACATAGTAATAAAGATGTGTGCTTTGCACTAAATCACATACACGTAAGCACAGTAGTAAATGACATCAAATAAACTCAATAAATGCAGTGAAAAACAAACAGTCAACAGTGGTCAATGACCCAAATCCCAAACATAATCCAATCAAGTATTAATAACTAAATGGTTCATCAACGTAACGGGAAATAAATGTCATCACGACGATCATGGTAACCAAACGCCATCCAGAAGCCGTCAGCTCACACTTTCTCTTTACTTTAAATACATGCTAAAAGTCAGCTATGCTGAGTGAGTTCTATAGTAATTCGTTCGGGGGTATTAAGTCCCGAACCTTTATTAAAAACGATTTACGTTCCAAAGGTGTTCTCATTAATTCACCGTATATTCAAATAATATATATTTTATCGACCTACACGAAATCATGTCAACTAGTCTAAGGACACGTTCGATCACGACTCGTTGACTGATCATCGTCAGCCATAACAACTCACCGACTTACTATCAAGCTTGAGTGACCCATTTCATCTAGACTAATTCCCCGTCGACTAGTGTCGACACAATATCAAATAACTCTAAATTAACAGTCACGATATTTAATTACGTGACACCAATCCTACGCATACAAATATATCTATTATTTCACAACACATATGTTAACGTCAAAACCCTTTTATCGCGTGCATTCGCTAAATCACACATTGCATGTACTCATGCCCAAAACTACATACATTCAAAAGTGGGCGACAGAAACTCACCTTTGCTAGACGCAACTCGACCACTAGAACTCGCTAACTTCTCATGTCCGTCCTTCAACCTCGTACCTTACAAATACACAATACATGAGTCAATACACGACCAGACATTCATCCTCTCGCTCACTCGCATGACCCAACCTGGTGCGTTATCACCCACATATGCGCGTCGCCATGCATGGCTTGCATGCACGCGTACAAACCCGACTTCCCGGACGGCCTCGCATCGCCACACTCGACTTCCGTCAACCTCCACCATCACCGTACCACTGCTGTCGGAACATCGGGGCCATGGCTTCGGTCACTTATAACCACCCCCGCCTTCGTCTCCTTATCTCAGCGGTGAGGTGCTCTAGCGGCGGGCTGCTCCCTTCTCCCCGCGCTTGCACCGCCGTGGACAGCCCTTCGAGGGACTGTCATGTCCGTTCAGCACTGTAGCCAACAGCCTTATGCGCTTCCCGTACCCCCTGATGCTACCGTGCTGTTCCTGCGCCACCACCGTCACACCCGGTCACCACCGAGTGGCGCCGTGCTCCTCGCCCCTTCCTCTCGGCTACACGAAACTCCCATGAACACCCTTAGTTCTCGGCCCAAGCAAAACCCGGTCGTCACACCAGAGGAATCAAAACGAAAATGAATACATGGAGGTAGTAAAGGATTTTACCTTGAAATCAGATGATTCGTGTGAGCCGAATACCCGATCTAACACTCCTCCTTACGAGAATCACTCTTGCAAAACCCTAGAACCATAAAACATATTAAAACGATGATTCGATGATCATATCACGCAACGGGGGAACAGAGATCGCGATATTACCTTAGATTCGTCACGAGCTACCACGGTCGGCCTCCCCTTCCTTCTCCCTTGGTCTCGGCTGCCGTAACACACCCAAATGGGGGTCTCCCCATTGTCGTAACCCTTTTAGGGTGCGACACCCTTGAACCGGGCTTCAGCCCTTGCGTCCCATCGGCCCCTACTCGGGCTTGGCCCATCTCAATTCATTTGATAAAATGTACCCACAAGTCTTGATAATCATATATTAACCCCAATCTAACTATTTACAAAACGATAACGCACTCTCAAGGCTTCCGTTCGCACATCCTTTAATAACGTCATAAAGTCTGGCATTACTACCATCTGACATGCTTTAACTCTAATGGTGTGTGTTCCTCCTTACGACTTAACGTGTCGGCAACTACGTTTGCCTTACCCGGATGGTAAAGGATCTCAATGTCGTAGTCCTTAATTAGCTCTAACCACCACCTCTTTCTCATGTTCAACTCTTTTTGCTAGAAGAAGTACTTCAAGCTCTTATGATCCGTGTAGATTGTGCACTTGATTCCGTACAAGTAGTGTCACCACAACTTGAGTGCAAACACCACCGCCGCTAACTCTAAATCATGAGTAGGGTAATTCACTTCATGCGTCTTCAATTGTCTTAACGCATGCGCTATCACTTTCCCTCGTTGCATTAGCACGCAACCTAACCCCAAATAAGACACGTCCGAATACACCACTAAGTTGTCTGTCCCTTCTGGTAATGTTGACACTGGGGCTTCTGACAACCGCTTCTTTAACTATTGAAAGGCACCCTCTTGATTCGCTCCCCAAACAAACTTCACTCCTTTTCGAGTCAATTTAGTTAATGGTGTTTCCAGCTTGGAGAAGTCATTAATGAACTTCCTGTAATAACCGGCTAACCCCAAGAAGCTACGCACCTCCGTTGGAGTCTTAGGAGCGTTCCACTTCACTACTGCTTCAAACTTTGCGGGATCCACCATAATCCCTTCTGGATTAATGACATGCCCCATAAACTGTACTTCCCGTAGCCAAAACGCATACTTCGAGAATTTAGCGTAAAGTTTTTCTCGTCTCAACATCTCTAACATTTCTCGTAGATGATCTCCATGGTCCTCCTCACTCTTAGAGTAGATTAGAATATCATTGATAAACACAATCACCGATCTATCCAGCATTGGCTAACACATGCGGTTCATTAAATCCATGAATGCAGCCAGAGCATTCGTCAATCTAAAGGACATAACTAAGAACTCATAATGTCCATAACTTGCCTGAAATGCCGTCTTCGGGATATCTTCTTCCCTAACCTTCAGGTGATGATATCCTGACCTCAGATCTATATGTGAAACCACTTTGTTCCTTGTAGTTCATCGAACAAGTCATCGATACGCAGTAACGGATACTTGTTGTTAACTGTCAACTTATTGAGCTCCCGGTAGGCAATGCACATACGCATGCTACCACCCTTCTTCTTCACAAATGAGACTGGTGCACCCCATGGTGATATACTCGGTATTATGAACCCTTTGTCCAACAAGTCCTGAAGTTGCTCCATGAGCTCCTTCATCTCTGTCGGTGCCAATCGACACGGAGTTTTAGCAACCGGCTGAGCTCCTGGCTATAGATCAATCTGGAATTCGATTTCTCGTTCCAATGGTACTCCCGTCAAGTCATCAGGGAGGACATCCGAAAACTCCTGCACCACTGGAACCTCTGACAAGTCCATGCTTTTCACTTCAATATTAGTGACATAAGCTAAGTATGCCCCGCACCCACGCCTCATTGACTTCACCGCCTTCATCATAGAGATAACTCTCGGTAGAGAGCTCACTCTGTCGCCATACACCGTCACTACCGTTCCTTCTAAGGACTTCAACCTAATCATTTTCTGTCGGCAAACAATGTCCGCATCGAACGCGGCCAACCAATCCATTCCCAACACAACGTCAAATCACCTAGAGCAATAATAAATAATCTAACTGGGAGCCTATGACCCTCTAGATCAATAAAGCAGTCATCTAAGGCTTCAATGACTCTGGTGGGTGATCCCACCGCGGTCTCAACACTAAACGGCTTTTCATCCATCCTAGCCGTCCTACACAAACTCTTGCAAAATGATGGGGCTACGAAGCTCTTACTTGCCCCCGAATCAAATAAATCAGAAGCTGGTACGTTATTAATAAGTAAAGTACCTGAAACAACATCAGGGTCAATCTTGGCTTCAGCTGCAGTCATTGTAAGGCCCCAAACCCGGGAGGTCTCACTTGTTGGATTTACTCATTCACAAATAGTTCTTAAACTTGAATATCAAACAACGTAGCAGAATCATTCATTCAACTTAATTAAAAACTTATTCAACATGCGGAAGCGTAACATTGTCTTAAGCATAAACATGACATAATTAAAAACATAAGGGGATGCCAGACTTCGTAGATCGACCGGGTAACTCTTCAAGCCGCCCAGCATCACCGTCCATCATCGTAACGCGCCTTAATCTGAATGTGCATACTAAAGGTCAGCAACGCTGCTGAGTTCTAGCTTTACATAAAACCTTAGCATAATCATTTTGCCAAAACATAACATACAACTATTTAATAAAAGCGTACGTAACATACAATAACTTAACATCATTAAAACGTCTTAACATAGTATCATAACATAAGTCAATATGAACCGAATCTGCGCCTTCTCGTAACCGTCAATTCCATACATCGCATACCCGCGGATGAAATTAAGGCTCGTTACCTCTAGTCATTCATCACCCAGGACTCCTAAGGCTCGTTACCTCTAGGAAGACCCAACACATGTCTCCTAAGGCCCGTTACCTCTAGGTAGACTAAACATGCCTTAGGTACTATTTCCCCGCAAGGAATAGTACCTTCCATCGGGATCCCGGTAAACCCATGGGTGATCGTCGTCACCCCATCGTCAACCAGTTGTACAACTGTTAGCCAGCCACAAAGGCCCCCTGTAAAGGTAAGGCCAATACATACATACATACATACCCTAGCTCTCGTAGGAACTCATGGCAGATTCGTTCATTCGTGACTTTCTCTAAACCTTTACCTCCTTTTAGTTAAAGCATTCGTACGTTTTATTAAATAACATTTCATTTGTAAACCTTTCATAAACTTCGTTTGGCAAAACATTTCATCACATCGTCCTTCGTAAACATCATTTCATAAAACTCGTTTCGTAAACATCATTTCGTAAACATCTTTCCGTAAACATCATTTCGTAAACATCGTTTCGTATGTATGCACACCAGCCCAAAAATATTAATTAAAACATTTAAAGAAGGGCTTCTAGAACTCACCTGAGATGAACACGGTCACAGGTCTCTAAAAGATCTTCTAACCTGTACGTACACAACCTAGTATTAGCTTTACACACATCTCATTACATTTTATCCCTTTATACCGAGAACCTAGGGGTACACGGTTTCTTCCCGTGAACTTAGGAGTTCACGGCTCAAGGAGAGTGCTCGGTAGTTTACCCGTGAACTAGGCTCGAGAACCTCAGCATTGAGCTATACACGAGACTCCTATCTTGAACCGTTTCGGGGAATCCCATCCGCGAAATCTACCCGAGAATTCTCGGCCGTTAACCCTACCCGTGAACCCCCAGCCATGAACCCTACCCGTGAACTATACACATCTTTAATTCTAACGAAAATCGGACAGAGTCCCGTTTGTTTCTAGTCTAAACCTGACAATTCCAATTGTCTATTTCCATTCCAAATCAACCAACAATAATCCACAACAATCGTGTACTAGTTATTAATATTAATAACCATCTCTCTATACGTTTATCATTTATAAAAATAATAAATCTTGCCGGTTATAGTTTGTTATATATATATATATATGTTACTCTACGCCCCCCCCCCCCCTCGAACACGGTATTCTTGGCCCGAGCCAACATAAATAATACTAATTAATATTCTACGGGTTATAAGGAATGCACTACTAAAAAACTGATAAGTTTTTGACAGCAGATTTCATCGGAAATTTGTCGGAATTGACCGTTAGCGACAAATTTTCGACAAAAACTGTTGGTCGGAAAAACCCTCGTAGGAAAAAAAATTCCAACAAAGTTCTGACTATTTTTCCAACAAATTAGGGACAAATGCCTTTCGTCAGTTAGATTCCGACAATATTCCAACAATTATACTCTTTAAGCTTTGTGACGAAATTGCGACGAGTTTCCTATAAAATAGTTTTTTAAATATTATTTTTTTTAATTATTAATAATAATAATAATAACTAATCAGTAATATTAGTATTTAATTACTAGTATTTAATTTTTTAGTTATTATGATACCGACAACTCTAAAAAAACATTCCGACATTTTTCCGACAATTCTAAATTTTAAATTTTATTTTATATTTTTTTTAATAATAGAATTCCGACAACATTTTTAAATAATTTCTGACAATTTTCCTACAATCTTAACCTCTTTTTAGGTTTACAATACCGACAATTCTAAATTAAAAAAAATCTAAAAAAATGCAGAAAAATATTAAAAAAATTTACAGAAAAATAGCAAAAAAAATTGTAGAAAAATAGCAAATTTTTGTTTGCAGAAATATAGAAGAAAAATTCCCAAAAAACGTGTTTTAATATATTAATCACAATTTACAACAAAAAATTACATATTTAACGATTACTATTACTAATCGGCTAATTTTTTCAAGATTTCTTCAAGTTGTCTTTGTAATTTTTGCTCCTTTGCATCTCGTTCGGCCCGTTCTTGTTCCCGCTCTTGTTCCCTTTCAACCCGTTCTTGTTCTCGTTCTCGATCTTTTTCCATTTGTTCCAAACGATTTTCCAAATTTTTTCGAGCCTCCCTTTCCTTTTGTTGTTCAGATAGAATATCTTGGACCTAAAATTTGTTAAAATAGATATAATTAATACATAATGCTTACTTAGATACATGCATATGATCAAAATAGGTACGGGTCAAGACGGGTTGTGCTCAAAATATGTAAGGGTCAAAACGAGTTATGATCAAATTAAGTATAGGTCAAAACGGGCCGATCTAAAAAATATCAAATAAGCAACTTTCAACTTAAATGGGTCAAAAATTACCCGAACCCGCTTTATGAAACTATAACAATCAACTTTTAATTTAAATGGGTCAAACTAACCCAAATCCATTTTATGAAACTTTAACAATCAACTTTAAATATAAATGGGCTAAAATGACCCGAACCAACTTTATAAAACTTGAACAATCAACTTTAAATTTGAATGGGTCAAAATGACCCGAACTCACTTTATGAAACTATAATAATCAACTTTCAACTTAAATGGGTCAAAATGACCCAAACCCATTTTATAAAACTATAACAATCAACTTTCAATTTAAATGGTCAAAATGACCCAAACCTACTTTAAAAAATTATAACAATCAACTTTCAATTTAAATGGGTGAAAATGACCCAAACTTACTTTATGAAACTATAACAATCAACTTTCAATCTAGATGGGTCGAAATGATCCGAACCCACTTTATGTAAGTATAGCAATCAACTTTCAATTTAAATGGGTCAAAATGACACGAACGCATACATATGCGTATACATATACATAAAAACACAGATACACATACATAATTATAAACCTAACAATTTAAGATACAAATACATATACATATACATATACATACAAACACATACATATAATAATCATAATAATAATTTCCTAACCCGGCAATAGCAATGCCTAAACAAACCATGCAATGCAACATGAAAACAAGATTTCCAAAACCGGTCCTCCTAACCCGGAAACAACAATGCCTAAACAAAGCATGCGCAACATGAAAACAATGGTTTTCAAAACCGGTCCTCCTAACCCGACAACATCAATGCCTAAATAGTATAACAAAAAAATGTGAAGTTTCATGCCTAAACAACAACAATAATAATAATGATACCTCTTGTGACTGTCGGACATCACTGTATGATCTAGACCCGCAAGCTGTGGATGATGGTGTCCCAGTCACCACGAAATTAGGATCCGAAGATCCTATCCCAAACATCTGGTAGCCATTACTGTTTGGATGCACACTCTTCCACACAACAAGATCATCGCGATCCTCCGGATTATGGCTGCGGTCCTTCCCGTACAACCTCTCAAGTTCCCCCATGAACGATGTCTACATTTTATCAAAACAAAGCAAGTCATACTATACTTAATGTTGTTATAATAATTATATATAAATGATAAAGTTAACATACAAATAATTATTTTGATCGTTCAGTAACAAACTCTAACTGATCGACGTCATTAACATCGATTTCCCCATCCCGTAATCTCTTTTTGCACTCCTTGGTGGCGTGGGTATCAATGAAGACTAACTCGAACCTAACTGGTCCACCCTTTTGTTTTTCCTACACAAAAAATAGTAATGTAATTGATAAGTGTTAAATATACAAAGAGTTTCTAAAGTTTATAAATATGATTAGCTTACCAAGTTGATACGATGTTCATCGAAACCCATAGACCCGTATGTATGACGGGATAGTGCATTAGAGCGATTCTTTCTCCCGGTTGCAAACCTTTTTAACCATTCCACGGTGTTCCAAGTCTGTAAATAGTAAAAATATATGTATAATATATAAAGAGAGAAAAATTAAGAAAAAAAGGAATATTGTATTAACACCCTTACCTTACAGAAACGTTGCCATCTCTCTAGAGGCACCGCTCTAGGAGCATAATTGCAAGTTATCTCGAAATTCTGTTCTTCATCTGCAATAACATGCTCGGCCTTCCTGGCTTTATTTTTAGATTCTTCTCTCAAATCACTCATCATATCTCTAAAACGATCCTTGATCACGTTAATGAATCCTTCATAATAGGATTGGTCATCTTCTGGATCCCATCTCCACTTGGTCTGTAAATTAAAACATAAAGGTAAAAATGCAAAAATAAAACATATAATCATAACATATAAAATAACTAACTGATATATTACCCAAAACTTATTAAACATTATCCTCCTTTTATTAAGTGGGACTTGTTTAAACATGGCCCAATCTCCATCAAGTTGTTGGTCTAATATTCATTTAGCACTCCTACGAACACATTGACATCCAAACCTACAATATTGAAATAACCAAATAGGTATATTTATAACATGAATAAACATCATAAATTAAAATGTTAAAATTAGAAAACATACTTTCTTCCCTGAAGTTTAATCCATTTCTTCTAAGATGTGCCACCATCCTCCTCACCATCAACATCATCACCAGCATCCTCACCATCAACATAATCACCGCCATCCTCACCATCAACATCAACACTGACATCCTCACCACCAACATCACTGACATCCTCACCACCGCCATCCTCATCGTAATTGTAATTGTTAACATCATCATGGGTGACATCCCGTAACACCGTAGTGTTACGTACTATCCTGGCCATACCAGCCATGGCATCACCGCTAGCCACACGTCTATGAGTACCAGCATATACCCCCCCCCTTTACCACCACGTGTCATCACGTATCTCCCACATAAAAATTTCTTGCTTTTACCTTTAGAACCGGACACATGGGAATTGCGTCTCCCTAAAGTAGCATCAACACCACTACGAGAAACAGGAGTCTGTCCAACACCACCATGACGTCTCGTTCCGCCACGTGTACCGGCACCAACACCAAGATTACCTTTATTACCATCCATAATGTTTGGAAACAGCATTTAATTGAACAAGAATGGTAAGATATATAATATAAAATTAACAAACCTTATGATTATAAATAATTTAAAGTGTAAATACCATATGATAAATCTCAAATTAATAAAAAGTATACAACAACAAACAATATATGTTCCTAACAATCATGTTCGTCTTCATCTAAAGAGAGATCAGAAGAAAACATTTCATCATCATTATGAACATCATCAGTATCATCGTCGTTATCGTCATCTTTAAGTTCTTCTTCCCTATCGATCATTTGCTCTGATGTTTTGGTATTTGTTACCCGGTCCAAGTGTTCACTCATTGATACTTTATCTGGTAACTCAAACTGTTCATCAATCTGAAAGAACACATGTGCTTCTTTGTTTCCATCGTTCGAGACTTCAGTTTTAGATGCAGTGACTTCATAAATGTGTCGGGCTTTTGTCTTGATAACCGCCCACAAATCTTTTGTATCATTTGTCACCGCAGGGTATGATGTGTAAAACACTTGCTCCGCCTATGATGCCAAGATAAACTGGTCGTTACTTTGAAGTCGGGACTTGGGTTTAACATCAAGCAGCTTATTTTTGTGAACTACTACACCGTGTTTGTTATCAAACCATGTACATTTAAACATTACAACAGTTTGAGGCCCTTTGCAATCATACTGGAGCTCTAATACGTCATTCAATAAGCCGTAGTAGTCAGACTCTTCAGCGTTATACGTCTCCCCTCTCACGCATACACCACAGTTTGTGGTGACAAGTCCTTTACCATTCTTCTACGTGTGGAACATATAACCATTTACAAAGTACCCATTGTGAGAGTGAGCAAAAATCGATGGTTTACTTGCTAAAATTTCCAAATGTCGAGTGCTTCCATCATTTAAGCCAATCCTTACATACAATGAAGAACATACACGCAACGTGTTGGTTAATGATGCACTAACACTAATCATTATGATTTAATTGGCTTTACTTACCCGGTCTTCAAACCATTTAGCAAAGTGGTTATCTCTGAGATTCGATATCGGCTCATCCGGATATAGTTGTGGCGCCACTTTATCGAACTCGTCGATGTAAGGATAAACTTCTACATAATTTAAAAGAACATACATGTGCGCCTTTTTAAGTTCTTCAATACTCATACGTGTCCGCGTTCCACCCTTTTGATATAATCATCTAGATGGAACGACAAACACACTTAGTTGACAGCCTCCACTCGAAGAACTAGAATGTTGTGGTGCGAAATTCCGCGGCTCTCGATTATGGCGTGTCTCAATCTCCGGGTCAAAGTATAGAGAACAATATGTGGCGGCTTCATTCCCTAGGTGTTCCCTCACGATTGAACCCTCAACCTTTGATTTGTTTCTAATTCTTCTTTTTATCAAGCAAAGCTTCCTACATTTAGAAGTCACTGAGAATGTGTTAGGAATGTTGAACGGAATTTTGAAAAACATTTGGTTTATAAGATTACAAACAGTGTGATTACCTCTCGTATTGATACATCCATCTGTATTGCACCGGACCACCAAGAAGAGCTTCATTAGCTAGGTGTATGACCAGGTGCTCCATGGAATCAAAGAAACCGGGAGGGAATATTTTCTCTAACTTGCATATCGTTAGAACCACCGTGCGTTTCATGTTAACCAAGTTATCTACATGCAACGTCTTTAAACATAAGACCCGAAAGAACATGCATAACTCTGTTACAGCCTCATATGTCTCTTTTGAAACAAAACCTCTAATAGCAAGTGGAAGCAGTCATTGCATAAAAACATGACAATCATGGCTTTTGAAACCATGAAAAGTGTAGTCTTTGATGTTTACTAAAGTCCCTACGTTTGACGCATACCCTTCTGGAAATTTAAGCTTTTTCAACCAAGCACAGACCTTTTTAACGTCATCTTTTTGCAAAGTGTAATCCCCCCTAAGTTTAGTTATCTTCCCATTGTTATCACAGATGGGGTTTAAAATACGACGGTCACAAATATGCTCAATGTCTTGCCTTGCCTTCATATTGTCTTTGGATTTGTTGGTGCCCATAATTGTGTGAAATAGATTTTCAAATACATTCTTTTCGATATGCATCACGTCAAGGTTGTGCCGGATCAACAACTTACGCCAATACGGAAGTTCCCAAAAGATGCTTCTCTTTACCCAATTATGTGTAGTCCCAAAACCGGGCGTTTTCCTATATCTTTCAGTACCATGAGGTTTACCATCATAAACAATGGGCAAATCTTTTATAGTCTGCCATATTTCCTCTCCAGCTGGCTCTGGAATATGTCTTACGCCCAAAACCATTTTGATTTTTTGAAAGTTAATCTTATCTTTTAGGAAACAATGTCTGGCGGGAAGATGTTGTCTACGGCAGTCAAACCAACATGGTTTCCCTCCAAACTGAAGCTGGAATGATCCCGATTCATTCGAACAATACATGCAAGCTAACTTACCATGTGTGCTCCATCCGGACAACGTCGCGTAAGCAGGGAAGTCACCAATTGTTCATAGCAGTACCGCCCTCATTTGGAAATTGTTACGTCGATGGGCATCATAAGTTTCAATACCATGCATGAACAACAGTTTCAACTCGTCTACTAAAGGTTGTAGAAAAACGTAGATATTTTGTCCGGGATTCTTTGGGCCTGGAATGATCAAAGGAATTTGTATGTATTGCTCTTTCAAGGCCAACCAAGGAGGTAGGTTGTAAACCGTGATAAACACCGGCCAACATGAATACGGGTTCCCGCTTGTATTATTTGGACTAAACCCATCAGTACATAACCCGAGACGAACATTGCGTGTCTCTTTTGCAAAATCAAGAAAGGCCAAGTTAAAATGGTGCCATACCTGACCTTCACTAGGATGACTCATCTTTTCCGAAGGAATACGATCTGCATGCCAAGTCAAATGTTGAGCCGTCTTATTTGAATAGAACAATCTTTGAAGTCTTGATCCAATAGGCATGTAGTTCATCACCAACTTAGGCACCTTCTTCCATCTTTCCTTGTATCTGTCTTCATTACATACTATACAACAATCCAAATCAGAATACTGCCCATTGAATAGCATGCAATGGTTTTGGCACACATGAATCTGATGTGACGGCAACTCTAGTGGCTTCAACATCTTCTTGGTATCATAAAAGTTTCTAGGTAGCTTGTCACCGTCGGGTAGAATGTCTTTGATTATCGGAAGGAGTTTATCAAATGTTGAGTCGGAAACATTACAATCTGATTTCCAATTCAATAACCTGGTGGTGATAAAGAGTGTGCTAGCGTCTTTAGCCCCCTCCCATAAAGGCTCGTTAGCTTGGTTTAACATGTTATAGAATGCATGTGCTCTTTAATTTGGATCTTGTGGTCCTTGCTGATAATAAGGATCATGATTTTGGATACCTTCCATAACCATTTGATCGTATCCTGTATATTCACCAAGATCTTCATCAACATCTTGACCCATATGTTGAGACGGAAGGGATTTTGAACAATAGCCCACATTTATAGCTTCATCAGGATATAATTCACTATGCACATCCCATAACTGATAATCTTCCATGAAACCTTGGGTAATTAGATGACAATCAACTGCCTCTCTCGTCTTGTAATAACGATTTTTGCATTTACTACATGGACATCTAATTAGTAACTTTTGGACCCCATATATAGTTTGCCTTTCAATGTTCGTTGCGTTTTCATATGTAAAATCCAAGAAATAAGAGACTGCTTGTTTAAATTGCAGATTGAAAGTACCATCTCTATTGGTTCTCATTGTGTACATCCATTCTCTATTCAACGACATTTTTATTGACCTGTACTAACCTTTGGTGGGATTCATATCAATGTTAAATCAAGAAATATTTGATAAACATACAAATGATTGACCTTCCCTCCCATATAATACAAATTATCATACCATCCTAAATGAATAAAAAATTGTACCTTCCTTCCACACTCACTCAGAGGAACTGATCCACCCAACTTAAATATGATGTTTAACACCTTTCTTAAACAAGTTAGATCATCAAAAACTATAATCTTTCTTAAAAATACTTAACGTTACACAAAACAATAATTAGACCTAATTAGCAACCATACTAAAGCTAAATTACAAGTTATAATCTTTTAATCAGCTCAACTAAAATCATACTAACGCTAAATTACACAAAACAATAATTTTAAACGTCATATTCGCCATGTATTTGCATAATAGAGTAGGTCTATACTTTAGTTTCATAAATTCGGTAATTTGCACAGAACCACAAAAAATAAGATTTCTTTGATTTTTTTCAAGTAGCTAAATGACAAGTATTGATGTTTGCTCGAAACATAGTTCAACATATTAGCCAACATGAATGACAAGAAGATGGAAAGATTTCTAACAAAAAGATGTTATAATTTTAGAAGTAAAACCATATAAAAAGAGCAGAAATACAAACAAGCGACTTTTAGAGACTAGGGAATGGACCTCATTCATGATTTTGCTTTTATATTCAACTTAATTTGGGATCACATAAACCCCAATAGCATTTAGGTAACACAATCTCAACTAAACACTTGAACAAACAAACCCATAAACAATATACACATACACGATTTGTTGATTAAAACCCTTAAAATCACATACCAGAACTGATTTTAGTCAAAAGAGTGAGGGGTTGTGGTACAGGTCGTCGACGCAGTCAGTGGTTAGGAGAGAACGGAGCTGTGACCAGCGAGGAGCAGTGACTAGCGAGGAGCGGAACAACGATGAAATGAGCGTCGATTGTAATGGTTTGAGCGGAACAACGATGAAGGGTTCTGCCCTAATTTTTTGTGTTGGGGGGAAACAAATAAGGATTGGGATGGAAATAAGGATTAGAGATATTGAAGGAAATGAGGAATGGAGGGAATAATATACATGTAGTATTATTTTTTTAATACTATTTACATGTTAATCTTTATATTTAAAAGAATATATGTTTATCACAAATTAAATTGTTAATCTTTATAAAATTATTTTTTGATTTTTTAAAAACTACTTTCTGACTACTTCAAAAGAATACATTTATTTTTCACAAAATTAAATTGTTAAAAGTTCTAATTATATTGTAAAGGTACGTTAAACAGTACAGACTGACCTGAAACACATTGTCAAAATATTCAGGCATGGGTAATTAATGATACATACTGAAACATTTTTTTAATAAGCACCAAACAACATGAGTATCTAACCAAACTTCTAGAGTATGAAAGGTTAGTACCCCTTCCGGCCACGCCAGAATCTAAGCAGGATCATGGTTAGTACCTTAAACCCGGGATGTCTCATGTATTGGATTTAAACAATAGCAAACAGTTCTTAAACTTTAAACATTCAATAACAACGGAAATTGACGTCATTACATCGTCTTAAAACGCAACCAATTAAAACATTCGTACAATACGTTCATCATTCATACCATTCATTCCATTTCATTTCTCGTCCTTTCATCACCCTTAGGACTTGTAAGTTCCAAAGGTAAATACATCGCCCTTAAGACTCTGTCATTAAGGTAATACCATCACCCTTAAGACACATAGGTTCATAAAGTTTTACCATTCACCATTCACGGGTGACGTTAACCCCAAGTGACTGTCGCCACTACCTTCGCCAGTTGTACAACTGTTATACCCATTTATAGGCCACATAGATGTTACCTCTGTTATACTTATGATACTATGGCTTTACCATAAGTCAACAAATATGCATATACACATACACTAACACACATGACACACACAAATACACCCTC
Source organism: Smallanthus sonchifolius (assembly GCA_023525975.1). Classification (NCBI taxonomy): domain Eukaryota; kingdom Viridiplantae; phylum Streptophyta; class Magnoliopsida; order Asterales; family Asteraceae; genus Smallanthus; species Smallanthus sonchifolius. Next base: position 26,799,167 of record CM042043.1, read on the forward strand.
ATACACGTACACATGCATATACACACATACAGTAACACACACTCATACGTGTATATACACTAACACATGCACATACACATGTAAACACTTATGCATATACACATATTGTAACACACATACACTCATACCGTAGACACACATACACAAACTAACACATATGCATATACACATACAATAACACACATTCTTACACTAACATATATGCATATACACATACAGTAACAAACATACATATACATATAATATTAATAATAATAACCTTTAATTACTAATAATTTTAGTTACTAATATTATAAACTAGGTTAGAATCCCGTGTAATATACGAGATTGTATATTAAAAAAGATAAAACTTATAAATTTGTAAATACGTCATAATTTGTCAGACTATTATGATCGTCTCAAGATATATCAAGTAGAAATGTGTCTGTATATTACGAGTTAGTATTTTTTTAATTAGTAATATTTTTATTTCCTACTATGTATTTTCTTATTTAATATAATTAGTACTATTCTTTAATAATATATTTATAATATCATTACTATTTAATAAGAAAAAGACGCATTTATTAGGAGAGAGAGGCGGAAAAACCAATGTGAGAAGGCATGAGGAAGTGACACGTGTCCATCTCAAACCTTTATTTATTAGTATAGATTTTGTTAATAAATATGTTAAATGAATTAAAAAATAAATAATTACTTTTGTGGGAAACTTGTCGAAAATATTGATATATTCCGACAACTTTCCGACAATTTTGAAAAAAAATCTATTTTTAAATATTAAATAAATAAATAACCTTATTTACTAAATATATTAAACAAATTTAAAAATGAAAAATTACATTTGTGGGAAACTTGCTGCAAATAGTTACATATTCCGATGATTTTCCGACAATTTTGAAAGAGCATATTTTTAAAATATTAAATAAAGAAGTTTACTTTATTAATAAATATGTTAAACGAATAAAAAAAATAAAAATTACTTTTGTGGGAAACTTGTCGGAAATATTTGTATATTCCGACGATTTTCTGACAATTTTGAAAGAAATCCGATTTTTTAAATATTAAATAAATAAGTTACCTTATTTAATAAATATATTAAATAAATTTAAAAATAAAAGTTACACTTGTGGGAAACTTGTCGGAAATAATTATGTATTCCGACGATTTTCCGACAATACTGAAAAAGTCTATTTTTTAAATATTAAATAAATAAGTTAACTTTATTAATAAATAAGTTAACAAATAAAAAAATACAAAAAAATACTTTTGTGGGAAACTTGTCGGAAATATTTCCGACAATTTTCCGACAATTTGCAAAAAACCAATTCTTTTAAAGATTAAATAAATAAGTAACCTTATTTAATAAATTTATTAATCCAATTTAAAAATATAAAATTACATTTGTGGGAAAATTGTCGGAAATAACTATATATTCCGACAAATTTCCGACAGTTTTGAAAAAAACATATTTTCTAAATATTAAATAAATAAGTTAACGTATTTAATAAATATGTTAAACTAATTAAAAAATAAAAACTACTTTTGTGGGAAATTTGTCGGAAATAATTATATATTCCGACAAATTTCCCACAATTTTGAAATAAAACTTATTTTTAAATATTAAATAAATTAGTTAACTTATTTAAATAAATATATTAAACGGATTAAAAAATCAAAAATATTTTTGTGGGAAACTTGTCGGTGGATCGTTTGAAGTAGCTTATAATTGGCGACGGAATAGCGACAACTTTATTTTTGTTGGAATTTTATCGGAAAATTGTAGGAAATCTTATGGTCACTTTTTTGTTTTTTGTTTTGTTGGAAAGTTGTCGTTAACTCGTGGGAAATTGCATTTGTCGGTAATTTGTCGAAAACTTTTGTAGGAAAAACACATATTTTCTAGTAGTGATGTACCTTCTTGAACACGGCTCCAAGAACACGATCCGCTCTTTTCAACTAGGCTCATAACTAGAACGACGGACTCCGGATTAGGTGATTCAAAAGCCGACGGTCTCATCTCAATTATCGGTTACATCTTCAAGCAAATACCATTGCCATCTATACCTTGCAAACACCACTACCCACCACTATTAACCTTTCACGGCACCATCAACAGTCGTGAACCGTCACCGTGAACCCTAGCAGCCACCATAAGGAAATTGCAACGAACCACCATGACTAACACGACCACCCTAAGACCGCAACGGCCACCGGCTGCCACCGTGCTTCTACTGCTAACTACCATCAGCCCCATCAACTACCATACACAACTATGAGTCCCGTATAACTGCTATTAACCACCCCCGGGTTGCCTGTGCCACCACCATTCCCGTCACCGCTGTTAACGACCATATCACTGTGAACATGTTACAAACACCTCTCACTATTTCAGCCGTGAGCTTCCTCCTCTCATGTTTTCCGGCTGATTTGCACCACCATAAGCTGCTACACATGAGTCTTTACTTGTCACGAGCTAGCCGCTAACAACCACCACTATCAGATCTGTGAAACCCGCATGATACTACCGTCGTGAAACTCGCACCGTGAAGTTCACCCTTCGTCGTTCTCAACATCAACACCATATCAGCACCACTCTTCACCGTGAACCACCATCGCCTCTCTGCCATAAGGCTGCCGTTAACCTCACCATAGTCCGGTCCGTACCATTACCGTAAAACCCGTACCACCGTGAGCTTCCTCTCTACTGATGTGATCCACCAACACCCTCGTAACTAGCAATACATGAGCTCTCAGATGCTGCCGGAACCATGGCAGAAGCTCCATGCTTATTTCTGTAGCCGGTGAGCCATGCCCACTGAGTTTTTGCGCTACTCCGACTTGACGGTGACGTCTCTGAGGTTGCTTCGGTCCAGGACTAGCCATCTCCATGTAAACGAGCAGTAATCGAAAGGTTAGGGGTTGGGTTAGGGTATAATCGGTGAAGGGGATGAAGGCGTTCTTGGTTGCGGCCGGCGAAGGAGCAATTTGGTTTCAATTGTGGGTGGCGGCTGCAACATGTAGGAATTAGGTTATTAAAATAATCAACTTTGCATATTGCCCATATTAGTTCCTCTAGAACCATTTGTCCATCGTTAGTCCTATAAATTTTGTATAATACCCCTCTTTACCCGTAACTTTAAACCTAGTTAATTGAACCATAACCGTGTTTAAACTTTTGAAAATTCAAGGTATTACAAGTCTACCCTCCTTATAAGAATTTCGTCCTCGAAATTCGGTTCTTCTGTTAATATAATTTAAACCCCGTATCTCTTTCTAGGAAGTCTCTCAGGTTCCTTTGAACCAACATGACCTGCATCATTCGAAACACGAATACTTGCTGTCATACGCGTACTGGACGTAATTAGGGTTTATACCATCGCTTGAAATTAATACATGCCCTTATTCTCTCCTCTATCTGCACAACAAGCATCTCTTGATGTTGTCTCGAATAGCTTTATCTGATTGGCTCTCATTTGTGTTTCACGGGTGGGACTCGAATCCACTAAACACTTGCATGGATTTATCATGCTGAGCGACCCCTTTATAACTTAGGCGTGTCTCCTAGGAAATTTAGCGTCTTCCATGTGAACCAATCCTTATATCATAGACGTTGATAATTCCTTTCTTTCCATTGCTAGACCCTTGTGTAGTCTTGACTTTACCTCTCTAGTCTTGACATACGTTAGCTCTTTCGGTGTCGTACATCTCTAGTCAATCCTTCACATATAACCGTTAGGGTTCTTACCTCGTCATTCTACATGCACTTCCTTATCAAGCTCAGAGTCGTTTATAGAAACTCTATTGCCATAGACTCATTTTCTCGTTAAGTTTGTCTACTCTGTCATTTAGACTGTTACTATCGATTATCTCTCGCCAGTTTGGATCATTGTGTATACCTCATAAACTATCCATGGTGCATTCACCCTCGAAGGACCATAACATGTCGTTCTCGAATGAATTATACCATCCCGTTCCCGGATGAATTCTACTATCAAGTTTCTGAAGGTACCGTACTGTCTCCTCCCCGAAGGAACCACATCGTCTCATTCCGGAAGGAACCAAATCATCTCGTTCCCAAAAGAACCACATCGTGTCGTTCCCAAAAGAACCACATCATCTCGTTCACGAAGGAACCATATCACGTCGTTCCTGAAGGAACCATATGAAGTATTACCCTTCATACTTGACTCGACGGGAAAGTATTCATTCAGACAGAACACTAGGTATACGAATTTTACATTCATATTTTTGTACGCAATCTCATTCTAGTCTTTCTTTCCGGCATACTTGTCAGGGTGGTACATTTCACATCGTCGGTTTATTGAACACCATTCTTCCTTCACATTACTGAATGGTCTTGGGATTGGCATCCCCTCGTGACCCAGCAATATACATTCTTTAACTTCTCGTGACCGTTAGCATTTTTCGTAGGTGATTCTTTAAAAACCACCTTCATAGGTTTCGTCACTAATAAATGACACATGACGTGACACCCGTTCATTCTTTACTTTCTGTTTTCATTGAGTCCATTAACGGCTCTCTAACTTCAGCAATCCTCACGTGCTATTGTTTGGACTTAGACATAGCAGAGCGTCACTCTAAGTCGTCTTATATTGCTTTATAGTACCCATGCCTTACTTCCATTGTTGGTCAAAACTTGTCTTTCATATTCATTTTAAACAATCAATCCATAGGCTGGATTGATTTCACTTGGTTTAGTACACACGTCATCTCAAACGTTATGGTTCCTCGCCATCGGTCATCGTTGGTATATCTATCTTCTCGTTTCAGGGAATACTCATATGAGTTTATCTTGGATCCTCTCCTGCATGGACAGATGCAACTCATGCATTCATATGTTTCATGGGCATACACTCGTGTCGTTGTTCCCGCATACTCGTGCATACACCCAATAGTAGACCAATTCTCATTCGCCATAACGCGTTTGTGTTAAGCGTAGTCCACACTAGCTCATTGGCATTCTTCGTATGTATGCTCATCTGTTTAGGTAGAATCCGTAACTTTCTCTTGACATGTAACCCTCGTCGACTACTTTCTAGCTTGTGGCGAACTAACGTCGAGTTCTTCACATTCCACTCGGTCCGACTCGCAATTCCCAAGCTTTCACCCTTCTTTGCGTAATCCCTTAGCTATCCGTTCCTGCTTATCTTGCTATTATCATGACTCTACGTACTTGGTTCACGATAAGACCTCATATGATATTCTCTACTCACTTGTTATCTTGCCCTTGGATCGTACTTGTTGACATCATTTACCTTGTAAGGTACACCATCTTTGACGTCGTTACTATTACTAATTATGTTCACCAATCTTTTAAATCATTACTCGGGTGACTAACATCTCGTAGTCATAGTTGATTAATTGGGTAAAATCGGATACGTAAGCATTAATTAACACCATAAGATTCGCTATCATGCACGTGCACCTGTAAATTCACAATTTCGCGGATCCATACGTAATTTGCTAATTTACTTTACTCGAGCAATATAGTTCCTCTTATAACATTTCATAATACTCGCGTCTCTTCAAAGTTGAATTCTTGTCACGGTATTCTTCTCGACACCTCTTACCACTTTCGCGCTAAGTCCACACAACAGATGACAGCTCGGAACACACTCGTACTGTCTCATGCACACTACCTTCCGGTTCTGCATGTACACTTGCCTCTTTACTCTAGACTTGGTGGGCGGGCATCCTATCGTGTCGTCCGTTATGACCCCCACCACGCTTTCAGCCTATTCAACCCGACATTTCGTTCTATAAGAGTAGGGATCTAATGTCATCACGCTAGTTAACAAATAGAATTCAACAAGTACTGTAAGATGTTAATATACACTGGGCATCTGCAATTAACCATTACACTACCTTTCGATTTCTTTTTGGCCACCTTAGTCCTAACCTAACACTTCTAAGGCATACTATATATAAATATATATAGTACCTTCATACCTGATGTTGTGGCTCGAGTTACCCGTACTAGCATCCACTTTCGGTCCCATTCACAGTTTAAGTTTAGACACTGGGGGTGTCCAAATCTCTCAAACTATTGCTCTGATACCAACTTGTAAGGCCCCAAACCCGAGAGGCCTCATTTGTTGTATTTACTCATTCACAAACAGTTCTTAAACTTGAATATCAAATAACGCAGCGGAATCATTCATTCAACTTAATTAAAAACTTATTCAACACGTGGAAGCGTAATATTATCTTAAGCATAAACATGACATAATTAAAACATAAAGGGATGCCAGACTTCGTAGATCGACCGGGTACCTCTTCAAGCCGCCCAGCATCATCGTAACCCGCCTTAACCTGAATGTGCATACTAAAAGTCAGTTACGCTGGTGAGTTCCAGCTTTACATAAAACCTTAGCATAATCATTTTGCCAAAAACATAACATACATTTATTTAACAAAAGCGTACGTAACATGAAATAACTTAACATCATTAAAACGTCGTAACATAGCATCATAACATAAGTCAGTATGAACCGAAGTTGCGCCTTCTCGTAACCGTCAATTCCATACATCGCATACCCGTGGATGAACTTAAGGCTCGTTACCTCTAAGTCATCCATCACCCAGGACTCCTAAGGCTCGTTACTTCGAGAAGACCCAACACATGTCTCCTAAGGCTCGATACCTCTAGGTAGACTAAACATACCTTAGGCACTATTTCCCCATAAGGAATATTACCTTCCATGGGATCCCGATAATCCCATGGGTGACCGTCGTCACCCCATCCTCAACCATTTGTATAACCGTTAGCCAGCCACAAAGGCCCCCCCGTAAAGGTAAGGCCAATACATACATACATACATACATACCCTAGCTCCCGTAGGAACTGGCAGATTCGTTCATTCGTGACTTTCTCAAAACCTTTACCTCCTTTTAGTTAAAGCATTCGTACGTTTTATTAAATATCATTTCATTTGTAAATCTTTCATAAACTTCGTCTAGCAAAACATTTCATCACATCGTCCTTCGTAAACATCATTTCATGAACCTCGTTTCGTAAACATCATTTCGTAAACATCGTTTCGTATGTATGCACACCAGCCCAAAAATATTAATTAAAACATTTAAAGAAGGGCTTCTAGAACTCACCTGAGATGAACACGGTCACGGGTCTCAAAAAGATTTTCTAACATGTACGTACGCAACCTAGTCTTAGCTTTACACACTTCTCATTACATTTTATCCCTTTATACATAGAACCTAGGGGTACACGGTTTCTTCCCGTGAACTTAGGAGTTCACGGCTCAAGGAGAGTGCTCGGTAGTTTACCCGTGAACTAGGATCGAGAACCTCAGCCTTGAGCTATACATGAGACTCCCATCATGAACCGTTCCGAGGAATCCCAGCCGTGAACTCTACCGGAGAATTCCCAGCCATGAACCCTACCCGTGAACCCCCAGCCGTGAACCCTACCCGTGAACTATACACATCTTTAATTCTAACGAAAATCAGACAGAGTCCCGTTTGTTTCTAGTCTAAACCCGACAATTCCAATTGTCTATTTATATCCCAAATCAACCGACAATAATCCACAACAATCGTGTAATTGTTATTAATATTAATAACCATCTCTCTATATGTTTATCATTTATAAAAATAATAAATCTTGCCAGTTATTGTTTGTTATAAATATATACGCCCCCCCCCCCCCAAACACGGTATTCTTGGCTCGAGCCAACATAAATAATACTAATTAATATTCTACGGGTTATAAGGAATGTACCTTCTTGAACACGGCTCCAAGAACACGATCCGCTCTTTTCGACTAGGCCAATAACGAGAACGACGGACTCCGGATTAGGTGATTCAAAAGCCAACGGTCTCATTTCAATTATCGGTTACATCTTCAAGCAATACCATTGCCATCTATACCTTGCAAAAACCACTACCCACCCCTGTTCACCTTTCACGGGCACCATCAACAGCCGTAAACCGTCACCGTGAACCCTAGCAGCCACCATAAGGAAATTTCCATGAACTACCATGACTAACACGACCACCCTAAGACCGCAACGGCCACCGGCTGTCACCGTGCTTCTACTGCTAACTACCATCAGCCCCATCAACTACCACACACAATTATGAGTCCCGTATAACTGCTATTAACCACCCCCGGGTTGCCTGTGCCACCACCATTCCCGTCACCGCTGTTAACGACCAGATCACTGTGAACATGTTACAAACACCTCTCACTATTTCAGCCGTGAGCTTCCTCCTCTCATGTTTCGCGGCTGATTTGCACCACCATAAGCTGCTACACATGAGTCTTTACTTGTCACGAGCTAGCCGCTAACAACCACCACCATTAGATCTGTGAAAACCGCATGATACTACCCTCGTGAAACTCGCCACCGTGAAGCTCACCTTTCGCTGTTCTCAACATCAACACCATATCTACACCACCCTTCACCGTGAACCACCATCGGCTCTCTGCCCTAGGGCTGCCGTTAACCTCACCATAGTCCGGTTCTTACCATTACCGTGAAACCCGTACCACCGTGAGCTTACTCTTTACTGATGTCATCTACCAACACCCTCGTAACTAGCAACACATGATCCATGCCTATTTCTGTTGCAGGTGAGCCATACCCACTGAGTTTTTGCGCGACTCTGACTTGACGGTGACATCTCTGAGGTTGCTTCGGTCCAAGACTAGCCATCTCCATGTAAACGAGCAGTAATCGAAGACTAGGGGTTGGGTTAGGGTTTAATCGGTGACGGGCATGAAGGCATTCTTGGTTGCGGCCGGTGAAGGAGGAATTTGGTTTCAATTGTGGGTGGCGGCTGCAACATGTAAGAATTAGGTTATTAAAATAATCATCTTTGTATATTGCCCATATTAGTCCCTTTAGAACCATTTGTCAATCCTTTGTCCTATAAATTTTGTATAATACCCCTCTTTACCCGTAACTTTAAACCTAGTTAATTGAGCCATAACCGTGTTTAAACTTTTGAAAATTCGGGGTGTTACAGTCATGGTAAAGGCTCTGTCTCTTTCCTTAGACTTCTCATCTTCTTTCTTCACTGAGACCGTTTCTTTGCTTGATCCCACACTCGGTCCTGCCTTACACTCTTTCGCCAGATGGCCAAAACTCCCACACTAGTAACACTTAGGACTGCGCGGGCAATTCCTAGCAAAATGTCCCGCTTTACCGCATCTATAACATGACCCTGCATCAGCCCTGCACTCACCCGAGTGCATCTTACCACATTTGCGACATGAATCTGGACCATCGGTCCTAGCCTTCTTCACAAACGGAACCTTCAAATCCTTACCAAACCTCTTGAGGGGTACAGTCCACTTCTTATCATCCGGCTTCTTCTCTTGCACTTCAAATCCCATGACATCATCATACAGATTCCCGCGAAGCTCCAGCGCATCGTCAAAACTCGAAGGTTGCTAAGCCTTGACTAAGTGCCTAATGCGATCCAGTAGAACAGCTACATACAACTTCATCCATCGCTCATTATTCCCAGCTAGGTGTGGCACCTAACCAAACCCTTCAGATCCTCCCAAGTCATAGCTTCTAACTCCTGAGTAGTCTTTCTTTCCTTCACCGAGTTCCACCAGTGCAAGGCCTCAGCAGAGAAAGAGTGAGAAACGAATTTCACTATCTGCTCCGGCTTGCAATCATTGATAGAGATGGTGGACTACATCTCAGTAAGCCAGTGGTACGTGGCCACTGCATCCTTCAACCCATAGAACCTAGGCGGATCGCACTTCTTAAAGTGCCCATAGTCACAATTGCCACCAGTTCCAGTCGTCTTTCTCTTTTTTTCCACCTCCACTATCACTCTCGTCTCTAGCTCTTCAAACGCTGCCTTCACGATGTCAGGCAAGTACTCGTGAATCATCTCAACCACTTCCTTCTTGAATGCCTCGCGAACCTCTGGTTTGAACGGGAACACTTCATTGTTGTAGAGTCATATCTTATATATAAGTTGTTGTCATTTATTGTATGTTTAAACAGTTTTAGAATAGTTTACTTTATGTCATTTCATTAAGTGTAATTTTAGTTTTCTGTAATTTACTGCTTTATTAGCTAAGTCTGGGCCATCGAAACTACTTAGTTTCGATTGAGTTTGTTCAATCGAAACTAGTAGTTTCGATAGATGGTAGTTTCGACAGTCTGTGTATCACTTGTAAATGGTCAATCGAAACTAGTAGTTTCGATTGAACATAGTTTCAATACCTGTCACTACTATAAATAGCCTAGTTTGAGAATGTTTAGGGTGTGAGTAGCGGTTGTAACCCTGAACCTGCTCTTTCACATTGTTCTTGAATCAATACAATTTGCAGTTGTTTATGCACTGTGTTCTTACATTTTCATACCATTTGCGTGTTGATTCATAGTGTGGTTAGCCGGTTATCTTCACAAATACTATTTCTATCATCTGTTTCACCACCATACACATAGTTTCCGCCTGTGTGTGTGTGTGTAATCGATCAAATCAGTGATTTTAAGTGAAATCTGGACCTACAATTGGTATCAGAGCTTTATGCTCTAGTGTTTTTGAGTGTTATCATGTTTATTGATCGATTCTAGGTGTTTATTGAGGGTATTCGAAGATTATTTTGGGTTTTTTTTGCACATCTATTCTCGGAAGTACTGGTTTATTGATTGACGGCTACTGTTTCATCGATTTCCAAGGGTTTTTGCTCGTATTTTCAGAATCAGAGGTTGGATTAGTGATCAGGAGGGTTAGCCGAAGGTTTTCGCTAGATTGATTTGTCATTTCTGGACTATTGATTTCTGGAGCTTGTCATCAATGGAGTATTTCTGAGCTTGGAGAAGAAGGCATCGAAACTACTGGGGACAGTTTCTGATTTCTGTTGATCATAGAAACTTCTTGTCTACATTTTGTCGGGAGAAGGTACTATCGAAACTAGATTTTTGTCTTATCTCTATAGAAATTGTGGTTATCGAAACTTTCCTGTGAAATTTTCAGTATCGAAACTAGTTGTTTCGATAAAAGTTGTCTTATCGAAACTAGTTGTTTCGATAAAAGCTGTCCTATCAAAACTAGTTGTTTCGATAGAAGTTGTCCTATCGAAACTAGTTGTTTCGATAGAAGTTGTTCAATCGAAACTAGTTACTGTTTTAGTTTCGATTCCGAATATTATGGCCACTTCAAGTTCAACAGAACATTCTGGGGGAATAGACCACCTGCTCTTGTGTCAACAAGAGAATTTGATGATTGGACTAAGAAGATGAAGCTTTTCTTTCAATTTCACGATTATACTTTGTTGAGTTCTATCACCGATGGTCCCCACAAGCCCGTAACTACCACTGCTGATGTTCAACGTCCTAAGTTAGTATCTGAGTATGATGAGAAAGATCTTGCCTTGATTGCCCGAGATAACAAGGCCTACGGGACTATTGCCATGGCTCTTCCTATGGATATTTTCAACATCTTTGCTGAGTACACAACTGCCAAAGACTTATGGGCTGCTTTGTGCACAAGATATGAGGGAAGTGAGGATGTCAGGGAAAGCAAAAGAGATCTGATCAAGAAACAATATGTGATGTTCAGCAGCGTAAGGGGAGAATCAATATCTGATTTGATCAACCGTTTCTCAAGAATTGTATCAAGGTTGAAAGTAATGGGAGTTGAGTACCCTACTCTTGATCTAAACAAGAAACTCCTAGATTCTCTTCCTGAGGAATGGAATATGTATCGAATCATGATCAAAAAGACTGAGAATCTGAGTGCTCTGTCTCAACAGGAAGTCTATAGCATTCTTGAATCTTATGAAATTGAGATTAAGAAGGGAGCAGTCACCCCGCCAAATCAGTCTGGAAACACAGCTCTTATTGCTGGATCAAGCTCATCCGGTAGCCCATACTTTCAGACTGATGTCCCTCCTTCAGCTGCTGCAATTAATTCTACCAGCTCCTCTGCTCCTCAAAAGACTGTCACCATGATTCCTGATGATTATGTCCCAATCATGACTGCTTTCATGTCGTGCTATGATGCACTGATTTCTGGAAATCTAATACCGGTTAGCTTTCAACCTGATGACTTGGAGCAGATTAATCCTGATGATTTGGAGAAAATGGACATTGATTGGTGCATGGCCATGTTGACCTAAAGAGCCAAAAGATTCATCAAAAGGACCGGCATAGACAGATTCAAGCAGGGAAAGACACTTAGGTTTGATATCAAGAAGGTGAGATGCTACAATTGTGATCAGCTGGGTCACTTTGCCAGAAACTGCAAGGAGCCGTCCTCCAAGGATCAGCAAGAAAAGAAGATTTCCTCTGGAAAACAAGCTGCCAATCCTTCAAAGACAAACACATCTTCCAGTTCCACAGCTCTTGTGTGTCAAGCTGATGGACACTATCATTGGGGAGAACAAGCTGAGGAAGCTGCTGATAAAGCCTTGATGGCTGATGTGGAGGACACGGGTAAGTATGTCATGATTGAACCTGCTGAGGATCTCACTACTGTGCCTGCTGAGGTTATTTCTAAACTTTATAATTCCAGATCTTGCTTAAATGAAATTCAAAAATACAGATTCATCAATCAAGCCTTGATTGATGAACGAAATCACATTAAGGTGATGTATGACTCTGTTGCCAAAAATGAGAAACTTTACTTAAAGAAAATTCATGACATATCTGGTGAAAATCGTTCTTTAATTGTTCAACTCAATACTCAAACTATTAACAATACGATTTTAACTGAAAGAGTCCAAAAGGCAGAAAAAGCCAAATTACAGGTTGACCACATGGATATGGATCAGAAAATTCTGTTTGGAATAATTGATAAACAATTTAATAGAAAAGGCACAGAAGGTCTTGGGTATAACTCTCATCCACCTCCTTATTCTAAATCACGGAGATTTGCTGATATGCCAACTCCACATGTCCCCACACCTTTTGTTTGCACATTATCTCCTGATGATTATATTACGTCCTCTAATTCTAACAGTTTTGCTTCTTGTGCATAATTAAATTGTGAAAATTCCGAAGATGATTGTGATGAGAGTACCAATGACAGAACTATTTTAAAAGAACTTGAGTCGGATGAATGTAATAATATGTCCGTGTCAAAACCAAATATTTGTGAACACGTTAAAAACTTGTATTTTGATTCTATGCCTGCTGAGCATACGTGTTTGGGATATGATGTTTCTAAATTTAAAGATGCTTTGCCTTTTGTTCCTAAATCTTTGAATGTTATGCCATGTGTTACCAAGTTTAAAAGTGCAGGAATTATTGTGAATGATGTACCACGTGAAACCATGGGCAACATGGACTTTTTCATATTAAAGGAAGCACATCGTCTTCAAGACAAAGTTATTGATGAGAGAACCGTCTCATGTTCAGACTCCTCAACATCACAATCATCTTCATCTTGTGATGACTATTATCAGGCTAAGATATCTTGTGAAAACGTTTGTTTTAGTTGTGGTGCCTCAAATCATGTTTCAAAAAGTTGTAAATTGACAACCACAAATTCTAATGAAGAATCGCCTTCCAAAAGTTCATTAAATACATATGTGTTGGCTAAGTCTTCTCACAGTAGGAAATCTAGGCGTAAAAGAATTAAAAATGCTAAAAATTATTTAAAACGAACTTGGAAAATTAAAAATAATGTTCTATTTGATGACCATGCTTCATCAAAGGATGGTTGTAATTTTGATTCCAATGAGAGGTCATATCCTGACACTAAAATCTCTTGATTGAAAAAATTTTGGTCAAATCATATAAATGGTTCGTTGTGTATAGGGTCAATCAAGAAGAACCGGTGATAACATCTGGCATGTAGATAGTGGATATTCAAGACATATGACTAGGCACTTTAACTTGTTGCAAGATTATCATCAAATTGATGGAGAGTATGTTGCTTTTGCTGGAAACCCAAGAGGAGGAAATATTGAAGGACAAGGAACAGTATCAAATGGAGTAAATAGTCTGGAATTTGTCAACTTTGTTCCTCAGTTGAAATACAATCTGATGAGTGTTTCTCAGATTTGTGACAAGAACTTTTGTGCTTTATTCAATTCAAAAGAATGTCTTATCTTGAAGCCGGGAGTGGTAATTCCGAAAGAACTTATTCTCATACGTGCTCCCAGAAGATACAACACATATAGCTTAGATATGAACAACCCATCAGGCATTGAATCGTGTTTTCTCTCAAAGGCTTTCGAAGATGAATCTTTCCTGTGGCATAAAAGGTTGGGACATGTCAATTTCAAAACAATGAACCGACTGGTTCGAGGCAACCTAGTCACTAGATTACCTCTCAAAGATTTCACTCCTATGGAACACTGTATCTTATGTTTTAAGGGAAAACAGCACAAATATTTACATAAGCCTAAAACCACCAATTCCATTGACTCTCCTCTCCAATTGCTTCACATGGATCTTTTTGGTCCAGTGAGTGTCATGAGTCTTGGACGAAAGTCATACTGTCTGGTGGTAACAGATGATTTTTCTCGATTCACTTGGGTGTTTTTCTTAGCCAAGAAAGATGAGAACCTCTTCAAGTTGAGAACCTCTTCAATTTAAGTGTGAAGACTATCCGCAGCGATCGTGGAACAGAATTCAAAAATGCAACTCTTGATTCCTTCTATGAAAGCAAAGGAATTTCTCGACAATTTAGTGCACCTCGTACTCCTCAACAAAACGGTGTAGCTGAAAGAAGAAACCGCACTTTAATTGAAGCTGCACGAACTATGATTGTTGACTCTAAGCTTCCCGTAACTTTCTGGGCTGAGGCGGTCAACACTGCATGTTTTGTGCAAAATCGGGTTCTCATCACTAAAAGTTGCAACAAGACACCTTATGAGATCATGTACAAGCGCAAGCCAGTTATTGATTTCTTCAGAAAATTTGGGTGTGTGTGCACAATGCTGAACACTTCAGATTAGCTCAACAAGTTTGAAGCCAAAGCTGATGAATGTTATTTTGTTGGTTACTCATCCAATCAACGTACTTTTCGTGTATACCATAAGAAGAAAAGGATAGTGATGGAGTCCATTGATATCAATTGGCATGAAAACAATCATACGGACGCAGGAGACGGTCCCAATTGGCTCTTTGACGTCGATTCAGTTTTTAAGTCATTTAATCTTCCTGATTTCTCTATTGAATCAACTCATGCTAATCCTTACTTCTCTGTGAACAATCTAGGGAACAGAACTGATCAAGGCTCTTCCTCATCCGCTCAGGTTGAAATTCCTGTGGTTGCTAATGCTGAATCTGATATGGAGTCTTCCGGTTCTGGTGCAACAAGTGAAACTATTGAAGACAGCTCCATTCCAATAGTAGATGTTGCACCACAATCACCTGCTGAAAATCCTATTAATGATATTGCCGATCCTCCTGCTGAAAATCTTACCAATTTGGAAGAAGTCGTGGAAGAAGACGAAATTCCTCAACTACGAATTCACAAGATTCATCCCACCAATAACATCATTGGACCACTCAATGTGGGTGTTAGTACCCAAAGTGCCTGTGAAACATTTGAAAACAACATTTTTTCTTGCTTCATTTCTCAAGCTGAACCAAAGAACATCAAAGCAGCTCTACTAGAAAACAGCTGGGTGGAAGCAATGCAGGAAGAGCTACAGCAATTCTCAAAGCTGCATGTGTGGAATTTGGTAGATCTTCCCAAGAACAAAGTTCCAATCGGCACTCGTTGGGTTTTTCGCAACAAAAAGGATGAAGGCGGCATTGTGATTCGAAATAAAGGTCGTCTGGTGGTTCAAGGTTTTTATCAAGAAGAAGGGATTGACTATGAGGAAGTCTTTGCACCAGTGGCTCGCTTGGAAGCCATCCGAATGTTTCTTGCCTATGCAGCCTACATGGACTTCACCGTTCATCAAATGGATGTCAAAAGCGCATTTTTATATGGCAAAGTTCAAGAGGAAGTTTATGTCAAGCAGCCGCCGGGTTTCATGGATCCTAATTTTCCAGACCGTGTTTACAAGTTAGATAAAGCATTGTACGGTCTTCACCAAGCACCTCGTGCGTGGTATGAAACTTTATCGAAGCATCTGCTTGAGAATGGTTTCACACGAGGAGCAATTGACCAAACTTTGTTCAAACGGAAGGATGAAAAGGATACAATCATGGTGCAAGTTTATGTGGATGATATCAGTTTTGGATCTACAAATCCCCGTCTCTGCAAAGAATTTGAAGAAGTGATGCGATCTAAGTTTGAAATGAGCTCCATGGGGGAAATGAAGTTCTTTTTGGGACTACAAGTTGATCAGTCTGAGTCAGGAATCCTTATCCATCAAGAAAAATACGTAAAAGAAATCTTGACCAAGTTCAAAATGGCTGATTCCCATCCAATAAAAACTCCTGTGGAAGTTCATCATTGTTTGACTCCTGATGTGGATGGTGAAAGCATTGATCAGCATCTCTATCGCTCTATGATAGGATCTCTCATGTATCTCACGGCCAGCAGACCCGACATCATGTTTGCAGTGTGCTTATGTGCACGTTTTCAGGCTAATCCTAAACTCTCTCATTTATCTGCTGTCAAACGTATTTTAAGATATTTAAAGTATAAGCCAAAATTGGGTCTATGGTATCCTAAAACTGACTTGTTTAATCTTGTGGCTTATTCAGGTTCAGACTACGAGGGTTGCAACTTAGACCGAAAATCCACTTCTGGAGGTTGTCAATTCCTTGGAAACCGCCTTGTCTCATGGCAATGTAAGAAACAATCCACCGTTTCCCAATCCACCGCCGAAGCCGAATACATTGCCGCAGCCCTCTGTTGTTCCCAAGTCAGATGGATACACCATCATATGCTTGACTATGGGATCACATTCCATGAGACTCCCATTCTGTGTGACAACACTGCTGTCCCCCATATCACCAAAAACCCCGTTCAGCATTCCAAAACAAAACACATTGAAATCAAACATCACTTTATCCGTGACTATGTGGAAAAGAAGCACATTAAAATTGTTGAAGTCAAAACTAATAAACAAACAGCAGACATCTTCACAAAGGCTTTTGACTCTACCAGATTTGCTCAACTAGTAGAGATGCTTGGAATGATTAACTTTCAGTAAATTGTGTGAATAGTAGTTTATTTTCTAAATTTTGATTAATTATCTAAGAAAATTCCAAAAAGATTTTATTTTTATGTACAGTATCCACGCAAATCTTTTGGGGGAGAAATATAATATTTTAATATTGAAAAGAATTGCTGTGTATATAATCTTCAAGTGGTTTTGAATTGTAGGAAAAATTGAATCTGACATTTGAGAAATGATAGTGTCTGATCTCATCTCTTGAACATGGAATAGACCAAAAGCGATGGTGTTTACTGAGGTATAGCTGGTAGGCCCGACATATGGTTAAAACTTGTAAGTAGTGTGAAAACCTAATATATTTATATCATACTTGTGTCTTTGAACCCATTATTGAAACATCTAACCCATTTTTATATCTAAGAAAACCAATTCAATCAGATACAGGCTTACGTATTGGATTCCTATTCATACGCCAAGTGACCATCAAAATAACGATATTTACCACTGATGACCCAGTATGTTTTGCTTACGCAAAGATCTCAGGTGCTCATCCTTTTCCCATCCACTTGGATGATTTGACCCCGTCTGTTTTGCTTACGCAAAGATCTCGGGTGTTCAACATTTTTCTATCCGCTTGGATAATTTTACGACTTCTTCTGTTTTGCTTACGCAAAGATCTAGAATGTTCGTACCTTTTTAATATCTACTTGGATATATTTTATTTTAATTTTCTAAATCCACTTGGATATCTTATTTTATTCTGGTGGTACTTTGACATTACTAAGACGGTACCTTGGTTAATCAGAAAGAGATGATAAGATGAAGATGTGTACTTCTTGAGGATTGATAGGTTTTCAAAATCATTTTATTTTAATATGTGGGGTACACCTTGTATATTGCTTAAATGGTACCTTCTAATCACATGAAATCTTAGTACAAAAAAATGTTCGGGTTTACTTTGCACAAATATCAGCTATCTTCAGGGACTCACAGTAGTGAATTGCAAAAGGAAGTGTTTCAAGAGACTGACCAGATCTGATCTCATGTTGGATCTTTTTCAAGAAGATAAATGTAAATATCTTGTGTATAATTTCATTTCTATATGTTAGTCTTGTTTCTGCTATTTGAACTATCGAAACTAGTTGTACATATCGAAACTACTTTGAACTATCGAAACTAGTTGTACATATCGAAACTACTTTGAACTATCGAAACTACTTTGAACTATCGAAACTACTTTGTGCATATCGAAACTACTTTGACATATCGAAACTACTTTGTGCATATCGAAACTAGTTGTTCGTATCGAAACTAGTTTGTCTTATCGAAACTAGTTGTTTCGACAGGGGCATTTTTGTCTTTTGTCTCACAAAAATTAAAAGCCTTCATAAGCAATCCCTCCCTTCATACTGATATTCACTCGTCTTTTTCAAACCCTCTTCGTCTTCTCTGTATTTTGCAAAGTCTCTCAAACCATCGATCTGAGTTGCAAGATATCAACATTAATCACCTGATTTCCCCGTTGTCACCATCGTCTTCATCATCAGGTATCGTCTCACTACTTCATTTGGATGATTTTTGCAAATCGGCAGACCTAGGTTTTCAAAGTTTAAAATTTGTTCGACTAAATCTTCATAATAACAGTCGTTTTTGTGATTATCCGGGTTTGCATACATCTCTATCATCGTTGAACTCACGATTAATGTGTATTCTTGCAGATAACGTCTCACATTCGGTAAGATGAAGTTCCGTCACTTACAAGCCACTCTAAACCCTTCTTTAAAATTGTTTATATTAGTCTGAGTATAATGAATCAGAAGGGTTTGGGTTTCAAAACCAAGCTTCGATAAAGGGGTTCAACACCTTCAAAAATTTCTCAAAAGGTTTTCAATCGAAACTACTAGTTTCGACACCCAAACTTGCCCCAGTATCTCTGATCGAAACTAAATAGTTTCGATAAGTTCATCTCCATCGAAACTAATTGTTTCGATAGTGTTGATTTAAAAATTTTTCTAAGTGTTGATCAAAGCTTATAGCCTCTATCGAAACTACTTGTTTCGATAAAGCTGTTTGTTAAATTGACCAAGTTCATCTCAAATCGAAACTAGTTGTTTCGACAGTTAGGACTTCAAAATTTTTCTAAGTGTTGATATACCTTGTTTCGATTAAGTATATTCAGAAACTTTACTTATTGTGCAAAACTGATGAATTTTACAGGTATGGATCTCTTATTCGTAAAAAGACACAATGGCTGTGCATTCCTTAATGCCAATGATCCAAAAGCTGCAGAGTTCACTCGTGTCTTAAACTTCCTGGCAAACTCCAACATCAGCTTTGCCATCAGCAACAACCTGCCGGTGTTTGAGACATCTATAAGAGAATTTTGGGAAACTGCAGAAATCATCACAGTTGAAAATGTGGAGCACATCAGAGCAACTGTGCTTGGCCAAGAAGTCTTATTTTCTGAAGCTACAGTTAGAGAGGTGCTGCAGTTTAATGACAGTCCAGATACACCCATTGAATTTCCAATCTTCTATGTTAAAGAAT
Source organism: Smallanthus sonchifolius (assembly GCA_023525975.1). Taxonomy (NCBI): domain Eukaryota; kingdom Viridiplantae; phylum Streptophyta; class Magnoliopsida; order Asterales; family Asteraceae; genus Smallanthus; species Smallanthus sonchifolius. The sequence continues at coordinate 26,818,758 of CM042043.1, forward strand.
GCTTCAGAAGATTGGGTCATCCAGATGAATTCAAAAGTGGTCAGATAATCAAGAACTCCTTACCAAGCCACTGGAGATACATAGTGCACGTGTTTATTCACTGCCTATCAATCAGAAAAGGAGGTTTTGATTCAGCAAACAGCACTCTAGGCTCAGTAATTTTGGGGTTAGTCAAGGGAAGATATTACAATTTTTCTGGCTTCATCTTCAGAAAGTTAAAGGACAACCTAACAGGAGCCGTGAAGGAGAAATTTCTGGCATATCCAAGATTTTTACAAATTATCATCAATCATCTTCATCCTGAGCTGCAACAAGGTGGGAACACCTTTGTGTTTGACCATATGATTGCCAAGACTCTCAGCTATATGAGAAGTACCAACAAGAGAACCAACAGGGTTATAGCTGATGTTCCCCTGTTTGGTCATATTATTGGTGAAGAAGAAGAATTTATTCCTGATATTGACCCTGATCTAGAAGAAGAGATCTTATCATCTGAAGAAGAAGAAATGGAAGTTGAGCAAGATCAAGGTAATCCACCTATTGATGAAGCTGAGATTGAGATAAACGTCCCTAATGTTCAAGAACAAGAACAACCCATCATTGAGCCTGTGATAGAGGCTCCTTTTGTTGAATAAATACAGATAATTCAAGAGCCAGCAGTTAATGTTGAAGCTGGCATGCATGAAGCTGAGGAGGAAGTTGCAGAATCAAGTGGAACTCTGGATGCAGGAATTTATGGATCTGACTACTACAAGTCTGACTCGGATGATAGAACAGAGCATCTTGCATCTTCCTCCAAACGACAAGTTGAGTCAGGTTCCGATTTTGAGGAAGAAGAGCCTAGGGCAAAGAAAATCAAAACTGGATTAGAAGAGCTGTCATCCTCATCAGATTCTCTATTAGCTACTCCACAACCAACTCTAGAACCATCTCCACAACCTATTTCACAACCCACTCCACTACCATCTCCACAACCTACTCCACAACCAACTCCACTACCATCTCCACAACAATCACCCATCCATACTACTCCCACATCACCACCTCATGATTCAACCTCTTCTGTACCAAGAGTTAAAACTTTAAGCCTTGAGCTGAAGAAAATGCAGAATAAGATTCAAAAGAAAGATGAAGAAATTGAAGGCTTAAAAACTAATTTGCATGATGTCCAAGAAGAGGTTAAAGACCTGAAGCTGGAAGTTGGGGGTTTACATACCCATATTGAGGTTCAACAAACTCAACTTGAAACACAACAGAAACTAATCTCAAAGCAAAAAGAAGAATTCAAGTCTTTAGCTAATGTTGTGGAACAGCTCAAAGCCTCAATGATAAAACCTGTGCAATAACAACTAACCACTTCAGCAGCTCAGGGGGAGACTACATCTGTGGTTGAACCCTCTTCTCCTTTCATTGTCACTAATCCGGAGTCTGCTCTCACTATCTTTACTGGCCATGCTGAGAAGGCAAAAGAGGCAGTTGAAGTCAAGGTTGAAGAACAAGAACTAAACCTCCCCTCAGCAAGTGAGAGAAGAGATGCAAGGAAGAAAGGGAAAGGGACTTCCACTGAAATAGAGACCGTGATTCTGGATGAAGAATACATCCCATCTGATGACGAGCTGAATGCCCTTTTAGATGAAATTGAAAACTATGGGTATAATGATCTTTATCCAGAAATTTTGACCACCGAGGAAAAAGAAACTGAGAGAACCAGATACTTCACAGAGGAAGGAGAGGAAATTCAAACCCTGTCTGATGAAGAAAAAGGCGAAGAAGATGTTCAAGTTAATCTTATCAAGACAGTCACTCCTGAACCAACCACTACAGTCTCTGATTCAAGTCCAGCACAAGATCCACCCTTTGTTGCTCCTGAACCTCAAATTTCAAGAAAGTCTTGGTTTAAGAAAATAATTCAGGAGGAAACTCCTAAAACATATGAATGGATAGCAGAGCATCAGGAACTAAAGAGGCCTCCAATTGGCTGGAAGTATGATGTTGAAAGGAAGCTCTTTATTATAAGAAGATATAGAGGGGGAGTTCAGCACTTTAAAAATATGACTGACTTCCAAACCCTTCCTTTCTATGACCTCAGGGATTTAGCCAAACTTCCCCTTCAAAACCCTGGGAAGGTCATGATGGCTTATGACTTTGAGAAATTTCTGCATTCTCAAGTCAATAATGATTTCAAGGGAATGAAGCCTAGGAAAACTCAAAAGAAAATCTCAAAGATTAGGTTTCATCCTAAGACTAACAAGCCATATGTGTTCTTGAGGTACAAGCCTGCCCAAACTCACAAGACCATCACCATTCCAAAATCTGTACTTGTGCAGCTGCAAACTTTCAGAAAATGGTACTATAACCCAATCATTGGCAGTGCAGTAATAGAGTGTGAGGGCAAGGAAGACATCACTATCTTTGAGCCTATGGAGCTGTTGAAATTTCAGCCTGAAGATCTGGAGATCCTTTTTCAGAATCACATTCAGGCATACAGTGATGAAGATGAAGCTGATGCTAAGGCCTACCAACGGGTTGTATCTCTCCATGTTAAACCTTTTATACCAAGGACAACTGAAGGACCAGCTGCTTGATGAAGAGCTGAAAACAGTAATACAACAGCTTAGGGGGAGATTGTAGAGTCATATCTTATATATAAGTTGTTGTCATTTATTGTATGTTTAAACAGTTTTAGACTAGTTTACTTTATGTCATTTCATTAAGTGTAATTTCAGTTTTCTATAATTTACTACTTTATTAGCTAAGTCTGGGCCATCGAAACTACTTAGTTTCGATTGAGTTTATTCAATCGAAACTAGTATTTTCGATAGATGGTAGTTTCGACAGTCTGTGTATCACTTGTAAATGGTCAATCGAAACTAGTAGTTTCGATTGAACATAGTTTCGATATCTGTCACTACTATAAATAGCCTAGTTTGAGAATGTTTAGGGTGTGAGTAGCGGCTGTAACCCTGAACCTGCTCTTGCACATTGTTCTTGAATCAATACAATTTGCAGTTGTTTATGCACTGTGTTCTTACATTTTCATACCATTTGCGTGTTGATTCATAGTGTGGTTAGCCGGTTATCTTCACCAATACTGTTTCTATCATCTGTTTCACCACCATACACACAGTTTCCGCCTGTGTGTGTGTAATCGATCAAATCATTGATTTCAAGTGAAATATGGACCTACAATTGTACTCAGAATGCACCGAAGGTTCAGCACGCACTGACGGTTCAGTGTGAACCGACACCTCGTCATGATTAGCATTGTCGTCCTGAGCGTTCTCACGACGCCCCCTACCACCAGCACTAGCAGCAATTTTCCTTCTAGGTGCCATCAGTTACTGAAAATAATAACAAGCAGATCAATACTTAGGTATCATTTAAAACAATCTGAGCAGTGCAATTAGTTAATGACGGTGGCCAATCGCCATTACCCTTTTGCCTTGCCTTTCAGGTTTTAAACCATCCCTATACTTCATCTTGGCATAACGCCACTGACTTAGGCTACTAACACACACACATATACACTAACTCATACATGGCGCTTCTAGCTTTTGGTTACGCGTGATGACATTCCCTACACATTGGTCCCATTCTCAGTCTAAGTCTAGGCATCGAGGATGCCCAGATTATTTAAACCACCGCTATGATACCAACTTGTAAGGCCCTAAATCCCGGGAACCCGACACGTTGGCATACACGTAAGCAAAGTAGTAAATGACATCAAATAAACTCAATAAATGCAGTGAAAAACAAACAGTCAACAGTGGCTAATGACCCAAATCCCAAACATAATCCAATCAAGTATTAATAACTAAATGGTTCATCAACGTAACGGAAAATAAATGTCATCACGACGATCACGGTAACCAAACGCCATCCAGAAGCCGCCAGCTCACACTTTCTCTTTACCTGAAATACATGCTAAAAGTCAGCTACGCTGAGTGAGTTCTATAGTAATCCGTTTGGGGGTATTAAGTCCTGAACCTTCATTTAATTCACTGTATATTCAAATAATATATATTTTATCGACCTACACGAAATCATGTCGACTAGTCTAAGGACACGTGCGATCACAACTTGTTGACTGATCACCGTTAGCCATAACAACTCACTGACTAACACCGACTTACTATCAAGCTTGAGTGACCCATTTCATCTTATTAATGTCAGACTAATTCCACGTCAACTAGTGTCCACACAATATCAAATAACACTAAATTAACAGTCAAGATATTTAGTTACGTGACACCAATCCTACGCATACAAATATAACTATTATTTCACAACACATATGTTAACGTCAAAACCCTTTTATCGCGTGCATTCGCTAAATCGCACGTTACATGTACTCATGCCCAAAACTACAAACATTTAAAAGTGGACGATAGAAACTCACCTTTGCTAGACGTAACTCGACCACTAGAACTCACTAACTTCTCGTGTTCGTCCTTCAACCTCGTACCTAAAAATTACACAATACATGAGTCAATACACGACAAGACATTCATCATTTCGCTCACTCGCGTGACCCGACCAGGTGCGTTATCACCCGCATATGCGCATCGACATGCATGGCTTGCATGCACTTTTACACACCCCAACGCACCCAACTCGACCTCCCGGATGACCTCGCATCACCACACTCAGCTTCCGTCAACCTCAACCGTCACCGTACCACTGCTGCCGGAACATCGGGGCCATGGCTTCGGTCACTTATAACCACCTCCGCCTCCGTTGCCTTATCTCAGCTATGAGGCACTCTAGCGGCGGGCTGCTCCCTTTTCCCCGCTCCTTAACCGCCGTGGACAGCCCCATAGGGGGACTGTCGTGTCCATCCAGCACCGTAGCCGGCCGTCTTGCGTGCTTCCCGGACCCCCTGCTGCGGCCGTGCTCTTCCTACGCCACCACCGTCGCACCCGGTCACCACCGAGTGGTGCCGTGCTCCTCAGCACTTCCTCTCGGCTACGCGAAACTCCCACGCACACCCTTAGTTCTCGGCCCAAGCCAAACCCAATCATCACGCCACAAGAATCAAAACGGTAATGAATACATGGAGGTAGCAAACGATTTTACCTTGAAATCGGATGATTCGTGTGAGCTGAATACCTGATCTAACACTCCTTCTTATGAGAATCACTCTTGCAAAACTCTAGAACCATAAAACATATTAAAACGATGATCCGATGATCATATCACGCAAAGGGGGAATAGAGATCGCGATATTACCTTAAATTCATCACGAGCTACCATGGTCGGCCTCCTCTTCCTTCTCCCTTGGTCTCAGCAGCCGTAACACACCCAAATGGGGGTCTCCCCATTGTCACAACCCTTTTACCCTTGAATCGGGCTTCAGCCCTTGCGTCCCAACGGCCCCTACTCGGGCATGGCTCGTCTCAATTCATTTTATAAAATCTACCCGCAAAATTGATAATCATATATTAACCCCAGTCTAACTGTTTACAAAATGATAACGCACTATCCCCGTCAAGTCTCCTTTCCTTGCGAACCGTTATTTACAGTAATTACAAACCCGTTTTCTTAAACGAAAAACCGGGATGTTACACATAAAGGACGGGTCTTGTTCTCTTGTTACCATATGAACATGTTTGTAAGTATGCGTTATGTTCTCCAAACGTATCAAGTAAATATGTTTCGTGTTTTCAAACAAAGATGTTTCATGTTTTCAAACGTGTTGATGTAGTTCAAAGAACACATTTTTATTCCTAGGTTTTTGAGTCGTTTTAATTAGTTTTCTATTCGTTTTGAGTCGTTTTTTGTTTGTATTGAGTCTACTATGTGTTTACAGGAGCTCGTGATGATTACAAGTCAAAACCCAAAGAAACCGAGCACGAGAATGAAGTGTAAGAATTAAAAGAGAAAAAATGTGGAAATTGCATCTCTCGCGGTACACGAAAGAGAAGAACCCAAGACTCGCGGTACGCGAGGAGTTCCAGAATCGGCCGTGACTAGATTGTCCTTCGTGGTACGCGAAGGACCAGGGCATATCTCTCGCGATACGTGAGAGACCTAATTCCCGAGAAAAAACCCTAATTTCCAATTAAATAGAATTTGATAACCATTATCATAGGAGTTCGGATCTTTGCCGTCTAGAGGAGTTCCGGAAGTGATTTTGGGAGCTTGGAAGGTGAATCAAGACTAAAGTTGAAGACTTTGCTTCCAGGTTCGTTAGTTATAACGTTTTTGGTTTCAAGATTCGATTTTTATTTGTGTTTGCTTTGTTTGAAACCATGGTTTGTGTTTATTACTTCTATTTGGATGTTTTAGATATGATCCTAGGCTAAAAAATTAATACAGCCTAGGTCATTCGATGAATACTTTGTTAAAGTTCTGATTTTTATTTGGTTTTGGATTAATTGATGGTTTAATGATTTTGTAACGATCCTAGTTTGATTAATTATGATGAGTATGCATGTTCTAATTCTGATTTTGTGATTGATTTCAATTCCATGCGTTGATTGTGGTTGTCTGCCAGTTTGATTAGAGTATCTAGGTCATAGATCTTAGGGTTTGTGATTTCGGTGGTTTGCTAGACGTAGTAGCCATAGGAATTGTTGTTGATTATTGATTTGAATTGAGTGTGCTTCCTAGTTCAATACCCGAGAGGTGAGAATTAGTCGTTTAGTCTTCGTCATTAGAAATTCGAGTGTCGACTGTCTGAGAGGAAATTGGTTTAGGTGTCTAGTGATCTGATGCTATTCTGAATAATAGTTGTTATCCTAGGATTACCCCGTGCATTCTTTGAATGTATTGTGGACGGTGATACTGATAGGTAATCCGTTCATTAGATTACTTGATCATAGTTGGAAATACCTGAGAAATGATCCAACAATCTGGTGAGTTTAGTACACTTTAGGTTCCTTAGTTGGTGACACCCTGAGAGTGATTAGGGATCCACTAGGTCATCTAGAGTTGTTATCATTAGAAACCCAGATTCATCATAGTTCCAGAACCGGTAGAAGTTGTTCTTTGCAAGTAGGATTCAGACCTAGGTGGTATTCTTCCCATTCCTGGTATCTTCCTTAGTTCTTGTCTTGATAGTTAAGTCGACCTTAGTTTTCTGCATTCTTTAGTGATAATAAGTAGTGTAGTAAAACCCCCCATGAATCAATATTTAGTCTGAGTCAGGGTCTAGTTTTGTTTCGCAGTGTCTCTAGGGTTCAATAATCCGGTTTACCATTAAGCTGTGCTACACTCGATAGGTTCACTTGCCTGTCAGTGCAGTTTAGTTCATAGGTTTTCCATCTTATTACTTAGGAGTCTAGGTTAGGTTTTATTAGTTTTATATAGACCGCCTGGACGACATCACATGTTAAATAAGTATGTTTCTCCCCCGATGTTTTTTAAAACATTTAAAAGTAAAGAGGGACCGTGAAACTCACCTTAGTAAAACAATATTCATTAGCACAACAAACAACAAAGATTTCCATAAACCATGTATCCTGCTTGAGTCCTACAAATAAAGTAGACATGTTTAAGTCAAAGGACTACCTAAAAATATATATAACTAAGTCAAAACCAAAGTCTAGCTATGCAAACCACTACATGAGTGATTAGTGCACACTAACAGTGCAATGCACATGTTAGTAGAGTAATGTTATTCCACGTGTGGTTGAGCTCGACCGACACGTTAAATTGTTGTGATTGCATAACAATCATTCTAGGGTTGGAGTTGTAAATATACATATATAAAACTAAGTGTGGATAAACATATATTTATGTATGTGTATATATATACATTCACTCCTTTTGAAAAATGTGTGTCTCGAGTAACAAATATTTGCATGGAAAGATAACGTTTAATGTTCGTAAAGTAAATACATGACGAATAATTATGTATACATACCCATATATAGAAGTATAGAGTTCACTTATAAATAAAATATAATAGATAATGTTATTTCCAAAATGACCATCCATGGTTTTCTAGCTATAAATAATTGAAATCCACCAAACAAAAATGGTTATATGTTGTCGTAGCACATTCATTTATATATAAAAAAAAGTTGTTTTAAGAATCCGTTTGGTCAAAAATATTTGTCAAATTCAATTGTACTTCCTCAAAAGTAGTCATAACGGTATACATATGTATTTATTTAATTCATGTTTCTCAAAATTATTAAATATTTGTATGATGTATATATGTATATATACAAATTTTGTCAACCCATATATACAAAATTATTAAATATTTGTATGATGTATATATGTAGGTTCCAAATCATTGAACATGTAATTTAAATGATCATTGTCCTCCTTTAATTTATCATTATCATTACTAATATACGAGACATTGTTCTCATCATTATTACCATCTATTGTAATCGACGTTGTGCTACGATTATCAAGTGATTCTCCGTGTTTTGACCAACAACTATAATTAAACATAAATCCATTCTTAAACAAAAGATACTTGATTTTTGATATCTCCTTAAATTCTGAAAAGTTTTTACATTCCATAGAAGGAATGGATTCGTTTCCTTTTTTCACACTGTTGGAGCATGTTTTATGACAAGCAGCTTGAAGATAGTTTGTATTTTACGAGAGTAGTTTGTATCTGATTGAGTTGTATATTCAAGTCTTTGTTCATGTATGTTTTGGTTAGGTTGTAGTGTTTTACGTACTTATAAGTACTCAACATATTTGTTCATGTGTACTTATAAGTACACAACAAATTTGTTCATGCGTACTTATAAGTACATAAGAAATTTGTTCATGCGTACTTATAAGTACACAAGAAATTTGTTCATACGCACTTATAAGTACACAACATGAAATTTGTTCATGCATACTTATAAGTACACAACAAATTTGTTCGTGTGTACTTATAAGTACGCAGGTTAGTGAGTCCGTTAGTATAAATAGCTGATAGGGTTGTTGTAGAAAAGTGTCTGAAGAGAAAACCCTATGTAATCAGTTGTTTGTTGCTAATATAGAAAGTTTTATATACTTGTGTTCGTTATCATCGTATCTAGTCATCTTGCTCAAGCTAATCACAAAGGATTCCGCACTCTGTTGATTGGTTTCATCTCCTATACGTCAATCGATCTAACACCCCGGGACCTACAAGTGGTATCAAAGCCTTTGCTAATGAAATTTGATTGTTATAGGAGTGGTATTGAACATTTTCGACTAGATTTGGACTGAATTTCAAGGTTTTTGACTTGAATTTGAGGGTTTTTGACTTGAATTTGAGGGTTTTTGAGGAAAAACTGAGTGTTCTTGTTCTTCACGTTTATGAACTGAGATTGCTTCAAAACACCTCAATAGTTGTTTGATTTTGTGAATTAATCATCAAGGGTATCTTAGAATTGGATTTCTAAGATTTTGATTGGATTAATTTCATATTTTAGAAAAGATTTGAGTGATTGATGTGTTTTTCAGCGACCGGAAAAGTAACCGGAAAAAGTTGGTGAACAGACCTTATCTTCAAAGTTTCAGACGTTTTTGCGTACTTAGCTACTTCATGCGTACTTAGCTACTTCATGCGCACTTAGCTGCTTCTTGCGTACTTAGTTTCTTCCTACGTACTTATTTTCTTCATGCGTACTTAGTTTCTTCCTGCGTACTTATTTTCTTCATGCGTACTTAGTTTGTTTATGCATACTTAGCATAAAAAAAATTGTGATTTTATTGGTTCAAGTGTTACAATCATGTTGTATTACAAGAATGAGTTTTGAACCTGGCCTCCACCTCCTAGACTCGTATCTCTACATGATTATTCTACTTGGAAAGCTCAGTTTATGGAGTATGTTTCTTTGATCGACAATGGTTTTTCGAAACCAATAGAGGAAGGTTATACCCCTCCTACTTACACCTTCTTGGGTGATCCGAACATTCCAAAACCTACATCAAGGTTCACGGTTAAAGAAAAGAAAGAATTTGATAGAGAAAAGAAAACTAGAGAGGTTCTTGAAATGGCTCTTTCACAAGAAACCAATAATAAATTTATGAGTTACTATACATCAAAAAGCTTATGGGAAGCAATTCAAATGAAGTTTGAAGGATGTTTGAATGTGAAAGGTGTGATGATGAACTCTTTGGATTAACTAAAATCTTCAGTTGCTCAAAACGATGAGAACAATGAATGTGAAAGTCCTCTTAAAGATGTAGAAGTGAGCCACAACCATGTTTTTATTGATAGTATCGTTTCTGAAGAAAGTGTTTGGTCAAAAGAAGCTAAGTATGATATAGAAAATGCTCAGTTCGAAGAAAGTGAAACAAGTGACATGATTGAAAAAGTTTCTTGACTAGTTTCATTTTCAGTTTGGAACATGGTTTTTCAGTTTAAGAAACTATCTGCTCAAAAAATTCAAGAAAGTTTCTTGACTAGTTGAAGAAGGTGACAAGTCCAAGAAGAAGGAGTCTACCAAGACATTTATGGCAGATGGAGCTTCATCTAGTTCATCATGTGAGGTAGATTCTAATCCATTTGTTCAAATTATTTGTTCTAACTGTCAAGTTTTTTAAATAGAAAATGATCGTTTACATGATCAACTCGAACCTCTTCGTGTGGCATCATTACTTTACAAAGAAAATGAAAAACGTTTCAAAGAGAAAATTGAAAATCTTAAAAAGGATAAACATGATTTTTCAATTAAATTAAGTGAACAACGGTTCCATTTGGATGTTGCCTACAAAAAGCTAGAGGAAAAGAATCTTGAATTGGTCAAGTTGCAAAATGTGATATTGCAACTGAGTGGCAAACTTAAGAAGTTGAAAATCTCTTGTTTTCTGGTGGAACACTACGAGGCTGTAGTGAGCCAAGTGAATGGCCAAGGTTTGGGAACAGACGCCATACCTCCACCAGTAAATGGGAAGTTTGTCAACGAGCTTGTTGAAATTGATCTTTCTTAATTAGATGATAAGAATGTAGGAAAGGAAAAGTCAAAGTCTGGTGTGACTGGTGAATCTGATTCTGATGAATCATTCGATGACAACAAAGTTGAGGTCGTTTTCAAAGAGGTAAATATTGATGATGAATGTAAGGTGCAGAAGAATGTTATCACTAACCGTGACAACTGCATCCTTACTGAACCGGATGTGATTGAAAAAAAATGACAAACTGAAAAACATGCTTTATGGAAATTTTCAAACTCTTAAAACAACCAAAGTTGAAAACTTTGTTAGCAGACTTTCAAAGGGTTATGTACAAAATTTTCAAAAGAATTTTCAATCAAATGCTCAAAAATAATTGGTTCAAACGCCAGGTGTTATTCATCAAACAACAAGTGGTGTTCATCATAACGAGGCATCAACTTCAAGTGTCAAAGCTCCTTACAGAAAGATTTACAAAAAGAAGAGAACTTGTTTTCATTGTGGTATTGTAGGACACATTGTGGTGAAGTGTCCTCACAAGAACCAGAGTAAGAAACTAGTTGATCCACAACAGGCTAAATCATCTGTGAAGCCACCAACAAAACCAATGGACAAATCTGTTGTTCCACGGGTTCAAAAAGAGAAAAGGCCAACGATTCAGAAGAAAGGTATTTCAAAAGGACAATCTGGTAGAATACTAAAGGCTAGTCCAAGTTTGTGCAAATTGGTTGGTGCACAACATTATGAGACACCTGTAGTAAAATTATCTAAACCACAGAAAAGAAGACTGAACAAAAGGTTGAGAAAATTAGAAAGATAATTTCTTGAAGGTAAATTTGATTAAAAACCATTTTCTAGAAACCTAACTGGTAAAAGCTCATCTATTTCAAAACCTATTTTTTCAAAGTATCAGCACAAAGTCTTTATACCTGAGTTTTCAAAAAACCAAAGTTTTCAAAATGCAGAGGTTCAAAACAACAAGTTTTGGAAAAGAAAATACTCAGTATCTGATTTTGTTTTTGACTCTAAGTTACAACCAACACTGCTTGATGATGGGTTTGATTGTGAACTTAGAGAAGTGAGATATGTTGGTAAAGATGGACGACCCAAGACAACTATGGCTTGAGTTTTCATTTCAAACTAATGTGTTTGTTATTGGAAGTGCAGGCACAACCAAAGAGAAATATTACCTGAATTTTTATTTTATTTTATGTCTGTTAATAATGGTTGTCTCATGGCACATAGTGGATGTGGCACTTCTACCAAATGTTATATTCAGTCGGAAGTTGTTGAAATAAATCAACGACTTGATTCTCATGGGGAGAAGCTGAAGAAGTTAACCAATTTTGATTTATAGTTGATGATCTAAGTCTAAGATGATGAAGAATCTTGAAACACAGGAAGTAGGTGATTGGCAGGTGATCATCAGTCTCTTAATGTTGAACCTAGTTCTGGTGTTCAAGGGGAGTCACGTGGACAGGAATGGTCAAAAGGAAAGGAATGTTCAATCCCGAGTGAAAAACCTTTTCAAAACAAAATGTTTCTTGGAAGTTAAAATTTATTTCTTTTTAATTCTGTATAGTTTGTTTCAATGTTTCAAATATTTTAGAAAAATCAAAACAAAATAGAAAATTAAGAAAATTTCAAAGTTATTTGAAGATAAGGGGAAATGATAGCATATCAGTAAGTGATCTAAACGTCTTAGACTGCATATATGGGAAATGACTGCGTCATGATTACTTGAAATTTAAATTTGATTTTCTGTTGTTAATTTGAATATTTGCAAGTAATTTGAATTGTTAGTAGACTATAAGCGTTTTTGAATCATTAGTAGTGTGAAAACTAAATCAATCTACTACAACTGTGAGTTGAATCCACGTTTGCATGTGTGTGTGTGTGTAAAAGAATGCAAAAAGATCATTATCAGATAAAGGATTTAAGATTTTGGCAACTATTTTCTTATGAGACCAGTTTCGGGTTATGTCTTTAACACAATTTTTTGGTTCACTTCACTGCCCATACTCACAAGTATGCAATGAGAAGTTGAATCAAGATATGTTTTGACAACAACCGTTAAGCATATGCTACCCCTTGGATCACATCTAATTCCATTGAAAACAAATCCAGATAACAGTTGGATCTCCTTACCTAAATCCTCAAACCTAGGGCCGTCCACAAGAAATTAAGTATCCAACTCGACATAAGAAAAATGCCCCCATTCCCCCCTCAATATGAACGTATATAAAAACAGCACAACAACGTCGTCGATTGAACAGCAACAACAGCACAGCAATGTCGTCGTCGTCCAATCCGATCCTAGCAACGCCCTAGGAGGGAGTCGTCAATCAGCAGCGTCCCTTCGTGTTCGTCGTCCAGCCTTCATCGCACATATCAGGTAATTACATTTTGTGTAACTGGGTTGTGTAATTGGGATGGGCCATGGCATAAATGTTTAAAGATTAGGCCATTTGGTATTATTGGGTTGGGTATAACTATTAAATTGGGTATTATTGGGTTAGACTTCAATTTAAAAAAAAGATCCCCCAAATTTTATAAAATTTTACAGAATTTATAAGTTTTTTTAATATATATATATATATATATATATATATATATATATTTAAAAATTTATGCCCCACTCGTAAACATGCCCCCGTGTCGCGGCACCACCTGCACCACCCTCTAAGCCGGCCTTGCTAAGACCCCATGCTTATTATCCTGAATCATCATCTGATATTCACATAAGAAAACCCTATCAAACCAAGACAAATGAATCACTCGATTCTGAATCTTATGATTCTTGATAATCCTTATGGATTCTGCTTGATTTTTCTATGCTACACGATGTAACTTCATTCTGGAAATTTTGAAAATTATTTGGAAAATCATAAATTCCTTGAGATAGTGCAATTTAAATTTATGTAGCATAACGGTGGGGTACACTTTGTATATCTATATTTATTACATTAACTCACAAGAACAGGATACAAAAACGCTCATAGTTTCAAATCTTATAATATTGTCAACTTGAATTTACTTGCTTGTGTTGCAAATTAGGTATGAATAAGTAGTAATCCATGGCATGATCCTATATTCTTTGATGTTTATATTATATCATTTTTGCTAAATATAGCCGGATATGATCCTCTGCTCATGACTTTGAACAAAAAGAGTTTGATTGTAAATATTTCTATACATTCTAATCAGTATCTTGTTTATATTTTCCGTTATTTAAAAAAAGGATTTTTAGGCTGTATAGTTCAGGTATTGAAAAATATCAAAAAGTTTTTAAGTACAGTTTGTAATATATTTCAGAAAAGCCAAAAATATTTTCATTTAACTTCCATGGAAACCACATTATTCTTATAACTTAGGTATATCTTTAAAAACTTTGTGAAATTCATCATATTGCATAATCTTTTGCAAGTGCTTACGAATCCTTGAATGTAGACAAAGAGTTCTATTTCTTATGTCATGTTCAAGTTTGAGTGCAGATGTATAGGACAAGGATTACAGATACAAGCTGGACTTCATGATGTGAGCAGACTTGTAGACAACTTCTGAAGACATCTGAAGCTGTTGTCAAGGGGAAGTCTGTTAGGGCTTATTTGGAAGCATGTGACAAACATCTTCAGAGATGTTGTTAAGGAGGAGTCTGTTGGTGCATGTTTTGTGACAAGCAGCATGGATATTGTTTGTATTTTAGGAGAGTAGTTTGTATCTGATCGAGTTGTATATTCGAGTCTTTGTTCATGTATGTTTTGGTTAGGTTGTAGTGTTTTACGTACTTATAAGTACTCAACATATTTGTTCATGCGTACTTATAAGTATACAACAAAGTTGTTCATGCGTACTTATAAGCACACAAGAAATTTGTTCATGCTTACTTATAAGTACACAGCAAGAACTTTGTTTTTGCGTACTAATAAGTACACAAGAAATTTGTTCATGCGTAACTATAAGTACACAAGAAATTTGTTCATGCGTACTTATAAGTACCCAAGAAATTTGTTCATGCGTACTTATAAGTACACAGCAAATTTTTTCGTGCGTACTTAGCTAAGTACACATGTTAGTGAGTCTGTTAGTATAAATAGTTGATAGGGTTGTTGTAGAAAAGTGTCTGAATGAGTTGTTGAGAGAAAACCCTTTGTAATCAGTTGTTTGATGCTAATAGACAAAGTTTTATATATTTGTGTTCGTTATCATCGTATCTAGTCATCTTGTTCAAGCTAATCACAGAGGATTCCACACTCTGTTGATTGGTTTCATCTTCTATACGTCAATCGATCTAACACCTCGGGACCTACACGCACGATCCTCTTTAGTGGTCTTAAAAAATCTGTGCAGGTCGATCACAAATACTGGGTTAGTACATCTAGTTTCGTACATCCAATGGTTACGATCCACCTGAAATAAATAAACAAACAAAAAACATGTATGACTAAATAAATTTGATGTGAATGAATAAACCAAAATTAATCTAATGTGGTGAATCCTAACCAACTTTTTGATTGTTCCATCCAAACACGTTATAACGGGTGGATTATTTAAAAAAAAAAGACAACTTTTTCCCTTAACTCCTCAAGTTTGCTTATATGTAGCAAGCTTGATGGAGTAAAGAGAACTTTGTTGGTTTTTTTAAACAATCAACTCATTTAAACGTATATATATCCTAATGAGATAAAACAATCAAAAAGCAGTCCCGAAATGGACAATCCAAATTAATATCTAATAGATTACTTTAAAGTGAGTATAATCTAAAGGGTTTCTAGATCTAAATGAATATATGCGAATATATAACAAATAGTTTAAGTTAAGTTAAAAAGAGATGATTATGATAAGTGTTACCATTGTTTTGTTAGAGATCTTGAGAAGAAGAGATCAGGAGCAAGCAATTGAATGAATGAAATTGAATGAATGAAACTTGAATGATGAAGAAACTCTGAAAGAAACTTGAATGTTGATTAAAGTACTAGGTTTTATAACCATGTATTACATGGAGTTGTTTGATAAAAAAATAAATTATAATAAATAAAATTCTTTATTTCCTTAATTAAGTAATAATTATAATTCAAATTTTATCTTATATTTTCTGGAATTTGTTTCTTTAACATATTTAGATTTCAAAATGCAAGTTTACTTAAAATATGGGAAATTAGAAAATCTAGGTGAGAAAAATATGACAATGACACGTGCCATTTTTTGAATCATCTATTAGAATAAGGACTAGGTTATATACCCATGTATTACATGAGATTGTTTAATAAAAAAATAAAAGTACAATAAATAAATTTCTTTATTTTCTTAATTAAGTAATAATTATAATTCAAATTTTATCTATTTTTTTCTAGAAATTATTTTTTACATAATTAGATTTCAAAATGCAAGATTACTTAAAATAGGATAAATTAGAAATATTAGGTGAGAAAAAACACGAAAATGACACGTGACATTTTATGGATTCATTTATTAGAATAAGGATGATTGAGAATGACGGTGATCGCGTTGTTAAGGTCAATCAAAAACAAGTATTATAATTCCTAGCTACCTTAAACTATAGTATAGTGGAGTAGAGTATCGTATCCACAGGGAAGTGGTGGAAAGTGTATGTTTTAGGAAAATTGTTCAGGTTTTGATTTAAAAGCAAATTACTTTAACTTTGTAAAAACTATTAAGAAGAAACGGATCGCTTTCGCATTCAGATTGCAAGTTCGGTGATTACTGGTTTGTACTTATTGGAAGTCACATAGACATAACTCATTAATCAGATTGATAAGTAATTAACACTCAAATAACGACTGTATTGAGCAACGATTGTAAAACCGAATGCCTGACACAAGTTAATTACCCAATATTTAATTACCAATTCAGAATACTAATCATAGATACACAATGGTTCACGATAGATAACCAAAAAACTGATGCATATAATAAATCAATAAACTAAACATGTTCAATCAATCCAATAATCCTAGAACTCAAACAATCAAACGATTACAAGAATACTAGACCAAATCAAGTATGAACCTAGGTATATCACTTACAAGCAGATCCTACACCCGGAAACGACACAAAGACATTAGCCGCTCATCGACATCGTCATCGATTCTTCAATAATTGTTCTAACTTGATCTAGCATCAAAAACTGGTAAAGATTGAAACTTTATCTTTAGGAATCACCTTAGGGAAGCTCTGAATCGTAGAATGACAAGTTATTTCGAATATAGACTCCTCCATGCTTTATAATTGAAATTAGGGTAAATTTGCCGAATTTATGAATCTTCGCGTGTCGCGAACTTAGGATGATTGTTATTCGCGTGGCGCGAAGAAGAAATTAGTCGGGTGGGCTTTTCATGGCCCTTGCGTGTCGTGAACATCTGGCTCTTGATCTTTGCTTGGCGCGAAGAACCTAAATTCCACATTTTTGACTTTTCTTGACTTTGACTTCTCCGGTACCGGTGTATGCTACTATCCTCATGATTTTAAGCTCGAGTTTTGCTACTCACTTAGCACATTAAACCTGTAGTGGACACAAATACCAAATGCACATAAAACAGACTCGATATACAAAGCTAAACGCTTAAAACTACGAACTTAGACTCTTATATACGGGATATTTAACCTCACATCACATCCCCACACTTGACCTTTTTCGTCCCGAAAAAGAATTATGCATGGAATCATAATAAAAAAACTTGCAATTTATTTAATTCTTTTATATCTTTTGATTTCTCAACATGTTAACCATAACAATTGGTATTTCGATCCGATTAAACCCAACCACCGACTCTCGAGCCCCCGATTATGTGATCTACAATATTATACATTACCGAGCATACAGTTTATCTATGGGTTTCACACTCACAAAAGCTACAACTTAGCCTAATTCCATCTCAATGTCATGTTTAGGCCCGGGTTAAACCTTATAGATTTCCCACCATTATAAACACAAATTTATTTGTTTTTGAAATTCATATGAATTTTGGATCGATGGGTGAATGTTTAGCTTTTATTAACACTTATGAATAAACCTAACCCAGTGGTGTTTCAATCAAGCTGGAACACGATATATGACACGTGGGCCGCAGTTTTTAAGCACTGAAGTACATAAGTTTCGGAATAGGGGTGTATCCTTCAAGTCGCCATCCCGAAGGGAAACACATAAACCTAACTTAGATATCCAATTATTGCTCACTTAAGTCCCACCCATGGGTGTATCAACCAAGTCACTATCCCAGAGGGTAACACGTAGGCTGAACCTAGGCTCTCAATTTTTAATTAATTAAGTTCATTCAATTGATGGATTATGAAATGCGGGCGCCACCAACTTTCGGATTTATTTTCATAAAAAGAAAGTGTTGTGCCAAACCTGGGGTCAAATATTAAATATTACAAAACTCGATCGACTCTGATATCAAATATTACAAAACAAAAATGAAAACCCTAATTTTTGGGTCTTCGCGTGTCGCGAAAACCTGGGGTCAATCCCTCACGTGTCGCGAGGGACAAAAAGTGCCCGGCCCGTTTATTTTGTTCTTCGCGTGTCGTGAAGAACTTCATTTGGAAGTTTGCATGGCGCGAAGACACTTCCATCACAGAAAGAAAAGAAATTTTTTCAGTTTTTGCCTTAGAAAATTTTTTGAGTTTTTCAAGTCAAAATTTTTAACTTTTTCAAAATTCACTCCAACTCTCAAATTAAGTTCGTATATACCTGGAACGAGATTTGTGATAGTTTTTCATGCTCGTATGGCCCAAAATCTTCGGGAAAAGTTTAAAAACACGTGAAAACATTCCGAAAACACTAAAAACGAAGACTCACAAACTCTACACACGGTATAACCCCCCCCCCCCCCCCCCCCCGAGAATGATGCATGGTCCCCGTTTCATTAAAATAATCCTCAACGTTCCCAGAACGTCCCCACACTTGGGCTATTTCCAGATTTAAAGCACAAAACAAAATAAAAACCTAACTCACTTTCGTAGGAATCACGGATGCATTTAGTGTATGCAACAAACCTTTTAAACACATCGGTAGCCCAAGTGGACGAGTTTAGTCTCATGAGGGTTTCTAGAGAACACACCCACAATGTTCATTTAATATAGACACAAAAAAGTAAAGCTTAGGTTGCCTCCTAAGAGCGCTAAGTTTAACGTCTTCAGCCAGGCGCGGTGTACCTTACTCGGGTTATTCATATGCAGATGCATGCATGAAAAAACTTACTTATTCTTCCTTGGTGTCGTTGATTTCATCTGTTTCTAAATATGGCTTCAGTCTATGCCCATTCACTACTTTCCTGAGGTGATCATCAAAGTATTCGATCTCGACCTCTCCAAACTCTCCAACTCTAATCACCAAGTATGGGCCCATCCATTTACTCTTCTTCAGCTTCCCATGGAACAGTTTCAGTCTAGAATTGTATAGCCACACCTTCTGGCCTACCTCAAAGACCTTTTTCTTTAACTTTGAATCATGCACTACTTTCATCCTTGCCTTGTATGTAGATGCACACTCATAAGCTTCATCCCTCAGCTTTTCCAACTCACATAACTGCAACTTCCGCTCCTTACCTGCATTGTCATATTCAAGATTAACAGATTTAACTGCTCATAATGCACGATGAGCTATTTTAACTGGCAAATGACATCCTTTTCTATAAACTAGTCGGTATGGTGTGGTACCAATCGATGTTTTGTAAGCTGTTCCGTAGGCCCATAAAGCATCGTTTAGTTTGATTGACCAATCCTTACGATCAGGCCGTACCGTCTTTTGTAAAATCTCCTTTATTTGCCTGTTTGATACCTCCACTTACCCACTTGTTTGTGGGTGATATGGAGTGGCAATCTGATGGTTCACACTGTACCGTTTAAGCAATTTACCAAATTTAAAGTTCTTAAAATGAGAACCCCCATCACTAATAATCACACGGGGGACACCAAACCGAAAAGATGTTACTTTGAACAAACTTACACACCACTGTGTGATCAATTGTCTTAGTGGTGATTGCTTCAACCCATTTAGAAACATAATCAACTGCCACTAAGATGTACAGATATCCCAACGAATTAGGGAAGGGGACCATGAAGTCTATGCCCCACACATCAAATATGTTGACGACCATAATGGGTCGCATTGGCATCTTATCCTGCTTCGTGATGCTCCCAAGCTGCTGACGCCTTGTGCAGTTCTTCACAAACTCTCCTACATCCTTGAAAATTGTGGGCTAGAAGAACCCACAAGTGAGGACCCTGTGTCCCGTTTTCTCTCCACTGAAGTGCCCCCCACAAGCATATGAAAGAGCATGTTCTAATTAATACTGGACTTCACTTTCGGGCACACAATGCCAGATCATTTGATCTGCCCCAACTTTGAACAAATCTGGTTCATCCCAGATATACTTCTTCACTAGAGACATGAAGTGTTGCTTCTTCTTCTTAGCCCAATGTTCTGGAATTTTACCTGCATCCAAATAATTAACAATGTTAGCCTACCATGGGTCAGTAGAGACACTTAAAATTTGCTCATCTGGGAATGTCTCCCCGATTCTTTTAGTAGAATCCTCTTTGGTGTTCACAACCCTTGACAGATGGTCTGCTACCACATTCTCTGTTCCTTTCTTATTGCGGATCTCTAGGTTGAACTCCTATAACAATAGGACCCATCTGATCAACCTAGGCTTTGCGTCTTTCTTCTCCATGAGATACTTCACCACACTGTGATTTGAATACACTATCACTTTGCTTCCCCAGATGTAAGACCAGAACTTATCAAGAGCATATACAATTGCAAGTAATTCTTTCTCAGCAGTAGTATAGTTCAATTGTGCCCCATCTAGGGTCTTGCTGGCATAGTAAACTGCCACCGGTTTCTTATCCACCCTTTGACCCAAGACTGCCCCGATTGCAAAATCACTTGCATTGCACATGATTTCAAAAGGTAGTGACCAATTAGGTGCTTGCAAAATCGGCGCGTCTACCAATTTTTCTTTTAAAATATTGAATGCTTTCAAACACTCATCATCAAATTCAAAAGGGACGTCTTTTAAAAGTAGGTTACAAAGCGGTTTTGAGATTATGCTAAAACCCTTAATAAACAGTCGGTAAAATCCTGCAGACCCCAAGAATGATCTTACCCCTTTCACATTAGTAGGGGGAGGTAGTGTTGAAATGACTTTGATTTTTTCTCTATCTACCTCCATCCCCCTACTTGACACTATGTGTCCCAAAACAATCCCTTCTTGAACCATGAAATGGTTTTTTTCCCAACTAAGGACTAGGTTTGTTTCGACACACCTTTTCAATACTTTGGTCAATTGCTCTAAACATGCATCAAATCACTGACCAAAGATTGAAAAGTCATCCATGAGGATTTCCAAAGACTCCCCAATCATATCTGAAAACATACTCATCATGCACCTTTGAAAGGTGGCTGGGGCATTACACAACCCAAATGGCATTCGCTTGAATGCAAAAGTGCCATATGGGCAGCTAAACGTGGTCTTATGTTGATCATCAGGATGAATAGCAATATGATTATATCCTGAGTACCCATCTAAAACGCAATAAAATTTCTGACCTGATAATTTCTCGATGATTTGGTCAATGAAAAGTAGAGGAAAATGGCCCTTGGAAGTGGTTGTGTTAAACTTCCTGTAATCAATGCATACCCTCCACCCCGTTACGGGTCGGGTGGCTACCTGCTCTCCTTGCTCATCCCTTATGATCTGGATGCCTACTTTCTTTGGTACTGTCTGTGTTGGAGATATGGGATAGATGATCCCTACATCCAACCATTTTAGGACTTCTCTCTTCACAACTTCCCTCATGTTCGGATTTAGCCTTCTTCGTGCATCTCTTATCGGCTTTGCATCCGGTTCAGTGATTATTTTGTGCATCACTATCGAAGGTCTAACCCTTTTCAAATTTGCTATCGTCCACCCAATTGCTGCTTTATGGGCAACCAAAACCTCCATGAGTGTCCATGTGGGTCATCCCTCTTTGATGGCACACACTTCCAATTTCTCCTCTTCAGCTTTCAGCTCATTCTCATACTCAACTTCTTCCCTGTTACACAAAACACATGGCTCCTTTGGCGCATCCTCATTTTCATGATGAATACACCCATCAATGATATCTTCACTAAAGCATTCATCAATGATTGGAGCATTAAAAGTAAGAGAGAAGACATTTAAATGCATCTTTCTATTTCCAAAAGCCATGTCGATTGTGCCTGTCATGCAGTTTTTGACACATTGAGCAGTTTTTAAAAATGGCCTTCCCAAAATAACATTGGGTTGGCTCCCTTTAGTAGGGGCTGAATAGTCAAGCACTAAAAAGTCTACTGGGTAATAGAAGTCTTCCACCTTAACAATCACATCTGTTAATATCCCGGGGGGAAGCTTAAGAGTTAAATCTGCTAACACCATGGTGGTATCAGCTTTTTGTAGAGGACCGAAATCGTATTGGTCATACAAGCTTCCTGGCAAGATACTAACACTAGCTCCCAAATCCAGAAGCGCCTTATCTATTTTGAAATCACCTATTTGAATTTAGATTAAAGGCGCCCCTGGATCTTGGAGCTTAGGTGGAAGAATACCAGACAAAAACGCACTCACACTATCAGTTAGATCAAGATTTTTGGGCATCTTATGATTCCTCTTTTGAGTGCATATATCCTTTAGATATTTTGCATATGCCGGTACTTGTTTGATTGCATCAATTAGGGGAAGATTAATTTTAACTTATCTAAAAATTTCCCACATTTCATCTTGTTGTGGGCCCCTTTTATTTACCGGTTTAGATGAATCAACCAATGCTCTCGGAAATGGGATGGTATTATTCTGCACACCCGCCCCTTGAGCACTAGTGGATGCTTAAGAATCGTTTGGTTTTTCAGAAATTACCGGTTGTTTAGGCTTAGATGCAACAATTACCGGTTCGTCATCACTTTCCTAATCCACATCCTCCACCAACCCTTCAACTAGCGGTTGTGGGGGGGGGGGAACTTTGTTGTCATATTGCTTACCACTTCGCAAAACACTTACCTGGCTTACATGAGAATTCTTTGGTCCCGATCCTTGATGTTGTGGGTTGGTTTGAGTATTACCTGGTAACTTGCCCGGTTCTCTTCTCATCCACTCTTCAGCCATTTACCCCACTTGCTTTGCAAGAGCACCTACTGACTTATCACGGACTTCATTGTCTTTCTTTAGTTCTTTGATAGCCTCCATAATAGCATTAAATTGGGCATCCCCCATGTCCTAACCTCCTGTACTACCTCCTTGCTGATTTTGCTGTTGATATCCCCTTTAGTATCTCTGGTATCCGCCTTGGTTATAATTTTGTTTGCGGTTTTGGTATTGTTGTTGTTGTGGTTGTCCTCCACCCTGCACATTAGCCCCCTGAAAGTAAGGATTGATTAGATGCAATACCATACCTGAGTAAAGGGTGATTTCTGAGTCCTAGATGATAGTGTGTAGCAGTGGCCTTGTCTTCTCCAACTTGATTCACTTCTTCACGCTTTGCTTGCTCTCTTTGGCAGTTTGCTAACGCATGCCCCAACTCTTCACATCCGTCACATACCGTAATATTGGTTCACATTGGCCACCTGTTTACCACTCGGCTTACCAAGACGTGCCATTTGAATTTCCATGGCATCCAACCGCTTTTGCATCTCATAATCAACCGACTTCACTGATGAAGTTGACTTTCCCCTCCTGCTTGTATTAGCATGTCTTTTGGATATCACCTCCATCCTATAAAGTATGTCCCAATCCTCATCAACATGGTTATAGATAAATGATCCATTACTCGTAGAGTTAACATCTCTGACATCCTCAGGCAGAAGGCCATCATAGAATGCCTGGATCAATTCCCACTTCACTATACCATGGTGTAACATCCATGATTTTTCTAGTATTATTTTCTTTTTATAATAATGACATTTTTTCACTTCAATCATGTACTTGTTCAACGCAATATGTCACATTAATTATTATTCTAAACATGTATCAATTTAAATTTTAACTTGCATTTACATATTATTTTCTATTATATATATAATTATAAATAAATATGTAAATTCATATACACTTGATTTTGTTAAAATAAACCACTTATACAATTTGTAATTATATTAAAATGAAATTTATTTCCTTTATAGATAATTATAATAACAATTAGATTTTTATAAATTTTATAAAAACATTTTTATAAACAGTTAAAATGAATTTAAGATAATTAAATTGAGCTTTTAATCCCCTCACAAACCAAAGAACCCTTTTGTAGATATAAAGACTGATGGCTACAAAATTCTCTAAGCACAACTGATGTGGACTCCACAATTTTGCTACTGACAAACAAGCTAGTGCGGATAAGGTTAGTTGCTGCTGATAGTTGTTCTCCTGCTGATGAACAACTATGTTGCGGATAGCCTTATCTGCGGGATACCAGAGTTGCTGCTGATAGGCTTCTCAGCAGCATCAAACACTGCATCAAACACTTGATGTTGCTGATAGGTAAATCATCAGCAGCTTTAACTTTGCTACTGACACCTTTGCTACAACACTGACACATCTATCAGCAGAAGGAATGTTATTGGTGCAGATGATTAAAGACAAACCACTTCTGAAGTCTCCTACAAAGATTCCTAAGAAGACTTTTGACCTGATCACAACTGTTTGCTGTAGTTTGTCTTTTAGTTGTCTACCAATTGTAGCATAACTTGTAACTGTCCAAGATCAATGGTCTGTGTTTGGTCTGATCCTTAAAATCAAGGGTTTGTCTTGATTCTAAGTTCCTTTATATTTATTGTATCTTCATTTTGTACAAGTGTGCTTCGTTAGAGTTTTCTCTGTAATCTTGTAAACATTGAAGCTTAATACAATTTGCATTTATCAGTATTCTTTGTGTTTACCTGTTTACATTGCATAGTTGTGATTGTTTCCGCAAATCTTAACTAGAATAGAACCATCTTGTATTCATCGATCCTACAAGTGGTATCAGAGTTTTGGCTCTCAGATTAAACAAACTCACAGTTGTTCAATCACTCTCTGGTTCTATTCACTACTATCTCTTTGTTAAAACACCATTTACTCTGAAATGGCTCAAAACAACGGTTTTGATGATACTGGTAGCATCAACAGACCACCAATACTGGAGTCTGGAGATGACTATGATATGTGGAAGAACATGATGGAAAGTTTCTTCTGCTATCAAGAGTATGGGATGTGGAGATCCATTAAAGATGGACCATATGTTCCCATGGTGGCCTTTGCTGATTCCGGAGGTCCATCAGTCCCTAAAGAACCCTCAAAGTATTCAGAGGAAGACATCAAGAAGATGGAGGTAGATTTCAAAACTTTGGGAACATTCCAAATCTGCTTGCCCAATGAAGTTTTTCACAACTTCATAGAATACAAGACTACAAAGGAGCTATGGGAGGCTCTTGAGAAGATGTTTGCTTGATCAGAAGAAGTGAAGGAAAATAGAAGAGACATTTTGAAGCAACAATATGAAAATTTCATCCGGAAGGAAGGTGAGTCTCTTACTGTTCTGTACAACTAGTACACCTACCTTGTGGGAGAGCTACAGTGCTCAAAGGTGAAGTTGGAGAATGAGGACATTCTCAAAAATTTTATCAGATCTCTTCCCCACTGCTGGACACTCTATACAGTGTCTATCAGAAGAACTGAAAACCTGAAAACTCTACAGATGACTGAGCTTTTTGGCATGCTCAAGACATATGAATTAGAAATGATTCAGGCCAAAGAAAGAAGCTAAGGTTATTCTACAGCCTCATCATCCACCCCCACTTCTTCTACACTACATTCTGACCACACAGTCTCCAGTTCAAGCAACTACTATCCTCCTATTGTCACTCATCCCTAGACTCCAACCTCACAATCAAACAACTAACCATTTTTTCTTGAAGCCCCACCTCAAACATCAACTTCTGCTACCTTTGTCTCTGAAAACTCAAGCAATATGTCCTTTATCAAGGAAGATCTTGAATGTTTTCATCCAGATGATCCTGAAGAAATGGATATACAGCACTCCTTTAATATTTCTGATTTTTATTAGTTCTTTTATCCAATGTAGCACATTTCAAATACGATTCTAGTGCAACGTTTTAAATTCATTCGAGCAAACAACTAAACCTTAGTTATCAATATGAATTCACAAGGTTCGATTCACCCTTGTTCTAGAATCCCTATATATATATATATATAAATATTTAGACATATACATGTATATATACATTGATACATCACATAAATACATACACATATACAAACACTCAATTGACAAGTGATTGACACAATGTTTCGAAACCTAACATTTTGGATTAAACCCTAAAGTCGCGAATTTGGATCATGACCCAAACAAACTCACATGTTTGACTTTTAAAAGTCAAACAGGGCCGAATCCTCAAAATCAAAGTCCCAATGTCGACCCAAGCGATTCTAGTGGGTTTCCATCTCGGGTACAACTAGTAAAAGACCCAATCACGGCCCAAACATCAAGCCAATTCCACCGATTACGCGGCCAATTCAAATTCAAAAGAGTTTGACTTCGCATAGTCAAACCCGTGTCAATCTCTAATCAATTTGTGTATTTGACGCGTAATGGACCCCGGAAATCACGCACCGATTTATCTCGAATGAATTCAAACCTCAAGCATGACTCGATTCATCCAAAATCAAACCGTAATCACATAAATTAATCCCGTCAGCTATCCTCCATTAATCGTAATCAAAACACATAATCGGAATGAAATTAAAAAAATTAAACTGCTCACACACGTTCACATACCCTCATACAAACTCTCTGAAACCCTAAACACACCCCCATTTCGTTTTTGGACTTCGATTTGACACCGGGAGCAGTCGAGACAAACTCGTAGCCGTCTGCATTCGTACCCATATCAATCAAGTAAATCTTGGGATCATTCGACTCGTTTTCGAGCCCTTTTCAAAAGCCCCATATCCAATCGTAAGAACATAACCCATCAAACACGAATCAAATTAGGGTTCTTGTTCTTATGAATGTTATTCTGATTTGGGGATTTGATCAATCGTATATTCGTATTTAGATTTGTGGGTTTCTAGTTAAACATCGAACCCACCTGGTCTGGCTGGTTAGGTCACTGCGCCATCAGACCATGTGGTCCGGGTTCGAAACCCACACAGCCCTCCCTTTTTGCGCATGCCTTGAACATCAAACCCGGCTTCCTTTCCTCTTCTTGTTAATAGCCAACCGGACCGGACTTGTACAAGAATAGCTTTACTGGCCCAGCGGTACAAACGAACTACACACACAGGAACCACCCGGGTTCAAACCGGGTGGCCTGTTTATTTTTTTTAAAATCAGTTTTAAAGCTCCAAAAATTTTATAAAAATTATTTTATAAAACCTCAAAATATTTTGAATAGAATTTAACCAAATTTACAGTTTTTGCATAAAAATCTCTATTTTTATAAATTTATTTGTTAAATACTCAATTTAAATTATATTATCTATTTTGAGAAATTCATTTATCTAATGTATAAATTTTGTGACAAGTTTTATAAATACGTTATACAATATTATATAAAATTTAAATTATATATTTTAACACCTAAAAATATATATAAATTTTATATACCTAAAGAATACATATCAATTTTAACTAAACTTATTTAGTTATCATACCCATTTCAAATCATAATTAAACAAATAAATTTATTTATTATATAAATTACAATTACAAAACGCACTTAGAACTTAATTATATTTAAGATTTATTTCATGAATCTATATTAATTACATACCTTTATAAATAAAGAAATAAAGTAACAATTATTTATTTAATTTATATCTAGATTGTTTATCTAATTTATATTTAATTAAACATAATGACAACACTATTCTTTTTACTAAATAAATAAATAACAGTTATGTGATTTATTTAGTTATTTAAACCCAAACTCTAATTTAAATCATTTTAAACTATTCATTTTAAACTTTAGCTTTATAAAAACACCTATCCAAGTATAAACCAAAAATCACCACCTATAACCTCGAATCCCTTGTGCTCATCCAATTAAATCATAGTCTTAGACATAGATTTTTGTACACATTATTAATTCAACATACTTTACACACTAGGTTAACATTGTGAGATTTCAAGGATCATTTTGCTATCTAGTCTCGCGTGCTAGCTACACATTTGAATCATGTGAGTATTACATAACCCCTTTTACTCTTTTACACTTTTTGGGGTGAAACATGAACTCTATACACAATTGCTTACATTTACACAAACTACACAAACACAAATCCTCTTTACATTCATGTTTATAAAATTTGAGCTATATGTTTGAGTGGTATATGTTTTAACTGTTTGTGTGCAATTTGTGTGCAATTTATGTGCAATCGTTAACTATTCAAGCCAACGGTTAACAATGATAGATCTATTGAGTCTGACAAACCCGCGCCAGATTGGGGTGATTGTTACCGACAACACAATTTGCATGATACTTACAAAGGTTTGATTGTACTTTGGTTACACAATAGTTGCTCTCCATAAATGTCTTATTTTATCATGTTATGTAAGGATTTGATTATTTACATCTATACACTATCTATGTATAAACCTGTGTATGCTCACCAACTTTTTAGTTGACTTTATTTTATTCATGTTTCAGGTGCTAATGTGTGAGTTTGATTAAGACATGCTACACATAGGCTTTGCACTTAGTTAAATTTAAATAAAGAATATTATGTATTTCATTTACGTACTTGTTTGAATTTAGTTGTGTTTGGTTTGTTTGAAATGAAATTTGATGATTAAAATTTTGTAATCTAGTCAACCTTGTGCTCATGAACAGTCTACATGTCCCACCCCGACGTATTCCGCCGTCGGTTGGGGTCTGACAGATTGGTATCAGAGCCTTGGTTATAGGGAACTAGGTTATTAGACACCCTTGACCAAGACTATAACTTTAGGACACCTACTTATGCCATGCTTCATGATTATGTGATATGTGCTACATGCTATGTGTTACATGCTTACTATGTTAATTATTATTTCATTTTGATACCTTATTTGTTAAAATTCATGACTTATTAGACTATACTTAAATAATAAATTAAATAAACAATATCCCTACCCATACGCTAAGTCTGATAACCTTCTTACCTACTTCTCTGTCATCATCATCATAGCATGTGGAAAATTCATGGATTTAAATCTATAAAATTTCTTTATTTCCTCGTTAAGGTTTTAAACTTTGTTAATTATTAGAGGACACGTGCAATCTGGAAGGGTGACACCTGTATTCTGGGTTTTCTGTCTAGGAAAGCATTTCGTATAAATCTCAATCAACCGAGGGACCCGTATGCTTTCCTGGGAATTCCCGGGATGAGTGTTTACTTATAGGCTAAAGCATGTCTCCTTGAAAGTTATATGAGTTTAATTAGCCTTAATGTTTCATAGTATTCAAGTGATTATGTCACTATTTGAGTACAATCCAAACTATGATTAACTATTTTATTTATTATCTTACCCTCTTTAAATTTAATCAAATTTCATAAGTTCTTACATCTTTTCTTGTCTTGTGCAAATCTGTAGAATGCCTCCCCGTCGTGCTAACGTGACCAACAACAACACCGATATTGTTGCTGTCCTTGCACAACTTGTAACTCAACTCACCCAAGCTAATGGAGCCATTAATGGTACCCATGGAACTAATGGTGGTGGTGGTGACAACCCACCACAATGCACCTTCAAGCACTTCAATTCATGTAATCCTCTTAAGTTCTATGGTACCGAGGGAGCCATAGGACTCCTTCAATGGTTCAAAAGTATTGAGGGCACCTTCCTTAATAGTGACTGCCCCGATAACCTTCGTGTTCATCATGCCACAAGTGTCTTCCAAAAACAGGCACTCACGTGGTGGAATGGGGAAAGAAGAACTAGAGGTATGGAGGCAGCAATGGCCTTACCTTGGGATGAGGTTAAGAGACTAATGACCGAAGAGTTCTGTCCTCGGAATGAGGTGAGGAAGATGGAAGCTGAGTTTTGGGATCTTACCCAAGACAGTGGTGAAAGTTTGGCTTATACAACCTGATTTCATGAACTGAGTCTCTTTGTGCCCCATATGGTCACACCTTTATCCCGTTGCAATGAGAAGTACATTGGTGGATTACCTAGGAAGATTCAGGATACTGTCTTAGGGAGAAATCCTGCAACACTCGAAGATGCTATCCGGTTATCTGCTACTTTGACCGACAACCATATGAAAGCAGGGACTCTGACTAAAAAGGGCACCAAGAAAGTTCCCAACACCGCAACCCCTCCTGCACACATTAAAGAAGCCAAAACTGAACCGTACCACAATAATAAGAAAAGAAAGGCTAAGAATTATGTTGTGGTCACTCCTACTATCCCTGTTAACCAAGTTGTTCCGATGGCTCAAGCACAAATCAAGAAGCCATATGTTGGGATCTACCCACTCTGTGCCACATGCAATTATCACCACCTCCAAAATATTCCATGTCACCTTTGCATCCACTATGGGAAATATGGCCATATGGTCAGTGTTTGTAGAGCCAAGGCACTTGCAGGGCAAGTCAACCCACCAACCCGAATCAACCAACAAGTGACTAATCAAGGTGTTCCCGCTATTGCAAATGGGCGTGCTTGTTATGAATGTGGCAACCCAAATCATTTCCGTGACCAGTGCCCAAAGTTCATCAATGCTAAACAAGGCGGAGCTCGTGGGCGTGCTTTCAACATAAACGCCAATGAAGCTCAGGCCAACAATGATGTGGTCAATGGTACATTCCTTGTTAATAGTCAATATGCCTCCATTTTATTTGATACCGGTGCAGATAAAAGTTTTGTGTCACTTAACTTTGAACCGTTACTTGCAAAAACGCGATCCAAATTAGAGAAAACCTTCACCGTCGAAGTAGCAAATGGTGACTCTCTTACAATTGACTCTGTTATCCATGACTGCTCTCTAGAACTTAATGATCATACATTTCCAATCAACCTTGTGCCAATGCCACTATGAAGTTTTGATATCATCAGAGGCATGGATTGGCTGTCGAATCACCATGCCGAAGTCATCTGTTTTGAGAAGTTCATCAGAATACCTCTACCGTCGGGAGAAACGTTAAGAGTCTTTGGTGAAAAGCCTTGCAAAGGACTCAAGTTAGTGTCATGCACTACTACTCAAAAGTACTTACGAAAGAAGTACGTGGCTTTCTTAGCCCATGTTGTTCAAAAGGATGTCAAAGAGAAGAGTATTCAAGAAATCCCCATCATCCAAGATTTTCCCGAAGTATTCCTCGAAGATCTATCTGGTTTTCCACCCGTTCGACAAGTAGAATTTCGCATTGACCTTGTACCCTGAGCTAACCCCGTGGCTAGAGCTCCATACCGTCTTGCACCTTTTGAAATGCAAGAGCTTGCAAGTCAACTTCAAGAACTCTCCGACAAGGGCTTCATCCGTCCAAGTCATTCACCATGGGGTGCACCAGTCTTATTCGTCAAGAAGAAGGACAGATCATTCCGCATGTGTATTGACTACAGAAAGCTCACCATCAAGAACCGTTATCCATTGCCTAGAATTGATGATCTCTTTGATCAACTTCAAGGCTCTACTTGTTTCTCGAAGATTGATCTTCGATCTGGTTATCACCAACTCCGTGTACAAGTGGAAGATATTCCAAAGAGTGCTTTCCGAACAAGGTATGGTCACTACGAGTTCATGGTCATGCCTTTTGGGCTAACCAATGCACCCGCGGTTTTCATGGATCTCATGAATCGTGTGTGTAAACCGTACCTTGATAAATCCATGATCGTCTTCATTGACGATATCTTAATCTACTCCAAGACTAAATCCGATCATGAGCAACACCTTAGGTTGGTTTTGGATCTCTTAAGAAAAGAGCAACTATATGCCAAATTCTCCAAATGTGAATTTTGGCTAAAGGAAGTTCAATTTTTGGGACATATCGTCAATGAAAAGGGAATTTATGTTGACCATGCTAAGATCGAAGCTGTTAAGAATTGGAATGCCCCTAAGACCCCCACCGAAGTTCGTTTATTTCTTGGTCTTGCGGGTTACAATCGTCGTTTCATTTCAAATTTCTCTAAGATTGATGTTCCCCTCACCACTTTGACCCATAAGGGTAAACCTTATGAATGGGGACCAAAGCAAGAAGAAGCTTTCCAAACTCTCAAACAAAAGTTGTGCAATGCTCCTATTTTAACTATCGCTGATGGGAATGACGATCTAGTTGTCTACTGTGATGCCTCTAACCAAGGTCTCAGTTGTGTTCTCATGCAACGAGGCAAGGTGATCGCTTATGCATCAAGGCAACTTAAGATTCATGAGAAGAATTATAAAACGCACGATCTCGATTTGGGTGCGGTCGTATTCGCATTGAAGATTTGGAGACATTACCTTTATGGCACAAAATGTGTGGTGTTCACCGACCACAAAAGTCTCCAACACATCTTCAACCAAAAAGAACTCAATATGAGGCAACGGTTTTGGGTTGAACTCTTTAACGACTATGACTGCGAGATTCGTTACCGTCCCGGCAAAGCGAATGTTGTAGCCGACGCTTTGAGTCGTAGGGACCATGTGATGCTTCATTGTGTCCAAATTCAAACCGACATTCAAAATCGTATCCTAGAAGCTCAACACGTCTCGGTCAACGAGGGTAACATGTACGATGAAATGTCATGTGGTGTTGAACTTCATCTTGAATCAAAACCCAATGGCTTACTTTATTACTTGAACAGTATTTGGGTTCCCGATCGCGATGATCTACGTGCATTTCTCATGAACAGGCTCACAAAACTCGTTATTCTATTCATCCTGGTGCAGATAAAATGTACCAAGACCTTCGTCAACAATATTGGTGGCCCGGTATGAAGAAAGACATTGCTCTCTATGTTGTCAAATGTCTAACTTGCTCCGAGGTCAAAGCCGAGCACCAACGTCCTTCCAGTTTGCTTGAACAACCGGAAATTTCAGTATGGAAATGGGAGAATTTAGCTATGGACTTCATTACCAAACTCCCTCGTACCTCAAGTGGTTATGATACCATTTGGGTGATCATTGACCGCCTCACCAAATCTGCTCATTTCTTGCCTATCCGTGAAGACTAACGGGTTGAGAAATTGGCCCGAATTTACATTGACGAAATTGTGAGTCGTCACGGTGTTCCATTAAACATAATCTCCGATAGAGATGCTCGGTTCACCTCCCATTTCTAGCAATCCCTCCAAACTGCTCTTGGTACCCGATTGGATTTGAGCTCGACTTACCACCCCCAAACTGATGGTCAGACTGAGCGTACAATCCAAACTCTTGAGGACATGCTTAGAGCATGTGTAATTGATTT
The DNA here is from genome assembly GCA_023525975.1 of Smallanthus sonchifolius. Classification (NCBI taxonomy): domain Eukaryota; kingdom Viridiplantae; phylum Streptophyta; class Magnoliopsida; order Asterales; family Asteraceae; genus Smallanthus; species Smallanthus sonchifolius. The sequence continues at coordinate 26,852,003 of CM042043.1, forward strand.
TGGTGGCAATTGGGATTCACATCTATCCCTAATCGGGTTCTCTTATAACAATAGCTACCACACCAAGTATCAACATGGCTCCATTTGAAGCTCTCTATGGTCGTAAGTGTCGTTCTCCTATCTGTTGAAACGAGATTGGTGAAGCACAAATCACCGGTCCCGAGCTAATCCAAGAAACATCCGACAAGATCATTCAAATCCGTGGCAACATTCGAGTAGCGAGGAGTCGGCAAAAGAGTTATGTCAAAAAACGACGAAAACCCTTGGAATTCCAAGTCGGTGACCTTGTTCTTCTAAAGGTGTCTCCGTGGAAGGGTGTGATTCGTTTTGGAAAGAAAGGCAAGTTAGCACCTCGCTATGTGGGCCCATTCAAGATCCTTGAAAGGATAGGGAAAGTGGCTTACAAACTTGAGTTACCTCCATCACTTGGCAATGTGCATCCTACATTTCATGTGTCCAATCTAAAGAAATGTCTTGCTAACGAGAATCTCCATATACCCCTTGACGACGTGCGCATTGATGAAACGATGCACTTCGTTGACAGACCTGTAGAGATTATGGATCGTGAAATCAAACAACTCAAGCGAAGCCGTATCACTATTGTCAAAGTTCGTTGGGAATCTAAGCGTGGACCCGAGTTTACTTGGGAACGTGAGGACCAAATGAAGCTCAAGTACCCCCACCTTTTTGCTGATTCAGTCGCCTCGACTAGCTAAATTTCGGGACGAAATTCCCTCAACATGGGGATACTGTAACATTTCTGATTTTTATTAGTTCTTTTATCCAATGTAACACATTTCAAATCCGATTCAAGTGCAACGTTTTAAATTCATTCGAGCAAACAACTAAACCTTAGTTATCAATACGAATTCACAAAGTTCGATTCACCCTTGTTCTAGAATCCCTATATATATACAAATATTTAGACATATACATGTATATATACATTAATACATCACATAAATACATACACATATACAAACACACAATTAACAAGTGATTGACACAATGTTTCGAACCCTAACATTTTGGATTAAACCCTAAAGTCGCGAATTTGGATCATAACCGAAACAAACTCACCTGTTTGACTTTTAAAAGTAAAACAAGGCCGAATCCTCAAAATCAAAGTCCCAATGTCGACCCAAGGGATTCCAGTGGGTTTCCATCTCGGGTGCAACCAGTAAATGACCCAATCGCGGCCCAAACATCAAGCCAATTCGACCGATTACGCGGCCAATTCAAATTCAAAAGAGTTTGACTTCGCATAGTCAAACCCATGTCAATCTCTAATCAATTTGTGTATTTGAAGCATAATAGACCCCGGAAATCACGCACCGATTTATCTCGAATGAATTCAGACCTCAAGCATGACTCGATTCATCCAAAATCAAACCGTAATCGCGGAAATTAATCCCGTCAGCTATCCTCCATTAATCGTAATCAAAACACATAATCGGAATGAAATTTAACAAATTAAATTGCTCACACACGTTCACATACCCTCATACAAACTCTCTGAAACCCTAAACGCACCCCATTTCGTTTCTAGACTTCAGTTTGACACCGGGAGCAGTCGAGACAAACTCGTAGCCTCGTGCCCATATCAATCTAATAAGTCTTGGTATCATTCGACTCGTTTTCAAGCCCTTATCAAAAGCCCCATATCCAATCGTAAGAACATAACCAATCAAACACGAATCGAATTAGGGTTCTTGTAGTTATGAATGTTATTCTGATTTAGGGATTTGATCAATCGTATTTTCGTATTTAGATTTGTGGGTTTCTAGTTAATCAGCGAACCTACCTGGTCTGGCTGGTTAGGTCACTGCCCCATCAGACGAGGTGGTCCGGGTTCGAAACCCACACACCCCTCCCTTTTTGGGCATGCCCTGAACATCAAACTCGGCTTCCTTTCCTCTTCGTGTTATTAGCCAACCGGACCGGACTTGTACACGAATAGCTCCACTGGCCCAGCGGTACAAACGAACTACACACACAGGAACCACCCGGGTTCGAATTGGATGGCCTGTTTATTTTTTTTAAAATCAGTTTTAAAGCTCCAAAAATTTTATAAAAATTATTTTATAAAACCTCACAATATTTTGAACAGAATTTAACCAGATTTACAATTTTTGCATAAAAATCTCTATTTTTATAAATTTATTTGTTAAATACTCAATGTAAATTATATTATCTATTTTGAGAAATTCATTTATCTAATGTATAAATTTTGTGACAAGTTTTATAAATACGTTATACAAGATTATATAAAATTTAAATTATATATTTTAACACCTAAAAATATATATAAATTTTATATACCTAAAGAATACATATCAATTTTAACTAAACTTATTTAGTTATCATACCCATTTCAAATCATAATTAAACAAAAAAATTTATTTTTTATATAAATTACATTTACAAAACGCATTTAGAACTTAATTATATTTAAGATTTATTTCATGAATCTATATTAATTACATACCTTTATAAATAAATAAATAAATAAATAAAGTAACAATTATTTATTTAATTTATATCTAGATTGTTTATCTAATTTATATTTAATTAAACATAATGACAACACAATTTTTTTTACTAAATAAATAAATAGCAGTTATGTGATTTATTTAGTTATTTAAACCCAAACTCTAATTTAAATCATTTTAAACTATTCATTTCAAACTTTAGCTTTATAAAAACACATATCCAAGTATAAACCAAAAATCACCACCTACAACCTCGAATCTCTTGTGCTCATCCAATTAAATCATAGTCTTAGACATAGATTTTTGTACATATTATTAATTCAACATTCTTTACACACTAGGTTAACATTGTGAGATTTCAAGGATCATTTTGCTATCTAGTCTCGCGTGGTAGCTACACCTTTTAATCATGTGAGTATTACATATCCCCTTTTACTCTTTTACACTTTTTGGGGTGAAACATAAACTCTATACACACAATTGCTTACATTTACACAAACTACACAAACACAAATCCTCTTTACATTCATGTATACAAAATTTGAGCTTTATGTTTGAGTGCTAGGTGTGTTAACTGTTTGTGTGCAATTTATGTGCAATCATTAACTATTCAAGCCGACGGTTAACAATGATAGATCTATTCAGTCTGACAAACCCGCCCAGATTGGGGTGATTGTTACCGACAACACAATTTGTATGCTAGTTACAAAGGTTTGATTGTACATTGGTTACACAATAGTTGCTTCCCATAAATGCCTTATTTTATCATGTTATGTAAGAATTTGATTATTTACATCTATACACTATCTTTGTATAAACCTGTGTATGCTCACCAACTTTTTAGTTGACTTTATTTTATTCATGTTTCAGGTGCTAATGTGTGAGTTTGATCAAGACATGCTACACATAGGCTTTGAACTTAGTTAAATTTAAATAAAGAATATTATGTATTTCATTTACGTACTTGTTTGAATTTGGTTGTGTTTGGTTTGTTTGAAATGAAATTTGATGATTAAAATATTACAATCTAGTCAACCTTGTGCTCATGAACAGTCTACATGTCCCGCCCCGACGTATTTCGCCGTCGGTTGGGGTGTGAAAACTCCAATGCCATGCTTTCTCTAAGAGCAAAAAGGTTCTACTCTAGAACAGGAAGACTCATTCCAAGCAACAACTCTAACACCAGAGTTGGCTTGGACAAAAGCAAACTGAGATGTTACAACTGTAACCAACTTGGTCATTTTGCTAGAGAATGCAAGGCACCAAAGGCAAACCTAACTGCTGCTCAGCCAAGACAAGCTCACCAAGCTCAACCAAGACAACAACAATAGCAACAAGCCACTCCTCCTGCTCAAACTGCAGCTTGTGCAGCTGTTGGAACTGCTGAATTTGACTGGAGCTTCCAGTACGAGGATCTTCCTGCCAACAACCATGCTCTTATGGCAGACACTATAGAGATACCACCTCAGGTATATGAACATCTTTGTTCCCAAGCTTGTATTGATAAGGTTCTAGGTGACGGAAAGCATAATCAAAACCTTATAGATCAAAATGAAGAGTTTCACCAAATGAAATCTGAATTCAAAAAGGTTGAAAACACTTATAAAGAAAAGATTATCTGCCTAAAGAAAGAGATTTCATCATTAAACATGAGTAAACAAATCTTGAAACTCATATTGATGATTTATTGGTTAAATTAAAAGCTACCAGAGCAGAGTTGGCAGAACAAAAAGTTCATGTTGAGAAATATGAATTTGCATCTAAAAAGTTGCAAAGACTTTTAGATGTCCAAGTTCATGACAGAGTAAAGACTGGTTTGGGGTACCATGCTGAGTAGTACAAAATTGTTGCACCACTTGCTCATTACGTAACCATCCATGAACCAAGCTTCAATCTCTCCAATCATGACATGGAAAACCGAGACCTTGATCCTTCTGTGCAAGAATCCTTTGTACAAGAATGTACTAATTCATCTGAGTCTGAGTCCACATACTCAGACTCCACTGAAACAAATGGCCCAAGCCCTTTCACTCCTTCAATACCAGTACCAGCTGCTCAATACCAGTACTCCCACCATCCAAACAAATCAAAATTAGCTATCCTCTAGAAGGAAGAAAGCTAAATATTGAAATGGGACAGTCTTCTACTTCCACCAATCCCCAATCTAAATCCATCCAATCAAGGAAGGTGTTTGACATCTATCATGCACCTGGAGAGAGAGCTCCATATGTTCAAAAAGACAACAAAGCTCATCCCTGGAATTTTAAAGATCTGTTCAAGAGAAAAGACTATGTGTACTTTCAAAGGGACAAACTGGCTAAATCATGCTTTGTCTGTGGCAAATACAACCATACTGCTATCAAATGCTTCTACTACCTTCAGCAGCAAAGAAACCTCAAGCAACATGTTTTTGAGAAGACAAACAAAAACAAAAAGGTAAGAAGCTATGAAGCCAAGACAACTCACTTCAGAAACTCTCTCTCCCCACCAAGGAAGTAGATCCCAAAACCCCAACAATCTTGCATCATTTGTGGTGAATCAGACCACTTTGCTGTAAGTTGCAAATTCAATCCTTTTAACCAAATCCTTCAACCAGCTCTAGCTACTCCAAAGCAGAAACCAATCTATAGAAGAACTCCCATAGAGAAACCCAATTTCAATAGAAAGGTAAAGCAGGAGAAGCATGCATCTGTTGTTGAACCATCAACAACCAGCAAAAATGCTGCTAATCATGAGAAGCCTAAGAAATCAAAAACCAAGCCTTCAACAGCAACCAAGTCTGCTGCTGATAAACAAAAGTCATCAGCAGCAAAATCTGCTGCTGATCAAGCAAAACCTTCAGCAGCCAAAGCAACATCAGTTGCTGACAAAGTCAAAAGATTTGGAAAACCATCCCAACAATGAAAGCCAAGACCCCAACCTCTATCCCTCAAAGCATCATCATTTGCTCCATTGAGTGCAAGCATAATGATGCTGCTGATCCAAAGACACACTCACCCAAGTCTACAAATTCTTGGGTTCCTCTCTCTAACTAGATCTCTCTCATGTGCAGGGACAACCAGGCCACAAGGATAACACCTAGGTTGTAGACAGTGGTTGTTCCAGGCACATGACCGGCAACAGATCCATCCTCTCCAACTTCAAACATTTCAATGGAGGATATGTTGCCTTTGGGAGTGATTCAAAAGCAATTACTGGACAAGGAACTGTGTCCAATGAGAGAATGAGTATTGAAAGAGTAAAATTTGTCAAATAATTAGACTTCAATCTTATGAGTGTGTCTCATATATGTGATCAAAAGTATTGTATGCTTTTCACAGATAAAGAATGTTTTGTGCTCTCCCCTGGCTTAAACAAACCTCCTCCAGAGAAGATTCTATTGACTGCTCAGAGAAAAGATAACCTATATGTGCTTGACATGAATGAGATCACTCCATCTAGTAGTGTATCTTATTTTTTGTCAAAGGCATCAGTTGATGAATCAGCTCTCTGGCACAAGAGATTAAGCCATATCAATGTAAAAACCAACAACAAGTTGGTGAAGGGAAATCTTCTCAGAGGGCTTCCTAACAAAGAATTCCAACTTGAAGATCATTGCATTGCATGCCTGGAGGGGAAGCAACACAAGAGTTCTCACAAGCCCAGGACATTAAATTCAAATGACACTCCATTACAGCTGCTGCATATGGATCTCTTTGGTCCAGCAAATGTCATGTCAATGGGCAAGAAGTCATACTGTCTGGTGATAACTGATGGCTATACCAGATTCTCATAGGTATACTTGTTGAGAACAAAAGATGAAACTGCTGAGATTCTCAAATCCTACATTCTAAGGGTAGAGAATCAAAGCATTCAGAAAGTCAAGGTTATAAGGTGTGATCAAGGTACAGACTTCAAGAACCACACTTTGAATTATATTTGTGAGAGAAATGGCGTAGAAAGACAATATAGGGCTCCAAGAACTCCTCAACAAAATGGAGTTGCTGAAAGGAGAAACAGAACTCTAATTGAATCAGCAAGATCAATGTTGGCTGATTCAAAACTGCCTCTCACATTCGGGGGAGAAGAAGTCAGCACAGCTTGCTATGTGTAGAATAGAGTTCTCATTTTCAAGCCTCTCAACAAGACACCTTATGAACTCTGGTTCAAAAGAGTTCCCTACATTGGATTTCTAAAACCTTTTGGATATCCATGCACCATTCTGATCACACATGGGGTTCTTCCTAAGTTTGGTGCCAAATCTGATGAAGGATACTTTGTGGGATATTCCTCTCAATCCAAGGCCTACAGAGTATTCAACTCAAGAACAAGAATTGTGGAAGAATCAGCCAATGTGGAATGTATGGAACACATTGCATGTGAACAGGGTAAAGGCCCGGACTGGCTCTTTGATATAGACTCCTTCACCCAAATATTTGAGCCTCTCATCTTCTCAAATATGGAGTCTACCTCTTCCAAAGCACCAGCTTCCACATCTTCCACTGATTACAGATTGGAGTTCACTAGTCCCTCTAAAAGACTAAAACAACCATCTATTGATCCTCCATCTGTTGTGAAAGCTATTGAAGCTAGTGAAGCCAGAACCAACCTCTCAAACGTCACCAGCAGCAGCCTCTCTGAGAATGAAAATTAGAATGCACTTCAAGACACATCTGTAAATGATGTAGAGGCATCTGCTGCTGCTGATAATGTTGATGTTGCTGATATTGAAGACTCTTCCACCATGAATGAAGAGTTTCCTGATCAGAATCAAAGCAATCTTGAGCAAGGAATATAGTTGGATGTTGTACCAGCATAGAGAATCAATAAGGAACATCCCCTGGAAAATATCATTGGCCAAGTTCAACAAGGAGTTCAAACAAGAAGCAAAACTCATGAGGCCAATATATGCATGTATTCTTGCTTTATATCTCAGGTAGAACCAAAGAAGATAGATGAAGCTCTGAAACACAACAGTTGGATTGAGGCAATGCAGGAAGAGTGGCTGCAATTCAAGAGACAGGATGTCTGGAAACTTGTTGATCTTCCACCTGGTCAAACTGCTATTGGCACAAGATGGGTATTCAGGAACAAACAAGATGAGAGAGGCATTGTAGTCAAGAACAAAGCCAGACTTGTAGCTCAAGGCTACACTCAAGAAGAGGGAATTGACTATGATGAAGTCTTTGCTTCTGTTGCAAGGCTGGAGGCTATCAGAATCTTCCTAGCATATGATGCATCCAAGAATTTCATAGATCATCAAATGGATGTCAAGAATGCCTTTCTGTATGGGAAGATTGGTGAGGAAGTATATGTCAGACAGCCTCCAGGCTTTTTAGATCCTGCATATCCTAACAAAGTGTTCAAACTAGACAAAGCTCTCTATGGCTTACATCAAGCTCCAAGAGCCTGGTATGAAACTTTGTCTGGATATCTACTAAGCAACAACTTCAGAAGATGTGCCATTGACCAGACCTTGTTTATCAAAGATGAAGGGGGAGAAATCCTACTGGTACAAATCTATGTTGATGACATCATCTTTGGATCAACAAGGAAGAAGTTGTGTAAAGACTTTGAGATCCTGATACACTCAAAGTTTGAAATGAGTTCAAGGGGTGAACTAAATTTCTTTTGGGGTCTTCAAGTCAAACAAGTTCCAAATGGAATCTTCATCAGCCAATCCAAATATGTCAAGAGCATTTTGTAAAGATTCAAAATGGCTGACTGCTCTGCTACAAGAACTCCTATGCAAGTGCACCATCAACTGCCTCCAGACAAAGATGGTTAGGACACTAATCAACATCAGTACCGTGCAATGATAGGATCACTCATGTATCTCACTACCTCAAGGCCAGATATCATGTTTGCAGTATGTCTTTGTGCAAGATTCCAAGCAGCTCCAAAGAATACACATCTTCAAGTTGTCAAGAGAATTTTTAGATACCTAAAGGGAGCCCCGAGACTTGGGCTATGGTATTCTAAAAATGATAAGTTCAAGCTGTATGCATACACTAACAGTGACTATGGGGGATACAACTTGGATAAAAAGTCCACATCAAGGGGGTGTCAGTTTCTGGGAGGAAGACTGATTTCATGGCAGCGCAAGAAGCAAACCTGTGTATCAACTTCTACAGCAGAAGCAGAATACATTGCAGCTTCAGGTTGCTGTACACAAGTCATCTGGATACAAAACCAAATGCTGGATTATGGCATGACTTTCATGGCCACTCTCATTCACATTGACAACATGAGTGCTATATCAATCACAAACAATCCGGTGTAGCACTCCAAGACAAAGCACATTGACATCAGGTATCACTTCATAAGAGAGCAAGCTGAGAAAAAGAGAATTATTTTAACCAAAGTTCATACCAATGAGCAATATGCTGACATGTTTACAAAACCTTTTGATGAAGCTAGATTTAGATATTTAGTTGAATCCATTGGTATGATGAACTTTAACTAAAATCTGTCTCTAAATTTTTTTTGAATAAAATTTGTGTCTTTTGTTGTAAATAAAAGTTATAAGTCAGCAGCAAACATTTTTGCTGCTGACAGGTCTAATCATCAACAGCAAAGAATTTGCCACTGACTGCTTTAATTTATCAACAGGAACAAGTTTCCTGCGGATAGCTTTAAGGCAATCAGCAGCAACATCTGAGTTTTCTGCTGACAGACTTAACCATCCGCAGCAACCAAGTTTGCAGCTGATAGGCTTAACCATCCGCAGCAACCAAGTTTGCTGTTGATGGGTAAAATAAGTTTAAATTAACTTTTACCCACTATAAATGTACTTTCAGTCTTTACCATGACTGCTACAGTGTATTACAGTTGTAAAACAGTGAAAAGTGATACAAGTAACTTTGCTTTTTCCCTCCTCTACTGTTATAACACAAATCAAATATCTCCTTAACCTCTTTACATTTAATTCCAACCTAACTCTCACCATTTTCTCTCAAGCATTCAAAGCGTTTCATACTTGACCATCTTTCAAAAACTTCCTCCTTCCCTCCAAATCCAACGACAATGGCAGAAGCAGACATAAACCATCCTGATGGTAAGTTTTCAACATACCACAATCTTACCGCATACCTGGTTAAAGGAAAAAAGTCCGAAGTGTTTGATGATATGATCGATTTCCTTTGTCGCTCAAAAATATATTTTGCACTCACCGTCAACCCTACCATTTATATCCCTCATATGGAGGATTTCTGGAACACAGCCGTCTACTCTACCAAACAGGGGATTCCCCAAATCACAGCCAAGGTAGACGGAAAATACATCACTGTCACTGAAGCCACACTCAGAAAACACCTCAAGCTTCAGGACGAGGGGCCTCCATCTCATACACTAAAGAATAATATATGAGGACCTTTGTATCCATAGGGTACACGGGAAATCAGGACGAACACATAATAGAAAAGGCGCTGATGGGTTATCCATGGAAGTTTCTATGCCATACTCTTCTTCAATGCATATCTCAGAAGAGAAGTGGATGGCATTAAGTGAGCTCTGCTCTTGCCTTTGCTGTCCACGGTATGGTTACTTACCAAGGCGCTTTGCACACCTAATTTTCGAAGGTTTGAGATATAACCTTTAGGAAGGTGCAAAACAGGCCTTCTTTATGTATCCAAGGTTCTTGCAGGAAGTTTTTAACAATGAACTAAAAGATCTTTCAAAACTTGCAAGAATCTACCTAATGTTGGGACATAAAAATAACATTTTTCAAAGCATGAGAACTGTTTTCAAAAAGTTCTCAAGGGTCAATGTTCCATTATTATCTACAATGATGAACATACAAAGCACCCAGGGTGACAGTTCAGCAATCCCACCTGATACTGATCCGACGCCCTCCACTTCACAGCCTGAACATCAAACAGTTTCCATTGTTCGAACCCCTGTGCAACCTATTGAGGGTGCACAGGCACAACAAATATGACCCCAGTTTTAGAAGCCCAACTGGAACACAGGGCCCAGTTGAGGCTAGTTATACCAGAAAAAGAAAAAGGAGCAAGAAGACTCCTTCTATTCTTGTCTCTCAAGCCCAATCACAACCTAAAAGCCCTCATTCAGAATCCCAACATTCTGATGAGAATATCATAAGGGATAGCAAATTATTAGAGAGACTTCTTTGGAAGTCCCTCTATTAGGATCAGGAACACATCCCGGATCCATAGAACAACCCTTTGAGCCTATACACTCTTCTTTTTCTTTGAACTTAAATGCAGAGGCACCATGTCAAGATGATGTACCTTCTCCAACTGCCACTATCTCTCAGGTACTGATTGACTTGGCTGCCAAAGTACCCAGCCCAAGTTCATCACCTGAGAAGGTTCACTCTGGGAGTGATGATAGAGTGAATATGGAAGGGGCTATCACTACTTCTGGTCCATCAATTGACCAGGAGGACAATGATAACATTACTAAGTCCCCAACCATGGCAACTCACAGTGAAGATATTTCTCTTGAAACACTCTTCACTGAGATGAATCCCAGGTGCCAAGAAAACCAGAGTGATGGGGATGCAGAGGTTAGGCCTAAGGCTCCATCTAGTTCCAAGGATTCCACAACTATGGATAAGGACAGACTGAAACTTGAAAATATGGAATTGACGGCCAGGGTGGCAATGCTAGAGGCTGAGGTGTCCAAACTAAAGCACCAAGTCTCTATGCATGAAGCCCATAAATGCCCACCTGTGACTACTCCTTCCCTTGTATCAGTGGGAACTCAAACAGATGAAACTCTATGCACTGATGCAACCAAAAAGGGGGAGATAGTTACTGCTAAAGATGATACTGACAGCCTTGATGAATGGATACAAGAGCAGTCTGCTTTTCAAAGTACACTCTTCAAACCTGCTTTTGTTCAAATCCATGACTTTCCAGACTCAGTAGATGAAGAGGAAGATATATTTGAGGATTGGAAGTTAGTTGTCAGAGCTGTTGATGAGGTGTTGGAGAATGAAAGTCAAGATGAAGACACACCTTTGTCATTCAGCATACTTCCAACTGCAGCCAGCATCTCCAGACAAGTCATATCCCTTTATTCCCCATTGATTGCAAAAAATCCAGAATATAACTCAATTCTATCTTGGGGATATGATGGTCTATCAGAAAGGTTTTGGATTGGATGGGAATCTGGCAAAATTGAAGAGTTAAATTGGAATACTCTAAATCCCTTCCATATCATGGATCTATACCTTACAAAGTGCATCAACAATTCAACATATCTTCCTGCTGAACTTGCCATTAGAAGATTTTATGATCTGATGGAAGACAACATGACCTGGTTTGAATGGTTTCTGGAAGAAGCAAACAGGGTGGCATATCCTAAACATAATAATTAGAAACAAATGGCCAAAGATCTTGCTGCATTTCATGCCTTTATGAAAGATGCCATGCTTGTACACACTACAGATTCTTCAAGAACAGCAGAACAAAGACTAGCTCCAAGACTTGACTTGATAAGGAGCAGGGCTTTAACAGAAGAACAAGTTCTATGTTTGAGAAGATTTCTGTATAATGATGTGGTCAGGGGCCTAATAGTGCAAGGATGGTCAAGCACTGGGTCCTCTGGTTTTCAGTTCTTCTTGTGTGATGGATCATCCTTCAAAGTTAACAACATTTAAGAAATCATGCTCCTTAACCCAAATTTCCTGTATAAGGTCTTTGAGCTCAGGACACACATCTGCAACATCAACTCCTTAGAAAGTCAAGCAATGATCAAGATTATCAAAGCTTTTCTTGAAAAGGAGGGATGGATTTCAATGGATGATTATGACTCAGACCTATCCCTTCCCACCTCACCAACTGTCATACTGAATGCAGCAGTAGAGTTAAGAAAAGTGGCTGCTCAAAATGTTAAAAAGGCTTTTAAGGCTGCATATGTGAATGAATGGGAGAAGAAAGAGAGTGAGGCAGTCCCTTCCACTTTGTCCGCTCCTCAGATTGCCAATGAAGCTGAAGCTGAGATCTCAACAGCATCTGTCACATCTGCTATTGTGATCAATGAAGTTGAAGCAGAGGCATCCAATAAAGATAAAGGGAAGGGCATCATGACATAAAAAGAAGAAGAAGAAAGAATAGAGAAAGAAAAGAAAGAAAAGGAGAAGAAAAGAAAGAAAAGGAGAAGAAAAGAAGAGAAAGAGAAGAGGAGGAGATGGCTGAGCTTAAAAAGATCCAAGAAAGAAAAGCTACCATACTCCTCCGAGAACAGCAGATCCAGTTGCATGCTAGGCAACTGGATAAGTTAAAGGTCACAGTTTCTGCAGCTACACAATTAAAAGAAGATGAAGCTCTAGCTCTTCAGTTGCAGGAACAACTTAAAAAAGAAGAAGAAGAAGTAAGAGAGAAGAAAAGAAGAGAAGAGGCTAAGTTCAATATAACTGACTCTGAACTAGCCAAAGAGATGAGAGATGAGTGGACTGAAGCTCTGATTTCTCAAGGCGAGGATGCAGACTACCTTGAGAAATTATCAAATAAAGAAATCTATAGAGCTTTCATGGGTCAGCAAGGTCAACTAGAAAATAAGTAAAGGGCTGGAGAAGAAGAAGAAGAAGAAGAAGAAGAAGAAAAAGCCTAACAGAAAACCAAGAAGACCATTGCATTCAATATAAGAACCCATGAAGAAAGGAAGGTTATGATGGACTTCCAGAAGGCTAGAGGAGAGAGTGGAAAGAAGCTAGGTCCCATGAGCTTCATGAACCTGCAAGCCTTATATGTCATAGTCAAGAAGGAAGAGGAAGAGAGATTGGGGAAGACAGGCTCAAAGAAAAGGGTAAACACTCAAACTGATGATAGAAAACTAAAAGAAAACCAAGCTTACTCCCTCATCCACTCCTTCCTTTATCCAACAACCTTCCACTCTCCCTCCTAGACCTCCCTCCTCTCCACCTAAAGAGTTCAAATCCTCTCACACAGCTCCTCCTCATCAACAGCCTCCCAAGAAGAAAACCAAACCTACTACCACACCAGAAGATTCAAGAGAAATTATTATCTAGTTCTAAAACAATCAAGATCAATGGTTTGAGGTTTTCAGGGGAAGGGCAGAGGTAAAAAGATCAATCTACAAATCTGTTGATGAGGTGATGCGGCTTCCAGATTCTGATCTTCAAAGAATGATGGAGCTGGGTGAAGATCATGAGCCAGAGAATGAAAGTGGGAGGCATTTGTTTCTAGTGATCAAATGTCACTTCAATCCTAGCAAATATTTAATCATTGATGCTAAACCTCTACAATCCCACTTTCCATTCACTAGTTGGTCCTACAATACTAAAAAGGTTGAATAAACTATAACAGCTATCAGAGGTCAGAAGATGAGATGTTCTAGCAAGATAATTAAATCGAGCTTTTAATCCCCCCACAAACCAAAGAACCCTTTTGTAGATATAAAGACTGATGGCTACAAAATTCTCTAAGTACAACTGTTGCAGACTCCACAATTTTGCTACTGACCAACAAGCTACTACGGATAAGGTTAGTTACTGCGGATAGTTGATCTCCTGTTGATGAACAACTATGCTGCGGATAGCCTTATCTGCTGAAGACCAGAGTTGCTGCTGATAGGCTTCTTAGCAGCATCAAACACTTGATGCTTCTGATAGGCAAACCATTAGCAGCTTTGACTTTGCTACTAACACCTCTGCTACAACACTGACACATCTATCAGCAGAAGGAATGTTATTGGTGCAGATGATTAAAGACAAACCACTTCTGAAGTCTCCTGCAAAGATTCCTAAGAAGACTTTTGACCTGATCACAACTGTTTGCTGCAGTTTGTCTTTTAGTTGTCTACCAATTGTAGCATAGCTTGTAACTGTCCAAGATCAACGGTCTGTGTTTGATTTGATCCTTAGAATCAAGGGTTTGTCTTGATTCTAAGTTCCTTTATATGTATTATATCTTCATTTTATACAAGTGTGCTTCCTTAGAGTTTTCTCTGTAATCTTATAAACATTGAAGCTTAATACAATTTGTATTTATTAGTATTCTTTGTGTTTACCTGTTTACATTGCATAGTTGTAATTGTTTCCGCCAATCTCAACTAGAATAGAACCATCTTGTATTCACCGATCCTATACCTTTATTTGACTTTGAACCCCCTTAAACCTTCATTTTTGAACCCCTCTTTTGTGTTGAACCCTGGCCCAAAAACCAAACAAGAGTTTGACTTGTAAAAGTCAACACACGTAAACCCACTTCTAATTCCATCAATTTCGTAATCAAAATCCTTCCTATTTGGGTTCAAATCATTCGTGATCCATTCAGGGCTGCGTAACAGTTAATAGATTCAAAAGTCAAAACCGAATTCAAAGGGATTGAAACCCAATTTAGGTAAGTCGCGTGAGTGGTTACGGATGGAAATTCATGGTGTTAATCCAGCAAATCTCGTTGAATCAAATTTGTAACGCGTTACTAATACCTTGGATGTTTAGTTCCTATCATTCACAACTCGAAAACACCACTCAAACCTACTTCGGTACTCCTCATCCCGTCGCGATTGGCCTCCGGTAGCGGGTAGCCTGTCCTTCATGATTTCGAGCAGATTTCAGGTAATCCTCACCCCCCCCCTCTCGATCGTTTTGACCCCCCAATCCAAAGCCCCATCGATTTCATCAGAAAGCTAGGTTAATCAAGTTCAATTTTGGGGTTAGGGTTTTTGGTTGGGATGATTGGGGAAGAAGGGTTCTCAGAACCCTGTTGCTAAAACTAAAGGTTACGAATCCATTAACCAGGCAAGAGCCCAAATCATATGGTTAAAACACTCCCCCCTTATAGGGAAGGTCACGGGTTCTATTCCTAGGGTGGCCCTTCCTGTTTTTCTTTTTTTTTCCTTTATTCTTTTTGCTTGTGTTGTTTAATTCTAACACACACACACGCATATACATATAAGTATATATACTTTTACATACAAATATTTCTTAGACTAAAACACCTACACATTACCTTTATGGTTGTGTATATATATATATTACTCTAATTATCACAAAACGTATAATGACCGGTATTTTAGCATTTTTCTTATTAAAACGGGTGTTTTATTTTGTTACTAATATAGTTATTCTCAAGCATGACAAGCATAATTTTAAAATCCGATTTTATTAACCAACTCACTTTTATAAAATTTGTTTTATAAACCTATTAAAGTTTGATCGTTAAATTTAAAAGTTTGTTTTAGAGAAATAATCTTGTTTGCTATTTTTTAGTATAAAACTTAATAAACTTGGTTTAATTAATATAACCACTTTAAACTAATTATATAATTGAAATCTCAAAATTTATAAACATTATATGGGAAAAATAGTGGATTTATTTTAAACCCATTACCTTAAAAAGTTGTGTACATTCTTTTATGTAATTTTTATTTTATATATAACAAACTTATACCTTAAACTAAATATTGATTATTTAGATCATTATTGTTACACTCAATTTTTCATGGGATTCAAACCATAAATAAATAAAAGAATTTATTTACTTATTATGGAAGTATTTATTTATTATTTCAAATCTTGGTTTAATTACAAAATAACTAAGCCGTTATTTTTTCTCTCCGTTGAAACACTTTTATTCATAATGACTAAATTAAATAGATAAAAGAGTTTTATTTATTTACCCATTTACCCATTTATTTAAACGTATTATATGTCATATTATTTTCATTTATTTATTCATTACAAACAAAAGTAGATAAATTGGTTATTCATGTACACAAATTCAATTGGTTACAAAAATAAATGAAACCCTATTTTATTACACACATGCTTTTACACGGGATTTCATAAACAACATTTGAAACTCAAACAAGTACACACTCAACAAGGCCACACCCAATTTCTTTGTACATTTGGACTCTCCTTATTAGTCATTTGAAGATCCCATTGATACAAATATACAATTCAAACTTAGGTTGACCTTGAGGTTAGCTTGAACTTGTTGTGCAACAAACAATACACTTGTGTGACATACAAAGATTCTTATTTCAAGGTCAGTTTACATAGCCCCTTTTACACTATTTACATTTTTAGGGTGGAACATGAGTATAATTATACAATGTTTACAAACTACACAATACAATTCCACCCTACATTCATGTGTTCAATTTGAGCCTTATGTTTGAGTACTAGGTGTGCAAACTACAATTTGTGTGCAATTTACATGTGCAATCATTAACTATACAAGTCGACGGTTAACAATGATAGATCTATCGAGTCTGACAAACCCACCCAGTTAGGGTGATTGTTGCCGACAACACAATTTGGTTATTTGCATGCTAGTTACAAAGGTTTGATTGTACAACTTGGTTTCACAATAGTAACTCTCCATAATTGCCTTATTAACCATGATATGTATGGATTGTATACACACAACACAATGATACTATTTAGAGTCAAAACCTATGTATACTCACCAACTTTTTAGTTGACCTCGTTTTTATCATGTTGCAGGTACAAACGTTTGAGTTGATCAAGTTTGCTTCACTTAGGTTGTGGACCTAGTTAATTGAATAAAATGAACTTGTTATGTATTTCAAAATTCTTGTACTGTTGAATTTGGTTTGTTGGAATTAGGAATTGAAATGTGATGCTTTAATATATTACAACTTAGTCAACCATGTGCTCATGAACAGTCTCCATGTTCCGCCCCGACGTTTCCGCCGTCAGTTGGGGTGTGACAGATTGGTATCGGAGCCTTGGTTATAGGGAATTAGGTTATTAGACACTTTTGACCTAGACTATAACCTTAGGACACCCATATTATGCCATGCTACTATATGCTACATGATTACTACCTTGTGTGAATATATTTTACATGTTATTCTAAGTAATTACATCGCATGATACAATACCTAATAGCCTGTGTGTCACACAACTTGATAACTCTTGTGCTTATAAACATTGTTACCTACATGCTACCTATTTGATTCATTAAGTGCTATCCTAAGTTTCACCACGCACGTATACACACCAAATTCTTCATGCACCCTTTATCTCACCCACATGATACCATCATCTCTTATGACCAACATTTAAACTATTGGGCCTAATGCCCATTAATAATAAATTAAGAAGCCTACTTATCCTCCAAGAAGAATAAGCATGCTGGAATAAATAAACCTCACCTTCGGGCCTCCAAGCCTAGTCCACAATGATTCTCATCATGACCATGAGCCCAAACAATAGTGTTATTAGTACATGATGGCTGGAAGAGTGTGTAGACCCATGATAGATTCTGGCTAAGGAAAGACAGGGTACTTAAGTGTGTCTCTTGTGACCCACCCCTTTTTCCTAGGATTTATCTTCATGGATACACTACTTATAGGTCAAGTGTTACTTCTAAAATACTATTGTAAAGACTAGGTGTTATGACTAGTCCAACTCTAAATCTATGAGAACTCCTATATTTAACACTTAATATTTTATTATCGCTTACAACCTTCTCATATTTTCTTTCTGCTAGACCTGGACTCCTACTCTCCTCCCTCGGTATACCATCCTGGAGTAGAGTCTGATCAGGAAGAAGACATCGGATCACCAGTCTATCAGTCACCAACACCCTAGTTACTAGATTAAGGTTTAACACAAGAAACCCGTATCAGGCACCTCATCTACACCACCAATTACCATCCCCTCTGAGAAACCCCTACCTAGCACCCAACCCATATCATCCTAACCCAAAAGCAAGACATACCATGGCACCCACTAGTGCAATGGGAGTCCCATTTGATGTCATCCACCAATACGTGAGAACCGCAGAGTTTATGAGACAAGGAATGGAGAAGGGATAAGACACGACCTGCTAGGTCAGAGAATAGATAGCCTAGTGGATCAAGTATGGTGCCAAGAAGAGAAGATTTCAAGCCTGGAAGAAGACAAGGAGATACTTGATGAACGCACGGAAGCTGCTAGAGCTGAGGCCCGGTTTGCTATCCGAGTGACCATAGCAATGTTCGTCTTGGTGCTCATCTGCTTCCTCGTTGAGAGCTATCTGAGATGCTAGCTGGATTGTTCTGCTTTGTCTTTAAATTCTCGTTTGAAACCGCTACCTTATGTTTGAATTTAGCTTTTGACACTTTATCATTCAATGTTAAGTTTGGTTTTACAACTTTAATGTCATTACTCGTTGATTTAATATTACCGTCATATTTTCATCAAGATCACCCAAACATCACCTTCCCATTCATTGCAAATTAATACACGCACTTATGAACCTTCTTCGTAAACAAACCATCTTATTATCTGATTTAAACAACATCGGTATTTTATTTATCAAACCTTTAGTTTATAAATAGTATTTGAAATATAAATTTTCTATAAACTTTTTCATCTTGTGAGGAAACTTAATACAACTTGTTCTATAAAATCATTATTTTTAATTAATAATTAATTATGACTTTTTCTCGTTAAATTGATTATTATTAAACTTTGGCTTAATTATTAAACAATTTAGCCATTAATTTCTCTTAAAAATATTCTCCTTATAATAATTAAAAATTAAATAAAGAGGTTTTCATTTAATTATCCATATATTTAATTATTCAACTATTTCTCACCATTCTATTAATTTACAAACAAGAATAAATTACTTACAAACAAAATCAGCTATTCGCAAGCACATCACTCAGAATATTTTCAGATACTCCCTGTTGTCTTGCACTTTCGATAATGTATGAGTGTACCTGTCCCTTCAAAGGGATGAATCATTTCGTCTAGATGTTAACCATCTATATAAACCGCAACGAGATTTAGAAAGCTAAAACCTAACTACCCACATTATACATGAACGCCAAACAACACGCTTGTCCGCAACACTCGATCACATACAAAACTTGTTAGTATACGTCACACACGAAATTCAATAACTTACGTATGCACGTTCACAAAATACACAATACGATCACATAAAACTTAGTGTTTGCAATATACATAATACTAGATTGAGCTCATGAGAATTAGTTGTTCACATTATGCATAATAGAATATTGATTTACATGATACATGTTGTTTGTAATATATATATGATACGGGATTGGCCACATAGTACATAAAACTTAGTTGATTCACAATATACATGAGTTAAGGTTGATTACATGATACATGAAACTTGGTTGTTCACGATGCACATGATACTAAATTATTCACCCTATACATAGAACTCATTTGTCTACTATATACATGGTACTAAAACCCATTTGCTTACAAGGTGCATAGCACTAGATCATACATGAAACTCGAGTGTCTACATTATACACGAAACTAAATTGCTTATAGTTGTTGCAATTGATTGATCACATTATACACAAGACGTGGTCATACACTTTGTTCACCAAAGTTGAAAACTATAACATATTGAAACTACTCGGGATTTGACGTATTCTTATTCAAACACGAGTAAGCTATGGAACTTTAAGTTATACTACATTATTACTCTTCAGGTTTTCCTGATTGGCCTTACTATCTAGGGACACAGTTATTTATTAGCAGCTCATACGTGAAAACAATACACATGAACTAAGTAATTTAGTGCCCCCTTTTGACCCACACACAACGGAAGGATCTATTCTTACCATGCGACAATTCGAGTAATTACGGGTGCACACGTAATTATAAAAATCAACGCATGGAAAACATAGTGAATTATGTCATGTGTTATGACATGAAACCTATCGTGGTATATAGTAACACAACTAATGTGATATGACAAGGGCATGAGGGATACGCCGCTGGTACTTCCTATATATAAGTGTTCCTGTCATATTATCAATATTCGTATCACAAGAAGTTATATGATATCCTGACCTTGACCAATGTTTGTGAAATATCTTGTCGAGTAACATATCCTAAACATATTAGATCTCATCCTAAACAAGTTTTGATCATCAAAATCTCATCGTTCCCATCTCAAGTGATGCTTTTCATCTTAGGAGTCTAAAATATTCTACGACAACTTTCTCCTTAAATCTATTAAACTAAATCCACTATCATCATTCGTGCATGACCTTGAGAAACAGACCTTCAATCACGTACTTGTTCAACGCAATATGTCACATTAATTATTATTCTAAACATGTATCAATTTAAATTTCAACTTGCATTTACATATTATTTTCTATTATATATATAATTATAAATAAATATGTAAATTCATATACACTTGATTTTGTTAAAATAAACCACTTATACAACTTGTAATTATATTAAAATGAAATTTATTTCCTTTATAGATAATTATAATAACAATTAGATTTTTATAAATTTTATAAAACCATTTTTATAAACAATTAAAATGAATTTAAGATAACTAAATGGAGCTTTTAATCCCCTCACAAACCAAAGAACCCTTTATTTAACTTTGAACCCCCTTAAACCTTCATTTTTGAACCCCTCTTTTGTGTTGAACCTTGGCCCAAAAACCAAATAAGAGTTTGACTTGCAAAAGTCAACACACGTAAACCCTCTTCTAATTCCATCAATTCCGCAATCAAAATCCTTCCTATTTGGGTCCAAATCATTCGTGATCCATTTGGAGCTGCGTAACAGTTAATAGATTCAAAAGTCAAAACCGAATTCAAAGGGATTGAAACCCATATTAGGTAAGTCGCGTGAGTGGTTACGGATGGCAATTCATGGTGTTAATCCAGCAAATCTCGTTGAATCAAAGCTGTAACGTGTTACTAATACCTTGGATGTTTTGTTCCTATCATTAATAACTCGAAAACACCACTCAAACCTACTTCGGTACTCCTCATCCCGTCGCGATCGGCCTCCGGTAGCGGGTAGCCTGTCCTTCATGATTTCAAGCAGATTTCAGGTAATCCTCACCCCCCCCCCCCCCCCGCCGATCGTTTTGACTCTACAATCCAAAGCCCTATCGATTTCATCGGAAAGCTAGGTTAATCAAGTTCAATTTTGGGGTTAGGATTTTTAGTTGGGATGATTGAGGAAGAAGGGTTCTCAGAACCCTGTTGCTAAAACTAAAGGTTACGAATCCATTAACTAGGCAAGAGCCCAGATCGTATGGTTAAAACACTCCCCCTTTACAGGGAAGGTCACGGGTTTTATTCCCGGGGTGGCCCTTCCTGTTTTTTTATTTTTTTTTTCCTTTATTCTTTTTGCTTGTGTTGTTTAATTCTAACACACACACACGCAAATACATATATGAATATATACTTTTACATACAAATATTTCTTAGACTAAAACACCTAAACATTACCTTTATGGTTGTGTATATATATATATATTACTCTAATTATCACCAAACGTATAACGACCTGTATTTTAGGATTTTTCTTATTAAAACGGGTGTTTGATTTTGTTACTAATATAATTATTCTCAAGCATGACAAGCATAATTTTAAAACCCGATTTTATTAACCAACTCACTTTTATAAAATTTGTTTTATAAACCTATTAAACTTTGATCATTAAATTTACAAGTTTTTTTTAGAGAAATAATCTTGTTTGCTATTTTTGAGGATAAAACTTAATAAACTTGGTTTAATTAATATAATGTTGGAAACAAAGAGAGGAGAAGAGAGAAGATGAGAGAAAACTTCATATTATTCATGTTTTAATAGTTTGGTTTACATATACAATATATATAGTGGTATAGATTGAAACCGAATCTATAATAAATGTATTACTAATGGGGGTATAATGTCTGTATTAAGTGTGTGAAAGTGTGAGTTTCATAACACTCCCCCTGAGACATATTACCGCTATTATACACTATTAACAACATATTTCATGATGATGTTAAGTCGGTACTTAAGGACCGAAAAATATAAACTGATACTATTAGATCAGTTATGTTGCCTCGTTAAAAACCTTACTAAGAAAACTCAATGGGAAAAAACTTAGTTAAGGAAAAAAGGGTGCGGTGTGTATAATTCTCCTCCTCAATTTAACAAATATATATCTTTCATCTTGCGTAGTATAATCTTCTGTGACAATTGCTTGATTTGATCTTTGATGTAATCTTCTTGTAATCTTCTTTGATTTTAGCGACGCGTGTTACATTGTCTTCATAGTGTACTCGGGCTTCATCGACTCCAATCCGCTCTCTTCTTGAATATGTTGAATCGTTGACCTCCACAAGTAAAATGTATCTAGATTGATATTGAACTTTGTGCAAGTCTGATAAGTATCCTGCATCTGTATAGCTAACTAGTTTGGGACACCATATTTTCTCGTAGAACAATCCCATATCTCGAGTTCCGCAAGGATGCTGCCTCGTTAAAAACATTGCTAGAAAAGCCATATGGACAAAACCATAGCAAAAGGAAAAAGAGTGCAGTTCGCATTTTCTCCCCCTGGGATATGTTACTGTTAACAACATACTTCAGGATGATGTTAAACTGGTACTTTAGGGTTTATAAGATAAACTGATGCTACTGAATCAGTTATGTTGCCTCTTTATAAACCTTACTAAGAAAACCCAAAGGGACAAAACTTAGTGAAGTGGAAAAGAGTGGAACATGTAATATTATTACTATAATTCACTACCACATGTACAAGAATGCAATCACGCTTAAGTATGGTACTTCTAGACCATGTACTTCTTTGCCCTCTTCTTTGGTGAAGTAAGGACCATCGTGTATGTTTAACATCGGATAATCATGTTGTGCTTAGAGGATAACTTTTATCCATATTAGAATATGTTAACGTCTTCTGGATATATTTTAATTTGTGGACACCTATACAATTTCATATATACTCGATCATCAGGTCGAGGAATAATTTAGTCATGTCAAAATTCTCACTCTAGTAGTTCGACAGAGTCTCTTGATGATGCTTAAATCATCACTGTAAACTGTGATTATAATTAACTTTAAGAGCGAAATTTTGATAAATAGATGTGGTTGATATTTATCAAACTTATACCCCTCATTTTCAAAATATATACTGAGTCGATTTTACCACATACGACCAGTTTTCTTGAGATTTATTTCACACATCTCGGGGTAATAATTATAATGCTTCAAGCATTTCTAACCGTTTAGGGATTTTCATGTAGATGTCATTTTAAGCTTTTCATACAAATATGTGGTGGCAACATCCATAAGTTTTCTGAAGTCCTTCTAAGGTTGCGAGGTCGGTTGAACATCTTAAGGTTATCGCATCCACTACAGGGGAACACGTTTCCTCATAATCAACTTCTGGGATTTAGGAAAAAACCTTTGTGTTACAAGTCATGCCTACATCGCATAATCTCACAATTTTTGTTTCTTTTTATTTTAAAGACACCCATTTATAACCTACTAGTTTGACGTCTATGAGTGTTCAAACCATAGGTCCGAAATCGTTTCGTTTGTCATGCAAATTTAGTTAAGCCTTTTAGGCATCTTGCCATTTTAGGCAGTCATCTCTGTGTATGTACTCTTACAGAGTTTTAGATACGTAATCTTTTTCTTCGATTACATTTGTTGCTATAGCATATGAAAATATTTCAAACACGTGTTTTATTTCGGTTCCATATTGTACAATTGTGTACATAATTTATAGAGATCTCATATTCATTTAATACCGGCGTTATATTCCTCTTTCGAGACATTATCATTTTCTTCTAGAAATATATTAGTCTCTTCTAGGACATTAACCTTTTCCGTGTTTCTATTATTTTGTTCTGGAAATGTACTAGTCTCTTCTGTGACATACACCTCATCTGGGGTTAGACTAACTACGTTATTCTGCTCTTTTCATTTCATTTGGGTATTATATTTGGAGCCGACTTATCTCCCACATTTTCTTTGTATGTAATCTTTCAGTGATTATGTTCATTTAAGCATATAAGTTCAATCTGGTATCTGTGACTTTGTCAGTCTATTTGTGTGTGTGAACGCATCAGATAATTCATTTGCTATTCTTTGCAAATGCATGACATATTAGACTTCAGACTTTTATTGACCACTTCGGGGGTGATGATGATGCATTCAATGTTTTTGTTTTCATGTATTACGAGTCTTTACTTTCTTTATCTAATCTCCCCTAAAACTGGGAATACTATCTTATTTAAATTAGTAAACAACATATTGTGTTGTAAACCCATTATGTCGATGTATATTCGATAGATCATGCAACCAAATACTTTTAGTTGAGACAAACTTAGTTCTCTTCTAGAGAACAGTTGTAGTAGGGGGGAATATATGTGATCTGCAGTTGGTTTTTGAATGGATTATTGCAACGGTTTTGTCTAGTGATTAATTATAATCGTGTAATTAATAATTGAGCTAAACTTTTAGTCTGAACATAATCTGCTGGATGTTCAACATTTATCTCGATGGACATACAATAGTCGGGCAAATGCTACATATAAGGTAGCTAAAAGACTCACACGTGACTATATTGAGATGTATCTCTTAATATCATAAAATACTAAAAGTGGTCCATATAGAGATTAACATGCCCACAATGTCCTCTTGAATTCTTCGCAATTATAAGAGGGATTTTTTTTATGGGAGTTTGTTTTCGGAGAGCTTAAAAATTGAGTTGTTGAGAGAAATCAGTGCACATGATAAGTCTTTTGGTAGCAAAAAAGAAAATATTAAATTCTTAAGAGGGCGCATGTTGATACTTTTGATCATTCACCTCATCACGATGCTACATCGATGACCTATGTTGTATGACGAAAAATATCTTTGGCTAATAACTTTTGGTTACTCATCACATTTGAAGTTTCTTATATATATTTTCTACAATATATTCTAGATGGTAAATTTTATAGTTCTGCAATATGGTCTTCTGGCCATATTTGTCATGTGTAATTAGAGATATTTGGTATTGTTTTTGGTTATTTGCGTTGTAATACCCGTCTAATCGAATATATTTGAAAACTTAGTAAGTTTCTTCAAGATTTACCAGAATATAAAACATGTCTAGTACCCATAGGCAATGTGACACATACTCTTCTGGAGCATTTAATAGAGTCAACGTATGAAATAGTACCAATAAGTGTCTCTACTAGAGACTTGTAAAAAAATTTCTTATGTTTTAAGATAGCATTAATCGTGTCATCAGACATTCATTGCCAATGGTAACCACAACAATGATATCCAAATTAAGGGGTGATAAGGGGTAAGGGTGCCCTTAATGAGGTTTGTTTCAACATTTTTTTTCCCTTGTATTTCAATTATTTTTTATTGAGCTCAACCATACGACAATGTGGTTGGTCATTATGAATTTGTAGCAAATATTTTCTCGTCCTTGTAGGATCTCTCCCTCAATGGTTGCCTTGTGTTTTGTTGGCTTGAACCAATGACGCCGTGTACTACAATATTATCACCCTATCCCGACGATTTTTTTTGACCCTATAGAGACGACTTGTCATGTCGTCTGTATTGCCTCGTCCCAATAGGTCAAAGATGTCGTCGGTATAGGTGTCGTCGGCATAGGTCGTCCCAATAGGTCAAAGATGTCGTCGGTATTCTAGATTAAATTTAAAGCTGGATATTTCAAGTCTCTTAAATTGTGTTTAGGTCATTTTGACCCGTTTAAAGTTACAGTTGGATGTTCTAAGTCTAGTAAGTCTAACAACAAAATCATTTGACTTACATAATCTGATGATGCAGTCGTGTTGGCTCAACCGGTCCCTTCTTTATAATGGGTCGATTTGAACACATCAATTGGGCCGATACCCTATGAAAAACAAAAATAATATCACTAAGAATTAATAAGCATGTTTATATAATACTAACAATTGTATTTCATACCTCCATGTGTCGGCACTGGGCATATGATTTGCTGCCATGGTAACTTGGGTAACGTTGTTGTGATCGGTTTTGTTTGTTCTTCTCCGAGCGGTTTTTATATCTCGCATCTAAAAACAGCTCATTAATCAAAGTCTCCCAAGTTTCTTAATCAAGATCTTTTGGTGGATTATTCATTGCCGCCTCCACATCATCGTATCCCCCATTCTCCTCGAAGTGAACTTTCAACTCTCTCTTGTGATCTTTATACGCCCTCTGACACTCGGCGGTGATTCCGAGTTCAACGCCTCGCCACTTATTTGTGTTTCTCCAGGAGTCCAGATCAAAATAATCCTACAAATGGAAAGTAATTATAAATCTAATAGTTATCAAATTTTAAGTAATTATAAAACATCTATACTTACTATAAGAGTGGGATATACGGCCCGTTTCTTCTCATTTGGAACCTTAGCCCAATTTGGATAATATGGAGGAACAACCTTTTCAACCTCCAACGGGATAGCACGGATAAAATCCGAAGCGTTGGGACCCACAAACTTGTACCCCCCGCCATGAAGTTCTACATCAATGGGAAGAGGCTTCCTCCCATTTTGCTCAAATTTCTTATACAATTTTAGGTTTTTGCCTTTAGATCGTCTTTTTTGGGAGGCACTACCTACATTGACACATGACATTCAAAAGTTAGGCAATTATAAAGACATCTATTAAACAATAACAAGTAACTTACCACCAGATCCAGTCGCACAACCCGAGTCGAAGTGATTCAGACCCCCGTCTCCACCGTGTGATTGCGTCATTGTTGCCATTTTTCCTACAACAAAATTTATTAGTAAACACAAATAATTATTAATTAACAAAGACAAATAGTACATTTTTAACATACATTTAATCAGAATCATCACTAAAATAACGTGTGTCAACAACATCATCATCTTCTGCATCGTCGTCATTTATTTCGTTTTCATCATCTGAATTGTATGCATCTTCTTCAACTTCTTCATCTTCTTCGTCATCATTAATAAAACTTTCATCGAGATCAATCGAGGCAACATGACTTGGGTCACCACCCTCATTTAAAGTTGTACGCATAGGCAAGTAGCCTAAGTCGACAACCAAGTTACCAAAAAATGATTGAGTTTCCCGTGTAATAGATTGACTATCAACATGGGGAATTGGAGTTTGGTCACCACCTACGTGACTTGATTCACCACCTTCGCATCCGGTGTCAACAACCAAAGTATAATCATTTGATTGAGTGTGCAATATATCTATCTCATTAACAACACTAGGATGATCCCAAAGCTTCCGATGGTGAACGTCCTCAACAACCTTCCATTGGCCAGTGGTTCGATAAGGATCTCGAAGATAGAACACTTGTTTAGCCTAAGTGGCTAATATATATTGGACATCATCATACCATTCTTTGCCAACATACCAATCACGGCCAATGTCAATTATAGTAGTATTGTTTTGCTTAATTAATCTTTTACCTCTCGTGTCGAACCATTTACAATGAAATAGTACAACCGAGTAACCATCTATGTAGTTCAACTCTATGATCTCCTCTAGTTGACCATAAAATGGAGTATCGTCTTCTCCTATTGTAACCACACCACTGTTCTGAGTAGTGCGTCGGGAATCATGATTTTGTACCACAAATCTAACACCATTGACTATGCAAGCAGTGTAAGAAGATGCGTACAAGGGACCATGTGCCAATGCCCTTAATTCTTTGTTATCGGGTGTAGAAGATGAAGATGAAAATACATTAGCTTCATATTTTAACCATGAAGAAAAATCGGTTTGCATATTGCGTTCAGGAAATTTAGATTCAAATTCACTGGTAGATGGACAAAACAAAATTTAAATTAGTAGAATTAAATGAAAATATAATAATAGTTTATCACGGGTAGATGAACAAAAAAACTTACGATTTGTAGGCTTTGATTTCATCGCAGTTGTTCAACACAAACCATTGTAATGATTTGTTGGCATGTTCAGAGAGCGCCTTGATTTTATTTTTTGATATTGGTCGACATTGTGAAGAAAACACTTGAAACTGCCTTTTGGGAATGCCAGCATCTGCATTTCTATCTGGTCGGTTAAATTTGGTCTGCATACCGTCTAAATACATAGAGCAGAATGTCAAGGCTTCATCTGCAACATAACCCTCCGCAATTGAGCCTTCAGGTTTGGCTTTGTTTCTAACATATGCTTTGAGATTTTTCATGTATCTTTCAAAAGGATACATCCATCTCATATACACAGGGCCACCAAGAATAGCTTCTTCAGGTAAATGAAGAATGAGATGAACCATTATGTCAAAAAATGTTGGAGGATATATCATTTCCAAATTGCATAATATCTTAACCACTTCCTCATTTGCTTCATACATGTCTTTCACATCTACTGATCGTGCATAATTTTTTTGAAAGAATGTGCAAACGTCATTGATTGTTGTTGAAACATTTCTGTGCAGACCCGATCGTACCCCTATTGGCAGCAATCGTTGCATGAGGATGTGATAATCATGAGACTTTAACCCAATTATATTTGAATCATTAGGAAGTACCTTATTTTTGAAATTCGATCCAAATCCATCAGGAAGTCTCACTCCTCGAATAAACTGACAAAAGCGTTCTCGATCACTAGGTGTGAAAGAGTAAGGAGCTTGTGGTTGGTACAACTTGTTGTTTTTTTGTGTTAGCCATAGGTTATGTCGAATACCCATATTTTCCAAGTCTTTGCGGGCTTTGTGTGTGTCTTTTGATTTGTCGTTCATCAACAAAGTACCCAATAAACTGTCACACAATTTTTTCTCCACGTACATAACATCAAGATTGTGTTTTAAAAGCAGAGAAGACGAATAATCTAGCTCAAAGAAGATACTTCGTTTAGTCTAATTCAACTCTGATGTTAGGCGCTTTCTTTTTACCCCTCCATACATTGGATGTTTCCCCGGAACACGATATTGGAGATTTTTTAGTTGTTCTAATATTTGAGCATTAGTCAATCGTCGGGGAGGATGTTTTGTCTCTTTCTTGCCATCAAACGACAGATCGTTCCTCCATTTATGCTTTCTAGGAAAGAATCTTCTGTGTCCAACAAAAGCTATCTTATTCGTTATAGCGCACGAAGGTGTGTCAACGTTACACGTAGGGCATGCTTTATAACCTTGACCACTCCATCCAGACAAGCTACTACGAGTAGGATAATCGTTGATAGTCCATAACAGTGCAGCATGCATCCTAAATACAGTTTTGGTTGATGCATCTCTCACCTGGACTCCTTCAGCCCATAACATTTTCAACTCATCAACCAAAGGCCTTAAGAATACATCAATGTTCTTACTAGGTGATTTAAGCCCCGGAATTAGCAAGGTTAACAAGAAAGAAGACTCTTTCATACATAACCACGGTGGTGTATTATATGTTGTTAACACTACCGGCTACATACTGTAAGTCTGACTCATGTTACCAAACGGATTAAAACCATCGACAGCCAAACCTAAGCGGACATTCTTTGGTTCTTTAGCAAAATCCGGATATCTCTTATCAAATTCTTGCCATGCCTTCCCATCAACCGGATGTCGCATCATACCATCTGTTGAGCGTCCAGTATTATGCCAGGTTATTTCTTTTGCCGTTAATCTTGAACTATACCTTTGTCGAAGCCGTGAAGTTAAAGGAAAGTAGCGCAACACTTTATGTGGTACTTTCTTCCCCTTTGTGTTTTTATCAACCCATCTACTCTCATTACAAACCGGACAGTTTTGCATTGATTCATTCTCCTTCCAAAACAGTGCACAATCATTAATGCAGGCATGGATAGACTGATATCCTAACCTAATCTTACTCAGTTTCTTCTTAGCTTCATAGTGTGACGCTGGAACGTGATTTTCCTTCGGCAATGCAATTTGTAGAAGCTCTAACAGTTGGTCAAACGAAATATTCGTCCATTTATTGATAACTTTGATATGCATCAATTTGGCTATGAAGTTTAGGGAAAACATTTGACTAAAACCGGGGTATAACTCCTTATTTAGCTCCTCAAACAACGCATCAAACTCTGGGTCTAAACCAGTTCCATCTTCATCTATATTATCCTCGTTTGTATTTTGCTCAGCCATCACATCATCTATGGCATCAAACATCTCATTATTTGTTGTTGTAGTTATTGGATGAGTTGGTGTTGTTCTTGGGGCAAAAAGTGATGCTATCTCCGCCACACGAGGATGTTGTTCACCATGATAAATCCAATTCTGATATGATTGTAGAAACCCACGGTCATGTATGTGGCCATATATCGTGTTCAAATCCTGTCGACACGCATTACAACAACGTCTACACAGGCAAAACGCTCTACCTCGACCGTCAACATGGTTCTTGGCCGTCTCTATAAAGTTGCGAAGACCGCTTAAGAAAGCCGGAGAATTTTGATTTCCCAGTGTAACCCAACTTTTATCAATTGTCATATCTAGTGTCATATATATTGTGTTATAAGCATACACATATACGTGCATGTAATAAATGATATAAATGAATGCATGTGATTTGATCGGTACTCTAAGGCGGTGGATCCTAACCCACTTTTTGAATATTCTATCTCATATGTATACATTTTAACGAGTTGACTATTTAAGAAAATATCAACAGCATTTCACCTTAACTCCCCAAGTATGCAGATAAACCGCAAACTCGAAGGAGTAAGGAGAAATATCTACCAATTTTTTTCTTAAATGTCAACTCGTTAAAATATATACATATCCTAAATAAGATAGAATATTCAAAAAGCAGTCCCAAAGGGGACAATCCAAAATTTATCTCTATCAGATAAATTTTGGACGGGTATATTCTAAAGAGTTATCCTAAATAAACATACTAATGTATACAACATGAGACGTACATAAAGGAATAAAAGTCGGGATGCGTAGCTTAAAAAAATTCAATGAAACACAAATAAGATGTTATTCACACCTCTCCAACCGCAATGAGTTCCGAACTTGCAACAAAATTAAATAAAGTTACATATACATACAAAGATATATACATACATTCACAATTACATAAATACATACACAATTATATACATACAAATCATACAATTACATAATCATACATACGAACATACATACAAATATACATACATATTATATACAAACACACATAAATAAATGCCCAAATTCTAAAATTACATACACAAACACAATTACATACATAAAAATACATACATACACGTATATACATACATAGCCTTTACAAACATACATAAACAAATACCCAAATTCCCAAATTACATACATAAACACAATTCCATACATAAACATAAACATAATACAAATACATACAAACACACATACACGTATATACATACATAGCCTTTACAAACATACATAAACAAATACCCAAATTCTCAAATTACATACATAAACACAATTCCATACATAAACATAATACAAATACATACAAACACACATACACATATATACATACATATTATATACAAACATACATATATAAATGCCCAAATTTCATCTAAACCTAATTTCATCATAAAATTTTAAAAATATTTATAAAATCATACATCTAAACCATATATACATACATACAAATAAACACAACAATGCCCAAATTCTAAAATTACATACACAAACACAATTACATACACATATATACATACATATTATATACAAACATACATATATAAATGCTTAAATTCCCAAATTTCATCTAAACATAATTTCATCATAAAATTTCAAAAAATATTTATAAAATCATACATCTAAACCACATATACATACATACAAATAAACACAAACATATACATACAAACATACATCTAAACTTAATTTTTTGAAAAATTACTAACCAAGTTTGCAAATTAGCTTCCTCTCAGCTTGAAATCCTTCAAAAATGGTTAAAGCTTCAAACACTTAACAAAAATCAAAGAAATTAAGCAAAAAACACCAAAATGTTGATTTTCTTGTTAAGGTTGAACAATAGATGTTAACTCACCTCAAAACCGAAGAGATTGGTGAAGATTGCTCCACAAAACACACCAAAAACGGGAAATCGCCAAAGAGAGAAGATGAGAGAGTTTTGGGATTTTTTTCGTGGAAATGGGAAGCAGAAACTTGTTTCCTAGTTTATTCACGCTGAGACCTATACCGACGACATGTCGTCGGTATAGGCTCGAAAGTCGGCGCAATAGGTCCCCTGTACCGATGACATGTCGTCGGTATAAGCTTCGTAGGGTTTTGACCGGTCAATAAAGTAAAAAATCCTATGCCGACGACATGTCGTCGGTATAGGGCATTCAAGAATTTTTTTTAATTTAAAAAAAAAACCTTTGACCGAAGAAAAATTATTATATTAAAAAAAACAAAAAGAAAATCAAAATTACCCTATACCGATGACATGTCGTCGGTATAGGTTTTCCCCAAAAATTCATTGGGCGCAAGCTTTCCCTCCAATCTGCCTCAACCCTATAGCGACGACATGTCGTCGGTATAGGCTCGAAAGTCGGCGCAATAGGTCCCCTGTACCGACGACTACCGACGACATGTCGTCGGTATAGGCTTCGTAGGGTTTTGACCAGTCAATAAAGTAAAAAAATCCTATGCCGACGACATGTCGTCGGTATAGGGCATTCAAGAATTTTTTTAATTTAAAAAAAAAACTTTTGACCGAAGAAAAATTATTATATTAAAAAAAACAAAAAGAAAATCAAAATTACCCTATACCAACGACATGTCGTCGGTATAGGTTTTCCCTAAAAATTCATTGGGTGCCAGCTTTCCCTCCAATCTGCCTCAACCCTCTAGCGACGACATGTTGTCGGTATAGGCTCGAAAGTCGGCGCAATAGGTTCCCTGTACCGACGACATGTCGTCGGTATAGGCTTCGTAGGGTTTTGATCAGTCAATAAAGTAAAAAGTACTATGCCGACGACATGTCGTCGGTATAGGGCATTCAAGAATTTTTTTAATTTAAAAAAAAAACTTTTGACCGAAGAAAAATTATTATATTAAAAAAAAAAATCAAAATTACTCTATACCGACGACATGTCGTCGGTATAGGTTTTCCCCAAAAATTCATTGGGCGCCAGCTTTCCCTCCAATCTGCCTCAACCCTATAACGACGCCATGTCGTCGGTATAGGGTGTCCCATTCAAAATTTTGATTTTCACCTATAGCGACGACATGTCGTCGGCATAGGGTGACCCATGCCGACGACAAGTGTCGTCGGTACAGGCGACGTCGGCACAGGGTCATTTCCTTGTAGTTGAATCTCCCGCCACCATGAGTTGTTACGTCCAGTCACACGACCTTTACCGGGGCTGCGGCCTCCTTTTCTCCTCCACATGTTAAGAAAGTCCTCAATTGTTATTTTTTTTTCTTTTCTAAAATGGTGGCGTAGAAAGATTAAGCTTTTAGCATTTTCTTGCGGGGAAAGTTCGTTCTCGCAAGTGTGTCACTCCTAGGCTATTTCTCTTCAAGTAGACTATTGCATCTAGGGCGGAGGGAATGTAATTGTGCTCAAAGAACAAACTAATTAAAACAGTTGCTTCAAAGTGTATGACATGACATTGATAACTTCTACCATCCCTTTTATTTTCAGGACACATCATAATGATCCGAATATTCATTGTGTTAGTACATATAAAAGTTATTTTTCATCCATTGAGTGAATCTCAAACCAATAAAACACAACAAATTTACGTTAAAACAGTTGCAACAATTTGATAGGATAATGATATTCTTTATTCATAGAAAAGTGGTGGTTTTAATAATTAAATAGTAAAGTAAAGATTTGATTAATAAATCCAAAATAAAAAATAGGGATTTGAAGAAAATAAATAGTTTGGATTTAATCGGTTATTAAATCCCTACTAATAGCGTTAGCTATGTGTGGGATTATACTGGGTACGTTTGGTTTGGTTTGGTATTTAAACGGTTATTAAATGAGATTAATTTAATTTCAATTTAAGACAATAGCCGTTCGTGCAATCCCATAAAAGAAATTGATTGAATCTGATCCATTTAATTCCAATTTAAAAAAATTTGATTTAATCCTAAGAATTCCGTAACAGTCGCCGGCACCACCAAATTCCCATTAAAGTTTTGATTTTAATCCTTAAGAATCCGCCAATCTGGTAGTGGAGATTGTTCTAAAAAAAATTATATTGGACTTCTGCCAAGGCTAGCTGGAAAATGAATTAAATGGGGTTTAAACAGAAATAGGTGTGCTAGGTTAAATCCGGCTTGAGTTTCAGTTTCGGAAGGCATTAGCCGGTTACGGGTGGTTGTCCGATCCAAGGCTTTGCAGACTCGGTAAGAGTGGCTAGTCGGAAAGCAAGCCAATCGCGAGGATTAACAGTGGTTTTGTACGATAGTTTACGGAGACCAAGCCTACACAGAATAGGTGAAGAGTAGTGGCAACTTCAAATGCTTTTCGGTTCAGAAATAGTGGTCGGTGACCGTCAAACATGATTCAATATAATTCATCTACTTCTTTGCATTTTATGATTTAGGGCAGCTCGGAAAATGTATCGTTTGCCCCCAATGATGTATAACAGTAGTATAATGATAAAGAAAAGGTTACCTGAGTGGTGCGTACGCTTTGTGTGGTAATGTGGTTGTTGCTTTCGGTAAATCATTCCATTTGCATTTGTCTCCATAGCATTTGTTTGCAACAAACAATACACTTGTGTGACGTACAAAGATTCTTATTTCAAGGTGAGTTTACATAGCCCCTTTTACACTATTTATATTTTTTGGGTGGAACATGAGTACAATTATACAATATTTACAAACTACACAATACAATTCCACCCTGCATTCATGTGTGCAATTTGAGCCTTATGCTTGAGTACTAGGTGTGCAAACTACAATTTGTGTGCAATTTACATGTGCAATCATTAACTACACAAGCCGACGGTTAACAATGATAGATCTATCGAGTCTGACAAACCCACCCAGTTAGGGTGATTGTTGCCGACAACACAATTTGGTTATTTGCATGCTAGTTACAAAGGTTTGATTGTACAACTTGATTTCACAATAGTAACTCTCCATAACTGCCTTATTAACCATGATATGTATGGATTGTATACACATAACACAATGATACTATTTAGAGTCAAAACCTATGTATGCTCACCAACTTTTTAGTTGACCTCGTTTATATCATGTTTCAGGTACAAACGTTTCAGTTGATCAAGTTTGCGTCTCTTAGGTTGTGGACCTAGTTAATTGAATAAAATGAACTTGTTATGTATTTCAAAATTCTTGTATTGTTTAATTTGGTTTGTTGGAATTATGAATTGAAATGTGATGCTTTAATATATTACAACTTAGTCAACCATGTGCTCATGAACAGTCTCCATGTTCCGCCCCGATGTTTCCGCCGTTAGTTGGGGTGTGACACATGGTGTGGGCAATTCCTTTGTGGTTTAGGTTATACCATGCTTCATCTTCATCCCAGTTCTCATGCTGAGAACCGTGTTCTGGCCCTTAACTTTGTCATGTTGACAAATGCACATCATCCTCATAATCTAAGTAACTTGGGTAGCTATTATATGGTTGGTTGTTATGGAATGGTGGTGGTGGTGGTGGTGGCGGTTGATTTTGTGGTTGTTCGGGTGGTTTTTGATTCGGTGGTGGTTGATTAGGAAATAGAAGATCTGGAAGGGGGGGCTGGTCCCCTCCTTGGTTTGGATTTGGGTTTGGTGGTTGATTTTGTGACATTCTCGGGCTGTCAAGTTTCTCTAAGATGGTTTGGACTTGGTTCTTTATGTTTCAGTTGGCTCTAGTGGCCTGTTCTATTTCTGGATTGAATAAAAGTGGTGACTTCCTTCCTAAATTACAAGTATGCATAAACCTGTGATCTGCACGAATAAACAAAAGATTAGTAGCTCCGAACAAAATAATTAAAAACAAAAACACTAATCGCATGTATTCCCGGGCAACGACGCCATTTTAATCGCGTTGTTAAGGTCTATCAAAAACAAGTATTATAATCACTAGCTACCTTAAACTATAGTATAGTGTAGTAGGGTATCATATCCATAGGGAATTGGTGGAAAGTGTGTGTTTTATGAAAATTGTTCGGGTTTTGATTAAGAAACAAATAACTTTAACTTTGTAAAAACTGTTAAGAGGAAACGGATCGCTTCCGGGTTCAGATTGCAAGTTTGGTGATTACTTGTTTGTACTTATTGGAAATTACATTGACATAACTCATTAATCAAATTGATAAATAATTAACATTCAAATAACGACTGTATTGAGCAACGATTCTAAAACCGAATGCTTCACACAAGTTAATTATCTAATAGTTAATTACCAATTTAGAATACTAATCATAGATACACAATGGTTTACGATAGAAAACCGAAAAACTGATGCATATAATAAATCAATAAACTAAACATGTTCAATCAATCCAATCAATCCTAGAACTCAAACAATCAAACGATTACAAGAATACTAGACCAAATCAAGTATGAACCTAGGTATATCACTTACAAGCAAATCCTACACCCTGAAACAACACGAAGAGATTAGCCACTCATCGGCATCTGTAGGATCGGTGAATACAAGATGGTTCTATTCTAGTTGAGATTGGCGGAAACAATCACAACTAAGCAATGTAAACAAGTAAACACAAAGAGTACTGATAAATGCAATTTGTATTAAGCTTCAATGGTTACAAGATTACAGAGAAAACTCTAAGAAAGCACACTTGTACAATGAATGAATACAGTACTTATATAGTGACTTAGAATCAAGACAAACCCTTGGTTCTAATGATCAGATCCAACACAAGCCGTTGATCTTGTATAGAAGCTATACTACACGTAAAGACAACAAATACTACAATGGTTAACTTTACTCAAACGTCTTCTTAGGCATCATTGCTTGAAAACTTGGAAGAAGAGCGTTGTTGTCTTTTATTGTCTGCATCAGTAACCTTCTTGCTGCATGGGATGTGTCAAAATTGCAGCGGAAAGTTGTCAGGGGTAAATTTGCTTTAGCTGTGCCAATCAGCAGCAACGATTAATCTTCATCGGATATGGCTATCAGCAGCATTGTTGATGATCCGCAGCAAGACTCAACTATCCAAAGCTGCTGATTATTTGCTTATCAGCAGCATCAAGTGTTTGATGCTGCTGAGAAGCCTATCAGCAGCAACTCTGGTCTTCAGCAGATAAGGTTGTCCGCAGCAGAAATGTTCATCAGCAGGAGAACAACTATCCGCAGCAAACAAGCTTATCTGCAGCAGCTTGTTGGTCAGCAGCAAAACTGTGGACTCCGCAGCAGTTGTACTTAGAGAATTTTGTAGCCATCAGTATTTATTTCTACAAACTTCCCCTAGACTGATGCTACCAAAACTCTCTTATTGCTTTTGATGTTGAAGCTTGTGCATGTTAGCAACTATCCTTGCAACCTCATATCCTCTAGGGTCCTTGCTGGGATTGTCAAGATGAAGCTCAAACAGAGACTTGATGTCTTTGCTTGGCATCTTAAAAATGGCCTTGCTATAACATCTCATCTGTTGACCTCTGACTGCTGTTATAGTGAATTCATCCTTAGCAGTATTGTAGGACCAGCTAGTGAATGGAAAGTGGGATTGGAGAAGTTTAGCATCAATGACTACATCTTTGCTAGGATTGCAGTGATGTTTGATCACTAGCAACAGATGCCTTCCACCTTCATTCTCAGGCTTATGAGCTTCACCCAGCTCCATAATTCTTCTAAGGACAGAATCTAGGAGTTGCATTAACTCATCAACTGATTTGTAGATTGATCTTTTTACTTCTTCCCTCCCCCTGAAGACTTCAAACCATTGATCTTGATTGCTGTAGAACCAGATAACAATTTCTCTTGGGTCTTCTGGTGTAGCAGTAGGTTTGTTTTCTTCTTGGGAGGCTGTTGACGAGGAGACTTGGATAGAGGAAGGGGTGGATGAGGGAGTAGACTTGGGTTTCTTTGGTTCTTTGTCATCAGCTTGAGTAATTACCCTTTTCTTGGAGCCTGTCTTCCCCAATCTTTCTTACTCTTCCTTCTTTACTTTGAAGTACAAGGCTTGCAGGTTCATGAAGCTCATGGGACCTAGCCTCTTTCCACTTTCTCCTCTAGCCTTTAGGAAGTCTATCACCTTCCTTTCTTCATGGGTCCTAATGTTAAAAGCAATGGTCTTCTTGGATTTCTGCTTGGCTTTTTCTTCTTCTTCAGCCCTTTTCTTCTTTGCCAGTTGACCTTGCTGACCTATGAAAGCTCTTTAGATTTCTTTATTTGACAATTTCTCAAGGTAGTCTGCATCCTCACCTTGAGAAATTAGAACTTCTATCTACTCCTCTCTCATTTTTTTGGCTAGTTCAGAGTCAGATATTATGAAGTTAGCCTCTTCTTTCCTTTTCTTCTCTCTCTCTTCTTCTTCTTCTTCTTTATTCAGTTGTTCCTGCAGCTGAAGAGCTAGAGCTTCCTCTTCTTGTAATTGAGTAGCTACAAGAATTTTACCTTTCAGAGCATCCAGTTGCCTAGCATGCAACTGGATCTGTTGTTCTCTGAGGAGAAGGGCAGCTTTTCTTTCTTGAATCTTTCTAAACTCTGTCATATCCTCTTCTTCTCTTTCCCTTCTTCTCTTTTCTCTTTCTCTTTTCTCTTGCTTTAATCTTTCTTCTTATGCTGTCATGATGCCCTTCCCCTTGTCTTTGTTGGATGCCCCTGTGTCAGCTTCATGAATCACAACAGCAGATGTAAGAGGTGCTGTAGGGATCTCAGCTCCAGCTTCATTGGCAAGTTGATGAATAGACACAGAGGAAGGGACTACTTCACTTTCTTCCTTTTCCCATTCACTCCCATGTATAGCTTTGAAGGCTTCTTTGACATTTTGAGCAGCCACTTTTCTTGACTCTACTGCTGCACTCAGTCTGTCAGTTGGTGAGGAGGGAAGGGATAGATCTGAGTCAGAGTCATCCATTGCAAGCCATCCATCCTTTTCAAGATAAGCTTTGATAATTTTGATCATTGCTTGACTTTCTAAGGAGTTGATGTTGCAGATGTGTATTCTGAGCTCAAAGACCTTGTTCGGGAAGTCAGGTTTAAGGAGCAGGATCTCTTGGATGTTGTTGATTGTGAAAGATGATCCATCACTTAAGAAGAATTTAAAGCCAGAGGACCCAGTGCTTGACCATCCTTGCACTTCCAGGCCCCTGACCACTTCATTGTACAAAAATCTTCTCCAACATAGAACTTCTTCTTCTGTTAACACACTGCTCCTGATCAAGTCAAGTCTTGGAGCCAATCTTTGTTCTGATGCTGTTGAAGATTCTGCAAGGTGTTCAGGATAGGCCACCCTGTCTGCTTCTTCTATGAGCCTTTCAAACCAAGGTAGATTATCCTCCATCAAGACGTAGAACCTGTCGATTGCAAGTTCTGCTGAGAGATCTGTAGAAGTGTTGGTGCAGCTTGATAGATACATTTCAAAAACCTAAAGTGGATTTAGTGTATTCCAATTCAGCTCTTCTACTCCACCAAACTCCCATCCAATCTAGAATCTCTCAAATAGACCATCATACCCCCAATCTAGAATGGAGTCAAATTCTAACTTATTTGCAGTCGGAGTGAATTGAGGGGCAATGGTCTGTCTTGATATGGCTGCAGCAGTAGGAAGTATGCTGAGTGATGAAGGTGTGTCTTCATTTTGACTTTCATTCTTTAACACCTCATCAATTGCTTGGACAACTAACTTCTAATCCTCAGTGATATCTTCCTCTTCATCTACTGAGTCTGGCAAGTCATGGACCGGAACAAAAGCAGGTTTGTAGAGAGAACTTTGAAAAGCAGCCTGATTTTGTATCCATTCATCGAGGTTGTCAACATCATCTTCCATAGTACCTATCTTCCCCTTTTTGGTTGCATCAGTGCATAGAGTTTCATCAGTTTGAGTGCCCACTGATACAAGGGAGGAAGTAGTCAATGGGGGGCATTGATGGGCTTCATGCAAAGAGACTTGGTGCCGTAGTTTGGACACTTCAGCCTCTAGCATTGCCACCTTGGCCGTCAATTACAAATTTTACAGTTTCAGTCTGTCCTCATCCACAGTTGTGGAATCCTTGGAACTAGATTGGGCCTTAGGCCTAGCCTTTGCATCCCCATCACCCTGGTTTTCTTGGCACCTGGGATTCCTCTCAGTGAAGAGTGTTTGAAGAGAAACATCCTCACTTTGAGTTGCCATGGTTAGGGTCTTAGTGATGTTATCACTGTCCACCTGGTCAATTGATGTACCAGAAGTAGTGATAGCCCTTTCACATTCACTCTATCGTCACTCCCAGAGTGAACCTTCTTAGGTGATGAACTTGGGCTGGGTACATTAGCAGCCAAGTCAATCAATACCTCTGAGATAATGGTAGTTGGAGAAGGTATATCATCTTGACTAGTTGCCTCTGCACTTAAGTTCAGAGAAGAAAAATAATGAAATGGCTCAGCAGGTTGTTCTATGGATCCGGGATATGATCCTGATCCTAATAGAGAAACTTCCAAGGAAGTCTCTCTAATGGTTTGGCCATCCCTTTTGATATTCTCATCAGAATGTTGAGATTCTGAATGAGGGCTTTTAGGTTGGGATTGGGCCTATGAGACAAGAGTAAAAGGAGTCTTCTTGCTCCTTTTTCTGGTATATTTTGCTGCAACTGGGGCCCTGTGTTCCAGTTGGGCGGTGATAACATCCAAAACAGGTGTAAGTAGTTTTTGTGCCTGTGCATCCTTAGTAGTATGCACAGGGGTTCGAACAGTGGAAGCAGTTTGTTGTTCAGGTTTTGAAGTGGAGGGTGGGGGATCTGTATCAGCTGGGATTGCTGAACTGTCACCCTGGTACTTTGTATGTTCATCATTGTAGATAACAATGGAACATTGACCCCTGAGAACTTTTTAGAAACAGTTCTCATGCTTTGAAAAATGTTATTTTTATATCCCAGCATAAGATAGATTCTTGCAGGTTTTGAAAGATCTTTTAACTCATTGTTGAAAACTTCCTACAAGAATCTTGGGTACATATAAAATGCTTGCTTTGCACCTTCTTGAAGGTTATATCTCAAACCTTCAAAGATGAGATGTGCAAAGTTGAAACCTTGGCCAGAGACCATACCGTGAACGGCAGAGGCAAGTGCAGAGCTCACTTGGTG
Source organism: Smallanthus sonchifolius (assembly GCA_023525975.1). NCBI lineage: Eukaryota > Viridiplantae > Streptophyta > Magnoliopsida > Asterales > Asteraceae > Smallanthus > Smallanthus sonchifolius. The sequence goes on from CM042043.1 coordinate 26,893,367, forward strand.
CCATCCACTTCTCTTCTGTGATATGCATTGTAGAAGAGTGTGGCATAAAAACTTCCATGGAGGGCACATCAGCGCCTTTTCAATGGTGTACTCGTTCTGATTTCCAGTGTACCCTATAGATACAAAGGTCCTCATATATTCTTCCTTTGAGTATGAAATGGCGGCCCCCTTGTCTTGAAGCTTGAGATGTTTTCGGAGGGTAGCTTCAGTGATGGTGATGTCTTTTCCGTCTACCTTGGCTTGGATTTGGGGTATCCCCTGTTCGATAGAGTAGATGACGGTGTTCCAAAAGTCCTCCATATGAGGGATGTATATGGTGGGGTTGACGGTTAATGCAAAATATATCTTTGATCGACAGAGACAGTCGATCATGTCATTGAACACCTCGGACTTCTTTCCTTTTACTAGGTATGCGGTGAGATTGTGGTAGGGTGAGAACTTGTCATCGGGCTGGTTTATACCAGCCTCTGCCATTGTTGTTGGGTTTGGAGGGAAGGAGGAAGGTTTTTGAAAGGTGGTTAACTATGGAAGGCTTTGTATGCTTTGAATTATTGAGAGAAAATGGTGAGAGTTTGGTTGGAATTGAATGTGAAGAGGTTATGGAGAAATTTGATTTGTGTTATAACGGCAGAGGAGGGAAAAAGAAAAGTTACTTGTACAGTACAACCTCATTCACTTTTCATTGTTACAGCTGTAATACACTATAGCAGTCATGGTAAAGACTGAAAGTAATTTTTACAGCGGGTAAAAGTTAATTTGGACTTATTTTTACCCATCAGCAGCAAACTTGGTTGCTGCAGATGGTTAAGCCTATCCGCTGAAACTTGGTTGCTGTGGATGGTTAAGTCAGTCAGTAGCAAACTCAATTGCTGCTGATGGATACAATGGTCCACGCAAAAATGTTGCTGCTGACTGCCTTAAAGCTATCCGCGGGAAACTTGTTCCTGCTGATAACTTAAAGCAGTCAGTGGCAAATTCTTTGTTGTAAATGATTAAACCTGTCAGCAGCAAAAATGGTTGCTGCTGACTTACAACTTTTATTTACAACAAAAGACAAACACATTTATAAAACAATATTTAGAGACAGATTTCAGTCAAAGTTCATCATACTAATGGATTCAACTAAATATCTAAATCTAGCTTCATCAAAATGTTTTGTAAACAAATCAGCATATTGCTCATTGGTATGAACTTTGGTTAAAATAATTATCTTTTTCTCAGCTTGATCTCTTATGAAGTGATACATGATGTCAATGTGCTTTGTCTTGGAGTGCTGCACCGGATTGTTTGTGATTGATATACCACTCATGTTGTCAATGTGAATGGGAGTGGCCATGAAAGTCATCCCATAATCCAGCATTTGGTTTTGTATCCAGATGACTTGTGCACAGCAACTTGAAGCTGCAATGTATTCTACTTCTGCTATAGAAGTTGATACACAAGTTTGCTTCTTGCACTGTCATGAAATCAGTCTTACTCCCAGAAACTGACATCCCCCTGATGTGGACTTTTTATCCAAGTTGCATCCCCCATAGTCACTGTCAGTGTATGCATACAGGTTGAACTTATCGTTTTTAGAATACCATAGCCCAAGTCTTGGGGCTACTTTTAAATATCTAAAAATTCTCTTGACAGCTTGAAGATGTGTATTCTTTGGAGCTGCTTGGAATCTTACACAGAGGCATACTACAAACATGATATCTGGCCTTGAGGCAGTGAGATACAAGAGTGACCCTATCATTGCACGGTATTGATGTTGATCAGTGTCTTGACCATCTTTGTCTGGAGTCAGTTGATGGTGCACTTGCATAGGAGTTTGCAGCAGTGCAGTCATCCATCTTGAATCTTTCCAAAATGCTCTTGACATATTTGGATTGGCTGATAAAGATTTCGTTTGGAACTTATTTGACTTGAAGACACAGAAAGAAATTTAGTTCACCCATTGAGCTCATTTTCAACTTTGAGTGCATCAGGATCTCAAAGTCTTTACACAACTTCTTCCTTGTTGATCCAAAGATGATGTCATCAACATAGATTTGTACCAGTAGGATTTCTCCCCCTTCATATTTGATAAACAAGGTCTGGTCAATGGCACCTCTTCTGAAGTTGTTGCTTAGCAGATATCCAGACAGAGTTTCATACCAGGCTCTTGGAGCTTGATGTAAGCCATAGAGAGCTTTGTCTAGTTTGAACACTTTGTTAGGATGGGCAGGATCTACAAAGCCCGGAGGCTGTTTGACATATACTTCCTCACCAATCTTCCCATAAGAAAGGCACTCTTGACATCCATTTGATAAACCATGAAATTCTTAGATGCCGCATATGCCAGGAAGATTCTGATGGCCTCCAGCCTGGCAACAGGAGCAAAGACTTCATCATAGTCAATTCCCTCTTCCTGAGTGTAGCCTTGAGCTACAAGTCTTGCTTTGTTCTTGATGACAATGCCTCTCTCATCTTGCTTGTTCCTGAATACCCATCTTGTGATAATAGCAGTTTGACCAGGTGAAAGATTAACAAGTTTCCAGACATCCTGCCTCTTGAATTGCAGCAACTCTTCCTTCATTGCCCTAATCCAACTGATGTGTTTCAGAGCTTCATCTATCTTCTTGGGTTCTACCTGAAACAGAAAACAGACATATATTAGCCTCATGAGATTTGCTTCTTGTTTGAACTCCTTTGTGAACTTGGCCAATTATATTTTCTATGGGATGTTCCTTGTTAATTCTTTGTGCTAGTACAACATCCAGTTGTATCCCTTGCTCAAGATTGCTCTGATTTTGATTAGGAAACTCTTCATTCATGGTGGAAGAATCTTTAATATCAACAGCAGCGTCAGAATTATCAGCAGCAGTGTCAGCATTAGCAGCAGGATCATCTGCAGTATCTACAACTGATGCCTCTACAACATTTACAGATGAGTCTTCATTCAGGTTTTCATCTTCAGAGAGGCTGCTGATGATGACATTTGAGAGTCTGGGTCCGGCTTCACTGGCTTCAATAGCTTCCACAACAGATGGAGGTTCAATAGATGGTCTTTTCAGTTTGATAGAAGGTCTAGGAAACTCCAATCTGTAGTCAGAGGAAGAAGTGGAAGCTGGAGCTTTGGAGTAGGTAGACTCCATATTTGAGAAGATGAGAGACTCAAATATTTGTGTGAAGGAGTCTATATCAAAGAGCCAGTCTGAGCCTTTTCCCTGTTCACAAGCAATGTGTTCCCTACATTCCACATTGGCTGATTCTTCCACAATTCTTGTTCTTGATTTGAATACTCTGTAGGCCTTGGATTGAGAGGAATAGCCCACAAAATAACCTTCATCAGATTTAGCACCAAACTTAGGAAGAACCCCACGTGTGATAAGAATGGTGCATGGACATCCAAAAGGTTTTAGAAATCCAATGTAGGGAACTCTTTTGAACCAGAGTTCATAAGGTGTCTTGTTGAGAGGCTTGACAATAAGAACTCTATTCTGTACATAGAAAGCTGTACTGACTGCTTCTGCCCAGAATATGAGATGCAGTTTTGAATCAACCAACATTGATCTTGCTGATTTAATTAGAGTTATGTTTCTTCTTTCAGCAACCCCATTTTGTTGAGGAGTTCTTGGGGTGCTGTATTATCTTTCTATTCCCTTGCTCTCACAGAAACAGTTCAGAATGTGATTCTTGAACTCTGTACCTTGATCACACCTTATGATTTTCACCTTTTGATTGCTTTGATTCTCAACTCAAAGATTGTAAGATTTAAGAATCTCAGCAGTTTCATCTTTTGTTCTCAATAAGTATACCCATGAGAATCTGGTATAATCATCAGTAATCACCAGACAGTATGACTTCTTGCCCATTGACATGACATTTGTAGGACCAAAGAGATCCATATGCAGCAGTTGTAGAGGAGTGTCATTTGAATTCAATGTCTTGGGCTTGTGAGAACTCTTGTGTTGCTTCCCCTTCAAACATGCAATGCAATGATCTTCAAGTTGGAATTCTTTGTCAGGAAGCCCTCTGACAAGATTTTCCTTTACCAACTTGTTAATGGTTTTAATATTGACATGGCTTAATCTCCTGTGCCAGAGAGCTGATTCATCAATTGATGCCTTTGATAGAAAACAAGATACACTACCTGATGGAGTGACCCCATTCATATCAAGTACATATAGGTTATCTTTTCTCTGAGCAGTTAGTAGTATCTTCTCTAGAGGATAGAACAAAGCATTCTTTATCTGTGAACAAGTAAACACAAAGAGTACTGATAAATGCAATTTGTATTAAGCTTCAATGGTTACAAGATTACAGAGAAAACTCTAAGAAAGCACACTTGTACAATGAATGAATACAGTACTTATATATTAACTTAGAATCAAGACAAACCCTTGATTCTAAGGATCAGATCCAACACAAGCCGTTGATCTTGTATAGAAGCTATAATACACATAAAGACAACAAATACTACAATGGTTAACTTTACTCAAACGTCTTCTTAGGCATCATTGCTTGGACACTTGGAAGAAGAGCGTTGTTATCTTTTATTGTCTGCACCAGTAACCTTCTTGCTGCATGGGATGTGTCAGAATTGCAGCGGAAAGTTTTCAGGGGTAAAGTTGCTTTTGCTATGCCAATCAATAGCAACGATTGATCTTCATCGGATATGGCTATCAGCAGCATTGTTGATGATCCGCAGCAAGACTCAACTATCCAAAGTTGCTAATGATTTGATTATCAGCAGCATCAAGTGTTTGATGCTGCTGAGAAGCCTATCAGCAGCAACTCTGGTCTTCAGCAGATAAGGCTGTCCGCAACAGAAATGTTCATCGGCAGGAGAACAACTATCCGTAGCACACAAGCTTATCCGCAGCAACTTGTTGGTCCGCAGCAGCTTGTTGGTCAGCAGCAAAACTGTGGAGTCCGCTGCAGTTGTACTTAGAGAATTTTGTAGCCATCAGTATTTATTTCTACAACATCATCATCGATTCTTCAATAATTGTTCTAACTTGATCTAGCATCAAAAACTGGTAAAGATTGAAACTTTATCTCTAGGAATCACCTTAGGAAAGCTCTGGATCATAAAATGACAAGTTAATTCGACTATAGACTCATCCATGCTTTATAATTGAAATTAGGTTAAATTTGCCGAATTTATGAATCTCCGTGTGTCGCGAACTTAGGATGGCTGTTCTTCGCGTGGCGCGAAGAACAAATTAATTGGGTAGGCTTTTCAAGGCCCACGCATGTTGCAAACTTCTGGCTCTTGATCTTCGCTTGGAGCGAAGAACCTAAATTCCACATTTTTCACTTTTCTTGACTTTGACTTCTCAGGGACCCGTGTATGCTACTATCCTCATGATTTAAGCTCGTGTTTTCCCACTCACTTAGCACATTAAACATGTAGTCGACACAAATACCAAATGCACATAAAACAGACTCGATATAAAAAGCTAAACGCTTAAAACTATGAACTTAGACTCTTATATATGGGATATTTAACCTCACATCAGACGGCAGGTTTAAGAGCATTCACAACAGTTTCCCTATATGTTTGTGAGTGAGTTCCCAATATTTTAAGGGATGGTTTAAAGCGATTGTAAGTGGAGAAGAGAGAAAATGTATAAATTTTCTGTTTATATGTGGAAAACACTATTCACATGTATAAATTTTTTAATATTTTTTGAAAATGGTTGTGAGTGAAGGAGAGAGAAAAAGGTAATGATAAAGGTATAAAAAAATATTATTTAATTAAAAATGAGAGAGAAAAAGTAGTGATTTTAGTGGAATTATAGGGATGGGGATAGGGAAACTACATTCACATCAGCTTCTTCATTATTGTGTGAGTGTGTTTTGCATATTTTAGGGAGTTGTTTAAAGTGACTATGAGTGGAGGAGAGAGAAAATGTATAAATTTTTTGTATATTTGGGGAAAACACTGTTCAGCTATATAAATTTTTAATATTTTTTTAAAGTGGTTGTGAGTGGAGGAGAGAAAAAGGTAATGATAAAGGTATAAAAAAGTATGAGTAAAATGCCATTTTCGTCCTTGTGGTTTGGTTTTTTTTCTCATTTTCATCCAAAAGGTTTGTTTTTCTCTTATGTATCTCCGTGGTTTACAAAATTTGTCATTTTCATCCAACTGGTTAATCTCATCTATTTTTTCACGTTAAATGACGGATATTTTTGTCTTTTCAACAAAACCCTAGGTCAAACATATCCATGCTCGACCGTTAAAAAAATGGTAAAAATACAAAAATACCCCCACTAAACGTTAAAAAATGGATGAAGTTAACCAAGTGATTGAAAATGGCAAGTTTTGTAAACCACGAGAATACACAGGAGAAAAACAAACCTTTTGGATGAAAATGGCAAAAACGACCAAACTATAGGGACGAAAATGACATTTTACTCAAAAAGTATTATTTAATTAAAAAGTAGAGACAAAAGTTAGTGATTTTTAGTGTAACTTATATATATGGAGATGAGGAAACTGATGAGAATGCTCTAAGGTTAAGAATTAATACCCAATAATTTCTTAAAATTATTATTATTGTTATAATTTAAAAGGGTTTAAAATATTTGATATTTTTTTAATATATAAAGTGGAATCTATACGACCTAATAAACAAGTAAAAGAAGAGGACAGTTGTCATATTTCTAGGCCTCCTAATTCTTATTTTCCTGCATCTCTCTCCTATTAATAATCAACTCTACTATTTTAGGCAACTAAATTGATTATTTGTTTTAATTTTTATCTACATTTTAAATTTAAAATTGTGTTTATCATCAACTAAATTGTTTAATAATCTATACTATATAATAAATAAAGGTTTTGAGATGCCACGTATCATCTACATATTCAATCTCATCTTTTTTTTCTGCCTCTCTCTTTTATTAAATATACTTCTGTCTTTTAATAATAATAATATATTTTTAAATAAAATATTAATCTTTAGATTAATAAATCTCCTGACATATTTTGATGAGTGTATGTGTTAACAAATTATATTGTATTTCACGGGTTTATTTAAACCGTGTAAACACGAGTTTTTATAAAGTAATTTTTATTACTTAAAATATAATATTATATTTATTTAACACGTGTAATACATGAGATTTTAACCTAGTATTTTTATGAATACTACAAACTAAAAACAATTTTATAGTCATGTAGGATCCAAATAAAAAACCTTTAAACATATATTTAAATATTCATATTTTTTTCATTTTGACGAGTTTATGTGCTAACATATTATATTATATTTTATTCAACTCATGTAATACACAGGTTTTTAAAGACATAAACTTTTATTATTAAGTATATAATATTATATTTATTTACCATGTGTAATACACGGGATTCTAAACTAGTAAATAATATATTTGTAACAGACGGTTTCCTTTCCTGCTTTGTTCAGAATCGAGTCAGATAAATCTTGCCTAGTCTGGGACCGGTGTCGAATGTCGGGTAATTCTATAACTCTTACTTGGTTTTGGAAACGAAATATTTTTCTTCCTCTAGAATTGCAGGAACTTAACAGTTGTTGTACTTTACTGAATCAAGCCAAGCTTGGTGATGGCCCGGACAAATGGGCCTGGACTGGCGCATCGGACGAAAGATTCACGGTGAAATTGGCAAGGCTCATACTCTCAAAGCAAAGGGTGGTGTCCCTCGGGCAACCATTTGATTGGAACAAATAGCTACCACTCAAAGTTAATATTTTTGGACGGAGAACCAAGGCGGGTAGGATCCCAACTAAAACAGCGATCCAACGAAGGAATATTCACACAACCTCATTAATATGTTCTTTATGTGGGGAGGGGGATGAGACTGCAGACCATGTTTTCACCGCTTGTTACATCGCTACAATCATATGGCAAAAGGTCTCATCGCGGTGCAATATCCCTCCTATCTATGGCTTCTCAGTTAACGATTTATTCCAATCTCTACCAATTGGGGGGACTTAGTGTGGTAAAAAAAGGGTTGTGTAATCCATCATTCTTCTTGCATGTTGGGCAATATAGAAAGCTAGGAACAAATCGGTATTCGAGAACCATCAAGTTTCAGTTACAAAAATTATTGAAGAAATAAAGATTTTTGGATATCTTTGGGTTAAAAATAGGGCTAAAATAAGCTCTCTGGAGTTGGGGGATTGGTGTTCTTTTAAGATGTAATATTCGTTTTGGTCAGGTCCTCTCTGTTTTGTTAGTGCTAGTGCAGGTTCGTTTGTATTAGTTTCTTTTTTTTCTGTTTGTTTGTTAGCCGCTGGTTTGCTTTAGTTTGAATCAAGTTGGTGTTCAAAAAAAAAAATAATTAGAGTTATCTACAATTTATGATGATTTTTTAGCATCTTTTATTACGTTTATATAAATTATTTTATGATTTATGGCTGTATTAATTAAATTTATAGAATTTATGGCGTTGATTGAACAATTTACGGAGGTCCAAAAATAAAGAAAAAAGATTTTAATTAATTTTGTTAACATTTATGACGGCGAGTGTGAAACCGTCATAAAAGGTTTTTTTATCCGCCATAAATGATTTTTTTTACTAGTTGGTCGTTCAAGATGCTAGTGTTAAACGAGAAATTTAATTTTGTATTTATTTTTTAATATTCTTTTATTATTTAATACTTTAATTGATTATAGATGTACTATTGAAACCGTTACAGATAATCGTTTTCATTGTTTTGTGTTGGATGTAAAACACGTACCACCATCCTTTTAAGCATATGGACTTTATTTTTTGGTTCCTCTTTCGGTTGTACTGACGATAACGGCCGAAATCCCGCTGCAACGTGCTGGGAAGTTTACTAGTTAATTTTAAATTAAAAGTTTAAACTTAGTCATAGTTATTTTATTAGGTTTATTAGCTTAAAAAGTATTTACAAAATTTATTTATGATTAACTTTTACTAAATTGATTAAAAATAAAAGTGTGTAATGTACTAAAATCTAATTTATTATTTCAATTTACATTATAATTTAAAACTAAAAGACTTATTAAAATAAATAATTTAGTTATGAAATATTCATTTGAAAAGGCCAATAAAAATCGTAGCGTTAATGTTTGTATTTAGAAATAGAAAATGACTAACAATGATAAGGACAAAACTTAAAGATAATGATAGAGACATAATTAACTTAAGGATAATAAATTGCGTCAGTCTTAGTTAGATATTTATTATAGAGATAAAATTTAGTTTAGAATGTATCTTTAATTTAGTTTATAAATTGATGAATAATATTAACTTCTTGGAATTAATTACCATCGTATAGACTTAGTTACAAAGCTAGAATTAAACTAGTTTTTACATAATCCATGGATAATCAAGTCACGAGTTTAAGCAACAGGTATATCACATGGGACGATATCTTGATACAAAGTGGGAATAAAAGTAGAGTGATCCTGGTTGATCAAAATGGTAGGGGCGATTCGCGAACCGTTCAAGCTGCTGTTAATATGGTTCCGGATAAAAATTCCATTCGTGTCAAGATTCACATTCTTCCTGGTCTTTACAAGTTTGCTATTTGATTTAGATTGTGTTTAATTTTAGTTAATCATATGATATGATGATGCAGAGAGAAAGTGTTGGTTCTTGCTAAGAAACCATATGTTTCATTCATTGGAGATCCTAACCATGCTTCATAAACTGTTATAAGCTAGCACGACAAAGCATCTGACAGAGACAAAGATGGTAACGAGATTGGAACAAGTAGAACGGCGTCTGTGGCCGTAGAATCTGACTACTTTTGTGCTTATGGGATTACCATTGAGGTAACATCATATTCACGTACTAGTCTCATGTTTGGATATTATAACTTGGTCGGTTTGGTTTTGTATTGTGTTTTACATAGAATACAATCGTTGCACCGCCGGAAGCACAAAAAATGCAAGCAGTGGCATTAAGGATTCCTAGCAATAAGGTGGTTCTTTATGGAGTGAGAATATTTGGTACACAGGACACCCTTCTTGATGACACCGGATCCCATTACATCTATCGATGTTACATTCAAGGATCAATCGATTTCATCTTTGGCTATGCTAGATCACTCTACAAGGTACATGCACGCATACAACAATGAACGAACAAAAACCTGATCATATTATTTTTTTCAGGAATGTACTCTGCATTCGCTGGCTAATAAATATGGAGCCATTGCAACACAACACAGGAACTTAGAAAAAGAAGATACTAGATTTTCTTTTGTCAAGTGTTCTGTAACAGGAACAAGTGGTGGGTCAATCCTTTTGGGCAGAGCATGGGGAGACTGTTCAAGGATAGTTTATTCGTATTGTGACTTTGACAATATTATTGATTCTTCGAGGCAGAGCGACATGAACGTACCATCGAGGCAAAGGTATCCAAGAAATCATTTTTCATAATTATAAGAAAAACCAAACTTGAATGTTGAATGTTTGATATACAGGACAACAGTTTTTGGAGAATATAAGTGCAAGGGAAAAGGTGTTGATCGAGAGAAACGAGTATCATGGTCCAAGTCCTTCAAGTTTGAAGATGCGGTTCCTTTTCTTGATATAAATTTCATCGGTGGAGAGGATTGGTTGAAACTATAATATTAACCAAAGTAGGCGGTGTTTGGGTACCAAATATAGTCTATAGGTCATGCACTTACATGTTTTTTAGTCATATTCATGTCCATTCAACATTAAATTATACAATTATTATTAGTTTGTTTTAACCAAAGTACGTGGTGTTTGCAACTATAAGTTTCTTCCGGTCTTAAACTTGATAGTCTTAATCTATGAACCTACACTTGTAATCATTTCCGTTATATATAAAATCATCGACGGCTATGCACTTGTAGATACCTCAATCTTTTTCGTTGTTTCAAACTAGATATTTTAGCACAAGTTATTTTCTTCTCACGGAGAAGAGCAAAAGAGTTACTTGTTTTGAAACTAAATCAATAACGGTATGAACCTTTGTTAATTATAAAAACATTATAATGTTTGTTATAAAATCTTTACTATAAAGTAGTAATCTAACGCTTGAAACAAACAATCAAGAAAACTCGACGGGTAATGGGCCGGGTATGGACTGGGATTACCGATACCCAAAAATAGATACACCTTTACACTAGACATGGATTCACATGAAAAACATTTTATAAAGACTTTATTATATAAAGTACTAGTGTTAGAACCCGTGTAATACACGGGGACAGAAATAAAATAAATTTACAACAAAATAGAACTTGAGACTAAAAAAATGATGAATACATTTCATAATTCATAAATCAGTAAATATTTCTTTGTATACAACGTTGGATGTTTTGTTTGTAATTTTTCCATCCTTGTCTAAGGCTAAAATTTTTAACCCGTCTCTGCTTTTAACTCTTGAAAGTGCAACATATAATTGACCATGAGTGAAAACCGGTTGCCTCAAGAACAATCCAACTCTTGATAGTGACTGACCCTGGCTCTTATTTATTGTCATGGCGAAACAAACCGAGAGTGGAAACTGCTTTCTTTGTAGCTTGAAAGGGATTCTTTTGTCTGAAGGCGTTAAATTTATTCTTGGAATAAATGTTCGAGTCCCAATATTGCTACCAGAAATTATCTCGGCCTCGATAACACGATTACCAAGAGATTTGACTTGTAATCTAGTTCCATTACATAACCCATTTTTCTGATCAATATTTCTCAGCAACATTACAGGCACACCTACCTTCAAAACTAAACTATGATTTGGCAATCCTGAAAGTTTAAGACCATTAAGAACATCTGGTGAGTATAAACTTTGTTGGAAATTATCGTTTAACTGTTCTGACTGACATATGCTATCTGAACTTAGATATTCTTTTTGTTCACCGGGGAACATTGCCAAAAATCGATCATTAATCTCCTGCACTACTTCATTTGTCGGTGCAAGTATTGCTCTTTCTTGAAAGAATTGAGGATTTTTGTAGTTTTGTAGAATATATGGATAGACAAAGTCAATTAAACTACCAATAGGATCGACGGAATCAGTAATAAGTATATCATCAGGTATATCAATCACCGCATCTCCTTCATTAATGCCACCAACATTACCCTCTCCCAGGTCCAAAAGCCATTTTGCAAAGTTTTGTGTCTTTTCGAAATCAGCTGTGTCTTTACCAATGGTTAGTCTCATGTTTTTTGTTAACTTTAGCAACTTGCATTTTCTCCAAATGTATGATGAACATGAAGCAGCATTTACAATGTCTTGTCTGCTTCTGTTTGGCACAACAGGTAGGATTTGTCTAAAATCTCCACCAAATACAATAACTTTACCTCCGAATGGTATGTTACTTTTGTTTGAATTATTTGGGGACAATATGTCATTCAAAGATCTATCCAACGCTTCAAATGCATGCTTGTGAACCATCGGAGCTTCATCCCAGATAATCAATTGTGTTTGACTTATTAAATGCGTAACTTCGCTACCTGGCTTAATACGGCAAATAGAATCTTCATTAAGATTGAGAGGAATGAGAAATCTAGAATGTGCTGTTCTACCTCCTGTCAACAGCAACGATGCTATACCACTTGAAGCAACATTTAAAACGATTTGACCTTTACATCTAATTGCTGGTGATAATGTTTTCCATAGAAAAGTTTTACCAGTACCACCATAACCATACAGAAAAAACACACCTCCTTTCTTATCTTTAACAGCCGCCATTACCTTGTTAAAAACGTTTCTTTGTTCATTTGTTAGTTGATTCAAAAGAGTATGTAGCTCTTTCTGCAACAAATGTATATCATATGACAATTCTTCGGTAATAAATCGATTTTGTGCAGAACTTATACTCTCATCGTCAGGATAAGGCATGGTGTTGTAGTTTCGTAATGTAGAGTTATTACGAAGAAGAAATTTCTCTATTTGTAACAAAGTCAAGTTCTTAGTTTGATCTTCAGTAAGTAATAAATCTGAAAATGAACAAAAAAAATTCAATTTAAATGAAATATTTGTATGAAAAGATGTAACATATTAAAGTACATTGAACCATCTAAAGAATAACATACCTTGATTGTTTAATAATATTTTCTGGTTGTATAGAATATCATCTGACAAATATTTCCATGTCTTTTCCCACACAAAATCTGGTCTTGACAAGCTATTAGACATTAGCATTGTTGCAAATAAGCCTCTTAGGTAATAACCAGAGCTAGAATGACTTGCTTCTTGGATTGCTTCAATATACTCCATGTCATCGTCTAACAGACCTAGGTCATAACATGCATCTTTAAATGTAGCACATACATGACCATTTACTGTACGAATATCTTCAAATGATGTTGGTCCTTTTACTTTATTTAAAAGTATTCTTAAGAAATAGGCTTCACCAAGCGCAGGAGAAACTGAATGAATTCTACCAATTGAAAAACCCTTTTTCCTTGGTTCCCAACACCGATTTGGTAGGGAATTCAACATAAGTAAGTTGTCGTGCTTCTTCATATTTTTCGTTACACATCATCCAAGATAAAAACATTGAAGAAGCCACAGATGGTTTGTTGAGTATATTGTCAATATCATCATTTGCACCATATACAACTTGTTGCTGACCAGGCAGATGGAAAGGTAGTCTCATGACTGAAGGCGTCCTGTAATGAACATCATATGAAAATATTCTCCATGATGCCTCACACGCAGATACATATCTACAATCATAATACTCATTTATCTCATCTACCGTTTGTTCATTATTGTCTTCATTGTTATTTTCCACAACTCTAAGAGTAGCTCTATCAGGACCTTTGTTAATATATTTGAACAAATACTTTATAGATCCAGCTTGATTGCACCATTCCACATTGATATGTGCCTGGTATCTTCTTAGAAGAACTTTGTTATATGGTACTACGCTTCGATTATCTAACTTGACACCACTTTTCTCCACATAGGAACCATCATCTCTTCTACGGTATATAGGAAAGCCATTTGTATCAATGCATGTGTCATTTGAAAAAAAATTTGGGAAATTTTTTGAACACTTTCGATCAACCATGCATGGACACTTCATATTATCAACACCACACGGACCATGGATCATGAATTCACGTACAAGATGATATAATTCAGGATCTTCATATTTATTAGGAATCTCAGCTGAAATTACTGGATCAATATAATCAACAGTAGGGAGCTTGTGATCCGCATGCATAAATAAACATATATGAGCGTGAGGAAGACCTCGTTTTTGAAACTCAACGGTATAAACAACTACATAAAAAAATATAAATATTAAGACATATTTTAGTAAAGATGATAATTAAAAGTATATATATAGGTATCGGTCGATAAAAAATAAAATGTTGATAATTTATAAAGTAAAGTACCTGCTTGAACTTTGCCGAATAATGCATTGTCCTTAAGATCTTGGATTATTGCGTCAAGCTTTATTTTAAATAATCTGCATAATATATCAGGTCTGTCTTCGGGCTTAATGGTGGTGTCCTTGAGATATCTTTTTTACTTCAGGCCATTTTGGATTACATGTTATGGTAATAAAGAAATCAGGATATCCAAACCATTTACAAAGAGACATGTCATCCAAATAATTTTGCATCATATACCTAGCACCTCCGGTAAAAGAAGAAGGAAGTATAACACGTTGACCTACGTTAGAGATGTTGACGTTTCCCTGATTTTGAGCATTACGAAGATTCTCATATGACTCACACCTAAGTACCTTTTGCTGCTTACATATGTAATATATCCTTTCAGCTTCAATCATAGTGTAAGCGTCAACTAAAAATTGTTGATAAAGTCTCTTTGAGCTTTTAATTAATGAGAAAGTATTTATTCTATCCTGAATTCTATATGCAAAGAATTCCCTCATTGTACAATTAGGTCGTTTACTACAGTTTGTATTAGAAACATTTCTATGAGGTATGTCTACTCTATACCCATCATCACCATAAGGAAACAGTAATGGATATTGAAGAGCGAGGTAAGAAGGATGTAACTCACTTATACGGTGTAGAATGCCGGATTTTGTTTTTACAATAATATCACGATTCTCAATAGCATCGCCAATATCTCCAACGATTAAAGCAGCAACTTCAGAAGCTGATGGTAAGTTGTATGTTCTACCATCTTGCTGTCTTTTCCCAATTAGACGTAGCTTTACATCAACATGTGGGTTTTCTTTAAAACAATCCCTAACCATCCTATAAACTTTAACCAGTGCATTATGTTCATCTAGCATATGTTTCAGATCTTGTATAATGTTTAGATCAAGATTTTTAGAATTTGATGCCGATCCATCTCCTTGATTACTGAAATATAATATAAACAAAAAATTTATTCAGAAATTGATATTTTATATAAAATCAATTAAACTTTAAATTAATAGTACGGTATATATTCAACAAAAAAAAATACATACCAAAAAATGTTCTGTCTATTTGATACTTCATTATCAGTATCATATATGTACAATTGAGAGAACTTTGGTTTAGATCCTGTATCAGGTAGAACACTTCCTATTGTGTGATAATTTTGTCCGCTCAATCGAAAAACGAACGGAGCGTTACCCCTATTAACGGTTTTATCAATCTTTCCACCCATGGACGTAAATGAGAACATTGAATTGTATCGGCGAATATTTTGCATGAAGAACTTGCTTTTTAAATCAACACCAGAAAAAAGATCTTTATAATTTTGTGGGGGTGCCTTTAAATGAGGAAGCTCGACTTTTCCATATCCACAACAAAGGTAATACGTAGTTTTATCTTTAGTTTTATTTCCCCTCATCGCTTCATTTTTCCATAACTTTGCATGACATCTTTCACATATAAAGCTCTGTTCTCCGTGATCCAAGTAATATGTATATTTTGTTATGATTGAAAGTAAAATATTAATAAAATTTTATAAGAAATAATTATAACATGCACTAAAAGATATTAAATGTAAATTTGATTTTTATTACCTGTTGATATGCCAACAAATACATCTTCACCCACAGTCAAGTTCTCCATCGGTATAGGAGATATATTTCGACGATTACGTTGCATCATTTGTTTTCCGGATGATACCGTCTTTAAATTAGGATCTTCAGTTATTGTGGATGAATTGCATGTTGTCATGTAAGTTGGTTTTAGAGAGTTTTCTATATTGTTTGATGATGGTGTTGTACTGTTGTTGCTACTATAACACATGCCTGAAATATAGTGTAACACATTTTTAAATTATATTACAAGTTTATAGTTTAAATGAGGACTGTGTTAAAAGAATTGAATTTGAAATATATATATTTCTGATACTAACCTTTGAAATTGCTGTTTAACGGAGATTTGTGGTTTAGATTATCGTGACCACGGTTAATGTTTTGATCTGACGTATCGGATGTTTGGTTCTCTTTGTCACATGTAACAAAGATATTGGAGCTCGATTGTGATAATTTGTTTGTTTCATCGTCGGTGTACACAACTTTATTGATATTTTTTTTACCATCCAAAACTAATTTTCTTGATTTTCTTCTTTCAGCAAAAGTCGAACAAACGTTTGAATTGGAATCTGTAACGATAATGACAGATTAATCTTAAAAAGCTTTAAAATTTTAAATTCATTGACACAGTTTATAAAATATGTCAAATGTGGTGATTTAATTTAATATGTTATTATTTTATTATATAGGATAGATATGAGCAAGGTAATTTGTTTCATACCATTTGAGATATCTGAAAAAGGTCTTCTAGTAAGTGTAGCTATAAAACAAAATAATAGTTATTAGTAAAAATGAAAGATGAAATATTATTTGATTTACGGTTGTAAAATTGCACAAAGATATAGTAGTTACCCCTAGATAATTTATTCTTTTCATCATATGTGTCCACACGATTTTTGATGTTTTTTCTACCATCCAAAAATAATTTCCTTGCTTTTCTTCTTTCAGCAGAAGTCTCTCCAATTTTTGATTGTGAATCTGTAACGATAAGATTGATTAATTTAAGAGAAAATAAGCAAACATTAAGATCATTAAGACAATTTATAAATTATGTCGGATATGCTGATCTTAATAATATGTAATTGTTATATATGATTTATGACAATGGTAATATGTTCCATACCATTTGAGATATCTGAAAATGGTCTTCTAGGAACTGTAAAAAAAATCATCATAAAATCATTGATATATTTTGGAAAAGTAAGCCAAATATAATTATTTATATTTTCTTATTGTTACAGTGTAAATATATTTTAAATCTTTACCAAAAATAAAATTATTAATTGTAAATCGAGTTTTTAATATATTTACTAATTTATTTCCTGATATAAAATGTGGAAAAAATAGGAATGGTTACTTTAAAAAAACATAATAAAATGAACGATTTATTTTATAAAAAATAATAATTTAAATTATTTCATAAAAAATGATAATGAATATATTGTTTTTTAAAAACAGGAATTTATAAAAACAGGAATGATTAGAGTTACTAAATAAATATTGACCATATTGGATTTCTATATTTGATTTTTAATAAAGTTACATTTTATTAATTAATACATTATTTCATAAAAACATGATTTAATAAAAAACAGAAATGATTAAAGTTAATAAATAAATATTGACCATATTGGATATCTATAATTGATTTAAAATAAATATACAGTATAAAATTTGTGCTAATTACATAACATGTTATATTTTTGAATGTTTTGAAAATTCGATAATGAATGCCGAATTTTTTTTTAATAAATAACCAAAGTTTATTTTGTTTGGTGTAATTGTAAATTTAAATAAATAAAACATTTATTGCTTTAAAATAGATTAATTTGATAATAACATAAAAAATATAAATTAATTAGTAATGATGAAAAAATAAATTACAAAAAATAATGACCATAAATCTAAATAAAACGGAAATTAAAAAAAAAAGAATGATTAGATTACTAAATAAATATTGACTATCAATTCTTTCTATATTTGATTTTTAATAAAGTTATATTTTATTAATGAATATGTTCTTTCATAAAAACATGATTTAATAAAAATAGGAATGATTAGAGTTACTAAATAAATATTGACTATATTGGATTTCTATAATTGATTTTTAATAAATATACAATATAAAAATTGTGTTAATTACATAACTTTGTATTTTTTTTAGTGTTTTAAAAATTCGTTAATAAATGCAGGAAAATTTTGAATCAGTAACCAAAGTTTTTTTATGTTTTTTTTGAAAAAATAGTATTTATTAGTAAAAAATTCGTTAATGAAAATAATATTTATTAGTAAACATGAATAACGAATTATTAAAACGTTTTATAACGCAACCAGCAGAAATACATACCTTCTATAGAATCAGGCATAATCGAGTCTTCCGAAGATGGTGAATCGCCTCTCTCTATTATTGTAGACATGGGACTTTGATGGTGTGTATAATGAAAAATTGAAAAACAAACATATTTGTCAAACGATACTTGAATATTATAAAATAATCAATAAAAATGGTTAATAAATTAAATCCGTATTGATAAGAACATAAGAAATAATAAACGTACCTTTTCAAATAAAACAAATAACATTAAAATGTTTTTTGTTCAAGACCAAACAAAAGCTGTATAGAAAGAATGAAAGATGTGTTCTTCTTTAGTTTGATGGTGGTAAATCTCTGTTTTTTAAAATACTAAGGAGAACTTTGTATGGTAGAGAACAATTTTTAGAGATGATGTTTAAGTTGTAATATGATAATCATATGTAGTTTATATAGGATTTTAAATGCAAGAGAAATTAAAATATTAAATGTTAACCAAAATTATATATGATACCAAAATTACAACTAATCTATACTACTTAGAAAATAAACAAAATAAAAATCAAAAGAGATATCCGGCTATTACAATAGAAAATAAAAAAATTTAATGTTTACTGAAATTAGTCATGATACCATAGTTAATGACGTCAAATATAGGTAAGTTTATCAATTGTTAACAGATTTTAAATTAATGTTGTTTTTAACGATATAATATTACATCTATACTATATAATAAATAAAGATTTTAGGAGGACACTTGTCATTCACACATGCATCCTCAATATTTTCTATCGCCTCTCTCTCCTATTAATTACACAATTTTCTTTAATTTTTTTTATAATTTTTGTTTCCCCCTCTCTCTCCTATTAAATAATAATAATTTCTATAATTAATTTTATAAAACGTTTTTTATTTAAAAAAATAAGTTTCTTCATAAAACATTGTTTTTAATTTGAACACTTCTTAATTTTTATATAAAATATTTTTAAAAAGTAATTATATAACATTTTTAGAATTTACAAATCTTTATAAAAACTGATGTTTTATAAGAAGTTGTATTTATTCAACCCATGTAATACATGGGTTTTAACCTAGTAGTAAATAAAATAACAAATTAAATGGAGATCGAAAATAGGAATTAATACCATATATAATTAATTTAAAATTAGGTAAGTTTATAATTTTAAATTAAGTGGTTATACTTATATAGTCTTGAAATGTATGTGTGATTAATTTAATTTGTAAATGAATTTTTTTAAAGTTTGAAACCATTTGAAGCAATATATATTTATTATTTACAAATTATGTTAACTTTCTAAACTATCCGATTTTAATTATACAATTACAGCATTATATAATAACTGATAATAAAATCGTGGATAAATTTTATAAAAGTATTTCAAATTGCCGACGTTAAAAATATTTTTACAAAGTAATTATATTTTAAATCTTTACCAAAAATAAGGAAATTAAGACAAAATCGAATTTTTAATATATATGTTAGAAAATTATTTCAAAATATAATTTTTGAAATCTTTCAAAACATTTGTAATATTGTTAATCCGATTATATATATATTTTTCATTAACTTTTATAATATTTCGAAATATTTTTTATTAACTTTTATTAAGAATAGAATAAAAGTATTAAAATATAAAATATTTATTTTGTTTAAACTGAAAGTAGATTTGGATTTGCTTTTTTTTTTAAATGTCAAGGTAACTGTTTTTGATTTAAGAATCTTCGTGGAGATGTAAGGTTGTAATGGAATCGATTGTAATCATATTATATTTCCCAAATAAGTTAAAAATTATTGGATTTAGGTAGTAAGTAAAAAATTATATCAACATTAATTTCTCTAATTCTAATTGGATATTGAATGAGATTGGATATTTTTAGAAGGTTTTTAATTTGATTATTTGGGGGGATTTGGAATGTTTAGACGCGGGTTTGATTTTACTCAAAATTTATTTACTATATTAAAAGTGGGGGTTCAATATTCAGGGTAAAATATTTAATGGATGTATGCAAATCGACATTAATAAATTGAATTTACTCGATTTTTTGTTGATATTATTTTTTTTATTTTTTACATAACAATTTTGAAGTGTTGAGATTAATTAAATCAATAAAATAATAATTCATAGAATATTGAGTATTTAACCTTGGAAAAGCATACACAACGCTCAAATTTAAAACCAAAAAAGAAACATAACATGTAAATTATACTTTTAAAAATAATTTTATAAAACCAGAATAAATAATTAATACCGAAAACAAAAGACATTCATAGTGTTCAAAAAGCAAAATAATGTCACGACAAAATAACATACTTTAAAAAAGTTCAAAATATAGATAGATAAAATAAATAAAACTGAAATCAACTATGGTGATTTTTCAATTTTTGGTATCAGCAACTTGATCTTTGAATCCTCGCCCCCATCTTCTTTTTTATAACATGCACGTGTTTTGGTTGCTGATGTAGCCAATTCATCAACAACATCATATATTTCTTCTAAGATTCTTTTATCAAGTTTGACAGGTTGACAGTTGATGCCTTTAGAAACGGAAAGCGGTGTTAGACTGTCACGGGTACATGATATAGAATCCTAAAAAAGGGAAAATTTAATAAAATTTATTAATAAAAGTATTGGTAATATATAGTCTCATTGGTGTAATTTGTGTATAAAGTTATAGGACATACCTTGACTGCACCAGAATCTTGAGATTGGAATTCAGACATATTGTAATTCATAGAGTCAAATTCAGTGTTCTGTAAATTCAATGTCATGTATCAAGTAAAATTGTTGTTTGATAAGTTAAGTATTTGAAATATTATATTTTCAAAGGTAATATATGTTTTTTTAATATGTTTTATTTGTTACCTGAGACAGAATTGATTTCTTTTCAAGTGCTGCCATTATTTTGCTGTCTTCAGTAACTTTTGAAATTCCATATGTATGCCAATTTTTTTTACTTAAGATAAACTCGGTCACCTCAATCTTGAAAGATAATTTTTTTTCCCAACAACGTGTCTAACTCATCAGGAAAAAAACCATCATCCCACTGTAAAACGTACAGTATATTAAAAGGATCAACATACAACTTTATTGATTTATAAAATAATTTTCCAAGTGTTAATAAAATATATGAGTGTACCTCAATTTTCAGTTTTTCGATCAATTCATTTGCAGTTTTGTTTAATAGCTTTGAAGCTTCGCTCTCAAATAATGTAAGTGTCACTGTTCCTGTAAGATCTTGAACCCTTATGGTAATTTTAAATCTGTGAACAAAAATACAATAATTTATTTTTGTAAATTTGTTATTTAACAAAAAGTTTATTAAAAGACCAATAAATAATTAACAAATTATTTATTTCTTTACTCACTTTGGGTATGCAGAGACAACAGGATAATTGCATTGTGGATTACTGCATTCAATTATCTTGTTTTCAACAAAATATCAGATTCGTCACCAATTTCAGTGCTGACATACTTGGTTGTGACCTTCATGTTACAATGCTTACACACCATATAAAACCACGGTTGATCTCTGCATATACCTTTTATTGTTGCAAGTATTATAACTGATTTTACCTGAAGAATATAATATATTAAATTTTAATCTATCTTATATATTTAGATTATAGATATTAACAGTATATAACATTTAGACGGATAATTGTACCTCACGGATGTCATATAATTCTGTAATATTGCAAAACGGATAACTGATTAGAAATTCATCCTCTACACTGGAGATGATTGAATCAACAAATCCACGGCTACTCGATGATGTTAGCCCATCTGATTTTGCAAGCAAACTGTATATATTTGGATGTTTAAATTATTTATGTTATTGATATATTAGATTTAATCAAAAATTCTATAATCTATCTATATATAAACAGTTATTAAGTAGAGGACAAACCTTTTCTTAAAGGAAACAACTTCATCAACATCGGTGTTAATCAATAACCTACTCACGTTGAAGGAATTGTTAACATATGGTTTACCTGAAATTTTATTAACACAGATATAAAGTTATTTATCATTATAATTTTTGTAAATAAGTCATGTGTTATGGGTTTTCTAAAAAAAATTAATAGGGTTGGAATAAAACCTTTGAACCACTTCAACTTTCCAAACTGTAAAATAATCACCACATGATCATGGAGATCGGGATTCAATGAAATGTAATGAGACATTTTTTTAGAGTATTCATCCCATAGAGTTGTAAATATCTTTCTGCCCCTGATAAATAAATAAAATTTAAAAGATTGACGTTAATTTATAAAAATTATTTGGCGTAAAAAAAACATAAAAAACGTGGCCCACTCAAGATCAGCAATCTCCAGAGTTGTTTTTTCAGATTCTGTTCCATCTTTCTTTTTAAATTTGTCTGGGTTGAAACATTTGGTTACATAACCAATCACATCTATACATAGCACACAAAATAATGTTATTTTAGTTAATGGGAAACATGTAAAAAATATTGTTAAAAATTCTATATAATATTTTTGAGAAAATAAGCTTACCAATTGTCCCGTTCTCAGTAGACTCATGATTTAGTATACTCTTAAAGCATTCAAAATCAAAACCATAGGTTGATCCACCAAAATCAGGGGCTTTTGTTAGTGTGGTTTTATAGTGAAAACAAACTTTGTTTTCATTATCAACATACTTGTACTTTGAGTTGTTATACCCAAGAGTGGGATTCTTGATAACATAACAACATTCCTCTTGGAGATGTTTCTCAAACTTATAAAAGAATCTACTCAAAAGTGATGCTTGCAACCTTGTTCCCTGCATATGTGAAACTGCCTATGTTATATTTGATATAATAATAAAAGTTATGGACGGTAATTATAAAAGTATTGATGAAGAAAGACTTATATTAATAGGCATCCAAATCTTAATTTTTTTAGACAAAGTAAACAAATTTAAAAAATAAAATAAAAAAATAGAATCATAACCTGTTCATCCATGATAATCATGTCTATTGCGGTTATCTCATTGGGTTTTTCCCAGGAACTCTGTTTTCACATTCTGAGTAGACGCACCTTGATAGTAAAGTTGTCTTGTAAAACGTCAATGGCATTTAGCATCGAAATTTTTTCAGACTCCATGAAGCTATACAAATAAATTGCATTCAATTAGATAACATTATAAGATTATAATACATGATAGAATTTAAAATATATTACCTTGTTTTGAAGTTTAATTGGTGACAGAGAGTAATGATTTGTGCTTTAGTTGTATGAATGGGTGGTTATATTTATAGAGTCTTGAAATTTATGTGTGATTAAATTAATTGGTTAATAATATTTTTTAAAATACTGAAAAGATTTGAAGCATTAAATATGAATTCTTTTCAAAATTATTTGCCTTTTTGCAACAATCCGATTTTAGTTACTATAATTAAAGAATTGTATAAAAATTGAAAGGATTTGAAGCATTAAATATGAATTGTTTTCAAATTAGTTTAATTTTCCCAACAATCCGATTTTAGTTACTACAATTAAAGAATTGTATAAAAATTCAAAGTTAATACAATTACAGAATTCCAAAAAAAATCATCATAAAATCGTTGATATATTATTTAAATTTTAAATCTTTACCAAAAATAAAATGATTTATATTTTAAATTCAAATAAAAATAAAATATAATTATTTATATTTTTTTTATTGTTATAGTGTAAATATATTTTAAATCTTTACCAAAAATAAAATGATTAAGTGTAAATCCAGTTTTTAATATATTTACTAATTTATTTCATAATAAAAACTGTCAGAAAATATATATTAATTAGTAATGATGAAAAAATAAATTACAAAAAATAATGACCATATTTCAAAAAAACGGGAATTTATAAAAAACGGAATGATTATATTACTAAATAAATATTGACAATCAATTCTATCTATATTTGATTTTTAATAAAGTTATATTTTATTAATGAATTTATTATTTCATAAAAACATGATTTAAAAAAAAGGAACGATTAGAGTTACTAACTAAATTTTGACTATATTGGATTTCTATAATTGATTTTTAATTAATATACAGTATAAAAATTGTGCTAATTAGATAACTATGTATTTTTTTTGGTGTTTTAAAAATTCATTAATGAATGCATGAAAATTTTGAATTAGTAACCAAAGTTTTTTTATGTTTTTTTTGTAATTGTAAATTTAAATAAATAAAACATTGTTGATGTAATTGTGTAACATTTTAAATAAATCATTATTTGCTTTGAAATATATTAATTTGATAATAACAGAATAAAATATAAATTAATTAGTTAATAAATGATGAAAAAATAACTTACAAACAATACACATGAGAGATATATATATATGGTGTTCACATAGATTGGATCGCCTTTACAACTGAAACATTGGGTATAATAAGTTAGTATATCATAACATATAACAACGCTAAATATCAACTAAAAAAAACAAACATAGTTGTTTATAAAACATATGATAATGCATCAAACACGTAATTTTGCACAAGGGACCAAAATATGATCATGAGGTTGTATTCAAGATTTGTATACTACAGTCTAAAATCAAGTTTAATACAAAGTGGTTGGGATAGTCACCTTAAATTCAATTGCTGCAACTACAAATAAAGTTGTAGAAAAAAACAGTCACAGTTTCATGAACTTTTGAAAGGAAACATAATTCAAGTTGCAAAACACATATTCAAATATTCAATAACATCCAAAATCATATCTGTCACAAGCAACCAAAAACATTTAAGTTTTCAAACCAATTAGTTTCAAAAATCAACACCAGAAGTAATGTTATGCTACTTTCATGCAGCTACTAATTATGTTTTTCAACAGAAGTCAAATGAATTGTTGAATTAGACTTGATCAGATTAAACGAACAAATATCTCCAGGAATAATTGAATTTGCCTTCATAAATGCAGTCCATCCGGATAACGCGTACCTTTTGGAGGTCTTGGACATTTCAATCCTTACTCCCAACTGTGACTGTACTCCGTTAACATCAATGACGATCAAAGAATTCTTTTCGTCGAGTTCAGCCATCCGTGCAACTTTGACAGGAAGACGCTAAATTGGAAAAATAAAAGTTTAGATTAAATGATTATCATCTTTTCATGTATATATTAAAAATGATTGCTACATACCATGCGATTGTTTGTAGTAATAGAGAATAGAAAAACATCATCTTCAATGAGCAGTTGTTCATGAGCAGTAGTCTGATGACTTTCAACATTAGCATCTGCTTCATTGACCTGATTTTTCACAATAGTTTGAACCTGAAAATTAATCAAAGAAACAAAATATTATGAAGCTTATGATGAAATACATATTAGTTAAAAATTCTGAAATATTTAAAACAAAATGCATAACCTGTGAACCATCTGATAGTATATCTTCCATTATTTCATCAGCTACTTCATCTGGTTCATTCTTTGGAATAAGTCTAGGAGTGCAGTTTGGTGTGAAAATTATCATTTCAAATGATGCTTGACTAATTTGACGAAAGTACAAAAAATCCCACGGTTGCAACGAAGTGTCTTTACATAGTCGCATCCATCCATTACCAAAAACATATTGATCTCCCCTGATTGAAAGCTTAACCTTCCATGTTCGTTCACCAACATATATTGTATAATATCCACTGTTTTTTTTTTGTTTGAACAAAAGCTTTGGCAAAAGTTGGAGGCAATAACTGAAACACAAAATGTTAAATCAAAATTGCTTCATAATATAACATGATTATGAAATGATTTAAAATTAATAAAAACATACCAAGTATCCGGATGATGCATCATGTAATACAATTTTGACAAATTGATCACCACATACACTGTCGTTGAAAACTGATATTAAAAATGTTGAAACATCTATAGCTTTGAATACTACGAAGCAAAAATAATCAATCTCCATAATTTTCACGATGTTAAGTCATCCCTCTGTGAAAGAAAGCCTATCTTGAACATATCCTAACTTTACCCTCATAGTGTGTGTACCGAATGCCCTTATAATACACGGCTCTTTTGGAATTCCATCCGGATAAAAGCTTTTCACAAAAAACGTCAGGCAATGGCTTTCAAAATAGTTAAGAAAAAGATGTGTTAATACAATTGTTTTGAAAAAAATAATGAATGAGATTTGAAAGACAAACTTACCAAATATGGGGTTTCAGGTCCTTAACAAATTTGAAGAAAGTTGGATTCATCTTGAATACAAACCTAATAAAATGTTTAAAAAAATCAGATTTCTAAACATTGATAGTAAAATAACAATGTAAGATTGTTACTGTAGCAGATGTGTATACTACAATCTAAAAGATGTGTTCAAGATGTGTATACTACAGTCTAAAAGCAAGTTTAATACAAATAACAATGTAAGATTGTTACTGTAGCAGATGTGTATACTACAGTCTAAAAGATGTGTTCAAGATGTGTATTTATAAGAAAAAATTAAAATCAATTAACAACAATTCATGTGTATATTAGATACATATTGAGTAAAATCCTACATCGATTAAACACAAATTAGAACAAATGGTAATCAATTGTAATACATCATTGTTAATGATAAAAAAGTAAAACAAATAACTGAAAGAAGTTGTATGTAAAGATTACTTTTGTAAATCTTGGTTTGTCATTCTGATAGAACGGTATACATCATAGATTTGTTTTTGAATGAGTAAAAATCTAGATGGAAAGTAGAACCGTATACATGATTAGGGTTTAATTGTTATATCCTCCATCAGAATGAGGGTTTAAATTTCTAAAATCGGACTTAACAATAGATTCCACTTGTTATTCTATCCTGCATCTTTTTTTGGTTTGCATTATCCTATTTAATATCATTCTGATGGAGGATAGAACAGTATACATCATAGGGTTAAAAATAACATACCTTAGAGAGTTAGAACAGATCGAGGATAGAACGGTAACACGGCGAAGATGAATAATTTTAGGGCTTGAATCTTTAGATCGTATACCGAAGATAGAACAGATCGCTATGTCTGATGCAAACCAAAAGATAGAACAGATCGCTATGTCTGATGCAAACCAAAAAAATATTATCATCAGATGATGTATACAGATGGATGATATTATATTTAACCAAAACATACCTTGAATCTTTAGATCGTATAAGGGAATGAAGGGGTGCGGCGGTCAGAAGTTTAGGGTTTGTTCATCGGGGTGCGGCGGTCTGATGTTTAGGGTTTGTTCATCGGTGGTGATGTTAGACTGAAAGAATAGCCGGGTTTTGATGTAATATATCAGTTGTTAAACGGGTTGTCTTGTACCCGTATGTAACCCGCGTGTATACCCATTAAGCAAAAAAACGGGTTATATTTGACCCAATGTTTGAGGATGGCTGTATGGTTGACAAGTGGCAAAACTTTTTATTCTTTTATTATATAGGATAGACTAGTTTAGATCCCGTGTCTACACACGGGGTGAAAATATCAATACATTCAATTTTTAAATTTTTATTTATATATTTTACAAGTGTAAAAATATACTACATATAGTAAGGATAGAATACAAATTCAAAATATATAAAAATTAATATATAATTAGATTTTGAAAACACGTTAATTACTACTTAATGTAATTTGACTTTCATTTAATATTTGATTGGAAATAAAAATTATATAATTATATTTCAAAGTTTCTTATAATAAAAAATAATTTAAAATAAATGTGTTTTATTAGTATATTTAGTATTCTTTTTAAAAATATATATATTACTAGCTTAGACCCCGTGTAATACACACGGGTGAAAAATATCAATACATAAATTTTTTAAATTTTATTTATGTATTTTACAGGTGTAAAAATGTATTACTATACATATAATAAGGATATAAAACAAAATTCAACATATGTAAAAAATAATATATAATTGGGTTTCGGAAATACGTCAATTACTATTTAATATAATTTGACTTTCATTTACTATTTGATTGAAAATAAAAATTACATAATTAGATTTCAAAGTTTTTTTATAATAAAGGATTAATTTAAAATAAATGTGTTTTATTAGTATAATTAGTAATTTATTAAATTATATGAGTGCATTTAATAGGAGAGATAGGTGAGAAAAAATGATGAGATTGAATATCGTGTCGACATGTGTCATACAAAAACCTTTATTTATTATATAGTATAGAAGTATAGATTATTAAAATATGAAAATGTATTTAATAAGAGATACATGCGAAAAAAAATGATAAGAATAAATGTGAAGACGACACATGATTATATAGTATAGATATAGATTGAGACATTAATAATTCATAAAGTCTTGAACAATTAAGTGTTAAAATTTATAAACATTTAATTAATTAAAACAAAATGGACACACATATGAAAAAAAAGATCGATTTTTATAAAAAAAACAACTCACCATTCATTTAATTTATAAAACTAACATTAAAGTTTATAAAACCAAAACTTAATTTGTATAAATTACTAAGTAATTAAACACCAACCGATGAATAAAGTAACTTTTGTGTTTTGATGCGTGTGGTACAACCTGCTCTGCATTTGACTTTTGATCATGTACTTTCCCACCTTATTCCACCTTTACGTATTCTTACATTCTTCCCTTTTTCGAGTTTGTGTGCTAGGGTTTGTGCTCAGAGAGTCAGAGGAGGGATTTCTTTAGCCGGAGATCGTTATCGTTGTAATCAGGCAGAGAGAACGGCTTCGACTTCTGAGGATGGCTATGGTGAAGATGGCCACCCACGGTGGTGATATCCAAACCAAGTTGCGAAGCACGGTCATGGCGGCTACGATTTTTTGCGAGCCTGGCTTCACTCTTTCGAGGGTCAGACGAGGTATTTCGGTCAGATAATGTTCACGAATCTTAATTTCAGTTTGTTGACTTCAGAGGCTAGGGATTGCAAGGAAGAGGAAGACTCCATCTCATTCAAAAACGATTTGGATTCTCAAATTTAGGGTTTCTTTTGTCCTTCTTCATAAATTTCTTGGTGTTAATACTTTATGTTACATGGCGTTTATCTCAGACACCCATCAATTACAATCAACACAAACTCATATTTTTCTTCAAATCAGGAAGCATTTAGAGTACCCATTGCAGCTAAGAAATTGGGGGAACTTTAAAGGGGATTTTTGTAGTTTGGTTTCAAGCCCACAAGTGAGAATCAAATGTGAAGATAGTTCAATATCTGTGCTCAAAATCATGGGGATTAAGCTTTCAAAGGTTAGTGATTTTCATATGTTTGAAAAAAAAAATCAAACTTTATCTGAAACTTTCTCCATTGATTCATTAGTGCTTACATTAGCAAGGTTTAATACCTTAAGGGTTCTTACCTTAGTTTCTTTAGGAATTTGGGTCCCACTTCCTGATAAAATTCATAAGGAATACCTTAATCCTGCCATTGAATCATCTCTTTAAAGGTTTAATAATATAATTTGTTAAAACATTTTCCTCTTGAATTTCTGACTGCATATAAGTTGTTTGATGAAATGTTTGTCATCAACTTTCCTTTATTTGTGTTTGTATGAGTGTATGATTTAAAGAATAGAGTTTTCTTTCTATGGTTGTGTGATTTAAAACAGTTTAGGTTGTGGAGGTTGATGAATTGTTTAACTTAAAGATTAGGAATTTTTTCTATTCACTGTGTTTTTATATTCATAGAATGTGGTTATTTTGTTGCCAAAAGTTACATATTTTCCTCTAAATGTTGCAAGTTTAAAGACTGGGTCCTGGGAAATCATCCACATGCAATGTTATTTTGTTGTCAAATATTTTCCTCTGATGGTGATTTAATATATATTGAAGTTGTTGATGATCCTAACAGCAAAACTTATCTTGGTAATATAAATTTTGGTTATTGTCAGCTTTTTTTGTTCTTTTATAGTTGATGAATTTTTTTTACCGTCTTTTACATAGGCTGAACAAGAGTTCGCTAAATTGAAGAAACCGATGCAGACATTGGAAAGACAACATGTTATTAGTAACAATCAAGCAGAATTCGTTGATGAATTAATGAAGTTTTCTGAGCTTATTTACGAGGATAATGCATGCAAACTTCAAAGGTATTACACGTATGCTTATCTTGCTTTTTGTTTCTTAGATTTATGGGCGGTCAGGTGGCTTAGGTAGCGGTTCAAAAAAGATGATTCTTGGTAGAGATCGGGTTGACCCAAAACACTTTCTGTTGTAAATCTTTTTTATAATTATCTAATATGTCAGATATGATTGCAAAAACTATATATGATGAGTAATGTAGTAAAAATGATTTATTAATAGGTGAAACGGGCTGGGTCTGTTATGTCAAAAACACGTTTTGTGTTGCAATTTGAACCTTTTACTAATTAGTACATCATGCATTACTACAAAGATTATAATATTCCAATAATAGTTAATTATTTGATAATAAAATGATTTAAGAAGTTTATAAACTAAAATACATATTAGGTGATTGTTTACAGTGTGAAATATCATTATCAAAACATCTTATTATCCCATTTAAGGTCCTGTTTCTTTTAGTATTTTAAAATAGAGCCTCATTATAGCTCTGGTTTGTAATGGGTATCATAAGTATCCATATTTTTAATGTGAGCAACGGGCCAGAGCCAAACGTACATGGACCGCTACAAACCAAATATTTAGGACGGTTCAGGTTTCTAATGGGTATGGCGGGTTATCAATGAAATTTTAAAGTTATTCAAACAATAAAACCATTGGAGTGACCAATCTGGTCAGTTAAAAAAGTAAGAAAAAGGGTCTTCTCCAGCTGTTGTAACTAGCGAGTAATGGGCCAGAACTGAACCGAACCAGACTGGAAACGACCTGATTTCTTCCTTTTGGTTCGGGTTCGCAACGGGTGTGGCAGGTCCATAGTTACCTAATACGCGGTTCGCTCTGGTACGGGTACGCGGTTCGGGTACGCAATTCGCTAGAGTTAACGTATTCGGTACGGAGGGGGGTAGGTTCATTTCGGTACGAACCGGTATGGTGTACCATGTAGTTTGGTTCGATGTACCTGAATAAAACATAAGGTCAAATAGAATATAATATTTGCCAAATTCCAAATAATAACATAACTTCAAAATTCAAATACCATTTGTGTGTACCAGGTGTCTTTAACGGGTGTTAACTCCTTCTCCACATCCCGTACACATTCATCAAGTAGGATCGTTCTTGCTTTTTCACACGATGGTGGTTTGTATCCATCCGGTGCATGCTTGATGGCACTAACCATTTCAAGGAATTGCGGGTTCCGTAATACATTGAAAGGAATCCCGTTTGCACACAATCCTCTAATGATCTTCAAGTCCACCGCATTTCTCTCCAATATGCCAAAAGATTCGTCTATGCGTTTATTTGAAGATCCACTTTTGGAGATAACCGAATACTTCAAACACTTTGAGACACCACAATTTTCGGCTTCTCTAACCTTCTTCAAAAGATTTTCCAACACTGCTCGATCTCTAAGTACGGCTGGACATCTTTTAATCTCAGCTTTTTTACCCGCTGTAGCCCCAAAAAAATGGACGTGAATTCTTGTATAAATGCTTGTAAACTTGCCTTTACAGTGATTGCAAGTCCACTGTTTACAACCTCCGGGATTCTTGCTGTTTCCTGTTAGATAAGGCACAAAAAATTCAAAAAACTCAGAACTGATTTAATATTTCAGCCCTAATATTTCACTGTTTTATTTAACTCAGAACTGATTTAATCAACAAACTCAGAACTGATTTAATCAACAAACTCAGAAAACTCAGAAAACTAAGTTCCTGTTAGATATTTCACTGTTTTATTTAACTATGATTTAATCAACAGAAATGATTCTCAATCTATAAATGATTCTGAATCTGAATAATTAATATAACCTCATCATCAAGGTCAATAAATGATTCTGAATCTAAAAATATAACAGAAATAGATGTTTACCTGCACCATGGTAGGTTACTTCATCAACCAGTGGCTTATTTGGATCTTTTTCGCTTGCTTGACTTGCACTTGCTTGACTTCCACTTGTTTGACTTGCACTTGCTGGACATGTTTGTTCAACAACCTCATCATCAAGGTCAATAAAACCTTGTGTGTTACTAACATGGGTCTCGCTATCACCTCCTTCGTTGTTTTTTCTTTTGCCAAAAGCCTTACCAGAAATTGGTGATGAATCGGTGATGAAATTGGTAGAGGAGAAGAAAATTACTGAGATTGAAGTAGAATCGGTGAAGTATATGGTTAGTGAGGAACGTAATTATACTAATTTCAGACCTAGTTTCAGACATTAGGTACTTGGAAGATGGAATTGCAGGTGAATTACGGCTGTGACAGCGGCTGGAACAGTGGCTTGGAACAATGGCAGTCGCTTTTCCCGTAAGTAGATTTCCCGGCAAAATCGCGAACCCTAAATTTCTACAACCAGCGAATTCATGACCAAAATCGCGAATTTGATAGTTTTCGGTACGATTGGAATTAGAATTAGGTACATCGAATTATAGGTAAATGGATCGCCGTACCTTATCGATTTGGTACGCCGTACCATAGCGAATTCGATCGAAACGATTTTCGATTTGGTACAGCGCGAACCAATTCGTGGATCGCAGCTCACAGAGCGAATTCGGTAACTATGGGCAGGTCGGCTTAAATATCAATAAAAGTTCAAAGTCGTTTAAACAAAAAAACATTACTGCAGTTCCATCATGTAATAATGATGCTTTGCAACTTATGTGTGTTGTGCAAAAGCTGAAATTTATGTCTCCAGTGTTGTCGCCGATATTTACTCTGATTTATAAGTCGAAATTACCAACATTTTGATTTAAAAATTCGTGTTTTGAAAAGGGATTAGATATTTTTTAACTGCCCTGTCATCGTCTTTCTAACAAGCTTTTAGTGGTATGTATTACTCCCCTATTTGTGTAATTTTCTTACAGAGTTATGTTAAATTTGAAATGTTTGTTATAGGTGGAGAGAAGGCTGCAAGTTGTGTTTCAGTTGTCTGAAATTGAAGAATTGAGCTTTATGAAAGAACTCCATTATAGGTCTATATCTTTATTATCAGTTTAAATTAGCTTTTCAGCTTCTTTAATTTTACTAATGGGGTAACAATTTTATAAGTACAGTAGATGAGCTTGGATTAGAAAAAAACATTCATTGCAGGTAAATTTTGGATTAGAAAAAACACTCATTGCAGGTAAATTTGCAAGGAGATGATCGTGCTATATACTTTCTAATGTAAGTATCGATTAACACCGACTTTTCTCTTACGTTTGTCTTTCTGCAGACCACTTTAGAGCGACTTTTAAACAAGATTGATGTACTAAAGGAATTTACACCATGTGCAAAAGATTAAGAATCACTGAATCAGGCCGGTGTGAACATTAACCGACCTTTTTCTATTTTTTACATAATTTGATACAACTTTTATAGTGCTTATTTCTACCAGGTTTCGATACAAATTTCATTAAAAATCGACCCGCCGCAACACGCTGTCAACATCCAATAGTTTGGATTAATCATCAAAATGATGACAAGCCTTCTTGGAAACTTGTCACACATCTTGAGAAGCCTCCACCTAAACCTGCCACAATCATTTACACACCCTCTTTCAATCTCTTTCGATCAGCCGAAACTCACACACACAACCCAAACCACACTCAAGCCACATTCAAATCTCTCAACCTTCCCTCTTCTCTTAGGTTTCTCTCATTCATTTCTTGTAATCCTGAGCTAATTCGAATCCTTCACAGAAGAATACGAGCTAATTCTAAGGCATACAAGACGTCATCCTCTCCATTTATGTCCCATAAACTCAAAAATACACCCATACAAATCCTAAAATCGAGTTTAGCTTCTTTCTATTCATTCTCACTCTTTTAAAACCAAACCTATGACACAAAACCTTTCTAAACATTCTAATATACGAGTCATAGAAGAATCTATGAATCAAAAGCTTGAAAACCGGGTTTTATAACTAATGCACCCACTAACACATACCAGTGGTTTACTAATCTCTTAACCTCTATCGAAGCTGGAATCTTCACTTTTATCAGAAAATCAAAGAGTTTGGTGTTGCCAAGAAATGAATTGTGTGTTTACACTGAGGCAAGTGGGAGCGTTGGAAACCACGTTCCTATGCTACAATTTTCTGATTCTGTATGTAGATAACATGTTGCTCGTTGGAAACTACGTTCCTATGCTACAAGACGTAAATTCTTGGATATAAGATGCCCGGTCATCGATAATATCAACGTTGCTATCGAGATACAATCCAAAAGATACATTTTGGACAACTAGCAGGTATTAATTTCTAGTAAACATTATAGTTCACGAAATGTGAAATTTTAATTCGGTGGACAAATGTTTAGAGAAATATTTACCGGTTAATTCGGTGATTAATTATTTTTAAAAACAATTAAGGAAGAAAGATTTAAACGTTAATGGGTTAAGATTTACTGATTAATTGTAATTAGTAAACTGCATGGATTAAAGTGAAGGCACCCCTCCCATCGTCGTAATTAGCAAACTGTGTGGATTAAAGTGAAGGCACCCATCCCATCGTCGTCTGTCGCCATCGTCGGAGCAACTATAGCCTGTCGCCGCATCAACCGTCGCCGTTTATCATGAATCCATTAGACGGGTTCCGCTTTTGCGGGTTTACATGATACAGTCACTAGCGAGACGTTTGTTGAACCAAAGTGTAGATCTTCTTAGAATCGTCGAAGCTATAAGCTTTTACCCGCTATGGTTAATTTAATTTTATTGTTTACACGTGTGTAATCGGATCACTGGCGGGATTCCAATTTAGAACCGTTAACATGTACATATGCTTCCACCATGCAGATATGATTTTTAAAATTAATAGAATTAATTAAATGTTTTTTTAAAAGTTAAAACTGCTACATGGGTTCCCAACGGACGCCACTTGTCTTAACGGCCCGTACCAGGGTAAGATGTTGATTGTTGCAAATAATTGCATATTGTCATTGGCGTATGCACTTGTTGATGAAGAGACGAATAAAAGCTAGAGTTGGTTTTCTCTACCGTTACAAGAGCATGTTGATAAAGACACCGTGGGCAGATTGTGTGTTATCTCCGACCGCCATAAAGGCATAGTCAACGTAATATATCCGACCACTGTTTTTACCTAATTATTATTAACACAAACATTTGCTTGAATAGGTCAAAATCATAAACTTATTATGTATTTGGACCGGTACGTGAATGTACTTTCCCATTATACGCCTAGGTGTTATGTAGATTTCACTTTAAACGTGAAATATTGCATGTAAGTATTGAAGATGACGTACAAAGCCAATGAAACATGGTCGAAGCTGTAACATGTTTATCATCACCAAAATAGGTCATGTGGATTATTTTTACTGTGAAAATAAGTTTTTTTTACCTTGTTTATAGCAAATACCAAACATATAAATCCAACTGAACACTAATTTCACACTTCTTTTTAGTCTTTTATGATTTTATTTCAGAAGTACATTGCAATTAAAATTAAAGAAGATCCCCTTCTCCAAAAACTTGAACCAACCAAAGGCTGTGTATATATTTTTTCATCCACTGAAAAGACAATATAAGTCAGGAAGTATCAGCTACAAAATTAAGAGGCTACCATTGAGAAACCGCAGATCATTCTTGACTAAAAGAAGTATCCTTAATTTAGTTTAAGACAATGAAAATATTCCTTGGTTAAAACAATAAAAACTTTGAGGTGAAGTAGCCATTTTTATTATTTTGAGTTGCATGTATTAAAAGAAAAGAGAAGAGATAGAGAAGAGTGTCGTGACAAAATCACAAAGCTTAATCTAAAACCTACTTTTAATTACTCTTTTTTTTTTTTAAAAGTCCTACTTTTAATTACTTAATAGTGTCTTATTTGTGTTTGAAAAGATGAAAAGACAATTGCAGAATTTGAAGGGTGAGGGTGACACAACTCCATATGTTCCTATTATTAGTGAAGTAAATTGTACAATATTTTAAACTGTTGTATTAATTATTTGATAATTTATTTGTTGAATGATAGAAATTTTATTAGTATACTTTACTAAGACATCTTTTTTTACTACATTCATTTATTTAGTTATCGTTTTAGTTGATTTAGTGCATGCGATTTTTTATAATTTTTTAAACGTTTATACATAAGGAATAAATGTCATCTTTTTATTTACTTTTAAAAAGATATTTTAATAAAAAAACTAACTAAGTATTAAGGATTCAACTAGTGAGTTGTCCCGCGCAATGCTTCGGGTTTCATCGAGACTCTTTTGGAGAGCATAATAATATGTGTTAGGTGTCTTAAATTTTTTGATAAATTATAATCATGCCATTCTAATATGTATTATTTATTGTATAGATAAATAGGTCAACGAGTGATTCTAATAATATTAAATCTATATCTATACTATCTAATAAATAAAGGTTTTGATAGAACACATGTCACTTTCTCATGTATCCTCAACCTTTTTTTTTGATTCTCTCTTCTATTAATTATACAAGTTTTTAATTGTTTTTAATTTTTTTCCTGCCTCTTTCTCATATTTAAAAAATATATGTTTGTTTATAAAACATTTTTATAAATTGAACATTTCTTTCATTATTTTTATAAAACATTATTTAAACAATAACTATATAACGTTTTTAAGAATTTGTTTTATAAATTTTTATTACTAACTATATAACATTTTATTTATTCAACCCGTGTAATACACCGGGTTTCTAATCTAGTTATGAATATGTGTAAATCATTTTTATTATCTTATTCTTTTTTAATGTTGTAAGCTCAGCATATTGATTTTAAGTATGTATCATGTATCTACGGTACACATTTGGGAAAAACTGACAGGCACGATCTTCCAAGAATCCAAAGCATTTGTTCCTCATATCATAATTTCTCACACCCCGTCAAGGCGCAAACACGAGTGAGCGATGAAATTGAATCATCACGCATGATCAAAAAGAAATTTACTATTAAAACCAAATAGTTATTACATCAGTATTTCAGAACAAATATACCAAATAAAATAAACAAGTAGAACAAATAATTCTTCTTTTGTTAAAATCTAGCTACGTCCACTAAGGCATGAGTCCTTGATCCTAGCATGAGCTTATCAACATCCTAGTTAGCTTCACCTGAAAAACATGTTAAAATATGTCAACTAAAAAGTTGGTGAGAACATAGGTTTAGATAGATACATAGTAATAGATAACAAGGTGCAAGTCATAAATAAGTTTCAAATTCCAAGTAATTAAACTTTTATACATGAGTCCACAACCAACCCCAGTGATCGATAGCTCTCCCGTCCAACACATTGTTAGGGTGTTAAACTAGTATAAGTGTCAAGAATGCAGTTTCTGAACATCCAGCTCCTTCCAAGTTGATCAGAATCCACAACTTGAAGGACTAGATGGGCTTGCCAGGCCAATAGATCTATTTACGTACTCCCGTGGCTTCCCCGAAGTTAATGGTTGTGTAGCTTTAGAAATAAGAGAGACTTTGTAATAAAAAGTGACATTGAATAGCAACATGTATAAACCAGTTTAGTTTTACTAGAATTAGAAAGTATGTTATTGACTACAAAAGAATAGTTTTGACTCTAGAATATGATTTCCATTTTTGGTATATGAGCATGTTTTCCACCCTAAAGTAGAAAGTAAAAGAGGGGCTATGAACTCACCTTGCAAGTTTAGAGGGTTGAACTTGAACTTGTAGTAATATGGATTGAATGCCTTAAGGATTCCTTAAGTTAAGTTTGTTACGTTAGAAACAAGTTAAGGATAGTAGAGGGGTTGTTATTGTAATTAGTTGAAAGTGGTTGTTGTACACTAGAGTGTTTATCATTACATAGTAGTACCTTCAACAAAATAGTTTATAAGAAAGAGTTGGTTGGATCGGAACCCCGTCTTTTCCTAGCCAAAACTTTAATTTTTTTCAGATAACTACATACTGGTTTGAAAGTTACTATATTTGTATACTAGACCAGTTTAGGGTGTGAATTGTAAAGTTGGAAAGTATAAAGGTTAAAGTGTAAATATGAATTTAGGATGGATAGAAATGAAATAAGTTGGATATTAGAAAGGTTTAATTTGAAAATAAGGAGTTTTAGTAAAAAAACATGATTTTTGAAATTGAAAGGAACAAGAAAGATCAAAACCAAGTTTTTAAATAAAAGTTTAAACAAGTTTAATTAAAATAGGGTTTTTGATCTTTGATTAGATCTATGATTATAACATAAACATATTGGGGAATCATAGATCTAAGCTAGTTATGAAGAATTTTGAAAGAAAAAGTATGAACGAGCAAGAACATATGAAGAACTTACTCAGAATGGAAGAATTTAAGCTAGAATCTTCCAAGAGATGAGAAGAACAACCTTTAGTTGCTAGAGAGCCCTAAAGGATTGTTGAGGTGTGAAGAATGAATGAGGTTTAAGGCTCTATTTATAGGGTGGATTTGAGAGGAAAAAGGGAAAAGTTGGTTAGTTTTTTTTTACTAGGATAACAAAGGTGATAAGCATATGTTTATAAATCTTAGAATTTTTTATAAAAAAAATTAATAATGGAGGTTTGGAGGGATGAAAATTTCGTGCTAAAGGGGTTGGGATAGAATAAGACTAAGTTAGTTGGAAGATGGATCTGGATTAGGATAGGTTTAAGAATAAAAATAATGGTTTTAATCAATTTAGATAAGTTTAAAGGTTTTTAAATTTAAACAATAAATAATAATATATATATATATATATATTCTTAAAATTTCGAAAATTATAATAATAATAATTATATATGATTGAATTTACAAAAATTAACCAGATTTCGAAGACGTTACAAAAGAAACCCTGAAATTTACGTATGTGTAACTTTTACCTTGAGATTTTATTTTAGTCAAACGAAGTTACAAACTTGAATTGTTTTTATTAGTTTAGATTTTAAGGCATTCAAAGTTACCATAAGTAGCAAGTTCTAAAAAATACAAAAGAATCAGATAGTATCACGATAGAATAAGCAAGCCGTTCTAAAGCGAAATAGAATACTCGCTTTAGGCCAGACTCAGAAGTTTGAAATGAAATGATATCACAAGTGATATGAGGCATCAAAAGGTTCATAGTATAAGAATTTAATCAAGGTTACAAGGTAGAATAAAAGGATTAGGCATAGAAATCAGGGATGTCACATAACTCTATTTCATTTTGAATTTACTACGTATCATTTTCTTCATCTTATATCTTTTCATGTTTCAAAGAACCAACAACACCGCCGTTTGCCGCCGTCCTCCGCCGCTGGCAGAACCCTAAACCATCTTTGCACGGTAAATAACCACATTCTATCAAAAAAATCCACAAAATCGCCACTGTCACCGAAACACAATCACCTACGCGCCACCACGACGGAAATACAGCCACGATTGCGATTTAGGGCTAAATTGTTGGAAGTTCGTGCTCGTTCCGTTCAAAAGGAAAAACCACATAACAAATCGCGTGAAGAAGGCGGAGTAGAAGAAAGAACGGCGACCGAAGAACCGTCGTTTGTTTAAGATCCGCTCTCTCATCTCTGTGAAAGAAAAAGGGGTGTCACCGTGTTTGTGAAAGAGCTATCCCCTGTAGATGCGTCCAAGTAGTGCCATCTAAAAAAAGAAACTTCTGTGACAAAAATAAAAAGAACGAAGTGTGGACTAATGGAGTAATTATGCTATACCGCCGTGAAAGATAATTTGCGGAGGTGGTGGTAGTGGATCGGAAAACGAAAGCGAATGGAAAGAAAAGCTTTTATGAGATCTGTGCCCTAAGAGAAGGAAGAAGCTATCTAATGCAAAGAGTACTTGTACTGTGAAGACTTGAACCATATTGTTCACCAGCATGGTTTTTGTATTATCTAATAATTTTGCTTAAGCTATCAAAAAGTTCAAAGAAAGTATGCTTATAGTACCCGAACCATATACCTGAATCATATGCGCGAATCATATACATGAATCATATACCCAAAATGTCTTATTTTTGTTTTTATTGATTCTTCATTTTAGTAGGTTCATTATGTGAAAATATAAAATTTCTTTTAAAATATATGTTTAATGTATGTAATTTATTCATATTAAATATTTTATTTAAAATATAAAAATAGAGTAATAAAAGTACAGGACATATACCCGATAAGTGTTGGTTGATACCCGTGATTATGCGTGATATATACCCAATACCCAACGGGTAATGGGTCGGGTATATGGACTGGGATTACCGATACCCAAAAAATAAAACCCGATACATTGTCATCCCTATGAGTAGTTGTGATATGAGCAAAAAAATCAAATTAAAAGCCTTTCGAAGTTTTCTGGAAATCTACTATGAATTGAACGTAAGATCAAATTAGCTAAGGAAAGTGTATTTTTGGCACACGAATCTATTAAGAAATTATGAAATTGAGGTGGTAGAATTTTCCACCGCATGTTTCTCAATACGTCCTATAGTAGTTCTATACGTCTCCAATGCATCATTCTTCCGACCCAACCTTCCAATTGCTTTAAAAAACATAAATATTAGTAATGTAACATTTGTAAGAAGAAATAAACAGTAAAAATAAATGTTATAGAGAGTTTACAATTGACATTAGGTAACCGTTACAACGAAGTCCCAAAAGTGTCCCCCAAATTTTTTGTCTAATGGTTTGGAAATAAAGAAGACATTGGAATAACCAGAACGGAGCATCCCCATTATTATAGAATTCGAGAAGATCCGTTGACCAATCATCAGACTCATCGTGTAGAATGGCCCATCTATGTTGTCTCTGTATACTACGTCGTTTGACCTGCAAGTTAATTTGTTTGTTTATTTGTGCATTTATAGGTGGGTTTACCGGTTTGTTTATATGGACTTCATTTTGTGGGTTAGATGAAGAAGACCCACAAGGAATATTTGGATGCCTCCATTTGTGAAGAATCCAACTAGAGGATTTTAGAGTCGGTTGAAAATTATATTGATCTCCTACAAAATCTTTACTATGTAGGTTATAGATTTTTAGAGAAATTAGTGAAGGAGAAATGGGGGTGGTAGTAGAGATGGTGAAAGATAAATGTGTTGGTGAATGCTATTTATAGTGTTTTAAATGGTTTTTTAATAAAATATTTAATAACAATACTCATTTGAACAAAAATATTATATTATAATAATAATCTACAATATAACTTACAAAAATTAAAAAAACAGTACAACTTAAAAAATAATTACGATCTATGTCTTTAGCGTCAAGGTAGTCGTTGTGCACCTGGTTCGTTTGCATCATGTTTATCACCACCTTGGTTTTGTGATCCGATCATGTAAGTGGCATCATAACTGCTACTCATTTGGAGGTTGTGATCGAACAAGAATGGTGATAAGTCCAAAAAATAAGGGGCTTCAGCTTGTCTAGATTGAATAATAGGAGGAGGTTCATTTGTGTACATTTGAGGTTGAACATGAGAAAAACATGGGAAATATACAACTGATGGAGTGCTTAGTTGCTGTTGACCGCTCTGCTATTGTTGTTGCTATTGAAAGCTAAAAATGGTGGGTTAGGCAAGCCGAATGGCTGTTGAAAGCCAGATTAATTAAAAACCTTCTATAAAATTATGGAGATCTTGAGTGGCGCCAATCATTATGTTTTAAAACCCTCAATATGCGGTATATGTTTGAGGTACCCTCGTCATGTTGGATATTTGAAGTACCAACTCTTTGGTGTTGTCTCCTCTCTGGTAAGGACTTCTGTAAAGTTTCACCAACTCCTAAATCCACCATCTCATTTTGTAAATGGGTAGGATAGTATAATCGACTTCATTCATTAACCATTCCCATTACTTGAGTCGCTGTATTTTGAAACAACCCAAAGTTTTAAGAATACGGTTCTCGCACCGAATCCTTAATTCTACTTCTTGTCAATTCATGTAGGTTATCCCATCCATCTACAAAAACAAAATTTAATGATACAAATTTAAGCATGTTTACAAATATATTTTTGGAAAAAAAAATCAGTAAATATGTACAAATCCAGACTTGAGACCTCCCCCTGTGATCTTGAAACCCGGATGCCGTGTCTTCCTGGTACCTCAGATCAATAGCTTATAAAATGTCACACCCCGACCAATGGCGGAATCATCGAGGCGGACAATGGAATGATTGTTCATAAGCACATGATGACTAAAATGTTGCATAATTCATTAGTTAAATTTAAAGACAACATAGATCCAAATACAATACATTACAAATAACCTAGTCTAGTTCAAAACATTGATTTATTTAACTAGGTCCATAGTTCTTAAGTGGAGAAATCTTCGACAAGTAGTCACATATCCAAACCTGAAACATCATTTAAATCAAGTGTTAACTAAAAAGTTGGTGAGTTCATAGGATTAGTAATTCCGGTAAATAGTAATTGTAAATCGTTTTGCAACTCATTGTTTATCTTGTTAAACAAAGTATATATGATGTATCATTTATTTAATCACAATTCAAACCGAGTTTGACGCGCTTGAACAGAGCACAACAGCTAAGTCCGGTATGTTTGAATATAGTCACCCACTATATCCGATATGTTTGAATATAACACGCGGTTATATCGAGTATGCAGTAATAAACACCCTAACCGGGTGGGCTGGTCAGGCACAATAGATCTATCAATATTACAGTTGGTTGCCTTGTGTTTAAATGTATGTACATCCCAAGAATAAGCATATAGTCTCATGTATAACACGTATAAACAATGTGAGTAGCATGTATAATGTTTCACCCCAAAAACGTAATAAAATGTAAAATAGGGGCTATGTAACTCACCTTGCAAGCGGGTATTTTTTCACGCGTGTAGGTGATAAAGATGTTGAAGTCTAAGCACGTTGAAACCCTATGTAGATAAATGGGTATTATTGTATGTTTACATGTGCGCATTAGTATTTAATTGTGTATAAGTTTATAATAACATTTCTTAGTGTTATTTGCATAAAAGTTGGTCCAGATTTACTTGAAATTACTGATTTGATAGAAACTGTTTATAGTTGTGACAGGTATCGAAACTACTAGTTTCGATTGACCATTTACAAGTGATACACAGAACTGTCGAAACTACTATCTATCGAAACTACTAGTTTCGATTGACCATTTACAAGTGATACCCAGGCTGTCGAAACTACTATCTATCGAAACTACTAGTTTCGATTAACTATTTACTCAATCGAAACTAAGTAGTTTAGTTTCGATTGACCATTTACTCAATCGAAACTAAGTAGTTTAGTTTCGATTGACCATTTACTCAATCGAAACTAAGTAGTTTCGATGGCCCAGACTTTAGAAAATAAAACAGTAATTTTTTTTAGAACAATAGTTCGTCCGGTAATCGATGGTTTGGAGTCGTGACTTCGATTGGTTCAGCTTGTCTTATGATAACAGAAGGTAAAGAAACGAAGTTAAGGATTCTTACGTGGTCGAAAAGGGGCTGGACGGCAGAGTCTTAAATCCGAGAATGTCCAGAATGAGAATCGAGCTCCTGGGTGGGATTAGCCTCTACAACCTTGGTCACAGCTTCACACAGAGATGGCGATTGTAATGGTGCCTTCAATTTGGAGTGAGATTGGGTGGAGGAGGGGCATCGAACTCGTGCAGGTGCGGTAATGGCTTTTTATAGCCGAGCTCGATCCTGATAATGAGACAAGCAATTGAGCATGTCCCGACACTCGTCTGGACGAGACGAAGCTGTCGAGCCATCTTGCAGGCGTGGGGGGTTGACTGTCGGGCTTGAATTCGGGCGTGGGTTCTCGGCCACCAACAGGATCAGACGATCCGTATGTTGGGGAGACCAATCGGTCGGGGCCTTTTGTTCGCGAGGGAGAGACGAGGTCAGACAGGCCTTTGGCGTCTGTTGAGGTGCAGGGAACAGCCCTGTCGGGGTGTTCGTCGGAAAAATGCTTTACCCGCCGGACCAAGGAACA
This sequence comes from Smallanthus sonchifolius, assembly GCA_023525975.1. Lineage (NCBI taxonomy): Eukaryota > Viridiplantae > Streptophyta > Magnoliopsida > Asterales > Asteraceae > Smallanthus > Smallanthus sonchifolius. Next base: position 26,937,542 of record CM042043.1, read on the forward strand.
TGGTGACCGGAAAGTCGATTTGGAAATTGGCAGATTTGGTCCTTGTAGTTTGGTTTTGATTTAATTCGGCCCCGGAGATAATTACGGATGAGTCCTTGTAGTTTTATTTGTACAGAAATAGTCCCTCAACTGATTTTAGCTTAAAACCTTTTAGTTTGAAAAGTTTCAAAACAACCCCTTAACTTTTATAAAAAATTTAATTTAATTTCTTTTAATTTTTAAATATATCTTATAAACGTATATTATTATTATAAATATATTTTCATAAAAGTTAATTATTATTTAGATAGATTATCATATTTATGTTATGAACCTTTTAAATTTAGATTTATATAAAATTTAAAACTTATAAAATTTTGATTATTTTTAAATCCATAAAATAAATATATATATATATTTTGTAAATAAAAACACTTGCATTTCATTTAATAGAAAATGATTACATGATATATATTACAAATGCGTGAATAAAAATCTGAAATGTCACAGTCTCCCCATGTTAAAGGAATTTCGCCCCGAAATTCAACTAGTGGAGTCTATGAAAAGAGATGTGGATACTTGGTCTTCACGTTCCCAAGTGAACTCGGGTCCACGTTTAGACTCCCAACGGACCTTGACAATGGGGATGCGGCTACGCTTGAGTTTCTTGACTTCTCGGCCCATGATTTCCACGGGTTTTTCAACAAAGTGCATTTTCTCGTCAATACGCACTTCATCAAGAGGGATGTGGAGATTTTCGTCGGCTAGACACTTTTTCAAATTAGATACATGAAAGGTCGGATGAACGTTGTTGAGTTCTGAAGGAAGATCGAGTTTGTAGGCCACTTTTCCTACCCTTTCGAGTATCTTGAATGGACCCACATATCGAGGTGCAAGTTTTCCTTTCTTTCCAAATCGGACTACGCCTTTCCAAGGTGATACTTTTAGGAGAACCATATCCCCAACTTGAAATTCCAAGGGTTTTCGTCTTTTATTGGCATAGCTCTTTTGCCGACTCCTTGCTACTCGAATGTTGTCACGGATAAGAGAGATTTTATCGGTGGTCTCTTGGATAAGTTCGGGACCGGTGATTTGTGCTTCACCAATTTCGTTCCAACAAATCGGTGAACGACATTTCCGTCCATAAAGAGCCTCAAACGGTGCCATGTTAATACTTGTGTGGTAGCTGTTGTTGTAGGAAAATCCAATCAGTGGTAGGTGAGAATCCCAATTGCCACCAAAGTCAATGACACAAGCTCTAAGCATATCCTCGAGAGTTTGGATTGTTCGCTCGGTTTGTCCATCAGTTTGAGGATGGTAAGCCGTACTTAAATCCAAACGAGTACCAAGCGCAGATTGTAATGATTGCCAAAATCGGGAAGTAAAACGCGAATCACGATCGGAGATGATGTTCAAAGGGGTTCCGTGACGACTCACAATTTCATCAATGTAGATCCGAGCCAATTTCTCGACTCGATAGTCCTCACGAATAGGCAAGAAATGAGCAGACTTTGTAAGTCGGTCGATAATAACCCAGATACTATCGTGCCCACTAGAAGTGCGTGGGAGTTTGGTGATGAAGTCCATAGCAAGGTTCTCCCACTTCCACATGGGAATTTCAGGTTGTTCGAGGAGACCGGAAGGCTTCTGGTGTTCGGCCTTCACTTTAGAACAAGTTAGGCATTTTGCCACAAAGAGGGCAATATCCTTTTTCATGCCGGGCCACTAATATTGCTGACGGAGACCCATGTACATCTTATTAGCTCCGGGATGTACTGAATATCGAGTTTTGTGGGACTCGTTCATAAAAAATATACGAAGATCGTCGCGATCGGGAACCCAGATACGGTCCAAGTAATACAATAGACCGTTGGCTTTGGTTTCTAGCAAGAGTTCTACGCCACATGCCATCTCTTGATACATGTTTCCCTCGGTAACCGAGGTGTGTTGTGCTTTGAGAATACGTGCTTGGATATCGTTATGAATATGAACACTATGAAGCATGATACGTTCTTTACGACTTAAGGCGTCGGCTACAACGTTTGCCTTACCGGGGTGGTAGCGGATCTCACAGTCGTAGTCGTTTAGAAGTTCAACCCATCGCCGTTGCCTCATATTAAGCTCTTTTTGATTGAAAATATGTTGGAGACTTTTGTGGTCGGTGAAAACCACGCATTTGGTGCCATATAGATAGTGTCTACAAATTTTCAAGGCGAAAACGACTGCACCAAGCTCGAGATCATGGGTCGTATAGTTCTTCTCATGGACTTTGAGTTGACGTGATGCGTATGCAATTACTTGACTGTCACACCCCAACCGACGGCGGAATCATTTGGGCGGGACATGTAGACTGTTCATGAGCTCAAGGTTGACTAAATTGTAATATGTTAAATCCATTTCCATTCAAACCATCATGAAACAAGTTCAAAGTACATAATGAGATACAACTTGTTTTTGAATTAAAATTAACTAAGTCCAAAGCCTATGTCTTGATCAAAACTCCTATGATAGTACCTGAAACATGAATAAAATAAGGTCAACTAAAAAGTTGGTGAGTATAACACAGGTTTGTATATAGATAGCATATAGTTTGTAAAACAAATCCTTACATTACATGATAAATAAGACATTTATGGGGAGCAGCTATTGTGTAACCAAGTACAATAAAACCTTTGTAACTAGCATGCAAATTGTGTTGTCGGTATCAATCACCTCAACACGGTGGGTTTGTCAGACTCAATAGATCTATCATTGAAAACCGTCGGCTTGAATAGTTAATGATTGCACATAAATCGCACACAAAAGTTAGCACAAATAGCACTCGGGCATAAAGCTCAAATTGCACACATGAATGTAAATAGAATTTGTACTTGTGTTGTTTGTGTAAATGTAAACATGTAATTTGTATATAGTTCATGTTTCACCCCAAAAGTGTAAAAGAATAAAAGGGGCTGTGAAATACTCACCTGAATCAAGAGTGTAGCTAGCACGAGATACTAGATAGTAATGTGATCCTTGTATTGCACAATGTTAACCTAGAGTGTAATGTATATTGCATTAATAATGCACAATAGTCTAAGTCTAAGTCTAAGGTTGAATTGGATAAAGTTAGTGATTGGTACTTGAAAGTATTGTATAAAATTGAAGATTTGAAATGAATATTTTTAGAATATTTTAAATAAGGTTTGAGTTTGAAATAATTAAATAAGTAAATTAGATAATTATTGTTTATGAAAATGATGTAAGTATTAGATGTATTTAAGTATAACTAAATAGATGCTTTTGTATAAATCAAATAAATAATTATTACTCTATTCATTTATTTATAAAGTGTAACTTAGACATTAAAATATTATTAAGTGTAGGGTTTATAAATTAAATGTTGGACTTTAAATAATTCTTTTTTATTTTAAGATTAAACATATGATCTTTTCTAAATAAAGATAATACAGATTTTTAAATTTAATTACTTTTATTTTAAAAACAACTCTGGAATATTAATTGTTTTAAAAATATAAAAATATAAACATTATGCCAACACACACGACCGTGCCAGGGAAGGGCACGATCGTGCTTGGTCGGGCGCGACCGTTCTGGACAGGGCGCGACCGGGTCTAGCCAACGAGCATGACTAGGTCTGAGCAGGAGGCACGACCGCGTCTCCCGAGGCACGACCGCGCTAGATGATTAGCGCGACCGTGTCTCTTTCAAAACATGAACGAATTGAATGATTTTTATATTTATAGAACTGGAATGCATAGGGCTTTCATTAACAAGGTTCTTATGAGTCTTTTGGTACAGGTTAATTGTGTTTAAAACATGGTTTAGAACCGGATTCGGTTAAACTATTTTAAATGAAAATACGGTTTCGGGTTCGAGTAGATTTCGATATTGAAAGCCGAAATTGAATTAGGGCTTTTGATCTAAAGAATAAATAGATAGTTTAGAAGGTTTCGATTACCCTGCAAGACGATGAATTGATGGCCTAGGGTAGGGACGATTTCCGACGATGACAGGAGTGGTCTCCGGTGCCTTCTGCTGCAACTCCGACCGCTTCAATGGCTTCGGGTGTCCCAGAGAGGGTAGTATATCGTATAGTGATGGATTGCTCGAGAGCATTCGGATTGTAGAGAGGATTTGTTGCCTTGAGATAAAATCCTTTGAGGCTAAACGAATTCTGGATTAATTGGTCGTAAAGGGAATAATTGGTAGTATTATTTTCTTGGTTAATGAGAATAAAACGTAAAACGGTTTTGAATTCAAACGATCGGGTGATTAAAGTCACAATTACGTTTCAACTGGTACGCAGGCGCGACCGTGCCAAGATAGGCGCGACCGTGCCTAGACACCGGACGCGATCGTTCCGAAGCAAGTCGCGCGACCGTGCCGAAACACTTGGCGCGACCGTGCCAGGACGAGACGCGACCGTGCTTACCTAGGGTTTCTTGATATTTTTCAACTTTAGTCCTTGTAACTTTAGTTTTGACGTGTTTGTATAAAATAGTTACTTGTATAGAGATTAATTGCGTATAACTGAGTAAAACTTGCGGATTTGTATTGAGTCATTGCATTTAATTTATGGAGAAAGATATAATAAGACAATGTACGAGAATTTGGTTTAAAATGCGTTACATTGAATTGAAATACGAATTACTAAAAATTAGAAATGTTACAGTCTCCCCATGTTAAGGGAATTTCGTCCCGAAATTTAACTAATGGAGGCTGCAAAATCGAGAAGGAGGAGGGAGTTTTTGATTCTCGGTGAATTTTGATTGTTGGGTTCTGGGGAGTGTAACCGTTGACATAGCTTAGGCCTGATACTCAAAGTTGTATACGAAGGTGGTAATGAAATTTGTTTTAAGATGAATTTAAGGAGGAGACTGTCGAATAGAAATTTTGAATTCTTCATGTGAGATGTATTATTTAGAATGAGTTTAATGAGATTTTGAAATCTAAAGTTTGTGTAAGATATAGTCTAATAGGCTCAAAGTTGCTAGCGGGTAAGAGGTTTCATAAACACTGGTTTCGGTCAAAACTTCACGTGACACAAACAACGCTACTCATGATAATATGTTAGGACACTTATATATAGGAAGTACCATCGGCGTATCCACCATGCCCTTGTCACATTACATCAGTTTCGTTGTTACACATCATGATAAGTTTCAGATCACAACACACGACAACATTTCACTATAGTTTCCATGCGCTGATTTGTATAATTCCGTGTGCACCCGTAATTATTCAAATCCTCGTAGGGTCCGTATAGATCGTTTTCATTGTGTGCGGGTAAGGGGGGCACCATTTCACTATGATCACGTCTATTGTTTACACATAAAAAGTCGCTAACAAGTAACTAAGTCCCTAATCAGGTCAGTTCGCAACTAAAGAGTAGTAAAGTAGTAACACTTAAAGTTTCTTAGTTTGCTCGTGTTTGAACAAGAATACGTCAAACCCCGAGTCGTTTCAATGTATTATGGTCTTCAACTTTGGTGTACAAAGTGCATGACCATGTCTTGTGTATAATGTAATCAATCCATTGCAATAGTTGTAAGCAAATTTTGTTTCGAGTATATAGTAAGCACACAAGTCTCATGTATGATCTAGTGTCACGTAGTTTGTAATCAAATAGGTCTCATATATAGCGTAAATAATTTAGTGTCTTGTATTTTGTAAATCAATAAACTCTAATGTGTAATGTAAACAACATGGTATTATGTGTATTGTAGGAAATGGATCTCTTGTATAGTGTTAGCAACTTAGCATCATGTATTTTGTATAATGTACACCGTTTAGTATAAAGTGCTTTGTAACAAAATGAGTTTCATGTATAGTGTGGTCAATCTAGAACTATGTATCAATGACGCAATTCTTATGTATCACATATATTGCAAACAATTAAGTTTCGTGTATCATGTGCTCAAACCAGTAGTATGTGTATTGCAATTAAACATGTTTCGTGCATTACGTGATTAATCGAGCAAATTGTGATTTGTAGGCAAATTAGTTTCATGTATTATGTAATTTGTGTAGCATTGGATATATTGAGAATAATTGAGTTTTATGTACCATAAGATTGCATTGAATATATTGTGAACGTGAGTATTGAACTTCGCGTGCGATGTGTACTAACGGGTTTTGCATGTGTTCGAGTGCTGCGGACAAACGTGTTGTTTGGCGTTCCTGCATAATGTGGTAGTTAGGTTCAAGTCCTCAAATCTCATTGAGGTTGGTGGGAAAGGTTAACGTTTACGCGGTATGGATCGTCTTTTGAAGCGTCAAGTGAAAGGTAACGAGGAGGTTTTGGAAATATTCGGGAATTTGTGTTTACAATTACGGGTCTTTGTTTGAACATAGAAAGTGGAAGATTGTTCTTGGTTGTAGATATATAAAGTAGTGAAATCATTGAATCGTATATTTTAAATGAATATGAAATTTTATGAGAAAATATTTTTAATTTAAAATTTCAACTATTGGTTAAACAAGTAGTAGTATATTAATTTAGCCAAAGTTTAGAAATATTTACTTTAATGAATATAAATCGTAATTATTTATCAGTTTTAAAAAGATATATATTTTTATAAAATTGATTGCATTAATTTTCCTTATTAGGTGAAAAAGTTTTATGGGAAATTTATGTTTTTGATATTATCTAAAAATTCGTTAAACATTTTGTTTAAACAAGATAATGAGGTTTTGTTTAAATCATAAAATAGGATGATTTAGTTAATGAAAGAGATTGTTGGTAATGTACTAAACCATGTTGAATGAAAGAAGTGATGTTTGGGAAAATTTGATGGGAATATAACAGGTGTAATTTACGCCCCACTGGTCAAATCAATGAACAATAACTGTAAAGTTGAAATATATGGAATTGATCGAATGCTGAAATGTTAAACATTATTCAAAACATAGGGAAATGGTTCTCAAATCGAAAATTTAAAGAAAATCAGTAGAAGCTTCTTCTAACGTCTCTGGTAGTTTTTCACTAGGAAGAAGATAATCGCCAAGCTGAGCACCGCTATGGTCACTCGAGTAGTAGATCTGGCTTCAGCCCTGGCGGTCTCCGTGCGGTGTTCTTGTACTTCCTTTTCGAGGATGGAGAGTAACTCCTTTTGGTACCCTAATTGGTTTGCTAGGCTATCCATTCTTTGTTTTTGCAAGTCGTGTATCACTCCCTGCTCTATCCTTTGCCTCTCAAATTCTGAATTCCTTACATATTGATGGAAGTCATTGGTTGGAATTCCCATTACACCAGGGGGTGCCATGGTATGCCTTACCCAAGGGTTAGGAAGGTACGGGTCGGGCATTAGGTATGGGTCTCTTAGTGGGGGTGGTAATTGATTGTGGAGGTGAGGTGTATGATATGGGTTTATGGGTACGGGAGATCCAGGTGTTTGAAGTCTCGGGTCGGTGTTCCTAATCCAGTCCGCCCTTACATCAAACCTTGGCCTAGTAGCTGGGGGTGTTGGTGACCGGTACACGGGTGTCTCAGTGTCTTCTTCCCAATCAGATTCTGATCCAGGACGGTAAACCGGGGAGGGAGGAGGGTAGGAGTCCATGTCTAGCAGAAAAACAATGAAAAAGTTGTAAATGATAATGAAATATAAAGTGTCAAATATAGAAGTTCTTATGGGTTTTAGAGTTTGACTAGTCATAACGCCGAACCTTCACGATAGTATTTTAGAAATACACTTGACCTATAAGTAATGTATCCCTAAGGAGAATTCCCAGGAAAGAGGGGTGGGTCACTAAGACACACTTAAGTACCCTATCTTTCCTTAGCCAGAATTCCTCATGGGATTACACACTCTTCCAGCCATCATGTATTAATAATACTATTGTTGGGCTCATGGTTATGATGGGAATTGTTGTGGACTGGGCTTTGAGGCCCAAAGGTAAGGTTTATGCATTTCAGCGGGCTTCTTCTTCTTAGGGAATAGATGGGCTTCTTAGTTTATTATTGGTGGGAATTAGGCCCAATAGTTTAAGTCTTTGCTAAAAAAAAGTGATGGTATCATGTATGTGAGTCCAATGGTGTATGAATAATTCGGTGTGTATGTGTGTGTGTTGAACTTAGGGTAGTACTTTAAATAAATCTAATAGGTAGAAATAAATAGTAGAAAAGTTGTCAAGTAATGTGTCACATCGACTATTGAGTGTTGTATCATTGAATGTAATTATATAGTATAACATGTAAAATATTTGCATAGAAAGTAATCATATAGCATGTAGGTGGTAATGAGTGTAAGCACAAGAGTTATCAAGTAGTGTGACACATAAGTCATTATGTATTGTGTCATGTAGTGTAATTACTTATAATAGCATATAAAAATACTTGCACAAGAATTTCTAATGTAACATGTAGTAACATGGCATTGTATGGGTGCCCTAAAGTTATAGTCTAGGTCAAGAGTGTCTAATAACCTAGTTCCCTATAACCAAGGCTCTGATACCAATCTGTCACACCCCAACCGACGGCGGAATCATCGGGGCGGGACATGTAGACTGTTCATGAGCTCAAGGTTGACTAAATTGTAATATGTTAAATCCATTTCCATTCAAACAATCATGAAACAAGTTCAAAGTACATAATGAGATACAACTTGTTTTTGAATTAAAATTAACTAAGTCCAAAGCCTATGTGTAGCATGTCTTGATCAAAACTCATATGATAGTACCTGAAACATGAATAAAATAAGGTCAACTAAAAAGTTGGTGAGTATACCACAGGTTTGTGTATAGATAGCATATAGTTTGTAAAACAAATCCTTACATTACATGATAAATAAGGCATTTATGGGGAGCAGCTATTATGTAACCAAGTACAATCAAACCTTTGTAACTAGCATGCAAATTATGTTGTCGGTATCAATCACCTCAACAAGGTGGGTTTGTCAGACTCAATAGATCTATCATTGAAAACCGTCGGCTTGAATAGTTAATGATTGCACATAAATCTCACACAAAAGTTAGCACAAATAGCACTCAGGCATAAAGCTCAAATTGCACACATGAATGTAAATAGGATTTGTACTTGTGTTGTTTGTGTAAATGTAAACATGTAATTTGTATATAGTTCATGTTTCACCCCAAAAGTGTAAAAGAATAAAAGGGGCTGTGAAATACTCACATGAATCAAGAGTGTAGCTAGCACGAGATACTAGATAGTAATGTGATCCTTGTATTGCACAATGTTAACCTAGAGTGTAATGTATATTGCATTAATAATGCACAATAGTCTAAGTCTAAGTCTAAGGTTGAATTGGATAAAGTTAGTGATTGGTACTTGAAAGTATTGTATAAAATGGAAGATTTGAAATGAATATTTTTAGAATATTTTAAATAAGGTTTGAGTTTGAAATAATTAAATAAGTAAATTAGATAATTATTGTTTATGAAAATGATGTAAGTATTAGATGTATTTAAGTATAACTAAATAGATGCTTTTGTATAAATCATATAAATAATTATTACTCTATTCATTTATTTATAAAGTGTAACTTAAAATTAAAATATTATTAAGTGTAGGGTTTATAAATTAAATGTTGGACTTTAAATAATTCTCTTTTATTTTAAGATTAAACATTTGATCTTTTCTAAATAAAGATAATACAGATTTTTAAATTTAATTACTTTTATTTTAAAAACAACTCTGGAATATTAATTGTTTTAAAAATATAAAAATATAAACATTCTGCCAACACACACGACCGTGCCAGGGAAGGGCACGATCGTGCTTGGTCGGGCGCGACCGTTCTGGACAGGGCGCGACCGGGTCTAGCCAATGAGCATGACTAGGTCTGAGCAGGAGGAACGACCGCGCTGGAAGTTGACACGACCGCGTCTCCCGAGGCACCACCGCGCTAGATGATTAGCGCGACCGTGTCTCTTTCAAAACAGGAACGAATTGAATGATTTTTATATTTATAGAACTGGAATGCATAGGGCTTTCATTAACAAGGTTCTTATAAGTCTTTTGGTACATGTTAATTGTGTTTAAAACATGGTTTAGAACCGGATTCGGTTAAACTATTTTAAATGAAAATACGGTTTCGGGTTCGAGTAGATTTCGATATTGAAAGCCGAAATTGAATTAGGGCTTTTGATCTAAAGAATAAATAGATAGTTTAGAAGGTTTCGATTACCCTGCAAGACGATGAATTGATGGCCTAGGGTAGGGACGATTTCCGACGATGACAGGAGTGGTCTCCGGTGCCTTCTGCTGCAACTCCGACCGCTTCAATGGCTTCGGGTGTCCCAGAGAGGGTAGTATATCGTATAGTGATGGATTGCTCGAGAGCATTCGGATTGTAGAGAAGATTTGTGGCCTTGAGATAAAATCCTTTGAGGCTAAACGTAATGGGAAGATTAATTGGTTGTAAAGGGAATAATTGGTAGTATTATTTTCTTGGTTAATGAGAATAAAACGTAAAACGGTTTTGAATTCAAACGATCGGGTGATTAAAGTCACAATTACGTTTCAACTGGTACGCAGGCGCGACCGTGCCAAGATAGGCGCGACCGTGCCTAGACACCGGGCGCGATCGTTCCGAAGCAAGTCGCGCGACCATGCCGAAACACTTGGCGCGACCGTGCCTGGACGAGACGCGACTGTGCTTACCTAGGGTTTCTTGATATTTTTCAACTTTAGTCCTTGTAACTTTAGTTTTGACATGTTTGTATAAAATAGTTACTTGTATAGAGATTAATTGCGTATAACTGAGTAAAACTTGCGGATTTGTATTGAGTCATTGCATTTAATTTATGGCGAAAGATATAATAAGACAATGCACGAGAATTTGGTTTAAAATGCGTTACATTGAATTGAAATACGAATTACTAAAAATCAGAAATGTTACATTGACCTCGTTGCATAAGAACACAACCAAGACCTTGGTTGGATGCATCACAATAAACGACAAAGTCGTCATTGCCACTAGGAAGAGTTAGAATAGGAGCATTGCAGAGCTTGTGCTTGAGAGTTTGAAAAGCTTCCTCTTGCTTGGGTCCCCACTCGCAAGATTTACCTTTATGAGTCAAGGCAGTGAGCGGAACCGCAATCTTGGAGAAATTTGAGATGAAGCGACGATAGTAACCTGCTAGTCCAAGGAATGAACGAATCTCGGTAGGAGTCTTAGGAGTACTCCAATTCTTTACCGCCTCGATCTTTGCCGGGTCCACATGAATTCCCTTATCGTTGACTATGTGTCCCAAAAATTGAACCTCCTTTAGCCAGAATTCACACTTGGAGAACTTGACATATAGTTGTTCTTTCTTCAAGAGTTCCAAAATCAAACGAAGATGTTGTTCATGCTCCGCTTTCGTTTTAGAATAGATGAGAATGTCGTCAATGAATACGATCACGAACTTGTCCAAATAAGGTTTGCATACACGGTTCATGAGGTCCATGAAGACCGCAGGTGCATTAGTCAAACCGAATGGCATGACCATGAACTCGTAGTGACCATATCTAGTCTGAAAGGCAGTCTTCGGAATGTCTTCATCGAGAACACGAAGTTGATGTTACCTAGAACGAAGGTCAATCTTGGAGAAACATGTTGAACCTTGAAGCTGATCGAAAAGATCGTCGATACGGGGTAAAGGATAACGGTTCTTAATTGTAAGCTTGTTGAGTTCACGATAATCGATGCACATTCGAAACGATCCATCCTTTTTCTTCACGAACAGTACGGGAGCACCCCAAGGTGAATGGCTCAGGAGGATGAATCCTTTGGATGAGAGTTCTTGTAATTGACTTGCAAGCTCTTGCATCTCGGAAGGTGCAAGACGATAGGGGGCTTTTGCCACGGGAGTTGCCCCGGGCACAAGGTCGATACGAAACTCCACTTGTCTAGTGGGAGGAAGACCAGGTAAATCCTCGGGGAATACCTCAGGAAAAACTCGAATGATTGGAATGTCTTGCAACTTCTTACCCTTGTCTTTCATGTCAACTATGTGGGCCAAGAAGGCAACGTACTTTTTCCGCAAGTACTTTTGTGCCAATGTGCAAGACATGATTTGAAGACCACGACACGGTTTTTCACCGAAAATAACTAACGTGTCACCCGAAGGGAGAGGTATACGAATGCACTTTTCGTATAAAATAACCTCGGCATGGTGCTTGGATAACCAGTCCATGCCAATTATAATATCGAAGCTTCCCAATTGCATTAGAAGGAGATCAACGGAGAATTCATGACTATTAAGCTCGAGATTGCAGTCGCGGATAACATAATTTATAGTAATAGATTTTCCGTTTGCTATCTCCACGGAATAAGAATTGTCAAGTTTCGTTCTTTGTTTAGCAAGTCGAGATTCAAAGGTAAGAGATACAAAGCTCCTATCGGCACCGGTATCAAATAAAACAGATGCATAATGATTGTTTACGAGAAACGTACCGTTTATCACGTCATTGTTTGCTTGAGCCTCATTAGCGTTTATGTTAAACGCTCGTCCTTGAGGACCACCTTGATGATGAAGTTTTGGGCATCGGTCACGGAAATGGTTTGGGTCTCCACATTCGTAACATGCCCGACCATTGAGAGGTGCCGGATAGATTGGGTGGTTGGCTGGAGCAGCTTGATGGACGGGAGGACGAGTACGGCAAGTAGTGACCATGTGTCCATATCGTCCGCAGCTTGAACACAATCGGCATGGTAGGTTGGCAGGATGATGGTACTTGCAGGTCTGACATTGGGGATTCGGGCCCTGATAAGTTTTCGGGTTTTGACCCAAAGGGGCCGCTTGAATAGCAGGCACAACGGGAGTTACGGCTGCGAAGTTTCGACCCTTTCGTTTCTTGTTGCGGTTAGAAGACTCGGGTTTTACATCTTTGACGGCCGCAAGAGTAGAAACAACCTTCTTGGAACCCTTTCTTGTTAAGGTTCCAGCTTTGACATGGTTGTCGGATAGTGTAGCAGATAGACGGATAGCAGCTTCGAGTGTAGGAGGATTGCTTCCTAGCACAACATCTTGAATTTGCATAGGCAGGCCGCCTATGTATTTTTCAATCCCCCGAGCAAGGGGAGTGATCATATGAGGCACCAGCAGACTTAGCTCTTGAAACCGGGTGGTGTAGGCCAGATTATCCCCGTTGTCTTGGGCAAGATCCCAAAACTCAGCCTCGAGCTTCCTCATTTCATTCCGAGGACAAAATTCATCAGTCATGGCCTTCTTCAGATCATCCCATGATAAGGATGTAGCAACCTCAGCACCACGAGTGCGTTTCTCACCGTTCCACCAGGTGAGGGCTCTCTTTTGGAGTACACTTGTGGCATAACGAACCCGGAGATTATCGGGATAGTCACTGTTTAGGAATGTGCTTTCCATGCTTTCAAACCATTGCAGTAGTCCGGTAGCACCTTCAGTACCAAAGAATTTTGTAGGATTGCACGAGTTAAAGTGCTTAAACGTGCATTGAGGCGGGTTGGTACCACCGTTTCCTTGGATGTTGTGAGACCCGTTACTGTTGTTATTTGCTTGGGTCATTTTCCCTACCAGCTGGGCAAGAAGAGTAGCAAGATCCGGGTTGGAAGTGCTAGAGTTTGCACGTCGAGGAGGCATTCTAACACCATAAGAAAAGACAATGATATTTTAGATAGGATGGATATATATGAGTTATAGTGGGAAATAATGTAAGCAGAAAAGCGGGATTCATCATGACGCGTGCCAGTGCATGTGTATTTATTCAAAGTTGATGGGGGAAACTAAGCCATCTATTCCGGATAGAACATGATGTTATAGATCATTATTCGCGTAATAGGAATTGCCGGGACTTGCATGCATTACAAATCGTTATTACGTGTGCACCCGTAATAATGATTTGCTTTGCATGTTCGTCTAGTTCTTCCTATCTTGCTATAATGTCCCCAAATTTTGAGTTTAAGTTCGGATCGTATCTTTGCGAATACATTGACTTATCAATGTTAAATAATTCCTCAAAACTTTCAAGGAGACATGCTTTAGCCTATAGGTAAACACTCACTTCAGGAATTCCCAGGAAAGCATACGGGTCCGTTTATTTGGATTTATACGAAATGCTTTCCTAGACAGAAAACCCAATGTATAGGTGTCACCCTTCCAGATTGCACATGTCCTTTACTGGTTTCAAGAAATTAAGTCGTTGACGAGATTTTCAATATTTTAATAGATTCGAGAGTATGAGTATAAAATGTGTAGAAATGTTGTAAATAGTATGGAAAGAGTATGGATAAGGATGGGTAGTGTATTTGTTTGCATATGTTTATTTGTCAAATGTGTATGTAAAGTATGTATCGTATGTTTAAAGCCTTGTATGTATGTGTATAAGTCTCATGCACCAAACTTGGGGAAATTCAAATAATACCTAACTACAAATAATTCACATAGCAGATAATCATTTTGCACGTAACACATAAAAGGGAGTCCTAGGGTTATAGTCTAGGTCATTGTGTCTAATAACCTAATTCCCTATAACCATGGCTCTGATACCAATCTGTCACACCCCGACCGATAGCGGAATCATCGAGGCGGACAATGGAATGATTGTTCATAAGCACATGATGACTAAAATGTTGCATAATTCATTAGTTAAATTTAAAGACAACATAGATCTAAATACAATACATTACAAATAACCTAGTCTAGTTCAAAACATTGATTTATTTAACTAGGTCCATAGTTCTTAAGTGGAGAAATCTTCGACAAGTAGTCACATATCCAAACCTGAAACATCATTTAAATCAAGTGTCAACTAAAAAGTGGGTGAGTACATAGGATTAGTAATTCCGGTAAATAGTAATTGTAAATCATTTTGCAACTCATTGTTTATCTTGTTAAACAAAGTATATATGATGTATCATTTATTTAATCACAATTCAAACCGAGTTTGATGCGCTTGAACAGAGCACAACAGCTAAGTCCGGTATGTTTGAATATAGTTACCCACTATATCCGATATGTTTGAATATAACACGCGGTTATATCCGAGTATGCAGTAATAAACACCCTAACCGGGTGGGCTGGTCAGGCACAATAGATCTATCAATATTACAGTTGGTTGCCTTGTGTTTAAATGTATGTACATCCCAAGAATAAGCATATAGTCTCATGTATAACACGTATAAACAATGTGAGTAGCATGTATAATGTTTCACCCCAAAAACGTAATAAAATGTAAAATAGGGCTATGTAACTCACCTTGCAAACGGGTATTTTTCCACGCGTGTAGGTGATAAAGAAGTTGAAGTCTAAGCACGTTGAAACCCTATGTAGATAAATGGGTATTATTGTATGTTTACATGTGCGCATTAGTATTTAATTGTGTATAAGTTTATAATAACATTTCTTAGTGTTATTTGCATAAAAGTTGGTCCAGATTTACTTGAAATTACTGATTTGATCGAAATTGTTTATAGTTGTGACAGGTATCGAAACCGTGTTCAATCGAAACTACTAGTTTCGATTGACCATTTACAAGTGATACACAGAACTGTCAAAACTACTATCTATCGAAACTACTAGTTTCGATTGACCATTTACAAGTGATACCCAGGCTGTCGAAACTACTATCTATCGAAACTACTAGTTTCGATTAACTATTCACTCAATCGAAACTAAGTAGTTTAGTTTCGATTGACCATTTACTCAATCGAAACTAACTAGTTTAGTTTCGATTGACCATTTACTCAATCGAAACTAAGTAGTTTCGATGGCCCAGACTTTAGAAAATAAAACATTAATTTTTTTTAGAACAATAGTTCGTCCGGTAATCGATGGTTTGGAGTCGTGACTTCGATTGGTTCAGCTTGTCTTATGATAACAGAAGGTAAAGAAACAAAGTTGAGGATTCTTACGCGGTCGCAAAGGGGCTGGACGGTAGAGTCTTAAATCCGAGAATGTCCAGAATGAGAATCGAGCTCCTGGGTGGGATTAGCCTCTACAACCTTGGTCACAGCTTCACACAGAGATGGCGATTGTAATGGTGCCTTCAATTTGAAGTGAGATTGGGTGGAGGAGGGGCAGCGAGCTCGTGCAGGTGCGGTAATGGCTTTTTATAGCCGAGCTCGATCCTGATAATGAGACAAGCAATTGAGCATGTCCCGACACTCGTCTGGACGAGACGAAGCTGTCGAGCCATCTTGCAGGCATGGGGGGTTGACTGTCGGGCTTGAATTCGGGCGTGGGTTCTCGGCCACCAACAGGATCAGACGATCCGTATGTTGGGGAGACCAATCCGTCGGGGCCTTTTGTTCGCGAGGGAGAGACGAGGTCAGACAGGCCTTTGGCGGCTGTTGAGGTGCAGGGAACAGCCCTGTCGGGGTGTTCGCCGGAAAAATGCTTTACCCGCCGGACCAAGGAACATGGTGACCGGAAAGTCGATTTGGAAATTGGCAGATTTGGTCCTTGTAGTTTGGTTTTGATTTAATTCGGCCCCGGAGATAATTACGGATGAGTCCTTGTAGTTTTATTTGTACAGAAATAGTCCCTCAACTGATTTTAGCTTAAAACCTTTTAGTTTTAAAAGTTTCAAAACAACCCCTTCACTTTTATAAAAAAATTAATTTAATTTCTTTTAATTTTTAAATATATCTTATAAACTTATATTATTATTATAAATATATTTTCATAAAAGTTAATTATTATTTAGATAGATTATCATATTTATGTTATGAACCTTTTAAATTTAGATTTATATAAAATTTAAAACTTATAAAATTTTGATTATTTTTAAATCCATAAAATATATATATATATATATATATATATATTTTGTAAATAAAAACACTTGCATTTCATTTAATAGAAAATGATTACATGATATATATTACAAATGCCTGAATAAAAATCTGAAATGTCACATAAAACCGTACGAGCCCCTAACCATTCCACGTATACCGAAACATGATGGGACCAATTTTATGTAACTACAAAAGCCACTTCTACATATGGTAGGTAAAGATTGGGTGTCATTGTCGTAGGGTCTCCAATTAAGCTGTTAAAAAATACTATAGTTAAAAAAACACTTTGTTTCATATAATTAAAAAAAAAAGATTTCCAACAGTAACATACCTCGTCCTCTTGTACAAAATTTAGTTGAGACCGGTGTATTCTCAAGACGTGTGAAGCAACATCCGTGTAACTCTATTGCCCACGCCACCTTTAAAACAATTAAAAAAAATATAAGAATAAATTAAATTAGAAGGTAAAAGTAAAAAAAAAAACTACTAAAATACTTGAAATTGTATGTTAACATACTTTGCACCGTATGGAAGATCATACGAGAGCTCCCTTTCGATTCGCGGTGACATAAAACATATCCTAGTCCATACCCATAGTTGCAATACGCGTACACCGGGCCACCAATGTGTTTAGCACCAGCCATGGTTGCTCTACACAAGTTCCTATACAAAGATTCTAAACGGCACTTCTCCAACTTAGTCAGCCACATTCTAATTATTTGTAAGTGGTTTAAATAAATCAGAGAAACCAAGTTGTTGGAAGAATCACAAAATAATGTGCCACCACATAAAAAGAATGACACATCATGCACGTTGTATGCACTACAACTCTGATCATGAAGATGGGATTTGATTTGATTTAAAATACAACTTAACTGTATGAATATACTCTTTATATCTCCCGGTTGAGAAATAATCCTTAACATAGTGTGACATCTATAAAACATTCCCTATCAGTCATCATCCGTTCTACACCGTTAACGACATCACCCTCTATTTGTAAACCCAACAACACATAAATATCTTGTAGAGTCACAGTAACTTCACCAAATCAAGTGAAACGTGTGGGTCTCCGTGTGACATCCGTCAATTTTCCGTTAATCCCGTTAATCCAAATCCAGTTATCTAGTAACTCAGTTAACGCAAATCAAACCCCAAGGACTAATTCTGTCAATAATCTGAACTCAAAATGCAGGGACTAGTTCTGCTAGGGGTGCAAACGAGCCGAGCCGAGCCCGAGCTTGACTAGGCTCGAGCTCGGCTCGTTTAACTTACTGTGAGCTCGAGCTCGAGCTCGGGTCGATTCGAGCTCTAATTTTGAAGCTCGGGCTCGGCTCGTTGGTAGCTTTACAAGCTCGAGCTCGGCTCGAGCTCGGCTCGTTTATTATATATTAATTAATTTATATATATTTATAATTATTTTTATATAAATTTTATTATAGTTTTTATATATAACATAATACATATTATTTAATTATATTTATCTTAATTTTATATATACTAATTATTATTATTATTTTATAAATATATATTAAATATATTAAAAACATTATATAAATAAAAGGCTCGTTAAGGCTCGCGAGCCGGCTCGAGCTCGATAAGTGAAGCTCGGGCTCGGGCTCGTTTAATAAACAAGCTTATTCTTAGGCTCGAGCTCGTTTAAGCTCGGCTCGTTTCGAGCTTTTTAACGAGCCGATCTCGAGTAGCTCGCGAGCAGCTCGGCTCGTTTGCACCCCTAAGTTCTGCCAAGTCCCAAAACTTGATTTGTTGACTCTCAAAGTCAAAATCAATTCAAATGGATTCTGTTGACTTTTAAAAAGTCAAAATCATGACTTTTGATCATAAATCCATGAGTAATAACCAAATGTGATTCAAATTCGTAACTGAATATCATGTTATAACAATAATCGATTGTCATTAGGGCCTTAATCACTATCATTACGTCGAATTAAACTCGTTAATGGCAACCCAAACTGAAACCGTCGACCCCATTAACTAAAACATGGAAATCGATCAAATCCATTCACCATTCTGAAATCAAACGCTATGCACACCTCATTCTCACATCTCAAAAGCAATTGCACGTTCTATTTTGGTCAGAATTGCAGCCAAAGACTCCGGCGACCAAACCCGTCGAACTCGGAAACCCATTTTCTCGATCTCCATCAATTCGACGTCCATTCCAGTAATTAAACGTATCCACAGCTTCGTTTTCATCCATACATTGAAAGCCCTATGATAATTGGGGCTTACAACACCGAATTAATCATAAACGAATTCTAGGGTTCATGTGATTTCGGGTTTAATCGAGTTATATCCTAGACCCGATCTCAATGCAATTGATCTGCACGAACAGACTCGCAATCTATCACTTACTGAAAGCCCCATGATTTCAATCTATAATCTTATCTGTGACATCCGGAAATTTTTATTATTATTATTATTAGCTAATTTTCGGGACGAGAATTCTTTCAACTAGGGGATGATGTGACAATCCGACTTTTCAAAATAATTTCGTTAAGTTTTCTATTAAATCTCAACTCTGTTAACCAAATCTTAGACCTTAGGGACTGATTCTGTCAACATCTAAATTCAAACAGCAAGGACCGAACTTGTAATTAACCCAATTTGATTTCTGTTGACTTTTGAAAGTCAACCCGCTTGATCTTGACTCGAATTCGAGTACCACGCCTGGAATTCGTACAAACTGATAACCGATATGCATATTAATGCCTTAATCGATCGTATGTAAAACGTCTAACACCATCATTGTCGAATTTTAAACTCAATAATAAGAATTAAAAGTGTAACCGACGAACTCAATGCTAAATCAATCAAATTCGTCCATATCAGTTATTATTCCTACGAATTGGACATCCTCATACCTTAGTCGAGTCCCTCTGAACCTCCTGCACTTTCTAAATTGGACGGATTAGCAGTCGAAGACGCCGGAGACCATCACAGTCGCAGTTGGCCGCCATTTTAGTCGAGAACCTTCAATCCATCACGCATTTTGGTAATTTCTTGTACCCACAGTTTCGTTTACACCTGTTGATTGAAAGCCCTATCATTATTAGGGCTTACAACATCGAATTGAACATGATCCCAATTCTAGGGTTCATACGAAATCGAATTTGGGGCTTTTGATTCTAGACTTGATCGTAATTCAGTTAATTCACATAGTTAGCTTCGTAATCAGTCACTCATCTAAAGCCCTATGTTTATTTTATCAAATAACATCGAATTGCTCACAACCCGTAATCTAGTGTTTGTTCTTGATTCGATTTGGGGTTTTTGATCTGGAACTCAACCAAAATGAAATTAAAGTATATGGTTAGATTCGCAATCCTCAAATCAATAAAAGCCCCATGATTCCATCGATTTATAACATCCAATTTTATCAAATCGATTTTGTATTCAAAGCTAGGGTTTCGATGTTAACTTGTGTAAATAATCGATCTTAAACTTGTTGATTTTACAATTAAACATCACCACAGGTTCGATTTTAGCCATTAAACAAAACCCCCATGAATCCAAGATCAACCGTGATCGATTTGGGTGGAATCGGGAGTGGTTTGGTTCGGTTCGCGCTAGGGGGAAGAACTCAGTGGAACTTTTGATTAAAACCCATTTGTTTAGATTATAGTCGCGATACCCTAGCGGGCGGGACTGGTTAAAGCTGTGTGCGTGTGTGGGAGAGACCCTGTTCGAGTCTCTCCACACCCTTTTGTTTTTAAAAATTGTTTTTATTATCATTTTAATATAAAATCAATACCCCATATTATTATATTAATATATTAACGTGTTTTAGCCCGGAAACCAGCCGTAGGCTTGGGTTTGGGTTGTAAACCATATTTACTATTAAAAACTCATTTATAAAATAATATTTATAATATTTTCAACCCAAAACTCCAACAAAAAATAATATATTTATATATATATATATATATATGTATATATATATATTATTTTCATCACGTTCGTAAACATTTTTGTAGCGTTTCAAAGTTATAAATAATATAATTATTCGTATTATTTACACTCGTTACATCCTCGAATAAAAATAATAAATTATTATTTTTGTCACGCAAGTTAATTGTTTACGTTACTTCGCTAAACTTAAAAATAATATAATAAATTATATTATTTTCCTAGACTTCTAGTTAACGACAAAACGCTCGAATATATTTATTATATATTATTTTGTCATTCGTCGCGTAACGTATACATCTTAATTACTAATTAAAGAATTCTTATTCCCATGGACACGTTCGTCTACTCTTGATTATTAGAGCGTTACTTTAGGACGTTCAATCTCCTGTGTTGTCGTCACATATTCCCATTGTATCCCTAATTATTATGTGTATAATTGTAGGGCATACGTAAGCCGTTGCAGGCTAACACTCGTGGTTCAAATCGTATTCTAGTGTGAACTACCTACGTCGTTCAGGTGAGTTTTCACGGTTCCTTTTTACTGTTTTATCTTGGGGGAGAAAACATGACACAAATTATTTTTGGAATATTGTATTCATATGTTATCAATGTTAAAGCTAAGCGTAACACGCTATCACTGAAAGTCCTTAACACACATCGGACCGTTAATATGGATCTTAGCGAGGTAATGTTTAGTAGTACTACTGGGTTTGACAAATCCCACCCGCGTTAGTCGCGCTAACTCGACTTGAGGTCGAACGGGTGAAATGTTAGCCTACTCACATCGCCAGAGTTGATAGACCTGACATGAGGCAAATAAACAAACAGTCAGCTTCGGTTGCGAGCGCTTAAGTAAAACATGAACATAGGTTAGCTACCTATAGACGCATATTGAATGATCAATAATCTGGTAAACGTTTATTTATATACTGAAACCTGTGAACTCACCAACCTCGTGTTGACATCTTTTCTTACATGTTTTCTCAGGTCTCTACGATAAGGAACATGTGCACATATAGGACATGCATGGGATTCTTTTTGATTGATGTTTTATTAAGTTGTTCGAACTATTTTGAATTATGTTTGGATTGGACTTTTGGACTGTTTGGGCGCGTGTGTTTTACGCATTTAATTTTCTTTACGCTTCCGCATTAAACTCTGATTGATATGATATTTTCATTTGAGTCCCATGTAGAGTCGTTCAATGTAACTAATGACTGAGATCCTGGTTTGTCACTTCCCAAAATGGTAAAACTCCGTTAGATGAAATTGGGGGTGTGACACTATAAACTTTAATCAATTCGATCCCATGTTCATAATCTAGGGTTCAGCTTTTCAATTGACTAAATTACCAATCTAAACTCGATGAGTTTGCAGTTAATTACATCCTCGGGATCTCCATACATCGATCTACAAAACCCCTATAGTTTTAAGACCAATCATGAACAAAATGGTTGGAATTGGGACTGTCTTGAATTTGGTTCGATGGGGAGGGGAGAGCACAGGCACCATCAATGTTAAAACTATTTTAATCTGAGTCCTGTTGCGATTCCCTAGCGGGCAGGAGTGGTTAAGTTGTTGATGTGATGGGGAGGAGACCCGGGTTCGAGTCCCTCTATCCCCATTCTTTTTATAAAACAGCCTTTTATATATTCTTTTTAAATAAAAATAACCCCTATATTATTATAATGATATTTAATACGTTTTAGTACCGGAAACCACCCGTAGGATTGAGATGGAATTTATAACCTATTTTAAGTGTTATTTCCATATTAAAAATAATATAAATATTTATATTATTTCCCTAACTTATTATTTAATTCACGAAAATACGCAAACAATGGTTTTAAATTCGGGAATGAGTTTATAACTCGTTTTAATTATTATTCTCACGATTCAAAATAATATGATTATTTATATTATTCGAAGTTATTTTTCTAACTCAAACAAGATACCCGAAACAATATTTTATACATTTAACTCGTGTCCGGTGACATTTGACACGTACCACACTTATTATAGTTATCAAACTAAGAATTCTTTGATTTCCGATGACGCGTTTATCTACTCATGATATCTAAGCGTGTATTAGGACGTACAATCCTACCGTGTCGTCGTCACAAAATTCCATATGTCCCTAACAATTGTAATTATAATTTTAGGGCATTCGTAGACTGTTCACAGGGTTTGCTATTGCATCCTTATGCGGTGTTATTTGCTATGCTTACACACAACTCAGGTGAGTTTCACGACCCCTTTTTACTTGTTTTCCTATTGGGGGAGAAACATGCATATACACAAATATCATTTTATTTGTTTTCTCGTTGGGAAGAAACATGCATACAAACAAAACAGTATTTTACTTGTTTCCCGTTGGGAAGAAACATGCATACAAACAAACAGTATTTTACTTGTTTCTCGTTGGGAAGAAACATGCATACAAACAAACAGTATTTTACTTGTTTCCCGTTGGGAAGAAACATGCATACGAACATACATCCATTTACTTGTCTTCCCGCCGGGGAGAGACATACACATGAACGGACATGGATCACATAGTATTTCATTACCACTTGTTTACCTAAGTGCAAACAAAGCATGCAAAGTCCTTACACACTCGGACCGTTAATATATGGAGTATAGCGAGGAAATTTGAGTAGTACTACTGGGTTTGACAAACCCCACCCGGGTTAGTCGCTCTAACTTGATTGGAAGTCTAACGGGTGTAAATTGTCCTAAACACTTGCCATTGTTGATGTTAGCAATGGCGGAAGGCACCCAAACACAAAAAGTCAGCTTCGGTTGCGAACGCTTAGAGTAACTTGTACATTGTCTAACTAGCAATAGGTGTGACTTACGTATGTGGATCCTGCAAACACTCAAACAGTTTATTTACTTGTAAACCTGTGAACTCACCAACCTTGTGTTGACACTTTTTCTTATATGTTTCTCAGGTCTCTAAGGCACATGTTGCACATTTAGGACATGCATGGAGTCCTACTATCATTTCATCCTCATGCAAACATTCAAAACAATTTACTTGTTTTATTAAACTAAACTTGGGCGCACTTGTTTTGCGCATTTATTTTCTTATTTAAACGCTTAGGCATTAACTCTGAACTTTTATGATATTACATTTATGTTCCATATAGTGTCGTTTGATGTAACTAATGACTGAGGTCCTGGTTTGTCACGCACCAAACGGTAAAACTCCGTTAGTGGAATTTGGGGGTGTGACAGATTGGTATCAGAGCCAGGTTTTAGAGAACTAGGATTGCATACTAGACTATAACCGCACACATGCATTAGTTACACGTCACAAACACTTATACATGGTACACATAGCATCTATGCATACATTGCAATGTAATACCATGCATATCACCTTCTGTTGCCGAGGGACACATCATTTTCATTGCATCATCATTCCCAGTGGCGACACTCGGGGAATCACCAGAATAACATCCACTCCCGTCCGAGGGCAGCGAGACGGAGCCTTCGGAGGAGTCACTTACACCATCATCACCTGTCAGGTTTGGTGGGCTTTCTCAGGTCCATGTTATGGATGACACTCAGCATTAGCACATGTCTCTTTGGGAGTTGGGTTCGTCGGAGACGAGTCCCTACTGTACCCACTAGCAACAATACGCCGAGTGAAGGCAGACCGTTGCACACATTATTGCAGAATCCGTTGACACGTAGATGTCATCACTTTCCCGAGCCATGGGCTCGCGTCCTTGGTCGATATTCTGTTGAGGATATATTGACCATAAAGTTGAGAACACATTGCTCGTAGCATACTCAAACCCTATCCTGACTCATTGGGAAGAACAACTACTTTGCTCCTTCATGTAACTCGTAACCATGAATTAGTTTCACTTCTCGAAGTTGCATTTCATGTGCATGTTTGTTTCATGTGCATGTTCCCATCTACAATCTGCTGGATTGGACTCTCATATTGTGTTTCAACTCGAGTGAATACCCGGATCAAACAATTCCCGACCACTCATCCTGATATGAGTCCTAATTGATCACTCATGGTTGATGAGTAAAGCTTCTCGATGACTTATCATATCTGACAACACCCTGTACTCAATAACAACCTAAAGGACATTATGACACAGGACATGGAGAACTAGGGTGAGCATGCAAAGCAAATTATCATTACGGGTGCACACGTAATAGTAATTTGAGGTGCATGTAAGTCCTGGTGAAACCTAGTGTGTGGATCAATGGTCCTAATCAGTGATTACAGACTTAAGTTTCCATTATCTGTAGAAACTCTCATAACCCACTCAATGACTAGTTGGTATCGTTAAACTCGTTCAAAAACTAATAGACGCAACTATCAGGTTGAAAATGTTTACGGACACACTGATTTATCATCAATGGAATCCATCAATGTTATTCTCACTCATGTAAGAGTATTAGTGAAATTAAGACACTCATCTACACGTGATCACAGAAACCATCTTGATTGAAACTCTAATAGAATCTCATGACAAACCTATCGACTCCAAGTATGTAAGCGGAATTTGTGTAGGTCCACATGACTCATCTGCAGACCGATCTCGTGACAGGACGTCTCGATAACACAGAGTGCGAAATCCTACCGTGTTAATGTTTGTATATGAATTGACAATAGAAACAACAGGTAAATAAACTTCTCTTTGTATTCCACAAAACATAGAGTTTACAAATTCTCAGAATACAATCGTTCAACCCCTTAGAACAGAATCTGTAAACACCTATTTATAAACACAATCACTGCAATAGGCGAACTTAACAAGTTCTCCTCAAATAGACTAGGCGAACTTAACAAGTTCACCTCAAATAGACTAGGCGAACTTAACAAGTTCACCTCACATGAGACTAGGCGAACTAGACAAGTTCGCCTCTAGCAGAACTTGTTCTAACACTTAGACAAAATCTATACAACTACATAAAAACATAAAGACAATAAGACCTAAACTATTACAAAGCTTTTGTCATACATTCTATGTCCTAACAGACTCCCCCTTGACAATAACTTGATCTTCTGTCTTTAGTCTTTATGACGAGCTCTTCCAGTTATCTGGTAATCTGCTTCCTACATGCACTCCATATCTCTGACAGATCTCCAACACTCTTTTATACTGCAATCCTTGTTCTCTCCATTCATCAATAAACATAATCTCATTCTTTCTTAACGTATCAGCATGAGTAGTATCAGCATCAGTATCTATCTTGGATTGAGCAGTATCATCAGGTGTAGTGATATCGTCAACAGAGTCCATAGAATCTGTTACTCCTTCATAAGAAAACTCAGGAATAATATCATCTTGGATGAAGTTATACGGTACATTCAGACCATCACTGCCTTCATATGTAACTTTAGGTTTACTCTTTTCTATCTCAATCTCTACAGTCTCTCCTTCTTTAACTTCATTATCCAACACATCCTCTTCAACATCATCAAATAATTTATCAATATCATTCAGACATTCTAACTTCTCAGCTTCTTCTTCTTCAGAATCAGCAAAGAATTCCAATAATAAAATTTCTTCATTCACTCTAGAATCATTCTTGGTTCCTTCAATAGTTTGTGATGTCGACTCCCCCTGAGCTCTTGATATGGGATTTACGTCAGCAGCTTATTGACGATCACCCTCAACATTACCACTAGGATCATTGTCATCATCATCCTTTCGTTGAATTAACTCAGCATGACAAGTATCATGTATCCTTAACTCCCCCTGGGTAGCTTGAGCCTGAAGGACTAACTGTCTCTGAGTATCAGTAGTCATAAGAGTATCTACCGAGTCTGCAATTCAATCACCTATGATTCAAGGAAGGTAATCCTTTCAGAATCAGAAGGCTTTGAAGTACCAGCAGAAGATTTAGAAACTGTAGGAACAGGAGTAATCACAGGAGACAGATGTTTAGATGAAGGAGGTGTAACCGGTAAGGATGCAACAAAAGTAGCGTCCTCAACACCTTGAGATGAATGTGCAGCAGCAATAAAAGCAGACATAAGCTTCTGAGCTTTTGGAACCGGATGTGCATCACTATCAGAATCCGAGCTCTCATTGATTAATGTTCTCTTTCCAAGTACTTATCCGGAAGGAGGTATCTGAACAGACTTACACCTCGGCCTCCTTGCTATAGATTTAACATGTTTTCCTGCATTAGCCAAAGGCATAGTAGACAATCTCTCATAATGACCTGAGCTAAAGTCTCTAGAGGAATCAGAGTCAGTAGCCTCAGAATCAGGTAAAATAGTATCACCGGAACTCGTATCCACCACATTCCCTTCAGCTTCATGAATGGGTGAGTTCACAGCTTCATTATCAAAATCTTCCATATTCATACCCAAATCTTGTTCATTTTCTTGAGCAACGTCTTCCTGAACTGGTTCATTAACAGGAATATGAACCTGTTCTTGTGGAATAGGAACTTGTTGTTGTGCTTGTACCTGAGCTTGAACTTGTTGTGGTTGTTGTAGTTGATTCTGGACTTGTCCTTGAACTAACTCCTCAGGATGAAACAATTATCATTAGAAGGCTTAATGTCACACCCCAACCGACGGCGGAATCATCGGGGCGGGACATGTAGACTGTTCATGAGCACAAGGTTGACTAGATTTCAATATATTAAACATTAATTTCATTTCAAATAATCCAAACACAACCAAATCCAAGAAAGAACATAATTGAAATACATAGAATTCTTTATTCAAATTAACTAAGTCCTAAGGCCTATGTGAAGCATATCTTGATCAAATCACACATTAGTACCTGAAACATGAATAAAATAAGGTCAACTAAAAAGTTGGTGAGCATACACAGGTTTGTATATAGATAGCATATAGTTTGTAAATAAACAAATCCTTACATAACATGATAAAATAAGACATTTATGGAGAGCAGCTATTGTGTAACCAAGTATAATCAAACCTTTGTAACTAGCATTCAAAATTTTGTTGTCGGTAACAATCACCCTATCTGGGTGGGTTTGTCAGACTCAATAGATCTATCATTGTTTACCGTTGGCTTGAATAGTTAATGATTGCACATAAATCGCATACAAAAGTTAACACACCTAGCACTCAGGCATAAAGCTCAAATTTGCACACATGAATGTAAAGAGGATTTGTACTTGTGTAGTTTGTGTAAGCAATAGTGTTGTATAGTGTTCATGTTCCACCCCAAAAAGTGTAAAAGAGAAAAAGGGGCTATGTAATACTAACTTGATTTGAAGGCGTAGCTAACTCGAGATACTAAATAGTAATATGATCCTTGTAATGCGCAACGTTAACCTAGTGTGGAATGTATATTGGATTAATAGTGTGCTCAATAGTCTATGTCTAAATCTAGGGTTGAATTGGTTGTGTGTATAAAACTTGTGGTTTGTAATTGAAAGGTATTGTATAAATTGAAAGATTTGAAATTGATGTATTTTAGACATTTTGCTCAAGGTTTGTGTTCTAATAACTAAATAAATAAATTACAAAATTATTATTTATTCACTTAGTTAGAAAAATAGTGTAGATATTAGTGGTAATTAAGTATAAACTAAATAAATAATTTTTGTCTAAATGTAAATTAAATACATAATTGTTACTTTATTTATTTGTTTATAAAATATGTAACTTAGTCATTTAGTTATAAAAAGTGTATTGGATGTTTTATATTAAATAAAATTTCTTTACTTTATTTTCATAAAGAGGTGTAAATAAATTGTATAACTAACATTTAAGTATAGGGTTTAATAATAAGTATAAATTTAACTTTAAATAAATAACTTCTATTTATTTTAGGATTAAAAATTTGATCTTTTTAAATAAAGTTAATATATATCTTTATAAAATCAATTATTTTTATTTGAAAATTAATCTGAATCACTTATTGTTTTTAAAATATAAAAATAATTATTCTGCTAAGATTTTTCTCACACACGACCGTGCCTGGGACAAGGCACGATCGTGCTAGGACCACGGGCGCGACCGTGCTAGTCAGGGACGCGACCGTGTTGACTAAACAGAATGCATAATTAGGCTGTTCACTAGGCACGGTCGTGTCTTGGGCCATGCACGACCGTGTCTAGGGTTTTGAGGTACGACCAAGTCTAGCCAAGGGCATGACCGGGTCTGAGTGTGTGAGGCACGACCGCGCTGGTATTTGGCGCGACCGTGTCTCATGAAGCATGACCGCGCTAGAATGCTAGCGAGACCGTGTCTGTTCCAAAACAGAATCGATTTGACTAATTCTTATATTGTTAATGTTGGAATTCATAGGGCTTTCATCTATAGGGTTATTACGAGTCTACTGGAATATATTAATTGTATTTAAAATGTGTTCAAAGCAGGGTTCGATTAAACCATTTTAGAACGAACCCTAGATTCGGGTTCGTGTTAATTTCGCCATTGTAAGCCCAAATTAGTTTGGGGATTTTGATCTATAGACTAAATTGAAAGTGTGGAAGGTTTCAATTACCCGGAAAGATGATGAATCGATGGCGTACGGATAGAACTAGTTCAGGCAATGACGGGTTTGATCGACGGCGTCTTCTGCTGCAACTCCGGCTAAATAAGCGTGTCCAGCAGCTTTAGAGAGGATCGATAGTATGTTGGTTTGGGAGAATTGTAAATCAAAATGGTGAATTCGATGGTTTCGTGAGAGGATGAGGTGTTTATGAGATAATTCGACGAAATTAAGTTTATTTGTTGTAATGGTGATGATTAAAGGGTTTAATTGAGTTCGTTAATGATGAAAACGTGTAGAACGGTTATGAAATCGAACGTCCCTGTGATTAAAGGCTGCATTTACGTTTCAACTGCTGAGAGGCGCGACCGTGCCCATATGAGGCGTGACCGTGCCAAGGCACCGGGCGCGACCGTTCCAAAGCAAGGCGCGCGATCGTGCCATAGCACTTGGCGCGACCGTGCCAGAACGAGGCGCGACCGTGCCTATTAGGGTTTCTTGTTAATTTATAAAAATCAGCCCCTGCAAGTTTCAGTATTAACAGATTTATATAAATATGGACTTATGTATAGTTTAATAGGGTATACTCGTGTAAAATTTATGGGTTTGCATTGAAACATGTTATTTAATTGTTGGTACAAATAGAACAAGTCGGTGTACTAGAATTTGGTTTGAAATGTATCACATTGAATTGAAACATAGATAGTGAAAATCAGAAACGTTACAGTATCCCTATGTTGAGGGAATTTCGTCCCGAAATTTAGCTAGCGGAAGCGACGGCATCGGTGAAGAGGTGGGGGTACTTGAGCTTCATTTGGTCCTCTCGTTCCCAAGTGAATTCAGGACCACGTTTAGATTCCCAACGAACTTTGACAATAGGAATACGGCTTCGCTTGAGCTGCTGGACCTCACAATCCATGATTTCTACCGGTCTTTCAACGAAGTGCATCGTTTCGTCAATGTGCACGTCGTCAAGAGGTATGTGGAGGTTTTCATCAGCAAGGCATTTCTTCATATTAGACACATGAAATGTAGGATGCACGTTGCCAAGCGATGGAGGTAACTCGAGTTTGTAAACCACTTTCCCAATCCTTTCAAGGATCTTGAATGGACCCACATAGCGAGGTGCTAATTTGCCTTTCTTTCCAAAACGGATCACACCCTTCCACGGAGACACCTTTAGAAGAACAAGGTCACCGACTTGGAATTCCAAGGGTTTTCGTCATTTTTTGGCATAACTCTTTTGCCGACTTCTCGCTACTCGAATGTTGTCACGGATTTGGATAATCTTGTCGGATGTTTATTGAATTAGCTCGGGACCGGTGATTTGTGCTTCACCAATCTCGTTCCAACAGATAGGAGAACGACACTTGCGACCATAGTGAGCTTCAAATGGAGCCATGTTGATACTCGTGTGGTAGCTATTATTGTAGGAGAACTCGATTAGTGATAGATGTGAATCCCAATTGCCACCAAAATCAATTACACAAGCTCTAAGCATATCCTCGAGAGTTTGGATTGTTCGCTCGGTCTGACCATCAGTTTGGGGATGGTAGGCCGTGCTCAAATCCAATCGTGTACCAAGAGCAGTTTGGAGAGATTGCCAAAAGCGAGAGGTGAACCGAGCATCTCTATCGGAGATTATGTTTAAGGGAACACCGTGACGGCTCACAATTTCATCAATGTAAATTCGGGCTAGTTTCTCAACCCGATAGTCTTCACGGATAGGCAAGAAATGAGCATATTTGGTGAGACGGTCAATGATCACCCAAATGCTATCATAACCACTTGAGGTGCGAGGATGTTTGGTAATGAAATCCATAGCTAAGTTCTCCCATTTCCACATGGGAATTTCCGGTTGTTCAAGTAATCCGGAAGGACGTTGGTGTTTGGCTTTGACTTTGGAGCACGTTAGACATTTGGCAACATAGAGAGCAATGTCCTTCTTCATACCTGGCCACCAATATTGTTGGCAAAGATCTTGGTACATTTTATCCGCACCAGGATGAATAGAATAACGAGTCTTGTGAGCCTCATTCATAAGAAATGTATGGAGATCATCGCGATTGGGAACCCAAATATGGTTCAAGTAATAAAGTAAGCCATTGGGTTTTGATTCAAGTTGAAGTTCAACACCACACGACATTTCCTCGTACATGTTACCCTCGGTGACTGAGACGTGTTGAGCTTCTAAGATGCGATTTTGAATGTTGGTTTGAATTCGGACACACTGAAGCATGACATGGTCCTTTCGACTCAAAGCGTCGGCTACAACTTTCGCTTTGCCGGGATGGTAACGAATCTCGCAGTCATAGTCGTTAAGGAGTTCAACCCAACGTCGTTGCCTCATATTGAGTTCCTTTTGGTTGAAGATGTGTTGGAGACTTTTGTGGTCGGTGAACACCATACACTTTGTGCCATAGAGGTAATGTCTCCAAATCTTCAATGCGAAAATGACCGCACCCAACTCGAGATCGTGCGTCGTATAATTCTTCTCGTGAATCTTGAGTTGTCTTGACGCGTAAGTGATTACTTTGCCTCGTTGCATGAGGACACAACCGAGACCATGGTTGGAAGCATCACAGTAGACAACTAGATCATCATTCCCATCAGGGAGAGTCAAAATAGGAGCATTGCACAACTTTTGCTTGAGAGTTTGGAAAGCTTCTTCTTGTTTTGGTCCCCATTCATAGGTTTTTCCCTTATGGGTTAAAGCGGTAAGAGGGACAGCAATTTTTGAGAAATTTGAGATGAAACGACGATAATATCCCGCAAGACCAAGAAATGAACGAACTTCGGTGGGGGTCTTCAGGGTATTCCAATTCTTAACCGCTTCGATCTTAACAGGGTCAACATGAATTCCCTTGTCGTTAACGATATGACCAAGAAATTGAACTTCCTTTAGCCAAAATTCACATTTGGAGAATTTGGCATATAGTTGTTCCTTCCGCAAGAGGTCCAAAACCAATCTAAGGTGTTGCTCATGGTCGGCTTTAGTCTTGGAGTAGATTAAGATATCGTCAATGAAGACGATCACAAATTTATCAAGGTACGATTTGTACACACGATTCATGAGGTCCATGAAAACCACGGGTGCATTGGTTAGTCCAAAAGGCATGACCATGAACTCGTAGTGACCATACCTAGTTCGGAAAGCAGTCTTTGGAATATCTTTCTCTTGTACACGGAGTTGGTGATAACCAGATCGAAGATCAATCTTTGAGAAGCAAGTACAGCCTTGAAGTTGATCAAAGAGATCATCAATCCTAGGCAAAGGGTAACGGTTTTTGATGGTAAGCTTGTTGAGTTTGCGGTAGTCAATACACATGCGGAATGATCCATCCTTCTTTTTGACGAATAAGACGGGTGCACCCCACAGTAAATGACTTGGACGAATGAAACCTTTGTCGCAGAGCTCTTGGAGTTGACTTGCGAGTTCTTGCATTTCAGAAGGTGCAAGACGGTAAGGAGCTCTAGCCACGGGGTTAGCTCCGGGTATAAGGTCAATGCGAAATTCCACTTGTCGAACGGGTGGAAGACCGGATAGATCTTCGGGAAATACTTCTGGAAAATCCCGAATGATGGGAATGTCTTGGATATTCTTCTCCTTGACATCCTTTTGGACAACATGAGCTAAGAAGGCTATGTACTTCTTTCGTAAGTACTTTTGGGCGGTAGTGCATGACATTAGCTTGAGTCCTTTGCAAGGCTTTTCACCAAAGACTCTTAACGTTTCTCCCGACGGTAGAGGTATTCGGATGCACTTCTCGAAACAGATGACTTCGGCATGATGATTTGATAGCCAATCCATGCCTATGATGATATCAAAACTTCCTAGTGGCATTGGTACAAGGTTGATTGGAAATGTATGATCATTAAGTTCTAGAGAGCAGTCATAGATAATAGATTCAATTGTAAGTGAATCACCATTTGCTACTTCGACAGTGAAGGTTTTCTCTAATTGGGATCGTGTCTTTGCAAGTGAGGGTTCAAAGTTAAGTGACACAAAACTTTTATCGACACCAGTATCAAATAAAATGGAGATATATTGACTATTGACAAGGAACGTACCGTTGACCACATCATTATTGGCTTGAGCTTCATTGGCGTTTATGTTGAAAGCACGCCCACGAGCTCCGCCTTGTCTAGCATTGACTAACCTTGGGCACTGATCACGGAAATGATTTGGGTTACCACATTCATAACAACCACGTCCATTTGCAATAGCAGGAACACCTTGATTAGCCACTTGGGGGTTGGTTCGGTTTGGTGGGTTGACTTGGCCTGCAAGTGCTTTGGCTCTACAAACATTGACTGTATGGCCATATTTCCCACATTGAGTGCAAAGGCGACATGGGATGTTTTGGAGATGGTGATAGTTGCATGTGGCACAGAGTGGGTAAATCCTAACATATGGCTTTTTGACTGGTGCTTGAATCATAGGTGCAGCTTAGTTAATAGGGATAGCAGGAGTGATCATAGCATAGTTTCTAGCCTTTCTTTTCTTATTATTACGAGAGGGTACAGTTGTGGCTTCTTTGTTATGGGTGGGAGGAGTTGTGGTGTCAGAAACTTTCTTTGTGCCCTTTTTAGTAAGAGTCCCCGCCTTCACATGGTTATCGGTTAAGGTAGCGGATAAACGGATAGCATCTTCAAGTGTTGCGGGATTCCTCCCTAGGACAGTATCTTGAATTTGCCTAGGTAATCCACCAATATATTTTTCAATGCAGCGGGATAAAGGTGTGACCATGTGGGGCACGAGGAGACTCAACTCATGGAACCGAGTTGTATATGCCAAGCTTTCACCACTATCTTGGGCAAGATCCCAAAATTCGGCTTCGAGTTTCTTTACCTCATTTTGAGGACAGAATTCTTCAGTCATTAACCTTTTAACCTCATCCCAAGGTAAGGCCATTGCTACATCCACACCTCTATTCCTCTTTTCCCCATTCCACCACGTGAGTGCCCGTTTTTGTAAGACACTTGTGGCATGACGAACACGGAGGTTATCGGGGCAGTCACTATTGAGAAAGATATTTTGAATACTTTCGAACCATTGAAGAAGTCCCGTATCTCCTTCGGTACCACAGAACTTGAGGGGATTACATGAGTTGAAATGCTTGAAGGTGCATTGAGATGGGTTGGCACCACCATTTCCACCATTACCACCATTAGCCCCATGGTTACCATTGGTGGCACCATTAACTTGAGTGAGTTGAGTTACGAGTTATGAAAGGATAGTAGCGATGTCGGTGTTGGTGTTGGCCACGGGAACACGACGGGGAGGCATTCTACAGATTTTCACAAGACAAGAAAAGATGTAAGAACTTATGAATGTTGTTTGGATTTAAAAGAATAAGATAACAAATAAAATATTAAATCATAGTTTGGATTGTACTCAAATAGTGATATAATCACTTTAATACCTTGACACATTAAGGTTAATTAAACTCATATAATTTTCAAGGAGACATGCTTTAGCCTATAAGTAAACACTCATCCCGGGAATTCCCAGGAAAGCATACGGGTCCCTCGGTTGATTAGGATTTAAGCGAAATGCTTTCCTAGACAGAAAACCCAGAATACAGGTGTCACCCTTCCAGATTGCACGTGTCCTCAAATAATTAACAAAGTTTAAAAACCTTAACGAGGGTATAAAAAGATTTTTATAGTTTTAGATCCATGAAGTTTCCACATGCTAAGAAGATGATGATAGAGAAGTAGGTAAGAATATTATGAGGTTTTAGGGTATAGGTAGGGATATTGTTTATTTAATTTATTATTTAAGTATAGTCTAATAAGTCATGAATTTTTAATAAGTAAGGTATCAAAAACGAAATAATAACTAATCATAGTAAGCATGTAACACATAGCATGTAACACATAACATGTAGCACATAATCACATAAACATGAAGCATGACATAAGTGGGTGTCCTAAAGTTATAGTCTAGGTCAAGAGTGTCTAAGAACCTAGTTCCCTATAACCAAGGCTCTGATACCAATCTGTCACACCCCAACCGACGGCGGAATCATCGGGGCGGGACATGTAGACTGTTCATGAGCACAAGGTTGACTAGATTTCAATATATTAAACATCAATTTCATTTCAAATAATCCAAACACAACCAAATCCAAGAAAGAACATAATTGAAATACATAGAATTCTTTATTCAAATTAACTAAGTCCCAAGGCCTATGTGTAGCATATCTTGATCAAATCACACATTAGTACCTGAAACATGAATAAAATAAGGTCAACTAAAAAGTTGGTGAGCATACACAGGTTTGTATATAGATAGCATATAGTTTGTAAATAAACAAATCCTTACATAACATGATAAAATAAGGCATTTATGGAGATCAGCTATTGTGTAACCAAGTACAATCAAACCTTTGTAACTAGCATGCAAAATTGTGTTGTCGGTAACAATCACCCTAATCTGGGTGGGTTTGTCAGACTCAATAGATCTATCATTGTTTACCTTCGGCTTGAATAGTTAATGATTGCACATAAATCGCATACAAAAGTTAACACACCTAGCACTCAGGCATAAAGCTCAAATTTGCACACATGAATGTAAAGAGGATTTGTACTTGTGTAGTTTGTGTAAGCAATAGTGTTGTATAGTGTTCATGTTCCACCCCAAAAAGTGTAAAAGAGAAAAAGGGGCTATGTAATACTCACTTGATTTGAAGGCGTAGCTAACTCGAGATACTAAATAGTAATATGATCCTTGTAATGCGCAACGTTAACCTAGTGTGGAATGTATATTGGATTAATAGTGTGCTCAATAGTCTATGTCTAAATCTAGGGTTGAATTGGTTGTGTGTATAAAACTTGTGGTTTGTACTTGAAATGTATTATATAAATTGAAAGATTTGAAATGGATGTATTTTAGACATTTTGCTTAAGGTTTGTGTTCAAATAACTAAATAAATAAATTACAAAATTATTATTTATTCACTTAGTTATAAAAATAGTGTAGATATTAGTGGTAATTAAGTATAAACTAAATAAATAATTTTTGTCTAAATGTAAATTAAATACATAATTGTTACTTTATTTATTTGTTTATAAAATAAGTAACTTAGTCATTTAGTTATAAAAAGTGTATTGGATGTTTTATATTAAATAAAATTTCTTTACTTTATTTTCATAAAGAGGTGTAAATAAATTGTGTAACTAACATTTAAGTATAGGGTTTAATAATAAGTATAAATTTAATTTGAAATAAATAACTCCTATTTATTTTAGGATTAAGAATTTGATCTTTTTAAAGAAAATTAATATATTTCTTTATAAAATCAATTATTTTTATTTGAAAATTAATCTGAATCACTTATTGTTTTTAAAATATAAAAATAATTATTCTGCTAAGATTTTTCTCATACACGACCGTGCTAGGGACAAGGCACGATCGTGCCTGGGACAAGGCACGATCGTGCTAGGACCACGGGCGCGACCGTGCTAGTCAGGGACGCGACCTTGTTGACTAAACATAATGCATAATTAGGCTGTTCACTAGGCATGATCGTGTCTTGGGCCAGGCACGACCGTGTCTAGGGTTTTGAGGTACGACCAAGTCTAGCCAAGGGCATGACCGGGTCTGAGTGTGTGAGGCACGACCGCGCTGGTATTTTTTTCGCGACCGTGTATCATGAAGCACGACCGCGCTAGAATGCTAGCGCGACTGTCACACCCCCAAATTTCAACTAACAGTTTTACCGTTTTGGGAAATGACTAACCAGGATCTCAGACATTAGTTACTTTGAACGACTCTACATGGGACTCAAATGAAAATACCATTAAAATAAAAGTTCAATGCGGAAGCGTAACGAAAAGTAAATGCGCAAAATACACGCGCCCAAAACCAAAGTCCAAAATGTCCAACCAACCAAAATACAATACAAGGAAGTCATAAAATATATCATAAGTAAAATAGTTGAATCCCATGCATGTCCTAACGTGCACCTTGTGTCTTAGCTTAGCGACCTGAGAAAACATGTAAGAAAAAGTGTCAACACAAGGTTGGTGAGTTCACAGGTTTCAAATAAATACGTAAGCGTTTACCAGATTTATGATCATTCAATATGTATCTATAGGTAGCTAACCTAAGTTCATGTTTAGCTCAAGTGCTCGCAACCGAAACTGACTGTTTGTTTATTGCCTCCTGCCAGGTCTATCAATACTGGCCATGTGAGTAGGTTAACATTTCACCCGTTCGATATCCAATCGAGTTAGCACGACTAACGCGGGTGGGATTTGTCAAACCCAATAGTACTACTAAACATTACCTCGCTAAGATCCATATTAACGGTTCGAGATAAGATGAGGACTTTCTGTGATAGCGTGTTACACTTAGCTTTAACATTGATAGCATATGAAATACAAAATCTCAAAAGCATTTTAAGCATGTTTTCTCCCCCAAGTTAAAACAGTAAAAAGGGGCCGTGAAAACTCCCCTGCTTGGCGTTGAAGGTAGTTTCACACTAGAAGTAAGTTGGAACCACGAGTGTAAGTCTCAAAAGACCTACGAATGTCCTAAAATTATAAACATATAAATTAGGAACGATAATGGGAATTGTGACTGTGACACGGAAACGAGGAACGTCCTAAAAGAACATTCTATTGATTAAGAGTAGACCAACGCGTCGACGAGAATAAGAATTCTTAAATTAGGACATATGCGTTACACGACGAATGACAAAGTAGTATTTAATAAACATGATTATGCATCGTCGTTATTAAGTAGTGATTTAGAAATTTATATTATTTTCTAAACTCGTAGAATTAGTACGGTCACCTTTTATGTGTCAAAAATAATAACTACATTATTTTTATTGCGAGTATGTATATACGAGGAAAATAATATAACTAGTTAGATTATTTAAAAATTTCGGCGTTTACACAACGCTTGATAAAGCGACGAAAATAATATATATATGTATATATTATTTTTAATAGTGGGAGATAGTATTAAAAATGGTTATAAAACTAAGCCCGAACATAAAATTTAAGAACAAACGTTTGAGATTTTAAATAATAATTTTTGTGAAATAATATAATCGATATATATTCTTTTAATACCACTAAATTTCTTTAAAACGCTTTATAAAATAAATCCCGAGCCTTGGACGTTTTCCGGGTTTCAAATACGTTTATATAATATGTAAATAACAAAGGGATGGTTTTAAAATGCTAAAACCATTATTAAAACAATTCAAAAATAAAAACAGTGTGGAGAGACTCGAACTCGGGTCTCTCCCACACAAGCACAACACCTTAACCAGTCCAGGCCGCTAGGCTATCGCAACAGAACCCAGATCGAAATCCTTTTGATTAGTAATTCCCGAGAGCCCCCTCCCCATTTTCGATCGCGATCGGTACTTCCCCCAATCACACCGAATTTAGCCATGGTACACGAAATTGGCATAAGGGTTTTGTTAATCACTAAAAATCGAGTCTGAGGGTGGGTTTTATTTCAAAAATGATAAGTATTTGATCCGTTTAAATCTTTGTTTTAGAAACCGAACCCTAGGTTAGAATTTTTGATCGATTTGTATAATTCTTGTAGTATTAGCTTCTGGATTCATGGGGCTATTGATCAGTGAGGGATTACGATTCTAACCACACCATTTAATTGGATTTAGACCGTGTCTAGGTTAGGGTACGATTAAACCCAATTGGCTATGAACCCTAGATTACAGATTTTAATCGATTCGATATTATTTGATTTATTTGATGTGGGGCTTTCAAAGAGTATGTAATTGCGAGTCTACCCATGTACTTTAATTGAATTTTAATCGAGTTGAGGATCGAAAGCCCCAAATTGGGTTTCGTATGAACCCTAGATTATGGTCTGGATTAATTCGATGATATGAGCCCCAATTAATTTAGGGCTTTCATTCTATGAGTAAAAACGAAACTATAGGTGTTAATGGTTACCAGATTGGATGTCGAATTGGTAGGTTTCGACTAAATGGGTGTCGACGGCGATGACCTTGATCCTCAGCGACACTCGTGACGATTTCGGTCCAAATTCTTGTGTGTAACAGGTTCCAACAGTTGCGACTTGTATGTGAGAGTGTTCGATTTCAGAGTATTCGATCAATTGATCGTGAATTTGTGAATGATAGAGGTGCGGTCGACGGTTACGAATAGATATCCCATTATTGGGTTTAATTCGATTCAATACTCGAATTAAAAGCTTCATGATGATCGTGAATGATATTCAAGTCCGTTTCAGTTACAAATTCCAATCAAATTCGGTTGGTATTCACGAATTCGTTTAAGGAATGAGAGGTTTGACTTTTTCAAGTCAAACATGAACTTAAACTTGTAAACTTTGACTTTCCAAGTCAATCTAATTGAAATTGAATGAATTACAATTTGATCCTTGTAGTTTGAATTCAGGTATTTGACAGGATTAGTCATTGGGATTAAATTTCATTAACAAAGTTAGGATTTAACCGGATTTGTTTAACGGAGTTAAGTTTTTAGGAGGAAATTTAACAAAGTTGTTAACGAGGTTGATCATGAAAAGTCGGGTTGTCACAGCGACCGTGTCTGTTCCAAAACATAATCGATTTGACTAACTCTTATATTGTTAATGTTGGAATTCATAGGGCTTTCATCTGTAGAGTTATTACGAGTCTACTAGAATATATTAATTGTATTTAAAACGTGTTCAAAGCAGGGTTCGATTAAACTATTTTAGAACGAACCCTAGATTCGGGTTCGTGTTAATTTCTCTATTGTAAGCCCAAATTAGTTTGGGGCTTTTGATCTATAGACTAAATCGAAAGTGTGGAAGGTTTCAATTACCCGGAAAGATGATGAATCGATGGCGTACGGATAGAACGAGTTCCGACAATGACGGGTTTGATCGACGGCGTCTTCTGCTGCAATTCCGGCTAAATAAGCGTGTCCAACAGCTTTAGAGAGGATCGATAGTATGTTGGCTTGGGAGAATTGCAAATCAAAATGGTGAATTCGATGGTTTCGTGAGAGGATTAGGTGTTTATGAGATAATTCAACGAAATTAAGTTTATTTGTTGTAATGGTGATGATTAAAGGGTTTAATTGAGTTCGTTAATGATGAAAACGTGTAGAACGATTATGAAATCGAACGTCCCTGTGATTAAAGGCTGCATTTATGTTTCAACTGCTGAGAGGCGCGACCGTGCCCATATGAGGCGCGACCGTGCCAAGGCACCGGACGCGACCGTTCCAAAGCAAGGCGCGCGATCGTGCCATAGCACTTGGCGCGACCGTGCCAGAACGAGGCGCGACCGTGCCTATTAGGGTTTCTTGTTAATTTATAAAAATCAGTCCTTGCAAGTTTCAGTATTGACAGATTTGTTTAAATATGGACTTATGTGTAGTTTAATAAGGTATACTCGTGTAAAATTTGTGGGTTTGCATTGAAACATGTTATTTAATTGTTGGTACAAATAGAACAAGTCGGTGTACTAGAATTTAGTTTGAAATGTATCACATTGAATTGAAACATAGAGAGTGAAAATCAGAAACGTTACACTCAATATAATCAGGATTGATTAAATGACCAAACAAAGGAGTCGGAACTGGAATCAAAGCAACATTTGTTGTTTAACCTTGGTACAATCAGTAAAGATTCTTTTGGACATAGGAGTCAAGGTCAGACGTATTGGATGATGTGGTAAATATGGAATTAAAAGGTTCAGAATCATTTGTAAGAACCTAGGGTACATAAGAAACTCTTGACCTTCTAGAGGATTGATTTGAATGACCAACTCATGGTATATATACAAAGCAAAGTTAAACCGTTTGTTAAGGGTCAATGCAACCACTGCAGCTTGTAACGCACTCTTCAAACCATCAGTACCAGCCATTCTTGGAGATAAACAGTGGATGATTACGTGCATAAAATACCTCCATTCTCCAACTAAACCACCTTTTCGTGCTTGAGTATCATTTGGTCTGCCTCTGTAGCCCATCCTCTGAAAACACCCCATAATCAGTGTTCCAGGATAAGACATATGAACTTCATTAGCACCTCCCAATGTCAAAGCAGCACGAATAGTTTCCACTGAAATAGCTACCTCTGTATTATTCACCGTTGCATGAAGGACGTGAGGTTCAACATCTGTGTCTTGATGTACTGTATCCCAGAATTGTTGGATATACGGTAAGCTGATGTACAGATCTGCGGATAAGGCCACATGTAAACGTGAACGATTCAAGAAATTGATAATTCCTTGGAAATTAACAGCCTCAGACATATTTGGATCTAACAACGCCACTTGATTATGTTTGTACTCAACACGACGAGCCATCTGTAAATGTATTCGACATAGTATCAAACATTAGTAATAGTACACACACATATATGATACACACTTTAGTCATATAACAAACAAAAAAAATCAAACAAAAAAAATTCCCACAAAAAAAATTACAAGTCCACACACTTCTTAGCCCTTAGGCGAACTTAATAAGTTCACTTAGTGTTGCAAGAGGCGAACATAATAAGTTCGCCTAAACAAGTTCGCCTGAACAAGTTCGCCTGAACCAGTTTGTCGATACAAATTCAACAGCAGATTCCAAAATGTTTAAATCGTCAAATATTTTCAAATCAAACACAGTATAAGCATCGGTTCACAACAACTAAACAATATTAAGCTTCAATTTCAAGATTTACACCCAGATAAACATGATTTACTCAGACAATCGTATGAACATCAAAATACGAAGAACACAGGGTTAAAGGAGCAATTTCCCATCGATTTCACGGATAAAAATACATGAAAGTACCTTAGATAGACTCGCAATTCAAAGTCGATCAAGAAACTTACACGAAAATTTCAAATCGAAACACCCAAATTCAAAATTTCACAAGTTCGCTAAAACCCAGTAAGTTCGCTCACACAGTGAAAATGGTAATAAGGATAAGTTCGCCCGAACAAAATATTTATTCACATAATTAA
Organism: Smallanthus sonchifolius; assembly: GCA_023525975.1. NCBI lineage: Eukaryota > Viridiplantae > Streptophyta > Magnoliopsida > Asterales > Asteraceae > Smallanthus > Smallanthus sonchifolius. Next base: position 26,979,608 of record CM042043.1, read on the forward strand.
GTTCGCTTCATTAGGCGAACTTGTTAAGTTCGCTTAACAAGCCCAAGGGGAACATATTAAGTTCGCTTAATCAGGAACAGGCGAACATATTAAGTTCGCTTCAAACCTTTGCCTTGAACAATTTCGTCAACTTTCAACATGTCACATTCTTGTGAACTTCCATCTGTAGCTTGTATCCGATCCAATCCTGAATCATTTTAATAAAAAAATAAAATTTTCATGGAAGATAGAAACAAACTATTTTTGGATTTTATCTGTTCAAACGGAATCACATATTTTTGGTTTTTATCTGAGCAAACTGAAACACATATTTTTGGTTTTTATATGAGCAAAATAAAACACATATTTTTGGTTTTTATCTGAGCAAACTGAAACACATATTTTTGGTTTAACATCATGAGCAAGAAGATCATATCAGTATATGAGCAATTCATCACACAATCTATCATCAACTATGGGTAACCTATGATATGCACAAAAAAAATGATATGAAACAATCAAACTCATTCTTATGTAACTCGTATCTTTTTCATTTTTATGTAATTTTTGCAATGAATATTTATAAATCCATCCTATTCACTTTTCAACTTTTCAATCAATTTGAATAATACTTGAAATGATACGCGATAAATTTCAAAGTAAACAAGATCAGGTCATGAAATGCTCAATTATTCATACCGAATTTGTAATACAAAACATAAATTCTTAAGTTGTCAATATTATATAATTTGAAACTATAAGCATTTTTCTTCCAATTTCATGTGAGTTAGTACCATTTAGATGAAAAACATCGTGTACCCCACATATATGCCAACAAAAATTTAAATTTGCACTATCTTCAAGACATACACAGTTTATTGCAAGATTAGATTAATCTCCAAGATGAAATTATCTCTATTAGTACAAGTATAGAATAGCAGATCCCAAAGGATATAAGAATCAGGATGATTCAGAATCAAAAGATTCTAATGAATTGGCTTTATAATGAGAATCAATAGATTCAGGTAGGAGGATCCAACTATTATCTGGATAATTTTCAATGAAATCAGAATAGATGATGTATCTAACTGATACAAGGGCTAGTATATGTTCCAACAGACGTTGTTAGAAAGCATATCTTAGTTCAGCAACACATTGCATGTTTTTCGGAGCATTGACAGTGAAGTGAACTGAAAGAGTTTGTGCTAAAGACATAATTTGATATTAGTCTCATGAAATTCTTAAAACCATATATTCTTTATCTGATAATGATCTTTTACTAACACACCCAGACATATAATGGATTCAAATCACAGATGTAATCATATCATATTTAATTTTCACACTACTATTGGTTCAAAAATGCTTCTAGTCTATTAACAATTCAAGTTTCAAACTCATTCAAATTAAAACATATTTTCAAGATTAGAGCATTCAAAACACTATCATTTCTCATTTATGCAGACTTTGAAATTTAGACCAAATCAATTTACTTTAAACTATCATATATCAAAGGTCTACTATGGTCATGTGTAATGAACTATTCACTGATGTACTATCATTTCTTCTCTAACTTCAAATGATTTCAATTTTATATTTTTCATTTTGTTTTGAAATTTTATAAATAATAATTTTTGACTGAACTTTAAAATGCAGAAATGTAATAAAGCAATAAAAGAAATTTAAAAAACAAAATCTCCCATGAAAAAATTATTTTTGAAAAACTTTTATTTGGGATTGATCATACCGATCATTTTAATCAGAAATTCAAACCCGGTACGATCAAATTCCTTGGTAAAAAGATCAGCAAAATTATCATCTGTATGTACTTTCACCAGCTTAATCAACTTTTTATCTGCACAATCACAGATAAAATGATATCTAAATTTAATGTGCTTTGTTTTACTGTGCTTAACAGGATTATTTGTGATAGACATTGTGGCAATATTATCAATAAACATGGGGTTCCTGTAAAATTCAAACCGTAGTCTCTTAATTACTGTTGGATCCACAAGATCTGTGAACAACAACTTGCAGCAGCAATGTATTCTGCTTCACATGTTGAAATGGATACCGTAGTTTGCTTTTTGCATTGCCAAGAAACTAGACGATTACCCAAGAACTGGCAACCACCTCTAGTAGATTTCCTGTCCAAACAATAACCACCAAAATCAGAATCAGTGTATGTATTGAATTCAAAGTTATAACCATGTGGAAACCATAGTCCCAATCTTTGTTTTCCTTTCAGATAACGAAAGATTCTCTTTACTGCAATCAAATGAGACTCTTTTGGTTTTGCTTGGAATCTAGAACAAATAAACACAGCGAACATTATGTCTGGCCTTGAAGCGGTTAAGTACATGAGAGATCCAATCATTGCACGGTAGAGTCGGCAATCAACTTCTTTTCCATCCGGGTCAGAATTCAATTTATGATTGACCGGAATCGGAGTATCGTATGGGGTACAGTCCTCCATCTTGAACCGGCTCAAGATGTCTTTTACATACTTGGACTGATGAATAAAGAAACCATCTTCCTTCTTATTAACTTGAATATCTAGGAAAAATGACAACTCTCCCATAACTGACATCTCAAACTTCGATTTCATAACACTCTCAAACTCTTTACACAACCCTTCATTTGTAGAGCCAAAAATAATATCATCTACATATATCTGCACCAGTAGGTATTCTCCCCCTGCTTTCTTAATGAATAAAGTCGAGTCAATTTGGCCACGAACAAAATCATTATCCATAAGATGTGTAGACAACGTTTCATACCATGCTCGGGGAGCTTGATGAAGACCATAGAGAGCCTTATCAAGCTTGAAAACTTTAGACGGATTAAATGGATCTTCAAACCCCAGCGACTGACACACATAAACCTCCTCCTTAACTTTACCATATAAGAAAGCACTCTTTATATCTAATTGAAACACCTTAAACCCTTTGTATGAAGCAAAAGAAAGAAACAACCGTATAGCTTCAAGCCTAGCAACAGGAGCATAAACCTCGATGTAATCAATTCCCTCTTGTTGATTGAAACCTTGTACAACTAATCTTGCCTTATTTCTCACCACAACACCTCGATCGTCTTTCTTGCATTTAAACACCCACTTTGTACCAATTGGATACACACCCTTTAGAAGATCTACAAGATTCCAAACTTTGAGTTTGTCAAACTGAGCAAGTTCTTCCTGCATGGCCTCTATCCAATTGTTATCACGTAACGCCATTTCGACATTGTTTGGTTCGACCTGAGAAATAAAACAGGAATGTGAGCATACATTGTAACATTTCTGATTTCCTACCTATTTGAAATTTAATGTAACTCGTTTAAATTCCAATTCTAGTGCACTGGTTTAAGCTGTAAGTACCAAATATTAATTCTCAAAACAAATCCGCAAACCCTTTTTCGGGTATACATTTATATAAATTTTCAATCAAATACATACACACATAGGTGCATTTACTTAATTAACAAAGAAGTTCACGACTAATTTAACCCCAAAGCAATGGAACCCTAATCACTCAAAATTCTAATTTAAAAAAAAAACCTAATTTTGACTTTTTGATTTATTTGACTTTCAAAAGTCAAAAGAGCCAAATTCGGATCGATTCAAGACTGCCGTCGATGGATCAGTGTCGAATTGGACTCCTCGAGGGTTCACCAACAGAAATCGACCCAGTCTCGGCCCAAACAACAACCCAATTTGATCGATTTGGCGGGCAAGGTTCAAATTCAAACGAATTTGACCCCTGAAAGTCAAACCGTATCATTTTAAGTTTAATTCGTGTAAATAACGCGTATTCAATCCCAGAAATCATGCTCCAGTCGACCTCGAGTGAACCTGGACTACTATCAGACTCAATTCATTTCCAATTCAATGGAATAACGCGAAATCAGCCCTGCAAAAACGTTTCGGTCAAATTGAAATCAAATTGGTTAAGAATTAAATCACACACCCTCACGCATATACCACCACACAAACTCTCCCAACCTCTGGCGAACCCGCATTTCATCTCTGGAATCCTCTCGATCACGAAGAAAAGTCGGAACCAACCTCGTAGCCGTCAGCACTTGTTGCCCAATCTCAACGTGTAAGTTTTACATCATTAGGATCGTAATCGAACCCTGATCGATAGCCCTATATCATTTCATACTAACAATACAAATTCGAACCAATTTAAATTCTAGGGTTTTCCCTGTTCTTTGCGCTAATCTAATTTGGGCATCGATCTGAAATTGTATTTTTAAAATTTTCGAATCTATAATAATCCCGCAAAACCACCTGGTCCGGCCGGAAAGTCATTGCGCCGCCGAACCAGGTGGCGTGGGTTCGAAACCCACCAAACCAGCCTTTTTACGCGAACCGTGAACATCAGACCCGGTACCTTTTCGTTGCGAGTTATCAGATATCCGAACGGGTCTTATACGCAAATAGCTCCCCTGGTCCAGCGGTATTCATGCAACACTCACACAGGATCCACCCGGGTTCGAACAGGGTGGCCTGTTTATATTTTTAAATACCGTTTTTAAAACTCTAAAAATTTAAAAAAAAATATTTTTATAAACCTTGAAATATTTATAACAGAATAAAAATAAGTTTTACAAATTTTGCATAAAAACCTATATTTTTATGAATTTATACATTTAATGATTTATTTAAAATAAGTAATTATTTTGGATAATTTATTTTCAAAACTTGGTACAATTTTATAAAAGGTTTCATAAGACTTAATCTTTATTTTCAAAATCAATAAAAATCAAATTTATAAATCCCCTATGTAAATTCATTTTATTATAAATTTATACCAAGGATTTGCACATTTAAAATTTAATGCTAAAATCTAGATAATTAAATTAATTGTCAAATAAAAATAATTGATTTAAATAAAATTTATAAATTATTAATTTTATTTAAAACAATCAATACTTATTTTTAAAGGAAAAATAAATAAATAAAAGTTATTTATTACCAAGGTAAAAATATTTTATTTTTTTACACACCTTTATAAATAAATATTATTTTTACATATCTTTATAAATAAATAAATAAATTATTTATTTAAATAAGATAAATCACACAACTAATTTTATATAACTAAATTATTAAATAATAATTATTTAAATTATTTGGTTATTAAAACTCAAAAACCTAGTTTAATTGTTTTAGAACTATTTATTTAAATTTCTCATTTTATAAAACTCCTCATTCAAATACGAACCACTAATACTTACCACTCCAACACTTGTCACACACAACCGATTCAATCCTAGACTTAGACATAGACTATTGTACCCTCCAATAATTCAAATATACATTATACATTAGGTTAACGTGGTGAGTTGCAAGGATCAATTTACTACCTAGTCTCCCGTGTTTAGCTACACCTTGAACCAGGTGAGTATTACATAGCCCCTTTTTCTCTTTTACACTTTTTGGGGTGAAACATGAACACTATTCAAATCATTGTTTACACTTACACAAACTACACAAATACAAATCCTATTTACATTCATGTGTGCAATTTGAGCTTTATGCCTGAGTGCTAGGTGTGCTAACTTTTGTGAACAACTTATGTGCAATCATTAACTATTCAAGACGACGGTTTACAATGATAGATCTATTGAGTCTGACAAACCCACCCATGTAGGGTGATTGTTACCGACAACACAATTTGCATGCTAGTTACAAAGGTTTGATTGTACTTGGTTACACAATAGCTTCTCTCCATAAATGCCTTATTTATCATGTTATGTACGGATTTGTTTTACAATCTATATGCTAGTTATACAAACCTGTGTTATACTCACAAACTTTTTAGTTGACTTTATTTTATTCATGTTTCAGGTACTAATGTGTGAGTTTGATCAAGATGTGCTACACATAGGCTTTGGACTTAGCTAATTTAAATAAAGAAGTCTATGTATTGCATTTATGTTTCTTTCTTGGATTTGGTTTCGTTTGAACGTTTGCAATGAAATTTAACGATTAATATATTTCAATTTAGTCAACCTTGTGCTCATGAACAGTCAACATGTCCCGCCCCGATGATTCCGCCATCGGTCGGGGTGTGACAGATTGGTATCAGAGCCTTGGTTATAGGGAGTTAGGTTATTAGACACCTTGACTTAGAGTATAACTTTAGGACACCCACTTATGCTATACTTCATGATTATGTGCTACATGCTATGTGTTACATGCCTGCCATGATAGTTATTATTTTATTCTGATGTCTTACTTGCTAAAATTCATGATTTATTTGAGTATACTTAAGTAATAATTAAATAAACAATATCCCTACCTATACCCTAAAACTCCATAATATTCTTATCTACTTCTCTATCATCACCTTCTTAGCATGTGGAAAATACATTGATCAAAATCTTAAAAAAAAAAAAATTCTTTATTTTCTCGTTAAGGCTTTTAAACTTTGTTAATTATTTGAGGACACGTGCAATCTGGAAGGGTGACACCTGTATTCTGGGTTTTCTGTCTAGGAAGGCATTTCGCATAAATCCCAATCAACCGAAGGACCCGTATGCTTTCCTGGGAATACCCGGGATGAGTGTTTACTTATAGGCTAAAGCATGTCTCCTTGAAAATTATATGAGTTTAATTAACCTTAATGTGTCATAGTATTTAAGTGATTATATCACTATTTGAGTACAATCCCAACTATGATTCACTATTTTATTTTGCTATCTCATCCTTTTAAATCCAAGTAACATTCATAAGTTCTTATATCTTTTCTTGTCTTGTGAAAATCTGTAGAATGCCTCCTCGTCGTGCTCCCGTGGCCAACACCAATACCGACATTTCTGCTATCCTCGCACAACTCATGACACAACTCACTCAAGCTAATGGTGCCACCAAGGGCAACCATGGGGGTAATGGTGGTAATGGTGGTAACAACCCATCTCAATGCACCTTTAAGCATTTCAACTCGTGTAACCCTCTCAAGTTCTATGGTACCGAAGGAGCTACGGGGACTTCTTCAATGGTTCGAAAGCATTGAGAATACTTTTCTCAATAGTGACTGCCCCGACAAACTTCGTGTTCGTCATGCCACAAGTGTCTTACAAAAACGGGCACTCACGTGGTGGAATGGGGAGAAAAGAAATAGAGGCGTGGATGTAGCAATGGCCTTACCTTGGGATGAGGTTAAAAGGCTAATGACCGAGGAATTCTGTCCTCGAAATGAGGTGAAGAAACTCGAAGCCCAATTTTGGGATCTTGCCCAAGATAGTGTTGAAAGCTTGGCATATACAACTCGGTTCCATGAGTTGAGTCTCCTCGTGCCTCACATGGTCACACCTTTGTCTCGCTGCATTGAGAAATATATTGGTGGATTACCTAGGCAAATCCAAGATACTGTCCTAGGGAGAAATCCCGCAACACTTGAAGATGCTATCCGTCTATCCGCTACCTTAACCGATAACCATGTGAAGGCGGGGACTCTTACTAAAAAGGGCACAAAGAAAGTTTCTGACACCACAACTCCTCCCACCCATAACAAAGAAGCCACAACTAAACCCTCCCGACATAATAGGAAGAGGAAGACTAGAAATTTTGCTGTGGTCACTCCTGCTATCCCTGTTAATTAAGCTGCACCTATGGTTCAAGCTCCCGCCAAAAAGCCATATGTTGGGGTCTACCCGCTTTGTGCCACATGCAATTATCATCATCCCCAAAGCATCCCATTTCGCCTTTGTACTCATTGTGGGAGATATGGCCATACGGTTAATGTTTGTAGGGCCAAAGCTCTTGCGGGCCAAGTCAACCCCCCAAACCGAACCAACCCACAAGTGGCTAATCAAGGTGTCCCCACTATTTCAAATGGGCGTGCATGTTATGAATGTGGCGACCGAAATCATTTCCGTGACCAATGCCCAAGATTTACCAATGCTAGACAAGGCAGAGCTCGTGGGCGTGCTTTCAACATAAACGCCAATGAAGCTCAAGCCAACAATGATGTGGTCAATGGTACGTGCCTTGTTAATAGTCAATATGCCTCCATTTTATTTGATACCGGTGCCGATAAAAGTTTTGTGTCACTTAACTTTGAACCTTTACTTGCTAAGACACGATCCCAATTAGAGAAAACCTTTACCGTCGAAGTAGTAAATGGTGACTCTCTTACAATTGACTCCATTATCTATGATTACTCGCTAGAACTTAATGATCATACGTTTCCAATCAACCTTGTACCGATGCCACTAGGGAGTTTTTATGTCATCATAGGCATGGATTGGCTATCGAATCATCATGCCGAAGTCATCTGTTTTGAGAAGTGCATCCGAATACCTCTACCGTCAGGAGAAACATTAAGAGTCTTTGGTGAAAAGCATTGTAAAGGACTTAAGTTGATGTCATGTACTACCGCTCAAAAGTACCTACGAAAGAAGTACTTGGCCTTCTTAACTCACATCATTCAAAAGGATGTCAAGAAGAAGAGTATTCAAGACATTCCCATAATCCGATATTTTCCCGAAGTGTTCCCCGAAGACTTATCCGGTCTTCCACCCGTTCGTCAAGTAGAATTTTGCATTGACCTTGTACCCGGAGCTAACCCCGTGGCTAGAGCTCCTTACCATCTTGCACCTTCTGAAATGCAAGAACTTGCAAGCCAACTCCAAGAGCTCTCCGACAAAGGTTTCATTCGTCCAAGTCATTCACCGTGGGGTGCACCCTTCGTATTCGTCAAGAAGAAGGATGGATCATTTTGCATGTGTATTGACTACCCCGAACTCAACAAGCTTACTATCAAAAACCGTTATCCTTTACCTAGAATTGATGACCTCTTTGATCAACTTCAAGGTTCTACTTGCTTCTCGAAGATTGATCTTCGATCCGGTTATCACCAACTCCATATACAAGAAGATGATATTCCAAAGACCGCCTTTCGAACAAGTTATGGTCATTACAAGTTCATGGTTATGCTTTTTGAGCTAACCAATGCTCCCGTAGTTTTCATGGACCTCATGAATCGTGTGTGCAAACCGTACCTTGATAAGTTCATGATCGTCTTCATCGATGACATCTTAATCTGTTCCAAGACTAAAGCTAACCATGAGCAACACCTTAGATTGGTTTTGGATCTCTTGAGAAAGGAGCAACTATATGCCAAGTTCTCTAAATGTGAATTTTGGCTAAAGGAAGTTCAATTTCTTGGTCATATCGTCAACGACAAGGGTATTCATGTTGACCCTGCTAAGATCGAAACGGTTAAGAATTGGAATGCCCCGAAGACTCCCACTGAAGTTCGTTCATTTCTTGGTATTGCGGGATATTACCGTCGTTTCATCTCAAACTTCTCTAAGATTGCTGTCCCTCTTACCGCTTTAACCCACAAGGGTAAAACTTATGAATGGGGACCAAAACAAGAAGCTTTCCGAACTCTCAAACAAAAGTTGTGCAATGCTCCTATTTTGACTCTCCCTGATGGGAATGATGATCTAGTTGTCTACTGTGATGCTTCAAACCAAGGTCTCGGTTGTGTCCTCATGCAACGAGGCAAAGTAATCTCTTATGCATCAAGACAACTTAAAATTCATGAGAAGAATTATACGACGCACGACCTTGAATTGGGTGCGGTCGTATTCGCGTTGAAGATTTGGAGACATTACCTCTATGGCACGAAATGTGTGGTGTTCACCGACCACAAGAGTCTACAACACATCTTCGACCAAAAAGAACTCAATATGAGGCAACGACGTTGGGTTGAACTCCTTAACGACTATGACTGCGAGATTCGTTATCATCCCGGCAAAGCGAATGTTGTAGCCGACGCTTTGAGTCGAAAGGACCATGTCATGCTTCATTGTGCCTGAATCCAAACTGACATTCAAATCTGCATTTTAGAAGCTCAACACATCTCAGTCACCGAGGGTAACATGTACGAAGAAATGTCATGTGGTGTTGAACTTCTGCTCGAATCTAAACCCAATGGCTTACTTTACTACTTGAACCGTATTTGGGTTCCCGATCGCGATGATCTCCGTGCATTTCTCATGAACGAGGCTCATAAGACTCGTTATTCTATTCATCCTGGTGTGGATAAAATGTACCAAGATCTTCGCCAACAATATTGGTGGCCCGGTATGAAGAAAGACATTGCTATCTATGTTGCCAAATGTCTGACCTGCTCCAAAGTTAAAGCCGAACATCAACGTCCTTCCGGTTTACTTGAACAACCAGAAATTCCCATGTGGAAATGGGAGAACTTAGCCATGGATTTTATTACCAAACTCCCTCGCACCTCGAGTGGTTATGATAGCATTTGGGTGATCATTGATCGTCTCACCAAATCTGCTCATTTCTTATCTATCCGTGAGGACTATCGGGTTGAGAAACTAGCCCGAATTTATATTAACGAAATCGTGAGCCGCCACGGTGTTCCCTTGAACATAATATCCGATAGAGATGCTCGGTTCACCTCTCATTTTTGGCAATCTCTCCAAACTGCTCTTGGTACACGATTGGATTTAAGCATGGCTTACCATCCCCAAACTGATGGTCAGACTGAGCGAACAATACAAACTCTTGAGGATATGCTTAGAGCTTGTGTAATTGATTTTGGTGGAAATTGGGATTCACATCTATCCCTAAGCGAGTTCTCTTACAATAATAGCTACCACACGAGTATCAACATGGCTCCATTTGAAGCTCTCTATGGTCGCAAGTGTCGTTCTCCTATCTGTTGGAACGAGATTGGTGAAGCACAAATCACCGGTCCCGAACTAATTCAAGAAACATCCGACAAGATCATTCAAATCCGTGACAACATTCGAGTAGCGAGGAGTCGGTAAAAGAATTATGCCGACAAACGACGAAAACCCTTGGAATTCCAAGTCGGTGATCTTGTCCTTCTAAAGGTGTCTCCATGGAAAGGTGTGATCCGTTTTGGAAAGAAAGGCAAGTTAGCACCTCGCTATGTGGGTCCATTTAAGATCCTTGAAAGGATTGGGAAAGTGGCTTACAAACTCGATTTACCTCCATCACTCGGCAATGTGCATCCTACATTTCACGTGTCTAATCTGAAGAAATGTCTTGCTGATGAAAATCTACACATACCCCTTGACGATGTGCACATCGACGAAACGATGCACTTCGTTGAGAGACCAGTGGAAATCATGGACCGTGAGGTCAAGCAACTCAAGCGAAGCCGTATTCCTATTGTCAAAGTTCGTTGGGAATCAAAACGTGGCACTGAGTTTACTTGGGAACGTGAGGACCAAATGAAGCTTTATAAATAAATATTATTTTTACATATCTTTATAAATAAATAAATAAATTATTTATTTAAATAAGATAAATCACACAACTAATTTTATATAACTAAATTATTAAATAATAATTATTTAATTTATTTGGTTATTCAAACTCAAAAACCTAGTTTAATTATTTTAGAACTATTTATTTAAATTTCTCATTTTATAAAACTCCTCATTCAAATGCAAACCACTAATACTTACCACTCCAACACTTGTCACACACAACCGATTCAATCCTAGACTTAGACATAGACTATTGAACCCTCCAATAATTCAAATATACATTATACATTAGGTTAACGTGGTGAGTTGCAAGGATCAATTTACTACCTAGTCTCCCGTGTTTAACTACACCTTGAACCAGGTGAGTATTACATAGCCCCTTTTTCTCTTTCACACTTTTTGGGGTGAAACATGAACACTATTCAAATCATTGTTTACACTTACACAAACTACACAAATACAAATCCTATTTACATTCATGTGTGCAATTTGAGCTTTATGCCTGATTGCTAGGTGTGCTAAATTTTGTGAACAACTTATGTGCAATCATTAACTATTTAAGCCGACGGTTTACAATGATCGATCTATTGAGTCTGACAAACCCACCCATGTAGGGTGATTGTTACCGACAACACAATTTGCATGCTAGTTACAAAGGTTTGATTGTACTTGGTTACACAATAGCTGCTCTCCATAAATGCCTTATTTATCATGTTATGTAAGGATTTGTTTTACAATCTATATGCTAGTTATATACAAACCTGTGTTATACTCACCAACTTTTTAGTTGACTATATTTTATTCATGTTTCAGGTACTAATGTGTGAGTTTGATCAAGATGTGCTACACATAGGCTTTGGACTTAGCTAATTTAAATAAAGAAGTCTATGTATTGCATTTATGTTTCTTTCTTGGATTTGGTTTCGTTTGAACGTTTGCAATGAAATTTAACGATTAATATATTTCAATTTAGTCAACCTTGTGCTCATGAACAGTCAACATGTCCTGCCCCGATGAATCCGCCATCGGTCGGGGTGTGACATACATCAAGAACTCCAGTATCCTTAATACATGTATACAAGCAAGTGTTTTCAATAATAGAACGCGTTTGCACTCCATCTCGCAAATTCCCAATGATATTTGTAATCGGATGAGCTTTGAGTTCCTTGATTGATGCAACCTCAGGAACCGGCAACACATCAACTTGAGTTGTATCAGGTTGATAAGACATATCCTGATTAACTGGTATCTCTGACTCCTCCTAAGCCTGTGTTGAATTAAAGGTTCATCAACTAACAAAGGATCAGCAAAAGAATCTTGGAAAATAACATTGTCGTCCTCACTATCAGACTCTTGTGTTCCCGAACAAGAAGAAACATTAGGATCTGGAGCAGATGTAGAGGGAACAGATGATTATGGAACCGCAGTCGGTAGAAAACCACTATTCTGTGCATCCTGACATGAATCATATAATACAGCAGCTTCCTCAGGAGAAATATCAGAAGGTAATTGAAAAGACTTGAATAAATTGTCATAATCAAAAGCCCAGTCTGGTCCAATCGCCATTTGAGGTAAAGATCGATTAGAACAGTCAATATGAAACCATTCCTCAACCTGACGAGTCTCTTTGTTATAAACCCTCTTGGTAGTAGAATTTGCAACATACCCCAGAAAGATCCCTTCAATAGCCTTAGTACTGAACTTGGTTGGGACATCTCTAACTTTCAACAGGGTGCATGGATTACCAGAAGGTAGTAAATATTCCAGATTTGGCTTCCGATTATTAAGCAACTAATAGCATGTCTTGTTGTGTCGCTTAACGGTCAAAACTCTGTTCAAAACGTGACATGCAGTATTCACAGCCACAGCCCAAAAGGTAACCGGAAGCTTAAAATTTGCAAGAATCGTACGTGCCGTTTCAACCAAAGTCCTGTTCTTTCGTTCAGCAACTCCATTTTTTTGAGGTACATATGGCGCACTGAATTCATGATGAATTCCCTTTTGAAGACAAAATAAACCCATCTTGCTCTTTTTAAACTCGTTGCCATTGTCACTCCTAATTCTTCTGACTTTCTGTTTGCACAAAATCTCTAAACCCAGGATTAAGAATTGTACCAACTCTGTGGTTTCGGCTTTAGAAGCAAGGAACTTAACCCATGAAAATCTAAAGAAATCATCTGTTTCTACCAGGCAGTAAGATTTACCGCCAATGCTCCTGATACTAATCGGTCCGAACAAATCCATATGCAGTAGCTCCAAAGGAGTCACAATTGAATTCTTTGACTTAGCTTTGTGGGACTTCTTATGTTGTTTCCCTTTCTTGCAAGGTATACAGTCATCAGGAACAGAGAATTTCATCTTTGGAACACCAATAACCAGATCATTCTTCACGAGATAATTCATTTTTCGATAATTGATGTGAGCAAGTTTCCCGTGCCACAAAATAGAATCCGACTCAGACGCCTTGGAGAGTAAACATGTAGGAATTGAATCCGTTGTCGTAGCAACACTCATGTCTAGGACATATGTGTCATTTCTCCTCGGAGCCTTCATTAGAATCCATTCGTCAGGAATAACAAAGCCCGGTTTCAAGATATAACACTCAGAATCATTGAAATGAAATGACAACTTCTTGTCACACACTTGAGATACACTCAAAAGATTGTGTTCAAGTTGCTCCACATAGTTCACTTTCTCAAATTTGACTTTATCATTTTTCAAAGTATCCTGACCAGTTATGTACCCGCCTTTATTTCCAGCAAAAGCGACATAACCACCATCAATATTAATAACATCTTCCAGCAAACGAATATTCCTTGTCATATGTCGAGAACAACCACTATCCACATACCACGTATTGTTGATAGTCCTCCTTGGTTGCCCCTACATAAACAAAGAAAATCAGTTAGAAATAGGAACCCAAGTCATTGTGGTCTTGGGTCGTCCAAATGGATCAAAATAAACAACTTCAAGAAGTTCACAATCAACATTGTCATTAACCTTTGGAACATAAGATTCATAATTAGACCTTCTCAATGAAGACATAGTATGATTAATCGGAAAAACATTATTAGATTTATGATTATCAGATTCAGATATTTCCAAAAGTTTCTTTAATTTTCTGTTAAGTCTTCTTCGTTGTGGTTTAGAAAGTTTGACCTCAGGTTGAGAATCTTTTGGAATGCCAACATGTGGAATCTCAAACTTATTTTGAAAAACAACTGGTTTAGAAATATGCTTATCATGTTGCTTAAATCTCGAAGATTTAGCAAATGATTGACAAGGCACATTCTTTACAACACTAGAAGTAGGCTTTCCCACATTTGGTCTTTTCAGAATCGTCACCACTTGTTGTTGTGAGGGAACACTCTTTAATTTGCCTTGATTCTTATAAGGACAGTGAATCAGAATATGACCAGCCTCATTACAGTGTAAGCAAACTCTTCTATCTTGTTGGTTTATGATATTAGGAGTTTTTCTTGAATTTGATGACCCTTCCGATGAACAAGCTTCAGAAGATTTTACTGAACAGTTGACTGGCTTCTTTTGAACAAAAACTTGTTTAGTCACTGTTGATGAATTCTTCTTCTGATGACCAGCAGCAACAAAACCACTTGATTGTAACATTTTGGAAAGGTTAGGTTGATCAACTTTCACTTCATCAGGTTCTGTTAAAATGCATCTATCACGGGTAACTTGTTTCACCACCTTTGGTTCAACAGTTTTCGATTCCTTAGGAATGCCTTCAACATTTTTATCATCAAAAACTTCATTCTCAGAATCAGAATCATAGATCCTATCTTCACCAGTTACTGGATTTACTTTCAACACCGTCTTTGGATCAATTTCCTCTTCATGAATAATTTCTGGTTCAACCACATAATTTGCATTGAATGGTGGATGAACAAATCCAATTCCAGCAACCCTCTTTGTAGGATTAGCATTAGCATTAAAGTAATCCAATACCACAGATGAATTTTCAAAATTCTCCAGCTTTCTATGTAATTTGATCACTTCATATTCTTTGTCAGAAATCTCTTTGTTCTTCTGAGCGACAATTTCATTTCGCTTCTCAATCTCAGCATAAGCCATATCCAGATGATATGCTTGTTCCTTATATTTCAATCCCAAAGAGTTCAAATCTCTTTTCAAAGATTCAATTCTATCTATACACAATTTATCATTATCTTTCAATTTTTAATTAACTGAATGCATCGATTTCATATCAAAAACTAAATTTATGTTATCATCCATTACTTTTTTGCAGTTTATCTTTTATACTGATGCAATTAGAGCAATAAATGTGACAGACATAATCTTTTACCTTTTAAGGATCTAACATATCTGCCATGAAGACTTTTGCAATCGGAATATTTTCAGAATCAGCACCATTAGAAGAATTTTGAGTTAATACTATATCATCTTCAGATACACCAGATGCAATATCAGACTCAACATTTTGTACTTGATCATGCTCTTCATCTGCACTTGGCAAACTCTCACCATCACTTGAGCTATCATCATCAGTTGACTCTTCAGATTTTGCAGAATGAATCTCAGCTACAAAAGCTTGACTTACAGTACCAACCAAATCTTCAAGATGAATACCCCAGTCATAATTTTCATCATTCTGAGCAACCAAAGCAGATGATGCAAATGCATGATTAGAATTTCCAGAACCAGATGAGCCATGTGACTGATTACGATTGTTCTGAAAGTTATTAGGCTTCTTCTGAGAATCAAAATCAACTTTTGGCTTCACACATTCTTTGGCGAAATGACCATACTCCTGAAAATTATAGCAACGAACTTTGGTTTTGTCAAATCCCATACGTGAACGACTGTTAGAACCGATATACTTTCTTCCGGTCTTCTTCAAAAAATCCTTTGCTTGTCGCATCAGCATAGCCATGTTCCATTGAATGTTCATCTCTTCCAGATCAACATGATCAATTTGTCTGAAATCCTCTTCAATAACATCTGGATCATGAATATTTCCTCCAATAAAATTTTCATAAGAAGCCATAAAGGAAGAAAACATCGCTAAATAATCATCAGCAACTCTTTGATTCATATTATATGTTCCAGATGATGAAGAAGCTGTATTTACAGAGAAACCAGAATGACTTGGAACCCTATAACAATAATCATTAGAAACATCTTGAGTATCACCAGAAAAGAACGCAACCCCTGCACCAGTTTTGCCAGAAGTCTTAGCAAAATACATTGAAGGATCTTGAATATGCTCCATATTGGTTTCCTTCTTCTTCATATTCAAATCATGTGATTGAATCTTGCCAAGAACCTCTTCAAGAGACATAGTTTTATACTTGACATTCTCTTTTATCAAAACTGAATACACATCAAATTTAGATGGTAATGCCTCCAAGAACTTATCATTTATCTCTTCAGTCTCATAAACCACTGAAGCACTTGACAATTCACTCAGCAAATGATAGAATCTCGTTGCAAGATCATCTAAAGATTCTTTTTGAAAGTGCTTGAATACTAAGAACTGCTTCTTCAGTAATTCTTTTCTGCTTTTCTTAACATCCAAACTACCTTCACACCGCTTTTGTAACGCCTCCCACAATTGTTGAGAAGTCTTGAATTGTTTAAAGCTATGATAAATTTCTTTAGGAAGAGACATTGAGATACTAGCCATAGCCTTCTTTTCCCTATCAAACAATAATTTTTCTTCTGTGGTTAACACAGATACCGATTTAGGAACATCATCCTTTCCCGTCCAAGTGTATGTCGGATGAATATAACCTTCCAAGATTGGAATCCATAAACTTGTATCAGTAAAGGACACGAACTGATCAAACCAATCTTTCCAGTTAGAATAATCTGCAAGACTTAACAATTTGGGTGGTTTCTGAGATGTACCAATCTCGTTATCGTAATTTAACATGTTAGTCACTTGCACCATATTAGCCATTTTTAGAAAAATTTCCAAGTCTTGAACAAGTACTCCCCTCAGGCGAAGATAATAAGTTCGCTTCAAAGCCAAACAAGCGAACTTGATAAATTCGCTTAAAACAAGAAAATCCGGTAAGTTCGCCTACTAAATAAGTTCGCTTAAATTGAGAGAAGCGAACTTGATAAGTTCGCTTGCTAAGTTCGTCTGCAACAAAATCTCAGCAAGTTCGCTTGCTTCAGCTGTAACAAACTCAGGAAGAACTTCAACCCAAACACGAACAAACATCACCGAAAATCATCATTTCTCACAAATTAGAAGGAATTTGAAGAAATTGGACTGTAGGATTTAGTATTTTATGAATTAGAACACTTCTATCAGATTAATTTCACCAAAATCCACTTCAAATCCATGAATTCAGCAGCAATTTCAACTTCAAGAACTTGAAAACTCCATGGATACAAATACTTGAAAAAATGATCAATTTCTTGTCAAATTGTACACAAAATCATCTCTAATCACCAAGAATAAAACACAAATCATGAGCAAAAGCTCTGATACCACTTGTAGGTCCACATGACTCATCTGCAGATCGA
This sequence comes from Smallanthus sonchifolius, assembly GCA_023525975.1. Taxonomy (NCBI): domain Eukaryota; kingdom Viridiplantae; phylum Streptophyta; class Magnoliopsida; order Asterales; family Asteraceae; genus Smallanthus; species Smallanthus sonchifolius. The sequence continues at coordinate 26,997,386 of CM042043.1, forward strand.
TCTCGTGACAGGACAACTCGATAACACGGAGTGAAGAATCCTACCGTGTTAACGTTTGTATACGAATTGACAATAGAAACAACAGGTAAATAAACTTCTCTTTGTATTCCACAAAACACAGAGTTTACAAATTCTCAAAATACAATCGTTCAACCCCTTAGAACATAATCTGTAAACACCTATTTATAGACACAATCTCTGTAATTGGCGAACTTAACAAGTTCGCCTCAAATAGACTAGGCGAACTTAACAAGTTCGCCTCACATGAGACTAGGCGAACTAGACAAGTTCGCCTCTAGCAGAACTTGTTCTAACACTTAGGCAAAATCTATACAATTACATAAAAACATAAAGACAATAAGACCTAAACTATTACAAAACTTTTGTCATACATTCTATGTCCTAAAAATTTGAAGAATTTATTCTAAGCTGACACGTTATCCCTTACGCTCCAATAATAAATCTCATTTGACCATATTGCCTTATCCGGTGACTAATCCTTGGTCTAATTCGAATTATACCCCAACATATTCAATCCTGTAAATGGATTTCTTTCTTCATGAAAAGATCCAGTTGATCCAATAACATTAGAAAACGGGGATTTAATCTAACCAACCATCAGTTGAACGCGATTACTTAAATAGATAACATATCCCTTGTATGACTGGCATCTATATCTCATTAGATTCTTCTTTCCTACTTGTGAACCCCTTTCCCTTGACCTTCGTATTGACCGACGCTTACCTTATAAGTAGGATTCTCATTAGAAGTCTCAGCATGTCTTCACAAATTTCGTGTTGGTACGGTCGTACTCCAACTCTATTAGAAGCTAAGTACACTATAGAAATAGTGGACGGTCAAATAATCGAAGCAACTCACATTCTTAGAGATGTGAACTAGGAATGGTTAGTCATAAGTTTGACACAGACCTCATGCAAGTCACAATTGGTAGCTTTGACATAATTGTCAGTATTGATTGGTTACCTAAGAACCGACTCGAAATCATTTGTCGTGACAAAATCATTCGCCTTCCTCTCCCTAGAGGAGAAACTCTTTTTGTTCAGGGCGAAAGGAGCGGTGCAGTCATGGGCATCATATCCTTCATGAAAGCACATAAATGTCTTCGAAAAGGTCATACTACTATCTTGGCTCTCGTCGCCGAGCAGCCATCTGGGGAGAAGAAGATTGATGATATCCCAAATGTTTGTAACTATCCGGAAGTATTTCCCAAGGATTTTCCTAGTCTGCCACCGCGTCGTCAAGTAGAATTTCAAATTGACCTAGCACCCGAAGAAGCACCGATTGCTCGGGCACCTTACAGACTTTCACCCAGCGAATTACAGGAGCTATCCACTCAACTGCAAGAGTTGTTGGACAAAGGTTTCATCTGACCTAGCTCATCGCCGTGGGGAGCCCCAGTCCTGTTTGTCAAGAAGAAGGACGGGACTTTTCGCATGTACATCGACTATCGTGAGCTGAACAAAGTGACGATCAAGAATCGTTATCCTCTACCCTACATAAATGATCTGTTTGATCAACTCCAAGGATCAAGTTCCTATTCCAAGATGGACGTTAGGTCTGGTTACCATCAACTGAGAGTCCGAGACGAGGATATCTCTATGACTGCCTTTAGAACTAGGTACGACCACTATGAGTTTATGGTCATGCATTATGGATTAACCAACGCACCCGTGGTGTTCATGGACCTCATGGACCGTGTGTGTAAACCATACCTTGATCAATTTGTCATCGTTTTCATCGACGACATCCTCATTTATTCCAAGAACAAGGAGGAACATCTACATTTTATTCTGGAATTACTAAAGCAGGAACAACTGTATGCCAAATCCTCTAAGTGCGAATTCTAGATTCGCGAAGATTTAACTTCTAGGACATGTAGTCAACAAGAAAGGAATACATGTCGATCCATCTAAAGTAGAATCCATCAAGAATCGGACAGCACCGATGACTCCAACAAAGGTGCGACAATTTCTGGGATTGGCTGACTTCTACCGTCAATTCATCGAGGGAATCTAAAAAGATTTCCAACCCCTCACTACTCTTACTCAAAAGGGGAAACCCTATAACTGGAACAATACTCAGGAATCAGCATTTCGACTGTTAAAACAGAAACTCTGTAGTGCACCTATCCTATCTTTTCCCAAAGGAACGGATGACTTTGTAGTGTATTGCAATACCTCTATTCAAGGTCTTGGTTGTGTGTTGACGCAACGTGAAAAGGTTATCGCATATGCTTCCCGTCAATTGAAAGTTATGAGAAAAACTACACTACCCATGACCTAGAATTGGGAGCTGTAGTGTTCGTTTTGAAAATCTGGAGACATTACTTGGACGGTACCAAGTGCAGCATTTACACCGATCACAAGAGTCTTCAACACGTATTCGAACAGAAGGAGTTGAACATCCGACAACGCCGCTGGATCTAATTTTTGAACGATTATTACTGTGCGATCAGATATCATCCGGGCATGGCTAATGTGGTAACTGATGCCTGTAGGATCGGTAAATACAAGATGGTTCTATTCCAGTTGAGATTGGCGGAAACAATCAAAACTTAATCAAAGTAAACAAGTAAACACAAGAAGTACTGATAAATGCAATTTGTATTAAGCTTCAATGGTTACAAGATTACAGAGAAAACTCTATGAAAAGCACTAAGATACAATGACTCTAAGTACTACTTATATAGTAACTTAGAATCAAGACAGACCCTTGATTCTAAGGATCAGATCTATCACAAACCGTTGATCTTGTATTGAAGCTATTCTACGTATAATGACAATAAACACTATAAATGTTAACTTTACTCAAACGTCTTCTTAGGCATCATTGCTTGCATGCTTGGAGAAGAGCGTTGTAGTGCTTTATTGTCTGCACTAGTGGCATTCTTTCTGCGTGGAGTGTGTCAGTGGTGTAGCCGAAAGTTGTCAGTGGTAATGGTTGCTTTATCGAAGTCAGTCAGCTGCAACGTTTGATCTTCAGTGGAAATGGCTATCAACTGCAAAGTTGAAGATTAGCAGCAAGATGCAACCATCCAAAGCTGCTGATGATTTGCCTATCAGCAGCATCAAGTGTTGATGTTGCTGAGAAGCCTATCCGCAGCAACTCTGGTCTTCAGCGGATAAGGCTATCCGCAACAGATTTGTTCTTCAGCAGAAGAACAAGTATCCGCTGCAGATAAGCTTATCCGCAGTAGTTTGTTGGTCATCAGCAAACTCTAAGGTAAGCAGCATTTGTACTTAGAAAGTTTTATAGCCATCAATCTTTATTTCTACAAACTCCCCCTAGACTGATGCTACCAAAACTCTCTTACTTCTTTTGCTGCTGAAGCTTTTCCATGTTGCTGACTATTCTTGCAACCTCATATCCTCTCTGGTCCTTGCTGAGATTGTTAAGAGGAAGCTCAGATAGATTCTTGATGTCTTTGCTTGCCATTTTGAAGATGGCCATGCTTGAACACCTCATCTTCTCTCCTTTAACATCTGTCAATGTGAACTCATTCTTTTCAGCATTGTAGGACCAACTGATGAATGGAGAGTGGGATTGAAGAGGTTTGGCATCAATGATTTCAACTTTGCTGGGTTTGAAGTAATTTTTGATTACCAGCAGCAGATGTCTCCCACCTTCATTCTCAGGCTCATTGGCTTCACCCAGCTCCATCATTCTTCTTAGATCAGAATCTGGAAGCTGCAATACCTCATCAACAGTTGTATAAATTGATCTTCTTTCTTCTATTCTTCCCCTGAAGACTTCAAATCTTTGATCTTGAGTTCTGTAGAACCAGTTGACAATTTCTCTTGAGTCTTCTGGTTTGGAGGTAGGTTTGGTTTTCTTCTTGGGAGGCAGTTGATGAATCGGAGCTGGGTGGGAGGATTTAGACTTTGTGGGTGGAGAGGAGGGAGGTCTAGGATGGAGAGTGGAAGGTTGTTAGATAGAAGAAGTGGTGGATGAGGGAGAAGGCTTGCGTTTCTTTGGTTTCCTTTCTTCTTCTTGATTGATTACCTTCTTCTTTGAGCCTTTCTTCCCCGATCTTTCTTCCTCTTCCCTTTTGACTTTAAAGTAAAGGGCTTGCAGGTTCATGAAACTCATGGGACCCAGCCTTTTTTCACTCTCTCCTCTTGCTTTTAGGAAGTCAATCATGACCTTCCTTTCTTCATGGGTTCTTTTGTTAAAGGCAATGGTCTTCTTGGATTTATGTTTGGCTTTTTCTTCTTCTTCAGCCCTTTTATTATTTCCCAATTGACCTTGCTGACCCATGAAGGCTCTGTAGATTTCTTTATTTGATAGTTTCTCAAGGTAGTCTGTATCCTCACCTTGAGAAATCAGAGCCTCTATCCACTCCTCTCTCATTTCTTTGGCTAGTTCAGAATCAGTTATTCTGAACTTGGCTTCTTCCTTCTTCTTCTCTCTTTCTTCTTCTTTTTTATTAAATTGTTCCTGCAGTTGAAGAGCAAGAGCTTCATCTTCTTGAATTTGATAGACTGCAGGAATCTTGACTTTCATATCATCCAGTTGTTTGGCATACAGCTGGATCTGTTGTTTTCTACGGAGAATGGCCGCTTTTCTTTCTTGAGCTTTTCTTAGTTCAGTCATCTCCTCTTCTTCTCTTCTTCTTCTTTCCTCTCTTTCCTTCTTCTCTTTCAATAACTTTTCTTCATCTTCTTCTGTCATAGGTCTTTTCCCCTTGTCTTTGCTGGATGCCTCTACTTCAGCTTCATAGACCACAACAGCAGATGTAAGAGATGCTGTTGGGATCTCAGCTTCAGCTTTATTGGCATGATGAGGAGTAGACACAAAGGAAAGGACTGCTTCACTCTCTTCCTTTTCCCATTCATTCCCATATATAGCTTTAAATGCCTCTTTGATATTCTGAGCAGCCACTTTTCTTGACCCTTCTGCTGCGTTCAGTATGACAGTTGGTGAGGAGGGAAGAGATAGATCTGAGTCAGAGTCATTCATTGCAGGCGATTCCTCCTTATAAAGAGAAGCCTTGATGAGTTTGATCATTTCTTGACTTTCTAAGGAGTTGATGTTGCATATGAGTGATCTGAGATCAAAGACCTTGTGAAGGAAGTCTGAAGGTAGGAGTAAGATCTCTTTGATGTTGATTGAGAGAGAAGATCCATTGCTTAGGAAGAAGGTGAAATCAGAGGAATCGGTGCTCACCCATCCTAGCACTTCCAAGTCCCTGACCATGATGTTGTACAGGAATCTTCGCCAGCAGATAACTTCTTCTTCAGTTAAAGCACTGCTCCTGATTAAGTCAAGTCTTCTTGGAGCCAGTCTTTGTTCTGCTGTTGATGAAGATTCAGGATAAGCCACCCTATTTGCTTCTTTTAGTAGTCTTTCAAACCCGGGCATATTATCCTCCATTAAGTCATAGAACCTGCTGATTGCAAGTTCTGCTGAGAGATCTGATGAAGTGTTGATACATCTTGTCAGATACAGATTAAGAACCTAGAGGGCATTAAGAGTGTTCCAGTTTAGCTCTTCTACTCCACTAAACTCTCATCCAATCCAGAATCTCTCAGCAATGCCATCATACCCCCAAGCTAGAATGGAGTTGAATTCTAGCTTGTTTGAAGTTAGTGAGAATTGGGGAGTAGATGTTTGACTTATTATGGCTGCAGCTTCAGGAAGTATGCTGAATGATAGAGGTGTGTCTTCATGGAGAGTTTCATCTTGAAACACCTCATCAACAGCTCGGACAACTAACTTCCAATCCTCAGTGATATCTTCCTCTTCATCTACTGAGTCTGGCAAGTCATGGATTTGAACAAAAGCAGGTTTGTATAGCGAACTTTAAAACACAGTCTGCTCTTGTATCCATTCTTCTATGTTGTCCGCATCATCTTCCTTGGTAACTACCTCCCCTTTTTGGTTGTATCAGTGCATATAGTGTTATCTGGTTGAGTGTGTAGGTCCCGGAAGCCTCGTCGCGCAACGGATTTACACAGACCTATTCTGTGATTTGTGTGGGAGCCAAGAAACGAGACAGAGAAAACATGAACAAAGACAAAAGACAATGAAACGACACGTAATCCATAACAGAGAAGTCATCCCGTATTACAGACTACATACCGAAGGAGCACACATCTCTCATCTAACTCACGGTCCAGGGGTCGAGAGATCTCGTCCCGATCCGGACACCTCTCGACCTTGTTCCAGAGTTCCACCTACAAATGAAGACAAGTCTTCTATTTATAGGGGAAGGAACATTACCTGCGTACTTGACAAGTACGCAAGGCAAAACCTTGCGTACTTACTAAGTACGCAAGACCAAACTGGTGTGCAGGCTAAGTACTCAGGAACACCCTCCTGCATACTAGCCACGTACACCGATACATAGAATTTAATCTATAGTTACAAAACATGCCTCTACAGAGTGCCCACTGATATAAGGGAGAAGTCACTGGAGGGCATTGATGGGCTTCATGTATAGAGACTTGGTGCTACAGTTTGGACACTTCAGCCTCTAGCATTGCCACCCTGGCCGTCAATTCCAAATTATGAAGTTTCAGTCTTTCCTCATCCACAGTTGTGGAATCCTTGGAGCTGGATGGGGTCTTAGTCCTAGCCTCTGCATCCCCATCACCCTGGTTTTCTTGGCGCCTAGGATTCCTCTCAGTGAAGAGTGTTTCTAAGGAAACATCCTCACTGTGAGTTGCCGTGGTTAGGGTCTTAGTTATGTTATCACTGTCCTCCTGGTCAGTTGATGTACCGGGAGTAACGACAGCCCTCTCCACATTCACTCTATCATCACTCCCAGAGTGAACCTTCTTGGGTGATGAACTTGGGTTGGGTGCATTAGCAGCCAAGTCAATCAATACCTCTGAGATAGTGGTAGTTGGAGAAGGTATATCATCTTGACTAGGTGCCTCTGCACTTAAGTTTAGAGAAGAGAAATAATGATATGGCTCAGTGGGTTGTTCTATGGATCTGGGATGTGATCCTGATCCTATTAGAGAAACTTCCAAGGAAGTCTCTCTAATGGTGTGGCTATCCCTTTTGATATTCTCATCAGAATGTTGGGATTCTGAATGAGGGCTTTTAGGTTGGGATTGGGCCTGTGAGACAAGAAGAGAAGGAGTCTTCTTACTCATTTTTCTAGTATATGTCGTTGCAACTGGGGCCCTTGGTTCCAGTTGAACGATAACATCAAAAACAGATGTAAGTAATTTCTGTGCCTGTGCATCCCTAGTAGTATGCACAAGGGTTCGAACAGTGGAAGCGGATTGTTGTTCAGGATGAGAAGTGGAGGGTGTGGGATCAGTATCAGCTGGGATTACTAAACCGTTACCCTAGGTACTTTGTATGTTTAGCATTGTAGATAACAATGGAACATTGACCCCTGAGAACTTTTTGGAAACAGTTCTCATACTTTGAAAAATATTATTTTTATAACCCGACATGATGTAGATTCTTGCAGGTTTTGAGAGATCTTTTAGTTCCTGGTTGAAATCCTCCTGCAAGAATCTGGGGTACATAAAAAATTGTTGCTTTGCACCCTCTTAAAGGTTATATCTCAAACCCTCAAAGATGAGGTGTGCAAAGTTGAAGTCTAAGCCAGCAACCATACCATGGAAAGTAGAGGCAAGTGCAGAGCTCCCTTGATGCCATCCACTTCTCTTCTGAGATATGCATTGTAGAAGAGTGTGGCAGAGATACTTCCATGGAGGGCCCATCAGTGCCTTCTCTATTGTGTACTCATTTTGATTTCCAGTGTACCCTATGGATACAAAGGTCCTCATGTATTCTTCCTTTGAGTATGAGATGGTTGCCCCTTCATCTTAAAGCTGAAGATGTTTTCGGAGAGTAGCTTCAGAGATGATAATGTCCTTGCCGTCTACCTTGGCTTTTATTTAGGGAATCCCCTGTTCGTTATAGTAGACGGCGGTATTCCAAAAATCCTCCATATGAGGAATATATATGGTAGGGTTGACTGTTAGTGCAAAATGTATCTTTGATCGGCACAGAAAATCGATTATATCATCGAACCCCTCGGACTTCTTTCCTTTGGTTAAGTATGTCGTGAGGTTGTGATATGGGGAGAACTTATCTTCAGGATTGTTTATGTCTGCCATTTTTGTTGGATTTTGGAGGGAAAGAGGAAGGTTTTGAAGGGTGGTTAGGAAAGGAAGGCTTTGAATGTTGTGGGGGCTTGAGAGAAAGTGATGGGAGTTAGGGCAAAATGGAATGTGAAGGGGTGGTGAAGAAATTTGATTTGTTCTTATAACGGCAGAGGAAAAGCAAAATGACTTGTACAGTACAACCTTATTTACCTTTTTGCTGTTACAGCTGTAATACACTAAAGCAATCATGGTAAAGACTGAAAGTATTTTTACAACGGGTAAAAGTTAATTTGGACTTATCTTTACCCATCAGCAGAAACTTGGTTGCTGCAGATGGTTAAGCCTATCCGCTGCAAGCTTGGTTGCAGTGGATGGTTAAGTCTGTCAGCAGCAAACACTATTGCTGCTGATGGATGCATTGATCCACAACAAGGGAGTTGCTGCTGACTGCCTTAAAGCTATCCGTAGGAAACTTGTTCCTACTGATAACTTAAAGCAGTCAGTGGCAAAAACTTTGCTGCTGATTATTAAACCTGTCAGCAGCAAAAATGTATGCTGCTGACTTGTTACTTTTATTTATAACAAAAGACAAACATATTTACAAGGACAAAATTTTAGAGACATATTTTAATCAAAGTTCATCATACCAATAGATTCAACTAAATATCTAAATCTAGCTTCATCAAACGGTTTTGTAAATAAATCAGCATATTGCTCATTCGTATGAACTTTGGTTAAAATAATTCTCTTTTTCTCAGCTTGATCTCTTATGAAGTGATACCTGATGTCAATGTGCTTTGTCTTGGAGTACTGCACCGGATTGTTTGTGATTGATATAGCACTCATGTTGTCAATGTGAATGGGAGTTGCCATGAAAGTCATCCCATAATCCAGCATTTGATTTTGTATCCAGATGACTTGTGCACAGCAACTTGAAGCTGCAATGTATTCTGCTTCTGCTGTAGAAGTTGAAACACGTGTTAGCTTCTTGCACTACCATGAAATCAGTCTCCCTCCTAGAAACTGACATCCCCCTGAAGTGGACTTTTTGTCCAAGTTGCATCCCCCATAATCACTGTCAGTGTATGCATACAGATTGAACTTATCATTTTTAGAGTACCATAGCCCATGTCTTAAGGCTCCCTTTAGTTATCTGAAAATTCTCTTGACAGCTTGGAGATGTGAAATCTTTGGAGCTACTTGGATTTTTACACAGAGACATACTGCAAACATGATATCTGGCCTTGAGGCAGTGAGATACATGAGAGACCCTATCATTGCACGGTACTGATGTTGATCAGTGTCTTTACCATCTTTGTCTGGAGTCAGCTGATGGTGCACTTGCATAGGGGTTCTTACAGCAGAGCAGTCAGCCATCTTGAATCTTTCCAGAATGCTCTTGACATATTTGGATTGGCTGATGAAGATTCCATTTGGAACTTGTTTGACTTGAAGACCCAAAAATAAATTTAGCTCACCCATTGAGCTCATTTCAAACTTTGAGTGCATCAGGATCTCGAAGTCTTTACACAGCTTCTTCCTTGTTGATCCAAAGATGATATCATCTATGTAGATTTGAACCAGTAAGATTTCTCCCCCTTCATCTTTGATAAACAAGGTCTGGTCAATGGCACCTCTTCTGAAGTTGTTACTTAGTAGATATCCAGACAAAGTTTCATACCAGGCTCTTGGGGCTTGATGTAGGCCATATAGAGCTTTATCTAGTTTGAACACTTGGTTAGGATATGCAGGATCTACAAAGCCTGGAGGCTGCTTGACATATACTTCTTCACCAATCTTCCCATATAGAAAGGCACTCTTGACATCCATTTGATAGACCATGAAATTCTTGGATGCAACATATGCCAGGAAGATTCTGATGGCCTCTAGTCTAGCAACAGGAGCAAAGACTTCATCATAGTCAATTCCCTCTTCCTGAGTGTAGCCTTGAGCTACAAGTCTAGCTTTGTTCTTGACTACAATGCATCTCTCATCTTGCTTGTTCCTGAATACCTATCTGGTGCCAATGACAGATTGACCAGGTGGAAGATCAACAAGCTTCCAGACATCCTGTCTCTTGAATTGCAACAACTCTTCCTGCATTACCTCAATCCAACTGCTGTGTTGCAGAGCTTCATCTATCTTCTTTGGTTCCACCTGAGATAGAAAACAGGAAAACAAACATATATTGGCCTCATGAGATTTGCTTCTTGTTAGAACTCCTTGGTGAACTTGGCCAATAATATTTTCTAGAGGATGTTTCTTGTTGATCCTTTGTGCTCGTACCACCTCCAGCTGTATCCCTTGCTCAAGATTGCTTTGATTTTGATCAGGGATTTCTTCATTCATTGTTGAAGAGTCTTCAAGGTTGACAGCTACATCAGTATTATCAGCAATGGTATTTGCAGCATCTACATCATTTACCGAGGAGTCTTCATTCAAGTTTTTATTTTCAGACAGGCTGCTGCTGGTGACATTAGAGAGTGTGGTTCTGGCTGTACTTGCTTCAATGGCTTCCATAACAGATGGAGGATCAATGGATGGTCTTCTCAGACTGATAGAAGATTTTGGAAAATCCAGTCTGTAGTTAGAGGAGGTGGAAGCAGGTGCTTGAGAAGAGGAAGACTCCATATTGGAGAGGATGGGAGGCTCAAATATTTTGGTGAAGGATTCTATGTCAAAAAGCCAGTTTGGGCCTTTTCCCTGTTCACAGAAAATGTGTTCTCTGCATTCCATATTGGCTAATTCTTCCATAATTCTTGTTCTTAAGTTGAATACTCTGCAGGCCTTAGATTGAGAGGAATAGCCCATAAAATATCCTTCATCAGATTTGGCACCAAACTTAGGAAGAACCCCATGTGTGATCAGAATTAATGATGGACATCCAAAAGGTTTTAGAAATCCAATGTATGGAACTCTTTGGAACCATAGTTCATAGGGTGTCTTGTTGAGAGGCTTGACTATGAGAACTCTATTTTGCACATAGCAGGTTGTGCTTACTGCTTCTGCCCAAAATGTGAGAGGCAGTTTTGAGTCAGCCCACATAGATCTTGCTGACTCAATTAGAGTTCTGTTTCTTCTTTCAGCAACTCCATTTTTTTGAGGAGTTCTTGGAGCACTGTATTGCCTTTCAATTCCCTTGCTCTCACAGAAACAGTTCAAAGTGTGGTTCTTGAACTCTATGCCCTAATCACACCTAATGATCTTCCCCTTCTGATTGCTTTGATTCTCTACCTTAAGGATGTAGGATTTGAGGATCTCAGCAGTTTCATCTTTAGTTCTCAAGAAGTATACCCATTAGAATCTGGTGTAGTCATCAGTTATCAACAGACAGTATGACTTCTTGCCCATTGACATAATATTTGTAGGACCAAAGAGATCCATATGCATCAGCTGTAGTGGAGTATCATTTGTATTCAAAGTCTTGGGCTTGTGAGAACTCTTGTGTTGCTTCCCTTTCAAACAAGCAATGCAGTGATCTTCTAGCTGGAATTCTTTATTAGGAAGCCCTCTGACAAGATTGTCCTTCACCAATTTGTTGATAGTTTTGATGTTAACGTGGCTTAATCTCCTGTACCAGAGAGCTGATTCATCAACTGAAGCTTTTGACAGAAAACAGGATACATTGCTAGATGAAGTGACCTCATTCATTTCAAGCACATAAAGATTTTCTTTTCTCTGGCATTTAATAAAATCTTTTCCGGAGGAGGTTTGGATAAGCCAGGATATAGTACAAAGCATTCTTTGTCTGTGAAGAGCATCAAATGCTTTTGATCACAGACCTGGGACACACTCATGAGATTGAAGTCCAATTCTTTGACATAATTTACTTTATCAATACTTAATCTTTCATTTGACATAGTCCCTTGTCCAGTAATAGATCCTCTTTTTGAGTCACTCCCAAAGGCAACATATCCTCCATTGAAGTGTCTGAAGTTGGAGATGATGGATCTGTTGCCTGTCATGTGCCTGGAACAACCACTGTCTACCACCCAAGTGTTATTCTTGTGACCTGGCTACCCCTGCACATGAGAGAGATCTAGTTAGTGGGAGGAATCCAAGAGCTTACATCCTTAAAGAAAAGGGTTCTCGGAATATCAGATTCAGCATGTGTGCATTCAACAGAGCCAATGATGATTCTTGGATGGATAGAAGCTGGGATCTTGGCTTTCCATTGCTGAGGAGATGGTTTTCCAGTTCTCTTTGCTCTGTCAGCAGCTGATGTTGCTTTGGCTGCTGATGGATTTGCTTTATCAGCAGCATATTTTGCTGCTGATGACTTTGGCTTATCAGCAGCTGATGTTGTTGCTACTGAGGACTTTGGCTTATCAGTAGAGGATTTTGATGTTGATGACTTTAGCTTATCAGCAGTGGATTTTGTTGCTGCTGATGGTTTTGCCTGAGCAGCAGCAGACTTGGTTGCTGCTGAAGGCTTGTCCTTTGGTTTCTTGGGCTTGGCTTGATTACTAACATTTTTGCTGGCTACTGATGGTTCAACAACCAATGTATGCTTATCCTTCTTTACCTTGTTGACGGAGGGATTCTCTGTAGAAGTTCTCATGCTGATGGGCTTTTGTTTAGGAGGGGCTTGATGACGGATCTGGTTGAAGGGATTAAACTCACAATTTACAGCAAAGTGGTCTGATTCACCAAAGATGATGCAAGATTGTTGAGGCTTTGGCAGCTGCTTCCTTTGTGGGGAAAGAGAGTTTCTGAAATGAGTTGCCTTGGCTTCAGAGCTCCTTACCTTTCTGTTCTTGTGTGTCTTCTCAAAAGCATGTTGTTTGAGGTTTCTTTGCTGCTGAAGGTAGTAGAAGCAGGTGCTGGCAGTGTGGTTGTATTTTCCACAGATAAAGCATGATTTGGCCAGTTTGTCCCTTGAAAAGTAAACATAGTCCTTTCTTTTGAATAGGACTTTAAAGTTCCAGGGGTGAGCTTTGTTGTGCTCAAAGGTGGCTTCTACCAATGTATTTTGAGCATATGGAACTCTTTCTCCAGGCGCATGACATATGTCAAACACCTTTCTTTGAGGCTTTGAGTTAGTGGAGGTTGAAGACTGTCCCTTTTCAACAGTTAGCTTTCTTCCTTCTGGAGGATAGCTGATTTTGATTTGGTTGAAAGACATAGGAACCGGAACAGCTGGTAAAGGGACAGGAGCACTTGTTTGAATGACTTCGAGAACAGGCGGTTTTGGTACTTGTACTTCCTTAGTTTTAGTGGACTCTGAGCAAGTTGACTCAGATTCTGACGAGGTAGTGCATTCTTGTACCAATGGTTCATGCCTTGAAGGATCAAGATCTCGGTTGGCCTTTTCAAGATTTGAGAGATTGAAGCTTGGTTCATGGATGGAAACATAGTCAGCAGGAGGTGCAATGGCTTGATATTGTTCAGCATGATACCCCAAACCAGTTTTTACCTTGTCATGAATTTGAGCATCCAAAAGTCTTTGCAGCTTTTTGGATGCAAATTCATATTTGTCAACATGAACTTTCTGTTCTGCCAGTTCTGCTCTGGTAGCTTTTAATCTAGCTAGTAGATCATCAATCTGAGTTTCAAGATTGGTTTGTTCATGTTTTAGTAATGAAATCTCTTTCTTTAGGCAGTTAATTTTTTCTTTATAACTGTTTTCTACTTTTGTGAATTCAGATTTTATTTGATGAAACTCTTCATTTTGATCTATAAGGTTTTGATTATGCTTTCTGTAGCCTAACACCTTATCAATAAAAGCTTGGGAACAGAGATGTTCATATACCTGAGGCGGTCTCTCAGTTGTGTCTGCCATAAGTGCTTGGTTGTTAGCAGGCAGATCTTCATACTGGAAGCTCCAGTCAAATTCAGAAGTTCCAGCAGCTGCACAAGCTGCAGTTTGAGCTGGAGGAGTAGCTTGTTGCTATTGTTCTCTTGGTTGGGCTTGGTGAGCTTGTCTTGATTGAGGAGTTGTTGGGTTTGCCCTAGGTGCCTTGCATTCTCTATCAAAATGACCCAGTTGGTTACAGTTGTAACATCTTAATTTGCTTTTATCCAAGCCAACTCTGGTGTTGGAATTGTTACTTGGAATGGGTCTTCCGATTCTAGAGTAAAACCTTTTTTCTCTTATAGATAGCATGGCATACGAGTGTTGTATGTCCATTTCTTCTAAGTCATCTGGATGGAAGCATTCCAGATCCTCCTTGATAAAGGACATGTTGCTTGAGTTTTCAGAAACAAAAGCAGCAGAGGTTGAGGTTTGAGGGGGAGCTTCTAGGAGAAATGGTGATGTGTTTGTTTGAGAGGTTGGAGTTTAGGGATGAGTGACGATAGGAGGATAATAGTTGCTTGAACTATGTCCTGAGTGGTCAGGGTGGAGGGCGGAAGAGGTGGTGGTGGATGTTGAGGCTGTTTGGTAGCTTGAGCTTCTTTCTTTTGCCTGGATCATCTCTAGCTCATAGGTCTTTAGCATTCCAAAGAGTTCAGTCATCTGGAGAGTCTTCAGATTTTCAGTTCTTCTGATGGACACTGTGTAGAGTGTCCAGCAACTCGGTAGAGACCTGATGAACTTCTTGAGAATATCTTCATTCTCCAGCTTCACCTTTGAGCACTGTAGCTCACCTACAAGATAGGTAAATCTGTTATATAAAACCGTTAGAGACTCACCTTCCTTCCAGACGAAGTTTTCATATTGCTCCTTCAGGATGTCTCTTCTGTTTTCTTTCACTTCTTCTGAACCAGCAAACATCTTTTCAAGAGCCTCCCATAGCTCTTTTGCAGTTTTATAACCTCTGAAGTTATGAAAAACTTCATTTGGTAAGCACATCTGGATGGCTCCCAAGGCTTTGAAGTCTACCTCCATTTTCTTGATGTCGTCATCAGAGTACTTGGAGGGTTCTTTGGGAACCAGTGCACCTCTGGAATTAACAGAGGACACCATGGGTATGTATGGTACATCTTTAATGGATTTTCACATCCCATATTCGTGATAGTAGAAGAAGCTTTCCATTATGTTCTTCCACATATCGTAGTCTTCCCCAGACACCAGTCTTGGTGGTCTGTTGATGCTTCCAATATCTTCAAATCCATTGTTTTGAGCCATTTTGTTTTGATTTGTGATAGTGAGAGACTTTAACAAAGAGATAGTTTAGAATAGAACCGAAGAATGATTAAACAAGTGTGAGTTTGTTTAATCTGTGAGCCAAAGCTCTGATACCACTTGTACTGATGCGATCAGATATCATCCGGGCAAGGCTAATGTGTTAAAGAATTATTACTGTGCGATCAGATATCATCCGGGCAAGGCTAATGTGGTAACAGATGCCCTAAGCCGAAAGGAAACCAAGCCCAAACGAGTTCGAGCATTACAGCTTACTATTCACACCGGATTACCTGACAAAATCCGTAGTGCTCAACTCAAAGCCCTGAAAGAGGAAAACCTACCGCCGAAAGCCACACGCGGTATGGAAGCACAACTCGAGATCAAATCTGATGGCATTCGCTACTTCGCCGAGCTAATATGGGTTCCGGTATTCGGAAACTTAAGGGGACTAGTCATGGATGAAGCTCATAAATCTCGTTACTCCATTCATCCAGGTTCCGACATGATGTATCATGACCTAAAGGTGCTGTATTGGTGGCCAAAGATGAAGGCCGATATAGCCACCTATGTGAGCAAGTGCCTGACTTGCGCAAAGGTCAAAGTAGAATATCAAAAGCCTTCCCGTCTACTCCAGCAACCGGAGATTCCCATGTGGAAATGGGAGCAGATATCCATGGATTTTATCACAAAATTTCCACGAACTCCTACCGGATGTGATACCATTTAGGTAATCGTTGATCGTTTAACAAAATCCGCTCACTTCTTAGCAATCAAAGAGACTGGCAAAATGGAGAATCTTACTCGTATTTATTTGAAAGAAGTAGTCTCTCGGCACGGGGTGCCAATCTCTATCATCTCGGGTCGTGACGCCCGATTCACCTCACGTTTCTCGTAATTTTTGCAAAAAGCTCTAGGCACGCGCCTGGACATGAGCACGTCATACCATCCTTAAATAGAGGGCTAAATGAAACGTACTATTCAAACTCTTGAGGACATGATGCGAGCTTGTGTAATTAGCTTCGGTAACAGTTGGGAAACTGACTTGCCTTTAGTGGAGTTCTTCTACAATAACAGTTAAGCGGCACCATTTGAGGCATTATACGGGCGTAAATGCCGATCACCTATCTGTTGGACTGAAGTTGGGGATAGCCAACTTACAGGTCCTAAACTTGTACTCGAAACTCCTGAAAAGATCATTCAAATTAGAAACCGTATGGCGGCAGCTCGTAATCGTCAAAAGAGCTACGTCGATAAGCGTCGTAAACCGTTAGAATTTCAAGTAGGCGACATGGTCTTATTAAAATTCTCACCTTGGAAAGGTGTAATTCATTTTGAGAAGCAATGCAAACTAAACCCTCGTTATGTTGGACCATTCAAGATAGTGAAGAGAATTGGCCCAGTAGCGTATCAACTAGACCTATCTGAAGGACTTAGTGGTGTACACAATGTTTTTCATATCTCGAACTTGAAGAAATGTTTAGCAGATGAGGCACTCGTTGTTCCTCTGGAGGAACTACAAACCGATGAACAGTTGCGTTTCATCGCAGAACCGGTAGAAATCAGGGATAGGCAAGTCAAAACGCTCAAATGTGGTAAAATCTCTATTGTCAGAGTTCGTTGGAACTCGAAACACGGACGAGAATTCACATGGGAACGCTAGGATCAGATGATGCGCAAGTATCCTCATTTGTTCAAGCACTCCACGTCAAACTCTTAAGGTAGTATTCTAATTTTAGGGACGAAAATTCTTACAACTAGGGGATGATGTGACACCCTAGAAATTTTTATTTTATTTTAATTTTCGGGACAAAAATTCTTTCAACTAGGGGATGATGTGACGCCTCATAAATTTTTTTTATTATTTTAATTTTCGGGACGAAAATTCTTTCAACTACGGGATGATGTGACATCCGTCAGTTTTTCGTTAATCCCGTTAATCCAAATCCAGTTATTTAGTAACTCAGTTAACTCAATTCAAACCCCAAGGACTAATTCTGTCAATAATCTGAACTCAAACCACAGGGACTAGTTCTGCTAAGTCCTAAAACTTGATTTGTTAACTCTCAAAGTCAAAATCAATTCAAATGGATTATGTTGACTTTTAAAAAGTCAAAATCATGACTTTTGATCATAAATCCATGAGTAATAACCGAATGTGATTCAAATTCTTAACTGAATCTCATGTTATAACAATAATCGATTGTCATTAGGGCCTTAATCACTGTCATTACGTCGAATTAAACTCGTTAATGGCAACCCAAACCGAAACCGTCGACCCCATTAACTAAAACATGGAAATCGATCAAATCCATTCACCATTCTGAAATCAAACACTATGCACACCTCATTCTCACCTCTCAAAAGCAATTGCACATTCTATTTTTGTCGGAATAGCAGCCAAAGACGCCGACGACCAAACCCGTCGAACTCGGAAACCCATTTGCTCGATCTCCATCAATTCGGCGTCCATTCTGGTAATTAAACGTATCCACAGCTTTTTTTTCATCCATATATTGAAAGCCCTATGATAATTGGGGCTTACAACACCGAATTAATCATGAACGAATTCTAGGGTTCATGTGATTTCGGGTTTAATCGAGTTATATCCTAGACCCGATCTCAATGCAATTGATCTGCACGAGCAGACTCACAATCTATCACTTACTGAAAGCCCCATGATTTCAATCTATAATCTTATCAATTTTAATCAATTTGATCCCATGTTCATAATCTGGGGTTCGGCTTTTCAATCGACTAAATTACCAATCTAAACTCGATGAGTTTGCAATTAATTACATCCTCGGGATCTCCATACATCGATCTACAAAACCCTTGTAGTTCTAAGACCAATCGTGATCAAAATGGTTGGAATTGGGACTGTCTTGAATTCGGTTCGATGGGGAGGGGAGAGCACATGCACCATCAATGTTAAAACCACTTTAATCCGAGTCCTATTGCGATTCCCTAGCGGGCAGGAGTGATTAAGTTGTTGGTGTGATGGTGTGATGGGGAGGAGACCCGGGTTCGAGTCCCTCTATCCCCATTCTTTTTATAAAATAGCCTTTTATATATTCTTTTTAAATAAAAATAACCCCTATATTATTATAATGATATTTAATACGTTTTAGTACCGGAAACCACCCGTAGGATCGAGACAGAATTTATAACCTATTTTAAGTGTTATTTTCATATTAAAAATAATATAAATATTTATATTATTTCCCTAACTTATTATTCAATTCACGAAAATACACAAACAATGGTTTTAAATTCGGGAATGAGTTTATAATTCGTTTTAATTATTATTCTCACGATTCAAAATAATATGATTATTTATATTATTCGAAGTTATTTTTCTAACTCAAACAAGATACCCGAAATAATATTTTATACATTTAACTCGTGTTCGGTGACGTTTGACACGTACCACGCTTATTATAGTTATCAAACTAAGAATTCTTTGATTTCCAATGACGCTTTTATCTACTCATGATTTCTAAGCGTGTATTAGGACGTACAATCCTTCCGTGTCGTCGTCACAAAATTCCATATGTCCCTAACAATTGTAATTATAATTTTAGGGCATTCGTAGGCTATTCACAGGGTTTTCTATTGCATCCTTGTGTGGTGTTATTTGCTATGCTTACACACAAATCAGGTGAGTTTTACGGCCCCTTTTTACTTGTTTTCCTATTGGGGGAGAAACATGCATATACACAAACATCATTTTATTTGTTTTCTCGTTGGGAAGAAACATGCATACAAACAAATAGTATTTTACTTGTTTTCCATTGGGAAGAAACATGCATACAAACAAACAATATTTTACTTGTTTCCCGTTGGGAAGAAACATGCATACGAACATACATCCGTTTACTTGTCGTCCCGCCGGGGAGAGACATACACATGAACGGACATGGATCACATAGTATTTCATTACCACTTGTTTACCTAATGTCACACCCCAACCGTGCATCTTAACCACGGGTGCGACTTAATTGACAAAAGAACACAATGGAATAAAGACATTTACTATTAAAGTTTCATAATATTAAAAAAATCCCAGTTACATAAGTTTCGAATTAAACCAAACAGATAACATGTTCAAACGACAAGCAACTTAAAATAAGATTCTTCAATTGATATCTAGGCAAATCCTATGTGATATTGACTTGACCTATCACGAGCTTAATCACCTGAAACATGTACGAAAAACAAGTGTCAACTAAAAATAGTTGGTGAGAAATCACAGGTTTAATAAAAGTATAAGTTTGGCAAAGGTGACAATTCATATTCCAAGATCATCATATAGCACGTAATAAAACAAACACATGATTAGCAAATCCAACCTAAAATGATGAGTAACGAATAAGTGGTACAACTCGCAAGTTGCACTAATAACGAATAAGATGTCCAACCAAAAGTTGTCCATAAAGTATATGCGGTTTCCATCCTATGGCCCATATCTGTACTACCGTTGGCTTGAAAGTTTCAAGTTAAGGATTTGCATGTTTAACGTTTATCATGTTGTGTTCATTTACTCACATACATATATGATTCGCTTGTTTTAGAATTGTTTGAAAACATGTTTTAATGCGTGCCAACGCGTACATGTTTCCCCCAAAACGATTTGAATAAAATGGGGCTATGAAGTCTCACCTTGAAAGCTAGACGAGATAAGAAACTTGAACGAATAGACGAGATGAATCACGGACCAGACCCTAAACAAATAAATAAACCAGTTTTAGGGTAGGTTCGATGGTTACGAGTGTTAGATAGGCGGTTCGGGTCATAAGATTAAGAATTAGTTGCAAAAATAGAGTTTTAGTTGATTTTCGGATTTGGACAGCAAAGTAGCTGAACAGAAACGGGATTGTTAAAAATATCAAACGACGTCTAAAAATTATGAAATTTTACATGAAATTAGTTTAAGTCGTTACGAAGAAGTTTTGTTTAGAAAGTTTTTCCATTTGAGACTCGTATCATAGCCAAAATAGTCCAACAAGACAGAAGGTACTGAAAAAGGTTTCTGTCTCGTTTTGGCTACTACGGAGTCATACTTTTGAATTAGAAAACGATCCAATTATGGTTGGAAAGGAAATTCGACGAACTACGTCTTGGAAATTTATTTTTCTCAGTTTAGATTAATTATGGTCAAGTTACGCTCAGTTAAATTCAGCACAGTTTCTGTCCAAAATCAATGGTTGCACTTAAGTGGTCCGTTTAGGGTTTTAAGATTACCGAACGTGCAAATAAAAATTAGACGAATGTTATTATGTTATTATAATACATAATATAATCATATTAGGTTAGCCAAAATGTCCCGTGTCACCGGTCTAGCCATGATATTCACATAAGCGTTTTGGAGAATCACAGAATGCAATCGGCATAGCCGACACGAGCAAGCGGATTCTATATTTAATTAGCGTGTGAGTTCATATAAGTGATAATATAGAATAAATAACATGTTTTAAGTTAGCAAGAACACACTAAAGCATCGGCAGAGCCACTTTTGCAATAGTTGTCTTGAGGATTCGCAGAATGCGACGGCATAGCCGCCATTGCAAACGGGATCCTTTGTTTGTTAGTTGTTGATGTTAGCTTGATTTATTAGTTTGATTAAGATTATTAGAGGGTTTTTAGGGCTGAGGTTTCACATGATCAAGTGATCATGGATAGAAAATAGAAAAAGATTGAGGGGATGAGAAAAGAATAAAATAAAAAGACGGTATTCAACTTCGGAGGGTTACTTACTTGTTTGATCTTCAAACTCTTGGAATCCTCTAAGGGATTTTCGAAATATTCAAGGTTGGGAAGGGATTTCACAACTTAGGAGGGGTTGGGAGTGTTTGAGGGAGAATTAGCAAAGAAAACAAGATCCTAAGCCTCCTATTTATACTAATGGTTGAAGGGGTGTAAATATGGAATGTCTTGGAAAACAATTTAGGGTTTTAGGGCCCTCAAATCTGTGAAATTTTCCTCAATGGGGCTGGGTTTTTTGTGATTTCTTGCTTGGGCTAGGTCCAAGAGTAGGTGGGTTGGGTCCTACCTTGATCCGGTTGAGTGCGCGCATTCGAAAAATGCGATTTTAAGCATTTCTAAGCGAAATTGGCAAATGTTTTCAACATTAAAGTCGATTGTCATAACAAAAAGAGTATGTTTAGCTAAAAACATTTAAGTTAAAGTTACGTTATTCGCGTATAGTAGTTGGCGATCGGTGGGCGAGAAAACGGACTTTTTGATCGTTTTTCGAATTTCAGGATTTATTTAAGGAAAGTTTTGCAAACAAACTTTGTTTTAATTAAAGAAATGAATGTTTTAAACATTTAAAACATAAATTAATGTCATGTTAAACGATTTGTCGGTCGTGGACGGTATGTAGTTAACGACGGTTTAAAAGGCGATTGATGCTTAAAAGTACTAACTAGTACTTTTAAGCATCAATTCACATTGAATGGGTTGTAAGAACATGTTTGAGATGTATGGGGGTGGTTCATGTGTATTTAATGTGTCATAAAGATCAATTAAGTCTACGTGCGATCCATGAATCAATCACAGATAAGTACAAGTCTTTGAAATCAAGCATAAACGTAATGTTTCACATGTGAACTAGTATTGTAACAACGTCTGAATAGGATTTCAAGTAAAATGAAATGTCATGCGGATTTTCATTGATAAGTCTAGAATGAGTACAAGTAGTGAAAATCAGAAGTGTCACAGTCTCCCCTAGTTAAAAGAATTTCGTCCCCGAAATTCAACTAGTAGAGGCTGTAGGGTCTAGAAAGAGATGAGGGTACTTATGTTTCATTTGGTTTTCACGTTCCCAGGTGAACTCAGGACTATGCTTGGCTTCCCAACGAACTTTCACGATAGGGATGCGGCTACGCTTGAGTTGCTTGACTTCACGGTCCATGATTTCAACGGGCTTTTCGACGAAATGCATAGAGTTGTCGATACGAACATCATCCAGAGGAACTTGAAGTGTGTCATCAGCAAGGCACCTTTTAAGGTTTGATACATGAAAAACGTCATGAATGTTACAAAGTTCGGTTGGTAGCTTGAGTCTATAGGCTACTGGGTCAATCCTTTAAAGAATTTCGAATGGCCCAACGAACCTAGGGGCTAGCTTTCCCTTCTTCCCAAATCGGACAACACCTTTCCAGGGGGAAACCTTGAGTAAGACTCTATCACCAACTTGAAATTCAAGGGGCTTCCTACGGTTGTCAGCATAACTCTTTTGACGATCGCGAGAGGCCTTGAGTCTTTCTTGAATTTGAAGTATCTTGTCGGTGGTTTCTTGAATGAGTTCGGGACCGGTGATTTGAGCGTCTCCGATCTCGGTCCAACACACCGGAGATCGACACTTCCTACCATATAGAGCCTCGAAAGGGGCGCACTTGATGCTCGTATGGTAACTATTGTTGTAAGAGAATTCGATGAGTGGCAAGTGTTGATCCCAACTTCCTCCAAAGTCAATCACACAAGAACGGAGCATGTCTTCCAATGTCTGTATGGTCCTTTCACTTTGACCATTAGTCTGGGGATGGTAAGCCGTGCTAAGGTTCAAACGAGTTCCCAAAGCTTTCTGTAAAGATTGCCAGAATCGGGAGGTAAAACGGCTATCACGGTCGGAGATAATGGATAGAGGGACACCGTGACGTGTCACGACCTCATTGATATAGAGTCTGGAAAGCTTCTCCATTTTGTAGTCCTCACGGATTGGGAGAAAATGAGCGGATTTGGTTAAGCGGTCAACAATGACCCAGATGGAGTCATGACCACTAGAGGTTCGCGGAAGCTTAGTGATGAAGTCCATGGAAATTTGCTCCCATTTCCATTGTGGGATTTCGGGTTGTTGGAGAAGACCAGATGGTTTCTGGTGCTCAGCTTTAACTTTAGAGCAAGTAAGACACTTCCCTACATAGAGGGCGATGTCTTTCTTCATTCATGGCCACCAATAAAACTCTTTCAAGTCGTGATACATCTTATCAGCACCGCGATGAACAGAATAACGGGATTTATGTGCTTCATCAAGGATAAGGGTTCGGAGCTCACTTGAGTCGGGGATCCAAATTCGACCCATGAAGTAAAGGAGATCATCGGGTTTGGGTTCTAAGTGCTTTTCGACACCACAATCCAAATCCTTCTTCAACTCATCATTTGCAACAACTTGTTTTTGAGCTAGGAGGATCTTATCTTTGAGACTGGTTTGGACCAACATTCACATGGCTCGCACACGGGTGGGTTTGATTCGGTCCTTACGGCTAAGGGCGTCAACCACCACATTAGCTTTCCCCGGGTGGTAACGAATTTCGCAATCGTAGTCACTAAGTAATTCAACCCAACGTCGCTGCCTCATGTTGAGTTCTTTCTCGTTCAGAATATGTTGAAGGCTCTTGTGATCAGTAAAAACCACACATTTAGTGCCGTAGAGATAATGTCTCCAGATTTTCAAAGCAAAGACCACCGCACCCAACTCAAGGTCATGAGTGGTGTAGTTCTTTTCGTGAACCTTGAGTTTTCTGGATGCATAGGCTATGACTTTGTCTCGTTGCATCAACACGCAACCAAGACCTTGGTTTAAGGCATCACAGTATACAACGAAATCATCATTGCCATCGGGAAGACTTAGAATAGGGGAGTTGCACAATTTCTGCTTAAGAGTTTGGAACGCATCTTCTTGCTTTTGTTCCCAGACGAAAGGCTTATTTTTCTGAGTTAATGTAATGAGAGGCAGGGCAATCTTTGAAAAGTTTGGGATGAATCTTCGATAATAACCCGCCAAACCAAGAAACGAACGGATCTCAGAGGGTGTGGATGGTGTACTCCAATTCTTGATAGCGGTGACTTTGGCTGGATCGACGTGTATACCCTGGTTGTTGATCACGTGACCCAAGAAATGAATTTCTCTAAGCCAGAATTCACACTTGGAGAATTTAGCATAAAGTTGTTCCTTCTTCAAGAGTTCCAAAATCAGCTTAAGGTGGGTTGTATGATCCTCTTTGGTTCGGGAGTAGATCAAGATGTCATCGATGAAGACAATGACAAATTGATCTAGGTAGGGTTTGCAGACACGGTTCATGAGGCCCATGAACACCGCGGGCGCATTGGTTAACCCAAAAGGCATAACCATGAACTCGTAGTGTCCATAACGAGTTCTAAAAGCAGTTTTGGGAATGTCCTCTTCATGGACTCGGAGTTGATGATACCCAGATCGGAGGTCAATCTTCGAGAAACAAGTTGCTCCTTGCAGTTGATCGAAAAGGTCATCGATCCTAGGTAGCGGGTAATGATTCTTGATGGTAAGCTTGTTTAGTTCACGGTAGTCGACGCACATGCGGAAGGACCCATCCTTCTTCTTGACAAAGAGAACCGGAGCTCCCCAAGGTGAGAAGCTCGGTCTAATGAATCCCTTGTCCAGCAGCTCTTGCAGTTGGCTAGATAGTTCTTGCATCTCAGAAGGGGCTAGGCGGTACGGAGATTTGGCAATGGGGTTAGCTCCCGGTAAAAGATCAATCCGAAATTCAACTTGTCGAGTTGGAGGGAGTCCATGCAAGTCATCAGGGAATACTTCCGGAAAATCTCGGATGATCGGTATATCTTGTAATTTCTTTTCTTCAGATTTCTCGACCACATGTGCCAAGAAAGCATAGTATCGCTTCCTTAAATATCTACGTGCCTTCATGCAGGAGATGAATTTCAAACCTTTGCAAGGTTTCTCTCCAAAGATTTTCAAGGTCTCACCGGATGGTAGAGGGATACGAATGAGTTTCTCTGAACAGTTGATTTCCGCATGATTGTGGGATAGCCAATCCATTCCCACGATGATATCAAAACTCCCAAGAGTGATGGGAATCAGGTCGATAGAGAATGTGTGATCGTTGAGAGTTAGAGCACAACCTCGGACAACGGAATGCACAACAGTTAGTTTGCCATCAGCTATTTCTATAGTATAATAAGGTTCAAGAGCGGTACGACAAGTTTTAAGTAAAGGTTCAAATTCTAAGGAGACAAAGCTTTTATCCGCTCCGGTATCAAATAAGATATAGGCATAACGATTATTGATGAGAAACGTACCAGTAACCACGACATTGTCATTTCTGGCCTCGGTTTCTCCTATGGCAAAAGTGTGAGCACGTGCACCTCGGTTATTGTTGTTGAGCTTCGGGCATTGGTTTTTGTAGTGATCAGGAGCACCACATTCATAGCAGGCCCTACCATTGATGATGGCAGGAGTGGCAGTTTGGGTAGTAGCAGCCTTTTCAGCTACGCGACAAGCGTTAGCAAAATGACCAAGCCTTCCACATTTAGTGCACGAACGACATTGAACAGTAGTAGGGTGATGGTATTGACACCTTGCACACAGCGGGTGAGGTCCACTATATGGCTTCCTGCCAGGTGTAGGTCTAGGTGCTACTTGGGCAACAGGAACAGCTGGGGTAACCATGGCAAAGCTTTTAGAGGTCTTTTGCTTCTTGTGGCGATACTCAAGATTTTTCGCCACTTCCTCCTTAACTCTCTTGTCACCTTTCCTGAATAGAACTCCAGACTTAACTAGATCGTCCGTTAAGGACGCAGATAAACGAATAGCAGCTTCAAGTGTTGATGGGCTACTACCCATGACAGTACCCCGAATTTGAGGCGGAAGGCCTCCAATATAACGATCAATCATTCGGGTCAAGGGTGTAACCAGATGAGGGACTAGGATGCAGAGTTCATGAAAGCGTGTGGTGTACGCCTCACTCTCCCCACTATCTTGGGTAAGGTCCCACAGATCAATCTCCAACTTCTTCATCTCATTGCTAGGACAGAACTCCTCGATCATAATTTCCTTGAGTTTATCCCAAGTCATAGCAAGAGCTCCTTCCCTACCCCGAATTTTCTTTTCAGCATTCCACCAAGTCAGTGCCCTCCTTTGGAAGGCACTTGAAGCATATTTTACCTTAAGTTCATCGGGGCAGTCACTCATCTCAAATGTGTTCTCCATGCCTTCAAACCATTGCAATAGCCCTGTCGCACCTTCACATCCAAGGTACTTGTGTGGGTTACAAGAGTTGAAGTGCTTGAAAGTACAAACACTCCCACTAGATCCTCTGGTGGAGTTGTTGATTTGAGTGACAATAGTGGGTAAGACAGCAGCAAGTTGTTGAGTGAGCAGGGTGGCTATGGCGGTGGTTTCGGCGGAGGCTTCACTGGTGTTAGCCACGGTGTTATCAGGATCACGACGAGGAGGCATTCTACGAAAAAGAAATCATAAGTCGGTAGTTAGGATAGACATTCAAGAATTAAAAGTGACAATATTTATAAATAAAATCACTCATTCATTAATATTAATGTCTTACAAGATAAATAAAACATATATTTAAAACATATATGTCGAATTACAAATGAAATATAAAGACAAAACTGACTAGTCAAAATTCAAGATTCGGATGAATGATACTAGTGAGACGTGTTTTAGCCTATAAGTGAGCACTCACTCCAAGGGTCCCCAGGTAAGTGCGACTCGTAACGAACGTGCCTCACTTTCCTTTGACAAGACCCAATGTACAGGCGCTCACCCTTCCAGATTACATGTGTCTCTAGTATCACTATCCAAGCCTTTGATTTTGATGAGAACATTATGGATTGGGCCTTGCCCAAGAGTTGGATTCAGCTTCACAAGTCAGCTTTCTTTTCTTGAACGGGAGTTGGGCCTCAGAAGTGGTTCCAACATGGCTCTCTTGGTCTTCGGATTCCGAATCACTTGATATGTTGATTACTTCAGGCTTCGGTGCAGGCCGGCTTGTCGCATCGGAGATTAACTCGGGCTTGACATTATGTTTCGAGGGTAGCAGGCTTCCAGAGAAAGATGATCGTGGTGAGATTAGCCTACTCCAACTAATTGGGCTTTGGGACCCATCATCGGAAATAAGGCTTGAATTGCTAGAGATGTCAGCAGAGTACGACGACATACTAAAGATAAGAGAGTTAGTGGATTAGAATCACATAAGCATATAAGTTTTAAAGGGGAGCTTAGGTTATAGTCTAGGTCAAATGGTTGCCTAATTCTCTATAACCACGGCTCTGATACCAATCTGTCACACCCCAACCGTGCATCTTAACCACGGGTGCGACTTAATTGACAAAAGAACACAATGGAATAAAGACATTTACTATTAAAGTTTCATAATATTAAAAATATCCCAATTACATAAGTTTCGAATTAAACCAAACAGATAACATGTTCAAAAGACAAGCAACTTAAAATAAGATTCTTCAATTGATATCTAGGCAAATCCTATGTGATATTGACTTGACCTATCACGAGCTTAATCACCTGAAACATGTACGAAAAACAAGTGTCAACTAAAAATAGTTTGTGAGAAATCACAGGTTTAATAAAAGTATAAGTTTGGCAAAGGTGACAATTCATATTCCAAGATCATCATATAGCACGTAATAAAACAAACACATGATTAGCAAATCCAACCTAAAATGATGAGTAACGAATAAGTGGTACAACTCGCAAGTTGCACTAATAACGGATAAGATGTCCAACCAAAAGTTGTCCATAAAGTATATGCGGTTTCCATCCTATGGCCCATATCTGTACTACCGTTGGCTTGAAAGTTTCAAGTTAAGGATTTGCATGTTTAACGTTTATCATGTTGTGTTCATTTACTCACATACATATATGATTCGCTTGTTTTAGAATTGTTTGAAAACGTGTTTTAATGCGTGCCAACACGTACATGTTTCCCCCAAAACGATTTGAATAAAATGGGGCTATGAAGTCTCACCTTGAAAGCTAGACGAGATAAGAAACTTGAACGAATAGACGAGATGAATCACGGACCAGACCCTAAACAAATAAATAAACCAGTTTTAGGGTAGGTTCGATGGTTACGAGTGTTAGATAGGCGGTTCGGGTCATAAGATTAAGAATTAGTTGCAAAAATAGAGTTTTAGTTGATTTTCGGATTTGGACAGCAAAGTAGCTGAACAGAAACGGGATTGTTAAAAATATCAAACGACGTCTACAAATTATGAAATTTTACAGGGAATTAGTTTAAGTCGTTCCGAAGAAGTTTCGTTTAGAAAGTTTTTCCATTTGAGACTCGGATCATAGCCAAAATAGTCCAACAAGACAGAAGGTACTGAAAAAGGTTTCTGTCCCGTTTTGGCTACTACGGAGTCATACTTTTGAATTAGAAAACGATCCAATTATGGTTGGAAAGGAAATTCGACGAACTACGTCGTGGAAATTGAGTTTGCTCATTTTAGATTAATTATGGTCAAGTTACGCTCAGTTAAATTCAGCACAGTTTCTGTCCAAAATCAATGGTTGCACTTAAGTGGTCCGTTTAGGGTTTTAAGATTACCGAACGCGCAAATAAAAATTAGACGAATGTTATTATAATACATAATATAATCATATTAGGTTATCCAAAACTTCCCGTGTCACCGGTCTAGCCATGATATTCATATAAGCGTTTTGGAGAATCACAGAATGCAATCGGCATAGCCGACACGAGCAAGCGGATTCTATATTTAATTAGCGTGTGAGATCATATAAGTGATAATATAGAATAAATAACATGTTTTAAGTTAGCAAGAATATACTAAAGCATAGGCAGAGCCACTTTTGCAATAGTTGTCTTGAGGATTCGCAGAATGCGACGGCATAGCCGCCATTGCAAACGGGATCCTTTGTTTGTTAGTTGGTGATGTTAGCTTGATTTATTAGTTTGATTAAGATTATTAGAGGGTTTTTAGGGCTGAGGTTCCACATGATCAAGTGATCATGGATAGAAAATAGAAAAAGATTGAGGGGATGAAGAAAGAATAAAATAAAAAGACGGTATTCAACTTCGGAGGGTTACTTACTTGTTTGGTCTTCAAACTCTTGGAATCCTCTAAGGGATTTTCGAAATATTCAAGGTTGGGAAGGGATTTCACAACTTAGGAGGGGTTGGGAGTGTTTGAGGGAGAATTAGCAAAGAAAACAAGATCCTAAGCCTCCTATTTATACTAATGGTTGAAGGGGTGTAAATATGAAATGTCTTGGAAAGCAATTTAGTGTTTTAGGGCACTCAAATCTGCGAAATTTTCCTCAATGGGGCTGGGTTTTTTGTGATTTCTTGCTTGGGCTAGGTCTAAGAGTAGGTGGGTTGGGTCCTAGCTTGATCCGGTTGAGTGCGCGCATTCGAAAATTGCGATTTTAAGTATTTCTAAGCGAAATTGGCAAATGTTTTCAACATTAAAGTCGATTGTCATAACAAATAGAGTATGTTTAGCTAAAAACATTTAAGTTAAAGTTACGTTATTCGCGTATAGTAGTTGGCGATCGGTGGGCGAGAAAACGGACTTTTTGATCGTTTTTCGAATTTCAGGATTTATTTAAGGAAAGTTTTGCAAACAAACTTTGTTTTAATTAAAGAAATGAATGTTTTAAACATTTAAAACTTAAATTAATGTCATGTTAAACGATTTGTCGGTCGTGGACGGTACGTAGTTAACGACAGTTTAAAAGGCGATTGATGCTTAAAAGTACTAACTAGTACTTTTAAGCATCAATTCACATTGAATGGGTTGTAAGAACATGTTTGAGATGTATGGGGGTGGTTCATGTGTATTTAATGTGTCATAAAGATCAATTAAGTCTACGGGCGATCCATGAATCAATAACAGATAAGTATAAGTCTTTGAAATCAAGCATAAACGTAATGTTTCACATGTGAACTAGTATTGTAACAACGTCTGAATAGGATTTCAAGTAAAATGAAATGTCATGCGGATTTTCATTGATAATTTTAGAATGAGTACAAGTAGTGAAAATCAGAAGTGTCACACCTAAGTGCAAACATAACATGCAAAATCCTTACACCCTCGGACCGTTAATATATGGAGTATAGCGAGGAAATTTGAGTAGTACTACTGGGTTTGACAAACCCCACCCGGGTTAGTCGCGCTAACTTGATTGAAGGTCTAACGGGTGTAAATTGTCCTAAACACTTGCCATTGTTGATGTTAGCAATGGCGGAAGGCACCCAAACACAAACAGTCAGCTTCGGTTGCGAACGCTTAGAGTGACTTGTACATTGTCTAGCTAGCAATAGGTGTGACTTACGTATGTGGATCCTGCAAATACTCAAATAGTTTATTTACTTGTAAATCTGTGAACTCACCAACCTTGTGTTAACATTTTTTCTTACATGTTTCTCAGGTCGCTAAGGTACAGGTTGAACACTTAGGACATGCATGGAGTCCTACTATCATTTCATCCTCATGCAAACATTCAAAACAAATTACTTGTTTTATTAAACTAAACTTAGGCGTGCTTGTTTTGCGCATTTATTTTCTTATTTAAACGCTTCCGCATTAACTCTGAACTTTTATGATATTACATTTATGTCCCATATAGTGTCGTTTGATGTAACTAATGACTGAGATCCTGGTTTGTCATGCACCGAATGGTAAAACTCCGTTAGTGGAATTTGGGGGTGTGACACTCCGGACCGCCACCTCTTTACCGTCACATCTATTAAACTACAGTCAATTATATAGTACCCACAATCAAGTATTCTGCCAAAACCGTCCTCATTTGTTAAATCTTTAACCGGCGGAATGATGGGATGTGTGTTATACCACATCCAAAATCTTTGATCACCACGTCTAACGGTCAACAGGGGAGATCCGCTTTTTTCGTAAACAAAGAATAAGCTCGACGTTCACGTTGTAAAAACAAAACATCCCCGATAATAGGACCGAGATTTAAATCATAACGCATTTTGAGATGGTTTTGTGGTATCTTATAGGATTGAAATAATATGAGCAAGGTATGCAATTTATGTAGTATACTATCTGAATTGGTAAGTGGTACATATTTAAGATTAAATGGTATTAATTAAAACTTTAAATTTCAATTATGATAAATATAAAAAACCATGCATATGTTAATTATTATTTTGTATAGACAGTATCATGCAAATTCAGTACAAATGTTTCTCGAGACGAACAGATAACGACCAAACTCCTACAGCGTATTAAAAATTAGTAAATGTGTACAAATCAAGACTTGAGACCTCCCCGTGTGATCTTGAAACCCGGAAGTCGTGTCTTCATGATCTTCATGGTATCTCGGTCCGGTAACATATAAAACCGTACGAGGCCGAAACCATTCCATGTAGCCTTGTGCGGTGGAATAAGCTAGTTAATTTTAAATTAAAACTTTAAACTTAGTTGTAGTTAATTTATTACGTTTATTAGCTTAAAAAGGTATTCTGAAAATTTATTTATGATTAACTTTTACTAAATTGATTAAAAATAAAAGTATGTAATGTATTAAAATCTAATTTATTATTTCTGTTTACATTATAATTTAAAATTAAAAGACTTATTAAAATAAATAATTTAGTTAGGAAATATTCATTTGCAAAAGACCAATATAAATAATCGAAAGAACATATGTACAAGTTAAGTTTTGTATTTAGAAATAGAAAATGAGTAACAATGATAAAGACAAAACTTAATAAAAGATAATGATAGGGACAAAATTACCTTAAGGATAATAAATTGTGTCACTCTTAGTTGGATATTTATTATGTAGATAAAATTTAGTTTAGAATGTATCCTTAATTTAGTATATAAATTGATGAATAATATTAACTTCTTGGAATTACTTATCATCATATAGACTTAGTTACAAAGCGAGAATTAAACTAGTTTTTACATAATCCATGGATAATCAAGTCACGAGTTTAAGCAGTAGGTATATCACATGGGACGATATCTTGATACAAAGTGGGATTAAAAGTAGAGTGATCATGGTTGATCAAAATGGTAGGGGTGATTCGTGAACCGTTCAAGTTGTCGTTAATATGGTTCCGGATAACAATTCCATTCGTGTCAAGATTCACATTCTTCCTGGTCTTTACAGGTTTGCTATTTGATTTGGGTTTTGTGTAATTTGAGTTAATCATTTGATATGATGATGCAAAGAGAAAGTGTTGGTTCCTGCTAAGAAACCATATGTTTCATTCATTGGAGATCCTAACCATGCTTCAGAAACTGTTATAAGTTGGCACGACAAAGCATCCGACAGAGACAAAGATGGTAACGAATTTGGAACAAGTAGAACGACGTCTGTGGCCATAGAATCTGACTACTTTTGTGCTTCTGGGATTACCATTGAGGTAACATATTATTCACGTACTAGTCTCATGTTTGGATATTATAACTTGGTCGGTCTGGTTTTGTATTGTATTTTACACAGAATACAATTGTTGCATCGTCGGGAACACAAAACATGCAAGCGGTGGCATTAAGGATTGCTAGCAATAAGGCGGTTCTTTATGGAGTGAGAATACTTGGTACACAGGACACCCTTCTTGATGACACCGGATCCCATTACATCTATCGATGTTACATTCAAGGATTAATCGATTTCATCTTTGGCTATGCTAGATCACTCTACAAGGTACATGCATGCATACAACAATGAACGAACAAAAACCTGATCATATTATTTTTTCAGGAATGTACTCTGCATTCGCTGGCTGATAAATATGGAGCCATTGCAGCACAACACAGGAACTTAGAAAAAGAATATACTGGATTTTCTTTTGTCAATTGTTCTGTAACAGGAACAAGTGGTGGGTCAATCCTTTTGGGTAGAGCATGGGGAGACTATTCGAGGATCGTTTATTCGTATTGTGACTTTGACAATATTATTGATCCTTTGGGGTGGAGTGACATGAACGTACCATCGAGGCAAAGGTATCCGAGAAATCATTTTTCATAATCATAAGAAAAACCAAACTTGAATGTTGAATGTTTGATATACAGGACAACGGTTTTTGGAGAATATAAGTGCAAAGGAAAAGGTGTTGATCGAGAGAAACGAGTATCTTGGTCCAAGTCCTTCAAGTTTGAAGATGCAGTTCCTTTTCTTGATATAAATTTCATCGGTGGAGAGGATTGGTTGAAACTATAATATTAACCAAAGTAGGTGCTGTTTGGGTACCAAATATAGTCTATAGATCATGCACTTACATGTTTTTTAGTCATATTCATGTTCATATAACTTTAAATTATACAATTATTATTAGTTTATTTTAACCAAAGTACGTGGTGTTTGAAACTATAAGTTTCTTCCTGTCTTAAACTTGGTAGTCTTAATCTACGAACCTACACTTGTAATCATTTCCGTTATATATAAAATCATCGACGCCTATGCACTTGTAGATACCTCAATCTTTTTCGTTGTTTCAAACTAGATATTTTAGCACAAGTTATTTTCTTCTCACAGAGAAGAGTAAAAGAGTTACTTGTTTTGAAATTAAATCAATAACGGTATGAACCTTTGTTAATTATAAAAACATTATATTGTTTGTTATAAAATCGTTACTATAAAGTAGTAATCTAAAGCTTGAAACAAACAATCTAGAAACTCGACTGGTAATGGGTCGGGTATGGACTTGGATTACCGATACCCGTAAATAGATACACCTTTACACTAGACATGGATTCACATGGAAACATTTTGTAAAGACTTTATTATATAAAGTCTTTGAGACATTAACAATTTATACAGTCTTGAACAATTAAGTGTTAAAATTTATAAACATTCAATTAATTAAAAGAAAATGGATGACACACACATATGAAAAGATCGATTTTTATATAAAAACCAAGTCACCATTCATTTAAATTATAAAACTAACATCAAAGTTTATAAAACCAAAACTTAATTTTTATAAATATTATTAATCATCAAAATGATGACAAGACCTCTCGAAAACTTGCCACACATCTTCAGAAGCGTCCACCGAAACCTAGCATTAAGTAGATGGTGTTTGATGAATTAACAAAATAACTGCCATAACTTATTTTCAAAAGGCATAATGATCTTATTTTAATATGCATACACAAACATATACATTCAAATGCACACAATTAACTAATTGTTAACATCAACTACTAATAACATGAAAACCACCCTAAAAAACAAAATAAAGAACCGCCCTAAAAACTCCAAAAATCCAAAATACACATCTACTAAAGCGTTCTTTCCTAAAATTATATATCTTTTTCATTCCTATCAGTTCATGGAGCTAAGGATAAAAGTTCACATAAACATATATACAAATACAACCAAAAAATTAAAACCATACAATAATCAAACTGTGTACAAAATGTCACCTCCATTCACACATACAGGTTGATAAATGAAAGGAGATCATGGAGACCAATTTGTAGCTTATTCTGGGTATATCGAAACCACTAAAGGAACAAATAATTGATAAGAATATGAACAAATATGAAGTAATTCATGAGGTACTGAGCAACAAATTAGTTTCAATAGACATCAATGCATACATAAATAGTTTCAAAAGAAAGACTAGTTTTACAAGCTACTTTAGTTTTCAGAATTGCAAAACTCAACAATTTGGTGAATTGAAACAAAATGAAGTGCACAAACCTGTAAACTACTGGCAACAACTTAAAGGCATTGGCTAAAGGACTGGCAACAACAAATGGGTATTCAAAAAAAAATTTGGGGAATATTATAGTTTTGGCAAGCAAACCCACTCAAACGGAAGCGAGTTGAAGGTTGATCCCCAATTTGATGTCAGAATGTACGTCTCAGGTGAAAACGAGAACCCGAACACAAAGTTGAGATCCCCAATTTGATGGCTGAGTGTTCATCGAGGGTGACCGGGTGTTGCAGAATCTTCAGAATATGAGTCTCATAGTATTCGTCGCGGTGATTGAGTGTTGATGAAGAACGAGACATGGTGGGAGGCGGGAGATGGTTGGAGGCGGTGAGAACAAGGTACCAAGATACAAACTCAAATCAAGAAGAAAATCAATAAGGAAGAAGATTATCTTTTTATTAATAAAAGAAAATGAATACAATACTGTAACAAACAAAACAGACTAGATTATATACTATCTGGTAATTACAAAATACACTCTCTAACTACATGGAATTACAATAACAGTCCCGAAACTTTCAACAAACTCCCCCTTAATTCCAAGTAACTCCTTCAAAACTTTCCAAACCAAGTAAAAACCTCATATCTCCAAACTTTATTCTCGCGAACGCCTTAGTTAATACATCAGCCCTTTGCATATCTTAACTCACAAAATCAACACGAATTTGATTTCGTTCAATACACTCACGAATGAAGTGATAACGAGTGTTAATATGCTTGCTTCTACCATGAATAACATGGTTTTTCATCAATTGAATTGTTGATTTATTATCTACATACAATACCATCACATCTTGTTTCTTTCCCAATATTGCTTCTAACAAGCCTTGCAACAATAAGACAAAGCAAATGTTGACTGTTTCTATGAGCTCCAAGACACTAATGAACCATTGTAGTAAAATACATTTCCTGATGTGCCCCTACCATCATCATTATTTGTTAAATGGTTACTATCATTGTAACCCACAATCTCACCTCCTTCTGACCTACTATACTTAATCTTATACTACACACTTCCTTTTATGTATATGATTAAGCGCTTCACAGCTTTCAAATGAGCTTCCTTTGGGTTCTGCATAAACCTGCTGATATAAGCTTATATCAGGTCTTGTTTGGGTCAAATATCTCAAAGAACCAACAAGCTTTCTGTATTCTGCTGCATCAACTTCTGCTCCCCCTTCATCCTTATGTAGTTTTAAACTAGGCTCCATGTGAATTTTTGTTTCATTACAATCTGTTAACCCAACCATTTGCACCATCTTCTTGGCATAGGCTGACTGTTTTATTCAGATATCCTCCTTCCCTTGAGCTACCTCTATTCCCAAGTAGTAACGTAATGATCCTAGATCAGTCATTTCAAAATTGGAACCCATCCGTAGCTTAAACTCATTTACTTCTTCTTCATTACTTCTTGTTACCAACAAATCATCAACATACACCCCTACTATCAAGAGTGATTCAGCTTTCCCATTCACACAAACTGCTTGCTCATGTTGATATCTCCTAAAATCCAACTACTTTAACACTTCACCTATCTTTGTGTTCCAGGCTCTAGGTGCCTGTCTTAGGCCATAAAGTGCCTTAAACAACTTATACACTTTGAATTCAGACCCCTTTTTCACATATCCTTCAGGTTGATGTACAAAAACATTTTCCTTCAACTCACCATGCAAGAAGGCTGCCTTCACATTCAAGTGATATACTTTCCATGCCATTCTTGCTGAAATTGCAAAAATCAATCTAATTGTCTCTATCCTTACCACAGGTGCAAAGACATCTTCAAAGCCAATCCTTTGTTGTTGCACATAGAAACAAGTCTAGCTTTATGCTTTGTAACAACCCTCATCTCTTTTCAACTTGTAAACCCATTTCAGACCAATTGGCTTACATTTCTGTGGGGCTTCAGTTAAAATCCAAGTTTTATTCCTTTCAATTGCTTGTATTTCTTCATTCATAGCCTGTTGTCACACCTTTTCTTTTACAACCTCTTAAAAACTAGAAGGCTCTCCCTCTTGTGCAAGTAACAACTCCACATCATCTGATTCTTGTTGTCTACTAGACCCATAGTGCACATTAACTTCCATCACATACTCATTTAGCCTAGTAGCTAAACAAAGATTCTTTCTTGACCTTCTTACTGCAGTTTCAGGAATGCCTTCTGTGGTATTTTGTTTATCTGTAGTACTTTCAGGCTCTGGGATATCAGGCTGCAAATTTGTCTCTACATCCACATGTGTTACTTTAACCATACTTTCTCTTTCACCATGTACCTTGAAGTTGACCCAACTTGCAATTTCATTCCTTACTTCACACAAGTAAGTCTCTGATATGCCATCAATTATACATGTTTTACATGCACAATTATCCCCATAAATAGCAGAAATTATAGAGAATATGATAAGATATAATACTTAATCCACTTATTTATGTTACAACTTGATAATTAACCCTTGCATACAAAAACATGAAGAAAACACCCAAAAACAAGGCAAACTCGGCACTCGGGAGCCAATTGAACGAAACCGGACGCATGGAGTCAACTCAGAAGTCACGTGCCCCCGTCCTTTCCATGGCCTTGAAAATGATGCCACGTGCCCCCGTCCTTTCCTGCTCAGCCAGATTCCCTCACATGCAAAAGATGTGTGCTTTGCATGACCGTGCACCCCAATGCACGGCCTTGCATCCTTTACTTCTCTGCCAGATTCCCTCACGTGCAAAATATGTGTGCTTTGCACGGCCGTGCACCCCAATGCACGGCCGTGCATTACCAAATTCTGAGTCTATAAATAGCAAGCTCATTCTTGTGTTTTAGGTGTCCAAGATCAAGAGAAGGGAAGGCCTTAGTGCTCTGCTAAGAGCCGGAACTCTCTCGGTTTTGGTCCATTTAGGTTTTTCTTTTCTAAGTCTTGTAATATGAACTTATTCTTCTCATTCGAGTTAAACAAGAGGCAACCTATACCCACTCTCCCTTGGTGTTGGAACACTTCCACACAATATCTAAGGGTTAGTGGAGTCACTTGTATGGTCATTCTTCTCTAGTCCTCTTATGTTGCTCGAGTTGGTTGAACTTTAATTAATTAATGAAGTATTTTTTAGTAAGTTATGTTTTTAAAGTCTTTACTATAAGTTATCTAAAAAAGACCAGAATAAGTGATCTTTAAATCGATCTAATAATCTTTTATCTTGTCAGTTGCTCAAGCAAGACTTCTTGTTTGGGATACTTATTCGATATTTGTACTGTCTATATACAAATCTTGGTGCTAGTCTGGCCGGATAGTATAGATTTAATATTATGGGTTGATTGGAGGGTTGGGTATTCAGCAGGCCGTTTGAGCCCTAACCAAACCGGGCGGTTTGTGTCGGTAATTCTCTACTTCTTGCGTATCGGCTTGTAGAGAACTTTTAGCGGGAGCCATGGGGTTTGATCTTGAGAAGGAAACTCTTATTTATTTGAAATAATATAATAAGTAAAGACAACAATTTAAGAACATAATTAGTTTGGTCCGACCGTTCATAAAGTACCTTTGGAGGAAGTCGTGCATTCCGACTTACCGGAAGAAGTTACAAGACCAGACGTACGTCAGTCACAATGATAATAAGTCCGAATAATGAATTGTGATGATACCGATGGACTTGACACCCCATTTAGGGTCTGTTATATTCATTAAGGAACAGTAGGCCGTCCGTATCCACTGTTCCGTTACGACATACTAACTCCCCTATCGAAAGGGTTAGTACTAGTAACTATGACCAACCTTACTTTAACTACAACATTAATTAACAAGGGATAACAAATAGAGCAACACCTTAGAGAAGAATAATAGTTCTAATTACATTTCTTAACTTTTTATTTTCCTTTTAAACAAAACCCATTTTCCAACTTATTATTCTAGTCAGACAACAGCGAGGGTTAAGTACGGGTTCCGTGTCCATGGTTCGATACTTGTTTCTTACCCAAACTATATTACACTGCGATAGGTACAATTGCCTATTGTGTGTGTGTTAAGTTAAAGTAATTATATTTGTATAAATTTAAAACCTGATTTTGTGTAGCACTAAATAGAATATATTTATTACTACTAAAAACACGCTAACAAGTTTTTGGCGCCGTTGCTGGAGACACGGTAATTCTGCGAAAGACTGAGTCGTTGGACTGACTATTTTTATTTTTCTTTTTCTTGAGTCATGGTATTTGTGTTACTTACATCTATCTTTGCAGGAATATTCAAGGATCCGGACCGCGTAATTTTTGTTAAGAAAAATGAACAAACATAAGTACCGCCATTCGAAAGCAAAACATTTTTTCTTAATTAGGCGTAACGGTTTTTACGTGAGTAACATTTTTGTTTTTGATAATGACAAGTTCGATACTCTGACGTTAGATTGCACGAAATAAGGTAAGTTTCCAAGTATAAATTCGGAATTTTTTGTTGGTGACATTCCTCGTTGACCACCGTTATATTTTTCAGGTAATACGTTTTGAAAAAATTTAACTAATTTTTATTTAATTTTTAATTAAAAATATAAAATTTATTTTCTAAAAACACTAAGCTGAAATATATATATATATATATATATATATATATATATATATATATATATATATAACTGGTCAAACAGAGGGAATGCACGGCCGTGCATTGGCCAAACACGGGTCTGGTGATTAAAGACAGCAGCAGCTTCACTTTTCTCAAAACCTCACCCCCAAACTCATTCGGGTTCGGCCAAAAACACCACAAAACCCACGATTTTTCACAGTTTCTCTCGTTTCTTCACTCTAATCTCTCCTCCAATGTATGTAAACTTATCCATTATCGTTTTTGAGTCGATTCTTGCTTCATTTAGGGATGATTTTGTTCAAATAGGGGCTAGGGTTTCGTTTTGAATTTTGGCATGAATATGTTAAATCTGAACTTATTGCTTAACCTAAATGCATATTTGATCATGATAGATCATAATGTAACTTGTTTTATCCTTGTTTAGACAGATTTTTTTCACTCGTATGATTTGGGTTCTTGATTTTTGCTTAAAAATTTTTGACCTTGAATATATGAATTAAAGGATGATTCTTTTACATATATGTTTAAAAGGCGTTTAACCATTTGGAAAATTGTTAATTTGATGAACTAGGTCAAAAATTTTGACAAGTTTGACTTTCAAAAGTCAAAATACCAATGGTTGAATTTGAGTCTTGTTTTGATAAAATGCAATTAACCAATATGGATTCAGAAAATGTAACCATGCCACAACAATGCATGAGTTTAGGTTTTCTTTGTGTGGTCCTAAAATATATATATGCATAATTTTTGTGTCATCTCAAATTTTTGGCATCATTGCCTTATGTGCAATGATATTTTCCCTATACTAACTCAATTCGTTGTTGTATAGGAAATGGCTGAATCATCCACGCTAGCAGGACGAAAAAGAAGGAATACCTGTTCGGGATCTCGTACAGGATCATCTTCGTCTGCCCGAATGAGTGGTTCACCACCAACTCCACCATCGCCTCCACCACCTTTTAATCCGCAGCCTATGCCAGAGTTACCACAAGACTTGCACCCATGGCTTATCTTTGATCCCGATGATGCCATCGAGATCCATGCTTACCAGCTCTTAGCCACCTTACTAACACAAACCTTTGGGATACATAAAACCATCTGCTATCCAACTTTAAAGGATGTTAATCTCCTGGATAGTGCAGTCCCTCTAATCACGAAACCTTGGCAGAGGTTCTTTGATATTAGGGAAGCAACATACTATGAGTTCACTCTTGTGTTCTTAGCTTCTTTTGAGTTCGATAGGTCGGTGGTAAATATGGAAATGCAAGACTGTGTGAGGTTTAGGATGGCTAGACGTTGGTATGTGATGACTTTGTCAGAATTTGGGGTAATGATGGGATTGTATAGGCATAGGGAGACGAAAGAACCGATCTTCACCGAGAGTAAATCAGAGTTTGCAGAAGGTGAGGCCTCGGCATTTTGGAACAGAATCGGGTCAGGACCCTTTGACCCGCATACCCAGAAAAGCACCAGGATAAAACACCCTCTCTACCAATATCTGCATCGATGTATTATCCTTTCTATTAGGGGAAGGAAAGATAGCATCGGGGTGGTAATCGTGAGAGACCTCTTCCACCTCAATTGTCTGATTGATCAAAGTCCCCTGTAACTTAGCATACAGCTTGGCTAAATTCTTTACCCAAGCAACATGCTACAGTTCCAGCAGCCACATCTTTTTAGGACCATCCATCACCCATCTGGCTCATTAGTTAGGTGTTTTGTCCCCCATAAATCTTGGACAAATCCAAGATGTGGATCTACCCATTCAACCTGTAGACACTTCAACCTGTAAACACTCAGGTAATGATCAACATGCATATGATGAAGAAATTTAATGGGGTGTACCGGTTAGTGGGGCATCGTGGGAACATTTGGACAGGTGAAGTTGAAGAGTCTGAGGATGAGGAAGTGCCAAGGGGGCAACTGGGATATCAAGGCCCAGATATGTATCACACTACTGCTAGGGGTGTAAACGAGCCAAGCCGGCTCGCGAGCTACTCTAGACCGGCTCGTTAAAAGCTCAAATCGAGCCGAGCTTAAACGCGCTCGAGCCCAAGCTCGAGCGTAAAAAGAAGCTTGTTTATTAAACGAGCCCGAGCCCGAGCTTCACTTATCGAGCTCAAGCCGGCTCGCGAGCCTAAACGAGCCTATTATTTAAATATATTTTTAATTAGTATTTTAAATATATATTTATAAAATAATAATTACAGTATATAAAATTATTAAAAAAATACTAAATATTATATATTATGTAACATATAAAGTTTTTTTTACAAAAAGTATATAAAAATTAATTATAAATAATAAACGAGCCGAACCCGAGCTTTAAAAACTACGCACGAGCCGAGCCCGAGCTAGAGCCTTCAGTAAGTTAAACGAGTCGAGCTCGGGCTCGGCTCGGCTCGTTTACACCCCTAACTACTGCTGACCCTACTATGTTGGATTTGATGATCTGCATGGGTCAATTGGGTCACACGATGGACGGTATGCGACAAGACTTCTACGATCAAACCCATGATCTGTATGCCCATCAGCAGTATTAGCAGCAGCCTCCTAGCCCGCACCCACAGTGGCAGCGTCCTCCTTTCCAGTAGTCACTCTGTTCACCTTTCATCTTTGATATTTGTGGTTCTTATCTAATGTAGTTATGGTTCTTGACTGTTGAACAATGTTTGTTGGTTTATTTTTCTAGACACGTACCATTTTTACCGGTTACAGGAGTAACCGTTGACAGGGTGTCATTGCCACCAACCTATTCGGCCGCCATCTATTGGCGAATATTAGTTTAATTTTCTGTTTAATATTTACTTTTTATTGTTTGAGCATTGCATAGCATAACAGGGATATACAGTTTTTGGAGCACATATTAATCAAGCTGAGGAATTCAACCATAAACATAATGGTGATGCATCAAAAAGGGGAGTTTCAGTTCTCTTTCACCCTTTTCCTACCCATGACAACTATTAAATAACATATTCTCGTATAACAAGGACATTGTCAAAATTCTAAGTATGGGGTGTTAGAAAACTCACCAATGCATCAGCAACATAAAGCTGTCCCAAGTATTACAAGTGCGTGATTACCAAGTATTCGATCCTTTGAATCGAAATACACATAGAAATAATTAAAACATTTTCAAAAACAACCTATAAAGTTGTGAGCTTCATAAATAATCTAAAAGCTTAAAGTCTTAAAAATCATTTGGATAAAAACAATCTTATAAAAACAATAATTTGAAATACCGTTGAAATGAATCAAGGAAACAAATAGGGATGATTAGTAAGCACAACAGGAAGAAAGAAATAAGTTTATGCACATTTTTACTTTTAAACCCCTTTATCTTCCGTTTCATGTGAGAATTTGAGCCTATCCGAGCATTATCATATAACACATCAAGTTTTTGACACCGTTGCCAAATTTTACATGCTCATTTTGTTTGATAGAGTGTTTGCTAATTATTGTTTTGCATATTAGAACTTGTGCAAAATATACATTTCAAGATCATGGACTAAAAGAATGCATAAAAATGATTGAGGCATTAGGATTCACCCAC
The DNA here is from genome assembly GCA_023525975.1 of Smallanthus sonchifolius. Taxonomy (NCBI): domain Eukaryota; kingdom Viridiplantae; phylum Streptophyta; class Magnoliopsida; order Asterales; family Asteraceae; genus Smallanthus; species Smallanthus sonchifolius. Next base: position 27,040,141 of record CM042043.1, read on the forward strand.
TATCTTTAACCTTCTTATCATCTTTCACCTACCCTAAACATTATCCCCTAGTTAACCCCTTTGAGCCTAAACCCTTTTCATTCCTAAACCCACACTTCAAACCCATAAACGACATCAAGTTTTTGGTGTCGTTTCCCTTTTTCCCTATTTAGTTGGAAGTCAACTTGGCTATGATATGAGGAGCTATTATCCATAAAAAGGATCATACATTCATCTTATGATCAACGAATGAAAATGAGCAAGAAGAGAAGAATGAATATGGAAATGAGAAAGAAACAGAAAAGGGGCAAAAAAATGAAAGTCATATTCGCCCCAATTATTGAACAAAATTTCATCAAAAGAAAATCAAACTTACTTAAAAAATTGGAGTATGCAAAACAAATCAAGAATATGGATGTATAAGGAAGAAATAACAGAAATATCTATGGGGGATTGATAGTAGTGAATGCTTCAAAATAAGAAGTTTGCATTCTTGGAGAAAGAAATTGGTCTTAACGATCTGACCTTAAAAGAGTCCTTAGATTAGTCACAATGTCTAGTCTAAGATTATCAACAAGCTCACTCACCATTTAATCATTAAGCCAAGTCGGATTTCCAACAATTAGCCACTCTTCCCAAATATTTCCTACCTTAACCCTAAGCCTATCATTATAACCCATTTAAAGCCCTCTTGATTTATGCACATATTTTATGTCAATTGATGGAGATTTGATTTCTATACAAGCCTATGATTATACAAGAATTAATTATAGCATTGAGTGTTTTTGTTGACATACATTATCCATATATTAAACCCGAGGGTTGAGTGAATATTTGTGAGACTGTAAATTTGTGCATAATCATAGTTCCATCAAGTATGTTTGGCTTGCTACCCTATTGTGGAGAAACATTCGAAAGGTGCAAACATCAAGTTATTATTATTAAAAAGAGGCGTTTAACCATTTGGACAAAGCTTAAGTATGGGGTGTTATGATATGCCATTAAATATACATGTTTTATATGCACAATTATCCCCATAAATAGCACAAATTATAGAGAATATGATAAGATATGATAGTTAATCCACTTATTTGTGTTACAACAGGATAATTAATCCTTGCATACAAAAACATGAAGAAAACACCCAAAAACAAGGCAAACTTAGCATTCAGGAGCCAATTGAACGAAACTGGACGGATGGAGTCAACCCAGAAATCAAAATCAAGTAAATAGTCAAAAATTGACTTTGCACGGTCGTACATTGCAATGCACGGATGTGCAAATGATGCCACGTGCCCCCGTCCTTTCCTGCTCTGCCAGATTCCCTCACGTGAAAAAGATGTGTGCTTTGCAAGACCGTGCATCCCAATGCACGGCCGTGCACTACCAAATTATGAGTCTATAAATAGCTAGCTCATTCTAGTGTTTTAGTTGTCCAAGATCAAGAGAAGGGAAGGCCTTAGTGCTCTGCTAAGAGCCGTAACTCTCGCTGTTTTGGTCCATTTAGGTTTTTCTTTTTATTTATTTTTTTCTAAGTCTTGTAATATGAACTTATTCTTCTCGTTCAAGTGAAACAAGAGGCAACCTATACCCACTCTCCCTTGGTGTTGGAACACTTCCACACATTATCTAAGGGTTAGTGGAGTCACATGTATGGTCATTCTTGGCTAGTCCTCTTGTGTTGCTCGAGTTGGTTGAACTTTAATTAATTAATGAAGTATTTTTTAGTAAGTTATGTTTTTAAAATCTTTACTATAAGTTATCTAAAAAATACCAGAATAAGTGATCTTTAAATCGATCTAATAATCTTTTATCTTGTGAGTTACTCAAGCAAGACTTCTTGTTTGGGAAGCTTATTCGATATTTGTACTGTCTATATACAAATCTTGGTGCTAGTCCGGCCAGATAGTATAGATTTAATATTATGGGTTGATTGGAGGGTTGGGTATTCAGTAGGCCGTTTGAGCCCTAACCAGACCGGGCGGTTTGTGTCGGTAATTCTCTACTTCTCTCGTATTGGCTTGAAGAGGACTTTTAGCGGGAGCCATGGGGTTTGATCTTGAGAAGGAAACTCTTATTTATTTGAAATAATATAATAAGTAAAGACAACTATTTAAGAACATAATTAGTTAGGTCCGAGCGTTCATAAAGTACCTTTGGAGGAAGTCGTGCATTCTGACTTACCGGAAGAAGTTACAAGACCAGACGTACGTCAGTCACAAGGATAATACGTCTGAATAATGAATTGTGATGATACTGACGGACTTGACACCCCGTTTAGGGTCCGTTACATTCATTAAGGAACAGTAGGCCGTCCGTATCCACTGTTCCGTTACGACATACTAACTCCCCTATCGAAAGGGTTAGTACTAGTAACTATGACTAACCTTACTTTAAATACAACACTAATTAACAAGGGATAACAACTAGAGCAACACCTTAGACAGAATAATAGTTCTAATTACATTTCTAAACTTTTTATTTTCCTTTTAAACAAAACCCAATTTCCAACTTATTATTCTAGTCAGACAACAGCGAGGGTTGAGTACGGGATCCGTGTCCATGGTTCAATACTTGGTTTTTACCCAAACTATATTACGTTGCGATAGGTACACTTGCCTATTGTGTGTGTTTTAAGTTAAAGTAATTTTCATTTTATAAATTTAAAACCTGATTTTGTATAGCACTAAGTAGAATATATTTATTACTACTAAAAAAACGCTACCAGTCTCCCAGTTATGACACTTATCTTCTTGAAACTCTACATCCCTACTAATTACAATCCTTTTAGTAGATGGATCATACATCCTATGAGCTTTGGTCCCTTGTTTCACTCTTAGGTATACCATATATGCACTCATATCCTCTAGTTTCAATAAGTCTGGATGATTCAACTTCGCAAAACCAATACACCCAAATACTTTCTAGTGTGCTATATTTAGTTAAAAGATTTGAAGGTGTCAAATGCATGTTCCTTCCTTTTAAGTATATACACCCATATGAATCTAGTGCAATCATCAACAAGCAACATAAAATACTTGTTACCTACTACCGTTGGTGGAGAAATTGGACAACACAAGTCCATTGAAACCAGATCAAGTGGTCTAGAAGCTTTATAGGTTGACTTGCATATTTACCAGCCAAACAAGCTTCACACACCTGAGTAGGATGACTTATTTTGGGAACTCTAATAACCATTTCTTTACTTGTCATTTCTCTAAGTGCCTCAAAGTTCACATGACCCAATCGGTCATGCCATAACCATGGTATACTATCAATCTTTGACTGAAAGCATATAGGTGTGTTGGGAATCATGGTACCAGTTTTAACTTTTAAAACAATTATTATTTAAACCTTTTAAATAAATAAATCAGATATATTTAGCAGAAGCGATTTAAGAATACCATTAACAGATCAGATCTGGATTCCATACAGTGATCCGATTACACAGCGTTTAGACAATAATAAATAAAACACAACCATAGGGTGTTTAGGGTTTTATACCTTTGACGAATCAGCCGGATTGAAACACTGGGGTACAAAGAACGTCACGCTAGATGACAACAACGAGCTCGTCACACGAACACGTTACACGAAAACACTTGATCCGGATGGCGGGAAGAACCCGGTTCGTGAAAACAGGGACCACACGAACAAGGGTACCGGTCGATAAAGGGCTACGGCGGTGGCGGATCACGGTGGCAGCGCAGGAGCGGCGACGGCGGCTGGTCTTGGTGGTCGGTCAGTCGCGAAACCGAAATTGGGGGGGGGGGGTTCTTCGATCGCAAGCAAGGAGGAGGAGGCCACCAAAAGTTTCATTAGGGTTTTGACTTAAGTTTGTTTATATAATAAACTAATTTACAAGTCAACCCCTTATGTAATTAACATTTAGTTACTAACTAATTAACTTTTAGTCAGTTTCAGTCCCCGTAGTTTATAATTACAATGATTATAAACTATCTTGCGTTAACCGAACTGGTTTTATATTTAAAATATTAAATATATAAACCTGTCAATATATATTTCACTAATATATATACATAATACCATATTCCGCCTCTCGTTAGATTTAATTATTCTAAATAATTAAATATGACGTAACGAATAAATATCTCTTTAGATATTTAATCCACCGAATTCTTAATTCTTGTTTCGTGTAATAACGTTTAACAATTAAACGATATAAATTTTTATTTTCCCAAAGGTTAACTCTCCGAATCGTACCTCGATAGCAACGTTGATATTATCAATGATCGGACATCTAATATCCAACAATCTCCCACTTGGTCGATTCATCGATTAATCAGGTCAACGTAGATAGTGGTGGACGCCTAGCTGCATCTCACTGCCCCTAACAAGGTATGACGTATTTATAATCGTCAACTAGTTCCTTGTGTTCAAGTAACTCTTACTTAACCAAGTACAATAGCCATGGTAAACATATATATATATATATATATATATATATATATATATATATATATATCTATGTGTCCTTTCTTTTTAGGTCATTCGTTGAACTTGAGACATGGATACAAGTCACTTATCATATGTGGTTCAACTATTCTTATTCTCGTTCTCCAATTCAAAGATGGTCTAAACAAACTACTCTAGTTTGTGCGTGGCCATGCGATTTATACCAGTCTGAATCAACGAAAGTGCCAGAATGTCCAGATCCTAATTAAAGGAAAACAAAATTCTTTTGGCCATGTACAACTCCCACTTAACTTCATATTACTCCTGATCATATCCTTATTAATGCCTGTTAAGGTACAACATTAGATAATATCAAGGAATAAACTTTAGTCAGAGTTAGTTCTAGTGCGTGCCTCAGATCGAAGGATTAACAGATCTTACCATATTCAAAACTTCTCAAGACTTTGATCCATGAAGATAGTTTTGAAGCGAGTTACGTTCAATAATTATTCTCTAATAATTAACTGTGAATATGGTCACGAACTTCTTGGTCTTTCATTCATAATGAACCAACCATCTGATTCACAATAGTCTTACGTTCAGATTGATTCCCATGAATCTGATCGGCTACGAACATTTAGAATATAACATAATATTCAAGGATTTCTAAAACGTATAAAATATCGAATCATAAAAACATCTATTTATAATGCACTTAACTTTTAAGCCAATATAAAATACCAATGTTTCTATATTGTTCGAAAGGCACCAAATACTAACAAATCAAACTAAAGTCTAGCATTTCTATCACATATCAACATGCTCCTCATACAGATTGAGGTATAGGTTTAGCGAATGTGTCAGCTGGATATTGATTTGTGTGAATTTGTTTTATCGTGTTGTCTCCAAGTTTCATGATCCCATTAATGAAACTTAATGATGGAAAACTCTCTTTTGGAACTTCTTTCCAAACTATTAGAAGTTATCTAAAAATACTTTCAGAATACTATCTTCTAATGTTTCTAGGCCACAACATCTCATGTTTGTGCAAATGTTATTGATGGAACCTTTCTATCAGATAACGCTGGTATATCATCGTTATCAGATAATGTTGATGTATCGTGTAATCATTCTCAATGATCATCTCATGGTGCTTGTATCTTAACCTTTAAGATCGTTGTGTTTAACTAATAGGTCATCATAACTGATTATGACCTTGTTCCAAGAACCCTTCTTGATGGTCAAAGTTGGTACTCTTAGCATCTTATCCAGTAAGATAGCATTGTCTCAACATAACACTTTATGATCACTATTATGTGCTTCTTAAGCACTATCCCTTTTCTTTCTTTCGTCATAACTAAATTTCAAAGTTTTTTTATCGTATGGAAAAATATTGACACGCTCGTTATCCATTTAGATGAAACTATATGAACCATTTCATTTTCATCTTATCCCAATCACTATGGGTTTTGGATACGGTATATGTCTTTATTGATTTGTCACACAAAACATGTAATACATCTTTATTAATGTCAATAGATTGCTGCGATTCTTACTTTAGAATCTTTCCCTCTTATATATCACATATATATATGAATGCAGTCAATGTTACCTTTGAAATTCGATCTTCAAAAGATACGTTATCTTTCAATGATATTTTTAAAATATAACTCGTAATTTCAGTAATGTATCACTATACATTCCATGATAACACTTATTAACCCTTGTTTATTTTATGTATCATTATACACTTTATGATAACACTTATCATCCCTATCTGTGGTTTTTCCGTGTATCACTATGCACTCCTCTTAATAATGTGTCTCTTACACATTCTTATTATTGTAGGTATTCACTCCCACTTGCCTTTGCATCTATCATATTATTGAATCTAATTTGAAATGATCATATCAGTTTCAATGATTCAATGTTCTCAGACATGTCCAGACTTCTATACTTTTCTTGAAGCTAATTTATTACAAGAACATTATAATACATGTTGATTTTGATTAGTTTAGACAACTTTTCAAAACTTGTAATCTGCATCCCTTTAAGGATACTAGGAATCCAATTCCTAATTTATCAACATTTGATAATCTGTTAGGCTTCTACTATTAACGATCCATTTGTTGTTTCTAAAACAACTTCTACGTCTTGATGAATCTCATTCATGTGTAGTCTGGTCAAATCTTTATTTGTTGTAAATGGATTGTGTGTTTGGATCATCATTGGATGATTTAACTAAAGAATCTCATTCTTTCATCGTATGATCCTTAGTGTCTATTGTAAAAGATCTCAACTTTTCTTTCATATACTTATCAATTGTAAAAGATCCCATCTTTTGTTTATGATATCAAATGTAAAAGATCACATCTTTTGTTTATGATAAACATTTATATGTTTCTAGGATCTGATCCTTGTCTGTATATGAAATTTTATGTCTATGCAATTGAAAAATACTATTTATTCAGAACTTTAAACAACACTTGTTTCTAGTTCAAGAATTAGATATATTACGGTTATGAACAGTTTCAATCTTATTGAAGTATTTATTAAGGCAGCAGACGAAACTATTTCGTATAAGGGTTCATGACATCCTATCCTTATTTGTTCATAGGTCTCTTTTATATTCATATCCCATATGAATCTTCATACATGTTCTGGATGAACCTTATGGTTCAAGGCTAGTGATTTGGATGTTGTGAAGCTGCTTTGTATGACTAACTACTTTAGTCTTATAGTAGTAATAACTCGTATCGCTCTTTTATATCTTATCTCATAAGATCGTTTCTAGAGGAATTTATTGAAACCATTTCAATCATAAAGTTATATGTAAATATTTATATCGCATATATGTCTTTTATAGGACTTAATATGTTTCATGGTATCTATTAGATCTGATCTCATTAACTATCTAATGGACTTGACTAACATATCTCACATGTCTTCATGTCAAATAGATGGTAATGAATTCTTAATTCATTGCAGGCAACAACCATAATGCATTAAAGATTTAAATAAGTCATACTTAAAATAATCAAGCAATATTCAAAAGAAAATAAATCCGAAATTTATATTTGTTCTAAACAAAAATAAGATAACATCATCAACAACTTGAAGTAATCTTCAAGCTGTGTCCGTCTTTCTTTTCTTCTTCCTTTCCTTCTTTTCATTTATCTCTGCAAAAAGCCAGTTTGCATACGTTAAAAGTCTAACTTTTAAGCGATAAAGAAACAATGGAAAAGTTGCTTAGATACCTGAAGTATATGCCTTGAAGCATTCTCTAGCAACAACAGCTTCGGGCATTTCTCTAACACGGCATCTGGGTTTAGAAATCTTAGCCTTGGTCTCACCAGTAGCTTTGCCCTTATCCCCGGTTTCGACAGTCTCTACCGGTACCTCTTTGCTTGTGAAGGATAAGTGGAGATCATCACTGAACATAGCTCGAATGATGTCATCACTTGGATAAAACCCATTCCTCTCAAGCTGATCAACAAATTGAATCATTTTTAAAGCATCCTCAGGTTCAACTTTGGCATACCACGAGATAAAATCTCTTAGCTCGTCAAAACGACTAGCTAGGAGTTTATCCACTCTGTAGTAATCAAATGTGTCATTAATGATCATATTAATGACCAAGTGATCGTCAATCGGAACATGTGATTTTTCGAGGTCTGCCACCAACTTTCTCATGATCATGGCATGATTCGGATTCTCCAAAGCCTCGTCTTTAATGTATGTCATCAAAGAGTAAGAAGGATCGCTATTATAATCTTGATGGTATCTCTCCTTCAAGTTACGGATCATGTCATAAGCTGACAAGTGTCGGATCGAAGCTCGAATCCCAGGACTAACAGATGCTAGCATAACATTTGATATATCCGATGTATCATCCCTAAATTTGTTCCTAGCCTTTAAAACAAATTTCCCAGCATCTCTAGGTGGCTGTTCTAGTACAGGGTATTTTAGAACATGCATCTTCTTGTTATATCTAAGGACTTTCTTTAGATTGTAGTACCATTCCAAGAAGTTTATTCCATCGAGTTTGATTTTAAGAATATCGTTAAGAAGCTCTAGGATAACAACATCAGCAGACAGAGCCATCTACAAAATTCAATTAAATTTTAGTATTTTCATGCTTCAATTATCTTAATTATATTAATGACCCAAAGACAAAAATATTTATAATTAAGAATAAGATCCTGGTTTACTATGTTACAGTGAATGGCTAAGCACTTTTCACTGGTATAGCTAGACAGGTAGGTACCGATTACCGATTGTATCAACTATACAACTCTTGGTTTGAGGGGCATGACAAGAAAGGTCACAGTTAGATACGTTTTCCTCAATTACGCCTGCTTAAACGACTTTAAGTGACATTTTTCTTTCAATTGTGATTGTAGTCCCGGGCTAAGTGACATAGGAATCGCGATCCTACCTTTAACCAAAACCGTGGCGTCGAATGCAGGGTAATTCGTTAACATTGACGTTTTAGTCTAGTTGAAATGTCATAATTAAGGGTGGCGCTAAAAATATCGATTTTTAATAATTGAGATTTCTTTAATGTTTTAATTTACCGGTTAAGGGTAGGGCTGGCAAAACAGGTAATTCGTGTCTAAACAGGTTACAGGCGACGCGGATAACACAAGTATCAAATTTGAATACGACTCATTTAGCTTCTTTATATCTAATGTGTATAAGACAGTTGTATCTTTTATATACCAAGAATGAGAAATGATGGAGTCTAGCCACTTAATTTTACTTATTTTTTAAAATGTATAAAATTACATAGTGTACTTTTTCTTAAACGGGTTTAATCGTGTCTTAAACAGGTAGATATTTCCAGCCCTAGTTAAGGGTCAAAAACATTTTGGACGACGCATAGCATGAAATAACTCCTGCAAATTTTAGTAAACCAATTTTACTATATAAGTTCGTGAAACGCTTTTCAACACTCGACACGGTCCAATTTTTTTTAAATACCTTATTTAATCTAAATTGGTTGTTAGTCGCGAACTAAATTTTAAACTAATTAACCTTTAATTAATTTAAATATGTTTTAAAATAAAACAATTAAATTTAAAAACTTGTTTTACTTTTAAATAAAAACTACTTTTATTTAATTACATTTTCGAGAAATTTTAAACCTTTTAATGTTCTAGTCGTTTTATAAGATTGTGTTAAATGTTTTTTTTTTAAATATTTGCGGTTTTAATTATTATCCTAAATAATTATATCAACCACAAACATACAAAACAACCATCGAGCCACTAGTAAGTTTGTTCGGTTTCGTTCGAGCCATCAAACGAGTAACCGAACCGGTCTAAGGGACAACAAATAAAAATAAACTTGTCGCCTCCCACTTAGTCCAAGATCTCTATCTTCAAACTCCCGTCTTTGTCAATCCATGTCTTCAAATCTTCGTCTTGATAGGTTTACAACTTTTATACTTTTACAATAAAAATAAAAATAAAAGAAATCTATCTATTACATCCGGGTTTCAAATAACCCAAAAATAAAATACAAAGATAATAAAAACAAACATGACAAAACAACTACGGGTCACTAGGGCTCGATGTTCCAAACACAATCACAACCAAAAACGATAAAGCCTCGGTCTTTTGTCAAACAAAAGTTTTGACAAATAAAACAATAGATCGATTTAAAATAAACAATTATGTCTAAACGCGCATAAAGGTGGCTCTGGTACTATTGTTGGGAAATCATGGTACCGGTTTTAACTTTTAAAACAATTATTATTTAAACCTTTTAAATAAATAAATCATATATATTTAATGGAAGCGATTTAACAATACCATTAACAGATCAGATCTGGATTCCATACAGTGATCCGATTACACAGCGTTTAGACAATAATAAGCAAATAAATAAAACACAACCATAGGGTGTTTAGGGTTTTATACCTTTGACGAATCAACCGGATTAAAACACTCGGGTACAAAGAACGTCATGCTAGATGACAACAACGAACACGTTACACGAAAACACTTGATCCGGATGGCGGGAAGAACCCGGTTCACGAAAACAGGGACCGTGCGAACAAGGGTGCCATCCGACAAGAGCTACGGTGGTGGCGGCGCAGGAGAGGCGACAGCGACGGCTGGGCTTGGTGGCCGATCGGTCGCGAAATCAAAAGGGGGGTTCTTCGATCGCAAGCAAGGAGGAGGAAGAGGCCACCAAAAGTGTCATTAGGGTTTTGAGTTAAGTATGTTTATATAATAAACTAATTTACAAGTAAACCCCTTATGTAATTAACATTTAATTACTAACTAATTAAATCTTAATCAGTTTCAGTCCCCGTTGTTTATAATTACACTGATTATAAACTATCTTGCGTTAACCGAACTGAATTTATATTTAAACTATTAAATATAAAAACCTGTCAATATATATATTACACTAATATATATACATAATACCATATTCCGCCTCTCGTTAGATTTAATTATGCTAAATAATTAAATACGATGTAACGAATAAATATCTCTCTAGATATTTAATCCACCGACTTCCTTGTTTCGTGTAATAACGTTTAACAATTAAACGATATAATTTGTTCTTTGCCCAAAGTGTAACTCTTCGGATCATACCTCGATAGCAACGTTGATGTTATCGATGATCGGACATCTAATATCCAACAAGGTGAACCTATTTTCAAGTTCACCTTATACAACCTATTTGGGGATCTAGCAACTTTCATCAACAACTTGCCATCCTTCCCATACATCCAAAGAAACTCTTCCTTCGTTCTTATTTCACACCCTCCTTCTGTAGCTTGCCCAAGGCTTAGTATATTGCTCTTTAGCTGTGGAATGAAATATACCTCTTTCAATGGTCTTTAATGACCACTTTTGCAATCTAACACTACTGACCTTCTTCCTTCTATCACCACATAGGAGCCATCACCAAACCTGGCTTTTCCACCCACATTTCTGTCAAGACTTTAAAATGTAGACTCATTTCCAGTCATATGATTAGAGGCACCATTATCCAAATACCAAATGCACTCGGTGTCAATTTCATAATTGTATTTTTTTGGTAGGACCTTGTGTTCATTCAAGAACACCCACTCCCTTTGTTCCTCCATCTTGACAGTTATTAGAAGTGCAGGTTCTTCATCAACCGTCTCGGTCAGGTTAGCTTCAGATTCTCTGCCTTTTTTGGACATTCACTTGCATAGTGTCCATATACATTACATTTAAAACACTTTATTTTGGACTTATCTTTACTTGGGCGATCACTTTGCCTTTGAGACTTGTTCTCATCATAGTCATTATCTCTTCCTTTACCATTCATCTTACCACGACCCTTTCCCCAATTGGTTTTATTCCTTTCAAATTTTCCTTTATGCTTACTAGAGTGTTCAAAATCCGTTTGACAATTCTGCTACTCTGAATATGTAAGCAATAATTAATCGAATTTACCAGTATTGTACTTGAACTTCATACATGTTCTCTCTTCGTATGCCTTCAGACACCCAATTGCTTCTTGTAAGAAGAGAGTCTCAAGATCCACAAATTGCTCTACATAATTCACAATTTGAATGAATCTTTCAGGTACTGCTCTAAGAAACTTACGAACTATAATTGATTCTTCATAGGGCTCCCCTTGGTCACTGGCCTCAGAAGTAATTGCGCTCATTCTGTCGACAAATTCATCAAGAGTTTCATCCTCCCTCATCTTGAATCCTTTGAATTCATTCCTTAGGGTTTGGATTCTAGCCTTCTTGACTCTGTCTACCCCCACAAACATATTTCAAGGGCCGGGGACAAACCCACAGGTTGAGCTAAAACCTAATGTCTTTCCCGTTCCCGACCACCCCCTTGAAAAGAGAATGGACCTGCTGACCCGAGACCACCAATTTAGAGACCAACATAACGATGTTCTTCACACGCCCTTCGGTGCTTTATTAACTGGCAAGACCGACCCAACGAAGTTTTTTCACATCGCTCTATGAAATGCGACCATGAATTTCTTCCACAAGCTATTAGGTTCGTTTTTGAATCTCCAAACCCATTTAGCCAAGAGGGCCAAGTTAATATCTTTGAGCTTGCTAAGACCAAGGTCCAGCACATTTTTAGGAGAAGACACTAGGTCCAGGTTGACCCAATAAATTTTTTCACATTGCTCGCCCCTCCCCAAAGAAACCTTTTAATGATAGATTCTAGCCCCTCCACATTTTTGACCGGAGTCTTATAAAGGAAGAAATAGTAATTAGACAGGGATTCGAGAACCGATTTAATAAGGGTCATCCGACCACCAATGGATAATGAAGATGATCTTCAACTTTCTAATAACTAGTTAAATTTTATCACTTGTCATTGATTAAAAGTACTCAATATAAGACTTGTGTGAGAGGTTTCGTGAGCATGGCTCACGGCGCGATAGTGGATGCAACACCATTACACCACCCCCTTGATGGTGTGAGGGGGTGAGTGAGGGATTTACGTGAAGATCTTCACGGGAAGAGGATAAGGAATCAAGATGTTCAACGGCTAAAATTTTAAACTTATTACCATTGAACGATAATATTTTATAAAAAAAAATACATTTTACCCACTATAAATAACCATTTAACCCATTTTGTAAAACACACCAAAAAACTCTCATCTCCTCACTATCCATTTTATAAAAAATCTCATCTCATCTCTATAAAAAATCTCATTATCCAAGTCATGAATCCTAACGATCCGAACATGTTTTAGCTTTATTACGCGTCTCAACAAAACGCGTTCAACCTACGGTCTCCGACAAACCCAAACGCGTTCACCCAACCACCACCTTTTAACCAAATCGGGTCACCCCGGGTATGCCCCAAGCATGCGTACTATGCCCAATATGTCTGGCGGATACTCAGAAGATCCGGATTTTGTTCCGGAAATGCAAGAACCTCTAGAGGAAGAGAAGACGTTGAGGAAACGCAACCCGTTCGTAAAGGTAAAGGCAAAAAGAAAAATCTCGTAACAAAAGCATCCTCACGTGTTACAAAGAAGTGGGATTTGGACGAATAGCTAAACTTGGCTAGGGCGTTTGTCGACGTCTCGGAGGATCCCATTATAGGTATTTAATATATAATAATATTTATTTTTACTACTTCATCATACAAGTTAATATTAATTATGTTTACTTTTTTTAGGTAACGCTCAAAACAAAACAACGTTATGGAAACGTATCGCTACAAAATTTGAAGCGTTAATGGGCGTACATCGAACTATGGACCATTTAATTGAGTTCTAAACGGACTCATATAAACCGAAAAGTCTTAAAATTTCACGGCATCTACCAACAATGTGATAGAGGCCGAAAAAGCGGTTGTAGTGATACCGACATTTTAATGCAAGCAACGTCTAGTGTTTTATGTTTTAATATTATACTAGACAGTGATGACTCATTCTTAAATAAATGGGTTATTTGACAGTTTTGTTATTTATATAAATGGTTAAAATATGTTACTCCTATAAAACTATAAAACTAGCTAAATGTGTTGTTTTGACTAGTAGCTGACCAAACATGGCATGCATGCCGGCTTGGCAGGGTCGGCCCAAGGGCGGGGAGTGGGCTACGGCTCCAGGCTCGATAACCCCGAAACACGAAGTTTTAAATTTTTATATATTTATGTGTGTTTTTTTTCTTAAAATTCAATATATATTATAAACAAAAAAATTCAATATATAGAGGGCCCGGATTTTTTTATATTTCCTTGACCCAAAATGTTTTGATAATTTTTAGGACCGGGCCTGCCCCTTGACAAACTTATTTATAGCATACCATAAACTTAAATCTAAAGAAACACTTTGAAACAAAAAAAAACATGTCCACTTATTTACTACATAAAAAAAAACATATTATTTACTACATAAAAAAAACGTATTTTTTTAATTTACAATCAAACTTAATCGAAACATGAAAGACATGAGTACCACAATTGAACCCATTCCCACTTGTTATATCTTCTTGATCACTTTCCTATTTTAAGATGTTTAGATCCATTGATTTCATAGTTTTATAGTTGGTCCAGGTGCACCATACATGTAAGACATGAGTACCGAAGGAAGACCAGTTTGGTAAAAACTGTATGATATACCACTCATTTACTGTTGTATGAACATGAATATATATTAAAAAAAAACTTGTAACTTTATAATCTGAAGACTATATTCCAACCCAAAAACCACAATGGTTAACATTATAGTCTCAACCAGTCCTCTCCACTGATGAAATTCGTATCAAGAAAAGGAACTGCTTCTTTAAACTCGAACAACTTGGACCAAGACACTCGTTTCTTTCGATCTGCGCCTTTTCCTCTGCACTCATATTCTCCAAAAACCGATGTTCTATATATCAACATTCAACATTCAACATTCCAGTTCACATCATATCATTAAAGTAAATCATATTCCCTTGAATAAGAATACAATGGGACCCTTACTATATAGGGATAAACTAAACAGAGCAACTCCTAAAATATGGAAAACATATCTCTTAATATAAACAAATATATTTCATAAATCTATTCTCTAATACGCCCCCGCAGTGCGAGCGGGATGAGGAAGTACGCTCAAACCGGAACGAAAACTTTGGAACAGATCTCGAGGCAACCCTTTAGTGAAAATATCAGCATACTGGTAGGGAGCGGGGATGTGCAGGACCCGAACATGACCAAGACGTACCATCTAACGAACAAAGTGTATATCGATCTCGATGTGTTTGGTGCGTTGATGCTGAACAGGATTCCCGAACAAGTAGACAGCAGACACATTGTCACAATAAACTATCGTGGCACGTTGGAGCGGAACAAAAAGCTCTAATAATAAGTTTCGCAGCCAGGCCGTTTCAGCCAAGGCATTCGCGACACCTCGGTATTCCGCCTCGGCACTAGACCGTGAAATCGTAGGTTGACGCTTTGACGACCATGAAACCAGATTGTTACCCAAGTATACACAGTAACCCGATGTCGATCGACGCGAATTCGGACACCCACCCCAGTGGCATCCGAGTAGGCAGTCAACAAATTGGACGAAGAGGGGGTAAGCCGAATCCCATAGTCCGTGGTACCGCGGACATATCGTAGAATGCGTCGCATGAAAGCAAGATGAGGTTCCCGAGGTGCATGCATGAATAAACACAACTGTTGAACCGCATAGGTAATGTCGGGTCGAGTGAAAGTGAGATATTGGAGGGCCCCTGCTAAGCTACGATATAATGTTCCATCAGGTAATAACGGGCCATCATCGGCTCCAAGTTTGGAACCGGTTTCGACCGGTGTTGCACATGGTTTGCATGATGACATGGACGCATGGTTAAGAATATCTGATGCATATTGAGACTGAGACAGAAACATTCCATGAGAGTCGCGGGTTACGGTAATCCCGAGAAAATGGTGTAGCGGTCCTAAATCCTTCATGGCGAACTCAACGGATAGGGACCGAATAATATTTTGTAATAATGTTGTGGAGGAAGCAGTTAAGACTATATCATCCACGTATAAAAGAAGATAGGCTATGTCGGTTCCACGACGATACACAAACAGTGAATTGTCACACTTGCTACTCGTAAAACCCGTGGATTGAATAAACGTGGCAAACCGCTCAAACCAGGCCCGAGGAGCTTGTTTAAGACCGTAAAGCGAACGCCGAAGTTTACAAACATAGTTTGGTGCTGTCGGATCCAAAAAACCCGCTGGTTGATACATGTACACAGTTTCATTCAAATTACCGTGTAAAAATGCGTTTTTGACGTCGAGTTGGTGTATCGGCCACGACCGGGAAAGCCCGATGGATAAGACGGTCCTGATAGTTGCCGGTTTGACAACCGGACTGAATGTTTCCTCACAATCGATTCCCACTGTTTGAGACTTGCCATTAGCAACCAATCGAGCTTTGTACCGATCAAGGGAGCCGTCTGGTTTAAATTTATGGCGAAATAACCACATACATCGGATCACCGGATGATTGATCGGGTAAGGTACCAAATCCCATGTACCATTTTCTTTCAAGGCATTAAATTCATCTAGCATGGCCAATCTCCAATTTGGATCGGATAAAGCATTTTGGTAAGTGGTAGGGATTGGGGAAATGGCTGGTGTTGGAGTTGATGTGTAAAGGTTATATTTAGGATTTGGTTTGGAAATTCTGGATTTTGCACGGGTTTGCATGGGGTGATGTGTGGAAGTAGGAGGAGTTGGGGGGTAGCTGGTGGGTCACGAGTTGAGGTGGATGGCTGGTTTTCGGGAACAGGAGGGTCAGAGGTGGAGGTAGCGGGATCGGGTGGTGTATGGGACGGTGTAGGTGAAGTTGGTATGGCGGTGGGCTGGGTTGTTGGAGGTTCCGGATAGGTGTCGAGAACAGTCGAGTGGGCTGTGGATGTGGTGGAGGGAAATTGGAAGGGTTTATTG
This sequence comes from Smallanthus sonchifolius, assembly GCA_023525975.1. NCBI lineage: Eukaryota > Viridiplantae > Streptophyta > Magnoliopsida > Asterales > Asteraceae > Smallanthus > Smallanthus sonchifolius. Next base: position 27,056,951 of record CM042043.1, read on the forward strand.
GGTATTTCATCATCTAGGAAATTGTAGTGTTGTGCGGGTATAGGGTCGGTGTATGGAAAGGTTGTTTCGTAAAACACGACATGTCGGGAGATATGAACGCGGCCGGTGAGGGGATCAAGACACCGGTATCCGCGGAAGTCGGAAGGATATCTGATAAAAACACATCGGGTTGATCGTGGGGCAAGTTTATTGGCCATTGTGGCTGAGAGATTCGGGTAGCAAGTACACCCGAATACCCTAAGGTGATCATATGTCGGGTGACGGTGAAAGAGGGCATATGTAGGGGTAAAGTAGTTTAAACGTTTGGTGGGTATTATATTATGTAGGTACGTGGCGGTGTGTAAGGCTTCAACCCAAAATGTGGGAGGTAAGTGGGCATGCATGAGTAGGGGACGAACTATGTCGTTAAGGAGACGAAGCATGCGTTCGGCGCGACCGTTTTGGGGGGAGGTTTGTGGGCAAGAGAAACGGAAAACGAGGCCATTTTCGGTGGCGAAATTATGAAAACTGTGGTTATCAAACTCACCGCCTAAGTCGCACTGAAACGACTTAATTTTTCATTGAAATTGTGTTTGTATAAGACGGTGAAATTTGGTGAAATTGGTGAAAGCTTCGGATTTATATTTTAAGGGGTACACCCAAACATAATTAGTGAAATTATCAACAAGCACCATATAATATTTGTAACTAGCATTGCTAAGGATTGAGGAGGTCCATAAATCACAATGGACAATGTCAAACGGTGCAACTGTAATGGAATTGGAATCAATAAATGGCAAACGTTTGCTATTCGAAACTTGACATGAGTGACAAAGACTTGAAATATCTTTATTACATGAAATGAAAGAACGACTAGATAACAAATATAAAATAAGGTGTCCCGGGTGACCAAGGCGGTTGTGCCAGTTGTTGGTGGTGGTGGTGACTAAGCAAGCGGCAGAAGAGATGGTGGGTGTGGTGAACGGATACAGATCCCCTGAGCTGTCATGGCGCGAAAGGATCTTTCCCGACGTAAGGTCCTTCAAGGTAAAACCAAATGGGTCAAATTCAATAGATATAAGATTTTCACGAGTAAATTTACGAACAGAGATTAAATCTTTAATTATATTTGGTGCTAAAAGGATATTGTTTAAACGAACGGCATGATTGGGAAGGGTGTAGGTAGAGTTACCCGATCCGGAAATTGGTAACGTTTGGCCATTACCGACAAAAATATTACCCTGAAAAAAATTAGTAGATGGGGAATGGATTTTACCTGGGTTGGCTGTAAGATGGGACGAGGCGCCCGAGTCCATGTACCAGTTCGGGTCGGGCTGATTTAATTGCATTGTCTGAAGTGCAGCCCCGAGTTTAGTCGGGCAGAGAGGATTCACTCCGGCCTGCATTTGCCCGGTGCCAGGCTGCCCAAACATTAAATTGGCCTGTTGGTTGTTTTGGGCCTGAAATCCTGGTGGAGCAGTGGGCCTTTGGAACCAAGGGGATGCCCAGTGGGGATGAGCCGGATGTGGACAAGGGGGCGGCCCAGACCAACCAAATTGTGTAGGTCCATTCCAATTTCCCCATTGTTGTTGATTGAAAGCGCCCCTACCTCTGCCATAAGAACTTCGACCACCGCCCCTGCCGCGGCCACGACCCCGACCTCGATACGTTTGGGATGAATACTGAGATGGTGATTGCGACGGTTGGGATGGCGGGTGCGACATTGATCCGTGGCCATTGAAGCCTTGATTCGTTGAAGTAGGAAGGCAGGGGGTAAGTAGGGCAGATTGGTCCTGATCTCCGAGTCGTTGTTGCTCCAATTCTATCATGTTACGAGCATCATCCCATGAAGTAGGTGATTGATTGATTAAGGAGGAGATAACATTGAACTCTTTCGGAAGACCCTTGACCAATTGAATTATGAGTCGAGACTCATCAATCGGGTGCTCCACGTCTTCCATCTGATCTGCTATTTCTTTCAATTTTTGGCAATATTCCTGTAACGAAGCACATGCCGTGAGTTTCAGGTTTGTGAATTGATGTTCTAGGTTTGCAATTCTAGAGGTTTTATTGTTCCGAAAGATGTTCTGAATCTTGTTCGAAGCCGATTGTGCCGTTGTGTCGTTCTGCAAGACACGAGAGAGGATGCTGTCGGAGATCGTACCATAGATCCATTGAAGGACTATGGCATCAATTTCGGACCAAGACTCGTAAGTCGGGTCCGTTTCTGCCGGAGGTGGGGTTCCATCGATGTGATTGAGAACTTTGTATCCTTTGGCATGGAGTTTGAACAATTTTAGCCATGACGAGTACGTGATGGATTTGCCATCCAAAACGCGTATTTTGTTTTGGATGTTGGTTACTGAATAAACAGGATGTAGAGATTTTGATTCTTTTGATTCTTCCAAAGATGAAGGCTTGTCGACGGCCATGGAGAATTCTGGTGAAAGACTTGACGGCGAAGAAAAAAAAAATAGGGTTAAGGAATTTGAGGCTGTGATACCATAAAGTAAATCATATTCCCTTGAATAAGAATACAATGGGACCCTTACTATATAGGGATAAACTAAACAGAGCAACTCCCAAAATATGGAAAACATATCTCTTAATATAAACAAATATATTTCATAAATCTATTCTCTAATAATCATTAGTTATAACTTTGTAAAATGAATTATAGGCTACCTTTGCCTCCATGGTTGGTTCCAGTCGCTCCACCCCGAAGGATCAATAATAATGTCGATGGCACAATACGAATAAACCGCCCTTGAATAATTACCCCATGCTCTCCCCAAAAGGATTGCCAAACCACTTCCTGTTACAGAACAATTGACAAATGAAAATCCAGTATCCTCTTCTTCTGAGTTCCTGTGATGTGCTGCAATGGCTCCATATTTATCAGCCACCGAATGCAGACTACATTCCTGAATAATATCAAAAAATAATATGATCATTACAATCAGTCTCACGGTTTGTGTTCGTTTCATTGTTGTATACATGTACCTTGTAGAGTGATCTAGCATTGCCGAAGATGAAATCGCCTGATCCTTGAATGTAACATTGATAGAAGTAATGGGATCCGGTGTCATCGAGAAGGGTGTCCTGTGTACCAAGTATTCTTACTGGATACAGCACCGCCTTATTGCCCGCGATCCTCAATGCTACTGCTTGCATTTTATACCCTCCTGGCACTGCTACAACTGTATTCCGTGTAAAATACAAAACCTATAATCTGGGCATACATGAAAGTAGTAAATATGTTTATACTATATTACCTCAATGGTTATCCCAGAAGCACAAAAGTAGTCAGATTCTACGGCCACAGACGCTGTTCTATAAGTCCCAAGTTCAGAACCATCTTTGTATCGGTCAGATGCTTTGTCGTTCCAACTTATAACAGTTTCTGAAGCATGGTTAGGATCTCCAATGAATGAAATGTATGGTTTTGAAGCAGGAACCAACACTTTCTCTCTGCATCATCATACGAATAACTCAAAACTAGAACAACTTTTATATTTACTTATAAAAAATGGACATTGTTTGCTTTTAAAAAAAAAACTCAAAACTTTTATATATAAAAAATGGTGATAGAAACAAACCTGTAAACAGCGGGAAGAATGTAAATCTTGACCCGGATGGAATTGTTAAACGGGACCATATCAACGGCAGCCTGAACAGTTGTTGAATCACCACTACCCTTTTGATCAACCACGATGACTCTACTTTCATTTGCATCATCTCCATTCCGAGAACTTTCTGCTATCTTTTTGTAATCGTGATCTTTATCTTGTTGTAACTTGAAATCGTTCCAGGTGATGTACCTTCCCAAACTCTTGACTCGATTAACGTCACCACCGTAAATCAACAAAAAGAAAGCAACCATGATTCTGACATCCATGGATGATGTTTTCGAAAATAAAAAACTGGAAAGTAGAAGAGAGGTGGGTGAAGTGTGAGGTTAGGAGCGTAGGTTATTTTGAAAGTAAAGAATTAATAAACATCTGTATCTTGTTGAAAGAACATCAGTTGGTGTGTTGTTCTTCCATGTCAATTAGATTACAAGATCGAGTGATTTGATTTGTTGAAGAGTAATTATGGAAGTGGAAAGGGTAATTAATTTAACAGCGGTTTTGGTTGCTGAAGAAGCTGAGTTTGATTCTTCATCTTCTACTTAATTGTGGGATTCCGAGGATGTAGGGACGTGTTCCAATCAAACTCTCAACTCTAAACCATTTACGAATAAACCTCCATTAAAACCGTCATGGGAGTTCACCCGCTTCTTTCTTAAACCTACACATTATTATCTTAATTTAAATGTTTTTTTATCCATTTCGGTGGGATTTTAACAAATTCAAATTATATAAGTTAGTAGCTTAACGGTTTACAGTTGCGGGGATATCTCAGTTGGGAGAGCGTCAGACTGAAGATCTGAAGGTCACGTATTCGATCCACGTTCACCGCATGTTTTTCTTTATTGAACTTTTTATCTTATCACTTGATTGGCTTCACTTTTGTATCCCTGTTGTCATTGGGCTTTTTTTTTATAAGGTTAGTTATATGCTTTATTAGGTTACTAAACATCACTGGACCCGCCTCTAAATTTAGTGTGACTCGATCCTGTTCTTGACGTGTAATTTTATTGGGTAGTTGCTAGAGGTGCACAAATCAGTTGAAATTGTAACCCGGTTCAATTGAAATCGGGTTAACGAAATTGAAATCGGATTTGAACTCAACTTGGGTCGGCTCCAAACTTGTTTTTGAGGGGGTTTGACCGTGTTGAACCCGTTCGTTTCGGTTTCAACCCGGTTTTGTATATGAATGGCTAGAACCGGTTTCGAACCTACGGGTTGAATAGGGCTGTAACATGTTTCGGTAGACCATCGGGTTGAACCCGAACCGGTTTCATGTCAGGTTGGGCCGGAAACCCAGATTAGATGTTCACCTCTAGTTGCTACCCATTTTTCCCTATTTTTATTTGTTGTACCCCTCCTTTGAAATTGTCAATTAATACCATCTAACCCTTATAGTTGTCAAATTTACAAAAGCCCACATTTTGTTGTTTTTTTGTTTATTTTGTTTTTTAGTTGAATAAAAAAAATCTATTACTTTTAAACGTGTAACATACGTTTTTTAATACATAAACATTTTCATATATAAGTTTGAGTTAAACACAATTTTTGTTTATGTGGTTTGGTTAAAATAACTCTTTTAATCTAAAAGTTGTAATTTTGCTTTTTCAGTCCAATACTTTCGGTTTATTTTGAATTAATGCCAATTGATTAACAGTGTTAGAAACTTTATGTTAAATTTAGGGGCCGTTGGGTTCGTAAATTGTTTATGATGGAATTTGAATGTTTAAAAGGAACTGGAATTTAAAGGATTTGAAAAAAATTTCATCAAATATTGATAAGAAGTTTGGTTGATAAATTAATTAAAGGAATTGGAATATAAGGAAAATTGAAATTACAGAAATAACATTTAGCGATCTCTTCATAACTATTGTTTACGTTTTGATTTTTTTTTTTTACATTTCAGATTTTTAAGTTATGTTCGTGTTTCCGTTTCAATTTTCTTTATGTTTATGTTTTTAAGGACATTTATGGTGTTTTGGATTTTAGACTTCATCTTGACTTTGTTTACTAAAATGGTGAATATGTTGTTTGGGGTGTCTATCCCTTTTGTAGCGTAAGGAAAAAAATGTATGGCAAGTCTTATAAATATAGGTTTTGATTTTGGTATAAGAGGGTGTTTTGGTAATCTTTTAGCATTCTATTAGAATGTTTATAATTCCATCACATGTGGGAAGGAAAGTGAGATTTCTTAGATTGATAGAATTTGATAAAAAAAAATTTCCAATTCCACCACTACACAACCAAACACTAAAAAGGTTTTCTAATTCTAGAGATTTCCATAAAAGCGGGACCTTTTCTCTCTCTCCTTTCATCCTCTTCCTCTTAAAAATTTTCAGCCACCCCTCACTATTCACATCCATGTTTTATGATTCTCACCGCCGCTCACTTGAACCGAGGTCGCCTAACCTCCAACGCATCACACCGGAAGCATGAACTCCGCCTCGCCTGACCACCCCATTCTCCCCAGTCCCCATCTATTCTGATTCACCTGTCATATCTCTCTTTTGATCGCGACTTTTTCAGCTCTCCCTACGAGACCACCACCGCGAGAGTCTCACGGCTGTAGAATCTCCCATCATTTTCTTCACCTCGGATGACCACCTGGTGCACTGTCTACCAGAAAAGCCATGGTTTCATCTCCCTCTCCTCCGTCCCACTACCACCAAACTTAAAGCCTATAAAACCCTCTTACCCTCATGGTGAACATCTTCAATTTGAGTGGTTTGATAACCAATGGTGTGAGTTATGTTCTAAGGGGTGGCCGTAACCGGAATTTCAGGAGTGGGGAAGAAAGCGGTGGGGCTGGGTCTTTGATGATGTCTCCTATTAACTTTCAGTTTCACATAAAGTGTAGAAAGCAACAGAAGTGCACGAACTCCAAGACCCACCTTCCATTCATCGTGATCTTGAATATGCTCTTTTCATTAGCAAATTGTTCAGCACCAAATGTTAAAAAACAAAGATGTAGATGGCATATTAGACTGCCCGCAACGCTAACAGCCATCCATTCCACAAACAGTCCTAGTCAGCATGCCACATCAGCTTTTCTCCCATCATTTCCACAAACTCATTTTACCCCAACACTACCATACTCATCCTTCCCACAAACAACCTTATTATTTCCACATCATCTTTTTTTATTTTTATTTATTTAAATTACTATTAAATAACTTAAATTAATTAGTAAATAATTAAATAAGTAAATAATAAAACAAAAATTAAAATTACATTAAATTAAATAAAAACAACAACAACCTAAAACAATAAAATCAAACAACAATACAAAGTTAATAAACTAAAAATAAAAAATACAATAATAGATAATTTAAAAAAACAAATAAACTAAACCTAAAAATTGAAACTACTAATTGCGTCGAGCCATGTTATATTTCTCTCTGATCTCGTTACACAAAGTTTCATGTTCTGCTATCCATATGGCTTGTCCCTCCCTATTGATTTGGGCTTGTCCCTCCCATTGGACGACTTGGGGGTTCCTATTCTGCTTGAATATCATCGTCGTCATCATCAAGTGATATTCCAAATTCAGGAGTATTCGTGTTGCCTGTATACTCCCATGTGCTATTTGATTTTTGTCTTTTAGGGGCTTGATGGCCATGCACTTTGCTAGAACTATCATGCTTTGGACAATCTTTCATAACCCTCCACACATGTTCATATGCGAAGGCATTAGAACTCTTATTAGAGGGATCATTGGTGTAATCAAGTTTGGCCTCATTAATATATTGGTCATCAGACCAACCGCTTTTGTAACGAGGCTTTGCTTGCAAATATAACTCATTAAACATGCTTACCTTCGTTTTAATGTGGTGCCAGTGACTTCTTAGATTGTGAGCAATTCTTGGAACTTTAGGTCCCTCCTTATTGTAGTAGTCTGCAATCCTTCCCCAATATTCGGCGTTGTTATGGTTGTTTCCAATTATTGGGTCTTCAGAAATGAAGATGTAACCCTTTGTTAACAAGACTTCGTCACTTGGGGGCCACTTGATATGAATACTTTTTTTCTTTTTCATCAGCAGGTGCTACTTCTTTTGTGCTAGTGCTAATTTTGGTTTTCCCTTTCTTCTTTCGAGAAACTTTGATTGGTGATGATTGAGATTCATTAACAGGTGTCGATTGTGGTTGTGGTTGCGGTTGCATCGATTGTGGTTGTGATAGTGTTTGTTGCATTTGCATTTGGTATTGCTACTGTAAAAACTGTTGATATTAATGAAGTTAGGGCTGTGATGGTTGTTGGAATGGTGAGAATCCACCAGCTGGTTGTTGGAAGTGTGCGAACCTGGAACTGTGTGAACCCACCAGCTGGTTGTTGAAATTGTTGAAATGGCGAGGGTGTAGGTTGTTGGTTTGGGCTTTCTTCGTTGTTGCTATCATTTAGTAGTTGAGAGAACGAAAACGGGTTATTTGGATCCATGTAATTGAGTGAACGAAAACGTTTAATAGTTGGGAGAATTGTTTGAGATGGTTGGGTGTGAAAATGGTTTAGGTGTTTAGATGTATTTATAGTGGAAAAAAACTAGCCGTTAGAAAAAATACAAAAAAACTAGTCGTTAGGAAAAATACAAAAAAACTTGCCGTTAGTAAAAATACAAAAAAAACTAGCCATTAAGAAAAATACAAAAAAATAGCCGTTAGGTTTAAATTAAGTTTTAATTAAGGTTTAATTAGGTTTTAAACTAAATTAATAAATTAAGTTTTATTTAGGTTTAAATTAAGTTTTAAATAAGGATTAATTAGTTTTTAAATCATAATTTAAATTAAACAATATAACCGTTTGGAAAAAGAGAAACAAAGAAAAAAGATAAATAATATAGTGTGGCCCACATATCTTCAAACACAAGCAGCCCATGGGGGCGGATGGCTGCTCACGGGCGATGAGCCCTCAATGGCTATCCTTGGGCGAAGGATGCCACCTAGCTGGATGGGCGGCTCAAGAATGGAGCGTTGGAGGCAGCCTTAGAGCTTCCACAATGGTGGATGTCATCCACCAAACTAAACAGGCCAGATCAGCTGTCATATCATATTTTCACTCATCCTTCAAAAACCCACTTTTTTACTCCAACCATTTATCCACTTTCAAACACCCCTATATTTCCACATCATCATCTACTTTTACATTGATATTATATATACCAATAAAAACTTATTTATTATAATATTATTTTTTATATTTCGTATTATTATAAATGATATAATATTCCAAAATAAGAATAAAATTCATAAAAAATTAAAATTACATAACATAAAAATTAAAAATTACATAACCTAAAAATTAAAATAACACAAATAAAAACATAAAAAGATCATATAAACCAACTATTATGTAGTAGACCATATATGCTCCACTAAATCGTCTCAAAGCGCATGATGAGCTTCATTGTTACATACCTTCTTGAACCTTGTGACATCCGGCAATTTTCAGGTTATTTACCGTTAAACCTTAGAACGCGTTTGCAATTTAATTGTGTGTGTCTTAGACTTAATTTCAGTTAATTAGGTTATTATAAAGTCTAGCAAAGCCCTTCGTATGCATAGGTTTGCATTTCGTGAAATTTCAGAAATTTCGATACCGCGTATCGGTAAATGCCCGTATTTAACGTTGGTGACGACCCGGTTAACCATAAAAATATCAGTTTTGATGAAAATTATATAAACTGGTTTATATTAGTGGATTATGTGTGAAATTTATGTGCAATGTGTTAAATACCGCTTTCGACGATTTTCGTTGCGTTTTACCCGGTACAATCGCGTACCGGATGAGTTAAAATGAACTGTTAGCAAAAATTATTATTTTCACTAATTATGATAGCAAATAATTAGTGGGTATTTTATATATTTTTATTTTGACGAAAAACCATGTTTAAAGTGGTAACATTTTATAAAAGTGTTGTAGTTTTTATAAAAGATCACCTACATGTGTGTAGAGGTTTATAAAATAAAAGATGGCATCTTTTCTCTCTCCCAAAAATCAGCCATAAAAAGTGGGTCCCACACCCTAATCAAGTGTTAAACACACTCATTTGATTCCTTACACACTTTGTACAAAACTACACTCCACCAAATTTGATCATTCAACTTGCATGAAATTTGAATGGAAGATGTCAAATCCTCTCTCCTCTCTCCTCTCTTGGCTGAATTCATCCCTCACCCCACCTATAAATACCCCTTCAATCTTCACTTCAATCCCACACCTTTCTATCATCTTTTCTCTAAGTGTTCTTTCAAGTGTTCTTGAGTTTTTGGTGTTCTTGGAGCATTTTCTTGAAGATTCAAGAGTGTGGAGCCAAATACTCAACAAAACCATCCATCAACTTGCATTTCACTAGTATCTCCCTTGATTTAGTTCAAGAGGTATGAACCTCATATTTCTTTGCTTCTTTCTTTTTCTTTGATAAAAATAGTGATCCTTGCAAGAGTTGTTCATCACCAACTAAAAGACTTTTTATGAACCATTAAAATTCAGCAAATAAGGGTTTTTATAAAAGGGTTTTAGTATTTATATATGCATGCATGTAGTCATGTGAATGAATGTGTGTTTATGTGTTCATATCTTGCAAAATGATGATGAATAATGTTAGATTCTTGCATGCAAACAAATATTTTGTTATGACCAAGTTAAAACAGAAAAAATAAAGTGTATTATTACATAAAAACTTGTTATTTTATGTATGGATCTTAAACCCCTACGTTTGGATGCTTGTTACTAAAGATTGTGGTTTAAAAAGCATGATAAAAGCTAGGTTTGTACATGAATTGTTAGGATTATTTGAAATCTGGAAATAAGGTGATAAATATGATGTATTTTATGTATAATGATCAGCTCTAAAAGGGTATTTTATGTTGTGATGATTAGCTAGAGTTTTGACCATGATTTGTTACAAAAAGGGTACTTAAATGATGGATTATTACATGTAAAATGATGGATAAGTTAGGTCTGATTATATGGCTGTAAAAAGATTATATTTTATGTTAAAAATCCATATTTTTAATAAATAATATGATCCTTGGTGTTTTGATGCTTTTGGATAACATTTTAGGCATGACTAGTCGTAAAATCGGTGTTTTCCGCCTTGAAAAATGAATGCTAGTTAGGTCTGATTTCAAACAGCAAATTAAACTTATTTTATGACATATTTTCAGCTAATAATGTATATGATGAGTTAGTGTTATGACCCATGTGTTTACTTATGTGGTATGATGTTTCGGTTATCGCATATGTGCTAGAAATTGCCATGTATAGGTACTTTATGTCAAAATAATGAAAGATTGTTTTGTTTAATGAAATATATTTTATTAAGTATATTTTGATGATATATGATGTTATATGAACTCATGTGTTAGAAATTTGGAAGTTTGTTCCTTAAAAGTTAGTCGTTTTGCTTGAAAAGTGCTTATGTGCAAATATTGTGATTTTAGTGTTTTCACATGTGATTTAGAACTCATAAGCATATGTATGAGTAGATATATATATGTTATTAGTTTCATACTTTCATGTTGATCGTTGTTAGGTGATAACACTTGAAGTCTTCGTATGTGTGTATGATACACCATTTTTCGTTAAAAACATAACCGCGTGTCGAAGTCACCAACGGGTCGTTCAAATAAATATTTTCTTAAAAATATTACAAGTCTAAGTAGGTTGGGTGAACAACTTGCTAGTAAGACGTGAGTTTCAATTAGTAATGTACCCCTCATGTTTAGGGCACCGTTAGCGTTCGTGGGCGTATTTTTGCTAGCACTCATTTTTCCGTCGTTTGTTATCAAGGTGAGCTTTTCACGGCCCCTTTTTAAACTATTTTGTTGCTTTATAAACTATGGGGGAAGAACATGCTTTCGTTCGTTTATCATGATACTGGACTTACGTTATGTGTTCGTTTGATGGTCTCGAGTAAGGGCTTTCGTTATGTGTTCATGTATGTCGTTCATGAATAGCCCCGCCGTTATAATCATTAGCCTCGTGTAGGCCGCAAGGTGTGTTGATAGATCTATTTGGGACTGACTGCCCACTCTCGTGATCAGTAGCGCTGATCGGTCGTTCGTACGAGAGAATATATTTTGAAAGGATTCGTGGGGACATGTTGTATTCGTGTCTCGGTTTGATTATAAGCTCTAGGTACTGTCATCATGTTGTATTCCTTGCAAGCTTATGACATATCACATGTTTGTCCAAGTTACTTGATAGTTCGTTAAATTCGTTTATGTTATCGTTAAACCCGTGAAACTCGCTCAACTTTATGTTGATGTTTTTAAGCATGTTTTTCAGGTACTTAGATTCTCTCGCGCGGTTATGAAAACGGGCTTTTGGGCAAACGCTTGCATCGGATTTCTGTTGGGACATTTTAAACTTTATTTTGGATCCTCGTGTGTTGGATCATTAAAACTCGTGTTTTAAATTTTAATGCTTTCAAGTTTGGATAATTGTAAGACTTATCTTTTATCTCTTTGAACATTTCCGATGTTTTAAATTAAATGTGTTTGCTTATTATCATTGGGCTCCAACTTATGTGACCACCATGCTTACGTCTCGTTTCCGCTGCGAATCGTCGTTTTCGGGGTGTGACAGAAGTTGGTATCAGAGCCCATGGTTATAGCGAACTAGAAAATGTTTTTCTTAAAAATCTAGACTATAACTTTTAAAATTGTGTTTTTGGGTTAAAGACGTTTTCATACCGCATGCATCTTATATCAGGAGTAAGTGTTATTATTAATTAGATATAATAGAATATTCCTTTGTTCCTTATGTGCATTAGTTGTATGCATGCGTATGTGCTTACGTATAAGATATCCTCTTTACCCCTTACGTGCCTTAAATGTGTTGCATACGTACGTGCTTACATTTATTGGCAAAATTATTCACACCATGTATATATTTCATGTCACAGATGTCTCTTTCACCTTCCGTCATCTCGATCTCGTCTGATAGTGAGCCAGAGTTCACACCAGTTTCACCGATGTCTCCAGATTCGGTATTTGATTTCGGATTTGACCCAAACATGCCAGATTTTGCTAATCACCCGTATTATGGGAATGGGTGGATAGGAGAATCTGAAGATGAAGAGGTACCATCTAATGAAGAAGAGCCTAGCGAAGAGGAATCTGATGATGAAAAGGAGTCTAGTGAGGAAGGGCCAGTTGAGACAAGTCCTTTGGTTAAGAAACCTATGGAGGAGACTCCAGCTAGTGTTGAGCCTATTCCAGTGATCCCCGAGACTATTAGCCCTGTCCATGAGAACGATGACGCTATGACTGCCATTGAGCCTGTTAGGCCAACAACGGTAGAATTACGTTTTCCATCTCATCGATCTTATCGTGAACATCCTGAAGGTCCACTTCTGAAGTTTACTGCTAGGAAATCAGTGTCACCGGCTAAGAAGAGAAAGCTAGCCGAAAGAGATGATGATGATTCGGCAACCGTTGGTTATATCGTTGAGCGTCCTCCTAAGAGGACAAGACCTTTTGTCGCCAGAAAATGGGATTGGCTGTCCGAGCAAGTGCGTGAATGGACGAATGAAGAGGGCGTACCGATTATTCGCCATATTGGTGAGTCCTCTTCTTCTCAGAGGGTGCTACCCCTCACTGGTCAGCCCATCGAGCGCACAGTGCCCTTGCTAGCTGCTCGATGTGCCCGTGAGGAGTCGAGGATAGATTCCATTGGAGTTAGCATGGATAGGATTACTCGTAGGTTTAAGCGTGTGGATGGCTATGTGAAACTTATGAAGAAAGATCAAGTTCAGGCCCGAGAAGATATGGCTGAATTGAGGAGAAGGTTGGAAGGGAGCGAGAAGAAGGCCGAAGAAGCAATAAAGATGGCCGAGGAGGCTACCTCGAGAGCCATGGAAGCGGAAGTCAGAGAGGTTGAGGCCTTACAGCGTGTGGATGCACTTGAGGAGCGCCTCGAGGACTCTCTAGCCCTTGCAGTTACGTGTGTTCTGATCGCCGCCACTGTTGCTCGCATCGGTGTTTTCCCGCGCCACACCCGTTAGTTCATGTCTTTGGGGATGTTGTTTCTTTTGATTTCATGTCTTTTCATTTTGTTATATTAGAGAAACTTGTTAGGGTTTGGTCGTATACCACGCCCATTTTTGTAATCATTTGGTTTAATGATGTATCTAAGTTTGAACTCTAATTTTTAACAAAAACGACATGAAGTGGTTGATTTTGGTTTATCGTGGTGTTTGTTAAGTTATTTTCGTACATACATGAATGGCATGGATATTGCGTGATATATATTGTCTCACTCGTTGTATTGTTTGTATTGGGAAAAGGAACATGCCACCGCGGAGAGAAAACCAAAATGCTAACCCACTCCCCACTACGGCCGAGGAATTGGCCCAGTTGATTTCGCAACATGTCAACACCGCCCTTGCTAACGAAGCGGCCAACCGGAACGTGAACCAGGCGAACCATATTGAAGGGTGCTCTTACAAGACCTTTCAAGCATGTCATCCCCGACTCTTTTCTGGAACTGAAGGACCAATCGGCATTGTCCGCTGGATTGAGAAAATGGAGTCTGTGATGATCATAAGTAACTGTACTGCAGCTCAACGCGTGAAGTATGCAACAAGTTCATTTCAGGATGAAGCTCTAACCTGGTGGAATACTCAAATTCAGGGTCTCGGTGAGGCTAATGCCTATGGTCTCACTTGGGATCAGTTGAAGGAAATGTTACTGCGTGAGTATTGTCCACGCAACGAAATTCAAAAATTAGAAGCGGAATTCTGGAATTTGACCATGGTAGATGCTGAGGTAAGGGAATACACGTCCAAGTTTCATCAATTGGCACGACTTGTACCCCATCTCGTAACACCGGAGCACAAAAGAATTGAGCGTTATATCTGGGGCTTGGCATCTCAGATCCGTAGTATGGTGACGTCAGCAAACCCTACGACTATTCAAAGTGCTGTGCAATTAGCACACTCCCTGACTGACGATGCTGTTCGTATGGGGACATTGAAGAAGAGTGGTTCAGGGAAGAAGCCAGTGGAAGTTGTTGATAAAACGACTGAGAAAGGAAAAGTGCCAACTGAAGGAAAGCGTAAGTGGTCTGAAGGATCTGGGAGTTATGCTAGTAACTCTCAGAACAAAAGGAGGAATCAGGGAAGGATGTATGCAGCCAACACCATGGAAACAAGAAGGTATCAGGGTCCTAACCCAAAGTGCAACAAATGTGGTTATTTTCACACTGGTCAGTGCAACGTCTGTGAACGTTGTGGCAAATTTGGACATCAAGCCCAAACCTGCCGTGTGAAATTGGGTGTGAAGAAAGAAGAATCGAACCATGGATGTTTTGAATGTGGAACTGTAGGGCATTTTAGGAAGGATTGCCCAAAACTGAAGAACCAGGGAAATCGTGGCAGAGCATTCGTGATGGAGGCCAAGAAAGCACGAAAGGATCCATCGGTTGTTACCGGTACGTTTCTCGTAAATGACCGTTATGCTTACATTTTATTTGATACCGGAGTCGATAAAAGTTTTGTTTCCAAAAACTTTGAGCCTTTTCTTAGCTCAAAATCAAGTAAATTAGATGTTAAGTATTCTATAGAGTTAGCTAACGGAAAATTAATAGAAGCCGACGAAGTTTTTCGTGAGTGTACCTTGCGTTTGGGAGATCGTATGTATAGTATTGACCTTTTACCAGTAGAACTTGGAAGTTTCGATGTCGTTATTGGCATGGATTGGTTATCAAAGAATCATGCAGAGATTGTGTGCGATAAGAAGATAGTTCGTCTTCTACCTCCGACTGGTGAACCGTTGGAAATTCAAGGTGATGAGAGTGCCCCTTTGAGAATCGTTAATATGATGAAAGCTCAGAAGTATTTGTGAAAAGGATACCCAGCATACTTAGCCCACGTGGTTGACACTAGGGTTGAGGAGCAGAAGCTTGAAGAGATCCATGTAGTTCGTGATTATCCGGAGGTATTTCCTGAAGAGTTACCTGGATTGCCACCGCAAAGGCAAGTCGAGTTCAGGATTGACCTAGTGTCCGGAGCAGCGCCGATAGCTCGATCTCCTTATCGTTTGGCACCATCTGAAATGCAAGAGCTATCCAAGCAATTGCAAGAATTGTTGGATAAAGGTTTTATAAGACCGAGTTTCTCGCCCTGGGGAGCGCCGGTTTTATTCGTGAAAAAGAAAGATGGTTCTATGCGGATGTGTATCGATTATCGAGAATTGAACAAGCTTACCATCAAGAATCGGTATCCATTACCGAGAATCGACGACTTGTTCGATCAGCTGCAAGGATCGAGTTATTATTCGAAGATCGATTTACGTTCAGGCTACCATCAATTGAGGATTGTTGAAGAAGATATTCCGAAGACTGCATTCCGAACCCGGTATGGTCATTACGAGTTTTTGGTCATGCCTTTTGGTTTGACAAACGCTCATGCGGTATTCATGGATCTCATGAATAGAGTGTGCAGACCATACTTGGACAAGTTCGTGATAGTGTTTATCGATGATATACTCATCTATTCACGGACCAAGGAAGAGCACGAGCACCATCTGAAGCTGATTTTGGAGATGTTGAGGAATGAGAAGCTATATGCTAAACTTTCCAAATGCGAGTTCTGGATCCGAGAAGTTCATTTTCTTGGACACGTTATCAATGAGAAGGGTATACACGTGGACCCAGCAAAGATTGAGGCAATTAAAAATTGGGAAGCGCCGAAGAGTCCGACCGAGGTACGACAATTCCTAGGTTTGGCGGGTTACTATCGAAGGTTTATTGAGAATTTCTCCAAGATAGCGCAATCCCTAACGCTATTGACCCAGAAGGACAAGGAGTATATCTGGGGAGAAAAGCAAGAGGCAGCGTTTCAATTGTTGAAAAAGAAGCTATGCAGTGCCCCTATCTTGTCTCTTCCTGAGGGGACAGATGGATTCGTGGTGTACTGTGATGCCTCTCGCCAAGGTCTTGGTTGTGTCCTAATGCAGAATGGAAAGGTCATAGCTTATGCGTCTCGTCAACTCAAGGTGCATGAACAGAATTATGCGACACATGATTTGGAACTGGGTGCGGTGGTTTTTGCACTCAAAATTTGGAGGCACTACCTTTACGGTACTAAGTGCACAATTTTTACAGATCATAAGAGTCTCCAGCACATTTTTGACCAGAAAGAGCTGAATATGAGGCAGAGACGTTGGATGGAATTGCTCAATGACTACGATTGTGATATTTGTTATCACCCATGCAAGGCTAATGTCGTGGCCGATGCCTTGAGTAGGAAGGAGCGAGTCAAGCCCTTACGCGTGCGTGCGTTAGGATTGACCATTCACACAAACCTCACAGCTCAGATTCGTGATGCACAACAAGAAGCTCTAAAGGAAGAGAATTTAAAGGATGAAAATCTTCGTGGTATGGTTAGAGAACTTATACCCAAGTCTGACGATGCCTTGTACTTCATGGATAGAATATGGGTGCCTCTGGCAGGCAATTTACGAGAAATGGTTTTGGATGAGGCCCATAAATCAAGATATTCGATTCACCCAGGATCGACAAAAATGTATAAGGATATCAAGGAGCACTACTGGTGGCCGAACATGAAGGGTGATATTGCTTCATACGTTGGTAAATGTTTGACTTGCGCAAAAGTCAAGACCGAATACCAAAAGCCTTCTGGACTTCTGCAACAACCGGAGATTCCGCAGTGGAAATGGGACTGTATTGCCATGGATTTCATCACCAAATTACCCCGAACGTCTAGTGGCTATGATTCCATCTGGGTAATTGTGGATCGTTTGACGAAATCGGCACATTTCCTACCCGTGAAAGAATCTTACCGAATGAAGAAATTGGCCAGCATATACCTTAAGGAAGTAGTATCCCGACATGGTGTTCCGACTTCGATCATCTCCGATAGAGATAGTCGTTTCACATCGAAGTTTTGGCGGTCACTACAAAAAGCCTTGGGTACTCGTTTGGATTTAAGCACTGCGTATCATCCACAGAGTGATGGTCAAAGTGAGAGGACCATCCAGATTTTAGAAGACATGCTCCGTGCCTGCGTAATTGACTTTGGTGGAAGTTGGGATACTCACCTACCGTTGGCTGAGTTCTCTTATAATAACAGTTACCAAACTGGATTGAAAGCCGCTCCGTTTGAAGCCCTGTATGGGAGAAAATGTCGCTCACCGCTTTGTTGGGCAGAAGTTGGTGACAAGCATATAACTGGACCAGAGCTTATCCAGGAAACTACCGATAAGGTTTTCAAGATCCGTGATCGTTTGAAGGTTGCCCAGGACCGTCAGAAGAAATACGCTGATAGAAGAAGGAAACCATTAGCATTCCAAGTGGGAGACAGAGTTATGCTGAGGGTCTCTCCTTGGAAGGGGGTAGCTAGGTTTGGCAAGCATGATAAGCTTAGCCCCCGCTACATTGGACCTTACAAGATTATTGCTCGTGTAGGGCCAGTTGCTTACCGACTGCAGTTACCGCGAGAACTGAGTGGAGTTCATAACGTATTCCATGTGTCCAATCTGAAAAAGTGTCTGTCTGATGAGACACTCATGATACCTCCAGGTGAGGTATGTGTTGATGACAAGCTCCATTTTCGTGAAGAGCCCGTAGAGGTTTCGGATTGGAAGATTCATAAGACCAGGCGTAGTCGTATTAAGTTGGTCAAGGTCAGATGGAATTCAAAGCGTGGTCCCGAGTTCACGTGGGAACGTGAAGATGAGATGAAACGGAAGTACCCTCAATTGTTTAAGTCTGCACGTAACCAGGCTTTGTAGCGTAAAATTTCGGGACGAAATTTCTTTAAGGAGGGGAGGCTGTGACATCCGGCAATTTTCAGGTTATTTACCGTTAAACCTTAGAACGCGTTTGCAATTTAATTGTGTGTGTCTTAGACTTAATTTCAGTTAATTAGGTTATTATAAAGTCTAGCAAAGCCCTTCGTATGCATAGGTTTGCATTTCGTGAAATTTCAGAAATTTCGATACCGCGTATCGGTAAAATGCCCGTATTTAACGTTGGTGACGACCCGGTTAACCATAAAAATATCAGTTTTGATGAAAATTATATAAACTGGTTTATATTAGTGGATTATGTGTGAAATTTATGTGCAATGTGTTAAATACCGCTTTCGACGATTTTCGTTGCGTTTTACCCGGTACAATCGCGTACCGGATGAGTTAAAATGAACTGTTAGCAAAAATTATTATTTTCACTAATTATGATAGCAAATAATTAGTGGGTATTTTATATATTTTTATTTTGACGAAAAACCATGTTTAAAGTGGTAACATTTTATAAAAGTGTTGTAGTTTTTATAAAAGATCACCTACATGTGTGTAGAGGTTTATAAAATAAAAGATGGCATCTTTTCTCTCTCCCAAAAATCAGCCATAAAAAGTGGGTCCCACACCCTAATCAAGTGTTAAACACACTCATTTGATTCCTTACACACTTTGTACAAAACTACACTCCACCAAATTTGATCATTCAACTTGCATGAAATTTGAATGGAAGATGTCAAATCCTCTCTCCTCTCTCCTCTCTTGGCTGAATTCATCCCTCACCCCACCTATAAATACCCCTTCAATCTTCACTTCAATCCCACACCTTTCTATCATCTTTTCTCTAAGTGTTCTTTCAAGTGTTCTTGAGTTTTTGGTGTTCTTGGAGCATTTTCTTGAAGATTCAAGAGTGTGGAGCCAAATACTCAACAAAACCATCCATCAACTTGCATTTCACTAGTATCTCCCTTGATTTAGTTCAAGAGGTATGAACCTCATATTTCTTTGCTTCTTTCTTTTTCTTTGATAAAAATAGTGATCCTTGCAAGAGTTGTTCATCACCAACTAAAAGACTTTTTATGAACCATTAAAATTCAGCAAATAAGGGTTTTTATAAAAGGGTTTTAGTATTTATATATGCATGCATGTAGTCATGTGAATGAATGTGTGTTTATGTGTTCATATCTTGCAAAATGATGATGAATAATGTTAGATTCTTGCATGCAAACAAATATTTTGTTATGACCAAGTTAAAACAGAAAAAATAAAGTGTATTATTACATAAAAACTTGTTATTTTATGTATGGATCTTAAACCCCTACGTTTGGATGCTTGTTACTAAAGATTGTGGTTTAAAAAGCATGATAAAAGCTAGGTTTGTACATGAATTGTTAGGATTATTTGAAATCTGGAAATAAGGTGATAAATATGATGTATTTTATGTATAATGATCAGCTCTAAAAGGGTATTTTATGTTGTGATGATTAGCTAGAGTTTTGACCATGATTTGTTACAAAAAGGGTACTTAAATGATGGATTATTACATGTAAAATGATGGATAAGTTAGGTCTGATTATATGGCTGTAAAAAGATTATATTTTATGTTAAAAATCCATATTTTTAATAAATAATATGATCCTTGGTGTTTTGATGCTTTTGGATAACATTTTAGGCATGACTAGTCGTAAAATCGGTGTTTTCCGCCTTGAAAAATGAATGCTAGTTAGGTCTGATTTCAAACAGCAAATTAAACTTATTTTATGACATATTTTCAGCTAATAATGTATATGATGAGTTAGTGTTATGACCCATGTGTTTACTTATGTGGTATGATGTTTCGGTTATCGCATATGTGCTAGAAATTGCCATGTATAGGTACTTTATGTCAAAATAATGAAAGATTGTTTTGTTTAATGAAATATATTTTATTAAGTATATTTTGATGATATATGATGTTATATGAACTCATGTGTTAGAAATTTGGAAGTTTGTTCCTTAAAAGTTAGTCGTTTTGCTTGAAAAGTGCTTATGTGCAAATATTGTGATTTTAGTGTTTTCACATGTGATTTAGAACTCATAAGCATATGTATGAGTAGATATATATATGTTATTAGTTTCATACTTTCATGTTGATCGTTGTTAGGTGATAACACTTGAAGTCTTCGTATGTGTGTATGATACACCATTTTTCGTTAAAAACATAACCGCGTGTCGAAGTCACCAACGGGTCGTTCAAATAAATATTTTCTTAAAAATATTACAAGTCTAAGTAGGTTGGGTGAACAACTTGCTAGTAAGACGTGAGTTTCAATTAGTAATGTACCCCTCATGTTTAGGGCACCGTTAGCGTTCGTGGGCGTATTTTTGCTAGCACTCATTTTTCCGTCGTTCGTTATCAAGGTGAGCTTTTCACGGCCCCTTTTTAAACTATTTTGTTGCTTTATAAACTATGGGGGAAGAACATGCTTTCGTTCGTTTATCATGATACTGGACTTACGTTATGTGTTCGTTTGATGGTCTCGAGTAAGGGCTTTCGTTATGTGTTCATGTATGTCGTTCATGAATAGCCCCGCCGTTATAATCATTAGCCTCGTGTAGGCCGCAAGGTGTGTTGATAGATCTATTTGGGACTGACTGCCCACTCTCGTGATCAGTAGCGCTGATCGGTCGTTCGTACGAGAGAATATATTTTGAAAGGATTCGTGGGGACATGTTGTATTCGTGTCTCGGTTTGATTATAAGCTCTAGGTACTGTCATCATGTTGTATTCCTTGCAAGCTTATGACATATCACATGTTTGTCCAAGTTACTTGATAGTTCGTTAAATTCGTTTATGTTATCGTTAAACCCGTGAAACTCGCTCAACTTTATGTTGATGTTTTTAAGCATGTTTTTCAGGTACTTAGATGCTCTCGCGCGGTTATGAAAACGGGCTTTTGGGCAAACGCTTGCATCGGATTTCTGTTGGGACATTTTAAACTTTATTTTGGATCCTCGTGTGTTGGATCATTAAAACTCGTGTTTTAAATTTTAATGCTTTCAAGTTTGGATAATTGTAAGACTTATCTTTTATCTCGTTGAACATTTCCGATGTTTTAAATTAAATGTGTTTGCTTATTATCATTGGGCTCCAACTTATGTGACCACCATGCTTACGTCTCGTTTCCGCTGCGAATCGTCGTTTTCGGGGTGTGACAAACCTTGTCAAGTGTTCTATGAAATCTGTTGTCGGTCCTGGGATATGTGTAGCTTTTTACAAGTGTCGCCCATTCCGGATATATATACCATCCGCAAGATAGTATCCCATGTCGTATTGTGTTCCATTCACTGTAAATTGTATGGAGGCGCATTACCTTCTAAAACTTCATTGAATACCGGTGATTGATTTATGACGTTTATATCATTGTTCGACCCTCCCACTCCAAAATATGCATGCCAAATCTAGAGGTCATGTGATGCAACCACCTAAGCATGATGGTGGGATGTCCATGGTAACCTCGAGTATATTGCCCTTTCCACGTAACCGGGCAGTTTTTCCATGCCTAGTGCATACAATCAATGCTTCCTAGCATACCGGGTAACCCATGCCTGGTTGAATGCATAGCTAGTAACCGTTGGATGTCACTTTTAGTTGGCTTTCTTAGATATTGTTTAGAATACATTTCAATAACACCATGACAAAACAATCGAAGACCGAGGTCAGTACTTTCACCAATTTTTATTTATTCATCGGTTGCATTAGTTGACATGCCATATGCCAACTGACATATTGCACATGTGCATTTTTGGAGGGTGGATAAACCAATTTTACCAACCGCATCCACTCTTTGTGTAAAGTAGGGATAATTGTTTTTCAAATCCGTCGACAATTCGATTGAATAGATCACGATGCATTCGGAGCCGTCGTCTAAAAAATCTTTCGTAGTAAACTGGTGTCGGAGCAAAGTAGTCGTTCCAAAGACGACTATTTGCATCTTCACGATCCCTACATATTATTTTGCGCTTCCCTTTCGAACGACTGGAACTGAAACCTTCTTCGGTTTAGTGCTCATTTAGATGCAAAAACATCTTTTCGAAAATCATCGGAAACCAATTGTTCATAATGCTTAATGGCTAATTGCATAAAGTGCATATCAGCATTAGCAGAAGGATTCATAAACGGTGGTTGAAGCTTAGGTGGAGATTGAGAAACATCATCACTAGAACTCTTATTTAGTGTGAGATCTGAATGTGAATATTTAAGGTGAGTAGAATATGAAGCAATTACTTGTATCTATACCGATAGAAAACTAGTCGTTAGAAATAATATTATAAAACTAAATCATTTTCTAATTAAAAAAACATTTTTAATTATAAAATAAAATTTTAAAACTAAATCATTTTATAAATAAATAAAAAACCATTTTTAATTAACTTGCATAAAAAAATTTACATGTATTTTAGAAATTAAAAAATATAATTTTTTTATTTTACATGTATTTTATTTAAGTTAAATTAAATAATTAATATTTTAAAATAATATAAATGTATATGTGAGTGGTATAAGTGGAGCATGGCCCACTTGATGGCCCACCAACTTTGTAGGTCCCGGGGGCCTCGGTCGAGCACAACGGAAGACTGAGAATGACAATGTAGACCTGTTCGTGATTTGTGGGGGAACAGATGAAGAAACGACATTAACATAACAAGAACAGTAACATAAACAAGAGAATCAACAGAAATGAAATACAATCCATATCAACGTTGTCATTACAGATTACATACCGAATGAGCATACATCTCTCATTTACGCTCACGGTCCAGGGGCGGCAGAGCTCATCCCGTCCAGAACCTCTCTCATTTCTCACATTTGTTTACCCATACCAATGAGGCAAGAACCTCAATATACAGGGAACCATCCTGCGTACTTGTCTAAGTACGCATTGAATTGGTCATGCGTACTTATTAAGTACGCAAGGCAAAAAGCCATGCGTACTTACTTAGTACGCAGTACCAATCTGGTGGACTTACTAAGTACGTAGAAACATTCTCTTGCGTACTAGTTAAATACACCAATACATAGAATTTTATCTATAGTTAACAAAACATGTTTTTACAAACTATCATCCACTTCCATCCGGAATTGTGGATGGAGAGCCAACCGGACATAACCGGACACCACCCTCTAACGCTGCCCCTCATCGACTTCCTCGTCCACTTAACCGGATGTTTAAAAAAGAGCCCATTGGAGGTGCTCTTGGAGAGGGAGTAGAAAGAGAGAGGTGAAAGAGAGAAGGAGTAGAGAGTGAGGCACATCGATTTCATTAAAATAGAGAAAGGACTTTTATTCTTGGCTAGAGAGAGAAGGGTGTTCAAGTAAAGAGGGGTGAGGTGGTGTGGGTCCTACAAACCTTTATTGTTTTAATTTTTTATTTACTAATGAATGGTATGTTGGTCGATTTATAAAAATTTAATAGCTCTACTATAAGGGTGGTTGATGTGGTGAACGGGTAGTCCTCGGGTAGTGGTCGGGTATTCGGGTACACCGTCGCATACCATGCGGTTACCCGCGGGTAGTGGTGAACGGGTAGAGTGATCGGGTATAGAAACCTGCCGAAACAATGGGGATGTTCTCCAAAAATTAAACGTTAAACGAGGTGGGTTGGAGGGTGTTTTGAGGGTACCACTCCCACCATGTAGGATAGTTTGAGATGATAGTTTGTCTAAATGAGGTGACATATTCTTATTGGTGAGTTTAAGAGAGTAGTTTTAAGTGAGAGGGTAGTACTCCCACCACCCTAATAGTGTTAACCTCTGAGTATAATTGAAATGAAAATGAAATTATCGGACTGAAAATACTAAATTAGAACTGTTGGATTAAAAGGGTAATTTTAACCAAACTATAGGAATGAAAACTGTATTTAACTCTGTTAGTTTTTAGGTTTTGTAAAAACAAATTTCTTTATTTAAAAAAATGTTTCTTTTTTATCATTTTGTAAAAGCGCCTTTTTTACTTTTAGAAAAATGTTTTCTTTAGTTTATAAAAAAGTTTTTAATGTATTTTGTAAAACCTTTTTTAATGTATTTTATAAAAACGTTTTTAATGTATTTTACAAAAACATTTTGTTAACGCATTTTATATAAAGATTTTTTTATGTATTTTGAAAATGTTTTTTTTTATTTTATAAAAGCGTTTTTTTAGTTTACTTTATAAACACGTTTTTAGAGAAATGTTTTTTTTTACTTAAAAGAAAATCTTATTTAAAAAAATTGCTGACTGTTTATTTAAAAAAACGTTATTAACCTTTTACAGAAATTTTACAAAAACATTTATTTTAATTCTCTATAAAATGTTTTATTATTCTTTTAAAATACATTTTAAACTTTTTTTACTGAAAGTGTTTTCCTAATTTTTCAAAAACTGTTATTTTAACTTTTATAGAACATCTTTTTTTAAGAATGAGGTTTTAAGCCTTTAGAAAAAACTTTTTTCAAATAATGTTTTTTTAGATGAGGGACTGACACGTTTTAAATTTACGCATGTTAATAATGGTTATAATTGAATCTTTTCTTTTCCATTTGTTCATGTTAGAACGTACTTATTTTTGGCATTCTGTAATATTTATTCCTTTCAATTACATGATAAATGAACTTGGTATCTGTGAGAAGTGAATAAGCTTAAGGCAGTGCAATTCAAACCCATGGAGCAGGTTGCTCTTGTGTTCCAGAAAAACTTAGGCCTGCATTTTGGCATCACAGAACTTGCTAACTATTACATTACTTATTAGTATGTTCCTTTTGCATTGAGATGAACAAGTAAGTTCTAAATGAATTTTAGTTTTATTTGGTATTATATCATATTACTTATTGGTATGTTCCTTCAAGTTATTAAGCAATTTCTCATTCTATTTGTTCTATCAAGATTCTTGGTTTGTTGATTTTAATTTTCAGGTTACGCCATTCTACTGATTCAAACTTTGAAGAATTCATGGTCTCTACCATTCAAGGTATTGTTGTTTGTATTCTCAAAATCATCATTGATTATTGATTATTGGATGTTGATTTTTCTCATGTGTTTGGGTACATTATTAGGAGAGAACAGATCAAGCAACATATTATGATGCTCAGGTTATAGATATTCAAAGAAGGTTGCATGATATTTGGGGTTGTAGATGCATTTTCTTGATTCCGAGAGCATGACAACTCTGAGGTATGTAAACTAATATAGGACACCTAATTGGAAGTCTTGAACGCTTTCCCATGTCGTAGACGGGTTAGGTATGTTAGCCTAATTGTCATATCCAAGTTTAACGGGTCACAAATGTAATTAGTGTAAAGTTATGTTTGTGTCTAGCATGTATTTATTAATAGTATAGTGGTCATTTGTGTACACATTGAAAGATAGAAACTAGTTGAACTTTAAAGGATACGTCGTTTAGAATAGGAGGCGGCGTTTCCTTCTAGGGTTATAAAACCCAAACCATACGCATGTAAACATTGTTGGTTCTGTGAATATACGAATGCTTCATTAGGGTTCATCCTTGTTCTTATTTCTTCATCTTTGTCTTTGATCGTTAATGGCTTGAATGGATTCAAAGAACGCTACAACGTAACGGGTCAAAACAGGTTCAAGCAAAAAAATTGGTAAACTTTTATTACATGTGGGCTAGAACACTTTTTCTCCCAAACTTTTAGATGTTTTTAGGTAATTAGAGTGTCAGTTTTCGTTATAAAGGTCAAGTTGTTTGCGATAATAGTCTTATTTTCTGAATGAATTGATTTAGGAGTTATTGTTAATGGGAATGTAGAAGAATAGATTAGTAGTTGTTTAACAATAATTATTTGATTATTGGTTTTCAGATAAATATATTATGCTTCTAATTATTTAGGGGCCAAATAATTAGTTTTGGATAATGATGTTCATACTAGCAGCAAAAAACTAATAATCAAACAGTAGATTACATAATTTCCATTTTTTTTTCAGATGACCCATTTAAGGACCAGCCTCAAAAGAAGAAGTATATATTTGGCTTACCAACCTTTTTCCCGATCCTCAGCTAGGGTCGAGATTACAGAGGCGTTCTCATTGCAGGATGTACTATCGCGAGCCTCTGCATTCCTCATGTAACAAAGGAGAAAAAGAAGCAGATCCTGAAAAACTAACTTCATGTTTGGTTCTCTGATTAAATTTAATTTTGATGTTTTTAGTTTGTAGCTGATGCAATCATGTTTCAATCGTGTAGTTTCTGGTGGGCCATATCCTATACAAAATATCCATCACCATCTCCTGATGCAATTGTTGCAGGTAAATTGTCTGTTCATACGGTTTGATTGTATTGTTTTATTTTATTGAGGGAAACAATCATAAAAGTAATGTAAAACATTGATGGATCATAGGAAACATTGTCGGAGGTTTGCTTTTTGGTTCTTTACCATTTTTAATAAAAAAAACTAAACTAAAATATTAAGGGAAAAAAAATGCCGTTTGTTTCGCTTTCTAAGTGAGGTGTCAATGTTTGAATAATATTACAAAACTATGGGCTGAGGGTGCGCTCGGAAGGAGTCGAACCTGAGTGCCTTGACTTAGTAGTAATATATGTTCAACTATTTCTTTTATATTACTTTTATATAGACAGAAGCTGATTTTTTTAATATAAGATTACTGTTCATTTAGTTTTGTTAAGACTTTTTGTTGTATCAGTTTACTTTTTTTTTTTACTATTTTTCCCAATGCATAAAGGAAAAGTTCATTTACATTAGCTTTGGATGAAAGATCTCATATCAAAAACATCTAATGTTAACTCTGTTTTTTTACCATTTTAGGATGTTAATGATAGAAAAGTATGAGTTTTTATAGATAGAATGAATGTATTGAATCATGGTATTTCATTATAAACGCACAGAGTATCATACCAGAATTCCCCAGCTAATTGTTGTTCGTGATTCATGAATGCCCCTGTTCATTGTTTACTTTGTTGTTTATTTAATTGCAAGTTTTTATTTATTTGATTATATGTTCACCGTTTATATGAAAACATCGGAGAGATGACAAAATCGGAATTTCCTCGCCGCAAAGCGCAACAAGAAAATACTAGCTGATTAAAGACGACAAATTCAAGATTTAAAGACAACCAACTAGTATCACAAATGGTTGTCTTAATCTTGAATAGTATGCCACGATCGAAATATGTATGTCGTGATTTTCCTTTGGGATGTCATATGTTTACTTATGAATACAAACTATTCTAGGTTGATGAAGATTGTTCCAAACACGTAGTAAACTAGGAGGACACCCCGTGCTTCACGGTGATGTCGTAACTCGCGGTAACGTTGATAAACAAGTGCATTAAAAATTGTAACATAAAAATAAGGAAAAATAAAGTGTTCACGCATACTAAAAAAACAAGGACAATAAACCTATCAATATATTGAAAAAAAAAATTAAAAAAGAAAACAAACCCAGAAAATTGCAAAAAACACAAAGAAAAAAAGGAAACAAAACCGAAATAAAAGAAAAAAATCTGCAAAAAACCAAATGGAAAAAAGTTGCATTAAAAATAACAAAAAGGTTAAAAAACCCACCCAAGGTTTGAACTCGGGTGAATGGGGTGTGCAGAGGTTGGAGGCGCACGCATAACTAACTGGGCTACGCCCTTTAGTGTAAAGCTTCAACCCAAAAACTTTAATGTAAAGTAGTTTTTGTTTCAGTTAAAAAAACCACTAACCATAACGCGCCACGAGTCAAAACCGTCCAAAAGAACGAATAGAAAGAGAGTATTGTTAACACCTTCCTAAAATGTATATACTTATAGATATCCAAGGTGGGTTTAGGTATCTTTCAAAATTTCTACATAGCCCCATCCAGTAGATGTATTAGATGGCAATAATGTTTCTTTGTTTATAGACTGTATTCTTAATAATTTATATAAACTAGATGGTTATACCCGCGCTCCGCAGCGGGTGTCGTGTTCATTATCGTCGAAAACCATAAAATCGAATACCGATATGGGTTCCGATAATATCAATACCAACAATGATGTTGGTCGCTCATAATATGTTCGAATCGTCACGGTACCACAACGGTAACGGCACTCGCTATACACAACGATACGAAAAAACTTCATTTTGAATAGAACTCCGTTTTTAAAAAAAATTATATCGGAACATTGAAAAAAAAACTAAAAACAGCCGCACACTCTGTATTCTGGAAAAAAATTAACGAACGAAAGTTATTAAAGGAAAACGAAATTAATAGAAAATGAAACGGACTAAAAGCGTATATTATATATAGTATAAGGGTTGAGAATGAAAATATTAAAAAAAAAAAGTTTAGGTGTTAGTTGTTGAATGGATGAGTCACTATTTAAAGTGACAAAAAAAAACATACATTGCTTGCTTGTACTATGTGCTGTTAGACTTGTACATTTATGAATAGTGTAGTTTTATGAGAGAGATGGATTTTGGTAATTAATAGAGAATAAATATGTTGGCATTGTTTATTGTCTACAAAATCAGTATTCGTAAGCGTGGAGATCATTCAAGAGCTAAAATCAATCTACCATGTAGTGTTGTCATGTTAGGATCGAATGTACCAATACAAATTGAGATACGGAATCTCTCAATTCGTATGATAAAATCAACAAGAACGTCAAGATGATCTAAATAAAATTCCTTCTTGTATTCAATGCAACGTTTCTAGAATCGGAACGGACAGCAAATCGGACGACTTACCGGTTCACTGGTCGGACCGGATTTAAGAACCGGATATGTTATTTACTTTTAATTTATATATATATATATATAATTATATTTGTTTGTAAGGACGTCAAGTAACTTTCTAATATCCTTTTAGTAAATATTTTATTTCAATTTATTATATGTATTTATTTAATTTTGAATACCCATTGTTTTTATTTTAATGTTTACTTTACAATTTAAAAGAGTTAGTAGGGTGAGGTTGTCTCTATCTCTCTCTTCTAACTCTATTTCTCAAATAAAGAACAGCAGCTGCTTCAGTCTTCACCTACCTCAACAGCCGCCACCACCCACTTCTCTGAAAGAGCCCGTCCACCGCCGATTACCAACAGATCTGAACGGATTTTTACACGAAACTCTCTTTCACAAGTCGTTCTCTCACTCTTTCGCTAGTGCCGCCACCAAACAACCCCGTCCACCGCCGCTCGTCACCACATCTGAAGAAAAACTCGCCGGCAACAACTTGGTTAAATCCATCGCCAACCGGTCCGACCACCGGGTTAGTGGTCCGACCGTCGGATCACTGTAGGACCGTTTCAACACATATAACCGGACCGGTCAAGCCTGCGGTTCCGGTCAGGTTTTCAAAACACTGATTCAATGAATACTAGATTTTGCATGTGTTTTGTAACAACGAAACCCCTAAAATCTCTATTCTAGTCCTAACTGCTCCCTCTATTTATAGCCCTTACAAAAAAAATAAAATATTACAATTTTGTCCTTAAATTGTATAACTCTATATTTATATCTATACTTCTATATAAAACATATTAAAAAAACATTTTTGTCATTTATCAAAAAATTTAAGACATCTAACATAAATTGTTGTGCATAAGAGCATGGGGTATACCGGTGTGATTGTGGTGTGATGTGATAATAAAGTGCACGTCACGTGGTGTCACGTCAGTATCCTCGTTATCACACCATCCATCACTAGGTAAGGGGTATACATGTGTGATTATGATGGTGTGATAATTAATTTTTTTTTTAATTTTCATTTAAATAAAATAAAACATAATATTTAATTAAAATAAAATAAATAAAACATAATAAATAAATATTTTATTAATAATTAAAAAAAATTACACTTTAATTTCATTTTAAAAAGGTATATTGAAAACTGAATTTGCATGTCATCCACATTTCATTTTAATTTACATTTTATCTGAATCTGAATTTCATTTAAAAAGGTATATTGAAAACTTTCTTTTCTACAGCTTTCTTCTAAATCTCAAACATTAAAAACTTTAACAGCTTTCTTTTCCATCTCAAGAAAGCTTTCTTCTCTATTTCAAACATTGAAAACTTTTTAAAGGGGAAAAAAGGCAAAACCCTAAGAAAAATGAAGACAACCATGCACGTTGAACAGCTTTCTTCTCCATCTCTCGCGTGAAAATTCTCACGCCAAAGGAACACGCCGTGAAAACCAAATCGAGGGGACGGTGTTTCCTTGTGATCACGGCGTGATTGTGGTTGCCACATAGGATCACGGCGTGAATCGAGCTGGTATACCGGATGGCCTAAGTTACTTCTTAACAATGTATAAAATGTGTTCAGTTACCATTTAACCCCACAATTAAAGCATAACACTCAATAATTATTATTATTTAATGCATACAAGATTATTTAATTCACTACATTAATTATTGTTTTATTTATAATACTTCAATTTAAGATTTAAATTTACATTTACTATTTATATTTTTATAACTAAATACTATTTAATTAAGTATTAATTTTATACAAATTTCTTATTTGATAAGTAATAAGAGAAAACAAAATATTCTCAAAATTAACTATAAAGATTTAGATAATTTAAAAATTAAAATTGTAATTTTTTTATAAAAATAATAGGTGATTAACTAAGTTAATTAGCATTTCAAAAACTATAATTGTATTTTCAGTTAAATAATAAGTAAATAAAAAAAGGAAAAATAATAATAATCGAAAAGGGAAGAACCAGCAGGGGGTCCTCGAACATGCACGGTGTGTGTGCGCGATGTGGCGAGCGAATCATCTGTGTCGGCGCCAATTTATGTTCTACATCCGCTTCCGCTTGTATATTTATATAACAAATAAATAAATAAATAACTAAAGCAACATGGAAAAGAGAAAAACAGGCCGCACGTGGGGTGGGGTAGGGGTAGGGGTGAGAATTTAACCGAATTAACTGAACCGTAACCGAATTAACCAAACCGAACAATTAACCGGTGGTTCGGTTAATCCATAACAGATTAACCGAAAATTGTGGGTCGGTTTCGGTTATAGTATGTTTCATAACCGAGACAAACCAACTACCATCACTTCAAAATAAATGTAGTTTATCACACGTTCTTCTGATAGGATTCAAGATGCTCAAAAAATCATGAAATATCAGATAGAAGTTATATTGCAGATATATTATTTTTGTATGTTACAGAAGGTAAAAAAAATGGATCAAAGTTCATTAAACAACCTCACATAGGCCATTTGCTGTGATAGATGTTGTTAACATAAATTATAATAAATCATATGATATAACTCATATGTCAATTAGCTCTGTAGTATTTTTTGGTAATCATTTCCAAAGTGTTCGATTCCTTTTTGGTTTTATTTGATTCACAATTTCACATACTCAAATAGGCTTTGTTGATTCCAGTCCCACGTCGCTTCTTACAACAAAAGTCAAGTGAGAATTACTCCTATAAAACTAGTGTGAATGTTGATTCCGTTTTAATTTTCTTTATAATGCCTTGTGATATTGTATTAATTGGGGGCAAACATTACTTGGTCATAAAGTTTAGTTGTGGGTCATGCATATTTATCTTATCCGCTCTGAGATGTATTACAAACATGACATGGATTCAACTAATTATTATTAAACTTATTCTTATTTAAATCTGCGAACTCATCAACTTTTTAGCTGACCACTTTAAGCATATTTTTCAAGTAATCCTTGAATAGCTCAACTTATTGTACATAAAAATGGTGTTATGGTTGAACGATGGAATGAAATCACTCATTTAATTCCTTCTAAGGGGGTGTTTGGGATTACTTATTAAAAACAATTTTTAACTTTTTACAAAAGTAAGAAGGATCTACTTTTTAAAAACAACTTTTCCACCATTTTAAAACTAACTTTTTCACCATTTATTAAAATGAACTTTTGACTTATTACCTTTTTGGAAAATGTAATAAGTTAATAAGTAGTTTGAAAAGTAAATCCAAACACCCCCTAAATATCTCAAATTCATTACATCTACCTCTTGTTATTTTTTTCATTCCATCCTCTTTTTCACTCTTAATCACCACCACACCATCCTACCATCACTACCACCCACCGCCGCCGCCGCCTCCACCACCCGCCACCATCTCTTGACGCCACCACCACCACCACCCATCTCCACCACCACCGTCGCCACCACCGTCGCCGCCACCACCGTCGCCGCCAACACCGTCCCCACCACCCACCGCCACCTCCCACCACCGCCACCGCCACCCACAACCGCCCACCACCACCGCCATCACCCACCACTACCCAATACCACCACCCATCACCACCACCGCCACTCACCGCCGATTTTATTCTTTCGTCTTTTCTAGCCTATCAAACAACATAAAGTAATGATTTATTTCATTACATCATGGTAACCAAACAAGACAATGGAATGGTTTTCATTCAATTCTCTCGTCCATTCCATTACCCCATACCAAACTGACCCTGGAAGATTTTCGGAAAATCTATCTTTTGTTTGAAATGACTTTTGTTATGAATCTTGATATGTACTAAGAAAATTTGGCATGTAAAACCTAGATAATTTGGAATTTTGAATGCATGGTAATGTTTCTATTTTAAGCAATATGCTCTTGATTTCATACAACTGTCATAACCCCGTGTTTCAGTCTTAGACGGGGTGTGACATTATCCACTCGTTTTGACATTCTTTGGTCCAAGCTTCACGTTGGACTTAAGAGGGCATGTTAGTTAGAAATTCTGTTATGACGTAATTAGGCTGTTTGATTACACTTTTACATACCGCATCAATAGAAAATAAACATGTCCGAATCGGAACATGAAAGGCTTGTAAAAAATGGTCTACACGAGGGGTATAAATGTCATTTAAAAAACTCCCACTTGATGAAATTTCTCAGATAAAAAGAAAGATGGTGGTGGTGGTGGTGGTGGTGGTGGTGGTGGTGGTGGTGGTGGTGGTGGTGAGACTTCAATTACCACTCTTTGGCCTTGGAAGGTATTCATTTCATGTTTAATTTCTCATTTTAGCTTCTACTTCACTTAGGTTGCCTTTAATGCTGGTATTAAATACTTTCATAGTTTAGTTTTTAGTTGAGTATTTAGTCTTATCTACTTTAATTTTATGCTATTCTTTAATCTTCTGCTACTAATACATTCGGTTATGATACTTGTTATTTTTTGTGTATGTTTTCTGTATTTTCCTTATATATATATATATATATATATATATATATATATAAGGAGGTTTATGTAAAATCCGGGGACTCTCTGGGACTGGGAGCATCCCATGGGATAGACAGACCCTACTTATTAGTGGGATTTTTGCTATGTATCCTTGTTTAGTTTCTCATTTTCAATTATAAGTTTAAGTAAAGATTGTAAAGAAATCTTCTTTTAAATCCACAAGTTTTATGTATTCGATCAGGTTAGAGAGTTGGCTGAGAAAGAGACCGAGAATGGTGTGTTTAAAATGCTCTGAAATGATGTTACTCGGTTCTTAACAACCATACTTATCAGCACCACGTACTGTTTTGTCTTTACTTGCAATCATAATTGCTTTTTGCTGTAGAGGTGGCAATTTTAATCCAGTTCTCTATACATGGGTTAATCTGGGTTATGTTTTTTTTGCTAACGGGTCAAGAAACTGTTTTTATAATCATATTTTACACGTTAATTGTTTTTACGATTAAAAAGATGGATAAAAAGAGTTGTGGGTCTGCCCAACCCGATCCAACCTGTGTTTGACACTCTAAAATTGATTCATTTTGACATGTTACCCTATCGGTCATTTTTGCCACCTTTAGCTGCAATATTGTTGTGAATATGATTATAACTCTTGGAACGTATTGGAGCAACAGCACTAGTGACTGAAGCAGCAACTGCTATATTTGGTGAAGCAGGTGTTAGTGCAGCCACAGGAATGATGACGGTAACTGCTTGTTTGGATCTTTAATGTTTGGATTAATATATTCAGCTATTGGTCATTTGATTATTTAAGGGTTAAATAATCAGCTTTATGTTAATTTTAACGAAACTAATTATCTTCATTGCAATAATCCTGTATCTATACCAGGTTGCTGTTTTGCTACTCACTGAAATAACTCCAAAAAGTATAGTTGTTCATAATGCCACTGAGGTTGCAAGATTTGTGGTACGCTCACAACCATCTTTTTATCGCTAAAATTATAACGAAATACACTGCTCGAGCGGGTTTTGATTTTCTAGGAGTTTACCTGACAAGTTGATTGGCATTGGCTCTAGGTCAGGCCGATTGCATGGCTTTCATTGGTCTTATATCCTGTTGGAAGGGTTGCAACTTATCTTTCAATGGGAATGCTCAAGTTGGTTGGTCTTAAAGGAAGAAGGTGTGTTTTCAATGTTGATTATAATTTTATTTTGTTTTTGCTCATTTTTAATTATTATGTATGTATTTTTTTTATATTCTATTAGTCAACCGTATGTCACTGAGGATGAACTGAAATTGATGTTGCGAGGAGCTGAACTAAGTGGGGTCATAGAAGAGGAAGAACAGGTATATACCATCACTTTTGGAGTCTTGAAAACTTGGTTCAAAAATGCGCACGAGGCGCTCAGAAAACGCATCAGGGTCAAAAAGGCGCTCCTCATGTAGTTCTGGGTCAAAATTAGGGTGTATAGAAAGTTTATATGTAAATACAACCAAGGGGATGAAGAAATTATGAAAGGTTTACTTGATAAATAGGTTGATATGTAAAACAGCTTAAAGAGATGCAAGTTCTAGTTGTAAATAAAAGCTTATTTGGATGTACATAGACGCGCACCTCGGCTTTTGGAAGTTGGGATCAAAACGCCAGAGCGCCTCATGCTTTTTCATACTAATCTTGAAATTAGAAAATATTGATTAAAAACGTTTGATAAATAAAAGTCATACGTTTAGTTATTAGACATAGGACTAATACTTTGTTTTTGCAGGATATGATTGAAAATGTTCTAGAAATAAAAGACACATATGTTCGGGAGGTTATGACACCTTTGGTTGATGTTGTGGCTAGTGATTCTAGTGCAACGCTTGTGGATTTCCACACCTTGTGGATAACTCATCAGTATTCAAGGGTACCCGTTTTTGAGCAGCGTGTTGATAATATAGTCGGTATTGCATACACAATGGATCTATTGGACTATGTTCAGAAGGTTAGATGGCTTTTTCTTTTAATTTAGAAATTATGTAATTGTAGTTTTTGAGGGCTGGCCTTGGAGCAACTGGTAAGGTTGCTGCTTTATAACTTTGAGGTCACGCGTTCAAGCCGTGGGAAACACACTCCTACACAAAGTGTAGGGTAAGGCTGCGTACATCAGATCGCGAAGTGATCCGGCTCCTCTCCAGAACCTGCACTGCTGCACAAATGCTGGAGCTAAGTCAAGCACTGGTACACCATTTGGAGTTGTATTTATTGGTGTTCTTTAATGTTAAAAATTGTTATATTTTGAAGGGAGACCTACTAGAAAGTTCCACCGTGGGGGATATGGCTCATAAACCTGCCTATTTTTGTGCCTGGTATTTTGATAGTTTCATGTTCCTTTTCCTCATTGGTTCAGTTGATGAAAATATTATCAGCATATCTTGTTGATCAAGTAATTAATGATTGTTAGAAATAATAATACAGATTCAATGTCAGTGTGGAATCTTCTTAGAGAATTTCGCATCAGGAAGGTACACATGGCGGTTGTCCTGAACGAATATGGTGGGACGGTTGGAGTAAGTATACACCCTAATTTTTTATAGGGGTGTTAATGCTCCGGCTCATCTGGTTTTGACGAAAATTCTTAGTGCACTGCTAATTACGGTTTCAGGAAACAACAAACCAAACCGGCTTGGGTGGGTGCCTGACCTGATAGTTTTAGCGGTTTGAACTGGTTTTTTTTTATAATTTTTTTTTAAATTGTTAGTTTGTGTTAAATTTTTAAAATGGTAAATATGGTTTATGAATATAATACAAATACATAACTGCACATTCCAAAATTGAGAAAAAAAGAAGTTAAACCACCGGTTGGTTTACATGGTTCCAAACTTTCGGCTAGACTGTTAAGCTGCCAGACTGAACTGTATTAATCTTAAACCGACCAAACCAGCCGACTAGCTTTGGTTTGGACAGTTCGGTCAGTTTTAAAGGTTTATGAACACCCCTAGACTTTTGGATATTTAGACTAAAAAAAAAATAATTGATGACGCGTAGTAAGTTACCATGCATATTTATCATCATGGATGTAACAGATTGTAACGCTTGAAGACGTTGTTGAAGAAATTGTTGGTGAAATTTTTGATGAAAATGATTCCAAAGTAAGTTCTAAAAAGTTTTGGTTCGATATAGATGGTTGTATTTGTCATTGAAAGTAAGTTTTTTTTAACTTCATAAAAGGAGGAAATAGAGAAAAAAACTGGTTATATTGTCATGCGAGAGGAAGGAATATACGATGTGGATGCAAATACATCTATTGACCAGCTTTCTGAAGATCTCAACATAAAGATGCCAGAGGTAGTTTTTACTTGATGCTTTTTCTTTCCTGACTTTGGTCATCACATTTTCTATCAAATTGTGTCATGGCAGGGTCATCAATACGAAACGGTGTCGGGGTTCGTGTGTGAAGCATTCAGGTATATTCCAAAAACAGGTGAACGTTTAAAAGTGGTATTTGAGAAGGTAGAAGAAGACGATGAGTACACCGAGGGTGATGGTGATCGTCAAAATCAAAAAGAAAAAACCCAAATATTTCAAATAGAGGTATGTTTTCTTGGTCTTCTTACGTAGCAGTATTGTACAAACATATTGTGAGAGTTTTGTGGTGTTTGGTATGTAGATTTTAGCAGGCAATGCGACAGGGGCGGATTTAAGGGGAGGGCAGGGGTATCTGCCGCTACCCCTCAACTTTCGACACACAGTGGGAATTTTTTTTTTTAACATTTTTATGTTTCCTGATACCTTAAATGAAATTTTAGATACACCTGAAATTTTCTTACAAACAAATCTCAACACTAACCTTTAAATTTTATAAAAATCATAACACTTTATAAAACCCAAGAAATTTTAATAAAAACATTCAGTTGCAGTCTTGCAGAGCCTTCTTAAAATTTCGAAATGAAGGTTGCAAGATAATGTTAGAGATGAAGATACGGTGAGAGGGAGAGGGAGAAGGAAAACCAAGAACCGTTTTAACTTTAAATGGTAGAATTGATTGAACATTAATTGGCATTAATTGATTTCAATAGTCTTTCCAAATAAATTAATTGATTTCTATAAATTGAATCCATTTCCTTAATTTTAATACTTTTTAAATTCCTTTTATTACGAATTTTTGGAAGATAACAGACATAAATGTTGTTTAAAAACTTTTTTCTATTAGCTTTGATTTTAAATTGTTGGATTATTTATTACGAATTTTTGTTTACTTTTTTATAATTTATTAATTGTGTTTAAAGTTTAAGAATTGACCATATATTATTCCTTATTTACTGCAATCACCATTCACTGTTATTCCATTATTTATGGTTTCCTTGTAAATTGTTTCCTAGTTTAGGCTCCTGTACATTGTATTTATTTTGCACCCTTAGTTTGTTTTAGACGATTAGAAATAAAAAGAAACCCTTCAATCATAAAGAACTTACTATATACATATAGATTAATTGGGTGTATTTGATAGTGTATATAGTTATTAAATTATGTCTGATTCTTTATATTTATTTTATAGTATTTAAGGATCAAAATTATTATTATTAACATTATCTAAAACTAATTTATAAATACTATATAATACATAGCGTCAAGTGAACCAGTAACGTAACCGGTTCACCATCCGGTCCGTTTTGAAAACATTGTGTGTTTTTTAATTTCTAATGAAGATGTTTTTTTTAATCGTATTTTTATTATGTGATGAACCTTACCCAACCCGAACAATTGAAACGAAACGAGTTTTTTTATGTCCGACCCTATGAAATTGGAGCACCTAAAACCAGTGAACCCCCTGAAAAAAAAATTGTTTCATTTACTTGAATGCACGAAAAAAAAAATTTTGCCCGATACCCTTGAATTTTTTTCCTAGATCCGCCACTGCAATGCGAGAAAGGTCGGTGCAGTGAGGTTTGAACAGGTCACACACGAGGAAGAGTCAATTAACGACACGAAGAAGGTTGTTCCAATAATCATGGAAAGGCAATGGGGTGGTGGTGGTGATGATAGTGAAACAAGTAGGAGTGAGAGTCATGATGTAAACCCACAACATGAAATCAAACAGGGCTTTTGAATTTTGAAATGCAATATTGAGAGTAGATCTAGAGAGATTGATGAGAATTGGTTTAAAGGTAATAAATACACAGAAAATGAAAGTTATTCATACGAGTTAATTACACCGTTAGTCCCTGTGGTTTGTGAAAAGTAACAGGTATGGGTACTAAGGGTTTCAAGTTACAAGTATGGGTATTATACTTTCAATTTTGTAACGAGTTTAGGTACTAAGACTAACTGACGTTAGCTTTTCTGTTAAGTTTGTGTTAAATGACCAAAATGCCCTTCAATAAAAATAATTATCAAACACATATAATAAATTATATATATATCTATTTAGTGTTTAACACAATCACGGATTTGGTACGACTAACGCCACCACAAAACTAACACCAGGGATTTGGTGGAGGAACACCACCACAAAAGTAACGCAGCCATCGCCACCGTCGTCCACCACCACCACAAGACTAACGTCAGCCACCTGAAATCTTGTCGGATTTGGCGGCTCCAGTATTTTTCACCGAAACGAACAGCGACGAACGAATGACGGCTCCCTAGTTGAAGACAAATCTGGCGTTATGTAGGTCCACATGAATCATCTACAGATCGATCTCGTGACAGGACGTCTCTCGATAACACGGAGTGCGGAATCCTACCGTGTTAACGTTTGTATACGAATTGACAATAGAAACAGCAGGTAAATAAACTTCTCTTTGTATTCCACAAAAACACAGAGTTTACAAATTCACAGAATACCCTCGTTCAATCCCCTTCTGCTCTCTCGAACAGAATCTATAAACTTCTATTTATAGACACAAGCTCTGCAATAGACGAACTTAACAAGTTCGTCTCAAAGATGCTTAGGCGAACTTAACAAGTTCACCTCAAATAGACTTTGAAGTTCGCTCCTAAAGATGCTTAGGCGAACTTGTTAAGTTCGCCTCTCTATGAACTTACACAGAATTTTATCAACAGTTACAAAACATGTCCTAACAGACTCCTCTTTAACCGTTGCTAACAATTCTATCAATTACAAGTCAAAGACTCTAAGACTAAGACATAATATCTTCAAGCTCGTTGTCACCAGAATATGCTCCAACAGACTCCCCCTTGACAACAGCTTTAGAAGATTGTCATCTGTCTTCATATATCATCAAACACACTGTAGTCTTCGTCTTGTTCATTTGCACTCTCTCTTTCTATCTAGAAGAAAACTTGGGAGAAGGACCCCTTGTCAACTTATGTCTGCAATATTCAGTTTTTGCAAAGGAGAACAACCAAGAATAACCAACAATTAAGATTTCCATGGAAGCTGGAAAAATAAAATCTTTTTTGGTTTTTCTTTGTACAAACTAAAATGTAAAATACAAAATCACATCTTTTTGGTCGAACATCACGAGTAAGAAGATCATATCAGTAAAAGCAATGCATCAATCACACATTTTGGATAAACATCCCTAAACATTCTATGGGTATCCTATCCAAATTCATTCTTTCATTTCTTTCGTTTGAATTTCCAAACAATTATATGAAGTAACATCTTTTGAATCAGATAAGATCAAATCTTTTAAGTTTCAACCAAAACATGTAATGATACGCGAAGAACTCCAAAGAAGATGGGATCAGATCATAACATGCTTATAATATAAATTACATATGAATTTGCAACACATAACATGTCAATCTAAGTTGTCAATATTATAAGAATTGAAACCATCAGTATCTTTCTCCCATGTTCTTGTGAATTAAGGTACCATTTATTTTGTAATACAATGTGTACCCCACAAATATGCCAACAGAAATTTAAATGTGCACTATCTTCAAGACATATAAGATCATTACAAGATAATATTCAATCTCCAGAATGAATTATACCGATAAACACAGGAAAATATCAAGCAGAGAATCAGAATGATTCAGAATCGAATGATTCAAATGTCTTGGTTTGGATGAAGTATCATGATTCATAGTAACAGAAAGATTGTACCAATATAATTCTTCAACATAAGATTGATCAAGAAATCGATTGATTCAATGACATAGGGTAGCGTGATCCAACTGTTATCTGGATATATTCAATGGAATCAGGATAATGATCCAAGGGCTAGTATATGTTCCAACAGATGTTTTCAGAAACATATCTTAGTCCAACTTCACGTTGCATGTTTTTCGAGACATGGGCAATGAAGTGAACTGAAAAATTGTGTTTAAAGACATAACCGATACTAGTATCATGAAGTACTTTAGATCTTATATTCTTTATCTGATAATGATCTTTTACACACACACCTGGCATACCATGGGTTCAAATCACAGTTGTCATAAAGATCATTATGTTGTCACACTACTAATGGACCAAAGATACTCATAGCCTATTGACAATTCAGACTACATACTAGTATCCAAATTGAAATATAAGCATCAAGCATCAATTTTTGTTAAGCATAAGCAGTTATGAAGCTATCATTTCTCATATTGTGCAGTTTAAGAAGTTCTGATCAAAACATTTATCACATATATATTAGATAAGCATCATAAAGTCCAACTAAGGTCATGTGTGACTGAACATCTACTGATGTACTATCATTTCTCCTTATAACTTCAAGTAATGTCGATTTTAACTTTTTCAATTTGTTTGGCTTTTTCAAAATCTTTTTCAAAGAAAGTAAAACAAATGAAAATAAACCTTCCATGAAAAACAATATACTTGGTTACTTGGGATTAAGCAAGTCAATCAATTAAAAACTCAAACCGATGTAATCCTGTAATTGAATGCCTTTGCCTTTGTCACCAACACAAATCTGTACTCCCTCTGTCCTATAGACTCCCCCTGTCCTATAGACTCCCCCTCAACTAGTCAAATGGTTGCATCAACGACTTTATGTTCACCATTGTCATACTAAGTTTCAGGTTATCATTTGGACTTTGTAAAAGTCTTTCCAAAACATTGTGTTGACATATTCTCCCCCTTGAGCAAGTTGTTGAATCAAATAGATTCTCAGTTATCAACAACTCTTTACTCTTGCAGATGTTATTCCCTGTCATGTGCTATGAAAAACCACTATCAACAAACCAAATGTTATTAATAGTCACTCTTGGTTAATCCTGCACATCTAACAAGAAACATTAATTTGAAATTGGGACCCAAGCCATGGTAGTTATGGGTCGTCCATCTGTATCAAATCAATAAACCGCACTCCATTCACAATCGAATCTCTCATCGATTTTCGAAGATTGTTCCAACGAGTCAAAAACAGAAACTTTAGATTTCCAAACATACTTCTGTTCATTAAGTTTTTTTTGCTTAAAATGTGAAGTGTTTGAATATTTTCTTTCATTTGAAAATTGATTTGATTGTGAAAACTCTTGTTGTTCTAAAAGTTTTCTCAATCTTCTGTTTCTCCTCCGTCTTTGAGGTCTAGAAAGCCTAACCTCAGATTTTGAATTACTCTTTGGTGTATCATGAGGTTTAACCACATTTGGGTTAACATAAGGCTTACCAAGAGTTCTTACATTTTCTGGAGTAACATGCCGGTTACCTTTGGTGTTGTGAGGACAAGCAATCCGAATGTGACCCACAAGACCACAGTAAAAGCAAGATCTCGTCTCACGATAATCTCTCATATAAGGAATCTTCACACGATAAGATGCACTTGAAAAAGATTCTCCTACATAAACTTCTTTTGGCTTTATTTTCTCTGGAACTCTAGATTTTGCTACAGGTTTTGATTCAGGCTTCATCTTCTCAGGAAATACATGCTTCTTCCCTTTATTTTTGTAAGGACAATTCACCATAATGTGTCCCATCTCACTGCAATGAAAACATGAACGTCTGTCTTGATAATCTCTGACATATGGAACTCTCCTTGAGTTTGAAGAACTTCCAAATGTATTTTTACCAGATGAATTAGAATCAACCTTTGGTTCTTCTTGCTTAACCTCTTTCGGTATCCCCTCTACCTAACAAGTTTGCCTCTCTATGAACTTACACAGAATTTTATCAACAGTTACAAAACATGTCCTAACACGTTAACGAGGTGGTGGCTGGAGGTAATGGGGCGACATAGACAGGTGACGAGGGGGACGAAGATGGTATGGTTTTCGGACTTCTGACGCGAGAGGTGGTGCAATGGCAGTGGTTTGGTGGAGGAGATGGTGTGGTTGTCGGAGTTATGGCCGGCGGTGGTGGCGGTGGTGACCAGTGGTGAGATTAAAGGAGATTGTTTTGGGGGAGAAGGGTAATTTTACATAGATAGTCCCTATAGGTAGTTTTGTTTATAAAATGGCCCCTCACATTATGTTACATTATCAGTCCTTTTAACGTGAAAAGACTTAAATGCCCTTGAACCTAACGGAAAAACTAACGCCAGTTAGGCTTAATACCGAAACTTGTTATAAAATTGTAAGTATAATACCCATATTTGCAACTTGAAACCCTTAGTACCTATACTTGTTACTTTTCACAAACCACGGGGACTAACAGTGTAATTAACTCTAGCGATACAGATCTCCCCTCATTATTTTAAACCTGAAAATGAAAGTTATTTATGCCTTGGCACATTTATTGACACTTGTTAATAGTGTTTTGACTTGCATGGTTTTTTGAAGTTAATACTTTTATGCATTATCCAATAACACCATAATAAACTGCATAATCTATAAAATAAGTAAGCCTATTCAATTTTGTAAACTAATAACTTCCTATACTGAATAAAGAAATAAACTGCAATTATTAAAAACACAGATTCGAAAGTTGAAGAATAAAAAAGTCATCATAATCTGCCTGCAACCTCTAGCCAGCAACCAATATTCCATTTTCTTGCAAAACCTCCAACTTCAATGGCTATTTTGTATATTATAATTTTCACCTGAACCAAACAGCCAATTTGCAACCTCAGTCTGCAACTTCTGTAGCTATTTATCGTTTGCCTCTACTTCTTGAATATGTTATAATAGCTTTAATCAAAGTATGTTAGGAAAATTAATTAAAAACACCATTCAAAGAAACAAGAAAATTGTTATATGCTTCATAAGTCTTCTATTCACAGCTCCTAACTTTGAAATTTTCAATGTAGCGTTTACCATTGTCATAGATGATAAAATCTGGTTGATCAAGTAGAAGTAGTGTTTCCATGTAGGGAAACACAAGCGAAGTGGCAAATCCAGTAATCCCAAGATCATTGATCTGTTTTGAGTAGGGATCATACACAGCAAATGAACCATCTGAGATAATTCGATCATCTTCTTTGGTAATTACAATTATAGCTTCACCACTCTTCCTAAATCCATGTACCGATGCATTTGGTGTCTGAACAGTGAACAATTTTGTAAACGATTCTGGGACACCATCCTCCATCATCCATACACTAGTAGCTTCCTAAATCCATGTACTGATGCATTTGGTGTCTGAACAGTGAACAATTTTGTAAACGATTCTGGGACACCATCCTCCATCATCCATACACTAGTAGCTTCCTAAATCCATGTACCGATGCATTTGGTGTCTGAACAGTGAACAATTTTGTAAACGATTCTGGGACACCATCCTCCATCATCCATACACTAGTAGCTTCCTAAATCCATGTACTGATGCATTTGGTGTCTGAACAGTGAACAATTT
The DNA here is from genome assembly GCA_023525975.1 of Smallanthus sonchifolius. Taxonomy (NCBI): domain Eukaryota; kingdom Viridiplantae; phylum Streptophyta; class Magnoliopsida; order Asterales; family Asteraceae; genus Smallanthus; species Smallanthus sonchifolius. Next base: position 27,101,162 of record CM042043.1, read on the forward strand.
TGTAAACGATTTTGGGACACCATCCTCCATCATCCACACACTAGTAGCTTCTACACCACGTTCAACCACAACAAGAGACTCCCCTTAGCTGACACATTGACAACTTAGACTTAGGCAAGTGGGCTAAACTATCCGGGAGGTTTACTTCTCTAAATTCTTCACTTGTCATATCAAATGAAATAATCAAATTATTATAAAACTCAATCTTATCATAGCAAGCCAATACAGAAACCCATCGATAGCTACTCGAACATAGCGAAATCTGATTGATTCACAAGGGAGATTTCTGTATGGATTTCTCCAAGCCCCGGTGCTTAATGTAAAAACCTCAATTTGCCAAGGGATGCAACTTATACCATTATTAATATGTGTAATCTTGACAATCTTAGGGTCAGTAGACTCACAACAAACCCCAAACCCTAGAACGGTTTCATACATTATCCCATTTCCCACATTAGGCACAACAACATCAACCACCTTTCTAACAGAAGGATTCCACAGAACAGCTCTGCCCCTTCCAGAGATGGGACCATCGCCGCCCTCTTGAGAACAACCGTACAACACAACAAGCCGTGAGAGCTGCCGACTATGTTATAAAATTTATGCATATTAACCAACGGGGGAAGAGTAAGAGGAACTTTCTCGTAGGGGAGGAGGAGGGAAGTATCATCATCATCAACAATTGAAACGTATTTTTGCTCAGAATCAACTGAATCATAAAAACTTACAAGTAGATGTTGCTGTTGGCCGCTATAACGAGAAACGAAATCAGAGCCATCGATGAGAGACTTCCATGCTTTGGAAACTGATCGGAATTGAATCAACGATTTCACAGGAAGCCTTGGCAGGGCCGGACCGACTTCTTATTGTTATTATTTTGTGAATTAATTACACGGATGCCTAGCTGGTTTACCCGGATTTCACTTTTGGCTCATAGGAATGAGAAACTACAAGTTTGGCCCAATAGTTTGCACGATTGTAACACCCATGGCCCCTGGGTTAGATGTCTGTTAAGTTTATCCGTTAAGTGAATGTAAAATGACCAAAATACCCTTACATAAAAAAAATAAAAAAACAAAGATTAATTATCATAAAACTCATCCCAAACACCCCCTTTCTTCACCCCTTTCCCACCTTCCTCCACCACCACACTCCACCACCACCACCACATGTTCTATTACATGAAATTAGTTACAGATTGAGAGAATGAAAACGAATTTGTGTAAATCGGAGTAATGATATGAAGGATGCGGATAACGAGAGAGTAAAATCAGCTTCTTCGATTACAGATATGACATCAGAGAGTAATGTAAAGACAGGAGAGAGAGCTGAGTGGAGTGCAAGTTCCATGACGGTCCTAAGGTGGGGGCTAATTTTTCGATAGCCCTAGGTTCCATGGAGATCGATTTGGTTATTTCGGTGGATTCGATTTGGTTATCCCGCTCCTTCTAGACATGGATTAGAGTCTCCCCCTCGTATTTGGGGTACCAATATCCCCTTTCGATCTCTATTTGTTCAATTGCTTCAAGTTTCCAATTGCTTCAATAATGAACATCAGTACATCACCGCCACCGCCCGTAACCGTTTGAACTTGACGGAGATCTTCGTCTTTCACCATCGGGGTTTGGTTGAGACACAGGTCGTCGCCCCTTTGCTTTCCGCCGCTGCCGTTGCCGCGCGTGTAAAGGGTGAGTGTGGGTATTCACGAAGAAGGTGGGAAGGGAAATGAGGGTGGTGGATCTGGGATTGTAGCAGAGGGTGAAGTGAGGGTGGTGGATCTAGGATTGTAGCAGAGGGTGAGTGTTTAGGAAGAAGGTGGGTATTATAAAACCCTTCAGATTTATTTATTTTTCATATTAAGGGTATTTTAGTTATTTAATAAAAACTTAACATAAAATTTAACGTCCATCCAACTCAAGGGCTAAATTTGTTACTTTTGTATAAACTATTGGGCTAAACATGTAGTTTCTTATTCCTAGGGGCCAAAAGTGAAATTTGTGTATACCACAGGGTCCATCCGCATAATTAATTCTTATTTTGTTTATGGGAAACTTCATCAAATAGTAACCAAGTTTCTTAAGTGTTCCATTTAAATCACTCAAAGTTTTTTTGTTTCTCTAAAGTCACTCAACTTTCACTAAGTGTTCTAATCCTATATAATATTTTTATAAATGTTTAATTTTTTTTTAAATTGAATGTGGCAAGTCTATATTAATAAATAAATGTTTAAGATGGACACTTGTCACTTTCTCGTGCCTCCTTACATTTGTTTTCCCGTCTCTCTCTCCTAATAAATGCGCATCGATCTTATTAAATAATAATGATATTATAAATATATTATTAAAGAAGAATACTAATTATATTAAATAAGAATATATAATAGGAAATCAAAATATAACTAATTAAAGAAAAATACTAATTTGTTATGTACACGCATTTCCACTTGATATATCTCGAGACAATCATAATAGTCTGACAAGTTAGGACGTATTTACAAATTTATAAGTTTTATCTTTTATAATATACAATCTCGTGTAATACACGAGATTCTAACCTAGTGAAATATATATGACTATTAGTTACCAATAAGTGAAATTTATATTTCAATTAATCTAAAATTGGAGGTAATAGTGAACAAAAAAAATTCACCGAATAATAAACTCCTTTCAAAATTGTTATATTTATATGGATTTAAAAAAAAATAATTGCTAAATAGTAAACAAGATTCATATATGTTTCATTTGTCTCATTCAATTTTAAAAAAATTAAACATTTATAAAAATACTAGGCTAGAATCCCGTGTATTACACAGGTTAAATAAATATAATGTTATAAAATTATTAATAAAAAATCACGTCTTTTAAAACCCGTGTTTTACACGAGTTGAATAAAATATAATGTAATCTCTTAACACATACACTCGTCAAAATATGTCTACTTTAATGTGACACTTATAAATTATATTAGGTTAATTTTTAAAACATTTTCTTTAACTTGGTATTAAATTTTGTTTATATAATTGATAAATGGTAATTCATATTAAATTCATTTGCTTAATAATATAATAACAATCTATAATTAAATAAAAAGTATCCATAATTAGATTGATATTAAATATTTAAAAATTATTCTTTTATTATAGTATTTAATAGTAGAGAGAGATGGGAAAATAATGTTAAGAATGCACCAGAAGGTGACACGTGTCCTATAATTTTACTTGTTTATTATGTAGTATAGATTACATAGGATTGGAACATCTACTGAAAGTTGAGTGACTTTAGAGAGATAAAAAAATCTTAAGTGACTTAAATACAATACTTGATAAACTTGATTACTATTGTGTAAAGTTATCCCTTTATTTATTAATCAAATTTTATGTATTTGCATATTGTCCGTGTGACAAGGAAAGATATCCTAATGGTGAGTAGTATTTGTATGTATATTAAGCTCGAGATCGTTAATTAAATAAAATTTATTTTCGAAAGCTTTTTTAAGACCGACTTGATTTAAAATTTTAAAGAGCCGACAATTGATGGCTTCGTTTACACATTTATTTACCACTGGGGACCTAACCATTAAGGTATCAATCACTTATTCAGAGTGTGGTTTGAATTCTAGTCAATCCATGATCTAACATTTTAAAGTTCTAATTCACTTAGAATGGTGATTGATATTTGCTTAATTATGTGTGACTTTTTATTTGACGACTGGTTGTATATATTATAAAAAGGTATTTAAAGTGTTAACCGAGAGGGGGCTTGACTCACCGGAATGGATTTGTGTAGTTTAATTCTATTTAAGTGTGCGATTTGATGTAAGTTGACTTAGTGTGGTAAAGAGTCAACTAATGTGTGTATGTTGATTTAGTGAAATTGCATACGGTATATATATGCAAAAGGTGGGTGCTTAAGGTGCTATAAACCTCATAATGTCGTATGGTAGCTATAATCATAGAATTATTTATGAGTTCTTTGGCTTCATTTGTATGCATATATTGAATGTACGGGTAGGGTGATTAGGATTGTAATTGAAGTCGTTGAACTTAACAAGCTTAAATGGTGAATTTGGGATATTTGCATCCCACATGTTGGTAAATAAAGTATGGGGTATAGAGATGGTTTGACATTGTGTGTGTGTACACTTGTCAAGTATGAAGTATGTCTTGTGTAGATTGTCTATGAGTTCATTGTAGTATGTTAAAGAATGTCATTGAAGTCTAAGAACCTCACATGTAGTCATTGAAGTTATGAACTTCATAAAGGAGGGTGTATTTGAGGTCTAAGAACTTCACGCAAGTGGTATACAATTGTGAACAAAAGAAACACACATGAGGGGTTTGGGGTTTGAGACTTAAGAGTCTCACATATGTGAATGTAGCTTGAGGTTCAAACCTCACAAATATGTTTTGATGATTGAAGTGGTAAACTTGAAAATGATATAACTAGTTGTTAACTTCAATTCTAAATGTGTTAGATTGTCTAGGATTTATATAAATCATCATGTGGTATTAAGAAGGTGTTATATGAAGTTTATATTAATAGTATCTCGCTATGGGGTTGTCAAAACGCCCGGGGATCGAGTAGGGAGGGCTAAAACAACCTTAAAACGAAATTTAGGGGTGCAGACCTGAGATCGGAGTATGGGAAGCCGGTGGGGGTCTGCCATACGCTGACCCATACGCCGGTGGGTGATTTTGGGGATTTTTGGGCCATTTGGGAAGTTAAACACTTGAGGGTTATTGTACAATGTTATATCATTACTAATGGTGTTTTTAAATAGTGTTCTTGTAGGTAAAGCTTCGGTTTGAAGTATCAGGTCACGCTTCGTGATGGAATTGGATTCTCATTTGTTTTGGTGTATGTTAATGGTTGGAGTTAGAACTTCTTGTTGGGGTTCATTAGACTTGTTTTAAATTATCCTTTGGAGGTTTAAACTTGTTGTCGTTTTTGAAGTGTCGGTTGTTTATTTAAAGCAAAGTCTATGTCGTTTGTCATATCATTTCTTTTGGCATGTGTTGATTAATCAAGAGTGTTAAATGGAACCTAATTCCGCATGATTTTGAAAGTTAAAATCGGGTGTAAATTTTAGGTGTTACATCGGGTCATGAAACAGAGCATGGAGGGCCATGGGTCAGGTCATGGGTGGTTCATGGATCGATTCATGGTCCAGGCATGGTTCTGGTCATGGGTCGGAGCACGGGACGGGTCATGGATCGAGTCATGTCGAGTCGTGGGTCGGGTCATGAGACAGAGTATGGGACGAGCCATGGATTGTGTCATGGGCCGGATCATGGTTTGCGTCATGGGCCGGGCGTCGGACAGGGCATGGGTCGGGTCATGGTTCATGTCAAGGGTCGGGTCATGGATCGGATCATGGGTTAGTGCTTGGGTCGGGTAATTAATTAAAAAAAAAAGCACCCTCCTCCCCCGAGGAATGAAAATCATTAAAAGGGAAGGAATCACATTCCTTATGTAATTGTACATTCCATTCCTATATGTTTATCAAATATGTTTTTTTTCATTCCATCATGAGTCGTCCATTCATGCATACCAAACACTACCTAGGTGCCTACAAGTTGGAAGGGCTCGTGGCTCGTTTGTCTTCTTCTGGTAGCTTTATCTACAAAGCTCTAAAGTGCAAAGAGCCAACTGGTGATGAACCGTTTTCTTACATGTTCTTACTGTATGAAGCATGTCCTTATATCAAATTAGGCTACTTATCTGCAAACGGAGCCAATGTGGGGCTAGCCCACTTGGTAGAGACATATGCCTTTTAGAGGGGAGGTCTCAGGATCAAACCTGGGCAATGGTGTAATTTAGGATTATTGGTGTAAAAGTAGAGTACGAGTAACGTTTGCCTTTCAAAAAAAAATCTGCAATTAGAGCGATTGCTAAAGCCACCAAGAACGAAGACCGGATCCATATAATTGATTTCCAAAACGCACACGGTGGTCAATGGGTGACTCTCATCCAGGCTCTAGCAGCTCGACCTGGCGGACCACCAAACCTACGCATCACTGGTATCGATGATTCTAGAAATGCGTTTGCTAGAAGTGCAGGGCTGAGTATTGTTGGTCAAAGACTCACGAAACTGGCTGAATTGTGTAATGTTCGGTTCGAATTTCATGGTGTGCCGGTCTCAGGATCAGATATTGAGACTCAGAATCTTAGAGTTCTGCCTGGTGAGACGTTGGCCGTTAACTTTGCATTTGTGTTACACCATATACCAGAGACGAGAGTGTCCCCACAGAACCCCAGGGAGCGATTGTTAATGCTCATCAAAAGTTGTGACACTCATTGAGCAAGAAGCGAATGTGAATACTGCAAAGTTCTTTCATAGGTTTCAAGAGGCGTTCAGCTACTACTCGGCTATGTTTGAATCGATTGATGCAACTCTACCTAGAGATGATAAAGCGTAGAACAGAATTGTCTACCAGGTGCGATAGTTAACATCTTGGCATGCGAGGGGGTTGGGTTGAGAGGGAGGAGAGACATGAGCTTCTCAGGAAATGGAGGTTCACCAGGGCTTGGTTCAGTTCATACCCTTTGAGCTTCTATGCGAATGCTACCATCAAGACCCTGCTTGAGATTTATTGTGGTAAAGTATAGACTTGAAGAGAGAGAGATGGGGCTTTGTTTCTTGGATGGGTTAATAGGGATTTCTTGTGCATGGAAATGAGATGAGTAGACTTTTTTTTGAAGTTTTAGATACTTCCTTCCTTCCTGCAAACCATGTGTGAAACTGCAATATAATATGTGATAATAAAATCTCAAATTTCGATCTTGCTAATAGTTTTGATATTAAATGAAGATAGAAAAGAAGCAAACTAACTACCATCACTCGCAATTGAAACGAATGAAACTACATGACCGAAGATAATACCATTGAAGTCAACCCCTTGGTTAAGAGATCCGCAGGTTAATGAGCTTTAGAAAACATAACAAACTCAGAGGGCGAAGGGAAAGACCAAGTCATGAACCCTAGTAACTAGTGTTCAATATTACCAATATCATCGTTACAAAATGCGTACATATTACAAAACAGTACAAGTATATACATACATTGATGGAGATGTGTTCTGCTGCTGGAAGGCCGCTAACGGTTCCAACTGATTTGCCAAGTCTTTACGGATCACTAACTCCACCGAAAACCAATTCACAGAATATATTTTTAAAACGAACCATTGAAAGAAGAAATCGAACAAGTACATGTATTCATTCCTATAATTATCATCTGTGTTGCAACATAAGACTGGATCACGAATAATTTTCCATTTGTATATTCCACAAATTACTTCCATAGCATGCCAGTTGACCATTGTTGTAATAAGAATTTAATGATTGTGGGTGCTCAGAGATGCTATTGCCGACTACAAGACCAAGGGATATAGCCCTGTCCTCCTCTCTTCTAGTCCTTAGACTCCCATTACCGGATGCAACATCATGACTGCCATTCCTGGCAATAGGCACCTCATGATTGTGTTTCCTTTCATATGTGGTTATCACTGCTTTAGGGTCGTGGGATGCCCTTTCCACGTGTTTCCTAACCGGACATCCAACACTCGTGCACTTATAGTAACTCCTGCATAATGTTAGCCACATGAAACAATTACAACAACAACAATAATAATAACACTGATATCTATTTAACCATGCAGATGGATTACATACCTAGGATTAGGATTGCCTCGCACAACTTTTTGACCATATTTACGCCAACGGTATCCATCGTCGAGTATATCAACCTCGCTTATAGTTTGAACAACCACACGCGGCTCACGAATAGGCTTAAGCACTGGGGTTACATCAAGGACGCCAAAATCTGTGCGCCTGATAAAATTTAAAAATCAGTCGATAACCAGTTGTATGTAACCAACCAATATAGTTGCAATACACGTTTTTTTAATATTACCTCCGTTTTGAATATGGGTCATCTTCAACCTCATCACTGGGGCAGTTTAATTGTGCAGCCCCCCCATCTATATGGTCATCATTTGACCGTCTAGGAGAGGGCTCAGGAGTTATATTCTGACTATTTGCAGAGATGCCTTCAACAATAAAGAACAGATAATAAGAAAACGTATAATATGTTATAAGAGAGAGAATGAGAAACTGATATGTTTACCTGTTTGACCAGTTATAGATAATATTTTATCAGTAATATCCTCATGTATAGATGTAAGAGCACCAGCATTAAGGCGACGTGTAGATTGCGGTTTGGGATGATCATGTGTACCCTTATATACAATTTCTGTTATTTTTCCGGTAAAAGAACGTTCAAAGATCTTTTTCACTTCACAGTTGGGATGGGTACATTTGTAATAGCTTCTAGGAAATTCACTTCCTTTCACGACTTTTTGCCCATACTTCCGCCAATTATACCCATCATCGGAAGACCTGTCACCTGGAATCAAAGGCCCGGAATCCTTATGATGAGCCTCCATCCCATTTGTTTCCTCATGAATCATGTATTTAGGAGCAGTAAGAATTTGTTCTTTTGGTGGTGCTAATTCATAGCTAACTGAAGATGGAGATGAATATGATTGAAACTCGCTTCGGTTTTGATTCATTTCACTTGGTTCACTTCTTTGGATGTTGAAACCTACAGAAACCTTTCATGCACCAATGTTTATAAACAGAAGAAACAACCCGGAACAAGAACAGGTCATGTCTCTACCAACCAAAATGTTTATAAACACAACGAAAAATGAAGATAAGGAAGAACCAGTAATAGAGGAACGTCTTAGATGAAATGTTCAGAAAGATAAGTAGATAAAAAGCTAAAAAACAATATGTGAAGTGAACGGGAAAATATCTGAACATGAGATTACACTACAATGGAGGGCAAGCTCAATACATACAAGTGAGAAACCTAATAACTATAAGTAACATTTTTAAAAGGTGACAACAACAACACATAACCAGTATATTCCAACTCATAGCGGAGCTATTGGTAGGGTCCCTCTATCCCATGGGATAGAAAGACCGCTCCAGCTGAGACCCCTGGCTCCACAAACCTCTTTTTTTTTTACCGTATAATAGTAAACCAGATAGCATAAAATATAGCTAGGAGAATCTAAGAAAACAACCATACATGAGTACCAATAATGAAAGTTGCAAAGTACAGCTATTGGAAAAAAAAGCAAACAACCATAATTGGGATCAGGTCAATGATCACTAACAGGTTGATTGTCTCTACAAAATCCAGTAAAGGGGTTATTGATTCACGAAATCTAGTATATTATTCACAATACATTTCAGACAAGCATGACTTAAGAGATCTACGTTGGATGTTATATCATTTTCACAATATCTAAACAGGGAAATACCTGGAGTCCTGCAGATGAAATTGAAGTGTGCGGTTTAAATTCAAAGAAGCTAGAGTTTGCAGTTAATGATAAATCTACAGAGTTGATTGGTTGAGACTTGAAGAAAGAACCGGTGGTCGGAGAAGGCTCCACCTACAAGAGAAAAACATGATCAATAACAATAACATGATGAAAAGTTTCCAGAAAATGAAATCTAATAAGAAGAGTCCGGATGATTACCTTAATGTTGGTGAGGAGGACGGGGGATTCGAGGAAAGACGTAGGGCTGAGACCTGGAGGGATGGTGATGCAGGGGGACCTTGAGATGGGGAGTTTAGCAGGTGACATGAGCTTATACCTGGCGACATGAATACCACCGGAGGATTCAGAAGTATCTTGATCTTCCATGATTCGATTGATTTTAGGTCAAGATGAGACGAGGACGAAGACACACTTCACCCTACCCCAAAGACGAACCCTCTCTCACACTGCTTTAAAATAATAATAATAACTAAATATAAAAGTGACATTCAGTGCTCTTTAAATCCTTTGAAATAATAACTAAATATAAAGTGACATTAATACTTCTTTTTAAATGGTGGCTTAATGAATGAATACCGGGATCTTTGTGATCTTTGGTTTAATCTCAAGGGCGTCCGGGTTTTATCACCAGTGGGCTTTCGGATGGTGGTTTTTCCGGAACTGGAGATAACTTGGGGCTCCGTACGGTTAGGTTGGGCCAGCTGGCGGTGGCCTTTTGCCAATGGGTCACCCCGTACGGAATACCTAGACAATTCTCTGTTTGTTGGTAGTTAAAAAAATACTTCTTTTTAAATCCGTTAGCCTTTTGCTAATGAGTCACCCCGTATGAAATATCTAAACAATTCTCTGTTTGTTAACCGTTAAAAAAAATACTTCTTTTTAAATCCGTTAAGTGCCAGGTTTTTTTTGTATTTAGGAGGAAAAAGTTTACCGTCAAAAAGACTAAATATAAAAATAATATTTAGAGTAAGTTTTGCTTTTGATTAAAATATTTTTTTTTAATTTAATAGTTTAAATATGATTTTTCTTAGCATAATAGTTTTATTTCCGTTTCAATTAACTCCATAATTCTCACCGTTTAATTATTTATGTTAACTATTTTAAAAAGATCAAAATACCTCTCTTAATTAAAAAAACAAAAAGGATTTGTAAAATCAAAAATTGTCACTATCTGCACTCTCTCTCTACCATCTTTCAACCCAAACCTAAGAGCATTCACATCAATTTTCCTATTCTTATTTCTAAAATTACACTAAAAATCACTAATTTTTCTATCTGTTTTTCAATTAAATAATATTTTTTTATACATTTATCATTACATTTTCTCTCTCCTCCACTCACAACACTTTAAAAAAATATTAAAAAGTTTATGCAGATAAACATTGTTTTCCTCAAATATACAAAAAAATTATACATTTTCTCTTTTATCTACTCACAACCATTTTAAACCACTCCCTAAAATATAGAAAACCCCACTCACAAACATATAGGGAAACCGATGTGAATGCTCAATCCAACCTCCAAGAGGACGTCGGCGGCCACACCCCCGTAGCTAGCCAATTTCCGCATCAAAGACCACGATCTTCAAGTACCTCCCACTTTTCCTGATGTTACAGCGGAGATACGAAAAGATCCAATTTCTAAATCCATTAACATAATCCAAATCCATATTAAACAAACTTCTTTCCTTTCACACATAAAAATACCCCAAACTATTCATAAGGTTCATTGAGTTGCATCTCAGTTCCAGTTTACCAAATCCCCAAATAGAAGAATGTAAAGTAAATTCATTTTAGAACAAGAACTTACGCTGTGTTTCCGATGATCGTGGTGTCAAGATCAATAAAAAATATTTATAAAATTCACTACTTAGCTACATTAAACTGTAGATAGAGAAGTAGGGTTGTCGAATCCACAGGGAACACGTGGAGAATGTTATTCAAGTTAAAACTATTCAATTACTACTAAAGTTCAAAACTTTATTAATTAAAATACTTAGAATTATCAAAAGCACTTAAATTGAGTTGTAAAACAATTGGAGAAAGACGACCACTCCGGGATTCAAATTCAGCAAAGCACACATACAATTTCAGTTTCAAATCAGATAAGAACAATTAGCCAAACAAGCTTTGGAATCGCCTTAGGGAAGCTCTTGGACGACAAGGAAGAAGGTCATTGGAGAATGAGAGTCACAATAGCTTTATAATTGAAATTAGGTCAAAATTGCCGTAATTATGTTTCTTCGCGTGTCGCGAACATCCAGCCCTAGTTCTTTGCGTGGCGCGAAGAACAAAATAGTCGTGCGCCCTTCTCTGGCGTCTCGCGTGTCGCGAACTTCTTCACCAAGATCTTCGCGTGGCATGGCTTTTTTCTTTGACTTTGACTTCTCTTCCTTTGACCTCGCGAACTTCTTCACCAGGATCTTCGCGCGAAGAATAAAAATTGTCACTCTCTGCACTCTCTCTCTACCATCTTCCAACCCAAACCTAAGAGCATTCACATCAGTTTCCCTATTCTCATCTTTATAATTACACTAAAAATCACTAATTTTTCTATCTGCCTTTCAATTAAATAATATTTTTTATACATTTATCATTACATTTTCTCTCTCCTCCACTCACAACACTTTCAAAAAATATTAAAAAATTTATGCAGATAAACAGTGTTTTCCACAAATATACATTTTCTCTTTTATCTACTCACAACCATTTTAAACCACTCCCTAAATATAGGAAACCTCACTCACAAACATATAGTGAAACTGATGTGAATGCTCAATCCAACCTCCAAGAGGACGTCGGCGGCCACACCCCCGTAGCTAGCTAATTTTCGTATCAAAGACCACGATCTTCAAGTACCTCCCACTTTTCCTGATGTTGCAGCGGAGATACGAAAATATCCAATTTCTAAATCCATTAACACAATCCAAATCCAAATCCAAATCCATATAAAACAAACTTCTTTCCTTTCACACATAAAAATACCCCAAACTATTCATAAGGTTCATTGAGTTGCATCTCAGTTCCAGTTTACCAAATCCCCAAATAGAAGAATGCAAAGTAAATTCATTTTAGAACAAGAACTTACGTTGTGTTTCTGATGATCGTGGTGTCAAGATCAATAAAAAATATTTATAAAATTCACTACTTAGCTACATTAAACTGTAGATAGAGAAGTAGGGTTGTCGAATCCACAGGAAACACGTGGAGAATGTTATTCAAGTTAAAACTATTCAATTACTACTAAAGTTCAAAACTTTATTAATTAAAATACTTGGAATTATCAAAAGCACTTAAATTGAGTTGTAAAACAATTGGAGAAAGACGACCACTCCGGGATTCAAATTCAGCAAAGCACACATACAATTTCAGTTTCAAATCAGATAAGAACAATTGGCCAAACAAGCTCTGGAATCGCCTTAGGGAAGCTCTTGGACGGCAAGGAAGAAGGTCATTCGAGAATGAGAGTCACAATAGCTTTATAATTGAAATTAGGTCAAAATTGCCGTAAATTATGTTTCTTCGCGTGTCGCGAACATCCAGCCCCAGTTCTTCGCGTGGCGCGAAGAACAAAATAGTCGTGCGCCCTTCTCTGGTGTCTCGCGTGTCGCGAACTTCTTCACCAGGATCTTCGCGTGGCATGACTTTTTTGCTTTGACTTTGACTTCTCTTCCTTTGACCTCGCGAACTTCTTCACCAGGATCTTCGCGCGAAGAATAAAAATTGTCACTCTCTGCACTCTCTCTCTACCATCTTCCAACCCAAACCTAAGAGCATTCACACCAGTTTCCCTATTCTCATCTCTATAATTACACTAAAAATCACTAATTTTTCTATCTGCTTTTCAATTAAATAATATTTTTTTTTATACATTTATCATTACATTTTCTTTCTCCTCCACTCACAACACTTTCAAAAAATATTAAAAAATTTATGCAGATAAACAGTGTTTTCCCCAAATATACAAAAAAATATACATTTTCTCTTTTAACTACTCACAACCATTTTAAACCACTCCCTAAATATAGGAAACCCCACTCACAAACATATAGTGAAACTGATGTGAATGCTCAATCCAACATCCAAGAGGACGTCGACGGCCACACCCCCGTAGCTAGCCAATTTCCGTATCAAAGACCACGATCTTCAAGTACCTCCCACTTTTGCTGATGTTGCAGCGGAGATACGAAAATATCCAATTTCTAAATCCATTAACACAATCCAAATCCAAATCCATATAAAACAAACTTCTTTCCTTTCACACATAAAAATACCCCAAACAGATCATAAGGTTCATTGAGTTGCATCTTAGTTCCAGTTTACCAAATCCCCAAATAGAAGAATGTAAAGTAAATTCATTTTAGAACAAGAACTTACGCTGTGTTTTCGATGATCGTGGTGTCAAGATCAATAAAAAATATTTATAAAATTCACTAATTAGCTACATTAAACTGTAGATAGAGAACTAGGGTTGTCGAATCCACAGGGAACACGTGAAGAATGCTATTCAAGTTAAAACTATTCAATTACTACTAAAGTTCAAAACTTTATTAATTAAAAGACTTGGAATTATCAAAAGCACTTAAATTGAGTTGTAAAACAATTGGAGAAAGACGACCACTCCGAGATTCAAATTCAGCAAAGCACACTTACAATTTCAGTTTCAAATCATATAAGAACAATTGGCCAAACAAGCTCTGGAATCGCATTAGGGAAGCTCTGGGACGGAAAGGAAGAAGGTCATTCGAGAATGAGAGTCACAATAACTTTATAATTGAAATTACGTCAAAATTGCCGTAATTAAGTTTCTACGCATGTCGCGAACATCTAGCCCGCGAAGAACAAAATAGTCGTGCGCCCTTCTCTGGTTTCTCGTGTGTCGCGAACTTCTTCACCAGGATCTTCGCGTGGCATGACTTTGACTTCTCTTCCTTTGACCTCTCGGACTTCGTGCTTTCTTACCAACGACTCATAAAGTTCCGCTCTTTAGCACATTTAACATGTATCACACCAAACTACGAATACCACATAAAACTGACTCGATAAATACAATTAAACTACTAAACTATACAAAAACCGACTCTTATACATGGGATATTTAACCCTACATCACATCCCCACACTTGACCTTTTTCGTCTCGAAAAAGAATAATACAATGGAATCATAACCGGGAAACTTGCAACTTTACTTTCATTTTTCACAGCACAGACTTTAATAACACGTTAATCATAACAATCGGTATTTCTGTCCGATTAAACCCAACCACCGACTCTCGAGCCCCCGACTCTCGAGCCCCCGACTATGTGATCTACTATATCATATACATTACCAAGAAAGCAGTCAATCTATGGGTATCACACTCAGAAAGTTACGACTCAACCTAATCCCATCTCAAGGTCATGTTTAGGCCAGGGTTAAACCTTATAGATTTCCCACCATTATAAACACTAATCTATAAGTTTTAAAATTAAAATGGATAATGGGTCGATGAATGAATGATATGAACTTTTATTAAAACTTATGAATAAACCTAACACAGTGGTGTTTCAATCATGCTGGAACACGATATATGACACGTAGGCTGCAGTTTTTAAGCAATGAAGTACATAAGACTCGGAACATGGGTGTATCCTTCAAGTCACCATCCCGAAGGGAAACACGTGAACCTAACTTAATCATCCAATATTGATCACTTAAGTCCCGCCCATGGGTGTATCAACCAAGTCACTATCCCGGAAGGTAACACGTAGGCAAGATCTAAGATCTCAAATTAATTAATTAAAGCTCATTAAATAATGGATTATGTAATGTAGGCGCCACCAACTTTCGGATTTATTTTCATAAAAAGAAAGCAGTGTGCCAAATAATTTTAAAAACTTCTAAATTCTTGTTTATAAAGGTACCTATCACCCTATATTGAAAGTTTCGACCTTACTGACACCCCTAAGATGAGAACCCACGAGATATCCCGAATTAATTATTCATTTTAAACCTAGATACACTATCAGGATGTTTAAGCTTTTAAGTCGGTTGGGCCTACCAAAACGTTAGAAATTAGACATGTTTGATCATCATTATTATTTATTTAAATTCCACACGCAAATTCCCGATTGTACTATCATTTTCTATTTATTTGCAAAACTCTAATCCAAGGACATTTTTTCAAAATTTTTAAATTTTTATGTATTTACTACTCAAAATTCACTCAAAACAAAAAACTCAAAACTCAGACCTGGACTAGGTCTCCCCTCCCTATACTTAAACTTTGCATTGTCCTCAATGTAGGAAGAGCGACACCTAAACGAAACAAAATACAAAAAGTAAAACTTAGCTGGAAAGACGATCATATATCATTTCATTCACGACCGCGCCCCATGGATACAAGCGGGTTGCCTTGTACAAAAGAATCAAGCAAAAGTCGGATTATCGTCCCCCAAATGGAGATTGAGTACGGGAAATTTAAATCCATACCTGCAAATAAACTCCAAACAAACCCACAAGCATCATATCGACTCAAAATAACGACTCAAAGAAAATTAAAAGACCCGACTGACTCGAACGACTCAAATAAAAAAAAATCAAAAATTAGGGTTTCAGGGTTTTTCGCGTGTCGCGAAATCCAGATGGACATCCTTCGCGTGTTGCGAAGGACAAAAATCTGTCCGGCCCCTCATTTGGTCTTCACGTGTCGCGAAGACCGGTCACAAATTCTTCGCGTGGCGCGAAGGGACCTCCATCACAGAAAGTTAAGAAATTTTTCCAATTTTTGCCTTAGAAAAATTTTCAACTCCTAAAACTCAAATTTTTCGAACTCTTCAAAAACTCATCCCAACACTTAGAATATATGCATACGTACCTGGAATGTCTTTCCTGGTGATTTCTAACACCCAAAATGCCACGAAACCCTGTAAAAACTTAGAAAAACATAAGGTTATACCGAAAAACTCGAAATTTTGTACAAAATTTACAACGGCATCCTACCCCACACGGGTTTGTGTATTGCCCTCAATCACACTCTATCCAACCATAATCTCCCCAGAGACGTCCCCACACTTGGCCAATTGCATACAACTAACTGAAATAAAGAAATGACAACCTCACTCATTTTCGTAGGAATCACGGAGGCATTTAGCATATGCAACAAGCCTTTTAAACCCCTTGGTAGCCTTAGTGGACGAGTTTAGTCTCGTGAGGGTTTCTAGGGAACACACCCATAACGTTCATTTAACTAGATTGGAAATTAAAGTTAACTAACCTTAGGTTGCCTCCTAGTAGCGCTAAGTTTAATGTCTTCAGCCAGACGCGGTGTACCTGATTATGGTTAAGGATTCTTCAAAACACTCCATGATTCTTCAATGAAATTGATGTCTGCTGCTTCCGGATATGGTTTCAACCGGTGGCCATTCACCACTTGCTTTAGATGATCATCGAAGTCTTCAATCTTAATATCCCCGTAGTTACCTACCCGTGTAATCAGATATGAGCCCATCCACTTGCTCTTCAACTTTCCTGGAAAACAACTTGAGCCTAGAATTGTGGAGCCAAACCTTCAGCCCCACTTCAAACGTCATCTTCTTCAACTTGGAGTCGTGTACTTTCTTCATCCGATCTTTATAAGCAAAAGCACACTCATACGCTGCATCCCGTAACTCTTCCGGTTCATTCAATTGTAACTTCCTTTCTATACCCGCAGCATCATAGTCGAGGTTAACTTCTTTGACTGCCCACAATGCTCGATGTGCAATCTCAACGGGCAAGTGGCATCCCTTTCCATACACCAATCTGTACGGTGTAGTGCCGATTGGAGTTTTATAAGCGGTGCGGTAAGCCCACAAGGCATCATCAAGCTTCCCTAACCAATCTTTTTTGTCTGCCCGCACTGTTTTCTGGAGAATCTCTTTGATCTGTCGGTTGGACACTTCGACTTGCCCGCTGGTCTGTGGGTGATATGGGGTAGCTATTCTGTGATCGACTCCATAACGTTTAAGCAATCTCCCAAATTGGAAGTTCTTGAAATGTGACACCCCATCGCTTATGATTGCACGAGGGATTCCAAATCGGGAAAAGATGTTGGTTTGCACAAATGTGCACACCACTGCAGGGTCGTTTGTCTTTGTTGCGATAGCCTCTACCCATTTGGACACGTAATCCACAACCACTAGAATATAAAGATAACCACAAGAGTTCGGAAATGGCCCCATGAAATCTATGCCCCATACGTCAAACAAATCTACAACCAAGATTGGTTGTAGTGGCATCTCGTTCCTCTTTGAAATACTACCCATCTTCTGACAGTTCACACAGTTCTTGGTGAACTCAAAAGCATCCCGAAAGATGGATGGCCAAAATAGGCCTGCTTCGAATACCTTACGACCTGTCTTCTGCCCACTGAAATGACCCCCACAAGCAGATGTATGTACCAGCCCTAACACACATCGAATCTCTGACTCTGGTATACATCTTCTAACCAGTTGATCTGCGCCCACTTTAAATAAGTCTGGTGCATCCCAGATGTACTGGCGCGCCTGTGCAATGAACTGGTGCCTCTTCTTCTTAGACCAATGCTCCAGAATTGCACCTGTAGCCAAATAGTTAACGATGTTAGCAAACCAAGGAGTAGTAGAAACTGATAATAATTGTTCATTAGGGAATGTTTCGTTAATTTCTTCCTCAGATTCACTTCCATCCTGCACAATGCGTGACAAATGATCTGCCACGACGTTCTCACTCCATTTCTTGTCACGGATCTCCAAGTTAAATTCCTGCAATAACAAGATCCAATGGATCAACCTAGGCTTGGCATCCTTCTTTGCCATGAGGTACCTGACTGCACTATGATCAGAATAAACAATAACTTTACTATGCCAGATATATGACCTAAACTTATCAAGTGCATATACTACTGCAAGTAGCTCCTTCTCGGTTGTGGTGTAATTAAGTTGAGCATCAGAAAGAGTCTTACTTGCATAGTATATCACCACGGGTTTCTTATCTACCCGTTGTCTCAATACTGCCCCCACGGCATAGTCACTTGCATCACACATTATTTCAAAGGGTAACGACCAATCCGATGATTTTAAAATAGGGGCCTCCACTAATTTTTGTTTGATTAATTCAAATGAATCTAAACACTCTTTATCAAAAACAAAGGGGACATCTTTCAGTAGTAGATTACACAATGTTTTGGTTATGACACTAAAACCTTTAATGAACCTTCTGTAAAACCCGGCGTGTCCTAAGAAGGAACGGACGCCTTTGACACTGTTTGGTGGAGGTAGAGTTGAAATGACCCGGATTTTTGCATGGTCGACCTCAATACCCTTACTAGAGATAACATGCCCTAATACCACCCCTTTTTGAACCATGAAATGGCTTTTCTCCCAACTGAGTACCAAATTAGTTTCAACACGTCTTTTTAATAACTTAGTTAATTGATTCAAACAAGTTTCAAAAGTTATGCCAAATATTGAAAAATCATCCATAAAGACTTCCATGGACTCCGCGATTATATCTGAAAAGATACTCATCATGCACCGTTGAAAGGTGGCCGGGGAGTTACACAAGCCGAAAGGCATTCGCCTAAAAGCGAAGGTGCCATACGAATAAGTGAACGTGGTCTTTTGTTGGTCCTCTGGATGTATTTCAATTTGATTATAACCCGAGTACCCATCTAAGAAACAATAAAACTTCTGACCTGCAAGTTTCTCAATGATTTGATCAATGAAAGGAAGGGGGAAGTGGTCTTTTGATGTTGCAGCATTTAATTTCCTATAGTCGATGCAGATTCGCCACCCGGTTACCGCCCGAGTGGCAATCTCTTCCCACTTTCTCCCTTTATTACCTGGATGCCAGCTTTCTTAGGCACTGTCTGAGTAGGGCTCACCCAACTGCTGTCAGATTTGGGGTAGATGATACCCGTATCTAACCACTTGAGCACCTCTTTCTTTACCACTTCACGCATATTAGGATTCAACTTTCGTTGAGCATCCCGAGCAGGTTTTGCTCTTTCTTCTGTGACGATCTTATGTGTCACACCCCCAAATTTATTTACTTACTAAATAAATAAATAAATTAAGGTTGCAACGATTGGTAACATTACACAACAGCGGAAGTTAAAGTAAAGACTTCTGAATATTGAACACCATTACAAATACTATAATAAACTTGTACATTGTCCTAGAACCATGTATAGGTGAAAGCCATCTTAAGGTTTGACGATCATACTCCTTCGGCTTCTAGGGTTTAATCCAAAAGGCTAACCTATTCCAACAATGCCATGACTATGAATTACCTGAAAAACATACTTAAAAATGTCAACACAAAGGTTGGTGAGTTCACAGGTTTGATTGTTGCAATGTAAAGTGATTTTCCTTAAAAACATTGATATTGTGTACATGGCCATGATACGAAACTGTTTTCCTTGAAAACATTTAAAATATGTACACGGGTTTAATGTAAGGTTGTTTTCCTCGAAAACATGTGATGACTTCATAGTCATAAAACAAGTAGTTTTCCCAATGAAAACCTGTGATGACTTCATAGTCATAAAACGAGTAGTTTTCCCAATGAAAACATGTGATGACTTCATAGTCATAAAACGAGTAGTTTTCCCAATGAAAACATGTGATGACTTCATAGTCATAAAACGAGTAGTTTTCCCAATGAAAACCTGTGATGACTTCATAGTCATAAAACGAGTAGTTTTCCCAATGAAAACATGTGATGACTTCATAGTCATAAAACGAGTAGTTTTCCCAATGAAAACATGTGATGACTTCATAGTCATAAAACGAGTAGTTTTCCCAATGAAAACATGTGATGACTTCATAATCATAAAACGAGTAGTTTTCCCAATGAAAACATGTGATGACTTCATAGTCATAAAACGAGTAGTTTTCCCAATGAAAACCTGTGATGACTTCATAGTCATAAAACGAGTAGTTTTCCCAATGAAAACATGTGATGACTTCATAGTCATAAAACGAGTAGTTTTCCCAATGAAAACATGTGATGACTTCATAGTCATAAAACGAGTAGTTTTCCCAATGAAAACATGTGATGACTTCATAGTCATAAAACGAGTAGTTTTCCCAATGAAAACATGTGATGACTTCATAGTCATAAAACGAGTAGTTTTCCCAACGAAAACATGTGATGACGTCATAGTCATAAAATAAGTCGTTTTTCCTTAAAACATTGATAAAAACATTTTCACGTAAACGAATGGCAAAACCATTGGTGTATAAGTGATTGGCAGATTCATCTGCACGAAAATGTTTCAATGAATATGATAAACAAAACAAGTAATGTTGACCCATTTGTAGACTAGCTAGGAATACAAATAATATGTACATACATGAGGCATAACCAAACCATGACACATGTGTTTTGCCCCTCGCTCATACCTCACGAGCAATGTTTGAACACTATGCGGTCATTTGGCCAGAGGGACCCATGGTTAGCGCGACTAACCATGACCGGGGGTGTCAATCCCAATAGTACTATCCATAGAATCCCAGGCTATCCTTAGCTAATGGTTATAAAATATGATGGTCAGGGGGCTTTACGAGCTCCAAACGTGTTCACTCATGCAAACATAAAGGTCGGGTCTTGTTTTCTTGTTACCATATGAAAATGTTTATAAGTATGTGTTCCATGTTTTCTAAGATGTATCAAGTAATGATGTTTCGTGTTTTCAAACGTGTTATGGAAGTATGTTTCTCCCCCGATGTTTCTAAAACATTAAAAGTTAAAAGGGGACAGTGAACTCACCTCAAGTCCAGCAAATGCGATCACAAGCTCAACTGACAACAAGTGAGCGCAACGATCCTAAACGGTTCCTATTGTTCAAACAAGTGTTGTCAATATCAACAACAATATAACTAGGATCGTGCCCTAACATTATGGTTTCAAATCTAAACCCAACCCATGTTGAGGACATCTAAGTTGTAGAAACCAAATTCTTTATTTTTAACGAAAATTGGGCAGAGTCCCGTTTGTTTTTGGCTAAACCCGACAATATCCAATTGTCCAATTACAACACCAACTTACACCAATAATCCAATAAACCGCACTTTAGATCCTAATACTAAAGTCATACTTCAATTCGACAATTATTTGATAAATATATAAAAACTATATCATTATAATACAATTTAACGTGCCCGAAAAACGTTCTCAAAAGACGTCCCCGACAAAATTTATAGGTCCCGTGCTACTACCTGACAATAGATATATAAGTGTTTCGGGTCATACCTTAGCCTACAAGCCGTTCTAAGCGGTTTTGTACGAAAAGCTGAGCACGACGCGAGAAGAAACTTGTTTCGCTCATAACTTGATCATACGAACTCCGATTGAGGTGATTCAAGCGGCCATGAACTCGTCTCGCCAAGCCCCACCAGCGCCGCCGGTCTCCGCCGCCGCCGCCGTCGCCGGAAAACCGGACAGTGGCCGGATTTGGTGGTTTTGGCCGGAAAGCTACACTTTTTCGACCCAAACTTCTTCGTATGCGTAGATCGGACCTTTAGGAACCCTTTTGTAGCAAAAGCCCCATTTGTCGAGGTCGCCGGAAAAGTGTTTTTGGCCGGAATCTCCACCACCGTCGCGATCTAGTGCAAACCACCACCACCATCGGACTCAGGACGTCGAGATCTATCAGATGAGGTGGTGCACTTGCCGCCACTCGCCGATCCGCTGTGATCCGCCGCTGTGCGCCGCCGCCTCCTGATGCTGTCGCTGCGCCGCTGCTCACCGCCGTTGTTCTTCCGTTCATGCTCGCCGGAGGAGGCCGCCGAAAGGTGGCCGACCCCCCCCCCCCCTTCCTTTTTCTCGTTCTCTCTCTGAACACACACACACAAGTGTGTGTGTGTTTGTTGTGAAAGTGAGGAAAAAGATGAGATGATTTTATATATATATCTAGCGTTTTAAGTGGGTAGACTACCTAACAGTAATGCGTGTCAAACCCAAAATATCGTCATGCATTTAGTTCCCGATTAATATTTGTCGTTCATAATATAAATATTAATACTAAAATAAATATTCAAATAATTTATTTTGTTAGCTTATTACCGGAGAATATTCGAGTCGGTATGAGCTGACAACGCGTGTGTGAGTCTGTTCGTCGGATTTATCGTTTCACTCTCCGGTTATTAATAACATTTTTATTATAAACAAATATTTATAATATTTGTCGTATCGGTAATAACCGTACCGCTATCGTTAGTTTTACGAGGATCTAACGTGGTTTAACATTCGTATACACGTACTACACGTGTATTTATCCGAACAGTCTTTTCAAATGAATATTAATACTTAATATCAATAATTCATTAATTCATTTAATCGTTCTGTCGAATACCCGGTAAAAACCGTTGTTTAACACGTTTAACGTTTAGAATTTCTGAACCGCGTACGTTCTTATATCTTTTCTTAAATTCTCAGAATCGCGTAACGAGTCATTAAATGAAATCGTGTGACTAATATGATATTCGGATTGTGTAAATTTGGATTTCTAACGGGCTTGGATCCTTACCGGGCCTCAAATGGACTTGACTTCCTATTGGGCCTTATTGGGCCTAGTTGGGTTTTAGCCTAACAGTTTGGTATCTACATTCTGAAATTTGCAGGTGTCACATTCTCCCCTCCTTAGAGAAATTTCGTCCTCGAAATTTGTTATACGTACATGGATAAGGATTTCGTATCTTTGCTCCACATTCGTTTCTTGGGGAAAATGTTTACTCATTCCAAATAGTAGTTGGAATATGAAGATAAAGTGGATATCTCACCAATTAACGATATTGGATGTGTACGGATTTGAGATATTCTCTTATCATGTAACAGTATAACGTTACTGTTGAGTATACCTTAAATTCGAATGAGTAGATTTAGGAATTTTCTTTGAATATATCGTCAAGGGAACGGCGTTGGCTATACCCTGAAGTGATAAACTCATTACTAGAGTCCCATGAACAACGGGATTACAATCAGTGGGGTCACTTTCATGTAATGAGTAAGTCATCAAGAGAATTGCCTGGTCGATGTGAATTATAATAATGAGTTTTCACTAACCAAGTGAACAACTCACACACCAAAATAAACAATCAAGGATCAGATGACGAAGCATTTCATTATGTGATCATTCTCATCAGAGTGGAACTGTATGATCATTATCATTCATAATGAAAGACAAAAGTGCGTTCATGCACACGTATTTCCGAAAGTATATATAGGTACATACTTCATTATTCATATTCGGGTTTTCTCTCCAGAAAACCAAATCGTGCTAGGATCTAAAAGAAAATTATCACGCGTTTGGTAAAGATAGGTCAGATTCTTTAATGAGATGTCCATGTGTTAGTCCAAATCAGGTAATCGACCGTTCATCGCGACGGGTCAACATCTTGGTGCATTCAATCTTCTAGAATGAAAGATTTTAATTTTGACATTTTGTCCGTCAAATCAGTATGTAGGTTAAACTGATTCAATTGAGTTCAAGACAATAATGTCAGTGTATACAATTTCTCACAAAGGAGCTGGAATGGTTTAATGGAACGTCAGTAGTTGTCTAGTTAACGAATTAAACAACTATGATATGGGATAAAATTTTACGGAGACATGAACTCCTGAGATTGATCCTAGTTTTTATCAAATTCCATTACTGATAACATCATCACGTATGTTATCCATAATTTGATTTAGATTGAAATCTAAACGAAACGGATATCGATTAACAAACTCGCCACAATAAATTCTCGTAGTCCCATTGAATCATCTAGATTTTTTTTTTTTAAGGTTCATCTAAAGATGAAGGTGAATCTAGATGAAGAAGAAAGAGAATATCAAAGTATTTGAGAATATTTTAGTTGGCTAGGCTCAACAGATACTAAAGATTAATAATCTTCATGGGGTTCAAGGAGAAGTGAGAATGGCTCTCAAACAGTTGCTAAGTGTTAGTGACATAATTTCACTTATTCGTTTTCTAACTGCATATCCATCACCTTCTTGTACTCGGATAGTAGTGACAGAATTCATAAACGAAACGTTATGATTGTTCCCTTATACTCCACGAAGGCATTTTCTGGGACTTAAAGTTATACTCTCATTTAGGTTCTGTGCCATATGAGATTTTTCCATCAACATTGGTCACAACGGATTAAAGGTTTCAAGATTTCTCGTATGGTTTCACTGGCGAAGTTTTAGTTTAATACCTCATTACCATCGTTTGCACTGCACTTCTACTGTAGTCTGGTATTTAGGCTGTAATATCTTGATTTGTGAACTCATGACCTGACTATCATGTCCACGAAATAGATAAGTCTTAAGAAGTTCTATGTTTGCTTGGAAAAGTCACGGTTCGTCTAGATGAGAAGGTAAACAGTCGCATCGTGGAAGTAGCCTCATAAGAATGGTGTTTCCCCGAAACTGATTCAGCGCTTGCTAACCCACTAAATTGGTAGACTGCGATGTGAAATCATGGTTTGTCTAATCAAAGGCTTGACTTCTCATTAAGCGGATGTCAGGAAATAGACGACAGTCAAGTAAAACTTCCGGAATTGATTCGTCCTTTGTTCATCTTCCTGGTAGCGTACACAGAATTAAATCCTCGGATTTCGACTTAGGTTCTTTATTTCCTGTCAAGTTGGTCGGAATGGATCACGGAGTTTCAGAATTTGCTAACAACTGATACTACAGTTTGTCTGCAACTTCCCTGGCATTCGAATGGTATTGTCACGACTTACCAGTACGTATTTCACTCATATCGGTTATAGCCTTTAAGTCCCTAGTCCAAGGGTTTAAGCTATAAAATTGAGGTAATGAGTGTTAAATGTCAAAGCTTTGTATTTTAACTGAGTCTATTTCAAGAGATCATTTCTTAACAATAGATGCTCTATAGCTTCCCAATTATAGAAAACTAGGAGTGAAAGATGCGGTCACACCTCTCTTCTAGGTTAAAATCTGGGATCCATCCAACAAGATGAACTTTGGGGAGGTGCGAGTACAAAAGAGTAATGAATTATTCTTCTCAACTCTTTGGGGACAGTGGCCTGTAGTGAATAGCTCGAGCTTACGTCCCTTATGCATATCATGAACTTAATGAGATTAGCATGAAATTCCGCATTTAGGACTCCTTTAAGAGTTTTACATGTCGTTTTCCTGGTAGTGCGACAATAGTCATTAGTCCACACTTAGGTTTCTTTGTCATTCACTTGAGCATCAACCCCGGCTTATCCATTACCGAGAGAATAGTCAGACTTAAAGGTATATTGAATGTCAATGGCTGCGAGAGCAATCCTGTGAGACCGATATTCTGAAATGTCCGATTACCTATTTGTCTCATGTCAAGCTTCCACCATATCCATAGGTGCCATGTGTATGCGGGTCAGAATAATATTCTGCCCCATTACTGAAGTTAGTGCATAACACTCTTGGCGTAACTTTCAAGCAATTGTGAGATTGAACTGTATGATGGATCCTGAGATTACGCTATAATCTCCCAATAATTGTGCAATTATTGTAAGTGTTAGTTGTGGTAACGCTCAATTTGAAGCATTCCTGACAAGTAGAATCTCAAAGAATGAATGTGCGAATTCCTTCATCGTTCAGGATTTACTAAGGATTGGTTAAATTCAATTTGAATTTCTCTCGTTCCTCCAAAACTAGGAAAATGCTTTGTGAGCACCTAATTGAGAAGTCTGATTTGTTAAAATCAGTTGACTGAGAACATGGATTGATCATTAGCTTGGACAGCAAGACTTACCACAGTTTCCATGCACTGCAAATTATGATTACGTGTGCACCCGTAATAATAATTTGCCTTACATGATCCCTATAGTGTTTCTCCTATCCCCAGCTTCTAATCAAAAGGGATTTGAAATAATCGTTAGATTGTGTTTGCACATTTGCACAGGGGTGTGTGTTGTTTTATCGGATTACTCTTCATTATGTGTACCAATACTCCTGAATCTGTCGAATTTGTATGTTGTCGGATGAGGCTAATGGTAGAGAGGCACCACCAGTGTCTCTTAAAATAAAATGTGTATGGTGAAATTCAGGCACTATGTGTTGGGCAGAGATCCTCAAATGAGTGTCGAGCAACTCGTGCTCCAAGTCTGTATATATGCATGGATCCACATGATCCTGATGTATGTCTGGGTCTCCTGACCCTTGGAGTCCTCTCCCACTTAGTCCTGCTTATCCACCTTGAATTCCCTTCTGTCTGGGCAATCCTGTCTGCCATATCTCATGGCGAGAGTCTAGGCATCCGATCCGACAACTTATGAAGGAGAGTATTTATACCGTAAATACGTTAAAAAGATATTTGCCTCCATAGCTGGAGTAGTTGTGGTGCAGGTATAGGTACAGATTCTGGCACGGGTTCAACCTGTTGTGATACCAAGATCGGTAACTGACGATCGCTGCCGTCGTTGTCCAAGCTCAGCTCGTAACTCGATCTTCTAAGGTTGAAGTATGCTGAGTACCCGTTATTCTTGACTCGTAATCCGAACAGTAACATGTCGTAGGTGTTTATTATTTCCATATTGTTATATATGTTTAAGTGTTCATTACATGTGCCATGTAATTGTATTAGTATAGCTAATGATACCCTAGTGTAACTTCATACACTAATAGTCTACACAAATCGTTCGGCAACGGTTGGAATTTCTTTACTCAAGTCTTGGGTGTTCTTAGTGTGATGCAAGTCTTAGAAATCTTGGTCCCTAAATGAGTCCGGTTAGAGCCTAGGTATCACTAAGGAAACCTAATTCGCTAAAACCATTGGCTCTGATACCAATCTGTCACACCCCCAAATTTATTTACTTACTAAATAAATAAATAAATTAAGGTTGCAACGATTGGTAACATTACACAACAGCGGAAGTTAAAGTAAAGACTTCTGAATATTGAACACCATTACAAATACTATAATAAACTTGTACATTGTCCTAGAACCATGTATAGGTGAAAGCCATCTTGAGGTTTGACGATCATACTCCTTCGGCTTCTAGGGTTTAATCCAAAAGGCTAACCTATTCCAACCATGCCATGACTATGAATTACCTGAAAAACATACTTAAAAATGTCAACACAAAGGTTGGTGAGTTCACAGGTTTGATTGTTGCAATGTAAAGTGATTTTCCTTGAAAACATTGATATTGTGTACATGGCCATGATACGAAACTGTTTTCCTTAAAAAATTTAAAATATGTACACGGGTTTAATGTAAGGTTGTTTTCCTCGAAAACATGTGATGACTTCATAGTCATAAAACGAGTAGTTTTCCCAATGAAAACCTGTGATGACTTCATAGTCATAAAACGAGTAGTTTTCCTAATGAAAACATGTGATGACTTCATAGTCATAAAACGAGTAGTTTTCCCAATGAAAACATGTGATGACTTCATAGTCATAAAACGAGTAGTTTTCCCAATGAAAACATGTGATGACTTCATAGTCATAAAACGAGTAGTTTTCCCAATGAAAACATGTGATGACTTCATAGTCATAAAACGAGTAGTTTTCCCAATGAAAACATGTGATGACTTCATAGTCATAAAACGAGTAGTTTTCCCAATGAAAACATGTGATGACTTCATAGTCATAAAACGAGTAGTTTTCCCAATGAAAACCTGTGATGACTTCATAGTCATAAAACGAGTAGTTTTCCCAATGAAAACATGTGATGACTTCATAGTCATAAAACGAGTAGTTTTCCCAATGAAAACATGTGATGACTTCATAGTCATAAAACGAGTAGTTTTCCCAATGAAAACATGTGATGACTTCATAGTCATAAAACGAGTAGTTTTCCCAATGAAAACATGTGATGACTTCATAGTCATAAAACGAGTAGTTTTCCCAACGAAAACATGTGATGACGTCATAGTCATAAAATAAGTCGTTTTTCCTTAAAACATTGATAAAAACATTTCCACGTAAACGAATGGCAAAACCATTGGTGTATAAGTGATTGGCAGATCCATCTGCACGAAAACGTTTTAATGAATATGATAAACAAAACAAGTAATGTTGACCCATTTGTAGACTAGCTAGGAATACAAATAATATGTACATACATGAGGCATAACCAAACCATGACACATGTGTTTTGCCCCTCGCTCATACCTCACGAGCAATGTTTGAACACTATGCGGTCATTTGGCCAGAGGGACCCATGGTTAGCGCGACTAACCATGACCGGGGGTGTCAATCCCAATAGTACTATCCATAGAATCCCAGGCTATCCTTAGCTAATGGTTATAAAATATGATGGTCAGGGGGCTTTACGAGCTCCAAACGTGTTCACTCATGCAAACATAAAGGTCGGGTCTTGTTTTCTTGTTACCATATGAAAATGTTTATAAGTATGTGTTCCATGTTTTCTAAGATGTATCAAGTAATGATGTTTCGTGTTTTCAAACGTGTTATGGAAGTATGTTTCTCCCCCGATGTTTCTAAAACATTAAAAGTTAAAAGGGGACAGTGAACTCACCTCAAGTCCAGCAAATGCGATCACAAGCTCAACTGACAACAAGTGAGCACAACGATCCTAAACGGTTCCTATTGTTCAAACAAGTGTTGTCAATATCAACAACAATATAACTAGGATCGTGCCCTAACATTATGGTTTCAAATCTAAACCCAACCCATGTTGAGGACATCTAAGTTGTAGAAACCAAATTCTTTATTTTTAACGAAAATTGGGCAGAGTCCCGTTTGTTTTTGGCTAAACCCGACAATATCCAATTGTCCAATTACAACACCAACTTACACCAATAATCCAATAAACCGCACTTTAGATCCTAATACTAAAGTCATACTTCAATTCGACAATTATTTGATAAATATATAAAAACTATATCATTATAATACAATTTAACGTGCCCGAAAAACGTTCTCAAAAGACGTCCCCGACAAAATTTATAGGTCCCGTGCTACTACCTGACAATAGATATATAAGTGTTTCGGGTCATACCTTAGCCTACAAGCCGTTCTAAGCGGTTTTGTACGAAAAGCTGAGCACGACGCGAGAAGAAACTTGTTTCGCTCATAACTTGATCATACGAACTCCGATTGAGGTGATTCAAGCGGCCATGAACTCGTCTCGCCAAGCCCCACCAGCGCCGCCGGCCGCCGCCGCCGGAAAACCGGAAAGTGGCCGGATTTGGTGGTTTTGGCCGGAAAGCTTCACTTTTTCGACCCAAACTTCTTCGTATGCGTAGATCAGACCTTTAGGAACCCTTTTCTAGCAAAAGCCCCATTTTTCGAGGTCTCCGGAAAAGTGTTTTTGGCCGGAATCTCCACCACCGTCGCGATCTTGTGCAAACCACCACCACCATCGGACTCAGGACGTCGAGATCTATCAGATGAGGTGGTGCACTTGCCGCCACTCGCCGGTCCGCTGTGATCCGTCGCTGTGCGCCGCCGCCTCCTGATGCTGTCGCTGCGCCACCGTGCGCCGCTGCTCTCCGCCGTTGTTCTTCCGTTCATGCTCGCCGGAGGAGGCCGCCGAAAGGTGGCCGACCCCCCCCTTCCTTTCTCTCGTTCTCTCTCTGAACACACACACAAGTGTGTGTGTTTGTTGTGCAAATGAGACAAAAGATGAGAAGATTTTATATATATATCTAGCGTTTTAAGTGGGTAGACTACCTACCAGTAACGCGTGTCAAACCCAAAATATCGTCATGCATTTAGTTCCCGATTAATATTTGTCGTTCATAATATAAATATTAATACTAAAATAAATATTCAAATAATTTATTTTGTTAGCTTATTACCGGAGAATATTCGAGTCGGTATGAGCTGACAACGCGTGTGTGAGTCTGTTCGTCGGATTTATCATTTCACTCTCCGGTTATTAATAACATTTTTATTATAAACAAATATTTATAATATTTGTCGTATCGGTAATAACCGTACCGCTATCGTTAGTTTTACGAGGATCTAACGTGGTTTAACATTCGTATACACGCACTACACGTGTATTTATCCGAACAGTCTTTTCAAATGAATATTAATACTTAATATCAATAATTCATTAATTCATTTAATCGTTATGTCGAATACCCGGTAAAAACCGTTGTTTAACACGTTTAACGTTTAGAATTTCTGAACCGCGTACGTTCTTATATCTTTTCTTAAATTCTCAGAATCGCGTAACGAGTCATTAAATGAAATCGTGTGACTAATATGATATTCGGATTGTGTAAATTTGGATTTCTAACGGGCTTGGATCCTTACCGGGCCTCAAATGGACTTGACTTCCTATTGGGCCTTATTGGGTTTTAGCCTAACAGTTTGGTATCTACATTCTGAAATTTGCAGGTGTCACATTATGCATGACTATTGCTGGGCTGATCCCTTTTAGATCTGCTATGGTCCACCCAATTGCTGCCTTATGGGCAATCAAAACCTTCATCAATGCCTGCTCCTGTTCCTCAGTTAAACCTGCAACAATGATAACTGGAAGAGTGTTATAGTCACCCACAAATGCATATTTTAAATGTTTAGGCAAATCTTTTAGATCCAGCTTAGGTGGTGATTCCAGTGATGGCTTTAGCTGCGTATCAATATGATCCGGCAGACTCTCAACCTGAAGTCACCAGTTTGGCACTTTTTCTCTCAAAGCATAAACCTCCACTTGTGCCTCTGCTTCCTGCATCTCAAGCTCATACTCCTCTTGTTTCCTATCACAAACAATACATGGTTCCAGGGTTTCACCCTCATTTTCATGAGGGCGACACCCCTCAACAACGTCTGCCATAAAACATTCGCCATTGATTGGAATAGGAATAGCACTAGCAAATATGTTTAACCTTAAACTGCGGTTGCCAAATGCCATGTCCACTATACATGTTACGCAATTGATTACACATTGAGCAGTTGTTAAGAATGGTCTTCCCAATATCACATTAGGATGCCTGTCATTAGTAGGAGCTGCATAATCAAGTACTAAGAAATCGACATGATAGTAAAAGGGGAAGATTGTCTGTTAGGTTAAGCTTTTTGGGCATTTTAAGATGCCGTTTCTGGGTGCATAATTCTTTCAAGTACTTTGCATAAGCTGGTACTTGCCTAGTTGCATCTAAAAGAGGAAGATTAATTTGCACCTGTTTAAACATGTCCCACAACTCGTCCTGTTGTGGGCCCCTTTTAGTCACATTCTTTTTAGATGGTTCTAATAGAGAAACAAGATAAGGGATGGTATTATTCTCCACCCCTACACCTTGAGTGACAACTGTGTTCGGTTTAGTTTTAGATGTTTTAGAAAAAGTTACTTTTTAGGTAGTTTAATAAAAACTGCTCCCGAATCGCTGTCACTCTCACCATCCTCTCCTAGGACAACTACCACTCCCTCAACATTTGGTGATGCTGAGGTGACATTGTTATAAACCTTACCGCTTCTTAGGGTACTTACCTGGGAGACATTTTCATTCCTTGAACCCGAGGAGCTGGCACCTTGGTGTTGAGGGTTTAACTTTGTATCACTTGGAAGTTGCCCTGGTGCTCTCCCTACTACTTCTGCTATCCTTTCAGCCAACTGACCCAGTTGTCATTCGAACGACTCATTGGTTTTGATCTGGATCTCTTCATCTTGTTCAAGTATTTTTAGGGATTCTTATATTGCTGTAAGCTGCGGGTCACCACCAGTTGCAGGTTTGTTTTGTTGATTCTGTTGGTAGTTTCTCTGCTGATAACCCCCATGTTGGTCCCCCCATGTTGGTACCCCTGATTACCCGAGTTCCTTTGGTACCCGCCTGGATTATAGCTTTGTTGGCGGTTCTGGTACTTCTACTGACTCCCAACCTGCACATCAGGAACCTGAAAGTTAGGATTCATTTGATTATTTGCATTATCGTACCTGGAATTAGGATGATTTTCGAGTCCCGGATGGTAGTGTGTTGCATTCATGTCCGGCTTCATATCACCTCCAATCTGGTTCACTTCTTTCGGCTTGCCCTGCTTTCTTGGACAGCTCTCCACAGTATGGCCTAGATCACCACAACCATCTCATAGTGGGTATCCCTGTGAGACATTGGACACCTCTCTTCCACTAGGCCTACCAAGCCTTGCCATTTGAATTTCCATGGCATCCAAACGCTTTTGCTTTTCATAATTAACAGCTTTCGCAGTTCCTCCCATCTTTGCTCTTCTGCTGGCATTAGCTTTCCTCTTTGATGTCACTGCCATCTTCTCCAAAATATCACAGTCAACATCCACATGATTCTTGAAGAATGAACCTGCACCGGTGGCATTGACATCTCTCACATCCTCAGGTTATAACCCATCATAGAAGGCCTGTATGAGCTTCCACTTTTGTATCCCATGATGTGGGCAGTTTCGAAGAAACTCCTTGAATCTTTTAAATGCCTCATAGAAAGGCTCCCCTGATTGTTGCTTGAAATCCCGTATAGCAGCTCGGGCCTCATTGGTTTTATGAGGTGGAAAATATTCATCAAAAAACTGCTGCTGTAACTCTGCCCAGGTGGCAATGCTTGCAGATGGCAAAGATAAAAACCATTGTTTTGCCCGGTCTTTCGGTGAAAACTAGAAAAGTACCAGTTTCACCTCATCAGTAGTGAACCCCTAACCACCTATGGTCCCACAAGTAGCCTCATATTCAAACAAATGTGTACACGGCTCTTCAGTAGCTCTCACATAGAAGTGTGGGAGGATTCCAAGGCAACCCTATGCATTCCCCCTACGAACTGGTGGAATGACGGGGGAAGCATTTAAAGCCAAAGCGGGGCGGAAGTGACTGTCCACCCCTTGATCATGTCTCTGTGGTTGTATTTTTCTAGGCTGTCTGTATCTGTTTTCTCGTTCCATATTACCCAAATACCCTTGCTGGTTGTTCCTCGGTGGAAACCCATACTCTTCTCTCGGTGGTGGTTGAACCCATCCTTCTATGTTCTGCCTCTGATTTTGGGGAGGGAATGCCTCCTGATGGTTTAAATCATACCACTCTTCCTCTTCGTTCCAATTCTCATGTTGAGAACCGTGCTGTGGATGGTGGCTATCTTCATCTTCATAGTCAGAGTAGCTCGAGTAGCTATCATGTGGTTGGTATGGTCTGTTTCTGAATACGGGTTGTGGTAGAGGTTGTTGGAGTTGGGGTGGTGGTTGGTTCTGGTTTTGTGGAGGAGGCGGTTGGTTGTGATTTGGTGGAATTTGTGGTTGGTTAGAAAATAGTAGATCTGGTAGAGGTGGAATAGGTGGGTTTTGTTCCCCAACTTGATTAGGTTGTTGGTTTACCGGTTGGTTCTGTGACATTCTCATAGATGGACTGTCAAGCTTTTCAAGTATTGTTTGAACTGTTCTTGTAAGTTTTCTGTTAGCTCTTGCTGCTCTTTCTATTTCTGAATCAAAAAGCAACGGTGATGTTCTTCCTGAGCGCCAAGTATGCATAAAACTGTCTCTACACACGTAAGCATAAAACTTTTCAAGTATTGTTTGAACTGTTCTTGTAAGTTTTCTGTTAGCTCTTGCTGCTCTTTCTATTTCTGAATCAAAAAGCAACGGTGATGTTCTTCCTGAGCGCCAAGTATGCATAAAACTGTCTCTACACACGTAAGCACAAAAATTAGTAGCACTGAACAAAATAAATCAAAAATAGCACTTTGCGCACAAGTTCCTTGGCAACGGCGACATTTTGATCGTGGTGTCAAGGTCAATAAAAAATATTTATAAAATTCACTACTTAGCTACCTTAAACTGTAGATAGGGAAGTAGGGTTGTCGATCCACAGGGAACACGTGGAGAATGCTATTCAAGTTAAAACTATTCCATTACTACTAAAGTTCAAAACTTTATTAATTAAAAGACTTGGAATTATCAAAAGCACTTAAATTGAGTTGTAAACAACTGGAGAAAGACGACCACTCCGGCATTCAGATTCAGCAAAGCACACATATAGTTTCAGTTTCAAATCAGATCAAATATTACATAGACATAACCTTGTTTAAATTGTTTAACCCAACCACATAGTAATCAATTCAATCACAAAATCGGATTATTTTCGATGCAAGAAAACCAAGAAACGACGATAGATGCGATAAATTGAAAAATTCAGTTGTTAATAAGTCAAACACACAATTGAATTCAATGAACTTAAAAGGTTCACAAAACTTCAATCCAAACTGATCATCAACTAAAATCATACACATACAAGCAGAAATCATTTACCCGGAGGGATCACGAAAGCGTTTAGCCGCTCATGATTGTCGAAAACATTAAAGATCTAAACTTTAAACTTACAAGCATTCAAAACTAAGAACAATTGACCAAACAAGCTTTGGAATCGCCTTAGGAAAGCTCTAGGGCGGCAAGGAAGAAGGTCATTCGAGAATGGGAGTCACAATAGCTTTATAATTGAAATTAGGTCAAAATTGCCGTAATTAAGTTTCTTCGCGTGTCGCGAACATCCAGCCCCAGTTCTTCCGTGGCGCGAAGAGCAAAATCGTCGCGCGCCCTTCTCTGGTTTCTCGCGTGTTGCGAACTTCTTCATCAGGATCTTCGCGTGGCGCGAAGATCCAACTTTTCAGGATTTTGACTTTTTGCTTTGACTTTGACTTCTCTTCCTTTGACCTCTCAGACTTCATGCTTTCTTATCAATGACTCGTAAAGTTCCGCTCTTTAGCACATTTAACTTGTATCACACCAAACTACGAATACCACGTAAAACTGACTAGATAAATACAATTAAACTACTAAACTATACAAAAACCGACTCTTATACATGGGATATTTAACCCTACATCACCCGAGTGTTATTTAAGGAGAGAAGAGAAAGGATTTGGAAGGAAGTTAAAAAAATCGGTGTTCCAGAGTTTTTTTTTTTTGAGAGAAATGAAAGGAAAAAAAATGTTGTGTTCGAGAGTTTTTTTTTAGAGAAGTGAAAGGAAGAGAAGAGAAATGGAGGGGAGTTTTGGGCAAAAT
This sequence comes from Smallanthus sonchifolius, assembly GCA_023525975.1. Lineage (NCBI taxonomy): Eukaryota > Viridiplantae > Streptophyta > Magnoliopsida > Asterales > Asteraceae > Smallanthus > Smallanthus sonchifolius. The sequence goes on from CM042043.1 coordinate 27,136,446, forward strand.
ATCATCCTTCCAAATTGGAAAGAAGTGGAAAGAAAAGAAGGGAAGAGAAGAGGAGAGAAAGGAGAGGAAAGGAAAGGAAAGAAAGTCTTTCTCTTCTTTTCTCTTAGCTCGTTAAATGAAACTCGGAAACACAGCGTTAAGGTATAATAAAGAAGAACACTGGGATTATTTTTGTACTCAATATGCTCAAAAATATGGAAAAAATGTGGGTTAATTGTCTTTCAATCTTCTTTCATGGTGTTGTTGATGTGTTCTTACCGGTCACAAGTAACGTGGAGACTGAAACCCTTACACCGATCGATTGGCAAAATCATCTGCTTGCCGAAGTGATGAACAAGAAGAAGAGATTAGGGCAAGAAGTGGTGGTGGACACAAACCGACGATTTGGTGGTGAATATTGGCCGGCAATTTAGGGGTGGGTGAAGAATTAGGGTTCTTAGAGGCTAAACAAACCACCACCATCATCATACTTCGCTTTTCCGGCTATTTTTAGTGGCTGTCAAACTAGTATCGCTGATGACATACAACATACAAACCTCAAATCTTCATTATTTATAATTCTTAAATCTTCATTATTTCTTATTTCACCAATGGTTGATGACATACAACATACAAATATTCATAGAAACTGATGGTTTAAAATAAGATAGATTTATTCAACTCATGTAATACATGAGTTTCTAACCTAGTAAACATATATATAACTAAAAGCATTTCCATTTCATTCCTCATTCCCAACCCAGTACTCAACTTGTAATAAAATCACTCTAACACATTTCCCATCCTCATAACATTTGAAGGGAGAGCAACGTAGTCTCTCATATTTAAGGATTTACTATTATTCTCTTATATCTATTATTTTATATTTTGTGAGTGGATGTGAGTGTAGAAAGAGAAAAAAGAATAAAAAGTTATTGTTTGAATACATATAGATAAAAGAAAGAGAAAAATTTAGAAAATAATTTAATAAAATCACTGAAAAAATCACTATAACACAAATTAGCAAAATAGCATATACACATCACTGATTGTAGATTTCATATTTCTCAAACGTACAAGTCATCCAAACTACTTCACGGTTTCATTTTTTTATATAGGATTATTGGATTTTAATAATCTCACCTTTTACCAATTGGCTAATAATAATCCCACCTTTTACCAATTGGCTAATAATAATCTCAACTGAGAATATTGTTACCACCGGTCCCGACTTTCAAACTATTTTCTTACATTAGCCCCCCGTAAAAAAACTTAACGCCGTTAGATTTTATATGACGTGGACATCTGCAAACCGCCGGAAAGTCGAGCCAAGCTAGTAGTTAGGCCTAGTAGTTGGGATTATGTGACAAACCGGTAATTTTACCACAAAATTATTTAGATATAATTACACGAGACGATGCATATTAGACTAATTTTAATTAATTAGGCCTAGGTCTGGTAGAGTCCAACCACTACACAAATATATAGGAAATAATAGAGATTTACCAGACACATTGAACCCCATATCGCGTTGGTGAAAAACTAAGAAAATAAAAATTTAAACATCTCGAAACATATCTATATTTCTAATAGTAGGGAATACCCACCCGGATGAAAATAAAATCTAAACAGATGACACGGTCACGTATTTTATCCCGACTAATAAAGTTATATTATTTTGTTTATCCGACTTATTCCCGACACGTAACAACGAACGGAAAAACGATGACACGTGGATATTACACCGGACTGGAAGCGAGCGGATAATACTCCACACTACACACCCCTACCCTACCCCCCAACCCCACCCTGCTTTTCCTTTCGACCGAACTAGTCCCAAAGGAAAATCCCTTTTCTTGTGATAGTTTGACCTTGCAATGACCAAGTCCCAATGCTAGAGGCAGGATATGACCATTGGAACTCCACACTCACTCCACGTTCTTTACTATCGGCGCCTACCACCCTATGCCCATGCCCGTGCCCGTGCCGCCCATGCCCGTGCCCGTGCCGCCCATGCAAGCCTTGTCAACTCATGTTTTGTTCCCACTTTTCAATTACACAAGGGTTAATACACACCACCATAAGTCCCTATAAATGCAAGGCAAATCTCACTAGCTTGAAGCAACCACACGACCTCTTCCACTCTTTCTCTGATCCAGACAATTCACAGACATTGGAGTTTTATTTTCAAACTTACCATTCATAAAAATCAAACAATCTCATTCCCTTTTTGACTCTTCTGTTCAACGACCCAACAAAACAATATATTTGTTTTTTTTTCTTTGTTCAATACAAGTTTAAGAACACAAGGGAGGAACCTAGTGTTACCAAGTGCATCTCAAAGGGTCTCAAGTCTCCAATCACCGTCATTCCTTCTCTCTCGATTATTTACTTAAGCATTCGACTATTTTATTTTAACGTAAAACTAGTTGGTGATATAGTTCTAAAATGGTTATGCCCGGTTCGTATTTTAACTAACATATAAAAAAATACGTTAACATAAAAATGTAATAGTTAAAATCACAAGTTTGAAACCTTAAATATTATTTATGATCACTAATTTTACAAGGCATTATTAATATTAGTCACCATTTTATTATTATGGCATTTTAGTCATTAATATTATTAGTAATAATTATGATTTTTATTATAATTATTATTTTAAGGGTTTGACATTTAATATTATTTTAACATACAAAAAGAATGATAATATTTTATAAATTTTTTTTATAAAAGCATACATATATTTATATATTGTTTTGAGAATGAATAATATATATATATATGTATGTATGTATGTATGTATGTATGCATATATATGTATATATTTTTGAGTCAAATAAAAATAAATTTGAACAATAAAATAATATAATAATTACTTTACGACTTTTGTACATCTATTTTATAATAAATATATATTGTATATTTATTATCATAAAGAATGACTTAAACCGAAAACGGAATATTGACAACTAAGAGACCGAGCCATAATATTTATTAAATAAATATAACCACTTGAACGACAAGTTAAATCACCAACGGAGATCGGGTCGGATCCTTATAGATTATTATAAGGCAAGGGTCGAGACTTCAGGGTCTTAGTCAGGTGACCAATCCACACTTAAACAACTACATAGGACCTAAGATGTCTTAAATAATTTAGGGCACAGATAGGTCGGATACTTGTTGGACTTACTGCATACGTCATCACTCACCATCTCGTTAGATACGGTGAGTCTTCACGGCCCCATATTACAATGATTTAAATGATTTTAAACATACGGGAGAGAATACATAGCTCATATTAGGATACGAGTACACACACTGATTGTTACATGAGTACACAACTGTCATACTAAGTCCCCGGGAATACTATAATCGTTAGATGATTCAGACGTGGAACGCATGAATAGATCTATTTGGGTTGACACCCCCACCCGTGGTTAGTCGCGTTAACCTTGACTGGAGGTCAAAGCGGATGCATACTGTCCATTCACACACATACAATGTTTCATGACAGAACATTGGGCGGGGCTCACATCAATAACTCAGTCAAGTGACGGGTTAACTCACAAACATCAAGTGTCGGTTATCGTAGCTCATGGTAACGATGCTCATACATAAGTATTGTTTGATCAACAATGCTTTACACACTGGGAAATCTCGTAGTCCAAATGAAACATATTTTTCTGCTTACTTAAACTTGTGAACTCACCAACTTTATGTTGACGTTTTAGCATGTATTTCTCAGGTAACTAGAAACATGCTACATGGACATGCACGCATGTAGAACATCCTTTTGAAGTCAACTTGGTATAACCTAGGGACATCTAGGTCTTAGCCGACAAACTTGTTGTATGAAAGAACGTACACTTTGGATTTAAGTACGGTACCTTTGGCATGTAATATCTTGGAAACAATTTGTGTTTCCTTGTAACAACTAGGAATCTTTGATTATGAATGTTATTAGAAGTCGTTCAATGTAATCGAAGGCTATGAACACCTTGGATCATCACGCCCCGTGTTTCCGCCCTAGTTGGAGTGTGATACGGGGGAGAATACATATCTCACGCCCCGTTCAATGTAATCTTGAATTTTTGGTCGAAAAGTCTCATCTCAAGTTTTTGGTCGAAAAGTCTCATCTCAAGTTTTCAGTCGAAAAGTCTCATCTCAAGGTTTTTCGGTCGAAAAGTCTCCTCTACAGGTTTTTCGGTCAAAAAGTCTCCTCTACAAGTTTTTCGATCGAAAAGTCTGATCAAAGTCCTTTGATCGAAATCTCAAATTTTGTCCAAAATCCCTTCTGATCGAAATCTTACTTTTCGGTCGAAAAGTCCTGCCCGAATTCTCAAAGTTTTCGGTCGAAAAAAAAAGAGTTTTCTGACGGGAAAAACTTTCTTGTTCAAAATTTTAGAGGATGTTCGAAGCTATGTTTGGCGCTGATTTTGAAAAAAATGAGATAGTTAAAAAAATATAAAAAAGGATTTTTAATGGCTGACGAAGGGGGTGTGCATAAGGTCTTTGTAAATGGATTGGGGTATGTTCATCCAGATCTGTCTAAGGAAGATGTGAAAGGAAAAGCCAGGAAAGACCAATTAAAGAAAAGATATCAAGTATTTACACGCGCAGAAGGAGAATCTTTGGCTGAACAGTATCACAGATATGTGAAATTGATCAATGATCTAAAGAATGTTGATCTTGAATACGAAAAATCAGAAGTCATGGATAAATTTCTCAATGCTCAACCACAGGAATGAGAGATTTATAAACTTAATATCAGAAATAAAGGATTACATTTTAACTCATTAGAGGATTTGTGTGCAAAGCTATAGTTGTATGCACTCAAAGCTGATTAGAACAGAATAGTGATCAAAGGAGGATACGGTTATGATTTTCAAGGAAATTGTAAACATATAGAATCAGATTTGATTGCTGAAGCAGTGAAAGAGTCACAGAAACTTACAGCTTATTCTGAGCTGCTCAACGAAAATATGTGTTCTATGGAGTGTTTTAAGAAAATTGTTGATTACAAGAATTGAAATCAACTTCTGATGGATACATTGAAACATGCACATACTACAAATAAAATTCTAAAAGATCATGAGAAAGAGTATAAAAGGAAGATTGATGACTGTGTCAAAGAAAATTCTCATGTGAAGCTTCAGTTAAAGAGAAAGAATTATGAGATTCAACTGTTGATTGCTGAAAGAGAAACAAAAAAGAAATTGGTGATCGAAAAGATGGAAAAGATAGCAAATACAACAATTAAAGTTGATAAAATAAACATTTCTGGGAAAGTGGCTAGTGGAATCATGACAAAGTAACTTTTGGGCTTGGATATAAAGGAACTGGTGAAAACATTGAGGCTAAAGTTAATGATAAAGTGAATAGCGAGATGGGATACAAGAGTGTTTCTCCTCCATTTACTACAAATGAATTTTATTCACATATGCCTAAACCGTACATTCCAGAGCCATTTGTGCCAAATGTTTATCTTTCGTTAGAGCCAAAGATAAATTCCAAAGCAGATAAAGTTGAACTGAAGATTACAAGTGATCTTACTTCTGATGATGATTGTGTCAGTGACAAATCTGAAGATTTCTTTGAATGTGTGGATTATTTTGACAATAAGGGTGGCTTAGGGTTCAAGAAAGACAGTCCACTTAATGCTAATGCCATCCCGTTCGTTTCAAATAAATTTACTCCGCTCATGTTTGTTAAAGAGGGAGTAGAAACGTCAAAAGTTGTAGAACAGAAGTCTAAAGACAAGTCAGAATCTCGAAAGGGGCCTTATCAAAGACCATGTCCTGTGTTGAAGAAATGTTTCAGCTGTGGAAAGTAGGGTCATTTATCAAGAGATTGTGGTATTAAGAAACACAAGTCTTCCAAACAGAAGGTCGTTTCTCAACCTCAGAGAAAGTTTCAAGAGAAGGTTGTTAAAGTCTTTCATAGTTTGAAGACGTTTTGGACATACAATATGTCGACACGGAAACAAGATTGGAAAGATAAAGTTAAACCAAGACAAGTTTGGAGAGTTAAAGATTCGAGTTCAAGATCTAACTTTGATGATGCAAAGTGTATGGGGGAGCTTGGCAGAATTCTTGTGTTTTGATATGAAATGGCCTAGGGGGAGATTGTTGGAACTATTTTTAGGCCATCGCATATAAAACAGTCTGAAGACGGAAGAATTCTTTGAAGTTAAAAGATTTTGACCGAAATCTTTTAGTTTTCGGACGAATTCTTTTCTTTGTCTTCTTAGTATAAATACTTGTATAGTTTGAAAGCTTTGTAAGGGACTTGATTGCAATATCAATATTCTTGGGAGAGTTTCACCTTTAACTATGTGTTTTTTATCCAATCTCGTATCTTGATTATCCTACTCGATTCTCGTTTCTATCAATCGATTGCTTGATTTGCTAGAATAAACGGTTTTCACACACATTAATTCTAGATGATCCTGTTGTGTGAGCTACATCTAAGATAGGACAGTCGGCACATTATTAATTTTAAGTCAGTGAATCATAGAAAGTAAAGTGCATTACATATCATACCTTTCATTTAGACTTGACCTACAGTAACTATAGGTATATGTGTAGTATACCTATAAACTTATATACATAATGTATCTACCTACGTTATGTCATCGCCAACTTCGCAAGCGATCCTCTTCTAAAGACACAATGAGGACGAAACATCAAAACTCTTCGATAACAGTTCCTTTCCCGATAGTAGTAGGAATCAAACTTTGACTTCTAATCCTCCATGTCTGAAAGGAGAATACAATTGGAAGTCATGCTAGTGAAGCAAACAAGGTTTATATAGTAAACCATCATACCATCCAAACGCGTCTTTGGTAAGACAACACTACCACCATAGTTTCATACATGGAGCAGAAATGGTGACACATCTAGAAATACACACAAGTTGGAACACGCACACATAGTACTCACCTCTACTATCATCTGGAAATGATGGAACGCATAACCGACAAGAAGGACATGACCGACCATGAGTTGTTGGCAACTCAAGAGATGGTCGTTAGACAAGAATATACACATAATGGAGTAAGGACTTGGTCTTGTACAACCTAGTGGCCCTGAGCAATGCTATATGCTGTCGGGATTAGCATGGACACTCGACGAACGAAGTCCATATTCTTTCTACCTTAGCCTATCTGTAGACCAAACACATATCTTTAGGCTTGCACCATATTGAGTCTAAACATTAGGGTTACACTCCCATTGTCCATTAGACTATGTTGATAGTCTTATGTCGTGGTTACCCAAGAAACTTCATACCAGACTAGGCATATTGGTAGTTGAAATCATTGAAGCAAAGGTTCTTCAAGGTACAAACGAGGGTATAATAGACTTAAATCTATTACTACATCATCCCAGTGCCCAATACGACATGGGCACTATTACGTTAACATACCTAGAGAATATGTCGTCCCCCCAAGGAACAAATGAACCTGACCCGGAGGACGAGTTGTCATCCATGAATCCACTCGTCATACAAGGAATGATAGATGAGCTTGCTACCCTTAGTACTCAAATCACTGAATCGGAACAACATCAAATGGTGACTAGTAAACCCCCTACTTGTACGTACCAGAGAGTACGTTCCTATGAAACCTTTCTATCCTATAAACCAAAGGACTTTCATGGAATGAAAGGAATCACTAAAACCCCCAAATAGGTAAGATACGATTATCAACATCAAGGGATGTTCTAACAACCAACAAGTGAGGTACACTACTCGTTCACTTCTAGGTGAAGCTTTAGCGTGGAGGAATGCTCAAATACAAACTCGAGGCATAAAAAATTTCATGTCTTGGGATGAGTTCGATACTCTACACATTAAAGGATCCTACCCTGAGATTGAAATACAGCCAAAAGTTATGGAATCTAAATCGTGATTGATGACAAACATCAAGCATAATCAAGCCGGTTCGACAAACTATTAAGTCTACTACCACCCATGGTGACCTCGGAAATCAAGAAGGTCAATCAGTATATCATGGACTTGAATCCTCAGATTCATAGTACAGTCCTGACTGTTGAAGCTACCGCCCTGGTAGACACCATTCTAATGGCTTGAGACCTAACAGATGAGTTGTTGAAAACTAGAGCTTTAGTTAAGTATGGAGTAAGCAAAAAGGACTGGTCAATGAGAAGACTCGGAATGACAAGAAGCAAAAGACAACGCAAAATTACGAGGCTGTTGTACACAAGATGAAACATTAGGCCATAGTTAAAGTATAACAAATGCAGCTATCGTCATTTTAGGAATTGCACTAGCTATGCTAGAAGGCAGAGCACATGGAGGGACAGTGAAAGAGAGAATGCTTTGAGTGCGACATCACCGATCATCTCAAGCACATGTACCCGAGGCTAAACCAGGAACCATAAATTACAGATTAAGCTAAAAACAAAAACCACTACCTTTTGAATGTGGACTATATCTTATGTTGGAGATTATTGATTAGGATTAGTACTTGAATCAATGATGGGATACATGAGATGTTTGGTACTCTCAATATACACATGAATCGTTTGACATTGGAGTCGATATTTATATTCAACCAAGTTGAGTTCATGACTAGCCAAGAGCCTAGGATACCTACAATTGTCAAACTAGGGGTTGACAAACCCGGGAGACGAATCAAAGTCACGTGTCATGAAAAGATCGTTCAAATCCTTCTATCGAACGGTAAGACACTAGAGACTAAACAAAAGTATTCAGAACAAGTTTGAAGAACCACCTTGTGTAAGGACTCTGAAATGCTTAAGGAAGCACAGTCAAGTTTAATAAACAACTCAAGGAGAAACGGGTACACGACATTCTCGTTACACAAGATTAACTAGAGGCGTTGTTAAGGAATTGTCAAAACTTCCCCCTAGCACTTAGTAACTACTGAAATGCAAAGATTGCCCAACCAGTTACTAGAACTACTAGTCTAGGGATACATATTTCAAGAAGGATTATTTGTTTAGACTTTAGAGTCAACACAAGTTAACTAGAAAAGAACCAGTACTCTCTCCTAAGAGTCGACAATCAGCAGATAGACTTTAAGGATCGATTTAGATCAACCTTAAGCTAAGATGCCATCAAATGAGAACTCAGTAGAGCGTCATAACAAAGATAGTCCTTAGGAATCGATAATGAAACTACAAATTTCTAGTGACGTTTGAATTAATCAACGCACTTGCAGTGTTTACATACTTTAAGGAATCAAGTTGTAAACCCTATTTGGATAAGTCGATGACATTATGACTAGTCAAGACAGGAAGATCTTGAACACCTTCGTAAATTACTTTTAGAAGTTTTCGCAATGGAGAAATTTTGTGCTAAAGTCTCTAAGTGCAAACCTCGACTTCAAGAAATGCCTTTTCTTGGTGTGGGAACGAGAGACATTCACGTAAATCAATGAAAATGGTAGAAAATAGTTGAGAGACCCACGGAGAATGAAAAATCTTTTAAGTTGGTTGGCTTTTACCAATAATACATGAGAATTTTTCAGAATTTAGACGTCACTGGTAGTGATTTAGTAGAAAGATAAACAAAAGATAACACTCCAGTTTACTAAAACATGAGTGATCTCATACACAAGATTCACTTCACCCCAATAGAAAGCAACCGATTACATCGCGTAATAAGACTCATCACGTTAAGGTATCGATTATGTATCAAGACAATAGGACATTGACATTGCCATTGTGCTTCGTCAAGTCTTAGTAGAAGAAGAGAACAACACTACCCCTAGTTTGAAAATTTTGGAACCATAGCCTTGTAGACTTAAGATTTAGAGACATTGTTGAATGTCTCATTATCACCGACAACGAGGGTCTCCGATATAGCCCCGAGTAGGAAATACTCATTTCAAGTCAGAATGGAAAAGGAAAATCATTCCGTGAATATGAATGGGAAATTCATTATCATCTTAAATGAAACCGATGTAGTACCCAACGCATTAAGCAGTAGGGAAATAGTTAAACACCATCAAAGGACATACGTTAAAGGTATTAGTCCTAAAAGATTAATGCACTGAAGGGACAACAAAGGATACTAAGAATGGATTCTTGGTGGAGAAGAATCAAAATGGGAATCTAAGTGCTGAAGTTTTCTAATCCAAAATCAGGACATGGATTCACGACACAGGCGTTTTAGAAAAATCAAGTTTGGTTATAGCACGAGTCTAAGTACTCCGTCCTGTAGGAATGGACGAAATGTACAAAGACATTAAGGAATTCTACTAAGTATAAAGAAAGGAATTGATTTATACGTCGAGATTTGCATAACCGGTGCTGAAAGCACATCAAAACATCAGAAACCATGTGGGTTATCATGAATCGATTAACCAGAAGTCGGTATACTATCGTCCTAAATGAAAGATTTCAAAACTAGAAGAGTCGACTAGACTGTATGTTAGAGTATTAGCTAGATCTAAGATACATGCTCATTATCCATGATAATGATATACATCTTACTTCTAATAGATGGAAGAAAGTCATAAGAACACGCTTGTGAGTGAGCATCTCTAAATATTCTCTGACAAATGGTCAAAGAGAAAGAATGATTCAAACCATTGAGGATACTCACGAGACTTCTAAAGAAAAGCCTAATAGGAGCGAAAATACTCGGCTACCACAAAATTGAATATCATGCAATAGCAAATTGCACACTATACAAAGTTATATTGATGAAAACGTTAATCCTCACATAATGGACTAAGTTAGGAATAACCAACTTAGCACTTCGGAAACCATTTAAGGATTGATCAGTGAAACTCCTGGAGTAGGTGACACGGTTAAACAATCAAAGTAGCCAGGGAAATCATAATGACTACCATAAGGAAACCTCTATAACTTCAAGTTCCTTTTAGAAAGAACGAGAAACCGCCCTAAGATACGTTGGAACAATTAAGATTCTGGATAGAATCGGTTCCGTGGCACATAAATTCAAGTTACCTCAGGAAACTCGGCAGCTTGCATGACATAAATTATACATAGGGCAAGGAACGATTGTCTAAAGACTCGTTACCTATACTACTAAAGGAAATTCACTTCAACGACCATCTTCACATTGACAAAGAAGGCAATAATAGTTCTTGAGACAAGGCATTAAGGGAATTAATGTATAAGAGAAGTGTGAACTTCAGAAGTAAGAACGCAAAACCTTGGAATTCCAAGTTGGAGACAATGTGGTATTACAAGTCTCGCCTTGGAAAGGGGTTATTGGATTTGGGAAATGAGGTAAACTCAATCCCAGATACAACGGACCGTTTGAAATCTTAGCAAGAAAAGGTCATGTGGCTTACCGTCTTAAGACACCCCAATAACTCAGTGGTGTACACGACACATTCCATGTGAAGTGTTTATTAGACGAAACGCTTGTTATACCACTTGAGGAGATTCAAGTTGACGACAAACTCCACTTTGTGGAACAACTGTAGAAATCATGGATCCGGAAATTAAGAAACTGAAACGAGGTCACATCCCCATGGTGAAAGTCAGATGGAACTTTAAACGAGGACCAGAATTCACTTAGAGACGCAAAAACCAAGCGAGACTTAAGTATCCCCAGTTGTTCAACAATGCACCAGTTACAGACAACACCCACTTAATTTCGGGACGAAATTCTTCTAACCGGGGGAGGATGTGACAACTGGTAAATTTACCACAAAATTATATAGATATAATTACACGAGACGATGCATATTAGACTAATTTTAATTAATTAGGCCTAACCCGGTCCAGTAGAGTCCAACCACTACACAAATACACAAGAAATAATAGAGATTTCCTAGACACATCGAATCCCATATCGCGTTGGTGATAAACTAAGAAAATAAAAATTTAAACATCTCGAAACATCTCTCTATTTCTAATAGTAGGGAATACCCACCCGGATGAAAATAAAATCTAAACATATGACACGGTCACGTATTTTATCCGGACAAATAAAGTTATATTATTTTGTTTATCCGACTTATTCCCGACACGTAACAACCAACGGAAAAACGACGACATACGGATATTACACCGGACTGGAAGCGAGCGGGTAATACTCTACACACCCCTACCCTACCCCCCAACCCCACCCCACCCTGCTTTTCCTTTCGGCCGAACTAGTCCCAAAGGAAAATCCCTTTTCTTGTGATAGTTTGACCTTGCAATGACCAAGTCCCAATGCTAGAGTCATGATATGACCATTGCAACTCCACACTCACTCCACGTTCTTTAATTTCGGTGCCTACCACCCCATGCCCATGCCCATGCCTCCCATGCAAGCCTTGTCAACTCATGTTTTGTTCTCACTTTTCAATTACACAAGGATTAATACACACCACCATAAGTCCTTATAAATGCAAGGCAAATCTCACTAGCTTGAAGCAACTACACAACCTCTTCCACTCTTTCTCTAATCCTGGCAATTCACAGACATTGGAGTTTTATTTTCAAACTTACCACTCAAAAAAATCAAACAATCTCATTCCCTTTTTGACTCTTCTATCCAACGACCCAACAAAACAATATATTTGTTTTGTTTTCTTTGTTCAGTACAAGTTTAAGAACACAAGGGAGGAACCTAGTGTTGCCAAGTGCATCTCAAAGGGTTTCAAGTCTCCAATCACTGTCATTCCTTCTCTCTCGACTATTTACGTAAGCATTCGCCTATTTTATTTTAACGTAAAACTACTTGGTGATATAGTTCTAAAATGGTTATACCCGGTTCGTATTTTAACTAACGTAAAAAAAAATACGTTAACATAAAAATGTGATAGTTAAAACCACAGAAACCTTAAATATTATTTATGATGACTAATTTTACAAGGCATTATTAATATTAGTCATCATTTTATTTTTATGGCATTTTAGTCATTAATATTATTAGTAATAATTATGATTTTTATTATAATTATTATTATAAGGGTTTGACATTTAATATTATTTTAACATACAAAAAGAATGATAATATTTTATAAATTTTTTTTATAAAAGCATACATATATTTATATATTGTTTTGAGAAGGAATAATATATATATATATATATATGCATATATATGTATATATTTTTGAGTCAAATAAAAATAAATTTGAACAATAAAATAATATAATAATTACTTTACAACTTTTGTACATCTATTGTATAATAAATATATATTGTATATTTATTATAAAAAATAATGACTTAAACCGAAAATGGAATATTGACAACTAAGAGACCGAGCCATAATATTTATTAAATAAATATGACCATTTGAACGACAAGTTATATCATTAACGGAGATCGGTTCGGAACCTTGTAGATTGTTATAAGGTAAGGGTCGAGACTTTAGGGTATTGGCCAGGTGACCAATCCACACTTAAACGACTACATAGGACCTAAGGTGTTTTAAATAATTTAGGGCACGGATAGGTCGGATACTTGTTGGACTTACTGCATACATCATCAATCACCATCTCGTTGGATACGGTGAGTCTTCACGGCCCCATTTTACAATGATTTTAAACATACGAGGGAGAATACATTGCTGGATACGAGTACACACACTGATTGTTACATGAGTACACAACTGTCATACTAAGTCCTCGGGAATACTATAACCGTTAGCTGATTCAGACGTGGAACGCATGAATAGATCTATTTGGGTTGACACCCCCACCCGTGGTTAGTCGCGCTAACCTTGACTGGAGGTCAAAGCGGGTGCATACTGTCCATTCACACACATACAATGTTTCATGACAGAACATTGGGCGGGGCTCACATCAATAACTCAGTCAAGTGACGGGTTAACTCACAAACATCAAATGTCGGTTATCGTAGCTCATGGTAACGATGCTCATACATAAGTATTGTTTGATCAACAATGCTTTACACACTGGGAAATCTCGTAGTCCAAATGAAACATATTTTTCTGCTTACCTAAACCTGTGAACTCACCAACTTTATGTTGACGTTTTAGCATGTATTTCTCAGGTAACTAGAAACATGCTACATGGACATGCACGCATGTAGAACATCCTTTTGAAGTCAACTCGGTATAACCTAGGGACATCTAGGTCTTAGCCGACAAACTTGTATGAAAAAACGTACACTTTGGATTTAAGTATGGTACCTTTGGCATGTAATATCTTGGAAACAATTTGTGTTTCCTTGTAACAACTTAAAATATTTGATTATGAATGTTATTAGAAGTCGTTCAATGTAATCGAAGGCTATGAACACCGTGGATCATCACGCCCGTGTTTCCGCCCTAGTCGGGGTGTGACAGATTATTATTGGCCAATTGGTAAAAGGTGAGATTATTAAACTCCAATAATCCTATATAAAAAAACGAAACCGTGAAGTAGCTTGGATGACTTGTACGTTTGTGAAATGTGAAATCTGAAATCAATAATCTGTATATGTTATTTTGCTAATCTGTGTATAATTTGGAGTTCTACAATCTGGTAATCGGTGTACTCTAGTTATTCTTAAATTGGTTAATTTGTTCATCTGTAGTATTTTGACCTAGAATCTGTTAAGTATGTTCGTATGAGATCTTTTAAGTAATCAACTAATCTAAGACCTATTAAATAATTTGCTGTTTTGATATATGTTAAGTAATATGCTAGTATGACATCTGTTAAGTAATCTGCTAATATCAGAGTTGCATATTAATCTAATAATCCGAGCTCTGTTAAGTACTCTGTTAACAGAAGATTTGTTAAGTAATATGCTAATCTGAAATAGGGTAATCATCTAATATTATACTCTTTTAATATTTAATTCGTTAATATGTAATTAAGTAAGTGTAAATTGGAAATTCGTAAGCCTTTGTACCTGGAATCTGAAATCCGTTCATTAATACCTTAATATGTCCATATGCAATCTTATTCTAGGACCCGTTAATCTAGATATATGTTCTTTTAATATGTTCATTTAAAACTAATAATATGCTATTATGGAATTGAAAATTTCGTAACTGTACAAGTCTGTTATTTTGTACCTATGTTTAATATGTTGTGTTACATTATATACATGTGTGTACATATATATAACAGTTGTATTCGTTACAGTATTCATGTCAGCTCCCTTTTAAAATGTTTACTAAACACTCACTCAGCCGTATTGTTTCGTACGTCGTAGGTACTCAATGTTATTTCAAAATACTGGGAAGAGTGCATTATACGAGAGATCAAAAATGATGAAAAGAAGATGGAAGGTCAAGATAATAATAGATGCAGATGAGAGTAGTTATTTTTTTTTACATTTGTATATCTATTAAGTTTAATGTTGTATTTAATTAACATTTAACTATCTTTGATTTTTTAAAGGTGACACGTCAGCCTTATCTTGACGGGGTGTTTTGGTAAGTATGTTTGTATAATTATTCTATTTAAGTCTACTTAAAAAAAAATAATTACTAAATACTAACCACGTTTCATATATGTTATATTTAAATAACTTAATTTTAAGAAAAAAAAATAACATTTATAAAATGTTTCACTAGAACATTAACTTAACTTTGGATTTTATAGTTAAAAAAAAACTGAGTGACTTTGTTAGAAACATATTAAAACTTGATCATCATTTAATGATTTTATCCCTGTTTTTTCTTTCTAATAAAGTAACTTTAAAAGTTTTATTCATTTGAACACTATGAGTAACCTTCTAAAATTTTACTAATTTATACGTTAAAAATCAATCATCCATGGAAACATGTGTTGCATTCAGTCTACTTATTTAGAAAGTCTCATCAATTAGATTATGCCCAAACAAAAATGAAATGAAACAATAAAGAGCGACATTTAGGGTTTGTTAACAAGATTTTGATTATAAAATTGTGAAAGATAGGCCAGTGCTTCTGAGTTATTGTTGCATACTTTCCAAAGTGATGAAACCTCTCCTTTGGAGAGAGTCCCCCAGTCTTCACATACATCCAGAAACTCTAATAGCTTTGAATAGAAAGAGTCATAATTCATCAAAATAAAGGGGACCGGGAGTGCCGAACCAATTCTCTCTAACTGAATCAGTGCAAGAATTTCGAAAGCCTCGTCTAGGGTTCCAATCCCTCCTGGCAAAACTATGACCCCCGTTTTGTCCCGGTTTCTAGTTCTAACTGCAGCATCAACTAACCCGTGTTTTCTTGCAGAAAAGAACCTACACACACGGTCTGTTTAATTTAGTCATTGTGGATGGAAATGAGTAGGGGTAGCAGTTCCTGACATGACCAAGAAATAATCAGGTTTTGAGTTGTCATGTCTGATCCGTTTAACAAACAAGTCGTGTTTGGTTGAGTTTTTTAATTAAATGGGTCGTGTTCAGGTTGACAGGTTTAACCCTTCACCCGTTTAATCAAACAGGTCAACCGTTTCACCATTTACTACAACCCGCCAACCCGTTTAACATGTTTACAGCTTGATTACAACTTGTTTGACTCGTTTAGATATATAGGTTAAACAGGTCGTGTTCGGAATACACGATTTAAGTGTGTCCGGGACAGGGTTGATGTCTTTGACACAAATAAATATACGCGTCGTGTTCGAGTTCAAGGATTCAACCTGCCAACCAGACACAATTGCCACCCGTATAAATGAGTGATTTAAACCAGAAATTATCATTCACCTGCATGTAAGGTAAGTGTGAGAAGGAAGATATGGATGGAAATTAGTTGATGTCCATTCATTAGCCTCTTTACCAATCTTGAATCCACCAACTGGTTTTCCTGCTTGAAGAGCACCTTGAGTGGCAGCGTCCATGAGCCCGGGTCCAGCCCCTGACCATGAAGTACACCCCAAGAGGTTCGCCACCTTTAAGAACAACAAAATCGAATATCTTGAAACGCTTTGTAAATAAAACTTTCAAAAAAGGCTTTTTGCATATGTATTTGGAAATCTTACCTCTCTCGCCAATTCTTGTGTTTGGATGTAATGCTCGTGCCCGGGCCCCATTCTCGAAGAACCCAAGTACACGACTCCTCTACCAAGTCTTCGTATTAGCTCGTAGCACATTTCTATCTCTTTCTTCACCTTCGTTCATACACAACACTTAATGAATGATGATTTCAAAGAATGTAAAGCAAGGAGGCTAAATATGAATAATCAAACTTAGTTGAATGCAATCCACAAATACTTCTTGGTTTATGAAATTGAAGATTTGGGCAAAATCTAACCAAAAACCTTTGCAATATGTGATGTTTAAATTAATTGAAATTAAACATTCCAAATTAAAAATTAAGTATGAACAAGCATTACTTACAGTAATACTACATATTGGGGAAGATATCTATAAGAAATACATGTTCAATTTAATAATCTATTAGTCATCAATCAACATGGAACTACATAAATGGCTGAAGACGGGTGACTGGGATTCTAGGTTATAAAGCCCAATCGAAGAAAGAAGTTGATGATATGAAATGGTCGTACCTCAGTGGAGCTGGTTCTTTCATCGATTTTGGAATACGAAACCCTAAGTGGTTTATGCGGGTTTGAAAAATGGTTTGCGTCTTTAGCACAGCAAAGAATCCTAGAAACCCTTGGACGAGGTGAGTGCAAGTTCAATGGCTGATTAAGAAGCCCTAGAGAAGATGGGAACCCCATTGTCAAAAATGGATTGCTGATCGAAACTCTGTTTTCAACCACCAAAGCTCGAATCGAGAATAACGAAACGAAGTGGAAAGAAGAATTTGATGGATTTAGAGAAATGCATTCTAAAATGTTACTTTACTTATCCCGTTCTTTATATTTTGTATCATTTTTCTTATAATTATACTAAAAAACACTAATTTTTTCTACCTTTTATCTCTATTTTTCTCTCTCCTTATACTAATCCTTATACTTATAAGGATAAGGATAAAGAGATAAAAAAGTAGAGATAAAAGGTAGAAAAAATAGTGTTTTTTAGTTAATTATAAGGATAAAGATACGGAATATAAAGAACGGGCTGAGAATGCTCTTATAAGTTTAAAAACAAAGTTAATTTATATCTTTTTTTTTCTCATTAGTTTCCTTTTTCTTGAGTAAACTTCGTTTTTAGTCCCTGTAGTTTGGGCTAATTCTCGTTTTTAGTCCAATAGTTTAAAAATCTCCATTTACATTCAATAGTTTGATCATTTGTCTCAATTTTAACCAATCTACTAACCTCCATCCATTTATTCTGTTAAGTTAAGTTGAAAAGACGAAAATGCCCCTATTTTATAAAGGATCATTTATGTAACTAACTGTACTTTAGGGTTGATTATGTAAGTTAAAAATATTAAAAAAAAAACAAAATAAATAAAAACAAAAATATTAATAAAACCCCCTTCTTCAACACACACCATGTCATCCCCTCTCCGACGATGAAAACCGACGATTACATCCTCATCTCCGACGACAGAAATCAACAAATCACCACCACCATATGAAGCTGCCAATGTCAAATCAGAACTCACTGGAATCCCAACGATCATCTGCTCCCCCTCTCGATATGCCCTAAACTCACCTGAATTAGTCGTTTTCCTTTTCTACTTCTCCGTTGAGCACACTTGCCCTCTCGACCTTTGTTTCCCACTTTAAACCCTAATCTAATTCAAATCTAAATGAAACAACCAACAATGGTGGTAAAACGACTGTGAGCGGTGGTCCAGATTAACCCCTTTTTTTATTTTCTATGAGAGGAACTTGTTTTTGCAGAACCCATTTAATCGAGGCCCCAAATCCATAGGGAAACCAGATGGGTCAAGCCACCACCATCACATGTTGCGTTATTCTTGCTTCATCATCGATTTTTGTGGTGGTGGGTGAGCGGTGGTGGAAAGGAAACGACGGTGGCTGTGAAGTGGTGGTGAATCGTCGATGGTGGCTGTGAAGTGGTGGGTTGAGTGAATGTCTGAGGTAGGGCCTTCTATGCCAACGTAATGGGGCCGGAAGACGGACGACCTAGACCTGAGACGACCCTTTTGATCTAAATGGTTTGTTGGGCCTAAGTCCTTCTACGGTTGAAATTAGACCGAAGATGAGGTGGTATTGGGTTAATAGATGGCGATGGGAGGGAGGAGGCAGAGAGATGGCTCAAAGGGAGGTCGATTTTAGGGTTTTTATTGGAGAAGAAAAATAGGTATGGGTGATTATAATAATTTTTCATCTTAACTTAACAAGAATAAATGGATGGAGGTTAGTGGATTGATTAAAAATGAGACAAATGATCAAACTATTGGATGTAAATGGAAAATTTTAAACTATTGGACTAAAAGCGAGAATTGGTCCAAACCATAGGGACTAAAACGGGAGTTTACTCTTTTTTTTCTTTTATTCATTAAACTCGGATACACAGCGTTAACGTGTACGGGTTTGATGGAGTAACTTTCTTTTATAAACAGGTTTACAATATGTTAAGAAATAAACTTTCTTAGGCCTTAGCAGTCAATATATTCCTTCGGTTTATTCATGTTAATATATTATAGCCACGAGATATCCTATGCCTAGGGAATCTATATATCCTTTCGGCATGCTCATATGCCTAAAATATAATTATTCCTCACCTGAAAATGTTTGAAAATAATACGTCAGCAATAAGCTGGTGAATAACGTTTATATGACACAAATCATTTTAGACATGCATCATATTAAATTGTTTAAGCATAGTTGGAATTAGTAATCTACACATTAAGAATAACTATTGTATACACTGGCATAAGAATTCAAGTAATCCGCAACTTTAAGATACACTACTATCGATTTCTTTAACTATTTTACGCCTCTGGAATATTGCTTTATTTATGCCAGACCCATAGATCATAATTATCTTGCGTGTATTATTAGATCAAATTATACGTATACTTTATAGTTGAGTGCCTTTTTATAGACTACGTTCTATGTTTTAAACATTTAATATTTTGCATGCGGGTTTTGAATATAACAAAACATTTAATAACTTCTAAAAAAATAAATGTATTCACCTTAGCAGTATAACGGCTTTATACTGAGATCCTTGGATATAAAAAGAGAGTATAACAAGGTAGGGTTTAATAATATATATATATATATATATATATATATGGTTCAAAAGTTGATGTGAATTAAGTTCTTTTATTTATGCCCCTTTTATAGTGATTTTTTTTCCGTAATGGTTAAGCAAACATATAGACTAGGGTTAAAAGATGGCATTCATGGGGTGGTAATCCTTAGGGGTGAGCAAAAATATCCGTATCCGGAATTCCGAATGAAAAACCTGAAATTCCGAACCCGAATTATCCGAAAATTCGGATATCCAAATTTCGGATATTTAAATTTTCGGATTCGGATTCGAATATCCTAAGAGTCAAAACCCTAAGCTAGGAGGTGAAGAAGCTACAGGAGAAAGTGATAAAACAAGATGGAGTTATAGAAGGGTTAAAGACAGAATTGAGTGAAAGCAAGGAGGAAGTGAAAGATATTAAACTTGAAGTTAGTGGTCTGCACACTCAGCTAGATGTTCAGCAGACCCAACTTGAAACTCAGCAGAAGCTTATTTCTCAACTACAACAAGATTTCAAAGATCTATCAAACCTTGTTGAGCAACTCAAGGCTTCCCTAGTTAAGCCTCTTGTAAGACCCCAACCTGGGCATCCTACAGTTGGTTCTCATAACGAGTCATTCTCTTTTAAAAACACATTTATTACCAATCAATCTACAACGGAAGTCTTTCTAAATTATTTTATTACTATTTAATGATATTAAATTACCTCACGCATGTCTACACACCAATCCGAGTAACACCGCTCCCAAGCCAAGATACGTCAATGCTACGCTTACCTGCAAAACAATCTAACGTACACACAAAGTCAGCTACGCTGAGTGAGTTCTAATAGTTTAATTTGAACAAAACCATCACGTCATATTCATCAGTTTATTCTACTCCGGACCTTCCGGTCCTTAACACAATAGTTTTATAATTAATTAACGAATAGTTAGCCCCCGGTTATCCCACGACATCCCATAACCGTTCATCACCCGAGACTCAGCTCCTCGTACCGCCGATAATTAATAAAAACCTTACCGTCTCGTAGATATAGACTTAACTTACTATACTAATAACTCATACCCAAGGATAAGTATTAACTCAACACGTGGTTAACACAACAGACTCCAGACATTAACAGACCCGACCTTAACCAAGGCTCTCACAATTTACTGACACGACGCTTATTCACGTCACGTTACAATCTTGACAAAACGGTCAAACTAACTCTATATACCATTATAATATCATCTACAAGTCACCCTAACATTACCACATGAATATCACCACATGCATAATCAATATAACTCAATGTTTGCATGCAATACTATACATATATAAATACCCATGTAAACACATACCTCGTCACTCCACCCTCGTCAGGGCGTTCAACACACCCCCGAGCTCATCATTAACCTGTTAACTAAATGTCACCGTTGGTGAATTCCCAAAGGACCTCATCCTTCACAATCCTGTTTGTTGTGCCATAATGACAACGATGCAAACCCGAAACATAAATATAAACACATAATAGCACACATCATTTACATGACTCATTAACTACACCTCCACCTCACACATGACACTAGAACAACATATACTCTACATTAAATCATAAACATTTAGCTTAAGCCCGACTCCCCCTGATCAACACTTAACACGTCACACACTCATAACTCGTAACTCTAGCTATCACATTACTATGGACACACGATAGACCCTACGATTCCTTAATACCTATTTTATTTCAAAAACACATCGGATCAGAACCCGGACCCTTAACATGATTAAATATGTTAACACCTCTTGAAAGTATGTACGATAGCCCCAAAACAATAAAACATTAAAAGACGGGGATTAGAAACTCACTGGATATGTTGATCCTCAGTCCTTGTTCCACAACTCGTTCGATAACGCTCAAATCCGAACCTGCCAAATGCATGACCACTTGGTCAGTTACGTCCCAAGCATACGTCAAACAGAACATAATACAACTAAACTTCGATGCTTGACTCGTCAATCCAATATCTCTTCCCTGCGAGACCCTCGTCTCACGGGTTCATGTAATATATAGTCCCCCCGTCCTTAAACGAACTTGCATACGTGAGTCCCTGCTTGCATGCATGCACACGTAAGTGGCACGAAACCCTAGCTCTAGAACACACGCACATCCAGGTCGGTTTCCTCTTGCATATGCACATAATTACTCCATGCGAACCCTACTTGGGAAAGGGTAAAGACGAGTCTTCCGTCCACACCTGTCGTGTACCGCTTAGCTGACCACCACCTTGAGTCACCACCACTGTCACCCGCTTGTATCATCGATTCCTTTCCTTGTTGCCATCGATCTCCCAGACCAACTCGAAACCATCACCTTTTTCTTCATTTGCAACCCTAGTCGCTCACCACGACTGTCGTCGGAATCCACCACCACCGCCATCATGCCCGTGCTTCGTCCCCAGCGTTCATTCCGCTCCTGCCTCTGACAGGCCAGCCACATCGCCGCGCTGCAATGGCGGCCTTGGCTGTTGCCTGCTCCTCCTCACGCCACTATGGTTGCCACCTCCACACCCTACCTTCTACGCTACTACTCAACCCCCTGCTACACTCGTGAAGCCACCTCAGTCGATCGCCTCCACCGGCCTTGTCTCCTTTCCGGGTGCCTTGAACAAGAACCTAAACCTTTTTCTGGTGTACATGTGTAACCATAACAAAATAAAGGAAAACAAACAAGAACAAAACCCTAATCTTGATTGTGAAAGTAACTAAACACGTGAATGGCGAAACGATGGAAATAGGTGTTACCTGCTCACGTTCTGGAGTCGCCTTACCGGACTACCACCTCGTCGCCGTCCTCCTCCCATTGCGGGTTCTGCCCAGCCGTCGCACACCACCCCCAAGCCGATTATGGATTAGGTTTTTAGGTTAAGGTGTATTAATACCCTTGAAAGTTCCTATCAGGTCCTCCTAAATCGCTTAACGCGTTTCTCAACTGAAGTTTTAAATAATGACTAACCGGGTCCTCTTATTTTGATAAACCGAGCTTTACGTGAAACCTTTATTTAAAAGACTAACTGTGACATTCCCGGTAGTTAAATGCACCTCATATTAAAAATCCTTTCGGTCTCTACTCATTTAATGCAAGTTCGGGTCGCCCACTAGCCCGAACTACTAGTTTAAAATTTCCGGGATGTTACAAGTCTACCCTCCTTAAAAGAGGATTCGTCCTCGAATCCTGCATCGGTACAGTCCATCATTACCTTCCACCTGTTTCAACTGGTGCATCAGAATTCCTTTTTGTCATTCTCTTCCTTCGTGCTCATCATCAATGTACTTTGCTCTACATCTCGGCCTTCGCCCTGGGTGTTCAAAGGATTCCTCTCCATTGCCCGCCTTCAACTTTGAGACTCGTAGGTTTGACTTATACATCCCATAATTACTGGTTCTTTCAAATTTCACTTTGAAGGCACGATATCACCCATTGCCTGCTCACTTAACACTTTTTTCCCTTGAGCTCATAAGCACATTACTCCATGTTTCTAGTATAATCCAGATGATATCGTCACCCCGACGGTCATCTCCCCAAGTAAGGCTCCTTGCCTTCCCCGAACAAGAACATTCTTCGTTCTTCCATATTGCGGTCTTCATACTCCTCGCCTCGCACCATAATCGCCATCATACGACGATTTCTCAAACCGAGGCACTACTACCTTGCTCATAAAAGTACTATGTCTATCATTCTCTGATGATTTTTAGGAGCTTGTGCGAAACTCGCACCAGTCCCCACAACTTCTCTACCAAAATATCTCTTTACCTTGTTATCGCGCGTTCGATACATCTCTTAAGTAGGCTCATACTACTTCATAACTAGAGTTATAACCATCAGTTCCCGTTGATTCCCAAAAGTCTAACTATCCGTGTTGTGCCTGCCTCCGAAGCAAAGCATTTGCTTCACTTGATGCTCCACCGCAACCTGTCTTAAACTAGTGATAAATTCACTAACGTAGGTATCCCCTTTTCAGTCATACGTGTGCAGTCCTGCGCCAATCCCTCCAGAATCCTGCCTTCTACTTTCCTCGTTGTTAATCTATCATTCTGGTGCGATCACCGACCGCGTCTCATTTAACAAGTGCGAACATGATGTCCACCCTAGCATAAGCCTCAACTATCCATCGTCCCGTTCGGGGAAACATTTATATTCCTATGGTATCTCACCTTGACCAAATCCCTCATTTGGAACGTATTCCATGGAGACCCTTGCGTACCTCTATTCACCCTGTGCTGAATTCTTCAGCGTCATCATCTCGATCACGTCTGAACTATCTCCAATTAAGCATCCACGTAACGCTTTCATCATCAACTCTCACAACTCCACACTTTGGTCTTGTGCTCCGATTCCGAAGATATAAGAATAGGCATCTCACAAGAGCACTTCACCGATCGTCTAGAAAATGTTAAAACTCTTTGATTCACCTCTATGTATTACCGTCAAGATAGAAATAATAAGATTCACTATCCCCACCATTCATCCTATGCATGACTAAGTGTGTACTACCAGGACACGTAACGTCAAGTCATAATAACAAAACCTATCATGTTCAAAGTATATGTAGGTATAACATCTCAACCCTCTAACTCGCACAAAGTGCGCACATAACTAGCTAGACCTGAGCAAATCTACGTACACACAATACGACCTTGTCATTTCTGGACACGCAAACTCCTGAACCCTACCTTATATTCACCCTAACGGGTCGCACCAATGGTTCAGGTCAACACATTACTCAGGCTAGACACAAGACATCACCCTAATCATTAATACACATAATATATACAAGTCATAACTCCTCACAGGACCTCGTCCCGAACCTTTATACCTATACACAAGGTACATAACCAGTATTTTCCATAGGACCCCGTCCTGCACATCCACATAAAGTGCAATACACCCATTGCACTCCAAACATCACCTGATCATTAGCACATAGGTGATACTACCTTACAATTATAGACACAGAAAATTTCAAACTCATGTCTATACAAGTCTACTCATACAATCTAATTAACCACACTCTAGCACCACAAAAAAAATTGCATTTAATATGAACTTACGTTGTTCAAACAGTAATCACATATGTTGGGAATCATAGTACCAGTTTTAACTTTTAAAACAATAAATTATTTAAACCTTTTAAATAAATAAATCATATATATTTAGCGAAAGAGATTTAACAATACCATTAACAGATCAGATCTGGATTCCATACACCGATTCGATTACGCATCGTTTAGACAATAAAATAAATAAAACACATCCATAGGGTGTTTAGGGTTTTATACCTTTGACGAATTAACCAGATTGAAACACTCGGGTACAAAGAACGTCACGCTAGATGAGAACAACGAACTCGTCACACGAACTCGTTACACGAATACTCCCAGTCACAAAAACCGGTTCACGGATTACCTTTGGCTCGGCTCGCAGAGGACGACGGCGTCTACGGTGGGGACGTCGTCTATGAGTGGGGCCGGATTGGCGGGGCTGCACGATAGGAGCAGCGGCGGCGGCTTGCGATGGTGGTGGTGGTCCGACTCGGCGGCGGACGACGGTTCGGCGGTGGTGGAGTCGACCGGAATATCGAGAGGGAGGGGAGAGGGTTTTCCAAACCTTGTGGTGGCTAAGAAAATTGATTAGGTTTTTAGGGTTAGAGTTAAGGTTATATTTATAAACATGTAACTTACAACCTAGCCCCTAAGATATTAACACTTAATACCCAATAATAATTAACTCTTTAATTATTAACCTTTTCTATTTTACTAATTAACAATGATCAGTAAAATTTAATCTTTTAAATGTTTAACAGATTTAAACATTTAATCCCATAATTAATCAATAACATAATTAATTATCTCAATCTCTAGTAGATATAGATATTAACATTTAATATCTAATAATAATTAATCAATCACATGATTAATTATCTTAATCTACAATACATATTTCTCTAAATATTTATTCACCATTTATCAAATTCGTATTTCGTGAATAATATTTAACAGTTAAATATTATATATTTGTTCTTTGCCCAAAGTGTAACTCTTTGGATCGTACCTCGATAGTAAATTTGATATTATTGATGATCGGACATCTAATATTCAACAATCTCCACTTGGTCGATTCATCGATTAATCAGGTCAACGTAGACAGTGCTGGACGCCTAGCTGCATCTCACTGCCCCTAACAAGGTATGAAGTATTTATAATCATCAACTAGTTCCTTGTGTTCAAGTAACTCTTACTTACATGGTAAACACACACACACACACACATATATATATATACATATATATCTATGTGTCGTTTCTGTTTAGGTCATTCGTTGAATATGAGACATGGATACAAGTCACTTCTCATATGTGGTTCAACTATTCTTGTTCTCGTTCTCCAATTCAAAGATGGTCTAAACAAACTACTCTAGTTTGTGCGTGGCCATGTGATTTATACCATTCTGAATCAACGAGGGTGCCAGAATGTCCAGATCCTAATTAAAGGATAACAGAATTCCTTTGGCCACGTACAACTCACACTTAACTTCAGATTACTCCTGATCATATCCTTATTACTGCCTGTCAATGTACAACGTTAGATAAGATCAAGGAATAAACTTTAGTCAGAGTTAGTTCTAGTGCGTGCCTCAGGTCGAAGGATCAATAGATCTTACCATATTCAAAACTTCTCAAGACTTTATTTCCATGAAGATAGTTTTGATGTGAGTTACGTTCAATAATCATTCTCTAATGATTATCTGTGAACATGACGTCCAACCGTTTGGCCTTTCATTCATAATGAACCAATCATCCAATTCACAATAGTTTTTCGTTCAGTTTGATTCCCATGAATCTGATCGACTATGAACATTTAGAATATGACATAATAATCAAGGATTTCTAAAACGTATAAAATATCGAATCATAAAAACATATATTTATATTGCACTTAACCTTTAAGTCAATATAAAACATCAATGTTTCTATATTGTTCGAAAGGCATCAAATACTAACAAATCAAACTCAAGTCTAGCATTTCTATTACCTATCAACATGCTCGTCATACAGATTGAGGTATAGGTTTAGCAAATGGGTCAGCTAGATATTGATTTTGTGTGAATTTTGTTTTATCGTGATGTCTCCAAGTTTCATGATCCCATTAATGAAATTTAACGATGGAAAACTCTCTTTTGAAACTTCTTTCCAAACTATTAGAAGTTATATGAAAACATTTTCAGAATACTATCTTCTAACGTTTCCAGTTCATAACATCTCATGTTTGTGCAAATGTTATTGATAGAACCTTTCTATCAGATAACGCTGATGTATCATCATTATAAGATAATGTTGACGTATCGTGTAATCATTCACAATGATCATCTCATGGTGTTTGTATCTTAACCTTTAAGGTCGTTGTGTTTGACTAATAGGTTGTCATAACTAATTATGACCTTGTTTTAAGAACCCTTCTTGATAGTCAAAGTTGGTACTCATAACATCTTATCCAATAAGATAGCATTGTCTCATAATAACACTTTATGATCACCATTATGTGCTTCTCAAGCACTATCGTTTTTCTTTATTTCGTCATAACTAAATTTCAAAATTGTTTCATCGTATGAAAAATATTGACAACGCTCATTATCCTTATTAGATGAAATTACATGAACCATTTCATATTTCATCTTATCCCAGTCATTATGGGTTATGGATAATGTTAACAAAAATGTTAACGGTATGTCTTTATTGATTTTTCATACAAACCATTTAAGACATCTTTATTAATGTCAATAGATTGCTGCGATTCTTACTTTAAATTAATCTTCTAAAGATACTTTATATATCACATATATATAAATGCAATCAATGTTAGCTTTGAAATTAATCTTCTAAAGATACTTTATCTTTCAATGATATGTTTTTTAAAATATATAACTCGTAATTTCAGCAATGTATCACTATACATTCTATGACAACACTTATCATCCCCTGTTTATTTTGTGTATCATTATACACACTTTATGATAACACTTATCATCCCTATATGTGGTTTTTCCGTGTATCACTATACACTCCTCTTAATAATGTGTCTCTTACACATTCTTATTGTTGTAGGTATTCACTCCCCATTGCCTTTGCATCTATCATATTGAATCTTATTTGAAATGATCATATCAGTTTCAGTGATTCAACGGTCTCAGGCATGCCTAGAATTTGATACTATTCTTGAAGCTAATTTATTACAAGAACATTCTAGTATTCATAATACATGTTTATATTGAATAGTTTATTCAACTATTCAAAACTTGTTATCGGTTTCCTCTTAAGGATATTAGGAATCCAGTTCCTATTTTATCAACCTTTGATAATATGTAAGGCTTCTAGTATTAACGATCCATTTGTTGTTTCAAAAACAACTCCTACATCTAATCTTATTCATGTGTAGTCTGATCAAATCTTTGTTTGTCATAATATGTAGTCTGATCAAATCTTTATTTGTCATGAAACGGATTGTGTGTCTGGATCATCAAATGATTTAACTAAAGAATCTTATTCTTTCATCATATGATCCTTAGTGTCTGTTGTAAAAGATCTCATCTTTTCTTTCGTATACTTATCAAATATAAAAGATCTCATCTTTTGTTTATGATAAATATTTATAAATTTATCAAATGTAAAAGATCACATCTTTTGTTTATGATAAACATTTATATATTTCTAGGATCTGATCCTTGTCTGTATATGAAATTTTATGACTATGCAATTGAATAATACTATTTATTCAGAACTTTAAACAACACTTGTTTCTAGTTCAAGAATCAGGTATATTACGGTTATGAACAGTTTTAATCTTATTGAAGTATTTATTAAGGAAGTAGACGAAACTATTTCGTATAGTGGTTCATAACATCCTATCCTTGTTTGTTCACAAGACTCTTTTATATTCATATCCCATATGAATCTTCATACATGTTCTGGATGAACCTTATGGTTCAAGGCTAGTGATTTGGATCTTGTGAAGCTGTTTTGTATGACTAACTACTTAGTCTTAGAGTAGTGATAACTCGTCTCACATCTCTTCATGTCAAATAGATGGTAATGAATTCTTAATTCATTGCAGGTAACAACCATAATGCATTAAAGAAGTCATACTTAAAATAATCAAGCAATATTCAAAATAAAATAAATACGGAATTTAAATTTGTTCCAAACAAAAATAAGATAACATCATCAAATGGTGTAATCAACAACTCGAAGTAATCTTCAACTCGAAGTAATCTTCAAGCTGTGTCCGTCTTTCTTTTCTTTTTCCTTTCCTTCCTTTCTTTTATCTCTGCAAAAAGCCAGTTTTCATACGTTAAAGGTCTAACTTTTAAGCGATAAAGAAACAATGGAAAAGTTGCCTAGATACCTGAATTATATGCTTTGAAGCATTCTCTAGAAACAACAGCTTCGGGCATTTCTCTAACACGGCATCTGGGTTTAGAGATCTTAGCCTTGGTCTCACCAATAGCTTTGCCCTTATCCATAGTTTTGACAGTCTCTACCGGTACCTCTTTGCCTGTGAAGGACAGGTGGAGAGCATAACTGAACATAGCTCGAATGATGTCATCACTTGGATAAATCACGGTCCTCTCAAGCTGATCAACAAATTGAATCATTTTTAAAGCATCCTCTGTTCAACTTTGGCATACCACGAGATGAAATCTCTTAGCTCGTCAAAATGACTAGCTAGGAGTTTATCCACTCTGTAGTTATCAAATGCGTCATTAATAATCATGTTAATGACCAAGTGATCATCAATTGGAACACGTGCTTTCTCGAGGTCTCCCACCAACTTTCTTATGATCATGGCACGATCCAGATTCTCAAAAGCCTCGTCTTTAATGTATGTCATCAAAGAGTAAGAAGGATCCTTATTGTAATCTTGTTGGTATCTCTCCTTCAAGTTACGTATCATGTCATAAGCTGATAAGTGCCGGATTGAAGCTCGAATCCCGGGACTAACATATGCTAGTATAAGGTTTGATATATCAGATGTATCATCCCTAAATTTGTTCCAAGCCTTTAAAACAAATTTCCCAACATCTTTAGATGGTTGTTCTGGTACAGGGTATTTTAGAACATGCATCTTATTGTTATATCTAAGGACTTTCTTTAGATTGTAGTACCATTCCAAGAAATATGTTCCATCGAGTTTGATTTTAAGAATATCGTTAAGACGCTCAAGGATAACAACATCAGCAGACGGAGCCATCTACAAAATTCAATTAAATTTTAGTATTTTCATGCTTCAATTATCTTAATTATATTAATGACCCAAAGACAAAAATATTTATAATTAAGAATAAGATCCTGGTTTACTATGTTACAGTGAATGGCTAAGCACTTTTCACTGGTATAGCTTGACAGGTAGGTAACGATTACCGATTGTATCAACTATACAACTCTCGGTTTGAGGGGCATGACAAGCAAGGTCAAGCTTAGATACGTTTCCCTCAATTACGCCCACTTAGACGACTTTAAGTGATATTTGTCCTTCAATTGTGACTGTAGTCCCGGTCTAAGTGACTTAGGAATCGCTATCCTACCTTTAACTAAAACCGTGGCGTCGAATGCAGGGTAATTTGCTAACATCGATGTTTTTAGTTTAGTTGAAGTGTCATAATTAAGGGTGGCGCTGAAATATCAATTTTAATAATTGGGATTTCTTTAATGTTTTAATTTACCGGTTAAGGGTCAAATATATTTTAGACGACGAATAGCATGAAATAAGTCGTGCACCCATTTTAGTAAACCAATTTTACTATATAAGTTCGTGAAACGCTTTTCAACACTCGACACGGTCCAAGTTTAAATACCTTATTTAATCTAAATTGGTCGTTAGTCGCGAACTAAAATTTTAAACTAATTAACCCTTTAATTAATTTAAATATGTTTTTAAATAAAACAATTAAATTTAAAAACTTGTTTTCCTTTTAAATAAAAACTACTTTTATTTAATTACCTTTCCGAGAACTTTTAAACATTTTAATATTCTCATCGTTTTATAAAATTGTGTTAAATGTTTTATAAAAATATTTGCAGTTTTAATTATTATCCTAAATAATTTTATCAACCACAAAAATACAAAACAACCATCGAGCCACTAGTAAGTTTTGTTCGTTTCGTTCGAGCCATTAAACGAAAAACCGAACCGGTTTAAGGGACACCAAATAAAAAAAAATAAACTTGTTGCCTCCCACATAGTCCAAGATCTCTATCTTCAAACTCTCGTCTTTGTCAATCCATGTCTTCAAATCTTAGTCTTGATAGGTTTACAACTTTTATACTTTTACAATAAAAATAAAATAAACCTATTTATTACATCCGGGTTCCAAATAACCCAAAAAATAAAATACAAAGATAATAAAAACAAACATGACAAAACAACTACGGGTCACTAGGGCTCGATGTTCCAAACACAATCACAACCAAAACGATAAAGGCTCGATCTTTTGTCAAACAAAAGTTTTGACAAATAAAACAATAGATCGATTTAAAATAAACAATTATGTCTAAACGCGCGTAAAGGTGACTCTGATACCACTGCTGGGAATCATGGTACTAGTTTTAACTTTTAGAACAATAAGTTATTTAAACCTTTTAAATAAATAAATCAGATATATTTAGTGGAAGCGATTTAACAATATCATTAACAAATCAGATCCGGATTCCATACAGTGATCCGATTACATAGCGTTTAGATAACAAAATAAATAAAACACATCCATAGGGTGATTAGGGTTTTATACCTTTGACGAATCAACCGGATTGAAACACTCGGGTACAAAGAACGTCACGCTAGATGACAAAAACAAACTCGTCACACGACCTCGTTACACGAATACTCCTCGTCGCAAAAACCGGTCACGGATTAACTCTGGTTCGGCTCACAGGGGACGACGGTGTCGACGGGTTGGGCCGGCTTGGCGGGGTTGCGCGACTGGGGCAGCGACGGTGGTGGTGGTCCGACTCGGTGGCGGACGGCGGCTCAACGGTGGTGGGGGCCGGCCGGGATATCGAGAGGGAGGGGAGAGGGTTTTCCAAACCTTGTGGTGGCTAAGAAACTTGATTAGGTTTTAGGGTTAGAGTTAAGGTTATATTTATAAACCTATAACTTACAACCTAGCCCCTGAGATATTAACATTTAATACCTAATAATAATTAACTCTTTAATTATTAACCTTTTTTATTTTACTAATTAACAATAATCAGTAAAATCTAATCTTTTAAATGTTTAAGAGATTTAAACATTTAATTCCCATGATTAATCAATCACATAATTAATTATCTCAATCTCTAGTAGATATAGATATTAACATTTAATATCCAATAATAATTAATCAATCACATGATTAATAATCTTAATCTAAAATAAATATTTCTCTAAATATTTATTCACCATTTATCAAATCCGTCTTTCGTGAATAATATTTAACAGTTAAATATTATATATTTGTTCTTTTCCAAAAGTGTAACTCTTCGGATCGTACCTCGATAGTAACGTTGATATTATTGATGATCGGACATCTAATATCCAACAACATAGTCACACAATACCGCACTAAATTTGACATTGTACACCTAATCATTTGTTGTCGCATTAATTATGTTCAAATTACCATTCAGTACGACTCACAAAATGTCAAAATCAAGTAATCACTACTTGAATTGAGCATCACCCCACGTAATCGTCTTAATCATCTATAACGTCAAATCACCTCGAAATCTCTTATGACAACTGCCACATCATCTAATCATTAAGCAATCAAGCATCCTAACAATGCCCCCAAGATAACTGCTAGACCACATCAGGTGCATCTGTTGTGTCCTCCTCTGGTTTCTCTTCGTCACCTTCCGGGCCATCCACTGGTTTCTCCTGAAATCGAGCTCTCTTAAACGCCGTAAGTGGTCGATCTCTTAACCATGCAGGTCCACATCCTGGAGGAAAGTCACGTACAGTTGATACTGCTCTCCTTCTCCATCCCTTCTTTACAATCATAGCTCCACGCGGTATGTCGCCAACCAAAGCTCCAGTCACACCTGGCGCGAGAAACGCCAACATCACTCCCATCTTACTTTCAGCTCCTTCTACGGCAGTCATTGGCTTGACCGGTCGATGTGCATTCTTCTTAGTAAGAGTTCCACATTTGCCCAATCTCGTACGGTTTGTCTTAGCCACCTAATCCTACTCAAGATAGAACGTTAGAGTGATTACTATAGGCAACAAGTTCAGAATATGAGAATAATCATAGACTGTTAAATCACGGTGATCAAATGCGATTTGGTAGTCCACATCACTGCTCGAATTCTAAACACTCCCCATCATATTCACACTAACCTTCTACCTTTAACGCACACCAGATGCACATGCATCCCATACAAATCACATAGCACTATGCAATAATCTAGCAAATCATCGTATTAATCACAATTGCACACCACACAAGGTTACACACAACATCATTAAACCATGTCAACACAACAAACTTATCTCATTTAGTTATAATTAATACCACTCCACAATACCCAGCTCACAGAATATAATTTCACCTAATCATACCACACAACTCCACGTACTGTTACGCTAAATAATTATTACTATGATAATAAATGCATAACTAGAAAGACGTACCTCTTGGCTCGCGGTTACTCGTGGTGGCATTCGTTTCACCCTCGTCCCATTTGCAGTTTAAGTTAAGGTATTTTATTTTATAAAAAGACCGATTTTCTCTTAAACCACGACTCTGATACCAACTTGTAAGACCCCAACTCGAGCAACCAACAGGTAGTTCTCATAACAAGTCATTCTATTTTAAAAACACATTTATTACCAATCAATCTACAGCGGAAGTCTTTCTAAATTCTTTTATTGCTATTTAATGATATTAAATTACCTCACGAATGTATGCACACCAATCCGAGTAACACCATTCCTAATCCAAGATACGTCAACGCTACACTTACCTGCAAAACAATCTAACGTATACACAAAGTCAGCTACGCTGAAAGAGTTCTAATAGTTTAATTTGAACAAAACCATCACGTTATATTCATCAGTTTATTCTACTCTAGATCCTCCGGTCCTTAACAAAATAGTTTTATGATTTATTAACGAATAGTTAACTCCCGGTTATCCCACGACATCCCATAACCGTTCATCACCCAAGAATCAGCTCCTCGTGCTACCGAAAATTAATAATAACCTTACCATCTCGTAGACATAGACTTAACTTACTATACTAATAACTCATACCCAAGGACAAATATTTACTCGACACCTGGTTAACACAACAGACTCCAGATATTAACACACCCGGCCTTAACCAAGGCTCTCACAATTTACTGACACGACGCTTATTCACGTCACGTTACAATCTTGACAAAATGATCAAACTAACTCTATATACCACCATAATATCATCTACACGTCACCCTAACATTACCACATGAATATCACCACATGTATAATCAATAAAACTCAATGTTTTCATGCAATACTACACATATATAAATACCCATGTAAACGCATACCTCGTCACTGCACCCTCGTCAGGGCGTTCAACACACCCCCGAGCTCATCATTAACCTGTTAAATAAATGTCACCATTGGTGACTTCCCGAAGGACCTCATCCATCACAATCCCGTTTGCTGTGCCATAATGACAACAATGTAAACCCGACACATAAATATAAACACAAAATAGCACACATCATTTACATGACTCATTAACTACACCTGCATCTCACACATGACACTAGAACAACATATACTGTACATGAAATCATAAGCATTTAGCTTAAGCCCAACTCCCCCTTATCAACACTTAACACGTCACACACTCATAACTCGTAACTTTAGCTATCACATTACCATGGACACACCATAGACCCTACGATTCCTTAATACCTATTTTATATCAAAAACACATCGGATTAGAACCCGAAACCCTTAACATGATTAAGTACGTTAACACCTCTTGAAAGTATGTACGATAGCCCGAAAACAATAAAACATTAAAAGAGGGGGATTAGAAACTCACTGGATATGTCGATCTTTAGTCCTTGTTCCGCAACTCGTTCAATAACGCTCGAATCCGAACCTGTCAAATGCATGACCACTTGGTCAGATACGTCCCAAGCATACGTCAAAAAGAACGTAAAACAACTAAACTTCGATGCTTGACTCGTCAATCCAATGTCTCTTCCCTGTGAGACCCTCGTCTCACGGGTTCACGTAATATATAGTCCCCCGTCCTCAACCGGACTTGCGTACCCGAGTCCCTGCTTGCATGCATGCACACGTAAGTGCCACGTAACCCTAGCTCCACGAACACACGCACATCCAGGCCGACTTCCTCTTGCATACGCACATAATTACTCCATGCGAACCCTACTCGGGAAAAGGGTATAGCCGAGTCTTCCATCTATACCTGTCGTGTACTGCTTAGCCGACCACCACCTTGAGTCACCACCACTGTCACCCGCTTGTATCATCGATTCCCTTCCTTGTTGTCATCGATCTCCCCGACCAACTCGAAACCATCACCTTCTTCTTTGTTTGCAACCCTAGTTGCTTACCACGACTGTCGTCGGAATCCACCACCACCGCCATCATGCCAGTGCTTCATCCCCACCGTTCACTCCGCTCCTGCCTCTGACAGGCCAGCCACATCGCCGCGCTGCCATGGCGGCCTTGGCTGCTACCGGCCCCTCGTCACGCCACCACGGCACTTCCACACCCTACCTTCTACGCTACTACTAAACCCCCTAACACCCCCTGCTACACCCGTGAAGCCACCTCAGTCGATCGCCTCCACTGCCCTTGTCTCCTTTCTGGTTGCCTTGAACAAGAACCAAAACCTTTTTTGGGTGTACATGTGTAACCGGAACAAAATAAAGGAAAACGAAGAAGAACAAAACCCTAATCTTGATTATGAAAGTAACTAAACACGTGAATGGCGAAACGATGGAAATAGGTGTTACATGCTCGCGTTCTGGAGTCGCCTTACTGGACTACCACCTCTTAGCCGTCCTCCTCCCCTTGCGGGTTCTTCCCAGCCATCGCACACCACCCCCTAAGCCGATTATGGCTTAGGGTTTTAGGTTAAGGTGTATTAAGACCCTTGAAAGTTCCTCTCAGGTCCTCCTAAATCGCTTAACGCGTTTCTCAACCAAAGTTTTAAATTATGTCTAACCGGGTCCTCTCATTTTGATATTCCGAGCTTTACGTGAAACCTTTATTTGAAAGACTAACTATGACATTCCCGGTAGTTAAATGCACCTCGTATTAAAAATCCTTTCGGTCTCTACTCATTTAATGCAAGTTCGGGTCGTCCACTAACCCGAACTACTAGTTTTAAATTTCCGGGATGCTACACCTCTACAACAAGAAACCACAACCACTTCTGTCGGTGGACCCTCTTCCCCTGCCTTTGTCACTAATCCTGAGTCTGCAATGACTATCTTTTATGGCCCTGCTGCCAAGACAAAGGAGACTGTGGAGGTTAAGATTGGAGAAATAGAGTTTGTTTTTCCCTCAGCAAGTGATAGAAGAGCTGCTAGACAAAGAGGGAAGGGAAAAGACTCAATTGTTGAGATTGTTGTTCTTGATGAAGAAGAGATTAGATCAGATCATGAGCTAAATGCTCTTCTGGATGAGATTGACAACTATGGTTTTAATGACCAGTATCTAGAGATTATGGCTACAGAAGACCTACACGATGAAAAGGTCAGGTACTTCACAAAAGAAGGAGATTAGATCTAGGCACTTTCTGAAGATGATCAAGATGAAGCAAGTGTAAAAGTTGACCTAGTGAAACCTGTTACAACTCCCATTGAGCTAACCCCTGCTGAACCAACTCAGACTGAGTTAACCCCATCTCAGACCACCCCAACTGAACCTACTCAAACCAAAACACCAGACCCTAACTATCCTTACAAGAACAGACCGTGGTTAAAGAAAATGGTTGAAGAGGAGGGCCCTCAAACATATGAATGGTTCGCTGAATACCAGGAACTTAAGAGACATCATATGAGATGGAAATATGATGCTGAAAGAAAGCTATTCATCATAAGAAGATACAAGGGTGGAGTGGAGTATTTTAAGAACATGACAGACTTTCAAACTCTCCCTTTCTATGATCTTAGAGAATTAACCAAGCTTCCTCTTCAGAATCTAGGCAATGTCATGATGGCTTCTGGTTTTGAGCACTACCTTCATACCCAAATTGACAATGACTTCACAGGATTGAAACCCACACCCCTAAAGAAAAGGCTATTAAAGACTAGGGTACATCCCAAGACCAAAAAAGCCATATGTCTTCTTAAGGTATAAACCGGCTCAAACTGTTAAAACTATTACTCTGCCAAAGATGGTAGCTATTCAACTCCAGAACTTCAAGAGATGGTACTATAATCCAAACATTGGAAGTTCCGTTATAGAGTGTGAAGGAAAGGAAGACATGGTTATTTTTGAGCCTATGGAGCTTCTGAAGTTTCAACCTGAAGATCTAGAGGTTCTATTCAAATATCATATTCAAGTTTTCAGTGATGATGATGAGGCTGATGCAAAGGCTTACCAGAGTGACCACACACGTGAAGCATACATCCCATTCCAAGTTAAGGACCAACTGCTTGAGAAGAGTTAAAGACTTTGATGCAACAACTTAGGGGGAGATTGTAGAGTCATGTATTTTGTAAGCTGATAACATCAATATACTTTGAACAATGTTTAGTTTTGTTTCGTTATTGTAATTTCTGTTTATATAATTTACTGCTTTAATTAGTTTAAGTCTGGGCCATTGAAACTACTTAGTTTCGATTGAGATTTGTTCAATCGAAACTAGTAGTTTCGATAAATGGTAAGTTTCGATAGTTTGTTCTATCACTTGTAAATGCTCAACCGAAACTACTAGTTACAGTGAACATAGTTTCGATGGCTGATATGTCACAATTTATACATATTTTATAAGCATAATAATCCCCATATTATGGTAATTATTGAATTAAAACCTTGCAAATACTACTTAATTCGCCTATATTTTATTTTTGCAGGTTAAACGACTTCCCGAACAAAAAGAAGTGAAAAACGCCAAGAAATTGAAGTAAATGTGGAAGTCGGAAACCGGGTCATGCATTATACCCGTGTGCACCATAAAATCAAGAGATTCTTCCATTGTACCTGTGTCCCCCAAAAATGAATCATTCTCTTACAAGAGTACATGTGTACCTGTTGACCAAATGCACAACCATGCAAACCCCAACTCTTTGCCTATAAATAGCAAGCTCAAGTCTCCCATTTAGGTGTCCAAGATCAAGAGTAGGGAAGGCCTTAGAGCTCTGCTAAGAGCCAGAACTCTCTCGGTTTTGGTCCATTTAGCTTTTTCTTTTTATTTTCTTTTCTAAGTCTTGTAATATGAACTTATTCTTCTCGTTCGAGTAAAACAAGAGGCAACCTATACCCACTCTCCCTTGGTGTTGGAATACTTCCACACATTATCTAAGGGTTAGTAGAGTAACTTGTATGGTCATTTATGGCTAGTCCTCTTGTGTTGCTCGAGCTGGTTGAACTTTAATTAATTAATCAAGTATTTTTAGTAAGTTATGTTTTTAAAGTCTTTACTTTAAGTTATCTAAAAAAGACCAGAATAAATGATCTTTAAATCAATCTAATAATCTTTTATCTTGTGAGTTACTCAAGTAAAAATTCTTGTTAGGGAAGCTTATTCGATATTTGTACGGTCTATATACAAATCTTGATGCTAGCACAACCGATTAGTATAGATTTAATATTATGGGTTAATTGGAGGTTTGGGTATTCAACAGTCCGTTTGAGCCCTAAACAGACCGGGCGGTTTGTGTCGGTAATTCTTTACTTCTCTTGTATCGGCTTGCAGAGGACTTCTAGCAGGAGCCATGGGGTTTGATCTTTAGAAGGAAAGTCTTATTTATTTGAAATAATACTATAAGTAAAGACAACTATTTAAGAACATAATTAGTTAAGTCCGAGCGTTCATAAAGTACCTTTGGAGGAAGTCGTGCATTCCGACTTACGGGAAGAAGTTACAAGACCATACGTACATCAGTCACAAGGATAATAAGTCCGAATAATGAATTGTGAAGATACCTGTTGGTGCATGTTTTGGTGACAACTAGCTTTGTATAGTTTAGTCTTTATGTTTAATGTTTTGTTTGTTTTGTATTGTAATAGTTTAAGTTTGCATAGGCGAACTTAATAAGTTCGTCTGGTATAGTTGAGGCAAACTTAACAAGTTCGCCTGAACTAAAGGTGGCGAACTTATTAAGTTCGCCTGATTCAGTTTATGTTGTCTATAAATAGTTCAAGAGTTGTTCTCATTTGGAACTTCTGTACTTTTCTAGAACTACTCTGTGTTTACTGTTTACTGATAATACAAGGAGCTTTTTATGATATCTTGTCTTGTGTGATTTCATTGAGTGCGTGAGTATTCGAGACATACGTATACGTAAGGATTCCGCACTTCGTGTACGTATTATGTGTTTTGCAGCAGAGATCGATCATTAGACCCGTTGGGACTTACAAGTGGTATCAGAGCCATTGCTCTTGATTAGCTACTGTTTTTTGCCGTTGTCTCGATTGATTTTTCACAACAAGGTGGAGATTTTCAGAAGTTTCTGTGTTCTTGAGAGTTTTATGATTTTTGTGATGGATTTTGAGTGATTTCTTCATTTTTGGTGTTGTTTTACCAAAATTGATCCATTAGAAGTGTTCTAAATCACCATTTGAAGAGTCCTATGGAAGGAATTTCTCTAATTCATTCAAAATCGAGAAATATGGAAATTTTCGGATCTGTTCGTGAGTTTGGGTGTTAGAACAATCTTCCTTGTTCTTCAGCTGAAACAGGCGAACTTTTCTGATCAGTTATGGGCGAACTTGTCAAGCGAACTTATTAAGTTCGCTGGATTTCATTCAGGCGAACTTAGTAGGCGAATTTGTTAAGTTCGCTTAATACAGAATTTTTGAAAAATTTTCCTAAGTGTTGAAGTGTGTTAAAGAATGTCATCTACTTCAAATCAAGTGAACAATATAACTCATTTACTGAATCATGACAATGAGATTGGAACTCCAACCAAGCCACCGAGGCTTATGAATCTCAAAGATTATTCTAATTGGAAAAGTCGATTTGAGAATTATGTTAATATCAATGACACGAGTTTGTGGATTCCTATTAGTGAGGGATATGAGCATCCAATGCATAGTCATATGGGTGTTTCAGATACACCAAAACCAATTTCAGCTCTTAGTGATGAGGAAAAGAAGTTTTATGATCGTGAAAAGAAAGCTCTTACAACTTTATCAATGTGTTTACCACTGGACATCTATCATACTTTCAAGAAGTTTAAGACTTCTCAACAACTTTGGGAAGGTTTAGCTAAAAGATGTGAGGGTAGCACTGATATCAAGAAGAGCAAAAAAGAATTGTTAAAGAAACAGTTTAGTGTTTTAAACACTTTGATTGTGAATCGGTGGATGTCAAGATATTATCATCTTCTAAGTGAAATGGTCAACAATGACATCACTTACAAAAACAAGAAGATTCTTGAAAAGTTCTTGGATGCTTTACCACCACATTTTGAGATGTACACCATAGTGATCAAAGAACAATCTGGATTTGATGATCTTAGTCTTGAAGATTTGATGGGAAAGATTCAATCATATGATTTGCATAAACAAAAGAAAGACACATTTTATCATGATCCAAGCATTTACTTTGGGAAAGGTACATCAGCACAGAAATCTGGTGGAGTTGCTTTATTTTTGGGAGAGTCGTCTGATGTTCTTAAAGAAAGTTCTTGTCAAGAAAATACATGCTTTGTTGCTTCAAACTCTGGATGTTCAACTCATAGCAAGAATGAAGGTCATTCGTGTTCTACTAAAGTGTCTCCATCTACAACTAATGATATGATGGCCATGATTGCATCATTCTTAACCTCTTATGAAAATTTTATTGGTGGTAAGATCACTGATCCTGATATGATTGAGGAGGATTTTAAACAACTGGATAAAGATACTTTGGAAGAAATGAATATTCAGTGGAACATAGTGTGGTTGAGTCAAGGAAAAGATCACTTGAAGAGAACTGGAAAGAAGTTCACTGGGGCATCAAGCAAAACCAAGAGGGGAATGGATAAGTCTAAGGTGAAGTGATATAATTGTCAGGAGTTTGGCCATTTTGCTCGAGAATGTACAAAACCAAGAAATCCGAATCAAGGACCTTCAAACTCTCATGGCAATCAAAACAAACAAAGTACATCCACAGCTTTGATATCTCAACAAGATGAAAATTATGACTGGGGTATTCATTTGGAAGATATTGTGGCTCATGTTAGTCAAGCTTTTCTGGCTGAAGTACATCATGAAGATGGAATTGAAAGTGTTTCTTCTGACAGTGACTCTACAGATTCTGGTGTAGAAGCATATTTTTGTAACTATAGATAAAATTCTATGTATCGGTGTACGTGGCTAGTACGCAAGAGGGTGTTCCTAAGTACTTAGCCTGCACACCAGTTTGGTCCTGCGTACTTAGTAAGTACGCAAGGCAAAAGCCTTGCGTACTTACTAAGTACGCATGACCAAACCATGCGTACTTAGATAAGTACTTGGTAGTGTTCCTGCCCCTATAAATAGAAGATTTGTCTTCATTTGTAGGTGGAACTTCTGGGAACTATGTCCGGGCGGGATGAGCTCTCCCACCCCTGGACTGTGAGCGTAGAAGAGAGATGTGTACTTCTTCGGTATGTAATGTGAGATGACTTCGTTGTTATGGATTACGTATCGTTTTTGTGTTGATTCTTTTCTTTATGTTCGTGTTTCTCTCTCTCTCGTTCTTCTTTGTTCCCACACAAATCACAGAACATGTCCGTGTATTTCCGCTGCGCGACGAGGCTCCAGGGACCTACATTTGGGAGTTTACATGAAAGTGAAGAGTCAGTGCCTCAGAAAGGTGAACCAAAGTTTTCAAATGAAGATTTATTGAATGATGGAGCTGCCGGAAAGGTTACAGAAAAGATTGCAGAGATGTTAGCTGAAGGGAATGCATTCTTGGCCGATTCTATGCAGGTAAAACATGTTGACTCTTGTTTAAAATGCATTGATTTCGATTTCAAATTTACGAGATTGTGTGATGATAACATGAATCTCATATGTGACATGAAAGCAATGTACACATCGAACCAAACTTTGAAGGAAAATGAAACAGTTTTGAAAGCTAAAATTGAATCTCTAAAAGATGATATTAAAGTTCGGCAAACCAAAGTAAATGAACAAGCATTTCACCTTGATGTGTCATACTCTGAGTATGAAAAAAAATTAATGAACTTGTTGTGTCACAGACAGAGAGTGTTATAAGAATTCCAGTTTCTTGTTGGAATATTATAATGATAAAGCTTCGGGTGAAAAGGTTATTGGTGGGGTTAGTTCTTGTCATTCTTTTGATGATACAGAGATTGGGGGAGGTGTTGGTTATTGTCCACCGTTTAATGCAAATTATACCCCATGTATGATTGAAGAAGTTTTGGTTGAAGATCTGGAACCAAAAACTGTTTTGAACATCAATCCTGTTACCGGTAAAGACATGGTATATGATGATTCAACTGATGATGAAGTGTTTGAT
Source organism: Smallanthus sonchifolius (assembly GCA_023525975.1). NCBI lineage: Eukaryota > Viridiplantae > Streptophyta > Magnoliopsida > Asterales > Asteraceae > Smallanthus > Smallanthus sonchifolius. The sequence goes on from CM042043.1 coordinate 27,179,139, forward strand.
TTAGAGAAAGTTGAAGTCATAGTGAAAGATTGTAAGTATGTGGAACCAGTCGTGATGAAAACAGTGACCAGAGACAGGTGCATTCTAACTGAACCAGATGATGTAAGTGAACAACCAAAACCTAAATCTACTTTTAAACCAGTTAAACCATTTGTAAGTGGTGGTTTTGATTCACAAGAGACAAACAAGATTGAGAAAATCTCAACTCTTGATTTTTGTAAAAAGAAACTTGAAAAGGAAACTCATTACGTTGTTCATTCTTTAAACACTATTTCTCAGTGTTCATCATCCACTTCACTCAAGGTTCAGAAAGAAAAAGTATGTTCGTGTCTACAAGGAAAAACGTGCTTGTTTTCATTGTTGTGTTGTTGGTCATATCCTGAAAGATTGTCCAAATAAGAACTTGGGGAAGCATCTGGAGAATCCAAAGTTGGCACGACCTTCTGTGAATCCACCAGCAAAATCTGTAAGTAAGAATGTGGATAGTGGTGCAAAAAAGCCAAGTGTCCAAACTGTTTCTGATTCAGTGAAAATTGTGAAGAAGATTGAGTCAATTGGTGAGACTACCCAACCAAAATAAAAATTGTCAAGACCACAAAGTTGTCGAAGAAATAAACGGTTGAGAAAACTTCTCGAACAACCAGTGGTAAATGACAAGGTTGAGGTGTCGAGAGAGACTAACAAGGTTTAGGTTACATCAAAGTGGAAACCTAAATCCACTGTTACTGTTTCTGGGAAACAATCTCCTAAAATTCAGGAGAAATTTGATTGTGTATTGAAGGAAATAGTTTATTTTGATGAATCAGGCCGACCCAAGACCACAATAGCTTGGGTCTCTATTACTAACTAATCATTTCTTTTTGTGTGCAGGGAACTCCAAGGAGGACTGTTGGCAACCATTGGTATGTTGATAGTGGTTGCTCTCGGCACATGACGGGAAATCTTAACTTATTGGAAAATGTGAAAGAAATTCAAGGAGGATACGTTGCTTTTGCAGGCAAGAAAGGAGGAAATATTTCTGGCCAAGGAACTGTGTCAAATGGGAGATTGAGCTTTGAGAAAGTCAACTATGTTGAGCAGATAGAACATAATCTGTTATCTGTTTTGCAAGTCTGTGATAAAGATTTCTCATTTCATTTTAATAAGTCAGAATGTTTGGTTCCGAAGCCGGGATTTGTGATACCTAAAGATTGGATACTTTTGCGAGCTCCTCGAAAGAATGATACATATATGCTTAACATGAGCACAGCAACAACAACGTCGTCTGTCCCAACTTGTCTTCTTTCGAATGCTTCCGAGTCCGATTCAACTTTGTGGCACCGAAAAATGGCTCATTTAAATTTCAGAAAAATGAACTATCTCGTCAAAAATGGGTTGATTTCTGGTGTCCTAGTTATGAGATTTCATGTGAATGAAGACTGTATTCCATGTAAGAAAGGGAAGCAGCACAGGAAGTCTCATCCTTCAAAGTTGACTAATTCAATTGTGACTCCTTTAGAGTTGTTTCATATGGATTTGTTCGGACCTATTAGTGTCAAAAGTGAAGGTAGCAAATCATTGTTTGGTAGTGACTGATGATTACTCGAGGTTTTCTTGGGTCAAATTTCTTGCTTCAAAGGATGAAACATCTTAAATTCTTAAGTTCCTGATTGTAGGACTTGAGAAATTGTTCAAATTGCAAGTCAGGAGGATTTGTAGTGACAATGGTACAGAATTCAAGAATGAAAATTTGGGTTTATTCTATTTGAAGAAGGGCATCCATCATGAATTTAGTGCTCCTTATGTTCCTCAACAGAATGGTGTTGCTGAACAGAAGAATCGAACTCTTATTGAGACGGCTCGTACTATGTTATCTGATTCAAAATTGCCGGTTACTTTTTGGGCAGAGGCAGTAAATACAGCCTGTCATGTTCTCAATAGGGTTTTGACCATGAAGAAACACAACAAAACATGTTATGAATTGCTGAACAATCAAAAACCTAATCTGGCGTATCTTTTTCCCTTTGGGAATCCATGTACCTTGTTAAAGACTCGCGATGTTCCTACTAAATTCAGCTCGAAGGCGATTGAGGGAATTTTCTTGGGATACGTTGTAAATTCTCATAATAAGAGAGTTTTTAACAAAGAATCACGTCAAATTTAAGAATGGTTTCATATTAACTGTGATAATCGTTCTGTTCCTCAGGATGCGAAAGGTCCCTCTTGGGCATTTGATTATGATGCATTATTCAGATCTTTCAATGTTACTCCTGCAATTTCTCCTGTTGAAGCTGAAATACTCTACCAGTCCTACTGCAATGATGATTCAACTGTCGATCCTCGTTCGGTTATTCCGATTGTGGATACTCCTTCAGTTGATCCGAATGTTGCTTCAACTTCGGGTACAACACAACATGATGACACTGACGACGATGAAGCTGTGTTTCAGGAGTCTTCAAATAATATCCAGAACATAGTTGATGATTCATCAACATCGGCATCGGTTGAGGGGGAGTTGCCTTCAAATCTTGATGCTGTTATTCAAGCTTCAGATATTCCCCAATCTAGTGTGCATAAGAATCATCTAACTGACAATATTATTGGTGATTTGAATGGAGGTGTTCAAACGAGGCATCGTACACTTGCAGAAAATTCATGTTTATATGCTCAGATTGTGGATACAGGTATCTTGGAGACATGTTTACATGCTTGCTTTATTTCTCAAACATAACCTAAGAATGTGGTTGAGGCATTGGATGATGATTGTTGGATTGAGGCCATGCAGGAAGAATTGGCTTAATTTGATAAATTACATGTTTGGGATTTAGTTGACTTACCCAAAGGTTCAAGATCTATTGGCACAAAGTGGGTATTCAAATGAAAACGTGATGATCGTGGAGTTGTGGTACGTAATAAGGCAAGACTTGTTGTCCAAGGTTTTAATCAGCAAGAAGGCGTTGATTACACCAAATTTTACGCTCCAGTTGCGAGGATTGAGGCAATACATTTGTTTCTTGCTTATGCTTCTTTCAAGGGTTTCAAAGTTTTTCAATTGCACGTCAAGAGTGCTTTTCTGTATGGAAAGGTAAAGGAAGAAGTATATGTGAAATAGCTGCCTGGTTTTGAAGATCCCTAGTTTCCTGAAAAGGTGTTTAAATTGGATAAAGCGTTATATGGTCTTCATCAGGCTCCTCGTGCTTGGTACGAAACTTTGTCGGTGCATTTACTTGAGAATGGATTTGAATGTGGTCAAATTGATTCGACCCTTTTCATCAGAAAAGCAGGGGGAGATATATTACTTGTTCAAATCTATGTGGATGATATAATCTTTGGATCGACGAATGTCGAGATATGCAAAGACTTTGAAAGAGTGATGAAGTTGAAATTCGAGATGAGCAGCATGGGAGAATTATCGTTCTTTTTGGGTCTTCAGGTTGATCAAAAGGAAGATAGTTTTTATATTCATTAAACAAAGTATGTTGCTGATATTCTCAAGAAGTTTGATATGGAAAATACCTCAGCTTTCAACACTCCAATTCCAGTTAATCTCAAACTAGATTCTAACCTGAAAGGGAAAGAGGTGGATTGTCGATTATATGAGGAATGATCGGGTCTTTAATGTATATGACAGCGTCACGTCCAGATATTATGTTTGCAGTATGCTTGTGTTCAAGATTTCAGTCTAAGCCGAAGGAATCTCATTTGATTGCTTTAAAGCGGATTTTTTGATACTTAAAGGGTAAACCAAGGTTGGGATTATGGTATCCAATTAATTCTGACTTTGATTTTAAAGCTTTTACAAATTCAGATTGTAGAGGTTGTGGTCTGGACAGAAAATCAACATCTGGTGGTTGTCAATTTCTAGGGAATAAACTTGTGTCCTGGCAATGCAAAAAGCAAACCTTAGTTGCAATTTTAACATGTGAGGCAGAATACATTGCAGTAGCCAGTTGTTGTTCCCAAATCCTATGGATTCAACAGTAGTTGAGGGATTATGGTTTGAACTTTACAGGGACACCAATGATGATTGATAACACAGCCACCATGTCGATCACAACAAATCCTGTGAAACATTCAAAGACAAAGCACATAGAGATTCGACATCATTTCATTCGTGATTGTGTAGAGAAGAAGCTGATTGAGTTGGCGAAAGTTCATACGGATTACAATTTTGCTAATTTGTTTACCAAAGCATTCGATTGTACACGGTTTGAATTTCTTACTCAAATAATTGGTATGCGTAATCCAACGTGACAAAGGTTTTTCATGGAAGTTTTTCTTTTAGTTTTATAGATTATTTAAATTAAATAGTTTTATGCTTTATTTTTAGCTAGTTACTTACTTTCTAAAAAACCCAAACAAATTTGAAAAAGATAAAATCAGCACTGCTTGAAGTTAGAGAAGAAATGATAGTACATTAGTAGGTGATCACATACTCATGACCATAGATTGACTACCTGGTGTTTGTATTTATTTTTGTGCTTATATGATTTGATCTAAACTTCTTAGTTTGCATAAACAGGAAATGATAGCTTCATGACTGTCTGACATTGCTATATATAATCTTTAATTTGGATATTTGCATGTAATTTGAATTGTCAGTAGGCTAGAAGCATTTTTAGTCCATTAGTAGTGTGAAAACATAATGGCCTATATCACAATTGTGATTTGAACCCATGGTATGCCGTGTGTGTGTGTTAAAAGATCATTATCAAATAAAGAATATGAGACTTCACGTATTTCATGAGACCAGTATCGGACTATATTGATTAGCACAATTTTTTCAGTTCACTTCACTGCCCATGCCCTGAAAAACATGCAATGTGAAGTTGGACTAAAATATGTCTCTGACAACATCTGTTGGAACATATACTCAATTCCATTAAATATATCCAAATAACAGTTGGATCACATTACCTTATGTCATTGAATCAATCGCTTCCTTGATCAATCTTATTGTTGAAGGATTTCCATCACTGTTACTACTGAATCATGATATTTCATCCAAAACCAAGCTATATGAATCATTCGATTTTGAATCATTCTGATTAAATATATCCTTCAGGATCTGGTTCTTTTTCTGTGCTAATTGAGATAGTCTCATCCTGGAAATTGATCTAAACTTTGCATAAGTCTCAATATGTCTTGAAGATAGTGCAATTTTACATTTCTGTTGGCATATTTGTGGGGTACACATTGTTTTCATATAAATGGTACCAACTCACAAGAACGTGGGATAAACACGCTTGTAGTTTCAAATCTTATAATGCTGACAACTTGAATTGACATGTAGTATATTGAAAATTCGGTATGAATAAGTTAGCATGTCATGATTTGATCCTGTTTACTTTGAAGTTTATCGCGTATCATTTCATGAATTTATGAAAAAGATATGAAAAAGAAAGTGATATAAAATGTCAATATTCAAAGAAAATGAAAAAGAAAGATGTGATATCTGTGAGCTGTTAGTGTTTGAATAGAAATTTCAAAAGATTTGATAGTTTCTGAAAATATGATGTATTAGATCTGAGAAATTGTTTGCCGAGATATCATAGAATGTTGCACAAATTGCTTGTTCGCTGAGCCAAGTATCTATGAATATGCAGAATGCCAAAGGTCAACCCTTAGATCTGATAGGGATGTTATATTCAGAATGGGTATGTGATACATCAAAGATACTGATATGATCTTCTTACTCACAGTGTTTGACCAAAAATATGTGATTCTGTATGTACAGAGAAAAACCAAAAAGATTTTATTGTTTAGATAATTCTAGATTTACTGCTTTAATTCTTTAAGAAAAAGTACAAAAATATTTTAGTGTGTTTTAGCATAAATTTTGAAAAATCCAAAAATATGTACTTTACTTGTTCATTTAGCTTTATAAGAAAAATCCAAAAAGATTTTGTTTTTATCTTCCATGAAAAATTCTTAATAATTTGGATTGAGATTGTTGTACATGTTGCAAGGTGATTGGATTGTCGAAAAAGTTGCAAAAAGGAAAAAATTCAAAATTTTGCTAAGTGTTGACATAGGCGAACTTGCTATGTTCGCTTATTATGTTCGCCTGGGGTGGCGAACTTATTAAGTTCGCTTGGTTTGGCGAAAACTTAACCTGATGAGTATATAAAGGATTCAGCGAACTTGACCATTCACTTGTTGTTTTGACTTGAGCGAAGTTACTTGTTCTGTTCATTTCTCATATGTTTTTGAATTCGTGAAAGTGAAAGTGGTTAATTGTTTCTTGTTTCCTAATCAAAATCAAGTTGCGATTCCAACCAAGGTAACACCATCTCATTTCATCCATAGAATCATTTGGAATCATCAAGTTTATCATCGGGTTTTTCCCACGACTGTCGCCCATCTAATTCATCATCCTTTTGTGATTTAAATCTGAAATTGAACGTTTGATTACATTAATCGAGTGTTGGCGAGTGGTTGTGTATGATTAATTGTAGTTTATAACATCAAATTGATCAAAGTTGATTTCTGTGACTGTTCGAATTTTTGAGCGAACTTGCTCAGGCGAACTTAACAAGTTCGCCTCTTGTAACTCTAAGCGAACTTGTTAAGTTCGCCTAGGGGACCGGAGTTGGAAAGACTTGGCATTTTTCAAAGTTGTGAAATTTTTTTTAAAATTTTTTTTACTTTGTTATTTTTATTATTTTGTGTTTGTGTTTGAAATTGTCGATGTCTAATATAATGTTCTGAGCAGGTCATGGATCGTCGTGTTGAGTATAAGCACAATTAGGTGGCACTACTTGATCCCGAGTTAGCTGAGGCGGCAAATTATCAAGAGATTATTAATTTTCTAAATCGATCAAGGATTCATGTCGCTCTTTCAGCTAATCCTTATATTAGCTTGTTATACATTCAATAATTCTGGGAAACAGTACAACAAGATACGAATGTTGATCCACATGTGATTCGAGCTACAGTGAATAATAAAAATATTGCTATTTCTGTTCAAGACATTCGTACAGCGTTATCACTGGGTGGAAGAAATGATGACCAGAATAGTTTACCGAATACCCTGATTATGGGTTGCTTTCAAAGAATGGGTTATCGAGGTAGACAAAATGATTCACAAGCACGCAAGGGTGGTCTTGTCGATCAATGGAGATACTTTATGCATGTGATCATTCACTGTTTATCACCAAGGAAAGCTGGAACTGACGGCTTGTGTTGATGCACTTTCCTGTGACAACACTCTGGATAGAGTCTTAGTTTGTATTTCTAATGTCTGTAATTTGTCTTTGTATGTAAGAGTCGTTATGTAATAGTTTATCAAGTTGTATTTACTTTTACATAATGTATGTTGCATTTCTTCTAAGTGTTTTGCGCACTTACATGTGCGCAGGAGAGACCCATGCGTACTTGTAAGTACGCAAGAGCATTTGGTCTTGCGCACTTGCTAAGTGCGCAGACATCAGGTCTGTATAAATAGTTTTGGTTCACAGAGGATAAGTGCGCAGAACTCATATCTTAGACGAACTCAGTTTGTTAAGTACGCAATTTGTAATCTCTCTGTAACCGTCGAGTGTTTATAATAGAAAGAGATTTTATTGTTACTCTCGTGTTTGGTTTACTTTGTTTTAGTTAGACTCTCCGCCTAGTCACAGGTATTCCGCACCCGGTCCGACTAGTAGACCACTTGCATGCGACGATCCGACACACACGAAGGGACCTACAAGTGGTATCAGAGCATTGCTCTTGAATTCGAGTGTTGTAAGTGAGTTTGGAGACGTTTTTACTGAGTTTTACAAGCAAAAAGAGGTATTTTTGTTGATTTTTGTGATAAAAAGGGGTAGCTCTTGAGCACTTTTTTAGAAGCAAAAATCTCTCAAAAACCAATTTTTGTTGTGTATTTGAGTTATTTGAGCATCAAAGGTTGGCTAGAAACAAGTTTCTGACCCTTTGGCTCATTTGCATTAATCATCAGGCCAATTTTTACCATCTCCGGCGATTTTCCAGTCACCGAAAAAGGTTGGTGAGAGTTGCTGAAAAGGTATCCTGCGTACTTACCATTTTTGGCAAAAAGTACAGGTTTCTGCGTACTTACTAAATACGCAAGAGTTATCTCCTGCATACTTACAAGTGCGCAAGACTGAACTTGTGCGAACTTAAGTTATATCCTGCGTACTTACATCTACTCCTCCGTACTTACAAGTACGCAAGAGCAAATATAAATACGCAAGACCATTTCTCAAGTGCGCAAGGCCAAAGTCAAGTGCGAAGCTGTGTCTGATTTTTCTGAAAATTAACTAAGTGTTCACTATGTCGAACCTTCAGAATTTGGGAAACATGTTAAATTATGATAATGAGATCGGTACACCACAGAAACCGCCAAAGTTGCTGAACGTGAACGATTATTCCAATTGGAAGGCACGTTTTGAGCTCTACATTTCATATACCGACTCATCATTATGGATACCAATCCTTGAGGGATATAAGCATCACACACACACATCTATCTTGATAATGAATTGCCCAAGCCTATTTCTAAACTCGATGAGGAAGAAAAGAAAGCATATGATCGAGAGAAGAAGGCACTTGGTTCGATCACTATGGCATTAACTCGGGAATTGTTCCATAGTTTTCGAGGGTATGACAATTCTAAGGATCTCTGGAAAGCTTTACAGAAGAGATTTGAAGGAAATAGTGACATCAAGAAGAGTAAGCGGGATCTTCTCAGGAAGCAGTATGAGTGCTTCAGATTTCTTGAGAACGAATCTTTATATGACCTCATCTCTAGGTTCTATCATTTACAGACTGAGTTGAAGGCTTTTGAACTCAAGTATCTGGATGAAGAGATGGTGGAAAAGTTTTTGGATGCTTTACCACCCAAATTTGAGATGTACACAACCCTGATGAGGGAAAATCCTAAATTCTATGAGCTGACAGCTGAAGAGGCAATAGGAAAGGTTCAAGCTCATGACATGAACCTAAGAAGAAAGGAGAGCTCCGGTAGACCCCAGATACAAGACCCTTCTATGTATCACGGGACGACTTCTACATCCAAGTCATCGGGCTCTGGAATTGCCCTCTTCACTGGAAATCCTACTGAAGAAGACCACTCAACTGGGTGTGGTGGTCATGCTTGCTATGCTTCAGGATCAGGGTTGGGATCTCATCATCAAAATACCTCAAGAAATCCTCCTGCTACGTCTTCAGCTAACAACTCAGCTATAGCCAGAATAGCTGAAGATCATGTAGCATTATTCTCATCTTGTATGCTTGCATATGAAAATTTCATAGGTGGGAAGCTTACTGATCTAGAGACGATTGAAGAAGATTTTAATCAAGTGGATCCTGATGACATGGAGGACATGGATATTCAATGGAATATGGCTATGTTATTGAGGAGAGCCAAGCGTTTCCTGAACAGAACAGGAAGAAAGTTTATTGGCGGGCATCCTAATGCCAAGGTCGGGTTTGACAAATCTAAGGCCAAATGCTATAAGTGTCAAAATTTTGGACACTTTGCTCGTGAGTGTCAGAAAGACAGAGCACCTGCCTCTGGTTTTACCAGACCTAGCCAAGGAAATAGCCATGGCCACAACAACCTAAACCACCACAGTCAAAGCCAAGGTGGAACGTCCAATGCACTAGTAGCTCAACAGGACGAAAGCTTTGACTGGGGTGTTCATATGGAGGATGCCATCATTGCACAAACACAGGTTCGTCTTATGGCTGAGATCATGGAAATGATGGAAGCAGAGAGAAGGGAAGCTTCTATGGCTGACCAAAAAGAGTCTACTATTGCTGCTACAGAGGAAGAGGAGGAAGCTGAAGGAAAGGAAGCTTCTGTAGCTGAGAAAGAGGAATCGACTACTGATGTTGCTCTCATGGCCATTGGAGAAGCAACAAGTTCATCTCATGAGGTAGACTCTAATCCCTTTTCTGTTGTTTCATGTTCTAAGTGTCTAGGGCTAAAACTTGAAAATTCTAAGCTCCAAGACAAAATCGAACCCCTAAGTATGGCAGCTCTAAACTATAAAGAAAACGAAAAACGTTTTAAAGAGTCTATTGAAACGTTGAAAAAGGAAAAACGTGAGTATTCTTTAAAAATGAGCGATCAACAGCTTCACTTGGATATTGCTTATAAGGGGTTAGAAAAACGGAACAATGAAATCAACAAACTGCAAAATGAGATCTTGCAGTTAAAATGCACTAACGAGAAGTTGAAAAACTCTCGCTTTGTAGTGGAACACTACGAATCTGTAGTGAGGAAAATGAATGGTCTAGGTCTTGGTACCAATGCCATTCCTCCACCAATCAGTGGGAAGTTTGTCAATAGCTTAATAGACATTGATCTCACTTGTCCAGATCTAATGAGCCTTACAAGAGAACTCATGTGGACAAGAGATTGTGTTTTCACTGTGACTTGGTTGGTCATATTTTTGTGAACTGTCCCTCAAAGAACCAAGGGAAACGGCCTGTTGTTACACAACCAGTTGTTATTCCTACGTCGCCAACAGTGAAATCTCCCAAAAGTCCAAAGTAGAATGTAGTGAAACCACCAGTCCAACCGATGGCAAAGCCAAAGATCAAATCTGAGGCCAAACCATCTATTGCAAGAAAGGTAAAGCAACCTGCTGTACCTCGTGTGTCTACATCTGGTAGTACATGTACTGGTGAGAAATCTATGGCTAGACTCTCTAAGCTACAGAGAAGAAGAAGGAAAAAGAGGTTGAGAAAGCTGGAACAGCTGACTAAAGCTCAATCAGGTGAAGCTTCCACAAGTTCACCGGCTGTGGTTGAGCCAAAGTCTCCTGTTCTGGTTAAGAATCAAAAGAGATCCTGGAACAAGAAAGGAAAAGGTTCTCAATCTCCTGTTCCCAATTCCTCCAAAGATTCACCAATTTTGAACAATCATCATGACTGTGAGTTAAAGGAAATAGTTTATTTTGAAAAGGATGGACGACCCAAGACCACAATGGCTTGGGTCTCCAAAACTAACTAATTCTTTTTTGACTCGTGCAGGGACGTCCGAAGGGTACTATCTCTAACCGCTGGTATGTAGATAGTGGATGTTCCAGGCACATGACAGGAAACATGACCCTGCTTCAAGACGTTAAACCATTCAGAGGCGGCTATGTGGCCTTTGCCGGAGAAAAAGGCGGCAGCATCACGTGTCAAGGCGTGGTTTCGAACGGTTGTGTCAGCTTTGACAATGTCAACTTCTGCGAGCAGCTGAAGCATAACCTATTGAGTGTCTCCCAAATGTGTGACAAGGAGTACTTAGTGATGTTTAACAAGTCAGAATGCCTGATTCTCAAACCCGGTTTTGAAGTTCCAGAAGATTGGATCCTGATGAGAGCGCCAAGAACAAACGACACCTATCAGATCGATATGAGCGTGGCAACAACCACCTCATCAGTTTCTACCTGTTTGCTTTCTAAAGCGACAGAGCTCGACTCTATCTTGTGGCATAGGAAACTCGGACATATTTCTTATCGTAAAATGAATCATCTTGTCCGAAACGGTTTGGTAACCGGGGTTCCTAAGCTGAGATTTACCGTTGCAGATGACTGTATGCCTTGTAAAAAGGGTAAACAGCAACGGAAGTCTCACAAGCCCAAGCTCCAAAACTCTATTGATACCCCTTTGGAGCTATTACACATGGATTTGTTTGGCCCCATAAGTATCAGGAGTATTGGAGGTAAGTCGTTCTGTCTAGTAGTAACTGATGATTTCTCACGTTTTTCTTGGGTGCATTTCTTATGTACTAAAGACGAGACTGCTGATATTCTTCAATATTTGATCCTAAGCTTGGAATCTCTTTGCAAGCTGAAAGTTAGAAGAATTACGAGTGACAACGGAACTGAGTTCAAGAATAATTTGATGGAGCTTTTCTGTCTCAAGAAAGGGATCCGTCACGAATTCAGCGCGCCGTACACGCCTCAGCAGAATGGAGTTGCTGAACGGAAGAACAGAACACTGATTGAGACTGCAAGGACTATGCTGTCGGATGCAAAGCTTCCTGTCACTTTCTGGGCAGAAGCTGTTAAAACAGCTTGTCACGTCTTAAACAGAGTTCTGGTTGTGAAAAGGCACAACAAGACTTGTTACGAGTTGATCAACAATCGACTTCCCAATCTTGATTACCTAGTTCCTTTTGGTAGTCCTTGTTCCTTGTTGCTACAGTACAAAGACCGCCAGTCTAAGTTTCATGCAAAAGCAGTGGAAGACATCTTCTTAGGATACGTTGCCAACTCGCCTTGCAAGAGAGTGTACAACATAGGAACTCGTACTGTCGAGGAATGGTTCGAAGTGGACTGTAGTAAACATAGCACTCCACCAGAACCAAAAGGTCCAGCTTGGGGTTTTGATTATGAGGCGCTATTCAAGTCATTCAATCTTCCTGATATATCTGCAGATGACGCCGCAAATGTTTATGAATTATTGGGTGGCGGCGATGACTCCAGTTTCTCTACTCATGCTACTGTACCAATTGTAACTCCTGATTCCAATGCTGCATCTGCATCTGGAACACATGACAGTGATAACAGTGAATATGTTCTTGTTGTTGGAGATGATGCTCAAGCCAATCCTAACACAACTGTAGGAAATGAAGCTCCGGCTAATCCAATTAACATTGAATCTTCTTCCTTTGGAACACAGGAAATGGGGGAGTTAAGCAAGAATCTAGATCCAGAAATTCAGGAACCGATTGTACCGGAGACGAGAGTGCATAGGAATCATCCAATTGACAACATTATTGGTGATCCTTATGCCGGTGTTCAGACTCGTCATCGAACCATCACTGAGAACACCAATCTTTACACAGAGATACTTGACACTGGTGTCATGGAAACATGTCTGCATGCTGCATTCGTGTCCCAGTGAGAGCCGAAGAATGTGAAGGAGGCTCTCACTGACAACTGCTGGATTGAGGCGATGCAAGATGAATTGTCTAAATTCCAAAAGTTGCACGTGTGGGATTTGGTTGATTTGCCAAAAGGGTTTCAGCCAATTGGAACCAGATGGGTGTTCAAGTGTAAGACGGATGATCGTCATGTTGTTGTGAAGAACAAAGCAAGATTGGTTGTTCAGGGTTTTTATCAGCAAGAGGGCTTGGATTACACGGAAGTATATGCCCCAGTTGCTAGAATTGAGGCCATTCGACTGTTCTTGGCTTATGCAACATATGTCGGCTTCAAGGTCGATGTGAAGAGTGCTTTCCTTTATGGTAAAGTTCATGAAGAAGTCTATGTCACTCAACCTCCCTGTTTTGAAGATCCGCATAATATAAATAAAGTGTATAAGCTCGACAAAGCACTTTATGGTCTTCATCAAGCACCGCGGGCATGGTATGAGACATTATCTAAGCATTTACTGTCTAATGGTTTCGACCGTGGACAGATTGACTCGACTTTCTTCATTAGGAAAGCAGGAGGTGAAATTCTTCTTGTACAAGTATATGTCGACGATATCATTTTTGGGTCTACCAATGAAGGGATGTGTAGGGAATTCGAGCAGGTGATGAAGTCCAAATTTGAAATGAGTAATATGGGTGAATTGTCGTTCTTCCTGGGTCTGCAAGTCAGTCAAAAAGAGGATGGCATTTATCTACATCAAACTAAGTATGTGCAGGACATCTTATCAAAATACAAGATGAATGATAGCAGTACTTATGGAACACCTATCCCAGTCAATCATGGTCTGCATCCTGACAAAGATGGAAAGGATGTATACAACAGATTGTACCGTGGGATGATCGGATCACTTATGTATCTCACAGCTTCAAGACCCGATATAATGTTTGCTGTGTGCTTGTGCTCAAGGTTTCAGTCTCAACCGAATGAGTCACATATGATAGCCGTGAAGAGAATTTTCAGATACCTGAAAGGGAAACCTCGATTAGGTCTTTGGTAATCTAAGCAGCAGTCATTCAACTTCAAAGCCTACACTGATTCAGATTATGGTGGTTGTAACCTTGACAGAAAGTCAACTTCTGGTGGATGTCAATTCTTAAGAGACAGACTGGTCTCCTGGCAGTGCAAGAAGCAGTCAACGGTTTCTGTCTCAACTTGTGAAGCAGAATACATTGCTGCGGCGAGCGGTTGTTCTCAGATATTGTGGATTCAGCAGCAATTGAGAGACTACGGCTTGAACTTCACTGGAACTCCTCTATTCATTGACAACAATGCCACCATGTCCATCACAAATAACCCGGTGAAACATTCCAAAACTAAACACATAGAGATTCGCCATCATTTAATCCGTGATTGTGCTGAAAAGCATTTAATCGAACTTGTAAAAGTTCACACGGATGACAATCTTGTTGACCTTTTCACAAAGGCATTTGATCGATCCCGTTTTGAGCATCTTGTCAACTTGATAGGAATGTTCAATCCTGGGTGAAAACTAAGTTTTCTTAACTCAATTCAATTCATGGAAGTTAAATTTTTAATTCTTTTAAATTTTCTGTATAGTTCTTTTAGTTTTTAAAATATTTTACAAAAATCAAAAACAAAATAGAAAATGGAGAAAATTTCAATGTTAACTTGAGAAAAGAGGAAATGATAGTACATCAGAAATGATCTAAACACCATAGACTGCTCATATGGGAAATGATTGCGTCATGTTTACTTAATTGTTTAAATTATTATGTTTTTAATCTGTTTATTTACAAATAATTTGAATTGTCAGTAGGCTGTATGCGTCTTTGAATCACTAGTAGTGTGGAAACTAAATCTAAATTACAACTGTGAATTGAACCCATGTTTGCAAGTGTGTGTGCGTAAAAGAATAGAAAAGATCATTATCAGATAAAGGATGTTAGATTTTGGCAATAATTTTCTTTTGAGATCAGTTTCGGGTTATGTCGTTAGCACAATTAATGCGGTTCATCTCACTGCCCATACTCACAAGTATGCAAGGAGAGATCGAATTAAGACATGTCTCTGCATTAACCGTTGAGCATGTTTTCACCCTTGAATCACTCCTGATTCATTGAAATCAAATCCAGATAAAAGTTGGATCCCCTTACCTGATAATCAAACACCATATCTATTATCCTGAATCATCATCCCGATATTCAAAGAAGAAAATCACATGAAACCAAGACAAATGAATCACTCGATTCTGAATCTTATGATTCCCGATAATCCTTATGGATTCTGCTTGATTTTTCCTGTGCTAATAGATGTAGCTTCATTCTGAAAATCTAGAAAATCATTGGGAAAATCTTAGATGCCTTGAGATAGTGCAAGTTAAAATAGCATTTCAGTGGGGTACACGTTGTATATCTTATAATTAATACCTTAATACACAAGAACATGATACAAAGATGCGTATAGTTTCAAATCTTATAATATTGTCAACTTGAATTACTTGTTTATGTGCTTATTACGTATGAATAAAGAGTAATCCATGACATGATCCCATATTCTTTGATGTTTATTTTGTATCGTTTTTGCTAAAAGATAGCCTGATATGATCCTCTGCTCGTGTCTTTGATCAAAAATAGTTTGTGTGAATACGTGTATATATCTAGAAAAGAACAAAAAGATTTTAAGTTTATGCATTGTTCAAGTTTAATCAGAAAAAAACCAAAAAAAAAATATTTTATGTTTAACCTTCATGAATTGTATTTGAAACCTCGTGATTGAATGTTTTTTATCTTGTTCGTTATTTGACCTGAAAATCTTCATAACTCTAAGTTTCAAATTTGCGCACTTAAGGCCTGTGCGTACTTGTCAAGTTCGCACGAAGTTAGTCTTGCGCACTTGTAAATACGCAAGAGTTAAGTCCTGCGTACTTGTAAGTACGCAAGAGTTAACTCGTGCGCACTTAACGAGTACGCACGACCGATAAGTGAGGGGTATAAAAGTGACACTTAGAAAAAATTTTCAGTTTCAAGCTTTCAAACCGATCACTTTCCCTCTGCAAATTTAACTCAAAATCAAGTGTGTCTAAACCATCTTTTCGTCCCGTCTATAGTTTCATCATCTCATTTCATCTCATTGGTGAGAATCTAGGCGATTTCCATCCATACAATCGTGACATTGGACCGATTCGTGACTTAGAAGTTTTTAGGTTAAATCCAAAATATTTTGGGTAAAATTGGGGTTGTTTTGGTAACTTATTGACATTTCTATGCTAATAGGATTCTTAATCGACTCCATATTCATCCATTTCGTCCTGGATTCTAGCCGTCGGTTGAATCTTAATCGACAGTCGGTTGGGCGACGTCTTTAAGTCAAAATTGGTCTTGGTTTGGTAGTTACTGGTGTTGATAATGGTCCCAAAAGTTCGAATCCTAGATTCCGACCTAGTGGCGACCTACTTGACCCGGTTTTTGAGCAATCTGTCATCTCGTTAAAAATCTGAAATTTTTGCCAAGTGTTGTTCTTGCGCACTTAGCAAGTACGCAAGAAGCAATTCCTGCGTACTTGTTAAGTACGCAAGAGGAAAAGCCTTCGCACTTGCTAAGTGCATAGGACCAACACTTAGAAAATTTTCCAAGTCTGAAATTTTTGTTCATAGTGTACCTACTATACCGTGTCATGTTTGTTCATTTCCAATAATATACATTGTTCTGATTATGTTTTCTGTGTGTTTCTGCAGACTATGGCTCGGGCATTCACTAACAAATTCAACTTGTTAGCGAACACTCAACCTGAGTGGAAAGGGGCAACTTTGCAATATCGGCAGATCGTTGATTTTTTGAACCGATCAAGAATAAGTTATGCAATCTCAGCTGACCCAACAGTCTCAAGACCTTACTTGGAGCAATTCTAGGAGACGGCAGAGCACGACTGCACGGTATCCCCTAATGTCATAAGGGCTACCGTTGATGGTCGGGCTATGGCTTTCTCTGAAGATACAATAAGAAGGGTCATGCGGTTCGGAGACCTCGCTACCGACCCGACATCCTATCCAGATTACTATGTGGATGGGTGTTGGAGACATAGAAAGGGATATGTCAGAGCGAGGGACTATGCTTCTTACAAAAAGATGTGGGTGTTGGATCAATGGCGGTATTTTGCCCACGTCATGATCGTGTGCATCTCGTCAAGAAAAGCGGGGTAAGATGCCATGGGTCATGACCTTGCTGCAGCCATGGTGGGCTTGTCTCTTAATAGGGGCTACAACTTCTCTCCCTACATCTTCAAAGCAATCAATGATCAGATCAATACAGCAGAGAAGTTTAGGTTCCTATTGTACCCGAGGTTTGTGCAACTCTTGATTGATGATGCATTGCCAAACCTACGTGCTATCGGGGAGAGGCTGCAAGTAAAACGAGTGGACAAGAGAGTATTTGCTCAGCTTCTAAAGCCAGGCAGTGTAGATCCTACCCCTGTGCATACTGAACTCTTTGGCCACCTGCTTAATGAAGCATATGTCGCGCCAGAAGATTGGAATTGGTATAGTCCCAATTCGGCACCAGAGATGAGTGATAATTCTGATGAACAACAAGAAGAAATGAATGAAAGTGATGGAGGTGATGACGAAGGTGGTGATGGTGGTGCTGAGGAATTTGATTCAGAAGCAATAGAATCAGATTCTTCTGATTTCGATGACACACCATCCCAGGCACACCTAAGGAAATCGGCATAGGTAACCCTGCCTGCGTCGTCTTCTAAAAGAAAGCGACAAAGCTCGAGCAGCGAATATGAGTCGACCTCTGACTCTGACGCTGCTCTACAAAGACAAAGGCGAGAGAGTGCCAACAAGGAGAGGGGCGATAGGCAAGAGGTTGCTATCCCCAGGGTTGTAGAGATCCCGACTGTGCAACAAGTACAAGCTGCGACTGACAGTCCAGAGTTATACCGAAGGAGGAGAAGGCCACAAGTTCAAGCTGACATGGCAGTCACGACAGTCACAGAGGAGGTTCCTGTGACGGTGACCCTCCCTACAACATCAGTCCAAGTGGCGGTGACTACTCCAATTGTCACGGAGTCTGTCATCATCACCCCTACCATAACACCCACTCCCATCATCTCATCCCAAATCCCAACACCCACCATTGATCCTCCAAGTCAACCCTTCACTTATGAATATTTCTCACAAGGGTTTGACTTTGGTACCATCTTCTCCTCCCCTATCCATAATGCCGAAGCATCATCGTCTAGGCATCCTGATCCAAATGAGGCAAGGATCGATGTGCTAGAAACCCAAGTTACTGGACTGCTGAAGACTATTCAGAAGTCAAAGGAGGAATCTGATGCTCAACAAGCACAGATCAATTCCCTGCCCGATGAAGTTAGGATTCTCCACAGCCAGAGAACAGGGACAAATGAGCAACTGAAGAATGTTATGGCATAGAACGAGCTGCTAATGAAAACCAATGAAATGATTCTAGGCCACAAAACTTCACTTGAGCTAAGGCTGGATTTACAGAGAAAAATGCACGAAGCGATGGTCAAATTAGTTGAAGAACTGACCAAGAAGCTTGATGCTCAGGGGGAGAAAGAGAAAGAGAAAGAAAATAAATCCACTGGTGCTGAGCCTTGTCATCCAGTCGACTTGACTAAGGATGATGATAAAGACAAGGATCCTGAAGCCGGTCCTAGTGGAGGTGAGCACCAAGCTTTGGTAATTGTGCCCATCTCTTCTATTCCAATGGTTGAGGGGGAGTCTACTCAGCAAGAGGGTGGTGATACCTCTGGTGGTGGTGGTGATAAAGGGAAGTCAGCGGCCGATGTGCTCAAGGACTTATCTGATGATGAGATCCTTTATCTTGAGCCTGACTATTCCAAAGAAGCACAGATCGATGCTCTCCTTAATCTGGAAGAAGGAGAGATCGACTCTGGTGATGACTGGAATGACGAAGATGAGGACGTGGTAATAGAGATTCCTAAGGGCGACGGGGAAGGAGAGTGCGAGTTAGAGGATGGTGAGATCTTTGAAGTACCATCGCTCGAATCTCTGCTCGAAACAGTCTCAGTTGACATGGCAAGTAATGTTGAAGCTACAACTGAAGCCTCCCCAGTCGACCCTACACCTGCGGACCCCGAGGCACCAAAAGATAAAGACATGCCTTCTGCATCATCTAAGGGTCCAGCTCCCGTGTGGAAAAAGACGTCCATCACAGACAAGTACAGAGCTACAGGTATGATCTTGGCTGTAAGGTTCGAGGAGGACAAGCAGCTATTCGCCATCAAAAGATCTGGGGGGGTTCAATACTTGAAACCAACCAGTGAGGCGTTCAACTCTTTGCCCAAGTACGACCTTGTGAACCTCGCAAACCGTGACCTGCTGAGTCACTCGAGTCATGCAGTAGCAATGGGTTTGTGGGTAACACTACAGCGGGAAGCAAGATCAGGGAAATTCGAATACTTCAAGGCTCAAGTGCCCAGAAGAGTCAAGGATAAGCACGCTATACATCCTGTGACTAAGAAGCACATAAAGAGATTGGTATACAAGCCAGTGCGATGTGAAACCAAGATTCCCTTGAGCAAGTTACCTCAGGATATTCTTGGTGACATGTGGTACTGGTACGTTGATCCAAAAGGCTGTGGTTATGGGTAAGGGTAAGTCAGCAAGTGGAAACATGGTGCTAAAGGAAGTGATCAGGATATTTGATGAAGTCTGCTTCATCAACTTTTCTGTGAACGATCTGGAGGTACTAGCCGACAAGTACTGCATCCACACTGACGAATGGACAAAGCTTCTTTCTGCCAAATACGGCAAGTTGATCAAGTTCTGCCTTAATTACAAAAAGAAGATGGAAGCTAAGGAGCCAGTGCTGTGAAGACTGAAGATTGAAGACTGAAGACGATGAAGATCCCGAGCTGTTATCATGGGGGAGTTTGTTGATGCACTTTCCTGTGACAACACTCTGGGTAGAGTCTTAGTTTGTATTTCTAATGTCTGTAATTTGTCTTTGTATCTAAGAGTCGTTATGTAATAGTTTATCGAGTTGTATTTACTTTTACATAATGTATGTTGCATTTCTTCTAAGTGTTTTATGCACTTACATGTGCGCAGGAGAAAGCTCCTGCGTACTTAGCAAGTACGCAGGAAGACCCATGCGTACTTGTAAGTACGCAAGAGCATTTGGTCCTGCGCACTTGCTAAGTGCGCAGGCATCAGGTCTGTATAAATAGGTTTGGTTCACAGAGGATAAGTACGCAGAACTCATATCTTAGACGAACTCAGTTTGTTAAGTACGCAATTTGTAATCTCTCTGTAACTGTCGAGTGTTTATAATAGAAAGAGCTTTTATTGTGACTCTCGTGTTTGGTTTACTTTGTTTTAGTTAGACTCTCTGCCTAGTCATGAGTATTCCGCACCCGGTCCGACTAGTAGACCACTTGCATGCGACGATCCGACACACACGAAGGGACCTATAGCTTGAAAACTTCATTACAACATCTATGGTTGCTCTGACATTGAACAAGCCTTTCAATTTTGCCTTGTACATCTACCGGGAGTTGGTGATGCAGATTACACCACCTGAGGGTCATGGTTTCTTAATGTACCCTCGATTCTTGCAGGTTATCTTGAATCATTTGATTCCTAATTTGCCACCGGTAAATCCAAGATTAAATTTAACTCCAATGATAAAGAGGATCTTTACTAACTTTATGAATATCAAACAGCAGAATCCTGCTTTAGTTCCAGTTGCTACACCATTGTTTGGGCACTTAATCAATCCTGCTTGTGTTGCACCGCCAAACAATAACTGATACATGATGATCCTGCTTTGGAATTACCTCCAGCTGACAATCAAGATGAGGAGGAAGAGGATGAGGAAGGTGGTGATGATAATGAAGGTGAGGAAACTGAAAGTGATGATGGTAATGATGGTGATGATGGTGATGAGAATGATGATGATCATGCTGATGATGGAAATGATGGTGATGATGTGTGTGTACATGCTGATATGAATGAACCTCATGTTGATGATGTAGAGGTTGAAGAGACTAGCACCGGTTCATCTGGATCTGGTAGCTCTGATAACAATGAAGAGAGTTCTCAGGATTTTGGCCTTGATCATTATGATCAGTTAGCTAAACTTCCTCGAGTTACTAGGAACGTATATGACAAACTTCAAAAGTCTCTAGGTAAAAAGAAAGTAACTTTACCAAGACGCAAGTCTGTAAGGGGTCCTCCTCCTGATGCAGTACTTCGAAAGAGAAAATTACAAGATGAAACATCCAGTTCTGAGGATGATGAAGCTCCTGCAGCAAAAGGACCTAAATTGATGGCTTCGGCTATTCATGCTGCTCAAACTGCACAGGATAGAGAGTTTGTAGATTCTTTGATAATTACTCCTATTCCTTCCCAATCTCATACTCCACAAGCTACTCCGACTGTATCCAAGACTCAGAATGAGGCTGGTCCATCTACTGGAGATGTTCATGATGACAGAATACAAGCCTTGGAAACACAGGCTTCCGACTTACAATCTCAGGTGGATGATTTGATTGACAGCAAACCCAGCGTGCTCAGACTATCAATGATCAAAACAAGGTGCTTGCAGAGATGCAGCTTCTTGTTAACCAACTGTTAGAGCGTCTTGACGCTCAGGGGGAGAAGGTTCTGGTTGATAAGTCTGCTTGTCATAGTATTGGTGTTCAAAATAATTTAGATGATGACGAACTAGATGCTGGTGATGGTTTGGGTGAGCGTCAACACGCTGATACTATCCCGTCATTAACTCAAGGGGAGTCAGAGACTATTATTGAAGCTAATATGATGACAGGTGATGGTGATAAAGAACCAAATGCGGTTAATGTTGATATGTAGGATAATTCAATCTTTGAAGACTCTGACATAGATGATGCAAACAAGATTGAATGTTTATTAGACTTGGATGACTTTTCTGATAATGATGATACAGATGAGGAAGAGTTAGAGGAGGGAGAGATTGTTGAAGTGGAGGTGGAAAGTGACAAACAAAAGGTGATTTATGAAGGGTGTGACAGATTAATTGACATGGATGTCTTTGACGATGATGTGATTCCTGAAGAGTTGTCAGAAGAGTTGCAGAATCTGAAGAGTCTGATCCTAATCAGGATAAACAAAACCCTGATACTACTGAGAGCTTGCCTAAAGATACTGAAATGTATAAAAATACAGGAATGACAAAGGCACAATGGGTAGAGATGGTGAAGAGCTGGAGAGATAAGTTACCAGTTGCTCCAGTGGCACCGGTACAAAAGCAGAGATATGTAAACAAAGACAAATGCTCTGGAAGGATAATAAGCTGGTTTTATGAAGCTGAGTTCAATCCATTTTCTTTGAAAAGGTCAGATGGAGTTCAGTATTTGAAGCCAAGGCTTAAATATTTGAACTCTTTATCGAGATTTGAAGTCAATAGGTTATCAACAAAGCCCTTGATTAACAGATCAAATAATGGAATAGCTGACTCGATTGCCAACTTAATAAGAATGGATGGAGGTTCTGGAAAGTACGAGACACTGAAACCTCAACAGGGAAGGAGAATAAAAGAAGTAGATCCTGTTACTCAAAAGGTGACATGGAGATATAAGTTTAAACCTGTGAGATCAGTACCAAAGATTCCATTGAAGCTGGTTTTGTATGATTGTTTACATGATCTTAAATGGTGGTACGTTGATGGATGTACGGGAGAAGCTGTGATAGAAGACTTGAATGGCAAGGTTATAGTGAGATTCTTTGATGCTATGAACCTTGTTAACTTTTCAAGGTCTGATCAGAAGATGCTGAAGCGTAGAGAGATCATGTATACTGATGAAAGCAGAGAGCAGGCATTACAGTATAAGTAGGTGTTATATGTGTGTTTGAAACACATGATATGTGCAGGGAGCTCGTTGCCAAAGAGTTGGAAGAATAAGACTTGAAGATAAAGACCAAGCTGTTGTCAAGAGGGAGTCAGTTGGTGCATGTTTTGGTGACAACTAGCTTTGTATAGTTTAGTCTTTATGTTTAATGTTTTGTTTGTTTTGTATTGTAATAGTTTAAGTTTGCACAGGCGAAGGCGAACTTAAAAAGTGCCTGAACTAAAGGTGGCGAACTTATTAAGTTCGCCTGATTCAGTTTGTGTTGTCTATAAATAGTTCAAGAGTTGTTCTCATTTGGAACTTCTGTACTTTTCTAGAGCTACTCTGTGATTACTGTTTACTGATAATACAAGGAGCTTTTTATGATATCTTGTCTTGTGTGATTGCATTGCGTGCGTGAGTATTCGAGACATACGTATACGTAAGGATTCCGCACTTCGTGTACGTATTACATGTTTTACAACAGAGATCGATCGTTAGACCCGCTGGGACTTACAATACCGACGAACTTAACACCCCGTTTAGGGTCCATTATATTCATTAAGGAACAGTTGGCGGACCGTATCCACTGTTCCGTTACGTAATACTAACTCCTCTATCGAAAGGGTTAGTACTAGTAACCATGACCAGCCTTACTTTAAATATAGCATTAATTAACAAGGGATAACAACTAGAGTAACACCTTAAACAAAATAATATTTCTAATTACATTTCTTAGCTTTTTAATTTTCCTTTCTAACAAAACCCATTTTCCAACTTATTATTCTAGTCAGACAATAGCGAGGGTTGAGTACGGGATCCTTGTCCATGGTTCGATACTTGGTTCTTACCCATACTATACTACGCTGCGATAGGTACACTTGCCTATTGTTTGTGTGTTTAGTTGAAGTAATTAATGCATTAAACAAGTGCAAATTGTATTGATTTGGTGTAGCTCTAAATAGAATATATTTATCACTACTAAAAACACGCTATCAAGTTTTTGATGCTGTTGCCAGGGATATATGTATTTATATTTTTATCTACATATAAAACCACACATCAATGGCTATCAACTTACTATAAATAGCATAGTTTGAGATTGTTTAGGGTGTGAGTAGCGGCTGTAACCATGAATTCTCTTTTTCACTGTTCTTGAAGAATCAATACAATTTGCACTTGTTTAATGCATTGTTCATACATTTTTACATCTTATTTTGTGTTGATTCTGAGTGTGGTTAGCTGTTATCTTCACCATTTCTGTTTCTCTCCTCTGTTTCACCCCTATACACACAGATTCCATCTGTGTGTGAGTGTGTAATTGATCTTTGCGTGATTTTCGATTGAAATCTGGACCTACACACAGTAAGTTTGTAGAGCCTAGTACTTTATTAAGCTGTTGTCATTAATGTATTTTGAACAATGTTAACTTAGTTTCCTTTATTGTAATTTCAATTTTTCAGTTTCTGTATTGTTTTATTTAGCTAAGTCTGGGCCTTCGAAACTACTTGTTTTCGATTGAGATTTGTTCAATCGAAACTAGTACAGTTTTGTTCTATCACTTGTAAATGCTCAACCGAAACTACAAGTTTCGGTTAGCATGGTTTCGATGGCTGTCAAAATACTATAAATAGCCTAGTTTGAGAATGTTTAGGGTGTGAGTAGCGGCTGTAACCCTGAAAATTCTCTTTCACATTGTTCTTCAATCAATACATTTGCAGTTGTTTTTACACGTTTTGTTCTTACATTTTTATATCAAATCTGTGTTGATTGTGATTGTGGTTAGCTGTTATCTTCACCATTTCTGTTTCTGACCTCTGTTTCACCACCATACACACATATTTCGCCCGTGTGTGTGTGTAATCGATCATTTGAGTGATTTTCGATTGAAATCTGGACCTACAATTGGTATCAGAGCTTTATGCACTTGTTTCTGAGTGTATTCAGGTTTTTGTGATCGGTTCTAGGTGATTTTCTAAGTATCTTCGAAGTTTTTATGCATCTGGGTTCTTCGAGCACTGTTTCATTGAAGCTTGTACTGTTTCATCGATTTCCGGGATGTTTTGTTCAGGGTTTAAATATTGGAGGTTGATTTCGTGATCAGGAGGTTTAGTTGAAGATTTTCACTGGATTGGATTGTCAATTCCGTGATATTGATTTCTAAAGCTTTTCATTAATGGAGTTTTTCTGAGTTTCGGGAAGAAGGCATCGAAACTACTGGGGAACATTCTCTGAATTTCATTGGTCATCGAAACTTCTTGTCTGTACTTTTTATCTGGAGAAGGTACTATCGAAACTAGCTATTCGACTTGTTATATCGAAACTAACATGTGCAGATTGATCACCCGAAACTTTGTGCTATCGAAACTAGTTTCAATCGAAACTAGTAATTTCTATCGAGGTTTCTGTTTTTCTGCTAAGTTTTCATCATCGAAACTTGTTGTTTCTGGATTTTGTTTCTTCTATCAAAACTAGGAGTTTCGGTCAACCTTTGTTCAATCAAAACTAGGAGTTTTGGTTAGTATTTCCTATATCGAAACTAGTAGTTTCGATCAACCCTGTTCACCCAAAACTAGCTACTGTTTGATTTCAAGTTTCTGAGATTATGGCAACTTCAAGCACAAATGAGTATTCTGGAGGAAGCAAACCACCTGTTCTGGTTTCCACAAGAGACTTTGATGACTAGACCAAAAAGATGAAGACCTGTTTTCAATTCCATGATCACACTCTAATGAATTCAATCACTGATGGTCCTCACAAACCAGTTACCACTACTGCAGATGTTCATCGTCCTAAGACTGTGGCTGAATATGATGAGAAAGATATTGCCTTGATTGCTCAAGACAACAAAGCTTATGGAACTATTGCTATGGCTCTTCCTATTGATATTTTCAACACCTTTGTTTAGTACACCACAGCCAAGGATTTATGGGTAGCTTTGTGTACTAGATTTGAGAGAAGCGCTGAGGTTAGAGAGAGCAAAAGAGATCTTTTTAAGAAACAATATGAAATGTTCAGCAGTGTTCGAGGAGAATCTATGGCTGATTTGATAAAAAGATTCTCTAGCATCGTGTCTAGGCTGAAAGTAATGGGTGCTGAATATCCAACCGTTGAGTTAAACAAAAAGCTGCTTGATGCACTTCCCGAAGAGTGGAAAATGTACCGTATCATGATCAAGAAGAGTGAGAAACTGAGCAAGTTATCTCAACAAGAACTATTTAGCATTCTTGAATCTTATGAGCTTGAGATCAAGAAAAGGGTTGTGACTCCTACTAATTAGTCAGGAAATACTGCTCTTATTGCTGGATCTAGTTCCTCAAGTTCCAATATGTCATACTTCCAGACTGATGTTCCTCCTTCTGCTGCTGGAATCCAATCTACCAGTTCTTTTACTCCTTAGAAGACTATTACTATGATTCCCGATGAATATGTCCCAATCATGACTGCGTTCATGTCGTGCTACGATGCACTGATTTCTAGAAACTTGACACCGGTCAGTTTTCAACTCGATGACTTAGAGCAGATCAACCCTGATGATTTGGAGAAAATGGACATTGATTGTTGAATGGCCATGCTGGCTTTATGGGCCAAAAGATTCATCAAAAGGACTGGTATGGATAGATTCAAGCAGGGAAAGACTCTTGGGTTTGATAACTAGAAGGTGAGGTGCTACAACTGTGACCAGATGGGTCATTTTGCTAGGAACTGAAAAAAGCCTTCATCCAAAGATCAGCATGAGAAGAAAAACTCCTCTGGAAAGCAAGCTGCCAATTCTCCCAAGTCCAACACATCATCAAGCTCCACAGCTCTTGTTTGTCAAGCTGATGGACAATATCATTAGGGATAATAGACTGAGGAAGCTGCTGACAAAGCTTTGATGACAGATGTTGAGGATAAGGGAAAGTGTGTCATGATTGAGCCAGCTGAGGATCTCACTGCTGTACCAGCTGAGGTTATTTCTAAACTTTGCACTGCTAGATCTTGTTTAAATGAAATTCAAAAATATAGATTCAATCAAGCCTTGATTGATGAACGAGATCATATTAAGGTGATGTATGACTCTATGGCTAAAAATGAAAAATTGTACTTAAAGAAAATTTGTGATATTTATGAAGAAAACCGATCTTTAATTGTGCAACCTAATACACAAACCATTAACAATAAAATTTTGACTGAAAGAGTCCAAAAGGCAGAAAAGGCTAAATTACAAGTTGACCACATGGATATGGATCAGAAAATTTTGTTTGGTATAATTTGTAGGTCCCCCGGGTGTCTCGAATCGTTACGTGCGAGTGTGTGACTAGTCAGACCGGGTGCGAAATGCCCGTGACTAGTTGGAGTATCAAGCAACACAAAGTAAACTGACAACAAAACACAAGATACTTCAAAGTTCGTCTATTGATAATCATAGCCGGTTACAGAGTGAAACTGAGTGCGTACATAACATTTTCACTAACTGGCTATATATACTAAGACTGTTGCACGCGCACTTAACAAGTGCGCAGGGCTTTGTTCCTGCGTACTTAACAAGTACGCAGACAATTGTTCTTGCGTACTTGTTAAGTACGCAGGTTATAACACCTGCGCACTTAGCTAAGTGCGCACAACACTTAACACAGACAACTAAGTACAAGTACCTACATACATGTTTAAAACTCGGTAAACAAATAGATACATGTACAAAATACAAGTACAAATAGAGAAAGTAAAGATACAAAAAGCATAAGACAGTATTGAGAGTGTTTTTCACACAAACGTGCTCCAACATAATTGATAAACAATTTAACAGAAATGGCACAGAGGGTCTTGGATATAATTCTCATCCTCCACCTTATTCTAAGTCGGGTAGATTTGCTGATATGCCTGTTACTCATGTTCATACTCCTTATGTGTGTACTTTATCTGCTGATGATTATATTAAGTCCTCAAATTCTGACAGTTTTGCTTCATGTGCAGAATCAAATTGTGTAACTTCAGAGGATGATTGTGATGAGAGTACTAGTTCTGGAACTATTTTAAATGAACTTGAGTCAGATGAATGTAATAATATGTCCATCTCAAAACGAGTTATTTGTAATCACGTTGAAAATTTGTATTTTGATTCTATGCCTTCTGAGCATATGAGTTTGGGAAATGACATTTCTAAGTTTAAAAATGATGTACCTTTTATTCCTAAATCTTTGAATACTATGCCTTGTGTTACAAAGTTTAAAAGTGCAGGATTTGTTGTGACTGATGTACCACGAGAAACCATGAGCATCATGGAATTTTTCAGATTAAAGGAAGAACAAAGTCTCCAAGACAAAGTTACTGAAGAAAGAGTCACATCCTGTTCTGATGCCTCAACATCACAATCATCTTCCTCTTGTGATAAAAATTATCAGGCTAAGACGTCGTGTGATTAAGTTTGTTTTAGTTGTGGTGCTTCAAATCATGTTTCAAAAAGTTGTAATTTGACAACAATTTGTTGTAATGAAGAATCGTCTCCCAAAATCTTATTGAATTCAAATGTGCAGTTTAAATCTCCTCATAGTAGAAAAGTTAGGTTTAAAAGAATTAAAAATTCTAAAAACAGTTTGAAAAGAACCTGGAAAGTTAAAAATAATGTTCTATATGATGATCATGATTCATCAAAAGAGGATTCTGATTATGATTCCCATGAAATATTTTATCTTGACAAGAAACTTCTTGATAGCAATGGATTTGGTAAAATTGTATAAATGATTCATTGTGTATAGGTTTAACCAAGAAGAACTGGAGATAGCATGTGGCATGTAGATAGTGGTTGTTCAAGACATATGACCGGTCAATTTAACTCGCTACAAGACTATCATCCAATGGATGGAGACTATGTGGCTTTTGCTGGCAAACCAAGAGGAGGAAAGATTGAAGGTCAAGGAAAAGTCTCAAACGGTGTAAATAGTATGGAGCATGTCAACTTCGTCCCTCAATTGAAGTACAATCTGATGAGCGTTTCTCAGATCTGTGACAAAGACTTCTGTACCTTGTTCAATTCAAGAGAATGTCTGATTTTGAAGCCTGGAGTGGTCATCCAGAAGAACTTATTCTCGTGCATGCTCTAAGAAGATTTAATACTTACAGTCTGGATATGAACAACCCATTTGGAATAGAATCGTGCTTTCTCTCAAAGGCTTCTGAAGATGAATCATTTATGTGGCACAAAAGGTTAGGACATGTTAATTTCAAAACCATGAACCGTCTGGTTAGAGGAAACCTTGTCACCGGTTTTCCTCTCAAAGATTTCTCTCCTGTGCAACACTGTATCTCTTGTTCCAAGGGAAAACAACACAAATCCTCTCATAAGCCCAAAACTACAAATTCCATTGACTCCCCTCTTCAATTGATTCACATGGATCTCTTTGGTCCTGTGAGTGTCATGAGTCTTCGATGAAAATCCTACTGCTTGGTGGTAACCGATGATTTCTCATGGTTTACTTGGGTGTTTTTCCTGGCTAAGAAAGATGAGACACCAGAAATCCTGAAGACTTATCTGCTTCAAATTGAGAACCTCTTCAATCTGAGTGTAAAGACTATCCGCAACGATCGTGGAACAGAATTTAAGAATGCCACTCTTGATTCTTTTCTGTGAAAGCAAAGGAATTTCTCGACAATTCAGTGCACCGCGTACTCCCCAACAGAATGGTGTAGCTGAAAGAAGAAATCGGACATTGATAGAAGTTGCACGAACTATGATTGTTGATTTCAAGCTTCCTGTCACTTTTTGGGCCGAGGCAGTTAACACTGCATGTTTTATGCAAAATCGAGTTCTCATCACCAAAAGTTGCAACAAGACACCTTATGAGATCATGTACAAGCGAAAGACGGTTATTGATTTCTTCAGAAAGTTTGGGTGTGTTTGCACGATGCTGAATACTTCGGATCAGCTGAACAAGTTTGAAGCCAAAGCTGATGAATGCTATTTTGTGGTATACTCATCCAATCAAAGAGATTTTCATGTCTACAACATGCAGGGAAGGATGGTGCTGGAATCATTTGACATCAACTGGCATGAAAGCAATCATACGGACGCTGGGGACGGTCCTGGTTGGCTTTATGATGCTGAATCTTTGTTTAAGTCATTTAATCTTCCTGTGTTTTCAAATGAATTAACTGCTGCTAATCCTTATTTTTCTGTGAACAATCTAGGGAATATAACTGATCCAAGTTCTTCCTCATCCATTCATAATGAAATCCCTGAACCTGTTGCTATTGAATCCAATGTGGAATCTTCCATTTATGGTGCAACAAGTGAAACTATTGAAGACAACAATCATCCAATAGTGGATGTTGCCCCACAATCATCTGCTGAAGATCCCATTGTTGATGTAACGAACCAAAATCCGGGTTTCGTTTTCAAATAAATAAAATATTCTAATAATTATTATGGTGAAAATAATATATTAGAAATAAGTTGAAACAAGTGGGTTTCAAGTTATTAATGGGGTTATGTTAGTTTTTAACTAATTATATAATGAAATGGAAATCAAAATTGAACTCACTTGTGAGTTGGGGTCGTTCATAGGAAGGAGAAAAAGGAGAAAACGAGTTTTTGAGCTAAATCTTGCAATTGAAGCTTGGATTGTGAAGGTTTTGGCTCACACAATACCTTCCTAACATCAAGTAAGTGTTAATCACTCTTTGAATGTGTTAGTGGGTGGGTGTTGGAGAAATCCGAAAATGTTGAATGCATGTGGTAAATTGGTGTTAGATTGTGGATAATCTAGCTTAACTAAAGTTAAAGAGTGATGATTAACATCCTAGAACCCTTTGATTTTGATTTGAAAAGTTAGGGTTCATATGGTGAAAATTGGGGGTGTTTGGATCATGATGCTAGAATGTGGAATTAGTAATGATTAAAGTGTTTAGGTGGTATTAGACACTTGAAAAAACACCAAATTGACCTAATAAAAGTTATTAAATGAGAAATTAATGTCAAGGTATTGGAAAGAAAACTCAAGTAGGTGAGTTTATATTGAAAGGGGGTGTTTGGTTATGGGGATAACCCAAACGGGCCAGTTTGGGTTGGAAATGAAAATTGAGTTGTGGACTTAATTATATTGTGTTGGTGATGATTGTTAGATTACTAAACTAGGTGTATATATTTAGGTAATCAATTTGCAAATCTAGAAGGTGGTGCGGGATCTTCTAACTGTAAAGGTAAGTGCCTTTGCACTTACTTAGTAATGTAGATAAATGTGTGGTGTATGTGATATGTATGCATACTATAAGTTGAAATGAATGTTTATGCCTATTGCTTGAATGTAATATGTGTAGAATTGTATTAATTTGACTTTAGTGGTAGAAGGTCAAACTTATATGTTGAAAATGGTAAAATTAGACTATGTGGTTAATAGTCCAAACTTGATTGTGCAATGGGGTAAATATGTGTAATTGGCTTATGTGGTAAATAGTCAAACAAATATGTGAATGTGGTGAAAATGGTGTAATTGACTCATGTGGTAAATAGTCAAACAAATATGTAAATGTGGAGAATTTGGTGTATTTGACATATGTGGTATGTAGTCAATCATAATGTGATATTTGGGTGAATTGGTGGATAGAAGTGTGGAATACTTCAAAAGGTGGACTTGGAGTCAAGTACTCCAAGTGTGGGTAAGACGAGTTGTGGTACTCGCACCAAGAGGTTGTAAACCAAATAGAAGTGTGGAATGCTTCAAAGGGTGGACTTGGAGTCAAATACTCCAAGTGTGGGTAAGACGAGTTTAGGTACTCGCACCAAGAGGTTATAAACCCAATAAGAAGTGCGGAATAATTCAAATGGGTGAATGGGGATGACACATGAATGACAAATGAAATAAATGAAACTTGTAGTGGAAATGCAAGTGTTATGAACCTTAATTGACCAAATGGGTGTAAACGGGTCAAATGGGTGAATGGGTGGAAACAAGTGATAAATACTTATTTGATATGTTTTTCTTCATTACTAAAGGTGAAATGTTCGTGTGATATTGTAGGAAAAGCTCCGATGTAAGTTCAAGTC
Source organism: Smallanthus sonchifolius (assembly GCA_023525975.1). Taxonomy (NCBI): domain Eukaryota; kingdom Viridiplantae; phylum Streptophyta; class Magnoliopsida; order Asterales; family Asteraceae; genus Smallanthus; species Smallanthus sonchifolius. The sequence continues at coordinate 27,210,843 of CM042043.1, forward strand.
AAGTCCGAGGTATGGAAGGATTCTCGTATGCAAAATTTGGTGTTTTTGGGATTTAAGGGAAAATCCTTGTAAAGTGGTGTAAATGTTACTTGAAATGATGTTTTGGTGTTAAAACTTGTTTTGTAAATAGGTGTTGAAAGTTGGGTCAAAAACCCAAGTGTTGGGGATTTTGATGTCTAGTTTAATTGGTGAAAAATGCAAATTTTTGGCTAAGTATGGAACTGGGCAAACTGAGTAAACTTTCTGTTTACTCAGGTCCCTCGCGGTACGCGAGAACCAGGGTGGATTCTCTCGCGGTACGCGAGAGACCTGTTTCTCGGTGGCAGATTTTGGAGCTCCCTCGTGGTACGCGAAGGGAGGAGTGAAATCTCTTGAGGTACGCGAGGGTTATAAAAAAAATCTTGGAATAAAAGCTTCTGCGCGCTTAAATGTTTTTAATAATTGGTTTTCCAATTAAGGGTGTTACAACTTGGTATCAGAGCAATGGTTTGATGGATTTGGTGTGGTGGCACCAAACTCAAACTGGATGCTCTTGATATGGGGGAAAAGGATACGAGAATCCACGAAGGACTTGACTAAGAGTCGGAGCTTGCGGAAACGAAAGGTTAGTAAAGATTTGATAAAGTGGTAATATATATATATATATATGTTGTATGTATATATGTATGATTGAATGTTGTTAAGGTGTTATGTGTGCCGAAACTTATTTGTGACTTGTTATATGGAGATGGTAATCACAATTGGGCATGGCGTATTATTAAACATGTCTGGCCAATATGTTTAATAAAACGAAATGTGCAAGGGACTTTATGATAACCATATGACAATGAACATTTGCAAGGATTAGGTGAAGGTGGTTATATATGTATGTATGTATATAGATAGGAATATATATACTTAATACATATAATAGTGAATGTGGAATGGATACCTAGAGTATTAAGGTGTTTTTGGTTCATTTTCTCAGTTTAGAGATGGCAGAAGAGGCAAACAATGAACCCTTGGATCCAAGAATCCAAGATATGATAAAAGAGGAAGTGGTTAAGGCCTTCGAGCAAGCCACAACCTTATTGATGGAGGAAATGAGAGGGGCTATTAGGCTCACTCTAGGGGATGTTTTAAAAGAAAAGGAGAGGGTGCCACAAGGTTGTACCCTAAAAGAATTTATGGTGATTAAGCCCAAGGAGTATGACGGGCAGGTGGACCCAATCCTTAGCCACAGGTCGGTGGTGATATGGAATCAAACTTTGAGACAACAAAGTGTAAACCCGAGGATAGGGTGATATTTAATGTGCCCTTATTGACTGGAAGGGCAAAGGAGTGGTTGTTGAATCTCCGAAAGGAGAGAGGTGAGTTAGGGGTGACCTCCATTACATGGGAGGAATTCAAGGTGGCTTTTCTGAAGTACCATTGCCCACAAGCCGCTGTTGATAGAATGACTGAGGAGTTCCTCCTCATGAGGCAAACGAATGAGTCAATTGATGAATTGGCTGGGGCCTTCTTCGATCGTGCCAAATTCTGTCCGGATGTGGTGTCGACCGAAAAGGCGAAGATTGATAGGTTCTATGCCATTTTGAAAATGGAGTTTAGAGATAGCATATCTCCATCCTCTTTTACCACACTCGTGGATTTGATAAATATGTGTCGGGAAAGAGATGTGGAGTTAAGAAGGCAAGAGGCTAGGGGTGTGAAGAGGAAGCGGGAAATTGTTGAGCAAGTGGTTAAGAAGATAAAGGGCGGGAGCCCAAGTAAGAAGCCTTTCAACAAATTCTCCTCCCGAGGGTGCAAAGTTTGCGGGAAAGAGCACTCCGGGGAATGTAGGAAAGGAACCTTGAGTTGTTATAAATGTGGGAAGCCGGGGCATTTGGCTAATCAATGTTCAAGCCAAATACAATTATTCTATAACTGCTACAAGCTCGGGCACAATAGGGCGGATTGTCCTGAGTTGAAGCAAGGTGGAAGTGAAAGGAAGAAAGTTGAAACGCCAAGGCCCAAGGGGAGAGCTTTCCACATCTCGGCGGAAGAGGCCAAGACGAACTCGGAGGTGGTGTCAGGTACATTCAAGATTAACTCTTTACCTGAACTAGTTTTTTTTTATTCTGGGGCTAGTTGTTCATTTGTGTCATTAAAATTTGTTAAGCACTCTTCATTTCTAAGTAGCAAGTTAGATGAACCCTTAGAAATCGAGGCGGCAAATGATAACAGTTTCCTAGTATTCGATATTTATAGGAATTGCATGTTAAGGGCGGGGGGCGAAACGCTCCTTATAGACTTAATTCCTATGTCCATGGGAGAATTTGATGTGATAGTGGGAATGGATTGGTTGTCAAGGAACAAAGTGAATATTCTATGTGGACCTAAGGCAGTACAACTCGATTCCCCATCGGGTGAGACCATATACATAGAAGGTGAAAAGAAATGTAAGGTCAAGATGTGTTCTTATGTGAAGGCAACAAAGTACATGGTGCGTGGGTGCAAGGCATACATGGTTTGTGTTGCAGATGTGGTAGAAATGGTGAAAGATATTCGCGATGTTCCGGTTGTAAACCAATTTGTAGATGTGTTTCCGGATGAGTTACCGGGGGTACCACCGGAAAAGGGAGGTGTAATTTGGGATTGACTTGATTCCGGGTGCCAAGCCGGTAGCTAAAGCACCTTATAGGTTAGCACCGTCTGAAATGAAAGAGTTAATGGAGCAATTGCAAGAGCTTCTAGATAGAGGTTTCATACGCCCAAGTGTCTCACCTTGGGGTGCACCCGTTCTCTTCGTTAAAAAGAAGGACGGAAGCATGAGAATGTGTATGGATTATCGTGAGTTGAACAAGTTGACGGTGAAGAATAGGTACCCGTTACCTCCGATTGATGACCTCTTTGATCAATTGCAAGGGGCGTCGTGGTTTTCTAAGATTGATTTGAGATCTGGGTACCATCAGTTGAAAGTAAAGGAAGAAGACGTCCATAAGACGAATTTTCTCACTCGATACGGTCACTATGAGTTCACGGTCATGCCATTTGGTTTGACCAATGCACCCGCGGTTTTCCTGGATCTTATGAACCGAGTGTGTAGACCGTTCGGTTGTTGTATTCATCGATGGCCTTCTCATCTATTCACGGAGTGAAAGTGATCATGCCTTTCATCTTCGTGAAATTCTTGAAGTGTTGCAAAGGGAGAAGCTTTATGCAAAATTTTCAAAGTGTGCATTTTAGTTACGTGAGATCCAGTTCTTGGGTCACGTGGTGAATGAGAAGGGGATTACAGTCGACCCATCCAAGATAGTGGCGGTAGAAGATTGGTCATCACTAAAGACGCCATCGGAGGTTAGGAGTTTCTTGGGGTTGGCGGGTTATTATCGGCGGTTTATTGAAAACTTCTCTCGGGTTGCCTTGCCGATGACGAAGTTAACGCGTAAGGAGACAAAGTTTGAATGGGGTCCCGAGCAAGAATCTGCCTTTCAACTCTTGAAAGAAAAGTTGACTAAGGCGCCTATCTTATCCTTGCCGGACGGGACCGAAGATTTTTAGTATATTCGGATGCCTCGCATTCGCGGTCGGGTTGTCTTTTGATGCAAAGGGGGAAAGTGATTGCCTATGCATCTAGGCAATTGAAGACTCATGAGGTGAATTACCCTACCCATGATTTAGAGCTTGCAACCGTGGTTTTCGTGCTCAAGATTTGGAGGCATTATTTGTATGGGGTTAAGTGTACGATTTACACAGATCACAAAAGTCTCAAGTACTTCTTTGACCAAAAAGACCTTAGTATGAGGCAAAGGCGGTGGCTTGAATTGGTTAAAGATTATGATTGTGAGATTCTCTACCATCCGGGTAAAGCAAATGTGGTGGCGGATGCGCTTAGTCGGAAGACGAGCCATGCACCTATCAAGGTGAAGTCATTTAAAATGATAATTTCATCATCTCTTATTGATGAAATTCGGAAGGCACAAGTGTTAGCACTTGGTGATGATTTGAAAAAGGAAAGGATGGTTGCTTATGATGATAAGCTTGGGGAAAATGGCTCTGGGTTAAAGACATGCTTTGATAGAATTTGGATTCCTAGGTTGTCAAGTGTGTTGGCAACTATTTTAGACGAGGCGCATAAGTCCAAATATTCTATCCATCCGGGAGCCACAAAGATGTTTTATGACTTGAGGTGTGATTTTTGGTGGCCGGGTATGAGGCGTGATATAGTTAAGTATGTGGAGAGGTGTCTGACATGCTTAAGGGTAAATGCGGGGCATCAAAAGCCATATGGAAAGCTTCAACCGCTTTGGAAATGGGAGAATATCACCATGGATTTGATCACTAAACTACCAAAGACTCGAAAAGGTTATAATGCGATATGGGTAGTAGTGGATCGGTTGACAAAGAACAAAGTATCTATCGGCACTCGTTGGGTATTTCGTAACAAAAAGGATGAAGGAGGAATTGTGGTTCAGAATAAAGCTCGTTTGGTTGTGCAAGGCTTTTATCAAGAAGAAGGGATTGATTTTTTAGGAAGTATTTGCAGTGTGCTTGTGTGCACGCTTTCAGGCTAATCCTAAACTCTCTCATTTAGTTGCAGTAAAATGTATTTTAAGATATTTGAAGTATAAACCCAAACTGGGTCTTTGGTATCCTAAAAATAACTTGTTTGATCTTGTGGCTTATTCAGATTCGGACTATGGGGGATGCAACTTAGACCGCAAATCCACTTCTGGGGTTGTCAAATCCTGGCAACCGCCTTGTCTCATGGCAATGTAAGAAACAGACCACAGTTTCCCAATCCATCGCCGAAGCCGAATACATTGCCGTAGCCCTTTGTTGTTCCCAAGTCAGATGGATACACCATCAAATGCTTGACTATGGGATCACATTCCATGAGACACCGATCCTTTAAGACAACACAGTCGTTCCCCATATCACCAAAAACCCAGTTCAACATTCCAAAACCAAACACATTGAGATCAAACATCATTTTATCTGTGACTGTGTTGAAAAGAAGCATATCAAAATTGTTGAGGTCAAAACCGACAAGCAAACCGCATACATATTCACAAAAGCTTTTGACGCTACCAGATTTACACAACTGGTGGAAATGCTTGGCATGATCAACTTTCAGTAATCTTGTGCATATTAGTTCGTTGTCTGTTTATGCTTAATATTCAAGAAAATTACCAAAAAGATTTTACTCTTTTTGTACAGTTATTCTTCGTTACAAGCAAATCTTTTGGGGGAGAAAATTGGAATCTCTATGTCAAATAGAAAAGAATTGAAAAAGAAAAAAGAATTGCTTTGTTTATAGTTTTTTAAAAGAAAAGAGCTGCATAGTTATGCTTGAACATAGTTCTGTATATTCTAAATCTCAAGTATCAAATTCTGTGTTTCAGGAAAATTGTACCTGACCTTTGAGAAATGATAGTGTCAGATCACATCTCTTGAATATGGAATGGACCAAAAGCGATGGTGTTTACTGAGGTATAGCTGGTAGGCCCGACATATGGTTAAAACTTGTAAGTAGTGTGAAAACCTAAATCTTATATCATACTTGTGTGTTTGAACCCATTATTGAAACATCTAACCCATTTTATCTATTAAGAAAACCAATTCAATCAGATACAGTCCTACGTGTTGGATTCCTATTCATACGCCAGGTGACCATCAAAGTAACGATATTTACCGCCGATGACCCCGTATGTTTTGCCTACGCAAAGATCTCGGGTGTTCATATTTTTCCCATCCACTTGGATGATTTGACCCTGTCTGTTTTGCTTACGCAAAGATCTCGGGTGTTCAACCTTTTCCTATCCGCTTGGATAATTTTGCGACTTCTTCTGTTTTGCTTACGCAAAGATCTAGAATGTTCGTACCTTTTTAATATCTACTTGGATATTTTTCATTTTAAAATCTTCTAATCCACTTGGATTTCTTATTTTTGCTTTGGCGGTATTTATGACTTACTAAGATGGTACCTTGTTTAATCATAAAGGGATGATAGGATGAATATGGGTACTTCTTGAGGATTGATAGGTTTTCAAAACCATTTTATTTCAATATGTGGGGTACAACTTGTATCATGCATAAATGGTACCTCATTATCACATGAAAAATTATGTACAAACAAATGTTCGGGTTTACTTTGCAGAAATATCAGCTATCTTCAAGGACTCATACTAGTTGATTACAAAAGGAAGTGTTTCAAGAGACTGACCAGATCTGATCTAGGGGTGTAAACGAGCCAAGTCGGCTCGCGAGCTACTCGAGATCGGCTCGTTAAAAACTCGAAACAAGCCGAGCTTAAACGAGCCCGAGCCTAAAAAAAAGCTTGTTTAGTAAACGAGCCCGAGCTTTCACTTATCGAGCTCGAGCCGGCTCGCGAGCCTAAACGAGCCTATTATTTATATCTTTTTTAAATAATATATTAAATATACTTTTATAAAATAATATTAGTATATAAAATTATGATAAAAATAACTAAATAATAAATATTATGTTATATAAAATTTTATAATAAAATTTATACAAAATAGTTATATATAAATATATATAAATTAATTAATAAATCATAAACGAGTCGAGCCCGAGCCGAGCTCGAGCTTGAAAAACTACCCACGAGCCAAGTCCAGCTTTAGAAATAAAGCTCGAATCCAGCCGAGCTCGAGTTCGAGCTCACAGAAAGTCAAACGAGTCGAGCATGGGCTCGGCTTGGCTCGTTTACACCCCTAATATGATCTCATGTTGGATCTTTTCCAAGAAGATAAGTGTAAATATTCTGTGTATTGTTTTATGTTATTTTTATTTCATTTCTATATTTTAGCTTGTTTTAAAGATGTATATATGTTAGTTCTGTTTATTTTTAGTCTCTGTCATATGGCTATCGAAACTTCATATTGCACCCGAAACTACCTTAGTCACCCGAAACCTTCTCCTCTCCCGAAACTACTTTTGCCTATCGAAACTAGTTGTTTCGACATGGGCAGTTTAGTCTTTTATCATAAGCAAATTGAATGCCTTCATAATCAAAATTTCCCTTTATGCGAAGTTTCACTCGTCATTCTCCGAAACCCACTTTCACCATCCTTTTCACACACAAAATCTCTCAAAGCCTTTGATCTAAGCTGCGAAATCAGTGTTTCCCACCTGATCCTCCATCATCTTCGTCAGTAGGTACTATCTTTTTCTCAAAATGTGTGATCTTTCAAAAAGGGCAGACCTAGAGTTTGAAGTCTGAAAGTTGTACGACTGAATCTTCATAATTTCAGTTGTTATGTGCATAATTTCTGTCTATTATCTTGCCATTGTTGATAGCTCACCGGTTTATTGTACTTATTTGCAGATTTGTTTCAGACTCATTGGTAAGCAGGAGTTTCGACCCTCAGGCTCTTGTTTATCATCCTTAAATCTTGTTATGTTTTATGTTTTGATTGTTTAAGTCTATCAATAAGTGCTAAACGTCATTCTTTTGTGTTTGAATCTTCTGTATCTGTTCAAAGTTTTGGGCATCGAAACTAGGAGTTTCAATAAAAAGGGTGTTTCTCTTTTCAAAGGGTTTTCAAAATTTAAACAGGTTTTCAATCAAAACTAGTAGTTTCGATACCCAAATGTGCCCAAGACTGAAATTGTGACCAAGTCTTTTGCCCGAAACTACTTAGTTTCAGTTGATGGTTTCAGTATTTTTCAAATCCTTGGATTGAAACTTGTTGTTTCGATCGAAGTGTCTTCACCTGAAACTAGTAGTTTCGATATGGATGTTTCTGAAATTGTCTAAGTGTTGACCGAAACTAGTTTTTTCGATAGGACTTGTTTCAGAAATTCTCTAAGTGTTGGTTTAAGTAGTTTCGATCAGGTTTCTGCTGAAATTTTTCTAAGTGTCAAACTTGATGAATTTTGTGTGTTTGCACATATGGATCAATTATTTGTGAAAAGGCACAATGTATGTGCTTTCCTTGATGCAAATGGCCCTAAAAGTGCATAGTTTGTCCCAGTCTTGACTTTCCTGGCAAAATCCAACATCAGTTTTGCAATAAGTCACAACCTCCTAGTTTACGAAACAACTATAAAGCAGTTCTGGGATACTGCAGAGATGGCAACTGTTAACAATGTGGAGCACATTCGAGCTATAGTCAATGATCAGGAAGTGTTATTTTAAGAAGCCACAATTAGAGAAGTGCTACACCTCAATGATGATCCAGAGGCACCAGTTGAGTTTCCAAGTTTTTATATCAAGGAATGCTTTAGAAGAATGGGTCATCTTGATGAATTCAAAAGTGGCCAAATCATCAAGAACTCCCTTCCACCACACTGGAGATATGTTGTGCACGTGTTCATCCACTGCCTGTCCATCAGAAAAGGGGGTTTTGATTCTGCCAATGCATTGGTGTCTTCTGCTATTTTGGGGCTGATCAAGGGGAGAAATTATAATTTTTCTGGGTTAGTTTTTAGACATCTGAAAGAAAAACTGACAAGACCTGTTAGAGAGAAGTTTCTTATGTATCCAAGATTTCTGCAAATCATCATCAATCACCTTCACCCTGAGCTTCAACAAGGTGGAAATGTGTTTGTGTTTGATCAAATGATTGCCAAGACTCTCAACTACATGAAGAGTACAAGTAAAAGAACCAACATGGCTATAGCTGACATTCCCTTGTTCGGACATGTCATTGGTGAAGAGGAAGAGTTTATCCCTGATATTGACCCAGATCTGGAGGTAGAAGTCTCATCATTATCTGATGAAGAAGAAGAGGAGTTGCAACAAGATCAAGGGATACAACAAGAGGCTGAACCTGAGGTTGAAATTGAAGTCCCTCATGACCAAGAAGATGAACAACACCTTGATGAGCCAGTGTTTGAGGCTTCTCTAGTTAATCCTGAAATTGAACAAGTTCCAATTGAACAAGTTATTGTTGAATCTGGTGCACAAGTAGCTGAGGAGGAGAGTGTTGAGTCAAGTGGGACTTTAGATGCAGGAATTTATGGCTCTGATTATTACAAGTCCGATTCTGATGAAAGGACAGAGTATTCTTGCATCATCCTCCAAAAGACAAGCCGACTCTGGTTCAGATTATGAATGGGAAGAGCCTAGGACCAAGAAAATAAAGATTGGACTTGAAGATTTGTCATCATCATCTGATTCTTTATTTGACATTCCACAACCAACACCACAACCCCATAACCTACACCTCAAACAACACCACCACCATCTCCACTACATGTACACATCCCTACACCACCTACATCACCTTCTCATGAACCAACACCCTCAGTGCCAAGAGTGAAAACCTTGAGTTTGGAAGTGAAGAAACTACAAGATCATATTCAAGAGAAAGACAAAGTGATTGAAGGGTTAAAGACTGAATTAAATGAATGCAAGGAGGAAGTCAAGGACCTAAAGCTGGAGGTTGGGGGGTTACACACCCAACTTGATGTCCAGCAAACTCAGCAAAAGGAAATCTCAAAACAACAATAAGATTTCAAGGCCTTATCTGAAGTTGTTGAGCAACTGAAAGCTGCACTAGTCAAGCCTGTGCAGCAACAAGCAACAACTTCTGCAGCTCAGGGGGAGACCACCTCTGGTGTTGAACCCTCTTCCCCTGCCTTTGTCATAAACCCCGAGTCTGCCATGACTATCTACTCTGGCCCTGCTGCCAAGATAAAGGAATTTATGGAAGTAAAACTTGAAAAAATAGAGTTTGATCTCCCATCTGCTAGTGAGAGGAGAGCAGAAAGGGAAAGAGGAAAGGGCAAAGAGTCTAGTGTTGAAATGGTGGTCCTTGACAAAGAAGATATTAGATCTGACGATGAACTCAACGCTCTTCTGGATGAAGTTGACTACTTCGGCTACAATGATCTATATCTAGAGATTTTACCCACTGAAGACCTACAGACTGAAAAGGTTAGGTACTTCACAGAAGAGGGGGATGAGATTCAGACACTATCTGATAATGATCAAACTGAAGCAAGTGTGAAGGTTGACATAGTGGAACCTGCTATTCAACTTGAATCAACTCCTACTGAAGCAACTCCCATTGAACCAACCCAACCATCAAAACCAAATCCTGATTACCCGTATAAGAACCGACCGTGGTAAAGGAAGATGGTAGAAGAGGAGGGTCCTCAGACCTATGAATGGATAGCTGAGCATCAAGAATTGAAAAGGCCTCATGTTGGATGGAAATAAGATGCTGAAAGGCAACTATTCATTATAAGAAGATACAGGGAAGGAGTTCAACACTTTAAAAACTTTCAAACTCTCCCCTTCTATGATCTGAGAGATCCGGCCAAGCTTCCACTTCAAAATCCTGGAAATGTGATGATGGCTTCAGATTTTGAGCATTACGTGCACACCCAAGTCAACAATGACTTTAAAGGGTTTAAGACCAGAAAGACAAAGAAGAAGATTTCAAAGACAAGGTTTCATCCCAAAACTAAGAAGCCTTATGTCTTTCTAAGGTACCAGCCAACTCAACTCACAAAACAATCACACTGCCCAAGTATGTGCCTGTTCAACTCCAAACTTTCAAACGGTGGTACTACAATCCTAACATTGGTAGTGCTGTGATAGAGTGTGAAGGCAAAGAAGACATGGTGATTTTTGAGCCTATGGAGCTATTGAAGTTTTAAGCTGAAGATCCGGATGTTTTATTCAAGAATCACATTCAAGCTTACTTTGATGATGATGAAGCTGATGCAAAGGCTTATCAAAGAGTTGTGACCTTACCTGTGAAGCCTTACTTCCAGAAGCAACTGAAGGACCAGCTGCTTAAGTAGAGCTGAAGACAGTAATGCAACAGCTTAGGGGGAGATTGTAGAGTCTAGTACTTTATTAAGATGTTATCATTAATGTATTTTGAACAATGTTAACTTAGTTTCCTTTATTGTAATTTCATTTTTTCAGTTTCTGTAATTTACTGTTTTATTTAGCTAAGTCTGGGCTATCGAAACTACTTGGTTTCGATTAAGATTTGTTCAATCGAAACTAGTAGTTTCGATAGATAGTAGTTTTGACAGTTTTGTTCTATCACTTGTGTAACATTTCTGATTTTAGTATTCATATTTTCAATTCAATGTAATGCATTTCGAACTCAATACTCGTGCACTGTCTTATTATTTTTCTTACCGTAAACTAAACAATGATTCGATACAAATTCGCAAGTTTTACGCAATTATATACATTTAAAAACTATGCAAGAAACTATTTAATTCAAACTTATCAAACCTGAAAAGTCAAGGACTAAAGTTGAAAAATTATCTAGAAACCCTAATTAGCACGGTCGTGCTTCGTCCTGGCACGGTCGCGCCAAGTGCCTCGGCACGATCGCGCGACTGGTCCTGGAACGATTGTGCCGGTGCCTAAGCACGGTCGCGCCTATCTTGGCACGGTCGCGCCTATCTTGGCACGGTCGCGCCTGCGTAACTGTCAAAACGTAAATGTAAATTAATCGCCCAATTTCTGAGAATCTGTAACCGTCCTCCGTTTCTTTTCCCCTTAGCGAGAGTTATACCATTTTCAAAATTTCACAACGCCTCAGTTTCATACTATCAAACTCGAAATCTCTCTCAAACTTTTCAAGCAAAACTCGAATCCTCTCCTAAAACCCAAATCCTCCCAACCAAGAAAGGAATACGCATCTCCCGACTCTCTCCAAGACTCTGGACTCTCTGGCCTAGCCGGAATTGCAGCCGAATTCGCCGGAAGCCATTTTCTCCGTCGCCGGAACTCCGTTCTACCGTTCTTCATCGATTCGATACGCTTCAGGGTAAGTATACTCTCCATCTCATTCGTTTCAGTATCAATATCAAAAGCCCCCTATTAATCTGGGCTTTCATTACAGAAATCGTCTGAATCAGAATTATTATTTTAATAAGAAAAGATTTAATCGATTCCACTCTTAAACACGATTTCCATACAATTAAATTAGATGAATTGACTCGTAACAACTCTGTAACCAAAAGCCCTATCAAATCCAGCGCTATAAATACAAAAATTGTTCAATTCGTGTCTGACTTGGAAGAGACACGGTCGCGCTAATCATCTAGCGCGGCCGTGCCCCATGAAACATGGTCGTGCCGAATAGCAGCGCGGTCGTGTCCTCCTGTCCAGACCTAGTCATGCCCTTTGGGCTAGCCTCTGTTGTGTCTAAAAATCATAGACACGACCGTGCCGAGCCAAGGCATGGTCGTGCCTGTTGACTTGTCTAGTTTGTGCCCTCTGTTGATAAACCCTGTCGCGCCCCGACTAGCGCGGTCGCGCCCGTGGCTTGAGCACGATCGTGCCCTTCCGAGGCACGGTCGTGTGTGACTTAGAACTTTTAACAGAATTATAATTTTTTTATATTTTTCAATCAGTAAATGTTTCAAATTTTATAAAAAAAATATGTTTTCTGTACTTGAAAAGATTTAAAGTTTAATCTGGACATAAACATTATTTATTTGAAAGTTTATTTAAAAATTTACAAAAATCAAATTTATAATTATCTTACACTTAAATGATGTTTTAAATGATTAAGTTACAAAGTTTATAAATAAATAAGATAATAATTATTTATTTAATTCATATTTAAACAAAAATCATTTATTTATTTATACTTAATTACAATCAATATTTACATTATTTCATAAACTATAATCATTTATTTATTTATTAATTAAATTACATTTATCACATGCATTATTTTCATAATCAACAATTTTATAAAAATTCTATTTTTCAATTCCAAACTTTAATCAAATGTTCCAAAAATGTTTACTACAACCTCATATATTTTATTTAATACCTTTTATACACAAATTCAACCTTCAATGTTAGACTTAAACTTTGTGCACATATTTGATTCAATATACATTATTATCTAGGTTAACTCGTGCGTATCAAGGATTCTTATTTTATCTATACTCTTTGTTAGCTACACTTCCATACCAAGTGAGTATTCACAACCCCTTTTTACTCTTTTACACTTTTGGGGTGGAACATGAACTTTATACACATTACACATTTACATTTACACAAACAACACAAGGGCAAAATCCTATTTACATACATGTGTGCAAAATTTGAGCTTTGTGCCCGAGTGCTAGTTGTGCTAATCTTTGTGAAAACTTATGTGCAATCATTAACTATACAAGCCGACGGTTTTCAATGATAGATCTATTGAGTCTGACAAACCCACCCAAGTGGAGGTGATTGATACCGACAACACAATTTGCATACTAGTTACAAAGGTTTGGTTGTACTTGATTACACAATGGCTGCTCCCCATAAATGCCTTATTTTATCATGTCTTGTAAAGGATTTGTTTTCAACTATATGCTATCTATATACAACTGTGTTATACTCACCAACTTTTTAGTTGACTTTATTTTATTCATGTTTCAGGCCCTAATATGTGAGAATGATTCAAGACGTGCTCAATATAGGATTTGGACTTAGCAATTTAAATCAAGAACTCTATGAGTTGTTTTATGTTTCTTTGTTTGAATTTGGTTGTACTTGGATTATTTGTAATGGAAATTTGACTTTAATATATTTCAATTTAGTCAACCATGTGCTATGAACAGTCTACATGTCCCGCCTCGATGATTCCGCCATCGGTCGGGGTGTGACAGATTGGTATCAGAGCCTTGGTTATAGGGAATTAGGTTATTAGACATCTTGACCTAGACTATAACTTTAGGACACCCACTTATACTATGTTTCATGATTTTTATGCTATGTGTTACATGCTATGTGCTACATGCTTACCATGATTAATTATTATTATATTTGATACCTTACTTGTTAAAAATTCATGACTTAGTAGGATCTTCTTAAATAATAATTTAATAAGTTATATCCTTTCATATATCCTAAAACCTCATAATATTTCTATTTTCTTTTCTATCTTTATCCTTCTTAGCATGTGGAAAAATTCTTGAAGCAAAAATCTCTAAAATTTTTATTTCTTCGTTAAGGTTTTAAACTTGTTAAATTATTTGAGGACACGTGCAATCTGGAAGGGTGACACCTGTATTTTGGGTTTTCTGTCTAGAAAAGCATTTCGCATAAATCCCAATCAATCGAGGGACCCGTATGCTTTCCTGGGAATCCCCGAGATGAGTGTTTACCTATAGGCTAAAGCATGTCTCCTTGAAAAATTATATAAGTTTAATTAACCTTAATGTGCCATAGTATTCAAGTGATTTTGTCACTTTTGAGTACAATCCAAACTAAGAATATCTATTTTTATTATCTCATTCTATTAAATCCTATCAAATCTCATAAGTTCTTACAATCTTTCTTGTCTTGTGAAAATCTGTAGAATGCCTCCTCGTCGTGCTCCCACAACCAACGCCAACACCGACGTTGCTACTATTCTTACTCAATTGGTGACACAACTCACCCAAGCCAATGGTGCCACCAATGGCAACAATGGTGGAAATGGAAGCAATAGTGGTAATAATGGTGGAAATGGTGGAAATGGTGGTAACAATCCATCTCAATGCACCTTCAAGCACTTCAACTCGTGCAATCCCCTCAAGTTCTTTGGTACCGAAGGAGCTACTGGACTCCTTCAATGGTTTGAAAGCATTGAGAATACCTTTCTTAATAGTGACTGTCCCGACAATCTCCGTGTTCGTCATGCTACAAGTGTCCTACAAAAACGGGCACTTATATGGTGGAATGGGGAGAAAAGGAATAGGGGTGTTGATGTAGCTATGGCCTTACCTTGGGATGAGGTCAAAAGGCTTATGACCGAGGAGTTCTGCCCTCGAAATGAAGTGAAAAAGTTAGAAGCTGAATTTTGGGATCTTGCCCAAGATAGTGGGGAAAGCTTAGCATATACAACTCGGTTCCATGAGTTGAGTCTTCTCGTGCCCCACATGGTCACTCCTTTGTCCCGTTGTATCGAAAAGTATATTGGTGGGCTACCAAGACAAATCCAAGATACGGTCTTAGGTAGAAATCCTGCTACTCTGGAGGATGCTATTCGTCTATCCGCTACCTTAACTGATAATCATGTGAAAGCTGGAACCTTACCAAAAAGGGTTCTAAGAAAGTTTCTGAAACCGTAACCCCTCCTATTCACAACAAAGAAACCACAACCGAGCCCTCTCGCAATAATAGAAAGAGGAAGGTTAGAAATTTTGCTGTGGTTACTCCTATTGTTCCCGTCAACCAAGCTACACCTATGGTTCAAGCGCCGGCTAAAAAGCCATATGTTGGGATCTACCCTATTTGTGCCACCTGCAATTATCATCATCCTCAAACTATCCCATGTCGCCTTTGTACTCATTGTGGGAGATATGGTCATACTATCAATGTTTGTAGGGCCAAAGCTCTTGCGGGCCAAGTCCACCCTCCAAACCGAACCGTACCTCAAGTGGCTAATCAAGGTGCTCCCGCCATTGCTAATGAGCGTGCTTGCTATGAGTGTGGTGACCCGAACCATTTTCGTGATCAATGTCCAAGACTTGCAAAATGCTAGACAAGGTGGAGCTCGTGGGCGTGCGTTCAACATAAACGCCAACGAAGCTCAAGCCAACAACGACGTGGGTAATGGTACGTTCCTTGTTAATAGTCAATATGCCTCCATTTTGTTCGATACCAGTGCCGATAAAAGTTTTGTGTCACTTAATTTTGAGCCTTTACTTGCAAAGACACGATCCCAATTAGTGAAAACCTTCACCGTTGAAATAGCGAATGGTGACTCCCTTACAATTGACTCCATTATTTATGATTGCTCCTTAGAACTAAATGATCATTCATTCCCAATCAACCTTGTTCCAATTCCATTAGGAAGCTTTGATATTATCATAGGTATGGATTGGCTATCAAATCATCATGCCGAAGTCATTTGCTTTGAAAAGTGTATCCGAATTCCGCTACCATCGGGAGAAACCTTAAGGATTTTTGGTGAAAAGCCTTGCAAGGGACTTAAGTTGATGTCGTGTACTACCGCTCAAAAGTACTTACGAAAGAAGTACATTACTTTCTTAGCTCATATTGTTCAAAAGGATGTCAAGGAGAAGAGTATCCAAGACATTCCGATCATTCGGTATTTCCCTGAAGTTTTTCCTAAGGATTTATCCGGTCTTCCTCCCGTTCGTCAAGTAGAGTTCCGTATTGATCTTATACCTGGAGCTAACCCCGTTGCTAGAGCTCCTTATCGTCTTGCACCTTCCGAAATGAAAGAGCTTGCAAGTCAACTTCAAGAGCTCTCCGACAAAGGTTTCATTCGCCCAAGTCATTCACCGTGGGGTGCAGTCATCTTATTTGTTAAGAAGAAGGATGGATCATTTCGCATGTGTATTGACTATCGCGAACTCAACAAGCTTACTATCAAGAACCGTTATCCTTTGCCTAGAATCGATGATCTCTTTGATCAACTTCAAGGTTCTACTTGTTTCCCAAAGATTGATCTTCGTTCCGGTTATCATCAGCTTCGTGTTCAAGAAGATGACATTCCTAAGACTGCCTTCCGAACAAGGTATGGTCATTACGAGTTCATGGTTATGCCTTTCGGGCTAACCAATGCACCCGCAGTTTTCATGGATCTCATGAATCGTGTGTGCAAACCATACCTTGATAAATTCGTGATCGTCTTCATTGACGATATCTTAATCTATTCCAAGACTAAAGCCGATCATGAACAACACCTTAGATTAGTTTTGGACCTCTTGAGAAAAGAACAACTATATGCCAAATTCTCCAAATGTGAATTCTGGCTAAAGGAAGTTCAATTTCTTGGTCACATCGTCAACGACAAGGGTATTCATGTTGATCCTGCTAAGATTGAAATGGTTAAGAATTGGAATGCCCCGAAGACTCCTACAGAAGTTCGTTCATTTCTCGGTCTCGCGGGTTATTATCGTCGCTTCATCTCAAACTTCTCAAAGATTGTTGTCCCTCTTACCGCTTTGACCCACAAGGGTAAGACTTATGAATGGGGACCGAAACAAGAAGAAGCTTTCCAAACCCTCAAGCAAAAGTTGTGCAATGCTCCCATATTGACTCTCCCCGATGGAAATGATAATTTAGTTGTCTATTGTGATGCTTCTAACCAAGGTCTTGGTTGTGTTCTCATGCAACGAGGCAAAGTAATCGCTTATGCATCAAGGCAACTCAAAGTTCATGAGAAGAATTATACGACGCACGATCTCGAGCTGGGTGCGGTCGTATTTGCATTAAAGATTTGGAGACATTACCTATATGGCACGAAATGTGTGGTGTTCACCGACCACAAAAGTCTTCAACATATTTTCAACCAAAAAGAACTCAATATGAGGCAACGACGTTGGGTCGAACTCCTTAACGACTACGACTGCGAGATTCGTTACCATCCCGGCAAAGCGAATGTTGTAGCCGATGCTTTGAGTCGAAAGGACCACGTTATGCTTAATTGTGCCCGTATTCAAACCAATATTCAAACCCATTGTTAGGACATAGATTTGTAATGACAAAAGCTTGTAATAGTTAGATTTTATGTCTTTATGTTTTGTCATGAAATTGTAAAGTTACTAAGTATTTTTAGTAGTAAGCCTAGAGGCGAACTTAGTTAAGTTCGCCTGACCTATCAGAGGCGAACTTAATAAGTTCGCTTAGGCATAGCTGAGGCGAACTTGTTAAGTTCGCTTAGACTGTTTCAGGCGAACTTAACTAAGTTCGCTTACATCAGTTTTGGTTCTATATATATCTGTTACAGAGTCATTAGACACAGAGTTGAACAGAAGTGAACAATTGTCTGATTGAGTCTGTAACCATTGTTATTCTGAATATAATCGAGAAGTTTATTTACGCGTGTTGTTTTGGATTGTCGGTTAGTATACAAATCGGTAACGCGAAGGATTCCGAACTTCGTGTTATATCAACGTCATATCACGAGTTTGATCAGTAGCTGAGTTACCTGGACCTACAAGTGGTATCAGAGCAAAGTGCTCGTGAATTTAGTACGATTCTTGGTGATAATTGACGGTTTTTGTGTACAATTCGACAAGATTTTCAACATTCTTGAAGTTTCTGCAACAATGGCGTTTTTCAAGTTCTTGAAGACTGTTTCTTGACTGAATTCGTGATTTTGGAAGTGTAATTGACGAAATTAGACCGATAAAACTGTTACATTTGTTAAAATTCATAATCCTACGGATCAATTTCCTTAAATTCCATCAATTCGCTGAGAAATCATGAATTTTGAAGGCTTCGGTTCGTGTTTGGTTGAAGACTCTGATTGATTCTGTTACAGCAGTTTAAGCGAACTTGCTGAGTTCCTGTTCAAGCGAACTTAGCAAGCGAACTTATTAAGTTCGATTCTCACATTTCAAGCGAACTTAGCTGTTAAGCGAACTTACCAGATTTCCTCCTTAAGCGAACTTGTCTTGTTCGCCTGATATTAAGTTCGCTTAGTACTCCCTAAAGCGAACTTATTAAGTTCGCCTGAGGGTAAAGAAGTTTAGTACTTAGAAAATTTTTCAGAAATTTTTTTTAACATGGCAAATATGGTACAAGTCACAAACATGTTCAATTATGACAATGAGATTGGTACATCTCAAAAACCTCCGAAGTTGCTGAATCTATCTGATTATTCAAATTGGAAAGATCGGTTTGATCAATTCGTATCTTTTACCGATACTAGTTTGTGGATTCCAATTTTGGAAGGATATACACACCCTACTTATTCATGGATGGGAAAAGATGATGTTCCAAAACCAGTGTCTGCTTTATCTACTGAAGAGAAGTTGTTATTTGATCGAGAAAAGAAAGCAATGGCTAGCATTTCGATGTCTCTACCAAAGGAAATTTATCACAGTTTTAAACAGTTCAAGTCTTCTCAACAGCTGTGGGAAGCTCTACAGAAAAGGTGTGAAGGGAGTTTAGATGTGAAGAAAAGTAGAAAAGAGTTACTAAAGAAGCAGTTCTTAGTTTTTAAACATTTTCAGAATGAATCTTTGGATGATCTTGCTACAAGATTCTATCATCTTCTTAGTGAACTGGATAGTGCATCTGTGGTATATGAGACTGAGGAAATAAATGATAAATTCTTGGAGGCATTACCATCAAAGTTTGATGTGTATACGGTTTTGATCAAGGAAAATGTTAAGTACAAAACCATGTCTCTTGAAGAAGTCCTAGGGAAGATCCAGTCACATGACATGAATTTGAAAAAGAAAGAGACTAATTTGGAGCATATCCAGGATCCCTCGATGTATTTTGCCAAATCTGTTGGTAAATCTGGTACTGGTGTGGCATTTTTTTCTGGTGATGCTAAAGAGTCTACAAATGATCAGTGTTCTGGAGTTCCAACTTATTCTGGCCATTCAAGCAATTCTGGATTTTCTGCTACTACTGCTTCAACATCATCTGGATCTCATGTGAATCAGAAAGTTGCTGATGATTATTTGGCTATGTTTTCTTCATTTATGGCATCATATGAGAATTTCATTGGAGGAAAAATACATGATCCTAAGGTAATAGAAGATGATTTCAGACAGATTGACCCTGTTGATCTGGAAGAAATGAATATCCAATGGAATATGGCAATGTTGATGCGACAGGCTAAAGATTTCTTGAAGAGAACTGGTAGGAAATATATTGGTTCAAATAGTCGATCGCGTATGGGGTTTGATAAGAGCAAAGTTAGGTGTTACAACTGCCAAGAGTATGGTCACTTTGCTAAACAGTGTGTGAAGCCAAAGGTAGAATTTGATTCTCAAAAGAAGCAATCTAACTTTCAGCATAATAGGAATCAGTCACATGGTTCATCTGGTAATCAAAATCATGGTCCTTCTGGTAATACAAATCATGCATCTGCTTCATCAGCTTTAGTTGCTCAAAATGACGAAAACTATGATTAGGGCATTCATCTGGAAGATTTGGTGGGTGCTGTTAGTCAGGCTTTTGTTGCAGAAATTCATTCAGAAAAACCAGAAGAATCTACTGATGATGAAAGCTCTAGTGATGATTCATGTGATAGTGAGAGTGTTCCGAGTGTTGATGAAGAGGAAGAAAAAGGGCAAAATATTGATTCTGATGATGTGACAAGGGTTGCTGATGAGGAAATTGTTCTTACAGAAAATACTTCAGTTGGTGATGATGCAGAAAATATTCCAATTGCCAAAGTATTCATGGCAGACATGTCTGACCCGACTAAGGTAAAAGACTCTGTTTATGATATATTTTGTTCTAACTGTATTTCTGTTAAAAAAAATGCAAAAGGTCATGGATGATAACACCAATTTGATTTGTGACATGAAATCAATGCATTCAGTAAATCAGAAACTGAAAGATAATAATAAACTGTGCATTGATAGAATTGAGTCTTTGAAAAGAGACTTAAATTCTCTTGGGTTAAAATACAAAGAGCAGGGTTATCATCTTGATATGGCTTATGCTGAAATTGAAAAACAAAATGAAGTAGTTGCCCAAAAGAACAAGGAAATTTCGGAAAAAGAATCTGAGGTGATAAAGTTACATAGAAAGCTGGAACAGTTTGAGAATTCATCTGTAGTGCTGGATTATTTTAATGCTAATGCTGATCCCACAAAAAGGGTTGCTGGTATTGGGTTTGTTCCTCCTCCGTTCAATGGGAATTATGTAGTTGAGCCTGAAATAATACATGAAGAGGAGATTGATCCCAAGACAGTTTTAAAAGTGAATCCAGTGACGGGTGAAGACATGGTGTATGATTCTGATACAGAGGATGAAGTATTTGATGATTCAAAGGTTGAAGGCATTCCGAGAGAGGTGAAAATTGATGAACCAAAGATTGTGAAGAATGTTACTCAGGATAGGTGCATCTTGACAGAACCTGAAGAGGTGAAGGTGGTTCAAACTAAACTTTCTCAAATATTAAAATCAAGTGGGTTTGTTGCGGCTGGTTTTCAAAAAGTGAATTCTTCAAAGGTGCCAAAACAGACTTATGTTCCTAAGAAGCCGGTTAATTGTTCTGGGCATTCATCCGAAGCGTCTTCTTCTGATGGTTCTTCAAATTCGAAGAAAACACCTTATTTCAGAACTTATCACGAACGAAGAGTGTGTTTTCACTGCAATGAAGTTGGTCATATTTTGATTAATTGTCCATACAAGAACAAAGGTAAAATGAAGGTTGTTCCTTCACAACAGAAAGTGGTGAAAATTCTAAAAAGAAAAGATGAGGGAAAGTCGTCTTTCAGTCTGGAGAAAAATATGACTGATTATTCTTTTGTTAAATCCCATGGATTTAAACAACAGAATTTATTGAAAGCTAAATCTTTTGTCTGCAAAGAGAAATTTGAGATTCCAAAAGCAGGGATTTCAAAAGATACTTTTCAGGAGGTTAAATTGTCAAGACCTCAAAGAAGACGGAGGAACAGAAAATTAAAGAAAATTTTAGAAACATCTGAATCTGAAAATAATTTTTCAAATAACGTTTCTAAAACTAATAAAAATGTTTCTTCTTTGAAAATGTCTGATTGTCAAACTTCTGTTCCAACAGTGAATGATAAAATTGATTGTAAATTACAAGAAGTAGTTTATTTTGATCAATCGGGACGACCCAAGACCACGATGGCTTGGGTTCCACTTTCTAACTGATTCTCGTTGTTTATGTAGGGACAACCAAGGAGGACTATCAACAATACATGGTATGTGGATAGTGGTTGCTCTCGACATATGACAGGGAATGTGAAATTGCTTGAGGATGTGATTAAAATTGATGGTGGTTATGTCGCTTTTGCGGGTAATAAAGGCGGGTACATAACAGGCCAAGGAACGTTAAAGAATGAAAAAGTAAAATTTGAAAAGGTGAATTATGTTGAGCAGCTGGAACACAATCTGTTAAGCGTATCACAAGTCTGTGACAAGAAGTTTTCGTAACATTTTAATGATGCTGAATGCTATATTCTGAAACCGGGTTTTGTGATTCCTGATGAATGGATTCTTATGAAGGCTCCAAGGAGAAATGACACGTATGTCCTTGACATGAGTGTCGCCACTACAACGGATTCAATTCCAACATGTTTACTCTCCAAGGCGTCGGAATCTGATTCAATATTGTGGCACAGGAAGCTAGCTCACATAAACTACAAGAAGATGAACTACATTGTTAGGAATGATCTTGTGCTTGGTATTCCGAAAATGAAATTCTCAGTTCCTGATGATTGTATTCCGTGCAAGAAGGGGAAGCAAAGAAAGAAATCTCACAAATCAAAATCGATAAATTCTATCGTAACTCCGTTGGAATTGCTGCATATGGATTTGTTCGGTCCAATAAGTATTAGGAGCATTGGTGGGAAATCGTACTGCTTGGTAGTAACTGATGATTACTCCAGATTTTCATGGGTTAAATTTCTTTCATCTAAAGCTGAAACCACTGAGTTGGTTCAATACTTAATCCTAGGTTTGGAGAATTTATTAAATCTGAAAGTCAGAAGAATCAGGAGTGACAATGGCAGCGAATTTAAGAATAGCAAAATGGGCTTATTCTGTTTACAAAAAGGAATTCATCATGAATTCAGTGCGCCATATGTTCCTCAACAAAACGGTGTCGCTGAACGAAAGAACAGGATGTTGGTCGAAACAGCTCGCACGATGCTTGCATATTCTAAGCTACCAGTCACCTTTTGGGCTGAAGCTGTGAATACTGCGTGTCATGTTTTGAACCGGGTCTTGACCGTCAAGCGACATAACAAGACTTGCTATGAATTGCTGAATAATCGAAAGCCGAATCTGGAATATTTACTACCTTTTGGTAATCCGTGTACCCTACTGAAGGTTCGAGATGTCCCGACAAAATTCAGTGCGAAGGCTATTGAAGGGATTTTTCTGGGGTATGTGGCTAATTCGACTACCAAGAGGGTTTATAACAAAGAGACACGCCAAGTTGAAGAATGGTTCCATATTGACTGTTCAAATCGATTTTTACCACAAATGGCGATTGGTCCGGATTGGGCATTTGATTATGAAAACTTATTCAAGTCTTTTCATTTACCTTCTGACATTTCTGATGAAGATGCTGCTGTTCTTTATGATTCTTGTCAAGATGCACAGCATAATGGATTTCTACCAAATGCAATTCCCAATTCATCGATTCCATCTACTTCTGCTCCCGCTCATAATGTTGCTTCTTGTTCCGGTCCACAAGATTCAGAGAGTGAGGAGGATAATGCTATTTTTCAAGATTCTTCTGCTGATCCGCTGTTGAGTGATGATCCATTACATTCGACACAGGATCAGGGGGAGATTCCAACAAATTTAGACTCGGAAATTCCAATTCCTCAAGATTATTCTTATCAATCTGATTCTACTCAAGTTGATGTGTTCAGTTCCTGAGGTCGCATCCATCAAGGAACACAAAGATCATCCAGTAACAAATATAATTGGAAATTTACAGGATGGAGTGAAAACCCGTTCTCTTGTTGACAATACTTGTTTGTATACTTGCATTAAAGATTCTGGTGTTCTTGATGATTGCTCACATTCTTGCTTTATCTCACAGGTTGAACCCAAGAATGTAGAGATGGCTTTAAATGACAATAACTGGATAGAAGCTATGCAAGAAGAATTAGCTCAATTTGATAAACTGAAGGTTTGGAATCTGGTTGATTTACCGAAAGGTGCGTATCCAATAGGAACCAAATGGGTGTTTAAATGTAAAAAGGACGATCGAGGTGTCGTGGTACGCAATAAGGCAAGATTAGTTGTCTAGGGCTTCAATCAACAAGAAGGAATTGATTACACCGAAGTTTATGCGCCGGTTGCAAGGCTTGAAGCTATAAGGCTGTTTCTCGCTTTTGCTTCCTTTAAAGGAATTAAGGTGTTTCAATTAGATGTCAAGAGTGCATTTTTATACGGAAAGGTCAAGGAGGAAGTCTATGTGTGTCAGCCGTCTGGGTTTGAAGATCCACTGAATCCGAACATGGTTTTCAAGCTAGATAAGGCCCTCTATGGTCTTCATCAGGCTCCTCGTGCGTGGTATGAGACTTTATCAACACATCTTTTGGCGAATGACTTTGTTCGTGGAAAGATAGACTCGACCTTATTCATAAAGAAATCAAGGGGAGATTACCTACTGGTACAGATTTATGTGGATGATATTATATTTGGATCGACAAATGAAGGGTTGTGCAAAGAATTTGAGGGTGTTATGAAGTCGAAATTTGAAATGTCTGCGATGGGAGAGTTATCAATTTTCTTAGGTTTACAAGTAAATCAAAAGGAAGATGGTTTCTTTATTCATCAGTCCAAGTATGTCAAAGACATCTTGAGCCGGTTCAAGATGGAGGACTGTACTTCATACGATACTCCAATTCCGGTCAATCATAAGTTAAATTCTGACCCGGAAGGAAAAGATGTGGACTGTCGACTTTATAGAGCTATGATTGGATCCCTCATGTACTTAACCGCTTCAAGGCCGGATATAATGTTTGCCGTGTGTATCTGTTCCAGATTTCAGGCAAATCCAAAAGAATCTCACTTAATTGCTGTGAAAAGAATCTTTCGGTATTTAAAAGGAAAACAACGTTTAGGGCTATGGTATCCTCATGGTTCTAACTTTGATTTCAATGCTTATACTGATTCTGATTTTGGTGGTTGTTGTCTGGACAGGAAATCTACAACAGGTGGTTGCCAGTTCTTAGGTAATCGACTTGTATCCTGGCAATGCAAAAAGCAAACCACAGTCTCGATTTCAACATGCGAAGCAGAATACATCGCTGCTGCAAGTTGCTGTTCACAGATTCTGTGGATACAACAACAATTGAGAGATTACGGTTTGAATTTTACAGGAACCCCTATGTTTATTGATAACAATGCTACTATGTCCATAACGAATAATCCTGTTAAACATAGTAAAACTAAGCACATCGAAATTCGATATCATTTTATCCGTGATTGTGCAGAGAAAAGGTTGATTGAGATGGTCAAGGTACATACTGAAGATAATTTTGCTAATTTGTTCACTAAAGCATTTGATCGTACCAGGTTTGAGTTCCTAATTAAAATGATTGGTATGATCAATCCCGAATAAAAATTTTTCAAAATCAGAATTTCATGGAAAAAATTTCTTTTAAGTTTATTTTATTGCTTTATTACATTTCTGCATTTACATTTCAGTCAAAAAGTCTAATTTATAAAAAGTCAAAACAAATTGAAAAATATAAAAATTGACATCATTTGAAGTTAGAGAAGAAATGATAATACATCAGTGATTAGTTCATTTCACACGACCTTAGTAGACCTTGATATATGAATGATTAAAATAAGTTAATTTGATCTAAATTTCAAAGTCTGCATAAATAAGAAATGATAGTGTTATGAATGTTCTATTCTTGATAATTTGTTTTAAAATTTGTGTATAAAATTTGAAACTTGAATTGTTAATAGGCTAAAAGCGTTTTGAAACTAATAGTAGTGTGAAAATTAAATATAATATGATTACATCTGTTATTTAAACCCATTTTATGCCTGGGTGTGTGTGTTAAAAGATCACTATCAGATAAAGAATATTAGCTTTTAATAAGGATTTTCCTATGAGATCAGTTTCAGGTTATGTCCTTAGCACTATTCATTCGATTTGCTTCAGTGCCCATGTCCCGAAAAGCATGCAATTTGAAGTATAATCAAGATATGTACTTGACAACATCTGTCAATCATATACTAGCCCTTGGATCATATTGATACATTATCTTTACTGATTCCATTGAATTCATAATCCAGATAACAGTTGGATCCACGTACTTGAATCTTTTGATTCCACATATATAAGCCAAGACATTGAATCATTCGATTTTGAATCCCATTGATTTCTATTCAATCCAATTTGGATTCTGCTATTCATGTGCTAAGTGATGTCTCCTCATTCTGAATATTCGGAAAATTTTTAGTAAAATCTTATATGTGTCTTGAAGATAGTGCATTTATTTTCTATTTGGCATATATGTGGGGTACACGATGTTTTATCATCTAAATGGTACTAAATCACATGAATTTGGAGAATAAACGCTTATAGTTTCAAATAATATAATATTGACAATTTTAAGAATTCAGGCTTTATATTTCAAATTCGGTATAAATAAGAGAACATTTTATAACCTGATCTTATTTACTTTGAAATTTATCGCGTATCATTTCAAATATGATTCAAATTGAATGAGTTTCAAAATGAAAAAGATGCAATATGCACAAAATTTGAGTTGATTACCCTTTGTTATTAATAATATGTGTGATGAATTAATTGAATACTGATATAATCTTCTTGCTCATGATGTTCAAACCAAAAATATGTCATTTCAGTTTATTCAGAAAAAAATCAAAAATATGTGATTCTGTTTGTATAGAGAAAAACCAAAAATATGTCATTTCAGTTTATTCAGAGAAAAATCAAAAATATGTGTTTCTGTCTGTATAGATAAAATTCAAAAAGATTTTATTTTTTACTTTCCATGAAAATTCTAAACTTTTATTAAAATTGTTCGGGATTGGATCGAATATTGCTGATGGAAGTTCGGGATTTGAAAGTTTGAAGTTGGTAATTTTTGTTCAAGGCAAAAGTGTTGAAAAAGAAATTAAGTTCGCCTGTGTACAGTGAAGCGAACTTAATATGTTCGCTTAAATCGGTGAAGCGAACTTATCTTGTTCGCCGAAGGTTTGTTAAGCGAACTTAACAAGTTCGCTTAGTCAAGCGAACTTATTCTGTTTAAGATTTGAATCAGGCGAACTTGTCATGTTCATCGTCTTCATCAGAACAAGCGAACTTATCCCAAATTTCTCAAAATTTTAAATCTGTGTTGTGAGTGCTATTTTTTGGTTGTTTCTTGATCGAAATCTCATTGTGAATCTAACAAAGGTAATTTCGTTGGATTTCATCTGCCATATTGAGCGTATTCGATGGTTTTTGATTTTGGTTTTCGTCGGACTGTTTCAAGCCTGCTGTTGACCTAATTTTTGACCGTCATATAAAATTGAACCTCATTGTTGGTTAGATTGTGATATTCGATTGTTTTTATAGGATTATTTCATGATTTGATCTTGTTTTGCCAAACTTTGAATTCTCTGTGTTTGAATTTGAACCGTCTCAGGTTCAAGCGAACTTGTTCCAAGCGAACTTGTTCGAAGCGAACTTGTCAGGCAAACTTAATAAGTTCACCTCTTGCACTACTAAGCGAACTTATTAAGTTCGCCTAGGGGTCAGAAGTGAAAAAGAGTTGTGATTTTTTTTCTGTTTGAAATTTTTAAAAATTTTTTTTTTGTTTGAATTTTTTTTAAATTTTTGTTGTTGTTATTGTTTGTGTGTTTTATTGAAAGTGTGTTTCATATATGTGTACGTGTTCTAATGTTTGTTAAGTTGTCCAATTTTTTCACAGATGGCTCGACGTGTCGAATACAAGCATAATCAAGTGGCTTTATTAGATCCTAATTTGCCGGAAGCTGTTCATTTTCAAGGCATAATCAATTTTCTAAATCGATCAAGATTGCATGTTGCATTATCTGCGGATCCTTATATCAGCTTGGTGTATATACAACAATTCTGGGATACCGTACATCAAGATATTGACGTGGAACCGCATGTCCTTCGTGCCACAGTTAATAATACCGAGATTGCAATTTCTGACGCGACAATTCGTGCTGCTCTTGCTTTGGGAGGAAATGCTGAAGATCCAATTTCTTATCCTAATACTCTTATTATGGGTTGTTTTCAAAGGATGGGTTATCGTGGACGACAAAATGATACTCAAGCTCGGAAAGGTGGATTAGTGGGTGAATGGAGGTACTTTATGCATGTGATTATACAATGCATCTCTCCACGAAAAGCTGGTACGGATGGCTTGAAGATGGCACTTCAAACAGCAATGGTGGCTTTAACATTGAATAAACGATTCAATTTTCCACTGTATTTTTATCGGGAGATGGTCATGCAGATTAATCCAGCTGACGGTCAAGGTTTCTTGATGTATCCAAGATTTATTCAAATGATACTCAATCATCTTATTCCGGATCTTCCACAACATGCCATACGA
This sequence comes from Smallanthus sonchifolius, assembly GCA_023525975.1. NCBI lineage: Eukaryota > Viridiplantae > Streptophyta > Magnoliopsida > Asterales > Asteraceae > Smallanthus > Smallanthus sonchifolius. Next base: position 27,238,782 of record CM042043.1, read on the forward strand.
TTGACTTTGACTCCGATGTCAAAACGTATTTTTACAGATTGTACAAAGGTTAAACAGCAAAATGCGGCGTTGATTCCGGTTAATACTCCACTGTTTGGGCACTTAATCAATCCTGATTATGTTGCACCACCAAATGATAATTGGTTTCATCCTGATGAACTTGCTCAAGTTCAAGGAGTTAATGTTCAACCACAACCACAACAGCAACAACACCAACAACAACCACAACAACCACTACAACAAGTTCAACCCCAACAGATTCCACAACCACAAATTCAAATTCCTATTCCTGAACAAGTTCCTATTCCACAGGTTGCAGTTAATATTCCTATTCAGGAACCTGTTCTAGAAGAGGTCGTTCATGATCCTAATCAAGATATGGGTATGAACATGGATGATTTTGTTGATGAAGCTGTGAACTCGCCCATTCATGAACAAGAAGGGAATGTGGTGATAGACGCTGAGTCTAGTTCAAGTTCAAGTGATACTTCATCATCTGATGATGACAGCACTGCTTCTGATGAATCTAGAGATTTTTCTCCAGGTCATTATGAAAGGTTGGCTGCTATTCCACTGGCTAATGCTGGAAAACGAATTAAATCTCAAGCCAGACGACCACGACGCAAGTCTGTTCGGGATCCTCCTTCCGGTTCAGTTCTTGGAAAAAGATCGTTGGTAGATGAAAGTTCGGACACTGATAGTGACTTTAATCCTGATCCTTCACGACAAAAGTTAATGTCTGCTTCAATTGCGGCTGCACAATCTTCTCAAGGAGTTGAGGATGCAAATTTTGTTGCTTCTCTGATTGTTACTCCTCCAAGTTCTAAGGATCCATCTCCAGTTCCATCTCCTATTCCTACAGCGATTCCTACTACTTCAAGTCCTTCTATTCCACAATCCACAGCTGGTCCATCAAAGCCTTCTGATTCTGATAGGATTACTTTCCTTGAATCTCAAGTGCTTACTTTACAAACACAAGTTAACTCTCTTGTGTCTATTGATTCTCAACGACAGCTGGTGATTCAGACTCAAGCTCAACAGATTGCTGATATGCAAGCGTTAGTGTCCAAACTCGTTCAGTGTCTTGACGCTCAGGGGGAGTTGAGGATACCTGATACTTGTCACACTGAGTCAATACAAAGACGTGATGATGAAGACAATGATCCTGCTGGAAATATTGAGGGTGATCGTCAATACACTGACGCTAATCCTATATCTAGAGTTCAGGGGGAGTCGACATCACAATCTCTTGAAGGAAACAAAGATAAAGATACTTCGGGTAATAATGAAGAAGAAATTCTGTTATTAGAATTCTTTCAAGATTCAGAAGAAGAGGAAGCTGAAAAGATTGAATGTCTTGATGACATTGATGATTTATTCAATGACATGGAAGATGATATGTCAGACACTGAGATAGAAGAAGGAGAAATAGTGGAGATAGAAATAGAGAAAGATAAAGATAGTGTTACATATGAAGGCTGTGACGGTCTTAAGGTGCCGTATAACTTCATCCAAGAGGATGTTGTTCCTGAATTCTCTTATGACGGAATAACTGACTCTATGGACTCTATTGAAGACGTCACATTGCCTGATGATACAGCTGAGTCAAAGATGGATACTGATGATGAGAATCTTCAATTCAATAAGAGTGCTGAAACTGAAACTACTCACACTGAGTCTCCAAAGATTAATGAAGAACCTGTGATGTTCAGAGATACAGGTATGACACGAGAACAGTGGAGAGAAGTAGTAAATAGTTGGATGAAGGTACAACCCAAGTCTCCAATACAACCTGCTCAGAAAGAAAAATATGTGAATAAAGAGCAGTGTATAGGAAGGATCATTAGTTGGTTTTATGATGGTGAATCAAAATTGTTTGTAATCAAACGATCTGATGGCATTCAATACTTAAAGCCAAGGATCAAATATTTCAATACCTTGTCGAGGTGTGAAATAAATGGTCTAGCTTCAAAGCCACTAATAAATAGATCGAAGAATGGTTTGGCTGATGTGATAGCAAACCTGATAAAGAAAGAAGGTAGTTTGGGTAAGTATGAAAGGCTGAAGCCACAGAAGGGAAAGAGAGTGAAGATTACAGATCCTAAGACTGGGAAAGTAACCTGGAGATACAAGTACAGACCAGTGCGTGCTATACACAAGATACCATTAAAGAATATTCCTCAAGACTTTCTTGGGAATATGAAATGGTGGTATGTTGATGTCAATACTGGTGAAGCAAGGGTTGAAGATAAAGATAATAAGGTCATTGTGTGTTTCTATGACGCAATGAATCTTATTAATTTTTCAAAGAAAGATTAGAGGATGCTGCGAAAGAATGAGATAATGTATACTGATGAATGGATAGAACAAGGTCTACAGTATAAAAGAGTTTTGGAGATATGCAGAAGATACGGTGTGCATGCTGGCAGCAGACTACCGGATAACTGGAAGACTTCAAGATAAAGACTGAAGACAGAAGATCAAGCTATTGTCAAGGGGGAGTCTGTTAGGACATAGATTTGTAATGACAAAAGCTTGTAATAGTTCGATTTTATGTCTTTATGTTTTGTCATGAAATTGTAAAGTTGCTAAGTGTTTTTAGTAGTAAGCCTAGAGGCGAACTTAGTTAAGTTCGCCTGACCTATCAGAGGCGAACTTAATAAGTTCGCTTAGGCATAGCTGAGGCGAACTTGTTAAGTTCGCTTAGACTGTTTCAGGCGAACTTAACTAAGTTCGCTTACATCAGTTTTGGTTCTATATATATCTGTTACAGAGTCATTAGACACAGAGTTGAACAGAAGTGAACAATTGTCTGATTGAGTCTGTAACCATTGTTATTCTGAATATAATCGAGAAGTTTATTTACGCGTGTTGTTTTGGATTGTCGGTTAGTATACAAATCGGTAACGCGAAGGATTCCGCACTTCGTGTTATATCAACGTCATATCACGAGTTTGATCAGTAGCTGAGTTACCTGGACCTACACCCGTATCTTAGAAGCTCAACACGTCTCGGTAACCGAGGGTAACATGTACGAAGAAATGTCATGTGGTGTTGAACTCCTTCTTGAATCAAAACCCAATGATTTACTCTATTACTTGAACCGTATTTGGGTTCCCGATCGCGACGATCTCCGTGCACTTCTCATGAACGAGGCTCATAAGACTCGTTATTCTATTCATCCAGGTGCGGATAAAATGTACCAAGATCTTCGCCAACTTTATTGGTGGCCCGGTATAAAGAAAGACATAGCTCTTTATGTGTCCAAATGCTTAACCTGTTCCAAAGTCAAAGCCGAACATCAACGTCCATCCGGTTTACTCGAACAACCAGAAATTCTCGTGTGGAAATGGGAGAATATAACTATGGATTTCATTACCAAGCTCCCTCGCACCTCGAGTGGATATGATAGTATTTGGGTGATCATTGATCGTATCACTAAATCCGCTCATTTCCTGCCTATCCGCGAAGACTTCAAAGTGGAGAAACTAGCCCGAATTTACATTGATGAAATTGTGAGCCGTCATGGTGTTCCCGTGAACATAATATCCGATAGAGATGCTCGGTTCACCTCTCGATTTTGGCAATCTCTCCAAAAGGCTCTTGGTACTCGATTGGATTTGATCACGGCTTACCATCCGCAAACTGATGGTCAAACCAAGCGAACAATCCAAACTCTTGAAGACATGCTTAGAGATTGTGTAATCGATTTTGGTGGCAATTGGGATTCACATCTATCCCTCATTGAGTTTTCTTACAACAATAGCTAACACACAAGTATCAACATGGCTCCATTCGAAGCTCTCTATGGTCGCAAGTGTCGTTCTCCTATCTGTTGGAACGAGATTGGTGAAGCACAAATCATTGGTCCCGAGTTAATTCAAGAAACATCCGACAAGATTATTCAAATCTGTGACAATATTCGAGTAGCGAGGAGTCGGCAAAAGAGTTATGCCGACAAACGTCAAAAACCCTTGGAATTCCAAGTCGGTGACCTTGTTCTTCTAAAGGTGTCTCCATGGAAGGGCGTGATCCATTTTGGAAAGAAAGGAAAGTTAGCACCTCGTTTTGTTGGTCCATTCAAAATCCTTGAAAGGATTGGGAAAGTGGCTTACAAGCTCGAGTTACCTCCATCTCTTGGAAATGTGCATCCTACATTTCATGTATCTAATCTGAAGAAGTGTCTCGCTGATGAAAATCTCCATATACCGCTTGACGACGTGCGCATTGATGAAACAATGCACTTCGTTGAAAAGCCGGTGGAAATTATGGATCGTGAAGTCAAACAGCTCAAGCGAAGTCGCATTCCTATTGTCAAAGTTAGTTGGGAATCTAAGCGTGGTCCTGAGTTCACTTGGGAACGAGAAGACCAAATGAAGCTCAAGTACCCTCATCTTTTTACCGATACCGTCGCTTCCTCAAACTAAATTTCGGGATGAAATTCTCTCAACATGGGGAGACTGTAACATTTCTGATTTTAGTATTCATATTTTCAATTCAATGTAATGCATTTCGAACTCAATACTCGTGCACTGTCTTATTATTTTTCTTACCGTAAACTAAACGCAATGATTCGATACAAATTCGCAAGTTTTACACAATTATATACATTTAAAAACTATGCAAGAAACTATTTAATTCAAACTTATCAAACCTGAAAAGTCAAGGACTAAAGTTGAAAAATTATCTAGAAACCCTAATTAGCACGGTCGTGCTTCGTCCTGGCACGGTCGCGCCAAGTGCCTTGGCACGATCGTGCGACTGGTCCTGGAACGATTGTGCCCGGTGCCTAAGCACGGTCGCGCCTATCTTGGCACGGTCGCGCCTGCGTAACAGTCAAAACGTAAATGTAAATTAATCGCCCGATTTCTGAGAATCTGTAACCGTCCTCCGTTTCTTTTCCCCTTAGCGAGAGTTATGCCATTTTCAAAATTTCACAACGCCTCAGTTTCATACTATCAAACTCGAAATCTCTCTCAAACTTTTCAAGCAAAACTCGAATCCTCTCCTGAAACCCAAATCCTCCCAACCAAGAAAGGAATACGCATCTCCCGACTCTCTCCAAGACTATGGACTCTCTGGCCTAGCCGGAATTGCAGCCGAAGTCGCCGGAAGCCATTTTCTCCGTCGCCAGAACTCCGTTCTACCGTTCTTCATCGATTCGATACGCTTCAGGGTAAGTATACTCTCCATCTCATTCGTTTCAGTATCAATATCAAAAGCCCCCTATTAATCTGGGCTTTCATTACAGAAATCGTCCGAATCAGAATTATTATTTTAATAAGAAAAGATTTAATCGATTCCACTCTTAAACACGATTTCCATACAATTAAATTAGATGAATTGACTCGTAACAACTCTGTAACCAAAAGCCCTATCAAATCCAGCGCTATAAATACAAAAATTATTCAATTCATGTCTGACTTGGAAGAGACACGGTCGCGCTAATCATCTAGCGCGGCCGTGCCCCATGAAACGCGTTCGTGCCGAATAGCAGCGCGGTCGTGTCCTCCTGTCCAGACCTAGTCATGCCCTTTGGGCTAGCCTCTGTTGTGTCTAAAAATCATAGACACGACTGTGCCGAGCCAAGGCATGGTCGTGCCTGTTGACTTGTCTAGTTTGTACCCTCTGTTGATCAACCCGGTCGCGCCTCGACTAGCGCGGTCGCGCCCGTGGCTTGAGCACGATCGTGCCTTTCCGAGGCACGGTCGTGTGTGACTCAGAACTTTTAACAGAATTATAATTTTTTTATATTTTTCAATTAGTAAATGTTTCAAATTTTATAAAAAAAATATGTTTTCTGTACTTGAAAAGATTTAAAGTTTAATCTGGACATAAACATTATTTATTTGAAAGTTTATTTAAAAATTTATAAAAATCAAATTTATAATTATCTTACACTTAAATGATGTTTTAAATGATTAAGTTACAAAGTTTAAAAATAAATAAGATAATAATTATTTATTTAATTCATATTTAAACAAAAATCATTTATTTATTTATACTTAATTACAATCAATATTTACATTATTTCATAAACTATAATCATTTATTTATTTATTAATTAAATTACATTTATCACATGCATTATTTTCATAATCAACAATTTTATAAAAATTCTATTTTTCAATTCCAAACTTTAATCAAATGTTCCAAAAATGTTTACTACAACCTCATATATTTTATTTAATACCTTTTATACACAAATTCAACCTTCAATGTTAGACTTAAACTTTGTGCACATATTTGATTCAATATACATTATTATCTAGGTTAACTCGTGCGTATCAAGGATTCTTATTTTATCTATACTCTTTGTTACTACACTTCCATACCAAGTGAGTATTCACAACCCCTTTTTACTCTTTTACACTTTTGGGGTGGAACATGAACTTTATACACATTACACATTTACATTTACACAAATAACACAAGTGCAAAATCCTATTTACATACATGTGTGCAAAATTTGAGCTTTGTGCCCGAGTTCTAGTTGTGCTAATCTTTGTGAAAACTTATGTGCAATCATTAACTATACAAGCCGACGGTTTTCAATGATAGATCTATTGAGTCTGACAAACCCACCCAAGTGGAGGTGATTGATACCGACAACACAATTTGCATACTAGTTACAAAGGTTTGGTTGTACTTGATTACACAATGGCTGCTCCCCATAAATGCCTTATTTTATCATGTCTTGTAAAGGATTTGTTTTCAACTATATGCTATCTATATACAACTGTGTTATACTCACCAACTTTTTAGTTGACTTTATTTTATTCATGTTTTAAGCCCTAATATGTGAGAATGATTCAAGACGTGCTCAATATAGGATTTGGACTTAGCAATTTAAATCAAGAATTCTATGAGTTGTTTTATGTTTCTTTGTTTGAATTTGGTTGTACTTGGATTATTTGTAATGGAAATTTGACTTTAATATATTTCAATTTAGTCAACCATGTGCTATGATCAGTCTACATGTCCCGCCCCGATGATTCTGCCATCGGTCGGGGTGTGACAACTTGTAAATGCTCAACCGAAACTACTAGTTTCGGATAGCATAGTTTCGATGGATATCAAACTACTATAAATAGCCTAGTTTGAGAATGTTTAGGGTGTGAGTAGCGGTTGTAACCCTGAAAATTCTCTTTCACATTGTTCTTCAATCAATACATTTGCAGTTGTTTTTACATTGTTTGTTCTTACATTTTCATATCAAATATGTGTTGATTGTAAGTGTGGTTAGCTGTTATCTTCACCATTTCTGTTTCTGGCCTTTGTTTCACCACCATACGCACAGATTCCGCCTGTGTGTGTGTAATCGATCATTTGAGTGATTTTCGGTTGAAATATGGACCTACTGTAGGTCCCTCGGGTGTGGCGGATCGTCACATGCAAGTGGGTCTACTAGTCAGACCGGGTGCGGAAAGCCCGTGACTAGGTGGAGAGTCTTGTTAAACAAAGTAAACCGACAAGAGAAAACACTTTAAACGTTCTTTGTTTTATAAACACTTGAAGGTTACAGAGAAAGCACTGAATTTACAATCTGCGTATTTGCTATACTGTCTGCGTACTTAAATTCTGTCAACCTATCCTATTTATACCTGACCTGATGCCTGCGCACTTAGCAAGTGCGCAGGGCAAAATGCTCTTGCGTACTTAACAAGTACACAAAGGTATTCTTGCGTACTTGCTAAGTACGCAGGAGCTTTCTCATGCGCACATGTAAGTGCGCAAAACACTTAGTAAGAAATGCAACATTCAATATGTAAAAGTAAATACAACTCGATAAACTAATACATAAAGACTCTTACATACAAAGACAATTACAAACATGAAAATACAAACTAAGACTCTATCCAGAGTGTTGTCACAGAAAAGTGCTTCAACAAACTCCCCCTTGACAACAGCTCGGGATCTTCATCGTCTTCAGCCTTCAATCTTCAGTCTTCACAGCTCTTGATCTTCAGCTTCCATCTTCTTCTTGTAATCAAGGCAGAACTTAATCACCTTATCGTATTTAGAAGCAATGAGCTTTGTCCACTCATCCGTGTAGACGTAGTAGCGTTCTGCTAGTACCTCCAGATCTTTCACAGAAAAGTTGATGAAGCAGACTTCATCAAAAATTCTGATTAGTTCCTTTGGCACTATGTTCCCGCTCTCTGAGCGTCCTTTACCCATGATCACAGCCTCGCCCGTTTTTGGATCTACGTACCAGTACCACATGTCACCAAGAATATCCTGAGATAACTTGCTTAGGGGAATCTTAGTTTCACATCGCATTGGCTTGTATACCAATTTCTTTAAGTGCTTCTTAGTCACAGGATGTAGCGTGCTTATCCTTGACTCTCTTGGGCACCTGAGGCTTGAACAATTCAAAGTTCCCAGATCTTGCTTCACGCTGCAAAACCACCCACAAACCCATCGCCACTGCGTGATTGGAATGACCCAGCAGCTCTCGGTTTGCTAGGTTCACCAGGTCGTATTTGGGCAAGGAGTTGAACGCTTCACTGGTGGGTTTCAAGTATTGAACCCCGCCAGATCTTTTGATGGCGAACAGCTTCTTGTCCTCCTCGAACCTTACAGCCAAGATCATCCCTGTTGCTCCGTGCTTGTCTATGATAGACGTCTCTTGCCACATAGGAGCCGGACCCTTTGATGAGGTAGAAGGTATGTCTGTATCTTTCGGTGCCTCTGGGTCCACAGGTTCAGGGTCAACTGGGGAGGCTTCAGTCGAGGCTTCTACATTACTAGCCTGCTCGACTAAACCTGTGTCGAGCGGAGCGTCGAAGGATGGAACTTCAAAGATCTCTCCATCTTCTAGCTCGTACTCTCCTTCCCCGTCACCCTTGGGAATCTCTATCACCACGTCTTCATCATCATCATTCCAGTCATCACCAGAGTCGATCTCTCCTTCTTCCAGATTAAGGAGAGCATCAATCTGTGCTTCCTTGGAATATTCAGGCTCAAGATAAAGGATCTCATCATCAGATAAGTCCTTGAGCACATCAGCTGCTGACTTCCTTTTATCACCACCACCAACAGAGGTATCACCACCCTCTTGCTGAGTAGACTCCCCCTCAGCCATTGGAATAACAGAGATGGTCACAATCGCCAAAGCTTGGTGCTCACCTCCACTAGGACCGGCTTCAGGATCCTTGTCTTTATCGTCATCCTTAGTCAAGTCGACTGGATGACAAGGCTCAGCACCAGTGGATTTCTTTTCTTTCTCTTTCTCTTTCTCCTTCTCTTTCTCTTTCTCCCCCTGAGCATCAAGCTTCTTGGTCAGTTCTGCAACTAATTTGACCATCGCTTCGTGCTCTTTTCTTTGCAAATCAAGCCTTAGCTCAAGTGACGTTCTGTGGCCTAGAATCAGTTCATTTGTCTTCATTAACAACTCATTCTGTGCCATTACGTTCTTCAGTCGCTCATTAGTCCCCGTTCTCTGGCTATGTAGAATCCTAACTTCATCGGCCAGTGAATTAATCTGTGCTTGTTGAGCATCAGATTCCTCCTTTGACTTCTGAATAGTCTTCAGCAGTCTAGCAACTTGGGTTTCTAGCACATCGATCCTTGCCTCATTCGGATCAGGATGCCTAGACGATGACGCTTCGGCATTATGGATAGGGGAGGAGAAGATGGTACCAAAGTCAAACCCTTGTGAGAAATCTTCATAAGTAAAGGGTTGACTTGGAGGATCAATGGTGGTGTTGGGATTTGGGATGAGATGATGGGAGTGGGTGTTATGGTAGGGGTGATGGTGACAGACTCCGTAACAATTGGAGTAGTCACCGCCACCTGGACGGATGTAGTAGGGAGGGTCACCGTCACAGGAACCTCCTCTGTGACTGTCGTGACTGCCACGTCAGCTTGAACTTGTGGCCTTCTCCTCCTTCGGTGCAATTGCCGTTCTGGTGGGGTAGAGGTTGAATCTGGACTGGCAGTTGGAACTTGTACTTGCTGCATTGTAGGGACCTCTACTACCCTGGGGATAGCAACCTCTTGCCTATCTCCCCTGTTCTTATGAATTCGCTCTCGTCTCTGTCTTTGTAGAGCAGCATCAGAGTCAGATGTTGGCTCATATTCGTCGCTCGAGCTCTGTCGCTTTCTTTTGGAGGACGACGCAGGTAGGGTTACCTTAGTCATTCTCCGTGGGTGTACCTGCGATGGTGCGTCATCGGAATCAGAAGAATCTGATTATGTTGCTTCTGAATCGGATTCCTCAGCACCACCATCACCGCCTTCGTCGTCTCCATCCTCAGACGATCCATCATCACTTTCCATTTCCTCTTGTTGTTGTTCATGTTGCTCATCGGAGTGTTCACTCACTTCAGGCTCCGAGTCATGGCTGTACCATCTCCAATCTTCAGGTGCCACATATGCTTCATTTAGAAGGTGGCCAAAGAGTTCTGTGTGCACAGGGGTAGGTTCTACACTGCCTGGCTTCAGAAATTGAGCAAATACTCTTTTATCCACCCGCTTGACTTGCAGTCTCTCCCCTATAGCAGGAAGGTTTGGCAACGCGTCATCGATCAAGAGTTTCACAAACCTAGGGTACAATAAGAATCTAAACTTCTCTACTATGTTGATCTGGTCATTGATTGCTTTGAAGATGTAGCACGAGAAGTTGTAGCCCCTATTAAGAGACAAGCCCACCATGGCTGCTGCAAGGTCAAGACCCATGGCATCTTTACCATCTTTCCTTCACGAGATGCACACGATCATGACGTGGGCGAAATACCACCATTGGTCTAATACCCACATCTTTTTATAAGAAGCATAGTCCCTTGCTCTGACGTATCCCATTCTTTGCCTCCAACACCCATCCACAAAGTAGTCTGGATAGGCTGTCGGGTCGGTAGCAAGGTCTCTGAACTGCAGGACCCTTCTTATTGTATCTTCAGAAAAAAGCGATAGCCTGACCAGCAACGGTAGCCCTTATGACATTGGGGGTTACCGTGCAGTCGTGCTCCGCCGTCTCCCAGAATTGTTCCAAGTAAGGTCTTGACACGTTCGGGTCAGCTGAGATAGCATAGCTGACTCTTGAGCGGTTCAAGAAGTCAACTATCTCCCTATATTGCAATGCTGCACCTTTCCATTCGGGCTGAGTGTCCGCTAACAGGTTGAATTCGTTAGTAAACGCCCGAGCCATAATCTGCAAAATCACACATAAAGCATAATCAGAACAACACGTATCATTGGAAATGAATAAAAACGACTCAGTATAGCAGTTACTCTTTGAACTGAATTTCAGACTTAGGAATTTTTGCCAAGTGTTGGTCCTGCGTACTTAGCAAGTACGCAGGAGTTTGTTCTTGCGTACTTAACAAGTACGCATGAAGTGCTTCGTGCATACTTGTTAAGTGCGCAGGAAACGCACATGGCCAAAATTCCAGAAATTTCAACTGTCAATCAGAAGAGAGGCATTGTCGTGGATTATGGTCACCACAAGGTCGAAATACTTGATTAAGACCTATGGGACCACTATCCACCTCAACTAACCGCTAAACCCGTCAAATTTTTGACCTAGATGACGACCCAGTTGAACCAGTGGGCAATCGAGGGTCAAGGGAAAAATCAAACCATGTTAAGGACAAATTATGAGTCAATAGGTTTCGATTAGTGATTATTAACAAGTTTTAGGTCTTAATTTGCATTTAGAACACCAAAATAGGTCAATAATTTCACACTCAAACCGTCGATGAATCGGTCGAAAACATGTGATTTAGTGGATGATACGGACCGAGATTCTCACCAAGTAAATGTTAGATGATGATTAAACAATGAGAGGGACGAAGAATCCGATTGGAACACTCGAAATTTTTGAGGAAAATGGTCGAAGGGAATATCACAGGAGAAATGGTTTGAAAGTGATAATCTCTAAAAAAATTTCTAAGTCCTGTATTTATACCCAACACATATTGGTCGTGCGTACTTACTAAGTGCGCAGGACTTAACTCCTGCGTACTTACTAAGTACGCATGACTTAAGTCTTGCGTACTTGTTAAGTACGCAGTGTTTACCTCATGCGCACTTATCAAGTACGCAGAGACCCTTATGTGCGCACACTTTCAACTCAAATTATGAAGATTTCAAGTCAAATAACGAACAAGATAAAAATATTCAACCAGGAGGATTCAAATACAATTCAGGAAGGTTAAACACAAAAATATTTTTGGTTTTTCTGAATAAAATTGAACTATGCATAAACTTAAAATCTTTTTGATCTTTTCTAATAAAAATATACAAGTATTCACACAAACTATTTTTTATCAAAGACACGAGCAGAGGATCATATCAGACTATCTTTTAGCAAAAACGATACAATATAAACATCAAAGAATATGGGATCATGTCATGGATTACTATTTATTCATACGTAATAAGCACATAAACAAGTAATTCAAGTTGACAATATTATAAGATTTGAAAATATAAGCATCTTTGTATCACATTCTTGTGTATTAAGTTATTAATTATAAGATATACAACGTTTACCCCACTGATATGCTATACTAATGTGCACTATCTCAAGGCATCTAAGATTTTCCCAATGATTTTCTAAATTTTCAGAATGAAGCTACATCTATTAGCACAGGAAAATCAAGCAGAATCCATAAGGATTATCAAGAATCATAAGATTCAGAATCGAGTGATTCAGTTGTCTTGGTTTCATTTGATTTTCTTCATTGAATATCGGAATGATGATTCAGGATAATATATATGGTGATTGAATAAGGTAAGGGGATCCAACTTTTATCAAGATTTGATTTCAATGAATCAGGAATGATTCAAGGGTGAATACATGCTCAACGGTTAATGTAGAGACACGTCTTGATTCAATCTCTCATTGCATACTTGTGAGTATGGGCAGTGAGATGAACCGCATTAATTGTGCTAATGACATAACGCGAAACTGACCTCAAAAGAAAATTATTGCCAAAATCTAACATCCTATATCTGATAATGATCTTTTCTATTCTTTTACGCACACATACATGCAAACATGGGTTCAAATCACAGTTGTAATTTAGATTTAGTTTCCACACTACTAGTGATTCAAAGACGCATACAGCCTACTGACAATTTAAATTACTTGTAAATAAGCAGAATAAAAACACAATAAGTTAAACAGTTAAGTAAACATGACGCAATCATTTCCCATATGAGCAGTCTGTGACATTTAGATCATTTCTGATGTACTATCATTTCCTCTTTTCTCAAGTTAACTTTGAAATTTTCTCCATTTTCTATTTTTTTTGTTTTTGTTTTTGTAAAATTTTTGAAACCTAAAAGAACTATACAGAAAATTTAAAAAGAAATAAAGTTTAACTTCCATGAATTGAATTGAATTAAGAAAAATTAATTTTCACTCAGGATTGAACATTCCTATCAAGTTGACAAGATGCTCAAAACGGGATCGATCAAATGCCTTTGTGAAAAAGGTCAGCAACATTGTCATCCGTGTGAACTTTTACAAGTTCAATTAAATGCTTTTCAACATAATCACGGATGAAATGATGGCGAATCTCTATATGTTTAGTTTTGGAATGTTTCACCGGGTTATTTGTGTTGGACATTGTGGCATTGTTGTCAATGAATAGAGGAGTTCCAGTGAAGTTTAAGCAGCAGTCTCTCAACTGCTGCTGAATCCACAGTATCTGAGAACAACTGCTCGCTGCAGCAATGTATTCTGCTTCACAGGTTGATACAGAAACCGTTGACTGCTTCTTACACTGCCAGGAGACCAGTCTGTCTCCTAAGAATTGACATCCACCAGAAGTTGACTTTCTGTCAAGGTTACAACCGCCATAATCTGAATCAGTGTAGGCTTTGAAGTCGAATGACTGCTGCTTAGAGTACCAAAGACGTAATCGGGGTTTCCCTTTTAGGTATCTGAAAATTCTCTTCACGGCTATCATATGTGACTCCTTCGGTTGAGACTGAAACCTTGAGCACAAGCACACAACAAACATTATATCGGGTCTTGAAGCTGTGAGATACATAAGTGATCTGATCATCCCACGGTACAATCTGCTGTCTACATCCTTTCCATCTTTGTCAGGATGCAGACCATGATTGACTGGGATAGGTGTGCCATAAGTACTGCTATCATTCATCTTGTATTTTGACAAGATGTCCTGCACATACTTAGTTTGATGTAGATAAATGCCATCCTCTCTTTGACTGACTTGCAGACCCAGGAAGAACGACAATTCACCCATATTACTCATTTCAAATTTGGACTTCATCACCTGCTCGAATTCCCTACACATCCCTTCATTGGTAGATCCAAAGATAATGTCGTCGACGTATACTTGTACAAGAAGAATGTCACCTCCTGCTTTCCTAATGAAGAGAGTCGAGTCAATCTGTCCACGGTCGAAACCATTAGACAGTAAATGCTTAGATAATATCTCATACCATGCCCGCGGTGCTTGATGAAGACCATAAAGTGCTTTGTCGAGCTTATACACTTTATTGATATTATGCGGATCTTCAAAACCGGGAGGTTGAGTGACATAGACTTCTTCATGAACTTTACCATAAAGGTAAGCACTCTTCACATCAAGTTGATAGACCTTAAAGCCGGCATATGTGGCATAAGCCAAGAACAGTCGAATGGCTTCAATTCTAGCAACTGGGGCATATACTTCCGTGTAATCCAAGCCCTCTTGCTGATAAAAACCCTGAACAACCAATCTTGCTTTGTTCTTCACAACAACATGACGATCATCCGTCTTGCACTTGAACACCCATCTGGTTCCAATTGGCTGAAAGACTTTTGGCAAGTCAACCAAATCCCACACGTGCAACTTTTGGAATTGAGACAATTCATCTTGCATCGCCTCAATCCAGCAGTTGTCAGTGAGAGCCTCCTTCACATTCTTCTGTTCTAACTGGGACATGAATGCAGCATGCAAACATGTTTCCATGACACCAGTGTCAAGTATCTCTGTGTAAAGACTGGTGTTCTCAGTGATAGTTCGATGACGAGTCTGAACACCGGCATAAGGATCAACAATAATGTTGTCGATTGGATGATTCCTATGCACTCTCGTCTCCGGTACAATCGGTTCCTGAATTTCTGGATCTAGATTCGTGCTTAACTCCCCCATTTCCTGTGTTCCAGAGGAAGAAGATTTAATGTTAATTGGATCAGCTGGAGCTTCATTTCCTACAGTTGTGTTAGGATTGGTTTGAGCGTCATCTCCAACAACAAGAACATCTTCACTGTTATCACTGTCATGAGTTCTAGATGCAGATACAACATTGGAATCAGGAGTTACAATCGGTACAGTGGCACGAGTAGAGAAACTGGAGTCATCGCTGCCACCCAATAAATCATAAACATTTGCGGCGTCATCTGCAGATATATCAGGAAGATTGAATGACTTGAATAGCGCATCATAATCAAAACCCCATGCTGGACCTGTTGGTTCGGGTGGAATGCTGTGTTTACTGCAATCCACTTCAAACCATTCCTCGACAGTACGAGTTCCTATATTGTACACTCTCTTGCAAGGCGAGTTGGCAACGTATCCTAAGAAGATGCCTACCACTGCTTTTGCATGAAACTTAAACTGGCGGTCTTTGTACTGTAGCAACAAGGAACAAGGACTACTGAAAGGAACTAGGTAATCAAGATTGGGAAGTCGATTGTTAATCAACTCGTAACAAGTCTTGTTGTGTCTCTTCACAACCAGAACTCTGTTTAAGACGTGACAAGCTGTATTAACGGCTTCTGCCCAGAAAGTGACAGGAAGCTTTGCATCCGACAGCATAGTCCTTGCAGTCTCAATCAGTGTTCTGTTCTTCCGTTCAGCAACTCCATTCTGCTGAGGCATGTACGGCGCGCTGAATTCGTGACGGATCCCTTTCTTGATACAGAAAAGCTCCATCAAATTATTCTTGAACTCAGTTCCGTTGTCACTCCTAATTCTTCTAACTTTCAGCTTGCAAAGAGATTCCAAGCTCAGGGTCAAATATTGAAGAATATCAGCAGTCTCGTCTTTAGTACCCAAAAAATGCTCCCAAGAAAAAACATGAGAAAACATCAGTTACTACTAGATAGAACGAATTACCTCCAATACTCCTGATACTTATGGGGCCAAACAGATCCATGTGTAATAGCTCCAAAGGGGTATCAATAGAGTTTTGGAGCTTGGGCTTGTGAGACTTCCGTTGCTGTTTGCCCTTTTTACAAGGCATACAGTCATCTGCAACGGTAAACCTCAGCTTAGGAACCCCGATTACCAAACCATTTCAGACAAGATGGTTCATTTTACGATACGAAATATGTCCGAGTTTCCTATGCCACAAGATGGAGTCAAGCTCTGTCGCTTTAGAAAGAAAACAGGTAGGAACTGATGAGGTGGTTGTTGCCACGCTCATATCGATCTGATAGGTGTCATTTGTTCTTGGCGCTCTCATCAGGATCCAATCTTCTGGAACTTCAAAACCGGGTTTGAGAATTAGGCATTCTGACTTGTCAAACATCACCGAGTACTCCTTATCACACATTTGGAAGACACTCAATAGGTTATGCTTCAGCTGCTCGCAGAAGTTGACATTGTCAAAGCTGACACAACCGTTCGAAACCACGCCTTGACACGTGATGCTGCCGCCTTTTTCTCCGGTAAAGGCCACATAGCCGCCTCTGAATGGTTTAACGTCTTGGAGCAGGGCCATGTTTCCTGTCATGTGCCTGGAACATCCATTATCTACATACCATCGGTTAGAGATAGTACCCTTCGGACGTCCCTGCATATGTCACAAAAGAATTAGTTAGATTTGGAGACCCAAGCCATTGTGGTCTTGGGTCGTCCATTCTTTTCAAAATAAACTACTTCCTTTAACTCACAGTCATGATGACTGTTCAAAATTGTTGAATCTTTAGAAGAAATAGAACTAGGAGATTGAGAAGTTTTGGATTTGGCAGTCCAGGATCTCTTCTGTTTCTTAACCGGAACAGGAGACTTTGGTTCAACTACAGCAGGTGAACTTGTGGAAGCTTCACCTGATTGAACTGAAGTCAGCTGTTCAAGCTTTCTCAACCTCTTGTTCCGTCTCCTCCTCTGTGGCTTAGAGAGTCTTGCCATAGGTTTCTCACCAGTACGTGTACTACCAGAGGTAGATACACGAGGTACAGCAGGTTGCGTTACCTTTCTTGGAATAGATGGCTTAGCTTCAGATATGATCTTAGGCTTTACCATCGTATTTTGCTTTGGATGTTTGGGAGATGGTTTCACTGGTGGTGACCTGGGGATAACAACTGGTTGTGAAACAACAGGTCGTTTCCCTTGGTTCTTAGAAGGACAATTCACAAAA
Source organism: Smallanthus sonchifolius (assembly GCA_023525975.1). NCBI lineage: Eukaryota > Viridiplantae > Streptophyta > Magnoliopsida > Asterales > Asteraceae > Smallanthus > Smallanthus sonchifolius. The sequence goes on from CM042043.1 coordinate 27,256,113, forward strand.
ATGTGACCAACCAAGCCACAGTGAAAACAGTTCCTCTTGTCTACATAAGTTCTCTTGTAAGGCTCATTAGATCTGGCCTTAGATAACTCAGCATTATGAGAAGGAGGAGTTGGTTTATGAACATTAGTCTGAACCTTACCAGTTTGGTTTTTGGGAGTATAATATTTTTCCAAATTTTCTTTATACCCAAGCTCATAGTGAGCTGAAAAAGCCTCTTTCTTTACTTGGTTAAGACTTTTATACCCCTCGTAAAGCATTGCCTTTAGTTTATAATTTGTTTCAATGATGTCGGGTTCAGTTAAAATGCAGTTATCACCATTAGTGATAACGTTTTTCTTTACCTTTTGTTCAGTCAACAACTCCTCAGATACTACTCCTTCAGGGCAAGAGTTAACCGACCCGTCTTCAGAAGTAGTAACAAACTCCTCACTAGATGTGGAGTTAGCCTTACTTGAGGATTCATCCTTTTTAGGGGAATCATCCTTATCAGAGGACTCATCTAGACAAGTGAGATCAATGTCTATTAAGCTATTGACAAACTTCCCGCTCACTGGTGGAGGAATGGCATTAGTACCCAAACCTAACCATTCAGTTGTCTCACCACAGACTCGTAGTGTTCCACCACAAAGCGAGAGTTTTTCAACTTCTCATTAGTGCATTTTAACTGCAAGATCTCATTTTGCAGTTTGTTGATTTCATTGTTCCGTTTTTCTAACCCCCTGTATGCAACATCTAAGTGAAGTTGTTGATCACTTATTTTTAAAGAATATTCAGATTTTTCCTTTTTTAACGTTTCAATAGAATCTCTAAAACGTTTTTCATTTTCTTTATAGTTTAGAGCTGCCAAAGTTAGGGGTTCGATTTTGTCTTGGAGCCTAGAATTTTCCAATTTTAGCCCTTGACATTTAGAACATGAAATAACAGAGAAAGGGTTAGAATCTACCTCAGACGATGAACTTGTTGCTTCTCTAATGGCCATGAGAGCAACAGCAGTGGTCGATTCCTCTTCATCAGCTACAGGAGCTTCCATTTCTTCAGCTTCCTTCACCTCCTCTGTAGCAGCAGTTGTATATTCTTCTAGGTCAGCCATAGAAGCTTCCCTTTTCTCAGCTTCCATCATCTCCATGAACTCAGCCATGAGACCAACCTGGGTTTGTGCGATGATGGCATCCTCAAGATGAACACCCCAGTCAAAGTTGTCGTCCTGTTGTGCTACCAGTGCATTGGACGTTCCACTTTGGCTTTGATTGTAGTGGTTTGGATTGTTGTGGCCATGGCTGTTTCCTTGGCTGGGTCGGGTGAAACCAGAGGCAGGTGCTCTGTCTTTCTGACACTCACGAGCAAAGTGTCCATAGTTCATACACTTGTAGAATTTGGCCTTGGATTTGTCAAACCCGACCTTGGCATTTGGATGCCCGCCAATAAACTTTCTTCCTGTTCTGTTCAGGAAACGCTTGGCTCTCCTCAATAGCATGGCCATATTCCATTGAATATCCATGTCCTCCATGTCATCAGGATCCACTTGATTAAATTCTTTAATCGTCTCTGGATCAGTAAGCTTGCCACCTATGAAGTTTTCATATGCAAGATGAGAATAATGCTACATGATCTTCAGCTATTCTGGCTATAGCTGAGTTGTTAGTTGAAGACGTAGCAGGAGGATTTCTTGAGGTATTTTGATGATGAGACCCCAACCCTGATCCTGAAGCATAGCAAGCATGACCACCACACCCAGTTGAGTGGTCTTCTTCAGTAGGATTTCCAGTGAAGAGGGCAATTCCAGAGCCCGATGACTTGGATGTAGAAGTCGTCCCGTGAAACATAGAAGGGTCTTGTATCTGGGGTCTACCAGAGCTCTCCTTTCTTCTTAGGTTCATGTCATGAGCTTGAACCTTTCCAATTGCCTCTTCAACTGTCAGCTCATAGAATTTAGGATTTTCCCTCATCAGGGTTGTGTACATCTCAAATTTGGGTGGTAAAGCATCCAAAAACTTTTCCACCATCTCTTCATCTGGATACTTGAGTTCAAAAGCCTTCAACTCAGTCTGTAAATGATAGAATCTAGAGATGAGGTCATCTAAAGATTCTTTCTCTAAAAATCTGAAGCACCCATACTGCTTCCTGAGAAGATCCCTCTTACTCTTCTTGATGTCACTATTTCCTTCGAATCTCTTCTGTAAAGCTTTCCAGAGATCCTTAGAATTGTCATACCCTCGAAAACTGTGGAACAATTCCCGAGTTAATGCCATAGTGATCGAACCAAGTGCCTTCTTTTCACGATCATAAGCTTTCTTTTCTTCGTCAGAAAGCTTAGAGATAGGTTTGGGCATGGTTTCATCAAGATAGATGTGTGTGGGATGCTTATATCCCTCAAGGATTGGTATCCATAGTGATGAGTCGGTATATGAAATGTAGTGCTCAAAACGTGCTTTCCAATTGGAATAATCGTTCACGTTCAGCAACTTTGGTGGTTTCTGTGGTGTACCGATCTCATTATCATAATTCAGCATGTTTCCAAGATTCTGAAGATTCGATATAGTGAACACTTAGTCAAATTTCAGAAAAGTCAGACACAGTTGCGCACTTGGTTTTGGCCTTGCGTACTTGAGAAATAGTCTTGCGTACTTGTAAGTGCGCAGGAGTAAATGTAAGTACGCAGGATATAACTTAAGTTCGCACAAGTTCAGTCTTGCACACTTATAAGTACGCAGGAGATAAGTCTTACGTATTTAGTAAGTACGCACAAAACTGTACTTTTTGTCAGAAAAGGTAAGTACGCAGGATACTTTTTCAACAACTTTCACCAAACTTTTCCAGTCACCTGAAACTCGCCGAAGATGGTAAAAATTCGTCTGATGATCAATGCAAATGAGCCAAAGGGTCAGAAACTTGTTTCTAACCAACCTTTGATGCTCAAAACACTCAAATACACAACAAAAATCATTTTTTGAGTGATTTTTGCTTCTAAAATAGTGCTCAAGAGCTACCCCTATTTTATCATAAAAATCAACAAAAATACCTCTTTTTGCTTGTAAAAACTCTCCAAACTCACTCACAACACTCGAAATCAGGAGCAATCGCTCTGATACCACTTGTAGGTCCCTCGGGTGTGGCGGATCGTCACATGCAAGTGGGTCTACTAGTCGGACCGGGTGCGGAATGCCCGTGACTAGGTGGAGAGTCTTGCTAAACAAAGTAAACCGACAAGAGAAAACACTTTAAACGTTCTTTGTATTATAAACACTTGAAGGTTACAGAGAAAGCACTGAATTTACAATCTGCGTATTTGCTATACTGTCTGCGTACTTAAATTCTGTCAAACTATCCTATTTATACCTGACCTGATGCCTGCGCACTTAGCAAGTGCGTAGGGCAAAATGCTCTTGCGTACTTAACAAGTACACAAAGGTATTCTTGCGTACTTGCTAAGTACGCAGGAGCTTTCTCCTGCGCACATGTAAGTGCGCAAAACACTTAGTAAGAAATGCAACATTCAATATGTAAAAGTAAATACAACTCGATAAACTAATACATAAAGACTCTTACATACAAAAACAATTACAGACATGAAAATACAAACTAAGACTCTATCCAGAGTGTTGTCACAGGAAAGTGCTTCAACACCTACAAACTTAAACGAGCTGGGCTCGAGTCTAGTCAAGCTCAGGCTCGACTTGGCTCGTTTACACCCCTACTTATAATTCTGATTCTCCTTCTGTACTTCAAGATCTATATATATTCCCCGAATCTGGGAATTCTATGGAGTATGATCCATGTGAAGTTTATCTGAATTAACTTTCCTTCTCTGAAACCATCTGACCCGAACCAAAATATGTACAATGATATTGTGATGAAAATTAGCGATCCTCCTTCACAGTGTGATTATCCTTCAATCTATCTTGTCTCACCCATCAAATGTATTGACCATAACTTACGAAAGACAAATAAGGTGGAAAAGGATTTGTCAAAAGAATAGAAAAAGAGAAAGACTACCGGAGAGTAATTCTCGAAGTATGAGAACGAAGGAACTAGGAAAGGAGATGATGAAAGACTAACTTAAGCCTTTCTGATATATATTTTGTATTCGTTTCCTATAATAAAAATATTTTTATATAAAATGCTTAGAAAAAGGCTAGGGACCAAGTATTCATAGATATGTAAGTAACAAATGAAACCGATAATGAACCCGGTGATGATACAAAAGATACTAGAGGAATTTTTGAGAAAACTCGGAGAATTACAAACTTCGAATGATCTATATATATACACCTTCCGTAAGTTTTCATTAAGCTCCTACGGATCGAATTCATAACTATATTTATATAAACTCTTATAACTAATATGAGGGATCATCAGACGTTCCTTACAAGGGTGTTTGTATCCTTAAAATAAAGGGTGAGTTCTAATAGGTCCTATGTATCTTATCATCAGTAAGTATTCATACTCCTCGTGTTAATGAAGAAACAATTGGAAAGGAATGTATAAAGACTTTGCAAAGGAAAATGGTTGAATATGAAGGAATGATAGAATCATTAAGAACTGAAGGATAGTTATGTGATTAAGAGAAATAAGAACTGAATAGGAGAATGAAAGAATATACTTCAAATAAGTAAAGAACTCAAGATTTGTTTGTTAAAATGATTTGGACAAAGTTAGATTTAAAGAAAGCCAAGGTAAAGCTTTTAAAGAAGAAAGGCTTGACCAATTAATCAGAAGAGATAATGAACCCTTAAGAATACAGAATCTCAAGGCTGTTACTAGCAGTTTAAGAAAGGATTCGGGAAGGTATGCTTCGATTCCATGAAATAAATCTTGAGAGTAGATAGAATGACCATCTACCATTAGAGAATTGTTTTTATAAATTAAACCATATAAAGCATTAAGACGACACAATTTGGAGTACTGTACAATTGGAAGTACATAACACGTGTGTTAATAAGAAATCAGAAAGAAACTAATTATCAGGATCTAAGGAATATAGGAAATTACTAAGTTGGTTTTTACAAACCCGAGAAAGGATTAAAGATAGCTTGTGACCAACAAAAGAATTATATTGATTAAAAGCCTTTGAAATTATACGACAAGGATAATACGTTATTAAATGTATCATCTTGAAAAGTTGTAGTTTGGAAATTGAAAGGAAAACACACGAAGTCCACATTTAGGACTAAGCAAATCAGTTGCTTTGATACACGAGTAAAAGATAGACAAACCATATGCAAATTAGATATTGCAATTCAAGGTTTAGTTTTACGAATGAAAATTCAAATTCCTGTACAAAGACATAAATGTCTGTAAGATTATAATAATAAGAGGCCTATGAAGGTAGTATGAATAATTTCAAAAGGGTTGAAACTCTTGTAATTAAGAAAATCCATTTAGGCAATGAGATACCAGTTTATATTTCTGGATCGTCAGTGAATAAGAAAGGTTGAGATATGAACACACAAGTATGAAACATAATGTCAAATAATAAGAATACCGTTGGTTAATAAATGAGTAATAACATTCTAGATCCTATTATTATCCATTTATTTTACAAACTGCTTTCGTATTATTGACAATTATACGAATACTATTATGCTCCATATCTAGATTTTATACGATCCAATGATAAACGAAAAGTTGAAATTAATAAGCCAACCCTACAGATTTAAGATCAACGAATAGAGAAACTGAAGGAGAAAAGACAAATGAAACTTTAGACATGCTTCTAACTGAAGTAAGAAATGAAAAGTAAATACCCACAAATATTATAACAAATCTCGAGGACGAGATTTAAATAAAGGTGGGGAGGATGTAACACCCTGACCTTAGTGGTAACAGTTATAACCCCGAGAAAAGAAACATAGCCTAAGTGAGCTATTGATTTCGTATAGTCTCAATTAGAGTCTATAAATTAAGACGCTCGATCTAGAAATCCTAGACGAACGATTAATATTTAATAATAATATTATTATTTTGACCCTACTCCGTTTCTGATGAAACTTAGGTCGAAACGCAGATAAAAATAACGTTTCAACGACATGTTCATAAAACATTATAGTTGGAACGTTGTATAGAAAAACAAAATACGTGCTAAACTAATTATAATAATAGAATAATATAATAATAACATATCATAATATCTCAAATCTTACAGGCGAAGCATTCGAAATAAATTTAATAAATAAGTTTTAGAAATTCAACTACACGTGTGTAGTGTACTTCCAATTTCTTCATAATTAAGTTTCTTGTTTAATTATAGGCCGACGTACAATTTAAGCCGACTTTTAAGCAGCTAAATATTCTCTATATATACATGGAAACTTGTTTAAAGTTCACAAACCGTATTCCATGTTTTCTATCTCCCCTCATCGTCGTAAGCAGGTAAGGATTTAAGTATGCTTTCTAAGTTTAAATAAATATAAGGTTTTATATAAATATTAGTTGTGGGGTTTAGTGTTGATCTAAAGTCAATCTTGGTTATGACTAGTTAGTATTTCATTATTTATTTAAGTATTCATCTAAGATTATTTTAGGTCCTGAACAGGAAGAAAAAATCTGGCCAATCATAATAACGTTAGGACTAGACATAAAAAGTATGATATGTTTGATTTTAATTCTATTTATACAAGAAATAAGACCTAAGGATTAGGTTATCCAAATAATCCAGAAGTTCACGCTTAAAGATGAAAAATATAAATTTCAGTACCTTAAAATATTATTATTATTATTATTATTATTAAACGGTCTCTTAATAGCTCGTCTAAACCTAAAATTTCAAATAGTCATTTTACTTGTATATGATTACAAGGTCGAGTGTTATGAAAATATTTAGGGTATTACTTAAGCATAGTTGAAATTAGTAATCTACACATTCAAAATAACTATTGTATACACTGACATAAGAATTCAAGTAATCCACAACTTTACGATACACTACTATCGGTGTCTTTAAGTATTTTACGCCTCTGGACTACTGCTTTATTTATGCCAGACCCACTAGATCATAATTATCGTGCCTCTATTATTTGATCAAATTATACGTATACTTTATAGCTTGAGTGTTTTTTATAGATTACCCTCTATGTTTTAAACAGTTAATATTTTGCATGCGGGTTTTGAATATAACAAAACATTTAATAACTTAAAAAAAATAAACGTATTCACCTCAATAATATAACAGCTTTATACTGAGATTCTTGGATATAAAAAACGGGCATAACAAGGTAGGGTTTAATAATAAATATATATATATGGTTCAAAAGTTCATGTAAATTAAGTTTTGTAATTTATGTCCCTTTTATAGTGAAATATTTTTTGTAATGGTTAAGCAAACTTATAGACTAGGGTTGAAAGGTGACATTCATTGGGTGGTAATACTTCTCAAAATTTTCCACGTAGAACCATCGAATCATCTTGTTTTTATCCTTTAAATTATATAGTGTTTAATTTAGCTGCTTAACTCGTTTTTCTTTTATAACTTTTAAAATATTATTTTATAAAATTATGAATACGTCTTTGGGACGAGCTTATTTTTCTCTACGAATCAACCTAAGTTTCGTTAAAAGCTGAGCAAGTTTCAAAAATATTATTATTATTTATTTTTATTATTATTAGAAGGTCGAGTGTTATGAAAATATTCAGGGTATTACATCCTCCCCACTTTTATTATTAAAGTGTTATCTATTATGTCCTGGATTTGACATTCTGAAAATAAGATTTAACAAAACGTCTTTCAATATCATACCTCAGGGAAAATGGTACAATACGACGTATAACTAGAATTAAAACTACATATTATTATACAAAGGTCTATGATATTGTACGATTATTATTCGATTTATTTGTATATCATATCTTTGCCTCTCTTCCTTAGCCTTTAAGCCATCTCCACCGGTTCCTCTCCGATTTTCACTTCATTTTCTAGGCACATGGTAAACATTTTCTTATAATCAACTTTGTTATCATTATTGTTGAAGTACTCCCTGATGTCGGGGTTCACGGGCTGCTCCTGGGTATTCAGGTTATCTACTGGATAATTTTATGCAAACTTTCTCTGTTCAACAGGGGGTGTACTACAATGCTCCTGGATTGAGTTAACTTGGATGCAAGGCTTGCTGGTTCCTTCTCCATGAGGTTCTGGTAAAGGAGGAACCATTTGTGGTGAAGGTGTAAATCTCCAATTGTTCATATCAAATTCTCCTAGATTCTGGGAAGATTCTCCTACTCCTCCATTTTCAGTTATTGTAATGTAACTGCTGATTTCATTTTCATCAAATTCTTCAACCGGCCTTCCAGCATCATATGATCACTCGATATATCTATTGGCCAATCTAGGGCTCCGACATTAAGGGATTGATCATAAGGTTATTAACGGAATATTTATCACTTATGGCTTGTGAATAATAACTATTATTATCAGACATCGGAAAAAAAATATTTTAGTATAAATCTAAAGCACCTAATTTATTCATGGGTGTTTGTTTCTTATCTGGTTAAAGTCTAGACACTTTTTATTTAACAAGTATCTAGTAGCAACTTGTCACACGTGGCGTGTGACAAGTTGCTACTAGATACTTGCTTAATAGAAAGTGTCTAGACTTTAACCAGATATAACATACAAACACCCATGAATAAGTGAGGTGCTTTAGATTTATACTCGTATGTTATTTTACAGATGTCTGATAATAATAGTTATTATCTACAAGCCATAAGTGATTAATATTCCGTTAATAACCTTGTGATCAATCCCTTAATGCCCGGATCCCTAGATTGGCCAATAGATATATCGAGTGATCATCTGATGCCGGAAAGGCCGGTTGAAGAATTTGATGAAAATGAAATCAACAATTACAATAACTGAACAAGGAGGAGTAGGAGAATCTCCCCGAAATCTAGGATAATTTGATCCGAACGATTGGATATTTACACCTTCACCACAAATGGTTCCTCCTTTACCAGAACCTCATGTAGAAGGAACAAGCAGGCCCCACATCCAAGTTAACTCAACCCAAGAGATTTTTAGTACACTCCCTATTGAACATAGAAAGTTTGCACAAAATTATCCAGTAGATAACCCAAATACCCGGGAGCAACCCGCTATCCCCGACATCATGGAGTACTTCAACAATAATGAAAATGAAGTTGATTATAAGTAGATGTTTACTGTGTGCCTGGAAAATGAAGTGAAAATGGGAGAGGAACTGGTTGAAATAGTTGAAAGGCTAAGGAAGATAGGCGAAGATACGATATACAAATAAATCGAATAATAATAGTACAATATCATAGACCTTTGTATAATAATATGTAGTTTTATATATGGTTATGCGTCGTATTGTACCATTTTTCCTGAGGTATGATATTGGAAGACGTTTTGTTAAATATTATTTTCAGAATGTCAAATCTAGAACATAATAGCGAACACTGTAACAATAGAGGTAAAAAGAGGAATATAGATGAAGGTAACAATAACGAGCAACAAATTCTCAAGAAGACTGAAGTAACACAAATGATAGAAAAAGGTATATGAGACGCTATTCCAAAAATATTAGATGCAATAGAACAAAGAAAGAAGGATAACAAGTTACGGGAAGCAGAAAATTTAAAGAATAAGGAGAAGGAGATTGAAGAATTGTACGATTCAAACAGTGATTTCTCAGAAGTAAGTAAGCTAGAAAAGAAAAACAATGTAGAAATAAAAGGTTGTAGTTGTCGAGCATTCCAAGACTTTAAACTTCTAGATTTCTCTGGAAGCGAGGGAGCAATTGCTGCCCTCAGGTGGTTGGAAAAGACGGAGGCTGTTATTGCCACCAGCAAGTGTACTGATAAGGATAAGGTGATGTACGCTGCAAACTCATTCAAAGATAGTGCTTTGGATTGGTGGAACGCAGTGTTAAAAACTAAAGGTAGGGAAGTGGTATATGCAATGTCATGGGAAGAATTCTTAACACTGGTGACAAGAAGGTTCTGCCCCAAAAATGAAAAAGAAAAGGTTGAAACAAAATTCTTAAATCACAAGATGGTAGGAGCAGATATTCAAGGCTATACTACCAAGATTTATGAAATATGCACGGCTAGTTCCACATTTGGCAACCCCTGAATCTACTCTCATTAACCGCTACATCTGGGGATTGGCGGAAGACATTCGTGACACGGTTAAGGCAGTAATGCTCAACACCATGGAATCAGCAGTAGAATTGGCAAGTTTAATGACCAACGGTATGGTGAGGAAACATGAGGAGAGAAAACAGAAAGAAATAACTCAAAAAGTCATCCAGGAGGTGAAAAGGATAGAGAACGGTTCTGGAAAGAAGTTTGGGAAAAAGACCGTTCGCAATGTTTATCCTGAATGCAGAATTTGTAAGAGGAGGCATCTTAGGAAATGCCGATTTGAAAATATTGCCTTTTGTGATAATTGAAAAATCTCAGGCCATTCAACTGAGAACTTTTTTAGGAAACGGGGACCAGTTATTTGTTACAACTGTGGAGAAAGGGGCATTTTCGATCTGAATGCCCCAAACTGAAACATATTAGAACATTTGATGCGAAGAATGATGGAGGTGTCAAAAAGAACACCCGACATTTCTACTGAATACTCGGGAAGCCGTTCAGATACCTGATGTCGTTACCAGTACGTTTCTCATAAACAATACTTATGCCAAAATATTATTCGATTCCAGAAAGTTTTATAGATTATAAGTTTTGCAAATTATTAAACATGCCCTTAGTTAAGTTAGATAAAATATATGAAGTGGAGACGGCTAAGGGAAATCTGATTAAGGTTACGGAATCTTTTCACGACCGTAGAATTACTCTCGCAGGTCGTGTTTTCCCTATTCGATTATTACCTATAACCTTAACTGGTTTCGACGTGGTTCTCGGTATGGATAGGTTAACAACTAACCAAGCCCATATAGATTGTAATAAAAAGATAATCCAACTTCGCATATCTACTGGTGAAATGATTACGATTCTAGGTGATAGAACTTCTAACCCAATCAACATCATATCAACAATTAAAGCATTTAAATGTTTAAGAAGAGGATGTGTTTAATTTCCATATCAATGGATGAAAAGAATAAAAAGATAAAAGATGTACCGGTTGTAGTTGATTATGCAGACGTATTTCCTGATGAACTACGGGGAATATTGCCGGAACGAGAAGTGAAATTCAAATTTATTTAATACCAGGTACTGCACCAATTGCCAAATCCGCATATCGATTAGCACCAACGGGGATGATGGAATTAAAGAAACAGTTAGACGAACTATAGGAAAAAGGATTCATACTACCAAGTTCATCGCCTTAAGGAGCTCCAATATTGTTCGTGAAAAAGAAGGACGGATCAATGCGAATGTGCATTGATTATCAGGAGTTAAATAAAGTCACTATCAAAAATCGATATCCACTCCCTAGAATTGATGATTCATTTGATCAACTTCAAGGAGCACATTATTTTTTAAAGATCGATCTCCGTTCAGGATATTATCAGTTAAAAGTACAAGAAGAAGATATTCCAAAGACTGCTTTCAGAACAAGGTATGGACATTATGAGTTTACCGTAATGCCTTTCGGACTCACTAATGTTCACAGCCGCATTTATGGATATGATGAATCGTATATGTAAGTCTTACATAGATAAATTTGTTATCATATTCATAATACTAATTTACTCTAAGAATGAAAAGGATCATGAATAACATCTCAGAATAATACTTGAATTATTACGAACCGAGAAATTATACGCTAAATTCTTAAAATGCGAATTTTGGCTATTTAAAGTACAATTCCTTGGTCACGTAGTAGATGTGAACGACATTCAAGTAGATCCCACAAAAATTGAAGCAATATCTAAATGGGAGAATCCAACAACGCCAACCGAAGTCCGTAGTTTCTTAGGTTTGGCCGGTTACTATAGAAGATTTATTCAAGATTTTTCTCATATTGCAGTTCCTTTAACTTCTTTGACAAGAAAATCTGTGAAATTTGAATGGGGGCCAAAGCAGGCAGAAGCTTTTCAAATGTTAAAACAAAAACTGACAAATGCACCAATCTTATCTTTACCAGATGGTGTAGAAGATTTCGTTGTATACTGTGATGCTTCCCAAAAAGGGATGGGTTGTGTGTTAATGCAATGTAACAAGGTTATAGCTTATGCCTCACGTCAGTTGAAAATTCATGAAAAAATTATACGACTCATGATCTGGAATTAGGTGCCATAATCTTTGCATTAAAGATATGGAGGCATTATCTTTATGGAGTCAAATTCATAGTATATACTGATCACAAAAGTTTAAAATATATCTTTGGTAAGAAAGATTAAACATGAGACAGGGGAGATGGATGGAAGTATTAAGTGACTATGATTGTGAAATTTGCTATCATGAAGGAAAAATAATTGTGGTCGCTGATGCCTTAACTAGAAAGGAGAAAGAGAAACCGAAGCGAGTTCGTGCCTTACGACTCGAACTTTAGATCGGTTTGATAAGTCAAATAAAGGAAGCTCAGAGAATAGCACAAGAAGGGAATTACATTGAAAAGGAAAGAATGAAAGGAATGTTTGACCAATTGGTCAAAGGAGAAGATGAAATATTAAGAATGAACAAAAGAATCTGTGTGCCTATAATGTTGTAGGTGTTTATTATTTTTACATTGTTGTACGCGTTAGATGTTTATTACGTTACATTATTTTATTTAGTATTAATATAGCTAACGACACACTAGTGTACTCACATACACCAATAGCCAACTCAAGTTGTTAAGCAACAGTTGAAATTTATATACTCAAGTCCTGGGTGTTCTTAGTGTGGTGTTGGTTTTAGAATTCTTGGTCCCTATATGAGTCTGGTTAGAGCCTAGGTGACACTAAGGAAACCTAATTCGCTAAAACCATTGGCTCTGATACCAATCTGTCACACCCCCAAATTTATTTAATTAATAAATTAATAAATAAATCAAGGTTGTAACGATGGGTAACATTACACAATAACGGAAGCATATTGAAGATATCTAAAGTATTGAACACCATTACAAAAACTAAAAGAAAACTAGTAGATTGTCTTAGAACCATATAGGTGAAAGTCGTTTTGAGGTTTGATAGGCATACTTTTTCGGCTTCTAGGTTTAATCCAAATGGCTAACCTATTCCAACCGTGCCATAGCTATGAATTACCTGAAAAACATACTTAAAGTGTCAACACAAAGGTTGGTGAGTTCACAGGTTTGATTGTTGTAATGTAAAGCGGTTTTTCTTGAAAACATTGATGACTACATAGTCATAAAATGAGTAGTTTTCTCCTTGAAAACAAGTGATGACTTCATAGTCATAAATCGAGTAGTTTTCCCAATGAAAACATATCCAATTGTTCGTAAATTGTTCCAAGTGTGTATGATAAACAAAACAAGTCATGTTTGACCCAATTCGTAAAGTAGCTAGGAATACAAATAATATGTACATACATGAGACATAACCAAACCATGACACAAGTGTTTTGCCCCTCACTCATACCTCACGTGCGAATGTTTGAACAATATGCGGTCATTTGGCCAAAGGACCCATGGTTAGCGTGACTAACCATGACCGGGGGTGTCAATCCCAATAGTACTATCCATAGAATCTCAGGCTAATCTGTAGCTGATGGTGATAAATATGATGGTCAGGGGACTTCCAGCGCTCTATATGTGTTAACTCATGCAAACATAAAGGTCGGATCTTGTTTTCTTATTACCATATGAAAATGCTTGTAATTATGTTTCATGTTTTCTCAAATGTATCAGGCAATGATGTTACCAAATGTATTAAACAATTATGTCTCATGTTTTCAAAGGTGTAAGTTAGTATGTTTCTCCCCCGATGTGCTAAAACATTTAAAGGTAAAAAGGGGGCAATGAAACTCACCTGGAGATGAGTTAATCTCGTCCCTTAAGTAGCATTGGAACCCAATGTCCATATGATATGATGGTAACAGTATGGTGTCCTACTCGAATCCTACGATATGTGTAGGCACTTAATGAGATTTATGGGCTAACCCTAGTATTATACAATAAGTCTAACTCGAATCGGGTTATCACGCGTGCGGTTTAGCTTTGTTGATTTACAATGGTATTACTAATCATTATACGATGTGCATTTAAGGATCGGTAATAGTCACATGGATGGAGTCGATATTCCCAACTCAAATACTTTTCGCTAGTCATGTTTAAAAAGTTAGCTTATGACGTACGTACTCGTGTATAATCATAAGCACTTACAATTAGTAATAGTAGTCCTTGTTCGTACGACTCTTAACATATTGTGTGTAACTTAGTGTTTTAATAAAATCGTGTAGAGATTTTATAATATATTCAAATGAATAATTATAAATATTTATATATATATATGTCTATATATATAGTTTCAAAACCGTAAAATATACTTGTACACTATTGAGTTTCGTAAATAATTGTTCTGGTTTATGTAAAGTATACGTGTAGCCTTTTTTGTCAAGTAATATTTATGCGGACATATATACATTTATATTTGTAGCTAAACATCGTATTATGTAATACTTGTTAGTTTAGATAAAATGTAGCGTTTATAACCATCCCTTTAATATAATTATATATGTGACAAAATATATCAAGTTCATAACAACCTAAGTTTTCATAACTATTCGATAATATTCGAGTAAGGTCCCAATTGTTTATGTCATAGACTCAAAATCCTAGTAATAATACAAGTGTATATATTTTTATATCGTATACTTCTATTTATGAAAAATATATTTGTAACTATTCGTTTCTTTAGTCTACTTATACGTTTAAATACAATTTGTCGACGTTTTAGATAGGTACACATATGTTTATACAAAGCACTTAAGGTCAAAATTATCTGGTCGTATTATTATGTATAATCGTTTTACACCACAAATATAATATAACTTGTTTCTCCCGTTTACGTAATAATATTTAATAGTCGTTTGAATAATTTGTTACTAGTACTAAAGGTTTCTGTTTAACTAGTTACGTGTTTACGATATATATATTTTCTCGTTTCATAATAATTATATATATATATTAGTTGAAATGAAACTTTTAACGAAATATACGTGTTTACTTTATCGTTAACAATATTCATTTAATTAATATTTTTACCGTTAGCGAATCCTTTTAAACTCAACACAATCTAACTGCACACGTGTGTTAACCTTCACGTAATTAAATATAATATATTTAACGTGCGTTTCATACCTTTCGGGAGTCTCGTTTACGAAACCGACACATCTTAAACCTTACAGTTCGCGTATTGACTAAGCTTGACTTTCGTTGACCAACGTTGACTGGTTTGACCATGGCTCGGGACGTCGTCAACTGTCCAAAACTCTCGTTTAACAACCCGGGAATGAAACCCGGCCACAAATTCAACCGATCTAACGAAAACTAACCGAAATGTAATGTACTAGATTTTGACAAAGAATAATTCGAACCTTGTAGATCGGGACAGTAAAATAACATACAAGCAGTGATCAGAGTATTTTGAGTGCATCGGAGTCTCACCGGAACATGAAACATAAAGCTTATTTTTATAGGTGTGTAGATCTAACCCAAAATGACAATAAAACAATGTAAGGGACTTACAGGACATAACGGGCCTGTCGAAAAAATTGGGGCTGCCGAGGCTGCGGGCGATGCTACTCGACCACTTCTGGTCTTCGAATTTCCACCGCCGGAGGCGGCGCTTCACCTCTGCCATCTTCATACAACGTCGCCAGCACCGTCCTAACACGAATCGGTCATACCTCCCGTCTTGTGTACAAACAGGGTAAAAGGAAGAAAAAAATGTCGGAATCCAGATCCGAAGTCGGATTTAGGCTCATGTGGTCTGAAAATAGACCAAAACAAAAATACTCACTAATCTAACCTCTAGAGTTGCCGATCCATCTGATGACCTAACATGCACACGCTTTGTAACTCACCGGATCTCCGCCGGAAAACGCCCGGTCACCATTAAATGTTATCACCGTCATCCTAATGAGCAAACCGTCTCCACCATCATGTTCCTCGTGTTGAGCCGGCCCAGATCGGGTGGTGCATGAGCCAGATCGCTTCTGTTGAGGTGGCGGCTCCTTCGCACCACCGCCGTGGACCTTCGTCGGAGCAGGGTGCTCCCCTCTTTTTCTCTCGTGTCTCTCTCTCTTTCATTACGTTGTGTTCCCGAGTCTCATTTAAGGAAGGAAAAGAAGGGAAAAGAAAGGAAGAGGAAGGAAACCCTTGTTTCAGAGTTTGTTTTAATGGGGGAAAAGAAAGGAAGCGGGAGGAAGTGTGTTCAAGAGATTTTTTTAAGAAGGGAAATGAAGTGTGTTAGACCTCATGTGTAGTTTTCTTATACTCATGTACTTAGTTAGTAATTTCTTTATTCTTGTGTATGCTCAATGTAATTTATTTTTGTATTTATAGAGCCTTGCTCTTCCATTGAAGGCAAGGGAAGTTACATACTTCACATGGTATAGAACCTAAAGGTCTTGACCCCTCTTTTCCCCTCCCTCCTGCGCTGTTTCTGCCTTCCTGCAGCAGCCCTCTCCCTGCCGTTCTTCTCCTTCTCCATGGCCTCCTTCTCCAGTGATAACTCCATTAACATGAATACCCTTCTCCACATGATTACTATCAAACTTCCCCCCCCCCCCCCAATTATCTCCTGTGGCAGAATCAAATGATGCCAATTCTCTCCTTTCAAAACCTCCTTCCCCATGTTAATGGATCCACTACTGCCCCACCCAGCGAAATACTTTAGGAAGGCAAACTCTCTGCCAACCCTCTTTACTCCTCTGGCTCGCTGATGATCAAAGGACCATTCTCATTCTCCATGCCTCCCTCTCGGAAGAGGCGGTGGCTGAAATCCTTTGCCTAACTAATGCCCGACAGATCTGGGTTGCCTTGGAATCAGCCTACAGCAACACGTCGGTTGAACGTGTCCAGAATTTGCGTGACCAACTTCGTCACACCACCAATAATAATCTCACTGTTTCTGAATTTTTCCGGCGTTTTAAGGCTCTTTGTGACCAACTGTCGGCTATTGGCCACCCGGTTAATGACCAAGATAAACGTCACTAATGGCCATTATGCAAATCTGTGCCTGAATCTGTCCTCGTTTGCTTCCCAGCCTGCAACAGTTGGTGAGGACCTTGCTAAGGCGTTTCATACCTCGTGTCATGTCACGTCTTCGGGACCCGATTGGTTTGTAGATTCTGGTGCAACCGATCATATGACCTCTTCTCCACATACCCTCAACAACTCTACGCCGCACTCGGGTAATGCCAAGGTCACCTTCGGAAACGATAAATCTCTCCTTGTGTCTCATATTGGCCACACTACGGTTGCTAAAAATATTCATTTGAAGGACACATTGGTGGTTCCTCATCTCACAAATAACCTATTATCCATAAGCAAGCTAACGACTGACAATAATTTCGATGTGTTACTCTCCCAACCTCATTTTTTTTATTCAGGATCGAACAAATGAAATAGTTGCTGGCTCAAGGGATGTGTGAAGATGGTCTATATGTCCTACACATCGGACCAAAGGCATTTGCTACTACCTCTAATAAAAATAATAATATGAAAACTTCATTTGAACTATGGCATTTACGCTTGGGACATGTGTCATTTGACACTATTTTGTTTCTAAATAAAACTTGTTGCTTATCCATCACCTCGGTTCTCCCTAAACCTGTTATATGCTCATCTTGTGAACTGTCAAAAAGTCACCGATTACCCTTTACCTCAAATGAAAAACGGGTTCTTCATCCACTGGACTTAGTTCACTGTGACCTTTGGGGACCATCTCCCGTAACATCCGTTGATAACTACCGTTATTATGTTATTTTTATCGATGACTATTCAAGGTTCACGTGGTTTTATCCGTTGAAAGTTAAATCGGAGTTCCACACTATATTAAAGGTCTTCGTTAATTATGTTCAAACTCAATTTTCTCGGAAAATCAAGACATTTCAAAGCGACGGTGGTACGGAGTTCACAAACCATATTGTAAAACAATTATTTCAAGAAAATGGCACTTTTCACCTCTTCTCATGCTCGTACACTCCGCAACAAAATGGATGGACTGAGCGTAAACATCGACATCTTGTCGAAATTGGGTAGATGCTTTCAGCACAGCCGTCTATATTATTAACCGACTTCCTACTAAAGTTCTAGACGGGAAGTCCCCATTTGAACTATTGTTTCACCTCAAGCCACACTATACCAACTTACGCCCCTTTGCATGCCGTGTGTACCCATACCTTCGGGAATAAGCCGCCAACAAGCTCTCCCCGCGTAGTCTCCCATGCATCTTTATGGGCTATTGCTCACAATATAAAGGGTTCAAATGCCTTGATCCCATTACCTCCAGAATCTATATAACACATCATGCAAAGTTTAATGAACACCAGTTCTCGTTTCAAAATGAAACCACTACCAATAACCCAACATCCCTACCCTTACATGCCTTCCTAGACAATTACCCCATCCCACCTCCTAACCCTCCACCTTCACCATCCCAACCTACAGCCCCCACTACTAAACCTTCTCCCTTATGCTCCAGCTATGATCTCCCACATCAGCTCATCACATTTAACCCTACCACACCTCCCACTCCGCATATTCTCTCTACTGACCACTCCCCTCCTCAACCCGATACCATCCCTATGCCCCCTAATATCACCGAACCCACACAAACTCCTTCCCCACTATAACCTACTGCACCCACTACCAATCCTCACCCATCAGCCAACCCCACGTTAAATACCAATAACCCACCACCTCCCCCTACCCCATCCCATCCTATGACAACTAGGGTGAAAGCCGGGATCTTCAAACCAAAACACCAAGCCAACCTTGCCCACCTAAACACTCATGGCCTTTATTCTGCCCTATTTGCCTCTTCCGAACCAAAAGGTTTCAAGTCTGCCGAAAATACGTCAATTACTATTCTTGTAATATCTAAATCCCTTAAACTAAGGCTCTGATACCAACTTGTCACACATCGGAACTTGGTGATTATCGTCCCAGAGTAGTACCTCCAACATAGTTGTTCCAAGGAAAGGATGACAGGTCCATGTGGGATTTATACACCACTCTTTCCTTAGATAGAACATTTTGTTTCTCAGATAACTACATATCGGTTGGATATTTCTCTCTGGGGACGTTGATATCAAAACACATAGCGGAAACTAAAACCAACAACTTTTATTATAATATTAAAATATTGTTCACATCATGTTATCAAAAAAGTTTGTTCCTAACAAGGAACATATCATTCATGACTTATATTTCCATGCATGCCCATCATTTGAATCATTCATTAGTTCGTTCTCATCCTCGAATGCCTCTTTATTGACTACATGTGATGCGTTAAAAACATTTGATAAAACAAGGGTCAGCACAAACCTGGTGAACTCGTAAACTAAAATAGTTTATTAAAATGACCCGTCAAAGTATCTTGAGGCGATGGTGGTCCGCCACCCATTCTTTATCTGTAGCTGACTGTTAAGAAAGATGGTAGCGGTCCGCTATCTACCGAATTTTCATATTTTTCATCTTCAACCCTAGTCTTTGGCATATTTACACTTATAGTCCCTAAGGTTTGTACCTTTATCAAATCTTGGACATTTTTGTGGCAGATGTTACATCCTACCCACCTTGTTTTAATCTCGTCCTCCAGATTATTCGAACAATTGAGGATATTCTTTCTCATTTCAGACTCCAGTTCCCACGTGTACTCAGGTCCACGTCTGGAGTTCCATTTCACTTTTACAATCATAAGTTTCTTTCTTTTCAATCTCGTTTCCTGCATGTCCTTGATTCTTAAAGGTTGTTCCACAAATTTCAATTTTTCATCTACCTCTACGTCTTGTAGGGGTATTACTAGAGGTGCACAAAACGGTTTTTTTTAAACCGAACCGGTTTAAACCAGCCCGAACCGTTTTGGTCAACGTTTGGTCAAAACCGGTTTGGCCCTAAACCGGTTCGGGTTAACCCGGTTTACAAGCAAAGAAAACCTAAACCTATTAAACCGGTTAGGGTCGGGTTATGACCGGTTTACCCTTTAAACCGGTTTGTTTTTAATTTAAAAAAATCAATAAATTCGCTTGAAGACATCCATTTTTCCATACACCATTAAACCTTTACACACTGACACACGCAATGCCCTATGCATTCTTGCTTTTCCAACTAGCATTTGACCTACCTAAAGTAAAATGCTTTATCTTTATTCATCACTGACATGGCTATATATAGCTTTACAAGAGAATGTGGACCCTTTTTAAAAAACAATAAAAATAAATTGGACAAATCTTGTAATTTGTTCCACGGTTCACGAGACATGCAATTTGTCTCTTTCTTTTTTTCGCTCTACACAATGTACATTAGGTCTGTCCTCAATTATTATATATTCTCTTCCTTCATTTTTATCTTCCAATCTTCCTCATCAATTTTGTGTATTTCATAAACCATACATCTATTATTTTTCGTTTGATTCATTTGCAGGGAGGTTCAAACGAGTTGATAGGATGAATAGCTCATGCCTCATGGACCATGGGGTGGTTCACAGGGTGATGAATGGGTTTATTTTTTTACAGGGAGGTTCATGCGAGTTGATAGTAAAGTTTCAGCTACAAACCAGTTTGAACCGGTTTGGAAGAACCGGTTCCTAACCCGATCAGATTCAGAAACATGCAAACCGGTTTGTAACCGTCGGTTCATTCTGGGTTTGAATCGGTTTAGGGAGAACCGGTTTTCGGGTTTTGACCGGTTTGAAAAATCAAATCGGTTTTTTTGAACACCTCTAGGTATTACTAAAGATTCATCTGCCAAACACTTACGCAGATTCGATACATGGAATATATCGTGTACTCAATTCATTTCTTCTGGTTGTTCGAGTTGATATGCCACAGGCCCAACTCTTTTCAAGATTTTGAATGGTCCTACGAATCTAGGACTTAATTTCACTTTCTTTCCAAATCTTACAACGCCTTTCCAAATCTTACCGACGTTGAATTCTAACGGCTTCCGTCTCCTATCAACATAACTCTTTTGACTATCAGAGCAGCTTTCAATCTATCCTTTATGTGAATAACTTTTTCAGTTGTTTCCAAAACTATTTCAGGCCCAGAGATCGGAGTTCAACATTTACGACCGTATATGTCACACCCCAACCGACGGCGAAATCGTCGGGGCGGGACATGTAGACTGTTCATGAGCACAAGGTTAACTAAATTGTAATATATTAAACATCAATTTCATTTCAAATAATCCAAACACAACCAAATCCAAGAAAGGACATAATTGAAATACATAGAATTCTTTATTCAAATTAACTAAGTCCCAAGCCTATGTGTAGCATGCCTTGATCAAACTCACATATTAGCACCTGAAACATGAATAAAATAAGGTCAACTAAAAAGTTGGTGAGCATACACAGGTTTGTATATAGATAGCATATAGTTTGTAAATAAACAAATCCTTACATAACATGATAAAATAAGGCATTTATGGAAAGCAGCTATTGTGTAACCAAGTACAATCAAACCTTTGTAACTAGCATGCAAAATTGTGTTGTCGGTAACAATCACCCCAATCTGTGTGGGTTTGTCAAACTCAATAGATCTATCATTGTTTACCGTCGGCTTGAATAGTTAATGATTGCACATAATCGCATACAAAAGTTAACACACCTAGCACTCAGGCATAAAGCTCAAATTTGCACACATGAATGTAAAGAGGATTTGTACTTGTGTAGTTTGTGTAAGTGTAAGTAATAGTGTTGTATAGTGTTCATGTTCCACCCCAAAAAGTGTAAAAGAGTAAAAGGGGCTATGTAATACTCACTTGATTCGAAGGCGTAGCTAACACGAGATACTAGATAGTAATATGATCCTTGTAATGTACAACGTTGACCTAGTGTGGAATGTATATTGAATTAATAGCGTGCACAATAGTCTATGTCTAAGTCTAAGGTTGAATTGGATGTGCGTATAAAGCTTGTGGTTTGTACTTGAAAGGTATTGTATAAAATGAAAGATTTGAAATGGATATTTTTAGAATATTTTGATCAAGATTTGAGTTTGAATAACTAAATAAATAAATCATTATTTATTTACTTAGTTATAAAAATAATGTAGGTATTAAAGGTAATTAATTATAACCTAAATAAATATTTTTTGTTTAAATGTAAGTTAAATAAATAATTGTTACCTTATTTATTTATTTATAAAATATGTAACTTAGTCATTTAGTTATAAAAATGTATTAGATGTTTTATAATAAATATAAATTTCTTTACTTTGTTTTCATAAAGGTGTTTAAGTAAATGGTGTAAATAATATTTAAGTTTAGGGTTTAACAATGAATATAAATTTAATTTTGTAAGTTTTAAATAAACAATTTCTATTTATTTATTTTATAAAATCAATTATTTTTATTTAAAAATTAATTTGAAATACTTATTGTTTTTAAATTATGGAAATAATTATTCTGTCAAGACTTT
This sequence comes from Smallanthus sonchifolius, assembly GCA_023525975.1. Classification (NCBI taxonomy): domain Eukaryota; kingdom Viridiplantae; phylum Streptophyta; class Magnoliopsida; order Asterales; family Asteraceae; genus Smallanthus; species Smallanthus sonchifolius. The sequence continues at coordinate 27,278,618 of CM042043.1, forward strand.
TCTCACACACACGACCGTGCCTGGGACAAGGCACGATCGTGCTAGAACCACGGGCGCGACCGTGCTAGTCAGGGACGCAACCGTGTTGACTAAACAGAATGCATAATTAGGCTGTTCATTAGGCACGATCGTGTCTTGGGCCAGGCACGACCGTGTCTAGGGTTTTGAGGCACGACCAAGTCTAGCCAAGGGTATGACCGGGTCTGAGTGTGTGAGGCACGACCGCGCTGGTACTTGGTGCGACCGTGTCTCATGAAGCACGACCGCGCTAGAATGCTAGCGCGACCGTGTCTGTTCCAAAACAGAATCAATTTGACTAATTCTTATATTGTTAATGTTGGAATTCATAGGGCTTTCATCTGTAGGGTTATTACGAGTCTATTGGTATAGTTTAATTGCATTTAAAACATGTCCATAGTAGGATTTGATCAAACCGTTTTAGAATGAAGTCTATATTCGGCTTCATGTTAAATTCGTTATTGTAAGCCCAATTTATGTTGGGGCTTTTGATCTATAGACTAAAACCAAGATGTAGGAGGTTTCAATTACCCGAAAAAAGGATGAATTGATACCGTACGGTAGAGGTGAGTTCCGGCGACGATGGTTTTGGTTTCCAGCGTCTTCTGTTGCAATTCCGACTGCTTCAAGGTTTTCGAAAGTTTCAGAGGAGTGCGTTGGAGCGTTTGCTTGGGAGGATTTCGATTTAGGATAGATGAATTATGATTTCAATTGAAAGAATTTCTTTTTCTTGAGACTAATCGAATTTCTTGGTGTTATTGGATATAATTGAAATGATTATTCGGTTTATTGTTTTTGTTAATGATAATGATGCGCATATCGGATACGAATTCAAACGTCCCTGCGATTAAAGGCTGGATTTACGTTTTAACTGATGAGAGGCGCGACCGTGCTCATATGAGGCGCGACCGTTCCAAAGCAAGGCGCGCGACCGTGCCATAGCACTTGGCGCGACCGTGCCAGAACGAGGCGCGACCGTGCCTACTAGGGTTTCTGGTTATTTACAAAATCAGCCCTTGCAACTTCAGCTTTGACAAAATTAGCTTGGTTAGGATTTAACAGAACACCTACCAGGATTACTAACTGGATTAACTCTAAGAGGTGTTACCACCTGATTATGAGTTCTAAATCTTTGAATTGAATACAATCGGCTAACGATTAATGAGGTGTAGGTTTGAACAAGTATATGATTCAATGTCGTGTTGTTATTTTATTAGTTAAAATAAATTAAAATAGGGTCGAAAAATCAGGAATGTTACAGTCTCCCCATGTTAAGGGAATTTCGTCTCGAAATTTAACTAATGGAGGCTACTAAAAATCAAGAAAAAGGCGGAAGTTTTGGGTTCTCGGTGAGTTTTGATTGTTGGATTCTGGGTAGTGTAACCGTTGACATGGCTTAGGCCTGATACTCAAAGTTTAATATGAAGGGTGATAATGAATTTTGTTTTGAAATAAATTTAAGGAGGAGATTGTCGAATATAAATTCTGAATTCTAAATGTGAGATGTATTATTTGGAATGAATTTGATGGGACCTTGATCGTTAGGGTTTGTGCATGATGTAGTCTAATATGTTTAAAAATGTCAGTGGGTAAGAGATTTACGTGACAGGAACAGCGCTACTTCTGATAATATGATAGGACACTTATATATAGGAAGTACCATCGGCGTATCCACCATGTCCTTGTCATAACACATCAGTTTCGTTGTTACACATCATGATAAGTTTTAGGTCAACACACGACAAAATTTCACAATGTTTCCCATGTGTTGATTTTTATAATTCCGTGTGCACCCGTAATTACTCAAATCATCGCATGGTACGTATAGATCATCTAGTTGTGTGCGGGTCAAGAGGGGCACAATTTCACTCCGTCCATGTCCATTGTTTTCACATAAAAGTCGCTAACAAATAACTATGTCCTTAAGCAGGTAAGTTCACAACTAAAGAGTAGTATAACCTAAAGTTAAAGAAGAGATGATAGTACATCAGTAGATGTTCTTTCACACATGACCTTAGATTGACTGGTTGGTGCTTTATGTTAATATATCTGAATTATATGTTTTGATCTAAACTTCAGAGACTGCACAAATAGGAAATGATAGTGTTGTGTATGCATATAATTTGAATTGTGAGTAGACTAAAAGCGTCACTGAACCATTAGTAGTGTGAAAACATAATTGCATATGTTACAACTGTGATTTGAACCCATTTTATGTATGGTGTGTGTTAAAAGATCACTATCAGATAAAGAATATTAGCTTTTAATAAAGATTGTCCTATGAGATCAGTTTCGGGTTATGTCCTTAGCACTATTCATTCGGTTTGCTTCAGTGCCAATGTCCCGAAAAGCATGCAATTTGAAGTATAATCAAGTTATGTACTTGACGACATCTATCAAACATATACTAGCCCTTGGATCATATTGATATTGACAATTTGAATTTGTGTGTCATAGCCTGATATTATTTTCTTTGAATGTTTATCGCGTATCATAACATACAATATGAAAGTCTTGAAAAAGATAGATTGTGATAATCTTGAAAGATATTGATTTAGTTTGGTCAAGGCTTGACAGAATGTCATAGGACACCATTTGATATTATACGGATTTTATATCCAAGATGTGTGATTGATATATCATATATACTTATATGATCTTCTTAATCGTGATGTTCGACCAAAAATATGTGATTTTGTAATTTACATTTCAGTTTGTACAGAGTAAAACCAAAAAGATTTTGTGTTTCTTATGTTTGAAAAACCAAAAAGATTTTATTTTTCCAACTTCCATGGAAATCTTAATGGTTGGTTATTCTTGGTTGTTCTGCTTTGCATAAACTGAATATTGCAGACAGAAGTTGACAAGGGGTCCTTCTCCCAAGTTTTCTTCTAGATAGAAAGAGAGAGTGTGCAGATGAACAAGTCGGAGACTACAATATGTTTAATGTTGTTATTGAAAACGGATGACAATCTTCTGAAGCTGTTGTCAAGGGGGAGTCTGTTGGAGCATATTATGGTGACAACGAGCTTGAAGATTATATGTCTTAGTCTTAGAGTCTTTGACTTATAATTGATAGAATTGTTTGCAACACTTAAGGCGGAGTTTGTTAGAGCATGAATTTGTAACTGTAGCAAACATTCTATGTAAGTTCGTAGATAGGCGAACTTAACAAGTTCGCCTAAGCATCTTTAGGAGTGAACTTGTTAAGTTCGCCTATAGTGTTGTGTGGGATTGTGTTTTCCTATAAATAGGTGTTTGCAAGTCTTAGAGTTAAGACTTGGAGACTTCAGAGGGAGATCAGATCTGAGAATCTGAGAGAGATTGTAATCAGTGTATGATAAGGAAATACTAGAAGAAGATTATTTACATTGTTGTGATTGTTACTGTTTCTGTCATCTCGTATATACAATAAGTGATACGGTTGGATTCCGCAGTCCGTGTTATTAATACATCACGTCTCGAGTACGATCTATAGGAGAGTCATGTGGACCTACACAAAGAAAGCTTTTGAGATTCCATAATACAGGTAATAAGATCGATTTAGAGATCGAGTCTTAAAGCACTAACTAGTTTGGGTTTCTCATGCTCTTTTCTACTTAAGGCGTTAGCTACAACATTGGCTTTTCCCTCATGATAAAAGATTTCGCAATCGTAATCATTTAGGACTTCTATCCAACACATTTGCCTCATATTCAGTTCTTTCTGACTGAATAAAGACTTCAGGTTTTTATGATCAGTGAATTTGATTCCCTATAGACAGTGGCTCCATAACTTGGCGCGCAACTCTAAATCATGAGTCGTATAATTCTTTTCATGAGTTTTTAGTTGACGAGAAACATAAGCAATGACTTTGCTCCCTTGCATTAACACACAACCAAAGCTAGTGTGTGAAGCATCACAGTATACTAAAAAGCCTTCATTTCCGTCTAGCAAAGCTAGTATGGGTGTTGAGTTAGTTTCTGTTTTAGAGTTTCAAAGGCTTCAGATTGTTTAGGACCCCATTCATACTTGACCGACTTGCGAGTCAGAGAAGTTAATGGTACAACAATCCGAGAAAAATCTTGGATAAATCTCCGATAGTGACCAGCCAAACCGAGGAAATTACGGACTTCGCTTGGTGACGTCGGGATTTCCCATTTTGATATAGCCTCAATTTTAAGAGGATCAACTTGGATGCCATTAGCATTTATGACATGACCAAGGAATTGAACTTCTGACAGCCAGAATTCATATTTTGAGAACTTAGCATATAGTTTTTCGGTTCTCAGGAGTTCGAGTAAGATTTTCAAATGATTGACATGATCTTCCTTACTTCGGGAGTAAATAAGGATATCATCAATAAATATGATAACAAATTTATCCAAGTAAGGTTTACAGACTCGATTAATCATGTCCATAAAAGTTGTTGTTGCATTAGTAAGTCCAAACGGCATTACCGTGAACTAATAATGACCATATAGAGTTCTGAAAGTAGTTTTGGGAATATCTTCTTCCTGGACTTTCAATTGATGATAGCTAGAACGAAGATCGATCCTTGAAAAGCATCGAGCTCCTTAAAGTTGGCCAAATAGATCTTCAATTCTAGGAAGCGGATAACGGTTCTTTATCGTAACGTTATTTAGTTCACGATAATCAATGCACATACGCATTGAGCCATCTTTCTTCTTAACAAATAAGATCGGAGCTCCCCAAGGTGACGAGCTTGGTCTAATGAATCCATTCTCGAGTTATTCGTGTAACTGCTTCTTTAATTCTGCCATTTCTGTTGGAGCTAATGTGTACGAGGCTTTAGCAATAGGTGTCGTACCAGATACAAGATTAATTATGAACCCCACTTCTCTTTCAGGTGGAATTCCACGTAGTTCATCAGGAAATTCAGCCACAACTGGCACATCTTCAATCTTCTTTTTGGTGTCGGTGGTTACAGATACAAGGTATGCTAAGCATCCTTTACATAAGTATTTTGTAGCCGTTAACATAGAAATTATTCCAACAGTGTTGGATAATTCAGCCACAACCGGCACATCTTCAATCTTTCTTATCACACATGATACGGGCTTGGTTAGAGGCTAACCAATCCATTCCTAGAACTATGTCAAAACCTGCCAAAGTCATTAGTAATAGTTGTACAGGTATAACATGTCCTGATAGAGTGATACAACAGTTGTTCAAAATTTCTGAGATTTGGACTAGGTCTCCATTGGCAGTTTCCACCACATATTTCTTGTCTAATTTAGCTAGAGTTTTATTTAACAGTCATGATCTATAAACTTTGGTTTGCATAAGAGTCAAATAGAACTCGAACATAAACATCATTGACAAAAAATGTACCTGTAATGACATCGGGCATACCTGCTGCTTCATTAGTATTGAGAACGAATGCTCGTGCATTCTTCTATACTACGTCTACAGGTTTAGGACCTGTCCCATTAGGTTTCTTCAACTTAGGACAAAAGGTTTTGATATGATCAGCTTCACCACACTCAAATCAAGTGATCGGCTTTTTCCTATAACAATCTTCTGTTTTGTGTCTGGACAGCTTGCAAAAGCTGCAATAAGGTCCAGATCGACACTGTCCCAAGTGCCTCTTTTTACACTTTGGACATTCTGGAATAGAAGAGTTGTTATTTCGGGGAGAAAATTTGGAACTTCTTAAATCCACTTAGGCCTTGCCCAAACACTTCCTTCTTCTTCTTTCCTTTCTCCTAGATTCTAATCAGGCTACTGGTTAAGGAGGCTCCAAAATCCATAATATCGTCAAGGTTTTCATAGTTGGCAACCTTGACCATGTCACGGATTTCTCCGATTAAACCCCAGATGTATCTCTTGATTAAATTAGATTCAGGGGTAACAAGATGAGGACCTATTCAAGCATACTCAAGAAGTTTGGTCGAATATTACAAAAAAAGTGACCACTAGAGACTAAAGTCTTAGGGACTGATTTATCAGTGTCAAATAAGTAGTATCTGAGACTGATTTGTCAGTTGCTCATGGTATCTTAGGCTAATTTTTTCGTAACATATTTCACAACTAATAATCAGTCGCTAATATTTAGGCCCCTTATTTGAGAATAAATTTCAGTCTCAAATATGTGTGGCGTAAAGTTTATTTTGAGGGAAACTTATTGGCTACTGAATATCAGTCCCAAATATATTCTAAGTATAATGAATAATGACGCAAATGTGTTAGAGACTAATTAGTCTCTAATATAGAGGGAATGTATTAAGGACCGAATATCATTCGTTAATAATTTCAATATGGACCGAATATCATTCGTTAATATTTTCAATATGGACCGAATTAGGGACTGATAATCAGTCTCGAACACCTTTTGGTATAGGAAATTCTCGGTGACTAATTTTCAACCTCCAATTATGTTACGCAAATTCTACTATTTGATGGGAGGTATCGTGGCTGAAAATCAGTGTCATAGATCTTTTTTCGTAACCTATTCCGAACTAATATTTAGTCTATGACGTGTTATATAGATGAAAGAACTAGAGATTAATATCAAGTCTCCAATAATCGATATATGTTCACCAATTGTAAGGAAAGATATTATAAAGTCAAAATTAGTCATCGCAATTTCTTCAAACAAGCCATATCATGGATTGAGATTAGAGACTGATTTTCAGTCTCTTATACGTCATCATCAATTCAACCATTATAAAAGAAGTATAAGAGGCATAAATTATATAGCGTGCTCGCATCATTAAAGTAAACAATGGATCGAACTCTTATTTTAAAAACGTTAATTCTTAAAAAAATATATATATAGCAAGTCTCATTTTAAATTTAATATCATAAAATTTTGAATTTAATGATATGCTTTTTTTTCTAAAAAAGACAAAAGTACATTATTCAGAATATAAAAATTTACAAAAGCTATTTTTTTTTAATTTGGAAAGCAAACAATCGTGTAGTTATTAAATTATTTTTTTCCCTTTATACATCTTTCAACATACCATATAACCTCTATAATTTAATACTCGATAAATTAATAACCTCGATAAAATTAATAATTTGTTCGGTCCCAACTTGGGACCAGTATAAAATTGGACCCCAATCGATAAAATAATAAGATAATAATTTTTTTGAAATCCCAATGTAAATATATTGGTCCCAGCGAAACTATAAATTAATAATTACTAAAATATTCTAAAATTCTAGGATTTTCTAGTAAAAAATGAATCTATAGTCACTTGTTTTTTTGTGAACTTCAAATCTATATTGAGTTCATCTTTAAATCTCCCCATTGCACTTAAGAGTTGAGGCACTGTATTCTCGTATTGCAACAAAAAGTTGTGAAGAGTTGTTGCCGCTTGTAATGCTTCTTTCCGAGTGATCGGTTCCAAGGGTACTGAATCATCATCAACTTCATCATCAACCGGATTTTGAACGGCATCCGCCATAATTTCTTCAATGCTTTGAACCTTGTAACATTCATTATTTTCACCTAGATAATCCAATAACTCATTCACATCCATTTTGTGCCGATAATGCATTCCCGTAATCAAGTTCTCAAGCTAACGAATGTCTTATCCAAAATTTACACCGTTTAAATCATTTGAGCCGGTTGGATTAGCCGAACGAATTTTACAGTGTCGATGCATTAATTTGAGAGTTGCTCACAAATATAAGCCTACTTTTTAAATTAATAATTTATTAATTTATCGATATAATAATATCTCGCTAAATTAATAAAATATCTCGGTCCCAACATTATTAATTTATAGAGGTTCTACTGTAACATGAAGTAAAAGTTATCCGGAAACAAAATCACGTAATTCAAATGAATAGGTTTTTATATATTTCCCTTATACAACTTAAAAAACAATTCTTTATTTATAATAACCTCTTGACTCCCTTTATGAAACATAGATAACATTCACTATTATACAAGGCCGGTCCCTAGAATCCTTAAAATGTTTTGAGCTCGGGACATAAAAAAAATGGGTCATTTGATATAAAATCAATAATTATACATAAAAATAAAGTCAATATTGGTAAATTCCAAGTAATTATGATTATTATTGGTTAAATATGTCTTATAATAGTCAATGATGGTTAGTTATGCTCAATTAGCATTAGTATTGGTTGATTATGATCACATAGTAGCAATAGAGGAAATTAGGCAAAACTAGTGTTAGTTAAGGTCAACTAGGGACCATTAGGGTCAGTTAAGGTCAATATTGGTCAATTAGGGGCATTTAAGTCTAGTATTGGTCGACGATGCTCAATAACAGTCAATGATGGTTAAGTATGGGCAATTAGTGTCAATATTTGGTAGTTATGATCAACTAGTGTCATTTTGGGTTAATAAGGGTAATAAGGGCAATAATGGACAATTGAGGTTGACTATAGTCACTATGGGTCAATAATAAGTAATAAGGATCAATAATGGTAAATTAGGGAAAATTAGTATCAATTATGGTCAATGGGGGTAATTAGTGTTGTTAATGGTTGATAGTCACCGATTAGGGGCAATTTGGATAAATTAGTATCAATTAGGTCAAAGAGGGTTAATAATGGGCAATCAGGGTAAGTATTGGTCAATAACAATCATTAAGGGTCAATAATGGTTAATTGGGAACCAGTAAGGTTTAATAATGGCAAGAAAGGTAAATATTGGTCAATGAAGGTCAAACATGGCCAATATTAGTCGGCGGTCACCAATTAAGACCAGTTATAACCAATTATAGTTAATTATAATCAATGATGGTTAATTAGGGGCAATTAGTGTCAACATTGGTCAATTATAATTAACCAGTGTCAATTTGGGTTAATAAGGGCAAACACGGTAACTAGGGTTGATTTTGATTAATAAGGGTCAATGATAGTCAAGAAGTATCAATGACGGTCAATGAGGGATAATTAAGGTTAATTAGTGTCAATGTGGGACTAGCCCACTTGATAGAGGCTCTTGCCTCTTAGATGGGAGGTCGTGGGTTCAAACCTAGGCATGAGATGAATTATTTGATATAATAAAACAGTAGGGTAGATCTGCCGTTAAAAAAAAAATTAGTGTCAATATGGTCAACTAGAACAAACGATAGTTAATATTAGTCAATTATGGTCAATGTTGGTTAATAATAGTCATTAAGGGTCAAATAGTGTCAGTTTAATCGATTATGATCAATATTGGTTAATTAGTATCAATTACAGGCGATTAGTTTTGGTTACTTAAGGTTAATTAGAGGCAATAATTGTAATCGATCGTGACTCTTAAAGGCTAATATGAGCCATTAAGACTCTTAAAATCTAATTGCAATCGACTATATATTGATTTTGTCTTCCATGTACATAAGTTGATGATTAGTCTCCCGTTTTTTATAAGTATGTAAAAGTTGCTTCATGCATTAATCTCAAGAGATAATAGGTAGAGTTTTTCTTGCTTTGATAAAATGATAATGTTTTTTTTTAATGTTTAAAAAAAATGCAATAGTATATTTCAACAAAGTTTGTTATTTCATTTTTTCAATTTTATATTTATACTAAATTATTTAAAATCTAAAATAATATTTCAATTTCCTTCCGAAAAAATATTCCACCGACTCCAAAACATAATTTAAAAATCATCTTCCCCCAAAATCTCCCCCTTCCCCTCAACACCAAATTTCGTTCCCCCCAAAATTTTATTCAGTTCCAAATATTGCCCTCAAAATATCTCTACCCACTCCTATTCTAAACCTAATCGTGAATTCCTTCCCAAATCACAACTCCATCCATCTGCTCTCTCTATATGTGCCGCCCTTCCCACAATCCCATTGTTCACTATCTAGTTTGTGGGCTCGTCTCTACTAATCATTACTGTGTTTTCGTCCCCTCTAGTTCCCCCAAATCACTAATTTTCCCCAAAACCCCTCATTCTTTCTCATTCCCCTTGACCGAAGCCAGATGCGGGAACCTTGATGTAAAAGTTTGATGTTATTTGAGTTACGAAAATTTTGCATTTTTTTTCTTGCAACCATTTTGGAATGTTGGAATTGATATCTGTTTTCATACCCTTCTTTTGTTCTTATTTTATACCTTCTTGTACTATCTGTTTACTCCTTTTTTTCTGATTGCAATAATTTGTTCAGTCCTTATGGTAAAATTAGACTTTTGGTTTTTCAGCAAGTGCCTTGGTTACATGCATGTCCAGCGTCAAAATCACCTTCCCGGTAAAAACATAAACTTAAACTTCCCAGCAAGTGCCTTGGTTAGGTGAAATACACGAGGACTATTGTTGCTGCTTCTAATCTGCTGAGAAAAAACTCGTAAGTGTTATAATTTTGTTTTTGATTATTTTGTGGCTGCAAACATGTATGCTTAAATTGGGTATTAAAGGTTACTTACGGGAGGTGGGTATTTAGATGGCTGTATTATGATGCTATGAACATAATAGAGGAATATTACTTTTATTAATTTCAATTTCTTTGATTTTATCAAATTGTGGTTAAATCATTTGGTCTTTGAGTTTTGTTTCTACATCATTGTTCCTATACGGCTATGATTGTAGCTTCTCAATCTGCAAGATTTATGATTTGGAACTTAGTGCCCAATAGTTTTAAGTTATTTTGGTTAGGCTTTTTCTTTCCCATATTTGTGTTTAGATAATGGGTTCAGACAAAGATTTATTATAACTGCTCAATCATGAAAGGTATTCAAATTGATGTTAGCTGTTGCTGTTGTATGAGGTGGTGTTTTTTTAAATCTGTTGTTATTTTGCTGCTTCTTATTTCTATTTTTTGTAATTTCTGTTGGAAAGGATGCAACAGAATTCTAGCAATTTAAATGTTTTTAAATTCTTTATACAAACGATTACAATTCAAAAGAAGAGTGCTAGCTAATTAAATTATTTGTGCAGACTAGTAGCAACATTGAGAAAAAAAATCGGGAATTGAGCAGATCATATATAGTTACTCTGCTGCAAAAACTATCCCTTATATTTTTGAAGTTCTGCGTTCTAGAAATAATAGGAGAAGAATAGAATGTGTTGATCTTGTTGAATTTTGGCTGGATGATAATGGCTCTAAGGTGCGTGTTCAATCTACCATTAATGGTTCATCTTATAGTCGAAGTTCGTTCATTTTATACACCTTTCTGCAGAAAAGTAGACATCTAAAATCCTTGCAAATTGTTGCAAGTTTAACATAGCAAGATGGTGAATTTAGTAAGCAAATTGTAAAGTCATTTGGTATTGTGGCATTCTAATATACAGGTAAGCACTGAAAGTAAAACAAAAGCATCATTCTTCATCTTTTCCCTGTGTATGTTTGTATGTATATGTCTCCCGTTAGCCTGTTTAGAGGCATGTTACATCTCAAACATTTCAAATTAATTATGGTTTAATTTTGTTGCCTTTATGTATATCTAGACAAACATGAAACTTAATGAAGAGCGGATAACACCACAACATGAAACTCAATGAAGATCATATATTATAACTTTCAAGTTGGAAAGAAGTAAAAGTGTACCTGGAAAACTAGACGGTGAACATAGAAAATATGTAGGAAGAATATGCAACGATATTTTGTTCTTATTGACATTTGTATAATTTTGTAAATATATAAATATTTGGTCTTATTGTCTTTGCATGTATGATTTTGGAAATGGTCTTTTAAAAAAGGCATTTTTTTTAAATTTATGTAGCAAAATTGTGATTGATTGGAAATTGATTTGGAGACTGATTTTCGGACCTTTAATAAACATATCGGAGACTGAAAATAAATGTTATTTTAGACTGATTATCAGACTCTAAAAGTACATACTAGGGACTAAAATGACATGCTATTTGAAATTAATTTTCAGTCTCTAAAAGGATCATATTAACGACAGAAATCACGTGGTCCCAGGACTAATTCTCAGTTGTTAAAAAATTTTATTTGATACTGATTTGATATTGAATTATGAAACTAACGGAACATATCAGGGACAATTTAGACATTTTTGGAGGACTGAGTGTTAGTCCCTAAAGTTACACATTAGGGATTGAAATATCTTATTATTCGAGACTGATGTTAAGTCGCGAAATAAATGTATTGGAGACTGAAATAACATGGTATTTAGGGGACAAATTAAGGACTGATTTTTTTGTATCAGTGACCAACTATTAGTCTCTGTTGGTGAGATACAATGGGGATTGATTTTCAGTTACTAACCTAACTATTTAGGACTAAGTATCTGTCACTGACTGGGGACTGGCGAAATCAGTCCCTGATAACCGTTAAGTACTAATTCGACTGTATCAGAGACTAAAATTTTAGTCCCAAATACCCTTCTTTTTTGTAGTTTCTTGATGATTTGTACCAATCATCTTCAGACTTCAAATTTTTCCTTTAATCTGTTCTCTTTCATTCTGAGGAACGTACTTCTTTTCCACTCTTGTTTTAAAAGCACTCGCCCATTGCATAGGCTGCATGCCTTCCCTTGGAAGCAACAATATTTTTTCACCATTCTAATGCTTGATCTTTAAATAGATTGGAAGGAGACAGAACCTTGTCTTCTTCAGCCCACTTGCTTATGGCAAGTACAGACTCAGTTTTCTCAATCCACCTCATTGTGGCAATTCCACCTTCTATTCCAGAGAATTTGTAAGGTTTACAAACTTGAAACCTCTTATATGTACAACCAATCATCCTTCTCTTCTTTTCTACATGGTCGTAGTTATTACCCATACCTTCATCCTTAGAAGATTTATGGTAGTATTCATCCCGCTCGGTCTTCTTGGTTTTATGAGTAGCAGAACCTTCGGGTTTCAGAGTAACAGGTTTAAATTGAGTAATCGTTCGGGTATGTTAAGTTATAGGTTGAGAATGAACAGATTGTGGAATTGATGGCTGAACAGATACTTTGTCTGCCTACCTCTTTTCCAATCCTTAAAGATCACGGGGAGAGAATCCTTAATTACTTCCTCAATCATCCTTTGAAATTCTTTTCGGGAATCATTATTTTCAGTAGTGTTCTCAATCACTGCCTGCTTTTTCTTGCCTCTCGTATTTTGAGATGGTCCAGTTTGTTTATACATACTATCAAGGAACAAGATTGGAATTAAAACAAGACTTTTTATTGATAAAATATTTACAAGAGAAAAATACACATATAGAAGTCGTTGTTTCTAAAGATTTCTAAAATTCTTCTCTTCAAGAACTTGAACTAACAAATCATTCCGAGCTTCAACTTCAGCTTTTCCTTGTTCCAATTCAGCTATTTGATTTAATAACATTTGTTCCCTTTCACTTCGTGATGCATTCTCATTTATATGCGAAGCGGGAATGGGAACTGTCTCATAATAAGGAACGTAAGGTATATTGGAATCAGCTCGCTATTCTTCTTCGGAATCACATTTATTTTCATAAGGTATTTCAGCATATCACTCATGAAAATTCTGTGAATATATTGGAGTGATATTATAGCTTCCATCAATAGTAGCAGAATGAAAACTTATAGAAGGATTATTGGGAACACTAGGGTTTCCTATTTCTCCGAAGCTTCTGAAAGTAGAACATTCATTTGTTTTACGCTCAAAATAATTAGCCGGTGCGAATTTTTGAACAAAGCTAGGACCTTTGCCTTTTTCAACCATTCTGGAAATAAAACAAAACGATATCATTATTAAAATATATTTGCCTTGTCCATTTCTTCACCTTTGTTACTTCGTCCGTTTGGCGTAACGAACGATCTTAACATTCGATAGGGGAAGAAGGCATACTATGCTATAACCATATTTTGGTGAAGGTTCACGGAGTCCTACCATGATAATTATAAGCATTTTGGTATTTCGGAGGAGCCTGGAAATATTCTTTGAAAGGACCGTCATAAGGAGGTTAAGGAAATATATAAGGATCGTATAAGACTGGAGATTCAGAATTATAGGATTGATGATTAGAGCTTTCTGGAGCAGGATTATAGAAGGGATAATCTTCGGGATTTTCAGATGTGGGTTCATACTGATGGGAGTCTTCAGATGGATCCTCTTCTGTAGATACATTTTGCTGAACATAATTGGATTCAACTTCATTATCTCCTCGCAACTGCTGGGTATTAGTATTCTAGTTGCTGAAATCAGATCTAGCCTCCATCCACTAGTCTGAAGTGTCATAAGATTGGGGACGGTATTAAGGAGAATTGTGATCAGGAAGTACAGCAAACGGGTAGTCATTGTAGTAGGGTGAAGAAATAGGATTCATTTGAGATCCTAAGGGATGATATTCCGGGGATTCTTGTTTGATGGGACGATTAGGAACATAATAAACACGAACGGAATTATCTCCAGACATCTGCAATCTTAAAATATTAGTACTTATCTTATTCTTTTAGTCAAGATACTAAGGCCAGTATCTTAATCTTAGCTAGAGCTCTACAAGGATGGTTATCTTTCAAGAGTAGTACCTCCAACAGATATGTTCCCAGGTAAGAGCGACAGGTACAGGAGAGATTTATACACAACTCTTTCTTTAGACAGAACATTACGTTTGTAAGATAACTACATACCGGTCAGAAGGTTACCTTGTTTCCTTATCTTAAAAGTATTAATGGTTGAAGCTAAGATACTATATCCAAGTATCTATTTCGATAAAACCTGTGGCTCTGATACCAACATATCACACCCCGCCTCAGGCACCCTGGACGTGTGCGAGCTCGATTGATACCTGCTTTGATTACAGAGTTTTTTTATAAATACAGCGGAAGTCTTTTCAAAAGGATCGTTTCAACATTCTTTTAACCTCAACGGTTGTATTTGTAAATATCAAAACTTAGTTGGAAAACAAAAGTTTTATATTTCCTTCATAAACATATGGATTTAAATACCCTTCTTGATTTAATTACAAAACAGAGTTTGAAACCAAATACACATTTAGCCACAGGAAATAGTACTATCCAGGGTTGATCAATCCCCTGATCCTATCTCCTTTTCATCTCTTTAGGACGGCCAATACACGAGACCTGAGAATCCTACGTGCATTCTATTCTTTTCACATTTCCTTTCATGGATCAGATTTCACATCTGCCCTATCCCTTTCCAATCACAATTTATTGATTACCTGAAAATATTTTAAAATTTAAACGTCAGCGCGAAAGCCGGTGAATATAATTATCTTAACATCAAAATCATTTGGCACAAACAAGTATTAATTCGTTAATCACAACTTTATGTTCAATCCACACATTCAGCAGGCCCTTATGTCCTAGATATATGCACCACTGTATACACCGGTAGTATTTATAGGGCTAAAGTCACACCCGTAACGGGCCGCTACACAAGGTGTTGGCGGTACGCCACCACCTGCAGCCGCATTTTTGCCTTTGGGACCAAGTAACTGATCGTGACTAGTCCCTTAGCGGACCGTTAAGGCCACCTATCCTGTAGCGGACCGTTACGGTGTGGATGACGGTTCGACATAGGGTTACATGCGTCCACTAATCATGAGACACATGGCGTGTCATCATTGTTGTCATCTTGACCACGTAGCGGACCGCCAAGCCTCTGGGTAGCGGTTCGCTACCCTTCGATTTCCAAAATTTTCAGTTTTAATCCTTGAACTTTTGAATATTCTCATATTGGCCCTTCAACTTTGAATTTTGGCAAGTTTAGTCGTTTATTTTCTAGGGAATTTTGGAGGTGTTACACTAATAGACATAAAAGTTACACTAATAAGCGATGTAAGCTGTTAGAATTTGATAGAGGCAATCGAGTTCTATTGTTGATAGTATCGCCATGGAAAGGCGTGGTGCAATTCGGAAAGAAAGGAAAGTTAAGTCCACGTTTTGCTGGACATTTCAAAATTTTGAAATGAATCGGCCTTGTAGCCTATCATCTCGAATTACCGGAAGAAATGAGTGGAGTGCATGAAGTATTCCACATATCAAATCTGCGTAAGTGGTTGGCAGACGAAACCTTGGTAATGCATCTACAAGATGTATAAGTGAGTGAAAAGCTTAAATTCGTGGAACAACCCTTGCAGATCGAGGTCAGACAGGTGAAAAAGTTGAAAAGAAAAAGACTTGTGATAGTCAAAGTAAAATGAAACCTGATTACACGTGGGAACTGGTGTAACGATACAAAGAAGATTAACATGGCCCATTGTGATACCCTAGGCAAATCCCATATCGGCCAAGACTAGAAGAGATTTTTGGTTCATAAGGAATACCCTGCCTCAAATACCATCAACGCGTTTGAGGCGAATTGGTTGTGGATGAGAGGAGAACTTCACAATTAAGCATGGTCGGGTGTGAGTAATCCAGGTATGGATGATAGGAGAACTCAACCGTTAATGCCTGTTGCAACAGTTACCATCAAAAGATCCTTTTCCTCGATGAAGTTTATCAAGACCAATTTACGCAACAAGATGGGTGGTATTTTTTCTCACAGATTCATTGGCTTGCTATGTCGAGAAAGATATTTTTGCAAGTGTTGAAAATGAAACAATTTTACAACGGTTTCAAGATATGGGGCCTCGAAGGTCACAGTTAACCTCTGTTGATAAAAAAAAGTAATTGATGTACATTAACGAATTATTAATATAAACAATTCTATTAAGTTTAACTTTTTTTCTTAATTTTTATGAAAATTTGTTTGGTTTTTTGTTATATTTTTTTATTAGGCTTTTTTTTACTGTAAAAATATGTTTCTATTGTGACCCTTCTGTTAAAAAATTCTAGTTCCATCACTGGCAGTAAAAATCTTCGGTTAGAGAAAGAGACAAGGAAGCATATGTGTGTCATCGGTTAAAGCAACTGAACAACCCACGGGACTTAAGAACATGAAAGAAGAACTAAATGAGGACGAGAATACTCGATAGAGACGGTCCAACCACGGTTACTGGCCACCTGGTTCGACCTTTAACCGTCAGAACTGGCTTGTTATTTTAGAAACGACTCTAAGAGACGTAACCAGACAGCCGGTGGCACCTGTTGCTGTATGACCGGCCCGGTCCTGACATTATGTGCAAGGAGCATTTTTGTAATTGAATGTGTATAGGGCAGTTTAGATTTTTAGTAATTGAACCGAGTTTGTAATCTAGTGTGTATAATATTAAATATTTTCTAAAAAAACTATTTACAACTAAAACAAATGTAAATTTAATAAATAAAAGAAAACTACAAAAGTAATATGACCAATATTCATAATTGATAATTCATGTTTATTTACTCAAATCAAATTAAAAGTAAATCAAAAGTTGTGACATGTTTAAAATTTTAAAATAGACACAAAAGAAATTACTCTTCTTGATTCAAATTCATTGGACCCAGTAATTACTTATTACACAATTCGTCAATGCAGCGAATGTCTTGTGACTGCGCGTTTCTTCAAGTTTTAACTACCGACTTGAATGACTTAACTTGCGAGTCAGTTAAATGGTTAAATGTATAATATAACAGACGGCTGCTTAACGAGTAACGTCTATATGCATGCTTCTTTAATTAGGGTTTTGATGGTAGGGGTTGACCTTAATATATTTTTAAATTTAGTGGTTTTACTTTGATTTTAAACACGATATTAATAGATACAAAATTAATCATGTATTTAGTTGATCACCTTAATTTGTTCAATAAACATGTCATCTCCGAATCTATTTTTCTAACTCGATTAATAAATTGGTAGTGTTCAAGTTGTACTAAAATTATACATGGCGACAAGACGATCCGTTTAGCTTAATTAACGAGTTACACACGTCGTATTCAAGTTACATGATTTTAAGTATGTCCGAGTTAGAATTGCTACCTTTGACATAAATAAATATACGTAGCGCACCTGCAACCGACTTACCTGTTAATTACCCGATATATACAGTGTGACCCTAGAGAGTTATCCATGAAGAACAATTAACCTCTGCTTGCAGTTTCCATGCATAATTAGTTCATACTTTAATCCAGTGTATGGTTTACTCATCTAAATGGTAAATAATTATACACGCTGTTCTTAATTCAACTCACATGGTAACCCCCACAACATGGTCTCCACCTGGATCCCCGGTGGTCAAACCACCACCATTTCCGGCCACCCTATATAACCAACAAAGCCCTAACCTCCCTTCAATCTCTCAACAATTGCAAAAACACCTCCAGAACTACAATTTGATCGATCTGTTTCTTCATATTCCATTAATTCATCACAACCATGATGGCTTTGAAATTAATCTTCATGATCGCCACCTCCATGGCCATAGCCATCACCCTCACCCTCACATCCACAAGTGACAATCAAGAAATTACATCATTTACTGGACCACCTGTTGTGAGCCTGAAAAGGGTGAGTCGGTTTCTAGCTGAAAACAAAAACCCTCGAGCCGCAGACCACTGCAAGAAAAACGATGAGATTTGCTACATCTTAGAAGGCAAAAACTCCACGTGCTGCAACAACAAGTGTATGGATTTGAGCGAGGATAAACACAACTGTGGCGCATGCAAGAGCAAGTGCAAGTTTACCAACTCATGTTGCCGAGGGGAGTGTGTGAATTTGGCTTATGATAAGAGGTGTTACGGGTCGTGTGGCAACAAGTGTATGCCTGGTGGTTATTGTATATACAGCCTTTGCAATTACGCGTAATAATTTGTTCACGATACAATTGATTTTATGTGAAGTGATCATGTGTGCTGAGATACATATACATGCATTATGCTATTGTAAACTCCAAGACCTCCGGGTCGGCAATCAAGGAATTTTCAGAAAGGTAATTGTGCCTGGGTTTGACCTAGCAAAACAAGAACACCGTTAGTGTCGTCACAGTGAGGACCCAGGGGGTGTCGCTGTGACCAGCCTCCGACATGAGAATAAGTATTGGGTATGAATGGGAAAGATAAGTATAGACTGAGCGCAAGAAAAAATGAGAATAGAATCCCCTTTACCTTGGGTTAGATGAAGTATTTATACCTAAATATCGTTTGTCTTTAGCCTGTGGCTGCCCTTTGCTTATTGGCTGAGACGTGTCATGCTTAGCCCATTTTTAAGGTTGTTAGTAATGGTTTGTGCATTGTCGTGTCACCTTTGTTGATTGGTTCGTACTCTGACATGTTGATCCTTGTCCCCTCTTTTATCGTTTATTCATTTGTCTTTCTCTCTTTACTTTGTCCGGGCCATGTTCCGCTCACTGGGTCTTTTAGTTAAGCCCGGCTTTTAGGTTAATGGGTCCGGCCTTGGGTTACTTTAACTTGATAAGTGTTTATCTGACCTGGTCCTTGGGATATATCCGGATTTCTTTCCGGGCTATATCCCAACAAGTCCCCCTAGTCTTTTAGTCTCGCTGGTCTTACCGGAGCGGGTGATAGACTAAGTTTCTGTGCATAATTTCCCAGTTTGTTAATTGTTCTTAGAGAATCTGAATCGCCTGTTAAGCCGTGGGTGGAGGACAGCTGTGTTCGTAGGCTTTCGAGTGCTTTTTTAGGCATGGCTATCCAATGGCTCTTAAGGGAGGGATCTGCCACGTGTCATTCATCTGTCGATTCCCAACGTTCTGAATTCAAATTGCCTCGTAACCGACATTACTTATCTCCTTTATAACTACTGTAACTTCTGTCCTCCTTTCTTTTACGCTTCCCTTCTTTCTAGAATTTGCTTTCTCTTTTCTCCCTTCATCCGACTATCTTTTTCTAACTTCTACTCCTTCTCCCTGTCGTATGGAACCAGGTGCATCCTTCTAACTTTTCTTCCTCTAGATCTTTATTTTTCAAAATGGGTGAAAGTCACAATCTTAGCATTACCCCATCTTTACATTCCCCTCAGGAATTTAGGGCTTTTTATGATAAGTATAATATTCATCCCGAGTTGAATCCAACTCTGCCTACCCCTGCACAAACTGCTATTGCCCCTGCCGGCATGATGACCCTTTATACTAAGAACTTTGAGTTTGCTAACTGTCGTCTTCCCCTTACTTTTGTTCTAGTAGAACTTCTTTTGTTCTACGGCGCCCACTTTGACAAGTTTAACTCTCTTGGTCTGTGTAAGGCCTCTCATTTTGAGGTAGCATGTCGTGCTTACGGCGGATGGCCTTCGGTTAACCTTTTCCGTGTTTTTTTATCACCTTGGTACGGCCGGTGACTGGTTTACCTTTATTAAAAGGAAAAAAAGCCCAGCCCTTTTATGGCCCTCAAGATCCCCAATTCTCTAAAGAATTGGAAATATCATTATTTCTATGTTTCTACTACTTCCATCTCTACTATTTTGCCTCGTCGGGATATCAATGCTTCTATTGATGACCCGTCTCCCCTTAAGGGTACTTACGAGGAAGGATTGTGTACTCTTCTGACTGTTGGTCCATCTCCTATTGTTGTGTATGATGAACCAGTCCTACTTTTAGCCGGTATTAGCCAGATTTGGGACACACCTCTTCTCCACCCTGTCCCTTTCCGTAATGGCGTAGGTGAGGAGAGAGTTGTCTTTCTTATGTTTGTATTTATTTTACTGCTTATGATTTTGCTTTGTTCTTTTGCAGAGGTAGACCTGCTAGACATCGAGATGCGGGGTGACCTTGTTGTCACCTGGAAAGCCGCTGATGTTATTCATGGGGCTTTCGATAGCCCTGAGCATGCTTCGTCGGCCCAAAGTGCTTCGGTTTCTTAGGGAGTTGTTATTAGCCCCTTGGAGTCAGAGAACGAGGATGAAGGAGCGCTGTTGCTTCGGTTTCCGGTGGATCGTCTCGAAACATCCCAACATACGTGAAATTTTTAATCACTCCTCCCCTCCTGTTACCACTACCCATGCCACTACTACCCCTACTGTTGTTACCCCTCTTCAATCTTTTCCCATGCAACCTGATCCGCCGGTCAATCCTCCTACTGGTCAGATCAGTAACTTCTCCCCCTCCTCTGCCCATGTATCTCCTCCTCCTACTGATCGGATCACCAATTTCTCCCCCTCCTCTACCCATGTATCTCCTCCTCCTACCACTAGGGGTGAGTCTTCCAGCTCACGCCCTTTTGATGATAATTTCCTTTATGAGCTGGGTCACGGAGATGAGATTCCTCCCATATCGGAGCAAGATTTAGCTGCCCCCTTTTACCCCAAATGGTCACTGGCTACCAGCGCTGTTTTCGACTCGGCGGAGATCAGTCATGACTTCTTTGAGCATGTCCTCCCTTATGGGGAAAGGGTTTTTAACAGGGGTGTTACCACTTCTCAACTAAGCCGGGAGCATAGTTTCTTCATGGCCAACGAGCTTTCTCGTACTATATAGATGCATCATAGGATGTTGTACTTTGAGGAGTGGTATCATGCTCTCTTGGCCCGGCACCACGATTTTGGAGCCTTCTTGGAAAAGACTATGACCGAGAAACTTGGGCTCTTAAAGGAGCTAGAAAAGCAAGGTCAGGAGCTTAAAGACGCGGAAATCGAGTTGGGAAAGGAAAAAAGGTGGAGCTTCCGAAGGTGGGCTCTGTAATCCAAGGTTTCAAATTCCAGGATGCAGAGATTGCCCGCCTTCACGAGGAGATGTTCGTCCTGTCTGAGCAGGTGGCAGCAAAAGAGGCGGAATGTATTAGGGTTAACTCAGAGCTAAACCTCTTGCAGGTGGACTTGGACCATAGTCGAGGTGAAGTTCGGCGGTTGGAGGTAATTTTTTACCCTCTACTTACTCATGTTTTCTCCTGCTTTTTACTTACTTACATTTATGCTTGTGTAGGAGGGTGAGAGGGATATGAAGGCTCACTTGTCTCGTCTGGATGAAGACATTTGGAGACCCTTCTTGCTGAGAAAGAGGATGCGTGGTTGTTAGAGAAGAGCTCTTTAGTGGCTGAGATAGACGCCCTGAAAGCGGATCTTGCTGTTGTATCCTCTCAGAAACAGTCTTTGGTTTTAGAAAACCATCGTCTGTCTTTTGAGCGGGACTGGTTGATAGGTACCCCTTTTTGGTTGTTCTTCGAGCACCTTCGGGGCAGTCGAGAGTGGCTCCAGCCGGTAGGTGCTGTGAATAAAGTTGCCAAGGTGGTGGGCTTTCAGGAGGGCTTGGCGGCCGGTTACGCGTGGAGTGAGAAACGGATTCCTTTGGAATCTGTGGAGGGTTACGACCCGGATGCTGGGCAAAGGCTTCGTGATAGCACCATAACCTTGTAGACATCTAACCATTCCTTGGTGTCCCAGTTATCCAGTTTGACTCAGGCATCTTTGGATGTTCTGAAGTCCGCTTTTAATGGTGCTCCTTCTTCTTTAGCTACCACAGCTCCTTTGTAACTTTCTTTGCATATTTTGTTGATGACACTGTACTTTCATTTCTGTTTGTAACATACTTGCCTTATTATTTTACCCCAATTAAGGCTGATTTTTCGTATATGCTGATGTACATTATCCGGGGGCACTTTGGCCGGATCTTATTGGGATAACCTTATTATTAGTTTTTATCGGATCTTATACCCTTGACAAGGGTATAAGATCGCTAGTAACTTGTCCCGGGATAGTCCTACCGGATATCCTTATTATTTGTTATGGAGTTTTGTACCCTTTGCAAGGGGTATAAGTTTCCTAGTGACTTATCTGGGGGTATTCAGGCCGGATAGCCTTATTATTTGTTATCAAGTCTTATACCCTTAGCAAGGGGCATAAGTTTCCTAGTGACTTATTCGGGGGTATTCCGGCCGGATAGCCTTATTATTTGTTATCAAGTCTTATACCCTTGGCAAGGCGCATAAGTTTCATAGTGACTTATCCGGGGGTATTCCGGCCGGATAGCCTTATTATTTGTTAACAAGTCTTATACCCTTGGCAAGGGGTATAAGTTTCCTAGTGACTTATCCGGGGGTATTCCGACCGGATAGCCTTATTATTTGTTATCAAGTATTTGGCACATATCGTTTCTTGAGAACATAATTTTCATAAGATAGGGCTTAAAGCCATTGCAAATAGATGAAAAAGCAACATTAATCGCGACATTGTTTCCTACATGAGATACTTCTTCAGCTGCATTCCATGCCAAGTGTGGGGGATTGGTGTGACATCTGGCTTGGCTAGTTTGTAGGATCCCCTGGGGTTGGCTTCAATTACCTGGTAAGGACCTTCCCACTTAGATCCTAGTTTGCCGGTGTTTTCTTGTAGGCTTGCTTCATTATCCCGCAATACCCATTCTCCCGGCCTAAAGCTTTTCCCTTTAACACAGCTGTTATAATATTTTTCCACCTTTTTCCTGTATCTCGCTTCTCTGACAATGGCTATCTCCCTGCACTCTTCTAGCAGGTTCAGGTGGAACCTTAGGTCTTCCTCGTTCTCTTTTCCCCCTTTTTGAGTTCGCCGGCTTGGTAACCCTATTTCTGTTGGGTTCATTGCTTCAGTGCTGTAAGTTAGGATGAACGGCGTTTCCTCGTAGCTGGTCATTGGTGTGGTGCGGTGGGCCCATAGTACATGTGGAACCTCTTCTATCCAGCCATGGTTCTTAGGCTTCATACAGTTCTTAATTCCTTCCACTATGCTTCCGTTGGCCCGCTCCATTTGTCCATTGGACTAGGGATGCTTAATGGAGGAAAACACATGTTGTATCTGCAGCTCAGCGCACCAGCTTTTGAACGTATTTTCTACAAATTGCTTACCATTGTCGCTTACCAGCTCTTTTCGTATCCCGAATCTATAGACTATGTTTTCCCACAAAAACGTTGTACGTGTTGGCTTGTGATTGTTTCTAGTAGCTTTTCCTCAATCCACTTAGTAAAGTAATCAATAGCCACAATAAGGAATTTTACCCTTCTCGGTGCTTCTGGGAAAGGCCCAAGAATGTCTATAGCCCATTTGCAAAAAGGCCATGCAGAAGTTACTGAAATTAGATTCATGCAAGGACGCCAGCTTACCGGGGCGTTTCTTTGGAAGTTGTCACATTTTTGGATCTCATCCACTTCTGTTTTGTACATCCTGGGCCAGTAGTACCCGACTCTCGTTGCTCTTGCTATGACTGTTTTTGGCCCTAAATGCATTCCACAAATACCCTCGTGCATTTCTCTGATTACAAAATTGGCCTCATCTAGGTCCACACATTTCAGCATAGGGCCTAGGTAAGATTTTCGGTACAGTTGAGCATCTTCCACTATATAGTTGAGAGTTTTGAATTGTATTTTCCAGGCTTCACTTTTGTCTGCTGGGAGACTTCCCTTGGTTAAAAAGTTCAACATGTGTCTTCTTCTTTCGCCTCCACGGTTTTAACGTTCTTTCCCACTTTAGATGGCTCGGCCAACACTTCCACTCGTATTTCTTTTGCTAGATGACTGAACGATACTGAAGCCAGCTTGCTGAGGGCATCATCCTTTTTATTTTGGCTTCTAGGGATGTGCGTCACTTTACAGTGCTTAAAATCAGCCATCAAATCCTCCACTTTGGCTTGGTACTGCTTCATTACTTCACCTTTGACTCCAGAGACATTATTAACCTGGTTTGCCACTAAGATGGAATCAACATGTGCTTCAATCCGTGTTATTTTCATTTCTTTTGCATCCGTAGCCCTGCTAGGAGTGCTTCGTATTCTGCTTCATTATTGTACTTCTGAAGTTTAGTCGGAGGGCGTAGGTGAGTTCTACTCCATCCGGGCCAATCAGTATTAAACCTGCTCCACACCCCTCATAATTGGAAGCGCCGTCTGTGAATAATTTCCATGGTTCCTGTTCCACAACCTCTTCATTTCTTCCCTCCGACAAATCCATCTTATCTTGTCCTGTCTCCGAAAATTCTGTCAGGAAGTCTGCAATTATTTGCCCCTTGAAAGTCGTGCGTGGACAATAGGAAATTTGATGATCTCCCAGTTCAATGGCCCTAGGGCTAGCTAATGTCGTGTGATAAAAGTATATAAAAATATAATAAATATATTTTTAGGATGATTTCACAAGATCAGGTTTTAAATTTATAAATTGATAATTACGTTAACTTAAAACACACACAATAGGCAAGTGTACCTATCGCAACGTCATATAGTTTAGGTAAGAACCAAGTATCAAACCAATGGACACGGTCGAGTTCCAATACTCAACTTTTGTTATCATTTAGCCGGATTAATTAGTGAGTGTGTTTTGTGTGCTTGTGAAGCAGAAAAGTAAATGACGGTAAAGTAAATAACATAAAAGTAAAAATGTGCGTGAAGTGTGTAACAGAAATGTAACTAGAAGAATAGTAAATAGCAGAAAAGTAAATAAGGCGAAAATGATTAGATTATGGAATGTTTTGATTCGGGATTCGATTCAACTTGGTACATGATAATGTTAAATTGACTAAATCAGTGGTATGACTACTACAAACTTGTGACCCGGGTACCGCTAGAGCCTCGTCCTCATTACATTTGATTCATAAATTACGTTCTTTAAATTAAAATAGTAGTGCCTCTCGTTAGGGACAACAGTTACCCTCAACACATCAAATGGTCATCTCCGGGTTGGTTTGAGACATCGGACTTAAAATGCTTTATATTAAAGTTAAATAGGTGATTATATTTTGTTCACTGGGAGGCGGTGTAACAATGGAACCAAGTATAAAGACGTACCGTTCCCAACATGAGTTCACCAATTCTTGGTCGCATAATTATTTCGTATAAAGATGTACGATCTTAGAAGTATAGACCAAGCCTTAGCTTATCAATCTCTGCTCGTATAACTATGTACGAGTTTCAAAGGCAGTTTGATTAAAAAGGGTTTTACGATCTTACTCTTTAAAATCAAGACACTCACAAATATAAAGACGGATTTAGAAAATAATAAAAGTCCACCAAAGGTGGTTTTTAAGAACGAATTAGTTAAGGGCATAAACATACCATTTCATTAATACGTTAAACATTAACATGCATAAATATCATCTTCACCCTAGCAATACAAATAAATTTTATCCATGAATGGCCATAACGACTAGCGTAATGATGAGTTTCTTGGGCTCCCCTATTGTGGAACAAGGAGGAAGTTCCCCTCTACTCTCTACTCTCTACACTAACTACGAGAATGCTCTCTTCTTGAGTGTTCTTGAGGTGTGAATTGGTGTATTTTGGTGTGTTGAATGAAGAACTCAAGCCTCCTATTTATAGGCCTCAAAATGTGCAATGCACGACCATGCAATGGGTTGCACGGTCGTGCAAAGGACTAGGGAATCAAACAGGGTACAGAGGACACTGTACTAGGCCGTGGAGGAGAAGGAAGGGCAATGCACGATCGTGCATTGGGATGCATGGTCAATTTTCCTCCAGCTTTGTCTTTTAGCTCCTTGTTGACTCTTGTTGACCAATTTTGACTTCTTAGGGGTCAATGCTCGGGAATGAACCTTCTAGAAGCTTGAATACTTGGTGTTTTTGATAGATTTTAGCTTTATTTATATTTTCAACACCGAATAACCTACAATTACAAAATATAAGTGTTTTAAGAATAAATTGCAAGGTTATTATTCATTTAGTACCATAATTTAGGATTATTATGTATGTAAAATATGTATAAATGATGGCACATCATAACACCCCACACTTAAACTTTGATTGTCCTCAAGCAAACTCATGCATGATCACACCCATAACTAAAAACTTTACAATGGTAATGGAATTTTAATTAGTGTTGAGACTCCGGGATAATTCTTGAGCTGCTTATTCTATTTTTATATTTTTCTATTTCAAGATGATGGAATCCATGACAAGTCTACTAGAAATTTGATTATGCAAAAACTTCTCACTACTCACAATGTTCACTCAACTCTAGGGTTATATATATGGACAATGTAAGCTAAGTGGAACACTCGAGTTCGAATCGAATTATGCAATGGTCACAAGCTTGTATGCAAATCAAGTCTCCACCAACTAACTAAGTAGTACACATGAATCAAGAGGAATTTAAAGGGTTGTAATGTGGCTAAAGTAAAACTAAGGGTGAAAATGAAAATCTTTTTGGATTTTTAGGGATTTTTAAGGGGTTTGAAGGGCTGCAGCTATCGCGTAACACTCAGCTACGGCCTTATGGCTTAAAATGGAAGATACTAAAAAGTCCCTCTACAGTACTCAGATCATGAGGGTATAACTAATCTGAGGGCTCGTTTATGGTCAGATTGCCAAGACAAATATCTCTCATAAAATTCAACTCGTCCCTTATTTCGTAATACACATTGCTGCCTTTTCGTATGGTTCTTTTGGCTTGTAGCCTAACAGCTCCTACTTCGATCAGGTGTTAACTAATCTGAGGGTATAACTAATCTGAGGGCTCGTTTATGGTCAGATTGCCAAGACAAATATCTCTCATAAAATTCAACTCGTCCCTTATTTCGTAATACACATTGCTGCCTTTTCGTATGGTTCTTTTGGCTTGTAGCCTAACAGCTCCTACTTCGATCAGGTGTGTATACTCTCTTTGGGAGTAAGTTTGATTCTTGCTACACTTTTCATCATGGTCAAGTTGCCACATTTTCTACACTTATCGTATCTTTTGACTCTTCTTTTGGCGGCACTTTTTGACAAGCCGCAAAATGGTGGCAATTGTTCTTGCTTGCGCCACCGTTTTCTTACATCACTGGTTGCTTGAAAAATATTTTCTCGGAGTTCGGTTGGTAATTCATGCGAAATGAAGGCTGGAAAGCAAATTGAAATCAAAGGAATGCATGTCCAGTTCTTTAAGGTCTCCTAGTAAAAGGCCAAGATTGTCTCTTCTTTTTTTTTTCTTTTTTTAAAGAAATAAACAAGACAACTTCTTCAATACTCCTTCTTCCTCAATTTCCTTGAAATAATATTTCCTGCAGATAGTTCGGCTATTTCCTAAGACATCCACCTTCTGTATATTCCAATTCTTCTGAGTAGAGCGGATTCTTTCCAAAATTGTCTCGATGATAGTGAACTTGACATAGGGTAATTTTCCCATTTTGAAGACAGTCAGCCAATAACCGGTGTTTCCGAAAAGCTGGTTGGGTGATAAGTATGTGTGATAGAAAAGAAAATGCTAAGGCTCGGAGGGCTATCTAAGCGGATAATATTTTGGGATTTTTGGATAATGATGGTGATAAAGTCCTAGGTGCCTCAATCATGTCCATACTTCCACTAGTTCATGGTCTTGATATGTATAAGTCATACAAGTTATAATTATGCATAGAATTCGATCGAATAAGCATGCAAAAATAATGATAATAATGCTCATGAAAAGGCTTGTAATGTGGAAACGGATGTGATAGGGTTTAGTGATTTGTTATGCATAGTTTCCATTTGTTTCTACTTGTCATGTCTTCATTTTATTTAATTAGATGCAAAATCTAAGTGGTTTTGATTTTTAGGGTTTAAAATTTTTGAAATTTTTTTGGGTTTTCTAAAAGGTAAGTTTTTATAATGTTTTAGTCAAATGGGTAGAAAATCACAAGTTAAATTTCACTACTCTGAGGTTACAAGCGGTCCTGAATCTCTAATTCCCCACCCTACACATAAAACTGTAATGTACAAATGCATGTTATGGAATGCAATGCAGGAATTTAAATGCATTGAGTTTTAAGGGAAAAGAAACGGGTACTCCCTCGATCAATTCGGTGTATAACCTAAGGCCAAAACTTATTGTTGCTGTCGGGCTATACCCATCAGTTGCCTATCAACATGTTGCTTCAAAGACTTCATCAAATTTCTCAGAAATTTGATGTGGTTTCCGGCTCCAGGCTCGTAGAGGTGGAGTGTAACTCCTCAAAGTAGGGAGATGATCTGGTGATGTTATTCTCCCTAAAACATAAAAGAAAAACATAAAAACGAACAAGGAAAATAAAACATAGTAGTTAAGCTACTAGGGTCCTAGTATCGAGAAACCATTCCTGGGGGCTGAAGTAATTAGAAACTTAAATTTGTAGAAACCAAACCTGAGGTCCATGCTTTGTGCCGTATGCACCAACTTCTCAATTTATTTATGATCATCGGGTTGCCTCCCGGAAGCGCTACGTTTATTTAAGGGTCTTTAGCCCGACCCGTACGTGTTTCTTGAATTTCCAATTTAGTGATGAATCTGTCAAATAGGTGGCTTGTAATGTGGAGAGGCTCATCCAACCCATTTGATAATCATGCGTACAATGATAATAAGCTGATCCAAGAATTAGTGGGGTCCATCCTGCACCAACTAGACAGAGAAAAACAGGGTAAAATGTGTTCAAACATGAAACGGTCATAACTTGAGCTACGTTTGGAATTAGACGGCCCTCTACCAGGGTATGGCAAGGTTTCGACGAGCCGGATCATGTGGGAAACAGCCGTAGGCGGTTTGTCCCATTGGTCCAAGCCAATTTCCCCCATTAAGTTAGTCAATTTCATAAATCATAGATTTTCCCCAGTTTTCTAATTTTTATGCCATCAACTTTTTAGTGTAAAAATGGGTGAATTATTGATTTATATATTTTCAAAGTATACTTTTAGTTTTAATTTTAGTTTGGATGGATTGATTTGAAATTTTAAAAATTTTGGTAAACCTGCCAAATTTATAATGCTCTATAGAAGAGTACCTAAAGAAAAGGGTGCAACTAAATCACGCCACCAACATTTGAAATTTCCTGGACCAAATTTCAAGACACCCATGTAGTGAAGGAGACGGTCACCCCGGTATGATAATTTTATGACGTAATTAATCTTCGTTGGATGAACGTTGCTTCCTCCATGAGAAGTGGTCCTTAGAGTGATGTGTCTTATCGTGTGACATATGTGATTGTAGAGTCTTGTATTTTGTAACCTGATAGCATCATTGTATTTTGAACATGTTAGTTTTAGTTTCTTTATTTGTAATTTCAGTTTATGTAATTTACTGCTTTATTTAGTTTAAGTCTGGGCCATCAAAATTACTTAGTTTCGATTGAGATTTGTTCAATCAAAACTAGTAGTTTTGATAGATAGTAAGTTTTGACAGTTTGTTCTATCTCTTGTAAATGCTCAACCGAAACTAGTAGTTTCGGTTAGCATAGTTTCGATGGCTGTCAACCTACTATAATTAGCCTAGTTTGAGAATGTTTAGGGTGTGTGTAGCGGCTGTAACCCTGAAATTCTCTCTTTCACAGTGTTCTTGAATCAATACAATTTGCATTTGTTTTATGCATTGTTCTTACACTTTCATACATGTTGTGTATTGATTCTGAATGTGGTTAGCCTGTTATCTTCACCAAATCCGTTTCTTCCCTCTGTTTCACCACCATACACACAGATTTCGCCTATGTGTGTGTAATCGATTTGTGTTGTGATTTCCAATTGAAATCAGGACCTACAACTGGTATAAAAGCTTTATGCTCTTGAGTTTCTGCATTTGATTCTCGGAAGCACTTTTTCATTGAAGATTGTATTGTTTCATCGATTTTCGGCATGATTTGGTCGTGGTTTCAAGATTGGAGGTTGGTTTCGTGATCAGGAGGTTTAGTTGAAGATTTTCGCTGGATTGGATTACTATTTCTGGGATATTGATTTTTGAAGCTACTTATCAATGGAGATTTTCTACGTTTGGGGGAGAAGGCATCGAAACTACTAGGGGACACTCTTTGCATTTCGTTGGTTATCGAAACTTCTTGTCTATACTTTTTGTCTGGAGAAGGTACTATCGAAACTAAGTCATTTTTCCTGTTATATCGAAACTAATTTGTGCAGCTTGATCACCCGAAACTTCTACTTTATCAAAACAAGTTTCAATCGAAACTAGTAGCTTCTATTTGCTGGATTTTCAGCCAAGTGTTCATCATCCAAACTCGATGTTTCGGATTCTATGTCTTCATCGAAACTAGAAGTTTCAGGCAGCCTTTGTTCAATCAAAACTAGGAGTTTCGGTCAGTATTTTCTCTATCGAAACTAGTAGTTTCGATCAACCCTGTTCACCCGAAACTAGCTACTGTTTGATTTTAAGTTTTTGAGATTATGGCCACTTCAAGCACAAATGAGTATTCTCGAAGAAACAAACCACATGTTCTTATGTCTACAAGAGACTTTGATGACTGGACCAAGAAAATGAAGACTTTCTTTCAATTTCATGATCACACCTTATTAAACTCCATCAAAGATGGTCCCCACAAACCCGTTATCACTACTGTAGATGTTCAGCGTCCTAAGAATGTGGCTGAATATGATGAAAAGGACATTGACTTGATTCCTCGAGACAACAAGGCCTATGGGACTATTTCTATGGCTCTTCCTATGGATATCTTCAACACTTTTGCCGAGTACACCACAGCCAAAAACTTATGGGTAGCCTTGAGTACTAGATTTGAGGGAAGTGCTGAAGTTAGAGAGAGCAAGAGAGATCTAATCAAGAAACAGTATGAGATGTTCAGCAGTGTGAGAGGAGAATTTATGTCTGACTTAATCAACCGGTTCTCAAGCATTATGTCAAGGCTGAAAGTGATGGGTGTTGAATACTCGACTGTGGAGTTAAACAAGAAATTGCTAGC
The DNA here is from genome assembly GCA_023525975.1 of Smallanthus sonchifolius. Classification (NCBI taxonomy): domain Eukaryota; kingdom Viridiplantae; phylum Streptophyta; class Magnoliopsida; order Asterales; family Asteraceae; genus Smallanthus; species Smallanthus sonchifolius. The sequence continues at coordinate 27,309,915 of CM042043.1, forward strand.
TGCTCTTCCTGAAGAATGGAACATGTACCGTATCATGATAAAAAAGAATGAAAAGTTGAGCAACTTGTCTCAACAGGAACTTTACAGCATTCTTGAGTCTTATGAGATTGAAATCAAGAAAGGAGCAGTCACTCCCACCAACCAGTATGGAAACACCGCTCTTATTGCTGGATCAAGCTCTTCCAGTAGTTCATACTTCCAGACTGATGTTCCTCCTTTAATCTACCAGTTCTTCTACTCCTCAGAAGACTACTGCTATGATTCCTGATGAATATGTCCCGATCATTATTGCCTTCATGTCGTATTACCATGCACTGATTTCAGGAAACTTGACACCAGTAAGTTTTCAACCCGATAACTTGGAGCAGATCAACCCTCATGATTTGGAGAAAATAGACATTGATTGGTGCATGGCCATGCTAACTTTAAGGGCCAAGAGATTCATCAAAAGGACTGGTATGGATAGATTCAAGCAGGGAAAGACTTTTGGGTTTGATATCAAGAAGGTGAGGTGCTACAACTGTGATCAGCTGGGTCATTTTGCTAGGAACTGCAAAGAGTCTTCCTCTAAAGATCATCATGAGAAGAAAAACTCCTCTAGAAAGCAAGCTGCCAATTCTCCCAAGTCCAACACATCATCAAGCTCCACATCTCTTGTTTGTCAAGCTGATGGACACTATCACCGGGGAGAACACACTGAGGAAGCTGCTGACAAAGCTTTGATGGAAGATGTTGAGGAGAAAGGAAAGTGTGTAATGATCGAGCCAGCTGAGGATCTCACTGCTGTACCAGCTGAGGTTATTTCTAAACTGTGTAATTCTAGATCTTGTTTAAATGAAATTCAAAAATATAGATTCATCAACCAAACCTTGGTAGACGAACGAGATCACATTAAGGTGATGTATGACTCTGTGGCTAAAAATGAAAAATTGTATTTAAAGAAAATTCATGATATATCTGGAGAAAACCGATCCTTAATAGCCTAACTTAATGTTCAAACCAACAACAATAAAATTTTAACTAACAGAGTTCAAAAGGCTGAAAAAGCTAAGTTACAAGTTGATCACATGGGAATGGATCAGAAAATTCTTTTTGGAATAATTGATAAACAATTTAATAGAAATGCTAGAAAGGGTCTTGAATATAATTCTCATCCTCCACCTTATTCCAAGTCAGGTAGATTTGCTAATATGCCTGTTGCTCATATTCCCACTCCTTATGTGTGTACTTTATCAGCTGATAACTATATTAAATCCTCAGATTCTGACAGTTTTGCTTTATGTGCAGAATCAAATTGTGTAATTTCAGTGAATTATTGTGATGAGAGTACTAGTTCTGGAACTATTTTAAATGAACTTGAGTCAGATGAATGTAATAATATGTCCATGTCAAAACCAGTTATTTGTGAACATGTTGAAAATTTGTATTTTGATTCTATGCCTTCTGAGCATATGAGTTTGGGAAATGACATTTCTAAGTTTAAAAATGCTTTACCATTTATTCCTAAATCTTTGAATGCTATGCCTTGTGTTACTAAGTTTAAAAGGGCAGGATTTGTTGTGATTGATGTACCGTGAGAAACCATGAGCAACATGGAATTTTTTAGATTAAAGGAAGAAAACGTCTCCAAGACAAAGTTACTGAAGAAAGAGTCACATCCTGTTCTGATGCCTCAACATCACAATCATCTTCATCTTGTGACGACAATTATCAGGCTAAGGCGTCGTGTGATAAAGTTTGTTTTAGTTGTGGTGCTTCAAATCATGTATCAAAAAGTTATAATTTGACAACAATTTGTTGTAATGAAGAATCGTCTCCCAAAATCTTATTGAATTCAAATGTGCAGTCTAAATCTCCTCATAGTAGAAAAGTTAGGTATAAAATAATTAAAAATGCTAAAAACAGTTTGAAAAGAACCTGGAAAGTTAAAAATAATGTTCTATATGATGATCATGCTTCATCAAAGGAGGATTCTGATTATGATTCCCATGAAATGTTTTATCTTGACAAGAAACTTCTTGATAGCAATGGATTTGGTAAATTGTCTAAATGATTCATTGTGTATAGGGTCAACCAAGAAGAACTAGAGATAACATCTGGCATGTAGATAGTGGTTGTTCAAGACATATGACTGGTCATTTTAACTTGCTGCAAGACTATCATCCAATGGATGGAGACTATGTGGCTTTTGCTAGTAATCCAAGAGGAGGAACGATTGAAGGTCAAGGAACAGTCTCAAACGGTGTAAATAGTCTGGAGCATGTTAACTTCGTCCCTCAATTGAAGTACAATCGGATGAGCATTTCTCAGATCTGTGACAAAGACTTTTGTGCCTTGTTAAATTCAAGAGAATGTCTAATTCTAAAGCCTGGAGTGGTTATTCCAGAAGAACTCATTCTCATGCGTCCTCCCAGAAGATTCAACACTTACAACTTCGATATGAACAACCCATCTGGAATGGAATCGTGCTTTCTTTCAAAGGCTTTTGAAGATGAATCATTTCTTTGGCATAAGAGGTTGGGACATGTTAATTTCAAAACCATGAACCGTCTGGTTAGAGGAAACCTTGTCACCGGTTTGCCTCTTAAAGATTTCTCTCCTATGAAACAGTGTATCTCTTGTTCCAATGGAAAACATCACAAATCCTCTTATAAGGCCAAAACCACAAATTCCATTGACTCCCCTTTTCAATTGCTTCACATGGATCTCTTTGGTCCTGTGATTGTCATGAGTCTTGGACGAAAATCCTATTGCTTGGTGGTAACCGATGACTCTCATGGTTTACTTGGGTGTTCTTCCTGGCTAAGAAAGATGAGACACGAGAGATCCTGAAGACTTATCTGCTTCAAATTGAGAACCTCTTCAATCTAAGTGTAAAGATTATCCGCAGTGATCATGGAACATAATTTAAGAATGCCATTCTTGATTCTTTCTGTGAAAGCAAAGGAATTTCTCGGCAATTCAGTGCACCGCGTACTCACCAACATAATGGTGTAGCTGAAAGAAGAAACCAGACATTGATAGAAGCTGCACGAACAATGATTGTTGATTTCAAGCTTCCTGTCACTTTTTGGGCTGAGGCAGTTAACACTGCATGTTTTGTGCAAAATCGAGTTCTCATCACCAAAAGTTGCAACAAGACACCTTATGAGATCATGTACAAGCGAAAGCCGGTTATTGATTTCTTCAGAAAGTTTGGGTGTGTTTGCACTATGCTGAATACTTCGGATCAGCTGAACAAGTTTGAAGCCAAAGCTGATGAATGCTATTTTGTGGGATACTCATCCAATCAAAGAGCTTTTCGTGTCTACAACAAGTAGAGAAGGATGGTGCTGGAATCAATTGATATCAACTGGCATGAAAGCAAGACGCTGGGGACAGTCCTGATTGGCTTTTTGATGCCGAATCTTTTTTTAAGTCATTTATTCCTCCAGTGTTTTCAAATCAATTAAATGCTGCTAATCCTTATTTTTCTGTGAACAATCTAGGGAATATAAAAGATCCAAGTTCTTCCTCATCCATTCATAATGAAATCCCTTAACCTACTACTGTTGAATCTAATGTGGAATCTTCCGGTTATGGTGCAACAAGTTGTAGGATCGTGAAATTACAAGATGGTTATATTCTTAGTTGAAATTGGCGGAAACAATAACAACTACATAGATGTAATCGAACAGACAGAAAGAATACTGATAAGAACACTGTTGTATTAAGCTTTGAGAATAAACGATTACAAGTGAAAACTCTAATTCCGAAAAAGCACACTTACAATGAAGTGTTTACACAGTATTTATACTAACTTAGAATCAAGACAGACCCTTGATTCTAAGGATCAGATCGAACACAGACCGTTGATCTTTTATACAAAAACTAACAATACACGTTAAAGCTAAACTAGCTAACTTTATTGAAGCGTCTTCTTTATGCATCATTGCTTGCATGTCTGGAGAAGAGCATTGCTTAGTTTCATTGGTTGTGCCATTGAGGTTCCTTCTGCTTTGAGTGTGTCAGTTGCTTTTGCAGAAAGTTGTCAGTGACGCTTGGCATGGATAGTCAGCTGCAATGATTTGTCTTCAAGGAACATAGCTATCAGCAGCAAGAATGAGAATGATGCTGCTGATAAGCCTATCAGCAGTAACATTTTTCTTCAGCAGATAAAGCTATCCGCAGCAGATTTGTTCTTCAGCAGGAGAACAAGTATCCGCAGCAGATAAGCTTGTCCGCAGCAGTTTGTTGATCAGCAGCAAACTGTGAGATCAACTGTATTTGTACTTAAAATTTTGTAGCCATCCGTCTTTGTTTCTACAAACTCCCCCTAGACTGATGCTACCGAAATTCTCTTACTGTCTTTGTTGCTGAAGCTTTTGCATGTTTCTGACTATCCTTTCAACCTTATATCCTCCATTGGGACCATCTCCCCCTTTTTGGGTGCATTAGTGGACGAATAAGCGTCAGTTTGGGTGCCTACTGATACAAGGGAGAGAGTAGGAAAAGTTTGGAATTTATGAGCTTCATGCATAGAGACTTGGTGTCTTAATTTGGACATTTCAGCCTCTAGCATGACCATCCTGGCCGTCAATTTCAAGATATGAAGTTACAGTCTGTCCTCATCCACAGCTGTGGAATCCTTGGATCCAGATGGGGTCTTAGGCCTGGCCTCTTCATCCCCATCACCCATGGTTTCTTGGCACCTGGGATTCCTCTCAGTGAAGGGAGTTTCCAAGGAAGCATCCTCACTGTGAGTTGCCGTGGTTGAGGTCTTAACAATGTTGCCACTGTCCTCCTGGTCATTTGATGGACCAGCAGTAGTGACAACCTCTTCCACATCCACTCTTTCATGGCTCCTAGAGTGGACCTTCAGGGTAAACGAACTTGGGTTGGGTGTGTTGGAAGCAAGGTCAATCAGTACCTCCGAGATAGTAGCAGTTGGAGAAGGTACATCATTTTGATTAGATTCCTCAACACTTAAGTTCAAAAGAAAAAAAGGAAAGGCTCATGGGGCTGTTCTATGGATCCGGGAAGTGATCCTGATCCTAATAGAGAGACATCCAAAGGAGTCTCCCTAATAATGTGGCTTTCCCTTATGATATTCTCACCAGAATGTTGTGATTCTGAGTGAGGGCTGTTAGGTTGGGTTTGGGCCTTGGAGGCAAGAGAAGAAGGAGATTCCTTGCCCCCTTTCCTAGTCGTCGCAACCGGGGCCCTGTATTCCGGTTGAACGATAACATACAAAAGAGGTGAAGTGATTTCTTTATACCTGTGCCTCCTTAGTGGTATGCACAGGGGTTCGAATGGTAGAAGCAGACCGTTGTTCAGGTTGTGAGGTGGAGGGTGTGAGATCAGTATCAGCTGGGATTGTTGAACTGTCACCCGGTTTGGAAACTGCTTCATCTTATCACTTCGAGTCGGCGAAAATGCAGATCTTCGTGAAAACCCTAACTGGTAAGACGGTCACGTTTGAGGTCGAATCCTTTGACACAATCGAGAACGTGAAGGCAAAGATCTAGGACAAGGAAGGCATCCCGTCAGACTAGCAGCGTCTAATCTTCGTCGAAAAACAGTAGAGCCTTAGCTGATTACAACATCCAGAAGGAGTCAACTCTCCACCTTGTCTTTCTTCTTTGTGGTGGCAAGAGCGGAGTTTACTTGATGCCATTTGCTTTTCTTCTGAGATATGCATTGGAGAAGAGTGTGACAGAGATACTTCCATGGAGGGCCCATCAGCGTTTTCTCTACTGTATACCCATTTTGATTTCCAGTGTACCTGATTGATTTCCAGAGATCCTTCCATGGATGGAAGGTTTGAGGGTTGGTTGGGACTTGTGAGAAAGTGATGCTGAAGGTGAAGGGTTGGTAAGGAAATTTGATTTTGTTTTTATAACGGTAGAGGTAAGAAAAAGCAAAATGACTTGTACCGTACAACCTTATTTACCTTTTATTGTTACAGTTGTAATGCACCGAGGCAGTCATGGTAAAGACTGACGTTGATTTATTTTACAGCGGGTAAAAGTTAATTTGGACTTAAATTTACCCATCAACAGCAAACTTGGTTGCTGTGGATGGATAAGCCTGTCCGCTGCAAGTTTGGTTGCTGCGGAAGGTTAAGTCTGTCAGCAGCAACCTTAATTGCTACTGATAGATGCAATGATCTGCAGCAGGGATGTTGCTGCTGATGGCCTTAAAGCCATCAGCAGGAAAACTTGTTCCTGCTGATAACTTAAGGCAGTTCCTTTGCTGCTGAATATTAAACCTGTCAGCAGCTGAAAGGCAAAAGTGCTGCTGACTGATAACTTTTATTTACAACATAAGACACAACACATTTTAAAATAGAAATTATTTTTTTTTAGAGAAAGATTTTAATCAAAGTTCATCATACCAATGGATTCAACTAAATATTTAAATCTGGCTTCATCAAAAGGTTTTGTAAACAAATCAGCATATTGCTCATTTGTATGAACTTTGGTTAGAATAATCCTCTTTTTCTCAGCTTGATCTCTTATGAAATGATACCTGATGTCAATGTGCTTTGTCTTTGAGTGCTTCACCGGATTGTTTGTGATTGAGATAGCACTCATGTTGTCAATGTGAATTGGAGTTGCCATAAAATTCATCCCATAGTCCAACATTTGATTTTGTATCCAAATGACTTGTGCACAGCAACTTGAAGCTACAATGTATTCTGCTTCAGCTGTAGAAGTTGAAACACATGTTTGCTTCTTACACTGCCATGAAATTAACCTTCCTCCCAGAAACTGACATCCTCCTGAAATGGACTTTTTGTCTAAGTTGCATCCCCCATAGTCACTGTCAGTGTATGCATACAGATTAAACATGTCATTTTTTGAGTACCATAGTCCAAGTCTTGAGGCACCCTTTAGGTATCTAAAGATTCTCTTGACAGCCTGAAGATGTGAAGCTTTTGGAGCTGCTTGAAATCGTGCATAGAGACATACTACAAACATGATATCTGGCCTTGAGGAAGTGAGATACATGAGAGACCCTCTCATTGCACGGTACTGATGTTGATCAGTATCTTGACCATCTTTGTTTAGAGTCAGTTGATGATGAACTTGCATAGGGGTTCTTGCAGCAGAGCAGTCAGCCATTTTGAATCTTTCCAAAATGCTTTTTACATATTTGGATTGGCTGATGAAGATTCCATTTGGGACCTGTTTGACTTGTAGACCCAAAAAGAAATTGAGTTCACCCATTGAACTCATTTCAAACTTTGAGTGCATCAGAATCTCAAAGTCTTTGCACAGTTGTTTCCTTGTTGATCCAAAGATGATATCATCAACATAAATTTGAACTAGTAAGATTTCTCCCCCTTCATCTTTGATAAACAAGGTCTGGTCAATGGCACCTCTTCTGAAATTGTTGCTTAGTAGATATCCTGATAAGGTTTCATACCAGGCTCTTGGTGCCTGATGTAGGCCATATAGAGCTTTGTCTAGTTTGAATACTTGAGTAGGATGTGCGAGATCTACAAAGCCTGGAGGCTGTTTGACGTATACTTCCTCACCAATCTTCCCATACAGAAAGGCACTTTTTACATCCATTTGATAGACAGTGAAGTTCTTGGATGCAGCATATGCCAGGAAGATTCTGATGGCCTCCAGTCTGGCAACGGGAGCAAAGAATTCATCATAGTCAATTCCTTCTTCCTGAGTGTAGCCCTGAGCTACAAGTTTGGCTTTGTTTTTGACTTCAATGCCTCTCTCGTCTTGCTTGTTCCTAAAGACCCAACGTGTGCCGATGGCACATTTGCCTGGTGGAAGATCAACAAGTTTCCAGACATCCTGCCTCTTGAATTGCAGCAATTCTTCCTGCATTGCTTCAATCCAGCTGCTGTGTTTGAGTGCTTCATCTATCTTCTTGGGTTCCACCTGGGATAGGAAACATGAAAACAAGCATTTATTGGCCTCATGAGATTTGCTTCTTGTGAGAACTCCTTGGTGTATTTGGCCAATAATATTCTCTTGAGGATGTTCTTTGTGGATCCTCTGTGCTGGTACCACCTCCAGCTGTATCCCTTCTTCCAGATTGCTTTGATTTTGATCAGGGGACTCTTCGTTCAAGGTGGAAGAGTCTTCAACAGCATTGTCCAGTTCAATATTTTCGGCAATAGCATTATCAGCATTTACAGCATGTACCGAAGAGTCTTCATTTAGATTGTCAGTATCAGATAGGCTGCTGCTGGTTACGTCAGACAGTCTTGTTCCTGCTTCACTTGCTTCAATTGCTTCCACAACTGCTGGAGGATCAGCTGATGGTTTTCTCAGACTGAGAGAAGATTTGGGAAAATCCATTCTGTAGTCAGTGGATGAAGTGGAGGCAGGAGATTGTGTAGATGAAGACTCCATGTTTGAGAAGGTGAGAGGCTCAAATATCTGGGAGAAAGAATCTATGTCAAAGAGTCAGTTTGGTCCTTTTCCCTGCTCACAGACAATGTGTTCTCTGCATTCCACATTTGCAGATTCTTCTATAATTCTTGTTCTTGAGTTGAATACTCTATAGGCCTTTGATTGAGAGGAGTAGCCTACGAAATATCCTTCATCAGATTTTGCACCAAACTTAGGAAGAGTCCCATGTGTGATGAGAATTGTGCATGGACACCCAAAAGGTTTTAGAAACCCAATGTAGGGAATTCTTTGGAATCATAGTTCATAGGGTGTCTTGTTGAAGGGTTTGACAATTAGAACTCGGTTTTGCACATAGCAGGCTGTGCTAACCGCTTCTGACCAGAATGTGAGTGGCAGTTTAGAGTCGGCCAGCATAAATCGTGCTGACTCAATAAGAGTTATGTTTCTTCTTTCAGCAACTCTATTTTGTTGAGGAGTTCTAGGAGCACTGTATTGTCTTTCTATCCCCTTGCTTTCTGCTTTCACAGAAACAATTCAAGGTGTGGTTTTTGAATTCTGTGCCCTGGTCACACCTTATGATCTTTACATTTTGATTGCTTTGATTCTCTACCCTGAGAATGTAGGTTTTGAGAATTTCAGCAGTTTCATCTTTAGTTCTCAAGAAGAATACCTATGAGAATCTGGTGTAGTCATCTGTTATCACCAGACAGTATGACTTTTTGCCCATAGACATGACATTTGTAGGACCGAAAAGATCCATATGCAGCAGTTGCAGTGGAGTGTCATTTGAGTTCAAGGTCTTGGGCTTATGAGAACTCTTGTGTTGCTTCCCCTTTAGACATGCTATGCAGTGATCTTCCAGCTGAAATTCTTTGTCAGGAATCCCTTTGAAAAGATTATTCTTCACCAATTTGTTAATGGTTTTGATATTAATATGGCTTAATCTCCTGTGCCAGAGAGCTGATTCATCAACTGAGGCTTTTGATAAAAAGCAGGAGACGCTCCCAGATGGAGTGACCTCATTCATGTCCAGTACATAGAGATTTTCTTTTCTCTGGGCCGTCAGTAGAATGCTTTCCGGAGGGGGTGTGGATAAGCCTGGAGATAGTACAAAGCATTCTTTATCTGTGAAGAGCATCCAATGCTTTTGATCACAGACCTGGGAAACACTCATGAGATTGAAGTCCAATTCTTTGACATAGTTGACCTTATCAATGCTCATTCTTTCGTTGGACACAGTTCCTTGTCCAGTAATGGATCCTCCTTTTGAATCACTTCCGAAGGCAACATATCCTCCATTGAAGTGTCTGAAATTTGAGAGGATGGATCTGTTGCCTGTCATGTGCCTGGAACAACCACTATCTACCACCCAAGTGTTATTCTTGTGACCTGGCTGTCCCTGCACATGATAGATTTCTAATTAGTAGGAGGAACCCAAGAGTCTGCAGACTTGAAAAAGATGGTTGTTAGTTTATCCTTTTCAGTATGTTTGCAGTCAAAGGAACCAATGACAATGCTTGGAGATGGTTTGGCTTTCCATTGCTTTGTTGGTGATTTTTTAGTTTTCTTCGCATTGTCATCAGCAGATTTTTTTATTGATGTTTCTGGCTTGTCAATGGTAGATCCTGCTGCTGATGGCTTTGTTGAAGTGTCAGCATTTTTTGCCTTGGATTTTGCCTTAGCCGTAGTGGACGCTCTTGCTGCTGATGGCTTTGCCTGATGAGCAGCAGTTTTTGATTTTAGCTTACCAGCAGCAGTCTTGGTTGCTGCTGAATGCTGCTGCTTTGTTTTGTTGGGCTTGACTTGACTAACAACCGTTGTATATTGATCCTTCAGTACTTTTTGTCTTTGAGGAGCTTGATGAAGGATTTGGCTGAAGGGGTTAAACTGACAGTTTGCAGCAAAGTGGTTTGATTTTCCACAAATGATGCACGTTTGTTGAGATTTAGGCAGCTTTACTCTTGGGGGAGATAGAGACTCCCTGAACTTGGTTGCTTTGACCTCATAGTTTCTCACCTTCTTGTTTTTGTTTGTCTTTTCAAAGGCATGCTGCTTGGAGTTTCTTTGATGTTCCAGGTAATGAAAGCAGGTGCTGGCAGTATGGTTGTATCTTCCACACACAAAGCATGATCTTGCCAGTTTGTCTCTTGCAAGGTAGACATAGTCCTTTCTTTGGAACAAATCCTTGAAGTTCCATGGATGAGCTTTGTTATGTTCAAAAGTGGCTTCTTCTAGGGTCTTTTGAACATATGGAACTTTTTCTTCAGGCTTACGACATATATCAAATACCTTCCTTTTTAGGATCGGCTTTGATTGAGGGTTGGGGTCTGTAGGTCATGATGTCTGCTCCTTCTCAATGTTTAGCCTTCTTCCATTTGGAGGAAAGCTGATCTTGATCTGTTTGAATGGTACAGGGACTGGAATAGCTGGAAGGACAGCAGGAACTTCAACTCTATTCAGAGTAGCTTCAGATGGGAATGCACTGGTTTTATCATGGTCTGAGTAGGTTGACTCAGATTTCGATGAGGTAGTGCATTCTACACTGAAGGGTTCATCCGTTGAAGGATCAAGATTTCGGTTTGCAGAGTCAAGATTTGCAACATCAAAACTTGGTTCGTAGATGGCAATGTAGTCAGCAGGTGGAGGAACAGATTTGTACTGATCAGTGTTATACCCAAGTCCAGTTTTTACTTTCTCATGGACTTGAATATCTAAAAGTCTTTGTAGCTTTTTAGAGGAAAATTCATATTTTTCAATATGAACTTTCTGTTCTGCCAGTTCAGCTCTTGTAGCTTTTAGTTTGACCAGTAGATCATCAATCTGAGTTTCAAGATTGGTTTGTTCATGTTTTAATGATGAAATCTCTTTCTTTAGGCAGTTAATTTTTTCTTTGTAACTGTCTTCAACCTTTTTGAATTCAGATTTCATTTGGTGAAACTCTTCATTTTGATCTATCAGATTTTGGTTATGCTTTCTATAACCCAGAACTTTATCAATACAGGCTTGAGAGCAGAGATGTTCAAATACCTGAGGTGGTATCTCTGTAGTGTCAGCCATAAGAGCTTGATTGTTGACAGGCAGTTCTTCATATTGGAAGCTCCAGTCGAACTCAGAAGTTCCAACAGCTGCACAAGCTGCAGTTTGAACTGGAGGAGCAGCTTGGTGTTGTTGCTGTCTGGGTTGGGCTTGGTGAGCTTGTCTTGACTGAGTGGTAGCTGAATCTGCTCTTGGTGCCTTGCATTCTCTAGCAAAGTGACCCCGTAGGTTACAGTTGTAACATCTTATTTTGCTTTTATCCAAGCCAACTCTGGTGTTGGAGTTGTTACTTGGAATGGGTCTTCCGGTTCTAGAGTAGAACCTTTTTGCTCTTATAGAGAGCATGGCATATGAGTGCTGTATGTCCATTTCTTCTAAATCATCTGGATGAAAGCATTCCAGATCCTCCTTGATAAAGAACATGTTGCTTGAGTTTCCAGAGACAAAAGAAGCAGAGGTTGATGTTTGAGGAGGAGCTTCTAGGAGAAACGGTGAGCTGTTTGTTTGAGAGGTAGGAGTTTGTAGATGGGTGACAATGGGAGGATAGTAGTTGCTGGAACTAGGACTTGAGTGGTCAGAGTGGAGGGCAGAGGTGGTGGTGGATGTTGAGGCATTTTGATAGCTTGAGCTTCGTTCTTTTGCCTGAATCATCTCTAGCTCATAGGTTTTGAGCATTCCAAAGAGCTCAGTCATTTGGAGAGTCTTCAGATTCTCTGTTATTCTGATTGACACTGTGTAAAGTGTCCAACAGCTTGGTAGAGACCTGATGAACTTTTTGAGAATATCTTCATTCTCTAGCTTAACCTTTGAGCACTGCAGCTCACCTACAAGATAGGTAAATCTGTTGTATAGAATACTTAGAGACTCACCTTCCTTCCAGACGAAGTTTTCATACTGCTGCTTCAGTAAGTCTCTTCTGTTTTCCTTAACTTCTTCAGAGCCAACAAACATCTTTTCAAGAGCCAACCAGAGCTTTTTAGCAGTTTTGTGACTTCTGAAGTTGTGAAAAACTTCATTTGGAAGGCACATTTGGATAGCTCCTAGTGCCTTGAAGTCCACCTCCATCCTTTTTATATCCTCTTCTGAGTATTTGGAGGGATCCTTTGGAACTGATGGTCCTCTAGAGTCAGCCGATGCCACCATGGGAGTGTGTGGTCCATCCCTGATGGATTTCCACATTCCGTACTCCTGATAGCAGAAGAAGCTTTCCATGCGATTTTTCCACATGTGATAGTCTTCCCCAGATATCAACCTTGGTGGTCGGTTGATGCTGCCAATGTCTTCAAACGCATTGCTTTGTGCCATCTTTGTTTTTGGTGACTTAATGAAAGAGAGGGTTTAGAATAGAACCAGAAGCGATTAAACAAGTGTGAATTTGTTTAATCTGAGCCAAAGCTCTGATACCACTTGTAGGATCGTGAAATTACAAGATGGTTATATTCTTAGTTGAAATTGGTGAAAACAATAACAACTACACAAATGTAATCGAACAGACAGAAAGAATATTGATAAGAACACTGTTGTATTAAGCTTTGAGAATAAACGATTACAAGTGAAAACTCTAATTCCGAAAAAGCACACTTACAATGAAGTGTTTACACAATATTTATACTAACTTAGAATCAAGACAGACCCTTGATTCTAAGGATCAGATCGAACACAGACCGTTGAACTTTTATACAAAAACTAACAATACACGTTAAAGCTAAACTAGCTAACTTTATTGAAGCGTCTTCTTTATGCATCATTGCTTGCATGTCTGGAGAAGAGCATTGCTTAGTTTCATTGGTTGTGCCATTGAGGTTCCTTCTACTTTGAGTGTGTCAGTTGCTTTTGCAGAAAGTTGTCAGTGACGCTTGGCATGGATAGTCAGCTGCAATGATTTGTCTTCAAGGAACATAGCTATCAGCAGCAAGAATGAGAATGATGCCGCTGATAAGCCTATCAGCAGTAACATTTGTCTTCAGGAGATAAAGCTATCCGCAGCAGATTTGTTCTTCAGCAGGAGAACAAGTATCCGCAGCAAATAAGCTTGTCCGCAGCAGTTTGTTGATCAGCAGCAAACTGTGAGATCAGCTGTATTTGTACTTAGAATTTTGTAGCCATCAGTCTTTGTTTCTACACAAGTGAAACTGTTGAAGACAATAGTCATCCAATAGTGGATGTTGCCCCACAATCAACTGCTGAAGATCCTATTGTTGATGCAGCTGAACCTCTTGTTAATAACATCATAAATCTGGATGAGATCTTGGAAGAAGATGAAATTCCTCACTTGAGACTTCACAAGAATCATCCCACTGACAAAATCAATGGTCTGCTCAATGTGGGTGTTCGTACCCGTAGTGCCTGTGAATAAATGAATGATGGTATGTTCTCGTGCTTCATTTCTCAAATGGAACCTAAGAACATCAAAGTAGCTTTGCTTGAGAACAGCTGGGTGGAAGCAATGCAATAAGAGTTACAACAACTCTCAAAGCTGAATGTGTGGAATCTGGTGGAGCTTCCCAAGAACAAAGTACCTATCGGCACTCGTTGGGTATTTCGTAACAAAAAGGATGAAGGAGGCATTGTGGTTACGAATAAAGCCCGCTTGGTTGTTCAAGGTTTCTTTCAAGAGGAAGGAATTGATTTTGAGGAAGTATTTGCACGAGTGGCTCGCTTGGAGGCCATCAGAATGTTTCTCGCCTATGCAACCTATATGGACTTCACAGTTCATCAAATGGATGTCAAAAGCGCATTTCTGTATGGAAAGGTTCAAGAAGAAGTTTATGTCAAGCAGCCACCGGGTATCATTGATCCTAACTTTCCAGACCGTGTGTATAAACTAAACAAGGCATTATACGGTCTTCATCAAGCACCTCGTGCGTGGTATGAGACGTTAGCTAAGTATCTGCTTAATAATGGTTTCGCGCGAGGAGAAATTGACCAAACTTTGTTTAAACGGAAGGATGGCAAGGATACAATCTTGGTGCAGATGTGTGTTGATGATATCATCTTTAGTTCCACAAATCCTCATTTGAGAAAAAAGTTCGAAGAAGTGACGCGTTCTAAGTTTGAAATGAGCTCTATGGGAGAGATGTTCTTTTTTAGATTGCAAGTTGATCAGTCAGAGTCAGGAATTCTTATCCATCAGAAGAAATATATCAAAGAAATCCTGACCAAATTCAAAATGACAGAGTCCCATCCTTTCAAAACTCATGTTGAAGTTCGACATTTTCTGTCTCCCGATTTGGATGGAGAAAGCGTTGATCAACACCTCTATTGTTCCATGATTGGATCTCTCATGTATCTCACTGCCAACAGACTCGACATCATGTTTGCAGTGTGCTTGTGTGCACGCTTTCAGGCTAATCCTAAACTCTATCATTTAGTTGCAGTCAAACGTATTTTAAGATATTTGAAGTATAAACCAAAACTGGGACTTTGGTATCTTAAAAATAACTTGTTTGATATTGTGGCTTATTCAGATTCGGACTACGGGGGATGCAACTTAGACCGCAAATCCACTTCTGGGGGTTGTCAATTTCTTGGCAACCGCCTTGTCTGATGGCAATGTAAGAAAGAGACCACCGTTTCCCGATCCACCGCCGAAGCTGAATACATTGCCACAGCCCTTTGTTGTTCCCAAGTCAGATGGATACACCATCAAACGCTTGACTATGGGATCACATTGCATGAGACACCGATCCATTGTGACAACACAGTCGTTCCCCATATCACCAAAAACCTACTTCAGCGTTCCAAAACCAAACACATTGAGATCAAACATCATTTTATCTGTGATTGTGTTGAAAAGAAGCATATCAAAATTGTTGTGGTCAAAACCGACAAGCAAACCGCCGACATATTCACAAATGCTTTTGACACTACCAGATTTACACAACTGGTGGAAATGCTTGGCATGATCAACTTTCAGTAATCTCGTGCATATTAGTTAATTTTTCTGTTTATGCTTAATATTCAAGAAAATTATTAAAAAGATTTTACTTTTTTGTATAGTTTTTCTTTGTTACAAAGCGAATCTTTTGGGGGAGAAATTTGAAATCACTATGTCATATAGAAAAGAATTGCTCTGTTTATAGTTTTAAAAGAAAAAAAAAGAAAGAAGTTGCATAGTTATGCTTGAACAAAGTTCGGTATATTCTAAATCTTACAAGTATCAAATTCTATTTTTCAGGAAAATTGTATCTGACCTTTGAGAAATGATAGTGTCTGATCACATTTCTTGAACATGAAATGGACCAAAAGCGATGGTGTTTACTGAGGTATAGCTAGTAGGCCAGGCATGTGGTCAAAACTTGTAAGTAGTGTGAAAACGTAAATCTTATCTCATACTTGTGTGTTTGAACCCGTTATTGAAACATCTAACCCATTTTATATATTAAGAAAACCAATTCAATCAAATACAGTTTTATGTGTTGGATTCCTATTCACACGCCAGGTGACCGTCAAAGTAACGATATTTACTGCCGATGACCCCGTATGTTTGGCTTACGCAAAGATCTCGGGTGTTCATCTTTTTCCCATCCACTTGGATGATTTAACCCCGTCTGTTTTGCTTACGCAAAGATCTCAGGTGTTCAACCTTTTTCTATCCGCTTGGATAATTTTACGACTTATTCTGTTTTGCTTACGCAAAGATCTAGAATGCTCGTATATTTTAATATCTAATTGGATATTTTTCTTTTTGCACCTTCTCAATCCACTTGGATTTCTTATTTTGTTTTGGTGGGTTTTTTTACTTACTAAGATGGTACCTTGGTTAATCAGAAAGGGATGATAGGATGAATATAGGTATTTCTTGAGGATTGATAGGTTTTCAAAACCATTTTATTTCAATATGTGGGGTACACCTTGTATCATGCTTAAATGGTACCTTATAATCACATGAAAAACTATGTACAAACAAATGTTCGGGTTTACTTTGCACAAATATCAAGTATCTTTAGGGACTCACAGTAGTTGATAGCAAAAAGAAATGTGTTTCACGAGACTGACCAGATCTGATCTCATGTTGGATCTTTTCCAAAAGATAAGTGTATATAATCTGTGTATAGTTTCATTTTATTTTTAAACTGTTCTTAAAGTTGTAAATATTTGAGTTTTACTTTTATCTGTTATGATGGTATCGAAACTTCTTCAGTCACCCGAAACTTCCCCAGCAACCTGAAACTTCCCCAGCCACCCGAAACTACCCAGTCACCCGAAAATTCTTTTGCCTATCGAAACTAGTAGTTTCGACAGGGGCAAAAATGTCCTTTGTATCATGAGAAAATTAAATGTCTTCATAATCAAGGTTTCCTCCTCGCTAAGCTTCACTTGCACTCTTCCGAACCTGTTACACCTCCATTTTCACACACAAAAGCTCTCAAAATCCTTCGGTCTAAGTTGCGAAATCAGTGATTTCCATCTGATTCATCCATCTTCTCCGTCGTCTTCATCAGCATGTATAAATTTTTGCTCAAAATGTGCAATTTTTCAAAAAAGGCAGACCTAGGGTTTGAAGTCAGAAAGTTTTACCACTGAATCTTCATAATTTCAGTTGTTTTGTGCTTAATTTCTGTTTATTATCTTGCCATTGTTGATAGCTCACCGGTTTATTGTACTTATTTATAGATTTGTTTTAGACTCATCGGTAGCAGGAGTTTCGAACCTTAGGCTCTTGCTTCTCATCCTTACATCTTGTTTTTGTTTTAAGCTTTGATTGTTTAAGTCTGTTTATAAGTGCTAAATGTGACTCTTTTGTCTTTGAAACTTTTGTATATGTTCAAGGTTTGGGCATCGAAACTAGTAGTTTTGATAAAAAGGCATGTGTGCTTTAAAAGGGAATCTTTCAAAATTCAAACTGGTTCTTCAATCGACACTAGTTGTTTCGATACCCAAGCTTACCCGAAACTAGATAGTTTCGATCGCTGGTTTCTAAAATTTCTCTAAGTGATTAGACCGAAACTTGTAGTTTCGATTGAGTTATTCACCCGAAACTAGTAGTTTCGATAAGGTTGTTTCTGAAATTTTTCCAAGTGTCAGATTTTTTTTTTATAAATTTTCTGTTTTGCAGATATGGATCTCCTATTTGTGAAGAGACACAATGTCTGTGCCTTCCTTAATGCAAATGATCCAAAAAGTGCAGAGTTTGTCCAAGTACTAACTTTTTTGGCCAACTCAAACATCAGTTTTGCCATAAGTCACAATCTTCTAGTCTTCGAAACAACCATAAGGCTGTTCTAGGAAACTGCAAAGATAGCAACCATTAACAATGTGGGGCACATTCAAACTACAGTCCGGAACCAGGAGGTGCTATTTTCAGAGGCTACAATAAGACAAGTGTTGCACTTCAATGATGATCCAAAGGCACTAGTTGAGTTTCCAAGCTTCTATATCAAGGCATGTTTTAAAAGAATGGGTCATCGAGATGAATTCAAGAGTGGTCAAAACATTAAGAACTCACTTCCACGTCAATGGAGATACTTTGTGCACGTCTTCATCCATTGCTTGTCAATCAGAAAAGGTGGATTTGACTCAGTAAAAGCAATGGTGGCTTCTGCAGTATTGGGCTTAGTCAAAGGCAGAAACTATAGCTTTTCAGGATTGGTCTTTAGACAGCTCAAGGAAAACCTGACAGAAGCTGTTAGAGAGAAGTTTCTTGTGTATCCAAGATTTCTGCAAATCATCATCAACCACCTTCATCCTGAGCTTCAACAAGGTGGAAATGTGTTTGTGTTTGATCATATGATTGCCAAAACTCTAAGCTATATGAGAAGCATAAACAAAAGGACCAACAGAGCAATTGCTGACATTCCCTTGTTTGGTCATGTCATTGGTGAAGAGGAAGAGTTTATCCCGAATATTGAACCAGATCTGGAGGTAGAAGACTCATCATCATCAGAGGAAGAAGAAGAGGAGTTGCAACAAGATCAAGGGATCCAACAAGAAGCTTAACCCGAGGGTGAATTGGAAATACCCTATGACCAAGAAGAAGAACAACACCTTGATGAGCCGGTGTTTGATGCTCCTCTAATTAATCCTAAAAATGAACAAGTTTAACAAGCTGTGAATGAAGAAAATGTTCAAGTAGCTCAAGAGGATGTAGCAGAGTCAAGTGGACTCTGGATGCAGGGATCTATGGCTCTGACACAAGTCCGATTCTGATGAAAGAACTGAGCCTCCCGCATCCTCCTCCAAGAAACAAGACGAATCTGGTTCGGATTATGAGCTGGAAGAACCTAGAGCTAAAAAGATAAAGACTGGGCTTGAGGAGTTGTCATCATCCTCTGAATCTCTATTTAATCTCTCTGAACATCTCACACCTCAACCAACACCTCAACCTACACCACCACCATCTCCTCAACATGTATATATTCCCACACCTCCCTCATCAGTTGCACATGAACCCTCATCTTCAGTCCCAAGAGTTCAAACCCTAAGCTTGGAAGTAAAGAAGTTGCAAGATCATGTTCAAGAAAAAGATAAAGTTATTGAAAGTTTGAAGACAAAGTTGAATGGATGCAAAGAAGAAGTCAAGGATCTTAAACTAGAAGTTGGAGGTGTTCATACCCAACTTGATGTGCAACAAACTCAACTTGAAACCCAACAGAAACTCATCTCCAAACAGCAGCAAGACTTCAAGGCTTTATCTGAACTTGTAGAACAACTCAAGGATTCCCTAGTTAAGCCTGTACAACATCAAGCAGCTACCTCCACAACTCAGGGGGAGACCACTTCCGGTGGTGGACCCTCTTCCTCTTCCTTTGTTACTAACCCTGAATCAGCAATGACTATCTACTCTGGCCCTGCTGCCAAGACAAAGGAATATGTGGAAATTAAAATTCAAGAACCGGAGCTTAATCTCCCCTCTGCAAGTGAAAGGAGAGCAGCTAGGGAGCGCGGGAAGGAAACTAAAACAAACATTGAATTGGTAGTTCTTGATGAAGAAGATATTGGATCTGACGATGAACTCAATGCCCTTCTAGATGAGGTTGACAACTTCGGCTACAATGATGTATATCCAGAGATTTTACCCACTGAAAACCTACAGACTGAAAAGGTTAGGTACTTCAAAGAAGAGGGGGATGAGATTGAGACACTATCTGATGATGATCAAACTGCAGCAAGTATGAAGGTTGACATAGTGGAACCTGCTATTTGTCACACCCCCAAATTCCACTAACGGAGTTTTACCATTTTAGAAGGTGACAAACTAGGATCTCAGACATCAGTTACTTCAAATGACACTATATGGGACTTGAAATGTAATAACATAAAAGATCAAGATTCAGAGTGTATATGCGGAAGCGTTAAACGAAAGTAAATGCGCAAAACAACGCGCCCAAATCCAAATACAAACAAAACATAAAGATTGTTCAATAAATAATTATTTCAGTTGTAGTCCATGACACATGCATAACAGAACGTGATCCTGAGTGCCAACCTGAGAAAACATGTAAGAAAACGAGTCAACACTAGGTTGGTGAGTTCACAAGTTTCAATCATTTCAAACAAAGCGTTTGCAGATTATGTACATTCAATATATATATATCAATAGGTTGCATGCCTATATTCATGTTTTGCTAAAGCGCTCGCAACCGAAACTAACAGTGCATTTGTTTGTTTGCCTCCAGCCAGGTCTATCAACTCTGACTAATGTGTTAAGGTCAATATAACACTCGTTCGACCTCCAATCGAGTTAGGGCGACTAACGCGGGTGGGTTTTGTCAAACCCAGTAGTACTACCAAAATTACCTCGCTCATACCATATTAAAGGTCCGATGTGTGTGAGGACTTTTCATGATAGTGTGTTACGCTTAGCCTCAACAGTGATATCATATGAATTATAATAACCCAAAAAGGGTTGTGACATGTTTTCTCCCCCAAATAAAACAATAAATGGGGCAGTGAAACTCACCTGTGTTGCATAGTAGGTAGTATCACACAAGTATGAGATTGAAACCACTAGTGTTAGCCTGAAACGGCTCACGTATGCCCTAGAATTATAAACATAACAATTAAGGATACATTGGGATTTGTGACGACGACAAGGAATGTTAGAACGTCTTAACACATTCTAAGGATCAATGAGTAGACGAACGTGTCTACGGGAATATAGATTTCTAAATAAATAAGATGAGTGTGTTACGTGTCGAACGTTAATAACGAATAATATTAATTAATAAATATTCGTGTATTTTGTTCCATTAATATAATGGCTAGGAAAATATACAATAATCATTTCGTGACAAAAATAATAAATGTATTATTTTTATTCGAGATAATAAACGTGAATAAATAATATAAATAATTATATTATTAATTAGTTTGAAACGTTACACGAGATTAATAAACGAGGCGAAATAATATAAAAATATATATATTATTTTATACTAGGAGTCACGGGTTGAAAATAATATAAACATATTATTTTATTCGAAGTCGTGGTTTGAAAATAATATAAATATATTATTTTAAAAGTGAAAATAATAATAATAATTATGAATTATAAAACCAAACCTGAGCCTACGGGTTGTTTACGGAGCTAAAACACGTTAATATATTTTGATAATAATTTAGGGATATGTTTTTATATTAAAATAATACTAGAAAAAGCCTCAAAAATGAAATCTAGGAGCTCGGACTCGAACCCGGGTCTCTCCCACACACGCACACAGTCTTAACCAATCCCGCCCGCTAGGGTATCGCATACAAACCCGTTGCCAAAAGCTTTTAACAAGGAATTCTAGTGAGTCCCCCTCCCATATACACGCACGAACGAATCCAGTCCCAAGCCATCGATTTCGACTACGACTTGTCAAAGTGGTTTTGTTCACCTATGCATTGCGAATCTGTGGTTAGGTTTAATTGCAAAATCGTTAAGTTTTAGATAGTTAAAATCCAATTTGAAAAGTCGAGCCCTAGACTAAGAACGTGGAATCAATTTGATAAAATCAGATAATGTTAGAGGCTGGATTCATAGGGCTATTACAGAGCGTTAGATTGCGATTCTATCCATGTATTTTAATTAGATTGAGGTCAAACCTGGACTGGTTTTCGATTAAACCCAGAATGTGATGAATCCTAGAATCTGGTTCATCACCAATTCGATGTTATAAAGTTGAATTATCATAGGGCTTTCATAGAGTACGAGATTGCGAAGCTAATCATGCCATTTAATTGGATTAAAATAGAGTCGGGGGTAGGGTTCGATCGAATCCGAAAATGTTAAGAACCCTAGAATTGGTTCTTGTTAATTTCGGTAAGGTAAGCCCTGATTATGATAGGGCTTATGTTCTAGGAGTGAAAACGAAACTAATGATGTAAGAATTTACCAGAATGATGCTCGAATTGGTAGTGTACGAGTAAAACAGGTGCCAACTGTAGAAGAGCTTGATCTCCGACGTCTTCTGCTGTGATTCCGACCAAATTGATTTGTGTAAAGGCTTTAATAAGGCTCGTTCAAGGTGCGCAGTGTGTTAATTTGTGAAATGGTAACCCAATTGATCGAATTTGATTGGGTTTTGTTACGGTTATGACGGTTTCAATTTGAATGATCATAAATATGTTTAACTCGACGCAATTACGGTGTTTAATGCTCTAAAGATGAGCGTTAAAGTCATTATCGTGCATTACGGTTACAAATCCGTACATATCTTTGATTATGGGTTCGAATTGGGATCAATGGATTACGGGTTTGACTTTGAAAGTCAACAAAATCAGGATTGTGTTAATTACAGATTCAGTCCTTGTGGTTTCAAGCATTTAGGTTTTATAAGTTGGCAGAATCAGTCCTTGTGGTTAGAGATAAGTTAAGAAACTTGATTAGTTGACTTTTAGAAGTCAACAGGAACTTAAATCTTGGATTTTAACTTTATAAAGTCAATTAGAATAAGTTTGGGCTAACTACACAATTAGTCCTTGTAGTTAGAGTTTAAGGAAATGACAGAATTAGTCCCTAGGGTTTGAGATAAGTTAACTAGGTTAACTTTAACTAGATTTAATTAACGAGGTTAGACTAAAAAGTCCGGGTTATCACTTCATCCCCTAGTTGAAATAATTTTCGTCCCAAAAATTAAAATAAAATTTTTTTTTCTAGGTGTCACATCATCCCCTAGTTAAAAGAATTTTCGTCCCGAAAATTAGAATAGTACCTTAAGAATTTGAAGTGGATTGCTTGAACAGATGAGGATACTTGCGCATCATCTAATCCTTGCAATCCCAAGGGAATTCCGGTCCACGTTTCGAGTTCCAACGAACTCTGACAATATGGATTTTACTATGTTTGAGCATTTTGATTTCCCTATCCATGATTTCTACCGGTTCTTCAACGAACCGCAATTGTTCATCGATGTGTAGTTCCTAAAGAGGAACTGTTAGTGTTTCGTCTGCTAGGCATTTCTTCAAGTTCGAGACATGAAAGACATCGTGTACACCACTAAGTCCTTCAGGTAGGTCCAGCTGATACGCTACTAGGCCAATTCTCTTCACTATCTTGAACGGTCCAACAAAACGAGGATTCAGTTTGACTCGCTTCCCGAAGTGAATTACACCTTTCCAAGGTGAGACTTTGAGTAGAACCATGTCGCCTACTTGAAACTCTAACGGTTTACGATGCTTATCGACGTAGCTCTTTTGACGATCACGAGTTGCCGCCATACGGTTTCGGATTTGAACGATCTTCTCAGAGGTTTCGAATACAAGTTCGAGACCTGTAATTTGACGATCACGAGCTGCTTCCATACGTCCGTACAATGCCTCAAATGGTGCCGCATTGATGCTACTGTGATAACTGTTGTTGTAGGAGAACTCCACTAAAGGTAAGTGAGACTCCCAGGTATTACCAAAATCGATCACACAAGCTCGTAGCATGTCCTCTAAGGTTTGGATGGTACGTTCCGTTTGACCATCGGTTTGCGGATGATATACTGTACTCATGTCTAGACGTGTGCCTAGGGCTTTTTGCAATGATTTCCAAAAACTGAGAGGCGAATCGAGCATCTCGATCCGAAATGATTGAAATTGGCACACCGTGCCGAGAGACTACTTCCTTCAAGTAAATACGAGTGAGTTTTTCCATCTTGTCGGTTACTTTGATTGCAAGGAACTGTGCAGATTTTGTTAAGCGATCTACGATCACCCAGATGGTGTCGCATCGGCTAGGGGTTCTAGGTAGTTTAGTTATGAAGTCCATAGAAATTTGTTCCCATTTCCACATTGGGATTTCTGGTTGTTGAAGTAGATAAGAAGGCTTCTGGTATTCCACTTTGACCTTTGAGCATGTTAGGCACTTGCTCACATAGGTGGCTATATTGGCCTTCATCTTCGGCCACCAATATAACACCTTTAGGTCGTGGTACATCTTGTCAGAACCTAGATGAATAGAGTATAAAGATTTGTGAGCTTTGTCCATAACCAGTTCCCTTAAGTTTTCGTACACTGGAATCCAAATCCGCTCTGCGAAGTAGCGAATGCCGTCTGATTTAACTTCCATTTGTTGTTCCATTCCTCGTGTACCTTCTGAAGGTAGATTTTCCTCTTTTAAGGCTTCAAGCTGAGCACTGCGGATCTTGTCGGCTAACCCGCTGTGTATGGTAAGTTGTAGTGCTCGGACTCGCTTGGGTATTGTTTCCTTACGGCTCAGGGCATCAGCTACTACATTAGCCTTCCCCGGGTGATATTTGATTACACATTCATAATCGTTCAGAAGTTTGACCCAACGTCGTTGTCTCATTTTCAACTCTTTCTATTCAAAGATATGCTGAAGACTCTTGTGATCGGTGTAAATTGTGCACTTGGTGCCGTACAAGTAATGTCTCCATATCTTCAGTGCGAATACTATGGCTCCCAACTCTAAGTCATGAGTCGTGTAGTTTTTCTCATGTATTTTCAGCTGACGAGTAGCGTAAGCGATGACCTTCTCGCGTTGCATCAGAACACAACCAAGTCCTTGAATTGATTCATCACAATATTCCACAAAGTCATCCGTTCCCTCCGGAAGAGATAGGATGGGTGCACTGCAGAGTTTCAGTTTCAAAAGTTGGAACGCTGATTCCTGGGTATCACCCCAGTCATAATGTTTATTCTTTTGGGTGAGAGCAGTGAGAGGTTGAGCTATCTTGGAGAATCCCTCGATGAAGCGAAGGTAATAACCATCCAATCCCAGAAATTGTCGCACCTCAGTTGGCGTTGTCGGTGCCGCCCAATTCTTGATTGCTTCTATTTTAGATGGGTCGACATGTATCACTGACTCGTTGACTACATGTCCTAAAAATTGCACTTCATAAATCAAGAATTCGCACTTAGAGAGTTTTGCATACAGTTGTTCTTTCCTTAGCAATTCTAGAATCAAACGGAGATGCTCCTCATGTTCTTCTTCGTTCTTTGAATAGATGAGGATGTCGTCAATGAACAAAATGATGAACTGATCGAGGTAGGTTTTACACACACGGTTCATGAGGTCCATGAATACCGCAGGTGCGTTGGTCAGTCCAAATGGCATGACCATGAATTAGTAGTGACCATACCTAGTCCTGAATGCCATCTTAGAGATGTCCTCCTCTCGGACTCTCAGCTGGTGATAACCGGATCTAAGATCTATCTTGGAATAGAAACTTGATCCTTGAAGTTGATCAAAAAGGTCATCGATGCGGGGTAGAGGATAACGGCTCTTGATCGTCACTTTGTTCAGTTCCCGGTAATCGATGCACATTCGGAAAGTCCCGTCCTTCTTCTTGAAAAAAAAGAACTAGAGCTCCCCATGGCGATGAGCTTGGTCGAATGAAACCTTTATCTAACAACTCCTGCAGTTGTGTCGATAACTCTTGCAGCTCACTAGGTGCAAGTCAGTAGGGTGCCCGAGCAATAAGCGTTGCTCTAGGTGCTAAATCAATTTGGAACTCGACCTGTCGATGTGGTGGAAGCCCAGGCAAGTCTTTAAAAAATACCTCCGGGTAATCACGAACAATCGGTATGTCTTCAATCCTCTTTTCTTCAAATGGTTGCTCAGCGACGAGGGCCAAAATAGCAGTATGTCCTTTACGTAGACATTTTTGTGCTTTCATGAAAGATATGATGCCCATAACAGCACCACTCCTTTCACCTTGGACAGAGAGGGTTTCTCCATCAGGAAGAGGAAGGCGAACGATTTTCTCACGACAGACAATCTCGGCTTGGTTCTTAGATAACCAGTCCATTCCGACTATCACGTCGAAACTACCGAGTGTGACCGGCATGAGATCAATGTCAAATTTATGACTAGCCAGTTCAAGTTTACAACCTTTAAGAACATGGGTTGCTTCTATTATTTGTCTGTCTGCTATTTCTATGGTGTATTTGTCCTCTAACAGGGTTGGGGTTTTTCTTAGTAGGTTACTAAGTTTGTTAGTCATGAAACTCCTATCAGCACCAGTGTCAAATAGTACAGAAGCAAAATAGTTGTTTAGAAGGAACTTACCGGTAACCACGTTGTGGTCATAACGAGATTCTCCGGATCCTAGCACAAAGGCTCGCCCCTTTGTACCATTCCCTCCCTTATTGCCCTGGTTGTTATTATTGTCTTGGTGGTGTTCTTGTTGCCGTTGCCACCCTTATTTAATTGTGGACAATCCTTTCGGAAATGTCCCTCTTTTCCACATTCAAAACAACCCTTGGTAAGACCCGGTTGTTGGAAGGGCTGTTTGGCTTGTAATTCCCCACTGTAGTCTTTGGCAGCATGGCCCACCTTGCCACACCGCTGGCAACGGTTTTGTCACAAGAACCGATGTGGTGGTAATTACATTTGTTACCCTGGGGTGTCTCCCAGTATAACCACTCTGATGCTGACCCGAAAAGGTCGACTGGTTGAAGTTCTTCGTAGGCTCGTGCGTACGCTGTTGTGGCTGATTCAGCTGAAATCCCCTGCTGTTATTGCTACTGTCAAACTTCCTCTTGTTGTTTTCAGTAGACTTGGATGCTGGCGTTCAAGGAGGTAGTGTCCCTTGGGTAAAAGCTTGGTCCGTCAGTTTGTGAGCAAGAAGGATGGTTTGTTGGGTGGTAGTGGGGTTGGATGAAGTAACCATGCTCTGGATTTGTGGTACCAATCCACTGATGAACATTTCTATCCGTTTGTAGGGTGGTGTAACCATGTGAGGGCACATCCCCGCTAGCTCATGCGAGCGAGTAGTGTAGAGTTCTATTTCAGAACCCTCCATCTTCAGATTCCAGAATTCTCCCTCGAGTTTCTGAATCTTATCATTGGGACAGTACTCTTCCTTCATCATGTTCTTGAAATCTTCCCATGGTGATACATTGGCCATGTCTAGACCTAGCATCTGGACCTGTGCATTCCACCATGTGAGGGCTGGACCCGCTAATGTTCCTGATGCAAATTTGACTCGGTCAGCCACTGGCAGTTACACATGGAGAACACAGATTCAATCTTTTCAAACCATCAGAGTAATCCGACAGCTCCCTCAGCTCCACTGAACATGTGGGGCTGCAGTCCATGAATGTCTTGAAGGTACATACATGCTGATTGTTCTGAGGATTGTTCGCTTGCCCTGGATTGGGAATAGTAGGTTGGGTTTATGAAAGAGTGGAAAAAATGCGTACAGATGGTTGTCTAGAGTTAAATGTTAATAGGTTTACCTGCAATGTGTGTTGCTAAGGCTTCAGCAACACTGTCATTAATCAACGCGGCCAGTTCGGCTGGTGTCAGGTTGATATTTCCACGACCACCGTTGCGACCGCCACGCCCACGTCCGGCCATGTTTCTTCATATTCACAAACACAAGAAATGAGTAAATATATCGCATATTAACATCATTCAAGTGTAAGCAAACAGAAGGAGATGTGTAAAAACATGCAGGTTTATGATTATAGTACAAGGCTAACTTAAATCATAAAGGTCATAGAATAAATAACTCAACACAAACAGTTTACTAAGATTTTGTTGGAATGGGAACATCCTTACCCATTTAGGTTTTTATTTAAAACATAGAGAAATGACAAGATAAGATAGAATAGAATGGAATATCAAGCTCCACTGCCGGCGGATGAGATGACTGACTCAGCATCATCCTCCTCTACCTCCTCGGGCTCCTCCTCAGGCTCAGAATCGGGTACTTCAGCTGGCTCCAAAGCAGCTGCAAGTTATATCTCTAACTCCCCAATTCTTTCCTAAGATTCTACCTCAGCCTCCTCGAGGACATTCACTCTAGCTTGTAATGCCCTTACCTCGTCCACTAATGCATTATGCAAGTGGTCAGTGCCTGCCAGTTCTGCTACTAGCAGATCCATCCTTAGATCTGTCTGTTTCTCCCCTCTTAATAGACCTGTGATCGCTCCTGCTGCGTCTCTCATATTTCGGATCTCTCGATCCATAGTTGCTACAAATGCTGCAAAGGCTTGCTCCAAGTGGCAAGGTAGCAATGGTAAATGTGGTCTTGATGATGATGAAGCTCCAAAGTACGGTGATGGAACTCGTTCCTGTCTAACCCATTTGTTCAGTAAACCGGGGTACCAATCCCAGTCACTCCCATTCCGGATATGCATGGGCTCTCCATACACAATAGATTCATCAATGGGCTCAAGCCTACGTCTCTTGGGCTCCGGTGATGCAATGGCAGGAATGTCATGTTCCTGAATGGTAGGTGGTGAAGATGGTGGTGTAGACATAATTCGTGAAACATAAGGAGTAAGTATCTATGTCGAGTGTCTATGCCAAGTAACTAATGTGTGTGGCTAGAGTCTAGAATGCAGTCCTAGTTCTCTATAACCAATGGCTCTCATACCAATCTGTCACACCCCTAAATTCCACTAACGGAGTATTACCATTTTAGAAGGTGACAAACCAGGATCTCAGACATCAGTTACTTCAAACGACACTATATGGGACTTGAAATGTAATAACATAAAAGATCAAGGTTCAGAGTGTATATGCGAAAGCATTAAACGAAAGTAAATGCGCAAAACAACGCGCCCAAATCCAAATACAAACGAAACATAAAGATTGTTCAATAGATAATTATTTCAATTGTAGTCCAAGACACATGCATGACTTAACGTGATCCTGAGTGCCAACCTGAGAAAACATGTAAGAAAACGAGTCACATTCACAGGTTTCAATCATTTCAAATAAAGCGTTTGTGGATTATGTACATTCAATATATATATATAAATAGATTGCATGCCTATATTCATGTTTTGCTAAAGCGCTCGCAACCGAAACTGACAGTGCGTTTGTTTGTTTGCCTCCAGCCAGGTCTATCAACTCTGACTAATGTGTTAAGGTCAATATAACACCCGTTCGACCTCCAATCGAGTTAGCGCGACTAACACTGGTGGGGTTTGTCAAACCCAGTAGTACTACCAAAATTACTTCGCTCATACCATATTAACGGACTGATGTATGTGAGGACTTTTCATGATAGTATGTTACACTTAGCCTCAACAGTGATATCATATGAATTATAATAACCCAAAAAGGGTTGTGACATGTTTTCTCCCCCAAATAAAATAGTAAAAGGGGCCGTGAAACTCACATGCGTTGCGTAGTAGGTAGTATCACATAAGTATGAGATTGAAACCACTAGTGTTAGCCTGAAACGGCTCACGTATGCCCTAGAATTATAAACATAACAATTAGGGATACATTGGGATTTATAACGACGACACGGAAGGTTAGAACGTCTTAACACATTCTAAGGATCAATGAGTAGACGAACGTGTCTACGGGAATATAGATTTCTAAATAAATAAGATGAGTGCGTTACGTGTCGAACGTTAATAACGAATAATATTAATTAATAAATATTCGTGCGTTTTGTTCCATTAATAAAATGGCTAGGAAAATAATATAATAATATATTATTTTTCAACTCGTAGAAAAATATACGATAATCATTTCGTGACAAAAATAATAAATGTATTATTTTTATTCGAGATAATAAACGTGAGTAAATAATATAAATAATTATATTATTAATTAGTTTGAAATGTTACACGAGATTAATAAACGAGGCGAAATAATATAAAAATATATATATTATTTTATACTAAGAGTCACGAGTTGAAAATAATATAAACATATATTTTATTCGAAGTCGTGATTTGAAAATAATATAAATATATTATTTTAAAAGTGGAAATAATAATAATTATGAATTATAAAACCAAACCCGAGCCTACGGGTTATTTCCGGAGCTAAAACACGTTAATATATTTTTATTTTAATTTAGGGATATGTTTTTATATTAAAATAATACTAGAAAAAGCTTCAAAAATGAAATGTAGGAGCCCGGACTCGAACTCGGGTCTCTCCCACACACGCACACAGTCTTAACCAATCCCGCCCGCTAGGGTATCGCATACAAACCCGGTTCCAAAAGCTTTTATCAAGGAATTCCAGTGAGTCCCCCTCCCATATACATGCACGAACGAATCCAGTCCCAAGCCATCGATTTCGACTACGACTTGTCAAAGTGTCAAAGAGGTTTTGTTCACCTATGCATTGCGAATCTGTGGTTAGGTTTAATTGCAAAATCGTTAAGTTTTAGATAGTTAAAATCCAATTTGAAAAGCCGAGCCCTAGACTAAGAACGTGGAATCAATTTGATAAAATCAGATAATGTTAGAGGCTGGATTCATAGGGCTATTACAGAGAGTTAGATTGCGATTCTATCCTTGTATTTTAATTAGATTGAGGTCAAACCTGAACTGGTTTTCGATTAAACCCAGAATGTGATGAATCCTAGAATCTAGTTCATCACCAATTCGATGTTATAAAGTTGAATTATCATAGGGCTTTCATAGAGTACGAGATTGCGAAGCTAATCATGCCATTTAATTGGATTGAAATAGAGTCGGGGGTAGGGTTCGATCGAATCCAAAAATGTTAAGAACCCTAGAATTGGTTCTTGTTAATTTCGGTAAGGTAAGCCCTGATTATGATAGGGCTTATGTTCTAGGAGTGAAAACGAAACTAATGATGTAAGAATTTACCAGAATGATGCTCGAATTGGTAGTGTAAGAGTAAAAAGGTGCCGACTGTAGAAGAGCTTGATCTCTGACGTCTTATGTTGTGATTCCGACCAAATTGATGTGTGCAAAGGCTTTAATAAGGCTCGTTCAAGGTGCGCATTGTGTTAATTTGTGAAATGATTAACTTGAATGATCATAAATCGGTTTAACTCGACGTAATTACGGTGTTTAATGCTCTAATGATGAGCGTTAAAGTCATTATCGTGCATTACGGTTACAAATCCGCGCATATCTTCGATTATGGGTTCGAATTGGGATAAATGGATTACGGGTTTGACTTTAAAGTCAACAAAATCAGGATTGGGTTAATTACAGATTCAGTCCTTGCGGTTTCAAGCATTTAGGTTTTACATGTTGGAAGAATCAGTCCTTGTGGTTAGAGATAAGTTAAGCAACTTGATTAGTTGACTTTTAGAAGTCAACAGGAACTTAAATCTTGGATTTTGACTTTATAAAGTCAATTAGAATGAGTTCAGGCTAAATACACAATTAGTCATTTTAGTTAGAGTTTGAGGAAATGACAAAATTAGTCCCTAGGGTTTGAGATAAGTTAACTAGGTTAACTTTAACTGGATTTAATTAACGAGGTTAGACTAAAAAGTTCGGGTTGTCACACTATTCAACCTGAATCAACTCCTACTGAGGCAACTCCCATTGAACCAACCCAACCATTAAAACCAAACCCTGATTACCCGTATAAGAACCGACCGTGGTTAAGGAAGATGGTAGAAGAGGAGGGTCCTCAGACCTATTAATGGATAGCTGAGCATCAAGAATTTAAAAGGCCTCCTGTTGGATGGAAATATGATGCTGAAAGGCAGCTCTTCATTATAAGAAGATATAGGGGAGGAGTTCAGCACTTTAAAAACATGACAGACTTTCAAACTCTCCCCTTCTATGATTTGAGAGATCTGGCTAAGCTTCCACTTCAAAATCCAGGAAATGTGATCATGGCTTTAGATTTTGAGCACTACCTGCACACCCAAGTCAACAATGACTTTAAAGGGTTTAACCGGAAAAACAAAGAAGAAGATTTCAAAGACAAGGTTTCATCCCAAAACTAAGAAGCCTTATGTCTTTCTGAGGTACCAGCCAGCTCAAACTCACAAAACAATCACATTACCCAAGTATGTGCCTGTTCAGCTCCAATATTTCAAAAGGGGTTACTACAATCCAAACATTAGTAGTGCTGTGATAGAGTGTGAAGGAAAAGAAGACATGGTGATTTTTGAGCCTATGGAGCTGTTGAAGTATCAACCTGAAGATCTGGAGGTTTTGTTCAAGAATCATATTCAAGCTTATAGTGATAATGATGAAGCAGATGCAAAGGCATATCAAAGGGTTGTGACCTTACATGTGAAGCCCTTCATCCAGAAGTCAACTGAAGGACCAGCTGCTTGAGAAGAGCTGAAGACGATAATACAACAACTTAGGGGGAGATTGTAGAGTCTTGTATTTTGTAAGCTGATAGCATCATTGTATTTTGAACATGTTAGTTTTAGTTTCTTTATTTGTAATTTCAGTTTATGTAATTTACTGCTTTATTTAGTTTAAGTCTGGGCTATCGAAACTACTTAGTTTCGATTGAGATTTGTTCAATCCAAACTAGTAGTTTCGATAGATAGTAAGTTTCGATAGTTTGTTCAATCTCTTGTAAATGCTTAACCGAAACTAGTAGTTTCGGTTAGCATAGTTTCGATGGCTCTCAACCTACTATAAATAGCCTATTTTGAGAATGTTTAGGGTGTGTGTAGTGGCTGTAACCCTGATATTCTCTCTTTCAAAGTGTTTTTGAATCAATACAATTTGCATTTGTTTTATGCATTGTTCTTACACTTTCATACCTGTTGTGTATTGATTCTGAGTGTGGTTAGCCTGTTATCTTCTCCAAATCTGTTTCTACCGTCTGTTTCACCACCATACACATAGATTCCGCCTGTGTGTTTATGCGTGTAATCGATCTATGTTGTGATTTCCAGTTCAAATCAGGACCTACAGTGATTCATGGAATGATTCACTGATATGCTTAGTCACAAGCAAGCTATCACTATTGCAAGGAAGAGGTGCCACCATTGTCATTTGTTTGTTGGTAATTACATCCTTCTCTGCTTCCATATTTAGGATTCCCAACGGTTGCTCTTTAGATCTTCGCTCTTCTGGCTCCTTTGATTATTTAGCTTCAAGCTTCTCAGAGAGGTCAGGAAGTGATTGCAAAGTTGCAGTAGCCCTCTCTTCTAAATCATCGAGTCTCACCTCCGACTGATCCATGCTTGTGAAGTTGGAAGGTTCTTGCCCCTTAGAGTCTCTTGACCCTACTAAAGATGTTGAAACTATAACTACAGATTCTTAGACTTTGAAGGAATCGTCTTGTTGTTTATTTGGATAGCTTTTTAGGATCTGAACCTTAATTTCTTTCAAATGACGGAACACTTGTTGTTCAGTTGGAGAGTTCTTTAGAAGTTGAACCTTAATTTCTTCCAAATGACGAAACAGATTTCCTGGGGTCCATGAGTCGGATTCTAGAGCTGAGTGTTGAATTTCTTGGGGAGGTGTGGTTTCCTCATATGGTTGCCCGTAGGGTTGGTGGAAATGTGTGGAATACCCTTGATAGTGATAACAATCTTGGGTGTAGTGTGGTTCCCCATAGATCTCACACCAAACCTCCAAATAGTGGTACTCATAGTCTTCTTGGTATCCTCCATAACAACTCTCGTAGTTGTCACCCATGAAAGTTGATGTAAAGAATAATCAAAACAAACCATAAAATAAAATGTTAATGTTAAAAAGGCCAATCCGTTAACTCGAATTTTTCTTGAAATCACCGTGTCCCCGGCAATGGCGCCAAAAACTTGATGTCATGTGAGATAAGTATAAAAAAAATATAATGAATATATTTTTAGGATGATTTCACAAGATCAAGTTTTAAATTTATAAAATGATAATTACGTTAACTTAAAACACACACAATAGGCAAGTGTACCTATCGCACCATAATATTGTTTACGTAATAACCAAGTATGGAACCAATGGACACGGTCGAGTTCCAATACTCAACTTTTGTTATCGTTTAGCCGAATTAATTAGTGAGTGGGTTTTGTGTGCTTGTGAAGCAGAAAAGTAAATGACGGTAAAGTAAATAACATAAAAGTAAAAAATGTGTAACAGAAATGTAACTCGCAGAATAGTAAATAGAAGAAAAGTAAATAAGGCGAAAATGATCAGATTACGGAATGTATTGCTTCGGGATTCGAATCAGCTTGGTACGTGATAATGTTAAATTGACTAATTCAGTGGTATGACTACTACAAACTTGTGACCCGGGTCACCGCTAGAGCCTTGTCCTCACTACATTTGATTCACAAATTACGTTCTTTAAATTAAAATAGTAGTGCCTCCCATTAGGGACAAGAGTTACCCTCAACCCATCGAATGGTCATCTCCAGGTTGGTTTGAGACATCGAACTTAAAATGCTTTATATTAAAGTTAAATAGGTGATTATATTTTGGTCACCGGGAGGCGATGTAACAATGGGACCAGGTATAAAGACGTACCGTTCCCAACATAAGTTCACCAATTCTTGGTCGTATAATAATTTCGTATAAAGACGTACGATCTTAGAAGTATAGACCAACCATTGGCTTATCAATCTCTGCTCGTATAAAGGCGTACGAGGTTCAATGGAAGTTTGATTAAAAAGGGTTTTACAATCTTACTCTTTAAAATCAAGACACTTACATATATAAAGACGGATTTAGAAAATAATAAAAGCCCACCAAAGGTGGTTTTAAGAACGAATTAGTTAAATACATAAACATACCACTTCATTAATACGTTAAACATTATCATGCACCAAACATCATCTTCACCCTAGCAATACATATAAGTTTTAGCCATGAATGGCCATAACGACTAGCGTAATGATGAGTTTCTTGGGCTCCCCTATTGTGGAACAAGGAGGAAGAGCCCCTCTACTCCCTACTCAAACTATGATAATGCTCTCTTCTTGAGTGTTCTTGAGGTCTGAATTGGTGTATTTTGGTGTGTTGAATGAAGAACTCAAGCCTCATATTTATAAGCCTCAAAATATGCAATGCACGGTCATGCAATGGGTTGCACGGTCGTGCAAAGGCCTAGGGAATCAAACAGGGTACATAGGACACTTTACTAGGTCGTGGAGGAGAAGGAAGGGCCGTGCATCCCTCAATTTTCATCCAGCTTTGTCTTTTAGCTCCTTGTTGACTCTTGTTGACCAATTTTGATATGACAGTCCGACTTTTTAAGTTAACCCCGTTAGTAATTCTGTTAAATATTCTGTTAAATCCTAACCAAATTAACTCAATTTCAAACCTCAGGGACTGTTTCTGTCAGTGTTTGATCTAAAACTGCAGGGACTAGTTACATAATTACTCTAAACTCATTTTGTTGACTTTATGAAGTCAAAATTAAGAAACCTTGTTCCTGTTGACCTCTGAAAGGTCAAAATTCAATTGAATTTGTTCCTGTTGACTTTTAAAAACTCAAACTCAGCATCCTTGATTCAAATTTGCAAATTGTAACCGAAATTGGTTGTATTATCTAACTGAATTCGCACGATCATGGCATTAACAGTCGTAACCACTGAATTAACCTCAATCATTGTCGAATTAAACCACTTAATGACTAAATTAAGTCATAACCGTCAACCCTCCCGTCGATCTCTATCAAAACCTCACAATTCGGTTACCATTTTCACGATTACGCATACTCTCACCTCAAACGAATTGTTGTCTAGCTTCTGCGCGTATCAATTCGATCGAAGGAATAGCCGGAGACTCGGAAGACCTAAGCCGTCAACGTCGGAGCATGTTCTAGTCGGGAACCTTCAAATCAAACTCGTTTCTGGTAATTGCCTTATTGTTTACTTTCGTTTATGTGCTTAGATCAAAAGCCCCTTATCAATTTGGGCTTGCGTTATCATATTCATCATGATCGAAATCTAGGGTTCATACGTATTCTTGTTTAATCGAATTCCTGCCTTCACTCGATCTCAATGAAATTAAAGACTATGGGTAGATTCGCGACCATCCATTTGATAAAAGCCCCATGATTTCAACAGTTTCCAACATCGAATTTAATCAAATTGATTTCGAGTTTAAACCTAGGGTTTCGGTGTTGACTTTTGTAAATAATCGACCTTAAACTTGTTGTTTTTACAATTAAAAGCGACCACAAGTTTGAATTAACCTAATGATCAAAACCCCTATGACAAATGGATCAATCGTGATCGAAGTCGATGGAAATTGGGGTGGTTTGATTCGGATCGTGTCTAAGGGTAGAGGGGAGGGGATTTGGAATCATTAAAACCATTTCAGAAGCATTTCAGTCGCGATTCCCTAACGGGCTTGGTAGGTTAAGTGTGTGTTCTGTTGGGGAGGAGACCCGGGTTCGAATCCTCCTCCCCTATTTTCTTTTTAAATGTGCATTTTATTGAGATTTTAATTATAAAATAAATTCCTATATTAATATATTAATATATATTAGAGTTTTAGACCGAAAAACCACCCGTGGACTCGGGATTGATTTTATAAACCATCTTTTATATATATTTCATACTTTTATAATAATATGTATATATTATTACTTAACCCATAACCTCGAATAAAATAATATAAAATATATTATTTTTAAACCGTAACTCCTATTAAAAATAATATATTTATATATATATTATTTTCGCCATGTTTCTAAGTATTGTGAAACATTTTAAATTTATAAATAATATAATTATTTATATCGTCTACCCGTGATCATAGTGTCGAATAAAAATAGTATATTATTATTTTTATCACATCAATAGTTATCGTAGTAGCTATGCGAGTTTAAAAATAATATAATAATATTATTTTCTAAATCATTATTTAATGATGAAGACGATTGGATATATTTATTTATTTATTGTAATTATCGTCTTTCGTCGCGTATTGTAATCACTCTAATTATTTATCTTAGAAATCCGTATTCCCGTAGACACGTTTGTCTACTCATTGTCATTAGAGCGTTTCTTTTAGGACGTTCCTCATTTCGTGTCGTCGTCACAATTCCCATTTTTATCCCTAATAATTATGTTGTAATTCTAGGGCATTCATGAGCCGTGTCGGGCTAGCGCTTGGGATTTCAATCTCATACTTTTGTGATTACTACCTACTCCATCATGTGAGTTTTGACGGCCACTTTTACTGCTTTTAAATTGGGGGAGAAAAACATGACGTAAACACTTTTTTTTGATTTTTGTACTTCATTATGTATCACTTGTTATGACTATGCGTAAACTCTATCATTAAAGTCCTCACATCGAACCGTTTAAATATGAGTATAGCGAGGTATGTTGGGTAGTACTACTGGGTTTGACAAACCACACCCGCATTAGTCGCGCAAACTCGATTGGATATCGAACGGGTGCAATATTGACCTAAACGTGCACCATGGTTGATAGGCCTAGTGGGAGGCATTCAAACAGTCAGTTTATGGTTGCGAGCGTAATAACAAACATGAACATGGGTTAGTTACCTGTTGATATATATATTGATGTACAATAAATCTGGTAAACGTTTATTTATATATTGAAATCTGTGAACTCACCAACCTCGTGTTGACATCTTTTCTTACATGTTTTCTCAGGTCGCTAAGATAAGGCACAGGTGCACATATAGGACATGCATGGAGTCCTATTTTTGAATTATATTTTATTACATTCAGACTGTTTTTATTTATGTTTGGACTGTTTCCGTTTATGTTTGGACTGGACTTTTTGGGCGCGTTTGTTTTGCGCATTCACTTTCTTTATACGCTTCCGCATTTACTTTGATCGTTTATGATATTTTCATTTTAGTCCCACATAGTCTCATATAGGATTCCAGTTCGCACCAGAGGTTCGTGAAGCAGTTAAGAAGGAAGTGGCCGAAATGACCATGAGTATCTGCCTGATATCATGAAGGCAGCGTTCGAGGAGCTAGAGACGAGAGTGCTAGTGGAGGTGGAGAAGAAGAAGAGGTCGGCTAGAACTGGTGGCAACTGTGACTATCGGCACTTTAAGAAGTGCGATCTTCCTAGGTTCGATAGGTTGAAGGATGCAGTGACCACGTACCACTGGCTTAATGAGATGGAGTCCACCATCTCTATCAGTGAGTACAAGCCGGAGCAGATAGTGAAGTTCGTTTCTCACTCTTTCTATAATGAGGCTTTGCACTGGTGGAACTCGGTGAAAGAAAGAAAGACTAATCAGGAGTTGGAAGCGATGACTTGGGAGGATCTAAAGGGTTTGGTTAGGAAGAAGTTTTATGCTCCGGGAGAGCTGGAAAGGGTAAAGAGAGAGTTTCTGACTCTCAAGGTGGGAAAGTCCACTCATCGAGAGTATGCGTCGAAGTTCATAGAGATGGCACGTCTGGTGCCACATTTAGATGGAAATGATGAGCGATGGATGAAGCTGTATGTAGCCGGTCTACCGGATCGTGTTAGGCATTTAGTCAAGGCTCAGAAACCTTCGAGTTTTGACGATGCGGTGAAGCGGGCAAGTGCAGGGCTGATGCGGGTTCCTGTAATAGGTGCGGTAAAGCGAGACATTTTGCTAGAGACTGTCCGCGCATTCCTATGTGTTACCAGTGTGGGGGTTTTGGCCATCTGGCAAAAGAATGTAAGGCAGGATAGAGTGTGGGACCAAGAAAGGAAGCAGACCCGGTGAAGAAAGTAGACGAAAAGTCTAAAGCAAAGGCGAGAGCTTTCACCATGACTGCAGCTGAAGCCAAGATTGATCCTGATGTTGTTTCAGGTACTTTTCTTATTAATAACGTACCAGCTTCTGTTTTAATTGATTCGGGTGCAAGTAATAGGTTCGTAGCCCCATATTTTTGCAAGAGCTTGTGTAGGACGGCTAGGCTGATTGAAAAGCCGTTTAGTGTTGAAACCGTGGTGTGATTACCCACCAGAGTCATTGAAGCGTTAGATGACTGCTTTATTGATTTAGAGGGTCATAGGTTTCCTGTTAGACTTTTTATGATCGCTCTAGGAGGTTTTGATGTGGTGTTGGGAATGGATTGATTGGCCGTGTTTGATGCAGATATTATGTGCCGACAAAAGATGATACGGTTGAATTTCTTAGAAGAAATGTTAGTGATAGTGCATGGCGACAAAGTGAGCTCTCTGCCGAGAGTTATCTCTTTGATGAAGCTGGTGAAGTCGTTGAGACGTGGGTGCGGGGCATACTTAGCTTATGTCACCAATACTGAAGCGAAAAGCATGGACTTATTAGAGGTTCGAGTGGTGCAAGAGTTTACGGATGTCTTTCCTGATGACTTGACGGGAGTACCACCGGAAAGGGAGATCGAATTCCAGATTGATCTACAGCTAGGAGCTCAGTCGGTTGCTAAAGCTCAATATCGATTGGCACCGACGGAGATGAAGGTGCTCATGGAGCAACTTCAGGATTTGTTAGACAAGGGGTTTATAAGACCAAGTATCTCACCATGGGATGCACCGGTCTTGTTTGTAAAGAAGAAGGATAGTAGCATGCGTATCTGCATCGACTACCGGGGGCTCAATAAGTTGACGGTTAAGAACAAGTATCCGCTACCGCGTATCGATGACTTGTTCAATCAACTACAAGGAGCAAAGTGGTTTTCACGTATAGACCTGAGGTTAGGATATCATCAGCTGAAGGTTAGGGAAGAAGATGTTCCGATGACGGCATTTCGGACACGTTATGGGCATTACGAGTTCTTGGTTATGTCCTTTGGATTGACGAATTCTCCGGCAGCATTCATGGACTTAATGAACCGCGTGTGCCGGCTAATGCTGGATAGGTCGGTGATTGTGTTTATCGACGATATCCTAATCTATTCTAAGAGTTTGGAGGAGCATGGAGATCATCTGCGAGAAGTGTTGGAAACGTTGAGGCGAGAAAAGCTTTACGCTAAATTCTCGAAGTGTGCGTTTTGGTTATGGGAAATCCAGTTTCTGGGGCATGTCATTAACCCAGAAGGGATTATGGTGGATCCAACAAAGATTGAAGCGATAGTCAAGTGGAACGCTCCTAAGACTCCAACGGAGGTGCGTAGCTTCTTGGGGTTAGTAGGTTATTACAGGAATTTCATCAAGGACTTCTTTAAGCTGGCAACACCATTAACTAAATTGACTCAAAAAGGAGTGAAGTTTGCTTGGGGAGCGAATCAAGAGCGTGTGTTTCAAGAGCTAAAGAAACGATTGACTGAAGCGCCAGTGTTAACATTACCCGAAGGGACAAACGACTTAGTGGTGTATTCGGACGCGTCTTATTTGAGGTTGGGTTGCGTGTTAATTCAACGAGGGAAAGTAATAGCGTATGCGTCGAGACAATTGATGACGCATGAAGTGAATTTCTTGTACCCATGATTTAGAGTTAGCGGCGGTGGTGTTTGCACTCAAGTTGTGGATACACTACTTGTAATCAAGTGCACGATCTACAAGGATCATAAGAGCTTGAACTACTTCTTCGAGCAAAAGAAGTTGAACATGAGGCAGAGAAGGTGGTTAGAGCTAATCAAGGACTACGACTATGAGACCCTTTACCATCCGGGTAAGGCAAATGTGGTTGCCGACGTTTTAAGCCGTAAGGAGGAACACACACCAATTAGAGTTAAAGCGTGTCAACTGGTAGTAACGCCGGATTTCCTAACGTTATTAAAGGATGTGCGAACGGAAGCCTTGAGAGATGAAAGGAGAAAGGATTTTTGGACAGCGTGATTTGCTGACTGAGAACAGTCAAGGGGTGTGGTTCAAGGATGACCGTATTTGGATACCAAGGTTTGGTGGATTTAGAGAGCAGGTACTGGATGAAGCGCACAAGTCAAGGAACTCGATACATCCGGGAACGACAAAGATGTATCAGGATATGAAGGGCAACTATTGGTGGTCGGGGATGAAGCATGACGTGGTCCAGTATGTGAGCAAGTGTTTGACCAACTTGCAAGTTAAAGCAGAGCATCAGAAGCCTTATGGCAAATTCCAACCTTTAGAGATTCCGAAGTGGAAGTGGGAGCACATTACGATGGATTTTATTACAAAGTTACCCAAGACGGTGAAAGCGCACGATACAATTTGGGTAGTAGTGGATCGGATAACGAAAAGTGCTCATTTTCTACCGATTAAGGAGACCTTCTCATCAGAAAGGTTATCCGAAGTGTTTGTCAATGAGATCATTGCCAGGAACGGAGTACCGATTTCTATTGTATCCGACCGGGATACGAGATTCACGTCAAAGTTTTGGAAGAGGTTCAATGAAGCTATGGGGACGAGGTTGCACATTAGCACTGCGTATCACCCTCAGACTGATGGATAGTCAGAGCGGACGATACAAAAGTTAGAGGACATGTTGCGTGC
Organism: Smallanthus sonchifolius; assembly: GCA_023525975.1. Lineage (NCBI taxonomy): Eukaryota > Viridiplantae > Streptophyta > Magnoliopsida > Asterales > Asteraceae > Smallanthus > Smallanthus sonchifolius. The sequence goes on from CM042043.1 coordinate 27,350,709, forward strand.
ATGTGTGATTGATTTCGGAGGTGCATAGGATGGTCACCTACCGTTGGCAGAGTTCTCTAATAACAATAGTTATCATGCGACTATTGGGATGCCGCCGTACGAGATGCTTTATGGGAGAAGGTGATGGGAGAAGGTGTAGGACCCCGGTGTGGTGGGGAGAGATCGGACAGAAAGAGTTAGCGAGTTTAGATGTTGTACAAGCAACTTCCGAGAAGTTCGAACTGGTGAAGCAAAGGATGAAAGCCACTCAGGATCGGTAGAAGTCTTATACCGATAACAGACGGCGACTTATAGAATTCAATGATGGAGATTTTGTGATGCTTAAGGTGTCGCCCTGGAAGGGCATAATTCGTTTCCAGAAGCGGGGAAAGCTTAGTTCAGGGTATATTGGACCGTTTATGATAGAGGAGCGTGTTGGTAGTGTCGCCTACCGACTGCTGTTGCTAGAGGAATTGGCAGGGATACACCCAACATTTCATGCGTCCCATTTACGAAAGTGTTTGGCAGACGCTACAGAACACGTGCCGCTAGACGACATTGTGGTAGACGAAAAGCTAAATTATGTAGAGGAACCAATGGCTATACTAGATAGAAATGAAAAGAGACAACGAAGGAAGGTGATCCCTATTATTAAAGTGCAATGGAAACATCATAAGGGATCCGAAGCTACTTGGGAGCCGGAAGCGGATATGCGTGAGCGTTATCGGCATTTGTTTTCGGATGATGCAGGTTTCGTTGACGAAACCTCTTTAGGGGGGAGACTTGTAACATCCTGGTTTTTCGTTTAAGAAAACGAGTTTGTAAACTTTGTAATAAATGTATATCGTAGACGGGAGGCTACCAAGAGCATAACGAGACCTAAACAGAAGTGCAAGGGACGGAGTTTTATTTATGTAAATATATCTTGGAGGGGGCGTCGGGTAATTAACGGATTAGCGAGGCTTTCAAGTAAATCACGAAACGAGTCAGGCCGAGAAGGTGGAGACGCGAATGGGGCCAAGCCCGGTCCACCACCAACAACCTTTAGGGTGTTACGGCAATGGGGAGACCCCATTTGGGGTTCTTGCGGCTGTCGAGAAGAGAAGGGAGAGGGAGATAGGCCGCTTATCGCGATTTTATCGAGATTAAGGTATAACCGGGAGCCTCTAATCATCGTGTATGTGTTTTAAGCTTTGGATAATCGTAATAATCATTTAAATGATTCAAGGATTTCGTAGGTGATGAGTAATGAAGAAAGAGACAAGTTCTTGGTGATTCGGTTAGCACGAGTCACTTCGATCGAAGGTATAACTCTAATCTAGACTCGTTATGATTATGATTTCTGTTTTTGAACATTTTGTAAGGTGTCGGGTGTTCGGCCGAACCCACGGTGGTGGACGGCACGTGTCACGAGCTTGGGTAAAGGTCGCCGAAGGTCGGGACAGTGGTAGTGAGTCGAAGGAGGGCGAGGTGCGGCTGTGATGGCGCAAGGACGTGTAGGGAAACAGCGAAGAGGACCGGGGGCTGCTCACGGGTGGTCCGAATAGTGGCGACGGGGCTGAGGTGGCTCGACGACGGTAGTGACGTGCGGTGGTGGTCCCAGGAGGCCATAGGAGTGGTTCTCGGAGCTGGACAGCGGTGGTGCAGCGTCGGTTAAGGACGGGAACCCACGAGGGAAGGTGCTCGTCACAATACGGTGACTGGAAGGGAAGGCCGAAGTGAAGCCGAATTCGTGAGGGGGTGCCGAGGCCGAGAACGAGGGTTTTCGTGATGCAAGGCGATCATGCATGGCACCACTCACGTGCATGCACTCATGCGTAGTGTCGGTTTAGTAGCATATGTGTAGAGTGTCAACGGGTCGTGTATTGAATCGTAACTTATGTATTTGTTAGGTACGCAGTCAAAAAACGAGCACGAGAAGTTAGCAGGTTCTAGGGATCGGGACGTGTCAAGCAAAGGTGAGTCTCTATCGCCCACTTTTAAATGATTTAATGTTTTGGGCATAAATACATGCGTAAGGTGTTGACGTTAATCGTAGTTTAGGTGGTGTCGTGTGATAAGCATACATATCCTAATAATTGTTGTGTTTGCATAGTATGCATGAGAACGTATCACATACGTATCCGGCGTGACGGGTGATTGAGTGCAAGCTTGATATCGGGTTGACTTTAATCAACGGGTTAATGTGTCTGACGGTGGTCAAACGGGTGATTTGGGTTTTGCAGGTATCCTCAGATTAGGCAGGCGGGAATAAATAGTGCGTCGTTGAAAATAAACAATCATTTTGTTATAATCCTTTTTATGAGCTAATATCCTTTTAGACTTAAAACATTTTATGACGGTTTTGGGAAATTAATATCCTGAATAAATTAATATAGAACTCACTCAACGTAGTTGAATTTTAGCATGTATTGCATGTAAGGAGAAAGTGTGAGCTGACGGCTTCTGGATAGCGTTTGGTTACCATAATCACGGTGATGACATTTAATTTCCGATATGATGTTGAATTATTTAGATATTATTACTTGATTGGGTTATCTTTTAAGATTTGAGTCGTTGACCACTGTTGATAATTTGTTTTCTACTGCATTTATTGAGATTATTTGATGTCATTTACTACTGTGCTTACGTGTATGCCAAGGTGTCGGGTTCCCGGGTTTGGGGCCTTACACACAATTTATATAAGATTAGGTATGTAAAATACTTTGTTTTATCATTAAACTTAAAATAAATTTTAAATGATTTTTATATAAAATGAGATTTTAAACAATTAAATTTGTAAAAATGATGGTTTTATGTTAAAGATTGCAAATGATTGTGCAAATTTGTTCTAAATAATGTTAGGCTTATAAAATAAATTTTTATAAAATTTTCTGAGCGTAGAAAGGCTTTTTAAAAAAAATAGAGGAAGTTCCCGAGACTCGAACTCGGGTTGCTTCTGGGGAGCACAAGCGTACAGACCACTAGACCAGTGGTTCACTAGTGTGATTAATCCAATTTGTTTAAATGTAATGTACTGGTTACAAGGGGGTCGGGTTCCAAGCGGCATTTACGCAAAAAGGTACTGGGAGTGGGTTTCGAACCCATGCCATCTGGTACGATGGTGCAAGGTCTTAGCCAATCGAACCAGGTGGTTTTGCTGGTCTAATATGAAATCCAAAAATATAAATGCGTTAAATGATTTTGAACCAAAATCCCATTTCAAAACCCGTATGAACAAGTCTCGAATTCAGAATGGAATTTGTTTTAATGCCCTCTGTCATATGAAATTTATAGAGGGCTTTTGTTCGCTATGAAATTACGAATCTAAAGACCCAAATCTTACTTGCTTTGGTGGAGGGACGAGTGAGAATCACTAGAATGACAGTTGTGGTGTTCTTGGCACTCGATCGAGGAGTAGACGCGAAATGAGGATCCACAGAGGCTTGACAGAGTTTGTAATGTGTTCTGTGAAGGTGTGAGGGTTGATTGATTGGGTTTATTTCGCTTTAAAGACTCGATTTGATTCGGGTTTAAGGATGCCGACTGACAGCTATGTTTACGCGTTAATTCGTTCAATTGTGAATGAATTGGGTCGTGTAATAGGGTTAGATGCATGCGAGACTAATCCGTGCTTGATTCACGGGCCTTAATCGCGTTTAATTTCGTGATTTGAAGATTGAATAGGCTCGGTTTGACTATGGATATTCAACCCTTTTAAAATTCGAATTTAGCAGCGCATTTGATCGAATTGTAATGTTAGTCTGGTTTGGATATTATCGATTAATGATTTTCCAATATACGGAAGGTTCATATCAGTATCAGGGCATTGGATTTGCACTAACTTGGACTGTTTGACTTTATGAAAGTCATAATAGGTCAGGATGTTGAACGGGGTAAAAATTGAGGTTAAAAAGGTCCAATTTCAAGGGAAAGGGTTCAAATTGGAAATTAAGGGTCAAATTGCAATGTGTGGGGGTTCAAACTTGATTCCATGGGGTTCAAGCCTTATTTTTATTTGTTTTAAACTCTTTTAAATATTTGAAACACTTGGTTTTTATAAAGCTAAGCTTATTTATGATATACTTTATAACTGAATAATTTCCACTTTATGAAACTATAAATAAACAATATATATATATATATATATATTTATATATGTAAAATTTGTGTGAGTAGGCATACATAGTTTATTAAATATATATATGTTATTATATATGAAAAAAATACATATATATGAAAAGGTGTGAGTACAAATTTAGTTTTTTTGATTTGTTTATTATAACAAAGCATATATATATATATATATATATATATAAATGTACATATATTTGTTATTTAAATCTAACTAGAAAATAATATGTTTACGTAATGATGAAACTTCAAATTGCTACGTGTTAAAATAATGATTAATGTTACATATCTTGTCGGGCAAAACAGGTTTGAAATAATATGCCATTATCGTATAAAATAAATTAAAATAGTATTAGAAAATCATGGATATTACAGTATCCCCTAGTTGAGGGAATTTCGTCCCGAAATTCCCTCAACTAGTGAAGGTTACTAAATCAGCAAGGAGATGGGTTTGGATTCTCAATGAGCTTTGACTGTCGGTTTGAGGAATTCACAAGATTCAGGTCTGTTTCTCAAGGTCAGGCACGAATGATCATAGTGGATTTAGTTTTGAAATGAACTTAAGGAGAAAAACTGTTGAATAATAATTTGGATTCTAAAGGTGAAATTCATTACTTGGGATAGATTTGATGGGAAATTGATGATCAGGGTTTGTTTAAGATATTAGACTAATATGCTCAAGAGTTGTCAGTGGATAAGAGATTTCACAACCATTGGTGTGACACCCGACAATTCAGGTCAATATCCGTACATGTTATAAACAAGTTTACATTATAATTGTTTTGTGATTTACTTAATTTCACAAACAAGGACATTAAGGTCTAACAAAAACCGTACAGGGTCTCATTTCATATTCTGGTAATTCTAGGAGTTACCGGTTCACGTACCAGGATAACCCGACTAAATACGAACACTAGTGGTTAAATTTACACTTAAATCAAATGGTTTGATTTATTTAACCCCACCCACTCCCATTGACCAGAAATCTCGGCCTCAAGGCCATGTGGGTCCATCCCACACCCTAAATTTCAACATCTTCTACTTACTTAAGCAATCTCCCATACCACCTCATTTTCTGTCAATTCATCAAGAGCAAAAACCCTCAACCCCCGTCATCTCTCTCTTCTTCTACGACAACAACAAGAATACCTATCTCCACTTTCTTTTGGGGTTCTTCCATAATCGAAGACTCGAATCCTTTATTTCGGTGCTATAAGGAGAGTTCCAAGTGTTTTCTCAAAGGTTTTTTTTTTAGCAGGAGAAGTCAAGATCATTCTCTTTTTCTCTAAAAAATCGTCATCTCTGTCCAGAGGTAAAAACTCAATACTATCCACTTTATTTTCTTTAAAACCGTGTCTAAGCATACAAAATGTTCAATTGCAAGTAAGATAACAAGAAAAGTGTGTCAAATTCAAGTTTTAAAACATAAATATGCAGGACTGATTCTGTCAAACAGAAGTCCAGTAATCGAAACTAGGAGTTTCGATACCAGTTTACTCAATCGAAACTGGGAGTTTCGATACTAGTTGTTCAATCGAAACTAGGTAGTTTCGATACATATTGCTTAATCGAAACTAGGTAGTTTCGATACCAGTTTTGCTCACTCGAAACTAGGAAGTTTCGATATCTAATCTGCGCAATCGAAACTAGAAAGTTTCGACAACTGTCATACTCAATCGAAACTAGGTAGTTTCGATACCCAACTACTCAATCGAAACTAGGTAGTTTCGATACCCAACTACTCAATCGAAACTATGAAGTTTCGATACTCAATTGCCCAATCGAAACTAGGAAGTTTTGACATCTGTTCATCAATCACATTGGGCAGTAACTTAGAACTGTTTTTATAACGAAACAAGTGTTGAAAAACTAAAAAGATATTTAAACAAAAGCAACCAGATTTACAAAGTCGGTGAACAATTTGCAATATAAGACATTCGGTCATAACACGAATTACCCTTCTTGTAATTAGGGTATGAATAGTTAAGTTCGGCTAGAACAATTATCATTGCAAGCATACACAAACTCAAGGTGAGTTCACGGCCCCCTTTTAACTCTTTACTGTTTTGTAAACATCGGGGGAGAAACATACTTACTTGTTATGTTTTGAAAACATGAATTACATTGTTTATACGTTTGACAATATGAACATTTTGGTTTAACTTCTTGTGAGTCTCCCAGCCCCACTTTTACTACTGGTTTTTAAATTGTTTTTAAACAAACGGGGAGAAAACTTGCTCAACTAAACAGCTGGACACAACAACATACAACGATTGTTCAGATGAACAACACACAACGATTGTTCAGATGAACAACACACAACGATTGTTCAGATGAACAACATATAACGATTGTTCAGATGAACAACACACAACGATTGTTCGGATGAACAACACACAACGATTGTTCGGATGAACAACACTCAACGATTTGGGGGGGGAAAACATACTTACAACTATTTTATGGGATAACAAGAGAATAAGGCACGACTTTTATGTTTACATGAGATGAGAACAACGAGTTGAGGTCGCTAAAGTCCCCTGGAACAACGTAGTAACCATTAACTGTAGCCTAGGGTCCTATGAATAGTACTATGGAGAGTGACGTCTCCCGGTCATGGTTAGTCGCGCTAACCACAATCTGGAGGATTTATGGCCGCATAGAACCGGATAACGAAAATAGGGGCTCACACATGTCATGGTTTGGTTACGCCTCATGTATGAACATATTATTTGTATTCCTAGCTAGTTTACAAATGGGTCAACAATTCTTATTCTGTTTATCACATACACCTGAAACTATTTACGAACAATTGAATTTAAACAAAAGAGTTTTGATCCGGTTAAAGTGATCATGTTTATACAAAAGGGTTCTGATTAGTTAAAATGATCAGGTTTAAACATATTTTATGACGGTTAAGTCATGATAATGTTTTCAAATGAAAACTACTTAGTTTTATGACGGTAAAGTCATGAACAGGTTTTCGGGGAAAAACTATAAGCACTAATATAACTAACTCTGTGAACTCACCAACCTTTGTGTTGACACTTTCAAGTATGTTTCTCAGGTGACCTTTAGCCATGGCGCGGTTGGAATAGGCTAGCTATGTTGGATCAATTCCTAGTAGCTGGAAGGACGTGGAATATCAAGTCTCAAGTCTGTCGTTGATCTAGAAGAACTTAGATCATAGAATTACTTAGTTTTAGTAATTGTATATGTAATCAAGTCTTAGAAATCATTATTACAGCTTCCGCTATCGTGTAATGAACCAATCGTTACAACCTGTATTTATTTAATAAGTAAATAAAATCCGGGGGTGTGATAGATTGGTATCATAGCAATGGTTTTAGCGAATTAGGTTTCCTTAGTGATACCTAGGCTCTAACCGGACTCATTTAGGGACCAAGATTTCTAAGACTTGCATCACACTAAAAACACCCAAGACTTGAGCATAGGAATTCCAACTGTTGCCGAACAATTTGTGTAGACTATTAGTGTATGGAGTTACACTAGGGTACCATTAGCTACACTAATACAATTACATGGCACATGTAGTGAACACTTAAACACATACAATAATGTGGAAATAATAAACACTTATAACATCTTACTGTTCGGATTACGAGTCAAGAATAACGGGTACTCAGCATACTGCAACCTTAGAAGATCGAGTTACGAGCTGAACTTGGACGACGACGGCGGCGATCATCAGTTACCGATCTTGGTATCACAACAGGTTGAACTCGTACCAGAATCTGTACCTATACCTGCACCACAACTACTCCAGCCATGGAGGCAACTATCTTTCTAACGTATTTGCGGTATAAATACTCTCCTTCATAAGTTGTCAGATCGGATGCCTAGACTCTCGCCATGATATATGACAGGCGTGATTGCCCAGACAGAAGGGAATTCAAGGTGAATAAGCAGGACTAAATGGGAGAGAAACTCCAAGGGTCAGGAGACCCAGACATACATCAGGATCATGTGGATCCATGCATATATACAGACTTGGAGCATGAGTTGCTCGACACTCGTTTGAGGATCTCTGCCCAACACATAGTGCCTGAATTTCACCATACCCATTTTATTTTAAGAGACACTGGTGGTGCCTCTCTACCATTAGCCTCATCTAACAACTGCCATATTCGGCAGATTCATGAGTATTGGTACACATAATTAAGAGTAATCCGATAAAACAATACACACTCCTGTACAAATGTGCAAACGCAATCTAATGATTATTTCAAGTCCCTTTTGATTAAAAGCTAGGGATAGAAGAAACACTATAGGGATCAGGCAAGGCAAATTATCATTACGGGTGCACACGTAATCATAATTTGCAGTGCATGGGAACTTTAGTGAGTCTTGCTGTCTAAGCTGATGATCAACTCATGTTCTCAATCACTTGATTAAGGATTTGATCTCAACAAATCAGACTTCTCAATTAGGTGCTCACAAAGCATTCTCCTAGTTTTGGAGGAACGAGAGAAATTCAAATTGAATTCAACTAATCCTTAGTAAATCCTGAACGACGAAGAAATTCGCACATTCATTCTTTGAGATTCTACTTGTCAGGAATGCTTCAAATTGAGCGTTACCACAACTAACACTTACAGTAATTGCACAACTATTGTGGGAGATTATAGCATAATCTCAGGATCCATCATACAGTTCAATCTCACAATTGATTGAAAGTTACGCCAAGAGTGTTATGCACTAACTTCAGTAATAGGGCAGGATATTATTCTGACCCGCATACACATGGCACCTATGGATATTGTGGAAGCTCGACATGAGACAAGTAGGAAATCGGACATTTCAGAATGTCGGTCAAACAGAATTGCTCTCGCAGCCATTGACATTCAATATACCTGTAAGTCTGCAATGGATAAGCCGGGGTTGATGCTCAAGCGAATGCCAAAGAAACCTAAGTGTGGACTAACGACTATTGTCGCACTAACCAAAACGACATGCAAAACTCTTAAAGGAGTCCCAAATGCGGAATTTCATGCTAATCTCATTAGTTCATGATATGCATAAGGGATGTAAGCTCGAGCTATTCACAACAGGCCACTGTCCACAAAGAGTTGAGAAGAATAATTTGTTACTCTTTTGTACTCGCATTTCCCTAAAGTTCATCTGGTTGGATGGATCCCAGATTTAGCCTAGAAGAGAGGTGTGACTACATCTTTCACTCCTAGTTTTCTATAATTGGGAAGCTCTAGAGCATCTATTGTTAAGAAATGATCTCTTGGAGTAGACTCAGTTGGAATATAAAAGTCTCGACGTTCAACACTCATTACCTCAAGTTTATCCTTGTGCTAAGGATTTTAAGGCTATAACCCGAATGAGTGGAATACGTAATGGTAAGTCACCAAAGTACCATTCAAACACTAAGGGAGTGCATACACACCGTATGACTAATAGTTGACTATCAACTCTTTCTGCCAACTTAATGAGTTGACAAACCCATAGCCCATTTTGGGGAAAGCACTAATTCGATGAGACCATTCTCACAGTATTACTATTCATTCCCTCAGCTAGACGGAATGTGAATATTCCAAACAAACATCGAACTTCGTATGGCTTACATACTTTGAAGGTATGGTAGTCGAGACATGAGTTTACATATCAGGACGCTACAACCCAAAGGCTAGTCTGCCTCGAAAGGTGGTGCGAGCAAAGGGGTAAAGTGGTGATTAGACTTGAAGTTCGCAAATAAGAAGGAACATCAATTCCTAGCTCCATGAAGGCACATGGGGAGGAAAATCATAGAAAACATGAAACCTGAAATAAGAGAAAAGTCTTAGTCCGGGAAAATGCTTTCGAAAAGCATAAGAGGGACAAACATAAAGTTTCATTTTCATACTTTTTTCATTTCTACCCAATATACAACAAAAACTTGGACATCTCGTCGAGTAATACTTTCATAAGACCGAGTTTCTCACCATGGGGAGTTCCGGTCCTGTTTGTAAAGAAAAAGGATGGAACCTTTAGAAGGTGCATCAATTATTGGGAGTTGAACAAGCTGACAATCAAAAACCGGTATCCTCTTCCTCGAGTAGACGATTTGTTTGATCAACTTCAAGGTTCCAGTTTCTATTCTAAAATTGATCTATGATCACGGTATCATCAACTGAAAATTCAGGAAGAAGATATACCAAAAACGAATTTTAGGACTCGTTACGGTCACTACGAGTTCCTAGTTATGCCATTTGGCTTGACTAATGCACCGGCCGTTTTCATGGATCTAATGAACCGCGTGTGCAAGCCATACTTGGATAGATTCATGATTGTATTTATCGATGACATATTAATATATTCACAAACCAAGGAGGAACATGAACATCATTTGAAATCAATCTTGGAACTACTCCGGAATGAGAAGCGTTATGCCAAATTCTCTAAGTGTGAGTTTCGGATTCGAGAGGTTCACTTTCTCGAACACGTCATCGATAAGAAGGGTATTCACGTAGTCCCAACCAAGATTGAAGCTATCAACAACTGGGAAGCACCAAGAACTCCGACTGAGGTGCGTCAATTTCTGGGTTTGGCAGGATATTACAGGCGATTTATCGAGAATTTTTCAAAGATAGTCTTGCCTTTGACCACGTTAACTCAGAAGGACAAAAAGTTTGATTGGACTGATAAACAAGAATCAGCTTTTCAATTGCTAAAGCAAAAACTTTGCAGTGCACCAATCCTATCCCTTCCCGAAGGAACTGACAATTTCATCGTGTACTGCGACGCATCACACCAAGGTCTGGGATGTGTATTGATGCAGGAAGAAAAAGTCATAGCGTATGCATCCAGACAGCTAAGAGTACATGAGAAAAATTATACGACTCACGATCTGAAATTGGGTGCTGTCGTGTTTGCACTCAAGATTTGGAGACATTTTTTATATGGTACAAAATGTACTATCTTTACAAACCACAAGAGTCTCCAGCACATCTTTAATCAGAAAGAACTCAACATGAGTCAACTTCGTTGGGTAGAACTACTGAATGATTACGACTGGGATATCAAGTATCACCCTGGTAAGGTAAATGTCGTAGCAGATGCCTTGAGTCGTAAGGAACGGGTTAAAACTCTCCGTGTTCGTGCCCTAGGATTGACAATTCATGCGAGTCTCACGACTCAAATCCGGATGGCACAACAGGAGGCAATCAAAGAAGAAAACATTCAGAGTGAAGCTATACGAGGAATGATCAGACAATTAGAGCCAAAATCAGATGATACTTTATACTTTGCAAATAGAATTTGGGTGCCATGTTTTGGTAACTTACGGGAGTTGGTTATGGACGAAGCTCACAAGTCCAGGTACTCCATTCACCCAGGTTCGGATAAAATGTATAAGGATCTGAAAGAACTCTACTGGTGGCCGAACATGAAAGGAGAAATTGCTATTTACGACGGTAAATGCCTGACATGTTCAAAGGTAAAGGTAGAACATCAGAAACCGTCGGGATTGTTATAACAACCCGAGATACCTCAATGGAAATGGGAACAAATTTCAATGGATTTCATTTCAAAGTTACCCATAACACCTAGCAACTATGATACTATATGATAATCGTCAGTCGTTTGACGAAATCCGCGCATTCCCTACCAATAAAGGAGACAGATAAAAGTAAGAAGCGTGCAAGGCTAAATATTAAGGGAATTAAGGCTAGGCATGGTATGCCAGTTTCCATTTTCACAAAAAGGGACAGTCGATTCATGTCAAGAACCTGGCAGTCTGTACAAGAAGCCTTGAGCACACGCCTTTACATGACCACTGCATATCATCCCCAGATGAACGGTCAAAGTAAAAGGACCATACAAACTTTAAAAGATGTGCTCCGTGTGTGTGTAATCGATTTCAGAAGAAATAGGGATACTCACCGCCGTTGGATGAGTTTTCATATAATATCAACTACCATACCAGCATTAAAGCCGCTCCGTTGAGGCTTTGTATGGTTATAAGTGTCACTCATCGCTATGTTGGGCGGAGGTTAGCGAAAAGCATTTGACTGGTCCTGATATTGGCTAGGAAACCACTGACAAGATCGTCGAAATAAAAGATCGTCTGAAAGCCACTCAAGACAGACGAAAGAAAGTTGAGCTAGCAACAGACGAAAACCATTAGAATTCCAAGTGAGAGACAAAGTCACGTTGAAGGTCTCACCTTGGAAAGGAGTTGCAAGATTTGGCAACCGTGGCAAGCTTAATCCTAGGTACGTTGAACCATTTGAACGAGAGGATCAAATGAAAACAAAAAAATACCCATCCTTGTTTAAGGATACAACAGTTCAAGAGGACACAAATTGAATTTCGGGACAAAATTCTTTTAACATGGGGAGAATGTGACACCCGACAATTCAGGTCAATATCCGTACATGTTATAAACAAGTTTACATTATAATTGTTTTGTGATTTACTTAATTTCACAAACAAGGACATTAAGGTCTAACAAAAACCGTACAGGGTCTCATTTCATATTCTGGTAATTCTAGGAGTTACCGGTTCACGTACCAGGATAACCCGACTAAATACGAACACTAGTGGTTAAATTTACACTTAAATCAAATGGTTTGATTTATTTAACCCCACCCACTCCCATTGACCAGAAATCTCGGCCTCAAGGCCATGTGGGTCCATCCCACACCCTAAATTTCAACATCTTCTACTTACTTAAGCAATCTCCCATACCACCTCATTTTCTATCAATTCATCAAGAGCAAAAACCCTCAACCCCTGTCATCTCTCTCTTCTTCTACGACAACAACAAGAATACCTATCTCCACTTTCTTTTGGGGTTCTTCCATAATCGAAGACTCGAATCCTTTATTTCGGTGCTATAAGGAGAGTTCCAAGTGTTTTCTCAAAGGTTTTTTTTTTAGCAGGAGAAGTCAAGATCATTCTCTTTTTCTCTAAAAAATCGTCATCTCTGTCCAGAGGTAAAAACTCAATACTATCCACTTTATTTTCTTTAAAACCGTGTCTAAGCATACAAAATGTTCAATCGCAAGTAAGATAACAAGAAAAGTGTGTCAAATTCAAGTTTTAAAACATAAATATGCAGGACTGATTCTGTCAAACAGAAGTCCAGTAATCGAAACTAGGAGTTTCGATACCAGTTTACTCAATCGAAACTGGGAGTTTCGATACTAGTTGTTCAATCGAAACTAGGTAGTTTCGATACATATTGCTCAATCGAAACTAGGTAGTTTCGATACCCTTCTTGCCAATCGAAACTAGGTAGTTTCGATACCAGTTTTGCTCACTCGAAACTAGGAAGTTTCGATATCTAATCTGCGCAATCGAAACTAGGAAGTTTCGACAACTGTCATACTCAATCGAAACTAGGTAGTTTCGATACCCAACTACTCAATCGAAACTAGGTAGTTTCGATACCCAACTACTCAATCGAAACTATGAAGTTTCGATACTCAATTGCCCAATCGAAACTAGGAAGTTTTGACATCTGTTCATCAGTCACATTGGGCAGTAACTTAGAACTGTTTTTATAACGAAACAAGTGTTGAAAAACTAAAAAGATATTTAAACAAAAGCAACCAGATTTACAAAGTCGGTGAACAATTTGCAATATAAGACATTCGGTCATAACACGAATTACCCTTCTTGTAATTAGGGTACGAATAGTCAAGTTCGGCTAGAACAATTATCATTGCAAGCATACACAAACTCAAGGTGAGTTCACGGCCCCCTTTTAAATCTTTACTGTTTTGTAAACATCGGGGGAGAAACATACTTACTTGTTATGTTTTGAAAACATGAATTACATTGTTTATACGTTTGACAATATGAACATTTTGGTTTAACTTCTTGTGAGTCTCCCAGCCCCACTTTTACTACTGGTTTTTAAATTTTTTTTAAACAAACGGGGAGAAAACTTGCTCAACTAAACAGCTGGACACAACAACATACAACGATTGTTCAGATGAACAACACATAACGATTGTTCAGATGAACAACACACAACGATTGTTCAGATGAACAACATATAACGATTGTTCAGATGAACAACACACAACGATTGTTCGGATGAACAACACACAACGATTGTTCGGATGAACAACACTCAACGATTTGGGGGGGGAAACATACTTACAACTATTTTATGGGATAACAAGAGAATAAGGCACGACTTTTATGTTTACATGAGATGAGAACAACGAGTTGAGGTCGCTAAAGTCCCCTGGAACAACGTAGTAACCATTAACTGTAGTCTAGGGTCCTATGAATAGTACTATGGAGAGTGACGTCTCCCGGTCATGGTTAGTCGCGCTAACCACAATCTGGAGGATTTATGGCCGCATAGAACCGGATAACGAAAATAGGGGCTCACACATGTCATGGTTTGGTTACGCCTCATGTATGAACATATTATTTGTATTCCTAGCTAGTTTACAAATGGGTCAACAATTCTTATTCTGTTTATCACATACACCTGAAACTATTTACGAACAATTGAATTTAAACAAAAGAGTTTTGATCCGGTTAAAGTGATCATGTTTATACAAAAGGGTTCTGATTAGTTAAAATGATCAGGTTTAAACATATTTTATGACGGTTAAGTCATGATAATGTTTTCAAATGAAAACTACTTAGTTTTATGACGGTAAAGTCATGAACAGGTTTTCGGGGAAAAACTATAAGCACTAATATAACTAACTCTGTGAACTCACCAACCTTTGTGTTGACACTTTCAAGTATGTTTCTCAGGTGACCTTTAGCCATGGCGCGGTTGGAATAGGCTAGCTATGTTGGATCAATTCCTAGTAGCTGGAAGGACGTGGAATATCAAGTCTCAAGTCTGTCGTTGATCTAGAAGAACTTAGATCATAGAATTACTTAGTTTTAGTAATTGTATATGTAATCAAGTCTTAGAAATCATTATTACAGCTTCCGCTATCGTGTAATGAACCAATCGTTACAACCTATATTTATTTAATAAGTAAATAAAATCCGGGGGTGTGATAATTGGTCTAGTTCAAAACTTCACGTGACACGAACAACGCTACTCACTTATATATAGGAAGTACCATCGGCGTATCCACCATACTCGTAATATATCACATTAGTTTCGTTGCTATATATCATGATAGGTTTTAGGTCATAACACACGACATAATTCACTATGTTTTTTCATGCACTGATTTTTATAATTATGTGTGCACCCGTAATTACTCGAATCGTCGCATGGTCTGTATAGATCCTTCTGTTGTGTGCGGTTCAGGAGAGGGTACTAAATGACTTAATTGTATTATTTTCACGTATGGGCTGCTACCAAATAACTGTGTTCCTAGATAGTAAGTCCAATCAGGAAACAAAAGAGTAATAATGTAGTATAACTTAAAATCCCATCGTTTACTCGTGTTTGAACAAGAATACGTCAAACCCCGAGTAGTTTCAAAATGTTATAGCTTCCCGTATTTGGACAAGAACACGTCAAACCCCAAGTAGCTTCAATGTGTTATAGTTTTCAACCTCAGTGAACAAAGTGTATGATCATGCTTTGTGTATAATGTGATCACTCAATTGCAACAACTGTAAACAATTTAGTTCCATGTATTATGTAAACACTCGAGTTTCATGTATGATCTAGTGTTATACACCTTGTAAGCAAATAGGTTTCATGTATGATGTGAATAGTTTAGAACTATGTATATAGTAAACAAATGGGTTTTATGTATAAGGTGAACAAGTTAGTATTTATGTATTTGTGTATAAACAAGTTTTCATGTATATTGTAAGCAATTATGTATTACGTGTATATTGAACAACCAAGTTTCATGCGCCATGTAATCATTCTTATATCATGTATTGTAGAGTCAAGTTTTATTTAAGCTGTTAACATCAATGTATTTTGAACAATGTTAACTTAGTTTTGTTTATTTGTCATTTCATTATTGTAATTTTAGTTTATGTAATTTGTTGTTTTAATTAGACTAAGTCTGGGCCATCAAAAATTACTTAGTTTCGATTGAGATTTGTTCAATCGAAACTAGTAGTTTCGATAGATAATTAGTTTCGACAGTTTTGTTCTATCACTTGTAAATGCTCAACCGAAACTACTAGTTTCAGTTAGCATAGTTTTGATGGCTGTCAAACTACTATAAATAGCCTAGTTTGAGAATGTTTAGGGTGTGATTAGCGGCTGTAACCCTGAAATTCTCTTTCACATTGTTCTTCAATCAGTACAATCTGTAGTTTGTTTTTGCACTGTTCTTACATTTTCATATCAAATTTGTGTTGATTGTGAGTGTGGTTAGCCGTTATCTTCACCATTTCTGATTCTGACCTCTGTTTCATCACCATACACACAGATTCCGCCTGTGTGTGTAATCGATCATTTGAGTGATTTTCGATTGAAATCTGGACCTACAATTGGTATTAGAGCGTTATGCTCTTGAGTTTTGAGTATTATCATGTTTTAGTGATCGATTCTAGGTAATTTTTGTGTATTCTGGGTGGTTTTTGCATTTGATTCTCGAAAGCACTATTTCATTGAAGATTGTACTGTTTCATCGATTTCCTGTGTGTTTTGTTCGCGGTTTCAAGATTGGAGGTTGAATTCGTGATCAGGAGGTTTAGTCGTAGATATTCGCTGCATTGGATTGTCATTTTCGTGATATTGATTTATGAAGCTTTTCATCAATGGAGTTTTTCTGAGTTTGGGGAAGAAGGCATCGAAACTACTGGGGAACATTCTCTGAATTCCGTTGGTCATCGAAACTTCTTGTCTGTACTTTTTGTCTAGAGAAGGTACTATCAAAACTAGCTATTTGTCCTGTTATATCGAAACTAACCTATGCAGATTGATCACCCAAAACTTTGTGCTATAGAAACTAGTTGCAATCGAAACTAGTAGTTTCTATCAAGGTTTCTATTTTTCTGCTAAGTGTTCATCATCAAAACTTGTTGTTTCGGATTCTGTGTCTTCAATCGAAACTAGAAGTTTCGGGCAGCCTTTGTTCAATTGAAACTAGGAGTTTCGGTCAGTATTTCCTCTATCAAAACTAGTAGTTTCGATCAACCCTGTTCTACCAAAACTAGCTATTGTTGGTTTCAAGTTTCTGAGATTATGGCAACTTCAAGCACAAATGAGTATTCTAGAGGAAGCAAACCACCTGTTCTGGTTTCCACAAGAGACTTTGATGACTGGACCAAAAAGATGAAGACCTATTTTCAATTCAATGATCACACTCTAATGAATTCAATCACTAATGGTCCTCATAAACCAGTTACCACTACTGCAGATGTTCAACGTCCTAAGACTGTGGCTGAATATGATGAGAAGGATATTGCCTTGATTGCCCTAGACAACAAAGCTTATGGAACTATTGCTATGGCTCTTCCTATGGATATTTTCAACACCTTTGTTGAGTACACCACAACCAAGGATTTATGGGTAGCTTTGTGTACTAGATTTAAGGGAAGCACTAAGGTTAGAGAGAGCAAAAGAGATATTTTCAAGAAACAATATGAAATGTTCAGCAGTGTTCGAAGAGAATCTATGGCTGATTTGATAAACAGATTCTGTAGCATTGTGTCTAGGCTGAAAGTAATGGGTGTTGAATATCCAACAGTTGAGCTGAACAAAAAGCAGCTTGATACACTTCCCGAAGAGTGGAACATGTACCGTATCATGATCAAGAAGACTGAGAAACTGAGCAACTTATCTCAACAAGAACTATTTAGCATTCTTGAATCTTATGAGCTTGAGATCAAGAAAGGGGATGTGACTCCTACTAACCAGTCAGGAAATACTGCTCTTATTGCTGGATCTAGTTCCTCAAGTTCCAAAATATCATACTTCCTGACTGATGTTCCTCCTTCTGCTGCTGGAATCCAATCTACCAGTTCTTCTACTCCTCAGAAGACTATTGCAAAGATTCTTGATGAATAGGTCCCAATTATAACTGCCTTCATGTCGTGCTACGATGCACTGATTTCTGGAAACTTGACAACTGTCAGTTTTCAACCCGATGACTTGGAGCAGATCAACCCTGATGATTTGGAGAAAATGGACATTGATTGGTGCATGACCATGCTGACTTTAAGGGCCAAGAGATTCATCAAAAGGATTGGTATGGATAGATTCAAGCAGAGAAAGACTCTTGGGTTTGATATCAAGAAGGTGAGGTGCTACAACTGTGATCAGCTGGGTCATTTTGCTAGGAACTTCAAAGAGTCTTCATCCAAAGATCAGCATGAGAAGAAAAACTCCTCTGGAAAGCAAGTTGCCAATTCTCTCAAGTCCAACACATCATCAAGCTCCACAGCTCTTGTTTGTCAAGCTGATGGACACTATCACCGGGGAGAACATACTGAGGAAGCTGCTGACAAAGCTTTGATGGCAGATGTTGAGGATAAAGGAAAGTGTGTAATGATCGAGCCAGTTGAGGATCTCACTGCTGTACCAGCTGAGGTTATTTCTAAACTGTGTAATTCTAGATCTTGCTTAAATGAAATTCAAAAATATAGATTCATCAACCAATCCTTGGTAGACGAACGAGATCACATTAAGGTGATGTATTACTCTGTGGCTAAAATTGAAAAATTGTATTTAAAGAAAATTCGTGATATATCTGGAGAAAACCGAGCCTTAATAGCCCAACTTATTGTTCAAACCAACAATAATAAAATTTTAACTTACAGAGTTCAAAAGGCTGAAAAAGCTAAGTTACAAGTTGATTACATGGAAATGAATCAGAAAATTATTTTTGGAATAATTGATAAATAATTTAATAGAAATGCCACAGAGGGTCTTGGATATAATTCTCATCCTCCATCTTATTCCAAGTCAGGTAGATTTGCTGATATGTCTATTGCTCATGTTCCTACTTCTTATGTGTGTACTTTATCTGCTGAAGATTTTATTAAATCCTTATATTCTGATAGTTTTGCTTCATGTGCAGAATCAAATTGTGTAACTTTAGAGCATGATTGTGATGAGAATACTAGTTCTGGAACTATTTTAAATGAACTTGAGTCGGATGAATGTAATAATATGTCTGTGTCAAAACCAGATATTTGTGAGCACGTTAAAAATTTGTATTTTGATTCTATGCCTTCTTAGCATATGAGTTTGGGAAATGACATTTCAAAGTTTAAAAATGTTTTACCATTTATTCCTAAGTCTTTGAATGTTGTGCCTTGTGTTACAAAGTTTAAAAGTGCAGGATTTGTTGTGACTGATGTACCACGAGAAACCATGAGCAACATGAAATTTTTCAGATTAAAGGAAGAACAAAGTCTCCAAGACAAAGTTACTGAAGAAAGAGTCACATCCTGTTCTGATGCCTCAACATCACAATCATCTTCATCTTGTGATGACAATTATCAAGCTAAGGCGTCATGTGATAAAGTTTTTTTTAATTGTGGTGCTTCAAATCATGTATCAAAAAGTTGTAATTTGACAAAAATTTGTTGTAATGAAGAATCGTCTCCCAAAATTTTATTGAATTCAAATGTGCAGTCTAAATCTCCTCATAGTAGAAAAGTTAGGCGTAAACGAATTAAAAATTCTAAAAACAGTTTGAAAAGAACCTGGAAAGTTAAAAATAATGTTCTGTACGATGATCATGATTCATCAAAGGAGGATTATGATTATGATTCCCATGAAATGTTTTATCTTGATAAGAAACTTCTTGATAGCAATTGATTTGGTAAAATTGTCTAAATGATTCGTTGTGTATAGGGTCAACCAAGAAGAACTGGAGATAACATCTGGCATGTAGATAGTGGTTGTTCAAGACATATGACCGGTCAATTTAACTTGCTGCAAGACTATCATCCAATAGATGGAGACTATGTGGCTTATGCTGCCAATCCAAGAGGAGGAAAGATTGAAGGTCAAGGAACAGTCTCCAATGGTGTAAATAGTCTGGTGCATGTTAACTTTGTGACAAAGACTTTTGTGCCTTGTTCAAATCAAGAGAATGTCTAATTCTAAAGCCTGGAGTGGTCATTCAAGAAGAACTCATTCTCATGCGTGCTCCTAGAAGATTCAACACTTACAGCTTGGATATGAACAACCCATCTGGAATAGAATCATGCTTTCTTTCAAAGGCTTCTGAAGATGAATCATTTCTGTGGCACAAGAGGTTAGGACATGTTAATTTCAAAACCATGAACCGTCTGGTTAGAGGAAACCTTGTCACCGGTTTGCCTCTCAAAGATTTCTCTCCTATGGAACACTGTATCTCTTGTTCCAAGGGAAAACAGCACAAATCCTCTCATAAGCCCAAAACCACAAATTCCATTGACTCCCCTCTTCAATTGCTTCACATGGATCTCTTTGGTCCTGTGAGTGTCATGAATCTTGGACGAAAATCCTATTGCTTGGTGGTAACCGATGACTTCTCACGGTTTACATGGGTATTTTTCCTGGCTAAGAAAGATGAGACGCCAAAGATTCTGAAGACTTATCTACTTCAAATTGAGAACCTTTTTCAATCTAAGTGTAAAGACTATCCGCAGCGATCATGGAACGGAATTTAAGAATTCCACTCTTGATTCTTTCTGTGAAAGCAAAGGACTTTCTCGACAATACAGTGCACCGCATACTCCCCAATAGAATGGTGTTGCTGAAAGAAGAAACCGGACATTTATAGAAGCTGCACGAACTATGATTGTTGATTCCAAGCTTCCTGTCACTTTTTGGGCTGAGGCAGTTAACACTGCATGTTTTGTGCAAAATAGAGTTCTCATCACCAAAAGTTGCAACAAGACACCTTATGAGATCATGTACAAGCGAAAGCCGGTTATTGATTTCTTCAGAAAGTTTGCGTGTGTTTGCACGATGCTGAATACTTCGGATCAGTTGAACAAGTTTGAAGCCAAAGCTGATGAATGCTATTTTGTGGGATACTCAACCAATCAAAAAGCTTTTCGTGTCTACAACAAGCAGAGAAGGATGGTGCTGGAATCAATTGATATCAACTGGCATGAAAGCAATTATACGGACGCTGGGAACGGTCCTGATTGGCTTTATGATGCCGAATCTTTGTTTAAGTCATTTAATCTTCCAGTGTTTTCAAATGAATTAACTGCTGCTAATCCTTATTTTTCTGTGAACAATCTAGGGAATATAAATGATCCAAGTTCTTCCTCATCCATTCATAATGAAATCCCTGAACCTGCTGTTGTTGAATCCAATGTGGAATCTTCCGGTTCTGGTCCAACAAGTGAAACTGTTAAAGACAACAATCATCCAATAGTGGATGTTGCCCACAATCAACTGCTGAAGATCCCATTGTTGATAAAGTTGAACCTCTTGTCAAAAACATCACAAATCTGGATGAGCTCTTGGAAGAATATTAAATTTCTCAGTTGAGAATTCACAAGAATCATCCCACTGACAACATCATTGGTCCGCTCAATGTGGGTGTTCGTACCCGTAGTGCCTGTGAAGAAATGAATGATGGTCTGTTCTCGTGCTTCATTTCTCAAGTAGAACCTAAGAACATCAAAGCAGCTTTGCTTGAGAGCAGGTGGGTGGAAGCAATGCAAGAAGAGTCATAGCAATTCTAAAAGATGAATGTGTGGCATCTGGTGGACCTTCCCAAGAACAAAGTACCTATCGGCACTCGTTGGGTATTTTGTAACAAAAAGGATGAAGGAGGAATTGTGGTTTGGAATAAAGCTCGTTTGGTTATGCAAGGTTTTTATCAAGAAGAAGGGATTGATTTTGAGGAAGTATTTGCACTAGTGGCTCGCTTGGAGGCCATCAGAATGTTTCTCGCCTATGCAGCCTATATGGACTTCACGGTTCATCAAATGGATGTCAAAAGTGCATTTATGTATGGAAAGGTTCAAGAAGAAGTTTATGTCAAGCATCCACCGGGTTTCATTGATCCTAACTTTCCAGACCGTGTCTATAAACTAGACAAGGCATTGTACGGTCTTCATCAAGCACCTCGTGCATGGTATGAGACATTATCTAAGCATCTGCTTAATAATGGTTTAACGCGAGGAGCATTTGACCAAACTTTGTTTAAACGGAAGGATGGCGAGGATACAATCTTGGTGCAGATCTATGTTGATGATATCATCTTTGGTTCCACAAATACTCGTCTGTGCAAAGAGTTCGAAGAAGTGACGTGTTCTAAGTTTGAAATAAGCTCTATGGATAGATGAAGTTCTTTTTGGGATTGCAAGTTGATCAGTCAGAGTCGGGAATTCTTATTCATCCGGAGAAATATGTCATTCTGACCAAGTTCAAAATGACTGAGTCCCATCCTTTCAAAACTCCTGTAGAAGTCCGGCATTGTCTGTCTCCCGATTTAGATGGCGAATGCGTTGATCAACACCTCTATCATTCCATGATAGGATCTCTCATGTATCTCACTGCCAACAGACCCGACATCATGTTTGCAGTGTGCTTGTGTGCACGCTTTCAAGCTAATCCTAAACTCTCTCATTTAGTTGCAGTCAAACGTATTTTAAGATATTTGAAGTATAAACCAAAACAGGGTCTTTGGTATCCTAAAAATAACTTGTTTGATCTTGTGGCTTATTTAGATTCGGACTACGGGGGATGCAACTTAGACCGCAAATCCACTTCTTGGGGTTGTCAATTCCTTGGCAACTGCCTTGTCTCATGGCAATGTAAGAAACAGACCACCGTTTCCCAATCCACCGCCGAAGCCGAATACATTGCCGTAGCCCTTTGTTGTTCCCAAGTCAGATGGATACACCATCAAATGCTTGACTTTGGGATCATATTCCATGAGACACCGATACTTTGTGACAACACAACGGTTCCCCATATCACCCAAACCCAGTTCAACATTCCAAAACCAAACACATTGAGATCAAATATCATTTTATCCGTGGTTGTGTTGAAAAGAAGCATATCAAAATTGTTGAGGTCAAAACCGACAAGCAAACCGCCGACATATTCACAAAATCTTTTGATACTACCAGATTTACACAACTGGTGGAAATTCTTGGCATGATCAACTTTCAGTAATCTTGTGCATATTAGTTCGTTTTTCTGTTTATGCTTAATATTCAAGAAAATTACCAAAAAGATTTTACATTTTTGTACAATCTTTTGGGGGAGAAATTTGAAATCACTATGTCATATAGAAAAGAATTGCTCTGTTTATAGTTTTAAAAGAAAAAGGAAAAGAAAAAGAAAAGAGCTGCATAATTATGCTTGAACATAGTTCTGTATATTCTAAATCTCAAGTATCAAATTCTGTGTTTCAAGAAAATTGCATCTGACCTTTGAGAAATGATAGTGTCTTATCACATCTCTTGAACATGGAATGGACCAATAGCGATGGTGTTTACTGAAGTATAGCTGGTAGGCCCGACATATGGTTAAAACTTCTAAGTAGTGTGAAAACCTAAATCTTATCTCATACTTGTGTGTTTGAACCCATTATTGAAACATCTAACCCATTTTATCTATTAAGAAAACCAATTCAATCAGATACAGTTCTACGTGTTGGATTCCTATTCATACGCTAGGTGACCGTCAAAGTAACGATATTTACCGCCGATGACCTCGTATGTTTTGCTTATGCAAAGATCTCGGGTGTTCATCTTTTTCCCATTCACTTGGATGATTTGACCCCGTCTGTTTTTCTTACACAAAGATCTCGGGTGTTCAACCTTTTCCTCTCCGCTTGGATAATTTTACGACTTCTTCTGTTTTGCTTACGCAAAGATCTAGAATGTTCGTACCTTTTTTAATATCTACTTGGATATTTTTCATTTTAAAATCTTCTAATCCACTTGGATTTCTTATTTTTTTTCTTTGGCGGTATTTGTGACTTACTAAGATGGTACCTTGGTTAATCAGAAAGGGATGATAGGATGAATATGGGAATTTATTGAGGATTGATAGGTTTTCAAAACCATTTTATTTCAATATGTGGGGTACACCTTGTATCATGCTTAAATGGTACCTCATAATCACATGAAAAATTATGTACAAACAAATGTTCAGGTTTACTTTGCACAAATATCAGTTATCTTCAGGGACTCACAGTAGTTGATTGCAAAAGGAAGTGTTTCAAGATACTGACCAGATCTGATCTCATGTTGGATCTTTTCCAAGAAGATAAGTGTAATTATATCTTGTGAACAGTTTTTATTTTGTTTTTATCTGTTCTATGGCTATCGAAACTTCATAAGTTAACAGAAACTACCCACTCACCCGAAACTACCCAGTCACCCGAAACTTCATTTGTCTATCGAAACTAGTAGTTTTGACAAGGGCATTTTGGTTATTTGTCATATGAAAATTGAATGCCTTCATAATCAGGTTTCGTCCATGACAAGTTCACTTTACACTTTCCGAACCTTTTACACCATCATTCTCACACACAAAATCTCTCAAAGCCTTTGGTCTAAGTTGCGCATTCAGGGTTTACAACCTGATCCTCCGTCATCATCTTCTTCAGGTACCGATTTCGGCTCTTATGTGCGTGATTTTGCAAAATGCCAGACGTAGGGTTTTATTGTTGAGAATTTTATGACTGAATCATCATAATCAGAGTCGTTGTGAGTTAATTTCTTATTTATAATCATCACCATTATCTTTGAACTCACAACATGTGTACATATTTGCAGATTTCTCTTTGAATCATCGGTAAGATGGAGTTTCGACACTCACATGCTACTCTTACTCTTTCTTTTATCTTTTTCGTCTGTTTAATAAGTGTGTCTGAGTCTGTATATACCTTCGAGTTCTTGATTATGTGTGTTTGAGTCTGTATAAACTGTTCAAAGGTTTGGGCATCGAAACTAGGAGTTTCGATATAAAGGGTGTTTCTCTTTTAAAAGGGTTTTCAAAATTTAAACAAGTTTTCAATCGAAACTAGTAGTTTCGATACCCAAATGTGCCCAAGAATGAAATTGTGACCAAGTTTTTTTTCCCGAAACTACTTAGTTTCAGTTGATGGTTTTGAGATTTTTTAAGTCCTTGGATCGAAAATTGTTGTTTCGATCGATGTGTCTTCACCCGAAACTAGTAGTTTCAATCAGTTTATCTGCTGAATTTTTTCTAAGTGTCAAACTTGATGAATTTTGTGTGTTTGTAGATATGGATCTATTATTTGTGAAAAGGCACAATGTATGTACTTTCCTTGATGCAAATGACCCTAAGAGTGCAGATTTTATCCCAGTTCTAAACTTCTTGGCAAACTCCAACATAAACTTTGCCATCAGTCAAAATGTACCTATCTTTGAAACAACAATCATGCAATTCTGGGAAACAGCAGAGATTGTGAATGTTGAGAATGTGGAGCACATCAGAGCTTTAGTACATGATCAAGATGTTTTATTCTCTGAAAATACTATCAGGGAGGTGCTGCATTTCAATGACGACCCAGAGGCACCAATAGAATTCCCAAGCTTCTATGTTAAGGAGTGTTTCAGAAGAATTGGACATCCTGATGAGTTCAAAAGTGGTCAGATCATAAAGAATTCCTTGCTAAGTCATTAGAGATATATAGTACATGTGTTCATTCACTGCTTATCTATCAGAAAGGGTGGCTTTGACTAAGCTAACATCATGGTGGCTTCTGCTATTTTAGGATTAATCAAAGGAAGAAACTACAACTTTTCTGGGTTGGTATTTAAACAACTTAAAGAGAATTTGACAGGAGCAGTCAAAGAAAAGTTTCTGGTCTATCCAAGGTTCCTTCAAATTATCATCAATCATTTGCATCCAGATCTTCAACAAGATGGCAATGTGCTTTTCTTTGACAACATGATTGCCAAAACTTTAAGCTACATGAAAAGCTCAAGCAAAAGGACCAACAGAGCTATTTTGACATCCTTCTCTTTGGACATGTTATTGGGGAAGAAGATGAAGAAGAATTTGTTCCAGATGTGGATCCAGATCTTGAAATTGAAACCTCATCATCCGAGGAGGAGGAAGAAGAAGAGGGTGAGCAAGATCAAGGTAACCAACAAGTGGCTGAACCTGATATTGAAATGGAAATTCCTCATGATCAAGAAGAAGAACAACATATCATTGATCCTATTGTTGAAGCCTCTTTTATTGATCCTGCAATTGCAATTCAAGAGGAGGAAGTACAAGCTCCAATTATACTTGTTGAAAATGTTGAAGCTAATATCTAAGCGGGTGACGAGGAGATTGCAGAGTCCAGTGGGACTTTGGATGTAGTAATTTATGGTTCAGACTATTACAAGTCAGACTCTGATGGTCAAACTGAACCTCCTGCATCCTCCTTCAAGAGGCAAGCCGACTCTAGGTTAGATTATGAATTGGAAAAGCCTAGGGCCAAGAAAATAAAGACTGGACTTGAAGATTTGTCATCATCATCTGATTCTTTATTTGACATTCCACAACCTACACCACAACCAACACCACCACCATCTCCACCACATGTACACATCCCTACACCACCTACATCACCCGCTCATGAACCAACATCCTATGTACCAAGGGTCAAGACTTTAAGCCTTGAAGTGAAGAAATTACAGGATCATCTTCAAGAGAAAGACAAAGTGATTAAAAGTTTGAGGACTGAACTGAATAAGTGCAAAGAGGAGGTCAAAGACCTAAAGCTGGAAGTTGGAGGGTTGCACAGCCAGCTTGATGTCCAACAAACCCAGCTTGAAACTCAACAAAAGGAAATATGAAAACAACAGCAAGATTTCAAGGCATTAGCTGAACTTGTTGAGCAACTGAAGGTTGCACTAGTCAAGCCTGTGCAACATCAAGCAACCACTTCTACAGTTCAGGGGGAGACCACCTCTGGCGTTGAACCCTCTTCCCCTGCCTTTGTCACCAACCCTGAATCAACAATGACTATCTACTCTGGCCATGATGCCAAGACAAAGGAATCTGTGGAAGTTAAAATTGAAGAACCAGAGCTTGATCTCCCCTCTGGGAAGGGAACTGAAGAAAATGTTGAAGTGGTGGTTCTTGATGAAGAAGATATTGGATCTGACGATGAACTTAATGCTCTTCTTGATGAGGTTGACAACTTCAGCTACAATGACCTATATCCAGATATTTTACCCACTGAAGACCTACAGACTGAAAAGGTTAGGTACTTCACAGAAGAGGGGGATGAGATTCAGACACTATCTGATAATGATCAAACTGAAGCAAGTGTGAAGGTTGACATAGTGGAACCTGCTATTCAACCTGAATCAATTCCTACTGATGCAACTCCCATTGAACCAACCCAACCATCAAAACCAAACCCTGATTACCCGTATAAGAACAGACCGTGGTTAAGGAAGATGGTAGAAGAGGACCTACGAATGGATATCTGAGCATCAAGAATTGAAAAGGCCTCATGTTAGATGGAAATATGATGCTGAAAGGCAGCTCTTCATTATAAGAAGATACAAGGGAGGAGTTCAGCACTTTAAAAATATGATAGACTTTCAAACTCTCCCCTTCTATGATCTGAGAGATCTGGCCAAGCTTCCACTTCAAAATCCAGGAAATGTGATGATGGCTTCAGATTTTGAGCATTACCTGCACACCCAAGTCAACAGTGACTTTAAACGGTTTAAGCCAAGGAAAACAAAGAAGAATATTTCAAAGACAAGGTTTCATCCCAAGACTAAAAAGCCTTATGTCTTTCTGAGGTACCAGCCAGCTCATACTCACAAAACTATCACACTGCCCAAGTCTGTGCCTTCTCAACTCCAAACTTTCAAATGATGGTACTACAATCCAAACATTGGTAGTGCTGTGATAGAGTGTGAAGGCAAAGAAAACATGGTGATTTTTGAGCCTATGGAGCTGTTAAAGTCTCAACCTGAATATCTGGATGTTTTGTTCAAGAATCATATTCAAGCTTACTGTGATGATGACGTAGCTGATGCAAAGGCTTATCAAAGGGTTGTGACCTTACATGTGAAGCCTTACTTCCAGAAGCCAACTGAAGGACCAACTGCTTAGTGGACAGTTGAAGACATTGATGCAACAGCTTAGGGGGAGATTATAGAGACAAGTTTTATTTAAGCTGATAACATCAATGTATTTTGAACAATGTTAACTTAGTTTTGTTTATTTGTCATTTCAGTATTGTAATTTCAGTTTATGTAATTTACTATTTTAATTAGACTAAGTCTGGACCATCAAAACTACTTAGTTTCGATTGAGATTTGTTCAATTGAAACTAGTAGTTTCGATATATAGTTAGTTTTGACAGTTTTGTTCTATCACTTGTAAATGCTCAACCAGCATAGTTTCGATGGCTATCAAACTACTATAAATATCCTAGTTTGAGAATGTTTAGGGTGTGAGTAGCGGCTGTAACCCTGAAATTCCCTTTCACATTGTTCTCCAATCAATAAAATCTGCAGTTTGTTTTTGCATTGTTCTTACATTTTCATATCAAATATGTGTTGATTGTGAGTGTGGTTAGCTGTTATCTTCACCATTTCTGTTTCTGACCTTCTGTTTCACCACCAAACACACAAATTCCGCCTGTGTATGTAATCGATCATTTGAGTGATTTCCGATTAAAATCTGGACCTACATGTATATTGTGAATCAACTAAGTATTATGTACCATGTGACCAATCCAACATCATGTATATTACAAACAACATGTATCATGTAAATCAATCTTCTATTATGTATAATGTGAACAACTAAGTCTCGTGTGCTCAATCTGGTACTATGTATATTGCAAACACTAGTTTTATGTGATCCATCTAGTACTGTGTATTTTGTGAACGTGCATACGTAGTTTATTGAATCTTATGAGTGGCGTATTCTAACGAGTTTTGTATGTGATCGAGTGTTGCGGACCAGCGTGTTGTTTGGCATTCATGTATAATGTGGGTAGTTAGGTTTTAGCTTTTTAAATCTCGTTGCGGTTTATATAGATGGTTAACGTCTACGCAAAATGATTCATCCCTTTGAAGTGGCAGGTACACTCATACATTACCGAAAGTGCAAGATAACGGGGAGGTTCTAAAAATATTTTGAGTTATGTGCCTGCGAATAAATGATTTTGTTCGTAAATAGATAAGTGATTGTAATTTATTCTTTTTTGTAGATAGATAAGATGATGAAAATAATGATTGAATAAGTAAATAGATAATTATACGAAGGCCTTTTTTTATTTAAAAAATATATTTAAGAAAAACAGTGGTTAAATAACTTAAGTCATGATTTACAATGGCTAAACAAGTTTAGCTAAGGTTTTATAATTAATAAATTTTACAAAGTAAAAGTCATAATTTATCAAAATAATGTTTCATAAATCAGGTTGTATTAAATTTCCTTTCTAGGTAGAGATGTTTATTGAAAATTTATATGCCAGTCTTATCTACCAACTTAAGATTTGATAAACAAAATAACAATGTTGTTTAAATCAAATAATAAGATGATTTGTTTACGAAGAAGACTGCAGGTAGTGTACTAAATTGTAGTGAATGAACAAGGTGACACTTGGAGAATTCTGATAAAAATATGACGGATGTAATTCACACTCACTATGTCAAATCAATGAGTAATAACATTAGAGTTGTAATATAAAACTCATTATTCAGTGCTGAAATGTTGAACATTATTCAAAACATAGGGAAATGGTTCTCAAACTGAAATTTAAAGACAAGAAATAGAAATTTCGGCTAACGTCTTAGGTAGCTTTCTACTAGGAAGCAGATAAGCACCAAGACGAGCACCGCTATGGTTAATCGGATAGTAAATCTGGCAACAGCTCTAGCTACTTCCGTGCGATCCTCAAGTATTCTGTTAGGACATAGTTTGTAATGACAAAAGCTTTGTAATAGTTTAGATCTAATGTCTTTGTGTTTTTGTAATGTATTAATGTTCTAAGTGTTTTTATGCAAGTTGCTAGAGGCGAACTTGTTAAGTTCGCCTGGTCTAACAGAAGCAAACTTATTAAGTTCGCTTAAGTCTATCTGAGGCGAACTTGTTAAGTTCGCTTAGTCTGTTAGAGGCGAACTTGTTAAGTTCGCCTAATGCAGGTCAGTAGTCTATATATAGATGTTTACAGAGTCAGTTTTGAGAATAGGACAGAGAATCGAATAGAACAGAGTTGAACGATTGAGTATGTAAACTCTATTGAGAATTGGAATACAAGTGTGAAGTTTATTTACTTGATTGTCTCTATTGTCTTTTATGTATGCAATCGTTGATTCGTTGGATTCCGTACTTCGAGTTAATGACACGTCTTATCACGAGAACGATCTGTAGAAGTGCCATGAGGACCTACAAGTGGTATCAGAGCTATTACTCGTGATTCTTGGTGATTCTAGACGGTTTTGTATGCAAATTGACAAGAAATTCATCAACTTTGATATTTTCATTTTCATGGAGTTTTCAAGCTTATTTTGGTTCTGATTTGGTGTTTTTGAAGAGGATTTTGAAGAAATTGATCCGATAGAAAGGTTCTAATTGAGAAATTTCACAATCCTACGGTTCAATTTTGATTAATTCCCTCAAATCAGTGAATTATGAAGTTTTTTGGTGATTCCTGGTTCGCGGTCTCTTTTAAACTGTTCTTGAGTTTGAATCTGCTGAAGCAAGCGAACTTGTTGATTTCGTGTGCAGGCGAACTTGTCAAGTTCGCTTCTCACAATTTAAGCGAACTTATTTTTAGGCGAACTTAATCGGATTTTCAGGTTTCTGGTTTAAGCGAACTTATTAAGTTCGCTTCATATTAAGTTCGCTTGGGTATCACAGAAGCGAACTTATTATCTTCGCCTAAGGGTAGTGAGTGTTCAACACTGAAATTTTTCAGCAAAATGGCAAATATGGTTCAAGTAACGAATATGTTCAATTATGATAATGAGATTGGTACATCTCAAAAACCACCGAAGCTGTTGAATCTTGTTGATTATTCCAATTGGAAAGATAGGTTTGATCAGTTCGTATCTTTTACCGACACAAGTCTCTGGATTCCTATTTTAGAAGGTTATACGCATCCGACTTATTCATGGATGGGACAGGATAATATTCCAAAACCGGTGTCAGCATTAACAAATGAAGAAAAGTTGTTGTTTGATAGAGAAAAGAAAGCGATGGCAAGTATTTCGATGTCTCTTCCGAAGGAAATATATCACAGTTTCAAACAATTCAAGTCTTCTCAACAACTGTGGGAAGCTTTACATAAAAGATGTGAAGGCAGTTTGGATGTAAAGAAGAGTAGAAAAGAGCTACTGAAGAAGCAATTCTTGGTCTTCAAACATTTTCAAAATGAATCCTTGGATGATCTTGCTACCAGATTCTATCATCTGCTTAGTGAACTGTCGAGTGCTTCTGTGGTGTATGAAACTGAAGAAATTAATGATAAGTTCTTGGAGGCATTACCATCAAAATTTGATGTGTATACGGTTTTGACCAAAGAAAATATCAAGTACAAAACCATGTCTCTTGAAGAAGTTCTTGGGAAGATTCAATCGCATGACCTGAATATGAAGAAGAAGGAGACTAACATGGAGCATATCCAGGATCCTTCAATGTATTTTGCCAAAACTACTGGTAAACCTGGTACAGGAGTTGCATTCTTTTCTGGCGATGCTCAAGATTCTTCTAATGATCAGTGTTCTGGAGTTCCTATTCATTCTGGTCATTCTAGTCATTCTGTTTTTTCTGCAACAATAGTTTTTACATCTTCTGGATCTCATATAAATCAAAAGGTTGCTGATGATTATCTAGCTATGTTTTCCTCATTCATGGCTTCATATGAGAATTTTATTGGAGGGAAAATTCATGATCCTGAGGTTATTTAAGAAGATTTTAGACAAATTGACCCTGTTGATCTGGAAGAAATGAACATCCAATGAAATATGGTCATGTTGATGCGTCAAGTAAAGGATTTCTTGAAGAAAACTGGCTGAAAGTATATTGGATAAATAGTCGATCACGCATGGGATTTGATAAAACCAAAGTGCGTTGTTATAACTGTCAAAAGTATGGTCATTTTGCTAAAGAGTGTGTGAAGCAAAAGGTTGAGTTTGATTCTCAGAAGAAGCAGAATAATCGTAATCAATCACATGGTTCATCTGGAAATTCAAATCATGCATCTGCATCATCGGCATTGGTTGCACAAAATGATGAGAACTATGACTGGGGTATTCATCTGGAAGATTTAGTGGGTGCTGTAAGTCAAGCCTTTGTAGCAGAAATTCATTCTGAAAAATCGAAAGAGGTGGCTGATGATGATGGTTCGAGTGAGAGTTCAAGTGATGGTGAAAGTGTGCAGATTGTTGATGAAGAGATAGAACAAGAGCAGAATATTAATTCTGATGTTGCATCAGGTGTTGCTGAAGATGATATTGTTCTAACACAAAATGCTTCGGATGGTGCTGATTCAGAGAATATTCCCATTGCCAAAGTTTTCATGGCATGTCTGATCCGTCAAAGGTAAAAGACTCTGTTTGTCATATTTACTGTTCTAACTGCATTACTGTTAAAGATAAATTGCAAAAGGTCATGGATGATAACACAAACTTGATTTGTGATATGAAATCGATGCATTCTGTTAATCAGAAACTGAAAGATAACGATAAATTGTGCATCGATAGAATTGAGTCTTTGAAAAGAGACTTAAATTCTATGGGGTTGAAATATAAAGAACAAGCTTATCATCTGGATATGGCTTATGCTGAAATAGAAAAACGAACTGAAGTTGTTGCTCAAAAGAATAAAGAAATGTCTGACAAAGAGTCTGAGTTGATCAAACTTCATAGAAAGTTGGAAAATTTTACAAATTCTTCTGTTGTTTTGGATTATTTTAATTCAAATGCTGATCCTACTAAACGGGTTGCTGGGATTGGATTTGTTCCTCCACCATTTAATGCAAATTATGTGGTTGAACCTGAAATCATACATGAAGAGGAAATAGATCCAAAAACAGTATTGAAAGTGAACCCGGTAACTGGTGAGGATATGGTGTATGAATCTGATTCTGAGGATGAGGAATTTGATAAGAAGAAGGTCGAAGGTATTCCGAAAGAGGTGAAACTTGATGAACCAACAGTTGTAAAAACTGTTACCCGTGATAGATGCATTCTGACTGAACCTGATGAGGTGAAAATCGTTACACCTAAGCTTTCTCTAATTTTACAGTCAAGTGGGTTTGTCGCTGCTGGTCATCAAAAGGTGCATTCATCAACGGTGCCTACACAGGTTTATGTTCCAAAGAAGACAGTAAAATGTTCTGGACAATCTTCTGAAGATTATACATCTGATGGCTCCTTAAACTTAAAGAATTCTTCTTACTTTAGAACTTTTAAAAAGAGAAGAGTTTGTTTTCAATGCAACGAAGCTGGTCACATTCTGGTCAATTGTCCTTATAAGAACAAGGGCAAATTGAAGACTGTTCCTTCACAACCAAAAGTGGTGAAGATTCTGAAAAGAACATATGAGGGAAAGTCATCATTTAGTTTGGAGCAAAATATGTCCTGTCGGTCTTTTGTTAAATCCTCTGGATTTAAACAGTAGGATAAATTGAACTCTAAATCATTTGTGTGTCAAAAGAAACTTGAGATTCCTCATGTTAGAATTTCAAAAGATTCTCAATCTGAAGTAAAATTGTCTAGACCACAAAGGAGAAGACGAAACAAAAAATTGAAGAAAATTTTGGAAACATCTGATTCTGAGAATAATATATCAAATAATGTTTTTCAAAATAATCAAAATAAGACTCCTTTGAAAAAGTCTATTGGTAAAACTTCTATTCCAAAGGTTAATGATAACACTGATTGTGAATTACTAGAAGTTGTTTATTTTCATCAATCTGGACGACCCAAGACCACAATGGCTTGGGTTCCTATTTCTAACTGATTTTTGTTGTTTATGTAGGGACAACCAAGGAGGACTATCAACAATACATGGTATGTGGATAGTGGTTGCTCTCGACATATGACAGGGAATATCAGATTGCTTGAAGATGTTAAAAATATTGATGGAGGTTATGTCGCTTTTGCGGGGAATAAAGGTGGGTACATAACTGGACAGGGAACTTTAAAGAATGATAAAGTCAAATTTGAGAAGGTGAATTATGTGGAGCAGCTGGAACACAATCTTTTGAGTGTATCACAAGTTTGTAACAAGAAGCTTTCATTCCATTTCAATGATGCTGAGTGTTATATCTTGAAACCTGGTTTTGTTATTCCTGACGAATGGATTATCATGAAGGCCCCGAGGAGAAATGACACGTATGTCCTTGACATGAGTTTCGCTACTACAACGGATTCAATTCCTACATGTTTACTCTCCAAGGCGTCGGAATCAGATTCTATTTTGTGGCACAGGAAGCTAGCTCACATCAACTATCGGAAAATGAACTATATTGTTAAGAATGATCTGGTTCTTGGTATTCCGAAGATGAAATTCTCAGTTCCTGATTATTGTATTCCTTGTAAGAAGGGGAAACAACGGAAAAAATCACACAAATCTAAATCGAAAAATTCTATCGTAACTCCTTTGGAGCTGCTGCATATGGATTTGTTCGGTCCGATTAGTATCAGGAGCATTGGTGGAAAATCATACTGTTTGGTAGTAACGGATGATTTCTCTAGATTTTCATGGGTTAAGTTTCTTTCGTCTAAAGCTGAAACCGCTGAGTTGGTACAATACTTAATCCTGGGTTTGGAGAATTTGTTCAATCTGAAGGTCAAAATAATTAGGAGTGACAATGGCAGCGAGTTTAAGAATAGCAAGATGGGTTTATTCTGTCTACAAAAGGGAATTCATTATGAATTCAGTGCGTCATATGTTCCTCAACAAAACGGTGTTGCTGAACGAAAGAACAGGACGTTGGTTGAAACGGCACGCACGATGCTTGCAGATTCTAAGCTTCTAGTTACTTTTTGGGCTAAAGCTGTGAATACTGCGTGTCACGTTTTGAACAGGGTCTTGACTGTCAAGCGACACAACAAGACTTGCTACGAGTTACTGAATAATCGAAAGTCGAATCTGGATTATTTACTACCTTTTGGTAATCCTTGCACCCTGTTGAAAGTTCGTGATGTCCCAACAAAATTCAGTGCTAAGGCTATTGAAGGGATTTTTCTGGGGTATGTTGCCAATTCGACTACCAAGAGGGTTTTTAACAAAGTGACGCGCCAAGTTGAAGAATGGTTCCATATTGATTGTTCAAATCGGTCTTTACCTCAAATGGCGATTGGACCGGATTGGGCATTTGATTATGAATCCTTATTCAAGTCTTTTCATTTACCTTCTAATATTTGTCCTGATGAAGCTGCTGTTCTCTATGATTCATGTCAGGATGCACAGCACAATAGCTTTTTACCAAATACCGTTCCAAATTCATCGGTTCCATCTACTTCTACTCCCGATTCTAATTTTGCTTCTTGTTCGGGACCACAAGATTCAAAGAGTGAGGAAGACAATGCTATTTTTCAAGATTCCTCTACTGATCCATTACCTTCGACACAGGATTCGGGGGAGATTCCTACAAATTTAGACTTGGAAATTCCAATTAATCATGATTTGTCTTATCAATATGATACAACTCGTGTTGAAGTGTTACAGGTTCCTGAGGTCACTTCCATCAAGGAACTTAAATATCATCCAGTGACAAATATAATCGGAAATTTGCAGGATGGAATGAAAACACGTTCTCTTGTAGATAATACTTGTTTGTATACATGTATTAAAGATTCTGGTGTTCTTGATTATTGCTCACATTCATGTTTTATTTCTCAGGTCGAACCCAAAAATGTTGAAATGGCTTTAAATGATAACAATTGGATAGAGGCTATGCAGGAAGAACTTGCTCAGTTTGACAAACTTAAGGTTTGGAATCTTGTAGATCTTCCGAAAGGTGTATATCCGATTGGTACTAAATGGGTGTTTAAATGTAAGAAAGACGATCGAGGTGTCGTGGTAAGAAACAAGGCAAGATTAGTTGTCCAGGGCTTCAATCAACAAGAGGGAATTGATTACACCGAGGTTTATGCGCCTGTTGCGAGGCTTGAAGCTATACGGTTGTTTCTAGATTTTGCTTCTTATAAAGGTTTTAAGGTGTTTCAATTGGATGTGAAAAGTGCGTTTTTATATGGTAAGGTCAAGGAGGAAGTTTATGTTTGCCAGCCGCCGGGGTTTGAAGATCCACTTAATCCGAATAGGGTTTTCAAGCTTGATAAGGCCCTCTATGGTCTTCATCAGGCTCCTCGAGCGTGGTATGAAACATTGTCTGCCCATCTTTTGGCAAACGATTTTGTTCGTGGCAAGATTGACTCGACCTTATTCATAAAGAAATCAGGGGGAGATTACCTACTGGTGCAGATATATGTGGACGATATTATTTTTGGCTCAACAAATGAAGGGTTATGCAAAGATTTTGAGAGTGTAATGAAGTCGAAGTTCGAAATGTCTGCTATGGGAGAGTTATTGTTTTTCTTAGGTTTACAAGTAAATCAAAAGGAAGATGGTTTCTTTATTCATCAGTCCAAGTATGTCAAAGACATCTTGAGCCGGTTCAAGATGGAGGACTGTACCCCATATGATACTCCGATTCCGGTCAATCATAAGTTGAATTCTGACCCGGATGGAAAAGATGTGGATTGTCGACTTTACAGAGAAATGATTGGATCTCTTATGTACTTAACCGCTTCAAGGCCAGATATAATGTTCGCTGTGTGCATCTGTTCCAGATTCCAGGCAAAACCAAAAGAATATCACTTAATAGCTGTAAAAAGAATCTTTCGTTATTTGAAAGGAAAACAAAGATTGGGACTATGGTATCCACATAGTTCTAACTTTGATTTCAATGCTTATACTGATTCTGATTTTGGTGGTTGTTGTTTGGACAGGAAATCTACAACAGGTGGTTGTCAGTTCTTGGGTAATCGACTTGTTTCCTGGCAATGCAAAAAGCAAACCACAGTCTCCATTTCTACATGCGAAGCAGAATACATCGCTGCTGCAAGTTGTTGTTCACAGATCCTGTGGATACAACAGCAATTAAGAGATTACGGTTTGAATTTCACAGGAACCCCTATGCTTATTGATAATAATGCTACAATGTCTATAACTAATAATCCTGTTAAGCACAGTAAAACAAAGCACATTGAGATTAGATATCATTTTATTCGTGATTATGCAGAGAAAAGGTTGATTGAGCTGGTAAAGGTTCACACTGATGATAATTTTGTTGATTTGTTTACCAAGGCATTTGATCGCACCAGGTTTGAATTTCTAATCAAAATGATAGGTATGATCAATCCCGAATAAAAGTTTTTCAAAATCAAATTTTCATGGAAAATTTTGTTTTTAATTTCTTTTATTGCTTTATTACATTTCTGCATTTTAAATTTTTTAGTCGAAAAGTTCTTAATTTATAAAAAGTCAAAACAAATTGAAAAATATAAAATTTGACATCATTTGAAGTTAGAGAAGAAATGATAGTACATCAGTGATTAGTTCATTTCACACGACCTTAGTAGACCTTTGATATATGATTGATTAAACTGAGTTGATTTGATCTAAATTTCAAAGTCTGCATAAATGAGAAATGATAGTGTTGTGAATGCTTTAATCTTGGTAATCTGTTTTCAAATTTGTGTATGAGTTTTGAAACTTGAATTGTCAATAGACTAAAAGCGTTTTGAAACTAATAGTAGTGTGAAAATTAAATATGATATGATTACATCTATGATTTGAATCCATTGTATGCCTGGGTGTGTGTGTAAAAGATCATTGTCAGATAAAGAATATATGGTTTTAAAGAATTTCATGAGACCAATATCGAATTATATCTTTAGCACAAATCTATTTCAGTTCACATTACTGCCCATGCCTCGAAAAACATGCAATGTTTTGTTGAACTAAGATATGATTTCAAAATCTGTTAAAACATATATTTGCCCTTAGATCAGTTAGATACATCATTTAGTCTGACTCCATTGAAACGTGTCCAGATAATAGTTGGATCCTCATACCTGAATCTGTTGATTCACATTATACAGCCAATTCATTAGAATCTTCTAATTCTGAATCATCATGATTCTTATATCCTTTGGGATCTGCTTCTATTCTTGTGCTAATAGAGATAATTTCATCTTGGAAATCGATCTAATCTTAAAATAAACTGTATATGTCTTGAAGATAGTGCAAATTATATTTCTGTTTGGCATATATGTGGGGTACACGATGTTTTTCATCTAAATGGTACTAAATCACATGAATTTGGAGAATAAACGCTTATAGTTTCAAATAATATAATATTGACAAATTTAAGAATTCATGCTTTATATTACAAATTCGGTATGAATAATTGAGCATTTCATAACTTGATCTTATTTACTTTAGAATTTATCGCGTATCATTTCAAATATTATTTAAATTGAATTATTTACAAATACTGAAAAAGATACATAAAGTACAAGATGAGTTGGATTGTTTCATATCATAGGTTACCCTTGGTTATTGATAAAATGTGTGATGAACTACTCGGATACTGATATGATCTTCTTACTCATGATGTTCATTCAAAAATATGTGATTTCAGTTTATACAAGATAAAAATTCAAAAATATGTGTTTCCATTTGTACAGATAAAAATCCAAAAATATGTGATTCCGTTTGTATAGATAAAATTCAAAAAAAATTTGTTTTTTATTTTCCATGAAAATTTTAATCTTTTATTAAATTGTTCGGGATTGGATCAAATACATGCTGTTGACGGAAGTTCAAGAAGTGACGGGTTGAAAGTTGGTAAAAATTTTGATCAAGGGAAAAGTTGAAGGCATTAAGTTCGCCTACTTCTAGAGAAGCGAACTTAATATGTTCGCCTGCATTTGGTGAAGTGAACTTATTATGTTCGCCTAGGGCTTGTTAAATGAAGTTAACAAGTTCGCCTAAATAAGCGATGTTAATCTGTATATGGGTTTATCCAGGCGAACTTATTCACTTCATCAAGCGAACTTGACTGGACTTGTTCAAATTTTTTGAAATTTTCACATTACGTGGTTGTTTGGTTGTTTTATAGTATCTTCTGATTCGAAATCAAATTGCGAACTTATCTAAGGTAAATTCATCGTTTTTCATCCGTTAAATTGAGAGAAAATTGAGGTTTTTGTTCCGGTTTTCATCCCGTGACAATTTTGCCCTAATTATGGTTATACCAGCCTTAAATCTTGAAATTGATAATTGTTTTTGACTTAGTAATAAAATCGATTGGTTTCCAATGCTTATTTCTTGATTTCCACACGGATTGAAAGGTTTTTGATTTCTGTGATTGAATTTGAAGCGTCAGACAGTTCAGGCGAACTTGTTCAAGCGAACTTGTTCAAGCGAACTTAGTTCGCCTCTTGAAACACTAAGCGAACTTATTAAGTTCGCCTAGGGGTCAGAAGAGTTTTGAACTTGTAAAATTTTGTGTGTTTGAAAAAAAAAATTTTAATTTTTTTTTATTGTTTGTTTGTTTTGTTTTTATTTCAAATTTGTTTTTCGTATTGTTTGTGTTTTGATATTTGTCTAATATGTGTTTGTTGTCCAAATAATTTTTCAGATGGCTCGTCGTGTCGAATACAAGCATAACCAGGTGGCATTGTTAGATCCTAACATGTCAGAGGCCATAAACTTTCAAGGGATTATAGGATTTCTGAATCGCTCACGACTACGTGTCGCATTATCTGCCGATCCATACATCAGTCACGTGTATATTCAACAGTTTTGGGACACAGTTCATTTAGATACTGACATAGAACCTCATGTTCTTCTTGCCACTGTCAATAATACGGAGATTGCTATATCTGAAGACACTATTCATGCTGCTCTTGCATTAGGTGGTGCTGCTGAAGATCCTATATCATATCCTAATCCTTTGATCATGGGATGCTTTTAGAGGATGGGTTATTGTGGACGCCCAAATGATACACAGGCACGTAAAGGTGGTTTGGAGGGTGAATGGAGATACTTCATGCATGTGATTATTCAATGTCTCTCTCCTCGTAAAGCTGGTACTGATGGCTTAAAGACTGCTCTTCAAGCTGCAATGGTAGCTTTGACGTTGAAAAAGCGCTTCAATTTTGCAAGATATATCTATCGGGAGATGGTTATGCAAATCACACCTGCTGAAGGTCAAGGATTTTTGATGTATCCTAGATTTATGTAACACCCAAAATAAAAAGAAAATAAAATTCAAAATTTCACTCCCTCGCGGTACGCGAGGGAGATTTTGACAAAACCTCGCGGTACGCGAGGGGACTGCTTATGCGCCAGAAAATCATCTTCTCGCGGTACGCGAGAAGATTTCCAACCAAGCCTCGCGGTACGCGAGGGAATAGTACACGCGTCAGGACCAGAAAACACGTGTCATTCACCCTTGCCACCAGCCGACACGTGTCATGCTGACTCAGCACTGTTCGTGACACCTCATCCTCTCGCGGTACGCGAGAGATTTCCTTGGCCAGTCTCGCGGTACGCGAGAGACTGGAAAATCAGCCTATAAAAGGCCTTCAACGGGATTGAAATTCTGTACAGTTTCCAAACATTCGTTTCACACAAACCCGATCTCTCAAAACTCCACAACGTCCCGAAGCGCTGTTCAAGAATCCTACGAAATCCTGCTCAAGCCGTAGTCCTGTCCAAATCCCGCAAAGTAGGTATCGTTAAAACTATTCATATATATATAGCCGCAATTATATATATATTCTCTCATATATATTCTCGTTAATCGTGTCTTCCCTAGGAAGAAACGTGTTGAGGTTCTGCTCAAATTCCGAAGCCTACAACCCTACCAGCCATCAAAATCAAGGTGAACACGTTTAACGCTTTTCAAACGATAAAACCATTTTATTTACGAAAACGGCATGAAACAAATTAAATACTTTAATCATAAGGGTAATCTACGTGATAGCATTCAGGCCATAAGCATACGTAGATTTGATCAAATGGTATACATGTGACGGGTGAAAGTCCGGTCCGTGGCTGGGTACAGATCATGAAAGGGGGTATCATAAGACTGAGGATATGGTTCCTTAGCAGATTATACGAGGGACGAGTTCCTGAGTATCATATAAGACTAAGAACAAGGTTCTTAGCATCACGACCCTGGGAATAGGCTATCAGTCTGAGACATAGAGCTCAGCCAGTTGACCCCATGGCAGTTAACCCAGTGTATGTAGGTGGTATATATTTCAGGTGAAAAAGACTGCTGAATGTGTAGATTTACCATACAGAAACGTGCTTAAAGGCTTTAATTTGGTTTATGTTAGAAATCATTTTCGTGTCAGTTAAATGTGATTCACCGGCTTTATGCTGATGTTCATTTTCAAAACGTTTTTCACAGGTAGTGAAAGAAATCATTAAATTCAGGGTGGTGCAGTAAAGACAAGATCTTTAGGCATATTTAAATCCCTGTGGCAGACTAATACAAGACCAAATGTTGGAACGGACGTAGATCCTAAACATTTTAAATGGCTTGTATTATGTAAATTAATTCAGCAGATGTACATTATATAATAGACTTTTGAATGTCTATTATCATGAAATGAAAAGGGACGTGGATCCCAAGTTTTGACAAAAAGTACAGAATTAACCCTTGAGGTTATTTACATGACATTTCATTACAAAAAGGGCATCAAGTAAAAACAAAGACTTCCGCTGTCCAAATTTATGGGACCTCATTCAGATACCAGCATTGTCTCGCGACGCCCGGGCAGGGGTAGCCCGGGGTTGTGACAGGTTGGTATCAGAGCCGCATTTAAGGGTTTTAGCAAAATTAGATACTTGTATGATAGTATCTTAGCTTTAACCAATAGTTGTGCCTACTAAACGAACGGTAGGAAAATGCCTTTAACATAACCAATAAATTACAGGATGTCAGATCCATACTATTATCCTTATAATTACCCAAACTACTTCCCTGGAGAATCATCTAATCAAGTAGTACCAAGCTATGA
The DNA here is from genome assembly GCA_023525975.1 of Smallanthus sonchifolius. Lineage (NCBI taxonomy): Eukaryota > Viridiplantae > Streptophyta > Magnoliopsida > Asterales > Asteraceae > Smallanthus > Smallanthus sonchifolius. The sequence goes on from CM042043.1 coordinate 27,392,682, forward strand.
TGATTATGTCCACTATCTACCGACCCCGGAGAATTGGAACAGAATGGTCGCAGAACAAGTAGAGCAGACTCAAGCAAGGCTTGAACCTCTGAGGGAAGAATCAGAGTATTCAGTGGAAATGGAAGATTCAAGAGAATCTTTACGTCCTGTTATGACATCTATGCCACTACCTCAATCATTAGACGTGGTAGATCATACCGGAACAATTCAAGAACATCCACCCAGTCCAAGTGAAGAAACTCTACATTCGATTTCTGAATCCGACAAGGCTGCTGTTTGTGAAGGCAGTAGTGGAAAGTATTTCTTTGATCCTATTCCAGAACATCCCGTTTTCAAGGAACCTTTCTTCTATGTAGATCCCTCCGATGGACGTCAGTATGCAACCGACGGAAAAGTCGTGTGGTCTGTTAACTCAGCATATCACGATCTTAGGATGGGACACAGGGAACCACCTCCTTGTTATGGATACCATGATGAACTGCCAAAATCAATTGATGAACACCTCGATCGTGCTCTTAGAGAGGCTGACGATCTACGTGCTGAACTGTATTTCACCAGACAAGTCGTAGTTAAAAACGAACAAACTATATTTGACTACGAACTAGCCCAGGAAGACAGGAAGTACGCAGAACAATGGGTGGCAGATCAGTTGATCCAGAAGGGTGCTATGACCGAGACCCTGGGGAGATTCTATCAAGATTTGGGAGATGTGCTTCTCGATTAAAGTTAATGATAGTATTTGTATAATTAGCTAACTTTAAGTGATATAGATGCATATCTATATTTCTGTATTTGTAACAAATAGATGAAGTTTAAGCGATAATAAACTTCAAATTTTGACCCAAATTCTTGTCTTGTATTCTTAGATGTCTCAACAAAATAACAATAGCGGTCCAGCTACCTACATTACCAAGGAAAAAGGAAAAGAAATTAATAATAATCCTGAAATAGCTACTCAACAACCAGAATTGCAACAACTGGTCAAACAAAGCATTAAAGAAATGCTTCCTGCCATAATAAAGGAAGTACAAGAAAACATCAAAACTCCAAGCTATGTAACCTCTCATTCAAAAAGAACAGAAAACCCTCCGAAAACCAACACAGAGCAAGTAGCAAGCTCTCGTAGAACTCAAACCTCGAAAAGGTCCAGAACATCAAGCAATAAGTATTCTGGATCTGAAGAATCCTTAAATTTAAGCAGTGAAGACTCTGAAGAAGAAGAGAATGAAACAAAAAGGTATAGACACAAAGGGTGTTCTTATAAAACCTTTCAGGACTGTAAACCTTATGAATTTAAGGGCACCGAAGGCGGTATTGCTACTCTTCACTGGCTAGAGAAGATGGAGTCAGTAATAGCAATTAGCAAGTGTGCTAAGAAAGATCAAGTACTGTATGCTTCAAACTCCTTCAAAAATGAAGCGTTGGAATGGTGGAATTCAATCATTTCTGCCAAAGGGAGGAGAAAGACCAATGCTATGGATTGGAAAGAATTTCGGGCAAAGGTGAAAAAGAAATTTTGCCCCAAGACTGAAAAAGAACAAGCTGAAAGAAAATTTCTGGAGCACCGAATGGTGGGTACCAATGATCGAGAGTATACCACCAAATTTTTTGAATATGCCCGTTTGGCACCTCACCTGGCTAAACCTGAATCAGTTCTCATAACTCGATATATTTATGGCTTAGTTCCAGAGATCCGTGATTTGGTGAAGGTTGTCTCACCAAAAACCATTGAGTCCACCGTAGAATTGACCGGTACCATGACGGCTGGACTAATCAGAAATATAGAGGAAAAGAAGAAAGTCGAATCCTCTATAAAATCAAAACCCGAGGCCAAAAGATTTAGCAAGAACTTTGGGCAAAAGGGGTTACCATTTAACAATCCATCATGCAAAACGTGCGGACGCAGGCATAGTGGAAAGTGTGTTTTTGAAACTCCATTCTGTAATTATTGCAAGGTCTCAGGTCACTCTACTGAGAATTGCTTCAAGAAAAAGGGAATAACTTGTTTTAGTTGTGGAGAGCTGGGGCACATCAGCACTAATTGCCCTAAGTTTGCAAGGACCGGAAGAGCTGGAGGATCAGGAGCCAAGATCACTCCAGAAAACAAAAAGACCGTACGAGCTTTTGTTATGAATGCTAACCAAGCTGAGAGAACTGCCTGGATTACCACCAGAACGAGAGGTAGAATTTCGAATCAACCTTGTACCTGGTGCAACTCCAATTGCCAAATCCCCGTACAGACTGGCACCCACAGAAATGGCAGAACTCAAGAAACAATTGGATGAACTTCTTGAGAAAGGTTTTATACAACCAAGTTCTTCACCCTGGGGAGCTCCAATTCTCTTTGTTAAGAAGAAAGACGGATCAATGCGCATGTGTATTGATTATCGGGAACTGAATAAAGTTACCATCAAAAACCGATACCCGCTTCCACGGATTGACGACTTATTCGATCAACTCCAAGGAGCTTGTCATTTTTCAAAAATCGATCTTCGTTCAGGTTATCATCAGTTGAAAGTGCATGATAACGATATCTCGAAAACTGCATTTCGAACACGGTATGGACATTTCGAGTTCACGGTTATGCCATTTGGACTTACAAATGCTCCTGCCGCATTCATGGATATGATGAATCGTGTCTGCAAACCTTACTTGGATAAGTTTGTCATAGTTTTTATTGATGACATACTTATTTATTCCAAAACCCAAGTTGAACACGAAACTCATCTTCGAACCATACTTGAACTTCTTCGAAAAGAGAAATTATATGCTAAGTTTTCCAAATGCGGATTTTGGTTAACAGAAGTACAATTTCTTGGTCATGTCATCAACATGAACGGAATTCAAGTAGATCCTTCCAAAATTGAAGCTATATCCAAATGGGAAATTCCCAAGTCACCCACCGAAATTCGTAGTTTTCTGGGATTAGCGGGATATTACCGCCGGTTCATTCAAAATTTTTCTCGTATAGCAATCCCACTCACATCCCTAACTCGGAAATCTGTAAAGTACGAATGGGGACCCAAACAATCTGAATCTTTTGAAACTTTGAAACAAAAACTGACAAACGCACCTATCTTATCCTTACCAGATGGTATTGAAGACTTCGTAGTTTACTGTGACGCCTCACATACTGGTTTAGGTTGCGTATTAATGCAACGCAAGAAAGTCATTGCTTATGCATCTCGTCAGTTGAAAATTCATGAGAAAAACTACTCAACCCACGATCTAGAGTTGGGCGCTATAATCTTTGCTTTGAAATTATGGCGACACTATCTCTATGGGATTAAATTCACAATCTACACTGATCATAAAAGTCTCAAGTACATATTTAGCCAGAAGGAGTTAAATATGAGACAAAGAAGATGGATGGAAATCCTGAATGATTATGATTGTGAAATTTGTTATCATGAAGGAAAGGCAAATGTAGTAGCAGATGCCTTGAGCCGAAAAGAAAAAGTCAAGCCAAAGAGAGTACGTTCTCTCAGACTTGAACTACAAATTGATCTTGTAAGTCAGTTGAAAGAGGCACAAGAGTTAGCTTTGAAGGAAGGTAACTTTGAAAAAGAAGGAATGAAAGGAATGCTTGACTTACTGATCAAAGGTGAAGATAATATCCTTCGCATGAATAAACGTATTTGGGTACCAATTACAGGTGATCTTCGAGAGCGAATCCTCGAAGAAGCACACAAGTCCAAATACACCATGCACCCAGGAAGTGATAAAATGTACAAAAACCTCAAAGAAAGTTACTGGTGGATTGGTATGAAAAAGAACATTGCTATCTACGTAGCAAAATGTTTGACTTGTTCCAAAGTCAAAGCCGAACACCAAAAGCCAGCTGGATTATTGCAACAGTTAGAATTACCAGTTTGGAAATGGGAATTGATAACTATGGACTTTATTACCAAACTTCCTCGAACCACTCGTGGAAATAATGCAATCTGGGTTATCATTGACCGTTTAACCAAATCAGCTCACTTTCTATCTATCAAGGACACCATGAGTATGGACAAAATGGCGCAAATTTACGTTAATGAAATTGTAACGTTACATGGTGTGCCTCTATCCATAGTGTCAGATAGAGATAGTCGCTTCACATCTCGATTCTGGCAAAGTTTTCAAACAGCTCTAGGAACTCGATTGAATCTTAGCACTGCTTATCATCCACAAACTGATGGGCAGAGCGAAAGAACCATACAAACCCTAGAAGATATGCTCCGAGCCTGTGTGATAGACTTTGGAGGTAATTGGGATGATCATTTACCTCTAATGGAATTTTCATACAACAATAGTTATCACACAAGTATTCAGGCCGCACCATTTGAAGCATTGTACGGACGGAAATGTCGAACGCCTGTATGTTGGTCAGATATCGGAGAAAATCAACTATCAGGACCAGAGATAGTCCAAGAAACTACCGATAAAATCTTGCAAATACGTGAACGTCTAAAAATGGCTAGAGATCGACAAAAGAGTTATGCAGATAAACGAAGAAAGCCGTTAGAATTCCAAATCGGTGACAAGGTGTTATTAAAAGTTTCACCTTGGAAAGGTGTTATTCGTTTCGGAAAGAAAGGAAAGTTAAGTCCACGTTTTGTTGGACCTTTCAAAATCATTAAACAAATCGGACCTGTTGCCTATCAGCTTGAACTACCAGTAGAGATGGGTGGAGTACACGATGTATTCCATGTATCAAACCTACGTAAGTGTTTAGCTGATGAATCCTTGCTTATGCCTTTACAAGATGTGGAAGTAAATGAAAAGCTCAAATTCATCGAACGCCCGTTACAAATTGAAGACCGACAAATCAAAAAGCTTAAACGAAAGCAATTGGCGTTAGTCAAAATAAGATGGGATTCCAGACGTGGCCCAGAATATACTTGGGAACTTGAGTCAGAAATGTGCAAAAAGTATCCACATCTCTTTCAATGAATCTCGAGGACGAGATTATTCTAAAGGAGGGGAGGATGTAACACCCAAAATAAAAAGAAAATAAAATTCAAAATTTCACTCCCTCGCGGTACGCGAGGGAGATTTTGACAAAACCTCGCGGTACGCGAGGGGACTGCTTATGCGCCAGAAAATCATCTTCTCGCGGTACGCGAGAAGATTTCCAACCAAGCCTCGCGGTACGCGAGGGAATAGTACACGCGTCAGGACCAGAAAACACGTGTCATTCACCCTTGCCACCAGCCGACACGTGTCATGCTGACTCAGCACTGTTCGTGACACCTCATCCTCTCGCGGTACGCGAGAGATTTCCTTGGCCAGTCTCGCGGTACGCGAGAGACTGGAAAATCAGCCTATAAAAGGCCTTCAACGGGATTGAAATTCTGTACAGTTTCCAAACATTCGTTTCACACAAACCCGATCTCTCAAAACTCCACAACGTCCCGAAGCGCTGTTCAAGAATCCTACGAAATCCTGCTCAAGCCGTAGTCCTGTCCAAATCCCGCAAAGTAGGTATCGTTAAAACTATTCATATATATATAGCCGCAATTATATATATATTCTCTCATATATATTCTCGTTAATCGTGTCTTCCCTAGGAAGAAACGTGTTGAGGTTCTGCTCAAATTCCGAAGCCTACAACCCTACCAGCCATCAAAATCAAGGTGAACACGTTTAACGCTTTTCAAACGATAAAACCATTTTATTTACGAAAACGGCATGAAACAAATTAAATACTTTAATCATAAGGGTAATCTACGTGATAGCATTCAGGCCATAAGCATACGTAGATTTGATCAAATGGTATACATGTGACGGGTGAAAGTCCGGTCCGTGGCTGGGTACAGATCATGAAAGGGGGTATCATAAGACTGAGGATATGGTTCCTTAGCAGATTATACGAGGGACGAGTTCCTGAGTATCATATAAGACTAAGAACAAGGTTCTTAGCATCACGACCCTGGGAATAGGCTATCAGTCTGAGACATAGAGCTCAGCCAGTTGACCCCATGGCAGTTAACCCAGTGTATGTAGGTGGTATATATTTCAGGTGAAAAAGACTGCTGAATGTGTAGATTTACCATACAGAAACGTGCTTAAAGGCTTTAATTTGGTTTATGTTAGAAATCATTTTCGTGTCAGTTAAATGTGATTCACCGGCTTTATGCTGATGTTCATTTTCAAAACGTTTTTCACAGGTAGTGAAAGAAATCATTAAATTCAGGGTGGTGCAGTAAAGACAAGATCTTTAGGCATATTTAAATCCCTGTGGCAGACTAATACAAGACCAAATGTTGGAACGGACGTAGATCCTAAACATTTTAAATGGCTTGTATTATGTAAATTAATTCAGCAGATGTACATTATATAATAGACTTTTGAATGTCTATTATCATGAAATGAAAAGGGACGTGGATCCCAAGTTTTGACAAAAAGTACAGAATTAACCCTTGAGGTTATTTACATGACATTTCATTACAAAAAGGGCATCAAGTAAAAACAAAGACTTCCGCTGTCCAAATTTATGGGACCTCATTCAGATACCAGCATTGTCTCGCGACGCCCGGGCAGGGGTAGCCCGGGGTTGTGACAATTTATCCAGATGATTCTGAATCATATTCTTCCTGATCTCCCACAACATCCGATTAGATTAACTTTGACGCCGATGTCCAAGCGTATCTTTACGGATTGCTCTAAAGTGAAACAACAGAATCAAGCTTTGATTCCTATTAATGCTCCATTGTTTGGTCTTAATCAATCCTGATTATGTTGAACCACCAAATGACAACTGGTTTCATCCTGATGAGTTAGGTCAAGGGCAAGGTCAGAATGTTCAACAACAACAACAACAACAACCACAACAACCTATTCCACAAGTTCAAGTTCTACAACAACCTATTCCACAAGTTCAAGTTCTACAACAACCTATTCCACAAGTTCAAGTTCCACAACAAAAAGTTCCCGTACAACAACAAATTCCTATTCAAGAACAAGTTCCAATTCCACAAGCACAGGTTGATATACCTGTTAATGAACCTGTTCTAGAAGAGGTCGTTCATGAACATGAACAAGATCTAGGGATGAATATGGATGACTTTGTTGATGACGCTGTGAACTCGCCCATTCATGAAGCTGAAGTGAATGTGGTGACAGAGAATGAGTCGAGTTCTAGCTCAAGTGATACAATCTTACCTAGATTCTGATAAGTCTAGAGATTTCTCTTCAGATCATTATGAAAGGTTGGCTCGTATACCTTTGGCTAATGCTGGTAAACGCCTTAAATCTACAGCCAAAAGACAACGACGTAAGTCTGTTCGGGATCCTCCTTCCGGATCAGTACTTGGTAAAAGAACATTAGTGGATGAGAGTTCGGATAGTGATTTTAATCCGGATCCTAAAGCTCAAAAGCTTATGGCTGCTTCAATTGCTGCTGCTCAATCTTCACAAGGTGTGGAGGATGCTACTTTTGTTGCTTCCTTGATTGTCACACCTCCACATTCTAAAGATCCATCTCCTGTTCTCACTCCTGTTCCTCCTGTGGTGATTCCTACTCCCAGTACTTTCGTTCCTCAATCTTCAGCTGGTCCTTCTAAGCCTTCTGATTCTGAAAGGATTACTTTCCTTGAATCGCAAGTGCTTGCTTTACAAACCCAGGTGGATACTCTTGTATCTACTGATACTCAACGACAGCTGGTGATTTAGACTCAAGCTACGCAGATTGCTGCTATGCAGGCATTAGTACCCAAGCTTGTTGAGCGTCTTGACGCTCAGGGGGAGTTAAGGATACGTGATGCATGTCATACTAAGTCTATTCAACGACATGATGATGAAGACAATGATCCTTCTTGTAATATTGAGGGTGATCATCAATACGCTGACGTTAATCCTATTTCTAAAGTTCAGGGGGAGTCGACATCACAATCAATTGATGGAAACAAAGATACTTCTGGAGTTAATGACGAAGAAATCTTATTATTAGAGTTCTTTGCTGAGTCTGAGGAGGAAGAAGCTAAAAAGATAGCATGTCTTGATGACATAGATGAATTATTCAATGACATAGAAGATGATGTGTCAGATACTGAAATAGAAGAAGGAGAGATAGTGGAGATAGAGATAGAGAAAAGTCAAGATAAAGTGATTTATGAAGGCTGTGATGGTCTTAATGTCCCTTATAACTTCATCCAAGATGATGTTATTCCTGAGTTTAATTATGAAGGAGCAACAGATTCTATGGACTCATTTGAAGACATCACACTGCCTGAAGATACTACTGATTCTAAGATTGATACTGATGATGAAAACATTCAATCCAAAACAGATGCTGAAGCTAATACTACTCACACTGAGTCTCCAAAGATGAATGAAGAACCCGTGATGTACAGAAATACAGGTATGACCAGAGAACAGTGGAGAGAAGTAGTGAATAGTTGGATGAAGGTGCTACCCAAGTCTCAAGCACAACCTGCTCAGAAAGAATATTATGTGAATAAAGAGAGGTGTGTAGGAAGAATCATAAGCTGGTTTTATGATAATGACATAAAACTATTTGCTATTAAAAGATCTAATGGTGTTCAGTACTTAAAGCCGAGGATCAAGTATTTCAATACCTTGCCAAGGTGTGAAATGAATGGTCTAGCTTCAAAGCCACTTATTAATAGATCTAAGTTTGGAGTAGCTGATGTGATAGCAAATCTGATCAAGAGAGAAGGTGGTTCGGGGAAGTATGAATGGCTAATGCCTCAAAAAGGAAAGAGAGTGAAGAACATAGATCAAAAGACTGCGAAAGTGACCTGGAAGTACAAATTCAAACCAGTACGTGCTGTACAATGGATACCATTGAAGAAGATTCCTCAAGATTTCCTTGGGAATATGAAATGGTGGTATGTTGATGTTAATACTGGTGAAGCAAGGATTGAAGACAAAGATAATAAGGTCATTGTATGTTTCTATGATGCAATGAATCTTATCAATTTTTCAAAGAAAGATCAGAGAACACTGAGAAAGAATGAAATCATGTTCACTGATGAATGAAAAGAACAAGGATTGCAGTACAAGCGAGTGTTGGAGATATGTAGAAGATATGGAGTGCATGCAGGAAGCAGTTTGCCAAATAATTGGAAGAGCTCATCATGAAGACAGAAGACTGAAGATCAAGCTATTGTCAAGGGGGAGTCTGTTAAGACATAGTTTGTAATGACAAAAGCTTTGTAATAGTTTAGATCTAATGTCTTTATTTTTTTGTAATGTATTAATGTTCTAAGTGTTTTTATGCAAGTTGCTAGAGGCGAACTTGTTAAGTTCGCCTAGTCTAACAGAGGCGAACTTGTTAAGTTCGCTTAAGTCTATCTGAGGCCAACTTGTTATGTTCTCTTAGTCTGTTAAGTTCGCCTAATGCAGGTCAGTAGTCTATATATAGATGTTTACAGAGTCAGTTTTGAGAATATGACAGAATAGAACAGAGTTGAACGATTGAGTCTGTAAACTCTATTGATAATTGGAATACAAGTGTGAAGTTCATTTACTTGATTGTCTCTATTGTCTTTTGTGTATGCAATCGTTGATTCGTTGAATTCCGCACTTCGAGTTAACGACACGTCTTATCACGAGAACGATCTGTAGAAGTGCCATGAGGACCTACATATTATTTGTCTTCTTCTAGGGTTGCAATTTTCTCCTCTTGGCACCATATTTGATCCGCTAGGCTATCTGTGCTCTGACCTAGCAGGTCGTGCCTCATCCCGTGCTCCATCCCTTGTCTCATAAACTCTAAGGTTCTCACGTATTGGTGAATGGCATCGAATGGGACTCCCATAGCACTAGTGGGTGCCATGGTATGCCTTACCCTTGGGTTAGGATGATATGGGTCGGGTGCAAGGTAGAGGTCTCTCAGAGAGGATAGTAACTGGTTGTGTAGATGAGGTGCCTAATACGGGTTTCTTGATGGGGGTGATCCAGATGCTCGAAGTCTTGGGCCAGTGTTCCTAATCCAATCTGCTCTTATGTCAAACCTTCGCCTAGCAGCTAGGGGTGTTGGTGACCGATACACTAGTGACCTGATGTCTTCTTCATGATCAGACTCTGCTCCGGGATGGTATACCGAGGAGGGAGGAGAGTAGGAGCCCATGCCTAGCAGGAAAAGGGAAAAAGGTTGTAAGTTGTGATAAAATACTAGATGTTAAATGAATTCAGAGTTTGACTAGTCATAACACCGAGTCTTTACAATAATATTTTAGAAGTAACACTTGACCTATAAGTAGTGTATCCATGAAGAGAATTCCCAGGAAATAGGGGTGGGTCACAAGAGACACACTTAAATACCCTGTCTTTCCTTAGCAAGAACCTCTCATGGGTCAACACAGCCATCATGTATTAATAACACTATTGTTTGGGCTCATGGTCATGATGAGGATCATTGTGGACCGGACCTTGAGGCCCGAAGGTGAGGTTTATTTATTCCAGCGGTTTCTTCTTCTTGGAGGATAAATGGACTTCTTAGTTTAATATTAATAGGCATTAGGCCTAATAGTTTAAATTTTGTTCACAAAAGATTACGGTATCATTTGTGTGCGATTAAAGGTGCATGAAGAATTAGGTGTGTATAAGAGTGTGGTGAAACTTAGGGTAGCACTTAATGAATCAAATAGGTAGCATGTAGATAGCAATGTTTATAAGCACAAGAGTTATCAAATAGTGTGACACATAGGCTATTAGGTATTGTATCATGCGATGTAATTACTTAGAATAACATGTAAAAATATTCGCACAAAGTAGTAATCATGTAGCATTTAGTAATGTGACAAAAAATAGAGCATGTCATTTGATGGGTGTCCTAAGGTTATAGTCTAGGTCAAAAGTGTTTAATAACCTAATTCCCTATAACCAAGGCTCGGATACCAATCTGTCACACCCCAACCGACGGCGGAATACGTTGGTGCGGGACATGTAGACTGTTCATAAACTCATGGTTTACTAAAGTTGAAATAATTAAACAATCCAATTTCATTTCATAGTTCAAGTAATCAATTACAACATTTACAAGAATAAAAAGTACATGAATATCTTTATTAAGTTTAAAACAAGGTCCTCAATCCTAAATGAAAGCAACTTGATCAACTCACACATTCGTACCTAAAACATGATAAAAACGAGGTCAACTAAAAAGTTGGTGAGCATACATAGGTTTTGACACCACAAATAAAGTTCAAATGTTTTATATAATTCATACGATACATGGTATATAAGGCATTATGGAGAATCTATAGTTAAACTATGTGTACAATCAAACCTTGTGACTGAGGCATAACACGCATCTTACCCTAATGTAGAGTCTGTACCAAACACCCTACGTGGGTGGGTTTGTCAGACACAATAGATCTATTAATGTTAACCGTTGGCTTGTACTGAGTTAATAATAGTACGAGTGCCATGTATGTAGTCTTAACTCATAGCATTCAAGCATAAAACACAAATAACACATAGCATCATATTATGGAATTGTGAATGAGTAATTGCAAAGAGTTCAAAGTGTAATCATGTTTCATCCCAAAAAGTGCAAAATGTAAAAAGGGGTTATGTAAAACTTATCTGTAATAATTGTGTAGATAACACGAGCGAATATGTAGTACAAGTGATTCTCAAATCACAAGTTAACCTAGAGTGAAATTGTATGAATGTGAATTAATAACATACACAAAGTCTATGGCAAGGTCTAGGGTTCAACGGGTTTTGAGGTATGTGAATTTGTACAAAAGTTGTGTTATTTCATGTAAAGGATGTAAGTAGGTTGATGTGTGTATGTAATTTCAAAGTGAAAATAATTGTCTTAATTTTTAAATAATTTAAATAGATAAATTCTCTTTGTTTATTTATTTTTGTTATAATAATGTGCTAAACGAAAGTAGTGTAAATATATAGATATATATTTAAGACAAAATATAATTTATAATTTAAACCCTAAATGAACTTTTTAAAGTAACTAGATAATTAATCTAAATAAATAATTTCTTTTTATTTACTATTAAAAATTGTATGTCCTTTTAACTATATGGAGGTGTAAATATATATCTTTAGAAAAGGATTTATTTGATTTAATTAGAGTTTAAACCCTAATATGTATACTTTAAATAAATGATTTATAAAAATTTGTTTCGTGATAATGTGTTTAAAAAAATATCTTGTCACAATTTATATAAAATTAGGTATCTAAAATACTTTGTTTTATTATTAAACTTAAAATATATTTTAAATAATTTTTATATAAAATGAGATTTTAAACAATTAAATTTGTAAAAATGATTGTTTTATGTTAAAGATTGCAAATGATTGTGCAAATTTGTTCTAAATAATGTTAGATTTATAAAACAAAATTTAATAAAATTTTTTGAGCATAAAAAGGCTTTTTAAAAAAATACAGGAAGTTCCCGGGACTCGAGCCCGGGTTGCTTCTAGGGAGCACAAGCGTACAGACCACTAGACTAGTGGTCCACTAGTGTGATTAATCCGATTCGTTTGAATGTAATGTACTAGTTACAAGGGGGTCGGGTTCCAGGCGGCATTTGCGCAAAAAGGTACTGGGAGTGGGTTTCGAACTCATGCCATCTGGTCCGACTGTGCTAGGTCTTAGCCAGTCAGACCAGATGGTTTCGCTGGTCTAATATGGAATCCAAAAATATAAATGCGTTAAATGAATTTGAACCAAAATCCCAATTTGAAACCCGTATGAACAAGTCGCGAATTCAGAATGGAATTGGTTTTAAAATCTTTTGTCACATGAAATTTACAGAGGACTTTCGATCGCTGTGAAATTACGAATCTAAAGACACAAATCTTACTTTCTTTGGTGGAGGGACGAGTGAGAATCGCTAGAATGACAGTGGTGGTGTTCTTAGCACTCGATCGAGGAGTAGACGCGAAATGAGGATCCATAGAGGGTTGACAGAGTTTGTAATGTGTTCTGCGAAGGTGTGAGGGTGGATTGTTGGGGTTGATTTCGCTTTAAAGACTCGATTTGATTCGGGTTTAAGGATGCCGACTGACAGCTATGTTTACGCGTTAATTCGTTCAATTGTGAATGAATTGGGTCGTGTAATAGGGTTAGATGCATGCGAGATTAATCCGTGCGTGATTGACGGGCCTTAATCGTGTTTAATTTCATGATTTGAAGATTGAATAGGCTCGGTTTGACATTGGATATTCAACCCTTTTAAAATTCGAATTTAGCCGCGAATTTGATCGAATTGTAATGTTAGTTTGGTCTGGATATTATCGATTAATGATTTTCCAATATATGGAAGGTTCATATCAGTAGAGTTTGATCGATCAGGGCGTTGGATTTGCACTAACTTGGACTGTTTGACTTTATGAAAGTCATAATAGGTCAAGATGTTGAATGGGGGTAAAAATTGAGGCTAAAAAGGTACAATTTCAAGGGAAAGGGTTCAAATTGGAAGTTAAGGGTCAACTTGTAATGTGTGGGGGTTCAAACTTGATTCCATGGGGTTCAAGACTTATTTTTATTTGTTTTAAACTCTTTTAAATATTTGAAACACTTGGTTTTTATAAAGCTAAGCTTATTTATGATATACTTTATAACTGAATAATTTCCACTTTATGAAACTATAAATAAATAATATATATATATATGTAAAATTTGTGTGAGTAGGCATACATAGTTTATTAAATATGTATATGTTATTACATATGAAAAAATACATATATATGAAAAGGTGTGAGTACAAATTTAGTTTTTTGATTTGTTTATTATAACAAAGCATATATATATATATATATATATATATATATATATATATATATATATATATATATATATATAATGTACATATATTTGTTATTTAAGTCTAACTAGAAAATAATATGTTTACGTAAGGATGAAACTTCAAATTGCTTCGTGTTAAAATAATGATTAATGTTACATATGTTATCGGGCAAAATAGGTTTGAAATAATGTGCCATTATCATATAAAATAATATTAGAAAATCATGGATGTTACAGTATCTCCTAGTTGAGGGAATTTCGTCCTGAAATTGAACTAGTGAAGGTTACTAAATCAGCAAGGATATGGGTTTGGATTCTCAACGAGCTTTGACTGTCGGTTTGAGGAATACACAAGATTCGGGTCTGCTTCTCAAGGTCAGGCACGAATGATGACAGTGGATTTAGTTTTGAAATGAACTTAAGGAGAAAAACTGTTGAATAATAATTTGGATTCTAAAGGTGAAATGCATTACTTGTGATGGATTTGATGGGAAATTGATGATCAGGGTTTGTTTAAGATTTTAGACTAATATGCTCAAGAGTTTTCAGTGGATAAGAGATTTCACAACCATTGGTCTTGGTCAAAACTTCATGTGACACGAACAACGCTACTTCTGATAATATGACAGAGCACTTATATATAGGAAGTACCACCGGCGTATCCACCATACCCCTGTCATATCACATTAGTTTTGTTGTTATATATCACGATATGTTTTAGGTCATAACACATGACATAATTCACTATGTTTTTTCATGCGCTGATTTTTATAATTACGTGTGCACCCGTAATTACTCGAATCGTCGCATGGTCTGTATAGATCCTTCTGTTGTGTGCGGCTCAGGAGAGGGTACTAAATGACTTAAGTGTATTGTTTTCACGTATGGGCTGCTACCAAATAACTGTGTTCCTAGATAGTAAGGCCAGTCAGGAAACTAATGAGTAATAATGTAGTATAACTTAAACTCTCATCGCTTACTCGTGTTTGAACAAGAATACGTCAAACCCCGAGTAGTTTCAAAATGTTATAGCTTCCTCGTGTTTGAACAGGAATACGTCAAACCCCGAGTAGCTTCAATGTGTTATAGTTTTCAACCTCAGTGAACAAAGTGTATGATAATGCTTTGTGTATAATGTCATCACCCAATTGCAACAACTGTAAACAATTTAGTTCCATGTATGATGTAAACACTCGAGTTTCATCTATGATCTAGTGTTATGCACCTTGTAAGCAAATAGGTTTCATGTATGATGTGAATAGTTTAGTACTATGTATATAGTAAACAAATGGGTTTTATGTATAAGGTGAATAAGTTAGTATTTATGTATTTGTATATAAACAAGTTTTCAAGTATATTGTAAGCAATTGGGTATTACGTGTATCGTGAACAACCAAGTTTCATGCGTCATGTAATCATTCTTATATCATGTATATTGTGAATCAACTCAGTATTATGTACGATGTGACCAATCCAACATCATGTATATTACAAACAACATGTATCATGTAAATCAATCTTCTATAATGTATAATGTGAACAACTAAGTTTCATACGCTCAATCTGGTACTATGTATATTGCAAACACTAGTTTTATGTGATCCATCTAGTACCGTGTATTTTGTGAACGTGAATACGTAGTTTATTGAATCTTATGAGTGGCGTATACTAACAAGTTTTGTACGTGATCGAGTGTTGCGGACCAGCGTGTTGTTTGGCGTTCATGTATGTGGGTTGTTAGGTTTTAGTTTTTTAAATTCCAAAAAGTTGTTTCCAAAGGTTTTGGACAATAAACCTCCTGTTCTTCGCAATATCTACTAAAATATTCATCTAAGAAATTTTTTTGAAAATACTCGGTTTTTTTTTAATTTGTGTATTAGAGAAATTGAGAGTATCGGCTCAAGAGTCGGCTGGACTAAAGAGAGAGTCGGCTTGAGAGAATCGACTGAACAAAGAGAGTAGCGACACTCATCTTGAGAAACTCACTTAGAGAGTCGACCAGAGAGGGTCGACCCTCACTCAAGTGAGTCGTAAACTTGCGTTTACTAGAGAATCGGCAGTAAATCAGATAGTGGGCCCGAACAGTCGACCCAATCAAACTAGACCCAACAGCATGGGTCGTGCCTCATCAGGCACGCCCCGTGCCCAAGGTCAGGATACAAGAAAACACATGGGACCCACGCCCCCATGTCCAAGCCAACACGCCCCCGTGCCCATGGTCTAAAACGCCACTTTTGGGAATCCTTATACCAGTTTTAACATTTAGAACAAATTTAAATAAATAAATCAGATTTAATGAGCGGAAGCGGTTTGTACAAGTTAACGGTTCTAAACCAGGATACCGCTAGTGATCTGATTACAAGCTTATAAAGATAAAAGTAAACCAACCATAGAGGGTAAATGTCACACCCTGAAATCCACTGCGGTATACCCGTGGGTCGTGACTGTCAAGGATCATCGGTCCTGGTCATTTCGAACGACCTCTAAATGGTTTTCGAAAAGTCGTTCCGTTTGAACATCATACAAAATAAATAAGTTTAATAGAGTTTAAGAAAATGTGGAAGTAAATTAAATGATTAAAATACATAAGCATAATGTCTTAGGTTCCCATAAACCTAGCTTCTAAATGAAAACTATAGCTTCTAAATGAAAACTATGCAGTGCGACTCCAGTTCGTGTACGCCCTAGTCCCTGTGCAAAGAATTAACGACCTGAGATAAACATGCTTAAAAGTGTCAACATAAAGTTGGTGAGTTCACAGGTTTGAAGTAACATTAATGAAATAAAATAGTGTAACGGTACGTATTTCTACTAATGATTCGATTGTGGATCAGACAATATACAATAATAATATAAGCAATTCACCGAAATCGAAGCTCAACAAAAAGGACGTAGAAACTTGCATTTTGCCTCTAACATGCCCAAAACGCATTGGATTAGGTCAATGATGCACCCGTTAGACCTCCGGTCTAAGTTAGCGCGGCTAACCCGAGTCGGGGTGGTTAAACCCAATAGTACTATTCATGATTACCTCGCTTGGTAATGTAATTAATAGTTCGATTATGAGAGGACTCTCATGTGCGGGAAATGCACCTACTTATATATTAAAGCGAAATTAAGAAGTAAAGTCATACAACTATGAAAATAGGTTTTAGCATGTATCTCCCCCAAAGGAAAAGTAAGTAAAGAGGGGCCGTGAAACTCACCTGGAATGAGGTGATAGTAGAGAGCAAAGTAAATGCAAAACTCCTACTAAACGTCCGACTGGCCGACCTACTCGAGCCCTATAAACATTAAGGTTATAAGGTCTATGAAATGTAAACGTGGTTTATGTAACCACGTTCATCCAAACGATTTAATGTGGAAAGGTGACATTGACGTTTTGACCAGGTTTGACTAGGTTTGACCAATTGTGACACGACGACCCGTTGGTGACATATGGTGAATGTATATACAAGTAACACATAAGTAGAACCTCATGACATGACAAACATATTTAAGTAATTCTCATAAGTGCATGTCATATAATAAGTAACACAATATACCTAGGCTCACGCCATAAGTAGTAACACACATACTTAAGTAATTTGCAAAAGTTCATGTGATATAACAAGTAACACAATATACCTAGGCTCATGTCATAAGTAGTAACACAGATACTTAAGTAATTTTCATAAGTTCATATCATATAACAAGTAACACATTATACATAGGCTCATGTCATAAGTAGTAAACACACATTCATTTGTACATACCCAAATGGGGTTTCACATCACTGCATCAAGATAAGTTATATAATTCATGCTAATATACTAGTCATCTAGTAACATCATGTGCAACACATTAGGACATGCAAAGTAAGGTAGAAATTTGTAACCTAGTTTATGCAACACAAAAGTTTCCTTCTTTGGAAAGCTAGGGTTTTGATACCCTTTTTGTAACATGGTTTGAATAACAAACAACACATGAAATTATCCTATTTTAATGCTACTAGCATGGTTTCATTCATTAACATCCCAAATAAAGCAAACATGTAGTTTTCAAACCAATAAAGATTCCTTTATTAGTAAGGTATATTATCATATAAATCATCTAACCAAGTGTTAATAATATTATTTAACCTACTTTAGATAATTATAGCATGCAAACACAATTTATGTTCCAATAAAGTTTCCTTTTATAGAAAGTTGTCAAATGACCAACTACACATGCGTAACATCAAATAAACTCATAAATCACTTTAATAGATATAAATAAAGCATTATAGCATGTTATTTCCCATAATAGCTCAAAAACACAAAATACAAAACAATAAAGTTTCTATTTAACCCCTTTTTTTCCCAAAATAGCAGCGTACGTAGAAAGATTTGTTCTTTGACTGAAATTTTTAAAAAAATTGCTCCAAGTCCCGACCTCTACAGAGAGAAAAGGTTGGTAAATGAGAGAAAGAGAGGGGGAGAGGAAGAGCCGGCTAGGTTTTAGTCAGCTCCGTCGACCGACCTCCGACGACCTCCTGTCGGTGGGGAGTGTTGGATCTGGTAAAGAGTTTACTTTTTTTAGAGAGAGAGTGAGAGAGAACTTAAACATAGAGAGAGAGAGATGACAAACAGAGACGAGTCGATGTCGTCCCTGTGTTGTGTTCTGTGACGGTGAGGGTTTTGGCGACGACCATGGTTAGGTGGTGGTACTGTGGTGGTGGCGGTGGTGTCGTATGGCGTGCAGCTGGGTGTTTTGTGGTGGTGGTGGTTTTGTGTTTGGGTTGGTGATGTAGAAAATCAAAGCTAAACTAGATTTTTTCAAAAGATAAGAAAACTAAACTAGATAGATTTCAAATGGGTATTCTATTTGAAATCGTTGCGAAGATATTTTTTACACTAGACTAGATACTAATGGTAATATTTTTTTGTCATAAAAAAATTGAATAAATAATGTTTTTAGTGCAACCCATCATGCAAGAATTGGAAACTACCCCTTTCACATTCTTCTAGAAGTTTTTATGTGAATCATATAATCCTAATCTAATAATTTTCATAAATTGAAAAAGTAAATAAAAAGATATATTAGTACCAACTAAATTTTGTTGTATTTATAAATGAACTAGAAACGTTGCACCACGCTCCGCAGAAGGAGGCGGACCATAAACAGTTGAGACGATGATATTAACGTATGAAGAATAAAAAAAAGATAAATAAGTATTAAACAATAGATAGAAAAAAAAAGTATTAAAAATCAAAACTAAAAAAATAAGAATTATGAAAAGAAAAAAAATTGTTTCCAGGTTTTGAACCTGCAACTTACACAACGAAAGTGATTAACAATCAAAGTTATAACTTACAACCACTCCACCAAAATCAGGTTGTGATGTTTTTAAAGAATGAATCAAACTCGAGATTAAAAATCATGTGAAAAATATCATGCAAGACGGTGCGCGATGCGGCACGCTTGCGAAATTCATTACACGTATTGCGGCGGTGATATGAACGTGGTTAAGTACATAAAAAACGTATGAAGTTGTGACGGCTCGGTTCTGGGCAATCATTAGATGGAAAATAGTATTATGTCTCGTACGTTGCGGAGTAAAAAGGACTTAACATTGAAATGACATATTTGTTAAAGAGGTTAGTAACAAAGAAAATAAAATTGTAACATCCCGAAAATCGGCATGTCATTGATTCGGGTTAACGTATATCCCGAACCACTAGCAAACAAAAGGGTTAGCAAGTTTTTAGTGTAAAGTCGGGGTTATCAAACTTAACGAACCCGGTTGGCCATTTTTTACTAAAGTTCGGCATAGAAACGAGTCAAACGGATTAGGAGGGACCCGAAGCGAAGCATCAAGAGGTTTAAAAGCCGCTTTATAACAAACCCTAGGCCATAATCGGCCTAGGCTTGTGCACGGCAGCAGTCTCAAAGGAGGAGGGAGACGTCGGAACCGGAAGGCGAGTTGCGGTGGTTTCGCGGTGGTCTTGAGCGGGAAACTTCCTACGCGACTAAGGTAATCCTCTTTTACGAATTGTACTCATGTTTTGTCTACATTATTGCTAGAAACTCGACTAGGGTTTGGACTTGGGGTTATTACCGGCGATGAAGAAGGGGTAGTGGTGATGCCAGCGCCGGAAGGAGGCGGCCGGTGGTGAGGTAGTAGGGGTGCGCGACAGGGGAGGTGCTCAGCTGAGACGGGAAGTGAACCGGGAGGCGGGCTGCTGTGACGGCGGCGATGGTAGCATACTACGACAGTGTATTGCGGAGATCGACGGTGGTGTTGGGGCTGAAAAACACCACCGTCGATGGTGGCCATAAACGAGGACGACCGAGGCTACAGGTGTGGCAGGGACGGACGACGAACGGGAGACCCGTAGGGTTTGGAGTCTGACAGCGGGTAAGAAGAAGAGCACATGAGAGTTGTAGGGAGCATGCGCGATGGTGAAAGCAGGCCCGACATGGGGCAATGGCAGGGACGGCTGCGTTGGCAGCCGTGGTGGCGCTGCGACGGTGTGACGCGGAGGGGGGCAAGGTGTGAGTCGTGTAGGGTTTGCCGATAAGGAAGACGATGATGGTGCACGATGGTGACGCATGGTGGTTGTGCTTGGTGGTGGCTGGTTAGCGGCACAATATGGTGAGGACGATGGAGATGATGGGGTATGAGGTGGACTCGTACGACGGCAACGGTGAACTCGACTAGGGTTTTTGCATGGCATGCATGCATGGGAACCCGACAGGAGTTTATACGTTTCGCACGGTCTTGATCATGCATACATGGGATGAACCCAGTCCAGGCATTCGGTTTCTATACGGGTCAAGGACGATCTGGTTCGTGTGAGCACGTGGGACTAAGGTTCCGCAGAAAGAAAGGACGAGCTGACGAGACGGCGTTAGAGTTTATATTTTATGCATTAGTAGAACGTATTCTGATCATGTGATCGTACAGGTTCGGGATTTGAGCGAGTGGCCGGGGTGCAGAGCAAGGATTGGAGTTCAGCGTAACCTGTGAATTTCTAATCCCCCACTTCTTTAATGTTTTAATGTTTTTGGGGCTATCGTACATACTTAAGAGAAAAGCTTAATCTAATTAACGTGCTAAGAGTTTCGGATTTTAATCCGACGTGTTTATGAAATTAAATGAGTATTAAGGACTCGTAGGGTCTATGGTGTGTCCATGGGAATGTGCTAGTGAGAGATATGAGTCATTAACTTGTGACGTGTTAAGGGTTAATCGAGGAGAGTCGGGCCTTAAGCTAAATGCTTATGATTTTATGTGGGATATATGCATTGTTTTAATGTTATGTGTAAGGTGCATGTGTGATTAACGAGTCATATAAAGATAGTGTGATATTTTATGTCATTATTTATGTTGCGTGCTTTGTGTTGTTGTCCTTGTGGCACGGCGGGTATTGTGTTTGCATCGTTATCTTTATGACATGACAAACGGGATTTGTGAAGGACTAGGTCCTTCGGGAGGTCACCAAAGGTGACGATGTCCAATAGGACAGTGATGAGCTCATGGTGTGTCGACGTAGGTGCAGTGATAAGGTATGTGTTTGCATGCTTAAATATGTGTTAATTTGTTTGCAAGTGATAAGTTATAGTTATTGTGTGTGAGATAGTATTAATGTGATGTGTGGATGATATTTATGTGGCAAGAAGAGTTAGATTGATCTTTGTGTCCGGATTTTGATGCGGTGTTAATAATTGTTGTGTCAGTTGATTGGTAAGAGCCTTAGTAAAGGCTGAATAAGACGCGGTCTAGGGAATTGTTGTGTTAATCAAGAGTCAAGTGATAGGTGTACTAGAGTATGAGTTATTAGTGTAGTAAATTCGGTTTATGTCAATGAGACTGCGGGATTAATATTATTATGGGATGAGTCTCGGGTGATGAACGGTTATAGGATATCGGGTGGTAATAGGAGGTTATCTATTTGTTAATGAATTGAGAAATTATTTTCTAAGGACCGAAGGTCCTGAATAAACTTTAAATAACTATCGTTACGATTTGGCTTTTAATTAAATTAAACTATTAGAACTCACTCAGCGTAGCTGACTTTGTATGTACGTTAAATTGTGGTGCAGGTGGACTTTGGAGTTGACGTATTTTGGCTTGGGAACGGGGCTACTCGGATTGGTGTGCAAACATTCGTGAGGTAACTTAATGACATTAAATAGTAATTAATGTTCTTAGAAAGACTTCCGCTGTAGTTTGATTAATAATAAATGTGTTTTAAATGAGAATGACCCATTATGAGAACCAACTGTAGGATACCCGGGTTGGGGTCTTACAAAAATAATTTTTATAAACAAAACAAAAAAGTATTTTAAAATAAAAAATATAAAAAAAAGTAAAAGAAAAAAATTAAAGAAAGAAAATAAAATCATACAAAAAAAAGTAAAAGGAAAAAAATAAATATAAAAAAAGTAAAAGCAAAAAACGTGAAGAAGAAAAAATGCGGGTGTAGCTTTCGAACCCACGTTTATGTGATGAAAACGTGAAGAAGAAAAATGCGGGAAGAAGCATTTAACCAAGCCTACCAAGAACCACTTTGGTAATAATTGTGAGAACATAATATTTAAATAGATAAAAGTGATAAAAGACTATCATTGATAATATTAACGAGTGTTAGTATAATTGGTTCTTTCAAATGATAATGAAGAAAAAAGCATTGCGGGCCGTAGAAGCGTAAAAAAAATAACGCCGAAACGTTGTTGCAAACCCGCATGCTGTTATGGCGTACTAAACCGCTGAAAAATGAACATTTGAAACGTAACGTCCATCGAAACGTAGATAAACATAACTACGACGCAACAGTATATTCGAAATTACAAAGAAGCTATGTTGTTGTAAAAACGTTTCCGACATTTAAAAAAGTATTTAATAAACTAAAAAAATAATTTAATGAAAAGATAAAAACGTATAAAACTTAGAGAGATTTAGGTAAGTTAAAGAAAGAAGTAAAAAAAATAAATAAAAAAACGTAAAAAGAAAGTAAAAAAAAGGTAGAAAAACAAAGTAAAAAAATACTTAAAAAAATTGTCATTGAATAGGCTGACACGAACCACGTGAGTTTATTGCTTCTTGCCTACCAACAAACCAATGAGTCTAGTTTGTTAAGAAGAATGTGCAGGTTTATATATATACAAATAAAATAAGATCAATTTAAAAAAAGAAGGAATAGTATAGGTGTATTCCACCTAATACATAAATTCTTTCGATTTTAGTAATCGTAAGTAATTGAATGTAAAGTTTAGATACTAGATTAAAGATCAATTTTAAGGAATGGTGTCAGCTACATGATAACTGGTCATGGTTTTATTTTTCTTTTTTTTTATTTCTTTCTATATAAAAAAGAATTAATTACACGGATGGTCCCTGTGGTTTATATGGATTTCATTTATGACCCCTACAAATCAGAAACTATAAGTTTGGACCAATAGTTTGCACGTTTGTAACATAAATGACCCCTGAAGTGAATGTCAGTTAAGTTTTTCGGTTAAGTGCATGTAAAATAACTAAAATACCCTTTACATAATAAAACAATAAAAACAACAAAGAATTGACTCATTAAAAAAAGTGGGATCCACCAAAATCCACCCACTTCATTTTCTTCGAATCAAAACCACCTTTACCATCAAACCCTAACTTCCACTCCTCCTCTCACCACCACCTGCTAAGAAAATTGCACCAGACAAGAAAATTGCACAAAGGAAATAATCCTTTTTTTCATTTTTTGCTCGTGAGTGGAGAGAAGAAAACAAACCAGAAACAAACAACTCAATTTTATTTTTCGCTCTCCCAAACACGCACACATTTGATCGGAGACAACGAACTGGATTTTCAGATTATTGAAGACCTAAGGTGAATTATGCACATCGTATCGCCGGAGATTAACTGATGGACGACGTCGTTGTTCGATTAGTGGAGATATGGACTTCGATAGTGGAATTTCGATGTCACGATATCTGGTGACTGCCGGAGTGTCTTCGTCTCTGTCTCCACCGTTGGATGAAGGTATGAGAGTGGGTAATGAGAGAGTAATGAAAGGCCTGCATCGAATGAATGAATGTTAGGGCCCAGCATATGCTCAATTCAAATCCCCCCAAAATTATTTGCTTCTCTGTCTCATTTCATATTTAATGAACTCTTTTTGTTAAATTCGTTGAACATGCTATTGTTAAATTCATCTAAGTGTAAATTGTGTTTTAGGTTTAAATTGACGATGAATGGCAGATTCGTATGGTGGTTTGATCGGTGGTGGAAGAAGATGAAGTGGTGGTGGCCGGTGGTGGTGGTGAGAAGAGGAGTGGAAGCTAGGGTTTGGTGGGAGAGGTGGTTTTGATTTGAAGAAGATGAAATGGGTGGATTTTGGTGGGTAGCACTTTTTTTAACAAGCCAATTCTTTTTTGTTTTTATTATTTTATTATGTAAAAAGTATTTTAGTAATTTCACATGCACTTAACTGACATCCACTTCAGGGATCATTTATATTATAAACATGCAAACTATTGGTCCAAACCTGTAGTTTCTGATTCCTAAATGAAATCCGTGTAAACCACAGGGTCATCCGTGTAATTAATTCTATAAAAAATGGTACATTCGGTAATAGTCCAAGGACCTCTTACATGTAAGACGCACGTTACGTGTTCAATCCCCTTTACGCTGCTTTTTGAAATCTTTTTCCAAGCAATTTTTTTATTTTATATTTCTATTTTTTTCTCAAGCAAATTTTTAGTATTTTTATCTTTTCTTATTCTTTTATCTTTATAGTTAATTTTTTTTATCTTCAGAATGTTTATGATATAAATTTACTTTTAAAATGAGTTTTCGTGTCGAATCCGATTTTAGGTTCGTTAACTTTTTTAGTTTTTCTTTTCTTCGGTTTTAGCGACGTTTTCACTTTAATTTTTTGTTTTGCGTTATTAAGCGATGGTGTGGCATGGATTTTCACAGGTTTGTCTTTTACTAACGTTTGCGTTTACGTTTTTTTTTAAACTGGTCCGCCGGATTAGTTCTTAGTTATGCTTTTTAGCATTACTTTTTCTTCTGCGTTCAATTTTTGTAAAAACCGGCCCACCTCGTCGCGAAGCGAGGGCTGTGAACATCTAGTTTAAATAAAAATAACAAATTTATATATAGATATGAATTATAATATAAAATTAAAACATTTAACACTATCTAATATTAACAAATTTATTTTAAATATTTATGACATCCGGTTTTTAAACCGGTTCAACCAGTGAACTCATAAAACGTACGGTTATCTGATCCGGTTTCGAAAACTATTACTCGGATAAAATATTGAAACCTATGCTAAAGAGAAACAGCAACCTCACACTAGGTTTTGTATTTACTGGTCGAGAAATATGATTCCCAAATCGTAGAACCAGAGGTATCCACAATGGCTGCTCAGGCTGTGGAGGGTGCAGCGGTGACGGCTCTGCGATCCGTTTTCCTCCGTGTCCGTCAGGCGGCAGAGAAATCCGGGAGGCATGCTGATGATGTGCGGGTGGTGGCAGTGAGCAAGACCAAACCTGTGTCTCTCATCCGCCAAGTCTACGACGCCGGACACCGCTGTTTTGGGGAAAATTATGTCCAAGAATTCATCGAAAAGGCTCCACAGGTCCATTTTTTAATCTCTATTTTGCTTATAATATCAATAGTCTGTCTGCGTTGATGAAATCGAGTGATTTTTGCAGCTTCCCCAAGACATTGACTGGCACTTTATTGGGCATTTACAGAGCAATAAAGCAAAATCCCTAATTGGTAATCATCCATTATTCTTTTTAGAATGAAGAGTTGCATAAATACAATTAGCTTTCTCTAATATCTAGCTAGAATGTTAAAAGGGTGTAGTGGTAATTAGGTAGGAGTTAGAGTGGTGATCTCACCCCAACCAAAGGTTGTGGGTTTGACTCTTGGTGGTGACAGTTTCATCCTATAAGGTGTTGCCCATTCTATCCTAGATAATCCAGGTGTTGCTATTCAAAAAAAGAAAAAAAAAGCTTGAATGTTAAAAGAAAAAGAAAAGAAACCTAAGTTGAAGCCTGGGACTCTCATATTTACGGGGCGAATTTAACTTTGTTTAATTTTCATATTTTGACAAGAAAAAAAACTAGTATGCTCGAAGGGTTTCGTTTTCGCTAAAACTCACTCCAATCTAGTATGCGTGATTATGTCTTTTAGAAGTTGTATAAAAAATATTCGTGCGTGTTAGGATCCTAAACTATGGTCCCTTCTTTCTAATCGCACATAAACATGAGTTTTGAGGAATACCTCCCCTCAACTCTTTTCTTATTTATCAAATTGAAATTGCGTATTTACAAACACCTTGACTCGATGTATATATACTGCTTCTAATCCTACACACGCTAAAAAAAATTGATGTTGAGTGGGTTAATCTACAAGAAAGTAGAAGGGAAACCAAATCTGGGACAATTTCTTGGCATAAGTTTGAAAATGAATTACAATGTTTTATATAAAATTTAACCCTGGACTACATGCACTTTATTAGGGATCATGCAAACATGGGTGAGGGGTTATTCCCCACTACTTCTACTCCTAGAATGCAGCTAAAATACTCCATATGACTTGACTGGGTCATGAGTTTGCCCCACTGGAATCTGGGTCGCAACCGGGTCATGGACCTTTGCAACTTGATGGGCCTGCTGGGTCAGTGATAATGGATCTGTGATCGTAACAATGCTCTCCCCTTGACAATGGACCTTGTCCTCAAGGTCAGAAACGGTAGCGGGTGGAGCAAGCAGGGAGGACGGCGGAGTACCTTGCAATGTGACGGTGGAGTTTTTGAGGATAAACGAGATGGAAGGGACGTAGAAGTCGGCGATGAGAGGGCCCAAGGAATGCAGCCATTGAAATCCCAATATGACTTCAAAGCCCGTGAAATGATAACAAAAATAAAGGGACGTGGAAGGAGGCTTTGTGCAAAGCGATAGGTACTGCTGGGCATAAACCTTTGCAAAGGAGTGGCTCCCTGTTGCCGAAGAGAACAGGGAAGGGTGTAGTGGATTGCACCGGCAGGTTCAAAAGAGAGGCGATATTGGTTGGATTAAGTTGTGAGATCTCCCCGAGTCAACGAGGATGTGAACTGGACGGTGGTGGATAAAACCGGTAAGGCGAAGGGTGGTAGTTGGTGCGATTCCAAAAAATGTGGCCGGGGAAAGGGACAAGAAGTGGTGAAGGTTTTGTGGGGTCTCATGAAGGTCGATGAGGGGGGGGGGGACAGGCTGGGTGTGGCTGAGTTATCAGCGATGAGTAAAAATTGTGGTGGGTAGCATTTATGACCGGGTGGTACTTAGCGGGCCAACGAAAACACAAACCCGTGGCTCGGCATTGTTGAAGCTGGACATCGGACAATAGGGAGCTGGCAAGAGAGGAGGCTGTGAGATAGGCGGTTGAAGCAAGGAAGGGGTGGGGGAAACGGCTGAAAAAAGTGGAAGAGATAGAGGGAGGCTATGTGGTAGAAGAGGTTTTATCCTCAATTAGTTTGGCAAGGCCAACCACCTCTTGGAAGGTGACGGGTTTAAGAACAAAGAGTTTTTGTTGGATGTCCTAACAAGGCTGGAGAGGAAACAATTGTGCAAGGCGTCCGGCGGTAAGCCAAGGATGCAGTTGCTAATCCTTTCGAACACCGTTAGGTGGTCTGGGTTAAGTTAAACAAAGAAGCTTGGTGGTTGGCGAAGGAGGAAGGGCCGAAGCGGGACTCAAGAGCCTTAGTAAAGGCGTCCCAAGTGGTGACTAACCCGTCGTTGTGGAGATATTTGTACGCCAACTAATGGCACCCCTGGACAAACTAAATGAGACCATGGCTAACCGTTGACGGTGTTTGATTTTATAGAAGGTGTAGTATTGTTCTGCTTGGAACAACCAATCCAAGGGGTTGGAGCCATAAAAGGTTGCTAGGGTAAGCTTGGGAGAGCGGACGTCCAGACCATGTGCGGGTGGGGTTTTGGGGACGGATGAAGGGGATTCGGGTTTAGCGATATGGTTTAGTTCAAACTGGGCAGCGAGTTGGGAGATAAGGATGTCGAGTTTCGAGGATTGTTCTTTCATGGCGGCTGAATTGGTGGACAGGGTATCGGCCATGGCAGCCAAAAGCTCGTCGATGGACCGTGGATCATGTCGAGGAAGCATAGTGAGTTGAGAATGAAAGCACCAATTGATATGAACCCTTTTGAGTTGGATAATCTCCAAGAAATAGAAGAAGGGAAACCAAATATGGGACAATTTTCTGTGCATAACTTTGGAAAGGAATTACAATGCTTTAATGAGTTGTTTGGTTTGGGATTACTTTTCAAACCTACTTATTGACTTATTACCTTCTCCAAGAAGTCAATAAGTCAAAAGTTTGTTTGGGTAAGGGTGAAATAGTTGGTTTTTAAAGGGTGGAAAAGTTATAAGTTAAAAGTAAATGAGGACTTTTCCAAAAAAGTTATAAGTTGTTTTCAATAAATAAACTTTAACCCTAGACTACATGCACTTTATTAGGGATCATGCAAACATGGATGAGGGGCTATTCCCCACTACTTCTACTCCTAGAATGCAGCAAAAATACTCCACGTGACTTGATTGGGTCATGGGTTTGCCGGGCACTGGAATCTGGGTCACAACTGGGTCATGACTCATGGACCTTTGCAACTTGACGGGACTGTTGGGTCATGAACTGCTGGCCTGCTGGGTCAGTGGTAATGGATCTGTGATCGTAACAAAAATCAACTCCAATTATAATTCCTACAAATCAGGAATTTAAATAAAGTCCAAGTCTAATTGCTTTGACTTTCTAAACAAAGCAGAATAACCGACTCAAACAGAACAAAAATATCTGACAGATTCTAATAAAATTGACCTGGACCCCGACTTTGACCTGCACGGGAATTAGCGCACCTTAAAAAAAGAAATGTTCTTTCTACGAAAAGGGTCCTGAGCTGACTCCCGATTCTAGAATCTCTTCTAGACCCCAAAAAGGTTGAGCCAACCCTATTGAAAATATTATTGGGTTTGTTTGGATGAGTTTTGAAAGGGATCATTGCTACTTAAAGATCAATAATTAGATAAGTAAGTTCAATTTAAGTTTCTCTCAATCTGAAGATTTTGACCTTATATAATTAGAAAACCATTATCCTAATTGATTTTAAGCAAACAAATAGCAATTATATGTTTAAGTGCACATTGAAGCACCGCTATTGTATTCCCATCCTATAGCAGTGGATTTGAGCTCCTAACTTATTCACTTCTGTAATTCATGCTGATCCCTCCAAAGCTATATCATGGCAATTGGTATCTATGAACTTGTGTAAATCTCTCTTATTGTGTATTTGGTAAGTTTTAATGTGAATTTGCTCGGATTGGATGTGCTGACAATCATATACGCTTAAGGCGTTTATAGAGGTCATCTTTACCACAGTTCGGTGTACTCTTTTTGACAGTTTGTTTTCTTGTATTCCAGCTGCTGTTCCAAATCTGTCAATGGTACAAGGTGTAGATAATGAGAAGGTAGTGTTTTAGACTAGTTCCACTGTTTTTAGCATATAAGTGACACGTGATTAAAATCTTACAACCATTTTGTTTTGTTTTTAGTAGAATTCTACTAACTCACATTGACCAATGTGTGGCCATGGCTTTTGGACTCGCAGATTGCAAATCACCTTGATCGTGCAGTTTCAAGCATTGGCAGAAAGCCTTTGCCAGTTATGGTCCAAGTTAATACCAGTGAAGAGATATGTAGGTGTAGAACAGCCATATATACATATACACTATGTTGTCAAGGCACGCCTAGGCGTAGAAGAGCGACGAGGCGCAAGTTTAGCGCCTGGTGGAAACCTAGGCGCAATTTGGGGCTTTTCTTGTAAAAGAGAGCTAAGGCAAGTGCCTAGGCGTGCTTTCCGGCCAGATTCTGGCTAAAAAGTCGCCGGAACTTGCTAAAAGTCACCGAAACTTGTCTAAAACCCCTAATCAAGCCTGAAATCACCTTAAAAAAAGACTAACTAGCCCTAAACAAGCTTAAAACAAGTTTAAAACCCCTAAAAATGATATTCTTACACTATGCGCCTAGCTTAAAAAAGCCCTCGCTTTTTTTGCGCCTTGCAACTAGGCTCTAGGCTCGGCCTTTGCGCCTTGAGTGCGCCTATGCGCCTTGACAACTCTGCATACATAAAATACACATACATATGTATTTCTGTTTCTTTTTCCATTTAACTATTGTGACCACACTTGGGTTGACTAAAACCAGTTATTGTGAGACTATTGCAGCAAAATCTGGTATTGAACCAGCAAATTGTATAGAGCTTGTGAAGCATGTTAAGTTTAATTGCCCAAACCTCCTGTTTTCTGGCTTAATGACTATTGGAATGCCGGATTACACATCCACTCCAGAGAATTTCAAGGTAAATCTCTCACCTTTAATAAAGCATTGCCTTCCGTTCTGCCTCACATTCTTGTTTTTATACACACTTGAGGTATCTGCATTTTGTTTTGGATTTTACAGGCTCTATCGAGGTGTAGAGTTGAGATCTGCAAGGAACTTGGGATGCCTGAAAAGCAGTGTGAACTGTCAATGGGCATGTCTGGTGACTTTGAACTAGCGGTACATTTTCTGTACAACTTGGGTTGGCTTGACCCGCAACACTTTTTTTCTAAATATTTTTTCCATCATTTTATAACTAATTAGCGTGTCACGTACTATTACAAAGTATATATGATTCAATAATAATACTCCCAAGTGCTTTTGAATAAAATGATTTTGAAGGTTCTACACCTCGGGATACATTCAACCCATTTGACCTAATTCCTTGTTAACATAACTCAAATTGACTTGTTCATAAGTAAATGGGCTGAAGCTGCCACTCCACCTCCCTGAATCTCAGGTTGCAAGTTCAAACCTTTTAATAAATATTAATTAGTGAATGAACTTGTTGTAGACTGTTTTAGAGAAAAGGTCTTGTACTCTTGCACTTTAGTTTTGATGTAAGTCTTCATCTTGTCACGCCTTGATTAATAAGTTATCGACGTATTTGCAGATTGAAATGGGCAGCACGAATGTAAGAATAGGATCAACCATTTTTGGTCCAAGGGATTATTCACAGAAACAGCAGCAACAATAAGTGTGTTGATTCCACTGTCAGGGTTACATAATATCGTCTTTAAGGACGTTACAAAATACGTTGTATTTTATTATTTGTGTGATCAGGTTGATGTATAAAAAGTTGTATGTAATTTATGTATTACTAATACCTTAAAGTAGATGGACGGTGTCCAATAACAAATTTTTTTTTTCAAACCCCTTAACTTTTTATATTTTTCAATTAATACCCTTTAACTTTTAAAACTTTTAGTTATACCTCTCGAGTTTATAAAGTATGACTCAACTTTCTAAACTTTTAAGTTTAAACATGTACTATATATAAGATACGTTTTTTTAACTAATTATCCAAATTTCTTAAACTTATAATATGTAATATGCGTTTTTAACTCATTATTATTTTACTGATTTTATTCTTCTACAATAGCCCAGATAAACCCGTCAACGCGTATTCGAGTGTAGGGTGTGATAACCAGGTTTTTTGTTTTTTACTTTTACTTTTTTTATATTTGTTTGTAAAAAAATATATTTCTAATTTGTTCATTTACAACCTCCAGGTTTCTAAAGTTCCAGATTTATCCACTATAGTATCGTCGGTTATATCGACTAACAGTGGCGTGCTGACACCATGAAGAATGAGACTGACAACGACTAAAAAACATCGGTACCGTTATATAACTATCTTTTATCTATGTTTCGATATCCACAACCGACTCGCATAAACTTAACGCGTTTTTTATGTATTTAACTACGATTTTTTTTGTGCTTAGCCACGTTAGTGATACCGCCTAAACATAATAAGGTCAACTTCACGCCGTGAAGCGTGGGACAAATTTTCTAGTTGAAAATATAAATCTTGTTTTTATAGCTATATTTGTATAGTTTTTGTCGTTTTGCTCCAAATCTTGTTTTTATAGTAACGTTTTCAAAATGGAAAAGTTTGCTCTCGAGGCCACCCCTCTCAAAACCGATGTTTTTAGAACTGGATTGGATGTCGAACAGGTCTTCTTACCGATCCACTGGTCGGACCGGATTTAAAAACCAGATGACGTCATAAATCTATACTATATAATAAATAAAGGTTTTAGTGGGCACCTATCACTCTTCTATGCACGCTCATCATTTTTTTCTGCCTATCTCTCCTATTAATTAAATAAATTTTTTTAATTATTTTTTTTTTTATTTTTTTCCTGCCTCTCTCATATTAAATAATAATGATTTCTATAATTATTTTTATAAAACGTTTTTCATTTAAAAAAATAGATTTGTTAATAGAACATTTTTAGAAATTGAACATTTATTTCATTTTTTTATAAAACATTTTAAAAGATAACTATATAACGTTTTCTAAATTTGTATTAAAAAACTATGTAATATGTAATTTTTTATTACTAAGTGTATAATATCGTATTTATTCAACCAGTGTAATAAACGAGTTTCTAAACTAGTATTATATAAATAAATCAATCCAAATAACCATTAATCCTTAAAAAACCACCAACAAGTCAATTCCAATAATCTTAAACTAAAAAATTAGCTACGAAATACAATTACAAGAGACTTAAAAAAGAGAAGAAAAAAATAGCCAACCGGTCCGACCACCTGGTCGCTGCAAGACCGTTTCAACACACCTAATCGGACCGGCCAAGCCTCCGATTCCTGGTTCGGTTGGTCAGGTTCGAGTTTCAAAACACTGTTCAAAACATATTATTAAACCATGTCATTGAAATACCTAACAATTTTCAATGAATAGTTATATTATGTTATGAAACCCAAGTCATTCTTTCTAGAGTAAATTACAGAAATTGTCCTTTAGTTGTGCATCAAATTGTACTTTACGTCCTTTGTATTCAATAATTACAGAGATTGTAATTTTTTGAAAAATTTTTGCACATCATTTGTCCTTTATACTAACCGGTGTTATCTTTTTTCTGTTAAGTTTAAACATGTGCCTCGTATATGAGGGTATAATAGACTTTTTACCCCCAGTTCTCTACTAACCATTTGCTTCAGTTGGCCGGAACCGGGTTCGGGTCGGGTCGCACGGTGTCTGTTTTCCGACAACTTGTCGGCCCAGAGTTCTTTGATTTTAAACCGACCGAAGTTGCTTAACCCGTTGATAATTTTGCCTCTA
Source organism: Smallanthus sonchifolius (assembly GCA_023525975.1). Classification (NCBI taxonomy): domain Eukaryota; kingdom Viridiplantae; phylum Streptophyta; class Magnoliopsida; order Asterales; family Asteraceae; genus Smallanthus; species Smallanthus sonchifolius. Next base: position 27,425,629 of record CM042043.1, read on the forward strand.
CCGGAGCGCCGCCAACTTTGTTTCAGAAACAAGCTTTGAGGAGAAGTTTGAGTGACGCCGTCGACAGTGGTGGTGGTGGGGATTTGGGATTTTTGGGTGGATAGATGAGTGATAAGAAGAGGAGGATGAGTCGGGGAAGTTGGAATGATATTGGTAATTTGAGTTTGGATGGGTCTGGTTTGAATTATAATTCTAATGAGTTTACTGTGAATACCACCGATAATTTTGGGGAAGATGGGGTTAAGTGTAAGACCCTAACCCGGGCATCCTACAATTGGTTCTCATAACGGATCATTCTCTTTAAAAACACATTTATTACTAATCAAACTACAACGAAAGTCTTTCTAAATTCTTTTATTAGCATTTAATGATATTAACTTACCTCACGAATGTCTTTCTAAATTACCCATCCGAGTAACACCGCTCCCAAGCCAAGACACGTCAACGCTACGCTTACCCAGGGGCGAAGGTTACAAGGGGTCAGGGGTGGCCCCTGCCCCCGCCGTTTTTTCCGTTGGTAATGTAAATTTTCGCGGTTTCGTCCAAAAAATTTTATACGTATTGAGCCGGCCCTCCCTGATTTTTTTCTCTAAAGAATTCTTGGCCCCCTCTGATTTTTATCCCTAAAAACTTCAGTTCAATGCTCTCTGATTGATTCGATAAGATATGAGTACGAAATTAAAAAATAAAAAAATAGATTGTGCATTTAAAAAATAAAAATGTAAGTTTAGGGGGGGAATGAAAAATTCAAATTAATTACCCTAACAATCTAATATCATTTGCCTCCTGAGTCAAATTAATCGACCGGTCCCGTATTCCCCCATCCCTAAATCACTGAAGATGAACTGCTCTGCTCCCTAATCGCCGCTGCTCGACAGTCGCCGTCGCTCGCCTCTGCTCGCCTCCTCCTCTCCTACCGCAGTGGTGTTCCTTGTTCAGTTGTTCGGCTGTTGAACATGGGCGAAGGGTAGAATTCACTCAATTAAGCAATTCTTGATTTCTTGTTAGTTTGTTAGTTGTTACTAGTATTATTATATATTATTGATGAATGATTTCTTGATTTCTTAAATATTAGGGTTAGAAAATTAGGGATATATTATTAATGCAAGTGATTTTTTATTATTGGTTTAACCTAAAGCGATGTGTGCATCGCTGACCGTTATGTAGTGAATCATCTATAGATAAAACCTCTTTATCTGTAAATTTGTGTTTTATGATGTTGGTCTTTGGGTTCGGTTGATATTTGAGGCCGTGATGTATGTATCATAACTCATTCAATCTATCATGTTTGCTAAAGTGGTGATTGATGAGAAATAGTTTTGCAAATATTGCATTTATCTGCTTTAATTGATTTTGAGGTTTAATATTGAAGTTATATGTAGCGATAAATATTTTGGTTTTGCCCTTGCTATTTAGGCTACATTGGAGCTTCTAGAGCATATGGGAGCTGCAACACGAACAAGAGTCAAGAATGTGTATGACATATGGATGAAGAAGGATCCAGCAGTTACAACATAGAGAGGATTTTTCTTCCAGGTACTTACCGTTTCTCTCGCATCATCATAGATAATTAGATATTTAGAGTTATTTATTGTTGATTTGTTTGACCCGACCCGAATTGAATGCCGACCAGAACATATAACCCGAAACATAGCGATAGTAAAAAAAATTTGGGTCTCGTGACTTTGGGCCCCCCGCTACTTATTTTTTCAAGCTCTGCCACTGCGTTTACGTGCAAAACAATCTAACGTACATACAAAGTCAACTATGCTAAGTGAGTTCTAATAGTTTAATTTGAGCAAAAACTATCACGTCATATTCATTAATTTATCTCACCCAGGACCCTCCGGTCCTTAGCAGAATAGTTTTATGGTTTATTAACGAATAGTTAACCCCTTGTTATCCCACGACATCCTGTTGGATATATGATGTCCGATCGTCAATTAAGTCAACGTTACTATTAAGGTACGATCCAAAGAGTTACACATTGGACAACGAACAAAATATATAATATTTAATTGTTAAATATTATTCACGAAATACGGAAACAATAAATGGTGAGTAAATATTTAGAGAAATATTTCTTGGAGATTAGAATAATTAATTATCTGATTAATTAATTATTTGTGGAGAATGAATGTTTAATCAGTTAAACATTTAAGGATTATGTTTTTACTAATTATATGTAATTAGTAATTACAAGGGTTTAATAATTAAAGGTTAATTATTACTGGGGTATTAACTGTTAATACCATGGGGACCAGTGTGTAAATATAATGTCTATAAATGTAACACTATAATTAAACCTAAACCCTAATCCCATTCCATCCAAAATAAGCGCCCCCACCCCTCCCCTTGGGTTCGGCCGAACACCTCCACCGCCGCCGTCCGTCACCGCCGTGAAGCGGCCTTTATCGTCGGACCACCGTCGCGCGCCACCTCCGTGGCCGGGTTCTCACTTGCGCAACCGTGTGACGTTTTCTTGCAGTTTTTCATGTACGTGACGTTCGTTGAACTAAAGTGTTACAGCTCTGGTTATCGTCATAGGTATAAATCTAAACACCATATGGTTGGTTATTTAATATTGTTTATACGCATGTAATCAGATCACTGAAAGGAATCCAAATCTGATCTGGCAATGGTATTAATAAATCGCTTCCGCTAAAATATATATCTGATTTATTTATTTAAAAGGGTTTTAAATAATTAATGTTTTAAAAGTTAAAACCGGTACCATGATTCCCAACAGTGGTATCAGAGCCACCTTTACGCACGTTTAGACATATTTATTTTTTATAAATATCGATCTATTGTTTTATTTGTCAAAACTTTTGTTTGACAAAAGATCGAGCCTTTTGCGTTTGTTGTGATTGTGTTGAATGAATCGAGCACTAGAGACATGTGGTTGTGTTGTTTGTTGATTGGTTGTTATCTTCGTATTTTTATGGGTTATTTGAAACCCCGATGTAATAGTTAGGGTTTTATTTATTTATTTATTTTTAGTGTATTTGTAAATAAATATTATAACCATAAAGAGACGAAGACTTGAAGACCAAGGCGGACAAAGACATGTTTAAAGATGGAGATCTTGGACTAAGTGAGAGATAGCAGATTTATTGTTTTGTTATCCCTTAGACCGGTCCGGTTGTTCGTTTGATGGCTCGAACGAAACCGGATAATTTTTCTAGTTGCTCGATTCTGCGTTATATTTACTTTTGTGGTTGTGATATAATTATTTAGGATAATAATTAAACCGCAAAATTTTTAATAAAACTTTTTGACACAATTTAAAAACGACGAGATAATTAAATTGTTTATTTTTCTCGGAAAGGTAATTAAATAAAAGTGTTTTATTTAAAAGTAAAAACAAGTTTTAAATTTAAACAGTTTTTTATTTAAAACAAATTTTAAATTAATTAAAGAGTTGATTAGTTTATAATAAGTTCGCGACAAATGACTAATTTAGAAAAATAGGGTATTTTGAAACTGAATCGTGTCGAGTGTTGAAAGTGTTTCACGAACTAATAATTAGTAAAATTGGTTTGCTAAAATTGCGAGACTTGTATCATGCTACTCGTCGACCAAAATGTTTTTGACCCTTAACCGGTAAATTAAAACATTGAAGAAATCCCAATATATCAAAATCGATATTTCGGCGCCACCATTAATTATGACACTTCAACTAAACCGAAATGTCGATGTTAGTGAATTACCCTACATTCGACGCCACGATTTTAGTTAAAGGTAGGATCGCGATTCCAAAGTCACTTAGGCTGGAACTACAGTCACAATTGAAGGACAAATGTCACTTAAGTCATTTAAGCAGGCGTAGTTGAGGGAAACGTATCCAAAGCTTGACCTTGCTCGTCATGCCCCTCAAATCGAGAATTGTATAGTTGATACAATTGGTAATCGTTACCTACCTGTCTAGCTATACCAGTGAAAAGTGCTTAGCCATTCACTGTAACATAGTAAACCGGGATCTCATTCTTAAATATAAATATTTTTGTCTTTGGGTCATTAATATAACTAAAAAATGAAAATACTAATTTTTTGAATTTTGTAGATGTCTCCATCTGCTGATAAAATCATTCTAGAGTGTCTTAATGACATCCTTAAAATCAAACTCGTTGGAACAAATTTTTTAGAATGGTACTACAATATAAAGAGCGTCCTTAGATGTAACAAGAAATTGGATGTTCTGAAATTCCCTGTACCTAAGCAGCCACCTTAGGATGCTAGCAAGTTTGTTCTAAATGCTTGGAACAAATTTAGGGATGATACCCATGCTATATCAGACCTAATGCTAGCATCTGCAAGCCTTAGGATTCGAGCTTCAATCCTACTCTTGTCGGCTAATGACATGATCAGTAACTTGAAGGAAAGGTTCCATTAAGATTACAACAAGGATCCTTCTTACTCTTTAACGACATACATTAAAGACGTGGCTTTGGAGAATCCAGATCGCGCTATGATCATGAGAAATTTGGTGGCAGACCTCGAGAAAGCATGTGTTCCGATTGACGATCACTTGGTCATTGATATTACTATTAAAGACGCATGTGATGACTACAGAATGGATAAACTCCTAGTTAGTCGTTTTGACAAGCTAAGAGATTTCATCTCGTGGTTCGCCAAAGTTGAACCTGAGGATGCTTTGAAAATGATACACTTTGTTGATCAGCTTGAGAGGACCGAGGTTTACCCGAGTGATGACATCATTCGAGCTATGTTCAATGATGATCTCCACTTTTCCTTCACAAGCAAAGAGGTACCGGTAGAGACTGTCGAAACCGAGATAAGGGCAAAACTATTGGTTAGACCAAGACACATATCTCTAAACCCAAATGTTGTATGAGAGAGATGCCCGAAGCTGCTGTTGCTAGAGAATGGTTCAATGCATATACTTCAGGTATCTAGGCAACTTTTTCGTTGTTTCTTTATCACTTATAAGTTAGACTTTTAACGTATGCAAAATTTCTTTTTGCAAAGATAAAAGAAAAGAAGGAAAGGAAGAAGAAAAGGAAAACGGACAAAGCTTGAAGTTTGTTTCAAGTTGTTTATTACACCATTTGATGATGCTATCTTAATTTTGTTTAGAACAAATTTAAATTCTGAATTTACTTTCTTCTGAATATTGCTTGATTATTTTAAGTATGACTTATTTAAATCTTTAATGCATTATGATTTTTGCCTATGATGAATTAAGAATTCATTACCATCTATTTGACATGAAATATTAAAGACATGTGAGACATGTTATTCAAGTCAATTAGATACTTCATTAGATCGGATCTAATAGATATCATGAAACATATTAAAGTCATGTAAAAGATATATATGTGATATAATGTTTACATATGACTTTATGATTGAAATAGTTTCAATAAAATTCCTCTAGAAACGATCTTATAAGATAAGATATAAAAGAGAGATAAGAGTTATCACTACTCTAAGACTAAATAGTTAGTCAAATAAAGCAGCTGCACAAAAATCCAAATCACTAGCCTTGAACCGTAAAGTTCATCCAGAACAAGTGTAAAGATTCATATAGGATATGAATATAAAAGAGTCCTATTAACAAATAAGGTTAGGATGTTATGAACCCCTATACGAAATAGTTTCGTCTGCTGCTTTAATAAATACTTCAAACTTATGAATAAGATTGAAACTATTCATAACCATGATATACCTGATTCTTGAACAAGAAACAAGTGTTGTTTAATGTTCTGAATAAATAGTATTATTCAAATTTCATAGACATAAAATTTTCATATACATGCAAGGATTAGATCCTAGAAACATATAAATGTTTATCATAAACAAAAGATGTGATCTTTTACATTTGATAAATATATAAATGTTTATCATAAACAAAAGATGAGATCTTTTATAATTGATAAGTATATGAAAGAAAAGATGAGATCTTTTACAACAGACACTAAGGATCATACGATGAAAAAATGAGATTATTTAGTTAAATCATCCAATGATGATCCACACAATGCATTTACGACAAATAAAGATTTGATCAGACTACACATGAATGAGATTCATCAATATGTAGAAGTTGTTTTTGAAACAACAAATGGATCGTTGATACTAGAAGCCTAACATATTATCAAAGGTTGATAAAATAGGAATTGGATTCCAAGTTATCCTTAAAAGGAAACAGATTGCAAGTTTTTGAACAGCTGAATAAACTAGTCAAAACAAACATGTATTATGAATACTAAAATGTTCTTGTAATAAAGCAACTTCAAGGAAAGTATAAAAGTCTGGATATGTCTGAGACAATTGAATCATTAAATTGATAAGATCAATTCAAAGAAGATTCAATGTGATAGATGCAAAGGCCAGTGGGAGTGAATACCTACAACAATAAGAATGTGTAAGAGACACATTATTAAGAGGAGTGTATAGTGATACACAGAAAACCACAGGTAGGGATGATAAGTGTTATCATAGAGTGTATAATAATACACAGAACACTAGGGGATGATAAGTGTTATCATAGAATGTATTGTGATACATTTCTAAAATTAGGAGTTTTAAACATATCATTGAAAAATAGAGTATCTTTAAAAGATTAATTTCAAAGCTTGCATTGATTGCATCTATATATAAGATATATAAAGGAAAGATTCTAAAGTAAGAATCAAAGCAATCCATTAGCGTGCTTGCATTGATTGCATCCATATATAAGATATATAAAGGAAAGATTCTAAAGTAAGAATCAAAGCAATCCATTGGCGTGCTTGCATTGATTGCTGTAACATCCCAAAAATAAGACGACGATTAAAATAACGGGTTATACGTGAGACGAAAGGAATAAATGAACGAGGCGTGATGGGCCGGGCTTTTGCGTGACTTTTGCGTGTAATATTTAATTCCATTTTGGCGTGCTTGCATTGATTGCTGTAACATCCTGTAACATCCGTGACTTTTACGTGTAATATTTAATTCCATTTTGTACTTTAATAACATTTGTGACATGACATTTCTCGTTATAACATACGTGTGCATCATACCATACCAATTATTATGTTACAAACGTATGACGACTTGGAGTTTTAAATTCTTTTAAAAACTTTATTTCATATGTTCTTTACATATTATATATATATATATATATACTTTTTTTAAAAATAAAAATAAATAAATAAATTGATTGTAAACTTTAAATCTTAAAAATTGAGGTGTTATTTTTATAAAAGACAAATAATAATAACAAAATAAAAAGGTATTAGTTATTATTTAACAAATTAGAGAAAAAGGTTGAGACTTGAACCCTTTTACTATGTTTGAAACCCCCCCCCCCCCCACCCCCCTATTGTTTTGAACCCTGTTTTTTCTTCCTTTTTGAACCCCGGACACAATCAAACCAACTTTGACTACGAGAAGTCAAACCGTCTCAATTCCTTTCCATTTCCCTTTAATCCGCAATCAAACTTTCTTTTTTTTTAATCCTAAACATTCATGCCTGATTAATGAGTACGTGTCAAGCCCCAATTTGAGAGATTTGGACCGAAATCGTGAGATTTGGAACACAATTTGGTATATCATGTAAATGGGTATGAGATTTGCGTAATCACCTAAATCAAGCCCCAATTCCGCAATTCTCTTTCCAATAACAGCTGTTAAACGCGTTTCTAACACCCTATAAATCCCCATATCACTTCACAATCGAAATCATTACACAAATTCGTCTTTCTCTTTCTTTTTTTTTTGATCGGCTCAAGGGGAGGAGGAGAACCTCTCGTACAACTTGGATTGCTAGGAACCGACTCCAGATAACCAGTTTCCCATGATTATCAGTTTATTCTTCTGCCCTTTTCTGTCAAAAATCGAACTGGGATTAAGGGCTTACAAGGGATTGGGTTTTGCGACTGTGTTTGGGGGAAGGAAGAACAGTTTGCTTTCGCTTTTACTTTTTCTCGATACTGAGTTGTTAAACATAAACGGTCTGGTCCAGTGGTTAACATCATAATATTCCTGCAAGGTGGTCGCGAGTTCAATCCCTGCAAGCGGCCTCCCTGCTATACTTTTTGTTCCTGTTCTGTACTTTTCTCACACACACACAATTATTTATTTAAAAATTATTATCACTATGTCATGGTTTAAAAACCTATTATCTTTCTAAACAAAAAGTATACATAAGTATATGTGTATTTATTTTCTAAAAACATTTTAATTATCATGTACTATTTCGTTACTCCTACATATTTTCAAAACGTGACAAACGTTAGTGTAAGCCCTGTTATCTTATATTTATTTTTATAAACTAAACATTTAAAAATGCCATGAACTATATTAGGTTAATAACAAATTCGATTTTATTAGTGATACATTTATATATTATTTTTGAAACGTGGGTATTACTTAATATTAATCTATTGATCGTTAATGGCCCTGTCTTATTATTATTAGATTAACAAATATTAATATTTAAAAATGATAAGCGTTTTATTAAAATAACCTAATCACACTTGACATTATGAATATTGTATTAATGCATATATTATATCTAATAAATTTGCAATTAATATTTATTATTGACGCGCCTAAATCTCTTTTATAAATAAAATTATAAAACATTATTCATGTAAACTGATTTATATATTATCACTTAATTTAGCTTGATATCATTAAGTTTCATATCTCTAACATTCTCAATCGTTCATTCATTCCAAAATCCTAATCATTCCATTGCTGTTTATCTTAGCCGATTCGATATTAAATAACATATCTTATTTAGGGCATCGTTAAACCGGTTCACTCGTCCTCACGATCTAGTTCAAGTTTGAGACTCCATATCAAGGTGAGATTCATAGCCCCCTTTTTACTTTTACTTTTGGGGTGAAACATGTATACATATGTCTTGATAACTTAACTTTTTTTTATCAAAACAGATTCTTAAACAAGTAATTTCAATTATGTGCTTGCTATTTGAACACTATAACAACATTGCAATTATTAACTTGTTCATAAGCCTAAGGAAGTACTAGTATGGCCATATAGGGAAAACCGATATAACAACGGCACAATCTTTGGGATTGTGGATGCAATAACATTTCAACAACACAATCGTGGATTGTGGATGCAATAACATTTCAACGGCACAATCTTTGTGATTGTGGAAGCAATAACATTTCAACGGCACAATCTTTGTGATTGTGGATGCAATAACATTTCAACGGCACAATCTTTGTGACTGTGGATGCATATAACATTAAGGGTTGATTGCAATAAATTTTGTGTTAATATGTTTGCACATTTGATTGAACCTGTATTAAATTTTATATCTTTTATGCCAATTTACCTTTATAACTTATAAACTTATGTCTCTCACCAACTTTATGTTGACCCATTTTACTTTACATGTTTTAAGAAATAAATAGTTGATGATGAAGGATCACATAGGAATGCTCTTGGACTTAGCTAATAAATTTGAACAATATTACTTTTGATGTTTGTTTGTTTGTTTTATTGAAACAAGTGATGACATTAATTATGAAATTTAATAAACTATGTGATGCTTTAGCATTTGTCTTTATACCTTGTGCTATGAACTAAATGTGTGACACCTCGTGTTTCCGCCTCTGTCGGGGTCACATCCCACAACCGTTCATCACCCGAGACTCAGCCCGTACTACCAATAATAGTAATAACAACCTTACCATCTCATCGACATAGGCTTAACTTACTATACTAATAACTCATACCCAAGTACAACTATTAACCCGACACATGGTCGGCACAACATACTCTAGGCACTGGCATACTCATCCCTAACCCAGTTTTTTACAATGAACCGACAAGACAGTTACACACGTCACGTCATAATCCTGACACAATGGTCACTCTAACTCTACATACCACAACAATATCATCTACACGTCATACTAACATTTCCACATTAATATCATCACATGCATAATCAACATAACTCAACATTTGCATGCAATACTACACATATAAAAATATCCACATAAACACATACCTCGTCACTACACCCTCGTCAGGGTTACCCTCATCAGGGTGTTCAACACACCCCGAGCTCATCATTAACCTGTTAAACAAAGGTCACCGTTGGTGACTTCCCGAAGGACCTCATCCTTCACAAATCCCATTTGCCATGTCATATAGACAACGATGCAAACACGTCGCACAAATATAAAGCACATAGTATCACACATCATATACATGACTCGTTAACTACACATGTACCTCACACATGACACTAGGACAACATATACCCCACATGAAATCATAAGCATTTAGCTTAAAGCCCGACTCTCCCCGATCTACCCTTATCACATCACATATTAATATGAACACACCATAGACCCTATGACTCCTTAATACTCATTTTATACTCAAAACATATCGGGTTAGAACCCGAAACCATTAACACGATTAATTATATTAACACCTCATGAAAGTATGTACGATAGCCCCAAAACAGTAAAACGTTTAAAAGTAGGGGATTAGAAACTCACCGACTACGAAGATCCAAGCCCTAGTCGGTGACTATGCTCTTGCTCGACACTCGAACCTGTAAGACACACAATCACATGATTGGGATACATGCTAAACACACGTCGAATGTTCGTAAACATAACTAAGCCCTACTCCCCGTCTTAACTACTTGTTACCGATCCCGTAAACCCTTAACTCTTCGGTCACCCGTACCTGGTCGTCCTTTGCACATATGGAGTCTGATCACACGAACCGAGTCTCGTCCCATGCATGCATGTACGCGTGATCATGCAAACACTAATCCCGAGAGAATACGCGCACTCGAGTCAGGTTTCCCCCGTACGTGCAAGCCATGCAACTTTTGATCGGAAAAACCTCATCCGGCCTCCTTTCCTCCCCTGTCTCCACCGTCGAGCACCACCGTACCCGTTCTCCTCATCCTCCTCGTCATGAAAAACCCTAACCGAGTCTCTTATCACGTCGGGATTAAAGCCACGGTCGTCTCCGCTCATCGCCGTGAAACATCACCACCCTCATCACCGGCAGCCATTACCCGTTGCCGCCCTCTTCTTGCCACCCGTCACCCCCTTGTTTACGCCACTTCTTCTTCTCGACCGGTGATTGCTGCAAAAGTCAGACACCGCCTTGCTCTCCCCTGCTGTCGCCGCCAAACGCCACCACGGTGTGCCACCATAGTGGCCACAACCACCATACTTCGGTCGCTAGCCACCCAATCTTTCTCCCTTCTCTTTCCGGAACCCGATCACCACACAACAACCACTACGGTAATTCTTCCCCGCTGTCCGTCCTAGTCACGCGCAACCACCACTACAGCCGACCACCGTCCTCCCCGTCCCACATCGCCGGTCGTGATCATGAAACCCAAAAACCCTAACCGGTTCCCGGAACAAGAAAACAAGAAATAGACAAACAAGGGTTCGGAGATTACCTTTCACGTGGGTGTGCTCTTCCTTGCTAGCGTCGCCGTGCGTCCGACGTGCCACCACCACCGTGCCCTTCCTTCCTTCTCCGACGACTCCCTTCTCTCTCAGTTTTTCTCCTACCGTCGCACAAGGTCAAGCCAAGAATGGCTTAGGGTTTTCACACAATGGTTTATATGTAACCTATAGTTACATCTGGGTCCTCGTCTATTTCTAACCGAGCGTTTTTAACTTAAACTGATTTGTAACCACCATCCGAGCCAATACGTTAGACAATCCGAGCTTTACACAAAAGTTTGCTAACCACGTTTGATTGTTAGGGACTCGGGTTATCTGTTAACCCAGAACAAATACTTGTCAGATTTTGGGATGTTACATTAAGATTGGAAGAGGGAGTTTCTCTGTTTGTAACAGTATCGTGACTCCGGTGAGAGAGATCTAGATTCATGTAAAAGAAAGAGTGTGGAGAGAGAGAGGGAGGGAGGGAGGGAGACACATGTTTAAACTTAACAGAGAAAGATATACCAAGTTAGTGTAAAAGACAAAAGATGTGTAATTTTTTTCCCAAAAAAGGAGAAGACAAGGGACATAAAGTGCAATTTAATGTATAACTAAATGACAATCTTTGTAATTTACTCTTATTTCTAATAATGGTTCTTTGTTGTAGGTTATAATCTCTTTTTAAAAAGGTCCAAGTCGGGTCTATCCGGTAGCAGCTCGCCTTTCTATCCTTTGGTTTAGAAGTAAGGCTTGCGTTCATCTCACTCTCCCCAAACCTTACTTTATGAGTGAGATTCACTAGCTTTGTTTATTGGTTTGTTTGTATTCATTACAGAGCTACGTTTGGATTGTCACACCCCCGATAAGGCGGATTATAGACGGGGGAGCGACGAATCTGAATCATCACGCATGGAGCAAACAAGAGTGATAGTGTTGGAGGTGGATATTTGTTTGCATCGCATTTGAAAATCCGGATGGAGCCATTTGAAACCTGATGGGCCCTCTCTCACACATACCATATATTTAACAATTTATATTTTATTAAAAGGTAGGTGTTTGAAAAAATATGTGTGTTGGAGTAAAAATTAATGATTTTTAAGGATCAATTGAAATGAAATATGATGTGGCATTTTTTTTATGTTTGTGGTTTGCACCTTTATAAGATGGGGATAAGGAAGCAGACGAGAATCTATATTATATAATAAATGTTTTAAGATGTCACGTGTCGCCTCCATATTCAAACTCATAATTTTTTTTCCGTCTCTCTCTCTTATTAAATATACTTCTATCTTTAAATAATAATATATTTTTAAATAAAATACTAATCTTTATATTAATAAATCTTCTGACATATTTTAAAGAATGCATGTGTTAACAAATTATATTGTATTCCACGGGTTTATTCAATCCGTGTAAAACACGAGTTCTTTTTAAAATAATTTTTTTATTGTTTAATATATAATATTATATTTATTCAACCCGTGTAATACACGGGATTTTAACCTAGTGCTGTTATAAGTATAAGTAAGAAGAGAGTGTGTGTAACTTTCAAAAAACACATTTAAAGTGCAAACACTGATATAAGTGGAGGGTTAATTTATAAAATATTGTCCTGATAAATAGTCTTTAAGCAAATAGCATTTACGATCCATTGGCACCGGAGGGCCATGGACGCCGAGAGAGCAGCTCTTATAGCAAAGCGAAAAGAAATATCTCGATCCAAATCCAGCGTTCACGATGAATTACACAACTTTAGGTCATGGCTCCGGTGGATGTGCGTGGATCAATCTACCGGATGGACGTTTTGCCTCTCATGGTTAGTCTTCATCATATTCACCTTCGTCATTCCTCTTCTCTCCCATTTCTACCTTGCCTGCAGCAATTGCGATAATCGACACGCGAGGCCGTATGATAGCCACGTGCAGTTGTCTCTCAGCACCATTGCCACGCTTTCCTTCGTTTGCCTCTCCCAATTTGTTAGGATTTATGGACTCCGTAGGTTTCTCTTCTTCGATAAGCTTTGTGATGAAAGCGAGACCGTTCGCAGGGGTTATACCGAACAATTCAATGTACGTCCTTTTTTTTTTCTTTTTATATACTGAGATTGATCGATTAGTTTGTGATATTACGACATTATATTATTCCTAATATTGAGCAGTTGAAAAATGCTATTTAAAGATCAGATACGCGATCGGCGATTGATATGATACCTGTAATTCACATTTCTGATGAATCTCTCTTAATCTATGTCTACATCTGATATTACCTGATCATCATGAAAAGGACTTCATCTAGAAAAGAAATGTTGTTGCAGAATTACATGTGATGTTACATCCGATTCGTCTTCTTGTTGGATTAGCCCGCATCTAGCATTACTGAGCTTAGATCTGAGCTACTTCGTATAAAGAACTTATTAGGTGACTAGGAAGCGGAGCCCACATGTATTCGGATCATGCATTAGTCTATCCTTAAGAATTCATTATATACAATCAAGAGATAAGTTAGTTAGAGAGCTTCAAGAAAGTAGGTTTTAGTTGTGTTAACATCAATGACACTTAACACCCTTCTAGTTTCAAATTAACAGAATTAGTCCTTATATTTCTTATGTTCATGACAATTATTTGTGGGCATGAGTATGTATGGCTCCTTATACATCTTTTTGATAATTATCCTTCGTATGTAAATGCAGAGCTCGCTTAAAATACTCTTCATATTTGTTGCACCATGTTTTACTGCTGAGGCTGCATATAAGATCTGGTGGTACAGTTCGGGTGCCACCGCCATTCCATTCTTGATCAATGCTGCAGTGAGTGATGCATTAGCATGCACCTTTGAACTTGCATCCTGGCTCTATAGAACTGTGGTGTTCTTCCTAGTTTGTATCCTGTTCCGCCTTATCTGTCTTCTTCAGATCCTTCGTCTCCAAGATTTCGCTCAGGTGTTCCATGTAGACTCTGATGTGGAGTCTGTGTTGAAAGAACACCTTAGGATCAGGAGGCATCTACGCATTATAAGCCACAGATACCGTGTTTTTATACTGTGGGTCCTCATCCTTGTCACCGTCAGTCAATTCACATCGCTTCTTGACACCACCCGATCCAGAGCAGATCTCAGCATCTTCAAAACTGGTGAACTTGCAGTAAGTGATTTTAAGTTTGTCTCTATGGCTAGTTGATCAGTTCATGTTTTTTCTGTAAGTTGCTGTTGTTGTTTGTGTTATGTGTAGTTGGCTTCTGTAAGCTTGCTTACTGGGGTAATGATACTACTGAGGAGTGCCACAAGGATCACTCATAAGGCTCAAGGGGTAACATGCCTGGCTGCTAAGTGGCACGTGTGTGCAACCATTGAGTCCTTTGATCCACCAGATGCAGACACAGAAACCCCACCAACAGGTGCTAATGGAAACCAAGTTTTTCAACGTGATGCATCATTATCTGATAATGACGATGTTGGTAGCGAAGATGAGTTAGACATCACTAAACTCATACCTGCATATGCCTACAGCACCCTCTCATTCCAGAAGAGGCAGGCCTTAGGTAAGTCCAGTTCTCACAATCAGATCATGATCATGCGGGATGGCGGGTTGAAATGATGAACCTAAACTCGACCAATATATTTATTCGTGTTAAAGATATCAACCCTAACCCGTAGAGACTTAAATTTGTGTAACCTAACATGGCCCGTCAAACCCATTTAACTAAACAAGTCAACCAAGTTGACAGGTTGTAATCAAGTTGTAAACGGGTTAAAGGGGTTTGCGGGTTGTAAATGTGTTATAATAAATGGGTTTAATGGGTTGGTGGGTTGAACTTATAATATATATATTTTTTATTTTTATTTTAGACAGGTTGACGGGTCTACCTGTTTAATTAAACGGGTTAAATAGATCAACATGAACACGACATGTTTAATTCAACCAAAACATAACCTCTCTAATAATTGAGTTAATATTAGTCAACCCAAAATCTGACTTTTCATGTATTGCTGACTAATATTTGTGACCCAAATTTTATTTTTGAATTTGTTTTGTAACTTATTTTGAGAACAACCCAGCGGGGATAACGGTGTTTGGATTTATGCTGGATAGGACTTCAGTGCTCACTATAGTAATGATAGAAATGTCATTAGTGTTGTGGTTGCTAGGAAAGACTGTTGTTTTCTCTTAAAGTCAGCTGCAACATGTATTATTTGTCGTTTATTGTTTATATTTTGATTTATGTGATTTCCCCATTCCTTGTATTATCCTTAAAACCATGATATAAATTTGTTTATTCATCGTTGGATACTTTTGCATCACATGAGCTTTGTCTTCGAGCTGTCTAATGGTCTTACTTTACTTTTCCGCATTAAGTGTCACCTCAGCGTCACATCCACATCTTTTACTCTATCTTTCACTCTGTACGAACGATCTTAAATACTTAAACCTATTTGTTTGCACTACCGCTTCACTTCCAATAGTCAACTGGGTGTCTCCTTCGTTGTTTGCCCCACTGAAATTGCAATAGAGATACTCGTTTTTAGACCAACGGATGTGTAAGCCTTTGCACTCTAAGGCCGCCCACCACTTCTTTAGCCTCACATTTAGGTTCCGCTTCTTCTCTGCCACTAATACGACATGGATTTTGTATAAATTAAACAATATGGTAACTCAAAATTGTATAAATTACAATATGGATTTTGTATAAGAGAATCAAGAAAATAAGGACTTTTTAATTTGACAAAGTTGATTTACCTTATGATATGATCAACTCCAAAAAAGAATTCGACACTGATAACGTGTTGTAAAACAACCCCTACTAGAAACGGATACATACCGTATATAAACATAAGGACAAAAATTATTAAGGTATGTAATGATAGAAAGAAAAAGATAATGAATAATGGAAGAACTCATTCGTATTAAGATAAATGCAAAAAAGCCTCTGCCATGATATTAAATTATTAATATAAATATAATGATAAAATAAGTAACCATTTTGAAGTTACAAAATAACACGTTGAATAATCTTTATTATAATAAATGCATAACTTTATCTGACATGTGTCGACTTCTGATGTTCATGTCGCTCTCTCCTATTAAATAATTCTCTCTCCTATTAAATAATAATGATTTTAAATAATTAAATATCTAAAATTTATTCTTATTTTTTATTAAAACTTACTAAATCATAAGAAGATTTCAGTTATATTATCTTAAAATATAATTTTATTATTCTTAAATCTTTTTTATTTGTTACTAGTGTTAGAACCCGTGTATTACATGGGGTTATAAATAAAATAAATTTAAAATAAAATAGAAATTGAGACTAAAAAACTGATGAATACAATTCATAAATCAGTAAATATTTCTTTGTATACAACGTTAGATGTTTTGTTTGAATTTTTTTCATCCTTGTCTAAGGCTAAAATTTTTAACCCGTCTCTGCTTTTAACTCTTGAAAGTGCAACATATAATTGATCATGAGTGAAAACCGGTTGCCTCAAGAACAATCCAACCCTTGATAGTGACCGACCCTGGCTCTTATTTATTGTCATGGCGAAACAAACCGAGAGTGAAAATTTTCTTCTTTGTAGCTTGAAAGGAATTCTTATGTCTGAAGGTGTCAAATTAATTCTTGGAATAAATGTGCGAGTTCTAATATTGCTTCCAGAACTGATCTTCGCCTCAATAACACGATTACCAAGAGATTTGACTTGTAATATAGTTCCATTACATAACCCATTTTTCTGATCAATATTTCTCAGCAATATTACTGGCACACCTACCTTCAAAACTAAAGTATGATTTGGCATTCCTGAAAGTTTAAGACAATTAAGAACATCTGGCGAGTATAAACTTTGTTGAAAATTATCATTCAACTGTTCTGACCGGCATATGCTATCTGAACTTAGATATTTTTTTTGTTCACCGGGGAACATTGACAACAAACGATCATTAATCTCCTGCACTACTTCATTTGTCGGAGCAAATATTGCTCTTTCTTGAAAGAATTGAGGTTTGTTGTAGTGTTGAAGAATATATGGATAGACAAAGTCAATTAAACTTCCAATAGGATCCATAGAATCAGTAATAAGTAAATCATCAGGTATATCAATCACTGCATCACCATCATTAATGCCACCAACATTTCTCTCTCCCAAGTCCAAAAGCCATTTTGCAAAGATTTGGGTCTTTTCTAGATCAGCTTTGTCATTCCCAATGGTCAGTCTCATGTTTTTTGTTAACTTTAGCAACTTGCATTTTCTCCAATTGCATGATGAACATAAAGCAGCATTGAAAATGTCTTGTCTGCTTTCGTTTGGCACAACAGGTAGGATTTGTCTAAAATCCCAAATTCATATATTTGTATACTAACAGTAAGCAGAACTAATGAGAAATGATATTAAACCTCTAAAATCCCCTCCAAATACAATAACCTTACCTCCAAATAGTATATTACTTTTGTTTGAAGAAATTGGGGTCAATATGTCATTAAAAGATCTATCCAAAGCTTCAAATGCATTCTTATGAACCATCGGAGCTTCATCCCACATTTGTCTTATTAAATGCGCAACTTCGCTACCCGGCTTAATACGACAAAGAGAATCTTCATTAAGATTTAGAGGAATAAGAAATCTAGAATGTGCCGTTCTACCTCCTGTCAATAACAACGATGCAATACCACTTGAGGCAACATTTAAAACGATTTCACCTTTACATCTAATTGTTACGGATAATGTTTTCCATAGAAAGGTTTTACCAGTTCCACCATAACCATACAAAAAAACACCTCTTTTCTTATTTGTAACAGCTCTCATTACCTTGTGAAGATATTTTACACTGTTCATCTGCTAATGCAATAAAAAGAGTATGTAGCTTGTTTTGCAAAGAATTTATATCATAAGACAATTCTTCAGTAAAATTTTTTATAGACCCGTGAATTACACGGGGTTGGATACTAAAAAGGATTTAATAAACAAATCGATAAATAATTATAATAAATAATTGCATATGACATGTAATAATGAAAATTAATAACTCTTACAATTACAATTTACTATCTCTAAAAACAGTTACAAATTAGCAATTTACCATCTCTAAAAGCAGTTACAAATTACAAATTAGCATGTACACTTTAAGGCCGGGTGTTAAACATTTGAACAGAAAATCTCTCAGTAATATTAATCGAGATGAGTTGGATGGATCAGATTCTGCTACTCAACGCCATGTACCTGTTATGAGGCTCTATCTATGCTCATCATGTTGCTTAATATAAATCAATAATAATATTTGACTTGATAAGTGTATATTTTGTGAATTTGTTCTTCATGTCTTCTCTCGTCTCCATTGATGGCCTATGTTAAAATTCGAGAAAAATAATGCAACCAATAACATCAAAGTACGCTATGAATTAATAAATCGCCTATAGATGGCAAAAGGTACGGGTTAGGCGGGTTGTTTAACGGGTCAAAATGGGCCGGCAAAACATTTTAGTTTTAATTTTGCAATTTGACTCTTGATGTAGTTTTTCATATGGAAACCAAATAAAGCAATGCAAAATATGCGAAATATTGAAACTCGTAACCCTAGTTGTTCAATGATAAATAGAAAATATGATAAGCATATTGATATCAAAAAGTTTTTAAAAAGTCTGCAAATTTAGAGGTGATAAAGGGAATCCTATGCCCTTCAACTAATTTCTTTTAAATTAAAATTTCATTTGTTTAGAATAGATTTTTGAAATTAATTCAAAAGTTGTTTATCAATGTTAAAGTCATAATTTAAAAGATTGTTTGACCTTAAGAGTCAAATTGCAAAAAAAAAAAAAAGAATTTACAATTTAAAAGATTGTTTGACCTTAAGAGTCAAATTGTAAAAAATAAAATAAAAAAGTTACAGTCAAATTAACCTATTAGCTTTGAAGCTTAAAACTATGTGGGCATTCAAAAGGATATTTATCAATGTTAAAGTCAAAATCTTGAGGTTTCTTTGATCACAAGAATCCAAACTGCATAAAAGTTTTTTTATTTTACAGTCGAGCCTATTAGCTTTGAAACTTAGAACTATATGGGTATACAAAAAGGTGTTTAAAATAAAAATAGGATTTAAAATTATACCTTCATTTGAAACAATACTCTTGTTCCAATCGGTATGACATATACTCTTGTTCCAATCGATATGACATATAAGAAAACGACCTACAAACAGGATAAGAGCAGAAGTAAAAACATATTAATATAAGAACAAACGGGTCCTAAAAACGCATATAAATCACATATCTTAAACAGACGCATGCGATACCAACATGACATGAAATCACATGCCTAACATGAGTCAGAACACGACAGTGAACATAAGAAGATGAATAACAACTAACACATACCTCGTAACAGTGTAGATGTCCAATGACACCATAGAACAAACAAAATAGAAGCACATCAACTTACAATACACACCTACAAACAGGATAATTGATAGAAACATTAGTTTTAAAAGCTTGAATAAGTTGCACTCACTGCATGTTTTACTCCATAGAAGAACACCATACTTGTATCCAACCATAGATGCCTATAAAACATGTAGACCATCTTTATAAAAATGACATATAATTGATCTCATCATATTATTGCATGTAAACAAATTTAAAATCTATAGAATAAATTACATAAAAGAACAAAATAAATATAAAAATAGTATTCCTACCATGGTGTCCTCAATTCCAAGACTCAGAATTCCAACAAAAGGATCTAAAGGTCAATCATTGAATCCAGAAAGACATCCAGAAGGCAATGCACATCCCAAAAGAAGTGAAAAATGGATGCATGAAGGGCGATAAACATCATGTGTTAAAATTCTTGATATTAAAGTATATGTTTTATGACATAATGAAAATGATATAAACACCTGACTATAAAAAGATCAGAGTATTAATTGGTGAAATCAAAGTAAAAATAAAAGCATAACATGTGACAAAATCAATCAGAAAAAATGCAAAAAGTGGTTGATTAGGAACTATGATAAGCATCAAGATGGAAGGAGTAACTGCTTTACAAGA
This sequence comes from Smallanthus sonchifolius, assembly GCA_023525975.1. Taxonomy (NCBI): domain Eukaryota; kingdom Viridiplantae; phylum Streptophyta; class Magnoliopsida; order Asterales; family Asteraceae; genus Smallanthus; species Smallanthus sonchifolius. The sequence continues at coordinate 27,446,087 of CM042043.1, forward strand.
ATGTTATGTATCAAAGTGGAAATGTACATATAGAATGAAGATAGCATGTGTAAACTTAAAGAAAACTTACCTCATAAGCACCAATGTTTAACTCATCAAGTAATTCATTCCAAATTTTAGCCACTTAAAAGTCAGCCCCTGTACTTACATCACCAGAAATGTCGAAATAACAGAGATAAAATTCAAGGTAAATAATTAATATACTGGTATAGTTTAGTCAAAAGTTGAGAGTTTACAACAATACCTGTCCACCAGTAGCAAGATGTCAACCATAGGGCTTAATGTCAAACTGTATCCGTTGACCGGTGGTCTCTGTTGACGTATATAGCCTAATAATTGAGAAAAGTAAGAAAAACATCAGTCTTAAATAACATAAAGCTGATCCAGCCTAACTAAAACAGAGACTACAATCTAACAACTTAACCAAAACTAAAGCTGATCCGTTAACTGGGACTTTTTGAGATCAAAGCAGGAACTATGCAGCTTAAAGATGGTTCATCCACACAGATTTTCCAAAGTTGCTTTATTTCATTATTTGAACCATTTCACCTACACTTAAACCATCATCTTACACACTATAATTTAAGCATTTCATAAAAATAAGATTTACCAATACCAGCAGATCGACCAAACCTTGAGTCCTGCAATCAATCGAAATATAAAAATAAGATTTACCAATACCAGCAGATATCGGTCAGCAGGCTTTTATAATAGCTAATTTGGATTATAAGCACTAAACATAATAGCTAAAACATAGCTTCGATACTTTGAATTAAAGTCGCATAAAAGTAACAACTAAACAGATGATCATAAAAATGTAATGTGCAGAAGCCATGACACTAAATACAACCAAAATTTGCACAGGACAAAGATTGCAATCATTAATCTACCATAATTAATATAAGCTAACATTTTAACTTTGGTTCAACAACAAACATCATGCACATTCATGGATTTGTATATTACTCTATACACCTTTCCATGGTTCAACAACAAACATCCATACACCTTTCCATGGCTCTGTCAATGAACTTTTGTTAAGAAATATTTCATGCACACTCTGGTTCAACAACAAACATACATACACCTCCGTGAACCAACATTAACTCCATACACCTTTCCTTTATGTTTCGTGTAATACATGAAGGATGCATCTTAAGTAGAACTATAAAACAGATTCAATGTAACCCAAATTATAAGCATTAACATTAAAAACAGATTAGGTAAAAATCCAAATTTATTGAAATATTCCTAATCGCTTTGAAAATACAATAAAACCGAAATTTTAAGCATAATCTTTAAAAGTTTGAGGATAACACAGCGAAAACTTCAATTGAACATAAAAACTGAAAACATATTCAATGAATCGATATACATAATATAACGGACGGAGGTGTTAAAACCCAAACAATAAATAATCAATGGTATGAATACCTGAATAGATGGTCTGAGGTGTTGAAAATCTGAGATCGTTTGTGTCTCCAATGAAATTCAATGATATCGTACTGCATAATTGATAAAAAAAAACGATGAACAGGGAAACATAGATCTTGAAAAGTAAGTAATAATCGGTGAGGTTAAAGTTAAGATTCGAACATATACGTTGAAAGAATCAAAGTGAAATTGAAATAATAGATCCAGAGTATAGATTACATACCGATTGTGATTTGATTTTGAAGATTATTGAAGATGAAAGAGAATCATGTTGCGCTGATCGGCGATTAGGGTTTAGTTGTGTTTCTTGAGCGAGAGGATGAAAGGTTTCAAACGGGTTATAAGGGTTTTATATGGTATGAAATCGGGTCTGAATTAGATCCGCATTTAGACCCGCGTGTTGACCCATTTAAGGGTATTTTGGTTTTGGGGGGAAAAAGTAGTGAGGTGAATTGTGGTGTTGACAAGTGGCAATCACTTTTATTCTTTTATTATATAGGATAGATTTATAATTCTTATATTTTCATTATTTATTATTTATAATTCTTAAATCTTTATTATTTTTTATTTCAAATTACTGATAACATTCAACATACAAATCTTTATAAAAAATGATTGATTTACAATAAATTGAATTTATTCAACTCGTGTAATAAATCAGTTTCTAACTTTTTTTACACGAGTTTCTAACTTTTTTTTAATAGCCATTTGTATTTATTTATAACAAGGAAGAATTTGTTTTGGACAAGGAAAAATATTATTATATTTGTTTGATAAGATAGGATAAATAATAAATAACGATTGGCTTAATAGGGTGAAGAAAGATTGATTTGTTACTTGTGGGTCCACTTCCATAACCGTTTCCGGATTGTGAAGATTATATACATGTAGCATGAGAGGTTTGGCGCCTCATACGGAGACATTACGTTTTTGTTTTTATTTATGATTTTGACAGTTTGAAGAAAAAGAATTAATTTGATTTGGAGCCTTCGAGAATCTGGAATTGTTATTTCAGATTTTCGATTACAATGGATATTGGTTCGGCTCCTATCAATCGGTGTTCTAAGGAACATCAGAAGCTCTATCAAGATTGGTTCGTTTGCGCTGACTCAGGTGTTCTTTCTGCCTCCTTCTTCCTCCATCTTTTGCTTGTTAATTCAATTGTATTTTTGTAAATTTAGATGGCGATGGACGTATTACCGGTATTGATGCCACAAAGTTTTTTGCCATGTCCAATTTATCTCGACAAGATCTCAAGCAGGTTTCATTTTCTCTTTCTATGTTGTTTTAATTCAAATGCCTAACTATTTTTATTTTTCATTACTATTATAGAAAAAATATGGTAGCACCTTAGAAATACATACTTGCACCCGTCTTAATCCTTGTGGTGATCTATATTAAACCTCTCTAGGGTTCAAACTAAAAAAAAATATTTTAAAAATTCGAAAGATGAATAAATGATATGTTATATTCTTTTACTTACCGCCTTCTACTTCTATAATAGCATGCCCGACCCAATAGCTTTAAAAAAGGATTTATGACCACTAATTTAAAAAGCCCCTTAAATTTGAAAGACATTAAAAAAGTTAGTTGTAAAATTAGGGTTGGGCAGCCTCCTCTAAAACCATTTTTTACACCATTTTTTACATTTTCGTTGACATCACTTTCTTTCCTCATCATCGTGGGATGCGAGATTTTTTCTTGAAACTCTTTGAAGTTTATATTTCTTTTTCTTATTCATCAATGTGGGATGACAAGTTATAGGCTTATTAGAAAAAATTAATTACAAAAAATTTGTTTAGAATAACTTTCATTATTTTTCTTTAGGAAAAAGACCCCTAAAGGCCTAGAAATAGGTTGAGCTGCCCTGTATAATAGTTAAATTATTGTTACTCTTTTTAACATCTAGGGTTCAAACTCAAAAATTTATGTTACAAACTTATATTGAACCCCAAACCATTTAGTTACATAATTGGTTGCAGGAAAGTGGTCAAGAGATTATACATTATTGCATTTGTATTTGTGTTATGTTGTTTTGAAAATTTTGAGGATGCATGACATGTTATATCATTTTTCATGATCTCTTCTGCTTTTGTTATAGAAGTTTTATAATAGTAGGCCCGACCCAATAACTTCAAAAAAGCAAGGGCTTTGGCCGCTAATTTAAAGAACTCCTTAAGTTCAAGACTTCATAAAAGTTAGTTGTGATATTATGTGTTCGAAGCATTTTCTAACCATTTTCTTTTACATCAAAATCTTTCCTTAGCAATGTGGGATGGAAGAATTTTTTTTAATTTCTTTTACACCACTTTCTTCACTCATCAATGTGGGATGGAAGGTTATTTTATTTTTTTCAAAATTCATTAACGTTTATACTTTTTTCTTATTCACCAACGTTGGATGAGAGGTTACTGATTTATTAGAAAAAAGTTGCTTATGAAAAAGTTATTTAGAATAAATTTCATCGAACTTTTTTTTCTTATGAAAAAAAAACCCCAATATAAAATATTGCTTGAGGCTCAAAATAGTTTGCCCACCCCTTTATATATAGTTGATGAAGGATTGAAATGGATCAAACACAAACTTCTTTATTAAACTTTTCAAAGGTTTTCACCTCAACCAAAAACATAACTTCTTTAAATACTAAAATATAGAGAAAAGGAAAAGACTCAAATCCCTACAACTTCTAAACGAAAATGAACTCAAACATAACGTGATTGATCTCCCATGCAAACCAACAACCTTCTCTTCGAGTCAATAATTAATGGTCCAACACTAACCAGTTGACCCATGACCCACTGACCCGTGAACAAACTCGATTAACCTAAAAATCACCCCCTTAATCATTGTTTGTTCATGTAGTTCTTCACTGCAACGTTCCCGTCGAAACAACCTTCACTGTGAACCATAACGTCCCTCACGTCCAATGTCTTCCTCTACTCGACCTCTCCCAGACACCCGACCTTCACCTCAGTCACGTCCAAAGTTGTCCCCTCTTATATGTGACAGCCCCAATCTTTCCCGATCAAACTTGTTCCGAGACTTCTTCCACCGATCACGAAAACAAGGCCGCCGCCCGCTGCCTATACTGTTTCCTTTCACCCGCCAAGCAATCCGAATCCAAAAGCCACCTGCCTTGATTCCTTTTGTTGCCCTTTCTGCACTCCGGTTTGTCTCTCTTTTATCACACGAACACGCCCGATCAAGGATGGAGACTTCTTTGATTGCAGCAGCAACCTCCTGTTACGACCTAAATCAGCCGAAAAAGGACCGCTTTTCCTCCCCCTTTGATCACCAATAACAGCCACGGACCGCCGATGTTCGTCATCGGTCACCACCGTCGTCCCAAACGGCACTTCCCCGCCACAACAGTTGACCTGAAACACCTTACCGTCTCCATTTTCAGTTGTTGTTAGTATCCTCGTTGCGACCCACACCACCGTGACAGGACCAGTTGCCGACCCACCTGCTGTACGGACCCTTCTACTGTTGCCGACTTGCTGTTGATGTTCAACCAGACCTGCGTTCCTTTTCCTCTTTCACGTCTGCCCTCCACCGCACCAGCCGGGGAGGCTGCCTCCAATCTTCAGACCCGCTCTGATACCCAATGAAGGATTCAAATGGATAAAACACAACCAAAAGAATATCACTGGTTAGAAAAACTTCTTCATTTAACTCTCCAAATGTGCTCACCTAAACCAAATACATAACTTGTTTAAATACTAAAACATGGAGAAAAGGAAAAGGCTCAAATCCCTACAACTTCTAAACAGAAATGTCTTTAAAACTAGATTTATGTTAACTTAATGCAACATGATTGATCTCCCATGCAAACAAACAGCCTTCTCTTTCGGGTCAATAATTAATGGCCCAACACTAACCAGTTGACCCATGACCCACTGACACGTGAACAAACTCAATTAACCCAACAGTTAACTCATTGTTACTCTGCTGCCTACATTTCACTCTTTTCCCCTTTTCTGAAATTCAACCTTTTAAGGTGTGGGCGATTGCGGATTCTAAACGACAAGGCTTTCTTGCTTTCAAAGAGTTTGTTACTGCAATGCAGGTGGTTATTTTTTCAATAGCATCTTTTTTTTGTTGTTGCATAATTAGTTCTAAAAGCTTATCTCTCTACTTTTCAAATTTTAGTTGATTTCCTTGGCACAAGCAGGACATACAGTGAGCAGTGACCTCTTAAAGACAGAATGTAAGCTCTCCAGTTCATTGCATTTCTTTGCAATTATTGTATATGTTAACTTTTGTTTGGTTGATGATTTTAACCGGTAAAGTTTCTTTTATGGTGCAGTTAATGTTGAAGATTTGAATCCACCAGTGATGGATGGTCTGGATGACTTATTATCAGTGCGTATGCATCCTTTCATTTTAGCAGGTAATCCTGCAACTTTCACTGGTTCTTGATAGCACTAACTTGTTTGTCAACATTTGCAGAGAAAAAAGCGCCATTCGAAGGCGAATGATCTTGATTTGAGTGGTAATGGTTATAAATAATATACTTATATTAACTATTTGTTTTGTTGATGTTCGGTTTTAATATTGTTTTAGGTAGTTCTCAGATTGAGATTTCAGCTTCTGGAAAATATTCAAAGAATGTATGATTAATATTCCATCCTCCCATATATTACAATGAAAAAATCACATTTTTTAGAGGTTCTATAACCTTGGTTGTCTATGTTTTCATCTCAATATTCTTTGTGAATACTTAGATTCCCTTAAAAACTGTTACATCGATCGTTGATGGCCTGAAGAAGCTATACATTCAGAAATTGAAGCCTTTAGAATCCATGCACCGTTTTAATGAATTTGTTTCTCCAGCATTGGTAAGTTATCTGCGTAAAGCATATAAATATCTCCTAGAAAGCATAATGATAATAAGTTGACTTGTAAATTGTTGACGGTGTTTGTTTTAGACCAATAGTGATTTTGATGCTAAGCCCATGGTAATGCTCTTGGGTCAATACTCAACAGGAAAAACAACATTCATCAAGCATTTGCTAAGAAGTGGTTATCCAGGCAAGTACTCCAACCCCACCCCGCCACCACACACTGCAACTTAGAGTTGGCAATTTGGATCATTAACTTAATAATGGGTCGATTCACATTATGTTTTCTTATCATTAGCCGGTGAAACGGGTAAAACAAATAAACATACGTACCTAGTAAAATCCCATAGCAAAGCTATTTGTAGGATCTGGGGAGGATGAGATGAGGGCAAACCTTTCCTCTAGCCTAAGAGATAGAGAGGCTGCTCCTAATGAGACCCCTGGCTGAGGGTAAAAAAAGTGTATTTGGAAGGTATAAACCTCGTAAAATCATTTTACTAAAAAACATTAAAAGTTGAATAAAAAGTGTTTTAGTTCAACCCAATATAAACACTACAGATGTATACGTTTCGACCGCCTACCCACCAGCCCGATCTGCAGCAACTCTATCTCTATATACATTTTTCTTATTATTGTGTTTTCTTCCACCAGGAGCTCATATTGGCCCTGAGCCAACTACAGATAGATTTGTTGCTGTCATGGTATGTTCTTGATCCTTTAAGACACATTATTTGTTTGTCTGAGGAATTCTTACAAAAATGAAGATGACACGTAAATGGAACTAATAGAAATGATTTTCTTTTGCTTTCTTTCAGAATGGAACGGATGAGAGAAGTATTCCTGGGAATACCGTTGCTGTTCAAGCAGACATGCCGTTTAATGGTCTAACTACGTTTGGAAGTGCATTCTTGTCAAAATTCCAGTGTTCTCAAATGGCTCATCCTGTGAGTTATCCTTGTTAATGCATGCAAAAGTTGCTATTTTGTTATTTTCTTTTAAACCAATCGTATGTTGTGTTGTTTGACTAATAAAGCTGCTGGAGCATATTACTTTTATCGACACCCCTGGAGTTCTTTCAGGAGAAAAGCAAAGAACACAGAGAAGCTATGACTTCACAGGTGTCACATCTTGGTTTGCTGCAAAGTCTGATCTGATTCTACTTCTATTTGATCCTCATAAACTTGATATAAGTGATGAGTTCAAACGTGTCATATCATCCCTACGAGGACATGATGACAAAATTCGTGTCGTCTTGAACAAGGCTGATCAAGTTGGCACCCAACAAGTAAGAAAACTTTGCAGCTGTTTATTTTGATTTTGTAAGTTGTTTATATTTTATCTTATGCTGTAGCTGATGAGGGTGTATGGAGCACTAATGTGGTCGCTTGGTAAAGTCCTAAACACTCCAGAGGTTATGCGTGTTTACATCGGGTATGCTAAGATTGCTCTCTTGTTTGTGTGTCGATATCGTTTTTGGTTGTATAAACTTATGTGACATGATTTACGAGGCCAGTTCATTCAACGACAAACCCATACATGTGATTGATGATGGGCCAATGGGTGCAGAATTGTTTGAGAAAGAGCAGGATGACCTTCTAAACGACTTAAAAGAAATACCTAAGAGGGCTTGTGATCGCAGAGTGAGTTGCTTTTTAATCTATTTGCAAGAATTCAGCTTGAGTTATGTATCATTAAACATCATATCTATATTTTGAACAGATCAACGAGTTTGTGAAACGTGCTCGGGCTGCCAAGATTCATGCTTACATCATGAACCAGCTTAAGAAAGAGATGCCTAGCTGGTATGGCAAAGCTAAGGCTCAACAGAGGCTCATTGATAATCTTGAGACACTCTTTGAGAAGATTCAAAGGGAGCATCATTTACCCCCGGGGGATTTCCCCAACGTTGATAGCTTTAGAGAGACTTTAAAAGGTTACAACGTAGACAAATTTGAAAGAATGAAGTCCAAAATGATACAGGGAGTCGATGACATGCTCGCTTATGATATCCCAAAACTTCTGAACACCTTCAGGAATCCGTATGAATGAGGACCGACTTTAGCAATCAAACGTTATATATATCTCACTCATCTGCATGCCTGCAAAGTAACAGTGTTCGCGTTGAGATAACTTGCAGGAAGGAATTAGGAACATGGTCAACCTTCACACATATTTTTTAATTTTATTTTGTTTCATTTTTATTGAAAGTGTGTCAAATGGTAAATGCCATTTTTGTTAGGAGTGTATTACAACCTGTTTGAAGGTTGATGTATGTTATAGAGTGATTAGAAAGTCAAATTAAGTCAACAGAAATCAAAGTCAACTGAAGCTGGCCTTAACATATTTTGGGTGATTAATGTCAAGTTAGTCATAGTTGAGGGCGTTCAAGTTCAGGAAGTTTTGGGACTGTTTCTGCCTAATCAAAGAGTTGTTTGTAAATTACGGTTAACATGATTAGGTCAGATATAATTGGGGATTTACTGTTGTTCTGTTTTCCTTCCTTTGATTCTGCAATTTCGCATTCAATTCTTGTAAATTCCTTTGATAATGAAATCATTGGCAATTACATTAACAATGTCCTTCCAACCCTAAACCCATTGCTGCTGATTCACTCTTGTTCAATTCCTGCAATAGAACATGAACTTCACATTTTCAACCCAATTATATTTACAGGAAAATATAGCAAAACAAAGAGATTCTTCTCAATTTTCAGTTTGATTATGAAAGCAATCCTCGTGAGGGTTTATTTGGCTTCCTTGCTTTAACTTCAAAATTGGTCGTTCACCACCCTTTTGTTCAAAGGCAAGGCATCACCTTTTTTACTAATATCATATGATGCAAAAGTTGTACCAAAGAATAAACAGTATTTCTAAAGGCAACTAGCTTAAATTTTGTATGGGAGGTGATTTCTATAGTGTAAAAGTTACATCATGTAAAAACATTTAAAAAGAATTTTTAATGTACGCATTAATCTTGTAAAAAAGTATTTCTTTAAACAGAAGGAGTTGAACATTAGGCAAAGGCGATGGTTGGAGTTATTAAAGGATTATAACCCGGGGAAGGCGAACGTGGTGGCTGACACTGAGCCGAAAGGAGGGATCAACTCCTATCAGAGTGAAAGCATGCCAACTAGTGGTGAAACCCGGTCTCATGACCGAAATTGAAAGAGCACAATATGAGGCACTTAAACCACAAAACATAAAGAAGGAAAGGATGGTGGGCCAGTAAGAGTCACCGGAGGTTAACACCCTTGGTGTGCGGACTAGGTTTGGCCGAATCTGGGTACCTAAGGAAGACGAGCTTAAGGCGAGCTTAGGGCTAAGATCCTTGACGGAGCCCATAAGTCTTGTTATTCCATACATCTAGGAACCACAAAAATGTATCAAGACTTAAAGAAAGATATTGGTGGTCGGGCATGAAGAACGATGTGACCTCCTTTGTAAGCCATAATTTGTTTGCAAGTAAATGCCGAGCACCAGAAGCTCTGTGGTAAGATCCAACCCTTGGAGATATCGGAGTGGAAGTGGGAACATATCACGATGGACTTCATTCCCAAGCTACCTCGTACAGCTAAAGGTTCCTGGGTGATCGTGGACCAACTAACAAAGAGTGCACACTTTTCGCCTATACGCGAAAAGTTTTCATCGAAACAGCTGGCAGAAGTGTTCATAAAATAAGTTGTGGTCTTTTATGGTGTGCTCCTGTCTAGGGACACGTGGTTCACTTCGCGGTTTTGGAAGAAGTTTCACGGAGCTTGGGTACTAGACTCAACGGATGGTCAGTCCGAAATAACCATTCAGACTTCAGAGGACATGCTTCATGCTTGTATCATCAACTTTTGGTGGAAGTTGGGACAGCCACCTGCCACTAGCGGAATTCTCATCTTGGTTTTAAATTGCGCGATGCGCTTCGATGCGTTTGGTCCCAAAATCCGATGCGCGATACAAGCGCATCACGTACGCGATGCGCTCTTTATTAAAAAAATACTAAAATATTATTTATACATAACAAGTTGTAAAAACATACTTAAACAAAAAAAGAAGTCATACAATAAGAAGATAGAATTGCATTTTTTTTGTCTAAATGACTAAATGAGGCATGCTAAAATACTTTCAAAAGCACAAAAAAGCATACTAAAGTATTTCCAACAGCACAAAATGCATACTAAAATACTCTAATGATCCCAACTACCTCCTCTAACCAATATTTATCATATCATCATAACTCTCAAACGCGGGTTCATCTCCCTCAACATCGACCACTTCAATATCTTCTTCAATCTCATCATCTTCATCAAAAAGAGCAAGCTTTTTTCCTTTATCACTTCTTGATGGCCCGGATCCATCATCTCTTGCTACATTTGATGCTCTAGTTATACGAATTGGCTCATTTGCCCCCGAAGCTCTACTTACGTCATCCCATGTCAAATCTTCCCCAACAAAAACTAGATCATCATCATCTTGAACATCATCTTCTTCCATCCTACCCATCAACCACTCATTGCTTTCATCAATGTCTTCCAACAAGATTGGATCGGTGGTTCCCTCAGTTCTATGTCGACGTTCTAAAGCACGATTGAATTTCACATACACCATGTTATTCAATTTTTCTTGAGCCAATCGGTTTCTCTTCTTGGTGTGAATGTGTTGGAAAACGCTCCAATTTCTTTCACAACCTGTAGCACTACAAGTGAGGCTAAGAACTCGTATAGAAAATCTTCGTAAGTTAGGAACCGAAGATCCAAATAGTGCCCACCACTCCGCTAAAAGATAACAAAATTAAAAAATGAGCATTTAATGCATATATACTATATAGTAATATTTTAGGAAAAATATATGTTTGTATCGAGTAAGTTCCGTGGTATTATACCTGGAGCTTTGGTCTTCCCTTGGTTGATAGCCAAAGGATTACCAAAAATCCCTTCAGCGTTTTGATATCAAGTAAGTTTCGCGGTGATCTTTTGTTTTTGTTCTTCTCCTCCATGAGACAACCTTTCAATACATTGAAATATACCACCCATAACTTAATCACTCTCCATAATAGTTTGTGCATCATCATAGAAGATAGACGAGTTTAAGTAGTGTCCCGCGGCATGTAATGGTTGGTGAAGTTGACAATCCCATCTCTTATTTATGATCTCCAAAGCCTTATCATAGAATGCTTCATTCTCCTTAAAACTATTTTTAATAGTTGCTTTAGCACTTTCCATAGCCGCGTAGATGTAACCCATGACCGGCTTTCTTTCACCATCAACTAATCTAAGGACACTAACAAGAGGACCCGTTAACTTGAGAGTATACACAATATCCCTCCAAAAGGTATCTTGTAAAAAGATACTTTTAACTTTTTTTGGCTTTTGGATCCTTTGACCACTTGCAATCTCTCCATTCTTAAGAAATGATCATATTTCTCAAATTATTTTTTTGCTTGTAAAATTGGAGAAGTGTGATAAAGGATGTGGCAAATCTTGTGATTGCGGGTCTATGCAAGTTCCCTTCATTTGTGAACTTCCTCATCAAGTTTACAAGGCCAACAAAGTTGTATATGTATCCATTTATGAACATTGCATTCTTTAAGCAATTCTTCACCTCGGGGATTTGTTTCCCAATATCCCCTAACATAAGATCTATGTAATGCGCCGCACATGGAGTCTAATAAAGATGCTTCCTCTTCCTTTCTAGCATTTGACCCGCTAGTTTGTAATTAGATGAATTATCCGTTACAATTTGGACCACGTTCTCCTCCCCAACTTCCTCCACCATTGCATCAAGAACCCTACACAATAAAGATGCATCCTTGGTCACGGTGGAAACATCAAAAGATTTTATAAACACCGAACCCCTTGGTGAGCTGACCAAAAAGTTAATAATGTCCTTTTGCACCACCGAATCTCGCCATCCATCGGATAGAATTGAACACCCATGGCTTACCCACTCTTTCTTGTGCTCATCAACTTGGTTGTCAACATCTTTGACTTCCTTAAGAAGTAAAAGGACACTCAACTCATACATGCTCGGTGGTTTCATCCCGGGACCAGATTGCCCAATGGATTCAATCATTACTTTGAAGCTATCGTGTGTGGCCGCATTGAAAGGTATGCCGGCATCATAAAACTATCTTGCCATATCTCTACAAGCTTTATCTCGTAGCTCCTTGTTACAAAGTTCATTAATTGTTTGTTGTCTCCCACTTCCACCACTTGCATCCTTCTTAAGTTGATTGTAGAACATATTCATAATACCTTTTACCTTTGGTTTTTTGGGTTCTGGCACGCTACCACCCTCTACTTCTACACAATCATCATCACCAAGATCATAATCATCAAGGTTAATCATGGAAGAGTTCATAATATTTCCAACCTTTGACATTTCTTTTTTCTGCATGTATGTTCTCATCTCCTCCTTTATAGATGGTGGGCATTTTGTGCAATCCGCTACATCCTTAAAACCTCCAACAAAGTGTTGCTTCAATCAAGAAACTCCTCTTTTGCACACTTTCCCACAGAAATTACAAGTAATATTATTACGAACATTTGGGTCTTGCGTTCCATATTTTCTAGACGGGTCATTGGATGATATGGGGGGCTTTGAACCTGAAGCCATTGTGTTTCTGAAACAGCAAACAACATGTATGTATCAATATATGTAACATAAAAAAAAAAAAAAAACGACAGTTATAATAACGGAATAAACGAACGAGGCATGGCGGGTCGGGTCGGATGGGTCAGCTGGCTATAAATAGCCTATGCCACCCTTTTTCTCTCATTTGCAACTTTTAGAGAGAGAAACCGTAGAGAGAGAAAGTTGGCGGATCGACCCGAGACTTTAGCAAAGTGTTACTCCATAACTCGTGAGAAGAACCTCCGGATCAGAAACTCGATTCAGGTAACGATCCGACCTAAATCTGAGTTTTAGTTCGTTTTTGGGTTTTTCGGGTTTTGGGTGAAAAGGTAAGGTTTGAACGGATGAAACTGAAAGATAATCATGGATTTGAGTTCTTTAATGGAAAACGAACGTTTTGAATGCAACAGGTTCGGGATCTTGACATGATCAGACCCGAATGCGAAAGTTAGGGTTTTTCATGAAGAACAGGTCGTACGCACTTGCTAAGTGCGCACGGAGCAGGTCCTGCGCACTTGCTAAGTGCGCAGGAGGAGGGACCTGCGCACTTGCTAAGTGCGCAGGAAGCATGGTCTGCGCACTTGCTAAGTGCGCAGGCAGCAGGGTCTGCGCACTTGCCAAGTGCGTAGACATCAGAACTGATTAAGTGAAGTCAGTATGTTAGAATGGTTAAACCGTTAGAGTCGGGATTGGTCTGATGTGTATTTAACTAATCAATTCAGATCGGAAGTGACGTTGTTGGACCTTCGTTTAGGACAACCCATATTAGCGTATCAGGTGAGTTCTAGAGCCCTCTTTTAAATGTTTTGGGCTGGTGTGCATACTTACGAAATGATGTTTTAACGAAATGATGTTTTAACGAAACGATGTTTACGAAAGGAAAGGTTATGAAGTGTTTTTGCCAAAAAGGTTTACGAATGTTTATGAACGGTCTAAATGAGGAAATGTTTAATGAAAAGGGAAAGAGGTAAAGGTTTAAAGAAGTCATTACAAATCTAATATGTCGAATGAATGGAATTGACGAACGAAGTCTGGGAATGTGATTCCCAGCCTTGTGGTAGATTATGGACAGCGAGCCATAGTTACCATAAGAACAACATGGCAGTGTCTTGGTGGCATGTCGATGGTTTTGATGTTGTACAACTGGTAAGGGAGTAACGACGGTTACTCGGGTGATGACGATCATCCTAAGTGAATAAGGTATGGGAAATCAATGACGACGATACGTAACGGTTGATTCCCAAAGAAAAGATGCGTGTTGGGCAATGACGGCGATACGTAACAGTTGACCCCACGTAGTGAATGGTTGGGCAATGACGGCGATACGTAACGGCTGACCCACGTAGTGTATGGTTGTGGCAATAACGGCGATACGTAACGGTTGCCCACAACACCAAAGGTTCCTTCGGGGACACTGTGACGCGTAAAGTAAGATACAGAATTAGATAACGATAATGTATGACTTAAATGAATGTTAAAAGTTTTAATGAACGATCCGTTTAACGGTGTTTATGATTATGATGTTGATGATGATATGCGTACGAAACCCTTTTAAAGATGTTATTATTACATGCTTTTGTGAAAGGTTTTACTAAATGAATGAATGATATGTTTTTGGCAAATGTTGATGTTAAAGTTTTTATGAAATGCTAGAACTCACCAGCGTAGCTGACTTTTTAGTATGCACATTCAGGTTAAGGTAGGTATGGACGATGGACGGTGATGCTTGGCAAGCGAGAAGAGTTACCCGGTCGATCATGAAGACTGGCATCCCGTTATGAGTTGTTTATGTTAAGTTTATGTAATTATGTTTTAAACAATGTTTACGCTTCCGCATGTATGAACAATGATGACGTTATGTTTGAATGAAATTTTCGGCTACGTTATTTGATATTCATGTTTAAGAACTGTTTGTGAATGAGTAAATCCAACGAGTGAGGCCTCCCGGGTTTGGGGCCTTACAAGTTGGTATCAGAGCAATAGTTTGAGAGATTCAGACACTCCCGGTGTCTGAACTTAAACTTTGAATGGGACCGAAAGCGGATGCCAGTACGGGTAACTCGAGCCAAAGCATCAGGTATGAAAAGTAGAGTATGTGTATGTAGTATGCCTTAGAAAGGGTTAGGTAAGGACTTGTGTTCTGATGGAATCACAAATGTGGTCAAATAGAAATCGAAAGGTAGTGTAATGGTTAATTGCAGATGGCCAGTGTATATTAACATCTTACAGTACTTATTGAATTTTATTTGTTAACTAGCGTGATGACATTGGATTTCTTGTCTTATAGAACGAAATGGCGAGGAGAGGGAACAGAAGGCGTGGTGGTCGTACCGGCGGTCGAAATGGTGGGCGTGGCAGGATTCCTGCGCGCCAAGAGCACAGTGAAGAAGGAAGTGTTCACACTGAACCGGAGGTTAGTGTGCATGGAACTGAGCAGACACAAGTTGCAGAATAACCTTTCACTTTTGAACCAGAGGTGAGAGCAGCCATAGCTCGAGAGTTCTCCGAGTTGATGAAGAATTCTCTGCCAAGTCTGTTGGCTGAAGCATTAAAGAAAGTTAGTGGGGAAGGCGGATCTAGTGCGGCAACTGGTGCTCAGAACAACGAGACCGACAACGCACCGCCTGCTCGCGGGTGCGACTATAAGTCATTTAAGGCATGTGACCCGCCGGTCCTGACTGGGAAGAAGGACGCGGTGGCTACTTTTGATTTGGTAATACGTATGGAAGCCGCCATCCGTCTGAGCGAGTGTCGAGCTAATCAAGTAGTGAAGTTTGCTGCTAACTCCTTGAGGGAGGAAGCATCCCACTGATGGGAAGGTGTACGTCAGGCTAAGGAGGATGAGGTTGTTGACTCAATGATGTGGGCTGACTTGAAAACTTTGGTGATCAAGAATTTCTGCCTGAGGAACGAGATTGAGAAGGTAGAGAGGGAATTTCTGGGTTTGAAGGCCGGGAGCATGACGCACCGGCAGTACACAACCCGATTCAATGAACTGGCACGTCTAGTGCCACATCTTGTTACGACAGAGGAAAGAAAGATTGCCTGCTATATTCAAGGGTTGCCGGACCAGGTCCGCACCTATGTTAAGGCAAACGCCCCTACTACCTATGATTCGGCAGTAGAGTTAAGTGGAATGGTATTTGACGATCTGGCACTGAATGTTGTTGTCGTTGAAGGGCAAAAGAAGAGACCGAGCTTCTCAAACAAGCAAACTGGGGGAAGGATGTTTGGGGCTCGTGATAAGAGAGCTTGGGTGAACGAGCCGACTGTTTGTAAGAAGTGTGAAAGAGAGCATGTAGGTGAATGTAGACTGGGATCTAACATGTGCTTCAAGTGTGGCAAGACTGGGCACTACTCCCGTGAGTGCCCACAACACTTCAAGTGCTATAATTGTGGGGATGACGGTCATCTGAGTAAGGAATGTCCGAAACCGAGAATGGGTGAAGCCGGGAAAGGGAAAGGCCCGGAAAGGAAAAAAGAGAGGCCCCGAGCGAAGACTCGTGCGTACGCGCTGACGCAAGACCAGGCCAGAATGGACCCCGACGTGGCGTCAGGTACGTTCGTCCTTGACAACACTCTTGTTTCTGTGTTATTTGATTCGGGTGCCAGTAAGAGTTTTATATATGCGACTTTTTGTAAGAGAGTGAAGTACGCTGTCAGTATACTAGAAAGGGCCTTTAGCGTAGAAACCGCTGAGGGTAGAACTGCGAGAGTGACCGAGGTAGTTGACAACTCTACGATAAAAATAGAAGGTCATAGGTTCCCTGTCAGATTGTTTGTTATGGTTTTGGGAGGGTTTGATGTCGTGCTGGGTATGGATTGGTTAACTGCCAACGAAGCACAAATCATATGTAAACGAAAGATAATCCGACTCAAGGCTCCGGATGGTAGCAAAGTCGAGGTTTTTGGAAATCGTGACGATGCCAAACGTCATCTCGATGATTAAGGCAACAGATTACTTGAGGCGCGGATGCGAGGCTTATCTGGTGTACGTGATTGACAAGTGTAAGGAAGTGAAGGAACTAGACGATGTACCCGTGGTACGCGGGTACCCGGAGGTGTTTCCAGAGGATTTGCCTGGGATACCACCCGACAGAGAGATTGAGTTCCGAATTGACTTAGTACCAGATGCCCAGCCCGTGGCTAAGGCTCCATATCGACTAGCACCAGTGGAAATGAAAGAACTTATGGTACAACTAGACGAGTTACTTGAGAAAGGATTTATCCAACCAAGCATCTCACCTTGGGGTGCTCCGGTGTTGTTCGTAAAGAAGAAAGACGGTTCGATGAGAATGTGTATTGATTATCGCGAGTTGAACAAACGTACCATGAAGAACAAGTACCCGTTACCAAGGATCGACGACCTGTTCGATCAATTACAAGGCGCAAGTTGGTTCTCAAAGATCGACCTTCGATCCGGGTACCATCAGTTGAAGGTGTGGGAAGAAGACATACCTAAAATGGCATTTCGCACACGTTATGGACACTTTGAGTTCTGCGTAATGTCTTTTGGATTGACGAACGCCCCTGCAGCGTTCATGGATTTGATGAATAGAGTTTGTCGACCAATGCTGGATCGGTCGGTAATCGTGTTTATCGATGATATCCTCATCTATTCCAAGAATGAGGGTGATCACGCATGTCACTTAAATGAGGTGTTGGAGGCTCTGAAGAAAGAAAAGTTGTATGCTAAGTTCTCCAAATGCGCGTTCTGGCTTAGGGAAGTCCAATTCCTAGGTCACGTCATTAACCCGAATGGCATTATGGTTGACCCAGCAAAGATAGTAACGGTAAGGGAATGGAATGTTCCTAAGACGCCAACTGAAATCCGTAGTTTCTTGGGATTGGCGGGCTACTATCGGAGATTCATCCTGGATTTCTCGAAAATAGCTTCGCCGTTGACGAAGTTGACTCGGAAGGAGGTAAAGTACGAATGGGGTTCGACCCAGGATGTGGCGTTTAAGGAATTGAAGGAAAAGCTAACTCAAGCTCCAGTCTTGGCCCTTCCCGAGGGCAATGAAGACTTAATGGTATACTCTGACGCTTCGGGTCAGGGATTGGGATGCGTATTGATGCAACGCGGGAGAGTGATCGTGTACGCGTACGCGTCACGGCAGTTGAAGATTCATGAAGCTAATTATCCGACTCACGATTTGGAGCTTGCTGCTGTCATGTTCGCATTGAAAATCTGGAGGCACTACCTTTACGGGGTGAAGTTTACTATTTACTCAGACCACAAAAGTTTGAAGTACTTCTTCGAACAAAGAGAGCTTAATATGAGGCAGAGACGATGGTTAGAACTCCTAAAAGATTATGACTGTGAAATCATATACCATCCTGGAAAGGCAAACGTGGTGGCTGACGCTCTAAGCCGAAAGGATGTGCCTACTCCTATTAGAGTGAAAGCTTGCCAGTTGGTGGTAACATCGGACGTGATGAGAGAAATTGAAAAGACTCAAGATGAGGCACTTAAGGAGGAAAACATAAAGAAGGAAAGGATGGTTGGCCAACAGGACAAGTTGGAATATAACACCCTTGGTGTTAGGACACGTTTTGGACGGGTATGGATACCTATGGGTGGCGAGCTTAGAACCAAGATCTTGGATGAGGCTCATAAGTCTCGTTACTTTATCCATCCCGGTACCAATAAAATGTATCAAGATCTGAGGAAGGAATACTGGTGGCCTGGAATGAAACGTGATGTGACGAAGTATGTAAGCAAGTGCTTGACTTGCTCGCAAGTAAAGGCCGAGCACCAGAAACCGTATGGAAAGATTCAACCACTTGATATACCGGAATGGAAGTGGGAACACATTACCATGGACTTCATAACTAAGCTACCTCGCACAGCTAAAGGTCATGACACCATTTGGGTAATTATGGACCGTTTAACGAAGAGTGCTCATTTCCTACCTATTCGCGAGACGTTCTCGTCGGAAAGGTTAGCGGAAGTATTTATTAACGAAGTAGTAGCACGGCATGGGATGCCTTTGACGATTGTATCTGACCAGGACACACGATTCACATCGAGGTTCTGGAAAAGATTTCACGAGGCGATGGGCACGAGGCTTAATATCAGCACAGCATACCACCCGCAAACGGATGGTCAGTCCAAAAGGACCATTCAGACATTGGAGGATATGCTCCGTGCTTGTATTATCGACTTCGGTGGCAGTTGGGACAGCCATCTGCCGTTAGCTGAATTCTCCTACAACAATAGTCATCACACGATGATAGGCATGCCGCCTTACGAAATGTTGTATGGGAGAAGATGTAGGACCCCGGTTTATTGGGGTGAGATTGGACAGAAGGAATTAGGAAGTCTTGAAGTCGTAAGAGAGACGTCAGAAAGGTTTGATCAGATCAAAGCGCGAATGAAGGCCGCACAAGATCGTCAGAAATCCTATGTGGATAAACGACGAAGGCCTATTGAGTTTGATATTGGTGACAGAGTAATGCTGAAAGTGTCACCATGGAAGGGAATCATACGATTCAGAAAGAGAGGAAAGTTAAGTCCGAGGTTTGTCGGACCATTCAAGATAATGGCACGGGTTGGGGAAGTCGCTTATCGGTTGGAGTTGCCTGATGAGTTAAGTGGGATTCATCCTACTTTCCATGTATCACACTTGCGAAAGTGTTTGGCGGATGAATCGGCTCACGTACCACTTACTGACATCGAGGTTGACAATAGCCTTAATTACATCGAAGAACCCGTGGCCATCCTTGATCGGAAGGAGAAACGTTTACGTAATAAACTTATCCAATTGGTTAAAGTCCAATGGAAGCATTGAAAGGGATCGGAAGCCACTTGGGAAATGGAGAAGGAAATGAGGGAGTCGTACCCTCATCTATTTGACTTACGATAGGTTTCGGGGACGAAACCTATTGTAAGGGGGGTAGACTTGTAACATCCCAAAAAAAAATAAAACGACAGTTATAATAACGGAATAAACGAACGAGGCATGGCGGGTCGGGTCGGATGGGTCAACTGGCTATAAATAGCCTATGCCACCCTTTTTCTCTCATTTGCAACTTTTAGAGAGAGAAACCGTAGAGAGAAAGTTGGTGGATCGACCTGAGACTTTAGCAAAGTGTTACTCCATAACTCGTGAGAAGAACCTCCGGATCAGAAACTCGATTCAGGTAACGATCCGACCTAAATCTGAGTTTTAGTTCGTTTTTGGGTTTTTCGGGTTTTGGGTGAAAAGGTAAGGTTTGAACGGATGAAACTGAAAGATAATCATGGATTTGAGTTCCTTAATGGAAAACGAACGTTTTGAATGCAACAGGTTCGGGATCTTGACATGATCAGACCCGAATGCGAAAGTTAGGGTTTTTCGTGAAGAACAGGTCGTGCGCACTTGCTAAGTGCGCACGGAGCAGGTCCTGCGCACTTGCTAAGTGCGCACGAGGAGGGACCTGCGCACTTGCTAAGTGCGCAGGAAGCATGGTCTGCGCACTTGCTAAGTGCGCAGGCATCAGGGTCTGCGCACTTGGCAGTGCGCAGACATCAGAACTGATTAAGTGAAGTCAGTATGTTAGAATGGTTAAACCGTTAGAGTCGGGATTGGTCTGATGTGTATTTAACTAATCAATTCAGATCGGAAGTGACGTTGTTGGACCTTCGTTTAGGACAACCCATATTAGCGTATCAGGTGAGTTCTAGAGCCCTCTTTTAAATGTTTTGGGCTGGTGTGCATACTTACGAAATGATGTTTTAACGAAATGATGTTTTAACGAAACGATGTTTACGAAAGGAAAGGTTATGAAGTGTTTTTGCCAAAAAGGTTTACGAATGTTTATGAACGGTCTAAATGAGGAAATGTTTAATGAAAAGGGAAAGAGGTAAAGGTTTAAAGAAGTCATTACAAATCTAATATGTCGAATGAATGGAATTGACGAACGAAGTCTGGGAATGTGATTCCCAGCCTTGTGGTAGATTATGGACAGCGAGCCATAGTTACCATAAGAACAACATGGCAGTGTCTTGGTGGCCTGTCGATGGTTTTGATGTTGTACAACTGGTAAGGGAGTAACGACGGTTACTCGGGTGATGACGATCATCCTAAGTGAATAAGGTATGGGAAATCAATGACGGCGATACGTAACGGTTGATTCCCAAAGGAAAGATGCGTGTTGGGCAATGACGGCGATACGTAACGGTTGACCCCACGTAGTGAATGGTTGGGCAATGACGGCGATACGTAACGGCTGACCCACGTAGTGTATGGTTGTGGCAATAACGGCGATACGTAACGGTTGCCCACAACACCAAAGGTTCCTTCGGGGACACTGTGACGCGTAAAGTAAGATACAGAATTAGATAACGATAATGTATGACTTAAATGAATGTTAAAAGTTTTAATGAACGATCCATTTAACGGTGTTTATGTTTATGATGTTGATGATGATATGGGTACGAAACCTTTTTAAAGATGTTATTATTACATGCTTTTGTGAAAGGTTTTACTAAATGAATGAATGATATGTTTTTGGCAAATGTTGATGTTAAAGTTTTTATGAAATGCTAGAACTCACCAGCTTTGCTGACTTTTTAGTATGCACATTCAGGTTAAGGCAGGTATGGACGATGGACGGTGATGCTTGGCAAGCGAGAAGAGTTACCCGGTCGATCATGAAGACTGGCATCCCGTTATGAGTTGTTTATGTTAAGTTTATGTAATTATGTTTTAAACAATGTTTACGCTTCCGCATGTATGAACAATGATGACGTTATGTTTGAATGAAATTTTCCGTTGCGTTATTTGATATTTATGTTTAAGAACTGTTTGTGAATGAGTAAATCCAACGAGTGAGGCCTTCCGGGTTTGGGGCCTTACAATATATTGTGTACTTGGCTACTTGCACAACAGGTATGAGGTATTTTGTTTGAGGAAATAGAAACATAAACAACAAACAACAAACAAATAAGTTTGCATAATAGAAATAGCAAACAGTAGAATCACAAACTAGAAATGGATTTTGTTTGACGAAACAGAAACAATAAACAACAAACAGCTGCTGGATTTTGAGGAAACAGAAACAAGAAAGAAAAGAAGAAAAGAAAATGTTGAAGAAGCCTGTTGATGGTGATTTTCGAGATGTGATAGGTACTTTTGGAAGACAAGAAAGAAATACAAGTTCCTAGGTGTATTAAGTAACTTTTGAATAAGTTACTTTTTGTCCAGGGGTGTAGCCGACCTATTTCTCTAGGCCCAGGCCCACTTTTGGTTTATACACAGCCCCAAATTCAAAAACCAAAAAATCTGCCAAAAAATCATAGTTGAGTGCATCATGTAATCGCTACGCATAATGCGAGCAACGGCGCAATATCAACGCATTATGTAATCGGTACGCATCAGGTGCTGTGATGCGCCAAATCCAGCGCTACAGCGCAAAACGCATTATGCGCGCAGTTTAAAACCAAGATTCTCATACAACAACAATTACCACTTGACGATAGGCATGCCGCCCTTTGAGATGTTGAAGGGGAGGCGATGCAGAACACTCTATGTTGGGGGGAAATTGGTTAGAAGGAATTCGTGTGACACCTGCAAAAATTCAAAATTTTAAAACTCAATTGTTGGACTGGGTCCTATAGAATTCCAAGCCCATTTGAAGCCCAATAAGGATTCAAGTCCAATTAAGGCTCATATACATAAACCGAATATCAAACTAGTCACCCAATCCCGTTTAACAACTTGTTACGTGAATCTGGGAATTTAAGAAAAGATGCAAGAACGTTTCCAATTCAGTGATTTTAAACGTTTAGCGCGTCAAACGTCAGTTATTACCGGGTAAATGGCAGAATGATTAATTAAGATAACAAATTATTAATATTAACTATTCTTATTCACTCAGAAAATCTATTCAGATAAATACGCGTGTAGTAAGTTTATGCGAATGTAAACCGCGCTAGATGCTCGTAAGAAAAACGATAACGGTACGGTTTTTACCGGTACGTATAGTGATACCAAAAATATTGCAAATACTTATTTTGTTATTATTAGTATAATAATAAACCCTAAACTCGAAACGCGAAACGTTTTAAAAAGAACGCAAGCGTTAAAAACGCGGTATCGGTTCGTACATCAATTAAAGAGGGAATTTCGCGATCTAATATACTTAATTGATATTATTATTAACGTTTCATATGCTAAGTATTTAAATAATAATGAATCAAGAATTTTAGTCGAGATGAAGACCCGAGCGGATACACGTTATTTGTAAACCAGTATTATTTCTCTTGGAAACCCTCACCCTAACCCTAGGTACAAAAACATCTTATCATCTCATCCTCTTCATTTATAAACCCAAGCCACATACACACACACAAACAATTTGTGTGTCTAGAGAGACAATTCATGAGAGGGGAAGAGGAGGCCGGCCACCAACTTCGGCGGCCCCTCTCCGGCAACCCAAACATTGGGAGGAGCGGCTTCCACAGAGAAGAGGAGACGCGGCGGCAGTGCAGCGAAGAGAGGGAGGAGACGCGACGGAGGCAGGGGGTCTTGACGCGGTGGTTCTGCGTCCGAACGACGGCAACAACCAACACCACTCCTCCTATCCTTGTAATATGGCCATTCCCAATCCTCCGACGATCTAGCGGCAAGGGTGGAGGCGGTGGCCTCAGGTGTCGTCTCAGGCTGATGGCGGTAGCAGTGCGCCATCCCGGTGAATGACGGCGACGACAGCGAGAAGTTAAAAGGTCATCCCCGACAGCTATTTAGGGTCTCAACCAGGATCCCGTAACCCATAGTGTTTCGATGAAAAACAATGGCCGGTGATGGGTCCTTGGTGTTCTAATCGACGGCGGAAAGGGATAGAGTGGCCACTATGACGGCTAGATCGTGTTCCGTCGACCTCATATTAGGGTTCCGGCAAGGTTGGTTCATTCCGGTAAGCTACCATCTCGTTTTCTTGTCATACGGGTTTAGATCTATACACGGGTAGCATTAAACTTTCTGTTTGACATAATTTTGGCATACAGAGATGTCTCTCGACGAACAGAAGGCTTTCAGGCTCGTCTCAGGCGATCCCAAACGACTAATCTTGTTTGTATGGTGTTTGAGTGTCTCGATCTTCAATGATCAAGGTTCGTTTGAGGTATTACGTTAAATTTGGATAGTTTGTCGTTTCCGTATTAGATCTAGTGGATTTGGTGGGCGGGTTTCATTCCCGGATATTAAAAATATGATTTTTGGACAGATTTGAGCATTCCGTGCCCGTGGTCAAACCCGGTCAAAGAAAGTCAAACTCGGGTCAACGAAGGTCAAACGTGGTCAATACGCGTAACGAAAGGTTTAGGACATGTCGATTCGTAAACGAGACGTACGGAAGGTATAAACACGCTCTAAAAAGTTCAATTATATAATTTCTTATGCATCTTGTAAAATAATAAAAATATAACGCGTGTGGGATAAAAACGAGACAAAACCGACTAACGTGACAATAATTCAAATAGGGAACTATATTATATTTATTGAGCCGCCAATTAATATAACGTGTATAAAATTTGAGACGACTAACAAGATATTAATATAGCGTATTATACGAGACTGTAGAAGTGTATACATAATTATTATTATTATTATTATAATTATTATTATTATTATTATATATATATATATATTCTTTTATAAGAACAATAACAATAAAACGTTTTGTATATATGGTTGGCAATTTCGTTTGAAACTTTGTATTTACATAAAGGTATTTTTATAACAAATTGCATACAATATTAATAGCGGAGTTATGTTAATGTATATACACATGGATATTTATACTAGACGACAACTATGTTTTGATATAAAATATATGTGTATAAATATACATATTTTTCACAATAAGTTTGCAAAACTTAATATTCATACGCGTACACAATTATCTTGTGGTGTAAACAGATTAATCGTATGTCGAGAAATGATTTTATTAAGTATATATGTATACACCTATAAAAATGGAATCTTATAAGATTAAAACAATAATTTCAAAATTAGTAAACCGATATTATCATTTTTCTGGAAATGTAAATATTATTATCACTATTATTATAAAAAAATATTTTTATTTATATAAAAATTCGTGAAACATAACTGTTATCGTTAATGGTACTACCTTTAGTACCGACACTAGTAGTTTACTTATAAATGGATTTATACTAACATTACAACACTCGTTAGAAAAGTTGTTTATACCATTTTGTAAAATATCCAACCTATCGACTTAACATGATAAACGTTGAGGAGACTTTTATAAACAATTCTATTATCAATATTGTTTTACAAATGATAAAGGTTTATTATAAGGTCATATGTATTATAATATTTTTACACTTAATGCTCATAACCGGTAATCGGAGATTATGTTAAGTATTTTATACTTGCTTATTTTATTTCTTTACTATGTATATATATTTATGAATTAAAGTGATATTTTTTCTGTTTGCCCAAATATATGCTTTTGAGACGAGTGTTAATAATTAGAATTTGAGAGACGTGATGGCGAGTCGGGCATCTAAACACAGAACATGTAGAATTAGAGCATGATTATACTTTATTGAAAAACATATTTAACGCGCTTGTATGGAACATACTGTATTCCATAAATTCTATAGTGCCTACGTGTATCGTGGGACTCGAGTAGGAGATATACCCAACATTGTCACATATTCGAGGAATACGGTTTATATCAACATTATCAGTTGAGTTTCACGGCCCCCTTTTACTGTTTACTGTTTTAGAAACATTGGGGGAGAAATATACTTGCTTTACACGTTTGAAAACATAAAACATATCTACTTGATACGTTTGGAGAACACGAAGTATACTTACAACTACTCTTATATGATAACAAGAAAACAAGACCCGACATTTATGTTTGTATGACTTAACACACATAGAGTGCTGCAAGTCCCTGACTATCATATTTATAACCATTAGCTATAGATTAGCCTGGGATTCTATAAAAAGTACTATTGGGATTGACAATGTACTAGCTTAGTTTAGTTTTTGTAATGGTGTTCAATACTTTAAATATTTTCAATATGCTTTCGCTATTGTGTAATGTCACCAATCATTGCAACCCTAATTTATTCATTTATTTATTTATTAAGTGAATAAATTTGGGGGGTTACAATTCGGAAGAATAGAAGTTGTCAAAACTACATCCAATAAGTTTGATCAGATCAAGGCACGAATGAAGGCCACAAGATACGCAGAAATCTTACGTCGACAAGATGCGGAGATCCCTCGAATTCAAGGTCGGGGATTTTGTGCTATTAAAAGTATCCCCCTAAAAGGGGATAATTCATTTTCGTAAAAGGGGGAACTGATTCCGAGGTTCGTCAGGCTGTTTAAAATTGTGGCATGGGTGGGGGAAGTGGCATATAGATTGGATCTACCTGATGAGATGAGTAGGATTCATCCTACCTTCACGTGTCACACTTGTGAAAGTGTTTGGCTGACGACACAGCCCACGTGCCTCTATCAGACATCGAGGTTGATAACCGTCTAAACTATATTGAAGAGCCCGTGGCTATACAGGATAGAAAATAAAAGCGTATGTGAAATAAGGTGATTCAATTGGTAAATGTACAATGGAAACACCGAAGGGGTTCCGAGGCTACATGGGAAAGTGAGGAAGAAATTAAAGGTTCGTACCCGCAATTGTTCAACCTGTGACAGGTTTCGAGGACGAAATCTCCTATAAGGTGGGTGGACTTATAACATCCATAAAATCCTGACATTTATACTTGGGCCAAACAATGGGCCAAAAGAAAGAAAAGGAAGGAAGGATGGGCTAGCAAGGATGGTAAGGAGTGGGGATAAACCGTAATCACCCTTAGAACAGCCTCCATTCACAAAAGATCACTCAAATTTGTGTAGAGAGAGAAAGAAAGAATTCTAGAGAGAGAAAGTCAAGATTTGGGTTGTTTTGCTCCAATATTGCTTCCAATCCGTCTCTCCAACATCCAAGAAGAAGAATCCAGGAAGAAACATTGGTTTTGAGGTAATAATCTAACCTGAATCTCTGTGTCTATTAGAAATGAGTTTTGGGGTAAAACTAGGGTTTTAATCTCAAAAACAAGGTTTTTACGTGTTAATGGCCAAACAAAAGCTAGATCAATCTTAATGGAAGTAAAATAAACGTTTTGGATGTAAAAATTTACAAACTTGGATTGAAAACGGGCCTATTTGAGATTTGTGTTCATCATGCGACACTGAGAGTGTCGCCACCCATATCTAGCGATACTAATCGGGGAAGGAGATGTAAGGATCCCGAGGTTTGCCAATTATTGGTTACACGTGTCGTAGGAGACACTGAGAATGTCGCCCATGACATTTAGCGGCATTAAAGTGGGCGACACTAAGTCCCACGACACTAAGTCTAGAACGCAAGTTCTTGTGACACTAAAAGTATGCCTAGCGACAATGCCTTGGCGACACTGATCATGTGCCGGCAACACTGCCCTGGCGATACTGATCATTGCTAGGCGACACTAGTGTAATTGATAGAATTCGCGTGTTGACTTATATGCAGATCAGTTAGCACGTTATCGTTAACTAGACGTCCAACTCAAAAGAAATGTTTATGAAATTAAATGATTAAGAATGAACGTTTATGAAAAGAATGTTTTATGAAATAAGAATGTCACGAAATGGAATGGTTATGAACGAACATTGATGAAACAAGAACCTTTATGAAATTAAAGGTTTATGAAAGGAATATTTATATATAAATGGTTTATAAATGAAAAAAAGGGGTTTACGAATGAATGAAATGTTTTACAAAAAGAAAAAAGGAGATACCAGGTGAGTCAAAAATCCCTATTTACTTGTTTCTAGGGTGATTGTAACACCTCGAAAATTCCTAAGAAAATAAAAGGTTAGACTTGCCAAGTTTTAAAGTTGAGGGATGGATATGGAAATATTCAAAGTCCCTGGACTAAAATTGTTAAATATGAAAATCGAATGGATAGCGGACCGCTATCCTCAGCATAACGGCCCGCTATGTGTTGAGCAAGCAATGAACCGGGTAGCGACACGTGTCTTGTGACTCATCGGACGCATGAATCGATAGCGGACCGACATCCAGACCATAACGATCTGTTGTGTAGGCCTGAAGGCTTCGAGGCGGCTAAAAGCGATAACGGACTGACATCCATTAAGATAACGGGCCGATATGGGTGCACATTTGGCCCTATAAATTTATGGTCGATCTCAGCCATTCTCCACACACCAAAACACCACAAAACACACACACTCTCTAAGGTTCCAATCCCGAGCCCCGGTTCACGTGCGAGAGTCCGGTTTCTAACGTTTTGACTCCAAATTTGCAGTAGATAATACCGAGGTAAGGTTCCAACCTCCTATTAAGCTTTGGTTATACACCATTAAGCTAGGATCGTGTACTTAAGTAATGTCATTACATATCTAGGAACTCTGTCCGAGGGGTTTGCCATATTACTAATTTGATAAACCGAGATACTGTGCAGGTGAGTTCCTAAACTATGATGCATGAACCCAATAAAGACCTTGTCTCGCATGATTGATTTATGAAACATTTTTAGTATCTTGAAACGATTGCACCGATTGTTTATATATAATGCATTCTAAGCGCTTATTTTGTTTCACTTGCCCGTGGAACGGCATGTTGGACAGGACCTGTGGAACGGTCTTCGGTTATATATGAACTGAATGATTGTTCATAGTTGTCTGTTAATTTGGGTGTTGAAACCCATGAATGTGTTCAAGATACTTTAGTTTATGAATTCAACAGCTTTGTGTTGACCCATGTCTTATCAAATGTTTTTGAACGCATCACAGGTAGTCATTTGACAAGGCATTTCTAGGACTAGAATGAACAGATGAACGATCCAGATGATGGGCATGACTGGAACTATAAGTCCCGAATGATATATTCCTTTTTAGGAACGAATGATGTAACTTTTGTTAAACATTATCTAAACAATATTTTGATGTTAATAAAAGTTATGATTTAGTCTTCCGCCGTGTGTTTTTGATATCAACCTCATAGTAACTAGAAGACGACCTTCTGGCCCGTATGTAGTTATCTGACAAACAGAATGTTATGTATAAGGAATGGACGGTGTATAAATCTCTCCTAGACCCGTCGTTCTTTCCTGGGAACATCTCTGTTGGGGGTACTCCTCTTGTTAGATAACTGCCTTGTGTTACGGGTGTGACAAGTTGGTATCAGAGCCTCAGTTTTAGGGAATTTGATACTACAGGAATAGTGTCTAGACTTAAACTAGGACTCTAAGATTAGTCTGGAATACCTCAGGATAAGTTAGGTATATACACTAAGTACGACCTATAACGGGAAATACCTAGAAATCATATAATTAAAGGTATTTGGCCAAGTGTTGTTAATTTTTGAATTTCTGGATTATGATCGGTTATACGAATTCTGATGTTATATACTTGTATGTAGGTACAAATGGCATGACGTGGTAGAGGACAAGGCAGAGGTAGGGGTAGGATGCCCAACACTAGGTTCTATACCCGCGATATGACAAATACGAACACTGATCCGAATGAAAACGCGAATGCAAATGTTGAACACTATGTAGAAGAAGTTATCATGACTGAAGCTCAATTCCAAGGAGCGGTGGCATCTGAGGTCACCCGAGTACTTCAAACAACTTTACCTGGAATCCTTGTGTAACATCCCGGAATTTATAACTAACGGGTCGGGCTAATGAGTAAACCGAGTCTCTTCTAAATGGCATGGATTGCAAAGATTTTCATGTAAAACCCTGTGCGGAAACTAAAGGAACCCACTTAGCCATTGAGTGAATGGTTGGGGTCAAAAGCGTGCGAAGCGGGAACCCGGGGACTAGAGTGTAAACATTAACGGTTTATAAGCAACTTAACCTTAAACCCTAGGGCCACTTTGGACACTAGACGTGTGATGGCAGAATATGAAGCGGGAGAACGAGAGAGACGGTCGGAAAAGGAAGCAGGCCGACGACGGGGCAACGTGACGGTGGTAACTCGATCAGGTAATCTCGTTTACGTTTATTATGCATTTATGCTCGTATTTTTTCATGATACCCGATTAGGGTTTGGGTTTTGGTTCACGGCGAGCAAAGGAACAGAGAGGAGGATAGATGTTCCGGTGGGATGACTTCGAGTAGGAAACTCCACACATCACCAAGTGCTTAAGTGGTGGTGCGTGATGGCGACCGACGATAAGGGGAGGCCGATGGAGGCTGTGATGGCGGGTGACTCGGCGGCTGTAGAGGGCTGCGACCCAGCTGGCCGAAACAACAGGCGATCTATGGTAGACGGCTACGGTGGTTGTGGGTGGTGGCGGTTGTTGCAGGAAATGCGTAAGCGGTGACCGAGAGGGACGGTGGTGGCCATGGTGCACGACGATGGTGATGGTACCTGTGGTGGTGCATGGAAGAGCTCAGGTGCGGTTTCGTGACGAGCTAGGGTTTTTCATGGCGGGGTAAAGAGAATCAAAGTTACCTGAGTTTGCATGCATGGGGAGATGAAGGTTCGGGTACACGAGTTCTTAACGGGTCAAGTATGATCTGATTCGTGTATCCGTAGAGCTAAGGTTCGGGGAAAAACCGGATTGACAAGCTGATGAGGCGAGCGTTGGGGTTTTGTATTATTATGCGTTATTTGCCGTATGCTTGGGACGTATCTGACCACGTGATCATACGTTTGACATGTTCGGGTTTTGAGCGTGGACGGGTGAGTTGCAGAATAGAGACTGAGACTCAACACAACCTTTAGTTTCTAATCCCCTCTTTTAAAATGTTTTTAACGCTTTTGGGGCTATCGTACATACTTTCGAGACGTGTTTTATTACATTAAATGTGTATCAAGATTTAGGGTCTAACCCGATGAGTTTACGGATTTAAGTGTTTAAATATGGGGCTTAGGGACTATGCATTGTCCTTAAGATGTGTAGGTTAAAGGTGGGTAAATGGTCATGGACCGTATAGTGACCTAATAGGGGTGAGTCGGGATTGTATTTACAGGTCGTACGGGTATGACTAGGAGGTGTCACAGGGTATGTATGTACGTGGTATTTACTTAGAAAATGAGGCATAGTATTTGTACGTGTGTTGCTATAGTAGTAGGGTATTGTGTTATGAGTTAGTTGGGGTTAGTCAGGATACAAGTTAAATGCTTATGAATACACGCATGATACGTTATTCTAGTGCTATGTGCAGTGTGCAAGTGTGGTTAATGAGTCATATAAATGTAGTGCGACATTATGTGTTTGGTGTCGTTGTCTGTGTGACACGGCGGGTATTGTGTTTGCTTCGTCATCTTTATGACACGGCAAACGGGATTTGTGAAGGACGAGGGGAAATTTTTAAGTCTAAGAATGATTAGGACTAATCATCAGGAGTATGTTACTAAACTCCTGAAATATGCAAGAATAGTTCCTCATCTTAGAACCCCTGAGTCAAACCTGATCAAGCGCTATATCTGGGGTTTGATCGGAGAAATCCGCGACATGGTAAAAGTCACAAATTGTGAAAATCTTGATGATGCCATGGATCTGGGAGCATCATTAACCACTAGCCTGATAAGGAATCTAGAAGAAGGGAAGAAGAAGAAGAAAGAGATAACTGGGCAAGGCCCAAGTGGATCAAAGAAATCCAACTTTACTCCTCGTAATAACAAGTCTTCCATCCCTAAATGTCTAAAGTGCAGAAGGAGGCACTTAGGACAATGTCGTGCTGGAGTTTTCTGCAATTATTGTAAGATGTTTGGACACAAAGCAGAAGAGTGTTATAAAAAGAAATCAATTACTTGTTTTAGTTATGGCGAAACTGGCCGTATCAAAATCAACTGTCCAAAGCAGAATAAGATGGACAGGACAGGTCCCAAACCTGCAGACGGAGTGAAGAAGAATGCACGAGCATTTGTTCTTAACACTCATGAAGCAGCAGGTATGCCCGATATCATTACGGGTACACTTCTTATTGACAATATTTATGCTCGATCTTTATTTGACTCTGGTGGAAACCAAAGTTTTATAGATCATAGATTCTGTAGACTGTTAAATAAAACTCTAGCTAAATTAGACAAGAAATACGTGGTAGAGACTGCCAATGGTGACCTAGTCCAAATCTCTGAAATCCTTAACGATTACCATATCACATTATCATGACATGTTATACCTGCAAAATTTTTGCCTATGACTTTGGCAGGTTTTGACATTGTCTTAGGAATGGATTGGTTAGCCTCTAACCAAGCCCGTATCCTGTGTGATAAAAAGGCAATAGAACTTCGTTTACCGAAAGGGGACATTCTTACGATCAATGGTGATAAATTAACCAACTCTGTTGGAATAATTTCTATGCAGAAAGCCACAAAGTATTTAAGAAAAGGATGCTTAGCATACCTTGTTTCTATAACTGTCGACACCAAGAAGAAGATTGAAGATGTAACGGTTGTGGCTGAATTTTCTGACGTCTTTCCTGATTAACTGCCTAGAATTCCACCAGAAATAGAAGTGGAGTTCAGAATTAATCTTGTACCCGGTACAACACCTATTGCTAAAGCCCCATACAGATTAGCTCAAAACGAAATGGCAAAATTAAAGAAGCAATTAGACGATTTATTAGAAAAATCGCCTTGGGGAGCTCCAGTCTTATTTGTTAAGAAAAAGGACGGATCAATGCGTGTGTGCATTGATTATCGTGATCTAAACAAAGTCACGATAAAGAATCGTTATCCACTCCCTCGAATTGATGATCTTTTCGATCAACTCCAAGGAGCTCATTGCTTTTCGAAAATTGATCTTCGTTCCGGTTATCATCAATTGAAAGTTCAGGAAGAAGACATTTCTAAAACCGCTTTCAGAACTCGATATGGTCATTATGAGTTTACGGTAATGCCGTTCGGACTTACTAATGCACGAGCAGCATTAATGGATATGATGAATCGAGTCTGCAAACTTTACTTGGACAAATTCGTTATCGTATTCATCGACGATATCCTCATCTATTCCAAAAGTAAGGAAGATCATGCGAATCATTTGAAAATCTTACTTGAAATCCTGAGAACAGAAAAGCTACACGCTAAGTTCTCAAAATGTGAATTCTGGCTGTGAGAAATTCAATTCCTTGGTCATGTGATCAATACCAATGGTATTCAAGTTGACTCTGTCAAAATTGAAGCCAGATCTAAATGGGAAATCCCAAAATCACCAACTGAAGCCCATAGTTTCCTCGGTCTAGCCGGTTACAATCGGAGATTTATCCAAGATTTTTCTCGAATGGCAGTACCATTAACTTCTCTGACTCGCAAATCAATCAAGTATGAATGGGGTCCTAAACAATCTGAAGCTTTTGAATATCTGAAACATAAACTAACTCAAGCACCCATACCAGCCTTGCTAGATGGAAATGAAAGCTTTTCAGTTTACTGTGATGCTTCACACACCGGATTTGGTTGTGTGTTAATGCAAGGAAGCAAATGTCACACCCCAACCGACGGCGAAAACGTCGGGGCGAGACATGTAGATTGTTCATAAGCACATGGTTGACTAAAATTTAATATATAAAAATATTACATTTCCATTCATAATTCCAAATACAACAATACAAGAATATTTGAAATACATAATATATTCGTTTGTTTCAATTAACTAGGTCCACAACCTAAGTGTAGCAACTTGATCAACTCAAACTTTTGTACCTGAAACATGATGAAAACGAGGTCAACTAAAAAGTTGGTGAGCATACACAGGTTTTGACTCTAAATAGCATCAAAGTGTTGTGTGTAAACAAATCCATACAAGTCATGATTAATAAGGCAATTATGGGGAATTACTATTGTGTAACCAAATAGTACAATCAAACCTTTGTAACTAGCATGCAAAACAAAGTGTGTTGTCGGTAACAATCACCCTAACTGGGTGGGTTTGTCAGACTCAACAGATCTATCATTGTTAACCGTCGGCTTGAATAGTTAATGATTGTACATGTAATTGCACACAAAGTAGTTAACACACCTAGTACTCAAACATAAAGCTCAAATTACACACAAATTGTAAAGTGGATTTGTATTATGCAGTTTGTGTAAATCATTGTAATTTTTCATGTTTCACCCCAAAAATATAAACAGTGAAAAAGGGGCTATGTAAAACTCACCTGATATAATCGTGTAGATAACACGAGAAAATATGTAGCACAATTGATTCCCGAGTCACAAGTTAACCTAGGGTGGAATTGTATGAACTTGAATTAATAATATGCAAAAAGGCCTAAGCAAGATCTAGAGTTTATATTTGTACAAGGTGTTTGAGTTATTCTAACGAAGAGTGTATGTTAGTGTTTATATTTGAATAAAATTATAAAACGTAAGTATAAGGGTTGAACAAAATAGAAAGTTGACTTAGGGTTGTACTAAAATGACTAGTTAAATAAATAATTTTTTTTTATTTATTTAATTAGAATATTGAGAAAAAAATAGTTAATTTAAGTAAATATTTTTTTATTTATTTATTTATTACTTAAATAACGTGTCTCAAAAATGGGTAAGGTAATATGCTTATAAATAAATAATTTTATTTTATTTATTTATAATAGTGTGTCAAAGCAAAAATATAGTGTAAATATATATTTATTAGTATATATATTTCACTTTACTTTAAATGATAAGTTAATGTAAAAAAATATAAACGCTTTTAAATAAATAAATTCTTTTTATTTATCTATTTATAAAATGGTACGTTACCTTAAATATAGAAATTGTAAATATAAATGTA
The DNA here is from genome assembly GCA_023525975.1 of Smallanthus sonchifolius. NCBI lineage: Eukaryota > Viridiplantae > Streptophyta > Magnoliopsida > Asterales > Asteraceae > Smallanthus > Smallanthus sonchifolius. The sequence goes on from CM042043.1 coordinate 27,480,756, forward strand.
TTCGCTTATTTAGAAAAGTTATATCCGTGAACTTACAAATTAAATGCTAATTAGATAATTATTTACTTACAAAAATGTATTAGGTTTTAATCCAAAATATGGCTAATAAGTTAATTATCACCGAAATCTTAATAAATTAAATCCATAAAATAACTCTGAGTTTTAAGGTTTTCATAAAATAATTTACATAAAAAGATTGGGTTTAAAATTTGAATTTTAAAAATAAAAAGTCTTCCCGGGACTCGAACCCTGGTTGAATCTGGGAACCCAAATGCACAGACAACTAGACCAATGGTCTACTAGTGTGATTAATCCGATTCGTGTGAATGTAATGCACTGGTTACAAAGGGGTCGGCTCAGATTTAAAGCACCTGCAAAAAGAAAAAGGTCTGGGGCATGGTTAAGTTAGTTTCGAACCGTTGGATCTGGGTATTTAACTTAACAAAGGACTAGCTCGAATGAAATTAAATAACCCATCCCGAACCCATCCTCTTCCCCGATTCACCCAGCCCCAAACCCTAACCTTTAAATTGAATGCGGTATAGGAACGAATCGACTATCCGATGAAGGGGCTTTCATTCCAGAGATCAAAACGCATATATTGATATAAAAATTACCTGAAATGGTTGAGGGATGGTGGTGCTCGGCTAGGTCGCATAGGTTCGGCGTTCTCGGTGCTTGTCAGGGTTCTAGAGATTAAATGCGTTTAAATTGAGGGCTGGGAGAGTTTGAAGAAGGTTGTGCGAAGGTGTGTGTCTAGTTAATCCGTTCCATTCCACCTTAAATGCATGATTCGTTTAAAGGTTTGGAGGTTATAGCGGTCGGCCTGATTACGCGTTAATTCGACAAGTGACCACTGAATCGAGTCGTGTAATAGGGTTAGATACATGCGAGGTTAATTGGTGCGTGATTTGCGGGATTGAACGCGGTTCAATTCCTTGATTGGGGTCTAATTGACTACGGTTTGACTTGGAAAGTCAAATTCGTTTGAATTTTGAATTTGACCGCAAGATTGTCGAGCTGAGGTGTTAATTGAGTGAGGATATGGTCGAATTTTTCTTAGGTATACATGGGATGTTCGTACAACCGGATTTGATCGATACCCGTCTTGAACTTCAATTGAGTTTGTGTGTTTTGACTATCCAAAAGTCAAAATTGGTCATATAGGGGTGATTCGAGTCAAATCTGAGGTAAAAAGGGTTCAAGTTCATGTGTGGGGGTTCATATGATCAAAAGGGTTCAAACCAACTTGTTTAAAAGTGTAACTAATTATCTATATATATTTATGCATTTATTTTTGTTAAAACTTTATAAACTTTAAGTCTCTCTCTTTTATATAATTTATAAAACTAACTATATCATAGAAATGTTAGTTATAAATTTGCTAAAACATTCTTTTGACGTTTAATTAATGAACTTTAGTATATGAATATATTTGTATACATATATTTATGAATAAGATAATCATACATCTATATGTATGTATATATATATATATGAACATGTGTTATATAAAAAAATATTTATGGCCTGAAAATCAGGAATGTTACAGTATCCCTCTATTGAGGGAACATTGTCCCAAAATTTAGCTAGTGAAGGTTACTGGATCATGAAAGAGGTGGGAGCTTTGGGTTTCCAATGCGCTATGACGGTTGGTTTAAGGAGTATACCGGTGACAAGACACAGATTTTGATATTCAAGGTCTGATATGAATGCTAATAATGAATTTAGCTTTGAAGCGGATTTAAGGAGTAAAATTGTCGACTAACAAATTTGGATTCCAAAGGTGATATACATTAATTGGGATGGATTTGATGGGATCTTGATAATTAGGGTTTGTATAAGATGTAGTCTAATCTGCTTAAAATTGTCGGTGGATAAAAGATTTCATAAACATTAGTCTGGGTCAAAACTTCACGTGACACGAACAACGCTACTTCTGATAATATGATAGGCACTTATATATAGGAAGTACCATCGGCGTATCCACCATGCCCTTGTCATATCACATCAGTTTCATTGTTACATATCATGATAAGTTTTAGGTCACAACACACGACAAAATTCACTATGTTTTCCATGCGCTGATTTTTATAATTTCGTGTGCACCCGTAATTACTCAAATCATCCCATGGTCCGTATAGATCCTTCCGTTGTGTGCGGGTCCAGATGGGCATAATTTCACTCAGTTCATGTCTATTGTTTTCACATAAAAGTTGCTAAAAAGTAACTATGTCCTTAAGTAGGCAGGTCAGTTAGCAACTAATGAGTAATAAGATAGTATGACTTAAAGTTTCATAGTTTACTCATGTTTGAACAAGAATACGTCAAACACCAAGTTGTTTTAAAGGGCTACAGCCTCCTCGTGTTTGAACAAGAATGCGTCAAACCCCGAGTAGCTTCAATGTGTCATGGTTTTCAAGTTTGGTGAACAAAGTGTATGACCATTCTTTGTGTATAATGTGCTCAATCATTTGTAACAATTGCAAGCAACTTAGTTTCGCGTATAATGTAAACACACAAGTCTCATGTATGATCTAGTGTCACGTAGCTTGTAATCAAATAGGTTTCATGTGTAGCGTGAAATACTTAGCATCATGTATTTTGTAAATCAAAAATCTTTCATGTGTATTGTAAACAATGTGGTATCATGTATATTGCACGAAATGAATTTCACGTATAATGTTACCAACTTAGTATCATGTATTTTGTAACCAAATGAGTCTCATGTTCAAGGTGGTCAATCCAGTATTATGTACCAAACAAACGATTGTTATGTATTACGTGATCAATTTAGTATATGTATATTATAAACAACTACGTTTCATGCATTACGTAATCAATCCAGTAGAACATGTATTGCAAATAATCAAGTTTCATGTATTATGTAATCAGTGTAGCATTGGGTATATTGAAAATAATTAAGTTTCATGTATTATGTGGTCGTGTTGGGTATATTGTGAACGTGCATACGTAAGTTATTGAACTTCGTGTGTGATGTATACTAATGAGTTTTGTATGTGATCGAGTGTTGCGGAGAAGCGTGTTGTTAGCGTTCTTGTAAAATGTGGTAGTTAGGTTCTAGCTCCTTAAATCTTGTTGAGGTTTGTAGGGGTGGTTAATATCTACGCGAAATGGGTCGTCTCTTGAAGTGGCAAGTTCACTCATACATTATCGAAGGTGCAAGGTAGTGAGGAGGTTCTGAAAATATTTCGAGTAATGTGTTTCCGAATAACCGGTGTTGTTTGTAAGTAAGAAATTATTCATAGGTGAACAGGAGGGCGAAGGGAATGGGTTGATAAAGTAAATATATCATTATGTGAAAGCCTCTTTATAAAAATATTTAAGAAAATAGTGGTTAAATGACTTAAACCATAGGTTACAATGGTTAAACAAGTAGTTGTATATTAATTTAGCCAAGGTTTAGAAATAACTAATTTAACGAGAAAAGTCATAATTATTTATCAAATTGAAATAATGCTTTTATAAAATAGGTTGTATTAAGTTTTCTCACATGATAAAAATGTTTATGGAAAATTTATATTTCTGATACTATCTAAAGGTTTGATAAACGTTTTGTTGGAACAAAAACAATGAGGTTGTTTAAATCAAATAATAGGATGATTTGTTTATGAAGGAGATTGCCGGTAGTATACTAAATCGTGGTGAATGAAGAAGGTGATACTTGGAGAATCTTGATGAAAATATGATGGATGTAATTCACACTCACTGTATTAAATCAATGAATAATAACTTTAGAGTTGGAAAATATAAAATTTATTAAATGCTGAAATGTAAAACATTATTCAAAACACAAGGAAATGGTTCTCAAACTGAAATTTTTAAGGACGGTAAATAGAAATTTCTGCTAACGTCTCTGATAGCTTTCCACTAGGAAACAGATAATTACCCAGACGAGCACCGCTATGGTCATTCGGGTAGCCGATCTGGCTTCGGCTCTAGCTGATTCCGTGCGATTCTCAAGCATTTCTTTTTCGAGGGAGGAAATTAACTCCTTTTGGTACCATAATTGATTCGCTAGGCTGTCCATTCTATGTCCTTGCAAGTCGTGCCTTATCTCGTGCTCCATCCTTTGCCTCTCAAACTCTAAGGTCCTCACATGTTGGTGAATGTCATCGATTGGAATTCCTATGGCACTAGTGGGTGCCATGGTATGTCTTGCCCAACGATTGGGATGATACGGGTCGGGCACCGGATATGGGTTTCTTAGTGGGGGTGGTAAGTGAGGGTGTAGATGGGGTGTCTGATACTGGTTTCTGGGTGGGGGTGATCCAGGTGTTCGAAGTCTTGGGCCAGTCTTCCTAATCCGATCTGCCCTTACATCAAACCTTGGTCTGGCAGCTGCGGGTTTTGGTGTCCGATACATGGGTGACCCAATGTCTTCTCTCCAATCAGACTCTGCTTTGGGACGGTATACCGGGGAGGAAGGAGAGTAGGAGTTCATGTTTAGCAGAAAAACAATGAAAAGTTTGTAAGCGATACTAAAATACTGAGTGTTAAATATAGGAGTTCTCATAGGTTTAGAGTTTGACTAGTCATAACACCGAGTCCTCACAATAGTGTTTTAAAAGTACACTTGACCTATAAGTAGTATATCCATGAGGAGAATTCCCAGGAAAGAGGGGTGGGTCACTAGGACACACTTAAGTACCCTGTCTTTCCTTAGCCAGAATCCCTCATGAGCCTACATACTCTTCCAGCCATCATGTACTAATAACACTATTGTTGGGCTCGTGGTCATGATGAGAATTGTTGTAGACTGGGCTTTGAGGCTCGAAAGTAAGGTTGGTTCATTCCAGCAGGATTCTTCTTCTTGGAGGATAAATGGGCTTCTTATTTATCATTAATGGGCATTAGGCCCAATAGTTTAAATTTTTATCACGAGAGATGGTGACATTATGTGTGTGAGATTAAGGGTAAATGAAGAACTAAGTGTGTGTAAGTGTGTGTTGAAACTTAGGATAGCACTTAAATGAATCAAATAGGTAGCATGAATATAGCACAAAAGTTATCAAGCAGTGTGACACATTATTAAATATTGTATCATATAGTGTAATTACTTATGATAGTATGTAGGAATATTCACACAAGAAGTAATCATGTAGTATGTAGTAGCATGGCATTATATGGGTGTCCTAAGGTTATAGTCTAGGTCAAAAGTGTCTAATAACCTAATTCCCTATAACCAAGGCTCTGATACCAATCTGTCACACCCCAACCGACGGGGGAAACGTTAGGGCGGGACATGTAGACTGTTCATGAGCACATGGTTGACTAAAATTTAAAATATTAAACGTTACATTTCCATTCATAATTCCAAATACAAGAATATTTGAAATACTTAATATATTCATTTGTTTCAATTAACTAGGTCCACAACCTAAGTGTAGCAACTTGATCAACTCAAACTTTTGTACCTGAAACATGATGAAAACGAGGTCAACTAAAAAGTTGATGAGCATACATAGGTTTAGACTCTAAATAGCATCAAAGTGTTGTGTGTAAACAAATCCATACAAGTCATGATTAATAAGGCAATTATGTGGAATTACTATTGTGTAACCAAATAGTACAATCAAACCTTTGTAACTAGCATGCAAAACAAAGTGTGTTGTCGGTAACAATCACCCTAACTGGGTGGGTTTGTCAGACTGAACAGATCTATCATTGTTAACCGTCGGCTTGAATAGTTAATGATTGTACATGTAATTGCACAAAAGTAGTTAACACACCTAGTACTCAAACATAAATCTCAAATTGCACACAAATTGTAAAGTGGATTTGTATTGTGTAGTTTGTGTAAATCATTGTAATTTTTCATGTTTCACCCCAAAAATGTAAAACAGTGTAAAAGGGGCTATGTAAAACTCACCTGATATAATCGTGTAGATAACACGAGCAAATATGTAGCACAAATGATTCCCGAGTCACCAGTTAACCTAGGGTGGAATTGTATGAACTTGAATTAATAATATGCAAAAAGGCCTAAGCAAGATCTAGAGTTTAGCGGGATTGAGTGTAGGGATTTGTACAAGGTGTTTGAGTTATTCTAACGGAGAGTGTATGTTAGTGTTTATATTTGAATAAAAGTATAAAACGTAAGTATAAGGGTTGAACAAAATAGAAAGTTGACTTAGGGTTGTACTAAAATGACTAGTTAAATAAATAAATTCTTTTTATTTATTTAATTAGAATATTGAGAAAAAAAATAGTTAATTTAAGTAAATAATTTTTATTTATTTATTTATTACTTAAATAACGTGTCTCAAGAATGGGTAAGGTAATATGCTTATAAGTAAATAAATTTATTTTATTTAATTATTTATAATAGTGTGTCAAAGCAAAAATATAGTGTAAATATATATTTATTAGTATATATATTTCACTTTACTCTAAATGGTAAGTTAATGTAAAAAAAATATAAACGCTTTTAAATAAATAAATTCTTTTTGTTTATCTATTTATAAAATGGTACGTTACTTTAAAATATGGAAATTGTAAATATAAATGTATTCGCATATTTAGAAAAGTTATATCCGTGAACTTACAAATTAAATGCTAATTAAATAATTATTTACTTACAAAAATGTATTAGGTTTTAATCCAAAATATGGCTAATAAGATGATTATCACCGAAATCTTAATAAATTAAATCCATAAAATAACTCTGAGTTTTAAGGTTTTCATAAAATAATTTACATAAAAAGATTGGGTTTAAAATTTGAATTTTAAAAATAAAAAGTCTTCCAGGGACTCGAACCCGGGTTGAATCTAGGAACCCAAATGCACAGACCACTAGACCAGTGGTCTACTAGTGTGATTAATCCGATTCGTGTGAATGTAATGCATTGGTTACAAAGGGGCCGACTCATATTTAAAGCACCAGCAAAAGAAAAAAGTCTGGGGCAGGACACGAACCTGAACCTCTTCTGCATATGGTTAAGTTTCGAACCGTTGGATCTGGGTATTTGACTTGACAAAGGACTAGCTCGAATGAAATTAAATAACCCATCCCGAACCCATCCTCTTCCCCGATTCACCCAGCCCCAAACCCTAACCTTAAAATTGAATGCGGTAGAGGAACGAATCGACTATCCGACGATGGGGCTTTCATTCCAGAGATCAAAAGGCATATATTGATATAATAATTACCTGAAATGGTTGAGGGATGGTGGTGCTCGGCTAGGTCGCATCGGTTCGGCATTCTCGGTGCTTGTCAGGGTTCCAGAGATGAAATGTGTTTAAATTGAGGGCTGGGAGAGATTGAAGAAGGTTGTGCGAAGGTGTGTGTCCATTTAATTCGTTCCATTCCACGTTAAATGCATGATTCGTTTAAAGTTTTAGAGGTTATAGCGGTCGGCCTGATTACGCGTTAATTCGACAAGTGACCACTTAATCGAGTCGTGTAATAGGGTTAGATACATGCGAGGTTAATTGGTGCATGATTTGCGGGATTGAACGCGCTTCAATTCCTTGATTGGGGTCTAATTGACTACGGTTTGACTTGGAAAGTCAAATTCCTTTTAATTTTGAATATGACCGCAAGATTGTCGATATGAGGTGTTAATTGAGTGAGGATATGGTCGAATTTAGCTTAGGTATACATGGGAAGTTCGTACAACCGGAATTGATCGATACCCTCCTTGAAATTCAATTGAGTTTGTGTGTTTTGACTTTCCAAAAGTCAAAATTGGTCATATAGGGGTGATTGGAGTCAAAGCCGAGGTCAAAAGGGTTCAAGTTCAAGTGTGGGGGTTCATATGATCAAAAGGGTTCAAACCAACTTGTTTAAAAGTGTAACTAATTATCTATATATATCTATGCATTTATTTTTGTTAAAACTTTATAAACTTTAAGTCTCTCTCTTTTATATAATTTATAAAACTAACTATATTATAAAAATGTTAGTTATAAATTTGCTAAAACATTCTTTTGACATTTAATTAATGAACTTCAGTATATGAATATATTTGTATACATATATTTATGAATAAGATAATCATACATCTATATGTGTGTGTGTGTGTATATATATATATATATATATATATATATATATATATATATATATTGGGGAGGGTTCCAGAGAAAACCACAAGTTAGGCGAAAACCGAGAAAACCAATAAAAAAACCAATTTTACCCAATCATATAATAATATATTTTTTTTGTTTTATTTTATTTTTATTTATTTATATTAGTATCAATGTAATATTAAACATTTTTACCAAAAAACATTTTTACACATAGTGTTACGTATACGTAAACATAAAACAAAAAAATTATGGTTACGTAAACGTAAATCAAAAAAATTGTTTTTGAATACGTATACGTAAATAAAAAAAATTGCCTAAAATGATATGGTTTTCTCAGTTTTCGCCTAACTTTGTGGTTTTCTCTTGATCCCTCCCCTATATATATAAACATGTGTTATATAAAAAAAATATTTATGGCCTGAAAATCAGGGATGTTACAGCAAAGTTATTGCTTATGCTTCTCGTCAATTGAAAACTCATGAAAAGAATTATACGATTCATGATTTAGAACTGGGCGCCATAATTTTCACACTGAAATTATGGAGGCACTATCTATATAGAGTTAAATTCACTATCTTTACTGATTACAAAAGCCTGAAGTATATATTCAGTCAGAAGGAACTGAATATGAGGCAAAGACGTTGGATGGAAGTCCTGAATGATTACGATTGGGAGATCTATTATCATAAAGGAAAAAACCAATGTCGTAGCCAATGCTCTAAGCAGAAAAGAACATGAGAAACCTAAACGAGTCCGAACTTTAAGACTCGATCTTCAAATCGATCTTATTACTCGTATTAAGGAATCTCATAAACTTGCTTTGCAAGAACCTAACCTTGGGAAGGAAGGATTGGGAGGCATGATCGATCAGTTGATCAAAGGAGATGATGAAATTCTTAGAATGAATAAGAGAATCTGGGTTCCTATTTATGGGAATACTCATGAAGAAATTCTTGAGGAAGCCCATAAATCTAAATACACAATGCACCCCGGAAGCGATAAGATGTACAAAAACCTAAAAGCCAATTACTGGTGGATAGGGATGAAGAAACATATCGCTATCTATGTTGCAAAATGTTTGACATGTTCTCAAGTGAAAGCTGAACATCAGAAACCATCTGGTTTGTTACAGCAACTTGAAATTCCAGTCTGGAAATGGGAAATGATAACCATGGACTTTATCACAAAACTTCCCCGAACAAGTCAAGGGAATGATTCTATCTGGGTTATCATTGGCTGACTAACTAAGTCTGCTCATTTTCTTCCTATGAAAGAAACGTTCAGTGTGGATAAGCTGGCACAACTATACGTTAATGAAATCGTAACATTACACGGTCTGCCACTATCTATCGTGTCAGATAGAGATAGTAGATTTACCTCTCGATTATGGCAAAGTTTCCAGAAAGCTCTTGGTACCAAATTGAATCTTAGCACTGCCTACCATCCTCAGATGGACGGGCAGATGTAACATCCCAACAATAAAAATGAGAAATAACATAACGGGTTCAAAGCGGGACGAATGGAATGAACGGACAAAGGAACGCGGGCCGGGGTTGGGCCGAGTTGGTCGCGAGGTGGGCTTGGGGAAGGGAGGCCTCTCCCATAAATACCCCACATACACACACATTTCTCTCATTTGCAACTTCTAGACAGAGAAAACCGTAGAGAGAGAAAGTGTCGGAATCGCTCAAGATCGTAGCAGCTCGTGTCTCCGGTGCTCGTGAAGATAACCTCCGAATCAGAAGGTCGATTCAGGTAACAACTCAAGCCAGATTTAAGATTTTAGCTTATGTTAGGTTTTCGGGTTTTGGGTAAAAAGGTAACGTTTTTATGGATGAAACTTGAAAATAAACTTAGGTCTAGCATCTAGAAGGAAAAGCGAACATTTTGAACATAGAAAGTTGGGATCTTGATATGATCAGATTCGCATGCAAGAACTTCGGATTTTTTGGGAAGAAGATAGCCCGACAGGCGAACTTATCAAATTCGCCTGGCAAGGATTGGGGCGAACTTCTCAAGTTCGCTTGGAGCATGAAGTAGGCGAACTTAGGGGGAGCGAACTTGGTTATGTTCGCCTGGTAAGTTCGCTTATGGCATCAAGGGGCGAACTTGATTATGTTCGCCTGGTAAGTTCGCTTGGTCAAGTCAAGCGAACTTAGGATAAGTTCGCCTATATGATCGCCTAGGCTATGGGCAGCGAACTTAGCCTTAAGTTTGCCTAGATCAGAATGAGTAAAAGCGTGTAATTTATATTAGGTCTGATGTATGTGTAATTAACCAATTCAGACCGTGTGTGACGCTCGTTGGACCGTTGTTAGGACAGAACGAGACTAGCTTACCAGGTGAGTTCTAGAGCCCTACTTTTAGTGTTTTGGGCTGGTGTGCATACTTACACGATAATGTTTTATGAAATGATGTTTACGAAAGGAAAGTTGAAATATGTTTATGAAATGTGTTGCTAAATGTAGTTTACAAAATGTTTACAAATGAAACGCTATTTAATAAAACATGCGAATGCTTTAACTGAAAAGAAGTAAAGGTTTTTATGAAAGTCACGAAATAAATGAATCTGCCATGAGTTCCTTCGGGAGCTAAGGTATGTATACATGTATGGGCCTTACCTTTATAGGGACCTTTGTGGCTGGCCAACGGTTGTACAACTGGGTGGAAAGGGTTAATGACGGTAACCAATGGGGGATTACCGGGATCCCTAATGAGGTACTATTCTCTGTGAGGGAGTAGTACTTAAGGTGTGGTACGAGCTATCCTTTGGGACGTCGTGCTTGAAGGGAATTAACGGTTACGAATTTTTAATGTGGGTACGTGTGCTCTATGGAGCACCTTACTCAAGGTCGGTGCGTGTACTTTATGAAGTACCGTGTTGTAATAAGGAATTGACGGTTACGAAAAGGCGCAGATTCGGTTTATTGTTGACTTATGTTTAATGTTATGTTATTGCATGATTTACGTACGCTTTTATTAAATAAATGAATGATTTGTTTTTGGCAAATGGTTATGTGAAAGTTTTATGTAAAGCTAGAACTCACCAGCATAGCTGACTTTTTAGTATGCACATTCAGGTTAAGGCAGGTTGCGAGGATGGACGGTGATGCTTGGCTAGCGATGAAGAGTTACTCGGCTACTTCTGAAGACTGGCATCATGTTATGTTTTGATTTATGTTTGTGTTATGTTTAAACAATGTTTACACTTCCGCATGTTGAACAATGTTATGTTATGTTATGTTTTAATGAAGTATTTTCCGCTGCGTTATTTTGATATTCAAGTTTAAGAACCGTTTGTGAATGAGTAAATCCAACAAGTGAGGCCTCCCGGGTTTGGGGCCTTATAACAGAGCGAAAGAACAATTCAAACTCTTGAAGATATGTTAAGAGCTTGTGTCATAGATCTCGGAGGAAGTTGGGATGACCACTTACCTCTAATAGAATTCTCCTATAACAATAGTTATCATACGCGTATACAGGCCGCTCCTTTTGAAGCCTTATATGGTCGTAAATGTCGAACTCCAATCTGTTGGTCTGAAATAGGAGAAAATCAGTTGTCTGGACCTGAAATAGTCCTAGAAACAGCTGAGAAAGTTATTCAAATTAAAGATAGATTGAAAGAGGCTCGTGATCGTCAAAAGAGTTATGCTGACAAGAGACGAAAGCCGTTAGAATTCAACGTTGGTGATAACGTTCTATTGAAAGTTTCACCATGGAAAGACGTTGTAATATTTGGAAAGAAAGGGAAATTAAGTCTTAGATTCGTAGGACCATTAAAGATCTTGAAAAGAGTTGGGCCTGTAGCCTATCAACTCGAACTACCAGATGAAATGAATGGAGTACACAATGTATTCCATGTGTTAAATCTACGCAAGTGTTTGGCAGATGAATCTCTGGTAATACCTTTACAAGATGTAGAGGTAGATGAGAAATTAAGATTTGTGGAACAACCTTTACAAATCGAGGACAGGCAGGAAAAGAGATTAAAAAGAAAGAAATTGATAATTGTGAAAGTGAAATGGAACTCCAGACGTGGACCTGAGTACACGTGGGAACTGGAGTCTGAAATGAAAAAGAAATATCCACACCTATTTGAGTAAACTCGAGGACGAGTTTCAAATAAGGTGGGGAGGATGTAACACCTGCCACAAAAATGTCCAAGATTTGAAAAAAGGTAAACCCTATGGACTATAAGTGTAATTATCTTAAAGTCTAGGGTTAAAAGTGAAATATGTGGAGATTAAGTAGATAGCGGACCGCTATCAGATTCCCTAACGGTCCGCTATGAGGCAGGCTTGGGTGGCGGACCGCCATTGCCTAGATAACGGTCCGCTAGCCGCAACTCAGCCGCAATTTCCTGAGTGGACACGTGTCCTGTGACTCAGCATCGTGTCGGACCGCTATGACCTCCATAACGGTCCGCTAGCCGCAAAACCATGAACGGTCCAATCAGATTGAGACGTATAGGGCTTACACAGGCAAGGGCGGTAGCGGACCGCTACGCCCAAGCATAACGGTCCGCTACGGGCCAGGTTTCACCCCTATAAATAGTTGGTCGATTTCGATCGATTCTCTCATCCCACAATCGACATTCACTCTCAAAACTCGTACCAGAACCCTCCTAGTCCACTCCCGACGATCCCAGTCCAGCTCCCTCTCCTCGTAGTGCTCGGTTTAAGAAGAAACGCTCCTAGAAGTGCGGGTACGCAAGAGAAATCAAGTTAAGAAGCTAGAAGCTAAGCTTTTGACTTTAGAGGCTCATTCCCAACAAAAAGGTGAATACTTTACCTCTTTCAAAACTTGTGTCAAACATTTTATTTACGAAAATGGCCAAATAAAGGTTAATGAAGTAATGCTCAACGTTCTTCTATGAACAAGCATTCAGGTCATAGGTATACGTAAAACTTGCAAGGGATACACGGGTCTCGGGTGAAATTCGTGGATTACGGCTGGTGCTTCCCTTTATAATAAATGAGCAACATGGAGTTCCCGTTATTATAAAGACATACTACTAGTGTATACTGTGGTGCGATTGAACAGGACAGCCTGCTGAGTGTGTAGATTGAACAGGAAGTTGTGATTATTAAATTAATACTTGTTTGTGCCAAAATAATTTTAATGTCAGGATATTGTATTCACCAGCGTTCGCGCTGACGTTTTATTTTCAAAATATTTTCCAGGTAATGATTAAAATATGATGAGAAGAGTATACAGGCAGACATGAGATTTGACCTAGTAAAGGATGGAATGCACGTAGGATTCTCAGGCCTCGTATAAAGGGAAATCCAAAAAGAAAGGAGATAGGACCAGGAAACTGCTCAACCCTGTGTTGGAACTATTTCCAGTGGCTCATCATGTATTTGATTTCAAACTTGTTTTGTAATCAAATGAGAAGGGTATTGAGACCCTAAGTTTATAAAAGTAAATACAAGGCTTTTGTTTTCTAACTGAGTTTTGATATTTACAAATACAACCCTTGGGGTTGAAAGAATGATGAAAAGATCCTTTTGAAAAGACTTCCGCTGTGTTTTACAAAAAATCTGAAATCAAGTAACCAAGCGATACCAATCGGGCTCGCACACGTCCAGGGGGTGCCTGCGGCGGGGTGTGATAGTCAAGGCTGAGTAAGTTGATGTCTAGGGATTTGTTGTGTTAACCAAGTGTCGAGTTAATACGTGTACTAGAGTATGAGTTATTAGTGTAGTAAGTTCGACCTATGTCGATGAGACTGTGGGATTATTATTATTATGGGATGAGTCTTGGGTAATGAACTATTATGGGATATCGTGTGGTAACATGGGTTATCTATTTGTTAATGAATTGTAAAATTATTTTATAAGGACCGAGGATCCTGAGTAAAGTTCAAATAAATTTTGTGACGGGTTGGCTTTTAGTTAAATTAAACTATTAGAACTCACTCAGTGTGGCTGACTTTGTGTGTACGATAAATTGTTTTGTAGGTAAGCGTTGCGTTGACATATCTTAGCTCGGGAGCGGTGCTACTCGGATTGATGTGCAGACATTCGTGAGGTAATTCATGATGACAACGACTTTAAATAGTATTTAAAGATTTTAGAAATACTTCCGCTGTAATTTGATTAATAATGGTTACATTTAGAAGAGGATGACCTGTTATGAGAACCAAATGTAGGATACCCGGGTCGAGGTCTTACACCTTGATGATGCTCTTAGGGGAAGGGAAAATTATAACAGTTTGGGAAACCGAAATGAAGGGACAAGAGGTGTTGTTCCGCGAACAGAAGATACCCTTGATGCCACTCTACTAGGAAACAATATAGGCACAACCGGAACTCATGAAACAGTAGGAATGACAAACCAGAGTACAGGAGTTCATAGCCAATGATGCAACTACAAGAATTTCAATGATTGTCACCCCAAGCCATTCAATGGAAAGAAAGATGACATGCAGCCTTGCAATGGATTACATCTATGGAAGCAGAAATCAAGATGAGCGAATGTAGGGCAGATCAAGCTGTGAAGTTTGTTGCACATTCATTTGATGGGAGTCAGTCAAGCAGACAAAGGGAGAAGCTGTGACTGATAAGATAACTTGGGATGATCTCAAGTCTTTAATTATTAAGAGTTAATATCCACAAAATGTTGTAGACAAGATTGAAGCTGAATTTCTATGGTTCGAAGCTAGAACCATGACTCATCAGGAGTATACGACCAAGTTTAATAAAATGGATAAGTTGGTGCCACATCTAGTTACTCCTATGTAGAGGAGAGTTAAATGCTATATCGAAGGTTTACCTCATAAGGTTCGTACATTAGTAAAATCTATCGCACCCGAGACAATAGATTTGCTTGTTGAGAAAAGTGCGGTGATGTTTGATGAGGTGGCAGCCCAAGAACCACTGAAAGTTGATCACAAGAGGAAACCTGAAGAAGTTGTTTACAAAATCAAATCGGGAAATGGTAAGTTCCCAAGGAGATGAGGATTCAATTCTAACCTAGATAGAGTCAATCAAGGAATGAAGTGCCAGACTTGTCAGGAGTTTAGTCATCTGGCAACCAAGTGCCTGAATGTTAAATGTTTTAACTGTGGAGAGATGGGTCATTATAGGACTTCTTGTCCTAAACCACCTAATTAGACAACGGGTGGTCAGAATAAAGGAACAGGACGAGTGTTCGTCCTAGGAAGTGGAAGTGAAACAAAAAATAAAGCTTAGGAAGTGGCAGACACTTTCTTAGTTAATAATATTTACGCCAAGATTTTATTTGATACAGGGGCGAATAGAAGTTTAATTTCATGTACATTCACCCCATATTTAGGCGTAAGACCAATTCCGCTTATTCATACCTGTGTCATTGAAACGGCAAGTGGCGAACAGATTAAGATAACCGAATCATACCCCGATTGTGTCATCAATTTTGGTGACGATAAGGTATTAGTTACACTAATGCCGATGAACTTGAATGAATATAAGGTTTTCCTAGGGATGTACTGGTTAAACCAATACCATGCCCAGATTGATTGTGACCAGAGAACAGTCAAGATTAAGAAACGATATGAAACTAGTTTGATAATTCTGGGTGATAGTAATAACAATAAGATTGAAATAATTTTCATAGTGAAAGCTAAGAAACAATTAATTAAGGGGGGCGGTATATTCATACTCGATGATTTAAACGTTAAACACAAAAGACAGATTGTGGATATTCCTGTAGTTTGTGATCACCCGGATGTCTTTCGAAAGAATTACCCGGTCTTCCACCTGATCGTCAGATCGAATTCCTAATAACTCATTCCTTGAGCTAAACCTGTTGCAAAATCCCCTTATCGTCTAGCTCCCCCCGAACTAAAATAACTGATGAAACAAATTCAAGAACTCATAGACAAAGGGTTCATTCGTCCAAGTACTTCACCTTGGGGAGCACCAGTATTGTTCATTAAAAAGAAGGATGTAAGCATGAGGATGTGTATTGATTATCGGGAGCTGAACAAGCTAACTGTAAGAATAGATATCCATTGCCTAGAATAGATGATTTGTTCAATCAGCTACAAGGAGCCAAGTACTTTTCAAAGATCGATCGTAGATCAGGATATCATCAGTTGAAGATACAAGAAAAGGACGTACCTAATACTGCTTTTAGAACTCGATATGGTCATTACGAAATCTTGGTCATGTCATTTGGTCTAACAAATGCCCCCGCATCATTTATGGACCTAATGAACGGAGTTTGTAAACCATTCCTTGATAAATTTGTCATTGTTTTCATCGATGATATTCTTATCTATTCCCGAAGCAAGGAGGAGCATGTTGAGCATCTCAGAATCATTCTAGAAACCCTGAGAAAAGAAAGATTATACGCTAAGTTTTCCAAATGTAAATTTTAGAAACGAGAAGTACAATTTCTTGGGCATGTTGTGAACGAGCATGGGATACAACCCAGTAAGATCAAAGCTGTAATGAAGTGGGAAGCTCCAAAAACACCAACAGAGATCAGAAGCTTTCTTGGACTAGCTGGCTATTACAGAAGATTTATTAAAGACTTCTCCAAGATTGCTACACCTTTGAATTCTTTAACTCAGAAAGCAGCAAAGTTTGAATGGGGTACGAAACAAGAAGAAGCATTCAACATTCTTAAAGATAAACTCAATCATGCACTGATCTTGGCATTACCTGAGGGGAATGATGATTTTATAATCTATTGTGATGCTTCCCGAACCGGTCTGGGTTGTGTGTTGATGCAGCGAGACAAGGTTATTGCCTATGCATCACGCCAACTTAAAGTTCATGAAAAGAACTATACCACACATGATCTAGAACTTGGTGCCATAGTATTTGCTCTTAAATTTGGAGACACTATTTGTATGGTACCAAATATGTGATATATTTAGACCACAAAAACCTCCAACATAATTTTAATCAAAAAAAATTACATATGAGACAAATGAGATGGATGGAACTCATCAACAATTATGACCGTAAAATCAAATACCATCCCGGAAAGGTAAATGTAGTAGCAGATGCTTTGAGTCAGAAAGAGCGAAGCCAACCAATTAAATTAAAGCACTACGATTAGATCTAATGTTAGATTTGCTGGAACAAATTAAGGAAATCCAACCAAAAGCATTAGAAGAAGGAAACATGAAGAAAGAACATATGGTTGGGAAACAGAAGTTGCTATCCAAACGAGATAATGGAATCATGAGATTCTTTCATGAGATTCGAGCAAAGAATCTGGATTCCTAAGCTTGGAGATATTCAAGAAAAGGTATTAGACGAAGCATACAAGTCAAAATATTCCATGCATCCTAATGCAAACAAGATGATCTGAAGACTCATTACCGGTGGCCTAATATGAAGAGATCAATAGCCCAATACATAGATAAATGCTTGACTTGGCTTCAAGTTAAGATTGAGCATCATAAACCAGCAGGGCGGTTACAACAAATAGAATTACCTATTTGGAAGTGGGATCGTATTACAATGGATTTCGTGACTAAACTACCTAGAACCCAGAAAGGGCATAATGCAATATGGGTCATGGTCGACAGACTGACCAAGTCAGCCCATTTCATACCCATCAATGAAACATACTCAATGGATAAGTTGGCCATAATTTACATCAATGAAATCGTGAGCCACCATGGCATACCACTGTCTATTATTTCTGATAGAGACAGTCGGTTCACATCTAGGTTCTCGATGAGTTTTCAGAAAGAATTGGAACTCGACTTACCATGAGTACTACCTATCATCCTCAAACTGATGGACAAAGTGAACGTACAATTCAAACTATGGAATATATGCTGAGAGCATGTGTTATACATTTCAGATGTAATTAGGATAATCACCTACCGTTGATCGAATTCTTCTATAACAACAGTTATCATTCAAGTATCAAAGTTGCACCATTTGAAGCATTGTACGAAAGAAAGTGCAGAACTCCTGTCTGTTGGATCGAAATAGGAGACAGTCAATTATCTGGACCATGTCACACCCCAGCCGGCGGCGGATTATACGCCGGTGCTGACGCGGTTGTTCATAAGCACATGATCATCTAATAAAATGCGTTACAATATTTATTCATCACATTAAATATCCGTTACAAGGAAAATAGAAACATAACATAATCAAACTTGCATTTATTAATACAAGGCCTATAGTCCTAAGTGATCAAGCATGGTCCTCAAAAACTCTATGGTCCTCACATATTGGTAAGTGGCATCAGCTGGAGCTCCTATAGCACTAGTAGGTTCCATAGTCTGCTTTGCTCCTGGGTTTGGGCGGTATGGGTTAGGTGCTAGCTAAGGGTCTCTCGGTGGAGGTGGTTCAGCTATTCGGAGTCTCATGCCTGCTCCTAAGGCAACCTGTTCAGCGGACAAACATGGATCTGGCAGCTGGTTGTGCCGGTGACAGGTTGTCTGGTGATGGGGATTCAAAGTCGTCCTCCTGTGTTGCCTCCACTTCGGGGTGATACCCCGGGGAGTGGGGAGGGCGAGAGGCCATGTCTAGCACAAAAAAGGTCGTAAGTGCCAAATGTTAAGAGCAAAGGTTTACATGAGTTAAGGGTTTGACTAGTCATAACACCGAGTTCTCATAGTAGTATGTTAGGAGTAACACTTGGCCTATAAGTAGTGTGCCCATGAAGAGAATCCCCAGGAAAGAGAGGTGGGTAACAAAGGACACCCTTAAGTACCCCGTTTTTCCTTAGTCGGAATCTTTCATCGACCTACACACACTATTCCAGCCATCATGTACCATTATCGTTATTATTTGAACTCATGGTTATGATGAGAATCATTATGGATGGTGTCTTGTGGCTCAAAGGTGTGCTTCATCTGTCCAAGCAGCTTCCTTTCCTTGGATGGTAAGGTCTAAGGGTTTAAATTTCTTACAAGTGACGATAAGGATGATATAATTTTCAAGGCATAAGGATGAAGGGGTATAGGGACTTAAATAAAATTAAGTGTAAAAATCAAATGGGGAGGTTTAGAAATGTGTACAAAATCGTAATAATTAAACGAATGATGTTTAGATTGTATTCATTTGGGACATAACCCAATGGATGTTTGAAACACCCTACTTTTAATATATTATTTTATCAGAGTTTTATAACTGAAAACGGTCCTAGATTTTCAAAACCTTGTAACTAAAGTGACACAGGTATATTTTATTATAAATATTGTTTTTACATAAAACATTACATCATGTAACATAGGGATTCTTCAACTTCGATCAGCCACATCCTCAGGAAGCCTCATTAATGTTTGGAAAACGTTTTTGGATTAGCTTGCGCTAAGTAAGTACACTGCATCATTTATTTTATTATGAACCATTTAGGTTCTTATTATTGTTCAAGTTTCCCGGGCTCTCGGCTCCCCCGTGACCATCTCCGGACGTACCTCCGGTTACGTCATTCGTATATTTTAGTGGGTGTGCTAACCCCCTCGCGACCATCTTCGGATATACCTCCGGTCTGAGTTTTTCATTTGAGACCCGCCTCGTAGGCTGGACATCTCTTCCATACTCATTTCTTATTGAGACCCGCCTCGTAGGTTGGACGTCTCATTTCATTCATTCATTTCTTATTGAGACCCGCCCCATAGGCTGGACATCTCTTTTCATTGGGACCTTGAGTATCATAAACTCAAAGCCTCCGAATGTTTTCCCAACCAGTCTTCACCTTAAAACTTCCTAACGGTTTCCTCATAATGCACTAAAGAAGTTTATATATAGAAAGTACCAGCGGCGTATCCACCACCCCTTTAACACTTCATGAGTACTCCGTTATTCCATTTTAAGACTTAGACTCGTTTCCATCATACATTCATATTTACACATATAGCACGATCATTTATCATGCATTCACATATTCACATTTAACACACATTGCATATTTGCACATATAGCATGACCTCTTGTCATACTTTCATATCCATCCCTGCTCTAATTCCTTATAAAGGTTTCTTCATGTTACATTAAAGAGCTTTATATATAGGAAGTACCAGCGGCTTATCCACCACCCCTTTAACGTCCCATGAATACTCCATTACTTAGAATTAAGCTTTCCCATCTAATTCTCATTTAGTAGCATGATCTCTTTATGCTTTTATTGCTCTAATCCCTTACAAAGGTTTCGTCATGTTATGTTAAAGAGGTTTATATATAGGAAGTACCAGCGGCGTAACCACCACCCCTTTAACATCTCATGAATACTCATTTGCTTAAGATTAAGTGTTTCTCATCATTTATTTAATAGCATAACTTCCTCGTTCTTTTATCCCATTCTCATCCTAATTCCTCGTAAAGGTGTCTCTATGATGTATTAAAGATATTTATATATGGGGTGTACCAACGGCGTACCCACCACCCCTATAGTACATCACAGATATTCCTTTATTTAGAATTAAGCCTTCTTTATTCATATGTATCATATATTGTAAACTGGGGTGATTATCCTTCCGGAGTAGTACCTCTAACTGAGATGTTCCCAGGAAAGAGTGATGGGTCTAGGAGAGATTTATACACCACTCTTTCCTTAGACAGAACATTCCGTTTGTCAGATAACTACATACCAGTCGGAAGTTCTCCCGTACGTTTACTATATTCTTATTACTTCTTTTTAATATATGCCCCTAAACATTCATAATGGTTTCACCACGAAGTACCAAGAGGTTTATATATAAGAAGTACCAGCGGCGTATCCAGCACCCCTTGGATACGTCGTGACTACTCCATTATATCCTGTTTAGTGTTTACACTAATTCGTCATTACCCCGTACCTTAGTTCCACACATAGCACATAACACATAATCACATAATTCATATAAACATTTATCTAAGGTACGGGTTTATTGAACTTACTATAGTCTTGGGTCGTTTCCTACGCTCGTTCCTCATTTAAACGTCTCTCTGGATCCGAACCGCACTCGTAGCGTACCGCTCTCGCACTTAAATGCGCCGCACCGGGTCTTCTAGTCCTTCTCAGAGAGAGAGAGAGTGTGTGTGTGTGTGTGTGTGTTATGGTGTTGGAGTGTGTTGTTTGTGTCAAATGAACGGCTCTAACATCTATTTATAGATTGTTTGGGGTCCATGTTGGACCGACATGTCATCCTAAGTCGGTCCGACTTCGGCTGAAGTCGGTGACACGCGTCAAAACCACTTTTTTTTGCTTCTGCAACACATATCGGACCGACATCTAATCCACGTCGATCTGACATCTCCATATCGGACCGACGTGTAAATCATATCGGTCCGACGTCCGCATGTCGGACCGACGTGTAAACCATATCGGTCCGACGTGGGTGCTAAGTCATCAAAACACCTGTCAAAGCCTCCTGAATTGCTTCAGCAACACATGTCGGACCGTTATGCTTAGGATATCGGTCCGACATACCTTATTTTTATATTCTCCTCGTCGAAACACCCCATTTTCATATATTATGGCTCCCGTAACTCTTTTTCTAGCTCGAGATATGCTTACGTAAAGTTTTGGGCTATTTCCAGGCGAATAGTCTTCCCGTTTCGTAACTGGTTGGGTTCTTAGGCCTTGTTTCTCAATCGACATGTGTCCCATCTTATGTTTAGGAGTTTTGGGATGTTACAACTCTCCCCTCTTAATTTAGGTTTCGTCCTCGAAACCTGTTAATCTTTAGGATAAGTCTTTCTCGTTCCTTCCTTGCTTTCCCAAATCTTCTTTGACTCGTTCGTGTGCATCCTATTGCACTATCTGCTTAGTGTTTAGAATCTTCATAGGTTCTTTGACATAAGTCCGTTTTTTTCGTCAATCTCAAAGGTACTTGAGCAGTCTTGTCTGTTGTAGATGTGGACGTGTTTCAGTGCTTCATGTAGCTTTAATTGATAAGTCACTCTCCCGACTCGTTTAATGATCCTTAAAAGGACTATGAATCGCGGACTTATCTTGCCATGTTTCTTACGTCGGATTTGACCTTTCCAATGAGACATAAAACATAATCTCCTTTTTGGAATTCTATTGGTCTGTATCTTTTGTCTAACAACTTTCTTAGTTGTGACATATATTTCTTCATTCCAGTATACTAATCGGTAAGGAGTTTTAACTATTGGTTCAGTTTCAGAAATTTTGAATTTGATTTCTCTCTCTCAGGTGGAGTACCTGGGGATCATTTAGGAAAACTTATGGGGTTTTATTTACTATTAGAACTTGCTTCAGTTCTTACTTTTTTTTATCTTCACTTCGGTCATATAGTTTCGTCGTTCGTCAGTGACACTAGTTTCGTCGTAGCTATTTATCTTAGCCATCTAGTTTCATCGTTCGTCAGTGACACTAAGTTCCTTTCCTGCAGACGTCGTAAATCGTACAATCTTCTGATCGTATATTGTCACACCTACAAATTTATTTGCTTATTAAATAAATAGAGGTCGCAACGATTGGTAACATTACACAATAGTGGAAGTTGTAATAGCAATTTCTAAAGTAATGAGTACTTTTATAATTACAAATATAAAGTAATACAAAGATCTAAATCCCTCTAGATCAATGATGGACTTGAGACTTAATAAACTATGATCTTCGGCTACTAGGGTTTAATCCAATTAGCTAGCCTATTCCAACCAAGCCTTAGTTAAGTGATACCTGGAAAATATACTTAAAAGTGTCAACACAAAGGTTGGTGAGTTCACAAGTTTAGTTGTCTTAATGTAAAGCAGTTTTCCTTGAAAACATATGATATTGTGTTCATGGCCATAGAATAAAACCGTTTTCTTCGAAAACACGTGATGACTTCGTAGTCATAAATGAGTAGTTTTCCTCATGAAAACATGTGATGACTTTATAGTCATACAATAAATTGTTTTTCTTGGAAACCTTGGTATGTGTACATGGCCATAATATGAAACTGTTTTCCTTGAAAACATTGATAAAAACATTTTCCCGTAGATGAATGGCAAAACTATTTGTATTAACGATTGGCAGATCCATCTACACGAAAACGTTTCAATGTATATGATAAACAAAACAAGCAATGTGTGCCCATTCATAAACTAGCTAGGAATACGAATATATGCTCATACATGAGGTATAACCAAACCCAAACACTTGTTCTTGCCCCTTGCTCGTACCAAACGAACCCTTGTGTAGACACTATGTAGCCATTCGATCATGTGGATCGCCGGTTAGCGCGACTAACCATGACCGGGCTGTGTCAATCCCAATAGTACTATTCATAGGGCCTCAGGCTAACCTATAGCTAATAGTTATAAATTACATAACGTAGGGGACTTTACGAGATCTACTTGTGCCAACTCATGCAAACATAAAGGTCGAGCCTTGTTTTCTTGTTACCATATGAAAATGTTTGTGAGTATGTTTCATGTTTTCAAACGTAATACGATAGTAGCGGGTCTATGTTCTACTCGAATCATACAATCCATGTAGGTACTTAATGAGAATTACAGACTAACCCTACTATTATGAAGTAAGTCTAAACCCGCGTCGATTTATCATGTGTGCGGTTGAGCTCTATTGATTCTTGATAGGGGTGTAAACGAGTCAAGCCGGCTCGCGAGCTATTCGAGATCGGCTCGCTAAAAGCTCGGATCGAGCCGAGCTTAAACGAGCTCGAGCCTAAAAATAAGCTTGTTTATTAAACGAGCTCGAGCCCGAGCTTCACGTATCGAGCTCGAGCCGGCTCGCGAGCCTAAACGAGCTTATTTTTTTATATATTTTAACTAATATATTAAATATATATTTATAAAATAATAATTACTATATATAAAATTATGAAAAAATAACTAACTAATATATGTTATGTTATATATAAAAACTATATTAAAAATATATATATAAATAATTATAAATATATATATATAAATTAATTAATAAATAATAAACGAGTCGAGCCCGAGCCGAGCTCGAGCTTTAAAAACTACACACGAGCCGAGCCCGAGCTTTAAAAATAAAGCTTGAATCGAGGCCCTCAGTAAGTTAAACGAGTCGAGCTCGAGCCCAGTCGAGCTCGGGCTCGGCTCGGCTCATTTACACCCCTAATTCTTGATGGTATTACCGATTCAATATACGATGTCGTTTTAACGGTTGGTAATATTTGTTATTTAGGTCGAGTCGGGATCCTCAGCTTGCTTATGTTCCAATGGTCACGTTTAAACATATTAGTTTATTGAGCTCACGGTTGTGCATAACGATATGTACTTATAGTTAATAATCATAATTATCGTTTGTGTGACTCTTAATAGAATGTGTGCAGCTTTATGTTTTAATGAAACTATCTCATAGTTATAATATATACACGTGTTAACATATATCTACTTATATACTTCTGTGTGTATGCGTTTACAGTTAAACGTCCTATTGTATAATATCCAGAGGTTTGTAGGATGTAAACATTTATAACATACATTTGGATATAATTTTCATTGTAAATACGTGACAACATATTTGTCCAAGTTTATAAATGTCTAAGTTTTCCTATTTATTTGAAACGTATACTTAAGTTTCCGATTGTTCGAATCTTATAGCCATTAGTCTCAATGATATAGACGTATATATAACTTTCATATTTGTGAATACAAATATACATGTATATGTATTCGGTTATATATATTGTATTACATGTCAATCGTTTGCTTTCATAAAAACTGAGTATTTACACACTTGTATATACTTTTATTATATATATATAATATATATATATATTATATATCATACGTATATATTTATGATTTATATATTTGTATCGCCCTTGGTTAATTGTAAATTCCTCGTTTATTCGGTATGTGTTTAAATACCATTTATCAACATACTAGATAGATACATATATGTTTTATACAAAACGTTTAAAATTCAAATCATCCGATCATATTTATGTTGTACTAATTGTTTTATACTAAAGACATAATATTAACGTTTTCATCACTCAAATAACAATATAGAATAATTGCACATAATGTTTATTAACCGTATTCAAGATTCTCGTTTACTAATATTTATGCTAACTCTCTAGGTTAATTATACGCAGTTACGGTCCGTTAATATTAATTGTTAAGTTAATATTTATTTTTGTAAGCGTTTACAGTTAATTATACGCGGTTACGGTCCGTTAATATTAATTGTTAAGTTAATATTTATGCGAACATATATCTATTTATGTACTTCTGTGTGTATGCGTTTACAGTTAAACGTCCTATTGTATAATATCCAAAGGATTGTAGGATGTAAACATTTATAACTATACATTTGAATATAATTTTCATTGTATATACGTGATAAAATATTTGTCCAAGTTTATAAATGTCTAAGTTTTTCTATTTATTTGAAACGTATACTTTAGGTTTCCGATTGTTCGAATCTTATAGCCATTAGTCTCAATGATATAGACGTATATATAACTTTCAACCGTGCAATGATCACATTTGGGTGCGTCTGACAACGGTTTGACTTAGTTTGACCAAGACCCGGGAGTGCTTAAAACAAGCCTAACGATCCCGATCTAACCACCATGACCTGTAAAAGTCCACATTTAATACACAGGGATGAAACCCGACCACCAAATTTACTAGATCTAAAACGTATATAACTAACCGTCACTCGTTTACGAGCCGACACGTTCTAACCCTCACAGTTCAAGCATTGATCACATTTGGGTGCGTTTGACCATGGTTTGACTTAGCTTGACCAAGACCCGGGAGTGCTTGAAACAAGCCTAACAATCCCGATCTAACCACCATAACCTGTAAAAGTCAATATTTAATATGCAGGGATGAAACCCGGCCACCAAATTTATTAGATCTAAAACGTATATAACTAACCGTCATGATTTAACTTGAAAACGTCAAAACAAACTTTAGAATTTGTAGATCGGGACAATAGAACATGCTATCAAAGATCTGGTCGTTTAGGAGTCCATCAGAGACTTGTCGGAAAACCGGAGGTTGCCGGAACCCTAGTTCCGTCGCTGGAGTTAGCAGGTAAAACGCACTCGTCTTGATTTGAACCCGAAACCGTTGTTTGCAGTCAGATTCAGGAAACGTGTCTTCAAATCATGACTTTCTTCTTGCCGAAACAAGAGGAGATATAGCCGGAAAACTTACCCCACCTGCCGCCACACGCCGAAACCCTATGACCAGGCTCGCCAGAAAAACGGGTTGCTACCCCTTTGCTGCTGCTGAAGTCGGTAGTCTTTACCGCCGTCGTTCCCGTCGAGTGACCCACCATCACCGCCGCTGGGAGGGGACGCCGAAGGTGGCCGGCCCTCCCCCCTCTCTCTCTAACGACATTCTCTCTCTCTCTCTCTCTCTTCAG
This sequence comes from Smallanthus sonchifolius, assembly GCA_023525975.1. Lineage (NCBI taxonomy): Eukaryota > Viridiplantae > Streptophyta > Magnoliopsida > Asterales > Asteraceae > Smallanthus > Smallanthus sonchifolius. Next base: position 27,507,084 of record CM042043.1, read on the forward strand.
CTGGGAACTCGGGAAAAACAGGAGACGAGGGTGCGCCTGGGTGGTCGGAAGCCACCACCGATGTGGGCTGGCCTGAGGGTCGTCGAAGGAGATGTGGCTCGCCGGTGGTCGGCCGGAAGAGGGCTGACGCCCCTCTCCATCTCTCTCTCTAGATTTTCTAGGGTTTGGGAGAGAATGAGAGGAAAGAAGAGAATAAGATGTTTTTATAGTCCGTTTTAACGTGTTTAACCCGTGTAACGAACCTGTCTTATGTTTTTGCATTAATTAATTCCATGATTTTTATTTTAAGTTCATTAGAGTTTTAAAACATCATTAATAATATTGTTTTCGTACGTTTAAGTTGATTTACGAACCGGTACGCGTTGGTACCGCGTTTTCACACATTCATTCTTTCTAAACTTTTCTTGCTCCGAGTTTAAAGTTTATTAGTGTACTAATAATATTAAAAATAAATATTTATATTATCTATTGTATCAAAATACGTATCAGCAACAACCGTACCGCGTATTGTTAATCTCACGAGCATCTAACGCAGTTTAACATTCGTATATACATACTACACGTGTATTTAACGAAAAAGCCTTTTCAAATGAATATATATACTTAATATTAATAATTTGTTATCTTGCTTGATCGGTTTACCGAATATCCGATAGTAAATCGATACCTGACGCGTTAAATGTTTAAAAATATTGAATCGCGTACTCACTTCTATTGCCAAATTTCAAGTTGAGGGTTGGATATGAAAATAATCAAAGTTCATTGACATAAAATGTAAATTCTGAAAATCAAAGGGGTAGCGGACCGCTACCCAAGACCTTAGCGGTCCGCTACGTGTGGACTAAGGAACATCCCGGGAGCTGACACGTGTCCCTGTGACTCACCGATGAAAATCTGACGTGTGAAAGGGTGGCGGACCGCTACGCTTGACCATAACGGTCCGCTACGCGTGCCCCAATCCAGATACACCGCCACAAGGGGTGGCGGACCGCTACCACCTAGCGTAGCGGTCCGCTACGAGTGCAATGTTGACCCTATAAATACTTGATCGATCCCAACTCTTTTTCACCCACAAACACACTCTCCTACATACACACTCTCTCTGGTGTTCCAATCTCGAGCCCCCGTTCGCGTACGAGAGTCCAGTTTCCAGTATTACGATTCCAAAAATCATCGTAGATAGCATTGAGGTAAGGTTCCGACCTCCCATTAAGCTTTGATTATGAATCATTAAGCTAGATTTGTATAATTAACTAATGTACTTACTTATCTAGGAACTCTGCCTGAGGTGTTTGTCATATTACTGATTATTAAGTCGAGATACTGCCAACGTGAGTTCTTAAACTGTGATGCATGAACCCTTTCATGACCTTGTCTAGCATGATTGATTTATGAAACATTTTGACTATCTTGAAACGATTGTACTGATTGTTTATATATAACGTATTCTAAGCCCTTATTGTATTTCACTTGCCCGTGGAACGGCATGTTGGACAGGACCCGTGGAACGGTCTTTGGTTATATGTATATACTGATGATTGTTCATAGTTATCTATGAATTTTGGGGTGGAACCCCATGTATGTGTTTAAGATACTTTGGCGGGTCATTTTAATAAACTATTTTAGTTTATGAATTCACTTATCACATGTTTTTTACTGCATCACGGGTAGTCATTAGACAGGGTATTCCAGGACTAGAATGAAATGATGAACGATCCAGATGATGGGCATTTCAGGAACTATAAGTCCTGATTGACTCATTCCTTGTTAAGAACATATGATGTAACTTTTTTTGAACATGATGTAAACAATATTTTGATATTAATAGAAGTTATTATTTAGTCTTCCACTGTGTGTTTTTGATATCAACGTCATAGTAACCAGAAGGCAACCTTCTGACCAGTATGTAGTTATCTGATAAACGAAATGTTCTGTCTAGTAAAGAGCGGTGTATAAATCTCTCCTAAACTCGTCACTCATTCCTGGGAACATATCTGTTGGAGGTACTACTCTGGTTAGATAACTGTCATGTGTTACGGTTGTGACATATAAATACAAGTATATATGTATTTATACTAGTTGTTAAGTTGTTAAAAATATTGAAACACTTGCTTTAAAATTGATTTGTAAGGAATATAAGTTGTGTGCACAAGTGTAATTAACCAAACTTCACCTTGTTACAAAATAAAAATAAATGATAGTAGAGAGACCAAATTGTAATACTTGGAAACTTTAAATTAGGTGTAAAAGTCCAAACGTTAACATGTATGTTTTTAGAAGTAAAACTGTGAGTGTGGGGGACCGATGAAGGTAAAGGAGAGTGAGGTTTCCCCAAAATTCTTCTACAATCAAGAGTATAATCAAGAAAATTAGGGCAAATTAAGGTTGATTCAATGAAGTTCTTAAATTTCATGTTGATTATTAATCAAGATTAGATATTCAAGAAGGTGAAGGTAATCTCTAAAACCCTATTTGGTAAAGGTTGGTAGCATAATGATCAAGATAATGAAATAAGGATGTCGTATGTTACATTCATGACTAACTATGTCTTCCTTGTTTATTCTTGAAAAACTATGTTATTTGATAGTGTATTAGCTAATATTATTATTAGCTTGTATGTTGGAAAATTAGGAATCACCTATAAACATGAATTGTAGAATTAAATATGTATGCATACAAGGTGTTTGTGAAAATGCCTCAACAAAAAGAATCTAGTGAAATTGTAAGGTCTATAATTGATTACTTAGTTCTTTTTGGCAGGTAATTGTTACGTGTATTAAATAATTGAGGGGCTTATTTGCAATTGTTGTATAGTTCAGGGTTATGAATGTTCAATAGTTAGTTAGTTAGTTAGTAACGATTATAAGTCGTTACTGTGTCACTTGTAATGGATTAATCTGGATAATGAATTGAGCTTTCCCTCCCTTACGATTCTTGTTCAATTCTATTCCTAACATTGGTATCAGAGCTACTGTTCCTTGCGGAGCTCGATTTTGTCATTGTTCTTCGTTTCAAACGTATAATTCTGTATAAATTGAAGCAATTAGGGTTTCAATTCGTGTATGACGATAAGACAACAAGAAATGGAGCAATTAGAGAAATTAGCTCAGGAGAATGCAAAATCCATCGCGAATCAGCAGCTAATGATGGAACAGAATTCGAAAGCTATTCAATTACTTCAAAGCGGATTAACAACATTAGTTAATCAGATGAGTGAAATTTGCAGCAAGGTTGATCGATTGGGCGAAAGAAATGTGGGTAATCACGAACAACGAATGGTACGTACCGGTCATTTGGATTTTCCAAAATTTAGTGGACTTGAAGTGGAAGGTTGGATCATACGTTGCAATCACTTTTTTGTCGTCGACAGAACACCAAAGATTGCAAAGGTGCATTACGTAGTTATCAATCTGGAAGGTGCTGCACTAGAATGGCACCAAGGATATTTTGATATTCAAGATCGCGACATAGAAGATATCACATGGGATGAGTATTGTCGCTCTATTATCAATAGATTTTCAGAACGATTGTCTGAAGATCCTATGGAAGAATTAAAGAACCTTAATCAGACAGGTTCATTACAAGACTACACTAAAGAATTTGATTCTTTGTTAAATAGGGTCAAACTAACTGATGAGTATGTTGCTAGCTTATTTGTGGGGGGATTAAAACCTGAAATACGTTGTTTGGTTAAGATCTTTAAACCTAAGGCTATGAGGGGCAATGGCCAAACAACAAAGTGTGGTGTATTCTACCTTGTTTGGTGAAAAAGAAACTAAGAAAAATGCTTCTGCTAGTGTGTCTAATAGTACTAGCAATACCACTGTTCCTAGTTTGAAATCTGGAACAACATTTGGGGTCAAGAATGTTGGGAATCCTGTAAATTCTCTATCATTATTACCTACGCCGCCTGCTAATAAAATTTTGAGAAATGTAAGGAAAGTACCTGCCAAGGTGGCTGAGGAAAAAAGGGCAAAAAATGAGTGTTTTTGGTGTACAGAGAAATATTCTCCTACCCATAATTGTAAATTCAAACATTTGTATGTTTTGGAAATATATGAAGATGAGGAGTTAGTGGTAGAAGAAAATCAATGGGAATTAACAGAAATGTGTTTAAACCCTCATATCTCTATTCATGCTTTGATGGGGGCTAATTCTTTTTCAACTATGAGGGTAGTTGGAACCATTGGTACCCGACAGATACAGATTTTGATTGATTCAGGATCCACTCACAATTTTCTTGATGCATAATTGGCTTCAAAATTGCAATGCCCATCTAAAGGGTTACCATTAATGAAGGTGAAAGTGGCTAATGGGAAAGAACTGGACTGCAATCAGTTGTGCAATGATTTCAATGGTTAATGCAAGGGGTTTGGTTTAAAACTGATGTGTTACTGTTACCTTTAGCCAATCATGATATGGTTTTAGGAATTCAATGGCTACAGTCATTAAATGATATTGTTTGGAATTTTAAGGCTTTAACAATGCAATTTAAGGTGGATTCTAAGATCATTGTTTTAAAGGGTACTAATACCAATGAAGTTTCCCTATGTTCCTTGGAGAAATTGAGCAGTATGATGAGTAAAGAAGGACCTATAATTCAATTACAACTATACAGTATGCAGATGGATCAGAAGGATTCTTTTCAACATCAAACAACCTTATCTGATTTTCAACCTGTTGAAGCAGTTAACTCAAACTTACTTGAGGTGTATGGTAATGACTGAGCCAACTAAATGGTTGCAATGGCTCTCCTTAGCTGAATGGTGGTATAATACAACTTGGCAATCTGCCATCAAAATGACTCCTTTCAAGGCCTTGTATGGTATCAATGCCCCACTGCATTTTTCTCACATTCCTTGTGATACGGATGTGGCTTCTTTGGAAGAGTGGTTTACCACAAGAGAGGTAATGATTTCAACTTTATAACAAACTTTGGAAAAGGCAAGAAATAGAATGAAGCAGTTTGCTGATCGCAAGAGAAGTGAACGTCATTTTGAGGTGGGAGATTGGGTGTACTTAAAGTTACAACCTTATGTGCAAACTACTCTAAGATTGCATAGATATTCAAAGTTGTCCCAAAAATACTTTGGTCCATTTCTGGTTCTCAAAAAAGTGGGCGCTACTGCTTATACATTGGATCTTCCTAAAGGGTCTCAAATACACCCCACTTTTCATGTCTCTTTGTTGAAAAAAGCCTATGGACCTCCTGATCAACCTATTCAGCTACCTACGTCTACTGTTCCAGTGTTACAACCGTTGTCTATTTTAGATAGGAAATTGGCTAGACAGGGCAATCGTCCAGTGGTTAAATTTTTGGTTCAATGGAAGGACTTACCTCTACATGATGCAACTTGGGAGATTGCTACTGATTTTGTTACTCGTTTTCCGGCTTTCAATATTGATTCTTGAGGTCAAGAATCTTTTATGGAGGGAGTTTTGTTACATGTATTAAATAATTGAGGGGCTTATTGTAATTGTTGTATAGTTCAGGGTTAAAAATGTTCAATAGTTAGTTAGGTAGTTAGTTAGTAACGATCTGGTTATAAGTCGTTACTGTGTCACTTGTAACGATTAATCTGGATAATGAATTGAGCTTTCCCTCTCATACGATTCTTGTTCAATTCTATTCCTAACACTTCTAGGTTGTATGATTTGAAACCAAAGAAGAACTTGATAATATGACTAATGAAGTATGCACATAAGTTGTTTGATTGAATGCCTAACCATAAAAATAGTGAAAATCATTTATTGATTACTATGTTTGAAACTTGATTGTAAAGGTTGATGCATTAGTGGGATAAAATGCCCCAAATGTGTTTAAAATGATGGGAAGTAGTAACTTGATGTATAACAATGATAATTTGATGTTTAAAAGAGGTTTTAGGTTGGATTAAAAGGGTGGAATTTAGATTTGAGTTGAAGTTAAACTGAGCTGAATTTTCAGCTCTTGTCCAGAAATTTTACTGTTCTTAAAAAAATCATATTAAATCATCCGTTAACCCAATTATGGTGATTCTTTTCGGATTGAAACCTTGATGAGTCTAGTTTCTCCAGAAATTTAGAACAAAGAAAAATATGGTCATTTAGTGGATCAAATCAGTCGGTCTACACAGCAGCGCAGAATAGGGCTGAACAAAAAATAAAGTTTTATAAAAGTTATTAAATACAAATATCGAGTACACTTGAACCAAACATGAATTGCTGATTTTAACTTGTTAGATTCATCTATTAGGGTATGCTCAAAGGGTTTGAAATACTTGCAAATGAGGTATGCAAGTATATGCACTAACGGGTCAAACGAGTGAATTAGTAACAAGCAAACAGTAAATTGCATTGATGATTGATTGATGAAAAAAAGATGTTTATTTTTCATAAAAGAGATATTGATATTGGGATGAGATGATTATAAGTTATGTAGCGTAATGATTATATGTTGACTTGCAAACAAGCTAAGCACGCTAATGCTTGAGAGTCAACAGGTCTATGAGTGAATTTAAGATCTAGCATATCCTATGGACGAAGGTGAGTAAATTCTATATTCATTAGAAATATCATATATATAACTTGATGTGGCATAAAATAATTTGATTATTGTTTTTAATTCCTTATGTATTAGGCTAAGGTTCATCTGTAATGTTGACTATTTTAAAAGTTAACAGTGTTGTTAATCTTTAAATAGAAAAAGATCGGAAATATGCTTACTCACCAATTATATAAGAAAGAAAATTGTATGACCTATTTGGTGAGTAGGATAGTACTTAATAGTAATACTCAAGATTGTTTTGTGTTAGTTGTAAATGCAAATATATGAAGCCGTATGGTAAACAAAGTTGTGATTTAATGTTATATTATGTTGTTGATCCATAATCTAATCTTGGAAGAGAATATGAGGCTAAATTGATTATGGTCATATTTACTTATGATTCTAAATTTTACTAACAAGTGAAGTTACAAACAAGTTATAAAGATTAAGTATGTAGGTTGAAAGAAAGGTGATGGTATGTTGATGACATAAAGGAATTGGTTGATTTACAAATGGATTGAGGAATTCAAGATAGTATAAGTGAATGTTGTTCCATCACTAGAACAGACGACAAGAGGTATGGTAAGTTGCAATAAAACTAATGTCAAATGTGTTGTACATCATAAAGGTATGTGTTTACTTAATCTTTTGATTTGCAAGGAGTTAATGTATTCAGATTCAGAAATATGAGCACATATGCAATTAGTACTTATTTGGTTGCGTTAATGATGTTCTAAAAGTTGTAGGAGTTGTGGGAATGTATAATAGCATGTTATAAGTTAAAAATTCTGGTTTTGACCTGTAAGTGGCGTAGAAAACGCCACATGGAGATGCATACGCCAATAACCTACTAATTACGCTGGAGCGTACACTGGAAGTTAGTCGGCTTATCCTACACCGGGCATCATTTCAACTTTTGTGATTTCATGATTTTGAATCCAAGTTTGATTGTTTAGTTATTCTTTGAACTTGTGTTCATCTATTACTAACTTGTGGTGTTGTAACACCTTAGGTGGGTCAATGAAGGATGAATCGAAGTGGGTGATCAAACTTGCAATTGCAGCTGATGATCAATATGGTCATGTCATGGGGAATAATGGGGCGACTTTTGTTATTGGCAAACAAATAAGAGGAAGTTTATTTTTGGGTTGTTCACCATCATTTCGGTTAAACACTAAACTTAGCCATGGTTATGATAAACATAAATACATAAGATTTCTTAGTTGTAACTAATGACACGGTGATGTTGTATGACAGATTCGTGGGGTCAAAGGCAAAAGTGGTTAAGTCTTGGGAGCGGGTCAACAAGTGGAAGATTTTATGAGATTGAGTTTTATAAATTATACGAATTACTCTTATTGGGTCAAGTATTTCGTATGTTATATTCTGGAGTATACCTCTAACGTCATTTTAGCTAAATGTTTGTATGTCAATAAGTTATTGGGTCGTGATTATTTAAAAAAAAAGTTGGGAATGTTAATCAGGTTATTTCTTCGTAAGGATTTCCTGTTATGCAAACGAGCCAAGCCAAAATTTTTAGAATCTGTATAAATCAAAATGTATCTTACGTTGGAAGAGTGTTTAACGTATTTGGAAATAACACACTTTTATCGTGTAAAGAATTTTGAAAATATGGGCCTAAATTCCGCAAAGTGTCATAAATTGTACTTTAGAACTTCATGTGTTACAAGAATGATAACACATATTTAGATGATAAAATGTATGACTTAAATGGATGCGTAAATGATGAATGAAAGTACCGTTTAAACTATGTTTTGAAGATGAATGAATGTTGAATGTTAATGCCTTGTTTTCTTATGAATGATTTAACCCTAATGATTAAACGAATGATAAAACCATTTTCTAAAATGAATGAAATACTTGAACTCACCAGCGTTACCTGACTTTTAGTATGCATGTCAGGTTAAGGTTTGAAGGATGAAGATTGGATGCTTGCTTAGCTATTCTAAAGGATTACCCGACATTAGAGATCTGGCATCCATTGTGAATTGTTGAGAATGTTTGAATGTGTTAAACAAAGTTTTAATCGATTGTAATTTTGGATACAAGGTAATGACATTTATTCCTCTGCACTAATGTTATTTTAAGTTTAAGATCTGTTTGTGAATGGGTAAATCCAATAAGTAAAGTCTCCCGGGTTTGAGGCCTTACAACATCGAGTTGGGCTATTATTGAACAAGTAGCCGATATGCTCGGTATTTTAAAAAACGCAACAACTTATTTATCAGGAGTTTATTATCCCACAAGTTCTTTAGTACTAAACAAAATCTTTTTAATGCGTTCAAAAGTAAGCGATTTTTCAATGAGAGGTGGAATATTTTCCAACATGATAAAACCGTTGAAAGAAAAAATTATAAAATATTTTCAAGAGACGCCTCCGATTATTAGTGTATTACTTATGCTTTCGTATTAAACCATTGCCTAAATGTATCGAGGGTTGAAACTTTACTAGAAAAAATAACTCATAATTTGGATGTAACCGATGAAGACCCATTTTTTTTATCAAACTTTAAAAACTAATTTAATAAATAAGATTTATTAAACATGTTTGATGTTTATCTAGCAAAATACGGTACAACGTCAACCATACACGAGTCAGTGAGAAATGTATCATCATCAGGTGCAAGTAGTAGTCAAAATCTAATGTTACTTTATATAATACTATAAGGAATGAAAATACTAAATGTCAATGGGGTTAACACTCCAAGTAGCGAGTTGAGGTGGTATATTGGAACGTATTATTTATCTGGTGTGACTACATACGAATTTGAAAACTTTGATATCTTGAATTGGTGGGAAGAAAATGAAAACCAATTTCTGATTCTATTCGCTATGACCCATGATCTTTTAACCGTCCACGCTTCTACGATAGCTTCGGAATCTGTTTTTTCTATTAGTGCCAGAGTTATATTTATACGAAGAACAAGACTCACTCCAAGATCGATACAAATGTGCATTTTCTTAAATGATCACTTGGACGCGACGGAAGAAATAGAAGATAAATCATCACTTGAAGGCGGAAATCTAGTAGAATGTGAGATATACAAGGGTGAGGTACAAGAAGGAATGATGACCCCACTTACTGGTGAGGAAGCCAATTACGGCGATTACATACGCATAGCCCGGGTTATGGCGAAGACTACTAAACATAATCCAAAATAAAAGAAAACAAAAAATAAAATGCATTACGGGTATCGACTACTATGTTTGTTTTGTAAAGTATTACAATTTATGTTTTTGTAACTTTTAAAATACTCAATAGAAACCCAAAAGTTTATTTCCTTTTATTTGTATTTTACAAAATAAGTTAAAAAATAAAGAAAATGTTTTCAAACAAAAACCTGTTTCGACCCTATCTGAAATGATTCCAACTGGGTTGGATTCTACCCTTGCTTAAAACAGGTTCAACTCGAACCGGTTTGACCCTCAACCCAGTTTTAACCAAAATGGACAAACTGAATCGGGTTATAACCCAAACCGGTTTTTCAAAAGTACACGGCTGCCGACTTCAATATTGGTTGTATATTCAAATTGAGGATAATTGCATATATCCCTCTCTATACCTTCTTAATTGCATATTTACCCAACCTAAAACCAAAATTACATATATCTCCTCCCCTAAAAGCAATATTGCACATATCCCCTCCCTTAAAAAGAAAAATTTCAAATTGACCTATTTTGACTTATTTATTAAAAAAATTTATATAATTACTATTTTACCCTTATTTTTACTAAAACATTAAAATTTCCTAATTTTTTATATTTTCCCAAATTTTTTTGGTTTTTCTGTTTTTATCATATCGCTAATGAGTTTTTTAATTTAAAAAAAAAGATTATCTTTTTTGCATTTTTTCCGTAACAATGATCAAAATGCGAGTAACAATAATCAAAATGAAAAACAAATGACATTTTTTTATCCATTGTTGTACAAAAAACCATGACATAAAACAATCACCAAAATCAACGTCACAATCTCCAAAATACAAAAACAAACGTCAAAGTTTTGACCTTTTATGGTATCAAATAATCAATTGCTCGACTTCGTTTAGTTACTTTCACGAGGTTTTGTATTCTTTCCTTGTCCCCTTTTACTTGTTAATGGTTGATGTTGAGATGACGGATTTTTGTATGTTTTGTCATGGTATCCATACTCACAACGTCGACATTTATATCTTTTTTTGCTATACTCTAAAAGCTAGTGATAAATAACAGTAGACTTTAGACATATGAAAAAAATAATATTGAAAAAGCGTAAAAAAAAACTAATAAGAATGCAAAAGATATAATATTTTTTTTTGAAAATTAAAAAACTCATAAGCGAAACATAATAAGAAACAGAAAAACCAAACAAAAAATATAAAGAGGAAAAGAAAAAGTAGTTAAAAATGGGTAAATGTGAAAATTTGAAGTTTTTTTTAAAATTTTAGTAAAAATAAGGTAAAATAGTCACTCTATAGTTATTTTTAATAAATTTAAATAAAATTAGTAAAGTTGATTTTTTTTATTAAGATCTTTAACCTAATAATTTTTTTTAATAGCAACTTTCACCCCACAATAGACAAACCATAGGTTAACAATACAACAAGAAAAAGAAAAAAACAGAAACAAAAAAATAATAGCTAGAAGACAACAAAAAACCTGCACTAGTTTATGACTAGTAATAGAATCTGAGCAAAAACAAGATTACTATTTAAAAAGCACCAATCCCCCCCCCTCCAATGAAACTATTTTGGCCCTATTTTTTTACCTAAAGAAACCAAATGATTTTTATTTATTCGATAACTAGGTTAAAATCCCGTGTATTACACGAGATTGATAAAATATAATATTATATACTTCGTAATAAAAATTTTGTATTTTAAAAACCCACGTGTTACACGGCTTGATAAAATTTAATGTTATATACTCAGTAATAAAAAGTTTATATATCTTTAAAAACATGTGTATTACGCGGTTTGAATATATTAATTTCTATTTAATATAATTTGACTTACATCACTATTTAGTTAAAAACAAAAGTTACATAACTAAATTTTAAAGTTTTTTAAAATAAGAGATAATTTAAAATAAATGTGTATTATTAGTATATAATTAATATTTTTCTTTAAATATAAACCATTATTAAAAAAAAAGGGAAATACATTTAATAAGAGAGAGACGAGAAAAAAATGATAAAAAGAAATATGGACACGACACGTGACATAAATGATTTTCATTTATTAGATAGTATATAGATTTTTGCAGCGAATGCTTGATGGTTTTCAAAAAGTGATTTGTTTTTTGCTTTCTATATTAATTAATTAATCCTAACGTAATAAATGATTACAAAAAGTTGACATATCACCACATTAACCCTTATACTAAATTTCCCACTAATCATTTACTAACCCACGTAATCAGACACGCGGGTAAAAACCCGACCCACCATCTTTTTCCAGATCTAACAAAACGCCTTTTACCCACCTTTTTCTTTCACTCATAGCCCCAAAATATAATAATTAAAAACTCCTTTTGACTTCTTGCAAAAGTTAAAAATTCTTACTTCTTCAAAACAACTTCTTCATCCTTTTAAAACTAACTTTTTCATCAATTATCCAAACAAACTTTTAACTTATTACCTTTTTAAAAAAGATAATAAGTAGTTTGAAATGGAATCCAAACACCCCCTAAAGCCCTGTTCATCGTTCTTCTTCTCCAACCTCTCCCTAATCGAAATCTTGGTTCACCATCACGATTCATAGACTGTTACTTCTCTTCTTTCGCTCTCAACAGGTATGTTAAATCAAAATCCCCAATTCTTTATTCGTAATCTTATTTTCCTGTATGGATTTTGATTAGGGTTTTTTAATCGTCGTTTGTTTTTCATTGATTACGTATTCATACACGGCTTCTTCTTCCTTCGATCTCAACACGTATGTATGGATTTTGATTAGGGTTTTTAATCGCCGTTCATTGTTCGTTGATTAGGTATTCATATATGGTTTCCTCTTCCGTCGATCCCAACAGGTATATGATATCAAACCCTAATCGTTTCTCATCCCATCATGTTAGGTCGATTTGTTATGATTTTCACCTGTTTAGGGTTCGTAATTTATTTCCCCCCTTTAATTTGTTGTTTGGATTATGATTGTAGTTGTTTCAATGACCCGTTTGATGTTTGTTATTGATTGCTCCCGTTTATTTTTATTTTTTATTGGATTATGATTGTAGATGCTTGCATGTTTTTTGATTCCCGTAGTGTCAGCTCACTTTGTTGTGTATTGTGTAAATTATTCAATGAAGATGAAGAGTTATGTTGTCCATTTTTATTACTGAAAAAACGTGTGTTGTGTAATGGGTCAAAACGAGCTATTTTTTGGTAGGTCGCTAAAAAATGTGTCATATTGTCCCAAATGTTAAGCACTAAAAAGTTGATGGCCCAAAAGTGTGTTAGCTGAACTTGCTCCAAATTAATCTAAAGTTGTTCATGACATGGTGCCGAACCTAAAGAAGTTTTATTTGAAGTTTTTAGTTTTATGATTACCTATTGTGTTAAAATTAAAGAAATCATGAGCAATTAGGTGCTATACAGGTGAATGCAATGACTGGTTACGTAGGAAGTCTTGGAAGTAGGGAGTGAGCATGACCGATTCTTTCTTAAATCTTATGTGAATTAGTGCTTATGTAGTTAAATGCAATATTACCTTTAGGGGTGTTTGGGATGCTTATTTAAGCAACTTGTCTTATGCTTATACCCAAACTTAGATAATCAGTTTATTGAAAACGACTTATTTCGTACTAAGGTCCTAAAGGCAAACTTATAGTTTTCAACCCGTCAAGAATAATCAGTTTGAAAATAGCAATCTCAAATTTCTTATTTAAAACAACTTACTGCACCCTAAAATAACAAGTAAGCAGATAAGAATAAACACTTTTCTTTGTCCGAAAACTAAGAAGTCCATGCCTTTATGCAACAAGCAGGTGAACTATTTAAATAAGCAATCCAACAACCCTTTGCATCATATTGAATCATGTTTCCTTTATATTTTTGACTTTTGAGAAAAAATAAATAAAAGATCTTGAGGTGATCACCCCACTTTCTGATATTCTAATTTGCACGGCTGCACCCCTATTATTTATTTATGGTTTCTATACATTCTTGCTGATTTGTTTGTTTGTTTTTTTTTCTTTTTCAATTTTGTAATAGCTTGGAACTATAGTTATAGCAGAACATGAAGGTGGTTCAGTCATTACCAGTTCTTTAAGGTTAATAGATGCTGCTAGAAAGTTCTTGACTAAAGACAACTCTTTATCTTTGCTATTGGCTTGGGCGGGCCCTACCTTACAAGAGGCTGCTGCAAATGCTGCTTCGTGTCAATCTTCAATTTCTCAGGCAGTTCATATAAGTAGGGAATGTTGTGCTCTTGAATTTTATATTTGCTGCTTTTATATAGTGGTTGTGATATGGAAAAGTCAGACGGGTTGGGTAATGGGTTAAAACAGGTTTGGGTTGAAATGTATCATATTTTAGTACCGGTTGAAACAGACCGGTATTGCTCTTTTTCAATCTGTATTCTGTGGTTCTTCTGAAGGTACCAATCTATGGTCTTTTTAATTTCGTATTATGCAGTTGTTAGTTTTGGCAAGAAGAGGGGGCATTCATAGAAGTAAGCTGCTCACTTGAAATTTTCAACATGTAAGATTTTATTTAGTTTTTGGTTCTACAAACTTTTGTTTTGTAAATCAAGCCTTATTGGTTAGTGACCATAAATTACTTTTTGGTGGTTGTATTTTTGAACCATGGAATGCAGCTGATTAGTTTGTTTAATTTTTCTGTATATAATATCACACTACAAACCAATTTAATCAAAAAGTGGAAGTGTTAGCGTGATGCCAAGATCCAAAGTGGTGGTTTAGGAAGAAAACACTAAAATGTAGGACAAAATAAAATAACCAATAATAGCTGCTTTTAAGTTCATGTACTAATAAATGATAAAATAACTAATTTTGTGTAACTTAGTGGGACTTGAACCCATGACCTTTAGGTCTTTTAGGTGTTTAAGAGGCTTTGTCTCTACCATTGGATCACCACCCCAATGACTAGTATGGAGTATATGTAATATATCCTATTTTTTAAAAATCAAAATTGCGTATATATTCAAAAACCAAGATTACATAGTATGGAATATATGTAATCTTGGTTTTTGAATAGGGATATACGGAATTTTGATTTTTAAGAAATAAGATATATGCAATTTTAATTTTTGGTTGAGTAAATATGAAATTAAAAAGGTAGGCACTTCAAATTACTAGTTTGATAGATATAATAACTTTTCCCGATATAAAGAGACCTGTAGTCATGGGTCGGATCCCCAAATTGAAATCTCCGAATCGCCCAAACTGAAATCCCTAAAATTGAGATAAAATGTTGTATGATCGTAAACATTTCTTACATTGAAGCGACGAGTGGCTTACATATTGTAAATTATTTGTACGGTAGTTGATCAAGAAGATGAGTGTGGTAGAGAAAGAAACCACTGAAGTGATCGCACAAAGCATCGGCATTGCCAATTTATCGCCGGATGTGTTGCCGTCTCTAGCGGCCGATATCGAATACCGGGTTCTCGAGATCATGCATGTTAAGTTTCAGGTTCTTTGATGCTTTAGGTTTTAGTCCAGGTCCATATATGAATTTCGAATTTGTGTTCGCATTTGCAGGAGGCTATAAAATGTATGCATCATGCCAAGCGTACTGCTATGACTTCAGATGACGTTGATAGTGCTCTAGAATTAAGAAAAATGGAGGTCTGTATCTATATTCATCCAACCATTGCTTGATTTATACTATTACATACAAATTTACTTTATGTCTCATCTCATCACAGCCTATATATGTTGCATCTGGGAATTCTTTGCGCTTCAAAAGAGCCACCAAGAGTAAGGATTTGTTCTATGTTGAGGACAAGGATGTTGAATTTAGAGAGGTAATAAACTGGTTGGAAAAACAAACATTTAGTTTAAAAAAAATAACAATTTTAAAAGAAGATTAACATTATCAAAGCTTAGTGAATCCAGAGAGACAATAAACTTTGAGGGACTTTAGGGGAGATTTGGTTAGTACTGTGTAAAGTTTAACTGTTGTTAGAATTATAAGACTGGTTCAGATTTTTATCATGTTTTGATTAAAAACATCAGGTGATCGAAGCCCCTCATCCGAAAGCACCTCTAGATACTGCAGTTGTCAATCACTGGCTGTCTATTGAAGGGGTACAACCTGCTATTCCTGAAAATGCTCCACTTGAAGGTGTCTTAAAGCCTTATCATATTGTATGAATTCTTATCAAGTAACTATTGAAGTTTTCTTAATCAATTCTCTCTTTTTCTGCAGTGCTCTTAGCCCCATATGATAATAGGAAACCTGATTGCAAAGAAGACGGGGATTCTGTTGACATTAAAACGCCTGTGAAACATGTGCTCTCGATAGAACTTCAGGTATTATTTTTGTTATCATAGGTCATCGGCACATGATCCTGCCCTAAACTTGCAGCTCTTTGGTCATGGTGCAGCTTTACTTTGAAAAGATAACAGACCTCACTGTAGGTCGATCAAACTCAACTATTTTCAACAAAGCATTGTTGAGCTTGGCGACTGATGCAGGGCTCCATCCTTTGGTTTCTTATTTTATATATTTCGTTGCTGAAGAGGTATTCGGTTTGCCATTTTTACATTGTTATATTGTGGATCTCTCTTTAAGTTATTCTCAACCATGATTGCTCATGACTCATAATGATTTCAGGTCACTCGTAATTTAAACAACTTCCAGCTTCTTTTTGCTTTAATGCGCCTTGTGAGGAGTCTTCTACAGAATCCATTCCTGCACATTGAACCATATGTAAGTATAGTTTTGGCGTTTTAGTGATTGTTGTGTTATCTTTTTTGAATAATTTGTTGTTATGCACTAAACTAGATTTGATGACTAACCATACACTCTGATGCTGACATGTAGCATTGTTTGGATGTGTTAATTGTGGCTTTCTGGCTTTCAAATTTTGTTCAAACTTCAAAGGTTTTGCTTGCAGTATGCCAGTATCTAATTGCTTCCTCTTTTCAGCTGCACCAACTGATGCCATCTGTAATGACGTGCCTCGTAGCAAAAAGCTTGGGGAATAAGTTAACTGATAACCACTGGGAACTCAGAAACTTCACAGCTAATCTGGTGGCTTTAATATGCAGAAGGTGTGTTTATAAAGTTTTCAACTTGTTGCATAACAATGTTAATGCATGGGTATTTTAGTTATATCTGATAGACATAAAATGATTTTAATTTCTGCACTTTGTATAGGTTTGGGTATGGGTATCATAATCTCCAATTACGAGTGACTAGGACTCTTCTTCATTCTTTTTTGGATCCAGCAAAAGCATTTCCCCAACATTATGGTGCTATAAAAGGGATCACTGCCCTCGGATCAAGCGTGGTATCCTTTTGTTCCTTTCCACTAGTATATGTGTGGGTCACGATATATATGTATATATACATGTATATATGTATGTATATGTGTATGTATATATGTATGTATAACAACAAACATACCCAACAAACTCCCAAAAAGAGTAGGGTCTGGGGAGGATGGGATGAGAGCAAACCTTACCTCTGTCGCATAGGGTAGAGAGGTTGCACCCAGAGAGACCCCCAACTTGGAAAACATACTAAACATGCATATAATAAACAACAAATAACGAATATCCAATATCAAAAGCGTATATGAAAACCATGGTTGAAAAAATCGCTAGGCGCTAGTCGGGCAGCGGGGTACGAACTAATGATTAATCGGGAATCGCGATTAATAGGGATTAATCGGATTGGAATTTTTATATGTAATTTTCAGTTATATATATATATACACACACATTTTAATATATAATTTTTAAAATTATATACAAGTTTTCAAATCTCGCCGGAATCTACAAAATCTGGCCGGAACATCGATTTTTGGCCGACTAGGCCCGGCTAAGCATATAAGTTTGCACCATAAGCAGACAAAAGGAGCAACAGGCATAATAGCACCTAAATCTAAAATGTGAAGCATATAGAAAACGTACAAGAACTACATGTTGTAACCATATAACTATGTTGTCAAAAGCCCTTCGGGCATGTGCCTAGGCCCTCAGGCGAGGTGATTCACAGTAAAAGCGCCTTGCTGCAACCCGGGCTCTCCGACGACCTTAAAGCGAGATTCCGGCTACATTCCGGTCGGATTCTAGTGAGATTCCGGCCAAATCCTTTAAATTCTAGCAAAATTTTACAAATTCCGGGCAAACTGGTCTTAACAATCCAAAAATGGCTCGCAACTAGTCTAAACTTGCCCTAAACAAGCCTAAAACATGTCTAAAAAATGGTATATTTGTGCTATGCGCATTGCTTATCTCGGGCCCTCTCTTTTTAAGCGCCTTGCGCCTAGGCCCAGGGCTCACCTTTTGCGCCTTTGACAACTATGCCATATAATCAAGTAGTCATAACAGATACAAGAACAATCAGGCATACAAATCTGTGTCATAACCATGTAGATTAGAGCTCCGCCTGTAAATAAGGGCAAACCTAGAACGAAGCTAGCAACAACACCTACGAGTAAAGGCAACCTAAAGGTAGCATAAGTGACGAATCATCATCAAAGGCAAAGCCTATACTCACCCCTAGAAATTCCCAGCCTTTATCCGGCGTCTCCACGAACTTCTGATCATGTCCTCGGAGAGGTGTAAGTCTATCAAATCCTGCCAAATCTTCCAATAGTTGTCGAGTTATTTTAAAAACATATGATTCCCTCTAATTTCTTCCAACATTGAGTCCCTTTATTTTGCTACAAATCACACACACACACACACACACGTGTGTGTATATACCATACTGCACACTTAACGGTTTTAACTCATTTGTAGTCTTCAATTCTGATTTTCTGTTTACAATTTGCATCTTAGGTCCGTTTGCTTTTGCTACCAAATCTTGACCCATATCTACAATATATAGAACCAGAAATGCAACTTGAGAAGCAAAAGAATGAGAGCAGGAGACACGAGGCATGGCGAGTGCATGGGGCCTTGATGGTAAATTTTCTTTTACTTCAGTTTCTGTGGATGTATTTTTCTGCTTATATTGATGGAAATACAGTTTCGGTATACGTATTTCTCTGATTATATTGGTGGAAATACAATTTGCAGTGTGCAGCCGGTCTATGCATTTACAATCAACTTAAAATGATTCCCAATTTATTATCTCCACCACAACATAGCATCTGGAAGAGGAATGGGAAATTCGAGATGGCAAACCCAAGTATAGCTCGTTTCTCCTGAAGTGTTTGTATTTTCTTTTTGCATTTTGTGATCTTGCCTTTATATGTGATATGAAATCTAAGTTTTGATCATTTTTTTGTGATTATAATACTCTGTCAAAGACAAACGGAAAATGGCAAGCATGAACTTGATGGATCAGCAGCCACTTAAAAAGGTAGCAACATCTGACGGCTCACATTTAGTTAAGGTAGAAATGCAAGGAGCCAGCAGCGGGTTCTCAATAACTCGTGGGGGCTCGGATACTGGGCTGCACTCGTTGCCAAGGTTTTTGCCGAATGACAACCTGCCAGGTGGCAGTGGGAGTAGGGATAGGTTTGGTGGTGTAGCTCAAACATCTTCAGTGGCCGTGTCCCGAGCGTGGAAAAAGGAGACGAATGCTGGGCACTTGCTTCCGAAACTCTATGATCTTTTTGGGCAAAGCATGTTTCTGTTTGTACCATCCCCAGAGTTATGCAACTTTCACCTATAATTGTTGTTATATCCAGATAGGATAGGTAATATGTAATGCCTCACAATTTGAAACATATTCTTAATGCAGGTTTTTTAGTGTGTGGTTCGTTAGAATTCTATAAAGTTAGAATATGAATTCCACTCGTAATCTGTTTATTTAGTATATTACATTATAAACTATATTTATTTGTGAACAGTAACTCCCTCAATGGGGGAGTGTCACGTGTAGTTTTTTTTTCTTTTTCAACCCTCATACTATATATGATATACGCTTTTAACTCATCTAACTTTTTAATAATTTCGTTTTTCTGTAATAACTTTCGTTTTATAACTTTTTATAAAAAAACGGAAAGCGCGGTTTTCTTCAGTTTTTTTGTCAACGTTCCTGCATAAATTTTATTGAAAACAAAGTTGTATTCAAAATCGATTATTTTTTTTTATCGTACGCTATAGTGAGTGTACGTAGGTTTTAGCCCGGCAAAGTAGACAAACAGATAACCATGTCCTCGCTGCGTTGCGAAGGGGAATCATTTTAGCCCCTCATATTATATATAATATACGTTTTAACCCATTTAGTTTTCTATTAATTTAGTTTTTCTTCGCTAACTTTCATTCGTGAACTTTTTTTTTAAACGGAACGCGCGGTTTCCTTTATTTTTTTGTCCACGTTAAGGTATAACTTTTTAAAAAATGAACTTATATTCAAATTCGAGTTTTTTTTGCTATCGTGCACTATAACGAGGCAACGTTTTGACATAAGTTTTCTCCACCCAAACGAGCTGACCCCAATAATGACCAGACTAACGCAACGAAGCGCGGACGAGAAAAGAAACTAGTTAAAGTTCTTCTACAGCTTCTCAGTGGCCTCCAAGGTTTACAAACTACTATCAGTAATTATTATGGGATTCAGATGGGCATAACAACACTCTTATTGTTACCTGCCTGCCTGCACTGAGACCTTCAAAGCTGAACGGGGTGGTTACCACACCAATGGTTAAATACCCTGCTTCTTTTGCTATCACCGGACAAAAAAGAACCGGATTGGATATTTCGGGAACCACGGGATCCAGAACTGGTTAAGGGTTTTTTAGTGGATCGGACAAAAATCGGATAAAAAAGAACCGGACAAAAATCGGACAAAAAAAACCAGTTCTAGCCGCTGGGGCAGAAAAAAACCTCGCTATATAGCCGTTAACTAGCCGTTTTTTGAGGTTTTTGAGACTTGAAACTTAGTATAAGTAGGTACTGGGGGTATGGGTTAGTTCACCACAACATTCTAGCTCTCAAAACTCAAAAGCGCTCTCAAAACGCAAAAAAAAACTCACTTTTACGCAAAAAAAAAACGCTCTCAATCTCTCATGGCTTTCGCAGGCACTCAAAATTCGGTTGGTGGTTCTACTAGCGATGCCACGGTGGTGAGAGTACTTCCTTGCTCCTGAAACCAAGAGATACGGGCTTATTTCGATTTATGCGAAATGTCAAACGGTTCGCAAAAGGCACGTGGCAAACTTTGTGGTAAAATTTTGGGTGCTGCGTGAAATAGCACTTTGAGAAAACATATTGGTAGTCACGCAAAACACATTCAAGGTGAAGATCAAACTCAAATTGGTAGGGATGGAGGAGTTTGACAATACAATGTCGAGAGGGTTCGTAAGAGAATGACACATTTCGTCATTCAAGAAGGGTTGCATTTTGATCACTTTGATAACCCGCGCTTGACGAGGATGATACAAGAGACGCTTCAACCGAGCTACACAAATGTAAGTCGTTCTACTTTGAGAAGAGATTGTTTAAAAATGTGGAAAAGAGCTAAAAGAATTAATCTTAGGTTTTGAAAATTTAAATACCGGCAATAACTTAACCACGAACGTTTGGTCCGCTCCACGCGGTTTACCCAAATCGTACCTTTGCGTTACCGCACATTGGGTTCAACCCGAGTCGTGGAAAATGATGAAGCGTACGGTTGCGTTTGATTATTTTAGATATCCACATACCGGTGAAAAATTATTTTATATTCAAACTTATAAAATTCAACCAAAAATATTTACAATATCTTTTGATAACGCTTCAAATAACACAAACGCGGTGGAAAAATTAAAAATAAAATATGAACCGCGTTGTAACGGTGTTTTCTTTCATAGTCGATGTGTTGCACACATCATTAGCTTGGTTGTGCAAGACGGTCTAAACGTCTAAGAAATAAGAGACGTGAAAGAAAATTTTAAAGTGATGTTACGGGAAGTTTTTAGCACAAGCAAAAAAAGATATATGAACTATAGAAACTTGTGCCAACAAACGGATTCCATCTTTTTAGGTTAGAATTGGGACGTACCTACTAGTTGGAACTCGACATAGAAAATGTTTGAATCGGCCTTAAGGCAAAGAGTTACTTTAAAACATTTCTATGATAAACTTGTCCAAAAGAAACGTTGTTCCAAAAAATTTGATAATATAAGTTAGGATACGATCGAGAAACTAACTAATTTGCTTGAGGTTTTTAAAAATGCAACTACATGTTTATCGGGAGTTTATTATCCCACGTCTTCGCTAGTACTTGAACAATTATATTTAATATGTAATAAATTAAAAGAGTTTGAATATCACGGCCCTATTTTTGCAACAATGATAATACCTATGAAACATAAATTAAAAAAATATTTTTCGAAAATGCCGGCCGTTGTTACATGTTCGGCCGCCTTAAACCCAATGATTAATGTAACCGGTGTTGAAACATTAATTGGATCAATATCGAACGATTTAAATATGCACGAGTAAGACCCAAATTTTGAATCAAAGACAATAAGGGATTTCAATTCGGCTTTTAATAATATGTTTGATTATTATTTACGCAAATATGGTGGAAGTGGTGATCCATCAAACATACGTGAATCAATGGCTTCGAGTTCAAGTTCTATTAGTTCAAGGAACCCGATGCTAAATTTATTTAATACTTTAAGAAACGAAAATACTAAACGAGCTCGTGGAAGCACACAAAGTAGAGAGTTTGGGAGATATCAAGTTACCGACTTTATTTCAACTCTAATATCCGAAGAGTTTGAAAACATTAATATCTTGAGTTGGTGGTAAGGAAGGGAAACCCAATATCCCGTTCTAGCCGCAATGACCCGTGACCTACTAACCGTCCAAGCTTCCACGGTAGCTTTGGAATCTGCTTTTTCTCTTAGTGGAAATGTTTTGTCTATTCGAAGAACAAGGCTTACACCGGAATCTATGGAGATGTGTATTTGCTTGAAAGACTATTTGGATGCCGCCGAACGTGTATAACATGTTGCAAAACTAGAAGACGAGCTTGACATTGAACAAGAAATACACGAGTTGGAAGTAGAACAAGGGGCGACGATTTCACTTTCGGACGAAAAATAAGCTTATGATGAAGCCCAACATATCTCAAGCGAAGAAGATTGAAAACCGAAGTTACGAAGACTAAGACGAGTAGACGACGAATAATGAGTCACAATAAATAATATATATTTTGTGATTCAATTATGTTTTTTTTTAATTTTTTTTGTACAAATCATTTAAAAAAAATATAAAAAATAAATAAAACATGTCTTTTATATATATATATATATATATATTTTTATCTTTGTTAATTTTTTAAAAAACAAATCCGGTGGAACCGGTTTTTTTTGTCCGGTCCGGTTCCTAAAATCCGGTCCGGTCCGGTCCCATAATCGCGGTGTCAAGGTCAACAAAAACATTTATAAAATTTACTACTTAGCTACCTTAGATTGTAGAAAAGGAAGTAGGGTTGTCGAATCCACGGGGGAATCAGTGGAAAGTTTAATTGCTTAGTTTAGAAAATTATAATTAAAAACACAGATCAAATAAAGATGTAACTCCCTCCAAACTTCAGGTTGTAGGTTTATGCAAAACTCAGTTATTTAATTAGACACCACATAGACATAGTGTTGGAAAATCAGTTAAAATACTAATTGAAGACAGGCTGTTGTCAGCAACCTATACAACCAGTTCCGTCACAAACCAGTATAATTTAATCACCTAATTTATGAATGCCAAGTTATCCCCTTTAGTCACCCAACCCTGCTACTAGGTTTTGTCATCAACCAAACAAGATCGTATAACAAGCAAACTCAAAACACTCAAATAAACTGTTTAAAATAACTAATATATCAGTCTAATCAGTTATTGTCAGAAACTAAATAGATCCAAAAACATAAACAACTGAATAAAACACAAACCCTATACAAACCGTCCACCTAGAGGAAGCCACAAATGGTTTAGCCAAACATATTAAACAAAGAATGAAACACTCTCACCATATAATTCTTCATTCAAACTTAAACAAGTAAAGATGAAATATAAAATATTGAAGCTGCTTTACGTGCTAACCCAAATTCCTAAATGTTTCTGCTTCTTCGTTTCTTCCCCACGTCGCCAAGACCAAAAACCCTTTTTCGTGATTTTTCTTCAGCAGCCAAGATGGCCTCAGCCTCTTGTGATGCGTGACCTATGGCACTCCCCCCTCCCATTGTTGTTCTGCTTACGTCTTTTAGCTGGCAAAAGGGCAAAGCCCCTTCAATTCTAATTCCAGCCCAACAATAATGAATTTAACTAGAAAGCCCATTTAATTTCTTTGTTCAATCCCACGTTTCTTTCTTTTGTTCATATTACTCCAAGTAATATCCACCACATAATTCATATTGTGAATGAGTTAATATCCTTTTATTATTTTACTTCTTTTCCAAACTATCCAAATCACGTACACGCATAATAAGCTCGGTTTTTCACATATTCTTCAATGTAATCTGAAACATAAAACGAGCTCAAAGTAAACTTGCTTCATACATAAATAGGGTTAAAACATATGATTATATATAATTAGCGCGGGTCAATTAACCACTCATCATCCCAATAGGTTCCAACTTTCCATGCTCAAAACCGGATCCGATTCGGAACCAGTTCCCACGTGTCCGGTCCTTGACCAACGTTGACGGATCCGATCCGGATCGAAAAAATATCGGATTTATGGACCTCTATCACCAGCACCGCACCAGAACCTGTACCTGCTATATTATGAACACAAGATCCGACCCCTTAAAGAGCACTACACCATAACAATGACACTGACAGTGACCACTGCACAGTATACTTCATCATCATGATTGTTCTTTTCTTTATAGAAACTTACAAAAGTTAATTATGGTTAAAAATTACCGGTGATATAATCAGCCTGACATCGGTAATCGGATCATCATCAGGGGAGGTAGGGGGGTGTTGCACGCCTTTTCTCTTGGCTATGATTTTATCTCGTACAGTAAGATTTTTAAAGAGGTAACACACCGATAGGATGATGCATTTCTTTTTCTTTCACTAGGTTTAGTCACCTGTATATATTTTGTGTAAAATAATTATAACTCTAGACGTTACTTGTATAAAATCTTGTTAATCACCAATGACCGTACATTATGGGTTATAACTGTTTATTTCCTAGTAATTCTTATAATTACTAAAATATGACATGTATTCTTTGCTAGACTCATTGACAATACTTTGTCGAACAATGATCCAAGAAATATAAAATATGAACGTGCAATTATGAATATGGATATTGACCTGAAATGCTGGGTGCCACACCGGTCTGTCTACACATTTGGCAATGGGGCGGACGATGGCCACGGTTCCGTCGACCGGAAAAACTGGAACCCCGAGAGAAGCGTCCCCTATTTCATCGAAATGGAGCAGTGTTACGAGAGGCCTGGGCATTGAAGGCCACGGTGGGGCTGGAGGAATTGTGGAAAGCCCGTAAGAAAATTTCATGGTTTTCAGCCCTAGCCAGGTGGTTAGAGAACGTCGGAGCAGGTCGGTTGAAGCGGATAGACATGGAGAAAGTTTGTAAAGATGATCCAAGGCCACATAGGAACCAATGGAGTTGATAATCACCATTAACAGGATGTCCAATAGCTGCCAATTTACACATATGGTTTTAAAAGAATGACCGAATTCAATCACAATTTTGGATCCTTTGGCAAACTGCCTAAGCAGGTCACGCAGGTTGTGAACCCATTCGATAGATGAGTTACCGTTGGCGGTTTCAAAGGCCACCCAGATTTGGCGGGCAATTAGAAGGCCAAAGATGACGGTGACTGCCTCTTCGGAGAGAGAGAGGCATGGAGGATAATAACCATCTTCTGATCCGCATCGAGCCAAGCTTGGTAGGCCGGATTTGCAACTGCTTTGTCGCTGATGAGGGTGGTTTCGGGAGGTGCTGATGTAGATCCATCAACGTGGGAGGTTAAATTTTGGTAAGATAAGATGGGAAGGATTTGGTTTCTCCATAGTAGGTAGTTGAAAGAGGAGAGTTTGGTAGTGAGCATGTGGATGATGGTATTGATGGACATGGAGTTATCTGAGGAGGAAGAAGAAGCCATGAGGTAGAGGAGGGAGGAAGATGGTAGTCGAAGAGAAGAGAGGGGATGGGGAGATTAACCAAGTATGGCTGATATCATATGATGAATACACAATTTGTATTGATTGAATCATTTGTACAGTTACATGGAGTATATATATGCATTCACTTTAATGAATAGAGTAAATAAAAATAAGACTAAATTACAACTTTTTTCTTTTATGTTTCTTCAAATTATGGAACGCGTCCTTTAAATATTTGATTTTCACTCATTGTCACTTATTTCAAAAGGTTCTTACGAGTTTCGTCCTTTCCACTAACGGAGGTTAACTGGTTCAGTTAAATCACCTCATGTGCACTGCATATAAGGACATTTTAGTCTTTTTACCACTGATAGACAATTCTTGTAATTTAATTATACCGAAATGCATGAGTATGTAGAGAGCCATAAGAGTTATGAATGTGGTGGTGTAATAACTGTTTTGCAGTTAAACAACCATTTTGCATATTATTAATATGAAACACTACATTAATTTTCTTGTTCTTTTAGAATTAACTGAAACTGATTGGTTTTCAAAAACTGTTAATTGAAAATTTTGGTTTTAGTTCGGTTATGACTCAAAAAGGAACCGCGTTGTGTACAACCATAATCTTCATGCTATCACTCAGACTTCCCCACAAACCAATGTTACCGGACCGGCCGGTCGGACCTGGAATCGGTACCTCCGGCGGTCCGGTTGCATGTTGTGAGACGGCTTTACAAAAAAATCGGGCGGTTCTTACGATTAACCGGTCGGACCGTAAACGGGGGGTCGAACCTGTGACAACCGTGACTTTTACGGTCAACACCTGTGTTCGACGAGTTTGTATAATAATAGTATTATTATTATGTTGAAAGATACTTTCATACGAAAGGAACTCTTTAGTGAACGGAAGATAATAGCAAGATTTATTTTGATGTTATAATGTCAAAAAGTTGATCAAGTTCGGGTTTATACGCGTTAACACCCGAGTCGAGCGGTTTCGTAAATTTTAATTTAAATCCGAAAGGATATATATTTACGAGACGCAAGGACTCGAGGGAAAATAATAAATTATAATAAGTTATTTTTGGAAAAAAATAACGCCTCTATTTTTTTTATCGGGTTCGTTTAAGCGAAAAACCGGCACGCGATCGAAGACCACGAGGGATATAAATACCCCACTACACTCATTTTTTTCTCATTTGATAAATCATTGAAAGAAATTAGAGAGAGAGAGAGGACTGGAGCTGGTGGTGGTCCGGTGGCGGCCGACGGCGGTCCGCGGTGGTCCGGTGCGGTGGCCGGTGGCGGCCGAAGCCCTTTTTTCTCATAGAACCATTTCTCGACGCTACGAACGCAATGGTAAGCTCAGATTTGTCTAAATCCTTGCTTAAATTCGTTAAAAAGAGTTTTTAAAATCTGTCCAGAAAGTTTTATGCATTCGCAGTCTTAAAGATCGGACGATCCCCGGAAATCCGACCGTTAGAAATGCATGAATTTTGGATATGATCTTGTAAACACATAGAGGCAAAACCCTACCGTAGGAATTTTTGATTAGAGCTCTCTAGGTATGCTTTTCATACCCTCGAATATGACTGATCGGATTTTCGGATTAGAAAAACTGGGTCACAAAGAATCGTCGATCCCTGGAGATCCGACCGTTGGATCGTGACGATTTTTGGACAGTAGTTTCTTGGCATAAATATGAATGTTTTCACCGTAGGAAATTCCGATCAGATATTGGGAAGTATATTTTTGAATACGAACAGATTGTAACAGTTTCTAGGATCGAAAACAGGAAATTGATCGGGTTGCATGGCCATCGAAACGGCATTGCATATCAATTTTGAGCATGTGGGAATGCTCGGAAGATAAAAACGATCCTAATAGTGTTTTTGGTTCGTATTACATGTGACACGAGAGGTTCCGCGTACGCGAACCATTTATACGGAAGTATAAACTTTACCCGTTAACCTTTGATTTTATGTTAGAATAGTTTTATAAGTCATTGTTTATGAATTGAACCCGAAAATATTTAGTATTGAGATATTTGGTATTTTTAGTGGTTATTAGGTTATACACCCAACCCTGTTTCACGTGAAACAAATAATGAAACTAATATATTTATTTTTATACGACAATTGTTTTGATGAATTTTTAAAAATTGTTGATCTAGCACCCAAAAGTGATTTTAATCAGTAGAATATGTTTTAAAATGAGTATATGAAAATTTTGGTTATCTAACTCTTTGTAGATTATTTATTAAAATTCACACAAGTTTAATACATGGAAATTTGAGAAAAATATTTATGAGTATTGAAAAATTCTGGAAATTGGACAGTGATAGTTATATGATGAACTAAGACTCCTGTCCAAATTTTATGAAAATTGGAGTTGTTTAAGTATACGTTTAGTATTTATAAAGTTTAAACGAACGATTTAGGGTTTGTATACTTCTGTACAAAATCAGGACTTGAAACTTGGTATGTGATCTTATATTGACTAAAAACTAATATGGTAAAAATTTGGTAAAGTTTTGATGTGTTTAGCTATTTTTACCGAATTTGTAAAAGTTTAACAATATTAAATTCATATTAAATAATATGGATATTAAAAAAATATAAAAATTTATGATCAATTTGTATAAATTTTAAGCAGTAACTTTATGTATAAGTATGGTTTTGAAATTATGGTCTATTTAAATTTTATAAAAAGTTTTTAATTTTGGAAAATTTTTATATAAAATTAATTTTATAAAAATTCTAAGGGATTTTGGGCAGAAGTATAACCCCATTTAAAACATAAAATTTTACTTTTAAATTGGGTGCTAATATCACACTAAAACCTTAATTTCGGACGAATCTGATTTTCAAACTGTAAACCGGACTTTACGCGCGTAATCGCGTTTTTGATCATACGAAACCGTGACATGAGATTTTATAAAATGTGACTTTTTAACTACTGATTTTATTTATTAAAATCTAAAACTTAAACTTTTAAGGTTATTAATTCATATAAAAGCCGGTTTTACAATTCTTAACGTTTCGTATACACGTGCACGGGTTTTGGGTATGCAACCGATTACATAGCCACCTTTTGTTTTGTTGACTTGGTCACAACCTTTAGGAGTCCTGAATGCATCGTTTGTGTCCACTTGACTAGTAGGACCCTGTTAGGACTCGGATTTTATCGGTTTTTGTCGACTGTGTCGCATCACTCGCCCGCGTTGTCCAGGTGAGTTTTGCGGCCCCCTTTTTACTTACTGTTTTACTGTTTTTGGGGGAAAGCTGTTTCATTTTTTTTGTCACATGTTACATGATACATTGATTACATGAGTTATTTTTTTTTATATAATGACTTAACGTCCTCAATTTTAGGCAATCAATTAGCTGAGCGTAGCCGTTGGGAATTTTGAGTAGAACTACTTGGGTTGACACCCCCGCTCATGGTTTGGTCGCGCCAACCAGACTTGTAGGGTCACTTGGGCGCAAAGTTAGCCAATTTTTTTAGGCGGTTGTTTGCATTAGACTTCCGTATGAGGTACTTTATTTTTTTTGTCGAGGCTTTGATTGCGGCTCATGGTAATATGTTGTCTAATACATGTGTACTCGATCAATGGATTTTTGATCACTTTAAATTTTTATCCGAAATTTTTTATGGAGTCGTAAAACCTGCGAACTCACCAACTATTTATATAGTTGACCCGTTTTCGAAACATGCTTTCAGGTAAACAGAATTGAAGAAAAGATTTTTATGAGGGCTCGCTTTTGGATTAGAACTATTGTTTCTAGTTATGATTATATACTTTGGTTGTAGTCAGACATTGAGACACTTTGTACTGTTTTAGAGATTTTTCTTGTATTTGTACTTTCGTTAGAAGCATGTAGTATGGTTCAATGTAATGCACAATTTTCCTTTAAGTTTCTCTTGTACTTGTGTTCAATGCGATATACCGGTTACATCCCATACTTCCGCCTTGTTGGGGTGTGACAGACTTGGTATCAGAGCACTGGTTATAGAGAATTAGCTTTACTCAAGACTAGACCTAGACTATAACTCTAAGTTTATTGCATTGAAACGTAGGAATTATTTGTGCATTGCATACTATTTCTTGCTTATCTACGACACATTGCTTCATCATAATCATGTCGTCGTCACAGCACTACGCGTACTCTTTGATGATTCCGGTTACGTTTGCGGTAATCTATATCCGCATCTATCTGTCTTGGTGTTACCTCGAGCTGTAGTTGTACCTACATCGCACCTGCATCTACTCCAGTTCTGGAGTCGACTTTTTTATTTAACATCTATTGTTTTCACTTTGTGCGGTATATACTTGCTTTGGTGATCTGCTCGATTGGATGGCTAGAACTTTCGCCATGAGATATGGCAGCCATAATTGCTCTATCTAAAGGGAACCCGAGGTGGAGAAGCAGGACTAAACGTGAGAGAACTCTACGGGTCAGGAGACCATAAACTTTTTTTTGTTTGTTTTGTTGGATCACTGGATCCACGTATATGTACAAATTTGTAGCATGACTTGCTCGACTCTGATTTGGGGATTTCTGCCCTATTATTACTGCCTGACTTCCACCACACACTTTTTATTTTATTAGAGGACGCCGGTTGTTCCCCTCTATCGTTACCTCCATCCAACAACAGCCTTAGTCTGCAGATCCATGAGTATTGGTACAAATAATTAAAAGTGATCAGATAGAACATCCACACTTTTACGCGAAAGTGCAACATGATGACGTGATCCAATAAACATTCCAGTTTTTTTTTAGCTGAGAGCTCGAGATAGAGGAAACACTATAGGGACCATGCAAAGTAAATTATCATTACGGGTGCACACGTAATCATAATCTGCAGTGCATGAGAACTCTAGTGAGTCTTACTGTCCGAGTTAATGTTCATGATTAATCTGTATTTCTAGTCCCGATTCCCAGTCATCCGAATATTGATCGAAACTATCGTAACCTTAGGGTTGAGCCGAATACATCGAATGATGCGATAGGCTACCTCAGATGACATGGGAATTTATATTGTCTCTTTTATCTTTGAATCTTAATGGATCCAAAACTCTTATCAAGATTTATTTTGCATAAAAATTTAGACCGAGACACTAAAGAGATCTGTTCTCAGTTGATTTAACCTCGGTATTTGGACCGAATTTGGCAATTATTTGTTAAGTATTGCTTCACATTTGAGATCCAGCTAAATATTTTCTCATTTTAATTTTTTTATATGTTTATCAACGCATGTGACGACTCTCGGTCTAGTGTGAATCAGACCTCGACATTCCTGACTCCCCTAATTGATCTTCATGTAACGTTCTCGCAGTTCTGAAGGAACAAGAGAAATTCGAATTTGATCTAATCAACTCCTTACTGAATCTTGAGCAACGGAGATTTTCTCTCATCTATTTTAGTTGATAAATTAGATCCCTTGAGAGTTTACTGGCCACGTAAATTCAATATGGGCTTTACAACGCTGGGCTTTACAACGCTCGACACTTGCAGTAAGTGTATGACTATAATCGGAGGTCCCGACATAATCTTGGATTTTATCTTATAATCCAATTGCACTCTAATATCGATGGAGTAACAATATGGTGGAGAAATTCATTAGAGAAATATAAGCTTCTTTTTCTTAGACAATATAACCTTTCTATACGATCGTTCGTATAAATCCTCATTTCGGTGTTTGTCATTCTCAGTATACTCTTGATAAATATTCTTAATAGTTCAGTTTTACACCTACTTGAAATTTCCATTGCAAGTGCTCTGCACTCACTATGGTAATTTGGTACACTCAATCCCAATTCTCTTAACCGCGACGCTTATATTGTGGAAACTTAACTTGAGAAACTTGTTTACTTGGGAGGAGCCATCTTTACGACGTTCATTGTCGTGTTTATTTCTATTATTTGTAGTTCTACTATGGACACCGAGCGGCTTGTGCCTAGGATTCTTTTAGTTGGATTTACAAAAACTTTTTATTTTGGGATAGCTATGGCTTAGTATGAAACTAATACCCTTTTTGTGAACATTGCTACGTATGTTTTGCAAATCTTGATTTCTCTTGGCGCTTCGATGTCTTATTGAAATCCATTTTGATGGAGAAAATGAAACTTCATGTTGGAATGATTCTTTATGTACCAAAAATTTTATTAGTAATCATTCAAAGTTTATTTATGGTGATTATCGCTATATGTTACTCTACGTATACTGTCCTTATAGATCCGAATAGGGTAGTCTCATATCCTTTTTGTACTTGTTCTCTCTCAAATGTCATTTTGTTGATTGACTTTTTGATTTCCAACTAGGTAGAGACGTATACGTATCCCTTATTCTCAGCCTCGTGTAATTAGAAAGCCTTAGAGCAACTACTGTTTAGAAATGACTTCTTAACACATGCTCTAGGGAATATGAATCTATGACATTAAACACTCATTCCATCAAATTTATGGCTTAAACTCTTATTCAAAGGATTTTAAGACTATAACCAGTATGGGTGAAATACGAAACGGTAAGTCATAATGGTACCGTTCGAAAGCCAAGAAAGTTGCAGGCATACTGTACTACCAGTTATTGGCAGATAATCTATTTGACCCCCTTCAACGCTAGATCTAAGGACAAACTTTGAAACCTTATGGTCCATTTCCATCGAATTTAATGGAAAAGCGAGGACCTAAGTTGAAATTTGAAAATCTTATCATTTGAAAGATGCGTCCTAAATCATAGTAGAGCAATTTTGAATTTATTTTTGTGTTCTACTAATTTTTAACCGATTAAAGTTATACGTTACCAGGAAGAGGAACAAGTGACGAATCATAGTTGACTCTGCTCTCTTGAAGATCCACTTGAGATTGCATTATCTTTAAAGGACCTATGAGCATGACATCCTCACATTTGGAAAATTCCTGAAGTTTTACTTGATCATCCCCTATTTTCTGACGTCTACTTTATAAGAATTAAACCCCAGGCTAAATTGACAATGATATTATATCAAAGTCTACCCATTTTGTGGATTAGCGAGCTCATAATCATTTTTGGGGGATACTATTTTTATGAGATTATTTCCATAATATGACTGTTTATTTCCTCGTCTAGCTGAATAGCGGATTACTTCCGAATCATTTCAATACACATCAAGAAAGATACAGACGTCTAATGTTATCCTATCAAATTTGGCCGACTCGATGTGAGGAGTAGACCATCTTTTAATATGGACTTTTTGTTAAAATTTCATAATTCCATTTCTAACTGTTAACCAAATTCGACTTCTGGTGGTAGTCAATTCAATGTCCAACTATTGAACCGGCACCTAGTCTTTTAACTAATCTACTTGATTAGATCGTCCTAGATCTTTAGTCACTTTTTATATCTAGATCTTGTGGAGATTTGATTTTTAGTATAACTCATTGCTAACCTTGGGCAATATGTATACGATCCTTTAGTTAAAAATCATCAAACACGGTTATATTATATCGAGACTAACACGCGAGTTAGTACCGAATCCTAATGCTTTGTGGTGAGGTTACATAGCACCGGGTCATCGCTGACATCTATTTTATGATGATGACTCATTTGCTATAACACTTCATAGGATTGAGTAAATTTGACTCTTAGCAAATTTATCTTGACAGAATCCTAGTATAATCTTCTATGTTTGTTAATCTTTGGTTTAACGACTCGAGTTTGGTACAATAATATTGGTACTCATTATATACTTGCTTTGTAAACCTTTAAGCTCTAACTACTCGTTATTAATTCACTCTCTAATGACTAATCATCACTCTTCAATTCTAGTACACGAAGTGTGAATCTCGTCCATTTGTTATGGTGATTTTCAAAATTCCCTTGTATCTACTTATACGGTTATGTTGTATACACACCAACCATGTTGTGTCGCCTTATGACACAACAACGTACTGACCATTATGAGTAATTACTATTACTAACAATAAGTACATACAACAACCTGAGATTCCACAAAGGGACGTGGGAACAAATTTCAATAGATTTCGTTACTAGTCCTACCTAGAACATTGGGCGGCTATGATTCATTTTGGGACATTATTAACCAATTAACGAGATCTGCACATTTCCTACTTATCCGAGAGGAGTTCTAGGTAGAAAAGCTAGCTCGACTGTATTGTGGTGAAATTGTAACAAGCATGGAGTGCCTGTTTCCTTTATCTTCGATACGGATAGTCGCTTTGCATCCCATTTCTAGCAGACACTACAGAAAGCTTTGATAACGCGCTTAGATATGAGCACCGCTTACTATCCTCAAACTGACGGTCTAAGTGAACGAACTATTCATACCTTGGAGGATATGCTCAAGGCTTGTGTGATAGAATTTGATGGTAATTTGGATACTCTTTTACCTTTGGTCAAATTTCCTTACACTAACAGTTATCACACTAGTATTAAATGAGCGCCATTAGAAGCTCTGTTTTGACACAAAGGTTGATCACCATTTTGTTGTGTTGAGGTTGGTAATAATCATTTGATTGGTCTTGTTGTGTACAAACTGAAACTACCTCAGGAGCTTAATGGTATATACGATGCTTATCGTATATCAAGTCTCAAAAGGTGTTTAGCCGACGAATCCGTAATTATACCACCTAAGGAAGTTCGTATTGACGACAAGTTTCATTTTAACGAGGTGTTATCTCTCTGTATTCTAAGTACATGATATGATCATCCTTCATAACCTATAGTATTTGTTATAGCTGTGACACATTTTTATTTCAATAAGTCATGGTGATTCTACCGACTCTTTGAACCTTAATAGCACCTCTCCTGTTAAAACCTTATGGTTACTATTTATAATAGTATTCCTTAATGAAAACAAGCTGAATGATACTTTTCCTTACTTATAAAAGGATACTAAATCACCAGGATTTTGTAACATAATATCATTCTAGATTTGTACCATCTTTGTATACCTGTGTATATCAATTCTATGGCGGATTTGTTAATATTCTGAATAACATTAATAGTGTACCGTTTGACTGATTCAGTAAAATAATGATCTATAGATTCTTTGGAATTCGAAGGATTTTTCTCTCGTTATCATTCAATTTGCTTTTGAGCCTAACTAGATGTAACTTACTCTCGGTTATTCTTAGATCTCGATTTGTCAAATCTCCATGCTATATCTAGGAAACTAGATTTCCCTTGATGATCATACATGAATCAAGTTACGAAAAAGAACTTGTCAACTATTATACCAGTTGAATTTCGGGACGAAATTCTATTAACTGGGGGAGAATGTGACAACCGTGACTTTTACGGTCAACACATGTGTTCGACGAGTTTGTATAATAATAGTATTATTATTATGTTGAAAGATACTTTCATACGAAAGGAACTCTTTAGTGAACGGAAGATAATAGCAAGATTTATTTTGATGTTATAATGTCAAAAAGTTGATCAAGTTCGGGTTTATACGCGTTAACACCCGAGTCGAGCGGTTTCGTAAATTTTAATTTAAATCCGAAAGCATATATATTTACGAGACGCAAGGACTCGAGGGAAAATAATAAATTATAATAAGTTATTTTTGAAAAAAAATAACGTCTCTATTTTTTTATCGGGTTCGTTTAAGCGAAAAACCGGCACCCGATCGGAGATCACGAGGGATATAAATACCCCACTACCCTCATTTTTTTTTTCTCATTTGATAAATCATTGAAAGAAATTAGAGAGAGAGAGAGGGCTGGAGCTGGTGGTGGTCCGGTGGTGGGCCGACGGTGGTCCGGTGGCGGCCGACGGCGGTCCGCGGTGGTCCAGTGCAGTGGCCGGTGGCGGCCGAAGCCCGTTTTTCTCC
Source organism: Smallanthus sonchifolius (assembly GCA_023525975.1). NCBI lineage: Eukaryota > Viridiplantae > Streptophyta > Magnoliopsida > Asterales > Asteraceae > Smallanthus > Smallanthus sonchifolius. Next base: position 27,542,662 of record CM042043.1, read on the forward strand.
TAGAACCATTTCTCGACGCTACGAACGCAATGGTAAGCTCAGATTTGTCTAAATCCTTGCTTAAATTCGTTAAAAAGAGTTTTTAAAATCTGTCCAGAAAGTTTTATGCATGCGCAGTCTTAAAGATCGGACGATCCCCGGATATCCGACCGTTAGAAATGCATGAATTTTGGATATGATCTTATAAACACCTAGAGGCAAAACCCTACCGGAGGAAATTTTGATCAGAGCTCTCTATGTATGCTTTTCATACCCTCGAATATGACTGATCGGATTTTCGGATTTGAAAAACTGGGTCATAAAGAATCGTCGATCCCTGGAGATCCGACCGTTGGATCGTGACGATTTTTGGAGAGTAGTTTATTGGAATAAATATGAATGTTTTCACCCTTGGAAATTCCGACCAGATGTAGGGAAGTATATTTTTGAATACGAACAGATTGTAACAGTTTCTAGGATCGAAAACAGGAAATTGATCGGGTTGCATGGCCATCGAAATGGAATTGCATGTCAATTTTGAGCATGTGGGAATGCTCGGGAGATAAAAAAGATCCTAATGGTGTTTTTGGTTCGTATTGCATGTGATACGAGAGGTTCCGCGTACGCGAACCATTTATACGAAAAGTATAAACTTTACCCGTTAAGCTTTGATTTTATGTTAGAATAGTTTTATAAGTCATTGTTTGTGAATTGAACCCGAAAATATTTAGTATTGAGATATTTGGTATTTTTAGTGGTTATTAGGTTATACACCCAACCATGTTTCATGTGAAACAAATAATGAAACTAATATATTTATTTTTATACTACAATTGTTTTGATGAATTTTTAAAAATTGTTGATCTAGCACCCAAAAGTGATTTTAATCAGTAGAATATGTTTTAAAATGAGTATCTGAAAAATTTGGTTATCTAACTCTTTATAGATTATTTATTAAAATTCACACAAGTTTAATACATGGAAATTTGAGAAAAATATTTATGAGTATTGAAAAATTATGGAAATTGGACAGTGATAGTTATATGATGAACTAAGACTCCTGTCCAAATTTTATGAAAATTGGAGTTGTTTAAGTATACGTTTAATATTTATAAAGTTTAAACGGACGATTTAGAGTTTGTATACTTCTGGATAAAATCAGGACTTGAAACTTGGTATGTGATCTTATATTGACTTAAAACTAATATGGTAAAAATTTGGTAAAGTTTTGATATGTTTAGCTATTTTTACCGAATTTGTAAAAGTTTAACAATATTAAATTCATATTAAATAATCTGGATATTAAAAAAATATGAAACTTTGTCAGAAATTTTTATTTATATATATGATCAATTTGTATAAATTTTAAGCAGTAAATTTATGTCTAAATATGGTTTTGAAATTATGGTCCATTTAAATTTTATAAAAAGTTATTAATTTTGAAAACTTTTTATATAAAATTAATTTTATAAAAATTCTAAGGGATTTTGAGCAGAAGTATAACCCCATTTAAAACATAAAATTTTACTTTTAAATTGGGTGCTAATATCACACTAAAACCCTATATTCGGACGAATCTGATTTTCAAACTGTAAACCGGACTTTACGTGCGTAATCGCGTTTTTGATCATATGAAACCGTGACATGAGATTTTATCAAATGTGACTTTTTAACTACTGATTTTATTTATTAAAATCTAAAACTTAAACTTTTAAGGTTATTAATTCATATAAAAGCCGGTTTTACAATTCTTAACGGTTCGTACACACGTGCACGGGTTTTGGGTATGCAACCGATTACATAGCCACCTTTTGTTTTGTTGACTTGGTCGAAACCTTTAGGAGTCCTGAATGCATCGTTTGTGTCCACTTGACTAGTAGGACCGTGTTAGGACTCAGATTTTATCGGTTTTTGTCGACTGTGTCGCATCACTCGCTCGCATTGTCTAGGTGAGTTTCGCGGCCCCCTTTTTACTTACTGTTTTACTGTTTTTGATGGAAAGGTGTTTCATTTTTTTTTGTCACATGTTACATGATACATTGATTACATGAGTTATTTTTTTTATATAATGACTTAAAGTCTTCAATTTTAGGCAATCAATTAGCCGAGCGTAGCCGTTGGGAATTTTGAGTAGTACTACTTGGGTTGACACCCCCGCTCATGGTTTGGTCGTGCCAACTAGACTTGTAGGGTCACCTGGGCGCAAAGTTAGCCAATTTTTTTTAGGCGGTTGTTTGCATTAGACTTCCGTATGAGGTACTTTATTTTTTTTGTCGAGGCTTTGATTGCGGCTCATCGTAATATGTTGTCTAATACATGTGTACTCGATCAATGGATTTTTGATCACTTTAGATTTTTATCTGAAACTTTTTATAGAGTCGTAAAACCTGCGAACTCACCAACTATTTATATAGTTGACCCGTTTTCGAAACATGCTTTCAGGGAAACAGAATTGAAGAAAAGATTTTTATGAGGGCTCGCTTTTGGATTAGAACTATTGTTTCTGGTTATGATTATATACTTTGGTTGTAGTCAGACATTGAGACACTTTGTACTGTTTTAGAGATTTTTCTTGTATTTGTACTTTCGTTAGAAGCATGTAGTATGGTTCAATGTAATGCACAATTTTCCTTTAAGTTTCTCTTGTACTTGTGTTCAATGCGATATACCGATTACATCCCATACTTCCGCCTTGTTGGGGTGTGACAGAACCGGGTCTCTAATTTACTTTTTGAGTTTTTTTAACAAATAAATAATCACAAAACAACCAATTGCCATTAAACTTTCTTGTATAAAGCTGTTAAACAGAAGGCAGTGTTGTAAAAATTGCGCTTAGGCGTCGATTAATCGCTAGGCGCTCGGCTAAGGAGAAATTTTGACATAATCGGTCCAAAAATCGCTAGACGGTCCAAATCGCGCCTAGGCGGCCAGATTCCGGGGAAAACCTGAAATTTCCGGCCAAATTCCGGCGAAAACCTGAAATTTCCGGCGAAAACCTTTGGTGTGGTTTAAAAATAAACATTTTTTATAAAAATTACATATAAACATGTGTGTGTATATAAAAAACTGAAAATTACATATAAAAATTCCAATCCGATTAATCCCGCTTAGGCCACGATTAATCCCGCGTAGCCCTAGGCCTAACCCCAACGCCCGACTAGCGCCTAACGATTTTTACAACACTGACAGAAGGTATACTAACCAATTGCCATTAAACTTTAGTGTTTACAGCTTGTACATATTCTATGTTTATGTTGGCTAATGAACTTGAGAAGGAAATTGTTTATACGCTCATAACGTACCTATTTATCTTTTCTAATTTATGTTTCTGATGCAAAAGGTACATAATTTATGTTTATACTTCTTATGAATATTTATATTATTTATTACGTCATCTGGTTCTGAATCCGGTCCATCCGCTCCGACCAACGAACCTCTAATGCGTCCGGTTCGTTGTCCGGTCCGGTTCTGAAAACATTGCCACAAACCCACCCAAAATTTAATTTATTCGTTTCCATTCTTTATCGTCTTTTAGTTATATATAATATATACTATTTAATAAATAAATGTTTTTCATACCACGTGTTGCCTATTCATTTTCATCGTTTTTTCTTGCCCCTCTCTTCTATTACATATATCTCTATCTTTTAATAATAATATATTTTTAAAGAAAATACTAACTATAGTAATAAAACACATTTATTTTAAATTATCCTTTATTATAAGAAATATTGAAATCTAATTATATAACTTTTATTTTCAATCAAATATTAATGAAAATCAAATTACATTAAATAGAAATTAAGGTATAGTATTTTCAAAACCCAATTATATATTTTGAATTTTGTTTTATATTCTTAATATATTTAATATATTTTTACACCCGTAAAATATATATATAAAGATTTAAATTTTTTTTGCATTAATATTTTCAGCCCGTGTGTATTACACGGGTTCTACTCTAGTGTATAATAATATGACCAACACGGGATTAATAATTAGGACAATAGAATCAATGATGGTAGGTACACATTTAGAGTTATAAAATCCCGAAACAACGAGCCACCATCAATGACCAGCTTTCAGAAAATGGCCGTATCAGCGACAAAGACAAAGTCTTGATTATTCATTGAGCCATAGAAATGTATGTGATCAATGTTAGCTGGCCCATTCTTTACGGATTTCGAAAGTGTAGTTCAGCTCCAAGTAGCAATTGTTGTCATCATCCACAAACTGAATACAACAGAGAAATAAATGAGTGAGGTGCACAAGACAAATTCTTGGAGAGTCCAAAGAAATGAAAATAAATAAAATAAAAAGGGGTCAACTTATTCCAATTTCATCTCTATTGAATTTGAATATCAGAATAGCGGATATAGTCATAATTTAATGGGTCAGGTCCTTTATTGATTTATAATCTTTACAATGGATTTCATTGACCTAACTGAAAATAAGAATATTTGGTGATTTAACAGATGACTTATCATGATTCGGGACAACGAGTTTTCAGCAAAAAAGATTTCATTAGAAATCCCTCCATAAAAGTGGGAGCCGTAGGTAATCCACCGGTGGCAAACATGGCGTTAGACTGCGGATTTTACCGAGAGATTATTGACGGATCACTAACAAATACTTCATCGTCAGGTTATGTGTTATGGATGGCGTTGGGCGTGGAACACCGCCCCTCTGGGGCATGAGTGAGGGCGCCTCCGTGAGGTGCTAACGAGCATGGGGCAAGGCAAGAGTTTTTGAGTTTTTTTTTAATTTTCATCCATCAACCACAATATTACACATCACCATCTCTTTTTTCTCACACACACTAACCTGGCCATAACACATGTTTAGTGAGCTACATACGTGGCACCTACTCCAGGACACTCTTTTTGTCAAAGTCACTAAAGTATAACACATACCCTAAGAACATGAGTAATGAGAGATTGCGCTAGGACGTTAAGTTATAAATACCTTTGTTTTGGCGTGATACGATCCTCGAGCAAAAATACCAGACGGAGTTGTCTCTTCAGGCATCTCATGTACATAGGGCTCGGGTTGAGGGCTAAACGTTCCAAGCATCTCTCTCCAGTTTTCAACTATTAAGAATAAAGATGATTCAAAATATGGTAAAACTAGCTAGAAGAACATACATAATATTATAGATATACTACTGACCCTTGATACCAGTTTTCCAGACCGTGTTGGTGTACCTAAGTCCACACACGATGTCGTCGCTGACCTTGATGGTGAATCTCAAATGGTATTTACAACCTTCTTTTAGGGTAAACCAAAGGCCCTTAGGGTTCCCACCCTCCGGGATTTCAAGAACAATATCAGGTCTACCATCAGCCACGATTGAAAGTTCAAGTATCTTCACATCTGGTTCCTCATGATCTAATACATCGAAAATGGATACAACACAACAGAACATATATATAATGACCAAAATTCATGCATGAGATCGAGATCAAATACCTTTAACTTCTGTGACATCAAGGCCTCCTAGTAACTGTTCTTTCCATCTTCTCAAGCTCTCATCATCCTGAACTAACAACATCGAATATATAAATGAAGGAACACAATGATCAGAAGAAGAGTTAATTAGAACACTAATTAATTAATTAATTTTGACCTTGTCTTTTTCAAGATGTTCTCTGATGCTCATCTTTGGACCCAATTGTATCCGTATATCATCTTCATCTTCTGTCCCGTAACAAGATGAATCGTCATCTGGCATTGAAGACGCAGATGCGGTTAGTTCAGTCTTGTCATTGTCATCACCCATGTTCTCACGTAACCTGACAACACCAAAGGCTTCGATCCGTAAGCACAAACGTACTATTGCAAATTCAAAGAAAACGTGACGATGTAAACATGCATGCGATTAATAAACAAATTGCCAAGAAATGGTAGAAATTACATTTCTAAAAAAGATAAGGAAGGGTAAAACGTGATCGATTGGACGGAAATGATACGTGTGGTGTTCGGAAATCGAATAATAATGTGAAAATGATGCAACGATCGTCAAGAGCACAGGGATCGAGCAACAAAATACGGGCACTCAGGTGATTGTTTCAACACAACTTTCCCCATTTTTTTAAGTGCCACGTCTTTCAAAGAAATCGATCAAATAGTATAATTTTTGTGAAAATCATGTGTTTGAGTCTTGCTTGGGACAAATTGTTCCAGATTAAGCAAGGGGTTTTTCCAGTTGGGGGCTTACTCCTAGGTGGGTCCCAGGTTCGAGTCCGCTGCGGTTACAACCTATTGAAAAAGACATGCATGACTCACAGGAAGACCCGGGCTGCTCCCGAATAGAGTAGGGGTTTAAGAAAGTCGCCTTTAAAAAAAAGTAAACTTTTTGTATTTATCGAGTTAAAATAATCACTAGAGTTAATTGCATAAATGACCCATATGGTTTGATCAAATTACATGTTTGGCCCCAGTTTTTAAAAATTCTAAATTTAACGCAAACTTTTGAGATCGGGTTGCGCCTTTAGCCACTTATGTTAACACCAGTTAGTTTTTAACGAAAAGTTAGACCATGTGCCATCCATGTGACTTACGATTGCAAACTTAACCCTCAAAATGAGTTAAAATCAATAAAAGTCATTAAAAATAATAAAAAACCAGTAAAAATCATAAAAAAACAATTAAAATCACGAATTTTTGATTGATTTTTACTACTTTTTAATGCTTTTAACTCACTTTTAAAATTAAGTTTACTATCGTAAGTCACGTGGATGACACATGCGCTAACTTTCAGTTAAAAACTCGATTATTGGATTTTAATAATCCCAAGTTTTACCAATTGGCCAATAATAAACCCAACTGAGAATATTCTTACCACCAGTCCATGCTTTTAAACTATTTTCTTACATTGGACCCCTCGTTAAAAAAACTTAACGCCGTTAGATTTTATATAACGTGGACCTCTCCAAACCGCCGGAAAATCGAGCCAATCTAGTAGTAGTCTCGTGGTGGCTTTTGAAATTGGCGCTGGTGGTGTTTAACTAGAGGTCTAATGTAAGAAAATAGTTTAAAAGTAGAGACTTGTGGTAAGAATATTCTCAGTTGGGATTATTATTGGCCAATTGATAAAATGTGAGATTATTATTAGTCAATTGGTAAAAGATAGGATTATTAAAATCCAATTATACTTAAAAACTAATTGGTGTTAATACCAGGGGCTAAAGGCGCAATCAGGTCTCAAAATTTTGGGCTAAATTTAAAACCTAGGACCCAAACACTCAATTTGATCAAACCACAGGGCCATTTATGCAATTAACTCTAATCACTAGTAAGAAACTTGATTTTGTTAGAGATCACTAATTGATCCAATAAAATAAAAAAATCTACAAATATCCGTCGTTAAAAAAAGAGAAGAAATGTATTTTAAATTTCGTCTCTAATCACTACTAGACTGTTACCCAGATACGACGACACTGTCTCGAAGACATCAAGTGGTCGGAATAGGTACCCCTTTCCGACGACAAGTCATCGACATCAAGTGATTTGCTAATCACAATGTCGACCTAAAATTGAATTATATGTATCTAATCAATTATGTGCATAAAAAGTCTAAGGCAAAGTCTAAGGTTCAACGAGATTTGAGTGTGAGAATTTGTACAAACGTATTTGTGACATTTCATGAAATGGATGCGCGTAAGTTGCTGTTTGAATTTGAATACAAAATGTAAGTTCAAAGTATATTATGGTTTTAATTAAAATAACAATCGACTTAGGGTTTAATCTAAGTAAAATATAGTTTAAACCCTAAATGAATTATTAATGTAAAAGATAATTAATTTAAATAAATAAATATGTTTATTTAAAATTAATTAAAGTGTCTCTCAAAGGAATTGTGAAAATATGTGCTAATATATACTTAGAAAAATTATATATATATATATATATATTGTGTAAATACAACTTTAAACTCTAAATAGATTTTAACGTAAAAAGATTTATTTGAAAATCATAAATAAATGGTTTTGGTAATTAATGTTTAATGAAATTATATCATCTAAACACAATTTCATAAAATGATTATATAAAAAAATGCTTCGTTTGTAACAATGAATTTTTAGTTACTTTTAGGTTGAAAATGAAGGTTTAAAACAATTTAACTTGCCAAGATAATTATTTTACTTTTAGAACCATTTATTTATGTACCAAATAGTTCCGAATGGTGTAAACTTTTATAAAATGATTTTTATGAAATAAATGGAGTGGTAATAATGGTTTTTAAAAAAAAGTGGGGCTTGCCCGGGTCAAACCCAGGTCTGCCCGGTGAATGCATCCAACTCTAACCACTGGGCTAGTGATGGATTACTGTAATGGTTTTATGTTGCAAACATGTTTTATGTTGCAAACAGGGGCTGGGTCGCAGATAACAAAGGAATGCAAAAAGCATGTCGGGTATGGGTTTCGAACCCGCGACCAGCCGCGTATGAGTGAAACGGATTAACCAAGGGACCTGGGCAATTGCTTTGACAAAACCCGAGTTCTAAATTAGAAATCACTTAAGCCATCAGTCCCTTCTACCCCAATATGTATCCCGAAAACTGTAGCCCTGGAATTGAGTCGATATGCCAGCGATCGAAGCTCCGACCATGGGGCTTTCGATCATGTGGTCAAAACGAATGCATACGTATAAGAATTACCTGCAATGGTTGTGTATCGAATGAGAACGACAGAGACGAAACATCCTCTGATCTTGGTGCTTGATTGGGATCCAGACGTGGAATGCCGACGCGATTAAGGTTCAGAGAGTTTGTAATGGCGTTTGCGAAAGTGAGGGAGTAGATTAGAAGCATCAATTTCACCTAAAATGTTTTATTCGATTCGGACTAGTAAGGAACACAAATTATGCGTGAATTAAACCGGATGTTGATGAATTGGGTCGCAATTAGGGTCTGGATTCATACGAAACTAATCAAGGCATGATTTGTGGGTGTTAAACGCGTCAAAATTCCTTGATTGGAGACTGATTAGAACGCGGTTTGACCATGAATAGTCAACAGGCATTCGAATTTTGAATTCAGGTTTAATGAGGTTCATTTGGCTCGCCATATGAGGGGGAAAACGACCGAGATTCCCTAACGCAACCAAGGAAAGTCTCATGAATCCGGTTCTGGTCGATTTCAGAGTTAATTGCAAGATTTTTGAAACTGTTGACCATGAAAAGTCAAAATAGGTTGAATTGGATGAATAAGGTCAAAATTTAGAGGGAAAGGTTCAAGTTTAAGGGTGAGGGTTCAAGATGGGAGTTCAAGTGCCTAAGGGGTTCAAACTAATGTATTAAATTGAATTTATATATATATATATATATATATGTATATTTATAATTTGATTTTTGTTTAAAAATTATAAAACTTATAAAATTAATTATATTATACATTTTAAAATGGTTCATTTAAACATGTTGAATAGGTATATTTTTGTATAAACCTACACCAATATAATTACGTGGTTTAATAAATAAATTTCAAATGTATAAATGTATTTGCATACCTACTTTTATAAATAACCATACATACATGTGTTATAGGGAAATATTATGTGATGGTGGGTTGGAAAACGAATTAAATTGATATATGTGTAAAATAATGAGTAATGTGACATGAAGAGTTTGAACAAGTACGAGGATTCTTGTGTTAAGTATTGTTTTTAAAAGATGAATAAAGAAAATTTATGATCTGAAAAATCATGGATCTTACAGTCTCCCCATGTTAAGGAATTTCATCCCGAAATTAACTAGTGGAGGTTACTGAATCAGAAAAGATGAGGGTTCGGATTCCCGATGAGTTTTGGTTGTCGGTTGGGGAGTATAATTGATAACAAGGTTCAGGGCTATTTCTCAAAGTTAGGCACGAATGATGACACTGTATTTAGTATAATTGATAACAAGGTTCAGTGCTGTTTCTCAAAGTCAGGCATGAATGATGACACTGTATTTAGTTTTTGAAATGAACTTAAGGGGAAGGAGCTGTCAAATAATAATTTAGACTCTAAAGATGAAATGCATTACTTGAAATGGATTTGATGGGAATTTGATGACTAGGGTTTGTTTAAGATGCAATTTAATATGTTCACGAATTTTCAATGGATAAGAGATTTCACAAACATTGGCCCGTCAAACAACATAAAACTTTACGTGACATAATTAACGATACTTCTGATAATATGACAGGAACACTTATATATAGGAAGTATCAGCGGCGTATCCACCATGTCCTTATCGTATCACATTAGTTTTGTTACTATATACCACGATAGGTTTCATGTCATAACACACGACAAATTTCACTATGTTTCCTGTGCGCTGATTTCTATAATTACGTGTGCACCCGTAATTATCCAAATCATCGCATGGTCCGTATAGATACTTCCGTTGTGTGCGGGTCAAAAAAGGGGTAACACAAAATCACTTAATTCGCAACTATTGTTTTCACGTATGTGTTGCTAACAGATAACTATGTCCATAGATAGTAGAGTCAATCAGGTACTAAAGAGTAATAACGTGGCATAATTTAGGGTTCCATAGTTTCCTCGTGTTTGAACAAGAATACGTTAAACCCCGAGTAGCTTTCATGGATAAGGTGAATAATCATGCCTTGTGTATGATATACTTAATCAATTGCAACAATGTAATCAATCTAATTCCACTCAAGTTTCCATGTATGATCTAGTGTCATGTACATTGTAAACAAATAGGTTTCAGGTATGACGTGAACAATTTGGTTTCAAATAAGTTTTCATGTATGACGTAAACGATTTAGCATATTGTATTTTGTAAATGTAAATAATTTAGTATCATGCATTTTGTAAACAAAGGAGTTTCAGGTAAAATGTGAGTAGTGTAGCATCATGTATGTTGTATAGTGTGAACAATTTGGTATTATGTATTTTGTAAACGAAACAAGTTTTCATGTATTATGTGATTATCCTAGTATCATGCATATTGTAAACAACTAAGTTTTATGTATCATGTGATCGTGTATAATGTGCTCAATCATGTATCAAACAAACAAGTTTCATGTATCATGTGATTATCCTAATATCATGCACATTGCAATCTACTCATTTTTATGTATCATGTGAGTTTTCATTTGTAACTTATTGGATCTCATGAGTAACGTAAACTATCGAATTTTGCAGGTAGTCGAGTGTTGCAGACAAGCGCGTTGTTTGGCATTCGGGTATGACGTGGATAGTTGGATTTTAAAATTTAAATCTTGTTGAGGTTCATATGAATGACTAATGCCTACGCGAAATGTTTCAGTTCATTGCGGTGTCTAGTAAAATCATACATTTCTGGATGTGTACGATAACGAGAAGATTGTGTAGATATTTAGAGTAGTGTGCTTACGTATAACTGATTTGTGTTGTTTGTTTGTAAATAAATAAGTAGTTGTAATCTATTCTTGTTTGTAAAATGATGAAAAACAGTTGGATGATTAACTATATGGGTAATTAAATGAAAACCTTTTTATTTTATTTTAAATTATTACAAGAAGACTATTTTTAAGAGGAAATAATGGCTAAATTATTTAATAACTAAGCCAAGGTTTAGAAAAAATTAATTTAACGAGAAAAGTCATAATTATTTATTCATTAAAAATAATGCTTTTATAAAACAAGTTGTATTAAATTTCCTTACAAGGTGAAAATGATTATAGAAAATTTATATTTCAGATACTATCTAAAGGTTTGATAAACGTTTTGTTTGAACAAAATAACGATGTTGCTTAATTCAGATAATAAAATGATTAGTTATAAAGAAGGTTTAGGTAAATGTACTAAATTGTAATAAAAAAAACGATGGTGTTTAGATTGTACCCCTTTGATAATACAATCAAATGGATACTTTGACAAATCAAAGTGATTCAAATTCTTATACTTTCAAGAAGACATGCTTTAGCCTATAGGTGGACACTCACTTCGGGAATTCCCAGGAAAGCATACGGATCCTACGGTTGATTTGGATTTATATGAAATGTTTTCCTAGACAGAAGACCCAAAGTACAGGTATTCACCCTTCCAGATTGCTTGTGTTCTTTACTAATGTTCAGAACTCAAAACTTCGACGGGATTTTAAAATTTTAATAGGCTTTAGGTCTAAGAGTTTAACCTTTTGTTCACAAATGATGATGGTGACATGTGTGTGAAATTAAGGGAGTATGAAGGATTAGGTGTTTGTAAGTGTGTGTTGAAACTTAGGATACACTTAATGAATCAAATAGGTAGCATGTAGATGTCATTGAATATAAGCACGAGAGTTATCTAGTCGTGTGACACATAGACTATTAGGTATTGTATCATGCAGTGTAATTACTTAGAATAACGTGTAAACAAATATTCACATAAAGTAGTACTCTTGTAGCATATAGTAGCATGTCATAGTATGGGTGTCCTAAGGTTATAGTCTAGGTCAAAAGTGTCTAATAACCTAATTCCCTATAACCAAGGCTCTGATACCAATCTGTCACACCCCAACCGATGGCGGAATACGTCGGGGCGGGACATGTAGACTGTTCATAAGCTCATGGTTTGCTAAAGTTGTAATAATTAAACAGTAAATTTCATTTCATAACTTAAGTAATCATTTACAAGAATTTAAGAATACATGAATCTCCATATTAAAATTTAAGACTAGATCCTCAACCCTAAGTGAAGTAGCTTGAATCTTAACTCAAACAACTGTACATGAAACATGATAAAATGAGAGGGTCAACTATAAATAGTTGGTGAGCATACATATGTTTTGACACCACAAGTAAAGTTCAAATGTTTTGTGTACAATTCATATGATACATGGTTTATAAAGCATTTATGGAGAATCTATGTTAAGCTAGTTGCACAAATGGAACCTTGTAACTGAAGGGCATAACAACACATGTTATCCTAATGTAAATGTAGGGCGTAACAACACATGTCATCCTGATGTAAATGTAGGGCATAACAACAAATGTTATCCTGAGGTAAATGTAGGGCATAACAACACATGTTATCCTAATGTAGGACATAACAACATATGTTATCCTGATGTAAATGTAGGGCATAACAACGCATGTTATCCTGATGTAATGTAGGGCATAACAACAAATGTTATCCTGATGTAATGTGTTAATGATTGCACAAGTGTAATATGTATATGCAGCCTTAACAATTAGCTTTCAAGCATAAAGCATAAATAAACACATATGATCACATTCTAGAATTGTACATAAGTAATTGCAAATAGAGTTTGTTGTGTAATCATGTTTCACTCCAAAATATGAAAAAGAAAAAGGGGCTATGTAAACTCACTTGTAATGGTTGTTGTAGACAACACGAGTAATAGGAGGCCCAAGTGATTTGCTAATCACAATGTCGACCTAAAATTGAATTATATGTATCTAATCAATTATGTGCACAAAAAGTCTAAGACAAAGTCTAAGGTTTAACGAGATTTGAGTGTAGGAATTTGTACAAACGAATTTGTGACATTTCATGAAATGGATGCGCGTAAGTTAGTGTTTGAATTTGAATACAAAATGTAATTTCAAAGTATATTATGGTTTTAATTAAAATAACAATCGACTTAGGGTTTAATCTAAGTAAAATATAGTTTAAACCCTAAATGGATTATTAATGTAAAAGATAATTAATTTAAATAAATAAATTTGTTTATTTAAAATTAATTAAAGTGTCTCTCAAAGGAATTGTGAATATATGTGCTAATATATACTTAGAAAAATTATATATATATATATATATATATATATATTTTGTGTAAATACAACTTTAAACTCTAAATAGATTTTAACGTAAAAAGATTTATTTGAAAATCATAAAAAATGGTTTTGGTAATTAATGTTTAATGAAATTATATCATCTAAACATAATTTCATAAAATGATTATATAAAAAAATGCTTCGTTTGTAACAATGAATTTTTAGTTACTTTTACGTTGAAAATGAAGGTTTAAAACAATTTAACTTGCCAAGATAATTATTTTACTTTTAGAACCATTTATTTATGTACTAAATAGTTCCGAATGGTGTAAAATTTTATAAAATGATTTTTATGAAATAAATGGAGTGGTAATAATGGTTTTTAAAAAAAAGTGGGGCTTGCCCGGGTCGAACCCGGGTCTACCCGGTGAATGCATCCAACTCTAACCACTGGGCCAGTGATGGATTACTGATACTAGCCTGTTCCGTAATGGTTTTATGCTGCTGCAAACAGGGGCTGGGTCGTTGGGAACAAAGGAATGCAAAAAAGCATGCCAGGTACGGGTTTCGAACCCACGACCAGCCGCGTATGACTGAAACTGATTAACCAAGGGACCTGGGCAATTGCTTTGACAAAACCCGAGTTCTAAATTAGAAATCACTTAAGCCATCAGTCCCTTCTACCCCAATATGTATCCCGAAAACTGTAGCCCTGGAATTGAGTCGATATGCCAGCGATCGAAGCTCCGACCATGGGGCTTTCGATCATGTGGTCAAAACGAATGCATACGTATAAGAATTACCTGCAATGGTTGTGTATCGAATGAGAACGACAGAGACGAAACATCCTCTGATCTTGGTGCTTGATTGGGATCCAGACGTGGAATGCCGACGCGATTAAGGTTCAGAGAGTTTGTAATGGCGTTTGCGAAAGTGAGGGAGTATATTAGACGCATCAATTTCACCTAAAATGTTTTATTCGATTCAGGCTAGTAAGGAACACAAATTATGCGTGAATTAAACCGGATGTTGATGAATTGGGTCGCAATTAGGGTCTGGATTCATACGAAACTAATCAAGGCATGATTTGTGGGTGTTAAACGCATCAAAATTCCTTGATTGGAGACTGATTAGAACGCGGTTTGACCATGAATAGTCAACAGGCATTCGAATTTTGAATTCAGGTTTAATGAGGTTCAATTGGCTCGCCATATGAGGGGGAAAACGACCGAGATTCCCTAACGCAACCAAGGAAAGTCTCATGACTCCGGTTCTGGTCGATTTCAGAGTTAATTGCAAGATTTTTGAAACTGTTGACCATGAAAAGTCAAAATAGGTTGAATTGGATGAATAAGGTCAAAATTTAGAGGGAAAGGTTCAAGTTTAAGAGTGAGGGTTCAAGATGGGAGTTCAAGTGCCTAAGGGGTTCAAACTTATGTATTAAATTGAATATATATATATATATATGTATATTTATAATTTGATTTTTGTTTAAAAATTATAAAACTTATAAAATTAATTATATTATACATTTTAAAATGGTTCATTTAAAAATGTTGAATAGGTATATTTTTGTATAAACCTACACCAATATAATTACATGGTTTAATAAATAAATTTCAAATGTATAAATGTATTTGCATACCTACTTTTATAAATAACCATACATACATGTGTTATAGGGAAATATTATGTGATGATGGGTTGGAAAACGAATTAAATTGATATATGTGTAAAATAATGAGTAATGTGACATGATGAGTTTGAACAAGTATGAGGATTCTTGTGTTAAGTATTGTTCTTAAAAGAGGAATAAAGAAAATTTATGGTCTGAAAAATCATGGATGTTACACAAACCAAGCTATTTATAGAACCTAGGTCATGCGTACTTGTAAGTACGCATGACCAACCTTCATGCGTACTTACCTAAGTACGCATGCCTTCTTGTGTACTTGACAAATAAGCAGGAACAACCTCCATGCGTATTTGTTTAGTACACAACCAAAAGATACAAACATTTACATATACAAGTTCAAGACCTTACAACTCGATAAACAAAGACAAATACAACAAGTGCAAATACATACAAACTAGACTGGAAGGTAAATAACAAAAGCTTGAACATGATCTAGAACGCTTGTCACCAAAACATGCTTCAATAGACTCCCCCTTGACAACACATATGGGTGTCTTCAGTCTTTTCAACACCTTCCAACTTGACTCCCGCCACTTAGCTTTGACTTGTAGTCGTCGCAGAATTTCACCAACCTATTGTAGCGGGTGGCTAGCAGCTTCGTCCATTCGTCTGTATGTAAACAATACTTATCAACCAAAACCTCCAAGTCTTTCACTGAAAAGTTGATGAAACAGATTTCATCAAATACCCTCACAACCTCCTTCAAATTCAGCTTCTCTATCATCACCGCCTCACCGGTTACTAGATCTACGTACCAGAACCACATGTTTCCCAACACACCCTGAGGAATTTTCCTCAGTGATATGTGAATCGCACAAAGTACGGGTTTGTAGACAAGCTTTTTCAAGGTTTTGCGTGTCACAGATTTCATCAAATACCCTTACAACATCCTTCAAACCTTTCAAACCTCTCTTTGTAGCAACTGCCAAAGACCTTTAACTACCACATAAGATGTATCACCACAGAGTTCGCGATTAGCTAAATTGACTAGGTCATATTTGGGCAAGGAATTAAATGCTTCGGTTGTTGCTTTAGGTATTGTACCTCGCCAGATATTTTGATTGCAAATAAACCTTTGTCATCTTCAAATCGAACAGAGAGAATCATGCTAGCAACACCATATTTGTCATTGTATTGTGGTTTGAACCATGGGGCTTGCACAGTCTTTTTAAACCACTCCTGAGGAACCCTCCTCCAGGAGCTACCACTGGCATCTGCTTCATGAACTGGGTCGGATTGGGGAACCTCAGCTGCTGTTTCCATCACACTAACCATGGAAACTTCAGACTCAGCCGGTTCTTGTATTATAGGGGCTTCAAAAATCTCCCCGTCTTCAAGTTCATAGATCCCTTCACCATCTCCTTTGGGAAATTTGATCATCACATCATCACCTTCCTCATCCCAGTCTTCACCCGACTCTATCTCTCCTTTTTCTAACTCTGCCAACGCTCCAATCATGACTTCGTTATTTAAATCTGGGCTTGCAGATAATTCTTCCAATACCTCAGCAACTGATTTTCCCTTGTCACCTCCACTACCACCTTCTTTTTGTGTAGACTCCCCCTGTACCGCTGGTGTTACTAGTGGTGTAGCTGAAGCAGCTTGTGTCTCACCACCAGCACCATCTGAGGGACCGGAAACAGGATCCTTGTCTTGATCCTTCTCACCTGTAAGATCAATGTGGTGACATGCTTCTTCCTCAACTTTCTTGATGGTCTCCCCCTAAGACGCAAGCTGGTTCGTCAGTTTGGCAACCAAATCCACCATAATATGATGTTCACCCATCTAAATTAACATCTGAGCTTCCATCGCCTTACTGTGAACAAAGATAGTATCATTGAGCTTGAATTGAATAGTCTGAAGCTCAAAGAATGATTTCATTTTCTCTTCCATACTTTGCCATTGATGCATGAGCCTAGTGGTCTTATTAACTAACAAGTTGATCTGTGTGTTGCTGTGTGTTAAGTTGAGATCTAGAGATAGCAGCATCTTTGAGTAGGGCGTCAACTTGAGATTCTAATTGTGCAATGCGTGCCTCTCTCAGATCAATTTCCCTTGCTGTAGATGCCTCACCAGTCTCTTGGATTGTGTCAGCAAATAATTCAGAAAGATCAAAACGGTGATCCATATCACCGAATTCTATGGAGTGAGTTATGGGTGGTAAAGTTCCATCAGTTACAGTTACTGGGAGGGATGTTGTTGGGATTATTGTGGGTTCTGCTGTTGTGGATACTTCAATGGACTCAACCATTATAGGTTGTAGAGTTGTTGCTATGGTTTGGATGGATGTAGCAGGAAGAGAGACTATTGGTTGAGTCGTCTCTTGAATAGTAGGAACAACTATCGGTGTAATTGTCCTTCGCCTTCACCTTCACCTGCTATAGATTTGTGTTGGTTGTTCCGGAGTTCGTTGTGCTCGGACACTTGCATTAATATCCTCCATCACCACATGCCACGGACGGTCACACCTGACCTTTTTCCTCCTTTCAATCATGTGTGCCTCTTCAATCTCGCTCTCCGAACTTTCATCTTCGAGTTGAAACTCACTCTCTGAACTATCTCTTCGTTGACGTTTAGACCTTGGATGTCTTTGGTCATGTGTGTCATCGGAATCAGACGATTCAGTCAAAGTTCTTTCTGAATCACTATCCTCTGCACCGTTACCACCATCACCATCACCACTATCACCATCATCTACATCACCATCAGAATCATCATCACTATCCCCGTCATGTCCAACCTCCTCCTCATCAGAATGTTCACACAATTCTGGCTCTGAATTGATACTATACCATCTCTCATCAGCAGGGGCAACATAAGCTTCGTCAATGAAATGCGCAAAAAAAGGTGTGTGAGCAGGTATCGGCTCTTCAGTTCCTGCATTCAAGAATTGTACAAAAACCCTCTTATCCACACGTTTCACTTGTAACTGTTGTCCAATTGGTGGAAGGTTCGGCAAAAAGTGATTGATTAGCAATTGGATAAAGCGTGGATACAATAGAAACCTAAATCTCTCTGCTGCATTGGTTTGATCCAATATTGACTTGTACACATAACGTGAGAAATTATAACCTATGTTTAAAGATAGACCAACTGAAACACCCTACTTATTCCTTATTTTATCAGAGCTTTATATTGCGAAAAACGGTCCCAGTTTGACAAAACCTTGCCATAAATGGCTAAGGTAACTTTTTATTATAATATTGTTTTTACATAAGATAATATGATTACATTATACTACATAGGGATTCTTTCATTCCGACCGCTTCGTCCTCAGGAAGCTTTATTCCACGTGCCTTTGCTGCAGTGTTTGAAAAATGTTTTTGAATTAGCTTACGCTAAGTAAGTACACTGCATCGTTCTTTTTATTATGAACCCTTTAGGTTCTTATTATTGTTCAAGTTTCCCAGGCTCTCGGCGCCCCGTGACCATCTCCGGACGTACCTCCGGTCATGTCATTCATATATTCTATGGGTGTGCTAACCCCCTCGCAACCATCTTAGATTGTACCTCCGGTCCGAGTATTGGCAAGGTTCTTATACTTGTCAGTATAGACCCCTTGCATTTGTCACGAAGACTTATTCGTTCCTCAGCCCCGTAGGCTTGGAATATTTTACTTTTTCAGCCCCGTAGGCTTAGAGTTTCCTTTTCTTTTATTATTGAGATCCACCTTATAGGCCGGGTATCTCATTTCATTTGGGACCTTTAGTATCTTTGACTCACAGCCTTCCAAATGTATCAAGCATTTGTTTTCATTTCATGTATATGCTTGATTTACTCACCAACCAGTCCTCATCTCAAAACTTCGTAACGGTTTCTCCACGATTCATTAAAATGGTTTATATATAGGAAGTACCAGCGGCGTATCCACCACCCCTTTAACACCTCGTGAGTACTCCATTATTCTATTTTAGGGTTTAGACTCGTTCCATCATACTCATTCATGTTTGCATGTATCATCATGTATTCACGTATTCATCATGCATTTCACGTATTCATATTCATCACATATTCACATTCATTATGCATGGTATACTTTCATCTTATATTTGTATTCGTCATATATTGTAAACTGGGGTGATTTTTCTTCCAGAGTAGTACCTCCAATAGAGATGTTCTCAGGAAAGAGTGACGGGTCTAGGAGAGATTTATAACCACTCTTTCCTTAGACAGAACATTCCGTTTGTTAGATAACTACATACCGGTTGGATGTTCTCCCGTACGTTTACTATATTTCATTATTATTTATTAGTCTATACCCCTAAACATTCATAATGGTTTCACCATGAAATATCAAGAGGTTTATATATAAGAAGTATCAGCGGCGTATCCACCACCCCTTGGATACGCCGTGACTACTACACTATTCCCGTTTAGTGTTTAGACCAATCCGTCATCACCCCGTACCCTAGTCATATACATATCACATAACACATATCACGTATCATTTTAAACACACAATTCACATATTTGTGTCTAGGGTACGGTCCAGTGTACTTACTATAGTCTCGGGTTGCTCCTAATTTGTTCCTCGCTCAAACGTTTCTTTGGACTCGAACCACACTCATCACGTATCGAACTTGTAACCTCCGTGCTCGTAACTGTCACCTTGGTGTGCGTGTTTGTGTGTGAAAGTGATGGTGTTGGTGTGTTGTTGTTGTTTCATTTTGAACGACAAAGGCAACTATTTATAGGGTGAAACTACCACCCGTAGCAGACCGCTAAGTTAGGTGGTAGCGGTCCGCTACCGCCTCTTGCCAACCTGTTGGGTCTATATATGTGAGGCTGACGCTTATCAAATAAATAGAATTTTTGGTGTTACCGAATAGATGGGTATTCGGGTTTTGTAACCGTGAACTAGATTCACGAGATGGGTCTTGGGCCGGCCATGGGCCGAGAACATGTATTTTGGGCTTAGTTTTATTAGGCTTAGTATAAATACTTGTTTATGTAACCTAAATGAGGCGAGCCACCAGAAATACGAATTTCTGAGAGAGTTAGACGAGTGGAAAAACCGTGTAGGGTTAGCGGTTTTTTTGGTTTTTCTTCTTTGTAATTCTCTCTAGCAATATACGAGTTTTACATTGATTTTGTGTTCTTGAATCACCATAATTAATAGTTTCCGCCTATCAAGTGTGAGATTTGATATTGTGTGTGTTTATTCGAATATCCAAGAGGTTTTGGGACTTACAATTGGTATTAGAGCCATTGAAGTCGTTCAAGGCTCGGTTTGGATATCAACGATTCAAGAATCATCATTTTTGAGGTACTTTCTTCTATTTCTGTAAAGTTTTGATACTAATCAGTTGCTGTGTGATAGAAGTCCATTGTTTTTCTAGTGGAAAATCAAAGCTTCATCTAAGATTTTTGGTTATTTTCCTGCTGTATTGGGAGGATTGTTCTTTTTGTGTTCACTGTGTTCTTCATATTCATCGTCGTTTTTCGTGAAATCATTGTTGTTTTGCTATTAATTTGGAGGATTGATTGTGTTAAAATCAGTCAAAGAGGAGATTGCGAATTTATGGAGGATTGATTTTCAAATTTTGAAAGTCCTAAGATTTCGGGATTAAGTTTGGTAAGTAAATCAGTCAACATTTATCACTGGAATATTTCACGGAAAGGTTCACGGGAGAAGATCTTGGCTTAGTTCACGCTTGCTATCACGGGTTCACGAGGTAACGGATTGTGTTCACGGTCTGAGTTCATGAGAACATGTTCTCAGTTTGCAACTTCACGGCTAAGTCAATCTTCACGGGAAGGGTTCACGGCTAAGTCTATCTTCATGGTTTGAAAGTTCATGACAGAATCTAAGTTCACGGGTTAGAAGAATTGTTCTCGACTAGTTCTCGGATAGTTCACGGCAAATCTTTAAGTTCACGTCTGTAATTATGTTCACGGGTTTCTGTGACAGGTCACGGGTCTGTAACTGCTCACGGTAAAAAAAAAAGCTAGGCACTTCAAATTGCTAGTTTGATAGATATAATAACTTTTCCCGATATAAAGAGACCTGTAGTCATGGGTCAGATCCCCAAATTGAAATCTCTGAATCGCCCAAACTGAAATCCCCAAAATTGAGATAAAATGTTGTATGATCGTAAACATTTCTTGCACTGAAGCGACGAGTGGCTTACAAATTGTAAATTATTTGTACGGTAGTTGATCAAGAAGATGAGTGTGGTAGAGAAAGAAAGCATTAAAGTGATCGCACAAAGCATCGGCATTGCTAATTTATCGCGGGATGTGTTGCTGTCTCTAGCGGCCGATATCGAATACGGGGTTCTCGGGATCATGCATGTTAAGTTTCAGGTTCTTTGATGCTTTAGGTTTTAGTCCAGGTCCATATATGATTTTCGAATTTGTGTTCGCATTTGCAGGAGGCTATAAAATGTATGCATCATGCCAAGCGTACTGCTATGACTTCAGATGACGTTGATAGTGCCCTAGAATTAAGAAAAATGGAGGTCTGTATCTATATTCATCCAACCATTGCTTGATTTATACTATTACATACAAATTTACTTTATGTCTCATCTCATCACAGCCTATATATGTTGCATCTGGGAATTCTTTGCGCTTCAAAAGAGCCACCAAGAGTAAGGATTTGTTCTATGTTGAGGACAACGACGTTGAATTTAGAGAGGTAATAAACTGGTTGGAAAAACAAACATTTAGTTTAAAAAAAAAATAACAATTTTAAAAGAAGATTAACATTATCAAAGCTTAGTGAATCCAGAGAGACAATAAACTTTGAGGGACTTTAGGGGAGATTTGGTTAGTACTGTGTAAAGTTTAACTGTTAGAATTATAAGACTGGTTCAGATTTTTATCATGTTTTGATTAAAAACATCAGGTGATCGAAGCCCCTCTTCCGAAAGCACCTCTAGATACTGCAGTTGTCAATCACTAGCTGTCTATTGAAGGGGTACAACCTGCTATTCCTGAAAATGCTCCACTTGAAGGTGTCTTAAAGCCTTATCATATTGTATGAATTCTTATCAAGTAACTATTGAAGTTTTCTTAATCAATTCTCTCTTTTTCTGCAGTGCTCTTAGCCCCATATGATAATAGGATACCTGATTGTAAAGAAGACGGGGTTTCTGTTGACATTAAAACGCCTGTGAAACATGTGCTCTCGATAGAACTTCAGGTATTATTGTTGTTATCATAGGTCATCGTCTAAGATTTCAGGATTAAGTTTGGTAAGTAAATCAGTCAACATTTATCACTGGAATATTTCACGGAAAGGTTCACGGGAGAAGATCTCGGCTTAGTTCACGGTCGCTATCACGGGTTCACGAGGTGTTGGAACCTAGTAGTTCATAGAAATCAATTATAGGCTGAAATGTACAACTATGAGGTTTTCGGCCGAAAACACTTTTCGATCAGGGTTTTCGGCCGAAAACACTTTTCGATCAGAGTTTTCAGTCGAAATCCTTTTAGTATATATATGTTTGTCTTTTGAACTTTGTAATTAGATTTCACATTTGTAATTGTGATAAGATCTTGTTAAGTGAAATCAAAGCTTTGTAATTGTTCAATCAGTTTGTAATTACAAGATATTACCAATGAAGATCAGGTGTTTGATTGTGCATTTCTTGTATGTAGCGATTTTCATTATCGTTTATGTTTGATTCGATCTACTCGAGTGTAGTTAGATTCTGGATTGTTTCCGTCTTTCCAGAGTATGTTTGAAGATTATAGACTTGGATATCATCATATCAGAGGGGATCACAAGTGGTATCAGAGCTGTTGGTTAAAGCTTTTGGTATTTAAGTAGTTTTTCTTAAAATTTGATCGAATCAGTGTGTTCTCGTGTGCCATTGTTGTACTTTCAGAGGTAAAAGTGATGGAGATGAAGTCTACAATCGGTTTGGAGGCTTGATTTTGGATTCAGATCGTTGCAGAGAGTTTTTGGTCGATTGAAGTGTTCTTGGAAAGAATTGACCGAAAAGTCTGCTTGAAGGAGTCGAAATCTCTTTTCGACCGAAAAATATGCAGTTTTCGATCGAAAAGTGTTGATCAAAATCTTAGAGGATCAAAATCTCATGTGTTTGAAATCTAGACTTTTCGACCGAAAAGTCTTATCCGAAAAAGGTTTTCAATCGATAAAGGTTTTTGACCGAAAAGTTCAGAGTTGAAGATTTCGACAAATTGATTCAAAGTACAAGTATAAGATGGCTGGTAAGGTTTACGATACTGAGAGAGTTGTGGGAAAGTCACCACCGATGCTGAAGTCAATCACAGAGTTTTCAAACTGGAAAATTATGATGAAAGCATATTTCAAGTTCACTGAGCATACTCTACGGGAGTCAATTGTAAAAGGTCCTCATATACCGAAAACTACAAATGCCGATGGGTTAGTTTCTATTACAGATCCTGATTTGTATTCTGAGGAAGACAAGAAGCTGATTGAGAGAGATAACCGAGCTTTGGGATCAATCATCTTAGCTCTTCCGACTGAACCGTATCTCAACTTTGAGCAACACGAGACAGCTCATGGATTGTGGAATGCTTTATGTTTATGGTTTGAAGGAATGCAGCACTACAAGAAAGCAGAACTGATCTATTGTTGAAGCAATACAATATGTTGAGCTACAAAAAGAATGAAACACTTAGTGAACAAGTTACAAGATTCACTACTATGATTAACATGCTAAGGAAGATGGGTGTCAAGTTTGAAGAATATGATTTGGGAAAGAAGCTACTGGATTTTCTACGAGATTGCTGGAGCATACCGTGTATGCTGATAAAAAAAATACTACTCCAGATTTGAAGAACAAGTCACTTGATGATATAATCTGCTTGCTTGAATCATATGAGTTGGATGCAAAGAAACGAGAGTTGAACAATCAAGAAAGGTCAAACGTTTCTGGTTCAGCTAATGCAACTTTGTTTTTGTGGAAATAGTGATGGAAGTGGTGGTTCTAAGTCTGATACGAGCAAGGGTTGTTGTGAGCATTCTTTGGGAGAAAAGTTTAAGACAACTGGTCAGATTCCTGAGGATCAAATTGCTTTATTTGGAGCCTTTATGAGTAGCTATGATGCCTTGGTAACTGGAAAGCTTCAACATGTTGTGCATGATGTCGAGGACCTTGTGCAAATAAATCCAGATGATCTTGAATACATGGATTTACAGTAGCAAATGGCCATGACCGCTGTTAGAGCTAAAAAGTATCTTTAAAAGGCTGGGAAAGATAAGTTTCAGTTTGGAAAGAAAGTCGGTTTTGACAAAGCAAAACTCAGATGTTATAATTGCCAACAACTTGGACACTTTGCTCGTTAGTGTACCAAAGATAAGAAAAATAAAGTTGAAGGTAGTGGAGTGAAGCTTGTAGAGATGATTGAGGAGAATGATAAATCTAAGAAAGTCCCAACTGCTCTAATGTCAAAGCAAATAGGTAATTATGAATGGGATGATGCGATTAAAGATGCTGAAAATGAGTTAGATGAGGCTCTGATGGCTAAAATAGAAGTCTCAAAGACAACTGCTGATATTGTCGGTGATTGTGCATTCAAAAGTGATAACAAAGGAAAAGGCAAAGCTGTTGTTGATTCTGATGAGTTTTCTTCTGACAGTGAGGTAACTTCTGAAAATGAGTTTTATATTTGCTCTTCTGATTGTGTTGATAAAATGCAAAATTATCATGCAGCAAATACTTTTCTAATTGCTGAGAATAATTAACTAAAAAGGGTGAATAAAGAGTTAAAACAAAATGAGGTTACTTACACCAGAAAAATCAAAGCTCTTTTGAAAGATAATGTAACTTTTAAATAATATCTTGATAAAAAGGATGTTTTGATAAAAGATCTTTCTGAAAAATTAATTGCATCAGAAACTGAATTAATAAAAGAACGGGTAATCGTTGCTAAATGGAAAATACAACGAAATGTGTTTGATGATTGTGTTAGTAAATAGAGAACTGTTTATATCAAAGATGGTTTGGGTTATAACAAGGTACCTCATCCTGATAATTTTGTGCCATTTCCTAAACCGCATAAATCAAATGAGTTGATAAATGCGAGTGATTCTAACTTTCATGACATGTATGTAAGTGCAGATGTAAACTCAGGTTGTGTTGAGAATGAGGTTGATCTTGATGGAGTTAAGAGTTTTTCTGCATTTAATAAACGGTGTACCAGGGAGTTCATAAGAGATTGCAAGCAATATCTCGATGTTGATTGTGATCTCAATAGATTTGTTAATGTTTGTGAAAAATTTGATGTAAACAGTTGTTCAGATTCTGATAGTTCATATGTTTCTGCTTGTTCTACTAATTTTATTTGTGATGATTCTGATTGTGTGTCTGAGGTGTCAACAACATCTACTTTCTTTGATAAAGTGGTGCACACAACTAGAGACTATGTACCGCTTCACAAAGTCTCAAGTCTAGCTGATGATGTCGTACTAGATGAGTATGGGAATCCATTGATTCAGGAGTATGATTTTTCAAATGAATGGCCTAAGAAAAATGAGTTCATAGACCCAGAGAATCATATACTTACAAGTGAACAAGAGAGTAAGAAGTGTATCAAAGTTAAAATCAGTGCACCAACAAAGATTCAAAGAGAGTCTATTAAAGTTTGTGTCAAAGGCAAACCTGTTGATGTCAAAGACAAGTTCATTGATGTCAAAGATAAGCCTGCTCATAGCAAAGGACACTTAAGAAAAGGTGTTTGTTGGTCAAAGAGTGACAAAGAAAAGTCTATATTTGAAGTAGGCGAATGTTCAAAGTCAAAGTTAAAGACTAAAAGCCACAATTGTTATGTTTGTGGTCAAGTTAGACATTTTGCAAGAAATTGCAAACATAATTCAAGTGAGTCAAAGTTCAAAAGGAACAAAGAGAGAGCTAAAAGCCATATCACAAAGCATTTCAAGAAAGCGTCTGAGAACGACAATGTGTCTGAGTCCGGAGTGAAACAACATTACAGTCGTGCTTACTTTCTTTCTAGAGATTTGTAACATCCCAAAACTGGTAATAAATAAATAACGGCACGATCAAAATTATAATTTTCAAATGACGAAAGAAAAATGGATGGGCTTGGGCTCGGCTCCAACGGGCCGAAGGAAGCCCAAGTATATAAGGACAAGGGCTGCCCAAACTTCTCATTTTCCACCAATCTCAAGTTCTATAGAGAGAGAAGAGAGCACGGGTCTAGAGAGAGAAAGTGACGAATCGAATTGGAAATTCAAGAGAACGTTGCTACTGTGCTCGTGATCATCTTCTCTGAATCATAACTCCAATCCAGGTAAGCATTCAATCATAATCTGAGTTTTTATGATTATTTTAGGATTTTCGGTTTTAGCTAAATAGGTGAAGTTTTTATGGATAAAACTTGAAAATGAACAAAGATCTAGCATCTAGAATGAAAACCGAACGTTTTGGTCAAAGAAAATTCAGATATTGACATGATCAGACCTGCATGCAAAAAGTTAGGGTTCTTACGCCTGAATCAGATCCTGTGTACTTATCAAGTACGCAGGAAGAAGGGTTATGCGTACTTATCAAGTACGCATGAAGTAAAGTCTGCGTACTTATCAAGTACGCATGACTAAGTCCCTGCGCACTTGCTAAGTGCGCAGGCATCAGGCTGGTTAAGTAAAGTCAGAATGTTTGGAATGGTTAAACCGTTAGAGTCGGGATTAGGTCTGATGTGTATTTAACTAATCAATTCAGATCGGAAGTGACATTGTTGGACCTTTGTTTAGGGCAACCCAGACTAGCTCATCAGGTGAGTTCTATGTGCCCCCTTCTATGTTATGTGCAAATCTAATTAAATGTTTTAGGGCTGAAATGTATACACTAAATGAATAAATGATATGAATGCTAATGTGATCATACGTGATATACTAATATATATGTTATATATATACGAAAATGAATTATGCACAAAGAATGAATCGTATGATTATATAGAATGAATGAAAGAACAACACAATGTGTAAGAATGAAATCTTGCTTTATATCCATGTATATATTGCTTGCTATGAATGAATAAACGTTATGAATGGAACAATGATAACGGCTACCTCGGTAGACGGACGACCACTCGACTATTATGCAGCCAGAAATGAAAGTCTAGAAAGGTAGACTAAACAGGCCACTACGGTGGAGTAAGTCCCGAAATCTATGTACGACTGTATAATTAGTTCGGGTGGGAGACGGATACGTTAGGGCAGTCAGAAAAATATGACGGACTACGACGGTAGGACGGTTGTAAGTATGACGGACTACTTCGGTAGGACGGTTGTAAGATAATGATGGACTACTTCGGTAGGACTGTTGTAAGATAATGACGGACTACTTCGGTAGGACGGTTGTAAGATAATGACGGACTACTTCGGTAGGACGGTTGTAAGATAATGACGGACTACTTCAGTAGGACGGTTGTAAGATAATGACGGACTACTTCGGTAGGACGGTTGTAAGATAATGACGGACGGACACGAGTTGACGGACGGTTGTAAGAATGGCAGACCATGACGATGGACCGTGGCGTTTGTCTTTGTGACATTCGCAAACAAATGACGGGTTGATCACCCTTAAGTGTATGACCCATGAAAGTTAAGAAAAGAAAAAGGTAAATGCATATATATATGTAATCACAAAAGAAAGATGAAAGAAAAGCAAAAGTTACGAATGTATATAATTATGTATACTTGAAAAGAAAAGAATGATCATACTTAATAGTTTTAAACTAGAACTCACCAGCGTTAGCTGACTTTTAGTATACATTTCATGTATAGAAAAGAAGGGTCGTGCGAAGGCGTGAAGGTTACCCGGCACGAGACTGACATCCCACTTTTATTTATGTTAAGACAATGTTATGTTTCAATTTTTAAGACTTCCGCTGCTATGTTATGTTATTGAATGATGTATGCTTCCGCTGTGTTTGAATGTTTTTAATTAAAAGTTTAGTGATCAATGACTATGTTTATGAGTAAATCCAACAAGTGAGGTTACCCGGGAAAGGGGCCTTACAAATGGTATCAGAGCCACTCTTGTGTCGTTCGGGATGGTGGGGCAAACCTCAGCGATCACGCTTGAGTCCCCGGGGGTGTTCAGAAGGACACCTTAGGCGAATCCCACATCCCTGAATTGGATGGTGGGGCAAACCTCATCGAGGACGATGAGTCCAAAAGGGGGGGTGATTGTAACACCCTAGGCGAATTCCACATCGGCCGTGCACAAGAGAGATCCTTGGTTCATAAGAAATGCCCTGCCTCTTTAATCAACAACGCGTTTTGGGGCTTAATATAGTGGATGAGAGGAGAACTCCACAGTTAAGCGTGCTCGGGTGGGAGTAATCCAAGGATGGGTGACCCCTGGGAAGTTTTCACCCGGGCAACCAAAAACAAATCCGTGAGCTCTTAGGGGGCAAAGCGGACGATATTGTTGGTACGAGAGGCCGGATGTTACAAAATCTCAAATCTGGCTCGAGTTGTTACCTGAATCGAGCTTCTGATTCGGAGGTTATCTTCATGAGCACTGGAGACATGAGCTGGTATGATCTTGAGCGATTCCGACACTTTCTCTCTCTACGGTTTTCTCTCTCTAGAAGTTGCAAATGAGAGAAATGTGTGTGTATGTGGGGTATTTATAGGAGAGGGCTCCCCTCCCCAAGCCCACCTCGTGACCAACTCGGCCCAACCCCGACCCGCGTACCTTTGTCCGTTCATTCCATTCGTCTCGCTTTAAACCCGTTATTTTATTTCTCATTTTTATTTTTGGGATGTTACATAAAGTAATATCTACGGTGTCATATTATGTTTGGACAAGTACAGGACTTCAAGTGCTTAAATAATAAAATGAATAAAGGAAACTTATGGCCTGAAAATCATGGATGTTATAGTATCCCCATGTTGAGGGAATTTCGTCCTAAAATTGAACTAGTGGAGGTTACTAAATCAGGAAAGAAACGAGGGAGTTGGATTCTCAATGTTTTGACTTTTAGTTTAAGGAGTATAACTGGTGACAAGACACAGCTCTGTTTCTCAAGGTCACGAATGATGATAGTGGATTTAGTTTTTGAAATAAACTCGAGGAGAAAGTCTGTTTGAATAATAATTTGGGTTCTAGAGGTGGAATGCATTACTTGGAATGGGTTTGCTGGGGATTTGACGATCAGGGTTTGTTTAAGATGTAGTCTAATATGTTCAAAAATTGTTAGTAGATAAAAGGTTTCACAAACATTGGCCCGTTAAACAACATAAAACTTTATGTGACACGAATAACGCTACTTCTGATAATATGACAGGAACACTTATATATAGGAAGTACCAGCGGCGTATCCACCATGTCCTTATAGTATCACATTAGTTTTGGTATTATGTACCACAATAGGTTAATTTGCTATGTTTTCCATGCGCTGATTTTTATAATTACGTGTGCACCCGTAATTTTCCAAATCATCGCATGGTCTGTATAGTTCATCCCATTGTGTGTGCGGGGTCTAGGGGGTAACACAAAATCACTTAATTCGTAACTATTGTTTTCACGTATGTGTTGCTAACAAGTAACTATGTCCACAGATAGTAGAGTCAATCAGGTACTAAAGAGTAATAACATGTCATGACTTAGAGTTCCATAGTTTTCTCATGTTTGGACCAGAATACGCCAAAGCCCGAGTAGCTTTGGAGTTTATAGCTTCCAATTTACATGGAATGTATAATGCGATAAGTCACTTGCAACAATTGTAAACACTCTATTCCCGTGTATAATGTAAACATTCATTTTTCATGTACGATATAGTGCATGTACATTGTATAGTGTGAACAATTTAGTATCATGTATATTGTAAGCAAACATGTTTTCATGTATAATGTGATTAATTGTAACACCCCAAATTTTCTTAGAAATTGGATGGACTAAAATTGTCAAATTTCATAGTTGAAGGGTAGATGTGTAAATAAATAAAGTCCAGGGACTTAAAATGAAAATTCTGAAAATCGAAGGGGTAGCGGACCGCTACCCAAGACCTTAGCGGTCCGCTACGTGTTGGCTAAGTAAACCCTAGGGAATTGACATGTGTCCCCGTGACTCACTGATCAGAAGCTGACGCGTGTAAGAGGTGGCGGACCGCTAGCCAGACCATAACGATCCGCTACATGCGCGCAAAGCTAAATAGACCGCCACCACCAAACGTAGCGGTCCGCTACGGGTGCCACTTTGGCCCTATAAATAGATGGTCGATTTCCACTTCTGTTCACACACGAACACACTCAAAAACACGCACACACTCTCTGGCATTCTGATTCCGAGCCCCGGTTCGCGTACGAGAGTCTGGTTTCTAAGCATTCGGCTTCAAGCTTCCATAGATAATATTAAGATAAGGTTCCGACCTCTCATTAAGCTTTGATTATGAACCATTAAACTAGAAGCATGTTATTAACTAAATGTTATGAATATCTAGGAACTCTGCACGAGGTGATTGTCACATTACTGATTATTAAGCAGAAATACTATCAAGGTGAGTTCTTAAACTGTGATGCATGAACCCAATCATGACCTTGTCTGGCATGATTGATTTATAAAACATTTTGAGTATCTTAAAACGATTGTACTGATTGTTTATATATAACGTATTCTAAGCGCTTATTGTATTTCACTTGCCCGTGGAACGACATGTTGGTCAGGACCCGTGGAACGGTCTTTGGTTATATATATACTGATGATAATTCATAGTTATCTATGAATTTGGGGGTGGAACCCCATGGATGTGTTCAAGATACTTTGGCGGGTCATTTTAATAAACTATTTTAGTTTATGAATTCACCATCTTTATGCTGACCCATGTTTTATCAAATGTTTTTGACCGCATCACAAGTATTCATTAGACAGGGCATTCCATGACTAGAATGAACTGATGAACGATCCAGATGATGGGCATGCCAGGAACTATAAGCTCCGAATGATTTGTTCCTTGTTAGGAACGGATGATGTAACTATGATGGTCAAGTTAGTAGCTAACCTTACCAAGAAGCTTGCTGCTCAGGGGGAGAAAGAGAAAGAAAAGAGAAGGAGAAGGCATCTAAACCGACCGGTGATGAGCCTTGTCATCCGGTTGATCTGACAAAGGATGATGACAAAGACAAGGATCCTGAAGTCGGTCCTAGTGGAAGTGAGCAACAAGCTTTGGCGATAGTGCCCATTTATGTTGTTCCAATGGCTGAGGGGGAGTCGACTCATCAGGAAGGTGGTGATACTTCCGGTGGTGATAAAGGAAAGTCAGTGGCTGATGTTCTGAAAGATCTATCTGACGATGAGATCTTATTCTTAGAGCCTGACTATTCCAAAGAAGCACAGATCGAGGCTCTCTACAATCTTGAAGAAGGAGAGATCGACTCTGGTGATGATTGGGATGAAGATGATGTAGTTATCAAAGTTCCCAAGGGCGACGGGGAAGGAGAGTATGAGTTTGAAGATGGAGAGATATTCGAAGTTCCATCCTTTGAATCTCAGCTCGACACAGGTTCAGTCGAGACTGTTAGTAATGTTGAAGCATCGACTGAAGCCTCCCCTGCCGACCCTACACTTGTAGATCCAGAGGCACAGAAAAACAAAGATATGCTTGCTAGTTCATCAAAGGATCCTGCTCCTGTCTGGCAAAAGACTTCTATCATAGACAAACACGGAGCAATAGGAATGATCTTAGCTGTAAGGTTCGAGGAAGATAAGCAGTTGTTCACAATCAAGCGAACTGGCGGGTTCAATACTTGAAACCAACCAGCGAAGCTTTCAACTCCTTACCTAGATACGACCTCGTGAACCTAGCAAACCGAGAGCTGCTGGGTCACTCAAATCACATAGTAGCGATGGGTTTGTGGCAGGTTCTACAGCGTGAAGTAAGATCTGAGAAATTTGAAGTATTTAAGCCTCAAGTGCCCAAGCGAGTCAAGGACAAGAATGCTAGACATCCTGTGACTAAGAAAAGCTTAAAGAAACTGGTATACAAGCCAGTGCTATGTGAAACCAAGATTCCCCTGAGCAAGTTATCTCAGGATATCCTTGGTAACATGTGGTACTGGTACGTAGATCCTAAAATAAGCGAGGCAGTGGTGATTGGAAAGGTATGGTCCGATTGTGGAAGCTTAGTGCAAAGGGAACTGATCAGAGTATTTTATGAAGTCTGCTTCATAAATTTCTCTGTGAAAGATCTGGAGGCACTAGCTGACAGGTATTGCATGCATACGGAAGAATGGACAAAGTTTCTTGCTTCTAAATACGACAAAGTGATCAAGTTTTGCCTTGACTACAAGAAGAAGATGGAAGCTAAAGATGCAGAGCTGTGAAGACCGAAGACGATCCATAGCTGTTGTCAAGGGGGAGTTTGTTGAAGCACTTTTGTGTGACAAACACTCTGGATAGAGTCTTAGTTTATGTACTTTATTTGTATGTATTTGTCTTTGTTTGTTAGCGTTTGTATGTATTAGTTATCGAGTTGTATTTACTAATGCATGTTGATTGTTGCTTAATTCTCTATGTGTTGCGCACTTAGTATGTGCGCAGGAATTAGTTCATGCGTACTTAGCAAGTACGCAAGAATACTCTGCGTACTTGCTAAGTACGCATGACCAATTTGCCCTGCGCACTTGCTAAGTGCGCAGAGATCAGGTCTTGTATAAATAGGATAGGTTGACAGAAGTTAAGTACGCAGACATTTGCACTCAGTATTTTCTCTCTGTAACCTTCAAGTGTTTATAACAGACGAAGTTTTAAAGTGATTTTGTTGTCGGTTTACTTTGTGTTGTTTGATTCTCCACCTAGTCACCAGCATTCCGCACCCGGTCCGACTAAGGAACACACTTGCATGTGACGATCCGTGACACCCGGGGACCTACAAAAAAATATATATACATTTGTATATTAGATAAAGTTTTATTTGTTTTAAATATAGTTAAAAATTTTATAAAAACTTTATAAACTTTGTTTCAAAGTAAAATATTTTATAAAAACTTGTCTCAATGTTTATAGCTTAGGGAATAAATTACTCATTTTAATTATTAACAAAAATAATTTAAAAATAAATTCTTAACTACTAAAGTTGTAATAAAAGTGATTTTATGAAAAAAAATTTGTAAACGTTTGTTTCATTCTGTTCCAAATAATGTAGGGTTTATAAAAATAATTTTTATATAAATTTTGGAGCTTTAAAAATTGATTTAAAAAGAATAACAGGCCACCCGGTTCGAACCCGGGTGGTTCCTGTGTGTTCAGTTGGTTTGTACCGTTGGGCCAAAGGGGCTACTTGTGTACCAATCCGGACCGGTTGGCTATTAGCACGAAGAGGAAAAGAAAACGGTTCTATTGTTCAAGGCATGCGTAAAAAGTCCGGCCGGATGTGTGGCTATGGGTTTCGAACCCACGCCACCGGGTCCAGTGGTGCAGTGGCTTACCATCTAGACTGGGTGGTTTTGCTGGGTTTAGAGGGTCTCGTTTATTTAAATAGGATACATGAATCAAACCCCTCCCCCAAATCGTATTATCGCTAAAACAGAAACAAGAACCCTAGATTACCGATTAGTTCCGATTTGTTTTGTTAATACGAATTGGTAAGGGGCTTTTGACAAGGGTTCAAAAACGAATCGATCGGTGTAATGCTTACTTGTTAGATTAGGGCAACGAGTGAAGACGGCTACCGTTTCAGACACGATGCTCTTGAGACTCGATCGCTGTCCAGAAGTGAAGTGAGATGTGATTAAGGCTTCAGAGCGTTTGTATGCGGTTACGTGAAGAGGTGTACATGCGAGATTGATTAGGGTGTGATTCACGGGTGATTACGCATTGATTTTACGCATTGATGACGAATTGATACGGATTTGACTCTGTGAAGTAAAACACGTTCAAATTGGTTTGTATGCGGTTACGCGAAGAGGTGTGAGTGATAAGGTTCGATTAATTTCATCCCAAATGCCTGATTTGATTTGGTTTAACAGGCTACAGTTGTCGGGAACGATTAACGCGTGAATTACATCGATTGGGGGTGAATTTGGTCATGTTATGGTACTGGGTACATGCGAGATTGATTAGGGTGTGATTCACGGGTGATTACGCATTGATTTTACGCATTGATGACGAATTGATACGGATTTGACTCTGTGAAGTAAAACACGTTCAAATTGGTTTGAATCTCGGTTTTTGGCCGCCCGAATTCTTAAATTGAGTCGCATTCAGGACTAGATTCATGCGTGAGTAATCATGGAAATGATTTACAACTTTAAACGCATTGATTCCTTGATTAGGAAAGGAGTTGGGATCAGTTTCACCCTAAAGAGTCAAACATGTTTGAAAGTTGGAATTTGCCGCTAAATTGATCGAATTAAAATGGTTTGTGGGCTGGGACGAGGTCGGCAATGCTCCAGGCTCAACGCAGGTCCAACCCAACTGGGCTCGATCGATTTCACTATCCAAATTGCAAGGATTCTTCCCTGTTTGACTTTAGAAGTCAAATAGGGTTAAATTGATTGTATGATGATGAGTGGGGTCAACATTGGGTCAAATGGTTCAATTTCATAGGGTGGGGTTCAAAATGAGAGTTCAAATGGTTAGGGGGGTTTATTTGAATCAAAAGTGTAACCGCCCAAGCAAACCGTACCAAGATATTGTCCGCTTTGCCCCCGATGGGTTGACCATCCAGGAACTCACGGTTTTGTTTTCACCCGACGAGTTGCTCGCCCAAGAAAAACGCATCTTGATAGAGAATGTATCCACCCACTTATAAGGAAGGCTTCGTTCTCCCCCTCAACCGATGTGGGATATTACAATCCACCCCCGTTACGGAGCCCAGCGTCCTCGCCGGCACACCAGTCAGGCCCCTAGCTCTGATACCAATCTGTCACACCTCCAATTTCAACTAACGGAGTTTTACCATTTGGGAAGTGACAAACCATGATCTTAGTCATTAGTTACATTGAACGACTCTATATGGGACTCAATTAAAAATATCATAACATTCAGAGTAAATGCGGAAGCAATAAAAGAAAGTAAATGCGCAAAACAAACGCGCCCAAAAGTCCAGTCCAAAATATAAATGAAAAACAGTTCAATTGTAATATTAAATCAGAAATCAAAGTAGGACTCCATGCATGTCCTAGAAGTGCACCTGTGCCTTAACTTAGCGACCTGAGAAAACATGTAAGAAAAGATGTCAGCACGAGGTTGGTGAGTTCACAGGTTTCAATATATAAATAAACGTTTACCAGATTATTGTACATTCAATATGTATCTATAGGTAGCTAACCTACGTTTCATGTTTAACTAAAGCACTCACAACCGAAGCTGACTGTTTGTTTATTTGCCTCCTGCCAGGTCTATCAACTCTGGCGATGTGAGTAGGCTAACATTTCACCCGTTTGACCTCCAATCGAGTTAGCGCGACTAACGCGGGTGGGATTTGTCAAACCCAGTAGTACTACTGAACATTACCTCGCTAAGATCCATATTAACGGTCCGATGTGTATTGAGGACTTTCAGTGATAGCGTGTTACACTTAGCTTTAACATTGATAACATATGAATACAATATTCCAAAAATAGTTGCGACATGTTTTCTTCCTCAAGATAAAACAGTAAAAGGTGCTGTGAAAACTCACATGATTGCGTAGGAAGTAATCACACAAGTATGAGATTGAAATCTGAAGCGTTAGCCCGACACGGCTCACAGATGCCCTAGAATTACAATATAATTATTAGGGATAAAATGGGATATGTGACGACGACACGAAATGAGGAACGTCCTAAAGGAAACACTCTAAAGATCAAGAGTAGACGAACATGTATACGGGAATACGGATTTCTAAGATAAACAATTAGAATGATTACAATACGCGACGAAAGACAATATTTACAATAAATAAATAAATATATTCAATCGTCTTCGTCATTAAGTAATGATTTAGAAAAATAATATTATTATATTATTTTTAAACTCGCATAGCCAATACGATAACTATTGATGTGATAAAAATAGTAATATATTATTTTTATTCGAGAATATGATCACGGGTAGACGATATACATAATTATATTATTTTCAAACCGTAACTCCTATTAAACTAATATATTTATATATATTATTTTCGACACGTTTCTAAGTATTGTGAAACATTTTAAATATTATAAATAATATAATTATTTATATCGTCTACCCGTGATCATATTCTCGAATAAAAATAATATATTATTATTTTTACCACATCAATAGTTATCATATTGGCTATGCGAGTTTAAAAATAATTTAATAATATTATTTTTCTAAATCATTACTTAATGACGAAGAGGTTCAAGACTCCGTTAATTGAAATTTGGGGTGTGACAAAAAAGTTCAAGACTAATGTTATTTGTTTTAAAATAGTTTTTATAGAAACTTGTAAACTCAATCATTATTTATTTTATCACAAACAATTTTATATAGAAAACTCTTTATTTTATAATACTACTTGTTTAATTATAAGTATTTCATAAAAGAACAAATTTTCACTTTCATTAAAATTATAAATTGTATAGTCAATTTATTCAATAAATACCTTCATATATATACATATTAATAATTAGTATAACAATATAAATCTATCTATATATATATATATTTATGTGAATATACATGCATAATTTATTTCAAATATATATGTTTTTACATATGAATACACGTATATGAAAAAGTGTAAGTACATACATAAGTATTTGTAAAGTTTTGTTTTTTTTTTGTTTATTATAACAAAGCATATATATACATCTATATAAATATACACATATATGTTATATAAATTCAAACTAGAAAATAATATGTTTGATTAAGGATGAAACTTTAAATTGTCACGTGTTAAATTAATAATTGGTGTGATATATTTTGTCGGATAAGGTACGGGTTTGAAGTGGTGTGTCATTATCATATAAAAATAATATCAGAAAATCACGGATGTTACAGTAGGATGCCCAATACTAGGTCCCGTACTACCACAAACACAAGTACTGATCCAAACGAGAACATAAATACGAATACCGAACCACAACAACCTGTGGAAGAAGTCATTAAGACTGTAGCCCAGTTTCAGGGAGCGGTGGCATTTGAGGTCACCCGTATGCTTCAAACAACTTTACTTGGAATGCTTGATGATGCTCTTAGAAGAAGGGAGAATCATAATAGCCTAGGAAACCGAAACGAAGGTACTAGTGGTGATGTTCCCCGAACAGAGGATATCCTTCATACCACTCCACAGGTAAATAATATAGGCACAACCCGAACCCATGAGACAGTTGGAATGACAAACCAGAGCACAGGAATTCATGGCCATGGATGAAACTACAAGAATTTCAGCGACTGTCATCCCAAACCATTCAATGGAAAAAAAAGGATGCCATTGCAGCCTTGCAGTGGTTCACATCTATGGAAGCCGTCATAAAAATGAGTGAGTGTAGAGCAGATCAAGCTGTGAAATTTGCTGCACATTCCTTCGAAGAAGAGGCTCTTGACCGGTGGGAGTCAGTCAAGCAAACAAAGGGTGAAGCTGTAACGGATAGGATGACTTGGGAGGATCTCAAGTCTTTGATTATTAAGAGGTATTGTCCATAAAATGCCGTGGATAAGATTGAAGATGAATTTCTACGGTTCAAAGCTGGAACCTTGACTCACGAGGAGTACACAACTAAATTTAACCAGATGGCCAAGTTAGTGCCACATCTAGTTACCCTCTGAGCCAAGGAGAGTCAAATGTTACATCCAAGGTTTACCTCCTAAAGTTCGTACCTTAGTAAAATCCATCGCACCAGAAATAATTGATCTGGCAGTTGAGAAAAGTGCGGTGATGTTTGATGAAGTGGCAGCTCAAGAGCCACCGAAAGTTGACCACAAAAGGAAACCCGATGAAGTTGTTTATAAGTTCAAACCTGGAAATAGTAAGCTCCCAAGGAGAGGAGGATTCAATTTTAACCTTGATAGAGCCAATCAGGGAATAAAATGCCAGACTTGTCAGAAGTTTGGCCATTTTGCAACCCAATGCCCAAATGTTAAATGTTTTAACTGCGGAGAGATAGGGCATTATAAGACTTCTTGCCCTAAACCACCTAAGCAAGTGTCATGTGGTCAGAAAAAGGGTACCGGACGAGTGTTTGTCTTAGGAAGTGGAGATGAGCTGAAAAGTAAAGCTAAGGAAGTGGCAGGTACTTTCTTAGTTAATAATATTTACGCCAATATTTTATTTGATACAGGGGCAAATAGAAGTTTTGTTTTATGTGCATTCACCCCATATTTAGGCGTAAGACCAATCCCACTTGTTAATGCGTACGTCGTTGAAACGGCTAGTGGTGAACAGATTAGAATTGTGTCATCAATTTTGGCAACGATAAGGTGTTAGTTACACTAATGCCTATGAATTTGAATGAATATGAGGTTATCCTAGGAATGGATTGGTTAAACCAATACCAGGCCCAGATTGATTCTAGCCAGAGAAAGGTCAAGATTAAGAAACCAGATGGATGTAGTTTGATGATTCAAGGAGATAGTAAGTCTAGTAAGATTGAAATTATTTCGATAGAAAAGGCTAAGAAAGAATTGATTAAGGGAGACGGTATATTTTTACTCCATGCTTTAAACGTTAACCCCGAAGGACAGATTGCGGATATTCCCGTAGTCTGTGATCACCGGAATGTTTTTTTGGAAGAATTACCCGGCCTTCCACCGGATCGTCAGATCGAATTCCGAATCAAACTCATTCCTGGAGCTAAGCCTGTTGCAAAATCCCCTTATCGTCTAGCTCCTTCCGAATTAAAAGAACTTATGAAACAAATTCAAGAACTCTTAGACAAAGGGTTCATTCGCCCGAGTACTTCCCCATAGGGAGCACCAGTACTATTCGTAAAGAAGAAAGCGGAAGCATGAGGATGTCTATTGACTATCGTGAATTGAACAAGTTGCCTTTAAAGAACACATATCCATTGCCTAGAATAGATTATCCGTTCGATTAGCTACAAGGAGCCAAGTACTTTTCAAAGATCGATCTTAGATCAGGATATCATAAGTTAAAGGTACAAGAAGAGGACGTACCTAAGACTGCTTTTAGAACCCGATATGGTCACTATGAATTCCTGGTCATGTCATTTGGTCTAACGAATGCCCCTGCAACATTTATGGACCTAATGAACAGGGTTTGTAAACCATTCCTTGACAAATTTGTCATCGTTTTCATCGATGATATTCTCATTAATTCCCAAAGCCAGGAAGAACTTGCTGAGCATCTTAGAATCATTTTGGAAACCCTGAGAAAAGAAAGATTGTACGCTAAGTCTTCAAAATGTGAATTCTGGAAACGAGAAGTACAATTTCTTGGGCACGTAGTGAACGAACATGGAATACAAGTAGACCCAAGTAAGATTGAAGTCGTTATGAAATGGCAAGCCCCAAAGACTCCGACAGAGATTAGAAGCTTTGTTGGACTAGCCGGTTATTACAGAAGATTCATTAAGGACTTCTCCAAGATAGCTACACCTTTGACTTCTTTAACTCAGAAGGCAGCAAAGTTTGAATGGGGCACAAAACAGGAAGAAGCTTTCAGCGTTCTCAAAGATAAGCTTAGTCATGCACCAATCTTAACACTACCTGAAGGGAATGATGACTTTGTCATCTATTGTGACGCTTCTCGAACTGGTCTAGGTTGTCTGTTGATGCAGCGAGACAAGGTCATTGCCTACGCATCACGCCAACTTAAAGTTCATGAGAAGAACTATACTACGCATGACCTTGAACTTGGTGCCATAGTGTTTGCTCTAAAGATTTGGAGACACTATCTGTATGGTACTAAATGTGTAATATATTCAGACCATAAAAGCCTCCAACATATTTTTAATCAGAAGGATTTAAATATGAGACAAAGGAGGTGGATGGAACTTATCAATGATTATGACTGTGAAATCAAATACCATCTCGGGAAGGCAAACGTAGTAGCAGATGCTTTAAGTCGGAAAGAACGAAGTCAATCGATTAAAGTAAAAGCACTCCGATTGGATATGAAGTTAGACTTGATGGAGCAGATTAAGGAAATACAACCAAAAGCATTAGAAGAAGGAAACATCAAGAAAGAACGTATGGTTGGAAATCAGAAGTTACTATCCAAGGGAAATAATGGAATCATGAGATTTGAGCAAAGAATCTGGATTCCTAAACTTGGAAGTATTCAAGAAAAGATATTAGATGAAGCACACAAATCAAGATATTCCATACATCCCGGTGCTTACAAAATGTACAAAGATCTGAAGACTCATTACCGGTGGCCAAACATGAAAAGATCAATAGCCCAGTATATAGATAAATGCTTGACTTGTCTCTAAGTTAAGATTGAGCATCAGAAACCAGCAGGGCAGTTACAACAAATATAATTACATGTCTGGAAATGGGATCGAATTACAATGGACTTCATAACTAAACTTCCCAGAACTCAGAAAGGACATAATGCTATATGGGTCGTGGTCGATAGACTGACCAAGTCAGCCCATTTTATACCCATCAATGAAACATACTCTATGGATAAGTTAGCTAGAATCTATATAAATGAAATTGTGAGCCACCATACCGATGTCTATTATTTCTGATAGAGACAGTCGGTTCACATCTAGATTCTGGACGGGTTTTCAGAAAGAATTGGGAACTCGACTTACCATGAGTACTGCATATCATCCTCAGACTGGCGGATAGAGGGAACGTACAATTCAAACTCTGGAAGATATGCTAAGAGCCTGTGTTATAGATTTCAGAGGTAATTGGGATAATCACCTTCCATTAATCGAATTCTCCTATAACAAAAGTTATCACTCTAGCATCAAAGTTGCACCATTAGAAGCATTATATGGAAGAAAGTGCAGAACTCCTATCTATTGGACTGAGGTAGGAGATGGTCAGTTATCTGCACCTGAAGTTATACAGGAAACAACAGATAAGATAGTCCAGATTAGACAACGACTAAAGGCTGATCAAGATCGTCAGAAAAGCTATGCTGACAAACGATGTCGACCGTTAGAATTCCGAGTCGGGGACTATGTAATGTTAAAGGTTTCACCTTGGAAAGGTGTGGTAAGGTTCAGGAAATGAGGAAAGTTAGGACCAAGGTACATCGGACCTTACAAGATCATTGAAAGAATCAGAGCAGTAGCCTACAAGTTAGATCTACCCGAAGCTTTACAAGGGATTCATAATACGTTTCACGTATCCTGTTTATGAAAATGTTTAGCTGATCATGCTCAGGCTATTGCACTAGATGATGTGCACGTAGACGACAAACTTCACTTTACTGAGCAACCAATCAATATTTTAGATACTCAGGAACGAAAATTGAGGA
This sequence comes from Smallanthus sonchifolius, assembly GCA_023525975.1. Taxonomy (NCBI): domain Eukaryota; kingdom Viridiplantae; phylum Streptophyta; class Magnoliopsida; order Asterales; family Asteraceae; genus Smallanthus; species Smallanthus sonchifolius. Next base: position 27,584,374 of record CM042043.1, read on the forward strand.
AGAAAGTTATACCAATGGTATTGGTACAATGGCAAGGTTAGATTGGAGCCGACAAAACATGGGAATTAGAGGAACAGATGAGAGCCCAGTACCCTCATCTATTCACCTCTTAATTTCGAGACGAAATTTCTTAAAGGATGGGAGATTTGTAACACCCCAAATTTTCTTAGAAATTGGAAGGACTAAAATTGTCAAATTTCATAGTTGAAGGGTAGATATGTAAATAAATAAAGTCCAGGGACTTAAAATGAAAATTCTAAAAATCGAAGGGATAGCGAACGCTACCCAAGACCTTAGCGGTCCGCTACGTGTTGGCTAAGTAAACCCTCGGGAGATGACATATGTCCCCTGACTCACTGATCAGAAGCTGACGCGTGTAAGAGTTGGCAGACCGCTAGCCAGACCATAACAGTCCGCTACGTGCGCGCAAAGCTAAATAGGCCGGCTCAAGGGGTGGCGGACCGCCACCACCAAACGTAGCAGTCCGCTACGGGTGCCACTTTGGCCCTATAAATAGATGGTCGATTTCAACTTCTTTTCACACACAAACACACTCAAAAACACGCACACACTCTCTGACATTCTGATTCTGAGCCCCGGTTCGCGTACGAGAGTCCGGTTTCTAAGCATTCGACTTCAAGGTTCCATAGATAATATTAAGGTAAGGTTCCAACCTCTCATTAAGATTTGATTATGAACCATTAAACTAGAAGCATGTTATTAAGTAATGTTATGAATATCTAGGAACTCTGCACGAGGTGATTGTCACATTACTGATTATTAAGCAGAAATACTATTTTAGTTTATGAATTCACCAGCTTTATGCTGACCAATGTTTTATCAAATGTTTTTTACCACATCACAGATAGTCATTAGACAGGGCATTCCAGGACTAGCCAGATGATGGGCATGCTAGGAACTATAAGCCCCGAATGACTTGTTCCTTGTTAGGAACGGATGATGTAACTTTTGTTAATCATGATGTAAATTTTTTTTGATATTAATAGAAGTTATGTTTTAGTCTTCCGCTGTGTGTTTTTGATATCAACGTCACAGTAACTAGAAGGTGACCTTCTGACTAGTATGTAGTTATCTGACAAACGGAATGTTCTATCTAGGAAAGAGCGGTGTATAAATCTCTCCTAGACCCGTCGCTCTTACCTGGGAACATATCTGTTGGAGGTACTACTCTGGTTAGATAACTGTCCTGTGTTACGGGCGTGACATTAATCTAATATTATCTATAATGTGAATGTTTATATGTTAGTTATTAAATCTCATGAGTATCGTAAACTATAGAATTTTGTAGACGATGTTACTCGACGTTCATGTACAATGTGGGTAGTCGAGTTTTAAATTTTCAAATTCGTCGGTGTTTATACGAATGGTTAATGGAGAAATGGTTCATCTTCTTGAAGTTGGCTAGCAAGCTCAAATTTATGGCGACAAACCATAGTAGATGTAAATAGTTCAAAAAATGACAAGATAACTTAAATGATTACAATGTGTAATTTATTCTAGATTAGATCTCCATTCGACTCCATCTTGCACTAGCTTCAATTGGTCTCATTCACTGCCTCGGTATTGACTTGGGTTTCATTGGTGTTTATGTTGAAGGCATGCCCAAGAGCTCCACCTTGGTTAGTATTGGCAAGTTTTGGGCATTGGTGTCGGTAGTGGTTTGGGTTACCACACTCAAAACAAGCATGCCCATTGGTAATAGCTGGAACTACTTGATTGGCTCTGCTTCCCTGGTCAGCTTGATTACCCAGTGGTCTAGAGCGGCAATAGTTGGCTACATGACCATACCTTCCACAACTAGCACATAGACGGCATGGTATGTTCAGGACATGATGGTAATTGCATGTGCTGCACAAAGGGTTGCTGCCCACATATTGCTTCTTGACCGTGTTCTGAGTCATAGGGGCAACCTGGTTGACTGGGGTGGCTGGATTAACAATAACAAAGTTTTTAGCCTTTCGCTTCTTGTTGTTGTAATAGGGTTCATGCTTGATTTCTTTGGAGGGCTCAGAAGGTGTTGTTGTGTCAGAGACTTTCTTGGCACCCTTTCTTGTCAACGTACCCGCCATCACATGATTATCGGTTAACATGGCGGATAGGCGGATGGCGTCTCTAAGAGTAGTTGGGTTTCTCCCTAGGACGGTATCATGAATTTTTATAGGCAGACCACCGATGTATTTTTCAATACCCTGAGCCAGCGGTGTGACCATGTGAGGTACCAGAAGACTTAGCTCATGGAAACGAGTTGTGTAGGCTAACCTTTCACCACTGTCTTGGGCAAGATCCCAAAACTCAGCCTCCAGTTTCTTTCTTTCATTTCGAGGGCGGAACTCCTCGGTCATGAGTCTCTTAATTTCATCCCATGGCAAAGCTATTGCCACATCTATACCCCGATTCCTTTTTTCACCATTCCACCAAGTGAGCGCCAATTTTTGAAAGACGCCGGTGGCAAAGCGAACACGGAGATTGTTAAGGCAGTCGCTGTTGAGAAAGGTGCTTTCAATGCTCTCAAACCATTGCAAAAGGCCTGTGGCTCCTTCAGTGCCATAGAATTTGGTGGGGTTGCATGTGTTAAAGTGCTTGAAAGTGCATGGGTGTGGGGTGGCACCACTACCACCACCATTAGCACTGCCACTAGTGCCACCATTGTTGTTGTTATTAGCCTAGGTGAGTTGGTTCACAAGCTGAGCGAGAAGAGCAGCAAGGTCATTCTTGTTGTTGTTGGTCTCGTCAGCACGACGGGGAGGCATGCTATAGATTTAAACAAAAACAGGGAGAGATGTAAGAGATTATGAGGGTTTTTCTTGGATTTAAAACAAAGGATAATTAAAATATAAGTATTCATAGGTTTTTCTTGATTTTACGGATGAAATGCTCCTAGATTCTCACCAAGTGTAAGTTAGATGATGTTGAAACTATGATCGGGACGGAAAATCTTTTAGGAACACATGAAAATTTTGAGGAAAAAGGATCGGTGGGTATACAACAGTTTCAAACGTTTGAATGAAATAAACCCAGAAAAAAATGCTATGTCCGATATATATACCCAGCACATTTGGGACTTGCGTACTTACAAGTACGCAAGGTTTAATTCCTGTTCACTTGACAAGTACGCAGAAACCCTTGTGTTTCACAAGTTTCAACTCAAATTATGAAGAATGTCAAGTCAAATAACGAACCGGATAAGAACATTCAATCAAGAGGTTTCAAAAACAATTCAAGGAAGTTAAACACAAATATTTTTGGCTTTTTTTTATTAGACATGAACTGTACACAAACTTAAAATCTTTTTGAGCTTTTCTGAATAACGATATACAAGTATATACACAGAAGCTGTTTTTGTTCAAAGTCATGAGCAGATGATCATATCAGGCTAAAATAGCAAAAATGATACAAGATAAACATCAAAGAATATGGGATCATATCATGGATTACTATTTATTCGTACGTAATAAGCACATAAACAAATAATTCAAGTTGAATATTATAAGATTTGAAACCATAAGCATCTTAGTATCACGTTCTTGTGTGTTAAGGTAATAGTTATAAGTATACAACGTGTACCCCACAGTTATGCTATATGAATTTAAATTTGCACTAACTCAAGGCGTCTAAGATTTTCCCAAAGATTTTCTAAATTTCCAGAATGAAGTTACATCAATTAGCACAGGAAAATCAAACAGAATCCATAAGGATTATCAGGAATCATAAGATTCAGAATCGAGTGATTCATTTGTCTTGGTTTTATATGATTTCTTCAGTGAATATCATAATGATGATTCAGGATAGTGAATATGGTGCTTGAGGATTTAGTTAAGGGGGATCCAACTTTTATCTGGATTTGATTTCAATGAATCAGGAATGATTCAACGGTGAATATATGCTCAACGGTTAATGTCAAGACATATCTTGCTTCAATCTCTCATTGCATACTTGTGAGTATGGGCAGTGAGATGAACCGCAGTAATTGTGCTAATGAATTAACCCGAAACTAGTCTCATAGAAAAATAATTGTGTAACATCCATGACTTTCCGGCTCTATTTTATTTTATTTATTATAATAATAACACTACGTTACCACAATTAATATGGATTCAAATTCCTAATCATACATTTAAATACTATTTCATATATAACATATGTATACATATATTTTCAAACTTATGAATTTTAAACATGTAAATTACATTTTTTTTATAAACGTGATTATATATATAGTCATTTATTTTGAATAAATCAATTATTACAATTTATAATTTCATAAGTAATGGAATTTTTATTAATATTAGAGCATATAATGTTTAAATTCTTATATATATATATATATATATATATATAAACAATTGAAATAAAATAAAATCTAGCCTTGAACCCCTCCTTTAGAACATTTGGACCCCTAACTTGAACCCCTACTCCTAAATTGAACCCTTTCAATTGGTTTTAGACCTTATTCAACAATTTTGAGCTATTTTAACTTTTAAAAAGTCAACAGATCCAAACCCTTGCGATTCACCACTTAAATCGATCAAACCTGAATGCAATGGACTTGCCTTGTGAATCTCGATCGTTTTCCCACCCAATTGATAAGCAAATTTAACTGTTATCAGACAAATTCAAAATTCGAATGCATGTTGACTATTAAGAGTCAAACAGAGCTAAATCCGGAGGCAATCAAGGAACTAAAACACGTCTGAGGTCCCCAAATCACGCGTAGCCATAACTCATATGAATTCAGAACCAAACCACGACCCAATTCATTGTTTACAAGGCGAATTAATTCAAATAGCAATCCCACAGCTGTCACCTTCAAGTCCGAATCATTTTGAGCGTTTCAGACGAAATTAAACATTAAAGATCATTCCCACACCGTCGCATAACCTATTAGAAACTCTCTCAATCCTCGAATGATTCGCATTTCGTCCCAGTGCATCGATCGAGTATCAAGGACACCATCTCTGACCATTTAGCCGTCGGCCCTCGATACACAACCAAAACATGTAATTTCAATGTCAATAGTTTCGTTTTGATCAAAGGAACGAAAGCCCCATGGTTGCATGGTCAATTGGGGATCAATCAGACCGATTTTGGGTTAGGGTTTGGGACGAGTACGTTTTGAGGAAGGAGATGGAGTGGGCGTTGTTGTTTAAAACTAATAGCATCTATTACCTTGTCAAGGCATCTGCCCAGACACACCGGTTAAGACACTTGACTCGTACAGGGGAGGTCGCGGGTTCAAGTCACAGCCCCACACCTTTACCCTTTTTGCGTGTTTCGTATACCTAGAACCCGATCCCCTTCTATTTCTTGATTAACACCATGTGAACCCTACCTTATAACACCATCGGACCACTGGTCCAGTGGTTGGGCGATGGTGCTCACCTAGAACCAACCCGGGTTTGATCCCGGTTCACTGCATTTATTTTAAAACTCGATTTTCACATATAAAATCATCTTATAAAATTTATGTTATAAACTTATGAAACTCAGATCAGTTTTATTACTTTAAATTGATAAGTTTTTAAGAAAAACAACATCTTTTATTATTTTGAGGATAAACTTAATATAACCTTAATTAATCTATATATATATATATTTTAAAACCGTTTGCCTTTTTAAGATTTAAGCATTCCTTTGATTAAATTACCCTCCTTATATAGAATCATTTAAAAAATATTATGTACTTTAATTTTGATTCAATTATGAATTTAATTAGATCATTATCTTTACACTAAAGTTTCATGGAATTCAAACAATAAATAAATAAAAGAGTTTATTTATTTATGCAGTTATTTATTTATTTATTTATTAAGTTATCTATTTATTTGATCAATTATTTATTTATGCAGTTATTTATTTATTAAGTTATCTATTTATTTGATCAATTATTTATTTACTTATGCAAACAAAAGAAAATCATTCAATTACTTTTTCATTTAATCAAAGTATAAATACAATTACTTATCAAAGTTTAAGTTATATTGAATAAGTATAATTTCTTAAACATATATACTATATACACTTCTTTTAAAGGCACACTATTTCAATAATAAATAAATAAATAGATTTTATTTATTTAAATTATTTCTGTAGTATAAATTAAATTAAACCTTAAATCAATTATTATTATTTTAAAATTCATATATACTTTAAAATTACATTTTATATTAAACCCTTATTCAATTACAAACACCAACTCACACACATCTATTACATGAAATAACACAAACACTTTGTACAATTCCACTCATTCGTTCAATTAGACTTTTATTCAATCCCTTTGAACTTAGACTTTTGTGCATAGCATTGACCCAAACTCATATAATTCAACTCTAGGTTAACTTTGTGAGTTACAAGGATCACTTTGCTACCTATTGCTGATACAATCTACAAACAACTTACAAGTGAGTATTACATAGCCCATTTTTCACACTTTTACACTTTTTGGGGTGAAACATGAACTCTATACACACAATTGTTACATTTACACAAACTACACAAACACAAATCCTCTTTACATTCATGTGTGCAAATTTCAGCTTTATGTTTGAGTACTAGTTGTGTTAACTATTTGTGTGCAGTTTATGTGAAATCATTAACTATTCAAGCCGACGGTTAACAATGATAGATCTATTGAGTCTGACAAACCCACCCAGATTGGGGTGATTGTTACCGACAACACAATTTGCATGCTAGTTAAAAAGGTTTTATTGTACTTTGGTTACACAATAGTTGCTCCCCATAAATGCCTTATTTTATCATGTTATGTAAGGATTTGTTTATTCACATCTATACACTATCTATGTACAAACCTATGTATGCTCACCAACTTTTTAGTTGACCTTATTTTATTCATGTTTCAGGTGCTAATGTGTGAGTTTGATCAAGACATGCTACACTTAAGTTTGGACTTAGTTAATTTTAATCCAAGAACAATTTGTATATCATTTATGTACTTTTGAACTTGGTTGTGTTTGATTTGTTTGAAATGAAATTTGATGATTAATATATTGAAATCTAGTCAACCTTGTGCTCATGAACAGTCTACATGTCCCGCCCCGACGTATTCCGCCGTCAGTTGGGGTGTGACAGATTGGTATTAGAGCCTTTGTTATAGGGAATTAGGTTATTAGACACTCTTGACCTAGAATATAACCTTAGGACACCCATACTATGTCATGCTATTACATGTTACATGATTACTTCTTATGTAAATGTTTTACATGTTATACTAAGTAATTACACTACATGATACAATACATAATGACTTTTGTGCCACACTACTTGATAACTCTTGTGCTTACACTCATTACTATCTACATGCTACCTATGTGTTTCATTAACTATTATCCTAAGTTTAACACACACACATACACACCAAACTCTTCATACATCTTTAGACTCACATACATAATACCACCACCTCTTGTGAACAAAAATTTAAACTTTTGGTCCTAATGTCCATCAATGATAAACTACGAAGCCCATATATCCTCCAAGAAGAAGAAGAAGCCCACTGAAATGCATAAACCTTACTTTCGGGCCTCAAAGCCCAGTCCACAACAATTCTCATAATAACCATGAGCTCAACAATAGTGCTATTAATAAATGATGGCTGGAAGAGTGTGTAGGCCCATGAGGGATTCTGACTAAGGAAAGACAGGGTACTTAAGTGTGTCCTAGTGACCTACCCCTCTTTCCTGGGAATCCTCCTCAGGGATGCATTGCTTATAGGTCAATTGTATTTCTAAAATACTATGGTGAAGGCTCGGTGTTATGACTAGTCAAACTCTAAACCTATGAGAACTCCTATGTCTAACACTCAATATTTCATTATCACTTACAACCTTTTATACATGGACTCATACTCTCCTTCCTCCCCGGTTTACCGTCCTGGAGCAGAGTCTGATGGGGAAGAAGACATCGAGACACCCGTGTATTGGTCACCAACACCCGCAGCTGCTAGACCAAGGTTTGATGTGAGGGCAGATTGGATTAGGAACACTGGCCCAAGACTTCGAACATCTGGATGAGGAACCCGTATCAGACGCCCCATCTCCACAATCAGTTACCACCCCTACTAAGAGACCCATATCTAATGCCTGACCCGTACCATCCTAACCCTTAGGTAAGGCATACCACGGCACCCACTAGTGTTTTAGGAATTCCAACCAATGACATTCACCAATATGTAAGGACCTCAGAATTTGAGAGGCAAAGGATGGAGCAGGGGGTAATGCACGACTTGCAAGGACAAAGAATGGATAGCCTAGCAAACCAATTAGGGTACCAAAAGGAGTTAATCTCCATTCTTGAAAAAAGAAATACTGGAGCATCGCACGGAGACAGCTAAAGCTAAAGCCAGATCGGCTACCCGAGTGACCATAGCAGTGCTCGTCTTGGAATTATTCTCCTTCTAGTGGAAAGCTACAAGAGATGTTAACAAAAATTATTTTCCATTATTTATTGTCTTTAAATTTTCAGTTTGAGAACCATTTCCCTATGTTTTAAGTAATGTTTAACATTTCAGCATTTAATCAATTTTATATATTCCAACTCTAAAGTTATTATTCATTGATTTGACACGTTGAGTGTGAATGACACCCATCATATTTTCATCAAAATTCTCCAAGTATCATTCACCATAATTTAGTACACTACCGGCAATCTCCTTCATAAACAAATCATCTTATTATTTGATTTAAACAACCTCGTTATTTTGTTCAAACAAAACGTTATCAAACTTTTAGATAGTATCAGAAATATGAATTTTCTATAAACATTTTCGTCTTGTGAGAAAACTCAATGCAACCTGTTTTATAAAAGCATCATTTCAAATTGATAAATAAGTATGATTTTCCTCATTAAAGTAATTATTTCTAAAACCTGGCTAAATTGATGTACAACTACTTGATTAGCTAATAATTTCTCTTAAAAATATTCTCCTTATAATAATTGAAAATTTAAAAAGTTTTTCCTATAAACTGTCTATTTATTTAAATTATGTAACTCAATGGGTTCACTACTTTATATATCTACAACCAAGAACAATTTACCACTTTCTATTTTCAAACAAAGATCAGTATTTGTAAACACATTTCCCTGAATGTTTTCAGAACCTCCTCGTTATCTTTCACTTACCACTTCAAGAGACGACCCATTTTGCGTAAACGTTAACCATCCCTAAAAACCTCAACGAGATTTAAAGAGCTAGAACCTAACTACCACATCCTACACGAACATAAACCAACACGCTGCTCCGCAACACCTGATCACATGCAAAACTCGTTAGTATATGTCACACAAAATTCAATAACTTGCATATGCACGTTCACAAGATACACATCACGATCACATAATACATGAAACTAGTTTATTTGCAAATCACAATTTACTAGATTGATCACATAACACATGAGACCAGTTTATTTGCAAAATACATGATACATAACGATTGTTTGTTTGATACATAATAATAGATTGACCACATTAAACATGAAACTCATTTGGTTACAAAGTGCATGATACTAAATTGTTAACATTATACATGAAATTCATTTCTGACCATGTACATGATGCTATGTTGTTCACATTACACATAAAACCTAGTCGATTACAAGCTACATGACGCTAGACCATACATGAAACTTGAGTGCTACATTATACACGAAACTTAGTTACTTACAATTGTTGTGATTGATTGATCACATTACACACAAATAATGGTCTTACACTTTGTTCACCAAAGTTGTAAGCTATAACACATCGAAACTACTCGGGGTTTGACGTATTCTTGTTCAAACCCGAGGAAGCTGTAACACATTAAGACAACTCGGTGCTTGAGGTATCCTTGTTCAAACACGAGCAAACTATGGGACTTTAAGTTTTACTACCTTATTATGCTTTAGTTGCTAACTGACCTGCTTAAGGACATAGTTACTTTTTAGCAACTTTTATGTGAAAACAATAGACATGAACGGAGTGAAATTGTGCCCCTCTTGACCCGCACACAACGGAATGATCTATACGGACCATGCGATGATTTGAGTAATTACGGGTGCACACGGAATTATAAAAATCAGCGCATGGAAAACATAGTAAATTTTGTCGTGTGTTGTGACCTAAAACTTATCCTGACATGTAACAACGAAACTGATGTGATATGACAAAGGCATGGTGGATACGCCGATGGTACTTCCTATATATAAGTGCCCTATCATATTATCAGAAGTAGTGTTGTTCGTGTCACGTGAATTTTTGACCCAGACTAATGTTTGTGAAATCTTTTACCCACTGACAACTCCTGAGCATATTAGGCTACACCCTAATCAAACCCTAATCATCAATTTCCCATCAAATCCATTGCAAGTAATGCATCTCACCCTTAGGAGCTAGATTATTATTGAACAGATTACCCCCTTAATCATCTTCAAACTAAACCACTGCCATCATTCGTGCCTGACCTTGAGAACCCAAACCCACCTTCTTGCTGAATTAGTAACCTCCACTAATTCAATTTCGGGACGAATTCCCTCAACTTGGGGATACTGTAACATCCATGACTTTCCGGCTCAATTTTATTTTATTTATTACAATAATAACACTACGTTACCACAATTAATATAGATTCAAATTCCTAATCATACATTTAAGTACTATTTCATATATAACATATGTATACATATATTTTCAAACTTATGAATTTTAATCATGTAAATTACATTTTTTTTATAAACGTGATTATATATATAGTCATTTATTTTGAATAAATCAATTATTACAATTTATAATTTCATAAGTAATGGAATTTTTATTAATAATAGAGCATATAATGTTTAGATTCTTATATATATATATATATATATATATATATATATATATATATATATTAAACAATTGAAATAAAATAAAATCTAGCCTTGAACCCCTCCTTTTGAACATTTGGACCCCTAACTTGAACCCCTACTCCTAAATTGAACCCTTTCAATTGGTTTTTGACCTCATTCAACAATTTTGAGCTATTTTGACTTTTAAAAAGTCAACAGATCCAAACCCTTGCGATTCACCACTTAAATCGATCAAACCTGAATGCAATGGACTTTCCTTGTGAATCTCGATCGTTTTCCCACCCAATTGATAAGCAAATCTAACTGTTATCAGACAAATTCAAAATTCGAATGCATTTTGACTATTCAGAGTCAAACAGAGCTAAATTCGGAGGCAATCAAGGAACTAAAACACGTCTGAGGTCCTCAAATCACGCGTAGCCATAACTCATATGAATTCAGAACCAAACCACGACCCAATTCATTGTTTACAAGGCGAATTAATTCAAATAGCAATCCCACAGCTGTCACCTTCAAGTCCGAATCATTTTGAGCGTTTCAGACAAAATTAAACGTTAAAGATCATTCCCACACCTTCGCATAACCTATTAGAAACTCTCCCAATCCTCGAATGATTCACATTTCGTCCCAGTGCATCGATCGAGTATCAAGGACACCATCTCTGACCATTTAGCCGTCGGCCCTCGATACATAACCAAAACAGGTAATTTCAATGTCAATAGTTTTGTTTTGATCAAAGGAATGAAAGCCCCATGGTTGCATGGTCAATTGGGGATCAATCAGACCGATTTGGTTGGGACGGGTACGTTTTGATGAAGGAGATGGAGTGGGCGTTGTTGTTTAAAACTAATCGCATCTATTACCTTGTCAAGGCATCTTCCCAGACACACCGGTTAAGACACTTGACTCGTACAGGGGAGGTCGCGGGTTCAAGTCACAGCCCCGCACCTTTACCCTTTTTGCGTGTTTCGTATACCTAGAACCCGGTCCCCTTCTATTTCTTGATTAACACCATGTGAACCTGACCTTATAACACTATCGGACCATTGGTCCAGTGGTTGGGCGATGGTGATCACCCAGAACCAACCCGGGTTCGATCTCGGTTCACTGCATTTATTTTAAAACTCGATTTTCACATATAAAATCATCTTATAAAATTTATGTTATAAACTTATGAAACTCAGATTAGTTTTTTTACTTTAAATTGATAAGTTTTTAAGAAAAACAACATCTTTTATTATTTTGAGGATAAACTTAATATAACCTTAATTAATCTATATATATATTTTTTTTTAAATCCGTTTGCCTTTTTAAGATTTAAACATTCCTTTGATTAAATTACCATCCTTATATAGAATCATTTAAAACATATTATGTACTTTAATTTTGATTCAATTATGAATTTAATTAGATCATTATCTTTACATTAAATTTTCATGAAATTCAAACAATAAATAAATAAAAGAGTTTATTTGTTTATGCAGTTATTTATTTATTAAGTTATCTATTTCTTTGATCAATTATTTATTTACTTATGCAAACAAAAGAAAACCATTCAATTACTTTTTCATTTAATCAAAGTATAAATACAATTACTTATCAAAGTATAAGTTATATTGAATAAGCATAATTTCTTAAACATATATACTATATACACTTCTTTTAAAGACACGCTATTTCAATAATAAATAAATAAATAGATTTTATTTATTAAAATTATTTCTCTAGTATAAATTAAATTAAACCTTAAATCAATTATTATTATTTTAAAATTCATATATACTTTAAAATTACATTTTATATTAAACCCTTATTCAATTACAAACACCAACTCACACACATCCATTACATAAAATAACACAAACACTTTGTACAATTCCACTCATTCGTTCAATTAGACTTTTATTCAATCCCTTTGAACATAGACTTTTGTGCATAGCATTGACCCAAACTCATATAATTCAACTCTTGGTTAACTTTGTGAGTTACAAGGATCACTTTGCTACCTATTGTCGATACAATCTACAAACAACTTACAAGTGAGTATTACATAGCCCATTTTTCACACTTTTACACTTTTTAGGGTGAAACATGAACTCTATACACACAATTGTTACATTTACATAAACTACACAAACACAAATCCTCTTTACATTCATGTGTGCAAATTTCAGCTTTATGTTTGAGTACTAGTTGTGTTAACTATTTGTGTGCAGTTTATGTGAAATCATTAACTATTCAAGCCGACGGTTAACAATGATAGATCTATTGAGTCTGACAAACCCACCCAGATTGGGGTGATTGTTACCGACAACACAATTTGCATGCTAATTAAAAAGGTTTTATTGTACTTTGGTTACACAATAGTTGCTCCCCATAAATGCCTTATTTTATCATGTTATGTAAGGATTTGTTTATTCACATCTATACACTATCTATGTACAAACCTATGTATGCTCACCAACTTTTTAGTTGACCTTATTTTATTCATGTTTCAGGTGCTAATGTGTGAGTTTGATCAAGACATGCTACACTTAAGTTTGGACTTAGTTAATTTTAATCCAAGAACAATTTGTATATCATTTATGTACTTTTGAACTTGGTTGTGTTTGATTTGTTTGAAATGAAATTTGATGATTAATATATTGAAATCTAGTCAACCTTGTGCTCATGAACAGTCTACATGTCCCGCCCCGACGTATTCCGCCGTCGGTTGGGGTGTGACAAATTTCCAAAATCTTACATCCTATATTTGATAGTGATCTTTTGCATTCTTTTACACACACACTAGCAAACATGTGTTCAAATCACAGTTGTAGTATTGACTTAATTTCCACACTACTAATGATTTAAAGACGCTTATAGCCTACTGACAATTCAAATTAGTTGTAAATAAGCAGATTAAAAACATAAACAATTTAAGCAATCAAGTAAGCATGACGCAATCATTTACCATATGTGCAATCTAAGACGTTTAGATCATTTCCGATGTACTATCATTTCCTTTTTTCTTCAAATGACCTTAAAATTTTCTGGTTTTCTATTTTGTTTGGATTTTTCTAAAATGGTTTGAAAATTAAAAGAACTATATAGAAAACATTTTAAAAGAAATAAAATTTAACTTTCATGAATTGAATTGATTTTGAAAACAAAATTTTTCACTCTGGATTGAACATTCCTATCATGTTGATAAGATGTTCAAAACGAGTTCGATCAAATGCCTTAGTGGTCAGCAAAGTTGTCATTCGTGTGAACCTTTACAAGTTCAATGAGATGTTTTTCAGCACAGTCACGGATGAAATCATGGCGAATTTCAATATGTTTAGTTTTGGAATGTTTCACCGGGTTGTTTATGATGGACATGGTGGCATTGTTGTCAATGAATAGTGGAGTTCCAGTGAAGTTTAAGTCGTAGTCTCTCAATTGTTGCTGAATCCATAATATTTGAGAACAACCGCTCGCTGCAGCAATGTTCTCTACTTCAAATGTTGAGACAGAAACCGTTGACTGCTTCTTGCACTGCCAGGAAACCAGCCTGTCTCCCAAGAATTGACATCCACATGAAGTTGATTTTCTATCAAGGTTACAACCGCCATAGTCTGAATATGTGTAGGCTTTGAGGTCAAATGACTGCTGCTTTGAGTACCAAAGACCCAATCAGGGTTTCCCTTTCAAGTATCTGAAGATCCTCTTAACAACTATTAGATGAGACTCCTTCGGTTGTGACTGAAACATTGAGCACAAGCATACAACAAACATTATGTCGGGCCTTGAAGCTGTGTGATACATAAGAGATTCGATTATCCAATGGTACAGTTTGCAATCCACATCCTTTCCATCTTTGTCTGGATGCAGACCGTGATTGACTGGGATAGGTGTGCCATAGGTACTGCTATCATTCATCTTGTATTTTGACAAGATGTCATGCACATACTTAGTTTGATGTAGATAAATGTCATCCTCCTTTTGACTGACTTGCAGACCCAGAAAGAAAGACAGTTCACCCATGTTGCTCATTTCAAACTTGGACTTCATCACCTGTTCAAATTCCCTACACATCTCTTCATTTGTAGACCCAAAGATAATGCCGTCGACTTAAACTTGTACGAGTAGAATATAACCTCCTGCTTTCTGAATGAAGAGGGTAGAGTCAGTCCACGATCGAAACCATTGGACAGTAGATGTTTTGATAAAGTCTCATACCATGCCCGAGGTACTTGATGAAGACCATAAAGTGCTTTTTCGCGGATCTTCAACGCCGGGTGGTTGAGTGACATAGACCTCTTCATGAACTTTTCACATCAAGTTGATAGACCTTAAAGCCGACAAAGGAGGCATAAGCCAGAAACAGTCGAATGGCCTCAAGTCTAGCAACCGGGGCATATAATTTGGTGTAATCCAAGCCCTTTTGTTGATAAAAACTCTGAACAACCAACCTTGCTTTATTCTTCACTACGACATGTTGATCATCCGTTTTGCATTTGAACACCCATCTGGTTCCAATTGGTTGTACGCCTCTTGGCAAGTCAACTAAATCCCACACATGTAACTTTTGGAATTGAGACAGTTCATCTTGCATTTCCTCAATCCAGCAGTTGTCAGCGAGAGCCTCTTTCACATTCTTTGGCTCCAATTTGGATACGAATGCAGCATGCAAGCATGTTTCCATGATACCAGTGTCAAGTATCTCAGCGTACAAGTTGGTGTTCTCATCAATGGTTCTATGACGAGTTTGAACACCGGCATGAGGATCACCAATAATGTTGTCAATTGGATGATTCTTATGCACTCTCGTCTCTGGTACATGCGGTTCCTGGATGTTTGTGTCTAGATTCGTGCTCAACGCCCCCATATCCTGTGTTCCAGAAGAAGAAGATTCAATGTTGATTGGATCAGCTGGAGCTTCATTTCCTACACGAGTGTTAGGATTAGCTGGAGCGTCATCTCCATCAACATGAGCAACTTCAACGTCATCGCTACCATTAGTTCCGGATGCAGATGCAACATTGGAATCCGGATTTACAATAGGTACGGTTGCACGAGTTGAGAAATTGGAGTTATCACCGCCTGTAACATCCATGATTTTTCCGGCCAAATTTTTACTTTTTTATTATTATTTATTTATTTCACAACCCATTTCGATTCTGTACCGGTTCAACACAATATTTCACATTATACACTATTTTAAACATGTATCAATTTAACGTTTCAACTTAGCTTATACATAGTACTTCCTATTAAATATATAACATGTGCATGTATAATTATATAAGATGTATATATGTATATATATATATATATATAACTTGCTTAAATCAAAATAAAACTTATAAAGTTTTAATCATGTAAGTACACCTTTTTATATAAATGTAAATGTATTTATTTACGGATAAATAAATAAACATATGTGTATATATTTTTAATAGATAATCCATTTACAAAGTTTGTTATTTATCTCTTTATAAAATATTTATAATTAAATAAATAATAAATTAGATTTTTATAAAACAAAATGATTTAAAACAAATAACATTAGTCTTGAACCTTTTGATTCAAAGAAACACCCCCTTCTAAACATTAGAACCCTTAACATTTGGACTTCTTAATGTGAAACCCCCACCTTTGAAAATGGACCATTTGATCCCAATTTTGACCCAAAACATCACCTTGACCCATTTTGACTTTCAGAAAGTCAAACAGGCTAAGAACCGTACAAATCCAATGACCTACTTGATCAATTACCACTGATATGGACCTTCCTTACTTACCAATTCGAGTATCGATTGATTTCAAGCCTTAATGCCAACCTAATTCAATCAAAACACACGGTCTAATTCAAATACAACCGAATTTGACTCAGCAGAGTCAAATCAAACTAATTCAGGAATGAATCCGCGAGATTGACACACGTTTTGGATTGCAAACTTTATGAAGACTAATTTCACATGAATCTGGACCCTAAACATGACCTAATTCACCCCCAAATTGATTCAATTCACACGCAAAACTCTCTGACAGCTATCATCCTCTAATTATAATCGAATAGTATGATTTGGATGGAATTAAACAAATTAAATCGCTTACACATCTTCGCCTACCTACACACAAACTCTCTGAACGCTCATTCGTCTCTCATCCCATCTCTGCCTCCCGATCTAGAGCCAAGAACATCGTAACTGAACTCGCAACCATCAGCCTTCAATGCTCAACCATACCAGGTAAGGTTTACATCGTTCGATTCGCTTATGCCTCTGTATCGAAAGCCCCATATGAATTTGTGAAAACAGGAAGCAATCGAACCGATTATTATTCTAGGGTTCATGTTCCTGGTTAACACGAATCTGATTCGGGACTTGATCCACGTTCACTATTTAAATAAACAGGATCCTACACAACCAACGAAACCACTAGGCTCGGCTGGTAAGTCATTGCATCACGGGCCAAGTGGCGTGGGTTCGAAACCCACAACCCGCACATCCAGTCCCTTTTTGCGCGCCCCTTAACACCCAGACCCGGTTTCCTTTTCGTTTCAGATTAATAGTATTACAGACCGGATAAATTTACGTGGGCTAGTCCCCTAGTTTGGTGGTAACTCATACAGCCTTCATAGAACCCACCCGGGTTCAAACCGGGTGGCGTTCTCTAATTTTTATTATACCTTTTGTGACACCCGACAAATTTCGGTTAACACTGTTAACTCAAACTCCGTTATCTCACACGAACTCAGTTAGTCCAGTTAACTCTGTTACAAATCTTAGGGACTTATTCTATCAATAATTAAACTAAAACCACAGAGACTAGTTATGTAATTACTCAAATGCAAATCTGTTGACTTGAAAAGTCAACATTGATTGAGAATTGTTCTTGTTGACTTCTAAAAGTCAAATCCGTAGCCTCTTTGATCCAAATTCACGAGTTATAACTAATATTAGTCCAAATCTGTAACTGAAATGTACGTTGATGTCATAAACGTTCATATTTGAGTCAATTAACATCACCATTACGCGTAATTAATCTCATTATTGGATGTTAAAGCCATAACCATCGACACTCATCACGTATCCATCAAATTCGACCATTTGGAGTATTACCCTAGCAATCAAACTCTCCAAGAACCTTAATCACATCCCACAGAGCCTGTTACATCATCTAATTCGATCGGAATTGAATCTGTTGTCGCCGGAGATCAAACTAGTCGAGGTCGGAACACGTCCTAGCCGAACTCTATCAATCCACACTCCATTCTGGTAATCAATCATCTCCTCAGCTTCGTTTTCATCCATAGATTGTAAGCCCTTTGATAATTGGCGCTTACAACACCGAATTAAACACAAACAGATTCTAGGGTTCATCGTATGAACTTGGTAATCGAATCCTAACCTAGACTCTGTTTCAATTCAATTAAGTTACATGAAAAGCTTCGAAATCTTCTAACCTTCGAAAGCCCCATGATTCTATAAACAAAAACAATCCAATTTTGTGAAATTGATTCATAGTAAACCTAGGGTTTACGGGTTCTTAATCGATTCAAAATCTAATCCCAATCAACATGATAATCAGATCAAACCATGCTGCTAGGTTTGCCAAACACTGATGTTTAAAAACCCTAAACTCTTTTGATCAATCAAACAACATACGATGGAGATTTGATTTGGGATTTTAATTTGGGAAGAACCGGAGTCGTGCTTAAGGACTTTAAACGTGTGGGAATAGGATTTGTTCATAATTGTATCCCAGATTAGTTGGTTAAGTTGTTGGACTTGTACACAGGAGACCCAGGTTCGAATCTTGTCTCCTGTAATCTTTTTTTTAGGAGCTTTTCCTTGGTTTACTTTTTATAAAACAAATCCCTATATTATTATAATAATATATAAATACGTTTTGATACAAGAAAACACTCGTATTCTCGAGATTGAATTTATAAGCCATTTTTAATATTATTTCTTACATTTAAAATAATATATTTACATTATTTTTAAACCCCTGACTCTGAATAAAATAATATATTTATATTATTTTCAACCCGTAACTCCAATTAAAAATAATATATTTATATATTATTTTCGCCACGTTTATAAACATTATGTAACATTTCAAACTAATAAATAATGTATTAATTTATATTATTACCCACGTTGTTATGATCCGAATAAGAATAATAGTTTTATTATTTTTGTCACACAAATAATTATCATGTTATTTCTCTAAGTTTAAAATGGTATAATAACTTATATTATTTTCCTAAACCATTATTAAATGGTACAAACGCACGAATTTTTTTATTAAATATTATTATTCGTATTAGAGCCGTTTGACATGAAAAGTATTTATCTTAATTAGTATATTAAGAAATCCCGATTCGCGTAGACAAGCCCGTCTACTCATTGATCCTAAGTATGTTTTAGGACGTTCAAATCTTCCGGGTCATCGTCACAAAGATCCCATTGTATCCCTAACTATTATGCTTATAATTTTAGGGCATACGTAAACAGTTCACAGGAAAACTCTTGTGTTTCCTACTTGCATCCTTGTGTGGTGCTATCTACTCGTACACAACTCAGATGAGTTTCACGATCCCTTTTTACTTGTTTTACTATTGGGGGAGAAACATGCTTACACACAAACATATTTTACTTGTTTTCCTGTTGAGGAGAAACAAACATGAACACCAACTATCATACTTTTACTTGTTTTCCTCGTGGGGGAGAAACAGGTACACAGACAAACATTATGTTACATGTTTTTCCCGTTGGGGGAGAAAACATGACACAACTATTTTAGATTATTGTAATTCATATGTTATTACTGTTGAGGCTAAGCGTGACACACTATCACAGAAAGTCCTCATCATACATCAAACCGTTAATATGGATCTTAGCGAGGTAATGTTTAGTAGTACTACTGGGTTTGACAAGCCCCACCCGCATTAGTCACGCTAACTCGATTAGAGGTCGAACGGGTAAAATGTTAGTCTACTCACATTTGCCAGAGTTGATAGACCTGGCAGGAGGCATACAAACACAAACAGTCAGCTTCGGTTGCGAGCGCTTTAGTAAGACATGAGCATAGGCTAGCTACCTATAGATATGCATATTGAATGTACACAATCTAGCAAACACTCTCTTATTGCAAACTTGAAACTTGTGAACTCACCAACCTCGTGTTGACACTTATTCTTACATGTTTCTCAGGTCAATTTGGCACAGGTTGCGCACTTAGGACATGCATGGAGTCCTACTGTCATATCATTCATTTCGAATATTTTAAACAGTTTATTTAATTACATTAATTGACGCTCGTTGCATGTAATTATTTTTTACTTCATTTTAACGTTTACGCTTCCGCATTAACTCTGAACTTTTATGTTATGACATTTCAAGTCCCATATAGTGTCGTTTGATGTAACTAATGACTGAGATCCTGGTGTGTCACCTTCCAAACGGTAAAACTCCGTTAGTCGAAATTGGGGGTGTGACAGATTGGTATCAGAGCCATTGGTTATAGAGAACTAGGATCGCATACTAGACTATAACATCACACATTAGTTACACGGCACAGACACTTATACCTGATACATATAGCACCTGTACGTATGTTGCAGTACAGGCATGTTAATACCATCCGTATCACCCTCAGTTGGCAAGGGACATATCATTTGCATTGCATCATCATTCCCAGTGGAAACACTCGAGGGATCATCAGAACAGCATCCACTCCCGTCCGAGGGCAACGAGACGGAGCCTTCGGATGAGTCACTTACATCACCATCACCCGTTGGGTATGGTGGGCTTTCTCAGGTCCATGTTATGGATGACACTCAGCACTAGCACATATCTCTCTGGGAGTTGGGATCGTCTGAGGTGAGTCCCTACTGTACCTACTAGCAACAAAACGCCGAGTGAAGGCAGACCATTGCACGCATTATTGCTGAACCCATTAACACGTAGATGTTATCACTTTTCCGAGCCATGGGCTCGCTTCTTTGGTCAATATTCTGTTGAGAATAGATTGACCACAAAGTTGAGAACGCATATTCAAACCTTATCTTGACTCAGTTGAAAGGACGGCTACTTTGCTGCTTCCTATAACTTGTATTCATGACATAGTTTCATTTCTCGAAGTCGCATTTCATGTACATGTTTGTTCCATGTTCTCATCTACAATCCGCTGGATTGGACTCTTGTATTGTGTTTCAACTCGAGTGAATACTCGAATCAAACCATTCTCGACTACTCATCCGGATATTAGTTCTAATTGATCAAAGTATAGTTGATGACTAACCTTTTCGATGACTTATCATATCTAACAACACTCTGTACACAGCAATACATGCTAAGGGACGTTATGACACAGGACAGGGAGAACTAGGATGAGCATGCAAAGCAAATTATCATTTCGTGTGCACACGTAATAGTAATTTGAGGTGCATGTAAGTCCTGGAGAAACCTAGTGTGTGGATATATGGTCCTAATTAGTGACTTACAGACTTAAGTTTCACTGACTATAGAAATTCTTGTATCCTGCTCAGCAACTAGTTGGTATTGTTAAACCTGTTCAACAGTTGATAGACGCGACTATCAGGTTGAAGATGTTTACGGACACACTGAACTATCCTTAATGGAATTCATCATTCTATCTAAATCATGTAGGAGTCTTAGTGAAATTAAGACTCTCATCCAAACGTGATCATAGAACCCAACTCGATTAAAACTCTGGTAGAACCTCATGGCAAACCCATCGACTCCAACTATGTAAGCGGAATTGGAAGAATTATTTCCTGCTAACACGTTATTCCTTACACTCTAACATTAAATCTCATTTGACCCTATTGTCTTATTCGGTGACTAATCCTTAATCTAATTCGAATTATACCCCAGCATATTCAATCATGTAAAAATGACATTAGAAAACAAGGATTTAATCTAACCAACCCCATCAACATCAACGTAGGTTTAAGTCTACTAAGATTTGTCACACCCCCAATTTCAACTAACGGAGTATTACCGTTTTGGGAAGTGACAAACCAGGATCTCAGACACTAGTTACATTGAACGACTCTACATGGGACTCAAAATGAAAATATCTTTTAAATCAGAGTATCAATGCGGAAGCGTAAAGAAAGTAAATGCGTAAAATACACGCGCCCAAAACCAAAGTCCAAAAGTCTCAAAAGTCCAAACCAAACAAAGTACAATAAAATAATTCAACCAAACATAAATAGACACAAAGCAAAGCAGTTGAATCCCATGCATGCCCTAACGTGCACCTGTGTCTTAGCTTAGCGTCCTGAGAAAACATGTAAGAAAAAGTGTCAACACAAGGTTGGTGAGTTCACAGGTTTCAAATAAATAAGTAAGCGTTACCAGATTTATGATCATTCAATATGTATCTATAGGTAGCTAACCCTATGTTCATGTTTTAGCTCAAGTGCTCGCAACCGAAACTGACTGTTTGTTTATTGCCTCCTGCCAGGTTCTATCAATACTGGCCATGTGAATAGGCTAACATTTCACCCGTTCGATATCCAATCGAGTTAGCACGACTAACGCGGGTGGGATTTGTCAAACCCAGTAGTACTACTAAACATTACCTCGATAAGATCCATATTAACGGTTCGAAATAAAATGAGGACTTTCTGTGATAGCATGTTACACTTAGCTTTAACATTGATAGCATATGAAATACAAAATCTACAAAATCAGTTTAAGCATGTTTTCTCCCCCAAGTTAAAAGCAGTAAAAAGGGGCCGTGAAAACTCACCTGCTTGGCGTTGAAGGTAGTTCACACTAGAAGTAAGTTTGGAACCACGAGTGTAAGTCTCAAAAGACCTACGAATTTCCTAGAATTATAAATATATAAATTAGGAACGATAAAGGGAATTGTGACCGTGACAAGGAAAGAACGTCTTAAAGAACCGCTCTAACAAACGAGAGTGGACGAACGTGTCCACGGGTTTAGGAATTACTTTACGCGACGAACGACGTAAATAATAATATATATATATATATATATATATACGAGTGGTTAACATAACTAATTATTATTTAGTCTTGATTGGTTCACGGTGTTATATAAAAAATGATTTGAAATAATATAAATATATATTATTTAATAATACGAGTCACCATTCGAAAATAATATAAACATATTATTTTACACGCGTTTACGGGTTAAAATAATATAAATGTATTATTTTTTTACTTATTAATAATAAAAGTGCACAATTTATAAAAATAGTTATAATTTATAAAAATAAACAAAATATTTAAATCCCGAGCCTATGGGTTGTTTTCCGGTTTAAAACCCATTTATATAATGATATAATATTAAAAGATTTGATTTTTATTAATTTAATATTCCATAAAATTGTTTAAAAAAAGAATGTGGGAGCCCGGCCTCGAACCCGGGTCTCTCCCACACAGACACATCGCTTTAACCAGTCCGGCCGCTAGGCTATCGCAACAAAACTCAGATCGAAACCCTTTTGATCAGCAATTTTCGAGAGTCCTTCCCCCTACCCAGTCGTGACTGGTTCCAGTTCGATACCCGTGAATTTGATCGCGATTTAACAATGAAGCTTAGGGGTTTTGATTATTGAGTCATTGCGATTCGGAGTGTATGATTAATTGTAAAAATTTACAAGTTTCAAATCGTTCAATTATGTTTTTAAGAATCGAACCCTAGAACAAGAACTCAGAATCAAATTGATCGAATTCGATATTTATTTGGGTTAAATTCATAGGGCTTTTACTAAACGAGGAATTGCGAATCTGATCATGCAGTTTAATTTGATTAATACAGTGCCTAATATTGAAAGCCCCAAATTGAATAAGAACAAACCCTAGATTATGGATTGAGTTCAATTAGATGATATAAGCCCTGGTTTTCATAGGGCTTTCCATCTAGGCGTGAAAACGAAACTACAGAAGTGTTTAGTTACCACAGTGATGCTCGAATTGATGGTGTTCGATCGGAGCCGATGCCGACTGTGACTGTGACTGTCGTGGTCTCCGGCGACGTCTGCTGCTTCTCCGACCAATTTGGATTGTGCTAAAGCTTCAGAGAGGATCACCGAGTGTGTGCAGCATATCAATTTGTGAACACAATACAAGCATTCGCTCAATTTGATGTGTAAACGACGGGGGTCGACGGTTACGAGGTTGATGGCCATTATTGATGTTAATTCGGTAAATTAACAAAGATTGAATGTACAATGATGGTCGTGATTAACATTGGAGTCGATTTCGGTTATGAATTCCAACAGACATGATCAAGATATTCGGGTTTGAGTCACATTTGTTGCGGGTTTGACTTCTAAAAAGTCAACAGAATCGATTTTCTTTGATTTGACTTACGGAAGTCAACAAATCAGGTTTTGCATATTTGTAAGACAAACCCCTATAGTTTTGATATTAAATACTAACAGAATCGGTCCCTGGGGTTTGAATTTAACTGGATTAACTAACTGTGTTAGGTTTTTAACATAAATTTAACGGAATTTACTAACTGAGTTAACCCGAAAAGTCGGGTTGTCACATCATTCCCTAGTTGGAAGAATTTTCGTCCCGAAAATTAAAATAACTAAAAAAAAATTTCTGGGGTTTCACATCATTCCCTAGTTGAAAGAATTTCCGTCCCGAAAATTAAATAGTACCTTAGGAATTTGACACGGGGTGCTTGAACAGATTAGGATATTTGCGCATCATCTGATCCTCCCGCTCCCAAGTGAATTCTGGTCCGCGTTTCGAGTTCCAACGGACTCGAACAATAGGGATCTTACTGTGCTTTAACGATTTGACTTCCCTTTCCATAATTTCCACAGGTTCTTCGATGAAGCGTAACTGTTCATCAACGTGTAGTTCCTCCAGAGGAACTGCGAGTGATTTGTCTGCCAGGCATTTCTTTAAATTTGAGACGTGAAAGACGTTGTGTACACCACTAAGTCTTTCAGGTAGGTCCTGTTGATACGCGACTGATCCAATTCTCTTCATTATTTTGAATGGTCCAACATAACGAGGATTCAGTTTTCCTCGTTTCCCGAAACGAATGACACCTTTCCAAGGTGAGACTTTGAGTAAGACCATGTCACCTTTTTGAAATTCCAAAGGTTTACGACGCTTGTCGGCATAGCTCTTTTGACGATCACGAGCTGCCGCCATACGGTTTCTAATTTGAACGATCTTTTCGGAAGTTTCAAATACAAGTTCAGGACCTGTGAGTTGGCTATCTCCAACCACGGTCCAACAAATGGGAGAACGGCATTTCCGTCCATAAAGTGCTTCAAATGGAGCTGCCTTGATGCTAGTGTGATAACTGTTGTTGTAGGAGAACTCCACCAATGGTAGGTGAGACTCCCAAGTGTTACCGAAATCGATCACACAAGCTCGTAGCATGTCCTCCAGAGTTTGGATAGTACGTTCTGTTTGACCATCGGTTTGAGGATGGTAAGCTGTGCTCATATCTAGACGCGTGCCTAAGGCCTTATGTAACGACTGCCGGAAACGAGAAGTGAATCGTGCATCACGATCAGAAATAATGGAGATTGGCACTCCGTGTCAAGAGACTACTTCTTTCAAGTATATTCGAGTGAGTTTATCCATTTTGTCGGTTTCTTTGATTGCTAGAAAGTGAGCAGATTTTGTTAGTCGATCAACAATTACCCATATAGTATCACATCCGGTAGGGGTTCGGGGTAATTTGGTGATGAAGTCCATAGATATTTGTTCCCATTTCCACATGGGAATTTCTGGTTGTTGCAGGAGACCGGATGGTTTTTGATATTCAACTTTGACCTTCGCGCAGGTCAGACACTTACTAACATAAGTGGCTATATCGGCCTTCATCTTCGGCCACCAATATAGTACTTTTAGATCATGGTACATTTTATCGGAACCCGGATGAATGGAGTAACGAGATTTATGAGCTTCATCCATGATTAGTTCCCTTAAATTTCCGAACACTGGAATCCATATCCGTTCGACAAAGTAACGAATTCCGTCAGATTTTACTTCAAGTTGTGCTTCCATGCCGCGAGTACCTTCTAACGATAGGTTATCTTCTTTGAAGGCTTCAAGTTGAGCACCACGGATTCTGTCAGGCAATCCAGGGTGAATAGTGAGTTGTAATGCTCGAACTCGTTTGGGTTTCGTTTCCTTTCGGCTTAGTGCATCAGCCACAACGTTAGCTTTACCCGGATGATACCGGATCGCACAGTCGTAATCATTTAAAAGTTCAACCCAACGACGCTGTCGCATGTTCAACTCCTTCTGCTCGAAGATATGCTGGAGGCTCTTGTGGTCGGTGTAGATGGTGCATTTGGTACCGTACAAGTAATGTCTCCATATCTTAAGTGCAAAAACTACTGCTCCCAACTCTAGGTCATGAGTGGTGTAGTTTTTCTCGTGAACCTTTAACTGACGTGAAGCGTATGCGATTACCTTTTCGCGTTGCATTAAGACACAACCCAGACCTTGAATAGATGCATCACAATACACCACAAAATCGCCGATTCCTTCCGGAAGAGCTAAAATAGGTGCACTGCAAAGTTTCTGTTTGAGGTGTTGGAAAGCTTACTCTTGCTTATCGCCCCAATTATAGGCTTTTCCTTTTTGAGTTAGGGCGGTGAGAGGTTGCGCAATCTTTGAAAATCCTTCGATAAAACGACGGTAATATCCAGCCAATCCTAGAAATTGTCACACCTCAGTCGGAGTCGTCGGTGCTGCCCAATTCTTGATGGCTTCTATTTTGGACGGGTCGACATGTATCCCTTTTTCATTTACTACATGCCCTAGAAACTGAACCTCTCGAATCCAGAATTCACATTTGGAAAACTTAGCATAAAGTTGCTCTTACTTAAGTAGTTCCAAAATTAGACGCAGATGTTCCTCATGTTCTCCCTCGTTCTTGGAATAAATAAGGATGTCGTCGATGAAAACGATAACAAACTGGTCAAGGTAAGGCTTACACACACGGTTCATGAGGTCCATGAATACCGCGGGCGCGTTGGTTAAACCGAAAGGCATGACCATAAATTCGTAATGGCCGTACCTCGTTCTGAATGCAGTCTTAGAGATATCTTCTTCTCGGACTCTTAACTGATGATAGCCGGACCTAAGATCTATTTTGGAATAGAAACTTGATCCTTGGAGTTGATCAAAAAGGTCATCAATACGAGGTAAAGGGTAGCGGTTCTTGATTGTGACTTTATTCAGCTCCCGGTAATCAATACACATACGGAACATACCGTCCTTCTTCTTGACAAATAATACCGGAGCTCCCCACGGTGATGAACTAGGTCGGATGAAACCTTTATCCAATAAGTCTTGCAATTGAGTGGACAGTTCCTGCAATTCACTGGGTGCTAATCGATAAGGTGCCCGAGCGATTGGCGCTGCTCCAGGTGCTAAGTCGATTTGAAATTCCACTTGACGGTGCGGCGGCAAACCGGGCAGATCCTCGGGAAATACTTCCAAAAATTCACGCACCACGGGAATATCTTCGATCTTCTTCTCTTCTGACGGCTGCTCAGCAACAAGGGCCAAAATAGTCGTATGCCCCTTTCGAAGACATTTTTGTGCTTTCATGAAGGATATAATGCCCATGACTGCACCAACTTTTTCGCCTTGGATGGAAAGGGTTTCTCTATTCGAGAGAGGTACACGTACAATCTTCTCACGACAGATAATTTCGGCTTGGTTTTTAGATAACCAATCCATGCCGACGATTACATCAAAACTACCAAGTGTGACCGGCATAAGGTCGATATCAAATGTATGTGTAGCTAGCTCAAGTTTACATCCTTTAAGTATGTGAGTTGCCTCAATTATTTGACCGTCAGCTATCTCTATTGTATACTTATCTTCTAATAGAGACGAAGTTCCTTTTATCATATTACTAAATTTCTTAGATATAAAACTTCTATCAGCACCGGTGTCAAAAAGGACAGAAGCAAAGAAATTATTTACGAGGAACTTACCGGTAACCACATTATGATCGTAACGGGCTTCTCCAGATCCTAGTATGAAGGCTCGTCCCTTCGCACCATTTCCTCCCCCATTGCCATTATTTCCACCATTTCCATTGTTATTGTGGTTAGGGTTGTGAATTCCATTACCCCCTTTCTTTAACTGAGGACAGTTCTTTCGAATATGCCCTTCCTTTCCACACTCAAAGCAAGCCCTAGTAGACCCCGGTTGTTGAAAGGGTTGTTTAGTTTGTAATTCACCCCTGCAGTCCTTAGCAGCATGGCCTATTTTACCGCACCTCTGGCAACGATTGCAGAACCCAAAGTGGTGTAAGTTACACTTGTTACACTTCGGGGACTTTCCCGCATAACCACCCTGGTTTTGGCCAGAAGAGGTCGACTGATTGAAGTTCTTGGTAGGCTCGAACCTACGCTGTTGTTGTTGTTGCTGTTGGTTAAACTGTTGCTGGTTGGGTTGGGGTCCTTTGGAGTGTGAGTTAGAGTAGTTGTGGGTGTTGGAATGGTGATCGAATTTGCGTTTGTGGCTGACGGTGGGTTTAGCAACTGAACCTCTTGGAGGTAAAGTTCCTTGCGTCACCGCCTGATCGGTCAATTTATGAGCAAGTCTGATGGTCTGTTGGATGGTGGTAGGGTTGGATGAGGTCACCATGCTTTGAATCTGGGGTACCAAACCTCCAATGTATAGTTCAATCCGTTTGTAATCCGGAGTCACCATGTGTGGGCACATGGTAGCAAGTTCGTGCGAACGGGTGATGTAGAGTTCAATTTCCGAACCCTCCATCTTAAGGTTCCAGAACTCTCCCTCTAGCTTTTGAATTTCATCTCGTGGGCAATATTCTTCCTTCATCATTGTTTTAAATTCCTCCCACGGGAGTCCATTTGCCATTGCTAGTCCCAACATTTGAACTTGGGCATTCCACCATGTTTGGGCCGGGCCTTCTAAAGTTCCAGCAGCAAATTTCACTTGGTTAGCCACGGGGCAGTTGCACATGGCTATTACTGATTCAACCTTCTCAAACCAGCGAAGTAATCCAACGGCTCCTTCAGCTCCACTAAAGGTGTGGGGCTTGCAGTCCATGAATGCCTTGAAAGTGCAGGCTGGCTGTTGATTTTGCTGGCCTGGATTTAGAAATACAAATTAAATTGGAATTATCGAGTTTAGAAAGATGTTCTTAGGATAAGGATTGATACTACTAGTCAATAGTTAAAGCATTTACCTGCAGCATTCTGTGCTGCTAGGGCCTCTGCCACACTATCGTTTATCAAAGCTGCTAGCTCTGCTGCCGTCATGTTGATGGTACCACGACCACCGGCACGGCCTCCTCGTCCTCTCCCAGACATGATTCTTCACAATCACAAATGAAAAACAATGAGGAATATATCGCATATTAAACATTATTCAGGTACGAGTAAGGAAATACAACATCTAATATTTTGAAAATTAAATAAATTGTAAGGCTACAAAATAAATAACTCAAATATTAAACTTCTCATGCTTTTATTGGATGGGAACAACCTTACCCATCTAGGTTTGAAAAGAGAAATAACATAAGCAAAAACAAACATGAAAAGGAAGATAGATTAGGAAGATTCTCAAACATCCTCGTCATCAGAAGACACGTATGACTGTGCATCATCGATCTCCACTGGCTCTTCCTCAGCTGGTTCCCCCTCGAAGGGCTCCTCCTCGAAGGGCTCCTCTTCAAAGGGCTCCTCCTAAAAGGGTTCTTCCTCATCGTCAGATACTGGAATGTCTTCCGGGTGTAGGGCCGCTTGTAGTTGGGCTTCCAAGTGAGCCACCCTCTCTTGAAGGCCTTCAGCAGTGTGGTTTGCCACATGTAGCTGAGCTTCCATAGCAGCTAATCTCTCCAGAACTCCTTGCATATCATCATCCATAGTGTCAGCCCTTGTCTCTAGGTGTGCCACACGATCCACTAAAAGGTTGTGGACATGGTCCGTTGCAGCTAGTTCGTTTAGTCAAGTGTTCTACTCCTACCCTATTCTTCTCTACTTAGGGTCCATTCTCCATAAGTTTAGGTATCTCCTCGATGGCATCTTGTACAAAACTTAACTCCTTCAACATATAAGATACAAATGCTGCGAAAGCTTGTTCCATGGTGCATGGTAAGCTAGGTAGTGTAGATGATGAAGATGCGGATCCAAAGTACGGTGATGGAACATCTCCCATTTCGATCCACCTTTGGATCATATGTGAGTATACATCCCAATTGAGAGCATAATCCAATGCTCGTGCGTTGCTCGGCTCGCCTTGGTCAATTGAGGTAGTCCGACGCCTTTTGGGCTCCGGGGATGAGAGTACAGGTGCCTTATGCCCTGATGCGTTAGGTGATGGAGGTGGAGTTGACGACATGTTCCTGTAACATTATGTATAAGTACCAAACATCCAAATGACATGTAACTAATGTGTGAGGCTATAGTCTAGTATGCAATCCTAGTTCTCTATAACCAATGGCTCTGATACCAATATGTCACACCCCCAATTTCAACTAACGGAGTATTACCGTTTTGGGAAGTGACAAACCAGGATCTCAGACACTAGTTACATTGAACGACTCTACATGGAACTCAAAATGAAAATATCTTTTAAATCAGAGTATCAATGCGGAAGCGTAAAGAAAGTAAATGCGCAAAATACACGCGCCCAAAACCAAAGTCCAAAAGTCTCAAAAGTCCAAACCAAACAAAGTACAATAAAATAATTCAACCAAACATAAATAGACACAAAGCAAAGCAGTTGAATCCCATGCATGCCCTAACGTGCACCTGTGTCTTAGCTTAGCGTCCTGAGAAAACATGTAAGAAAAAGTGTCAACACAAGGTTGGTGAGTTCACAGGTTTCAAATAAATAAGTAAGCGTTACCAGATTTATGATCATTCAATATGTATCTATAGGTAGCTAACCCTATGTTCATGTTTTAGCTCAAGTGCTCGCAACCGAAACTGACTGTTTGTTTATTGCCTCCTGCCAGGTTCTATCAATACTGGCCATGTGAATAGGCTAACATTTCACCCGTTCGATATCCAATCGAGTTAGCGCGACTAACGCGGGTGGGATTTGTCAAACCCAGTAGTACTACTAAACATTACCTCGATAAGATCCATATTAACGGTTCGAAATAAAATGAGGACTTTCTGTGATAGCATGTTACACTTAGCTTTAACATTGATAGCATATGAAATACAAAATCTACAAAATCAGTTTAAGCATGTTTTCTCCCCCAAGTTAAAAGCAGTAAAAAGGGGCCGTGAAAACTCACCTGCTTGGCGTTGAAGGTAGTTCACACTAGAAGTAAGTTTGGAACCACGAGTGTAAGTCTCAAAAGACCTACGAATGTCCTAAAATTATAAATATATAAATTAGGAACGATAAAGGGAATTGTGACCGTGACAAGGAAAGAACGTCTTAAAGAACCGCTCTAACAAACGAGAGTGGACGAACGTGTCCACGGGTTTAGGAATTACTTTACGCGACGAACGACGTAAATAATATATATATATATATATATATATATATATATATATATATATATATATACGAGTGGTTAACATAACTAATTATTATTTAGTCTTGATTGGTTCACGGTGTTATATAAAAAATGATTTGAAATAATATAAATATATATTATTTAATAATAAGAGTCACAATTCGAAAATAATATAAACATATTATTTTACACGCGTTTATGGTTTAAAATAATATAAATATATTATTTTTTTACTTATTAATAATAAAAGTGCACAATTTATAAAAATAGTTATAATTTATAAAAATAAACAAAATATTTAAATCCCGAGCCTATGGGTTGTTTTCCGGTTTAAAACCCATTTATATAATGATATAATATTAAAAGATTTGATTTTTATTAATTTAATATTCCAGAAAATTGTTTAAAAAAAGAATGTGGGAGCCCGGCCTCGAACCCGGGTCTCTCCCACACAGACACATCGCTTTAACCAGTCCGGCCGCTCGGCTATCGCAACAAAACTCAGATCGAAACCCTTTTGATCAGCAATTTCCGAGAGTCCTTCCCCCTACCCAGTCGCGACTGGTTCCAGTTCGATACCCGTGAATTTGATCGCGATTTAACAATGAAGCTTAGGGGTTTTAATTATTGAGTCATTGCGATTCGGAGTGTATGATTAATTCTAAAAATTTACAAGTTTCAAATCGTTCAATTACGTTTTTAAGAATCGAACCCTAGAACAAGAACTCATAATCAAATTGATCGAATTCGATATTTATTTGGGTTAAAATCATAGGGCTTTTACTAAACGAGGAATTGCGAATCTGATCATGCAGTTAAATTTGATTAATACAGTGCCTAATATTGAAAGCCCCAAATTGAATAAGAACAAACCCTAGATTATGGATTGAGTTCAATTAGATGATATAAGCCCTGGTTTTCATAGGGCTTTCCATCTAGGCGTGAAAACGAAACTACAGAAGTGTTTAGTTACCACAGTGATGCTCGAATTGATGGTGTTCGATCGGAGCCGACTGTGACTGTCGTGGTCTCCGGCGACGTCTGCTGCTTCTCCGACCAATTTGGATTGTGCTAAAGCTTCCGAGAGGATCACCGAGTGTGTGCAGCGTATCAATTTGTGAACACAATACAAGCATTCGCTCAATTTGATGTGTAAACGACGGGGGTCGACGGTTACGAGGTTGATGGCCATTATTGATGTTAATTCGGTAAATTAACGAAGATTGAATGTACAATGATGGTCGTGATTAACATTGGAGTCGATTTCGGTTATGAATTCCAACAGACATGATCGAGATATTCGGGTTTGAGTCACATTTGTTGCGGGTTTGACTTCTAAAAAGTCAACAGAATCGATTTTCTTCGATTTGACTAATGGAAGTCAACAAATCAGGTTTTGCATATTTGTAAGACAAACCCCTATAGTTTTGATATTAAATACTAACAGAATCGGTCCCTGGGGTTTGAATTTAACTGGATTAACTAACTGGGTTAGGTTTTTAACAGAAATTTAACGGAATTTACTAACTGAGTTAACCCGAAAAGTCGGGTTGTCACAAGATTTTCAACCAGTCGACCTCTTCAGGACAAAACCAGAGTGGTTATACGGGGAGATAGCCTAAGTGCAACAAGTGTAATTTTCACCATCTCGGTGCTTGTGAGAGAAATCGTTGCCAGCGGTGGGGCAAGGTGGGTCATGCAGCCAAGGACTGTAGAGGTGAACTACAAGCCAAACATCCTTTCCAGCAACCGGGATCTACAAAGGGTTGTCTTGAGTGTGGAAAGGAAGGACACTTTCAGAAGGATTTTCCTTAACTGAAGTAAGGGGTAATGGCAAAAATAACCATAACCAAGGTAACAACAACAACCACGGTAACATTAATGGCAACAATGGGGGAAACGGTGCGAAGGGACGAGCCTTTGTGCTAGGATCTGGAGAAGCTCGATATGATCATAATGTGGTCACCGGTAAGTTCCTCTTAAATAATTGCTTTGCTTCTGTCATTTTTGACACTGGTGTTGATAGGAGTTATATATCTAAGAAGCTTAGTTATTTGATAAAAGAAACTCCAACCCTGCTAGAAGCTAAGTACATCATAGAAATAGTTGATGGCCAAATAATTGAAGCAACCCACATTCTTAAGGGTTGTAAGCTTGAATTGGTTGGTCATAAACTTGATATTGACCTTATTCCAGTCACACTTGGTAGTTTCGACGTAATTTTCGGCATGGATTGGCTATCTAAGAACCAAGCTGAAATCATCTGTAGAGAGAAAATCGTTCGCATTCCTCTTCCGAGTGGAGAAACTCTTTCCGTTCAGGGTGAAAAGGTTGGTGCAGTCATGGGCATCATATACTTCATGAAAGCACATAAATGTCTTCGAAAAGGGCATACTGCCATTCTGGCTCTCGTCGCCGAGCAGCCATCTGAGGAGAAAAAGATTGATGATATTCCGATCGTTTGTAACTATCAGGAAGTATCGCCCGGGCACCTTATTGGTTAGCACCTAGTGAATTACAAGAATTGTCCACTCAATTACAGGATTTGTTGGATAAAGGCTTCATCTGACCTAGCTCATCGCCATGGGGAGCTCCAGTCCTGTTCGTCTAGAAGAAGGACGGAAACTTCCGTATGTGTATGGACTACCGTGAACTGAATAAGGTCACAATCAAAAATCGTTATCCCTTGCCTCGTATAGATGACCTATTTGATCAACTCCAAGGATCAAGTTTCTATTCCAAGATAGATCTTAGGTCCGGCTACCATCAATTGAGAGTCCGAGATAAGGATATTTCTAAGACTGCTTTCAGGACAAGGTACGGCCACTATGAATTTATGGTCATGCCTTTCGGATTAACCAACGCACCTACGGTATTCATGGACCTCATGAACCGTGTGTGTAAGCCTTACCTTGATCAATTCGTCATCGTTTTCATCACCGACATTCTCATTTATTCCAAGAACAAGGAGGAACATCTACGCCTAATTTTGGAATTACTTAAAAGGGAGCAACTATATGCTAAGTTTTCCAAGTGTGAGTTTTGGATCCGGGAGGTTCAATTCTTAGGACATGTGGTTAACGAGAAAGGAATACATGTCGACCCATCAAAGATAGAAACCATCAAGAATTGGGCAGCACCGACGACTCCGACTGAGGTGCGACAATTTCTGGGATTGGCTGGTTATTACCATCGATTCATTGAGGGATTTTCAAAAATTACACAACCTCTCACTGCCTTACCTCAAAAGGGTAAAGCCTATAACTGGGGCAATAACCAAGAGTCAGCATTCCAACATCTTAAACAGAAACTTTGCAATGCACCTATTCTAGCTCTTCAGGAAGGAACAGATGATTTTGTGGTGTATTGCGACGCGTCTATTCAGGGTCTAGGTTGTGTGTTGATGCAACGAGAAAAGGTGATCGCATACGCTTCACGTCAACTAAAGATTCACGAGAAAACTACACCACTCATGACCTAGAGTTGGGAGTCGTAGTCTTCGTATTTAAAATATGGATACATTACTTGTACGGTACCAAATGCACCATCTACACCGATCACAAGAGTCTCCAGCACATCTTCGAACAGAAAGAGTTGAACATGCGACAACGTCGTTGGGTCGAGCTCTTGGATGATTATGACTGTGCAATCCGGTATCATCCGGGTAAAGCTAACATTGTAGCTGAAGCCCTAAGTCGAAAGGAAACGAAACCCAAACGAGTTCGAGCATTACAACTTACTATTCACCCCGGATTACCTAACAAAATCCGTAGTGCTCAACTCGAATCCCGGAAAGAGGAAAACCTACCGCTGGAAGGTACACGCGGTATGGAAGCACAACTCGAGGTCAAATCTTACGATATTCGCTACTTCACCAAATGAATATGGATTCCAGTATTCGGAAACCTAAGGGAGCTAGTCATGGATGAAGCTCATAAATCTCGTTACTCTATTCATCCAGGTTTTGACAAAATGTACCATGATCTAAAAGTGTTGTATTGGTGACCAAAGATGAAGGCCGATATAGCCACTTATGTGAGCAAGTGCCTGTCTTGCGCAAAGGTCAAAATTGAATATCAAAAGCCTTCTGGTCTTCTCCAACAACCAGAGATTCCCATGTGGAAATGGGAAGCGATATCCATGGACTTTATCACAAAATTGCCACGAACCCCTACCGGATGTGATACCATTTGGGTAATCGTTGATCGTTTAACAAAGTCCGCTCACTCCTTAGCAATTAAGGAAACCGACAAAATGGATAAGCTTACTCGTATTTATTTAAAAGAGGTAGTCTCTCGGCACAGGGTGCCAATCTCTATCATTTCGGATCGTGATGCACGATTCACTACTCGTTTCTGGCAATCGTTACATAAAGCTTTAGGCACGCGCCTAGGCATGAGTACAACATATCATCCACAAACCGATGGTCAAACGGAACGTACCATTCAAACTCTGGAGGACATGCTACGAGCTTATGTGATTGATTTCGGTAACACTTGGGAGTCTCACCTACCGTTGGTGGAGTTCTCCTACAACAACAGTTATCACACTAGCATCAAGGCAGCTCCATTTGAAGCACAATATGGACGGAAAAGCCGTTCTCCTATTTGTTGGGCCGAAGTTGGGGATATTCAACTTACAGGTCCTGAACTTGTATTCGAAACTTCTGAGAAAATCATTCAAATTAGAAATCGTATGGCAGCAGCTCGTGATCGTCAAAAGAGCTATGCCGATAAGCGTCGTAAACCGTTAGAATTTCAAGTAGGGGATATGGTCTTATTAAAAGTCTCACCTTGGAAGGGTGTCATTCGTTTTGGGAGACGAGGTAAGCTAATCCTCGTTATGTTGGACCATTCAAGATAGTGAAAAGGATTAGGCCAGTAGCGTATCAACTGGACCTACCTGAAGGACTTAGTGGTGTACACAACGTCGTTCACGTCTATAACTTGAAGAAATGCCTGGCAGACGAGTCACTCGCGGTTCCTCTTTAGGAACTACATATTGATGAACAGTTGCGTTTCATCGAAGAACCCGTGGAAATCATGGATAGGGAAGTCAAAACGCTTAAACGCAGTAAAATCCCTATTGTCAGAGTTCGTTGGAACTCGAAACGCGGATCGGAATTCACGTGGGAGCGTGAGGATCAGATGATGCTCAAGTATCCTCATTTATTTAAGTACTCCACGTCAGACTCTTAAGGTACTATTCTAATTTTCGGGACGAAAATTCTTTCAACTAAGAGATAATGTGACATCCGAGAAATTTGTTTTATTATTTAATTTTCGGGACGAAAATTCTTTCAACTAGGGGATGATGTGACACCCGACAAATTTCGGTTAACACTGTTAACTCAAACTCCGTTATCTCACACGAACTCAGTTAGTCCAGTTAACTCTGTTACAAATCTCAGGGACTTATTCTATCAATAATTAAACTAAAACCACAGAGACTAGTTATGTAATTACTCAAAAGCAAATCTGTTGACTTGAAAAGTCAACATTGATTGAGAATTGTTCCTGTTGACTTCTAAAAGTCAAATCCGTAGCCTCTTTGATCCAAATGCACGAGTTATAACTGATATTAGTCCAAATCTGTAACTGAAATGCACGTTGATGTCATAAACGTTCATATTTGAGTCAATTAACATCACCATTACGCGTAATTAATCTCATTATTGGATGTTAAAGC
Organism: Smallanthus sonchifolius; assembly: GCA_023525975.1. NCBI lineage: Eukaryota > Viridiplantae > Streptophyta > Magnoliopsida > Asterales > Asteraceae > Smallanthus > Smallanthus sonchifolius. The sequence continues at coordinate 27,621,417 of CM042043.1, forward strand.
CATAATCGTCGACACTCATCACGTATCCATCAAATTCGACCATTTGGAGTATTACCCTCGCAATCAAACTCTCCAAGAACCATAATCGCATCCCACAGAGCCTGTTACATCATCCAATTCGATCGGAATTGAATCTATTGTCGCCGGAGATCAAACTAATCGAGGTCGGAACACATCCTAGCTGAACTCTATCAATCCACACTCCATTCTAGTAATCAATCATCTCCTCAGCTTCGTTTTCATCCATAGATTGTAAGCCTTATGATAATTGGCGCTTACAACACCGAATTAAACACAAACAGATTCTAGGGTTCATCGTATGAACTTGGTAATCGAATCCTAACCTAGACTCTGTTTCAATTCAATTAAGTTACATGAAAAGCTTCGAAATCTTCCAACCTTCGAAAGCCCCATGATTCTAGAAACAAAAACAATCCAATTTTGTGAAATTGATTCATAGTAAACCTAGGGTTAACGGGTTCTTAATCGATTCAAGAGAACACCAGCTTGTACGCTGAGATACTTGACACTAGTATCATGGAAACATGTTTGCATGCTGCATTCGTATCCCAATTGGAGCCGAAGAATGTGAAAGAGGCTCTCGCTGACAACTGCTGGATTGAGGCAATGCAAGATGAACTGTCTCAATTTCAAAAGTTGCATGTGTGGTATTTAGTTGACTTGCCAAGAGGCGTACAACCAATTGGAACCAGATGGGTGTTCAAATGCAAAACGGATGATTGATATGTCGTAGTGAAAAAAAATCAAGGTTGGTTGTTTAGGGTTTTTACCAACAATAGGGCTTGGATTACACAGAAGTATATGCCCCAGTTGCTAGACTTGAGGCCATTCGACTGTTTCTGGCTTATGCTTCATTCGTTGGTTTCAAGGTTTATCAACTTGATGTGAAGAGTGCTTCCTGTATGGAAAAGTTCATGAAGAGGTCTATGTCACTCAACCACCCGGCTTTGAAGACCCGCATAATATCAATAAAGTGTATAAGCTCGACAAAGCACTTTATGGTCTTCATCAAGCACCCCGGGCATGGTATGAGACTTTTTCAAAACATCTACTGTCCAATGGTTTTGATCGTGGACAGATTGACTTGACCCTTTTCATTCAGAAAGCAGGAGGTGATATTCTACTCGTACAAGTTTATGTCGACGACATTATCTTTGGATCTACAAATGAAGAGATGTGTAGGGAATTCGAACAAGTGATGAAGTCCAAGTTTGAAATGAGCAACATGGGTGAATTGTCGTTCTTCCTGGGTCTGCAAGTCAGTCAAAAAGAGGATGGCATTTATCTACATCAAACTAAGTATGTGCAGGACATCTTGTCAAAATACAAGATGAATGATAGCAGTGCTTATGGCACACCTATCCCAGTCAATCACAGTCTGCATCCAGACAAAGATGGAAAGGATGTGGATTGCAAATTGTACTGTGGGATGATCGGATCTCTTATGTATCTCACAGCTTCAAGGCCCGACATAATGTTTGTTGTATGCTTGTGGTCAAGGTTTCAGTCACAACCGAAGGAGTCTCATCTGATAGTTGTTAAGAGGATCTTCAGGTACTTGAAGAGGAAACCCCGATTGGGTCTTTGGTACTCAAAGCAGCACTCATTTGACCTCAAATCCTATACTGATTCAGACTATGGCGGTTGTAACCTTGATAGAAAATCAACTTCAGGTGGATGTCAATTCTTGGGAGACAGGCTGGTTTCCTGGCAGTGCAATAAGCAGTCAACAGTTTCTGTCTCAACATGTGAAGCAGAATACATTGCTGTGACGAGCGGTTGTTCTCAGATATTATGGATTCAGCAACAATTGAGAGACTATGGCTTAAACTTCACTGGAACTCCACTATTCATTGACAACAATGCCACCATGTCCATCACAAACAACCCGGTGAAACATTTCAAAACTAAACATATTGAAATTCGCCACGGATGACAACTTTGCTAACCTTTTCACTAAGGCGGTTCTTCTCGTTAATCATTTCATCTGTGACTGTACTGAAAAGCATCTCATTGAACTTGTAAAGGTTCAGACGGATGATAACTTTGCTAACCTTTTCACTAAGGCGTTTGATCGAACACGGTTTGAACGTCTTGTCAACATGATAAAAATGTTCAATCCTGAGTGAAAACTTGTTTTCAGAATCAAAACAATTTCTTGGAAGTTAACTTTTATTTCTTTCATGTTTGTAAAGTTTGTTTCGTTTTTCAAATCATTTCAGAAAAATCCAAACAAAATAGAAAACCAGAAAATTTCAAAGTCTTTTGAGAAAAGAGGAAATGATAGTACATCAGAAATGATCTAAACGTCTTAGATTTCACATATGGGAAATGATTGCGTCATGCTTACTTGATTGTTTAAATTCTTTATCTTTTTAATCTGCTTATTTACAAGTAGTTTGAATTGTCAGTGGGCTGTACGCGTCTTTGAATCATTAGTAGTGTGGAAATTTAATCATTACTACAATTGTGATTTGAACCCATGTTTGCTAGTGTGTATATGTGTAAAAGAATGCAAAAGATCACTGTCAGATATAGGATGTAAGATTTTGGCAATGTATTTTCTTCTGAGACCAGTTTTGGGTTAGGTTGTTAGCACAATTAATGCGGTTCATCTCACTGCCCATACTCACAAGTATGCAATGAGAGATTGAATTAAGATATGTCTTGACATCAACCGTTGAGCATATGTTCACCCTTAGATCACTCCTGATTCATTGAAATCAAATCCAGATAAAAGTTGGATCCCCTTACCTAAATCCTCAGACACCGTATTCATTATCCTGAATCATCATTCCGATATTCACTGAAGAAATCATACAAAACCAAGACAAATGAATCGCTCGATTCTGAATCTTATGATTCCTGATGATCCTTATGGATTCTGTTTGATTTTCCTATGCTAATTGATGTGACTTCATTCTGGATATTTAGAAAATCATTGGGAAAATCTTAGATGCCTAGAGGAAGTGCACATTTAAATTCAAGTAGCATAACTGTGGGGTACATGTTGTATAATTATAATTATTACCTTAACACACAAGAACATGATACTAAGATACTTATGGTTTCAAATCTTATAATATTGCCAACTTGAATTACTTGTTTATGTTGCGTATTACGTATGAATAAATAGTAATCCATGATATAATCCCATATTCTTTAATGTTAATCTTGTATCATTTTTGCTATATTTTAGCCTGATATGATCCTCTGCTCGTGACATTGAACAAAAATAGCGTGTGTGTATATACTTGTATATCTTTATTCAGAAAAGCTTAAAAAGATTTTAAGTTTGTGTACAGTTCAATTCTAATCAAAAATGCCAAAAAAGATTTTCAGTCAGTTTATTACAAGTTAAGAAAAACCAAAAATATTTGTGTTTAACTTCCGTGAATTGTTTATGAAAACCTCGGGATTAAAGGTTCTTATCCGGTTCGTTATTTGACTTGACGTCTTCATAATTTGAGTTAAAATTTGTGAAACACAAGGGTTTCTGCGTACTTGTCAAGTGCGTAGGAATTAAACCTTGCGTACTTATAAGTACGCAAGACTTTGGTCTTGCGTACTTAAGTCATGCATACTTGCAAAGTACGCAAGACCAAAATGTGTTGGGTATATATACAGGACTTAGAACTTTTTCTGGGTTTATCTCATTTCAAACTCTTTGACACTGTTGTATACCCACTGCTCTTTTCACTCAAATTTCGTTTGTTCCTAAACAAGTTTTTTGTCCCATTTCTATATTCATCTTCACTTAACTAACACTTGGTGAGAATCTCAGAGCATTTCATCCATTAAATCTTGTGTTTTAGATCGATTTCTTGAACTAATGAACCTAGGGTTTTAGTGATGATTTTTGACAGATTTTAGTGATTCTTGACCCAAATTGAGACCTAAAACCAGTTGTAAATCATTAATCGAAGCTCTTGTATAACAAATTTGTCCATTACATGTCTTGATTTTGGATTTTGACCCCTGTGGTATCGTGGTGTTACGGTTAGATCAAAATGACAGGGTTATAGCGCAATTTTGGTGTTGGGTTAGGTTCCATTGGAGATAAACAAGTTTTTCGACTAGGTGGTAACCAACATTCTCATCAAAATTACACATTCTAGGATTTTTGTTTTTGAAAAATGTCTAAGTGCAGGGTTGCGCACTTAATAAGTACGCAAGAATGATTTCATGCGTACTTGTAAGTACGCAAGGCCAACATGCTTTTCTGAAATTTTTCTAAGTCTGAAAATTCTGTTTTTGTGAATGTGCTATACTTAGTCGTGTTTGTTCAATTCCAATGATTCTTCTTGTTATTATTGTGTTTATTGTAAGTTTTTGCAGTGATGGCTCGTGCTTTTACCACCGAATTCAATATTCTGGCTCTAACACATCCGAAATAGAAGGGTGCTGCACTTCAGTATAAAGAGATAGTTGATTTCTTGAACCGTTCAAAGATCAGCTATGTTATCTCTGCAGATCCTATAGTCTCAAGACCGTACCTGGAGCATTTCTTGGACACAGCAGATCATGACTGCACGGTAACCCCAAACGTCATTCAGGCTATTATGGTGGGTCATGATATTGCTATCTCTGAAGACACAGTCAGGAGAGTCTTACAGTTCCGAGATCTTGCCGCCGACCCAGTCTCTTATCCTGATTATTTTGTGGATGGGTGTTGGAGGCAATGAATGGGGTATGTGGGTGTGCGAGATTATACCTCGTACAAGAAGATGTGGCTACTAGATCAGTGGAGGTACTTTGCCCACATCATGATTATGTGCATCTCTTCAAGGAAAGCAGGGAAGGATGCCATGCGTCATGATCTGGCGGCTGCTATGGTTGGATTGTCTCTAAACAAGGGATATAACTTCTCAAAATACATCTACAAAGCCTTAACTGATCAGATTAATACGGCGGAGAGGTTTAGGTTCTTGTTGTACCCCATATTTGTGCAACTTTTGATCAATGATGCGTTGCCAAATCTACCAGCTATTGGGGAGAGACTTCAAGTGAAGAGGGTGGCCAAGAGAGTATTTTCACAATTTCTAACGCCAGGCAGTGTATAACCTACCCCTGAGCATACTCCTCTCTTTGGCCACCTAATCAAAGAAGCATATGTGGCACCTCCTGATCTGAGATGCTATAGTCCTGAGTCAGAGCCTGAACTCAGTGAACACTCTAACGAGCAAGGAGAGGATGAAGTTGAAGGTGATGATGATTCTGAAGAAGAGGGAGACGAAGAAGAAGGAAGTGGTGGTGCTGAAGAATCCAACTCAGAAGCAACCGAATCCGATTCATCTGATTATGATGATGCACCGTCACAATCACACCCAAGAAGAAAGACTAAGGTGACCTTTCCCGAGTCACCTTCTAAGAGAAAAAGACAAGAAAGTACAAGCAATGATTACGAACCCGACTCTGATTCGGATGCTTCTTTATAAAGACAAAGATGAGAAAGCATTAACAAGCGTCGGGGGGGTAGGCCATTCCAGGCTATCCTTAGTGAAGTAGAAGCCAGTGCTCAGAGGCATGCAACATCAACGACAGCGAGTACCGATTCCACTTCTACTTCACCTTCACAACAGCTTTACCGGCGACAGCGGAGGAGGCCACGGGTAACAGTTGAAGTGGCTGCAACTTCTATCACAGAGGAGGTTCCTGTGATAGTGACCCTCCTTATGCAATCTGTCCAGGTGGCGGTGACGACTTCAATTCTCACTGAGTCTGTCACCATCACTCCAACCACCATTCAAACAATCACCATCCCTACCTCAATCCCCACAAACACCCTTCAACACATCAGTGAACCATTTCCTGATTTTGACTTTGATGAAATCTTAACCTTCCCTACTCATATAGCTGAAGCATCTTCTTCTAGGGGTCCTAATCCTCGAGATGTCAAGATCTCTACATTAGAGACTCAAGTAGCTAGTTTGCTTGAAACGGTACGGAAGTCAAGAGAGAAGTCTGAGAAGCAACAAGGTCAGATTAACTCTCTGGATGATGAAGTAGCCGCGATGAGGAAACAACGGGCGGCTGATGAGAAGCAGCGTCAGGAGCACGATGCAATGGTTAAATTGGTCTGCGATATGGCCAAGACGCTTGCTGCTCATGGGGAGAGATTAAATGAGTTCTTGGGGAAGCAGCCACTGAAGCCTAGTAATGAAGAGGTTTGTCACCTAGTGGATCAGACTAAGGGTGACGACCAGGACAAGGATCCTGAAGCCGGGCCAAGTGGAAGTGAGCAGAAATCGTCAGCATTAGCTATTGTTCCCGTTTTTGTCGTGCGTATGGCTGAGGGGGAGTCTACTCGAAGTGAAGGTGGAGGTGATGCTTTGGGTCATGACAAAGGAAAGTCTCCGGCTGACGTACTTAAAGATCTATCTGACGATGTGATCCTATTGCTAGAGCCAGACTATTCCAAAGAAGCACATATCGATGCTCTCAGCAATCTGGAAGAGGGATAGATCGACTCTGGTGATGACTAGGATGAAGATGTGGTGATAGAATTTCCCAAGGGTGACGGTGAAGGAGAATATGAGTTTGAGGATGGAGAGATATTTGAAGGCCCAGCCTTTGAAGGTAATTTTGACACAGGTTTAGTCGAGCCCGAATGTACTGCTGACGCGTCAACTGAAGCCTCTCCTACCGACCCTAAACTTGTGGATCCAGAGGCGTTGAAAAGCAAATATCCGCCTAGAAGTTCTCCAAAGGATCAAGCTCCTGTCTGTCAGAATACATCCATCATAGACAAACATGGAGCTACAGGTATGATCTTAGCTGTAAGGTTTGACGACGACAAGAAGCTGTTCGCTATTAAGCGAGTTGGGGGGTTCAATACTTGAAACCAACCAGTGAAGCTTTCAGCTCCTTGCCCAAGTATGACCTGGTGAATGTCACACCCCGGCCGGCGGCGGATTAAACGTTGGGGCTGACGCGGTTGTTCATAAGCACATGATCATCTATTAAATACGATAATATTTATTAGTCAAACTAAAAGCATCCGTTACATAGGAAAATGAAACGTTCAAAACATAATTTAAATTAAACTAGTTCAAGTCCTAGGTGAGCAAGTAGTCCTCAAACAGGTGCACCTGAAACATGTAAGTAACTGTCAACTACAAGTAGTTGGTGAGATACACAGGTTTTGACACCAAAGAGTTAGTATAGATTACAATTCAATATGTTCAACGCATGTCTAAAGCATATATGTGAGAACATACAAGGTTCCAAGCGTACAATTCAAGCCTGATAATAGAAAACTAGATACGCAATCCCACTGATTGCCATTTTAAAAAGGGAGCAAGCGGATACTCCAAGTTATAGTTGATACCCAACAAAACCCGTCAAGGTCTTGTGGTAAGTTTTAGTTTTAGTTTCCCATATAAATGATCATGTTAGGTACTACCTTAGGCTTGGGCTGCAAGTTAATGAATGTACTGGCATGAAAACACATGCAATGGTCACCAAGTAGTTCAAATATAAAGCATAAAGATCAAGCACAAGATATATTGAATTGTTTAAATAGATAAAGTTGATAACATGTTTCACCCCAAAAGCAAAAACAGTAAAAAGGGGCTATGTAAACTCACCTTGCAATGAGTAGCTTGGATGTCACACAAGTATATTGCACAAATGTTCTAGCTAATCACAAGGTTAACCTATGTTTGATGGAACATATATATCAATGATTTGTACAACTGAAATAGAGAATCCTATTGTGTGAGGAGATTGATGTGAGTGTCCTCATTTTAATAATAAAATAATTATTTGAGTTGCAAATAATATTTTATGTAAATATTTGATAAATATTTGTATTGTAATAAGTGAAAGAATTAATAACGATGTTGTTTGTTTGTAATAATTATATAAACGTATGAATAAATAATTAGGTTTCTTTTGTTTGTAAATAAATACACAAATAAATAAATGACTAGTTTTCTTTTATTTGTAATTGCCTAAATTAATAGATAGATAGATGAATAAATAAATGAGTAATAATTAGTTGAGTAATTAAATAATTTACTACATACATAAATGAATGAAACCTTTCATTTGATTTATGAAAAACAAGTGTTAAAAATAATGATTTAATTAGTTGGTAATTAAACCAAAATTTAAAGTATAATAATGTTTTAATTAATTAATAATTAAACCATAATTAATTATTAATTAAAAGTATAGAATTGAGTTTTAAATGTTCTCATATAATAAAAATAAATTATATAAAGTTTGTTTAAATATTTATAAAGAAATGAGTTTATAATCATAATCATAATTAGTTGAAAGTGGTTGTTGTACACTAGAATGGTTATCATTCCAGAGTAGTACCTCCAACAGAAAAGTTCCCAGGAAAGAGTTGGTCAGATAAGAACCCCGTCTTTTCCTAGCCAAAACTTTAATGTTTGCCAGATAACTACATACTGGTTTGAAATTTACTCTATTTGCATACTTAACCAAGTTTAGTTTGTGTTTGGAAAGTATATGGGCTAAAGTGAAAATATAAGTTTATGTAAAGATAGAAATTGAATATTAAATAATTTAACTTGAAAATAAGGATTTTTAGTAAAAACATAATTTTTGAAATTGAAAGGAGTAAGAATGATCAACCAATCTTATAAATAAAAGTTTGACACAATTTTAATTAAAATATGGCTTTTGATCTTGGATAGGTCTATGATTATAACATAAACATATTAGGGATCATAGATCTAGCTAGTTATGAGAGATTTTTAAAGGAAAAGTATGAACAAGCAAGAATATAAGAAGAACTTACTTATGAATATGGAAACGACTTTGAATCTTGAGAGAGGGATTAGAACTTGATATGGTGTGAGAATGAGGGAAAAATGAGGGTCTATTTATAGGGTAGTATCATGGGCTTATTTACAAAATTTAATTTGTTATAGGGATTAAGATTGCAAAATATGAAAAATAGTTTTTAATTTCATAACATATTTCAACTTAAGTGCTCATAAATTTTATGTTCATGACTTCATTTCATCATAATTCATATTTAATATGTTTATAGATATAATTATATATTTATTTGTTTTATTTACCTTTAGTAATTTAAAAATACTAGCAATGTTATATTTTCATAATAAATTGTTTATATCATGTGTGTATATATATAGTTTTAGAAATGAGTTAGTATGTACCTGTATATTTATGGAATAGGATGGTGACAATTATTTACAAAGCATATAACATAAATATTTATTACTTATGAATTTGAAGTAGGTAATTAAGGTTCTTCATAAATGCGATTCACCAAAATAATGAACTTACATTGCCGGAAAAGTTAAAATAAAAGCGGGAAATTTCCTGGAGATTACAGTGAATCTCGCAAACCGAGAGTTGCTAAGTCATTAAAATCACGCGGTGGCGATGGGTTTGTGGCAGATACTACAGCGCGAGGGAAGATCAAGGAAATTTGAAGTGTTTAAGCCTCAAGTGCCCAAGAGAGTCATGGATAAGACCGTCAGACATCCCGTGACTCACAGAAGCTTAAAGAAACTGGTATACAAGCCAGTGTTGTGTGAAAGCAGGATTCCCCTGAGTAAGTTATGTCAGGATATCCTCGGTAACATATGGTACTGGTACGTAGATCCAAAAACGGGCGAGGCGGTGGTGATTGGAAAAGTTTGGTCCGACAGTGGAAGCTTAGTGCCAAGAGAACTGATTAGAGTGTTTGATGAGATCAATTTCATCAACTTCTCTGTGAAAGATCTGGAGGTGCTAGTGGACAAATACTGTATGTACACGGACGAGTGGGCAAAGTTTCTAGCTTCAAAATACGACAAGGTGGTCAAGTTCTGTCTTGACTACAAAAAGAAGATGGAAGCTAAAGCTGGGAGCCGTGAAGACCGAAGACAATCCAGAGCTGTTGTCAAGGGGGAGTTTGTTGAAGCATTTTTGTGTGATAGACACTCTGGATATTGTCTTAGCTTTTGTACTTGTCTTTATGTATTTGAATTTGTATTTTAGTATCTGTATGTATTGATTATCGAGTTGTAATCACATATGTATGTACTTAGTTTTGTCTGTTTCTGTTAAGTGTTATGTGCACTTAGTAAGTGCGCAGGATGTATATCATGCGTACTTAGCAAGTACGCAAGAACATGTCTGCGTACTTGCTAAGTACGCATGAAAAATAGTCATGCGCACTTGCTAAGTACGCAGTAAGCAAGTCTAGTATAAATAGCAGGTTGTTACAGAAGTTATGTACGCATTCATTTTGTAAGAATTCCGTAAGCGGCTGAGTTTATAATAGACGAAGTTTGAAAGTGTTTTTGTTGTCGGTTTACTTTGTGTTGCTTGATACTCCAACTAGTCACGGGTATTCCGCACCCTGTTCGACTAGTCACACACTCGCACGTAACGATCCGAGACACCCGGGGACCTATAGTTATTTTTCTTCACATATCCTGGACTGTTTTGGACCTTTTTGTCCATAAATTTTGGTAACACATAATCCTGACAAGCATTTGAGTATAAATCATGACAATCTTGTAAGGCCCCTTTCCCGGGTAACCTCACTTGTTGGATTTACTCATAAACATAGTCATTGATCACTGAACTTTTAATTAAAAACATTCAAACACAGCGGAAGCATACATCATTCAATAACATAACATAGCAGCGGAAGTCTTAAAAATTGAAACATAACATTGTCTTAACATAAATAAAAGTGGGATGTCAGTCTCGTGCTGGGTAACCTTCACGCCTTCGCACGACCCTTCCTTTCTGTACCTGAAATGTATACTAAAAGACAGCTAACGCTGGTGAGTTCTAGTTTAAAACTATTAAGTATGATCATTCTTTTCTTTTCAAGTATACATAATTATATACATTCGTAACTTTTGCTTTTCTTTCATCTTTCTTTTGTGATTACATATATATATATGCATTTACCTTTTTCTTTTCTTAACTTTCATGGGTCATACACTTAAGGGTGATCAACCCGTCATTTGTTTGCGAATGTCACAAAGACAAACGCCACGGTCCATCGTCATGGTCCGCCATTCTTACAACCGTCCGACAACTCGTGTCCGTCCGTCATTATCTTACAACCGTCCTACCGAAGTAGTCCGTCATTATCTTACAACCGTCCTACCGAAGTAGTCCGTCATTATCTTACAACCGTCCTACCGAAGTAGTCCGTCATTATCTTACAACCGTCCTACCGAAGTAGTCCGTCATACTTACAACCGTCCTACTGTCGTAGTCCGTCATATTTGTCTGACTGCCCTAAGGTATCCGTCTCCCACCCGAACTAATTATACAGTCGTACATCGATTTCGGGACTTACTCCACCGTAGTGTCCTGTTTAGTCTACATTTCTAGACTTTCATTTCTGGCTGCATAATAGTCGAGTGGTCGTCCGTCTACCGAGGTAGCCGTTATCATTGTTCCATTCATAACGTTTATTCATTCATAGCAAGCAATATATACATGGATATAAAGCAAGATTTCATTCTTACACATTGTGTTGTTCTTTCATTCATTCTATATAATCATACGATTCATTCTTTGTGCATAATTCATTTTCGTATATATATATATATATAACATATATATTAGTATATAACGTATGATCACATTAGCATTCATATCATTTATTCATTTAGTGTATACATTTCAGCCCCAAAACATTTAATAAGATTTGCACATAACATAGAAGGGGGCACATAGAACTCACCTGATGAGCTAGTCTAGGTTGCCCTAAACAAAGGTCCAACAATGTCACTTCCGATCTGAATTGATTAGTTAAATACACATCAGACATAATCCCGACTCTAACGGTTTAACCATTCCAAACATTTTGACTTTACTTAACCAGCCTGATGCCTGCGCACTTAGCAAGTGCGCAGGGCCTTAGTCATGCGTACTTGATAAGTACGCAGACCTTACTTCATGCGTACTTATTAAGTACGCAGACCTTACTTCATGCGTACTTGATAAGTACGCAGAACCCTTCTTCCTGCGTACTTGATAAGTACGCAGGATCTGATTCAGGCGTAAGAACCCTAACTTTTTGCATGCGGGTCTGATCATGTCAATATCTGAATTTTCTTTGATCAAAACATTCGGTTTTCATTCTAGATGCTAGATCTTTGTTCATTTTCAAGTTTTATCCATAAAAACTTCACCTATTTAGCTAAAACCGAAAATCCTAAAATAATCATAAAAACTTAGATTATAATCGAATGCTTACCTGGATTGGAGTTATGATTCAGAGAAAATGATCACGAGCACAGTAGCAACGTTCTCCTGAATTTCCAAGTCGATCCGTCACTTTCTCTCTCTAGACCCTTGCTCTCTTCTCTCTCTCTCTAGAACTTGAGATTGGTGGAAAATGAGAAGTTTGGGCAGCCCTTGCCCTTATATACTTGGGCTTCCTTCGGCCCGTTGGAGCAGAGCCCAAGCCCATCCATTTTTCTTTCGTCATTTGAAAATTATAATTTCGATCGTGCCATTATTTATTTATTACCAGTTTTGGGATGTTACAAGTCTACCCCCCTTAAAAAGGTTTCGTCCTCGAAACCAGTTACACGTTAAACAACTGAGGGTATAGTTCCCGCATCTCGTCTTCTTTCTCCCAGGTAGCTTCCGATCCCTTTCTGTGCTTCCATTGAACTTTGACCAATGGGATTGACTTATTGCGTAGTTGTTTCTCAGATCGGTCAAGGATGGCTATTGGTTCCTCGACATAATTCAGACTGTTATCCACCTCGATCTCATCGTAAGGTATGTGAGCAGTGTCGTCAGCTAGACACTTGCGTAAGTGCGACACGTGGAACGTAGGGTATATTTCGCTAAGCGCATCGGGTAGGTCGAGTCTGTAAGCAACCTGACCCACTCTCGCTAAGATCTTAAAAGGTCTAACAAACCTTGGACTTAGTTTGCCACGTTTTCTGAATCGGATGATTCCTTTCCATGGTGATACTTTTAACAGTACCATGTCCCCGACTTGAAACTCTAACTCCCTTCTTCTCTTATCTGCGTATGATTTCTGTCTGTCTTTTGCGGCTTTCATTCGAGCCTTGATTTGATCAAATTTCTCCGAAGTAGCTTTGACCACTTCGAGACTTGCAAAATCCTTCTGTCCAATTTCGCCCCAACAAACCGGGGTCCTACATCTCCTTCCATACAACATCTCAAATGGCGGCATGCCAATCGTTGAGTGATAGCTGTTGTTATAAGAGAATTCTGCCAATGGTAGATGGTTGTCCCAGCTCCCACCGAAGTCAATGATACAAGCCCGGAGCATGTCTTCTAAGGTCTGGATTGTCCTTTCAGATTGACCATCGGTTTGAGGGTGGTAAGCTGTGCTGATGTTCAATCTAGTGCCCATTGTTTCATTAAATTTCTTCCAAAACCATGACGTGAATCTAGTATCCCGGTCGGACATAATCGACACCGGCATACCATGCCTGCTTACAGTTTCTTTGATAAAAATTTCTGCTAGTTTTTCGGACGAAGCAGTTTCACGTATTGGCAGGAAGTGAGCACTCTTCGTTAAGCGGTCGACGATCACCCAAATGGTATCATTGCCTTTAGCTGTTCGCGGTAGCTTGGTAATGAAGTCCATCGTGATCTCCTCCCACTTCCATTCCGGTATTGGTAGAGGTTGCATTTTACCGCATGGTTTCTGGTGCTCGGCCTTAACTAGTGAACACGTTAGGCACTTGTTCACGTACTCGGTCACATCATTCTTCATGCCGGGCCACCAGTACTCTTTCTTCAAGTCTTGATACATTTTGTTTATCCCAGGGTGGATGGAATAGCGAGACTTATGGGCCTCCTCGAGTATTTTGGCTCTAAGCTCGCCAATCTTAGGTATCCACATCCGGCCAAACCTAGTTCGTACACCGTACACATTTTCATCCAAATTCCCTTGTTGTCCTACTATTCTTTCCCGTTTAATATTTCTTTCTAATAGTGCTTCATCTTGTGCTTTTGATATTTCATTCATCAAATCTGGAGTTATAATCAGCTGACATGCCTTGATCCGGATAGGATCAGATTGCTCCTTTCTGCTTAAGGCGTCAGCTACTACGTTTGCCTTGCCTGGATGGTACAGTATCTCACAATCGTAGTCCTTTAATAATTCTAACCACCTCCTTTGCCTCATATTTAATTCTTTTTGCTCGAAAACGTACTTCAAGCTTTTATGATCGGAGTAGATGGTGCATTTAACTCCATACATATAGTGCCTCCATATTTTTAATGTGAAAACTACTGCCGCTAACTCCAGATCGTGAGTTGGGTAGTTAACCTCGTGAATCTTTAGTTGTCGCGAAGCGTAAGCAATTACCTTTCCTCGTTGCATAAGTACACAGCCTAAACCTTGACCCGAAGCGTTAGAGTAGACTACCAAGTCTTCATTTCCCTCAGGTAGTGTCAAGACTAGAGCTTGGGTTAATCGTGTCTTAAGTTCCTCAAACGCGTTGTTTTGGGTTGGACCCCATTCGTACTTTACTTCCTTCCATGTCAATTTAGTTAGTGGCGATGCTATCCTCGAGAAATCTTGAATGAATCTCCGATAATAGCCTGCCAATCCCAGAAAACTTCGTATCTCTGTTGGTGTCTTTGGGACGTTCCATTCCTTTACTGTCTCGATCTTTGCAGGATCTACCATGATTCCGTTTGGATTTATTACATGACCTATGAATTGAACTTCCCTAAGCCATAACGCGCATTTGGAGAATTTTGCGTACAACTTTTCCTGCTTTAGCACCTCCAAAACCTCTCTTAGGTGACAGTGATGATCACCCTCGCTTTTCGAATATACCAGTATGTCGTCTATAAAAACTATCACTGATCGATCCAACATTGGTCGACATACTCTATTCATCAAATCCATGAACGCTGCTGGTGCGTTAGTCAATCTATTGGTAACCTGTGCGAAACGCGGTCTTTGGTACGTCTTCCTCTCTTACTTTCAACTGATGGTAACCCGACCTAAGATCGATCTTTGAGAACCAACTCGCACCTTGTAGTTGATCAAAAAGGTCATCTATTCTAGGCAACGGGTATTTGTTCTTTACTGTCCTCTTGTTCAGTTCACGGTAGTCAATGCACATGCGCATGCTGCCATCTTTCTTCTTTACAAATAGTACCGGAGCGCCCCATGGTGAAATGCTTGGTCTAATAAATCCTTTTTCTGTTAATTCCTGTAGTTGAGACATCAATTCTTTCATTTCTGACAGAGCCAATCGGTAGGGGGCTTTGGCAACGGGCTCAGCTCCTGGCAGTAAGTCAATCTAAAATTCTATTTCCCGATCGGGTGGCAACCTAGGTAGATCCTCAGGGAATAATTCTGGAAAGTTGCACACCATGGGTACATTCTTGAGTTCATTCATTTTCATTCTATCATCAATAACATATGCCAAATAAGCTTCGCAACCGCGCCTCATGTATCTTTCGGCCTTGATCATCGAGATGATGTTCGGCATCGTGCAATTCCAATCCCCATAAACTGTAATTGGACTGCCGCTAGGAGCTTTGAGGTGTATCCTCTTATGTTTACATATGATTTGAGCTTCGTTGGCAGCTAACCAATCCATACCCAATACTATATCGAATCCTCCTAAGGTGAGAAGGAATAATCTAGAAGGAAACTTATGGCCCTCTATTTCTATGATACAATCCTCTGTTACTTGAAACACTGTCGAATTTTTACCCACGGCAGTTTGTATGCTAAAGGCCTTTACTATGGTGTTGATAATGCAATCCAGTTTACGACTAAATGCATTTGATATGAAGCTTTTACTAGCACCAGACTCAAATAAAATAGCAGCATTTTCATCATTTACTAGAAACGTACCTGACACGACATCGGGGTTTCCCCTTGCTTCCTCTTCGGTCAGTGCGTAGGCTCGAGTCCTAGCCTTTGGATGTTCCTTTTCAGCTTCTTTTTCCTTTCCCGAACCGGATTGTCTGGTTTTCCTGCAATCTCTAGTCAGGTGACCAAACAGTCCACATCCTTGGCATTTAGTGTCTCTTAAGCAGTCACGAGAATAGTGCCCCGCCTTCCCACATCTATAGCAGATGGTGGTGCCGATTCGGCACTCGCCCGGATGTCGCTTTCCACACTTCTTGCAGGCTTCATAATCATTTGTTCTTGGCTTCTTAACTTCAGTGTTTACATTCCCTTTTCCAGTGCCCCTAGGCGGGTTCTCCCATTTCCTCTTTTGTGTCTCGGGTGCCAGGTCCTCATTGGCGTAGTCGTCATAGACGATTCCGCTCAGATTCACTACCGACTCGAAGGTCGAGGGTAGGTTAGCTTTTACATGAACCCGGACCCGTTGTGGCAGTCCCTTAACATAGTACTTGATCAAACGATCTTCAGTTTCCACCAGGTGTGGTACTAGTTGAGCCAGTTCATTGAATCTTGATGTATACTGGCGATGAGTCTTGTTGCCAGCCTTGAAGTTCAGGAACTCGTTCTCCACACGATCGATCTCATTCTGTGGGCAGAACTTTTGAATTATGAGCTTTTTCAAGTCTTCCCACGTCATCCTGTTGATAGCATTGGGTGACTTAGTTCTTTGAATGTTCCTCCACCAACTTAGTGCTTCGTTGGTGAAAGAATGAACGACGTACTTAACAGCTTGGTCTGGTCGACACTCGCTGATGTTGATGACAACATTCATCCTCTCGATCCACTCGAGGGTGGCCACCGAGTCCTTGTTCCCGTCAAATTTGGGTGGGTCTCCGTCCTTGAAACCTTTATAAGTGCACCCCCTATTGCTTGACCCACCTTTATTTCATCCCCATCACTGTCATAGACTTTTTCCTCATGGTTTACTTCATCATCTTCCTTAATTTTCTTTAATGCTTCAGACAGCAAGTCAGGTAACACATTCTTTAAAGTGAGCACCACCTCACGGGCAATAGCATCTCTGACCTCGGGTTCTAACTGTAGTGACCCTTTATGATCGCCCCTAGTTGGGGTGACATTAGTTTGGTCACGCTCTTTGTGTTTTTCGTGTGCACATCCTCTTCTTCTTGATGTCTTGGATTTAGTGGAGGCCTACCTACTCGGCCAGTACGACTGCCTCGGCGTCCCGTTCTTCCTCCACCAGCCATAGTTCTTAGTTTCCTGATAGTTATAGAGGGAATACATCAATGTCATTTCTTCAGATCATAGTTTGGAATAGTACGAGCAAGGTAAATTTTTAATTCAGTGACCGGTTTGTGATTACTAATTTACATTGCTTTTCGTGTTCAAAACTCTTCAATTCGGTTGTGACATTGACATCTATTTGTTCTAAGTTAAGGTGTCTATTCTTATCCAAGTGTATTAACTCTAGTACTTACTTACCGTGTTGGCGTTGGTTACCCACACTGACATCCGTGCGTTGGTCCCATAATCAGTTTGAGTCCAGACGTTTAGGGATGTCTGAATCTCTCAAACTATTTCTCTGATACCATTTGTAACATCCGGCCTCTCGTACCAACAATATTGTCCGTTTTGCCACCTAAGAGCTCACGGATTTGTTTTTGGTTGCCCGGGTGAAAACTTCCCAGGGGTCACCCATCCCTGGATTACTCCCACCCGAGCACGCTTAACTGTGGAGTTCTCCTCTCATCCACTACATTAAGCCCCAAAACGCGTTGTTGATTTAAGAGGCGGGGCATTTCTTATGAACCAAGGATCTCTCTTGTGCACGGCCGATGTGGAATTCGCCTAGGGTGTTACAGATTTTAGCTTATGTTGGGTTTACGGGTTTTGGGTAAAAAGGTAACGTTTTTACGGATGAAACTTGAAAATAAGCTTAGGTCTAGCATCTAGAAGGAAAAGCGAACGTTTTAAACATAGAAAGTTGGGATCTTGACATGATCAGATTCGCATGCAAGAAATTTGAATTTTTGGGGAAGAAGACAGCCCGACATCAAGTTCGCCTGGCAAGGATTGGGGCGAACTTCTCAAGTTTGCCTGGTAAGTTCGCTTATGGCATGAAGTAAGTGAACTTAGGGGGGGGGCGAACTTGGTTATGTTTGCCTGGTAAGTTCGCTTATGGCATCAAGGGGCGAACTTGGTTATGTTCGTCTGGTAAGTTCGCTTGGTCAAGTCAAGCAAACTTAGGATAAGTTCGCCTATATGATCGCCCAGGCTATGGGCAACGAAATTAGCCTTAAGTTCGCCTAGATCAGAATGAGTAAAAGCGTGCAATTTATATTAGGTCTGATGTATGTGTAATTAACCAATTCAGATCGTGTGTGCTCTCGTTGGACCGTTGTTAGGATAGAACGAGACTAGCTTACCAGGTAAGTTCTAGAGCCCTACTTTTAGTGTTTTGAACTATGTTTTGGGCTGGTGTGCATACTTACACGATAATGTTTTATGAAATGATGTTTACGAAAGGAAAGTTGAAATGTGTTTATGAAATGTGTTGCTAAATGTAGTTTACGAAATGTTTACCAATGAAACGCTATTTAATAAAACGTGCGAATGCTTTAACTGAAAAGAAGTAAATGTTTTTATGAAAGTCGTGAAATAAATGAATCTGCCATGAGTTCCTTCGGGAGCAAAGGTATGTATGCATGTATGGGCCTTACCTTTATAGGGGCCTTTATGGCTGGCCAAAGGTTGTATAACTGGGTGGAAAGGGGTGACGACGGTTACCAATGGTACCGGGATCCCTAATGAGGTACTATTCTTTGCGAGGGAGTAGTACTTAAAGTGTTGTACGGGTTATCCTTTGGGACACAGTGCTTGAAGGGAATTGACGGTTACGAATGGTTAATGTGGGTACGTGTGCTCTATGGAGCACTTTACTCAAGGTCGGTGCGTGTACTTTATGAAGTACCGTGCTGTAATGAGTAATTGACGGTTACGAAAAGGCGCAGATTCGGTTTATTGTTGACTTATGTTTAATGTTATGTTATTGCATGATTTACGTATGCTTTTATTAAATAAATGAATGATATGTTTTTGGCAAATGGTTATGTGAAAGTTTTATGTAAAGCTAGAACTCACCAGCGTAGCTAACTTTTTAATATGCACATTTAGGTTAAGGCAGGTTGCGAGGATGGACAGTGATGCTTGGCTAGCGATGAAGAGTTACCCGGCTGCTTATGAAGACTGGCATCATGTTACGTTTTGATTTACGTTTGTGTTATGTTTACGCTTCCCCGTTATTTTGATATTCAAGTTTAAGAACCGTTTGTGAATGAGTAACTCCAACAAGTGAGGCCTTCCGAGTTTGGGGTTTTACACTTTAACATACATAAATTCAAATTTTCTGAACCTTACATTTATATAGTATTTCCTTATTATACATAACACATGTAATTATATATATATATGTATATATATATATATATATATGTATGTATATATATATATATGTATGTATATAAATATATAAGCAAACATTTTTGTTATAACCAAAGTAAAGCATATGAGCTTTTAAACCATGTTTTTTACATCTTTTTAATATACACATATTTATTTACAAATATAAATAAGTATATTTAACTTTATTGAATAAATCATTGTTGCAAATTACAATTTCATAAAAATGAAACTTTTATAAAGTAATCAAAATAAAACAAATATTTTTAAGGTTTTATGAATTTTATAAATATAATGTTATATACAATTACCTACAAAAAAAATATTTGTTTTTTTTTAAAACCTCTTGGACCCTTGGTGTAACAACTCCAAATTTAGGACTTGATTTTTTTTTATTTACGTGTTATCCATTCTGATACTTGAACTATTGGATAGCAAACTCGAACACTTTTAGCTGTCATTTAGAACTCAATAAACATATTATGCTTACACAAATGATATAGGCCCATTGGGCTTGGCCCAACTGTAGATAAACGGAACTTGGCCCATTAAGTATTAACGACTCAACTAAAGGCATAGTATGCGAACCCAGTCCAAAACAAACTAATAAACCTTTGTTTGACGGATCGTCACATGATTCGATATAACTTATATTAATTATGAACTAAACCGTTTACGCGGAGAACTGTTAGAATGATTAACGCGCTAGTACGGGCTATTGCCGATTATCCGATGCAATAAGATACTTGTCAAAACTCAAATAAATAATATTAATAAATATTAGAATTTATTCGTGTGACTAATGAGAAGTTTACGCGAGGAATGCGACGTTAGATGCGCGACTGCGACAAACACCGGTGTGCACATCAACAGGTCTTGTTCGATCCGGTATAACTAAATAATATAAATAAGTATTTATTCTATACATCTCACGTTAAATTATTAATGTTATAACTATTTAAGAATTAATAACTATTTGTGGAACGCGATTTGCTTTACCCGGAACAGACGAATGTGAACACGCGATACAAGATTGAAACCGACTATTTTAGAACTAAACAATTAAGTAGATAAAGTTAGATCATTATTTATATTTATTAGTTATTATTACTAAT
Source organism: Smallanthus sonchifolius (assembly GCA_023525975.1). Classification (NCBI taxonomy): domain Eukaryota; kingdom Viridiplantae; phylum Streptophyta; class Magnoliopsida; order Asterales; family Asteraceae; genus Smallanthus; species Smallanthus sonchifolius. The sequence goes on from CM042043.1 coordinate 27,641,862, forward strand.
AATATTATTTAAACGAAGCATGAGACGTTTATTTAGGGAACGCGTATGAGACGCGCGGTGTCGACGCATACCGGTTAGGACAGTAGTCGGAGCGGGAATTTCATGAAATAAATACTTAAACTATATTTATTACCGCGTATTATTATTTTAAAAATTATAGAATTAATGTACGAAGTTATCAGACGTGATGGAGACGCAAGAAAGACACGCGGTATATAAAACCAGTCCAAGATACACAGCTTTTAGCCTATTCCAACCTTTCTAATAATTAAAATTTACATTATTAATTTATTTATTATTTACGTTGCAAAATATCTGGATCCCAATGAAAAGATTTGATCTCATTTCAAATCTTTTATCATTTCTTCCCCCAAGACTAGAAAATCTCATAAAATCTATCTAAAACCATCGGCTGGTTTTGAAAACCAACAACCCATTCAAAAACAATTTCATCCTTTTCTGTTTAAACCCTTTACCTTCTTTAAATCCAAAACTAGAGAGAGTACGAGAGGAAGATGGAGAGCAGACAAGGAGGCTCCACCCGCCGACTCTCGGCAACCACCAACGACCACCAGCCACCTTCATCTTCATCCTGACCTCTTCGTTTCTCCATTTCATATATCTACCCCACAAACCCTAACACACACACAAGTTCTACTGAGAGAGAGAAACGGCTGGAAAGAGAGAGATAGAGAGTTCGTGAAGATGGAGAGGAGCCGGCCACCCCTCCGGCCTAGCGATGGCGGCGACAGTGAGGTGGAAGAACCATAGCAGGCGTATTTCCAGTCAACCCCATCTAGGGTTCCGACGACGGCGGTGCTACACAACAGCGACGACGAACAGCAACGGCGGTGGCACGTCTTGTGGTGTCGTCTCCCCGGTTCTTGATCGATTTTTCGGTGAGCTTATTTTATGTTTTCGTGGTATTTCAGGTATAACCCACATACAATCTGACATTCGTTCTCTGTTTAACGTTTCCGTTGAGGATTCTAGTTAACCGAGTGATTGTGATGGCCGGTTTCATTCCCGTGCGATCACATAGACTTTTGGACATATTATGGTGGACCGGTAGATACCCGAAAGTTCTGGACCTCTCGGGTCGTTCCCCACAGTCCCGGGTTTCGGTCAACGGAAGTCAACGACAGAAAAGGGCGAGCGGGTTCCCGTACGTGAGGAGAGGTACTAACGCATGTCAAAGCTTTGTATTTATTTTCACTTGTAATGTAAAATGTAATCATGTGTAATAGTTAGTTGAGCTAAACCGACTCGATCCCGACCTCTCGGAATTTTGATGTAAAACCGAACCTCGTTCGTGTGGTTGTATTTGTAAACCCGGTCTCCGTCCAAACCGAAAAGAAGATATAATGTACATACACATACATACATGTACATCTAGTTATAAATCTAAAATATATTATTTGGGAAAATAAATATACACTTATATAATTAATTATAAACCGAAACTTATAAAAACCGTTGAATAATAAATATAAATTAAAAACGAGTATTTATAAACTATACAAATGTATAATAACATATATATATAATTATATTTATATACATATACCTCTATTTGGGAGTGTACATATGCATGTATATACGACTTTTAGTTTAATACGCACTATTTATAAGTAGTAGAATTTTAATATCATAATATAATATTATCATTACCATTGTAACTTTATTTGATTATAAAAATTTAAGGTAATGGACTCATAACTAACTTATAATAATATAATATAAGTGTTATTATTCTTATTAAACGTGTTATTAGTATCATTATTCTTATTTATCATCGTCTTTTTTGTAGATTTTATTATTATTATTATTATTATTGTTATTATTATTATTTTATTTAGATGTACTTATTAAAAAAATTTATATAGAACCAATCAGTATTACAATAAGTTATTATTTTATTAAAGAAGTTATGTTATTTTATTATAGGTTATTATTGTTATTATTTTTAAAAATGTATTTATGTTAAACCTTATAAACCAACATTTCTTTACAAAACCGTTGCACTCTTTAATATTACTAAAATATATTATTATTATAAATACTTTTATTAACTATTATTATAAATATTATTATCACTAACACTATTTTTAACATAATATTGTAACTATTAACTTTATATAAATATATATTTTTACCATTATTAATATTATTGTTATTGTTATCTTCAACTATTAAAACTTGTAGTATATTTTGTGCTCATACTACTAGTATTACAAATACTTTAATTAATATTTTAAGTATTATTATTTGTGCATCTACTAATGATTATGATAGTTATTAAGGATAATGTTAATTCTATTAAGATTAGTATTTATGTCACAAACATACCATTATTTTACTCTTGATACATAATAAAATTGTCTTAATTACATCTATGTTTAGTATTATCCAACCGTGTATTTATAGACTATAAATATCCAGTTTTAATACAAACATATTAATATTAGAAATATGTATTTGTAAGAGTCGAATACATATCTATATTTAGAAACATAAATATTTATTTTAATACGAATGTGTATAGTTAAGGATAATAAGTATTAGATACTTCATATAACAAACATATTATATATATATACACACACACACACATTTCTATGATATGTTACATAATAATTAAAGCTTCATAAATTATATACTTCCGACATAGTTACATATACATTACTTAATTCCATTTTACTTAGCAAATATTAAATGAGAACGATATTTGACATAATACTTTTTACATATATTATGTATATTTTCTATACAAACATTTTATAACTTCATTTACTTTTGATACAAACATATTTTTATGTGGTTTTATATAAATAAAAGTATATTTTGATGACTTTTTATTCTTAGTTATGTATGTGACTATAAACCTTGATTATTAATTTCAAAACAAACATAGTTACTCGAACATATATTTATTTTTACATATATTATATATACATCACGTAAGTTAGTAATGCTTAATATTACGTTATTTGAATCGAACTATTATTATAATACTTATTATTACTTTGATTCGGGTCGAATCATTATTTTACTACTTATAATAGGACATATACACAAGTCATAATATTATACAAGAATACTAAGTCGAACCAACGTTTTTATAGTACATCTTTTAGAATAATAAATAGAGGTTACAACCCGAGACTTCTACCAAAACGACCCCAACACTTTACGAATCGGTCGAGCTCAACCACACGGTTCATGACATTACTCTAGTACAATATACTAATGTCACCATTATAATTATGATTTGTTTTGACAACTGCACACCATAGCAAGCTCGCAACTTTAGCATATTATTTGGCATATACAAGATTACCAGGTGAGTTCATGTGTTTTTTCCCCTATTTACTAAAACTTTTTGGGGTGATTACATGCTTATATTTATTTACATATTGGTGTATTAATTAAATAAGGCCATTTTTAGCTGCCATAACGAATCCCCGAACTTTAGCACACAATCATTAACTCCTTTGGAGCCAGCGAATATATGGGTAGTACTATCTGGTGAAACCCCCGCACACCATGGGCCCGACGTAACCGGGACAACCTCCCATGGAATGATAATCATATAATGATAATAAATATCTTGTGACATATATTCGTTTAACAGTTTGAACTTATGTTGGCAGGCATGAGTAACTAGACTCATAACAATAAGGGGTATGGGTTAGGAGATATTATTATTATTTGTAGATGTCCACAGATTGTGGGCACAGGGTTGATTGTGAACTTGTTTAATTTTACACCATACATATTTGGATTCTCAATATAAATGTTCTGTTAACTAAACTTATCACCAACTTTTTAGTTGACACAATATTTTTAAGCATGTATTCAGGTACCATTCTCGAGTTTAGAAATTAGCAACCTAGACACGAACTTGCTTGAAGATAGATGATTCCTTAGAAGACTTATGTCGAGCCATAGATTCCACCCGAGAAAGCTTTGATGAGAAGATAGAATCCATTATTTCATTATATTTTTAGTTAGTGTTTAGTTGATATGAACCTTTGTAAATATATAATTTGACTTAGTTGGACCAATGACATTTATAAATTATATGTCACGTTATTTCCGTTGTGTTTTGTTTTGGTATTCGATCGTTACGCCTAGCCCCTGGTCGGGTTGTGACAGATCGGTATCAGAGCCAACGGTTTTAGCGAATTCTGTTTCCTTTAGGACTCCTAGGCTTTAACCGAGAACACCTTAAGGATCCTCACCCTTAAGACTCTGAAACAATAAGGCTTTGATTACATTTTAGTACATTTGGAGAACCTAAGTACCCGAGACATGACTTTTAGGACCTTCGCTCATAAGTACACTTTAGAACGATCACTTCCACATCGACACGTGAAATAACATTGGTGCACGCATACATTATGACTATGCTAGGAGACTACTAGAGTGATCATGTGAGTAAGTTGATAATTACACTTGATATCACGTAATTGAGAGCTTACATGCACATGTGAATTCTAGGAAATCCTATCGGGTCTCCATATGCGTAAGCCACACACATAAAACTCTTCTTAAATTAAAACAACCCTTGATGATAAAAAGGCATTCATTAACTCAATTCATCCTTGCATCCTTCTAAATTCAACAATCTTCTTAAGAAACTCGACTCAACTTGCTTTTTCATGATAACCGAGCAACTTCTTTTAATTCCTTTGACTCTCTTATATACGTTATCATAGATCACTCATGAACAACATTGCTGCAACCACGTTGTTTCAATTTCACATCCTTATATATCAACTATATTATCCTTAGCAACACACTTATTGACCCATGGTCAAACGCCAATCATATTCCAATTTCATTACTTCGCTAACTAGACTCCCTATCTAAGTTCCTATTGCCTCAAATAAGATGAAGAAATATGGATTAAGCATGGCGGAAGCGTCGGTCAATTTGGAGCACCAAAGATTTACCTCGACTCCTATGTCATTAGACCACATCTTATGAAGCAGTCCCCTCTATTGCATCATTTCCATTAACAATTGAAAATCCCTTCCTTATTCAATTGTAATCAATTCTCTTATCCTTAATTTCTTGAAGCCGACCCCACTGGTGCTGAAAGTGACAACAATTGTAATACCTTCCCCTACCCTCAATCTGTTGGAGCTAAGATCGAAGGCTTGGACTTATATGTTGTTCAAAAACAATTTCTTACCCCTCACAATGTGAACGTTGAACCCCATCTTGACATTGAATCCCTGTTGTAAACCTAAGACTTGGTTTGAAAAATATTTCATTACAAAAACCCAAGTCCAACAACTAGTACCATATACATCAAATATATTACCCAAATTTTGATAAAATTAACATTTTCACTTCTATTGGAAGCCCATACTACTTAAGTTACATAGGATAAAATTTTCTGGAAAAATAAAAGTTTATAACTATTTGTATTATTTTGTTACTTCTACTTAATTAACTATTGTTTTAACGCGTTTAAATGATATATATATTCTTAAATAATTAAAATTACCTCAACATTTCTAAGTTATGTTTTTATTACAGTAGGTTATGACTCATAAGGTATAAAAATAATTTTTATATAGTTATTTTCTATATTTTTATATTCTTAGTGCATTTAATTCTCTAAAAATGACCTAAATTCCTAATAATTATTAAATACACTTAGAAATTAGATTTTATATTTTAAATAGTCTTAATACAGTATATGTAAGTCCTAAAAATTATAAAACTCAGATTTTGATCAGATTCACCATTTATTAAAAATTCAAATAGTTTCCGGTTTATTTTACATACGTTAAACATTTTTCATAGTAAATGGAGATCTGCACCTAATCAATATTTTTCCTATGTTTAAATTAGTATTAGAAAGTTCTTTGTAAAATTTCATAATTTTTTTAAGGTGTTTAACTATGTTTCCCAGTTTATGGCTTTTAAACTCGTTTTAAATCGTGCGGCCGTTTAGAAAAATGTTCTTGGGAAACTCTTTACTTAGGGCTTAAGTGCTTTGGAGAATTCTGATTTTGTAATTTGATTGGTAAAAATATCATTTTTGAGTAAACAAGATTGTAAAATCCGTTTTCGACGGTTTCACGAATGTTTTTCGATGGTTTTTTTCTATCTTTTCAAGTTTTGAGCGATAAGTTGTTATGAGTCAGTTTTATGAAGTTAATAATCTATAAATTTATTATCTTTAATGGTTTGGACATATAGGAGGTCATACGTGCCTATAAAGGTGTAAAATAATGAAATGAACGCTTATAACCATACGGTTTTCGGGTTGACTTATAAATCCTTTCGACCGTTAGGAAATTCCATCAAACAAAGCCTTTCTCAACCCCATTTTCAAGTTTCTTCTCATCCCATTTGAATGCATATGCATCCTTTCAGAGAAACCCCCGGAAGCCCGACGATTTCACAATTGACGACTTCGTAGAACTCTGTTATCTCCTTGTTGACTAATCGTCATCTACCCCATAAAGATCTAGCCCTACACCAATCGACGACCATTTTGTGCCAACTGTTATCAACAAAATAGACTTGGGAAGCCCATAATCATTCTTAGGAGATCTTGTTTCCTTGAAATTTCCTTCCATATCTTAAATGTCTACTTCACTACCTAGATAATTATTATCAACACGCCTCAAGTATTTCCACTCAACACCAAGGAAGCTGTGAAAGAAAATTTCATCCTTACTCCCGACGAATCAGACTAAATTAATAAACCCCCCTCAACGGACAATATTTCAGTGAAAATCTCTTATTCTATATCGACAAGACTCCCATGTTTCGCAAATACGAACGTATCAAGACGCCAATTCCTTGCGACAAATGACCCATTGCCTGATTTTGAACTATTATATATATCCTTTAAAGTGATCTACCCAATCGAACTCCTTTTAGACCCTTGTCTAGCTCCTACTCCCAAACCTTCCTATAACCTATAGTCTTCAAGTGATCTACCCAAGCGATCTCTTGCCTAAGAGTTCCCACATACGTTTGCATCCTTTACTTTCCTTTGTTGTGACGATTATCTCAAACCGTCTAGAGCTAATCATGATGATTACACGGTAACCAACCCCCCCAACATGGATCGTCTATTACATTCTTTGTCATCTTTGCTTTCTATGATCTCATTCTAGACTATTACATATGTCAGTACTTATTCCTTTCCCCTTATAGGAATAACAAATCACTCTCGTTCCACACTATATTGCATTTCAAGATCAATCGTCACTTCATTAAGTTTACCTACACTTACACCCTGGAAGTCTCTGTGAGCCCCTTAGCTAAAATACTGACTTCATATATGAAAAAGCCAACCGTTTGTTTCTTTTCATCAAGCCATTGAAATTGTTTCCTCTAATTCTTGAGCTAAAAAAAAAAACTTAAACTGTATGTTTCACAATAGGTATCCTTAAGCTTATCCTACAACAAATCAACCATTGGTCTACTATCCAGATTTGTTCTTCCTTGTTTCTCTAATATCCCGAATGCTATTCATGACTTGTTGAGTTAAACTTTTGAGTTCTGATTGTCAACATTTGAATTTAAAACCTCAACTTAAATATCTCTATTCTTTCTCTAGATTCGTCAATTGGTTTAAAAACTTACACTACTGTTGAGATTTATAATCAAATTTTAGAAAATAACCAAAACTTAAATTTCGAGGACGAAATTTCTTTAACAAGGGGAGACTGTAACAACCCCAAATTTAGGGCCTGATTTTTTTTATTTACGTGTTATTCATTCTGATACTTGAACTATTGGATAGCAAACTCGAACACTTTTAGCTGCCATTTAGAACTCAATAAACATATTGTGCTTACACAAATGAACTAGGCCCATTGGGCTTGGCCCAACTGTAGATAAACGGAACTTGGCCCATTAAGTATTAACGACTCAACTAAAGGCCTAGTATGCGAACCCAGTCCAAAACAAACTAATAAATCTTTGTTTGACGGATCGTTACATGATTCGATATAACTTATATTAATTATGAACTAAACCGTTTACGCGGAGAACTGTTAGAATGATTAACGCGCTAGTACGGGCTATTGCCGATTATCCGATGCAATAAGATACTTGTCAAAACTCAAATAAATAATATTAATAAATATTATAATTTATTCGTGTGACTAATGAGAAGTTTACGCGAGGAATGCGACGTTAGATGCGCGACTGCGACAAACACCGGTGTGCACATCAACAGGTCATGTTCGATCCGATATAACTAAATAATATAAATAAGTATTTATTCTATACATCTCACATTAAATTATTAATGTTATAACTATTTAAGAATTAATAATTATTTGTGGAACGCGATTTGCTTTACCCGGAACAGACGAATGTGAAACACGCGGTACAAGATTGAAACCGACTATTTTAGAACTAAACAATTAAGAAGATAAAGTTAGATCATTATTTATATTTATTAGTTATTATTACTAATAATATTATTTAAACGAAGCATGAGACATTTATTTAGGGAACGCGTATGAGACGCGCGATGTCGACGCATACCGGTTCGGACAGTAGTCGGAGCGGGAATTTCATGAAATAAATACTTAAACTATATTTATTACCGCGTATTATTATTTTAAGAATTATAGAAATAATGTACGAAGTTATCGGGCGTGATGGAGACGCAAGAAAGCCACGCAGCATGTAAAACCAGTCCAAGGTACACAACTTTTAGCCTATTCCAAACTTTTTAATAATTAAAATTTAAATTATTAATTTAATTATTATTTACGTTGCAAAATATCTGGATTCCCAATGAAAAGATTTGATCTCATTTCAAATCTTTTATCATTTCTTCCCCCAAGACTAGAAAATCTCATAAAATCTATCTAAAACCATCGGCTGGTTTTGAAAACCAACAACCCATTCAAAAACAATTTCATCCTTTTCTGTTTAAACCCTTTACCTTCTTTAAATCCAAAACTAGAGAGAGTACGAGAGGAAGATGGAGAGCAGACAAGGAGGCTCCACCCGCCGACTCTCGGCAACCACCAACGACCACCAGCCACCTTCGTCTTCAACCTGACCTCTTCGTTTCTCCATTTCATATATCTACCCCACAAACCCTAACACACACACAAGTTCTACTGAGAGAGAGAAACGGCTGGAAAGAGAGAGATAGAGAGTTCGTGAAGATGGAGAGGAGCCGGCCACCCCTCCGGCCTAGCGATGGCGGAGACAGTGAGGTGGAAGAACCATAGCAGGCGTATTTCCAGTCAACCCCATCTAGGGTTCCGACGACGGCGGTGCTACACAACAGCGACGACGAACAGCAACGGCGGTGGCACGTCTTGTGGTGTCGTCTCCCCGGTTCTTGATCGATTTTTCGGTGAGCTTATTTTATGTTTTCGTGGTACTTCAGGTATAACCCACATACAATCTGACATTCGTTCTCTGTTTAACGTTTCCGTTGAGGATTCTAGTTAACCGAGTGATTGTGATGGCCGGTTTCATTCCCGTGCGATCACATAGACTTTTGGACATATTATGGTGGACCGGTAGATACCCGAAAGTTCTGGACCTCTCGGGTCGTTCCCCACAGTCCCGGGTTTCGGTCAACGGAAGTCAACGACAGAAAAGGGCGAGCGGGTTCCCGTACGTGAGGAGAGGTACTAACGCATGTCAAAGCTTTGTATTTATTTTCACTTGTAATGTAAAATGTAATCGTGTTTAATAGTTAGTTGAGCTAAACTGACTCGATCCCGACCTCTCGAAATTTTGATGTAAAACGTGTGGTTGTATTTGTAAACCGGTTCAAACCGAAAAGTAGATATAATGTAATACACATACATACATATTCATCTAGTTATAAATCTAAAATATATTATTTGGGAAAATAAATATTCACTTATATAATTAATTATAAACCGAAACTTATAAAAACCGTCGAATAATAAATATAAATTAAAAACGAGTATTTATAAATTACACAAATGTATAATAACATACTATATATATAATTGTATTTATAAACATATACCTCTATTTGGGTGTGTATATATGCATATAATAAAATATTTGACTTTTAGTTTAATACGCACTATTTATAAGTAGTAGAATTTTAATATCATAATATAATATTGTCATTACCATTGTAACTTTATGTGATTTTAAAAATTTAAGGTAGTGGACTCATAACTAACTTATAATAATATAATATAAGTGTTATTATTCTTATTAAACGTGTTATTAGTATTATTATTCTTATTTATCATCGTCATTTTTGTAGATATTATTATTATTATTATTATTATTGTTATTATTTTATTTAGATGTACGTATTAAAAGCATTTATATAGAACCAATCAGTATTACTATAAGTTATTATTTTTATTAAAGAAGTTATGTTATTTTATTATAGGTTATTATTGTTATTATTTCTAAAAATGTATTTATGTTAAACCTTATAAACCAACATTTCTTTACAAAACCGTTGCACTCTTTAATATTACTAAAATATATTATTATTATAAATACTTTTATTAACTATTATTATAAATATTATTATCACTAACACTATTTTTAACATAATATTGTAACTATTAACTTTATATAAATATATATTTTTACCATTATTAATATTATTGTTATTGTTATCTTCAACTATTAAAACTTGTAGTATATTTTGTGCTCATACTACTAGTATTACAAATACTTTAATTAATATTATAAGTATTATTATTTGTGCATCTACTAATGATTATGATAGTTATTAATGATAATGTTAATTCTATTAAGATTAGTATTTATGTCACAAACATAAAATTATTTTACTCTTGATACATAATAAAATTGTCTTAATTACATCTATGTTTAGTATTATCCAACCGTGTATTTATAGACTATAAATATCCAGTTTTAATACAAACATATTAATATTAGAAATATGTATTTATAAGACTTATGTCGAGCCATAGATTCCACCAGAGAAAGCTTTGATGAGAAGATAGAAACCATTGTTTCATTATATTTTTAGTTAGTGTTTAGTTGATATGAACCTTTGTAAATGTATAATTTGACTTAGTTGGACTAATGACATTTATAAATTATATGTCACGTTATTTCCGTTGTGTTTTGTTTTGGTATTCGATCGTTACGCCTAGCCCCTGGTCGGGTTGTGACACTTGGGCTCACAAGCTTGAACCCCCACCCTTTGGATTTGACCCCTTTGACCCTATGCCCATGCTTGACCTATTGTGACTTTTTAAGTCAACATAAACCCAAAATCTCTAACAAATCAAGGCAAAATCAAACAACCCGATTAAAACAGATTGTTCCTTGGATACCTGAATGATTATCGACCCATATTAAACCCGTGTAACAATCCAATTCAACCATTACGCGTTTTTATTTGAAATTCAAATGGTTTGACTATTCGGAGTCAAACCGAGTCAATTCGATCATCAATTCATGAAATTAAACTCGATTAAGACTGGCAAATCACCCTCGGATTAGCCTCGATTAAGACCCGTAAATCACGCTCGGATTAGTCTCGCATGCATCTAACCCCATTACACAACCCAATTCATTCACAATTGATCAAATTAACGCGTAGAACACAGCTATCATCCATTATTCGCAAACCATAATCAAATCAAGGCCTTTAATACGAAATCAATCCTTTAACTCATTCACACACCTTCGCATAACTTCATACTAGTTCCCTGAACGCTCCATCGATCCTCATTACGGTTCTAATCATCAATCGAGCACCAAGAAACATCCTTTATGTCTCGCTAGCCGTCTGCACTCAATACCTCACCAAAACAGGTATGGTTTGTGTCATTCGATTCGTTTTTGTGTGTATTCCAAAAGCCCTATACGAATTCGTAATAACAGGCTATATCGAATTCAATCGCAAGTTGAGTTCTTGACCGGTTTATGTGATTCTGGTTTGGGGCTATTTCTTGTTTCGATAATCGTATACATTTAAGTGGGTTTCCTATTAGACCAGCGAAACCATCTAGCCCAGCCGGTTAAGTCACTGCACCGCTGGACTAGATGGCGTGGGTTCGAAACCCATATAACGGGTCCCTTTTTGCGCATTTTCCTTGATCAGACCCGACCCCTTTACATCGATGGTTTACATCTATTTAGAATCAGCCTCAATAACAAGATCAACCCCTGGTCCAGTGGTTAGTCTTTAATGTCTTCACCGGGGAGACCCGGGTTCGACCCGGGCAAGCCCCATTTAATTTTAAAACCGATTTTTAATGCTACTAAAATGGTAAAAAATTATTTTTATAAACCCAATATTATTTAGATCGGATTAAAACAATAGTTTACAATTTTTAGCATAAAGCATCTATTTTACACATTTATATTGTTTAAAATCCTATTTTAGCCATTTAAAAACATATTTTAATCAAATTATTTAAATTAAAAACAAAGCATTTTATTTCCAAATGTTACCAATATTATGACAAGATTTTTATAAAGATACAATCTCATAAAACAATTGTTTTCTTATTAAACTATATATATGTATTAGAGTTTAAAAACAAATAAAACTTTTTCTAATATGTATATATTAATGACTATGTTCCTTATTTTAGAACACATTACTTTGATAATAAATAGATAAATGAATTTATTTATTAGATATCTTTTTACATTAACAAATTTACTTAAGGGTTTTAATATGTATTAGTATATATTTACCCTATATTTTGACACATTGATATAAACAAATAAATAAGATAGATTTATCTATTTCATTAAATATAATAACACATTACTTTTGAAAACACATTATTTTAAATAAATAAAATAAATTTCATTTATTTAAACTATTTAAACCAAAACCCTAAGACATTTATTGTTTTTGAAAGTAAACACATGCTTCCAACTTATACTTATATTAACTTACACCATTTTTACATGAAATGATACAACACTTGTACAAATCCACACATATCAAAACCCGATGAACATTAGACCTTGTCTTAAACTTTGTGCATATTAACTAATTCAAGATCATACAATTCACTCTAGGTTAATTCTATGATTACAAAAATCACTCGTGAGACCTATTGCTCGTGTTATCTACACAATTGATACAAGTGAGTTTTACATAGCACATTTTTACATTTTACACTTTTTGGGGTGAAACATGATTACACTTTGAACTCTTTGCAATTTACTCATATACAATTCAATAATATGATGCTATGTGTTATTTGCGCTTTATGCTAGAATGCTATGAGTTAAGACTACATATACATGACATTCGTATAATCATTAACTCAGTACAAGCCAACGGTTAACATTGATAGATCTATTGTGTCTGACAAACCCACCCGGTTAGGGTGTTTGTTACCGCCGTTACATTAGGGTAACCCGCGGGTTATGCCTCACAACAGTCACAAGGTTTGATTGTACACTTAGTTTAACTATAAATTCTCCATAAATGCCTTATATACCATGTATCGTATGAATTGTATAAAACATTTTTAAACTTTATTTGTGGTGTCAAAACCTATGTATGCTCACCAAATATTTATAGTTGACCCTCTCCTTCTTATCATGTTTCAGGTACTAACTTTTGAGATCATTTGCAAGATGCTACACATAGGATTGAGGACTTAGTTAAATAATGAATTGAACATTATGGTGTACTTGGTTTTTACTTTTATATAGTTGTACATGTTTTTTTGAACAAGTGTTATGAAAATTTGGATTCAATTAATATATGAAACTTTAGTTTGACCAGGTGCTATTGAACAATCTACATGTCCCGCCCCGACGTATTCCGCCGTCGGTTGGGGTGTGACAGATCCGCTACGAGGTGGTGTTGTGAAACGAAGATGGCTAAGGATTTGCATGGCACCCGTACGTGCATGCATGGAAGCTTGGGTTCGGGTGCACGGGTCCTAAATGGGCTGGGAACAATATTATACGTGTACTCGTGAGGCTAAGGTTCATATAAATGGATGAAGGGTAGATGAGAATGAGCTCGGAGACGTAGTTTAATTTTATGCGTATCCAACGTATCTTTAGAACGTGTCTAATCATGTGATCATACGTTGACAGGTTTGGAGTTCGAGCAAGAGGACGGTTATCGAGCATGGCTTGGATCTTCACGCCAGTGAGTTTCTAATCCCTCTCTAAGTTTTTAAATGTTTTGGGTCTATCGTACATACTCGCGTGTTTTCTGCTATTAAAAAACTTGTTACGAACTATGATTTAACAAGAAGTGTTTTATGATATAATAACATATAAATGGAACTAAGGGCCTATGTGGTGTCCTTAGGCTGTGTGAAGTAGGAGTTAGGATGATTGGTGTGCATCATACTATGAGTTAGTCGGGATAAGTCGAAAAAGGGTTAAACGTATATGAGAATACCTAGGAGGTGTTGTCACGAATATATACTGGGTTCATGCGTAATTAATGAGTTATGATAAGTCCTAGTGTGTTGTTTGGTGTTATGTGCTTGTTGTTGTGTGTTGCATCGTTGTCCTTGTGACACAGCAACAAGATTGTGTAGGACGAAGTCCTTCGGAAGTCACCAAGATTGACAATGTCCAGCGGGACAGTGATGAGCTTGGAGTAGGACAAAAGTCCTAATGAGGGTGACCCTAACGAGGGCGGCTGTGATAAGGTAATTGTTGTGTGCATTTATTGTATATATTGCATGCATGTGTTTATTGGTAATTTATGTGTTGTGATCTCATTTGCTTTGATGTTAAGCAATAGATTGACTGTGGTGTGGGAACGAGGTCGTGTTTTCGACTAATGTGTGGTAGCCTTTCTAAGAGTCATGGTTTGGGCTAGTCGAGTCTTTGTTTATGAGTCTGGGTGTTTTAACCAGAGTCCGTGCTAATACGTGTGGTAAAGTATAGGATACAAGAATGGTAAGTTCGATCCATATCGAAGAACTTACGGTGTTATGGATATGGGTTGAGTCTATGGTCGGTGGACCCTTAAGGGATGTTGTAAGATAACGAGGGTTATCAATATGTCAACAAACGACAAAACTATTTTTAATATGGACGGTAATGTCCTGAGTTGAATTATATAGTGTTGGTGACGTGAATGTTTCTATTTAAAATAAACTGTTACAACTCACTTAGCGTAGCTGACTTTGTATGCACGTTAAATTGTTTTGCAGGTGAGTTTCGTGGGCGATGTATCTTGTCTTGGGAGCGGTGCTACTCGGATCGGTGTTCGTAAGGTAAAGTTAATGAACTTAAAAGCTAATTACTATTTTGAGAAAGACTTCCACGTTTTTGTAATAAAATAAGTGTTTTACAGAGAATACCCAGTGATAAGACCCAACTGTAGGGTGCCTGTTTTAGGGCGTTACACCTTTTTAGTGTTGTCCATATTTTAACCCATATTACTTTTAATTTATAAGATCTCATCCATACATATACCATATCTTTAGATATAATGTCATAGAAAAGTCAAAAGGTGTCTATCCCATTTTCTTTTCTTATTTAGCTCAGAAACAAAAAAGCAAGTAAAATGGTATGGAGCAACATGTATGTTAATTATGAAAGTAATATTCAACTTGCAATAATTGGCTACTTGTTTGGTTTAAATCCAAATATCTAGTTTCAAAAATTTTATCTCAAGTATATCAGAATGTGAATAAATATACATTGGCATATGTATACATCATGTTGGAACTTGATAAATCGTTGTATTCCTGATAATCTGTAGCGGCTAGTTTGTAACTTTTGTAAATAGGTTTTAGGGTCAAGAGTCGCTAGCGACTCTTGAAAAGTCGATAGGTCGGTTTTCAGCTGATTGTCTTGACAATCAGCTATCTGATTATCGACTCTTGCTATGTGTCTATAAATAGCAACCCCAAAAACCTAATTTAGCAGCTCTTGTGCAATGCGTCATTATTATAGTCATTTTGACAGCCAATTATGGTGATTGTGGTGTTTATGTATCCAGGATCTTATCTGTAATCGTTTTTCATTATGGATCTAATCAAACAGTATCATTTATGTTCTTATTTGTGTTGCTCTTCGTCTTATTTCTATCTTGATTATCAAAAATTCGCTTCTCTATAGATAGATTATTGATTGTTTCCTGTTTAGAATCATTCTAACACAGGGACCCTATCATCAGGACCTACAATTTGGTATCAGAGCCTTCTGTGCTCTTGATTCTTAGTGACTTGTGATAAGTTTCTGGGTTTTTATGAAAATATGAATTTCTCTGATTTATGGCTAGATTTGTATCAAGATCAGAAATTGGGTTTGAAATTCACTCAGAAATTAGTTTGTGAAGATTTTGATAGATCTGATTGTTATTTTTGTTTAGATCTGAGTATTTGGCAATTGATTTTGAGTTGTTTTGAGAAAAGAGTATGATGATGTTCATGAGCCGATTGTCCAGTGTCTGTTCTTTTGTCTGAGCCGATTGTCACTTGATTTGGCCGATTGTCCGAGCTGACTCTCAGTTACATAGTGATTCTCGCGGTAAACACAAGTTTACGACTCACAAAGTCGACTCTTCACGTGAGCTTTTCTATAACATCATATGGTGTTGTCGACTGTCCATTATCTTGAAGCCGATTCTTCTGAGCCGACTGTTGAACCGATTCTCAGCTTTTTTTTAATTTTCTTTGTTTTCTTGTGATTTCCACATTCCAAGATGTCTGTTACTTCTATCACCAAAGCTGATTTGGAGACCGGCTCCATGTCTAGACCTCCTAAGCTCTTATCCACCGATGATTTCCTGAATTAGAAGAACTGCATGAAGGCTTACTTCTATGTGACTGAATTTGGTTAATGGATCTCGACCACTAACGGTCCTCATTGTCCTATGACCACTGGAACTGACGGTCTTGCTGCCCAGACTGATCTAGCTGCTTATACTGAAAATGACAAACTTGTAATTCTAAGAGACTATAAAGCCTTCGGTTCCATCAACATGGCTCTTCCAGCCGATATCATGAACATGTTTGAAGAATATAAGACCGCTCAGACCCTTTGGCAAGGTTTGTGTGACTTCTATGAAGGAAACTCTAATTTGAAAGAAGGAAAGAAAGAATGTAACATCCCAAAAATAGTAAATAAACAAATAATAACACGATATAGATTTAATCGTCAAAAAATGAAAGGAAGATGGATGGGCTTGGGCTCGGCTCCAACGGGCCGAGGGAAGCCCAGGTATATAAAGGTCAAGACAGCATTAAACTCCCATTTCTTCCACCATGTGCAATCTAGAGAGAGAAAGGAGAGCTCGGGCCTAGAGAGAGAAAGTTGACGGATCGACCCGGAATTGAAGGAGCACGTTACTGATGAGCTCGTGAGCAAAACCTCTGAATCTGAATCCCAATCCAGGTAATGATTCGACCTTAAACTGAGTTTTTGTTCGTTTTGGGGTTTTTCAGGTTTTAGCTAAATAGGTGACGTTTTTACGGATGAAACTTGAAAATAAGCTTAGAACTAGCATCTGGAATGAAAACCGCACGTTTTGAACAAAGAAAGTTGTAAGATTGGCATGATCGGGTTAGCATGCAAGAATTTCGGACTTGTTGGGGAAACAGGTCTTGCGTACTTATCAAGTACGCAAGAGGAAGATCCTGCGTACTTATCAAGTACGAAAGAAGAATGTTCTGCGTACTTGTCAAGTACGCATGAGCAAGGCCCTGCGCACTTACTAAGTGCGCAGACATCAGGCTAGTTAGTGAAGTCAGTATATTCGCCTAATTCAGTATGATTAAACCGTTAGAGTCGGGATTGGGTCTGATGTGTATTTAACTACCTAATTCAGATCGTACGTGACGTTGTTGGGCCTTTGTTTAGGACAACCAAGACTAGCTTATCATGTGAGTTCTATGTGCCCCCTTCTATGTTATGTGCAAATCATTTTGAATGTTTTGGGGCTGAACTGTATACACTAAATGAATAAATGATATGAATGCCAATGTGATCATACGTGATATACAAATACATATATTTATATATATATGAAAATGAAGTATGAACAAAGAATGAAACGTATGATTATAAAGAATGAATGAAAGAATGACATAACGTGAATGAATGAAATCTTGCTTTATATTATATATATTACATGTTATGAATGTATGTAAACGTTATGGACGCTTCGATGACAACGACTACTTCGGTAGACGGACGACCACGTGACTATTTTGCAACCGGGACAAAAACGTTCCTTCGCAAGCTAGGACGTATAAAAGGCACTCATGGACGGTCGAAGCAAATGCCTTATTACATGTAGAACGGTTGCATACATAATAGTCGCATGGGAAACGGATGCCTTTGAGTAGACGGGCGAATGAACGGACTACGACGGTAGGACGGGTTTAAGGGCGGACGGACAAAGGTTGCCGGACGGATTTATGTTACGACGGACGGTTTCTAGGGCCGGACGGTTTATGAAAAGGACTACGACGGTAGTTCTCATGGCGTTTGTCTTTGTGACTCATGTAGTAATTATGACGGGTTGATCACCCATATGTGTATGACCAATGAATGTTCTCCCCAAAGTAAGTATATATGTACATATGTATATATTCAGTATGAATGATATGAGAGAACAGTAAAGCAAAGAATATGTAAATGCACGTATATTATATATATATATAATACTTAACGATAAGATAAATGTTATGTCTGATTGTTTTTAAACTAGAACTCACCAGCGTTAGCTGACTTTTAGTATACATTTCAGGTAAAGAAAGGAAGGGTCGTGCGAAGGCATGATGGTTACCCAGCAAGCGACTTACACCCCACTTTTATATATGTAGGTCCAGATTTAATCGAAAGTCACTGATATGATCGATTCAACACATACACAGGCGGAAACTGTGTATATGGAGGTGAAACTGATAAACGAAACAGTGATGGTGAAGATAACCAGCTAACCACAGATGAATCAACAATCAAAGGGTATGAAAATGTAAGAACACAATGAATAAACAACTGCAGATTGTATTGATTCAAGCAAAATGTGAAAGAGAAAGTTCAGGGTTACAGCCGCTACACACACCCTAAACAATCTCAAACTAGGCTATTTATAGTAGTGACAGGTATCGAAACTATGGTCAATTCAATCGAAACTACTAGTTTCGATTGACCATTTACAAATAATACTTAGACCTGTCGAAACTACCATCTATCGAAACTACTAGTTTCGATTGAACAGACTCAATCGAAACTAAGTAGTTTCGATGGCTCAGACTTAACTAATTACAGAAAACTGAAATTACAATAATGAAATGACAGAAAGTAAACTAGTCTAAAATTGTTTAAACATACAATAAATGACAACAACTTATACGAAATATATGACTCTACAATCTCCCCCTAAGCTGTTGCATTACTGTCTTCAGCTCTTCATCAAGCAGCTGGTCTTTTAGATGTCTTTGGAATGAAAGGTTTGACATGGAGAGAGACAATCCTTTGATAGGCCTTCGCATCAGCTTCATCTTCATCGCTGTAAGCCTGAATGTGATTCTGGAAAAGTACTTCCAGATCTTCCGGTTGAAATTTTAACAGCTCCATTGGATCAAAGATGGTGATGTCTTCCTTGCCCTCACATTCAATAACTGCACTGCCAATGACTGGGTTATAGAACCACTTTCTGAAAGTCTGTAGCTGGACAGGTACAGATTTTGGAATAGTGATAGTCTTGTGTGTTTGGGCAGGCTTGTATCTTAGGAACACATATGGCTTTTTAGTTTTAGGATGAAACCTAGT
Organism: Smallanthus sonchifolius; assembly: GCA_023525975.1. Taxonomy (NCBI): domain Eukaryota; kingdom Viridiplantae; phylum Streptophyta; class Magnoliopsida; order Asterales; family Asteraceae; genus Smallanthus; species Smallanthus sonchifolius. Next base: position 27,661,581 of record CM042043.1, read on the forward strand.
CTTTGAGATCTTCTTCTGAGTTTTTCTAGGCTTCATTCCTTTGAAATCATTGTTGACTTGAGAATGCAGAAACTTCTCAAAGTCATAAGCCATCATGACCTTCCCAGGGTTTTGAAGTGGAAGTTTTGCTAAATCCCTGAGGTCATAGAAAGGAAGTGTTTGGAAGTCAGTCATATTTTTGAAGTGCTGAACTCCCCCTCTAAATCTTCTGATGATAAAGAGCTTCCTTTCAGCATCATATTTCCAGCCAATTGGAGGCCTTTTTAGTTCTTGATGCTCTGCTATCCACTCATATGTCTTAGGAGTTTCCTCCTGAATTATTTTCTTAAACCAGGACTTTCTTGAGATTGGAGGTTCAGGTGCAGTTGAAGGTTGATCTTGTGCTGGAGTTGTTTCAGATACTGGAATGGTTGGTTCATGAATGATATCTTTGATGAGGTTAATCTGAACATCTTCTTCATCTGATAGTGTTTGAATCTCATCACCTTCTTCAGTAAAATATCTTGTTCGTTCAGTCGCCTTTTCTTCAGTGGTTAGAATTTCTGGATGAAGGTCATTATAGCCAAAGTTTTCAATGTCATCTAGAAGAGCATTCAGCTCATCATCAGATGGTATATCTTCTTCATCCAGAATGACAGTTTCAATATCAGGCACAGCTCCCTTCCCTCTTTTCCTTGCTTCTCTTCTTTCACTAGCTGAGGGAAGGTTTAGTTCTGTACCTTCAATTTTGACTTCAACCGTCTCTTTTGTCTTTTCAATATGCCCAGCAAATAAAGTTAGTGCAGATTCTGGATTAATTACAAGGTCAGGAGATGAGGGTTCAACCACAGATGTGGTCTCCCCCTGAGCTGTTGAAGGAGTTGGTTGTTTTTGCACAGGTTTAACCATTGAGGCTTTGAGCTGCTCCACTGCTTCAGCCAAAGCCTTGAATTCTTCATTTTGCTTTGATATTAGTTTCTGCTGTGTTTTAAGTTGGGTTTGTTGGACCTCAATTTGGGTATGTAAACCCCTAACTTCCAGCTTTAGGTCCTTAACCTCTTCCTGAACATTATGCAAATTATTTTTTAAGCCTTCCATTTCTTCATCTTTCTTTTGAATTGTATCCTGCATTTTCTTCAGTTCAAGGCTTAGAGTCTTAACTCTTGGTACAGGAGAGGCTGAATCATGAGTTGGTGATGTGGGAGTAGTATGGATGGGTGATTGTTGTGGAGAAGTAGGAGGTGTAGGTATGAGTGCCTGTTGTGGAGAAGTAGGTGGTGTAGGTATGAGTGCCTGTTGTGGAGAGGTAGGTGCAGTTGGATGAGGGGATGGTTCTGGAGTAGTGAATGATGAATCTGAAGAGGATGACAAATCCTCCAATCCAGTCTTTATCCTTTTAGCTCTATGGTCCTCCTCTTCAAAATCAGACCCTGATTCAATTTGCCTTTTAGAGGAAGATGCAAGTTGCTCTTTTCTATCATCTGAATCAGATTTGTAATAGTCTGATCCATAGATCCCTGCATCAAGAGTCCCACTTGACTCTGCAGCTTCTACTTCAACCTCCTGTACATCATCTTCAGCAATGACTGCTGGCTCTTGAACTACTTGTATTTCTTCAACAAAGGGGGCCTCTATCACAGGCTCAAGAATTTGCTGTTCTTCTTCTTGTACAACAGGAATGTCTATGTCGATTTCAGCTTCCAGCTCTTCATCTGATGATAAGTTTTCTTCTTCAAGGTCAGGATCAATGTCAGGAATGAACTCTTCTTCTTCTCCAATGACATGACCAAACAGGGGAATGTCAGCTATTGCCCTGTTGGTCCTTTTGCTGGTGCTTTTCATGTAGCTGAGAGTTTTGGCTATCATGTTATCAAAAACAAAAGTGTTTCCACCTTGTTGAATCTCTGGAAGAAGATGATTGATGATAATTTGTAGAAATCTGGGATATGCTAGAAATTTCTCCTTTACTGCTCCTGTTAAGTTATACTTCAGCTGAGTGAATATGAAACCAGAAAAGTTGTAGTCTCTTCCCTTTGTTAATCCCAAAATAGCTGATCCCAGAGTACTGTTAGCTGAATCAAAACCCCCTTTCCTTATTGATAGGCAGTGAATAAACACATGCACTATATATCTCCAATGGCTAGGTAAAGAGTTCTTGATTATTTGACCATTCTTAAACTCATCAGGATGACCCATTCTTCTAAAGCATTCTTTCACATAGAAGATTGGGAACTCAACGGGTGCTTCTGGATTGTCATTTAATTGCAGTGCTTCTCTAACTGTGTCTTCAGAAAATAATACTTCTTGGCCATGTACGGTTGCCCTAATGTGCTGCACATCATTAATTGTTATTATCTCAGCAGTTTCCCAGAATTGTCTTATAGTTGCTTCAAAAACCGGCAGGTTGTGGCTGATGGCAAAACTTATGTTGGAGTTTGCCAGAAAATTTAAGACAGGAATAAATTCAGCAGCTTTCGGATCATTGCTATTAAGGAATGCACAGACATTGTGCCTCTTCATGAATACGAGATCCATACCTGTAAAATTCATCAATGAATAAAGGTTTTGAATATTGAAACTAAGTATTCCAACACTTAGAAAAAATCAGAAATCCTTACTGTCGAAACTAAGTAGTTTCGATAGAGAAGGACGTATCGAAACTAACTAGTTTCGATAGAGGCAAAAAGCCTTGATCAACACTTGTAGAAACTCTGAAATCAACACTGTCGAAACTAAGTAGTTTCGATAGAGATGAATTTATCGAAACTAACTAGTTTCGATAGGGTCAATGAGCTTTGATCAACACTTGTAAAAAATTATGAAATCAACAATGTCGAAATTAAGTAGTTTCGATAGAGATGAACTTATCGAAACTGTAGTTTCGATAGAGAGATTAGGTCAAGTTTGGGTGTCGAAACCAGTAGTTTCGATTAAAAACCTTTTGAAAACTTTTTGAAGGAGTTGAACTCCTTTATCGAAACTAACTAGTTTTGAAACCCAAACCCCCTATTGATTCATTATACTCAGACAATATAAACAATTAAATGAAAGGTTTTAGAGTGGCCTGTGAATGACGGATATTCGTCTTACCGAAAGCGAGTATGATTTCTGCAAGAATACACATAAAAAGTGAGTTCTCAGATGATAAAGATGTATGCAAACACGGATACGACTGAGATTATGAAGATTCAGTCGAACTGATTTTGAAATTTTGAAACTCTAGGTCTGTTGATTCGCAAGAATCATTCAAATGAAATAGTGACTTTACCTGATGATGGAGACGCTGGTGACTACGGGAAAATCAAGTGAATAATCACTGATATCTTGCAACTCAGACCAAGGCTTGATAGGTTTGTGAGAGACGGAGAAGATGAATAGGGTTTGCGAAAAAAGAAGAGTGAATAAGAAGTGAAGAGAGGGATTCATTTATGCAGGCGTTTAAATTGCGAGGAACAAAAGACAAAAATACCCCTGTCGAAACAACTAGTTTCGATAGGGCAAACTAGTTTCGATATTTACAGAGTAGTTTCGATAGAGCAAACTAGTTTCGATATTTACATAGTAGTTTTGATAGGGCAAACTAGTTTCGATATTTACAAAGTAGTTTCGATATTTACATAGTAGTTTTGATAGGGCAAACTAGTTTCGATATTTACAAAGTAGTTTCGATAGAGCAAACTAGTTTCGATAGGGCAAACTAGTTTCGATATTTACAAAGTAACAGAAATAAGACTAACATATATAAACATGATATTTACACTTTTTCTTCTTGAAAAAGATCCAACATGAGATCAGATCTGGTCAGTCTCTTGAAACACTTCCTTTTGCAATTAATTACTGTGAGTCCCTGAAGATAGCTGATATTTGTGCAAAGTAAACCCGAACATTTGTTTGTATTTTGATTTCATGTGATTAAAAGGTACCATTTAAGCACTATACTAGGTGTACCCCACATATTAAAATAAAATGATTTTGAAAATCTATCAATCCTCAAGAAGTACCCACCTTCATCCTATCATCTCTTTCTGATTAACCAAGGTACCGTCTTAGTAATGTCAAAGTACCACCAAAAATAAAATAATATATCCAAGTGGATTTAGAAAATTAAAATAAAAAATATCCAAGTAGATATTAAAAGGTACGAGCATTCTAGATCTTTGCGTAAGCAAAACAGAAGAAGTCGTAAAATTATCCAAGCGGATAGAAAAATGTTGAACACCCGAGATCTTTGCGTAAGCAAAACAGACGGGGTCAAATCATCCAAGTGGATGGGAAAAGGATGAGCACCCGAGATCTTTGCGTAAGCAAAACATACGGGGTCATCGGTGGTAAATATCGTTATATTGATGGTCACTTGGCGTATGAATAGGAATCCAATACGTAAGCCTGTATCTGATTGAATTGGTTTTCTTAGATATAAAAATGGGTTAGATGTTTCAATAATGGGTTCAAACACACAAGTATGAGATATGTATTAGAGTTTTCACACTACTTACAAGTTTTAACCATATGTCGGGCCTACCAGCTATACCTCAGTAAACACCATTGCTTTTGGTCCATTCCATGTCCAAGAGATGAGATCAGACACTATCATTTCTCAAAGGTCAGATACAATTCTTCCTGCAACTCAAAACCACTTGTAAGATTTTATACACAGCAATTCTTTTCAATATAATATTTCTCCCCCAAAAGATTTGCGTAAAAACTGTTCATAAAAATAAAATCTTTTTGGAATTTTCTTTGACAAGTAAACAGAATAAAAATAAAATAAAAATAAAAAATACTATTCACAATTTACTGAAAGTTGATCATTCCAAGCATCTCCACCAGTTGGGCGAATCTGGTAGAGTCAAAAGCCTTTGTGAGATGTCTGCGGTTTGTTTGTGAGTTTTGACTTCAACAATTTGAATATGCTTCTTTTCAACACAGTCACGGATAAAGTGATGTTTGATTTCAATGTGTTTGGTTTTGGAATGCTGAACGGGGTTTTTGGTGATATGAGGAACGGCGGTGTTGTCACACAGAATTGGTGTCTCATGGAATGTGATCCCATAGTCAAGCATCTGATGGTGTATCCATCCGACTTGGGAACAACAGAGGGCTGCGGCAATGTTTTCGGCTTCGGCGGTGGATTGGGAAACGGTGGACTGTTTCTTACATTGCCATGAGACAAGGCGGTTGCCAAGGAATTGGCAACCTCCAGAAGTGGATTTTCGGTCTAAGTTGCAACCCCCGTAGTCTGAGTCTGAATAAGCCACAAGATCAAACAAGTCAGTTTTAGGATACCACAGACCCAATTTTGGCTTATATTTTAAATATCTCAAAATACGTTTTACAGCAGATAAATGAGAGAGTTTAGGATTAGCCTGAAAACGTGCACATAAGCACACTGCAAACATGATGTCTGGTCTGCTGGCCGTGAGATACATGAGCGATCCTATCATGGAGCGATATAGATGCGGATCAACGCTTTCACCATCCACATCAGGAGTCAAATAATGACGAACTTCCACAGGAGTTTTTACAGGGTGGGAATCAGCCATTTTGAACTTGGTCAAGATTTCTTTGACGTATTTTTCTTGATGGATAAGGATTCTCGACTCAGACTGATCAACTTGTAGTCCCAAAAAGAACTTCATTTCCCCCATGGAGCTCATCTCAAACTTAGATCGCATCACTTCTTCAAATTCTTTGCAGAGACGGGGATTTGTAGAGCCAAAAATGATATCATCCACATAAATTTGCACCATGATTGTATCCTTTTCCTCCTTCCGTTTGAACAATGTTTGGTCAATTGCTCCTCGTGTGAAACCATTCTCAAGCAGATGCTTTGATAAAGTTTCATACCACGCACGAGGTGCTTGGTGAAGAACGTACAATGCTTTGTCTAATTTGTAAACACGGTCTGGAAAATTAGGATCAATGAAACTCGGCGGCTGCTTGACATATACTTCTTCTTGAACTTTGCCATACAAAAATGCGCTTTTGATATCCATTTGATGGACGGTGAAGTCCATGTAGGCTGCATAGGCGAGAAACATTCAGATGGCTTCCAAGCGAGCCACTGGTGCAAAGACTTCCTCATAGTCAATCCCTTCTTCTTGATAGAAACCTTGAACCACCAGACGTGCTTTGTTACGAATCACAGTGCCGCCTTCATCCTTTTTGTTGCGAAAGACCCAACGAGTACCGATTGGAACTTTGTTCTTGGGTAGATCCACCAAATTCCACACATGTAACTTAGAGAATTGCTGTAGCTCTTCCTGCATTGCTTCCACCCAGCTGTTTTCTAGTAGTGCTGCTTTAATGTTCTTTGGTTCAGTTTGAGAGATGAAGCAGGAAAACATGCTGTTTTCAAATGCTTCACAGGCACTTCGGGTACTAACACCCACATTGAGTGGTCCAATGATGTTATTGGTGGGATGAATCTTGTGAATTCGCAGTTGAGGAATTGCATCTTCTTCCACGACTTCCTCCAAATTGGTAAGATTTTCAGCAGGAGGATCGGCAATGTCATTAATAGGATCTTCAGCAGATGATTGTGGTGCAACATCTACTGTTGGAATGGAGTTGTCTTCAACAGTTTCACTTGTTGCACCAGAACCGGAAGACTCCATATTAGATTCAGCATTTGCAACCACATGAATTTCAACCTGAGCAGATGAGGAAGAACCTAGATCATTTAAGTTCCCTAAATTGTTCACAGAAAAATAAGGATTAGCATGAGTTGAGTCAATTGAGAAATCAGGAAGATTAAATGATTTAAAAACTGAATCAACGTCAAATAGCCAATTGGGACCGTCTCCTGCGTCCGTGTGATTATTTTCATGCCAATTGATATCAATGGACTCCAGCACTATTCTTTTCTGCTTATGATAGACACGAAAAGCACGTTGATTGGAGGAATAACCAACAAAATAACATTCATCAGCTTTGGCTTCAAACTTGTTGAGCTGATCTGAAGTGTTCAGCATCGTGCACACACACCCAAATTTTCTTAAGAAATCAATAACTGGCTTGCGCTTGTACATGATCTCATATGGTGTCTTGTTGCAGCTTTTAGTGATAAGAACCCGATTTTGCACGAAGCATGCAGTGTTGACTGCCTCAGCCCAGAAAGTCACGGGAAGCTTAGAGTCAACAATCATAGTTCGTGCAGCTTCAATTAAAGTGCGGTTTCTCCTTTCAGCTACACCGTTTTGTTGAGGAGTACGAGGTGCACTAAATTGACAAGAAATTCCTTTGCTTTCACAGAAGGAATCAAGAGTTGCATTCTTAAATTCAGTTCCATGATCGCTGCGGATAGTCTTCACACTTAAACTGAAGAGGTTTTCAATTTGAAGCAGATAGGTCTTTAAAATCTCTGGCGTCTCATCCTTTTTAGCTAAGAAAAATACCCAAGTGAATCGAGAAAAATCATCTGTTACCACCAGACAGTATGACTTTCGTCCAAGACTCATGACACTCACTGGACCAAAAAGATCCATGTGAAGCAATTGGAGAGGAGAGTCAATGGAATTGGTGGTCTTAGGCTTATGTGAAGATTTGTGTTGTTTTCCCTTGGAACATGAAATACAGTGTTCCATAGGAGTGAAATCTTTGAGAGGTAATCCAGTGACTAGGTTGCCTCGAACCAGTCGGTTCATTGTTTTGAAGTTGACATGTCCCAACCTCTTATGCCACAGGAAAGATTCATCTTCGGAAGCCTTTGAGAGAAAACATGATTCAATTCCCGATGGGTTGTTCATATCCAAGCTGTATGTGTTGTATCTTCTGGGAGCACGCATGAGAATGAGTTCTTCCGGAATCACCACTCCCGGCTTTAAGATAAGACATTCTTTTGAATTGAATAAAGCACAAAATTCCTTGTCACAAATCTGTGAAACACTCATCAGATTGTACTTTAACTGAGGAACATAGTTGACAAATTCCAGACTATTTACTCCATTTGATACTGTTCCTTGTCCTTCAATCTTTCCTCCTCTTGGGTTTCCAGCAAAAGCAACATACTCTCCATCAATCTGATGATAATCTTGCAGCAAGTTAAAGTGCCCAGTCATATGCCTTGAACATCCACTATCTACATGCCAGATATTATCGCCGGTTCTTCTTGATTGACCCTATACACAACGAACCATTTATACGTTTTGACCAAAAATGTTTCAATCAAGAGATTTTAGTGTCAGGATATGACATCTCATTGGAATCAGAAGTGCAACCATCCTTTGATGAAGCACGGTCATCAAATAGAACATTATTTTTAATTTTCCAAGTTCGTTTTAAATAATTTTTAGCATTTTTAATTCTTTTACGCCTAGATTTCCTACTGTGAGAAGAGTTAGGCAGCACATATGAATTTAATGAACTTTGGGTAGGTGATTCTTCATTAAGATTTGCGGTTGTTAATTTACAACTTTTTGAAACATGATTTGAGGCACCACAACTAAAACAAACGTTTTTACAAGATATCTTAGCCTGATAATAATCATCACAAGATGAAGATGATTGTGATGTTGAGGAATCTGAACATGAGACGGTTCTTTCATCAATAACTTTGTCTTGAAGATGATGTGCTTCCTTTAATCTGAAAAATTCTATGTTGCTCATGGTTTCACGTGGTACATCATTCACAATAATTCCTGCACTTTTAAATTTTGTAACACATGGCATAACATTCAAAAATTTAGGAACAAACGGCAAGGCATTTTGAAATTTAGAAACATCACATCCCAAACCCGTATGCTCAGCAGGCATAGAATCAAAATACAAATTTTTAACGTGTTCACAAATATTTGGTTTTGACACGGACATATTATTACATTCATCCGACTCAATTTCTTTTAAAATAGTTCTATCATTAGAACTCTTATCACAATCATCTTCGGACTTTACACAATTTGACTCTGCACAAGAAGCAAAACTGTCAGAATCAGAGGATGTAATATAATCATCAGGAGATAATGTGCAAACAAAAGGTGTGGAAACATGTGGAGTAGACATATCAGCAAATTTCCCTGATTTAGAATAAGGAGGTGGATGAGAGTTATACCCAAGACCTTCTGTGCCTTTTCTATTAAATTGTTTGTCAATTATTCCAAACAGAATTTTCTGATCCATATCCATATGATCAACCTGTAATTTGGCTTTTTCTGCCTTTTGGACTCTTTCTGTTAAAATTGTATTATTAATGGTTTGAGTATTGAGTTGCACAATTAAAGAATGATTTTCACCAGAAATATCACGAATTTTCTTTAGGTAAAGTTTCTCATTTTTGGCCACAGAGTCATACATCACCTTAATGTGATTTCGTTCATCAATCAAGGCTTGATTGATGAATCTGTATTTTTGAATTTCATTTAAGCAAGATCTAGAATCACAAAGTTTAGAAGTAACCTCAGCAGGCACAGCAGTGAGATCCTCAGCTTGTTCAATCATGACACACTTGCCATTTTCTTCCACATCAGCCATCAAGGCTTTATCAGCAGCTTCCTTAGCTTGTTCTCCCCAATGATAATGTCCATCAGCTTGGCACACAAGAGCTGTGGAACTGGAAGTTGTGTTTGTCTTTGGAGGATTGGCAGCTTGTTTACCAGAGGAAATCTTCTTATCTTGTTGATCTTTGGAGGACAGCTCCTTGCAGTTTCTGGCAAAGTGACCCAGCTGATCACAATTGTAGCATCTCACCTTCTTGATGTCAAACCCAAGCGTCTTTCCTTGCTTGAACCTGTCTATACCAGTCCTTTTGATAAATCTCTTGGCTCTTAAGGTCAACATGGCCATGCACCAATCAATGTCCATTTTCTCCAAATCATCAGGATTAATCTGCTCCAAGTCATCAGGTTGAAAGCTAACCGGTGTTAGATTTCCAGAGATCAGTGCATCATAGCACGACATGAAAGCAGTCATGATTGGGACATATTCATCAGGAATCATGGTGATAGTCTTTTGAGGAGCAGAGGAGCTGGTAGACTTAATTGCAGCAGCTGAAGGAGGAACATCAGTCTGAAAGTATGGGCTACCGGATGAGCTTGATCCAGCAATGAGAGCTGTGTTTCCAGACTGATTGGATGGGGTGACTGCTCCCTTCTTAATCTCAATTTCATAAGATTCAAGAATGCTATAGACTTCCTGTTGAGACAGAGCACTCAGATTCTCAGTCTTTTTGATCATGATTCGATACATATTCCATTCCTCAGGAAGAGAATCTTGGAGTTTCTTGTTCAGATCAAGAGTAGGGTACTCAACTCCCATAACCTTCAACCTTGAGACAATGCTTGAGAAACGGTTGATCAAATCAGATATTGATTCTCCCCTTACACTGTTGAACATAGCATATTGTTTCTTGATCAGATCTCTTTTGCTTTCTCTGACATCCTCACTTCCTTCATATCTTGTACACAGTGCAGCCCATAAGTCTTTGGCAGTTGTGTACTCAGCAAAGATGTTGAAAATATCCATAGGAAGAGCCATGGCAATAGTCCCATAGGCCTTGTTGTCTCGGGCAATCAAGGCAAGATCTTTCTCATCATATTCAGACACTAACTTAGGACGTTGAACATCAGCAGTGGTAGTTACGGGCTTGTGGGGACCATCAGTGATAGAATTCAACAGTGTATAATTGTGAAATTGAAAGAAAAGCTTCATTTTTTTAGTCCAGTCATCAAAATCTCTTGTGGACACAAGAACTGGTGGTCTATTTCCCCCAGAATGTTCTGTTGAACTTAAAGTGGCCATAATGTGTTGAATCGAAACTAAAACAGTAACTTAGTTTCGATAGGTCAACTTCTATCGAAACAACTAGTTTCGATAGGACTAGTTTCGATAGACCAACTATTATCGAAACAACTAGTTTCGATAGGACTAGTTTCGATAGACCAACTATTATCGAAACAACTAGTTTCGATACTGAAAACTTCACAGACTAGTTTCGATAACCACAGATTCTATAAGAGACAAAAATCTAGTTTTGATAGTACCTTCTCCCGACAAAACGTAGACAAGAAGTTTCGATGATCAACAGAAATCAGAAATTGTTCCCCGTAGTTTCGATGCCTTCTTCTCCAAAACAGAAATACTCCATTGATGAAATTCTTCAGAAATCAAAGCTGCAGAAACAACAAACCAAACCAGCGAAAACCTTCGTCTAACTGTCCTGATCACGAATCCAATCTCCGATTCCGAAAATACGAGCAAAAACCCTTAAAAAATGATGAAACAGTACCTCGAGAATAAATGTGCAAAAACCCAAAATAAGCAACGAAAACCTTCGGTAATCACCTAGAATCGATCAATAACCTGATAACACTCAAAAAACACTAAAGCATAAAGCTCTGATACCAATTGTAGGTCCAGATTTAATCGAAAGTCACTGATATGATCGATTCAACACATACACAGGCGGAAACTGTGTATATGGAGGTGAAACTGATAAACGAAACAGTGATGGTGAAGATAACCAGCTAACCACAGATGAATCAACAATCAAAGGGTATGAAAATGTAAGAACACAGTGAATAAACAACTGCAGATTGTATTGATTCAAGCAAAATGTGAAAGAGAAAGTTCAGGGTTACAGCCGCTACACACACCCTAAACAATCTCAAACTAGGCTATTTATAGTAGTGACAGGTATCGAAACTATGGTCAATCGAAACTACTAGTTTTGATTGACCATTTACAAATAATACTTAGACCTGTCGAAACTACTATCTATCGAAACTACTAGTTTCGATTGAACAGACTCAATCGAAACTAAGTAGTTTCGATGGCCCAGACTTAACTAATTACAGAAAACTGAAATTACAATAATGAAATGACAGAAAGTAAACTAGTCTAAAATTGTTTAAACATACAATAAATGACAACAGCTTATACGAAATATATGACTCTACAATATATGTTAAGACAATGTTATGTTTTTTATTGTTAAGACTTCCGCTGTTATGTTATGATATGTTATGAATTCGAATGATGTTTTCTTCCGTTACTCTCGAATGTTTTAAATTTAAGTTCAGTATTTATGACTATGTTTATGAGTAAATCCAACAAGTGGGGTTACCCGGGAAAGGGGCCTTACAAAGACATGTTGCAAAAACAATATGATACCTTCGGCAGTATCAAAGGTGAAGGTTTGTCCAAGCATATCTCAGGGTTCATGGAAATTTCAAGCAAACTGAACTAAGCCGGGGTTGTTATAAGAAATTCTGATCTTATCAAGAAATTGCTAGATTCTCTGCCACAAGAATGGAGTATATAGTGCATGTTGATCAAATGACAATACGTGAATGAAACTTCCACCTTGTCTGACATAATCAATAACCTGAAGTCCTTTGAAATGGACAGCGTCAGATGAATCAATCCGGCTACACCAAGACCATGGCACCAACTAATGCTGCTTTTATTGCTCCATCTTCATCAAACAATGTTGCTAGTCCTTCTGGAACCACTCCCGCTATGGTGTCCGCTCCTGCTGTCTCTTAGCAGACTGTTCAAAGCAATGAGCATAACACCAATCAAACCTGAACATCAACTCTAAACCACCCTTCAGGTGAACACATGGCTTTATTCGGTTTATTTGTGAACAGCTATCAAGCACTCGTTTCAGGAGAATTAAAAGCAGGTGTGAGCCATATTGAATATGTATTTCAAGTTGACCTAGATGACATGGAAGAAGTTGATTTGCAATGGCAGGTGGCTATGCTGACTCTGAGATCTAAAAGATTCATGGATAGGACAGGAAAGAAACGTCTTGGTGGCAAATCTGTAGGTTTTGATAAGTCCAAACTAAGATGCTACAGTTGTAAGCAACTTGGGCACTTCAAGAGAGAATGTCCCCATCCTATCTTCGATGTTCTAACTCTTACTACCATTGTTGCAATCACCGATGGCAAAGAACAAGCTGAAAAGACCAAAGAGTCAGATAATGCTTTGGTAGTGAATGACTTTGACTGGAGCAACGAAATTGAAGAAGCTCAGGTTGAGGTGTGCAAAGCTTTAGTAGCTAACGCTTCATCTGCTTAGTTTGTGGTTCAAGGTATGGAAGCAAGCCTGGTTGAAAAGGAAAGAATGGGGTGCTAAGAAAGATCATCTTTAACATTGACTCTATAAGTCATGTTGCCCTCCTTAGGTGATTTTCTATTCAGGGAACCGAGAGTCAGGTTATTGACACCGAGGGAAGTATGACTAAGAATGCCAGCATCAAGATCAAGAAAGCAGAAAATATGGTTGAAGAGAAGAATAATACTTATCCCAGTTCTAGTTCAACGGATCGAGTTAACTCTTAGGAGAATGTTGACTTTGGAACTCAAACCAACGGTAATGGAAGCTCTAATCAAGGATGTATCTGCAGGAAAACTGCTGCTGAGCTGATTCCACCTAAGGTAAAAACACGTCTCTACTCTCTTGATTGTGTTGACAGGATTGTTCACTATCGCACTTTAAACCAACTTATCATTCGTTAAAAGGATGACGCTCTTTCAATTCTTGATCAAATCAAAAAGAGCGAAGTTACTCTCAAAATCAATTTAAACAAAGCTAATCAAGAAATTCAAACCCTAAAAGAGTTTGTTTATAGAAAAGAATTTTTAATAACCGATTTAACTAAAAACTGACCTCTTCAAGAAGTGAAAATTTTAAATTACAAATCATTATTGACAAATGGAACGTTAGCAAAAAAGTACAAGATACCATGTTGGATTGTCAACAAACTTCAAGTTAGGTTAAAAAGTGACTCGGTTACTTAGATTCAAATGATCTTGAGAGGAAACTATTTCACCCTCCCACACACGGTCATTATGATCCTATTCCATCCTGAAAATAATCTTGCAAAATTGTTTGTACCATCCACTAATGTGAATACTGCAGGTTTAAAAGAACAGGATTAGGATGTAAGGGATGATTGTTGCCACACCCCTGCTAAAGGGGAAACATAGGAATGTAACATAATACTGGATATCAAGAGCGCATAGTACATATAGAGAATTACATGTTACATCATTGGATGGTTACGATGTTCTTGGAATTAATAAATTGAGTACAAGTTGACTTCCTAAGCTAGTTAGCCCTATTAGGTCGGCTAAATGCGTAGGTCTTCTAAGGTACTCTTATTCTTGTGTAATGCTTGTCGACTTGTTACTTATTTCCTGAAAAGCATGCTAAAAGGTGTCAACCAAAGGGTTGGTGAGTTCGTAGGTTTTTAACTTGGAAATTACTTACTTATGAAGTAGATAGCATTATGCGTATCTTACTTATTAGTCGTACTTTACTTATACTGTAGATAGCAGTTAGGCGTATCTTATTTATACTGTGGATAGCATTATGCGTATCTTATTTATCTTACTGGTAGTTGTACACATATTACAAGGGTGATAACCAAACCTATTGGCCCGAAGTTGTGCCCCTACTTACAAATGTCTTATCACGGAACATTTTCCTTTACTCTTTGGAAATAAGCATCCACACAGGTTCTATTGAATTACGCGTTCAACATCGCATGGATGGGAGTTTGTCAAACTCCGATAGTACTATCAATATTAATCCATCGGCTCTTGAGTTAATTGGTTATCGAAATACTCGGGGACTTAGAGTGATAATACGGGCCACATGTAAATGAAATTACATAGAGATTAGAGAACCTCGAGCATGCTTTTCCCCCAAAAAAACGTAAAATAAAAATGGGGCTACGAATACTCACCTCGAGTCTTGAATGAAGTTAGTAAATAGGGTGGTACGTTCTACTCGAGCGCTACAAATAAGTAAATACTTCTTGAGTCCACAAGACTTGATTTTATGAACGATCTATTAATAATGCATGCATGTTCGCTAACAATTTACGCGTTTATTACCAAGTTATGCTCTTATCGTTTACGTTAAAGTGTCACCACTCCTATGTCTTTTGGGACTCGACTTACTTATTATTTAACTCATCTAATTTCATCTCTTTTTTTTGTATCAAGAAATGGACCTAGATTTCCTCAAGTTCCTCAATCTTTATTCTTGTACGAACATCCTTATTAATTATCATATTTTTGGTGACGAACGTGTGTTTTAGCTAAGATGTTTTACGTAAACTACTTCGTTTCCACAAATATAATCTCTTTATTTTGTATAGAAAATAGTATATTCTCAATTCCTTGACAAAGTTTAACTAGTAAATAAATAAAGTATTTTGGTCTAAAATAATTAATACAACGCGTTTTGTCGTGACAAGTCTTGAACTTTAAAGAGACGTCTTATCCGTCGAAATCATACTAGTTTTACTTTATAAAGATAGGTTGAAGGTTCTAAAAGATATTATCTCAGTACACTCATATACTCGTCCGAGTTAACTTATCAACTTCATTCTTTTTACAAATATACTTGCTTAGTCATGCGTTTCAAAACGTGAACTAGTCGTTTTATATATATCTATATACTTTTATCCCCTTTTAGATCAATCTTGCATTAACGTTTCCCACGTGACTCATGCTTATTTTAAATGAGTGATAGAAAATAAACGGTTTACTTGACTCTAATATTATGAGACCACACCTAACTCTCTAAATTATGAGACTCAAACATGAAAGTTTGTGTTTATAGTGAAAACATGTGGGAAATCTTGAAGGAGATGGGGAGTGGGATAGGGGTGTTCGGTCGAGAGGAGGGGAAGAGAGAGGGTGGGGTGAGGACAATTTGGTAGAAGACAAATGAGTGGGTGTGTGGAGATTTGATGCATTCTTGTATAATTTTTATAAAAATCTCAAGTCTTTTATAAACATATTCATGCATTCTTGGATTTTATAAAATACTTATGTCTTATATGCAAAGTATATGATTAATGACTTGTTTAGTTATTCTATAAGTTAACAATAGTTATCTAACTTGTTAAAGATGAATTTTGAGTCATAACGGATTGTTAGCGACATTGATTAATATTAAACATACTTGTTTACTCGTAGCTCTACTACTTACTGTCGATGTACTATTTTTCTTATAATCTTGAATTGTTCATTCATAAAGTACATCACAACTTACTATATCTCTAACTTGAGCACATAAAATCATAATTAGACTTGACAAATTATGAAATCAACGTTTGCTAAATTGACAGTTTTCACAGTCTCCCATAGTTAAAAAGAATCTCGTCCCGAAATTCAGCCTTGATCGGTGAGGGTCGGGGTTTTCTCGAAGAGGTTGGGATACTTAACTTTCATCTTATCTTCTCGTTCCCACGTAAACTCTGGGCCTCTCTTCGAGTTCCACCAGACCTTAACGATCTGTATTCGACTCTATTTAAGTCTCTTAACATCTCTATCCATGATTTCTACTGTTTCCTCTATGAAGGGTAGTTTATTATTAATTCTTACCTCCCATGTTGGGATTATTAGTGACTCGTCACTCAAACACTTCTTCAAATTCGATACATGGAACGTGTTGTGAACTCCTCTCAGTTCCCGGGGCAATTTGAGTTTATACGCTACTGGACCAATTCTTTGTAGAATTTCAAAGGGTCCAACATATCGCGGGGCTAGCTTCCCTTTCTTACCGAAACGCACTACTCCCTTCCAAGGAGATACTTTAAGCAAGACTCTGTCGTCGATTTCGAATTCTATAGGTTTCCTACGATTATCGGCATAGCTTTTCTGGTGATCTCTAGCGGCTTTGATCTGCTCTCTGATTCGTACAATCTTATCGGTGGTTTCTTGGATAATCTTTGGGCCTGTTAACTGACTATCACCGATTTCGGTCCAACAGACTGGCGATCTACACTTGTGTCCATACAAGGCTTCAAATGGAGCGCACTTAATGCTTGTGTGATAACTATTGTTATATGAGAATTCGATTAATGGTAAGTGAGCATCCCAGCTTCCGCCAAAATCGATCACACAAGTTCTCAACATGTCGTCCAGGGTTTGTATTGTCCTTTCACGTTGCCCGTCCGTCTGAGGATGATACGCTGTGCTGAGATCCAAGCGCGTTCCAAGCGCTTTTTGTAAAGATTGCCAAAATCTTGACGTGAACCGACTGTCGCGGTCCGAGATGATGGAGACCGGTACTCCATGCCTAACCACGATTTCGTTTATGTATAACTTAGCTAACTTCTCCATTTGGTAGTCTTCTCTGATTGGGAGAAAATGCGCAGACTTAGTTAATCGGTCGACGATGACCCAAATGGAATCATGTCCACTAGTCGTTCTTGGCAACTTAGTTATGAAATCCATGGAAATTTGCTCCCATTTCCATTGGGGTATCTCTGGTTGTTGCAATAACCCTGAGGGTTTCTGATGTTCAGCTTTAACTTTAGCACAGGCCAGACATTTTCCAACGTATAGCGAAATTTCCTTTTTCATACCTGGCCACCAGTAGTATTCCTTTAGGTCCTTATACATCTTATCGGCTCCAGGGTGAATCGAGTATCGTGACTTATGTGCTTCGCTCAGGATAAGCTCTCTTAAGTTTTCCGAATTCAGAATCCATATTCTATTGTGGAAATATAGAACTTTGTCGGGTTTAACCTCTAGTTCTTTTTCTGCTCCACATGATAGCTCGCTCTTAAATCTATCACTTTGCACGATCTCTCTTTGTGTATCTAATATTCTAGCCTTCAGGCTAGTTTGGACGGTCATTTCTAGTGCGCGAACTCTGGTTGGTTTCACTCTCTCTTTTTGGCTTAAAGCATCGACTACTACGTTTGCTTTTCTTGGGTGGTATCGAATCTCGCAGTTGTAATTATTGAGTAGCTCTACCCATTTTCTCTGTCGCATGTTTAGCATCTTCTGATCCAAGATGTGTTGGAGACTTTTATGGTCGGTATAAATGTAACATCCGTGATTTTTCTAATGTTATTTTATATTAGAATTTAAACAATAATGATACTTCATTTCTATCCCGAACTTGCTCATTTCTGAATGGCATATTAATTTCGTTTATCTCATTTTGTTTTAAACACGTATTAGTTCAAAGTTTCAATATACAACTCCATAGTATATATAACATATATACTTATATTTATATATACTTTATTATAAAAAAATTAAATCAAAAATAAAATTTTATGAGCTTAATGATATATTTACATCCTTTGTATATATATATTTATCAATTAAATTATAAATATATATGTAGTTTTGTTTATCATATTAGATGAACCATTTATACAAGTTATTAGTTTTATAAAAGAATTAAACGAAACTTTCCTTTATAAATTTATTTTAATAAAACGTATAATGTCAAAATTTTCTTATAAATCTTATAAAAAACTATTTTTATAAATAATATAAGAAGGTTGAAATCAATTAAAGGGATAAACCCTAATTTTTATATTTTGAACCCCTTCTATAACCATTGAACTTTATCCCATTTGAACCCACTTTCACCTCTTTGAACCCTGTAACTAGTTTTTACTAAATTTTGAATCTAGAAAGTCAAACCGCATCAAATCATCCACCAATCATTGTAAATTCGGATTGAAATCCTTCCAAAAACGTTTCCCTAATTCTCGTGGTCAAGATAGCGCGTTAATTTGGTTAACTGATTTAGAAATTAAAAGTTTTAAAACCGTTCTTTTTACTCACGGTCATGGGTTTCAAAACCCACATATCAAACCCTTAAACCCCACTAATATTGTCCATTCACACCTGTAACGCATGTATAATCATTCCATATGACTGTCTATCGATTTACAACTGAAACCAACCTTAAGATCGGTCCTTTCTACTCCTCTCAGTCACGATCGACGCAAGGGGCGGGTATCACAGTTCTTGCATCAATTCAGTTTCCATTTCAGGTAATTCCAACTGATTCCTACTCATTTTTACACCCCAATGCAAAGCCCTAACGTTTTTGTTACAATCTGCATTGAAATCAAGGATGATTTGGGGAAGATGGGTTCCTGAAGCCTGTCGATTTAAAAAGAAAACAATACAATTCTCTAACAAGGCATTAGCCCAGATGCACTGGTTAACATCCTTTCCCCACACAACACAGGTCGCGAGTTCGAACCCGGTCCTGCCCCATTTCTATCCCGTTTTCTTTTTCTTTGTTGTTAAATCTGTTCTAAGTATACTACTCTCATTTCCTCTCTCACACACACACACACACACATATATATGTAAGTATTCATAGATAAACAATATAATACATACTATTGAAGAATTTAAAAGGGTAAAATACATATTACTTATTACAAATAATTTTAACATTTACACTCGTTTTATAAATGTATATAAAATTATCGCCATAAACTAATTCTTTAATATATGTTCAAAGGTATACAACAAGTATCGTTTCAAAATAAAATTGTACGCATTTATAACCATGTCTAATGATTTTTATCATGTGCATCATTATTTTTAAAGCGTGCACTGATACATTTTTAAACGCATATTTCATTTGAAAGCTTTGGATTATAAATTTTTTTTAAGATATAAAAGAAACTAATTTTTTAGTATTATTAGGATAAAAACCTAATAAATGATAATTTATGTACACAAATCCGTTAACAAATTATTTATTTGAAATCCCTAATTTATAAATTGTATTTAGAAAAATAAATATGATTATGTTTATAAAATCATTTGGCTCGTAAATATTTAAACCCCCTTTTTATATAATTATTTTTATTATATAAAATTCACATTTTTAACTAATAATTAAATTTTACTTAACTAGAACACTAATTTCACACTTATTTTTCATGGAACCCAAACGATAAATAAATAAAATGATTATTTTTTTAGTTAGTTACTTATTTATTTTTGTAGATAATTATTTACTCAACTAATTATCAATCATTTATTTATTGCTTTATTTATTCAAATTATAATACAATTATTTATCAAGATTTACATAAATATTATTTGAAACTTAAATAATTAATTTTTTATTATTATTATGAGGAAACTCACATTTATCCTATGCACATTAGGATTCCCTTATTCATTTGTACAACTTATTGATACACATATTCCATCAAAACATAAGTTTAATCTTGTGATTAGCTAAAACACTTGTGCAACGACAACAACTTACTTGGTATCCAAGCTACTCATTGCAAGGTGAGTATTACATAGCCCCTTTTCACACTTTTACACTTTTTGGGGTGAAACATGAACTCTATTCATACAATTGTTTACATTTACACAAACTACACAAACACAAATCCTCTTTACATTCATGTGTGCAAATTTGAGCTTTATGTTTGAGTACTAGGTGTGTTAACTACTTTGTGTGCAATTACATGTGCAATCATTAACTATACAAGCCGACGGTTAACAATGATAGATCTATTGAGTCTGAAAAACCCACCCAGATTGGGGTGATTGTTACCGACAACACAATTTGCATGCTAGTTACAAAGGTTTGATTGTACTTTTGGTTACACAATAGTTGCTCCACATAAATGCCTTATTTTATCATGTTATGTAAGGATTTGTTTATTCACATCTATATACTATCTATGTACAAACCTGTGTATGCTCACCAACTTTTTAGTTGACCTTATTTTATTCATGTTTCAGGTGCTAATGTGTGATTTGATCAAGACTTGCTACGCATAGGTTTTGGGACTTAGTTAATTTTAATTCAAGAACAAGTTGTATTTCATTTATGTACTTTGGAATTGGTTTATGGTTGTTTGATTTGAAATGGATTTAAATATATTAAAATTTAGTCAACCTTGAGCTCATGAACAGTCTACATGTCCCGCCCTGACGTATTCCGCCGTCGGTTGGGGTGTGACAATAAACAAGACATTTAGTACCGTACAAATAGTGTCTCTAGATTTTTAGCGCAAACATTACGGCTCCTAACTCGAGGTCATGAGTGGTATAATTCTTTTCTTGGACCTTGAGTTGGCATGACGCATAGGCGATGACCTTATTTCGTTGCATTAACACGCAACCAAGACCCTGTCCTGAAGCATCGTAGTAGACGACAAAGTCGTCATTGCTTTCGGGAAGTGCTAAGATGGGTGCGTCGCTCAACTTTTGTTTTAACAACTGGAATGATTTTTCTTGCTCTTGTCCCCATTCAAATTTCTATCCTTCTGTGTCAGCATGGTTAGGGGTTGGGCGATCTTTGAGAAATTCTCTATGAAATGTCGATAGTATCCTGCTAATCCTAGGAATGATCGGATTTCCGAAGGCGTTTTGGTGCTTCCCACATCTTAACTTCTTCGATCTTACTTGGGTCTACATGAATTCCCTTCACATTTACCACGTGACCCAAGAAATGCACCTCTCGTAGCCAAAATTCGCACTTTGAGAATTTTGCGTATAATTTCTCTTCTTTCAATAGTTTTAGAAACACCTTGTGGAGCGGCCCCCGGTATCAAATCGATGCGGAATTCAACTTTTCGCGCGGGCGGTAGTCTTGGTAGAGCCTCTGGAAATACTTCCGGGAAGTCTCTCACGATTGGGATATCTTGTAACCGTTTTTCGTCGGTTTTCTCCTCCACGATACTAGCCAGAAACACCTGGCATTGCTTTCTTATATATCTTTGAGCTTGCGTGCACGAAATCACTCTCAATCCTTTCCTATACACTTCTCCAAGAATCGTTAATGTTTCGCCATCTGGTAAGGGAATTCGAACGGTCTTCTCGTGGCACACTACTTTGGCTTGATTCTCAGATAGCCAATCCATATAAATAACTATGTTGAAGCTTCCGAGTTCGATAGGAACGAGATTTAGTTCGAATGAGTGAGTTTTTAATCAATTTTGCACCCTATTGGCTTCTAGTAATCTACCATTGGCTAATTCGATAGTTTATTTTTCATCTAACTTGTTAGATTCTAGCCCAAGTAGTGATTTGAATTTATAGGAAACAAAAGACATATCGGCACCAGTGTCAAATAGTATAGATGCGTAGTGATTGTTTACGAGGAACATGCCCGTCACAACATTAGGATCCTGACGAGCTTCATTTGCTCATAAGGCAAAAGCTCTTCCACGAGCTTGGTTCGTGGGGTTTCCATTTCCTCGATTTAGCCTTGGGCAGGCCACCTTGAAGTGATCCGGGCTTCCACATTCGAAACAAGTCCTTAAATGTGCCTGGTAGATCTTGCAATTCTTCTCATTGTGCCCGGTTCTCTTGCACTTTGGGCATGCCCTGTATGATGAAGGTTGCACCGGTTGCACTTTTGTCGTGGATTGGTAGAAGGCTTCTTGTCGTGGGTAATAGCCACAAAGTTCCTGGCAGTCGTTGGCTTCTTGCCGTATTCACTGGTGTTTCTCCTTCGGGTTCCTTCATTCCATTTCCTATTTTCTCCCATTCCCTTCCTGGTTAAGGTACCATATCTTACGGCACCATCGGTTAGTGACCCCACCAAGAGAATGGCTGCCTTCAAGGTGGTTGGTTCATTCGCGGTAACCATCCTGTGGATATGAGGTGTCAAGCCATAAATGTACCTCTCGATCTTCTTAGCTTCAGTATCTGCCATGTATGGTACTAGGCACGTCAATTCATGAAACCGATTCATGTAGGCTTGGTGTTCTGCTCCCACCATGGTTATGTTCCAAAATTCCGTTTCCAACTTCTGGAGTTCATTTCTGGGGCAGTAATCTTCCATAACAAGAGCCTTGAGCTCTTCCCAAGTCATTGCAGCGATTGCTTCTTCACCTCGAGTTTGTTCCTGAGTGTTCCACCAAGTGAGCGCCTTACCGTGAAATGAACACACCGCATACTTCATTTTTTGTTCATCAAGGCATTAACTGATCCTAATCACATTGTTCATCATTTTTGCTCCAATAGCTCCTTCGTTACCATAGAAGTCCTTTGGCTTACAAGCATTGAAATCCTTTTATGAGCATCCCTTTCGGTGTTCATTCTCTTCGTTGTGTCCTCCATTTGTTCCGCTGTTGTGATCGATGTTCTCGGTGTCATTTTTCAGAGCATCTTTGATTTGTGCCACTAACGTAGGGAGTGCATCAATTAATTGTTGGGACACAATTTGCGCTAAATCGTCGGATCCGTTACCTGTGTTATTGTTGGCATTTCGCACGTTACTTCGTGGAGGCATTTTCTCTACACGCATATGTACACAAGTATGATATCAATTTTCAACTTTTATGTGAATCAAAAGAGTGTAAAAGCGTTTAATCATAATGCATTTTTCCCATTCATAGCTTGAAAATTTGGGTGCATATTACAATAGTACATGAACGATAGTACAACACCTTACATTCTTGAACACACAAAATACTTAAAATAGATAATACTGGTCCTAGGTTACATACGCTTAGCGGTACAATTGAATGAAAATGCTAGTAATGGACATTACTAGTGCTACAACGATGGCGACTCGGCATGACAGTAGTAGTCCTTTCATGGTTCTGCATGATGTCTTGTTCTAATTCATTCATCTGTCCCGACATATCAGTAGCAAGATCGGTGTGAAAATCCAATCGGGCTTTCATGTCAGTGCCACGGTGTAACATTTCTGATTTTCATTATCTGTTTTTCAGTTCAATGTGATACATTTCAAACCTAATTCTAGTACACTAACTTGTTCTATTCGTACCAACAATTAAATACAATGTACCAATGCAAATCCGCAAATTTTACACGGGTATATCCTATTAAAATTCTAAATAAGTTTATTCTTATATAAATCTACCAAAACAGAAATTTGCAAGGACTGATTTTATAAATTAACAAGAAACCTTAAAAGGCACGGTCGCGCCTCGTTCTGGCACGGTCGCGCCAAGTGCCTTGGCACAGTCGTGCGCCTTGCTTTGGAATGGTCGCGCCCAGTGCCTTGGCACTGTCGCGCCTCGTATGGGCACGGTCGCGCCTCTCATCAGTTGAAACGTAAATGCAGCCTTTAATCGCATAATCGTTCGATTTCGTAACCATTCCACACGTTTCTACCATTAACGAACCCAATTAAAATTTTAATCACTGTATTTACGACGAATTAAGCCAATTCATCTCGTAACCGTCGATCATTTTCATGTATCCATTGATTTCAATCATTTTGACCATAATCCTCCCAAGCAAACACACTGTACGCTTTATTCGATCCTCTCTGAAGCTCCTAAACACGTCGATTAGCCGGAGTTGCAGCAAAAGGCACTGGAGATCAAACCCGTCGTCACCGGAACTCGCCTCTACCATGCGCTATCGATTCATCATCTTTTCGGGTAATTGAAACCTCATACACATTCGATTTAGTCTATAGATAAAAAGCCCCAACTCAATTGAGGCTTACAATATGGAAATTAACACGAACCCGAATCTATGTTTCGTTCAAAAATGTTTTAATCGAACCCGGTTCTGGACATGTTTTAAATACAATCAATCTTTTCCAATAGACTCGTAATAACCTAATGGATGAAAGCCCCAAGATTTACAACGTTAATATTATAAGATTTAATCGATTTGTTTCTAAAATTAGTCAGACACGGTCACGTTAATCTGCTAGCGCGGTCGTGCCTATCGGAGCACAGTCGTGGCCCATACATGACCTGGTCGTGCCTGTTAGCCAGACAAGATCGTGCCTCAGAACCCTAGACACGGTCGTGCCTGGCCCAGACACGGTCGTGCCTAGTGAACAGCTTAGTTATGTTTTCTGTTTGATCAACACGGTCGCGCCCTGACTAGCACGGTCACGCCCGTGGTCCTAACACGACCGTGCCTTGTCCCAAGCACGGTCGTGTGTGTGAGAAAATCTGGGCAGAATACAAAATTTTATATTTAAAAAAAAAACAATAAGCATCTCAAATGAATTTTCAAATAAAAATAATTGATTTTATAAAGATTTATATTAACCTTATTTAAAAAAATCAAATTCCTATTATAAAATAAATAGAAGTTATTTATTTAAAACTACAAAATTAAATTTATACTTTTTATTAAACCCTACACCTAGATATTATTTATACAACCCATTTACACATATTTATAAAAATAGATTAACAAAAGCTATTTACTAAATTTATATTTAATATAAAACGCTCGATACATTTTTATCACTAAATGACTAAGTACATATTTTTATAAACAAATAAATAAAGTATCAATTATTTATTTAATCTATATTTAAACAAAGATTGTTTATTTAGGTTATACTTAACAAAACTTAACGCCTACCACCCCAACTCTTTGAACACACATCCAATTCGATCCTAGACTTAGACATAGACTATTGTACATGCTATTAATTCAATACATATTACACTCTAGGTTAACGTTGTGCATTACAAGGATCTCGTTACTATCTAGTCTCTCGTGTTAGCTACGCCTTTTGAATCATGTGAGTATTACATAGCCCCTTTTACTCTTTTACACTTTTTAGGATGGAACATGAACACTATACAAACTATTGCTTACATTTACACAAACTACACAAATACAAATCCTCTTTATATTCATGTGTGCAATTTGAGCTTTATGCCTGGTGCTAGTTGTGCTAACTTTTGTGTGCAATTTATGTGCAATCATTAACTATTCAAGCCGACGGTAAACAATGATAGATCTATTGAGTCTGACAAACCCACCCAGATTGGGGTGATTGTTACCGACAACACAATTTTGCATGCTAGTTACAAAGGTTTGATTGTACTTGGTTACATAATAGCTGCTCTCCATAAATGCCTTATTTTATCATGATATGTAAGGATTTGTTTATTCATAATCTATATGTTATCTATATACAAACCTGTGTATGCTCACCAACTTTTTAGTTGACCTTATTTTATTCATGTTTCAGGTGCTAATATGTGAGTTTGATCAAGATATGCTACACATAGGCTTTGGACTTAGTTAAATTTAAATAAAGAATATTATGTATTTCCATTATGCACTTGTTTGAATTTGTTTGTGGTTGAATCGTTTGAAATGAAATTTGATGATTAAATTATTGAAATCTAGTCAACCTTGTGCTCATGAACAGTCTACATGTCCCGCCCCGATGTTTCCACCGTCGGTTGGGGTGTGACAGATTGGTATCAGAGCTTTGGTTATAGGGAACTAGGTTATTAGACACCCTTGACCTAGACTATAACTTTAGGACACCCACTTATGCCATGCTTCATGATTATGTGATATGTGCTACATGCTATGTGTTACATGCTTACTATGATTAGTTATTATTTCGTTTTTGATGCCCTACTTGTTAAAAATTCATGACGTATTAAGATATACTTAAATAATAATTAAATAAACAATATCCCTACCTATACCCTAAAACCTCATAATATTCTTACCTACTCCTCTATCATCACCTTCTTAGCATGTGGAAACTTCATGGATCTAAATCTATAAAAAATTCTTTATGCCCTCATTAAGGTTTTTAAACTTGTTAATTATTTGAGGACACGTGCAATCTGGAAGAGTAACACCTGTATTCTGGGTTTTCTGTCTAGGAAAGCATTTCGTATAAATCCCAATCAACCGAGGGACCCGTATGCTTTCGTGGGAATTCCCGGGATGAGTGTTTACTTATAGGCTAAAGCATATCACCTTGAAAATTATATGAGTTTAATTAACCTTAATGTGTCATAGTATTCAAGTGATTATATCACTATTTGAGTACAATCCAAACCACGATTAACTATTTTATTTGTTATCTTATTCTTTTAAACCCAAAGAACATTCATAAGTTCTTACATCTTTTCTTGTGCTGTGCAATTATGTAGAATGCCTCCCCGTCGTGCTCCCGTGACCAACAAAAACACCGACATTGCTGCTATCCTTGCACAACTTGTAACTCAACTCACCTAAGCTAATGGAGCCATTAATGGTACCCATGGAACTATTGGTAATGGTGGTGCTAACCCATCACAATGCACCTTCAAGCATTTCAAATCATGTAATCCTCTTAAGTTCTATGGTACCGAAGGAGCCATGGGACTTCTTCAATGGTTCGAAAGTATTGAGAATACCTTCCTCAATAGTGACTGCCCCGATAACCTTCGTGTTCGTCATGCCACAAGTGTCTTACAAAAATGGGCACTCACGTGGTGGAATGTGGAAAAGAGAACTAGAGGCGTGGAAGTAGCAATGGCATTACCTTGGGATGAGGTTAAAAGGCTAATGACCGAAGAATTTTGTCCTCGAAATGAGGTAAAGAAACTGGAAGTCGAGTTTTGGGATCTTTCCCAAGATGGTGGTGAAAGTCTAGTTTATACAACTCGATTCCATGAGTTGAGTCTCCTTGTGCCCCATATGGTCACACCTTTATCCCGCTGCATTGAGAAATATATTGGTGGATTACCTAGGCAAATTCAAGATACCGTCTTAGGGAGAAATCCCACAACACTTGAAGATGCTATCCGCTTATCTGCTACATTAACCGACAACCATGTGAAAGCGGGAAATCTGACTAGAAAAGGCACCAAGAAAGTTCCCGACACCACAACCCCTCTCACACACATCAAAGAAGCCACAACTGAACACCCCCGTAATAATAAGAAAAGAAAAGCTAGAAACTATGCTATGGTCACTACTGCTATCCCTGTTAACCAAGCTGCACCTATAGTTCAAGCACCAGCCAAAAAGCCAAATGTTGGGATCTACCCACTCTGTGCCACATGCAACTATCACCATCTCCAAAACATTCCATGTCGCCTTTGCACTCACTGTGGGAAATATGGCCATACAGTCAATGTTTGTAGAGCCAAAGCACTTGCAGGCCAAGTCAACCCACCAACCCGAACCAACCAACAAGTGACTAATCAAGGTGTTCCCGCTATTGCAAATGGGCGTGCTTGTTATGAATGTGGTAACCCAAATCATTTTCGTGACCAGTGCCCAAGGTTCATCA
This sequence comes from Smallanthus sonchifolius, assembly GCA_023525975.1. Taxonomy (NCBI): domain Eukaryota; kingdom Viridiplantae; phylum Streptophyta; class Magnoliopsida; order Asterales; family Asteraceae; genus Smallanthus; species Smallanthus sonchifolius. The sequence goes on from CM042043.1 coordinate 27,689,301, forward strand.
ATGCTAGACAAGGCGGAGCTCGTGGGCGTGATTTCCACATAAACGCCAATGAAGCTCAAGCCAACAATGATGTGGTCAACGGTACGTTCCTTGTTAATAGTCAATATGCCTCCATTTTATTTGATACCGGTGCCGATAAAAGTTTTGTGTCACTTAACTTTGAACCCTTACTTGCAAAGACACGATCCCAATTAGAGAAAACCTTCACCGTCGAAGTAGCAAATGGTGACTCCCTTACAATTGACTCTGTTATTCACGACTACTCTCTAGAACTTAATGATCATACATTTCCAATCAACCTTGTACCAATGCCACTAGGAAGTTTTGATATCATCATAGGCATTGATTGGCTATCAAATCATCATGCCGAAGTCATCTGTTTCGAGAAGTGCATCCGAATACCTCTACCATCGGGAGAAACGTTAAGAGTCTTTGGTGAAAAGCCTTGCAAAGGACTCAAGTTAATGTCATGCACTACCGCCCAAAAGTACTTACGAAAGAAGTACGTAGCCTTCTTAGCTCATGTTGTTCAAAAGGATGTCAAAGAGAAGAGTATCCAAGACATTCCCATCATTCGGGATTTTCCCGAAGTATTTCCCGAAGATCTATCTGGTCTTCCACCCGTTCGACAAGTAGAATTTCGCATTGACCTCATTCCCGGAGTTAACCCCGTGGCTAGAGCTCCCTACCGTCTTGCACCTTCTGAAATGCAAGAGCTTGCGAGTCAACTCCAAGAACTCTCCGACAAGGGCTTCATCCGTCCAAGTCATTCACCGTGGGGTGCACCCGTCTTATTCGTCAAGAAGAAGGATGGATCATTCCGCATGTGTATTGACTACCGCGAACTCAACAAGCTTACCATCAAAAACCGTTATCCCTTGCCAAGAATTGATGATCTCTTCGATCAACTTCAAGGTTCGACTTGCTTCTCGAAGATTGATCTTCGATCTGGTTATCACCAACTCCGTGTACAAGAGGAAGATATTCAAAAGACTGCTTTCAGAACAAGGTATGGTCACTACGAGTTCATGGTCATGCCTTTTGGACTAACCAATGCACCCGCGGTCTTCATGGACCTCAAGAATCGTGTGTGCAAACCGTACCTTGATAAATTTGTGATCGTCTTCATTGACGATATCTTAATCTACTCCAAGACTAAAGCCGACCATGAGCAACACCTTAGACTGGTTTTGGACCTCTTGAGGAAGGAACAACTATATGCCAAATTCTCTAAATGTGAATTTTGGCTAAAGGAAGTTCAATTTCTTGGTCATATCGTCAATGACAAGGGAATTCATGTTGACCCTGCTAAGATCGAAGCAGTTAAGAATTAGAATGCCCCGAAGACCCCCACCGAAGTTCGTTCATTTCTTGGTCGTGCGGGATATTATCGTCGTTTCATTTCAAATTTCTCTAAGATTGCTGTTCCTCTCACCGCTTTAACCCACAAGGGTAAAACTTATGAATGGGGACCAAAACAAGAAGAAGCTTTCCAAACTCTCAAGCAAAAGTTGTGAAATACTCCTATTTTGACTCTCCCTGATGGGAATGATGATCTAGTTGTCTACTGTGATGCTTCCAACCAAGGTCTCGGTTGTGTCCTCATGTAACGAGGCAAAGTAATCGCTTATGCATCAAGGCAACTTAAGATTCATGAGAATAATTATACGACGCACGACCTCGAGTTGGGTGCGGTCGTATTCGCATTAAAGATTTGGAGACATTACCTCTATGGCACAAAATGTGTGGTGTTCACCGACCACAAAAGTCTCCAACACATCTTCAATCAAAAAGAACTCAATATGAGGCAAAGACGTTGGGTTAAACTCCTTAACGACTATGACTGCGAGATTCGTTATCATCCCGGCAAAGCGAATGTTGTAGCCGACGCTTTGAGTCGAAAGGACCATGCCATGCTTCATTGTGTCCGAATTCAAACCGACATTCAAAATCGCATCTTAGAAGCTCAGCACGTCTCAGTCACTGAGGGTAACATGTACGAGGAAATGTCGTGTGGTGTTAAACTTCAGCTTGAATCAAAACCCAATGGCTTACTTTACTACTTGAACCGTATTTGGGTTCCTGATCGCGATGATCTCCGTACATTTCTCATGAATGAGGCTCACAAGACTCGTTATTCTATTCATCCTGGTGCGGATAAAATGTACCAAGATCTTCGCCAACAATATTGGTGGCCCGGTATGAAGAAAGACATTGCTCTCTATGTTGCCAAATGTCTAACTTGCTCCAAAGTCAAAGCCGAACACCAACGTCCTTTCGGTTTGCTTGAACAACCAGAAATTCCCGTGTGGAAATGGGAAAATTTAGCTATGGACTTCATTACCAAACTCCCTCGCACCTCAAGTGGTTATGATAGCAATTGGGTGATCATTGACCGCCTCACCAAATCTGCTCATTTCTTGCCTATCCGTGAAGAATATCGGGTTGAGAAATTGGACCGAATTTACATTGACGAAATTGTGAGCCGTCACGGTGTTCCCTTAAACATAATATCCGATAGAGATGCTCGGTTCAACTCCCGTTTCTGGAAATCTCTCCAAACTGCTCTTGGCACACGATTGAATTTGAGCACGACTTACCATCCCCAAACTGATGGTCAGACCGAGCATACAATTCAAACTCTGGAGGACATGCTTAGAGCATGCGTAATTGATTTTAGTGGCAATTGGGATTCACATTTATCCCTAATTGAGTTCTCCTACAATAATAGCTACCACACGAGTATCAACATGACTCCATTTGAAGCTCTCTATGGTCGCAAGTGTCATTCTCCTATCTCTTGGAACGAGATTGGTGAAGCACAATCCGTGACAACATTCGAGTTTGACAACAATCCGTGTTATCTACACAACTATTGAAGCTCTCTACAATAATAGCTACCACACGAGTATCACCGGTCCCGAGCTAATTCAAGAAACATCCGACAAGATTATCCAAATCCGTGACAACATTCGAGTAGCGAGAAGTCGGCAAAAGAGTTATGCCGACAAACGACGAAAACCCTTGGAATTCCAAGTCGGTGTCCTTGTTCTTCTAAAGGTGTCTCCGTGGAAGGGAGTAATCCGCTTCGAAAAGAAAGGCAAGTTAGCACCTCGCTATGTGGGTCCATTCAAGATCCTCGAAAGGATTGGGAAAGTGGCTTACAAACTCGACTTACCTCCATCACTTGGCAATGTGCATCCTACATTTCATGTGTCTAATCTGAAGAAATGTCTTGCTGATGAGAACCTTCACATACCTCTTGACGACGTGCACATTGACGAAACGATGCACTTCGTTGAGAGACCAGTGGAAATCATGGATCGTGAGATCAAGCAGCTCAAGCGAAGCCGTATCCCTATTGTCAAAGTTCGTTGGGAATCTAAACGTGGTCCTGAATTCACTTGGGAACGAGAGGACCAAATGAAGCTCAAGTACCCCCATCTCTTCACTAATGCCGTCGCCTCCACTAGCTAAATTTCGGGACGAAATTCTCTCAACATGGGGATACTGTAACATTTCTGATTTTCATTATCTGTATTTCAGTTCAATGTGATACATTTCAAACCCAATTCTAGTACACTAACTTGTTCTATTCGTACCAACAATTAAATACTATGTCCTAATGCAAATCCATAAATTTTACACGGGTATATCCTATTAAAATTCTAAATAAGTTTATTCTTATATAAATCTACCAAAACTGAAATTTACAAGGATTGATTTTATAAATTAACAAGAAACTTTAACAGGCACGGTCGCGCCAAGTGCCTTGGCACGGTCGCGCGCCTTGCTTTGGAACGGTCGCGCCCGGTGCCTTGGCACGATCGCGCCTCGTATAGGCACGGTCGCGCCTCTCGTCAGTTGAAACGTAAATGCAGCCTTTAATCGCAGAATCGTTCGATTTCGTAACCGTTCCACACGTTTCTACCATTAACGAACCCATTTAAAATTTTAATCACTGTATTTACGACGAATTAAGCCAATTCATCTCGTAACCGTCGATCATTTTTATGTATCCATCGATTTCAATCATTTGACCATAATCCACCCAAGCAAACACACTGTACGCTTTATTCGATCCTCTCTGAAGCTCTTGAACACGTCGATTAGCCGGAGTTGCAGCAAAAGGCACCGGAGATCAAACCCGTCATCACCGGAACTCGCCTCTACCGTGCTATCGATTCATCGTCTTTTCGGGTAATTGAAACCTCATACACATTCGATTTAGTCTATAGATCAAAAGCCCAAACTCAATTGAGGCTTACAATATGGAAATTAACACGAACCCGAATCTATGTTTCGTTCAAAAATGGTTTAATCGAACCCGGTTCTAGACATGTGTTTAAATACAATCAATCTATACCAATAGACTCGTAATAACCTAATGAATGAAAGCCCCAAGATTTCCAACATTAATATTATAAGATTTAATCGATTTGTTTCTGAAATTTGTCAGACACGGTCACCCTAATCTGCTAGCGCGGTCGTGCCTATCAGAGCACAGTCGTGCCCCATACATGACCTGGTCGTCCCTGTTAGCCAGACAAGATCGTGCCTCAGAACCCTAGACACAGTTGTGCCTGGCCCAGACACGGTTGTGCCTAGTGAACAGTTTAGTTATGTTTTCTGTTTGATCAACACGGTCACGCCCTGACTAGCACGGTCGCGCCCGTGGTCCTAGCACGATCGTGCCTTGTCCCAAGCACGGTCGTGTGTGTGAGAAAATCTGGGCAGAATACAAAATTTTATATTTTAAAAAAAAACAATAAGCATCTCAAATGAATTTTCAAATAAAAATAATTGATTATATAAAGATTTATATTAACCTTATTTAAAAAAATCAAATTCCTATTATAAAATAAATAGAAGTTATTTATTTAAACCTACAAAATTAAATTTATACTTATTATTAAACCCTACACCTAGATATTATTTATACAACCCATTTACACATATTTATAAAAATAGATTAACAAAAGCTATTTACTAAATTTATATTTAATATAAAACGTTCGATACATTTTTATCACTAAATGATTAAGTACATATTTTTATAAATAAATAAATAAAGTATCAATTATTTATTTAATCTATATTTAAACAAAGATTGTTTATTTAGGTTATACTTAACAAAACTTAACGCCACAACCCCAACTCTTTGAACACACATCCAATTCGATCCTAGACTTAGACATAGACTATTGTGCACGCTATTAATTCAATACATATTACACTCTAGGTTAACGTTGTGCATTACAAGGATCTCGTTACTATCTAGTCTCTCGTGTTAGCTACGCCTTTTGAATCATGTGAGTATTACATAGCCCCTTTTACTCTTTTACACTTTTTGGGGTGGAACATGAACACTATACAAACTATTGCTTACATTTACACAAACTACACAAATACAAATCCTCTTTATATTCATGTGTGCAATTTGAGCTTTATGCCTGAGTGCTAGTTGTGCTAACTTTTGTGTGCAATTTATGTGCAATCATTAACTATTCAAGCCGACGGTAAACAATGATAGATCTATTGAGTTTGACAAACACACCCAGATTGGGGTGATTGTTACCGACAACACAATTTTGTATGCAGTTACAAAGGTTTGATTGTACTTGGTTATATAATAGCTGCTCTCCAAAAATGCCTTATTTTATCATGATATGTAAAGGATTTGTTTATTCATAATCTATATGCTATCTATATACAAACATGTGTATGCTCACCAACTTTTTAGTTGACCTTATTTTATTCATGTTTCAGGTGCTAATATGTGAGTTTGATCAAGACATGCTACACATAGGCTTTGGACTTAGTTAAATTTAAATAAAGAATATTATGTATTTCCATTATGCACTTGTTTGAATTTGTTTGTGGTTGAATCGTTTGAAATGAAATTTGATGATTAAATTATTGAAATCTAGTCAACCTTGTACTCATGAACAGTCTACATGTCCAGCCCCGACGTTTCCGCCGTCAGTTGGGGTGTGACACACGGGATGTTTGCCATCCGAGGCTTTCGTTGACTTCTACCTTCCAGTCAAAATACCAGTACAACTGAACATACTCTTTGGTGGATTCTCTTGGGGTAACCACTTGGGGGCTTTAGTAGATGGCTCGCCTATTTCTTGGTTCTTGAAGGTGACCTTTTTTGTCAGATGATCCTTTTCCTAGCGTCCTCTCTTGTCCTTGCTTTGGGACGTTCAAGCCTCGTTGGGGCCGAGACTGTATTCTCGCGCCGTGGGCTAGTAACATTAGACTTTAGGTCGTTCTGGGTAGCAGAGGGACTACTAGCATCGGACTTGGTACCACTGCTTTCGGCTGGAAGCCACATGGGGAATTTTCCTAACACATGCTCGTGCAAATGGTCGGCATTAGACTTTAACTCATGAACAGTTTAGATCGATGTTCCTTGTCGTGTCTGGTCCGGTTACAAAGGTTGCTCGTGGGCAGTGTCACACCCCAACCGACGACGGAATAATTCGGGGCAGGACATATAGACTGTTCATAAACTCATGGTTTACTATAGTTGAAATAATTAAACAACCAATTTCGTTTCATAGTTCAAGTAATCAAATACAACATTTACAAGAATAAAAAATACATGAATATCTTTATAATTTTAAAACTAGGTCCTCAATCCTACGTGAAGCAACTTGAAATCTTAACTCAAACATCAGTACCTAAAACATGATAAAATAAGAGGGTCAACTATAAATAGTTGGTGAGCATACATAGGTTTTTACACCACAAAAAGTTCAAATGTTTTTGTGTACATTTCATATGATACATGGTTTATAAAGCATTTATGGAGAATCTAAATTATGCTAGTTGCACAAATGAAACCTTGTAACTGAAAGTCATAACAACACATGTTATCCTAATATAGGGCATAACAACACATGTTATCCTGATGTAAATATATGGCATAACAACATATGTTATCCTGATGTAAATGTAGGGCATAACAACACATGTTATCCTGATGTAAATGTAGGACATAACAACAAATGTCATCCTGATGTAAATGTAGGGCATAACAACACATGTTATCCTGATGTAAATGTAGGGCATAACAACAAATGCCATCCTAATGTAAATGTAGGGCATAACAACACATGTTATCCTGATGTAAATGTAGGGCATAACAACAAATGTTATCCTGATGTATTGTGTTAATGATTGCACGAGTACGTCATGTATATGTAGCCTTAACAAAAATCATTCAAGCACAAAGCACAAATAAACACATATAATCATATTGTAGAATTGTACGTGTGTATTTGCAAATAGTGTTTGTTAAGTAATCATGTTTCACTCCAAAATATGTAAAAATGTAAAGAGGGGCTATGTAAACTCACCTTGATAAGTAGAAGATTGGACTTGTAACTTGAAGTAATAAAATTCAAGGATGCCCTAAGTTAAATACGATATGTTATTATAATGTAAAGACGGTTTAAGAACAACTACAATGGAATGATTTGGGATTTAGGGTTTTGGAATAGATGACTGAACGAGGGTACGAATAGAGTTTAAAGATCTTGTTTTTATAAAAGAGATTTAGGTGTCAAAGAATATTTATTGCAATTTGTTAAATATAATAAATATATTAATACAATATTCACTTTATTGAAATAATGTCAAAAGTGAATGAAATTAAGTTATCATTATTTGAAATATTATGAGATAATAATATGTATAATTATATGATTTGAAATAAATAAATTAGGAAAAACGAATTGAAATTTTATTATTTATGAAAGTCTAAATAGTAAGGTTATTTGTTTATTAACTACTAATATCATAAATAAGATCATGATATTAGTAACACTAATAAAATATTATCACAATATATTATAGATCATGTTATTTTAAACTTTTAGGTTAAAATATAACCCTTTTGATTAACTTATGACGTTAACGAAACACGACCATTTCATATCTTTAAAAGCTATATATAAAGTAATAGGGTGTATGTAAATACAAAACGTTTTCCATGCTTTAGAAATATATATAAGCAACGAACTAATACTCTTTATTTAATAAGAATAAAAATATTTCTAAAAGGTTGGTTTATAAACATATATATATATATATATATGTATATTTATACACTCAAAGGAGTTTAAAAATTATATATATAATGTATAGATGTTTAAAACTTGTTTGTTTATGTTTTGTCATAACTAAATTAAAAGTACTTAACTCTCGCTAAAAATACATGAGTTTATTTTATGTATAAATACGCATGCCATTATGTATGCGTGTGGGAGTTAAATGGAGCAATATATTGACACAATCAATCAAAAAGAAAGAAAATGAAACGGGGCAGGTCCGGGTTCGAACCCGTGACCTGTTCTATGGGAGGAAAGATTGTTAACTAGTGGATCTGGGCTAATGCCTTGGTAAATAAACAGAAAAATAATTTTATAACTAACATATACACATGCATCTTCTTCCCCATACCCATGAATTTGAAACCCTAACCTCCCAAATCATCAAGGGGTACCCACAGATCGAAAGCAAAACTTTAGGGCTTTTATTTAGGATGTGAAAACGAGTAAGAATACCTGAAATTAAGTCCATGATTCGTCCCGCAGATTTGGAGTTCGTCCTTGTACTTGATCGCGACGGGAGGGAAGGAAAAGAATGGGTTTTTATGCATTCGTGCTAGTAACCAGACGATGGGGATCATTTAGAATGATGAGGAAACATGTTATGTTAGTGATTATGCACGAGATTTTACGGTGTTTGAACTTGAATCGAGGTTTTGAAAACCAAGTCGTAACCCCCCATTGAATGGGTTTAAAAACCTTAAATTCCTTAATCAAATCGGCGATTTTTAGTTCCAAACAGTTGTAAATGATTCGCAAATTGATTTGAGGAGAACTAAATCTCGTAATTACAGGGAAATTGGAGATTCTCATGCGTGTTTGACTTTTTCTTGGTCAAAATTGAGATGTTCTTGTTCCATGGTTCAAAATAAAGAGAAGGGTTCATATACATTGGTTAAAAGATTATTGAGGGTTCAAGGGTAATTAGAGAGGGTTCAAGACTCATATTACTAAATTTTAAAATCCTTTTTATTACTTAAAAAGTTGTTTTTATAAAAATCTCCATTTTTATAAATTTACAACTTGTATAAATATACATGCATATTTATAAATATATATATATATATATATATATATATATATAAAAGATGTGAATACATTATTAAAACTCATACGTTTTATTATTTTGATTTAATTATTATGACAAAGTATATATATATATATATACACACACACATTTATATTTCTATATAAATATACATACGTATATATAATAGGTAATAATATGTGAAAGCAATGTTGAAAAAAAACTTTAAATCGATACATGTTTAAAATAATAATTAATGTGACGTATTACGTTGAACAAGTATGGGATTGAAATGAAAAGGAAATTATTGTAAAAATAAAATAATACTTAAAAAAATGGATGTTACAGTATCTCCAAGTTGAGGGAATTTCGTCCCGAAATTCAACTGATGGAGGCTACTGAATCAGAAATGTGATGAGGGTACTTGAGCTTAATTTGATACTCACGTTCTCATGTAGACTCCGGGCCACGTTTGGATCCTTAATGTAACATCCAAGATTTTCGGGCACGATTTTTATACAATAACAATTCTATTCAAGCCCGTACTTACCACATTAATTTGACGAATATTAAACTAAAATTTTCCAACTTTACAATAACATATTATTTACTATTATATATACATATGTAACTTATAAATGCATATCTACAAATATATACACATATATATATATATACATTTTTATCGTTTCAATAAATCATTTATACAATCCTTGTGATCTTGAAAAAAAATTTTCCTTTTATAAAATCTTTATAACTAAATGTAAACTTTTATAAATATTATAGAAAAACCATTTTTATAAATAATTGAGATAAGATTTTAAAACAAATAAACTTGGCTTAGAAACCCCTCTCATGTAATTGGACCCTTTGGACACCTTGAACTTTCAAAGAAATTAAACCCTCATGTTTTGAACCCTAAATTCGTACCTTTGACCACACTAAAGTCAACAAGAACAATTACCCCTCCAATCCGATTCAAAATCAGTCCCAATCAGGAATCATTGGACTTGCTATTTATGCCTAAGCATGTCACAATCGATTTCCAACTCGATTCACCAATCAATTACACGGTTATTGCGGCTAGAATTGATGAAAGCGCGTTTGACTCTCGTGAGTCAAATTAATCAAAAATTCGAGTTCAATTCGTGGAATTAATCGTGCGTAGAGGTCAGAAATCATTCATAGATGTTGCTGGTATGTTTCCAAACTTAAACCATTGCCTATTTGATTGCAAATTTAACGAATTGATTCGAAAATCAATCCCGTAACCGTTCGGTCAATGCCAAATCAAATTGACGCGTTCAAATGAAATTAGCACCTATAATCTATTCATACACCTTCGCATAACTCGGTTCAAACTCTCCCAACCCTCCATTGGCCTACATTTCACCGTTGAAGCTCTGAAGAACTCTAAGAAACCCGAAACCAAAATTCCAGTTGTCTTCCTTCGTTACTTCACCGAAGCAGGTAATCCTTGTACCATTTAACTCGTTTTGACTCTGAGATCAAAAGCCCCATGGTCGGGGCTTCGATCGTATGCTTATCGGGGCTATCACAGGGCTAGGGCTACGGGTATTCAAATAGGGACGAAGGGGGGAAATGGGTTTCCGGGTTTTAAATAATCCCAACCAGTTCGTAACCAAGGTGGTCGCCGGGATACACTGGCTAACACACTCGACTTACAGAGAATAGGTCACGGGTTCAAATCGGCTTGACACTCTTTTTTTCTTTTGTGTTGTACAACTGAATCCGGCTCCCACCCTGTAACATGTTAAAACAGATCCAGTTCGGTTCCGTATAAGTAATTGTCTCCTTGGTCCGGTGGTAACTTAGCCAACCTACACAGGAACCACCCGGGCCTGTATAATTTTTTTAAAAACTGTTTTAGATACTCTAAGAATCTTATAAAATTTATTTTATAAACCCAATGACATTTAGAACTGATTAGTACAATAAAATGCAAATTTAAAACTAAAACCATTATATTTTCAAATTAAATTTTTAGAACCTCATTTTAATCATTTAAAAATTATTTTAAATTTAATTATTTAATCACAAAACAAAGTATTTAAATACTCAAAATTTTATATATGAAAAGATTGTTTAAAGTCACATTATCATTTTGATAACTAGTAGGGATTAAGTCCTTTTTAAACAAATTTAATATCAATGCATATCATTGACACGTCATCGTAAATATATAAATAAAATAAATTTATTTATTTTTAAAAGAATATTATATCACATTACCTATAAAGACACACTATTTTAAATATATATAAGTGAAATGACTTATTTATTTAAATTATTAAGACTAAAATTCTAAATAAATTAGTATATACTTTGAAGTTACAAGTCCATATCAAACTGTTGCCAATTTATATCCTTTTCATGAAATGACACGACCCTATCCATACACAATGAACACTAGACCCTGCCATAAACTTGTGCATGTTATTAATTCACATTCATACAATTTCACTCTAGGTTAAGTTTATGAATTGCAAATTCACTTGTGCTCCTTGTTGCTCGTGTTATCTACACAACTATTACAGGTGAGTATTACATAGCCCCTTTTACATTTTTTGGGGTGAAACATGAACTCTATACACTCAATTGCTTACATTTACAAAAACTACACAAACACAAATCCTCTTTACATTCATGTATGCAAAATTTGAGCTTTATGTTTGAGTGCTAGGTGTGTTAACTGTTTGTGTGCAATTTATGTGCAATCATTAACTATTCAAGCTGACGGTTAACAATGATAGATCTATTGAGTCTGACAAACCCACCCAGATTGGGGTGATTGTTACCGACAACACAATTTGCATGCTAGTTACAAAGGTTTGATTGTACTTTGGTTACACAATAGTTGCTCCCCATAAATGCCTTATTTTATCATGTTATGTAAGGATTTGTTTATTCACATCTATATATACTATCTACGTACAAACTTGTGTATGCTCACCAACTTTATAGTTGACCTTATTTTATTCATGTTTCAGGTGCTAATGTTTGATCAAGGCTTGCTACACATAGGCTTTGGGACTTAGTTAATTTTAAATCAAAAACAATTTGTATTTCATTTATGTACTTTGGAATTGGGTTATGTTTGTTTGAATTGAAATGGATTTAATATATTACAATTTAGTCAACCTTGAGCTCATGATCAGTCTACATGTCCCGCCCCGACTTATTCCGTCGCCGGTTGGGGTGTGACAGATTGGTATCAGAGCCTTGGTTATAAGGAATTTGGTTATTAGATACTCTTGACCTAGACTATAACCTTAGGACACCCATACTATGGCATGCTACTACATGCTATATGATTATTTTTTATATAAATATCTTTGCATGTTATACTAAATAATTAAATCATATGATGCAATACTTAATAGTCTATGTGTCACATTACCTGCCAACTTTTATCTCCTATTCATTGCTACCTACTTGATTTATTTAAAGTGATATCCTACGTTTCCACGCACACTCATACACACTTAGTTCTTCATGCACCCTTAATCTCACACACAAAATATCACCATCTCTTGTGATCAAAATCTAGACTATTGGGCCCAATTGGGCCTAATGCCCATTAATAATAAACTAAGAGGCCCATCTATCCCCCAAGAAGAAGATGCCCACTGAAATGCATAAACCTTACTTTCGGGCCACAAGGCCCAGTCCACAACAATCCTCATCATGACCATGAGCCCAACAATAGTATTATTAATATACGATGGCTGGAAGAGTGTGTAGGCCCATGAGGGATTCTGGCTAAGGAAAGACAGGGTACTTAAGTGTGTCCTAGTGACCCACCTTTCTTTCATGGGAATTTCTCCTCAGGGATGCATTTCTTATAGGTCAAGTATATTTCTAAAATACTATTGTGAAGGCTCGGTGTTATGACTAGTCAAACTCTAAACTTATGAGAACTCCTATGTCTAACACTCAATATTCCATTATCACTTACAACCTTTTCATTTTTTTCTGCTAGACATGGACTCCTACTCTCCTTCCTCCCCGGTTTACCGTCCCGGAGCAGAGTCTGATTTGGGAAGAAGACATCGGGACACCCGTGCATCGGTCACCAACACCCCCAGCTGCTAGACCCAGGTTTGATGTAAGGGCAGATTGGATTAGGAACACCGTCCCAAGACTTCGAACATCTGGATCACCCTCACCAAGAAACCCGTATCAGACACCCCATCCCCACAATCAGTTACCACCCCCACTAAGAGACCCATATCTAATGCCCGACCCGTACCATTCTAACCCTTGGGTAAGGCATACCACGGCACCCACTAGTGTTATGGGAATTCCAACCAATGACATTCACCAATATGTAAGGACCTCAGAGTTTGAGAGGCAAAGGATGGAACAGGGGGTAATGCACGACTTATAAGGACAAAGAATGGATAGCCTAGCAAACCAATTAGGGTACCAAAAGAAGTTAATCTCCCTCCTCGAAAAAGAAATACTGGAGCATCGCACGGAGATAGCTAAAGCTGAAGCCAGATCGGCTACCCGAGTGACCATAGTGGTGCTCGTATTGGGAATTATTCTCCTCTTAGTGGAAAGCTACAAGAGACGTTAACTAAATTATTTTTCCATTATTTATTGTCTTTAAATTTTCAGTTTGAGAACCATTTCCTATGTTTTGAGTAATGTTTAACATTTCAGCATTTAATCAATTTTATATATTCCAACTCTAACGTTATTATTCATTGATTTGACACGTTGAATGTGAATTACACCCATCATATTTTCATCAAAATTTCCCAAGTATCACCTTCTTCACTCAATACGATTTAGTATACTACCGATAATCTCATTCGTAAACAACTCATACTATTAGATTTAAACAACCCCGTTATTTTCAAATCAAACGTTATCAAACTTTTAAAAAAGTATCAGAAATATAAATTTCCCATGAACATTTTCACTTTGCAAGGGAACTTAATACAACCTATTTTATAAAAATATTACTTCAAATTAATAAATAAGTATGATTTTCCTATTTAAAGTAATTATTTCTAAAACCTGGCTAAATTAATGTACAACTACTTGATTAGCCAATAATTTCTTTTAAAAATATTCTCCTTATAATAATTAAAAATTTTAAAAAGTTTTTCCTATAAACTGTCTACTTATTTAAATTATGTAACTCAATGATTTCACTACTTTATATATCTACAACCAAGAACAATTTACCACTTTCTATTTTCAAACAAAGATCAGTATTTGTAAACACATTTCCCTGAATGTTTTCATAACCTCCTCGTTATCTTTCGCTTGCCGCTTTAAGAGACAATCCATACCGCGTAGACCTTAACCATCCCCATCAACCTCAACGAGATTTAAAGAGCTAGGACCTAACTGCCACATTCTGCATGAACGCCAAACAAAACGCTTCTCCACAATACTCGATCACATACGAAACTCGTTAGCACATGCCACACACGAAATTCAATAACTTACGTATGCACGTTCACAAGATACACAACACGATCACATGATACATGAAACTAGTTTATTGCAAGTCATAATTTACTAGATGGATCACATACACATGAAACTTATTTAGTTACAAAATACATGATACTAAATTGTTCACATTATGCGTGATACTAAATCATTTACATTACACCTGAAATCTTATTTGGTTACAAAATACATAATACTACGTTGTTAACATCATACATGAAATTCATCTCTTACCTATACATGATGCTAAATTGTTCACGTTACCCATGAAACCTATTTGATTACAAACTACATGACACTAGATCATACGTGAAACTTGTGTGTTTACATTATACACGAAACTAAGTTGCTTACAATTTTTGCAATCAATTAATTATATTATACACAAGGCACGGTCATAAGCTTTGTTCACCAAAGTTGGAAACCATAACACATTAAAGCTACTCGGGGTTTGACGTATTCTTGTTCAAACTCGAGGAAGCTGTAACACTTTAAAACAACTCGGTGTTCGATGTATTCTTGTTCAAACATGAGTAAACTATGGAACTTTAAGTTATACTACCTCTCTACTCTTTAGTTGCTAACTGATCTGCCTATGTAGGGACATAGTTACTTGTTAGCAACTCATATGTGAAAACAATAGACATGAACTAAGTAAATTTGTGCCCCCTCTTGCCCTGCACACAACGAAAAGATCTATACGGACCATACGATGATTTGAGTAACTACGGGTGCACACGTAATTATAAAAATCAGCGCATGGAAAACATAGTAAATTCTATCGTGTGTTATGATCTAAAACCTATCGTGATACATAAGAACGAAACTAATGTGATATGACAAGGGCATGGTGGATACGCCGAGGGTACTTCCTATATATCAGTGCTCTGTCATATTATCAAGAGTAGCGTTATTATGTCACGTAAAGTTTTATGTTGTTTGACGGGCCAATGTTTGTGAAATTTCTTATCCACTAACAAATTCCTGAACATATTAGACTACATCCTAAACAACCCTGATCATCAAATCCCCATCAAATTCAATCCAAGTAATGCACTCCACCTTTAGAATCCAAATTGTTATCCGAAAGTTTTACTCCTTCAATTCATTCAAAACTAATTCATTATCATTATTTATACCTAACCTTGAGAAACACACCTAAACTTTATTTTCAATTTTCAGTTAAGTACCTTCATCTCTTCCTGATTTAATAGCCGCCATCAGTTGAATTTCGGGACGAAATTCACTCAACTAGGGGATACTGTAACATCCAAGATTTTTGGGCACGATTTTTATACAATAACAATTCTATTCAAGCCCGTACTTACCACATTAATTTGTCGAATATTAAACTAAAATTTTCCAACTTTACAATAACAAATTATTTACTATTATATATACATATGTAACTTATAAATGCATATCTACAAATATATACATATATATATATACATTTTTATCGTTTCAATAAATCATTTATACAATCCTTGTGATCTTGAAAAAAAAATTTCCTTTTATAAAATCTTTATAACTAAATGTAAACTTTTATAAATATTATAGAAAAACCATTTTTATAAATAATTGAGATAAGATTTTAAAACAAATAAACTTGGCTTAGAAACCCCTCTCATGTAATTGGACCCTTTGGACACCATGAACTTTCAAAGAAATTGAACCCTCATGTTTTGAACCCTAAATTCGTACCTTTGACCACACTAAAGTCAACAAGAACAATTACCCCTCCAATCCGATTCAAAATCAGTCCCAATCAGGAATCATTGGACTTGCTATTTATGCCTAAGCATGTCACGATCGATTTCCAACTCGATTCACCAACCAATTACACGGTTATTGCGGCTAGAATTGATGAAAGCGCGTTTGACTCTCCTGAGTCGAACTAATCAAAAATTTGAATTCAATTCGTGGAATTAATCATGCGTAGAGGTCAGAAATCATTCACAGACGTTGCTGGTATGTTTCCAAACTTAAAACATTGCCTATTTGATTGCAAATTTAACGAATTGATTCGAAAATCAATCCCGTAACCGTTCGATCAATGCCAAATCAAATTGACGCGTTTAAATGAAATTAGCACCTATAATCTATTCATACACCTTTGCATAACTCGTTTCAAACTCTCCCAACCCTCCATTGGCCTGCATTTCATCGTTGAAGCTTTAACGAACTCGAAGAAACCCGAAACCAAAATTCCAGTCGTCCTCTTTCGTTACTTCACCAAAGCAGGTAATCCTTGTACCATTTAACTCGTTCTGACTCTGAGATCAAAAGCCCCATGGTCGGGGCTTCGATCGTATGCTTATCGGGGCTATCGCATGGCTAGGGCTACGTGTATTCAAATGGGGACGAAGGGGGGAACGGGTTTCCGGGTTTTAAATAATCCCAACCATTTCGTAACTAAGGCGATCGCCTGGATACACTGGCTAACACACTCGACTTATAGAGAATAGGTCACAGGTTTAAATTGGCCCGACACTCTTTTTTTCTTTTGTGTTGTACAACTGAATCCGGCTCCCACCCTGTAACATGTTAAAACAGATCCAGTTCGGTTCCGTATAAGAAATTGTCTCCTTGGTCCGGTAGTAACTTAGCCAACCTACACAGGAACCACCCGGGTTCGAACCGGGTGGCCTGTATAATTTTTTTAAAAACTGTTTTAGATACTCTAAGAATCTTATAAAATTTATTTTATAAACCCAATGACATTTAGAACTGATTAGTACAATAAAATGCAAATTTAAAACTAAAACCATTATATTTTCAAATTAAATTTTTAGAACCTCGATTTAATCATTTAAAAATTATTTTAAATTTAATTATTTAATCACAAAACAAAGTATTTAAATACTCAAAATTTTATTTATGAAAAGATTGTTTAAAGTCATATTATCATTTTGATAACTAGTAGGGATTAAGTCCTATTTAAACAAATTTAATATCAATGAATATCTTTGACACGTCGTAGTAAATATATAAATAAAATAAATTTATTTATTTTTAAAAGAATATCATATCACATTACCTCTAAAGACACATTATTTTAAATATATATAAGTGAAATGACTTATTTATTTAAATTATTTAGACTAAAATTCTAAATAAATTAGTATATACTTTGAAGTTACAAGTTCATATCAAACTGTTGCCAATTTATATCCTTTTCATGAAATGACACGACCCTTGTGCAAACCCATACATATCCATACACAATGAACACTAGACCCTGCCATAAACTTGTGCATGTTATTAATTCGCATTTATACAATTTCACTCTAGGTTAAGTTTGTGAATTGCAAATTCACTTGTGCTCCTTGTTGCTCGTGTTATCTACACAACTATTACAGGTGAGTATTACATAGCCCCTTTTAGTCTTTTACACTTTTTGGGGTGAAACATGAACTCTATACACTCAATTGCTTACATTTACAAAAACTACACAAACACAAATCCTCTTTACATTCATGTATGCAAAATTTAAGCTTTATGTTTGAGTGCTAGGTGTGTTAACTGTTTGTGTGCAATTTATGTGCAATCATTAACTATTCAAGCTGACGGTTAACAATGATAGATCTATTGAGTCTGACAAACCAACCCAGATTGGGGTGATTGTTACTGACAATACAATTTGCATGCTAGTTACAAAGGTTTGATTGTACTTTGGTTACACAATAGTTGCTCCCCATAAATGCCTTATTTTATCATGTTATGTAAGGATTTGTTTATTCATATCTATATATACTATCTATGTACAAACCTGTGTATGCTCACCAACTTTATAGTTGACCTTATTTTATTCATGTTTCAGGTGCTAATGTTTGATCAAGGCTTGCTACACATAGGCTTTGGGACTTAGTTAATTTTAAATCAAGAACAATTTGTATTTCATTTATGTACTTTGGAATTGGGTTATGTTTGTTTGAATTGAAATGGATTTAATATATTACAAATTAGTCAACCTTGAGCTCATGAACAGTGTACATGTCCCGCCCCGACGTATTCCGCCGTCGGTTGGGGTGTGACACTTAATGAATTTTGAAAGTTGGTTTGAGGAGTACAATCGATAACAAGATTTAGGTATGTTTCTCAAAGTCATGTTGGAATGTTGATAGTGGGTTTAGTTTAAGAGAATTAAGGAGAAAACTGTCGAAGGATATTTTGGATTCCAAAGATGAAATACATCACTCGAAATGGGAACGATGAGAATTGATGATCGAAACTTGTTTAAGATGTAATCCGATATGTTCAAGATACGTTACTGGACAAGAGATTCACAAACATTGGTCAAGGTCAGAATATCATAAAACTTCTCATGATATGAATAACGCTACTTCTGATTTTATGACAGGGACACTTATATATAGGAAGTACCAGCGGCGTATCTACCATGTCCTTATCATATCACATCAGTTTCGTTACTATATACCCTGATAGGTTTTATGTCATAACACATGACAGAATTCACTATATTTTCCATGCGCTGATTTTTATAATTACGTGTGCACCCGTAATTACTTGAATCATCGTATAGTCCGTATAGATCCTTCCGTTGTATGTGGGTAAAGATAAGGCACAGATTCACTTAGTTCATGTCTATTGTTTTCACATATGAGTTGCTAATAAGTAACTGTGTCCCTAGATAGTCAGGTCACTTAGCATCTAAAGAGTAATAACATGGCATAATTTAGAGTTCCATAGCTTCCTCATTTTTGAACCAGAATACGTCAACCCACGAGTAGCTTTCATGGATAAGGTGAATAATCATGCCTTGTGTACAATATGATCGATTAATTGCAACAATTCTAAACAATTTAGTTTCGGATATAATGTAAACACATAAGTTCCATGTATGATCTAGTGTCATGTACATTGTAAACATATAGGTTTCATGTATAATGTGAACAATTTAGTATCAAATAACTTTTCATGTATGACGTAAACAATTCGGTACAACGTATTTTGTAAATGTAAACAATTTATTATCATGTATTTTGTAAACAAAGAAGTTTCAGGTATAATGTGACCAACGTAGTATCATGTATATTGTATAATGTGAACAATTTGATATCATGTATTTTGCAAACAACTAAGTTTCATGTATTATGTGTGTCACACCCCAACCGACGGCGGAAACGTCGGGGCGGGACATGTAGACTGTTCATGAGCTCAAGGTCGACTAAATTGTAATATATTAAATCCATTTCCATTCAAGCAAACATGAATCAGTTCCAAAGTAAATAAATGAAATACAAATTGTTTTTGAATTAAAATTAACTAAGTCCAAAGCCTATGTGTATCATGTCTTGATCAAACTCATAAGATGGCACCTGAAACATGAATAAAATAAGGTTAACTAAAAATTTGGTGAGCATACATAGGTTTGTACATAGATAGCATATAGATTGTGAATAAACAAATCCTTACATAACATGATAAAATAAGGCATTTATGGAGAGTAGCCATTGTGTAACCAAGTACAATCAAACATTTGTAACTAGCATGCAAAATTGTGTTGTCGGTAACAATCACCCCAATCTGGGTGGGTTTGTCAGACTCAATAGATCTATCATTTTTTACCGTCGGTTTGAATAGTTAATGACTGCACATAAATCGCACACAAAAGTTAGCACAACTAGCACTCAGGCATAAAGTTCAAATTGCACACATGAATGTAAAGAGGATTTGTATTTGTATAGTTTGTGTAAATGTAAGCAATAGTATTGTATAGTGTTCATGTTCCACCCCAAAAAGTGTAAAAGAGTAAAAGGGGCTATGTAATACTCACATGATTCAAAGGCGTAGCTAACACGAGAAACTAGGTAGTATTGTGATCCTTGTAACGCACAACGTTAACCTAAAGCGTATTGCGTGTGAACATGAATTAATAAAATGTCTAACTCAAAGTCTAGGGTTTCAATGGATATGAGTATAAGGAATTATATAATGAGTTCGTGACGAATTATGAAAAAAAGTTGTGTAGGTGTTGAATAAAATGGAAGCAATTTGAAATGAATAGTTTAAAATGTTTTTAAATTAGGGTTTGGATTTGAATAATTAAATCAAATAATTATTATTTAATTATTCTAGTTACAAAATAATGTAATTATTCGGTTTATTTAAGTGTAGCCTAAATAACCAATTTTGTTTAAATATAAATTAAATAAATAATTATTACTTTATTTATTTATTTATAAAGGTATGTAACTTATTCATTTAGTTATAACAATATAGTGGGTGTATTATATTAAATATAAATTTAATAAATAATCTTTGCGCTATTTTTATAAAGATGAGTAAATAAGTTGTGTAACTAATATTTATGTGTAGAGTTTAATAACAAATATAAATTTAATTTTGTAGGTTATAATAAATAACTTCTATTTATTTAGAAATAAGAATTTGGATCTTTTTAAATAAAGTTAATCCAAATCTTTATAAAATCAATTATTTTTATTTAAAAATTAATTTGGAATACTTATTGTTTTTAAAAATATAAAATTAAGCATTCTAACAAGATTTTCTCACACACACGACCGTGCCTGGGGCAAGGCACGATCGTGCTAGGACCACGGGCGCGACCGCGTTGGCAAGGGCGCGACCGTGTTGGTCAAACAGAAGGCACAACAAGCCTGCTCACTAGGCACGACCAGGTCTAGCTAAGAGGCACGACCGGGTCAGAGTGTTAGGCACGACCGTGCTTGGAGTGGTGCGACCGTGTCTTCATGGAGCACGACCGCGCTAGGAGACTAGCGCGACCGTGTCTGTTCCAAAACAGAAACGAATTACGTAAATCTTATGAGGTTAATGTTGGAAATCATAGGGCTTTCATTCATTAGTTGATTAAGAGTCTATTGGTATAGATTAATCGTATTGAAAACATGACCAAAGTCGGATTCGATTAAACCGTTTTTGAACGAACCATAGGTTCGAGTTCGTGTTAATTTCGCTATTAAAAGCCCAAATTAGATTAGGGCTTTTGATCTATAGACTAAAAAGTAGATGTAGGAGGTTTTAATTACCCGGAAAGATGATTAATCGATAGCGTATGGTAGAAACGGGTTTCGGCGACAACGGGTTTGATCTCCTGCGCTTTCTGCTGCAACTCCGGCTAACTCAATGTGTTTTGGAGGTTTAGGGAGGATCGGATGATGTATTTGTGTGTTTGTTTGAGAGGATTGCAACCAAAATATTGAAATCGATGGTCACATGGAGGGTTTTGACGATTATAATTTGAATCGATCAATTGGGTTTATGTGGCGTAAATAAAATGATTAAAACCTTTAACTGGGTTTGTTAATATGCGAAACGGTTATGAAATCTAACGATCCTGCGATTAAAGGCTGCATTTACGTTTCAACTGACGCGTGGCGCGACCGTGCCAAGGCACCGGGCGCGACTGTTCTAAAGCAAGGCGCGCGACCGTGCCAAAGCACTTGGCGCGACCGTGCCAACTGAAGACGCGACCGTGTCTCTTAGGGTTTCTGGTTTATTTACCAAATCAGCCCTTGCAACTTCAGTTTTGACAGAATTAGTTTGGTTAAGATTTAACAACACACCTAACGAGGTTACTAATTGAGTTAACTCTAGAAGGTGTTACCACGTGATTATGAGTTCTAAACTTTTGAATTGAATACGATTGGCTAACGATTAATGAGGCGTAGGTTTGAACAAGTATATGATTTAATGTCGTGTTGTTATTTTATTAGTTAAAATAAATTAAACTAGGGTCGGAAAATCAGAAATGTTACAATGTGACCAATCCTGTATAGTGTATATTGCAAAGAAGTTTCATGTATTATGTGATCAGTGTAACATTATGTATATTGCAACTACTAAGTTTCATGCATTATGTGATCGTGTATAATGTGCTCAATCTAGTATCATGTATCAAACCAACAAGTTTCATGTATCATGTGATTAACCTAGTATCATGCCTATTGTAAACAACTAAGTTTCATGTATAATGTGAATGTTCATATGTAAGCTATCGGATCTCATGTGTAATGTAAACTATCGAATTTTGTAGGTAGTCGAATGTTGCAGACAAGCGTGTTGTTTGGCGTTTATGTATGATGTGGGTAGTTGGATTTTTTACTTTTAAATCTTGTTGAGGTTTATATGGATGGCTAATGTCTACGCGAAATGATTCATATCATGGAAGTGCCTAGTACAATCATGCATTTATGAAGGAGTAAGATAACGAGAAGGTTGTGTAGATATTTAGAGCAGTATGCTTACTAATAACTTATTTGTGCTCTTTGTTTGTGAATAAAAAAGTAGTTGAAATTTATTCTTGTTTGTAAATAAAATGGTGAAAAATAGTTGAATAATTAACTATATGGATAATTTAATTAAAACCTTTTTATTTAATTTTAAATTATTATAAAAAGACTATTTTTACGAGAAAATAATGACTAAATTATTTAATAATTAAGCCAAGATTTAAAAGTCATACTTAATTATCAATTAAAAATAATGCTTTTATAAAACAATTTGTATTAATTTCCTTACAAGGTAAAAAGGTTTATAGAAAATTTTATATTTCAGATACTATCTGAAGGTTTGATAAACGTTTTGTTTGTACCAAATAACGATGTTGTTTAATTCAGATAGTAAAATGATTAGTTACAAAGAAGGCTTAGGTACGTGTACAAAATGGTAATAAACAAAACGATTGTACTTAGATTGAACTCATTTGATAATATAATCAAATGGATACTTTGACAAATCAAAGTGATTCAAATTCTTATACTTTCAAGAAGACATGCTTTAGCCTATAGGTGAACACTCACTTCGGGAATTCCCAGGAAAGCATATTGATCCTTCGGTTGATTTGGATTTATATGAAATGCTTTCCTAGACAGAAGACCAAAGTACATGCATTCACCCTTCCAGATTGCACATGTTCTTTACTAATTTTCAGAACTCAAAACTTTGACGGGATTTTAAAATCTTAATAGGCTTTTGGCCTAAGAGTTAATTTTTTTTGCTCACAAATGATGATGGTGACATGGGTGCAGGAATGAGGGTGCATAAAGGATTAGGTGTGAATAAATGTGTGATAAGACTTAGGATAACACTCAATGAAATAAAATAGGTAACATATAGATAGCAATGCTTATAAGCACAAGAGTTATCAAATAGTGTAGTACATAGGCTATCAGGTATTGTATCATGCGATGTAACACTTAGAATAACATGTAAAATTATTCACACAAAGTAGTAATCATGTAGCATTTAGTAATGTGACTAATGCCATATACATAGAGTATGGCATAATATGGGTGTCCTAAAGTTATAGTCTAGGTCAAAAGTGTCTAATAACCTAATTCCCTATGACCAAGGCTCTGATACCAATCTGTCACACCCCAACTGACGGTGGAATACGTCGGGCCGGGACATGTAGACTGTTCATAAGCTCATGGTTTACTATATTTGAAATAATTAAACAACCAATTTCATTTCATAGTTCAAGTAATCAAGTACAACATTTACAAGAATAAAAAATACATGAATATCTTTTTTAAGTTTAAAACTAGGTCCTCAATCCTAAGTGAAGCAACTTGAAATCTTAACTCAAACATCCGTACCTAAAACATGATAAAATGAGAGGGTCAACTATAAATAGTTGGTGAGCATACATAGGTTTTGACACCACAAGTAAAGTTCAAATGTTTTTGTGTACAATTCATATGATACATGGTTTATAAAACATTTATGGAGAATCTAAGTTAAGCTAGTTGCACAAATGAAACCTTGTAACTGAAAGGCATACCAACACATGTTATCCTAATGTAGGGCATAACAACACATGTGATCCTGATGTAAATGTAGTGCATAACAACAAATGTTATCCTGATGTAATATGTTAATGATTGCACGAGTACATCATGTATATGTAGCCTTAACAAATAACATTCAAGCACAAAGCATAAATAAACACATATAATCATATTGTAGAATTGTACGTGTGTATTTGCAAATAGTGTTTGTTAAGTAATCATGTTTCACTCCAAAATATGTAAAAATGTAAAGAGGGGCTATGTAAACTCACCTTGATAAGTAGAAGATTGGACTTGTAACTTGAAGTAATAAAATTCAAGGATGCCCTAAGTTAAATGCGATACGTTATTATAATGTAAAGACGGTTTAAGAACAACTACAATGGAATGATTTGAGATTTATGGTTTTGGAATGGATGAGTGAACGAGGGTACGAATAGAGTTTAAAGATCTTGTTTTTATAAAATAGATTTAGGTGTCAAAGAATATTTATTGTAATTTGTTAAATATAATAAATATATTAATACAATATTCACTTTATTGAAATAATGTCAAAAGTGAATGAAATTAAGTTATCATTGTTTGAAATATTATGAGATAATAATATGTATAAATATATGATTTGAAATAAATAAATAAGGGAAAACGAATTGAAATTTTATTATTTATGAAAGTCTAAATAGTAAGGTTATTTGTTTATTAACTACTAATATCATAAATAAGATCATGATATTAGTAACACTAATAAAATATTATCACAATATATTATAGATCATGTTATTTTAAACGTTTAGGATAAAATATAACCCTTTTGATTAACTTATGACGTTAACGAAACATGACCATTTCATATCTTTAAAAGCTATATATAAAGTAATAGGGTGTATGTAAATACAAAACGTTTGCCATGCTTTAGAAATATATATAAGCAACGAACTAATACTCTTCATTTAATAAGAATAAAAATATTTCTAAAAGGTTGGTTTATATATATATATATATTTATACACTCAAAGGAGTTTAAAAATTATATATAATGTATAGATGTTTAAAACTTGTTTGTTTATGTTTTGTTATAACTAAATTAAAGTACTTAACTCTAGCTAAAAATACATGCGTTTATTTTATGTATAAATATGCATGCCATTATGTATGCGTGTGGGAGTTAAATAGAGCAATATATTGACACAATCAATCAAAAAGAAAGAAAATGAAACGGGGCAAGTCCGGGTTCGAACCCGTGACCGGTTCTATGGGGGAAAGAGTATTAACCAGTGGATCTGGGCTAATGCCTTGGTAAATAAACAGAAAAATAATTTTATAACTAACATATACACCTGCATCTTCTTCCCCATACCCACGAATTTGAAACTCTAACCTCCCAAATCAACAAGGGGTACCCAAAGATCGAAAGCAAAACTTTAGGGCTTTTATTTAGAATGTGAAAACGAGTAAGAATACCTCAAATTAAGTCCTTGATTCGTCCCAGAGATGTGGAGATCGTCCTTGTTCTTGATCGCGACGGGAGGGAAGGAAAAGAATGGGTTTTTTTGGCATTCGTTCGACTAACCAGACGATGGGGATCATTTAGAATGATGAGGAAACATGTTATGTTAGTGATTATGCACGAGATTATACGGGGTTTGAACTTGAATCGAGGTTTTGAAAACCAAGTCGTAACCCCCCATTGAATGGGTATAAAAACCTTAAATTCCATAATCAAATCGGCGGTTTTTAGTTCCAAACAGCTGTAAATGATTGGCAAATTGATTTGAGGAGAACTAAATATCGTAATTACAGGGAAATTAGAGATTCTCATGCATGTTTGACTTTTTCTTGGTCAAAATTGAGATGTTCTTGTTCCATGGTTCAAAATAAAGAGAAGGGTTCATATAGATGGGTTAAAAGGTTATTGAGGGTTCAAGGGTAATTAGAGAGGGTTCAAGACTCATACTATTAAATTTTAAAATCCTTTTTATTATTTAAAAATTTGTTTTTATAAAAATCTCCATTTTTTATAAATTTACAACTTGTATAAATATACATGCATATTTATATATATATATATATATATATATATATATATATATATATATATATATATATATATATGTATGTATATATAAGATATGAATACATTATTAAAGCTCTTAAGTTTTATTACTTTGATTTAATTATTATGACAAAGTATATATATATATATACATTTATATTTCTATATAAATATACATACGTATATATAATAGGTAATAATATGTGAAAGCAAGGTTGAAAAAAAAAACTTTCAATCGATACATGTTTAAAATAATAATTAATGTGACATATTACGTTGAACAAGTATGGAATTGAAACGAAAAGGCAATTATTGTAAAAATAAAATAATACTGAAAAAATCACGGATGTTACAGGCATGGAGGTCTGGCTACGACATAGCCGGATTCATCGGCAGATGAGTCGGATGATGAGGCCATACGTGCATTATAATAAGGTAAGTAGGATTTAAAGTATAAATTTTGTATGTAAGTTATGCTTATACAATAGTCTTTATAACACAAACTTTATTACTATTATTCCATACCAGAAACCTTACATAACATAGATAGTCATAATTAAACGTGGCACAGGCGCCACACGTTTAGATTGATATCACCCTACACTAGACGTCCGACATACAAGAGGAGTGAAAACAACACACACGCTATTAGTCCCCAAATTACAACTTTCATTCTGAGACGTTGAATTTCCCACACCGCTTCCTCGATTAGTTCTCTTGCTCGGTGTAACTCGATGTGAGTAGCGGAGAGTTGGCTAATCACTTGATCCATAAGATTTTGGTGGTGGTGAAGACGCATCTCGTGTTCGAATCCTTGAACATGCAACTGGCGAACACGTTCCCCCGAAAGATAGTTTCGCTCCCAACTTCCGGGTGGTAACCTTCCAACGGGAATTCCTACGATAGGGGTCGAGGGTCCTCCGACTTCGTGAATCGAGGTTGGTTGGTGACGTGGTGAGGGGAGTCGGGGAAGTTGCTGGGGTTGATGTGGTTGTCATGGTGGCGACATTCCTTGTGGCCAAGTTCTTCGTGCAATTGGTCGAGACCTCAAGCCTACTGCAGGTGCGGCTATAGGTAGCTCCGCGTTCAGGCGAATGTTCAAACTGCTAGATACCGACGTACTTTGGTTGCTACTATAGTGTTCTGAGGGTTCCTTTGTGTCGTTGTATGTTGAGTTCTCATGGGATCGAGCAGTCGACATTCTAAGAACATATATATTCACGTATAAATATATTACGAATTTATACTAAGGTCATAACATGTTCCTATATGCATGCATCTCTTATGGTTTTTATTTTATTTTATTTTTACGTCTTAATTTTGAGCGTAGGTTATAGTCTAGATTTTACGAGGTAAAACCTAATTCACTATAACCATTGGCTCTGATACCAATCTGTCACACCCCGCTAAAGCGGAAACACAGGAATGTAACATAATACTGGATATCAAGAGTGCATAGTACATATAGAGAATTACATGTTACATCATCGGATAGTTACGATGTTCTTGGAATTAATAAATTGAGTACAAGTTGACTTCCTAAGCTAGTTAGCCCTATTAGGTCGGCTAAATGCGTAGGTCTTATAAGGTACTCTTATTCTTGCGTAATGCTTGCCGACTTGTTACTTCTTTCCTGAAAAGCATGCTAAAAAGTGTTAACCAAAGGGTTGATGAGTTCGTAGGTTTTTAACTTGGAAATTACTTACTTATGAAGTAGATAGCATTATGTGTATCTTACTTTTTAGTCGTACTTTACTTATACTGTAGATAGCACTTACGCGTATCTTATTTATACTGTAGATAGCATTATGTGTATCTTATTTATCTTACTGGTAGTTGTACACATATTACATGGGTGATAACCAAACCTATTGACCTGAAGTTGTGCCCCTACTTACAAATGTCTTATCACGAAACATTTGCATTTACTCTTTGGAAATAAGCATCCGCACAGGCTCTGTTGTTTTACGCGTTCAACATCGCATGGATGGGAATTTGTCAAACTCCGATAGTACTATCAATATTAATACATCGGCTCTTGAATTAATTGGTTATCGAAATACTTGGGGACTTAGAGTGATAATACTGTCCACATGTAAATGTAACTACATAGATTTGAGAACCTCGAGCATGCTTTTCCCCTAAAAAAACGTAAAATAAAAATGGGGCTACGAATACTCACCTCGAGTCTTGAATGAAGTTAGTAAATAGGGTGGTACGTTCTACTCGAGCGCTACAAATAAGTAAATACTTCTTGAGTCCACAAGACTTGGTTTTATGCACAATCTATTGATAATGGATGCATGTTCGCTAACAATTTACACGTTTATTACCAAGTTATGCTCTTGTTGTTTACGTTAAAGTGTCACCACTCCTATGTCTTTTGGGACTCGACTTACTTATTATTTAACTCATCTAATTTCATCTCTTCTTTTTTTGTATCAAGAAATGGACCTTGATTACCTCAAGTTCCTCAATCTTTATTCTTGTACGAACATCCTTATTAATTATCATATTTTTGGTGACGAATGTGTGTTTTAGCTAAGATGTTTTACGCAAAATACTTCGTTTACACAAATATAATCTCTTTATTTTGTATAGAAAATAGTATATTCTCAATTCCTTGACAAGGTTTAACTAGTAAATAAATAAAGTATTTTGGTTGAAAATAATTAATACAACGCTTTTTGTCGTGACAAGTCTTGAACTTTAAAGAGACGTCTTATACTTCGAAATCATACTAGTTTTACTTTATAAAGATAGGTTTATGGTTCTAAAAGATATTTTCTCGGTACACTCACATACTCGTCCGAGTTAACTTATCAACTTCATTCTTTTTACAAATATACTTGCTTAGTCATGCGTTTCAAAACGTGAACTAGTCGTTTTATATATATCTATATACTTTTATCCCCTTTTAGATCAATCTTGCATTAACGTTTCCCACGTGACTCAAGCTTATTTTAAATGAGTGATAGAAAATAAACGGTTTACTTGACTCTAATATTAACAATGTCTACCGGTTCGTACTTGTTCCACATTCTTTCGTTTTAGATTTTCTACCAACTTTTATGATGTTGTTATGACTAACTTGAAGTGTGTGGTTTCTTGTTTGGTTTAATGAGCTCTACTATGTGTATGCATGCACATGATATGTTGATTACATATATACTTTTAGTTAACACTTTTCACGTTCATATGTTTGAATCACATGACACCACCTTGAACTTAGCCATGTAAGTCACACATGATCATATAACCTCACGAACACGTATCCTTCAACATAACACGTGAATGATGTGAAGGGTTTTAAATAACACCATCACCCAAGTGTTATTTTATGTGAGTCATATATGTATATATTTACTTGTTCTAGTTATTATGGATGCATAAAATCATGTATATTTGCTAATGAGAAGATATGTATGCATGAAATGTGGATGCTAAGGTGTATAAAACTTGATTAACTTACCAAATAGGGCTTCTAGGGGTGATTCCAAGTGCTAAACTTCAAAACACACAATATGTGTGTGTGCTTGGGTCTTCGGCCGAGAGCAAGAGAGGGAGAGAGGGAGAGTGATTTGAGGTGTTGGTGCAAATTTTCCTACTCCCCTAAGGATTCTATTTATAGTGGTTTGAAAGCACACCTAACTCTCTCAATTATGAGAGTCAAACATGAAAGTTTGTGTGTATAGTGAAAACATATGGGAAATCTTGAAGGAGATGGGGAGTGGGATAGGGGTGTTCGGCCGAGAGGAGGGGAAGAGAGGGTGTGGGGTGAGGACAAGTGGGTAGAAGACAAATGAGTGGGTGTGTGGAGATTTGATGCATTCTTTTGTAATTTTTATAAAAATCTCAAGTCTTTTATAAACATATTCATGCATTCTTGGATATTATAAAATACTTATGTCTTATATGCAAAGTATATGATTAATGACTTGTTTAGTTATTCTATAAGTTAACAATAGTTATCTAACTTGTTAAAGATGAATATATATATATATAGGTCTCTATATAATTTATATCATCCTTACTACAATTAATCAAGTATACTTCTAAGCACATTACTTGAGCTTGATTATATACTCATAGTCTTACTTATCATAACTTACCTCTCTTACATATTTCTTCACATTCCTACGAATGTGCATTGATTAGATGTAAGCCTTGGCTCATATCTTGATTCGGACTCTCCCGAATATATCTTTACTATAAA
Source organism: Smallanthus sonchifolius (assembly GCA_023525975.1). Lineage (NCBI taxonomy): Eukaryota > Viridiplantae > Streptophyta > Magnoliopsida > Asterales > Asteraceae > Smallanthus > Smallanthus sonchifolius. Next base: position 27,720,007 of record CM042043.1, read on the forward strand.
TTTTGAGTCTTAACGGATTGTTAGGGACATTGATTAATATTAAACATACTTGTTTACTCGTAGCTCTACTACTTACTGTCGATGTACTATTTTTCTTATTATCTTGAATTGTTCATTCATAAAGTACATCACAACTTACTATATCTCTAACTTGAGCACATAAAATCATAATTAGACTTGACAAATTATGAAATCAACGTTTGCTAAATTGACGGTTGTCACAATTGTGGTGCTGGATTAGGTCACAAGGAATGCAACCGAGAATCTGTCTTGTTTTATTTTTTAATTTCCCAGAATCCAGAGCTACGTAATTCGGGCTCTGTTGATAGTAGTAGTAAAACATGTTATAGGTTAATCAACTCTAGTAATGACTGTTATGAATACAATAGTTATAATGATTTATCTTCTATGAATGATGCTTGTTTTAATGATTCAATTGATACTGTGTCAAGAAATTAGTTTGAAAGATTCATGACAGAAGAAATTCCAGTTTTCACACCTGCCTTAACAAGTCAATGTGATAGTCAAAGTGACTCAGAATATATGTCAACAAGAAATGATGACGAAAGCATGTATGATTTTGATCAATCTATTGAAAAATCAAATGAATCATACAACGAATCTGACAGTGTTACTCCACAAAGTGACAAAGTTGAATCTGATCAAGAATCATCAGTCATCTCAAGTGATCAAAAGAAAAAGCAAAAAGTCAATAGCAGAAAGCAAATCAAAGTGCCAGTTCAGCAACAATCATCCTCAACATCTTATCAACCACCACATAAAAGAAAATCTTATAAACATGTGAATTGTTTTAGTTGTGGGAAGGGAGGTCATACTGCTAGGCAATACAGTAATGAACATGGAAATTTTGCAAAAGTCAACCAACTTGTTGTCAAATCATACACAAATCGTCACAAATCACGAGCAATGACTCTGATACCACTTGTAGGTCCACATGACTCTCCTATAGATCGTACTCGAGACGTGAAGTATCAATAACACGGAATGCGGAATCCACCGTATCACTGATTGTGTATATGAGATGACAGACAGTAACAATCACACAATGTAAATAATCTTCTCTTTGTATTTCCTTATCAGACACTGTTTACAATCACTCTCAGATTCTTAGGTATGTTCTCTCTCTGAAGTCTCCAAGTCTTAACACTAAGACTTGTAAACACCTATTTATAGGAAAACACAATCCCACACAACACTATATGCGAACTTAACAAGTTCGCTCCTAAAGATGCTTAGGCGAACTTGTTAAGTTCGCCTATCTACGTTACACAGAATGTTTGCTACAGTTACAAATTCATGCTCTAACAGACTCCCCCTTAACTGTTGCAAACAATTCTATCAATTACAAGTCAAAGACTCTAAGACTAAGACATAATATCTTCAAGCTCGTTGTCTCCCGAATGTGCTCCAACAGACTCCCCCTTGACAACAGCTTCAAAAGATTGTCATCCGCCTTCAAGATCATCAAACACACTGTAGTCTTCATCTTGTTCATCTGCACTCTCTCTCTCTCTTTCTTTCTAGAAGAAAACTTGGGAGAAGGACCCCTTGTTAACTTCTGTCTGCAATTTCAATTTTACACAGGAGAACAACCAAGTATAACCAACAATTAAGATTTCCATGAAAGCTGGAAAAATAAAATCTTTTTGGTTTTTCAAACATAAGAAACAAAAAATCTTTTTGGTTTTTCTCTGTACAAACTGAAATGTAAAATACAAAATCACATCTTTTTTTTGGTCGAACATCACGAGTAAGAAGATCATATCAGTATATATGATATATAAATCACACATCTTGGATATAAAATCCGTATAATATTAAATGGTATCCTATGTCATTCATTCAAGCCTTGACCAATCAAACCAATATCTTTCAAGATTATCACACTCATCTTTTTAAAGACTTTCATATTGCATGTTATGATACGCGATAAACATTCAAAGAAAATAGGATCAGGCTATGACACACAAATTCAAATTGTCAATATTATAAGATTTGAAACTAAAGCATATCATTCCCACTTTCTTGTGAGTTAAGGTACCACTTAAGTATGAAATACAACGTGTACCCCACAAGTATGCCAACATAATGTAAAATGCACTATCTTCAAGACATACAAGATTTTACTAAAGATTATCCGAATTTCTAGAATGAGGAGACATCACTTAGCACACGAATAGAAGAATCCAAATTGGATTGTGTAGGAATCAATAAGATTCAGAATCGAATGATTCAATGTCTTGGCTTATATGTGTGGAATCATAAGATTCATGTACGTAGATCCAACTGTTATCTGAATTATGAATTCAATGGAATCAATAAAGATGATGTATCAATATGATCCAAGGGCTAGTATATGTTTGACAGATGTTGTCAAGTACATATCTTGATTATACTTCAAATTGCATGCTTTTCGGGACATGGGCACTGAAGCAAACCGAATGAATAGTGCTAAGAACGTAACCTGAAACTGATCTCATAGGAAAATCTTTATTAAAAGCTGATATTCTTTATCTGATTGTAATCTTTTAACACACACACCCAAGCATAAAATGGGTTTAAATCACAGTTGTAACATATGCAATTATGTTTTCACACTACTAATGGTTCAGTGACGCTTTCAGTCTACTGACAATTCAAATTATATGCATACACAACACTATCATTTCCTATTTGTGCAGTCTATGAAGTTTAGATCAAAACATATAATTCAGATATATTAACATAAAGCACCAGCTAGTTAATCTAAGGTCATGTGTGAAAAAACATCTACTGATGTACTATCATCTCTTCTTTAACTTCAAGTAATGTCGATTTTTCAATTTGTTTGGCTTTTTCAAAATCTTTTTCAAAGAAAGTAAAACAAACGAAAATTAAAACTTCCATGAAAACATTTTAAGAAAAACATTTAGTTGGTTACAAGGGATTAAGCAAGTCAATCAATTAAAAATCAAACCGATATAATCGAATGTAATTGAATGCCTTTTCCTTTGTCACCAACACAAATATGTACTCCCCATGTTCTGTAGACTCCCCCCTCAACTTGTCAAATGGTTGCATCAACGACTTTATGCTCACCATCGTCATCCTATGTTTCAGGTTGTCTTTTGGACTTTGTAAAACTCTTCTAAAACAACAATGTGTGTGACATATTCTCCCCCAGAGCATCAAGTCATTGAATCGAATAGATTTCTCAGTTATCAAACAACTTTTTGCTCTTGCAGATGTCATTCCCTGTCATGTGCTATGAACCACCACTATCAACAACCAAAATGGTATTAATAGTCCCTCTTGGTTAATCCTGCACATCTAACAAGAAACACTAATTTGAAATTGGGACCCAAGCCATGTTAGTCATGGGTCGTCCATCTGTATCAAAATAATAGACTTCACTCCATTCACAATCGAATCTCTCATCGATTTTCGGAGATTGTTCGGACGAATCTGAAACAGAAACTTTTGATTTCCAAACATACTTGTAAGGCCCCTTCCCGGGTAACCTCACTTGTTGGATTTACTCATAAACATAGTCGTAATTACTGAACTTAAATTTAAAACATTCGAATTCAATCATTACATAACATGACAGCGGAAGTCTTAACAATTAAAAACATAGCATTGTCTTAACACATATACTAAAGTGGGATGCAAGTCTCGTGCCGGGTAACCTTCACGCCATCGCACGACCCTTTCTTCCTTTACCTGAAATGTATACTAAAAGTCAGCTAACGCTGGTGAGTTCTAGTTTAAAGACAATCATACATAGTATTTATCTTATCATGAGTATTATATATATATATATATATAATATACTTGACATTCGAGCCTTTACATATTCTTTGCTTTACTATTCTCACATAACATTCATACTGAGTACATACATATGTACATACATACTTACTTGGGGGAGAACATTCATTTGGCCATAAACATAAGGGTGATCAACCCATCATACTTGTCGCGAATGTCACAAAGACATCGCAGTGAGAGCGACCGTCGTCGCCCTTTTCATAAACCGTCCGGCTCTAGAAAACCGTCCGGCTCTAGAAAACCGTCCATCGATACATAAATCCGTCCGGCAACCTTTGTCCGTCCGCTCTTAACCCGTTCTACCGTCGTAGTACGGTCATTCGCCCGTCTGCCCTAGGGCATCCGTTTCCCACGTGGATATTGTGTATGCAACCGTTCTACATGTAATAAGACATTTGCTTCGACCATCCATGAGTACCTTTCTTATACGTCCTAGCTTGCGAAGGAACGTTTTTGTCCAGGTTGCAAAATAGTCACGTGGTCGTCCGTCTACCGAAGTAGCCGTTGTCATAGAAGCATTCATAATGTTTACATACATTCATAACATGAAATATATATATATATATATATATATATATAATATAAAGCAAGACTTCACTTATTTACGTTATGTCATTCTTTCATTCATTCTTCATAATCATATAATTCATTTTCGTATATAGGTGTATATAGGTGTATATATATATTTGTATACCACGTATGATCACATTGACATTCATAGCATTTATTCATTTAGTGTATACACTTCAGCCCCAAAACATTTAAATTGATTTGCACATAACATAGAAGGGGGCACATAGAACTCACCTGATAAGCTAATCTAGGTTGTCCTAACAGGGGTCCAACAACGTCACTTCCGATCTGAATTAGGTAGTTAATTACACATCAGACCCAATCCCGACTCTAACGGTTTAATCATTCTAAACATACTGACTTTACTCAACCAGCCTGTTGCCTGCGCACTTAGTAAGTGCGCAGGGCCTTGCTCATGCGTACTTGACAAGTGCGCAGAGCATTCTTCTTGCGTACTTGGTAAGTACACAGGATCTTCCTCCTGCGTACTTGGTAAGTACGCAGGACGTCCTTCTTGCGTACTTGATAAGTACGCAATACCTGTTTCCTAGACAAAAATTTGAAATTCTTGCATGCTAACCCGATCATGCCAATCTTATAATTTTCTTTGATCAAAACGTGCGGTTTTCATTCTAGATGCTAGTTCTAAGCTTATTATCAGGTTTCATCCATAAAAACGTCTCCTATTTAGCTAAAACCCGAGAAACCTCAAAACGAACAAAAACTCAGATTATGGTCGAATCGTTACGTGGATTGGAATTCTGATTCCGAGGTTTTGCTCACGAGCTCAGCAGTAACGTGCTCCTTCAATCTTGTGTCGATCCATCGACTTTCTCTCTCTAGACCCGAGCTTCCCTTTCTCTCTCTAGAGTGATGAAATGAGGTTGAAATGGCGAGGTCGGCTACCTTGCCCCTTATATACCTGGGATTCCATCGGCCCGTTGGAGCCGAGCCCAATCCCATCCATTTTTCTTTTGTTTTATGACGATTAAGTCTCTATCGTTTTATATTTACTTATTTATTATTTTTGGGATGTTACAAGTCTACCCTCCTTAAAGAGGTTTCGTCCTCGAAACCGCTTATACGTTAAACAGTTGAGGGTATAGTCCCCTTATCTCGTCTTCTTATTCCCATGTAGCTTCTGACCCTTTTCTGTACTTCCATTGTACTTTGACTAAAGGAATCGACTTATTACGTAGTCGTTTCTCAGCTCGGTCAAGGATGGCTATCGGTTCCTCTACATAATTTAGACTTTTATCCACTTCGATATCGTCGTAAGGTATGTGAGATGTGTCGTCAGCTAGGCACTTGCGTAAGTGCGACACGTGGAACATAGGGTGTATTCCACTAAGCTCAACGGGTAGGTCACTCTCGCTAAAATTTTGAAAGGTCCGACAAACCTTGGACTTAGTTTGCCACGTTTTCTGAATCGAATGATTCCTTTCCATGGTGATACCTTTAACAGTACCATGTCCCCCACTTGAAACTCTAAATCCCTTCTTCTCTTATCCGCGTATGATTTCTATCTGTCTTTTGCTGCTTTCATTCGAGCCTTGATTGTAACATTTCTGATTTTTAGTATCCGTATTTTCAATTCAATATAATGCATTTCAAACTCAATTCTAGTGCACTGTTTTGTTTCTTTTTGTACCATCAATTTAATACTAAACTTCAATGCAAATCCACAAATTTTACTCGGTTATATTCTATTAAAACACTACATAAGTATCTAATTATACAAATACGTCAAAGACTAAAGTTACAACGTCTGATGTTGAAAAATAGCAAGAAACCCTAATAGGCACGGTCGCGCCTCGTTTTGGCATGGTCGCGCCACTTGCTATGGAATGATCGCGCCCGGTGCCTTGGCACGGTCACGCCTAGTTTGGGCACGGTTGCGCCTAATAACAGTTGAAACGTAAATACCGTTTTAATCGCCCGATCGTTGAGCTCCGTAACCGTCCTACACTTCATTCTCATTAACAAATGCAATAAACCTTTCAATTACACAAAACATCTCGGATTAATTCAATCAATCTCAAAAAAATCGCTTAGACATTTCAAGAAAACACAAATTCTTTCTTTCGGTCTGAATTATCGCAACCAAGCAGCAGATTCACGCTACTCAATCCTCACTAAAACTGCTGGACTCTCTGGTTTAGCCGGGATTGCAGCAGAAGATGCTGGAAGCCATCCGCATCGCCGCCGGAACTCTTTTCTATCGAACGTTATCCATACATCGTCCTCCCAGGTAATTGAAACTCCATACTCGTTCGTTTCAGTTCACGGATCAAAAGCCCCATATTAATTTGGGCTTTCATTATGGAAATCATCTCGAACCGATCCTAAGTTCCTTTTCAAAATAACGTAATCTAACCCGACTCCGGACATGTTTTTAATACAATTAAAGTAACGTAATAGTCTCGAAATAATCTAATGGGTGAAAGCCCTATGATCTCCAACCCTGTTATTATAGGATTTAGTCAATTCGTTCCTGATTTGGAACAGACGCGGTCGCGCTAATCATCTAGCGTGGTCGTGCCTCATGAGACGCGGTCGTGCCGACTACCAGCGCGGTCGTGTCCTCCTGTCCAGACCCAATCATGCCCTTTGGCTAATCTCAGTCGTGTCTTAGAATCATAGACACGATCGTGCCTGTCCAAGGCACGGTCGTGCCTAATGATTTAGTTAGTTAAGCCCTCTGTTTGATCAACACGGTCGCGCCCGTGGTTCGAGCACGATCGTGCCCTTCTCAGGCACGGTCGTGTGTGAGTTAAATTTTTGGCAGAATTATAATTTTATATATTTTTCAGACAATAAATATTTCTGATTAAATTACAAAATAAAAATAGTTGATTTTTATAAAAATGCATTTAATCCTATTTAAAAAGATTAAATATTTAATCTTGGAATAAATAGAAAATTATTTATTTAAAGTTTATAAAAATTAAATTTACAATTATTGCTAAACCTTTCATTTAAAAAAAGTATTTAAATGGTTAAGTTACATTTTATAAATAAATAAATAAAATAATGATTATTTATTTACTTTATATTTAAACAAAGACATTTATTTATTTACACTTAATTACATTTAACACTTACAATATTTTCACAAACGATAATTATTTAATCTACTTAATTAATTATTCAAACTCAAACCTTAAACAAAATACTTAAAAAATGTTTATTTCAAAACCTTATATTTTATTCAATACTTTTAAGTACAAATCAATGGCCTTATACACAAATTCAAATTCAACTTTAAACTTAAACTTTTGTGCACACTATTGATACAATACGCATTACACACTAGGTTAACTTGTGCATTTCAAGGATCCTTATTCTATCTAGTATCTTTGTTAGCTACGCCTTCAAACCAAGTGAGTATAGATAGCCTCTTTTACTCTTTTACACTTTTGGGGTGGAACATGAACAATATACAACACTATTGCTTACACTTACACAAACTACACAAGTACAAATCCGCTTTACATTCATGTGTGCAATTTGAGCTTTATGCCTGAGTGCTAGTTGTGCTAACTTTTGTATGCGATTATGTGCAATCATTAACTTTTAAAGCCGACGGTTTTCAATGATATATCTGTCACACCTCCAATTTCAGCTAACGGAGTATTACCGTTTGGGAAGTGACAAACCAGGATCTCAGACACTAGTTACATTGAACGACTCTACATGGGACTCAAAATGAAAATATCTTTTAAATCAGAGTATCAATGCGGAAGCGTAAAGAAAGTAAATGCGCAAAATACACGCGCCCAAAACCAAAGTCCAAAAGTCCAACCAAACAAAGTACATTAAGATAATTCAATCAACATAAATAGACACAAAGCAAAGAAGTTGAATCCCATGCATGCCCTAACGTGCACCTGTGTCTTAGCTTAGCGTCCTGAGAAAACATGTAAGAAAAAGTGTCAACACGAGGTTGGTGAGTTCACAGGTTTCAATATTTAAATAAACGTTTACCAGATTTATTGTACAATTAACATATATACCAAATGAGTAGCTAACCCATGTTCATTGTTTGCTATTACGTTCGTAACCGTAAACTGACTGTTTGTATTGCCTCCCACCAGGTCTATCAACCACGGTGCACGTTTAGGTCAATATTGCACCCGTTCGATATCCAATCGTGTTAGCGCGACTAACGCGGGTGAGGTTTGTCAAACCCAGTAGTACTACCCAACATACCTCGCTATATTCATATTTAAACGGTTCGATGTGAGGACTTTCATGATAGAGTTTACGCATAGTCATAACAATTGATATAAAATGAAGTACAAAAATCAAAGAGTTTGTATCATGTTTTCTCCTCCAGTTTAAAAGCAGTAAAAGGGGCCGTGAAAACTCACCTGCTTGGCGTTGAAGGTAGTTCACACTAGAAGTAAGTTTGAAATCACGAGTGTAAGTCTCAAAAGACCTACGGATGTCCTAGAATTATAAACATATAAATTAGGAACGATAAGGGAATTGTGACCGTGACAAGGAAAGAACATCTTAAAGAACCGCTCTAATCGAACGAGAGTGGACGAACGTGTCCACGGGTTTAGGAATTACTTTACGCGATGAACGACGTAAATAATAATATATATATATACGAGTGATTAATATAACTAATTATTATTTAATCTCGATTGGTTCACGGCGTTATAAAAATGATTTGAAATAATATAATTATATATTATTTACTAATACGGGTCACAATTTGAAAATAATATAACTTTTTATTTAAATGTGTTTACGGTTTAAAATAATATAAGTATATTATTTTTTACTTATTAATAATCAAAATGTACAATTTATAAAAATGGTTATAATTTATAAAAATAAACAAAATATTTAAATCCCGAGTCTATGGGTTGTTTTCCGATTTAAAACCCATTTATATAATGATATAATATCATCAAGAATGATTTTTATTAATTAATTATGTTTAGAAAAATGTTTAAAAAGAAATGTGAGAGCCCGGACTCGAACCCGGGTCTCTCCCACACACACTCATCGCTTTAACCAGTTCCGGCCGCTAGGCTATCGCGATATTATCCTTACTGAAATGGTTTTAATCCTGCGTTACCGAGAGCCCCTCTTTTCCAAATCAAATCGCGATCGAACCCCATGCCACCCCCAAATCCGATCGATCCCGATTTTAAATGTCAACAAAAGTTTAGGGGTTTTGATTATAGGTTATTTTCGAATCTGCACACACGATTAATTATAAAAAAAATCATTGATTGAGTTGTTTTCAAGTCCGAACTCTAGATTAAGAACATGAGATTAATTTGATCGAATTGGATAATAATATTTACTGAAAACATGGGGCTTTTACTAAAAAGGAGATTTCGAAACTAATGATATAAATTAATTGTATTGAGAACGTGTCTAAGTCAGGGTTTGATTAAATCGGACATTGATGAACCCTAAGTTTTGGGTTTTTATAAATTCGATGTTCAAAGATTAAATTAGCATAGGGGTTTTAGTAAACAAAGGATTTCGAACATGAACGTGTGGTTTAATTTGATGGAGGTTGAGTTTCGGATCAAAAGCCCCAATTCGTATATGAACGAACCCTAGATTTATGTTCTTGTTAATGCCGATGTTGCAAGCCCCAATTGATATAGGGCTTTCCATCAGGAAGAAAAAACGAAGGTGAGGGTGTATTCAATTACCGTAAACAAGTGCGAATTGACTGAGATCGATTAAAACGGTTGCCGAATGTGGTATAGGTTGCCTCCGGTGTCTTCGACTGTTACTCCGGTCAATTCAGTTGATGCAGAAGCTTCAAGGAGGATCACCGAGTGTGTGCAGTGGTTCAATTACGAGGAAAATAAACGAATTGAAACGCATTCGATAGAAGTCGAAGAGGGTAGCGACGGTTATGAGTTGAATACTCATAATTGAGTTTAATTCGATTAAAGCCGGTGTTAAAGATGATAATGATGATCCAATGTAAGGTCATGGGAATCGGTTTCAATACTAACGGATTTCAACTAGAAACGGCCGGGTTCATGCAAAATCGCGGTGTTTGACTTTCAGAAGTCAACAAATCAAGGATTGGAGAATTACAGAACTAGTCCCTAAGGTTTCCTTTAGAATTGAAGTTTGAGACTTGGCAGATTAAGTCCTTCAAGTTTAAATGGAGTTAACTCTTGGTTAATTTTGACTTTTAAAGTCAACAGAGTTGATTTTTACTTTCCAAAGGTCAACAGAATAGTTTAAGGTTATGATATAACTAGTCCCTGAAGTCTAAGTTTGGAATATTGATAGAAATAGTCCCTGAAGTTTGAGTAAAGTTAATTTCAGTTAACTTTAACTGGATTTTGTTAACGGGGTTAACTGAAAAAGTCGGATTGTCACATCATTCCCTAGTTGAAAGAATTTTCGTCCCGAAAATTAAAATAACTAAGATAAAAAAAATTTCTGGGGTTTCACATCATTCCCTAGTTGAAAGAATTTTCGTCCCGAAAATTAGATAGTACCTTAGGGATTTGACGCGGAGTGCTTGAACAGATTAGGATATTTGCGCATCATCTGATCCTCGCGCTCCCACGTGAATTCCGGTCCGCGTTTCGAGTTCCAACGGACACTAACAATGGGGATTTTGCTGCTCTTTAACGTTTTTACTTCCCTATCCATAATTCGACAGGTTCTTCGATGAAACGTAATTGTTCATCAACATGTAGTTCCTCTAGAGGAACTGCGAGTGATTCGTCTGCCAGGCATTTCTTTAAATTTGAGATGTGAAAAATGTTGTGTACACCACTAAGTCTTTCAGGTAGGTCCAGTTGATACGCGACTGGTCCGATTCTCTGTAATATTTTGAAAGGTCCAACATAACGAGGATTCAGTTTTCCTCGTTTCTCGAAACGAATGACACCTTTCCAAGGTGAGACTTTGAGTAAAACCATGTCACCTATTTGAAATTCCAAAGGTTTACGACGCTTGTCGGCATAGATCTTTTGACGATCACGAGCTGCCGCCATACGGTTTCTAATTTGAACGATCTTTTCAGAAGTTTCAAATACAAGTTCAGGACCTGTGAGTTGGCTATCCCCAACCTCGGTCCAACAAATGGGAGAACGGCATTTCCGTCCATAAAGTGCTTCAAATGGAGCTGCCTTGATGCTAGTGTGATAGCTGTTGTTGTAGGAGAACTCCACCAACGGTAGGTGAGACTCCCAAGTGTTACCGAAATCGATCACACAAGCTCGTAGCATGTCCTCCAGAGTTTGGATAGTACGTTCAGTTTGGCCATCAGTTTGAGGATGGTATGCTGTGCTCATATCTAGACGCGTGCCTAATGCTTTATGCAATGACTACCAGAAACGGGAAGTGAATCGTGCATCGCGATCCGAAATGATAGAGATAGGCACCCCGTGCCGAGAGACTACTTCTTTCAAGTATATTCGAGTGATTTTATCCATTTTGTCAGTTTCTTTGATGGCTAGGAAGTGGGCAGATTTTGTTAGGCGATCAACAATTACCCATATAGTATCACATCCGGTAGGAGTTCGTGGTAATTTGGTGATGAAATCCATGGATATTAGTTCCCATTTCCACATGAGAATTTCTGGTTGCTGCAGGATACCGGATGGTTTTTGATATTCAACTTTGACCTTCGCGCAGGTCAGACATTTACTAACATAGGTGGCTATATCGGCCTTCATCTTCGGCCACCAATATAGCACTTTTAGATCATGGTACATTTTATCGGAACCCGGATGAATGGAGTAACGAGATTTGTGAGCTTCATCCATGATTAGTTCCCTTAAATTTCTGAACACTGGAATCCATATTTGTTCGACAAAGTAACGAATTCTGTCAGATTTTACTTCAAGTTGTGCTTCCATGCCGCGAGTACCTTCTAACGGTAGGTTATCTTCTTTCAAGGCTTCAAGTTGAGCACTACGGATTCTGTCAGGCAATCCAGGGTGGATAGTGAGTTGTAACGCTCGAACTCGTTTGGGTTTCGTTTCTTTTCGGCTTAGTGCATCAGCCACAACGTTAGCTTTACCCGGATGATACCGGATCGCACAGTCGTAATCATTTAAAAGTTCAACCCAACGACGTTGTCGCATGTTCAACTCCTTCTGCTCGAAGATATGCTGGAGGCTCTTGTGGTCGGTGTAGATGATGCATTGGTACCGTACAAGTAATGTCTCCATATCTTAAGTGCAAAAACTACTGCTCCCAACTCTAGGTCATGAGTGGTGTAGTTTTTCTCGTGAACCTTTAACTGACGTGAAGCGTATGCGATTACCTTTTCGCGTTGCATTAAGATACAACCCAGACCTTGAATAGATGCATCACAATACACCACAAAATCATCGGTTCCTTCCGGAAGAGCTAAAATAGGTGCACTACAAAGTTTCTGTTTGAGATGTTGGAAAGCTGATTCTTGGTTATCGCCCCAATTATAGGCTTTTCCTTTTTGAGTTAGGGCGGTGAGAGGTTGCGCAATCTTTGAAAATCCTTCGATAAAATGACGGTAATATCCAGCCAATCCCAGAAATTGTCGCACTTCAGTCGGAGTCGTCGGTGCTGCCCAATTCTTGATGGCTTCTATTTTGGACGGGTCGACATGTATCCCTTTTTCATTTACCACTTGCCCGAGAAACTGAACTTCTCGAATCCAAAATTCACATTTGGAAAACTTAGCATAAAGTTGCTCTTGCTTAAGTAGTTCCAAAATTAGACACAGATGTTCTTCATGTTCTTCCTCGTTCTTGGAATAAATAAGGATGTCAACGATGAAAACGATAACAAACTGGTCAAGATAAAGCTTACACACACGGTTCATGAGATCCATGAATACCGCAGGTGCGTTGGTTAAACCGAAAGGCATGACCATAAATTCGTAATGGCCGTACCTCGTTCTGAATGCAGTCTTAGAGATATCTTCTTCTCGGACTCTTAACTGATGATAGCCGGACCTAAGATCTATTTTGGAATAGAAACTTGATCCTTGGAGTTGGTCAAAAAGGTCATCAACACGAGGTAAAGGGTAGCGGTTCTTGATTGTAACTTTTTTTAGCTCCCGGTAATCAATACACATATGGAACGTACCGTCCTTCTTCTTGACAAATAATACCGGAGCTCCCCACGGTGATGAACTAGGTCAGATGAAACCTTTATCCAATAAGTCTTGCAATTGAGTGGACAGTTCCTGCAATTCACTGGGTGCTAATCGATAAGGTGCTCGAGCGATCGGCGCTGCTCCAGGTGCTAAATCGATTTGAAATTCTACTTGACGGTGCGGTGGCAAACCGGGCAGATCCTCAGGAAATACTTCCAAAAAGTCACGCACAACGGGAATATCTTCGATCTTCTTCTCTTCTGACGGCTGCTCAGCAACAAGAGCCAAAATAGCCGTATGTCCCTTTCGAAGACATTTTTGTGCTTTCATGAAGGATATAATGCCTATGACTGTACCAACTCTTTCGCCCTGAACTGAAAGAATTTCTCTACTCGGAAGGGGTATGCGAACGATTTTCTCATGACAAATGATTTTCGATTGGTTACTAGACAACCAATCCATGCCGACGATTACATCAAAACTACCAAGTGTGACCGGCATAAGGTCGATATCAAGAATATGGCTAGCTAGATCAAGCTTACAACCCTTAAGAATGTGGGTTGCTTCAATTATTTGGCCGTCAGCTATCTCTATTACATACTTAGCTTCTAACAGAGTTGGAGTTCCTTTTATCATATCACTAAGTTTCTTAGATATAAAACTCCTATCAGCACCAGTGTCAAAAAGGACAGAAGCAAAGTAATTATTTAAGAGAAATTTACCGGTGACCACGTTATGATTGTAGCGAGCCTCTCCGGATCCCAGTACAAAAGCTCTTCCTTTCGCCCCATTTCCTCCATTACCACCGTTATTACCGTTATTCCCACCATTGTTGTTTTGATTGGGGTTGTTACCATTGTTGCCCTGGTTATTACCGTTACCACTACCACTGCTATTACCATTTCCACCCTTTTTCAACTGAGGACAATTCCTTTGAATGTGCCCCTCTTTACCACACTGAAAACTTCCCCTCGTGAATCCCTGTGATTGAAATGGTTGTTTGTTCGGGAGTGCAACTTTACAGTCCTTTGCAGCGTGGCCCATTTTACCACACCGCTGGCAACGTTGTCGGTCACAAGTGCCCGTGTGGTGATAGCCGCATTTGTGGCACTTGGGGTACCTCCCAACATATTCCCCTTGATTTGGACCTGATGAGGTAGTTTGATTAAAGTTTCTAGCAGGCTCAAACTTTCGCTGCTGTTGGTGCTGAGGTTAATTGGGTTGGGATCCTTTAGAATTAGAGTGGGAGTTAGAGTGGTTGTGGGTGTTGGAATGGTGATCGAACTTGCGCTTGTGGCTGTCGATGGGTTTAACAATTGAACCTCTTGGAGGTAAAGTTCCCTGTGTCACTGCTTGATCGGTCAATTTGTGAGCAAGTCTGATGGTCTGTTGGATGGTGGTAGGGTTGGATGAGGTCACCATGCTCTGAATCTGAGGTACCAAACCTCCAATGTATAGTTCAATCCGTTTGTAATCCGGAGTCACCATGTGTGGGCACATGGTAGCAAGTTCGTGCGAACGGGTGGTGTAGAGTTCAATTTCTGAACCCTCCATCTTAAGCTTCCAGAACTCTCCCTCTAGCTTTTGAATTTCATCTCGTGGGCAGTATTCCTCCTTCATCATGGCTTTAAATTCCTCCCACGGGAGTCCATTTGCCATTGCTAGTCCCAACATTTGCACTTGGGCATTCCACCACGTTAGGGCCGGGCCTTCGAAAGTTCCAGCAGCAAATTTCACTTGGTTAGCCACGGAGCAGTTGCACATGGCTATTACTGATTCAACCTTCTCAAACCAGCGAAGTAATCCAACTGCTCCTTCAGCTCCACTAAAGGTGTGGGGCTTGCAGTCCATGAATGCCTTGAAAGTGCAGGCTGGCTGTTGATTTTGCTGGTTTTGCTGGCCTGGATTTAGAAATACAAATTGAATTGGAATCATAGAGTTTAGAAAGATGTTATTAGGAGAAGGAATTGACACTACTAGTCAATAGTTAAAGCATTTACCTGCAACATTCTGTGCTGCTAGGGCCTCTGCCACACTATTTTTTATCAAAGCTGCTAGTTCTGTTGCCGTCATGTTGATGGTGCCACGACCACCGGTACGGCCTCCTCGTCCTCTCCCAGACATATTTCTTCACAATCACAAATGAAAACAATGAGAAATATATCGCATATTAAACATTATTCAGGTACGAGTAAGGAAATACAACATCTAATATTTTGAAAATTAAATAAATTGTAAGACTACAAAATAAATAACTCAAATATTAAACTTCTCATGCTTTTATTGGATGGGAACAACCTTACCCATCTAAGTTTGAAAAGGGAAATAACATAAGCAAAAACAAACATGAAAAGGAAGATAGATTAGGAAGATCCTCAAATATCTTCGTCATCAGAAGAGACATATGACTGTGCATCATCAATCTCCACTGGCTCTTCCTCAGCTGGTTCCCCCTCTAAGGGTTCCTCCTCAAAGGGCTCCTCCTCAAAGGGCTCTTCCTCAAAGGGTTCCTCCTCATCGTCATATACTGGAATGTCTTTAGGGTGTAGGGCCGCTTGCAGTTGGGCTTCCAAGTGAGTCACCCTCTCTTGAAGACCTTCAGCAGTGTGGTTAGCCACATGTAGCTGAGCTTCCATAGCAGCTAATCTCTCCAGAACTCCTTGCATATCATCATCCATAATGTCAGCCCTCGTCTCTAGGTGTGCCACATGATCCACTAAAAGGTTGTGGACATGGTCCGTTGCAGCTAGTTCGGTAGTCAAATTTTCTATTCCTACCCTATTCTTCTCTACTTGAGGTCCATTCCCCAGGATTTTAGGTATCTCCTCGGTGGCATCTTGTACGAAACTTAATTCCTTTAACATATAGGACACGAATGCTGCGAAGGCTTGTTCCATGGTACATGGTAAGCTAGGCAGTGTAGACGATGAAGATGTGGATCCAAAGTACGGTGATCGAACATCTCCCATTTTGATCCACCTTTGGATCATATGTGGGTACATATCCCAATTGAGAGCATAATCCAATGCTCGTGCGTTGCTCGGTTTGCCTTGCTCAATTGAGGTAGTCCGGCGCCTTTTGGGCTCCGGGGATGAGGGTACAGGTGCCTTATGCCCTGATGCGTTAGGTGATGGAGGTGGTGTTGACGACATGGTTCTGCAAAAACTTGTATAAGTGCCAAACATCCAAATGACATGTAACTAATGTGTGAGGCTATAGTCTAGTATGCAATCCTAGTTCTCTATAACCAATGGCTCTGATACCAATCTGACTCACCCCCAATTTCAGCTAACGGAGTATTACCGTTTGGGAAGTGACAAACCAGGATCTCAGACACTAGTTACATTGAACGACTCTACATGAGACTCAAAATGAAAATATCTTTTAAATCAGAGTATCAATGCGGAAGCGTAAAGAAAGTAAATGCGCAAAATACACGCGCCCAAAACCAAAGTCTAAAAGTCCAAACGTCCAACCAAACAAAGTACATTAAGATAATTCAATCAACATAAATAGACACAAAGCAAAGCAGTTGAATCCCATGCATGCCCTAACGTGCACCTGTGTCTTAGCTTAGCGTCCTGAGAAAACATGTAAGAAAAAGTGTCAACACGAGGTTGGTGAGTTCACAGGTTTCAATATTTAAATAAACGTTTACCAGATTTATTGTACAATTAACATATATACCAAATGAGTAGCTAACCCATGTTCATTGTTTGCTATTACGCTCGCAACCGTAAACTGACTGTTTGTATTGCCTCCCACCAGGTCTATCAACCACGGTGCACGTTTAGGTCAATATTGCACCCGTTCGATATCCAATCGTGTTAGCGCGACTAACGCGGGTGGGGTTTGTCAAACCCAGTAGTACTACCCAACATACCTCGCTATATTCATATTTAAACGGTTCGATGTGAGGACTTTCATGATAGAGTTTACGCATAGTCATAACAATTGATATAAAATGAAGTACAAAAATCAAAGAGTTTGTATCATGTTTTCTCCCCCAGTTTAAAAGCAGTAAAAGGGGCCGTGAAAACTCACCTGCTTGGCGTTGAAGGTAGTTCACACTAGAAGTAAGTTTGAAATCACGAGTGTAAGTCTCAAAAGACCTACGGATGTCCTAGAATTATAAACATATAAATTAGGAACGATAAGGGAATTGTGACCGTGACAAGGAAAGAACATCTAAAAGAACCGCTCTAATCGAACGAGAGTGGACGAACGTGTCCACGGGTTTAGGAATTACTTTACGCGACGAACGACGTAAATAATAATAATATATATATACGAGTGATTAATATAACTAATTATTATTTAATCTCGATTGGTTCACGGCGTTATAAAAATGATTTGAAATAATATAATTATATATTATTTATTAATACGGGTCACAATTTGAAAATAATATAACATATTATTTTACATGTGTTTACGGTTTAAAATAATATAAGTATATTATTTTTTACTTATTAATAATCAAAATGTACAATTTATAAAAATGGTTATAATTTATAAAAATAAACAAAATATTTAAATCCCGAGTCTATGGGTTGTTTTCCGATTTAAAACCCATTTATATAATGATATAATATCATCAAGAATGATTTTTATTAATTAATTATGTTTAGAAAAATGTTTAAAAAGAAATGTGGGAGCCCGGACTCGAACCCGGGTCTCTCCCACACACACTCATCGCTTTAACCAGTTCCGGCCGCTAGGCTATCGCGATATTATTTTTACTGAAATGGTTTTAATCCTGCGTTACCGAGAGCCCCTCTTTTTCAAATCAAATCGCGATCGAACCCCATGCCACCCCCAAATCCGACCGATCCCGATTTTAAATGTCAACAAAAGTTTAGGGGTTTTGATTATAGGTAATTTTCGAATCTGCACACACGATTAATTGTAAAAAAAATCATCGATTGAGTTGTTTAATAACGAGATTCAAGTCCGAACCCTAGATTAAGAACATGAGATTAATTTGATCGAATTGGATAATAATATTTACTGAAAACATGGGGCTTTTACTAAAAAGGAGATTTCGAAACTAATGATATAAATTAATTGTATTGAGAACGTGTCTAAGTCAGGGTTTGATTAAATCGGACATTGATGAACCCTAAGTTTTGGGTTTTTATAAATTCGATGTTCAAAGATTAAATTAGTATAGGGGTTTTAGTAAACAAAGGATTTCGAACATGAACGTGTGGTTTAATTTGATGGAGGTTGAGTTTCGGATCAAAAGCCCCAATTCGTATATGAACGAACCCTAGATTTCTGTTCTTGTTAATGCCGATGTTGCAAGCCCCAATTGATATAGGGCTTTCCATCAGGAAGAAAAAACGAAGGTGAGGGTGTATTCATTTACCGTAAACAAGTGCGAATTGACTGAGATCGATTAAAACGGTTGCCGAATGTGGTATAGGTTGCCTCCGGTGTCTTCGACTGTTACTCCGGTCAATTCAGTTGATGCAGAAGCTTCAAGGAGGATCACCGAGTGTGTGCAGTGGTTCAATTACGAGGAAAATAAACGAATTGAAACGCATTCGATATAAGTCGAAGAGGGTAGCGACGGTTATGAGTTGAATACTCATAATTGAGTTTAATTCGATTAAAGCCGGTGTTAAAGATGATAATGATGATCCAAAACGGTAAGGTCGTGGGAATCGGTTTCAATACTAACGGATTTCAACTAGAAACGGTCGGGTTCATGCAAAATCGCGGTGTTTGACTTTCTGAAGTCAACAAATCAAGGATTGGAGAATTACAGAACTAGTCCCTGAGGTTTCCTTCAGAATTGAAGTTTAAGACTTGGCAGATTAAGTCCTTCTAGTTTAAATAGAGTTAACTCTTGGTTAATTTTGACTTTTAAAGTCAACAGAGTTGATTTTTACTTTCCAAAGGTCAACAGAATAGTTTAAGGTTATGACATAACTAGTCCCTGAAGTCTAAGTTTGGAATATTGACAGAAATAGTCCATGAAGTTTGAGTAAAGTTAATTTCAGTTAACTTTAACTGGATTTTGTTAACGGGGTTAACTGAAAAAGTCGGATTGTCACATCATTCCCTAGTTGAAAGAATTTTCGTCCCGAAAATTAAAATAACTAAGATAAAAAAAATTTCTGGGGTTTCACATCATTCCCTAGTTGAAAGAATTTTCGTCCCGAAAATTAGATAGTACCTTAGGGATTTGACGCGGAGTGCTTGAACAGATTAGGATATTTGCGCATCATCTGATCCTCGCGCTCCCACGTGAATTCCGGTCCGCGTTTCGAGTTCCAACGGACTCTAACAATGGGGATTTTGCTGCTCTTTAACGTTTTTACTTCCCTATCCATAATTCGACAGGTTCTTCGATGAAACGTAATTGTTCATCAACATATAGTTCCTCTAGAGGAACTGCGAGTGATTCGTCTGCCAGGCATTTCTTTAAATTTGAGATGTGAAAGACATTGTGTACACCACTAAGTCTTTCAGGTAGGTCCAGTTGATACGTGACTTGTCCGATTCTCTTTAATATTTTGAAACGTCCAACATAACGAGGATTCAGTTTTCCTCGTTTCCCGAAACGAATGACACCTTTCCAAGGTGAGACTTTGAGTAAAACCATGTCACCTATTTGAAATTCCAAAGGTTTACGACGCTTGTCGGCATAGCTCTTTTGACGATCACAAGCTGCCGCCATACGGTTTCTAATTTGAACGATCTTTTCGGAAGTTTCAAATACAAGTTCAGGACCTGTGAGTTGGCTATCCCCAACCTTGGTCCAACAAATGGGAGAACGACATTTCCGTCCATAAAGTGCTTCAAATGGAGTTGCCTTGATGCTAGTGTGATAGCTGTTTTTGTAGGAGAACTCCACCAACGGTAGGTGAGATTCCCAAGTGTTACCGAAATCGATCACACAAGCTCGTAGCATGTCCTCCAGATTTTGGATAGTACGTTCAGTTTGGCCATCAGTTTGAGGATGGTATGCTGTGCTCATATCTAGACGCGTGCCTAATGCTTTATGCAATGACTGCCAGAAACGGGAAGTGAATCGTGCATCGCGATCCGAAATGATAGAGATAGGCACCCCGTGCCGAGAGACTACTTCTTTCAAGTATATTCGAGTGAGTTTATCCATTTTGTCAGTTTCTTTGATGGCTAGGAAGTGGGCAGATTTTGTTAGGCGATCAACAATTACCCTTATAGTATCACATCCGGCAGGAGTTCGTGGTAATTTGGTGATGAAATCCATGGATATTTGTTCCCATTTCCACATGGGAATTTCTGGTTGCTGCAGGAGACCGGATGGTTTTTGATATTCAACTTTGACCTTCGTGCAGGTCAGACATTTACTAACATAGGTGGCTATATCGGCCTTCATCTTCGGCCACCAATATAGCACTTTTAGATCATGGTACATTTTATCGGAACCCGGATGAATGGAGTAACGAGATTTGTGAGCTTCGTCCATGATTAGTTCCCTTAAATTTCCGAACACTGGAATCCATATTCGTTCGACAAAGTAACGAATTCCGTCAGATTTTACTTCAAGTTGTGCTTCCATGCCGCGAGTACCTTCTAACGGTAGGTTATCTTCTTTCAAGGCTTCAAGTTGAGCACTACGGATTCTGTCAGGCAATCCAGGGTGGATAGTGAGTTGTAACGCTCGAACTCGTTTGGGTTTCGTTTCTTTTCGGCTTAGTGCATCAGCCACAACGTTAGCTTTACCCGGATGATACCGGATCGCACAGTCGTAATCATTTAAAAGTTCAACCCAACGACGTTGTCGCATGTTCAACTCCTTCTGCTCGAAGATATGCTGGAGGCTCTTGTGGTCGGTGTAGATGGTGCATTTGGTACCGTACAAGTAATGTCTCCATATCTTAAGTGCAAAAACTACTGCTCCCAACTCTAGGTCATGAGTGGTGTAGTTTTTCTCGTGAACCTTTAACTGACGTGAAGCGTATGCGATTACCTTTTCGCGTTGCATTAAGACACAACCCAGACCTTGAATAGATGCATCACAATACACCACAAAATCATCGGTTCCTTCCTGAAGAGCTAAAATAGGTGCACTGCAAAGTTTCTGTTTGAGATGTTGGAAAGCTGATTCTTGGTTATCGCCCCAATTATAGGCTTTTCCTTTTTGAGTTAGGGCGGTGAGAGGTTGCGCAATCTTTGAAAATCCTTCGATAAAACGACGGTAATATCCAGCCAATCCCAGAAATTGTCGCACTTCAGTCGGAGTCGTCGGTGCTGCCCAATTCTTGATGGTTTCTATTTTGGACGGGTCGACATGTATCCCTTTTTCATTTACCACATGCCCGAGAAACTGAACTTCTCGAATCCAAAATTCACATTTGGAAAACTTAGCATAAAGTTGCTCTTGCTTAAGTAGTTCCAAAATTAGACGCAGATGTTCTTCATGTTCTTCCTCGTTCTTGGAATAAATAAGGATGTCATCGATGAAAACGATAACAAACTGGTCAAGATAAGGCTAACACACACGGTTCATGAGATCCATGAATACCGCAGGTGCGTTGGTTAAACCGAAAGGCATGACCATAAATTCGTAATGGCCGTACCTCGTTCTGAATGCAGTCTTAGAGATATCTTCTTCTCGGACTCTTAACTGATGATAGCCGGACCTAAGATCTATTTTGGAATAGAAACTTGATCCTTGGAGTTGGTCAAAAATGTCATCAATACGAGGTAAAGGGTAGCGGTTCTTGATTGTAACTTTATTTAGCTCCCGGTAATCAATACACATACGGAACGTACCGTCCTTCTTCTTGACAAATAATACCGGAGCTCCCCAAGGTGATGAACTAGGTCGGATGAAACCTTTATCCAATAAGTCTTGCAATTGAGTGGACAGTTCCTGCAATTCACTGGGTGCTAATCGATAAGGTGCCCGAGCGATCGGCGCTGCTCCAGGTGCTAAATCGATTTGAAATTCTACTTGACGGTGCGGTGGCAAACCGGGCAGATCCTCAGGAAATACTTCCAAAAAGTCACGCACAACGGGAATATCTTCGATCTTCTTCTCTTCTGACGGCTGCTTAGCAACAAGAGCCAAAATAGCCGTATGTCCCTTTCGAAGACATTTTTGTGCTTTCATGAAGGATATAATGCCCATGACTGTACCAACTCTTTCTCCATGAACTGAAAGAATTTCTCCACTCGGAAGGGGTATGCGAACGATTTTCTCATGACAAATGATTTCCGCTTGGTTTCTAGACAACCAATCCATGCCGACGATTACATCAAAACTACCAAGTGTGACCGGCATAAGGTCGATAACAAGAATATGGCTAGCTAGATCAAGCTTACAACCCTTAAGAATGTGGGTTGCTTCAATTTTTTGGCCGTCAGCTATCTCTATTACATACTTAGCTTCTAACAGAGTTGGAGTTCCTTTTATCATATCACTAAGTTTCTTAGATATAAAACTCCTATCAGCACCAGTGTCAAAAAGGACAGAAGCAAAGTAATTATTTAAGAGAAATTTACCGGTGACCACGTTATGATCGTAGCGAGCCTCTCCGGATCCCAGTACAAAAGCTCTTCCTTTCGCCCCATTTCCTCCATTACCACCGTTATTACCGTTATTCCCACCATTGTTGTTTTGATTGGGGTTGTTACCATTTTTGCCCTGGTTATTACCGTTACCACTACCACTTCTATTACCATTTCCACCCTTTTTCAACTGAGGACAATTCCATTGAATGTGCCCCTCTTTACCACACTAAAAACATCCCCTCGTGAATCCCTGTGATTGAAATGGTTGTTTGTTCGGGAGTGCAACTCTACAGTCCTTTGCAGCGTGGCCCATTTTACCACACCGCTGGCAACGTTGTCGGTCACAAGTGCCCGTGTGGTGATAGCCGCATTTGTGGCACTTGGGGTACCTCCCAGCATATTCCCCTTGATTCGGACCTGATGAGGTAGTTTGATTAAAGTTTCTAGCAGGCTCAAACTTTCGCTGCTGTTGGTGCTGAGGTTGATTGGGTTGGGATCCTTTAGAATTAGAGTGGGAGTTAGAGTGGTTGTGGGTGTTGGAATGGTGATCGAACTTGCGCTTGTGGCTGTCGGTGGGTTTAACAATTGAACCTCTTGGAGGTAAAGTTCCCTGTGTCACTGCTTGATCGGTCAATTTGTGAGCAAGTCTGATGGTCTGTTGGATGGTGGTAGGGTTGGATGAGGTCACCATGCTCTGAATCTGAGGTACCAAACCTCCAATGTATAGTTCAATCCATTTGTAATCCGGAGTCACCATGTGTGGGCACATGGTAGCAAGTTCGTGCGAACGGGTGGTGTAGAGTTCAATTTCTGAACCCTCCATCTTAAGGTTCCAGAACTCTCCTTCTAGCTTTTGAATTTCATCTCGTGGGCAGTATTCCTCCTTCATCATGGCTTTAAATTCCTCCCACGGGAGTCCATTTTTCATTGCTAGTCCCAACATTTGCACTTGGGCATTCCACCACGTTAGGGTCGGGCCTTCTAAAGTTCCAGCAGCAAATTTCACTTGGTTAGCCACGGGGCAGTTGCACATGGCTATTACTGATTCAACCTTCTCAAACCAGCGAAGTAATCCAACTACTCCTTCAGCTCCACTAAAGGTGTGGGGCTTGCAGTCCATGAATGCCTTGAAAGTGCAGGCTGGTTGTTGATTTTGCTGGTTTTGCTGGCCTGGATTTAGAAATACAAATTGAATTGGAATCATAGAGTTTAGAAAGATGTTATTAGGAGAAGGAATTGACACTACTAGTCAATAGTTAAAGCATTTACCTACAGCATTCTGTGCTGCTAGGGCCTCTGCCACACTATTGTTTATCAAAGCTGTTAGTTCTGCTGCCGTCATGTTGATGGTGCCACGACCACCGGTACGGCCTCCTCGTCCTCTCCCAGACATATTTCTTCACAATCACAAATGAAAACAATGAGAAATATATCGCATATTAAACATTATTCAGGTACGGGTAAGGAAATACAACATCTAATATTTTGAAAATTAAATAAATTGTAAGGCTACAAAATAAATAACTCAAATATTAAACTTCTCATGCTTTTATTGGATAGGAACAACCTTACCCATCTAAGTTTGAAAAGGGAAATAACATAAGCAAAAACAAACATGAAAAGGAAGATAGATTAGGAAGATCCTCAAATATCTTCGTCATCAGAAGAGACATATGACTGTGCATCATCAATCTCCACTGGCTC
The DNA here is from genome assembly GCA_023525975.1 of Smallanthus sonchifolius. Taxonomy (NCBI): domain Eukaryota; kingdom Viridiplantae; phylum Streptophyta; class Magnoliopsida; order Asterales; family Asteraceae; genus Smallanthus; species Smallanthus sonchifolius. Next base: position 27,744,722 of record CM042043.1, read on the forward strand.
TTCCTCAGCTGGTTCCCCCTCTAAGGGTTCCTCCTCAAAGGGCTCCTCCTCAAAGGGCTCTTCCTCAAAGGGTTCCTCCTCATCGTCAGATACTGGAATGTCTTCCGGGTGTAGGGCCGCTTGCAGTTGGGCTTCCAAGTGAGTCACCCTCTCTTGAAGACCTTCAGCAGTGTGGTTAGCCACATGTAGCTGAGCTTCCATAGCAGCTAATCTCTCCAGAACTCCTTGCATATCATCATCCATAATGCCAGCCCTCGTCTCTAGGTGTGCCACACGATCCACTAAAAGGTTGTGGACATGGTCCGTTGCAGCTAGTTCGGTAGTCAAATTTTCTATTCCTACCCTATTCTTCTCTACTTGAGGTCCATTCTCCAGGAGTTTAGGTATCTCCTCGGTGGCATCTTGTACGAAACTTAATTCCTTTAACATATAGGACACGAATGCTGCGAAGGCTTGTTCCATGGTACATGGTAAGCTAGGCAGTGTAGACGATGAAGATGTGGATCCAAAGTACGGTGATGGAACATCTCCCATTTCGATCCACCTTTGGATCATATGTGGGTACATATCCTAATTGAGAGCATAATCCAATGCTCGTGCGTTGCTTGGTTCGCCTTGCTCAATTGAGGTAGTCCGGCGCCTTTTGGGCTCCGGGGATGAGGGTACAGGTGCCTTATGCCCTGATGCGTTAGGTGATGGAGGTGGTGTTGACGACATGGTCCTGCAACAACTTGTATAAGTGCCAAACATCCAAATGACATGTAACTAATGTGTGAGGCTATAGTCTAGTATGAAATCCTAGTTCTCTATAACCAATGGCTCTGATACCAATCTGTCACACCCCAAATTTCAGCTAACGGAGTATTACCGTTTGGGAAGTGACAAACCAGGATCTCAGACACTAGTTACATTGAACGACTCTACATGGGACTCAAAATGAAAATATCTTTTAAATCAGAGTATCAATGCGGAAGCGTAAAGAAAGTAAATGCGCAAAATACACGCGCCCAAAACCAAAGTCTAAAAGTCCAAACGTCCAACCAAACAAAGTACATTAAGATAATTCAATCAACATAAATAGACACAAAGCAAAGAAGTTGAATCCCATGCATGCCCTAACGTGCACCTGTGTCTTAGCTTAGCGTCCTGAGAAAACATGTAAGAAAAAGTGTCAACACGAGGTTGGTGAGTTCACAGGTTTCAATATTTAAATAAACGTTTACCAGATTTATTGTACAATTAACATATATACCAAATGAGTAGCTAACCCATGTTCATTGTTTGCTATTACGCTCGCAACCGTAAACTGACTGTTTGTATTGCCTCCCACCAGGTCTATCAACCACGGTGCACGTTTAGGACAATATTGCACCCGTTCGATATCCAATCGTGTTAGCGCGACTAACGCGGGTGAGGTTTGTCAAACCCAGTAGTACTACCCAACATACCTCGCTATATTCATATTTAAACGGTTCGATGTGAGGACGTTCATGATAGAGTTTACTTATAGTCATAACAATTGATATAAAATGAAGTACAAAAATCAAAGAGTTTGTATCATGTTTTCTCCCCCAGTTTAAAAGCAGTAAAAAGGGGCCGTGAAAACTCACCTGCTCGGCGTTGAAGGTAGTTCACACTAGAAGTAAGTTTGAAATCACGAGTGTAAGTCTCAAAAGACCTACGGATGTCCTAGAATTATAAACATATAAATTAGGAACAATAAGGAATTGTGACCGTGACAAGGAAAGAACATCTTAAAGAACCGCTCTAATCGAACGAGAGTGGACGAACGTGTCCACGGGTTTAGGAATTACTTTACGCGACGAACGACGTATAAATATATATATATATATATATATATATATATATATATATATATATATATATATATATACGAGTGATTAATATAACTAATTATTATTTAATCTCGATTGGTTCACGGCGTTATAAAAATGATTTGAAATAATATAATTATATATTATTTACTAATACGGGTCACAATTTGAAAATAATATAACATATTATTTTACATGTGTTTACGGTTTAAAATAATATAACTATATTATTTTTTACTTATTAATAATCAAAATGTACAATTTATAAAAATGGTTATAATTTATAAAAATAAACAAAATATTTAAATCCCGAGTCTATGGGTTGTTTTCCGATTTAAAACCCATTTATATAATGATATAATATCATCAAGAATGATTTTTATTAATTAATTATGTTTAGAAAAATGTTTAAAAAGAAATGTGGGAGCCCGGACTCGAACCCGGGTCTCTCCCACACACACTCATCGCTTTAACCAGTTCCGGCCGCTAGGCTATCGCGATATTATCCTTACTGAAATGGTTTTAATCCTGCGTTACCGAGAGCCCCTCTTTTCCAAATCAAATCGCGATCGAACCCCATGCCACCCCCAAATCCGACCGATCCCGATTTTAAATGTCAACAAAAGTTTAGGGGTTTTGATTATAGGTTATTTTTTAATCTGCACACACGGTTAATTGTAAAAAAAATCATCGATTGAGTTGTTTAATAACGAGATTCAAGTCCGAACCCTAGATTAAGAACATGAGATTAATTTGATCGAATTGGATAATAATATTTACTGAAAACATTGGGCTTTTACTAAAAAGGAGATTTCGAAACTAATGATATAAATTAATTGTATTAAGAACGTGTCTAAGTCAGGGTTTGATTAAATCGGACATTGATGAACCCTAAGTTTTGAGTTTTTATAAATTCGATGTTCAAAGATTAAATTAGCATAGGGGTTTTAGTAAACAAAGGATTTCGAACATGAACGTGTGGTTTAATTTGATGGAGGTTGAGTTTCGGATCAAAAGCCCCAATTCGTATATGAACGAACCCTAGATTTATGTTCTTGTTAATGCCGATGTTGCAAGCCCCAATTGATATAGGGCTTTCCATCAGGAAGAAAAAACGAAGGTGAGGGTGTATTCAATTACCGTAAACAAGTGCGAATTGACTGAGATCGATTAAAACGGTTGCCGAATGTGGTATAGGTTGCCTCCGGTGTCTTCGACTGTTACTCCGGTCAATTCAGTTGTTGCAGAAGCTTCAAGGAGGATCACCGAGTGTGTGCAGTGGTTCAATTACGAGGAAAATAAACGAATTGAAACGCATTCGATAGAAGTCGAAGAGGGTAGCGACGGTTATGAGTTGAATACTCATAATTGAGTTTAATTCGATTAAAGCCGGTGTTAAAGATGATAATGATGATCCAAAACGGTAAGGTCATGGGAATCGGTTTCAATACTAACGGATTTCAACTAGAAACGGCCGGGTTCATGCAAAATCGCGGTGTTTGACTTTCTGAAGTCAACAAATCAAGGATTGGAGAATTACAGAACTAGTCCCTGAGGTTTCCTTTAGAATTGAAGTTTGAGACTTGGCAGATTAAGTCCTTCTAGTTTAAATGGAGTTAACTCTTGGTTAATTTTGACTTTTAAAGTCAACAGAGTTGATTTTTACTTTCCAAAGGTCAACTGAATAGTTTAAGGTTATGACATAACTAGTCCCTGAAGTCTAAGTTTGGAATATTGACAGAAATAGTCCCTGAAGTTTGAGTAAAGTTAATTTCAGTTAACTTTAACTGGATTTTGTTAACGGGGTTAACTGAAAAAGTCGGATTGTCACAAGATCTATTGAGTCTGACAAACCCATCCAGATTGGGGTGATTGATACCGACAACACAATTTTGCATGCTAGTTACAAAGGTTTGATTGTACTTTGTTACACAATAACTGCTCCCCATAAATGCCTTATTTATCATGTTATGTATGGATTTGTTTTTCAAACTATATGCTATCTATATACAAACCTGTGTTATACTCACCAACTTTTTAGTTGACTTTATTTTATTCATGTTTCAGGTTCTAATGTGTGAGATTGATCAAGATGTGCTACACATAGGCTTGGACTTAGTTAATTTAAATAGAAGAACTCTATGTATTTCAATTTTGTTCTATCTTGGATTTGGTTTTGTTTGAATATTTGAAATGAAATTTGAAGATTAATATATTTCAATTTAGTCAACCTTGTGCTCATGAACAGTCTACATGTCCCGCCCCGATGATTCCGCCATCGGTCAGGGTGTGACAGATTGGTATCAGAGCCATGGTTATAGGGAATTAGGTTATTAGACACCTTGACCTAGACTATAACTTTAGGACACCCACTTATGTCATGCTTCATGTTTATGTGATTTTGTGCTACATGTTATGTGTTACATGCTATGTGCTACATGTTCTTTGTGATTAGTTATTATTTTATTCTTGATGCCTTACTTATAAAAATAAAAAAAATAAAAAAAAATTCATGACTTATTAAAATATCCTTAAATAATAACTAAATAAATAATATCCCTTCTCATATCCTAAAACCTCATAATATTCTTACCTCCTTCTCAATCTATATCTTTCTTAGCATGTGGAAACTTCATGAAGCTAACTCTATAAAATTTCTTTATTTCCTCGTTAAGGTTTTTAAACTTTGTTAATTATTCGAGGACACGTGCAATCTGGAAGAGTGACACATGTATTCTGGGTTTTCTGTCTAGGAAAGCATTTCGCATAAATCCTAACCAACCGAGGGACCCGTATGCTTTCCTGGGAATTCCCGGGATGAGTGTTTACTTATAGGCTAAAGCATGTCTCCTTGAAAATTATATGAGTTTAATTAACCTTAATGTGTCATAGTATTCAAGTGATTTTATCACTATTTGAGTACAATCCAAACTATGATTAACTATTTTATTTCATTATCTTGTCCTTTTTAATCCAAGCAATTCTCATAAGTTCTTACATATTTTCTTGTGTTGTGCAAATCCTCGTCGTGTGCTCCCGTGACCAACACCAACACCGAAATCGCTGCTATCCTTACACAACTCGTAACTCAACTCACTCAAGCTAATGGTGCCACCAATGGTAACCATGGAGATAATGGTGGTAATGGTGGAAATGGTGGTGCCAACCCATCCCAATGCACCTTCAAGCATTTCAACTCGTGAAATCCCCTCAAGTTTTATGGTACCGAAGAAGCTACGGGACTTCTTCAATGGTTCAAAAGTATTGAGAATACCTTTCTCAATAGTGACTATCCCGACAACCTTCGTGTTCATCATGCCACAAGTGTCCTATAAAAACGGGCACTCACGTGGTGGAATTGGGAGAAAAGGAATAGAGGTGTGGATGTAGCAATGGCCTTACCTTGGGATGAGGTTAAAAGGCTAATGACCGAGGAATTCTGTCCTCGAAATGAAGTGAAGAAACTTGAAGCTGAGTTTTGGGATCTTGCCCAAGATAGTGGAGAAAATTTGGCTTATACAACTCGGTTCCATGAGTTGAGTCTTCTCGTGCCCCACATGGTCACACCTTTGTCCTGCTGCATTGAAAAGTATATTGGGGGACTACCTAGGCAAATTCAAGATACTGTCCTAGGAAGGAATCCCACAACACTTGAGGATGCTATCCGTTTGTCCGCTACCTTAACCGACAATCATGTAAAGGCGGGGACTCTTACTAAAAAGGGCACAAAGAAAGTTTCTGACATTGCAATTTCTTCCACCCATAACAAGGAAGCCACAACTGAACCCCCCTGACATAATAAGAAAAGAAAGGCTAGAAACTATGCTATGGTCACTCCTGCTATTCCTGTTAACCAAGCTGCACCTATGGTTCAAGCACCGGCCAAAAAGCCATATGTTGGAATCTATCCACTTTGTGCCACCTGCAACTATCATCATCCCCAAAGTATCCCATGTCGCCTTTGTACTCATTGTGGGAGATATGGCCATACGGTCAATGTTTGTAGGGCCAAACCTATTGCGGGCCAAGTCAACCCACCAAACCAAACCAACACCCAAGTGACTAATCAAGGTACTCCCGCTATTGCAAATGGGCGTGCATGTTATGAATGTGGCAACCCGAACCATTTCCGTGATCAATGCCCAAGATTTGCTAATGCTAGACAAGGTGGAGCTCGTGGGCGTGCTTTCAACATAAACGCCAACGAAGCTCAAGCCAACAATGACGTGGTCAATGGTACGTTCCTTGTAAATAGTCAATATGCCTCCATTTTATTTGATACCGGTGCCGATAAGAGTTTTGTGTCACTTAACTTCGAACCTTTACTTGCCAAGACACGATCTCAATTAGAGAAAACCTTCACTATCGAAATAGCAAATGGTGATTCACTTACAATCGAGTCAATTATCTATGACTGTTCTCTAGAACTTAATGAACATACATTCCCAATCAATCTTGTACCAATGCCATTAGGAAGTTTTGATATCATCATAGGCATGGATTGGCTATCAAATCATCATACCGAAGTCATCTGTTTCGAGAAGTGTATTCGAATACCTCTGCCATCGGGAGAAACACTAAGAGTCTTTGGTGAAAAGCCTTGTAAAGGGCTTAAATTAATGTCATGCACTACTGCTCAAAAGTACTTACGAAAGAAGTACGTGGCCTTTTTGGCCCATATCGTTCAAAAAGATGTCAAAAAGAAGAGTATTCAAGACATCCCCATTATCCGAGATTTTCCCAAAGTGTTCCCCGAAGATTTATCCGGTCTTCCACCCGTTCAACAAGTAGAATTTCGCATTGATCTTGTGCCCGGAGCTAACCCCGTGGCTAGAGCTCCATACCGTCTTGCACCTTCTGAAACGCAAGAACTTGCAAGTCAACTTCAAGAGCTCTCCAACAAGGGATTCATTCGTCCAAGTCATTCACCGTGGGGTGCACCCGTCTTATTCGTCAAAAAGAAGGATGGATCATTTCGTATGTGTATTGACTACCACGAACTCAACAAGCTTACTATCAAAAAACCGTTATCCTTTACCTAGAATTGATGACCTCTTTGATCAACTTCAAGGTTCTACTTGCTTCTCGAAGATTGATCTTCGATCTGGTTATCACCAACTCCGTGTGCAAGAAGACGATATTCCAAAGACTGCCTTCCGAACAAGGTATGGTCATTACGAGTTCATGGTTATGCCTTTTGGACTAACCAATGCACCCGCAGTTTTCATGGACCTCATGAATCGTGTGTGCAAACCGTACCTTGATAAGTTCGTGATCGTTTTCATCGATGACATCTTAATATATTCCAAGACTAAAGCCGATCATGAGCAACACCTTAGATGGGTTTTGGATCTCTTAAAGAAAGAACAACTATATGCCAAATTCTCCAAATGTGAATTTTGGCTAAAGGAAGTCCAATTTCTTGGTCACATCGTCAACGACAAGGGTATTCATGTTGACCCTGCTAAGATCGAAATGGTTAAGAATTGGAATGCCCCGAAGACTCCCACTGAAGTTCGTTCATTTCTTGGTCTTGCAGGATATTACCGTCGTTTAATCTCAAACTTCTCAAAGATTGCTGTCCCTCTCACCGCTTTGACCCACAAGGGTAAAACTTATGAATGGGGACCAAAACAAGAAGAAGCTTTCCAAACCCTTAAGCAAAAGTTGTGCAATGCTCCCATCTTGACTCTCCCTGATGGGAATGATGATCTAGTTGTCTACTGTGATGCTTCTAACCAAGGCCTAGGTTGTGTCCTCATGCAACGAGGCAAAGTAATCGCTTATGCATCAAGGCAACTTAAGATTCATGAGAAGAATTATACGACGCACGATCTCGAGTTGGGTGCGGTCGTTTTTGCGTTGAAGATTTGGAGACATTACCTCTATGGCACAAAATGTGTGGTGTTCACCGACCACAAAATTCTCCAACACATCTTCAACCAAAAAGAACTCAATATGAGACAACGACATTGGGTTGAACTCCTTAATGACTATGACTGCGAGATTCGTTACCATCCCGGCAAAGCGAATGTTGTAGCCGACGCCTTGAGTCGAAAGGACCATGTCATGCTTCAATGTGTCCGTATTCAAACCGACATTCAAAACTGCATCTTAGAAGCTCAACACGTCTCAGTCACCGAGGGTAACATGTATGAGGAAATGTCGTGTGGTGTTGAACTTCAACTTGAATCAAAACCCAATGGCTTACTTTATTACTTGAACCGTATTTGGGTTCCCGATCGCGATGATCTCCATACATTTCTAATGAACGAGGCTCACAAGACTCGTTATTCTATTCATCCTGGTGCGGATAAAATGTACCAAGACCTTCGCCAACAATATTGGTGGCCCGGTATGAAGAAAGACATCGCTCTCTATGTTGCCAAATGTCTAACGTGTTCCAAAGTCAAAGCCGAACACCAACGTCCTTCCGGATTACTTGAACAACCAGAAATTCCCGTGTGGAAATGGGAGAACTTAGCCATGGATTTTATTACCAAACTTTCTCGCACCTCGAGTGGCTATGATAGCATTTGGATGATCATTGATCGTCTCACCAAATCTGCTCATTTCTTGCCCATCCGTGAAGACTATCGGGTTGAGAAACTAGCCCGAATATACATTGATGAAATTGTGAGCCGTCACGGCGTTCCTTTAAACATAATCTCTGATAGATATGCTCGGTTCACCTCTCGTTTTTGGCAATCTCTTCAATTTGCTCTTGGTACACGATTGGATTTAAGCACGGCTTACCATCCCCAAACTGATGGTCAAACCGAGCGAACAATCCAAACTCTTGAAGACATGCTTAGAGCTTGTGTAATTGATTTTGGTGGCAATTGGGATTCACATTTACCCCTAATTGAGTTCTCTTACAACAATAGCTATCACATGAGTATCAACATGGCTCCATTTGAAGCTCTTTATGGTCGCAAGTGCCGTTCTCCTATCTGTTGGAACGAGATTGGTGAAGCACAAATCACTGGTCTCGAGCTAATTCAAGAAACATCCGACAAGATTATTCAAATCCGTGACAACATTCGAGTAGCGAGAAGTCGGCAAAAGATTTATGCCGACAATCGACGAAAACCCTTAGAATTCCAAGTCGGTGACCTTGTTCTTCTAAAGGTGTCTCCATGGAAGGGTGTGATCCGTTTTGTAAAGAAAGGCAAGTTAGCACCTCGCTATGTTGGTCCATTCAAGATCCTTGAAAGGATTGGGAAAGTGGCTTAGAAACTCGAGTTACCTCCATCACTTGGTAATGTGCATCCTACATTTCATGTGTCTAATCTGAAGAAATGCCTTGCTGATGAAAATCTTCACATACCTCTTGACGACGTGCACATTGACGAAACGATGCACTTCGTTGAGAGACCGGTAGAAATCATGGATCGTGAAATCAAGCAGCTCAAGCGAAGCCGTATTCCTATTGTCAAGGTTCGCTGGGAATCTAAACGTGGTCCTGAGTTTACTTGGGAACGAGAGGACCAAATGAAACTCAAGTACCCCCATCTTTTCACTGATGCCGTAGCTTCCTCTAGCTAAATTTCAGGACGAAATTCCCTCAACATGGGGAGACTGTAACATTTCTGATTTTTAGTATCAGTATTTTCAATTCAATATAATGCATTTCAAACTCAATTCTAGTGCACTGTTTTGTTTCTTTTTGTACCATCAATTTAATACTAAACTTCAATGCAAATCCACAAATTTTACTCGGTTATATTCTATTAAAACACTACATAAGTATCTAATTATACAAATACGTCAAAGACTAAAGTTACAAGGTCTGATGTTGAAAAATAGCAAGAAACCCTAATAGGCACGGTCGCGCCAAGTGCTTTGGCATGGTCGCGCGACTTGCTATGGAACGATCGCGCCCGGTGCCTTGGCACGGTCGCGCCTAGTTTGGGCACGGTCGCGCCTAATAACAGTTGAAACGTAAATACCGTTTTAATCACCCGATCGTTGAGCTCCGTAACCGTCCTACACTTCATTCTCATTAACGAATGCAATAAACCTTTAAATTACACGAAACATCTCGAATTAATTCAATCAATCTCAAAAAAATCGCTTAGACATTTCAAGAAAACACAAATTCTTTCTTTCGGTCTGAATTATCGCAACCAAGCAGCAGATTCACGCTACTCAATCCTCACTAAAACTGCTGGACTCTCTGGTTTAGCCGGGATTGCAGCAGAAGACGCCGGAAGCCATCCGCATCGCCGCCGGAACTCTTTTCTATCGAACGCTATCCATACATCGTCCTCCCAGGTAATTGAAACTCCATACTCGTTCGTTTCAGTTCATGGATCAAAAGCCCCATATTAATTTGGGCTTTCATTATGGAAATCATCTCGAACCGATCCTAAGTTCCTTTTCAAAATAACGTAATCTAACCCGACTCTGGACATGTTTTTAATACAATTAAAGTAACGTAATAGTCTCGAAATAATCTAATGGGTGAAAGCCCTATGATCTCCAACCCTGTTATTATAGGATTTAGTCAATTCGTTCCTGATTTGGAACAGACGCGGTCGCGCTAATCATCTAGCGTGGTCGTGCCTCATGAGACGCGGTCGTGCCGACTACCAGCGCGGTCGTGTCCTCCTGTCCAGACCCAATCATGCCCTTTGGCTAATCTCAATCGTGTCTTAGAATCATAGACACGATCGTGCCTGTCCAAGGCACGGTCGTGCCTAATGATTTAGTTAGTTAAGCCCTCTGTTTGATCAACACGGTCGCGCCCTGACTAGCATGGTCGCGCCCGTGGTTCGAGCACGATCGTGCCCTTCTCAGGCACGGTCGTGTGTGAGTTAAATTTTTGGCAGAATTATAATTTTATATATTTTTCAGACAATAAATATTTCTGATTAAATTACAAAATAAAAATAGTTGATTTTTATAAAAATGCATTTAATCCTATTTAGAAAGATTAAATATTTAATCTTGGAATAAATAGAAAATTATTTATTTAAAGTTTATAAAAATTAAATTTACAATTATTGCTAAACCTTTCATTTAAAAAAAGTATTTAAATGGTTAAGTTACATTTTATAAATAAATAAATAAAATAATGATTATTTATTTACTTTATATTTAAACAAAGACATTTATTTATTTACACTTAACTACATTTAACACTTACAATATTTTCACAAACGATAATTATTTAATCTACTTAATTAATTATTCAAACTTAAACCTTAAACAAAATACTTCAAAAATGTTTATTTCAAAACCTTATACTTTATTCAATACTTTTAAGTACAAATCAATGGCCTTATACACAAATTCAAATTCAACTTTAAACTTAAACTTTTGTGCACACTATTGATACAATACGCATTACACACTAGGTTAACTTGTGCATTTCAAGGATCCTTATTCTATCTAGTATCTTTGTTAGCTACACCTTCAAACCAAGTGAGTATACATAGCCCCTTTTACTCTTTTACACTTTTGGGGTGGAACATGAACAATATACAACACTATTGCTTACACTTACACAAACTACACAAGTACAAATCCGCTTTACATTCATGTGTGTAATTTGAGCTTTATGCCCGAGTGCTAGTTGTGCTAAATTTTGTATGCGATTGTGTGCAATCATTAACTATTCAAGCCGACGGTTTTTAATGATAGATCTATTGAGTCTGACAAACCCACCCAGATTGGGGTGATTGATACCGACAACACAATTTTGCATGCTAGTTACAAAGGTTTGATTGTACTTGGTTACACAATAGCTGCTCCCCATAAATGCCTTATTTATCATGTTATGTATGGATTTGTTTTTCAAACTATATGCTATCTATATACAAACCTGTGTTATACTCACCAACTTTTTAGTTGACTTTATGTTATTCATGTTTCAGGTTCTAATGTGTGAGATTGATCAAGATGTGCTACACATAGGCTTGGACTTAGTTAATTTAAATAGAAGAACTCTATGTATTTCAATTTTGTTCTATCTTGGATTTGGTTTTGTTTGAATATTTGAAATGAAATTTGACAATTAATATATTTCAATTTAGTGAACCTTGTGCTCATGAACAGTCTACATGTCCCGCCCCGATGATTCCGCCATCGGTCGGGGTGTGACATTGATTTGATCAAACTTCTCGGAAGTAGCTTTGACCACTTCGAGACTTGCAAAATCCTTTTGTCCAATTTCCCCCAACAAACCGGGGTCCTACATTTCCTCCCATACAACATTTCAAATGGCGGCATGCCAACAGTTGAGTGATAGCTGTTGTTATATGAAAAATATGCCAATGGTAGATGGCTGTCCCAGCTCCCACCGAAGTCAATTATACAGGCCCGGAGCATGTCCTCCAAGGTCTGAATGGTCCTTTCCGATTGTCCATCGGTTTGGGGGTGGTACGCGGTGCTGATGTTCAGTCTAGTGCGCATTACTTCGTTGAATTTCTTCCAAAACCTTGACGTGAATCTAGTATCCCTGTCGGACATAATCGATAGCGGCATACCATGTCTGCTCACAACTTCCTTGGTAAATATTTCTTCTAGTCTTTCTGACGAAGAAGTCTCACGTATTGGCAAGAAGTGAGCACTTTTCGTCAAGCGATCTACGATCACCCAGATGGTATCATTGCCTTTAGCTGTTCGCGGTAGCTTGGTAATGAAGTCCATCGTGATCTCCTCCCACTTCCATTCTGGTATTGGTAAAGGTTGCATTTTACCGCATGGTTTCTGGTGCTCGGCCTTAACTAGGGAACACGTTAGGCACTTGTTCACGTACTCAGTCACATCATTCTTCATGCCAGGCCACCAGTATTCTTTCTTCAAGTCTTGATACATTTTGTTTGTCCCAGGGTGGATAGAATAGCGAGACTTATGGGCCTCATCGAGTCTTTTGCCTCTAAGCTCGCCAATCTTAGGTATCCACATCCGGCCAAACCTAGTTCGTACACCGTATGCATTTGCATCCAAATTTCCTTGTTGCCCTACTATTCTTTCCCATTTTATATTTCTTTCTAATAGTGCTTCATCTTGCGCCTTTGATATTTCACTCATCAAATCAGGCGGTATAATCAGCTGACATGCTTTGATTCGGATAGGTTCCGATTCTTCCTTTCTGCTTAAAGCGTCAGCCACTACGTTTGCCTTGCCTGGATGGTACAATATCTCACAATAATAGTCCTTCAGTAGCTCTAACCACCTCCTTTATCTCATGTTTAATTCCTTTTGTTCGAAAAAGTACTTCAGGCTCTTGTGATCGGAGTAAATGGTGCATTTAACTCCATATAGATAGTGCCTCCATAATTTTAATGCGAAAACGACTGCTGCTAACTCCAGATCGTGAGTTGGGTAGTTAACCTCGTGAGTCTTTAGTTGAAGCGAGGCGTAAGCAATTACCTTTCCTCCATAAGTATGCATCCTAAACCCTGACCTAAAGCGTCAGAGTAGACTACCAAGTCTTCATTTCCCTCAGGTAGCGTCAAGACTGGAGCTTGGGTTAATCGTGTCTTAAGTTCCTCAAACGCATTGTTTTGGGTTGGACACATTCGTACTTTACTTCCTTACGTGTTAGCTTTGTCAGCGGTGAGGCTATTCTCGAGAAATCCTGAATGAATCTCCGATAGTATCCTGCCAATCCCAGAAAACTTCGTATCTCTGTTGGCGTTACGGTTTCAATCTTTGTAGGATCCACCATAATGTTGTTTCGGTTTATGACATGACCTAGGAATTGGACTTCCCTAAGCCAGAACGCGCATTTGGAGAATTTTGCGTACAATTTTTCCTGCTTAAGCACCTCCAGAACCTCTTTTAGGTGGCAGTGGTGATCACCCTCTCTTTTCGAATATACCAGTATGTCGTCTATAAAAACTATCACTGATCGATCAAACATGGGTCGACATACTCTATTCATCAAGTCCATGAACTCTGCTGGTGTGTTGGTCAATCTGAAGGACATCACGAGAAACTCATAATGCCCATAACGCGTGCGAAACGCGATCTTTGGTATGTCCTCTTTTCTTACTTTCAACTGATGGTAACCCGACCTAAGATCGATCTTTGAGAACCAACTCGCACCCTGCAGTTGATCAAAAAGGTCGTCAATTCTAGGCAGTGGGTATTTGTTCTTTAGTGTCCTCTTGTTCAGTTCGCAGTAGTCAATACGCATGCTGCCGTCCTTCTTCTTTACAAATAATACTGGAGCTCCCCATGGTGAAATGCACGGTCTAATAAATCCTTTTCCTGTTAGTTCCTCTAGTTGAGACATCAATTCTTTCATTTCTGACGGAGCCAATCGGTAGGGGGCTTTGGCAAAGGGCTCAGCTCCTGGCAGTAAGTCAATCTGAAATTCTATTTCCTGATCGGGTGGTAACCCAGGTAGATCCTCAGGGAATACTTCCGGAAAGTTGCACACCACGGGTACATTCTTGAGTTCATTCATTTTCATTCTATCGTCAATAACATATGCCAGATAAGCTTCGAAACCGCGCCTCATGTAACTTTCGGCCTTGATCATCGAGATGGCGTTCGACATCGTGCAATTCCAATCCCCATAAACCGTAATTGGGCTGCCGCTTGGAGCTTTGAGGTGTATCCTCTTACGTTTACATATGATTTGAGCTTCATTGGCAGTTAGCCAATCCATACCCAATACTATATCGAATCCTCCTAAGGTGAGAAGGAACAATCTAGAAGGGAACTTATGACCCTCTATTTCTATGATGCAATCCTCTGTTACTTGAAATACTACCGAATTTTTACCAACGGTAGTTTGTACGCTAAAAGCCTTTACTATGGTGTTGATAGTGCAATCTAGTTTACGACTAAATGCATTGGATATAAAAATTTTACAAGCACCAGAGTCAAATAAAATAGTAGCATGTTCATTATTAACTACGAACGTACCTGACACAACATCAGGGTTTCCCCTTGCTTCCTCCTCAGTCAGGGCGTAGGCTCGAGTCCTTGCCTGCGACTGTTCCTTTTCCGCTTCCTTTTCCTTTCCCGAACAGGATTGCCTGGTTTTCTGCAATCCCTAGTCGGGTGTCCATATCTTCCACAACTTTGGCACTTGACGTCCTTTATGCAATCTCGGGAGTAGTGCCCCGGCCTCCCGCATTTATAGCACATGGTTGTGCCAACTAAACATTCGCCTTGGTGTTTCCTTGAGCATTTCCTACAAACTTCATACCCTTCTGCTCTAGGCTTCTTTACCTTAGCGGGGTAGTTTCCCTTTCCATTTCCTTTGAACGAGTTCTCCCATTTCCATTTCGGAGCTTCGGGAGCTGTATCCCCATTAGCATATTCGTCATAGACGATCCCCGACAGGTTGACTACCGACTCGAAGGTCGAGGGTAGGTTGGCTTTCACATGGACATGGACCCTTTGAGGTAGGCCCTTCACATAATACTTGATTGTCCGTTCTTCTGTCTCCACCAGGTGGGGTACCAGTTGAGCTAGCTCATTGAACCTAGAAGTATACTGGCGGTGCATCTTGCTGTCAGCCTTGAATTTTAGGAATTCATTTTCCACTTGATCAATTTCGTTCTGGGGACAAAACTTTTGAATTATCAGCTTCTTCAGGTCTTCCCATGTCATTCTGGCAAGAGCGTTTGGCGACTTTGTTCTCTGAATGTTCCTCCACCAACTTAGTGCCTCATTGGTGAAAGAATGAGCAACATACTTAACCGCCTGGTCCGATCGACATTCACTGATGTTGATTACAGCGTTCATCCTCTCAGTCCATTCGAACGTAGCCACTGAATCACTGTTTCCATCGAACTTGGGTAGGTCTCTGTCCTTGAAACCTTTGTAGGTACACCCACGATTGCTTGATCCCATTTTCACTTCATCCTCATCACTGTCGTACACTTTCTCTTCATGGTCTCATTTGTCCTCCTCTCTACTTTTCTTTATGCCTCAGATAGTAGATCAGGCAATACTTTCTTCAGAGTGAGTACCACTTCGCATCCCTGACCTCTAGTTCTAACTGTAAAGGCCCTTGATTGTCGTCCCTAGTTGGGGTCACTCTGTTTCGTGCACACTTTTAGTGTGTTCTGCGTGCACACTCTCTTCCTCTTCATGTCTTTGATTCAATGGAGGTCTACCGACTCGGCCAGTGCGACCGCTCCTGTTCTTCCTCTACCAGCCATAGTTCCTAGTTTCCGGATAGTTATAAAGGGAATACATCAATGCCATTCCTTCAGATCATAGTTTTAGAACAGTACGAGCAAGGTAAATTATTAACTGCAGTGACCGGTTTGTGATTACTAATTTACAATGCTTTTCGGGTTCAAAACTCTTCAAATCGGTTGTGACATTCACATCTATTTGCTCTAAGTTAAGGTATCTATTCTTATCCAAGTGCATTGACTTTAGTACTTACTTACTGTGCGGCGTTGGCATTGGTTACCCATACTGACATCCGTGCGTTGGTCCCGTAATCAGTTTGAGTCCAGACATTTTAGGGATGTCTGAATCTCTTAAACTATTGCTCTGATACCAACTTGTAAGGCCCCTTCCCGGGTAACCTCACTTGTTGGATTTACTCATAAACATAGTCGTAATTACTGAACTTAAATTTAAAACATTCGAATTCAATCATTACATAACATGACATAACATGACAGTGGAAGTCTTAACAATTAAAAACATAACATTTTCTTAACACATATACTAAAGTGGGATGCCAGTCTCGTGCCGGGTAACCTTCACGCCATCGCACGACCCTTTCTTCCGTTACCTAAAATGTATACTAAAAGTCAGCTAACGCTGGTGAGTTCTAGTTTAAAGACAATCATACATAGTATTTATCTTATCATGAGTATTATATATATATATATAATATACTTAACATTCGAGCCTTTACATATTCTTTGCTTTACTATTCTCACATAACATACATACTGAGTACATACATATGTACATACATACTTACTTGGGGGAGAACATTCATTTGGCCATAAACATAAGGGTGATCAACCCATCATACTTGTCGCGAATGTCACAAAGACATCGCAGTGAGAGCTACCGTCGTCGCCCTTTTCATAAACCGTCCGGCTCTAGAAAACCGTCCGTCGATACATAAATCCGTCCGGCAACCTTTGTCCGTCCGCTCTTAACCCGTTCTACCGTCGTAGTACAGTCATTCGCCCGTCTGCCATAGGGTATCCGTTTCCCACGTGGCTATTGTGTATTCAACCGTTCTACATGTAATAAGGCATTTGCTACGACCGTCCATGAGTACCTTTCTTATACGTCCTAGCTTGCGAAGGAACATTTTTGTCCCGGTTGCAAAATAGTCACGTGGTCGTCCGTCTACCGAAGTAGCCGTTGTCATAGAAGCATTCATAACGTTTACATACATTCATAACATGCAATATATATAATATAAAGCAAGACTTCACTTATTTACGTTATGTCATTCTTTCATTCATTTTTCATAATCATATAATCAATTTTCGTATATAGGTGTATATAGGTGTATATATATATTTGTATACCACGTATGATCACATTGACATTCATAGCATTTATTCATTTAGTGTATACACTTCAGCCCCAAAACATTTAAATTGATTTGCACAAAACATAGAAGGGGCACATAGAACTCACATGATAAGCTAATTTGGGTTGTCCTAAACAAGGGTCCAACAACGTCACTTCTGATCTGAATTAGGTAGTTAATTACACATCAGACCCAATCCCGACTCTAACGGTTTAATCATTCTAAACATACTGACTTTACTTAACCAGCCTGTTGCTTGCGCACTTAGTAAGTGCGCAGGGCCTTGCTCATTACGTACTTGACAAGTGCGTAGAGCATTCTTCTTGCGTACTTGGTAAGTACGCAGGATCTTCCTCCTGCATACTAGGATCTTCCTCCTGCGGACTTGGTAAGTACGCAGGACGTCCTTCTTGTGTACTTGATAAGTACGCAATACCTGTTTCCTGGACAAAAATCCAAAATTCTTGCATGCTAACCCGATCATGCCAATCTTACAATTTTCTTTGATCAAAACGTGCGGTTTTCATTCTAGATGCTAGTTCTAAGCTTATTATCAGGTTTCATCCATAAAAATGTCTCATATTTATCTAAAACCCGAGAAACCTCAAAACGAACAAAAACTCAGATTATGGTCGAATCGTTACCTAGATTGGAATTCTGATTCCGAGGTTTTGCTCACGAGCTCAGTAGTAACGTGCTCCTTCAATCTCGTGTCGATCCGTCGACTTTCTCTCTATAGACCCGAGCTTCCCTTTCTCTCTCTAGAGTGATGAAATGAGGTTGAAATGGCGAGGTGGGTTGTCTTGCCCCTTATATACCTGGGCTTCCATCGGCCCGTTGGAGCCGAGCCCAAGCCCATCCGTTTTTCTTTTGTTTTATGACGATTAAGTCTCTATCGTTTTATTATTTACTTATTTATTATTTTTGGGATGTTACAATACTTTTGTTCATTAAGTTCTTTTTACTTAAAATGTGAAGTGTTTGAAAAATCTTGTTCATTTAAAACATGGTTAGATTGTGAAAGCTCTTGTTGTTCTAAAAGTTTTCTCAATCTTATGTTTCTCGTCCGTCTTTGAGGTCTAGAAAGCCTAACCTCATATTTTGAATTACTCTTTGGTGTATCATGAGGTTTAGTCACATTTGGGTTACACATAAGGCATACCAGGAGTTCTTACCTTTTCTGGAGTAACATGTCGGTTACCTTTGGCATTGTGAGGACAATCAATCCGTATGTGACCCACAAGACCACAGTAAAAGCAAGATCTCTTCTCACGATAATCTCTCATATATGGAATCTTCACACGCTAAGATGCACTTGAAGAAGATTCTCCTACATGTACTTCTTTTGGAGTTTGAGAATGAACAAACTTTTTTTGAACAGGTTTTGATTCAGGCTTCACCTTCTCAAGAACTACATGTTTCTTCCCTTTATTTTTGTAAGGATAATTCACCACAATGTGACCCATCTCATTACAATGAAAGCATGTACGCATGTCTTTTAATCTCTGACATATGGAACTCTCCTTGAGTTTGAAGAACTTCTAAATGAATAATTTCTAGATGAATTAGATTCAACCTTTGGTTCCTCAACTTTAATATCTTGCGGTATCCCCTCTACCTTAGCTTCAACAAAATATTCATCATCACTCTCATCAGAATACATCATATCTTCACCTGTGACTGGATTCACATTCAACACAGTCTTAGGATCTAAATCCTCATCTGTTATAATCTCGGGTGCAACAGAATAATTCCCATTGAATGGTGGAGGAACATAACCAATAACATTAGTTCCCTTCCCGTCTAATCACCTCAGCTTTAGACTTAGCAAGTTCCTTATCCTTCTCAGCAAGATCAGTATTTCTTTTCTCAATTTCTGTAAAGGCCATATCCAGGTGATATGCCTGCTATTTGATCTTCAAGGTCAGGGAATTTATATTCCTCTTCAGTGATTCAATCCTTTCAACACACATATTCTCGTTATCTTTTAATTTCTGATTTACCGTGTGCATCGATTTCTTATCACAAATGAGGTTTACGTTGTCATCCATAACCTTCATCAGTTTATCCTTCACTGAAGCACAGTTTGAACAAAAGTTTCCGAATTAGAAACTACCTCAACTTTTACTTATAAAGAAGATGCACCTGGAGCCATGAATACGTCATCATCGGCTTCACTCTTTTTGTCAACAATGACAAGCTCTGCATCAATTTCTGATTCACTCAGATCATCTTCAACTGTCTGGAAACTAACTTCAGTCTCTGCATAACTCTCGGTAGACTGAGTGCTATCACCAAAACTAACACTCTCACTATCACTTAAATCGGCAGAAGAAACACTTTCAGAATCATTCTTCTTCTCCAATACTTCTTCTTTGATCAAGACCACAAACGCTTGAGTATTAACTTCACCCTTCTTCTTCAATGCTTCCCATAGATCTCTTGAAGTTGGACACTTCCCGAGGACTATGAAAGATTTCTTTTGGTAAAGACATCGTTAAAGTTTCACGCGTCTTCATCTCTCGATCAAACATCTGCTTTTCTGTTTTAGTAAGAGTTGACACTGGTTTAGGAACATCATTACATCCCATATAGTCATATCTAGGATGCACATATCCTTGAAATATGGGTGTCCAAAAATTTTCATCAATTTCTAATACGAACTGTTCGAACCGGACTTTCTGGCAACTGTAATCTGATATGCACAAAAGCCTCGGTGACATAGTTCCAATCTCATTACCATCATAAGAATTTGACATTTTGAATTTTTTGCGAAAATATCCGGAAAAAAATTTTCCCCACAAAATACTCTTTTTTAGAAATTTCAAAAATTCAAATTTTCAAAAATGATTCAAAACAAGCATATAAACTTTCCCTAAAAAATTTGGACAAGAACAATTTTCCTGCCAAAATACTTTTTTCACAATTTTCACAAGATAAGTTCGCCTGAAACTAGTTCGCCATAAACTGCCTGAGCGAACTTAGTAAATTCGCCTGAACTGAGCTGAGTGAACTTGGTAAGTTCGCCTGTAACTGAATCAGCAAGTTCGCCTGGTTCAGCATCAAGAACTCAGGAAGATGAACTCTTCAACCAAAACATCAACGAAAAATTCCGAAAATCATCATAACTTGTTGAATTGATGGAATTTGATGAAATTGAACCGTAGGATTGAGTATAATATGATATAGAACACTTCTAATGGATCAATTTCTCCAAAAAACCTCCAATTTGATGAATTCAGCCCCAAAATTCTTTCAAGAACTTGAAAACTCCATGAACATGAAAATTTTGCAAAAGTCAACCAATTTGTTGTCAAATCATACACAAATCGTCACAAATCAATCATAAATCACGAGCAATGGATCTAATACCACTTGTAGGTCTACATGACTCTCCTATAGATCGTACTCGAGACATGACGTATCAATAACACGGAGTGCGGAATCCACCGTATCACTGATTGTGTATACGAGATGACAGAAACAATAATAATCACACAATGTAAATAATCTTCTCCTTTGTATTTCACCAAATCACAGAGTTTACAGAACTTGAAACTAGAACATTCAAAGCATTAAATTCAAAGTTAGAACCATGCGGAAACAATAGCCCCAATCTTTGTTTTCCTTTCAGATAACAAAAGATCCTTTTGACTGCTATCAAATGAGATTCTTTGGTTTTGCTTGAAATCTGGAACAACAAACTATCAAGGCATTATCAATTTTTTAAATAGGTCCAGACTGCATTTGGCACTATTAGCAAATCACTACATCTGCTTGCCTTACATTCAATAATTTTAGGATATTGTTCATCAAGATACAGACGTTGATCCACATGTGTTGAGAGCTACCGTGAATAATACTGATGTGGCTATTTCTGTGGATACTACTAGAGCTGCTCTTGCTCTTGGAGGTGGCAATGATGATCCTATTAGTCTGCCTGGAACCTTGATTATGGGATGTTTCCAAAGGATGGGTTACAGAGGAAGACAGAATGACACTCAAGGAAGAAAAGGTGGTCTTGTTGGTGAGTGGAGGTACTTTACGCATGTTATCATCCGGTGCTTGTCACCAAGAAATTCTGGAACTGATGGATTGAAATAGTGTTTACAAGCTACAATGGTTGCTCAAACTCTGAACAAGCGTTTCAAGTTTGCTTTATACATCTACAGAGTGCTTGTAATGCAAATCACTCCACTTGAAGGTCAAGGTTTCCTCATGTATCCTCGGTTTATCCAAATGATTTTGAATCATCTGATTCCTAATCTTGCACAGCATCCACAACGTCTTACATTGACTCCAATGACCAAAAGGATCTTTACATATTGTACTAAATGAAGCAACAGAATGCTGCTTTGATTCTCGTTCCTACTCCATTGTTTTGTCACATTATCAACCCTGATTATGTTGAACCTCCAAACAACAATTGGTTTCATCCCGAGGAGTTGGTTCAGGCGCAAGATCATAAACAACCACAATCACAACAACAAGTTCAGGTTCAACAACAAGAGACTGCACAAGTTCAAGTACAAGAAAATGTTCATGATGATGTTAATGGCCAGGTTCCAGATGCTCATCAAGATGATGTTCAAGTTTATGATGATGTTAATCCGGAAATGGGAATGAATATGGAAGATATTCATGATAATGTTGTTCATTCTCCGGAAGATCAAGCAGAGGGTCAGGTTGCTGAGACAAGTTCTAGTTCTTTTGAGATCCCTACTGCTTCTGATGATGATGATTCTGGTAGCTCAAAGGACTTTACCTCTAATCATTACATTAGGTTAGCTCAATTGCATCGGGCTAATGCTGGAAAGAGAATTAAGTCTATGAGTCAGAAAGGCATGAAAAGGTCAACGAGAAAGTCTGCTTGGGGTCCTCCTCCTGGTGTGACTCTCGGTAAAAGAACATTACGTGATGATTCTTCTTATTCTGATGAGGATTTTGTTCCTACTCCTAAATCTCAAAAGCTTATGGCTGCTTCCATTGCTGTTGCTTCATATCAGGTTGATGATGCTGCTTTTGTAGATTCTCTGCTGGTTACTCCACAACCTTCTTTACATGCTTCACATGTTGTGACTCCAGTTCCTAATGTTCCTTCTTCATCTACTGCTGGTCCTTCCATTAAGACTGATTCCGAAAGGATTGCTTATTGTGAATCCCAGGTGTTAAGGTTGCAGGTTCAAGTTGATAATTTGGTAGCTACTGATTCTAAGAGAGAGTTGGTTCTTCAAGATCAATCTAAACAATTTCTAAGATGAAACTTTTAATCTCTAAGCTTGTAGAGCGTCTTGACGCTCAGGGGAGATAAGGCTGAAGGATGTATGTCATAATGTTGAGATTCAAAGAAAAGATGATGGTGGCAATGATCCCAGTGGTAGTATTAAAGGTGATCGTCAATACGCTGACGTGATTCCTATATCTAGTGTTCAGGGGGAGTCAACTCAGCATATTGAAGGAGAGAAAGAAGGAAAGGAAGCTGAGGCTAGTGACGACATTCTATTGCTTGAGTTCTTTCAAAATGATTCTGATATTGATGATGAAGCTGAAAAGATTGAATGTCTAGACGATATTGATGAATTATTTGATGATCTAGATGATGAAGCATTGGATACTGAGGTTGAAGAAGGAGAGATTGTTGAGGTAGAGATTGAGAAAAGTAATGTTGATATTACTTATGAGGGTTGTGATGGTCTGAATGTACCCGATAACTTCATCCAAGATGATGTTATTCCTGAATTTTCTAATTAAGGGATAACTGATTTTGTGGACTCTGCTGAAGATGCGTCCAAGCCTGATGATTCTGCTCAATCCAATATTGATATTGAAACTACGCATTCCATGCCATCTGAAGAACCAGTGATGTATAGAGATACTGGTATGACAAAGGAGCAGTGGAGAGAGGCAGTGGAAAAAGGTCTTACCTAATTCTCCTTTACTACCTACTCAGAAAGAAAGATATGTAAACAAAGAGAGGTGTATTGGAAGAATTATAAGTTGGTTTTATGATGAGGAGGTGAAATTGTTTGCTTTGAAGAGATCAGATGGTGTTCAGTATTTGAAACCAAGGATCAAGTATTTCAATACCTTACCAAGGTGTGAAATGAATGGTCTAGCTACTAAACCACTGATAAACAGATCTAAGTTTGGATTAGCTTATGTAATTTCAAAACTGATAAACAAAGAAGGAGGATCTGGTGATTATCAAAAGCTGAAACCTCAAAAAGGAAAGAGAATAAAGATTGCTGATCCCAGTACTGGTGTGATAACTTGGAAATATAAGTTTAAACCAGTGAGAGTTGTTAAAAAGATTCCGTTAAGGAAAATACCATAGGATTTTCTTGGAAACATGAAGTGGTGGTATGTAGATGTGAATACTGGGAAGCAAGAGTTGAAGATAAAGAGAATAACGTCATAGTTAGCTTCTATGATGCTATGAACCTTATAAATTTCTCAAAGACAGACCAGCGAACTCTAAAGAAGAATGAAATTATGTTTACAAAGGAATGGAGAGAGTAGGGGCTACAGTATAAGAGAGTGTTGGAAATATGCTACAAGTATGGAGTGTATGCAGGAAGCAAGCTACCTGAGAATTGGAAGAGCTCATCAAGAAGACTACAGATAGAAGATCAAGCTATTGTCAAGGGGGAGTCTGTTAGGACATAGATGTGTGACAAAAGCTTGTAATAGTTTAGATCTATATGTATATATGTTTTGTAATGTTTTGATTTGTCTAAGTGTTGTAAGTTCTGCTAGGCGAACTTACTAAGTTCGCCTATAGCAGAACAAAGTCTACGTATAGAGTTTACATGTTCAATTTTTGTAATGATTTGAACGTTCTAGTTCCAAGTTCTGTAAACTCTGTGATTTGGTGAAATACAAAGGAGAAGATTATTTACATTGTGTGATTGTTACTGTTTCTATCATCTCGTATACACAATCAGTGATACGGTGGATTCCGCACTCCGTGTTATTGATACGTCACGTCTCGAGTACGATCTATAGGAGAGTCATGTGGACCTACACTTATCATAAAAAATGGGTCAAATTTGAGAGACCAAAGATGCATAATATGGGAAAGTATGTAACACATCAACAAAATAACGAACCTTTTTATCATAAAATCAACAAAATTTGTCAAAATGTTAATCACTTTCTAAAAGGAACATGTTGGTGGAAAATCAGAACTTATAAAAACCCTAAAACTGTTGTCCTACCAAGTTGAAAAAGACTTGGGTTCCAGTTTCTCTATAAATTAACTTGTGCATGACAGGGGCTTCCCATGAGGACTATTGACAATTCTTGGCATGTTGATAGTGGGTGCTCTCGTCACATGACCGGGCTAAAAGATCTGCTTACTGACTTTAGAATTATCGATGGGGGATACATCGCCTTTGCTGGTGATGAAAAGGGAGGAAAGATAACCAGACAAGGAACCGTCTGCAATGGAACTCTCACCTTGGAGAAAGCCAATCTCATTCCAGAACTTTGCTATAATCTCATGAGTGTATCACAAGTGTGTGATAAACAGCTATCTGTGTTGTACAACAAATCCGAATGCTTATTTCTCAAACTAGGATTTATTATTCCAGAAGATCTAATCCTGCTTAGGACTCCAAGAAGAAACAACACCTACATCGTTGACATGAATGGTCCAGAAAATAAGGCCTCCATGGCTTGTTTACTATCAAAAGCTTCTGGCTCAGAATCATTGCTCTGGTATCATCGTCTTGGCCATG
This sequence comes from Smallanthus sonchifolius, assembly GCA_023525975.1. NCBI lineage: Eukaryota > Viridiplantae > Streptophyta > Magnoliopsida > Asterales > Asteraceae > Smallanthus > Smallanthus sonchifolius. Next base: position 27,769,786 of record CM042043.1, read on the forward strand.
TGAATTTTAAAAACATAAACCGTCTAGTAAAAAAAGATCTTGTGAGAAGTTTACCCTCCAAGGACTTCAACTTTTCTGAAAAATGCATGGCATGTGCTAAAGCCAAACAGCACAAAAAGACGCATAAGTCCAAAGCAGTGAATTCAATATATGACCCTCTTCAATTACTTCATATAGATCTTTTTGGTCCAGTCAGTATTAAAAGCATCTCTAAAAACTCTTATTGTTTGGTTGTGACAGATGATTTCTCTAGGTATTCATGGGTTAATTTCCTTGCAACCAAAGATGAAACTGCTAAAGTATTGAAGAGTCTGATTCTGAAGATTGAGAAAATCTGCCAGAACCTGGTGATTTCTATCAGAAGCGACAATGGCACTGAGTTCAAAAACCATGTCTTGAATGAGTTCTGCGAAAGCAAAGGGATTTCTCGACAATTAAGTGCTGCTAGAACTCCACAACAAAACGGTGTTGCAGAAAGAAAGAATCGAACATTAGTCGAAGTTGCTAGAACAATGCTAATAGATTCAAAGCTTCCAATCATCTTTTCGGCTGAAGCAGTAAGGTAGGTCCCTCCGGGTGGGTGTGCTGGATCGAAAACGTGTGAGAATGTAGCATGGTAATCAGGTGCGGAATGCCTGTTTACTAAGTGGAACAATATCTGAATGAAAGCAAAGTAATCAACACAAAAATGTACTTATAAATACACGGTCTATTGATAGCGTGGTGTTTCAAACAAGTACAAACACAAATAGAAAGACTTCTGGACTGATACAATACTGACTTGTGCGTACTTGTGTGGGCGGTTACATATGTGTCACAAATGAAACAAATCCTGCTATTTATAGACTTGGTCCATGCGTACTTAGCAAGTACGCATGACCAACCTTCATGCGTACTTGTCTAAGTACGCATGACCATTTGTACATGACAAATATGCAGGAATAAGTTCCATGCGTATTTGTTTAGTACAAATCAAAATCATACAAGTTCAAATACAATCACGACATACTACAACTCGATAATCAAAATACAACAAGTACTAATACATACAAGACTGAAATAAATAACAAACAAAAGCTTGAGCTCGATCCAGAGTGTCTATCACAAAAACGTGTATCAACCAGTAAACACTGCCAATTATGTCCTGAATCTTGCTCTTGGGTAAAAGCTCATAACAAAACTGCTTATGAGTTGTTTCATGGACGAAAGCCCATGATTGAATTCTTTCGAGCCTTTGGATGTTCATGCACTCTACTCAACACAGCTGAGAATCTTGCAAAGTTCGAAGCAGTTGGTGACAAGTGCTATTTTCTAGGATACTCGTCATCTCAAAAGGCCTACCGTGTTTACAACAAAAGAACAAAGATCGTGTAGGAATCCTATTACGTTGATTGGCAAGAAAATAATACCACAAATACAGGAACTGGTCCCGACTCGTTATATGATGCTGATATTGTCTTTGTTGATGCATGTTCTATGACAGGCACTCTGGATCGAGCTAAAGCTTTTGTTATTATCTATTTCAGTCTGGTATGTATTTAGTACTTGTTGTATTTTGTTTATCGAGTTGTAATATGTCATGTTTATATCTAAACTTGTATTATTTTGATATTATACTAAACAAATACGCAAGGATGTGTTCCTGCGTATTTGCCAAGTACAATGGTCATGCGTACTTGCTAAGTACGCATGGACCAAGTCAATAAATAGCATAGTTTGTTTCATTTTGAACACAAATGTAATTCCACACATAAGAACGCACAGATCAGTTTCGTATCATTCCAGAAGTCTTTCCATTTGTATATGTACTTGTTTGAACACTATGATATCAATAGACCATGTATTTATTAGTACATCCTTGTGTTGACTGTCATACTTTCATTCATACATTGTTCCAACTAGTCACGGGCATTCCGCACCCGGTCCGACTAGTCACACACTTTTTGATCCGACACACCCACCCGGAGGGACCTACAGTCTTCAATAATTTCATCCCTCCTGCACCACTCATTCCTGAGCCATCTACTTCTAATGTATCACCATTCATTCCATCCATCCAAGTAGAAGATGAATTTCTGCCATTTTTAACAAGAATCACACCCATTGTTGCGGATCCATTGAATGATTCTATCAGCAGTACAGTAACCTCTTCTCATTCTGGAGATTCTGCTACTAATGCTGTAAATACTTCTGGTGATGTCAGTTCTAGTATAACAGTAACTGTAAATTCAAACGTTAACCAGAACTTGGCAAATAATCCATCTGTCCATTCTGACAGTGATTCTGATAATAATAATGAGCAAAATGAAAATATAGCCAATCTTCTTGCTCAAGTTGATGTCATTGATGGGCCATCTTTCAAAACGTTAACTAATCATCTGTTGGAGAATGTGATTGGACCAATCACTGAAGGTGTCCGAACTAGAAGTTACTCCACTCCCTATAATACAACTCTTTGAGTGTGTTTTCTGTCACAAGATGTCCCTAAGAGTATCTCTATGGCCCTGAAGGACTCAAGCTGGATTGATGCAATGTAGGAAGAACTGGCTCAATTTCGGAAATAGAAATTTTGGGATTTGGTTGATCTACCAAAGAATAAATATCCCATTGGTACTCATTGGGTCTTCAGAAATAAGACTGATGAAAGAAATGTGGTCATCATGAATAAGGCCTGACTGGTTGTACAAGGGTTTGCTCAAGAAGAAGGAATAAATTATGAAGAAGTCTTTGCTCCCGTGGCTCGTTTGGAAGCAATAAGAATTTTCCTGGCTTATGCATGTTACAATAATTTTAAGGTCTATCAAATGGACGTAAAAAGTGCATTCTTATATGGGAAGGTTAAGGAGGAAGTTTATGTGTGTCAACCTCCGGGGTTCGAAGATCCAGATTATCCGAGTCGAGTCTACAAATTAGACAAAGCTCTGTACGGACATCATCAAGCTCCAAGAGCTTGGTATGATACACTATCGTCTTATCTTCTACAGAATGACTTTGTACGGGGGAAAATTGATATGAGTTTATTCAAACGAAGAATTGGAAAGGATATTATGCTTGTGCAGATTTATGTTGACGACATCATTTTCGATTCAACCAACGAGAAGCTGTGTCGAGACTTTGAGGACGTTATGAAAGCTAAATTTGAAATGAGTAAAATGGGTGAGCTCACATTCTTTCTTAGATTGGAAGTCAAACAGTCACATGATGGAACACTAATTCATCAAGCTAAGTATATCCAAGATATGCTCAAGAAGTTCCAGATGACTGATTCCAAAGCAAACTCGTTGACAGACATTATTATCATTCTATGATTGGTTCTTTGTTGTATCTCACCACTAGCCGACCGGATATCATGTTTGATGTTTGCTATTGTGCCCATTATCAGACAAATCCCAAAGAATCCCATGAATCTGCTGTTAAAAGAATCTTCCGCTACCTGAAAGGCTATCCCAAGTTAGGGCTCTGGTATCCCAAAGCCAGTAGTTTTGATTTGATTTCCTACTCTGATAGTGATCATGGTGGATGTCAACTTGACAGAAAGTCTGTATCAGGTGGATGTCAATACTTGGGACACTGTCTAGTGTCATGGCAATGCAAGAAACTAACTTCAGTCTCCATTTCTTCTGCAGAAGCTGAATATATTGCTGCTTCTAGTTGCTGCTCTCAAATCCTATGGATTCAGCATCAAATAATGGATTATGGTATCAACTTGAAGCAGACTCCAATGCTCATTGACAATGAAGCTTGTCTAAAAATAGTGAAAAACCCGGTCTATCATTCAAGAACAAAGCACATAGACGTGCGGGTTCATGCCATTCGAGATGCATTTGAAATGGAATACATTCAAGTCCTTCCTGTGATCACAAATGATTAGAAAGCTGATATCTTCACGAAATCATTTAACAAATCCAAGTTTGTTGATCTTGTGCAGAAATTGGGTTTGTTGAACTTTGAGTAACATCTTCTATCTCTCCTACATAGTGTATATAGCTTTCATTCATTCTCTTTTCAAAATCCAAAAATATTTTCTTGGCCAAAACATTTTGAGAATCAGGCTATAAAAATATTAATACAGAAAATTTCATCTAAAAAGGGTAGTTTATGAATAAAATTTTCGGGGGAAAGTATTTATGATAGAAAAGAGAAAAGGAAATATTATGAAAAAGAAAAAGAAAAATGATTACATTCTATCTATCCTTGCACAACTGTTCTAGTGGGAAATGATAGTTAAACTGACAAAACTTGGTCTCTATCTGAAATAGATCTTAAAGGAGGAAGCGGTTATGCTGAAGGACATGTTGATAGGCTCAGCACTCAAACAATTAGACTACAACTCAGTGACAAAAGATAATGATTGTTAAAAAGTGGATACCCACCTTGTCTAGGTCTGCACATAACCATAGTCCCATCACAAAGGGGTTGAGAGTGTATATATATATATATATATATATATATATATATATATATATATGTATGTATATATATACACTAAAAAGAAAAGCAAAAATACAAAAAGACACACAATGACGTGCATTAGGAAATAAAAGACGTGCAATGACATGCAAATCTAAGCAAAAGACATCAATGAAGTGCATTTTAGTACTAGTTTGTCTATCTTGAGCTTAAAGACACGCAATGTCAGTGACGTGCATTAGGATCAACATGAAAACACAAAAAGATACATAATGTTAGTGTGTACATACATGTATATACCTATTTTCTTCTTTGGGTTTCAACCCGTGCTAGTTATGCTCTTTTAGATAAGTTAGGATTCTCAATGATTAACATCTCTGATTATGTGGTGGCATAGACCTGAAGCTCTCATCATCATACTCAAAAGACCATGAGGATGGGTAGGTTATACCAGGACAAGTGTGGGGAACACTGACTTCAGCTTAACTCTACCAAAACATGATAAAAGCTCGCTAGTTGTATGTTGAAAGAACGATGCATGGGTTTCAAGGGACAAAAATATCAACAGTCGTTCGTAGGCCGTGGACATCCAAATGTAACAAAAAATGTCTTGAGGACAAGCCTTGTTGGTATGATTCCACAAAAACATGTTTGCATTTCTTTATATCAATAAATTGCCTATATCCTAGTCTCCGGATCTTATGCGTGCTTTAAAAGGTATTATATTTGATTAAAATATCCTTTCAAATCCTCTGATTAAAAAATTAAGCTCGAGAATTGATTTGTTTTGGCCAAAATTTTTAAATTATGTGAATTTATATGAAATAGCGACTCTTGGGCCGACTCTCCAAGAGTCGGCCTCCTTAAAAATTTACTGTGTATATAAGGGTCAAAAAGGGGGAGAAATAATTTTTACAAAACCCTAGTTTTACTATCTCTTCTCCGGCGAAAAACTCGGTCACTAGCCATTTTTTTCCGACAAAGTACTTTTAAGTGATTCGTGCATCAATCCAAGGTAACTTTATGATTGCTTTCATGATTATCTACAGTTTTTGAGTGTCTAAATCATGATTTCTTCACCAAAATGATGTCTTTAATCGACTTTTAAGACAAATGTGTGAGTGACTATTTATCTTCTTGCAAATCGATTGTCTAGTCAAAAGATTGTCAGAGTCGGCTGAAATTAGCCGATTCTCTTCTACCGGTTGAAATGCATCTCCTTGAATGCAAGTTCAAAAAAAATCGCTCCGATTATCGGATCGATTCTCCTGAATCATCACACAAAGGAACCTTCGACCTCATTATAAGCCGAGCCGACTGTCGCCCTTATTAACAGCCGACTCTTCCTCAATCAGGGAAAACCCTTCTCCCTGACTCAGCCGACTCTATGTATTTGGTCTACACTCTCTGATCGACACTCTATGGGCGACTGTTAGTAAAAGATCGATTCTCTGAGCGTCTATCTCTACAACCGACTCACAACAATCATCGACTCTCTGAGCGACTCTCATCGGGAATCTCACACTTTGATCGACTCTTTGAGCGACTGTCACACTTTGAATCAACTCTCTCACTTTCTCAATGAATTGTCTATTATTTTATTTTAATCTCATTCTAATTTGTTAATATGTTTATATGCAGAAAAATCATGGACGATAATCATCTTGCAAGTGATAACAGGCACAACATGGCAATTCTATTTCCCGAACCCATTCCCGATGAATTTAAAGATGTTGTAAGATGGATATGTCGTAGTAAAATTGCATACGCTATTACTTGGAATGAAGCTGTCAATAGAGATCTGATTGAAGAGTTCTGGATCAATGCTGAGTACAAAGTTCATGCTATCACAAAGAGGGGACACGTAAGATCAATTGTTCACGGAAAAGAAGTAATTATCCACGAAAGTATAGTCAGAAATGCTCTACAACTCAGTGATGAACGACAAGACCCTAAAGCTATCAATGAAGATGAAGCAAGAACCAGATTTGTTCAAGAACTGGGGTATGAAGGACCATTAAGGAAGAATGAAATTCAAAAGAGATTTTTATCAAGAGACTAGAAAATCATTATGTATGTGTTTATACATTCTCTGTCCCACAGAAAAGGAGGGTATGACGCCTTAAGTGTCTATTGGTGTGATATTATGCTAAAGATCTGTGGTGAAGAAAAATTCAATCTATCTCATCACATATTCAAACAAATTATCAGTCGAGCACAAGACAACAAGTGGTTGCTCTACCCTCGGTTCATTCAAATGATTCTCAATTATCTTCTAGAGGACTTGCCATCAAGTGGTCGTCCCATGACCTTCGCCAAAGTGGAATCACGGATCTATACTGATGTATTAAGGACATATGAAAAATTCTCCACGAAATGGACTCCTATGTTTGACAACATGTACAGAGAAGAACGACTACTGACAATCAAAGTTGTTGATGTGTTAGAATTTACACATATTTTTGGCACAAAAATTCGCTCATTTCACGATCAAATCTTGGTTATTTTCAATGTTTAGACACTTATTTGCTTCATTTGAAGTTTTATAGGTTTTTGTGAAGCTTGTTGAACAAACATGGGAATTCAGGGAAAAAGATGAAGTTTTTAGGTTTTCTGAAGTAGAGGCACGGTCGTGCCCCCTACCTGGTATGGCTGCGCCAAGCCCAGAAGCCCTAGGCACGGTCGCGCCCCGCATCTGGCACGACAGCGCCAAGCCTTTTCAATCTATATCATCACATATTCAAACAAATTATCAGTCGAGCACAAGACAACAAGTGGTTGCTCTACCCTCGGTTCATTCAAATGATTCTCAATTATCTTCTAGAGGACTTGCCATCAAGTGGTCGTCCCATGACTTTCACCAAAGTGGAATCACGGATCTATACTGATGTCTTAAGGACATATTAAAAATTCTCCAGGAAATGGACTCCTATGTTTGACAACATGTACAGAGAAGAATGACTACTGACAATCAAAGTTGCTGATGTGTTAGAATTTACACATCTTTTTGGCACAAAACTTCGCTCATTTCACGATCAAATCTTGGTTATTTTCAATGTTTAGACACTTATTTGCTTCATTTGAAGTTTTGTAGGTTTTTGTGAAGCTTGTTGAACAAACATGGGAATTCAGGGAAAAAGATGAAGTTTTTAGGTTTTCTGAAGTAGAGGCACGGTCGTGTCCCCTACCTGGCATGGCCGCGCCAAGCCCAGAAGCCCAAGGCACGGTCGCGCCCCGCATCTGGCACGACAGCACCAAGCCTTTTCACCGAGCACAACCGTGCTTAGACTCCCCACGGCCGCGTGTCAACCCGTGAGTCTAAAGAGTCATACTTCCTTGATCAGTGGGACCCAATAGAAGCTCCGGATCGGTCAACCATCTGTCCCATGACCGTGCCTTGCTTTTGGCATGGTCGCGCCCAAGTGACAGGCACGGTCATGCCTTCTCCCCTGGAATGGGCGTGCCTTCCTATTTCTATAAAAGCAGAACTTATTCTCTCCTTCAGACATTCAACAAACAGAAAGAAAAACCCATTGTTCCAGCTCGAATCACCCTTGTTCCAGCCACATTTCAAGCTTCTTGGAGGGAAGACAACATCAAGAGGATCACCATATATCAACAATAACATCTAGGCTTGGAGGAGTGGTTTGATTCTTGTTTTCAAACCATGTTTCTTGCTATTTTTCCTTGCTTAGTTGTAATTCTTGTGCTCATGATGAGCTAAAACTCTTGTTCACTTTGGTTTAGATGAAGTTTAGATACATTTGACAACATTCATGGATTATTGGCAATTATTTTGTTAATGTTATGCCAACCGTATGATTATTCTTCAATGAAATTATGTATTCGAGTATTTTGAGTTGTTTACAAGACTTGTATTTTTGTATGCCACATTATGTTGGAAAACTTGTGGTTTATGCTTGTATTCATGGATTGGTGTATGTATTTATGATAGTTTATGTCATTTAACTAGGAATGCTGAATGAAGTCTTGTTTTTGAGTCATTATATTTGTATGTGTATCCTTATGCTTATGTTTGGAAAGACAAAGTATTTGTTATGATGTTTCATGCTTAGTTTTATGTTTATCTAGGAATTGTTGACACATTCTCCTAATTTATATAATCTTTGTATGAACATTGTATGTTGAAGAAATGTATATTGTTGTCTAGTTTAATCAACTTGAGGTGGGTAGTGTGTTGTTCATATTATCTTTCCAACTAGTTGTTGGATTAGTGTACCTTAATCGGAAGCTAGTTCAATTTTTATAAACGTTAGCATGAGTGTTAAACACGTAAGCTTCATTGTATAACTTTAGGTGGTTGGATTGTGCAATTCATGTTAGCTTTTCGAATGGTTATTTGATTAGATATATTTGATGAGAATTTAGTCAATTTATGTTTCGTGTATTTGCCATGTTTCTATGAGTGTATTGAATGTATTCTAGATGGATTTGACACCGAAGTGATATTTTCTCCTTGATTGTTTAATCTGTGATCTTAGTCTAGTTTTATATATTTGCATGTTAGTTAATTGAACCAAACACTTAAAAATATCTTTTTACCATCACTTGATTGAATCTTGGTTCCGGTTTATTATCGCATCCCACCATGTCCACGGATTGATATCCGGTTCTTACCGTTACTATATTGCTATCCGACGGGTACACTTACCCGACGTGTGTGTGATTAGTCTTTGGTGAAAACCCTTTTTAAAACTAAAATTCTGTGAAAAATCTTTATAAAAATACATATAGTTTACACACATCAGCTGCCGTTAAAGCCATCAAAGAAAAGAAAGATGAAAGGGATAGGAAGAACGAGAAAGCAAAAGCAAGTGAAAAGAAAAGAAAAGGTGAGAAAGAAAAGGAACCATCAGGTGATGATGAAGAAAGTATCAAGAAGAGAGAGTCTAAAGGAAAGGCAATCGACCCAGAAGCTGGAATGAAAAAGAAACATAAACCTATCGGTGATGAAGAGGGGTTTATGAGATCAGCTAGAGACAGTTACAATCGTCAGCAAAGAAATCCCTCAAGGCTTACCACCCCTCCTCCCATTGGTATTTCTGAAGAAGACATTGAAGCAAATAGACTAGCTTGTGCCGCTTTTGAAGCTGAAGGACATCCTCCGTCCCAGCCAATAGAAGGCACATCAGGAACAAGACACTCACCACCACCACAATCTGAAGAAATTCCTTCTGTCAACTCTCCTAAGAGATTGAAATTAATGGAAAAAATAAAATCAAAGCCATCAGAAAATGTGTTCCTCCTCCCGTCAAAGAAACTCTCGACCCTGAATTAATTAAACATGTTAATATCGAAGCCACCAAATTGCTAAGATGGATGAATGATCAAATTGAGTCATCTAAATCAAGAGAAGATGACAGAGATCATGAAATTGAAGAACTAAGAATACATTTGATAAGTTGAAGTTTCAATTAAATAACCAAGTCTCTCTTAACCGAAAGATTCAAATCAATATGAATGACATGTGCAAAGCTTTTCTAACATTAAGAAGAGGGAACCGCACCCTGATTTCTGAAGTTAGCAGATTAAGAGAACGGGTAAATGAAGATCCCCTTGACTATGATGATGTCTTTGACCCATCCATCTTTGACGAATCAGTTATTTTTGTCTGAATGAAGACGATGAGAACAAAGAAAAGGATGATAAATCATTGGATCAAGAGCCAAGCAAAGTAATTCAAGAGAAAAGAACTGATGATAAAGATGATGAAGGCAACAATGATGGCTCAAGATTAGGAGGTACACGATCTGGTATACATGTGATTCAAACCACTAATGATGAAAGCAAACTGGATGATAAACATGATGATGGTTCAAATAATCCTGAGTCAGAAGGAAGCAAAGAGGATGAGACGATAGTTGAATATATAGAAGAAATGCCTAAAGAATTTATTGAAGAAGGAGAAAAGGAACATACTTCATATGAAACTGTGTTTGGAGAATCAATTAATATGACAGACGATGAGCCGCTTAACAAGCCGAATTGGTTCAAAGCTCCAAAGCCAATCCCTTGTCCTCTCCATCAAAACATTGAAGTAAACCGTAAAGCATCTGACCAAAAGATTATTTCATGGGCATATGATGGATTAAAGAAAATGTTCGTTATTAAGAGAAGGATGGGAGAGATTCAATACTTTCAAAATGAACATGATCTTCAATCTCTACCTTCTTGGGATATTTATGCTCTTGAAAAGCTAAATATGATTAATCACGGTAATCATCCTGAAGGCACTGTCGTTGAGAAGATGATCGTCTCCCAATGTCACAAAAGGTTTCCAACTTTCAAGCCACAACAACCTAAGAAAAGAAAATCAAACAAATATGTGGATCCGGTCACCAAGCGTCCAAAGATAATCACAATAGTTCAACCGGCTAAAGTTATGAATCGGGTGATCATTCCTCCTAAAAGAGAAGCATGTCTTCAGCATTTCATCAAATGGTACTACGATAATCTCACAGGGGAAGCCGTAATCTGTAGAAATGGCACTCCAATGAACGACATCCGTATTCTTGATCCAATGGATATGTTCTCTTTCCCGATACTTGATCTTGAAATCCAGTTTACCAACAACATCAGAAGGGGTGTTAGACATGCAACAGAAGAGGAAGCAATGTTATTTGCTCGAGTGGTCACTCGAGCTCTCGAACTGAAGAAGAAAATGCTGAACTTAAAGCTAGCATTGAATCAAAGGAGGTAAAAGACAGTGAATCGGAGGAGAGGCCCAAGAAGCTTTGAATGAATCAGGAATGCAACGGTTTCGGGGGAAATTGTTGAAACTTTAGAAATTGTTGTATTCCTGAAAATATATAGGGGCTAGTTTGTAACTTTTGTAAATAGGTTTTATGGTCAAGAGTATAGGTCGGTTGTCAGCCGATATCTGATTATCGACTCTTGCTATGTGTCTATAAATAGCAACCCCAAAAACCTAATTTAGCATCTCTTGTGCAATACGTCGTTATTATAGTCATTTTGAGAGCCAATTGTGGTGTTTATGTATCCAGGATCGTATCTGTAATCGTTTTTCATTGTGGATCTAATCAAACAGTATCTTTTATGTTCTTATTTGTGTTACTCTTCATCTTATTTCTATCTTGATTATCAGCAATTAGCTTCTCTATAGCTAGATTGTTGATTGTATCATGTTTAGAATCATTCTAGCACATAAACCCTATCATCAGGACCTACACATCACATACACTATACATTGGCATATATATACATCACATACACACTATTAAATATATATGCAAGGTAATGTTTGAAGTATTACCAAAACTAGATTAATTAGATTCAGATGAATTAACATGTACAAAAACGTTGATTTCAAATATATAAATATGAACTATAAGTATATAATATATAATTGTTATAATAACAATATATATATATATATATATATATATATATATATAAAAACTCATCTTGCCAGGGTTATAAACGTTCAAATGTATTCTTGGTAATTTGCTTAGTGTGTGACCCTTTGAGATCACATATTAATACCAACATTATTGTACATAATACCTTAGGAATATATATCAAATAGTATATATATGTTAGTAATACGAACACAAACCGTTTGACACGAAATGTGTCCTTGTTTACATATATATGCATATGTATGTCTATTTTTGTATAAATATATATGTATATATTGGTTTTGACCCGAAATGTGTATGTTTGTCATATTGTTTATTTGATTTCTTAACTTCTTTGTGTGTATGTATGTATGTATGCATGCATGCATGCATGCATGTATGTATGTGTGTGTGTGTATGTATATATATATATATATATATATATATATATGTTAATAATACGAACACGAACCGTTTGATTCGTTTGACTCGAAATGTGTGTATGTTTACGTGTATATACATATGTATGTCTATTTTTGCATAAATATATAGAGTAAATTAAAAATTACGTCATTTAAGTATTCATCAAATTTCAATATACGTCCTTTTACTAAGGAAAATACAAAATACGTCATTTATGTTTAAAGAAACTTGCACATTTAATCCTTTAAACAAACTGGCGTTAGTTTTTTTCCATCAAGTGTGGTCACGTGCCATGCACATGAGGGCAAATTGGTCTTTTCACCTTTCCAGAGAACATTTGTGTTATTAACATAAAGATTTCTAGGGGCATATTTAAGAAAATAAAATACTAACCCCTCTCTCTCAACTTTCTCGTCTCTCTCTCTAACACCGCCACCTAAAACCCCCCGGGCACCACCAGCTCGGGTCACCACACCACCCAACCCCTCCTCCACCATGTCGACTTCTTCATCCCCCTCCCCCACGACTACCACCACCACCCACCACCTGCTTGTATCATAAAGGAGAAGCTGATTTTGAATAAATTTCAGCAAGTTCTTGATACCTAAATCCATCTTTCTACTTAGATTTAGTTGCAATAACTAACATTGGGTTGACGTTGCAACTTGTGGGGCCCCGACTATGAATTTAGGTCCTTCTGTCACTATGACTCAGGTATCATCGCCCACTTGCAAGTTAATTCTCTATTGATTTGGGTGATGTGGTGGATGTTGTTCCAACATTTCTTAAAGATTAAAATAGAGTCGGGAGCCGACCTACCACGACTTTCCACCCCCCTTCTTTTTTTCTTGGGTATTGCGGTGAAGATGATAGTTGCGATTTGTGTCCCATTAGCCTATTTGATAGGGTTAAACCAGAATTGGAGAAGAAAAGCTAAGAATTAGGAGAAGAGAATAACTCAAACAATCTGATGATTTCATTCATGATTCGATACCAAATATATAATCAAACAAAATACTAAAGACACCCCTAACTAACAATAATAGCCACTAACCCCCTTAACCTAATTGATTAAATAATAATAAAAATAAATAAAAATAAAACGTAACAATACTCCCCACTTAAAAACATTCTTGACCTCAAGAATCACAAATTAACGGAAAAAAATTGCAACATCCAAGGACACTTTGGGTCGACCCGTTCCACGGTGGACGCCATTCAGTTCGTCAAATGGCATTCGGGGTTGTGTCAATGAGACGCCACGGTGGATGCCATTCACGTCTATCGGTTGCATCGCCAATCGGTGTCGATTCTTTCTTTGTGGACAACGGTTTCAATAGGCTCAGAACCACTGATGATGCGGTTTTTGGAAATGGTACAGGTGTAATTGTTAGCGGTCGTTTTGGGTGCCGGTTTGGGGAGGTTGAAGGGGTTGCTCGAGTAGATTTTTGGGCAGTTTTTGGTGCAACCTTGATGGATGTTACGGGTTGTGGGACTATTTTAGGTGTAGGCGGAGCAGGTTGGGGATCGGTTTTCTTGGCTAGATTTGGTGTAGACGACACGGGTAGTGTGGATGACGCGGCTGAAGCTTGTTTCTGCTTCGACCCGGTTGGATCCAATCCTAATGCCGCCATTATCTGTTCCTGTTGTTTCATCGCTTGATCCTGTTGTTTCATGATGACGGCTAGGGTTGCCCGGAGGTCAGAAATCACCTTGTCATGATCCTTGAGAGCCTTGTCTTCATCTTGATTATGGGTGTTCATCATGGTAGCGGTAGCGAATCCGATTAGGATCGCCTGGAGAAAGCTCTGATACCCTTGATGGGGTTAAACCAGAATTGGAGAAGAAAAGCTAAGAATTAGGAGAAGAGAATAACTCAAACAATCTGATGATTTCATTCATGATTCGATACCAAATATATAATCAAACAAAATACTAAAGACACCCCCAACTAACAATAATAGCCACTAACCCCCTTAACCTAATTGACTAAATAATAATAAAAATAAATAAAAATAAAACGTAACACTGTTGATGACATGGCAATTTTGTACCGACGTTTGATGAAGGGTGAAAAGAGGAGATGTAGATCGCTTGCCCCCTTTGTAAATTTCAATTGGTTTACAGATGGAATCCAGAACTTGGATTATCATATGCCACCTTCTTCCATTGCCATCTTCCTGCTGTTCATCGATCACCAAAGGTTTAAAGAGAGAAAATAAGAAAGAATGCGAGGATTAGAGAGAGACAGTTAAGAGAGAGAGAGAGTTAGTAGAGATAGTTTGTATTTTTTTTAATTTTTTAATTTATTATTGTTTCATTATATTACAAGAATAGTCTCTCTAAGAACAAAAGGATCAAAATACCTCAGTGTGCATTACACATGAGTGATTTAACAGAAAAAATTAACCGGATTTAGTGGAAATGATGAAACGTACAAACAAATTTAAACAAAAAGGTCTGTAATTTCCTTAGTTATAGGACGTACTCTTAAATTGGTGGATACTTAAGGACGTAATTTGTAATTTGCTCAAATATATACGTATATATGTATGTATGTATGTATGTATATGTTAGTAATACGAATTAACATGAACCGTTTGACTCGCTTGACTTAAAATGTGTCTGTGTTTACGTATTATGCATATATATGTCTATTCTTTTGTGTGTGTGTGTGTGCGTGTGTGTGTGTGTGTGTGTATATATATATATATATATATATATATATATATATATATGTGTGTGTGTGTGTGTGTGTGTGTTTGTGTGTGTGTGTATTAGTCTGACCCGAAATGTGTATGCTAGTTATATTGTTTATTTGGATTCTTCACTTGTGTTATTTGATTATTTAATTCTAATTCGCATGTTGAGCCGAACATGACCATTTAACCCGACAAGTTTTTTATTATTTTTTATTCAAATATTAATACATTAACTTTGCATAAGATACCTAACCAATTTAATTTATTATATATAACATATTTTTTTTAAAATAAAATAAAAAACAAATGGGTTAAACCGGTCAATACGTGAAGCCGAACACAACACACGTATTCGCGGGTTGACCCGAACACGACCCAAAAGTTTTATACTTGTCTTTCAAATATTAATAGTTTAACTTTGCATAAGATATCTAACCAATTTAATTTATTATATAAAGTATATTTTAAAAATAAATAAATAAAAAACAAATGGGTTAAACGGGTCAACACATGACTGCTTTTTAATACCCTTTAGAATATACCGTCCGAAATTTATCTAACATAGATAAATTTTGGATTATCCCCGTTTCGGACTAATTTTTGAATATTCTATCTCATTTAAGATCAGCATACATTTTAATGGGTTGACTATTCATGAATAAATTGGTAGCTATTTCTTCTACTATTCGAGTTTGCGTTTTGTACGCATACTTGGGGGTTTAAGGAGAAATGACGTCGATTTATTCTTGAATAGTCAACTCGTTAAAATGTATACATATGACATAAAATAGTCAAAAAGTGAGTTAGGATCACCACCTTTGGATAGTTTATCTGATATGCTATCAATTAATAAAAAACAGTTATGACAATTGATAAGAGTTGGATTACACTGCGGAATTGGAATGATAATTTTATCATAAAAGGTCTTCAAAACTTTATAGAGACTGCCAGAAAATATCTTGACCGTGTAAAAATTGTGCCAACTCTTATTGGCACATCCCGACTTTGGTTTCTGCCAAAATATGTGACTGTGAGTTTTTACAAGCATTTGACACATGGGTTTATCACGGTGAGGAATATGCTGATGCTTCGGATATAGACACACTTTGGGCTTCAAAATCACATGCACAAGCAACAGATCATGAGATGTTTGATGCACTTGATGATGTTATGGTGGAGCAGGTTACACATGAAGAAAATATTGATAAATCTGAAGATGGAACTAGAGTTGGTTTAGACCCTGAATTTTATGCATTGTTTGTCAAGCATCGTATTGAGTTATACCCCGGATGTAGTTGGATGTCTTCCCTAAACTTTCTAGTGAAATTGATGCATATTAAAGTCATCAACAAGTGAACTGATACATCGTTTGACCAAATTTTTGAGTTTCTAAGATATGCGTTCTCGAAGGAAAATCATATTCCATTCTCTCACTATGAAGTTAAAAAGAAGCTGAGACAGATTGGGTTAGGATATCAATCTATTCATGCTTGCATCAATCACTTTGCTCTGTTTTGGTAGGAGAATGAGTCAAAGGAAAACGATCTGATTTGTAACAAGAGCAGATGGGTTAACCAAAACAAAAATGGCAAGAAAGTGCCACATAAAGTTTTGCGCTATTTTCCTTTAACTTCCCGGCTTCAAAGAATGTATACTTCCATATTCATGGCAAAAGATATGATATGGTATAAAACTGGACGCTCAGTGGATTGTATGGCGTCATCCGGTTAATGGGAAGCAATGGCAATAATTTGATATGAGGTATCCTGAATTTGCCGAACAATCCCGGAATGCCCGCTTAGGTTTGGCTGCCGATGGCTTCAACCCGTTCGGTAACATACAATACACCACCATGGTTTTGTATGAAAGAGACTTCTTTCATGTTAACTTTGCTAATTCCTAGCCATAAATCACCTGGAAAGGACATTGATGTTTTTCTAAGACCTTTGGTGGATGAGTTGAAAATATTGTTGGAGAAAGGAGTCCAATTGAGAGATACATCAACTAACACTGGCACTTGTATAGGTATACCCCTAATTGGACCAAGACTCAAGGAGTTAACCCAAGCCCAACAAGCCAGACCCATTAGGGTTAGACCTCACCAATCTATAAATAAAATGGTCTTTGTCCAAAATGAAGCAAGTTATTTTCTCTCCATCTCTAGCCCACACTATCTTAGCATACACTTTCATGAGGCCCCGACTGACTTGAGCTTCAGAGTGTCCTCAGAGCCTATGGCTCCTTGGGCCCTATAACGAGCGTTTTCGTGTGATCCCAGAGAGCTCGGTGATCTGAGAAGAGCGAACCGACTCCATCAACGACCGAAAAACCATGTGAACAAAATTTAAGTCAACAGTAGTAATGGTGGTGGTTCATGGCGGAGACGGCAGAGAAATTCCAGATGGTAGTAATGGTGGTGGTTGGCGGCGATGGTGGTGGAACACGTCAGGAATTGGAGGTGGTGGTGGCCAGATGGTGTAACACGGCTAAACAACTCGAGGGAGAATGATGGAGAGGTTGAGAACAGACTTATTGATGGTGTTTCTGATTTAGGGTAACGTAAAGCCTTTGGCGACGACATGTCGTCGTCATAGGGTAATAAAAAAAACGGCATTTTGTTTTACATATACTTTAGAATAAAAGAAAATTAAAAAAAAATACAATTAACCTACGACGACGATATGGCGGCATAAATTTTCTAAATGGTGCGTTAAATCTAACAAATCCCCGCCTTGTCTATGACGACATGTCGTCGGGATAGGTGTAAAAAACCGTAAAATCTGAAAACCCCTACGGCGACGATATGTCGTCGCTGTAGCTTACCCTATCCAGCGACATCCTGACGTCACTAATGAGCAACTTTCTTGTAGTGATATAGTTGAAGTAATTAAACAAGTTTTCAGGTATCAAATCTCTTTTTGCACTCTTATTTTCTTTACATTTTATCCAAATTTAAAAATATGAAGCATAACCAATTACCTAAACCTTTAAAACTGCTGGTCGGTGGCTACAGTACCACCGTACCAGTAGTGAGGCTGTATGTATAGGTTGGTGATGCGTGAGCGTTTAATTTTTTTTATCGTGTCATTTATTCATTGGATGCTTTTTTTCTTTATAACTCTCCCAGACAAGAATTATATTCATCCTGCCTAAGAGAGAGTGATAGAGACGGAGGCAGCCATAGCTCCCGAAAACTGCTCGTGAGTTTAAAAGGAGCATTGAATCGAATCCTTTTCGTTTCTTTTTTGAAAATCATAACAGACTGATATCTGCTTCAACTGCAAATGCACATCAACCAGAGCTTCAATGGTGAGGAGGAAATCGGAAGAAACCATCGCGGTTCATCAGACTTCGTCAATCGTGGTTTCTAAATCTACGTTTTCACCCAAAAAAAAATGGAGATCAACTGCTCCGATTCATCTTTTAGAGCAGGTTTTTGTGTTTTACAGGGTTTGGCGGTGATCGGGGGTTTTTCGCGATGGCAGGGGGAAGGTGAGGTTATAGTGAATGAACGGTCGGTGGTGGTGGATGGCTGCAGCTGGTGGATGGGTTTATCTAGGGTTTGGTTGTAAAGAGAGAAGAGGATGGGGTGTGGAACGTCTAGTGCAAATTGATTTTGAGAAGAGAGGGTAGATCATGAACACGACACGATAATTAATCGTGTCATTTTTTTCAAACATGAACACGACCTGTTTAGAAACAGGTCATCTGTTAAGGACCTGTTTAGAAAAAGAATAAATATAACATATGTAATGAAAAAAGAAATGCTAAAATTTCATAAAAATTTGAATCATATCATCCATTATTATAATAAATCATAAACTTTTTTAAAACAAACCCCATAAATGTCAAATCAAAACATCCATTAAAGTCAATTCTAAGATCTGACGGGTCTTTTTTCTCATATCTTCAATTTTAAACATGCACACAATTGCTCGAAATATGCACACAATTGCTCGAACTTACACAAAAAAAATGTTTGGGCTTGGGCTTGGGATGGTTAAATACTAAATAGGATCTTAATTGTTAATTGTTAACATGAACCTAACGGGTATTAACCGGTTAAAATGTCTTTAATCTGTTTAGACACGAATTTAACATGCCCCTAACGTGTCGACCTGTTTAAGACACGAAACCTGTTAAGGTCAAACACGGGACATATTAATTACGTGTCGTGTCATGTTAATATGTCCATGTCAAAAAATCATCCCTAAGGATTTTTTTAAAACCAATACCACTTGTGAATCCAAGGTTTTACAAATAATTTATTCGTTAAATTAAATAAATTAATAAATAATTGTTTTTGCATTTTATTTCTTTTTATTTTGGTTGTTTCTCACACACAAGCCTCGAAACAAATTTCTATATTTTAATATGTAAATCCTCCGATTATATGCTACAACGATCTCCCTAGTGATCGATTTCCAAGTTTTTGTTTAAATTGTTTTATTATTTATGCATTATTGATTTATTAATTTAATTTATATATTTTTTTAGCTTTTCTTATTTAGTTTCTTTTTCTACTGTTATTTAACTAAATTTTTTTTCAGTTTTCCTTTCATTTTTTTTAATCATTGAAGTTCTTATTTAATTCTAGATATTATTTCTACCTGAAGAGTTTTTTTATAAATTAAAAACATCACTTTTGTATAAATTTTATCCGGAACGAACCAATCAACTTTTCAACGTATTATTCAAAACCGTACTAAGTCAGATATGATATATTTTTACTTTCTTTGAAGAAATACGTTTTCGTGTTTATGTTCATCTTTTACAATGGCATGATTTATTAAAATTTTCTTCTATAATATGTTTTTTTCTGAAAATACCTTACGACGTGCTTATATCTACCTACGTTTTCAACGCGTCTCCCGTAACAACGCATGGGGTTTTAACCACTCATTAGAATTATTATTACATACTTAGACAATCATTACCTTAGTCATTTTGGAAATGATTGTCACACGTATATATTTGTATTTAATATTATCTGTTAATTCCAATTACATAATCTATTTTTGACGTAATATCTATGTCAAATCATCAATATATAATCATCATAAAGTAGAATATCACATTGAACAACAATATGTTAAAAAGTGGTTTTCAAGATAATGGAGCCATGTGCTTTACTTCAAAGGAAAATTGAGAAGATAGTAAGAACACATGTAATTTATATAATATATATATATATTTGTAGAGCCACATACACATGCCTTAGCTTGAAAAACATTTTTACCCTTTTAAGCAACATTTCATTTGTTTGTACATGCATAATGTTGCATCATTCTCCATATTGTAAACCCTTTGTATCTTGTTACAGTGTTTTCATAATGTTATCAAGATCATCATCAGTTTTGATACTGAAATGGGTCTTTTTAATGATAATCATATTCACAAAAGGTAGTCCTCCCGAAGAGCCCATTAAATGTCGGAACAATCTTACAAACTGCACCATTACCAACTCGTATGGTGCATTCCCAGACCGTAGCACTTGTCATGCAGCAGAGGCCGCATACCCTTCATCTGAAGAAGAGATTATCTCGATAGTTGCAAATGCTACACGAGCAAAAAGAAAGATGAGAGTAGCTACTCGTTACTCGCACAGTATACCAAAGTTGGTTTGTCCAGATGGTGATGATGGGCTCATTATCAGTACAGAGAATCTTAACCGTATCATTAAAATAGATGAAGACAAAATGCTCATTACCTTAGAGAGTGGTGTAACATTAAGGCAACTCATTGATGAAGCTGCAAAAAGGGGGTTGGCTTTTCCTTACACCCCTTATTGGTGGGGCTTGACGATTGGTGGTCTTTTAGGTACAGGTGCACACGGTAGCACCCTTTGGGGTGATGGTAGTGCGATTCATAATCATATGGTTCAGATGCGGATTGTCACAGCCGGAAGCCAGGAAGATGGTTATGCTAAAGTGCGAACTCTAGAAGAAAATGGTAAGTTTGATGATGACATGAAGGCAGCTAAGGTTTCTCTTGGAGTACTTGGAGTCATTTCTCAGGTACATCAGTTGGTTATGTACCAATTACTTTCATAGTATGTTTACCGGTGATTTTTTTTTTCCTGAAGTTGGGAACTTTGGGTTTTCATTTTGGTTTTGGGGTGGAAAATGAGAGCAATTTGGTTTATTGGGAGTCCGCTATCCCTACAAGCGGACTCAAGATTTCATGCCAATGATCCGCACACGTGGTAAGCGGTCTCAAGCAAAATGCGTGAAATAAAAGTAATTTGGTTTCTTATCTTGTGATTTGCTTAAGTCCCTTTGCCATGTGCGATAATCATATCATTGGCATGAAATTTGGTTTATTAGGAGTCCGCTATCCCTACGAGCGGACTCAAGATTTCCTGCCAATGATTCGCACACGTGGTACGCGGTCTCGAGCAAAATGAGTGAAATAAAAGTAATTTGGTTTCTTATCTTCCTGATTTGCTTGAGTCTCTTTGCCATGTGCGCTGATCATTGGCATGAAATTTTGAGTCTGCTCATGAGGATAGTTGACTCCCTATAAACCAAATTGCTTTTATTTTCAACCCAAAAACCTAAATGAAAACTCAAAGTCCCCCATTGTTTACCAACACATTTAAGGCGTTAATTTAAGCTTTCTGAGCTCATAACCTATAGGTGACTTTAAAGTTACAACCCATGTTCAAGAGAACTGTTACCTTTGTAACAAAAGACGATACTGACTTATCAGATCAAGTGGCCACCTTTGGGAGACAACACGAGTTTGCCGACATAACATGGTACCCAAGCCAAAAACGAGTTGTTTATCGTATTGATGATCGAGTTTCCTCCGATGTCTCTGGAAATGGCGTCTGGGATCACCCTGGTTTTCGAGCCGTGCCGTCACTTGCGCTCCTTATCTTAAGATCTACAGGTAGTCACTAGAAACATTCATACCGAACATGGAGGTTTTGTGGCATTTTTTGGATTTACTCTCGTAAACATAAAAAAATATCCATATATGATTTTCTTTTAATCTTTACAAGACTAAAAAATACTTTATTTTGAAACAACTCGTTTTTCAATAAAATTTATATCGGGATGTTGATATTTGCACAAAATCACAGACAATTGATGATCAAGAACCAATAGAACTTCAAACTAAATTGCAAAGATCATTACTTCGTTTAATTACAGACTGATAAACTAATGACGCAATGTTCCACGAACGTTGTATCCCTTGGCCATAAAATAGATTTTCTAGGTTTTAAACTTAACACACTTGACCCTCTACAAATTAGAATTACATAAGAGACACATAAACTAAGTTTTGACTAATTGCATATTCGACCCGTTACTTTATTTCCCATTCCAACTTGGGTCAACAACTAAAACTAACAATGACTTCCCTAACTGTTGATCCGAGTTTAAGTCTTTTCTTAATTGATCATGTTTCTTGACTTCTGATTTTTTTTAATGTTGCCTTCTAGTGATGTTCTCTAATCGCTTCTTCTTCCATTGTAATTAAAAATTTAAACTTTAGTTTTGTGTCAGACTTCTGCATGACATCTTGATTCAAATTTGATGTGTTAATCCTTCTTCTTGAATCTTTGATTCCTTGTTTTCTGATGAATGTTATCTTCTTTGCCTTGATCATAACTAGATGTTTCCTTATAACTACTTTCTACAAAAATGTTCTTCATTTTCCTTGTATTCCTTTTGTTCTTCAATATATACAACAAACTGTTCTTTTCCTTCAAAGAATTGTTCATGCTGGTCTTTTGATTTAATGCTAACACCAATATCACTTTCTACTTTAAATTGTCAATCTTATTGTTATTTCTCAAATACATCATCTTTTCCTTCGTCCAACTGTACTCTTTCAAACATTAAATCTTCCATGTCTCTGCTTGCAATGCCTCTTAAATACTTTATACTTTCTTTCTCTCTTTCTTTTTTCAAATAACTTCTCTCGTTCATACATGTGATCTCCAAACTGCATTTCTCTATCTTATACTTTGGTATCCAATTCATGTCTCCTCATTTCAAACTCTTGAAGCATATGGAGATTCTTTTCTACTAACTATTTGTAATAATACATATTTATTATTTTTCTTTTCTGCAGCAAATGATTCCTTGGCTATCTTTAGTGATTTCAATTCTCTCTTTATATAGCATTCTACTACCAATCTTAGACTTCTCAATTTTCCTTCTTTTGTCTTAATATTGAGTTGTAGCACTTCGACTTGATTCTTCTTGTTGCTTGAAACTGTCATTAAGAGGGTTGGCTCCTCTTCTTCTATAAGGTTTGAATGCTCTTCCCTTTGGTTAGCTTCAGGATAATGCAAAGCATGGTGTGTCCAAACTTATTGCAGTTGTAATACTTAACTTCACTAATATCTCTTGTGAATCTGCTTTGATCTATAGGGTAACTCTTCCTTCTTTAGTCATCATTGTTTCTGAAGTTATCTTGTGAAAAGGATTTCCTTCTATTCTTTCTTGTCTGAATTTGCCACCACCGCGTTCTCGTGACGGATTAAAGCTTCCTTCCATGATTTCCAAAGTGTTTTCCACGACCAAACTTATTGTCATGACGCATGAACAAGAGTTTCTCTTGATTCTCCAATAGGTTTACTTTCTTGAACTTAATCCTTTCTTCAAAGGCCTTAACTCTACCAATAGTCTCATCTAAAGTTATTGTATCTACAACAGAGTATTGTTTAATAGATGCAACAATTTAGGTAAACCTATATGGAAAGGAATTTTTGAGTTTCCGTACTAGGCTTGAGTGATCAAATGTTGTCTCTAAAGAACTTGACCTAGTGACAATGTTATTTATCTTAGCGTTAAATGAATCGATCATTTCCTCTTCCTTCATTTGCATTATCTCAAACTCCGTCTTGAGTGTTTGTAGACGTGCCTTTTGCACTCGATCCACCCCGGCATGTCTTGTCTTTAGTGCATCCCATACTTCCTTTGCACTTTTGCAACTTGTAACTTGTAACTTGTAATATGAGATCTTTTGGCAGTGCTTGAAACATATAAGTTGTCGTTGTCTTGTCTTTCTTAACATCTGGTTGCGTGTCTGCAGTCGGTCCAATCATCTCCCAATGCCCATTTGCTTCTAAGATGGTTTTGATTCATATAGCCTATACGGTGTATTTTTTTGATTTCAATATGGGACATTGGAAGTGGGTTTGGGATCCTACTTCCTTATGTATTACAATTGCACTTGAATCTTCTTTAGATTTGTCTCCTATGACTCTTAGATTTTTACGAAACACAAATTCTTTAAATAGGGATCCTAAAAGGGTTTCGTCAAAACCAATTACTTTGATTCCTAAATCAGACTTATTTCCAATGTTTTCATAATCGGATTGGACAATAAACCGGTTGTCTTACTGGTTCACTTGTCCAACCGATCGGATCGGATTTAAGAACCGGATGACTAAATAAATAATTTATATATTTTTTAATATAGACTATCAATGTTAATGGACTAAGTTAAATCATACTACATATTGAGGACTAAATGTAAACGTAAAAGATAAATAAGATTAAAATTGTTCATGTAATAATTTTTAAAGGGTAAAAAAGAAACTTTTTAAACCAAATAGGCTAATTAATATGTTTCAATCCTTATTTCTACGGCCGCCACTCTTCTTCTTCCTTGGCACCATCTCCTCTTCTTCACCATGACTCCATCTGCTCAAGTCTCCATCTCCAACGAACCATCGCATCTCCATCGTCTCCGTCTCCCACACAAATCTACAACTAACCACCCGTAACACCTTGAAAATTCCTAAGAAAATAAAGGACCAAAATTGCCAAATTTTAAAGTTGAAGGGGTAATATATGAACATTCAAAGCTTGGATCAAATCTTCTTTGATGATCGGGTTCAATCAGGATTTTTATTTGTGAAAAACATCAACGACCCACAACCGAGATTCGATAAAATAAACGCTAAGGCTGGAATAGTTTCTATGTTTTGTTCGTCTTTGAACAGTCAGTTTTGACAGTGATGAGTAGAGGCGATTTTTGGTGGGGACAAACACAAAAAGAAAAATTGATTTCGGATTGCTTGGTACAATCAAAAAGCGTATTTGAATTTCAAAGTGGGTTTGACCGAAACAGCCTTCAAGAACACGTTTCGTTGGTTTTGAATTGCATTTGCATTCGTCAATTAACTCATAATGATCTTCAATTGCAATTGAATTCGTCACTTCAATTAGCTGATAATGATCTTCAAAGTTTATTTGTGCGGTAAACGATTTTTGAGTAAGGAACAGGAAATTGATTCCTTGAATTTGTCAAAACCGGGAGCGATTTTCATAACTGGATTTTCAATTTCAATGGCCAATTGAGAACACAGTTGAATTCAATGCATAGATGCAATCGAATCTGAGTATGAAACAGCTTCGATGTTTTTAAGCCCTTTTGGCTCTGATATCAATTATTTGCCCGGAATCACAAACAATTGATGATCAAGAATCTATAGAACTTCAAACTATATTGCAAAGATCATCACTTCATTTGATTACGGACTCGATACTTATTCATTCAATCATAGGGTGAAACGACGCAATGTTCTGGCGAACGTCGTATCCTTTGACCCTATAATACGAGTAAACTCCTCTTTTAGTCTCTGTGATTTGGGTCAATTCTCTATTTTAGTCCATTAGTTTTAATTTCTCTTTTAAGTCACTGTGGTTTCATTTTTTGTCTCAATTAAACCCACACCTCTAACACTGTTTGTTTTTTCTGTTAACTATTTGTTAAAAGATAAAAATACCCTTGTTATTAAAAAAATAACAAAATACAAAAATATCCACCACCACAATCTTTCTTCTTCATAAAAACCCTAAAATTTCCATAAGCCTCCATTGTCACCACCCACCTCCACCTCCACTTCCACCTCCACCTCCACCTCCATTGTCACCACCGACAAAAAAATCCGGCCACCACCTCGTTTTTCCGGCTAGGCAACCAGTACACCTCATAAAACCCTAAAATCCACCTCCACCTTCACCTCCACCTCCACCTCAATTGTCACCACCGACAAAAAAATCCGGCCACCACCTCGTTTTTCCGGCTAGGCAACCAATACACCTCATAAAACCCTAAAATCCACCTCCACCTCCATTGTCACCACCGACAAAAAAATCTGGCCACCACCTCGTTTTTCCGGCTAGGCTACCAATACACCTCATAAAACCCTAAAATCCACCTCCACCTCCACCTCCACCTCCGATTTCCATGTGATAAAACTTCGATTTTGATTCTTCTAACCGATCATCCACTCGACAAGCCGCCATTGACTAAAAAAAAGATGACACTTTTTTTTGTTCCAGATCTGGTCATCTCGCTTTGTTCTTGTTTGTTGGAGGCGGAGGTGACGATGGGGGGTGGAGAAGAGAGGGGGAATGTGGAGGTGGAGTGACGATGGGGGTGGTTTGGAATACTATTTCCCTATAAATAGAGAGGGATGGGGGTGGTTTGGAAGGTGACGATGGAGGTGATGAAGTGTAGCAGCCGGAGTTACAAGGAGAGGTGAAGATGGAGGTGGAGGTGGGTATTTAGGGTTTTTATGGAATAAAAGAGAGTGGAGGTGGGTAATTTTAACAAGAGGGGTATTTTTGTCTTTTAATAAAAACTTAACAGAAAATTTTAACGGTGTTAACAATTTGGCTTTAATTGAGGCAAATATGAAACCACAGTGACTAAAAAAGATAAATTAAAACTAATTGACTAAAATAGGAAATTAACCCAACCCACAAGGACTAAAACAGGAGTTTACTCCTATAATACAGTTTCTAGGTTTTAAACTTTACACTTGACTCTCTGCTAGACACATTAATTAAGTTTTACTTATTACATACTAGGTTAGAATCTCGTGTATTACACGAGATTGTATATTAAAAAAGATAAAACTTATAAATTTGTAAATGTGTCATAACTTGTCAGACTATTATGATCGTCTCGAGATATATATCAAGTGGAAATGTGTGTGTATAACAAATTAGTATTTTTCTTTAATTAGTTATATTTTGATTTCCTATTATATATTCTTTTTTTTAATATTCTTATTTAATACAATTAGTATTCTTCTTTAATAATATATTTATAATATCATTATTATTTAATAAGATAAATGCGCATTTATTAGGAGAGAGAGTCGGGAAAACCAATGTGAGGATGCACGAGAAATTGACAAGTGTGAATTTTAAACCTTTATTTATTAGTATAGATTTAACTAGTTACTTTTTGTTTCCCATTCCAACTTGGGTTATCAATAAGGCTAACATTTGACAAAAAAAAATTATAGAAAATGTTGCATTTAGATTTTTTAATAAATATAACAAGTTATTAAAAAAAACTTAAATTATACGTTAAATGAATTATTATACAAGAAAAAAATCAAATTATATATAAACCTGAATTTCTTAAATCGCTTGTAAATTAAAATATATATATATATATATGTTTTGTGCATGTAAACTCGTATTTTTAAATGTTACTAACTGTAGAGGAAGATCAAGAAGCGAAAGGTGATGTTGCTGGAAAGTGTAATGGTGGAAAGCTTACTACAAACACTCTTATAGAAACCGCATTTGGGCTGACCAATGATGGTAATACAATCTTCAGAAAAAATTCCATAATTACCATCTTAATTAACCATTGAATTATTATATATGTATTGCTTGTAGGTGTTATCTTTAAGGGATACCCGGTGGTTGGATATCAAAATCGACTTCAAGCATCTGGAGGTTGCCTTAGGAGCCTGAAAGATGCTGAAATAACTGCATGTCCATGGGATTCCCGAGTCAAGGGTTTGTTCTTTCACCAAACCACATTCAGTATTGTCCTTTCCAAAGCTAAAGATTTCATCCAAGACGTACAAAAGCTTGCAAGTATCGCACCACAATCGTTGTGTGGTATAGATCTTTATAATGGGATCCTTATGAGATATGTTACGGGCTCAAATGCGTACATAGGACAACAAGAAGACTCTGTGGATTTTGACATCACTTATTATAGAAGTAAAAAGCCAGAAACTCCAAGACTTTATGAAGATGTGCTCGAAGAGATTGAACAAATGGCAGTGTTTAAGTACGGCGGTTTACCACACTGGGGGAAGAATCGAAATGTGGCATTCATAGGGGCGATCAATAAGTATAAAAGGGGTAGAGAGTTTTTTAGTATTAAAGAGAAATATGATCCACTAGGGTTGTTCTCTAGTGAGTGGACAGATCAAGTTTTAGGACTCAAAGGTGGTCTTACTGTTGTTAAGGAGGGTTGTGCACTTGAAGGTTTGTGCGTGTGTTCAGAGGACATTCATTGTGCACCCCAAAAACGTTATTTATGTAGACCTGGGAAAGTCTTTAATGACGCAAGGGTTTGTAGTTTGGTTCAAGTCACGAATCAATGGTCGTCACAAACTGAACTTTAGAATCAATATAAGTTATAAGTTATGAGTTTGAAACTCTTAAAAAGGTAGATTTACATTTATGGTTTTTTTTTAGATTTACTTATAAAAAGACCTGTTTGAGCCTATAATGCGGTCGCTCCACACGAATTATCAATCGCTGGCAAATAATTTTCAATATGAAAAATTAATATTTCATTTAGGATATGTATTTGATGAGAGTATTTATATTTTGTATGATGTGAAGTATGAACTTTTCTTTTGATATTTATATAATAATGAAATTTATCATTTTTATGGTGATGTTATTTATGTAATTTATCATTTTAGTTTGTTGTAGTTGTTATAAACATAAAACTATATAAAAATTCTATATCCTTTTATCATATTTAAATTTCAAAATCAAATTCCTTCGAATTATAAATTCTTTTGACAAATTTCAGTTCCTTCAAATAAAATTTCGCGAACTAAACACACTCTTAATGTGTTGCGAGAGATTTGATTCGCGACGGATTTTATTTGTGACAAATTTACGACGAATTCTATTTACGACGGTTTTCCGTAACTATTTCTTTTGGATTTTAAAAGTTCATTTTCTTACAAAAAGTTATCTTTTTCTTTTTTCACTTTATAAATGAATTTAAAATCCCATAATTATATACAGATAAAAATCAACCCAAAAATTTTAGCAAATTTACAAAGTTATATAACATCAAAATTCTACAATGTGACATCTTAATTTGAAATGAACCAATAGAACTTTTAAACGTCATAACAAAAGTAGATTCCAACTTTTTTAAATTTAAAACAAAGTAATAATAGTTTATAAGGCTTAACCAAAAACTTATAACATACTCACGATCTAATTTTTGTATAACTTAGAGGGTGTTTGGTATTGTTTATTTAACTACAAAAGTGTTTTTTTTTAAGTACTTATTAGCTTATGACATTTTGAAAAAAAGTTTTTAAAAATGTGTTTGGATTAGCTTTTGTTGTGAGAAAAGCCAATAAGTCAATAACTTGTTTTTTTTTAAAATTGTTTGGCTTAGCTTATTCATGTAAAATGACCAAAAATGACATTTTTATATTTAAAACCAAAATGATAAAAAAAAAAAAATACCCATTCGGATATAGGAATTTGAATGACCTCAAAGTTTGCCCCAAGATAGGACTTAAGCATTTAGGGGATGGTTCAATTCAGAACACTAAATATTACGAGAACACGCATAACAAAACGAATTATTCACTTTTTCAATCTTAAAAAGTTTTAAAATATAAGAAAATTATATAAATGTAATGTTTATTTGTTTTTCATGTAATTCAAACAAAAAAATATGAAAAAGAAATCCGTTTATATACATACCTACACATGCGTAATTCATGTGTAGGTTTTTTTTTCCTACACATAACCTACACTTGTGTAGGGAACTTTTAAATATATAAAAACATATGAAAAAATTAGTTTAATTGTTTTTTATGTACATAAACATACATATTTGTATGTAAGAAGTATAAACTTTTAAATTTTTTTACCATGGATAAAAAAAATAAACGATTTAAGTTTGTTAAGTGTTCTCGCAATAGTTAAGTGTTCTGAAATGAAGTTCTCCCTAAGCATTTATTATGCACCCAAAGTTCAGTTTCAACTCCAAAATTCCTTAAAAAATCATCCATTTGACTAATCTTATTTTGTTGCTGGTGTGTAAGATCTTGACCTAAAAAATTCATATATCCACATCTTATAATCCTGACCAAAATCCTTTAATTGCCTTTCACAGTGAAAAGATTCAACACTAATCTACTTATGGGTTTTAGCTTCCCAGATCAGTTTTTTCACTCGTGAAAAGATTCAACATTTATATGCTCTTATGCAAAGTTTAATCAAGAAGAAACAAAGTGTTAGCTATCAAGAATAGAGAATCTAGGGAGGAAAAAGAAGTTTATTCA
The DNA here is from genome assembly GCA_023525975.1 of Smallanthus sonchifolius. Taxonomy (NCBI): domain Eukaryota; kingdom Viridiplantae; phylum Streptophyta; class Magnoliopsida; order Asterales; family Asteraceae; genus Smallanthus; species Smallanthus sonchifolius. The sequence continues at coordinate 27,800,034 of CM042043.1, forward strand.
ATCAATAGCTAACTTCCATTACAATCCTAATCTGTCTGTTATACGCTCCCAACTAACATTCGTTAGTTGGTAGTTACAATAGCAATACAACCCTTCAACAATTACAAATGGACAGAACAGCCCTTACAATTACAATTTGACAATTCTAGTCCCTGAACTAAGTACAAGTGTAACAAAGCTTCCCTCCCTAAGCATTTCTTGTTCTCAAGAAAGAAAATCACGAAAGTGCAATTGAAACTCATCCAAGATTTCCCAAGTGGCTTCCGAAATGGGCAAACCACACCAATGCACCAAAACTTGATAAATAGGCTTCTTATTCAATTTGATCACTCTTCTATCCACTACCGCTTGAGGCAGCAATTGAAAACGGGCAGCAGTAGGGAGAGGAACCACAGATGTATGATCACCATAAGCTGCTTTGAGTAATGACACATGGAAAACCGGATGCAACTGGGATTCAGGTGGCAAATCCAACTTATAAGCAACTTTACCAATGCGTTCCACAATGAGAAAAGGGTTGATCGGTGTCGAAAGGACCGGTCAAAGATAAAGAATTAGAGTGTCCTAATCACCTTAAATTAGTTAGGGTAAGAAGGGTGTCGAACCACGAAGAGTTTGTGTTCGGTGCTTAACTTCAATTAACAATGTGATTTATGAAGTTGCAATGGGTCTTTCTGACCAAACACAAGCAATGATTGAGGTGAAATTAACAAATCCAACAAGCAATGATTATCAACTAGCAAAACGATCACGAGTAATCAAGTAGCAAATAAACGGTTTAAGTTGTAAACAATAATTAAAAAGGAATCACACATGGGTTTCAAGTTCACAAGTAATTAGGGATTATCACACCAACATATGAGTTCAAACGATCAAATGGTTATCCAAATCAAATTAACCAAATCTAACCAAGAACATCAACATTCATACATCATTGGCAAATAGTGTAAAACAATATTCACGAATGAAATCGAGACAAATGTATGCAATATAGAATTAGATTAATCAATAGATTCAACTCAAATCGAAGTTCATAGCAATTATCATCTAACGGGGTCAATGGTGCAAGAATTTATCGACTCCCGTGAGTTCATAACCATACTAAACACGAAGATTCAAGTATTTCAAACCAAACGATTACAAGAATTGTTTCTCAAAGCTAGCATATGATAAAAACCCTAAAAACTTACAAACAATCCACCCGGGAATGATTACCGGTGGATTAGCCGCTCATGGTTGTGGAATTCATCTTCGATTCTTCAATTTCTTGATACCGATCTACAATAATATGTTTCTAGCCTCCCAAAATCGCCCAAAACTATTGTTCAAAAGATCCTCTCGAATTTGGGGAAGAAACCTCCACTTAAACTCTCAAAATCGTCAGTTTCCCGAAAATCCGTGTCAAAAAAACGTAACCAGCGTAAGCTTACGCTGGGGTGGTGTAAGCTTACTCCGCAACATTGAAGTTTGATGTGAATGAACTGGTTAGGCGTAGGCCTACGCTGGTCGGAGTAGGCTTACGCTGGTGGAGTAGGCTTACGCCAGGTGGAGTAGGCTTACGCCAGGTGGAGTAGGCTTACGCCAGGTCCTGAGTTTCTGCCCCGTTTTCTCCGTGTCTCTCCCGACTCTTGCATCTCTCACCTAATATCTTTCAAAATCATACTTTAAGCTTTCAACACCTGCACATGCATAGCTACACAAAACTTTTGTATTCCCCATATTAATTTGCATAAATAAAACATATTGCACCCTTTAATGCATGAAACTTTGGTCACTTATCAAGGGCCAAAATATTTTGGACCCAATTTAGAAAACTTGTGACCCCGAAGAGAAGACTGCACATAAGGTCTGAGTTTTAAGAAAACCCAAGTACACACATCAAAAATCCTGTCACTACACTTGGAATCAGCCTGCTGTTTCATTCTGTTCCTTGCTTTCAACAAAGTAGCCTTCAAGGACTGAATCATGCCTTCCTATTTCTACGCAATGATTCTACTACAGCCACTGAAGTATCAAAAGGAATATAAGGAATATGAGTGGGAGGAGGATACCCATAAAGACCTTCAAAAGGACTCATCTTAATGGTTGAATGAAAATTTGTGTTGTACCACCATTCTACCAAGGGTAACCACTTAGCCCACTGGTGAGGAGTATCCATGGTCATGCAACGCAAATAAGTCTCTAAACGTCTGTTTAAGACCTCAGTTTGACCATCACTCTGCGGGTGGTATGCAGTAGACAGTGTCGGTTGCACACCCTGCAACTTCATAAATTCCTGTCAGAATTGGCTTAGGAAAATAGGGTCTCTATCCGAAACAATGGTTAGTGGACACCCATGTAGTCAAAATATCTGATCCAAAAATACTTGAGCTACTTGGACAATATTGAGAGGATGGAAAAGATCAATAAAGTGTCCATATTTAGTCAATCTATCAACCACCACTAGAATGACATCTTTGCCTTGGCTTTTAGGAAGACCACTCACAAAGTCCATGGAAATATCAGTAAAGATATGGACAGGTAATGGCAATGGTTGAAGTAGACCAAGACTAGCCAATGGCTCATACTTAGCCCTTTGGCACACAGTGCAGTCCTTAACAAACTGGAAAACTTGTTTGGTACACCCTTTCCAAGAACACACAAACTTAACTCTTTTCAAAGTAGGTCTAAAGCCAGAATGGCCACCCCCTGGGGAAGAGTGAAATAACAAAAGAATGTCCTTTTTTAACTGTGGATCATGTCCCACTAACAACTTGTTCTTCTTTTTTAACAACTGACCATCCCAAGTAACATGAGAGGTAGCTTTACCATTCAATGTATGGCGAATCAACAATTGCATATTAGGGTCTGACTTCCAAGATTGTTGGATTCTGTCCCGTAATACAGGATCAATAGAGCTGGTGTGAAGAGTGAATAAAGCCATACCAGAAACTCTGGATAACCCATCAGCAACCAAATTGCCAGTCCCTTACTTATAAGAAATCTCATAATCATAACCCATCAATTTAGCCAACCAAGATTGCTGTAAAGGAGTGGTAATTTTCTAAGAAAGCAGAAACTTGAGGCTCTTATGATCAGTCTGGATGAGAAACTTTTTTGGAATAAGGTAATGATGCCACTGCTTTACAGCTAACAAGATAGCCAATAATTCCTTTTCATACACTGACAGAAGTTGTTGTCTAGTGGACAATGCCTTACTGAGGTAGGCAATAGGATGGTTATCCTGCATCAGAACAACCCCTAAACCCTTAGAAGAAGCATCAGTCTTAACCACAAAAGTTTTATTGAAGTCAGGTAAAGCCAACACAGGGGAAGAAGTCAAAGCATGCTTTAATTTCTCAAAAGATAACTGAGTGGTAGCATTCCAAGTGAAAGCATCCTTCTTGAGAAGGGCAGTCAAGGGTTGAGCCACCAAGCCAAAAGATCTAATGAATCTTCTATAGTATCCAGTCAATCCCAGAAACCCCCTTAACTGCTTCAGATTCTGAGGAGCAGAGCATTGTTGAATAGCCTTAATCTTTGAGTTATCGGTGGATACCCCCTGAGCAGAAATTACATGACCCAAGTATTCCACTTTAGAACCACTAAAAGAACGCTTAGACCTTTTTGCAAACAAAGAATGGCTTCAAAGTAAAGCCAATACTTGTTCTAGGTCAATTAAATGTTGTGCCATATTTGGACTATAAACCAAGATATCAACAAAGAAAACCAAGGTAGACTTTCTCATCAAGTGCTTGAATGTACTGTTCATTAGGGCTTGAAAAGTAGCAGGGGCATTTGTTAATCCAAAGGGCATAACCACAAATTCAAAGAGCCCAGGGTGTGTTCGGAAAGCAGTCTTGTGGATATCCTTGTCAGCCATACGAATTTGATGATAGCCGGCCCTCAAATCCAATTTTGAAAAAACTGCAGCTGAACCCAATTCATCCAGAAGTTCTTCAATTAAGGGAATGGGAAATCTATTTTTGACAGTTGCAACATTCAATTGGCGATAGTCCACACAAAAACCCCAACTACCATCCTTTTTCTTGACCAAGACTACTGGTGAAGCAAAATGACTTTTGCTATCTCCAATTACCCTTGATTCCAATAGTTCCTTGGTCATTTGTTCCAACACATCCTTCTGTCCTGTAAGATATCTGTAAGATCTTTGATTGATAGGAATATTATCATCCTTGAGGACAATATGATGGTCACACTCCCTGTGAGGAGGTAATTCAGTGGGGGTAGCAAACACATCAGCATAGTTGCTCAATAATTTCTCCAAGGCAGGACTCTGATCAGTGTTACTGACATATGTGTCATGTTGGAAAGTTAAATTCCCCACTGTTTGAAGGCTGAATAACTGAGCCCCGGCTAAAACAGAATGATTAAGCAGTAAACTATCAATCTGGATAGAACAAAAGTTAACCTTGCCATTAACAGTACCTTTGAGTTCAAAGACTCTATCCCCCACTGAAAATTGCATTGTCAAGGCTTTAAAGTTCCAAACAATATCATTTAATGTATGTAGCCATTGGATGCCTAACACCATATCATAATTGCTTATAGGAATAAGCAAGACATCAGTATTGAACCATGTATCTTGCATAACCCACTTAAAGCCTTCACACAATTGATTACAAGACAACTAATTGCCATCAGCAATAGTAATATTCATGGCAGGAACACTCTTAAAGGGGCATTTCAACTTAGCAGCTAAAGCCAAATCAAGAAAATTATGGGTGGAGCCTGAATCAATTAAGATATGCAAAGTTTTTGTACCAATAGACCCTTATATTCTCATAGTAGAATAAGAATGAACCCGTAAGAGCATTCAATGAAATTTGAGGTACTAATTCAGCTTCTTGTAAAGTTTCAGTTTGACAAGCATCATCATCATCTACCATTTCAGACAATTCAATCATAAAAACCTGTTTACCCCTACAATTATGCCCCGGAGTGAATCTTTCACTACACCAAAAACACTCTCCTTTAGCCCTTTTTTCATTCATTTCTTTACTAGTAAGTCGTCTTTGAACAGTAGGTTTAACAGAATTCAAAGGTTTAGCATTAATAGGAATAGGCAACAGAGGCAACTTATTAGCATTGGACATAGGACTATGTGTAAATGGTCCCTTATAGTTGCTATATGTGGACTTGCTACTAGGCAAGTGTTTAGTAACATTCATAACACTGTTAGCATCATCCTGCAATCTAGACATGGTATAAGCTTCCTTCAAATTCAATGGTTTAAGCAACTTCACATGGCATTTAATCTCAGGTTTCAAACATTCAATGAACAAACTCAAAACATATTCTTGGCTAAGTGTGACTTTATTCAAAAGTAGTTTCATCAATGGAAAAGAAGTGCTCACATCTATAGATCCACGTCTCCACATAGGTGCCATCAAACATTGGAAACTCCACCTTAGAAAAACGATTGTTGTTTCCCGATAATCTTGAATCATCTAAATTATTAGGACCACGATGAAGAATTTTAGTATTATTGCTTGTATTAGCCTCGGTCGTGGTTGCTGGCCTATTGTTGTTGATTAATTGCAAATTCCTAAGAATTTCATCCATCTGTACCCGCATGGTGGCCATTTCAACTGAAGTCTTCTCACCGGCGAGCTTCATACTCGAAATTTCAATCAAATTCTTGTCTGCCACCGATTCAAGACGAAGAAGCGTTGCCTCATGTTCTTTGAGAGATTTCTCCAACTCTTGTGTCGTCTGATTGCGAGTCGTCATTGCTCACACCTGCTATCACTGATTTGGGGTAAATTGAATGAAGAATCCACTAATCAAGAGTATCCGATAAGGGCAGGATAGCTCTGATACCACTGTTAGCTATCAAGAATAGAGAATCTAGGGAGGAAGAAGAAGTTTATTCAATCAATAGCTAACTTCCATTACAACCCTAATTTGTTTGTTATACGCTCCCAACTAACATTCGTTAGTTGGTAGTTACAATAGCAATACAACCCTTCAACAATTAAAAATGGACAGAACAGCCCTTACAATTACAATTTAATAATTCTAGTCCCTGAACTAAGTACAAGTAACACAAAGTACCTTACCTGTGAAGAGGTTCTGATCGATGTGCAGAGTTGCAGAGGATGTACAAGTTGTCTCCGGCGAAGAGGTTGCAAGGAAGGTGCGAAGAGGATGAAGCGGATGAAGCGGACTTGCGATTGATCTGGTCGATGCATGTCCTTCTGATCGACGTTTCCTTCTGATCGATGCGTAGAGTTTTCTTGCTAGGGTATTGTTTTGATCGACGTCCTTCTGATCGATTGTTATATGATCGATGATATATATGTATGTATTTTAGAAATTGTTAGGGGTATATTGGTAATATTTAATTACAAAAGCCAAAAGCCATTTGAAAAGTCAGGATTTTGTGGCTTCTTAAAAACAACTTTTTAGCTTTATCAAAAAGTTAAAACTAAAAATGGTTTTAAGTTTGCCAAACACTTTTTTTAGCTTATTGGCTTTTAAAAAAGCCAATAAGTCCATAATCAGTTTTCCAACGCAATCCCAAACACCTTCTTAATGCAAACTTTTACCATGAAAGTTTACACGTCGATCAACAATTAACAGTTTTGTTCCTTATTCCATAAACTAAGGAACTTAATTTGATTTTCGTGAATCAAGATGTGTGTTTGCTTCGTCCTATGAACATGAGCTTCGATGCATAATCCCAATAAGTTTTGATCTATAACCTTGAACCATCTCATCCTTGACTCTACATGAGGTGTTACAACACCACAAATTAGTACTGTAACTTTATAGGTCATAGGGATATCGACGAGCCAAACTTGTAAGCAAAACTAACCAAACAAATATTTAGGTAAAGTGTCGGTTCTACCCTTTTACTGTATAATAATCTGCGTCCGAAAGACAGTGACGTAAACAGATATTACATGTTTCTAGGGACGCAGACTATTATACAGTGCAAGGTACAACAGACATTTCACTTAAATTTAAACGGATTTTTTAACGAAGTTAGGTCCAGGTATTCAGAGTGTTACAGAAGGTACTCAAACCGTTAAAAATTCGTGTTAGAGACGCATTGTGCTAAATCGTGTAAACCACAGGGACTCAATGGTAATTTACTCTATACGAAAATTAGGCTCGTAGATTTTTCCATAGATTTTTTATTTTTGTATTATTAACCGTTCAAATAGTAATATAGTATAAAACAAATGCTTTTTTTTATTAAGATATGCTAACGAATATTTATGTGATAATCATGATAACCACTCTCAAATATAGTGTTACGTATATATAACAATTATTATTATGTTAATGTTATATATATGTAAACACTATGTGTCACGTATAAGTAACATTATTTGGTACGTATACGTAAGACTCGTCATTTCCGTATTTACGTTCAAAATATTTATTCAAGATACTTAAATGCTATTTTAACAATTAAAAGAAAAAAATAACTTATAAATTATGTGATTGTTTTATAGTGGTTAACATGGTTATCACATAAAAAGTTAGTTAGTATTTGAACTCTTCCCTACCTCCCTTTCTATCTTTTTTTAACGACTCTTTCTATCTATTTCTATAACTTTAACAAACCAAACATCACTTAAAATAAATAAGCTATAGCATTATTTGAGAAAGATTAATAAAAATTGCACTTAGACAATAACATTATATATGTAGATTAAAAGAAAACTAGGGGGAATAGTTAACTTTTGGTTTTTTTTATTTCTGTCACCAGACTTTTGTTTTTTACTTTTTTAACATTTTTATTTTCAACCTTTATACTGTATAATATACGCTTTTAGCCTGTTTTATTTTCTATTAATTTCATTTTCTTTTAATAACTTTCGCTCGTTAACTTTTTTCAAAATACGAATGGCGCGGTTTTTTTAAGTTTTTTTGTCAACGTTACGATATAATTTTTTTTAAATGTAGTTGTATTCAAAATCTAGGGTTTTTTTATCGTTACCTCTAGCGAGCGCCGTTACGGTTGTCGTACCATGACGAGACGAACCTGTTATGAGCGAACAACATCATTTTCGGTATTGATATTATCGGAACCCGTATCGGTATTCGTTTTTATGGTTTTCGACGACCCGAACCATTAATTATTTTATTTTGTTTATTTTCTTTTTTATCATTTAGTTTTATGTTTCTCTTTGATTAATATTATTTTTACCGTTGCATTTACATTTTAATTTAAATTTATTAAAGACGGGCCAGACACCCGCCGCCAAACGCGGGTATAACAATCTAGTTGACAAAATTTCAAAACTAGTGTCACCTCAATAAATTCAGATTTAATCTAAAATTGTTACTCTATGAGCAAAAAAACGTGGCCCAATAAGCAATGGTACTATTAGTATTCCCCTTCTTCAACTTTAAAAATTGTATATAACTAGTTTTTACCCACCGCGTTTCGCGGAAAAAACATAGTCGTTATTCGTTTGACTCGTTTATGCGGATAAAACTTACATATAATCACAGGCTCGTTATAGCGTACGATACCCTAAAAACACTCGAATATGAATACAACTCTGTCTTCAATAAAATTTAAACCAGAACGTTAACAAAAAAAATTAGAAAACCACGCATTCTGTTATTTAAAAAAACTTAACGAACGAAAGTTATCATAGAAAACAATGCCAGGCCAACTGTAAAAATAATATTAATAAAAAGGAAACATAAAACTAAATACTAAAAAAGGGAAAAAACAAAATAAAAAAATTACCCATTCGGGTTGTCGAAAACCATAAAGCGAATACCGATACGAGTTCGAATAATAACAATATCGAGAATGATGTTGTTTGCCCATAATAGGTTTGGCTCGTCACGGTATCACAACGTTAACGACACTCGCTATAGGCAACGATAAAAAAATGTCTTGATTTTGAATACAACTCTGTTTGAAAAAAAAAAGAAAAAAATCGAAAAGTTGACAAAAAAAACTACAAACAGCTGTGAACTCTGTATTTTGAAAAAAGTTAACGAGCGAAAGTTATTAAAGGAAAACAAAATTAATATAAAATAAAAAAAAAATAGACGATGTGACACCATTTTAGTGGTAAAGTTATAATTTATAATTTTAGTTTTAAACATTAAAAGATTGAGAAAAAGAAATTTGAAGAAGAAGAAAAATACTTGTTGCAAAGTATTGAACTTTGGTCAATTAGGTTAGAGTGGGTTAGCTTTAACTATTCCCACCAAGTCTAATTATGCTAATTGTTTTGAAACTTAAATTATTTAAACACAAACTACATCAAATAAAAAAATCTGATACGTAATTTACCAAAATGACATAAAAGACAAAAAAAAATATATGAGGCTAATGTGGTAATTGAACATCGTTGGTAATTGTTGTATTAATAACTAGGTTAAAAACCAATGTACTATACGGGTTAATAATAAATGGAAAAAAACAAGTTTCTAAGTAATTATCTTGACTTAAAATTAAAAAAAAATATTATTATTCATAAATTTCCAAACACTTCTTTGTATATAACATTTAATTGCTACTCGTAAGTTTACCATTTTTATCTAATATTAAAAGTTTTAGTCTTTATCTACTTTTAACTCTAGATAATGCAACATACAATTGTCATTTGTGAAAACGGGTTGCCTAAAAAACAAACCAACATTCGATAGTAATTGTCCCTGACTCTTATTTATCGTCATTGCAAAACAAACAGCAAGTGAAAATTGTCTTCTTTGAAACTTAAAAGGAATCCTTTTGTCTGAAGGTGTCAAACTCAATCTTGGAATAAAGGTGCGATTTCCAATATTACTTCCGGATATTATCTCTACTTCTATAACACGATTACCCAATGATATTACATGTAGTCGTGTTCCATTACATAAACCACTTTTCTGGTCAATGTTTCTTAATAGCATCACTGGAACACCGACTTTTAATACTAATTTATGGTTTGACACACCTGAGAATTTTAGCCCATTTAGAACATCGGGTGAATATAAAGATTCATCAAAGGTATTGGCAAGATACTCTGACTGACATATACTATCAGAGCTTAAGTATTCCTTTTCTTCTCCTGGAAACATGGATAGCAAACGATCATTTATTTCTTGAACAACTTCGTTTTTTGGTGCAAGTATTGCCCTTTCTTGAAAGAATTCTGGATTGTTGACATTTTCAAAAATAAAAGGATAAACGAAGTCAATTAAACTTACTATACGATCAAACGAATCGGTAATGAGAAGATCTTGTGGTATATCAATAATTGTCTCCCCATCATTCGAACCACCAACATTTCCTTCCCTTAAATCCAAAAGCCATTCTACAAATAACTTTGTTTGCTCAATATCGGATGCTTCACTTCCCATAGTTAACCTCATGTTTTTGGTTAATCTTAAGACCTTGCATTTTACCCAAATGTAGGAGGAACTTAAAGACGCATTAACAATGTCTTGTCTGCTTCCATTGGGAATAACAGGGAGAATTTGTCTGAAATCTCCTCCAAAAACAATAACTTTTCCTCCAAATAGTAATTCTGAGTTGTTACAATTATCACAACAAAATATATCTTTTAAAGTCCTATCTAGAGCTTCAAATGCATGTTTATGAATCATCGGAGCTTCATCCCATATAATCAATGTTGTTCTTTTTAATAAACGTGCAACATCACTGTCAGGTTTTATATGACAAATAGAATCCTCAGTAAGATTTAGAGGAATTAGAAATCTAGAGTGTGCTGTCCTACCGCCAGATAATAATAAAGATGCAATTCTACTTGATGCAACATTTAAAACAATCTCACCTTTACATCTTATTGCAGCAGATAATGTCTTCCAAAGAAAAGTTTTACCAGGTCCACCATACCCATAAACAAAAAAGACACCTCCTTTATTATGTTGAACTACTTCCATGATATCATCAAAAACACATCGTTGTTCGTTTGTTAATGTCAAAAAAATATTATCAAACTCATCTTTTAGAGTCGATATGTCATAAGCTAGCTCCTCATTAATAAACCGATTATTTGAAGAAGATATCGACTCAAGGTAAGGCATCGTTGTGAAGTTTCGAAGACTGGAATTATTACAAAGTAAGATCTTTTCAATCTCAAACAAAGTCAAGTTCTTAATCTGATCTTCACTAAGAGATAAATCTGAAAATGTAAAAAGTAAATCACAAAGATAATATAAATAAATATAAATATAACATAATATAAAAAATTAAGAACAGTAATAATTAAAAGGATTGAAAGTAAAAGAAGTAACATATTAATTTAAATTATGCATTTTATTGTAAAATGATAAGAAAATATTTATACCCGGAGACTTTAAAGAATGCCATCTGACAAGTATTCCCATGTATTGTTCCACACAAAATCCGGTCGAGATAGACTATTAGACGTTAACATTGTTGCAAATAAAGCACGTGGATAATAACCGGAATCTGAATGGCTTGCCTCCACAATTGCTTCGATATATTCCTTGTCATCATCTAAAAGTCCAAGCGCATAACATGCATCTCTAAATGTAGTATATTGATTTCCATTTACTGTAAGAATGTTTTCAAATGACCTTGGACCTTTTACTTTGTTTAGAAGAATTCATAAAAAATATACCTCACCAAGTGAAGGAGAAACTGAATGAATTCTACCGATCGAAAAGCCCCTTCTCCTTGTTCCCAACACCTCTCTTTCAATTTCCAACCAAGATAGTACCACGGTTCATCGATGAGAACATGCTTAATTGTACCAACAATGATAATTGACTTTTCCTTTAAAATGTATACATATATATGATTGTTAAATATTCATGATAATTTTTTTTTACTTGTAATAAAAAAAATATACACGTACCTCCATTATTTCATGAATTTCAGCAATACTGATGAAATCATTGTCCATAAGGAATTCATCATGAATAGAATACATTATCGATGAAGTGCTGCTACGATTTTTTGACAAAGTGTCATCAGTAGCGTTGCCAATCAAACTGATCATAAAGAAATATGTATTTTATATATACATAAATTCAAAAGTTGTGTATAAAATAAAAATGAACCATGAAAAACAATGTTGAATGAAACTAACCTTTTTTTAAAAGTATCTATCTCATCAAAATGGACATGCAATGTCATTTTCTTTGTTTCTTTGTCATTATTCAATGTAATAGTGTCCATGTTAAAGCATTTAACAACATCACCAATAACATCTATATATTGTAACATTCTGTTAATTACCAAGATGAGTTTTTTGTTGTTCAACATCAAAAATTTGAGACAGTGATGCACTAACCAATGGTTATATTTTCCGGAAGTGCGCCTTCAATAATTGACTTAAATGGCGTAAAAGAAAAACCATAGAGAGGCCCAATAAAATCATTGCATTTGGTGACTTTGGTAGTGAAATGAAAAAAAAGTTTGTTGGGGTTATCAACAAACTTAAAAGTTGCTACATTTATACCAAGACTGGGTTTTTCAATGTAGAAATCGCCATTTTCTTTAAGCAATTTATCAAATGTTTGAATCCATCTTTTTTGAACGTTAGCTTGGATCTTACTCCGCTTAAAAAAATAAAGGAAATTAGTTTAGTTTCATAATACAATATGAGATTATTGATACATTTTTAAGGCATTAATGTATGTTTAACAACTTAAAAGTACCTGCTCGTCCATTAAAACCATATTAATGGAATAAAACTGATTGGGATTGTTATTATCTGCCTGTTTCCATAAACGAATTATTCGCAACTGATGGACACATCAAAATCCTTAATGAACGTGACCTTTTTGGACTCCATTAAACTATTTTTGACAATAAAGAAACGGGATACATTAAAACAATAACAAAGTTAGCTGTTTTCCTTTAAGCAATTGAGTTTATGCAAATAACAAAGTTATCAAAGGTTGTTTATTGAAAAAATATCAGAAGTCAAAATTTGTTGATATAAATGTAATGACAGAAAGTAAACAGAGCATGAACATCTGATTATATGCAACATTTTAAAAATCCAAGCCTTAAACCTATAATGATGAGATATTAATCCAAACTAACATGAAAAAAAAAACCCATCTAACCCAATACTTTAACTATAAATGACAAATCATTGCAAATATGGCTAATGCTTGCTTAAAGGTTTATAATGCTTTGTTATTCTTGATGAATCCTGATATCTTCTTGTTATCCAACAAAATAGTGTAATTAGTTTGAAAAAGCACATTCAATTTATTCATTTAAACAACATAATGTAATTCCATAACTAAGATACCAGCATGTTGATTGTGAAACAATACCTGTATGGTGCATCTGCAACTACAAAAGGGTGAGGGCTCAATTCAGTAAATGCTATCATACAAATGTGGCAATGTTATGAAGGTTGTTTATTGAAAAAAATATCAGAAGTCAATCAGACCCAATGTGAAAGTTGCAGATTCACATTTTATCATTTAATTTAGTCAAAGTTAATACATAAAATGCAAACAGAATGTAAAATTCATGAATTAGTCCAAACAGAATGAAAAATACATAAAAGATGAAAACCCATTTACAAAGTAACTACTTTTGTTCTCGAATGACAGTAACTTATTGCCAAATGCACTTGATCTTACAAGTAACCAAATAGTTAGTTGCCCTCAATCAGACCAAATTTACATAAAATCCAAACAGATGAAAAATTAATGAGTTAGTCAAATTAACATGTTAAAGAACATTCTAAAAGATGAAAACCCATTTACAAAGTAACTACTTTTGTTCTCGAATGACAGTAACTTATTGCCAAATGCACTTGATCTTACAAGTAACCAAATAGTTAGTTGCCCTCAATCAGACCAAATTTACATAAAATCCAAACAGATGAAAAATTAATGAGTTAGTCAAATTAACATGTTAAAGAACATTCTAAAATAGTCAAATTTAAGATTTTTGTCATACAACAGCAAAGCAAAAATAATTTAGTAAGTGCAGACAATATATGGATAAATCAAAATCATAATTTAGTACATAAGGAGTTGCAGAACCATAAATTTTATAAGAGACTGTCATTCGAGTCAATATTTCTTGAGAGCAGAGTAATGAACAATAATGACATACTTGAGTTGAAGAGAAAGAGAGCCGAGGGGCAATAACAGCAGAAGAATTCTTCGTCCTTCAATCTGTAATCTTCGATTTGTAGAGAATAAGACTGAAAGGAAAGGATTACAACATCAGATATAAATACCCAACAAAAATCTTGGATTAAAGCCCTAATTTTGAACAGTTGTAATTCTAGGGCTGAGGATGATTTTGCGGATGTTTGAAACAAATCGGTTAATTAGTATGGCACAAAATTGAACGCTTACCTTAATTTTGGGAACTGATTTTGTGATTAAAGCCCAAAATTTGACCGTATGTGATGATAGGGCAAATTCTTGAGGATGATTGAAGGAAAGACAACCGTTACATACGATCTTCATTAACCAAATTCGAATGTTTTCCTTGATTCTTGCTGAGTTACCCATCAATTGATAGTTTCCTTATTTTGCACTCTAAATCGAGAGGGTGATTTTGAGGAATATTGACTTCCTTTTGTGTGGTCTAATCTCATTGTGTTTTATTTGGGCGGGAAAATGAAAAAGTGGTGCTCTAATATAAGGACACGTGGACATCTTCATATAGTGATTTATTAGAAGTAAGATTGTTGCAAAGAATTGAACTTTGGTAAATTAGGTTAGAGTGGGTTAGCTTTAACTATTTCCACCAAGTCTAATTATGTTAATTGTTTTGAAACTTAAATTATTTAAACACAAACTACATCAAATAAGAAAATCTGATATGTAATTTACCAAAATGACATAAAAGACAAAAGATTATATGAGGCTAATTTGGTAATTGAATCTCGTTGGTAATTGTTGTATTAATAATCCAAAATAGATAAATGATCTAAAATATAATTAAATAAATATTGTTATTTAATAACATTATATCTTCAAAACAATAACAAAAGTTTCACACAACTATAAAAAAATGAAATAGACCAACGTGAGACTATCTCACTTGGTAGAGGCTCTTGGCTTTTAGATTGACGGTTCTGGGTTTAAACGCAAGAATGAGATGAATTATTTGGTGTAATTAATTATGAGTAGAAATATAATACATTTTTCGTTAAAAAATATTAAAGAAAATAAAAAAAATGAAATAAAAAACATCTTTTATTTTGAACCACATAGTCAACCTTTAGGTAGGAAAACATATGCATAAACATAAAACCAATCACTCATATTGCCTATTTGCATGCTGATCATGCCACCCAACTGCACCATCAAGCCGCCAACATATTCAACCAGAAAACTTCACCGGAACAACCGTATCAGAAAACACCTCCACCGGTTCACCATCTTCAACAGTAATAACAACATCAAAATCCACCACTTTGATCAAGCCGGAAAGAAAGCGAAAAACAAAAGAATGACTAGAACCAAAAGTACTCCACAAAAACTTCCATCAGTCAGCTCTTTCTCGGCCGCCATGGTTGGGGTTCTCCAGCCATGGAAGATGACAGAGAGAAAAACCAAAAGTAGAAACAGTAATGTTAAGAAAAGAAGCTTCATTTGATCGCATAAACCTTGAATCACC
Organism: Smallanthus sonchifolius; assembly: GCA_023525975.1. Taxonomy (NCBI): domain Eukaryota; kingdom Viridiplantae; phylum Streptophyta; class Magnoliopsida; order Asterales; family Asteraceae; genus Smallanthus; species Smallanthus sonchifolius. Next base: position 27,815,596 of record CM042043.1, read on the forward strand.
GTCAAAACATAATCAATGTTGGCGTAGCACGAGAAGGCCATGAACATGAAGAGAATCAAGAGACATGAACATAGGTGCATATACAATGCTGAATTAATGGATAAAGAAGAAGAAGAGAGGTCATCTATAGACATTTTATTTTTTGTTTCTGAATGTTTTGGTCAACGAAAAGGTTCAATATATGTAGTACCGTTATGCTTTAGTTAAAAGTATTTTGGAAAAATGACATAAAATATTGACAGAATTTTAAACAGACATTCCATACATCAAAATTTGAATAGCATCATCCAATATCAGCTATAAAGATTTTAAATAGTATTATAATATCATAGATAATAGAGTAAATTACAAATATCGTCCTTTATGTTTATACCATTTTTCAGATAGTGTCCTTTAACCCAAAAATTATCAGAGATCGTCCTTTATGTTTACAAATCTTGCACGTTACGTCCTTTTACCCTAACCCAGTTAAATTTCTCAGTTAAGTTTGATCATTTTTGTTAAAAGTAAGGGCATTTTAGTCTTTTCACATATAGGGGCTAATTGTGTAATTTACTGAAACTAATATAGGGACTATATTTGTAATTTGACCACTCCAACTATACTCCCAGTCTCCACTTCTTCCCTAATCTCTGCTCTCCACCTGAAACACACACACATATACACTCTTTCTTCATATCTTCTATCTCTCATTCTCTTTCTACCAATCACCTCTGTCACCAAACCACCGCCTCATCACCGGCCAACACCATCGCTCCATCTCCGGCAAACACCACCGTCCCATCACCTATAATAACCACTGTCTGATACATTCCCCTCGTTCATCCACGCATCACATATCCCATCAAATCGACACCTCTCTCTACAAATCAAGGCTGCGATGAACACTACACTAACCAGATCGTTGAACACCACTGACAAGAAAAGAGGGTAACGGGCACCGTCGTCATCTCGGAGAGAGGCGAGAAATCGGAGTGGGTTTATTGGTTAGTTCGACGATGAGGGTTTCAAACCCTAACACATTTTCTCCTCTTGTTATGGCTTCGAATGAGGGTAATGATGGTGATCAATGATAATGGTGGTGGTGGATCGGTGATGGTTGGATAATGATGGGAAGGGGGTGAGCAATGGTAATGTTGTGGTGGGTGGTTACGATTTTGCAGGTGACGGTGGAAGATGACGATTTTGCAGGTGGCGGTGATTGTACGAGGTGGCTGGTGGTGGCAGGGGAAAGGAATGCTAGAGATGGCAACGGTGAGGGTTTCAAACCCTAACCCCCTTTCTCATATGTGCAGGTGCTTGATCCCATCTCCAGGGTAGGGAAGAAGCTGGTCAACATACAAATATAGTCCCTATATTAGTTTAAGTAAATTACATAATTAACCCCTATATGTGAAAAGACTAAAATGCCCTTACCTTAAACAAAAATGTTCAAACTTAACTGAGAAATTTAACTGGGTTAGGGCCAAAGAACGTAACGTGTAAAATTTGTAAACATAAAGGACGATCTCTGGTAATTTTTGAGTTAAAAGACACTATGTGAAAAAATGTATAAACATAAAGGACGATATCTGTGATTTACTCTAGATAATACTAATAAGTTAAAGTGGATGGTCTCGCTATATGTTTGTTTATGTATTGCAATTCAACTTTAATTGAAAATTGGTGGAGAATTATACCCCACACACGCTCCACTTTCCGTCTAAAGTCACAATTAACTCCAATTCAAACGAAAATTTATATTTTATTAATAAATTAGGTTTTTAAATTAAAAGTGTCTATGAAAATTTGTATGTTTAATATAATTCGTTTTTGGTAAAATAAAAAATTATAAATATTTAAAAATTATAAATAATAAATAATGAAGATTTAAGAATTATAAATACGAATAATGAAGATTTAAAAATTATAAAATTATATTTTAAGATAAGATATAATTGTAATCTTCTTGTAGTTTAGTAATTTTCATAAAATATTAGAATAAGTTTTAGATATTTAATTATTTAAATTCATTATTATTTAATAATAGAAATGGTTATTTAATAGAAGAGATGAGCGAAAAACAAAAATCTATAATTTCAACAAAAGTCAACATGTGGCAAACACCTAAAGGGTTGAAGAGGTTGCAATTAATGTGTAATATATATATATATATATATATATATATATGGTTAGGTTAATGAGAAAACTCATTTTAATGAGAGAACTAGAGAACCACAAAAAAAGAAGGGTGGGATTTTAAAGAGAAAAGGGTAAAACTGAAACTTAAAATATATAAATATTTAAACATTTCTATCTTTTGCATACGTTATTATTTTTTTACAAAATTTGCACCATTAAATCAAATTCTTATGGAAAAAAAAAATTAATCAAGAATTTCTTTATCTTTCATTTAAGTATAAATAACGTTATAAAAAATAAGAATTAACTCTCTTTTTTTTTCTTCTTATTTTCAATACTGCATATGTATAGTATCACCCCCAAAAAACCTAACACACACCCAAAAACTTAAACCCCCACCCAAAACTAAGACCCCCACCCAAAAAACTAAACCCCCCACACCCACCCCCAAAAACCTAATCCCAACACACCCACCCCCAAAAACCTAAACCCAACCACCCCACCCACCCCCTACCCAAAAACCTAAACCCCCCTCACACCCCCACCCAAAAACCTAAACCCCCCACCCACCCCACCCAAAAACCTAAACCCAACCACCCCACCCACCTCCACACAAAAACCTAAACCCACCGCACCCACCGCCTACCCTCAAAAACCTAACCCTAAACGTAATACTGCATATGTGTAGTACCACCCCAAAAACCTAACACACCCCCAAAAACCTAAACCACTCACCCCACCCCCACGCAAAAACCTAACCCCACCCCACCCACCCCCCAAAAACCTAAACCCCCCACCCACCCATCTCCAAAAACCTAACCTAAAAGCTAAACTAAACCCTAAAGCTAAACCGACTATTTTTCGAGTTTTTTTTTTTTGAACGAGGACGACGTGGGAAACAAGGTCTCCGAACCACTTTTTTAGTTTTTTATTTATATTTTGAGTTATGATTTTATATTATTTATTTTTACTTTTGAAGAGGAGTTCTCTATTTCTCTCACAAAATGTTAGTTTTCTTATGAATTTCACCCTATATATATATATATAAGTGTTCTGAAATGAACTTCTCCCTATATTGTGACATTTCAAAGTTTCAGTTATAATATATTAACACGTAAAAATTTCAACATTTTATTCAAATATGCACGCGTGTATCTAACCAAGTTTATACAAAAGGGTGTGTTTACAAATTTCAACTTAAGTATTTTTAAATTAAAGTCTTAAAAATATATGAAAAAGTATATCAATTATTTTTAATAAATTAAATACTTAAAATGATGGTATAAATTTATCCTGTATTTGTAAACAATTTAGATTCAATAATATACAAGTGCATTTGTTCAAATTAATGTGTCAATAATATATAAATTATGTATTTTTAATTTAAATATTAAAAATATTTGAATTTTACAAAATTATATAAATTTATTTAAATTTTATAAAAATAAATGGCTTTGTAAACAAATAAAGTGATTTGATAAAAAATAAGTTGTTTTATATAAAATGATTTATTTTAATAAAATAAGTTTATAAAAACATTTAAAATATAATATTAAATTAATTAAAGTTTAAAAGAAATTAAATTAATTTATTTAATAAAAGTTTAGGGGTCGTTTTGTATTTAATCAAACTACAAGGTTTAAAACAGAATTCAGTTAAGGGACTAAAGGTGTACAAATCAAACCACAGGGACCCATCCGTAATTATTCTAAGGGTTATTTTGAATTAAACCAAACTCCAGGGACTAAAACTGTCAAAACGCAATTCGCTTATCCGGTCACCCCTTCCAAAGGTCCGGCGGGTAAAAGCTTTTCCGGCGACGCCCGACCAGACAGTTTCTCTGCACCTCGACAACCGATAAAGCCTTCTCTGGCTTCGTATCTCCCACGCGAACTAGACCCATCGACAAATTTGTTCCCCCGACATAAGAATCGACCGATCCTGTTGGTGGCCGAGATACCCATGTCCGAATTCGTGCCCGACAGGCCACCTCCACGCCTGTGGAATGTCTGGTTAGTGTCGTCTCGTCCAGAATAATGTCGGAACGTGCTCAATTGCACGTTTGAGCATAGGAATCAAGCCCGACTATAAATGACCATTGTCGGCCCTGCACGAACTGGCTACCCTCCTTCCTCCAACTCTCACTTCAAATTGAAACCACCATCGTCTTCGTCTCTTCTGTGCGAAGCTATACCACCCCTACTGACGGCCTAACTCCCTTTGGAACTCGAAATCACTATCTTGGTAATTGCGGACCAAAAAGTTTGCCGACCAGACCCTTCGCGACCAAATAGGTACCTCAAATCCATTCAATTGCCTTCTGTTACTCTTTGACAAACTATTCTAATCCAAATCGCGGCTTAAATCCATCGATTGCCGGGCAAACCAATGTCCTCGGACACGGTTTGCCGGTTGCCGAGGACCAGCGACCAGTTTTGCTTGTGTGTATATTAATTAAACGACACACACATAACCAGCGATGGGCAGTAGCCCGGCTGGTTATGCGTGTGTGTGTTTGTGTCACAGGTCGCGGGTTCGAGTCCTCTGGTCTCCGGCCCAACCCCATTTTTGCTCTGTTTTCATTTTTTTTTTATTTAATTATCTTAACTTATTTTAATATTATTTTTATGCACTAAAGACTAAAACGAGTCGGTTTGATCGTTCGTTTATTTTGAAACCGATTAAACAATCTTTTTAATCCATAAACTATTCCATTTTTTATAAATCTTGTAATATTATTTAAATACATTTTTATATATAAAATATTTTATAAATCTTGTAATATTATTTAAATACATTTTTATATATAAAATATTTTATATTTTTATAAATCTTGTAATACTTTTATAAACTTATTTAAATACATTTTTATATATAAAATGTCCTATATTTTTATAACTCTTGTAACATTTTTTTTATAAACTTAATAAAATACATCTAATATATAAAATGTCTCATCTTTTTATATAAACCTAGCAATATTTTCAATAAACTCGTTTAAATAAATTTTAAATATTAACATAATTAGTCAAATAAAGACTTTTCTTTTATTTGTTATTTTATATAAATACATTAAATATAATAATACTTGTTTAAAACAATATACATATATATCCTTATGAGTTAAAGAAAAAAAACCATTATCATTCTATTTCCATACTTTATACAAATAAATATTTAGGAGAATCATATTTAAGCCTATATACATTTAAATACAAATACACACCTATACGCATACAATAATACCCATTTATCTACATAGGGTTTCATTGTGCTTAGACTTCAACATACTTATCACCTACACGCGTGGACAAATACCCGCTTGCAAGGTGAGTTACATATCCCCTTTTTTTACATTTTTATACATTTTGGGGTGAAACGTAATCTGTGCATACTTACATACAATTCAACTTGTGTTTACATGTGTAGATTATTGTGCTTTTGTGCTTGATCACTTGTTATGCTATGGATACTTTTAGGATGGTTTAAATTATGTGTAACCCACATAGTCTTGATTCCATGCCTATCACTTTTAGGGTAGCGGTATGCTATGCCTATCACGTTAAACCTATATGCTTATATACATAATTACATGCTTACAATTGGTATACATATAGTAAATTCTCCACATTATGCCATATCATACCATGTCAAACTATGAGTTGTATAAACGTTTTTAACTAAACTTTTACTTTATTTAAACGTATGTAAACTCACCAACTCTCGTAGTTGACACTTGTTTTGGATTACGTTTCAGGTGAAGATATGTGATTGTGTGACTATGTGTTGAAGGTGCTACACATAAGGCTTTTGGACCTAGTAAAATAATTATGTGTAATATTCTAGAATAGGGTGTTGTAACTTGAATTGTATTTGGATATTTGGTATTTAAATCTTATTAATGAATTATGCAACCTTAGTAGATCATGTGCTTATAAACAATCATCACATTGTCCGCCTCGATGATTCCGCCATCGGTCGGGGTGTGACATATATATATATATATATATAGCTACATAGTTCAAATAAGAAAACTTGTTGACTTAATACCTGAAAAGCTGAAATTGAATTTGTGACAATCAACAAGAAGCCTGGATTAGCAGAAAATGGAAAATCTGTGGAAAATAAAGAAATACATGTGAACAGGCATGCCTTAAAAGAAATATACATATTGCATTCAAAACCTTTGGCAATAAGCACACTAACAGAGTATATCCAAAACAAAGAAAGATAAGAACCTATACTTTAACATAAAAAACAAAATCTTTATAATTACCTAAACCATCATGTTTCAAATTCTTTCTTCGTCTCCCTCTTTCTTTCCCCATCTCTCGGACGTATATTTGGTGGGTCTACCTATTTTCCTCTTCTCCACCATGGGTGCTTTCCCCTTCTCTAGGACGTACTGGGTGGGTGGATACTTGATGGGTCTACCTCTTTTCCTCTTCTCCACCATGGGTGCTTTCCCCTTCTCTAGGATGTACTGGGTGGGTGGATACTTTCTGGGTTTACCTCTTTTCCTCTTCTCCACAATCGGTGTTTTCCCCTCCTCTAGGACGTAGTACTGCGTGGGTGGATATTTTCTAGGTCTACCTCTTTTCCTTTTCTCCCACATGGGTGCTTTCCCCTTCTCGAGGACGTACTGGGTGGGTGGATCATGCTCACTCTTCATTTCTTAACTTTCCACAATCATATGCCAGCAAAATTACAACTAGATTAGTAAACCGAAAAAGGAAATTAACCAAAGTAGTAATATTTCCAACAAAATTATATAACTTTGCATACGCTTAATTACACTCATGTCTGCCTATCATACGATCGACCACCCTCATCAACGACACATTTTTTTTTGTCTTGGGTGAGGTTTGAACCCATAACCTCTTGGTTGTGGACTCCCCTCTTACCCCCCCCCCCCATTCGGTTGATATACATTAAGCTCGTAACAAAAGTAAACCACTCGGTTGATATACATTAACCTCATAACAAAATTAAAGAAATCAAACAAAAAAACCTAAATAAATCAGTTGAAAACAAGCAACGAACATCACACCTAACCTAGCTAGAGCAACGACATCGCATTATGATGATCAATAATGGATCATAAGCCTTGGAAGACGGGATAACCTTGGAATACCTTGGAAGACGGGATAACGTTCCGGAAGTCGTTGTATAACTATGATGAGGTTGATTAGAAATAATTGTGATGAGGTTTACAAAACCATACTACCCACTTAACACACAACACACGTAACAATAGTTTAAAAAATAATTTAGAGATCATACCCATAGTTTAAAAAAATCTTTAAATTTTCAATTTACAATTAAATAAAAAATTTAGAGATCGGACCAGCATGTAGTTTAAAAAAATATATATAAATTAAAGAACTTAAAATCTATGATTTATAATTAATTAAATAAACAATTTAGAGATCATACCTATAGTTGTTGTTGATGATGATGATGATGATAACCCATATGATCGATGTTGATAACCTGTATGATGATAATGTTGATGATGTTGATGATGATGATGATGATTGAGCATATAACCCATATATATGATGATGGTGTTGATATATAACCCATATATATATGATGGTGCAATGACAACCCATGATATATGCATGCATGATGATTATGATGATAACCCGTATGATGATGATGGTCATGATGTCGATGATGATGATGATGATGGTTATGATATAATGATGTTGCCGATGATGATTATAATGATGATGATGTTGATGATGATGGTGATGATGATGATGTTGTTGTTGATGATGATAATGATAAACCATATGATGATCATGATGGATCATAAGCCTTGTAAGGCTCATAACACATGCCAACCATGTCTCACAACCAATAAACCAAGACCAGTGTCACCCCTATAAGGCTTATGGATCAAATGGGCCATGGGTGATATGGGTTATATATGGACCTTATGGCATTATAACCCATGACAACTGATGTTGATGATGGTGATAATGATTATAAACCATATGATGATCATGATGGCTCATGAGCCTTGTAAGGCTCATAACCCATGTCACCCCTTGACTTACAACCAATAACCCACAACCAGTGTGACCCTATAAGGATTATGGGTCAAATAGGCCATGGATCATAGGTGATATGGGTTATGTGCCTTATGGCATTATAACCCATGACACAAAAAGCCTTGTGATGCCATAACACATGTCACCCATGACTCATAACCAATAACCCACAACCATTTGTGACTCTTATAAGGCTTTTGGGTTAAACAGGCCATGGGTGATATGGGTTATGGCATTAAAGTGAAAAGCCTTGTAATGTCATAACCCATGTCACCCATTACTCGTAACTAATAACCCGCAACTAGTGTGATCCCTCTCCATGGGAAAACTATATAGTCGATGCTCAAACTAATTTGATGGACGAGGACTTGAACAATTTTGTAAGATTATACATTTAGTCAACAACCCAACGATGGACAACGAATTGGTGATGCTCAAAGGAATTTCACTTCAAACCCTCCTACAGTGCCAAACCGTCCTCCTCCACTATCAAACCGTTCTCTTATGGTGGCAAACCTCCCTCCGACACAAGAAGTCCCAAGTTGGGTTTAGGGTATGAAACCGACCATGGTGCAACAATTTTTTTGTATTTATGTGATTTTTTAAGTAGGTTTATTATAAAGTTAATTTTATAAAAATTATGTATAGTTTAATTAGTTTTTTTTTCAAATATATTATAGAATCAGTAAATTATTACCCTGACTTAAGCATGGTGTACAATATATAAAGAATGCCACCTTTCAATACACATGCCAAAAAAAAGACCTATTTCACACACATTTTCAATACACGTGTCTTCCTTCACACACATTTTCAATACACATGTCTTCCTTTACACACATCTTCTCCCTCTTTTAAACCCAGAAAGTGAATTAGGTTTCAAAATTCTCCAAAAATCACATGGCGGGATCTTAAACAAAAAAACAGCGCTAAAATATTGAGAATTAATTTAGTTAATTAGTACCAAAACTTGTGACCCAACCCTCACAACTCCACCTACGTCCTCTTACACTACACTCAAGATTTACTTTTCGCCAAAACCATAACCCAAATATGATGTGAGCTTAAATATCCCGTGTATAAGAGTCTAATTGTACAGGTTTTAAGCGTTTAGCTTTGTATATCGAATCTGTTTTATGTGCATTTGGTGTTTATGAGTGCTACAGGTTTAATGTGCTAAGTAAGCGGGAAAACACGAGCTTAAAAATCATGAGGATAGTAGCATACACGGGCCTCGGAGAAGTAAAAGTCAACAAAGTCAAAATTATGGAAAACAGGGGAGGAAAGTTTGCGGTACGCTAAGGGCTGGAAAAGCTCACCCGACTAATTTGTTCTTCGCGCCACACGAAGAACATTCAAGCCAAGTTCGCGACACGTGAAGAATGCAATTATGGCTCTTTTTGAGATAATTCCAATTATAAGCCATTAGGGATCCATTGTCGAATTAACTTGCATACTTTCGTCCCAGAGCATTCCAGAGGTGATTTCCAGAGATAAAGTTCCAATCTTTGCAAGGTTTTGATGCTAGATCAAGTTATATCACTTATTGAAGAATCGATGACGATGTCGATGAGCGGCTAATCTCTTCATGTCGTTTTCGGATGTAGGATCTGCTTGTAAGTGATAGACTAGGTTTCATACTTGTTTTGGTTTGCTATTCTTGTAATCGTATGATTGTTTGAATGCTTGATTATTAGATTTGTTTAAAACAATTTTGGTTTTTATTCAATTTAATACATTCATCAATTTTCAGTTTTCTATCGTGAATCATTGAATATTTAGATCTGATCTTCTAAGTTGTTAATTAACTATTGAGTTGTTAATCTTTGTCAAGTACCCGGTTTTGTAATCGTTGCTTAACACAGTCACTATCTTGGTTGTTAATTGTTTATCAAATCTAATGAATGAGTTATGTCTATGTAACTTCCAATAAGTACATACCAGTCTTCACAAGAACTTGCAATCTGAACATGGAAGCGATCCGTTTTCTCTTAATAGTTTTTACAAAGTTTAAATTTAATTGTGTTTTGATTCAGTGTTGTAAAAATCGCTAGGCGCTAGTCGGGCGGTGGGGTGGGGCCTAGGCGGGATTAATCGGGGCCTAGGCGGGATTAATCGGATTGGAATTTTTATATGTAAATTTCAGTTTTTTATATATATACACACATTTTTACATGTAATTTTTATAAAAATGGTCATTTTTATATATATACACACATTTTTATATGTAATTTTCATAAAAATGTTCATTTTTAAACCACACCAAAGGTTTTCGTCGGAATTTGGCCGGAAAGTTCAGGTTTTCGCCGGAAATTGGCCGGAAATTTCAGGTTTTCGCCGGAATGTTTGCCGGAATGTTCGCCGGAATCTGGCCGCCTAGGTCCGCCTAGGCCCAAAATTCCTCCTTAGCCGAGCGCCTAGCGATTAATCGGCGCCTAGGCGCCGCCTAGGCGCGATTTTTACAACACTGTTTTGATTAAAACCTGAACAGTTTTTATAAAAAGCATTTTCCACCAATTCTCTGTGGATATGATACCCTACTTCACTATACTATAGTTTAAGATAGCTAGGGATTAGAATAATTGTTTTTGATTGACTTTGGCAACGCGATTAAAATCCACTCGATTTCAAACCATAATCCTAACCTAAACGAACTTCAGTGGAAGAAAACACAAACTCCGGCAAGGAGTTCTTGGGAAACTCACGGTAATCAGGTATGAGTCAACATCTCATATAATCTCAATATATATTAAGTTAACACAATAAGCATTTTTTTCTTGTCAGATTCAGGTTTCTAGCATTAATCTACTGCTTATAATTATAAAAGCATTTTTACAGTTTGGTAACTTAAACTTAAGTTAATGTGGTCCCCCTGAATCTTGTTGTAGACCACTAAGGGTATATATGTAGGAAGAAACATAGTATATCTTATAAAGATAGATATTTGTTTATTTGTACAAAAATAGGGATTTCTAAAAGATTACAAGATTTTTTGTGTCCATTTTATAAATAATTATTGCTTTCTGATTGAGCTTAGAGATCAGAAGATATAAAAACAATATTATTACACTAAAAACAGATTAAAAATTCTACCTTTAGACTTGTAATTTTCATAATCTTGACTTGTATACAGATAGAGAAGGCATTGTTTATTGGAAAAAGAATTTAGACATAAAATGGACAAGTTAGTTCATAACCAAATTAGTGACAGTTTTTGGTGGTTGGATTGTTATTATAGAACTTCATATTCCATCTATTCACTGCATTAAGACAAAAAATTGTCTTATTTTTTTTAATCAAACTAGTGAATTTACAATTTACTCCCTTGGTTTTCCCAACTGTATGATTAGATGTTAGGCTAATGAAACATAATACCAACCTAAATAAAAGCTTCTTAAGGGGTGGAAGAAAGATGCATAAACCGATAGACAAAGAGTAACTCAATACAATAAGCATGTTTAGATGTTAGGCTAAGAAAGATACATAAAGTAATTTTAGATGATATATCTAGCTCATATCATCTCAATAGTAAGTAACTCAATACAATAAGCATCATACCTAGCTATATTAACATAATATATATATATATATATATATATATATATATATATATGTTTCCAATCTCTAATACTAACAATCTCTATTATATATTGCATGTCATATACAAGCTGGAATGAATCTGCTTGGTAACTTTCTTCAGAGTTTTAGAAGACAAGAGTGCGGCATAAGTCTAATGGTGGAGCAAACAAGAAACGTAGCGTGATCAAAGTACATTTGTGATAATCACCTGGGACGAGGAGGATATACTTATCTAAGAGATAAACTGGTAACTTCATTATCTAATTCATGTGTGTTTTTCTCTGTGTATAATGATTTTTCGATTGTATGTCTGATGTGTGTGTGTCTACTTCTTTTTGTTGTATATATTATGAGGTACAGAAAATGATTTTAATGTGGAGGAAAGCAAGGGAAGACAAAAAGGGAGAATACAAGAATGCTAATGCCAAAGTCATTTTAGATAAATCAGTAAGACTTTCTTAAAACTGTTAGAAATTATATTAAAGTCAAATCATTGTCAAACTTAGTTAATTAATAGAGTTTGAGTGGTGAGATAAGGCTGAAGGGTAAAATTGTCATTAGCCAGGATTAGTGTTTTGAAAGTTAAAGCCGATAACTCATAGTGACATCTAATTAGGTTAACAAACTTGATTATATCTATACATTAATAAGAACTACTAGTGACATCACCCAGATAGTGACATCTAAGTAGGTTGTTTCTCAACAATTAGTAAACAGCTGGAATTGACACAACTACTGGTTTTTGGGGGAACTGTTGGTGAACAACATCAACTTCGGTTCTTGTAACCAGCAGTTGTAGCTAGATGTTATATGCTTGGAGGGAATCACTAGTTTGCACTTTGTAGAGTCAAAGTCTTATTCTTTTGTAAAGTGCTGGTTAACGACTAAACTTTTGGCAATCAGAATCAACGGTTCTTTTTAAGATCCAACAATTTACTGTAATAAATGTTTGAGTAAACTGTAGTTTTCGTCCCTAGGGTTTGTTGCTATTAACAGTTTCAGTCCCCCTTCACAGTATGGGTCCCTGATGTTACATTTCTTTACTATTTCCGTCCCTGGCCCTAACGCCCGTCCAATATGTCGTTACTTTCCCCTCATGGGAGATTGGACGGGCATTAGGGCTAAGGACGAAAACTATTAAGAAATGTAACACCAGGGACCCATACTGTTAAGGGGGACTGAACCCGTTAATAGCAACAAACCTCATGGACGAAAACTACAGTTTACTCTACATGTTTACTTTGTTAAAAAGAACCTCACTGCATATTCTTTTGACATTTATTTTTGCAGATCGACATTGAACCTTTATCCGAGCTAAAATGGTGTCTAGTGCTACCACATCAAAAGTATTTTACATTTTCATTCCTATTATCATTTTTCATAACCTAATTAATTGAATTGTAGGTTAGTTATGTGGACAACAATTCAATGGCATGAAAATGGAGCTCATTTCCATGATGCCATTACTAACCTCAAGTCTAACAGAAAGAAAATTGATTTGCTTATAGTCATTCTGTCAGACAACAATTGCTCTCTTTATGGTATTAAATTTTGACACATTAGTTTTGCTTATCATCAGTATACTTCAATCTTTTGTATAAATTTGTGCCAATTCAGTGACATATTATATAATTTATAATAATATGTTTTTTATACATATTGCATAAAAAATACATGTTCATTGACTTTTTACTTTAACCTCATTTCATGTTAGTTTTTTTTTTTTTTTCAATTTGACCCGGCAAACATAACACAACCAGATATGACCCAATTAAAGTAAGCAAAATTTTCCCCCAATTGTGACACATTCTATTAATGGTTTGCTGTGTATATCTGTTTAGGTGACCTGTGAGACTGGTCTCGGGATTGCTTCTCAATGTTTAACAAAACATGTGTTTAGGATGAGCAAACAGTACCTAGATGATTGCTATAGAGCATCTTTTGATCAAGTTATAAATGTGGCAACATTTTTACCAGTATAATTGGCCAAAATACCGACAGGGCAAGAAGAAGGAAACCAACAGCCAAGAAATAATTTTAATATTTAGGTTAAAAACTTATGTAAACATTTTGGTTTATTATTCTTAATGTAATTTAGTTTTTAGGTTTTCTCATGCATGTTTACTATTGTTTTCAATTAATTTACCCAAAAAATGAAAATAAAATGGCTAATTACACAAAAATTACCACATAGAACCCTAATAAATATGTGTGATCAAAGGTTAGACAATAATCACACTTAAAATTATAAAACTTCGTGTGGCTATAAATGACCATTAGCCACACCACATTAACTTTTTTTTTGCTTATGTGACGGAATGATACCAAATGTTACGGAAAAAATTATGTGTGTGACCAAATGTTAGACAATAGCCACACTTATAATTACAAACTTTTGTGTGGATATAAATAACCATTAGCCACACCAGTCACTTTGTTTTTTGTTAGTGTGACTGAATGATAGCAAACGTCATAGAAACAAACAGTTATGTGTGACCAAAGATTAGATAATAGCCACACTTAAAATTACAAACTTTTGTGTGGCTATAAATAGCCATTAGCCAGACCATAGTCACTTTGTTTTTTGTTAGTATGACTGAATGTTAGCAAACGTCATGGGAAAAAACAATTACGTGTGACCAAAGGTTAGATAATAGCCACACTTAAAATTAAAATAATTTTTTGTGTGTCAAGTAAAAGATTTTAACTACTCTTACAATAAATTTATCTGACTATATAATATAAACGGTCACACTTACAGTAAATTCATGTGGACGTTATTACCATTTAGAAACACTTACCGGGACAACATGCTTGATCACAGCCACCCTTTTGCCACGGTTTTATTAAATAAGTGTGGCTAAAACAAACTTTTTAGAAAATTCATGTGGCCGTTGCGACCCGTTAGCCACACTGAAAGTAAAGTCATGTGGTCGTTGCTACCGTTTAGCCGCACTTAATGTAAGAAATGTTGATACCCTTTAGCCACACTTTTAAGTTGCTACGGCCACTAAAAAGCATGTGTGGCCATATGATACCTACGATGACTCGAGCTTTGGTCACACTTGAGCTGGAAAAAAAAAGTGTGGCGAAAGGCCTACGGTCACACAATTTTTGTGTGGTCGTATGCCATTTTTACGTAGTGATCTGGTCATAGAAAGAAGGAAGTACAAACTCAAAGCCAGGGTCTGAGCCTGCTGTCCTTAGTACACTGGAAGCTAGATAAGGAAGTCTGGTTTAGCTCTCGAAAATGGAAGGCAGAAAAAAAAAAAGATTGCTGAAAGTGGGGAAAGTAGGGCTACTCACATTGATTTATAACAAAAAAAGAATCCTATCTTGAAAATGACATCTTCGTGAAATAGAGAAAGCCGCACAGTCTCCATCTGAGATCTTCTCGCCCGCTACCAGGAAGATTCAATGATTTATCAACTCGATCGACTTTCCTATGGGTGGCCGGAGGTTTCAGTGGTGGGATTAGGTATTGAAGGTGGGGATGAAGGGTTTGAAGGTGAGGATCGACTTTTAGATTTGAGAAAACCAATTATTATTTTTGTTTTTTATATTTATTATTTAAGTTAAACCCAAATATTTTTTAAGTTATTTACACAAATAGTCACTGGGAAGGTAAAAAGACCATTTTGTCCTCACATGGAGGGCACATGACATCATTTAACGTCTAAATTAGACGGACGTTAGTGGAAATGATGAAATGTGCAAAAAAAATAAAATATAAAGGACAAATTCGCTAATATCGTTAGTTTAAGAACGTATACTGAAATTTGGTCAATACTTAAAGGACATAAAATGTAATTTACTCAAAATTATAGTTTTATTTTATATATATAGGGAGAAGTTTATGAGAAAACTCCTCCTTAGTGAGAGAACTAGAGAACTCCTCATTAAAGACAAAAAAAAAATTCATAATACAAAATATAAATCAAAAACTAAAAAAGTGTTTCATAGACCATGTTTCCCACGTCGTCCTTGTAAAAAAAACCCCGTAAAAATGTCCGATTTAGTTTTAGGTTTTAGTTTAGCTTTTAGGGTTAAGTTTTTAGGTTTAGCTTTTAGGGTTAGGTTTTTTAGGGTATGGGGTGGGGGGCGGGTTTAGGTTTTTGGGTGGGGGTGGGTGGGTTTAGGTTTTTGGGTGGGTGGGGTGGGTGGGGGGTTTAGGTTTTTGGGGGTGGGTGTGGGGGGTTTAGGTTTTTTGGTGGTGGGGTGGGGGTTTAGGTTTTTGGATGGGGGTGTGTTAGGTTTTTGGGGTGATACTACACATATGCAATATTGAAAATAAAAAGAAAAAAAAAAGACGAGTTAATTCTTATTTTTTATAACGTCGTTTATGCTCAAATGAAAGATAAAGAAATTATTGATTTAATGGTGCAATGTTTTTTAAAAAAATAATAGCATATGCAAAAGATAGAAGTGTTTAAAGATTTATATATATTTTAAGTTTCAAATTTAGCCTTACTCTTTAAAATTTTACCTCTTCTCTTTTTATTGTTTCTCTAGTTCTCTCATTAAAATGAGTTCTCTCGTGAACCTAACCCTATATATATATATATATATATATATATATATATATATATATAGGTCTATAAATGAACCGAGCATTCATGAACTGTTCGGCGAGAAGTTCGTTTATGTTCGTTCATTTAATAAACGAACGAACACGAACAAATTTTTTTGTTTGTTTAATTAAACGAACGAACATGAACACATGTCGTGTTCATTCATTTATGTTCGTGAACGTTTGCTTATGTTCGTTAATATATGTTCATTTATGTTCGTTTATTAATGTTCATTTATGTTCGTTTGTTTGTGTTTATTTGTTTTGGGATGAATCATGTACATTTGAACCACTAATTATATGTGTTTTTGGATGAATTATTAAGTATTAGACTTGTTCATGTGTGCTCATTAACGTTAATTTATGTTCGTTTGTGATTTTTTTTATGTTTGTTCGTTTGTGTTCGTTTTATGTTTGTTCATTTGTGTTCGTTTACGTTCGTTTAGCTTTTTAACGAACGAACATAAACGAACACGAACATTTCCATTTTCTTAATAAACGAACATGAACAAAAAAAACGTGTTCGATTATGTGTTCGTGTTCGGTTAAAATTAAATAAACGAACATGAACACATCGATGTTCGTGTTCGTTCGGTTCGTTTACAGGCACATATATATATAGGTAGAGGTTAGGGTAAAAAGGGATAAATACCCTACAAAGTCTAGGAAGGAATCTGGGCCATTAGATCATGGTCATTTGTGGTGGAGATTAACGCAGTGACATTTTGGTAATAACTGGAACTTGGAAACCACCAGGAGGGGTAGAATAGGAAGATTCAACCCCAAAGTTTGCACATGCAAGTCACATGCCATTTCCCTCACTTTTTTAAAACGTTCATAACTTTTTTATACATCATTATTTTTTTTTAAATTTCACCATAAAATCGAGCGGTTTTTATCCTTCCAACGAGTATGGTATTGCTATATATATATATATATATATATATATATTCTTTTAAATCGTTTTTGTTTAAATTACATTAAAGTGGGTTTTTTTTAACATGGTGTTTTACATCTGTGGTGTTTTACATCTATGGTGTTTTACATCTATGGTGTTTTCAACTAGGTATTTTTTAACATTGAGTTTTTTTTCTAGTCATGGTTTTTTTAACATTGTGTTTTACATCTGTGATGTTTTACATCTATGGTGTTTTCAACTGGGTATTTTTTAACATTGAGTTTTTTTTAGTCATAGTGTTTTTCAACATGAAGTTTTAAAGGTCATGATGTTTTACACATGGGGCCAATTTGGTGTTTTACATCTGTGATGTTTTACATGATCTGTGGTGTTTTACATCTATGTTGTTTTACCATAGATGTTTTTTTAGTCATGGTGTTTTCACAATGGAAAATTTTAACATGGTATTTTTTGGCTTTTTTTGTCATGATGTTTTGACGTATTTATGTTTATGACGTTTTGCTTCAGTCATGGTGTTTTACACTTTTAGTTTAAAATTTCAACACCATAAACATAAACTTGGTTAAGGCTGGGTTCGAATTAAAGTGAGTTTTTTTCAACATGGTGTTTTACATCTATGGTGTTTTTAACCGAGTGTTTTTTAACATTGAGTTTTTGTAGTCATGGTGTTTTTCAACATTGATTTTTTTTAGTCATGGTATTTTTCACCTGGAGGCCAATTTGAACATGACATTTTAGCTTTTTTGGTAATGGCGTTTTCACAAATACAAATTTCAACATGTTCTTTTTTTTGTTTTTTTGGTCATGGTGTTTTGACGTGTTTATGTTTATGGCGTTTTTGCTTCTGTCATGGTGTTTTAATCTTTTACCTTAAAATTTCAATACCATAAAAATAAACTTGGTTAAGCTTGTGTTCGAATTAAAGTGAGTTTTCAACATGGTGTTTTACATGTATTGTGTTTTCAACTGAATGTTTTTCAACATTGACTTTTTCTAGTCATTGTGTTTTTCAACAAAGAGTTTTTTAGGTCATGGTGTTTTACACCTAGATGCCAATTTGAATATGGTGTTTTAGTTTTTTTTTTGTCATGACGTTTTCACAATGACAAATTTCAATACGGTATTTTTTGGCTTTTTTGAGTCATGTTGTTTTGACGTATTTATGTTTATGGCGTTTTGCTTCTGTTATGGTGTTTTACACTTTAGCTTAAAATTTCAACACCATAAACATAAAACACCATAAAAACTCCCAATTTCAAACAACACCCAGTTGGTCTTTTTTTTTAAAATATAGCAATACCATACTCGTTGGAAAGATAAAAAGACACTCGATTTTAGTGTGAAATTTTTTTAAAAAAATAATTACGTATAAAAAAGTTATGAACGTTTTAAAAAAATAGGGGAAATGGCATGTGACTTGCATGTGCAGATTCCTTCCTTTGTTTAAAGCCTTTTGACGCAATTGCCTTTTCCCTCCTTTTCCTCAACTGTACACGTGTCGTGCTGTGGTTTCTTGCTACACTTTGTAGGGTTTTAACCCTTTGTAGCCTAACCCTCATATATATATATATATATATATATATATATATATATATATATGGTTGAGTTCATTTGAAAACTCATTTTCATAAGAAAACAAAAAAACTCCTCATTAAAGGTACTGCATATGTGTAGTACACCCCAAAACCTAACCCACCCCTAAAAACCTAAACCCCCTACCCCACCCCCCAAAAACCTAAACCCCCACACCCACCCCACCCCTCAAAAAACCTAACCTAAAAGCTAAACTAAACAAAAAAATAAACCCAAAAGCTAAACCACTATTTTTTCGAGTTTTTTTTAACGAGGACGACGTGAGAAACATGGTTTCCGAAGCAATTTTTTAGTTTTTGATTTATTTTTTGAATTATGATTTTTTTATTATTGTTTTTTACCTTTAATAAGTAGTTTTTTGGTTTTCTCATTAACAATAAGTTTTCTTATGATACTTCCCCTATATATAAATATACTAGTTTAGATCCCGTGTCTACACACGGAGTGAAAAATATTAATATATAAAATTTTTAAATATTTATTTATATATTTTACAGGTGTAAAAATATATTACATATAGTAAAGATAAAAACAAACTCAAAATATGTAAAAATTAATATATAATTGGTTTTCGAAAATACGTTAGTTACTATTTAATGTAATTTGACTTTTATTTACTATTTGAATGAAATAAAAGTTACATAATCAAATTTCAAAGTTTCCTATAATAAGAGATAATTTAAAATAAATATGTTTTATTAGTATAATTAATATTTTCTTTAAGTATATATTATTATTAAATTAAAAGATAGGAGTGCATTAAATAAGAGAGAAAGACGGAAAAAAATGATGAGGATGAATATGGAGGCGACACGTGGCACTATAAAATCTTTATTTATTATATAGTATAGATTTCCTTTCGATATTAAGCTGTAACCGTGTTATGATTCTTGTAATCATTTCAATCTCTTGAACTTGCTGAAAATCCTTTCGATATGAAACTGGTGAATTGATTGAAGTGATGAAAAATCTAAACCCTCTTGAACTTGCTGAACATCATGAATATTTTTAATTGATTAAAGTGATGAAAAATTAAACATAAGAATTGAAATGAAGAATCAATATTTTTTCTGATGAATCGATTGAGTATGGTAGTGATTTAGAAAAAGAAATATATGATCAACTGGGGTGAAAAATATTATACATAAAATAATAAAATTTTTATATGTATTTTTTACAAGTATAAAAATATATTACATACTAAAGATAAAAAATAAAATTTAAAATATGTAAAAGTTAATATATAATTGGGTTTTGAAAATACGTTAACTATTATTTAATATAATTTGACTTTCAGTTACTACTTGATTGAAAATAAAAGTTAAATAATTAGATTTCAAAGTTTTTTCTAATAAAAGATAATTCAAATAAATGTGTTTTATTAGTATAATTAGTATTTATTTTTTAAATATATTATTATTATTAAAAGACGGAAATGTATTTAATAGGAGAGAGAGGCGGGAAAAAAATGATGAGAGTGAATATGGAGGCGACATGTGGCATGAAAAACCTTTATTTATTAGATAGTATAGATATTTATCACAATTGTCAATGTCGGTGACACACTCATTTTCCATTATTCATAACAACCAGCCAATCGCAAGATGTCATCTTTTTTTATTTTAGTGCCCAACTTTTCTAGTGTGTATAAACGTTTTTTTCTTCGAAAGGCAAACTTTATTAAGAAAACGCCCCAAAAGTAGCCAAACAAGGAACAATTACAACATAATTACACAAAGTTAAAATTGCACCAATCAAGCCAAGAGATTGAGAGAGGTTTGAACCGATTACTAAACCAAAGGTACCCCATAGCCTTGATATCCTCCGTTATTTTCCTAGGATTGGCTTCCGTGTTAGAGAAGTGAGACTCGTTTCGAGCTTTCCATAAGCACCAACAAGCAATCACCAAAATGCGATGAATAATGACCTTATGAGAATCCACCTTTAAAACCTGCTTATAAGTTTCAAAAATGCATGGACCGAGAAGAAAAACAAATGATCAATCTTACACCAGATGCTGATATGGTACCAAACAACCGAGGGATTAACTCAAGAAATCATTCTAGCGTTGTGGTGCGCACATTTCTTCCTCTCCCCAATGACGCGAGTTCGATTCTCCCCATGTTGACCTCAGCATGTCGCTTGTCTGATGTCAACTTTCACTTAAAAAAGACTTTTCTTTAATTGTTTTCATATATTTTTATTTTATTTCTTTCCTAAGTGTTTTACTTTTGTAATGATGTCAGCTTTCATTTTTTTTTTACTATTATTCATTTTTTTTAATTATTTTCTTACATTCTGTTTAATTTCTTTCCTACGTTTTCTATTTCTTTAATGATTTTCTTATAACTTACATTTTACTTTAGGAACGTACCAAACATCGGTACCGGTATCAGTATTTCCTTTTATGGTTTTCAATCAATATAAAACACATGTCAATATTCTTTGACATTTTCATTTTGTAGCTTATACAAAATTCCTTATGCAACACGCGAGGAAATTCCAATAGTTTTATAACGTAGTCTATAATTTTTTATTTTTGATGTAGAAAGATACTTTTATTTATATGGTTGGAAAATAGATACATGTATAGTTATGGACTAAAAGTATATTACATTTTGATAAGTCCGGAAGCTTATATAAAAGAAATATAGATAAAAATAAAAATACATATTCCCAAATGTCTATCTAACATGATCAAAATTATTTTATATTAAAATTTAGAGTAAATTTCGTTTTAAATTTCTATGGTTTGTTTAAAATATTGCTTTGAGTTAAATAGTTTTAATTGGACTTTTTGAGTCATTGTAGTTTCATTTTTGTTTCAATTAAACCCATGACACTAACAACGATAGGGTGATTCTATTAAATTGAAGACCATTTTAGTCTTTTTACTGATATGTACTAACAGTGTAATTTTGAGGGACTATTTCTGTAAATACAATATAATTAAAATCCAACCCCTCTCTTTCCCTTCATCATCGTCATCTCTCACCCACACCATCCCCAATCCACCACCGCCCCCCACCACTGCCGCCGGCCTACACCACCACCATCTCCCTACACCACCGCCAGCCTCTCTACACCACCGCCAGCCTACACTACCACCGCCTCCCTACACCATCCAAAACCCTAAAACGAATTCAATTCCTGAGCATGGACGCCGTACAGGCAGAGGAAGTCGCTGAATTTCTGAGCATGTAATTTTTCACCTCTATCTCTCTAAACTTAACCGGGACGATTTCTGATGTGGCGGTGGTGCTTGGTGGTAACAAGGAGAAAGAAAAACACAGAACCGTCAGGGGTGGCGTTAAGAGGGGCTGTGGTGCTTGGTGGTTTGAGAGAGGTGAGGTTGGATGTTTTGTGTTTTTAGGCTTTGCAAGTTAAGAGATGAAAGGTATTTTATATATTTTTAATATTATTATAATAATAAGGTTATTTTCGTCGATTTATAACAACTTAACAGAATCATTCTAACAGTGTTAGTGTCATGAATTTAATTGAAACAAAAATGAAACCACGAGAACTCAAAAAGTTCAATTAAAACTATTGGATTAAAAACGATTTTTTAAGCAAATCATACGGACTCAAAATGAAATTTATTGAAAAGAAAATAAAATAAAGAGTAAATTACTGTTTGAGTCCCTGACGTTTGACCATTTTAACTATTTGATTATCTTATGTTTAAATCCGTCTCTTTTAACCCCGACATTTCATTTTTTACTTTATTTGAGTCCAAATGTCTAACCTCGTTAGATTTAACAATTAACTTTATTCTGAAATGACTAAAATACCATTAGAGACTCAAATGGTTAAAATAAATTAAATATTTTACCCCTCTCTTCTCCCCCACCACCACCACCACCCTCTTTATTAATGGTGGTGGTGGCGGCGGTGGTGGTAACGGTGATGAGAAGAGAAATGACAGAATATATAACGTTTTTAACAATTTTAGTACTTGAGGATATTTTGATCATTTTAGAAAAAGTTAAACGTTAGCCATTTGGACTGAAATATAATTAAAAATGAAACGTGCACTCAAATAGATAAAATGACGTTCTCAAAGAGTAATTTACTCTAAAATAAAAATACAAGCAATAGATTGATCCGTAACGATCTGATTATTATACCAAAACAAAACAACAATCAGGGTTTCATTCTTTTATTTCTGATTTTGTAAAATTGAATTGAGAAGCGATTCATCGAAATCGATCTGATTATTATATGTATAAAGACGCATAATTTATACCAGAAGTGAAGATGAGTGTGGATCTGGCTTCGAATTCTCATGGAAACCTGGACGAGCAGATTTCACAGCTCATGGAGTGCAAGCCCTTAACCGAGCCTGAGGTATCCCCCTCTTTGATCGGTAATATTTTCAATTTAGGGTTTCATCCTAGATTTGATGGATCTGGGATTTCATCTTTACTCTGACCTCAAATGAAATCTTGTTGTGATGCGATTGGTGAAGCATTTCATGTTTATTTACTTCTTATTTTATTCCATTACTTAATGCTGCGGTTTGATCGTATTACCTTTCAATGTAGAATTGCGTGTTATTGATATTTGGGAGTTTTCATCATAAGCAAAATATATATGAGATTTATAAGTTTCTTAGTAGGACTTTTCCAATATGTTTACCATTTGCTGTGTTTAAAACTTAAGTTAAAGAACCTAAATCTTTAGCATGTACATTATGTTAAAAACTTTTAAACCCGAACAAGTTGAGCTTTTATCGAGCTACTTGAACTCATTCGAGCCGAGCATAAAATTGAGCTCCAGATATGTAATGAGTTGGGCTCAAGCTTATAAAGGATCGGCTTGAGCTCTTTGCAAGCCTTGTTATAATATAACACGACTTGGAATTTTCAAAGGATGTTCTTAATATTTTGTACTTTCTAAAAAGGTTTTTGACTTATGGTCATGTTTTGTTGTAGTATTATATTTACTTGAAATGAGTTTTTTTATCGAATATAATGTTTTCATTCTAATGGAATGTCTGGAATATCGAACGAAGAATTGAAAGACTTTCTTTCTCTATATACGAGTCAATTACATACCGGAAATCTCGAACAGTAAATGCTATACCGGAAATGCGATATATGAAGTCAATCTCAGTGAACTTCGTACCAAGAAGTCCAACCAAAACGTAACAGTATATCGGATCTATCCTATAAAGGTAGTCCAACACAAGTAATCGATACTACGCCTTCGACCTTTGAGAAGCTACTTTGTGAAATAGGATTGATCCCTTGTACAATTTCTTCATTTTAGATAGCTAGAGCTAAGCCTGTCCTAATAATGAGTCAGGTAGGGCCTTTCAGTCAAGTGCCTTGCCTTCCTTGCCTATTCATTTAGTCTAACAATTGAAATACCTATTCGCATTCTTTCCCAGTCCAGGTCGAAAGTTACTTTGTTCAGTCGATCATATTCGTGAACTAAGCTTGATTATCGAAAATAGTTTTTTTATTTTGAGCCATCTCAAATTCCTCTCAAGCAAAGCTTGAGCTTGTATCATGAAGGCTTGTTGAGCTAGAGCAGAGCTCAAGCTTAGCCTAATGTTTCCAAGCGAAGCCGAGCCCTATCAAGCTTGAGCCTAGCCCAACTCGTTTACAACACTAGTAATAGGCACCAGGTTAGGTAACGGATACAATTTGAATTCAAATAGAAACGGCTAGGCTACGGGTCACCCGAGATACAGAAACACCACTCGATCATACCGTAGGACAGTCCAATACAAGTTTAGGATACAAAAGTCACCACCTAAACTTGTGATTAGGTTCCAAAGAACACCATCTAAGCATGCCAAGGAAATAAAAGAAAACATGGGAAATCAAATAAATCAGTAATATCACTCTCTAATCCTTTTCTTGAACTTTTACGGTTTACATAAGGAAATAAAAGAAAACATGGGTCCCCCACGCATGCTACAATTTTGGAATTGAAAAAAAACTGACATTAAAGAAATAAAATAAAATAAATCAGTAAAAGGAACATGAGAACATGTGATGTAGCAGACATGTTGAGAACCTGTGCATGCTTGCAATCATGGGTGGTTAACAGTTGTGGAGCTCCATTTGAACCAGGTTCGCCCATCTTACCGACCCGCCCATGTCTGGGTTAATCCCAACGGTTAGGATGTTTGAATTTTCAAGCTTATGTCTCCCACCTTATCTGACATCTTCCAAAAACTAGGATCATATTATTGTGTATGAAATAAGAAACAAAGATATTCATGAATAGACATTTGACAATTAATATGTTATCTTTTTTTAGAACAAATCTTAATCTACTCCTATAAACCACCTATACCTGCATCTTTCAAGATTTGCATCCTTGACCTCTAGAATAGAGGCAAAACACCTTACCACCAGGACGTCCCTTTAGGACAATTAAAATGTTATCTGTAATGAAAACGTTACTGTATTCTGCAAAGTAAACAAATAACCCACTGCAGATATTTAAAATCTTAAATAAGAAGAGTGAAAGCATTTGCTGCTATGGAGTTAATGATGGCTGTTAGGCTTTTAGAAACATTAATGTTAAGTTACTTGCTATCTGTGGATGTAGGTTAAGACATTATGTGAGAAGGCAAAAGAGATACTTATGGGTGAAAGCAATGTTCAGGTAAGAGTTAATCTTTTCTTACCTTTTTGTCGCTTTGATTGCTCTATAGTACACAATTATTCATTCTTAAATATAGTTCAAATCTATATAGCTCCTTGTATCTTTAAACAGATATATAAAACATGTTAAATCATTTTGACGAACATGTGAAATCTGTTGTTTTTCATTTTTCGATGTCTCTTGCAGCCAGTAAAGAGCCCTGTAACAATCTGTGGTGACATTCATGGACAGTTTCATGATCTTGCTGAACTTTTTCGAATAGGAGGGAAGGTATTTAATTGCATCTCTTATTATTTCATGTATATAGTTTACTGTTTTACAATTTCACTTAAATAGTTAAATATGTTTCATCTTCAATGGCAGTGCCCAGATACTAATTACTTGTTTATGGGGGATTATGTGGACCGAGGATATTATTCTGTTGAAACTGTCACGGTAAGGGGAAGCTGAAATGCTTGATTCTCATGTAAACCAGTAACGGAATTTAAGTTATAAGGTAATCAAAGTTGATTAAAAGTGGAATTTACAAAATTGAAGTATCAAGAACGATAGTTGATATGATGAGAAAAGGGAACTTATTCTGGTACCCAAATCGAATTATAATACAATTATATTATCAACCCTTTATACAAGCTTTTGGATTTATTTCTACAATGAAGCTTTATGAAATTTAGACTTGAAGTTGATGGAAATTACTTTGTACCATACCATTTTCCTTTTCTTCAGCTCTTGTTAGCTCTGAAAGTGAGGTATCCTCAGCGAATTACAATTTTAAGAGGAAATCATGAAAGTCGTCAGGTATTTTATTTCTAAGTGAGTCGATTCGGATTATGTTTTTATCTTTTAACGGGTCAAACGTGTTATTTAGAAACATAAGTAAAAGGAAACATGTCAAATGGGTTGAAAGTTGCCTTAAGTGTATTTTTATTGCATAAAACCTCCTAATTATTTTATCCAAGAAGTTATATTAGTATTAAACTAATATAGTTTTTATCATATTTGTCACACTACTTATGTATAAGGAAATTAAACGTTTGTACAAAAAGTGTTTTACATCAATCTAACCCGTACCAAAAATCACCCATTTTGACCTGTTACCGAAAACGGTAGATATAGATAAAAATTATATATCTCTTCATATCAGATTCAATTAGAGGTTGTGTATACTGGTGGTCGAGTATCAATCATTGTAGTCAAAATTATATTCTGGTGAATGATCCCACCAGCTGGATGTTAGATTAGTCTACCTTCAGAACTAACCATTATTCTTGTATATAGATCACTCAAGTCTATGGATTTTATGACGAATGCCTTCGAAAGTGAGTTTCTAGCACTGTAATTCAATATTTCATGAAGC
This sequence comes from Smallanthus sonchifolius, assembly GCA_023525975.1. Lineage (NCBI taxonomy): Eukaryota > Viridiplantae > Streptophyta > Magnoliopsida > Asterales > Asteraceae > Smallanthus > Smallanthus sonchifolius. Next base: position 27,842,421 of record CM042043.1, read on the forward strand.
AACATATGCTAGTATGCTACTAATAATATGAGTGTATTTTGGGTTTGTAATTACTATTTATTCTTTATTTACTATTCTATTGTATGCATGATGTCGTTACTGGTGTATAATTGTAGAATTTGTCTTATAGGTATGGCAGTGCTAATGTTTGGAAGACTTTTACAGATCTCTTTGACTATTTTCCATTGACTGCATTGGTTAACATCTCCATTCTTTTTACTATATTACTATTATAAATCTCAATATTATTATTAGTATATGTATAACAACAATTAAATGCTCATCTTTTTTAGGTTGAATCGGAAATATTTTGCCTTCATGGTGGTTTGTCACCATCAATTGAAACACTTGATAGTATAAGAAACTTTGATCGTGTGCAAGAGGTCCCACACGAGGGTCCAATGTGTGATCTTTTATGGTCTGACCCAGATGACCGTTGTGGTTGGGGAATTTCACCCCGTGGGGCCGGATACACCTTTGGCCAAGTAATAAGTCTCATTTTTTTTAATTTTTTTTACAATCATGCGACTGTTTTATGACATAAAATTATTTCGTAGGATATTTCTGAGCAATTTAGTCATACCAACAACCTAAAGCTTATTGCTAGAGCTCATCAGCTGGTCATGGAGGGATTCAACTGGGGACATGTAAATTACTTTGGCCTTATCATCTCTTGTGGGGCCCTTTTGATTCATGCCATTTCACCGTTTTAAATGGTTTTTACGTTCTTATATTCAATCTTTTGTTTATGACAGGAACAAAAAGTTGTCACTATCTTTAGCGCACCAAATTATTGCTATCGATGTGGGAACATGGCTTCTATCTTGGAAGTTGATGATTGCAAGGGCCACACATTTATCCAGGTTTGTGCTCTCCTAATACATCTTGACGCGTGGCTATTTGACTGTTAGAGGTGGCAAAATGGGCTGCATAGGTGGGTTGGGTAGTAGGCAAGAACAGGTAACTTTTTGTATGGGTTATTGGGTTGCCGGCTTGCCGCAGAACACTTCTGTTCAAATATATATATATATATATATATATATATTTTAATAAATAATTGGTGTTAGATATTCTTATCATTTTTTTAATATTCTGTTTGATAAAATGGTTCATAAGGCTTTATGCGTTAAAACACACCGACTCTAAGCCAATTTGACCCGTTTTCTTTTAAGCTATTCTTTCTAATGATCATAAACTTATGCATCAGGTTCTTAAATTCTAAAGTACATTCCCCAAAATAGAAACTGAATAAAAGATTTTACCTTTTTGGTGCAATTCGTTCTAATCTAAAACGATTCAATTTGCAGTTTGATCCTGCTCCTAGGAGAGGAGAACCTGATGTAACCAGACGAACGCCTGATTACTTCCTCTGAATGGTTCCGTTAAAGTGATTCGCGAAGACCTGGGCATTTTGTATGGGCTAAAACTCATCAGGTGAAATACAAGAATGGACCAAATGGTTTGTAAACTCGGCACTTGTATGAATCTAGGGTTTTGTTTTTTTTTTGTTACCATTTCCAATTCATTGTTGAAGTAATGGGGTTTTATTATATGCAAAGGGAATGATTCAGAAGTTAATGTGGGTGTTTTGACTAGTTTTAATCACATAAGTTAACATTTGTATTAAGCAATTGCCCTCTTGAATTTTGTTTGTTAATTTGGGTTTAGTTTGTTTTCGTACGCTTATTCTTGAGGGCCACGTTCACATATAGAAACACACCCCGTTTTCATCGGGTTCATGAATAAGACAATTCAGAGACCATCAAAAATGTATATTGTAGCATCCCAAATCCGCACCGAGTTTTGATGAGTGGTTGGTAGTTTCGTCTTCCACGACGGAATACCTCCTACAAAACAGAACACCGTTAGTCTTGCCGTGGAGATCCCGAGGGTTTCTCCACGACCAACCTCCGGCGTGGTATGTGAGGGGACCTCCTTTAAGAGATCGTCTCTCGAGAAATATATAAATGAATTTTAGAATCAATAATCTGAGGGTGGGAGGGAGAGAAAAACGTGACCTGCCTCTCTTCTTTTGGTATATATCCTTTCATCTTAGATCCCCTTAGAGTGAGGATTTAATGCTCTTCGTACCAGCATTGTCTTTTTGATGGCTACTTTCCTGAATGTTCCCTTCTTTTCCTTTTTTGTCGGTGCTTGTTTGTCTCAAGCCTTTTTGTCTTATTTCTTTTCCTTGTCTTTTTGTGTCCTTATTTCCATGAGTAGGGGTATTCTCCTTCATAATCCGTTGGGCTTGTTATTTGTGACAAGGATTACGAACTTCAATCCCCAAAAAGTTTCTGCGTGTTTGCATGTGTTTTTCTATTGCATGCTTCCTTGGCGAGGTTGGGTGTAGCTACCCACCTGTCTTATGAGAATTGAGTGAGTTATTTTGGTGGGATCGGGCTTTTATTTCCGCATTCATATCATCTATTTTCACTATCCCTGTGTATTTTGCTTCCTTCCCGAGGCTTCTGACGATGTGACTGATTGGCGCCTCCATCATTGCTTATTTTAAAATTGAACTTTAAAGGTTGGCGTGAATTGGATGCCTACCTCCGTCCATGAGTGGAACGATAGGTTCTTCTTCGTTTCTAATGCTTTCCTTCCAGAGTCGTTGGCGGTTTGTGATTTGCACACGAAGATTGTCGATGAGGTTCCCGAGAACGATTATGATAAGAAGATGCTTAACCAGCTGATTGCAAATCCTACCCTTGTAGCTTCTTACCCGGTGGAACTGTTAGTGATGGGAGGTCTCAGCCCTCTTTAGGACCTTTCTGTTTCTCGTCCGTCTCTTATTGAAAAGGGTAAATAGACGTTTAGGGTTTCATGTTTTACTTCTTTCTTGTGTTTAATATTACCTGCAATTGTGTGTGTATGTGTATGTGTATGTATCATCCCTAATTCTGAACCCCTTATTTTGTTATGTGTTTCCCTTGGATAGAGATACCGTTGCTTGGTGTGTTGCAGGGGAGTGGGTTGGTTTAAAAAGTTGACCTTTTCTTCTATTCCGGTGATTGTACCCGATTATCCCATCGGTGGTTCTAGTTGTTATCCTTCTGTAGCTCATGTCGATTCTACCCCACTATTTCGTGGTTTAGTTCGTGTTGATGCTTCTTTTGGTCCTGAGTCTTCGGCCGTAAGCGTTTCTAGTGGGACTGAAGAGGAGGACTCTCAGCCCCTTTCTGCTATGAAGAGACCCCGTGCCAATACTCTTGGTTCAGATGCTCCCTGGAAAGAAATTGGATCTGAAATTTCGTTTGAGGAGTGCTTTCAAGAAGCCTTCCGTGTTTGCTTCTTTCTCCAGTTCTGGCCGTCAGAGTCTTGTTGTTTCTGCTTCCATTCCCAAGCTAAATAAGCTGTCACGCGCCTTGGTTGGGATCGAGTCTAGCTCAAATGTTATTATTGATCCTGCTGTGGGGCTTTCTTTGTCGGGAATCATCGTACTAGCTTTAAAATTTTAAAACTAAGTAATATTTAAACGCTTTAAATAAATAAATCAGATTTAATCAGCGGAAGCAATTAGTACGAATAACAGATCAGATTTGGATCCCATCAGTGATCCGATTACACGCGTATTGATGTGTTGCAAAACATATACATTAATCCTAGTGTATTTGTGCGTATTTGTATAGTTTTGTACTCGTTTTGTATAGGTTTTAGTTCTTTCTGAGTTCGGGTTGCATTTGCAGGATATAGTGTGTTAAGGAAGTGAAAAACAAAGCAAAATCCTAGAGTTATCAAGCACACGGAAAAGTTGGAGAGAAAAAAAGATAAAAGAAGTTAATTTTCTGAGAATAATTATCCTCGCGGTACGCGAGGAAGGAGAACAATTCCCTCGCGGTACGCGAGGGAACCCATAAAGCTTACCCGACTAAATTGTCCCTCGCGGTACGCGAGGGACCGACCATACTCTTTCGCGGTACGCGAGAGACCCGCTAATCCATAAAAAAAACCCTAGTTTTAAGTTTTAATTGTTTTGAACGACCATTCTTCATGGTATTCGACATTCAGCCGTTAAAGCTCTGATCTTGGGCGATTTTGGCAAGGGAGAAAGCATTGGGATCGAGTTTCTGGAGTTAGAGAGATCAAACTGGTTAGATACAAATCGTCCGGTCACGATTAATCTTTATTCTTTGTTTATTCAGTATTCTTGAACCATGTTTAATACTTTGAACTTTGAATCTTCTGGTTTCATTATGATTCTTGGCTAGAAACTTAAAACTACCTAGGTTAAAGATGATTGATTGCTAAAGTTTGGATTTTTATCGGTTTATGGATTTTGTTTTGGATTTTATGCTTTATTACAGATCTGATTTCAATTGTTTAATGAATATGCATGCTTAGTTTTGATCTTTTGTTGGTTGATTATTCCATACATGTCATGATGAATGTCTTTCATGAATAGGTATGTACTAGATCGCATACTGTGTGTTTGTGGTTCATGTGTGGTTTGCTAGACGTCAGTAACCATAGGAATATCAATTAACAAGTTAATAAACTAAGTGTTCTTCTTATTTAAATACCTGTAAAGTGATAGATAATCGATTAGTCTTCGGTTCTACGGTTTTTGAGAGTGAACCGTCTGAGAGGACGTTTTCTTAGAGTTCTAGTATCGTTGTTAATTCGTGTTAAATAAATTGAATTCAGGTTGCTCTGTGCATCTTTGATGTATTGAGATAGTGATACCGAGAATTGAGCTGTCTATTGAGTTCTATAGCATAGTTGGTGAGACCGAAAGGTAATCCAACCCGCTTGTGAGCGTAGTATCATTTAAGTTTCCTTCTGGTCACATTCTGAGATTGATCAGAAATCCATTAGGGAGTTTAAGGGTGTTACATCTTAGGATGTAACAGCCCGGGTTTTAGGGCGCGAAATAATTCACGAGAATTAAAAATTTTAAAAAAGAAAAGAAGGGAAGCGGGCTTGGGCCGGGGTGTATGGGCCGAAAGGGGCAAGGGTCGAGCCCTTATAAGCCTCAAAATCAGCCCAAAACCCTCACTCCCAATCTCATATCCGGATTTCTAGAGAGAGAAAGAGAGAGAGAGTCTAGAGAGAGAAAGTCTTGGTTTTCGAATCTGAGCTCATAGGATCGTAGGCATACGTATTTGGAACGATTAGCAGTGAAGAAGAAGCGATTACAGGTAACCGGTTCTCCTAGATCTGAGTTTTTGTTATGAGTTGGGGTTTTGAAGAAAAATCGGGTAAAGGTTGGGTTTTTAAGTTTAAAAATGGGAACCAAGTATAGATTTGGACTCTCGGTTAGAAAACACAAGTCTTGAACATAAAAAGTTCGGATCTGCAAGCAAAGTTTTGCGGGGAAGAAGGCTGCCCGCAAACAGATCCTTCGTACTTATCAAGTACGCAAGAAGCAGATCATGCGTACTTATCAAGTACGCAAGAAGCAGATCCTACGTACTTATCAAGTACGCATGAAGCAAAGCATGCGTACTTATCAAGTACGCAAGAAGTAAAGTCTGCGTACCAATCAAGTACGCAAGAACAAGGCCCTGCGCACTTGCTAAGTGCGCAGGCATCAGATCTATGGGTATATATAGCTGGTTAGTGAAGTCAGTATGTTCGCCTAGCCGGAAATGGTGAAACCATTTAGCGTTGAGTTAAGTCTGATACGTGTCAATTGTTATGATTGTTCAGATTGTGTGAGATCCAGTAGACCATTGCAGTTAAGATACAAGGTGAGTTCTAATCCCCTTTTTGCCTTCTTTAGGGGTGGTGTGCATACTTAGTGTAAAGCGTTTATTATATTTTATATATTATAAACTGAAGGGAAAAGCTATGTTTTAGTGAAAAGTTTAAAAGAGGCAAAAGTACATTTTAGTAAAGTATGATTATATTATTGGCAAGCGTTTATTATATTTTTCATATACATAAACAAAGGCATAATATAAGTGCTAGTATGTTTTCAGTAAAGCAAGATATATTATTTGGCAAGCGTTTACTATATTTATTATACATAAACAAAGGCATAATATATGTGTTAGTATTTTCAAGTAAGCAAGATATATCATTTGACAAGCGTTTACTATATTTATTATACATAAACAAAGGCATGATATATGTGTTAAGATATATGTCAGTAAAAGAAAGGTATTTATGGCAAGCGTTTACTATATTTTTATATACATAAACAAAGGCATAATACATGTTAAGTTATGAACAAGATTTACAGAAAGTTTTATGAACAGTAAAGTGAACAGTTTTCCTTCGGGAATGTGTACCAGCTATAAAGGTCCTTGGGACAGATGTTACTTGTACAAGATGTCAGATATGGGTTCTACCCATTAGTAAGAATCTTTGGGTTCGCTAACGGTTGTACAACTGGGATGAGTGACGGCGGTTGCTCGGGAGGTCCACGCAACCTCCCCGTAGTGTTAAGCGGTATTGTTGGTTCATGGTCGTTGACCATGGGGGCATTGACCAGGTACTCGTCGGTTCATGGTCGTTGACCATGGGGGCGGTACAGTAGTGACAAGGAATTGACGGATAAGCGTTATTGTCGGTTCATGGTCGTTGATCATGGGGGCATTGACCAGGTACTTGTCGGTTCATGGATGTAAGCTATGAGGGCAGTACAGTAAAGAGGAATTGACGGTTTATTATACGTTTTAAACTGTTTGAAAAGTAAAGTGTGTTAAGTTTAGCCTTAATGGCAGTATATATGTTTTAGTAAATCTTTTGTATAATTGATTTAAAGTAAACGTTAGAACTCACTCAGCGTTGCTGATTTTTAGTATGCACATCAGTTAAGTGTAGGTGGCAGTAGATGGACATGGATGCTTAGCTTGGCTTGGTGAGAAGAGTTACCCGAAGATCAGCATCTGGCATCCTGCTTATGTTTCTTTTGATTATTTTGATTAAGACAAGTTTCAATTGTATTTGACAAGTTTCAGTTGTTTAGACATGTTATGTTTCCGCTGAGTATGTTGAGATTCTAAATCGTTTCCGCTGTGATATTGTATGTCTTATGTTTAAGTGCTATGTGTTGGTGAGTAAATCCAATAAGTGAGGCCTCCCGGGTTTGGGGCCTTACATAGGATCCCAGTTCCATTGCATGTTTCATAACCGATAGAATCCGAGTTTAGTAATCAGGATTCACAGCCTAGGTAGTGTCTTTCATCCTTATTGTTTCCATCTGAGTCTTTGCTAGATTGTTTGCTTGTCTTGATAGTCTTCTTCATTCAGTTATTTAAGTTTATTAGTTAACCTTAGTTCGTAGAATTTCCCCCCAATCAAATCAAACAGTTAAGTCCTAGTCAGAGTCTAGTCTGTGTTATAGTGGGTTCGATATCCGGACTTCCATTGAGCTGTGTTACAATTGATAGGTACACTTTCCTGTCTTTGTGGTCTAATTTAGTAGGTTTGTCTAGAGTTTAACTAGAGTGTTTAGGTTAGTTTGTGTTTAGTTTTATAGACCGTTTGACTGACATTATGTTTTTGGCGCCGTTGTCGGGGATACTTGGCAATAGCAAAATTAGCTTTGATTAGTTTTTGTTTGGTTACTTGTTTTATTTTCTCTTTTATTTTTAGTTTATTCAATAATTTATTTCCTTTGTTTGTTTGTTTTCTTTCCGTGTCTTGAGTGCTATTTGTGTGTCTTAGTTTGAGTCTTTCATCTATTCTTAGTTTCTTCTATTTCCTTTTTGTTTTCTGTCCAGTGTATGCAACGTACTCGTTCGCAGGGATCACCTGACTTGAAGCCTATTCAGAGCCAGAACGAGAGCTTCACAAGAGCAGTCGGAAGTTTCGTGAGCGTTTGTGTGAGCAAGTTGAGAAAAAGGTACGTATTCCTATTCCTATTACTGAAATGGATGACGCTAATCCCCCTGCTAGACGTACCGTTCACCAGAGGGCATGTGATGTGTAAGACCCCAACCCGGGCATCCTACAGTTGGTTCTCATAACGGGTCATTCTCTTTAAAAACGCATTTATTACTAACCAAACTACAACGGAAGTCTGTCTAAATTCTTTTATTGTTATTTAATGATATTAAATTACCTCACGAATGCATGCACACCAATTCGAGTAACACTGCTCCCAAGCCAAGACTGCAAAACAATCTAACATACACACAAAGTCAGCTACACTGAGTGAGTTCTAATAATTTAATTTGAACAAAAACCATCACGTCATATTCATTAAACTATTCCACTCTGGACCCTCCGGTCCTTAACAAAATAGTTTTACGATTCATTAACGAATAGTTAACCCACTGTTATCCCACGACATCCCATAATCGTTCATCATACGAGACTCATCCCATAATAATAATAATCCCGCAGTTCCATTGACATAGGTCGAACTTACTATATTAATAACTCGTACTCTAGCACACGTATTACCTTAACACTTGGTTAACCACAACAAAACCCTAGACATTGACTTACTCGGCCTTAACTAAGGCTCTTACCAATCAACTGACACCACAGTTATCAACACCGCATCAAAATCCTGACACAACGGTCAATCTAACTTTACTTGCCACATTAATATCATCTAATACTATCTCACGCACAATAAATATAACATATCACTTGCATGCAAATTAACACATATGTAAGCATGCAAACACATACCTCATCACTGCACCCTCGTCAGGGTGTTCGACACACCCCGAGCTCATCATTAACCTGTTAAATAAACGTCACCGTTGATGACTTCCCGAAGGACCTCATCCTTCACCATCCCATTTTCTATGCCATAATGACACGATGCAAACATACACCGACGGACACACAACACAACAACAAACTAGCAATTACATGACTCGTTAACTAAACTTGCACCTCACGCATAACCCTAGAACAACATATTTCTCACACAATATATCATAAGCATTTAATGTACGACACGACTCTTTCCGTGCGGCCCTTAACACGACACGCATTAATAACCCATACTCTTAATTCTCATATTTCCATGATCCCACCATAGACCCTACGATCACTTAACAATTATTTTATATTCAAAACGCATCGGGTTCGAACCCGAAATCCTTAACACGTTTAATAGAGTGAACTTAGTTCATAAGTATGTACGATAGCCCCAAAACGTTAAAAAACATTTAAAAGAGGGGGATTAGAAACTCACCGGTTGCTTAACTTTCCTTCCGAAGTCGCATACCAGTAAACGCGTAGTCCAACGCGAACCTGTAGTCAAATGAATTACCCAGATCAATATTATTACCTCAATAACACTAACCCATCTACTATGGACCAGCAGCTACAAAATCGGTCTAAATCGTCCCAAACCATACAACTGACGCGCTCGTTCGCGTACAAAAACCCATAAATTAATGTTACCGAAAAACGTTCCCGCATGTTGTCCCCGACAATTTTCTCACATCCCAAAATAGTCCACAACCATGAATATAAAGTTCTATGGAGTCATACCTTTGCGTACAAGCCGTTCTAAGCGGTTTTGTACGAAACTGTTGAGCACCACGTGAGAAGAAAATTTGTTTTGCTTATATCTGGACCATACGAGCTCCGTTTCGCGTGATTCACCTATCCACGCGTTCGTCGCGACACTCTTAATCTTAGAAAATTATTAGTGTCGGGCGCCGTAGTCACTGCTGTTGCCAGAACGCATACTTGTCTTTCAGCACGTTCGGTTTTGCTCGTCAACATACGAGTAGCTTAAAACCGACCCAAATGAACTCCGTTTTAGGCGAATAATATGTCCACGCGTCCGTATCGCCGAACCCTTTCCGACCCCCAATCTCCGTCGCCGGAAAACCGAACAGTAGCCGGAATTCGCCCTCTTCGCGCGTCTGTCTTTGCGCCGCTCGAATCCCTATCAAACGAACTCGGAACTGGACAAATAATATATCCACGCAACCGTGTCACCAAACCCTTCCACCTCCACCCATTTCCGCCACCTTCCTTCGCCGGCGCCGCCGCCGGAAACCCAAACAGTGGCCGGAAAGCCTCGCCGGATTTCCGTTTTCGCTTGGTTTCTTCACCGATCGTCTCCGGGTTGTTTTCTAGCGATCTTAACACTGAAATAAATCAATATTAATTGAAAAACCTTCCACAACCGATTACAAGGATGAAAAAAAGATTACCTTAGCGATGTAGAAAATCCCCCGCGTGACACAATCGTCGTACCACTCCCTTCACGCCGTTGTCACCCTCCTTCTCCGACCCTCTCTCTCTTTCTCGCTTGTATTGTTGTCGTCGAGCATCCCCTAGGCCGAATGAATGGCCTAGGGTTTTCCTTTAAATCTTTATTTAAACCTTCTAGTTTTACACTCGGGTCCCTGTGGTTCCGTACTTGCGTGTTTCGATCTTAAATTAGAGATGACACGGTTAAACGGACTCTTGACGACCCATCAGTATGAAATTCGCGTGTCATTTATGCTAACACGTATGTTTTAAAAGAGATTCAGGTCATCTCCGACCCGAACCATTAGCTTATGAAACTTCAGGATGTTACAAGTCTATCCCCCTTAAAAGAGGATTCGTCCTCGAATCCTGCGTCCGCACAACACAACGCACTTATCTTTCAGTGTCACTCGTGTACCAATTCCATCTGGTGTTTAACATTCACCTTCACACTTATTGATTTCAATACTCTGAGTTGACCTTCATCCTCCACACTTGGCGTTTGAAGAATATTCTGCTCATAGTCCACGTCCATCTTGGACTTGCAATTCTCACGCGCCTCTTTTTCTTATGGCACAACCTTGTCAATTAGTTGCTTACTCATCACATTTTTGATCCGCTCACAGCACACAAGACGTCCCTCCTTTATAACCCTGATGACCTCGCTATCCCGATGGTCATACCCAAGTAAGGTTCCTTGTTTTTCATGGTTAGGATTATTCGTTGTCCTTCTTATTTCCCACTCTAATCGCCATTCAACAATGACTCCTCAAAACACAGGCACCACTGCCTTGCTCATAAAGGTACTTCCCTTGTCATCTTTTGATAATTCTCCAGGCGCTTGTGCCAACTACACTGGTCCGCACCACATTCCTCTACCAACATATTCATGTATCTCGTTATCATGCGTTTAATACGTCCTTTAGTTAACCCATACTTCTCAAGACTGGAGTTATAATCATCAATTCCAGATGATTCTCAAACATCCAAATAATACCATCATGCCCTCCTTGGAAGCAGTACATTTGCTTCACTTGACACTCTATAGGAGCCCGCCTTAAACTAATCACATACCTACCAGAGTAGGTGTTCCCTTACCAGTCACTCGCGTGCCATCAACACTTATCCCTCCTGAATCCTGCTTTCCTTGTCGTTGGTCTATCGTTACCATGCGATTACCGACCATACATCACTTATCAAATACGAACATGAAGTCCGCCCTAGCATAAGCTTCAGCTATCCATCGACTCGTTCTGAATAAACATCCGTATTCCTCTGGTATCTCATATTAACAGAATTCTCAATGTGGAACGTATTCCATGGATATCCCTTCGTCACTTTATTCACTCCGTGCTGAAATTTCTAGCGTCGTCACCTCGATCACGTCATAACTAGCTCCGATCAAGCATCCACTCAACGCTTTCATCATCAACTCTCACATCTGCACCCCTTGGCTTTGTGCTCCGAATTCCCGAGATATAAACATAGGTATCTCATAGGAGCAACTCGCCGATCGTCAGGAAAGACATCAAAACTCCTCGCATCTCCTCAAGGTATCAATGTTGAGAAAATAACAAGACAGAAATACTACGCTCGATCACACAAGCTGCCTGTCCTATTCACGACTAGGCGAGCACTACCAGGACACATAATGCCAGGTCATAATAACAAAACCTATAATGCACAAAGTATTTATAGGTATAGCAATCTCAACTCTCTAACTTGCACAAAGTGCAAACACACTAGCTAGACCTGAGCAAATCTACGTGTTATATAGTATGACCTTGTCAATTATAGACACACAAACTCCTAAAATCTACCTTCTATTCATCATAACGGTAGCCCCTGCCACACATCATCACATACTCACACAGAGTTTACCCAGTCGTACCCCATACCCCATACGGGTCGTACCAATGTTTCAATACAACATACTACCCAGTCTAGACAAAAGACATCACTATACACATTCATACACATAATATTTATAATCCAAATTTCCCACAGGACCTCATCCTGAACATTTACACCTACTAAAGATTTATAATCATAACTCCCCGCATGACCCTGTCCTGAATACTCACACAAGGTGCAACACACCAATTACACTTCAAACCATCACCTAGACATTAACACATAGGTGACACTATCATATGACCATTGACACAGACAAATTCAAAATTCATGTCTATACAAGTCTACTCACACCATCTAATCAACCATTCTCTAGTATCACAACAAAAATCATATTTAATGCTAACTCACATTATTCAGAATGCAATCACACATTCACATTATACCGCACATATTCCACTGTAAACACAATCACAATTATCATTAATTATGTTCAAATCATCAAGCAGTAAGACTCACAATAATTGTTAAAATCAAATAATCGTTATTTGAATTGAGCACCACTCCACGTAAATGTCTAATCAGTCACAATGTCAAATCACCTCGAAATCTCTCATGACAACTACCACACAAACTACGCATCATGCAATCGAGCATCCCAAACACCGCCCGCCAAATCACTACTTGACCATGTCACGTGCATCTGGAGTGTCCTCCTCTGGTTCCTCCTGAAACAAAGCTCTCTTAACCAACGCAAGTGGTCGATCTCTCAACCGTGCAGGTCCACATCCTGGAGGAAAACCACGTACAACTTGCACTGCTCTCCTTTTCCATCTCGTCTTTCCAATCATAGCTCCACGCGGTATGTTGCCGACTGAAGCTCTAGTCACACATGGCGCGAACATCACCAACATCCCTCTCACTTCACTGTCAGCTCTATCTACGGTAGTCGTCGGCTTGTCCTGTCGATATGCATTCCTCTTAGTAAGGATTCCACGCTTGCCCAAATCTCGTACACTTTATCTTAGCCACCTAATCCTACTCAAGACAGAACGTTAGAGTGACTACTATGGGCACAAATTCAGAATATGAGAGTAATCATAGACTGTCAAATCACGGTGATAAAATGCAATTTGGTGGTCCACATTACTGCTCGTACTCTAAACCTTTCCCATCATATTCACACTAGCTTTCTACCTTTAACACACACCGGATGCACATGCATCCCATACAAATCACATAGCACTACGCAATAATCTAGCAAATCATCATATTAATCACAATTGCACACCTAACAAGGTTACACACAACATCATTAAACCATGTCAACACAACAAACTTATCTCATTTAGTTACAATTAATACCACTCCACAATACCCAACTCACAGAATATAATTTCGCCTAATCATACCACACAACTCCACGTACTATTACGCTAAACAAGTAATACTCTGATAATAAATGCATAACTCGAAAGACGTAGCTCTTGGCTCGCGGTTACTCGTGGTGGCATTCGTTTCAACTTCATCCCATTTTCAGTTTAAGTTAAGGTATTTTATTTTATAAAAACACCGATTTTCTATTAAACCTCGGCTCTGATACCAACTTGTAAGACCCCAACCCGGGCATCCTATAGTTGGTTCTCATAATGGGTCATTCTCTTTAAAAACGCATTTATTACTAACCAAACTACATCGGAAGTCTTTCTAAATTCTTTTATTGTTATTTAATGATATTAAATTACCTCACGAATTCCCGCACACCGATTCGAGTAACACTGCTCCCAAGCCAAGATACGTCAACGCTACGCTTACCTGCAAAACAATCTAACGTACACACAAAGTCAGCTATGCTTAGTGAGTTCTAATAGTTTAATTTGAACAAAAACCACCACGTCATATTCATTAGTTTATTCAACTCATGACCCTTCGGTCCTTAACAAAATAGTTTTACGATTCATTAACGAATAGTTAACCCCTGTTATCCCACGACATCCCATAACCGTCCATCATCCGAGACTCATCCCATAATTATAATAATCGCGCACTTACATCGTCATAGGTCGTACTTACTATATTAATAACTTATACTCTAGCACACGTATTACCTCAACACTTGGTTAACCATAACAAAACCCTAGACCTTGACTTACTCGGCCTTAACTAAGGCTCTTACCAATCAACTGACACCACAGTTATCAACACCGCATCAAAATCCTTACACAACGGTCAATCTAACTTTACTTGCCACATTAGTATCATCTACACATCACATTAATACTATCTCACGCACAATAAATATAACATATCATTTGCTTGCAAATTAACACGTATGTAAGCATGCAAACACATACCTCATCACTGCACCCTCGTCAGGGTGTTCGACACACCCCGAGCTCATCATTAACCTGTTAAATAAACGTCACCGTTGGTGACTTCCCGAAGGACCTCATCCTTCACCATCCCATTTGTTGTGCCATAATGACACGATGCAAACATACACCGACGAACACACAACTCAAGAACATACTAGCAATTACATGACTCGTTAACTATACTTGCACCTCACGCATAACCCTAGAACAACATATTTCTCACACAATATACCATAAGCATTTAATGTACGACACGACTCTTTCCGTGTGGCCCTTAACACAACACACATTAATAACCCATACTCTTAACTCTCATATTTCCATGATCCCACCATAGACCCTACGATCACTTAACAATTATTTTATATTCAAAACGCATCGGGTTCGAACCCGAAATCCTTAACACGTTTAATAGATTGAACTTAATTAATAAGTATGTACTATAGCCCCAAAACGTTAAAAACATTTAAAAGAGGGGGATTAGAAACTCACCGGTTGCTTAGCTTTCCATCCGAAGTCGCATACCAGTAAACGCGTAGTCCAACGCGAACCTGTCGTCAAATGAATTACCCAGATCAATCATATTACCGCAATAACACTAACCCATCTACTCTTGACCAGCAGCTACAAGCTCGGTCTAAATCGTCCCAAACCGTACAACTAGCGCGCTCGGTCGCGTACAAAAACCCTTAAATGAACGTTACCGAAAAATGTTCCCGAATGTTGTCCCCGACAATTTTCTCACATCCCAAAATAGTCCCCAACCATGAATATAAAGTTTTATGGGGTCATACCTTTGCGTACAAGCCGTTTTAAGCGGTTTTGTACGAAACTGCTGAGCACCACGCGAGAAGAAAACTTGTTTTGCTTATATCTCGACCATACAAGCTCCGTTTCGCACGATTCACCTATCCACGCGTTCATCTCGACTCTCTTGATCTCAGAAAATTATTAGTGTCGGCCGCCGCAGCCACCGCCGCCGCAGCCAGAACGCATACTCGTCTTTCAGCACGTTCGATTTTGCTCGTCAACATACGAGTAGCTTAAAACCAACCCAAATGAACTCCGTTTTAGGTGAATAATATGTCCACGCGTCCGTATCGCCGAACCCTTTCTGACCCCTAGTCTCCGTCACCAGAAAACGCCGCCTCCGTCGCCGAAAAGCCGAACAGTAGCCTGAATTTGCCCTCTTCGCGCGTCTATCTTTGCGCTGCTTTAATCCCTATCAAACGAACTCGGAATTGGACAAATAATATATCCACGCGACCGTGTCGCCAACCCCTTCCACCTCCACCTATCGCCGACACCCACCGTTGTCGGCACTGCCGCCGGAAACCCAAAAAGTGGCGAAAATCCTCGCCGGATTTACGTTTTCGCTTGGTTTCTTCACCGATCGTCTCCGGGTCGTTTTCTAGCGATCTTAACACTGAAACAAATCAATATTAATTGAAAAACCTTCCACAACCGATTACAAGGATGAAAAAAATATTACCTTAGCGATGTAGAAAATCCCCCGCGCGACACAATCGTCGTACCACTCCCTTCATGTCGTTGTCACCCTCCTTCTCCGACCTTCTCTCTCTTTCTCGCTTGTATTGCTGCCGTCGAGCATCCCCTAGGCCGAATGAATGGCTTAGGGTTTTCCTTTAAATCTTTATTTAAACCTTCTAGGTTTACACTCGGGCCCCTGTGGTTCCGTACTTGCGCGTTTCGATCTTAAATTAGAGATGACACGGTTAAACGGACTCTTTACGACCCATCAGTATGAAATTCGCGTGTCATTTATGCTAACACGTATGTTTTAAAAGAGATTCGGGTCATCTCCGACCCGAACCATTAGCTTATGAAACTTCAGGATGTTACATGATGGTTTCACGGGTGCTAGGTCCTCTATTACCCGTCCCGCTGTGCCTAATGCTAATAACTGGCAGATACAATCTCATGTGATGAACACTATCAATAACTCTACTTAGTTCCACGGACTCGAGGACGAGGATGCGCCATGACACCTGTCCCGCCTTGCCCGTATTTGTGATACCTTTCGCATTACTGGTGCTACAGATGACGCCATCCTTTTGCGTCTTTTCCCTGCCAATTGGTTGGATACCATGCCTCAGGATTCCATTACCACGTGGGAGGATCTGAAGGCCAAATTCTTAAAGATGTACTATCCACTGTCTAAGGCCGCCCGTCTGAGGGATCAGATCCACTCTTTCCGTATGGACCCCGATGAGCCTTACCACATGGCTTGGGAGCGGTTCAATACTCTGCTTAGAAAATGTCCTCAACATGGCCTTTCTGATTGGGCATTGGTTGAAAAGTTCTATAATGGTCTTATATTTGAGAAACAACAGATGTTCAATACTGCTGCGAGAGGCCACATCATGGATAAGAAGGAGCCGAAGGAGTGTGAGGAGATGTTTGAGAGTTTTACTCAAGCTGAGCAACAACAGCCATCTTCTAGGAATTCCATTCCTAGTTCTAGGACACCTACCTCTGCCACTAGAGGTGTTCACTAGGTCAATACTGATACTAGCATGGCTGCTGCACTTGCAGCTATGGCAAAGGAGATCAAGGAGTTGAAGATGAGTGCTATGAAGTGTGAGGTGTGTAGAGGAGGTCATGACACCATCGATTGCCCTGTCACTCAACAGGAACATGTGGACTTCCTTGGGAACCAAAAACCCCATCTGTTCAAATCTGGATGGAGAACCCACCCTAATTTCAGTTGGAGGTCTGGTGGGAACCCACCTAGGTTTCAACCCCGTCAGAATTAGTATGGTGGAGATAGAGATGGAGGACAGAATTCTGGTAGTAGTCCCGGAGAGAAGAAGATTGAGGAGATGTTGGCTACCCAGACTCAATTGCTTGCTCAGTTGGTGAGGACAGATCAGGAGACTCAGAGTAAGTTGAAGGAGTATGACACATTACTGAGGAGTCAGCAGTCTGCATTCTTAGATTTGCAGCGCACAGTGGGAGACATTGCGCGCCAGCTGACTGACAGATCTGGAGGTTCCTTCTCGGGTAGTACTGAGAATAACCCTAAAGCCTCTTTGAAGGCGGTGACCACGCGTAGTGGTAAGGGAGGAGAGAGTAAGCAGACACCGACAGCTGATGATGATGAGCCGGTAGATGAGGAGATAGAGATGGAGACACCGGGAGGGGTACACGAGAGGCAAGTCCTAGCAAGTACCGTGCACAAGAATCCATTAAGTTTCGTTCTGGTCACATTCTAAGATTGATCAGGAATCCCTTAAGTTTCGTTCTCGTCACATTATGAGATTGATCAGGAATCTATTAGGGAGTTTGAGGGTGTTACATCTTAGGATCCCAGTTCCATTGCATGTTTCATAACCGATAGAACCCGAGTTTAGTAATCAGGATTCATAGCCTAGGTAGTGTCTTTCATCCTTACTGATTTCATCTGAGTCTTTGCTAGATTGTTTGCTTGTCTTATTAGTCTTCTTCATTCAGTTATTTAAGTTTATTAGTTAACCTTAGTTCGTAGAATTTCCCCCCAATCAAATCAAAGAGTGAAGTCCTCGTCAGAGTGTACTTTGTGTTATAGTCAGTGTCTCGTGGGTTCGATATCCAGACTTCCTTTGAGTTGTGTTACAATTGACAGGTACACTTTCCTGTCTTTGTGGTCTAATTTAGTAGGTATGTTTAGAGTTTAACTAGAGTGTCTAGGTTAGTTTGTGTTTATTTTTATAGACCGTTTGACTGACATCACGTATAGACAATAAAATAAATGCAACCATAGGGTGTTGGTGTTCTAGATTATACCTTTGACGATTAATCGAATAATAACACATTGGTTCAACAAGCGTACAAAACCCGCAAACAACTAGGACCGTCTCACGGAACACGCTAAATCCGGTGACAGGGCACGACGGCGACGAAGGGGTGGCTGCGAACAGCGGCTGGCAGTGGCGCACGGTGGTGCGGCGGCGGTCAACGGAACCGAGAGGGGGAGAGGTGCTCCTCTTTTGCACAGGTTATGGATGGAGGCAACAAAACTGTCTTAGGGTTTCAGTTTAAGGTTATATTTATAACCTCCCTAATTACAGACTGGTCACTGAGATATTAACAAATAATCCCCAATAAATAACTATTAATTATTGTCAATCCTTACGGTTTAACTAATTACACAAGAATCAGTAAAACTTAATTATTTAATGTTTAACATCTAAACATTAATCCCCATAAATAATCATTTCTCTAAATAATTAATTAATGCATTCACCAATAAATATTTCTTTAAAAATTTATTTGTCGTTCAATAAATCTGTCTTTCATGAACTATAATATTTAACGATTAAATATGATCAATTGCTCGTTGCAAAAGTGTTACTCTCTCGGTAGTAACGTTGACCTAATTGATGATCGGACATCCTATATCCAACAATCTCCCACTTGGACGATTCATCATTTAATCGGTTCAACGTAGACAATGGTGGACGCCTAGCTGCGTCTCACTGCCCCTAGAAAGGCATGACATATTACAATTTACAAACAATTTCCTTGTGTACAAGTAACTCTTATTTTACCAAGTGTAACAGTCATGGAAACATATCTATGTATCCTTTCTGTTTAGGGCATCCGTTGAATCAAGAGACATGGATACAAGTCATTTCTCATATGTTGTTCAACCATTCTTGTTCTCGTTCCAAATTCAAAGTGGTCTAACAAAATACTCTTAGTTTGAGCATGGCCATGCGTTTTATAACAGTTCGAATCAACGAGGGCGCCAGAATGTCCAACTCTTGATCAAAGGAGAACAGAATTCCTTTGGTCTCGTACAACTCCCACTTAACTTCAGATTTATCCCTACTTATACCCTTATTACTGCCTATTAAGGTACAACTTTAGATAAGATCAAAGAACAAACTTCAGTCAGAGTTAGTTCTAGTATGTGCCTCGGGTCGAGGATCGATAGATCTTACCATATTCAAAACATCTTAAGACCTTGATCCATGAAGATAGTTTTGAAACGAGTTACGTTCAATAATCATTCTCTAATGATTATCTGTGAATATGATTTCCAACTACTTGGACTTTCATTCATAATGAACCAATCATCCAATTTACAATAGTCTTACATTCAGGTTGATTCCCATGAATCTGATCGACTATGGACATTTAGAATACAATATTCAAGGATTCTAAAACGTATAAAATATCAAACATAGTAACATCTAATTATAATGCATTTAACCATTATATCATAATAAAATACCAATGTAACTATATTGTTTGAAAGCACCAAATATTAAATTACAAATCAAACCCATTGTCTAGAAAATCTAAGGCCTATCTTATCAACATGCTCCTCATGTTTAGAATGAGGCATATGCTTAGTAAACGGGTTGGCTAGATTCTGATCTTTGTGAAATTTGTTTAACACGATGTCTCCCCGTTCAAGTATATCCCTGATATAATGAAATCTCCTAAGTATATGCTTTGTGTTGTGGTGTGACCTTGGTTCCTTGGCTTGAGCAATAGCACCAGTATTGGCACACAATATCTTGATTGGTTTCTGAATGTTAGGCATTACCTCGAGATCAGCAATGAACTTCTTCATCCAAGCAGCCTCCTTTGAAGCTTCCGGAGCGGCAATGTATTCTGATTCGGTGGTGGATTGAGCAACAACACTTTGCTTAATACTTTTCCAAGTGATATCACCACCGTCCAGAACAAATAAAAATCACGTTTGTGATCAAGAATCATCTCGATTAGTCTGAAAGCTAGCATAAGTGTAAAAGCTAGCATAAGTGTAACATTTAACAACTAGTTCTTCTTCCAGTCCTCCATATATCAAGAACATATCCTTAGTCCTTCTCAAGTACTTAAGGATGTTCTTCACAGCTGTCAAGTGACTCTCACCAGGATTCTATTGATATCCGCTAGTCATGCTTAAAGCGTATGATACGTCAGGTCTAGTACATAGCCTAGCATACATGATGGAATCAATTGCAGAAGCATATGGAACCTTTTCCATTTTCTTATTTTTCTCGTCAGACTGAGGGCACTGTTTATTATTCAGTATGGTTCCATGTGCCATGGGCAAAGATCCTCTCTTAGAGTCTTGCATGAAAAAGCGTCGAATGACTTTATCAATATATGTACGTTGACTTAAACCTATAAGGCGCTTCGATCTATCTCTATAGATCTTTATTCCAAGAATATATGCGGCTTCACCAAGATCTTTCATTACGAAACATTTACCTAGCCAGGACTTTACGTCTTGTAGCATAGGATAGTCGAATCACGTAACTATATTCCGTTGAAGTTACCAATCCAAGCCCATGTGAAATACATGTTTTCAATAAAATTTATATCGGAATGATGATAAAAAGATAACTAACCAAATACCAAAACCGACTCATATTTAAACTGAAAACCATAAAAACGAAGTATCAATGTTGTTTACTGGGTATCGGTTCGGTACAAAAACACTTTATTTTGAATATAACTCCGTTTTTTATAAAATTTATATTGAATTGTTAAAGAAAAATTAACATAACTATGTATTTAGATATTTTAAAGTTTTTTTTACTAGTGATGGTATCCTACTAGCTGCGCTGCATTTGTTTTCAAAACTGGTTTTCAAGTACCTAATATATAAAAAAAGTGTTACAATCTAATTGCCCAACATACTATTCACCAGTTGCTAAATGTTATATATGTAATAACAACACGCATAGTCCGTAAGGGGATATCCGAGTGGTAAAGCGGTGTACTCCCCAACCAAATGGTTATGAGTTCAAATCTTGCGAAATGCAGGTTTAATGATTTTTACTAGTAGAGTCGATGTAGAGTAGAGAACGTTCAGCTCTTCGATAAAAAAATAACAACACGCATAGGGGCTATGGATGGATGAATGTGGAAAAGGTCCACCAAAATACAATTTAAAAAATATTTGATGCAAAAGTGAATATAATTTTTTTCGAGTAAACTGCAGTTTTCGTGCCTGAGGTTTACCTAAACTACAGGTTGCGTCCACCTTAACACCTTTACTCCCTGACATTTGATGTTTTAACACTATGAGTCCATGGACCCGACAACCGTTAAATTTTATTTTAGTTTGTGTGAAATTACTGATATACCCTTTACTCCATCTCCTTCTTCAAAATATGTCTCAGACCACCCACCATCACCTCCTATTGCCACCACTAGCCACCACCTGACCCCACCACCACCACTAGTCACCACCTGACACCTAGATGGTCGAAATAGGTGTCGGCCCAAGATTGGAGACAGTGAACAATGCTCCGATGACTGAAACAGTGGTTCTTGGTGGTTGTAGTGGTGTTTACAGGTGGCGTGGTCACTGTCAGCGATAGAATGGTTTGTAATGGTGAGGGACAGTGGAGATTAGTGATGGTCAATGGTGGTTACTAACGACTATTATGCTTATAGGAGGTGGTTGGTGGTGGTGGGTTGGTGGTGGTGTGGGGTGGTGGTGGTGGGTAGTATGAGACATATGTTAAAGAAGATGGAGTTAAGGGTATATAAGTAATTTTACACAAAAAAATAACAGAAAAGTTAACAGTCGTCAGGTCCAGAAACTCATAGTGTTAAAACATCAAACGTAGAGAGCAAAGATGATAATAATGGACGAAACCTGTTAGTTTAGGCAAACCTCATGAACGAAAACTACTCTTTAATTTACACCATTTCACTCCTAACAAGACTTAAATTCTCAACTTTATGATTTCTAACACCATGTTATTTGGTAAAAATAAGGGCATGTTTGGGATTAATTATTTTAAGCTTCTTATTGACTGTTGCAAAAAGTTATAAGGAGTTTTGAGAAGTAAGTTCCCTCTTCTTTTTCAAAAACTTATTTCGCCTCTTTAAAAAGTTAAAAAGAGTAGCAAAAATCACGTTCCTCAAACACTTTTTTAAATTATAAAAGTTAATAAGTAGTTCCAATAAATAATCACAAACACCCCCTGAGTTAGGGGTGTTCAAATTCGGATATCCGAAAATTTCAGATAGTAGATTTCACTATCCGAATCCGAAAATTCGGGTATCCTCGAATATCCGAATTTTCGGATTCGGACTTGAATAGTAATTCGAATATCCGAATTTTTTTTCTTCCTCTTACAGCAATGAGTTTACCCAATTTTTGACTTTTTACTACTTGTACCTGCTACTGTTAGCCCTAGTTGTTATTTAATAAATTATGCCTTTCAAAACTAAAAATCCAAACAATCCAACATAATAAGCAAGTCTCAACAAAAAATACCATTAAAAAGTCTCAACAAAAAAATACCATTAAAAAGTCTCAACAAAGTCCCAACAAAAAAATAAGAAGAATTTAACACTTAACAAAGTTTTTAGTCTTAAAGAAAATCATAAAATATGTTGTGCTTCGCTTCATTTCTTCACATCAACCTGAGATCTGTCATCCGAGACGCCACTAGATAGAAGTTTTACCTACATGAATGATGAACCCAATATGAAGTTAATATCGACAAGAATGGAATTTTGACCCGTTAAATAAATACTTTATAGGTATTATAATTTTGACTCGTTAACATGAAAGACTTTATAATAATTTATAGGTATTATAATTGATAACCTGGAAATAACTTCTTTAATCTTTTTCAACTGTTTCATCAATGATAATTGTTGGTTGTTCCATGGCTAAGTTCAAACCTATGATATACAAAAAGAACATACTAAACTATTAAAGATACAAACGTAATAGAAAAGTACAATTTGAATTAAAAGGATAATTTTTAACTAACCTTCTGCTTCCATATTCTCAATTTCTAATAATGTATCTTCAACCATAATTTGAGCATTGGAAGCACGCAACCAATCATGTGCACATACCAAAGCTTCCAACATCTTTGGGGTTAAGGACGTTCGGAAACAATCAAGCACCCGTCCACCGGTGCTAAAAGCCGACTCTGAGGCAACCGTAGAAACTGGAATAGCAAAAATATCCCGAGCCATCTTAGCAAGAATAGATATTGGCATTGATTAAGCTTCCGCCATTGTAGAATGTCCAACGGTGCGTCCATAGGTTCGCACTCTTCACCAAGATATTTGTCTAATTCAGTTTTACTCGAAGAAATTTCCGAACTTCCCATGGCAATTTGAAATCTCTTCTGCATGATTTGTTGAATGTCCATTGCTTGCTCACCACATACCTCACTACCTGATGTAGATGATGCCTACCTTTTGAGGCATAGATTTTGTATAAAGCTCAAACAAGGTGCGCAAGTTTAAGTCTAGATTTAACTTGAGACTCTCATTTACAAATTTTTCTTTAGCAATAAAATTAATATATTTCCATTTCCATCTTGGGTCAAGAACCTTAGCAATAAACAAAAAATGATCCAACTTATTAATATCACCCCAATACTTTAATATTCGGATACATTTTGCACGAGCTAATGTGGTTTTTTAAAGGGGCTGTCCACAGTTGTCAATAGCGCTCGTAGCGCGCTACATAGCGATTAGTTAAGGCCCCGCTATTTCCATTTCTCGACAGATAGCGACTTTTTTTTATTTTTTTTATTTTCATATAATGGCGCTCGCTAGGGTTTTATTTCCTGCGTTCGGTTCGTAACACTCCAGCAGGCAGGAACAACGCTCGCTAGGGTTCTTCCTCTTCTCTTTCGCGTCCAGCTCCTTCCTTCTCCACCTTCTAGTTCGATTCGAGCAGAAGCAGAACTCCAGTTCGTCCTTCTCCACTTAATTGTGTTCGATTCCTGCAACCAAGACTCCAGTTGTCCTTCTCCACTTATACTTCTGCTCAGATTATATATCGAATGGGAAAGGATCCTGATCCAGGGTGGACTTACGGGACTTTGGTAGAAGGAACAAAAAACACAGTAAGATGCAATTTCTGTTTTTTTTGTTTCAAAATACGGGATTACAAGGCACAAGCATCATCTCGCTTGGGATTCCCCGGATGTGGCGAGATGTCCCAAAGTTCCCAATGAAGTCAAAGCTTTATTCAAAGAACATTTTGAGAAAAAGAAACGTTCAAGAGAAATGATGAATAGCATACCACATTTTGACGATGTGGTCGATTTAGATGAAGATGATGAAGAAGATGAGGTAGCAATTAATCGTAGTGAAGCTAAATCAAAGGGAAAGAAGCCCATGTCAAAAGGTGGCTGGTCAAACTTATTGGTAATTTTTCTTGTTTAATTGAATATTTTTTTTCCTGTATCTCATATGTTTCCATGAGAGAGAGAACAAGGTACCAGCTATTTGTTTTTGACTTTTGATGCAACGGTTTGCAAGCCTTATGCTAGTTCTGTTTTTTCAGTGCCCCAATCAGAAACCTGAAGAATCTGTTGATCTTGCAGTTGTTTTTGTTGGGAGAGAGGTATGAATCTATGACAAATTTGTCCTTCCAATTTCTTTTAATGTCATTTGCCAAATTTGCAATTGAGATTTCCAGTGAGCATAGTTTAGAAAAACGGTTGAGGCGTGCGCCTCGAGGCGAGGCGGTAAGAAAACGAGTATGAGGCGACGCCTCAGGGGACATTTTTGTGCGTACGCCTCAAAGTGTAGAGGCGTTCAAAAAAACGTTAAAGGCGTACGCCTCGAGGTGCGCCTCTTTCTGTTTAGGGTTTAGATGATGAAATTAGTTAGGAAAGTTCTATATTTATAAGATATATAATTTTTATTTGCTGTTTTAGACTTTCTATGATGAAATTAGTAAGGAAAGTTCTATATTTATAAGATATATAATTTTTATATTTATTTTTTAATTCCGCCTTAGGCTTACGCCTCGTGAGGCGAAGGGAAAACGCCTAGAGGCGCGATTCCGTTCTTTTAAACTTTGCCAATGAGAAACCACTCATTTGCTTCGAAGCCAATATGATAATCATTTAAGTGAAAAAAAAATTGCTTGCAAGTTGCAAATGGACACATTTAACATCAATCACCACAATTATATAGTTTGATATTGGGTTACTATATTTTTTAGGCCTACTGTAATTAATTTCCACTCAATTTTGATCAGTCTGGAGATATCTCTGGACGTAAAAACGAAGACCAAAAACTTCTGGACTTGCTCAAGGTAACTTTTTTGCATGAATTGCTGAATTTAATACTTCACATATGGATTATTTGTGTCAAATTTTGAATGTTTTACCAGTGTCCCACATTCTGTTTTATATCCACACTCCATATTTCATGAACAGGTGTCATTCACAAAGTCAACGTTTTCTTTAGCATACCCTTATGTTGCTGCGTCTGAAGAAAATAAACCTCTGCAAACTTCATTAGTTTCTGAGTTTGGAGAAACGTGTGGAAATGATGCAGGATTAAGCAAGCTTGCTATACTGGAGTCATGTGCTGCTGAGGGTGGGAACTTTGAGAAACTTGCTGACATCAGCTCAGTCCATGTAATAAGTTTGATCTGCATGGAGATATTATCATATAATTTCATATGGTCTCTGATACATATTTAATAGATATCCATGCAAAATGACAGGAATATGTAGTTTCAAACATGGAAAAGAAATCCTAGGGGCAGACTCCACTTCTTGTCTTTTGCAATGAAGGGATCGAGCAACCATGTTCTGAGGGTATGGTTTTTAATTTTTATTTCCAATAAACAATTAGTGTGGTGGATATGATTAACAGAAGCCATATTTTATAGGCAACCAGAGTAGGGTAACGTATAAAAATTGAAATTCAAAGTAAAGCGGATAGGCAACGAATTGACTGCGATACAGAAAACACCACGCAATCGACCCGTTGGGCAACCTAAGCATGAATAGATATACAGACATCACCACTCGATTCTAGCTTAGAGTCCAAAGAACACCATTCAAGCATGCCAAGCTTGAACTAGCAATGGAGAAGAAACCGGTCACTCACAAAGGAGAAAAGTCAAAATTTAATCATAAAATCACCACCCTTTTTCATTAACAAAGAGTTTACTACATATAGGATAGCTTGCACTACTCACGTCCTATATTCAGGGGAATTAGAAAATAAAGTACTACCTAGAAAGCAAGAAGTACAACTTTGAAAACAGAAAAATAAACTACTGCAAAAGAAGTGGGTAAACTGATGGTTGTGCGACGTGGGTGCATGGGGGCATGGGTTTGCATGAGGGTCTTCAACCTCCATTATGACAACCGGTTAGACCATTAATGTTGACCCGTATACCCGATCCAAATTAACGGGTTGGTGACCCGATATACAACAATATTGTTTTTTGAATTAGGAGACTATATGGCTTAAAACTACACTTTTTCATTTAATTTTACCTATTGACCCAATAGAAATAAAGCATGGCATGAAATGACCAGTTCATTAGTAATGGGTCAAAATTGCCTTCGCTGACTTTGAACTATTTTTTTTACGGTCACTTGTATAATATAGCAAGACCATTTTGTTGACTTGCAGGCCAAGTTTTGTCTGAGCTCATAAGTTCTGTGGAAAAGACAGGAGCAAAATACTCGGTTTTATATGTCTCTGACCAGGTTAACGTCACTCGTTATCCTTCTTACCGCCAGCTAGACAGGTTTCTTGCAGAAAAATATGTAAACTTTTCACAGGACTCCACTACATGTGATGGAGTTTGCCAAATT
The DNA here is from genome assembly GCA_023525975.1 of Smallanthus sonchifolius. Lineage (NCBI taxonomy): Eukaryota > Viridiplantae > Streptophyta > Magnoliopsida > Asterales > Asteraceae > Smallanthus > Smallanthus sonchifolius. The sequence continues at coordinate 27,869,353 of CM042043.1, forward strand.
AAATCATCATTGTTGGAGGGACTTTTGGTGGTAAGTTGACCCGTGAGATTTATCTTATATGATCCATTTTTAGGATATTATTCAATTATTTAGGGGTAATTTTACTTGTAAATCCTTAAATAATTAAAAGTTCCCAAATACTTGAAGAATGATTACTTCAGAACATTACCAACCATAGTAGTCAAAGGCACGCACCTAGGCTTATTCAGCGCAGCATAGCCGCCTTGCGTCCATCCAGGCGCTGAGGTAAAATCTGGAAAATACTGGCCAGCATTTGAAAAAAAGCCTGTCTAAACTAGTCTAAAATCGTTGAAAGAAGCCAACATATAGTCTAAAACAGCTAAAAATGGCCTGGAATACACGTACACCTTGCCTGTCTTGGGCATGCGCTTTTAAGTGCCTTATCTCTTTGCTCCTTGATCCTTTGACTACTATGATCCCAACCACCCTATAGTTGTTCATCACACAATTTTTTGGTATTTCAGGGACTTGTTTTGCTCGTAATTCTGATCTCAGGACTTTGTTGCATGGCAGGCATCGATACCCCGACAAGATTTGAAGCTCTTCAAGAATCTTACAAATTGTTTTCCATGCTTTGGCAAGGAATATTTGAATACTTGTGGAGCTTGTAATGGCAGTATCGTATTAGGTGAGCTTTGATTGAATTCTAATTTATGGTTGTCAATAATGGTTTGTGTATGGCATTTCTTCAAACACTTGGTGTGTGTCATTTTGAAATGGCATAAAAGCAACATGTAACAAATTTTCATGTGATTGTTATTGTATGTAATGATCGACGAATTTACTTTATAACTAGGGTGATATTGTGCATAGGTTTGGGTCGGTTTTGGGGTAAAACCAAACCAAAACCGAAAGTTTGGTTTTTTAAAACCCTTCGGTTTCGGTTTTTTTCGGTTTTAAAACTAATTGGGCTTGAATTTTTTGGGGGGAAAGAAAAATGGCCCAAAATAATGAACATTCGTTTGAAATTTTACGCCTATTTTTTTATTAACTAATGATTATCACATATTTTAGTCTAAATATTTTGGGCTACAAAAATTACTAGTTTTTTTAAAAATACTCAACATAAAAAATAAACTTTATTATTTAAAATTTCAATAAATATAAATAATAACCTACTATTAATGTAAATACGTGTAACACAAATATGTATACATTTTTAATATACAAGCATATAACACAATATAATATATATTAAGAAACGGGCATACACACATTGTATAATTAAAGTATATGTATACATTTCAAAAAATATAAAACCAAAACCGTCGGTTTTAGTTTGGGTCGGTTTTTTCGGTACGGTTATTTCGGTTTTTTGCTCACCCCTAATCTGCGCTATGCGGCGGGATACTAAATAAAAACGTTAAAACGAAAAAAAAAGTAAAAAAAAGCTTTCAGAAGAAAAAGTAAAAGGAAAATGGTAAAGAAAAAGTTCTATCACTATGGATCGAACCGTGGTTGATGGCTCCTAAATGGCTTTTAAGCCTGCCCTCATGACCAACCCAACCGAAGGCATATAGTGTCAGCGTTGTGAAACGTTATTGTTTTACACTAAATATAATTCCTTTAAAAAAGGAAAAAATATATCAGCCAATGAAAACCTTTTTGCCGCCAACCACCGCTATGAAGTATTTAATGTACATCATGCTTTGTTTTAGTATAGGTATATAATAATATAAACAATTTTCATTTCGTTACCATTTAAAGTAAACTAGGAGGCCCCGAGCGTTAGCGGCAGATTCCACACGATAGTGCTAGGCTTTACTCATGGTGCGGCGTGTTAAACCGTGGAAGAAGTTAACGTCCTAGAAAGCTTATAAAATAAAGCCAAAATCTTTAGGTAACTCACCATGCGTGAGAAGAAGGTATAAAAATAATGGTTATAAATTAAAAAGTAAAAAAAAAAACTGCATCAAACCGGTTTCAAACCCACGTCTAAAGCAGAGGAATAAGGTCATAAACCACTACAACCACTGGGCGAAGCCCATCACTTGGTTTAGTTTGCTGCAGGTGAGTTTCAATATAATTTTAACTTGGAGAAAATTAAAAAGAACATGCATCAATGCATCACACTTGTACATCTTGCAATTTCACTTGTAAATTTGCTACATTTAATTACATTCACATTCATATTTTGCCTTTTAATATATAGTTAATGTTAGACAGGGACATCTCATTCATTATATATGCGGGGTGAACTATTGTCTTTTTATTTATTTGTTGGGAAAATTATTAAAATGGACATTTGACCGGTCAAACTTATCAAAATGAACAAACTTTTTCAGCCTACTAATTCGTGGTCATTTAGACCAATAGTAGGCTAGAGCAGGCTAGTTCAGCCGTCTCCAAATTTCGTGTCCAACTACTTTTTGTCAGAGTTTCAACCAACCAGAAAACAACACGTGGCGACACTGACTCCCAAGCCGGGTGAAGCCAACTAAATAGTAGGCTTAGCCGGCGCGTTTTTTTTTCTCGATTTTAGCCGGCTATTTGAGTTTCCTTAGCCGGCTATTTGTTGTGTTTGATATTCTATTTTAGCACCACTTTTTATATGATTGTTGTGCTTATTTTAAGATGTTAAACTTAAATTGTATTTGACTACTTTTTAAATGATTGTTGTGTTTATTTTAAGAAAAATAGCCGGCTAAGCAAAGTCAAATAGCCGGCTAAAGAAAGTCAAATATCCGGCTAACGAAACTCAAATAGCCGGCTAGAATCAAGCAAAAAAAACACGCCGGCTAAGCCTACTATTTAGTGGGCTCGCCGGCTTGGGAGTCAGTGTCGTCACGTGTCGTTTTCTGGTTGGTTGAAACTCTGACAAAAAGCAGTTGGGCACTGAATTTGGAGGGCTGACCTAGCCGGCTCTAGCCTACTATTGGTCTAAATGACCACGAATTAGTAGGTTGAAAAAGGTTGTCCATTTTGATAAATTTGACTGGTCAAATGTCCATTTTAGTAATTTTCCTTTATTTGTTTGTTAGATGGTTGTTAGTATTGTGGTCCCACCATGTACATACCAGCATCATGTATATTAGGCCTGGCAAACTTGGCGGGTCGGGCGGGTTCGGGTCACGGGTCATAACGGGTTCGGGTCAATACGGGTTAGGAGCAAAATGACTTCGGGTCAAAACGGGTTTGGAGCAAAATTAGTCTGGGTCATTTTTTAAAAAAACTATCAATTTGGTTCGAGTCAAAACGGGTTCGACCAATACTGTGAGAGGTGGTGGGTGGGGGCGGGGACAGGCAGTGGCACCTTGGTGGGGGTGGGGGTGGGGGTGGACGGGTGGGGAGGGGTGGGTGTATGTGGGTGCGCGGTTCGAAGGGGGGGGGGGGGGGGGCGGCGTGGTGGGGTGTGGCGGGCAGGGGGGGTGAGGTGGGGGTGGGCAGGGTAGCGGCGATGGTGGCGATCATGCAGTGGCGGTGTGGTGGGGGTGTGGGCGGTGGCGGGTCGGGGGTGGGGGTGGGTGGGTGGGGTGGAGTGGGTGGCGGCTATTGGGCGGCGGCGACGGCGTGGCAGGGTGTGGCGGGGTCATAGTTGTCAATAGCGCTTGTAGAGAGCGCTCTACATAGCGATTCGATTAGTCACCGCTATCATCCATTTCTCGACTGAATAGCGACCCAATAGCGTGTTTTCTTTTTTTTATAATTTTTTAATTTTTACTTGATTAATATAAATAGGGTTGCTAATAACCCTAATACAAGAAGATTTAGATGATTATTGATTATAATTGCTACAAATCCTACAATAGTTGAATATAAAATATTTCTAAAAATTTCTACTAGTGTATCGCTAAACGTGAAATAGCGCACGCTATTCGCTACGTAGCGTAAAGGTGGCTTGTCGCTATTTACCGCTATTCGCTATTGACAACTATGGGCGGGGTAGGCGGGTGGGGTGGGTGGGGTTGGGGACGGGGTGTGGCGGGTGGGGTGTGGCGGTGGGGTGGGGTAGGTGGCGGCGATCAGGCGGTGCGGCGTGGTGGGGTGGGGTGGGTGGCGAAGACGGGCGGTGGCGCCGTGGTGGGGTGTGGCGGGGTGGGTGAGTGGGGTGGGTGGCGGCTGTAGCGACGATCGGGAATTGGCGGCGTGGTGGGGTGTGGCGGGGTGGGGGCAGGGGGGTGGGGTGCGGTTGGGTAGCGGCGATGGCGGCGATCGTGCGGTGGTAGCGTGGTGGGGTGTGGCAGGTGGGGGTGGGTAGCGGCGATCGGGGGCGGTGGCGGTGTGGTGGGGTGTGGGGTGTGGGGGTGGGATGGGTGGCGGCGACGGGCGGTGGTACCGTGGTGGGGCGTGGCGGGGTAGGCGGGTGGGGTTGGGGGCGAGTGGCGGTGGCGGACTGGTCGTCGGGGTGGGCTGGGAGGGTGGTGCGGCGCGGTGGGCGTGTGGTGGCGGCAGGCGGCGGCGGGTGGTTGGTGGAGAATGTGGTGGGAGGAGGCGGCCGGTGTCGACGGTGGCGGTGGTGGGGGCGGGGGTGACGACATGTGGGGTGTAGGGGGTGGGGTGACAACGTTGGGAGCCATATGCATTATTTTTAAGTTAACAAAATTTTATAATATTTGATCATTTTGATATGTTGACTTATTTATGGTGACCCAAATTAACCCATTGAATATTTGAGGTGACCCAAATTGACCCGTTGACTAATTTAAGGTGACCCAAATTAACCCGTTGACTAATTTGAGGTCACCCAAATTGACCCATATTCAATTGATTTTTACTCAATAAACCCATTTTTCTATGAAGATTGCCACCCCTATGTATCATCATTCATTCATTTTGCCTCTATAAAATGAGGCATTGCATTGTACATGTAAGTATGATTTAAGAGAGTATTGTTCATTACATTAACCCCTAAAATTATGGTATGAGAACCTTGAATTGGCCTGAGCCATTGTTTCTGGCAATTGGAATTCATCTTCGTCACCATTTTTTTCCGGCAATTGGTATCCTCTCTCTCTTCTATTCATCATCCCTGGTCTGTTCTTATCTTCTTCTTTTTTTTTCCTTTCTTCTTTATTCATCACATCTGATCCTTTCTTATTCTCTATTCATCATTCATTCTGTTCATCATCTCTTATTGCTGCACACAAAAGACATATGTCCCATCAAATATGTCAACATCTTATGCTTCAACTGATTCAACAGTTCTCAATCAACTACAAATTCCTAGTCTCTATTAAACTTGACCATGACAACTGGAAGTACCAAATTGTTACTAAATCGAGCAACATGAGAAAGAGCAGATGCCTATGTTACAACTTGTATCATCAATGCTACATTATCACCATCGCTTGCAAACATCACCAACTTGATACGTGCCCAAGTCCACACAACCCTGGCATCACCTTCCCCACTTTTCCCATGCATAACCCACGTCCACATCTTTTCATTGTTTCCTTCATATATTTGTTTGGGTCGGTTAAATTAGAAAGTTATAGTAGTTAGTGGGTTTTGCTCAAGTAATGGTTAGTTGTTTTATTTTTATGTTTGTATGCCTATAAAAGGCTTGTCTTTTATTGGAATGAATTATGAATGGAATGATTTAGTCTAATTCTCTCTAATCCCCATTCTGTTTATCTGAACCCTATCGGTACACATCACAACTTAGCTTTACAACTATGGTCACTCATTGCAGACTCTTTCTTTCAAACACGCACATAATGTCAACTGACGTGACTATTTCTGATTGCTGTCATAGTGCCAAACATTTAGCCCACCAAATATAAATAAGTTACAAGGTTTGAATCGCACTTATGATTAGTTCATTCTCAATTATTGAAAATGGTTCTGACCGCCCCTCTTTCTTTCAATTAAAATCAAAACTATTGATCTATGAGCAGGCTAGAATAGCACAACACGAAGCTCTTACTATTCCAATTATGCTATGGCGACGACCACCACATCAAACAGCCGTTGATCGTTCTGTTGTGTGCCAATTGTGTATCGATTAATGCAATCTCATGACAGTGATGGTCGTTCGCATAACAACTCTATCTAGTGTCGAGGAAATAAAGGTGGTCGTTCAAATCAGCGGCATCTGGTAATTCGTCATGGAACGGTGGTGGTCAATGTTCGTCCAGTGGGTTCACAGATGGCAAATCTCGCTGTTTGTCCTCCGTCGCCTGCCTTCATCAAACCATAATTTGAGAACGAGTGTAATCGGTTTTGGGGAAAATCCATTTAATGGACCTGGTGGATCCGCATGTTTTACTAGTTTAAGTTCACTTAATTCATCTTTGGGCCTTGGTCCTAGGTGGATCACATCCTATGGGTTCTACTGGATCAGACTATTCTTGGACACACGGGCACCCCACTTCACATGGTATTCTTGGGTTAGGCCCAAAACCTTCATCTGACTCTACTGCTTTTATGGTTTTGGCTCAACCGGGTCCAATTCATTTACTGATAGGTGCAAAAATCGAGTATTTTCAATGTTCCGGTTTCAAGTCCGGTTCTTGGTTGAAAAACCGGAACCTATGTACACCGGTTCCGGGTATTCAAGAACCAATTTCGGTTCTTACTGCTTTCGGTTTTTACCGGTTCCGGTAATTCAAGGCGGGTATTTCAAGAACCTATTTCCGGTAACCAGCTTTGCTTTTTCTGTTCATGTTTCAAAATTCTTAATTTAAGCCAATTTGACCCGGTGCACTGTAATAAGGTTGTGGCACTGAAGTGTGGGTAGCTTTTGACCATACAATTTATCTTCGGGTAATTACTTTATATTAGTTTTTTGACCCGGTGCACTGTAATATCCAGACCCTACTGGTTGGGTTGGTTCCGGTTCGGTTCCGGAAGAACCGGTTCCAGTTCCTTGGGCGGTTCCGGTTTTTTTGTTCACCTCTAGATCCCCCACAGTTTGGACAGTCGCATTTCACTTCATGGGACGTTGGTCGGTCTACACCAGGCTCACTGCTACTCTCTGTAATATTTGTCAGAGAGTTGAGCCTTGGATTCCAAATTCAAGAGCCACTGCTCATATGACATCAGATGTTTCTACACTACACAATGTTGTTCCATACACATGGTCGAAAAGTGTCATTGTTCGGAACGGTATGTTGTTTCCCATTTCCCATATTGGCCATTCTTTATTACCTTTTATCGCATTATACATGTATTCTTTCATGTTATTCCTGGTTTAGTTAAAAAAAAAACCTCTTGTCTATTACATAACTTAAAAAAACCTCTTGTCTATTACATAACTTGTTATAGATCATCCCATTGTGGTTATTTTCTCACATTTTTGTGTATCATTTCAAACTCTCGCCAGACAGATCCTCCATCACATGTTGCCTGGTCCTCACCTACTCTACTCCTTATACATTATTACTTCTGCTTCATAGGAGTTATGGCATCCCGTTTAGGATATCTGTCTGATTTTGTTTTGTCTTATCTTTCCTTTTTATCTATGTCAAATAAGTCCTTAAACAAAGTCTAAAACTCTTGTCAAACTACTGAGTCTTACTTTGTTGATTCTCATTCTATCTTCAAGAATATCAACTCTAGTTCTTAGATTGAAAGGCAAAAACAATCAATCTAAGTATCAATCAATCACACAATTGAATAGGAACACAAAGAAACTCAAACTCAAACGACCAATTGTATTGATTTGAAAGTTTGTTACAAAAGAGGGCATTAGCTTTTAAAATTTCGGAAATACAAACATGTCTAATGAAACTAAAGAGGTTTATTAGCTTCTTAGGTTTTCAAAATGACGTTTTTAACAATGGAAAAGTTAAAAATAGGATACATAACTTAACTTAAAAGGCCTCAATACAAATTGAAAAGAAATTTGATAACACCACAAAAAGACCTAAACCAAAACAAGACTATTCCCTATCTGCTTCCAAACATCACCTAATGTCTTCTTTCCCATTTCCCTTCACGCCTTCCGTCTCGTTCTCTCCTCTCCATCATCTGCCTCGACTTGTTCCCTCTTGACGCATGTCGTTGACCAGACCCAAAGTTACCAGATTGCCCTTCCAATGCCATTACTAGATCTGGTTCACCGATGCTCCCTGTGTCGCCTGAATCTCTGCTGCCATCAAAGTTTTCTTCATAACTACTGCCGCCTTCATCTTGGCGGTCATGTGATTGCAGAAGAGTTGGTGGTTGGCCTGCAAATTGGCGTGAGCCTGATAGAACAATGGTTGGTGTTGCAGACATCGAGGAATTAGGGTTTGTTAAATCGGAACCACTACCCCCACTTGTTCTCAAGTTGCCTTCGTTTGTTAGTCTTCCGTTATCCCTTTCCCGATATCTCTCTCGAGGTCGACTGCATACAAAATTAAGAAAATTAGAACAGAACAGAGGTCGCATTTCGACTTGTTTACTTAACTTGGGGCATGTTTCATCTTTGGCGGGTCAAACAATTAAAATGCAAGAACATTAGCTAAAATTAAAATGGGTTACACAGGTCGAAATTGACACCAAATCATACCTACTATTAGAGGAAAATTCCCTTCTTGACCCTGGCCGAAGCCCCAACTCAGCCTGTTCTAGTTCTCGTTGGAGTTCCCTCTACAGTAAGTATAAAAAAAAGGAATAAGAATAGTTAATTACACGGATGGTCCCTGTGGTTTACCCGTATTGCACGTTTGGTTCCTATGCATCAGAAATTAGATGGTCCTGATTATTAACTATAGTCCTTGGAGTGGGTGGATGTTAAGTTTTTAGGAATTGACCAAGTTACAATTTGTTCTGTGAGGACCATCCACTACAAGGAAGTTAACAGAAAACTTCACTTCCATCCACTCCAGGGACTATCCGCGTTCCCTGTCAGTAAACGGTGAGGACCATCCGTGGAATTTCTGATACTTAGGGAACCAAACGTGCAATATGGGTAAACCACGGGAACCATCCATGCAATCAACTCCTCATTATATAAGTGTATACCTTAAATTAGTTATAAATATAATGACGAAACCGTATACAAAAAAGTATAAAACAAAGAATGAAAATTCTTACTTGTGTTGTCTTTTCTTTTTCCATATCAAGATTATGCTGAAGCTCACTAGTTTTTGCACGTTCAACAGCCAGTAATTTTTGTCTCTCAATCTCGTTTTCCATTTCTGCAGCCCTTTCTCTATCAAAATGGGCGATCCAGTTTCAGATTGTTTTATATAAAAGTTCTATATACATAATTAAATTTGTATATATTAGTAGGTAACCTGTCAAGTTCTTGAAGGAGCTCTGCTTCATGCAGAGCAATTTCCTCCAGGTATTTTTGACGGTCACGTCTTACAAGTAACTTTTTCTGTCTGCGGGCTGCAATTTCTTCTTTAAGCTTGGCCTTTTCACTATCGCATTAAAATAAATTAATAACTTCCAACAAATAGATTAATCAACCAGATTCGGGTTAAGAATATTAAAGGTGACAAGATTTCAAACATACAGAGACTCGATTTCATCCTTGATTTCTTGAAGGCGTTTATCTTCCTTCTCATAATCTGGATTGAACAAATTAGATGTGAAAAATATTGCCGAATGAAGGTTTTTAACCTCAGACGTTAATTTAAGAGAAATTACTTGCTAGAAAAGGAAGCTTTTTCCAATCTGTCAAATCATTAGATGACTCATGAACAAACTGCTCTTTGCGTATTAAATCCATTTCAATCTCAGCCTCCTGAATTTCCTGTAATACATTAAGATATGTTGGTTATTTAAAAAATCAACAGAAATCTTATGAATACAGAACTCACCACAAGTCTTTCATCGGTTTTCTTGGAGAAGAAGTCAAAGTATGACTGTACAGAGGTCAAATTCGCAAGGACCTATCACATACATTAAATATAATAAGCACAAAAATAGTTTCTTGAATCTCATATTAGTGAATATGAATCATATTACGTTATAAGTTTCAAAATGTTGCTTACCTGAAGAAGTGATTCACGTGTACTTCCAAAATCTGAGTCTTCTTGTTTTGGAATATTTGATGTGAGAACTCCCTTGAGAATCTGCTCGTTTCAAATTTACACGTTATCATTAAGAACAAGCACATTGTTATTAATAATCCAAGTCTTTGAAAATAATGAGTTGGGTGATACCCCTTTGGCTTCATCCCCTTCACTTTTAAGCTTACAAAGAGCCCGACAAGCACTTTGAACAAGATCTTCATGCTTTCCTATATTATACAGTTACAGCAAGGAACATTAAAACAATATAAACAAACCCCTTAATAGTTTCAAAATATACCAGTTTTTGATAGACCCATAGTTTCAATATTTCTCCAAATATTTTGAGGAATCAGAGAAACATCTTCAACAGGAGAGTACAAACAGGAGGTGCCAATCAGAGCTAATGAAAGTTGCATAAAAGGTCCTTCACATGTCTGTTGACCAAGGTTGACTAAACAAGGAAGGAAATTATCAGCTGCACCCAGAACAGATTGCAACTGTGGTCTATCAGCAAATGGAACACATTTGACTAGAAGCGCCAATGCGTGTGTCCTCAAGAGTGCTGACGTGTCAGATGAAGCCAGCACAATAATTCGATCCCATGTATTTGAAACAATAGAAGATAAAATTGACTCATCACATGAATTATTTTCTTCAATTATTGTTTCAATGTCAGCTTCTTGGCTCACCAGCTTCCCCAAGTGTTTAATTGCAGTAAAACGTTGTTCTGGTTCGATATGACTCATCATTGAAGATAAAAGGTCAACTAATGGAAGTTGACCTTCAAGAAGACTCCGTATGTTTCCATTAAATAACGATGATAACCACTTATCTGTCTGTAAACGCCAAGAAACTTTGGGTGCGTTTTGTGAAAATTTCTTCATTGTCAAACACAGAGGCCCGATTACTTTATCCAAACCCAAGAACCGAGGCACATCAAGTATGCAGTCAATAACAGTAGATGCAACCTCCCAACAACTATTTTCTTGTAAATTAAGAACTTTTTCAGTAAGTTGTTCAAGACTTGTTTTCCAATGAAAATGATCAGTTAAAGTATGTGAAGTTGAATCTTTATCTAACATGGATGATAAACATCTTGAGTAGACAAAACATTGTGCTGATGTGGCAGTGAGTTTTTTAGCTGGTTGAAAATGAAGCTTCCAGCATAGCTCGATTGTCGGATTAAGCTTGGAAATAAGAATCTCCAAATCTTTGGAGAATTCTGTGATTTCTTCAACGGATAACTGATGATGGTTTTGATTCGCGATGTGAGTTTGGAAAGCATCAATTAGGAACAGTGAATTTGATTCAGAATTTCTATCAAAGGGAATGATACCCAATACTTGTAGTCTCTCAATGAGCAAAGTTTTGCAGCTTTCCATTACAACCTGAAATGCAGAAAGGTAGTCATGGAAGGAAGTTGTTGGCTCAAAGGAAGCAAAATCAGCCCAAAATACAAGTGATTGTAATAGTTCCCGTTTTCTTTGTAATGATAAATCAGGAAAAACCGAGGCTAAAACAAAAATTGTTGGAGCCCGGAAATATGTAACTTGATTCTCAGAACGATTGCTTATGTTACTAAAAAGCTCATCAAAACATGAAGACTCAAAATCAAGATTCCCCTCATTAGATGCCTTCATCAAGGAATACGAGATGAGTGGTTTCAGCAAACCCAAAACCAAATCAAGAAACGCCACGTCAGCATATGAGGTTGTACATAAGGATTGTAGCACTTGTACGACCCTAGGTATTTCAGGCACCATTGCTTCCATGTGCTCACTTACAATGGCTTCAAGTATGTATAAAATGATTGCTTTTGCATTCTTTGCAAGAAACCCCTTAATAAAAGAAGATGTTCTAGAAGCTTCCTCGTTTTTAAGTAATGGCCATGAACATAAGTCAGAAAACCAGCATAATAAATCTGGTACAACACTAGAAGGAAGAACTTTTAATTGCAATCCAACAGCTTCCAATATAGTCTCCCCAAATGCTTTAAATTGTCTCTTCAAATTTGGGAAAAACTGGCTAATTTCAGGGTAAATTACACGAAAAGACTCGTCTTTCTGGTCAACAATTTCATTGACTACAGCCATTTCATCACTGAAAATCGACAACAAAGTTGTTAATTCAGACAGATCAGAAGCAAGAACGAGTCTTTCCTTTTGATAATGTTTTGCATTACGATTTACCGCCATCCATCCAATAAACCGAACCAGTGGAGATGAAGAACAAGAAAAAGATGATATTTTCTTCAGCCAAACTGAAGAAGGAATTAAATTACTCAAACGCCCTTCTTCACCGCCACTCGAAGCTACCACCAATCTTTGAAGAAGAATCCAGTGGCGTTCCACTTCATGTACCTTAATCAATTCCAATTTCAAAATCCCTTGATGACAATAAGATACAAGCAAATCATTCAGATATTCAGCAGAATTTAATATGATTTCAATTATTTGTTCAGGAGAACAATAAAGTTTTGTTGCTGACTGTAACAAAAAAACCAAACTCAGCAACAGAATCTCACGCTTCATGTGCTGTTCTTTAAGCAAAGAATTTATCAAAAATTTGCATAATAAAGCTTGGTTTTGTCGAATTAAAGTGATGGCATCCATAGATGATGAATCTTGCACAGAAAACTGCATGACATCATCATTTTCATCATCGTTTGGGGCTGTTTTCTGATACTTGTAATCCAATTCAGCAGCTTCAAGAAGAATTTCAAGAACCATTTTGTCCCGTTTTTTCTCTACATTAGCTATAGTTTCCACATTTCTGTCACTTTTTTCCAAAATTCTTCTGATTTCTGTGAAACCATAGTTATTCTCATTAATTAGCTTAGGATTCTCTTTGAATGACATCATAAAAAAGGGATTAACATAACACTCTGCAGCCAATAACAGAGCATCTATAGCAGCATTATGACCCTCAGGTGTAATAATATCACTTTGTGAATGTAAATCGAATGCCACCTGGCGAAAGTCGGTGGCCCACAACTCACAGTCTGCATATTTCATAAGATGTAGACATTCTGCATGCAGCTCAGAGTACTCAATATTGGTCACTTTTTTCTCAACTAACTGTTCTTCTGCATTGCTTGGATCTGAGGTTGTTTGATCAGGAACATTAGAAACATATATAAGCACCATGTCCCGTACTTCAGGTGGTGCAAAAAGAATGCTTACATCATCAAAAGTTTCTAGCTTGACATCATCAGTATCATCTAGGTCAATAATCTTTGAAGTAGCAGCTTCATTATGAGAAACATCTGGCCTTTGAGGTTTGCCAAGGTCAACATTAGGTGGCAATTGCATGTGAGGCTCCAAAATCGAGAGAAGTACACTGCAACATAAATAAGGATAACAAATATATAAAAGAAGAAAATGTAAAAAATAAAATAACATAAAAGGTGAGGCTTACATAGGAGCAACTGAACCACGTCTCCATTCAAATTCCAAGGAGGGAAGAATGGAAGATTTTGTTACTGCTGTTTTTATAACATTTAATGCAGCATTGCAATTTTGTTCCTGATTATCATGAAATATTGGAGATACATTTCCAAAAGCTATCACGCTCTTTAAAGGGGTTAAAGCTGGATCAAGAAAAGGGTCCAGAATTTCCAGAAGAAACAGAATCTGGTGCTTAACATCCTAAAAAACAAACATATTTGCATCTTCATGGAGCAGGCTGTTAAAAAAACAAATAAATAAAAGAAAATATAACCTACCTTATATTTTGAAAATATAAACTAACCTTATATTTTGCCATTACATCATCCATATGACCAGATAATGCCAAAATAATGTACTTTAGAGCAGCACGTGCATCAGCTAGATGAGCACCCTAAAAATCAAAAAAGTAATTTTATCAATCTGAAAACAATTTTGGAATATTTTTAAAGTTTGACATACATGAATTACACCCAAAAGGTCCTCGATAAGCTCCACAGCTAAGTCCATCTGCAATTTTCTAAAAAACTTTTTAGTTGAAAATACGTGAACTTTTGTATTATGAGCTAAATAATTTAATCTGATATAACCTTTGCAATCACTTGACCTATCCATGGTCCAAGCACACCCGTACAGAGATCAATGAGAACACATGCAGCCTTGGCCTGCACGACATGTTAAAATTATAGCAATTTGCTTCCAATAAGAATGCATACTTAATTAAATAAATAATAAGGTAAAGAAAAATAACCAACATGTGACGGTGAAAAAGACGACAAGTAGCCAGCACATCCATGAAGAAGTGGAAGATACAAGGGAGAAGTTGATGTCACCACAACCTGATAAGAAAATACAGTAAGGTAAGACGTTTTTATTGACATAAAATAAAAATGTAAAAAAAAAAGGAAAACCTGAGACAATGCATGTTGCACAAAGGGTTGTCTCCATGCTGAGAAACTATCATCAACCTGACCGGAACTGCCTAAATTAGGACGAAGTGCTGAAAGAGGCAATTAAAGTATTTAAATAATTAAAATAAGTTACAATATTATTTCCATAACTAATTAACTCTATAAATACGGATTAGAACCCATCATCAAGTATCATGCTTGTATTGATTGTTGAAGTAGGGTTAGTTTGAAACATCAATGAAGACCCCCCCCCCCCCCCCCCCCAAAACCCAAAAAAAAGATCATATATTGAAAGCAAATTGGCTAGCAGACCTGGCAATAAAGCTTGTATGAGTGGCAATGTGGACCAAAATTCAGAACTGTTTCCAGCCAATTTGCTGCAAAGCAGAGGCTGAAACATAAATAAACTTATCAAGATGTAATGTAAGTGAAATCATAGGCATGCTACCATCAAAAATGTACTTGGCATTTAATATGTTTTCTATAATAAAATCACCCACCTGGGATGCACAAGCAAAAAGAACGTGTAATATCCCTTCTTCAACCGCCTTAATATCTAAAAGTTGGAGATACTTGAAGTCCCAATGATCATCATTTACCCTAAACTCCTCCCCAAACAAGTTTGAATAATCAGTAGTTTGAAGAGCATTAAGTGACTCAGAACTTGGGTCCTTGTCATCAACTGTTGCTTCATGCATGTTGGGATGTTCAAGCTTATGTAAAACCCTAGCGGCCTGAAATAGAGTTCAAAATAAAAACAATAAGTGAAAAGTGTTGTCACTTTATCAACTTTATAAGATATGAGTTTAGAACATAGATCAGTTATTACCGTTCTACAAACGGTTCCCAGATGAGGATCTTTATAAGCTTTTCTTAGCAACAGAAGGATTGCATCAGGCCGGAAAACAGTTGGAGTGGTAGTGTGAGAAAACGTGAATATCGTGTTACGTGATCTCCTTGGCTGAAAATGCAAGGAAAATGAAAACTATTTAATCAACTGAAAATACAAAGACAAGGGGCAATTTCAGGTTTTTCACCTCAAAATTAGAGGAAACTGTTAAAGCTGGTGACGGAAGACTGTTCTTAGATGCTTCAGTGTCCAAGGCATTGCCAGATGATTTAGCAGTTTCCCTGTAATTATTCCAATGAGCATATCAGGAAGACAAAGAATTCATGAAATTCATTAGCAAAATATCCACAAAATGCTTAAATGTAAAAAAAAAATTACTAGCTACTAACCTCTCATTTAGTATGTGAAGAATAGGGTAAAAGGGTCCCGCAAGCATAGCAAGAAACCTAAGCGTAGGTTCTGGTGCATCCGGAAAGCCATTAAGATCTGCCTGCACAAAAGTATTTTCATTAACTCGAATATAATAAAACACAGCGCTTTTTCTAAAAAATTAACAGAAAAATATACCTCAATTTGGGGAAGAAATGTCATCAAGCGGTTCGTCAAGTCTTGAAGAAGCTATATATACTAATGGAGTTAGATAAAAAAAATGTTTGCATAATAAAATAAATACATATATGTTATTGTTCCACCTGAAGATGAATGTCCTCAGCATCTTGTTTATGAGAAGTAATGTGAGGCAATAGGTGATTAACAATAGGCTGAAATTCTGGTTCAAGACCAATAACTGGAACACCAATTAACTGCAAGGCAGGAAGAGTTTTAACAATAGCAAAATGATTTGGCTATAAAATAAGATAGTACCTGAATGAAGAAAATAGCTATGGGATTACCCCGCAAACAAGATATTCTCACATAACGACACGCGGTATAGTTGATGGGGAACATCATATCGCGGCGAGGTGCTTCACACCGTGGTCGGGCTCTTATAAAGGTCTCTAGCTGCAAGGGTGAAAAAGGTAAACTTTGATGAATGCAAAAAACATAAGTGACAGACAATGAAAGCTCTTACCTTGTATCGCAAGCCAACTGAAATTTCCCATTCCAACACGGATTTGTTGTATATCCTTATGTGTGATAGCAGGCAAGGTTCCTGAAGATCATCAATTAATTTTTTAAACCCTAAACCATGAAATTATGATCCTATCAACTATACCAAAGAAGTGAAATTGAAACAGCTGGATGTAAAAAGGAAAGGAAAGGAAATAAAAGGTGAATCGTACATCGAGTTCGAGCAGAATCCATTCTTTGGTATTGGTGGCCGTGGACCAGTGATTACGGAGGTCAATGTCCAGGACATGTGAAGCCTTCTGCGACGGAGATTCTCTGGAAATGGCCTTTACTTTGTAAGTCAAGGGTTTCACCCGCGGCTCTAATTCCATTTCATTCATCTTCAAATCAACTCTCTACTTCTCCAACTGTTATCCCACCAGTTGGGGTTTTGGAGCTTGCCTTGCCGGAGGTTTACTTTCACACCGTTTTCGAGGAAGTTAACTAAGAGTTTTGAAAAATAAATGGGAGTTAACGCCTTATTTCTTTTCATTTTTTTATGTTGTTTTGATTTAGTCAAAGAAACTTTTAACTTATTAATTTTTAACATATGTTACGATAATTATTATTTTTTATTATTAATAAATAAAATTTTTATATTATAAACAGTAAAATTTGGTTTCAATCCATATGGTTTGTTACTTTCAGTTAAATAGTTTCAATTGAGTCTTTGTGGTTTCATTTTCGTCTCATTTAAAGCCGGACCTCTAACACCGTTAAGATAATTATGTTAACTTATTATAAATTGACCAAAATACCCTTATTAAATTGGTTAACTAAAAAAAAAACCAGACCTCTATACTCTCTCTTCCACCAATCACCACCACCTTCTCCAGCAAGACCATCTCCTCCCGCAAGACCCACCACAAATGCCGGCCAGACCCACCGTCTCAAGCCTTCAACCCTAAACACACCCCTTTTCATCTCTCTCTCTTGCAGTGGCGGAGCTTGAAAATCTAAGAAGCGGGGGCCGAAAAAAATAAGCAGGGGCCGGCTCTATACGTAAAAAAAATTTCAGACAAAAACGGAAAAATTAACACTACTAACGGAAAAAACGGCAGGGGCCGGGGCCCTCCCTGGCCCCTTCATAGCTTCGCCCTTGCTCTCTTGAGCCGAGATCTAGCCAGGCCACCGTCGGCTACCACAAAGCACCAAACCTTTAATAAAAATCAACCATCCACCACCATACCTGCTTTCGCCCGCCATAACCAGATCTGAAAAAGATGACGGTTTCTACGATTTGGTAGTGATTCAGGGATGCCCACGACAAAGAAACGATGGGGGGATGATGGTTTCTACGATTTCGATTTATATTTCAAGAACAAGAACACCCAAATCCATGTTGTTGCCCGACGATTTTTGTTCCCATATTTTTCCGACGGCAATCAAATCCGCTATCATGACCACTACTGATTTATTAATTAAATTATGTGTTCTCATCATTCATTATTCAATGGGTAAGCGCTTGATTCCCCTTTAGAAGAGGTCTCTCTCGATTTCTTTGGAAGCTGATTGCAAATGAGAAGAGGAGATGGATGGATCGACTACGTGGAGATCATGGGATGTAGGGGAGAGTTTGTTAGACTCTAATTCCACCTAAATCCCACAATTCAAACTTCATTTTATCTCCAAGTCTCACTTATCCACACACTTTAATTAACTAATGTAACTAATAACAATTCACAAAGCCATGTACAGTTCTAAATATTAATTGGTCCACATGGCGTATATGTAACTAATAACAATTCACAAACTCATTTACGTATAGTTCCGATGTAACGATTTACGTATATTTAAATAGTTCTACATATATACGCTTACGTATATGTAAACAGGTTAACATATCTGTTTATGTATATGTAAACATGTTACCTGTGGAGATGATGTGGATGTTACTAATTACGTATACGTGGCTAATACGTAAACATGGGTAAACAGACTCAAAAAAAAAATGAAGAGTAGTTGAGTTGCATATACGTAGCTAATACCTAAACATGAGTAAACAGAAACATAAAAAAGGAAAGAATAATTGAGTTACATATACGTAGCTCTTACGAGTTACGTATACATAGTTAATACGAAAAACAAATAAAACACATGTATAACATTTTTTAAATGAAATCAAACTTGTACTTATCGTCAAAATTTAAAAGTAAAATATCCTAACATTTCATCCACTGGTTGTTTGGAATCTGAATTCCTCCTCGACGTTGATGAGCAACGAGCCAAAGACAACCTTGAAACTGAAACGGGTTATTGAAAATTTTAAGAAAACCAGAGGACGAAGGAAGATGATTACCTGGGTATAAAGAAATGATATCCTCTATTTAGAAAAAAAAAACCCATGAATTGAATATGGGTTTTTGATATCAAATCAATTTTCAAACAAGTGTACGTGTATTTTGTTTTGATGAGAGAGATGGCCATTAAACTCCTATTTTCTGCTATGGAGTTTTTTTTTGTGTGGTTTCACTACGCTGCTGCCTAACTAGTTCATCATGACGACTTTGAGATGCAAAATGATAAGAACGATAGATTTGAGTGAAAATGTCGATCACTTTAGAGAGAGAGAGGATGGGATATAATCAATTATTTAGGGAGTGATTTAAGGAATTCAAAAAAGAAAATGATAAATACTAAATTTAAAGATGTGTTAAAATTATATAATTAACCTTCTATTTAAAAAATAAAAATTAAATAGGAAAAAATCTGATTGGTTGAGAGTGATTTTTTTGGTTTTCGCCTAAATTTGTGGTTTTTTCTTGATCCTCTCCCTATATATATATATCCTATATATGACCCAAATTGCACATGTAGTTCATACGCAAGTGTAGCCCAAAGTAACGAAAACAAAGAGTACAAGGACACAACTTTCAGCAAGACTTGAGCATTTAGTGAGCGTTAGATACTTTCAGCAAGCATATATCTATATATATATCCTATATAATTCAAAATACTAGTGCGGATCAGCAACAAGTTAAACAAGTATATATTTGTAACAAGTTAAGCAATTAGATCCTCATTTTGGGGATCTAATTTCGTATTTCATACACATCATTTTAATCTAGCAGAAATAAGAAATTTACCACCCTCGAAAGTTGAAAGTAATCTTTCTTACCCTAAAACGGACTGTTAGTGATGATGCAATCTGTGACAATATAGGTCCAGTGCTTTGAGCCATTGGTAAAAGAACATGTGAGAACAATGGAACAATCATGCTAGCATCCTACAATATCAGTAGAAATACTACTCGTGTCAGTAGTATTATGTACAATCAGTGAATGTGACATACCGTTTATTAACGGAAAATGACTCAATTGTCGATTGAAATGTATGCTACTATACTATTATAACTGCAAGAACCAAAGTCAAAATTAAGTACCTTGTTATTGACGGATCCTAGAGAATGTCCAATGCCAAAAAATGGAAGATCGTGTGGATCAACATTAACTTATAAACATAAAAACATAATATACATAAATAAAAATTCTGTTAGGTTAAAGTTTAAAGCTCAGTGTTACATGTAAGGACCTAATACACCTGTCATATTTGAACTGAACTTCGTCTGCAATAAAGAAGTCATCAAAGCCACTAGCATAAGGTGTTGCTATCACCAATACACCCCTAGACAACAACAAGGAATGTTATTTCCTTTTTCATATACTGTAAGAAAAAAAAGTACAAAATTTACTTGCGCAAATTTAACATAGACATATCACTTACTTCTCTGAAAGTCGCTCTAGAAATAAGCGATGGGTGAGTTGAGGGGCTGTCCCAACAAAAATGCCACCAACAAAATGCACAGTAGCAACTAGCTTTGAATTTCTTGGTCTCAATACCTGGGCTCCCTGAAATTGCATGTAAAACAAAGCCACCGAATCCCAGATTGACTTCACTATATTATCACTTCGAATGGCTAAATTGATTCCAAACATAAGCATGAAACTTGATGAAACCATGGAAATTTTCAGTGTTGCTATAGAATAATCTTAAACCTAACTAGCTGCCCTTTGCAAGATAAGGGTACCACACCCAAACATTGATTCACTGGTAAATAGTAACATGTTCTTTTGAATTCAACGATATCCATATGATCCAATCAGCAGAGAAGCAAATCCTATATAATAATTCTTTTGTAACTAAAAGAATTATATAATAATTTAACTCAGAGGGTTACTGATTAATGAACTTTTATGATAGCAATTTGATCTGATGAACACTGCTCCATATCAATTTTACAGTTGTGCCATGTACCGTGGGGATCAACAACACTTGGAGCCACTGCATTATTTATCTATTGAAATTTAAACCACAATTGTAATATCCATGATTTTTCTTGTGTTTGTTTTAGTATAATAATAACACTTCAATTCTCTTTCTAGTGCAATACCTTGTGTCACATAAACCAAACTTACAAATGTTTCAAATTCAGGTTTCATCCATACAATTTCATGTTTTTAGGTTTACAATAAACACACATAGATGTAGGGGAAGGTTCCACTAAGAAGTGATTTTTCACTAAGAAATCCTAAAAAGTGGGTCAAACGAACTCCGATTGAGCTCATTCCAGCAGCGTTGGAACCGTCTCATCGAACACTAACCCGGACCCAAAAACCTAAACCCCCTCCACCCACAACCCCAAAAACCTAAACCCCCCTTCAACCCCACCCCGAAAACCCTAAAACCACCACCCACACCCTCTAAAAACCTAAACCCTCACCCCCCCAAAACCTAAGCCCCCAACCCCAAAAAAACCTAAACCAAAAGGATAAAATCCTAAAATTCAATGCTAAAATCTAAATCCTAAAATCTAAGATGGTAGAGTTCGACGATACGGTTCCCACGTATCTGGAATAAGCTTAATCGGAGTTCGTTTGATATCGTTTCTGTTAGGGGTCAGTTTTTACCTCTAGTATCCCGGATCCTCAGATAAGTATCGGTATCCCTGATCCTTACTATGTTTCAGTATCCTGATTAACTGACTGTTGTAACAATTAATATTACACATTTTTCTTTGATTAATCTTGAACAGGTAATCAAGGCTTCATTAATGACTAAATCAAGGGCTGAAGAACCGTTTAAACAATTAGGAAAACGCGTGGAATTCAATCCATGATGAGCTCTAAATTATACATATATTTCACATCATTTGCATTCCATTTATTGACAATTTCATTATACTTTGAGTAAATTTGTCGCTCATTTAGCTTCTATTTAAGTTTCAGGGAAATCCAACCTCAAAAGGAAGAAACAAGTGAAAAGATGACAAAAATGCAAGACATTGGCCAAGATAGAAGGCGGAGCACGGGCCGTGTCTCACTAGGCACGCCCCCGTGCCATCATCCAGCAGAAGAGGACAAAAGTACCCAGCCAAGCACGGGCCGTGCCTCACTAGGCACACCCCCGTGGTCAACTTTGAACTGTACCAGAGTACTGTTGCCGCCTAGTCAGAAGCAACACGGGGCCGTTCCCCACTAGGCACGCCCCTGTGTCTAGTACAAGCACAGTACGTACACGACAGAAACAAAAATGGTTAAGTCGTGGTCCCAGCACGGGGTCGTGCCTCACTTCCGAGACAGTATAAATAGAGCTCTTTGGTTCATATTTGAGGGCTGGCTTTTTGGAGAGAGAATTCACTTACATCACACCCGAAAATAAAGTTGTAGAGATCATTTGAAGGCCAAGGAAGACCCATTCTGTCATCACAATCCCATTTGGAAGACATCACATTCACCCATTAGAAACTTTGGTTACATCTTGAACTCACTATGACTTGCATGTATTTCAATTGTGTTATGTTTGTGTGTAAGCTCATTATGAGCTAAACATCTTTTCAATCATCTTAGTTTGATGAAGCTTAATTAATTATGTTGAACTCTTAAATATGGCTAAAGTATTATGTTAATGTAATGATGATTTTGTGTTAATATCTTGATGGAATTGCATGTCTAAGTGTTGATGGAACAATTCAAGGTTTATAAATGAGAAATCATATCATGTTGGAAAACTTATGAGACTAACATTTATTTATAACCTTAACATCTTTTGTTAAAATGTTATAGCTAAGAATTAGAAATGAATCTTTGAAACCTTGATTGTGAAAGAAATATGAAGACATGCAATCCCTCAATTGTGTTTGGAAAAACTAAGAGCAAAGTTATGTTATTTCTTTAGCAAAAGTTATACTAATTGAAAGTATTGATAACTCAAGCTTAAAATTTATATGACTTTGTCTTAGAATTTCATAAGTCAAGAAATTACACTCTTTTGTCTAACAAAACTAATATCAAGCTGATGACATGTAATTTACTCATCGAACTCTTTCTTGATAATTAGGGAGTTATAATCTGTAATTGGATTTTAGTTCAACCACTTCAAAGAACATCAACATAATAACAAGCTTTAGCCGTATGAGAGATGTTGACATAATTAATGAGTGGATTCTAAAATAAGATCATTGTTCCATAAAAAATTGCCATTTTCTCTCAGTTAAGTCTTTTAGAAATTTAAAAACATAATTTTCATTTCAAAAAGAAAAGAACTCAACAACAATCATCTCTCCATTCATTACTTAATCAAATTAAAAACCTGAGTTAAGAAATTAAACTGTGTCCATGGATTGACATCCGGTTCTTATCAAAGCTATATTACCACTCGACAGGTGCACTTGCCTTTGTGTGTGTATTCTAGTATAGGTGAAAACCATCTTTTAAAACCAACGTTTGTGTGAAAACCTTTATCAAAATATATATATATAGTTCACGCACATCAAGTTTTTGGCGCCGTTGCCGGGGACACGGTTTCAACAATTAACCCAAAATTTTAATTCGTAAATACAAGTAAATATTTTTCATTCCATAGTTAATCTTTTCTTTTCCTGCAACAATTTCACAATTAATTGTTAGGTAATGAATGTCCACTACACATGATCCTAATATCGTCACACCCTTTTCGGAACCCGAACGACATTTCCTTCAGCGATTACGAGAACGAACACGAACTGTAGCTGAGGCGATAGCAGGAGAAACTTGGGAGGACGCTCAATCAGAAGAAAACATGGCGGACGCAGAAGAAAGGAACATGACATACTATGCCAAACCGTCCCTTGATGGTTACGTATCCAGTGTTGCCCAACCAGCAGTTGCAACCAATAACTTTGAAATAAAATCCAGCATCATTCATTTGGTAGAAACTTCTGCTCAATTTAATGGTCTGCTGGATGAAAATCTTAATGCTCATATTGCTCGTTTCTTACAAATCTGCGCTACTTTCAAAATCCATAACTGTTCTGACGATGTTGTTAGACATATGCTCCTTCCATTTTCGCTCCGTGGCCGCGCCATGGAGTGGTTAGATGCACTGCCCCTGGCACCATCACAACTTGGGTCGAAATGGTTGAGCAATTCTTGTTAAAATACTTTCCACCCGACAAAACTGCCAAGTTAAGATCAAGTCACAGGTTTCCGTCAAGATGACGATGAATCACTACATGCAGCATGGGAAAGATATAAAACCCTTCTGAGAAAATGCCCACATCACGGTCTGGACCTATGGCTGCAATGCCAAACATTTTACGACGCTATCGGTGGAGCACACAAGCAAACTATCGACCAATGCGCAGCAGGAGACTTCGGAGGAGTAACCCCAACAGAGGCATTCCAAGCATTGGAAAAGGCTGCCACAAAAAGTTTCGCTTATAATCCGCTAAGGGCCAGACCCACCCAAAAGGGTATGCATCACGTTGATACCGACTCTTTTATCGCAGCTCAATTAGAAGCACTCACCAAAAAGTTCGAACAGATGCAAACTGAGTTCAAGAAAGTGCAAATTCGATGCGATACATGTGGAAAGCAACACACAACTAGTGAGTATCAGCAAGCAATGGTGGTAGAAGAGGTTGATTATGTCGGTGGGCAAAAAAATTCTTACGGAAATAATTATAACTCTAACTGGAGAAACAATTCTAACTTCAGAGAAGGAGGTAATAACCAACAACATCCAAGGTTCAACAGAAGACCGCCCTTCCGACAACAAAATGCACCTTTTCCACACAAACAACCATACCAAGGTCAGAGCAGCAGTAATCAAGGCAGTGGGGAACCTAACGTTGAAAATCTTTTACAAAAACTTCTAGCTAGTACTCAAACCTCTAACAAGTTGACCGACCAGCAAAATCAAATAAACGAAGATCGTTTCTAGAAGCATGAAGTTGAAATGAGAAGCCAAAAAGCATCTATGCAGTCCATTAAAAAATCAAGTAGGACAAACGGCACAGCTTCTTTCAGAACGTCAGCAAGGAGGCCTTCCTAGTAACATAGTGCTCAATCCTAATGCACAAGTGAAAGCCATCACACTTAGGAATGGTAAAACCACCCAAGAAGGAGTCACCTCCACCTCTCAGAAGACCACAATAGAGGAATCTCCAATTGAAATACAGGAGATCACGCCTCCTCATGCTGAGAAACGACACAAGGAGCCTGTTCGAACATATGTCCCACCCCTTCCATATCCGGGACGCATGAGAAAGGAGAAACTGGAAATGGAGTACGGGAAGTTCTTAGGACTATTCAAGCAACTACACGTAAATCTACATTTCATCGAAGCTCTTGCTCAAATGCCAAATTACGCAAAGTTTCTCAAAGGTGTATTAACAAACAAAAAAAAGCTTGAAGAACTATCCCATGTGATACTGAATGAGGAATGCTCAGCTGTCCAACAAAACAAACTACCCACAAAAATGACTGACCCTGGAAGTTTCACCATTCCATGTCTAATAGGATACCTTTCAGTCAACAACTCCTTGGCCGACCTAGGCGCAAGTATCAATCTCATGCCATACGTAGTTTTTGAGAAGCTGGAGTTGGGAGAGCCCAAACCAACCCGTATGAGCATCCAATTGGCTGATCGTTCAGTAAAGTACCCCCGAGGCATAGTTGAAAACATGTAGGTAAAAATCGATAAGTTCGTCCTGTCGATTTCATGATCTTAGACATGGACGAGGATAAGAACGTCCCCCTCATTTTGGGACGGCCCTTTTTAGCTACCGCCAAAGGCCTCATCGACGTTTGCACAGGAAAACTCACCTTAAGGGTAGACAACGATGAAATCACTTTTGATATCGGGCAATCTATGAAACACCCCCATCATCATGATGACTCTCTGTACTTCATTGACGTCTGTGACTCTATTATTAGTTGTCATCTTCTAGAAACTCGAGAGAAGGAAGCATGTAACACTCAACTAATTGAGGAAAGTGTGCCTGAAGAATGCACACAGGAAGAAGTCCTGAATGTTGAAAGATCAGAAAATCACAACACACACTTGACCCAACCATGCGAGGACATTGACCGAGATTCAGAACTAAGAGCAAAACCATCCTTAGAAGACCCACCGATTCTAGAGTTAAAAAAACTACCGTCGCATCTGGAGTTTGCATTCTTAGAAGGACAATCCCAACTTCCCGTGATCATCTCTTCTGGGTTGATAATTGATAAGAAATCTAAACTCCTTACATCAAAGGAGACTGAACCCAAGCATGCAAGAAGTGTGTCACACCCCCAATTTCAACTAACGGATTTTTATAGTTTGGGAAGTGACAAACTAGAATCTCAGTCATTAGTTACATTGAACGACTCTATATGAGACTCAAATGAAAATATCATATCAATCAGAGTAAATGCGGAAGCGAATAAAGAAAGTAAATGCGCAAAACAAACGCGCCCAAAAAGTCCAATCCAAACATAAATGAAAACAGTCAAAATGTAATATTAAAACATAATTCAAAAGCAGGACTCCATGCATGTCCTATATGTGTACCTGTGCCTTATCTTAGCGACCTGAGAAAACATGTAAGAAAAGATGTCAACACGAGGTTGGTGAGTTCACATGTTTCAATATATAAATAAACGTTTACCAGATTATTGAACATTCAATATATATCTATAGGTAGCTAACCTACGTTTCATGTTTAACTTAAGCGCTCGCAACCGAAGCTGACTGTTTGTTTATTTGCCTCATGCCAGGTCTATTAACTCTGGTGATGTGAGTAGGCTAACATTTCACCCGTTCGATCTCCAATCGAGTTAGCGTGACTAACGTGGTGAGATTTTTCAAACCCAGTAGTACTACTAAATATTACTTTGCTAAGATCCATATTAACGGTTCGATGTGTGTTGAGGACTTTCAGTGATAGCGTGTTACGCTTAACTTTAACATTAATAATATATGAATACAATAATCCAAAATAGTTTGCGTCATGTTTTCTCCCCCAAGTTAAAACAGTAAAAAGGGGCCGTAAAAACTCACCTGATTACGTAGGAAGTAATCACACAAGTATGAGATCGGAATCTCAAGCGTTAGCCCGACACGGCTCACGAATGCCCTAGAATTACATCATAATTATTAGGCATAAAATAGGATATGTGACGACGATACGGGATGTTGAACGTCCTAAAAGAAACGCTCTAAAGATCAACGAGTAGACGCATGTGTCCACGGGAATGAGAATTTCATAATTACTAAGTACGATAAATACGTTATGCGACGAACGACAAAACAAAATAATATATATACATATATTCCTACGTTGTACCATCAAATAACGACTTAGGTAAATAATATAATTTAATATATTATTTTTAAACTTAGAAAATTAATAAGATCAATAAATTGTATGAAAAAAATAATAAAACTATTAATTTTATTCGAATCATAATGATGTGGATAATAATAATATATAAATATATTATTTATTAGTTTGAATCGTTATACTATGATTATAAACGTGTTGAAAATAATATATAAACAAATTAATTTGAGTTCCGGGTTGAAAATAATATAAATATATTATTTTATAAACAAGTTTTAATAAATATGGGTTACAACCCACACCCGATCCCACGGGTGGTTTTTCGGAATAAAACATTTTTATATATACGAGTAGTAATATAGGATATTGATTTAATATTAAAATAATGATAGAAAACTGTTTTAAAAATAAAAACGTGTGGAGAGACTCGAACCCGGGTCTCTCCCACACCAGCACACACTCTTAACCAGTCCCCCCGCTAGGGTAATCACAACTGGAATGCTTCTGAAATGGTTTTAATTTTTCCAAACCCCATCCCCTTTTCCCTTAATCGCGATCCGAACCCAAATCCCATCCCAAATCCATAGATTCCGACCACGATCGAACCAGAAAGTATAGGGGTTTTGCTAATCGAGTACAGGCGATTTTGTAGACTAGTTTAATTGCAAATCTAACAAGTTTAGGATCGTTTAATTACAGAAATAAGAATCGAAACCCTAGATATGAACTCAAAATCGATTTGACTAATTTCGATGTTAAATCTTGTTGAAACCATGGGGCTTTTACTCATTATAACATTTCAAATCTGACCATATACTTTAATTTCATTGAGATCGAGTTTAGAGTCAAAACCCCCAATTCCTATTATAATTAAACCCTAGGTTACGGATCGAGTAAAATTCGATGATGATTGAATCAATTGATATGGGGTTTTCAAAGAGTGAAAAGTTACGAAGCTAATGGTATGGTTTAATTTGATTAAAACAATGTTTAATATCAAAATCCCCAAATCGTTCTTATGAACAAACCCTAGATCCGGATCGTGAACAATTTGATGTTGTAAGCCCTAATTGGTATAGGGCTTTTGATCTAGGAGTAAAAGTGAAACTGAGAGAAGGTTTGATTACCAGAATGCGGTTTGAATTGAAGGTGATCGACTAAAACCGACGCCGAAGATGATGAGGTTGACCTCCGGTGACACCCACAGCTTCTCCGATTGAATTGGTGTACGTAACAGTTTCAACTTGATGTGATTTAGGTGAGTGTATGCTTAATTTGTGAAAACAATACAACAATTCGTCAGATTTGATTGATCTTGTAAAGGGGTTGACGGTTAAGAGATTAATAATCATAATTGGGTTGATTGCGAATCAATAACGATAATTAGAGGCTTGATGAGGGTC
This sequence comes from Smallanthus sonchifolius, assembly GCA_023525975.1. Lineage (NCBI taxonomy): Eukaryota > Viridiplantae > Streptophyta > Magnoliopsida > Asterales > Asteraceae > Smallanthus > Smallanthus sonchifolius. Next base: position 27,897,572 of record CM042043.1, read on the forward strand.
GGTTAACGCATTAAAGATTGAATCCGTTACGAACTTGAGTTAGTTAACAGATTTGGGTTGAAATTTGAAGTCAAAACTTGTGATTTTGACTTCAAAAAGTCAACAGGAACTAAACCCTTCGATTTTGACTTTCAATAGTCAACATATTGAGTTTAGGGACTTGGCAGGATAAGTCCCTGAAGTTTGAGATCAGGAAATGATTTTCAATAGTCCTGAAGAGTTTGACGTGGAGTGCTTGAATAGATTCGAGTTCCAAAAGACTCTGACAATAGGGATTTTACTACGCTTAAGCGTTTTGACTTCCCTATCCATGATTTCCACGGGTTCTTCGATGAAACGCAACTGTTCGTCGATGTGTATTTCCTCAAGAGGAACCGCGAGTGACTCGTCTGATAGACATTTCTTCAAGTTCGAGACATGAAAGACATTGTGTACACCACTAAGTCCTTCAGGTAGGTCCAGTTGATACGCTACTGGACCAATTCTCTTCACTATCTTGAATGATCCGACATAACAAGGATTCAGTTTGCCTCGTTTCCCAAAACGAATGACACCCTTCCAAGGTGAGACTTTTAACAAGACCATATCTCCTACTTGGAATTCTAATGGTTTACGACGCTTATCGGCATAGTTCTTTTGACGATCATGAGCTGCTGCCATACAATTTCTAATTTGAACAATTTTCTCAGAAGTTTCAAGTACAAGTTTAGGACCCGTAAGTTGACTATCCCCAACCTCGGCCCAACAAATAGGAGAACGACATTTCCGTCCATATAGTACCTCGAATGGAGCTGCCTTAATGCTAGTGTGATAACTGTTGTTGAAGGAGAACTCCACCAACGGTAGGTGAGACTCCCAAGTGTTACCGAAATCAATCACACAAGCTCGTAGCATATCCTCTAGGGTTTGAATTGTACGCTCCGTCTGCCATCAATTTAAGGGTGGTATGCTGTGCTCATATCTAGACGCGTGCCTAAAGCTTTATGTAACGATTGCAAGAAACGGGAGGTGAATCGTGCATCACGATCCGAAATGATAGAGATTGGCACTCCGTGCCGAGGGACTACTTCTTTCAAGTAAATACGAGTAAGCTTCTCCATTGTGTCTGTTTCCTTGATTGCTAAGAAATGAGCGGACTTTGTTAAACGATCAACGATTACCCAAATGGTATCACATCCGGTAGGAGTTCGTGGCAATTTTGTGATAAAGTCCATGGATATCTGCTCCCATTTTCACATGGGAATCTCTGGTTGCTGGAGTAGACCGGAAGGTTTTTGATATTCAACCTTGACCTTTGCGCAATTCAGGTACTTGCTCACATGGGTGGCTATATCGGCCTTCATCTTTGGCCATCAATAGAACACCTTTAGGTCATGGTATATCTTGTCGGAGCCTGGATGAACGAAGTAACGAGATTTATGAGCTTCATCCATGACTAGCTCCCTTAAGTTCCCGAATACTGGAACCCATATTCGATCGGCGAAGTAGCAAATGCCGTCAGATTTGACCTCGAGTTATGCTTCCATACCACGTGTGGCTTCCAGCGGTAGGTTTTCCTCCTTCATGGCTTCGAGTTAAGCACTACTGATTTTGTTAGGTAATCCGGTGTGAATAGTAAGCTGTAATGCTCGAACTCGTTTGGGCTTGGTTTCCTTTCGACTTAAGTCATCAGCTAGGACGTTAGCCTTACCCGGATGATACCTGATCGCACAGTCATAATCATTCAAGAGCTCGACCCAACGACGCTGTCGCATGTTCAGTTCTTTCTGCTCGAAGATATGCGGAAGACTCTTGTGATCGGTGTAGATAGTGCACTTGGTACCGTACAAGTAATGTCTCCATATCTTAAGCGCGAAAACTACGGCTCCCAACTCTAGGTCATGAGTGGTGTAGTTTTTCTCATGAATCTTTAGTTGACGCGAAGCATACGTGATAACCTTTTCTCGTTGTATTAACACACAACCCAGACCCTGAATGGATGCGTCGCAATACATCACAAAATCATCCGTTCCCTCCGGAAGAACTAGAATAGGTGCACTGCAAAGTTTCTGCTTAAGGAGTTGAAATGCTGACTCCTGGTTGTCGCCCCAGTTATAGGCTTTACCCTTATGAGTTAAGGCAGTGAGAGGTTGTGCAATCTTTGAAAATCCTTCGATGAATCGACGATAATAACCAGCCAATCCCAGAAATTTTCGCATTTCTGTCGGAGTCGTCGGTGCTGCCCAATTCTTGATGGCTTCTATCTTTGATGGATCGACATGTATTCCCTTCACATTAACCACATGCCCTAAGAATTGAACTTCCCAGATCCAGAATTCACACTTGGAAAACTTAGCATACAACTGCTCCTGCATTAGCAATTCTAGGATTAAACGTAGATGTTCCTCATGTTCCTCCTTGTTCTTGGAATAAATGAGGATGTCGTCGATGAAAATGATGACAAATTGATCAAGGTATGGCTTACACACACGGTTCATGAGGTCCATGAACAACGTGGGTGCGTTGGTTAATCTGAAAGGCATGACCATAAACTCATAGTGGCCGTACCTTGTCCTGAAAGCAGTCTTGTAGATATCTTCATGTAGGTCCACATGACTCATCTACAGATCGATCTCGTGACAGGACGTCTCGATAACACGGAGTGCGGAATCCTTCGTGTTAACGTATGTATACGAATTGACAATAGAAACATCATGTAAATAAACTTTCTCTTTGTATTCCACCAAACATAGAGTTTACAAGATACACTTGTTCGATTTCTCTCTCTTTCGCTTTACTACAGAACAGAATCTGTAAACTCCTATTTATAGACACAAACTCTGCAATAGGCGATCTTAACAAGTTCGCCTCAAATAGACTAGGCGAACTTAACAAGTTCGCCTCTAATAGGCTAGGCGAACTTAACAAGTGCGCCTCTAGCAGAACTTGTTCTATCACTTAGACAGAATCTATATAATTACATAAAAAACATAAAAACATAAGACCTAAACTATTACAAAGCTTTTGTTATACATTCTATGTCCTAACAGACTCCTCCTTGACAATAGCTTGATCTTCTGTCTTCTGTCTTTATGACGAGCTCTTCCAGTTATCTGGTAATCTGCTTCCTTCGTGCGCTCCATATCTCTGACATATCTCCAACACTCTTTTATACTGCAATCCTTGTTCTCTCCATTCGTCAGTAAACATAATCTCATTCTTTCTTAACGTCCTCTGATCTTTCTTTGAGAAGTTAATAAGATTCATTACATCATAGAAACTAACAATGACCTTATTATCTTTATCATCATTTCTAGCTTCACCAGTATTCACATCTACGTACCACCATTTCATATTCCCCAGAAAATCTTGTGGTATTTTCTTCAATGGTATCTTCTGTATAGCACGTACTGGCTTGAACTTATACTTCCAGGTCACAATCTCAATCTTTTGATCTACAATCTTCACTCTTTTTCCTTTCAATGGCTTTAATCTTTCATACTTCCCTAATCAAGTTAGCAATCACATCGGCTAATCCACACTTTGATCTATTAATCAGTGGTTTCGTAGCTAGATGTTAGGACATAGATTGAATGACAAAAGATTTGTAATAGTTTAGGTCTTATTGTCTTTATGTTTTGTATGTAATTGTTTAGATTTGTCTAAGTATAAATACAAGTTCTACTAGAGGCGAACTTGATAAGTTCGCCTGGTCTATTAGAGGCAAACTTGATAAGTTCGCCTAGTCTATTAGAGGCGAACTTGTTAAGTTCGCCTACGCATCTTTAAGCGAACTTGTTAAGTTCGCCTGTTGCAGAACATGTGTCTATAAATATAGAGTTTACAGAGTCTGTTTAGTATGTGTATGATAGATTGAACAATCAAGTATTCTGTAAACTCTGTTTGGTGATATAAAAGAGAAAGTTTATTTACCGCTGTTTCTATTTTCGATTGTAATACAAAGCGTTAATACGGTAGGATTCCGCACTCCGCGTTAACGATACGTCCTGTCATGAGACCGATCTAAGATGAGTCATGTGGACCTACAAGTGGTATCAAAGCTTTTGCTCATGATTTGCGTTTGATTCTTGGTGATTAGAGACGTTTTTGTGGACAATTTGACAAGAAATTGAGCATTTTTGTATCCATGGAGTTTTCAAGTTCTTGAAACTGATTTTACTGCTGAATTCGTGAATTTGAGGTTGATTTTGGTGAAATTGATCCGATAGAAGTGTTCTAATTCATGAAATACTAAATCCTACGGTTCAATTTCTTCAAATTCCTTCTAATCTGTTAGAAATGATGATTTTTGGTGCTGGTTGTTCGTGTTTGGGTTAAAGTTCTTGCTGAGTTTGTAGGTCCTCATGGCACTTCTATGGATCGTTCTCGTGATAAGACGTGTCGTTAACTCGAAGTGCGGAATCCAACGAATCAACGATTGCATACACAAAAGACAATAGAGACAATCAAGTAAATAACATTCACACTTGTATTCCAATTCTCAATAGAGTTTACAGACTCAACCGTTCAACTCTGTTCGCTTTCTAATTTTCTACTCAAACTGACTCTGTAAACCCTATTTATAGACATCTGACCTGCATTAGGCGAACTTAACAAGTTCGCCTCTAACAGACTAAGCGAACTTAACAAGTTCTCCTCAGATAGACTTAAGCGAACTTAACAAGTTCGCCTCTAGCATAACTTGCATAAACACTTAGAACATATTGCATTACAAAAACATAAAGACATTAGATCTAAACTATTACAGAGCTTTTGTCATTACAAACTATGTCCTAACAGACTCCCCCTTGACAATAGATTGATCTTCAGTCTTCTGTCTTTATGATGAGCTCTTCCAATTATCCGGTAATCTGCTGCCTGCATGCACTCCATATCTTCTACATATCTCCAACACTCTATTGTACTACAATCCTTGTTCTTTCCATTCATCAGTGTACATGATCTCATTCTTTCTCAACGTCCTCTGATCTTTCTTTGAAAAGTTAATAAGATTCATTGCGTCAAAGAAACACACAATTACCTTATTGTCTTTATCTTCAATCCTTGCTTCACCAGTATTAACATCTACATACCACCATTTCATATTCCCAAGGAAATCTTGAGGAATCTTCTTCAGTGGTATTTTGTGTACAACACGTACTGGTTTGAATTTGTACTTCCAGGTCACTTTCCCAGTCTTTTTTATCTATGTTCTTCACTCTCTTTCCTTTTTGAGGCTTTAGCCTTTCATACTTCCTCGAACCACCTTCTCTCTTGATCAGATTTGCAATCACATCAGCTAAACCAAACTTGGATCTATTAATAAGTGGCTTTGAAGCTAGACCATTCATTTCACACCTTGGCAAGGTTTTGAAATACTTGATCCTCGGCTTTAAGTACTGAACACCATCAGATCTTTTAATAGCAAATAATTTTGTGTCATTATCATAAAACCAACTTATGATTCTTCCTACACACCTCTCTTTATTCACATAGTTTTCTTTCTGAGCAGGTTGTGCTTGAGACTTGGGTAGCACCTTCATCCAGCTATTCACAACTTCTCTCCACTGTTCACTAGTCATACATGTATTTCTGTACATCACAGGTTCTTCATTCACCTTTGGAGACTCAGTGTGAGTAGTATCAGTTTCAACATCTTTATTGGATTGAATGTTTTCATCATCAGTATCAATCTTAGAATCAGCAGTATCTTCAAGTAGTGTGATGTCTTCAAAGGAGTCCATAGAATCTGTTACTCCTTATAAAGTAAACTCAGGAATAACATCATCTTGGATGAAGTTATAAGGGACATTAAGACCATCACAGTCTTCATAAATCACTTTATCTTGACCTTTCTCTATCTCTATATCCACTATCTCTCCTTCTTCTATTTCATTATCCGACACATCATCTTCTATGTCATTGAATAATTCATCAATGTCATCAAGACATGCTATCTTTTCAGCTTCTTCCTCCTCAGACTCTGCAAAGAACTCCAATAATAAAATTTCTTCTTCATTAACTCCAGAAGTATCTTTGTTTCCATCAATGGATTGTGATGTCGACTCCCCTTGAACTTTAGATATAGAATTAATGTCAGCGTATTGATGATCACCCTCAATATTACCAGAAGGATCATTGTCTTCATCATCATGTCTTTGAATAGACTCAGTGTGACATGTATCACGTATCCTTAACTCCCCCTGAGCGTTAAGACGCTCAACAAGTTTGGACACTAATGCCTGCATGGCAGCAATCTGCGTACCTTGAGTCTGAATCACCGACTGTCGTTGAGTATCAGTAGATACAAGAGTATCCACCTGAGTTTGTAAAGCAAGCACTTGAGATTTAATACGTTTACTAGCATTAGCCAATGGTATACTAGCCAACATTTCATAATGATCTGAGGGAAAATCTCTAGATTCATCAGATTCGGTTTCTTCAGAAATAGGTAAAATCGTATCACTTGAGCTAGAACTCGACTCATTATCTGTCACCACATTCCCTCCAGCTTCATGAATGGGTGAGTTCACAGCGTCATCAACAAAATCATCCATATTCATCCCTAGATCTTGTTCATGTTCATGAATGACCTCTTCTAGAATAGGTTCATTAACAGGTATATCAACCTGATCTTGTTGAATTGGAACTTGTTCTTGAATAGGAATTTGTTGTTGTACGGGAACTTGTTGTTCTCGAACTATTACTGGTTGTTGAATAGGTTGTTGTGGTTGTTGTTGTTGAACATTCGGACCTTGCACTTGAGCTATCTCATCAGGATGAAACCAGTTGTCATTCGGTGGTTCAACATAATCTGGATTGATTAAGTGACCAAACAATGGAGTATTAACAGGAATCAACGCTGCATTCTGTTGTTTCACCTTAGTGCAATCAGTAAAGATACGCTTGGACATCGGAGTCAAAGTTAATCGAATCGGATGCTGTGGGAGATCAGGAATAAGATGATTCAGAATCATTTGGATGAACCGAGGATACATAAGAAATCCTTGACCATCAGCAGGTGTGATTTGCATAACCATCTCCCGATAAACATAACGTGCAAAACTGAACCGCTTGTTCAAAGTCAAAGCTACCATAGCAGCTTGAAGAGCCGTCTTTAATCCATCTGTACCAGCTTTACGAGGAGATAGACATTGGATAATCACATGCATGAAATATCTCCATTCACCAACCAAACCACCTTTACGAGCTTGTGTATCATTCGGTCTTCCACGGTGTGACACCCAGCATACCAGGTCAATATCCATATTTCATAATTGCACGTTCATTAATTATATTTCCTGGTTTATAATTTTGACATAGTTTTGTCATGGAGTCTAGCAAAGAAACAAATATTATACTTTAGTAATTTTTAGAATTACTAGGAAGTAAACGGTTATAACCCGCAAGGAACGTCGTTGGTGATTAACAAATCTTTATTCCGGAAAAGTCTAGTAATACGCTTTGATATAAAACATATATATTGGTGACAAGATCATTAAAAAAAATGAACAACGATATCAGTTCATGATGACGAGTTATTATTACGAGTGCACGTATATATTATAGTTAAACATTTACTATGACGTGTTAAATTAGTGGATTATTGAAAAATAATCAAGATACAAAATATGTAGGGTTTTAATAATAAAAGTTCATATATCGGGTATTAGATCACGGGAGCGCCTACCGGGTATACCCTACCTAAGAGCCACCCATTCACCAAATCCATCTAATTGTCATAATGTTGTGTCATAAGAGCCATCCTTCATTGAGTGTTAGACCAACTAATGGTCAAATCCATTCTATCATCATGAAGGATAATGATGATGGAGTGTTGAAGCCTCCAACACTCAAACTCTCTTTCCATATATATAAATATATACACATACGGCACACACACATGCATACACATTCACATACCAAATTCAAGAAACAAAGTTAGAAAAGCTAACTAGAAGGATTAGAGATCCAAGGAGTTCTCGAAGATTCAAGAGGTCGGTTTTGCTAGAGTACCAAGCATCCATCACCTTCTACACGTTGTTTCTTCTCCTAGCTTGTCTAGTGGTAAGGAAAAATGACACCCGACTCTAATTCCATCTCTTTTTCTTAATCTAAACATGTTGTTCATCATAATAAATAAAGAGATTTAAAGATTAAAAGAGTTTTCTTAAAAATCTAACTTTATAAAATATAAAAGCTAGGATTTTGTACAAATATATATAAATGGGTCGAAAATATTAAAGATAAATGTAAAATTTGTTGGTTTGATTAGTATTATATAATCTTGTGATAAAAGTAAATTAAAACTAAAATAGATGAATATATATATGTATGTTGGTCGAAAATATACATGCATATGTTTATACATGTTTGAGTTGGTTAAGACTTAGAAGTGTATGATTTCATATATATAAATGGAGACTAGAACATACATGCATATATATAAATGGATTGAAATAAACATCTATATGTTTGTGTTTGATTTGATAAATGGTTGAGAAATAATCAAATAGTTGGATTCATAAATAGTATGAAATTATACTTGAGGAAAAAGGAAAATATAAGTGTATGTATACATGTAAAAACTCTATGGAATATACCTAGATGTATAAGTGTTTAAGTTGTTAACTTGGAAAATGGTTAAGTGTGAAAGAATATGTTAAATGTATATGTGGGTGTATGATTTTAAGTTGTAGAACTCGAATAATGATTTAACATTCGCATGTAAATATATATAAAAGTCATAATATATATTTGTAAACAACGAAAACTTGTTAAATCGAAATGAAATATGAAACGAATAAATAAATGTAATAATATATATTTAGAACACGTTGATAACATAGAACTTAGACACGAGTAATAAATTATAAAGACGTTAGGATTAAGGATAAATGATCGTATGTTATCGTGAAACTTGTTTAAATATATATTGGATTGTTAAAACATGATTATATTTGTGTGCATAAATAGATATAAATAAATGCATGTTGAACGTAAACACGTTAATAAATGTCGTTCGGAACGAGTAAATTGTATGAGTACGTGTTAACATGGATTATGTGCACGTAGGACGACTCGCATGCTTAGAACATACTTGAACGACATTTGTGGTTTATATAATTTTTAATGCAAAATGATTATATGATGATACGTGAGATATAATATAAATATATTATATTGTGATGCAAAAATAATATTTATTTTTGACAAACGTAACTAGTCGCCAATATGAAAATATATTATTTTCTTAGAAAATAAGTAAAGCGTCTAGACTGGAATAATAATCACCAACGGGTAGTCACGTTAAAACACGGCTTTATTAAACAAAAACGCACTTAACAGGATTCGTTAAGGCGGGTGAACAACTTGTGTTTAAGACGGTTAGTCTTAACATGTAAGGTATCCTTGTGTATTTAGGGCACGGATAAGCGGGGTTTACGGTTATTCAAGTGTTTGCTAGCAGTCATACTGTCGAGGTGAGTTTCACTAACCCCTTTTTCTAAGTTTTTCAAATGATTTGGGGTGGAAACATACTTGTAAAAGACTTTTGTGTGTAAATGAATTGAACTAATGATCTGACCGTATGTGTGTATTGAGGGAAAAGTAAAGCGCTTAAAGTCCTCTGAATAAGTTAGTAACCATTAACTATTTTAGCCCGGGATTATATGGATAGTACTATTGGGGGTGACGCCTCCGGTCATGGTTAGTCGCGCTAACCAGGGGTCCACATGGCCGAATGACCGCATATTATCTTACTCGCAAAAAGGCGAGGGGGAGGCACAAAAGGTCGGGGTTTGGTTACGGTCTCGTACATTACATACTATTTTGTATTCCTTGCAAGCTTACAAATGGGGTCAATAGATCGGATTAGTATTCAAATTCATTGGTAATACATGCAAAGGGTTTTGATCAGGATAAAGTGATCAGGTTTTAAACCAAAGAGTTCTGATCAGGTTTAAGTGATCAGGTTTAAATAAAGGGTTTTGATCAGGTGAAAAGGATCATATTTAAACATTGGGTTTATGATAACTCTTTATAATAATTTGTGAACTCACCAACCTCGTGTTGACATTTTTAAGTATGTTTTCAGGAAATTGAACGTGGTCTTCAGGTTAGCAATGTAGGATTTCATGCATGCATGCGGATACGACTTTTGGAGGATTTCTCTCGTATAACTCATGGTTTTGAGTTATATTTGCGAAATCTTAAACTTTTGTAAACTCCAGTTGATATTTTGTGATGTAAATATTTTAAACTCGATTATGTATCCAACTACATGTATGTGTTTGCGATAATCATATGCTTCGAAAACCAGTGAACGTTACGCCTCGCGTTTCCGCCTTGGCGGGGTGTGACACACGGTAACCCATCCTCTGAAAGCATCCCATAATCAATGTACTAGGATATGATATAGGATCATCAACAACACCACCTAAAGCAAGAGCAACACGAATAGTTTCTTCCGATATTGCAATCTCCGTATTGTTTTACTGTGGCACGAAGAACATGAGGTTCTACGTCAGTATCTTGATGAACCGTGTCCCAAAATTGCTGAATATACACCAGACTTATGTATGGATCTGCAGATAATGCGACACGAAGTCGTGAACGATTCAGAAATCCAATAATTCCTTGAAAGTTTACAGCCTCTGACATGTTAGGATCTAACAATGCCACCTGGTTATGTTTGTATTCGACACGACGAGCCATCTGAAAAATATTTGGACAACAAACACATTAGACAAATAACAAACAAAATTTTTTTGAAACAAGAACAAAATTCAAACAAAAAAAAAAAAAAAATTAACAAGTCCAAAAACAAAAAAAATTAACAAGTCCAAAAACCCTTCTGACCCCTAGGCGAACTTAATAAGTTCGCTTAGTGTTGCAAGAGGCGAACTTAATAAGTTCTCTTGGACAAGTTCGCTTGAATAAGTTCGCTTAAACAAGTTCGCCTGAACCAGTCTGCCGTTTCAAATTCCAAACAGAAATCAAATATCGTCAAATCGATTGAAAAAACATGAAATAAGCATTGTAAACACATCGATTAGCACTAATGAATCAATATCAATGATCAATTTTATGATTTAAGTCAAAATAAGCATCAATTTAGGGCAGAACAGTCCCGATGAAAAACCGATCTAAAAAAAGTAATTATCTCACGATTGAACGGATGAAATTCGATGGAAATACCTTAGTCAAGTTCGTATTTCAAATCCGAACAAGAACAAACCGGTAAACAACCAAACAACCACTGATTTTGAAAATTTCAAAAAATTTCGACAAACACAGACAAGTTCGCTTGAAAGTTTGAAGAAGATGATTGATTAAGTTCGCCCGGACAAAAACTTATACAGATTAAGTTCGCTTATTTAGGCGAACTTGTTAAGTTCGCTTAACAAGCCCTAGGCGAACATAATAAGTTCGCTTCACCAACATCAGGCGAACATATTAAGTTCGCTTCACCAGAGTTAGGCGAACATAATGACTTCAACTTTTCCCTTCATCAATTTTTTACCAACTTTCAACCCGTCACTTCTTGAACTTCCGTCAGCAGCATGTATTTGATTCAATCTCGAACAATTTAATAAAAGCTTAGAATTTTCATGGAAAATAAAAAACAAAATCTTTTTGAATTTTATCTATACAAACGGAATCACATATTTTTGGATTTTTATCTGTACAAACGGAATCATATATTTTTTGGATTTTTATCTGTATAAACTGAAATCACATATTTTTGAATGAACATCATGAGTAAGAAGATCTTATCAGTATCCGAGTAGTTCATCACACATTTTAGCAATAACCAAGGGTAACCTATGATATGAAACAGTCCAACTCATTATTGTGCGCTTTACACCTTTTTCATTTTTTATACATTCTTTTCAGTATTTGAACAATATTTGAAATGATACGCGATAAATTTCAAAGTAAATGAGATTAGATTATGAAATGCTCAATTATTCATACTGAATTTGTAATATAAAGCATGAATTCTTAAATTTGTCAATATTATATGATTTGAAACTATAAGCATTTATTCTCCAAATTCATGTGAATTAGTACTATTTAGATGAAAAACATCGTGTACCCCACATATATGCCAAACAGAAATAAAAATTGCACTATCTTCAAGACATATGCAGTTTATTTTAAGATTAGATGAATTTCCAAGATGAAATTATCTCATTTAGCACAAGAATAGAAGCAGATCCCAAAGGATATAAGAATCATGATGATTCAGAATTAGAAGATTCTAATGAATTGGTTGTATAATGAAAATCAACAGATTCAGGTATGAGGATCCAACTATTATCTGGATAAGATTCAATGGAGTCAGACTAAATGATGTATCTAACTTATCCAAGGGCTAATATATGTTTCAACAGATTTTGAAAGCATATCTTAGTTCAACAATACATTGCATGTTTTTCGGGGCATGGGCAGTAATGTGAACTGAAATAGATTTGTGCTAAAGATATAATTCGATATTGGTCTCATGAAATTCGTTAAAACCATATATTCTTTATCTGATAATGATCTTTTACACACACACCCAGGCATATAATGGATTCAAATCACATATGTAATCATATCATATTTAATTTTCACACTACTATTAGTTTCAAAACGCTTCTAGTCTATTGACAATTTAAGTTTCAAAACTCATACACAAATTTAAAAAAAATTATCAAGATTAGAGCATTCACAACACTATCATTTCTCATTTATGCAGACTTTGAAATTTAGATCAAATCATCTCAGTTTAATCAATCATAAATCAAAGGTCTACTAAGGTCGTGTGAAATGAACTAATCACTGATGTACAATCATTTCTTCTCTAACTTCAAATGATGTCAAATTTTATATTTTTCACTTTGTTTTGACTTTTTATAAATTAAGATCTTTTTGACTGAAAATTTAAAATGCAGAAATGTAATAAAGCAATAAAAGAAATTTAAAAACAAAGATTTCCATGAAAATCTGATTTTGAAAAACTTTTATTCAGGATTGATCATACCTATCATTTTGATTAGAAATTCAAACCTGGTACGATCAAATGCCTTGGTAAACAAATCAGCAAAATTATCATCAGTATGAACCTTTACCAGCTCAATCAACCTTTTCTCTGCACAATCACGAATAAAATGATATCTAATCTCAATGTGCTTTGTTTTACTGTGCTTAACAGGATTATTAGTTATAGACATTGTAGCATTATTATCAATACGCATAGGGGGTCCTGTGAAATTCAAACTGTAATCTCTTAATTGCTGTTGTATCCAAAGGATTTGTGAACAACAACTTGCAGCAGCGATGTATTCTGCTTCGCATGTAGAAATGGAGACTGTGGTTTGCTTTTTGCATTGCCAGGAAACAAGTCGATTACCCAAGAACTGGCAACCACCTGTTGTAGATTTCCTGTCCAAACAACAACCACCAAAATCAGAATCAGTAACCATGTGGATACCATAGTCCCAATCTTTGTTTTCCTTTCAAATAACGAAAGATTCTTTTTACAGCTATTAAGTGAGATTCTTTTGGTTTTGCCTGAAATCTAGAACAGATGCACACAGCGAACATTATATCTGGCCTTGAAGTGGTTAAGTACATGAGAGATCCAATCATTGCTCTGTAAAGTCGACAATCTACATCTTTTCCATCCTGGTCAGAATTCAACTTATGATTGACCGGAATCGGAGTATCATATAGGGTACAGTCCTCCATCTTGAACCGGCTCAAGATGTCTTTGACATACTTGGACTGATGAATAAAGAAACCATCTTCCTTTTTGATTTACTTGTAAACCTAAGAAAAATGATAACTCTCCCATAGCTGACATTTCAAATTTCGACTTCATAACACTCTCAAAATCTTTGCATAACACTTCATTTGTTGAGCCAAAAATAATATCGTCCGCATATATCTGCACCAGTAGGTAATCTCCCCCTGATTTCTTTATGAATAAGGTCGAGTCAATCTTGCCACGAACAAAATCATTTGCTAAAAGATGTGTGGACAATGTTTCATACCACGCTCGAGGAGCCTGATGAAGACCATAGAGGGCCTTATCAAGCTTGAAAACCATATTCGGATTAAGTGGATCTTCAAACCCCGGCGGCTAACAAACATAAACCTCCTCCTTGACATTTCCATATAAAAACGCACTTTTCACATCCAATTGAAACACCTTAAAACCTTTATAAGAAGCAAAAGCCAGAAACAGCCGTATAGCTTCAAGCCTCGCAACAGGCGCATAAACCTCGGTGTAATCAATTCCCTCTTGTTGATTGAAACCCTGGACAACTAATCTTGCCTTGTTTCTTACCACGACACCTCGATCGTCTTTCTTACATTTAAACACCCATTTAGTACCAATCGGATACACACCCTTCGAAAGATCTACAAGATTCCAAACCTTAAGTTTGTCAAACTGAGCAAGTTCTTCCTGCATGGCCTCTATCCAATTGTTATCATTTAAAGCCATTTCAACATTTTTGGGTTCGACCTGAGAAATAAAACATGAATGTGAGCAATCATCAAGAACACCAGAATCTTTAATACATGTATACAAACAAGTATTGTCAACAATAGAACGTGTTTTCACTCCATCCTGCAAATTCCCGATTATATTTGTCACCGGATGATCTTTGAGTTCCTTGATGGAAGCAACCTCAGGAACCGGCAACACTTCAACATGAGTTGTATCAGATTGATAAGACAAATCTTGATTAATTGGAATTTCCGAGTCTAAATTTGTAGGAATCTCCCTCGAATCCTGTGTCAAAGGTAATGGATCATCACCCAACAAAGGATCAGCAGAATAATCTTGAAAAATAGCATTTTCTTCCTCACTCTCTGAATCTTGTGGTCCCGAACAAGAAGCAACATTAGGATCAGGAGCAGAAGTAGATGGAACCGATGAATGTGGAACTACATTTGGTAGAAAGCCATTGTGCTGTGCATCCTGACATGAATCATAGAGAACATCAGCTTCATCAGGAGAAATATGAGAAGGTAAATGAAAATACTTGAATAAGTTTTCATAATCAAATGCCCAATCTGGTCCAATCGCCATTTGAGGTAAAGACATCGACAGTTAATATGGAACCATTCTTCAACTTGGCGCGTCTCTTTGTTATAAACCCTCTTGGTAGTAGAATTTGCAACATACCCCAGAAAAATCCCTTCAATAGACTTAGCACTAAACTTGGTTGGGACATCTCTAACTTTCAACAGGGTGCGCGGATTACCAAAAGGTAGTAAATAATCCAGATTCGGCTTTCGATTATTCAAAAATTCGTAGCAAGTCTTGTTATGTCGCTTGACGGTCAAGACCCTGTTCAAAACGTGACACACAATATTCACAGCTTCAGCCCAAAAAGTAACTGGAAGCTTAGAATCTGCAAGCATCGTGCGTGCCGTTTCAACCAACGTCCTGTTCTTTCGTTCAGCAACACCATTTTGTTGAGGAACATATGGCGCACTGAATTCATGATGAATTCCCTTTTGAAGACAGAATAAGCCCATCGTGCTATTCTTAAACTCGCTGCCATTGTCACTCCTAATTCTTTTGACCTTCAGATTGAACAAATTCTCCAAACCCAGGATTAATTATTGTACCAACTCAGTGGTTTCAGCTTTAGAAGAAAGAAACTTAACCCATGAAAATCTAGAGAAATCATCCGTTACTACCAAACAGTACGATTTTCCACCAATGCTCCTGATACTAATCGGACTGAACAAATCCATATGCAGCAGCTCCAAAGGAGTTACGATAGAATTCTTCGATTTAGATTTGTGTGATTTCTTTCGTTTTTTCCCCTTCTTGCAAGGAATACAATCATCAGGAACAGAGAATTTCATCTTTGGAATACCAAGAACCAGATCATTCTTAACAACATAGTTCATCTTCCGATAGTTGATGTGAGCTAGCTTCTTGTGCCACAAAATAGAATCTGATTCCGACGCATTGGAGAGTAAACATGTTGGAATTGAATCCGTTGTAGTAGCGACACTCATGTCAAGTTCATAGGTGTCATTTCTCCTCGGAGCCTTCATGAGAATCCATTCGTCAGGAATAACGATACCCGATTTCAAGATATAACACTCAGCATCATTGAAATGGAACGAAAACTTCTTGTCACAAACTTGTGATACACTCAAAAGATTGTGTTCAAGCTGCTCCACATGATTCACCTTCTCAAATTTGACTTTGTCATTCTTTAAAGTACCCTGTCCAGTTATGTACCCGCCTTTATTACCTGCAAAAGCGACATAACCTCCATCAATATTTTTAACATCTTCAAGCAATCTAATATTCCCTGTCATATGTCGAGAGCAACCACTATCCACATACCATGTATTGTTGATAGTCCTCCTTGGTTGTCCCTACATAAACAATGAAAATCAGTTAGAAATAGGGACCCAAGCCATTGTGGTCTTGGGTCGTCCAGATTGATCAAAATAAACAACTTCTAGCAATTCACAATCAATGTTATCATTAACCTTTGGAATAGAAGTTTCACCATCAGACTTTTTCAAAAAAGACACATTTTGATTATTTTGAAAAGCATTATTTGATATATTATTATCAGATTTAGATGTTTCCAAAATTTTCTTCAATTTTCTGTTTCGTCTTCTCCTTTGTGGTCTAGACAATTTAACTTCAGATTGAGAATCTTTTGAAATTCTAACATGAGGAATCTCAAGTTTCTCTTGACAAACAAATAATTTAGAATTCAATTTATCCTGCTGTTTAAATCCAGAGGATTTAACAAAAGATCGACAGGACATATTTTTCTCCAAACTAAATGATGACTTTCCCTCATCTGTTCTTTTCAGAATCTTCACCACTTTTGGTTGTGAAGGAACAGTCTTCAATTTGCCCTGATTCTTATAAGGACAATTGATCAGAATGTGACCAGCCTCGTTGCAATGAAAACAAACTCTTCTTTCTTTATAAGTTCTGAAATAAGAAGTATTCTTTGAGTTTGAGGAGCCATCAGAGGAATAAGCTTCAGAAGATTTTCTAGAACAGTTTACTGACTTCTTTGGAATATAAACCTGTGTAGGAACCTTTGATGAATGCACCTTTTGATGACCAGCAACGACAAAACCACTTGACTGTAAAATTGGGGAAAGTTTAGGTGTAACAACTTTCACCTCATCAGGTTCAGTCAGAATGCATCTATCACGGGTAACAGTTTTTACAAATGTTGGTTCATCAAGTTTCACCTCTTTTGGAAAACCTTCGACCTTCTTCTCATCAAATACCTGATCCTCAGAATCAGATTCATAAACCATATCCTCACCAATTACCGGATTGACTTTCAACACAGTTTTTGGATCTATTTCTTCTTCATGTATGATTTCAGGTTCAACCACATAATTTGCATTAAATGGTGGAGGAATAAATCCAATACCAGCAACCCGCTTAGTAGGATCAGCATTAGCATTAAAATAATCCAAAACAACTGATGAATTTTCAAACTTTTCCATTTTTCTATGAAGTTTGATCACTTCGGACTCTTTATCAGAAATTTCTTTATTCTTTTGTGCAACAACTTCATTTCGTTTTTCTATCTCAGCATAAGCCATATCCAGATGATAAGCTTGTTCTTTATATTTTAACCCCAGAGAATTTAAGTCTCTTTTCAAAGACTCAATTCTATCGATGCACAATTTATCATTATCTTTCAGTTTCTGATTAACTGAATGCATCGATTTCATATCACAAATCAAGTTTGTGTTATCATCCATGACCTTTTGCAATTTATCTTTTACAGTAATGCAGTTAGAACAGTAAATATGACAAACAGAGTCTTTTACCTTTGATGGATCACACATGTCTGCCATAAAAACTTTGGCAATGGGAATATTCTCTGAATCAGCACCATCTGAAGCATTTTGTGTTAGAACAATATCATCTTCAGCAACACCTGATGCAACATCAGAATCAATATTCTACACTTGTTCTATCTCTTCATCAACAATCTGCACACTTTCACCATCACTCGAACCATCATCATCAATCACCTCTTCTGATTTTTCAGAATGAATTTTTGCTACAAAGGCTTGACTTACAGCACCCACTAATTCTTCCAGATGAATACCCCAGTCATAGTTTTCATCGTTCTGTGCAACCAATGCCGATGATGCAGATGCATGATTTGAATTTCCAGATGAACCATGTGATTGATTACGATTATTCTGAAAATTATTCTGCTTCTTCTGAGAATCAAACTCAACCTTTTGCTTCACACACTCTTTAGCAAAGTGACCATACTCTTGACAGTTATAACAACGCACTTTGGTTTTATCAAATCCCATGCGTGATCGACTATTAGATCCAATATACTTTCTGCCAGTTTTCTTCAAGAAATCCTTTGCTTGACGCATCAACATAGCCATATTCCATTGGATATTCATTTCTTCCAGATCAACAGGGTCGATCTGTCTGAAATCATTTTCAATAACCTCAGGATCATGAATTTTCCCTCCAATAAAATTCTCATATGAAGCCATGAATGAGGAAAACATAGCTAGATAATCATCAGCAACCTTTTGATTTATATGAGATCCAGAAGATGTAGAAGCTGTAGTCGCAGAAAATCCAGAATGACTAGAATAACCAGAATGAATAGGAACTCTAGAACACTGATCATTAGAAGAATCTTGAACATCGCCAGAAAAGAATGCAACTCCTGTACCAGTTTTACCAGAAGTCTTGGCAAAATACATTGAAGGATCCTGGATATGCTCCATGTTAGTCTCTTTCTTCTTTATATTCAGGTCATGCGATTGAATCTTCCCAAGAACTTCTTCAAGAGACATGGTTTTGTACTTGATATTTTCTTTTATCAAGACCGTATACACATCAAATTTTGATGGTAATGCCTCCAAGAACTTATCATTAATTTCTTCAGTCTCATACACCACAGAAGCACTCGACAGTTCACTAAGCAGATGATAAAATCTGGTAGCAAGATCATCCAAGGATTCATTTTGAAAATGTTTGAAGACCAAGAATTGCTTCTTCAGTAGCTCTTTTCTACTCTTCTTTACATCCAAACTACCTTCACATCTTTTCTGTAATGCTTCCCACAATTGTTGAGAAGACTTGAATTGTTTGAAACTGTGATATATTTCCTTTGGAAGAGACATCGAAATACTTTCCATCGCTTTCTTTTCCCGATCAAACAACAACTTTTCTTCAGTAGTTAACGCTCACACCGGCTTTGGAACATCATCCTTTCCCATCCACGAATAAGTCGGATGCGTATAACCTTCTGAAATAGGAATCCATAGACTGGTATCGGTAAAAGATACGAACTGATCAAACCTATCTTTCCAATTAGAATAATCAGCAAGATTCAAAAACTTTGGCGGTTTTTGAGATGTACCAATCTCATTATCATAATTGAACATATTCGTTACTTGTACCATATTTGCCATTTTCTTGAAAATTTTCCAAGTGTTGAACACCACTACCCTTAGGCGAAGATAATAAGTTCGCTTCTATGATACCCAAGCAAAGTTAAGATGAAGCGAACTTAATAAGTTCGCTTAAACCAGAATTCAGAAAATCTGATTAAGTTCACCTAAAAATAAGTTCGCTTAAGTTCGCCTGCACACCAAATCAGCAAGTTCGCCTGCTTCAGCAAAATCAAAATCAAGAACAGTTCAGTCTAGAAACCGCGAACCAAAAATCAACATAAAACTTCATGATTTCACTGATTTGAAGGAATTAGTCAAAATCAAACCGTAGGATTGTGTAATTTCTCAATTAGAACCTTTCTATCGGATCAATTTCTTCAAAATCCTCTTCAAAAACACCAAATCAGAATCAAATTAAGCTTGAAAACTCCATGGAAATGAAAATTTCAAAGATGATAAATTTCTTTTCAATTTGCATACAAAACCGTCAAAAATCACCAAGAATCACGAGCATAAGCTCTGATACCACTTGTAGGTCCTCATGGCACTTCTACGGATCGTTCTCGTGATAAGACGTGTCGTTAACTCGAAGTACGGAATCCAACGAATCAACGATTGCATACACAAAAGACAATAGAGACAATCAAGTAAATAACATTCACACTTGTATTCCAATTCTCAATAGAGTTTACAGACTCAATCATTCAACTCTGTTCGCTTTCTAATTCTCTACTCAAACTGACTCTGTAAACCCTATTTATAGACATCTGACCTGCATTAGGCGAACTTAACAAGTTCGCCTCTAACAGACTAAGCGAACTTAACAAGTTCGCCTCAGATAGACTTAAGCGAACTTAACAAGTTCGCCTCTATTAGACTAGGCGAACTTAACAAGTTTGCCTATAGCATAACTTGCATAAACACTAAGAACATATTGCATTACAAAAACATAAAGACAATAGATCTAAACTATTACAGAGCTTTTGTCATTACAAACTATTTTCTAACAGACTCCCCCTTGACAATAGCTTGATCTTCAGTCTTCTGTCTTTATGATGAGCTCTTCCAATTATCCGGTAATCTGCTGCCTGCATGCACTCCATATCTTCTACATATCTCCAACACTCTCTTGTACTGCAATCCTTGTTCTTTCCATTCATCAGTGTACATGATCTCATTCTTTCTCAACGTCCTCTGATCTTTCTTTGAAAAGTTAATAAGATTCATTGCGTCAAAGAAACACACAATGACCTTATTGTCTTTATCTTCAATCCTTGCTTCACCAGTATTAACATCTACATACCACCATTTCATATTCCCAAGGAAATCTTGAGGAATCTTCTTCAGTGGTATTTTGTGTACAGCACGTACTGGTTTGAATTTGTTCTTCCAGGTCACTTTCCCAGTCTTTTTTATCTATGTTCTTCACTCTCTTTCCTTTTTCAGGCTTTAGCCTTTCATACTTCCCCGAACCACCTTCTCTCTTGATCAGATTTGCAATCACATCAGCTAAACCAAACTTGGATCTATTAATAAGTGGCTTTGAAGCTAGACCATTCATTTCACACCTTGGCAAGGTATTGAAATACTTGATCCTCGGCTTTAAGTACTGAACACCATCAGATCTTTTAATAGCAAATAATTTTGTGTCATTATCATAAAACCAACTTATGATTCTTCCTACACACCTCTCTTTATTCACATAGTTTTCTTTCTGAGCATGTTGTGCTTGAGACTTGGGTAGCACCTTCATCCAGCTATTCACAACTTCTCTCCACTGTTCTCTAGTCATACCTGTATTTCTGTACATCACAGGTTCTTCATTCACCTTTGGAGACTCAGTGTGAGTAGTATCAGTTTCAGCATCTTTATTGGATTAAATGTTTTCATCATCAGTATCAATCTTAGAATCAGCAGTATCTTCAGGCAGTGTGATGTCTTCAAAGGAGTCCATAGAATCTGTTACTCCTTATAAAGTAAACTCAGGAATAACATCATCTTGGATGAAGTTATAAGGGACATTAAGACCATCACAGCCTTCATAAATCACTTTATCTTGACCTTTCTCTATCTCTATCTCCACTATCTGTCCTTCTTCTATTTCATTATCCAACACATCATCTTCAATGTCATTGAATAATTCATCAATGTCATCAAGACATGCTATCTTTTCAGCTTCTTCCTCCTCAGACTCTGTAAAGAACTCCAATAATAAAATTTCTTCTTCATTAACTCCAAAAGTATCTTTGTTTCCATCAATGGATTGTGATGTCGACTCCCCCTAAACTTTAGATATAGGATTAACGTCAGCGTATTGACGATCACCCTCAATATTACCAGAAGGATCATTGTCTTCATCATCATGTCTTTGAATAGACTCAGTGTGACATGTATCACGTATCCTTAACTCCCCCTGAGCGTCAAGACGCTCAAAAAGTTTGGACACTAATGCCTGCATGGCAGCAATCTGCGTAGCTTGAGTCTGAATCACTAGCTGTCGTTGAGTATCAGTAGATACAAGAGTATCCACCTGAGTTTGTAAAGCAAGCACTTGAGATTCAAGGAAAGTAATCCTATCAGAATCAGAAGGCTTGGAAGGACCAGCCGAAGATTGAGGAACCGAAGGACTAGGAGTAGGAATAACCACAGGAGGAAGAGGAGTTAGAACAGGAGATTGATCTTTAGAACTTGGAGGTGTAACAATTAAGGAAGCAACAAAAGTAGCATCCTCTACACCCTGTGAAGATTGAGCAGCAGCAATTGAAGCAGACATAAGCTTTTGAGTTTTAGGATCCAGATTAAAATCACTATCAGAACTCTCATCCACCAATGTTCTTTTTCCAAGTACTGATCCGGAAGAAGGATCCCGAACAGACTTACGTCTTTGTCTTCTTGCTATTGATTTAATACGTTTACCAGCATTAGCCAATGGTATACTATCCAACATTTCATATTGATCTGAGGGAAAATCTCTAGATTCATCAGATTCAGTTTCTTCAGAAATAGGTAAAATCGTATCACTTGAGCTAGAACTCGACTCATTATTTGTCACCACATTCCCTTCAGCTTCATGAATGGGTGAGTTCACAGCGTCATCAACAAAATCATCCATATTCATCCGTAGATCTTGTTCATGTTCATGAACGACCTCTTCTTGAACAGGTTCATTAACATGTTTATCAATCTGTGCTTGTTGAATTGTAACTTGTTCTTGAATAGGAATTTGTTGTTGTACGACAACTTGTTGTTGTTGAACTATTACTGGTTGTTGAATAGGTTGTTGTGGAACATTCGGACCTTGCACTTGAGCTATCTCATCAGGATGAAACCAGTTTTCATTCAGTGGTTCAACATAACCAGGATTGATTAAGTGACTAAACAATGGATATTAACAGGAATCAACACTGCATTCTGTTGTTTCACCTTAGTGCAATCAGTAAAGATACGCTTGGACATCATAGTCAAAGTTAATCGAATCGGATGCTATGGGAGATCAGGAATAAGATGATTCAGAATCATTTGGATGAACCGAGGATACATAAGAAATCCTTGACCTTCAGCAGGTGTGATTTGCATAACCATATCCCGATAAACATAACGTGCAAAACTGAACCGCTTGTTCAAAGTCAAAGCTACCATAGCAGCTTGAAGAGCAGTCTTTAATCCATCTGTACCAGCTTAACGAGGAGATAGACATTGGATAATCACATGCATGAAATATCTCCATTCACCAACCAAACCACCTTTACGAGCTTGTGTATCATTAGGTCTTCCACGGTAATCCATCCTTTGAAAGCATCCCATAATCAATGTACTAGGATATGATATAGGATCATCAGCAGCACCACCTAAAGCAAGAGCAGCACGAATAGTTTCTTCCGATATTGTAATCTCTGTATTGTTTTACAGTGGCACGAAGAACATGAGGTTCTACGTCAGTATCTTGATGAACTGTGTCCCAAAATTGCTGAATATACACCAGAATTATGTATGGATCTGCAGATAATGCGACACGTAGTCGTGAACGATTCATAAATCCGATAATTCCTTGAAAGTTTACGGCCTCTGACATGTTAGGATCTAACAATGCCACCTGGTTATGTTTGTATTCGACACGACGAGCCATCTGAAAAATATTTAGATAACAAACACATTAGACAAATAACAAATTTTTTTTTTTTGAAACAAGAACAAAATTCAAACAAACAACAAAAAAAAAAATTAACAAGTCCAAAAACAAAAAAAATTAACAAGTCCAAAAACCCTTCTGACCCCTAGGCGAACTTAATAAGTTCGCTTAGTGTTGCAAGAGGCGAACTTAATACGTTCGCTTGGACAAGTTCGCTTGGACAAGTTCGCTTGAACAAGTTCGCCTGAACCAGCCTGCCGTTTCAAATTCCAAACAGAAATCAAATATCGTCAAATCGATTGAAAAAAAACATGAAATAAGCATTGTAAACACATCGATTAGCACTAATGAATCAATATCAATGATCAATTTTATGATTTAAGTCAAAATAAGCATCAATTTAGGGCAAAACAGTCCCGATGAAAAACCGATCTAATAAAAGTAATTATCTCACGATTGAACGAATGAAATTCGATGAAAATACCTAAGTCAAGTTCGTATTTCAAATCCGAACAAGAACAAACCGGTAAACAACCAAACAACCACTGATTTTGAAAATTTCAAAAAATTTCGACAAACACAGACAAGTTCGCTTGAAAGTTTGAAGAAGATGATTGATTAAGTTCGCCTGGACAAAACCTTATACAGGTTAAGTTCGCTTATTTAGGTGAACTTGTTAAGTTCGCTTAACAAGCCCTAGGCGAACATAATAAGTTCGCTTCACCAACATCAGGCGAACATATTAAGTTCGCTTCACCAGAGTTAGGTGAACATAATGACTTCAACTTTTCCCTTAATCAAAATTTTACCAACTTTCAACCCGTCACTTCTTGAACTTCCGTCAGCAGCATGTATTTGATCCAATCCCGAACAATTTAATAAAAGCTTAGAATTTTCATGGAAAATAAAAAACAAAATCTTTTTGAATTTTATCTATACAAACGGAATCACATATTTTTGGATTTTTATCTGTACAAACGGAATCATATATTTTTTGGATTTTTATCTATATAAACTGAAATCACATATTTTTGAATGAACATCATGAGTAAGAACTCGCAAGTCAACTCCAAGAGCTCTCTGACAAGGGCTTCATCCGTCCAAGTCATTCACTGTGGGGTGCACCCGTCTTATTCGTCAAAAAGAAGGATGGATCATTCCGCATGTGTATTGACTACCGCGAACTCAACAAGCTTACCATCAAGAACCGTTATCCCTTGCCTAGATTTGATGATCTCTTTAATCAACTTCAAGGTTCTGCTTGCTTCTCGAAGATTGATCTTCGATCTGTTATCACCAACTCCGTGTACAAGAAGAAGACATTCCAAAGACTGCCTTCCGAACAAGGTATGGTCACTACGAGTTCATGGTCATGCCTTTTGGACTAACCAATGCACCCGCGGTCTTCATGGACCTCATGAATCGTGTGTGCAAACCGTACCTTGATAAATTTGTGATCGTCTTCATTGACGATATCTTAATCTACTCCAAGACTAAAGCCGACCATGAGCAACACCTTAGACTGGTCTTGGACCTCTTGAGGAAGGAACAACTATATGCCAAATTCTCCAAATGTGAATTTTGGCTAAAGGAAGTCCAATTTCTTGGTCATATCGTCAACGACAAGGGAATTCACGTTGACCCTGCTAAGATCGAAGCTGTTAAGAATTGGAATGCCTCGAAGACCCCCACCGAAGTTCGTTCATTTCTTGGTCTTGCGAGATATTATCGTCGCTTCATCTCAAATTTCTCTAAGATAGCTGTCCCTCTTACCGCTTTAACCCACAAGGGTAAACCTTATGAATGGGGACCAAAACAAGAAGAAGCTTTCCAAACTCTCAAGCAAAAGTTGTGCAATGCTCCTATTTTGACTCTCCCTGATGGGAATGATGATCTAGTTGTCTACTGTGATGCTTCCAATCAAGGTCTCGGTTGTGTCCTCATGCAACGAGGCAAAGTGATTGCTTATGCATAAAGGCAACTTAAGATTAATGAGAAGAATTATACGACGCACGACCTCGAGTTGGGTGCGGTCGTATTCGCATTAAAGATTTGGAGACATTACCTCTATGGAAAAAAATGTGTGGTGTTCACCGACCACAAAAGTCTCCAACACATCTTCAACCAAAAGGAACTCAATATGAGGCAACGACGTTGGGTTAAACTCATTAACGACTATGACTGCGAGATTCGTTACCATCCCAGCAAAGCGAATGTTGTAGCCAACGCTTTGAGTCTAAAGGACCATGTCATGCTTCATTGTGTTCGAATTCAAACCGACATTCAAAATCGCATCTTAGAAGCTCAACACGTCTCAGTCACCGAGGGTAACATGTACGAGGAAATGTCGTGTGGTGTTGAACTTCAGCTTGAATCAAAACCCAATGGCTTACTTTATTACTTGAACCATATTTGGGTTCCCGATCGCGATGATCTCCGTACATTTCTCATGAACGAGGCTCACAAGACTCGTTATTCTATTCATCCCGATGCAGATAAAATGTACCAAGATCTTCGCCAACAATATTGGTGGCTAGGTATGAAGAAAGACATTGCTCTCTATGTTGCCAAATGTCTAACTTGCTCCAAAGTCAAAGCCGAACATCAACGTCCTTCCAGTTTGCTTGAACAACCAGAAATTCCCGTGTGGAAATGGGAAAATTTAACTATGGACTTCATTACCAAACTCCCTCGTACCTCAAGTGGTCATGATAGCATTTGGGTGATCATTGAACGTCTCACCAAATCTGCTCATTTCTTGCCTATCCGTGAAGACTATCAAATTGAGAAACTAGCCCGAATTTACATTGACGAAATTGTGAGCCGTCACGGTGTTCCCTTAAAGATAATCTCCGATAGAGATGCTCGGTTCACCTCCCGTTTCTGGCAATCTCTCCAAACTGCTCTTGGTACACGATTAGATTTGAGCACGACCTACCATCCCCAAACTGATGGTCAGACCGAGCGAACAATCCAAACTCTTGAGGATATGCTTAGAGCTTGTGTAATTGATTTTGGTGGCAATTGGGATTCACATCTATCCCTAATCGAGTTCTCCTACAATAATAGCTACCACACGAGTATCAACATGACCCCATTTGAAGCCCTTTATGGTCGTAAGTGTCATTCTCCTATATGTTGGAACGAGATTGGTGAAGCACAAATCACCGGTCCCGAACCAATTCAAGAAACATCCGACAAGACTATCCAAATCCGTGACAACATTCGAGTAGCGAGAAGTCGGCAAAAGAGTTACGCCGACAAACGACGAAAACCCTTGGAATTCCAAGTCGATGACCTTGTTCTTCTAAAGGTGTCTCCGTGGAAGGGAGTGATCCATTTTGGAAAGAAAGGCAAATTAGCACCTCGCTATGTGGGTCCATTTAAGATCCTTTAAAGGATTGGGAAAGTGGCTTACAAACTTGACTTACCTCCATCACTTGGCAATGTGCATCCTACTTTTCACGTGTCTAATCTGAAGAAATGCCTTGCTGATGAGAATCTCCACATACCTCTTGACGACATGCACATTGACGAAACGATGCACTTCGTTGAGAGACCAGTGGAAATCATGGACCGCGAAGTCAAACAGTTCAAACGAAGCCGTATTCCTATTGTCAAAGTTTGTTGGGAATCTAAACGTGGTCCTGAGTTTACTTCGGAACCAGAGGACCAAATGAAGCTCAAGTACCCCCATCTCTTCACTGATACCGTCGCCTCCACTAGCTAAATTTTCGGGACAAAATTCCCTCAACATAGGGATACTGTAATATTTCTGATTTTCACTATCTATATTCCAGTTCAACGTGATACATTTCAAACCAAATTCTAGTACATTGACTTACTCTATTTGTACCAGAAATTAAATACTATGTTCCAATGCAAATCCACAAATTTTACAAGAGTATATCCTATTAAACTATATATAAGTCCATATTTATACAAATCTGTCAATACTGAAACTTACAAGGACTGATTTTATAAATTAACAAGAAACCCTAATAGGCACGGTCGCGCCTCGTTCTGGCACGGTCGCGCCAAGTGTAATGGCACGGTCGCGCCTTGCTTTGGAACGGTCGCGCCCGGTGCCTTGGCATGGTCGCGCCTCATATGGGCACGGTCGCGCCTCTCATCAGTTGAAATGTAAATGCAGCCTTTAATCACAGAATCGTTTGGTTTCGTAACCGTTCTACACGTTTTCACCATTAGCGAACCCAATTAAATATTTTAATCATCACAATTACAAAAAATAAACTCAATTTCATCGATTTCCCTCATAACCGCCTAATCCTCTCACGAGACCATCAAATTCACCATTTTGATTTGCAATTCTACCAAGCAAACGCACTATCAATCCTCTCTGAAACTCCCGAAAACACTAAGCCCTCGGAATTGCAGCAAAAGGGCACCGGAGATCAAACCGTCATCGCCGGAACTCGTTTCTACCACGCACTATCGATTAATCATCTTTTCGGGTAATTGAAATCTTCCACACTTTGCTTTTAGTCTATAGACCTAAAGCCCTAATCTAATTTGGGCTTACAATATGGGAATCACCACGAACCAGAATCTATTTTTCGTTCAAAATGGATTTAATCGAACCTTGCTTTGAACACGTTTTAAATACAATTAATATATTCCAATAGACTCGTAATAACCATACAGATGAAAGCCCTATGAAATCCAACGTTAACATTATAAAAATCAGCCAATTCGTTTCTGTTTTGGAACAGGCACGGTCGCGCTAGTCTTCTAGCGCGGTCGTGCTTCATGAGACACGGTCGTGCCAATAACAGCGCGGTCGTGCCTCACACACTCAGACCCGGTCATGCCTCTTGGCTAGACTTGGTCGAGCCTAGTGAACAACCTAACTATGCCTTCTGTTTGGTCAACACGGTCGCGTCCCTAACTAGCACGGTCTCGCCCGTGGTCCTAGCACGATCGTGCCTTGTCCCAAGCACGGTCGTGTGTGTGAGAAAAATCTTGGCAGAATTATTATTTTTGTATTTAAAATCAATAAGCATTCGAAATGTATTTTTAAATAAACATAATTGAATTTATAAAATAAATAAATAAAAGTTGTGTATTTAAAACTTACAAAATTAAATTTATATTTATTATTAAACCCTACACTTAAATATTATTTACACAATTTATTTAAACATCTTTATGAAAATAAAGTAAAGAAATTTATATTTAATATAAAACATGTAATACATTTTTATAACTAAATGACTAAGTTACATATTTTATAAACAAATAAATAAGGTAACAATTATTTAGTTAATTTACATTTAAACAAAAATTATTTATTTAGGTTATACTTAATTACCCCTAATACCTACATTATTTTTATAACTAAGTAAATAAATAATAATTTTGTTTTATTACTTAGTTATTCTAAACTCAAACCTTAATTTTATACAACACCATTCAAGTACAAACCACTAACACCTATAACTTCAAATTCCTTATACACACATCCAATTTAACCTTAGACTTAGACATAGACTATTGTGTATACTATTGATTCGATACATAATACACTCTAGGTTAACGTTGTGCATTACAAGGACCTCGTATTACTATCTAGTCTCTCGTGTTAGCTACGCCTTCAAATCATGTGAGTATTACATAGCCCCTTTTACTCTTTTACACATTTAGGGTGGAACATGAACAATATACAATCTATTGCTTACATTTACACAAACTACACAAGTACAAATCCTCTTTACATTCATGTGTGCAAATTTGAGCTTTATGCCTGAGTGCTAGGTGTGTTAACTTTTGTGTGCAATTTATGTGCACTCATTAACTATTCAAGCCGACGGTAAACAATGATAGATCTATTGAGTCTGACAAACCCACCAGATTGGGGTGATTGTTATCGACAACACAATTTTGCATGCTAGTTACAAAGGTTTGATTGTACTTGGTTACACAATAGCTGCTCTCCATAAATGCCTTATTTTATCATGTTATGTAAGGATTTGTTTATTTACAATTTATATGCTATCTATGTACAAACCTGTGTATGCTCACCAACTTTTTAGTTGACCTTATTTTATTCATGTTTCAGGTACTAATGTGTGATTTTGATCAAGACTTGCTACACATAAGTATTGGACCTAGATAATTTTAATAAAGGATTATGTATTTCATTTTATGTACTTGGTTTGATTTGGTTTTGTCTTGAATATTTGAAATGAATTTGGATGATTAATATATTTCAATTTAGTCAACCTTGTGCTCATGAACAGTCTACATGTCCCGCCCCGATGATTCCGCCGTCGGTTGGGGTGTGACAGATTGGTATCAGAGCCTTGGTTATAGGGAACTAGGTTATTAGACACCCTTGACCTAGACTATAACTTTAGGACACCCACTTATGCCATGCTTCATGATTATGTGATATGTGCTACATGCTATGTGTTACATGTTTTCTGTGATTAGTTATTATTTCGTTTTGATGCCTTACTTGTCAAAAATTCATGACTTATTAAGATATACTTAAATAATAATTAAATAAACAATATCCCTACCTATACCCTAAAACCTCATAATATTCTTACCTACTCCTCTATCATCATCCTCTTAGCATGTGGAAACTCCATGGATCTAAATCTATAAAATTTCTTTATTTCCTCGTTAAGGCTTTTAAACTTTGTTAATTATTTGAGGACACGTGCAATCTGGAAGGGTGACACCTGTATTCTGGGTTTTCTGTCTAGGAAAGCATTTCGCATAAATCCCAATCAACCGAGGGACCCGTATGCTTTCCTGGGAATTCTCGGGATGAGTGTTTACTTATAGGCTAAAGCATGTCTCCTTGAAAATTATATGAGTTTAATTAACCTTAATGTGTCATAGTATTCAAGTGATTTTATCACTATTTGAGTACAATCCAAAGTATGATTTACTATTTTATTTGTTATCTCATTCTTTTAAATCCAAACAACATTCATAAGTTCTTACATCTTTTCTTGTGTTGTGCAATTCTGTAGAATGCCTCCCCGTCGTGCTCCCGTGACCAACAACAACACCGGCATTGCTGCTATCCTTGCACAACTTGTAACTCAACTCACCCAAGTTAACGGTGCCACAAATGGTAACCATGGAGCTAATGGTGGTGGTGGTGCTAACCCACCACAATGCACTTTCAAACACTTCAACTCATGCAATCCTCTTAAGTTCTATGTTACCGAAGGAGCTACGGGACTTCTTCAAAGGTTCGAAAGTATTGAGAATACCTTCCTTAATAGTGACTGCCCCGATAACCTTCGTGTTCGTCATGCACAAGTGTCTTACAAAAATGGGCACTCACGTGGTGGAATGGGGAAAAGAGAACTAGAGGCGTGGAAGTAGCAATGGCCTTACCTTGGGATGAAGTTAAAAGACTAATGACCGAAGAATTTTGTTCTCAAAATGAGGTAAATAAACTGGAAGCCGAGTTTTGGGATCTTGCCCAAGATGGTGGTGAAAGTCTAGCTTATACAACTCGGTTCCACGAGTTGAGTCTTCTTGTACCCCATATGGTCACACCTTTATCTCGCTGCATTGAGAAGTATATTGGTGGACTACCTAGGCAAATTCAAGATACTGTCTTAGGGAGAAATCCCGCAACACTCGAAGATGCTATCTGCTTATCTGCTACATTAACCGACAACCATGTGAAAGCGGGAACTTTGACTAGAAAAGGCACCAAGAAAGTTCCCGACCCGTACACATCAAAGAAGCTACAACTGAACCCTCTCATAATAATAAGAAAAGAAAGGCTAGGAACTATGCTATGGTCACTCCTGCTATCCCTGTTAATCAAGCTGCACCTATGGTTTAAGCACCAGCCAAAAAGCCACATGTTGGGATCTACCCACTCTGTTCCACATGCAACTATCATCATCTCCAAAACATTCCATGTCGCCTTTGCACTCACTGTGGGAAATATGGCCATACAGTCAATGTTTGTAGAGCCAAAGCACTTGCAGGCCAAGTCAACCCACCAAACCGAACCAACCCCCAAATGGCTAATCAAGGTGTTCCCGCTATTGCAAATGGGCGTGCTTGTTATGAATGTGGTAACCCAAATCATTTCCGTGATCAGAGCCCAAGGTTAATCAATGCTAGACAAGGCGGAGCTCGTGGGCGTGCTTTCAACATAAATGCCAATGAAGCTCAAGCCAACAATGATGTGGTCAACGGTACGTTCCTTGTTAATTGTCAATATGCCTCCATTTTATTTGATACCGGTGCCGATAAAAGTTTTGTGTCACTTAACTTTGAATCCTTACATGCAAAGACACGATCCTAATTAGAGAAAACCTTCACCGTCGAAGTAGCAAATGGTGTCTCCCTTACAATTGACTCTGTTATTCACGACTGCTCTCTTGAACTTAATGATCATACATTTCCAATCAACCTTGTACCAATGCCACTAGGGAGTTTTGATATCATCATAGGCATGGGTTGGCTATCAAATCATCATGCCGAAGTCATATGTTTCGAGAAGTGCATCCGAATACCTCTACCGTCGGGAGAAACGTTAAGAGTCTTTGGTGAAAAGCCTTGCAAGGGACTAAAGTTAATGTCATGCACTACCGCCAAAAAGTAATTACGAAAAAAGTACATAGCCTTCTTAGCTCATGTTGTTCAAAAGGATGTCAAGGAGAAGAGTATCCAAGACATTCCCATCATTCGGGATTTTCCCGAAGTATTTCCCGAAGATCTATCCGGTCTTCCACCCGTTCGACAAGTGGAATTTCGCATTGACCTTATACCCAGAGCTAACCCCGTGGCTAGAGCTCCTTACCGTCTTGCACCTTCTGAAATGCAAGAACTCGCAAGTCAACTCCAAGAGCTCTCCGACAAGGGCTTCATCCGTCCAAGTCATTCACTGTGGGGTGCACCCGTCTTATTCGTCAAAAAGAAGGATGGTTCATTCCGCATGTGTATTGACTACCGCGAACTCAACAAGCTTACCATCAAGAACCGTTATCCTTTGCCTAGAACTGATGATCTCTTTGATCAACTTCAAGGTTCTGCTTGCTTCTCGAAGATTGATATTCGATCTGGTTATCACCAACTCCGTGTACAAGAAGAAGACATTCCAAATACTGCCTTCCGAACAAGGTATGGTCACTATGAGTTCATGGTCATGCCTTTTGGACTAACCAATGCACCCGCGGTCTTCATGGACCTCATGAATCATGTGTGCAAACCGTACCTTGATAAATTTGTGATCGTCTTCATTGACGATATCTTAATCTACTCCAAGACTAAAGCCGACCATGAGCAACACCTTAGACTGGTCTTGGACCTCTTGAGAAAGGAACAACTATATGCCAAATTCTCCAAATGTGAATTTTGGCAAAAGGAAGTCTAATTTCTTGGTCATATCGTCAACGACAAGGGAATTCATGTTGACCCTGCTAAGATCGAAGCTGTTAAGAATTGGAATGCCCCGAAGACCCCCACCGAAGTTCGTTCATTTCTTGGTCTTGCGGGATATTATCGTCGCTTCATCTCAAATTTCTCTAAGATAGCTATCCCTCTTACCGCTTTAACCCACAAGGGTAAACCTTATGAATGGGGACCAAAACAAGAAGAAGCTTTCCAAAATCTCAAGCAAAAGTTGTGCAATGCTCCTATTCTGACTCTCCCTGATGGGAATGATGATCTAGTTGTCTACTGTGATGCTTCCAATTAAGGTCTCGGTTGTGTCCTCATGCAACGAGGCAAAGTGATTGCTTATGCATCAAGGCAACTTAAGATTCATGAGAAGAATTATATGACGCACGACCTCGAGTTGGGTGCGGTCGTATTCGCATTAAAGATTTGGAGACATTACCTCTATGGAAAAAAATGTGTGGTGTTCACCGACCACAAAAGTCTCCAACACATCTTCAACCAAAAGGAACTCAATATGAGGCAACGACGTTGGGTTGAACTCCTTAACGACTATGACTGCGAGATTCGTTACCATCCCGACAAAGCGAATGTTGTAGCCGACGCTTTGAGTCTAAAGGACCATGTCATGCTTCATTGTGTACGAATTCAAACCGACATTCAAAATCGCATCTTAGAAGCTCAACACGTCTCAGTCACCGAGGGTAACATGTACGAGGAAATGTCGTGTGGTGTTGAACTTCAGCTTGAATCAAAACCCAATGACTTACTTTATTACTTGAACCTTATTTGGGTTCCCGATCGCGATGATCTCCGTACATTTCTCATGAACGAGGCTCACAAGACTCGTTATTCTATTCATCCCGGTGCGGATAAAATGTACCAAGATCTTCACCAATAATATTGGTGGCCAGGTATGAAGAAAGACATTGCTCTCTATGTTGCCAAATGTCTAACTTGCTCCAAAGTCAAAGCCGAACATCAACGTCCTTCCGGTTTGCTTGAACAACCAGAAATTCCCGTGTGGAAATGGGAAAATTTAACTATGGACTTCATTACCAAACTCACTCACACCTCAAGTGGTCTTGATAGCATTTGGGTGATTATTGAACGTCTCACCAAATCTGCTCATTTCTTGCCTATCCGTGAAGACTATCGAATTGAGAAACTAGCCCGAATGTACATTGACGAAATTGTGAGCCGTCACGGTGTTCCCTTAAACATAATCTCCGATAGAGATGCTCGGTTCACCTCCCGTTTCTGGCAATCTCTCCAAACTGCTCTTGGTACACGATTGGATTTGGCCTACCATCCCCAAACTGGTGGTCAGACCGAGCGAACAATCTAAACTCTTGAGGATATGCTTAGAGCTTGTGTAATTGATTTTGGTGGCAATTGGGATTCACATCTATCCCTAATCGAGTTCTCCTATAATAATAGCTACCACACGAGTATCAACATGGACCCATTTGAAGCCCTCTATGGTCGCAAGTGTCGTTCTCCTATCTGTTGGAATGAGATTGGTGAAGCACAAATCACCGGTCCCGAACTAATTCAAGAAACATCCGATAAGATTATCCAAATCCGTGACAACATTCGAGTTGAGAGAAGTCGCAAAAGAGTTACGCCGACAAACGACGAAAACCCTTTGAATTCCAAGTCGATGACCTTGTTCTTCTAAAGGTGTCTCCGTGGAAGGGTGTGATCCGTTTTGGAAAGAAAGGCAAATTAGCACCTCACTATGTGGGGCCATTTAAGATCCTTCACTGATACCTTCGCCTCCACTAGCTAAAATTTCGGGACGAAATTCCCTCAACATGGGGATACTGTAACATTTCTGATTTTCATTATCTATATTCCAGTTCAATGTGATACATTTCAAACCAAATTCTAGTACATTGACTTACTCTATTTGTACCAACAATTAAATACTATGTTCTACTGCAAATCCACAAATTTTACAAGAGTATATCCTATTAAACTATATATAAGTCCATATTTATACAAATCTGTCAATACTGAAACTTACAAGGACTGATTTTATAAATTAACAAGAAACCCTAATAGGCATGGTCGCGCCTCGTTCTGGCACGGTCGCGCCAAGTGCAATGGCACGGTCGCGCGCCTTGCTTTGGAACGGTCGCGCCCGGTGCCTTGGCACGGTCGCGCCTCATATGGGCACAGTCGCGCCTCTCATCAGTTGAAATGTAAATGCAGCCTTTAATCACAGAATCGTTTGGTTTCGTAACCGTTCTACACGTTTTCACCATTAGCAAACCCAATTAAATCTTTTAATCATCACAATTACAAAAAATAAACTCAATTTCATCGATTTCCCTCATAACCGCCTAATCCTCTCACGAGACCATCAAATTCACCATTTTGATTTGCAATTCTACCAAGCAAACGCACTATCAATCCTCTCTGAAACTCCCGAAACCACTGAGCCCTCGGAATTGCAGCAAAAGGGCACCGGAGATCAAACCGTCGTCGCCGGAACTCGTTTCTACCACGCACTATCGATTAATCATCTTTTCGGGTAATTGAAATCTTCCACACTTTGCTTTTAGTCTATAGACCAAAAGCCCTAATCTAATTTGGGCTTACAATATGGGAATCACCACGAACCAGAATCTATTTTTCGTTCAAAATGGATTTAATCGAACCCTACTTTGAACACGTTTTAAATACAATTAATATATTCCAATAGACTCGTAATAACCATACAGATGAAAGCCCTATGAAATCCAACGTTAACATTATAAAAATCAGCCAATTCGTTTCTGTTTTGGAACAGACACGGTCGCGCTAGTCTTCTAGCGCGGTCGTGCTTCATGAGACACGGTCGTGCCAATAACAGCGCGGTCGTGCCTCACACACTCAGACCCGGTCATGCCTCTTGGCTAGACTTGGTCGAGCCTAGTGAACAACCTAACTATGCCTTCTGTTTGGTCAACACGGTCGCATCCCTGACTAGCACGGTCTCGCCCGTGGTCCTAGCACGATCGTGCCTTGTCCCAAGCACGGTCGTGTGCGTGAGAAAAATCTTGGCAGAATGGTTATTTTTGTATTTTAAAATCAATAAGCATTCTAAATGGATTTTTAAATAAAAATAATTGAATTTATAAAATAAATAAATAGAAATTGTTTATTTAAAACTTACAAAATTAAATTTATATTTATTGTTAAACCCTACACTTAAATATTTTTTACACAATTTATTTAAACATCTTTATGAAAATAAAGTAAAGAAATTTATATTTAATATAAAACATGTAATACATTTTTATAACTAAGTGACTAAGTTACATATTTTATAAATAAATAAATAAGGTAACAATTATTTAGTTAATTTACATTTAAACAAAAATTATTTATTTAGGTTATACTTAATTACCCCTAATACCTACATTATTTTTATAACTAAGTAAATAAATAATAATTTTGTTTTATTACTTAGTTATTCCAAACTCAAACCTTAATTTTATACAACACCATTCAAGTACAAACCACTAACACCTATAACTTCAAATTCCTTATACACACATACAATTTAACCTTTTACTTAGACATAGACTATTGTGTATACTATTGATTCGATACATATTACACTCTAGGTTAACGTTGTGCATTACAAGGACCTCGTATTACTATCTAGTCTCTCGTGTTAGCTACGCCTTCAAATCATGTGAGTATTACATAGCCCCTTTTACTCTTTTACACATTTGGGGTGGAACATGAGCAATATACAATCTATTGCTTACATTTACACAAACTACACAAGTACAAATCCTCTTTACATTCATGTGTGCAAATTTGAGCTTTATGCCTGAGTGCTAGGTGTGTTAACTGTTGTGTGCAATTTATATGCAATCATTAACTATTCAAGCCGACGGTAAACAATGATAGATCTATTGAGTCTGACAAACCCACCCAGATTGGGGTGATTGTTACCGACAACACAATTTTGCATGCTAGTTACAAAGGTTTGATTGTACTTGGTTACACAATAGCTGCTCTCCATAAATGCCTTATTTTATCATGTTATGTAAGGATTTGTTTATTTACAATTTATATGCTATCTATGTACAAACCTGTGTATGTTCACCAACTTTTTAGTTGACCTTATTTTATTCATGTTTCAGGTACTAATATGTGATTTTGATCAAGACTTGCTACACATAAGTTTTGGAGCTAGATAATTTTAATAAAGGATTATGTATTTCATTTTATGTACTTGGTTTGATTTGGTTTTTTCTTGAATATTTGAAATGAATTTGGATGATTAATATATTTCAATTTAGTCAACCTTGTGCTCATGAACAGTCTACATGTCCCGCCCCGATGATTCCGCCGTTGGTTGGGGTGTGACAATTTAGAAGTTCTCAACAATCGTGGGAGGCGTTGCAAAAGAGATGTGAATGTAATTTGGATGTTAAGAAAAGCCGAAAAGAATTACTGAAAAAGCAGTTCTTAGTATTCAAGCATTTTCAAAATGAATCTTTAGATGATCTTGCAACAAGATTCTATCATTTGCTGAGCGAGTTGTCAAGTGCTTCAGTGGTTTATGAGACTGAAGAGATAAATGATAAGTTTTTGGAGGCATTACCATCAAAATTTGATGTGTATATAGTTTTGATTAAAGAGAATGTCAAGTATAAAACCATGTCGCTTGAAGAGGTTCTTAGGAAGATTCAATCACATGATATGAATATGAAGTAGAAGGAAACCAATATGGAACATATTCAAGATCCTTCAATGTATTTTGCTAAATCTTCTGGAAAAACTGGTGCAGGGGTTGCGTTCTTTTTTGGTGATGCTCAAGATATTTCTCATGATCATTGTTTTGGAGTTTCAAGTCATTCAGGTTTCTCTGCAAATACAAATTCTTCGTCATCTGGAACACATAGTTTGAATCAAAGAGTTGCTGATGATTATCTAGCAATGTTTTCTTCCTTTATGTCTTCTTATGAAAATTTTATTGGAGGAAAAATTCATGATCCAAAAGTTATTGAAGAAGATTTCAGACAGATTGATCCTGTTGATCTAGAAGAGATGAACATTCAATGGAATATGGCTATGCTTATGCGACAAGCAAAGGATTTTTTAAAGAAGACTGGAAGAAAGTATGATGGGTCTAACAGTCGTTTACGCATGGGATTTGATAACTAAAGTTCGTTGCTATAATTGTCAAGAGTATGGTCATTTTATCTTTTATACTAATAACTTTCAGAACAATCATAATCAGTCACATGGTTCTTCTAATTTTGGAAATTCTAATCATGCATCTGCATCATCTGCTTTGGTTGCTCAAAATGATAAAAATTATGACTGGGGTATTCATCTTGAAGATTTGGTTGGTTCGGTAAGTCAAGCGTTTGTAGCTGAGACTCATTCTACTAAATCTGAAGAGTCAACTGATGATGATAGTTCAAGTGATGGGGAGAGTTTGCCAAGCGCTGATGAAGAAAGTGATCAAGTACAAAATGGTGAAACTGAGATTGAATCTGGTGTATGTGAAGAGGATATTGTTTTAACTCAAAATTCTTCTAAATGTGCTGATTCTGAAAATATCCCGATTGCAAAAGTCTTTATGGCAGATATGTCAGATCCTTCAAAGGTAAAAGATTCTGTCTGTCACATTTATTGTTCAAATTACATTAGTATAAAAGATAAAATGCAAAAAGTAATGGATGATAACACAAATTTAATTTGTGATATGAAATCTATGCATTCAGTTATTCAAAAATTGAAAGATAATGATAAATTATGTATATATAGAATTGAGTCTTTGAAAAGAGATTTGAACTCTTTGGGATTGAAATATAAGGAACAAGCATATCATCTGGATATGGCTTATGCTGAGATTGAGAAGCGAAATGAAATTGTCGCTCAGAAGAACAAAGAAATTTCTGATAAAGAATCCAAGGTGATCAAATTACATAGAAAGCTAGAAAACTTTGAAAATTCATCTGTAGTATTGGATTACTTTAATGCAAATGCTGATCCTACTAAGAGGGTTGCTGGAATTGGATTTGTTCCTCCACCATTCAATGCAAACTATGTAGTTGAACCAGAGATTATTCATGAAGAGGAAA
This sequence comes from Smallanthus sonchifolius, assembly GCA_023525975.1. Taxonomy (NCBI): domain Eukaryota; kingdom Viridiplantae; phylum Streptophyta; class Magnoliopsida; order Asterales; family Asteraceae; genus Smallanthus; species Smallanthus sonchifolius. Next base: position 27,936,629 of record CM042043.1, read on the forward strand.
TTGATCCAAAGACAGTGTTGAAGGTGAATCCAGTAACTGGTGAAGATATGATCTATGATTCTGATTCTGAGGATGAGGTGTTTGATGATAATAAGGTTGAAGGCATTACAAAGGAAGTGCAAATTGATGAACCAAAATTAGTGAAGATTGTTACCCGTGATAGATGCATTTTAATAGAACCGGATGAGGTGAAAGTTGTTCAACCTAATCTTTCAAAAATGCTACAATCAAGTGGATTTGTTGCTGCTGGTTATTAGAAGAAGAATTCATCGACGGTGACTAAACAAATTTTTGTTCCAAAGAAGCTAGTCTACTGTACAGAAAAATCTTCTGAAGCTTGTTCATCAGACGGGTCATTAAATTCAAGAAAAACTCCTTGTATCAGAAATCATCAAGATAGAAGAGTCCATTTTCATTGTAATGAGGCTGGTCATATTCTGATTCACTGTCCTTATAAGAGTCAAGGCAAATTAAAGTGTGATCCCTCACAAAAACAAGCAGTGACGATTCGGAAAAGACAAACTGGGGAAAAGCCTAAGTGTAGTGTTGAAAAGAATAAGCAACATGATAGACGTAACAAAAAACTAAAGAAATTTTTGGAAATACCTGAATATGATAATCATAAATCTAATACGGTATTTTCCAATAATCATAATTTGTCTTCTTTGAAAAGGTCTAATCATAAATCTTATGTTCCAAAGGTTGATGACAATGTTGATTGTGAGTTACTTGAAGTTGTTTATTTTGATCCATCTGGACGACCCAAGACCACAATGGCTTGGGTTCCAATTTCTAACTGATTTTCTTTGTTTATGTAGGGACAACCAAGGAGGACTATCAACAATACATGGTATGTGGATAGTGGTTGTTCTCGACATATGAAATGGAATATTCGTTTGTTGGAAGATGTGATTAATATTGATGGTGGTTATGTCGCTTTTGCTGGAAATAAAGGCGGGTACATAACTGGTCAGGGTACTTTAAAGAATGAAAAAGTCAAATTTGAGAAAGTAAACTATGTGGAGCAACTTGAACATAATCTTTTAAGTGTATCTCAAGTGTGTGACAATAAATTTTCATTTCATTTCAATGATTCTGAGTGTTATATCTTGAAACCGGGCTTTGTGATTCTTGACGAATGGATTCTAATGAAGGCTCCAAGGAGAAATGACACATATGTCCTAGACATGAGTGTTGCTACTACTACGGATTCAATTCCTACTTGTTTACTCTCCAAGGCGTCTGAGTCAGATTCTATTTTGTGGCACAGGAAACTTGCTCACATCAATTATCAGAAAATGAATTATCTTGTGAAGAATGATCTGGTTGGTGTTCCAAAAATGAAATTTTCATTCCTGATGACTGTATTCCTTGCAAGAAGGGGAAACAACACAAGAAGTCACACAAATCTAAGACAAAGAATTCAATTGTAACTCCTTTGGAGCTACTTCATATGGATTTGTTTGGACCGATTAGTATCAGGAGCATTGGTGGTAAATCTTACTGTCTGGTGGTAACGGATGATTACTCTAGATTTTCATGGGTTAAGTTCCTTGCTTCTAAAGCAGAAACCACAGAGTTGGTACAATTCTTAATCCTGGGTTTAGAAAATTTGTTCAAACAGAAAGTCAGAAGAATTAGGAGTGACAATGGCAGTGAATTTAAGAATAGCAAAATGGGGTTATTCTGTCTTCAAAAGGGAATTCATCATGAATTCAGTGTGCCATATGTACCTCAACAAAATGGTGTTGCTGAACGAAAGAACATGACTTTAGTTGAAACTGCACGTACGATGCTTGCTGATTCTAAGCTTCCAGTAACTTTTTGGGCTGAGGCTGTAAATACTGCGTGTCATGTTTTGAACCGAGTCTTGACCGTTAAGCGACACAACAAGACGTGCTATGAGTTGCTTAATAATCGTAAACCGAATCTGGAATATTTACTACCTTTTGGTAATCCACGCACCCTTTTGAAAGTTCGTGATGTTCCTACTAAGTTCAGTGCTAAGGCAATTGAAGGGATTTTTCCGGGGTATGTTGCTAATTCTACTACCAAGAGGGTTTATAACAAAGAGACTCACCAAGTTGAAGAATGGTTTCATATTGACTGTTCTAATCGATCTTTACCTCAAATGGCGATTGGACCAGACTGGGCTTTTGATTATGAGAATTTATTCAAGTCTTTTCATTTATCTTCTGATATTTCTCCTGCGGAAGCTGCTGTTTTATATGACTCATGTCAAGATTCACAGAATAATGGTTTTCTTCTGACTGTAGTTCCACATTCATCTGTTCCTTCTACATCTGCTCCAGATCCTAATGCTGCTTCTTGTTCGGAAACACAGGAGTCTAATAGTGAAGATGAAAATGTTATTTTCCAAGATTATTCTACTGATCCGTTGATAGTTGATGAACCTTCTAATTTGTCACAGGATCAGGGGGAGATTCCTACAAATTTGGACTTAGGGATACCAGTTAATCAAGATCTGTCTTATCAATCTGATACAACTCAAGTTGATGTGTTGCCAGTTCTTGAGGTTGCATCAAACAAGGAACTCAAAGCTCATCCGATTTCAAATATCATTGGGGATTTACGTGATGGAGGGCAAACACGTTCTACTCTTGACAACACTTGCTTGTATACATGTTTTAAAGAGACAGGTGTTTTTGATGTATGCTCACATTCATGTTTTATTTCTCAGGTCAAACCAAAGAATGTCAAAATGGCGTAGAGTGATAACAATTGGATAGAAGCCATGCAGGAAGAACTTGCTCAGTTTGACAAACTTAAAGTTTGGAATCTTGTAGATCTTCCAAAGGGTGTATATGCAATTGGTACAAAGTGGGTGTTTAAATGCAAGAAAGACGATCGAGGTGTTGTGGTGCGAAATAAGGCAAGATTAGTTGTACAAGGTTTCAATCAACAAGAGGGAATTGATTACACCGAGGTTTATGCGCCTATTGCTAGGCTTGAAGCTATAAGGTTGTTTCTTTCTTTTGCTTCATATAAGGGTTTTAAGGTGTTACAATTAGATGTAAAAAGTGCTTTCTTATATGGTAAAGTTAAGGAGGAAGTTTATGTGTGTCAGCCACCGGGGTTTGAAGATCCAGTTAATCCGTCCAAAGTTTTCAAGCTTGATAATGCTCTCTATGGTCTTCATCAAGCTCATCGAGCGTGGTATGAAACGTTGTCTACACATCTTCTGGCGAATGATTTTGTTCGTGGCCATATTGACTCGACTTTATTCATTAAGAAAGCAGGGGGAGAATACCTATTGGTACAGATATATGTAGACGGTATTATTTTTGGCTCTACAAATGAAGAATTATGCAAAGAGTTTGAGAGTATTATGAAATCAAAGTTTGAGATGTCAGCTATGGGAGAGTTATCATTTTTCCTAGGTCTTCAAGTTAATCAGAAGGAAGATGGTTTCTTTATTCATCAGTCCAAGTATGTAAAGGACATCTTGAGCCGATTCAAGATGAAGGACTGTACCCCATATGATATTCCGATTCCGGTCAACCATAAATTGAATTCTGACCCGGATGGAAAAGAAGTTGATTGCCGACTCTACCGTGCAATGATTGGATCTCTCATGTACTTAACCGCTTCAAGGCCAGATATAATATTCGCTGTGTGTATTTGTTCCAGGTTCCAAGCAAAACCAAAAGAATCTCATTTGATTGCAGTAAAGAGAATCTTTCGTTATCTAAAAGGAAAACAAAGATTGGGACTATGGTTTCCTCATGGTTCTAACTTTGAATTCAATGCTTACACTGATTCTGATTTTGGTGGTTGTTGTTTGGACAGTAAATCTACTACAGGTGGTTGCCAGTTCTTGGGTAATCGTCTAGTTTCCTGGCAATGCAAAAGCAGACTACGGTCTCCATTTCCACATGCGAAGCAGAATACATTGCTGCTGCAAGTTGTTGTTCACAAATCTTGTGGATACAACAATAATTAAGAGACTACGGTTTGAATTTTACAGGACCCCCATGTTTATTGATAATAATGCTACAATGTCTATTACAAATAATCCTGTTAAGCACAGTAAAACAAAGCACATTGAAATTAGATATCATTTTATTCGTGATTGTGCAGATAAGAAGTTGATTGAGCTGGTAAGGTACATACCGCTGATAATTTTGTAGATCTTTTTACGAAAGCATTTGATCGTACCAGGTTTGAATTTCTGATCAAAATGATTGGTATGATCAATCCCGAATAAAAGTTTTTCAAAGCAAATTTTCTTGGGAAATTTTGTTTTCAATTTCTTTTATTGCTTTATTACATTTCTACATTTTACATTTCAGTCAAAATTTGTTATTTATAAAAATTCAAAACAAAATGAAAAATATAAAATTGACATCATTTGAAGTTATAGAAGAAATGATAGTACATCAGTGAATAGTTCACTACACATGACCTTAGTGGACCTTTGATATATGAAAGTTTAAATAATTTGATTTGATCTAAATTTCAAAGTCTGCATAAATGAGAAATGATAGTGTTTTTGAATGCTCTAATCTTGATAACATGTTTTAATTTGAATATGAGTTTGAAACTTGAACTGTCAATAGACTAGAAGCGTTTTTGAACCAATAGTAGTGTGAAAATAAAATATGATATGATTACATCTGGGATTTGAATCCCTTATATGCCTGAGTGTGTGTGTGTAAAAGATCATTATCAGATATAGAATATATGGTTTTTAAGAATTTCATGAGACCAATATCGAATTATATCTTTGGTACAATCTCTTTCAGTTCACTTCACTGCCCATGCCCCGAAAAACATGCAAGGTGTGGTTGAACTAAGATATGTTTCTGACACCATCTGTTAGAACATATATTCACCCTTGGATTAGCTAGATACATCATCTATTCTGATTTCATTGAAATTTATCCAGATAATAGTTGGATCCTCCTACCTGAATCTATTGATTCGTATTATAAAGCCAATTCATTAGAATCTTTCGATTCTGAATCATTCTGATTCTTATATCCTTTGGGATATGCTATTCTATACTTGTGCTAATAGAGATAATTTCATCTTGGAGATTGATCTAATCTTTCAATAAACTGTGTATGTCTTGAAGATAGTGCAAATTTAATTTCTGTTGGCATATATGTGGGGTACACGATGTTTTTCATCTAAATGGTACTAACTCACATGAACTTGGAAGAAAGTGCTTATAGTTTCAAATCATATAATATTGACAATTTAAAACTTTATGCCTTGTATTTCAAATTCGGAATGAAAAATTGAGCATTTCATAACCTGATCTTATTTACTTTGAAATTTATCGCGTATCATTTCAAGTATTATTCAAATTGATTGAAAAAGTTCATAAAATTGAAAAAAAAAACGAGTTACATAAGTATGAGTTTGTTTGTTTCATATCTTAGATTACCCATAGTTGATAATAAACTGTGTGATGAATTACTCATATACTGTTATGATCTTCTTGCTCATGATGTTCATCCAAAAATATGCATTTTAGTTTGCTCATTTAAAAACAAAAAATATGTGTTTCTGTTTGTATAGATAAAAACAAAAAATATGTGATTCCGTTTGTGCAGATAAAATCCAAAAATATTTTGTTTATATCTTCCATGAAAATTTTAATTTTAAAATGTTTCGGGATTGGATCGGATACTTGATACAGATGGAAGTTCACGAGAATGGGTCGTGTTGAAAGTGAAGAATTTTGGTCAAAGGAAGGGTTTGGAGCAAACTTAATATGTTCGCCTGGTTCTGAGTAAGCGAACTTAATATGTTCGCCTGATGCTTGTTAAGCGAACTTAACAAGTTCGCCTAATGGAGCGAACTTAATGGTGTTTTAGTATTGTGTTCAGGCGAACTTATTCATTTATCATCTTCATTGTTTGAGCGAACTTATACGAGCGAACTTACGGAATTTTTTAGAAATCTTATAATTTCAGATCTAGGGTTTCTGTTCGGATTTTTTGGTGGTTGTTTCTGAATCGGTTTTCAATTGCGAGTCATTCTATCGTAATTTCATCGATTTCTATTCGGTAAATCTTCTAGATTTTGCAAGTTTAATCGGTGTTCATTTGGTTTGAATATTTTCATGTTTTTCTGAGATTTGAACATGGTTTATGAATTAACATTTGAAATTGATGATTTAAAATGTGTCGTGAATCTTAATCGATGCTATTGTTAAGTTTGATTTGAGATTTTTGCTTGATTTAGACAAGTTTGTGATTATGTGTGGAATTTGTATCGACAGACAGGTTCAGGGAACTTGTTCTGGCGAACTTGTTCAAGCGAACTTGTTTAGGCGAACTTATTATGTTCGCCTCTTGAAACACTACGCGAACTTAATAAGTTCGCCTAAGGGCTCAGTAGTGTTTTGGACTTGTGTTATTTTTGAATTGTTGAAAATTTTTTTTGTGTTAAATTTTGTTTTGTTTTGAATACTCATGTGTTTTTGTCCTTTACATTTACAGATGGCTCGTCGTGTTGAGTACAAACATAACCAAGTGGCGTTATTGGATCTGAATATGTCTGAAGCTGTTAATTTTCAAGGAATTATTAACTTTCTAAATCGTTCAAGATTGCAAATGGCTTTATCTACTAATCCGTATATAAGTTTACCTTATATTCAACAATTCTGGGATACCGTTCATCAAGATACGAATGTTGAACCTCACGTACTTCGGGCTACGGTAAATAATACTGAGGTTGCTATTTCAGTAGAAACTATTCGTACTGCATTGGGATTAGGAGGTGCTGTGGACGATCCTATGTCATATCTTGGAACACTTATTATGGGATGTTTTCAGCGGATGGGTTATAGAGGAAGACCGAATGATACACAAGCAAGAAAAGGAGGTTTAGTTGGCGAATGGAGATATTTTATGCATGTTATCATACAATGTCTGTCTCCATGGAAGGCTGGTACTGATGGGTTGAAGAGTGCACTACAAGCTGCTATGGTTGCTTTGACTCTCAACAAACGGTTTAACTTTGTGTTATACTTCTACCGTGAGTTGGTAATGCAAATAAATCTTCTAGAAGGTCAAGGATTCCCTATATATCCTAGGTTTGTGTAGATGATTTTGAATCATTTAATTCCAGATTTACCTCAACATCCAATCCATTTGGCATTGACTCCTATGTCAAAAAGGATCTTTACTGATTGCACATAGGTGAAACAAAAAATTGCTGCTCTTATTCCTGTGCCTACTCCTCTGTTTGCTCACATAATCAATCCTGATTATGTAGAGCCACCAAATGATAACTGGTTTCATCCGGAGGAGTTAGTACAAGGTCAAGTCCAGAATCAAGTTCCAATTCCACAACCAGTTCAAGTTCCTGTACAACAAGTTCAAGCTCAACAACAACAAGTTCCTTCTCAACAACAACAACAACAACAAAAAAAATGCTCCTATTCCACAAGAACAAGTTCAAGTTCCTGTTAATGAACCAGTTAAAGAAGAGATTGCTCAAGATAATGATCAAGAGTTAGGTATGAATATGGATGATTTTGTTCATGAAGCTGTGAACTCACCTATACATGAAGCTGAAGGTAATGTTGAAGATACGAGTTCCAGTGACACTATCTTACCTGATTTTGAAGCTATCGATACTGATTCGTCTAGAGATTTTAGCTCAGATCATTATGCAAGGTTGGCTACGTTACCATTGGCTAATGCAGGTAAACGTATTAAATCTACAGCCAGAAAACCGAGGCGTAAGACTGTTCGGAATCCTCCTTCTGGATCAGTTCTTGGCAAGAGAACTTTAGTAGATGAAAGTTCTGACTCGGATAGTGATGCTATCCCAGTTCCTAAAGCTCAGAAGCTTATGTCTGCTTTTATTGCTGCTGCTCATTCTTCTCAGGGTGTAGAGGATGCAAATTTTGTTGCTTCCTTACTGATTACACCTCCTGCTTCTAAACATACACCTCTAGTACTTTCTCCACATGTTCCTCACACATCTGAAGCTGGTCCTTCAAAGCCGTCTGATTCTGAAAGAATTACATTCCTTGAATCACAAGTACTATCTTTACAAACTCAGGTAGATACTCTTGTGTGTACTAATTCTTAGAGACAATTGGTTCTTCAAGCTCAAGCTACACAGATTGCTGACATGCAATTATTGGTGTCTAAACTTGTTGAGCGTCTTGACGCTCAGGGGGAGTTAAGGCTACATGATACGTGTCATGCTGAATCAATTCAAAGAAAAGATAATGATGACAATGATCCTAGTGGTAATGTTGAGGGTGATCGTCAATACGCTGACGTGAATCCAATATCCAGAGCTCAGGGGGAGTCGACATCACATACTATTGAAGGAACCAAACAAGATTCTGGAGTGAATGAAGAAATATTGTTATTGGAATTCTTTCAAGATTCTGAAGAAGAAGAAGCTGAGAAATTAGAGTGTTTGGATGATATAGACTAGTTATTTGATGACGATGAAGAAGATGTGTTGGATAATGAAGTTGAAGAAGGAGAGATTGTAGAGATTGAAATAGAAAAGAGTAAATCTAAGGTTACATACGAAGGATGTGATGGTCTGAATGTTCCGTATAACTTCATCAAAGATGATGTTATTCCTGAGTTTTCTTATAATGGAGTAACAGATTCTATGGACTCTGTTGAAGACATCACTACACCTGATGATACTGCTCAATCCAACAAGATAGATTCTGATGTTGATACGACTCATACTGTGTCTCCTAAGCCGAATGAAGAACCTGTGATGTATAGAAATACAGGTATGACTAGAGAACAGTGGAGAGAAGTTGTTAACAGTTGGATGAAAGTACTACCAAAGTCACCTATACAACCTGCTCAGAAAGAAAGATATGTGAATAAAGAGAGGTGTATTGGTAAGATCATAAGTTGGTTTTATGATGATGAAACTAAACTGTTTGCTCTTAAAAGAGCTGATGGTGTTCAATACTTAAAGCCTAGGATCAAGTATTTCAATACCTTGCCAAGGTGTGAAATGAATGGTCTAGCATTGAAACCATTGATTAATAGATCTAAGTGTGGATTAGCCGATGTGATTGCCAATTTGATAAAGAGAGAAGGTGGATCAGGGAAGTACGAAAGGTTAAAACCACAGAAGGGAAAAAGAGTGAAGCTTATAGATCAAAAGACTAAGAATGTGACTTGGAAGTACAAGTTCAAGCCAGTACGTGCTGTACAGAAGATACCATTGAAGAAAATTCCACAAGATTTTCTGGGGAATATGAAATGGTGGTATGTTGATGTGAAGACTGGTGAAGCTAGGATTGATGATAAAGATAATAAGGTCATTGTTTGTTTCTATGATGCAATGAATCTTATTAACTTCTCAAAGAAAGATAAGAGGACGTTAAGAAAGAATGAGATCATGTTCACTGATGAATGGAGAGAACAAGGATTGCAGTATAAAAGAGTGTTGGAGATATGTCAAAGATATGGAGTGCATGCAGGAAGCAGATTACCAGACAACTGGAAGAGTTCATCATAAAGACTGAAGACAGAAGATCAAGCTATTGTCAAGGGGGAGTCTGTTAGGACATAGATTGAATGAAAAAAAGCTTTGTAATAGTTTAGGTCTTATTGTCTTTATGTTTTGTATGTAATTGTTTAGATTTGTCTAAGTATAAATACAAGTTCCGCTAGAGGCGAACTTGATAAGTTCGCCTGGTCTATTAGAGGCGAACTTGTTAAGTTCGCCTAAGCATCTTTAAGCGAACTTGTTAAGTTCGCCTGTTGCAGAACATGTGTCTATAAATATAGAGTTTATAGAGTCTGTTTAGTACGCGTATGATAGATTGAACAATCAAGTATTCCGTAAACTCTGTTTGGTGATATAAAAGAGAAAGTTTATTTACCACTGTTTCTATTGTCGATTGTTATACAAAGCGTTAATACGGTAGGATTCCGCATTCCGCGTTAACGATACGTCCTGTCATGAGATCGATCTAAGACGAGTCATGTGGACCTTCACTAGACCATTCGTTTCACACCTTGGCAAGGTATTGAAATACTTGATCCTAGGCTTTAAGTATTGAACACCATCAGATCTCTTAAGAGCAAACAAATTCGTGTCATCATCATAAAACCAACTGTTGTTTTCCAATACACCTCTCTTTATTCACATATCTTTCTTTCTGAGCAGGTTGTATAAGTGACTTTATGTTTAGGTCTTATTGTCTTTATGTTTTGTATGTAATTGTTTAGATTTGTCTAAGTATAATAGATGAATCAGAGTCAGTAGCCTCAGAATCAGGTAAAATAGTATCACCGGAACTCGTATCCACCACATATCCTTCAGCTTCATGAATGGGTGAGTTCACAACGTCATTATCAAAATCGTCCATATTCATACCTAAATCTTGTTCATTTTCTTGAGCAACATCTTCCTGAACTGGTTCATTAACAAGAATAGGAATTTGTTGTTGTGGAATAGGAACTTGTTGTTGTGGAATAGGAACTTGTTGTTGTGCTTGTACCTGAGCTTGAACTTGTTGTGGTTGTTGTACTTGATTCTGGACTTGTCCTTGAACTAACTCCTTAGGATGAAATCAATTATCATTAGGAGGCTCAATATAATCAGGATTGATTAAATGACCAAACAAAGGAGTCGGAACTGGAATCAAAGCAACATTTTGTTGTTTAACCTTAGTACAATCAGTAAAGATTCTTTTGGACATAGGAGTCAAGGTCAAACGTATTGGATGCTGTGGTAAATCTGGAATTAAATGGTTCAGAATCATTTGCAAGAACCTAGGGTACATAAGAAACCCTTGACCTTCTGGAGGTTTGATTTGCATGACCAACTCACGGTATATATACAAAGCAAAGTTAAACCGTTTGTTCAGGGTCAATGCAACCATTGCAGCTTGTAACGCACTCTTCAAACCATCTGTACCAGCCTTTCTTGGAGATAAACATTGGATGATTACGTGCATAAAATACCTCCATTATCCAACTAAACCACCTTTCCGTGCTTGAGTATCATTTGGTCTGCCTCTGTAGCCCATCCTCTGAAAACACCCCATAATCAGTGTTCCAGGATAAGACATAGGATCTTCATTAGCACCTCCCAATGCCAAAGCAGCACGAATAGTTTCCATTGAAATAGCTACCTATGTGTTATTCACCGTTGCACGAAGGACATGAGGTTCAACATCTATGTCTTGATGTACTGTATCCCAGAATTGTTGGATATATGGTAAGCTGATGTACGGATCTGCGGATAAGGCCACATGTAAACGTGAACGATTCAAGAAATTGATAATTCCTTGGAAATTAACAGCTTCAGACATATTTGGATCTAACAACGCCACTTGATTATGTTTGTACTCAACATGACGAGCCATATGTAAATGTATTGGACATAGAACACACATTAGTCATATAACAAACAAAAGAAAAAAAATCATAAAAAATTTCACACAAAAAAAATAAAAAAATTACAAGTCCAAACACTGTTTAGCCCTTAGGCGAACTTAATAAGTTCGCTTAGTGTTGCAAGAGATGAACATAATAAATTCGCCTAAACAAGTTCGCCTGAACAAGTTCGCCTGATCCAGTTTGTCGATACAAATTCAACAGCAGAATCCAAAATGTTTAAATCATCAAAAATTTTCATATCAAACACAGCATAAGCAACGATTCACAACAACTAAACAATATTAAGCTTCAATTTCAAGATTTAAACCCAGATAAACTTGATTTACTCAGAAAAGTGTAAGAATATAAAAAAAGACGAACACATAGTAAAAAAAAAACAATTTCCCATCGATTTAATGGATAAAAATCCATGAAATTACCTTAGATAGACTCGCAATTCAAATCCGATCAGAAATAAACACGAAAATTTCAAATCGAAAAACCCTAGTTCAAAATTTCACAAGTTCGCTAAAAACCCAGTAAGTTCGCTCCCATAGTGAAACAACTAATAAGGATAAGTTCGCCTGAACAAAATATTTATTCACACAATTAAGTTCGCTTCATTAGGCGAACTTGTTAAGTTCGCTTAACAAGCCCAGGCGAACATATTAAGTTCGCTTAAACAGAAACAAGTGAACATATTAAGTTCGCTTTAAACCTTTGCCTTGAACAATTTCTTCACTTTCAACACGTCACATTCTTGTGAACTTCCATCTGTAGCATGTATCTGATCCAATCCCGAGTCATTTTAATAAAAAAATAAAATTTTCATGGAAGATAGAAACAAAATATTTTTGGATTTTATCTGTACAAACGGAATCACATATTTTTGGTTTTTTTTTGTTGTTTTTATCTGAGCAAACTGAAACACATATTTTTGGTTTTTATATGAGCAAACTAAAACACATATTTTTGGATGAACATCATGAGCAAGAAGATCATATCAGTATATGAGCAATTCATCACACAGTCTATTATCAACTATGGGTAACCTATGATATGCACAAAAAAATAATATGAAACAATCAAACTCAATCTTCTGTAACTCGAATCTTTTTCATTTTATGTAATTTTTTCAATCAATTTGAATATTACTTGAAATGATATGCGATAAATTTCAAAGTAAACAAGATCAGGTCATGAAATGGTCAATTTTTCATTCCGAATTTGTAACACAAAGCATGAATTCTTAAGTTGTCAATATTATATAATTTGAAACTATAAGCATTTTTCTTCCAAATTCATGTGAGTTAGTACCATTTAGATGAAAAACATCGTGTACCCCACATATATGCCAACAGAAATTTAAATTTGCACTATCTTCAAGACATACACAGTTTATTGCAAAATTAGATCAATCTCCAAGATGAAATTATATCTATTAGCACAAGTATAGAATAGCAGATCCCAAAGGATATAAGAATCAGGATGATTCAGAATCAAAAGATTCTAATGAATTAGCTTTATAATGAGAATCAATAGATTCAGGTAGGAGGATCCAACTATTATCTGGATAAATTTCAATGAAATCAGAATAGATGATGTATCTAACTGATCCAAGGGTGAATATATGTTCTAACAGATGGTGTCAGAAACATATATTCTTTATCTGATAATGATCTTTTACACACACACTCAGGCATATAATGGATTCAAATCACAGATGTAATCATATCATATATAATTTTCACACTACTATTGGTTCAAAAACGCTTCTAGTCTATTGACAATTCAAGTTTCAAACTCATATTCAAATTAAAACATATTATCAAGATTAGAGCATTCAAAACACTATCATTTCTCATTTATGCGGACTTTGAAATTTAGATCAAATCAATTTACTTTAAACTACCATATATCAAAGGTCTACTATGGTCATGTGTAATGAACTATTCACTGATGTACTATAATTTCTTCTCTAACTTCAAATGATGTCAATTTTATATTTTTCATTTTGTTTTGATTTTTTTTAAATAACAATTTTTGACTGAAATTTAAAATGCAGAAATGTAATAAAGCAATAAAAGAAATTTAAAACAAAATCTCCCATAAAAAAATTGTTTTTCAAAAACTTTTATTCGGGATTGATCATACCTATCATTTTGATTAGAATTTCAAACCTGGTACGGTCAAATGCCTTGGTAAAAAGATCAGCAAAATTATCATCTGTATGTACCTTCACCAGCTCAATCAACTTTTTATCTGCACAATCACGGATAAAATGATCTAATTTCAATGTGATTTGTTTTACTGTGCTTAACAAGATTATTTGTGATAGACATTGTAGCATTATTATCAATAAACATGGGGGTTCCTGTAAAATTCAAACCGTAGTCTCTTAATTGCTGTTGGATCCACAAGATCTGTGAACAACAACTTGCAGCACCAATGTATTCTGCTTCACATGTTGAAATGGAGACCGTAGTTTGCTTTTTGCATTGCAAGGAAACTAGACGATTACCCAAGAACTGGCAACCACCTGTAGTAGATTTCCTGGTCAAACAACAACCACTAAAATCAGAATCAGTGTATGCATTGAATTCAAAGTTAGAACCATGTGAAAACCATAGTCCCAATCTTTGTGTTCCTTTCAGGTAACGAAAGATTCTCTTTACTGCAATCAAATGAGACTCTTTTGGTTTTGCTTGGAACCTGGAACAAATACACACAGCGAACATTATGTCTGGCCTTGAAGTGCTTAAGTACACGAGAGATCCAATCATTGCACGGTAGAGTCGACAATCAACTTCTTTTCCGTCCGGGTCAGAATTCAATTTATGATTGACCGGAATCGGAGTATCGTATGGGGTACAGTCCTCCATATTGAACCAGCTCAAGATGTCTTTTACATACTTGGACTGATGAATAAAGAAACCATATTCCTTCTGATTAACTTGAAGACCTAAGAAAAATGATAACTCTCCCATAGCTGACATCTCAAACTTCGATTTCATAACACTCTCAAACTCTTTGCACAATCCTTCATTTGTAGAGCCAAAAATAATATCATCTACATATATCTGCACCAGCAGATATTCTCCCCCTGCTTTCTTAATGAATAAAGTCGAGTCAATTTGGCTATGAACAAAATCATTATCCATAAGATGTGTAGATAACGTTTCATACCACGCTCGGGGAGCTTGATGAAGACCATAAAGAGCCTTATCAAGCTTGAAAAAAATTTAGACGGATTAATTGGATCTTGAAACCCTGGCGACTGACACACATAAACCTCCTCCTTGACTTTACCATATAAGAAAGCACTTTTTTCATCTAATTGAAACACCTTAAACCCTTTGTATGAAGCAAAAGCAAGAAACAACCATATAGCTTCAAGCCTAGCAACAGGAGCATAAACCTCGGTGTAATCAATTCCCTCTTGTTGATTGAAAACTTATACAACTAATCTTGCCTTATTTCTCACCACAACACCTCGATCGTCTTTCTTACATTTAAACACCCACTTTGTACCAATTGGATACACACCCTTTGGAAGATCTACAAGATTCCAAACTTTGAGTTTGTCAAACTGAGCAAGTTCTTCCTACATGGCCTCTATCCAATTGTTATCACGTAACGCCATTTCGACATTCTTTGGTTCGACCTGAGAAATAAAACAGAAATGTGATTATACATCAAGAACACCAGAATCCTTAATACCTGTATACAAGAAATGTTGTCAATAATAGAACGCGTTTGCACTCCATCTCACAAATTCCCAATGATATTTGTAATCGGATGAGCTTTGAGTTCCTTGATTGATGCAACCTCAGGAACCGGCAACACATCAACTTGAGTTGTATCAGATTGATAAGACATATCCTGATTAACTGGTATCTTCGAGTCCAGATTTGTAGGAATCTCCCCCTGAACCTGTGTCAAATTAGAAGGTTCATCAACTAACAAAGGATCAGCAGAAGAATCTTGGAAAATAACATTGTCGTCCTCACTATCAGACTCTTGTGTTCCCGAACAAGAAGCAACATTAGGATCTGGAGCAGATGTAGAGGGAACAGATGATTGTGGAACCGTAGTCGGTAGAAAACCACTATTTTGTGCATCGTGACATGAATCATATAATACATCAGCTTCCTCAGAAGAAATATCAGAAAGTAATTGAAAAGACTTGAATAAATTGTCATAATCAAAAGCGCAGTCTGGTCCAACCTCCATGTGAGGTAAAGACCGATTAGAACAGTCAATATGAAACCATTCTTCAACCTAACGAGTCTCTTTGTTATAAAACCTCTTGGTAGTAGAATTTGCAACATACCCCAGAAAGATCCCTTCAATAGCCTTAGCACTGAACTTGGTTGGGACATCTCTAACTTTCAACAGGGTGCATGGATTACCAAAAGGTAGTAAATATTCCAGATTCAGCTTTCGATTATTAAGCAACTCATAGCATGTCTTGTTATGTCGCTTAACGGTCAAAACTCTGTTCAAAACATGACACGCTGTATTCACAACCTAAGCCCAAAAAGTAACTGGAAGCTTAGAATTTGCAAGCATCGTACGTGCCGTTTCAACCAAAGTCCTGTTCTTTCGTTCAGAAACTCCATTTTGTTGAGGTACATATGGCGCACTGAACTCATGATGAATTCCCTTTTGAAGACAAAATAAACCCATCTTGCTATTTTTAAACTCGCTACCATTGTCACTCCTAATTCTTCTGACTTTCTGTTTGCACAAATTCTCAAAACCCAGGATTAATAATTGTACCAACTCTGTGGTTTCGGCTTTAGAAGCAAGGAACTTAACCCATGAAAATCTAGAGAAATCATCTGTTACAACCAGACAGTAAAATTTACCGCCAATGCTCCTGATACTAATCGGTCCAAACAAATCCATATGCAGTAGATCCAAAGGAGTCACAATAGAATTCTTTGTCTTAGATTTGTGGGACTTCTTGTGTTATTTCCCTTTCTTGCAAGGAATACAGTCATCAGGAATGGAAAATTTCATTTTCGAAACACCAAAAACCAAATCATTCTTCATGAGATAATTCATTTTCCGATAATTGATGTGAGCAAGTTTCCTGTGCCACAAAATAGAATCCGACCCAGACGCCTTGGAGAGTAAACATGTAGGAATTGAATCCGCTGTAGTAGCAACACTCATGTCTAGGACATATGTGTCATTTCTCCTTGGAGCATTCATTAGAATCCATTCGTCAGGAATAACAAAGCCCGGTTTCAAGATATAACACTCAAAATCATTGAAATGAAATGAAAATTTCTTGTCACAAACTTGAGATACACTCAAAAGATTGTGTTCAAGTTGCTCCACATAGTTCACTTTCTCAAATTTGACTTTATCGTTCTTTAAAGTACCCTGACCAGTTATGTACCCGCCTTTATTTCCAGCAAAAGCGACATAACCACCATCAATATTAATAACATCTTTCAGCAAACGAATATTCCCTGTCATATGTCGAGAACAACCACTATCCACATACCACGTATTGTTGATAGTCCTCCTTGGTTACCTCTACATAAACAAAGAAAATCAGTCAGAAATAGGAACCCAAGCCGTTGTGGTCTTGGGTCATCCAGATGGATCAAAATAAACAACTTCAAGCAATTCACAATCAACATTGTCATCAACCTTTGGAACATAAGATTCACAATTAGACCTTCTCAATGAAGACACAATATGATTAATTGGAAAAACATTATTAGAGTTATGATTATCAGATTCAGATATTTTCAAAAATTTCTTTAATTTTCTGTTACGTCTTCTTCGTTGTGGTCTAGAAAGTTTGAGCTCAGGTTGAGAATCTTTTGGAATTCCAACATGTGGAATCTCAAACTTATTTTGAAAAACAACTGGTTTAAAAATATGCTTATCATGTTTCTTAAATCCCGAAGATTTAGCAAATGATTGACAAGGCATATTCTTTACAACACTAGACGTAGGCTTTCCCTCATTTGGTCTTTTCAAAATCGTCACTACTCGTTGTTGTGAGGGAACACTCTTTAATTTGCCTTGATATAAGGATAGTGAATCAAAATATGACCAGCCTCATTACAGTGAAAGCAAACTCTTCTATCTTGATGATTTCTGATATAAGGAGTTTTTCTTGAATTTGATGACTCTTCCGATGAACATGTTTAAGAAGATTTTACTGAACAATTGACTGGCTTCTTTTGAAGAAAAACTTGTTTAGTCACCGTTGATGAATTCTTCTTCTGATGACCAGTAGCAACAATACCACTTGATTGTAACATTTTGGAAAGTTTAGGTTGATCAACTTTCGCTTCATCAGGTTCTGTTAAAATGCATCTATCACGAGTAACATTTTCACTACCTTTGGTTCATCAAGTTGCACTTCCTTAGGAATGCCTTTAACCTTTTTATCATCAAAAACTTCATCTTCAGAATCAGAATCATAGATCATATCTTCACCAGTTACTGGATTTACTTTCAACACCGTCTTTGGATCAATTTCCTCTTCATGAATAATTTCTGGTTCAACCACATAATTTGCATTGAATGGTGGAGGAACAAATCCAATTCCAGCAACCCTCTTTGTAGAATCAGCATTAGCATTAAAGTAATCCGATATCACAGATGAATTTTCAAAATTTTCCAGCTCTCTATGTAATTTGATCACTTCAGATTCTTTATCAGAAATTTCTTTGTTCTTCTGAGCGACAATTTCATTTTGCTTCTCAATCTCAGCATAAGCCATATCCAGATGATATGCGTGTTCCTTATATTTCAATCCCAAAGAGTTCAAATCTCTTTTCAAAGACTCAATTCTATCTATACACAATTTATCATTATCTTTCAATTTTTGATTAACTGAATGCATCGATTTCATATCACAAATTAAATTTGTGTTATCATCCATTACTTTTTGCATTTTATCTTTTATACTAATGCAATTAGAGCAATAAATGTGATAGACAGAATCTTTTACCTTTGAAGGATCTGACATATCTGCCATGAAGACTTCTGCAATCGGAATATTTTAAGAATCAGCACCATCAGAAGAATTTTGAGTTAATACTATATCATCTTCAGATACACCAGATGCAATATCAGACTCAACATTATGTACTTGATCATGCTCTTCATCAGCACTTGGCAAACTCTCACCATCACTTGAGCTATCATCATTAGTTGACTCTTCAGATTTTGCAGAATGAATCTCAGCTACAAAAGCTTGACTTACTGTACCAACCAAATCTTCAAGATGAATACCCCAGTCATAATTTTCATCATTCTGAGCAACCAAAGCAGATGATGCAGATGCAGATGCATGATTAGAATTTACAGAGCCAGAGGAGCCATGTGAGTGACTAAGATTGTTCTGAAAGTTATTAGGCTTCTTCTGAGAATCAAATTCAACTTTTGGTTTCACACATTATTTGGCAAAATGACCATACTCCTGACAATTATAGCAACGAACTTTGGTTTTGTCAAATCCCATACGTGAACGACTGTTAGAACCGATATACTTCCTTCCAGTCTTCTTCAAAAAATCCTTTGCTTGTCGCATCAGCATAGCCATGTTCCATTGAATGTTCATCTCTTCCAGATCAACATGATCAATTTGTCTGAAATCCTCTTCAATAACATCAGGATCATGAATCTTTCCTCCAATAAAATTTTCATAAGATGCCATAAAGGAAGAAAACATCGCTAAATAATCATCAGCAACTCTTTGATTCATATTATGTGTTCCAGATGATGAAGAAGCTGTATTTGCAGAGAAACCAGAATGACTTGGAACTCCAGAACAATGATCATTAGAAACATCTTGAGTATCACCAGAAAAGAACGCAATCCCTGCACCAGTTTTGCCAGAAATCTTAGCAAAATACATTGAAGGATCTTGAATATGCTCCATATTGGTTTCCTTCTTTTTCATATTCAAATCATGTGATTGAATCTTGCCAAGAACCTCTTCAAGAGACATAGTTTTATACTTGACTTCTCTTTTATCAAAACTGAATACACATCAAATTTAGATGGTAATGCCTCCAAAAACTTATCATTTATCTCTTTAGTCTCATAAACCACTGAAGCACTTGACAATTCACTCAGCAAATGATAGAATCTCGTTGCAAGATCATCTAAAGATTCATTTTGAAAGTGCTTGAATACTAAGAACTGCTTTTTCAGTAATTATTTTCTGCTTTTCTTAACATCCAAACTACCTTCACACCGCTTTTGTAACGCTTCCCACAATTGTTGAGAAGTCTTGAATTGTTTAAAGCTATGATAAATTTCTTTAGGAAGAGACATTGAGATACTAGCCATAACTTTCTTTTCCCTATCAAACAATAATTTTTCTTCTGTGGTTAACGCATATACCGATTTAGGAACATCATCCTTTCCCATCCAAGTATATGTCGGATGTGTATAACCTTCCAAGATTGGAATCCATAAACTTTTATCAGTAAAAGACACGAACTGATCAAACCGATCTTTCTAGTTAGAATAATCTACAAGACTTAACAATTTGGGTGGTTTCTGAGATGTACCAATCTCGTTATCGTAATTTAACATGTTAGTCACTTACACCATATTTGTCATTTTCAAAAAAAATTTCCAAGTACTCCCCTCAGGCGAAGATAATAAGTTCGCTTCAAATCCAAACAAGTGAATTTGATATCAAGCGAACTTGATAAGTTCACTTAAACAAGAAAATCCGGTAAGTTCGCCTACTGAATAAGTTCGCTTAAACTGAGAGAAGCGAACTTGATAAGTTCGCTTGCTAAGTTCGCCTGCAACAAATCTCAGCAAGTTTGCCTGCTTCAGCTGTAACAAACTCAGCAAGAACTTCAACCCAAACACGAACAAACATCACCTAAAATCATCATTTCTCACAGATTAGAAGGAATTTGAAGAAATTGGACCGTAGGATTTAGTATTTTATGAATTAGAACACTTCTATCATATTAATATCACCAGAAACCACTTCAAATCCACGAATTCAGCAGCAAAATCAACTTCAAGAACTTGAAAACTCCATGGATACAAAAACTTGTAAAAATGATCAATTTCTTGTCAAATTGTACACAAAATCGTGTCTAATAACCAAGAATCAATCACAAATCACGAGCAAACACTCTAATACCACTTGTAGGTCCACATGACTCATCTACAGATCGATCTCGTGACAGGACGTCTCGATAACACGGAGTGCGGAATCCTTCGTGTTAACGTATGTATACGAATTAACCATAGAAACATCATGTAAATAAACTTTCTCTTTATATTCCACCAAACAAAGAGTTTACAAGATACACTTGTTCGATTTCTCTCTCTTTCGCTTTGCTACAGAATAGAATCTGTAAACTCCTATTTATATACACAAACTCTGCAATAGGCGATCTTAACAAGTTCGCCTCAAATAGACTAGGCGAACTTAACAAGTTCGCCTCTAATAGGCTAGGTGAACTTAACAAGTTCGCATCTAGCAGAACTTGTTCTATCACTTATACAGAATCTATAAAATTACATAAAAAACATAAAGACAATAAGACCTAAACTATTACAAAGCTTTTGTCATACATTCTATGTCCTAACACTTCATCTCGGACTCTCAATTGGTGGTAACCAGATCTAAGATTTATCTTGGAATAGAAACTTGATCCTTGGAGTTGGTCAAAGAGATCATCTATACGAGGCAGAGGATAACGATTCTTGATTGTCAGTTTATTTAGTTCATGGTAGTCGATACACATACGAAAAGTCCCGTCCTTCTTCTTGACAAACAGAACTGGAGCTCCCCATGACGATGAGCTAAGTCGGATGAAACCTTTATCCAACAATTCTTGCAGCTGAGTAGATAGCTCTTGCAATTCACTGGGTGCTAGTCTTTAAGGTTCCTGAGCGATCGGCGCTGCTCCGGGTGCTAGATCGATTTGGAATTCAACTTGACGGTGCGGTGGCAGACCTGGCAAATCCTCGGGAAATACTTCCGGATAGTTGCAAACAATCGGAATATCATGAATCTTCTTCTCCTCCGATGGCTGCTCGGCGACGAGAGCCAGAATAGCAGTATGCCCTTTTCGAAGACATTTTTGTGCTTTCATGAAGGATATGATGCCCATGACTGCACCAACCTTTTCGCCCTGAACGGAAAGAGTTTCTCCACTCGGGAGAGGAATGTGAACGATTTTCTCACGAAAGATGATCGCGACTTGGTTTTTAGATAACCAATCCATGCCGACAATTACGTTGAAACTACCAAGTGTGACCGGCATAAGGTCGATATCAAGTTTATGACCAGCCAACTCAAGCTTACAACCCTTAAGAACGTAGGTTGCTTCAATTATTTGACCATCAGCTATTTCTATTATATACTTAGCTTCTAGCAGAGTTGGAGTTTCTTTTATCATATCACTAAGCTTCTTAGATATATAACTCCTATCAGCACCAGTGTCAAAAAGGACAGAAGCAAAGTAGTTGTTTAAGAGGAACTTACCGGTGACCACATTATGATCATATCGAGCTTCTCCGGATCCTAGCACGAAGGCTCGTCCTCTCGCACCATTCCCTCCATTATTACCATTGTTGTTGCCATTGTTGTTGTTTTGATTAGGGTTGTGATTGCCATTACCTTCCTTCTTTAACTGAGGACAACTCTTTCTAAAGTGTCCCTCCTTCCCACACTCAAATCAACCCTTTATAGACCCAGGCTGTTGAAAAGGTTGCTTGGCTTGCAACTCACCCATACAATCCTTGGCAGCATGGCCTATCTTACCACACCGCTGACAACAGTTACAAGCCCCATAATGATGGAAGTTGCATTTGTTGCACTTGGGGGATTTCCCTGCATATCCACCTTGATTTTGACCTGAAGAGGTCGTCTGATTGAAGTTCTTATCAGGCTCAAACTTACGCTGCTGCTGAGGTTGATTAAACTGGGGTCCCTTGGAGTTGGAGTGGGAGTTGGAGTTGTGATCAAAATTGCGCTTATGGTTGTCGATGGATTTAGAAACCGAACCCCTCGGGGGTAGATTCCCTTGAGTCACCGCCTAGTCGGTTAACTTGTGGGCAAGTCTGATGGTCTGTTGGATGGTAGTAAGGTTGGATGAGGTGACCATGCTATGAATCTGAGGCACTAAACCTCCAATGTACAACTCAATCCTTTTGTAATCCGGGGTCACCATGTGTGGGCACATGGGAGCGAGTAGTGTAGAGTTCAATTTCAGAACCTTCCATTTTCAGGTTCCAGAATTCCCCTTCCAGCTTCTGAATCTCATCCCAAGGACAGTACTCCTCCTTCATCATTGTCTTAAATTCCTTCCACGGGAGTGTATTAGCCATAGCTAAACCCAACATTTGGATCTGAGCGTTCCACCATGTAAGAGCCGGGCCCTCCAAAGTACCAAAAGCAAACTTGACCTGATTGGCCAGGGGACAGTTTCTCATGGCAAATACCGACTCCACTTTCTCAAACCATCGGAGTAGTCCGACAGCTCCTTCAGCTCCACTAAAGGTGTGGGGCTTACAGTTCATGAATGTCTTGAATGTGCACGCTGGTTGCTAATTCTGTTGACATGGATTTAGAAACATAACATAGGATCGAGATTATAAAGCTTGTGAAAGACGCTTTGAGAGATGAATTGACCTCACTAGTCAATGGTTTTAGTGTTTACCTGCAGCATTCTGTGCTGCTAGAGCCTCAGCAAAATTATCGTAAATTAGTGTTGCCAGCTCAGCTGCTGTCATGTTAATGGTGCCTCGGCCACCAGCACGACCTCCACGTCCTCTTCCCGACATAATACTTCACATTCACAAATACAAAACAATGAGAACTATATTGCATTTCAAACATTATTTATGTACAAGTAAGGAAATGATAACACAACATCTAATATTTCAAAACTAAATAAGTTGTAAAGCTATAAAATAAATAACTCAAAACATCAAACTTCTCATGCTTTTATTGAATGGGAACAACCTTACCTATCTAGGTTTGAAATAGAAAGAACATAAACAAAGCATAAATGAAAGGAAAGATATGATAGAATAATCATCAAACATCATCATCATCAGAGGAAATGCATGATAGAGCATCATCAATCTCGACCGGCTCCTCCTCTGGTGGCTCCCCCTTTAAGGGCTCATCCTTAAACGGCTCCTCCTCGTCGTCAGAAAGTGGGATATTCTCTGGCCAAAGTGTTGCCTGCATTTGGGCCTCCAGATGGGGCACTCTCTCCAGAATCCCTTCGGCAACATGGACCGAGGTGTCCACCCTCGTTTCTAAATGTTGAACCCTATCCACTAGATGGCTATGGACCTGATCCGTCGCTACTAGCTCAGCGGTCAAATGCTCAATCTGTCCCTTATTCTCTTCTACTTGTAACTACCATTGCAGAAAACCGGGTATCTCATCAGTAGTATCTTTCACAATTCCTAATTCCCTAATCATGAAAAATACAAAAGCCGCAAAAGCTTGTTCCATGGTACATGGCAAGCTTGGTAAAGTAGAGGATGAGGAAGTGGAACAAAAATAAGGTGATGGAACATTTCCCATCTCGATCCATCTTTGGATCATTTTAGGGTACGAATCCTAATTGCGTGATGCATCCCTTGCCCGCACGTTACTTGGCTCACCCTATTCAACAGAATTATGACTAGAACTGGTCCGACGCCTTTTAGGCTTCGGGGATGGTAGGATAGGTGCATCATGTCCTGGTGCCTTAGGTGATGGTGGTGGGGTTGACGACATGGTCCTGTAACGTAATATATAAGTGCAAAAATCCAAACGTCTATGACATATAACTAATGAGTGAGGTTATAGTCTAGTATGCAATCCTAGTTCTCTATAACCAATGTATCTGATACCAATCCGCCGCACCCCTAATTTCAACTAACGGAGTTCTACCGTTTGCGAAGTGACAAACCAGGATCTTAGTCATTAGTTATAGTGAACGACTCTATATGGGACTCAAATGAAAATATCATATCAATCAGAGTAAATGCGGAAGCGAATAAAGAAAGTAAATGCGCAAAAAAACGCGCCCAAAAAGTTCAGTCCAAACATAAATGAAAACAATCCAAATGTAATATTAAAACATAATTCAAAAGCAGGACTCCATGCATGTCCTATATGTGCACCTGTGCCTTATCTTAGCGACCTGAGAAAACATGTAAGAAAAGATGTCAACACGAGGTTGGTGAGTTCACATGTTTCAATATATAAATAATGTTTACCAGATTATTGAACATTCAATATGTATCTAAAGGTAGCTAACCTACGTTTCATGTTTAACTTAAGCGCTCGCAACCAAAGCTTACTGTTTGTTTACTTGCCTCCTGCCAGGTCTATCCACTCTGGCGATGTTCACCCGTTCGATCTCCAATCGAGTTAGCGCGACTAACGCGGGTGGGATTTGTCAAACCCAGTAGTACTATTAAACATTACCTCGCTAAGATCCATATTAACAGTTCGATGTGTGTTGAGGACTTTCAGTGATAGCGTGTTACGCTTACCTTTAACATTGATAACATATGAATACAATAATCCAAAATAGTTTGCGTCATGTTTTCTCCCTCAAGTTAAAACAGTAAAAAGGGGCCGTGAAAACTCACCTGATTGCATAGGAAGTAATCACACAAGTATGAGATCGGAATCTCAAGCGTTAGCCCGACACGGCTCACGAATGCCCTAGAATTACATCATAATTATTAGTCATAAAATAGGATATGTGACGACGATACGGGATGTTGAACGTCCTAAAATAAACGCTCTAAAGATCAACGAGTAGACGCATGTGTCCACGGGAATGAGAATTTCATAATTACTAAGTACGATAAATACGTTACACGACGAACGACAAAACTAAATAATATATATACATATATTCCTACGTTGTACCATCAAATAGCGACTTAGGAAAATAATTTAATTTAATATATTATTTTTAAACTTAGAGAATTAATAAGATCAATAAATTGTATGGAAAAAATAATAAAACTATTATTTTTATTCGAATCATAATGATGTGGATAATAATATATATAAATATATTATTTATTAGTTTGAATCGTTATACTATGATTATAAACGTGGTGAAAATAATATATAAATAAATTAATTTGAGTTCCGGGTTGAAAATAATAGAAATATATTATTTTATAAATAGGTTTTAATAAATATGGGTTACAACCCAAACCCGATCCCACGGGTGGTTTTCCGGACTAAAACATTTTTATATATACGAGTAGTAATATAGGATATTGATTTAATATTAAAATAATGATAGAAAACTGTTTTAAAAATAAAAACTGTGGGGAGACTCGAACCCAGGTCTCTCCCACACCAGCACACACTCTTAACCAGTCCCCCCCGCTAGGGTAATCACGGCTGGAATGCTTCTGAAATGGTTTTAATTTTTCCAAACCCCATCCCCTTTAATCGCGATCCGAACCCAAATCCCATCCCAATTCCATAGATTCCGACCACGATCGAACCAGAAAGTATAGGGGTTTTGCTAATCGAGTATAGGCGATTCTGTAGACTAGTTTAATTGCAAATCTAACAAGTTTAGGATCGTTTAATTACAGAAATAAGAATCTAAACCCTAGATATGAACTCAAAATCGATTTGACTAAATTCGATGTTAAATCTTGTTGAAACCATGGGGCTTTTACTCATTATAACATTTCAAATCTGACCATATACTTTAATTTCATTGAGATCGAGTTTAGAGTCAAAACCCCCAATTCCTATTATGATTAAACCCTAGGTTACGGATCGAGTATAATTCGATGATGATTGAATCAACTGATATGGGGTTTTCAAAGAGTGACAAGTTGCGAAGCTAATGGTATGGTTTAATTTGATTAAAACAGTGTTTAAGATCAAAATCCCCATATAATTTTTATGAACAAACCCTAGATCCGGATCGTGAGTAATTTGATGTTGTAAGCCCTAATTGGTATAGGGCTTTCGATCTAGGAGTAAAAGCGAAACTGAGAGAAGGTTTAATTACCAGAATGCGGTTTGAATTGAAGGTGATCGACTAAAACCGATGCCGACGATGATGAGGTTGACCTCTGGTGACTCCCACAGCTTCTCTGATTAATTGGTGTACGTAACAGTTTTAGCTTGATGCGATTTAGGTGAGTGTATGCTTAATTTGTGAAAACAATACAATAATTCGTCGGATTTGATTGATCATGTAAAGGGGTCGACGGTTATGAGATTAAAAATCATAATTCGGTTGACTACGAATCAATGACGATAATTAGAGGCTTGATGAGGGTCGGTTAACGCATTAAAGATTGAATCTGTTACGAACTTGAGTTAATGAACAGATTTGGCTTGAAATTTGAAGTCAAAACTTGCGATTTTGACTTCAAAAAGTCAACAGGAACTAAACCCTTTGATTTTGACTTTCAATAGTCAACAGATTGAGTTTAGGGACTTGGCAGGATAAGTCCCTGAAGTTTGAGATCAGGAAATGACAGAATTGGTCCTTGGGGTTTAATATTGAGTTAACTGGGTTAGGACTTAACAGGATATTTAACAGAATTGTTTAACGAAGTTTATTTGAAAAGTCGAATTGTACAAAGTGGTAAAGAAGGAAGTTATAAAACTGCTAGATGCAGGCCTCATTTATCCCATTTCTGACTCACCATGGGTCAGCCCTGTACAGGTTGTGCCCAAGAAAGGAGGAATGATAGTAGTAACAAACAAAAAAAATGAACTCATTCCTACTCGTACTGTAACTGGATGGAGGGTTTGTATCGACTACCGGAAGTTGAACGACGCCTCTAGAAAAGATCATTTTCCACTCCCATTCATCGATCAAATGTTAGAAAGACTTTCCGGCAGGATGTACTACTATATCTTAGACGGTTTTTCCGGGTACTTCCAAATTCCTATAGCCCCGGAGGATCAAGCAAAGACGACGCTCACTTGTCCATACGGAACATTTGCCTACCGACGCATGCCTTTCAGTTTATGCAATGCTCCAACAACGTTTCAATGGTGTATGATAGCCATCTTTCATGACATGATTGAAGATTCAATGGAGGGAAGATTCAATGGAGGTATTCATGGACGATTTCTCAATTTTTGGTGATTCTTTTGAACACTGTCTCCGTAACTTGGAGAAAATGTTAACAAGATACGAAGACGCCAAACTTGTTCTTAATTGGGAGAAATATCATTTCATGGTGATAGAAGGAATAGTATTGGGACACAAAATCTCGAGAGCAGGATTAGAAGTCGATCAGTCTAAGATAGATATCATCTCAAAACTTCCTCCGCCTACTTCCGAGAATTCTATTAGAAGTTTCCTAGAGCATGTCGGTTTTTACCGCCGATTCATTAAATATTTTTCAAAAATTGCATGTCCTATGACTCAACTCTTAGAAAAAAATGACACCTTCGTATTCTCTGACGAGTGCCTCAAAGCTTTCGAACTTCTTAAAGAAAAGCTCATTAATGCTCCGATCATGGCAACTCCTGATTGGACCTTACCATTTGAGTTAATGTGTGATGCAAGCGATTTCGCTGTAGGAGCCGTCTTAGGACAATGAAAGGAAAAACACTTCCATCCAATCTACTATGCAAGCAAGACATTGAACGATGCTCAAGAAAACTACACTACTACTGAAAAAGAACAGTTGGTAGTGGTTTTTTCATTTGATAAATTCCGTTCGTATCTTATTCTTTCCTAAACCATAGTCTACACAGATCATGCAGCACTGTGTTATTTGTTCAGCAAACAAGATGCTAAGCCAAGGCTGATCCGGTGGATACTCTTGTTACAAGAATTTGACATTGAAATATGCGACAAAAGTGGAGTGAAAAACGTCGCTGCTGACCATCTCTCACGTCTTGAATGTCAAACCTCAGCCGAAAACAATTTGAATGTTGATATCAATGACAGCTTCCCGCATGAATTTCTGATGAGTATAGATACAATTTGTGAAGAGTATCCGTTGGTTGCTGATTTCGCAAACTATCTCGCATACGGGGTCATTGTGAAAGGGTTAACATACCAACAGAAGAATAAATTCCTTACGGATATCAAACACTACTTCTGGGAAGACCCATACTTGTTCAGGATCGGAGCCGACCAACTTGTCCAACGATGTGTGTTCGGGGAAGAATTGTTAGGACATAGATTATGACAAAATCTTGTAATAGTTTAGATCTGTATGTCTTTATGTTATGTAAGGTTTTAGTTTTATTCTAAGTCATGTAAGTTCTGCTAGAGGCGAACTTAACAAGTTTGCCTAGCCTGAGTAGAGGCGAACTTACTAAGTTCGTCTATAGCAGAATCAAGTCTATAAATAGAGTTCACATGTTCAGTTTTTGTAATGCTTTTGAATGTTCAAGTTCTACTTCTGTAAACTCTGTGATTTGGTGAAATACAAGAAGAAGTTTATTTACATTGTGATTGTTACTGTTTCTATTGTCATCTTTTATACACAATCTTTGATATGGTTGGATTCCGCACTCCGTGTCATTGATACGTCACGTCTCGAGTACGATCTAGAGGAGAGTCATGTGGACCTGCAAGTGGTATCAGAGCCTATGCTCCTGATTTGTGATTGATTTGTGACGATTTGTGTTTGGTTTGACAAGAAATTGGTTGACTTTTTCAAATTTTCATGTTCATGGAGTTTTCAAGTTCTTGAGAGTGATTTTGTGGCTGAATTCATCAATTTGGAGGTGATTTTGAAGAAATTAATCCATTAGAAGTGTTCTAAATCACATTATACTCAATTCTACGGTTCAATTTCATCAAATTCCATCAATTCAGCAAGTTATGATGATTTTCGGAAGTTTTTGTTCATGTTTTGGTTGAAGAACTTATCTTCCTGAGTTGTTGCTGCTGAACTAGGCGAACTTATTTTTGAAATTCTGTTAGGGGGAATTTATTAGGCGAACTTATCTGAAATCTTTGATTAAGAGAACTTATCAAGTTCGCTTGGGATCAAGTTTGCTTGAGGAGGATTAGAGCGAACTTATTAAATTCGCCTGAGTGTGATCTTGGTTTTACTTGTTATTTTTTGAGAAATTGTTGATTTTAGCAAACATGGTGCAAGTTACTAATATGTTCAACTATGACAATGAGATTGGTACTTCTCAGAAACCACCAAAGTTGTTAAGTCTTGCTGATTATCCAAACTAGAAAGATCGATTTGATCAGTTTGTGTCGTTTACTGATACAAGTTTATGGATTCCTATTTTGTAAGGATATACACATCCGACATACTCATGGATGGGAATGGATGATGTTCCTAAATCAGTCTCTGCATTGACTACTGAAGAAAAACAGTTGTTTGATCGTGAAAAGAAAGTGTTGGTGAGCATTTCTATGTCACTTCCAAAGGAGATTTATCATAGTTTTAAACAATTTAAATCTTCTAAACAATTGTGGGATGCTTTGCAGAAGCGTTGTGAAGGTAGTCTAGATGTGATGAAAAGTCGGAAAGAGTTATTGAAAAAGCAATTTATGGTTTTCAAACATTTTCAAAATGAATCTCTGGATGATCTTGCAACAAGATTTTATCACTTGCCAAGTGAGTTATCAAGTGCATCAGTAGTTTATGAAACTGATGAGATCAATGATAAGTTTTTGGAGTCTTTACCATCAAAATTTGATGTGTGTTCTGTTTTGATCAAAGAGAATGTCAAGTACAAAACCGTGTCTCTTGAAGATGTTATTGGCAAAATTAAATCTCATGATTGGAATATGAAGAAAAAGGAGACAAATATGGAGCATATTCAAGATCCTGCTATGTATTTTGCAAAGACTTCTGGCAAAACTGGATCTGGTGTTGCATTTTTCTCTTGTGATGGTCAAGACAATACAACTGAAAATATATATGTAGCTTCAAGTCAAACTGGATTTTCTACAAGCACATCAACTTCACCTTCTAGATCACAAAATACAAATTCATTTCATATGAATCAAAGGGTTGCTGATGATTATTTGGCAATGTTTTCTTCTTTCATGGCATCATATGAAAACTTTATTGGAGGAAAGATTCATGATCCTGATGTTCTTGAAGAGGATTTTCATCAAATTGATCACGTTGATTTAGAGGAGATGAATATTCAATGGAATATGGCCATGCTTATGCGACAAGCAAAAGATGCTTATGCGACAAGCAAAAGACTTTCTGAAGAAGACTGGCAGGAAGTATATTGGTTCTAATAGTCGAACAAGAATGGGGTTTGATAAATCAAAGGTTCGATGTTATAATTGTCAAGAATATGGTCATTTTGCTAAGGAATGTGTGTAGTTTAAAGTTGAGTTTGATTCTCAAAAAAAGACAAATACTTTTCAGAACAATCGTTCTCAGTCACATGATTCTTCTAGATCTGGAAATTCAAATCATGCATTCACATCATCTGCTTTGGTTGCACAAAATGATGAAAATTATGATTGGGGTATTCATCTAGAAGATTTGGTTGGTGCTGTGAGTTAGGCATTAGCTGAAATTCATAATGAAATTTCTGAGGAAACAACTGATGATGATAGTTCAAGTGATGGTGAAAGTTTGAAAAGTGATGATGAAGAAAATGTTAAAGTACACAATGTTGCTTCTGAAGGTACTTATGCATCTAATATATCTGAAGATGAAAGTGTGTTGACTAAAAGATCTTCTGATGATGCTGTATCTGAAGATATTCCAATTGCTAAAGTCTTCATGGCAGATATGTCAGATCCTTCAAAGGTAAAAGACTCTATCTGTAATATTTACTGTTCTAACTGTGTCTTTGTGAAGGATAAAATGTAGAAAGTAATGGATGATAATACCAACTTGATTTGTGATATGAAATACATGCATGTGGTTAATCAAAAGTTGAAAGACAATGATAAACTGTGTATGGATAGAATTGAGTCTTTGAAAAGAGATTTAAATTCTTTGGGGTTGAAGTACAAGGAACAAGCATATCATTTGGATATGGCTTATTCTGAAATTGAGAAGAGAAATGATATTGTTGCTCAGAAAAACAAGGAGATTTTTGACAAAGAATCATAAGTGATCAACTTACATCAAAAGCTGGAGAGTTTTGGAAATTCATCAGTCTTGTTGGATTATTTTCATGACAATGCTGATCCTACAAAGAGAGTTGCTGGAGTTGGATTTGTTCCTCCACCATTTAATGGAAACTATGCAGTTGCACCAGAAATCATAAATAAAGAGAAGATTGATCCAAAGACAGTTCTAAAGGCTAATCCAGTGACCGGAGAAGAAATGGTTTATGATTCTGACAATGATGATGAAGTGTTTGATGACAACATGGTTGAAGGTGTTCCTAAAGTAGTGAAACTTGATGAACCAAAAGTGATGAAACAGGTTACAAGGGATAGATGTATTCTAACAGAACCTGATGAAGTTGTACAACCTACTATTTCCAAAGTTTTTTCTACAAGTGGTTTTGTTTCTGCTGGTCAAGGTCAGAAGACAACTTCTAAGGTGACTAGACAAGTTTATGTTCCAAAGAAGAAAGTTGAAAATGAGGTCAAATCTTCTGAAGGATATTCATCTGGGTGTTCATCAACTTCAAGAAAAAGTTCGTATGTTAGAGATCATCGAGATAAAAGAGTGTGTTTTCATTGTAATGAAGTCAGACATATTCTGATTAATTGTCCTTACAAGAATCAAGAAAAGAAGCCTATGCTTCCAGAAAAAGGCAAATAAAAAATTGTTCCCCCAAAACAAAAAGTGGTGATGATTCTGAAAAGACCTAATGTGGGAAAGCCTACATATGATGTTGTGAAGGGTGTTCCACTGAGGCAATTTGTGCATAATCCGTCATTTGCTAAATCTATGGGATTTAAGCAACATGATAAACATTTTTCTAAACCAGTGTTTGTGCATACTGGTGGTAAAAATGTTGCTAATTTTCAAGAGCATTTTGAGAATCCACATGTTGGATTCACAAAGTATTCTCAACCGGAGGTCAAACTTTCTCGACCACAATGGCAGGGACGTAACAGAAAATTAAAGAAACTTTTGGAAACATCTGAGTTTGATAATAATACTTCTAAAAATGTTTTTCAAAATAATCAACACGTGTCTTCATCGAGAAGTTCTTATTCTGTTGTACTTTATGTACCAAAGGTTGATGATAAAGTTGATTGTGAACTCATTGAAGTTGTTTATTTTGATACTTCTGGACGACCCAAGACCACTATGGCTTGGGCTCCCATTTCTAACTGATTTCTTTTGTTTATGTAGGGGCAACCAAGGAGGACTATCAAAAATACTTGGTATGTGGATAGTGGTTGTTCTCGACATATGACATGAAATATTCGTTTGCTAGAAGATGTTATTAAAATCGATGGCGGTTATGTCGCTTTTGCTGGAAATAAAGGCGGGTACATAACAGGTCAAGGTACTTTGAACAATGACAAGGTTAAATTTGAGAAGGTTAACTATGTTGAGCAACTTGAACACAATCTTCTGAGTGTATCTCAAGTATGTGATAAGAAGTTTTCATTCCATTTCAATGATATTGAATGTTATATCTTGAAGCCGGAATTTGTTATTCCTGAAGAATGGATTCTTATGAAGGCTCCAAGGAGAAATGACACATATGTTTTAGACATGAGTGTTGCAACGACAACGGATTCTATTCCGACATGTTTACTCTTGAAGGCGTCTGAATCAGATTCTATTATGTGGCACAAGAAGCTTGCTCAAATCAATTACAGGAAAATAAATTACTTGGTGAAGAATGAGTTGATTACTGGTGTTCCTAAATTGAAATTCTCTGTTCCTGATGATTGTATTCCGTGCAAGAAGGGCAAACAACACAAGAAGTCATATAAATCCAGAACAAAGAATTCTATTGTGACTCCATTGGAGCTGCTTCATATGGATTTGTTTGGATTGATTAGTATTAGAAGTATTGGAGGAAAATCATACTGTTTGGTCGTTACAGATGATTTCTCTAGATTTTCCTGGGTTAAGTTCTTAGCCTCAAAGGCTGAAACAACAGAATTGGTACAATACTTAATTGTGGGTTTAGAGAATTTATGCAAACAGAAAGTCAGAAGAATTAGGAGTGACAATGGCAGCAAGTTCAAAAATAGAAAGATGGGTTTATTTTGTTTACAAAAGGGAATTCATCATGAATTTAGTGCGCCATATGTACCTCAACAAAACGGAGTTGCTGAATGAAAGAACAGAACTTTAGTTGAAACGGCACGTACGATGCTTGCAGATTCTAAGCTCCCTGTTACTTTTTGGGCCGAGGCTGTGAATACTACATGTCATTTTTTAAATAGAGTTTTGACCGTGAAGCGACACAACAAGACATGTTATGAGTTGCTTAATAATCGGAAGCCTAATTTGGAGTATTTACTACCTTTTGGAAATCCATGTACTCTGTTGAAGGTTAGAGATGTTCCAACCAAGTTCAGTGCTAAGGCTATTGAAGGAATATTTCTGGAGTATGTTGCTAATTCTACTCTCAAGAGGGTTTATGTAGGTCCAGATTTCTCTTGAAATCACTGATTTGATCGATTACGCACACACACAGGCGGAAACTGTGTGTATGGTGGTGAGACAGATAATAGAAACAGTGTTGGTGAAGATAACAGGCTAACCACAGTTTGAATCAACACGCAAATAGTATGAAAGTGTAAGAACACAGTGAATAAACAACTGCAAATTGTATTGATTCAGGAAAAATGTGAAAGAGAAGGATCAGGGTTACAGCCGCTACTCACACCCTAAACATTCTCAAACTAAGCTATTTATAGTAGTGACAGTATCGAAACTATGTTCAATCGAAACTACTAGTTTCGATTGACCATTTACAAGTGACACAAAACTGTCGAAACTACCATCTATCGAAACTACTAGTTTCGATTGAACAGACTCAATCGAAACTAAGTAGTTTCGATGGCCCAGACTTAGAAATAAAAACTGTAAATTACATAAAACTGAAATTACATTTAATGAAATGACAGAAAGTAAACTAGTCTAAAACTGTTTAAACAAACAATAAATGACAACAGCTTATATCTCAGATATGACTCTACAATCTCCCCCTAAGCTGTTGCATTACCGTCTTCAGCTCTTCATCAAGCATCTGGTCCTTCAGTTGTCCTCGGTATAAAAGGTTTAACATGGAGAGATACAACCCGTTGGTAGGCTTTAGCATCAGCTTCATCTTCATCACTGTATGCCTGAATGTGATTCTGAAAAAGGATTTCCAGATCTTCAGGCTGAAACTTCAACAGCTCCATGGGCTCAAAGATGGTGATGTCTTCCTTGCCCTCACACTCGATCACTGCACTGCCAATAATTGGGTCGTAGTACCATTTTCTGAAAGTTTGTAGCTGGACAGGTACAGATTTTGGAATGGTGATGGTCTTGTGTGTTTGGGCAGGCTTGTATCTTAAGAACACATATGGCTTGTTAGTCTTAGGATGAAACCTAGTCTTTGAGATCTTCTTTTGAGTTTTCCTAGGCTTCATTCCTTTGAAATCATTATTGACTTGAGAATGCAGAAATTTCTCAAAGTCATAAGCCATCATGACCTTCCTAGGGTTTTGAAGTGGAAGTTTGGCTAAATCCCTGAGGTCATAGAAAGGAAGGGTTTGGAAGTCAGTCATATTTTTAGAGTGCTGAACTCCCCCTCTATATCTTCTTATGATAAAGAGCTTCCTTTCAACATCATACTTCCAGCCAATTGGAGGTCTTTTTAGTTCTTGATGCTCTGCTATCCATTCATATGTCTTAGGGGTTTCCTCCTGAATTATTTTCTTAAACCAAGACTTTCTTGAAATTGGAGGTTCAGGAGCAACCGAGGGTGAATCTTGTGCTGGACCGGATCCAGAGACTGTAGTGGTTGGTTCAGGAGTGACTGTTTTGATAAGATTAATCTGAACATCATCTTCACCCTTTTCTTCGTCAGATAAAGTTTGAATTTCATCTCCGTCTTCCGTAAAGTATCTAGTTCGCTCAGTCTCCTTTTCTTCAGTGGTCAGGATTTCTGGATAAAGATCATTATACCCAAAGTTTTTGATGTCTTCTAAAAGGGCATTCATCTCATCATCAGATGGGATGTCTTCTTCATCAAGAATCACGGTCTCTATTTCAGTGGAAGTCCCTTTCCCTCTCTTCCTTGCTTCTCTTCTCTCACTAGCTGAGGGAAGCTTTAGTTCTGTACCTTCAACTTTGACTTCAACCGTCTCTTTTGTCTTTTCAATATGCCCAGCAAATATAGTTAGTGCAGATTCTGGATTAGTTACAAGGTCAGGAGATGAGGGTTCAACCACAGATGTGGTCTCCCCCTGAGCTGTTGAAGTAGTTGGTTGTTTTTGCACAGGTTTAACCATTGAGGCTTTGAGCTGCTCCACTGCTTCAGCCAAAGCCTTGAATTCTTCATTTTGCTTTGATATTAGTTTCTGCTGTGTTTCAAGTTGAGTTTGTTGGACCTCAATTTGGGTATGTAAACCCCCAACTTCCAGCTTCAGGTCTTTAACCTCTTCCTGGACATTATGCAAATTATTTTTTAAGCCTTCAATTTCTTCATCTTTCTTTTGAATCGTATCCTGCATTTTTTTCAGTTCAAGGCTTAGAGTCTTAACTCTTGGTACAGGAGAGGCTGAATCATGAGTTGGTGATGTGGGAGTAGTATGGATGGGTGATTGTTGTGGAGATGGTTGTGGAGTGGGTTGTGGAGTAGGTTGTGGAGATGGTTGTGGAGATGGTTGTGGAGTGGCTAATAGAGAATCTGATGAGGATGACAAGTCTTCAAATCCTGTTTTGATTTTCTTAGCCTTAGGCTCTTCTTCCTCAAAATCAGAACCTGACTCAACCTGTCGTTTAGAGGAAGATGCAGGATGCATTGTTCTATCATCTGAATCAGACTTGTAGTAGTCAGATCCATAAATCCCTGCATCCAGAGTTCCACTTGATTCTACGACTTCCTCCTCAACTCCATGCATGCCAGCTTCAACATTAACTGCTGGCTCTTGAACTATCTGAATTTGTTCAACAAAAGGAGCCTCTATCACAGGCTCAATGATGGGTTGTTCTTGTTCTTGAACTTCAGGGACATTTATCTCAATATGAGCTTCATCAATAGGTGCATTACCTTGATCTTGCTCAACTTCCATTTCTTCTTCTTCAGATGATGAGTTCTCTTCTTCAAGATCAGGGTCAATGTCAGGGATAAATTCTTCTTCTTCACCAATAATATAACCAAACAGGGGAACGTCAGCTATAGCCCTGTTGGTTCTCTTGTTAGTACTTCTCATATAGCTGAGAGTCTTGGCAATCATGTGATCGAACACAAAGGTGTTCCCACCTTGTTGTAGCTCAGGATGAATATGATTGATGATAATTTGTAGAAATCTGGGATATGCCAAGAATTTCTCCTTCACGGCTCCAGTTAGATTGTCTTTTAACTGTCTGAATATGAAGCCAAAAAATTTGTAGTCTCTTCCCTTGATTATCCCCAAAATAGCTGAGCCCAGAGTGCTGTTTGCTGAATCAAACCCTCCTTTTCTGATTGATAGGCAGTTAATACACGTGCACTATATATCTCCAGTGGCTTGGTAAGGAGTTCTTGATTATCTGGCCACTCTTGAATTCATCTGGATGACCTAACCTTCTGAAGCATTCTTTAACATAGAAAATTGGGAATTCAATAGGTGCATCTGGATTATCATTAAACTGAAGCACCACTCTAATTGTAGCTTTAGAAAGTAAGACTTCTTGGTCACGCACAGTTGCTCTAATGTGCTCTATATTCTCAACTGTGATGATTTATGCAGTCTCCCAGAATTCTCTTATAGTTGTCTCAAACACTGGCAGATTATTGCTGATGGCAAAGCTAATGTTGGAGTTTGCCAGGAAGTTTAGTACAGGAATGAACTCTGCAGCCTTAGGATAATTGGCATTGAGGAATGCACAGACATTGTGTCTTTTTACAAATAAGAGATCCATACCTGTAAAGTTTATCAATTTTACACAATAAGTAAGATTTCTGAAAATACTGAATCGAAACAAGATATATCAACACTTAGAAAAAATTTGAAATCCTAACTATCAAAACAACTAGTTTCGATTGAGATCAACACAGTCGAAACAACTAGTTTCGATGGAGATCAACAGTGTCGAAACAACTAGTTTCGATGGAGATCAATCACTGTCGAAACAACTAGTTTCGATGGAGATCAAAACTGTCGAAACAACTAGTTTCGATGGAGATCAAAACTGTCGAAACAACTAGTTTCGATGGAGATGAACTTATCGAAACTATCTAGTTTCGATCAGAGATACTAGGGCAAGTTTGGGTGTCGAAACTAGTAGTTTCAATTGAAAATTTTTAAGATAATTTTGAAAGTGTTGAACCCCTTTATCGAAACTACTTGGTTTTGAAACCCAAACCCCTCTGATTCGTTATACTCAGACTTAATATAAATAATTTTAAAAGAAAGGTTTAGAGTAGCCTGTAAGTGACGGAACTTCATCTTACCGAATGTGAGATGTTATCTGCAGGAATACACAATAATCGTGAGTTCTAAGATGATTAAAATGTATGCAAACACAAAGAAGCACACAAATGACTGTTATTATGAAGATTTAGTCGAACAAATTTTAAATTTTGAAACCCTGGGTCTGCCGTTTTGCAAAAATCATCAAAAAGAGGTAGTGAGACGTTACCTGATGATGGAGACGATAGAGACAACAGGGAAAATCAGTTGATATCTTGCAACCCAGACCGACGATTTGAGAGATTGTGTGAATGACGGAGAAGGCGAAAAGGTTTTGAAAAAATACGAGTAAGAATCAGTATGACGGGAGGGGTTGCTTATGAAGGTTTTTAATTCTCGTGAGACAAAAGACAAAATTGCCCCTGTCGAAACAACTAGTTTCGATAGGACAAACTAGTTTCGATATGTACAAAGTAGTTTCGATAGGTTAAAGTAGTTTCGATAGGTCAAGGTAGTTTCGATATGCCCAAAGTAGTTTCGATAGTTCAAATTAGTTTTGATATGTACAACTAGTTCCGATAGTTCAAAGTAGTTTCGATATGTACAACTAGTTTCGATAGTTCAAAGTAGTTTCGATATGTACAACTAGTTTCGATAGTTCAAAGTAGTTTCGATATGTACAACTAGTTTCGATAGTTCAAAGTAGTTTCGATATGTACAACTAGTTTCGATATTTAATAAATAAAATTATACACAAGATATTTACACTTTTCTTCTTGAAAAAGATCCAACATGAGATCAGATCTGGTCAGTCTCTTGAAACACTTCCTTTTGCAATTCACTACTGTGAATCCCTGAAGATAGCTGATATTTGTGCAAAGTAAACCCGAACATTTGTTTGTACAAAGATTTCATGTGATTAGAAGGTACCATTTAAGCAACATACAAGGTGTACCCCACATATTAAAATAAAATGATTTTGAAAAACCTATCAATCCTCAAGAAGTACCAATCTTCATCCTATCATCTCTTTCTGATTAACCAAGGTACCGTCTTAGTAATGTCAAAGTACCACCAAAATAAAATAAGATATCCAAGTGGATTAAAATAAAAAAATATCCAAGTAGATATTAAAAAGGTACGAGCATTCTAGATCTTTGCGTAAGCAAAACAGAAGAAGTCGTAAAATTATCCAAGCGGATAGAAAAATGTTGAGCACCCGAGATCTTTGCGTAAGCAAAACAGACGGGGTCAAATCATCCAAGTGGATGGGAAAAGGATGAGCACCAGAGATCTTTGCGTAAGCAAAATATACAGGGTCATCGGTGGTAAATATCGTTATATTGACGGTCACTTGGCGTATGAATAGGAAACCAATACGTAAGCCTGTATCTGATTGAATCGGTTTTCTTAGATATAAAAATGGGTTAGATGTTTCAATAATGGATTCAAACACACAAGTATGAGATATATATTAGGTTTTCACACTACTTACAAGTTTTAACCATATTTCGGGCCTACCAGCTATACCTCAGTAAACACCATCGCTGTTGGTCTATTCCATGTCCAAGAGATGAGATCAGACACTATCATTTCTCAAAGGTCAGATTCAATTTTTTTATTTTTTATTTTTGCAACTTGTAAGATTATATACACAGCAATTCTTTTCAATATTAAAATATTATATTTCTCCCCCAAAAAATTTACGTGGATACTGTTCAAAAAAATAAAAAAAATAAAATAAAATCTTTTTGGAATTTTCTTAGACAGTTTAAACAGAATTAATAATAATAAAAAATAGAGAAAATTATTTACACAAATTTACTGAAAGTTGATCATTCCAAGCATTTCCACCAGTTGGGCAAATCTGGTAGAGTCAAAAGCCTTTGTGAAGATGTCTGCGGTTTGTTTATTAGTTTTGACTTCAACAATTCGAATATGCTTCTTTTCAACACAGTCACGAATAAAATGATGTTTAATTTCAATGTGTTTGGTTTTGGAATGCTGAACGGGGTTTTTGGTGATATGGGGAACGGCAGTGTTGTCACACAGAATGGGTGTCTCATGGAATGTGATCCCATAGTCAAGCATCTGATGGTGTATCCATCTGACTTGGGAACAACAGAGGGCTGCGACAATGTATTCGGCTTCGGCGGTGGATTGGGAAACGGTGGATTGTTTCTTACATTGCCATGAGACAAGGCGGTTGCCAAGGAATTGACAACCTCCAGAAGTGGATTTTCGGTCTAAGTTGCAACCCCCGTAATCTGAATCTGAATAAGCCACAAGATCAAACAAGTCAGTTTTAGGATACCACAGACCCAATTTTGGCTTATACCTTAAGTATCTTAAAATACGTTTAACAGCAAATAAATGAGAGAGTTTAGGATTAGCCTGAAAACGTGCACACAAGCACACTGCAAACATGATGTCGGGTCTGCTGGCCATGAGATACATGAGAGATCCTATCATGGAGTGATATAGATGCAGATCAACGCTTTTCCCATCCATATCAGGAGTCAAACAATGTCGAACTTCCACATGAGTTTTTACTGGATGGAAATCAGCCATTTTGAACTTGGTCAAGATTTCTTTGACGTATTTTTCTTGATGGATAAGGATTCCTGACTCAGACTGATCAACTTGTAGTCCCAAAAAGAACTTCATTTCCCCCATGGAGCTCATCTCAAACTTAGATCGCATCACTTCTTCAAATTCTTTGCAGAGACGGGGATTTGTAGATCCAAAAATGATATCATCCACATAAATTTGCACCATGATTGTATCCTTTTCCTCCTTCCGTTTGAACAAGGTTTGGTCAATTGCTCCTCGTGTGAAACCATTCTCAAGCAGATGCTTTGATAAAGTTTCATACCACGCACGAGGTGCTTGGTGAAGACCGTACAATGCTTTGTCTAACTTGTAAACACGGTCCCGAAAATTAGGATCAATGAAACCCGGCGGCTGCTTGACATATACTTCTTCTTGAACTTTGCCATACAAAAATGCGCTTTTGACATCCATTTGATGGATGATGAAGTCCATGTAGGCTGCATAGGCGAGAAACATTCTGATGGCTTCCAAACGAGCCACTGGTGCAAAGACTTCCTCATAGTCAATCCCTTCTTCTTGATAGAAACCTTGAACCACCAGACGAGCTTTATTTCGAATCACAGTGCCGCCTTCATCCTTTTTGTTGCGAAAGACCCAACGAGTACCGATTGGAACTTTGTTCTTGGGTAGATCCACCAAATTCCACACATGTAGCTTTGAGAATTGCTGTAGCTCTTCCTGCATTGCTTCCACCCAGCTGTTTTCCAGTAGAGCTACTTTAATGTTCTTTGGTTCAGTTTGAGAGATGAAGCAAGAAAACATGCTATTTTCAAATGCTTCACAGGCACTTCGGGTACTAACACCCACATTGAGTGGTCCAATGATGTTATTGGTGGGATGAATCTTGGGAATTCGCAGTTGAGGAACTGCATCTTCTTCCACGACTTCTTCCAAATTGGTAAGATTTTCAGCAGGAGGATCGGCAATATCATTAATAGGATCTTCAGCAGGTGATTGTGGTACAACATCTACTATTGGAATGGAGTTGTCTTCAATAGTTTCACTTGTTGCACCAGAACCAGAAGACTCCATATTAGATTCAGCATTAGCAACCACAGGAACTTCAACCTGAGCAGATGAAGAAGAGCCTTGATCATTTATGTTCCCTAGATTGTTCACAGAGAAGTAAGGATTAGCATGAGTTGATTCAATAGAGAAATCAGGAAGATTAAATGACTTAAAAACTGAATCGACGTCAAAGAGCCAATTGGGACCGTCTCCTGCGTCCGTATGATTGTTTTCATGCCAATTGATATCAATGGACTCCATCACTATCCTTTTCTTCTTATGGTAGACACGAAAAGCACGTTGATTGGATGAGTAACCAACAAAATAGCATTCATCAGCTTTGGCTTCAAACTTGTTGAGCTGATCTGAAGTGTTCAACATTGTGCACACACACCCAAATTTCCTGAAGAAATCAATAACTGGCTTGCGCTTGTACATGATCTCATAAGGTGTTTTGTTGCAACTTTTAGTGATAAGAACCCGATTTTGCACAAAACATGCAGTGTTGACCGCCTCAGCCCAGAAAGTCACGGGAAGCTTAGAGTCAACAATCATAGTTCGTGCAGCTTCAATTAAAGTGCGGTTTCTTCTTTCAGCTACACCGTTTTGTTGAGGAGTACGAGGTGCACTGAATTGTCGAGAAATTCCTTTGCTTTCACAGAAGGAATCAATAGTTGCATTTTTGAATTCTGTTCCATTATCACTGCGGATAGTCTTCACACTTATATTGAAGAGGTTCTCAATTTGAAGCAGATAGGTTTTTAAAATCTCTGGCGTCTCATCTTTTGTGGCTAAGAAAAACACCCAAGTGAATCGAGAAAAATCATCTGTTACCACCAGACAGTATGACTTTCGTCCAAGACTCATGACACTCACTGGACCAAAAAGATCCATGTGAAGCAATTGGAGAGGAGAGTCAATGGAATTGGTGGTTTTAGACTTATGTGAAGATTTGTGCTGTTTTCCTTTGGAACATGACATACAGTGTTCCATAGGAGTGAAATCTTTGAGAGGTAATCCAGTGACTAGGTTGCCTCGAACCAGTCGATTCATTGTTTTGAAATTTACATGTCCCAACCTCTTATGCCACAGGAAAGATTCATCTTCAGAAGCTTTTGAGAGAAAACACGATTCAATGCCCGATGGGTTGTTTATATCCAAGCTATATGTGTTGTATCTTCTGGGAGCACGCATGATGTAGAACCAAAGACTGATTGCTACCAAATTATTCTAAGTACAAATGTTGCTGATAGGCTTATCAGCAGCATTCAACACATGTCGCTGCTGATAGGCTTATCAGCAGCATTCAACACTTGTTGCTGCTGATAGGCTTATCAGCAGCGTTCATCACAAGTTGCTACTGATAGGCTTATCAGCAGCATTATTCTCATTCTTGCTGCTGATAGCTATGTTCCTTGAAGACAAATCGTTGCAGCTGACTATCCATGCCAAGCGTCACTGACAACTTTCTGCAAAAGCAACTGACACACTCAAAGCAGAAGGAACCTCAATGGCACAACCAATGAAACTAAGCAATGCTCTTCTCCAGACATGCAAGCAATGATGCATAAAGAAGACGCTTCAATAAAGTTAGCTAGTTTAGCTTTATCGTGTATTGTTAGTTTTTGTATAAAAGATCAACGGTCTGTGTTCGATCTGATCCTTAGAATCAAGGGTCTGTCTTGATTCTAAGTTAGTATAAATACTGTGTAAACACTTCATTGTAAGTGTGCTTCTTAAAAGAGTTTTCATTTGTAATCGTTTATTCACTAAGCTTAATACAACAGTGTTCTTATCAGTATTCTTTCTGTCTGTTCGATTACATCTGTGTAGTTGTTATTGTTTCCGCCAATTTCAACTAAGAATATAACCATCTTGTAATTTCACGATCCTACAAGTGGTATCAGAGCTTTGGCTCAGATTAAACAAACTCACACTTGTTTAATCACTTCTGGTTCTATTCTAAACTCTCTGATCAAGTCACCCAAAATCTCAAAACAAAAATGGCACAAAGCAACGGTTTTGAAGACATCGGCAGTATCAACCGACCACCAAGGTTGGTATCTGTAGAAGACTACGACATGTGGAAAAATCGCATGGAAAGCTTCTTCTGTTATCAGGAGTACGGAATGTGGAAATCCATCAGGGATGGACCATACACTCCCATGGTGGCATCTGTTGACTATGGAGAACCAACAGTTCCAAAGGATCCCTCTAAATATTCAGAAGAGGATATCAAGAAGATGGAGGTGGACTTCAAGGCACTAGGAGCCATCCAAATGTGCCTTCCAAATGAAGTTTTTCATAACTTCAGAAGTTACAAAACTGCAAAGGAGCTGTGGGAGGCCCTCGAAAAGATGTTTGCTGGATGTGAGGAAATCAAGGAAAACAGAAGAGACATCCTCAAGCAGCAGTACGAAAACTTCGTCCGGAAGGAAGGTGAGTCTCTAACTGTTTTATATAACAGATATACTTATCTTGTAGGTGAGTTGCAGTGCTCAAAAGTGAAGCTGGAGAATGAAGACATTCTTAAAAAATTCATCAGATCTCTACCTAGTTGCTGGACACTCTACACAGTGTCCATCAGAAGAACTGAGAATCTGAAGACTCTTCAGATGACTGAGCTATTTGGTACGCTCAAAACCTATGAATTAGAAATGATTCAGGCCAAAGAAAGGAGCTCAAGCTACCAAACAGCCTCCACATCCAACACTACTTCATCTGCTTTTCACTCTGAGCACTCAGGCCCCAGTACTAGCAACTACTATCCTCCCATAGTCACACATCCTCAAACACCTACCACTAAAACAAACACATCACCATTTCTTCTTGAAGCTCCTTCTCAAGCCTCAACCACTGCTGCTTTTGTTTCTGAAAACTCAAGCAACATGTACTTTATCAAGGAGGATCTTGAGTGCTTCCATCCAGATGATCTGGAAGAAATGGATATACATCACTCATTTGCAATGCTCTCCATAAGAGCAAAATGGTTTTACTCCAGATCGGAAGACCCTTTCCAAGCAACAGCTCAAACACGAGAGTTGGCTTGGATAAAAGTAAGTTGAAGTGTTACAACTGTAACCAACTGGGTCACTTTGCTAGAGAATGCAAAGCACCTAGAGCAAACCCAGCAGCTCACCAAGCCCAACCAAGACACCAACAGCAACAAGCTACTCCTCCAGCTCAAACTGCAGCTTGTGCAGCTGTTGGAACATCTGACTTTGACTGGAGCTTTCAGTATGAAGATCTGCCTACTAA
Organism: Smallanthus sonchifolius; assembly: GCA_023525975.1. NCBI lineage: Eukaryota > Viridiplantae > Streptophyta > Magnoliopsida > Asterales > Asteraceae > Smallanthus > Smallanthus sonchifolius. Next base: position 27,981,336 of record CM042043.1, read on the forward strand.
CAACCAAGCTCTTATGGCAGACACAACTGAGATACCACCACAGGTATATGAACATCTATGTTCCCAAGCCTGCATTGATAAGGTTTTAGGCTACAGAAAGCATAATCAAAACCTAATAGATCAAAATGAAGAGTTTCATCAAATGAAATATGAATTCAAAAGGGTCGAAGATTGTTACAAAGAAAAAATTAACTGTCTAAAGAAAGAGATTTCATCATTAAAACATGAACAAACCAATCTTGAAACTCAGATTGATGATCTACTGGCCAGATTAAAAGCTACCAGAGCAGAATTGGCAGAACAAAAGGTTCATGTAGACAAATATGAATTTGCATCCAAAAAGCTGTAAAGACTTTTGGATGCTCAAATTCATGATAAGGTAAAAACTGGTGTAGGGTATCATGCTGAACAATATCAAGCCGTTGCACCTCCTGCTGACTACGTGACCATTCATGAACCAATCTTCAATTTGTCAAATCTTGATATGGCCAACATAAATCTTGATCCTTCTAAGGATGAACCATTGGTACAAGAATGCACCACCTTATCAGAGTCTGATTCAACTTACTCAGACTCCACTAAAACAAGTGAAACTTCATCTCCTCCTGCCCCTCAAGTCACTCTGACTAAAGATGAAGTCCATTCAGCACAAGTACCAGCCATTTCAGTACCAGTTCCTACACCATTCAAACAAATCAAAATTAGCTATCCTCCAGAAGGTAGGAAGCTAAATACTGAAAAGGGACAGTCCTCATCTTCAGTCCAGCCAAGGAAGGTGTTTGACATATGTCATGCGCCTGGAGAAAGGGTTCCATATGTTCAAAAGACATTGGAAGAAGCTACTTTTGAGCACAACAAAGCTCACCCTTGGAATTTCAAAGACCTTTTCAAAAGAAAGGATTATGTGCATCTTTCAAGGGATAAACTGGCAAAATCATGTTTTGTCTGTGGGAAATATAACCACACTGCCAGCACCTGCTTCTACTACCTTCAGCAGCAAAGAAATCTCAAGCAACATGCCTTTGAGAAGACAAAGTAGAACAAACAGGTAAGAAGTTTTGAAGCTAAGACAACTCAATTCAGAAAATCTCTTTCCCCACCAAGGGAACAGTTGTCAAAACCTAAACAATCTTACATCATCTGTGGAGAATCAGACCACTTTGCTGCAAATTGTAAGTTTAATCCTTTCAATCAGATTCTTCTTCCAACACCAGTTATACAAAAGCCTATCAGTGAGGGGAGGAAGGATAGGCATACGTCTGTTCCTAAGCCATCAGCAGTCAAAATAACTGCTGCTGATCGAGTAAAGCCCAAGGAACAAAAGGGAAAGCCTTCAGCAGCAACAAAATCTGCTGCTGCTCAAGTAAAACGATCAGCAGTATCAAAATCTGCTGCTGATAAGCCAAATACAAAGTCTGCTGCTGAAAAGGCAAAAAGAGCTGGAAGACCATCAACTCAACAATGGTAGGCAAAGAAACCACCAAGCTTCATCATCGGTTCAGTTGAGTGCATCTATCCTTTACTGTAAATATGCCTGTCTTTTGATGTAAATAAAAGTTATAAGTCAGCAGCATTTTTGCCCCTCAGCTGCTGACAGGTTTAATATTCAGCAGCAAAGGATTTGCCACTGACTACCTTAAGTTATCAGCAGGAACAAGTTTCCTGCGGATAGCTTTAAGGCCATCAGCAGCAACATCCCTGCTGCAGATCATTGCATCTATCAGTAGCAATTAAGTTTGCTGCTGACAGACTTAACCTTCCGCAGCAACCAAAGTTGCTGCGGACAGGCTTACTCATCTACAGCAACCAAGTTTGCTGCTGATGGGCAAACTTAAGTCCAAAATTAACTTTTACCCGCTGTAAAAGAAAATAACGTCAGTCTTTACCATGACTGCCTCGGTGTATTACAGCTGTAACAATGAAAAGTAAATAAGGTTGTACTGTACAAGTCATTCTTCTTTTTCTCTCATCTGCCGTTATAAGAACAAATCAAATTTTCCTTACCACCTCTTCACATTCAATTCAACCCTAACCAACTATCACTTTCACCCTAAGTCCCCACCACATTCAAAGCTCTCCATATTCTTCATACTCTCAAGTCTCCACCATATTCAAATCATCCCTCCAAAATCAAACGGCTATGGCAGATATCAACAACCCAGATGATAAGTTCTCTACATACCATAACCTAACAGCATACCTTACCAAAGGAAAGAAATCCGATGGTTTTGACGATATGATCGATTTCTTATGTCGATCAAAGATCTACTTTGCACTCACCACCAACCCTACCATATATATCCCTCATATGGAGGATTTCTGGAGTACCGCCGTCTACTCAACCGAATAGGGGATTCCCCAAATCAAAGACAAAGTAGACGGCAAGAATATCACCATCTTGGAAGCTACACTCAGAAAACATCTTCAGCTTCAAGATGAGGGAGCAGCCATCTCATACTCGAAGGACGAATACATGAGGACCTTTGTCTCCATTGGATACACTGGAAATCAAACCGAGTACACGATCGAGAAGGCGCTGATGGGCCCTCCATGGAAGTATCTCTGCCACACTCTTCTCCAATGCATATCTCAGAAGAGGAGTGGATGGCATCAGGTGAGCTCTGCACTGGCCTCCGCCTTCCATGGTATGGTCACTAACCAAGGCTTCAACTTTGCACATCTCATTTTTGAGGGTTTGCGATACAACCTTCAAGAGGGTGCAAAGCAGCAATTTTTCATGTATCCAAGATTTCTGCAGGAATTTTTCAATCAAGAACTAAAAGATCTTTCAAAACCTGCAAGAATCTACATCATGTTGGGTCATAAAAATAACATTTTTCAAAGCATGAGGACTGTTTCCAAAAAGTTCTCAGGGGTCAATGTTCCATTGTTATCTACAATGCTGAACGTCCAAAGTACCCCGGGTGACAGTTCAGCAATCCCGGCTGATACTGATCCCACACCCTCCACCTCACATCCTGAACAACAATCTGCATCCACCGTTCGAACCCCTGTGCATACTACTAAGGATGCACAGGTACAAAAATTACTTACACCTCTTTTGGATGTTATTGTTCAACCGGAACACAGGGCCCCGGTTGCAACAACATATACTAGAAAAAGGGGCAAGAGAACTCCTTCTTCTCTTGCCTCCAAGGCCCAAACCCAACCTAACAGCCCTCACTCAGAATCACAACATTCTGGTGAGAATATCATAAGGGAAAGCCACATTATTAGGTAGACTCCTTCGGATGTCTCTCTATTAGGATCAGGATCACTTCCCGGATCCATAGAACAGCCCCCTGAGCACTTCCTTTCTCTTCTGAACTTAAGTGTTGAGGAACCTAATCAAGATGATGTACCTTCACCAACTACCACTATCTCGGAGGTACTGATTGATCTTGCTTCCAACACACCCAACGCAAGTTCATCTACCCTGAAGGTCCACTCTCGGACTTATGAAAGAGTGGATGTGGAAGAGGCTGTCACTACTGCTGGTCCATCAAATGACCAGGAGGACAGTAGTGTTGATGCACTTTCCTGTGACAACACTCTGGATAGAGTCTAGGTTTGTATGTCTAATGTCTGTATTTTGTCTTTGTATGTAAGAGTCATTATGTAATAGTTTATCGAGTTGTATTTACGTTTACATAATGTGTTGTTGATTTCTTCCAAGTGTTGTGCGCACTTGTATGTGCGCAGGAGAAAGCTCCTGCGTACTTAGCAAGTACGCGGGAAGACCTATGCGTACTTGTTAAGTACGCAGGAGTAATTGGTCCTGCGCACTTACTAAGTGCGCAGGCATCAGGTCAGTATAAATAGGATAGGTTCACAGAAGCTAAGTACGCAGAACCATTTGTTCAGACGAACTCAGTTTTGCTAAGTACGCAGCTTGTATTCTCTCTGTAACCGTCGAGTGTTTACAATACAAAGAACGATTATTGTGACTCTTGTGTTCGGTTTACTTTGTTCAGTTAGACTCTCCACCTAGTCACGGGTATTCCGCACCCAGTCCGACTAGTAGACCACTTGCATGTGACGATCCACCACACCCGAGGGACCTACAAGTGGTATCAGAGCATTGCTCTTGAATTCGAGTGTTGTAAGTGAGTTTGGAGACGTTTTTATTGAGTTTTACAAGCAAAGAGAGGTTATTTTGTTGATTTTTGTGATAAAAAAAGGGGTAGCTCTTGAGCACTTTTTTTTGAAGCAAAAATCTCTCAAAAAAACCGATTTTTGTTGTGTATTTGTGTGTTTTGAGCATCATAGGTTGGTTAGAAACTTGTTTCTGACCCTTTGACTCATTTGCATTGATCATCAGACCATTTTTTACCAACTCCGGCGAGTTTCAGGTCACCGGAAAAGTTTGGTGAGAGTTGCTGAAAAGGTGTCCTGCGTACTTACCATTTTTGGCAAAAAGTACAGTTTTCTGCGAACTTGCTAAATACGCAAGAGTTATCTCCTGCGTACTTACAAGTGCGCAAGACTGAACTGCGAACTTAAGACTTATCCTGCGTACTTAACAATTTACTCCTGCGTACTTACAAGTACGCAAGGGCAAATATTAAATACGCAAGACCATTCATAAGTGCGCAAGGCCAATCCTAAGTGCGCAATAGCTACTGACTTTTCTGATTTTTGACCAAGTGTTTACCATGTCAAACCTTCAGAACCTTAGTAGTATGTTAAATTATGATAATGAAATCGGTACTCCACAGAAACCTCCCAAGTTGCTCAATGTAAACGATTATTCCAATTGGAAAGCCCGCTTTGAGCACTATATTTCATACACCGATTCATCGTTATGGATACCTATTCTTGAGGGATATAAGCATCCAACCCACTTGTATCTTGATGAAAACGTACCTAAGCCTATCTCTAAGCTGGATGCAGAAGAAAAGAAAATTTATGATCGAGAGAAGAAGGCATTGGGTTCAATCACTATGTCATTAACTCGGGATTTGTTCCACAGTTTCCGAGGATATGAATCTTCTAAGGATCTTTGGAAAGCTTTACAGAAAAGATTCGAAGGAAATAGTGACATCAAGAAAAGCAAGAGGGATCTGCTCCGGAAGCAATACGAGTGCTTCAGATTTATAGAAAATGAATCTTTAGATGATCTTATCTCTAGATTCTATCACCTACAAACGGAGTTGAAATCGTTTGAGCTTAAATATCCAGAAGAGGAAATGGTGGAAAAGTTTTTGGATGCTCTGCCACCGAGATATGAGATGTATACAACCCTGATGAGGGAAAGTTCAAAGTTCTACGAGATGACAGTAGATGAGGCAGTCGGTAAGATTCAGGTTCATAACATGAATCTTATAAAAAGGGAGAATTCTGGAAGACCTCAGATACAGGACCCTTCCATGTATCACGGGACGACTTCCACGTCAATGTCTTCCGGCTCTGGGATTGCACTCTTTACTGGGAAATCCATTGAAGAAGACCACTCTAATGGTTGTGGTGGTCATGCATGTTATGCATCAGGATCAGGGTTTGGATCTCATCAACAAAATCAACAAAACTCAAAGACTCCTCAGAATACGTGCTCAGCCAACCAGTCAGCTATTGCCAAGATAGCTGAAGATCATGTAGCACTATTCTCATCTTGCATGCTGGCATATGAGAATTTCATTGGTGGAAAGCTAACGGATCCTGAGACTATTGAAGAGGACTTCAATCAAGTGGATCCTGATGATATTGAAGACATGGATATTCAGTGGAATATGGCCATGTTACTGAGGAGGGCCAAGCGTTTCCTGAACAGAACAGGAAGAAAGTATATTGGCGGGCATTCTAATGCCAAGGTTGGATTTGACAAATCCAAGGCCAAGTGCTACAAGTGTCAAAACTATGGACACTTTGCTCGTGAATGTCAAAAGGACAGAGCACCTGCCTCTGGCTTTACCAGACCTAGCCAGGGAAACAGCCATGGCCAAAACAACCAAAGTCACCACAATCATACCCAAAGTAATCAGTCCAATGCACTGGTCGCACAGAATGACGAAAATTTTGATTGGGGTGTGCATCTAGAAGACGCCATCATTGCTCAAGCACAGGTTGGTCTCATGGCAGAAATCATGGAGCTGATGGAGGCCGAGAGGAAGGAGGCCGAGAGGAAGGAAGCTGAAGAAGAGGAATCTTCTGAATCTGAAGGAGAGGAATCTTCTGAATCTGAAGAAGAGGAAGCTTCTGTAGCTGATGAAAAGGAGTCTACCACTGCTGTCGCTCTCATGGAAATTGGAGAAGGACAAAGTTCATCATCTGAGGTAGATTCTAACCCTTTCTCTATTGTTTCTTGTTCTAAATGTCTAGGGCTAAAAAATGAAATTTCTGATCTCCAAGACATAATCGGACCCCTAAAGTTGGCAGCTAAAAATTACAAAATGAATGAATCACGTTTTAAAGAATCAGTTGAAATGCTACAGAACGAAAAACAAGACTATTCTTTAAAAATAAGCGACCAACAGGTTCATTTGGACATTACGTATAGGGCTTTGGAAAAGAAGAACAATGAAATTAACAAACTGCAAAATGAGATCTTGCAGCTCAAATGCACTAACGAGAAATTGAAAAACTCTCGCTTCGTGGTGGAACACTACGAATCCGTGGTGAGAAAAATGAATGGCCTAGGACTTGGTACCAATGCCATTCCTCCACCAATAAGTGGGCAGTTTGTCAATAGCTTGATAGACATTGATCTCACTTGTCTAGATGAGCCCTCTGATAAGGATGATTCCCCTAAAAAGGATGAATCCTCAAGTAAGGCTAACTCCACATCTAGTGAGGAGTATGTTACTGCTTCTGAGGATGGGTCGGTTAACACTTGCCCTGAAGGAGTAGTATCTGAGGAGTTGTTGACTGAACAAAAAGTCCAGATAAACATTATCACTAATGGTGATAATTGCATTTTAACTGAACCTGATATCATTGAAACAAATGATAAACTTAAGGGAATGCTTTACGGGGGTTTTAAAAATATTAACCAAGCTAAGAAAGAGGCTTTTTCATCTCATTATGGGCTGGGTTACAAAGAGAATTTGCAAAAGTATTATACCCCCAAACATCAAACTGTAAAAGTTCAAACTTCTGTTCATAAACCAACTCTTCCTTCTCACAATGGTGAGTTTTCTATGGCCAGAACTAAAGAGCCTTACATGAGAACTTATGTTGACAAGAGGAATTGCTTTCACTGTGGCTTGGTTGGTCACATTGTTGTGAACTGTCCTTCTAAGAACCCAGGGAAACGGCATGTTGTTTCATGACCAGCTGTTATCCCTAAGTCGCCAGTAGTGAAAGCTCCTATTAGACCAAAGCAAAATGTGGTGAAACCACCAGTGCAACCGATAGCTAAGCCAAAGATCAAATCTGAGGCCAAGCCATCTGTTGTAAGAAAGGTAAAGCAACCTGCTGTACCTCGTGTGTCTACATCTGGTAGTACACGCACTGGTGAGAAACCTGTGGCTAGACTCTCTAAGCCACAGAGAAGAAGAAGGAATAAGAGGTTGAGAAAGCTGGAACAGCTGACTAAAGCTCAATCAGGTGAAGCTTCCACAAGTTCACCGGCTGTGATTGAACCAAAGTCTCCTGTTCTGGTTAAGATTCAAAAGAGATCCTGGAACAAGAAAGTTAAAGATTCTCAATCTCCTGTTCCCAATTCCTCCAAAGATTCACCAATTTTGGACAGTCATCATGACTGTGAGTTGAAAGAAGTAGTTTATTTTGAGAAGGATGGACGACCCAAGACCACAATGGCTTGGGTCTCCAAATCTAACTAATTCTTTTGTTACTCGTGCAGGGACGTCCGAAGGGTACTATCTCTAACCGCTGGTATGTAGATAGTGGATGCTCCCGGCACATGACAGGAAACATGGCCTTGCTTCAAGACGTTAAACTATTTAGAGGCGGCTATGTGGCCTTTGCCGGAGAAAAAGGCGGCAGTATCACGTGTCAAGGCGTGGTTTCGAACGATTGTGTTAGCTTTGACAATGTCAACTTCTGCGAGCAGCTGAAGCATAACCTGTTGAGTGTCTCACAAATGTGTGACAAGGAGTACTCAGTGATGTTTGACATGTCAGAATGTCTGATTCTCAAACCCGGTTTCAAAGTTCCTGATGACTGGATTCTGATGAGAGCACCAAGAACAAACGACACTTATCAGATTGATATGAGCATTGCAAAAACCACCTCATCAGTTGCTACTTGTTTTCTTACAAAAGCGACAGAGCTTGACTCCATCTTGTGGCATAGGAAACTCGGACATATTTCTTATCGTAAAATGAATCATCTTGTCCGAAACGGTTTGGTAACCGGGGTTCCTAAGCTGAGATTTACCGTTGCAGATGACTGTATGCCTTGTAAAAAGGGCAAACAGTAACGGAAGTCTCACAAGCCCAAGCTCCAAAACTCTATCGATACCCCTTTGGAGCTATTACACATGGATCTGTTTGGCCCCATAAGTATCAGGAGTATTGGAGGTAAGTCATTCTGTCTAGTTGTAACTGATGATTTCTCACGTTTTTCTTGGGTGCATTTTTTAGGTACAAAAGATGAGACTGCTGATATTATTCAATACTTGATCCTGAGCTTGGAATCTCTTTGCAGGCTGAAAGTTAGAAGAATAAGGAGTGACAACGGAACTGAGTTCAAGAATAATTTGATGGAACTTTTCTGTCTCAAGAAAGGGATCCGTCACGAATTCAGCGCGCCGTACACGCCTCAGCAGAATGGAGTTGCTGAACGGAAGAACAGAACACTGATTGAGACTGCAAGGACTATGCTGTCAGATGCAAAGCTTCATGTCACTTTCTGGGCAGAAGCAGTAAATACAGCTTGTCACGTCTTAAACAGAGTTTTGGTGGTGAAAAGACACAACAAGACTTGTTATGAGTTGATCAACAATCGACTTCCCAATCTTGATTACCTAGTTCCTTTTGGTAGTCCTTGTTCCTTGTTGCTACAGTATAAAGATCGTCAATCTAAATTTCATGTGAAAGCGGTGGAAGGCATCTTCTTAGGATATGTTGCCAATTCGCCCTGCAAGAGAGTGTACAACATAGGAACTCGTACTGTCGAGGAATGGTTCGAAGTGGATTGTAGTAAACACAGCATTCCACCAGAACCAAAAGGTCCAGCTTGGGGTTTTGATTATGATGCGCTATTCAAGTCTTTCAATCTTCCTGGGCTATCTGCAGAAGACGCCGAAAATGTTTATAATCTATTGAATGGCGGCAGTTTTTCTACTCGTGCTACTGTACCAATTATAACTCCTGATTCCAATGCTGCATCTGCATCTGGAACTCATGACAGTGATAACAGTGAAAGTGTTCATGTTGTTGGAGATGACGCTCAAGCCAATCCTAACACAACTGTAGGAAATGAAGCTCCAGCTGATCCAATTAACATTGAATCTTCTTCTGCTGAAACACAGGAAATGGGGGAGTTGAGCACAAATTTAGATCTAGAAATTCAAGAACCAATTGTACCGGAGACGAGAGTGCATAGGAATCATCCAATCGACAACATTATTGGTGATCCTTATGCCGGTGTTCAGACTCGTCATAGAACCATCACTGAGAACACCAGTCTTTACACAGAGATATTTGACACTGGTGTCATGGAAACATGTCTGCATGTTGCATTCGTGTCCCAGATAGAGCCGAAGAATGTGAAGGAGGCTCTCACTGACAACTGCTGGATTGAGGCGATGCAAGATGAATTGTCCCAATTCCAAAAGTTGCATGTATGGGATTTGGTTGACTTGCCAAAAGGCTTTCAGCCAATTGGAACCAGATGGGTGTTCAAATGCAAGACGGATGATCGTCATGTAGTTGTGAAAAACAAGGCAAGATTGGTTGTTCAGGGTTTTTATCAACAAGAGGGCTTGGATTACACTGAAGTATATGCCCCAGTTGCTAGAATTGAGGCCATTCGACTGTTCTTGGCTTATGCCACATATGTCGGCTTCAAGGTCTACCAACTTGATGTGAAGAGTGCTTTCCTTTATGGTAAAGTTCATGAAGAAGTCTATGTCACTCAACCTCCCGGTTTTGAAGATCCGCATAATATCAATATAGTGTACAAGCTCGACAAAGCACTTTATGGTCTTCATCAAGCACCGAGGGCATGGTATGAGACACTATCAAAGCATTTACTGTCTAATGGTTTCGACCGTGGGCAGATTGACTCGACTCTCTTCATAAGGAAAGCAGGAGGTGACATTCTTCTTGTGCAAGTATATGTCGACGACATCATTTTTGGGTCGACCAATGAAGGGATGTGTAGGGATTTCGAAAAGGTGATGAAGTCCAAGTTTGAAATGAGCAATATGGGTGAACTGTCATTCTTCCTGGGTCTGCAAGTCAGTCAAAGAGAGGATGGCATTTATCTACATCAAACTAAGTACGTGCAGGACATCTTATCAAAATACAAGATGAGTGATAGCACTACTTATGGCACACCAATCCCAGTCAATCATGGTTTGCATCCTGACAAAGATGGGAAGGATGTAGACAGCAGGTTGTACCGTGGGATGATCGGATCACTTATGTATCTCACAGCTTCAAGACCCGATATTATGTTTGCTGTATGCTTGTGCTCAAGGTTTCAGTCTCAACCGAAGGAGTCACATATGATAGCTGTGAAGAGGATTTTCAGATACCTGAAAGGGAAACCCCGATTGGGTCTTTGGTACTCCAAGCAGCAGTCATTCGACTTCAAAGCCTACACTGATTCAGATTATGGCGGTTGTAACCTTGATAGAAAGTCAACTTCTGGCGGATGTCAATTCTTGGGAGACAGACTGGTCTCCTGGCAGTGCAAGAAGCAGTCAACGGTTTCTGTCTCAACTTGTGAAGCAGAATACATTGCTGCAGCTAGCGGTTGTTCTCAGATATTGTGGATTCAGCAGCAATTGCGAGACTACGGCTTGAACTTCACTGGAACTCCTTTATTCATTGACAACAATGCCACCATGTCCATCACAAATAACCCGGTGAAACATTCCAAAACTAAGCATATTGAAATTCGCCATCATTTCATCCGTGATTGTGTTGAAAAGCATTTAATTGAACTTGTAAAGGTTCACACGGATGACAATCTTGCTGACCTTTTCACAAAGGCATTTGATCGGTCCCGTTTTGAGCATCTTGTCAACTTGATAGGAATGTTCAATCCTGAGTGAAAAATTAATTTTCTTAAATCAATTCAATTCATGGAAGTTAAATTTTATTTCTTTTAAAATTTTTTTGTATAGTTCTGTTAGTTTAAAATACTTTACAAAAAAAAATAATAAAAAAATAAAATAAAAAATAAAAAATAAAAAATGGAGAAAATTTCAAAAGTTCACTTGAGAAACGAGGAAATGATAGTACATCTGAAATGATCTAACCATCATAGACTGCTCATATGGGAAATGATTGCGTCATGTTTACTTAATTGTTTAAATTATTATGTTTTTAATCTGTTTACTTACAAGTAATTTGAATTGTCAGTAGGCTGTATGCGTCTTTGAATCACTAGTAGTGTGGAAACTAAATCTAAATTACAACTGTGATTTGAACTCATGTTTGCAAGTGTGTGTGTGTGTAAAAGAATAGAAAAGATCATTATCAGATAAAGGATGTTAGATTTTGGAAATAATTTTCTTTTGAGATCAGTTTCGGGTTATGTTGTTAGCACAATTAATGCGGTTCATCTCACTGCCCATACTCACAAGTATGCAAGGAGAGATTGAATCAAGACATGTCTCTACATCAACCGTTGAGCATGCATTCACCCTTGAATCATTCCTGGTTCATTGAAATCAAATCCAGATAAAAGTTGGATCCCGTTACCTTATAATCAAACACCATGTTCATTATCCCGAATCATCATACCGATATTCAAAGAAGAAAATCACATGAAACCAAGACAATTGAATCACTCGATTCTGAATCTTATGATTCTTGATAATCCTCATGGATTCTGCTTGATTTTTCTGTGCTAATTGATGTAACTTCATTCTGAAAATTAAGAATATCATTGGAAAAATCTTAGATGCCTTGAGATAGTGCAAAATATAGCATTTAAGTGGGGTACACGTTGTATATTTTATAATTAATAACTTAATACACAAGAACATGATACAAAGATGCATATAGTTTCAAATCTTATAATATTGTCAACTTGAATTACTTGTTTATTTGCTTATTACGTAAGAATAAAAAGTAATACATGACATGATCCCATATTCTTTGATGTTTATATTGTATTGTTTTTGCTAAAAATTAGCCTGATATGATCCTCTGCTCGTGTCTTTGTTCAAAAATAGCTTGTGTGAATACTTGTATATTTCTATCTAGAAAAGAACAAAAAGATTTCAAGTTTATGCATTGTTTAAGTTTAATTCAGAAAAGGCCAAAAATATTTTATGTTTAACCTTCACGAATTGTATTTGAATCCTCCCGATTGAATATTTTTATCTTGTTCGTTATTTGACTTGAAAATCTTTATAATTCTGAGTTGAAAATTGCGCACTTAAAGTTTCTGCGCACTTGTCAAGTACGCACGAAGTAAGACTTGCGCACTTAGCAAGTACGCAAGAGTTAATTCCTGCGTACTTGTTAAGTACGCAAGAGTTAATTCGTGCGCACTTAGCAAGTACGCACGAACAATATCAGTGGGGTATAAGTTTGACACTTAGAAAATTTTCTGGTTTTCTCATTCAAACCCAAATTTTTTTCCCCCCTGCGATTTTTCTCTCAAAATTGAGTGTGTTCAAACCCGTTTTTCATCCCGTCCACATTTTCATCTTCGTATTTCATCTCTTTGGTGAAAATCTAGGCCGATTCCATCCATAGATTCGTGTTTTTTTTTGGACCGATTTTTGACTTAAAATTTTTTAGGTTAAATCCGTAAAATTTTTGGGGTAAAATGGGTTGTTTGGGCAACTAATGTCACTAACAAGTTATTAGATTGCCTAATCGATCATACATTTTCCCTTTGGTCATCGATTGATCCGACGGGTTGAAGTCGAACCGTCAGTGGGTCGATCACTGACCTAGGTCAAAATTTGATCGTGTCTTAGTGGTTAATGGTGTTGATAATGGTACCATAGGTTCGAATCCCTGATTCCGACCTAGTGGCTACCTAATCAACCCGCATTTTGAACGAATTTAAATCTTTGAAATTTTTGCTAAGGGTTGTTCTTGCGCACTTAGCAAGTACGCAAGAAGTAATTCCTGCGTACTTGTTAAGTACGCAAGAGTAAAATCATGCGCACTTGCTAAGTGCGCAGGACCAACACTTAGAAATTTTTTCAAAGTCTGAAATTTTTTACAAAGTGTAACTACTATTCTATGTCCTGTGTGTCTATTTCCATTGTTATAAATTGTTCTGATTATGTTTTCTGTGTGTGTTTGTAGATAATGGCTCGTGCATTCACTGACGAATTCAATCTGTTGGCGCACACTGAACCAGAATGGAAAGGGGCAGCCTTACAATATAGAGAGATTGTGGACTTTCTGAACAGATCTAAAATAAGTTATGCAATCTCGGCTAATCCAACAGTCTCAAGACCATACTTAGAACAATTCTGGGAGACTGCAGAGCACGATTGCACAGTATCCCCTAATGTCATAAGGGCTACTGTTGATGGTCGGGCTATTGCAATCTCTGAAGATACAATCAGACGAGTACTGCAGTTCAGAGACCTTGCCACCGACCCGACATCCTATCCAGATTACTACGTGGATGGGTGTTGGAGGCAGGGAATGGGTGTTGGAGGCAGAGAATGGGATATGTCGGGGCAAGAGACTATGCTTCTTACAAGAAGATGTGGGTATTAGATCAGTGGCGTTACTTTGCCCACGTCATGATCATGTGCATCTCGTCTAGGAAAGCAGGGAAAGATGCCATGGGTCATGACCTTGCAGCAGCCATGGTGGGCTTGTCTCTCAATAGGGGCTACAACTTCTCCCGCTTCATTTTCAAAGCAATCAATAATCAGATCAATACAGCGGAGAGGTTTAGATTCCTGTTATACCCGAGGTTTGTGCAACTACTGATCGATGATGCGTTGCCAAACCTACGTGCTATCGGGGAGAGATTGCAAGTTAAAAGGGTGGACAAGAGAGTTTTTGCACAGTTTCTAAAGCCAGGTAGTGTAGAACCTACCCCTGAGCACACTGAACTCTTTGGCCACCTATTGAATGAAGCATACGTTGCTCCAGAGGACTGGAACTGGTATAGTCCCAACTCGGGACCAGAGATGAGTGATCACTCTGATGAAGAACAAGATGAAGAGAATGAGGATGATGAAGGTAATGATGAAGGTAATGATGAGGGTGATGATGAAGGTGGTGTTGGTGGTGCTGAGGAATCCGATTCGGAGGCTACAGAATCAGATTCTTCTGATTCCGATGATGCACCATCACAGGCACATCCGAGGAGACAGGCACAAGTAACCCAGCCTGCGTCGTCTTCAAAAAGAAAGAGACAAAGCTCCAGCAGCGAATAAGAGCCGGATTCCGACTCTGACGCTGCTTTACAAAGACAGAGGCATGAGAGCACCAACAAGAAAAGGGGCGATAGGCAAGAGGTTGCCATCCCCAGGGTTGAAGAGATTCCAACTGTGCAACCAGTACAAGTTGAAGCTGCCATTCCAGAATCTACCCAACCAGCACGGCAACTGTTTAGTAGGTGGAGAAGGCCACTGGTACAAGCAGATGTGGCGGTCACGGTGGTCACAGAGGTGATTCCTGTGACGGTGACCCTCCCTATTTCAACCGTCCTGGTGACGGTGACTGCTCCACTTCTCAAGGAGTCAGTCACAGTCACCCCAACCATAACACCCACTCACATCATACCATCCCCAACCCCAACACCCACCAAAGAGCCGTCAGGTCAACCCTTTAATTATGGTGACATCTCATAGGGGTTCGACTTTGACACAATCTTCTCTTCCCCCATCCACAACGCCGAAGCCTCATCATCTAGGCATCCGGATCCAAATGAAGCTAGGATCGATGTGCTAGAAACCCAAGTTGCTGGCTTGTTGAAGACTATTCAAAAGTCAAAAGAGGATTCTGATGCTCAACAAGCACAGATAAACTCTCTGGCAGATGAAGTTAGGATTCTGCGTAGTCAGAGAACGGGGACTGATGAACGGCTGAAGAATGTGATGGCGCAGAATGAACTATTAATGAAGACGAATGAAATGATTCTGGCCCACAGAACTTCAATTGAGCTAAGGCTGGATGCTCAAAGGCAGGAGCACGCTACTATGGTCAAATTGATTACAGAACTGACCGAGAAGCTAGGTGCTCAGGGGGAGAAGGAAAAAGAAAAATCCACCGGTGCAGAGGGTTGTCATCCAGTCGATTTGACTAAGGATGATGACAAAGACAAGGATCCTGAAGTCGGTCCTAGTGGAGGTGAGCACCAAGCTTCGGCAATTGTGCCCATCTCTACTACGTCAATGGCTGAGGGGGAGTCTACTACGCAAGAGGGTGGTGATACCTCAGGTGGTGGTGGCGGTGATAAAGGGAAGTCAGTGGCTGGTGAGATTCTATGTCTCGAGCCTGACTATTCTAAAGAAGCACAGATCGATGCTCTCCTTAATCTGGAAGAAGGAGAGATCGACTCTGGTGATGATTGGAACGATGATGATGATGATGTGATAATCGAGATTCCCAAGGGCGACGGGGATCTAGAGTATGAGTTAGAGGATGGTGAGATCTTTGAAATACCATCGCTCGAATCTCTGCTCGAAACAGACACAGGCTCAGTTGATACAGCTAGTAATGTTGAAGCTACAACTGATGCCCCCCCAGTCGACCCTATACCTGTGGACCCCGAGGCACAAAAAGAGAAAGACATGCCTTCTGCATCTACAAAGGGTCCAGCTCCAGTGTGGCAAAAGACGTCTATCAAAGACAAGTATGGAGCGACAGGTATGATCTTAGCTGTCAGGTTTGAGGGCCATCAAAAGATCTGGAGGGGTTCAATACTTGAAACCAACCAGTGAGGCGTTCAACTCTTTGCCCAGGTATGACCTAGTTAACCTTGCAAACCGTGACCTGCTGAATCATCCGAATCATGCAGTAGCAATGGGTTTGTGGAGTATACTACAGCGTGAAGCAAGATCGGGAAAGTATGAGTATCTCAAGCCTCAGGTGCCCAGAAGAGTCAAGGATAAGCATGCAGTGCATCCTGTGACTAAGAAGCCGTTAAAGAGATTGGTATACAAGCCAGTGCGATGTGAAACCAAGATTCCCCTGAGCAAGTTACCTCAGGATATTCTTGGTGACATGTGGTACTAGTACGTTGATCCAAAAACGGGCGAGGCTGTGATCATGGGTAAAGGTAAGTCAGATAGTGGAAACACAGTGCCAAAGGAAGTGATCAGGGTTTTTGATGAAGTCTGCTTCATCAATTTCTCTGTGAACGATCTGGAGGTACTAGCAGACAAATTCTGCATCCACACTAACGAATGGACAAAGCTTCTCTCGGCCAAATACGACAAGTTAATCAAGTTCTGTCTTGATTACAAAAGGAAGATGGAAGCTAAGGAAGCAGAGCTGTGAAGACTGAAGATTGAAGACTGAAGACGATGAAGATCCCGAGCTGTTGTCAAGGGGGAGTTTGTTGATGCACTTTCCTGTGACAACACTCTGGATAGAGTCTAGGTTTGTATGTCTAATTATGTATTTTGTCTTTGTATGTAAGAGTCATTATGTAATAGTTTATCGAGTTGTATTTACGTTTACATAATGTGTTGTTGATTTCTTCCAAGTGTTGTGCGCAGGAGAAAGCTCCTGCGTACTTAGCAAGGACGCAGGAAGACCTATGCGTACTTGTTAAGTACGCAGGAGTAATTGGTCCTGCGCACTTACTAAGTGCGCAGGCATCAGGTCAGTATA
Organism: Smallanthus sonchifolius; assembly: GCA_023525975.1. Taxonomy (NCBI): domain Eukaryota; kingdom Viridiplantae; phylum Streptophyta; class Magnoliopsida; order Asterales; family Asteraceae; genus Smallanthus; species Smallanthus sonchifolius. Next base: position 27,998,240 of record CM042043.1, read on the forward strand.
AATAGGATAGGTTCACAGAAGCTAAGTACACAGAACCATTTGTTCAGACGAACTCAGTTTTGCTAAGTACGCAGCTTGTATTCTCTCTGTAACCGTCGAGTGTTTATAATACAAAGAACGATTATTGTGACTCTTGTGTTCGGTTTACTTTGTTCAGTTAGACTCTCCACCTAGTCACGGGTATTCCGCACCCGGTCCGACTAGTAGACCACTTGCATGTGACGATCCACCACACCCGAGGGACCTACAAGTAGCAACATTGTTAAGACCTCAACCACGGTAACTCACAGTGAGGATGCTTCCTTGGAAACTCCCTTCACTGAGAGGAATCCCAGGTGCCAAGAAACCATGGGTGATGGGGATGAAGAGGTCAGGCCTAAGACCCCATCTGGGTCCAAGGATTCCATAACTGTGGATGAGGACAGACTGAAACTTCATAACTTGGAATTGACGGCCAGGGTGGCTATGTTAGAGGCTGAAGTGTCCAAACTAAGATACCAAGTCTCTATGCATGAAGCCCATCAATGCCCAACTCTAGCCACTCCTTCACTTGTATCAGTAGGTACCCAAACTGATGCTTACCTGTCTACTGATGCAACCAAAAAGGGGGAGATGGTCTCTATGGAAGAAGACACAGACAGTCTTGACGACCGGATTCAAGAGCAGGTTGTAATTCAAAGCTCACTATTCAAGCCAGCTTTTGTACAAGTTCATGACTTACCAGTCTCAGATAACGAAGAAGAAGAGACATCTGAAGACTGGAAGCTGGTCGTCAGGGCTGTTGATGAAATGATGAATGATGCTGAAGACACAGAACAAACAAACACATCATTCAGCATCCTTCCTAAAGAAGCAGCCATCATAAGTCAATCCATTACCCCCCAACTCTTTCAAACTACACAGAAGCTAGAATTTGACTCCATTCTAGCTTAGGGGTATGATGGATCAGCTGAGAGATTTTGGATTGGATGGGAGTTTAGTGGTGTAGAAGAGCTAAACTGGAACTCTCTTAATGCCCTCCAAGTCCTACAACTGCATTTAACTAACTGCATCAACACTTCATCAGATCTCTCAGCAGAACTTGCCATTGGCAGGTTCCATGACTTGATGGAGGATAATCTACCCCACTTCGAAAGACTAATAAAAACAGCAAAACGGGTAGCTTATCCTGAATCTTCGGCAGCAGCAGAAAGAAGACTGACTCATAGAAGACTTGTCATTATAAGGAGCAGTCTTCTCTCTAACGAAGAAATTTGCTGCTTAAGAAGATTTCTGTACTCCTTCATTGTCAAAGACTTAGATGTGCTGGGATGGACAAGCACTAAGTCTCTTGACCACACCTTCTTATTAAGCAACGGCTCCTCTCTCACCATCAACACCAGGAACATCTTGTCACTTCCTACAGAGTTTCTCTACAAGATCTTTCAACTCAGGGCAAATATCTGCAATGTCAACTCACTTGAAAGCCAGGAAATGATAGCTACTGTCAGAGCCAAACTTGAACAAGTAGGAAGAATTACTGAGGCAGTATATGTGTCAAACTCTTACACTGATACTAACTCAACTTCCCTTAGAGTAGACATCTGTACTGCAACATATGAGTCAAGATCAACTATCAAAGAAATGCTGAAAGAAGTCACAAGTCCTGAGTGCAAATCGAATGAAGCCAATGACCTTCCCATGTTCACATCCCAAATTGCCAATGAAGCTGAGGCAGAGATCCCAATAGCAGCACCATCATCTGCTGTTATGGTCAGTGAAGTTGAAGCAGAGGCATCCTATGTAAACAAAGGAAAGGGAATCATGACAGATGAAGATGAAGAGAGGTTGCTAAAAGAGAAAAGAAAGAGGGAAGAGAAAATAAGAAGAAGAGAAGAAGAGGAGATGGCTGACCTTAAAAAGGCTCAAGAAAAAAAAAACAGTCATTCTCCTAAGAGAACAAACCATCCAGCTGTATGCTAGACAGCTGGATGAACTGAAAAGAAAGATTCCTGCAGTTGACCAGATTGAAGAAGATGTAGCTCTTGCTCTTCAACTGCAGGAACAATTCAACAGAGAAGATGAAGAAGTGGAGAAGAAGAAGAAAGAAGAAGCTAAGTTTAGAATAACCGATTCTGAACTAGCTAAAGAAATGAGGGAGGAGTGGGTAAAGACTCTAGTCTCTCAAGGTGAGGATGCAGACTACCTTGAGAAACTATCAAATAAAGAAGTCTACAGAGCCTACATGGGTCAGCAAGGTCATTTGGCAAAGAACAAACAGGCTGAAGAAGAAGAAAAAGCCAAACAACAGCCCAAAAAGACCATTGCCTTTAATAAACGGACCCATGAAGAAAGGAAGGTCATGATTGACTTCCTTAAGGCTAGAGGAGAGAATGGAAAGAGGCTAGGCCCTATGAACTTCATGAACCTGCAAGCCTTCTATGTCAAAGTCAAGAAGGATGAGGAAGAAAGAGTGGGCAAGAAGGGCTCCAAGAAAAGGGTACCTATTCAGGAAGAAGGAGAAACAAAAGCAAAGAAACCCAAGCCTTCTCCCTCACCTTTCCACTCTCCTCCACAAACCTTCCACTCCTCCACCCAAAAAGTCCAAACCATCTCACCCAGCCCCCACTCATTAACAGCCTCCCTTGAAGAAATCCAAACCCACACCTAAATCAGAAGACTCAAGAGTCATAGTTGATTGGGTCTATAATCCATAGGATCAAAGGTTTGAAATCTTCAGGGGGAGAACTGAAAGAAGAAGATCTATCTACAGATATGTTGATGAAGTTCTGCAATTGCCAGATTCAGATCTTGACAGAATTTTGGAGTTGGGTGAAGCTCATGAGCCTGCAAATAAGGATGGGAAACTTTTTGTGCTAGCCATCAAACACTACTTCAACCCTAGCAAAGATGTGATCATTGACATCAAGCCACTCAAATCCCACTCTCCATTTGTAAGTTGGTCCTATAATGCTGATTTGGACGAGTTCACCCTAACTGATGTAAGTAAGCAGAAGATGAGATGTTCAAGCAAAAAAATCTACAAAATGCCAAATAAAGACATCAAGACTCTGTCTGCACTTCCACTGAACAATCCCAGCAAGGATCCAAGAGGCTATGAGGTTGAAAGGATAGTCAGCCACATGCAAAAGCTTCAGCAGCAAAGTGATTAGAAGAATTTTGGTTGCATCAGTCTAGGGGGAGTTTGTAGAACCAAAGACTGATTGCTACCAAATTATTCTAAGTACAAATGCTGCTGATAGACTTATCAGCAGCATTCAACACATGTCGCTGCTGATAGGCTTATCAGCAGCATTCAACACTTGTTGCTGCTGATAGGCTTATCAGCAGCGTTCATCACAAGTTGCTACTGATAGGCTTATCAGCAGCATTATTCTCATTCTTGCTGCTGATAGCTATGTTCCTTGAAGACAAATCGTTGCAGCTGACTATCCATGCCAAGCGTCACTGACAACTTTCTGCAAAAGCAACTGACACACTCAAAGCAGAAGGAACCTCAATGGCACAACCAATGAAACTAAGCAATGCTCTTCTCCAGACAGGCAAGCAATGATGCATAAAGAAGACGCTTCAATAAAGTTAGCTAGTTTAGCTTTATCGTGTATTGTTAGTTTTTGTATAAAAGATCAACGGTCTGTGTTCGATCTGATCCTTAGAATCAAGGGTCTGTCTTGATTCTAAGTTAGTATAAATACTATGTAAACACTTCATTGTAAGTGTGCTTCTTAAAAGAGCTTTCATTTGTAATCGTTTATTCACTAAGCTTAATACAACAGTGTTCTTATCAGTATTCTTTCTGTCTGTTCGATTACATCTGTGTAGTTGTTATTGTTTCCGCCAATTTCAACTAAGAATATAACCATCTTGTAATTTCACGATCCTACACATGAGAATAAGTTCTTCTGGAATCACCACTCCTGGTTTCAAGATAAGACATTCCTTTGAATTGAATAAGGCACAAAAGTCCTTGTCACAAATCTGTGAAACACTCATCATATTGTATTTCAACTGAGGAACAAAGTTGATAAATTCCAGACTATTTACTCCATTTGATACTGTTCCTTGTCCTTCAATCTTTCCTCCTCTTGGGTTTCCAGCAAAAGCAACATACTCTCCATCAATTTGATGATAATCTTGTAGCAAGTTAAAGTGCCCAGTCATATGTCTTGAACATCCACTATCTACATGCCAGATGTTATCACCGGTTCTTCTTGATTGACCCTATACACAACGAACCATTTATACGTTTTGACCAACATTGTTTCAATCAAGAGATCTTAGTGTCAGGATATGACATCTCATTGGAATCAAAATTACAACCATCCTTTGATGAAACACGATCATCAAATAGAACATTATTTTTAATTTTTCACGTTCGTTTTAAATGATTTTTAGCATTTTTAATTCTTTTACGCCTAGATTTTCTACTGTGAAAAGACTTAGGCAACATGTATGAATTTAATGAACTTTCGGAAGGCGATTTTTCATTAGAATTTGTGGTTATCAATTTACAACTTTTTGAAACATGATTTAAGGCACCACAACTAAAACAGACGTTTTCACAAGATATCTTAGCCTGATAATAGTCATCACAAGATGAAGATGATTGTGATGTTTAGGAATCTGAACATGAGACGATTCCCTCATCAATAACTTTGTCTTGAAGACGATGTGCTTCCTTTAATCTGAAAAATTCCATGTTGCTCATGGTTTCACGTGGTACATCATTCACAATAATTCCTGCACTTTTAAATTTTGTAACACATGGCATAACATTCAAAGATTTAGGAACAAAAGGCAAGGCATTTTTAAATTTAGAAACATCACATCCCAAACCCGTATGCTCAGCAGGCATAGAATCAAAATACAAGTTTTTAACGTGTTCACAAATATTTGGTTTTGACACGGACATATTATTACATTCATCCGACTCAAGTTCTTTTAAAATAGTTCTATCATTAGCACTCTTATCACAATCATCTTCGGAATTTACACAATTTGACTCTACACAAGAAGCAAAACTGTCAGAATCAGAGGATGTAATATAATCATCAGGAGATAATGTGCAAACAAAAGGTGTGGAAACATGTGGAGTAGGCATATCAGCAAATCTCCCTGATTTAGAATAAGGAGGTGGATGAGAGTTATACCCAAGACCTTCTGTGCCTTTTCTATTAAATTGTTTATCAATTATTCCAAACAGAATTTTCTGATCCATATCCATGTGATCAACCTGTAATTTGGCTTTTTCTGCCTTTTGGACTCTTTCTGTTAAAATTGTATTATTAATGGTTTGAGTATTGAGTTGCACAATTAAAGAACGATTTTCACCAGAAATATCATGAATTTTCTTTAAGTAAAGTTTCTCATTTTTGGCCACAGAGTCATACATTACCTTAATGTGATTTCGTTCATCAATCAAGGCTTGATTGATGAATCTGTATTTTTGAATTTCATTCAAGCAAGATCTAGAATTACACAGTTTAGAAATAACCTCAGCAGGCACAGCAGTGAGATCCTCAGCAGGTTCAATCATGACACACTTGCCCATGTCCTCCACATCAGCCATCAAGGCTTTATCAGCAGCTTCCTCAGCTTGATCTCCCCAATGATAATGTCCATCAGCCTGACACACAAGAGCTGTGGAGCTTGAAGATGTGTTTGTCTTTGGAGGATTGGCAGCTTGTTTTCCAGAGGAGATCTTCTTCTCTTGCTGATCCTTGGAGGACGGTTCCTTGCAGTTTCTGGAAAAGTGACCCAGCTGATCACAATTGTAGCATCTCACCTTCTTGATATCAAACCCAAGTGTCTTTCCCTGCTTGAATCTGTCTATGCCAGTCCTTTTGATAAATCTTTTGGCTCTTAAGGTCAACATGGCCATGCACCAGTCAATGTCCATTTTCTCCAAATCATCAGGATTAATCTGCTCCAAGTCATCAGGTTGAAAGCAAACCGGTGTTAGATTTCCAGAGATCAGTGCATCATAGCATGACATGAAAGCAGTCATGATTGGGACATATTCATCAGGAATCATGGTGATAGTCTTTTAAGGGGCAGATGAGCTGGTAGAATTAATTGCAGCAGCTGAAGGAGGGACATCAGTCTGAAAGTATGGGCTACCGGATGAGCTTGATCCAGCAATGAGAGCTGTGTTTCCAGACTGATTTGATGGGGTGACTGCTCCCTTGTTAATTTCAATTTCATAAGATTCAAGAATGCTATAGACTTCCTGTTGAGACAGAGCACTTAGATTCTCAGTCTTTTTGATCATGATTCGATACATATTCCATTCCTCAGGAAGAGAATCTAGGAGTTTCTTGTTTAGATCAAGAGTAGGGTACTCAACTCCCATTACCTTCAACCTTGATACAATGCTTGAGAAACGGTTGATCAAATCAGATATTGATTCTCCCCTTACACTGCTGAACATCGCATATTGTTTCTTGATCAGATCTCTTTTGCTTTCCCTGACATCCTCACTTCCCTCATATCTTGTGCACAGTGCAGCCCATAAATCTTTGGCAGCTGTGTACTCAGCAAAGATGTTGAAAATATCCATAGGAAGAGCCATGGCAATAGTCCCGTAGGCCTTGTTGTCTCGGGCAATCAAGGCAAGATCTTTCTCATCATACTCAGATACTAACTTAGGACGTTGAACATCAGCAGTGGTGGTTACGGGCTTGTGGGGACCATCGGTGATAGAGCTCAACAGTGTATAATCATGAAATTGAAAGAAAAGCTTCATCTTTTTAGTCCAGTCATCAAAATCTCTTGTGGACACAAGAACAGGTGGTCTATTTCCCCCAGAATGTTCTGTTGAACTTGAAGTGGCCATAATATTTTGAATCGAAACTAAAACAGTAACTAGTTTCGATAGGTCAGCTTCTATCGAAACAACTAGTTTCGATAGGACAACTTTTATCGAAACAACTAGTTTCGATAGGACAGCTTTTATCGAAACAACTAGTTTCGATAGGACAGCTTTTATCGATACTGAAAATTTTCGAGGCAAGTTTCGATAACCACAGTTTCGATAGAGATAAGACAAAATATAGTTTCGATAGTACCTTCTCCCGACAAAATGTAGACAAGAAGTTTCGATGATCAACGAAAATCAGAAACTGTCCCCAGTGGTTTCGATGCCTTCTTCTCCAAGCTCAGAAATACTCCATTGATGATAATCTCTAGAAATCAATAGTGCAGAAATGACAAACCAATCCGGCGAAAACCTTCGACTAACCCTCCTGATCACTAATCCAACTTCCGATTCTGAAAATACGAGCAAAAACCCTTGGAAATCGATGAAACACTACTTCCGAGAATAGATGTGCAAAATCCCGAAATAAGCTCAAAATACCTCACAAATCACCTAGAATCGATCATAAAACCTGATAACACTCAAAAACACTAGAGCATAAAGCTCTGATACTAATTGTAGGTCCAGATTTCTCTTGAAATCACTGATTTGATCGATTACGCACACACACAGGCGGAAACTGTGTGTATGGTGGTGAGACAGATAATAGAAACAGTGTTGGTGAAGATAACAGGCTAACCACAGTTTGAATCAACACGCAAATAGTATGAAAGTGTAAGAACACAGTGAATAAACAACTGCAAATTGTATTGATTCAGGAAAAATGTGAAAGAGAAGGATCAGGGTTACAGCCGCTACTCACACCCTAAACATTCTCAAACTAGGCTATTTATAGTAGTGACAGTATCGAAACTATGTTCAATCGAAACTACTAGTTTCGATTGACCATTTACAAGTGACACAAAACTGTCAAAACTACCATCTATCGAAACTACTAGTTTCGATTGAACAGACTCAATCGAAACTAAGTAGTTTCGATGGCCCAGACTTAGAAATAAAAACAGTAAATTACATAAAACTGAAATTACATTTAATGAAATGACAGAAAGTAAACTAGTCTAAAACTGTTTAAACAAACAATAAATGACAACAGCTTATATCTCAGATATGACTCTACAGTTTATAACAAAGAGACTCGTCAGGTTGAGGAATGGTTTCATATTGATTGTTCAAATCATTCTTTACCTCAAATGGCGATTGGACCAGACTGGGCTTTTGTATATGAAAACTTATTCAAGTCTTTTCACTTACCTTCTGATATTTCTCCTGAAGAAGCTGCTGTGTTGTATGAGTCTTGTCAGGATGCACATGATGGAGGTTTTATACCTACTTTGGTTCAAAGGTCATTTGTTCCATCTACTTCTACTTCTGATCCTAACATTGCTTTTTGCTCGAGATCACAAGATCCTGATAGTGTAGAAGAAGATGTTGTTTTTCAAGATTCTTCAGCTGATCCATTATTCGTTGATGATCCGTTTACTTCGACACATGCTTAGGGGGAGATTTCTACGAATCTAGACTTGGAGATACCAGTGAATCAGGAGATTTCTTCTCAAACTGAAACGACTCAAGTTGATGTGTTACCGGTTCCTGAAGTTGCTTCCATTAAAGAACTTAAAAATCATCCGGTGAAAAATATAATTAGGAATTTGAGAGATGGAGTGCAGATGCGTTCTTTAATAGAGAATACTTGTTTGTAAACGTGTATTAAGGATACTGGTGTTCTTGATGTTTGCTCACATTCATGTTTTATTTCTTAGGTTGAACCAAAGAATGTGGAAATGGCTTTGCGCGATAACAATTGGATAGAAGCAATGCAGGAAGAGCTTGCTCAATTTGATAAGCTAAAGGTGTGGAATCTTGTAGATCTTCCAAAGGGCGTGTATCCAATTGGCACTAAATGGGTTTTTAAATGCAAGAAAGATGATCGTGGTGTCGTGGTAAGAAATAAGTCATGATTAGTTGTACAAGGGTTCAATCAACAAGAAGGAATTGATTACATCGAAGTGTATGCACCTGTGGCAAGGCTTGAGGCTATTCGTTTATTTTTTGCTTTTGCGTCTTACAAAGGGTTTAAGGTGTTTCAATTAGATGTGAAGAGTGCTTTCTTATATGGTACGGTCAAGGAAGAGGTTTATGTGTGTCAGCCGTAGGGGTTTGAAGATCCAGTTCATCCATCTAGAGTATTCAAGCTAGATAAAGCACTTTATGGCTTACATCAAGCTCCCCGAGCATGGTATTAAACATTGTCTAAACATCTCATGGATAATGGGTTTGTGCGTGGCCAAATTGATTCGACCTTATTCATAAAGAAAGCAGGGGGAGATTATCTACTGGTTCAGATATGATATTATTTTTGGCTCAACAAACGAAGGGTTATGTAAAGAGTTTGAAAGTGTCATGAAATCGAAGTTTGAAATGTCAGCTATGGGAGAGTTATCATTTTTCCTTGGACTTCAAGTTAATTAGAAGGAAGATGGTTTCTTTATTCACCAGTCTAAGTATGTCAAAGACATCTTGAGCCTATTCAAGATGGAAGACTGTAGCCCATACGATACTCCAATTCCGGTGAATCATAAATTGAATCCTGATCCAGATGGAAAAGACATTGATTGCCGACTTTACCGGGCAATGATTGGCTCTCTCATGTACTTAACCGCTTCACGGCCAAATATAATGTTTGATGTGTGTCTCTATTCCAGATTCCAAGCAAAACCAAAGGAGTCTCATTTGATAGCAGTCAAAAGGATCTTTCGATATCTTAAAGGAAAACAAAGATTGGGATTATGGTTTCCATATGATTCTAACTTTGAGTTTAATGCATATACTGACTCTGATTTTGGTGGTTGTTGTTTGGATAGAAAATCTACAACAGGTGGTTGTCAGTTTCTGGGTAATCGTCTTGTTTCCTGGCAGTGCAAAAAGCAAACTACAGTCTTCATTCAACATGTGAAGCAGAATACATTGCTGCTGCAAGTTGTTGTTCCCAAATCTTGTGGTTCCAACAGCAATTAAGAGACTATGGTTTGAATTTCACAGAAACCCCCATGTTCATTGATAATACTGCCACAATGTCCATCACTAATAATCTTGTTAAGCACAATAAAACAAAACACATTGAAATTAGATATCATTTTATTCGTGATTGTGTAGATAAAAAGTTGATTGAGCTGGTGAAGGTACATACTGATGATAATTTTGTTGATCTCTTTACCAAGGCATTTGATCGTACCAGGTTTGAATTTCTGATCAAAATGATCGGCATGATCAATCCCGAATAAAAGTTTTTCAAAATCAAATTTCATGGGAGATTTTGTTTTAATTTTCTTTTATTGCTTTATTATTTTTCTGCATTTTTACTTTCAGTCAAAAATTGTTATTTATAAAAATTTAAAACAAATTGAAAAAGTTAAAAGTTGACATCATTTGAAGTTAGAGAAGAAATGATAGTACGTCAGTGAATAGTTTATCACACATGACCATAGTAGACCTTTGATATGATATTATATGTATGCTTATATTGAATTGATTTGATCTAAATTTCAAAGTCTACATGAACAAGAAATGATAGTGTTATAATTGCTCTAAAAAATGATAATCTGTTTGATTTTAATTTGAATATGATTTTGGAACTTAGATTGTCAGTAGGCTAGAAGCGTTTTTGAATCATTAGTGGTGTGAAAATTAAATAAGATATGATTACATCTGTGATTTGAACCCATTATATGCCTGGGTGTGTGTGTAAAAGATCATTATCAGATAAAGAATATATGTTTTTAAGAATTTCATGGGACCAATATCAGATTTAATCTTTAGCACAAATTCTTTCAGTTCACTTCACTGCCAATGCCCCGAAAAACATGCAATGTGTTGTTGAACTAAGATATGTTTTCTAACAATATCTGTTGGAATATATTCTCACCCTTGGATCATATTGATACATCATCTATACTGATTCCATTAAAATTTATCCATATAATAGTTGGATCCTCTTACCTGAATCTATTGATTCTCATTCTAAAGCCAATTCATTAGAATCTTCTGATTCTGAATCTTTATGATTCTTATATCCTTCGGGATCTGCTATTCAATACTAGTGCTAATAGAGATAATTTCATCTTGGAGATTGATCTAATCTTGCAATAAATCATATATGTCTTGAAGATAATGCAATTTTAATTTTTGTTGGGCATATATGTGGGGTACACGATGTTTTTCATCTAAATGGTACTAACTCACATGAATCTGGGAGAAAAACGCTTGTAGTTTCAAATCTTATAATATTGACAACTTAAGTGTTCATGCTTTGTATTGCAAATTCGGTATGAATAATTGAGCATGTTATAACCTGATCTTGTTTACTTTAAAATTTATCGCGTATCATTTCAAGTGATGCTTAAAAGATTGAAAAGATCGAACTGATTGAAAAGATCGAAATGATCGAAAAGAATGAAAAAGAGAATGAACTTGTTTCTTAAATATCAAATTTGGATGAATAAGTTTGTAATCTTAATCATTAATTTGAACAGAATAAGGAATTAAATTCACAAGAGTATCAAATTTCATATCATGAAGTGTATTATGAAGTATCATAGGTTACCCATAGTTTGTGATAGACTGTGTCATTAATTGCTCATATATTGATATGATCTTCTTACTCATGATGTTCAAACAAAAATATGTGTTTGTATTTTTCAGAAAAATAAAAAATATGTGTTTCCGTATGTAAAGATAAAAAACAAAAATATGTGATTCTGTTTGTACAGATGAAATCCAAAAATATTTTCTTTCCGTCTTCCGTGAAATTCTATCTTTTAATCTTATTAAAATGGTTCGGGATTGGATCGGATATATGTTCCAGATGGAAGATAACAAGGTTTGGAACTTGGATAGTTGGAGTGTGTACAAGTTAAAAGTTACAAATTTGCTAAGTGTGAAAAGTGGTTGGTTGCTTGTTAAGCGAACATATCTTGTTCGCCTGATACTTGTTAAGCGAACTTAGCAAGTTCTCCTAACTAAGCGAACTTAACAGAGGGTTTATATATTGTTTAAGCGAACATAACATAGGGTTTTTCTCTGTTTGATTCTTGATAATCTTGAGATTGCGCTTCTTTTTAAGGTAGTTTCAAGGTTTTTGAACCGTTAAATCGATCTAAAATCATCTTTATTTGTTCTGAAATACATAAGTTTGCACTGAACCTGTTTGTTGCTTATTTTACATGTTTGTGTGGTTGAAAATTAAAATTGTTGCCTGATAATGGTCTATCGGTGTTGTGAGTTGTTGATTAACTAGATAATTTGCTCGAAATCCATCGTTTTGAACAAGTTTAAATTCTGGTTTGAATGTGTATCGACATGCGAACTTGTTTAAGCGAACTTATTATGTTCGCCTCTTGCAACTCTAAGCGAACTTAGTAAGTTCACCTAGGTGCTCAGTAGTGCTTTTAGACTTGTAAATTTTTTGTTTGTGTTTAAATTTTTTTTAATTTTGTTTTGTGTTTTTGTGTGTGTCTAACATGCATGTTTGTGTTCCTTCATTGTATTCATTATTGTGTGCATAAGTGTTTTGGGTTTATCTTATGTGTATACATACTAATGATGTTCATGTCCAAATTCATATACAGATGGATCGTCATGTTGAGTACAAGCATAATCAAGTAGCCTTATTAGATCCTGAAATGTCAGAAGCTGTTAACTATCAAGGAATAATCAATTTTCTGAATAGGTCCAGGTTGCATGTGGCTCTTTCAGGAAATCCGTATATCAGCTTACCGTATATTCAACAGTTCTGGGCTACAGTTCATCAAGATACGAATGTTGATCCACATGTCTTACGGGCTACAGTGAACAATGATGAGGTGGTGATTTCTGTGGATACAATTCGAGCTGCTCTTGTTCTAGGAGGTGCTAATGATGATCCTATCAGTTTACCTGGAACATTGATTATGGGATGCTTTCAGAGGATGGGTTACAGAGGAAGACAAAATGATACCTAAGCTATAAAAGGTGGTCTAGTGGGTCAGTGGAGGTACTTTATGCATGTTATCATCCAATGCTTGTCACCAAGAAAGGCTGGAACTGATGGGTTGAAATCATCTTTACAAGCTGCAATGGTTGCATTTACTCTGAACAAGCGTTTCAACTTTGCTTTATACATATACAAAGAGCTTGTAATGCCAATCACTCCACCTGAAGGTCAAGGCTTCCTTATGTATCCTCCGTTTATCCAAATGATCTTGAATCATCTGATTCCTAATCTTCCACAGCATCCACAACGTCTCACATTAACACCAACGCCTAAAAGAATCTTTACCGATTGTACTAAGGTGAAACAACATAATGTTGCATTGATTCTTGTTCCTACTCCTTTATTCAGTCACATTATCAATCCTGATTATGTTGAGCCTCCGAATAAGAATTGGTTTCATCCAGAGGAGTTGGTTCAAGCTCAAGATCAAGATCCACCACAACAACAACAACCTCAATTACAGCAAGAACAAGTTCATGTTCCAATACAACAAGAACAAGTTCAAGTTCCTATACAATAAGAAGATGCTTAAGAAAATGATCCAGTTCATGTTGATGCTGAAGTTCATGCACATGCTGATGAGAATGTTGATGTTCATGACAATCCAGACTTAGGTCTTAACATGGAAGATTTTAAAGATGATATTGTACACTCACCCATTCATGAAGCTGAAGAGAATGTGGTTGATACTAGTACAAGTGATACTATTGTTCCTGATGCTGATGCTACTGATTCTGATTCTTCACGTGATTTTAGCTCAGGACATTATGAAAGGTTGGCTAATCTGCCTTTGTCTAATGCTAGTAAAAGAGTGAAATCCAGGGCCAATAAACCAAGACGTAAGTCTGTCCAGGGTCCTCCACCTGGTATAGCTCTTGGTAAACGGACATTGATTGATGAATCTTCTGATTCTGACATGGAGTTTACTCCTGTTTCAAAGTCACATAAGCTTATGTCTGCTTCTATTGCTGCTGCAACTACTCAAGGTGTTGAAGATGCTGAATTTATTGATTCTCTACTTATTACACCTCAACCATCTCAACATAATTCTCCAGTGATTAATTCTGCTCCTAAAGTTCCTGATCAATCTTAAGCTGGTCCTTCTATGTCTTCTGATTCTGAAAGAATTACTTATCTTGAATCTCAAGTTATTGCTTTACAAAGTCAGTTTGATGTTCTTGTGGCTACTGATTCCAAGAGAGAGTTAGTCATTCAAGATCAATCTAAGCAATTAGCTGAGATGAAACTTTTGGTTTCTAAGCTTGTAGAGCGTCTTGACGCTCAGGGGGAGATGAGGTTACCAGATGCATGTCATACTGATTCTATTCAAATACAGGATGATGATGACAATGATCCTAGTGGAAATAAGGAAGGTGATCGTCAATACACTGACGTGAATCCTATATCTAGGGTTCAGGAGGAGTCAACATTGGCTAGTATTAAAGGAAGTAAGACTGGTAATGAAGTTAATGAGGAGATCTTGCTTTTAGAATTTTTTCAAAATGATCCTGATATTAAAGAAGAAGCTGAGAAGCTTGAATGTTTGGATGATATCGATGAGCTATTTGATGATATAGAAGATAACGTATTAGATCCTGAGATTGAAGAAGGAGAAATTATTGAAATAGAGATTTAGAAAAGTAAAGTAGATGTTACTTATGAGGGTTGTGATGGTCTGAATGGGCCATATAACTTCATCCAAGATGATGTTATTCTTGAATTCTCCAATGAAGGGATAACTGATTCCGTGGACTCTACTGAAGATATATCAAAACCTGATGACTCTGCTCAATCAAAGTTGGAAGCTGAAACTGAAACTACTCAATCCATGCCTTCCATGTCATCTGAAGAACCAGTTATGTATAGAAATATTGGTAAGAAAAAGGAAAAATGGAAAGAGTTAGTGAACAACTGGAAAACAGTCTTACCTAAGTCTCCTATACAACCTGCTCAGAAAGAGAAGTATGTAAATAAAGAGAGGTGTATTGGAAAAATCATAAGTTGGTTTTATGATGAGGAAGTAAAATTGTTTGCATTGAAAAGATCAGATGGTGTACAATACTTGAAGCCTAGGATCAAATATTTCAATACCTTACCAAGGTGTGAAATGAATGGTCTAGCTACAAAGCCTCTGATAAACAGATCAAAATTTGGATTGGCAGATGTGAATGCAAATCTGAGAAGCAGAGAAGGTGGATCTAGAAAGTATGAAAAGTTAACTCCTCAGAAAGGTAAGAGAGTGAAGATTGTAGATTCTAAATCTAATGTGACAATTTGGAAGTATAATTTTAAACCAGTTAAGGCTGTGCAAAAGATTCCATTAAGGAAGATACCACAAGATTTTCTTGGAAACATGAATTGGTGGTATGTTGATGTGAATACTGGAGAAGCAATAGTTGAAGATAGAGAGAATAATGTGATTGTAAGATTCTATGATGCAATGAATCTTATAATATTTTCAAAGAAAGATCAGAGAACTCTAAGAACGAATGAGATAATGTTTACAAAAGAATGGAGAGAGCAAGGATTACAGTATAAGAGAGTGCTGGAGATATGTCACAGATAATGCAGGCAGCAAGTTACCAGAGAATTGGAAGAGTTCGTCATAAAGACTGAAGACAAAGCTATTGTCAAGTGGGAGTCTGTTAGGACATAGATTATGACAAAAGCTTGTAATAGTTTAGATCTGTATGTCTTTATGTTTTGTAATGTTTTAGTTTTATTCTAAGTCATGTAAGTTCTGCTAGAGGCGAACTTAACAAGTTTGCCTAGCATGAGTAGAGGCGAACTTACTAAGTTCGCCTATAGCAGAATCAAGTCTATAAATAGAGTTTACATGTTGAGTTTTTGTAATGCTTTTGAATGTTCAAGTTCTATTTCTGTAAACTCTGTGATTTGGTGAAATACAAGAAGAAGTTTATTTACATTGTGATTGTTATTGTTTCTATTGTCATCTCGTATACACAATCTTTGATATGGTTGGATTCCGCACTCCGTGTCATTGATACGTAATGTCTCGAGTACGATCTAGAGGAGAGTCATGTGGACCTACAAGAATCACAACGGATCCTAAAACATTGTCATGAAGGACCAACTAGAGGACATCATGGGGTCACACTAACTGCTAAAAAAGTGTTTGATTCAGGGTTTTTTTAGCCCACAATATTTAAGGATGCTTATGCCATGGTGTGATCATGCGACGCTTGTCAGAGAGCTAGTAATATTTCATCAAGGAACGAAATGCCTCAAAGACCTATCCAGGTCTGTGAAATATTTGACGTATGGGGAATTGACTTTATGGAACCATTTACGGTGTCCTTCGGAAACCGTTACATACTAGTAGCAGTTGACTATGTTTCAAAATGGGCTGAAGCTCAGGCACTTCCCACAAATGATGCTAGGACAGTAGTCAAATTCCTAAAAATATTATTCGCGCGATTCGGCAAACCAAAAGCACTCATCAGTGACAGGGGAACACATTTCTGTAATACTCAATTACAAAAAGCTTTGTCTCGTTACGGCGTGTATCATCAGTTTGCCACACCTTATCAACCGCAAACAAGTGGAGGTGATAAATCGAGGCATCAAAAGAATTCTCAAAAAACCGTCGGTCACAACAGAAAAGATTGGTCCGAGAAGCTCGATGACGCATTATGGGCATTTCGTACAGCCTATAAAACTCCCATAGGTACCACTCCATTCAAATTGGTCTATGGAAAAGCTTGTCATCTTCTAGTAGAGCTGGAACACAAAGCGTACTGGGCATTGAAAATTGCTAATCTAGATCTAGCACAAGTAGGACAGAATAGATTCGCTCAAATTAACGAGCTAGAGGAATTGCGATGTCAGGCCTACGAGAACTCCAAGCTATACAAAGACAAGACAAAGAGATTGCACGATTCCCGGCTGAAAGAAAACAAACAATTCAAAGCCGGAGATCCCATCTTGCTTTACAATTCCCAACTTCGTTTATTCCCCAGGAAATTAAAATCCCGATGGTCCAGACCTTACACCATAAAAGAAGTTTTCCCGTATGGAACAATGGAAGTTGAACACAAGGACGGGAGAATCTTTAAGTGAACGGTCATCGCTTGAAGACTTACATTCAAGAGCATTTAGAAACACTCTCGGAGGTCATCAACCTCCACCCCAAGGGCAACTAATCAAAACGGGGAGGGTATTGCCAAAGACCTAACATTAAACATTGGCATCTTGTAGATATTTTTATTTGTGATTTTTTTTTAATTTTTGAGTCTGATAAGCGAGGCACACCCCGGTGCCTGGGTAGGCACGCCCCCGTGCCTGGGTAGACACGCCCCCGTGTCTGACCAAGAAATCTTCACCACAATTTTCGCTGAGTCCGTACTCGCTGCAGGTCTGAACATTGCGTAATCACTATGGAGCACGCCCCGTGCTTGCCTAGGCACGACCCGTGCTTGCCCCTCTGACTACCCTATAAATAGCATCTCCTATTCTTAGTTCATTCCACAACCAAAAATGAATATGTCTTCCAGGGAGAGTACGTCGGAATGGGTCCCGGTGAAGAAGCCAAGGACGGAAATTCTAGATGCAATAACCGTGGACATTGTCCTTAAGCTCAAGGAACTCATCAAGGAGCTAACCTAGATGAACATGCTTGCAGAAAGGCGCTTGCTTCAGCTTTGCGAGCGTGCGGCTGAGATGAAGGAGGAGCTCATCACGCTCAACATGAAGTTTGCCGACCTCTGCCACTGCACTTCCCAATACCCGATGTCCATGCTCCCGCATGAGATGTTCGGAGGTTTTATGTAGAATGCTCTAGTGTAGAGAAGGGTAGTGTAACACCCTGAATTTTTGAGATGTTAAAGATAAATGTTTTTATGAGTTGTTAAATCATTATTATGAGAATTTAAGGTGGTTATTTTAATTATTTGTAAATACAAACTTGGTTTTTAAAGTTTATAAATATTAAACAGTTTATGGAAAAGTTAAGATTTGTTTCAAATAAAAGTTAAAGGGGTTAAGTTTTATTAGTTTAGAGTGGAGGGGCTAGAAAGCTATTGTTTATAAAGTTTAAGGGTTATTTTTAATGTGTTCAAAGCTCAGAGGGGGCAAAGTTTCATTTTAAAATTTTCATCATCCTTCCCGTGCACCCATCGTGTTTCCAACCAAAGTCCGGCCACCTCCTTATTTTTTTCCGTCAAGTTTTTAAAGCTCTATTAAACTGATTGATTATATCTTTTTACTAGTAATCTTAAACCGAGAATCACGCGACCTAAATTACGCACTTACAGACTGTCAATCTCTAATTATCGAGTTCCAAATTTTCTGCTAAAATCACGGAATTTAAGTAAGAGATCCGTGTTCTTAAACCCTATAAATATTGATTCTCCGATTGTTCTGAAACAACCTTGCTCACCGCTCTCTGTCCTTCGTTCGCAATCAGCCTCTGTTGTGTTTTAATCGCATCCGTCGCCGCGGCGCCGCGTTTGAACTCCGGCGAACTCCATCGGCATCGTTTCGGGTACCGAATCGAGGTATGTAATACACCAATCAACTCGTTTTTGAATTCTGATCAAAAGCCCTATACCTTTGAATTCAATCTATAACAACAAGATCAGATTTTGAACAAGAACATGAATGGTTTCTAGGGTTTTGATGAAGAAGATAACTTGGTCATTTAAATCTTCATTCTCTGGTCCAACCATTTTCTAAAAATAGCCAATGTGACTTTTTAAGTTCTATTTTTTTTAATCTTTTTAATACATGCAAACTTTTCGAGAAAATGTTTACATACATAATATGCTAATTTTAATAAAATAATATTTAATAGATTTTATAAATGTGTCTTATACAGAGAGCTAGTATATATTTTATTGATTTAAAAATTGTATTATTTTGGCTAACAAAATCCTTATTTTTAAGATATGAGTAAATTGTTATCTTATGGATTTCTAAACGTTAATAATCTAAAAATATTTTGGTATTAAATGTGTAGAATAGTAATCATTTTTAAAACTATTTCGATCTTAAAAAAAAACACCTTGTTTTCAAGCGAACGTCAAAAATGAGAAATTTAAAGTCTAAATATCAATTATAGGTCTTCGCAACGTGTACTTCCCGCGCAAGGATCCGCTTCCGTTTATTGTTATCGTTACTAAGGTACGGACTTTCGAACAACTTACGTGTACAGATTTGGTTTTCAATACTCCGTTGTTGGGATCTAAATTCGTTGTTAAATGTTTATGTGTATTATATGTATATTTATAGATATATTGTGTATAAGCATTGAATTATTTGTTGAAGCACTTTCCTGTGACAACACTCTGGATAGAGTCTTAGTTTGTATTTTCATGTCTGTAATTGTCTTTGTATGTAAGAGTCTTTATGTATTAGTTTATCGAGTTGTATTTACTTTTACATATTGAATGTTGCATTTCTTACCAAGTGTTTTGCGCACTTACATGTGCGTAGGAGAAAGCTCCTGCGTACTTAGCAAGTACGCAAGAATACATTTGCGTACTTGTTAAGTACGCAAGAGCATTTTGCCCTGCGCACTTGCTAAGTGCGCAGGCATCAGCTTAGGTATAAGTAGGATAGGTTGACAGAAGTTAAGTACGCAGACATTATAGCAAATACGCAGATTGTAAATTCAGTGCTTCTCTCTGTAACCTTCAAGTGTTTATAATACAAAGAACGTTTAAAGTGTTTTCTCTTGTCGGTTTACTTTGTTTAGCAAGACTCTCCACCTAGTCACGGGCATTCCGCACCCGGTCCGACTAGTTGACCCACTTGCATGTGACGATCCGCCACACCCGAGGGACCTACAAGTGGTATCAGAGCTTTTGCTCCTGATTTCGAGTGTTGTGAGTGAGTTTTGAGAGTTTTTACAAGCAAAAAGAGGTATTTTTGGTGATTTTTGTGATAAAATAGGGGTAGCTCTTGAGCACTATTTTAGAAACAAAAATCACTTAAAAAAACTGATTTTTGTTGTGTATTTGAGTGTTTTGAGCATCAAAGGTTGGTTAGAAACAAGTTTCTGACCCTTTAGCTCATTTGCATTGATCATCAGACCAATTTTTACCATCTCCGGCGAGTTTCAGGTGACCGGAAAAGTTTGGTGAAAGTTGCTGGAAAGGTGTTGTGCGTACTTACCATTTCTGGCAAAAAGTACAGTTTTGTGCGTACTTACCAAATACGCAAGGCTTATCTCCTGCGTACTTATAAGTGCGCAAGACTGAACTTGTGCGAACTTACGTTATATCCTGCGTACTTACATCTACTCCTGCGTACTTATAAGTACGCAAGAGGAAATCTAAATACGCAAGACCATTTCTCAAGTCCGCAAGGCCAAAACCAAGTGCGCAACTGTGTCTGACTTTTCTGAAATTTGACTAAGTGTTCACTATGTCGAATCTTCAGAATCTTGGAAACCTGCTGAATTATGATAATGAGATCGGTACACCACAGAAACTACCAAAGTTGCTGAACGTGAACGATTATTCTAATTGGAAAGCACGTTTCGAGCACTACATTTCATATACCGACTCATCATTATGGATACCAATCCTTGAGGGATATAAGCATCCCATACACATCTATCTTGATGAGGTGATGCCAAAGCCTATCTCTAAGCTTGATGATGAAGAAAAGAAAGCTTATGATCGAGAAAAGAAGGCTCTTGGTTCGATCACTATGGCATTAACTCGGGAGTTGTTCCACAGTTTCCGAGGGTATGACAATTCTAAGGATCTCTGGAAAGCTTTACAAAAGAGATTCGAAGGAAACAGTGACATCAAGAAGAGTAAGAGGGATCTTCTCAGGAAGCAGTATGAGTGCTTCAGATTTTTAGAGAACGAATCTTTAGATGACCTCATCTCTAGATTCTATCATTTACAGACTGAGTTGAAGGCTTTTGAACTCAGGTATCCAGATGAAGAGATGGTGGAAAAGTTTTTGGATGCTTTACCACCCAAATTTGAGATGTACACAACCCTGATGAGGGAAAATCCTAAATTCTATGAGCTGACAGTTGAAGAGGCAATAGGAAAGGTTCAAGCTCATGACATGAACCTAAGAAGAAAGGAGAGCTCTGGAAGACCCCAGATACAAGACCCTTCTATGTATCATGGGACGAGTTCTACATCCAAGTCATCTGGCTCTGGAATTGCCCTCTTCACTGGAAATCCTACTGAAGAAGGCCACTCAACTGGGGTGTGGTGGTCATGCTTGCTATGCTTCAGGATCAGGGTTGGGGTCTCATCATCAAAATACCTCAAGAAATCCTCCTGCTACGTCTTCAGCTAACAACTCAGCTATAGCCAGAATAGCTGAAGATCATGTAGCATTATTCTCATCTTGCATGCTTGCATATGAAAACTTCATAGGTGGCAAGCTTACTGATCCAGAGACGATTGAAGAAGATTTTAATCAAGTGGATCCTGATGACATGGAGGACATGGATATTCAATGGAATATGGCCATGTTATTGAGGAGAGCCAAGCGTTTCCTGAACAGAACAGGAAGAAAGTTTATTGGTGGGCATCCTAATGCCAAGGTCGGGTTTGACAAATCCAAGGCCAAATGCTACAAGTGTCTGAACTAGGGACACTTTGCTCGTGAGTGTCAGAAAGACAGAGCACCTGCCTCTGGTTTCACCCGACCCAGCCAAGGAAACAGTCATGGCCACAACAATCCAAACTACCACAATCAAAGCCAAAGTGGAACGTCCAATGCACTGGTAGCACAACAAGACGACATCATTGACTGGGGTGTTCATCTTGAGGATGCCATCATCGCACAAACCCAGGTTGGTCTCATGGCTGAGATCATGGAGATGATGGAAGCAGAGAAAAGGGAAGCTTCTATGGCTGACCTAGAAGAATCTACAACTGCTGCTACAGAGGAGGTGAAGGAAGCTGAAGAAATGGAAGCTCATGTAGCTAATGAAGAGGAATCGACCACTGCTGTTGCTCTCATGGCCATTGGAGAAGCAACAAGTTCATCGTCTGAGGTAGATTCTAACCCTTTCTCTGTTATTTCATGTTCTAAATGTCAAGGGCTAAAACTGGAAAATTCTAGGCTCCAAGACAAAATCGAACCCCTAAGTTTGGCAGCTCTAAACTATAAAGAAAATGAAAAACGTTTTAAAGATTCTATTGAAACATTAAAAAAGGAAAAATATGAATATTCTTTAAAAATAAGTGATCAACAGCTTCACTTAGATGTTGCATACAGGGGGTTAGAAAAACGGAACAATGAAATTAACAAACTGCAAAATGAGATCTTGCAGTTAAAATGCACTAATGAGAAGTTGAAAAACTCTCGCTTTATGGTGGAACACTACGAGTCTGTGGTGAGACAACTGAATGGGTTAGGTTTGGGTACTAATGCCATTCCTCCACCAGTGAGCGGGAAGTTTGTCAATAGCTTAATAGACATTGATCTCACTTGTCTAGATGAGTCCTCTGATAAGGATGATTCCCCTAAAAAGGATGAATCCTCAAGTAAGGCTAACTCCACATCTAGTGAAGAGTTTGTTACTGCTTCTGAAGACGGGTCAGTTAACTCTTGCCCTGAAGGAGTAGTATCTGAGGAGTTGTTGACTGAACAAAAGGTAAAGAAAAACGTTATCACTAATGGTGATAACTGCATTTTAACTGAACCCGACATCATTGAAACAAATGATAAACTAAAGGTAATGCTTTACGGGGGGTATAAAAGTCTTAACCAAGTAAAGAAAGAGGCTTTTTCAGCTCACTATGGGCTTGGGTATAAGGAAATTTGGAAAAATATTATACTCCCAAAAACCAAACTGGTAAGGTTCAGACTAATGTTCATAAACAGCCTCCTCCTTCTCATAATGCTGAGTTATCTAAGGCCAGATCTAAGGAGCCTTACAAGAGAACTTATGTAGACAAGAGGAACTGTTTTCACTGTGGCTTGGTTGGTCACATTTTTGTGAACTGTCCTTCTAAGAACCATAGGGAAAAGGCCTGTTGTTTCACAACCAGCTGTTATCCCCAGGTCGCCACCAGTGAAACCATCTCCCAAACATCCAAAGCAAAATGTGGTGAAACCACCAGTCAAACCGATGGTAAAGCCTAAGATCATATCTGAAGCTAAACCATCTGTTCCAAGAAAGGTAACGCAACCTGCTGTACCTCGTGTATCTACCTCTGGTAGTACACGTACTGGTGAGAAGCCTGTGGAAAGAATCTCTAAGCCACAGAGGAGGAGACGGAACAAGAGGTTGAGAAAGCTTGAACAGCTGACTTTAGTTCAATCAGGTGAATCTTCCACAAGTTCACCTGCTGTAGTTGAACCAAAGTCTCCTGTTCCGGTTAAGAAACAGAAGAGATCCTGGACTGCCAAATCCAAAACTTCTAAATCTCCTAGTTCTATTTCTTCTAAAGATTCATCAATTTTGAACAGTCATCATGACTGTGAGTTAAAGGAAGTAGTTTATTTTGAAAAGGATGGACGACCCAAGACCACAATGGCTTGGGTCTCCAAATCTAACTAATTCTTTTGTGACTCGTGCAGGGACGTCCGAAGGGTACTATCTCTAACCGCTGGTATGTAGATAGTGGATGTTCCAGGGACATGACAGGAAACATGCTTCAAGACGTTAAACCATTCAGAGGCGGCTATGTGGCCTTTGCCGGAGAAAAAGGCGGCAGCATCACGTGTCAAGGCGTGGTTTCGAACGGTTGTGTCAGCTTTGACAATGTCAACTTCTGCGAGCAGCTGAAGCATAACCTGTTGAGTGTCTCCCAAATGTTTGATAAGGAGTACTCGGTGATGTTTGACAAGTCAGAATGCCTAATTCTCAAACCCGGTTTTGAAGTTCCAGAAGATTGGATCCTGATGAGAGCACTAAGAACAAACGACACCTATCAGATCGATATGAGCGTGGCAACAACCACCTCATCAGTTGCTACTTGTTTGCTTACAAAAGCGACAGAGCTTGACTCCATCTTGTGGCATAGGAAACTCGGACATATTTCGTATCGTAAAATGAATCATCTTGTTCGAAATGGTTTGGTAACCGGGGTTCCTAAGCTGAGGTTTACCTTTGCAGATGACTGTATGCCTTGTAAAAAGGGCAAACAGCAACGGAAGTCTCACAAGCCCAAGCTCCAAAACTCTGTTGATACCCCTTTGGAGCTCTTACACATGGATCTGTTTGGCCCCATAAGTATCAGGAGTATTGGAGGTAAGTCGTTCTGTCTAGTAGTAACGGATGATTTCTCACGTTTTTCTTGGGTGCATTTTTTAGGTACTAAAGACGAGACTGCTGATATTCTCCAATATTTGATCCTGAGCTTGGAATCTCTTTGCAAGCTGAAAGTTAGAAGAATTAGAAGTGACAACGGAACTGAGTTCAAGAATAATTTGATGGAGCTTTTCTGTCTCAAGAAAGGGATCCGTCACGAATTCAACGCGCCGTACACGCCTCAGCAGAATGGAGTTGTTGAACGAAAGAACAGAACACTGATTGAGACTGCAAGGACTATGCTGTCGGATGCAAAACTTCCTGTCACTTTCTGGGCAGAAGCCGTTATTACAGCTTGTCACGTCTTAAACAGAGTTCTGGTTGTGAAGAGGCACAACAAGACTTGTTACGAGTTGATCAACAATCGACTTTCCAATCTTGATTACCTAGTTCCTTTCGGTAGTCCTTGTTCCTTGTTGCTACAGTACAAAGACCGCCAGTCTAAGTTTCATGCAAAAGCAGTGGAAGGCATCTTCTTAGGATACGTTGCCAACTCGCCTTGCAAGAGAGTGTACAACATAGGAACTCGTACTGTCGAGGAATGGTTTGAAGTTGATTGTAGTAAACACAGCATTCCACCCGAACCAACAGGTCCAGCTTGGGGTTTTGATTATGATGCGCTATTCAAGTCATTCAATCTTCCTGATATATCTGCAGATGACGCCGCAAACGTTTATGAATTATTGGGTGGCGGTGATGACTCCAGCTTCTCTACTCGTGCTACTATACCAATTATAACTCCTGATTCCAATGCTGCATCTGCATCTGGAACTCATGACAGTGATAACAGTGAAGATGTTCATATTGTTGGAGATGACGCTCAAGCCAATCCTAACACAACTGTAGGAAATGAAGCTCCAGCTGATCCAATTAACATTGAATCTTCTTCTTCTGGAACACAGGAAATGGGGGAGTTAAGCACGAATCTTGATCCAGAAATTCAGGAACCGATTGTACCGGAGACGAGAGTGCATAGGAATCATCCAATCAACAACATTATTGGTGATCCTTATGCCGGTATTCAGACTCGTCATCGAACCATCACTGAGAACACCAGTCTTTACACAGAGATATTTGACAATGGTGTCATGGAAACATGTCTGCATGCTGCATTCGTGTCCCAGTTAGAGCCGAAGAATGTGAAGGAGGCTCTCACTGACAACTGTTGGATTGAGGCGATGCAAGATGAATTATCTCAATTCCAAAAGTTGCATGTGTGGGATTTGGTTGACTTGCCAAAAGGCTTTCAGCCAATTGGAACCAGATGGGTGTTCAAGTGCAAGACGGATGATCGTCATGTTGTTGTGAAGAACAAAGCAAGATTGGTTGTTCAGGGTTTTTATCAGCAAGAGAGCTTGGATTACACGGAAGTATATGCCCCAGTTGCTAGAATTGAAGCCATTCGACTGTTCTTGGCTTATGCCACATATGTCGGCTTCAAGGTCTATCAACTTGATGTGAAGAGTGCTTTCCTTTATGGTAAAGTTCATGAAGAAGTCTATGTCACTCAACCTCCCGGTTTTGAAGATCCGCATAATATCAACAAAGTGTATAAGCTCGACAAAGCACTTTATGGTCTTCATCAAACACCGCGGGCATGGTATGAGACATTATCTAAGCATTTACTGTCTAATGGCTTCGACCGTGGACAGATTGACTCGACTCTCTTCATCAGGAAAGCAGGAGGTGACATTCTTCTTGTACAAGTATACGTCGACGACATTATCTTTGGATCTACCAATGTAGGGATGTGTAGGGAATTCGAGCAGGTGATGAAGTCCAAATTTGAAATGAGTAATATGGGTGAATTGTCGTTCTTCCTGGGTCTGCAAGTCAGTCAAAGAAAGGATGACATTTATCTACATCAAACTAAGTATGTGTAGGACATCTTATCAAAATACAAGATGAATGATAGCAGTACTTTTGGAACACCTATCCCAGTCAATCATGGTCTGCATCCTGATAAAGATGGAAAGGATGTAGACAGCAGATTGTACCGTGGGATGATCGGATCACTTATGTATCTCACAGCTTCAAGACCCGATATAATGTTTGCTGTGTGCTTGTGTTCAAGGTTTCAGTCTCAACCGAAGGAGTCACATATGATAGCTGTGAAGAGAATTTTCAGATACCTGAAAGGGAAACCCCAATTAGGTCTTTGGTACTCTAAGCAGCAGTTATTCGACTTCAAAGCCTACACTGATTCAGATTATGGCGGTTGTAACCTTGACAGAAAGTCAACTTCTGGTGGATGTCAATTCTTAGGAGACAGACTGGTCTCCTGGCAGTGTAAGAAGCAGTCAACGGTTTCTGTATCAACTTGTGAAGCAGAATACATTGCTGCAGCGAGCAGTTGTTCTCAGATACTGTGGATTCAGCAGCGGTTGAGAGACTACGGCTTAAACTTCACTGGAACTCCTCTATTCATTGACAACAATGCCACAATGTCCAAATAACCCGGTGAAACATTCCAAAACTAAACATATAGAGATTCGCCATCACTTCATCCGTGATTGTGCTGAAAAGCATTTAATTGAACTTGTAAAAGTTCACACGGATGACAATCTTGCTGACCTTTTCACAAAGGCATTTGATCGATCCCGTTTTGAGCATCTTGTCAACTTGATAGGAATGTTTAATCCTGAGTGAAAATTAATTTTTCTTAATTCAATTCAATTCATGGAAGTTAAACTTTATTTCTTTTTAAATTTTCTGTATAGTTCTTTTAGGTTTCAAAATATTTTACAAAAAAAAACAAAAACAAAAATAGAAAATAGGGAAAATTTCAAAGTTAACTTGAGAAAAGAGGAAATGATAGTACATCAGAAATGATCTAAACGTCACATACTGCTCATATGGGAAATGATTGCGTCATGTTTACTTAACTGTTTAACTTATTATGTTTTTAATCTGCTTATTTACGAGTAATTTAAATTGTCAGTAGGCTGTATGCGTCTTGGAATCACTAGTAGTGTGGAAACAAAATCTAAATTACAACTGTGATTTGAACCCATGTTTGCAAGTGTGTGTGCGTAAAAGAATAGAAAAGATCATTATCAGATATAGGATGTTAGATTTTGGCAATAATTTTCTTTTGAGGTCAATTTCGGGTTATGTCATTAGCACAATTAATGCGGTTCATCTCACTACCCATACTCACAAGTATGCAATGAGAGATTGAATCAAGACATGTCTCTACATTAACCGTTGAACATGTATTCACCCTTGAATCATTCCTGATTCATTGAAATCAAATCTAGATGAAAGTTGGATCCCCTTACCTTATTCAATCACCATATATATTATCCTGAATCATCATTCCGTTATTCAATGAAGAAAATCAAATGAAACCAAGACAACTGAATCACTCGATTCTGAATCTTATGATTCCTGATAATCCTTATGGATTCTGCTTGATTTTCCTGTGCTAATAGATGTAGCTTCATTCTGAAAATTTAGAAAATCATTGGGAAAATTTTAGATGCCTTGAGATAGTGCAAGTTAGAATAGCATATCAGTGGGGTACACGTTGTATATCTTATAAAAATACCTTAATACACAAGAATGTGATACAAAGATGCTTATAGTTTCAAATCTTATAATATTGTCAACTTGAATTACTTGTTTATGTGCTTATTATGTATGAATAAATAGTAATCCATGACATGATCCCATATTCTTTGATGTTTATATTGTATCGTTTTTGCTAAAAGATAGCCTGATATGATCCTCTGCTCGTGTCTTTGATCAAAAATAGTTTGTGTGAATACTTGTATATTTTTATTAGAAAAGATCAAAAAGATTTTAAGTTTATGCATAGTTCAATTTTATTCAGAAAAACCAAAAATATTTGTGTTTAACCTTCCTGAATTGTATTTGAATCTTCCTGGTTGAATATTTTTATCTTGTTCGTTATTTGACTTGAAATCTTCATAATTTGAGTTGAAAGTGTGCGCACATAAGGGTCTATGCGTACTTGATAAGTGCGCATGAGGTAAACCCTGCGTACTTAACAAGTACGCAAGAGTTAAGTCATGCGTACTTAGTAAGTACGCAGGAGTTAAGTCCTGCGCACTTTGTAAGTACGCACGACCAATATGTGTTGGGTATAAATACAGGACTTAGAAAATTTTTTAGAGATTATCACTTTCAAACCGTCTCTCCTGTGATATTCCCTCCGACCATTTTCCTCAAAAATTTCGAGTGTTCCAACAGGATTCTTCGTCCCTCTCATTGTTTAATCATCATCTAACATTTACTTGGTGAGAATCTCGGTCCGTATCATCCACTAAATCACATGTTTTCGACCGATTCATCGACGGTTTGAGTGTGAAATTATTGACCTATTTTGGTGTTCTAAATGCAAATTAAGACCTAAAACTTGTTAATAATCACTGATCGAAACCTATTGACACATAATTTGTCCTTAACATGGTTCGATTTTGCCCTTGACCCTCGATTGCCCACTGGTTCAACTGGGTCGTCATCTAGGTCAAAAATTTGACGGGTTTAGCGGTTAGTTACGGTGGATAGTGGTCCCATAGGTCTTAATCAAGTATTTCGACCTTGTGGTGACCATAATCCACGACAATGCCTCTCTTCTAATTGACAGTTGAAATTTCTGGAATTTTGGCCAAGTGCGTTTCCTGCGCACTTAACAAGTACGCACGAAGCACTTCATGCGTACTTGTTAAGTACGCAAGAACAAACTCATGCGTGCTTGCTAAGTACGCAGGACCAACACTTGGCAAAAATTCCTAAGTCTGAAATTCAGTTCAAAGAGTAACTGCTATACTGAGTCGTTTTTATTCATTTCCAATGATACGTGTTGTTCTGATTGTGCTTTCTGTGAGATTATGGCTCGGGCGTTTACTAACGAATTCAACCTGTTAGCGAACACTCAACCCGAATGGAAAGGTGCATCATTGCAATATAGGGAGATAGTTGACTTCTTGAACCGCTCAAGAGTCAGCTATGCTATCTCAGCTGACCCGAGCGTGTCAAGACCTTACTTGGAACAATTCTGGGAGACGGCGGAGCACGACTGCACGGTAACCCCCAATGTCATAAGGGCTACCGTTGCTAGTCAGGCTATCGCTTTTTCTGAAGATACCATAAGAAGGGTCCTGCAGTTCAGAGACCTTGCTACCGACCCGACAGCCTATCCAGACTACTTTGTGGATGGGTGTTGGAGGTAAAGAATGGGATACGTCGGAGCGAGGGACTATGCTTCTTATAAAAAGATGTGGGTATTAGACCAATGGCGGTATTTCGCCCACCTCATGATCATGTGCATCTCGTCAAGAAAAGCTGGTAAAGATGCCATGGGTCATGACCTTGTAGCAGCCATGGTGGGCTTGTCTCTTAATAGGGGCTACAACTTCTCGCGCTACATCTTCAAAGCAATCAATGACCAGATCTACACAACGGAGAAGTTTAGATTCTTATTGTACCCTAGGTTTGTGCAACTCTTGATCGATGACGCGTTGCCAAACCTTCCTGCTATAGGGGAGAGACTGCAAGTCAAGCGGGTGGACAAAAGAGTATTTGCTCAATTCCTGAAGCCAGGTAGTGTAGAACCTACCCCTGTGCACACAGAACTCTTTGGCCACCTTCTAAATGAAGCATATGTGGCACCATAAGACTAGAGATGGTACAGCCACGACTCAGAGCCTGAAATGAGTGAACACTCCGATGAGCAACAGGAACAACACGATGAGGAGAATGATAGTGATGATGGCGCGTCTGAGGATGGAGACGACGAAGGCGGTAATGGTGGTGCTGAGGAATCTGATTCAGAAGCAACAGAATCAGATTCTTCTGATTCCGATGACACCATCGCAGGTACACCCACGGAGAACGGCTAAGGTAACCCTACCTGAGTCGTCCTCCAAAAGGAAGCGACAAAGCTCAAGCAGCGAATATGAGCCAAATTCTGACTCTGACGCTGCTGTACAAAGACAAAGAAGGGAAAGCATTCATAAGAAGATGGGAGATAGGCAAGAGGTTGCTATCCCCGGGGTAGTAGAGGTCTCGACTGTGCAGCAAGTACAAGTTCCAGCTGCCAGTCCAGATTCAGCCTCTACCCCACCAGAACAGCAATTGCACCGAAGGAGGAGAAGGCCACAAGTTCAAGCTGACGTGGCAGTCACAGAGGAGGTTCCTGTGACGGTGACCCTCCCTACTACATCCGTCCAGGTGGCGGTGACTACTCCAATTGTTGCGGAGTCTGTCACCATCACCCCTACCATAACACCCACTCCCATCATCTCATCCCAAATCCCAACACCCACCATTGATCCTCCAAGTCAACCCTTCACTTATGAAGATTTCTCACAAGGGTTTGACTTTGGTACCATCTTCTCCTCCCCTATCCATAATGCCGAAGCGTCATCGTCTAGGCATCCGGATCCGAATGAGGCAAGGATCGATGTGCTAGAAACCCAAGTTGCTGGACTGCTGAAGACTATTCAGAAGTCAAAGGAGGAATCTGATGCTCAACAAGCACAGATTAATTCACTGGCCGATGAAGTTAGGATTCTACATAGCCAGAGAACGGGGACTAATGAGCGACTGAAGAACGTAATGGCATAGAATGAGCTATTAATGAATACAAATGAAATGATTCTAGGCCACAGAACGTCACTTGAGCTAAGGCTAGATTTACAAAGAAAAGAGCACGAAGCGATGGTCAAATTAGTTGCAGAACTGACCAAGAAGCTTGATGCTCAGGGGGAGAAAGAGAAAGAGAAGGAGAAGGAAAAGGAGAAGGAGAAAGAGAAAGAGAAAGAGAAAGAGAAAGAGAAAGAAAAGAAATCCACTGGTGCTGAGCCTTGTCATCCAGTCGACTTGACTAAGGATGACGATAAAGACAAGGATCCTGAAGCCGGTCCTAGTGGAGGTGAGCACCAAGCTTTGGCAATTGTGCCCATCTCTGCTATTCCAATAGCCGAGGGGGAGTCTACTCAGCAAGAGGGTGGTGATACCTCTGTTGGTGGTGGTGATAAAGGGAAGTCAGCTGCCGATGTGCTCAAGGACTTATCTGATGATGAGATCCTTTATCTTGAGCCTGACTATTCCAAGGAAGCACAGATCGATGCTCTCCTTAATATGGAAGAAGGAGAGATCGACTCTGGTGATGACTAGAATGATGATGATGAAGACGTGGTGATAGAGATTCCCAAGGGTGACGGGGAAGGAGAGTACGAGCTAGAAGATGGAGAGATCTTTGAATTTCCATCTTTTGACGCTCCGCTTGACACAGGTTCAGTCGAGCAGGCTAGTAATGTAGAAGCCTCGACTGAAGCCTCCCTAGTTGACCCTGAACCTGTGGACCCAGAGGCACCAAAAGAGACAGATATGCCTTCTACTAGTTCAAAGGGTCCAGCTCCGGTGTGGCAAAAGACGTCTATCATAGACAAGCACGGAGCAACAGGGATGATCTTGGCTGTAAGGTTCGAGGAGGACAAGCAGTTGTTCGCCATCAAAAGATCTGGCGGGGTTCAATACTTGAAACCCACCAGTGAAGCATTCAGCTCCTTGCCCAAATATGACCTGGTGAACCTAGCAAACCGAGAGCTGCTGGGTCATTCCAATCACGCAGTGGCGATGGGTTTGTGGGTGGTTCTGCAGCGTGAAGCAAGATCTGGGAACTTTGAAATGTTCAAGCCTCAGGTGCCCAAAAGAGTCAAGGATAAGCACACTTTACATCCTTTGACTAAGAAGCACTTAAAGAAATTGGTATACAAGCCAGTGCGATGTGAAACTAAGATTCCCCTGAGCAAGTTATCTCAGGATATTCTTGGTGACATGTGGTACTGGTACGTAGATCAAAAAACGGGCTAGGCTGTGATCATGGGAAAAGGACGTTCAGAGAGCGGGAACATGGTGCCAAAGTAACTGATCAGAATCTTTGATGAAGTCTGCTTCATCAACTTTTCTGTGAAAGATCTGGAGGTACTAGCAGAACGCTACTGCGTCTACACGGACGAATGGACAAAGCTCCTTGCTTCTAAATACGACAAGGTGATTAAGTTCTGCCTTGATTACAAGAAGAAGATGGAAGCTGAAGATCAAGAGCTGTGAAGACTGAAGATTGAAGACTGAAGACGATGAAGATCCCAAGCTGTTGTCAAGGGGGAGTTTGTTGAAGCACTTTCCTGTGACAACACTCTGGATAGAGTCTTAGTTTGTATTTTCATGTCTGTAATTGTCTTTGTATGTAAGAGTCTTTATGTATTAGTTTATCGAGTTGTATTTACTTTTACATATTGAATGTTGCATTTCTTACTAAGTGTTTTGCGCACTTACATGTGCGTAGGAGAAAGCTCCGCGTACTTAGCAAGTACGCAAGAATACCTTTGCTGTACGCAA
Organism: Smallanthus sonchifolius; assembly: GCA_023525975.1. Classification (NCBI taxonomy): domain Eukaryota; kingdom Viridiplantae; phylum Streptophyta; class Magnoliopsida; order Asterales; family Asteraceae; genus Smallanthus; species Smallanthus sonchifolius. Next base: position 28,030,775 of record CM042043.1, read on the forward strand.
GAGCATTTTGCCCTGCGCACTTGCTAAGTGCGCAGGCATCAGCTTAGGTATAAGTAGGATAGGTTGACAGAAGTTAAGTACGCAGACATTATATCAAATACGCAGATTGTAAATTCAGTGCTTCTCTCTGTAACCTTCAAGTGTTTATAATACAAAGAACGTTTAAAGTGTTTTCTCTTGTCGGTTTACTTTGTTTAGCAAGACTCTCCACCTAGTCACGGGCATTCCGCACCCGGTCCGACTAGTTGACCCACTTGCATGTGACGATCCGCCACACCCGAGGGACCTACATTATTGAATATGACGCTCCGTGCGCATATAACTATTGAAGATGGTCCCTCGAAAGCACTGAATTACTGAATATGGTCCCTCAAAAGCACTGAACTACTGAATATGGTCCCTCGAAAGCACTGAATTACTGAATATGGCCCCTCAAAAGCATCGAACTATTGAAATGTCGCTTCGTGCGCATTGAACTATTGAAATGTCGCTTCGTGCGCTTCGTGCGCATTGAACTATTGAATGTGTTATGTGACTCATCTTATGTGAACTATCGTTATGTGACTTATTGAATGTGTATTGAATGTGTATGTATGTATTTTTCTGATAGATATATTGTTAAGATTTAATTTATTGTATTGTTGTTGTCCCACTGAGTAAAGCCAAGTTTACTCAGGCGTACATTCTTCCTCTTTATGTACGTCAGGTTGCAGGGATTATTGGGAATACTTGGCGAGAGGACCGAGAGAATAAAGATCGAGAGTTTTTAATTTAACTAAATTGTAATGTTTTGTATGTTATTTCATTAAATGTAACCGTTTTGCATTAATGGATTAATGTTTTAAATTCTGTTTACTGTATAAGTGACACGTCAGCCCTAGATCGGGTTGGGGTGTTACAGGTAGTTTGTATAGAGTCTTGTTTTGCCTCGTGAGGCTACCGACTTGTATTTCGATTTCCTGTCTAATGAAATGATCGTGTGTTATGATTTCCGCTTATTCTAATATTGAATGACTAAACTACTCTTGTTACGTTGGGTTTGAAATTTTTGTAGCGATATAAAAAAAAAGTTAATCTGAACAGTGTAACAGGGCACGACCCGTGCTTGACAGTTGCAACAGCCTTTTCTTTTTCTTAAAAACACCAACTTCTTAACCCCATTCAACCACAATAACTCAAATGATTTCTCTCGGTTTTTGGCCACCAACCACCCCAAATTCACCATTTTCTTCAAGAAATCTATCAATCCTTCCACCAAGGTATGTTTAGGTCATTCTCTTGTAAGTAATTAGGGTTTTTATTTCATTTTTGGGCATGATTCTTTTCCCTAACCGGATTTTGCCTTCTTGAGTCAAGAATTCTAAGTTTCTACGGTTTTATTTTTTAGATCCTCAACTAATCTTGTAATTTCCGGGTTTGATTTGGGATTTTCACCCGGATGGACCCATTTGTTCATAAAATTAATTCTTTAGGTTTGCTTCTTGTTGATTTTTAGTTAAAATCTGGTAAAACCACAAAAATAGAAAAACAAAGGTTTCACAAACCCGGGCTAGTGCACGAGTTCGAATCTCAGATTCTATCTCTTCAGTACAGCATGGCCCGTGCCTAGGGAGGCACGCCCTGTGCTTAGCCAACCATCAGGTCTATCAAAGGGTTCGGTACTGCATCATCAGGTCTGTAGTAAAGCCCGACCCGTGCCTACCCAAGCACGACCCGTGCTTAGCCTTCTGTCCAGAATTGGAAATCCGTGTAGTTGATACTTTTTGATTCAACTCACTTGTGTATTATTCTCTCAGGATCATGGTTCATCCATACCTAGTATTTGATGGTGACAATGAGGGATGGTGCCATTCACGTTTACGCAAGCTTAGGCTATGCGAGGAGGAGTCACATCTCATGGTTTGCTATGACACCTTAGACGCTGTCGGACAGCGAGCACGTTTTAACAGCATAGTCACTCCCCCATGGCGCCGCGTATTCGGAAATGCTTAGGAATCAATTCAAGAATACACTTTGGAATTCATGGCATCATTCAATTTTCAAACATCAAATCTAGACTTCTAGGACGAGAATGTCTTGTCATTCCGCATCGGAGGCACATGGCACACCTCTTCGATTGCTCGATTTGGGGTTGCACTCGGAGTTTACACCGAGAATGAGATCTACGAATCCGATTTTTATGGATCATCACACATTTTTCCTGATGAGGAAGATAGGAACAGCCCCGACTAGGGGCATGTTAGAACATCATTCTGGAATGAAGTAGGCACCGAAGGATACAATGCTAGCCGTACAAAGAGCAGCAAATTGAAAGACCCACTGCTTCATTACATTCACCGACTGCTTAGCCACTCAGTAACACAACGCGGTCAGAGTGGCGGTGTGGTCAATATCAGGGACCTTTGGATATTATACTGCTTAGTCAAAAAGCAGCCTTGCAGCATCTCATACCTTTTCTATCGTCTCTTTGCCTCTAATGCAACGGCTGGGGAGAGTACACCACTAAATGGAACTACCGGGCCACCTCCTGGTTTGTGGATTTGAGTATTTGTGCCAGCATGGGTATGGTCACATATCTACCCGATGGCCAAACACGTTTTCAAGATTCAAAAGGGCAAGTTTAGGATCCCGAAGACCCGAATCATGTCATCATGGATTTGGATATTCAAAATTCACCCCATAGGCAACACAATTCGCGCTTTGAAACAGGAACCTCATCATCTCAAGCGACTGGATTCCCATCTATGATGGATCTCTATGAATCCATCCAAACTGTTAGCACCTACGCTCGTCGCTCTTTCGAGATATGCGAATCAAATTCTGGACGCATCACTAATCTGTCTGATAGGGTTGATCTAATCGGGGAGGATGTTGCCTACATGAGGCAGAGGATGAACATGAACTGGGGAGAGGAGAACCTCGACTAGGTCGAGGTGATTGGTGAAAGTCCCATCAGAGTATCATTTTTAAGACAAAAGTAGCTATGTTATTCGGCTTTATATCTTTTTCTTTTGTTTGTATTAATACTATCCGGCACTGGATGATTCGTGCCCTTTTTAAAACTACTTATTTATGTTTGTAGTTTTTTTTATTAATTCTTGTACTAATAAATTTGTGTAACCACAATTGATGCATGCTTTTCAGGTCGCTGTGAGTACCAGTCACAAGAATTGGACAAACTGTCTTTAAGGGGAGTTCTTCTTAACCCTTACCTCTCATATTTCTTTTTACACTTAGTTTTGAATCATGTACATTGAGTGTAGGTGGGGTTACACCATTTGTAGCACTTGAACTTTGGTCATAAAATCTTTCAAAACGAACTCCAACAATTTCATGGCACCAAAAGTACTTCAATAATTTTGAAAAGCTGAAAGAGCGAAGTTTTATTTTTGTTAACACAAGATAAGCAAACCAACGAGTAAAATGACATAAACAATTCCCGAGCATGGCAAGTTGCATATAAACAATAGACATGCATGGACTTTACACTTTTTACCCCATTCCATCCGTTTCCGTGAGCATAACTTGAGCTTTCACAGATTTCATTTTATAGCATTCATGCTTATGTGTTCATCGAATCATTGAGGGTATCATATGTTTTGTACAAATTCAGAACTTGTTTTGGGCATACGAGACGAAAGCACATCGTAAATTTTTGCATGAAAATGATTTAGGCAACTAGGATACCCTTACCAACCATACAACCAAACACACCTAGCTAGCCTTACCACCTTCACTCAAATCCATCAACCCCTACCAAGGACTTTGTCAAAAAAAAAATGCATCCATTTGATCTCATCTTGGTTTCATGCCTTCATTTCTCAAAACAAGAATTACCCCCATAAATTAGAGAACATCATTTGTTCTAATGCTTGAAGCAAGAAAAAGTTGGAGAAAAATGGAGCAAAATCCACCATTTTGCGGAACGTCAAAAAGCGCCATGAAAAGAAGGGCGAAAAGGTATGAAAGATGTTATAAATGTGGAAATTGGTCTCATGAAGGAAAGTGTAGTAAAAACCAAACAACCTCTCAATTTGAATATACGAAGTTGATCAAGTTGGGTGCTATTAGGCTCAAAGCTGAGGGAACCCTTAGGAAGGATAGCTATGTATATCTCAAAGTCAAAGAGGAAGTTAGGTTTCTAAAGATGAGATTTGGTCTTGACAATCTGACCATAAACGAGTCCTCGAGTTAGTATTACCCCTATTAGCCCGAGTATTGTAGAGGGATTTTTAGTTTTTGTTTTAGCTTCATTTCTAATCAAATAAACCAAAAGTCCTAATTACCTAGCCAACCCATAAGTCCTTTTGATTCATGCAAGGTTTCCTATAAAATTGGTGGTCTTGATCCCTTAACAAGCATATGACCTAGCACATCTCATATTGATAATTGAGTGTTCTAAAACTTACATCCCTACACGTATGACCACAAATACAAGCCGAGTGTGTGAGAACATTGTGAGTAAGTGTTAGAGTCGTGCTTGTCTAAAACTTCATAAAACAAACCATTGCTTCATGGGAATAACTTCATAAGATCACTTTTACTCGTTTGCACTAGTTTACTTGTGTTCTTTCTTCAAAGAAGGAAAATCACTTCTTCACTTAAGGTTTGTTCAAAGTTGATTTTTATTTTGTCGGGGGAGTGAATTATTTAAAGAATTGATTGAGGACATGCAAGGTTCAAGTGTGGGGAGGTTTGATGTGCTCTAAATTATACATATATTTCACATAATTTGCATTCCATTTATTGAAAATTTCATTATACTTTGAGTAAATTTGTCGCTCATTTAGCTTCTATTTAAGTTTCAGGGAAATCCAACCTCAGAAGGAAGAAACAAGCGAAAAGACGACAAAAATGCAAGACATTGGCCAAGACAGAAGACGAAGCACGGACCGTTGTTGGACGTAGTTCCATTGTATGATTAAGCTTTATTGTGTGTAGTGTAACCGTGAACTGGGGTTCACGGTTTGGGTATTTTGGGCCGGCTTTGGGGTCGAGTACGTGTATAAGGGCCTAGTGAATTAGACTAGGATATATACATGTATACCCTAACCGAGTAGGGTTAACGGTTGTTCTTGTTTTCTTTGTAATTTATACAAGTATTATTACAAGTGTCTTTGTGTTCTTGAATCACCATACTTGATAGTTTTCGCCTATCAAGTGTGAGAATTGATATCGTGTGTGTGTTTATTTGAAGATCCATGTAGTTTGGTACTTACAATTGGTATCAGAGCCATTGAAGTCATTCAAGGATCGTTTCTTAGATATCAACGATTCAAGACAAAGCTATTAAGGTATTTTGTTTATGTGATCAGTTGTTTTATTGCTAATCATCTGTTGTCGTAAAGGTTTTTCATCATATTCTGCTGAGAATCAAGGAAGAATCATTCATTCTCGTGAAATCATTGGTATTTTGATGCTATTAAAGAAGGAGTTTGGTTGGATTTCATCTAAAGTTAATTAGAATCGTTCATCGTGTTCATCGGGAGAGAGAAAAAGTCAAGGCTGTTTACTTGGGATTCAAATTTTGAAATCCAAGATTTTTGAATTTATTTTTGGCATTAGAATCAAGTCCACACTTGATTCACGGGATTAATACTTGGCGTCCAGTTCACGGATTAGTTATTTGGGTGAGGTTTACGGGTTTATTACTCGGTTCAACTTCACGGCAAGAGTACTCGGGTTTGTTTCACGGGATCAGGTTCTCGGAAGAAGTTCACGGGCTTATCTTCTCAGCAAGTGTTCACGGGTTGATATTACTTCACGGTTTGAGTTGACGGCTCAGAAAAGGTTTACTGCTTTGGTATACTTCACGGCTGAAGCAATCTTCACGGGGTTTAGAAAGCTCACGGTTTTATCAACCGTTCACGGGTTTGAAGTAACTCACGGTTCTAACAAGTTCACGGGTTCATTTTTATCTAATTTTCAGGTTTGATCAAGGACCTAATACTCTAACAAGATGAACTCTCAACAAGTCACCATGAATTTAAAGCAGTTTGCTAGACCTACAAATTGGCACCAGTACCAAACCTCCAAGACTGACTTGTGCTGAAGATTATGTGGACTGGAAATTTAGGTTTATGAATCATGTTCTGTTGTTTGAAGCCAAGATGTGGAGAAGTATATTCAAGGGACCTCAAATTCCTATGTGTGATAAGGATGATGGTACTAAGGCACCAAAGCAGATAGAGAATTATACTGATGAAGATTTTGATCTTGTTGAAAGAGACTTAAATGCTTTAGCATATTTGACTATGGCATTATCACATGATATAGCCCATAACTTTAAAGAATGTACTTCTGCTAAGCAGCTTTGGGAGTCTTTGGCTCAGGCCTTTGAAGGGAATGATGATATGAAGGCAAGTAGGAAGGAAATGATTTTCCAGCAGTTTAACATGTTTAATCATGTTTTGGGTGAAACACTTGAAGCGTAATTGGAGAGGTTTACAAAATTGGTATCACAGATGAGGGGTGCTCAGATTGTGATGAGTGATGGTGATCTAAATAGGAAGCTGTAAAATGGTTTGCCACTGTAGGTCCCTCCGGGTGGGTATGTCGGATCGATATCGTGTGAGAATGTAGCCTAGTAATTAGGTGCGGAATGCCTGCTACTAGGTGGAAAAACTTGCAAATGAAAGAATGACAAACAACACAAGGAAATACTTATAAATACATGGTCTATTGATAACTTGTGTTTCATACAAGTACAGACACAAAATGCAAGACTTCTAGACTAAAATAACACTAACTTGTGCGTACTTGTGAGTGTAGTTACATCTGTTGTGAAATGAAACAAACAACAACTATTTATAGACCTGGTCCATGCGTACTTAGCAAGTACGCATGACCAACCTTCATGCGTACTTACCATTGTACTTAGCAAATACGCAGGAACATTATCAATGCGTATTTGCTTAGTACAATCCAAACTAATTCAAGTTCAGATATAAACATGACATATTATAACTCGATAAACAAAATACAACAAGTACTAAATACATACAAAACTGAAATAGATAACAAACAAAAGCTTTAGCCCGATCCAGAGTGCCTGTCACAAAACGTGCGTCAACAGACTCCCCCTTGACAGCATCTCTGGATATCTTCAGTCTTTACGAGCTCCCTGCTTAACTTCCACCACTGATCTTGGACTTGTATCCATGACAGAATTTCACCAACCTGTCATATTTGGTGGCTAGCAGCTTTGTCCTATTGTCTGTATGCAAACAGTTCTTGTTGACGAGAACCTCCAAGTATTTAACAGAGAAATTGATGAACACAATCTCATCAAATACCCTGATGATCTCTTTCAAGCTCTCTTTCTCGATCATAACAGCCTCCCCGGTTACTAGATCTATGTACCAGTACCACATGTTTCCCAGAATATCTTCAGGGATTCTCCTCAAGGGTGTACAGGTTTCACATAGAACCGGTTTGTAGATGTGTCTTATCAAGAATTTGCGTGTTGACGGATGTATCACTGACTTGTCTTTGACACGCCTCAGAACTTGAGGCTGAAAGATCTCAAATCTTCCCGATCTACCTTCTCGTTGCAGCACACCCCATAGGTCTCTAGCATTCCCATTTGATGTGTCACTACATATCTCACGGTGTGCTAGGTTGACTAAATCGTATTTGGGTGAGGAATTGAATGCTTTAGTTGTTGGTTTCAGGTATTGAACTCCACCTGATCTTTTGATAGCAAACAATCCTTTGTCATCTTCGAATCGTACCGACAAAATCATCCCAGCAGCACCATGTTGGTCTGTGTATTGTCGCTTATACCACGGTGCTTCGGCTTCTTTTTTTATCCATTCCTGAGGAATCTTCCTCCAGGAAGTGCCACTGGTGCCTGCTTTTTTGTTTGTTTCAGGAACTTTAGATGTAGTTTCATTAACGTCTTCAACATGAATGATCGGTTCAACTTGTTCTCTGATTGTTGGGGCTTCAAAAATCTCCCCATCTTCCAATTCATACACTCCTTCTCCATCACCCTTCGGGAATTCAATGATCACATCATTCCCACATTCATCCCAGTCATCTCCACTATCAATCTCCCCTTCTTCTAGTTCTACCAATGGCCCAATCATCACTTCATCGTTTAGGTTTGGGCTGGCACTTAACTCTTCCAGTACTTCAGCCGGGGTCTTTCCTTTATCAACACCACCACCACCATGCTGTTGTGTAGACTCCCCCTGAGCCGCAGGTGTTGCTTGTGTTGGCAAGACAGCTTGTGTCTCACCACCACCAGCACCTGAGGGGCCGACATTAGGATCCTCGTCCTGATCCTTTGCTTTGGTAAGGTCGATATAGTGGCAAGCTTCTTCTTCTGGCCTTTTTCTTGTCTCCCCATGAGACTCAAGCTGTTTTGTCAATTTAGCCACCAAATCCACCATAATTTGATGTTCACCCCGTTGGATCAACATTTGGTTTTCCATAGCAGTTCGAGTGGTGAAGAACAGATCATTAAGGTTGTATTGCATCTGTTGTAGCTCAAAGAACGACCTCATCTGTTCCTCCATGGCTTGCCATTGATGAGTCAATCTGGTGTTAGAGTCAAGAAGTAAGTTAATTTGAGTTTATTGGGTGGCTATTTGTGACTCTAAAGCTGCAATCCTTTCATCCCTAGGATCTACCACCCTTGTTGTAGAAGGTTCACCGGTTTCATGAACGGCATCGGCAAAAAGCTCGGACAAGTCAAAATGGTGTTCCATGTCACCAAACTCTAAAGAATGTGTCATTGGTGGTAAAATACCAGCAGTGACGGTGACGGGTAGGGTAGTGGTTTGTATGACTGTGGGTACAGTGGTTGTTGTAACAAGAATTGATTCAGTCATAATGAGAAGGAATGTGGAAGCTGTGATATGTACTGTGATAGCCGAAAGAGAGACGATTGATTGAGTAGTAGCTTCACAAGTTGGAACAATAACAGGTGTGATTGTTCTGCGTCTCCTTTGGCTATATAGTTGTGTTGGGGGCAGTGGGAGCTTTCTAGTTTTCTTTCTTCATTCAACCATATGAGGTGCCTCTAGGTTGCTATCAGAACTATCAAGTTGAAAGTCAGAATCTGAACTCTGTCTTCTTCGTCTCCTTGACGATGATTCAGGAAGGGATTCCAGAATATTCTTTCTAGGGTTCCTTTGGTCTGGAGTGGGTTCTGAATCAGAGGAATCAGTTACTGTACGTTCTGATTCACTACTGTCTGGTTTTTGTGCATAACCAGCACCACCATCACCCTCATCACCATCATCACTATCATAATCATTATCATCACTCTCATCACCATGACCCTCTTCCTCTTCATCTGAGTGCTAGCTTAACTCATGTTCACTTTTTGGACTGAACCACCTTTCTCCTTGAGGTGCAATGTAGGCTTCATTAATCAAGTGACCAAATAGAGGTGTGTGCATTGGGATACGTTCTTCAGTTCCAGCATTCATAAATTGCCAAACACCCTTTTATCAAAACGTTTAACTTGCAGCTGCTGCCCTATTTGTGGTAAGTTTGGCAGGAAATGGTTAATCAGTAGCTGAATTAACCTTGGATATAGCAAGAATCTGAATCTGGGAGCAGCATTGATATGATCAAGGATTGCTTTGTAGACATAGCGTGAAAAGTTGTAACCCTTGTTCAGTGATAAACCAACCATAGCGGATGCTAAATCATGCCCCATAATATCTTTGCCTGCTTTTCTTGCTGAAATACATATGATCATAACATGTGCAAAGTACCGCCATTGATCCAACAACCACATCTTCTTGTAAGATGGGTAATCTCTCCTACCAACGTACCCCATTCTTTGTCTCCAGCTTCCATCTATCATGTACTTCAGATATTGGACTGGATCAGTGGCTAAGTCGTTAAACTGTAACACCTGCCTGATGGTTGCTTCAAAAATTTCAATTCTATGGTTTGCCACCGTAGCAGTGATTACATTTGGTGTAGCTCTACAGTCCAGCTCGGCTGTATCCAAGAATTGTTCCAAATAAGGTCGTGATACTACTGGGTTGGCAGATAGAGCATATGAAATCCTTGAACGATTCAGGAACGTGACTAGTTCTTGATAATTGAGAGCCACACCTCGCCATTCTGGGTCTGTTAGTGCTAACAGATTGAATTCCTCAGTAAAAGCGCGTCTAGCCATATCTGCAAAAACACAATAAATAATATTTAGAACAATCTAATGATCATAACAGTTAGGTTATAAAAGACATAGAATGAAAAATTTTAGACTTAGGAAAATTTTGCAAACACTTCCCCATGCGATACTACCGATCATGTGTAGTTAGAAAAATATGCACAAACAGTCTTTGCCATACCCACTTAGCAAGTACGCATGAACGAAGCCCTTCATGCGTACTTGCTAAGTACGCATGGTAGTGTAGGTGTTCAAATTTTGCAAGTCCGAAATCAAAATTCCAAGTCTAAAGTCCGTAATTTCTGTCATAAAGGTGTCGAAAATGGTCTAGGAACTCAATGCAACTAATTTTGGCCTCTATTTCAATCAGCACAAGTCTCAGATGAACCAAACAGGGCCGACGCCACTTAGGCTCAAACCCAAGATCAAAAATCCAATTTTTGCAAGTTAAAATGATAGATTTTGTATTAAACGACTTAGAATGATGATTAGAAACTTGAATGGTTGCTCGATTTCACATGCAAACACTATTTGATCTTAAAATTTTGGTCATCCAACCCTAGTCTCAAGAACACAAAAATCTCCGAATTTTCGGTGATTTAATGGTTGAAATCGGTCAATATTCTCACCAAATGATCCTTGAGTGATGTTGTAACAGAAATCATGATGAAAAAGAGGTTTGGTAACACACGGATTTTCGAGCGAAAAAGATCAGGTCGACACAGTGAAGAGCGGGTTTTTGAAAAAGAAATAAATGTCAAGTGCCATTATATATACCCCGCACAACAGGTCATGCGTACTTAACTAAGTGTGTATGATTTACTTCATGCGTACTTAACAAGTACGCATGAGTTAAGTCGTGCGTACTTGTTAAGTACGCATGGCTTAACTCCCTTTTCTCTTTCAAACTCAAAAATCTATTTTATGAAGAATTCTAAGACGAACATGATAGATACGTTCAATTGTTGATTTAAAAACACGTTCCTGAAAGTTGTGAAACTTTTTTTTTATTTTGTAAAGTTTATGTTAAAACATACTGAAAATCTTTTTCTTTTTTTTTCTAGGGGAATAAACAGAATACAGTGAAATTGAATACTTACAGTGAACGTCTTTTTGATCAAGTCATAAGCAGAGGATCATATCAGGCTAACATGTAGCAATAGTGATATCGGTAAAATTTCAAAGAATTTGGGATCATATCTTGACATACTTGTTTGAAATCAATTTTGAAATACATATTATAGTAATTCAAATTGTCAATTGTAGGTCCCTCCGGGTGGGTGTGTCGGATTGAAAACGTGTGAGAATGTAGCCTAGTAAACAGGTCCCGTTAGTAGGTGGAACATTGTATGAATGAAGGTATGACAATCAACACAAGGATGTACTAATAAATAAACGGTCTATTGATATCATAGTGTTTCAAATAAGTACAGATACAAATGGAAATACTTCTGGACTGATACAAAGCTGATCTGTGCGTACTTGTGAGTGGAATTACATCGGTGTAGAAAATGAAACAAACTATGCTATTTATAGACTTGGTCCATGCGTACTTAGCAAGTACGCATTACCAACCTTCATGCGTACTTATATTGTACATGACAAATACGCATGAACATATCCTTGCGTATTTGTTTAGTGCAAAATCAAAATAATACAAGTTCAGATATAAACATGACATATTACAACTCTATAAACAAAATACAACAAGTACTAAATACATACAAGACTGATAATAACAAAAGCTTTAGCTCGATCCAGAGTGCCTGTCAACAAAGATTCATCAACAGACTCCCCCTTGACAGCATCTCTGGATATCTTCAGTATTTACGAGCTTCTTGCTTGACTTCCACCACTGATCTTGGACTTGTATCCATGACAGAATTTCACTAACCAGTCGTATTTGGTGGCCAGCAGTTTTGTCCACTCGTCAGTATGCAAACAACTCTTGTTGACGAGAACCTCCAAGTCCTTAACAAAAAAATCGATGAACACAATCTCATCAAATACCCTGATGATCTCTTTCAAGCTCTCCTTCTCAATCATAACAGCCTCTCCGATTACTAGATCTATGTACCAGTACCACATGTTTCCCGGGATATCTTGAGGTATTCTCCTCAAGGGTATCCGAGTTTCACATAGAACCGGTTCAAAAATGAGTCTTTTTAAGAACTTGCGTGTCAACAGATGTACCATTGTCTTGTCCTAGATACGCCTCGGAACTTGAGGCCGAAAGATCTCGAATTTACCCGATCTACCTTCTCGCTGCAGTACACTCTAGCATTTCCGTTTGATGTGTCACTACATAACTCACGGTGTGCAAGGTTGACTAAGTCGTACTTGGGTAAGGAAATAAATGCTTCTCTTGTTGGCTTCAGGTATTGAACTCCCCCTGATCTTTTGATAGCAAATAATCCTTTGTCGTCTTCGAAACGTACCAAAAAATCATCCCAGCAACACCATGTTGGTCTGTGTACTGTGGCTTGTACCAAGGCGCTTCAGTTACTGGATCTCTTTCAAGCTCTCCTTCTCAATCATAACAACCTCTCCGGTTACTGGATCTATGTACCAGTACCACATGTTTCCCAGGATATCTTGAGGTATTCTCCACAAGGGTATCCGAGTTTCACATAGAACTGGTTCATAAATGAGTCTTTTCAAGAACTTCCGTGTCAATGGATGTATCATTGTCTTGTCGTTGACACGCCTCGGAACTTGAGGCTGAAAGATCTTAATTTACCCGATCTACCTTCTCGCTGCAGTATACCCCACAGACCTCTAACATTTCCGTTTGATGTGTATTTGTGTTGATTCAGGCTAATGGATATGGAATCCGAAGATTCGGGTAACGGAATTCAACTGTTATCTGGATGTCTTCAATGGAACAAATGTGACCCAAGGGGTAATATATGCTTGACGGTTGTTGTCGAGACATATCATAGCTCAGCTTCCCATTGCATACTTGTGAGTATGGGCAGTGAAGTGAACTGAAAGTTGTGCTAAAGACATAACCCAAAACTGGTCTCAAAGGATAATACTAGCCAAAATCTTACATTCTATTTCTGATAATGATCTTTTGTTAATCTTATACACACACACACATCATAACATGGGTTCAAATCACATTTGTAGAAAAGATATTTCGGTTTTCACACTACTAATGATTTAACGAATGCTTCAAGCCTACTGACAATTTCAATTAAAAGAATATTTGATGTATATTAAGTAGTCAAAGTGCAATCATTTCCCAATTTGTGCAATCTAAGAAATTTAGATCACTAACTGATGTGCAATCATTTCCTCTAATTTTTCAAATGACATTGAAATTTTTGAAAGTTTTATATTTTGTTTGGATTTTTCTTAAAACAATAACATAATGTAAATTAAATTTAAAAGAAAATAAATGTAACTTCTAAGAAACAAGTTTGTTTTGAAAAAGGTTTTTCATTCTGGATTGAACATTTCTATCATGTTGACAAGATGTTCAAAATGAGTACGATCAAAAGCTTTGGTGAAAAGATCAGAAAAATTATCATTCGTGTGAACTTTTACAAGTTCAATTAAATGCTTTTCAACACAGTCACGAATGAAATGGTGACGAATTTCAATATGCTTAGTTTTGGAATGTTTCACCAGGTTGTTTGTGTTGGACATGGTGGTTGTGTTGTCAATGAACATAGGAGTGCCAGTGTAGTTCAAGCCGTAGTCTCTTAATTGTTGTTGAATCCATAAGATCTGAGAGTAGCAGCTTAGCAACAGTATACTCTGCTTCACATGTTGAGATAGAAACTGTTGACTGCTTCTTACACTGCAAGGAAACCAGCATGTCTCCTAAGAATTGACATCCACCTTAGGTTGATTCTCTATCGAGATTACAACCGCCATAATCAGAATCAGTGTAAGCTTTGAATTAAACGACTGCCGCTTGGAGTACCAAAGACCTAATCGGGGTTTCCCTTTCAGGTATCTGAATATTCTCTTCACAGCGATCATATGAGATTCCTTTGGTTGTGACTGAAACCTCGAGCACAATCAGACAACAAATATTATGTCAGGTCTTGAGGTTGTGAGATATATAAGAGATCCGATCATTCCACGGTACAATTTACAATCCACATCCTTTCCATCTTTATCAGGATGTAAACCGTGATTGACTGAGATAGGTGTGCCATAAGATGTACAATCATTCATTTTGTATTTTGGCAAAATGTCCTGTACATACTTAGTTTGATATAGATAAATGCCATATTTCCGTTGACTGACTTGCAGTCCTAAGAAAAATAACATCTCACCCATGTTGCTCATTTCAAACTTGGACTTCATCACCTGCTCGAATTCCTTACACGTCTCTTCATTGGTAGACCCAATGATGATGTCATCAACATATATGTCACACTCCCAATTTCTACTAACGGAGTTTTACCGTTTGGAAGGTGACACACCAGGATCTCAGTCATTAGTTACATCAAACGACACTATATGGGACTTGAAATGTCATAACATAAAAGTTCAGAGTTAATGCGGAATCGTAAACGTTAATATAAAATTTAAAGTAGTTACACGCAACAAGCGTCAATCAATATAATTAAGTAAACTGTTTATTATGTTTGAAATGAATGAAATGACAGTAGGACTCCATGCATGTCCTAATTGTGCAACCTGTGCCAAAGCGACCTAAGAAACATGTAAGAAAAAGTGTCAACACGAGGTTGGTGAGTTCACAGGTTTCAAGTTTGTAATAAGAGAGTGTTTGCCAGATTATGTAGATTCAATATGCATATCTATAGGTTGCTAGCCTATGTTCATGTCTTACTAAAGCGCTCACAACCGAAGCTGACTGTTTGTTTATTGCCTCCTGCCAGGTCTATCAACTCTGGCAAATGTGAGTAGGCTAACATTTCACCCGTTCGACTTCCAATCGAGTTAGCGCGACTAACACGGGTGGGGCTTGTCAAACCCTGTAGTACTACTAAATATTACCTCGCTAAGATCCATATTAACGGTTTGATGTATGATGAGGACTTTTTTGTGATAGTGTGTCATGCTTAGCCTCAACAGTAATAACATATGAATTACAATAATCTAAAATAGTTGTGTCATGTTTTTCTCCCCCAACAGGAAAAACATGTAACATAATGTTTGTCTACGTACCTGTTTCTCCCCCACGGGGAAAACAAGTAAAAGTATGATAGTTGGTGTTCATGTTTGTTTCTCCTCAACAGGAAAACAAGTAAAATATGTTTGTGTGTAAGCATGTTTCTCCCCCAATAGTAAAACAAGTAAAAAGGGGCCGTGAAACTCACCTGGATTGAGTAGTGGTTTGGATCACACAAGTGATGAGTTGAAACCACAGGTGTAAGTGTCAGACGACTTACATGGCACCTAAAATTGTAAACGCATAAATTAGGGACAAGTTGGGATTTTTCAGAACTGGGTAAGAACCCATTCACACTTTCTTGAAACCCATGAAGATTCACTTATCATTAGTATTTGTTGAGCCAAGTCAACTGTGTTATTCTCAAATACTTTGACAGTCTCCTTCTACTTTGTCTAGACGGTAGATGAACCACAGAAATCTTGACGACACAAGACTACGGTGAGGTTTTGTAATCTCGATTTATGGTTCGACATCTACTTCATTAAGAAATCAATCTACATCAAGTCACAAATGGCGTGTGGGATATAATTACCAGTAATGATATTTGACAAGACCAAAGTCAATCTCTTGAGATCGCGTCTCCATAAAACCTTACTCTATAGATGTCTCATTCTCTACCCTCTAAGGACGGTTTCCTTAAACCATTCCGAGTTAATTAAGAGAAATAACACACGAACACGTTATTTTGGGAACTCATTTGAATCAATTCAAACTAGAAACTAATTTGACAGGTGAGAGGCCAGTTAGAAATGTTTTCCCTGAAAAGATTGAATGTTACCTGGTAGTGAATGAGTATGAGAAACAAGAAAGTATCCTACTTCAAGCTAAAGCCTGAACACCTCGTCAAATAAGTCCTTTCAAAGATCCATAGTGATCTGGCCTTCGTGCATTAAGACACGTAGATAAATGAAGGGTATGCGCCAGCATATATTCAAAATTCACATGCCCCATTTCTATTCGGTACCAGTGATGAGTATCGCATGAATCCACAATGATGAAAGTGATCAAATAAGAAAATCCTTCGACATCTAATTCGGGATTTTAATTACTCACTCAATGCCAGGAAGTGGCTTCACTAAGTATGGTCCATCTTGTTCATAGGATTCTGACATTGACTTTGTCCCTTAAACGTATAGCCAGTGCCCTTTAATTGTGAAGGCCTTCGAAGAATATTCCTAAATCGCAATTTTGGGAACATAAATGTTCAACGGTACCGATACATTGTTACATTATACTGTAACATCTCAACTCCTTGCACATCTATTATCATTAGTCTGGGGAGTATTACTTTCAAAGAAAAAAAACTGGCTACTAACTAAATAGAAGTCAACAATTCTCCCTAAAGTCTAGAAACGAACAAAGGATACAAAGCTCTAATTGGGATAGAGTAAATCAACCCTAGACAGTAACTTATACCAAGTTTTGAGGACGAAACTTCTTTAACAAGGGGAGAATGCGACACCCGACAAAACAGGACACTATCCGTGCTTTGTATAAACGCTTTTACTTATTACTAATTCCTGAAAAAAATTTAAATCAAATTGTTTAGTTTAAAGTCTAGCAAAGGCCTCGTAATTTTTTAGTATTACTATTGCTAATGCATAACTAACAACCCGCACGGCACGGCCATCGGTGATTACTTATATATGACTAGAACAATAATTAGAGACTAAAAGTATATGATCATAAGTACGGGTGACAAATAAAGTGAAATGAAGACCCTAGCATATATGAAAGATCATGACGAGCCTCTATTTCATTTAACTGTGTCATTAGTATGAATATGATTTCCGTTTATGACCATTTTTTTACACAAAGCTTGCCAACACTTGAGTCCAACTAAAAGTCACAACCTTTATATATAAACTTCCACATAAAATAAATAGACGTTTTAATATTGCTATGAGAGGTCACATAAAATATTGGATCATTTTTGGCTCAACATAATATACTATTTCCAACAATTACCATCACAATTCAATCACATCTTTCTCCCATCTCGTTTTCGGCCAAACAAGTGTAACCGAACCTATTCAGTTAGTATGGAACTAGGAACTAGGAACTAGAAGTGTGACTAAAATTAATGATTATGATGTATGACACTAAGGTGAATGTCACAAGCAAAAAATCCAACCCCCCATCCCTCTTCCATTTTCTCATGGCAACTCCATGCCACCCCCATACCAATCAACTTTTTCTCCTTTTACACACTACTTCAACATCCATACATTGTCATGATGACGATTATTACTACCAAGATCTTACTCCACCTCAATCTAGTATATAAGGGAATGAATGGAAACAACGCAAGAAGTTTCCCTTGCTCCTTCTCTTTTTCTCGGTTTTAACCAGCCCCAAAACCAAAAGAATACCCAAAATCTCGTAACTCAGTTTCTGCCAGATTTTTGGCCAACTTCGCAAGACCATATCTCCTTCGTTCCTTGGCCAAATGTCACACCCCAACCGACGACAGAATCATCGGGGCGGGACATGTAGACTGTTCATGAGCACAAGGTCGACTAAATTGAAATATATTAATCATCCAAATTCATTTCAAGTATTCAAAACAAACCAAATCAAACCAAGTACATAAAATGAAATACAAATCCTTTATTAAAATTATCTAGGTCCAAAACTTATGTGTAGCAAGTCTTGATCAAAATCACACATTAGTACCTAAAACATGAATAAAATAAGATCAACTAAAAAGTTGGTGAGCATACATAGGTTTGTATATAGATAGCATATAGATTGTAAATAAACAAATCCTTACATAACATGATAAAATAAGGCATTTATGGAGAGCAGCTATTGTGTAACCAAGTACAATCAAACCTTTGTAACTAGCATGCAAAATTGTGTTGTCGGTAACAATCACCCCAATCTGGGTGGGTTTGTCAGACTCAATAAATCTATCATTGTTTACCGTCGGCTTGAATAGTTAATGATTGCACATAAATCGCACACAAAAGTTAGCATAACTAGCACTCAGGCATAAAGCTCAAATTTGCACACATGAATGTAAAGAGGATTTGTACTTGTGTAGTTTGTGTAAATGAAAGCAATAGATTGTATATTGTTCATGTTCCACCCCAAAAATGTAAAAGAGTAAAAGGGGCTATGTAATACTCACTTGGTTTGAAGGCGTAGCTAACACAAGAGACTAGATAGTAATACGAGGTCCTTGTAATGCACAACGTTAACCTAGAGTGTAATATGTATCGAAATCAATAGTATGCGCAATAGTCTATGTCTAAGTCTAAGGTTAAATTGGATGTGTGTATAAGGAATTTGAAGTTGTAGGTGTTAGTGGTTTGTACTGAATGGTGTTGTATAAAATTAAGGTTTGAGTTTGGAATAACTAAATAATAAAACAAAATTATTATTTATTTACTTAGTTATAAAAATAATGTAGGTATTAGAGGTAATTAAGTATAACCTAAATAAATGATTTTTATTTAAATGTAAATTAAATAAATAATTGTTACCTTATTTATTTATTTATAAAATATGTAACTTAGTCATTTAGTTATAAAAATGTATTAGATGTTTTATAATAAATATAAATTTCTTTACTTTATTTTCATAAAGATGTTTAAATAAATAGTGTAAATAATATTTAAGTGTAGGGTTTAACAATGAATATTAATTTAATTTTGTAAGTTTTAAATAAACAATTTCTATTTATTTATTTTTATAAAATCAATTATTTTTATTTAAAAATTAATTTGAAATACTTATTGTTTTTAAATTATGGAAATAATTATTCTGTCAAGACTTTTCTCACACACACGACCGTGCCTGGGACAGGGCACGATCGTGCTAGAACCACGGGCGCGACCGTGCTAGTCAGGGGCGCGACTGTGTTGACCAATACAGAGGATATAGCTAAGCTGTCCACTAGGCACGACCGTGTCTGGGCCAGGCACGACTGTGTCTAGGGTTCTGAGGCACGACCAAGTCAAGCCAAGAGGCATGACCGGGTCTGAGTGTGTAAGGCACGACCGCGCTGGTATTTGACGCGACCGTGTCTCATGAAGCACGACCGCGCTAGAATGTTAGCGCGACCGTGTCTGTTCCAAAACAAAATCGATTTGACTAATTCTTATATTGTTAATGTTGGAATTCATAGGGCTTTCATCTGTAGGGTTATTACGAGTCTATTGGAATATATTAATTTGTATTTAAAACATGTTCAAAGCAGGGTTTGATTAAATCCATTTTGAACGAAAAATAGATTCTGGTTTGTGATGATTCCCATATTTTAAGCCCAAATTAGATTAGGGCTTTTAATCTATAGACTAAATCGAAAGTGTGGAAGGTTTCAATTACCCAGAAGGAGGATGAATCGATGGTGTACGGGTAGAATGAGTTCCGGCGATGACGGGCTTGACCTCCGGCGTCTTCTGCTGCAATTCCGACTAAATAAGCGTGTCCAGAAGCTTTAGAGAGGATCGATAGTATGTTGGCTTGGGAGAATTGCATATCAAAATGGTGAATTCGATTGTTTCATGAGAGGATTAGGCGTTTATGAGATAAATCGACGAAATTGAGTTTATTTGTTGTAATGGTGATGATTAAAAGGTTTAATTGAGTTCGTTAATGGTGAAAACGTGTAGAACGGTTACGAAATCGAACGTCAATGTGATTAAAGGCTGCATTTACATTTCAATAGCTGAGAGGCGCGACCGTGCTATGGCGCCGGGCGCGACCATTCCAAAGCAAGGCGCGCGACCGTGCCATAGCACTTGGCGCGACCGTGCCAGAACGAGGCACGACCGTGCCTAGTAGGGTTTCTGTTTATTTATTTATAAAATCAGTCCTTGTAAGTTTCAGTATTGACAGGTTTGTATAAATATGGACTTATGTAGAGTTTTATAAGATATACTCGTGTAAAATTTGTGGATTTGTATTGGAACATAGTATTTAATTGTTAGTACAAATAGAACAAGTCAGTGTACTAGAATTTGGTTTGAAAATGTATCACATTGAACTGAAATATAGATAATGAAAATCAGAAATGTTACAGTATCCCCATGTTGAGGGAATTTCGTCCCGAAATTTAGCAAGTGGAGGCTACGGCATGAGTGAAGAGATGTGGGTACTTGAGTTTCATTTGGTCCTCTCGTTCCCAAGAAAACTCATGACCACGTTTAGATTCCCAACGAACTTTGACAATAGGAATACGGCTTCGCTTGAGCTGTTTGACTTCACGATCCATGATTTCCACTGGTCTCTCAACGAAGTGCATCGTTTCGTCAATGTGCATGTCGTCAAGAGGTATGTGAAGATTCTCATCAGCAAGACATTTCTTCAGATTTGACTCGTGAAAAGTAGGATGCACATTGCCAAGTGATGGAGGTAACTCGAATCTGTAAGCCACTTTCCCAATTCTTTCAAGGATCTTGAATGGACCCACTGTAACATTTCTGATTTTAGTATTAGTATTTCAATTCAACGTAACGCATTTCAAACTCAATACTCGTGCACTGTTTTGTGTTATTTTCTCGACATAAATTATATGCAATGATTCAATACAAATTCGCAAGTTTTACTCGATTATATACATTTAAACACTATACAAGTAATTATTTAATTCAAACTTATCAAACCTAAAAAGTCAAAGACTAAAGTTGAAAAATGTCAAGAAACCCTAATTAGCACGGTCGCGCCAAGTGCCTCGGCACGATCGCGCGACTGGTCCTGGAACGATCGCGCCCGGTACCTAAGCACGGTCGCGCCTCTCTTGGGCACGGTCGCGCCTGCGTAACAGTCGAAACGTAAATGCAGTTTCAAAACGCTCGATCGTTTGACATTTGAAACCGATTACGTTTTATTTTCTTTGACAAAGAAAATATCTCAGTCCATTATAATTTTTATCAATCCAATTACGTTTTCCTCTCAAGAAACCGTCAAGTTCCTCCCAAGCCTCGAATCCTCAAAATCGATCC
Source organism: Smallanthus sonchifolius (assembly GCA_023525975.1). Taxonomy (NCBI): domain Eukaryota; kingdom Viridiplantae; phylum Streptophyta; class Magnoliopsida; order Asterales; family Asteraceae; genus Smallanthus; species Smallanthus sonchifolius. The sequence goes on from CM042043.1 coordinate 28,052,022, forward strand.
GAATACTCTCGAGCAATCCATCACCATACGATATTCAACCCTCTCTAGAACGACCGAAGCCGTCGAAGCAGTCGGAATCGCAGTAGAAGTCACCGGAGGTTAATCTTCCCGTCGTCGGAATTCCGTTCTCCCGTTCTCCATCAATTCGATACACTTCAGGGTAACTATAACCTTTTCCTCAGTCGATTCAGTCTCTTTATCAAAAGCCCCTTATCAATTTGGGCTTTCAATATGTAAATCATCCCGAATCAGAATTATTATTTTAATAAAAATGATTTAATCGAAACCAGTCTTAACCACGTTTTCCATACAATTAATTTATATGAATAGACTCGTAACAACTCAGTAATCAAAAGCCCTAACAATTCCAACGCTATAAATACAAGATTTGTTCAATTCGTGTCTGATTTGGAAGAGACACGGTCGCGCTAATCATCTAGTGCGGCCGTGCCTCACGAAACGCGGTCGTGCCGAGTAGCAGTGCGGTCGTGTCCCCTTGTCCAGACCTAATCATGCCCTTTGGGCTAATCTCTGTTGTGTCTAAAAATCTTGGACACGACCGTGCCGATTCAAGGCACGGTCGTGCCTATTGATTTGTCTAGTTTACGCCCTCTGTTGATCAACCCGGTCGCGCCGCGACTAGCGCGGTCGCGCCCGTGGCTTGAGCACGATCGTGCCCTTCCGAGGCACGGTCGTGTGTGAGTCAGATTTTTGGCAGAATTATAAATTTTATATTTTTCAATCAGTAATATTTCAGACTTTATAAAAATGTGTTTTCTTTATTAAAAAAAAAAGATTAAATGTTTAATCTTGGAATAAATATTATTTATTTAAAGTTTATAAAAATTAAATTTATATTTATTGTAAAATCTTTCACTTAAATGGTATTTTAAATGGTTAAGTTACAAATTTTTATAAATAAATAAGATGATGATTATTTATTTAATTCATGTTTAAACAAAATCAATTATTTATTTATACTTAATTACATTTAAATACTTACATTATTTCTCATAACTAAATAAACAATAATTATTTAATTTATATATTTAGTTATTCGAACCCTAACCTTAATCAAAATGTTCTGAAAAAGTTTATTTTCAAATCGTTCATTTCACACAACACCTTCCAAGTACAAATCTCAAACTTCATACACTCATCCAATTCCACCCTAGACTTAGACATAGACTATTGTACACTATTAATTCAAAATATATTCCACACTAGGTTAACGTTGTGCATTACAAGGATCACATTACTAGCTAGTATCTCGTGTTAGCTACGCCTTCGAATCAAGTGACTATTCACAACCCCTTTTTACTCTTTTACACTTTTGGGGTGGAACATGAACATTATTCAAATTACATGATTACATTTACACAAACAACACAAGTACAAATCCTATTTACATTCATGTGTGCAATTTGAGCTTTATGCCCGAGTGCTAGGTGTGCTAACCTTTTGTATGTGATTATGTGCAATCATTAACTATTCAAGCCGACGGTTTTCAATGATAGATCTATTGAGTCTGACAAACCCACCCAGGTGCGCGGTGATTGAAACCGACAACACAATTTTTGCATGCTAGTTACAAAGGTTTGATTGTACTTGGTTACACAATAGTTGCTCCCCATAAACGCCTTATTTATCATGTTATGTAAAGGATTTGGTTTACAAATTATATGCTACCTATATACAAACCTGTGTTATACTCACCAACTTTTTAGTTGACCTTATTTTATTCATGTTTCAGGTGCTTTCATATGAGTTTGATCAAAACATGCTACACATAGGCTTTGGACCTAGTTAATCTTAATTCAAAAACAAATTGTATTTCTTTATGTACTTGAATTTGATTCATGTTTGTTTGAATGGAAATGGATTTAACATATTACAATTTAGTCAACCTTGAGCTCATGAACAGTCTACATGTCCCGCCCCGATGATTCCGCCGCCGGTTGGGGTGTGACAGATTGGTATCAGAGCCTTGGTTATAGGGAACTAGGTTATTAGACACCTTTGACCTAGACTATTGTCACACCCCGACCGATGGCGGAATCATTGGGGCGGGACATGTAGACTGTTCATAGCACATGGTTGACTAAATTGAAATATATTAAAGTCAAATTTGCATTACAAATAATCCAAGTACAAAACCAAATTCAAACAAGATACATAAAATAATTCATAAAATTCTTGATTTAAATTGCTAAGTCCAAATCCTATGTTGAACACGTCTTGAATCAATCTCACATATTGGGGCCTGAAACATGAATAAAATAAAGTCAACTAAAAAGTTGGTGAGTATAACACAGTTGTATATAAATAGCCTATAGATGAAAACAAATCCTTTACATGACATGATAAATAAGGCATTTATGGGGAGCAGCTATTGTGTAACCAAATGTACAATCAAACCTTGTAACTAGCATGCAAAAATTGTGTTGTCGGTTTCAATCACCGCGTACCATGGGTGGGTTTGTCAGACACAATAGATCTATCATTGAAAACCGTCGGCTTGTATAGTTAATGATTGCACATAAGAGCATACAAAGGTTAGCACACCTAGCACTCGGGCACAAAGCTCAAATTTTGCACACATGTATGTAAATAGGATTTTTGCACGTGTGTTGTTTGTGTAAATGTAAATGTGTAATGTGTATAGAGTTCATGTTCCACCCCAAAAGTGTAAAAGAGTAAAAGGGATTGTGAATACTCACTTGGTATGGAAGTGTAGCGAATAAGGATAATAGCTAGAAAAATAAAGATCCTCGAGTGTACAAATCAACCTAAAGAGTAATGTATGCTGTATCAAATAGATGCATAAGGTTTATATCTAAAATGAAAGTTGAATTTGTGTATAAAACTATTGATTTGTATTTAAAAAGTATTGAATAAAATATATAGAGTTTGAAGTAAAATATTTTTGAAACTATTTAATTAGGTTTGAATTGAATAACTATATAATTATAGTTTATGAAATAATGTAAATATTAATTGTAATTAAGTATAAATAAATAAATGATTTTGATTTAAAATGTAAATTAAATAAATAATCATTTATTTTATTTATTTATAAATTTTGTAACTTAATTATTTAAAATATCATTTAAGTGTAAGATAGTAAATATGAATTTAATTTTCATAAATTTTTAAATAAACTTTTAAATAATATTTATCTCTTCAAATACAGAAAACATATTTTTATAAAATTTGAGACATTTATTGATTGAAAAATATAAAATTATAATTTTGTTAAAAGGTTCTGAGTCTCACACGACCGTGCCTCGGAAGGGCACGATCGTGCTCAAGCCACGGGCGCGACCGCGCTAGTCGGGGCGCGACCGGGTTGATCAACAGGAGCACAATCTAGACAAGTCAACAGGCACGACCGTGCCTTGGCCCGGCACGGTCGTGTCTATGATCTTTAGACACAACAGAGACTAGCCCAGAGGGCACGATAAGGTCTGGACAGGAGAACACGACCGCGCTGCTAATCGGCACGACCGCGCTACATGAGGCACGGCCGCGCTAGATGATTAGCGCGACCGTGTCTAATCCAAATCAGACACGAATTGACAAATTCTTGTATTTTAAACGTTGGAATTGTTAGGGTTTTTGATTAATGGGTTATTACGAGTCTTTTCATATAATTTAATTGTATGTACATCGCGTTTAAGTAGGGGTTCGATTAAATCATTTTTAATAAAGCATGAGTTCTGATTCGAATCGATTTCTATAATGGAAGCCCAAATTGAATAGGGGCTTTCGATACAGATACTGAAATGAATGAATTAAAGGATTCAATTACCCTGAACAGCAGCGAATTGATAAAGAACGATAGGGAGGAAGTTCCGGCGACGGCAAGACTGGTTTCCGACGACTTCTGCTGCGGTTCCGAATGCTTCAGCGGCTTCGAATGATTCAGAGATGATTTGGGAAACGATTGACTGAATTGCTTGAGGTAATTCTGGTCGAAAAAGCTTGAGAGAGTTTTTCTTGAATTAAGAGAGTTTTTCTTGAATTGTTGAAATGAAACTGAGGCGTTTTGAGAATTTGAAAAAGTGGTAATACAATTGTTAAGGGAAAAAAAACGTATGACTGTTACGGATTCGAACGATCGGGCGATTAAAGTTGCAGTTACGTTTCAGCTGTTACACAGGCGCGACCGTGCCTAAATATGGCACGACCGTGCCTAAATATGGCACGACCGTGCCTAAATATGGCACGACCGTGCCTAGGCACCGGGCGCGATCGTTCCAAAGCAGGTCGCGCGACCGTGCCAAAGCACTTGGCGCGACCGTGCTAGGACGAAGCACGACCGTGCTAGACTAGGGTTTCTTGACATTTTTCAACTTTAGTCCTTGACTTTTCAGATTTGATAAGTTTGAATAAAATAGTTTCTTGTATAGTGTTTAAATGTATATAACCGAGTAAAATTTGCGAATTTGTATAGAATCATTGCATTTAATTTACGGCGAGAAAATAATGAGACAGTGCACGAGTATTGAATTCGAAATTGCATTACATTGGATTGAAATATGAATACTAAAAATCAGGAATGTTACAGTCTCCCCATGTTGAGAGAATTTCGTCCCGAAATTTAGTTATAGGAAACAACATTATTAGTAAAAAGATGAGGGTACTTGAGCTTCATTTGGTCTTCTCGTTCCCAAGTGAACTCAGGACCACGCTTAGATTCCCAACGAACTTTAACGATAGGAATGCGACTTCGCTTGAGCTGCTTGACTTCACGATCCATAATTTCCACCGGCTTCTCAACAAAGTGCATCGTTTCATCAATGCGCACGTCGTCAAGCGGTATATGGAGATTTTCATCGGCGAGACACTTCTTTAGATTCGATACATGAAATGTAGGATGCACATTGCCAAGAGATGGAGGTAACTCGAGTTTGTAAGCCACTTTCCCAATCCTTTCATGGATCTTGAATGGACCAACATAACGAGGTGCTAACTTGCATTTCTTTCCAAAACGGACCACACCCTTCCATGGAGATACCTTAAGAAGAACAAGATCACCGACTTGGAATTCCAAGGGTTTTCGACGTTTGTCGGCATAACTCTTTTGCCGACTCCTCGCTACTCGAATGTTGTCACGGATTTGAATAATCTTGTCGGATGTTTCTTGAATTAACTCGGGACCAGTGATTTGTGCTTCACCAATCTCGTTCCAACATATAGGAGAACGACACTTGCGACCATAGAGAGCTTCGAATGGAGCCATGTTGATACTTGTGTGGTAGCTATTGTTGTAAGAAAACTCAATAAGGGATAAATGTTAATCCCAATTGCCACCAAAATCGATTACACAAGCTCTAAGCATGTCTTCAAGAGTTTGGATTGTTCGCTCGGTTTGACCATTAGTTTGCGGATGGTAAGCCGTGCTCAAATCCAATCGAGTACCAAGAGCCTTTTGGAGAGATTGCCAAAATCGAGAAGTGAACCGAGCATCTCTATCGGATAATATGTTCAAGGGAACACCATGACGGCTCACAATTTCATCAATGTAAATTCGGGCTAATTTCTCCACTTTGAAGTCTTCACGAATAGGCAAGAAGTGAGCGGATTTAGTGAGACGATCAATGATCACCCAAATACTATCATATCCACTCGAGGTGCGAGGGAGCTTGGTAATGAAATCCATAGCTAAATTCTCCCATTTCCACACGGGGATTTCTGGTTGTTCGAGTAAACCAGATGGACGTTGATGTTCGGCTTTGACTTTGGAACAGGTTAAGCATTTGGCCACATAAAGAGCAATGTCTTTCTTCATACCGGGCCACCAATAAAGTTGGCGAAGATCTTGGTACATTTTATCCGCACCAGGATGAATAGAATAACGAGTCTTATGAGCCTCGTTCATGAGAAATTTACGGAGATCGTCGCGATCGGGAATCCAAATACGGTTCAAGTAATAGAGTAAGCCATTGGGCTTTGATTCAAGAAGGAGTTCAACACCACATGACATTTCTTCGTACATATTACCCTCGGTTACCGAGACGTGTTGAGCTTCTAAGATACGGGTTTGAATATCGTTTTGAATACGGGCACAATGAAGCAATACATGGTCCTTTCGACTCAAAGCATCGGCTACAACATTCGCTTTGCCGGGATGGTAACGAATCTCACAGTCGTAGTCGTTAAGGAGTTCGACCCAACGTCGTTGCCTCATATTAAGTTCTTTTTGGTTGAAAATATGCTGAAGACTTTTGTGGTCGGTGAACACCACACATTTCGTGCCATATAGGTAATGTCTCCAAATCTTTAACGCGAATACGACTGCACCCAACTCGAGATCGTGCGTCGTATAATTCTTTTCATAAATTTTGAGTTGCCTTGATGCATAAGCGATTTCTTTGCCTCGTTGCATGAGAACACAACCAAGACCTTGGTTAGAAGCATCACAATAGACAACTAAATCATCATTTCCATCGGGGAGAGTCAAAATGGGAGCATTGCACAACTTATGCTTAAGAGTTTGGAAAGCTTCTTCTTGTTTCGGTCCCCACTCATAAGTTTTACCCTTATGGGTCAAAGCGGTAAGAGGGACAGCAATCTTTGAGAAGTTTGAGATGAAACGATGATAATAACCCGCAAGACCAAGAAACGAACGAACTTCGGTAGGAGTCTTCGGGGCATTCCAATTCTTAACCGTTTCGATCTTAGCAGGATCAACATGAATACCCTTGTCGTTGACGATGTGACCAAGAAATTGAACTTCTTTTAACCAAAATTCACATTTGGAGAACTTGGCATATAGTTGTTCTTTCTTTAAAAGGTCCAAAACCAATCTAAGGTGTTCTTCATGGTCGGCTTTAGTCTTGGAATATATTAAGATATCGTCAATGAAAACGATCACGAATTTATCAAGGTACGGTTTGCACACACGATTCATGAGATCTATGAAAACTGCGGGTGCATTGGTTAACCGAAAGGCATAACCATGAACTCGTAATGACCATACCTTGTTCGAAAAGCAGTCTTAGGAATGTCATCTTCTTAAACACGGAGCTGATGATAACCAGATCGAAGATCAATCTTCGAGAAGCAAGTAGAACCTTGAAGTTGATCAAAGAGATCATCGATTCTAGGCAAAGGATAACGGTTCTTGATAGTAAGCTTGTTAAGTTCGCGGTAGTCAATACACATGCGAAATGATCCATCCTTCTTCTTAACAAATAAGACGGGTGCACCCCACGGTGAATGACTTGGGCGAATGAAACCTTTGTCGGAGAGCTCTTGAAGTTGACTTGCAAGCTCTTGCATTTCGGAAGGTGCAAGACGATAAGGAGCTCTAGCAACGGGGTTAGCTCCGGGCATAAGATCAATACGGAACTCTACTTGACGAACAGGAGGAAGACCGGATAAATCTTTAGGAAACACTTCGGGAAAATCCCTAATGATAGGAATGTCTTGGATACTCTTCTTCTTGACGTCCTTTTGAACAATATGAGCTAGGAAGGCGATGTACTTCTTTCGTAAGTATTTTTGAGCGGTAGTACAAGACATCAATTTAAGTCCCTTGCAAGGCTTTTCACCAAAAACCCTTAAGGTTTCTCCCGATGGTAGCGGAATTCGGATACACTTTTCAAAGCAAATGACTTCGGCATGATGATTTGATAGCCAATCCATACCTATGATAATATCAAAGCTTCCTACTGGCATTGGAACAAGGTTGATTGGGAATGTATGATCATTAAGTTCTAAAGAGCAATCATAAATAATGGACTCAATTGTAAGGGAGTCACCATTTGCTATTTCAACGGTGAAGGTTTTCTCTAATTGGGATCGTGTCTTTGCAAGTAAAGGCTCAAATTTAAGTGACACAAAACTTTTATCGGCACCCATATCGAACAAAATGGAGGCATATTGACTATTAACAAGGAACGTACCATTAACCACGTCGTTGTTGGCTTGAGCTTCGTTGGCGTTTATGTTGAACGCACGCCCACGAGCTCCACCTTGTCTAGCATTTGCAAGTCTTGGACATTGATTACGAAAATGGTTCGGGTCACCACACTCATAGCAAGCACACCCATTAGCAATGGCGGGAGCACCTTGGTTAGCCACTTGAGGTACGGTTCGGTTTGGAGGGTTGACTTGGCCCGTAAGAGCTTTGGTCCTACAAACACTAACCGTATGACCATATCTCCCACAATAAGTACAAAGGCGACATGGGATGTTTTGAGGATGATGGTAGTTGCAGGTGGCACAAAGTGGGGAAATTCCACCATATGGCTTTTTGACCGGTGCTTGAACCATAGGTGCAGCTTGGTTGACAGGAACAGCAGGAGTAACCACAGCAAAATTTCTAACTTTCCTCTTTCTATTATTGTGAGAGGGCTCGGTTGTGGCTTCTTTGTTGTGAGTAGGAGGGGTTACGGTTTCAGAAACTTTCTTAGAACCCTTTTTAGTAAGAGTCCCCGCTTTCACATGATTATCAGTTAGGGTAGCAGACAGGCGGATGGCATCTTCCAAAGTAGCAGGATTTCTACCTAAGACAGTATCTTGGATTTGTCTTGGTAGCCCACCAATGTACTTTTCGATACAACGGGTTAACGGAGTGACCATGTGGGGCACAAGAAGACTCAACTCATGGAACCGAGTTGTATAAGCCAAGTTTTCACCACTATCTTGGGCAAGATCCCAAAATTCAGCTTCTAACTTTTTCACTTCATTTCGAGGACAGAACTCCTCGGTCATAAGCCTTTTGACCTCATCCCAAGGTAAGGCCATAGCTACATCAACACCCCTATTTCTTTTCTCCCCATTCCACCAAGTAAGTGCCCGTTTTTATAGGACACTTGTAGCATGACGAACACGGAGGTTGTCGGGACAGTCACTATTGAGAAAGGTATTATCAATGCTTTCGAACCATTGAAGGAGTCCAGTAGCTCCTTCGGTACCATAGAACTTTAGGGGATTGCACGAGTTAAAGTGCTTGAAGGTGCATTGAGATGGATTATTACCACCATTTCCACCATTTCCACCATTATTACCACTATTGCTTCCATTTCCACCATTGTTGCCATTGGTGGCACCATTGGCTTGGGTGAGTTGTGTCACCAATTGGGTGAGAATAGCAGCAATGTCGGTGTTGGCGTTGGTTGCGGGAGCACGACGAGGATGCATTCTACAGATTTTCACAAGACAAGAAAAATTGTAAGAACTTATGAGATTTGATAGGATTTAATAGAATGAGATAGCAAAATAAAAATAGATATTCATAGTTCGGATTGTACTCAAAAGTGACGAAATCACTTGAATACTATGGCACATTAAGGTTAATTAAACTTATAAAATTTTCAAGGAGACATGCTTTAGCCTATAAGTAAACACTCATCTCAGGAATTCCCAGGAAAGCATACGGGTCCCTCGGTTGATTGGGATTTATGCGAAATGCTTTCCTAGACAGAAAACCCAAAATACAGGTGTCACCCTTCCAGATTACACGTGTCCTCAAATAATTTAACAAGTTTAAAAACCTTAACGAAGAAATAAAAATTTTTAAAGATTTTTGCTTCAAGAATTTTCCACATGCTTAGAAAGGATAAAGATAGAAAAGAAGATAGAAATATTATGAGGTTTTGGAATATAGGAAAGAATATTATTTATTTAATTATTAGTTAAGAATATCCTAATAAGTTATGGATTTAAAACACATAAGTCATCATAATGCAATAATAAGTAATCATACTAAACATGTAACATATAACATATAGCACATAGCATGTAACACAGAGCACAAAAATCATGAAGCATAGTATAAGTGGATGTCCTAAAGTTATAGTCTAGGTCAAGGTGTCTAATAACCTAATTCCCTATAACCTGGCTCTGATACCAATCTGTCACACCCCGACCGATGGCGGAATCATCGGGGCGGGACATGTAGACTGTTCATAGCACATGGTTGACTAAATTGAAATATATTAAAGTCAAATTTGCATTACAAATAATCCAAGTACAAAACCAAATTCAAACAAGATACATAAAATAATTCATAAAATTCTTGATTTAAATTGCTAAGTCCAAATCCTATGTTGAACACGTCTTGAATCAATCTCACATATTGGGGCCTGAAACATGAATAAAATAAAGTCAACTAAAAAGTTGGTGAGTATAACACAGTTGTATATAGATAGCATATAGATGAAAACAAATCCTTTACATGACATGATAAATAAGGCGTTTATGGGGAGTAGCTATTGTGTAACCAAATGTACAATCAAACCTTGTAACTAGCATGTAAAAATTGTGTTGTCGGTTTCAATCACCGCGTACCATGGGTGGGTTTGTCAGACTCAATAGATCTATCATTGAAAACCGTCGGCTTGTATAGTTAATGATTGCACATAAGAGCATACAAAGGTTAGCACACCTAGCACTCGGGCACAAAGCTCAAATTTTGCACACATGTATGTAAATAGGATTTTTGCACTTGTGTTGTTTGTGTAAATGTAAATGTGTAATGTGTAATGTGTATAGAGTTCATGTTCCACCCCAAAAGTGTAAAAGAGTAAAAGGGGTTGTGAATACTCACTTGGTATGGAAGTGTAGCGAATAAGGATAATAGCTAGAAAAATAAAGATCCTCGAGTGCACAAATCAACCTAAAGAGTAATGTATGTTGTATCAAATAGATGCATAAGGTTTATGTCTAAAATGAAAGTTGAATTTGTGTATAAAACTATTGATTTGTATTTAAAAAGTATTGAATAAAATATATAGAGTTTGAAGTAAAATATTTTTGAAACTATTTAATTAGGTTTGAATTGAATAACTATATAATTATAGTTTATGAAATAATGTAAATATTAATTGTAATTAAGTATAAATAAATAAATGATTTTGATTTAAAATGTAAATTAAATAAATAATCATTTATTTTATTTATTTATAAATTTTGTAACTTAATTATTTAAAATATTATTTAAGTGTAAGATAGTAAATATGAATTTAATTTTCATAAATTTTTAAATAAACTTTTAAATAATATTTATCTCTTCAAATACAGAAAACATATTTTTATAAAATTTGAGACATTTATTGATTGAAAAATATAAAATTATAATTTTGTTAAAAGGTTCTGAGTCTCACACGACCGTGCCTCGGAAGGGCACGATCGTGCTCAAGCCACGGGCGCGACCGCGCTAGTTGGGGCGCGACCGGGTTGATCAACAGGAGCACAATCTAGACAAGTCAACAGGCACGACCGTGCCTTGGCCCGGCACGGTCGTGTCTATGATCTTTAGACACAACAGAGACTAGCCCAGAGGGCACGATAAGGTCTGGACAGGAGAACACGACCGCGCTACTAATCGGCACGACCGCGCTACATGAGGCACGATCGCGCTACATGAGGCACGACCGCGCTAGATGATTAGCGCGACCGTGTCTAATCCAAATCAGACACGAATTGACAAATTCTTGTATTTTAAACGTTGGAATTGTTAGGGTTTTTGATTAATGGGTTATTACGAGTCTTTTCATATAATTTAATTGTATGTACATCGCGTTTAAGTAGGGGTTCGATTAAATCATTTTTAATAAAGCATGAGTTCTGATTCGGATCGATTTCTATAATGGAAGCCCAAATTGAATAGGGGCTTTCGATACAGATACTGAAATGAATGAATTAAAGGATTCAATTACCCTGAACAGCAGCGAATTGATAAAGAACGTTAGGGAGGACGTTTCGGCGACGGCAAGACTGGTTTCCGGCGACTTTTGCTGCGGTTCCGAATGCTTCAGCGGCTTCGGATGATTCAGAGATGATTTGGGAAACGATTGACTGGATTGCTTGAGGTAATTATGGTCGAAAAAGCTTGAGAGAGTTTTTCTTGAATTAAGAGAGTTTTTCTTGAATTGTTGAAATGAAACTGAGGCGTTTTGAGAATTTGAAAAAGTGGTAATACAATTGTTAAGGGAAAACAAACGTATGACTGTTACGGATTCGAACGATCGGGCGATTAAAGTTGCAGTTACGTTTCAGCTGTTACACAGGCGCGACCGTGCCTAAATATGGCACGACCGTGCCTAGGCACCGGGCGCGATCGTTCCAAAGCAGGTCGCGCGACCGTGCCAAAGCACTTGGCGCGACCGTGCTAGGACGAAGCACGACCGTGCTAGACTAGGGTTTCTTGACATTTTTCAAATTTAGTCCTTGACTTTTCAGATTTGATAAGTTTGAATAAAATAGTTTCTTGTATAGTGTTTAAATGTATATAACCGAGTAAAATTTGCGAATTTGTATAGAATCATTGCATTTAATTTACGGCGAGAAAATAATGAGACAGTGCACGAGTATTGAATTCGAAATTGCATTACATTGGATTGAAATATGAATACTAAAAATCAGGAATGTTACAACTATAACTTTAGGACACCCATACAATGCCATACTACTACATGTTACATTATCAATTTCTGTGTGATTATTTTTACATGTTATCTTAAGTACTTACACTACATGATACAATACATAATGATTTATGTGTCATACTACTTGATAACTCTTGTGCTTACACCCATTACTACCTACATGCTATATGATTATCCTCATATGTGAATATTTTTACATTGTTATACTATATGATTACATCACATGATACAATACCCAATAGTTTATGTGTCACGTTACCTGCCCACTTTCCCTTCTATTCATAGCTACCTACTTAAATAATTTAAAACACTATCCTAAGTTTAACACACACACATACACACCAAATTATTCATACACATTTGGACTCCCATACATGATACCATCACCCTTTTATGAGCAAAGACTTAAACTATTGGGCCTAATGCCCACCAATAATAAACTAAGAAGCCCATCTATTCCTCAAGAAGAAGAAGCTCGTTGAAATGCATAAACCTTACTTTTGGGCCTCAAAGCCCAGTTCACAACAATTCCCATCATAACCATTAGCCCAACAATATTATTATTAATACATGATGGCTGGAAGAGTATGTAAGCCCATGAGGAATTCTGGCTAAGGAAAGATAGGGTACTTAAGTGTGTCTTAGTGACCCACCCCTCTTTCCTGGGAATTCTCCTCAGAGGTGCATTGCTTATAGGTCAAGTGTATTTCTAAAATACTATCGTGAAGGTTCGGCGTTATGACTAGTCAAACTCTAAAACCCATAAGAACTTCTATATTTGATACTTCATATTTCATTATCACTTACAACTTTTTCATTGTTTTTCTGCTAGACATGGACTCCTACCCTCCGCCCTCCCCGGTTTACCATCCTGGATCAGAATCTGATTGGGAAGAAGACACTAAGACACCCGTGTATCGGTCACCAACACCCCCAACTGCTAGGACAAGGTTTGATGTAAGGGCGGACTGGATTAGGAACACCGACCCGAGACTTCAAACACCTAGATCTCCCGTACCCGTAAACCCGTATCATACCCCTCACCTCCACAATCAATTACCACCCCCACTAAGAGACCCATACCTAATGCCTGACCCGTACCTTCCTAACCCTTGGGTAAGGCATACCATGGCACCCCCTGGTGTAATGGGAATTCCAACCAATGACTTCCATCAATATGTAAGGAATTCAGAATTTGAGAGGCAAAGGATAGAGCAGGGAGTGATACACGACTTACAAAGACAAAGAATGGATAGCCTAGCAAACCAATTAGGATATCAAAAGGAGTTAATCTCCATCCTCGAAAAAGAAATACAAGAACATCGCACGGAGACCGCCAGGACTGAAGCCAGATCTGCTACTCGAGTGACTATAGCGGTGCTCATCTTGGCGATTATCTTCTTCCTAGTGGAAAGCTACCAAAGACGTTAGAAGGAGCTTCTACTGATTTCTTTTAAATTTTCGATTTGAAAGCCATTTCCCCTATGTTTTGAATAATGTTTAACGTTTCAGTATTTAATCAATTTCATATATTTCAACTCTACAATTATTGTTCATTGATTTGACCCGTGGAGCGTAAATTACACCTGTTATATTCCCATCAAATTTTCCCAAATATCACTTCTTTCATTCAACATGGTTTAGTACATTACCGACAATCTTTTTCATTAAATAAATCATCCTATTTTGTGATTTAAACAAAACCTCATTATCTTGTTTAAACAAAATGTTTAACGAATTTTTAGATAATATCAAAAACATAAATTTTCCATAAAAACTTTTTCACCTAATAAGGAAAGATAATGCAATCCATTTTATAAAAATATATATATATTTTTTTTAAAAAAACTGATAAATAATTACGATTTATATTCATTAAAGTAAATATTTCTAAAACTTTGGCTAAATCTTGTTTAAGCCAATAGTTGAAAATTTAACTTAAAGATATTTTTCTTCCATAAATTGCATATTCATTTAAAATATGCGCTTCAATGATTTCACTATTTTATATATCTACAATCAAGAACAATTTTCCACTTTCTATGTTCAAACAAAGACCCGTAATTGTAAACACAAATTCCCGAATATTTCCAAAACCTCCTCGTTACCTTCCACTTGACGCTTCAAAAGACGATCCATACCGCGTAAACGTTAACCTTTCCCACCAACCTCAATGAGATTTGAGGACTTGAACCTAACTACCACATTATGCAGGAACGCCAAACAACACGTTTGCCCACAGCACTCGAACACATGCAAAACCCGTTAGTACACATCGCACGCGAAGTTCAATACTCACGTTCACAATATATTCAATGCAATCTTATGGTACATAAAACTCAATTATTCTCAATATATCCAATGCTACACAAATTACATGATACATGAGACTAGTTTGCCTACAAATCACAATTTACTCGATTGATTACGTAATGCACGAAACACGTTTATTTGCAATACACATGCTACTGGCTTGAGCACATGATACACGAAACTTAATTGATTGCAATATACGTGATACATAAGAATTGCGTCATTGATACATAGTTCTAGATTGACCACACTATACATGAAACTCATTTTGTTACAAAGCACTTTATACTAAACGGTGTACATTATACAAAATACATGATGCTAAGTTGCTAACACTATACATGAGATCCATTTCCTACAATACACATAATACTATGTTGTTTACATTACACATTAGAGCTTATTGATTTACAAAATACAAGACGCTAAATTATTTACGCTATATATGAGACATGTTTGATTACAAACTACGTGACACTAGATCATACATGAGACTTGTGTGCTTACTATATACTCGAAACAAAATTTGCTTACAATTATTGCAATGGGTTGATTACATTATACACAAGACATGGTCATGTACTTTGTACACCAAAGTGAAGACCATAATACATTGAAACGACTCGGGGTTTGACGTATTCTTGTTCAAACACGAGCAAACTAAGAAACTTTAAGTGTTACTACTTTACTACTCTTTAGTTGCGAACCGACCTGATTAGAGACTTAGTTACTTGTTAGCGACTTTTTATGTGTAAACAATAGACGTGATCATAGTGAAATTGTGTCCCCCTTACCCGCACACAACGAAAACGATCTATACAGACCATACGATGATTTGAATAATTACGGGTGCACACGGAATTATAAAAAATCAACGCATGGAAACTATAGAGAAATTTTGTCGTGTGTTGTGACCTAAAACTTATCATGATGTGTAACAACGAAACTGATGTGACATGACAAGGGCATGGTGGATACGCCGATAGTACTTCCTGTATATAAGTGTCCTATCATATTACCGAAAGTAGCGTTGTTCGTGTCACGTGAAGTTTTGACCTAGACCAATGTTTATGAAATCTTTTACCCACTAACAATTTTGAACACATTAGACTACATCTTACACAAACTCTAAATTTCAAGATCCCTCCAAATCCATTTCAAGTAATACATCTCGCGTTTAGAATTCAATTTATTATTCGTCAAATATTCTTCTTAAATTCATTTCAAAACAAAATCCATTATTCCCCTTTCATAAACAACTTTGAGTATCAGGCCTAAACAAAGTCAACCGTTACACCCCCTGGGATCCAACAATCAAAATTCACCAAAAATCAAAAACTCCCTCCTCCTTCTCGACTTTGCAGCCTCCATTAGTTAAATTTCGGGACAAAATTCCCTTAACATGGGGAGACTGTAACATTTCTGATTTTAGTATTCGTATTTCAATTCAATGTAACGCATTTCAAACTCAATACTCGTGCACTGTTTTGTGTTATTTTCTCGACATAAATTATATGCAATGATTCAATACAAATTCGCAAGTTTTACTCGATTATATACATTTAAACACTATACAAGTAATTATTTAATTCAAACTTATCAAACCTAAAAAGTCAAAGACTAAAGTTGAAAAATGTCAAGAAACCCTAATTAGCACGGTCGTGCTTCGTCTTGGCACGGTCGCGCCAAGTGCCTCGGCACGATCGCGCGACTGGTCCTGGAACGATCGCGCCTGGTACCTAAGCACGGTCGCGCCTCTCTTGGGCACGGTCGCGCCTGCGTAACAGTCGAAATGTAAATGCAGTTTCAAAATGCTCGATCGTTTGAAATTCGAAACCGATTACGTTTTATTTTCTTTGACAAAGAAAATATCTCAGTCCATTATAATTTTTATCAATCCAATTACGTTTTCCTCTCAAGAAACCGTCAAGTTCCTCCCAAGCCTCGAATCCTCAAAATCGATCCGAATACTCTCGAGCAATCCATCACCATACGATATTCAACCCTCTCTAGAACGACCGAAGCCGTCGAAGCAGTCGGAATCGCAGCAGAAGTCACCGGAGGTTAATCTTCCCGTCGTCGGAATTCCGTTCTACCATTCTCCATCAATTCGATACGCTTCAGGGTAACTATAACCTTTTCCTCAGTCGATTCAGTCTCTTTATCAAAAGCCCCTTATCAATTTGGGCTTTCAATATGTAAATCATCCCGAATCAGAATTATTATTTTAATAAAAATGATTTAATCGAAACCAGTCTTAACCACGTTTTCCATACAATTAATTTATATGAATAGACTCGTAACAACTCAGTAATCAAAAGCCCTAACAATTCCAACGCTATAAATACAAGATTTGTTCAATTCGTGTCTGATTTGGAAGAGACACGGTCGCGCTAATCATCTAGCGCGGCCGTGCCTCACGAAACGCGGTCGTGCCGAGTAGCAGCGCGGTCCTATCCCCTTGTACAGACCTAATCATGCCCTTTGGGCTAATCTCTGTTGTGTCTAAAAATCTTGGACACGACCGTGCCGATCCAAGGCACGGTCGTGCCTATTGATTTGTCTAGTTTACGCCCTCTGTTGATCAACCCGGTCGCGCCCCGACTAGCGCGGTCGCGCCCGTGGCTTGAGCACGATCGTGCCCTTCCGAGGCACGGTCGTGTGTGAGTCAGATTTTTGGCAGAATTATAAATTTTATATTTTTCAATCAGTAATATTTCAGACTTTATAAAAATGTGTTTTCTTTAATAAAAAAAAAGATTAAATGTTTAATCTTGGAATAAATATTATTTATTTAAAGTTTATAAAAATTAAATTTATATTTATTGTAAAATCTTTCACTTAAATGGTATTTTAAATGGTTAATTTACAAATTTTTATAAATAAATAAGATGATGATTATTTATTTAATTCATGTTTAAACAAAATCAATTATTTATTTATACTTAATTACATTTAAATACTTACATTATTTCTCATAACTAAATAAACAATAATTATTTAATTTATATATTTAGTTATTCGAACCCTAACCTTAATCAAAATGTTCTGAAAAGGTTTATTTTCAAATCGTTCATTTCACATAACACCTTCTAAGTACAAATCTCAAACTTCATACACTCATCCAATTCCACCCTAGACTTAGACATAGACTATTGTACACTATTAATTCAAAATATATTCCACACTAGGTTAACGTTGTGCATTACAAGGATCACATTACTAGCTAGTATCTCGTGTTAGCTACGCCTTCGAATCAAGTGAGTATTCACAACCCCTTTTTACTCTTTTACACTTTTGGGGTGGAACATGAACATTATTCAAATTACATGATTACATTTACACAAACAACACAAGTACAAATCCTATTTACATTCATGTGTGTAATTTGAGCTTTATGCCCGAGTGCTAGGTATGCTAACCTTTTGTATGCGATTATGTGCAATCATTAACTATTCAATCCGACGGTTTTCAATGATAGATCTATTGAGTCTGACAAACCCACCCAGGTGCGCGGTGATTGAAACCGACAACACAATTTTTGCATGCTAGTTACAAAGGTTTGATTGTACTTGGTTACACAATAGCTGCTCCCCATAAACGCCTTATTTATCATGTTATGTAAAGGATTTGGTTTACAAATTATATGCCACCTATATACAAACCTGTGTTATACTCACCAACTTTTTAGTTGACCTTATTTTATTCATGTTTCAGGTGCTTTCATATGAGTTTGATCAAGACATGCTACACATAGGCTTTGGACCTAGTTAATCTTAATTCAAAAACAAATTGTATTTCTTTATGTACTTGAATTTGATTCATGTTTGTTTGAATGGAAATGGATTTAACATATTACAATTTAGTCAACCTTGAGCTCATGAACAGTCTACATGTCCCGCCCCGATGATTCCGCCGTCGGTTGGGGTGTGACAGATTGGTATCAGAGCCTTGGTTATAGGGAACTAGGTTATTAGACACCTTTGACCTAGACTATTGTCACACCCCGACCGATGGCGGAATCATCGGGGCGGGACATGTAGACTGTTCATAGCACATGGTTGACTAAATTGAAATATATTAAAGTCAAATTTGCATTACAAATAATCCAAGTACAAAACCAAATTCAAACAAGATACATAAAATAATTCATAAAATTCTTGATTTAAATTGCTAAGTCCAAATCCTATGTTGAACACGTCTTGAATCAATCTCACATATTGGGGCCTGAAACATGAATAAAATAAAGTCAACTAAAAAGTTGGTGAGTATAACACAGTTGTATATAAATAGCATATAGATGAAAACAAATCCTTTACATGACATGATAAATAAGGCGTTTATGGGGAGCAGCTATTGTGTAACCAAATGTACAATCAAACCTTGTAACTAGCATGCAAAAATTGTGTTGTCAGTTTCAATCACCGCGTACCATGGGTGGGTTTGTCAGACTCAATAGATCTATCATTGAAAACCGTCGGCTTGTATAGTTAATGATTGCACATAAGAGCATACAAAGGTTAGCACACCTAGCACTCGGGCACAAAGCTCAAATTTTGCACACATGTATGTAAATAGGATTTTTGCACTTGTGTTGTTTGTGTAAATGTAAATGTGTAATGTGTAATGTGCTTCACCAATCTCGTTCCAACAGATAGGAGAACGACACTTGTGACCATTGAGAGCTTCAAATGGAGCCATATTGATACTCGTGTGGTAGCTATTATTGTAGGAGAACTCGATTAGTGATAGATATGAATCCCAATTGCCACCAAAATCAATTACCCAAGCTCTAAGCATATCCTCAAGAGTTTGGATTGTTCGCTAGGTCTGACCATCAGTTTGGGGATGGTAGGCCGTGCTCAAATCCAATCGTGTACCAAGAGCAGTTTGGAGAGATTGCCAAAAACAAGAGGTGAACCGAGCATCCCTATCGGAGATTATGTTTAAGGGAACACCGTGACGGCTCACAATTTCATCAATGTAAATTTGGGCTAGTTTCTAAACCCGATAGTCTTCACAGATAGGCAAGAAATGAGCAGATTTGGTGAGACGGTCAATGATCACCCAAATGCTATCATAACCACTTGAGGTGCGAGGAAGTTTGGAAATGAAATCCATAGATAAGTTATCCCATTTCCACACGGGAATTTCCGATTGTGCAAGTAATTCGGAAGGACGTTGGTGTTCGGCTTTGACTTTGGAGCACGTTAGACATTTGGCAACATAGAGAGCAATGTCCTTCTTCATACCTGGCCACCAAAATTGTTGGCGAAGATCTTGGTACATTTTATCCGCACCAGGATGAATAGAATAAAGAGTCTTGTGAGCCTCGTTCATAAGAAATGTACGGAGATCATCGTGATCGGGAACCCAAATACGGTTTAAGTAATAAAGTAAGCCATTGGGTTTTGATTCAAGTTGAAGTTCAACACCACACGACATTTCCTCGTACATGTTACCATCGGTGACTGAGACGTGTTGAGCTTCTAAGATGCGATTTTGAATGTCGGTTTGGATTCGGACACAATGAAGCATGACATGGTCCTTTCGACTCAAAGCGTCGGCTACAACATTCGCTTTGCCGGGATGGTAACGAATCTCGCAGTCATAGTCGTTAAGGAGTTCAACCCAACGTCGTTGCCACATATTGAGTTCCTTTTGGTTGAAGATGTGTTGGAGACTTTTGTGGTCGATGAACACCACACACTTTGTGCCATAGAGGTAATGTCTCCAAATTTTCAATGCGAATACGACCGCACCCAACTCGAGATCGTGTGTCGTATAATTCTTCTCGTGAATCTTGAGTTGTCTTGATGCGTAAGCGATTACTTTGCCTCGTTGCATGAGAACGCAACCGAGACCTTGGTTGGAAGCATCACAGTAGACAACTAGATCATCATTCCCATCAGGCATAGTCAAAATAGGAGCATTGCGCAACTTTTGCTTGAGAGTTTGGAAAGCTTCTTCTTGTTTTGGTCTCCATTCATAAGGTTTACCCTTGTGGGTTAAAGCGGTAAGAGGGACAGCTATCTTAGAGAAATTTAAGATGAAGCGACGATAATATCCCGCAATACTAAGAAATGAACGAACTTCGGTGGGGGTCTTCGGGGCATTCCAATTCTTAACAGCTTCGATCTTAGCAGGGTCAACATGAATTCCCTTGTCGTTAATGATATGACCAAGAAATTGAACTTCCTTTAGCCAAAATTCACATTTGGAGAACTTGACATATAGTTGTTCCTTCCGCAAGAGGTCCAAAACCAATCTAAGGTATTGCTCATGGTCGGCTTTAGTCTTGGAGTAGATTAAGATATCGTTAATGAAGACGATCACAAATTTATCAAGGTACGGTTTGCACACACGATTCATGAGGTCCATGCAGACCGCGGGTGCATTGGTTAGTCTAAAAGGCATGACCATGAACTCGTAGTGACCATACCTTGTTCGGAAAGCAGTCTTTGGAATATCTTCCTCTTGTACACGGACTTGGTGATAACCAGATCGAAGATCAATCTTCGAGAAGCAGGTAGAGCCTTGAAGTTGATCGAAGAGATCATCAATCCTAGGCAAAGGGTAACGGTTTTTGATGGTAAGCTTGTTGAGTTCGCGGTAGTCAATACACATGCGGAATGATCCATCCTTCTTTTTGACGAATAAGACGGGTGCACCCCACGGTGAATGACTTGGATGAATGAAGCCTTTGTCGGAGAGCTCTTGGAGTTGACTTGCGAGTTCTTGCTTTTCAGAAGGTGCAAGACGGTAAGGAGCTCTAGCCATGGGGTTAGCTCCGGGTATGAGGTCAATGCGAAATTCTACTTGTCGAACGGGTGGAAGGCCAGATATATCTTCGGGAAAATCCCGAATGATGGGAATGTCTTGGATATTCTTCTCTTTGACATCCTTTTGAACAACATGTGCTAAGAAGGCTACGTACTTCTTTCGTAAGTACTTTTGGGCGGTAGTGCATGACATTAACTTTAGTCCCTTGCAAGGCTTTTCACCAAAGACTCTTAACGTTTCTCCCGACGGTAGAGGTATTCAGATGCACTTCTCGAAACAGATGACTTCGGCATGATGATTTGATAGCCAATCCATGCCTATGATGATATCAAAACTTCCTAGTGGCATTGGTACAAGGTTGATTGGAAATGTATGTTCATTAAGTTCTAGAGAGCGGTCATAGATAATAGACTCAATTGTAAGTGAATCACCATTTGCTATTTCGACAGTAAAGGTTTTCTCTAATTGGGATCGTGTCTTTGCAAGTAAGGGTTCAAAGTTAAGTGACACAAAACTTTTATCGGCACCGGTATCAAATAAAATGGAGGCATATTGACTATTGACAAGGAACGTACCGTTGACCACATCATTGTTGGCTTGAGCTTCATTAGCGTTTATGTTGAAAGCACGCCCACGAGCTCCGCCTTGTCTAGCATTGACTAACCTTGGGCACTGATCACGGAAATGATTTGGGTTACCACATTCATAAAAAGCATGCCCATTTGCAATAGCGGGAACACCTTGATTAGCCACTTGGGGGTTGGTTCGGTTTGGTGGGTTGGCTTGGCCTGCAAGTGCTTTGGCTCTACAAACATTGACTGTACGACCATATTTCCCACAGTGAGTGCAAAGGCGACATGGAATGTTTTAGAGATGGTGATAGTTGCATGTGGCACAGAGTGGGTAAATCCCAACATATGGCTTTTTGGCTGGTGCTTGAATCATAGGTGCAGCTTGCTTAATAGGGATAGCAGGAGTGACCATAGCATA
This sequence comes from Smallanthus sonchifolius, assembly GCA_023525975.1. Taxonomy (NCBI): domain Eukaryota; kingdom Viridiplantae; phylum Streptophyta; class Magnoliopsida; order Asterales; family Asteraceae; genus Smallanthus; species Smallanthus sonchifolius. The sequence continues at coordinate 28,074,509 of CM042043.1, forward strand.
GTTTCTAGCCTTTCTTTTCTTATTATTACGAGAGGGTTCAGTTGTGGCTTCTTTGACGTGTGTGGGAGGGGTTGTGATGTCGGGAACTTTCTTGGTGCCTTTTCTAGTCAGAGTTCCCGCTTTCACATGGTTGTCGGTTAGTGTAGCAGATAAGCGGATAGCATCTTCAAGTGTTGCGGGATTTCTCCCTAAGACAGTATCTTGGATTTGCCTTGGTAATCTACCAATATACTTCTCGATGCAGCGGGATAAAGGTGTGACCATATGGGGCACAAGGAGACTCAACTCGTGGAACCGAGTTGTATAAGCTAGACTTTCACCACCATCTTGGGCAAGATCCCAAAACTCGGCTTCCAGTTTCTTTAACTCATTTCGAGGACAAAATTCTTCGGTCATTAGCCTTTTAACCTCATCTCAAGGTAAGGCCATTGCTACTTCCACACCTCTATTCCTCTTTTCCCCATTCCACCACGTGAGTGCCCATTTTTGTAAGACACTTGTGGCATGATGAACACGGAGGTTATCGGGGCAGTCACTATTGAGAAAGGTATTCTCAATACTTTCGAACCATTGAAGAAGTCCCGTAGCTCCTTCGGTACCATAGAACTTAAGAGTATTGCACGAGTTGAAGTGTTTGAAGGTGCATTGTGGTGGGTTGGCACCACCACCCCCATTAGCTCCATGGTTACCATTGGCGGCCTCATTAGCTTGAGTGAGTTGATTCACAAGTTGTGCAAGGATGGTAGCAATATCGGTGTTGTTGTTGGTCACGGTAGCATGACAGGGAGGCATTCTACAGATTCGCACAACACAAGAAAAGATGTAAGAACTTATGAATGTTATTTGGGTTAAAAAGGATGAGATAGCAAATAAAATAGTTAATCATACTTTGGATTGTAATCAAATAGTGATAAAATCACTTGAATACTATGACACATTAAGGTTAATTAAACTCATATAATTTTCAAGGAGACATGCTTTAGCCTATAAGTAAACACTCATCCCAGGAATTCCCAGGAAAGCATACGGGTCCCTCGGTTGATTGGGATTTATGCGAAATGCTTTCCTAGAGAGAAAACCCAGAATACAGGTGTCACCCTTCCAGATTGCACGTGTCCTCAAATAATTAACAAGTTTAAAAACCTTAACGAGGGTATAAAAAGATTTTTATAGTTTTAGATCCATGAAGTTTCCACATGCTAAGAAGATGATGATAGAGAAGTAGGTAAGAATATTATGAGGTTTTAGGGTATAGGTAGGGGTATTGTTTATTTAATTATTATTTAAGTATATCTTAATAAGTCATGAATTTTTTAACAAGTAAGGCATCAAAATGAAATAATAACTAATCATAGCAAACATGTAACACATAGCATGTAACACATAACATGTAGCACATATCACATAGTCTAGGTCAAGAGTGTCTAATAACCTAGTTCCCTATAACCAAGGCTCTGATACCAATCTTTCACACCCCAAACAACGGCGGAATCATCGGGGCGGGACATGTAGACTGTTCATGAGCACAAGGTCGACTAAATTGAAATATATTAATCATCCAAATTCATTTCAAGTATTAAAAACAAACCAAATCAAACCAAGTACATAAAATGAAATACAAAATCCTTTATTAAAATTATCTAGGTCCAAAACTTATGTGTAGCAAGTCTTGATCAAAATCACACATTAGTACCTAAAACATGAATAAAATAAGGTCAACTAAAAAGTTGGTGATCATACACAGGTTTGTATATAGATAGCATATAGATTGTAAATAAACAAATCCTTACATAACATGATAAAATAAGGCATTTATGGAGAGCATCTATTGTGTAACCAAGTACAATCAAACCTTTGTAACTAGCATGCAAAGTTGTGTTGTCGGTAACCATCACCCCAATCTGGGTGGGTTTGTCAGACTCAATAGATCTATCATTGTTTATCGTCGGCTTGAATAGTTAATGATTGCACATAAATCGCACACAAAAGTTAGCACAACTAGCACTCAAGCATAAAGCTCAAATTTGCACACATGAATGTAAAGAGGATTTGTACTTGTGTAGTTTGTGTAAATGAAAGCAATAGATTGTATATTGTTCATGTTCCACCCCAAAAATATAAAAGAGTAAAAGGGGCTATGTAATACTCACTTGGTTTGAAGGCGTAGCTAACACGAGAGACTAGATAGTAATACGAGGTCCTTGTAATGCACAACGTTAACCTAGAGTGTAATATGTATCGAAATCAATAGTATGCGCAATAGTCTATGTCTAAGTCTAAGGTTAAATTGGATGTGTGTATAAGGAATTTGAAGTTGTAGGTGTTAGTGGTTTGTACTGAATGGTGTTGTATAAAATTAAGGTTTGAGTTTGAAATAACTAAATAATAAAACAAAATTATTATTTATTTACTTAGTTATAAAAATAATGTAGGTATTAGAGGTAATTAAGTATAACCTAAATAAATGATTTTTATTTAAATGTAAATTAAATAAATAATTTTTACCTTATTTATTTATTTATAAAATATGTAACTTAGTCATTTAGTTATAAAAATGTATTAGATGTTTTATAATAAATATAAATTTCTTTACTTTATTTTCATAAAGATGTTTAAATAAATTGTGTAAATAATATTTAAGTGTAGGGTTTAACAATGAATATAAATTTAATTTTGTATGTTTTAAATAAACAATTTCTATTTATTTATTTTATAAAATCAATTATTTTTATTTAAAAATTAATTTGAAATACTTATTGTTTTTAAATTATGGAAATAATTATTCTGTCAAGACTTTTCTCACACACACGACCGTGCCTGGGACAGGGCACGATCGTGCTAGAACCACGAGCGCGACCGTGCTAGTCAGGGGCGCGACCGTGTTGACCAATACAGAGGATATAACTAAGTTGTCCACTAGGCAAGACCGTGTCTGGGCCAGGCACGACCGTGTCTAGGGTTCTGAGGCACGACCAAGTCTAGCCAAGAGGCATGACCGGGTCTGAGTGTGTGAGGCGCGACCGCGCTGGTATTTGGTGCGACCGTGTCTCATGAAGCACGACCCAGAATCTATTTGACTAATTCTTATATTGTTAATGTTGGAATTCATAGGGCTTTCATCTGTAGGGTTATTACGAGTCTATTTGAATATATTAATTGTATTTAAAACATGTTCAAAGAAGGGTTCGATTAAATCCATTTTGAACAAAAAATAGATTCTGGTTTGTGATGATTCCCATATTTTAAGCCCAAATTAGATTAGGGCTTTTGATCTATAGACTAAATCGAAAGTGTGGAAGGTTTCAATTACCCGGAAGGAGGATGAATCGATGGTGTACGGGTAGAATGAGTTCCGGTAATGACGGGCTTGACCTCCGGCGTCTTCTGCTGCAATTCCGACTAAATAAGCGAGTCCAGAAGCTTTAGAGAGGATCGATAGTATGTTGGCTTGGGAGAATTGCAAATCAAAATGGCGAATTCGATGGTTTCGTGAGAGGATTAGGCGTTTATGAGATAAATCAATGAAATTGAGTTTATTTATTGTAATGGTGATGATTAAAAGGTTAATTGAGTTCGTTAATGGTGAAAACGTGTAGAACGGTTATGAAATCGAACGTCTCTGTGATTAAAGGCTGCATTTACATTTCAACTGTTGAGAGGCGCGACCGTGCCCATATGAGGCGCTACCATGCCATGGCACCGGGCGCGACCGTTCTAAAGCAAGGCGCGCGACCGTGCCATAGCACTTGGCGCGACCGTGCCAGAACGAGGCGCGACCGTGCCTAGTAGGGTTTCTGTTTATTTATTTATAAAATCAGTCATTGTAAGTTTCAGTATTGACAGGTTTGTATAAATATGGACTTATGTAGAGTTTTATTAGATATACTCATGTAAAATTTGTGGATTTGTATTGGAACATAGTATTTAATTGTTAGTACAAATAGAACAAGTTAGTGTACTAGAATTTGGTTTGAAAATGTATCACATTGAACTGAAATATAGATAATGAAAATCAGAAATGTTACACCAAATAAGTCCATTCTTTTTCTAGAATGAAGCACTATGTTAAGAAGGAAGAATCCAAGTGGAAGAACTCAAATCCATGGAGTATTCGACCCCCAAACAGCCTGCGCAAGAAGGCCGCTCAGTGTAGGTCGAATCTTGAGACCTCTTTTCATTTTCTTGTTTTGAGGTACCTACACAACTCCAAATCTAGTAATTTTTTTTCACTCTCCTCTGGTTTCAATAAACTTGATTTTAGAAGAAAAACCCAAGTCATTTGGTCCTCTAAAACCATCTAAAAGTCTACTCGAAGTACGCCTAAAAAACTGAGTTTTCAAGAACAAAATATAACATAAGAGTCTTGATGAGTTTTGCTTTATTTCTTCATGAGTCATGTTTGAATACATATATTTATACACATACATGTTCATACATATAATACTAAGCTAGAAAGACCATGAACAAGACAAGGACACATCAAATAAAAATTACACATATATATATATATATATATACATACATATGTAGGATAGTAGTTTGTGACTTGGGACTTGTTGAATAAATATATATGAAACCATAACACATGTATACACAAATGAACACTTGTGATTGATCATGGAAATGTTTTGTAAAGTATTAAAGGACTTGAAATCATACATATATATCTACTTATAACTTGATAATAGTTAGATTTGAAACATGAAAAGTGAATAGATATACATGTGGTCGAAATAATGATATATACATGATAAAGATGTAGGTTCATAAAAGAGTTGATTAATTGGCATAAAGATGGTAGAATATATATACGAGTTAGGGAAACTCTAATAATAGGTGTATGTATATACATAAAGTATATGTATTTGCTGATTCATGAACATGTATAATCATGAAAAGTACACATGTGATAGTATAACCGTATGAAAGTATATGTGCATGAAATATACGAATAGATTCGGTTAAAACTAAATAATCACATGACATCGTGAAACGTATGTGAACATATGTAGAGATGTAGAGATACATGTATACATACATTGGATAAAAATAAATAAAGATGTATGCATGAGGATCGTAACTAAGTAATAAATATTGTTCGGAATATAAGTATTTGCATGTGGACGTGGTAACGTGGTTTATACGTACGTAGGGTAGATAACATGCATAGAATATGCTTGAACGACATTTGAGATTTTATGTAATTATTTTTAAGAAATAATTATATGTTTATACGTGAACTATAATATGGGTATATTAGAAGTTGTTACAAAAATAATATTTATTTTTTGTATACTTAATAAGTCATCAATATGGAAACATAATATTTTCTCGAAAAATACGTAAACCTCTAGACTGGAATAATAATCACCAATGAGTCGTCCCATGAAAACACTGTTTTACTAAACAAAGGCGTACTTAACGAGATTGTTAAGTCGGGTGAACAACTTGCAATTAAGACGGGTAGTCTTAACACATTAGTACTCTTGTGTGATTAGGGTACGAATAGACAGGAACTTTTAACACAACGTTATTTGCTAAGATTTCATCGGACACAAGGTGAGTTCACGGCCCCCTTTTCGCTTTTTAATGTTTTGTAAACTGCGGGGGAGAAACATACTTACATATTATGTATTACATTATTGTTTAATACATTTGGAAACATTGTTGTTTTATACAATAGAGAAAACATTGCAAACATTTTTATATGATAACAAGGGAACAAGACACTAACATTATGTCGTACATGGGGAACAATATAGCGCTTAAAGTCCTCGGATTAACACACTTTTTGTAACCATTAGCTATAGACTTAGCCTGGGATTCTATGGAAAGTACTATTAGGGGTGATGCCTCCGGTCATGGTTAGTCGCACTAACCGGGGGTCCACATGGCTGAATGACCGCATATTTTCTTATTCTCGTGGTTTAGTGAGGGAGGGGCATTCATTTGTCAGGGTTTGGTTACGGTTCCATGTATGAACATAGGTATTTGTAAGACTAGCTAGCTTACGAATGGAACAATAACATTTGTTACCATATGGGTTTAAAAATTATTTGTACTTATTTCATGACGGTAAAGTCATGGGCATGTTTTTGGGTAAAACTACTTATTTTATGACGGTAAAGTCATGTATACATTTTCGGGGAAAACTACTTATTTTTATGACGGTAAATTCATGTGTACGTTTTCTGAGAAAACTACTTATTTGTATGCCGGTAAAGTCATGTATACGTTTTCGGGGAAAACTACTTATTGTTATGACGGTTAAGTCATGTATATGTTTTCGGTGAAAACTACTTAGTTTATGACGGTAAAGTCATGTATATTGTCACACCCCCAAATTTATTCACTTAATAAATAAATAAATAAATCAAGGTTGCAACGATTGGTAACATTACACAACAGCGGAAGCTAAAGTAAAGACTTCTGAATATTGAACACCATTACAACAACTATAATAAACTTGTACATTTTCCTAGAACCATGTATATGTGAAAGCCATCTTGAGGATTGACGATCATACTCCTTCGGCTTCTAGGGTTTAATCCAAAAGGCTAACCTATTCCAACCGAGCCATAGCTAAGTTACCTGAAAAACATACTTGAAAATGTCAACACAAAGGTTGGTGAGTTCACAAGTTTTATTATTGTAATGTAAAGTGATTTTCCTTTTTAAAACGTTGTTATCGTGTACTTGGCCATAATATAGAACTGTTTTCCTCGAAAACGTGTGATGACTTTAGAGTCATAAGGTGAAAACATTGAAAAGGTGGACATGGCCATATAATGAAACTGTTTTCCTTGAAAACATTGATAAAGCGTTAGCACGTAACGAATGGCAAAAACCAATTTGCACGAAAACGATTGGCAGATCCATCTGCACGAAAACGATTCAATGTATATGATAAACAAAACAAGTTATGTTGACCCATTTGTAAACTAGCTAGGCATACAAATAATATGTACATACATGAGGCATAACCAAACCATAACACAGGTGGTTTGCCCCTCGCTCGTACCTCACGAGCAATTGTTTGAACACAATGCGGTCATTTGGCCAGAGGAACCCATGGTTAGCGCGACTAACCATGACCGAGGGTGTCAATCCCAATAGTACTATCCATAGAATTCCAGGCTAATCTATAGCTAATGGTTATAAATATGATGGTCAGGGGACTTCCAGCGCTCTATATGTGTTAACTCATGCAAACATAAAGGTCGGGTCTTATTTTCTTGTTACCATATGAAAATAGTTGTAAGCATGTGTTGTGTTCTCCAAACATATGAAATAAATATATTTCGTGTTTTCAAACGTGTAAAGTAAGTATGTTTCTCCCCCCGATGTTTATAAAACATTTAAAAGTAAAGAGGGGCCGTGAAACTCACCTGGTGACGTGCCAGGAACACCAATGTCTATAGGGTAACAAGGGTGACCAATATCCACGGGTTCACGTCCTATTCGAGTCATACGATACCTGTAGGTACTTTATGAGTTTTATAGACTAATCCTAGTAATGTAAAGCGAATCTAAACTCGTATTGAGTCATCATGTGTGCGGTTGAGCTCGACTGATTCGTTAAGGTGTAAAGACTATTTGATAGTCATGGATGAGTTGTAGTTATACTTTGAGGAGTGTTGATTCGTCTTTGTGTATCTGGATACGTATATTAAAAATACGTGTACCCATTTATTTATGTCAAAGCATAATCATAGTTTAACTATTTTTAGGAGGATACATAACATGTGTCTAGCCTACCCCGTACAATGGTATTATATGTACTCGGACGCATATGAATGCGTATACACATATATAAAATTTATCAAAAACTCACCATATATTATGTGAGTATTCCCTTTTGAAATAAACGTTTGAGTTTATATAAAATATACATTTGTATATGAATATGATTGTACGTATATTTAACATAATATTTGTTCAGGTTATAACGATTTAAGTTTTCATATTTATTCGAAACATAATCGTCCAGATTTACCATCGCCCGTGTCTTATAAACAAGAATCTTAACGATATAGACATATATATATATATACCTTTTTATATTTGTGCATAACAATATTATATATATATATATATTCGATTCAGTATATCGTGTTACATAACAATCATTTGATTTTACAAAGATATGGGTATTTACATACTTATTCATATATTTGTCACTATGTAATATATATATATATATATATATTCATATCATACGTTTATATTTATGAAAAATATATTTATATCGCCCTTTGTTTATTGTTAATTTCCTCGTTTATTCGGTCTATGTTTAAATACCATTCAATCAACCTACCAGGTAGATACGTATATGTTTTATACAAAACTCTTAAAGTCCAAAACATCCGATCATATTCATTTTGTATAAATCGTTTTATACTAAAGACATAACATAAATGTTTTCGTCGGTCTAATAATAATATCTAATAATTGTGCGTATTGTTTATTACCGTATCCAAAATTAAGTAATAATAATTATTTATTTCATTTGAGCGGGTCTTTCCCTTGTCAATAATACGTTTAATACGACTCGTTTACTGTTTAGAGTTACGTTAATATTTACTTTATCCGTTAACGAATCACTTAAACCCAACACAAGTTTACCGCACACACGTTTTATTATCGCGTAAATAAATAAAGTCGCGTTAGCGTGCGTTTATACCTTTCGTGAGTCTTGTATACGAACCGACACGTCCTAAACTTTACTTTAACCACGTTTGACCGACGTTGACTTTCGTTGACCGTGGCTCGGGACGCCGTCATCTGTCCAAAAACACGGATCCAATACCCGGGAATGAAACCCGGCAACCAAAACATTTAGATTTAGACGAAATAACAACAATTTTCTAAACATTACTCGAATATTTCAAAGCAAACCTCGTCAGTCGTAGATCGGGATAGTAGGACGATGATTGAAGCAGATTCGACCGGTTTGGGGTTCGCCGGAGACTCGCCGGAAAATCGGGAGTGGCCGGAAAACAGGAAGGCACTCCCCTTTTGTCGGATCTTGGTGGTTCTGGTCTTGGATAGCAAGAAATCGTGAGGGGGAAGGCGAAAAACTCACCGAAAACTCCAGGAACTCGCCGGAACACCGGGTCTCGCCGGATACAGCCGGAAAACCGTGTTCGGTCGTCAACCGTTACCGGGCCTTCACTGCCGCCACTCATGCTCCACGCAAGCACCACCGTCATCGTCATCGGAGGCCGTCGGAGCCCCGTCGGAGACGCGCCTGCGGTGGCGGAACCCTAGCCGTCGCCGCCTCCTTTGAGCTGAGATTACGCCCCCCTCCGCCTGGAACCAGCGCAAACGCTCACCATAATCGTGTTCGGGATAACGAGCTCTATCGGACTGTGTGGACCACTCGCCGCCGTGCTCCGCCGCCGTGAGCTGGCCGGCCGGCGCCCTCACTCTCTTTTTCTCTCAACACATCTTTATGTGTGTGTTTGTGTTTTGAAGAAATGAAAGTATTTGGGGGTTTTTCCAAGATATATAGACGGGTTTTTATCGCGTTTACGTCGCGTAACAAGTAGGTTTTCGTCCCGTTCTCGTGTTAGTCCATCCTATGTTCCGAATAATTATTTTTCATTCAAAATACTAAAATAAATATTCAAAATGTTTATTTCGTTATAATTTTTCACTGGAGAAATTCCCAGTCGGTAGGAATTACTACGCGTGTCCGAACTCATTTGTCAGACTTATCTATTCACGTTATGATTATTAATATTATTTTTCTAGTAATATTAAAATAAATGTTTATAATATTTCTCGTATTAAAGTACGTATCAGTAATAACCATACTGCTTATCATTAGTTTTACGAGCATCTAACGCAGTTTAGCGTTCGTATATACGTGTTACGCGTGTATTTAATGAAACTGTCTTTTCAAATGAATGTTAATAATTCGCTATCTTATTTACTCGTCTTATCACACATACGGTAGGAAACTGATGTCTGACGTGTTTAATGATTAAGTTTCTGAACCGGTTAACAAATCATTAGAAGAAACCATGTGACTAATATGATGTTTGGATTATTCAATTTGGGCCTCGAATGGTTTTGGACTTCTATTGGACCTTATTGGGCCCTATTCGGCTTAGTCCAACAACTAGGTTTTAGATTCAGGAATTTCGCAGGTGTCACATATACGTTTTCAAGGAAAACTACTTATTTTTATGACGGATAAGTCATGTACATGTTTTCGGTGAAAACTACTTATTTTATGACGGTAAAGTCATGTTTATGTTTTCGGTGAAAACTACTTATTTTATGACGGTAAAGTCATGTATACGTTTTTGGGGAAAACTACTTATTTTTATGACGGTTAAGTCATGTATATGTTTTCGGGGAAAACTAACTACACTAAAATAACAAACTCTGTGAACTCACCAACCTTTGTGTTGACACTTTCAAGTATGTTTCTCAGGTAACCCTTAGCTATGGCGCGGTTGGAATAGGCTAGCTATGTTGGATCAGTTCCTAGTAGTTGGAAGGACATAGAATATCAAGTCTCAAGTCTATCGTTGATCTAGAGGAACTTAGATCATTATATTACTTAGTTTTAGTAACTGTATATGTAATCAAGTCTTAGAAATCACTATTACAGCTTTCGATATCGTGTAATGAACCAATCATTGCAACCTTTATTTATTTATTAAGTAAATAAATTGGGGGTGTGACAGAAGATGATAGAATCTAGAGATAAGTTCATAAATGGATTCATGTTCAAAATATCTGAAACATTCATATTGTTTTCTTAACAATTCCCTTTTACTTTTCTTAACATCAATGTTACCCTCAAACCATTTTTCCAAAGCCTTCCACAAATCTTTAGAGGAATCATACCCTCTGAAGCTGTGAAATATGTCTCGGGTTAGTGCCATGGTTAAAGAACCATGTGCCTTCTTTTCTAGATCGTATGCTTTCTTCTCTTCATCATCAAGTCTAGAGATCGGTTTGGTTTGGTTTTCACTAAGAAATTCATGGGTTGGATGTTTATAACCTTCTAAAATAGGTATCCACATGTTTGAATCTGTGTATGAAACATATTACTCAAATCTAGCTTTCCAGTTGGAATAGTCATTCACATTTAGTAACTTTGGGAGTTTCTGTGGAGTGCCTATTTCATTATCATAATCCAACATACTACTGATATTTTGAAGATTAGCCATTTGGGTAAGTTTAATATGACACTTGGTACTTTGGATAATCAAGGTATAACTACACACAAGGTTTTGCAAAGTGACAAGTGCACAAGATTACAAACAAGTATGTAGGATGATAAGTACACAGGATGACAAGTACGCAGGATGACAAGTACGCAAGGTGACAAGTACGCAAGGTGACAAGTACGCACGGTGACAAGTACGCAGGGTGACAAGTGCGCACGGTGACAAGTACGCAGGGTGACAAGTGCGCAAGGTGACAAGTATGCTGGGTGACAAGTACGCAGGGTGACAAGTACGCGTGAGTCAGAAAATTGGTTTTACAATTGTATCCACTTGTCTGATCAAAAGGTGATCTGAACAAGTAGATAGCAATGAACAATGTGGTTTGGACAAGAAAACAGGTTTGTGACTCTGAACAAATGTTCATGAATAGATTACCTAAACAACAACAACACAAGAAAGGAAGTGGGATTCTTTCAAGATGAATAAGTGTATGAAACAAGACTCAAGAATCACCTATGCAGATGTAAAAAGAAACACATATGGATGAAAAGTGTTCCTAACATACTCACAACACTCGAAAACAAGAGCATAAGCTCAGATACCACTTGTAGGTCCCTCCGGGTGGGTGTGTCGGATCGATATCGTGTGAGAATGTAGCCTAGTAATCAGGTGCAGAATGCCTGTTACTAGGTGGAACAACTTGCAAATCAAAGAATGACAAACAACACAAGGAAATACTTATAAATACATGGTCTATTGATAACTTGTGTTTCATACAAGTACAGATACAAATTGCAAGACTTCTGGACTGAAATAACACTAACTTGTGCGTACTTGTGAGTGTAGTTACATCTATTGTGAAATGAAACAACAACCAGCTATTTATAGACCTGGTCCATGCGTACTTAGCAAGTACGCATGACCAACCTTCATACGTACTTGTCTAAGTACGCATGACCATTGTACTTAGCAAATATGCAGGAACATTATCCATGCGTATTTGCTTAGTATAATCCAAAATAATTCAAGTTCAGATATAAAAATGACATATTACAACTCGATAAACAAAATACAACAAGTACTAAATACCTACAAGACTGAAATAGATAACAAACAAAAGCTTTATCCCGATCCAGAGTGTATGTCATAAAACATGCATCAACAGCCACAAAGCTGGGATTGGAATGTTTCTTTGTTGAAACGAACAAAAGATTTGAATAAAATCACTCTGAATGATTTGATTTCTATTATCAAGTCATATGACCTTGATGACCAGCAGAAGAAAGTTAAGCATGTGAATACAATAAACTATGCAGGTGCACAAAGCAGTAATAGTGTTTTTCTTTCCAGTGACCCACAGGTAGGTTCTGGATCTGGAGATGTGACTCATGGTGTTGCTACTACAGCTAAGACATATGCTCCTGAGCAACAAGCTTATTTTGCTCAACAAGCTAAGCTAATTGAAGTGAACACCTCTCTGTGCACCGGAATCATGAACTGTTATGCAGGAAACTTATCACCTTCAGAGGTTCTTACTGCTGAACTCAATCAAATTCATCCAGAGGATGTGGAGGAACTAGATATATCTTGGCAACTAGCAATGGCAGTCTTTAGAGCTAAGAACTTCATCAACAAGACTGGAAAATTCAGATGGAGTGAAGACACAGGAAAAAAGATTGGTTTCAACAAGTCAAATCTTCGCTGCTACAATTGTCATGAACCTGGTCACTTTGCCAGGTAATGTACTAAACCAAAGGAACAAAGAGGAAGTGAAGCTGGATCATCTTCTGGAGGGAACAATGCTGCTAACTCCAAGTCTTTAATCAGTCAGCAAACTAGAGGATATGACTGGGGAGATCAAATCAAAGAGCTGAATCTGAATCATGTGTTTATGGAAGACATTACTGGAGAGTCTTCTGTCACCTCATCTTCTACTACTCCACCTGAGGTAACTGCCAACTTATGTTCTCAATAATGCATTGACAAAGTAGAACTTTACAGAAAACATAATGCTGATCTGATTTTTAAGATGGAAAATTTAAAATATCATAAAAAGAAATTTCTTAAAACTGAAAAGGATTATAAAGAGGCAATAGATGCTGGTAAAAATGATATTTCATTACTCAAGTCTCAACTCAGCAATAAATGTTGTTTGCTTACTGATGCTAAGCAAGAAATTGCTAGATTGACCACTGAATTGGAAAATGCAAAATCAAACTTTGCTGAGGCCAAATTTAAAGTAGATTTTTTTGGTCAATCAAGTAAGGTAGTTGATATACTTGAAACTCAACTACACAAGCCGGGTAATGGGAGAGATGGGTATAATAACGTGCCTCCTCCGTTTAACAGAAATTGTACCGCTGTTCCTCCCTCTGTTGAGGAACAAGTTAAGGAGTTCTTAATGTTTACTCTCGGTAGCAAATTATGTACTGATGACTCACAATCATCATCCCCAAATTCTAAATGTGTGAACAATTCTAATTCTTCTACCTCATGTGTAGAACAAATAGAAATACAGGATTGGTCAAGTGAGGATGATGAAGATAATACGTCACAAGTTTGCAGTCTTAAGTTAAATCATAAAAAAATTGAAAACAATGTTTCTGTTACTTCTTTTTTGACAAACTCTAAGTCTTTTGTGCGTGTTTTGATTGGTTTGGATGTTTCTAGTTCTAAATATACTAGTTCTAAAAATGCTCATGTTCACAAAAATACTGTGTTTGTTAAACATTTAGCAAACGGAAACACTGAGAAGCATATTTTCCAGAAACTCAAACTTGTGACTAAGCAAAAAGTCAATAGTCAAACCTCAAATGCTTCACCTAAGCATTTCACAAAGGATCAATTTTATGCAAAATATGATCATCACTATTTGAGGTTTGAGCAGAGACATGCTCATCAGCAACCCAAACAGGGTTACAAGCAGGATGATTCATATTCACAAATCTAATAAGTTTGGACCTGCACCTTACTTCAAGAAACAGTCTTGTTATACATGTGGAAAGCCAGGACATCAGGAAAAACACTGTGTTACGCTCAGAATCAGAAGGTGTCACATAGGCCGATGGATTCTAAGCCAATGAAGACTGCCAAGTCTGAGGCATTGAAAAATCACTCATACTATAACAAACCTTCTGATGGAGATTGGAATGTAGCCAAGCGAAACAGACAGGCTTATTTCGAAAGGAAAAATAAAAATAATCTTAAACAAAAGGAAAAGATTCAAAATAAAAATAATCTTAAACAAAAGGAAAAGATTCAAACTAAGTCGAGTAAAGAAAATAATATATTTGTTCCATCTAAGCTTGTTTGGAAAGCTCAAAATGTTGTCATAAATAACAAAGTTGAGTAAAATAATGACATGTGCTTATAAGAAGTGTCATATATTGATGCTAACAGAATACCCAGATCTACTATGGCCTGGGTACCAATGATTAATTGATCTCGCTCATTGTGCAGGAACAACCAAGGAGGAATGTCAATAATCTATGGTTTGTTGATAGTGGATCTTCCAGGCACATGACAGGGGACATGTCTCTACTACATGATGTGCAAAACTTTAATGGAGGCTATGTCTCATTTGCGAGAGGTAAAGGTGGTAAAATCAGCATGAAAGGTACTATGATTAATGGGTCTTTAAGTTTTCATGACGTGAGTTACGTTAGTGAACTAAATCATAGCTTACTGAGTGTTTCTCAGATTTGTGATAAGGAATTTTCAGCACATTTCACAAATAAAGAATGTTTAATTTTAAAACCAGGATTTGTGGTTCCTGAGGAATGGATTTTGTTGAGGACTCCCCGTAAGGGAAATTCTTATGTTAATGACATGAACAGTAAACATGTTTATGAAAATACCTGTCTTTTATCAAAATCGGCTAAATCTGATGCTATGTTGTGGCATCGTCGTCTTGGACATGTTAATTTGAAAAACCTAAACCGTATTGCCAAAGGTAATCATGTTCGTGATCTACCTATTTCTGAGTTCTTTTCAATTGATAAATGTGTTGCATGTGCTAAAGGGAAACATCACCGAAAGCCCCATAAGTAAAAAAAATGTTTAATTCTATTGACTACATCCTTCATCTCCTTCATATGGACTTATTTGGTCCTGTGAATGTGATGAGCATTGGGCAAAAATCCTATTGCTTGGTTATAACTGATGATTACTCACGTTTTTCTTGGTTTTCTTTTTGGCTAATAAGAGTGAGGCTGCAAAATTGATAAAGAACTTCATTGTGTTGGTTGAAAATCAAAGAGATGTGAAGGTGAAAGCAATCAAGTGTGATATGGAACTGAATTAAAAAACGCAGTGTTGAATAAGTTTTGTGCTGAAAAGGGATAGCAAGACAATTCAGTGCAGATCGCACACCTTAGTAAAATGGTGTTGCTGAAAGAAAGAACAGAACTCTCATTGAAGCAGCAAGAACAATGCATTCTGAATCAAAATTGCCCTTGTTCTTCTGGGCAGAAGCTGTAAAAAAGGCATGCTACGTGCTCAACCGGGTCCTTCTCAACAAGAAACTTCAAATGACACAGTACGAGGCTGTCTACAATGAGAAACCACGGGTTGGATACTTAAGAGATTTTGAGTGTACGTGTACTGTATTGCATACAGAATCCACACCAAAGTTCAATGAAAAGGCTGATGAGTGTTACTTTGTTGGCTATGGCTCTAACACTACAGCTTATAGAGTTTACAACAAGGTCGCCAAAGAGATCAGAGAATCGACTTATGTTCATTGGCAAGAGCAAAATCTCACTGATGCTGAGTGCAGTCCATCATGGTTTGATACAAATGGTTATCATTCCTTGTTTAAATCATTTAATGTCTGTACTGATGAAATCGCAGGGTCTCCTAATGAATCGTTTGATATAAGTGATGACGATGAAGATTCTTATGTAGGACCACTTCTTACTGTTGATCCACCAGAAGTTATCAGCCAACACAGTGGTGAAAGATCTGAGAATGTTCCTGTTTCAACAAATGTCTCTGAGGATTCACCAGCAACTGCTAAGAATTCTGTAACATCCATAATTTTCCAGACCATAATTTTATCTTATCCTTATGTAATAAAGACACTTCATCCCAAATCCCATACTCATCCTACACCTTATGTCATATTAATTATTATTTGAAACGTATACCAACCTCAAATTTCAACCTTACAATAATATATTAAAAAAAATGATTTTACACCATGACCACTCTAAAACCCTATGTAGAAACGCCCAATTCATGTAAAAAATATTTATTTTTACATGCTCAATCTAAAACACCATGAACAGAATGTTAAACGTGCAGTTTAAAAACACCATAAAATTTCCAGTTCAGAAACAAATTAAAACGCCTGGTTCAAAAAACACCATAAAACGACAAATTATATATTTATATATATATATATATATATATATCAATATCATACTCGTTGGAGAGATAAAAAACGCTCGTTATTATGCTGCAATTTTTTTTTTAAATAATGACACATAAAAAAGTTATGAACGTTTAAAAAAGATGGGGGAATATGCATGTGACTTGCATGCGCATTTTCCTTTTCATGTGAGTAGCATGTGCATGATAGTTTACGTTTTTGCCCTTTTACTTTTGAATCCTTCTTGGACACGTGACACTCTATGGTGACTTCCTACACTTTTTATCATTCTTAGAATATCCCTCCCCAATATATATATATATATATATATATATATATATAATAATTAAAAAATAAAACAATTCGGATTCAGATATCCGAAATATCAGAAAATTTCCAATATTATTATCCGAATCCGAAAATTTGGATATCCGAAATTTTGAATATCCGAATTTTCGGATAATTACGGTTTGGTTTCGGATTCAGATTTTTTTTAACACCCCTAATAACGACGACACTTCGTCGGGGTAGGCCTAACTTGTCCCGATGACACTCTACCGGCAGAATTTTTCACTCGAACTAATAACAGCGAAGCCTATTGCGACGACATGTCGTCGGCAGAAGCTATCCCGACGACAAATTCCTTCATTTCGTTGGCATAGACCCGAAGTATCAGAAAAGGATTCTTGTAGTGCAATTTCTAATTACCATAGTCGTAGAGAGGGAACCATTTTATAACGAAATGAAGGATATGGGCAACTGCCAAATGAAAAACCATTAAAAAAAACTCACATAAACATCATCACCAACAATTAACATCATGGTATGAAACATTTCTCTTTATTCGAAAACATTTTTTCTCGTAATGTTTTTCAAGTAAAACAAAATTATCATCAACATGGATCTAGGTGCATTACATGACGCAAATGAATCGCGTTCGTCAAGATGTTGCAAATTATATTTCTTTTCATGAAGTCGATCATATCTTGGCTCCACCACCCACAAACTAGCTACCAGATCAACAAATACATGCATGGGGTCATAGTGCTGGTCTTGCATCTTGAGATCTTGCACCCTTTGATCCAACGAGCCAACGGCCAGAGGCCTTTGAGCACATGTACATATAGGTCATCAACCAAAAGATCCAAGGGGACCCGATAAAGAGTAAGGCCGCAACAGCAAACCACGGGTTAGTAGCATGCGGGTCGAAAACATAGAGAACAAGAAAAACACCACCAATAACTACGAAAACGCAAAATAATGAAGTGAGTATAGATATTCTTAAATCTTCATCCTTTCCATCCCCCATTGTTTTAATTAATTCTATTGTTTTCTTTACTACTCAATTCATGATGTTACAGATCTTCCTTTTCTACGTGTTTTTCTCTTACTTCCTGCCATCAAGGCATTGTTAACCATTGACCAATTTCCTACCTTATATGTCCAAAAATTATAGGCAGACCTTTTCAATCTTTGACTTCCTTTATTAGATATCGAAACTAAGTCACAAGATTCAAGTTTAAAAAACAATATAATAAAATTTCGTTTATTTATATAACCTACACATGTGTGTAGTTAAACGGTTAAAACTTAAAAAACATAAAAATATACGTTTGATGATTTTTAGGCTAATAAACATACTTATTTATATGTAAGAAATGTAAAATTTTAAAGTTATGAACTATAATTAAAAAAAAATAAACGATTTAAGTTTGTTCTTTTAATAATTTAGTGTATTGTAATATATAGGGGAATGATATGAAAACTCTCATCACTTGAGAAAACCTCAAAAACTCTATACTAGCCCTTAATCTATCTTGATCTATGGATGAGATTAAATATATATTTTAACTTTATTTAAATGTTGTACTTTTCTTCGTAAAAGGTACAAGGATGGTAGTTTGGTAATTGGTATGTAAAAGAAAAACATTTTTCTTGAGTATTGAGTTTCTCTCTTCACACATCAATCACATCAAATTTAAAACCATCATTTCAATCTCCTTGTAATTATTAATAGTTTCTCTTTATCATATGTATAATTATACTAAACGAAGAGATTTATTCAGTTTTTTAAGACGAGATTTTTTTCGTTTCCTTTTTACAATCTTTCTAAGCAGAAACAACGATTGTTACATATGTAGCCATGATTATTAAATATTTAATTATTAATGGTTTTACATAAAATGATTATTACATAGTAGCTAATCGAATGATTATTGCACTGGAATAACTGGACAAATGATTATTACATATGGTTGTTATATTAAATGTATGAAATAGAGGAAATACAGAGAAAGAGACATGAACAAATGATTATTACATATGTAGCTAATCGAACGAAAAAGAAAAGAGCGTAAATGAACAAATATTACATGTGTAACTACGATTGTTACATATGTAGCCAACGTTATGTAACTACGATTATTACATATGTAACTATTAATTTTTTTTATAGCAAAGAACATCTTTAGGTGAATAAACTTCGTTTATAACTTGGTCAACTCCATCAGAAGGTTGAACATGCAAATTAGGTACCATAGAAGGAGAATTACCCTACATCGATTCATGGTTACCAACAAAACTTTTTAAAAACAAGACTTAAATAACTAACCTACAACAACAATTATTTAATAACTAACCTACATGAACACCACAACCATCTGTAAAAATACCCATTAGTTTTTTCAAGAATCAAAATAAAAAATGGAGGTTTTATATCAAAATCCAAAATTACATTTTAACACAACATACTTCCTCCGTCATCACAACATATGAAAAAACTGAAGCATCACTAGTTACATGTGTAACTTTATCAACTACATATGTAATATTTCAACATCAGAAGGTTGAACTTGATTGTACCAGTGAAAGACTTAACTTTCAACAAGAGGCTATCAAACGTTTAATGTAGTAAACTTTTTTACCCTCTTTTGACTTTCAATATATGGGTTTGATTTCAAAGATTCTTTTAAAGAAAACCTACAAACTCTACAATTTTTATATAAAAATTACTGAAAAATATATAACAAAGTACCTAGAATCGAACTGTTTTTGACACAAGACCCACAAGAGCTTGAACTTATCTCCACAAGAGCTTGAATTTGAGATCCTATTATTTTCTCTCTAACACACTTAGTAGACGTGTTCTTGAAGATATGAATCTTGTGTAGATAGAGAGAGAAACTTTCAAATATGATGAATGAGGATAAGCTAGAGATATGCAAGGGTTTTTTTTTTCTTTCACATAGTGGATAGTGTACCAAAAACAATCTGAATTTGCAAATCATCAATTTGAACAACCACATATCTTTTCGTGGATTGCGAGCATAATTTCCGCCGCCCAAGATGACGACGACATAGCAAACATGAAGCAATGAATCAGCCGAAGAAGATGCTTAGCAAGTTAGTGATGAAATGAGGTGGTGGAGTAAGGCTTGAGAGTGGATAAATGAAATGAAATTTGGAAATTAGCTTGGAGAAGATGAAATGAGACATAAGATAGAGGTAGATGAAGGTGTCATACCCTTTTCTGATTAACTTATTTAAACTGGAAAATGAATATGTGGCATAATCTGGACCTTTAGATGAGTTTCTAGATTTTTCTCATCTAAAAGGGTTTCCACCATATACTTTCCCCATATATATAAATATACATACACACACACACATATATATATAGTATAGGGATCCGCTAAAAAGTGAAAAAAGTGTAAAAAGTGTTTTAAAACGCTTATAATCGGCTCATACGAACTCCGATTTTACTCATTTCGGCGGCGTTGGAACCGTCTCATCGAACTCTACGATCTTATATTGTAGGGTTTAGCTTTTAGGGTTTATTTTTGCTTTATGGTTTAGCCTTAGAGTTTAGCTTTTATTATTTAGGCTTTTGGGGGGGAGGAGGGGTTTAGGTTTTTGGGGGGTTGGATTGGAGGTTTAGGCTTTTGGGGAGTGGTGGTGGTGTTTTTAGATGACTTTTTTGGCTTTTTAGGGTTTTTTTGTTAGGATTTAGGTTTTTGGGTGTGGGGGTGGGGGTGGGGGTTTTAGGTTTTTCGGGGTGGGGTGGGGGTTAGGTTTTTGGGGGGTTTTAGGCTTTTGGGGGTGGTGGTGGGGTTTTTTAAAGACTTTTTACACTTTTTAGCCTTCTTAGAATATTCCTCACATATATATATATATATATCCTAGTTGAAAACCCGCGCAATGCAGTGACGACGACAATTTACAACACAATACTTGTTTTCACTTGGTTTATAAATCCTTTGGTGATAAATTGTATAGTACGCCTGTTAATTTTCTTATTAGTGTATCAAATTAATAACTACAGTAAGTAGGTCATAGGCCAAAATTTTAATAAAATTAAGACCCATGGGTACGCATACCAACATCTTTGATTGTTTGAATGAATAAACATTCTGTAAAGTAGTGAGGTTTAGAATATTAGTCTCTTTTTATCAACCTGGCTTCAAAATTGAAATCACACATTTCTAACCTCTAACAAAAAAAAATAGAACTAAACCCTCATTGATCATAGACATGATAGTTTGAAAGATTGCATGAATTTGCGTGTTAGCTCTTGGCATGAAACCCCTAGCACAAGATCATAAAAGAATAAAAGTTCAAAAAAAAATTTAATTATCAAGAAAACACTAGAAAGGTATTGGGTTGAAGTTAATTAATGTGTGTTGTATAACTACTTGGGACAATATGATAAATAATGGGCTGCTATTGAACCAAAAAATTACACTGTTTTAGCCCAATTGTAGAACGACTTATAATCCCAATGTTTTATGATGTTTTAGCCCAATTCAAAAAACTGATGACCCCGACCCGATAAACCCAAAACCCAGTTAACTAACCCAAAAGAACACCCCTAGTGTGTGACATGAATTCCATCCGTGTTAGAGCTATCTTAAAGTGCAGTCACTTGAATGTTGGAGACCTGGACGTTCTCACAATGGTCGAAAGAAACATGCAGTTTTATGCGTTTTGAATTGTCAAGTTATTCACCGACACAGATATCCACTTGTAGAGCGTTAAAGCCTGCAGTGAAGACTTACAGTGTATATTAGCAAGCCAGTTATATAAGGATTGCTTAATTACATTGCGTGGAATGAGGGCTCAAACCAAAAAAGAAATAAGTGGAAACCGAAGTAATTTAATAACACCGAAACGAATTGGATATAAAAAAAACTTACATGTGGAAAGCCAAAGTGTCACATAACAATTTGAAAACTGAATAGGTGAAATCATTTGTTCTTTTGAAAGTCAGGGCTTTATTTCTCGTCACCTAACATTTTATACCTCAAGTTCTTTTTTTATCTTCTATATAGTTTTACTCCAAATGTTAGCTTATTGTTGTACTAAGATAGTTATTCTAACTCGCAAAGTCCCATAGACACACCATGGCCCTCCGACTTATTAATAAACATTTTAGTTCATAAACACATCGGGTTAGAACCCAAAACTCTTAACACGTTTAATAGATTAAACATATCTTGTAAGCATGTACGATATCCCCAAAAACGGTAAAAACATTTAAAGAGGGGATTAAAAACTCATTGTGATGAAGATCTAACTCCTGCACTGCAACGGTATCCTCGCACGAACCCAAACCTGTCAACGTATGATCGCATGGTCAAAGTACATCCTAAACATGTGTCAGTTACGTATAGGTATAAATGTTTCCGATACTCGTCTCATCCGCACATCCCTTTTCCTCCATGTGAAAACCCTAATTGTAACATCCCGAAAATCCGTAAGCTAATGGTTCGGGTTAATAGGCTATCGAATTATGAGTAAATATACCGGTCAGTCAGTAGTTGCCAAGTAATTGTTGATTCAACGAGAAAAATTGACCAGTTAACCATTTAACGTTTAATTCAAAGTCGAAGTGCACGAGACGGAATTAGAGGGACCGGGAACATAACTTGTGAATATTTGTGACAACTCGGAGTTTTCATAATAACGCCGTTAACAATTCCGTTAAAAATCCAATAGAAAACTTAACCCCGTTAACTAAACCCAGTAAAATCTAACCACAGGGTCAAATTCTGTCAATATCTAAACTCAAACTGCAGGGATCAAAGTTGTAATTAACCAAAACTCGATTTGTTGACCAGGCAAAGTCAAATTGGAGTGAAATTGTCTCTTTTGACTTTTTAAAGTCAAATAGTGGACTCTTTGGTTCAAAATCGTAATCCATAACCGAAATTGAATCGAATTTGTATCGGATATGCATAATGAAATTGTTAATGTTCATCATTGAATCATTAAACACCGCAATTACGAACAATTAATCCCGATAATGGGAAATCAATTTGTAACCGTCGACTTCACTCTTATTATTCACTAATTCGCAATCATCCGATCGAATACACTGAAATTGAACACTCTCAAACCTAAATCGCACCCGTTTGAACCTGTTGCACACTGGAATTTTGCCGGAACCGCTGCAATTGTCACCGAGGATCGAAGTCGTTGCCGTCGGCATTCATTTAGTCAAATCCTATCAATCCGACATCCAATCTGGTAATCAATTATACCTGTAGCTTTGTTTCTTTATCTAGATTGAAAGCCCTATCATTATCAGGGCTTGCATTATCGAATTCTTCGGGAACCAGTTCTAGGGTTCATATACTTTCGGATTTAATCGAACCGTATCAATTCGGTAATTAATACTGAAATTGAACACGTCCACAGACTCGTCGAGATGTCTAGATCAAAAGCCCTATGCTAATTCAAACTTATAACATCAAATTGTTTGAAATCACTAACCTAGGGTTCTTACAAATTTTGATTTGGGGCTTTCGATATTAGACACTATATTAACCAAATTAAACTACATGATCGGGTTCACAACCCCTCGTTTAATAAAAGCCCTAAGATTTCAATCCAAATCAATACCGAATTCGATCAAATTAATCTTGTGTTCTTGGGCTAGGGTTAGGCCCTTCTTTTTAAAATTTAACGATCTTAAAATTGGTAGATTTGCAATTAAACTAGCCCACAGACTCGCCTATACTCGAATGTCAAAACCCATGTGTCAATTCGATAAATCGTGGCCGAATTCGATGTTGTTGGGATGGGAATCGATCGCGGCTTGATTGGGTAGGGGGACTCTCGGTAATGCTTGATTAAAAGCATTTCGGTTCGGATCATGTCGCGATGACCCTAGCGGGCGGACTGGTTAATCACGTGTGCATACAGGGAGGAGACCCGGGTTCGAGTCTCCCCCCTGTTTTGGTTTAATTATTTTTAAACATTTTAAAAATATGTAAAAACCATCCTATATTATTATATTAATATATATAAACAATTTGAAACCGAAAACCACCCTTAAACTCGGGTTTGGTCTTGCAAACAGTAATTATTATTAAAACCTATTTATAAAATAATATATTCATATTATTGTTGGACCGTGACACAACGTAAAAATAAAATATTTGTTATTTCCCCCGTATAATAAACATTGTTGGAACGTTCAAAGTCATAATGATATAATCGTCAATACTCGTTTATATTCTAAAATAAAAATATATATAATAATATTTTTACCACGTCAATAGTTATCGTATTAACTATGTGAGTTTAAAAATAATATGTTAATATTATTTTTCTAAATCATTATTTAAATGACGAAGCCAATTAAATGTATTTACTAATGATTGTAACTATTGGCTTTCGTCGCCTATCATAATCGTCTTAATCGTTTAACTTAGAGATCCGTATTCCCATAGACATATTCGTCTACTCTTAATCATTAAAGCGTTTCCTTAGTACGTCCAATCTTCCATTTGTCGTCACAATTCCCATTTTTGTCCCTAATTGTTATGTGTATAATTATAGGGCATCCGTGAGCCGTGTCAGGCTACTGCTTGAGATTTTAATCTCGTACTTGTGTGATAACCACTACTCAGCTCAGGTGAGTTTCACGGCCCCTTTTTACTTGTTTTACTATTGGGGGAGAAACATGCTTACACACAAACATATTTTACTTGTATTCATGTTGAGGAGAGACAAACATGAACACCAACTGTCACACTTTTACTTGTTTTCCCCGTGGGGGAGAAACAGGTACGCAGACAAACATTATGATACATATTTTCTCGTTGTGGGAGAAAACATGACACAACTATTTTAGATTATTATAATTCATATGTTAGCACTGTTGAGGCTAAGCGTGACACACTATCACAGAAAGTCCTCATCATACATCGAACCGTTAATATGGATCTTAGCGAGGTATTGTTTAGTAGTACTACTGGGTTTGACAAGCCCCACCCGCGTTTGTCGCGCTAACTCGATTGGAGGTCGAACGGGTGAAATGTTAGCCTACTCACATTTGCCAGAGTTGATAGACCTGGCAGGAGGCATACAAACACAAACAGTCAGCTTCGGTTGCGAGCGCTTTAGTAAGAGATGAACATAGGCTAGCTACCTATAGATATGCATATTGAATGTACATAATCTGGCAAACACTCTCTTATTGCAAACTTGAAACATGTGAACTCACCAACCTCGTGTTGACACTTTTTCTTACATGTTTCTCAGGTCGCTTTGGCACAGGTTGCGCACTTAGGACATGCATGGAGTCCTACTGTCATATCATTCATTTTGAATATTTTAAACAGTTTATTTAATTACATTAATTGATGCTCTTTGTGTGTAATTATTTTTGACTTCATTTTAACGTTTACGCTTCCGCATTAACTCTGAACTTTTATATTATGACATTTCAAGTCCCATATAGTGTCGTTTGATGTAATTAATGACTGAGATCCTGGTGTGTCACCTTCCAAACGGTAAAATTCCGTTAGTGGAATTTGGGGGGTTTGACAGATTGGTATCAGAGAATTGGTTATAGAGAACTAGGATCGCATACTAGACTATAACCTCAGACATTAGTTACACGGCACAGACACTCATACCTGATACATATAGCACCTATACACACATTATAGTACAGGCATGTTAATACCATCTGTATCACTGGCAGTTGGCAAGGGACACATCATTTGCATTGCATCATCACTCCCAGTGGCGACACTTGGGGAATCACCAGAACAACATCCACTCCCGTCCGAGGGCAGCGAGACGGAGCCTTCGGAGGTGTCACTTACATCACCATCACCTGTTGGGTATGGTGGGCTTTCTCAGGTCCATGCTATGGACGACACTCAGCACTAACACATATCTCTTTGGGAGTTGGGATCGTCGGAGGCGAGTCCCTACTGTAACCACCAGCAACAATACGCCGAATGAAGGCAGACCGTTGCACGCATTATTTCAGAATCCATTGGCACGTAGATGTCATCACTTTACCGAGCCATGGACTCGTGTCTTTGGTCGATATTCTTTTGAGAATAGATTGACCACAAATATGAGAACGCATTGCTCAATGCATACTCAAACCCTATCTTGACTTAGTTGAAAGGACGGCTACTTTGCTGCTTCCTGTAACTTGTATTCATGAATTAGTTTCATTTCTCAAAGTCGCATTTCATGTACATGTTTGTTACATGTTCCCATCTACAATCCACTGGATTGGACTCTCGTATTGTGTTTCAACTCGAGTGAATACTCGGATCAAACGATTCCCGACTACTCATCCTGATATGAGTCCTAGTTGATTAACTTATAATTGATAACTGAGCTTCTTAATGACTTATCATATCTGACAACCCTCTGTACTCAACAATACATGCTAAAGGACATTTTAGCACAGGACAGGGAGAACTAGGGTGAGCATGCAAAACAAATTATCAATACGGGTGCACACGTAATAATAATTTGAGGTGCATGTAAGTCCTGGTGAAACCTAGTGTGTGGATAAATGGTCCTACTCTATGATCTACATACTTATATTTCCATTGACAGTAGAAATTCTCATGACCCGCTCAACGACTAGTTGGTATCATTAAACTCGTTCAACAGTTGATAGACGCGACTATCAGGTTGAAGATGTTTACGGACACACTGAACTATCATTAATGGAATCCATCATGTTATTTTACTCATGTAATAGTCTTAGAGAGCTTAAGACTCTCATCCAAATGTGACCATAGAAACCAACTCGATTGAAACTCTAATAGAAGCTCATGGTAAACCCATCGACTCCAGGTATGTAAGCGGAATTGGAAGAATTCCTTCCTGTTAACACGTTATTCCTTACACTCCAACAATAAATTCTAACTGACCCTAATGCATTATCCGGTGACTAATCCTCAGATTAATTTGATTTATACCCCAGGGTATCAAACTCTATAAACGGGCTTCTTCTTTCACAAAACGATCCAGTTGTTCTAATGACATTAGAAAACAAGGATTTCATCTAACTGATCATCAGTTGAACGCGAACACTTAAACAGACGTCCTATCCCTTGTACTCTTGAAATCATATCTCATTAAAATCTTTCCTACAAATGAACCTCTTAGCCTTTGCATTGACTGACCCTTACCTCATAAGCACGTGCCTCATCAGAAGTCCCAGCATGACTTCACAGATTTTATATTAGTGCGTCACGCTCCAAACCTATTAGAAGCTATGTAGAATATAGGATATAGTGGGCGGTCAAATAACCAAAGCAACTCCCATTCTTAGAGGATGTAAGCTAGGATTAGTTAGTCAAAAGATTAACATTGACATTACGCCAGTCACACTTGGCAGATTTGACGTGATCATCGATATGGATTGGCTATCTAAGAACCAATCCAAAATTGTTTGTTGTGATAAAATCGTTCACATTCCCCTCCCGAGTGGAGAAACCATTCTTTCCAAGGTGAAAGTATTGGTGCAGTCGTTGGCATCATGACCTTCATGAAAGCACGAAAGTGTCTTCGAAAAGACCGTACTGCCATTTTGGATCTCGTGGCCAAGTAGCCATCTGAGGAGAAGAAGGTTGACGACATCCCAATCGTTCATGACTATCCGGAGTATTTCCTGAAGATCTACCATGTCTTCCACCGCGTCGTCAAGTCAAATTTCAAATAGATCTAGCACCCGGAGCGGCACCGATCGCTCGGGCACCTTACCGACTGGCACCTAGTAAATTGCAAGAGCTATCTACTCAGTTACAGGGACTGTTGGATAAAGGTTTCATCCGACCTAGCTCATCACCATGGGGAGCTCCAGTCCTGTTTGTCAAGAAGAAGGACGGAACTTTTCGCATGTGCATCGGCTATCATGAACTGAATAAAGTCACAATCAAGAATCGCTACCCTTTACCTCGCATAGATGATCTCTTTGATCAACTCCAAGGATCAAGTTTCTATTCCAAAATAGATCTTAGGTCTGGCTACCATCAGTTAAGAATCCGGGAAGAGGATATCTCTAAGACTACATTCAGAACAAGGTACGACCATTACGAGTTTATGGTCATGCCTTTCGGGTTAACCAATGCACCTGCGGTATTCATGGACCTCATGAACCATGTGTGTAAGCCTTACCTTGACCAATTCGTTATCATTTTCATCGACGACATCCTCATTTATTCCAATAACAGGGAAGAACATGAGGAACATCTACGCCTAATTTTGGAATTACTTAAGCGAGAGCAACTGTATGCTAAGTTTTCGAAGTGTGAATTCTGGATTCGGGAAGTTCAGTTTCTAGGACATGTGGTTAACAAGAAAGGAATACATGTCGACCCATCAAAGATAGAAGCCATCAAGAATTGGGCAGCACCGACGACTCCGACTGAGGTGCGACAATTTCTGGGATTGGCTGGATATTACCGTCGATTCATCGAAGGATTTTCAAAATTTGCTCAACCTCTCACTGCTTTAAGTCAAAAGGGTAAAGCCTATAATTGGGACAATAACCAAGAGTTAGCATTCCAACATCTTAAACAGAAACTCTGCAGTGCACCTATTCTAGCTCTTCCGGATGGAACCGGTGATTTTGTAGTGTATTGTGATGCGTCTATTCAGGGTCTGGGTTGTGTCTTAATGCAACGCGAAAAGGTGATCGCATACGCTTCACGTCAACTAAAGTTCCACGAGAGAAACTACACCACTAATGACTTAGAGTTGGGAGCTGTAGTTTTCGCACTTAAGATATGAGACATTACTTGTACGGTACCAAGTGCACCATCTACACCGATCACAAGAGTCTTCAGCATATCTTTGAGCAGAAAGAGTTGAACATGCGACAACGTCGTTGGGTCGAACTCTTAAATGATTATGACTGTGCGATCCGATATCACCCAGGCAAAGCTAACGTTGTAGCTGATACTCTGAGTTGAAAGGAAACGAAACCCAAACGAGTTCGAGCATTACAGCTTACTATTCACCCCCGATTACCTGATAAAATCCGTAGTGCTCAACTCGAAGCTCTAAAAGAAGAAAATCTACCGCTGGAAGGTACACGCGGTATGGAAGCACAACTTGAAGTCAAATCTGACGGTATTCGCTACTTTGTCGAGCGAATATGGATTCCAGTATTCGGAAACCTAAGGGAACTAGTTATGGATGAGTCTCATAAATCCCGTTACTCGATACATCCAGGTTCCGACAAAATGTACCATGACCTAAAGGTGCTATATTGGTGGCCGAAAATGAAGGCCGATATAGCCACCTATGATAGTAAGTGTCTGACTTGCGCGAAGGTCAAAGTTGAATATCAAAAACCATCCGGTCTTCTGCAACAACCACAAATTCCCATGTGGAAATAGGAACAAATATCCATGGACTTCATCACCAAATTACCACGAACTCCTACCGGATGTGATACCATTTCGGTGATTGTTGATCGATTAACAAAGTCCGCTCACTTCTTAGCAATCAAAGAGACCGACAAAATGGATAAGCTTACTCGTACTTACTTGAAGGAAATAGTCTCTCGGCACGGGGTGCCAATATCTATTATTTCAGATCGTGATGCACGATTCACCTCTCGTTTCTGGCAATCATTACATAAAGCTTTAGGCACGCGTCTCGATATGAGCACAGCTTACCATCCTCAAACTGATGGCCTAACAGAGCGTACTATTCAAACTCTGGACGATATGCTACGAGCTTGCGTGATTGGTTTTAATAACACTTGGGAGTCTCACCTACCGTTGGTGGAGTTCTCCTATGACAACAGTTATCACACTAGCATCAAGGCATCTCCATTTGAAGCACTGTATGGACGGAAATGCCGTCCTCCTATTTGTTGGGCTGAAGTTGGGGATAGTCAACTTACAGGTCCTGAACTCGTTCTTGAAACTTCTGAGAAAATCATTCAGATTAGAAACCGTATGGCAGCAGCTCGTGATCGTCAAAAGAGCTATGCCGATAAGCGTCGTAAACCCTTAGAATTTCAAGTAGGGGATATGGTCTTGTTAAAAGTCTCACCTTGGAAGGGTGTCATTCGTTTTGGGAAACGAGGCAAGCTGAATCCTCGTTATGTTGGACCATTCAAGATTGTGAAGAGAATCGGGCCAGTTGCGTATCTGCTGGACCTACCCGAAAGACTTAGTGGTGTACACAACGTCTTTCACGTCTCAAACTTAAAGAAATGTCTAGCAGACGAGTCACTCGCGGTTCCTCTTGAGGAACTACACATTGATGAACAGTTGCGTTTCATCGAAGAACCTGTCGAAATTATGGATAGCGAAGTCAAAACGTTAAAACGCAAAATCCCTATTGTCCGAGTCCGTTGGAATTCGAAACGCTGACCGGAATTCATGTGGGAGCGCGAGGATCACATGATGCGCAAATATCCTAATCTGTTCAAGCACTCCACGTCAAACTCTTAAGGTACTATTCTAATTTTCAGGACGAAAATTCTTCCAACTAGGGGATGATGTGACACCGAGGAATTTTTTAATTTTCGGGACAAAAATTCTTTCAACTAGGGGATGATGTGACAACTCGGACTTTTCATAATAACGCCGTTAACAATTCCGTTAAAAATCCAATAGAAAACTTAACCCCGTTAACTAAACCCAGTTAAATCTAACCACAGGGTCAAATTCTGTCAATATCTGAACTCAAACTACAGGGATCAAAGTTGTAATTAACCAAAACTCGATTTGTTGACCAGGAAAAGTCAAATTGGAGTGAAATTGTCCCTGTTGACTTTTTAAAGTCAAATAGTGGACTATTTGGTTCAAAATCGTAATCCATAACCGAAATTGAATCGAATTTGTATCGGATATGCATAATCAAGTTGTTAATGTTCATCATTGAACCATTAAACATCGCAATTACGAACAATTAATCCCGATAATGGGAAATCAATTTGTAACCGTCGACTTCACTCTTATTATTCACCAATTCGCAATCATTCGATCGAATACACTGAAATTGAACACTCTCAAACCTAAATCGCACCCGTTTGAACGTGTTGCATACTCGAATTTTTCCGGCACCGCTGCAATTGTCGCCGAGGATCGAAGTCGTTGCCGTCGGCATTCATTTAGTCAAATCCTATCAATCTGACATCCAATCTGGTAATCAATTATACGTGTAGCTTCGTTTCTTTATCTAGATTGAAAGCCCTATCATTATCAGGGCTTGCATTATCGAATTCTTCGGGAACCAGTTCTAGGGTTCATATACTTTCGGATTTAATCGAACCGTATCAATTCGGTAATTAATACTGAAATTGAACACGTCCACAGACTCGTCGAGATGTCTAGATCAAAAGCCCTATGCTAATTCAAACTTATAACATCAAATTGTTTGAAATCACTAACCTAGGGTTCTTACGAATTTTGATTTGGGGCTTTCGATATTAGACACTATATTCACCAAATTAAACTACATGATCAGGTTCGCAACCCCTCGTTTAATAAAAGCCCTAAGATTTCAATCCAAATCAATACCGAATTCGATCAAATTAATCTTGTGTTCTTGGGCTAGGGTTCAGCCCTTCCTTTTAAAATTTAACGATCTTAAAATTGGTAGATTTGGAATTAAACTAGCCCACAGACTCGCCTATACTCGAATGTCAAAAACCCTGTGTCAATTTGATGAATCGTGGCCGAATTCGATGTTGTTGGGATGGGAATCGATCGCGGCTTGATTGGGGAGGGGGACTCTCGGTAATGCTTGATTAAAAGCATTTCGGTTCGGATCATGTCGCGATTACCCTAGCGGGTGGACTGGTTAATCACGTGTGCATACAGGGAGGAGACCCGGGTTGGAGTCTCCCCCCCTGCTTTGGTTTAATTATTTTTAAACATTTTAAAAATATTTAAAAACCATCCTATATTATTATATTAATATATATAAACAATTTGAAACCGAAAACCACCCGTGAACTCGGGTTTGGTCTTGCAAACCGTAATTATTATTAAAACCTATTTATAAAATAATATATTCATATTATTGTTGGACCGTGACACAACGTAAAAATAAAATATTTGTTATTTCCCCCGTATAATAAACATTGTTGGAACGTTCAAAGTCATAAATGATATAATCGTCTATACTCGTTTATATTCTAAAATAAAAATATATATAATAATATTTTTACCACGTCAATAGTTATCGTATTAACTATGTGAGTTTAAAAATAATATGTTAATATTATTTTTCTAAATCATTATTTAAATGACGAAGTCAATTAAATGTATTTACTAATGTTTGTAACTTTTGTCTTTTGTCGCCTATCATAATCGTTTAACTTAGAGATCCGTATTCCCATAGACATATTCGTCTACTCTTAATCATTAAAGCGTTTCCTTAGTACGTCCAATCTTCCATGTTGTCGTCACAATTCCTATTTTTGTCCCTAATTGTTATGTGTATAATTCTAAGGCATCCGTGAGCCGTGTCAGGCAACTGCTTGAGATTTTAATCTCGTACTTGTGTGATAACCACTACTCAGCTCAGGTGAGTTTCACGACCCCTTTTTACTTGTTTTACTATTGGGGGCGAAACATGCTTACACTCAAACATACTTTACTTGTATTCCTGTTGAGGAGAGACAAACATGAACACAAACTGTCACACTTTTACTTGTTTTCCCCGTGGGGGAGAAACAGGTACGCAGACAAACATTATGATACATATTTTCTCGTTGTGGGAGAAAACATGACACAACTATTTTAGATTATTGTAATTCATATGTTAGCACTGTTGAGGCTAAGCGTGACACACTATCACAGAAAGTACTCATCATACATAGAACCGTTAATATGGATCTTAGCGATGTAATTTTTAGTAGTACTACTGGGTTTGACAAGCCCCACCCGCGTTAGTCACGCTAACTCGATTGGAGGTCGAACGGGTGAAATGTTAGCCTACTCACATTTGCCAGAGTTGATAGACCTGGCAGGAGGCATACAAACACAAATAGTCAGCTTCAGTTGCGAGCGCTTTAGTAAGACATAAACATAGGCTAGCTACCTATAGATATGCATATTGAATGTACATAATCTGGCAAACACTCTCTTATTGCAAACTTGAAACCTGTGAACTCACCAACCTCGTGTTGACACTTTTTCTTACATGTTTCTCATGTCGCTTTGGCACAGGTTGTGCACTTAGGACATGCATGGAGTCCTACTGTTATATCATTCATTTCGAATATTTTAAACAGTTTAGTTAATTACATTAATTGACGCTCGTTGTGTGTAATTATTTTTGACTTCATTTTAATGTTTACGTTTCCGCATTAACTCTGAAATTTTATGTTATGACATTTCAAGTCCCATATAGTGTCGTTTGATGTAATTAATGACTGAGATCCCGGTGTGTCACCTTCCAAACGGTAAAACTCTGTTAGTGGAATTTGGGGGTGTGACAATATTTATATATCAAATTTCGCAAACCCTAGGTCATTATTGACCTAGGTGTGTTTACGACAGAAAAAGAGAGAAAGGAAGAAGGAGCCGCGGACGACGGGGTGGCCGGAAGAAAGCGTCGATGGTGGTTCGACGGTGGTCTTGAATTAGCGGCTTCCAATCATCATCTAGGTAATCCTCGTTTTCGTTTATACACTTTCGTATATCCATTCTTCTTACACGTTTACGATTGGTGTTTAGCCATGGTGGGTTTAGCGATAGCCGGTTATGGCTGTGAAGGGGATGGGCTATGGCAGCCATGAGCGACGATGGCAGGGACATTGGTGGAGAGCGCTGGACAGCAGGGGGTGGCCTCAGCTGTGGTTGTTTCGGTGTAGGAGATGAATCCCGGCTAGGGTTTTGACGTGGGTGGCGATGATGGTGGTTGCGAATGGTTGTAGGTGGCGGTGTTATTGGTGTGGGGAGTGGGGTGGTGATCGGCTGCCAAAGAGAGAAAGGGAGAGGAGGCAGACTAGAGTGGCGCGCGGTGGACAATGACGGGAGTGGTGGTCACGGATGTATAAGGGCACGACGGGACCGGTGAGTAAGGTGGCAGGGAGCGGCTAGGACGAGAAGCGGTGGTGGTGCCTAGTGGTGATCAGCCCAGTGGTACCCGTTAAAGACGATGGCAACGACGGTGGATACGAGTGGTGTGGTGGTACAAGACGCAAGAAAACCGGAATGAAATTGGGTAGGGTTCTACCTTTTGCTCGACAAGCATGCATGCAGGGAAAGGGCTTGCATGGACGTATACGTGTGCATGGGAATTTAGGGTCAGTGTTCAGGTTTTAAGCAGGTCAAGAGCAACTTGATTCGAGCAGACTTGTGGAAAAGGGTTCTTGAAGGACATAACGACGAGCAGGGGGACTGATCATCCGGATTGATTTATTGTTATATGTTGACGATGTATAAGTAGAACGTGCTTGATCACGTGATTATGCCTTGACAGGTTCGGGTTTCGAGCATGGTCAAAGGAGTTGCTGAGAAGGGGCTGGGACTCTGCATAACCGGTGAGTTTCTAATTCCCCTTTTTAAACGTTTTACTGTTTTGGGGCTATCGTACATATTTGCATGAGGTGTTTACTACATTAAATGAGATAAGAGTTTTGGGTTCTAACCTGGTGTGTTTATGCACTAAAAATTTTATAAATGAGTCGGAGGGTCAATTGGGTGTTTATGGGAACTATGTGAGATAGAGTCTAGAGTTGTTAATGTGTCATGTGTTAAGGGTTGGTCAGGGAGAGTCAGGCTTTAAGCTAAATGCTTGTGATTACATGTGGGGTTCATTATTTTAGTGTTATGCGTGAGATGAATGTGTAGTTAACAAGTCACATACGTGTAGTGTGATATTACATGTTTATATTTGAGTTGTGTGTTTATGTGTCGTTGTCCCTGTGACACAGTGGGTGATGTGTTTGCGTAGTCATTCTTATGACATGGCAAGCGGGATTTGTGAAGGACGAGGTCCTTCGGGAAGTCACCAACGGTGACAATACTTAGCAGGTTAATGATGAGCTCGGGGTGTGTCGAACACCCTGACAAGGGTCTAGTGATAAGATATGTGTTTACATGTTTATATATGTGTTAATTTGCATGCAAGTGATGAGTTATATTTATTGTGCATGAGATAGTATTAATGTGATGTGTAGATGATATTAATGTGGCAAGTAGAGTTATATTGACCGTTGTATCAGTATATTGATACGATGTTTATAACTTTTATGTCAGTTAATTGGTAAAAGCCTTAATCAAGGCTGAGTAAGTCGATGTCTAGGAATTTGTTGTGATAACCAAGTGTCAAGTTAATACGTGTACCTGAGTATGAGTTATTAGTGTAGTAAGTTCGATCTATATCGATGAGACTACGGGATTGTTATTATAGGATGAGTCTTGGGTGGTGAACTGATTGGGATATCATATGATCACCAGGGTTATCTATATGTTAATAAATTGTGAAACTATTTTATAAGGATCGGAGGGTCCTGGGTAAAGCTGAATAACTTTTATGACGATGTGGCTTTTATTTAAAATAAACTATTAGAACTCACTCAGCGTAGATGACTTTGTGTGTACGATAGACTGTTTTGTAGGTAAGCTTGAGTTGACGTATCTTAGCTTGGGAGCGGCGCTACTCGGATTCGTGTGCATGCATTCGTGAGGTAATTCATGACGATAACAATCTTAAATAATATTTTAAGATTTTAGAAAGATTTCCACGCTGTAATTTTATTACTAATAGTTAAATTTAAAAGAGGATGACCTGTTATTCTTGTTGGAGGGTAGGTGGGCTTCTTAGTTTATTGTTAATGGATCTTAGGCCCAGTAGTTTAAATTTTTGTTCACAAGAGGTAATGGTATCATGTGTGTGAGTTCAAAGGTGTATGAAGAATTTGGTGTGTATGTGTGTGTGTGTTAAACTTAGGATAACACTTAATGAAACACATAGGTAGCATGTAGAAAGTAATGAATGTAAGCACAAGAGTTACCAAGTAGTGTGACACATAAGTCATTAAATATTGTGTCATGTAGTGTGATTACTTATGATAGCATGTAGAAATATTCACACAAAAAGTAATCATGTAGCATGTAGATAGCATGGCATAGTATGGGTGTCCTAAGGTTATAGTCTAGGTCAAAAGTGTCTAATAACCTAATTCCCTATAACCAAGGCTCTGATACCAATCTGTCACACCCCAACCGACGGCGGAAACGTCGGGGCGGGACATGTAGACTGTTCATGAGCACATGGTTGACTAGATTGTAATATGTTTAAACATCACATTTCATTTCAATAAAATTCAACAAGTACATGGAAATGAGAAATACATAACAAGTTCTTTTTAAATATCTAGGTCCACATCCTAAGTGTAGCAAGCTTGTTCAACTCAAACTTTTGTACCTGAAACATGATGAAAACGAGGTCAACTAAAAAGTTGGGGAGCATACATAGGTTTTGACTCTAAATAGCATCAAAGTGTTGTGTGTAAACAAATCCATACAAGTCATGATTAATAAGGCAATTACGAGGAGGTACTATTGTGTAACCAAGTTGTACAATCAAACCTTTGTAACTAGCATGCAAAACAAAGTGTGTTGTCAGTAACATTCACCCTAACTGGGTGGGTTTGTCAGACTCAGTAGATCTATCATTGTTAACCGTCGGCTTGAATAGTTAATGATTGTACATGTAATTGCACACAAAGTAGTTAACACACCTAGTACTCAAACATAAAGCTCAAATTGCACACAAATTGTAAAGTGGATTTATATTGTGTAGTTTGTGTAAATCATTGAAATGTTGTGTTCATGTTTCACCCAAAAAATGTAAAATAGTGAAAAAGGGGCTATGTAAAACTCACCTTGATATTGGTTGTGTGGATAACACGATCAATAGGTAGCACAAGTGATTTTCAAATCACAAAGTTAACCTAGTGTGAATTATGTGAACTTGAATTAGTAACATGCACAAAGTCTATGATAAGACCTAGGGTTCGACGGTTTTTTATGTGTGTGGGTTGGTACAAAAAGGTTGTGGCATTTCATGTAAAGAATGTAAGTAAGTGGATGTTTGTATTTGGATAAAAGTATAATGTAAAGAAGGTGCAGGTTCAAAGTGTATATGAATTTTAATGAAAATAATCATTGTCTTAGGGTTTAGTTTATATATCTTAAATATATTAAACCCTAAATGAAATTATTATTAATGTACAAAGATAATTAATTAAAATAACAAAATTTAGCAATCATTAACTATTGTTATAAATAAATAAATGAAATGTAAGTATAGGTGTATTAATATATGTTTAGTGAAAATTCAGATTTGTTTAGATAAATTTTCAATCTTAGATTGATATTTAAATGGGATATTGTTTTATGACAATCCTTTTAAAAAAATGATTATGTATATTATAAAACCTTTACACACTTAAATAATACAATAGGTATTTTAAATGCTTTGTTTTGTAAATCCATTGATTTAATTCAAAAATTATTTTTTAAATAGGTTTCATATTGGAAATAGAGATTTAAAACAATTTAATTTATAAAATAATCATTTCATGAATTAAAATTGTAAATTTTGCTCAGACCTGTTCTAAATGTATAGACTTTTATAAAACATTTTTTATAAATTAACTTGGAGTTGTAAAAATGATTTTAAAAATGAATGGGGCTTGCCCGGGTCGAACCCGAGTCTGCCCGAAGACATGTTTAGGTGTTTACCACTGAGACAAGGGGCTGTCCCTGTTATGAATTCGATTTGGAAAAAGGATTAAACACATGTTTGAAAAGGGGGGCCGATTCGGGTCTAGTGAACATGCAAAAAGAAATCGTTGAATGAGGGTTAGAACCCGCGACCAATCGAATACGGGTCAAGCGTTTTAACCGATGGAACTGGGCGGAGGACTTGACAGAATACTAGTTTGAAAATCATTTAACAATTCATCCCAAACTCATCCCCTTCCCTATTTACATCGATCCGTAACCCTAGCCATCAAATTGGCTTCGTCGAGCAAACAATCGAACCCCAATTAATAGGGCTTTTGATCATTGCATCAAGACAAACTCTAAGACACTAAGTTTACCTGTAATGGTCAAGTAGAGAGGGCGAATAGCTCGATGCGCAGGTCCGGCTTCCCTCGACGGTAACACAAACTCAGAGGCAGATGCGATGGAGTTGAGAGTGCCAGAAGAAAAGGGAAGGTGTCGCGATGCTGTGTGGTTCTAGTCTGAGGTTTAATTCCATACAAAATGTATGAATTGATTTGGGTTTGACGGAAAACAGTTACGAAATGATTATGGGTTCAATACCCTTGATTTCCATTAAATGGAATTACGATTCGAGTTGGAACGCGTTTGTGTAACGTGTATGCGTGATTTACGGGATTGATCGAGTTTCAATTTCGCAGATTTGGGTTTATTGGGCTCGGATTTGACTCTGAGAAGTCAAACATTCGAATTTCTAATTTGTCCATGGAATTTGATCGAATTGGAGTGTTAGACGGGTCTGGATATAGTCGATGCTTGACTTTGTAAACATGGAAAGTTCATATCAGTCGGATCTGTCGATTTTCAGTCCAAAATTGTAGGTAAATTGAGTTTGTTTGACTTTTGAAGTCAAAATAGGTCAAAAGGTGTCAAATTGGAGTAAAAGGGTTAAATTTCAAGGTTTAAATGTAGGTTCAAGGAAATCTAGGGTTCAAGACCTATTTATTAATTTATTTTAGTTACTAATAAAGTTGATTTAATAAAACTTATAAAGTTTTAAACATTGAATCCAATATATATATGATTGCATATATTTTTATAAATAGATACATACATATATATATGAAAAAGTTGTAAATATAGGATTAAAACTTGCCAATTGTATATACTGATTTGTTTATTAAAACACACACACATATATATACATAGATGTACATATATTTGTTTATTTAAGTCTAACTAGGAAAATAATATGTTTATGTAAGGTTGGAACTCCATATGTTGTCAGGAAAAACAGGTTTGAAATAATGCGCCATTATCGTATAAAATAACTTAAAATAGTATAAGAAAATCATGGATGTTACAAACTCCCCATGTTAAGGGAATTTCGTCCCGAAATTTAAATAATGGAGGCTACTGAACTGGAAAAGAGGTGAGGGTTTGGATTCTCAACGTGTTATGACGGTTGGTTCAAGGAGTATTACTGATGAAAAGACTCAGGTCTGTTTCTCAAGTTCAGGCATGAAGGATAACAGTGGATTTAGTTTTGAAATGAACTTAAAGGAGAAAGTCTGTTAAATAATAATTTGGGTTCTAAATGTGAAATGCACTACTTGGAAATGAATTGATGGAAATTTGATGATCAGGGTTTGGTTAAGGTGTAGTCTAATATGCTCAGAAGTTATCAGTGGATAATGTACCCGAAAGACATATCACCTTTCAGTCTCACTGTCCACGATACAATCAAGGAATGCACGGGGTAATCTCGGGATAAGAACTATGACTTGAACTAGCAACAATCACTACACACCTACTACCAACTTCCCCTCAGACAGCTGACACTAAGTTTCCTAATGACAAAGACTGGATGATTATCTCTCACCTCTCGAGTATTGAAACATGATACACACTCAATCTAAAGAATACTCAATCATAACTCCTATGGTCACTATGCCTAGCAAACCACACAAACAATCACAAACCCTAAAGTCTATGACCTAGCTATGCTAGTCAAACTGGAAGACATCCATAATTAACGCAAGGAATCATAATCAAACATAAATCAAATCAGAGCATGCATATTCATCATAATAACTAACATAAGATCTTTTACAGAATCATTAAACCATCATGAGATCCAAAACCAAATAAAAATAGCAACTTTAACAAGTAATCATCATAAAGAGCTAGGTAGTTTCAAAGATCTAGCCAAGCATCATGTCTAAGAACATCAAAATAGATGAATCAAACAAAGATAAGATGGTTTCAATTCTGGAAAAGTAAAACATAGAAAGATGACAAGAACCGGATGATGTAATCGAACCGATCTTCGATCTCCAACTTCAATTAACACTTCCAATTGATCCTAGAAGCTTTCCCCCCCTTAGAATCACCAAAAACCTCTGATCTTGACATCTAGAATCGAATAATAAACCCTAGGATTGAACCTCACCTTTTATACCTAGAAAATAGGCAAAAATACCCGTATCTGGGGTCTCTCACGTACCGCGAGAGGTTCTGGCTGGTCTCTGGCGTAGCGCGAGAGACAAAATAGTCACGTAGATTTCTCCGTCCCTCGCGTACCGTGAGAGAAAGGGGCCCAAACCTCGCGTACCGTGAGAACTATCATGATATTTGGAATCCTCTCGTCAAAATACCCCAAATCGATATATTATGGGCCTCGTAACTAATTTTCTAGCCCGAGATATGCTCCTTTGAAATTTGAACTCTTTCCTGACTTTTTCCATTTCTCATCTCGTGTTCTCGTGGGCTCGTGCTTCCACAACTCTTGATCGTTTAAGCTCCAATTACTCCCGAACAACTACAAGACAAGGCATGACTCAATACTAACTATAATAGACTCTAAATGACTCTAAAATTGTACAAAAGCGACACAAAACACGACGGAAATGCCTGTGTTCTTTGAAACACATCAGCTGCCGTCTTCGTTTTCCAGTGGCCTCGGAAGCCACCACCAGTTTAACCCGACTCCCTCTCTCTCTATCTCACTCCTCTCTTTCTCTCTCTAAGCCATCTATTTCCACACCACTCTGGTCGCTCCCATTACACGCCACCCCACCATCACAGTCGGCCTTCACCTTACCTCCACCCACGCCATCGTCCACAGCCGTGGACATGATCATCCCCACCAACCCTGTCGTTGCCCATGACTAAACACCCCACACCCTAATCGAGTTCTCCCATTATGCACTCAAACAAACATGTAACGAGAATTACGAGGATTACCTTGGCTAGAAGTGGAGTTCCTCGCTCGAACGGTCGTGAAGCCTCCTCTCCCGATCGTCCTCTTTCTCTCATTTTTCTCCCTACCATCGCACGTCTCCCCTAGAACAAATGTTAGTTTGTTTAATCTTGAGCCAAAGCTCTGATACCACTTGTAGGATCGTAAGATTACAAGGTGATTCTATTCTAGTTGATATTGGCGGAAACAATAACAACCAACAAAGTAAACAAGCAAACAGCAAGAATACTGATAAATGCACTGTTGTATTAAACTTCTGAGATTACAAGTTTACAAGTAAAACACTATCAAGAAGCACTATGAAAGCACAGCAAGCACTACTCAGACACACTTTGTTTGAAGTGTTTACAAGATATATATAGTAACTTAGAATCAAGACAGACCCTTGATTCTAAGGATCAGATCTAACACAAGCTGTTGATCTTGTTTATTAAACTAAATTACACGCAAAGGCTAATCTAGTTAACTTTATTGAAACGTCTTCTTTGGCATCATTGTTTGCATGCTTGGAGAAGCGCGTTATTGTCCTTTATTGGTTGCACCACTGAGGTTCCTTCTGCTTGGAGTGTGGCAGTTGCTTTTGCAGAAAGGTGTCAGAGGCGCTTCACATGGATAGTCAGCTGCAACGTTTGGTCTTCAGTGAATAAGGCTATCAGCAGCAGAGATGAGAATAATACTGCTGATAAGCCCATCAGCAGCACCTTGTGTGGAACGCTGCTGATAAGCCTATCAGCAGCAACAAGTGTTGAATGCTGCTGATAAGCCTATCAGCAGCAACTTGTGTTGAATGCTGCTGATAAGCCTATCAGCAGTAATTTGTGTTGAGTGCTGCTGATAAGCCTATCAGCAGCACTTGTACTTAGAATAATTTGGTAGCAATCAGTCTTTGGTTCTACAAACTCCCCCTAGACTGATGCAACCAAAATTCTTCTAATTACTTTGCTGCTGAAGCTTTTGCATATGGCTGACTATCCTTTCAACCTCATAGCCTCTTGGATCCTTGCTGGGATTGTTCAGTGGAAGTTCAGACATAGTCTTGATGTCTTTGTGTGACATTTTGTAGATTGCTTTTCTTGAACATCTCATCTGCTGCCTCTTTACATCAATCAGAGTGAACTCATCCAAATCAGCATTGTAGGACCAAGATACAAATGGAGAGTGGAACTTGAGTGGTTTGATATCCATGACTACATCTTTGCTAGGGTTGAAGTAATGTTTGATTGCTAGCATAAGATGTTTCCCTCTCTCATTTGCAGGCTCATGAGCTTCACCCAGCTCCAAAATTCTTCTTAGGTCTGAATCTGGTAGTTGCAGAACTTCATCAACAGACCTGTATGTAGATCTTCTTCTTTCAGTTCTCCCCCTGAAGATCTCAAACCTTTGATCCTGTGGATTGTAGACCCATTCAACTATGTTTCTTGAGTCTTCAGGTTCAGATGAGGATTTGGATTTCTTTAGGGGAGGCTGTTGATGAGTGGGAGCTGGGTGGGATGATTTGGACTTGTTGGGTGGAGGAGTGGAAGGTTTGGGGAGGAGAGTGGAAGGATGATGGACTGAGGAAGAGGTAGGTGAGGGAGAAGGCTTGGGTTTCTTTTTCTTTGGTTTTTCATCTTCTTTGATAAGTACCCTTTTCTTGGAGCCCTTTTTCCCTAGTCTTTCTTCCTCATCCTTTTTAACTTTGAAGTAGAGGGCTTGCAGGTTCATGAAATTCATGGGACCTAGCCTCTTTCCACTATCTCCTCTAGCCTTAAGGAAGTCAATCATGACATTCCTTTCTTCATGGGTTCTTTTATTCAGTGCAATGGTCTTCTTGGACTGTAGCTTGGCTTTTTCTTCTTCTTCAGCCTTTTTCTTGCTAGCCAATTGACCCTGCTGACCCATGAAGGCTCTGTAGACTTCTTTAGTTGATAGTTTCTCAAGGTAGTCTGCATCCTCACCTTGAGAGACTAGAGTCTTTACCCACTCCTCCCTCATTTCTTTAGCTAGTTCAGAATCGGTTATTCTGAACTTAGCTTCTTCTTTCTTCTTTTTCTCCAATTCTTCCTCCTCTTTATTGAACTGTTCCTGCAGTTGACGAGCAAGAGCTGCATCTTCTTCAATCTGGTCAACTGCAGGAATCTTTCTTTTCAGCTCATCCAACTGTCTAGCATACAGTTGGATGGTTTGTTCTCTTAGGAGAATGGCTGTTTTTCTTTCTTGAGCCTTTTTCAGGTCAGCCATCTCCTCTTCTTCTCTTTTTCTTCTTTTCTCTTCTGTCTCTCTTTTCTCTTTTTGCAACCTCTCTTCATCTTCATCAGTCATGATTCCCTTTCCTTTGTTTACATTGGATGCCTCTGCTTCAGCTTCACTGATCACAACAGCAGATGATGATGCTGCTATTGGGATCTCTGCCTCAGCTTCATTGGCAAGTTGAGGGATTGACAAGGGATGATCACTTTCTTCATCAAGTTGATACTCAGGACCTTCTATTTCCCTCAGTTGATCCCTAAGAGAAGATTTTGTGCCAGATGCTGCAGATGTGGCTTCAACTTGTGGAGTATCTGAGTTGGAGTCAGCATCAGAAGTTGACACAGACTCTTCCTGAGGAATCAGTCCTTCTTCTTCAAGATGGGCTCTGACAGTAGCTAACATTGCCTGGCTTTCAAGAGAGTTGACATTGCAGATGTTTGCCCTGAGCTGAAAAATCTTGAATAGGAAGTCTGAGGGCAGCTGAAGGATGTTCCTGGTGTTGATGATGAGAGAGGAGCTGTTGCTAAGTAGAAAAGTGTGGTCAAGGGACTTA
Organism: Smallanthus sonchifolius; assembly: GCA_023525975.1. Taxonomy (NCBI): domain Eukaryota; kingdom Viridiplantae; phylum Streptophyta; class Magnoliopsida; order Asterales; family Asteraceae; genus Smallanthus; species Smallanthus sonchifolius. The sequence continues at coordinate 28,118,091 of CM042043.1, forward strand.
GTGCTCACCCAACCTAGCACGTCCAAGTCCTTGACCAGGAAGGCATACAGGAATCTTTGAAGGCCCAGAACTTCTTCTTCAGGGAGAAGACTGCTCCTTGTTATTTCAAGATTGCTAGGAGTCAGTCTCCTTTCTGCGGCCGCCGAGGATTCAAGATAAGCTACCCGATTCAAGATTGCTAGGAATCTTTGGAACCTGGGTAGATTATCCTCCATCAGGTCATGGAACCTGCCAATGGCAAGTTCTGCTGAGAGATCTGTTGAGGTGTTGATGCAGTTAGTTAAATGCAGATGTAGGACTTGGATGGCATTGAGAGAGTTCCAGTTCATCTCTTCTACTCCGCTGAACTCCCATCCAATCCAAAACCTCTCAGATGATCCATCATACCTCCAAGCTAGAATGGAGTCAAATTCTAGCTTCTTTGATGATCTGAGTAGTTGGGGGGTTGAGGATTGACCAATGATGGCTGCTGCTTCAGGAAGGATGCTCAATGATGTATTTGTTTGTTCTGTGTCTTCAACATCATTCAGCATTTCATCGACAGCCCTGACGACCAACTTCCAGTCTTCAGATGTCTCTTCGTCTTCATTATCTGGGACTGGCAAGTCATGAATTTGGACAAAGGCTGGCTTGAATAGTGAGCTTTGTATTACAACCTGCTCTTGAATCCAATCGTCAAGACTGTCTTTATCTTCTTCCATAGAGACCATCTCCCCCTTTTTGGTTGCATCAGTAGACAGGTAGGCATCAGTTTGGGTGCCTACTGATACAAGAGAGGGAGTGGATAAAGTTGGACATTGATGGGCTTCATGCATAGAGACTTGGTGTCGTAGTTTGGACACTTCAGCCTCTAGCATAGCCACCCTGGCCGTCAATTCCAAGTTATGAAGTTTCAGTCTGTCCTCATCCACAGTTGTGGAATCCTTGGACCCAGATGGGGCCGTAGGACGAGCCTCAGCATCCCCATCACCCGTGGTTTCTTGGCGCCTGGGATTCCTCTCAGTGAGGGGAGTTTCCAAGGAAACACCCTCACCATGAGTTGCCGTGGTTGAGGTCTTAAAGATGTTGTCACTGTCCTCCTGGTCATTTGATGGACCAGTAGTAGTGACAGCCTCTTCCACATCCACTCTTTCATTACTCCTAGAGTGGACCTTCAAGGGTGAAGAACTTGGGTTGGGTGTTTCGGAAGCAAGACCAATCAGTACCTCCGAGATAGTGGTAGTTGGAGAAGGTACATCATCTTGATCAGGTTCCTCAACACTTAAGTTCAGAAGAGAAAGGAAGTGCTCAGGGGGCTGTTCTATGGATCAGGGAAGTGATCCTAATCCTAATAGAGAGACTTCCGAAGGAGTCTCCCTAACAGTGTGGCTTTCCCTTATGATATTCTCACTAGAATGTTGGGATTCTGAGTGAGGGATGTTGGTTTGGGTTTGGGCCTTGGAGGCAAGAGAAGAAGGAGTTCTCTTGCCCCTTTTCCTTGCATATTTGGCTGCAACCGGGGCCCTGTGTTCCGGTTGAGCAAGCAAACTGTGGGTAAGTAAATTATGTGCCTGTGCATCCTCAGTAAGATGCACAGGGGTTCGATCAAGGGAAGCAGCGGATTGAGTTTGTGGCAGTGAGGTGGGGGGTGTGGGATCAGTATCAGCTGGGTTTGCTGAACTGTCACCCTGGGCACTTTGTACGTTCAGCATTGTAGATAACAATGGAACGTCGACCCCTGAGAACTTTTTGGAAACAGTCCTCATGCTTTGAAAAATGTTATTTTTATGACCCAACATGATGTAGATTCTTGCAGGTTTTGTAAGATCTTTTAGTTCTTGATTGAAAACTTCCTGCAGGAATCTTGGGTACATGAAAAATTGCTGCTTTGCACCCTCTTGAAGGTTATATCGCAAACCCTCTAAAATGAGATGTGCAAAGTTGAAGCCTTGGTTAGTGACCATACCATGGAAGGCGGAGGCCAGAGCAGAGCTTACCTGATGCCATCCACTCCTCTTCTAAGAGATGCATTGGAGAAGAGTGTGGCACAGATACTTCCATGGAGGGCCCATCAGCGCCTTCTCGATCGTATACTCGGTTTGATTTCCTGTGTATCCAATGGAGACAAAGGTCCTCATGTATTCGTCCTTCGAGTATGAGATGGCTGCTCCCTCATCTTGAAGCTTAAGATGTTTTCTGAGAGTAGCTTCCAAGATGGTGATATTCTTGCCGTCTACTTTGGCTTTGATATTGGGAATCCCCTGTTCGGTTGAGTAGATGGCGGTACTCCAGAAATCCTCCATATGAGGGATATATATGGTAGGGTTGGTGGTGAGGGCAAAGAAGATCTTTGATCGACATAAGAAATCGATCATATCGTCAAAACCATCGGATTTCTTTCCTTTGGTGAGGTATGCTGTTAGGTTATGGTATGTGGAGAACTTGTCATCTGGGTTATCAATATCTGCCATAGCCGTTTGATTTTGGAGGGATGATTTGAATATGGTGGAGACTTGAGAGAATGAAGAATATGGAGCGATTTGAATGTGGTGGGGACTTAGGGTGAAAGTGATAGTTGGTTAGGGTTGAATTGAATGTGAAGAGGAGGAAAGGAGAATTTGATTTGATCTTATAGCGGCAGATGAGAGAAAAGGCAGAATGACTTGTACAGTACAACCTTATTTACTTTTCATTGTTACAGCTGTAATACACCGAGTAGTCATGGTAAAGACTGACGATATGTTTTTACCTCGGGTAAAAGTTAATGTAGACTTGTTTTACCCATCAGCAGCAAACTTGGTTGCTGTGGATGGTTAAGTCTGTCAGCAGCAAACTTAATTGCTGCTGATAGATGCAATGGACTACAGCAGGGATTTTACTACTGATTGCCTTAAAGCTATCCGCAGGAGAACTTGTTCCTGCTGATAACTTAAGGCAGTCAGTGGCAAATCCACTGCTGCTGAAAAATAAACCTGTCAGCAGCTGAAAGGCAAAAGTGCTGCTGACTTATTACTTTTATTTACAACAAGATACCAACAACATTTACAGAATCTGATTTTGGAGAAAGATTTTAAACAAAGTTCATCATACCAGTGGGAGAAATCCAAGAGCTTGCGTTCTTGCAGAAAAGGGTTCTTGGATTATGAGTGTCAGTATGTGCACATTCAACGGAGCCAATGATGATGCTTGGTGGTATCTTCACCTTCCATTGCTGAGGTATAGGTTTTCCAGTTTTCTTTGACCTATGAGCAGCTGGCGTGAATGCTGATGACTTTGGCATAGCTGCAGCAGCTGGTGTTGCTGCTGATGGTTTTGATTGAGCAGCAGCATACTGTGTTGCTGCTGAAGGCTTTGCTTGAGCAGCAGCAGACTTTGTTGCTGCTGAAGGCTTTCCCTTGGATCTTGCTTTATCAGCAGTGGACACTTTTGCTGCGGACTTTGTTAGCTTATCAGCAACAGATTTGGTTGCTGCTGAAGGCTTCTGCTCCGTTTTCTTGGGCTTAACTGGACTAACAACTGATGTATGTTGATCCTTCTTTACCCTTTTTCTTTGAGGGGCTTGTTGAAGAATCTGGTTGAAAGGGTTAAACTTACAGTTTGCAGCAAAGTGGTCTGATTTTCCACAGATGATGCAAGATTTTTGAGGCTTTGACAACTGCTCCCTTGGTCGAGAAAGAGATTTTCTGAATTGAGCTGTCTTAGCTTCAAAGCTTCTTACCTGTTTGTTCTTCTTTGTCTTCTCAAAAGCATGTTGCTTGAGGTTTCTTTGCTGCTGTAGGTAGTAGAAGCAGGTGCTGGCAGTGTGGTTATATTTCCCACAGACAAAACATGATTTTGCCAGTTTATCCTTTGACAGATGCACATAATCCTTTCTTTTGAAAAGGTCTTTGAAATTCCAAGGGTGAGCTTTGTTGTGCTCAAAAGTAGCTTCTTCCAATGTTTTTTGAACATATGGAACCCTTTCTTCAGGTGCATGATATGTGTCAAACACATTCCTTGGCTGGACTGAATTGAAAGGAGGCTTTGAGTTGGTGGAGGTGGAAGACTGTCCCTTTTCAATAGTTAGCTTTCTTCCTTCTGGAGGATAGCTAATTCTGATTTGTTTGAAGGGTTTAGGAACTGGTATTGAAGAGATAATAGGGACTTCATCTTTGGTGACTATCACTTGAGGGGCATGAGGAGATGAGGCATTACTTGTTTCAGTGGAGTTTGAGCAGGTTGACTCAGTCTCTGATGAAGTAGTGCATTCTTGCACAGGGGTTTCTTTGACAGCAGGGTCAAGATTTCGGTTGGCCATGTCAAGATTTGCTAGATTGAAGCTTGGTTCATGGATGGCAACATAATCAGCAGGAGGTGCGACGGTTTTATACTGGTTAGCAGGATATCCCAAACCAGTTCTTACATTTTCATGAATTTGAACATCTAAAAGTCTTTGCAGCTTTTTGGATGCAAATTCATATTTTTCCACATGGACCTTTTGGTCTGTCAATTCAGCCCTTGCAGCTTTCAACTTAACCAGAATATCATCAATTTGAGTTTCAAGGTTTGTTTGTTCATGTTTTAATGATGAAATTTCTTTCTTTAAACAATCATTCTTTTCCTTGTAACTATTTTCAACCTTTTTAAATTCAGATTTCATTTGGTGAAATTCTTCATTTTGATCTATGAGCTTTTGGTTATGTTTCGTATATCCAAGGACCTTATCAATGCACTCTTGAGTACATAGATTTTCATATACCTTTGGTGGTACCTCTGATGTGTCTGAAGTTAGAGAGGATACCTCTAATGTGTCTGCCATGAGAGCTTGATTGTTGGCAGAAAGATCCTCAGGCTGGAAGCTCTAGTCAAAGTCAGTAGTTCCAACATTTGCACAGGCTGCAGTTTGTGCTGGAGGATTGACATGTTGCTGTTGTTGGTGTCTTGGCTGAGCTTGGTATTGTTGGTGTCTTGGCTGAGCTTGGTGTGCTTGTCTGGTAGGATAGTAGTCACTTGAACTAGGACTTGAGTGGTCAGAGTGAAGCGCGGGAGAGGTGGTGGAAGAGGCTGATTGATGGCTTGAGCTTCTTTCTTTGGCTTGAATTATTTCTAATTCATAGGCTTTTAGCATACAAAAGAGCTCGGTCATCTGCAGAGTCTTCAGATTCTCAGTTCTTCTTATTGACACTGTGTAAAGTGTCCAGCAACTAGGAAGAGATCTGATGAACCTTTTGAGAATGTCTTCATTCTCCAGCTTCACCTTAGAGCACTGCAGCTCTCCTACCAAGTAAGTGTACCTGTTATACACACTGGTTAGTGACTCACCTTCATTGCAGACAAAGTTTTCGTATTGCTGCTTCAGGATGTCTTCAAGCCCGTTGCTTTGTGCCATTTTTGTTTTGTGTGACTTGATCAAGAATAGAGTTTTGAATAGAATCAGAAAGTGATTAAATAAATGTTAGTTTGTTTAATCTTGAGCCAAAGCTCTGATACCACTTGTAGGATCGTAAGATTACAAGGTGATTCTATTCTAGTTGATATTGGCGGAAACAATAACAACCAACAAAGTAAACAAGCAAACAGCAAGAATACTGATAAATGCACTGTTGTATTAAACTTCTGAGATTACAAGTTTACAAGTAAAACACTATCAAGAAGCACTATGAAAGCACAGCAAGCACTACTCAGACACACTTTGTTTGAAGTGTTTACAAGATATATATAGTAACTTAGAATCAAGACAGACCCTTGATTCTAAGGATCAGATCTAACACAAGCCGTTGATCTTGTTTATTAAACTAAATTACACGCAAAGGCTAATCTAGTTAACTTTATTGAAACGTCTTCTTTGGCATCATTGTTTGCATGCTTGGAGAAGCGCATTATTGTCCTTTATTGGTTGCACCACTAAGGTTCCTTCTGCTTGGAGTGTGGCAGTTGCTTTTGCAGAAAGGTGTCAGAGGCGCTTCACATGGATAGTCAGCTGCAACGTTTGGTCTTCAGTGAATAAGGCTATCAGCAGCAGAGATGAGAATAATACTGCTGATAAGCCCATCAGCAGCACCTTGTGTGGAACGCTGCTGATAAGCCTATCAGCAGCAACAAGTGTTGAATGCTGCTGATAAGCCTATCAGCAACAACTTGTTGAATGCTGCTGATAAGCCTATCAGCAGCAACTTATGTTGAGTGCTGCTGATAAGCCTATCAGCAGCACTTGTACTTAGAATAATTTGGTAGCAATCAGTCTTTAGTTCTACAATTTCGACTCCAAGTTATCGTAGATAGTGTTGAGGTAAGGTTCCGACCTCCCAATAAGCTTTGATTATGAATTATTAAACTAGCTTTGTATAATTAAGTAATGTACTTACTTATCTAGGAACTCTGTCCGAGATGTTTGTCATATTACTGATTGTTAAGCTGAAATACTGCCAAGGTGAGTTCTTAAATTGTGATGCATGAATCCAATCATGACCTTGTCTGGCATGATTGATTTATGAAAACATTTTGAGTCTTGAAACAATTGTACCGATTGTTTATATTTAACGTATTCTAAGCACTTATTGTATTTCACTTGCCCGTGGAACGGCATGTTGGACAGGACCCGTGAGGTCTTTGGTTATATATAGACTGAATGATTATTCATAGTTATCTATGAAATTAGGTGTTGAAGCCCATTGGGTGTTGAAGCCCATGAATGTGTTCAAGATATTTTGGCGGGTCATTTTAATAAAATATTTTAGTTTATGAATTCACCAGCTTTATGTTGACCCATGTTTTTCAAATGTTTTTGACCGCATCACAGGTAGTCATTAGACATGGCATTCCAGGACTATAATGAAATGATGAACGATCCAGATGATGGGCATGCCAGGAACTAGAAGCCCCGAATGACTTGTTCCTTGTTAGGCACAGATGATGTAAATTTTGTTAAACATGATGTAAACAATGTTTTGATATTAATAGAAGTTATGATTTAGTCTTCCGCTGTGTGTTTTTGATATCAATGTCATAGTAACTAGAAGGTAACCTTCTGACTAGTAGGTAGTTATCTGAAAAACATAATGTTCTGACTAGGAAAGAGCGGTGTATAAATCTCTCCTAGACCCGTCGCTCTTACCTGGGAACATATCTGTTTAAGGTACTACTTTGGTTAGATAACTGTACTGTGTTATGGGCGTGAAAAGTTGGTATCAGAGCCTCAGTTTAAGGGATTTAGATGCTACAGGAATAGTATCTAGACTTAAAATAGGACTCTGAAATTAGTCTGGAATGCCTTAGGATAAGTTAGGTGTATACATTCAGTACGACCTATAATGGGAAATACCTAGAAATCAGAAAATTAAAGGCATTTTGGCTAAGTGTTGTTAATTTCTGAATTTCTGGATTATGATCGGTTATACGAATTCTGATGTTATACATGTGTGTGTAGGTACAAGATGGCAGGACGTGGTAGAGGACAAGGAAGAGGTCGGGGTAGGATGCCCAATACTAGGTCTCGTACTCATGATACGACAAACACAAACACTTTTCCAAATGAGAACGTGAATACGAATACAGAACCCGAAAAACCTGTGGAAGAAGTCATTATGACTGAAGCTCAGTTCAAGGGAGCGGTGGCATCTGAGGTCACTCGAGTACTTCAAACAACTTTACCTGGAATCCTTGATGATGCCCTTAAAAGAAGGGGAATCATAACAGTTTGGGAAACCGAAACGAAGGAACTAGTGGTGTTGTTCCACGAACAGAAGATATCCTTCAAACCACTCCACTAGAAAACAACATAGGTACAACCCGAACTCATGAAACGGTTGGCATGACTAACCAAAACACAGGAATTCATAGCCATGGATGCAACTATAAGAATTTCAGTGACTGCCATCCCAAGCCCTTTAATGGAAAGAAGGATGCCATTGTAGCCTTGTTGTGACAATTCGACTTTTCAAACTAACTTCGTTAACAATTCCGTTAAAAATCCTGTTAAGCCCTAACCCAGTTAACCTAATCTTAAACCCAGGGACTATTTCTGTCAAGATTTAATCTTAAAATGCAAGGACCGGTTGTGTAATTAATCAAACTCATTTCCACTGACTTTGGAAAGTCAAAATTGATTAGATTGAGTTCATGTTGACTTTTAGAAGTCAAAATCACAGGCATTCAGTTCAAATTCAAATTCAAACTCAAAATCGTTGGATGACTGATCCCATAACCGAATTGCATGTTTATGACGATAATCGATCATCATTGAGGGAAATAACACCACTATTATTCGCGAATTAACCCCATTTATGTTTATTAAAAACCGTAACCGCCGAAACTCCCTAAATCGCGATCAATTCACTCAATGTGTCTGTCATTCTCGCAAATTGAACCTCTACGCACCTCATACGAACTCTCTGGGAGCTTTTGCACTCATCAATTCCACCGAAAACACATCAAGAGACGCCGGAGTCCAACCCGTCGCACGGCGGCTGCCTTTATAGTTGGGAACCACCAATTCGAACTCAATTCTGTTAAATTCTTGTACCCTCAGTGTCGTTTTTATTCTTAGAATGAAAGCCCTATGATTATTGGGGCTTATATCATCGGTTCGATCATGAACCCGATTCTAGGTTTCATCTTAAATTGGTGTAATCGAACTCTACCTTAGACCCGATTCCAATTCAATTAATCTACACCATTAGACTCGTAATCATCTATTTAATGAAAGCCCCATGTTTATTTGATCAATCACCATCGAATCTGTCATGATCTCAAACTAGGTTTTGTTCATAAAAACGATTTTGGTATTTCGGTCATAAACTTAATCTCAATCTAATTACACACCATGACCAGGTTCGAAATCCTTTATTCTCTAAAAGCCCTATGTTTTCAATGAATTCTAACATCAGAATTGTTCAAATCGATTTCATGATCTTGTTCTAGGGTTCGGTTCTTAAATCTGGAATTAAACAAACTTAAACTCGATAATCTTTCAACTAAACTTTACCACAGAATCGTATGATATTTCGACTGATCGCGATCGATTTGGTGGAATCGGGACTGGGTTTAGGTTCGGCTTCGATAGGGGGGAGGGTGAACACCTTGACTGAATGTTAAAACCATTTGGATCCGATTTCCGTTACGATACCCTAGCGGGCGGGACTGGTTAAGTGTGTGTGCTAATGGGGAGGAGACCAGGGTTCGAGTCTCCCCACCCCTGTTTTTAGGTTTTATTATTTTAAAGCATTATTTCAATATTAAACTTATCCATATATATTTATATTTATATATTAAAAGGTTTTAACTCGGAAATCCACCCGTAGGCTCGGGTTTAGTCTTGTAACCCATATTCGTTATTTAAACTTCGTTTATAAAATAATATATTATATTATTTTCAACCCGTGATCTCAATTAAAAATAATATATAGTTATATATTATTATCATCTCATTTATAAATTACGTGTAACATTTTAAACAAATAAATAATATAATTAACTATATTATTTACACTTGTTTATATTCACGAATAAAAATAATAGAATTATTATTTTAGTTGGACAATTGGTTATTGCGATATTTTGTGAAATCTAAAAATAATATATAAATTATATTATTTTCTTAGGCCATTAGTTTAATGGTGCAAACGTTTGAGCACATTTATTATTATTTGAATCCTTCGACACGAAACGTATTTATACTAATTTAGAAACCCGTATTCCCGTGGACACGTTCGTCTACTCGTTGATCTTTAGAACGTTTCTTTTAGGACGTTCCTCATTCCGTGTCGTCGTCACAATTCCCATTTTATCCCTAATAATTATGTTGTAATTCTTGGTCATTCGTGAGCCATGTCGGGCTAACGCTTGAGATTTCAATCTCATACTTGTGTGATTACTTCCTACGCAATCAGGTGAGTTCTCATGGCCCCTTTTACTGTTTTAACTTTGGGGAGAAAGCATGTCACCACTATTTTAAGATTATTATAATTCATATGTTATCAATGTTAAAGCAAAGTGTAACATGCTATCACTGAAAGTCCTCAGCACACATCGGACCGTTAATATGGATCTTAGCGAGGTAATATTTAGTAGTACTACTGGGTTTGACAAATCCCACCCGCGTTAGTCTCGCTAACTCGATTTGAGGTCGAACGGGTGAAACTTTAGCCTACTCACATCGCTAGAGTTGATAGACGGGCCGGAGGTAAATAAACAAACAGTCAGCTTCGGTTGCGAGCGCTTAAGTTAAACATGAAACGTAGGTTAGCTACCTATAGATACATATTGAATGTGCAATAATCTGGTAAACATTTATTTATATATTTTGAAACCTATGAACTCACCAACCTCGTGTTGACATCTTTTCTTACATGTTTTCTCAGGTCGCTAAGATAAGGCACAGGTGCACATATAGGACATGCATGGAGTCCTACTTTTGAATTATATTTTATTACGTTTGGACTGTTTTAATTTATGTTTAGACTGGACTTTTTGGGCGCATTTGTTTTGCACATTTACTTTATTTTATTGCTTCCGCGTTTACTCTGTTTGATATAATATTTTCATTTGAGTCCCATATAGAGTCGTTCAATGTAACTAATGACTGAGATCCTGGTTTGTCACTTCCCAAACGGTAAAACTCCATTAGTTGAAATTGGAGGTGTGACAGATTGGTATCAGAGCCATTGGTTATAGAGAACTAGGATTGCATACTAGACTATAACCTCACACATTAGTTACATGTCATAGGTGTTTGGATTTTTGGCACTTTCATATTACGTTACATGACCATTTCATCAACCCCACCACCATCACCTAAGGCACCAGGACATGATGCACCTATCTTACCATCCGCGGAGCCCAAAAGGTGCCGGACTAGTTCTAGTGACAATTCGGTTGATCAGGGTGAACCGAGTAGCGCGTAAGCAAGGAATACTGCACACAATTAGGATGCATACCCGAAAATGATCCAAATATGGATCGAGATGGGAAATTCCATCACCCTATTTTGGTTCCACTTCCTCATCATCTACTTTACCTAGCTTGCCATGTACCATGGAACAAGCTTTTGCGGCTTTTGTATTTTACATGTCTAGGGAGTTAAGCATTGTGAAAGATACTACTAATGAGACACCCGACATTCTACAACAGGAGTTGCAAATGGAAGAGAACAAGGAACAAATTGAGTATCTAACCACTGAACTAGCAACAACGGACCAGGTCTACGATCATCTAGTGGATAGGGTGCAACATTTGGAAACGAGGGTGGAAACCTCGGACCATGCTGCTGAGGGGATTCTGGAGAGAGTGACCCATCTGGAAGCCCAAATGCAAGCAACACTTTGGCTGGAGAATATCCCATTTTCTGACGACGAGGAGGAGCCATTTGAGGATGAGCCCTTCGAGGGGGAGCCACACTAGGAGGAGCCGGTTGAGATTGATGATGCACTATCATGTGTTTCCTCCGATGACGAGGATGTTTGATGATTATTCTATCCTATCTTTCGTTCATTTATGCTTTGTTTATGTTCTTCTATTTTCAAACCTAGATGGGTAAGGTTGTTCCCATTCATTAAAAGCATGAGAAGTTTGATGTTTTGAGTTATTTATTTTGTAGTTTTACATTTTATCTAATTTCGAAATATTAGATGTTGTGTTATCATTTCCTTACTTGTACATATAATGTTTGAAATACGATATATTTCTCATTATTTTGTATTTGTGAATGTGAAGAATCATGTCAGGCAGAGGACATGGAGGTCGTGCTGTTGGCCAAGGTACCATTAACATGACAGCAGCTGAGTTGGCGACACTAATCAACGATACTGTGGCTGAGGCTCTAGCAGCACAGAATGCTGCAGGTAAATGCTATAACCATTGACTAGTGAGGTTAATTCATCTCTCATATCGTCTTTCCTAATCTTTATAATCTCGTTCCTATATTATGTTTCTAAATCTAGGTCAACAGAATCAGCAACCAACATGCACATTCAAGACATTCATGGACTGTAAGCCCCACACCTTTAGTAGAGCTGAAGGAGCTGTCGGACTACTCCGATGGTTTGAGAAAGTGGAGTCGGTATTTGCCATGAGCAACTGTCCCCTGGCCAATCAGGTCAAGTTTGCTTCGGTTACTTTGGAGGGCCCGGCTCTCACATGGTGGAACTCTTAGGTCCAAATGTTAGGTCTAGCTATGGCCAATGCACTTCCGTGGGAGGAATTCAAGACGATGATGAAGGAGGAGTACTATCATCGGGATAAGATTCAGAATTTGGAAGGAGAATTCTGGAACCTGAAAATGGAAGGTTCTTAAATTGAGCTATACACCACTCGCTCTCATGAGCTTGCTACCATGTGCCCACACATGGTGACTCCTGATTGCAAGAGGATTGAGTTGTACATTAGAGGTTTAGTGTCTCATATTCAGAGTATGGTCACCTCATCCAATCCTACTACCATCTAGCAGTCTATCAGACTCGCCCACAAGTTAACCGATCAGGCGGTGACTCAAGGGACTCTACCTCCAAGGGGTTCAGTTTCTAAACCACCGAAAATCATAAGCGCAAGTTTGATCATAACTCCAATTCCCACTCCAAGGGACCCTAGTTTAATCAACCTCATCAACAACAGCGAAAGTTTGAGCCTGCTAAGAACTTCAACTAGACGACCTCTTCAGGTCAAAATCAAGGTGGTTATGCGGGGAAATCCCCCAAGTGTAACAAGTGCAACTTTCATCACTTTGGGATTTGTAACCGTTGTCAGCGGTGTGGCAAGATAGGCCATACTGCCAAAGATTGTAGGGGTGAGTTGCAAGCCAAGCAACCTTTTCAACAGACTGGGTCTACAAAGGGTTGTTTCGAGTGTGGGAAGAAGGGACACTTTCAGAAGAATCTTCCTCGGTTAAAGAAGGGAGGTAATGGAAATCACAACCCTAATCAGAACAACAACAATGGAAACAACAACGGTAATAATGGAGGGAATGGTGCGAAAGGACGAGCCTTCGTGCTAGGATCCGGAGAAGCTCGATACGATCATAATGTGGTCACCAGTAAGTTCCTCTTAAACAATTACTTTGCTTCTGTCCTTTTTGACACTGGTGCTGATAGGAGTTTAAAATCTAAGAAACTTAGTGATATGATAAAAGGAACTCCAAATCTACTATAAGCTAAGTACATAATAGAAATAGCCGATGGCCAAATAATTGAAGCAACCCACATTCTTAAGGGTTGTAATCTTGAGTTGGCTGGTCATAAACTTGATATCGACCTTATGCCAGTCACACTTGGTAGTTTCGATGTAATTTTCGGCATGGATTGGTTATCTAAAAACCAAGCCGAAATCATCTGTCGTGAGAAAATTGTTCGCATTCCTCTCCTGAGTGGAGAAACTCTTTCCATTCAGGGCAAAAAAGTTGGTGCAGTCATGGGCATCATATCCTTCATGAAAGCACAAAAATGTCATTGAAAAGGGCATACTGCTATTCTGGCTCTCGTCGCCGAGCAGCCATCTGAGGAGAAAAAGAGTGATGATATTCCGATCGTTTGTAACTACCCGGAAGTATTTCCCGAGGATTTGCCTGGTCTGCCACCACACAGTCAAGTTGAATTGCAAATCGATCTAGCACCCGGAGTGGCACCGATCGCTTAGGCACCTTATAGACTAGCACCTAGTGAATTACAAGAGCTATCAACTCAGCTGCAAGAATTGTTAGATAAAGGTTTCATCCGACCTGGGTCATCATCATGTGGAGCTCTAGTTCTGTTTGTCAAAAAGAAAGACGGGAGTTTCCGCATGTGTATCGACTATCGTGAACTAAATAAAGTGACAATCAAGAATTGTTATCCTCTGCCTCGTATAGATGATCTTTTTGATCAACTCCAAGGGTCAAGTTTCTATTCCAAGATAGATCTTAGGTCTGGCTACCACAAATTGAGAGTCCGAGATGAGGATATCTCCAAGACTGCTTTCAGGACAAGGTACGGCTACTATGAGTTTATGGTCATGCCTTTCAGATTAACCAACGCACCCACGGTATTCATGGACCTCATGAACCGTGTGTGTAAGCCATACCTTGATCAATTTGTCATAGTTTTCATCAACGACATCCTCGTTTATTCCAAGAACAAGGAGGAACATGAGGAACATCTACGTTTAATCCTGGAATTACTAAAGCAGGAGCAGTTGTATGCTAAGTTTTCCAAGTGTGAATTCTAGATCCAGGAAGTTCAATTATTAGGGCATGTGGTTAATGAGAAGGGAATACATGTCGATCCATCAAAGATAGAAGCCATCAAGAATTGGGCAGCACCGACGACTCCGACTGAGGTGCGACAATTTCTAGGATTGGCTGGTTATTATCGTCGATTTATCGAGGGATTTTCTAAGATTGCACAAACTCTCACTGCCTTAACTTAGAAGGGTAAAGCCTATAACTGGGGCGACAACCAGGAGTCAGCCTTTAAACTCCTTAAACAGAAACTTTGCAGTGCACCTATTCTAGTTCTTCTGGAGGGAACGGATAATTTTGTGGTGTATTGTGACGCATCCATTCAGGGTCTGGGTTGTGTGTTAATGCAACGACAAAAAGTGATCACATACGCTTCACGTCAACTAAAGATTCACGAGAAAAACTACACCACTCATGACCAAGAGTTGGGACCCGTAGTTTTCGCACTTAAAATATGGAGACATTACTTGTACGGTACCAAGTGCACTATCTACACCGGTCACAAGAGTCTTCAGCATATCTTCGGGCAAAAAAAGCTGACCATGAGACAACGTCGTTGGGTCGAGCTCTTGAATGATTATGACTGTGCGATCCGGTATCACCCGGGTAAAGCAAATGTTGTAGCTGATGCTCTAAGTCGAAAGGAAACCAAACCCAAACGAGTTCGAGCATTACAACTTACTATTCACCCCGGATTACCTGACAAAATCCGTACAGCTTAACTAGAAGCCCTGAAGGAGGAAAACCTACTACTGGAAGCCACACGCGGTATGGAAGCACAACTCAAGGTCAAATCTGACGGCATTCGCTACTTCACCAAGCGAATATGGGTTCCAGTATTCGGGAACTTATGGGAACTAGTCATGGATAAAGCTCATAAATCTCGTTACTCGGTTCATCCAGGTTCTGACAAGATGTACCATGACCTAAAGGTGATGTATTGGTGGCCAAAGATGAAGGCTGATATAGCCACCTATGTGAGCAAGTGCTTGACTTGCGCAAAGGTCAATGTTGAATATCAAAAGCCTTCTGGTGTACTCCAACAACTGGAGATTCCCATGTGGAAATAGGAGCAGATATCCATGGACTTTATCACAAAATTGCCACGAACTCCTACCAGATGTAATACCATTTGGGTAATAGTCGATCGTTTAACAAAGTCCACTCACTTCTTAGCAATCAAGGAAACAGACAAAATGGAGAAGCTTACTCGTATTTAATTGAAAGAAGTAGTCTCTCGACACGGGGTGCCAATCTCTATCAATTCGGATCGTGATGCATGTTTCACCTCCCGTTTCTGGCAATCGCTACATAAAGCTTTAGGCACCCGTCTAGAGATGAGCACAACATACCATCCTCAAACTAATGGCCTGACGGACCGTATAATTCAAACTCTGGAGGATATGCTACGAGCTTGTGTGATTGATTTCGGTAACACTTGGGAGTCTCACCTACTGCTGGTGGAGTTCTCCTACAACAACAGTTATCACACTAGCATCAAGGCAGCTCCATTTGAAGCACTATATGGACTGAAATGTCGTTCTCCTATTTGTTGGGCCAAGGTTGGAGATAGTCAACTTACGGGTCCTGAACTTGTACTTGAAACTTCTGAGAAAATTGTTCAATTTAGAAATCATATGGCAGCAGCTCGTGATTGTCAAAAGAGCTATGCCGATAAGCTTCGTAAACCGTTAGAATTCCAAGTAGGGGATATGGTCTTGTTAAAAGTCTCACCGTTGAAGGGTGTCATTCGTTTGGGGAAACAGGGCAAACTGGATCCTCGTTATGTTGGACCATTCAAGGTAGTGAAGAGAATTGGCTCAGTAGCGTATCAAATGGACCTACCTGAAGGACTTAGTGGTGTACACAACATTTTTCATGTCTCAAACTTGAAGAAATGTCTAGCAGACAAGTCACTCGCGGTTCCTCTTGAGGAACTACACATCGATGAACAGTTGCGTTTCATCGAAGAACCGGTAGAAATCATGGATAGGGAAGTCAAAACGCTAAAACGCAGTAAAATCCCTATTGTCAGAGTTCATTGGAACTCGAACGCGGACCGGAAATCACGTGGGAGCGTGAGGATCAGATGATGCGCAAATATCCTAATCTGTTCAAGTACTCCACGTCAATCTCTTAAGGTACTATTCTGATGAAAATTCTTTTAACTAGGGAATGATATAACATCCAAAAATATTTATTTATTTATTTTTTATTATGATTTTAATTTTCGGGATGAAAATTCTTTCAACTAAGGGATGATTTGACAATTCGACTTTTCAAACTAACTTCGTTAACAGATCCATTAAAAATCCTGTTAAGCCCTAACCCAGTTAACCTAATCTTAAACCCCAAGGACTATTTCTGTCAAGAATTAATCTTAAACTGCAAGGACCAGTTGTGTAATTAATCAAACTCATTTCCATTGTCTTTGGAAAGTCAAAATTGATTAGATTGAGTTCATGTTGACTTTTAGAAGTCAAAATCGCAAGCATTCAGTTCAAATTCAAATTCAAACTCAAAATCGTTGTATGACTGATCCCGTAACCTAATCGCGTGTTTATGATATTAATCGATCATCATTGAGGGAAATAACACCGCTATTATTCGCGAATTAACCCCATTTATGTTTATTAAAAACCGTAACCGCCGAAACTCCCTAAATCGCAATCAATTCACTCAATGTGTCAGTCATTCTCGTAAATTGAACCTCTACGCACCTCATACGAACTCTCTAGGAGCTTTTGCACTCACCAATTCCACCGGAAACACATCAGGAGACGCCCGAGTCCAACCCGTCGCACCGCGGCTGCCTTTCTAGTCGGGAACCACCAATTCGAACTCAATTGTAGTAAATTCTTGTACCCTCAGTGTCGAGTTTATTCTTAGAATGAAAGCCTTATGATTATTGGGGCTTATATCATCGATTCGATCATGAACCCGATTCTAGCATCTTAAATTGGTTTAATCGAACTCTATCTTAGACCCGATTCCAATTCAATTAATCTACACCATTAGAGAACGTTTCTTTTAGGACGTTCCTCATTCCGTGTCGTTGTCACAATTCCCATTTTATCCCTAATAATTATGTTGTAATTCTAGGGCATTCGTGAGCCGTGTCAGGCTAACACTTGAGATTTCAATCTCATACTTGTGTGATTACTTCGTACGCAATCAGGTGAGTTTTCACGGCCCCTTTTACTGTTTTAACTTGGGGGAGAAAGCATGTCACAACTATTTTGAGATTATTATAATTAATATGTTATCAATGTTAAAGCTAAGCGTAACACGTCATCACTAAAACTCCTTAGCACACATCGGACCGTTAATATGGATCTTAGCGAGGTAATGTCTAGTAGTACTACTGGGTTTGCAAATCCCACCCGCGTTAGTCGCACTAACTCGATTTGAGGTCGAACGGGTGAAATGTTAGCCTACTCAAATCGCCAGAGTTGATAGACCTGGCAGGAGGCAAATAAACAAACAGTCAGCTTCGGTTGCGAGCGCTTAAGTTAAACATGAAACGTAGGTTAGCTACCTATAGATACATATTGAATGTGCAATAATATGGTAAACGTTTATTTATATACTGAAACATGTGAACTCACCAACCTCGTGTTGACATCTTTTCTTACATGTTTTCTCAGGTCGCTAAGATAAGACACAGGTGCACATATAGGACATGCATGGAGTCCTACTTTTTAATTATATTTTATTACGTTTGGACTGTTTTAATTTATGTTTGGACTGGACTTTTTGGGCGCGTTTGTTTTGCGTATTTACTTTCTTTTATTGCTTCCTCATTTACTCTGATTGATATAATATTTTCATTTTAGTCCCATATAGAGTCGTTCAATGTAACTAATGACTGAGATTCTGGTTTGTCACTTCCCAAACGGTAAAACTCTGTTAGTTGAAATTGGAGGTGTGACACTTGTAGTGGATCACGTCCATGGAAGCTGTCATAAAAATGAGTGAGTGCAGGGCGGACCAAGCAGTAAAGTTTGCCGCACATTCGTTCGAAGAGGAAGCTCTTGACTGGTGGGAATCAGTCAAACAAACAAAGGGAGAAGCAGTAACTGACAAAATGACTTGGGATGATCTCAAGTATTTGATTATTAAGAGGCACTGTCCACAAAATGTTGTGGACAAGATTTAAGCTAAATTTCTGAGGTTCGAAGCAAGAAGCATGACTCACCAGGAGTACACGACCAAATTTAATGAAATGGCCAAGTTGGTACCACATTTAGGTACTCCTAAGTCAAGAAGATTCAAATGTTATATTCAAGGTTTACCTCCTAGGGTTCGTACCTTAGTGAAATCCATCGCACCCTTGACAATTGATTTAGCTGTGAAAAAGAGTGCGGTGATGTATAATAAAGTGGTAGCTCAAGAGCCACCAAAGATTGATCACAAAAGGAAACTTGAAGAGGTTATTTATAAGTTCAAACCAAGGAACGGTAAGTTCCCAAGGAGAGGAGGATTTAATTCCATCCCTGATAAAACCAATCAGGGAATTAAGTGCCAGACTTGCCAAACGTTTGGTCACTTAGCAATCCAGTGCCGAAACGTTAAATGTTTTAACTATGGAGAGATTAGGCACTATAGGACTTCATGTCCTAAACCACCTAAGCCCCGAGTGAGTGGTCAAAATAAAGGGACTAGACTAGTATTCGTCTTAGGAAGTGGATATGAATCAAAAGGTAAAGCTTAGAAGGTGGTAGGTACTTTCTTAGTTAATAATATTTACGCCAAGATTTTAGTCTATACGGGGGCGAATAGAAGTTTCGTTTCATGTGCATTCACCCCATATTTAGGCATAAAACCAATTCCACTTGTTAATGCCTACGTCATTGAAACAGCTAGTGGTGAACATATTAGGATAACTTAATCATATCCTGATTGTGTCATCAATTTTGTGAAGATAAGGTATTAGTTACACTAATGCCGATGAACTTAAATGAATATGAGGTTATCCTAGGGATGGATTAGTTAAATCATTACCAGGCCCATATTGATTGTGACCAGAGAACGGTCAAGATTAAGAAACTAGATGAAACTAGTTTAACAATTCAAGGAGATAGTAAGTCTAGTAAGATTGAAATTATTTCAATAGCAAAGGTTAAGAAAGAATTGATTAAGGGAGATGATATATTCTTACTCCATGCTTTATACGTTAAACCTGAAGGACAGATTACAGATATTCCCGTAGTCTGTGATCACCCGGTTGTCTTCTGGAAGAATTACCCGGTCTTCCACCTGATCGTCAGATCAAATTCCGAATCAAACTCATTCCTGGAGCTAAACCTATTGCAAGACCCCCTTATCGTCTAGCTCCTTCCGAATTAAAAGAACTTATGAAACAAATTCAGGAACTCTTAGACAAAGGGTTCATTCGCCCGAGTACTTCACCTTGGGGAGCACCAGTACTATTCGTAAAGAAGATAGATGGAAGCATGAGGATGTGTATTGACTATCGGGAATTGAACAAGCTGACTATAAAGAACCGATATCCATTGCCTAGAATAGATGATCTGTTTGATCAGCTACAAGGAGCCAAGTACTTTTCAAAGATCGATCTTAGATCAGAATATCATCAGTTAAAGGTACAAGAGGAGGACATACCTAAGACTGCTTTCAGGACCCGACATGGTCACTATGAATTCATGGTCATGTCTTTTGGTCTAACGAATGCCCCTGCAGCATTTATGGACCTAATGAACAGATTTTGTAAACCATTCTTTGATAAGTTTGTCATCATCTTCATCGATGATATTCTTATCTATTCCCGAAGCCAGGAAGAACATGCTGAGCATCTTAGAATCATTTTGGAAACCTTGAGAAAAGAAAGATTGTACGCTAAGTTTTCAAAATGTGAATTTTGGATACAAGAAGTACAATTTCTTGGACACGTGGTAAATGAGCAAGGAATACAAGTAGAACCAGGTAAAATCGAAGCTGTCATGAAATGGGAAGCCCCAAAGACTCCGACAGAGATTAGAAGCTTTCTTGGACAAGCCGGTTACTGCAAGAGATTTATTAAAGACTTCTCCAAGATTGCTACACCTTTGACTGCTTTAACTCTAAAAGCAGCAAAGTTTGAATGGGGCATAAAACAGGAAGAAGCTTTCAACATTCTCAAGGATAAGCTTAGTCATGTGTAGGTCCTGATTTCAATCGAAAATCGCTCAAACGATCGATTACACACACAGGCGGAATCTGTGTGTATGGTGGTGAAAAACAGAGGAGAGAAACAGATTGGTGAAGATAACAGGCTAACCACACTTGAATCAATACAAAATGATATGAAAATGCAAGAACAAACAGTGTAAAAACAACTGCAAATGTATTGATTTAGGAACAATGTGAAAGAGAGAATTTCAGGGTTACAGCCGCGACTCACACCGTAAACATTCTCAAACTAGGCTATTTATAGTAGGTTGACAGCCATCGAAACTATGCTAACTGAAACTAGTAGTTTCGGTTGAGCATTTACAAGTAATAGAACAAATTGTCGAAACTTACTATCTATCGAAATTACTAGTTTCGATTGATCAGATCTCAATCGAAACTAAGTAGTTTCGATGGCCCAGACTTAGTCTAATTAAAACAGTAAATTACATAAACTGAAATTACAATACTGAAATGACAAATAAGGAAAACTAAGTTAACATTTTTCAAACATACAATGATGCAATCATCTTATAAAATACATGACTCTACAATCTCCCCCTAAGTTGTGGCATCATCGTCTTCAGCTCTTCTCAAGCAGCTGGTCCTTCAGTTGGCTTTTGGATTAAAGGCTTCACATGTAAGGTAACAACCCTTTGATATGCCTTTGCATCTGCTTCATCATCATTGTAAGCTTGAATATGATTCTTGAATAAGACCTCCAGATCTTCTGGTTGAAACTTCAACAGCTCCATAAGCTCAAAAATCACCATGTCTTCTTTGCCTTCACACTCTATCATAGCACTACCAATGTTTAAATTGTAGTACCACCTTTTGAAAGATTGGAGTTGAACAAGCACAAACTTGGGTAATGTGATTGTTTTGTGAGTTTGAGCTGGCTGGTACCTCAGAAAGACATAAGGCTTCTTAGTTTTAGGATGAAACCTTATCTTTGAAATCTTCTTCTTTGTTTTTCTAGGCTTAATGCCTTTAAAGTCATTGTTGACTAAGGTGTGCAGGTAGTGCTCAAAATATGAAGCCACCATCACATTTCCTGGATTTTGAAGTGGAAGCTTGGCCAGATCTCTCAGATCATAGAAGGGGAGAGCTTGAAAGTCTGTCATGTTTTTAAAGTGCTGAACTCCTCCACTATATCTTCTTATAATGAATAGTTGTCTCTCAGCATCATATTTCCATCCAACAAGAGGCCTTTTCAATTCTTGATGTTCAGCTATCCATTCATAGGTCTGAGGACCCTCCTCTTCTACAATCTTCCTTAACCACAGTCGGTTCTTATATGGGTAATCAGGGTTTGGTTTTGATGGTTGGGTTGGTTCAATGGGAGTTGCTTCAGTAGGAGTGGGTTCTTCAGTGACTGCTGGCTTTACTAAGTTGACCTGTACTTCAGAGATATCTTGATGATTAAGATTAGGCTTGGATCTCATCTCCTTCTTCAGTGAAGTACCTAACGTTTTCCCTTTGTAGGTCTTCAGTGGGTAAAATTTGTGGATACAGATCATTGTAGCCGAAGTTGTCAACCTCCTCTAGAAGAGCATTGAGTTCATTATCAGATCCAATATCTTCTTCATCAAGAACCACCAATTCAACGTTTATTTCATTTCCATTCCCATGCTCCCTAACTGCTCTTCTTTCACTAGCCAGGGGGAGATCAAACTCTGGTTCTTCAATTTTAACTTCCATAGATTCCTTTGTCTTAGCAGCAGAGCCAGAGTAGATAGTCATTGCTGATTTAGGGTTGGAGACAAAGGCAGGGGAAGAGGGTCCACCACCAGAAGTGGTCTCCCCCTGAGCTGTGGAGGTGGTTGCTTATTCAGAGGTCTTGCCCAGTGAAGCTTTGAGTTGCTCAAGAATATCAGATAGAGCTTTAAAATCTTGTTGTTGTTGATAAATAAGCTTCTGTTGAGTTTCAAGCTGAGTGTGTAACCCTCCAACCTCTAGCTTTAGGTCTTTGCCCTCCTCCTTGCATTCATTCAGTTCTATCTTCAAACTTTCAATTACTTTGTCCTTCTCTAGAACATGATCTTGCAACTTCTTTACTTCCAGGCTTAGGGTTTTAACTTTTGGAACTGAAAATGAGGGTTCATGTGCAGGTAATGTAGGTGGTGTAGGGTTGTGTACATGTTGTGGAGATGGTGGTAGTGTTGCTTGAGGTGAAGGTTGTGGTGTAGGATGAGGATTGTTAAATAGAGAATCATAAGAAGATAACAGATCTTCAAACCCAGTATTTATCTTCTTGGCCTTAGGCTCTTCTTGTTCATAGTCAGAACCTGAATCAGTTTGTCTCTTGGAGGAGGATGCAGGAGGTTCCATTTGACCATTAGAGTCTGACTTGTAGTAGTCTGACCCATAGATTCCTGCATCTAAATTCCCACTGGACTCTACAATATCCTCCTCACCTCCTTGTGCACCAGCATCAATATCAACCACTGGTTCGATAGAAATTTGTACTTGTTCAACAAAAGGAGCTTCAATCACAGGCTCAACAAAAGGTTGTTATTCTTCTAGGTCATGAGGGAGTTCAACTTCAACTTCAGCTTCAACTTCTTGTTCCTCCTCATTCCCCTGCCCATGTTCCAATTCTACTTCTTCATCAGATGATGATGATTCTATAACCTCAAGATCAGGATCAACATCAGCTTCAGCTTCTTGTTCCTCCTCATTCCCTTGCCCATGTTCCAATTCTACTTCTTCTTCATCAGATGATGATGATTCTATAACCTCAAGATCAGATCAACATCGGGCACAAATTCTTCCAACTCTCCAATAACATGTCCAAATAAAGGAATGTCTGCAATCATTCTATTGGTCCTTTTGTTTGAACTCTTCATGTAGCTAAGAGTTTTTGCACCCATATGGTCAAACAAAAAGATATTGCCTCCCTGTTGAAGATTTGGATGGAGATGGTTGATGATGATGATGATCTGAAGAAATCTGGGATAGACTAAAAACTTCTCTTTAACAGCTCTAGTTAGATTCTCTTTGAGCTGTCTGAATACTAACCCTGAAAAGTTGTAGTTCCTGCCTTTGATCAAGCCTAATATAGCATATGCCACCATTGCATTTGCAGAGTCAAAACCACCTTTTCTATATGACATGCAATGGATGAACACATGCACATAGTATCTCCAATGAGGTGGAAGTGAATTCTTAATAATTTGGCCACTCTTGAGTTCATCTGGATGGCCCATTCTTCTAAAGCATTCCTTTATGTAAAAGCTTAACTCAACTGGTGCCTCTGGATCGTCATTGAAAAGCAACACTTGTCTGATTGTAGTCTCAGAAAAAAGAACTTCTTGCTCTTGAACGGTAGCTCTGATGTGTTCCACATTGTTGATAGTCACAATTTGTGCAGCATCCCAGAACTGCCTTATAGAAGATTCAAACACAGGTATGTTGTGACTTATAGCAAAACTTGTGTTTGAGTTAGCCAGGAAGGTCAAGACTGGAACAAAGTCAGCACTCTTAGGGTGATTTGCATCAAGGAAAGCACAAACATTGTGACTTTTCATAAGTAGTAGATCCATATCTCCAAACAAACAAAATTCATCAAGTTTTGACACTCAGAAAAATTCCAGCATAAACCTGATCGAAACTATGTACTCGAAACTACATAGTCCAACACTTAGAAATTTTCTTAAACAATCCTTGTCGAAACAATTAGTTTCGGGTGAAGAAATCTCAATCGAAACAAACCGTTTCGGTTAACACTTAGAAAAATTTCATAAACAAGTCATCGAAACTATATAGTTTCGGGCAAAGAGACTTGATCACATTTTTAAGACTTGGGTATGTTTGGGTATTGAAACTATTAGTTTCGATTGAAAACCTATTTAAATTTTGAAAACTCCTTTTAAAAGAGAAACACCCTTTTTTATCAAAACTACTAGTTTCGATGCCCAAAACCCTGAACAGATAGATGATTCCAAAGACACAGAAAATAACATTAGCACTTATAAACAGACTCAAATCATTAAGAAATAGACCTTGAACAAATTTATATACACATCAAAAACTAATCAAAAAGATCAGAAACTAGATAAAAGGATGAGAAATAAGAGCCTGAGTGTTGAAACTCCTTCTTATCGATGAAGTGAAATCAAATCTGCAAATATATACAATAGATAGGTGAGATATCAACTATGGCGAGACAATAATCAATAATTTATCACAGAGTGACCAAAACTATGAAGATTCAGTCATAAAAACCCTCAGATTTCAAACCCTAGGTCTGTATTTTGTAAAATCTCACACATACAAACCGGAATCAGTACCTGATGAAGACGACGATGGAGGATCAGGTTATTAACGCTGATTTTGAAACTTAGACCGAAGGATTTCGAGAGCTTTTGTGTGCGAAAATGGAGGTGTAACAGGTTCGGAAGAGTGCAAGTGAAGCTTGACAAGGAAGAAACCTTGATTATGAAGACATTTAATTTTCTCATGATACAAAAGACATTTTTGCCCCAGGCCAAAGAAGTTTCGTGTGATTTGGTAGTTTCGGGTGACAAATAAGTTTCGGGTGACTTGATTGTTTTGGTTGACTTAGGAAGTTTCGGGCGACTGGGGAAGTTTCGATGCCATCATAACAGATAAAAGTAAAACTCAAATATTTACAACTTTAAGAACAGTTTAAAAATAAAATGAAACTATACACAGATTATATACACTTATCTTTTGAAAAAGATCCAACATGAGATCAGATCTGGTCAGTCTCTTGAAACACTTCCTTTTGCAATCAACTATTGTGAGTCCCTGAAGATAGCTGATATTTGTGCAAAGTAAACCCAAACATTTGTTTGTACATAGATTTTCATGTGATTATAAGGTACCATTTAAGCATGATACAAGGTGTACCCCACATATTGAAATAAAATGGTTTTGAAAACCTATAAATCCTTAAGAAATATCCATATTCATCATATCATCCCTTCCTAATTAACCAAGGTACCAACTTAGTAAGTCATAAATACCTCCAAAACACAAATAAGAAATCCAAGTGGATTGGAAGATTTAAAAATGAAAAATATCCAAGTAGATATTAAAAAGGTACGAGCATTCTAGATCTTTGCATAAGCAAAACAGAAGAAGTCGTAAAATTATCCAAGCGGATAGGAAAAGGTTGAACAGCCGAGATCTTTGCGTAAGCAAAACAGACAGGGTCAAATCATCCAAGTGGATGGGAAAAAGATGAACACCCGAGATCTTTGCGTAAGCAAAACATACGGGGTCAATGGCGGTAACTTTCGTTACTTTGACGGTCACCTGATGTATGAATAGGAATGCAACACGTAGGACTGTATCTGATTGAATTGGTTTTCATAATAGATATAATGGGTTAGATGTTTCAATAATGGGTTCAAACACACAAGTATGAGATAAGATTTAGGTTTTCACACTACTTACAAGTTTTAACCATATGTCGGCCCTACCAGCTATACCTCAGTAAACACCATCACTTTTGATCCATTCCATGTTCAAGAGATGTGATCAGACACTATCATTTCTCAAAGGTCAGATACAATTTTCCTGAAACACAGAATTTGATACTTGAGATTTAGAATATACAGAACTATGTTCAAGCATAACTATGCAGCTCTTTTCGTTTTCTTTTCCTTTTTCTTTTTCAATTCTTTTCTATTTGACATAGAGATTCCAATTTCTCCCCAAAAGATTTTCTTGTAACAAAGAATAACTATACAAAAATGTAAAATCTTTTTGGTAATTTTCTTGAATATTAAGCATAAACTAAAAACGAACTAATATGCACAAAGATTACTGAAAGTTGATCATGCCAAGCATTTCCACCAGTTGTGTAAATCTGGTAGTGTCAAAAGCTTTTGTGAATATGTCGGCGGTTTACTTGTCGGTTTTAACCTCAACAATTTTGATATGCTTATTTTCAACACAATCACGGATAAAATGATGTTTGATCTTAATGTGTTTGGTTTTGGAATGCTGAACTGTGTTTTTTGTGATATGGGGAACGACTGTGTTGTCACAAAGGATCGGTGCCTCATGGAATGTGATCCCATAGTCGAGCATTTGATGGTGTATCCATCTGAATTGGGAACAACAAAGGGTTGTGGCTATGTATTCGGCTTCGGCTGTGTATTGGGAAACAGTGGTCTGTTTCTTACATTGCTAAGAGACAAGGCGGTTGCCAAGGAATTGATAACCCCCAGAAGTGGATTTGCGGTCCAAGCTGCATCCCCTGTAGTCTGAATCTAAATAAGCCACAAGATCAAACAAGTTATTTTTAGGATACCAAAGACCCAGTTTTGGTTTATACTTCAAATATCTTAAAATACGTTTGACTGCAACTAAATGAGAGAGTTTAGGATTAGCCTGAAAGCGTGCACACAAGCACACTGCAAACATGATGTCGGGTCTGCTGGCAGTGAGATACATGAGAGATCCTATCATGGAACGATAGAGGTGTTGATCAATGCTTTCGCCATCAAAATTGGGAGACAGACAATGCCGAACTTCTACAGGAGTTTTGAAAGGATGGGACTCAGTCATTTTGAACTTGGTCAGAATGTCTTTGACATATTTCTCCTGATGAATAAGAATTCCTGACTCCGACTAATCAACTTGCAATCCTAAAAAGAACTTCATCTCTCCCATAGAGCTTATTTCAAACTTAGAATGCATCACTTCTTCGAACTCTTTACACAGACGAGGATTTGTGGAACCAAAGATGATATCATCAACATAAATCTGCACCACTATTGTATCCTCGCCATTTTTCCGTTTAAACAAAATTTGGTCAATTGCTCCTCACGTGAAACCATTATTAAGGAGATGCTTAGATAACGTCTCACACCACGCACGAGGTGCTTGATGAAGACCGTAAAATGCCTTGTCTAATTTATAGACACGGTCTGGAAAGTTTGGATCAATGAAACCCGGTGGCAGATTGACATAAACTTCTTCTTGAACCTTTCCATACAGAAATGCGCTTTTGACATCCATTTGATGAACTGTGATGTCCATATAGGCTGCATAGGTGAGAAACATTCTGATGGCATCCAAGCAAGTCACTGGTGACTTCCTCAAAATCAATCCCTTGTTCTTGATAAAAGCCTTGCACAACCAAACGAGCTTTATTCCGAACCACAATTCCTCCTTCATCCTTTTTGTTACGAGATACCCAACGAGTGTCGATAGGTACTTTGTTCTTGGGAAGGTCCACCAAATTCCACACATTCAGCTTTGAGAATTGATGTAACTCTTCTTGCATTGCTTGCACCCAGCTGTTCTCAAGCAAAGCTGCTTTGATGTTCTTAGGTTCTACTTGAGAAATGAAGCACGAGAACATGCCATCATTCATTTCTTCATAGGCACTACGGGTATGAACATCCACATTGAGCGGACCAATGATGTTGTCCGTGGGATGATTCTTGTGAATTCTCAACTGAGGAATTTCATCTTCTTCCAAGAGCTCGTCCAGATTTGTGATGTTATTGACAAGAGGTTCAGCTGCATCGATAATGGGATCTTCATCAGTTGATTGTGGGGCAACATCCACCATTAGATGATTGTTGTCTTCAACAGTTTCACTTGTTGCACCAGAACCGGAAGATTCCACATTGGATTCAACAGCAGCAGGTTTAGGGATTTCATTATAAATGGATGAGGAAGAACTTGGATCATTTATATTCCCTAGATTGTTCAAAGAAAAATAAGGATTAGCAGCAATTATCATTTGAAATCACAGGAAGATTAAATGACTTAAACAAAGATTCGGCATCATAAAGCCAATCAGGAACGTCCCCAGCGTCCGTATGATTGCTTTCATGCCATTTGATATCAATTGATTCCAGCACCATCCTTCTCATCTTGTTGTAGACACGGAAAGCTCTTTGGTTGGATGAGTATCGCACAAAATTGCATTCATCAGCTTTGGCTTCAAACTTGTTCGGCTAATCCGAAGAATTCAACATCGTGCAAACACACCCAAATTTTCTGAAGAAATCAATAACCGGCTTTCGCTTGTACATGATCTCAAAAGGTGTCTTGTTGCAACTTTTGGTGATGAGAACTAGATTTTGCACAAAACATGAAGTGTTACCTGCCTTGGCCCAAAAAGTGACAGGAAGCTTGGAATCAACAATCATAGTTCGTGCAGCTTCTATCAATGTCCGATTTCTTCTTTCAGCTACACCATTCTGTTGGGGAGTACGCGATGCACTGAATTGCCGAGAAATTCCTTTGCTTTCACAGAAAGAATCAAGAGTGGCATTCTTAAATTCTGTTCCATGATCGCTGTGAATAATCTTTACACTCAGATTGAAGAGGTTCTCAATTTGAAGCAGATACGTCTTCAGGATCTCTGGTGTCTCATCTTTCTTGGCCAGGTAGAACACCCAAGTAAACCATGAGAAGTCATCGGTTACCACCAAGAAATAGGATTTTCGTCCAAGACTCATGACACTCACAGGACCAAAGAGATCCATGTGAAACAATTGAAGAGGGGAATCAATGGAATTTGTGGTTTTGGGCTTATGAGTGGATTTGTGTTGTTTTCCCTTGGAACAAGAGATACAGAGAAATGTTTAAGAGGCAAAGGGGTGATAATGTTTCCTCTAACCAGAAGGTTCATAGTTTTGAATTAACGTTTCCCAACCTCTTGTGCCATAGAAATGATTCAACTTCAGAAGCCTTTGAAAGAAAGCATGATTCAATTCCAGAAGGATTGTTCATATCCAAGATGTAAGTGTTGAATTGTAACATTTCTGATTTTCATTATCTGTATTTCAATGCAATGTAATACATTTAAAACCCAATTTTAATACACTGATTTGTTCTATTCGTACCAACAATTAAATACTATGTTTCAATGCAAATCCGCAAATTTTACGCGAGTATATCCTATTAAATTCTATATAAGTTCATATTTATACAAATTTATCAAAACTGAAATTTACAAGGACTGACTTTATAAAGAAACCCTAATAGGCACGGTCACGCCTCGTTCTGGCACGGTAGCGCGCCTTGCTTTGGAACGGTCGCGCCAGGTGCCTTGGCACAGTCGCGCCTCATATGGGCACGGTCGTGCCTCTCGTCAGTTGAAACGTAAATGCAGCCTTTAATCACAGGGACGTTCGAATTCGTAACCATTACACACGTTAATACTATTAACGAGCACAATTAAGTTTTCAATCACCGAAATTACAACAAGTAAATCCAATTAAATCGATTCGTCTCAAAAAACATCAAACCCTTTCATGAGACCCACAATTCCTCCATTTTGATTGCAATCCTCCCAAGCAAACACATTATCGATCCTCTCTGAAGCTCCCGAAAACATCGAAGCAGTCGGAATTGCAGCAGAAGACATCGGAGATCAAACCCGTTGTCGCCAAAACTCACCTCTACCGTACGCTATCGATTCATCGTCTTATTAGGTAATTGAAACCTCCTACACTTTCGTTTTAGTCCATAGATCAAAAGCCCCAACTTAATTTGGGCTTACAATAGCCAATTTAACACGAACCCGAATCTAGGTTTCATTCTAAAATGGGTTAATCGAATACTACTTTAGAGATGTTTTAAATACAATTAATCTATACAAAAAGACTCGTAATAACCTAATGGGTGAAAGCCCTATGATTTCTAACACTGTTATCATAAGAAATAGTCAATTCGTTCCTGTTTTGGAACAGACACAGTCGCGCTAATCAATTAGCGCGGTCGTGCTTCATGAGACACGGTCGTTCCCATACCAGCGCGGTCGTGCCTCACGCACTCAGACCTGGTCATGCCCCTTGGCTAGACTTGGTCATGCCTCAAAACCCTAGACACGGTCGTGCCTTGCCCAGACACGGTCATGCCTAGTGAACAGCTTTGTTATGCCTTCTGTTTGATCAACACGGTCACGCCCTGACTAGCATGGTCGCGCCCGTGGTCCTAGCACGATCATGCCTTGTCCCAAGCACGGTCGTGTGTGTGAGAAAATCTTGACAAAATACTAAAGTTTATATTTTAAAGTCAATAAGCATTCCAAATGAATTTTTAAATAAAAATAACTGATTTTATAAAGATTTCTATTAACCTTACTTGAAAAAATCAAATGCCTATTCCTAAAATAAATAGAAGTTATACATTTAATCTACAAAATTATATTTACACATATTTATAAAAAATAGATTAACAAAAGTTAATTATTAAATTATAATTAATATAAAACACCCGATACATTTTTATAACTAAAAGACTAGGTTACATATTTTATAAATAAATAAATAAATAAGGTAAAAATTATTTATTTAATTTATATTTAAGAATTATTTATTTAAGTTATACTTAATTACCCTAATACCAACATTATTTTTATAACTAAATAAATAAATAATAATTTTGTAATTTATTTATTTAGTTATTCAAACTCAAACTTTGATCAAAATGTTTTAAAAATATTCATTTCAAACCTTCCATTTTATGCAATATCTTCCAAGAACAAACCACTAACTTTATACACACGTCTAATTCAACCCTAGACTTAGACATAGACTATTGTGCACATTATTAATTCAATACATATTACACTCTAGGTTAACGTTGTGCATTACAAGGATCTCGTTACTATCTAGTCTCTCGTGTTAGCTACGCCTCTTGAATCAAGTGAGTATTACATAGCCCCTTTTACTCTTTTACACTTTTTGGGGTGGAACATGAACACTATACAAACTATTGCTTACATTTACACAAACTACACAAATACAAATCCTCTTTACATTCATGTGTTCAATTTGAGCTTTATGCCTAAGTGCAAGGTGTGCTAACTTTTGTGTGCAATTTATGTGCAATCATTAACTATTCATGCCAACGGTAAACAATGATAGATCTATTGAGTCTGACAAACCCACCCAGATTGGGGTGATTGTTACCGACAACACAATTTTGCATGCTAGTTACAAAGGTTTGATTGTACTTGGTTACACAATAGCTGCTCTCCATAAATGCCTTATTTTATCATGCTATGCAAGGATTTGTTTATTTACAATCTATATGCTATCTATGTACAAACCTGTGTATGCTCACCAACTTTTTAGTTGACCTTATTTTATTCATGTTTCAGGTACTAATGTGTGATTTTGCTTAAGACTTGCTACACTTAAGTTTTGGACCTAGATAATTTTAAATAAAGGATTATGTATTTCATTTTATGTACTTGGTTTGATTTGGTTTTATCTTGAATACTTGAAATGAATTTGAATGATTATTATATTTCAATTTAGTCAACCTTGTGCTCATGAACAGTCTACATGTCTCGCCCTGACGTTTCCGCCGTCGGTTGGGGTGTGACATGAATCTTTTGGGAGCACGCATGATAATGAGTTCTTCTGCAATGACCACTCCAGGCTTTAGAATTCGACATTCTCTTGAATTGAACAAGGCACAAAAGTCTTTGTCACAGATCTGACAAACGCTCATCAGATTGTACTTCAATTGAGGAATGTTGGAACTAGTAATCCATAGAAATCAATTATATGCTAAAAATGTATAAATTTAGAGTTTTCGGTCGAAAAGTGTTTTCGGCCGAAAACACTTTTCGATCAAGAGTTTTCGATCGAATTTTGTTTAGTATAAATATGTTGTCTTTTGTATTTTGTAGCAAGATTTCACACTTATATCTTTTGATTAGAATTGTTCTAGTGAAATCATACAGTTGTAGTTTGTTGATTCAAAGTGTAATTACAAAAGTTTATCAATGGAGATTATCAGTTTGATTATGCATGTTATGGTGATGATGTTTCTCAACATAGTTCGTGTTTGATTTGATCATCTAGTGGATTAGTTGATTTCTGGAGTGTTTCCGCCATTCCAGATGTTGTTTGAGAAGATTAGGCTTGAATATCAACAGATCAGAAGGGATCACAAGTGGTATCAGAGCTATTGGTTAAAGCTCTTGGTATTATAGAAGTTTTTTCATCAAATTCGATCAAATTAGAATGATTTTTTATGCCATTGTTGTATTTTTTAAGCTAAAAGTAATGGAGATGAAGTCTACAATAGGTTTGAAGGCTTGATTTTGGATTCGGATCATTGAAGAGAGTTTTTGGTCGATTCAAGTGTTCATCATAAAAATTGCCCGAAAAGTCAGCTTGAAGGAGTTGAAATCTTCTTTTCAACCGAAAAGTGTGCAGTTTTCGATCGAAAAGTATTGCCCAAAATCTTAAAGGATCAAAATCTCCTGTGTTCAAAATCTAATCTTTTCGACCGAAAAGTATTGACCGAAAAGGGTTTTCGATCAAATAGTTTTTCGACCAAAAAGTTATGAGTTGGAAGTTTTTCAGATTTCGACTAAGTGTTAAAAGTACAAGTGTAAGTTGGTTGGAAAGGTTTACGATACTAAGAGGATTGTGGGAAAGTCACCACCGATGCTGAAGTCAATCTCAGAGTTTTCCAACTGGAAAATTATGATGAAAGCATATTTCAAGTTTACTGAGCACACTTTACGAGAGTCAATTGTAAAGGGTCCTCACATACCGAAGTCTGCAAATGCTGATGGATCAGTCCCTATTGCAGATCCTGATTTGTATTCAAAGGAAGACAAGAAGCTGATTGAGTGAAATAACAGAGCTTTGGGATCTATTATCTTGGCACTTCTGACTGAATTGTATCTGAATTTTGAGCAGCAGGAGACAGCTCAATGACTGTGGAATGCATTATGTTTGAGGTTTGAAGGAAATGCAACACTTCAAGAAAGCAGAACTGATCTTTTATTGAAGCAGTATAACATGTTCAGTTATAAGAAGAATGAGACTCTTAGCGAACAAGTTACGAGGTTCACAACTATGATTAACAGGCTATGAAAGATGGGAGTAAAGTTTGAAGAATATGATTTGGGAAAGAAACTGTTGGATTCTCTACCGGATTGTTGGAGAATACCTTGTACGCTGATAAAGAATACAACTCCAGATCTGAAGAACAAATCACTTGATGATATAATCTGCCTACTTGAGTCATATGAGCTAGATGCAAAGAAAAGGGAGTTAAACAATCAAGATAAGAAAAATGTTTCAGGTTCAGCTAATGCAACTTTGTTTTCGGGAAGTAGTGATGGAAGCAGTGGGTCAAAGTCTGAAAAGAATAAGGGTTGTTTTGAACATTCTTCTGGAGAGAAGGTTAAGACTTCTGGTCCGATTCCTGAAGATCAGATTGCCTTGTTTGGAGCTTTTATGAGCAGTTATGATGCGTTTGTAACTGGAAAGCTTCAACCTGTTGTGCATGATGTCGAGGACCTTGTACAAATAAATCATGATGATTTAGAGTACATAGATTTACAATGGCGGATGGCCATGATTGCTGTGAGGGCCAAAAAGTATCTTCAAAAGGTCGGAAAAGATAAACTTCAGTTTGGAAAGAAATTTGATTTTGACAAAGCAAAGCTCAGATGCTACAACTGCCAACAACTTGGACACTTTGCTCGATAATGCACAAAAGACAAGAAAAAAAGTTGAAGGTAATGGTCTGAAGCTTGTGGAAATGATAGAGGTGGATGAAAAGTCGAAGACAACTCCAACTGCTCTAGTGTCAAAGCTATGATGAAATTGAAGATGCTGAAGGTGATTTTGATAAGGCCCTGATGGCTGAGATTGATGTCTCAAAGAAAACAGCTGAAGTTGCCAGTGTTTGTGCACTCAAAACTTATGATAAGGATAAGGGCAAAGCTGTTGCTGATCTGATGAGATTTCGTCTGAGAGTGAGGTAAATTCTGACAATGAAGTTGATATTTGCTCCTCTGTTTGTACAGATAAAATGAGGAATTATCATGCAACAAATACTTTCTTACTTGCTGAGAATGATGAACTGAAGAGGGTAAATAAAGAATTAAAACAAAATGAGGTTACATTTACAAGAAAAATCAAAGCACTTTTGAAAGATAATGTCACTTTTAAAGAATATCTTGATAAAAAGGATGTATTAATAAAAGATCTTTCAGAAAAACTCATTGCATCAGAAACAGAGTTAATAAACGAACGGGTAATTGTTGCAAAGTGAAAAATGCAACAAAATGTGTTTGATGAGTGTGTTAGTAAACAAAGAACTGTTTATATCAAAGATGGTTTAGGTTATAACAAAGTGCCTCATCCTGATAATTTTGTGCATTTTCCTGAACCGGATGAATCAAATGAGTTGATAAATGCGAGTGATTCTAACTTTCATAACATATATTGTAGGATCGTGAAAGTACAAGATGGTTCTGTTCTTAGTTGAAATTGGCGGAAACAATAACAACTACACAAGTATAATCAAGTAAACAGAAAGAATACTTTTAAGAACACTGTTGTATTAAGCTTTTGCAAATAAACGATTACAAATGAAACTCAATCAAAAAGCACACTTACAATGAAGTGTTTACACAGTATTTATACTCACTTAGAGTCAAGACAGACCCTTGATTCTAAGGATCAGATCTAACACAGACCGTTGATCTTTTGTATATAGCTAACTATTACACGTTTAGTCTAAAACTAGTTAACTTTATTGAAGCGTCTTCTTTATGCATTATTGCTTGCATGCTTGGAGAAGAGCATTGTTGTCTTTCATTGGTTGTGCCATTGAGGTTCCTTCTGCTTTGAGTGTGTCAGTTGCTTTTGCAGAAAGTTGTCAGTGACGCTTGGCATGGATAGTCAGCTGCAATGATTTGTATTCAAGGCACACGGCTGTCAGCAGCAAAGATGAGGATCAGCAGCAAGATGTGACCATCCAAAGCTGCTAATGATTTACCTGTCAGCAGCATCAAGTGTTGATGCTGCTGAGAAGCCTATCCGCAGCAACTTTGGTCTTCAGCAGATAAGGCTATCCGCAACAGATTTGTTCTTCAGTAGGAGAACAAGTATCCGCAGCAGTTAAGCTTGTCTGCAGTTGTTTGTTGGTCAGCAGCAAACTCTGAGATCAGCAGCAATTGTACTTAGAGAATTTTGTAGCCATCAGTCTTTATTTCTACAAACTCCCCCTAGACTGATGCTAGTTGCTGAAGCTTTTGCATATCTCTGACTATCCTTTCAACCTAATATACTCTCTGATCCATGCTGGGATTGTTAAGAGGAAGCTCAGATAGAGTCTTGATGTGTTTGCTTGCCATTTTGAAGATAGCTTTGCTTGAACACCTCATCTTCTGTCCTTTAACATCTGTCAGAGTGAATTCATTCTTCTCAGCATTGTAGGACCAGCTGATGAATGGAGAGTGGGATTGAAGAGGTTTGGCATCAATGATTTCATTTTTGCTGGGGTTGAAGTAATGTCTGATTGCCAGCAATAGATGTCTCCCACCTTCATTCTCAGGCTCAGAGGATTCACCCAACTCCATCATTCTTCTTAGATCAGAATCTGGAAGCTGCAGTACCTCATCAACAGATATATAGATTGTTCTTTTAGGTTCTGTCCTCCCCCTAAACACTTCAAACCATTGGTCTTGAGGGCTGTATGACCATCTGATTATTTCTCTTGAGTCTTTTGGTTTGGAAGTGGGTTTGTTTTTCTTTTTTGGAAGTTGTTGATGAGTAGGAGATGGGTGTGAGGATTTGGATTTTAAGGGAGGAGAGGAGGGAGGTCTAGGAAGGAGAGTGGAAGGTTGTTGGATTGAGGAAGTGTTGGGTGAGAGAGAAGGCTTGGGTTTCTTTGATTTCCTTTCTTCTTCTTGAATGTTTACCCTTTTCTTGGAGCCTTTCTTCTCCAATCTTTCTTCCTCATCCTTCTTGACATTGAAATAGAGGGCTTGCAGGTTCATGAAATTCATGGGACCTAGCCTCTTTCCACTCTCTCCTCTAGCCTTAAGGAAGTCAATCATAATCTTCCTTTCTTCATGGGTCCTTTTATTAAAGGCAATGGTCTTTTTGGACTTTTGTTTGGCTTTTTCTTCTTCTTCAGCCTTCTTCTTCTTTGCCAATTGACCCTGCTGACCCATGAAGGCTCTGTAAATCTCTTTGTTTGATAGTTTCTCAAGGTAGTCTGCATCCTCACCTTGAGAAACTAGAGCCTTTACCCACTCCTCTCTCATTTCTTTGGCTAGTTCAGAATCAGTTATTCTGAACTTAGCCTCTTCCTTCTTCTTCTTCTCTAGTTCTTCTTCTTCCTTGTCAAATTTTTCCTACAGTTGAAGAGCAAGAGCTTCATCTTCTTCAATCTGATAAACTGCAGGAATCTTTACTTTGAGCTCATCCAGCTGTTTTGCATACATCTGGATTTGTTGTTCTCTGAGGAGAATGGCTGTGAGTCTATCTTGAGCTTTCTTTGTTTCAGCCATCTCCTCTTCTTCTCTTCTTCTTCTTCTTTCTTCTTTCTCTTCCTTTTCTCTTTGCAATCTCTCTTCTTCTTCTTTGGTCATAATTCCCTTTCCCTTATCTTTGTTGGATGCCTCTGCTTTGGCTTCACTGATCACAACAGCAGATGATGGTGCTACTGTTGGAATCTCAGCTTCAGCTTCATTGGTAATTTGGGGAATGGATAAGGTAGGGGAACTGACTTCATCTTCTTCCCATTCCATACCTGTCACATCCTTCCATGCCTCTTTCATCTTTTACTCTTCTCTTCTTTTTGATTCTTCTTCTGTGTTTAGTCTGACTGTTGGAGAAGAGAGAAAGAATAGGTCTGAGTCAGATCCAGATTCCTCCTTGTGCAAAGAAGCCTTGATGATCTTGATCATTTCTTGACTTTCTAAGGAGTTGACATTGAAGATGAGTGATCTGAGATCAAAGACCTTGTGCAGGAAGGCTGAAGGTAGGAGCAAGATCTCCTTGATGTAAAGTCATGGGAGTCAGTGCTTGTCCATCCTTGCACTTCGACATCCCTGACCATTCTATTGTACATGAATCTTCTCCAGCACAGAACTTCTTCTTTTGTGAGAAGACTGCTCCTTATTATTTCAAGTCTTCTAGGAGACAGTCTTCTTTCTGCTGCCGTTGAAGATTCAGGATAGGCTACCCTTTTTGCTGCTTGTATTTGTCTTTGAAAGTTGGGCAGGTTATCCTCCATCAAGTCATAGAACCTGCCAATGGCAAGTTCTGCTGAGAGGTCCGTTGAGTTGTTGATGCATTGTAGATGGTATAGGTGAAGGACTTGGATGTTGTTGAGAAAGTCCCAGTTTAGCTCTTCTACTCCGCCAAACTCCCAACCAATCCAGAACCTCTCAGACTTTCCATCATACCCCCAAGCTAGTATTGTATCAAACTCTAGCTGTGTTGAAGTCAGTGGAAATTGGGGGGCAGTGGAGTGACTTATGATGGTTGCTGCTTTAGGGTTGCTGCTGAAAGATGTATATGTTTGTTCTGTGTCTTCGGCATCATTCATCATCTCATCAACAGCCCTGACGACTAACTTCCAGTCTTCAGATGTCTCTTCTTCTTCGTTATCTGAAGCTGGCAAGTCATGAACCTGTACAAAAAGCTGGCTTGAAAAGTGTGCTTTGAAATACAGCCTGCTCTTGAATCCAGTCGTCAAGACTGTCTGAGTCTTCCTCCATTGGGACTATCTCCCCCTTTTTAATTGCATCAGTGGGTGCCCACTGATACAATGGAGGGAGTAGGTACAGTTGGGCATTGATGGGCTTCATGCATAGAGACTTGTGGTCTTAGTTTGGACACTTTAGCCTCTAGCATAGCCACCATGGCCGTCAATTCCAAGTTATGAAGTTTCAGTCTGTCCTCATCCACAGTTGTGGAATCCTTGGATCCAGATGGGTCCTTAGGCCTAGCCTCTTCATCCCCATCACCCATGGTTTCTTGGCACCTAGGATTCCTCTCAGTGAGGGGAGTTTCCAAGGAAGCATCCTCACTTTGAGTTGCCATGGTTGAGGTCTTAGCAATGTTGTCACTGTCCTCCTGGTCATTTGATGGACCAGCAGTAGTGACAGCCTCTTCCACATCCACTCTTTCATAACTCCTAGAGTGGACCTTCAGGGTAGAAGAACTTGGGTTGGGTGTGTTGGAAGCAAGATCAATCAGTACCTCCGAGATAGTGGTAGTTGGAGAAGGTACATCATCTTGATCAGGTTCCTCAACACTTAAGTTCAGAAGAGAAAGGAAAGGCTCAGGGGGCTGTTTTATAAATCCGGGAAGTGATCCTGATCCTAATAGAGAGACATCCAAAGGAGTCTCCTTAATAATGTGGCTGTCCCTTATGATATTCTCACTAGAATGTTGTGATTCTGAGTGAGGGCTGTTAGGTTGGGTTTGGGCCTTGGAGGCAAGAGAAGAAGGAGTTCTCTTGACCCTTTTACTAGTATATGTCGTTGCAACCGGGGCCCTGTGTTCCGGTTGAACGATAACATCCAAAAGAGGTGTAAGTAATTTTTGTGCCTGTGCATCCTTATTAGTATGCACAGGGGTTTGAATGGTGGAAGCAGATTGTTGTTCAGGATGTGAAGTGGAGGGTGTGGGGTCAGTATCAGCTGGGATTGCTGAACTGTCACCCGGGGTACTCTGTATGTTTAGCATTGTAGATAACAATGGAACATTGACCCCTGAGAACTTTTTGGAAACAGTTCTCATGCTTTGAAAAATATTATTTTTATGTCCCAACATGATGTAGATTCTTGCAGGTTTTGAAAGTTCTTTTAGTTCTTGATTGAAAACTTCCTGCAAGAATCTTGGGTATATAAAAAATTGTTGCTTTGCACCCTCTTGAAGGTTATATCTCAAACCCTCAAAGATGAGGTGTGCAAAGTTGAAGCCTTGGTTAGTGACCATACCATGGAAGGCGGAGGCAAGTGCGGAGCTCACCTGATGCCATCCACTCCTCTTCTGGGATATGCACTGGAGAAGAGTGTGGCAAAGATACTTCCATGGAGGGCCCATCAGCGCCTTCTCGATCGTATACTCGGTTTGATTTCCAGTGTATCCAATGGATACAAAGGTCCTCATGTATTCGTCCTTCGAGTATGAGATGGCTGCTCCCTCATCTTGAAGCTTAAGATGTTTTCTTAGTGCGGCTTCCAAGATGGTGATATCTTTGCCGTCTACTTTGGCTTTAATTTGGGGAATCACCTGTTCGGTTGAGTAGACGGCGGTACTCCAAAAATCCTCCATATGAGGGATATACATGGTAGGGTTGGTTGTGAGGGCAAAGTAGATTTTTGATCGACATAAGAAGTCGATCATATCATTAAATCCTTCGGATTTCTTTCCTTTGGTAAGATATGTTGTAAGGTTGTGGTATGGGGAGAACTTATCATCAGGGTTATTGACGTCTGCCATTGTTGTTTGATTCGGAGGGACGGTTAGAATATGGGAGGTTTTGAATGTTTTAAAGATGAAGGGCTTGAATATGGTGGGGACTTGAGAGAAAGTGATGTGGGTTTAGGGTGAAATTGACGGTGAAGAGGTGGTAAGGAAATTTGATTTGTTCTTATAACGACAGAAGAGGGAAAAAGCAAAATGACTTGTACAGTACAACCCAATTTACTTTTCATTGTTACAGCTGTAATACACCGAGGCAGTCATGGTAAAGAATGACGTTAATTTTTACAGCGGGTAAAAGTTAATTTGGACTTAAATTTACCCATCAGCATCAAACTTGGTTGCTGTGGATGAATAAGCATGTCCGCTGCAACCTTGGTTGCTGCGGAAGGTTAAGTCTGTCAGCAGCATACTTATCTGATGCTGATGGATTTAATAATCCGCAGCAAGGATGTTGATGCTGACAGTCTTAAAGAAATCCGCAGGAAACCTGTTCCTGCTGATAACTTAAAGCAGTCAGCTGCAAATCTTTTGCTGCTGAAGATTAAATCTGTCAGCAGTTAACTCATCTGCTACTGATATATAACTTTTATTTACAACAAAGGACATACACATTTACAACAAAGGATAGACGCATTCAACTGAACCAATGATGATGCTTGGTTGTTTCTTTGCCTTCCATTGTTGAGTTGGTGGTTTTCCAGCTCTCTTTGCTTTTTCAGCAGCAGAAGCTGCATCTGAGGACTTTGACTTATCAACAGCAGATTTTGTTGTTGCTGATGGTTTTACTTGAGCAGCTGCAGACTTTGTTGCTGCTGAAGGCTTTCCTTTTGGTTCAGCAGCAGTTTTGCCTATCCTTCTTCACCTTACTGATAGGCTTTTGTATAATTGGGGTTGGAAAAAGAATCTGATTGAAAGGATTAAACTTACAATTTGCAGCAAAGTGGTCTGATTCACCACAGATGATGCAAGATTGTTGAGGTTTTGACAACTGCTCCCTTGGTGGAGAAAGAGAGTTTCTGAATTGAGTTGTCTTGGCTTCAAACCTTCTTACCTGTTTGTTCTTCTTTGTCTTCTCAAAAGCATGTTGCTTGAGGTTTCTTTGCTGCTGAAGGTAGTAGAAGTAGGTGCTGGCAGTGTGGTTGTATTTTCCACAGACAAAGCATGATTTGGCTAGTTTGTCTCTTGAAAGGTAAACATAGTCCTTTCTTTTGAATAGGTCTTTAAAGTTCCATGGTTGAGCTTTGTTATGCTCAAAGGTGGCTTCTTCCAATGCCTTTTGAACATGTGAAACTCTTTCTCCAGGCGCATGACATATGTCAAACACCTTTCTCTGAGGCTTTGAGGTTGAAGACTGCCCCTTTTCAACATTTAGCTTTCTTCCTTCTGGAGGATAACTAATTGTAACATTTCTGATTTTTAGTATTCATATTTCAATTCAATGTAATGAAATTTCAAGTTCTATACTCGTGCAATGTCTCAATATTTTTCCCGCGGTAAATAAAATGCAATGATTCTATACAAGTTCGCAAGTTTTACTCGATTATATGCACATAAACGCTATACAAGTAACTATATATTTCAAATTTATAAAACCTGAAAAGTCAAGGACTAAAGTTGAAAATTTATCAAGAAACCCTAGTTAGCACGGTCGTGGTTCGTTCTAGCACGGTCGCGCCAAGTGCCTCGGCACGATCGCGCGGCTGGTCCTGGAACGATCGCGCCCGGTTCCTAAGCACGGTCGCGCCAATCTTGGCACGGTCGCGCCTGCGAAACAGTCGAAACGTAAATGTGATTTCAAAACGCTCAATCGTTCGAATTTCAAATCCGATTACGTTTCTTTTCCTTTAACGCGAGTTATACCATTTTCAATTACTCAACGCCTCAGTTTTTCTCCATCAATCTCGAATTCTCTCTCAAGCAATTCAAACAAAACTCGAGTCTTCCTCCTGGAACCCAAATTCTCCCGATCAAGAAAGGATTTATCATCTCCCGGCTCTCTCCAAGACTCTGGACTCTCTGGCCTAGCCGGAATCGCAGTCGAAGTCACCGGAAACCTTTACCTCCGTCGCCGGAACTCATCTCTGCCGTTCTTCATCAATTTGTTACGTTTCAGGGTAAGTATACTCTCCATCTCACTCATTTCAGTAACATTATCAAAAGCCCTCATTCAATTTGGGCTTCCATTATAGAATTCGATCAGAATCAGAAATCATATTTTAATAAAAATGATTTAATCGAACCCATGCTTAAACTCGATTTCCATACAATTAAGTTATATGAAAAGACTCTTAATAACCCATTAATCAAAAGCCCTAACAATTCCTGTGTTCAAAATACAAGAAACTCTCGATTCGTGTCTGATTTGGAATAGACACGGTCGCGCTAATCATCTAGCGCGGCCGTGCCTCGTTTAGCGCGGTCGTGTCGACTAGCAGCGCGGTCGTGTCATCCGTCCAGACCTTGTCATGCCCTTTGGGCTAGTCTCTGTTGTGTCTAAAAATCATAGACGCGACCGTGCCGGGCTAAGGCACGGTCGTGCCTGATGACTTGTCTAGATTGTGCTCCTGATTGATCAACCCGGTCGCGCCCCGACTAGCGCGGTCGCGCCCGTGGCTTGAGCACGATCGTGCCCTTCCGAGGCACGGTCGTGCTAGACTCAGAATTTTTAACAGAATTATAATTTTTATATTTTAATCAGTAAATGTTTCAGATTTTATAAAAATATGTTTTCTGTATTTAAAAATAGATTAAAAGTTTAATCTTGGCATAAATGTAATTTATTGAAAAGTTTTAAAAATTAAATTTATATTTATCATCTTACACTTAAATGATATTTTAAATAATT
This sequence comes from Smallanthus sonchifolius, assembly GCA_023525975.1. NCBI lineage: Eukaryota > Viridiplantae > Streptophyta > Magnoliopsida > Asterales > Asteraceae > Smallanthus > Smallanthus sonchifolius. Next base: position 28,160,479 of record CM042043.1, read on the forward strand.
AAGTTACAAAATTTATAAATAATGATGACTTATTTACTTTACATTTTAAATCAAAATCGTTTTATTTATTTATACTTAATTACAATTAATATTGACATTATTTCATAAACTATAGTTATACACTTATTTATTTAATTCAAACCTAATTGAATTGTTTCAAACATATTTTACCTCAAACTTTATATATTTTATTCAATACTTTTTAAATACAAACCAATGGTTTTATATACAAATCCAACTTTCATTTTTAAACTTTATACATCTATGTGATTCAATGCATATTACTATTTAGGTTAAAGTGTGCTTTTCAAGGATCTTTTTGCTATCTATATTCCTTGTTAGCTTCACTTCCATACCAAGTGAGTATTCACAACCCCTTTTACTCTTTTACACTTTTGGGGTGGAACATGAACTCTATACTCATTACACATTACACATTTACATTTACACAAACTACACAAGTGCAAAAAAAATCCTATTTACATACATGTGTGCAAAAATTTGAGCTTTGTGCCCGAGTGCTAGGTGTGTTTAACCTTTGTATGCTCTTATGTGCAATCATTAACTATACAAGCCGACGGTTTTCAATGATGGATCTATTGAGTCTGACAAACCCACCCATGGTACGCGGTGATTGAAACCGACAATACACTTTGTTTTGCATGCTAGTTACAAGGTTTGATTGTACATTTGGTTACACAATAGTTACTCCCCATGAACGCCTTATTTATCATGTCATGTAAAGGATTTGTTTTCAACTATATGCTATCTATATACAACTGTGTTATACTCACCAACTTTTTAGTTGACTTTATTTTATTCATGTTTCAGGCCCCAATATGTGAGATTGATTCAAGACGTGTTCAACATAGGATTTGGACTTAGCAAAATAAATCAAGAATTTTATGAATTGTTTATGTTTCTTGTTTGAATTTGATCTTGTACTTGGATTTATTGTAATGCAAATTTGACTTTAATATATTTCAATTTAGTCAACCATGTGCTATGAACAGTCTTACATGTCCCGCCCCGATGATTCCGCCATCGGTCGGGGTGTGACACTAATTTTGATTTGGTTGAAAGGCATAGGAACCGAAGCAGCTGGTAAAGGAACAGAAGTACTTCTTTGAATGACTTCAACAACAGGCGGTTCTGGTACTTGTACTGGTGATGAGACCTCCTCAGTTTTATTGGACTCTGAGCAAGTTGACTCAGATTCTGACGAGGTAGTGTATTCTTGCACCAGTGGTTCATGTCTTGAAGGATCAACATCTCGGTTGGCCTTTTCAAGATTTGAGAGATTGAAGCTTAGTTCATGGATGGTAACGTAGTCAGCAGGAGGTGCAACGGCTTGATATTGTTCAGCATGATACCCCAGACCAGTTTTTACCTTTTCATGAATTTGAGCATCCAAAAGTCTTTGCAGCTTTTTGGATGCAAATTCATATTTGTCAACATGAACTTTCTGTTCTGCCAATTCTGCTCTGGTAGCTTTTAATCTGGCCAGTAGATCATCAATCTGAGTTTCAAAATTGGTTTGTTCATGTTTTAGTGATGAAATCTCTTTCTTTAGGCAGTTAAGTTTTTCTTTGTAACTGTCGTCAACCTTTTTGAATTCAGATTTCATTTGATGAAACTCTTCATTTTGATCTATGAGGTTTTGATTATGCTTTCTGTAGCCTAAAACCTTATCAATACAGGCTTGGGAACATAGATGTTCATATACCTGAGGCGGTATCTCAGTTGTGTCTGCTAGAGCTTGGTTGTTGGTAGGCAGATCTTCATACTGAAAGCTCCAGTCAAAGTCAGAAGTTCCAACAGCTGCACAAGCTGCAGTTTGAGCTGGAGGAGTAGCTTGTTGCTGTTGTTGTCTAGGTTGGGCTTGGTGAGCTTGTCTTGTTTGATCATCAGCTGGGTTTGCCCTAGGTGCCTTGCATTCTCTAGCAAAGTGACCCAGTAGGTTACAGTTGTAACATCTTAGTTTGCTTTTATCCAAGCCAACTCTGGTGTTGGAGTTGTTACTTGGAATGGGTCTTCCGGCTCTTGAGTAGAACCTTTTTGCTCATATAGAGAGCATGGCATACGAGTGCTGTATGTCCATTTCTTATAAATCATCCGGATGAAAGCATTCCAGATCCTCCTTGATAAATGACATGTTGCTTGAGTTTTCAGAAACAAAAGCAGCAGAGGTTGATGTTTGAGGAGGAGCTTCCAGGAGAAATGGTGAGCTGTTTGTTTGAGAGGTAGGAGTTTGTGGATGGGTGACAATGGGAGGATAGTAGTTGCTTGAACTAGGAACTGAGTGGTCGGAGTGAAGCGCGGATGAGATGCTGGAGGAAGAAGATGCTGATTGATGATTGGAGCTCCTTTCCTTGGCTTGAATCATTTCTAATTCATATGTTTTCAGCATGCCAAAGAGCTCTGTCATCTGGAGAGTTTTTAAATTCTCTGTTCTTCTTATAGACACTGTGTATAGTGTCCAGCAGCTTGGGAGAGATCTGATAAACTTTTTGAGAATATCTTCATTCTCTAGCTTTACTTTGGAGCATTGCAGTTCTCCTACCAGGTAAGTGTACCTATTATACAAAATGGAGAGTGACTCACCTTCCTTCCATACGAAGTTTTCGTATTGCTGCTTCAGGATGTCTCTTTTGTTTTCTTTGACTTCCTCTGAGCCAGCAAACATCTTCTCAAGAGCCTCCCAGAGCTCTTTAGAAGTTTTGTAACTTCTGAAGTTATGAAAAACTTCAATTGGAAGGCACATTTGGATAGCTCCTAGTGCCTTGAGGTCCACCTCCATCTTCTTTATGTCCTCTTCTGAGTACTTGGAGGGCTCCTTTGGAACTGGTGGTCCTCCAAAGTCAGCAGAGGCCACCATGGGAGTGTAGGGTCCATCCCTGAACGATTTCCACATTCCGTACTCCTGATAACAGAAAAAGCTTTCCATGCAATTCTTTCACATGTCGTAGTCTTCCCCAGATACCAATCTTGGTGGTCAGTTCATGCTGTCGATGTCTTCAAATCCATTACTCTGTGCCATCTTTGTTTTTGTGGTGACTTGATGAAAGAGAGGGTTTAGAATAGAACCAGAAGTGATTAAACAAGTGTGAGTTTTGTTTAATCTGAGCCAAAGCTCTGATACCACTTGTAGGATCGTGAAAAATCAAGATGGTTCTGTTCTTAGTTGAAATTGGAGGAAACAATAACAACTACACAATTATAATCGAGTAAACAGAAAGAATACTTTTAAGAACACTGTTGTATTAAGCTTTTGCAAATAAACGATTACAAATGAAACTCAATAAAAAAGCACACTTACAATGAAGTGTTTACACAGTAATTATACTAACTTAGAGTCAAGACAGACCCTTGATTCTAAGGATCAGATCTAACACAGACCGTTGATCTTTTGTATATAGCTAACTATTACACATTTAGTCTAAAACTAGTTAACTTTATTGAAGCGTCTTCTTTATGCATTATTGCTTGCATGCTTAGAGAATAGCATTGTTTTCTTTCATTGGTTGTGCCATTGAGGTTCCTTCTGCTTTGAGTGTGTCAGTTGCTTTTGCAGAAAGTTGTCAATAACGCTTGGCATGGATAGTCAGTTGCAACAATTTGTCTTCAAGGCACACGGCTGTCAGTAGAAAAGATGAGGATCAGCAGCAAGATGTGACCATCCAAAGCTGCTGATGATTTGCCTGTCAGGAGCATCAAGTGTTGATGCTGCTGAGAAGCCTATTCGCAGCAACTTTGGTCTTCAGCAGATAAGGCTATCCGTAGCAAATTTGTTCTTCAGCAGGAGAACAAGTATCCGCAGCAGTTAAGCTTGTCTGCAGTTGTTTGTTGGTCAGCAGCAAACTCTGAGATCAGCAACATTTGTACTTAGAGAATTTTGTAGCCATCAGTCTTTATTTCTACATGTATGTAAGTGCAGATGTAGACATAGGTTGTGTTGATGATAAGGTTGAACTTGATGGAGTTAAGAGTTTCTCTGCCTTTAATAGACAGTGCACTAGAGAATTCAAAAGAGATTGCAAGCAATATCTAGATGTTAATTGTGATCTTAATAGATTTGTTTCTGTTAGTAAAAAATTTGATGTTGATGTAAACAATTGCTCAGATTCTGATAGTTCTTATGTTTCTGCTTGTTCTACTAATGTTTTGTGATGATTCTGATTGTGTGTCTGAAGTGTCATCAACTTCCACTTTCTTTGATAAAGTGGTGCACATAGCTAGAGATTATGTACCGCTTCATAAAGTCTCAAGTCTAGTTGATGATGTTGTCCTAGATGAGTATGGAAACCCATTAATTCAAGAGTATGATTTGTCAAGTGAAAAGGCTAAGAAAAATGAGTTCATAGCACCAGAGAATCATACACTTACCAGTGAGCAAGAGAGTAAGAAAGATGTCAAAGTTAAAACCAATGTACCAACAAATATCCAAAGAAAGTCATGTTGTGTCAAAGGCAAATCCGTTGATGTCAAAGACGAGTTCATTGATGTCAAAGATAAGCCTGTTCATAGCAAAGGATACTTAAAAAAGGTGTTTGTGGGTCAAAGAGTGAAGTAGGCGAGTGTTCAAAGTCAAGGTAAAAGTTAAAGACTAAAAGCTACAATTGCTATGTATGTGGTCAAGTTGGACATTTTGCGAGAAAATGCAAATATAACACAAGTGAGTCAAGGTTAAAAACGGACAAAGAGAGAGTTAAAAGCAAAATCACAAAGCATTTCAGGAAAGCGTCTGAGAACGACAGTGTGTCTGAGTCTGGAATGAAACAACGTTACAGTCGTGCTTACTTGCTTTCTAGAAATTGTCATGATTTATATTCAAATGCTTGTCGTGATTAGGTGTTACCTAAATTTGTGGACACAAGGGTCCCAAACAGTTCAAAATATGTGAAGAAAATTACCTAACCAATCTATTTTGCTAAAGAAAAAATGACAAAGAAATATGGGAAAATTGTTGGTAGTTTTTGGAAAATTATAAATGAACAATCTCCACATATGGTTGGAACAAATTATGATGTAAACTTGAAGGAACAAGTCGTTGTGACTAAGACTGTAAAAGTCAAAGTCAGGCCGGGTCAAAGATGATCTGGGTACCTGTTTCTCATTAAGTTTGTCTTGAATGTGCAGAGTTTAACCGGGAGGACTATTAGTAATGTTTGGCATGTTAATAGTGGTTGCTAAAGACATATGACTGGACAAAGAGAGATTCTGGATAATTTTCTATCTTTTGATGGTGGTTTCGTTGCTTTTGCTGGAGACAAAAAGGGAGGGAAAATTACTGGTCAGGGAACAATGTCAAACGATCTTATTACACTTGAGAAAGTTAATTTCGTGTCTCAGTTGGAGTTTAATCTACTTAGTGTCTCACAAGTGTGCGATAAAGATATAGCAGTTCATTTTACAGCAAAGGAGTGCTTATTCTTAAAGCCTGGACTGGTTATTCTAGAAGATATGATTCTGATGTGTGCTCCAAGAAAAATCAACACATACGTGGTTGATATGAATGATCATAATACAACAGTAAATGTTTCATGTTTGTTATCAAAAGCAACTGGTTCAGAATCTTATTTGTGGCAAAGTCGAATGAGTCATGTGAATTTGAAAAACATGAATAATTTGGTTCATAAAGATTTGGTGCGAGGATTACCAAAGAAAGAATTCACAATTCAAGAGAGTTGTATGTCATGCGCAAAGGGAAAACAACACAAAAAGTCCCATCCGAGAAAAACCATGACGACATTCACTAGACCTTTATTTCTGATTCATATGGATTTATTTGGTCCAGTTCGTGTCAAAAGCATTGCGAAGAAATCATATTGTCTTGTTATCACAGATGACTGTTCAAGATTTTCATGGGTGTTTTTCCTTGCAACAAAGGATGAGACAGCTGAAACAATCATTGAATTTGTCAAAAGGATTGAAAACATCTGTGATAGCAAAGTATCAATCATTCGCAGTGACAATGGAACAGAGTTCAAAAATCAACTGATAAATTCTTTTTGTGTAGAAAAAAGAATAACACATCAGTATAGTGCAGCAAGAACACCACAACACAATGGCGTGGCTGAAAGTATGAACAAAACTTTAATAGAAGCTGCTCACACAATGCTTGTAGATTCAAAGTTGCCAGTTATTTTTTGGGCTGAAGCAGTTAATACGGCATGCTATGTTTTAAACAGAGTTCTTATGGTGAAGCAACATACAAAGACTTCCTATGAACTATTTTTTAAAAGAAATCCGTACATCAAGTTCTTCAGGGCATTTGGTTGCTCTTGTACACTTTTAAACACACAAGATTCATTGACAAAATTTGCAGCTGTTGGTGATGAATGCTACTTTCTGGGATACTCTTCATATCAAAAAGCTTACAGAGTATATAACAAGAGAACCAAAATTGTTCAATTGTCTTATTATGTGGAGTGGCAAGAAATGAATATTCCTCCAGAGCAAAATGGGCCTGACTGGTTCTTTGATGCGGATTTAATTTTCAAGACCTTTGATCAGCAACTTCTAGTGGATTCTGATGGAGCAAGTACTTCGAGTACTGTAACTGATTCTCTTACAAGAAGTAATCAATCTGTTGATAAGTTTATGGTTGGTCCACAGCATGTGATTCTTCAAAATAAAATTTCTGAACATGTTTCTTCATCAACACAAACACAAGAAGATCATGTTGACAATTCAGTTAATAATGTTGATTCTGAAGTACAAGAAATTCCAAATACTAATGATGAACCAGCAGTTAGTGAAGTTCAGTTGTATCCATTAAATGATCAAACTGAGATGTTATTCAGACAAGTTCTTCAAGTGTTGATGATTCAAGTGGTCAATCACCAGATTTGAATGTTTCAAATATGCCAGAATCTTTGCAAGTTGATAATGTTCCAATTCATAGAATTAATTCTGCCCATCCAGTTGAAAATATTATTGGGTCTCTTGAGGATGGAGTTAAAACAAGAAGTCAAGCTGGAAACATCAATGTATGTTTATACTTCTGTTTTTTATCCCAAGAAGAACCCAAAAATGTCACAGTAGCTTTCCAAGATCCAAGTTGCATTAAAGCCATGCAAAAGGAACTTCTTCAGTTCAAAAAGCTTAACGTTTGGCATCTTGTGGATTTGCCTGAAGGAAAATATCCAATTGGAAGAAAATGGGTTTTTTCGAAACAAAAGAGATGATCATGGGATTGTGGTTCGTACCAAAGCACGTCTTGTTGTCCAAGGGTTTTATCAAGAAGAAGGATTGGATTATGATGATGTTTTTGATCCTGTTGCACGTATTGAAGCTATACGTATATTTTTGGCGTATGCTTCCTACACGAAGTTTAAGTTCTACCAAATGGATGTGAAGACGCTTTTCTTTATGGAGTGGTAAAGGAAGAGGTTTATGTAAATCAACCACCTGGCTTTGAAGATCCTGATCATCCATTCCAGCCGTATAAGCTCGATAAGGCATTTTATGGGTTACATTAAGCGCCTCGTGCATGGTATGAAACCTTATCGACACATCTTACATCAAATGGCTTTGCTCGTGGGACAATTGACAAGACTTTGTTTCTGAAGAAATTTGATTCTGATTTGTTAATTGTTCAAGTCTATGTTGATGACATCATCTATGGTTCAACAAACGAAGCTCTTTATAAAGATTTTGAAGTTGTCATGAAACTGAAATTCGAAGTGAGCTTAATGGGACAAATGCAGTTCTTTCTGGGGTTACAAGTAGAACAGTCTGATGCTAGGATTCTTATCCATCAGGAAAAGTATGTGAAAGACATTCTGACAAAGTTCAAAATGAATGATTGTAAATCAGCTTCTACACCCATTGCTCCCCATGAACCTCTCACTGTGGATTTATCTGGAGTTGAAGTTAAACAAAAGATGTATCGATCAATGATTGGCTCCTTGATGTATCTGACTACAAGTAGACCTGATATCATGTTCGCTGTTTGTTCGTGTGCTAGATATCAGGCAGCTCCAAAGGAATCTCATGAATCGGCTGTTAAAAGAATTTTTCGTTATCTTAAGGGTCGTGTAAATCTAGGTTTATGGTATCCTTCTGATTCTGAATTTAACTTTTATGCTTATACTGAGAGCGATTATGGTGGATGTAATTTGGAAAGGAAATATACATCAGGCGGGTGTCAGTTTTTGGGGGAGAGACTGGTTTCATGGCAGTGTAAGAAACAAACGAATATATCCACATCAACTGTTGAAGCAAAGTATACATCCGCCTCGAGCTGTTGCTCACAAGTCATTTGGATACAACATCAAATGCTAGACTTTGGAGTAAATTTCTTAGAAATTCCGATATTTTGTGACAATGAGGCAGTGCTCGGTATTGTAAAGAATCCAATTCAGCACTCAAAAACAAAGCACATTGCAATCAGGTTACATTTAATTCGTGATTGTTTTGAAAACGGTTTGATTAAGGTGGTCCACGTGTAACATCCCGAGTTTTAGAGCGCGGAAGAATTCACGAGAAAATTAAAACTTTAATAAGGAGAAGAGAAGCGGGCTTGGGCCGGGAGATATGGGCCGAAAGGGGCAAGTTTGGGCCCTTATAAGCCTCAAGATCAGCCAAAAGCCCTCATTTGCATCATCCATTTCCGTTTTCTAGAGAGAGAGGAGAGAGAGAGTCTAGAGAGAGAAAGTCCCGGTTTTTGGATTAGAGCCTCAAGGATCGTTAGCAAGAGACTCGTGGGTGTTTAGCAACGAAAAGGAAGTGATTACATGTAACCGATTCTCCTAGATCTGAGTTTTAGTTCGTTTTTGGGTTTTTCGGGTTTTGGGTGAAAAGGTTATGTTTAATCGGATGAAACTGAAAGATAAGAATAGATTTGAGTTCCTTAATGGAAAACGAACGTTTTGAATGCAAGCAGGTTCGGGATCTTGAAGTGATCAGACCCGAATGTGAAAGTTAGGGTTTTTCGCCAAGAACAGGTGGTGCGCACTTGCTAAGTGCGCACCGAGTAGGTCCTGCGCACTTGCTAAGTGCGCAGGAAGAGGAACCTGCGCACTTGCTAAGTGCGCAGGAAGGGAAGTCTGCGCACTTGCTAAGTGCGCAGGAAGCAGTGTCTGCGCACTTGCTAAGTGCGCAGGCATCAGGACTGATTAAGTGAAGTCTGTATGTTAGAGTAGTTAAACCGATAGAGTCGGTAGTGGTCTGATGTGTATTTAACTAATCAATTCAGATCGGAAGTGACGTTGTTGGACCTTGTTTAGGACAACCCGAATTAGCTTACCAGGTGAGTTCTAATCCCCTTTTTGCCTTCTTTAGGGGTGGTGTGCATACTTAGTGTAAAGTGTTTATTATATTTTATATATTATAAACTGAAAGGAAAAGTTATGTTTTAGTGAAAAGTTTAAACGAGGCAAAAGTATGTTTTGAGGAAAGTATATCTATATTATGGCAAGCGTTTACTATATTTTCATATACATAAACAAAGGCATAATATATATGTTAGTATGTTCAAGTAAAGCAAGATATATATTTTGGCAAGCGTTTACTATATTTTCATATACATAAACAAAGGCATAATATATGTGTTAGTATGTTCAAGTAAAGCAAGATATATATTTTGGCAAGCGTTTACTATATTTTCATATACATAAACAAAGGCATGATATATATGATAAGCTATGTTTTAGAAAGCAAGTTATATTCTATGGCTAGCGTTTACTATATTTTATATACATAAACAAAGGCATATTATATATAAAAGTTATGAACAAGATTTACAGAAAGTTTTATGAATAGTAAAGTGAACAGTTTTTCCTTCGGGAATGTGTACCAGTTTGTAAAGGTCCTTGGGACAGATGTTACTTGTACAAGATGTCAGATATGGGTGCTACCCATTAGTAAGAGTCACGGTGGCTCGTTAACAGTTGTACAATTGGAATGAGTGACGGCGGTTGCTCGGGGGACAACGCAATCCCCCATGTACCAGTTAAGTGGTATTGATCACGAGGACAATACCCGGTGTTGATCACGAGGACAACATCGTGTCATGTGGTGTTGCCCGCAAGGACAACATCATTGGGTCACGAGGACCCAGAAGGTATTGATCACGAGGACAATACTAGTATGTAACAAGAATTGACGGATAAGCGGTAGTGTCGGTTCATGGTGTAAGCCATGGGGGCATTGACCAGGTACTTGCAGTTCATGGATGTAAGCCATGAGGGCAGTACAGTAAAGAGGAATTGACGGTTAAGTGGTACTGATTACGAGGACAATACCAGCAGTGATAAGAATTGACGGTTAAGAGGTATTGATCACGAGGACAGTACCAACAGTGACAAGGAATTGACAGATACTTTATGAATGTATTAAATTATGTTTTGAAAAGTGTAGTATGTAAAGTTTTGCCTTAAGGGCAGTATGTATGTATGTATTAGTAAATCTTTTGTATAAATGATTTAAAGTAAACGTTAGAACTCACTCAGCGTTGCTGATTTTTAGTATGCATATCAGTTAAGTGCAGGTTTAGTTGACGGATGTGGATGCTTGGCTTAGAGAGAAGAGTTACCCGAAGATCAGTGTCTGGCATCCTGATTATGTTTTATGTTATGTTTTAAGTTGATATTGTGAGAGACAAGTTGTATTAGATATTTATGTTTCCGCTGTGTATGTTGAAGTTTTAAATCGTTTCCGCTGTGTTAATGAATGTCTTATGTTTAAAGTGCTATGTGTTGATGAGTAAATCCAATAAGTGAGGTCTCCCGGGTTTGGGGCCTCACAAGTTGGTATCAGAGCCATAGTTTGAGGGATTTGGACATTCCCAATGTCCAGACTTAAACTGAGAATGGGACTAAGTAGCGGATGCCAGTACGGGTAACTCAAGCCAAAGCATCAGAAGCGTATAGTAAGTAAAGTTTACCTTTTAGAGCGTCAAGATAAGAATAGAGGCTTTAGTGGAACCATGAAAGCGAATAAATAGAAAACAAGATGTGATGTAATGGTTAATTGCAGATGGCCAGTGTATATTAACATCTTACCTTACTTATTGTGTTCTACATATTCTCTAGCATGATGAAATTAAATCCTTTTGTTCTTTATCTTCCAGTTAGAAATGGCTAGACGTGGAGGAACTAGAGGGGGTGGAGGAGGAAGACGTGGTGGGCGTACAGGCCGCCACGGTGGAGCTAGCACAAACCAAGTGATTGAGGGGAGTGTTCACACTACCCATACTGATACGGTAGTCAGCCAACACAATGCTGAACATGTGGAAGGAGATGATCAGACGTTTGAGTTTGAACCAGTAGTACAAGCAGCTCTCGGTCATGAGTTTACCAGACTGCTGAAGGAAACCTTACCAGCCATACTAGACGAAGCGTTGAGGAGGGCCAAGGAGATCCCCAATGTAATCCCAGCCACTTAAGGGCCAGTGGTGCTTCCAGCTACGGGAGGACCAGTTCTGGTAGAGAATGTTGCACCGCCTACTCGCGGGTGCGATTACAAGGCATTTCGTGGTTGTGATCCCCTTGGGCTAACTGGAGAGAAAGAAGCAGCTGATACTTTAGATTGGATCAATGGCATGGAATCCACCATCCACCTCAGTGACTGCCGACCGGATCAAGCGGTCATGTTCGCAGCTAAGTCACTGAAGGGGGAGGCAGCACACTGGTGGGAGACTGTGAAGCAGGCAAAGGGTGACCAAGCGGTCGAACTAATGAGGTGGAATGATCTGAAAGTGTTAGTAATTGAGAAGTTTTGTCCTAAGAACGAAGTCCACAAGGTGGAGAGAGAGTTCCTGACGTTGCAAGCCGGACTAATGACTCACATACAATATACATCCAAGTACAATGAACTGGCACGCCTGGTGCCTCATCTTGTAACCACAGAGGAGAGGAGGATTCATTATTATGTTCAAGGGTTGCCTCCAAAGATACGTACCTTTGTAAGGGCCAACACACCGAGTACCTTTGAGTCGGTGGTTGTTTTGAGCGGAGTTGTCTATGATGACATTGCCTCTGAAGTCATTTCTGAAGCACCTAAGAAACAAGCGGCTAAGCGGACTGGGGAGGACCTTCAGGGTCCTAGTGATAGGAGGTCAAGGTTAGAAGCAGAGGGTCTGTGTGGAAAGTGTGGGAAAAGGCACGGAGGAGAGTGCAGAGCTGGGCAAGCGGGTTGCTTTAAGTGTGGAAAGTTTGGACACCAATCACGTGACTGCACGGCGAAGCCTAAGTGCCACAACTGTGGGGAGCCAGGGCATTTGAGCAGAGATTGTAGAAAGCACAAAGAGCCGGAATCGGGAGGATCTGGAAAGGGTAAGGGTGCAGAGAAAGAACCTTACATCAACAAGGCCACAGCAAGGGTTTACCAGATGACTCAGTAAGGTACGTTGCAAACTCTTATTTGTGATACGCCAGGTTTATGTTATTATTTCCTTAAGTGATTAGTTAGCCCCATCAGCTTAGAAGCCTTAGAACTAGATATTATTCGGATTAGATCCTTAGTGGTAGTTAATCACAATGGCCTTCATGACCAAGCTGCCTTGTATAGCTACGGTTTATGCCACCCATTCTGTGATTTGCTATCAGTATAGCTTATGGCAGGTTTCGAGGACGAAACCTATTGTAGGGAGGGTAGACTTGTAACATCCCGAGTTTTAGAGCGTGAAAGAATTCACAAGAAAATTAAAACTTTAATAAGGAGAAGAGAAGCGGGCTTGGGCCGGGAGATATGGGCCGAAAGGGGCAAGTTTGGGCCCTTATAAGCCTCAAGATCAGCCAAAAGCCCTCATTTGCATCATCCATTTCTGTTTTCTAGAGAGAGAGGAGAGAGAGAGTCTAGAGAGAGAGTCCTGGTTTTTGGATTAGAGCCTCAAGGATCGTTAGCAAGAGTCTCGTGGGTGTTTATCAACGAAAAGGAAGTGATTACAGGTAACCGATTCTCCAAGATCTGAGTTTTAGTTTGTTTTTGGGTTTTTCGGGTTTTGGGTGAAAAGGTTATGTTTAATCGGATGAAACTGAAAGATAAGCATAGATTTGAGTTCCTTAATGGAAAACGAACGTTTTGAATGCAAGCAGGTTCGGGATCTTGAAGTGATCAGACCCGAATGCGAAAGTTAGGGTTTTTCGCCAAGAACAGGTGGTGCGCACTTGCTAAGTGCGCACCGAGTAGGTCCTGCGCACTTGCTAAGTGCGCAGGAAGAGGAACCTGCGCACTTGCTAAGTGCGCAGGAAGGGAAGTCTGCGCACTTGCTAAGTGCGCAGGAAGGGAAGTCTGCGCACTTGCTAAGTGCGCAGGAAGCAGTGTCTGCGCACTTGCTAAGTGCGCAGGCATCAGGACTGATTAAGTGAAGTCTGTATGTTAGAGTAGTTAAACCGATAGAGTCGGTAGTGGTCTGATGTGTATTTAACTAATCAATTCAGATCGGAAGTGACATTGTTAGACCTTGTTTAGGACAACCCGAATTAGCTTACCAGGTGAGTTCTAATCCCCTTTTTGCCTTCTTTAGGGGTGGTGTGCATACTTAGTGTAAAGTGTTTATTATATTTTATATATTATAAACTGAAAGGAAAAGTTATGTTTTAGTGAAAAGTTTAAAAGAGGCAAAAGTATGTTTTGAGGAAAGTATATCTATATTATGGCAAGCGTTTACTATTTTTTCATATACATAAACAAAGGCATAATATATATGTTAGTATGTTCAAGTAAAGCAAGATATATATTTTGGCAAGCGTTTACTATATTTTCATATACATAAACAAAGGCATAATATATGTGTTAGTATGTTCAAGTAAAGCAAGATATATATTTTGGCAAGCGTTTACTATATTTTCATATACATAAACAAAGGCATGATATATATGATAAGCTATGTTTCAGAAAGCAAGTTATATTCTATGGCAAGCATTTACTATATTTTATATACATAAACAAAGGCATATTATATATGAAAGTTATGAACAAGATTTACAGAAAGTTTTATGAATAGTAAAGTGAACAGTTTTTCCTTCGGGAATGTGTACCAGTTTGTAAAGGTCCTTGTGACAGATGTTACTTGTACAAGATGTCAGATATGGGTGCTACCCATTAGTAAGAGTCTTGGTGGCTCGTTAACAGTTGTACAATTGGAATGAGTGACGGCGGTTGCTCGGGGGACTACGCAATCCCCCATGTACCAGTTAAGAGGTATTGATCACGAGGACAATACCCGGTGTTGATCACGAGGACAACATCGTGTCATGTGGTGTTGCCCGCAAGGACAACATCATTGGGTCACGAGGACCCAGAAGGTATTGATCACGAGGACAATACTAGTATGTAACAAGAATTGACGGATAAGCGGTAGTGTCGGTTCATGGTGTAAGCCATGGGGGCATTGACCAGGTACTTGTCGGTTCATGGATGTAAGCCATGAGGGCAGTACAGTAAAGAGGAATTGACGGTTAAGTGGTACTGATTACGAGGACAATACCAGCAGTGATAAGAATTGACGGTTAAGCGGTATTGATCACGAGGACAGTACCAACAGTGACAAGGAATTGACAGATACTTTATGAATGTATTAAATTATGTTTTGAAAAGTGTAGTATGTAAAGTTTTGCCTTAAGGGCAGTATGTATGTATTAGTAAATCTTTTGTATAAATGATTTAAAGTAAACGTTAGAACTCACTCAGCGTTGCTGATTTTTAGTATGCATATCAGTTAAGTGCAGGTTTAGTTGACGGATGTGGATGCTTGGCTTAGAGAGAAGAGTTACCCGAAGATCAGTGTCTGGCATCCTGATTATGTTTTATGTTATGTTTTAAGTTGATATTGTGAGAGACAAGTTGTATTAGATATTTATGTTTCCGCTGTGTATGTTGAAGTTTTAAATCGTTTCCGCTGTGTTAATGAATGTCTTATGTTTAAAGTGCTATGTGTTGATGAGTAAATCCAATAAGTGAGGTCTCCCGGGTTTGGGGCCTCACAAGTTACATTAAGCCCCAAAACGCGTTGTTGATTTAAGAGGCAGGACATTCCTTATGAACCAAGGATCTCTCCTGTGCACGGCCGATGTGGGATTTGCCTAATGTGTTATAATCACCCCCCCTTTGGACTCATCGTCCTCGATGAGGTTTGCCCCACAATCTCAATCAGAGATGTGGGATTTGCCTAAGGTGTCCCTCTGAACACCCCCGGGGACTCACACGTCGATACCTTAGAGCAAAAAGCCGACATTTTTACAAAAGTATTTTCAACAGATCGGTTTAACACTCTGGTTGAGATGTTGGGGATGATCTCATTTAAAAAAGGGGGGGTTACATCTTAAATAATAAGTTTTCAACAGAATAAAAGTCCATATTTGAACTGAAAGACCATAAAAATGTTTCTCAAAAAGATTTTCTTTTAGTGATCAAAATTGTGTTGAAGTTTGTGTTTTATGTTTTCTGTCGGTTTTAATTGTTAACCATGTGCTAGTGTAGTACGTATTTGTTCTCATAGTGGTATAAGTAATAAATAAGGTTACATCATAATTTTAGGGGGAGAATAAAAGAAAAAGAAAAATATACCTAAGTGGTGGTTACAATAATTCTCCTGATAAATATGATGCAGTATGTGACTATATGAATAAAGTTTAAAGTAAGAAAAGTGTGAAAATAAATAAAAAATAATAAGCTGGAAAGAAAAATAAAAAGTTGCATGTCTGATTGACATATATATAGAAAATGATAGTACAAGTGTGTGTTGAGCTTATGCATGAATTGGATATGATGGTGACATCAGTTACAATTTTTTATATGCTGGTAGACTCTGCATATGTAAAGTAGGCGATATTTGTTTGATTAACTAAATTGCAATCTTAGTGTTATCCTCATCGAATATTGCTACTTTCATCCTTCAAATGCAAAGTGAATCCATTCATACCATGAGACCATGATCTTGATCGGTTCTTCGCACAATTTGTTTACTCTATTGACTATACCTGTCAAATATACGATTTAGAGTTAAACACCCTTATACAGCTGATGGTTCTGGTGAAAATCTCAAATGGAAACCAGAAATTCAGTCTGTTTCGCCCTTTAAATCATTAGTGATTTTAATTGACATATCCAACATCCGATGGATATCCGCATACCCGAATCAAATCTGATTCCGAAAGTTCATCACTATACATCACATTCTTGATACATTTCGTCATATTTCATCTCATACGAATCAACATGATTCAGTGTTCTTTCCATCAGAAACCAAGACAAATAGAATCATATGATTCAGAATAAAAAAAGATTCACATCAAATCCATTTGGATTATTTTTCTGTGCTAAGAACGCTACCCTCATGCTGGTGATTAGAACATGTTTTGGTGAAATTTTGTGTTGAGTCTTAGTTCAATCCATCTCGATGTTTGGATACACTTTGTATTGATAAATATTACCTTAAATGTCACACAGTATTTGCTGAAATATGATGTTTGAGTTTATGCTGAAAAATATACTGGCAATCAAGGTTGAACTGTTTAGATCATGAGTTGATATGCATTGTAGTTAAGATAGTATACATTTATGATCTTATGTCATTTCAGTTCATCAAAAGAAAATAATAAAAAATAAAGGACTGTAAGATGTTTGAGAAAAAAAGTCAAAAAGAGATTAGTTTGTTAATAAATGAATGAATATGCAGTTTGTTATGTGTTTATCATTTTCTTTGTTTGAAAGTCTGTAATAAGTCATTTTGATAAAAATCAGTGTGCAAGTTTGTGTTTATATTTGTTTGTGTTTGTGCATGTAAAAAATATTAAAAAAAATATAAAATAAAAAAATATTGGAACAGGTCTTAATGATGTCAAAATAGACATAAAAAATAACATTGTTTTTGTGGTTGTACAAATTTTAATAAAGTTCATAGTTTTCGGTCGAAATCTTCTTGACCGAAAAAGATCGTCCGAAATGTGTTTTCGATCGAAAAGTCTTAACCGAAGTTTTTCGGTCAAAATTTCAAAATTTATAAATATTAGAATTTCGATTGGAAAAACTTTTCCCACTGTTATCACTTACCGTCATGTGTCTCGATGATTTCATCCAAGTGCAAAGATTTAGTGTGAAAATCCATGGTTTGTGACGTCATTGTGTTCCTTACAGCTTTTCAATCATCAAGGTATGTTTTCGTAACTCGTAGAGGTGCATAAGGTAGATCCAAAGCCTTAGATTTAGTTTGAATGTTTGAACATTTGAATCGCCCGAAAGTCATATGAATTGCCCGGAATCTATCATGAATGGATCGGAAAGTTGTTTCTGATGGAAATGAAGAGTCAGTTCTGATTTGTCCAAATGTAACATCCCAAATAATTCGGAAAGAATAAATAAGTTTTTACGCGTGAAAAAAAACCAGAACGAACAATGCTCGTAGGCCTTACGAGGATGGCGAACTTGAGGGGAGGATTCCCTCCCTATAAAAAGGCCTAAACCTTCTCTCTCATTTGAAAAGTCTAGAGAGAGAAACCGTAGAGAGAGAAAGTACCCGGATGGACCCGAGAAGCTAGCATCTTGTTCCTCCACTACTCGTGAGCAGAACCTCCGACTCAGAAGTTCGAAACAGGTAACGACTCGATCTAGATCTGAGTTTTTAGCTATTTTAGGGTTTTCGGGTTTTGATTTAAAAGTCGACACTTTTAATTATGAAACTTCAAAATAATCATAGATCTGGCATCTAGTATGGAAAAAAAATGTTTTGAACATAAAAAGTTTCGATCTTGGACGATTCGAAATCAACATGTGGATCTAGGGTTCTTGAGGAAGAAGATGGTACTGTAGCAGGAGAACTTATTAAGTTCGCCTGTACTGTAGCAGGAGAACTTATTAAGTTTGTCGGTATTGTAGCAGCCGAACTTACCTTAAATTCTCCAAAATAGCGTAAACCTAACAGTGTAGTGTAGACCTCATATTTACCCTTTTATCCAGATTATGCGTAGTACCGTTTGGATAGTAGACAATACCTTGAGGCTAGCATTATCATGTGACTTCAAGAATCCCTATTTTTACTGTTTTAGGGTGGTGTGCATACTCATGAATTAAACGTTTATAATAAATATATTTTATTACTTAAACGTTTACAAGGAAAGATAAGAACAGTAACGGTTTGTGTAAATGAACGTTTTGTTAGAATGAAAGGTAACGGTTTATTTAACTATATGTTTTATAAACGAAAGATGAGATAAAAGAACAGTTTGTGTTATAAACAATAAGAATGAAATAATTCGAATACATTGTATAAATCCGAAAGAGTATGGTTACCATCGAAGCAAGTCTTGAGGTAGTAGCTTTGTCTTTGTGACTCACACTACCCGAAGCCTATGGTATGACAGAACATTAGTTTTTTGTCTGCCATATGAACAACCGAGACAGTGCTCGGCAGGGCACTGTAATGGGGACGTTGTACAACTGACGTATTGAGTAATAACGGTTAATCTGGTGATAACGGTCACCTAAAGAAAGAGATGGGTAAGGGCCCTTGGACGTTGAGCCTTGGGGAACATTACCTACATAGGTCCTTTGTGGACAAAAGAAAGAGATGGGTATCGGCCCTTGGACGTTGAGCCTTGGGGAACAATACCTACGTGGACAGTAAAGAAAGAAACAAATTACAGACTACTAATATATGACTTATATGTATGGTTAAGTATGTAATTGCATGTTGTAAAGTAATATATGTACTTAGCAGTATGATGAATGTTTAAAGTATGTTTTAAATTATGTTCTAGTATATGAGTTTTTACGTAATTAACATGAGAATGAAAGGCTATTTATAAGTGTTATGAAAACTTGAACTCACCAGCGTTAGCTGACTATTTTAGTAAGCACATCAGGTGGTAAAGGAAAGAAACATGTTTGATGGGTGAAGGATCTTGGATGGGATGGTTGGATAACTGTTGCGGCTTATGACTGACTTCCCCATTATCTAGTTTATTTTGTTTAAGACTGTAACATCCCAAAAATAATAAACGACAATAAATGAAAACGGGTTAAACGCGAGACGAACGGAATAAACGAGCGTGGAATGGGTCGGCTAAGGGCCTGCGCGCGTATGGGCTCAAGGGTAGTCTCTCCCTATAAATACCCTAGCCCATCTCTCTTCTCTCATTTTACAAGTTCTAGAGAGAGAAACCGAAGATAGAGAGAGTAGACAGATCGTCCCGAGATTTCATCAAAGTGTTGCCCCATAACTCATGAGAAGAACCTCCGAATCAGAAGCAAGATACAGGTAACGATCTTGTCTAGACCTGAGTTTTTGTTCGTTTTGGGGTTTTCATGTTTTGGATGAAAAGGTAACGTTTTTACACATAAAACTTGAAAATGAACATAGATCTAGCATCTAGAAGGAAAAATGAACGTTTTGAACAAAAAGTCAGGATCTTGACGTGATCAGATCTGCGTGTAAAAGTTAGGGTTTTTACAGGGAAGAAGGTCATGCGTACTTGTCAAGTACGCATGAAGCAGGTCCTGCGTACTTAACAAGTACGCATGAAGAAGGTCCTGCGTACTTATCAAGTACACATGAAGCAGGTCCTGCGTACTTATCAAGTACGCACGAAGCGAAGTCTACAGACTTATTAAGTACGCAAGAACAAGGACCTGCGCACTACCTAAGTGCGCAGGCATCATGCTGGTTATTAAAGTCAGTATTTTTGCCTAATTTAGAATGGTTAAACAGTTAGAGTCGGGATTGGTCTGATGTGTATTTAACTAATCAATTCAGATCGGAAGTGACGTTGTTGGACCTTTGTTTAGGACAACCCAGATTAGCTTATCAAGTGAGTTCTAGAAGCCCTCTTTTAATGTTTTTGGGGCTGGTGTGCATACGTAACGATGTGACTGTTTTTATAAAATGATGTTTATTAATGATATGTGTGACGTTTTATGAAACGATGTTTGGAAGGAAAAGGTTATGAAGGAAGTCTTTATGAAATATTTTTCCAAAAGAAGTTTACGAAGTGTTTACGAATGAATGAATGATTTTTAATAAAACGTACGAATGCTTTAACTAAAGTTTTGAAGTAAAAGAAGTGAATGTTTACGAAGTCATGAACTAAAACGAATCTGCCATTATTCCTTAGGGAATGAAGGTTATGGGCCTTTACCTTTTAGGGGCCTTTGTGGCTGGCCAACTGTTGTACAACTGGGGTAATGACGGTCACCAAGGGGATTATCGTGATCCTTGAAGTTGGTACGGTTTACCTTACGGGGTAGTCGTGCTTGAAGTTGGGTACTTGTGCCTTACGGGGTGCAGTGCTTGAAGTTTGGTACGTATTATCCTTGTGATGTCGTGCTTGAAGTTTGGTGTTGAATAACCTAAGTATCGGGCCCTAGGATTTCTTCACCCGAAGGACAGTACGGTGTTGATGGGCCTAGTGGTGGTGATCTTTAGGTTATTCCGCTAGTATGTGACGTTTGGATTTGACGGTTACGAAAAGGCGCAGATTCGATATGTTCGTTGATTTATGTTTATGATGTTATGTTATGTTATTGCATGTTTTCGTATGCTTTTATTAATGAAGTTAAATGATATGTTTTTGGCAAATATTTGAAGTTAAGGTTTTATGAAAAAATAGAAATCACCAGCGTAGTTGACTTTTTAGTATGCACATTCAGGTTAAGGCAGGTTATGATGATGGACCGTGATGCTGGGCGGCTTGATGAGTTACCCAGATGATATGAAGACTGGCATCCCGTTATGAATTATCTTATGTTATGTTTATGTATTAGACTATGTTACACTTCCGCATGTTGAACAATGTCACGATTATGTTTTAATGAAATTTTCCGCTGCGTTATTTTGATATTCAAGTTTAAGAACTGTTTGTGAATGAGTAAATCCAACAAGTGAGTCCTCCTGGGTTTGGGGCCTTACAAGTTGGTATCAGAGCAATAGTTTGAGAGATTCGAACACTCCCAGTGTCTGAACTTAAACTGTGAATGAGACCGAAAGCGGATGCCAGTACCGGTAACTCGAGCCACAGCATCAGGTATGAAGGTAGTATATATTTTCATATATAGTATGCCTTAGAAAGGGTTAGGTAAGGACTTGTGTTCTGATGGAATCACAAAGGTGGTAAAATAGAAATCGAAAGGTAGTGTAATGGTTAATTGAAGATGTCCAGTGTATATTAACATCTTACAGTACTTGAAGAATTATATTTGTTAACTAGCGTGATGACATTGGATTCCTTGTCTTATAGAACGAAATGGCAAGGAGAGGAAACGGAAGGCGTGGTGGGGGCCATACAGGTGGTCGTACCGGTGGGCGCGGCAGGACCCCTGCACGCCAAAAGTACAGTGAAGAAGGAAGTGTTCACACTGAGCCAGAAGTTAGTATGCACGGAACTGAGCCGACTCATGTCGAAGAACAACAATTCACTTTTGAACCGGAAGTGAGAGCAGCTCTGGCACGCGAGTTCACTGAGTTGATGAAGGTTTCTTTTCCAGGACTGTTGGCAGAAGCGTTAAAGAAGGCTAATGAGACGGGTGGGTCTAACATGGCGGTTGGTACCCCGAACACTGAGGCAATCAACGCACCGCTTAACCGTGGTTGCGACTATAGGTCCTTTAAGGCATGTGACCCGCCGTTCCTAACTGGGAAGAAGGACACGGTGGCTACTTTTGATTGGGTAATCTGTGTGGAAGTTGCCATTCGTCTGAGCGAGTGTCGAGCGAATCAAGTTGTTAAATTTGCTACTAACTCCTTGAGAGAGGATGCATCCCATTGGTATGAAGGGGTACGTCAAGCCAAGGGGGACGAGATTGTGGATGCGATGATGTGGACTGATTTGAAAACTTTGGTGATCAAGAATTTCAAGCCAAGGAATGAGATCGAAAAGGTAGAAAGGGAATTTCTGGAGATTAAGACCGGGAACATGATGCACCGGCAGTACACCACACGGTTCAATGAACTGGCACGTATGGTGCCACATCTTGTCACCACTGAGGAAAGAAAGAATGCCTGCTACATTCAAGGGCTGCCGGACCAACTCCGCACCTATGTTAAGGCAAACGCCCCAACTACCTATGATTCGGTGGTAGAACTGAGCGGCGTGGTATTTGATTATCTTGTGCTGAATGGCGTTGCCATTGAAGAGCCTAAGAAGAAGCTGAGTTTTCCCGCTAAGCGATCGGCTGGGAAGTTGTTTGGGGCTCGGGACAAATAGGACAGGGTAGGTGAGACGGCAGTCTGTGGAAAATGTGGGGTAAGACATGCGGATGAATGTCGGCGAGGGTCAAATCTGTGCTTTAAATGCGGCAAAACCGGACACTACTCCCGTGAATGCCCGCAAGCCCAGGATGGGTGAAGCCGGGAACGGGAAAGGCCCAGAGAAGAAAGAATAGAGGCCCCGAGCAAAGACTCGTGCGTACGCGCTGACGCAAGAACAGGCCAGGGTGGACCCCGACGTGGCGTCAGGTAAGTTCATCCTTGACGACACTTTTGTTTCAGTGTTATTTGATTCGGATTCCAATAAGAGTTTTATATTTGCGACTTTTTGTAAACGAGTGAAATACACTGTCAGTAAGCTAGAAAGGGCCTTTAGCATAGAAACCGTTAAGGGTAGGACTGCGAGAGTAACTGATGTAGTTGACAATTCCATGATAAAAATAGAAGGCCATAGATTCCCCGTCAGGTTGTTTGTTATGGTTTTGGGTGGGTTCGATGTCGTGTTAGGTATGGATTGGCTAACTGCCAATGAAGCGCAAATAATATGCAAACGAAAGATAATCCGACTCAAGGCTCTGGATGATAGCAAAGTCGAGGTTTTTGGAGATCGTGACGCCCCGATGCCAAATGTCATCTCGATGATTATGGAAACAGATTACTTGAGGCGCGGATGAGAGGCTTATCTGGTGTACATAATTGACAAGTGTAAGGAAGTGAAGGAACTAGACGATGTACCCATGGTACGCAAGTACCCGGATGTGTTTCCAGAGGATTTGCCTGGGATACCACCCGACAGAGAGATTGAGTTCTGAATCGACTTAGTACCAGATGCCCAGCCCATGGCTAAAGCTCCATATCGACTAGTACCAGTAGAGATGAAGGAACTAATGACACACCTAGACGAATTACTTGAGAAGGGATTTATCCAACCGAGCATCTCACCTTGGGGTGCCCCGGTGTTATTTGTAAAGAAGAAGGATGGTTCGATGAAAATGTGTATTGATTATCGCGAGTTGAACAAATGTACCGTGAAGAAAAAGTGCCATGTACCAAGGATCGACGACCCGTTCGATCAATTACAGGGCGCAAGTTGGTTCTCAAAAATTGACCTTCGATCCGGGTACCATCAGTTGAAGGTGAGGGAAGAAGACATACCAAAAACTGCATTTCGCACGCGTTATGGACATTTTGAGTTCCGCGTAATGTCTTTTGGATTGACGAACGCCCCCGCAGCGTTCATGGATTTAGTGAATAGAGTTTGTCAACCAATGTTGGATCGATCGGTAATCGTGTTCATCGATGATATCCTCATCTACCCCAAGAATTAGGGTGATCACGCGTGTCACTTGAAGGAGGTGTTAGAAGCTCTAAAGAAGGAAAAGTTGTATGCTAAGTTCTCCAAATGTCGTTCTGGCTTAGGGAAGTCCAATTCCTAGGTCACGTCATTAACCCGAACAACATTATGGTTGACCCAGCAAAGATAATGACGGTAAGGGAATGGAATATTCCTAAGACGCCAACTGAAATCCGCAGTTTCTTGGGATTGGCAGGCTACTATCGGAGATTCATCCAGGATTTCTCGAAAATAGCTTCGCCGTTGACAAAGTTGACTCAGAAGGAGGTAAAGTACGAATGGGGTTCGACCCAGGATGAGGCGTTTAAGGAATTGAAGGAGAAGCTAACCAAAGCTCCAGTCTTGGCCCTTCCTGAGGGCAATGAAGACTTGGTGGTATACTTTGACGCTTCGGGTCAGGGAGCGTGTTGATGCAACGCGGGAGAGTGATTGCATATGCGTCGCGCCAGTTGAAAGTTAACGAAGTCAACTATCCGACTCATGATTTGGAACTTGCTGTTGTCGTATTTGCATTGAAAATCTGGAGGCACTACCTCTTCAGGGTAAAGTTTACTATTTACTCCGACCATAAAAGTTTGAAGTACTTCTTCGAATAAAGAGAGCTTAATATGAGGTAGAGATGATGGTTGGAACTCCTGAAAGATTATGACTGTGAAATCATATACCATCCAGAAATGGCAAACATGGTGGCTGACGCTCTAAGCCGAAAGGATGTGCCTACTCTTATTAGAGTGAAAGCTTGTTAGTTGGTGGTAACATCAGATGTGATGAGGGAAATCAAAAGAGCTCAAGGTGAAGCACTTAAGGAAGAAAACATAAAGAAGGAAAGGATGGTTGGCCAACAAGACAAGTTGGAATATAACACCATTGGTGTTACGACACGTTTTGGACGGGTATGGATACCTATGGGTGGCGAGCTTAGAACCAAAATCTTGGATGAGGCTCATAAGTCTCGGTACTCTATCCATCCTGGTACCAATAAAATGTACCAAGATCTGAGGAAGGAATACTGGTGGCCTGGAATGAAACATGAGGTGACAAAGTATGTAAGCAAGTGCTTGACTTGCTCACAAATAAAGGCCGAACACCAGAAACCGTATGGAAAGATTCAACCACTTGATATACCGGAATGGAAGTGGAAACACATTACCATGGAATTCATAACCAAGCTACCTCGCACAGCTAGGGGTCATGACACCATTTGGGTAATTGTGGACCGTTTGACGAAGAGTGCCCATTTCCTTCCCATTCGCGAGACATTCTCATCGGAAAAGTTAGCGGACATATTTATTAATGAAGTAGTGGCACGAAATGGGATGCGTTTGACGATTGTATCCGACCGGGACACACGATTCACATCGAGGTTCTGGAAAAAATTTCATGAGGCGATGGGCACGAGACTTAATATCAGCATGGTATACCACCCGCAAATGGATGGTCAGTCCGAAAGGACCATTCAGACATTGGAGGATATGCTTCGTGCTTGTATTATCGATTTTGGCGGCAGTTGGGACAGTCATCTGCCGTTAGCCGAATTCTCCTACAACAATAGTTATCACACGACGATAGGCATGCCGCCTTACGAAATGTTGTATGGGAGAAGATGCAGGACCCCGGTTTGTTAGGGTGAGATTGGACAGAAGGAATTAGGAAGTCTTGAAGTCGTAAGAGAAACGTCGAAAAGGTTTGATTAAATCAAAGCACGAATGAAGGCCGCACAAGATTGTCAGAAATCCTATGCGGATAAACGACGAAGGCCTATTGAGTTTGATGTTGGGGACATAGTAATGTTGAAAGTGTCACCCTGGAAGGGAATCATACGATTCAGGAAGAGAGGAAAGTTAAGTCCGAGGTTTGTCGGACCATTCAGGATAATGGCACGGGTTGGTGAAGTCACTTATCGGTTAGAGTTGCCTGATGAGTTAAGTGGGATTCATCCTACCTTCCATGTATCACACTTGCGAAAGTGTTTAGCGGATGAATCGGCTCACGTACCACTTACTGACATCGAGGTCGACAACAGCCTTAACTACATCGAAGAACCCGTGACCATCTTAGACAGAAAGGAGAAGCGTTTGCGTAATAAGATTATTCAATTGGTTAAAGTCCAATGGAACATCGAAAGGGATCGGAAGCCACTTGGGAAACGGAGACGGATATGAGGGAGTCGTACCCTCAACTATTTGACTTATGATATGTTTCGGGGACGAAACCTATTGTAAGGGGGGTAGACTTGTAACATCCCAAAAATAATAAACGACAATAAATAAAAACGGGTTAAATGTGAGATGAACGGAATAAACGAGCGTGGAATGGGCAGGCTATGGGATTGCGCGTGTATGGGCTCAAGGGTAGTCTCTCCCTATAAATACCCTAGCCCATCTCTCTTCCCTCATTTTACAAGTTCTAGAGAGAAAAACCAAAAGAGAGAGAGAGAGAGTAGACGGATCGGTCCGAGATTTCAGCAAAGTGTTGCCCCATAGCTCATGAGAAGAACCTCAGAATCAGAAGCTCGATACAGGTAATGATCTAGTCTAGATATGAGTTTTTGTTTGTTTTGGGGTTTTCAGGTTTTGGATGAAAAGGTAACGTTTTTACGCATAAAACTTGAAAATGAATATAGATCTAGCATCTAGAAGGAAAAATGAACGTTTTAAAAAAAAAGTCAGGATCTTGACGTGATCAGATCTGTGTGCAAAAGTTAGGGTTTTTACGGGGAAGAAGGTCCTGCGTACTTATCAAGTACGCATGAAGCAGGTCCTGCGTACGTATCAAGTACGCATGAAGAAGGTCCTGCGTACTTATCAAGTACGCATGAAGCAGGTCCTGCGTACTTATCAAGTACGCATGAAGCGAAGTCTGCGCACTTATTAAGTACGCAAGAACAAGGCACTGCGCACTTTCTAAGTGCGCAGGCATCATGCTGGTTAGTAAAGTCAGTATGTTCGCCTAATTCAGAATGGTTAAACCGTTAGAGTTGGGATTGGTCTGATGTGTATTTAACTAATCAATTCAGATCGGAAGTGACGTTGTTGGACCTTTGTTTAGGACAACCCAGATTAGTTTATCAAGTGAGTTCTAGAAGCCCTCTTTTAAAAGTTTTAAATAATGATTTTGGGGCTGTTATGCATACGTAACGATGTGACTGTTTTTATAAAATGATGTTTATTAATGATATGTGTGACGTTTTATGAAACGATGTTTGTGAACGATGTTTGGAAGGAAAAGGTTATGAAGGAAGTGTTTATGAAATATTTTGCCAAAAGAAGTTTACGAAGTGTTTACGAATGAATGAATGATTTTTAATAAAACATACGAATGCTTTAACGGATATTTTGAAGTAAAAGAAGTGAATGTTTACGAAGTCATGAACGAACGAATCTGCCATTATTCCTTAGGGAATGAAGGTTATGGGCCTTTACCTTTTAGGGGCCTTTGTGGCTGGCCAACTGTTGTACAACTGGGGTAATGACGGTCACCAAGGGGATTATCGTGATCCTTGAAGTTGGTACGGTTTACCTTACGGGGTAGTCGTGCTTGAAGTTGGGTACTTGTGCCTTACGGGGTGCAGTGCTTGAAGTTTGGTACATATCGTCCATGTGATGTCATGCTTGAAGTTTGGTGTTAAATGACATAAGTAGCAGGCCCTAGGATTTCTTCACCCGAAGGACAGTACGGTGTTGATGGGCCTGTTGGTGGTGATCTTTAGGTTATTCCGCTAGTATGTGACGTTTGGATTTAACGGTTACGAGAAGGCGCAGATTCGATATGTTCGTTGACTTATGTTTATGATGTTATGTTATGTTATGTTATTGCATGTTTTCGTACGCTTTTATTAATGAAGTTAAATGATATGTTTTTGGCAAATATTTGAAGTTAAGGTTTTATGAAAAGCTAGAAATCACCAGCGTAGCTGACTTTTTAGTATGCACATTCTGGTTAAGGCAGGTTATGATGATGGACGGTGATGTTGGGCGGCTTGATGAGTTGCCCGGATGATATGAAGACTGGCATCCCGTTATAATTAGCTTATGTTATGTTTATGTATTAGACTATGTTATGCTTCCGCATGTTGAACAATGTCACGATTATGTTTTAATGAAATTTTCCGCAGCGTTATTTTGATATTCAAGTTTAAGAACTGTTTGTGAATGAGTTAATCCAACAAGTGAGGCCTCCCGGGCTTAGGGCCTTACAAAGACAATGAATGTTGAATGTTTTAAGTTACCCTGAATTATGAAAAGACTTTCACTGTTACAATTTATGTTTATTCGAAGTTTAAGAACTACGTTTATGCTTATGTTGCTAACTATGAAGTGTACCCAGTTTGGGTCCTTTCACCGAAATAAGTTTTCGACCGAAAAGTGTTTTCGATCGAAAAGGTTTAAGCTTGGAAAGTGTTTTAAGAATCAGAGTTTTCGATCGAAAATTTTTATGTCCAGGGGTTTTCGGTTGTTATAAGTTTTGAAATGATTGTTGATTATGTGATCAGAAAGATTTCGATCAAAATGTTGAGAGTTCAAAGTTTTTGATCAATTTGTTAACCCAGAGTTTTCGATCGAAATGTTGGTATATCATTAGAAGGGTTTTTCGGTCGAAAAGTTAAATGTTACAAAATTTTTGTGGATGATCAAAAAGGGGTTCAAAAGAACTTTTCGATAAAAAAAAGTGATAGTTAAAGAGTTTTTCGGTTGAAATATCAAGAGTTATAAATTTTTCAGAAATATTCAAAAGTTCTAACTTTATGTTGATGTTCATTACAGATAAGAATCGTTTGATGTTTGAACCGAAGCACAACATTTTTGCGTGTTTGATGACAAAGACTAAGAAATCTCGTGGGTATGAAGAGATTGTTAGGTTTTTTATCAATTCAAGGATTCACACAGCTATATCCACACAAGTCAGAGTATTTGAGAAACACGTTAGAGAATTTTGGGATAACGTTGAATATAAGCATGTGAACAAAGAAATCTGGATTGAAAGCACAGTGGGTGAAAATACAATAAAAGTGACTAAGCAAGTTATACGTGAAGTATTGAATTTCAGAGATGCAGCAGATTTTCCTTACAAGATCAGTCACATAGCAGTTTTAGAAATTATTATGACTATGGGTTATGAGGGAAATTTCTTGAGAAGGCAAGTTACCAAGACAATATTCGGGAAACAGTGGAGACACCTAGTACATGTGCTAATTCATTGTATGAGTCCAAGAACGTCTACTTTTGATCAGATTAGAGAAGTGTTTAGCAGAGCTTTAGTGTGTTTGGCTACACATAGGCGGTTCAATTTCTCAAGGATGATATTTGAAGCCATAATAAGCAACTTTGTGGGACCAAGATAGAATTACAAGTTTTTAATGTATCCAAGGTTTGTCCAAATGATAATCAACACACTGCTGCCAAATCTTCAAAATGATGGACTTGAATTACCATTGGAATCTATGCAAGAGGTCATCTTTATCAGCATGAAAAATGTCACGAAAACAAGTAGATTAAGCGGTACTGTGACACCTTTATTTCCAAACATGTTGGGTGAACATCCTGATCCAGACTTCAATTTAGATGATGAGATAGATGATCTTATGGTAAGTGACATTAAAGATGGTGTTGACAGTGATAGTAATGGTGATGGTGATGATGATCAGGGTAATGATGATGATCAGGGTAATGATGGTGATCAGGGTAATGTTATACTTGAAGTTCAACCAGAAGTACAAGAAGAAAAAGAGAGGGATGATGCTTATGTTGGTGAATATGAAGCTGCTGATGTACATGTTGAAGATAATAGAGCTTCAAAAGTTAATGTTGAAATCACTGAACTAGTGTTAAGCCATACTGAAGAATTTGTTGCTGAAAATGAAGATACATTAAGTGTGAATACAGAAGTGATTGAAGTATCCGAAGTTCAGGCAACTGCAACAACACCATCAAAGAAAAGGAAAGAGCCTGAAGTGACAAAAACCGTACCTTCTAGACTTCCTCCTTCTAAGGGTATCGTGTTTACAGATCCAGAACTGAAGAAATAAAAGAAAACAACTACAAAGCATGATAAAGGCAAAGGCAAGGCAAAAGAACTTCTAGAAAAGCACAAGTCAAAGAAGTCAAAGAGTTATGATCTGGTAGATGAAGACTTTCTGAATTATACAACCAGAGAAACAACTGATGTTGTTAGTCAGCTAAAGACCGAAATCTCTAATTTACAAAGCAGAGAAGCTGTTAACTCAAGAGAGATCAGATAATGGAAAACTGAGAATAACAGACATAAAGGAATCATTACTCAACAACAGCAACAGATTGATCAACTTCAGAGAATGGTGCAAGATTTGATAGGTCACATTGGTGCTCCAACGAATGTTAATCAAGAAGAAAATGTTGAAGATCAACAAAGTCCAGCTGCTACAGAACCTATTCATTCTGCTACTGAATTTGTTCAATCTCCATTTTTTGATGCTGATATGTATGAAGAAAACACTATATTCGATATAGATATGCTACTTAATAATGAAGGTGAAGGAATGGAGGTGACAGATGAGAATAATGATGAAACTGAGAAGAGGGAAGAAGATGATGAAAAGTTGGTAATAACCGGTGAAAAGAAAGGTGATGATCATTCTTCTGATGATGATAGTGATAGTAGTGGAGCTGGAGGTGTTGGTGGAAGGGAAATGAAAGCAGAAGAAATAGATAAAGATGTTGAGACCAACACAGAGTATAAAAAGTACGAATATGAGCAACAACAAACGTATGTTGAAGAAGATGAGTCAGTTATTGGAAAAATGGACAAACGGATAGATGAAAGAGAGGCATTTAATGTTCCTGAAGAGAATGAAGAGTCATCTGATCGTCCAAAGACCACAAGGGTTGATAAGAGTATGTGGTGGACTGTTAAAGAGAAGCCATCAATAGTTGAAAGGATTACACAGATGATTAAAAATCCAGAACAAGCTTTGACTAGAGAAATCTTAGGATGGATGTACGATGATGAGAAGAAGATGTATGTGATAAAAAGAGGTGAAGGGAATATCCAGTACTTTGATCGAAGCTCAAAGTTAAAGACATTACCGTACTAGGATATTCGGGAGCTGAGTCACCTGAAGTTGATCAATCCATCTAAGAATTCATTTGCTGGAAATTTTGAAGAGTATTTAAAGAAATAATGTGCTAAAGACAAGTTTGAATGCTTCATGCCACAGATTCCTGAGTGTAGAAAGCTAAAAAGAAATGATAAAGATGGCAAGTGAAGGTTCAGGTATATTGTAAAGCCAGCTGATACAGTTTCAACTGTATACATCCTAGCACATAAGAAACGTTTATCAAAAGCTTCAAGAAATGGATGTATTATAGCAGAACACATGAAGCTGTAATCATACAACATGATTCACCAGAGGTCAGAGTCTTCGATCCAGTGGATCTGTTCAGCTTTTCAGACGAAGACCTGAAGATTTTGTACCAGAACCCAATCAAGTGTGATATTAGCACAAAGATAAAGGCTGAAGCAAAGTTGTATATGAGAGTCGTAGCTCGGTGTTTATCAAGAAGACATGAAGAAAACGTGATCAAGAAAAGACTTGCTGAGCTGGATGCCAAGAAAGTGAAAGTCAAAGATGATGCCAAGCCTGATAAAGACAACGTGTGAAGAATTGATGTTCTGTGGACTAGGGGGAGATTGTTGGAACCAGTAGTCCACAGAAATCAATTATATGATGAAAATGTATAACTTTAGAGTTTTTGGTCGTAAACTAAGTTTTCGATCGAAAAGTGTTTTCGGCCGAAAACACTTTTCGATCTAGAGTTTTCGATCGAATTGTATAAATATGTTGTCTTTTGTATTTTGTAGCAAGATTTCACACTTGTATCTTTTGATCATAATTGTTCTGGTGAAATCATACAATTGTAGTTTGTTGATTCAAAGTGTAATTACAAAAGTTTATCAATGGAGATTATCAGTTTGATTATGCATGTTATGGTTATGACGTTTCTTGACATAGTTCGTGTTTGATTTGATCATCTAGTTGATTAGTTGATTTCTGGAGTGTTTTCGCTATTCCAGAGGTTTTTTGAGAAGATTAGGCTTGAATATCAACAGATCAGAAGGGATCACAATGGACGAAGTTGACATGCTCCAGACTATTTACTCCGTTTGAGACTGTTCCTTAACCTTCAATCTTTCCTCCTCTTGAATTGCCAGCAAAAGCCACATAGTCTCCATCCATTAGATGATAGTCTTCCAGCAAGTTAAACTGGCCGATCATATGTCTTGAACAACCACTATCTACATGCCAGATGTTATCTCCAGTTCTTCTTGGTTGACCCGATACACAACGAATCATTTAGACAATTTTACCAAATCCATTGCTATCAAGAAGTTTCTTGTCAAGATAAAACATTTCATGGGAATCATAATCAGAATCCTCCTTTGATGAAGCATAATCATCATATAGAACATTATTTTTAACTTTCCAGGTTCTTTTCAAACTATTTTTAGCATTTATAATTCTTTTACGCCTAACTTTTCTACTATGAGGAGATTTTGACTGTACATTTGAATTCAATAAGATTTTGGGAGACGATTCTTCATTACAACAAATTGTTGTCAAATTACAACTTTTAGATACATGATTTTAAGCACCACAACTAAAACAAACTTTATCACACGACGCCTTAGCCTGATAATTGTCATCACAAGATGAAGATGATTGTGATGTTGAGGCATCAGAACAGGATGTGACTCTTTCTTCAGTAACTTTGTCTTGGAGACTTTGTTCTTCCTTTAATCTGAAAAATTCCATGTTGCTCATGGTTTCTCGTGGTACATCAGTCACACAAATCCTGAACTTTTAAACTTTGTAACACAAGGCACATCATTCAAAGACTTAGGAATAAATGGTAAAGCATTTTTAAACTTAGAAATGTCATTTCCCAAACTCATATGCTCAGAAGGCATAGAATCAAAATACAATTTTTCAACGTGTTCACAAATATCTGGTTTTGACACGGACATATTATTACAATTATCCGACTCATGTTCATTTAAAATAGTTCCAGAACTAGTACTCTCATCACAATCATCCTCTGAAGTTACACAGTTTGACTCTGCACATGAAGCAAAACTATCAGAATCTGAGGACGTAATATAATCATTAGTAGATAAAGTACACACATAAGGAGTGGGAACATGAGCAATAGGCATATCAGCAAATCTATCTGACTTGGAATAAGGTGGAGGCTGAGAATTATATCCAAGACCTTCTGTGGCATTTCTATTAAATTGTTTATCAATTAGTCCAAAAAGAATTTTCTGATCCATTCCCATGTGATCAACTTGTAACTTAGCTTTTTCAGCCTTTTGAACTCTGTCAGTTCAAATTTTATTGTTGTTGGTTTGAATTGGGCTATTAAGGATCGGTTTTCTCCAGATATATCACGAATTTTCTTTAAATACAATTTTTCATTTTTAGCCACAGAGTCATACATCACCTTAATTTAATACCAAGGATTGGTTGATGAATCTATATTTTTGAATTTCATTTAAACCAGATCTAGAATTACACAGTTTAGAAATAACCTCAACTGATACAGCAGTGAGATCCTCAGCTGGCTCGATAATTACACACTTTCCTTTCTCCTCAACATCTGCCATAAAAGCTTTGTCAGCAATTTCCTCAGTCTGTTCTCCCCGGTGATAATGTCCATCAGTTTGACAAACAAGAGCTGTGGAGCTTGATGATGTGTTGGACTTAGGAGAATTGGCAGCTTGCTTTCTAGAGGAGTTTTTCTTCTCATGCTGATCTTTGGATGAAGGCTCTTTGCAGATCCTAGCAAAATGACCCAGTTGATCACAGTTGTAGCACCTCACCTTCTTGATATCAAACCCAAGAGTCTTTCCCTGCTTAAATCTATCTAAACCAGCCCTTTTGATGAATCTCTTGGCCCTTAAAGTCAGCATGGCCATGCACCAATCAATGTCCATTTTCTCCAAATCATCAGGGTTGATCTGCTCCAAGTCATCGGGTTGAAAACTGACCGGTGTCAAGTTTCTAGAAATCAGTGCATCATAGCATGACATGAAGGCAATCATGATTGGGACATATTCATCAAGAATCATAGCAATAGTCTTATGAGGAGTAGAAGAACTGGTAGATTGGATTCCAGCAGTAGAAGGAGGAACATCAGTCTGGAAGTACGACATATTGGAACTTGAGGAACTAGATTTAGCAATAAGAGCAGTATTTCCTGACTGGTTAGTAGGAGTCACAGCCCATTTCTTGATCTCAAGCTCATAAGATTCAAGAATGTTGAATAGTTCTTGTTGAGATAAGTTGCTCAGTTTCTCAGTCTTCTTTTTCATGATACGGTACATGTTCCACTCTTTGGGAAGTGTATCAAGTAGCTTTTTGTTCAGCTCAATTGTTGGATATTCAGCACCCATTACTTTCAGCCTAGACACAATGCTAGAGAATCTGTTTATCAAATCAGCCATTGATTCTCCTCGAACACTGCGGAACATTTCATATTGTTTCTTGAAAATATCTCTTTTGCTCTATCTAACCTCAGCGCTTCCCTCAAATCTAGTACACAAAGCTACTCATAAATCCTTGGTTATGGTGTACTCAACAAAGGTGTTGAAAATATCCATAGGAAGAGCCATAGCAATAGTTCCATAAGCTTTGTTGTCTCAGGAAATCAAGGCAATATCCTTCTCATCATATTCGGCCACAGTCTTAGGACGCTGAACATCTACAGTAGTGGTAACTCGTTAGTAAGGACCATCAGTGATTGAATTCATTAGAGTGTGATCATGGAATTGAAAATAGGTCTTCATCTTTTTGGTCCAGTCATCAAAGTGTCTTGTGGAAACCAGAACAGGTGGTTTGCTTCCTCCAGAATACTCATTTGTGCTTGAAGTTGCCATAATCTCAGAAACTTGAAATCAAAGAGTAGCTAGTTTTGGGTGAACAGGGTTGATCGAAACTACTAGTTTCGATAGAGGAAATACTGACCGAAAATCCTAGTTTCGATTGAACAAAGGCTGCCCGAAACTTCTAGTTTCGATTGAAGACACAGAATCCGAAACAACTAGTTTCGATGATGAACACTTGGCAGAAAATCCAACAGATAGAAGCTACTAGTTTCGATTGAAACTAGTTTTAATAAAGCAGAAGTTTCGATTGATCAAGCTGCACAAATTAGTTCGATATAACAGGACAAATGACTATTTTTGATAGTACCTTTTTCAGACAAAAAGTACAGACAAGAAGTTTCGATGACCAACGAATTACAGAGAATGTTCCCCAGTAGTTTCGATGCCTTCTACCCCAAACTCAGAAAATCTCTATTGATGAGAAGCTTCAAAAACCAATATCCCATAAATAGTAATCCAATCCAGCAAAACGTTTCGTCTAAGCCTCATGAACACGAAACCAACCTCCAATCTTGAAACCACGAACAAATCAAGCCGGAAATCGATGAAACAGTACAATCTGCAATGAAACAATGCTTCCGAGAACCAAATGCAGAAACCACCTAGAATACACAAAAATCACCTAGAATCGATCACTTAAACATGATAATGCTCAAAACTCAAGAGCATAAAGCTCTGATACCAATTGTAGGTCCTGATTTCAATCGGAAATCACTCAAAACAATCGATTACACACATAGAGGCGGAATCTATGTATATGGTGGTGAAAAACAGAGGAGAGAAACAGATTGGTGAAGATAACAGACTAACCACACTTGAATCAATACAAAATGATATGAAAATGCAAGAACAAACAGTGTAAAACAACTGCAAATGCATTGATTTAGGAATAATGTGAAAGATAGAATTTCAGGGTTACAGCCGCTAGTCACACCCTGAACATTGCTAACCGAAACTAGTAGTTGAGTATTTACAAGTAATAGAACAAACTGTCAAAACTTACTATCTATCGAAACTACTAGTTTTGATTGAACAGATCTCAATCGAAACTAAGCAGTTTCTATGGCCCAGACTTAGTCTAATTGAAACAGTAAATTACATAAACTGAAATTACAACACTGAAATGACAAATAAGGAAAACTAACTTAACATTGTTCAAACATACAATGACGCAATCAGCTTATAAAATACATGACTCTACATCATGCACCAATCTTAGCCTTACCTGAAGGGAACGATGATTTTGTCATCTACTGTGACGCTTCCCGAACTGGTCTGGGTTGTGTGTTGATGCAGCGAGACAAGGTTATTGCCTCTGCATCACTCCAACTTAAAGTTCATGATAAGAACTATACTACGCGTGATCTTGAACTTGGTGCCATAGTGTTTGCTCTAAAGATTTGGAGACACTATCTGTATGGTACTAAATGCGTAATATATTCATACCATAAAAGCCTCCAACATATTTTTAATCAGAAGGATTTGAATATGAGGCAAAGGAGGTGGATGGAACTTATCAACGATAATGACTGTAAAATCAAACACCATCCCGGGAAGGCAAACGTAGTAGCAGATACTTTAAGTCGAAAAGAACGAAGCCAGCCTATTAAAGTAAAAGCACTACGATTAGATCTGAAGTTAGATTTAATGGAACAGATTAAGGAAATCCAACCAAAAGCAATATAAGAAGGAAACATCAAGAAAGAACGTATGGTTAGAAAACAGAAGTTACTATCCAAGGGAAATGATGGAATCATGAGATTTGAGCAAAGAATCTAGATTCCAAAGTTTGGAGATATTCAAGGTAAGATATTAGATGAAGCACACAAATCAAGATATTCCATGCATCCTGGTGCAAACAAAATGTACAAAGATCTGAAGACTCAATACTGGTGGCCTAACATGACGAGATCAATAGCCTAGTACATAAATAAATGCTTGACTTGCCTCCAAGTCAAGATTGAGCATTAGAAACCAGCAAGACAACTACAACAAAAAGAATTACCGGTTTGGAAATGGGATCGTATTACAATGGACTTCGTAACCAAACTACCCAGAACACAGAAAGGACAAAATGCCATATGGGTCGTGGTCGATAGACTGACTAAGTCAGCCCATTTCATACCTATCAACGAAACATACTCTATGGATAAGTTAGCTAGAATCTATATCAATGAAATTGTGAGCCACCATGGCATACCACTGTCTATTATTTCCTATAGGGACAGTCGGTTCACATCTAGATTCTGGACGAGTTATCAGAACGAGTTGGGGACTCGACTTACCATGAGTACTGCCTACCATCCTCAGACTGACGAACAGAGTGAATGTACAATTCAAACTCTAGAAGATATGCTAAGAGCCTATGTTATAGATTTCGAAGGTAATTGGGATAATCACCTTCCATTAATCGAATTCTCTTATAACAACAGCTACCACTCAAGTATTAAAGCTGCACCATTTGAAGCACTATACGAAAGAAAATGTAGAACTCCTGTCTGTTGGACTGAAGTAGGAGATAGTCAACTATCTGGACCTGAAATCATACACGAAACAACATATAAGATAGTCCAAATTAAACAATGATTAAAGGCTACTCAAGATCGTCAGAAAAGTTATGCTGACAAACGACATCGACCGTTAGAATTCCAAGTCGGGGATTATGTGATGTTAAAAGTTTCACCTTGGAAAGGTGTGGTAAGATTCAGGAAACGAGGAAAGTTAGGACCAAGGTACATCGAACCTTACAAGATCATTGAAAGAATCGGAGCAGTAGCCTACAAATTAGATCTACCGTAAGCTTTACAATGGATTCATATTATGTTTCACGTATCCTATTTACGCAAGTGTTTAGCTGATCCAACTCAGGCTATTACACTAGACGATGTGCACGTAGACGACAAACTTCACTTTACTGAACAACTGATCAAGATTTTAGATACTCAAGAACGAAAGTTGAGAAAGAAAGTTATACCAATGGTATTGGTTCAATGGCAAGGTCGGATTGGAGCCGACAAGACTTGGGAATTAGAGGAACAGATGAAAGTCAAGTACCCTCATCTATTCACATCCTAATTTCAAGGACAAAATTTCTTAAAGGAGAGGAGATTTGTAACACCTCGAAAACTCCTATGAAAAGAAAGGACTAAACTTGCCAATTTTCAAAGTTTAGGGGTGGAAATGTGAATAATCAAAGACCAAGGACTTAAAATAAAAAATCTGAAACTCAAAGGGGTAGCGGACCGCTACCCATGACCTTAGCGGTCCGCTACGTGTTGGCTAAGGAAACCCTCGGAAACGACACGTGTCCTGTGACTCACCGATTGGAATTTGACGCGTGGAAGGGGTGGCAGACCGCTAAGCCAGACCATAACGGTCCGCTACGTGTGCCCCAATCCAATTACACCGCCACAAGGGGTGGCGGACCGCTACCACCTAGCGTAGCGGTCCGCTACTTGTCCCACTTTCACCCTATATATAGTTGAACGATTTCAACTATTTTGCACACACAAACACACCTTCTCAAACACACACACACTCTGTAAGTCCAATCCCGAGCCCCGGTTCGCGTACGAGAGTCCGGTATCTAGCATTTCGACTCCAAGTTATCGTAAATAGTGCTGAGGTAAGGTTCCGACCTGCCATTAAGCTTTGATTATGAATCATTAAGCTCGATTTTTATAATTAAGTAGTGTACTTACTTATCTAGGAACTCTGCTCGAGGTTTTGTCATATTACTGATTATTAAGCCGAAATACTGCAAAGGTGAGTTCTTAAACTATGATGCATGAACCCAATCATAACCTTGTCTGGCATGTGGCATGATTGATTTATGAAAACATTTTGAGTATCTTGAAACGATTGTACCGATTGTTTATATATAACGTATTCTAAGCGCTTATTGTATTTCACATGCCCGTGGAACGGCATGTTGGACAGGACCCGTGGAACGGCCTTTGGTTATATATCGAGTGAATGATTATTCATAGTTATCTATGAATTTGGGTGTTGAAGCCCATGGATGTGTTCAAGATACTTTGGTGTGTCATTTTAATAAACTATTTTAGTTTATGAATTCACCAGCTTTATGCTGACCCATGTTTTTCAAATGTTTTTGACCGCATCACATGTAGTCATTAGACATGGCATTCCAGGACTAGAATGAAATGATGAAAGATACTGATGATGGGCATGCCAAAAACTATAAGCCCCAAATGACTTGTTCCTTATTAGGAACAGATGATGTAACTTTTGTTAAACATGATGTAAACAATGTTTTGATATTAATAGAAGTTATGATTTAGTCTTCCGCTGTGTGTTTTTGATATCAACGTCACAGTAACTAGAAGGCAACCTTCTGACCAGTATGTATTTATCTGACAAACGGAATGTTCTGTCTAGGAAAGAGCGGTGTATAAATCTCTACTAGACCCATCGCTCTTACCTGGGAACATATCTGTTGGAGGTACTACTCTGGTTAGATAATTGTTCGGTGTTACAGGCATGACAACAAAGGTGAAATCAAGATATGGGAAGAATACTACCTAGGTCAGAATCCTACTTGCAAATCACAACTTCTACCTGTTCTGGAACAATGGTGGATATGGGTTTCTAAGGATAACAACTATAGACTACCTAGTGGATCCCTAATCACTCTCAAGGTGTGACCAACTAAGGAACCTAAAGTGTACTAAAGTCACCAGATGGTCAGATCACCTCTTAGGTATTTCCAACTATGACAATGTACCCGAATAGACAGATTACCTCTCAGTCTCACTATCTACGATACATTCAACGAATGCACGGGGTAATCCTAGGATGACAACTATGATTCAGAATAGTAGCAACCACTAGACACCTAGCACTAACGCCTTCTCAGACTGTTAATACTCGGATTCTTAATGACGAAGACTAAATGACTAATTCTCACCTCTCGAGTATTGAACTAGGACACACATTCAACTCTAATCAGCAATCAATGACAATTCCTATGGCTCATATCTCTAGCAAACCATACACAATCACAAACCCTAAGATCTATGATCAAGATATGCAAATCAAATTAGCAGACAACCACAATTAGCATATGGGATTATAATCAATTACAAATCAGATTAAAACATGCATACACATCATATTAATCAACCCAAGATCTTTACAAAATCATGAAATCATCATTCAAATCCAAAAACCGATAAAAATCAATACTTTACGAAGCATTCATCATAAGACCTGGGCAATATCAATGTTTTAGCCTAGAATCATGTCAATAACAACTAGAACATAAGCAAAAGACAGAAACATGGTTTCAAAAATAGCAATCAAATACAAAGTATCAAACTTTAAACCCTAGAACGCTATTACCACGAACCCGGAATCCAAAAGGCTTGATCTGGCAATCCAAAAGCTTCCTCTATCCCCAAAATCGCCCCTGGACTCTCCTTAGACGGCTGGAAATCGAACTCCTTGAATAATGGGGATCAAAATCTATTTGATTTGAATTTAGGGTTTTTTTCACGGATTTTCTATCTCTCGCGTACCGTGAGAAATGTTGGCGACAAATTAGTCACACCAGGTTTTTTACTTCTTCGGGTACCGCGAAGTTCTTTCCCCTGATCTTCGTATACCGCGAAGACTTTAAATTTCCCATTTTTCACTTTTGATCCTCGGGCTTCATTCTCATGCTCGGTTTCTTCGCATTTTCTCTTGTAATTACCATGAGCCCCTGTAAACATAACAAAGACACGAATATACACAAAAACGACTCAAAACGAATACCAAACTAAACTAAAACACACGAAAATGATGTAATAAAGATGTGTGCTTTACACTACATCAAACATCCCCAGACTTAACCTTTTTTCGTCCTCGAAAAAGTCTGCAATGGAATCATAACTGCTATCTGACTCTAATAATCAATTCCCAATTAACAAAAATATACTCACGCGTTAAAAAGCAATAATCAGTATTTATGTCCGATTAAACCCAAACACCAACTATCTAGCACCTGTGATGTGTTCTAATTCCAATTTATACAACAATCAATCAACCTATGTGACTCACACTTAAAATCTATAGCTCTACCTAATCCCGTCTCACGGTCATGTCTAGGTGCGGGTTAAACCATATAGATTTGCCCACCATGTTCAACTAAGATTTACAGATTTTTAGAAATCAATGGATTATGGAATGAATGGAATGAGTATTATTAATTATATATGAATCAACCTCACCTAGAGGTGCGTCTCCCAAGTCACCATCCCGGAAGGTAGCACATAGGATGTAGTCTATCAATTAAGACATAAGAATCAACTTAGAGGCGTATCCACAGAGTCACTATCCCCATGGGAAGCACATAAATCAATCGTATTTATCTAAAAACGGATCACTCAAATCCCAACCCATGGGTGTATCCACTCACAGGCTATTTAATCTATTCAAGTTGGCTGGGTCTACCAAAACATCACTAATTAGACACGTTTTCTATTTTTTATATCATTTAAATTCAACAAGTAGATCCAGTTGTACTATAATTTTCCATTTATTATGCAAAACTTTTATTTTCAAAGGATATTTTTTTAATTTTTTTAATTTTTATATTTTTATATTTTTATAAAGGACACAAACTAGACACTCACATCCCCACACTTGAAAGACAAATTGTCCTCAATGTGAAGCAAGACACAACTAAAAATAAAAATGCAAAAATAAAACAGGAAGCGACTTAGCTGGTATTATAGATGCAACCCAATGTATCTAGCTTCATTCTTCCTTGTGTGCACCATATAGCATTTCGGTCGCGGTTGCACACACTGTTGAGTTGTCTTTACAAAGCGATAGAAGCATCGGTCCTGCCCGAATGGAGATTGAGTACGAGCAAGATAAACAATACCTGCAAAATAAACCTCACAACAAACCTGCAGCATTAAACTGACACAAATAAAAGACTCAAACTGACTCTAGATAGATATGCAAGGACACGTACCCGATGTGTGGCAAACACATAGACATGAATGTCACGG
This sequence comes from Smallanthus sonchifolius, assembly GCA_023525975.1. Taxonomy (NCBI): domain Eukaryota; kingdom Viridiplantae; phylum Streptophyta; class Magnoliopsida; order Asterales; family Asteraceae; genus Smallanthus; species Smallanthus sonchifolius. The sequence goes on from CM042043.1 coordinate 28,201,922, forward strand.
CAAGGTGGGTCATCGGTTACGAATGGTTCTCGTTTACCATGGTCATGGTAATGATCGGTAAATGATATGATGGATGATGGATGGAGGATGAGAGATGATGGTATGAAGGGTGGTGAGGTGGTTGTTTATGTAGGGTATATTGTAAGGCCACAAACCCGGGAGGCCTCACGTGTTGGATTTACTCATTCACAAATGGTTCTTAAATTTGAATATCAAAATAACGCAGCGGAAAATACTTCATTAACACATAACATAACATTGTTCAACATACGGAAGCGTAAACATTGTCTAAACATAACATAAGCGTAATCAAAACATAACGGGATGCTAGTCTTCATAAGTAGTTGGGTAACTCTTCATCGCTAGCCAAGCATCACCGTCCATCCTCACAACCTGCCTTAACCTGAATGTGCATACTAAAAAGTCAGCTACGCTGGTGAGTTCTAGCTTTTACGTAAAACGTTAACTTCAAATATTTGCAAAAAACACATCATTTATCCTCATTAATAACAGCGTACAATAACATGCAATATCATAACATACATAAAAACATAACCATAAGTCAACGAACATATCGAATCCGCACCTTCTCGTAACCGTCAATTCCAAACGTCACATACTGGCGGAATAACCTAAGGATCACCACCACTAGGCCCATCACCGCCGTACTGTCCTTCGGGCGGAGAAATCCTAGGGCCCGACACTTAGGCTATTCAACACCGAACTTCAAGCACGACATCACAAGGATAACACGTACCAAACTTCAAGCACAACTACCCCGTAAGGTAAATCGTACCAACTTCAACGATCATGATAATTCCCTTGATAACCATCATCACCCCAGTTGTACAACAGTTGGCCAGCCACGAAGGCCCCTAAAAGGTAAAGGCCCATAACATTCATCCCATACCCATAACCTTCATTCCCTAAGGAATAATGGCAGATTCGTTCATTTGTGACTTTCGTAAACATTCACTTCTTTTACTTCAAAACTTCAGTTAAAGCATTCGTACGTTTTATTAGAAATCAGTCATTCATAAACACTTCGTAAACTTCTTTTGTCAAAATATTTCATAAATACTTCTTTCATAACCTTTCCTTCCAAAACATCGTTCATAAACATCATTTCATAAAACGTCACATTTATCATTCATAAACATCGTTTTATAAAACAGTCACATCCTCACGTATGCACACTAACCCAAAAATATTATTTAAAACATTTAAAAGATGGCTTCTTGAACTCACCAGATAAGCTAGTCTCAGTTCTATCCTAACAACGGTCCAACGAGCTTCACACACGATCTGAATTAGTTAATTACACATACATCAGACCTAATCTAAATTACACGCTTTTACTCATTCTGGTCTAGGCAAACTTAAGGCTAAGTTCACATCCCATAATCTAGGCGAACTTGTCCTAAGTTCGCTTAACTTGACCAGGCGAACTTACCAGGCGAACATAACCAAGTTCGCCGCTTGATGCCATAAGCGAACTTGTCAAGCAAACTTGATAAGTTCGCCCCAACCTTGCCAGGCGAACTTGATAAGTTCGCTTGTCGGGCTGTCTTCTTCCCCAAAAATACGAAGTTCTTGCATGTGAATCTGATCATGCCAATATCCCAACTTTCTTTGCTCAAAACGTTCGGTTTTCCTTCTAGATGCTATACCTAAGCTTATTTTCAAGTTTCATCCGTAAAAACGTTACCTTTTTACCCAAAAACTCGAAAACCTAACATAAGCTAAAATCTCAAATCTAGCTCGAGTTGTTACCTGAATCGAGATTCTGATTCGAAGGTTATCTTCATGAGCACTGGAGACACGAGCTGGTATAATCTTGAGCAATTCTGACACTTTCTCTCTCTATGGTTTTCTCTCTCTAGAAGTTGAAAAATGAGAGAAAGTGTGTGCATGTGGGGTATTTATGGGAAGGGCCTCCGTTCATTCCATTCGTCCCTCTTTAAACCCGTTATCTTTATTTCTCATTTTTATTTTTGGGATGTTATAAGTCTACCCCCCTTACAATAGGTTTCGTCCCTGAAACCTATCACAGGTCAAATAGATAAGGGTACGACTCCCTCATTTCCGTCTTCGTTTCCCATGTAGCCTCCGATTTCGGTGCTTCCATTGGACTTTAACCAATTGGATCACTTTGTTACGTAAACGTTTCTCCTTTCGATCTAAAATAACCACGGGTTCTTCAATGTAGTTAAGGTGGTTGTCGACCTCGGTGTCAGTAAGCGGTACGTGATCCGATTCATCCGCCAAACACTTTCGTAAGTGTGACACACGGAATGTAGGATGGATCCCACTTAACTCATCGGGCAACTCCAACCGATAAGCGACGTCACCAACCCGTGCCGCTATTCTGAAAGGTCCGACAAACCTCAGACTTAACTTTCCTCTCTTCTTGAATCGTATGATTCCCTTCCAGGGCGATACCTTCAACATTACACGATCCCCAACGTTAAACTCAATAGGCCTTCGTCGTTTATCCGCATAGGATTTCTGACGATCTTGAGCGGCCTTCATTCTTGCCTTGATTTGGTCAAACCTTTCCGATGTTTCCCGTACGACTTCAAGACTTCCTAATTCCTTCTGTCCAATCTCACCCCAGCAAACCGGGGTCAAACATTTTCTCCCATACAACATTTCGTAGGGCGGCATGCCTATTGTCATGTGATGACTGTTGTTGTAGGAGAATTCGGCTAAAGGCAGATGACTGTCCCAACTACCACCGAAGTCAATAATACAAGCACGGAGCATATCCTCCAGCGTTTGAATGGTCCTTTCAGACTGACCATCCATTTGCGGGTGGTATACGATGCTGATATTAAGTCTCGTGCCCATCGTCTCATGAAATTTTTTACAGAACCTCGATGTGAATCGTGTGTCCTGGTCGGATACGATCGTCAAACGCATCCCATGCCGTGCCACTACTTCATTAATAAATATTTCCGCTAACTTTTCCGATGAGAATGTCTCACGAATAGGAAGGAAATGGGCACTCTTCGTCAAACGGTCCACAATTACCCAAATGGTGTCATGACCCCTAGCTGTGCGAGGTAGCTTGGTTATGAATTCCATGGTAATGTGTTCCCACTTCCATTTCAGGATTTCAAGTGGTTGAATCCATACGGTTTCTGGTGCTCGGCCTTCACTTGTGAACAAGTCAAGCACTTGCTTACGTATTTCGTCACTTCATACTTCATTCCAGGCCACCAGTATTCCTTCCTCAGATCTTGGTACATTTTGTTGGTACCAGGATGGATAGAGTAACGAGACTTATGAGCCTCATCCAGGATTTTGGTTCTAAGCTCGCCGCCCATAGGTATTCACACCCGACCAAAACGTGTCCTCACACCAAGGGTGTTATATTCCAACTTGTCCTGTTGGCCAACCATCCTTTCCTTCTTTATGTTTTCCTCTTTAAGTGCCTCATCTTGAGCCTTTTCAATTTCCCTCATCACATCCGGTGTTACCACCAACTGGCAAGTTCACTCTAATAGGAGCAGGCACATCCTTTTAGCTCAGAGCATCAGCCACCACGTTTTCCTTTCTAGGATGATACATGATTTCACAGTCATAATCTTTCAAGAGCTCCAACCATCGTCTCTGCCTCATATTAAGCTCATTTTGTTCGAAGAAGTACTTCAGACTTTTGTGGTCAGAGTAAATGGTAAACTTCACCCCATAAAGGTAGTGCCTCCAGATCTTCAATGCAAACACAATGGCAGTAAGTTCCAAGTCGTGAGTCGGATAATTGATTTCGTGAACTTTCAACTGTCGTGATGCATAGGCGATCACTCTCCCGCATTGCATAAGTACTCACCTAAATCCCTGGCCCGAAGCGTCAGAGTATACTAACAAGTCTTCATTACTCTCGGGAAGGGCCAAGAATGGGGCTTGGGTCAACTTCTCCTTCAGTTTCTTAAATGCTTCTTCTTGAGTCGAACCCCATTCATACTTTACCTCCTTCCGTGTCAACTTGGTCAACGACGAAGCTATTTTCAAGAAATCTTGAATGAATCTCCGATAGTAGCCCGCCAATCCAAAGAAACAGCGGACTTTAGTTAGCGTCTTAGGAATATTCCAATCTCTTACCGTCGTTATCTTTGCTGGGTCAACCATAATGCCGTTCGGGTTAATGACGTGACCTAGGAATTGGACCTCCCTAAGCCAGAACGCGCATTTTGAGAACTTAGCATACAGTTTCTCCTTTTTCAAAGCTTCCAACACCTCTTTTAAGTGACACGCGTGATCACCCTCATTCTTGGAGTAGATAAGGATATCATCGATGAACACAATTACCGATCGATCCAGCATCGGTCGACAGACACTATTCATCAAATCCATGAATGCTGTGGGGGCGTTCGTCAATCCGAAAGACATTACGCGAAACTCGAAATGTCCATAACGCGTGCGAAACGCGGTTTTTGGTATGTCTTCTTCCCTCACCTTCAGCTGATGGTTCCCGGATCGAAGGTCTATTTTCGAGAACCAGCTTGCACCCTGTAATTGATCGAATAGGTCATCGATCCTTTGCAGAGGGTACTTGTTCTTCACGGTTCATTTGTTCAACTCTCTGTAGTCGATACACATTCTCATGGAACCATCCTTTTTCTTTACAAACAGCACCGGAGCACCCCAAGGAGAGATGCTTGGTTGTATAAATCCCTTGTCAAGCAATTTGTCTAATTGGGTCATAAGTTCTTTCATCTCCACTGGTGCTAGTCGATATGGAGCCTTAGCCATGGGCTGGGCATCTGGTACCAAGTCGATTCGGAACTCGATCTCTTTGTCGGGTGGTATTCCAGGAAAATCCTCTAGAAATACCTCCGGGTACTCGCATACCACGGGTACATCATCTAGTTCCTTTGCTACCTTGCACTTGTCAATCATGTACACCAGATAATCCTCACATCCGCGCCTCAGATAATCTGCTGCCTTAATCATCTAGATGATATTAGGCATTGGGGCATCACGATCTCCAAGAATTTCGACCTCACTACCATTAGGAGCCTTGAGTCGAATTATCTTCCGCTTGCATGTAATTTGCGCTTCATTGGCGGTTAGCCAATCCATACCCAACACTACATCAAACCCACCCAAAACCATAACGAAAAGCCTGACGGGGAATCTATGGCCTTTTATTTTTATCATGGAATTATCAACTACGTCAGTTACTCTCGCGGTTCTACCCTCAGCAGTATCTACACTTAAGGCCCATTTCTAGCTTACTAACAGTACATTTCACTTGCTTACAAAAAGTAGCAGATATAAAACTCTTATTGTCACCCGAATCAAATAACACAGATACATAGGTGTGGTCAAGAATGAACGTACCTGACGCCACATCGGGGTCCATCCTTGTCTGTTCCTGCGTCAGCGCATACGCTCGAGTCTTCGCTCGGGGCCTCTCTCCATTCTTCTCTGGGCCTTTTCCTTTCCCGGCTTCCCCCATCTTGGGCTTAGTGCATTCCCGGCTCATATGGCCACTCTCCCCACAGTTGTAGCATTTGAAGCCTTACGGGCATTCACGAGAGTAGTGTCCGGTTTTGCCGCACCTAAAGCACAGATTTGATCCCAGCCGACATTCACAGACATGTCTTCCCCCACACTTCCCATAGACAGCTATCTCTCCTACCCTGGCATGTTTGTCTCGGGCACCGGTCAACTTCCCACCCGATTGCTTGGCAGAAAAAACACAGCTTCTTCTTGGGCTCGTCAATGGAAACGACATTCAGTTCCAGATCATCAAATACCACGCCACTTAGCTCTACCGCTGAATCATAGGTAGTAGGGGCGTTTGCCTTAACATAGGTACGGACCTGGTCTGGCAATCCGTGAATGTAGCAGACAATTTTTCTCTGCTTAGTCGTGACAAGATGTGGCACCAGACGTGCCAGTTCATTGAATCGGGTAGTGTATTTCCGGTGCGTCATGCTCCCGGCCTTCAACCCCAGGAATTCCCTCTCCACCTTCTCAATCTCATTCCTTGGACAGAAATTATTCATCACCAGAGTCTTCAGATTATTCCACATCATTGTGCCAACGGCCTCATCACCCTTGACTTGACGCATTCCTTCCCACCAATGAGACGCTTCCTCCCTCAAGGAGTTAGCGGAAAACTTCACAACCTGATTCGCTCGACAACCGCTCAGACGAATGGCGGCTTCCATACGGATTACCCAGTTAAACGTAGCCACCGCGTCTTTCTTTCCAGTCAAGACCGGCGGGTCACATGCTTTAAAGGACTTATAGTCGCATCCGCGAGCATGCGGTGCGTTGTCAGTCTCGTTGTTCAGGGCACCAGTTGCCGTGTTAGACCCACCTTCCCCATTAACTTTCTTCAATGCTTCTGCCAACAGACCTGGCAGAGAAGTCTTCATCAACTCTGTGAATTCACGTGCTATAGTTGCTCTCACTTCTGTCTCAAAAGTGAAAGGTTGTTCTTCAACCTGTGTCTGCTCAGTTCCATGCACACTAACCGTCGGTTCAGTGTGGACACTTCCTTTTTCACTATACTCTTGGCGCGTAGGGGTCCTGCCACACCCACCACTTCGGCCTCCGGTACGACCCCCACCACGCCTTTCGCTTCCTCTCCTTGCCATTTTGTCCTATAAGACAAGGAATCCAACATTATCACGCTAGTTAACAAATAGAATTCAACAAGTATTGTAAGATGTTAATATACACTGGCCATCTGCAATTAACCATTACTCTACCTCTCGATTTCCATTTGACTACCTTTGTGATTCCATTAGAACACAAGTCCTAACCTAACACTTCTAAGGCATACTATATAAGTAAATAAACAGTCTACCTTTATACCTGATGTTGTGGCTCGAGTTACCCATACTAGCATCCGCTTTCGGTCCCCTTCACAGTTTAAGTTCAGACAATGGGAGTGTCCAAATCTCTCAAACTGTTGCTCTGATACCAACTTGTAAGGCCCCAAACTCGGGAGGCCTCACTTGTTGGATTTACTCATTCACAAACGGTTCTTAAACTTGAATATCAAAATAACGCAGCGGAAAATACTTCATTAAAACATAACATAACATAACATTGTTCAACATGCGGAAGCGTAAACATTGTCTAAACATAACATAAGCGTAATCAAAACATAACGGGATGCCAGTCTTCATAAGCAGTCGGGTAACTCTTCATCGCAAGCCCAGCATCACCGTCCATCCTCACAACCTGCCTTAACCTGAATGTGTATACTAAAAAGTCAGCTACGCTGGTGAGTTCTAGCTTTTACGTAAAACGTTAACTTCAAATATTTGCCAAAAACACATCATTTATCCTCATTAATAAAAGCGTACAATAACATGCAATATCATAACATACATAAAAACATAACCATAAGTCAACGAACATATCGAATCCGCACCTTCTCGTAACCGTCAATTCCAAACATCACATACTGGCGGAATAACCTAAGGATCACCACCACTAGGCCCATCACCGCCGTACTGTCCTTCGGGCGGAGAAATCCTAGGGCCCGACACTTAGGCTATTCAACACCGAACTTCAAGCACGACATCACAAGGATGACACGTACCAAACTTCAAGCACAACTACCCCGTAAGGTAAATCTTACCAACTTCAAGGTTCATGATAATTCCCTTGATAACCATCATCACCCCAGTTGTACAACAGTTGGCCAGCCACGAAGGCCCCTAAAAGGTAAAGGCCCATAACATTCATCCCATACCCATAACCTTCATTCCCTAAGGAATAATGGCAGATTCGTTCGTTTGTGACTTTCGTAAACATTCACTTCTTTTACTTCAAAAATTCAGTTAAAGCATTCGTACGTTTTATTAGAAATCATTCATTCATAAACACTTCGTACACTTCTTTTGGAAAAATATTTCATAAACACTTCTTTCTTAACCTTTCCTTCCAAAACATCATTCATAAACACCATTTCATAAAACGTCACATTTATCATTCATAAACATCGTTTTATAAAACAGTCACATTGTTACGTATGCACACCAGCCCAAAAATATTATTTAAAACATTTAAAAGAGGCCTTCTAGAACTCACCTGATAAGCTAGTCTCAGTTTTGTCCTAACAACGGTCCAACGAGCGTCACACACGATCTAAATTGGTTAATTGCACATACATCAGACCTAATCTAAATTACACACTTTTACTCATTCTAGTCTAGGCGAACTTAAGGCTAAGTTCGCTGCCCATAATCTTGGCGAACATATAGGTGAACTTGTCCTAAGTTCGCTTAACTTGACCAAGAGAACTTACCAAGCGAACATAACCAAGTTCGTCGCTTGATGCCATAAGCGAACTTGTCAAGCGAACTTGTCAAGCGAACTTGATAAATTCGCCCCAACCTTGCCAGGAGAACTTGATAACTTCGCCTGTCGGGCTGTTCTCTTCCCCAAAAATCTGAAGTTCTTGCACGCGAATCTGATCATGCCAATATCCCAACTTTCTTTGCTCAAAACGTTCGGTTTTCCTTCTAGATGCTAGACCTAAGCTTATTTTCAAGTTTCATCCGTGAAAACGTTAACTTTTTACCCAAAACCCGAAAACCCAACATAAGCTAAAATCTCAAATTTAGCTCGAGTTGTTACCTGAAGCGAGATTCTGATTCGAAGGTTATCTTCATGAGCACTGGAGACACGAGCTAGTATAATCTTGAGCGATTCTGACACTTTCTCTCTCTACGGTTTTCTCTCTCTAGAAGTTGGAAAATGAGAGAAAGTGTGTGCATGTGGGGTCCGAGCGCACCTCGTGACCAACTCGGCCCAACCCTGGCCCGCGCACCTTTGTCCGTTCATTCCATTCGTCCCGCTTTAAACCCGTTATCTTTATTTCTCATTTTTACTTTTGGGATGTTACATATATGGTGGTGGATGGATGTGAATAATGATGGTGGATGATAGTGAGTGGTGGTGGGAACGGTTGCGGAAGATGGGTATGGGAAACCATGGGAAACAAAGGAGACAAGGCAAAATCAGGGTACCCCGCGTACCGCGAAGATCCAGGGGGAACTCCTCGCGTACCGTGAGGAGTTGGAAATCATACCAGCCGAGACTTTTGTCTCTCGCATACCGCGAGAGACTTAGGCTCAAGCTTCGCGTACCGCGAGGATGGGTTAATCACAGAAAGTTAATAAAATACTTCTGTTTTATACTTAGAATATTTTAGACCCCTTAAACTTTTTTCTTCACCCAAATCCTTTAAAACCCTGTCCCAAGCATAAAAACATATGTAAAAATACCTGGAACTTTGTTCCTGATGATTTTCCTTACTGAATCCAGCGTGAATCCCTGCAAAAACACGACACAAACAAAACACACATACCGAAACACACAAAAATTGACATGGACTCAGACCAAGTAATGCATACAAACTCTACATCCCGGGCACTTGCCCAAGACTCAAACCAGCTTATCAGGAGGCTTCTCCTTGATCCTAACCGGAACCGCCTTTGTCCTACGCAGCCTACCGGTCCTCCAACTCAACATTAAACAAATACAATCCACGAGCATATAAACTCCATCACATGTAACAATTAAGTCTTTCCACCATAGCTTAAATCTACCCGGTCCGAAGATAACACTGTTCAAATATCCTAGCAACTTATCACCCTTAAACATCCCCACACTTGGTGTCACACCCCAACCGATGGCGGAATCGTCGGGGCGGGACATGTAGACTGTTCGTGAGCTCAAGGTTGACTAAATTGTAATATATTAAATCCATTTCCATTCAAACAAACATGAATCAATTCCAAAGTACATAATGAAATACAATTTGTTTTCGAATTAAAATTAACTAAGTCCAAAGCCTATGTGTAACATGTCTTGATCAAACTCATATGATAGCACCTGAAACATGAATAAAATAAGGTCAACTAAAAAGTTGGTGAGCATACACAGGTTTGTACATTGATAGCGTATAGATTGTAAATAAACAAATCCTTACATAACATGATAAAATAAGGCATTTATGAAGAGTAGCCATTGTGTAACCAAAGTACAATCAAACCTTTGTAACTAGCATGCAAATTGTGTTGTCGGTAACAATCACCCCAATCTGGGTGGGTTTGTCAGACTCAGTAGATCTATCATTGTTTACCGTCGGCTTGAATAGTTAATGATTGTACATAAATCGCACACAAAAGTTAGCACAACTAGCACTCAGGCATAAAGCTCAAATTGCACACATGAATGTAAAGAGGATTTGTATTTGTATATTATGTGTAAATGTAAGCAATAGTATTGTATAGTGTTCATGTTCCACCCCAAAAAGTGTAAAAGAGTAAAAGTGGTTATGTAATACTCACATGATTCAAAGGCGTAGCTGATACGAGAGACTAAGTAGTATCGTGATCCTTGTAACGCATAACGTTAACCTAAAGTGTATTGCGTGTGAACATGGATTAATAAAATGTCTAACTCAAAGTCTAGGGTTTCAATGGATATGAGTATAAGGAATTATATAATGAGTTCGTGACGAATTATGAAAAAGGGTTGTGTAGGTGTTGAATAAAATGGAAGCAATTTGAAATGAATAGTTTAAAATGTTTTTAAATTAGGGTTTGGATTTGAATAATTAAATCAAATAATTATTATTTAATTATTCTAGTTACAAATTAATGTAATTATTCGGTTTATTTAAGTGTAGCCTAAATAACCAATTTTGTTTAAATGTAAATTAAATAGATAATTATTACTTTATTTATTTGTAACTTATTCATTTAGTTATAAAATATAGTGGGTGCATTATATTAAATATAAATTTAATAAATAATCTTTACGCTATTTTTATAAAGATGAGTAAATAAGTTGTGTAACTAATATTTATGTGTAGAGTTTAATAATAAATATAAATTTAATTTTGTAGGTTATAATAAATAACTTCTATTTATTTAGAAATAAGAATTTGGATCTTTTAAATAAACTTAATCCAAATCTTTATAAAATTAATTATTTTTATAAAAAAATTAATTTGGAATACTTACTGTTTTTAAAAATATAAAATTAAGCATTCTGACAAGATTTTCTCACACACACGACCGTGCCTGGGGAAAGGCACGATCGTGCTAAGACCACGGGCGCGACCGCGTTGTAATGGGCGCGACCATGTTGAACAAACAGAAAGCACAACAAACCTCCTCACTAGGCACGACCAGGTCTAGCTAAGAGGCACGACCGGGTGTATGAGGCACGACCGTGCTGGATTTAGCACGACCGTGTCTCATGAAGCACGACCGCGCTAGGAGATTAGCGCGACAGTGTCTGTTCCAAAACAGAAATGAATTGACTAATTTTTATATTGTAAATGTTGGAATTCATAGGGTTTTCACCCATTAGGTTATTACGAATCTTTTTGTATAGTTTAATTGTATTTAAAACATCTCCAAGGTAGTATTCGATTAAACCATTTTGAAATGAACCCTAGATTACGGATTGGGTTCAATCTGATGCTAGACGATCCGATTAATATAGGGTTATTGGTCTAGACTTAGATATGAAACTGTAGTTACAAGAAATTACAGGAATGCTTGATGAATTGAAGGGTCTCAATTAATATGAGTTTCGGCTTCGGCGGTTGTGTCCTCCGACGACTTCTGGTACGACTTCGATCGAATTGCTGAGTGCAAGGCTCCTGGGATGTTCGTCGAGTGTGTGCATAAGGTTAATTTGCAGGAAGGATAATAGAAACGAACGAATTTGATAATGGTGAGATTATGGTTGACGGTTACGGATTGAATTGATATAATAGGTTAATTTGTCGTAATTACTATGATTAAAATGTTAATTGGGTTCATCAATATGTGGAATGGTTACGAATTCGAACGATCCAGCGATTAAAGACTGCATTTACGTTTCAACTGACGAGAGGCGCGACCGTGCCAAAACGAGGCGCGACCGTGCCAACATGAGGCGCGACCGTGCCAAAACGTGGCGCGACCGTGCCTACTAGGGTGTGACAACCCGACTTTTCGGGTTAACTCAGTTAGTAAATTCCGTTAACTTGCTGTTAAAAACCTAACCCCGTTAAATATTCCGTTAAGTTTCTTATTAAAAACTTAACCACGTTAATCAAATCTAACCCCAAGGATTAATTCGGTCATAATATCAACTCAAAACTACAAAGATAATTACCCTAAATCTATTTGATTAATTTTCTAAGTCAAAATTAAGAGTTTTAGGTTCAGTTGACTTTTAAAAGTCAAACACGAAATCAAATCAACTCAAATCCGCATAATCTCGATCATACCTGTTGAAATTCATAACCGAAATCGAATTCAATACTAATCACGATCATCATGACACTTTTAATTCGAGTATTGAATCGAATTAACGCTAATAATGCGAATGCATCTCGTAACCGTCGACTTCATATCAAATTCAATCAAATCCACCATTTTCCGTATACCAATTCACGAATTGTTACGCTGCACACACTCAGTAATCCTCTCTGAAGCATTAGCACAATCCAAATTGGTCGGAGAAGCAGAAGACGCCGCCGAAAACCAAACAAGCCGAAGACGGAACCCGTTTTAGTCGATCTCAGTCGATTCACACTTGTTTTCGGTAATTGAATACACCTTCACTTTCGTTTTTACTCTCTAATGGAAATCCCTATATCAATTAGGGCTTAAAACATCAAGATTAGCAAGAACCCGATTCTAGGGTTCGTGATAAAAACGTTTTGGGGATTTTGATCTGAAACGCAACCTCTATCAAATTAAACCACTCAGTCATGTTCGAAATCCCTTGTTTATTAAAACCCCTATGCTAATTTAATATTTGAACATCGAATTTGTAAAAATCCAGAACCTAGGGTTCATCACAACCGATTTAATCAAAACCTGATCTAGACACGTTCTTCATGCAATTAAACTATATCATTAGTTTCGAATTCTTCCTTGTAGTAAAAGCCCCATAATTCCAGAAAGATTTAACATACAAATCGGTCAATTTGATTCGTAGTTCATATTCTAGGGCTTCGATTTTTAATTTGTAATTAAACGATTTAAAATCATGATGTTTTTGCAATTGACTTTACCTACAGATTCGTATACACTCGCTTTACAAAACCCCTATGTGTACAAGATCGATCATAATCGGAATCGGTCGGATTAGGGGGTGGCTTTGGGTTCGATCGCGATTCGATTTGGGAAAGGGGGGCTCTCGGTAACACGTGATTAAAAGCTTTTCTGTTCAGATAATATCGCGATGACCCTAGCGGGCGGACTGGTTAAGACAGTGTGCGTGTGTGGGAGAGACCCGGGTTCGAGTCTGGGCTCCCACATTTCTTTTTAAACATATTTAATTATTAAAAATCAAACCATATATTATTATAATGTTATACAAATGTGTTTTATCCCGGGAAACAACCCGTAAGCTCGGGTTTGAATTATTAACCTATTTTTATATTATTTCCCCACTTTTAAAAATAATATAGTTACCATAAAGTTGTATAAAATAATATGTTTATATTATTTTCAACCCGTGACTCGTATTATTAAATAATATATAGATTTATATTATTTCGCATCGTTTTGTAACATCGAATAACATTTGAAACCAAATAATAATATAATTAATTATATTATTTACTCGCATTTATCACGTTCATAAAAAAATAATATATTTATTATTTTGTACCACGAATGAGAAATTAGAATATCCTTTCGAAACTAAAAATAATATATTAAATTATATTATTTTCTTAATGTTTGTAAATGACAAAACGCTCGAATATATTTATTATTATTGTTGTCATTCGTCGCGTAACGTATATATAATCTAATTACTAATTAAAGAATTCCTATTCCCGTGGACATGTTCGTCTACTCTCGGTTACTAGAGCGTTTCTTTAGGACGTTTCTCATTCCGTGTCGCTGTCACATTTCCCATTATCATTCCTAATTTATGTGTTTATAATTTTAGGGCATTCGTAAGTTGTTTGAGACTTACAGACGTGGTTCCAACTTATCCTTTGTGTGATACTACCTACAACGCAACGCAGGTGAGTTTCACGGCCCCTTTTTACCTGTTTTACTATTGGGGGAGAAACATGCTTACACACAAACGTATTTTACTTGTTTTCCTGTTGAGGAAGAAACAAACATGAAACACCAATTATCATACTTTTACTTGTTTTCCCCGTGGGGGAGAAACAGGTACGCAAGCAAATATTGTTTTTCCCGCCAGGGGAGAAAACATGACGCAACTATTTGATTATGGTACTTTATATGATATCACTGTTGAGACTAAGCGTAACATGCTATCACAGAAAGTCCTCATCTTATTTCGAACCGTTAATATGGATCTTAGCGAGGTAATGTTTAGTAGTACTACTGGGTTTGACAAGCCCCACCCGCGTTAGTCGCGCTAACTCGATTGGATATCGAACGGGTGAAATGTTAGCCTACTCACATGTGTCAGAGTTGATAGACCGGGCATGAGGCATACAAACACAGTCAGCTTCGGTTGCGAGCGCTTTAGTAAAACATGAATATAGGTTAGCTACCTATAGGTATGCATATTGAAAGTACATAATCTGGCAAACACTCTCTTATTGAAAACTTGAAACCTGTGAACTCACCAACCTCGTGTTGACACTTTTTCTTACATGTTTCTCAGGTCGCTAAGGCACAGGTTGCACACTTAGGACACGCATGGAGTCCTACTGTCATATTATCCATTTCAAACATTTGAAACAGTTTACTTATTTACATTGATTGACGCCGATTGCGTGTAATTACTTTTGATTTCATATTAACGTTTACGCTTCCGCATTAACTCTGAACTTTTATGTTTTAACATTTCAAGTCCCATATAGTGTCGTTTGATGTAACTAATGACTGAGATCCTGGTGTGTCACTTTCCAAACGATAAAACTCCGTTAGTTGAAATTGGGGGTGTGACAGATTGGTATCAGAGCCATTGGTTATAGAGAACTAGGATTTCATACTAGACTATAACCCACACATGCATTAGTTACACGACACAGACACTTATACGTGATACATATAGCACCCATACGTACATTACAGTGCAGACATGTTAACACCATCCGTATCACCCTCAGTTGGAGAGGGACACATCATTTGCATTGCATTATCATTCCCAGTGGCGACACTCGGGGAATCACCAGAAAAACATCCACTCTCGTCCGAGGGCAGCGAGACGGAGCTTTCGGAGGAGTCACTTATATCACCATCACACCTTGGGTATGGTGGGATTTCTCAGGTCCATGTTATGGACGACACTCAGCACTAACGCATACCTCTTTGGGAATTGGGATCGTCGGAGGCGAGTCCCTACTGTAACCACCAGCAACAATACGCCGAATGAAGGCAGACCGTTGCACGCATTATTTCTGAATCCATTGGCACGTAGATGTCATCACTTTACCAAGCCATGGGCTCGCGTCTTTGGTCAAAATTCTGTTAAGAATAGATTGACCACAAATCTGAGAATGCATTGCTCAATGCATACTCAAACCCTATTCTGACTCGGTGGGAAGAACAACTACCTTCCTTCTTCCAGTAACACATATCCATGAACTATTTTCACTTCTCGAAGTCGCATTACATGTACATGTTTGCTTCATATGAATGTTACCATCTACAATCCACTGGATTGGACTATCGTATCGTATTTCAACTCGGGTGAATACTCGAATCAAACAATTCCTGACTACTCATACTGATATGAGTCCTAGTTGATCAACTTATGATTGATAACTAAACTTTTCGATGACTTATCATATCTGACAACACTCTGTACTCATCAATACAAACTAAGGACATTATGACACAGGACAGGGAGAACTAGGGTGAACATGCAAAGCAAATTATCATTACGGGTGCACACGTAATAGTAATTTGAAGTGCATGTGAGTCCTGGTGAAACCTAGTGTGTGGATAGATGGTCCTAATCAGTGATTTACAGACTTAAGTTTTAACTGTCTGTAGGAATTCTAGTAACCCACCCAACAACTAGTTGGTATCGTTAAACCTGTTCAACAATTGATAGACGCGACTATCAGGTTGAAGGTGTTTACAGACACACTGGACTATCATTAATGAAATCCATCAATGTTATTTTCACTCATGTAAGAGTCTTAGTGACCTTACGACTCTCATTCCAGCTTAATCAATGGAACCACCTAGAGTGAAACTCTAGTAGAACCTCAGGGTAAAACCATCGACTCCAACTATGTATACAGAATTTGAGGAATTCTTTCTATGCTAACACGTTATTCCTTACAACCCTACAATAGATCCCACTTGAACTTGTTATCTCATCCCGTGACTAATCCTTAGGCTAACTTCGAATTTTACTCCAGCATATTCAATCCAGTAAACGGATTTCTTTCTTCACGAAATGATCCTGTTGATTCAATGACATTAGGAAACGAAGATTTAACCTAACCAACCATCAGTTGAACGCAATTACTTAAACATACATCCTATCTCTTATGCTACTGGAATCTATATCTCATTACACTTTTCTTCCTTACATGTGAACCTCTTCCCTTAGCCTATGCATTGGCTGACACTTGCATTATAAACACTGGTCTCACTAGAAGTCCCTGCATGACTTCATGAATTTCATGTTGGTGCGGTCGTACTCCGACTCTATTAGAAACTAAGTACACTATAGAGATAGAAGAAGGTCAAGTAATCGAAACAACTTACAATCTTAAGGCGTGTTAACTAGGATTGGCTGGTCAAAAGATTGACATTGACCTTATGCCAGTCGCACTCGGCAACTTCGACGTAATTGTCGGTATGGATTGGTTATCTAAAAACCAAGCCGAAATGATTTGTCGTGAGCAAATTTGTTCGCCTACCTCTCCCGAGTGGAGAAACCCTTTATGTCCAAGGCGAAAAGAGTGGTGTTGTCGTGAGCATCATATCTTTTATGAAAGCACAAAAGCATATACGTAAAGGTCGTATTGCCATTCTGGCTCTCGTCGCCGAGCAGCCATACGAGGAGAAGAAGATTGACGACATACCGATCGTTCGTGATTATCCGGAATTATTTCCCAAAGACCTGCCTGGTCTTCCAACACATCGTCAAGTCGAATTCCAAATTGATCTAGCACCCGGAGCAACGCCTATTGCTCGGGCACCCTGTAGACTTGCACCTAGTGAGTTGCCAGAGCTATCCACACAACTGCAAGAGTTGTTGGATAAAGTTTTCATTAGACCTAGCTCATCACCATGGGGAGCTCCGGTATTATTTGTCAAGAAGAAGGACGGTACATTCCGTATGTGTATTGATTACCGGGAGCTGAATAAAGTGACAATCAAGAACCGCTACCCTTTACCTCGTATTGATGACCTTTTTGATCAACTCCAAGGATCAAGTTTCTATTCCAAAATAGATCTTAGGTCCGGCTATCATCAGTTAAGAGTCCGAGAAGAAGATATCTCTAAGACTGCATTCAGAACGAGGTACGGCCATTACGAATTTATGGTCATGCCTTTCGGTTTAACCAACGCGCCCGCGGTATTCATGGACCTCATGAACCGTGTGTGTAAGCCTTACCTTGACCAGTTTGTTATCGTTTTCATCGATGACATCCTTATTTATTCCAAGAACGAGGAAGAACATGAGGAACATCTGCGTCTAATTTTGGAACTACTTAAGCAAGAGCAACTTTATGCTAAGTTTTCCAAATGTGAATTTTGGATTCGAGAAGTTCAGTTTCTAGGGCATGTGGTAAATGAAAAAGGGATACATGTCGACCCGTCCAAAATAGAAGCCATCAAGAATTGGGCAGCACCGACGACTCCGACTGAGGTGCGACAATTTCTGGGATTGGCTGGATATTACCGTCGTTTTATCGAAGGATTTTCAAAGATTGCGCAACCTCTCACCACCCTAACTCAAAAAGGAAAAGCCAATAATTTGGGCGATAACCAAGAGTCAGCTTTCTAGCACCTCAAACAGAAACTTTGCAGTGCACCTATTTTAGCTCTTCCGGAAGGAACCGATGATTTTGTGGTGTACTGTGATGCATCCATCCAAGGCTTGGGTTGTGTCTTAATGCAACGCGAAAAGGTAATCGCATACGCTTCACGTCAGTTAAAGGTTCACGAGAAAAACTACACCACTCATGACCTAGAGTTGGGAGCAGTAGTTTTTGCACTTAAGATATGGAGACATTACTTGTATGGTACCAAATGCACCATCTACACCGACCACAAGAGCCTCCAGCATATCTTCGAGCAGAAGGAGTTGAACATGCGACAACGTCGTTGGGTTTGAACTTTTAAATGATTACGACTGTGCGATCCGGTATCATCCGGGTAAAGCTAACGTTGTAGCTGATGCACTAAGCCGAAAGGAAACAAAACCCAAACGAGTTCGAGCATTACAACTTACTATTCATCCTGGATTGCCTGACAGAATCCGTAGTGCTCAACTTGAAGCCTTGAAAGAAGATAACCTACCGTTAGAAGGTACTCGCGGCATGGAAGCACAACTTGAAGTAAAATCTGACGGAATTCGTTACTTTGTCGAACGAATATGGATTCCAGTGTTCGGAAATTTAAGGGAACTAATCATGGATGAAGCTCATAAATCTCGTTACTCCATTCATCCGGGTTCCGATAAAATGTACCATGATCTAAAAGTACTATATTGGTGGCCGAAGATGAAGGCCGATATAGCCACCTATGTTAGTAAGTGTCTGACCTGCGCGAAGGTCAAAGTTGAATATCAAAAACCATCCGGTCTCCTACAACAACCAGAAATTCCTATGTGGAAATGGGAACAAATATCCATGGACTTCATCACCAAATTACCATGAACTCCTACCGGATGTGATACCATTTGGGTAATTGTCGACCGTTTAACAAAGTCCGCTCACTTCTTAGCAATCAAGGAAACCGACAAAATGGATAAGCTTACTCGTACTTACTTGAAAGAAATAGTCTCTCGGCACAAGGTGCCTATCTCTATCATTTCGAATCGCGATGCACGATTCACTTCCCGTTTCTGGCAGACATTGCCTAAAGCATTAGGCACGCGTCTAGATATGAGCACAGTTTACCACCCTCAAACCGATGGTCAAACAGAACGTACTATCCAAACTCTGGAGGACATGCTACGAGCTTGTGTGATCGATTTCCGTAACACTTGGGAGTCTCACCTACCGTTGGTGGAGTTCTCCTACAACAACAGCTATCACACTAGCATCAAGGCAGCTCCATTTGAAGCACTTTATGGATGGAAATGTCGTTCTCCCATTTGTTGGACCGAGGTTGGAGATAGCCAACTCACAGGTCCTGAACTTGTATTTGAAACTTCCGAAAAGATCGTTCAAATTAGAAATCGTATGGCAGCAGCTTGTGACCGTCAAAAGAGCTATGCCGATAAACGTCGTAAACCGTTAGAATTTCAACTAGGAGATATGGTCTTATTAAAAGTCTCACCTTGGAAGGGCGTCATTCGTTTCGGGAAACGAGGCAAACTGAATCCTCGTTATGTTGGACCTTTCAAAATAATAAAGAGAATCGGACCAGTAGCGTATCAACTGGACTTACCTGAAGGACTGAGTGGCGTACACAACGTCTTTCACATCTCAAATTTGAAGAAATGTCTAGCTGACGAATCTCTCGCGGTTCCTCTTGAGGAACTACACGTTGATGAACAGTTGCGTTTCATCGAAGAACCCGTAGAAATCATGGATAGGGAAGTCAAATCGTTAAAACACAGTAAAATCCCTACTGTTAGAGTCCGTTGGAACTCAAAACGCGGACCGGAATTCACGTGGGAGCGCGAGGATCAGATGATGAGCAAATATCCTAATCTATTCAAGCACTCCACGTCAAATCTTTAAGGTATTATTTTAAATTTTCGGGGCGAAAATTATTTTAACTAGAGGATGATGTGATATCCGGGAAATTTTTTTTTATTTTATTTTAATTTTCGGGACGAAAATTCTTTTAACTAGGGGATGATGTGACAACCCGACTTTTCGGGTTAACTCAGTTAGTAAATTCCGTTAACTTGCTGTTAAAAACCTAACCCCGTTAACTATTCCGTTAAGTTTCTTATTAAAAACTTAACCCCGTTAATCAAATCTAACCCCAAGGATTAATTCGGTCATAATATCAACTCAAAACTACAAAGATAATTACCCTAAATCTATTTGATTAATTTTCTAAGTCAAAATTAAGAGTTTTGGGTTCAGTTGACTTTTAAAAGTCAAACCCGAAATCAAATCAACTCAAATCCGCATAATCTCGATCATACCTGTTGAAATTCATAACCGAAATCGAATTCAATACTAATCACGATCATCATGACACTTTTAATTCGAGTATTGAATCGAATTAACGCTAATAATGCGAATGCATATCGTAACCGTCGACTTCATATCAAATTCAATCAAATCCACCATTTTCCGTATACCAATTCACAAATTGTTACGCTGCACACACTCAGTAATCCTCTCTGAAGCATTAGCACAATCCAAATTGGTCGGAGAAGCAGAAGACGCCGCCGGAAACCAAACAAGCCAAGACGGAACCCGTTTTAGTCGATCTCAGTCGATTCACACTTGTTTCCGGTAATTGAATACACCTTCACTTTCGTTTTTACTCTCTAATGGAAAGCCCTATATCAATTAGGGCATAAAACATCAAGATTAGCAAGAACCCGATTCTAGGGTTCGTGATAAAAACGTTTTGGGGCTTTTGATCCGAAACTCAACCTCTATCAAATTAAACCACTCAGTCATGTTCGAAATCCCTTGTTTATTAAAACCCCTATGCTAATTTAATATTTGAACATCGAATTTGTAAAAATCCAGAACCTAGGGTTCATCACAACCGATTTAATCAAAACCTGATCTAGACACGTTCTTCATGCAATTAAACTATATCATTAGTTTCGAATTCTTCCTTGTAGTAAAAGCCCCGTAATTCCAGAAAGATTTAACATACAAATCGGTCAATTTGATTCGTAGTTCATATTCTAGGGCTTCGATTTTTAATTTGTAATTAAACGATTTAAAATCATGATGTTTTTGCAATTGACTTTACCTACAGATTCGTATACACTCGGTTTACAAAACCCTTATGTGTACAAGATCGATCATAATCGGAATCGGTCGGATTAGGGGGTGGCTTTGGGTTCGATCGCGATTCGATTTGGGAAAGGGGGGCTCTCGGTAACACGTGATTAAAAGCTTTTCTGTTCAGATAATATCGCGATGACCCTAGCGGGCGGACTGGTTAAGACAGTGTGCGTGTGTGGGAGAGACCCGGGTTCGAGTCTGGGCTCCCACATTTCTTTTTAAACATATTTAATTATTAAAAATCAAACCATATATTATTATAATGTTATACAAATGTGTTTTGTCCCGGGAAACAACCCGTAAGCTCGGGTTTGAATTATTAACCTATTTTTATATTATTTCCCCACTTTTAAAAATAATATAGTTACCATAAAGTTGTATAAAATAATATGTTTATATTATTTTCAACCCGTGACTCGTATTATTAAATAATATATAGATTTATATTATTTCGCATCGTTTTGTAACATCGAATAACATTTGAAACCAAATAATAATATAATTAATTATATTATTTACTCGCATTTATCACGTTCATAAAAAAATAATATATTTATTATTTTGTACCACGAATGAGAAATTAGAATATCCTTTCGAAACTAAAAATAATATATTAAATTATATTATTTTCTTAATGTTTGTAAATGACAAAACGCTCGAATATATTTATTATTATTGTTGTCATTCGTCGCGTAACGTATATATAATCTAATTACTAATTAAAGAATTCCTATTCCCGTGGACATGTTCGTCTACTCTCGGTTACTAGAGCGTTTCTTTAGGACGTTTCTCATTCCGTGTCGCTGTCACATTTCCCATTATCATTCCTAATTTATGTGTTTATAATTTTAGGGCATTCGTAAGTTGTTTGAGACTTACAGACGTGGTTCCAACATATCCTTTGTGTGATACTACCTACAACGCAACGCAGGTGAGTTTCACGGCCCCTTTTTACCTGTTTTACTATTGGGGGAGAAACATGCTTACACACAAACGTATTTTACTTGTTTTCCTGTTAAGGAAGAAACAAACATGAAACACCAATTATCATACTTTTACTTGTTTTCCCCGTGGGGGAGAAACAGGTACGCAAGCAAATATTGTTTTTCCTGCCAGGGGAGAAAACATGACGCAACTATTTGATTATGGTACTTTATATGATATCACTGTTGAGACTAAGCGTAACATGCTATCACAGAAAGTCCTCATCTTATTTCGAACCGTTAATATGGATCTTAGCGAGGTAATGTTTAGTAGTACTACTGGGTTTGACAAGCCCCACCCGCGTTAGTCGCGCTAACTCGATTGGATATCGAACGGGTGAAATGTTAGCCTACTCACATGTGTCAGAGTTGATAGACCTGGCAGGAGGCATACAAACACAGTCAGCTTCGGTTGCGAGTGCTTTAGTAAAACATGAATATAGGTTAGCTACCTATAGGTATGCATATTGAAAGTACATAATCTGGCAAACACTCTCTTATTAAAAACTTGAAACCTGTGAACTCACCAACCTCGTGTTGACACTTTTTCTTACATGTTTCTCAGGTCGCTAAGGCACAGGTTGCACACTTAGGACACGCATGGAGTCCTACTGTCATATTATCCATTTCAAACATTTGAAATAGTTTACTTATTTACATTGATTGACGCCGATTGCGTGTAATTACTTTTGATTTCATATTAACGTTTACGCTTCCGCATTAACTCTGAACTTTTATGTTTTAACATTTCAAGTCACATATAGTGTCGTTTGATGTAACTAATGACTGAGATCCTGGTGTGTCACCTTCCAAACAGTAAAACTCCGTTACTTGAAATTGGGGGTGTGACATAGGGTTTCTAGTTATTTACAAAATCAGTCATTGCAACTTCAGCTTTGACAGAATTAGCTTGGTTAGGATTTAACAGAACACCTAACGAGATTACTAACTGGGTTAACTCTAGGAGGTGTTACCACATGATTATGAGTTCTAAAACTTTGAATTAAAATACGTTCAGCCAGCAATTAATGAGGCATAGGTTTGAACAAGTATGGGATTTAATGTAGTGTTTTTATTTATTAATTAAAATAAATTAAAATAGGGTCGGAAAATCAGAGATGTTACAGTCTCCCCATGTTAAGGGAATTTCGTCCCGAAATTTAAATAGTGGAGGCTATTAAATCAAGCAAGAGGTGAGAGTTCTGGGTTCTCGGTAAGTTTGACCGTTAACATGATTTAGGCCTGATACTCAAGGTCGGGTATGAATGATGATAATGAATCTAGTTTTTTTTAAATGAACCTAAGGAGGAGATGGTCAAATAATAATATGGATTCTAAAGATGAAAAGCATTACTTGGAATGAATTTGATGGAATCTTGATAATTAGGGTTTGTGTAAGATGTAGTATAATATACTTTAAAATTGTCAGCGGGTAAAAGATTTCATAAACATTGGTCTAGGTCAAAACTTCACGTGACACGAACAACGCTACTTCTGATAATATGATAGGACACTTATATATAGGAAGTACCATCGGCGTATCCACCATGTCCTTGTCATATCACATCAGTTTCGTTGTTACATATCATGATAAGTTTAAGTTCACAACACACGACAAAATTTCACTATGTTTTCCATGTGCTGATTTTTATAATTCCATGTGCACCCGTAATTACTCAAATTATCGCATGGTCCATATAGATCATCTCGTTGTGTGCGGGTCAAGAGGGGCACAATTTCACTCCGTCCATGTCCATTGTTTTCACATAAAAATCGCTAACAAGTAACTATGTCCTTAAGTAGGTAAGTTCACAACTAAAGAGTAGTATAACTTAAAGTTTCTTAGTTTGCTCGTGTTTGAACAAAAATACGTCAAAACCCCGAGTCGTTTCAGTGTATTATGGTTTTTTCAAAGGAGAATAACCAATAATTAAGATTTTCATGGAAGCTGGAAAAATAAAATCTTTTTGATTTTTCAAACATAAGAAAGACAAAATCTTTTTGGTTTTTCTCTATATAAACTGAAATGTAAAATGCAAAATCACATCTTTTTGGTCGAACATCACGAGTAAGAAGATCATATCAGTAAAAGCAATGCATCAATCACACATCTTGGATATAAAATCCATATAATATCAAATGGTATCCTATGTCATTCTTTCAAGCCTTGACCAATCAAACCAATATCTTTCAAGATTATCACACTCTATCTTTTCCAGACTTTCATATTGCATGTTATGATACGCAATAAACATTCAAAGTACATAGGATCAGGCTATGACACACAAATTCAAATTGTCAATATTATAAGATTTGAAACTAAAGCATCTCATTCCCACTTTCTTGTGAGTTAAGGTACCATTTAAGTATGAAATACAACGTGTACCCCACTAGTATGCCAACATAAAGTAAATGCACTATCTTCAAGACATATGAGATTTTACTAAAGATTAACCGAATTTCCAGAATGAGGAGACATCACTTAGCACATGAATAGCTGAATCCAAATTGGATTATATAGGAATCAATGAGATTCAGAATCGAATGATTCAATGTTTTGGCTTATATATGTGGAATCATAAGATTCAGGTACGTGGATCCAACTGTTATCTGGATTATGAATTCAATGGAATCAGTAAAGATTATTTATCAATATGATCCAAGGGCTAGTATATGTTTGACAGATGTTGTCAAGTACATATCTTGATTATACTTCAAATTGCATGCTTTTCGGGACATGGGCACTGAAGCAAATCGAATAAATAGTGCTAAGGACATAACCCGAAACTAATCTCATATGACAATCTTTATTAAAATCTAATATTCTTTATCTGATAGTGATCTTTTAACACACACACCCATGCATAAAATGGGTTCAAATCACAGGTGTAACATATGCAATTATGTTTTCACACTACTAATGGTTCAGTGACGCTTTTAGTCTACTGACAATTCAAATTATATGCATACACAACATTATCATTTCCTATTTGTGCAATCTCTGAAGTTTAGATCAAAACATACAATTCAGATATATTAACATAAAGCACCAACCAGTCAATCTAAGGTCATGTGTGAAAGAACATCTACTGATGTACTATCATCTCTTCTTTAACTTCAAGTAATGTCGGTTTTATCTTTTTCAATTTGTTTGGCTTTTTCAAAATCTTTATGAAAGAAAGTAAAACAAACGAAAATAAAATCTTCCATGAAAACATTTTAAGAAAAACATTTTACTTGGTTACTCAGGATTAAGCAAGTCAATCAATTAAAAACTCAAACCGATGTAATCCTGTAATTGAATGTCTTTGCCTTTGTCACCAACACAAATCTGTACTCCCCCTGTCCTGTAGACTCCCTCTCAACTAGTCAAATGGTTGCATCAAAGACTTTATGCTCACCATTGTCATCCTAAGTTTCATGTTATCATTTGGACTTTGTAAAACTCTTTCCAAAACATTGTGTGTGACATATTCTCCCCCTTGAGCATCAAGTCGTTGAATCAAATAGATTTCTTGGTTATCAACAACTCTTTACTCTTATAGATGTCATTCCCTGTCATGTGCTTAGAACCACCACTATCAACAACCAAAATGGTATTAATAGTCCCTCTTGGTTAATCCTGCACATCTAACAAAAAAACATTAATATGAAATTGGGACCTAAGCCATGGTAGTCATGGGTCGTCCATCTGTATCAAATAATAAACTTCACTCCATTCACAATCGAATCTCTCATCGATTTTTGGTGATTGCTCCGACGAGTCAGAAACAGAAACTTTAGATTTCCAAACATACTTCTGTTCATTAAGTTCTTTTTGCTTAAAATGTGAAGTGTTTGAACATTCTTGTGCATTTGAAAAATGTGTAGATTGTGAAAGCTCTTGTTGTTCTAAAAGTTTTCTCAATCTTCTGTTTCTCCTTCGTCTTTGAGGTCTAGAAAGCCTAACCTCAGATTTTGAATTACCCTTTGGTGTATCATGAGGTTTAACCACATTTGGGTTAACATAAGGCTTACCATGAGTTCTTACCTTTCCTGGAGTAACATGTCGGTTACCTTTGGAACAAACACTTGTTTAGTCACTGTTGATAAATTCTTCTTCTGATAACCAGCAGCAACAAAACCACTTGATTGTAGCATTTTGGAAAGTTTAGGTTCAACTTTCACCTCATCCGGTTCTGTTAAAATGCATCTATCACGGGTAATATTTTTCACTACCTTTGGTTCATCAATCTGCACTTCCTTTGGAATGCCTTCAACCTTATTATCATCAAAAACATCATCCTTAGAATCAGAATCATAGATCATATCTTCACCAGTTACTGGATTCACCTTCAACACTGTCTTTGGATCAATTTCCTCTTCATGAATAATTTTTGGTTCAACCACATAATTTGCATTGAATGGGGGAGGAACAAATCCAATTCCAGCAACCCTCTTAGTAGGATCAGCATTAGCATTAAAGTAATCCAATACTACAGATGAATTTTCAAAGTTTTCCAGCTTTCTATGTAATTTAATCACTTCAGATTCTTTATCAGAAATTTCTTTGTTCTTCTAAAAAACAATTTCATTTTGCTTCTCAATCTCAGCATAAGCCATATCCATATGATATGCTTGTTCCTTATATTTCAATCCCAAAGAGTTCAAATCTCTTTTCAAAGACTCAATTTTATCTATACACAATTTATCATTATCTTTTAATTTTTGATTAACTGAATGCATCAATTTCATATCACAAATTAAATTTGTGTTATCATCCATTACTTTTTGCATTTTATCTTTTATACTTATGCAATTTGAGCAATAAATGTGACAGACAGAATCTTTTACCTTTGAAGGATCTGACATATCTGCCATGAAGACTTTTGCAATCGGGATATTTTCAGAATCAGCACCATCAGAAGAATTTTGAGTTAAAATAATATCATCTTCAGATACACCAGATGCAATATCAGTCTCACCATTTTGTACTTGATCACGATCTTCATCAACACTTGGCAAACTCTCACCATCACTTGAGCTATCATCATCAGTTGACTCTTCAGATTTTGTAGAATGAATCTCAGCTACAAACGATTGACTTACCGAACCAACCAAATCTTCAAGATGAATACCCCAGTCATAATTTTCATCATTCTGAGCAACCAAAGCAGATGATGCAGATGCATGATTAGAATTTCCAGAACCAAAGGAGCCATGTGACTGATTACGATTGTTCTGAAAGTTATTAGGCTTCTTCTGAGAATCAAATTCAACTTTCGGTTTCACACATTCTTTGGCAAAATGACCATACTCCTGACAATTATAGCAATGAACTTTGGTTTTATCAAATCCCATACGTGAACGACTGTTAGACCCAATATACTTTCTTCCGGTCTTCTTCAAAAAATCTTTTGCTTGTCGCGTCAGCATAGCCATTTCCATTGAATGTTCATCTCTTCCAGATCAACAGGATCAATCTGTCTGAAATCCTCCTCAATAACATCTGGATCATGAATCTTTCCTCCAATAAAATTTTCATAAGAAGCCATAAAGGAAGAAAACATCGCTAAAAAATCATCAGCAACTCTTTGATTCATATTATGTGTTCCAGATGATGAAGAAGTTGTATTTGCAGAGAAACCTGAATGACTTGGAACTCCAGAACAATGATCATTAGAAACATCTTGAGTATCACCAGAAAAGAGCGCAACCCCTGCACCAGTTTTGCTAGAAGACTTAGCAAAATACATTGAAGGATCTTGAATATGCTCCATATTGGTTTCCTTCTTCTTCATATTCAAATCATGTGATTGAATCTTGCCAAGAACCTCTTCAAGAGACATAGTTTTATACTTGACATTCTCTTTTATCAAAACCATATACACATCAAATTTAGATGGTAATGCCTCCAAAAACTTATCATTTATCTCTTTAGTCTCATAAACCACTGAAGCACTTGACAACTCACTCAGCAAATGATAGAATCTCGTTGCAAGATCATCTAAAGATTCATTTTGAAAGTGCTTGAATACTAAGAACTGCTTCTTCAGTAATTCTTTTTGACTTTTCTTAACATCCAAACTACCTTCACACCTCTTTTGCAACGCTTCCCACAATTATTGAGAAGTCCTGAATTGTTTAAAGCTGTGATAAATTTCTTTAGGAAGAGACATTGAGATACTGGCCATTGCCTTCTTTTCTCTATCAAACAATATTTTTTCTTATGTGGTTAATGTAGATACTGATTTAGCAACATCATCCTTTCCCATCCAAGTATATGTCGGATGCGTATAACCTTCCAAGATTGGAATCCATAAACTTGTATTAGTAAAACATACGAACTGATCAAACCGATCTTTCCAGTTAGAATAATCTGCAAGACTTAACAATTTGGGCGGTTTCTGAGATGTACCAATCTCGTTGTCGTAATTTAACATATTAGTTACTTGCACCATATTTGCCATTTTCAAAAAAAAAATCCAAGTGTTGAACACAAACTCCCCTTAGGCAAAGAAAATAAGTCCGCTTCAGCCAAAAAAGTGAATTTGATATCAAGCGAACTTGATAAGTTCGCTTACCCAAGAAATCCAGTAAGTTCGCTGATTAAGTTCGCCTACTAAGTTCGCTTAAACTGAGAGAAGCGAACTTAATAAGTTCGCTTGCTAAGTTCGCCTGCAACAACTTTCAGCAAGTTCGCTTACAGCAGCTGAAACAAACTCAGCAAGAACTTTAACACAAACACGAACAAACAACACCAAAAATCATCATTTCTCACAGATTAGAAGGAATTTGAAGAACTTGAACCGTAGGATTTAGTATTTTATGATTTAGAACACTTCTATCGGATTAATTTCACCAAAATCAACCTCAAATCCACGAATTTAGCAGTAAAATCAGCTTCAAGAACTTGAAAACTCCATGGATACAAAAACTTCAAAAAAGATCAATTTCTTGTCAAATTGTACACAAAAACGTCTCTAATCACCAAGAATCAAACACAAATCACGAGCAAATGCTCTGATACCACTTGTAGGTCCACATGACTCATCTCAAATCGATCTCATGACAGGACGTCTCGATAACACGGAGTGCGGAATCCTTCGTGTTAACGTATGTATATTGATTGACAATAGAAACAGCATGTAAATAAACTTTCTCTTTTATATCACCGAACAGAGTTTACAGAATACTTGTTCGTTCATTCGTTCAAAGTCCCTCTGCTGCTCTTTCAACAGAATCTGTAAACACCTATTTATAGACACAAACTTGCTATAGGCGAACTTAACAAGTTCGCTTCTAAAGATGCTTAGGCGAACTTGTTAAGTACGCCTCTCTATGAACTTGAACAATATTCCTTAGGCGAACTTAACAAGTTCGCTCCTAAAGATGACAAGTTCGCCTCTCTCTGAACTTACACAGAATTTTATCAACAGTTGCAAAACATGTCCTAACAGACTCCCCTTTAACTGTTGCTAACAATTCTATCAATTAAAAGTCAAAGACTCTAAGACTAAGACATAAAATCTTCAAGCTCGTTGTCACCAGAATATGCTCCAACAGTATGCAACCTACTCGTTCGCAGGGATCACCTGACTTTGAAGCCTATTCAGAGCCAGAGCGGGAACTTCACGAGCGCAATCGGAAGTTTCGTGAGCGTTTGTGTGAGCTAGTCGAGAAAAAGGTACGCATTCCTATTCCTATTGCTGACATGGGTGACGCTAATCCCCCTGCTAGATGTACTTTCACGAGAGAGCATGTGATGGTTTCACGAGTGGTAGGTCCTCTACCACCCATCTTGTTGTGCCTAATGCTAATAACTGGCAGATACCATCTCATGTAATGACCACTATCAGTAACTCTACTCAGTTCCACGGACTCGAGGACGAGGATGTGCCTGGACATCTATCCCGTTTTGCACGTGTTTGCAATACTTTTCGCATTACTGGTGCTACTGATGACGCCATCCTGTTGCGTCTTTTCCCGTTCACTCAAACTGGACACTCTTCCACTTGGTTAGATACCCTGCCCCAGGATTCCATTACCATGTGGGAGGATTTGAAGGCCAAATTCTTGAAACAAATACTATCCACCATCTAAGGTCGCCCGTCTGAGGGATCAAATCCACTCGTTCCTTATGGACCCTGAAGAGACCTACTACATGGCTTGGGAAAGGTTCAATACTTTGTTTAGTAAGTGTTCTAAACATGGCCTTTCTGATTGGGCATTGGTTGAAAAGTTCTATAATGGTCTAACATTTTAGAAACAACAGATGTTCAATACTGCTGCAGGAGGTCACATTATAGAGAAGAAAGAGCCGGAGGAGTGTGAGGAGATGTTTGAGAGTTTTGCCCAGGCTGAGCAACAGCAACCTTCTACTAGGAATTCCATTCCTGGTGCTAGGACACCTACTTTTTCCACTAGAGGTGTTCATCAGGTCAACACTGATACTATCATGGTTGCTGCACTTGCAGCTATGGCAAAGGAGATTAAGGAGTTGAAGATGAGTGCTAAGAAGTGTGAGG
This sequence comes from Smallanthus sonchifolius, assembly GCA_023525975.1. NCBI lineage: Eukaryota > Viridiplantae > Streptophyta > Magnoliopsida > Asterales > Asteraceae > Smallanthus > Smallanthus sonchifolius. The sequence continues at coordinate 28,232,515 of CM042043.1, forward strand.
TGTGTAGAGGAGGTCATGACACCATCGATTGCCCTGTCGCTTAACAAGAATAGGTAGACTTCCTGGGGAACCAAAAAACCCCTCTATTTAACTCTGGATGGAAAAACCACCCTAACTTCAGTTGGAGATATGGCGGGAACCCACCTGGGTTTCAACCCCGTCAAAATCAGTATGGTGGAGACAGAGATGGAGGACAGCATTCTGGTAGTAGTTCGGGAGAGAAGGAGATTAAGGAGAAGTTGGCTATCCGGACTCAGTTGCTTGCTCAGTTGGTGAGGACAGATCAGGAGACTTAGGGTAAGTTGAAGGAGCATGACACATTACTGAGGAGTCAGCAATCTGCATTCTTAGATTTGCAGTGTACATTGGGAGACATTGCACGCCAGTTGACTGACAGATCTGGATGTTCCTTTTCGGGTAGTACTGAGACTAACCCTAAAGACTCTTTGAAGGTTGTGACCACGCGCAGTGGTAAGGGTGTAGAGAGTGAGCAGACACCGGCAGCTGATGATGATGAGGAGATAGAGATGGAGACACCTGCAGGGGCACACGAGAGGCGAGTCCTAACAAGTATCATGCCCAAAGGTGAGTCTCCTGCTAAGGAGGAGGAGAATGAGGGGAAGAAGAAGACCCCTGATGTTGATCTGAGTCGTGTTCTATATCCTACTCGCCTGATGCAGCAAAAATACGCTAAGGATTATGGACACTTTCTGGAGATGTTTAAGCGGCTAAAAAATAATCTTCCGTTTGTTGAAGCCCTCCAGCATATGCCTAAATATGCTAAATTCCTTAGGGATCTTCTGTCTAATAAGAAGCAAGAGGACCTTTCGACAGTCACTCTGAATGAAAGATGTTCTGTGGTGGTCCAGAACAAGCTACCGGAGAAATTAGCAGATTCGGGTGTCTTCACGATCCCGTATTTGTTTGGTAGCTCGACTCTGCACCACGCGTTGGCCGATCTCGGTGCTAGCATCAACCTGATGCCATATTCTCTCTTCGAGAAGCTAGGCCTTGGAGATCCGGCCCCTACGCGCATGAGCATATCTTTAGGTGACCGTTCAGTCAAATATCCACGGGGAATAGTGGAGAATCTGTTGGTGAAGGTTGATAAGTTTGTATTCCCCGCATACTTTGCCATTCTTGATATGGAGGTTGATGATAGAGTTCCAATCATTTTGGGACGCCTCTTCTTGCGCACCGCCAAGGCATTGATTGATGTCTTCGACGGTAAGATCACACTTCGTGTGGGGGATAAAAATGTCACCTTTGATGTCATGAAATCGATGAAGAATTCTAGTGGCCAAGACGATTCCGTGTTCTTTCTAGACACTTTTATATCTCACATGGATCGTTGCCTTGACTACGTGTGTGGCGCTGATTTTCTTAACACACTACACCTGGTGAGGAGGACTAGGAGGTTGAGACTGATGCTCTTCCCGAGAAAGGTCTGAGCCACCCGGCTTGTACACTTTCTGAGTAGCTAGAGGTATTTGAGGTTGCTGAGGTCATCGAGGAGAAGAAGAATCCCTCGGTTGAGGCACCACCATCGCTTGGGCTCAAAGAGTTAGCCTCCCATTTGGAGTATGCATTCTTGGATGGTGAGGCTGGTTTAGACGTCGTGATTTCTGCTGCACTTACGGAGAAGGAGAAGGTGAGATTGATAGAGGTTCTAAAGGCCAACAAACAAGCCACCATGTGGAAACTCATAGATATAAAAGGCATTAGCCCAACGTTCTGCACGCATAGGATCTTGATGGAGGAGGAGCACATGCCTATTGTGCAACCTCAAAGGAGGTTTAACCCCAACATGTCTTATGTTGTGAAGAAGGAGGTTCTTAAACTCCTTGATGCTGGTTTGATTTATCCTATTTCTGATTCAGCATGGGTTAGCCCTACTCAGGTCGTCCCGAAGAAGGGTGGGATGACAGTTGTGAAGAATGATAAAGATGTGTTGATCCCTACTAGGACAGTCACCGGTTAGAGAGTGTGCATTGACTATAGGCGACTGAATGATGCCACTAGAAAGGACCACTTCCCCCTTCCTTTCATTGACCAGATGCTGTAGCGCCTATCGGGGCAGCAATTCTACTGTTTCCTTGATGGCTTCTTGGGTTATTTCCAGATCCCCATTGCACTGGAGGATCAAGAGAAGACCACTTTTACATGCCCGTACGGTACCTTCGCGTACCGGCGTATGCCATTCGGGTTGTGTAATGCCCCAGCCACCTTTCAGAGGTGCATGGTGGCTATCTTTCAAGACATGATCGAGAATTCTATGGAGGTTTTCATGGATGATTTTTCTGTATTCGGGAATTCCTTCGATCATTGTTTGCTTAATTAAGAGAAGATGATGAAGAGATGCATAGATACGAAGTTGATGCTTAATTGGGAGAAGTGTCACTTCATGGTGACTGAGGGGATTGTGTTAGGGCACAAAGTTTCATGTGCCGGTATTGAAGTGGATAGAGATAAGATTGATACCATTAGTAGACTTCCACCGCCGACCAGTGTCAAATTCGTTCATAGTTTCTTAGGTCATCCAGGTTTCTATAGGCGTTTCATTAAAGATTTTTCAAAGATCACCCGACCCATGACCCGTCTTCTTGAAAAGGATGTCCAGTTTGATTTTGATACCGATTGTCTTAAGGCGTTTGAGTTCTTAAAGGAGCAGTTAGTTTGTGCTCCCATCTTGATAGCCCTCGACTGGAGCTTGCCCTTTGAGCTCATGTGTGATGCGAGTGATTTCACAGTCGGGGTTGTTTTAGGTCAAAGGAGAGAGAAGCACTTCCACCTGATCTATTACGCGAGTAAAACTCTTAACAATGCTCAATAGAATTACACAACTACCTAGAAGGAGTTGTTAGCGGTGGTGTTTGCTTTCGAAAAGTTATGTTCCTACTTAGTGCTCTCTAAGACCATCGTCTACACGGATCATGTGGCATTGCGATATCTGTTCGCGAAGAAAGATGCCAAACCGAGATTGATTCGATGGATTCTCTTGCTTTCTGAGTTTGATATTGAAATTAAAGATAAGAAGGGAGCAGAGAATGTAGCAGCCGACCATTTGTCGAGATTAAAGGATCCCGGGAGGGAAGAGATCTGGGAGGAGGCCATAGGGGACACATTTCCCCATGAGTCCTTGATGATGGTGAGTATGAGCCGGGCAAAAAGCCGGTGTTTTACATGAGTGCCGAGGCGCAAGGTTTGCCATGGTTTTCTGACTTAGCAAACTACTTAGCTGATGGTGTAGTGGTTAAGGGCATGACATCCCAACAGAGGCGTAAATTCTTTGTCGATGCCAACCACTACATTTTGGGATGCTCCACACTTGTTTTGTGTGGGAGCTGATAGAGTGTTGAGGAGATGTGTGAGCAAGGAAGAAGGTGTTGAGATCCTTAAGCATTGTCATGAAGGCTTAACGGGAGGTCACAACGGACCATCCTACACCGCCAAAAGGTGTTTGATTCTGGTTTCTATTGGCCGGCAGTGTTAACGTGTCAACGCACCGGTAATATCTCATCCCAGAATGAGTTGCCCCAGAACCCGATCCAGGTTGTTGAAGTATTTGATATTTGGGGCATTGATTTCATGGGTCCGTTCCCTGCTTCCCGAGGGTACCGGTACATTCTTGTGGCGATTGACTATCTTTCTAAGTGGGTCGAGGCTCAAGCCTTTCCTACAAATGATGCCCGAGCAGTGGTGGGATTTCGAAAGAAGTTCAGTAGGTTTGGTACTCCAAGAGCCCTGATTAGTGATAGGGGCACGCGTTTCTGCAATGCCAAGAGGGAGAAGGTATTGTCATGCTATGGGGTCACCCATCGGCTATCGACTGCCTATCATCCACAAACTACTGGGCAAGTAGAAAATGCAAATAGGAGAGTGAAAAGGATCTTGAAGAAAACTGTCGAAAAGAATAGGAAGGATTGGTCTGACAAGTTAGATGATGCACTTTGGGCTTTTAGAATTGCTTTTAAATCACCTATAGGTACCACACCTTTTAGGATGATCTATGGCAAAGCGTGTCATCTACCGATAGAGCTAGAACACAAGGCATATTAGGCCTTAAAGGCAGTCAATCTTGATTTGCCTACAGCAGCAAAACACCAGTTTCTCCAGTTACATGAGTTGGATGAATTGCGTGACGAGGCATACGCACGTTCTTGGACTTACAAAGAGTGTACAAAGGCGTTGCACGAACGTCGGTTGAGAGGGGTGAAATAATTCACGTATGGGGATAAGGTCTTGGTATATAATTATAGGTTAAAACTACTCCCAGGAAAGCTTAAGTCTAGGTGGACAAGACCGTACACGGTGAAAGAGGCATTTCCATACGGTACAGTGGAGTTACATGATGGTGAGGGTAGCTCATGGAAGGTTAATGGTCATAAACTGAAGCATTACATCGGAGGGCCGATTGAGAATGTTGAGGGGGATGAGATTCTCCTCGACAAACTAGGAGACTAAAGTTAAGTGAGCGTGAATCCTCGGGCGAAAACCCGAGTGTAGAGTTTGTAAACTTTTGTGTTCTATTTCATTTTTAGTTTTTTGTATTTTTCTTTCGGTTTGTGTGTTTCAAGAAATTGTATCCAAAGTGGCGAAGGAAAGCCATCAATATCAATGTTCCAGGTATGTATGCTCTCAATTCTAAGGTTGGAACAAGTTTTGAAAAACAAGTTGAAAAAATTGTTAAGGAGTGAAAATTTTTCTAAGTATATAAAATCGGCCATAACTTTATGTGATTGAAGGCTCCCCGCGGTACGCGAGGCCCTAGGGATCATCTCTCGCGGTACGCGAGAGACACAAGGGGCCGGCGAACTTATTCATCCCCCGCGGTACGCGGGGTACTCAAAAGACACCACGTTTAAAGCCTCCCTTGCGGTACGCGTGAGCTGTGTGGGTTTATCTCGCGGTACGCGGGAGCTTTTAAAAATCAGAAAAAAATAAAACCCCAAATTTGGGTCGTCTTCGTCACTCCCACCACCGAACCACCATCACACACCATCATACACCACCCCTCGCCACCATCCGACTCCCACCTCCGGCGATTTAACCACATCCCCACCACTCCTCCTCCATCAATCTCCATCACCGACCACCACCTACAACCGATCACCTCCCACTGTCACAATCACCACTACAGTCATAACATCACCAGTTCACCACCTAACCACCATCGACCACCATTCCACCATCACCACCGTCGGCCGTCTGCCACAACAACAGAGTACACCACGGGGGGGTTTGAGTGGATTTTCACCTTCTAGCTATCCAGTCGTCGTCATTGAGGTATGTATCCCTGTATAATTTGTATTTAGTGTCGGTTTGAGTCGATTTAAAGTCCAGTACAGGGTCAGTTGAGTCGGTTTGATAATATGAGGCTAACTATGTTTGGTAATGTAATTTGAGTCGTCGCTTTGAGTCATTTTCTATGCTAGTTAAGTTGCTATATGTAAATAGTAGTGTCAAATGTAGGGTTTATTGTTGGATATCTGAGTTGTGGCATGGGGACATTTAAACTTAAAGGGATTTTAATCCTATCTAAGCCCCGTGGGTTGTCTAAGGGAGTAAGTTTTCGAGTCATGAACGCCATTGGTAGAGTTTGAGAGGTAATCCAAATTAAACCTTTATTCCAAGTCGTAGTGATACATTGTAAGTAAAGATTATGGAGTAAATTGTTATAAGTGTCGTCATTTGATTGTACATTGTGTCTTGGGATATCCTATGTTCTTTCTTTGCAGGGTTAGACCGCCTCGCCCGTACTCAATCTCCATTCGGGCAAGGTTGTCTGGTTTTTATATAAACAAAAAAGGTATCCCGAATTTTTCAATTTTTTTTTATTTTTGTAGCGTCTTATTGTACTATTAACAGGCCGGACGAACGCGAATGAAATGCTATACGGTCGCCCGGCCCGATCTTTTATATGTTGTTGTATATTTTTGTTGTACTAACTTTTTGTTGCAGGCATGACTGATCCAGGACAGTCTTCTAGCACGGCCGGTGGGGCCAAGCACAGGCGGGGCCCAGTTCCACACGCCCGATTCATCGGGTGTCGCGTGTCATCCGATACGCGGTTCCCGAGGTTCGTCCAACACCTGACGCAGAGCCGATTCCGGTGGATGCCAGGGTTCTCAGCCACCACACCCTAAAGAACGGATTACCTCTCAGTCTCACCACCCACAATACACTCAAGGAATGCACGGGGTAATCCTAGGATAACAAATATGATTCAGACTAGCAACAATCACTTGACACCTAAACCAACTTCCTCGCAGACAGTTGACACTCGGATTCCTATCGACGAAGACTAACCGACTAATTCTCACTTATCGGGTATTGATCTAGGACACACACTCAACTCAAATCAGCAATCAACAAGAATTCCTATGGCTACTACGTCTAGCAAACCACCGAAATCACAAACCCTAAGATCTATGACTTAGATACGTTAATCAAACTGGCAGACAACCACAATTAACGCAAGGAATTAAAATCACTCACACAATCAGATTCAAACATGCATATTCATCATAATTATCATACTAGGATCTTTACAAAATCATAAATCCATCAAACGAAACCAAAACCAGAAAAAAAATCCAAACTTTAACAAGCAATCATCATGTGACCTAGGTAGTATTAATGTTTTAGCCTAGGATCATGCTCAAAACAACTAGAACAAAAGTATTAAACACAAACATAGTCATCAAACTCAGAAACAAATAATAAAAATCGAATCTTGAAAACCTAGAATGTTCAATTGACAAACCCGGAATCCAAAAGCTCGAAGCTTTCACTTGATTTCTCTTCCAAACTCTCAAAATCGCCTCTGGACTCCCCTTAGACGGCAAGAATACAAACCCCCTTTGAAAATGGGATTACAAAACTATTAAATTACAAATTAGGGTTTTTTCTCGGAAATTCCATCTCTCGCGTACCGCGAGAGAATTGGGCAAGCCCCTTGCGTACCGCGAGGGCCAAAATAATCAAGCCGCTTTCTGGACTCCCTAGCGTACTGCGAGTGATTCTTCTCTGATCTTCACGGTACGCGAAGGGACTGGAATTTTCATCTTTTTACACTTTAACCCTTGTACTTTATTCTCGTGCTCGGTTTCTTCGGGTTTTCACTTGTATTCATCATAAGCACCAGAGAACATGACAAAGACTCAATATGTAACAAAAACGACTCAAAACAAATACAAAACTAATTAAAACGACACCAAAACGAAGGAATAAAGATGTGTGCTTTGCACTACATCAAACAACCCCACACTTAACCTTTTTTCGTCCTCAAAAAAGTCTGCAATGGAATCATAATTGAGATCTAACATTAATAATCAATTACCAATCAGTTCAAATATACTCACGCGTTAAAAAGAAATTATCAGTATTTCTGTCCGATTAAACCTAAGCACCAACTATCTAGCCCCCGTAATGTGTTCTAATTCCATTTTATACAACAATCAATCTATCTCTGTGACTCACACTTAGAAGCTATAGTTCTACCTAATTCCGTCTCAAGGTCATGTTTAGGCACGGGTAAACAATGTAGATTTGCCCACCACGTTAAACTAAGATTTACAGAATTTTAGAAATCAATGGATTATGGAATGAATGGATGGAAATGAGCGTTAATTAAAGCATAAGAACTTTCGTCTAGAGGCGTCTCAACCAAGTCAGTATCCCGGAAGCTAACACATAGACTATATTCTAAACATTTAAGCATATACATATCACTTAGGGGTGTATTCTCCAAGTCACCATCCCGGAGGGAAACACATAAGCAAGACCCAGTTTTCAAATTAAGTAAGCTCGTATTTATGAAAATTATGGATTTGTGGAATGGGCGCCACCGAAACTCGGATTTATTCTCATAAAAAGATAATGGTGTGCCATGAATGTTTTCAAAAACCTCTAAATTTTAACTTAACGTGGTACCTATCACCCTATGTTGACAGTTTCAGTATTACCATTACCCTAAGATGAGTACCCACAAGATTTCATGAAATAATTACTTGATTAATCCTAAGTAACACTCACAGGCTATTTAAGCTATTCAAGTCGGCTGGGTCTACCAAAACATCACTAATTAGACGCGTTTTCTATTATTTATTCAATTAAACAAACAAGTAGATCCAGTTGTACTATCATTTTTCATTTATTATGCAAAACTTTTGATTTCAAAGAACATTTTTTTTCAATTTTTTTTTTTTTTTGTATTTTTGGATTTTTATAAAGACACAACTAAGACACTCATATCCCCACACTTGAAAGACACATTGTCCTCAATGTGAAGCAAGACACAATGAAAATAAAAATGCAAAAATAAAAACAGGAAGCGACTTAGCTGGTAATGTAGATGCAAACCAATGTATCCAGCTCTGTCCTTCCTCGTGTGCACCGTATAGCATTTCGGTCGCGGTTGCACACACTGCTGGGTTGCTCAATAAGATATCAGGCTCAATTCCGTCCGAATGGAGATTGAGTACGGACAGAATGATGTACAACTGCAAAACTAAACTTACACAAACCCACAGCATTAAACTGACTCAAATAAAAGACTCATTGACTCAAACTGACTCTGGATAGATATGAAAGGACACGTACCCGATGGGTGACAAACACATAGACAAGAATGCCACAGCAAGATAAATCATCAGTTACGAACTGGGTTCCCGTTTCCCATGGTCGATGGTCAATGGAGTGGTGAATGATATGAATGGTGGATGATGTGATGGATGGTGGATGATGGATGTGAGATGATGATATGGAGTGGTAGGAGTGGATGGTGAATGGTTGTGGTGGGCATGAGTATGTGATGGTTGATGGAAGGGAGTGGTGGTGGAAACGTGTGTAGAAAACGGGTGTGGGAAACCATGGGAAAACAAAGGACAAAAGGCAAAATAGGGGGTCCTCGCATACCGCGAGGAGTAGAAATTTAACTCGGCCATCTCGTTTGTCTCTCGCGTACCGCGAGAGACTTGGATTCAGGCTTCACGTACCGCAAATAGTAGTCCATCACAGAAAGTTTAGAAAAATTTCAATTTTTATGCTTAGAAAAATTTTGATCCTTTAAAATTTTTGTTTACTCAATTTTTCCAAAACTCGTTCTAATAATAAAAACCAATGCAAAACATACCTGGAACGTCATTCCCAACAATTTTCCTCACCGAATCAAGCGTGAATCCCTGCAAGACACGACACACACAAAACACAATGCCGAAAAACACAAAAAATGGCACTGACACGGACCACGTAAGCATACAAACTTTACATCTCGGGCCCTTGCCCGAGAATCAAACACGCCTATCAGGAGGCTTCTCTTTGATCCTAACCAGAACCGCCTTCATTCTATGCGGTCTCCCGGTTCTCCATACTACCAACATCCAAAAAAACACTGAATATCCCTTTTTGTTGTCACCCCTGTCCTTCCACCACAGTTTAAATCTACCCTGTCCGAAAGTAATAAGACACATATATCCAAGCAAGTTATCCCTCTTAAACATCCCCACACTTTGGGTTTGCACTAACCTTAACCTAGATGAATCTATTGACTCACGGGTTCTCTTACGAGGCGGCCTAGACCTAGGGGACTGGAACTAGGGCTCGACTCAACACTCACCCTCTTAGAACGCACAACGGTGATGGGCAAGGGTTTATAAATGGAATTTGCTACATGTCGGACCTCTAAACCTTCACCGGGATCATCGGGATCCTCAACTCTCTCCTCTATCATCCCCACACTTGGGGGTTTTCCTATGATCTCATCAAATTCTGCCATCATCTCCAGCAGATCATCAGGCACCTCATCGCCGTATTCATCCGCTCATCTAACAATCTCTCTAATTCAACTGCCCAATCAGATGGTTCTTCTAAATTAGGGGCGGGCTCATCAACTTCTAGCAGTGGATTAGAGTCCTCATGATAGTCCATGAAGGAATCAAGCATGCACACGGAGTGGCTATGCTCGCCAACATCCTCCACAGACTGTGTGGAATCAAATATTATCGACTCATCCCCCACACGAAGTGTGAGTTTCCCTTCAAAGACATTGATTACTGCCTTGGCGGTGCGCAGGAATAGGCGCCCTAAGATGAGTGGGACTCCGTCATCCACCTCCATATCTAGAATAACAAAATCCACGGGGAAGACAAATTTGCCTACTTTCACTAGAAGATTCTCCACAATTCCCTGTGGATACTTGACTGAACGGTCAGCCAAGGCTATGCTCATGCGTGTCGGCTGAGGTTCACCTAGGTCTAGCTGCTTGTATAAGGAATATGGAATCAGATTGATTCTAGCACCCAGATCGGCCAACGCGTGGTACAAAGGCAAACTGCCTAGGTGACATGGGATCGTGAAACGACCCGAGTCTCCCAGTTTCTCTGGCAGTTTGTTCTGCACCACCGCATAGCATTGCTCACTAAGTGAGACTTCAGAGATCTACTCTAGCTTCTTCTTGTTGGAAAGAAGATCTTTGAGGAACTTGCCATACTTTGGCATGCGCTGGAGAGTCTCTATCAGCGGAAGATTGACCTTTAGTTGTTTAAACAGATCAACGAAGTGACTGTGCTCCCTAGTTTGCTTGAATCGCAGCAAATGTGCTGGATAGGGAACACGAGTCAAGTCAATCTCGAGGGTCTTCATCTCTGTCCCCTTCTTCTTCTCCTCTACCTTCTCGGCAGGCACCTCAACTACTATCTCCTCGTCTACCTGCTCCTCGGCCATCTTGGCATCGATCTCAGCGAATCGAGCCTTCCAGTCAATCTTCTTAACCTCCTCAGGTGACGGAATGTTGTACAAACTGGAGTGGGAGTCAACCTCTACAACCTCTTTCTCCTCCACACTCCTAACCGACACGGCCATCACTGAAGCGTTGGATCCTGAAGGTTGACCTCCCTGTCGATCCTTCAGACTCTTAGCGATGTCCTCAACCATGCGTTGTAGATCATGGAATGCCGACTTTTGATTCTTCAGTAACATGTCGTGGCTATCCAATCTCAGCCTAGCATCCCTGTCCTGTTGGACTAAGTGGGCAAGAAACTGTGTCTGCGTCTCAAGCATCTCTTTGATCGAAGTCGTGTCGACACTTCTTCCCGTGCTAGGTCCTGTCTCTCCTCCTCCATTCTGCTGATACTGCTAACGACCATTAAACCCAGTGGGTTATTTCCAGATCTCCATCCCGAGCCAAATGAGTTGTAGTTTTGTACCCTCGGTTCTGGTGTTGGTTGCCAGCATAGCTCACCTGCTCTTGATTATTCACTGGGTAATCACGGGTATCATGGCCCCCTGCACACTTGACACCGCTAAGCACTGAGCTTCAGCTCCTTCATTTCATTAGCCATAGAGGCGAGGGCATCAGCCACGCTAGAATCAGTAGTGACCTGATGCACACCTCGCGGAGATGTGGTGGATGGTCTAGCGCTAGGAATAGAAGTCCTAGAAGATGGGTACTGCTGTTCGGCTTGAGCGAAGCTCGCGAACATCTCCTCACACTCATCAGGCTCAAACTTTTCCATGATATGGCCTCCCGCAGCTGTATTGAACATTAGTTGCTTCTCGAAAGTGAGGCTGTTATAAAACTTCTCCACTATCGCCCAGTCAGAAAGACCGTGTTGGGGACATCGGCTCAACAGCACGTTGAACCGCTCCCAGGCCGTGTGATAGGGCTCGTCAGGATCCATCCGGAAGGAATGGATTTGATCCCTTAGACGAGTGGCCCTGGAAGGTGGATAATATTTCTTAAAGAACTTGGCTTCGAGATCCTCCCAAGTGATGATCGAGTTGTCTGGGAGATTGTCGAGCCAAGTGAAAGCACGCCCATAGAGTGAGAATGGGAAGAGACGCAAGTAGATAGCGTCTTTAGATACACCCGTGATATTGAAAGTATCACATATGCGCGCAAAGCGGGACACAAGTCTTGGTGCATCCTCATCCTCAAGGCCATGGAACTGAGTAGCATGAGTGATGGTACTCATGACATGTGATGGGATCTGCCAAGAATTGACATTAGGAATGGCGGGGCGAGTGATCGAAGACCTCGCGCCCGTGACCCCATCACTAGCCCTCTAGTGTACTGTACGCCTCGCTGGTGGATCAGCGTCGCCCATAGTAGGAAATAGAATATGGCTAATAGGACGTATCAGGTTTTCGCACAATTGTTTCAAACGCTCCCGAAAGTCACGGGTGCGTTCGTGTAGCTCTCGCTCGGGCTCTAAGAAAGCAAAATAAGATGGCGATCCCTGCGAGCGAGTGTTGTGCATAAACAGAAAGACTTAATAGGAAAAGGAAACAGAGACTCAAGAAAAGAAAGACTCAATTCTAAGTTAGACACACACGTAGCACAAAGAAGACAAGCACACAAGACGGACTCAAAGAACACAAAATAAACCAAAAATCAAACAAAGAACTAGTCAAAGCTAATATTGCTATTGCCAAGTGTCCCCGGCAACGGCGCCAAAAATTTGATGTCGTCCAGACGGTCTATAAAAACTAACTATAAAACCTAACCTAAACTCCTAAGTAATAAAAGGAATACCCTCTAACTAAACCGCACTGGCAGGCAAGTGTACCTATCGAGTGTAGCACAGCTTAACGGTAAACCGAGTTATCGAACCCTAGAGACACTACGAATAACAAAACTAGACTCTGACTCAGACTAAAGATGATTTGGTTTGGGGGTTGACTACACTACTTATTATCACTAAAGAATGCAATAAACTAAGCACGAATAAAGTTGTCAAGACAAGAACAAAGGAAATATCAAGAATGGGAAGAACACTACCTAGGTCAGAATCCTACTTGCAAAGAACAACCTCTACCGGTTCTGGAACTAAGATGGATCTGGGATTCTAAAGATAAAAGCTAAAGACAACCTAGTGGATCCCTAATCACTCTCAGGGTGTCACTAACTAAGCTACCTAAAGTGTACTAAACTAACCAGATGGATGGATCACTTCTCAGGTATTTCCAACTATGATCAAATACCCTAATGAACGGATTACCTCTCAGTCTCACCGCCCATAATACACTCAAGGAATGCACGGGGTAATCCTAGGATAACAAATATGATTCAGGCTAGCAACAATTACTAGACACCTAAACCAACTTCCTCTCAGACAGTTGACGCTCGGATTCCTAATGACGAAGACTAACCGACTAATTCTCACTTCTTGGGTATTGAACTAGGACACACACTCAACTCAAATCAGCAATCAACAAGAATTCCTATGGCTACTATGTCTAGCAAACCACCGAAATCACAAACCCTAAGATCTATGACCGAGATACGCTAATCAAACTAGCAGACAACCACAATTAACGCAAGGAATTAAAATCATTCACACAATCAGATTCAAACATGCATATTCATCATAATTATCATACTAGGATCTTTACAAAATCATAAATCCATCAAACGTAACCAAAACCAGTCAAAAATCCGAACTTTAACAAGCAATCATCATGTGACCTAGGTAGTATTAATGTTTTAGCCGAGGATCATGCTCAAAACAACTAGAACAGAAGTATCAAACACAAACATAGTCATCAAACTCATAAACAAATAATAAAAATCAAATCTTGAAAACCTATGTTCAATTGACAAACCCGGAATCCAAAAACTCGAAACTTTCACTTGATTTCTCTTCCAAACTCTCAAAATCGCCTCTGGACTCCCCTCAGAGGATTCCACATCATATAGAGCGCCCCCAGATTCAGTGTCCATTACGCCCCCATCCACCTGTGCCACTTACCCTTGAGGACCTCAGAGATCAGTTATTTACGAGGATGGACAGGCAGGATGATGCGATTAGGTATATGATGACACAGCAGAGTATAGAGATCCCACAGTTTTTCAGGGCACCAGACCAGGACCAGCCAGATACAGGTGGAGGTCAGTGATCAGCGACAGCACTTTATGCCTAGTTGTACATAGTATTTTGTATTTTTCTTTCTGTATTTCTTTTTGTGTATTTCTTTTATTTTATTTTGGCATGTATTTAACTCTGATGTATATATTATTTTGTACCTGGGGGGCTCGACAGGTTTGGGTGTGTTGTTATATATTATCGTAGTTGTTTGATATGGTTGCTGGTATTGTTTTAGAATCAACGACTTTCGTTCGTGAGAAATTATTGGAATCTTGGTGAGTTGAGCGCGTTCGAATGGAGGGCTTTGGAACACGACTTAAGAGGAATATCACAGTCATTATATCAGGGAAGTCTGTTCTGATTTTTGTATACCTTATTTTTCTTTTATTTTTATTTATGTCTTATTTTTATTTTCTTATTTTCTTTTTGTAAATGTCTTTTATTTTATCGTCGTTTCTCGATCCATATTGAGGACAATGTGAATTTTAAGTGTGGAGATGGGAAACATTAGTTTAGGTTTTGTACTTTGAGTCTAAAAAAAATAATTAAAAAAATGTCTTTTGAATTTTTGAATTAGAAATCTTGCAAGCACATGGAAAATAATAGTTAAAGCTGGGCATAAAATGTGTTTTAAAGTAAAATAAAATAAACAATAGAAAACGTGTCTATGTTGTGATGAATCGGTAGGCCCAGCCATTATTAAAGGCTTAAACATCCTAAGAGTTATATTTAAGATTAATAACTTAAATAAATCATGAAATCTCGTGGGTTCTCATCTTAGGGAAACGGTAAAACTGAAACTGTCAACATAGGGTGATAGATACCACGGTAATTTGAAATTTAGAGGTTTTTAAAAATTCAAATGGCACACCACTCTATGAAAATAAATCCGAGATTTGGTGGCGCCCGCATCCATAATTCCATCTGTTCATGAGCATAATTAATAAAAATTGAAAGCTTGAGTTTTCATCTACGTGTTACCCTCCGAGATAGCGAGTTGGTTGATACACCCATGGGTGGGAACTCTTGTGATCAATATTTGGATAGATAAGTTTTGATTTATGTGTTTCCCACCGGGATGGTGACTTGGTGGATGCTTTAAAATTAAATCTTATGTGCTTTAAGTGATAGAACTGCAGCCTATGTGCTACCTTCTGGGATGGTGACTTGGGAGACGCACCCCTAGGTGAGGTTTATTTATAACTTTAATAATGCTCTTGACATTTATCCGACCCATTATCTATCTAAATTTCTAAAAACATGTAAATTTGAGTTTATCGTGGTGGAAAGATCTACATGATCTAACCCGGGCCTAAACATGACCGTGAGACGGGATTAGGTCGAGTTGTAACCTTTAAGTCTGTGACCCATAGATAGATTGATATACTGTATAAAATGGAATTAAAACACTTCTCGTGGGTTTGAAATTTGGTGTTTGGGTTTAGTAGGACAGAAATATCGGTTATTGCACTTTAATGCGTGATTATATTTGTGTTGAATAATAATAGAGATTGATTCTATGTCCAGTTGTGATTCCATTGCAGAGATCTTTTTCGAGGACGAAAAAAAAGTAAGAGTAGGGATGTTTGATGTGTTGCAAAACACATACGTTTATCCTATTGTAATTGTGCGAAATTGTAAATTTTTATACTCGTTTTATGTCTTATTGGTTCGTACCGAGTCTGGGTCATGTTAGCATGTAAGAGTGTGCAAAGGAAGCGGAAAATATAGCTAAATCCTGGAGAAGTCAAGCACACGGGAAAAGAGCAGAAACAAAAAGGGAAAAATCAAATTTCTGTGAAATCAAGTCCCCCGCGGTACGCGGGGAGAGGAAAAAAGCCATGATGGCCCCCGACTAGTTTGTCCCTCGCGGTACGCGAGGGACCATTCCAAACCTCTCGCGGTACGCAAGAGGGCCGCAATTCCGAAAAAATCTTAATTTTTAGTTGTGATCAATTTAAACGACTATCTTCTTGATTATTAGAGACATTGCCGTCAAGAGAGAGTTTCTGGGCGAATTTGAGCAAAGGAAGAGGCTTTAGATCAAGGAACTGAAGTTGTGCATTGAATCGGGTTAGACATTGAATCGTTCAGTCACGATTAATCGTAGTATTTACTTTGATTTAATTTTGGACCTTATATTTACTTTATTTAACTTTGAACCTTTTGTTTCTACCATGTTTCTTGGCTAAAACCATAGATCTACCTAGGTTAATGATAAATGTTTGCTAAAGATTGAATTTTTATCGTTTGTGGGTTGTGTTTTGGATTTTATGTTTTAGACCAGATCTAGTTTCAATTGTTTAATGAGTTTGCATGCTTGATTTTGATCTTTGAATGGTTGATTGTTCCTTGCACGTCTTGATTGAATGTCTTTCATGTTTAGATGTGTATTAGATCGCTTACTGTGTGTTTGTGGTTCATATGTGGTTTGCTAGACGTCAGTAACCATAGGATAATCAATTAATCATTTAATAAATCAAATCGGTTAGTCTTCGGTATTAGGGTTTCTGAGATTGAACAGTCTGAGAGGACGTTTCCTTAGGGCTCTAGTGTCGTTGTTAATTCGTGTTAAACAGGTTGAATTCAGATTGCTCCTTGCATCTTTGATGTATTGAGATAGTGATACCGAGAGGTGAGTTGTCTTTTGAGTTCTATAGCATAATCGGTGAGACCGGGAGGTAATCCAAGTACTAGTGTTATTAGTATCCCTTGAGTTCCTTCTGGTCACATTATGAGATTGATCAGGAATCCATTAGATAGTTTGAGGGTGTTATATCTTAGGATCCCAGTTCCATTGCATGTTCCATAGCCGATAGAAGCCAAGTTTAGTAAACAGGATTCGCAGCTTAGGTAGAGTCTTCCTTCCTTATTGATTTCCTTAAAACCTTAGTCTTGTTGGTTAGTTGTCTTGGTAGTAGTATTCATTCAGTTCACTTAAGTTTAGTAGTTAACCTTAGTTCATAGAATTTCCCCCCAAATCAAATAAACCAGTTAAGTCTTAGTCAGAATCTAGTTGGTGTTATAGTCAGTGTCTCGTGGGTTCGATATCCGGACTTCCTTTAGTTGCGTTGCAATTGATAGGTACACTTGTCTGTATTTGTGGTTTAGTTTAGTAGGTTTGTCTAGAGTTTAACTAGAGAGTTTAGGTTAGGTTGTGTTTAATTTAATAGACCGTTTGACCGACATTAAAATGAAATTGAAAAACTCATCAGTTATAGATGTCATATTACACTATATACACAACTCGTCAACCAATATACATAAAAAAATAAGAAAAAAAACAGAGAATTAGGAAAGAATTTCGTATCAACAAAAGCAATTGAAACACCTGATGCACAAAAAATAAGAAAAAAACAAAGAATTAGGGAAGAAACCGGTCATCTTACCTTCAAGGTTGAGGAAGAGGTCCACGAAATTGGCTGGACGCCTGCAAACGAAGCAACATCGGTAAGCGAGGTGAAGCTTTTGCCCAGCAACGCGAAGTTGTGTCGTAGTCCATCACATTCATACCTGCAAACGAAGCAATTTAGCGCAACACAAAATCTGCCATGGATAATCGAAAAGGTGAAGGATGCAAGAAGAATACACAGAAACAAAGCAATTTAGTTCAACACAAAATCTGTCGTGGATAATCGAAAAGAAGAAGGAAGCAAGAAAAATAGACACAGATTATAAATACTATTAAAGGCAAGTGTCGGTGGGAGTTTTTTTTTTCCTTTTTCGAAAATATTTTGATGGTAAATAGTTTATTTTATACATAAAACAAAAATATTTGCTTAGAGGAGGTGGTAAGCAATTGGGTTATAGGTTGGCTGTCGCGAGTTCGATCCCTGTATCCTTCAAGTATTTTTTAGGACTTTTTCACCAACCAAAATCCCCCCTTAACTTTATTGAAATAACAAAACTCACCCCTCAATTTATAAAATGTCACTTTAACCCCTTTAAGTTTCTAAAGTTTCGAGTTTACCCCTGTATTAAAAAAAAGTAACTTTTTAGGTATCGTGGATTATATCGATTAACGGTAACGTGCTTGTACCATGAATAATGAGACTGACACCGACTGAAAAATATCGTTAGCTTTATATAACTGTGTTTTATCTACTTTTCGATCTCCACAACCGAGTCGTCGTAACGTCATACGTTTCTTTTACGTACTTAACCACGTTTCTTTTTGTGCTTAGTCACGTCAGTGTCACCGTCTCAACCGTTTAAGGTTCACCTCCTGCCGCGAAACGCGGGCATAGTCTTCTCGTTCACTGTTAAGAAGCAACGTGTCAAATGTATCACATGCCAAAGAGAAAAGCAATCAACGTGTGAGTAAGAAAAGGAAAGGCTTGAGGTAATGAGTAAGAAAAGGAAGGCTTGAGGCAGTTGTACAATACGCATAAAATAAGGTATCATTTGAACAGTACTTTCAACTCAGAGAGAACTTGCATTTTAATGTTTTTTTAATAATCCTTATGTTTCATGATGATTAAGGAGGGGCGGATTCATTCAGGTGTGAGAGGGTGGTGAGGCACTCCCTCAACAAAAAATTACCGGTGTAAAAATAGACAAGATTCATGAGGCCTTCAAACTTATTTCAATCAGGCACCTTTTTTGAAACCCAAATCTAAGAAGGTCCCCTTCTCTGTTTTGGAAACCTTATCTGCTTTCTGCGACGTTTACAGTTAAAATGGAATAAAAATATCATTAGACATAAAACACAACTCTCAAAGGGAAATTACATAGAGATAGAAGGCAAACGGGCAACAAGCTGCGCCGCCAACCCTTTTTGAATAGCAAAACCAAGTCTTTTAAAAACTACATCTACAGATCTTGAGGTCATAACATTACTATGCATGACCCGCTCTACTCGGTTAAGTAACTCCACGGCCTCTGGTGCAAGGAAACCAAAAGTGTCAAAAGCAAATGGTATAAACACGTGTTGGTTGTCAAGACACGCTTTCTCATGTTTGGTCACTTTGCTCGAAGCAGCTTTTAGAGCAGCCTGACTCACCGTGAAAGCACTAACTCCCAAGCCCACCAGAGGGGAGACCCCTGTTAGATCTACACACGCATGTTTCCCACCTATCCACCCAAAGACCAAAATGTCAGCGGGTCTAAGTGTTGATCTTCCTTCCAATTGGTCCGTCAAGAAATTCACTGGTGCCTCTTTCTTAGTAGAAACCCCGGCACGCCTAAATATGTCAAAAAGAACATCCCTAACCAAGTCGTGTCGGTACTTGAACCCCGGGAGCTCTCTACAATGAATCGCATGCTCCCCATAGGAGTCTAAACACGCCTTACGGCAAACAGGGCATAACTCGTCAACCGGGTATAGTGAAATCATGAGGCGATACTTAAGGATAGTACGATACTCCACCGGCGACATATGTTGGCCTAGCCCATCTATAGGGATCGCGAGAAGGTAATCTTGAGCATGTGGTGCTCGTAGACACTCAAAAACAGCTCTTTGTCTAACGGTCATTTCAAACTGGACTTCCATTTCACGGACGATTTTACTAAAAAGGGCACTCGCTAATGCATGTTGTGCTTAATGGGGGGGCGGTGTCCTTATTAGTGAAACCGCTTAAGTCAAAGCTTGAAATCGTATCACGAAGACAAGCCAAAGCACAATCATAATCAGAATCCATACCACATATGCCGCTGTCTCGTAAGATGTGGTCCTGTAACGCCCAAGATTGGGCCCTCGAGGCTACAAAGGCATAAGATGAAGCCTCTACAGCAGAATACAACCCCAAACCCCCAAACCTAATAGGTAGGGAAGCAAGTCGCCATTGGAGGTCTCCAAAGAAAGGACCTCCACAAACAACTATGTCCTCAATCGCCCCACGCAATCCTTCGTCAAAGAACAGCGCTGCCTCCTCCATGTGTACGGGTTGGCACGTCCTCAAGCCAAAGAAAAGTTTGGCAATACCCATACAAGATCGAAGCAAGAGTAGCTCACTCTGCGGGTCACGAAGTTTTGGAAGAAGACGCATCAAATTAACAGCGTTAGTAGCTCTCTTCTTAGCTAACCCACTAATAAAATTTGCATCTCTGCTGACGGCCCCCCCAAGAAGTTTTACCCCGGATAACGGCCTCCCAATGTCCACAGGGAATAAACCATCATGAAACTTACTACCATCACATGAAGGCCAAAATAACTCAGTTTTCTTAATATTCAGTTCAAGACCCAAGGTAGGACCCACCACCTTAATAATGTCTAACACTCTAGCCACCTCTTCTGAATTTCCAATGACAGTCCCATCATCAAGATACCAAGCATGAAGAAGAAGCTTGCAATTGTATCTAATTTGATGCACAAGGGGGTGCAAAACAAGAGCGAAAAGAAGTGGTCCCAATGGGTCTCCTTGTTGAACCCCGGTGGTGGACCAAATGTACTCGTCTCTAAGATACAATCTAGTTGGTTGCCCATATAGGAATTCTACCCACAAAGAAATAGATGGGCACCTCATCCGGACCTCGCGAAGTAAGGCTGATCTATCCACCAGATTAAATGCATTAGAAAAATCTACTGTAAGCATGGCCAGAGACCCATCCGTGTGACGTTCATTCAATACCCGGTTGACACTATGTAATATGGCCTCGGCGCCACCCGACACACCAACCCCAAACTGATAATCATTAAGGTACTTGGCCATCTCTTTACCGACACCCTTCATAGCAACCTTGGACACCAACCGCCTCCATATAGTACCCACTGCAATAGGTCGGATCCCGTTGTCGGGTTTTAAGAGCGGTGTAAGAGGAGCAGACGCAACAAAACCTGATAAACTCGATGGGCATCTCCCCTCTAACCACAAATTGACCACTGCGGTGATAGTAGTTAAAAGATCAGTGGCAACTGCAGACCCGTCTCCACATAAAGCATCCAAAATGTGTTGTGCTCGCAAGCCGTATTTCCCACACGAAGTTCCCTTAGGAAACGATTTAATGCAACCAAGGACACTATCAACCTCCGCAACAAGAGGAGGCTCGGAGTATATTTCACTTGGCATAGATGGAGGTTGCCTGTGCGGGTGTTTAGCCTCTAAAGCTTGTATGGTATCGCCATTGTATGGAGCAACACCAGACGAGCATAACACCTTCACTACCGCTGTAAAATGGCCATCTGCAACCTTACGAAGACACTGCCTGATGTTGGTATTGCCCACAGCTCCCTCCTTATGATTATCAATGCCTCCTGGGCCAAAAGATTCCAAACTAGAACTGTTAAATATATTTTTAACTAACATGGCAATACCATCCTCTTTCCCCTAAGTGGCTAAAGAACTCAGGATTGAACGTTTGTAAGGCCCCAAACCCGGGAGGCCTCACTTGTTGGAATTACTCATTTACAAACAGTTCTTAAACATGAATATCAAATAACGCAGCGGAAAATTTCATTTAAACATAACTTAATAGTTGTTCATACATGCGGAAGCGTAAACATTGATTAAAACATATTTACATCATAACTAAACATAACGGGATGCCAGTCTTCAAAGCAGTCGGGTAACTCTTCATCTCTAGCCAAGCATCACCGTCCATCCTCATAACCTGCCTTAACCTGAATGTGTACACTTAAAAACGTCAGCTACGCTAGTGAGTTCTAGTTTTCGTTCGATTTAAGAATTGGTTCATCATTCAAACATTCATTAGGGTTTAACATTCGTATAAGAAAACAGGGCCTTTCATTCGTAAACCTTCGCACATTTAAACACATTGAACGGATCATTTGTTTAAAACATTAACATTCATTTAAGTCATACATTACTATCTAAAATCTGTATCGTTACGCGTCTCTATGTCCCTGTAGGAACCTTTAATGTTGTGGGCAACCGCTACGTATCGACGTCATTGCCACAACCATTCATTACGTGGGGTCAACCGTTACGTATCGCCGTCATTGCCCAACACGCATCTTTCCTTTGGGAATCAACCGTTACGTATCGCCATCATTGATTTCCCATTACCCTTTCCCTTAGGATGATCGTCATCACCCGAGTAACCGTCGTTACTCCCTTACCAGTTGTACAACATCAAAACCATTGGCAGGCCACTAAGACACTACCCCTGTTGTTCTTATGGCAACTATGGCTCGCTGTCCATAATCTACCACAAGGCTGGGAATCTCGTTCCCAGACTTCATTCGTCAATTCCATTCATTCGACAGATTAGATTTGTAATGAATTCTTTAAAACCTTTGCCCCTTTTTTGTTTTCTTTTCATAAAACCTTTCCTTCACTTTCAAAACCCTTTACCTTTTCATTAAACCATTTCTTTATAACATTCGTTCGTAAACATTCCGTTCATAAACTTTCTTTCCATAAACCCTTCGTTCCAAATCATTTCCTTTCGTAAACGTAGTTTCATAAACATCATTTTATAAAACAACATTTCATACGTGTACACCAGCCCGAAAACATTATATAAAAACATTTAAAAGAGAGCTTCTAGAACTCACCTGATACGCTAATATGGGTTGTCCTAAACGAACGTCCAACAACGTCACTTCAGATCTGAATTGATTAGTTAAATACACATCAGACCAATCCCGACTCTAACGGTTTAACCATTCTAACATACTGACTTCACTTAATCAGTTCTGATGTCTGCGCACTTAGCAAGTGCGCAGACTCTGCTTCCTGCGCACTTAGCAAGTGCGCAGACCATGCTTCCTGCGCACTTAGCAAGTGCGCAGGTCCTTCCTCCTGCGCACTTAGCAAGTGCGCAGGTTCCTCTTCCTGCGCACTTAGCAAGTGCGCAGGACCTGCTCCGTGCGCACTTAGCAAGTGCGCACGACCTGTTCTTCGCGAAAACCCTAACTTTCGCATTCAGGTCTGATCATGTCAAGATCCCGAACCTGTTGCATTCAAAACGTTCGTTTTCCATTAAGGAACTCAAATCCGTGATTATCTTTCAGTTCCATCCGTAAAAACGTTGCCTTTTCACCCAAAACCTGAAAAACCCAAAAACGAACAAAAACTCAGATTTAGGTCGGATCGTTACCTGAATCGAGCTTCTGATCCGGAGGTTCTTCTCACGAGTTATGGAGCAACACACTTCTCAAATCTCGGGTCGATCCGATAACTTTCTCTCTCTACAGTTTCTCTCTCTAGAAGTTGCAAATGAGAGAAATGGGTTGTGACCTTGGCTATTTATAGGGGAGGCTCCCCTTCTAGCCCATCCGACCCGACCCGACGTGCCTCGTTCGTTTATTCCGTTATTATATCTGTCATTTTATTTTTGGGATGTTACAAGTCTACCCCCCTTACAATAGGTTTCGTCCCCGAAACCTATCATAAGTCAAATAGATGGGGGTACGACTCCCTCATTTCCTTCTCCGTTTCCCAAGTGGCTTCCGATCCCTTTCGATGTTTCCATTGGACTTTAACCAATTGGATAACCTTATTACGCAAACGTTTCTCCTTCCGATCAAGGATGGCCACGGGTTCTTCGATGTAATTAAGGCTGTTGTCGACCTCGATGTCAGTAAGTGGTACGTGAGCCGATTCATCCGCCAAACACTTTCGCAAGTGTGATACATGGAAAGTAGGATGAATCCCACTTAACTCATCGGGCAACTCCAACCGATAAGCGACTTCACCAACCCGTGCCATTATCCTGAATGGTCCGACAAACCTCGGACTTAACTTTCCTCTCTTCCTGAATCGTATGATTCCCTTCCAGGGTGACACTTTCAACATTACTCTGTCCCCAACATCAAACTCGATAGGCCTTCGTCGTCTATCCGCATAGGACTTCTGACGATCTTGTGCGGCCTTCATTCGCACTTTGATCTGATCAAACCTTTCCGACGTCTCTCTTACGACTTCGAGACTTCCTAATTCTTTCTGTCCAATCTAACCCCAACAAACCGGGGTCCTACATCTTCTCCCATACAACATTTCGTAAGGCGGCATGCCTATCGTCGTGTGATGACTATTGTTGTAGGAGAATTCAGCTAACGGCAGATGGCTGTCCCAACTGCCACCGAAGTCGATAATACAAGCACGGAGCATATCCTCCAACGTCTGAATAGTCCTTTCGGACTGACCATCCGTTTGCGGGTGGTATGCTGTGCTGATATTAAGCCTCGTGCCCATCGCCTCATGAAATCTTTTCCAGAACCTCGATGTGAATCGTGTGTCCCGGTCAGATACGATCGTCAAAGGCATCCCATGCCGTGCTACTACTTCGTTGATAAACACTTCAGCTAACCTTTCCGACGAGAACGTCTCACGAATAGGTAGGAAATGAGCACTCTTCGTTAATCGGTCCACAATTACCCAAATGGTGTCATGACCTTTAGCTGTGCGGGGTAGCTTGGTTATGAAGTCCATGGTAATGTGTTCCCATTTCCATTCTGGTATATCAAGTGGTTGAATCTTTCCATACGGTTTCTGGTGTTCAGCCTTTACTTGCGAGCAAGTCAAGCACTTGCTTACATACTTCGTCACATCACATTTCATTCCAGGCCACCAGTAGTCTTTCTTCAGGTCTTGGTACATTTTGTTGGTACCAGGATGGATAGAGTAACGAGACTTATGAGCCTCATCCAAGATTTTGGTTCTAAGCTCGCCACCCATAGGTATCCATACCCGTCCATAACGTGTTCTAACACCAAGGGTGTTATATTCCAACTTGTCCTGTTGGCCCACCATCCTTTCTCCCTTTATATTTTCTTCCTTCAAAGCTTCATCTTGAGCTCTTTTGATTTCTCTCACCAACTGGCAAGCTTTCACTCTAATAGGAATAGGCACATCCTTTCGGCTTAGAGCGTCAACCACCACGTTTGCCTTTCCAGGGTGGTACATTATTTCACAGACATAGTCCTTCAGGAGTTCCAACCATCTCCTCTGCCTCATGTTAAGCTCCTTTTGTTCGAAGAAGTACTTCAAACTTTTGTGGTCGGAGTAAATAGTAAACTTTACCCCGTATAGGTAGTTCCTCCAGATTTTCAATGCAAATACGACAGCAGCAAGTTCCAAATCGTGAGTCGGATAATTGACTTCGTGAACTTTCAACTGCCGCGACGCATATGCAATCACTCTACCGCGTTGCATCAACACACACCCTAACCCCTAACCCGACGCGTCAGAGTATACCACCAGGTCTTCACTTCCCTCGGGAAGGGCCAAGACTGGAGCTTGTGTTAGCTTCTCTTTCAATTCCTTAAACGCCTCATCCTGGGTCGAACCCCATTCGTACTTTACTTCTTTCCGAGTCAACTTTGTCAATGGCGAAGCTATTTTCGAGAAATCCTGGATGAATCTCCGATAGTAGCCTGCCAATCCTAAGAAACTACGGATTTCAGTTGGCGTCTTAGGAATGTCCCATTCACTTACCGTTACTATCTTTGCTGGGTCAACCATAATGCCGTTCGGGCCAATGACGTGACCTAGGAATTGGACTTCCCTAAGCTAGAACGCGCATTTGGAGAACTTAGCATACAACTTCTCCTTGTTTAGAGCTTCCAACACTTCCTTCAAATGACACGCGTGATCACCCTCATTCTTGGAGTAGATAAGGATATCATCGATGAACACGATTACCGATCGATCCAGCATCGGTCGACACACCCTATTCATTAAATCCATGAACGCTGCGGGGGCGTTCGTCAATCCGAAAGACATTACGCGGAACTCGAAATGTCCATAACGCGTGCGAAATGCAGTTTTCGGTATGTCTTCTTCCCTCACCTTCAACTGATGGTACCCAGACCGAAGGTCGATTTTTGAGAACCAACTTGCGCCTTGCAACTGGTCGAACAGGTCATCGATCCTTGGTAAAGGGTACTTGTTCTTCACCGTTCGTTTATTCAACTCGCGATAATCGATACACATTCTCATCGAACCATCTTTCTTCTTTACAAACAACACCGGAGCACCCCACGGCGAGATGCTCGGTTGGATAAATCCTTTCTCAAGTAACTCGTCTAGTTGGACCATAAGTTCCTTCATTTCCACTGGTGCTAGTCGATATGGAGCCTTAGCCACGGGCTGGGCATCTGGTACTAAGTCAATTCAGAACTCAATTTCTCTATCGCGTGGTATCCCAGGCAAATCCTCTGGAAACACCTCCGGGTACTCGCGTACCACGGGTACATCGTCTAGTTCCTTCACTTCCTTACACTTGTCAATAACATATACCAGATAAGCCTCGCATCCGCGCCTCAAGTAATTCGTTGCCTTAATCACTGAGATGACGTTTGGCATCGGGGCGTCACGATCTCCAAAGACTTCGACTTTGCTACCATCCGGAGCCTTGAGTCGGATTATCTTTCGTTTACATATTATTTGCGCTTCATTGGCAGTTAGCCAATCCATACCCAACACCACATCGAACCCTCCCAAAACCATAACGAACAATCTGACGGGGAATCTATGACCTTCTATCTTTATCGTGGAGTTGTCAACTACATCGGTTACTCTTGCAGTTCTACCCCCAGCGGTTTCTACGCTAAAGGCCCTTTCTAGTTTACTAACAGTCTACTTCACTCGCTTACAAAAACTCGCAGATATAAAACTCTTACTGGCACCCGAATCAAATAACACAGAAACCAAAGTGTTGTTAAGGATGAATGTACCTGACGCCACATCGAGATCCGCCCTGGCTTGTTCCTGCGTCAGTGCGTACGCACGAGTCTTTGCACGAGATCCCTCTACCTTCTTTTCTGGGCCTTTTCCCTTCCCGGTTTCCCCCATCCTGGGCTTCGGGCAGTCCCTACTCATATGACCATTTTCCCCACAATTGTAGCATTTGTAACCTTGCGGGCATTCTCGGGAGTAGTGCCCGGTCTTTCCACACTTAAAGCACAAGTTAGATCCCAGTCTGCATTCACCTACATGCTCCCTTCCACACTTCTTACAAACAGTCGGCTCACCCACTCGAGCCCTCTTATCACGAGCCCCAAACATCTTTCCCCCAGTTCGCTTGTTTGAGAAGCTCGGTCTCTTCTTTTGCTCTTCAACGGCAACAACATTCAGTGCCAGATCGTCAAATACCACGCCGCTTAGCTCTACTGCCGAATCGTAGGTAGTAGGGGCGTTTGCCTTAACATAGGTGCGGACCTGGTCCGGCAACCCTTGAACATAGCAGGAAATATTTCTCTCTTCAGTAGTGACAAGGTGTGGCACCAGACGTGCCAGTTCATTGAATCGGGTTGTGTATTGCCGGTGCGTCATGTTCCCGGCCTTCAAACCCAAAAATTCCCTCTCTACCTTTTCAATCTCGTTCCTTGGACAGAAGTTCTTGATCACCAAAGTTTTCAAGTCAGCCCACATCATCGCATCCACAATCTCGCTCCCTTTAGCCTGACGTACACCTTCCCACTAGTGGGATGCTTCCTCCGTCAAGGAGTTAGCAGCAAACTTCACTACTTGATTAGCTCGACACTCGCTCAGACGGATGGCGGCTTCCATACGTATTACCCAATCAAAAGTAGCCACCGCGTCCTTCTTCCCAGTCAGGACCGGCGGGTCACATGCCTTAAAGGACTTATAATCACATCCGCGAGCAGGCGGTGCATTGTCGGTCTCATTGTTCTGAGCACCAACTGCCGCGCTAGACCCACCCACCGCATTGACCTGCTTCAATGCTTCTGCCAACAGACCTGGCAGGGAAGTCTTCATCAACTCTGAAAATTCTCGAGCTATGGCTGCCCTCACTTCTGGTTCAAAAGTGAAAGGTTGTTCTTCAACCTGTGTCTGCTCAGCTTCATGCACACTAACCGCCGGTTCAGTGTGAACACTTCCTTCTTCACTATACTCTTGGCGCGCAGGGATCCTGCCACGCCCACCATTTCGACCGCCGGTACGACCACCGGTACGGCCACCACGCCTTCCGTTTCCTCTCCTTGCCATTACGTTCTATAAGACAAGAAATCCAATGTCATCACGCTAGTTAACAAATAGAATTCAATAAGCACTGTAAGATGTTAATATACACTGGCCATCTATAATTAACCATTACACTACCTTTCGATTTCTATTTGACCACCTTTGTGATTCCATCAGAACACAAGTCCTTACTTAACCCTTTCTAAGGCATACTATATACGTAAATACATACACTACCTTCATACCTGATGCTTTGGCTCGAGTTACCCGTACTGGCATCCGCTTTCGGTCTCATTCAAAGTTTAAGTTCAGACACTGGGAGTGTCCGAATCTCTCAAACTATTGCTCTGATACCAACTTGTAAGGCCCCAAACCCGGGAGGCCTCACTTGTTGGAATTACTCATTTACAAACAGTTCTTAAACATGAATATCAAATAACGCAGCGGAAAATTTCATTTAAACATAACTTAATCGTTGTTCATACATGCGGAAGCGTAAACATTGATTAAAACATATTTACATCATAACTAAACATAACGGGATGTCAGTCTTCAAAGCAGTCGGGTAACTCTTCATCTCTAGCCAAGCATCACCGTCCATCCTCATAACCTGCCTTAACCTGAATGTGTACACTTAAAAACGTCAGCTACGCTGGTGAGTTCTTGTTTTCGTTCGATTTAAGAATTGGTTCATCATTCAAACATTCATTAGGGTTTAACATTCGTATAAGAAAACAGGGCCTTTCATTCGTAAACCTTCGCACATTTAAACACATTGAACGGATCATTTGTTTAAAACATTAACATTCATTTAAGTCATGCATTACTATCTAAAATCTGTATCGTTACGCGTCTCTATGTCCCCGTAGGAACCTTTAATGTTGTGGGCAACCGCTACCTATCGCCGTCATTGCCACAACCATTCATTACGTGGGGTCAACCGTTACGTATCGCCGTCATTGCCCAACACGCATCTTTCCTTTGGGAATCAACCGTTACGTATCGCCGTCATTGATTTCCCATTACCCTTTCCCTTAGGATGATCGTCATCACCCGAGTAACCGTCGTTACTCCCTTACCAGTTGTACAACATCAAAACAATTGGCAGGCCACTAAGACACTACCCCTGTTGTTCTTTTGGCAACTATGGCTCGCTGTCCATAATCTACCACAAGGCTGCGAATCTCGTTCCCAGACTTCATTCGTCAATTCCATTCATTCGACAGATTAGATTTGTAATGACTTCTTTAAAACCTTTGCCCCTTTTTGTTTTCTTTTCATAAAACCTTTCCTTCACTTTCAAAACCCTTTACCTTTTCATTAAACCATTTCTTTATAACATTCGTTCGTAAACATTCCGTTCATAAACTTTCTTTCCATAAACCCTTCGTTCCAAATCATTTCCTTTCGTAAACGTAGTTTCATAAACATCATTTTATAAAACAACATTTCATACGTGTACACCAGCCCGAAAACATTATATAAAAACATTTAAAAGAGAGCTTCTAGAACTCACCTGATACGCTAATATGGGTTGTCCTAAACGAAGGTCCAACAACGTCACTTCAGATCTGAATTGATTAGTTAAATACACATTAGACCAATCCCGACTCTAACGGTTTAACCATTCTAACATACTGACTTCACTTAATCAGTTCTGATGTCTGCGCACTTAGCAAGTGCGCAGACTCTGCTTCCTGCGCACTTAGCAAGTGCGCAGACCATGCTTCCTGCGCACTTAGCAAGTGCGCAGGTCCTTCCTCCTGCGCACTTAGCAAGTGCGCAGGTTCCTCTTCCTGCGCACTTAGCAAGTGCGCAGGACCTGCTCCGTGCGCACTTAGCAAGTGCGCACGACCTGTTCTTCGCGAAAACCCTAACTTTCGCATTCGGGTCTGATCATGTCAAGATCCCGAACCTGTTGCATTCAAAACGTTCGTTTTCCATTAAGGAACTCAAATCCGTGATTATCTTTCAGTTCCATCCGTAAAAACGTTGCCTTTTCACCCAAAACCCGAAAAACCCAAAAACGAACAAAAACTCATATTTAGGTCGGATCGTTACCTGAATCGAGCTTCTGATCCGGAGGTTCTTCTCACGAGTTATGGAGCAACACACTTCTCAAATCTCGGGTCGATCCGACAACTTTCTCTCTCTACGGTTTCTCTCTCTAGAAGTTGCAAATGAGAGAAATGGGTTGTGACCTTGGCTATTTATAGGGGAGGCTCCCCTTCTAGCCCATCCGACCCGACCCGACATGCCTCGTTCGTTTATTTCGTTATTATATCTGTCGTTTTATTTTTGGGATGTTACAACGTTGTTGCAAGGCCCTCCTATTCCCAGACCTGCTTTCTCGCCTATTTTGTGGTCTAAACACTTGCAAAGTGCAACGAGGAAGAAGGAACAACCTAACCCATGCTTCAATGGATCCCGGTTGGGCAACCACCTTGCAGAGAGCGGTCTTCAACGCTTGAGAGAAAGCCAAACGACAACTATGAGGAATGCTCTTGACAGTAACAATAGGCGCTTTAAAGACACGATCAAGGAGAACAACATCCAAAATAAACGACTCATGTATATTGGTCTCATCCACACAGATAGAAGGCTTCACAATACCGACAATGTGTCCATCCATGTCATTATCACGATCAGTAAAACGGACAATACCATCAGGGTGATGGCAGGCACGACTAATGGCATGTAAACTCATACAAATCCCACACATCCATTGACCTAAAACCTTTAAAGTACCCTCCACCGCCATAAACAACCCATGGTCCGTGGCAATAGCCTCTCGCAACACACTTCTACGTTCATCGCTAGGAAGGTGCAACCTCTTGAGATGAGAGATCAACCGAGAAATCCCCTTATTTCCCCCTTCACCATTCGGGCAACAATGAAACTTACGAAATGGACATGGCAATGGGCCATTCGAAGATGAAGAAGGGGGTGTCATAAAAAGAGGCGACAGGAGTCACGCCTGGAGTTGAAGCGTGGAATTTTGGTGTAAATACAAAAAAAATAGTATTGGCATTTCATCAAACACCTGGAGTGCATTCATCACAAGACTTTCAATTGAGAGTACCCATATGAGAATTTCGCCCCATTTAAAGAGAAAAGATCAGATAGCATCCAAAAACATATGGTGATGACTGGTGGATTAGAACATCTTGACAAACCTGTAGAAGCGATTAAGATGAACCCCTGGAGCTTAATGTGTCTTCTGTAAATACTAGAAGATGTGAAGAAGAAAATGATGATAGGTAAATACTAGAAGATGTGAGGGCATTTTTGTAATTAGGCTCATCTGATAAAAAAAAAAGTCCACGTACGGACTGAAAACCTGTGTTCAACATCAGCTTAAACTTGCTAGCTAGAGTTGTTATTTTCTATTTAATTTACATTTTTAATTTGGTTTAAAAAAATGTCTTCTTATTTTACCTCAATTTTTTATTTCATTTACACCAATAAAAGAGAATATTACACTAACTATATATATATATATATATATATATATATATATATATATATATGTGTGTGTGTGTGTGTGTGTTTTTTTTCCAGAACTAATAATATGTTGAGAACGTCATAAGTTACTTGATCGATGAACCGACCCATTTTTTACCTGACTTATATTTGCTCCGACCATTTATTGCCCCGACCTACTTTATGCACCCACTGACTTGAATTTCTGGATCTGCACTGTGATTAAGCATAAGTACCTTTTCACTTGTTTCATTCGCTTTGATCAGGTCATTTGTTTTGATATAATTCAACCTACTTGAAGGTGCTTAATACTAAGCTAATATGCATTTCTTTCAAGCGATTTTTTTATCATAAACTAGTTTAGATCCCGTGTATACACACGGGGTGAAAAATATTAATAAATAATTTTTTTTAAATCTTTATATATATATATATATAAATATATATATTTTACAGGTGTAAAATTATATCATATACTAAAAATAGAAATCAAAACTCAAAATATGTAAAACTAATACATAATTGAGTTTCGAAAATACATTAAGTACTATTTAATATAATTTGATTTTCATTTATTATTTGATTGAAAATAAAAGTTACATAAGCAACAACTACGAAGAACTCGTCTGATTTAGCAGCAATGAAGACTCAATTAACCGAGAATTCGGTTCAATGATAGAAATTCTTAAGAGTTTGCAATTGATCGGCAATTTGCGCCCGACTCAATCTGATAGTACAAGTCCAAGTACTGGTGGTCCGGAGGCCAGGACTAACTGGTTGCAGAACAGCAACACACGCCTAACAAAGATAGAATTTACAAAGTTCAATGGTACTAATGTCGAGGGTTGGCTTTGTAAGGTAGAGCACTTCTTTGCAATTGATGATACTGCTGAAAACATTAAGGTAAAGTGTGCTATAGTTCATTTGGAAGATATTGCCCTATTGTGGCATCAATCTTTCCTTCTTTCCTGAGGGGGCTCTATTGAAGGCAAGACTTGGCTAGAGTACAAGAGCTTTATCTCCACTCGGTTTGCCACTGTTATTGGCCAAGAAGCTATGGGTGCCTTAGCTGCTTTAAGACAAACAGGTTCATTACAAACACTATGTCAAGAATTTGATTTAGCTTTGACTAAAGTTTCTATCTGTGATGAATATGCTGTTAGTCTGTTTTTGAGACCTAAAAATTTACCTGAAGCTTACTTGTTAGCTAGGATACAAGATGAGAATATATCCCTATTATGCAGCAAGAATTGGCATTCTTCTTTTAGACCTTCAAATACTGGTTCCACTTTTAATAAGACCACAGATTCTTTTCCTAAGGGTATTACCTCAACTGCCAATTTAGCTTTACTTCCTGCTCCCCTGTTAAAGCTAGACCCTTAAGAAGGTTAACTCCTAAGGAAATTGAAGAAAAAAGGGTTAAGGATGAATGTTTTGGGTGTAATGAGAAGTTTTCTTCCACTCATAAATGTAAGAATAAACAATTGTATTCTATTGAGGTTTGGGAGGATGAAGATGATACCCCCTCTATGCCTGAAGAGGATTGGCATACTCTAAAATTGGATCCACAAATTTCACTTAATGCCATTATGGGAGTTTCCTCTTATTCTACCATGAAGGTCACAGGTGCAATTGGCACTAAAACTCTGCATATACTCAATGATTCTGGATCTACTCACAATTTCTTAGATGAAAGAATTGCCCATAAAATGCAATGCCCTACTACACCTATTTCTCCTCTTAAAATTACTATAGCAGATGGCAACCTCATTACATGTGATAAGAGCTGTGAAAACTTGCAATGGTTGATGCAAGGGAACTGGTTTAAGGCTGATATCCTTATAATTCCTTTATCCAATTATGACATGGTTTTGGGTATACAATGGCTTCAAAGTCTAGATGACATCACTTGGAATTTTAAGGATTTAACTATGAAATTTAAGGTCGATGATCTTAAATTTGAATTAAAAGGAGCAAAAGAAAATGGTGTAAGCCTTTGTTCCAGTGAAGAGGCTTACAATTTGCTGACCAATTCCACTCACTTATCTCATGCCCAGTTATTCAACATGCATAGTTCCTCTGCAGATATCTCCCATGTTCCTAAGGTTCATCATAGTGCTACTGGGGTAGATATTGATAGTTTACTGTCTTCTTTTGAAGATGTCTTTGCTGTCCCTACATCTTTACCTCCTAAAAGGTGTTGTGACCATCAAATTATTTTGAAGGAGGGTGTTTCTACAATAGCTCAGAAGCCTTATAGGTATCCAGCTGCTCAGAAAGACATTATTGAAAAAATGACACAGGAATTGTTAGATATGGGTATCATTAAGGAGAGCACTAGTTATTTTGCGGCTCCTATGGTATTGGTCAAGAAAAAGGATGGTACATGGAGGATGTGCATTGATTACAGGCGCCTAAATGATGCTACTGTCAAAAACAGCTTTCCTATACCCTTAATTGATGAACTTCTAGAAGAATTGGGTGGCTCTTCTGTGTTTTCTAAGCTTGACCTCAGGTCTGGGTATCACCAAGTGAGGATGCATGATCTAGATATCTACAAAACTACATTTAGAACTCATCAAGGCCACTATGAGTTTTTAGTTTTACCTTTTGGTTTAACAAATGCACCTGCCACTTTTCAAGCCCTGATGAATGCCACTTTTAAACCCCTATTAAGGAAGTGTGCTTTGGTTTTCTTTGATGACATCTTGGTTTACAGTTCATCATTGGAACAGCATCTATTAGACCTAGCAAAGGTTCTGCAGTTATTGAGAGATCATTCTTTACTGGCTAAGAGATCTAAATGTACTTTTGCAGGCTCTCAAGTGGAGTATCTAGGTCATGTTATCACTAAAGAAGGGGTTCATACTGACCCTTCTAAGATAGAAGCTGTTCTTAAATGGCCTATCCCCACAACTGTTAAACAATTGAGAGGGTTCTTGGGCTTGGCAGGGTATTATAGAAGATTCATTAAAGGGTTTGGATGTATTGCAAGACCCTTAAATGACTTGTTAAAAAAGGATGCTTTCAAATGGCAAGAAGATTCTCAACAAGCCTTTGATCAACTCAAAGTTGCTCTATCCACTGCCCCTGTTTTGGCTTTGCCCAACTTCTCTAAAGTCTTTGTGATTGAAACTGATGCCTCTTCTAAAGGGTTGAGTGTTGTGTTAATGCAAGATAGCCATCCTTTGGCTTTCCTAAGCAAGGGCATTTCAATTAAACAACAAGCCATGTCTGTATATGAGAAGGAACTCTTGGCTATACTCATGGCAGTGAAACATTGGCATCATTATTTGATTCGGAAACATTTCATTATCAAGACTGATCAGAAAAGTTTGAAGTTCCTATTGGATCAGAAAATTAGCACTCCTTTACAACAGAAGTGGCTGGCTAAATTGTTAGGATATGACTATGAGATTGTTTATAAAATGGGCAAGGAAAATTCAGCTGATGATGCTTTATCCAGAATGGATGGGTTAGACTTATTTCAAATCAATGTCAGCTCACTTGAGCCCTGCTTATGGCCCAAACTCAAAGCTAGTTGGAAGAATGACCCTACTATTCAAAATATTTTATCTCAGCTGCAGGTTGGCACTACTGTCAAGCATTATACTTGGAATGGGCAACTACTCAAAAGGAAGAATAGATTGGTAGTGGGCTTTGATCCTGATTTGAGAAAGGCTATTCTACAGCTATGCCATTCTTCTCCCTTAGGTGGTCATTCTGGATTTCTGCCTACCTTACATAGATTACAGCTGATGTTCTATTGGAAAAAGTGTAGCCAATCCGTCAAAAAATTTGTGAGACAATGCACCATTTGTCATAAAGCCAAGTATGAAAGGGTGGCTTCTCCAGGTTTACTGCAACCTTTACCTACCCCTAAAACTGTTTTCAGTGACATTTCCATGGATTTCATAGGGGGTCTTCCTAAAGCTTATGGCAAGGATACCATTTTTGTGGTTATTGACAGGTTTACTAAGTATAGGCACTTTATTGCACTAGCCCATCCTTTTACAGTTGTGCATATTGCTCAATTATTCTTTGACAATATATTCAAGCTTCATGGCTGTCCAAGCACTATAGTATCAGACAGAGATTCTATTTTCCTTAGTGCTTTTTGGCAAGATTTTATGAAACTTCAGGGTATTTCACTTGTTTTTTCTTCTACCTACCATCCACAATCTGATGGTCAAACTGAAGTTCTTAATCGTTGTTTGGAATCTTATCTGAGGTGTATGGTCATGGATGACCCATTGCAATGGCACAAGTGGCTAACTTTAGCTGAATGGTGGTATAACACATCCTCACATTCAGCCATTGGCATGTCTCCTTATGAAGCTTTGTATGGTGTTCCACCCCCAATTCATATCCCTTATATTCCTAATGATTCTAAGCTAGATTCAATTGAAGAGTGGTTTAGACAAAGGGAATTGAGGCTCACTTCTCTCAAATCTCACTTAGCTACAGCAAAGAACCGCATGAAACAAATGGCAGATAAACAGAGATCTGAGAGACAATTTATAGTGGGAAATTAGGTATATGTTAAACTACATGCTTATGTGCATCATTCCCTTAAGACGCATTGTTTCCAAAAATTATCTCCCAAGTATTATGGGCCTTACTTGATTACTAAAAAAATTGGTAATGTGGCATATAAACTGGACTTACCTGATGTTGCAGCCATGCATCCTGTTTTCCATGTTTCGTTATTGAAGGCTGCTCCTGGTCCACCAGTTCCCCCAATTGATGTTATTCCCTTGCCTCTTGGTCCTCGATTTACTCTGCAACCTCGAGCTATTTTGGATCGTCAGCTGGTTCAGAAGCACAATCGAGCTGCTACTCGCATTTTGGTGCATTGGCACTCTTTACCTGTCTGTGAAGCCACATGGGAAGATTTGGAAGATTTCCAGCTGCGTTTTCCTTCTTTTCATTCTTGAGGTCAAGAATGATGTTATCTGGGATGGTTTGTTACAATTGTATTAGTCAAGGGTCCTTTTTATAATATGTTGATAGTTCAGGGACTAAACTGTTATTTCTTTATTCTTGTAACGTCTCGGTTGTTATAAGTGGTTAGTCGTTAATGAGATGGTTATGCTTGATTTGATCGAATTTCCCCTCTGTTCTTCTTTCTATCCTATCACTATTGCAGTTGTAAGCTTTGTGTCATTATTAGCCCTATATATTTTCCGTCAGCGGAGGAAAAAGCAGGATACATCTGACAGTTACGAAGCTGGGCTTTCTGAAAAATGTTCACTTTCCATTCTTTATGGTTAAGTAATCAAACATGTTCATTTGATTTGCAGAGTTTGTGGGAATTGACGCCAAAGCATATACCTTTGCTTATGGAGACCTAAGAGATGCAACTGGTGATTTTAGTCCTGCAAATAAGCTTGGTGAGGGAGGCTTTGGACCTGTTTACAAGGTACTTTTGTTCAAAAATTCATATTCGTATTTGAAGTCAAACTTAACCGTGCTAGGATTACTTTTTGATGGTAACAGGGAACACTTGATGATGGAAGAGTAATAGCTGTTAAACAACTCTCTATAGCCTCCCACCAGGGAAAGAGTCAGTTTATTGCTGAAATTGCAACAATATCTGCAGTCCAACACCGCAACCTTGTGCAATTATATGGATGCTGCATCGATGGAGAGAAACGACTTCTTGTTTACGAGTATCTTGAGAACAAGAGTCTTGATCAAGCATTATTTGGTGAGAAATATCACATTAAGACATGAATTTTAGAGTCTATATCTATAATGTTACTTACATCTGGGTTCTATGATGCAGGAGAAACCAGGTTATCTCTTAGTTGGGCCACCCGTTTTGAAATATGCCTCGGAATAGCACGTGGCCTTGCATATCTGCATGAGGAATCTCGCATACGGGTTGTGCACCGAGATGTTAAAGCTAGCAATGTTTTACTTGATTCTGATCTTAATCCCAAGATCTCAGATTTTGGTTTGGCCAAACTTTATGATGACAAGAAAACACACATGAGTACACGTGTTGCGGGCACAATGTAAGATTAACATCTATTTGTTCTCCTTTTAGTATGAACAATGTAGTAATAAGTTGACAATGTATTACCAATTGAATGTGTTGTAGCGGGTATCTGGAACCAGAGTATGCAATGCGTGGACACCTTACTGAAAAGGCTGATGTGTTTGGGTTTGGAGTTGTAGCTTTAGAGATCATCAGTGGAAGGCCTAATTCCGATTCGACTTTGGAAGATGAGAAGGTTTATCTTCTTGAATGGGTATGTTTCATTTAGTCCTTATAAATTGTTTTATTTTTAAATATTTATGTAACTTTTTTTTCTCTTTGGTATGATGATTTTAGGCATGGAACCTACATGAAGCTAATAGTGAGATGGAGTTGATAGATGAAGGGTTGTATGAATTTGATGAGAATGAAGTAAAACGCGTAATGAGGGTCGCTCTTTTATGCACCCAAACCTCACCAATGCAACGGCCATCAATGTCACGAGTGGTGGCGATGCTTTCAGGAGACATAGAAGCAAGTGGTGTTATTACTCGCCCCGAGTATTTGACTGGTTTTAATTTTAAAGATGCTACAACCTTCAAAAGTGTTGTGCCGTCTTCGGGTAGTGATTCTGTGCCAAGTACAAGTCAATCCACTGTTTCACCACGGTCAAATGATTCGATACCGATGCTTCCTGATATCATTGGAGAAGGTAGATGATCATCTCAGAGTCCCGTGTTCAAGTAAATTAAGATATTTATATTTCTATATCACCAATAGCCTTGTTATAGGTGAGATTTTACTGTGTATGGTTGTTGTTATATTTCTGATATCATTACCTTGTAATATGTACATCTATTATTTTTGTTCGAGTACTCTCACATGCTTCTTCTCGTCACCCTCGGTTAGTGCACTTGGTCTGCCATAAGTTACTTGTCGGTATAACCACATATTGCTTGCTTTGCTCTCTGACATTAACTTTGGTTCCATCTCTTAACCAAAACACAAACTTAAATCTCTTACACCTCCTAATTGTGCCCTATGAAATTAGGCAAGTGGAAGAAACAATTAGGGAAATAGAATGTCTTGTTTATGAGAAAGGCAAAACATCAACACTTCTGCTTGGATTTGTGTTAGGCCATGATCTACGTCCGTCTTCATAATAGCAAAATCTTCTATTTGATTGAAAGCATGAAATTGTTGGGATTTCAACGTGGTAAGAGAGTTTTGAAGAAGTTGTTTAGAATCCATATATAAATGTATGGATTCTAATTTCTTTATTAAAATGTACATATACGTACAAAAAAAAGGTTATGGTATTCGACTAGTGGTTTCAAATTCAAGATGCGAACCTATGCGTTGCTTGCTAGGTGTTGATAATATAAACTTAATATAAAAAAAACGAAATCGTCACGTAAAACCACGCGTTGCGGCAAGGGCGTTGAAATATTTGGAGGTTTATATTAAAAAAACGAAACCGTGAAAAATATTCACGTCGGAACGTTATAAAAATAAGCACGTTATCAAAACGTAGATAGACATAAGCACATGGCAACGATAATTTTTGGAACTAAAAAAAAACATTACGATTTGACCCGGGTTAGTTTTGAAAAAAAGTTATATCGAAACGTAGCGGCATGGGTGTTGATGTTGCGAGAAATTTGTAACTCTCGGTTTAAAATAAAATTTATGTCGAGACGTAGATAAAAGGAGGAACGTTGCAACGGTATATTCGGAGTTTTATAAAATGACAATGATAAAAGTGCGTCGTTTTATAAAAAAAGCGAAGCCATGGCCAAACTTTAAAGAACAAAAGTAGTTAAAAACATCCTTATATTGTTAGTTTAACTAAAAATGAGGGTGCAAAAATAATTGTGGCCAACTTTAAAGAACAAAAGTTTTGTGATTAACTTAAAAAAAAAGTTAGACAAATGTATATTGTAAATTAAATTAAAGTTGAGGGGGGTTATATGGTAATTATTTAAAGTTGAAAAAAGAAACTTTATGACCAAACTTTAAAGTATAAAAATTTTATGGTCAATTTAAAAAAAAATTATGATCAATTTGTAAAAAAAAAAGTATACTATTCCGTAAAATGATGCAATTTCCATGTTTGGTATATGCCCATAAATATAATCTTACAACTTCAAGTTTCGATTATGTTTCTAGTACAAGTTAGTTCTATGTTTCATCAACTATCACCTAAAATGCTTCTAGGCCTATGCTTCATGATATTGCTTGAGAAGGTAGATGATGGTGATAGTCCATTATTAGTTTTATTTCTAGTGGATAATTGTAAGGTAGTTGATCTTTAATTGTATGGTATATATAGCCTAATCAAATATGTGATTAAGGTTATAAGAGTTAATTGAGTTTTGAGTAATTTTCACCGTTAATAATATTTGAGAATTATTTAATTGTGTTCTTGGTTGTGATTTAGGTTATGTGAATTTGAAGTTCTTTATAGACAGTTTTTTTTTTATAAATTACACGAATAATGATTCACGTGATTTGTAAAAATAACATTTTAATCCCTAAATATAAATATTACATCAATGTTCTCGTTGGTTTAAACTTTCTCTTGAATTTAGTCCTTGGCGACTCATGTTAAAATATATTGTTAAAAAAAGTTTCATTTGATTAAAAAACCATTTCCTCTCGCACGCTCCCTCACTCATCATTCCCTAAAACACACAAATCAAAAGCTTTCTTGCAATCTACACCCATCTATTGAAACACTAATGTGTACCGAGTTGGAAAAGAAGCAGAGATGGCTAAGTGACATGTGTGGCATTGTCGTTGCATTAGCACGTAATTTCAAGGGGTCTAAAATTTTTAATACATATATATATATATAGTTAGGTTATAGTAAAAAGGGTTATAAAAAATAAAAAGGGTAAAAAAGATTCTGGGCGTAACATGTGTCATTTTATTGTTTTTAAACGGAGGGCATAATGGTCATTGTGTTTTACACAATGAACTTGTATTACACAATTAACTTGTATTACACAATAACATGACTAATTACACAATGAACTTGTATTATACAATGACTTGGCTAGTTATACAATGAACTTGTATTACACAATGACCTGTCTAATTAAACAATGACCAAATATTACACAATGAACTTATATTACACAATGACCTGACTAATTACACAATAAACTTGTATTACACAATGAACTTGTATTACACAATGATCTGACTAATTACACAATGACCTTGTAATACACAATGAACTTGTATTACACAATGACCAGATATTACACAATGAACTTGTATTACACAATGACCAGACGTGGTATTACACAATGAACTTGTATTACATAATGACCTGACTAATTACACAATGAACTTGTATTACACAATGACCAGACGTGGTTTTACACAATGAACTTGTATTACACAATGACCAGACGTGGTATAACACAATGAACTTGTATTACACAATGAACTTGTATTACACAATGACCAGACGTGGTATTACACAATGAACTTGTATTACACAATGACCTGACTAATTACACAATGAACTTGTATTACACAATGACCTGGCTAATCACACAATGAACTTGTATTACACAATGACCTGACTAATTACACAACGATCAAATATTACACAATGACCAGACTTGGTATTACACAATGAACTTGTATTACACAATAACCTGACTAATTACACAATGAACTTGTATTACACAATGACTTGACTAATCACACAATGAGCTGGAAAACGTAAAACACAATGATAAATACATATAACACAATGAACTTGTATTAAACAATGAACTTGTATTACACAATGAACTTGTATTACACAATGAACTTGTATTACATAATAAAATTGTATTACACATTGACCTAACTAATTACACAATAAGCTGGAAAACGTAAAAAAAAATTTCTTTTTTGTTTATAACGACACTATACTCGTTTTAAACATAAAAAAACGCTCGTTTTTATGATGTAATTTTTTTAAAAAAATAATGTCGTATGTAAAAGTTATGAACGTTTTAAAATGAGGGGGAACTTGATAAAAAGTCAACAAAAGTGGCCAAGACTAAAATACCTTTCCAACAACTTTTTCTCCTATAATTTAATCTCAACCATTAAATATTTTCTACAATTTGATCTAATGACCATAAATCCTTCTCACCCTTTTTAGAATTAAAATCTTTTTTATCTGAACCTAATCCTATATATATATATATATATATATATATATATATATATATATATGAGAGAGAGAGAGAGAGAGATTAAACTAGAAAGGGGAAAAAGTGTAGAAAGTATAGGAAGGAATCTCAGCCACAAGATATTTGTGTTTTATGGATGAGATTCACACAATGGTACTTTGGTAAATAAATGCAACTTAGAATCAATACGGAAGGGAGCAGGAGGGTAGAATGGTAAGATTCAACCAAAAAGCCTCACATGCAAGTCACATGCAACTCCCCCCTAATTTTTAAACGTCCATAACTTTTTTATATATTATTATTTTTTAAAAAGAAAATCACCATAAAATCGAGCGTTTTTTATTTTTAATATGAGTATGATATTGCTATGTTTTGTTTAGAAAAAAAAACGTCTTTTTTTTAAACTATGGTGTTTTACTTGAACACCATGGGTTTAAAGTATGGTGTTTTTCTGGTTACGGTGTTTTATACATATTGGTCAATTTCAACATGATATTTTAGTTTTATTGTCATGGTGTTTTCAAGTAACTGTTTTTCAACATAGTGTTTTTTCTAGATATGGTGTTTTACACATTCGGGGTCCATTTTAACATGACGTTTTAGGTTTTTTGGTCATGGTGTTTTCAACTTGAGCGTCAAGTTTCAATATAGCGTTTAAGATTTTTGATCACGATGTTTTACTCCATAACTTTAAACTCATGGTGTTCAGGTAAAATATCATAACTTTAAACACAGTGTGTTCAAGTAAAACACCATAACTTTAAACACATTGTGTTCAAGTAAAACACCATACTTTAAACCCATGATATTCATGTAAAACACCATATTTTACGAGCCACTTTATAAATACTAAAACAATAATCATACATGTCTATATAAATTCATTTAAAAAGTGAAATACTAAATTGAAAATGGTGTTTTAGTTTTATTTGTCATGGTGTTTTTCAACAAAGTGTTTTTCTGGATATGGTGTTTTAAGCATGCGGGGTCCATTTTAACATGACGTTT
Organism: Smallanthus sonchifolius; assembly: GCA_023525975.1. Lineage (NCBI taxonomy): Eukaryota > Viridiplantae > Streptophyta > Magnoliopsida > Asterales > Asteraceae > Smallanthus > Smallanthus sonchifolius. The sequence continues at coordinate 28,274,888 of CM042043.1, forward strand.
TAGTTTTTTTGGTTATGGTGTTTTCAACTTGAGCGTCAACTTTCAACATAGCGTTTTAAGTTTTTTGGTTATGGTCCATTTTAAATCGTTTTTATTTAAATAAAATTAAAGTGGATTTTTTTTAACATGGTGTTTTAGATTTATGGTGTTTTTCAACATGGTGTTTTATATTTTAGATTTATGGTTTTTATGTGTTTTACCTTGTTTTATGGTGTTTTTAACATGGTGTTTTAGATTTATTGTGGTTTTTTAGCATGGTGTTTTATATTTTAAATCGTTTTTCAACATAAAGTGTTTCTCATCATGGTGTTTTACACATGGTGGTAATTTTGAACATGACGTTTTAGCTTTTTAGGTCATGGTGTTTTTAACATTACGATTAGTTTTTTTTTTGTTATTATTATATATATACACTTTTAATCGTTTTTATTTAAATCACATTAAAATGGGGTTTTTTAACATGGTGTTTTAGATTTATGGTGTTTTAGAGCTATGGTGTTTTTAACATAGTGTTTTTCTGGTCATGGTGTTTTCACCTGGGGTCAATTTCAACATGGCGTTTTAACTTTTTTGGTCATGGTGTTTTCATAATATCATATTTCAACATGATGTTTGTGGTTATGGTGTTTTAGTTTCTTTTTTTGTCATTGTGTTTTACAGTTGTGGCGTATAATTTATGTTAAACTAGACGTTTTAAAAAAAAGGTAAAACACCATAAACCCAAACATGGCAAAACACCATGTATATGGAAGTTAAAGTATAAAACACAATGAAAAACTAATCGTCGATTAAAATTTTACGCCAAAAGTGTAAAACACCATCACAAAACAAAAACGTCATAAACATAAATATCATAAAATACATGTATATGGATGTTAAAATATAAAACACCATGTGTAAAATAATAACGTATAACACCATGACAAAACAAAAACAGCATAAACATAAATATCATAAAATACATGTATATGGTGTTTTGACGTGTTTTATGTTTATGGCATTTTGCTTCAGTCATGGTGTTTTACACTTTTAGCTTAAAATTTTAACACCATAAACTTGGTTAAGGCTGTGTTCGAATTAAAGTGAGTTTTTTTAACATGGTGTTTTACATCTATGATGTTTTTAACCGAGTGTTTTTTAACATAGAGTTTTTGTAGTCATTGTGTTTTTCAACATTAAGTTTTTCTAGTCATGGTATTTTTCACCTGGTGCCCAATTTGAACATGGAATTTTAGTTTTTTTGGTCATAGCGTTTTCACAAAGACAAATTTCAACATGGTCTTTTTTTTTGCTTTTTTGGTCGTGGTGTTTTAACGTGTTTATGTTTATGGCGTTTTTGCTTCTGTCATTGTGTTTTACACTTTTAGCTAAAAATTTCAATACCATAAACATAAAGTTGGTTAAGGCTGTGTTCGAATTAAAGTGAGTTTTCAACATGGTGTTTTACATCTATGGTGTTTTCAACTGGGTGTTTTTCAACATTGAGTTTTTATAGTTATTGTGTTTTTCAACATGGAGTTTTATGGGTTATGGTGTTTTACATTTAGGTGCCAATTTGAATATGACGTTTTAGTTTTTTTTTGGTCATGTCGTTTTCACAATGACAAATTTCAACATGGTCTTTTTTGGCTTTTTTAGTTATGTTGTTTTGACGTGTTTATGTTTATGGCGTTTTGCTTCTGTCATTGTGTTTTACACTTTAACTTAAATTTTCAACACCATAAAACTCCATAAAACATCATAAAAACTCCCAATTTCAAACAACACCCAGTTGGTTTTTTTTTTAAATATAGCAATACCATACTCGTTTGAAAGATAAAAAAACGCTCAATTTTATGGTAGAACTTTTTTTTTAAAATAACGACGTATAAAAAAGTTATGGACGTTTAAAAAATTGGGGGGGGGATGGCATGTGACTTGCATGTGCATTGTTGATTCAATGGATGTTGTGTTTTGAATCAATTGCCCTTTCCCTCTTTAAAAAAAAGTCAATTTTTTTTAAAAGAATCACGTAATCTTTTTTTTTTTTAAGTATAACAAAAGTGTACTCAAATTAAAGAGAATAAAATGCTAGATTTTATGGTGTAATTTTTTTAAAAAAATAATGTCGTATAAAAAAGTTATACGTGTTTTAAAAAAGGAGAAACTTCATAGAATAGTAATCAAGTTTCTCATCTGCTTCATTTAATTCACTCAAACTTTTTTTGTCTCATTTTACTCACTCAAGTTTTTCGTCTGTTCCATTTTAGTCACTCAAACTTTTTTTCACATGTTCAAATATTGTTAAATTACGAGCTTAACATATTACTTTTTTTTTATTTTGTTTTATGAATATGGAGAAAATGTTGGTTTACTCTTTTTGGATTTCATTTTCACCATATTCATAGAATAAAATACAAAAAAAGTAACTCGTAACATGGTAATTTCACAAGATTGAAACAACATTTGAAACTAAATGAGACAAAAAAGTTTAAGTGACCAAAATGGAACATATAAGAAAACTTGAGTGACTAAAATGAGACAAAAAAAGTTTGAGTGACTAAAATGGACCAGATGTGAAATTTTTTCTATTATGTAAAGTTACCCCTTTAAAAAAATGGAGGAACTTGAAAAAAAAAGTCAACAGATGTAGGATATACCCATTTTATCATTTCAGACTCTTTTCACACTTAAAAACAATTTGACTAGGCACGTTATTGATCTTAACCCTTGAATTCTTACATCAATGGTTTATAATCACTTCGTACTTTCGCACAATAAAACCCTTTGTATTTTAAACTCTCTCTCTCTCTCTCTCTCTCTCTCTATATATATATATATATAGGGAGAGGTTAAAATAAGAAGTACTTTTTTCGCTCATTTCAAACGATATCATCTTAAAATCTAAGAAATGACTAAAACGCTAAGAAACGATATCAAACGAACTCCGATTGAGCTCATTTCAGCGGCGTTTGAACAGTCTCGTCGAATTCTACCATCTTAGCTTTTAGGGTTTAGCTTTTACGGTTTAGATTTTACGTTTGAATTTTAAGGTTTTAGCTTTATGGTTTAGCTTTTACGGTTTAGATTTTACGTTTGAATTTTAGGGTTTTAGCTTTATGGTTTATCCTTAGGGTTTAGATTTATGGTTTAGGCTTTTTTTAGGGGGGGGGATGGGGGGTTTAGGTTTGGGGGGGGGGCGGTTTAGGCTTTTCGGGGTGGGGTTGGGGGGGGGGTTTAGGTTTTTGGGGGTGCGGGTGGAAGGGAGGGTTAGGTTTTTGGGTCCGGGTTAGGGTTCGATGAGACGGTTCCAACCCCGCTGGAATGAGCTTAATCGGAGTTCGTTTGACCCACTTCTTAGCGAAAAACCACTTCTTAGTGGAACCATCCCCATATATATATACATTATAAAATTATATTTTATAAAAAAACTCTAAAGTATAAACCTATTCGAAGAATGCTCGGAGAGCCTCCTGATTAATTTAGGTGTATGTTTTGCTACAATATTTTTATTTTGTTTATCTTTTTATTACATTTATTTCTATATAATCGGATTTTTTTTATATGATTAATTTTTAAAAAAATATAAGTTCATATTATATGAGCCTTTATGTGTAGTCGCGCTGAACATTTGAAATTTCGAAGACGCCTCTGTGAAGAAGCATGGTCATGTGCATGGTGCATGTCTTTTCTTATTTAGCACATGTGTTTTAATTCATGTCTTTCATTTTAGTATTATCTGGGTGTTGCAAATAAAGGGGAGAAGTGGGATGCTATTCTCATCCATGTTCTAGAAAGTTACCAAGTAGTGGTGTTTGTTTTTTAACCCTTTAAGTAGGGAGTGTTTATTTTGGAATGGATATTCAGAAAATTATCTCCAATCTTCCTCTTTATTAACTCTAGATTTCCCTCTATTTGCTTGGCCATTTGATTTCCTGTTTCAAATCAAACACACGTGAGCTAGACTAGACAATAGCAAAATAACACTTGTCCAAATCAAATACATAGTTAAATCGATATTAAAAAATCCTATGCTTCACAAACATGCAAATCATATCCAATCAATTAAACCTATAAATCTCTCAAAACACATACATAACTTCATACTTATACACACATCTTGATTGGTTTTTTTTTTCACCATCATAGTCACAATCGTTCAATTGATCAAAAGGATTTCAAACCTAGGTGAAAAGATTTCTCCATCTGATTTTCCCAAATCTTCTATTTATTTGCTTAGTTATTAGTTCTTTAGTTTTAATCATTAAATCCATCATTAATTATCGACTAGATATCAATACAGATTCAGAATCATCAGCTACCATGTCCTGAGAATCGACACTTGGTTCTTGCCAATACCATATTACGTATACGATAGGTGCACTTGCCTATATGTGTGTGTAGTTCAATACTTTGGAGAAAATCATTTTATAAATTTAAAACTCAAAAGTGTACACTCTTTTATTGCAAAAGAGTTAAGTGTCTTTTTCATTCTCGTGGTTTGCTAAAAATTGTCATTTGAATCCAAAGGTTTCATAAAAATTTCTATTTGAATCCATTTGACTACACCTGATTAACACCTTTAACATGATGGTTTTTATGTGTTCAGTCTCTTTATGTAATAGCAAAAAACGAATTCCCACCCTCAAAATCAATCTCTTTTATCCCATAATCAACAGCAAATGTAGTAGTCACAATCATAATTTCGTCCCCAAAAAAATAAAAAAAACCAGCCCACATGAGGGGTTTTATGTGTACTGAATTTTTTAGCTATGTGGGGTGTTATTAATGAATTTTGTTAAAGCTGATTTAAGGGTACATAGTCTTCCTTATGGCTAGTTGACTGGCATGCCATGTAAGCATGCAGTGACGGTCAACTGGAACATGACCGTCCATGTTATAGAGATTGACATTCCTGAAAGTTAGGTCTCTCAGGTTTGCTGGCTAGACACTTAGAAGAAGGTATATAAGCATACAATTGATTCTATAAATGGTAGAGATATGTGGTCCCCATATGGCTTGCTAAAGGGATTGAACGCACAAAACCCTTCACGTGGAGCTGGTCCTTTATTTTGTAATTGTTTTGACTAAAATACCCCTCAAGTGGAGAAGGTTTAATGGAAAAAAATTAACGGTATTAATTACGGGTAGTCAAATGGATTCAAATGACAATTATTATGAAACATTTGGATTCAAATGACAATTTTTAGCAAATCACATGAATGAAAAAAGCACTTAACTCATTTACGTTTTACACCACATCATGGTGATTAATGCATAATATACGATAATTATAATAACACAACAAATTACGTGATTAGGCACACATACTAGGTTGTGAGAGACAACCATGGATGCTTTGAAGAAGGAGAAGGTCTAGCTCGTTCGACCACTAGATGGCGCCAATGTTAACATAAATCCCAGTAAGTTGATGAACTTGGGATCAGAACGTTAAACAGAAAACGCGTACCTTTTCTCTCTTCTATATATAGGATTCAGATTAGGGTTTCTCTCCCATCATAATTACGTGAGGGTTACGGGGCTTTTTAAGAGAGTCATGCTATTGTGATTGTGACCTCTTATTGGTGGACATGGCATATCCTTTCCTGACATGCCACGTCACGTGCTCATAACTGTTTTTGCGGTCTCCTTTGGGCCGGGTCAGCGCCACCACCGGTGGCTGAGACCAGGTCTTTGTTAGCCTAATCGGCCTTTCCTCTTTTAATAGTACTAAATAACCCAAATCACTCAAAAAGCATAGCTTTGGTGCAGAGTGGTTGGATTTTTCATTGTGCCAACTCCAGATCAAGTTCTTATAAAAGTAAAGTGAATTGTGTATAATTAAAAAGAGAAAACACAACATAAGAGTAAAAGTTTCAAAAGTGTTTCAATTAGGTCACTCACCATAGTATACCCGAGGGTGTATAACGTGTAAAATGCGTATTGAGTGAACTAATTGGAACAATTTAAAACTTGATTATTATTCTATAAAGTTACCCCAATTAAAAACATATGAAACTATTGACCTTTAGAACAATTGCAAGGATGTTATTTCCATCCAAATCTCAATTCACCTAAAAAGTTTTCCTTCTAGGTATTTCATTTGTTTATAGTTAGATCCTCCTTCACAGTCAACTCTAGCTAGCGGTGTGCGTTTAACCATCTCATGTTCTTTAGATGATTTTCACTTCCATGAAATATTATAGTAATCCGTTGCCACGAATGAGACGGGCTGCAAAGGCACCATCTAGAGAATTCTTCACAGGGCTACAGAAATAGTAGCAACCCTCTTCTGTCAAAAATTCATGTGATGTGTATCTCTCTGCAGAATCTATGCTGTATTCCTGATATTAAAACCCATGGCATTACAAAACAACTAACTGTATTTACAAGATTTATTTAACGGAATTAATCATGACTGCTAGTTAGTACCTGATGCCTGAGAAGAAACGCAGCCACCCTCTCTTCATTTTCTTCAGGATCAATTGAACAAGTGCTGTATACTAACACTCCACCAGGTTTCACCAACCTGCAAAGGGGAAAACAATCCAATTGATCTCTAGTATAGGTGGAAAAATGTGCAAGTTGGCGAACAGATCAAGCCCAACACTTTTTTGTGTTATTTTCTACGATTACAAAAACATTTTTCAAATCTTTTAATAAAACAATTTATTTTACTGAACTTTTGGCAATTTTTAAACTGTTCGGCCAGTTTGACTTGTTTTCTTTTTAGCTATTTGTTCCAATTTGACAGGCTGTCAATAACTCAAATTGACCTGTTTTCACATGAAAATGGAGTCCGTCTCACATGGAAGCAGCATCAAGAAGCTCATCTTGCAAACTTTTAAGTTCCTCCATATCTTCTGACTTCCTATTCCAGCGCAAGTCTGCTCTCTGCAAGATATATAATGTTGGGGGCAGAAAAAATCAAAACAAAAATACTTTCTATTAAGTTGTTTATGTAGAATACTTTAGAAAGAACACCAAGTCCAGAACATGGAGCATCCAGCAACACTTTATCATAGGTCACACAATTAACCTCCTGAAATAAGGAAACAAAGTGGATATAAACATTATCACCTCCAAAGCAGATGGAAGTAACACTACTGAAAATTGAAACATATATATATATATATATATATATAACACAGAGAGAGGTTGAAAATTGCTCACAGGAAATGTACGAAGATCGGTATGCACAGTAGTGATGACATTATCAAGTTGCTGCAGTTTGGCTGTCTCTTTAAGGATCCTCAAGCGCCCTTTGTTTATGTCAATTGCAGTTACCATGCCTAGAGTGCACAATGTACATGTAACATCACTCATATGATTCCGATACATAATATATAACAGTGTACATGTTCATTTTACAGGGTGTTTGGATTGCATTTTGGAACTGATTTTAATGTTTGGATACATAAATTTAGCTTTTGGATGATCATTTTCATACCCACTGACACGCTGTAACAAAGCTAATTATTCAAGGGTAAACTAGAATCACCTTTTTACCCTTTCTTTTTAACATAATCAAGAGACTTTTACTCCCATTTCACGAGTCTCTCCTTTTTCCATAAAAAATGTCTTTACTAGGTCATTTAATCCATCTATTAATTTCAAATAACCACCCTCATCCATCCTATGAAGAAAAGATAGAATATTAGAACTTTGTTGGCTGTTTATATAAGAAACAGCTTTCATATGTTCTGAATAAGTTGGGCGGCTACCTTGACCATTCAAACAGGCCCCCATGAAAAGAGTCTTTCCTCCAGGAGCAGCACAACAGTCAAGTATGGTCTCTCCAGGCTGTGGGTCAACAACGGAAACCACCAAACCTGCCTCAAATTTATCATCATTAGCAATATATATGTATATATAAATACATATATATAGATATATATGCCTGTCTGTGTGTGATACGTATCCACAGATCAGGTCACCTCGGGTCAACTCAATTACTCAGTTACCAGAAATAGGGTCAACTAAATTAGTCAGTTACCAGAAATAGAGGAGCTAATCGTGGGTTACAAAAAATAAAGGAGCTAATCGTGGGACGGCTTTTATCTTCTTTGTTTTTATAGTACCATAGAGTTTAATGTTAGGGGTCATATCGATGTTTTGTTTATCAATTTAGGTTTTTACCTTGTAATTGGAGATTTATCCTATCTCGAATCATGCTATATATCCTAGATCTAAGCTTTCGAATTCCGGTATCTATCATTGTGTGTACAACCATGCAAGTCATAATCTACAAATCTTGTACTCTAACCAGAGTGAAAAAGAAAAATGAGCAATGGGATCTAAAATTACAGATGAAGTATTGAATGAAAATCACAACCTGCACTCTCGTCTTGGACAGAACATAAACCTTGTTTTAGTAGTCCATCTTGTATAACACTCTGTAAATATCATCACATGCACAAGTTTTTCAGAAACTAATTATAGAGCCTTCATTGCACAAAGAACAACTGAGATACCTGCATTCCTGTGCTGATACGAATAAAATCATCCAGGTGAGGAGAGAGCTCATAGGGTACCTGAAGTTTAACAAAAGAGCATACAAATTGTTGAAGATTAGAAGTTGACTACAACATTAAAATTTGTCATTTAACTAAACATTTATTGAAAAATAAAAGTGCACCTTCAATGTTTCAAGACGTGACACAAGCTTTGATCGTGTAAAACCTTTTCCTCTATTAGCCCTAAAATAAACCAACAATAGTTTATAAGAAATGATAACATGGTCATTTAAATTTAAAAAAGAGACAACTTTCAATCCAAACCTCAAACTAAAACTAGGATCACTATTATTCCATATCATCAGCTTAATAGCTTCTTCACGTCCGAGGTATTTTATCCAGCGCCTCACCATCCACTAAAGAATATTCAAAAGTTTTTAGCAGTAATTTATGTGAAGAAATCAAACCCTTTACATATAGATGTAGCAAATTCAACCCATATACCTGTAAATGTGTTGATCTGGGATATGCTTTATATTTAACAGGTCCAACGGGTTAAGCTAATATATTTAACTAAAAATAAAGCAGATCAAGCGGGTCGAAAGCCATCTGAGGTGTATTCAAATGCGTAAAACCCCCTAAATCGCTTTATTATTGTGATAATATCGTTTCCGTAATCAAATTTAGCGCATTTGATATGTACAAAATTAAGAAAATAGATTAATAAAAAGGTGTTTGCATGGCCGACCCAACCTTAATAGACCTGTTTTGACCCGTTACCCAACCTGCCTGCTCCACCCTGACCACCGTTTTTCCACCATTAAAAAAAGTAGTTGGCTTTGCTCAATATTAGAGAGGACATTTCAACCCATTTACATAAAACCAGTCAATACAGGGCATGCTTTATTGCTAACGGATCACATGGGTAAAATGAAATTTTAGCTATAAAAGAACCGAACCAGTTAAAACTCACCCAAATCATATTTTAAACGTTTACAGCCATTTAAATTGACCCAAATAAATGAATCATCCTCTTAAAAAAATATTGCGCGATAATTTTTAAAATGTTAAACATGGTTGTAAAAATCGCTAGGCGCTAGTCGGGCGGTGGGGTGGGGCCTAGGCCTAGGCGGGATTAATCGGGGCCTAGGCGGGATTAATCGGATTGGAATTTTTATATGTAATTTTCAGTTTTTTATATATATACACACATTTTTATATGTAATTTTCAAAATTAGATATATACACACACACATTTTTTAAAGAAGCTGGAAATTACAAGAACTAAACTGAAAATCGCCGGAAATTTGCCTGAAAGTCGCCGGAATCTCGCCGGAACCTGCCTGAATCTCGCCAGAACCCTACCGGAATATCACCGGAAAAACGGGAAGTGGCCGATTTTTGGCCGACTAGGTCCGATTAGGCCCGCCTAGGGCCGCCTAGGAACGCCTAGCGATTAATGAAGCGATTTGGCCAAAATTAGTCCCCGACCGGGCGCCTAGGCGCGATTTTTACAACCATATATATGGAAATTAAACAATCGATAAACCAAGTGTTCGGTGGGTCAGCCCAAACTTACAACTGGATGAGAATGAAGAGTAGCAAGTGCACGTGCTTGTGCACGATCATCACCCTCCACTTGAGGTGAAGGAAGAGAGTTAGTTTCCTGCATACCCGTAAAATTTAGACATAGCTGTTACAACTAAATTCAAACGTTGAAGTCACGCTATAACAAGAAAAGTAAAAATGACCAAATATTAAGTCACTGTATCACAAGTTGAATTTACTTTTAGATGAGAAAATTTGAGTGATATAAGAGAAGGGTTAAACCTTAAGCAAAACGAGCTTCCTTAGAATCCCATTGACCATGTTACCAGCACCCGGCCTGAGGGAAATTTTAGCAAGCTGCACATTCTGCAGTTACACATACAGTTAGGCGAATAGCAATAAACACTTCATTGAAAACTAGTTAGGGTTAGAATATAATCTTTCTCTAATAAAAAGAAGCCATATAGTTAATATTACCTCATCCACAACAGCGTATGAAGGGACCTCCAGCTTTACAATCTCATAGAATCCAATCCGAAGAATCTACAAAAAAAAACATATAATAAATAACAAGTTAGATACTTTTGGAGTTAGTTGAGTGTGCATGTAAAGATGTTAAAGGTTCAACAAATAAAAAACATCGTTGGGAAATGGGTGGGTTGGGTAACAAGTCCAAAACGGGTAACTTTTGATACATGTCAAAACATGTTGGTTCGGTTGATAGTCAATACCAGTTGTCAGTTTTCCTAGCTTTATAAATAAGTAGTGTACTAAATATGATTGCAAAAACTATACTGTCATAAGAACATTCTAATTTTTCAGATACCTTTGACACATCTGACCCATTACATGTGAAGCTAATTTTTTTAATTTTACTCACTTCACCCATGGAGATCAAACATATTCCAAATCAACCCATTTTAAGGTAAATGGGTCAAAATGGTCACCTCTAAATAAAGGTTTTGCAATAGAAAAAGCAAGTCGATCCATATATAGTTGGATGGTCAAAGTCAGTGGCATGCCTACATCCAAACAATGGGGTCGCCCGACCCCATGGAAACACAAATTAGTTGTTACATATACGATCTAATCCTGAGTGACCCATAAGAAATCTTGACACCGACACCCATGAATTTTTGTTTGACCAAAACAACACCAAAAAGAGTTAATTTAAAACTTAGAATTTTACAAATATAAACTTATTAATTATTATAAACTAATTAATAAATATAAACATATTATAAATTAGTTAGTTAATTAGACCTACCCATTAATCCTTAGAAACAATTAAACCCACTAGGTCACTAGCCATTTAATCGAATAACTTTTTACCCTAAACCCATATGTTCCCTTCTAAACAATTAACCGGCCCTTTCAAACCCTCCCCCTCTCCATCGAATGTGATTCAGTGCTGCCCTCCACCCAAACAACCCCAATTTAGGTATTTTTTGAACTTTTTCCTAATAAATTAAGGATTTTTTTTTTAAATTTACTCTAAGTTTTATTTTATTATTTGATTATTTGCTAGATTATTTATTTGAATATTAGATTATTGATTGGTTATATAAATATTGATTTGCGTAATTGAATGTTTAATATTTAGTTTATAGATTGATATTTGAATTTTACTATGTCAGACATTTAGTTATTTGGTAATTGAATGTTTCATGTTTAATCTACAGATTTGTTGATTTAAATTTTCAGTTTTAGGAATATGGTAAAAGTTTCAATTATATGAATTTGTGAACCGAATAAAAAAACTTACATCTACATTCAAAAACTCAAATAGTTTAGTGACCTAACTCAATCCAATAAAAAAAGTTCGATGACCTAACTCAATCAGGCAAAAAATTTTAAATGACTCAACCCGACAGAAATCCCTTTTATAGACATCCGAACACCAAAAATTTCTGATACCCATGAAAAAAATTCCTTCGTGCGCCACTGGTCAAAGTATAAACTTGTTTGAAAATATATCTAATATAGAAAATGACACTTTTAGAGCAGTTTTCAAGTTATAGTCTATAAAAGTTGTATAAAACGTTTTCTGAAGCTACTATAAAACGTGAAACCATAAATAATCAAAGAAATACACAAAGCGCCATTGTACCTGTAATAGTAGAGGCTCCATACGACTAAATGTGTTTGGATCATGGCACAAGGACAAAATTAAATAGTCAAGATATTTTCTCCAACGGATTGTACCCCCAACAATGTCTGTTACCTGTCCTACAAATAGTTTAACAGGTCACAAAGAAAAGAATCAAAGACAGGATTTAATGTAAAAGTTACAAAATTTCATGAAATTGTAAATGTATTTTCATCATCTCAAACTGCTTAATTTTTCATGAATTATTGCACCTGTATGTTAATTTAAATATCCTCAGTGAGATGACAACGAACTAGACTTCTAACAGTTCCATCTCTAGTAGAAGTGGCAAAATGAGTAGGTTTATTAATAAAAAAAATTATGTGGTCCCACCTCCTTTTTTCCAAAAAAATTTAAAATTTAGACTTTTTGTAAATAAAAATTTCAGTCAAATGTGATTGCAATGATTAAATTATTCAAGTAATAATACAGTTAAAAAAACAATTTAGGCGACTTTCAATCTTGCCCGTTTCTTGTAGGCTATTTTTCTTACCCGGCTGACCCGTTAGGGATGGAATACATAGTAGTCAAAGACGCAAAAGGCACTCGCCTAGGCACTCGGGTGAGGCAAGACGCAGCCATACCGCCTTATGTCCATCAAGGCGCTCAGGCGAAGATTCCGACCAAAAATGGTTTGTTTATACTGTGAGTCTTGCTTAAAAAAGCCCTCGCTTTTTTAGCAGCTCACGCCTAGGGCCAAGGCTCACCCTTTGTCCTTGAGTGAGCCTTGAGCCTTTGACTACTATGATAGAACATAACGTAAAGCGATCCATTCATAAGTAAACGGGTCGAAATTCTTACGACTAATTTCCGGGTAATGATTATCTAAAGAATGAGAGTCCCCTTTGGCATGCAGACATAGTATAAAGTAAGGAGATCAAAAGGTTGAGTAAAAGAGACCAATCTGAGATCTCTATCATCCAAATCTCGAGTGCAAAACCCAAGAGTTCTTTCAACATATCCCATCTCGTTATCACCTGACCCCTTCCCTTTTTCATTTAAAAGATCAGCAAAGGCACCACCAAACTCTATCCGCATTAATCTCACTGCAGACACTGTGCAATCAAAATGAATTTGCATGAGAATTTAGGAACCTTCAACTGATTCATGTATTCAAGACAAAATAAAACATTTTATTTGAAACAAAAATGAAGAACTCAAATGATCTATGATATCGTAGGTTGTGGTAAACACAATCTTGGTTTAAAAAAGCGCGAGGCGAAGCGTTTCGGTCCGGAAATTCAAGGCGCCACGCGAGGCGAGGGCTTCACGTATGCGAGGCGCTAAACTAAAAAAAATAATAAAAAAATTAGTAACATTCTTAAAACCTCCCACTAAATGTTGTTTTAGTCTAAAAACTCCCCCTTTGAGTAATTTCCTGCAAAACTTGCAAGCAATATTTGTAGTATTGTTAGGATCTTGAGTTCCATATTTCCTAGACGGATCAGTTAATGTGGATCCCAAGTTAGCAGACTTTCTTGAACCAGAAACCATTATGCTATAACAAAAAACAACTTAAAAAACTGATTTAAGCAACGAGGAACCCAAATTCATAACAAAACAGTGAAAAAAAAACCCAAAATACATGAAGTGCCGCCTCGCATCGCCTCGCGCTTCAAGCCTGAGGCGCCTCCTCGGGCCGCTTCATGTATTGCCTAGCGCCTCGCAGCACTTTTTTAAACCAAGAACACAATGACTAGAGGTGGCAAAATGTTGTATAACAAGTCAAAGCAGGTTGGGTTTGGTAAAAACAGATGATTTTTTTTTTTACAAAAGATTATGAAACTCAATTACTACTTTGTTTTAAAAAGCCATTACAAGCATTTGAATATGTTTTGGTGACCGGCTTGACTGGTTTCCTCAATCTCATTGATTAAATTTAAAATTTCCAATCTAAGATTAAGAAATTGCCCCTACAACTACAACTGTAAACAAGTGGGAAAGTTTTACCAGCTCTATGAGGTGAAATTTCGAGATTCGCGTTCTGGGTTTTGCGTTGTTGATGAAAAGAACCTATGTATGTCAAACTGTCAAATAAGAAGACACAGTCTTGATGTTGAATTATGCCTCCATCTTAAAATCAATATTACCTTTCCTGTGAGTGGCGGTTCTTGAATTTGATTCTCCGAACTTAGGCTTCTTTTATGTCGAACAACAGACCTGGATGGAAGGCAAGTGAAGCATTGTAATGGATGAAAACTTGAATAGTACGCAGATATTTGGATGTGGGTACTTGAAATCGACAAATAAAAGGCCTAAACTATTTCATAGAAAAGAATTTTTTTTTTAAATACTTATTAGTTTACTACCAACCTACTTATTACCTTTTCTTGCAACATATAATGTTATTTTTCAATGAATTAATTACATGGAAATACGTGTTCTTTTAAATTTGGTCCATAATTATAAGAAACTAACGGTTTGGTGATCTTATATTGGAAAATTTGTGAAAAATATGTTTTTCATAGGGAAAATCATTTTTCTCAAATTTTGGACGAAAATAAATATATACAAATGATGTTTATTTGCCTATTTTTTTCTGGGGTTATATTTTATGTTGTGAGGGCTTCGCAAAGAACTAAACGATATCTAAAATAGAACTAAGATGAATGGGATATCAATACTCAAAGGTTGGGTGTTTGAAAGAACAAAGTTGTGAAAATTGAATAAGAAATGGATGTGGTATGAATCCACTCATGTGCACATTTCCACTTATGTGCCCAGATCCACTGCTCAGTGGGTTCCACTGATGTGCACGGTTTCACTGATGTGCCCGGTGGCCGGTTCCACTAATGTAGAGCAATGGATCTTGTCTGTTATATTAAATACTAGCTTTAATCTCATGTGTTACATGAGGTGAAACGTTAACATTATATTGATACTATCTTTACACATTTTTTTATACAAACTGGTTTAGAACCCGTGTACTACCCACGGGTTAAAAAATATAAATACATAAAATTGTTAAATCTTTATGTATGTATTTTACAGGTATAAAAATGTATTACATATATTAAAGATAGAAAATAAAATTTAAAATATATAAAAATTAATATATAGTTGGGTTTCGAAAATATGTTAATTATTATTTAATATAATTTGACTTTCATTTACTATATGATTGAAAATAAAACTTACATAATTAGATTTCAAAGTTTTTATAATAAGTGATAATTTAAAATAAATATGTTTTATTAGTATAGTTAGTATTTTTTTTAAAATATATTATTATAGAAAGGTAGATGTGTAATTAATAAGAGAGAGATGAGGAAAAAATGGTGAGAATGAATATGGAGGCGACACGTGGCATGAAAAACCTTTATTTATTATATAGTATAGATTTGATATTGTATTGGTAACTTTTTCATTTTGTTAAATGTTAAGATTATATGGATGATAGTAATCAAAACATAAAAAAATACATGAAAATACATTTCATAAGTGATGTATTTTTATAAAACATTAAATTACATTTAAATGAAACCTTATAATGATGATTTACAAATTAGAAAATACTTTATTGTATACAACATTTGACGTGATATTGGTCACTTTTCAATGTTTAACACCCACTAAATTCAACAAGGAATAGAGTTTTTTTTCTCAATTACTGAAACCACAAAATAGCCAAAATTGTTTGAAAAATAGGGCACAAACGGTGCGAACCTGATTGAAGCCAGTAATGAGTCAAAGAAATCGAAGATAATTAAATTGGTCAACGATTTCCTTGCATACGTTGTTTCTCCGTTTTATTAGTTTCTTGAACTCTATCAGCCTTTTTGTATAAACTTTAATATTGATGTTGTAACATATTTACAAATGCTTAAGTTTTAATTAAATTTACTTATCAAACTTAAGTTACTTTTTTTTAAATCTCAATATTTATACGAAAAATCTCGTTAAACCTTTAATATTTAATCTCTCATTTAAAATGAAATAAAATTTAAATTTCAACAATATATCGTCTTTTAAATTCAAAATTTAAAAATCGCACTCCTTAGTATATCGACACAATTTAAATTTAAAATTACAAAATTAAATATGAAAAAAATAAAACTAATAAATTAGAATTGAAGCCAAACATATTTTTTTGAAAAAAAAATCTCGTCGTTTAATAAAAAATTAAGTTTAAAATATAATACACTTTTAAAAATAAATACTTATAAATTTCTTAATTTTAGTTAAAAACTAACTATTAAAATTTTAAAATTAAAATAAAAAATTTATTTATAAATATTAAACTTAATTAAAAAACTACTAATTAAATATTAGTAAACTTTATTTTAACACATATTTATTCAAATACAAAAGTAGTCTTTTTCAAATCTCTTAGTTTTTAATTCTTGATTTTTTTTAAATATTTAGTTTTGATGATAATTTAAAAATAAATTTGAGTTAATGGTAATAATGATAAATTAATTTGGTAAAATGTTTATTTATGAAATTTTTTAAAAAAGTTAAACAAAATATGGAAATATTTAAATGTGGTTTTGGGGGGAAAAAAGTTATGAGGATGAATATGGGGATGACAAATGACAAAAAATTTAGTTTTTTTATTAGAATAGGGATTTATGGCATATTACATAATTTTTTAATACAAAGTTTAGAAACGTTATATAGTTATTTTTTTTTAAATGTTTTTATAAAAAGAATGAAAGAAATGTTCAAATTATAAAAATGTTTTATGAACAAAGCTGTTTTTTTAATTAAAAAATGTTTTATAAAAATAGTTATAGAAATAATTATTATTTAATAGGAGAGAGGCGGGAAACAAAAATTATAATTTTTTTTATAAAAGCTTGTATCATTAATAGGAGAGAGAGGCTGGAAAAAAATGTTAAGGATGAACATAAAGATGACATATGTCACGTAAAAACCTTTATTTATTAGTATGTATATATAGATATAGATTTGATATTCAAATATTTTCTATCCAATAAATAATTACATTATATCTTGAAGAAATAGATTAAAAGAATATCTTGAAGAAATAGATTAAAAAACATATTTTTAATTAAAAGCATAAATATCTGTACTTAAAATAAAGTATAACTTAAAATAAAAGATAAAATTAAACTTAATTTTAGTATAAGATTAAAAATGTACTTAAAAACGTTTCAAAATTTTAGACCATAGGATATTTTACAAGTACAGAGTATCATTCTAAGATGAGGTTAGTAAAGGTCAGACCATAAAAAGCCTTTGCGCCATTCTTTGGCTTTAGCGGCTACAAGGTCCCCAAGCATTCAACCACCATCTTATAATTTTACGCTGTCCTTAACCTGTCTAAATTCTATTTTAAAATCTTTTTCAAAAACATTTCTAATTATATACTTTATTTTTTTTAGTGTTCAAGTTATCATGGCATATCAACACTTAAAGACTTAGCCTCTGAAAGAGGCGATCATTAAAGCAATAAAAAGTAAATAAAATATTACCAGACTTGCGTTTGTAGCCGGCACACTTCAAACTTGATATATTAGAAATTATTACAAGAGAGAGATTGGAGAGTTCTTTTTCTCCGGGGTTGGTTTTTACAATGAGAATAGATCCCCTTATATAGACGGGGAGGAAAAGTAAACAAACAAAATACACGTCCTATTGTGGGACCTATATGACACATTTGTCAAAAAGAAAACAGTAAAGATCAATAATTTGAGTCTTATTTTGATAAAGTGATTGATTCTGGCAATTATGAGGCCAGCTGTTTATGACTTTGTCGGCCATTCCTTCTATTATTGGAGCCTTTTGTCATTATCACGTCTTTGCTAGGGGTCTATTGTCTTTTGTCCTTTAGCTTTGTTGAAGATTATTCAATCTGGAATTCTTGCTTGTATTCCGCCAAAACATTGTTAATGTAGTCTTCATCAACTGTTTCTGTGTTATCATCTTGTGCTTCATCTGAAACATTTTCCTCTTTTTCTTCTGTTTGAGAGGAAATTGACATTGTCTTTGAAGAAGATACTTCTTCTTTGTTGAAGTTTTTCATCATGTCTTTCTTCATTTCGGAAAGATAAAACTCCATTATTTCTTTATTACTGATATCATCAGTTCCTTTGAGAGCTTGGATTTTCCTAACAATATGCTTAAAGGGGCTAGGAGCTTCCCTTTGGGGGATATTATCCAGCTGTTCTTTATAATCAGCAATGGTTTTTTCAATCAATTTGATTGTATCATGGCTTTCTATAAGGCCATCTATATTAGTAAAGGTCATCTTCTTCCAGAATTTTGTGTAGAAGATTCTTTTAATACAGAGGATATTCTGACTATCATAGTCTACCTCAGGAGTCCATTTCCATATCCATGGGATACTAAATTGGACATAAAAATGTAAAGCAGGCATATTCTGAACAAAGTTGTCATCCTGCTGGGCCTCTATAATGGCCGGATAGACTTCTACCCATTGTTTATAAAGAGTTTTAAATAACTCAGATATAATATTAGTTGATGGACCAAAAGACCTCCACCAATTTTGAAACCAGACTGGAATTTCCTGTCCGTATACATGAGAACAGATTTTTATGAACCAAGAGTGTTTCTGCTTTGGGTTCTCATATAAAAATGTTTTATAAAAAGCATTTTTGTAATCCCAATAATTATATTTAATTGGGGCTTTTGTTTGAGGGTGTATTAAATCCCTTTCTTTTAATGGGGAAGTTCCCCAAGCTTCTACAGATATAATTTGTTTGATGACGATCTTACTGAAGTTATAAACATCAGGTTGACCAGTGTGATAATGTTCTATTTCGCAAAATTCTTTTTTAAGAATTTGTTCATAGAAAAATCTAGGCTTATAAGCCTCCATGGGATAGAATCCCGTATCCATATATTTGCGTATAAGCAACCATGGATTATCTTTCCATTTTACATCCCTTTTTTCGAGAAGAAGTATGACTTCTTTTTCTGAGTTTATTGCCCAATTGGAAATGTCGTCTTCTGCTTCATTAGCAGTAGCCCTTGCATATGATTCTGGAGCTGTCTGAGAAGAGTCTCTTTTAGACTTTTCTACAGAGGCTTTATAAGCCAAAAATTCCTTATAAAGGAGGTTTTCTGGTTGTGAAGTACCAGATGATGAAGCAATATTTTCGGCTATAAGCCTTTGACTACCAATCTGGGATATGACCCTTGGGTTGTTGTTTCCTCCTCTTCCTCTATAAGAGGAAGACCTGCCTCTTCCTCTTCTTCCTTGTTCATAAGGAATCATACCTGAAGAGTTTATCCGCATGAAACAACTGTTTTAAGATCTCGTAATATACGAATTCTTTCTATAAATTTAGATTTCCATATCTGTCTATTTTTTATTTGGACATCTTTTTGACTTTGTCCTATGAATGTGTTTGCTTGAATTTCAAGAATAAGAACTTCTTCACGAATAATCTGAAGAAAACGATACTCAATTTCTTCTTGAATTTCAAGAAGGGCCCTTTTAATTGGTTCTTTGGAGTGAGACATCAGTCTAAGTATTCTCTGGTAAGAAAATCAAGGAGACTATTGTCACTACCCTTTTTATACACAATAATAAAATCAAAAGGGGCTAAATGCGATTGCCATCTGGCAAACATTTGCTTTGAAACATCATGTTTAAAATCTTTAGTAAACATAAATTTTGCTGCTTGGCAATCAGTCTTTATTATAAACTTTTGATTATATAAATCATCCTGAAATTTTAAAACACATTTTACTATTGCTAAAATTTCTTTTGCAATAGTTGCATAGTTTTTCTGGCTAGTATTCCATTTGCCAGAATAAAATCTAACAAGACTTTCTTGTTTATTAATTGGGGAAACTTGTTTTAAGATTCCTCCGTAACCGATATCAGAGGCGTCGGTTTCAATGATTTTATCCCACTCGAGGTTTGCTATCATTAAGCATGGGAGGTTTTGAACCTTTTGTTTAATTTTTTGAACAATCCTAGTATGATCATTTGACCAAGGTTTTGGATTGGTTTTTAATCTATCATATAGGATAGCAGTATCTTCTGCTAGATTTTTATAATAAGGAAGGATATAATTTAGACTTCCTAAAAATCTTTGGAGTTGAGTTTTATCATATATTTCATCCGGAAATTTTGATCCAAACTCAATACTTCTGTTTATGGGAATGATTTTTCCCGTTTCAATGTTATGACCTAAAAATCTTATCTTAGTTTGGAAAAGAAGCATTTTTGGTCTTGATATAACTAAACAATTTTTTATTATAATATTCTTGAATATTTCAAGGTGTTTAAAATGAGTTTCAATGTCTTTAGAGAAGACTAGAATATCATCGATATAGACTATTATGAACTCACTGTATGGGATGAAAATATCATTCATAATGTTTTGGAATTCAGAGGGGGCGTTTTTTAGCCCAAAAGGCATTACGTTCCATTCGTAATGGCCACTAGGTACTGTAAAAGCGGTTTTGTACCTATCTTTTTCTTCGATCTGGATTTGCCAGTATCCAGACTTTAAATCGAATTTTAAAAATATTATGGCATTATATAATTTGTCTAGCAAATCTTTTTTATTAGGTATAGGATACCTAATCCATTTTAAAACCTTATTAAGAGGTTTATAGTTTATAACTAATCTTGGAGTACCTCTTTCTTTCTCAGAATGTTTATTAACATAAAAAGCTGTACATGACCATGGTGATTTTGATCGTTTTATAAGATCCTTGTCAAGAAGAGTTTTAATCTCTTTTTTGCATAACTCCATATATTCGGAATTCATTTGACAGGGCCTAGCCTTAGTAGTGATTTTACTATTATTAAAATCTTCTTCATAAGGGAGAGAAACAATATGTTTCTTTCTGTCCCAAAAAGCATTTGGGTGTTCATTGCATATAAGTAAAGTAAACTGATTATAAACCATTTTTATCTTGTCCTGTAACTTTGGATTGTTTATCCTGTCCTGGACATTTAGAGAAAATATTTCTTTTTGTAAAAATCCAATTTGATTTATTTTAGCTTGTAAAATATTTTCTTCTATATTGTTTAAAGTCCTTGAAAAAGGGTTTGTGATAAAAGGAAAATATATTTCCTTGTTTTGGAAAGATCCAGTTATTCCTTTGTTATCCACCATTCTAAGGGGAAATATTTTGTTTAAAAAAGGAGTTCCAAGTATCACTTGGCTAGTCAGATTTTTGACTAAAACAAAACTGGTTGGAATACATGTTTCATTTTGACATACATAAACTTGTGGAAGTTTATACCCTATTTTGAGTTTTTCTCCTCCTGCAGAACTTAAGTTATGGGAGGTTTTATGAAAATATCTAGTGAGGATAATCCCTTCTTGAATACAATTTAAATCAGCACCACTATCAACTAAAGCAATAGCTGTGATGAAAAAAATCTTTTTCAATAAAGATTTTTACCTTGATATTCCACTTCTGTGTGGTAATTATATCTATTATACTTTCTAAAAATCCTCCTTGAGGGATTTCTTCGGAGGTTTTATTTTGAGGAATCTCTAGTTTAAAAATTCTTTCTTCTAGATCCCTATTGTTCTTTTGCAGAATTTTGATCCTATTGTTCTTTTGATATCAAAATTCTGCAAAAGAACAATAGGGATCTAGAAGAATGAATTTTTAAACTAGAGATTCCTCAAAATAAAACCTCCGAAGAAATCCCTCCGAAGAATTCGTATATTACGAGATCTTAAAACAGTTGTTTCATGCGGATAAACTCTTCAGGTATGATTCCTTATGAACAAGGAAGAAGAGGAAGAGGCAGGTCTTCCTCTTATAGAGGAAGAGGAGGAAACAACAACCCAAGGGTCATATCCCAGATTGGTAGTCAAAGGCTTATAGCCGAAAATATTGCTTCATCATCTGATACTTCACAACCAGACAACCTCCTTTATAAGGAATTTTTGGCTTATAAAGCCTCTATAGAAAAGTCTAAAAGAGACTCTTCTCAAACAGCTCCAGAATCATATGCAAGGGCCACTTCTAATGAAGCAGAAGACGACATTTCCAATTGGGCAATAAACTCAGAAAAAGAAGTCATACTTCTTCTCGAAAAAAGGGATGTAAAATGGAAAGATAATCCATGGTTGCTTATACGCAAATATATGGATACGGGATTCTATCCCATGGAGGCTTATAAGCCTAGATTTTTCTATGAAAAAATTCTTAAAAAAGAATTTTGCGAAATAGAACATTATCACACTGGTCAACCTGATGTTTATAACTTCAGTAAGATCGTCATCAAACAAATTATATCTGTAGAAGCTTGGGGAACTTCCACATTAAAAGAAAGGGATTTAATACACCCTCAAACAAAAGCCCCAATTAAATATAATTATTGGGATTACAAAAATGCTTTTTATAAAACATTTTTATATGAGAACCCAAAGCAGAAACACTCATGGTTCATAAAAATCTGTTCTCATGTATACGGACAGGAAATTCCAGTCTGGTTTCAAAATTGGTGGAGGTCTTTTGGTCCATCAACTAATATTCTACCTGAGTTATTTAAAACTCTTTATAAACAATGGGTAGAAGTCTCTCCGGCCATTATAGAGGCCCAGCATGATGACAACTTTGTTCAGAATATGCCTGCTTTACATTTTTATGTCCAATTTAGTATCCCATGGATATGGAAATGGACTCCTGAGGTAGACTATGATAGTCAGAATATCCTCTGTATTAAAAGAATCTTCTACACAAAATTCTAGAAGAAGATGACCTTTACTAATATAGATGGCCTTATAGAAAGCCATGATACAATCAAGTTGATTGAAAAAACCATTGCTGATTATAAAGAACAGCTGGATAATATCCCCCAAAGGGAAGCTCCTAGCCCCTTCAAGCATATTGTTAGGAAAATCCAAGCTCTCAAAGGAACTGATGATATCAGTAATAAAGAAATAATGGAGTTTTATCTTTCCGAAATGAAGAAAGACATGATGAAAAACTTCAACAAAGAAGAAGTATCTTCTTCAAAGACAATGTCAATTTCCTCTCAAACAGAAGAAAAAGAGGAAAATGTTTCAGATGAAGCACAAGATGATAACACAGAAACAGTTGATGAAGACTACATTAACAATGTTTTGGCGGAATACAAGCAAGAATTCCAGATTGAATAATCTTCAACAAAGCTAAAGGACAAAAGACAATAGGCCCCTAGCAAAGACGTGATAATGACAAAAGGCTCCAATAATAGAAGGAATGACCGACAAAGTCATAAACAGCTGGCCTCATAATTGCCAGAATCAATCATTTTATCAAAAGAAGACTCAAATTATTGATCTTTACTGTTTTCTTTTTGACAAATGTGTCATATAGGTCCCACAATAGGACGTGTATTTTGTTTGTTTACTTTTCCTCCCCGTCTATATAAGGGGATCTATTCTCATTGTAAAAACCAACCCCGGAGAAAAAGAACTCTCCAATCTCTCTCTCTTGTAATAATTTCTAATATATCAAGTTTGAAGTGTGCCGGCTACAAACGCAAGTCTGGTAATATTTTATTTACTTTTTATTGCTTTAATGATCGCCTCTTTCAGAGGCTAAGTCTTTAAGTGTTGATATGCCATGATAACTTGAACACTAAAAAAAAAAAATTAGAAATGTTTTTGAAAAAGATTTTAAAATAGAATTTAGATAGGTTAAGGATAGAGTAAAATTATAAGATGGTGGTTGAATGCTTGGGGACCTTGTAGCCGCTAAAGCCGAAGAATGGCGCAAAGGCTTTTTATGGTCTGACCTTTACTAACCTAATCTTAGAATGATACTCTGTACTTGTAAAATATCATATGGTCTAAAATTTTGAAACGTTTTTAAGTACATTTTTAATCTTATACTAAAATTAAGTTTAATTTTATCTTTTATTTTAAGTTATACTTTATTTTAAGTACAGATCTTTATGCTTATTATGTAAAATAGATATATGAAATGGTAAAATACATAATTTAAAATTAAAGATTTCCTATTTTTAAATGATTTATAATTGAAAATGGCAATCAAAGAAAAGTTGTAAGATTCTAAAAATAAAGTTCGGAATAAACCTTTTTCATATTTTTGAAACATGTGTATTTATTATAATTCAAGTTATTTTTGAGAATTAAAAACATATATTATGAATGGATGATAATTAAATGAAGTATTCTGAACGTAGCTTTATTGTATTTTTTAATATTAATTTGAAATTTATTTAAGAAAGGTTGATGAGTTGAGGTCAATAAGTTAAGAATAGTATAAATTTTGAAAACCATAATGACATTTAATTACCTATTTATTAACAATAGTAATAAACATATATAATCATAATGAGAATTTGTGAATAATATTTTTGGTGGGAAAAAATGGTTGAGAATGAACCACATGTTGACAAGTGATAATGTCATTTAGCTTTTTATTATAAGAAGGATAATAGGCTAGAAACCTGATGTATTACACAGATTGAATAAATACAATGTTATATACTTAGTAATAAATATTTACATATTACACAGTTTTTTAATACAAGTTCTAGAAACGTGATATAGTTATTTTTTTAAAATGTTTTATAAAAAGAATGAAAGAAATGTTCATTTTATAAAAATGTTTTATGAACAAACCTATTTTTTTTAAATAAAAAGCGTTCTCTAAGAAAATATAGAAATCGTTATTATTTAATAGGAGAGAGAGGCAAGAAACAAAAAATTATAAAAACAGTTAAAGAAATTTATACAATTAATAGAAGTGAGAGGTAAAAAAAGGTTAAGAATTCATAAGAGAGTGACAAATATCCAACCAAAACATTTATTTATTAGAGGTATAGAAGTATAGATATGTCAACTCGCGTCATGAATGAAAAATAGCCGTTTGGACTGGACCATTTACATCCATTTAATTTCAATTAAGTTTGTCAATTAAATCTTGTTAATTACAATATTAATAGACACGGGGGTTTCTTTTTGATGAAAATGAGCAAATAAGAAGAATAAAGAAAAAACGAATATGCACGAAAGTCGAGAGAAAATCTAAAGCTTTGGTTCAGAATAATTAGAGATATGAAATCTCTAATTCAAATTAAAAAGTGGGCATTAGAACCGGATCGGATATGGTGGATTATACGTAACCGGATTTTTTTGGAAACTGTCCGGATTTTTTTGGAACAACCGGATCTGGGACCGGATATATGGTTTTTCAAGAGACCGGATCAGCGGATCCGAACAGGATAAAATCAGACAAATTTGGAACCGGACAAAATCAGACAAAAAAAATCCGGATAAAAGCCCCGGTTCCAATAGGTTCCAAATCTCATATCCCAAAACCGGATCCGATCCGGAACTGGTTCCAAAAGCAATATGATTTGTGCATCTCTAATTCAGATACTCATCTTCATCTTCATCTATGATTCTAAAACATCTTTTATCCGGTGATACCTCAGGCGTGACTGCGTGAGAGCCATCTCCGACAGTTAATACTAGTCCGGTTGTTGTACCATGGGAGACAGAGGTATTCATCTTAGAGGAGAACAAGGGCCCGATTTGAACACGAATCCTCGACCACCGTTAAAGATTAGTTCGTTCATTTTACAGCCGAAGACGCGAACTCGTTGAAGACTCTGATTAGAATCTTGTTTATTGTATGAATTTGTTTTTATATTTATATTTTTCATTCGGTTTTGTATACAGTTTTGTACTCGTATATTTCCAATGATTAACGAGAGTACCGTTATTATTATTTTATAATAAAAAGTGACCCAACTTATTTCTTATATACTCTTGATTTCTTGGAATAAGCTTCTTTTTGTATCTCCCTCTTATTACATTTCATCCAACAAATACGAATTAAAATACAAGTTTTAAAAGTCAAAAGGAGAAACAAGAGAGGAAAGCCACAAGACTTGCCCTCATGCGACCAAGTTTTAACTTACAACATAATCTTAACATCACTGTCTTTTTGTAACCCTCGTGATGTGATCAGAGACGTCGTCGGCATAAGGTGGTGGCGGTTGTTACATTTCATTTCTTTTCTCTGTCTTCATTTACATTAGATAGTTTATCAGCAACACCGTTCTGGTGACTTAACTTTTGAAATTTGGATTCTATAGTTTCTGCGATCTTTTGATCATCTGGGTCTGGTTCAGGGAAAGCCACATGAAACGATTTGTGTGTGATCATGGCTCGGGACTCAATGGCCTCAGCTTGCTGGTTAATGTAGTTATAAAGCTCCTGGTGGAACCCATGGTCCAATGAGAAGCAACTATCATCACCTGTGCTGGTTCTAGAGTGTCTTGATGATCCAGATCCACTGCCGTCTCTTCTACAGAAATGGGGAAGAGAATCATAATCCATTATCTGCCATTTCATGTAACACTGATGAGTGTAAATAATCTTTATTTTCATAAAAGAAATTCATTTTACCTTCAATAACTCGTCTTTTCCACAACCCGAAAGCACCTGAACTTTCTTTCTTGTTCTTTCTTGTAGAAGAGGCCTCACCACCTACAAGACTTACATATACATAATGATGCGTGATTATATATACAGTTGTACGTTATAGAAACAAGATTAGTATTATAATAATGTCAACTTTAGATAAGATGGTTTAGGAATGATAAGCGTGTTAATTATGTATCATGTAACCATTGACATGTTCCTCTTTTAGCTAAATTTTTTTATTTGACCCGTTTAAGATGAACACAACTCAAGTCGACCCATTCACAGGGTCAAAAATTATCATCTCAAGTGAATGACTAACCTTCCAGCATGCTGAAAATATGTATGGAGCATTGACAATGTAGTAGGTGTCAGTCTTTTCTGGATAGTTCAAGTCATCAATGCTAGATATAACCGTCAATAGCTGCAACATATTAGGATATCAGAAATAATCGGTTCCAAGTCCCAACATTCAAAATTTGTCCCCAATACTAGGTTAACCTAAACCTAAACCGAAGAAACCGGCTAACCTATAATCGCTTAACCATCTTTTTGGTTCAGTTATAGAGTTAACCAACTAATCATTGTTTGAATCTATACTAATAAATAAAGGTTTAAGTTGGACACTTGTCACTTCCTCATGCCTTTTCACATTGATTTTCCCGTTTCTCTCTCCTAATAAATACATATGTATCTTATTAAATAATAATCTATACTAATAAATAAAAGTTTAAGTTAGACACTTGTCACTTCCTCATGCCTTCTCACATTGATTTTCCCGCTTCTCTCTCCTAATAAATACACATGTATCTTATTAAATAATAATGATATTATAAATATATTATTAAAGAAAATACTAATTATATTAAATTAATATATATATAATAGGAAATCAAAATATAACTAATTAAAGAAAAATACTGATTTATTATATACACACATTTCCACTTGATAAATCTCAAGATGATCATAATAGTCTGACAAGTTAAGACGTATCACAAATTTAAAAGTTATATCGTTTTCAATATACAACTCGTGTAATACATGGGATTCTAACCTAGTAATAAATAAATGTAGGTTTTTCTTAAAGTACCTTAAGCTGACCAAGATGTGCAATCTTAAGCCCGGTCATATCCAGAACCTTGACACATGTGCTAATATGCAGCTCAAACTTTTTCGTTGCAGCTGGCTACAAATAGGAAGAAAAAAAAAATAAGCCCGTTTAAACTGCTACTATAAATTATTTTCTTAAATAATCTAATAATAATTGAATACTTGCCAATATTATCCGGTCTCTGTATTCATTTATCTGGATGTGTGATTGAACATAGTAATAAATCTAAAATGGAAGATGAATATAGTGGTCAGAAATCATACATTAGGTGAACTAGAAATGGGTATTTATGATATTCTTACTGATGCTTTATCATATGTGCTGCACCCTACACCAACAGCAATAACGGGTCGCCCCTTCAGCAAGAAACCAAAAAAGGTCAGCGACAATAACGGGTATCTTTATAACTAAAATACTAAGAAAAAAAATGTAACAAACTATAAGCCAAGATTTTCAACTTATGAAATTGAGTTTCTTTAAAAGGAGTACCTCTTTTGTGTAACCCGACATTCCTATAAGCTGGGAATCACGGACTTCTCTATAGAAGTCAGCAGGAACGATTGGTTTCTGTATAATTTAACAAAAATATAGCAATAAATGGTTTTTATATGTTGGGAACAACATTGTACATCTTTCACATGAAAAACATGTCATGGTCAACATTTTGCATAAGCAAAAGTTCAAATGGTAAACAAAGATGATATAATGCAAATAAAAGAGGATGTTTGATGAAGTTTCACGTAATGAAAGTACAAACTCACCGACATTATATTATCAATTTCATTTTTGATTCTCCAATCTAAGCAATCCACAAGCTGAAAAGAGAATATTTCATAACTAGAAATATAACAAGTAACAAATACAATTCAAGGAATGAACTTGAGCTGACCATTTTGTGGGCCTTGGGGACATTCCCATCTCTTGCTTTTAGAAACCGAACCACAGCCTCAGTTGGATATCCTTGATGCAAATTCTGAAATTAGCTCATTTTTAGTCTTTCATTCGTGTAAAAAATAACCAAGTTCCAATAATAGAAATCAAGTTTCATATATAAAGTTTAATGTTTATAAAAAAGTTTCACAACAATAGAACAATATTGAAACTTGAGTGGTTTAATCGCTAGAAAAAAGTGTGAGTGACTTTAGTGAAACAACGAAGAAATCTAGTTACTATCAGATGGAATAATCCCATCAGATAACATAGACCATTTCTAAAGTAACCTAGTCAAATAAAACTGAAACTGACATAAAAAAAAACGCCATGACAACGATAGTAAATTAAGAAAGCATACAATGATGTTTAACATCAATCTCAATAACACCCAACCAGAAAATGAAAAAGGTTTCAGCTTAGAAACTCGATTGGATTACAACTGAATGTCGACTTCTGATTCAAATAAAGTAGCTCAGATCAGCACAAAAAAAAAACATAATCTTGAACATAAACAGCAGATCCAGCACGAACACAAACAACAAAGGAAGGAGAAACATAAACCTCAAATGATGTCTTGAGTGGCTCGTCAACTGAAACAAAAAATCAAAAAGAAATAAGAAGTCAGCAGAACTGTAGATCAAATCTAATGACAAAATATGTTGGGGTTTTAGATAGAGTCACGGACTTGAATCCATCAAATTCTGCAATTGCTTTATCATATCCTGTGATATGATCACCATTTTGTCGGCCAATCTGCTTCCAAATCCTAAATCTTACCAAAAAAAAAAAAATTGTATGATTATTTCCAATCTCTCGCTGCATTTATCAATCCATCTTTATATGGGTTCTCTTTGTTTATGTTGGATTGAAGCGGTGATGGAGGGAGGGGAGGGAAAGGGGGAGAAGTAAAAAAAACAAAGAGAGAATTAAATCACATGGTCGGCTTCCGATTAGAATTTTTTAATACATACGTCCCTCAACTTTCAACATTTTAACATTTTCTAAAATTTCAATTATACCTCTCGAGTTTATAAGGTACCATTCAACTTTTTAAACTCTTAACTTTACACGTTTACTATATATAAGATACATTTCTTAACTCATTATTCAAATTTTAAAATTCTCAACTTTACACTTGTAATATGTAATATACGCTTTTAACCTGTTATTGTTTTACTAATTTTATTCTTCTACAATAATCATGCTAAACCCGTCGACGCGTATTCAAGTGTAAAGTGTGACAAACCGGGGTTTTTTTTGTTGTTTTACTTTTACTTTTTTTATATTCATTTGTAATAAAAATGATTCCCTTTTATTTTTTACTTTGTTCATTTACAAGTGTCGGTGGTAAATGTCACCCATTCTCCCCCCTCAACTTTGGTGAAATGGCAAAAGTCACCTTCAAATTTCTAAAGTTTCAAATTTACCCCATATAATATATTTAATCTGATTTTCCTTAATAATTTTCGCGTTTGTTTGTTTATTTATTCATTGATGTCCAGGTATAATTTTAAAAAAAACTGAGTCGTATTTAAAATATTGTATTTTTAGGTATCGAGTGTTATATCGACTGACAGTGACATGTTGACACCATAAAGAATGGCATCGATTGAAAATCATCGGTGCCGTTATCTAACTGTTTTTTATCTATGTTTCGATATCCACAACCGACTCGTTGTAACTTTATACGTTTCTTTTATGTATTTAACTACGATTCTTTTTGTGCTTAGCTACGTTAATGTCATCGCTTCAATCGTTTAAAGTCCGCCTCCCGCGCGCGAAACGTGGGACAAATTTTATTTAACCACGTTTCTTTTTGTGCTTAGCCACGTTAATGATACCACCTAAACCGAATAAGGTTCACTTCTCGTCTCGGAGTGCGAGACAAATTTTCTAGTTATTAGCAATTTTCAATTTTAATGGTGATTTAAATTGTGTATAAACTGTTAGAGCACGTTTGTGTGACAGACACTCTAGATACTGTCTTACGCTTTTGTATCTTGACTTTCTGTATTTGTACTTGTATTTTGTACATGTATGTATTTGTTTATCGAGTTGTAAACATGTATGTAGGTACTTGTACTTAGTTGTCTATGTTAAGTGTTGTGCGCACTTAGCTAAGTGCGCAGGTGTTATAACAATTGTCTGCGTACTTGTTAAGTACGCAGGAACAAAGCCCTGACTATGTACGCGCTCAGTTTCACTCTGTAACCAGCTGTGATTATCAATAGACGAACTTTGAAGTATCTTGTGTTTGTTGTCGGTTTACTTTGTGTTGCGTGATACTCCAACCAGTCACGGGCATTCCGCACCCGGTCCGACTAGTCACACCCTCACACGTAACGATCCGAGACACCCGGGGGGCCTACAAGTGGTATCAGAGCCTTGGCTCTTGATTTCGAGTGTTATGAGTGTGTTAGGAGCATTTTTGACACAATCTACAACCTTTATACAAGGAAAAGTGACCGATTTTGGTGATTTTTGTGATAAAATAGAGGTAGCTCTTGAGCGCTATTTTAGAAGCAAAAATCCTTCAAAATCTGACATTTTTTGTTGTTTGTTTGAGTGTTTTGATCATCAAGGGTTTGTTAGAAACAAGTTTCTAACCTTTTGGGTTGTTCAATCTGTTCAAAACTTTATTTTTTGAAGATTTGAGCATTTTCCGGCGACCAAAAAAAGTTGATGGAGCAGGTTCAAAAAGTGAACTGCGTACTTACCATTTTTGGCAAAAAGTACAGTCTTGTTGCGTACTTGTTAAGTACGCAAGACCAACTTTGTGCGTACTTAATTTTCTTTCCTACGTACTTAACCTTTACTATTGCGTACTTGCTAAGTACGCAAGAGCAAACTTCAAGTGCGCAAGACCAGATTTCTAAGTGCGCAAGGCCAGTTCCAAGTGCGCAAGTTGTGCTGATTTTTCTGAATGTTGACTAAGTGTTTCACTATGGCAAATCTTCAGAACCTATGATAATGAGATAGGGACTCCTCATAAACTACCAAAGCTGCTTAATGTTAATGATTATTCAAATTGGAAAGCATGTTTTGAGGAGTACATCTCATACACTGATTCCTCATTATGGATACCTATCCTTGAGGGATATAAACATCCAACATATGTATTTCTTGAAGAGACTATTCCCAAGCCTATCTCCAAGTTAGACAGAGACGAAAAGAAAGTATATGACCGTGAAAAGAAGGCTCATGGGTCTATTACTATGGCATTGTATATAGATCTTTTTCATAGCTTCAGGGGTTATGATAACTCTAAAGATCTATGGAAGGCCCTGCAGAAGAGGTTTGAGGGTAACAGTGATGTCAAGAAGAGCAACAGAGAACTGTTGAGGAAGCAGTATGAGTGTTTCAGGTACATGGAGAATGAATCTACAGATGAACTTATCTCAAGATTCTATCATTTGTAGACTGAGTTGAAGTCTTATGAGCTCAAGTATCCTGATGATGAGTTGGTTGAAAAATTTCTGTATGCCTTACCACCTAAGTTTGATATGTATACTACTCTTTTGAGAGAAAACCCGAAATTCTATGAGATGACTGTTGAGGAAGCGATAGGCAAGGTTCAGGCACACGATATGAACCTAAGAAAGAAGGAAAGTTTCAGACGACCCCAAATTCAAGATCCCTCTATGTACTTTGGGGTAAATTCTACTACAAAATCGTCTGGTACTGGAATTGCCTTATACCTTGGGAGTCCTCAGGAAGAGGAAAACTCAAATGGTGGTGGTAATCACAAATGTTTTACTGCATCAGGATCCGCTCAACACCATCACAACCAATCCTCCTCAAGAAACACTACCTCTTCATCTAACCAGACTGCTATTGCCAAGATTGCTGAAGATCATGTGCCATTTTTCTCATCATATATGCTTGCCTACGAGAACTTCATTGGTGGGAAGCTAACGGATCCTGAGACCATTGAGGAAGACTTCAATCAGGTGGATCCAGATGACATGGAGGACATGGATATTCAGTGGAATATGGCCATGATCTTGAGAAGGGCTAAGCGTTTCCTAAATAGAACTAGCAGGAAATTTATTGGTGGTCATTCAAATGCCAAAGTGGGATTTGATAAATCCAAGGCCAAGTGCTATAAATGTAATAACTTTAGACATTTCGCAAGGGAATGTCAAAAGGACAAAGCACCAGCTTCGGGTTTCACCAGACCAAGCCAGGGAAGCAGCCAAGGAAACAACCAAGGGTTCAACAATCAGAACAACCGCAATCAGAGTCAAGGTGGAACGTCAAGTGCTCTAGTGGTTCAGCAGGACGACAACTTTGATTGGGGTGTTCATTTAGAAGATGCCATTCTTACTCAGACTCAAATGGGTCTCATGGCTGAGATTGTTGAGATGATGGAAGCAGAAGAAAGGGAAGCTTCTGTAGCTGACCAAAGAGAATCTACATCTGCATTTGCCCTCATGGCTATTGGAGAGGCATCCAGCAAGTCAACTGAGGTAGATTCCAATTCTTTTGTTGTTATTTCATGTTCTAAATGTTTAGGCTTGAAGGAAGAAAATGTTCGACTTCAAGACAAAGTTGAACCCCTTCGTATTGCAGCTTTAAGCTACAAAGAAAATTAAAAACGTTATAAAGATTCAATTGAAACTCTTAAGAAAGAAAGACATGATTTTTCAATTAAAATCAGTGAACAACAGTTTCATTTGGACGTTGCATACAAGGGGTTAGAGAAAAAGAACGTGGAAATTGCCAAACTGCAAAATGAGATCATGCGGTTAAGTGGCAAGATTGAGAAGTTGAAAAACTCCATGACTTTCAGAGAAGATTCAGGAGTTACTGAAGGAGAAGGAGAAGCCTACAAAGCCAAGTAATGATGAGGCTTGTCACTTAGTCGACCTGACTAAGGATGACGACACATGTAACATCCATGACTTTCGGATACCATTTAAAAAAAAACAATAATAGCAATTCATTTCAAACTCGTACTTATCGCATTACTTTGACGAATATTAAATTCAAACTTTTGCAACTTTACAATAACATGTTACTCTCTATCATATATGTGTAACTTATAAATGCATATTTATACATATACATATATAAATACATTATTTATATTCGTTTCAATGAATAAATCATTCATACAAACATTCTAATCTTAAAATATATATATATATATATATATATATATATATATATATATATAATAGAAACCCTTTCTTTTATAAAAATCTTTATGACTAAACCAATAAAATTTAAATTTCTAAAATTTATAATATAACTAGTTTTTATAAAGATTTATAATTTTATTGTAAACAAAAATCAAGTTATAAACATCTATCTGTAAATATTTACAAACTTAATAAACTAGTTTGACCCTCTAAGTATTTGAAACTTCAATTCGAACCCCACCCTTGAAATTTAACCTTTTCCATCTAAAATCTTTAACCCCATTCATTGATTTTGACCCATTTTGACTTGTAAAAGTCAAACAGCCCATTTTTCTTGCAATTCAATTCAAATATCAGTCGATCCCGGCTGTTATGACTTTCCATGAATACCTATTCGAATATTGACCAGTTTCAAGCCCTATTAACATCCCAAATCACCCATTTGCGCGGCCTAATTTGAAGTTTAAACAACTTTGACCGCCTAGGGTTAAACCAAACCAATTTCAGACCTAAATCAAGGAATTAAACACAAATTAAGGCCCGTAAATCATGACTTAATTAACCTCGCATGTATACAGACCTGGATTGCGACCCAATTCATCGACACTCGGTTTAATTCACGCGTTGTTCCCTTTGACAACTGTCACATTCAAACCTCTAATCGAATTATGCATTGAGGTAAAATTGAACGACCTAATTCACTCACATACCTTCGCACGTCACGCTACAAGCTCTCTGAACACTCGTTTGATCCTCATTGCACCTCTATATCTTGACTGAGCACCAAAAACAACAAGCACTTTGACCTATCCGTCTGCATTCGATACTCAGTCAATCCAGGTAAGGGTTGTGCCTTTAGATTCGTAATTGCATAGAGATCAAAAGCCCTCTGTCAATTTCATGTGAAAGACGGTATTGAACCCAATTTTCCCGATGGTTTCACAGTCTGTTCATACGATTTCTTGTTGGGTTTTCGTTTTGATTCGTGGATCGTATTTAACCTTGTGGAATCCATGATATACCAGCGAAACCACTCGGTCCAACTGGTTAAGTCATTGCACCATTGGACCGAGTGGCGTGGGTTCGAAACCCACAACCCTGACCTTTTTGCGCATGGTACCTGTCCTGAACCTGGTCCCCTCTCAATAACGTGTTAAAAACAAATTCGAATCGGTCTGTTGTAGGGACGAGCCACTGGTCCAGTGGTTAGTACTTGTTCCCTTGATCCGGCAGACCCGGGTTCGATCCGGGCGAGCCCAATTTCTTTTTAAAACCGTTTTTGAAGCTCCAAATTTTATATAAAAATTATTTTTATAAACCTTACAATATTTTTAACAGAATAAAACCAAATTTGTCAATTTCCAATATAAATTCATTTTTATTACGAATTTTATTGTTAAAATTGTATATTATTTTTTAAAACAAAAATTTAGATTTTTAAATAGTTAAAGGAAATTAATTACCAAATAAGATATTTGTTTTATAAAATATCTCCCATTAAAAACCAAATTTATAAAGTTTATAAAATTTTAACTTTATTTAAAACAATCAAATACTTATTTTTAAATGATAAATAAATAAATAAATTTATTTATTATGATCTACACTAAAAAGTTAAATGTATATTTATCATTAAATTTTATACATAAATATTATTTACACATCTTTATAAATAAATAAAGTAAAATTATTTATTTAATATATTTCACACACTATTTTTATAACTAAATAAATAAATAACAATTATTTGATTTATTTTGTTATTCAAACCCAAACTCTAAATTATTTATTTCTCATTTTCAACTTTTCAATTTATAAAAAAAAAATCTCACCCAAGTACAACCACAATTACCTACACAAACTACAACTCAAACCCTTTGTACACACATCCATTTCAATCATAGACTTGGCCATAGACTATTGCACACATTATTAATCTAGATTCATGAACAATACACTCTAGGTTAACGTTGTGAGTTGCAATGATCATTTTGCTACCTAGTCTCTCGTGCTAGCTTGATTCAGGAAAGTTTACATAGCCCATTTTTACACTATTTACATTTTTGGGGTGGAACATGAATACAAATATACAATGTTTGCAACTACACAATATAATTTCACCCTACATTCATGTGTGCAATTTGAGCCTTATGTTTGAGTACTAGGTGTGTTAACTACATTTTGTGTGCAATTTATATGTGCAATTGTAACATCCCGAAAATTGTAAATAAGTAAATAATAATACGATGGAGATTTATACGACATAAAACAAAATAAGAACGGATGGACTTGGGCTCGACTCCAACGGGCCGAGGGAAGCCCAGGTATAAAAGGGGCAAGGCAGCCCACTAACTCATTTCACCCTCACTTGCACCATCTTAGAGAGAGAAAGGGAGCCCGGGTCTAGAGAGAGAAAGTCGACGGATCGTCACGAGATTTAAGGAGCACGTTACTACTGAGATCGTGAGCAAAACCTCCGGATCAGAATTCCAATCCAGGTAATGATTCGATCATAATATGAGTTCTTGTTCATTTTTGGGGTTTCTCGAGTTTTAGCTAAATAGGTGATGTTTTTACGGATGAAACTTGATAATAAGCTTAGAAATAGAATCTAGAATGAAAACCGCACGTTCTGATCAAAGAAAATTGTAAGATTAGCATGATCGGATTAACATGCAAGAATTCCGAAATTTTGGTCCAAGAACCAGGTACTGCGTACTTACCAAGTGCGCAGGAAGGAATCCCTGCGTACTTACTAAGTGCGCAGGAAGCAGTCCCTGCGTACTTACCAAGTACGCAGGAGGAAGACTCCTGCGCACTTACCAAGTGCGCATGAGCAAGTCCCTGCGCACTTACTAAGTGCGCAGGCAGCAGACAGCAGGCCACAGGTTGGTTAAGTAAAGTCAGTAAGTTTAGAATGATCAAACCATTAGAGTCAGGGTTGGGTCTAATGTGTATTTAACTACCTAATCCAGATCAGAAGTGACGCTGTTGGGCCTTTGTTTAGGACAACCTAGAGTAGCTCATCAGGTGAGTTCTATGTGCCCCCTTCTATGTTATGTACAAATGATTTATAAATGTTTTGGGGCTGAAGTGTATACACTAAATGAATAAATGTTATAAGTGTCAATGTGATCATACGTATATATATATATATAATTACTTATATATGTGAAAATGAATTATGAATAAAGAATGAATCGTATGATACAAAGAATGAACGAAAGAAGGACATAACGTAAATGAATGAAATCTTGCTTTATATTATATATATTGCATGTTATGAATGAATGTAAACGTTATGAACCCTTCTATGACAACGGCTACTTCGGTAGACGGACGACCACGTGATTATTTTGCAACCGGGACAAAAACGTTCCTTCGCAAGCTAGGACGTATGAAAAGGTATAAATGGACGGTCGAAGCAAGCCTTAACTAATGTAGAACGGTTGCATACATAATGGTCACGTGGGAAACGGATGCCCTAGGGCAGACGGATAAAAATGACGGACTACGACGGTAGGACGGTAAAGAGCGGACGGACAAAGGTTGCCGGACGAAATTAACGATATGACGGACGGTTTTCTAGAGCCGGACGGTAATGAAATGGGCTACGACGGTAGCTCTGACTGCGATGTCTTCGTGACATTCGCGACAAGTATGATGGGTTGATCTCCCTTAAGATTATGGCCAATATGTGTTCTCTCAATGAAAGTATGTATGTATATATGTATGTACCCTCAATGAATGTTATGTGAGAACAATAAAGTAAAGAATATATAAAAGTACGAATACACATTCATTTATTATATTATGATAAGATAAATGTTATGTGTGAATGTCTTTAATCTAGAACTCACCAGCGTTAGCTGACTTTTAGTATACATTTCAGGTAACAAAGGAAAGGGTCGTGCGAAGGCGTGATGGTTACCCGACACAAGACTGACATCCCACTTTTGTTGTTAAGAATATGTTATGTTTTTATTTGTAAAGACTTCCGCTGTTTTGATTATGTAATTGAATGACGAATGTTTTAATTTAAGTTCAGTATTTATGACTATGTTTATGAGTAAATCCAACAAGTGAGGTCGCCCGGTTTAGGGGCCTTACAAGTTGGTATCAGAGCAATAGTTTGAGAGATTCAGACATCCCTAAATGTCTGGACTCAAACTGATAATGGGACCAACGCACGGATGTCAGTACGGGTAGCCACCGCTAACGCCAAAACAAGTAAGTAAGTATCAATGTCAATATATAACTCAGGGTAGATGTCTTAGCATAGGACACATGCCTTAGTTACCAATATCACTACTGATATGAATAGTTACACATAGGACATAAGATGGTAGACAATTTGAGCACATGAGTACAGTAAATGATTAATAATAACACGTAGCTACTGTTATCAATCTTTTACTGTGTAAGGGTGTCTCGATTTGTCATCCGTCGTATGTACTCACCATAGAGAGTGAAAGAAATGTTAACATAGTATTAGGAATGACTCACAAATCATAAGAACAGTACGTTACATGTAAAGTGAATCACAAACAACGAGTAGAAGTTCGATATACCACAACGAAAGAAAGATAACGGATTATCAGCGGTCCAAGCAGATAGTAACGAACAGTCATGAACAACTCCCGTCAACTAGGAGTTTGGAAAGGGAAGGAGGATACATGGACTAGACGTTGTTTATAGAAGACATTTAAATTATGAAGCATTATAAGACGAGTCAGGAATTCACAAGTAAGGTAAGTTGGCAATTACGTCAGGATCCACGTAATTGTAAATTTACATGTGGTTGTGCATACTGATGAACCTTATCATGTGGATTAATACACATGTCACCAAAAACAATTAAATCACTCCAAGCAAGACTATGAGATTAGTCACTTAAGTAATGATGATCGCAACAGATTAGCAAGACAAATGATGACAACAACGGCATAACAAATGTGGAACGAGAAGGAACGAGGCTTTAAATGGAGTTGCTGAAGTTGAGTAACACTAAGGAACAAGTTTAGAAATCTGAAGAAACCTGGTTCGGAACCTGATGCAACAAGTAACAAAGTAGTAAGTCAAGCAAAGAAAAAGGAACAGGAAACATTGCACCGAAAGAGAATTAGTATGAGGACGATAAGAGAGTCTATCAAGCCCAGTGAGAAAATTACTTCGTATGACAAACCGCGAACGACGAGACTGATTAAGTAGAATTTGAAGAACTCAACACTTGTTTGATTCAAATTGAGAAAGTAGCTGTCAAGGATCACAAGTTAGCACGAGATGTGAGTACTACATATGTGAGATGAACATACGTTTAGAAACTGCTTCTGAACATGAATTGTCAATGCTTAACGCAAACACGATACGATGAATGACCGTGGACCTACGGTCAAGTGTACATAAAGGTGAAGAAAATAACCACACAACTATATGTTCAAAGAAAATACGAGTAATCGAATGCACAAATGACATTTTTCCATGAAGAATACAATCCTAGATAAACTACTAAGAGTATTCACTCAGATGAGAAAATAGATATATCAACGACAACAAATGACTGGAACCACGATGCTAATTAGGGCGTGCAGGCAAAACCAAATGAAAACAGATCCAACCTAGGGTTTGAATGTTTAGAATAAATGTGAAGTTCAAGTTCTGAACAAATATGTGAAGAAAGAAATGAGTACTAGCAAGGACTCAAGAGTCAGAAAGCACTCTACAGTGATTAAGACAAGACAATAGAACGTGACTACTCAAATTGAAAAGCCAATAAGGAACACAATGAGACTAGAAATAAAAGGAATGATCGAGTATCACCGCACGTGTCATCTATTTGTAATGAAACCTAGGAACGTGATTCTAAAGGAATCACATGCAGAAAATTTTAACCATCACGAAAAGTAGAAACTGTATAATTTGGTCATAAGGGATGCCAATCCCTAAGACTATTCAATGGTACAAAGAACGGATAGTGCATAATAGACTAATTATGAGAAATGTGAAACCATGACGATTATGTTTTAAAGAAAGGCAAGAAGGGAGTTACGTGTACAGGAGTATGAATGTAAGGATTGCATATCTAGTATTCCGTCTGAATGAATACCTTCTCAGAAAGTTAAGTATGATAGAGTAATGCTTCTAATGGTTCCTTCGTGAACGAAACGTTCCTTTGGGGACGCAATGATACGGTTCCTTCGGGAACGAAATGACAAGGTTCCTTCGGGAACAAACTGATATGGTTCCTTCGGGAACAAGATGATGGGATTCCTTCGGGAACGAGATAGCGGGATTCATTCGGGAACAACATGGTATGGCCCTTCGTGTGCGAATGCACGGAGGATAATTTATGAGGTACACGTAATAACCAAAGCGGCTTAGAAAGTGA
The DNA here is from genome assembly GCA_023525975.1 of Smallanthus sonchifolius. NCBI lineage: Eukaryota > Viridiplantae > Streptophyta > Magnoliopsida > Asterales > Asteraceae > Smallanthus > Smallanthus sonchifolius. The sequence goes on from CM042043.1 coordinate 28,314,953, forward strand.
ATGATAACAACTGTCTAGGGCACATAGTAGACGATTTAAACTAGATCCCAGGCTACCAAAGAGACACTTCCAAGTGTTGAGAGGAATCCATGACTTGCTTAACATGTTAGATTCACGCAAGTGCTTGCTGGATCCGAGTTAAGTCCACCCATGAGACACGCTCAAGAGTAAAGTAGGTTAAACTATTCACCCTAACATACGAGGTGTTAGTTACAAAGAAGAAGATGTAGTAGGAACATGAAAACCCTAATTACATGCAGTCCAAGAATGGCATTGAATGATCACCATAACGCGAGACATGCCAATTCATAAGAACCTAAGTGGTTACTCAATCATGAGATGCAGAGAGTAATTTTGTTATGAGAAACACCGAATTTCGAGGACGAAATTCTTATAAGGAGGGTAGACTTGTAACATCCCGAAAATTGTAAATAAGTAAATAATAATACGATGGAGATTTATACGACATAAAACAAAATAAGAACGGATGGACTTGGGCTCGACTCCAACGGGCCGAGGGAAGCCCAGGTATAAAAGGGGCAAGGCAGCCCACTAACTCATTTCACCCTCACTTGCACCATCTTAGAGAGAGAAAGGGAGCCCGGGTCTAGAGAGAGAAAGTCGACGGATCGTCACGAGATTTAAGGAGCACGTTACTACTGAGATCGTGAGCAAAACCTCCGGATCAGAATTCCAATCCAGGTAATGATTCGATCATAATATGAGTTCTTGTTCATTTTTGGGGTTTCTCGAGTTTTAGCTAAATAGGTGATGTTTTTACGGATGAAACTTGATAATAAGCTTAGAAATAGAATCTAGAATGAAAACCGCACGTTTTGATCAAAGAAAATTGTAAGATTAGCATGATCGGATTAACATGCAAGAATTCCGAAATTTTGGTCCAAGAACCAGGTACTGCGTACTTACCAAGTGCGCAGGAAGGAATCCCTGCGTACTTACTAAGTGCGCAGGAAGCAGTCCCTGCGTACTTACCAAGTACGCAGGAGGAAGACTCCTGCGCACTTACCAAGTGCGCATGAGCAAGTCCCTGCGCACTTACTAAGTGCACAGGCAGCAGACAGCAGGCCACAGGTTGGTTAAGTAAAGTCAGTAAGTTTAGAATGATCAAACCATTAGAGTCAGGGTTGGGTCTAATGTGTATTTAACTACCTAATCCAGATCGGAAGTGACGCTGTTGGGCCTTTGTTTAGGACAACCTAGAGTAGCTCATCAGGTGAGTTCTATGTGCCCCCTTCTATGTTATGTGCAAATGATTTATAAATGTTTTGGGGCTGAAGTGTATACACTAAATGAATAAATGTTATAAGTGTCAATGTGATCATACGTATATATATATATAATTACTTATATATGTGAAAATGAATTATGAATAAAGAATGAATCGTATGATACAAAGAATGAACGAAAGAAGGACATAACGTAAATGAATGAAATCTTGCTTTATATTATATATATTGCATGTTATGAATGAATGTAAACGTTATGAACCCTTCTATGACAACGGCTACTTCGGTAGACGGACGACCACGTGATTATTTTGCAACCGGGACAAAAACGTTCCTTCGCAAGCTAGGACGTATGAAAAGGTATAAATGGACGGTCGAAGCAAGCCTTAACTAATGTAGAACGGTTGCATACATAATGGTCACGTGGGAAACGGATGCCCTAGGGCAGACGGATAAAAATGACGGACTACGACGGTAGGACGGTAAAGAGCGGACGGACAAAGGTTGCCGGACGAAATTAACGATATGACGGACGGTTTTCTAGAGCCGGACGGTAATGAAATGGGCTACGACGGTAGCTCTGACTGCGATGTCTTCGTGACATTCGCGACAAGTATGATGGGTTGATCTCCCTTAAGATTATGGCCAATATGTGTTCTCTCAATGAAAGTATGTATGTATATATGTATGTACCCTCAATGAATGTTATGTGAGAACAATAAAGTAAAGAATATATAAAAGTACGAATACACATTCATTTATTATATTATGATAAGATAAATGTTATGTGTGAATGTCTTTAATCTAGAACTCACCAGCGTTAGCTGACTTTTAGTATACATTTCAGGTAACAAAGGAAAGGGTCGTGCGAAGGCGTGATGGTTACCCGACACAAGACTGACATCCCACTTTTGTTGTTAAGAATATGTTATGTTTTTATTTGTAAAGACTTCCGCTGTTTTGATTATGTAATTGAATGACGAATGTTTTAATTTAAGTTCAGTATTTATGACTATGTTTATGAGTAAATCCAACAAGTGAGGTCGCCCGGTTTAGGGGCCTTACAGCAATCATTAACTATACAAGCTGACGGTTAACAATGATAGATCTATTGAGTCTGACAAACCCACCCAGTTAGGGTGATTGTTACCGACAACACAATTATTTTGCATGCTAGTTACAAAGGTTTGATTGTACTACTTGGTTACACAATAGTAACTCTCCATAATTGCCTTATTAATCATGACTTGTATAGATTTGTTTACTCACAACTATATGATATCTATGACAAACCTATGTAAGCTCACCAACTTTTTAGTTGACATTATTTTAATCATGTTTCAGGTACGAATGTTTGAGTTGATCAAGGCATACTACATTTAAGTTTGGACCTAGTTAATTTAAATAAAGAATTGATGTATTTCATTTTATGTACTTGGTCTGAATTTGGTTTGTTTTGAATCTATGCAATGAATTTGAATGTTTAATATATTTCAATTTAGTCAACCTTGTGCTCATGACAGTCTACATGTCCCGCCCTGACGTATTCCGCCGTCGGTTGGGGTGTGGCAGATTGGTATCAGAGCCTTGGTTATAGGGAATTAGGTTATTAGACACTTTTGACCTAGACGATAACCTTAGGACACCCATACTATGCCATGCTACATGATTATTTCTTGTGTGAATATTTCTACATGTTATCCTAAGTAATTACATTACATGATACAATATTTAATAGTTTATGTGTCACACTACCTCATAACTTTTGTGCTTATATTCATTTCTATCTACATTCTATTTATTTGATACATTTAAGTGTTATCCTAAGTTTCAACACACACTTATACACACTTAGTTCTTCATGCACCCTTAATCTCACACACATAATGTCATCATCTCTTGTGACCAATATCTAAACTGTTGGGCCTAATATCCATTAATAATAATGTCACACCCCGCCGAAGACGAAAACACGGAATGGGACCGGTATATCACATTGAACACAAGTAAAAGAGAAACTAAAAGGAAAGTTGTGCATTACATTGAACCATACTACATGCCTCTATCGAAAGTACAAATATACGAAAAATTCCGAATCAATACAAAGGGTCTAAAATGCCCAACTACAACCAAAAGTACATAATAATACCTCTTCCCAAAAGCAAGCCGTTTAAAGCTCGTTATCCCCATAACTGTTTACCTGAAAAACATGTTTCGAAAACGGATCAACTATAAAAATAGTTGGTGAGCACGCAGCTTTTGCGACTCTATAAAAAGTAAGTAAATAAATTTCAAAATGTAATAGTAACCATTCGCAGATGATCAAGTACACGTGTTAAGATATAATTACCCTGAGCCACAATCAAAACCGTCAGACTAGTTGTTGCCCATGTATCCAGGTGTCGAATGTGAACACCTACTATGGCTAATTATGCGCCCAAATGACCCTACAAGTCTGGTTGGCGCGACCAACCCTGGGCGGGGGTGTCAACCCAAATAGTACTATTCATAATTCCCACCGGCTATCCAAGCTAATTGATTGCATTAAAGTGGGGACTTAATACATCCATAAGTAAACCCAGGTAAACCTAATCCCAAGTAACAACGTGTAGAGTGAAACAACTTTTCCCCCGTAAAACAGTAAAAATGAAAAGTGGGGCCGTGAAACTCACCTGAACAACGTCGGTGATAAGTGTGACATAGTCAACAAAAACAACAAAGTACGGTTAACATCCAAATTCTATCAAGGGCCAGCAGCCAAATGCAAGCAAAGTGCGGCTAGCAACTCAGTGCTACCAAGGTACGGCTAAATCCGCAAGAACCGCCAAAACAGGTGTCCTAACCGAGTCCTACTAACCAAGTAGACATAAAAAAATAGCATTTAGGACGCCTAAAGTATAAAACTGAGTCTACTACTCAAAAGTGGCTATGTAGTCGGTTGCTTACACAAAACCCGTGCACACACGTACGAACCGATCAAAAGTTGTAAAACGAGCCTTTATATAAATTCGTGACTTTGAAACCTTAAGTTTTAGATTTTATTAATGAATATCAGTAGTTATAATGTCATATATGATAAAATCTCAAGTCACAGTTTCGTTTGACTAAAAACACGGTTACGCGCGTAAAGTACGGTTTACGGTTTAAAAATCCGATTCAACCGAAATTAGGGTTTTAGTGTGATATTAGCACCAAATTTAAAAGTTAAATTTTATGTTTTAAATGGGTTATACTTCTGTCCAAAATCCCCTAGAATTTTTATAAAATCAATTTTATATAAACATTTCCAAAATTAATAACTTATTATAAAATTTAAATGGACCATAATTCCAAAACCATACTTAGATATAAAGTTACTGCTTGAAATCTATACCAATTGATCATATATATAAATAAAAATTTCTGACCAATTTTCATATTTGTCCAATATCCAGATTATTTAATATGAATTTAATATTGTTCAAATTTTAAAATTCGGAAAAAATAGTTAAACACATTAAAATTCACCAAATGTTTACCATATTAGTTTTAAGTCAATATAAGATCCCATACTAGGTTTCAAGTCCTGATGTTATCCAGAAGTATACAAACCCTAAATCATCCGTTTAAATTTTATAAATACTAAATACATACTTAAACAACTCCAATTCTTATAAAATTTGGACAGGAGTCTTAGTTCATCATATAACAATGACTGTCCAATTTCCAGAATTTTTCAATACTCAGAAGTATTTTTCCCAAATTTCCAAGTATTAAACTTGTGGAAATTTTAATAAATAATCTATAAATAGTTTAGTTACCAATATTTTCAGATCTCACTTTTTATATAAATACTACTTTTTAAAAATAAATTTGGAAGCTAAATCAAAAGTTTATAAAAATCCATCAAAAACAATTGTTGTATAAAAATAAATATATTAGTTCCACGTAAACCGGTATTGGGTTTATAACCTAATAACCACTCAAAATATCAAATATCTAAATACTAAATGTTTTCGAGTTCAATTCCCAACCAATGACTCATAAAACTATTCTAACATAAAATTAAATTTTAACGGGTAAAGTTTATACGTTTCGTATAAATGGTTCGCGTACGCGGAACTTCCCATATTTCACATGAAATACGAACCAAAAACATCATTAGGATCGTTTTTATCTCCCGAGCATTTCCATATGCTCAAAATTGACATGCAATCAATTTCCTGTTTCGGTCCTATAAACTGTTACAATTTGTTCGTATTCAAAAATATAGTTCCCAATATCTGATCGGAATTTCCTATGGTGATAACATTCATATTTTTTCTAAGAAACTACTGTCCAAAAATCGTCACGATCCAACGGTCGGATCTCCAGTGATCGACGATTCTTTGAGACCCAGTTTTTCAAATCCGAAAATCCGATCAGTCACATTCGAGGGTATGAAAATCATTCCTAGATAGCTCTGATCAAATATTCCTCTGGTAGGGTTTTGTGTCTATGTGTTGACAAGATCATATCCATAATTCATGCATTTTTAACAGTCGGATTTCCGGGGATCGTCCGATCTTTAAGACTACGCATGCATAAAACTTTCTAGACAGAATTTAAAAACTCTTTTTAACGAATTTAAGCAATGATTTAGACAAATCTGAGCTTACCATTGCGTTCGTAGCGTCGAGAAATGGTTCTAGGGGAAAAACGGGCTTCGGCCGCCACCAGCCACCGCGCCGGACCACCGCGAACCGTCGTCGGCTGCCATCGGACCACCGCCGGACCACCACCGGCTCCAGCCCTCTCTCTCTAATTTCTTTCAATGAATTGATCAAATGAGAAAAAGAGAGTGTAGTGTGGTATTTATATCCCTTGTGGTCTCCGATCGCGTGCCGATTTCTCGCTTAAACGAACCCGATAAAAAAATAGAGGCGTTATTTTATCCAAAAATAACTTATTATAATTTATTATTTTCCTCGAGTCCTTGTGTCTTGTCAATATATATCCTTTCGGATTTAAATTAAATTTTACGAAACTGCTCGACTCAGGTGTTAACACGTATAGACCTGAACTTGATCAACTTTTTGACATTATAACACCAAAATAAATCTTGCTATTATCTTCCGTTCACTAACGAGTTTTCTTTTGTATGAAAGTATATTTCAACATAATAATAATACTATTATTATACGAACTCGTCGAACACAGGTGTTGACCGTAAAAGTCACGGTTGTCACATTCTCCCCCAGTTAACAGAATTTCGTCCCGAAATTCAACTTGTATAATAGTTGACAAGTTCTTTTTCGTAACTTGATTCATGTATGATCATCAAGGGAAATATAGTTTCCTAGATATATCATGGAGATTTGACAAATCGAGATCTAAGAATAACCGAGAGTAGGTTACATCTAGTTAGGCTCAAAAGCAAATTGAATAATAATGAGAGAAAAATCATTCGAATTCCAAAGAATCTTTAGATCATTGATTTACTGAATCAGTCAAACGGTACACTGTTGATGTTATTCGGAAGATTAAGAAATCCGTCATAAGATTGATATACACAGGTATACAAAGTTGGTACAAATCCAGAATGATATTATGATACAAAATCCAGGTGATTCAGTATCCTTTTATGAGCAAGGAAAAGTATCATTTGGCTTGGTGCCATTAAGGAATACTATTATAAATAGTAACCATAAAATTATACTATGAGATGTGCTATTAAGATCCAAAGAGTCGGTAGAATGACCACGACTCATTGGAATAAAAATGTGTCACAGCGATATCAAATACTATAGGTTATGAAGGATGATCATATCATGTACTTAGAATACAGATAGATAACACCTCGTTAAAATAAAACTTTTCATTAATACGAACTTCCTTAGGTGGTATAATTACGGATTCGTCGGCTAAACACCTTTTGAGACTCGATATACGATAAGCATCGTATATACCATTAAGCTCCTGAGGTAGTTTCATTTTGTACACAACAAGACCAATCAAATGATTATTACCAACCTCAACACAACTAAATGGTGATCAACCTTTGTGTCAAAACAGAGCTTCTAATGGTGCTCATTTAATGCTAGTGTGATAATTGTTAGAGTAAGAAAATTTGACCAAAGGTAAAAGAGTATCCAAATTACTATCAAATTCTATCACACAAGCCCTGAGCATATCCTCCAAGGTATGAATAGTTCGTTCACTTAGACCGTCAGTTTGAGGATAGTAAGCGCTGCTCATATCTAAGCGCGTTCTCAAAGCTTTCTGTAGTGTCTGCCGGAAATGGGATGTAAAACGACTATCCGTATCGAAGATAAAGGAAATAGGCACTCCATGCTTGTTACAATTTCACTACCATACAGTCGAGCTAGGTTTTCTATCCAGAACTCCTCTCGGATAAGTAGAAAATGTGCAGAGCTCGTTAGTTGATTAACAATGTCCCAAAATGAATCATAGCCGCCCAATGTTCTAGGCAGGTAGTAATGAAATCTATTGAAATTTGTTACCACATCCCTTTGTGGAATCTCAGGTTGTTGTATGTACTTATTGTTAGTAATAGTAATTACTCATAATGGTCAGTACGTTGTTGCGTTATAAGGCGACACAACATGGTTGGTGTGTATACAACATAACCATATAAGTAGATACAAGGGAATTTTAAAAATCACCATAACAAAAGGACGAGATTCACACTTCTTGTACTAGAATTGAAGAGTGATGATTAGTCATTAGAGAGTGAATTAATAACGAGTAATCTGAGCTTAAAGGTTTACAAAGCAAGTATATAATGAGTACCAGTATGATTGTACCAAACTCGGGTCGTGAAACCGAAGATTAACAAACAAAGGATATTATACTAGGATTCTGTCGAGATAAATTTGCTAAGAGTCAAATTTACTCAATCCTATCAAGTGTTATAAGAAATGAGTCATAATCATAAAATAGATGTCAGCGATGACCCGTGCTATGTAACCTCACCACAAAGCATTAGGATTCGGTACTAACTCGCATATTAGTCTCGATATAATATAACCATGTTTGATGATTTTCAACTAAAGGTTCGTATACATATTGCCCAAGGTTAGCAATGAGTTATACTAAAAATCAAATCACCACAACATCTAGATATAGAAAGTGACTAAAGATCCAGAACGATCTAGTCAAGTAGATTAGTTAAAAGACTAGGTGCAAGTTCAATATTTGGACATCGAATTGACTAACACCAGAAATAGTATTTGGTTAACGGTCAGAAATGGAATTCTGAAATTTTAACAAGAAGCCCATATCAAAAAGATGGTCTACTCCTCACATTGAGTCGTCCAAATTTGATAGGATAACAATAGACGTCTACATATTTCTTGATATGTATTGAAATGATTCGGAAGTAATCCGTTATTCATCTATATGAGGAAATAAACAGTCACGTTGTGGAAATAATCTCATAAAAATAGTGTCTCTAAAAAATGATTATGAGTTTGCTAACCCACAAAATGGGTAGACTTTGATGTAATATCATTGTCGATTTATCCTAGGGTTTGATTCTCATAAAGTAGACATAAAAAAATAGGATAGGATCAAGTAAAACTTCAGGAATTTGTCAAATGTGAGGACGTCATGCTCATAGGTCCCTTAAGGATAATGCAATCCCAAGCGGATGTTCAAGAGAGCAGAGTAAAGTATGATTCGTCCCTTGTTCCTCTTCGTGGTAGCGTACAACTTTAATTGGTTAAGAATTGTAGAATATAGAAATAAATTCAAAATTGCCCTCCTATGATTTTAGGACACATCTTTCAAATGATAACGTTTTCAAATTTCAACTTAGGTCCTCGCTTTCCATTAAAGTCGGTGAAAATGGAACATAAGATTTCAGAGTTTGTCCTTAGATCTCGCGTTGAAGATGGTCGAATTGATTATCTGCCAACAACTGGTAGTACAGTATGCCTGTAACTTTCTTGGCTTTCGAACGGTGTTGCTATGACTTACCATTTAGTATTTCACTAATATCGGTTATAGCCTTAAAATCCTTTGCATAAGGGTTTAAGCCATAAATTTGATGGAATGAGTGTTTGAATGTCATAGATTCATATTCCTTCAGGGCACGTGTTAAGAAGTCGTTTCTGAATAGTAGTTGCTTTAAGGCTTTCTAATTACAGGAGGCTGAGAATAAGGGATGCGTATACGTCTCTACCTAGTTGGAAATCAGAAAGTAAATCAACAAAATGACATTTGAGAGAGAACAAGTACAAAAAGGATATGAGACTATCCTATTCGGATCTATAAGGACAATATACGTAGAGTAACAAATAGCGATAATCACCATAAATAAACTTTGAATGATGACTAATAAAATTTTCGGTACACAAAGAATCATTCCAATATAAAGTTTCATTTTCTCCATTAAAATGGTTTTCAATAAGGCATTGAAGCACCAGGAGAAATCAAGATTTGCAAAACATACGTAGCAATGTTCACAAAAAAGGCATTAGTTTCATACTAAGCCATAGTTATCCCAAAAATAAAAAGTTTTTGTAAATCCAACCAAAAGAATCCTGAGCACAAGCCGCTCAGTGACCATAGTAGAAATACAAATGATAGAAATAAACATGACAATGAACGTCGTAAAGATGGCTCCTCCCAAGTAAACAAGTTTCTCAAGTTAGGTTTCCACAATATTAGCGTCGCGGTTAAGAGAATCAGGATTGAGTGTACCAAATTACCATAGTAAGTTCATAGCACTTGCAATGGAAATTTCAAGTAGGTTTAAAACTGAATTATTAAGAATATTTATCAGGAGTATAGTGAGAATGACAAACACTGAAATGAGGATTTATACGAACGATTGTATAGAAAGGTTATATTGTCTAAGAAAAAGAAGCTTATATTTCTTTAAGGAATTTCTCCATCGATGTTAGAGTATGTTTGGATTATAAGATAAAATACGAGATTATACCGAGATCTCCGATGATAGTCGTACACTTACTGCAAGTGTCGAGTGTTGTAAAGTCCCATACTGAATTTACGTGGCCAGTAAAATCTCAAGGGATATGATTTAGCAAGTAAAATAAATGAGAGAAAATCTTCGTTGCTCAAGATTCAGTAAGGAGTTGATTAGATCAAATTCGAATTTCTCTTGTTCCTTCAGAACTACGAGAACGTTACACTTTGATCCATTAGGGGAGTTAGAAATGTCGTGGTCTGATTCACGCTAGACCGAGAGTAGTCGCTTGCGTTGATGAACATATAACAAAATTGAAATGAGAAAATCTTTAGCTGGATCTCAAAGGTGAAGCAATACTTTACAAATAATTATCGAATCCGGTCCAAATACCGAGGTTATATCAACTAAGAGCAGATCTCTTCAGTGTCAAGGTCTAAATTGTTGTGCAAAAGAAATCTTGATAAGAGTTTTGGATCCCTTACGATTCAAAGATAAAAGAGACATTATAAATTCCCATGTCACATGTGGTAGTTCATCGCATCATTCGATGTCTTTGGCTCAACCCTAAGGTTACGATAGTTTGATCAATATTCGATTGACTGGGAATCGGAACTAGAAATACAGATTAATCATGAACATTAACTTAGGCAGTAAGACTCACTAGAGTTCTCATGCACTGCAAATTATGATTACGTGTGCACCCGTAATGATAATTTACTTTGCATGGTCCCTACAGTGTTTCCTCTATCTCGAGCTCTCAGCTAAAAAAAAAGAAACTGGAATGTTCATTGGATCACGCCATCATGTTGCACTTTCGCGTAAAAGTGTGGATGTTCTATCTGATCACTTTTAATTATTTGTATGAATACTCATGGATCTGCAGACTAAGGCTGTTGTTGGAGGTAATGGTATAGGGGAACAACCAGCGTCCTCTAATAAAATAAAAAGTGTGTGGTGGAAGTCAGGCAGTAATAATAGGGCAGAGATCCCCAAATCAGAGTCGAGCAAGTCATGCTACAAATTTGTACATATACGTGGATCCAATGATCCAACAAAACAAACAAAAAAAAAGTTTATGGGTCTCCTGACCCGTAGAGTTCTCTCCCGTTTAGTCATGCTTCTCCACCTCGGGTTTCCTTTAGATCGAGCCATTATGGCTGCCATATCTCATTGCAAAAGTTCTAGCCATCCAATCCAGCAGATCACCAAAGCAAGTATATACCGCACAAAGTGAAAACAATAGATGTTAAATAAGAAAGTCAACTCCAGAACTGGAGTAGATGCAGGTGCGATGTAGGTACAGCTACAGCTCGAGGTAACACCAAGACAGATAGATGCGGATATATATTACCGCAAACGTAACCGGAATCATCAAAGAGTACACGTAGTGCTGTGACGACGACATGATTATGATGAAGCAATGTGTCGTAGATAAGCAAGAGGTAGTATGCAATGCACAAATAATTCCTACGGTTCAATGCAATAAACTTAGAGTTATAGTCTAGGTCTAGTCTCAAGTAAACCTAATTCTCTATAACCAGTGCTTTGATACCAAGTCTGTCACACCCCGTCGAAGACGGAAACACGGAGTGTGACCGGTATATCACATTGAACACAAGTACAAGAGAAACTAAGAGGAACGTTGTGCATTACATTGAACCATACTACATGCCTCTATCGAAAGTACAAATATACGAAAAATTCCGAATCAATACAAAGGGTCTAAAATGCCCAACTACAATTAAAAGTACATAATAATAACTCTTTCCAAAAGAAAGCCGTTTAAAGCTCGTTATCCCCATAATTGTTTACATGAAAGCATGTTTTGAAATGGATCAACTATAAAAATAGTTGGTGAGCACGCAGGTTTTGCGACTCTATAAAAAGTAAGTAAATAAATTTCAAAATGTAATAGTAACCATCCGCAGATGATCAAGTACATGTGTTAAGATATAATTACCCAAAGCCACAATCAAAACCGTCAGACTAGTTGTTGCCCCTGTATCCAGGTGTCGAATGTGAACACCTACTATGGCTAATTATGCGGCCAAATGACCCTACAAGTCTGGTTGGCGCGACCAACCCTGGGCGGGGGTGTCAACTCAAATAGTACTATTCATAATTCCCACCGGCTATCCAAGCTAATTGATTGCATTAAAGTAGGGACTTAATACATCCATAAGTAAACCCAGGTAAACCTAATCCCAAGTAACAACGTGTAGAGTGAAACAACTTTTCCCCAGTAAAACAGTAAAAATGAAAAGTGGGGCCGCGAAACTCACCTGAACAACGTCGGTGATAAGTGTGACATAGTCAACAAAAACAACAAAGTACGGTTAACATCCAAATTCTATCAAAGGCCAAGTAACAACGTGACTTTGAAACCTTAAGTTTTAGATTTTATTAATGAATATCAGTAGTTATAATGTCATATATGATAAAATCTCAAGTCACAGTTTCGTTTGACTAAAAACACGGTTACGCGCGTAAAGTACGGTTTACGGTTTAAAAATCCGATTCAACCGAAATTAGGGTTTTAGTGTGATATTAGCACCAAATTTAAAAGTTAAATTTTATGTTTTAAATGGGTTATACTTCTGTCCAAAATCCCCTAGAATTTTTATAAAATCAATTTTATATAAACATTTCCAAAATTAATAACTTATTATAAAATTTAAATGGACCATAATTCCAAAACTATACTTAGATATAAAGTTACTGCTTGAAATCTATACCAATTGATCATATATATAAATAAAAATTTCTGACCAATTTTCATATTTGTCCAATATCCAGATTATTTAATATGAATTTAATATTGTTCAAATTTTAAAATTCGGAAAAAATTGTTAAACAAATTAAAATTCACCAAATGTTTACCATATTAGTTTTAAGTCAATATAAGATCCCATACTAGGTTTCAAGTCCTGATGTTATCCAGAAGTATACAAACCCTAAATTATCCATTTAAACTTTATAAATACTAAATACATACTTAAACAACTCCAATTCTTATAAAATTTGGACAGGAGTCTTAGTTCATCATATAACAATGACTGTCCAATTTCCAGAATTTTTCAATACTCAGAAGTATTTTTCCCAAATTTCCAAGTATTAAACTTGTGGAAATTTTAATAAATAATCTATAAATAGTTTAGTTACCAATATTTTCAGATCTCACTTTTTATATAAATACTACTTTTTAAAAATAAATTTGGAAGCTAAATCAAAAGTTTATAAAAATCCATCAAAAACAATTGTTGTATAAAAATAAATATATTAGTTCCACGTGAACCGGTATTGGGTTTATAACCTAATAACCACTCAAAATATCAAATATCTAAATACTAAATGTTTTCGAGTTCAATTCCCAACCAATGACTCATAAAACTATTCTAACATAAAATTAAATTTTAACGGGTAAAGTTTATACCTTTCGTATAAATGGTTCGCGTACGCGGAACCTCTCATATTTCACATGCAATACGAACCAAAAACACCATTAGGATCTTTTTTATCTCCTGAGCATTTCCATATGCTCAAAATTGACATGCAATGCCGTTTGGATGGCCATGCAACCCGATCAATTTCCTGTTTCGGTCCTATAAACTGTTACAATCTGTTCGTATTCAAAAATATAGTTTCCAACATCTGATCGGAATTTCCTACGGTGATTAAATTCCTATTTGTGCTAAGAAACTACTGTCCAAAAATCGTCACGATCCAACGGTCGGATCTCCGGGGATCGACGATTATTTGAGACCGAGTTTTTCAAATCCAAAAATCCGATCAGTCACATTCGAGGGTATGAAAAGCATACCTAGATAGCTCTGATAAAAAATTCCTCCAGTAGGGTTTTGCGTATATGTGTTGACAAGATCATATCCAAAATTCATGCATTTCTAATGGTCGGTTTTTCGAGGATCGTTCGATCTTTAAGACTGCGCATGCATAAAACTTTCTGGACAGAATTTAAAAACTCTTTTTAATGAATTTAAGCAATGATTTAGACAAATCTGAGCTTACCATTGCGTTCATAGCGTCGAGAAATTGCTCTAGGGAAAAAACGGGCTTCGGCCGCCACCGGCCACCGCGCCGGACCACCGCGAACCGTCGTCGGCCGCAACCGGACCACCGCCGGACCACCACCAGCTCCAGCCCTCTCTCTCTCTAATTTCTTTCAATGAATTGATCAAATGAGAAAAAGAGAGTGTAGTGGGGTATTTATATCCCTCGTGGTCTCCGATCACGTGCCGGTTTCTCGCTTAAACGAACCCGATTAAAAAATAGAGGCGTTATTTTATTCAAAAATAACTTATTATAATTTATTATTTTCCCTCGAGTCCTTGCGTCTTGTAAATATATATCCTTTCGGATTTAAATTAAATTCTACGAAATTGCTCGACTCAGGTGTTAACACGTATAGACCTGAACTTGATCAACTTTTTGACATTATAACACCAAAATAAATCTTGCTATTATCTTCCGTTCACTAACGAGTTTTATTTCGTATGAAAGTATATTTCAACATAATAATAATACTATTATTATACGAACTCGTCGAACACAGGTGTTGACCGTAAAAGTCACGGTTTTCACAAATAAACTAAGAAGCCCACTTACCCTCCAAGAAGAAGAAGCATGCTGCAATAAATAAACCTTACCTTCTTCGGGCCCCCAGTCCACAACAATTCTCATCATGACCATGAGCCCAACAATAGTGTTATTAGTACGATGGTTGGAAGAGTGTGTAGGCCCATGAGGGATTCTGGCTAAGGAAAGACATGGTACTTAAGTGTGTCCTAGTGACCCACCCCTCTCCTAGGAATTCTTCTCATGGATACACTACTTGTAGGTCAAGTGTACTTCTAAAATACTATTGTGAGGACTCGGTGTTATGACTAGTCAAACTCTAAACCTATGAGAACTCCTATATTTAACACTCAGTATTTTATTATCGCTTACAACCTTTTCATTGTTTTTCTGCTAGACATGGACTCCTACTCCCATTCCTCCCCGTTATACCGTCCAAGAGTAAAGTCTGATTAGGAAGAAGACATTGGGTCACCCGTGTATCGGTCACCAACACCCGCAGCTGCTAGACCAAGGTTTGACGTAAGGGCAGATTGGATTAGGAGCACTGGCCCAAGACTTTGAACATCTGGATCACCCCCACCTAGAAACCAGTATCAGACACCCCATCTACACACTCAGTTACCACCCCCACTAAGAGACCCGTATCTGGTGCCCGACCCGTATCATCCTAACCCTTGGGCAAGACATACCATGGCACCCACTAGTGCCATGGGAATTCCAATCGATAACATTCACCAATATGTGAGGACCTCAGAGGTTGCGAGGCGAAGGATGGAGCACGGGATAAGACACGACTTGCAAGGACAAATAATAGATAGCCTAGTGATGTGTGTAAAGTGTAGATATAATTTAACAAAGATTTTTCACACTTAGGTTTTAAAATAAGAAACGATTATCACCTTAGGACTAACTACACACACAATAAGCAAGTGCACCTATCGCATAAGTAGTACAGTTTTAGGCAAGAACCGAGTATCGATCCGTGGACACGATAGCTCCTGATAATAAACCTTTGTCATTGTCTAGCCGATCAAGTAGAAGATTTGATATTTTTGTGTTTTTAAACTAAATAAACATAAAATATAGATAGAAGGCGGGGCATATAAACAAACAAGAGAGGATATTCACTTAGACTTTGAATCCACTTAGTCAAATAATGACAACATATACAGATTCATGATGAGATCATTTTATACACGTGCAATACGGAAATAGAATAGACTCCCGTCAGGGTTATCTAATCATATGACTCTTCGGAAAGTTAAAGCGATATTAACACAGTAACCACCTAAAATCATTCTCTGCAAACCCAAAGATAGCATTATGTTGAATATAAAGATGAACTAATATCCCGCTAAAGACTCTTAGTCCCATAACTCTTTGGAAAGCTAATACGATAAACACATATTAACCACCTCGAATCACATAATGAAAACATAATCAAGAAGTTCTTCAACTTGTGAATATCAAATCACGAATATATGAACTACAAATTCACGCTAACAAATTATAATAACACATAGACAATGGCATGATGAATTCACAATGAATGTAACGGCCTTTCCAAGCATATACACAAGGATGCACATTTGAACAACAATCATATATATTCTATTCCCCATCCACCATTCCTAGTCAAATGCCATGAATACATACACATACATACATATATTCATGAATAAATACCTTAACACATACGGTTTTCCAACATGATATGGTCAAGATACCCACGAGATAGAACATATACTCAAATCAAACAAACACACATAATCATTGAAGAAGATTCAAGAACATATTAAAGTCATCAACATAAGCTCATCAAAAATCAAATATACATCATCAAAGTTAGCTAAGTTTCATCTAATCTAAGTGAATCAAGATGTTTAGCCCATAAGCCTTACGAACTCCACAACCAAACTCAAGAACATGGATGAGAACATAGTGGATATAGTAATCAAACCAAGAAAATGAGAAGAAGTGGGTTTTGTGAGTTAAATCTTCCTTGAGTGTTAGATCTTCAATCTTGGACTTCAATCATGCAAGATCTGCCCAAAAATCGCCTAAAATGGGTTGAGAGAACTAGGGTTTGGTGTAAAAGGTGGAATCCACTTAAAATGAGGGAGAATTGGGGATAAAAGGTGAAATCTGTGTCTGCACATGGCCATGTCCGAAAGTGACATGCCCATGTGGACCAACTGATCAGCACATCCTTCGGTGTTCTCAGCAACATTGGCTCACATGGCCATGTCAAAAAATTTCCTTTTTTGAGAATTTTTTCAAGTCTTGAGTTTTTCACCAAAAATCACCACGTTCCCACCTGGAGCTGCAATATTCAAATTAAACACAAATAAGTGTCCAAACAAAAGGATTTGCAACAAAAAACAATCAAAATTATGAGAAATATGCATTATTTACATGTGTAATTATTAACATATCACCTAGCAAATCAAATATGGTACCAAAAGGAGTTAATTTCCACCCTCGAAAAGGAAATGCTTGAGAATCACACAGAAGCAGCTACAGCTGAGGCCAGAACGGCTACCCGAGTGACCACAACGGTGTTCGCTTTGGTGATTATCTGCTTCCTAGTGGAAAGCTACCAGAGAAGTTAGCAGAAAATTTCTATTTATTGTCCTTAAATTTTCAGTTTGAGAACTATTTCCCTATGTTTTGAATAATGTTTAACATTTCAGCATTTAAATAAATTTTATATATTCCAACTCTAAAGTTATTATTCATTGATTTGACACGTTGAGTGTGAATTACACCTATCATATTTTCATCAAGATTCTCCAAGTATCACCTTCTTCATTCACCACAATTTAGTACACTACCGGCAATCTTCTTCGTAAACAAAACATTCTATTATTTGATTTAAACAACCTCGTTATTTTGTTCAAACAAAACGTTTATCAAACTTTTAGATAATACTTGAAATATAAATGTTCTATAAACATTTTCACCATATAAGGAAACTTAATGTAACCTGTTTTATAAAAGCATTATTTCAAATTGATAAATAATTAGGACTTTTCTCGTTAAATTAATAATTCCAAAACCTTGGCTAAATTATACTTGTGTAGCCATTGTAAATCAGGGGTTAAGTTATCTAACTACTATTTTCTTAAATATTTTTATAAAGAGGCTTTCGTGTAATTATCTATTTACTTATTCAACCCCTCACTTTCACCCTCCTATCCATCTACGAACAATTTCTTACTTACAAACAAAATCAGTTATTCGGAAACACATTACTCGGAATATTTTCATAACCTTCTCGCTATCTTGCACCTTCGATAATGTGTGAGTGTACTTGCCACTTCAAGAGACGACCCATTTCGTGTAGACGTTAACCATCCTTACAAACCTCAACGAGATTTAAAGAGCTAGAACCTAACTACCACATTTTACATGAACGCCAAACAACGCGCTTCTCCACAACACTTGATCACATACAAAAGTCGTTAGTATATGTCACACACGAAATTCAATAACTTACGTATGCACGTTCACAAGATACACAGCACGATCACATGATACATGAAACTAGTTTATTTGCATGTCACAATTTACTAAATTGATCACATAACACATGAAACCTGTTTATTTGCAATACACCTGCTACTGGATTGAAACCATAATACATGAAACTTGGTTGTTTGCAATATACATGATACATAACAATTGTTTGTTTGATACATAATAATAGATTGACCACATTAAACATGAAACTCATTTGGTTACAAATTACATGATACTAAATTGTGCACGTTATACAATATACATAATACTAAATTGTTTATATTACACATGAAAGTTTATTTGTTTACAAACTACATGATACTAAGTTGTTAACATCATACATTAAATTCATCTCTTACCTATACATGATGCTAAATTGTTCACTTTACACATGAAACCTATTTGATTACAAGCTACATTTTTCCCCATGGTTTCACAGTCTGTTCATACGATTTCGAGTTGGGTTTTCGTTTTGATTCGTGGATCGTATTTAATCTTGTGGAATCCATGATATACCAGCAAAACCACTCGGTCCAACTGGTTAAGTCATTGCACCATTGGACCGAGTGGCGTGGGTTCGAAACCCACAACCCTGACCTTTTTGCGAATGGTACCTGTCCTGAACCCGGTCCCCTCTCAATAACATGTTAAAAACAAATTCGAATCAGTCTGCAGCAGGGACGAGTCACTGGTCTAGTGGTTAGTACTTGTTCCCTTGACCGGGCAGACCCGGGTTCGATCCGGGCGAGCCCTATTTCTTTTTAAAACTGTTTTTGAAGCTCCAAATTTTATATAAAAATTATTTTTATAAACCTTACAATATTTTTAACAGAATAAAACCAAATTTGTCAATTTCCAATATAAATTCATTTTTATTACGAATTTTATTGTTAAAATTGTATATTAATTTTTTAAAACAAAAATTTAGATTTTTAAATAGTTAAAGGAAATTAATTACCAAATAAGATATTTGTTTTATAAAATATCTCCCATTAAAAACCAAATTTATAAAGTTTATAAAATTTTAACTTTATTTAAAATAATCAAATAATTATTTTTAAATGATAAATAAATAAATAAATTTATTTATTATGAACTACACTAAAAAGTTAAATGTATATTTATTATTAAATTTTATACATAAATATTATTTACACATCTTTATAAATAAATAAATAAAGTAAAATTATTTATTTAATTTATATTTAATATATTTCACACACTATTTTTATAACTAAATAAATAAATAAATAACAATTATTTGATTTATTTAGTTATTCAAACCCAAACCCTAAATTATTTATTTCTCATTTTCAACCTTTCAATTTATAAAAAAAAAACTCTCACCCAAGTACAACCACAATTACCTACACAAACTACAACTCAAACCCTTTGTACACACACCCATTTCAATCCTAGACTTAGCCATAGACTATTGTACACATTATTAATCTAGATTCATGAACAATACACTCTAGGTTAACGTTGTGAGTTGCAAGGATCATTTTGCTACCTAGTCTCTCGTGCTAGCTACACCTTTGATTCAGGTGAGTTTACATAGCCTATTTTTACACTATTTACATTTTTGGGGTGGAACATGAATACAAATATATAATGTTTGCAACTACACAATACAATTTCACCCTATATTCATGTGTGCAATTTGAGACTTATGTTTGAGTACTAGGTGTGTTAACTACATTTTGTGTGCAATTTACATGTGCAATCATTAACTATACAAGCCGCCGGTTAACAATGATAGATCTATTGAGTCTGACAAACCCACCCAGTTAGGGTGATTGTTACCGATAACACAATTATTTTGCATGCTAGTTACAAAGGTTTGATTGTACTACTTGGTTACATAATAGTAACTCTCTATAATTGCCTTATTAATCACGACTTGTATGGATTTGTTTACTCACAACTATATGATATCTATTTACAAACTTATGTAAGCTCACCAACTTTTTAGTTGACTTTATTTTAATCATGTTTCAGGTGCGAATGTTTGAGTTGATCAAGGCATACTACATTTAAGTTTGGACCTAGTTAATTTAAATAAAGAATTGATGTATTTCATTTTATGTACTTGGTTTGAATTTGGTTTGTTTTGAATCTATGCAATGAATTTGAATGTTTAATATATTTCAATTTAGTTAACCTTGTGCTCATGACAGTCTACATGTCCCGCCCCGACGTATTCCGCCATCGGTTGGAGTGTGACAACACAGACAAGGATCCTGAAGCCGGTCCTAGTGGAAGTGAGCAACAAGCGTTAGCGATTGTTCCTATTTCTGCTGTGCCTGTGGCTGAAGGGGAGTCTACTCAACATGAAAGTGATGTTTCTGGTAGTGGAGGTGGTAAAGGAAAGTCTGTGGCTGATGTTCTTCACGACCTATCTGATGAGTTCATTCTACTGATTGAGCCAGACTATTCCAAAGAAGCTCAGATCGATACTCTTAGCAATCTAGAAGAAGGAGAGATCGAGTCTGATGACGAATGGGATGTGGAAGATGAAGACGTTGTGGTGGAGTTTCAAAAGGGGGACGGTGAAGGAGTTTACGAGCTTGAGAATGGAGAGATCTTTGAAGCTCCAGCCTTTGAAGCTACTTTCAACACAGGTTCAGTCGAGCCTGAGACTGTTGCTGAGGCTAGTTGTGCAGCAACCTCGACTAAAGCCTCTCCCACCAATCCCAAACCTGTTGATCCTGAAGCATGGAAGAGTAAATATCCTTCCAGATGGTTTACTAAGGATCAAGCTCCTGTCTGGCAAAAGACATCTATCATAGACAAACATGGAGCTACAAGTATGATCTTGTCTGTCAAGTTCGACGACGATAAGAAGTTGTTTTCCATCAAACGAGCCAGTGGGGTTCAATACTTGAAACCTACCAGCTAGACGTTCAGCTCCCTTCCGAAGTACGATCTGGTGAAACTTACAAATCGGGAGCTGCTGGGTGACACAAGTCATGTAGTAGCAAAGGGTTTGTGGGGAACACTACAACGAGAGGGGAGATCAGGAAACTTCGAGGTTTTCAAGCCTCAAATGCCCAAGAGAGTCCGGGATAAGAGTGTCAAACATCCCGTGACTAACCAGAGTCTAAAGAAGCTGGTTTACAAGCCAGTGCTGTGTGAAACCAAGATTCCCCGGAGCAAGTTATCTCAGGATATCCTTGGCAACATATGGTACTGGTACGTGGACCCAAAGACGGGTGAGGCGGTGGTGATTGGAAGAGTTAGGTCCGCAAGTGGAAGCTTGGAACCTAAGGAGCTGATCAGGGTTTTTGATGAAATCACTTTCATCAATTTCTCTGTGAAAGACCTAACGGCTCTCAACGAGAAATACTGCATCTACACGGACGAGTGGACAAAGCTTCAGGCATCAAGATACAACAAGCTAGTCAAGTTCTGCCTTGACTACAAGCTAAAGATGGGAAGCTAGAGCTGGAGGAGGTTGAAAACCGAAGACAATCCAAAGCTGTTGTCAAGGGGAGTTTGTTGGAGCACGTTTATGTGACAGACACTATGGATACTGTCTTATGCTTTTGTATCTTTACTTTTTGTATTTGTACTTGTATTTTATACCTGCATGTTTTTGTTTATCGAGTTGTAAACATGTATGTAGGTACTTGTAATTAGTTGTCTGTGTTAAGTGTTGTGCGCACTTAACAAGTACGCAAGAACAATTGTCTGCGTATTTGTTAAGTACGCAGGAACAAAGCCCTGTGCACTTGTTAAATGCGCAAGCATCAGTCTTAGTATATATAGCTGGTTCATGTTGTGACTATGTACGCACTCAGTTTCACTCTGTAACCGGCTGTGATTATCAATAGACGAACTTTGAAGTATCTTGTGTTTGTTGTCGGTTTACTTTGTGTTGCTTGATACTCCAACTAGTCACGGGCATTCCGCACCCGGTCCGACTAGTCACACACTCGCACGTAACGATCCGAGACACCCGGGGGACCTACATAAACTAGTACTAAACACACGTTGCGGCGCGTCAAATCATGGAAAAAGTTTACGTCACACGTGTGTTGCGACGATCGGTTTTGAAAACATGACGTAGATAAAAAAGAACACATCAAGGTAGCGTATTCCGAAGCAAAAAAAAAAACTATTGCTTTATAGAAATAAATGTTAGTAAATACGAAAACTGGTTAGCATTTAAAAATTTAGTTTGTTAAAAATGATAATCTTTTAAAAAGGAGAAATTTAAAAAACAAAAAGAAAATTAACATATATTATCTTTTACCATTCTTTTCCTCCACTATCTATTTTTTAATGGCAAATCTACCATACTCTTAAATTACACTAAATAATTCATCTTATTCCTGGGTTTTAACCCACGACCTCTCATCTAAGAAGTAAGAGCCTATACCAAGCGGGCTAGTCCCACATTGGCATCTCCATCCCCTCTTCCTTTCTTTCTCTAAAAGCATTCACATCTTATTTGATATCCATATCTTTATAATTTAACTAAAAATCATCATCCCTTATATTTAAATCTCATTGTTCAAAAACCTCACATCTAATTCTTTATCCTTATCTTTATATTCTTTTTTTTTAATGAAAATAAGGATATAGGATGAACTTGAGTTGATATATTTAAGTTTTCACTATTGTGTAACACCCAAAAATCCAACCCTTGGATTTAAACTTTAAAAGATGCAGAAGCTAGGTCCCAAAACAACATTTAAACCACAACCAACATTTAAGTTTTTCAAACAAAAATTAGACTTTCAAAATCCGAGAAGAGAAGTCAAGTTTAACATAACATAACTTCAAAATCCGAGAAGAGGTTGAAACACATATTACCCTACACATATCAAAGTGTAGGTAACTACATATACATATGCGTAGGTACCTACACATACACGTACTTTACAAATGTTTGTTAAAAATAAAAAATATATATATATTTGAATGTATTAAGTTCTTAATATTTATCTTACACATCAAAACTTACTCTACACATGTAAATTTTGATCCTACACATATTGAAACAAATATTAGTTTTCTATCCATTTATTTATTTGAAATGTATCCTATATATATGTAGGTACCAATTTTTTTGGTTTTTATCGTACTTTATGTTAACATAAATAAAATGCTACACCATAAACAAACGAACACGAACGTAAACGAACATAAACGAACGAACGTAAATAAACGAACGTTCACGAACACGTTACCGAACGTTCATGAATACAATTGAACGAACGAGACCTCTGTTCATGTTCGTTCATTTAGTTAATCGGACGAAATTCCTTGTTCATGTTCGTTCATTTATTAAACGAACGGACATAAACGAACTTCCCGCCGAACTGTTCGTTGAACGTCCGTTTCGTTTACAGCCCTACCCGTGAAGTCTATATGGAAAAGCATACAAAATAATATAAAAATGAATAAAAAATTCTTCAAAAGAAAACAAGGATAAGAAAAACATTTCAGTTTCTTTTTTTTCTTTGATTGTAGCGTGTAGTGAATTCCAGAGACGAAGAAAATGTTAAATCTCCAAAGTGAGGGTAAAAAATTAAACCGAGGAACTTAAAAATTAAGATTTTTACCAACGTGTTACGACAGATAAATTTAAAAACAAAACCTACCATGTAGATTTCTAAATCAACTGATGATAAGGAGTGATCTTCATGTTCGATATAAGTAAACGTGATCAATCGAGACGTACATAGATTTTAAGGGAAAGGGTTTTGGCCACCATCGACTTCAATTTTCTTGAGAAACTAAATGAGATATAAAAAATCAACTGTAAAAATATTATCAAAATAGGGAACGAATGGAAGATAATTGAGGAATTAGTTATAGATAGGTGATGTTAAAATTCCGATAGTACCCTTGTCTTATTTGATTAATCTTCTTAATCATTAATTTAATTACTGTGACGTCAACCTTGATTTGAACCATTGACTAAATAATTAATGGTTGAGATGCGTTCTTTTTGTTCTCGCATTTTTTGTTGTTTTAAAATAAACCACCCTCTGTCTCTCTCTCTCTATATATAGAGGATGATTATTTTGAAAACCCATATGAGTGGAGAAAATTTTTAAAACTCTATCAAAAAACATGTTTTAAAAAAAAATTGAGAATTATTCTTAGCAGCTTTTATAAAATTTTCGTCAAAAAATACACAAAAAACGCTGAGCGTTTTTTTTAAAATAGACAAAAATCCCCGTTTTTTGTGTAAAAACAAAAATTACATACGTAAAAACACATGTTACATATATAAAACAACTGGACAGAATTTTAATTTTTTTTTTATAAAAATATCTGGTCGGTTATTTTTTGATTTTTTTTATAAAAAGTTTAGAAATTACATATAAAAGGTTTTCCAAAAAAAAAACCTTGTAAAAATTCGATTTTTAGACAGTTTTCAAATTTTTTCACAATTAGGAGGGGTTTTCATCCTATACATTCTCTAGGTATACACACACACACACACACTAGCTTAGGACCCGTGTACTACACACGGGATGAAAAATATCAGTAAATAAAATCCTTAAATTTTTATGTATATATTTTACATGTGTAAAAATGTATTACATATAATAAGGATTAGAAAACAAAATTCAAAATATGTAAAAATTAATATATAATTGGATCTTGAAAATACGTTAATTAATGTACTTTGACTTTCATTTACTATTTGATTGAAAATAAAAGTTATATAATTAAATTTGAAAGTTTCTTATAATAAGAGATTATTTAAAATAAATGTTTTATTAGTATAATTAGTATTTTATTTAAAAATATATTATTATTAAAAGATAGAGATATATTTAATAAGAGAGAGACGTAAAAAAATAATGAGAATGAATATAAAGGTGACACGTAACATGAAATAACCTTTATTTATTATATTATATATTGTATTAGATTATTAGAAAATAGTTTTATTTAAATCTAGAGTTATTAAAGTAAATTATATGTTAGATTAATTATCAATAGCATTAATAGGATGTATCGATGCAACACCACCTCTCATTTTATTAAATGACCTTAATTTAGTAAAATTCACTTTTACTCTCTCTTAAGTTTTAAAATTTTAACTTTACCCCTTGTAATATATAAAATATGATTTTTTCTTAATAATATTTGTTTGTTTGTTTAATTTTTTTTCTTAACGTCCAGATATAAATTGTTTTAAAAATGGAGTCGTATTCAAAATAAAGTATTTTTTATGTATCGTGGGTTATATCGACTGACGGTGACGTGTTGGTACCGTGAAGAATGTGACAGGCACCGACTGAAAGACACCGGTACCGTTATATAACTGTCTTTTATCTATGTTTCGATCTCTACAACTGAGTCACCACGTTTCTTTTTGTGATTAACCACGTTAATGCCATCGTTTCAATCATTTAAGATCCGCCTCCCGTTGTGAAGCACGGGGCAACATTTCTACTTTTATTTAAACTTCATATTTTTTAAAGAATAAGTGGTGAATACAAATATAATTAAATTATGTGAGATATTAGTTTATTACAATTGAAATCACCTTTATAACTAATACAAATCAAATCATTTGAAGCGTATTTTTTTAATTGACTTAACCCTATAAGGCAAAAAAAAAAAAAAATTTCGGTGACCCAATCCAGTAAGCAAACGTAAACTGAAAAGTTGTGACCCAGTGAAAAAAAATCATGGGTCCACCACCGACCAACACCACCTGTCACACCCCAACCGACGGCGGAATACGTTGGGGAGGGACATGTAGACTGTTCAAAAGCTCACGATCAAACTAAATTACATAATTTTATTTAACTGATTTGAATGTACAAATACACAATGTTTCAGACAAACAAAAGCTACAAAAATTCTAGTTTATTTGTCACTAGGTCCATATGCTCCTAAGTGATAAACTTGTACTTCAACAATTCCACCTGAAACATGTTGAAAATGAGAGGGTCAACTATAAATAGTTGGTGAGCATACATAGGTTTAGATATCACAAGTAGTTCTCAAATGATTTATACAATTTATATGACAAATGGTAAATAAGGCATTTTATGAAGAATCTATAGTTAAGCTAGGTGCATAATCAAACCTTGTGACCGAAGGGCATAACAACACATGTTATCATAATGTAGGGCATAACAACAAATATTATCCTGATGTAGGGCATAAGCCAAATGTTATCCTGATGTAGGGTATAACACAAATGTTATCCTAATGTAATGTCGGTAACAATCACCCTACCTGGGTAGGCTTGTTAGAAATAATAGATCTATCATTGTTAACCGTTGGCTTGTACTGAGTTAATGATTGTAAGAGTGTGTCATGTATATGTAGTTCAACTCATAGCATTCAAGCACAAAAGCACAAATTACACAAGTAGTCATAATGTAGAATTATATATTTTAATTGTAAATAGTTTTCAATGCAAAACATGTTTCACCCCAAAATGTACAAAAATGAAAAAGGGGCTATGTAAACCCACCTTGCAAGTTTAGAGGGTTGAACTTGAACTTGTAGTAACTTGGATTGAATGCCTTAAGGATTGTCTAAGTTACGTTTGTTACGTTAGAAACAAGTTAAGGATAGTCGAGGGGGTTGACATCGTAATTAGTTGAAAGTGGTTGTTGTACACTAAAGTGGTTATCATTATAGAGTAGTACCTTCAACAGAAAAGTTCCCAGGAAAGAGTTGGCCGGATCAGAACCCCGTCTTTTCCTAGCCAGAACTTTAATGTTTGTCAGATAACTACATACTGGTTTGAAAGTTACTCTATTTGCATACTTAACCAAGTTTAGGGTGAGTTTGGTAAGCTTGCAAAGTATAAGGGCTAAAGTGAAAATATGAGTTTCATATAAATAGAAATACATTTAATTGAATACTAAAGGGTTTTAATTTAAAAAAATAAGGAGTTTTAGTAAAAACATGATTTTTGAAATTGAAAGGAACAAGAAAGATAAAAACCAAGTTTTTAAATAAAGTTTGAACAAGTTTAATTAAAATATGTCTTTTGATCTTGGATAGATCTATGATTATAACATAAACATGTTAGGAATCATAGATCTAGCTAGTTATGAGGAATTTTTAAAAGAAAAAGTATGAACATGCAAGAACATAAGAAGAACTTACTTAGAATGGAAGGATTTAAGCTAGAATCTTCCAAAAGATGAGAAGAACGACCTTTAGTAGCTAGAGAACCCTAGAGGATTATTGAGGTGCGAATAATAAGTGAGAAATGAGGGCTCTATTTATAGGATCGCATCAGGGGCTTATTCACAAAATTAAATTTGTTATAAGGACTAGGATTGCAAAAAGATTAAGAATAGTATTTAATGCTCATTAATTTTATGTTTGACTCCATTTCATCAACATAATTCATTTTTAAAATGTTTGATAAATGTAATTATATACTTATTTGTTTATAAAAATTGTTTTTATAAAGTTTATAAAATCTTAAATATATTACTTTTTAATTACAAATGTTTATAAAAAGAATGTCTTTCATTTTTATAAAGATTACAATTTGTGTAAATGGTTTAATAAAATAGATATATGTTTACATATTTACTTAAAAGTAAATACATACATTTAAAAAATGTAAACACATGATTAATGCTCAAAAATTTTAAAACTTACAATTTGTATAGATGATTGATTTAATAACATCAAATACATGTATCATATATCCATATTTATAATTAAATTCCTATATCTATATAAACAGGATGTAAAACGTGATTAAAGATGTATAAGCCTTATATCAAAATTGTATAATTGATTTATTTGGTATAATCATATTACATTTAGAATAACTAGTGTTGCCGTTAAAAAAAATATGAATGTACATACATATGTTATATATATAATAAGAGGTTAATATTTATGTAACATCCGGATAATTCCCAAGGGCTAAAAATGTGAAAATATAAAATTCAGGGGTTGAATTTTTAAGTTCTTTAAAGTTAAAGGACCAAAAGTGGAAAATTTAGAAAATGGAAGGGGTAGCGGAGCGCTAACCTAAGCCTTAGCGGTCCGCTACGTGTGGACAAAGGAAACAACCGGGGATTGACACGTGCCTCTGTGACTCACCGATTGAATTTTGACGAGTGGAAGGGTGGCGGACCGTCAGCCTGAACCTTAGCGGTCCGCTACGTAGGCACTAAGCTGAATAAGCCGCCTCAAGGGTTGGCGGACCGCCACGCCCTTGGTTGGCGGACCGCCACGCCCTTGCTTAGCGGTTTTCTACGGGTCCAAAACTCACCCTATAAATAGAAACCCGATTCCAGTCATTTGCACACACCAAACACTTCACCACTCACACACATTAAGCTGCTAGCCCGATTCCCGAGGTTCTGGTCCGCTCCTGAGAGTCCGGTTTCTTGCAATTCGTCCGCAAACTACCATAGATAGCGTTGAGGTAAGGTTTCTGAACACCCTAAGGTTTCTTTGTGTAAACCTAAGATAGGGATATTGACTATGATAATGTCGGATATAATCTAGGATTCTGTTGAAGTGTTGATTACAGGAGGTTCTGATTAAGCTGAGTTCCTCTAAACTGTGCTCTATGAAATGTTTTGTAAATGATTTTGTATCTGAGATCCCAATACTATCCGTGCATATATTTTATAATAAGTACTTATTATGGCCATGATTGGGGTGGGATCTAGGAACAAGACTGATCCTCTTGTTTTAGATCTAATACGTAGGGACCAGCGCGTCGTAAGGTCCCTGTATATATGTATGTCGTAGACCCAGGAATCTAAGGGCGATTCTGGGTGATGGATTGGAAGGGATGGTTGTAATTCCTATACGGGGTATTCCTCCTTGATCAAAGATACACGTAAAAGATGATTTTGTTTATGAACTCACCAGCGTAAGCTGATCCAAAATGTTTTCAAATGTTTTTGAGTACAGGTGAACCCTAGCTGATAGTTGGCATTCCAAGAGATGTACAGATGTTGGAAATAGGGATGACTAAGGGCAGGTCCCCGGGTGACCATAAGGCCTGAGTGATTGCCATGATTCTTCGTGAGTTATAAAGTCTAGAGTTTGTTATGTTTTATTTTGCCAGTTAGTCCCTATTGTATAAACTTATGTTATGAAATAAAATAAGTTATGATGTTAAGTCTTCCGTTGTGTGTTTTTGGTATCAATGTCACTATAACTAGAAGGCGACCTTCAACCGGTATGCAATTATCTAACGAATGGAATGTTCTGTCTAGGAAAGAGCGGTGTATAAATCTCTCCTAGACCTGTCGCTCTTACCTGGGAACATATCCGTTAGAGGTACTACTTTGGTAGATGACTGTCCTGTGTTACGGGTGTGACAAGTTGGTATCAGAGCCGCAACTTAAGGGATTTAGATACTAATAGGAAAGATTAGTATCTAGACTTAAACTAGGAGCTCTGAGTATAGCTGGAATGCCAACATGATATAAGTTGAGATGTTGATTATCATTATGAATATAATAGGAGATGTCGATAAAACAGATATTACGTACATTCTTGGTCAAATGTCTTTAATTTCTGATTTTCTGGATCATAACCGGTTATACGAATTCTTATATCATACATTTGTGTGTATAGGTAACAATGGTTGGAAGAGGAAGAGGAAGAGGGAAAGGTAGAGGAACATGTCGTACTCCGATTACTAGGATCCATAGGTAGGCCGAACTTAACATCGATACTAACGACCATCACGAAAAAAACGAGAATGACAATAATACCGGTCCTCATGCTGAGGAGGTAGTTATGTGTGAGACCCAGTTCCAAGATGCCGTGGCAAGTGAAGTCACTAAGGCTTTACGAAACACGTTACCTGGACTGTTAGATGAGGTTCTTTCAAGAAGAATGGGTACTGGCACGGCTAGAGGTGGAAACAATAACAACACTGGAGCGGCAAATGGAAATGCCAATACTATCAGTGACAAGAACTGAGAATCGTGAAGGATGCAGTTACAAATCCTTCGAAGGCTGCAAACCCAAGCCATTTGATGACAAGAAGGGAGCCATTGATACTACTCAGTGGATCACAAAGATGGAGGCTGTGATCAAGCTGAGTGAGTGTAGAAGTGATCAGACAGTCAAGTTTGCTGCCAATTCTTTAGAAACCACCGCATTGGACTGGTGGGAATCAGTAAAACAAGACAAAGGGGAGCAAGAAGTGGAAAACATGAAATGGAACGAATTCAAGGAATTGATTCTGCAACAATTCTGTCCTCAGAATGAACTTGATAAGCTTGAGGAAGAGTTTCAGCGCCTGGAGGCTGGAGCAATGACACATCAGGAGGAAGTGATGTACCGGTTTAAACCAAGAAATTTCAAATTCCCTAGAAGGGAGGGAAATAATCCGGTGAGAAAACCTCAAGAAATAAGATGTTACAAATGCCATAAGTTAGGGCATATCGCAACATATTGTCCTACTCTTAGGTGTTTTAATTGTAATGAGGAACGACATATAGCAAGAAACTATACCAAACCCGCACAGCAAAAGCCCGGAGGAGGGGCGAAAGGTCGGGTATTTGTGATAGGTGAAGGAAGGAGGAATGACAATGCCAAAGTGGTAGTTGGTACGTTTCTAGTTAATGGTATTTATGCTAAAATCCTGTTTGATACATGAGCAAATAGAAGTTTTGTTTCGGATACCTTTAGTTTGCATTTAGGCATGAAACCTACTCCACTTAAGTGTGCTTACGTAGTTGAGACGGCAAGTGGTGAACAAATTAGGATAACCGAATCGTATGCGAATTGCAAGATGACTCTGGGCAATGAAAATTCAGTGATTGAATTAATGTCAATGAGTATGAGCAAGTATGATGTTATCATTGGAATGGATTGGTTGAACCAATACCATGCTCAAATCAATTGTGATTAACGGACTGTTAGGATTTGTAGGCCTAACGGAGAATCTATGTTGATACAATGTGATAGTGATGAAAATAAGTTTGAAACGATTTTTGTAGCTAAGGCTAAGAAATATGTGAATACAGGATGTAGTGTATTTGTAGTTTACGCTTTAGACTCTAAACTCGAACGGCAGATTGTGGACATCCCTATAGTATGCGATCACCCAGATGTATTTCTGGAAGAATTACCTGGTTTACCACTGGATAGACAAATTGAATTTCGAATCGAACTCATACCTGGAGCTAAACCCGTGGCTAAGTCACCTTATTGATTTGCACCTTCCGAGTTGAAGGAGTTGATAAAGCAGATTCAAGAATTATTGGACAGGGGTTTCATACGTCCAAGCACTTCACCCTGGGGAGCACCAATTTTATTCTTGAAGAAGAAATACGGAAGTATGCGTATATGCATAGATTATCAGGAATTGAACAAACTCACGGTAAAGAACAAATATCCATTTCCAAGGATAGATGATTTGTTTGATCAGTTGCAGGAAGCTAAATACTTCTCAAAGATAGATCTTAGATCTGGATATCGTTAGTTGAAGGTACAGGAGGAAGACGTACCTAAGACTTCCTTAGAACTCGTTATGGACACTACGAATTCTTAGTTATGTCATTCAGTCTAACTAATGCTCCTGCAGCATTTATGGACCCAATGAACCAAGTTTGTAAACCATTCTTGGATAAGTTCGTTATAGTGTTCATAGACGATATCCTTATCTACTCCCGAACCCAGGAAGATCATGCCAAACATCTTCAGCTAATCCTGGAAACTCTTAGAAGAGAGAAGTTGTACGCTAAGTTTTCAAAATGTGAGTTTTGGAAACAAGATGTACAATTCTTAGGGCATGTTATAAATCAACAAGGAATTCAAGTAGACCCAACCAAGATCGAAGCCGTTATGAAATGGGAAACTCCAAAGACTCCAACTAAGGTTCGAAGCTTTCTTGGTCTAGCTGGATACTACCGAAGGTTCATACAAGATTTCTCTAAGATTGCTACTCCATTAACTACTCTAACTCAGAAAGCAGTGAAGTTTGAATGGGGCTCATAAGCAAGAAGAGGCTTTCAAAACCCTTAAGCAGAAACATAGTTCAGCACCGATCCTAGCATTACCTGAAGGGAATGATGACTTCGTCATCTATTGTGATGTTTTTCGAATTGGTCTAGGTTGTGTATTGATGCAGTGAGAAAAGGTTATAGCCTACGCATCACGACAACTTAAAGTTCATGAGTAGAACTATACCACACACGATCTTGAACTTGGTGCCATAGTGTTTGCTCTAAATATTTGGAGACACTATCTATACGGTACTAAGTGTGTGAAATATACAGACCATTAAAGTCTCCAACACATATTCAATCAGAAGGATTTAAATATGAGACAAAGGAGATGGATGGAACTTATTAACGATTATGACTGTGAGATCAAATACCATCCCGAGAAGGCCAATGTGGTAGCAGATGCACTAAGTCGGAAGGAGATAGTCAAGACCATCAAGATAAGAGCCTTAAGGTTAGAATTCAGAGTAGACTAGATGGATCAAATCAAAGAAATTTAAACTCAAGCACTCCAAGAAGATAACATCAAGAAAGAGCGCATGGTTGGTAAAGAGAAATTACTGACCAAAGGCGATGATGAAATCCTACGATTTGAAAACAGAATTTGGATTCCTAGGCTTGGGGATATCCAAACAAAGGTGATGGATGAAACTCACAAATCCAATTACTCGATACATCCCAGAGCTAATAAGATGTATAAGGACTTAAAGGCTCAGTTCTGGTGGCCAAACATGAAGAGATCTATAGCCCAATATATAGAGAAATGTTTGACTTGTCTTCAAGTCAAAATTGAACATCAGAAACCCGCAGGTCAACTGCAACAGTTGGAGATACCTGTGTGGAAATGGGATAGGATTACTATGGACTTTGTTACGAAACTGCAAAGGACCCAGAAAGGGCATGATGCCATTTGGGTTGTAGTTTATAGACTAACTAAATTGGCACATTTAATCCTTATCAATGAGAATTATCCAATGGATAAACTTGCCCGACTCTAAATTAATGAGATCGTAAGCCGCCATGGTATACCGCTATCTATTATCTCTGATAGAGATAGTCGGTTCACTTCCAGATTCTGGACTAGTTTCCAGAAAGAATTAGGAACTCGAATCAATATGAGTTCGACATATCACCCTCAAACCGACGGACAAAGTGAATCAATAATCCAAACCTTAGAGGATATGCTAAGGGCTTGTGCAATAGAGTTTGGAGGTAGCTGGGATAATCATCTTCCATTAATAAAATTCTCTTACAACAACAGCTACCACTCAAGTAGTAGAAAATGCAGAACTCCAATCTGTTGTACTGAAGTTGGAGATAGCCAACTATCTGGACCAGAAATCTTACAGAAAACGAATGATAAGATAGCCCAGATTAAACAAAGGTTGAAAGCTGCACAAGATCGACAGAAAAGTTATGCAGATAAACGCCGACGACCATTAGAATTCCAAGTCGGTGACTATGTACTGTTGAAAGTATCACCTTGGAAAGGTGTTGTACGTTTCAGGAAACGTGGGAAATTAGGCCCATGGTATATTGGACCTTATAAGATCATAGAAAGAATAGGATCTGTAGAATACAAACTTGAATTGCCTGAAGCATTGCAAGTTATTCATAACACGTTTCACGTGTCATGTTTACGCAAGTGCTTAGCAGACCCTGATCAGGCAATCTAGTTGGATGATGTTCATGTTAAGGACAAACTCCAATTCACCGAACAACCTATTAAGATCTTAGGAACTCAAGATCGAAAGTTCAGAAAGAAAACTATACAAATGGTATTAGTACAATGCAAGGTCGGAAGGGTGCATACAAAACTTGAGAATTAACAGAGCAAATGAAAGTTAAGTATCCCCATCTATTTTGACTGATGCTGAATTTCGAGGACGAAATTCTTTTAAGGAGGGGAGATTTGTAACATCCGGATAATTCCCAAGGGCCAAAAATGTGAAAATATAAATTTCAGGGGTTGAATTTTAATTTCTTTAAAGTTAAAGGACCAAAAGAGGAAAATTTAGAAAATGGAAGGGGTAGCTGACCGTTACCCTAAGCCTTAGCGGTTGCTACGTGTGGACAAAGGAAACAATCGAGGATTGACACGTGCCTCTATGACTCACCGATTGAATTTTGACGCATGGAAAGGTGGCGGACCGTCAGCCTGAACCTTAGCGGTCCGCTACGTAGGCACCAAGCTGAATAAGCCCCCTCAAGGGGTGGCGGACTGCCACGCCCTTGCTTAGCGGTCTGCTACATGTCCAAAAATCACCCTATAAATAGAAACCCAATTCCAGTCATTTGCACACACCAAACACTTCACCACTAACACACATTAAGCTGCTAGCCCGATTCCCGAGGTTCTGGTTCGCTCCTGAGAGTCCGGTTTCTCAGAATTCGTCCGTAAACTGCCATAGATAGCGTTGAGGTAAGGTTTCTGAACACCCTGAGGTTTCTTTGTGTAAACCTAAGATAGGGATATTGCCTATGATAATGTCAGATATAATCTAGGATTCTGTTGAAGTGTTGATTACCGGAGGAGGTTCTGATTAAGGTGAGTTCCTCTAAACTGTGCTCTATGAAATTTTTTATAAATGATTTTGTATCTGAGATCTCAATACTATCCGTGCATATATCCTATAATAAGTACTTATTATGGCCATGGTTAGGGTGGGATCTAGGGACAAGACTGATCCTCTTATTTTAGATCTGGTACGTGTGGGACCAGCGAGCCGTAAGGTCCCTGTATATATGTATGTCGTAGACCCAGGAATCTAAGGGTGTAGGATCGGTGTTTACAAGATGTTTCTGTTCTAGTTGAGATTGGCATAAACAATCAAAACTATTTCAATGTATACAAGAAACAAAGATAATACTGATAAATGCAAAGTGTATTAATCTTCAATGTTTACAAGTTACAGAGAAAACTCTAAGGAAGCACACTTGTACAATAAGAAGATACAATACATATAAAGGAACTTAGAATCAAGACAGACCCTTGATTCTAAGGATCAGATCAAACACAAGCCGTTGATCTTTGACAGTTACAAGTTACACTACAATTGCTAGACAACTAAAAGACAAACTGCAGCAAACAGTCATAATCAGGTCAAAAGTCTTCTTAGGATCTTTGCAGGAGACTTCAGAAGTACTAGATTTGTCTTTAATCATCTGCACCAATAACATTCCTTCTACTGATAGATGTGTCAGTGTTGCAACAGAGGTGTCAGTAGTAAAGTCAAAGCTGCTGATGATTTACCTATCAGCTGCAACTTTGGACTTCAGTAGATAAGGCTATCTGTAACATAGTTGTTCATCAGCAGGAGAACATAACTATCCGCAACAATTACCTCATCCGCAACAACTTGTAAGTCAGCAACAAAATTGTGGAGTCCACAACAATTGTGCTTAGAGAATTTTGTAGCCATCGGTCTTTATCTCTACAAACTCCCCCTAGAATAATGATACCAAAACTCTCTTACTGCCTTTGTTGCTGAAGCTTATGTATGTGTGCAACAATCCTTGCTGTCTCATAGCCTCTTGGGTCCTTGCTTGGATTGTCAAGAGGAAGTTCAGATAGAGACTTGATGTCCCTACTTAGCATGTTGAAGATGGCCTTTCTTGAACATCTCATTTTCTGTCCTCTGACATCTATCAAAGTGTATTCATCATTTATAGCATTATAGGACCAACTAACGAATGGAAAGTGGGATTAGAGAGGTTTGGCATCAATGACAACATCTTTGCTAGGGTTGAAGTGATGTTTGATCACTAGCAACAGAAGTCTCCCACTTTCACTCTCAGGCTCATGAGCTTCACCCAACTCCAACATTCTTTGAAGACCAGAATCTGGAAGCTGCATCACCTCATCAACAGATTGGTATACTGATCTTTTTTACTTCTGTCCTCCCCCTGAATACTTCAAACCAATGGTCTTGATTGCTATAAAACCATACTACAATTTCTCTTGAGTCTTCCAGTGTGGTAGTTGTTTTGGTTTTCTTCTTGGGAGGCTGTTGATGAGGGGGAGCTGGGTGAGAGGATTTGGACTCTTTGGGTGGAGAGGAGGGAGGTCTAGGAGGGAGAGAGGAAGGTTGTTGGACAGAAAGAGGAGAGGATGAGGGAGAAGGCTTGGGTTTCTTTGGTTTTCTATCTTTTGTTTGAGTATCTACCCTTCGTTTTGAACCTATCTTCCTCAATCTCTCCTCCTCTTCCTTCTTTACTTTGATATAGAGGGCTTGCAGGTTCATGAAACTCATGGGACCCAACCTCTTTCCACTTTCACCTCTAGCCTTTAGGAAGTCCATCATGACCTTCCTTTCTTCATAGGATCTAACATTGAAGGCAATGGCTTTTCTGGCTTTTTGTCCGGCCTTTTCTTCTTCCTCTGCCCTCTTCTTGTTTGCCAATGGACCTTGTTGTCCCATGAAGGCTCTGTATATTTCTTTATTTGATAATTTCTCAAGGTAGTCTGCATTCTCACCTTGAGAAATCAGAGCCTCTGTCCATTCCTTTCTCATTTCTTTTGCAAGTTCAAAATCAGTGATTCTAAACTTGGCTTCTTCTCTTCTCTTTCTCTCTATCTCTTCATCTTCTTTATTTAAATGTTCCTGCAGCTGGAGAGCTAAGGCTTCATCTTCTTTTATTTGTGAAGTTGTAGGAACTTTAACTTTTGTTCTATCCAGTAGCATGCAACTAGATTTGTTGTTCTCTGAGGAGCACAACAGCCTTTCTTTCTTGAGTCTTTTTAAGCTCAGCCATCTTCTCCTCTTCCCTTTCTCTTCTTCTTCTCTCCTTTTCTTTCTTTTCTTCTGCTATCTTTTTTTCTTCTTCCTCAGTCATAATTCCCTTTCCTTTGTCTTTATTGGATGCCTCAGCTTTAGCTTCATGGATCACAGCAACAGATGTGGGGGATGCTGTTGAGATCTCAGCTTCAGCTTCATTGGCAATTTGATGAATGGACAAAGGGGGGACAACTTCTTCATCTTCACTGTTTTCCCACTCCAGTCCAGTTACTTCCTTCCAATCTGCCATGACCTTCGGTCTTTCTCTTCTTTTGGATTCTTCTTCTGTGTTCAGGATGACAGTTGGAGAAGAGGGAAGGGACAAATCAGAGTCAAATTCATCCATTGGAATCAATCCCTTATTTTCTAAAAAGTTTTTGATAATCAGGATCATTTCTTGACTTTTTATTGAGTTGATATTGCAGATATGTGACCCGAGTTCAAATACTTTATGAAGGAAGTCTAAGTTGAGGAGTAGGATTTCTTAAATGTGGTTGATAATAAATGATGATCCAGCACATAAAAAGAATTGGAACCCTGAAGGCTCAATGCTCGACCATCCATGAACTTCCAAACCCCTGAAAACTTCATTATACAAATATCTTCCCAGACAAAAGACTTGTTCTTCATTCAAAGCCCTGCTCTTTATCAATTGAAGTCTTTGATGTCTTTCTTCAGCTGCTCGTGAGGACTCTGCTTCTTCATCCTCAACCTTGTTGTATGCCACTTTCTTAGCAAGCTTAAGAAAGGCTTTAAATATGGGCATGTTGTCTTCACATATGTCATGGAAGCGCTCAATGGCAAGCATAGCAGATATGTCATCAGATGTGTTGATGCAATCAGTCAAATGCAGAGATAGGGTGTCAAATAAGTTCAATTTTTTCCACCTAAGCTCTTGTACACCAGCAAACTCCCACCCAATCTAGAATCTTTCCAATCGACCATCATATCCCCAAGACAAAATGGAGTCAAACTCCAGATTGTGTGCAGTTAGTGGAAAATGGGGGGATATGATCTGTCTTGAGATAGCAGCAGCAGCTGGAAGTATAGTAACTGAGAGAGGCATTTCTTCATCTTTGCTTTCACTCTCCATCTTCTCCGGGAACACCTCATCAACATCCCTGACCACTAACTTCCAGTCCTCAGAGATCTCTTCCTCTTCATATCCTAAGGCTGGCATGTAACATTTCTGGTTTTATTTCTTTATTTTCAATTCAATTTAAACATTTCAAATCCAATTCTAGTGCAACGTTTAAATTCAGTGTGCAAGCAACTTAACCCTAGTTATCAATATGAATCCACATTTATTCTATAATCCCTATATATATATATATATATTTACATAAATAATTAGTCATATACCTGTATATATACATTAATGCATCACACAAATACACTCATACACCCAATTTACGAATGGTTGTACATTTGAATGAAACCTTAACCATTTAAACCTTCAATTTGGACCTTTGAACAAGTTTGACCCCCCACATGATCCAGTTGACTTTCAAAAAGTCAAAGAAGCCAAATCCTAGACAATCCAGGGCTGTCGTCGGCCGAATTCACGATTTACTGGGCTCCTCATGATCACACAAGCAATAATCGAGCAAACCCAAGCCTATACGACAAGCCAATTCAACTGATTAAGCGGCAAATTCAAAATTCAAACGAGTTTGACTTAAGATAGTCAAACCCGTATCAATCTCCACTCAATTCAAAGAATTAACGCGTTGTAATCCCGATATTCACTCCTCAATCAATTATCGCGTGTACCTAGACTTTATCTGGACTCAATTCGATCCCGAATCACTGAATTAACACGTGATTGACCGTCCACATCGTTTGCGGTCAAAATTGAAATCAAATCAAACGATTTCGATGAAATTAATCCAATTAAAACACACCCCTACTCTCGTAATCAATCACTTAAACTTTTCCAACTCTCAATCGAAACCCATTACACCTCTGAATTCCTGTCGACCACCAAGAACAGTCGAGGCAAACTCGTAGCCGTCTGCATTCGTGCCGATACCAATCAGGTAATTCTCGATATCATCCGACTCGTCTTCGAGTCCTTATCAAAAGCCCCATATCCAATCGTAGGAACATAACTCATCAAACACGAATCAAATTAGGGTTCTTGTTTAGTGAATGTTATCCTGATTTGGGGGATTTGATCAATCTTATCTTCGCGTTTTAATAATTTAGTTTACGTATTAACTCAGCGAAACCACCTGGTCCGGCCGGCAAGTCACTGCGCCGCCGAACCAGGTGGCGTGGGTTCGAAACCCACAGCCCACTCACCGGTCGGCTCCTTTTTGTGCACGTCACAAGCCAAACCCGGCCCCCTGTTCCGGACTGGTTCTATACAAATCAAACCGGGTTTCTAACAAGTATCAGCCCTTTGGCCTAGTGGTTTACTCGCCCTACCCACACAACTCAGACCCGGATTCGAGTCCCGGCGGTCTGTTTATTTTTTTAAACACGTTTTAAGACTCCGAAAATGTTAAAAAAATTATTTTTATAAACCTTACACTTATTAGAACAGAATGAAAACAAGTTTTACAATTTTTGCATAAAAACCTCTATTTTTATAAATTAAATTGTTAATTACTCAATTTAAATTATATTATTTTTGAGTAATCCTTTTACCTAATGTATAAATCTTGTGACAAATTTTATAAATACATTATACAAATTTTTATAAAAATTTAAGTTATATATAGACTTTATATATTTAAAGAATACATGTCAATTTTTAAATAAATTTATTTATTTTAACATAACCATTTCAAACGATGAATAAATAAATAAATAAATGTATTTACTATTTATATAAATTACATTTACAAATACACTTAGAGTTTAAATTATATTTAAGATTAATTTTATGACCAAATATTTACACGTCTTTATAAGTAAATAAATAAAGTAAAATTATTTATTTAATTTATATTTAATATAAACTCGCACACTATTTTTTTATATATAACTAAATAAATGAATAACAATTATTTGATTTATTTAGTTATTTAACCCAAACCATAATTCAATTATTTTAGAAACTATTCGATTTAATATTACATTCTATACACCATCCTTATTTTCAAGTGCAAACCACAAACACCTACAACTCCAACCTTTTTTTTTTACACACATCAAGTTAAATCCTATAATTAGACTTAGACTATTGTACACACTAATTAATTCAATATACATTACACACTAGGTTAACGTGGTGAGTTCCAAGGACCACGTTGCTACCTAGTTTCACATACTAGCTACACCCCTGAATCAGGTGAGTATTACATAGCCCTTTTTTACTCTTTTACACTTTTGGGGTGAAACATGAACTCTATACACACAACTATTTACACTTACACAAACTACACAAAACACAAATCCTATTTACATTCATGTGTGCAAAAATTTGAGCTTTATGTTTGAGTGCTATACGTGTTAACTATTTGTGTGCAATTTCATGTGCAATCATTAACTAATAAGCCGACGGTTAACAATGATAGATCTATTGAGTCTGACAA
The DNA here is from genome assembly GCA_023525975.1 of Smallanthus sonchifolius. Classification (NCBI taxonomy): domain Eukaryota; kingdom Viridiplantae; phylum Streptophyta; class Magnoliopsida; order Asterales; family Asteraceae; genus Smallanthus; species Smallanthus sonchifolius. The sequence goes on from CM042043.1 coordinate 28,355,498, forward strand.
ACCCACCCAGATTGGGGTGATTGTTACCGACAACACAATTTGCATGCTAGTTACAAAGGTTTGATTGTACTTTAGTTACACATTAGTTGCTCCCCATAAATGACTTATTTATTCATGATATGTAAGGATTTGATCTTTCACATTTATATACTATCTATGTACAAACCTGTGTATGCTCACCAACTTTTTAGTTGACATTATTTTATTCATGTTTCAGGTGATAATGTGTGAGTTTGATCAAGACATGCTACACATAGGGCTTGGACTTAGATGAAAATTTAAATAAAGAATATTATGCATTTCTTTTACGTATCTGTTCGAATTTGATTTTATTTGGTTTGTGTTGAAACTATGCAATGAATTTGAGTGATTAATATATTTCAATTTAGTCAACCTTGTGCTCATGAACACTCTACATGTCCCGCCCCGACGTATTCCGCTGTCGGTTGGGGTGTGACAGATTGGTATCAGAGCCTTGGTTATAGGGAACTAGGTTATTAGACACCTTTGACCTAGACTATAACTTTAGGACACCCATTATGCCATGCTGCATGATTATGTGTTATGTGCTATATGCTATGTGTTACATGCTTACTATGTTAATTAGTATTTCATTTTATGCCGTACATGTAAAAAAAATTTATGACTTATTAAACTATACTTAAATAATAAATTAAATAAACAATAACCCTACCCATACCCTAAGCCTCATAACCTTCTTACCTGCTTCTTTGTCATCACCATCATAGCATGTGGAAACTTCATGGACCTAAATCTATAAAATTGCTTTATTTCTTCGTTAAGGTTTTAAACTTTGTTAATTATTAGAGGACACGTGCAATCTGGAAGGGTGACACCTGTATTCTGGGTTTTCTGTCTAGGAAAGCATTTCGTATAAATCCTAATCAACCGAGGGACCCGTATGCTTTCCTGGGAATTCCCGGGATGAGTGTTTACTTATAGGCTAAAGCACGTCTCCTTGAAAGTTATATAAGTTTAATTAACCTTAATGTGTCATAGTATTCAAGTGATTATGTCACTATTTGAGTACGATCCAAACTATGATTAACCATTTTATTTATTATCTTATCCTTTTAAATCCAAGCAACTCTCACAAGTTCTTATATATTTTTTTTCTTGTCTTGTGAAAATCGGTAGAATGCCTCCCCGTCGTGCTGCCGTGACCAACAACAACACCGACATTGCTGCTATCCTTGCACAACTTGTAACTCAACTCACCCAAGCTAATGGAGCCACCAATGTTAACCATGGAACTAATGGTGGTGGTGGTGCCAACCCACCACAATGCACCTTCAAACACTTCAATTCATGCAACCCTCTTAAGTTCTATGGTACCGAGGGAGCCACAGGACTCCTTCAATGGTTCGAAAGCATTGAGGGAACCTTCCTCAATAGTGACTGCCCCGATAACCTCCGTGTTCGTCATGCCACAAGTGTCTTTCAAAAACGGGCACTCACGTGGTGGAATGGGGAAAAGAGGACTAGAGGCATGGAAACAGCAATGGCCTTACCGTGGGATGAGGTTAAAAGACTAATGACCGAAGAGTTCTGTCCTCGGAATGAGGTGAAAAAGCTGGAAGCTGAGTTTTGGGATCTTACCCAAGACAGTGGTGAAAGTTTGGCTTATACAACCCGGTTCCATGAGCTGAGTCTCCTTGTGCCCCATATGGTTACACCGTTATCCCGCTGCATTGAGAAGTACATTGGTGGATTGCCTAGGCAGATTCAGGATACCGTCTTAGGGAGAAATCCCGCAACACTCGAAGATGCTATCCGACTATCTGCTACTTTAACCGAAAACCATGTGAAAGCAGGGACTCTTACTAGAAAAGGCACCAAGAAAGTTCCCGACACCACAACCCCCCTACAGACAACAAAGAAGCCAAAACTGAACTGTACGACAATAATAAGAAGATAAAGGCTAAGAATTATGTTGTGGTCACTCCTACTACCCCTGTTAATCAAGTTGCCCCCATGGCTCAAGCACCAGTCAAGAAGCCATATGTTGGGGTCTACCCACTCTGTGCAACCTGTAATTATCACCACCTCCAGAACATCCCCTGCCGCCTTTGCACCCACTGTGGAAAATATGGCCATACGGTCAACGTTTGTAGAGCCAAGGCACTTACAGGTCAAGTCAACCCACCAGCTCGAACCAACCAGCAAGTGGCTAATCAAGGTGTCCCCGCTATTGCAAATGGACGCGCTTGCTATGAGTGTGGCAACCCGAATCATTTTCTTGATCAGTGCCGAAGCTTATCAATGCTAGGCAAGGCAGAGCTCGTGGGCGTGCTTTCAACATAAACGCCAATGAAGCTCAGGCCAACAATGATGTGGTCAACGGTACGTTCCTTGTTAATAGTCAATAAGCCTCCATTTTATTTGATACCGGTGCAGATAAGAGTTTTGTGTCACTTAACTTTGAACCCTTACTTGCTAAAACACGATCCAAATTAGAGAAAACCTTCACCGTAGAAGTAGCAAATGGTGACTCTCTTACAATTGACTCCATTATCCATGATTGCACACTAGAACTCAATGATCATACATTTCCAATCAACCTTGTACCAATGCCACTGGGAAGTTTTGACATCATCATAGGCATGGATTGGCTGGCGAATCACCATGCCGAAGTCATCTGTTTTGAGAAGTACATCCGAATACCTTTACCGTCGGGAGAAACACTAAGAGTCTTTGGTGAAAAGCCTTGCAAAGGACTCAAGCTAATGTCATGCACTACTGCTCAAAAGTACTTACGAAAGAAGTACGTGGCTTTCTTAGCCCATGTTGTTCAAAAGGATGTCAAAGAGAAGAGTATTCAAGACATCCCCATCATCTGGGATTTTCCCGAAGTATTCCCCGAAGATCTATCTGGCCTTCCACCCGTCCGACAAGTAGAATTTCGCATTGATCTTGTGCCCGGATCTAACCCCGTGGCTAGAGCTGCATATCTTCTTGCACCTTCCGAAATGTAAGAACTTGCAAGCCAACTCCAAGAGCTCTCCTACAAGGGCTTCATCCGTCCAAGTCATTCACCATGGGGTGCACCTGTCTTATTCGTCAAGAAGAAGGGTGGATCATTCCGCATGTGTATTGACTACCGAGAACTCAACAAGCTTACCATCAAGAACTGTTATCCATTGCCTAGAATTGATGACCTCTTTGATCAACTTCAAGGCTCTACTTGTTTCTCAAAGATTGATCTTCGATCTGGTTATCATCAACTCCGTGTGCAAGAGGAAGATATTCCAAAGACTGCCTTCCGAACAAGATATGGCCACTACGAGTTCATGGTTATGCCTTTTGGGTTAACCAATGCACCCGCGATTTTCATGGACCTCATGAATCGTGTGTGCAAACTGTATCTTGACAAATTTGTGATCGTCTTCATTGACGATATCTTAATCTACTCCAAGACTAAGGCCGATCATGAGCAACACCTTAGGTTGGTTTTGGATCTCTTGAGGAAAGAGCAGCTATATGCCAAGTTCTCCAAATGTGAATTTTGGCTAAAGGAGGTTCAATTCCTAGGTCATATCGTTAATGAAAAGGGAATCCATGTTGACCCTGCTAAGATCAAAGCTGTTAAGAATTAGAATGCCCCTAAGACCCCCACTGAAGTTCGTTCATTTCTTGGTCTTGCGGGATATTATCGTCGGTTCATCTCAAATTTCTCTAAGATTGCTGTCCCCCTCACCGCTTTGACACACAAGGGTAAACCTTATGAATGGGGACCAAAGAAAGAAGAAGCTTTCCAAACTCTCAAACAAAAGTTGTGCAATGCTCCTATACTGACTCTCCTGAGGGGAATGATGATCTAGTTATCTACTGTGGTCTTGGTTGTGTTCTCATGCAACGAGGCAAGGTGATCGCTTATGCATCAAGGCAACTTAAGATCCATGAGAAGAATTATATGACGCACGATCTCGAGTTGGGTGCGGTCGTATTCGCATTGAAGATTTGGAGACATTACATTTATGGCACCAAATGTGTGGTGTTCACCGATCACAAGAGTCTCCAACATATCTTCAACCAAAAAGAACTCAATATGAGGTAACGACGTTGGGTTGAACTCCTTAACGACTATGACTGCGAGATTTGTTACCACCCTGGTAAAGCGAATGTTGTAGCTGATGCTTTGAGTCGTAAGGATCATATCCTGCTTCATTGTGCCCGAATTCAAACCGACATTCAAAATCGTATCCTAGAAGCTCAACACGTCTCGGTCACCGAGGGTAACATGTATAAGGAAATGTTGTGTGGTGTTGAACTTCAGCTTGAATCTAAACCCAATGGCTTACTCTATTACCTGAACCACATTTGGGTTCCCGATCGCGATGATCTCCGTACATTTCTTATGAACGAGGCTCACAAGACTCGTTATTCCATTCATCCTGGTGCGGATAAAATGTACCAAGACCTTCGCCCACAATATTGGTGGCCCGGTATGAAGAAAGACATTGCTCTCTATGTTGCCAAATGCCTAACTTGCTCCAAAGTCAAAGCCGAGCACCAACGTCCTTCTGGTTTACTCGAACAACCGGAAATCCCCGTATGGAAATGGGAAAATTTAGCTATGGACTTCATTACCAAACTCCCTCGCACCTCGAGTGGTTATGATAGCATCTGGGTGATTATTGACCGCCTCACCAAATCTGCTCATTTCTTGCCTATCCGTGTGTTGATGCACTTTCCGGTGACAACACTCTGGATAGAGTCTTAGTTTTGTATGTCTAATGTCTGTATTTTGTCTTTGTATGTTAGAGTCATTATGTAAAAGTTTATCGAGTTGTATTTACTTTTACTTAATGTTTTGTTGATTTCTTCTAAGTGTTTTGCGCACTTGTATGTGCGCAGGAGAATGCTCCTGCGTACTTAGTAAGTACGCAGGAATACCTATGCGTACTTGTTAAGTACGCAGGAGTAATTGGTCCTGCGCACTTGCTAAGTGCGCAGGCATCAGGTCAGTATAAATAGGATAGGTTCACAGAAGCTAAGTACGCAGAACCATTTGTTCATACGAACTCAGTTTTGCTAAGTACGCAGCTTGTATTCTCTCTGTAACCGTCGAGTGTTTATAATACAAAGAACGATTATTGTGACTCTTGTGTTCGGTTTACTTTGTTCAGTTAGACTCTCCACTTAGTCACGGGTATTCCGCACCCAGTCCGACTAGTAGACCACTTGCATGTGACGATCCACCACACCCGAGGGACCTACAAGTGGTATCAGAGCATTGCTCTTGAATTCGAGTGTTGTAAGTGAGTTTGGAGACGTTTTTACTGAGTTTTACAAGCAAAGAGAGGTTATTTTGTTGATTTTTTGTGATAAAAAAGGGGTAGCTCTTGAGCACTTTTTTAGAAGCAAAAATCTCTCAAAAACCGATTTTTGTTGTGTATTTGTGTGTTCTGAGCATCATAGGTTGGTTAGAAACTTGTTTCTGACCCTTTGGTTCAATTGCATTGATCATCAGACCATTTTTTACCAGCTCCGGCGAGTTTCAGGTCACCGGAAAAGTTTGGTGAGAGTTGCTGAAAAGGTGTCCTGCGTACTTACCATTTTTGGCAAAAAGTACAGTTTTCTGCGAACTTGCTAAATACGCAAGAGTTATCTCCTGCGTACTTACAAGTGCGCAAGACTGAACTGCGAACTTAAGACTTATCATGCGTACTTAACAATTTACTCCTGCGTACTTACAAGTACGCAAGGGCAAATATTAAATACGCAAGACCATTCATAAGTGCGCAAGGCCAATACTAAGTGCTCAATAGCTACTGACTTTTCTGATTTTTGACCAAGTGTTCACCATGTCAAATCTTCAGAACCTTAGTAGTATGTTAAATTATGATAATGAAATCAGTACTCCACAGAAACCTCCCAAGTTGCTCAATGTAAACGATTATTCTAATTGGAAAGTCCGTTTTGAGCACTATATTTCATACACCGATTCATCGTTATGGATACCTATTCTTGAGGGATATAAGCATCCCACCCACTTGTATCTTGATGAAAACGTACCTAAGCCTATCTCTAAGCTGGATGCAGAAGAAAAGAAAAATTATGATCGAGAGAAGAAGGCATTGGGTTCAATCACTATGTCATTAACTCGGGATTTGTTTCACAGTTTCCGAGGATATGAATCTTCTAAGGACCTTTGGAAAGCTTTACAGAAAAGATTCGAAGGAAATAGTGACATCAAGAAAAGCAAGAGGGATCTGCTCCGGAAGCAATACGAGTGCTTCAGATTTATAGAAAATGAATCTTTAGATGATCTTATCTCTAGATTCTATCACCTACAAACGGAGTTGAAATCGTTTGAGCTTAAATATCCAGAAGAGGAAATGGTGGAAAAGTTTTTGGATGCTCTGCCACCGTGATATGAGATGTATACAACCCTGATGAGGGAAAGTTCAAAGTTCTACGAGATGACAGTAGATGAGGCAGTCGGTAAGATTCAGGCTCATAACATGAATCTTATAAAAAGGGAGAATTCTGGAAGACCTCAGATACAGGACCCTTCCATGTATCACGGGACGACTTCCACTTCAATGTCTTCCGGCTCTGGGATTGCACTCTTTACTGGGAAATCCATTGAAGAAGACCACTCTAATGGTTGTGGTGGTTATGCATGTTATGCATCAGGATCAGGGTTTGGATCTCATCAACAAAACTCAAAGACTCCTCAGATTACGTGCTCAGCCAACCAGCCAGCTATTGCCAAGATAGCTGAAGATCATGTAGCACTATTCTCATCTTGCATGCTGGCATATGAGAATTTCATTGGTGGAAAGCTAACGGATCCTGAGACTATTGAAGAGGACTTCAATCAAGTGGATCCTGATGATATTGAAGACATGGATATTCAGTGGAATATGGCCATGTTACTGAGGAGGGCCAAGCGTTTCCTGAACAGAACAGGAAGAAAGTATATTGGCGGGCATTCGAATGCCAAGGTTGGATTTGACAAATCCAAGGCCAAGTGCTACAAGTGTCAAAACTATGGACACTTTGCTCGTGAATGTCAAAAGGACAGAGCACCGGCCTCTGGTTTTACCAGACCTAGCCAGGGAAACAGCCATGGCCAAAACAACCAAAGCCACCACAATCATACCCAAAGTAATCAGTCCAATGCACTGGTCGCACAGAATGACGAAAATTTTGATTGGGGTGTGCATCTAGAAGACTCCATCATTGCTCAAGCACAGGTTGGTCTCATGGCAGAAATCATGGAGCTGATGGAGGCCGAGAGGAAGGAAGCTGAAGAAGAGGAATCTTCTGAATCTGAAGAAGAGGAAGCTTCTGTAGCTGATGAAAAGGAGTCTACCACTGCTGTCGCTCTCATGGCAATTGGAGAAGGACAAAGTTCATCATCTGAGGTAGATTCTAACCATTTCTCTGTTATTTCTTGTTCTAAATGTCTAGGGCTAAAAAATGAAATTTCTGATCTCCAAGACATAATCGAACCCCTAAAGTTGGCAGCTAAAAACTACAAAACGAATGAATCACGTTTTAAAGAATCAGTTGAAATGCTACAAAAAGAAAAACAAGACTATTCTTTAAAAATAAGCGACCAACAGGTTCATTTGGACATTGCGTATAGGGCTTTGGAAAAGAAGAACAATGAAATTAACAAACTGCAAAATGAGATCTTGCAGCTCAAATGCACTAACGAGAAATTGAAAAACTCTCGCTTCGTGGTGGAACACTACGAATCCTTGGTGAGAAAAATGAATGGCCTAGGACTTGGTACCAATGCCATTCCTCCACCAATAAGTGGGCAGTTTGTTAATAGCTTGATAGACATTGATCTCACTTGTCTAGATGAGCCCTCTGATAAGGATGATTCCCCTAAAAAGGATGAATCCTCAAGTAAGGCTAACTCCACATCTAGTGAGGAGTATGTTACTGCTTCTGAGGATGGGTCGGTTAACACTTGCCCTGAAGGAGTAGTTTCTGAGGAGTTGTTGACTGAACAGAAAGTCCAGAAAAACATTATCACTAATGGTGATAATTGCATTTTAACTGAACCTGATATCATTGAAACAAATGATAAACTTAAGGGAATGCTTTACGGGGGTTTTAAAAATATTAACCAAGCTAAGAAAGAGGCTTTTTCATCTCATTATGGGCTGGGTTACAAAGAGAATTTGCAAAAGTATTATACCCCCAAACATCAAACTGTAAAAGTTCAAACTTCTGTTCATAAACCAACTCCTCCTTCTCACAATGGTGAGTTTTCTAAGGCCAGAACTAAAGAGCCTTACATGAGAACTTATGTTGACAAGAGGAATTGCTTTCACTGTGGCTTGGTTGGTCACATTGTTGTGAACTGTCCTTCTAAGAACCCAGGGAAACGACATGTTTTTTCACGACCAGCTGTTATCCCTAAGTCGCCAGTAGTGAAAGCTCCTATCAGACCAAAGCAAAATGTGGTGAAGCCACCAGTGCAACCGATAGCTAAGCCAAAGATCAAATCTGAGGCCAATCCATCTTTTGTAAGAAAGGTAAAGCAACCTGCTGTACCTCGTGTGTCTACATCTAGTAGTACACGCACTGGTGAGAAACCTGTGGCTAGACTCTCTAAGCCACAGAGAAGAAGAAGGAATAAGAGGTTGAAAAAGCTGGAACAGCTGACTAAAGCTCAATCAGGTGAAGCTTCCACAAGTTCACCGGCTGTGATTGAACCAAAGTCTCCTGTTCTGGTTAAGATTCAAAAGAGATCCTGGAACAAGAAAGTTAAAAATTCTGAATCTCCTGTTCCCAATTCCTCCAAAGATTCACCAACTTTGGACAGTCATCATGACTGTGAGTTGAAAGAAGTAGTTTATTTTGAGAAGGATGGACGACCCAAGACCACAATGGCTTGGGTCTCCAAATCTAACTAATTCTTTTGTTACTCGTGCAGGGACGTCCGAAGGGTACTATCTCTAACCGCTGGTATGTAGATAGTGGATGCTCCCGGCACATGACAGGAAACATGGCCTTGCTTCAAGACGTTAAACCATTTAGAGGCGGCTATGTGGCCTTTGCCGGAGAAAAAGGCGGCAGTATCACGTGTCAAGGCGTGGTTTCGAACGGTTGTGTTAGCTTTGACAATGTCAACTTCTGCGAGCAGCTAAGCATAACCTGTTGAGTGTCTCACAAATGTGTGACAAGGAGTACTCAGTGATGTTTGACAAGTCAGAATGTCTGATTCTCAAACCCGGTTTCAAAGTTCCTGATGACTGGATTCTGATGAGAGCACCAAGAACAAACGACACTTATCAGATTGATATGAGCGTGGCAAAAACCACCTCATCAGTTGCTACTTGTTTGCTTACAAAAGCGACAGAGCTTGACTCCATCTTGTGGCATAGGAAACTCGGACATATTTCTTATCGTAAAATGAATCATCTTGTCCGAAACGGTTTGGTAACCGGGGTTCCTAAGCTGAGATTTACCGTTGCAGATGACTGTATGCCTTGTAAAAAGGGCAAACAGCAACAGAAGTCTCACAAGCCCAAGCTCCAAAACTCTATTGATACCCCTTTGGAGCTATTACACATGGATCTGTTTGGCCCCATAAGTATCAGGAGTATTGGAGGTAAGTCGTTCTGTCTAGTAGTAACTGATGATTTCTCACGTTTTTCTTGGGTGCATTTCTTAGGTACTAAAGACGAGACTGCTGATATTCTTCAATATTTGATTCTGATCTTGGAATCTCTTTGCAAGCTGAAAGTTAGAAGAATTAGGAGTGACAACGGAACTGAGCTCAAGAATAATTTGATTCTGTCTCAAGAAAGGGATCCGTCACGAATTCAGCGCGCCGTACATGCCTTAGCAGAATGGAGTTGCTGAACGGAAGAACAAAACACTGATTGAGACTGCAAGGACTATGCTGTCGGATGCAAAGCTTCCTGTCACTTTCTGGGCAGAAGCTGTTAATACAGCTTGTCACGTCTTAAACAGAGTTTTGGTGGTGAAAAGACACAACAAGACTTGTTATGAGTTGATCAACAATCGACTTCCCAATCTTGATTACCTAGTTCCTTTTGGTAGTCCTTGTTCCTTGTTGCTACAGTATAAAGACCGTCAATCTAAATTTCATGCGAAAGCGGTGGAAGGCATCTTCTTAGGATATGTTGCCAATTCGCCCTACAAGAGAGTGTACAACATAGGAACTCGTACTGTCGAGGAATGGTTCGAAGTGGATTGTAGTAAACACAGCATTCCACCAGAACCAAAAGGTCCAGCTTGGGGTTTTGATTATGATGCGCTATTCAAGTCTTTCAATCTTCCTGAGCTATCTGCAGAAGACGCGGAAAATGTTTATAATCTATTGAATGGCGGCAGTTTTTCTACTCGTGCTACTGTACCAATTATAACTCCTGATTCCAATGCTGCATCTGCATCTGGAACTCATGACAGTGATAACAGTGAAAGTGTTCATGTTGTTGGAAATGACGCTCAAGCCAATCCTAACACAACTGTAGGAAATGAAGCTCCAGCTGATCCAATTAACATTGAATCTTCTTCTACTGAAACACAGGAAATGGGGGAGTTGAGCACAAATCTAGATCCAGAAATTCAAGAACCAATTGTACCGGAGACGAGAGTGCATAGGAATCATCCAATCGACAACATTATTGGTGATCCTTATGCCGGTGTTCAGACTCGTCATAGAACCATCACTGAGAACACCAGTCTTTACACAGAGATATTTGACACTGGTGTCATGGAAACATGTCTGCATGCTGCATTCGTGTCCCAGATAGAGCCGAAGAATGTGAAGGAGGCTCTCACTGACAACTGCTGGATTGAGGCGATGCAAGATGAATTGTCCCAATTCCAAAAGTTGCATGTATGGGATTTGGTTGACTTGCCAAAAGGCTTTCAGCCAATTGGAACCAGATGGGTGTTCAAATGCAAGACGGATGATCGTCATGTAGTTGTGAAGAACAAGGCAAGATTGGTTGTTCAGGGTTTTTATCAACAAGAGGGGTTGGATTACACAGAAGTATATGCCCCAGTTGCTAGAATTGAGGCCATTCGACTGTTCTTGGCTTATGCCACATATGTCGGCTTCAAGGTCTACCAACTTGATGTGAAGAGTGCTTTCCTTTATGGTAAAGTTCATGAAGAAGTCTATGTCACTCAACCTCCCGGTTTTGAAGATCCGCATAATATCAATAAAGTGTACAAGCTCGACAAAGCACTTTATGGTCTTCATCAAGCACCGAGGGCATGGTATGAGACACTATCAAAGCATTTACAGTCTAATGGTTTCGACCGTGGGTAGATTGACTCGACTCTCTTCATAAGGAAAGCAGAAGGTGACATTCTTCCTGTGCAAGTATATGTCGACGACATCATTTTTGGGTCGACCAATGAAGGGATGTGTAGGGATTTCGAAAAGGTGATGAAGTCCAAGTTTGAAATGAGCAATATGGGTGAACTGTCGTTCTTCCTGGGTCTGCAAGTCAGTCAAAGAGAGGATGGCATTTATCTACATCAAACTAAGTACGTGCAGGACATCTTATCAAAATACAAGATGAGTGATAGCACTACTTATGGCACACCAATCCCAGTCAATCATGGTTTGCATCCTGACAAAGATGGGAAGGATGTAGACAGCAGGTTGTACCGTGGGATGATCGGATCACTTATGTATCTCACAGCTTCAAGACCCGATATTATGTTTGCTGTATGCTTGTGCTCAAGGTTTCAGTCTCAACCGAAGGAGTCACATATGATAGCCGTGAAGAGGATTTTCAGATACCTGAAAGGGAAACCCCGATTAGGTCTTTGGTACTCTAAGCAGCAGTCATTCGACTTCAAAGCCTACACTGATTCAGATTATGGTGGTTGTAACCTTGACAGAAAGTCAACTTCTGGCGGATGTCAATTCTTGGGAGACAGACTGGTCTCCTGGCAGTGCAAGAAGCAGTCATCTGTTTCTGTCTCAACTTGTGAAGCAGAATACATTGCTGCAGCTAGCGGTTGTTCTCAGATATTATGGATTCAGCAGCAATTGCGAGACTACGGCTTGAACTTCACTGTAACTCCTTTATTCATTGACAACAATGCCACCATGTCCATCACAAATAACCCGGTGAAACATTCCAAAACTAAGCATATTGAAATTCGCCATCATTTCATCCGTGATTGTGCTGAAAAGCACTTAATTGAACTTGTAAAGGTTCACACGGATGACAATCTTGCTGACCTTTTCACTAAGGCATTTGATCGGTCCCGTTTTGAGCATCTTGTCAACTTGATAGGAATGTTCAATCCTGAGTAAAAAAAATTAATTTTCTTAAATCAATTCAATTCATGGAAGTTAAATTTTATTTCTTTTAAATTTTCTGTATAGTTCTCTTAGTTTAAAATATTTTACAAAAAAAAAAAAAATAAAATAAAAAAAATAAAAAAATGGAGAAAATTTCAAAAGAATCACTTGAGAAACGAGGAAATGATAGTACATCTGAAATGATCTAACCATCATAGATTGCTCATATGGGAAATGATTGCGTCATGTTTACTTAATTGTTTTAAATTATTATGTTTTTAATCTGTTTATTTACAAGTAATTTGAATTGTCAGTAGGCTGTATGCGTCTTTGAATCACTAGTAATGTGGAAACTAAATCTAAATTACAACTGTGATTTGAACCCATGTTTGCTAGTGTGTGTGTGTAAAAGAATAGAAAAGATCATTATCAGATAAAGGATGTTAGATTTTGACAATAATTTTCTTTTGAGATCAGTTTCGGGTTATATTGTTAGCACAATTAATGCGGTTCATCTCACTGCCCATACTCACAAGTATGCAAGGAGAGATTGAATCAAGACATGTCTCTACATCAACCGTTGAGCATGTATTCACCCTTGAATCATTCCTGGTTCATTGAAATCAAATCCAGATAAAAGTTGGATCCCATTACCTTATAATCAAACATCATATTCATTATCCCGAATCATCATACCGATATTCAAAGAAGAAAATCACATGAAACCAAGAAAATTGAATCACTCAATTCTGAATCTTATGATTTCTGATAATCCTTATGGATTCTGCTTGATTTTACTGTGCTAATTGATGTAACTTCATTCTGAAAATTAAGAATATCATTGGAAAAATCTTAGATGCCTTGAGATAGTGCAAAATATCATAGCATTTATGTGGGGTACACGTTGTATATTTTATAATTAATACCTTAATACACAAGAACATGATACAAAGATGCGTAGAGTTTCAAATCTTATAATATTGTCAACTTGAATTACTTGTTTATGTGCTTATTACGTATGAATAAAGAGTAATACATGACATGATCCCATATTCTTTGATGTTTATATTGTATCGTTTTTGCTATAAGTTAGCCTGATATGATCCTCTGCTCGTGTCTTTGATCAAAAATAGCTTGTGTGAATACTTGTACATATCTATTTTGAAAAGAACAAAAAGATTTTTAAGTTTTTAAGTTTATGCATATTTCAAGTTTAAATCAGAAAAAGACCAAAAATATTTTATGTTTAATCTTCATGAATTGTATTTGAATCCTCGTGGTCGAATGTTTTTTATCTTGTTCGTTATTTGACTTAAATATCTTCATAAATTCTGAGTTGAAAAATTGCGCACTTAAGGTTTCTGCGCACTTGTCAAGTACGCACGAAGTAAGACTTGCGCACTTGGCAAGTACGCAAGAGTTAATTCCTGCGTACTTGTTAAGTACGCAAGAGTTAATTCGTGCGCACTTAGCAAGTACGCACGAACATTATCAGTGGGGTATAAGTTCAACACTTAGAAAAATTTTCAGGTTAAGCTTTCAAACCGAAATTTCCCCCCTGCAATTTTCTCTCAAAATCGAGTGTGTTCAAACCCGTTTTTCATCCCTTCCACATTATCATCTTCGTATTTCATCTCCTTGGTGAGATTTTAGACCGATTTCATCCGTAAATTCGTGAAATTTTGGACCGATTTGACCTAGAATATTTTAGGTTAATGTCGACAAATTTTGGGGTAATTTGGGGTTGTTTGGGTAACTTATTATGTGTAACAAGCGAATAGGAAGCTTTAATCGACTCCCTAATCATCTCTTGGTCCTCGATTGATCCGTCATTCTTATTTTAACCGACAGTGGGTCGGCGACGGGTCTCGGTCAAAAATTGAACGAGTGTAGTGTTGATAATGGTACCATAGGTTAGAATCCGTGATTCCGACCTAGTGGCGACCTAATCGACCCACATTTTGATCGAATTCAATTTCTGAATTTTTCTGTTAAGAGTTGTTCTTGCGCACTTAGCAAGTACGCAAGAAGTAATTCCTGCGTACTTGTTAAGTACGCAAGAGTAAAATCATGCGCACTTGCTAAGTGCGCAGGACCAACACTTAGAAACTTTTCTTAAGTCTGAAATTTTTTTTTCAAAGTGTAACTACTATTCTATATCATGTGAGTCTACTTCCATTGTTATTAATTGATCTAATTATGTTTTCTGTGTGTGTTTGCAGATAATGGCTCGTGCATTTACTGACGAATTCAATCTGTTGGCGCACACTGAACCAGAATGGAAAGGGGCAGCCTTACAATATAGAGAGATTGTGGACTTTCTGAACAGATCTAAAATAAGTTATGCAATCTCGGCTAATCCAACAGTCTCAAGACCTTACTTAGAGCAATTCTGGGAGACAGCAGAGCACGATTGCACGGTATCTCCAAATGTCATAAGGGCTACCGTTGACGGTCGTGCTATTGCCATCTCTGAGGATACAATAAAGAGAGTACTGCAGTTTGGAGACCTTCCCACCGACCCGACATCCTATCCAGATTACTACGTGGATGGGTGTTGGAGGCAGAGAATGGGATATGTCGGGGAAAGGGACTATGCTTCTTACAAGAAAATGTGGGTATTAGATCAATGGCGTTATTTTGCCCACATTATGATCATGTGCATCTCATCCAGGAAAGCAGGGAAAGATGCGATGGGTCATGACCTTGCAGCAGCCATGGTGGGCTTGTCTCTCAATCGGGGCTACAACTTCTCACGCTTTATTTTCAAAGCACTTAATGACCAGATAAATACAGCTGAGAGGTTTAGATTCCTTTTATACCCGAGGTTTGTGCAACTTTTGATCGATGATGCGTTGCCAAACCTGCGTGCTATCGGGGAGAGACTGCAAGTGAAAAGGGTGGCCAAGAGAGTCTTTGCACAGTTTCTAAAGCCAGGCAGTGTAGAACCTACCCCTGAGCATACTGAACTCTTCGGCCACCTGATTAATGAAGCATACGTCACTCCGGAGGACTGGAACTGGTATAGTCCCAACTCGGGACCAGAGATGAGTGATCACTCTGATGAAGAACAAGATGAAGAGAATGATGATGATGAAGGTAATGATGAAGGTAATGATGAAGGTGATGATGAAGGTGGTGTTGGTGGTGCTGAGGAATCCGATTCGGATGCTACAGAATCAGATTCTTCTGATTCTGATGACGCACCATCACAGGCACATCCGAGAAGGTCGGCACAGGTAACCCTGCCTGAGTCGTCTTCAAAAAGAAAACGACAAAGCTCGAGCAGCGAATATGAGCCGGCTTCCGACTCTGACGCTGCTCTACAAAGACGAAGGCGAGAGAAAGCCAACAAGAAAAGGGGCGATAGGCAAGAGGTTGCTATCCCCAGGGTTGAAGAGATTCCGATTGTGCAGCCAGTACAAGTTGAAGCTGCCCGTCCAGAGTCAGAATCTACCACACTAGCACGGCAACTGTTTAGTAGGAGGAGAAGGCCACTGGTACAAGCAGATGTGGCGGTCACAGAGGTGATTCCTGTGACGGTGACCCTCCCTACTCCAACCGTCCAGGTGACGGTGACTGCTCCACTTCTCACGGAGTCAGTCACCATCACCCCAACCATAACTCCCATCATTACATCCCCCATCCCAACACCCACCAAAGAGCCGTCAGGTCAACCCTTCAACTACGGTGATTTCTCACAGGGATTCGACTTTGACACAATCTTCTCTTCCCCCATCCACAACGCCGAAGCCTCATCATCTAGGCATCCGGATCCAAATGAAGCTAGGATCGATGTGCTAGAAACCCAAGTTGCTGGCTTGTTGAAGACTATTCAAAAGTCAAAAGAGGATTCTGATGCTCAACAAGCACAGATAAACTCTCTGGCGGATGAAGTTAAGATTCTGCGTAGCCAGAGAACGGGGACTGATGAACAGTTGAAGAATGTCTTGGCACAGAATGAACTGTTAATGAAGACTAAGGAAATGATTCTAGGCCACAGAACTTCACTTGAGCTGAGGATGGACTTGCAGAGAAAGGAGCACGCAGCGATGGTCAAATTAGTTGGTGAACTGACCGCGAAGCTAGGTGCTCAGTGGAGAAGGAGACAGAGAAAGAGAAAGAGAAAGACAAAGAAAAGAAATCCACCGGTGCCGAGTCTTGTCGTGCAGTCGATCTGACTAAGGATGATGATAAAGACAAGGATCCTGAAGTCGATCCTAGTGGAGGTGAGCACCTAGCTTTGGCGATTATGCCCATCTCTTCTGTTCCATTGGCTGAGGGGGAGTCTACTCAGCAAGAGGGTGGTGATACCTCAGGTGGTGGTGGCGGAGATATAGGGAAGTCAGCGGCTGACGTGCTGAAGGACTTATCTGATGATGAGATCCTTTAGTTAGAACCTGACTATTCCAAAGAGGCACAGATCGATGCTCTCCTTAATCTGGAAGAAGGAGAGATCGACTCTGGTGATGACTGGAACGATGATGATGATGTGATAATCGAGATTCCCAAGGGCGACGGGGAACTAGAGTACGAGTTAGAGGATGGTGAGATCTTTGAAATACCATCGCTCGAATCTCTGCTCGAAACAGACACAGGCTCAGTTGACATGGCAAGTAATGTTGAAGCTACAACTGAAGCCTCCCCAGTCGACCCTACACCTGTGGACCCTGAGGCACCAAAAGAGAAAGACATGCCTTCTGCATCTACAAAGGGTCCAGCTCCCGTGTGGCAAAAGACGTCTATCACAGACAAGCACGGAGCGACAGGTATGATCTTGGCTGTTAGGTTCGAGGAAGACAAGCAGTTGTTCGCCATCAAAAGATCTGGGGGGGTTCAATACTTGAAACCCACCAGTGAGGCGTTCAACTCTTTGCCCAAGTACGACCTAGTTAACCTTGCAAACCGCGACCAGCTGAATCATTCGAATCATGCAGTAGCAATGGGTTTGTGGAGTATACTACAGCGTGAAGCAAGATCGGGAAAGTATGAATATCTCAAGCCTCAGGTGCCCAGAAGAGTCAAGGATAAGCATGCAGTGCATCCTGTGACTAAGAAGCCGTTAAAGAGATTGGTATACAAGCCAGTGCGATGTGAAACTAAGATTCCCCTGAGCAAGTTACCTCAGGATATTCTTTGTGACATGTGGTACTGGTACGTTGATCCAAAAACGGGCGAGGCTGTGGTTATGGGTAAAGGTAAGTCAGATAGTGGAAACATAGTGCCAAAGGAAGTGATCAGGGTTTTTGATGAAGTCTGCTTCATCAATTTCTCTGTGAACGATCTGGAGATACTAGTAGACAAATTCTGCATCCACACTGACGAATGGACAAAGCTTCTCTCGGCCAAATACGACAAGTTAATCAAGTTCTGTCTTGATTACAAAAAGAAGATGGAAGTTAAGGAAGCAGTGCTGTGAAGACTGAAGATTGAAGACTGAAGACGATGAAGATCCCGAGCTGTTGTCAAGGGGGAGTTTGTTGATGCACTTTCCGGTGACAACACTCTGGATAGAGTCTTAGTTTTGTATGTCTAATGTCTGTATTTTGTCTTTGTATGTTAGAGTCATTATGTAAAAGTTTATCGAGTTGTATTTACTTTTACTTAATGTTTTGTTGATTTCTTCTAAGTGTTTTGCGCACTTGTATGTGCGCAGGAGAATGCTCCTGCGTACTTAGTAAGTACGCAGGAATACCTATGCGTACTTGTTAAGTACGCAGGAGTAATTGGTCCTGCGCACTTGCTAAGTGCGCAGGCATCAGGTCAGTATAAATAGGATAGGTTCACAGAAGCTAAGTACGCAGAACCATTTGTTCATACGAACTCAGTTTTGCTAAGTACGCAGCTTGTATTCTCTCTGTAACCGTCGAGTGTTTATAATACAAAGAACGATTATTGTGACTCTTGTGTTCGGTTTACTTTGTTCAGTTAGACTCTCCACCTAGTCACGGGTATTCCGCACCCGGTCCGACTAGTAGACCACTTGCATGCGACGATCCACCACACCCGAGGGACCTACACCGTGAAGACTATCGGGTTGAGAAACTGACCCGAATTTACATTGACGAAATTGTGAGTCGACATGGTGTTCCACTAAACATAATTTCCGATAGAGATGCTCGTTTTACCTCCCGTTTTTGGCAATCTCTCCAAACAGCTCTTGGTACACTATTGGATTTGAGCACGGCCTACAATCCTCAAACTGATGGTCAGACCGAGCGAACAATCCAAACTCTTGAAGATATGCTTAGAGCTTGTGTAATTGATTTTGGTGGTAATTGGGATTCACATCTATCCCTAATTGAGTTCTCTTACAATAATAGCTACCACACAAGTATCAACATGGCTCCATTTGAAGCTCTCTATGGTCGTAAGTGTCGTTCTCCTATCTGTTGGAATGAGATTGGTGAAGCACAAATCACCGGTCCCGAGTTAATCCAAGAAACATCCGACAAGATCATTCAAATCCGTGACAACATCCGAGTAGCGAGGAGTCGGCAAAAGAGCTATGCCGACAAACGACGAAAACCCTTAGAATTCCAAGTCGGTGACCTTGTTCTTCTAAAGGTGTCCCCATGGAAGGGTGTGATCCGTTTTGGAAAGAAAGGCAAGCTAGCACCTCGCTATGTGGGTCCATTCAAGATCCTTGAAAGGATTGGTAAAGTGGCCTACAAACTCGAGCTACCTCCATCACTTGGCAATGTGCATCCTACATTTCACGTATGCAATCTGAAGAAATGTCTTGCTGACGAAAACCTTCATATACCTCTTGACGATGTGCGCAATGATGACACGATGCACTTCGTTGAGAAACTGGTAGAGATTATGGACCGAGAGCTAAAACAACTCAAACGAAGCCGTATTCCTATTGTCAAAGTTCGTTGGGAATCTAAACGAGGCCCCAAGTTTACTTGGGAACAAGAAGACCAAATGAAACTCAAGTATCCACACCTCTTTGCTGATTCAGTCGCCTCAACTAGCTAAATTTCGGGACGAAATTCCCTCAACATGGGGATACTGTAACATTTCTGGTTTTATTTCTTTATTTTCAATTCAATGTAAAACATTTCAAATCCAATTCTAGTGCAACGTTTAAATTCAGTGTGCAAGCAACTTAACCCTAGTTATCAATATGAATCCACATTTATTCTATAATCCCTATATATATATATATATTTACATAAATAATTAGTTATATACATGTATATATACATTAATGCATCACACAAATACACTCATACACCGAATTTACGAATGGTTGTACATTTGAATGAAACCTTAACCATTTGAACCTTCAATTTGGACCTTTGAACAAGTTTGACCCCCCACATGATCCAGTTGACTTTCAAAAAGTCAAATAAGCCAATTCCTAGACAATCCAGGGCTGCCGTCGGCCGAATTCGCGATTTACTGGGCTCCTCATGATCACACAAGCAATAATCGAGCAAACCCAAGCCCATACGACAAGCCAATTCAACTGATTAAGCGGCAAATTCAAAATTCAAACGAGTTTGACTTAAGATAGTCAAGCCCGTATCAATCTCCACTCAATTCGAAGAATTAACGCGTTGTAATCCCGATATTCACTCCTCAATCAATTATTGCGTGTACCTAGACTTTATCTGGACTCAATTTGATCCCGAATCACTGAATTAACACGTGATTGACCGTCCGCATCGTTTGCGGTCAAAATAGAAATCAAATCAAACGATTTCGATGAAATTAATCCAATTAAAACACACCCCTACTCTCATAATCAATCACTCAAACTTTTCCAACTCTAAATCGAAACCCATTACACCTCTGAATTCCTGTCGACCACCAAGAACAGTCGAGGCAAACTCGTAGCCGTCTGCATTCGTGCTGATACCAATCAGGTAATTCTCGATATCATCCGACTCGTCTTCGAGTCCTTATCAAAAGCCCCATATCCAATCGTAGGAACATAACTCATCAAACACGAATCAAATTAGGGTTCTTGTTTAGTGAATGTTATCCTGATTTGGGGGATTTGATCAATCTTATCTTCGCGTTTTAATAATTTAGTTTACGTATTAACTCAGCGAAACCACCTGGTCCGGCCGACAAGTCACTGCGCCGTCGAACCAGGTGGCGTGGGTTCGAAACCCACAGCCCACTCATCCGGTCGACTCCTTTTTGCGCGCGTCAGAAGCCAAACCCGGCCCCCTGTTCCGGACTGGTTCTATACAAATCAAACCGGGTTTCTAACAAGTATCAGCCCTTTGGCCCAGTGGTTTACTCGCCCTACCCACACAACTCAGACCCGGGTTCGAGTCCCGGCGGTCTGTTTATTTTTTTAAACACGTTTTAAGACTCCGAAAATGTTAAAAAAATTATTTTTATAAACCTTACACTTATTAGAACAGAATGAAAACAAGTTTTACAATTTTTGCATAAAAATCTATATTTTTATAAATTAAATTGTTAATTACTCAATTTAAATTATATTATTTTTGAGTAATCCTTTTACCTAATGTATAAATTTTGTGACAAATTTTATAAATACATTATACAAATTTTTATAAAAATTTAAGTTATATATAGATTTTATATATTTAAAGAATACATGTCAATTTTTAAATAAATTTATTTATTTTAACATAACCATTTCAAACGATTAATAAATAAATAAATAAATGTATTTACTATTTATATAAATTACATTTACAAATACACTTAGAGTTTAAATTATATTTAAGATTAATTTTATGACCAAATATTTACACGTCTTTATAAGTAAATAAATAAAGTAAAATTATTTATTTAATTTATATTTAATATAAACTCGCACAGTATTTTTTTTATATATAACTAAATAAATGAATAACAATTATTTGATTTATTTAGTTATTCAACCCAAACCATAATTCAATTATTTTAGAAACTATTCGATTTAATATTACATTCTATACACCATCCTTATTTTCAAGTGCAAACCACAAACACCTACAACTCCAACCTTTTTTTTACACACATCCAGTTAAATCCTATAATTAGACTTAGACTATTGTACACACTAATTAATTCAATATACATTACACACTAGGTTAACGTGGTGAGTTCCAAGGACCACGTTGCTACCTAGTTTCACATACTAGCTACACCCCTGAATCAAGTGAGTATTACATAGCCCTTTTTTACTCTTTTACACTTTTGGGGTGAAACATGAACTCTATACACACAACTATTTACACTTACACAAACTACACAAAACATAAATCCTATTTACATTCATGTGTGCAAAAATTTGTGCTTTATGTTTGAGTGCTATACGTGTTAACTATTTGTGTGCAATTTCATGTGCAATCATTAACTAATAAGCCGACGGTTAACAATGATAGATCTATTGAGTCTGACAAACCCACCCAGATTGGGGTGATTGTTACCGACAACACAATTTGCATGCTAGTTACAAAGGTTTGATTGTACTTTAGTTACACATTAGTTGCTCCCCATAAATGCCTTATTTATTCATGATATGTAAGGATTTGATCTTTCACATTTATATACTATCTATGTACAAACCTGTGTATGCTCACCAACTTTTTAGTTGACATTATTTTATTCATGTTTCAGGTGATAATGTGCGAGTTTGATCAAGACATGCTACACATAGGGCTTGGACTTAGATGAAAATTTAAATAAAGAATATTATTAATTTCTTTTACGTATCTGTTCGAATTTGATTTTATTTGGTTTGTGTTGAAACTATGCAATGAATTTGAATGATTAATATATTTCAATTTAGTCAACCTTGTGCTCATGAACAGTCTACATGTCCCGCCCCGACGTATTCCGCCGTCGGTTAGGGTGTGACATGGCAAGTCATGAATTTGAACAAAAGCAGGATGGAATAGTGTTCTTTGAAAGGCTGCGTGCTCTTGTATCAATTCTTCTAGGCTGTCTCTGTCATCTTCAGTAGTAACTATCTCCCCCATTTTGGTTGCATCAGTGCATAGAGTTGAGTCTGTTTGGGTTCCCACTGATACAAGGGAAGGAGAAGTTACAGTTGGGCATCGATGGGCTTCATGCATAGAGACTTGGTGTCTTAATTTGGACACTTCAGCCTCTAGCATAGCTAGCCTGGTCGTCAATTCCAAATTTTCTAATTTTAGTCTGTCCTCATCCATAGTTGTGGAATCCTTGGAACTAGATGGGGCCTTAGGCCTAGCCTCTGCCTCCCCATCACCCTGGTTTTCTTGGCGCCTAGGATTCCTCTCAGTGAAGAGTGTTTCAAAAGAAACATCCTCACTGTAAGTTGCCGTGGTTGGGGACTTAGTGATGTTATCACTGTCCTCCTGCTCAATTGATGGACAAGTAATAGTGATAGCCCCTTCCACATCCACTCTATCATCACTCCCAAAGTGAACCTTCTTGGGTGATGAACTTGGGCTGGGTACATTGGCAGCCAAGTCAATCAATACCTTCGAGATAGTGGCAGTTGGAGAAGGTATATCATCTTGACTAGGTGCCTCTGTACTTAAGTTCAATGAAGAAAGAAAGTGTGTAGGCTCAAGTGGGTGTTCTATGGATCCGGGATGTGATCCTTATCCTAATAGAGAAACTTCCAAGGAAGTCTCTCTAGCAGTGTGGCTATCCCTTTTGATATTCTCACCAGAATGTTGTGATTCTGAGTGAGGGCTTTTAGGTTGGGACTGGGCCTTGGAGACAAGAATAGAAAGAGTCTTCTTGCTCCTTTTCTGTTGCGGCTATTGCTTGCCTTAACTGGGGCCCTGTGTTCCAGTTGGGCTTGTAGAACATGGGTAAGTATTTGTTGTACCTGTGCACCCTTAATAGGTTGCACAAGGGTTCGATCAAGGGCAACAGATGTTGTATTTTCAGGCTGTGAGGTGGAGGGTGTGGGATCAGTATCAGCTGGGACTGATGAACTGTCACCCAGGGTACTCTGTATGTTCATCATTGTAGATAACAATGGAACATTGACCCCTGAGAACTTTGTTGAAACAATTCTCATACTTTGAAAAATGTTTTTTTATGTCCCAAAATCATGTAGATTCTTGCAGGTTTTGAAAGATCTTTTAATTCATGGTTAAAACCTTCCTGCATGAACCTAGGGTACATAAAGAAGGCTTGTCTTGCTCCTTCCTAAAGGTTATATCTCAAACCTTCAACTACTAAGTGGGAGAAATTGAAACCCTGTCCAGTTACCATACCTTGAAAAGCAGAGGCAAGGGCGGAGTTCAATTGATTCCATCCACTCCTCTAATGAGATATGCATTGTAGAAGAGTGTGGCACAATAACTTCCATGGGGGACCCATCAGTGCCTTCTCAATGGTGTATTCATCTTGATTTCTAGTGTACCCTATGGATACAAAGATCCTCATGTATTCATTCTTGGTGTATGAGTTAGAGGCACCCTCGTCTTGAAGCTTGAGATGCTTTCTGAGTGTAGCTTCAGGGATGGTTATGTCCTTGCCGTCTACCTTGGCTTTGATTTGGGGAGTCCCTTGTTCGGTAGAGAAGACGACAGAATTCCAGAAATCCACCATGTGAGGTATGTAAATGGTTGGATTGACGGTTAAAGCAAAGTGTATTTTTGATCGACACAGGAAGTCGATCATATCATCAAATCCTTCAAATTTCTTTCCTTTCACCAGATATGCCGTTAGATTGTGGTATGTGGAAAACTTGTCATTTGGGTTGTTGTAGGATCGTGAGAATACAAGATGGTTCTGTTCTTAGTTGAGGTTGGCGAAAACAAAATCAACTACACAATTTATAATCAAGTAAACACAAAGAATACTGATAAACACTGTTGATTTAAGCTTTTGAGAATGCAAAGATTACAAGTGAGAAACTCAATGAATAAGTATGACAAGCACTACAAGCACACTTACAATGAAGTGGCAACTCAGTATTTATAGTAACTTAGAATCAAGACAGACCCTTGATTCTAAGGATCAGATCGAACACAAGCCGTTGATCTTGTTTATTAATTTACATTGCACGTAAAGGCTAATCTAGTTAACTTTACTGAAACGTTTTCTTTATTCATGATTGTTTGCATGCTTGGAGAAGTGTATTGTTGTCCGTCATTGGTTGACCATAGCGGTTCCTTCTGCTTTGAGTCTGTCAGTTGCTTTTGCAGAAAGGTGTCAGAGACGCTTGGCCTGGATAGTCAGCTGCAACGTTTGGTTTTCAGAGAATAGAGCTATCAGCTGCAAAGAGTGAAGGTTGCTGCTGATAAGCCTATCAGCAGCAACTTGTGCTGAATGCTGCTGATAAGCCTATCAGCAGCAACTTGTGCTGAATGCTGCTGATAAGCCTATCAGCAGCAACAAGTGTTGAATGCTGCTGATAAGCCTATCAGCAGCATTTGTACTTAGAATAATTTGGTAGCAATCAGTCTTTGGTTCTACAAACTCCCCCTAGACTGATGCAACCAAAAATTCTTCTAATCACTTTGCTGCTGAAGCTTTTGCATGTGGCTGACTATCCTTTCAACCTCATAGCCTCTTGGATCCTTGCTGGGATTGTTCAGTGGAAGTTCAGACAGAGTCTTGATGTCTTTGTGCTGCATTTTGTAGATTGCTTTGCTTGAACATCTCATCTGCTGCTTCTTTACATCAGTCAGTGTGAACTCATCCAAATCAGCATTGTAGGTCCATGATACAAATGGAGAGTGGGACTTGAGTGGTTTGATGTTTATAATCACATCTTTGCTAGGGTTGAAATAGTGTTTGATAGCTAGCATAAGATGTTTCCCACTCTCATTTGTAGGCTTATGAGCTTCACCCAGCTCTAAAATTCTTTGAAGATCGGAATCAGGTAATTGCAAAACCTCATCAACAGACCTGTAAGTGGATCTTCTTCTCTCAGTTCTCCCCCTGAAGATCTCAAACACTTGATCTTGTGAATTGTAGAACCAGTTAACTATATTTCTTGAGTCTTCTGGTTTAGGAGTGGGTTTGGGTATCTTCAAGGGAGGCTGTTGATGAGTGGGAGCTGGGTGGGATGACTTGGACTTTTTGGGTGGAGGAGTGGAAGGCTTGGGGATGTTTGTGGATGGTGTTTGGAGAGAGGAAGTAGTTTCTGGTGCAGAGGTTCTTTGTTTCTTGACTGGTCTCTTTTCCAGTCTTTCTTCCTCTTCCTTTTTCACTGTTGTATACAGGGCTTGTAGGTTCATGAAGGACATGGGACCTAACCTTTTTCCACTTTCTCCCCTTGCCTTAAGGAAGTCAATCATCTTCTTCCTTTCTTCATGGGTCCTTAGATTAAGGGCAATGGCTTTCTTTGACTTCTGTTGAGCTTTTTCTTTCTCTTCATCTTTCTTTTTCCTTGCCAATTCCCCCTGCTGACCCATGAAGGCTCTATAGATCTCTTTGTTTGACAATTTTTCAAGGTAGTCTGCATCCTCACCTTGAGAGATCAGAGCTTCAGTCCACTCCTCCCTTAATTCTTTTGCTAATTTAGAATCAGTGATTCTAAACTTAGCATCTTCCTTCCTTTTCTTTTTAGCTTCTTCTTCTTCTTCTTTTGCAAACTGTTCCTGCAGCTGTCTAGCAAGTTGTTCATCTTCCTCAAGTTGAGACCCTGCAAGGACTTTTACCTTCATTTCATCCAGCTGTTTGGCATACAGCTGGATTGTCTGTTGTCTGAGAAGTATGGCTGCCTTTCTATCTTCATGCCTTTGTTTTTGAGCCATCTCTTCAGCCAACTCTTCTTCTTCTCTTTTCCTTCTTCTCTCTTCTTTCTCTTTCTTTTCCTTTTGCAACCTCTCTTCATCCTCTATTGTCATGATGCCCTTCCCTTTATTAACATTGGATGCCTCTGCTCTGGCTTCACTGATCACAGAAACAGCTGATTGTTGTGCTGTTGGGATCTCTGCCTCGGCTTCATTGGCATATTGAGGGATTGACAAGGGATGATCACTTTCTTCATCAAGTTGATACTCAGGACCTTCTATTTCCTTCAGTTGATCCCTGAGAGAAGATCTTGTGCCAGATGCTGCAGATGTGGCTTCAACTTGAGGAGTATCTGAGTTGGAGTCAGCATCAGAAGTTGACACATCTTCTTCCTCATCAATCCTTCCTTCCTTCTCAAGGTGAGCTTTGATAATTGCTATCATCGCCTGGCTTTCAAGGGAGTTGACATTGCAGATGTTGGCTTTTAGTAGATAGATCTTGTGGAGGAAATTTGTTGGTAGCTGAAGGATGTTCCCGGTGTTGATGATGAGAGCAGAACCGTTGCTTAGGAAGAAAGCGTGGTCAAGGAGCCTAGTGCTTACCCATCCTAGTACGTCTGAGTCCTTGACCAGGAAGGCATACAGAAATCTTTGAAGGCCCAGAACTTCTTCTTCAGTGAGAAGACTGCTCCTTGTTATTGCAAGATTGTTGGGAGACAGTCTTCTTTCTGCGGCCGACGAAGATTCAGGATAAGCTACCCGATGTGCTGCTTGTAGGAATCTTTGGAACCTGGGTAGATTATCCTCCATCAGGTCATAGAACCTGCCAATGGCAAGTTTAGCTGAGAGATCTGCTGAAGTGTTGATGCAGTCAGTTAGATGCAGTTCTAGGACTTGGAGGGCATTGAGAGAGTTCCAGTTCAGCTCTTCTACTCCGCTGAACTCCCATCCAATCCAGAACCTCTCAGCTGATCCATCATACCCCAAGCTAGAATAGAGTCAAACTCTAGCTTCCTTGAAGATTTGAAGATTTGGGGGGTAGTGGATTGACCTATGATGGCTGCTGCTTGAGGAAGGATGCTGAATGATGCATTTGTTTGTTCTGTGTCTTCTGCATCATTCAGCATTTCATCGACAGCCCTGACAACCAACTGCCAGTCTTCAGATATCTCTTCGTCTTCGTTATCTGGGGCTGGCAAGTCATGAACTTGGACAAAAGCTGGCTTGTATTGTGAGCTTTGAAGAACAAACTGCTCTTGAATCCAGTTGTCAAGACTGTCTTCGTCTTCTTCCATGGAGACTTTCTCCCCCTTTTTGGTTGTATCAGTGGACATATAGGCATCTGTTTGAGTGCCCACTGAGACAAGAGAGGGAGAAGCCGTGGAGGGACATTGATGGGCTTCATGCATCAAGACTTGGTGTCGTAGTTTGGACACTTCGGCCTCAAGCATAGCCACTCTGGCCGTCAATTCCAAGTTGTGTAGTTTCAGACTGTCCTCATCCACAGTTGTGGAATCCTTGGACCCAGATGGGGCCGTAGGCCTAGCCTCAGTATCCCCATCACCTGTGGTTTCTTGGCGCCTGGGATTCCTCTCAGTGAAGGGAGTTTCCAAGGAAACACCCTCATCGTGAGTTGCCGTGGTTGAGGTCTTAAAGATGTTGTCACTGTCCTCCTGGTCAGTTGATGGACCAGCAGTAGTGACAGCCTCGTCCACATCCACTCTTTCAATACTCCCAGAGTGGACCTTCAAGGTTGAAGAACTTGGGCTGGGTGTTTCGGAAGCAAGACCAATCAGTACCCCCTTGATAGTGGTAGTTGGAGAAGGTACATCACTTTGGTCAGGTTCCTCTACACTTAAGTTCAAAGAAGAGAGGAATGGCTCGAAGGGCTGTTCTATAGATCCGGGAAGTGATCCTAATCCTAATAGAGAGACTTCCGAAGGAGTCTCCCTAGCAATGTGGCTTTCCCTTATGATATTCTCACTAGAATGTTGTGATTATGAGTGAGGGATGTTGGCTTGGGTTTGGGCCTTGGAGGCAAGAGAAGAAGGAGTTCTCTTGCCCCTCTTCCTTGTATACTTGGCTGCAACCGGGGCCCTGTGTTCCGGTTGAGCAATCAAACTGGGAATGAGTAATGTATGTGCCTGTGCATCCTCAGTAGAATGCACAGGGGTTCGATCAAGGGAAACAGTAGGTTGAGTTTGTGGCAGTGAGGTGGAGGGTGTGGGATCAGTATCATCTGGGTTTGCTGAACTGTCACCCTGGGCACTATGTGTGTTCAACATTGTAGATAACAATGGAACATCGGCCCCTGAGAACTTTGATGAAACTGTTCTCATGCTTTGAAAAATGTTGTTCTTATGTCCCAGAATTGAGTAGATTCTTGCAGTTTTTGAAAGATCTTGGTGTTCAATATTGAACACTTCTTGCAAGAATCGTGGGTACATGAAGAACTGAGATTTCACCCCTTCTTGAAGGTTGTATCTCAAACCTTCAAGAATGAGGTGGGAAAAATTGAAAATGAAGAGGTGGTGGGAACGTTTGTGATGGTGATATAACGGCAGACGAAGAAAAAGCAACCTTACTTGTACAGTACAACCTGTTTCACTTTTCGTTGTTACAGCTGTAATACACCAAGGCAGTCATGGAAGGGACTGACGGTAAACTTTACAGCGGGTAAAAGTTAATTTAGACTTATGATTACCCATCAGCAGCAAACTTGGTTGCTGCTGATGATGAGCTATCCGCTGCAAACTTGGTTGCTGCGGATAGTTAAGTCTTTCAGCAGCAGATTTGGTAGCTGCTGACTGTTGTATTCTTTCCGCAGCAAAAAGGTTGCTGCTGACCGCCTTAAAGCAATCCGCAGGAAACTTGTTCCTGCTGATAACTTAAAGCGATCAGTGGCAAAAGCTTTGCTGCTGAAGAGTAAATCTGTCAGCAGTGAAAAAGTGCTGCTGACTAATTACTTTTATTTACAACAAGATACCAACATATTTACAGAATCTGATTTTGGAGAAAGATTTTAAACAAAGTTCATCATACCAGTGGGAGAAATCCAAGAGCTTGCGTTCTTGCAGAAAAAGGTTCTTGGATTATTAGTGTCAGCATGTGCACATTCAACGGAGCCAATGATGATGCTTGGTGGTATCTTCACCTTCCATTGCTGAGGTATAGGTTTTCCAGTTTTCTTTGACCTATGAGCAGCTGGCGTGAATGCTGATGACTTTGGCATAGCTGCAGCAGCTGGTGTTGCTGCTGATGGTTTTGATTGAGCAGTAGCAGACTGTGTTGCTGTTGAAGGCTTTCCCTTGGATCTTGCTTTATTAGCATTGGACACTTTTGCTGCGGACTTTGTTAGCTTATCAGCAGCAGATTTGGTTGTTGCTGAAAGCTTCTGCTTCGTTTTCTTGGGCTTAACTGGACTAACAACCGATGTATGTTGATCCTTCTTTACCCTTTGTCTTTGAGGGGCATGTTGAAGAATCTGGTTGAAAGGGTTAAACTTACAGTTTGCTGCATCGTGGTTTGATTCTCCACAGATGATGCAAGATTTTGAGGCTTTGACAACTGCTCCCTTGGTGGAGAAAGAGATTTTCTGAATTGAGTTGTCTTAGCTTCAAAGCTTCTTACCTGTTTGTTCTTCCTTGTCTTCTCAAAAGCATGTTGCTTTAGGTTTCTTTGCTGCTGTAGGTAGTAGAAGCAGGTGCTGGCAGTGTGGTTATATTTCCCACAGACAAAACATGACTTTGCCAGTTTATCCTTTGAAGGATGCACATAATCCTTTCTTTTGAAAAGGTCTTTGAAATTCCAAGGGTGAGCTTTGTTGTGCTCAAAAGTAGCTTCTTCCAATGTTTTTTGAACATATGGAACCCTTTCTTCAGGCGCATGATATGTGTCAAACTCCTTCCTTGGCTGGACTGAATTGGAAGGAGGCTTTGAGTTGGTGGAGGTGGAAGACTGTCCCTTTTCAATAGTTAGCTTTCTTCCTGCTGGAGGATAGCTAATTCTGATTTGTTTGAAGGGTTTAGGAACTGGTATTGAAGGGATAATAGGGACTTCATCTTTAGTGACTATCACTTGAGGGGCAGGAGAAGATGAGGCATTACTTGTTTCAGTGGAGTCTGAGCAAGTTGACTCAGTCTCTGATGAAGTAGTTCATTCTTGCACAGGGGTTTCTTTGACAGCATGGTCAAGATTTCGGTTGGCCATGTCAAGATTTGCTAGATTGAAACTTGGTTCATGGATGGCAGCGTAATCAGCAGGAGGTGCGACGGTTTTGTACTGGTCAGCATGATATCCCAACCCAGTTTTTACATTTTCATGGATTTGAATATCCAAAAGTCTTTGCAGCTTTTTGGATGCAAATTCATATTTTTCCACATGGACCTTTTGGTCTGCTAGTTCAGCCCTTGCAGCTTTCAACTTAACCAGAATATCATCAATTTGAGTTTCAAGGTTTGTTTGTTCATGTTTTAATGATGAAATTTCTTTCTTTAAACAATCATTCTTTTCCCTGTAACTATTTTCAACCTTTTTAAATTCAGATTTCATTTGGTGAAATTCTTCATTTTGATCTATGAGCTTCTGGTTATGTTTCCTATATCCAAGGACCTTATCAATGCACTCTTGAGTACATAGATTTTCATATACCTTTAGTGGTACCTCTTATGTGTCTGAAGTTAGAGAGGATACCTCTAGTGTGTCTGCCATGAGAGCTTGATTGTTGGCAGAAAGATCCTCAGGCTGGAAGCTCCAGTCAAAGTCAGTAGTTCCAACATTTGCACATGCTGCAGTTTGTGCTGGAGGATTGACATGTTGCTGTTGTTGGTGTCTTGGCTGAGCTTGGTGTGCTTGTCTGGTAGGATAGTAGTCGCTTGAACTAGGACCTGAGTGGTCAGAGTGAAGCGCGGGAGAGGTGGTGGAAGAGGCTGATTGATGGCTTGAGTTTCTTTCTTTGGCTTGAATTATTTATAATTCATAGGCTTTTAGCATACAAAAGAGCTCGGTCATCTGCAGGGTCGTCAGATTCTCAGTTCTTCTTATTGACACTGTGTAAAGTGTCCAGCAACTAGGAAGAGATCTGAAGAACCTTTTGAGAATGTCTTCATTCTCCAGTTTCACCTTAGAGCACTGCAGCTCTCCTACCAGGTAAGTGTACCTGTTATACACACTGGTTAGTGACTCACCTTCATTGCAGACAAAGTTTTCGTATTGCTGCTTCAGGATGTCTTCAAGCTCGTTGCTTTGTGCCATTTTTGTTTTGATTTTGGGTGACTTGATCAAAGAGAGAGTTTAGAATAGAACCAGAGATGATTAGACAAATGTTAGTTTGTTTAATCTGAGCCAAAGCTCTGATACCACTTGTAGGATCGTGAGAATACAAGATGGTTCTGTTCTTAGTTGAGGTTGGCGGAAACAAAATCAACTACACAATTTATAATCAAGTAAACACAAAGAATACTGATAAACACTGTTGTATTAAGCTTTTGTGAATGCAAAGATTACAAGTGAGAAACTCAATGAATAAGTATGACAAGCACTACAAGCACACTTACAATGAAGTGGCAACTCAGTATTTATAGTAACTTAGAATCAAGACAGACCCTTGATTCTAAGGATCAGATCGAACACAAGCCGTTGATCTTGTTTATTAATTTACATTGCACGTAAAGGCTAATCTAGTTAACTTTACTGAAACGTTTTCTTTATTCATGATTGTTTGCATGCTTGGAGAAGTGTATTGTTGTCCGTCATTGGTTGACCATAGCGGTTCCTTCTGCTTTGAGTCTGTCAGTTGCTTTTGCAGAAAGGTGTCAGAGACGCTTGGCCTGGATAGTCAGCTGCAACGTTTGGTTTTCAGAGAATAGAGCTATCAGCTGCAAAGAGTGAAGGTTGCTGCTGATAAGCCTATCAGTAGCAACTTGTGCTGAATGCTGCTGATAAGCCTATCAGCAGCAACTTGTGCTGAATGCTGCTGATAAGCCTATCAGCAGCAACAAGTGTTGAATGCTGCTGATAAGCCTATCAGCAGCATTTGTACTTAGAATAATTTGGTAGCAATCAGTCTTTGGTTCTACAGTTGTTGATATCAACGTCTGCCATTATGGTTAGGTTTGGAGGGAAGAAGAAAGCTTTTGAAAGTTGGTTAAGTATGGGAAATCTTTGAATGTTCGAGAGAAAAGATGAGAGTTAGGTCTGAATTAAATGTGAAGTGGTGGAGGAGGAAATTTGATTTTTGTTATAACGGCAAGAGAGGGAAAAAGAAAGTTCACTTGTACTGTACAACCCATTTACTTTTCACTGTTTTGGAGCTGTAACACTGTAGCAGTCATGGTAAAGACTGAAAGTGGTTTTTACAGCGGGTAAAAGTCAGTTTGAACTCATTTTTACCCATCAGCAGCAAACTTGGTTGCTGCTGATGGATGTAATGGTCCGCAGCTGAGATGTTGCTGCTGATTTCTTTAAAGCTATCCACATCAAACTTGTTCCTGCTAATAACTTAAGGCAGTCAGTAGCAAATTCTTTGCTGATGATGACTAAGCATGTCAGCAACAAAAATGTTTGCTGCTGATTGTTAAGCTTGTTAGCAGCAAGAATGTTTGCTGCTGATTATCAACACATTATTTACAACAAATGAAAGACAAACGCATTTTATTCAAAATTTTTTGAGACGGATTTTAATCAAAGTTCATCATTCCAATTGATTCAACTAAATATCTAAATCTAGCTTCATCAAAGGGTTTTGTAAATAAGTCAGCATATTGTTCATTTGTATGAACTTTGGTTAAAATAATTCTCTTTTTCTCAGCTTGATCTCTTATGAAATGATACCTGATGTCAATGTGCTTTATCTTGGAGTGCTACTCAGGATTGTTTGTAATTGATATGGCACTCATGTTGTCAATGTGAATGGGAGTTGCTATGAAAGTCATCCCATAGTCCAGCATTTGATTTTTTATCCAGATGACTTGTGCACAGCAAGTTAAAGCTAAAATGTATTCTGCTTCTACTATAGATGTTGATACACATGTTTGCTTCTTACATTGCCATGAAATCAGTCTTCCTCCCAGAAACTGACATCCTCCTGATGTGGACTTTTTGTCCAAGTTGTATCCTCCATAATCACTGTTAGTGTATGCATACATGTTGAATTTATCATTTTAGAGTACCATAGCCCAAGTCTTGGGGCTCCCTTTAGGTTTCTAAAAGATCTCTTGACAGCTTGGAGATGTGTATTCTTTGGAGCTGCTTGAAATCTTGTGCACAGGCATGCTGCAAACATGATGTCCGGCCTTGAGGCAGTTAGATACATGAGTGATCCTGTCATTGCACGGTACTGATGTTGACCAGTGTCTTGACCATCTTTGTCTGGGGTTAGTTGATAGTGCACTTGCATAGGAGTTCTTGCAGCAGAGAAGTCAGTCAGTTTGAATCTTTCCAAAATGCTCTTGATATATTTGGATTGACTGATGAAGATTCCATTTGGAACTTGTTTGACTTGGAGACCCAAAAAGAAATTTAGTTCACCTATTGAACTCATTTAAAACTTTGAGTGCATTAGGGTCTCAAAGTCTTTGCATAGCTTCTTCCTTGTTGATCCAAAGATGATGTCATCAACATAGATTTGTACTAGAAGAATTTCTCCCCCTTCATCTTTGATAAACAAGGTCTAATCAATGGCACCTCTTCTAAAATTGTTGCTGAGTAGATATCCTGACAAAGTTTCATACCAGGCTCTTGGAGCTTGATGTAAGCCATAGAGAGCTTTATCTAGTTTGAAAACTTTGTTAGGATGTGCAGAATCTACAAAGCCTGGAGGTTTTCTGACATAGACTTCCTCGCTAATCTTCCCATACAAAAAAGCACTCTTAACATCCATTTGATAGAATATAAAGCTCTTGGATGCAGCATATGCTAGGAAGATTCGGATGGCCTCCAGTCTGGAAACAAGAGCAAAGACTTCATCATAGTCAATTCCCTCTTCCTGAGTGTAGCCTTGAGCTATAAGTCTGGCTTTGTTCTTGACTAAAATTCCTCTCTCATCTTGCTTGTTCCTGAATACCCATCTTGTGCCAATAGCAGTTTGACCGGGTGGAAGATCAACCAGAGTCCACACTTCTTGTCTCTTGAATTGCAGCAACTCTCCCTGCATTGCCTCAATCCAACTGCTATGTTGCATAGCTTCATCTATCTTCTTTGGTTCTACTTGAGATAGAAAGCAAGAATACAGACATATATTGGCCTCATGAGTCTTGCTTGTTGTTTGAACTCCTTGCTGAACTTGGCCGATTATATTTTCTAATGGATGTTCCTTGTTGATTCTCTGTGCTGGTACAACATCCAACTGTATTCCTTGCTCAAGATTTCTTTGATTCTGATCAGGAAAATCTTCATTCATTGTGGAAGAGTCTTCAACATCAGCAGCAGCATCAACATCAGATGCTTCTACACCAACTGTATGTCCTTCATCAGCAGCAGATGCCTCTACATCAACTGCAGAGATATCATGAATCTCATTTTGATGTTCATGTTCAAAGAGACTGCTGCTGGTGACATTGGAGAGACTTGTTCTTGCTTCACTGGATTCAATAGCTTCCACGACAGATGGAGGATAAATAGATGGTCTTTTGATTCTTATAGAGGGACTATTGAATTCCAATCTGTAGTCATTTGATGATTTGGAAGTTGGTTCTTTGGAAGAGGTAGACTCCATATTTGAGAAGATGAGAGGCTCAAATACTTGGGAGAATGAGTCTATATCAAAGAGCCAGTCTGGTCCTTTACCCTTTTCACATGGAATGTCTTCCCTACATTCCACATTTGCTGATTCTTCCACTATTCTTGTTCTTGAATTAAACACTATGTAGGCCTTGGATTGAGAGGAGTAGCCCACAAAGTATCCTTCATCTGATTTTGCTCCAAACTTGGGAAGAACTCCATGTGTGATAAGAATAGTGTATGGACATCCAAAGGGTTTCAGAAATCCAATAGGGAACTCTTTTGAACCATAATTCATAAGGTGTTTTGTTGAGAGGCTTGACAACGAGAACTTTATTTTGCACATAGCAAGCTGTGCTAACTGCTTCTGCCCAGAATGTGAGAGGCAGTTTTGAGTCAGCCAGCATTGATCTTGCAGATTCAATTAGAGTTCTGTTTCTCCTTTCAGCAACCCCATTTTGTTGAGGAGTTCGTGGAGCACTGTATTGTCTTTCAATGCCTTTGCTCTCACAGAAACAGTTCAAGGTTTGGCTTTTGAATTCTGTACCTTGATCACACCTTATGATTTTGACTTTCTGATTGCTTTGATTCTCAACCCTAAGAATGTAAGATTTAAGAATCTCAGCAGTTTCATCTTTTGTTCTCAAGAAGTATACCCAATAAAATCTGGTGTAGTCATCAGTTATCACCAGACAGTATGACTTCTTGCCAATTGACATGAAATTTGTAGGACCAAAAAGATCCAAATGCAGCAGCTGTAGTGGAGTGTCATTTGAATTCAATGTCTTGGGCTTGTGAGAGCTCTTGTGTTGCTTCCCCTTTAAGCATGCTATGCAGTGATCTTCAAGTTGGAATTCTTTATCAGGAAGACCTCTGAAAAGATTTCCTTTTACCAAATTGTTGATTGTTTTTACATTAACATGGCTTAATATCCCGTGCCAGAGAGCATATTCATCAACTGATGCCTTAGACAGAAAACAAGATACACTACCAGATGGAGTGACCTCATTTATATCAAACACATATAGGTTATCTTTTCTTTGAGCAGTCAATAGAATCTTCTCTAGAGGAAGTTTTCTTAACCCAGGGGAGAGCACAAAGCATTCTTTATCTGTGAACAACATCCAATGCTTCTGATCACAGACCTGCGACACACTCATGAGATTGAATTCCAGTTCTTTAACAAAGTTTACCTTTTCAATGCTCATTCTCTCATTGGACACAGTCCCTTGTCCAGTTATATATCCTTCTTTTGAATCACTCCCAAAGGCAACATATCATCCATAGAAATGCCTGAAGTTGGAGAGGATGGACCTATTGCCGGTCATGTGCCTGGAACAACCACTCTCTACAACCCAGGTGTTATCCTTGTAACCTGGTTGTCCCTGCACATGAGAGAGATCTAGTTAGAGGGAGGAACCCAAGAGCTTCCAGACTTGGGTGAGTGTGTCTGTGAACCAAGATCATCAAGATGCTTGCATTGAATGGAACCAATGATGATGCTTTGAGGGACTGAAGCTGTGGATTTGGCTTTCCATTGTTGAGGAGGTTTTTTAGATCTTTTTGCCCTTTCAGCAGTAGATGTAGGGCTGGAAAAACAGGTAATTCGTGTCTAAACAGGTCATAGGTGACGCGGATAACACAAGTATCAAATATGAATACGACTCGTTTAACTTCTTTATATTTAATGTCTATAAGACAGTTGTATCTTTTATGTACCAAGAAGGAGAAATGATGAAATCTAGCCTCTTAATTTTACTTATTTTTTAAAATGTATAAAATTACACAAGGTACTTTTTCTTAAACATGTTAAATCGTGTCTTAAATAGGTAGGAATTGCCAGCCCTAAGTAGATGTGTCTTTGGCTGCTGACGGCTTTGCTTGATCAGCAACAAACTTTACTATTGAAGACTTAAGCTGATCAGCATCAACCTTGGTTGCCGCTGATGGATTTAACTGACCAGCAACATATTTGGTTGCTGCTGAAGGCTTGGGTTTGGGTTTCATTTTCTTCAGCTTCAAATGATCAGCAGCATTTTTGCTGGCTGCTGATTGTTCAACAGATACATGCTTCTCCTGCTTTACCTTTCTATTAAAAGTGGGTTTCTCTGTAGGAGTTCTTTTATAGAGAGGCTTCTTGTTTTTGAGTAGACTAAACTGCTATGGAAGCTGGTTGAAAGATCTGATTGAATGGATTAAACTTGCAATCTGCAGCAAAGTGGTCTGATTCACCACATATGATGCAGGATTTTTGTGATTTTGGGAGCTGCTTCCTTGGTGGAGAGAGAGAGATTTTCTGAAGTGAGTTTTCTTGGCTTTATAGCTTCTTACCTTCTTGTTCTTGTTTGTTTTCTCAAAGGCATGTTGCTTGAGATTTTTTTTCTGTTGATATTAGTAGAAGCAGGTGCTGGTAGTATGATTGTATTTGCTACAGACAAAACATGATTTAGCCAGTTTGTCTCTTTAAAAGTACACATATTCCTTTCTCTTGAACAGATCTTTGAAGTTCTAGGGATGAGCTTTGTTATGCTCAAAGGTGGCTCTCTCACCAGGTGCATGGCAGATGTCAAACACCTTCATGGGTTGAACGGTCTGATTTGCTTGGAGATTGGTGGAAGTTGAGGATTGTCCCTTTTAACTTTCTTGCTTCAGGAGGATAGCTAATTTTGATTTGTTTGGTGAGTTGAGGTACTGGTATTGAGGGAATTACTTCATTAGTAGGAAGTAACGGAGCTTCACTTGTTTCAGTGGATTCTGAGCACGTGGACTTAGATTCAGATGATGTACTACAGTCTTGCACATATGGTTCTTCCTTGGAAGGATCAAGGTTTCGGTTTGCATGGTCAAGGTTTGTGAGGTTGAAGTTTGGTTCATGGATGGCTACATAGTCAGCAGGTGGAGGTACAACATTGTAGGGCTTTTCTGCTTGAAACCCAAGACCAGCAGTCACCTTTTCATGAATTTGAGCATCCAAAAGTCTTTGCAGCTTTTTGGATGCAAACTCATACTTTTCAACATGAACCTTTTGGTCTACCAATTCAGCTCGTGTAGCTTTTAACTTAACCAATAGATCATCAATATGAGTTTCAAGATTTGTTTGTTCATGTTATAATGATGAAATCTCTTTCTTTAGACGGTTAATCTTTTCTTTGTAACTATTTTCAACCTTTTTGAATTCAGATTTCATTTGGTGAAACTCTTCATTTTGATATATAAGGTTTTGGTTATGCTTTCTGTATCCTAGAACTTTATCAATACAAGCTTGAGAGCAAAGGTGTTCATATACCTGAGGTGTTATCTCTATTGTGTCTGTCATGAGTGCTTGGTTGTTGGCAGGAAGATCTTCATACTGAAAGCTCCAGTCAAAGTCAGTTGTTCCAACATGTTGAGCTGCACAAGCTGCAGTTTGAGCACGAGGGGTGTTGCATTGACTTGCTTGAGCTTGTCTTGGTTATGCAGCAACTGGGTTTGCCTTTGGTGCCTTGCATTCTCTGGCAAAATGACCAAGTTGGTTACAATTGTAACATCGAAGCTTGCTCTTATCCAAGCTAACTCTAGTGTTAGAGTTGTTGTTTGGAATGGGTCTTCCGGTTCTAGAGTAGAACCATTTAGCTCTGAGAGATAACATGGCATAAGAATGTTGTATGTCCATTTCTTCTAAGTCATCTGGATGAAAGTACTTCAGATCTTCTTTGATGAAGGACATGTTGCTTGGGTTTTCAGAGACAAACGAAGCAGTATTTTGAGGTGGGGCTACAAGGAGAAATGGTGAGTTGCTAGCTTGTGAGTTTGGAGTTTGTGGATGGGTAACAATGGGAGGATAGTAGTTGCTTGAACTTGGAGCTTAGTGGTTAGAGTGTAGTGCAGAAGAAGTGGTGGTGGATGATGAGGCTGTTGAATGACCTGAGCTTCTTTCTTTGACTTGAATCATTTCTAATTCATAAGTTTTTAGCATACCAAACAGCTCAGTCCTATGCAAAGTCTTTAGGTTTTC
This sequence comes from Smallanthus sonchifolius, assembly GCA_023525975.1. NCBI lineage: Eukaryota > Viridiplantae > Streptophyta > Magnoliopsida > Asterales > Asteraceae > Smallanthus > Smallanthus sonchifolius. The sequence continues at coordinate 28,394,166 of CM042043.1, forward strand.
AGTCCTTCTTATTGACACTGTGTAGAGTGTCCAGCAACTTGTAAGTGATCTGATAAACTTTTTGAGAATGTCTTCATTCTCCAGCTTCACTTTAGAGCACTGTAGCTTTCCCACAAGATAGGTGTACCGGTTGTATAGCGTAGTAAGTGACTTACCGTCCTAGCAAACAAAGTTTTCATACTGTTACTTCAATATATCTCTTCTATTCTCTTTCACCTCTTCAGATCCAACAAACACCTTCTCAAGAGCTTCCCATAGCTCCTTGGCAGTCTTGTATTCTCTGAAGTTATGAAAAACTTCATTTGGCAAGCACATCTGTATGGCTCCCAAAGCTTTAAAATCTACCTCCATCTTATTGATGTCTTCTTCAGAGTACTTTGACGATTCTTTAGGGACAGATGGACCTCCGAAATCAGTAGAGGCCACCATGGGTACATAGGGACCCTCCATTATGGATCTCCACATTCCATATTCTTGATAACAGAAAAAGCTTTCCATTATGTTTTTCCACATGTCATAGTCTTCTCCAGATACTAGTCTAGGTGGTCTGTTTAGACTTCCCGTATCATCAAATCTAGTGTTAGTGCCATACTTTTGAATAGATGATATTAGCAAAGAGATAGTAATGAATAGAACCAGATAGTGATTAAACAAATGTGAGTTTGTTTAATATGAGAGCCAAAAATCTGATACCACTAGTTGGATCGGTGTTTACAAGATGGTTCTGTTCTAGTTGAGATTGGCAGAAATAATCACAACTATTGCAATGTATACAAGAAACAAAGATAATACTGATAAATGCAAAGTGTATTAGTCTTCAATGTTTACAAGTTACAGAGAAAACTCTAAGGAAGCACACTTGTACAATATGAAGATACAATACATATAAAGGAACTTAGAATCAAGACAGACCCTTGATTCTATTGATTCTAAGGATCAGATCAAACACAAGCCGTTGATCTTTGACAGTTACAAGTTACACTACAATTGGTAGACAACTAAAAGACAAACTGCAGCAAACAGTAATAATCAGGTCAAAAGTCTTCTTAGGAATCTTTGCAAGAGACTTCAGAAGTAGTAGCTTTGTCTTTAATCATCTGCACCAATAACATTCCTTCTGCTGATAGATGTGTCAGTGCTGCAAACAAAGGTGTCAGTAGCAAAGTCAAAGCTGCTGATGATTTGCCTATCAGCAGCATCAAATGTTTGATGCTGCTGAGAAGCCTATCAGCCGCAGCTTTGGACTTCAGCAGATAAGGCTATCCGCAGCATAGTTGTTCATCAGCAGGAGAACATAACTATCCGCAGCAATTGCTTCATCCGCAGCAACTTGTAAGTCAGCAACACTTTTGCGCCTTTATGACATTCATGAACTTCAAGGGCGATCTCTTCGTTTCACCGCGAATAACTAGAACTTCATCGCTTGGAAGAGGAAGACGAACGATATTCTCATGACAAACAACTTTCGCACGGTTCTTGGATAGCCAATCCATACCGACAACAACATCAAAACTACCGAGCTCAACAGGCAAAAGATCAATGTCGAATGAATGATCTTCAAACTTCAGCGAACAACCTCGAATAATTTCACTAGATTCAATAACCTTACCGTTTGCTAATTCTATACTATAGCCCTTATCTAACTTACTCGACTTTAAACCAAGCAATGGCTCCAAATCTTTAGATACGAAACTTAAATCGGCTCCAGTATCAAATAAAATAGAAGCAAACTGATTATTGATAAGGAACGTACCCGTGACCACAAATGGGTCTTCCATAGCCGCTCCTGCATTCATCTTGAAAGCATGGCCTCTAGCATTCACCAGCTTCAATTTCAGGCAATCCTTCTTGAAATGACCCTCGGTACCACATTAGTAACACTCACGACGATTTGCATTACCAGAATTACCCGAATTAAAATTCATCGGCGTCTTAGATCTGCAAACCGGAGCTTGATGACCCTGCTATCCGCATCTTTCGCAAATGGTTTTCCCACCAGAAGAACCAGACGCGTTTGCAGCATAAGCCTTACCAAAATTCTGATTTCTCTTCTTCTTGAAACCGGAACGATTCTTGGGAAATCCCGAACTCTTCCTTTTTCCATCAAAGGGCCTGTTCTCAACGTCACCACACTTTTTACCAGCCTTGCCTACTTTCTTGGCCAAATCACCAACTTTGGACCAAGTCCCCATATGAACTGCATCATTGGTCAACGAGAACGCGAGAGTGATTGCACTCTGCATAGTCGTAGGGTTCGATGAAGTAACCATACTGCGAATATGAGGTACGAGACCCCAAATATACTTCTCATTCCAAACGTGCTCTGGTGACCATTCTAGGAACCAACCTGGCAAGCTCGTTAAACCGGGTGGTATAGGTACGAACATCTGCACCAATCATCACATGATTCCAGAACTCGGCCTCAATTTTCTTCAACTCATTTCGTGGATAATATTCACGAAATAACATATCCTTGAGTTCGATACAGGAGAGACCATAAGCTGCATCCTCTCCTAATGATTGCAACTGAGTGTTCCACCACGTTAACGCTTCATCAGAAAACGAACACACCACATACTTAACCCGCTGCTCATTTGTACAACCACTGATCTTGATTACCGATTCCATATTCTCGATCCATCGGGAGATATCCAAAGGACCTTCAGCACCAGAAAACGGACGTGGGTTACAAGACAGGAAGGTCTTGTACGTACATCCTTGTTGCTGCTGATTACTGCTAGCATTTCGGTTAGCATTATGTTGCACGATAGCCATCGCAACATGTTGCGCGATAACCTGAGTCAACTCCTCTGAAGTTGAGGGAAGATGGTGTAAGGCCCCTTTTCCCGGGTGACCTCACTTATTGGATTTACTCATAAACATAGTCATAATCACTGAGCTTAAATTTAAAACATTCGAATTCATTCATTAGATAACGTAACATGACATGACATAACAGCGGAAGTCTTTTAAAATTAAGTACATAACATTTGTCTTAACATATATAAATATGGGATGTCAGTCTTGTGCCGGGTAACCTTCACACCTTCGCACGACCCTTCCTTTCTGTACCTGAAATGTATACTAAAAGTCAGCTAACGCTGGTGAGTTCTAGTTTAAAACTATTAAGTATGATCATTCTTTTCTTTATAAGTATACATAATTATATACATACATTTCTACAAATACGTATTCATAGCTTTTACTTTTCTTCCTTCATTCTTATGTGATTATATAGATATGTATTCACCTTTTCTTTCCTTAACATTCATTGGTCATACACATAAGGGTGATCAACCCATCTTACGGTGCGTATATCACAAAGACATACGCCCTTGAGCTACCGTCGTAGCCCTTTTACTCGTCCGGTCCTAGAAACCGTCCGCCTTAACTTTGGTCCGGCCAACCTTCGGCCGTCCGTCTTACCCGTCCTACCGTCGTAGTCCGTCATATTCGCCCGTCAACCATAAGGCATTCGTTTCCCACGCGAACTATTGTTTATGCAACCGTTATACTATTTTAGCATTTACTTCAACCGCCCTTTTATGCTTTTTGTACGTCCTAGCTTGCGAAGGAACGTATCTTTCCCGGTTGCAAAATAGTCACGTGGTCGTCCGTCTACAGAAGTAGCAGTTAGCTTCGTTTCTGTCTATAACGTATACATTCATTCATAACATGCAATATAAATAATTATAAAGCAAGATTTCATTTATTTACGTTATGCCATTCTTTCCTTCATTCTTTGTAAACATACGTTTCATTCTTTGTTTATAATTCATTCTCATATATATATAAAATATATATTAGTACATCACGTATGATCACATTAGTATTCATATCTTTTATTCATTTAGTATATACATTTCAGCCCCAAAACATTTAATAAGGTTTGCACATAACATAGAAGGGGGCACATAGAACTCACCTGATGAGTAGTTTCTGAAATACTCTTAGCTGGCTACTGAGCGTCACTAATGTCACTCACGATCTGTATAATAAAGTCATACACCTAAGGTAGTGCTCCTAGATGACACTAGACATTACTATGCTTGAACCTAGTAGTTTCGATGGATTTGCTTATATCGAAACTTGGTAGTTTCGATAGGTTGCTTATGTCGAAACTTGGTAGTTTCGATAGGTTGCTTATGTCGAAACTTGGTAGTTTCGATAGGTTGCTTATCTCGAAACTTGGTAGTTTCGAGTCATGGGTTCATATCGAAACTATGGTAGTTTCGGTAAGTAACTTATGTATTCGGATCGTGGGCATATCGAAACTAGGTAGTTTCGATGGGTCTGTATATATATATATCGAAACTATGGTAGTTTCGATGGGTCTGTATGGGTCTGTGTATATATCAAAACTAAGTAGTTTCGATGAATCAGTCTTCTTCCCCAAAAATCTGAAGGTTCTGCATGCGACTCTAATCGTGTCGATATCTAAATTTTCTTTGATCAAAACGTTCGGTTTTCATTCTAGATGCTATACCTAAGCTCATTTTCAAGTTTCATCCGTAAAATCATCATCTATTGGGCTAAAACCGAAAACCCCAAAAAAATCATAAAAACTCAGATTATGATCGAACGCTTACCTGGGTTGGATTTCTGATTCGGAGGAGATGATCACGAGCACAGCAGCAACGTTCTCCTGAATTCCCGAGTCGACCCGTCACTTTCTCTCTCTAGACCCGAGCTCTCTTCTCTCTCTCTAGAACTTGTGAATGGTAGAAATGAAAGGTTTGGAGCAGCCCTTGCCCTTATATACTTGGGCTTCCTTCGGTCCGTTGGAGCCGAGCCCAAGCCCATCTTTTTTTCTTTCGCCATTTAAAAATTATAAATTTCGATCGTGTCATTATTTATTTATTACCAGTTTTGGGATGTTACAAGTCTACCCCCCTTAGAAAGGTTTCGTCCTCGAAACCAATTATACGTAAAACAACTGAGGGTATAGTTCCCGCATCTCGTCTTATTTCTCCCATGTAGATTCCGATCCCTTTCTGTACTTCCATTGAACTTTGACCATTGGGATTGAGTTGTTGCGTAGTCGCTTCTCAGATCAGTCAAGGATGGCTATTGGTTCCTCGACATAATTTAGACTGTTATCCACCTCGATCTCATCGTAAGGTATGTGAGCTGTGTCGTCAGCTAGGCACTTGCGTAAGTGTGACACGTGGAACGTAGGGTGTATTCCACTAAGCTCAACGGGTAGGTCGAGTCTGTAAGCAACTTGACCCACTCTCGCTAGAATCTTGAAAGGTCCGAAAAACCTTGGACTTAGTTTGCCACGCTTTCTGAATCGGATGATTCCTTTCCATGGTGATACCTTTAACAGTACCATGTTCCCTACTTGAAACTCTAAATCCCTTCTTCTCTTATCCGCGTATGATTTCTGTCTGCCTTTTGCGGCTTTCATTCGAGCCTTGATTTGATCAAATTTCTCGGAAGTAGCTTTGACCACTTCGAGACTTGCAAAATCCTTCTGTCCAATTTCCCCCCAACAAACCGGGGTCCTACATCTCCTTCCATACAACATCTCAAATGGCGGCATGCCAATCGTTTAGTGATAGCTGTTGTTATATGAGAATTCTGCCAATGGTAGATGGCTGTCCCAGCTCCCACCGAAGTCAATGATACAGGCTCGGAGCATGTCTTCTAAGGTCTGGATTGTCCTTTCAGATTAACCATCGGTTTGAGGGTGGTAAGCTGTGCTGATGTTCAATCTAGTGCCCATTGCCTCGTTAAATTTCTTCCAAAACCTTGACGTGAATCTAGTATCCCGGTCGGACACAATCGACACCGGCATGCCATGCCTGCTCACAATTTCTTTGATAAAAACTTCTGCTAGTTTTTCAGATGAAGCAATCTCACTTATTGGCAAGAAGTGAGCACTTTTCGTCAAGCGGTCGACGATCACCCAAATGGTATCATTGCCCTTAGCTGTTTGCGGTAGCTTGTTAATGAAGTCCTTCGTGATCTCCTCCCACTTCCATTCAGGTATCGGTAGAGGTTGCATTTTACCGCATGGTTTCTGGTGCTCGGCCTTAACTAGTGAACACGTTAGGCACTTGTTCACATACTCGGTCACATCATTGTTCATGCCAGGCCACCAGTACTCTTTCTTCAAGTCTTGATATATATTGTTTGTCCCGGGGTGGATGGAATAGCGAGACTTATGGGCCTCCTCGAGTATTTTGGCTCTAAGCTCGCCAATCTTAGGTATCCACATCCGGCCAAACCTAGTTCGTACACTGTATATGTTTGCATCCAAATTCCCTTGTTGTCCTACTATTCTTTCCCGTTTAATATTTCTTTCTAATAGTGTTTCATCTTGTGCTTTTGATATTTCATTCATCAAATCTGGCGTTATAATCAGCTGACACGCCTTGATCCGGATAGGGTCAGATTGCTCCTTTCTGCTTATAGCGTCAGCTACTACGTTTGCCTTGCCTGGATGGTACAGTATCTCACAATCGTAGTCCTTTAATAATTCTAACCACCTCCTTTGCCTCATATTTAATTCCTTTTGCTCGAAAAAGTACTTCAAGCTTTTATGATCGGAGTAGATGGTGCATTTAACTCCATACAGATAGTGCCTCCATATTTTTAATGTGAAAACTACTGCCGCTAACTCCAGATCATGGGTTGGGTAGTTAACCTCGCGAATCTTTATTTGTCGCGAAGCGTAAGCAATTACCTTTCCTCGTTGCATAAGTACACAGCCTAAACCTTGACCCGAAGCGTTAGAGTAGACTACCAAGTCTTCATTTCCCTCAGGTAGTGCCAAGATTGGAGCTTGGGTTAATCGTGTTATAAGTTCCTCAAACGCGTTGTTTTGGGTTGGACCCCATTTGTACTTTACTTCCTTCCGTGTCAATTTAGTTAGTGGCGATGCTATCCTCGAGAAATCTTGAATGAATCTCTGATAATAGCCTGCCAATCCCAGAAAACTTCGTATCTCTGTTGGTGTCTTTGGGACGTTCCATTCCTTTACTGTCTCGATCTTTGCAGGATCTACCATGATGCCGTTTGGGTTTATCACATGACCTACGAATTGGACTTCCCTAAGCCAGAACGCACATTTGGAGAATTTTGCGTACAACTTTTCCTGCTTTAGCACCTCCAGAACTTCTCTTAGGTGACAGTGGTGATCAACCTCGCTTTTCGAATATATCAGTATGTCGTCTATAAAAACTATCACTGATCGATCCAACGTTGGTCGACATACTCTATTCATCAAATCCATGAACGCTGCTGGTGCGTTAGTCAATCCGAAGGACATCACGAGAAACTCATAATGCCCATAACGCGTGCGAAACGCGGTCTTTGGTACGTCTTCCTCTCTTACTTTCAACTGATGGTAATCCGACCTAAGATCGATCTTTGATAACCAACTCGCACCTTGCAGTTGATCAAAAAGGTCATCTATTCTAGGCAGTGGGTATTTGTTCTTTACTGTCCTCTTTTTCAGTTCACGGTAGTCAATGCACATGCGCATGCTGCCGTCTTTCTTCTTTATGAATAGTACCGGAGTGCCCCATGGTGAAAGTCTCGTCTAATAAATCCTTTTTCTGTTAATTCCTGTAGTTGAGACATCAATTCTTTCATTTCTGTCGGAGCCAATCGGTAGGGGGCTTTGGCAACGGGCTCAGCTCCTAGCAGTAAGTCAATCTGAAATTCTATTTCCCGATCGGGTGGCAACCCAGGTAGATCCTCAGGGAATACTTCCGGAAAGTTGCACACCACGGGTACATTCTTGAGTGCTTTTGTTTTCATTCTATCGTCAATAACATATGCCAGATAAGCTTCGCAACCGCGCCTCATGTAATTTTCGGCCTTGATCATTGAAATGACGTTTGGCATTGTGCAATTCCAATCCCCATAAACCGTAATTGGACTTCCGCTAGGAGCTTTGAGGTGTATCCTCTTACGTTTACATATGATTTGAGCTTCGTTGGCAGCTAACCAATCCATACCCAATACTATATCGAATCCTCCTAAGGTGAGAAGGAATAATCTAGAGGAAACTTATGGCCCTCTATTTCTATGATACAATCCTCTGTTACTTGAAACACTGTCGAATTTTTACCCACGGCAGTTTGTACGCTAAAGGCCTTTACTAAGGTGTTGATAGTGCAATCCAGTTTACGACTAAATGCATTTGATATGAAGCTTTTACTAGCACCAGAGTCAAATAAAATAGCAGCATGTTCGTTATTAACTAGGAATGTACCTGACACAACATCAGGGTTTCCCCTTGCTTCCTCCTCAGTCAGGGCGTAGGCTCGAGTCCTAGCCCGCGGCTGTTCCTTTTCCCTCTCTTTTCCCAAACCAGATTGGCCGGCCTTCCTGCAGTTCTTTGTCAGATGTCCAAACAATCCACATACTTGACACTTGACGTTTCTTACACATTTTCGAGAGAAGTGCCCCGGCTTCCCGCACTTATAGCATGTGGTGGTGCCGATTTTACATTCGCCAAGATGTTGCCTTCCACATTTCTTGCATGTTTCATATTCATCCGACCTTGGCTTCTTAGTTTCAGTTGTTACGTTCCCTCTTCCGGTGCCTCTAGACGGGTTCCCCCACTTTCTCTTTTGGGTCTCTGTTGGTGGGTCCTCATTGGCATAATCGTCGTAGACGATTCCGCTCAGATTTACTACTGACTCGAAGGTCGAGGGTAGGTTGGCTTTCATGTGGACACGGACCCTTTGAGGTAGGCCCTTCACATAGTACTTGATCATTCGCTCCTCCGTCTCCACCAGGTGGGGTACCAGTTGAGCTAGCTCATTGAACCTAGAAGTATACTGGCGGTGTGTCTTGTTGCCAGCCTTAAAGTTTAGGAATTCATTTTCCACTCGATCAATTTCATTCTGGGGACAGAACTTCTGAATTATTAGCTTCTTTAGGTCTTCCAATGTCATTCTTGCAAGAGCGTTTGGGGACTTTGTCCGCTGGATGTTCCTCCACCAACCTAGTGCTTCATTGGTGAAAGAATGAGCAACATATTTAACCGCCTGGTCCGGTCGACACTCGCTGATGTTGATTATAGCGTTCATCCTCTCAATCCATTCGAGTGTTGCCACTGAATCCTTGCTCCCATCGAACTTGGGTGGGTCTCCGTCTTTGAATCCTTTGTAAGTGCACCCACAATTGCTTGATCCCATTTTCACTTCATCCCCATCACTATCATACACTTTCTCTTCATGGCCTCCTTCATCATCCTCTTTACTTTTCTTTAGTTCCTCGGATAGTAGATCAGGCAATACTTTCTTCAGAGTGAGCACAACTTCATGGGCAATAGCATCCCTGACTTCGGGTTCCAACTGTATCGGCCCTGGATTGTCGTCTCCAGTTGGGGTCACTTCTGTTTCGTGCACACTCTCGGTGTGTTCTGCGTGCACACTCTCTTCTTCTTCTAGTCTTTGATTCAATGGGGGTCTACGTACTCGGCCAGTGCAACCGCCTCGGCGTCCTGTTCTTCCTCCACCAGCCATAATTCTTAGTTTCCTGATAGTTATAGAGGGAATACATCAGTGTCATTTCTTCAGATCATAGTTTGGAACAGTACGAGCAAGGTAAATTTTTAATTACAGTTTACATTGCTTTTCGGGTTCAAAACTCTTCAAATCGGTTGTGACATTGACAACTATTTGTTCTAAGTTAAGGTATCTATCCTTATCCAAGTGTGTTAACTCTTGTACTTACTTATCGTGCTGGCGTTGGCGTTGGTTACCTATGACTGACATCCGTGCGTTGGTCCCATAATCAGCTTGAGTCCAGACATTTAGGGATGTCTGAATCTCTCAAACTATTACTCTGATACCAACTTGTAAGCCCCTTTTCCCGGGTGACCTCACTTGTTGGATTTACTCATAAACATAGTCATAATCACTGAGCTTAAATTTAAAACATTCGAATTCATTCATTACATAACGTAACATGACATGACATAACAGCGGAAGTCTTTTAAAATTAAGTACATAACATTTGTCTTAACATATATAAATATGGGATGTCAGTCTTGTGCCGGGTAACCTTCACACCTTCGCACGACCCTTCCTTTCTGTACCTGAAATGTATACTAAAAGTCAGCTAACGCTGGTGAGTTCTAGTTTAAAACTATTAAGTATGATCATTCTTTTCTTTATAAGTATACATAATTATATACATACATTTCTATAAATACGTATTCATAGCTTTTACTTTTCTTCCTTCATTCTTATGTGATTATATAGATATGTATTCACCTTTTCTTTCCTTAACATTCATTGGTCATACACATAAGGGTGATCAACCCATCTTACGGTGTGTATATCACAAAGACATACACCCTTGAGCTACCGTCGTAGCCCTTTTACTCGTCCGGTCCTAGAAACCGTCCGCCTTAACTTTGGTCCGGCCAACCTTCGGCCGTCCGTCTTACCCGTCCTACCGTCGTAGTCCGTCATATTCACCCGTCTGCCATAAGGCATCCGTTTCCCAAGCGAACTATTGTTTATGCAACCGTTATACTATTTTAGCATTTACTTCGATCGCCCTTTTATGCTTTTTGTACGTTGATGTCGTCCAGACGGTCTATAAAAACTATCAAATAAAACCTAATCTAGACTCTCTAGCTTTAAATTTATAAAACCTAGACTCGACCTAAAACTAGACCACACAACCGGCAAGTGTACCGATCAATGCAATATAGCCTAACGAAGTCCGGATATCGAACCCAAAAGACACTGAATAACTAAATTAGACTCTAACTAGGACTTAAGTATGATTTGATTGGTTTGGGGGATTACTACACTACTAATTATCTAAGAATGCAATAAACTAAGGACAATTCAAGCTATCAAGAGTAAACTAAAGATGAAATCAAGAATGGAGAAGTCACTACCTAGGTCGGAATCCTATGTGTAAAGCTCAACTTCTATCGGTTTTGGAACTAGGTTGGATCTGGGTTTCTAAAGATATAACACCTAAAAGATATCTAGTGGATTCCCGATCACTCTCGGTCTCGGGATGTGACCAGAAGACAACCTAAGGATATTAACTCACCAGATGATCGGATCACCTCTCGGGTATTTCCTACTATGACAAGTACCCTAATAAACGGATTACCTCTCAATCTCACCGCTTACCATACACTCAAGGAATGCATGGGGTAGTTCTAGAATGGATACTATGATTCGGATAGCAACTATCACTAGACACCTAATACCAACTTCCTCTCAGACAGCTGACACTCGGATTCCTAATGACGAAGACTAAACGACTAATTCTCACCTCTCGGGTATTGAACTAGGACACACATTCACTTCTAATCAGTAATTAACTAGGTTTTCTATGGCTACTACGTCTAGACACCACTCTAACTCACAAACCCTAAAGTCTATGAACCAGAAACGAAGATCAAACTGGCAGACAACCACAATCAACGCAGAAAAGCATAATCAACCACATAATCAGAATTAAACATGCACTAACATCACACATAAACAAACTCAAACCTTTACTAAATCATAAATCCAACATTCAAATCCAAAAACCAAATAAAAATCGAAACTTTAACACATAATCATCATATTGACCTAGGTAGATCAAGGATCTAGCCTAGAATCATACTAAGAACATCTACACAGAAGCAAATAGCAAGATCCATAGGTTCAAAACATAAAATCAAAGATAAAAATCAAGTCTTTAAAACCTAGAACGTATAACTACGAACCCGGAATCCAAAGCTTTAATCTTTAAGCTTCAATCTTCTTCCAAACTCCCAAAATCGCCTCTTTTCTTCCCTGGAACGGCTTAGAATCGAACTCTCTCATAATGGCCGTTTAAATCTTTTTAATTTAGAAAATTAGGGTTTTGCGGAAAACGGCCCTCTCGCGTACCGCGAGAGAATGTTTACTGGATCCTCGCGTACCGCGAGGACCAAAATAGTCGGGCGGATTCCTGGAGTTTCCCGCGTACCGCGAGAATTATTACACTCGTCTCTCGCGTACCGCGAGAGACCTAAATTTCAGAAAATTGTCTTTTGATCTTTGGACTTTTCCGGGCTTCGTTTCTTCGCTCGTTTTCTTCACGTATTCTTCATTAATATTCCCGAGCTCCTACAAATAAGACCAACGACTCAAATGTACATAAAATTGACTCAAAACTAATATAAAACTACTTAGAACACATTAAAACAAAGGAATAAAGACGTGTGCTTTCGCACCCTATCAAATATCCCCACACTTAACCTTTTTTCGTCCTCGAAAAATCTGCAAATGGAATCATAACTGGCATCTAACTCAACAAACATAAATTTCAATTTTCAAAACATACTCACGTGTTAAAAAGCAACAATTAGTATTTCTGTCCGATTAAACCCAAGCACTAACTTTCAAGCCCCCGTTACGTGTTCTAAATCCATTTTATACAACATATCAATCAATCTATGTGACTCACACTTAGAAGTTACAGCTCTACCTAATCCCGTCTCAAGGTCATGTTTAGGCACGGATTAAACCATATAGATTTACCCTACCACGTTAAACTACTATTTACAGGTTTTTAGAAATCAGATGAAATCATGAATGAATGGATGATAATGAGCATAATAAGCAAAAGAACTTTCGTCTAGAGGCGTTTCAACCAAGTCACTATCCCGGAGGGTAACACATAGACTACATTCTATCAATGAAGCACATAAATCTTACTTAGGGGTGTATCCTCCAAGTCGCTATCCCAAAGGGTAACACATAAGCAAAACTCAGTATAGCTCATAAATTATGGAATAACATGGATTATGGAATGCGGGCGCCACCGAAACTCGGATTTATTCTCATAAAAAGAGAATGGTGTGCCATAAAAAATTTCAAAAACCTTTAAATTTTTAACTTAATCGTGGTACCTATCACCCTATATTGACAGTTTCAGTATTACCATTACTCTAAGATGAATACCCACAAGATATCATGATTTTATTCCGTGATTAATCCTAAATAACACAAACAGGATATTTAAGCTCTACTAGTTAGCTGGGTCTACCAAAACATCACTAATTAGACACGTTTTCAATTATTTAATCTTTTAAACTCATAAATAGATCCAGTTCTACTATCATTTTCCAAATATATGCAATTATTTTCAAGAACATTTTTCAAATTTTTCAATTTTTTTTTTTTTGTATTTTTGAATTTTTAAAGACACAAACTAAACAAACTAGACACTCACATCCCCACACTTGAAAGACACATTGTCCTCAATGTGAAGCAAAACACAACTAAAAAAAAAAATGCAAAAATAAAAAAAAACAAATCAGAACAGGAAGCGACTTAGCTGGTAATGTAGATGCAATCTAGTATGCAGCTTCGTTCTTCCTTGTGTGCACCGTATAGCATTTCGGTCGCGGTTACACATCAGCTGTTGGGTTGCCTTTACAAGATAGTAATGGTAATCATCAAACCCGCCCGAATGGAGATTGAGTACGGACAGAATGATAAAACCTGCAAAATAAACCTCATACAAACCCACAGCATTAAACTGACTCAAATAAAATATAGAGACTAGAAAGACTCAAGAAAACTAAAAGACTCAAGATAGATAGATGCAGAGAAAACATACTCGACATGTGGCAAACACAAAGACATGAATACCACAGCAAGTTCGAACATCGGTCATAAACGGTTTCTAGTTTCCCATGGTCACGGTGGTCGGATGGTGGTAGGTGGGTGAATTAATGTGATGGATGATGGTGGTTAAAGGTGATGCTTCATGGTAGTGGTGGTACGAAGGTAGGTGATGAATAGTGGTGGTGAGTGAAAACGGGGACAGAAACGGGTACGGGAAACCATGGGAAACAAAGGAAATAGGGTGACACCAGCAGTCCCTCGCGTACCGCGTAAGTCGAAGGGGATATTCTTCGCGTACCGCGAAGGCCAAAAAGTTAGGCCGGCCGAGACTTTTGTCTCTCGCGTATCGCGAGAGATCTTCCTCTCGTTCTTCGCGTACCGCGGGAGGGTGTCGTTAACAGAAAGTTTTGAAGTTTTTTTTCAATTTTGTACTTAGAAAAATTTTTTGCCATTTAAGAAAAAATTTTCACCCACTTCCTTAAAACCTTGTCCCAAGCATAAAAACACATGTAACCATACCTGGGGCTTCATTCCCGACGATTTTCCTTACCGAATCAAGCATGGATTCCTGCAAAACTTGACAAAAACAAAACACAAACCGAAAAACAAAGAAAAAGACACGGACTCAACCCAATGAAATCATACAAACTCTACATCCCGGGCACTTGCCCATGACTCAAGCAAGCCTATCAGGGGGCTTCTCCTTGATCCTAACCGGTACCGCCTTCATCCTGCGCGGCCTCCGGGTCCTCCATACCTCTAGCAAACAACTACTACTCTCAAACATTAAACTCATATCACATGTAGCAATCCAGTCCTTCCACCACAACTTAAACCTACCCGGACCGAAGATAATATTGTTCAAATAACCGAGTGTACTGTCATCTTTACATATCCCCACACTTGGGGTTTGCTCCATCTTCAACTCTACCTCTCTCGACTCGCGGGTTCTCTTACGTGGTGGCCTAGATCTAGGGGGATTAGAATTTGGGGTCGGTTTTTCAATTCTCCCCTCAGCACAAACAAGGGTGAGGACATGTGAAGGTTCAGGAATAGATATTTTCAGCGGTATGGCTTCTTCACTCTCACCAGGATCATCATAGGGATCCTCCACGATATCTACTAACTTCCCCACACTTGGGGTTTTGCCCATGACATCTTCAAATTCAGCCATTATGTTCAGTACATCATCGGGCATCTCATCATCACCGTAATCATCCGGCTCCCCTAACAACCTTTCTAACTCCAACGCCCACTCAGATGGTTCTTCTATATTCGGGGCGGGTTCACCAACTTCTAACATCGGATCGGAGTCCCAATGGTGGTCTATGAAAGAGTCGAGCATGCACACGGAATGGCTGTGCTCGCCAACATCCTTCCCGGACTCTACAGCATTGAATGTAAGGACCTCATCCCCCACACGAAGTGTGAGCTTCCCGTCAAAGACATCAATCATCGCCTTTGCGGTCCGTAGGAACGGGCGCCCTAAGATGAGTGGGACCTTGTCATCCACCTCCATATCTAGAATCACAAAATCCACGGGGAAAACAAAATTGCCCACTTTCACTAATAGATTTTCCACTATTCCCCGTGGATACTTGACTGAGCGGTCAGCCAAGGAAATGCTCATGCGCGTTGGTTGTGGTTCACCTAGGTCCAGCTGCTTGTACAATGAATAGGGCATCAAATTGATGCTAGCACCTAGGTCGGCCAACGCGTGGTGTAATGGTAGGTTGCCCAACAAGCACGGGATCGTGAACCGACCCGAATCAGACAACTTTTCTGGCAAATGATTTTGCACCACTGCCGAGCATTGCTCACCAAGTGAGACTCCAGAGACCTCCTCAAGTTTCTTCTTGTTGGAAAGAAGGCCTTTTAAGAACTTGGCATATTTGGGCATATGCTGGAGGACCTCTACAAACGGGAGATTGACCTTGAGTTGTTTGAACATATCAAGGAAGTGACCGTATTCCTTAGCGTGTTTATGTGGCAACACACGTGCGGGATAAGGAATACGACTCAAGCCAATCTCGGGGGACTTCATCTCCACCCCCTTCTTCTTCTCCTGTGCCTTCTTGGTAGGCACCTCAACCACTATCTCCTCCTCCACCGGCTCTTCTTCTACTACTACCGGTGGGCTCTCATCCTCCTTCTCTATCATGCTCCTCGTCGAAACAGCATTCGACTCGGTCTCTTTTAGCATCCTAGCATCGATCTCAGCAAATCGAGCTTCCCAGTCAATCTTGTTCACCTCCTCCACTGAGGGAATATTATGCTCCTTAGAGTGGGGGTCAACCTCTTCAACCACTTTACTCTCCACACTCTCTATAGACACGGCCATCACTGAAGCGTTCGGGCCCGTAGAAGGGCTTCCTTGTCTATCATGTATGCTCCTAGCAATGTCTCCTACCGTGCGTTGCAAATCCTGGAACGCCGATTGCTGATTCTTCATCAAAGTGTCATGGCTATCCAGTCTTTGCCGAGCTTCCTTGTTATTCTGCACCAGCTGGGCAAGCAACTGTGTCTGAGTCTCCATCATATCCTCAATCCTTCGTGACCCAACAGTGCTCCCAGAACTCGCTCCTTCTTCTGCTCCTCCATACTGTTGCTGACGACCAGTGAATCCAGATCTCCATCCCGAACCAAAAGTATTAGAATTGTTGTAATTTCGGTTCTGGTATTGGTTGCCAGCATAGCTCACATGCTCTTGATTATTTACCGGGCAATCTCGGGTGTCGTGTCCTCCCCTGCACACCTGACACCTCAAAGCACTGAGCTTGAGCTCCTTTATCTCATTCGCCATCGAGGCGAGGGCAGCAGCCACGCTAGTATCAGGAGTGACCTGATGCACACCTCTAGGAGAAGAGGCGTGTGACCTAGCAGTAGGGATGGAATCCCTAACAGAACGTGGGTGCTGCTGTTCGGCTTGAGCGAAGCTCTCTAACATATCCTCGCACTCCTCAGGCTCGAGTCTATCCATGATATGGCCTCCTGCAGCTGTGTTGAACATTTGCTGCGTCTCGAAGGTGAGGCCATTATAGAACTTCTCCACTAGTGCCCAGTCGGGGAGACCGTGCTGGGGACATCGGCTCAACAGCGCGTTGAACCGCTCCCAGGCCATGTGGTAAGGCTCGTCGGGATCCATCCGAAACGAATGGATCTGGTCCCGAAGGCGAGCGGCCCTGGAAGGTGGAAAGTATTTCTTGAAGAACTTGGCTTCGAGATCCTCCCATGTGGTGATAGAATTGTCGGGAAGAGTGTCGAGCCAAGTAGATGCACGCCCAGAAAGAGAGAATGGAAAGAGACGCAAGTAGATTGCGTCCTTAGATACACCCGTGATATTAAATGTATCACATATCCGCGCGAAGCGGGACAAATGTCCGGGTGCATCCTCATCCTCGAGGCCATGGAATTGAGTGGCATGAGTGATCGTACTCATGACATGTGATGGGATCTGCCAAGAATTGGTGTTCGGTATAGTGGGGCGTGTGATCGAAGATCTCGCGCCCGTGACCCCCTCACTGGCCCTCTGGTGCACCGTACGTCTAGCCGGTGGGTTAGCGTCACCCATAGTAGGAAATGGAACTGGGCTAGTAGGACGTACCTTTGGTTTAACCAGCTCCTCTAAACGCTCCCGAAAGTCGCGGGTGCGCTCGTGAAGCTCTCGTTCGGGCTCTTGAAAAGCTGCAAAAGATGGTGATCCTTGCGAACGAGTATTGGGCATAAACAGAAAGATTCTAAGAAGGAAAAATAGAACAAAGACTCAAAAGAGAACAAAAGACTCAAATAAACCAAAAATCTAACAAAGAACTAGTCAAAGCTAATATTGCTATTGCCAAGTGTCCCCGGCAACGGCGCCAAAAACTTGATGTCGTCCAGACGGTCTATAAAAACTATCAAATAAAACCTAATCTAGACTCTCTAGCTTTAAATTTATAAAACCTAGACTCGACCTAAAACTAGACCACACAACCGGCAAGTGTACCGATCAATGCAATATAGCCTAACGAAGTCCGGATATCGAACCCAAAAGACACTGAATAACTAAATTAGACTCTAACTAGGACTTAAGTATGATTTGATTGGTTTGGGGGATTACTACACTACTAATTATCTAAGAATGCAATAAACTAAGGACAATTCAAGCTATCAAGAGTAAACTAAAGATGAAATCAAGAATGGAGAAGTCACTACCTAGGTCGGAATCCTATGTGTAAAGCTCAACTTCTATCGGTTTTGGAACTAGGTTGGATCTGGGTTTCTAAAGATATAACACCTAAAAGATATCTAGTGGATTCCCGATCACTCTCGGTCTCGGGATGTGACCAGAAGACAACCTAAGGATATTAACTCACCAGATGATCGGATCACCTCTCGGGTATTTCCTACTATGACAAGTACCCTAATAAACGGATTACCTCTCAATCTCACCGCTTACCATACACTCAAGGAATGCATGGGGTAGTTCTAGAATGGATACTATGATTCGGATAGCAACTATCACTAGACACCTAATACCAACTTCCTCTCAGACAGCTGACACTCGGATTCCTAATGACGAAGACTAAACGACTAATTCTCACCTCTCGGGTATTGAACTAGGACACACATTCACTTCTAATCAGTAATTAACTAGGTTTTCTATGGCTACTACGTCTAGACACCACTCTAACTCACAAACCCTAAAGTCTATGAACCAGAAACGAAGATCAAACTGGCAGACAACCACAATCAACGCAGAAAAGCATAATCAACCACATAATCAGAATTAAACATGCACTAACATCACACATAAACAAACTCAAACCTTTACTAAATCATAAATCCAACATTCAAATCCAAAAACCAAATAAAAATCGAAACTTTAACACATAATCATCATATTGACCTAGGTAGATCAAGGATCTAGCCTAGAATCATACTAAGAACATCTACACAGAAGCAAATAGCAAGATCCATAGGTTCAAAACATAAAATCAAAGATAAAAATCAAGTCTTTAAAACCTAGAACGTATAACTACGAACCCGGAATCCAAAGCTTTAATCTTTAAGCTTCAATCTTCTTCCAAACTCCCAAAATCGCCTCTTTTCTTCCCTGGAACGGCTTAGAATCGAACTCTCTCATAATGGCCGTTTAAATCTTTTTAATTTAGAAAATTAGGGTTTTGCGGAAAACGGCCCTCTCGCGTACCGCGAGAGAATGTTTACTGGATCCTCGCGTACCGCGAGGACCAAAATAGTCGGGCGGATTCCTGGAGTTTCCCGCGTACCGCGAGAATTATTACACTCGTCTCTCGCGTACCGCGAGAGACCTAAATTTCAGAAAATTGTCTTTTGATCTTTGGACTTTTCCGGGCTTCGTTTCTTCGCTCGTTTTCTTCACGTATTCTTCATTAATATTCCCGAGCTCCTACAAATAAGACCAACGACTCAAATGTACATAAAATTGACTCAAAACTAATATAAAACTACTTAGAACACATTAAAACAAAGGAATAAAGACGTGTGCTTTCGCACCCTATCATACGTCCTAGCTTGCGAAGGAACGTATCTTTCCCGGTTGC
Organism: Smallanthus sonchifolius; assembly: GCA_023525975.1. Lineage (NCBI taxonomy): Eukaryota > Viridiplantae > Streptophyta > Magnoliopsida > Asterales > Asteraceae > Smallanthus > Smallanthus sonchifolius. The sequence continues at coordinate 28,413,331 of CM042043.1, forward strand.
AAAATAGTCACATGGTCGTCCGTCTACAGAAGTAGCCGTTAGCTTCGTTTCCGTCCATAATGTATACATTCATTCATAACATGCAATATAAATAATTATAAAGCAAGATTTCATTTATTTACGTTATGCCATTCTTTCCTTCATTCTTTGTAAACATACGTTTCATTCTTTGTTTATAATTCATTCTCATATATATATAAAATATATATTAGTACATCACGTATGATCACATTAGCATTCATATCTTTTATTCATTTAGTGTATACATTTCAGCCCCAAAACATTTAATAAGGTTTGCACATAACATAGAAGGGGGCACATAGAACTCACCTGATGAGTAGTTTCTGAAATACTCTTAGCTGGCTACTGAGCGTCACTAATGTCACTCACGATCTGTATAATAAAGTCATACACGTAAGGTAGTGCTCCTAGATGACACTAGACATTACTATGCTTGAACCTAGTAGTTTCGATGGATTTGCTTATATCGAAACTTGGTAGTTTCGATAGGTTGCTTATGTCGAAACTTGGTAGTTTTGATAGGTTGCTTATGTCGAAACTTGGTAGTTTCGATAGGTTGCTTATCTCGAAACTTGGTAGTTTCGAGTCATGGGTTCATATCGAAACTATGGTAGTTTCGGTAAGTAACTTATGTATTATCTTAGCTTCGGATCGTGGGCATATCGAAACTAGGTAGTTTCGATGGGTCTGTATATATATATATCGAAACTATAGTAGTTTCGATGGGTCTGTGTATATATCGAAACTAAGTAGTTTCGATGGGTCTGTGTATATATCGAAACTAAGTAGTTTCGATGAATCAGTCTTCTTCCCCAAAAATCTGAAGGTTCTGCATGCGACTCTAATCGTGTCGATATCTAAATTTTCTTTGATCAAAACGTTCGGTTTTCATTCTAGATGCTATACCTAAGCTCATTTTCAAGTTTCATCCGTATAATCATCATCTATTGGGCTAAAACCGAAAACCCCAAAAAAATCATAAAAACTCAGATTATGATCGAACGCTTACCTGGGTTGGATTTCTGATTCGAAGGAGATGATCACGAGCACAGCAGCAACGTTCTCCTGAATTCACGAGTCGACCCGTCACTTTCTCTCTCTAGACCCGAGCTCTCTTCTCTCTCTCTAGAACTTGTGAATGGTATAAATGAAAGGTTTGGAGCAGCCCTTGCCCTTATATACTTGGGCTTCCTTCGGCCCGTTGGAGCCGAGCCCAAGCCCATCCGTTTTTCTTTCGCCATTTAAAAATTATAAATTTCGATCGTGTCATTATTTATTTATTACCAGTTTTGGGATGTTACAGATGGGTTGAACTACTCGCTCCTCCAGTCCTTGTTGCTGTTGCCATGGATAATTTCTTCTATAACGAATAAAAGAAATTAAATAACATTCTAAAAATAAATATTGTCAAAGCACACAAACAATAAGAATATGAATAAACACCACAACGTGCTGGATTACATCAACAAAAACGACATCAACCCCGACATAGTAATAACATAAGGAAAATTTCATTAATAATGATAACTTGTTTAATAAATAATAAAAAATGTGGTGAATTTATAAATAACCATAAAACAAGTTCAGAAATTTTTTCCAAGTTATACTCTGACATAGTCATCAAAAAAAAATACAACCATCTACAACATCAAAAGATCAAGCAAACTACTTCGGCCCGACAGAAGGATCATAATGAGCATCTCCTTGCACTGGCTGCTCGCCCTGAACACCCCGCTTCCTCTTTCGGGTATACACCAACCTTATATCCTTAGGTGGTGGGGAGAGAGCACGTTCAACCGGTGCTAGTACCTAAACAACAGGAACATGAATCTGAATAGCAGGTTCACAAATGACAGGGGATGCTGGCCTACGTGCCCTAAACCTGTTGGGGCGGGTAGGAGATGAGATGATCTCACTATCGTTAGGTATCCACCCACAATTCTCCTGTTGTTTCCAAACACATGGGAGCCCTGTCTTAGAGTCCCTAATATAAAGACATCCAGGTGGTAGGGGTACAGTCAGATCAATAGGCTCATTATCTGAGCTCAGGTCAACAACAGGAACATAAGCAGACATCTATGACAAGGAATGGTTATCTTTACTAAAGTGGTTAGCTATGCACAATTTAATAAAAGACATGATTTAAAGACGCACAAAAATCCATGTACGACTCAATGCAAATGCATGCGACACAGGGAATGAAAATATTTTTAAAGAAACATTTTATTAGTTATAGTCTAGGTTTTTGGAAACATTTCACTAGTTCACTATAACCGTCGGCTATGATACCAACTTCTGTCACACCCCAACTCGCAGCGGAAGACTTAAGCAAGTGTGGTGGCAATGGAAGTTGTTACCCATAAGCAAACACAACGTATAAAAACTATGGATACATTATTTAAAAGTAGTTTAGTTGTCAACATTACACAAAATTATTAAAAGTGTTTAATCACCAAAATAAAGTTAACACGACAATGATGTTGACATTAGTTCCCGACATGCGTATCCATGACACGATAGTTTGCTATCTTAAAACCGACTTTCATTCCCCAATGCATGAGCTACTTACCTGAAAAACATGCCAAGTAAAATATGTCAACATAAAGTTGATGAGTTCATAGGTTTTATCAATGTCATTAAATATACTTTTATATTTTAGGAAAAGGTACGTGACGATGTATCGTTATGCTAGTGAACAGTCAGAAGTTTGCAAGACCTCACGACTAGATCGAAACCAAGAGCCCATAATCAAATCCAAAACCAACGCCCGAAGACGCCTCGACATATAAAACTCCCGTTACACAAGGACCATGACACCTGGTCGGGGAGCGGGCTGTCACGCCTAATAGATCTATCAATGTATCATGCGGTCCCTTCTACGGAGACTAATGATTATGAATGTGACACCGAATCCCCCTAAGAGCGTATCTATCAGGAACTACTAAATAGCTACAGTACCTCAAGGCCATCTAAGTTAACGTTCCACACACTGTTATACTCATCACAAAACCAATTTACCTTTTCTAGCATGTTTCTCCCCCGATATATGAAAACGTAACAAAACATTTAAAACATTTAAATAGGGGCCGTGAAAACTCACCTAAACGAGTATGCTAGCAAAGAAAGATTATCCAAAGAAACGACCGAGACACCCGCACCCTAGAACCCAAGGGATACATTTAACGGTCATTCACAAGTCTATCAAGTACGTTTATTCACCCAAACTACCAGACTTAGTTATGTTTCCCCGTTGGTGACTCGATCAATGACAATTTATATTCGACTAAGCGTTAACTTAATCATTTTAATCAAAGATATCTAGAACCATTAGTTTTATCCAAAACACAACTACTACTATTAATATTATTTTTATGTAAAATATATAATTACATGGAAATACTCCACGGTAAGATTTTAATGCGTTTAACACCACGATTCACATAACACACTCGAATGCACCAAATTTACTAATAAACATACAAATGCATGAGAAATGTTACTAAACATCTTTAAGTCCTCAAATAAAACAAAAAGCATTTAAGTAACAATTTCACATACTTAGTCATTTTCATGAACTTATAGTAATTTCCACCAATTGGTATATTTTTATTTTTAAAAATATATAAGTATCTATATAGCATTTTATTCACAAGAATACTAAGTCTTGGGTTAATATGTATATGAAAATATATTTTTCTTACAAAAATGTATTATTTGACTATTTACCCATATTAAGTTCAACGGTTATCGTTTACTTGTTAAAACCGAAACGGTAACTTTTATTAAACGGTTTTCAATTTTATTATTCAAAACACTTAATTTAATTATAAATACTAATTTATCCATGGTAAAACTCATTTTAACCAAAAGTTCATAAATTTACTAAACTTTGTAAAAATTTACATTTACTTGTATATTTAACCGATTTACCATATTTTAAAAGTAAGAACCGACACTTAGACATGCACTAACATCCAAATTATGTTATAAAAATTATTATAAGTCATATGAACTCATTTTTACATCAAGGTTGCTGTTTAGAAATTTATACAAAAATATGCATTTTTACCCTTTAAAAGTACCGTTGTAGACACTAATTACGCATAGTTTTTAAGGATTAATGTCCATACTTATGCTCAAACACTTAGATAAGTTATATTACATATTTTTACCGTAAATTATATGTTTAGAACCTGTTTTGTTTCAGATTTACAAAACAAAGAGTTTTCATGTGTTCTAAGTGTCCAAAATCGTCGAAATATGCGTATTTTGCTATATATTACTAGTATATATGTATTAAGTCTTTTAGTCCTTCATCCAAGAACATATTTTATGTATAAGGTACTGATTTCTTTCACTCAATTTTGTCCATAATTTATCTTGAGCAAAACCCCTAATTTAGGTGTTTTCAACATGAAATAAGGTGATTTTTAGACTTTAATATATATGTAACATGTCACAAATCCATTTTTTTTATCATTTGTAGTTGTTAGATTACTTTTTAATACTTGTATAACACATGTTTTATGCATAAACTTCCAGATTTAAAATAAATGACTGCATGCAAGATTAAAGACTCAAAAAGTGTAATCATATGCCTAGTTTTCTTGAAATCATTTACTAATCCACATATGCTTCCAACAACTTTTTAATTAACATTTTATGACCAAAATACTCATTTACATCAGATTCAAATGATGAATTTTGTTGAAGAAAAATGAACATAAAGATCATCCATTTAAACATGCAAGACATTTCAAAACCAAGACTCAATATGCACATATGCATCTCATGATTTACACACACACACTTACACATCCTTTTTAGCTTTGATTTTAGTTGTGAAAAACCTTATTTTAAACATCTTCAAGAAATATTTGGTGATGGGTGAACTATTCTTGTTTTAGAATCAACAAGAACAAAGATGAACAATATGAATAATATGAATCAAAGGAGAGTTTTATACCCTTGAATGCTTGAAAAGAAGAAGATGATGGACTTGTAAAAGCTTCCAAAATCAGAGACGTGGCTTGTTCTTGCTTCCAAGGCTCCAAACAACTTCACCAAGATGAACACAACTTGAAAATGGATGGATATTCAAGCTTGTTCTTGGTTAGATGGAGATGAAAAGTCAAAGAAAGAGAGAGAGAGGAGGGGGTTTACGGCCAAAGAGAGAGAGAAAGATGTGAGAGAGAATAATTAGGGGGTAGAGTGTTAAATGGGGAGATTTCTTGGAAAGGTGGAGATTTAAATGAGATTTTATGATGATTAATCATGGGATGTGTGTCCAACCTTTATTTGGCCAAAAAATTGAATTAAAATGGCCACCCCATGCTTAATTTTTATAAAATTTAAGTTATGTGGGGGTTAAGTCTTGTACCGGGTATTTATCCCGGGTTTTATTTTACGCGATTAATTACTTATAATTAGTAAAACATTAAAAACCCGTCAAAATATATAAAAATAAATAACTAAAAATAATATTAGGTGCTAGTTGGTGTATTATAGTTAATACGTAAGAACACGGATACATACAGTTACCAGGTGATTTACCGGACGAAAATCGCCAATTATGATTTTTCTTAGCCAAATCAAAATTTTCACTTTTAGAATATTATTTTAAGCTAAGCCAAACCTTTTGACCTAAATCCGGACTTTTGAATTTTACTGAGTCGTCACCAACGTTCGTTTCGGACAGTTTACTGAATTGCGACACTGAAATTCCTAAAATTACTAAATGAATGACCATGCATTTAAAATCACTTTTGTAGGCATAAAATGACTTAAATAAATAAAATTCAAGTTTATTAACGCATTCATAACTGTTGTTTCATAAACTGTTACAGTACGGATAACACACTAACAGTACGGATGATAACCTGGAAATCTACCGGATGTCACATGTAAGGGTAATACTACGTAGGGTCATGCATACATGATGGATACTACTTTTGAAGATTTTTCATGTATAACTCATCTTGTTTGGGTCATATCTGCAAAATCTTACTATTTTGCAACTTCAAACAAATATTTTGGGCTGTAAAACTTTAACTTTAGTTAAATATCCAGTTTGTATGTCTGTGTTTGCAATAATCATATGCTTTGGACACCATGAACGTTACGCCTCGTGATTCCGCTTTGGCGGGGTGTGATTATTGTGTTTGCAATAATCACTCCCGACCCCAACACTTAGTGCAGACTCGCAGCTCCACTCCATCAGATTTCACTCTTGGAGAGCCACCGATCTTCTACAAGAAGAAGAGTGGGGGACCGATCATGGTGAAGAGCGCGAAGAAGAAGACCCAATTACCGCTCAAAAGGACCCTAGCAGCACACACTCTGGAGGATCAGACGACTGGGGAGGAGTCACCTCGGTAGCGACCACATTATTACTCTACAGTCGAGAACATCATCGGATGCCTCACACCCTTGTTCCTTGGAGGGTATTCCATCTACATTTGAGATCGGGGAATCTTCCAACTCCTCCCCACCTCTGCCCCTCACTAGGGATGCCATGGAGCTTAAAGTACCGACTCTGGTTGCTCGAGCCCACACACACGAGCAGCGCCTGGACGACACATGGGATGATATCAGAGTTGCTACTGATAGGCTTATCAGCAGCATCTAACACTTATGCTGCTGATGGGCATATCTTCAGCAGCATTGACTTTGCTAGTGACAGTCCTTTCTGCCACAACTAACAGTACTATCAGCAGAAGTAATGTTATTGGTGCAGAAGATAATGCTCTCACAACTAAGCAGACATGCAGAAGACCTCAGAGCATGTTTTAACATTTGTCTTATGTTGCAGTTGTATTTTTATTGTATCCAATAGTAGCATAGCATTTTGTCAGTAAAAGATCAACGGTTTACGCTTGATCTGATCCTTAGAATCAAGGGTCTATCTTGATTTTAAGTTCCTTTACATGTATTGTAACTCTTCATTATTCAAGTGTCCTTTCCAAGAGTTTTTTCTATAACTTGTAAACCTTGAAGATTAACACAATTTGCATTTATCAGTATTATCATTGTTTCTTGTTTACATTGCATAGTTGTGATTGTTTCCGCCAATCTCAACTAAACAGAACCATCCGTAATCGATGGTCCTTATGTACCTATGGTGGCCTCTGCTGATTCCGGAGGTCCATCTGTCCCCAAAGAAGCCTCAAAATATTCAGAAGAAGACATCAAAAAGATAGAGGTAGATTTTAAAGCTCTGGGAGCCATTCAGATGTGCTTGCCAAATGAAGTTTTTCACAACTTTAGGGAATACAAAACTGCCAAAGAGCTATGGGAAGCTCTTGAAAAAATGTTTGTTGGATCTGAAGAAGTCAAGGAAAACAGGAGAGATATTCTGAAGCAACAATATGAAAACTTTGTTTGCAAACATGGCGAGTCTCTTACCACTCAGTATAACAGATATACTTATCTTATGGGAGAGCTGTAGTGCTCTAAGGTCAAACTGGAAAATGAAGATATTCTCAAAAAGTTGATCAGATCTCTCCCAAGTTGCTAGACACCCTACACTGTGTCACACAGAAGAACTGAAAACTTGAAGACTCTCACAATGATCGAGCTATTTGGAATGTTGAATACATATGAGTTGGAGATGATTCAAGCTAGAGAAAGAAGATCGGGTCATTCATCTTCACCCCCGTCCTCCACCACCTCCTCTGCACTACACTCTGACCATACAAGCTTAAGCAACTATTATCCTCCTATCCCAAGTATACAACTCCCCATTCTCCTCCTCAAATTCCTAACTCTGCTGCTTTTGTCTCCGATACCCCAAGCAATATGTCCTTTATCAAAGAAGATCTGGAGTACTTTCATCCAGATGACCTAGAAGAAATGGACATACAACATTCTTATGTTATGTTGTCTCTTAGAGCAAAATGGTTCTACTCAAGAACTGGAAGACCTGTTCCAAGCAACAATTCCAATACCAATGTTGGATTGGACAAAATCAAGTTAAGATGTTACAACTGTAATCAACTTTGTCATTTTGCCAGAGAATGTAAAGCACTAAAGGCAAACCCTGCAGTTGCACAACCAAGACAGACACATCAAGGTCAAGCAGGTCAAAACACCCCTCCTGCTCAAAATGCAGCTTATACAGCTCAATAAGATGGAACAACTGATTTTGACTGGTGCTTTCAATATGAAGAACTATCTGCTAACAACCAAGCTCTCATGGTAGACACCAAGGAGATACCACCTCAGGTATATGAACATCTCTGTTCTCAAGCTTGCATTGATAAGGTTTTAGGATATGGAAAGCATAACCAAAATCTTATAGATCAAAATGGAAGAGTTTCATCAAATGAAGTCTAAATTCAAAAAGGTTGAAAACAGTTATAAAGAAAAAATTAACTATCTAAAGAAAGAGATTTCATCAATAAAACATGACCAAACAAATCTTGAAACTCAAATTGATGATATATTGGTTAAGCTAAAAGCTACAAGAACTGAGCTGGCAGAGCAAAAGGTTCATGTTGATAAATATGAATTTGCATCCAAAAAGCTGCAAAGAATTTTGGATGCTCAAATTCATGAGAAGGTGATTGCTGGTCTTGGGTACCAAGCTGAGAAATACAAATCTGTACCACCACCTGCTGACTATGTAGCCATACATGAACCCAACTTTAACCCATGCAAACAGAAACCTTAATCATTTCAAAGAAGGAACAGCTGTGCAAGAATGCAATACCTTAACTGAATCTGAGTCCACATGCTCAGAATCCACTAAAACTAGTGAAGCCCCATTACTTCCTACCAATGAAGTAATTCTGAAAACCACCAAATCTAGTAAAGTAATTCAAACAAATGGTCCAAGCCCCTTTATTCCTTCCATACCAGTAATTCAATCCACCAAGCAAATAAAATCAGTTATCCTCCTAAAGGAAGAAAGATGATTATTGAAAATGGGCAATCCTCAACATCCACGAATCACAAAGCTAACCCAGTAAGAAAGGTGTTTGACATCTGTCATGCACCTGGAGAGAGAACTCCATATGTTCAGAAAACATTAGAAGAAGCCACTTTTGAACATAACAAAACTCATCGATGGAATTTCAAAGATCTATTTAAAAGAAAGGACAATGTGTACTTTCAGAGAGAGAAGATTGCCAAATCATGTTTTGTTTGTAAATACAATCATACTGCAATCACCTGCTTCTATTACCTTCAGCAGCAAAGAACTCTCAAGGAACAAGCTTTGGAGAAAACAAACAAGAATAAGAAGGTAAGAAGCTATGAAGCAAAATCAACTAAGTTTAGAAAATCTCTCTCTCCACCAAGACAACATGTTGCTAAACAAGTCCTAAAAGTTCAACAATCTTGCATCATCTGTGGTGAATCAGACCACTTTATTGCAGATTGCAAATTCTATCCATTCAACCAACTTTCCCAATTAACAACAATCAAGATCCTTCCTGATAGACAGAAATCTATTTATCAACCCCTACAGAAAAACCCACTTTCAACAGGAAGGTAAAGAAGGAGAGGCAAGAATTTGTTGAATCATCGGCAACAACTAAAACTGTTGATGATCAGTTGAAGTCCAAGAAAATGACGAACAAATTAAAGCCATCAGCAGCAACTAAGTCTGGTGCTGATCAGTCTAAGCCATCAACAGCAACTAAGTCTGCTTCTGATCAGATTAAACCATCTGCAACAATCAAATCTGTTGCTGACCTATACAAGCATCTAAATCTCAAAAATATGGAAGGACTATCAACAGCAAAGATCACATCTGTCGCTGATAAAATGAAAAGAAGCTAGGAAATTAACTCAAAGATGGAAAGCAAAGTCAACACCTTCATTCTCTCAAAGCATCATCATTGGATCCATTGAATGCCAACCTGTTGATGATTTTGGTCTTAAAACACACATCACCGAAGTCTGCAAGTAGGGGTGTACACGGTTCAGTTCGGTTCGGTTTTCACCTCTAACCGAAACCAAAACTTTCGGTTAATGAAATTTAATAACCATTCGGTTTTGGTTAATCGGTTACTTAAGTGCATTCGATTTGGTATCGGTTCGGTTAACCACCTATTAGGCTAACCAATGCAAACCAAGCCTAAAATAACATTTATTAACCAAAAGCAAACTTAAAAAACATCAAATACTAATGCCAAAAGTCTCAAAAAAGATTTCCAAGCTTTATTGATTCTAGTTGGGTGTCATCCCTTCTTTATTTATATCATACTTCCCTTGACTATCTTTCTTTTCCATCCAATGTGGGATGCCCCAAACCTTTTTTTTTTTGATATTTTTCCTTTCAATCTCAAGTAAATTAACATTTGCAATGGTAAAGACATATTGAAAATGCTACATAAATAAGACACCAAAAGATCGACTATGTAAGTTTTTTTTTGTGTAATTTAAAATAACTACATACACTCATACATAAAAGAAGATAGTTGCATTAAAAGTCAATCTGAATATGAAGTTCTTAAGTTTGTATGAATTAAGAATGTTATAGGAGCATGAGTGTTATTATAAAAATATTATAAATTGATGTCATTCGGTTCGGTTCGGTTAATTCGGTTATAGGTAAATGAATAACCGAAACCAAACTGAAAATGTCAGCTTCAGTTATTTTCGGTTCGGGTTTTTACGGTTTTTTGTTCGGTTCGGTTATTTCAGTTCAGTTTTTTCGGTTAATTCGGTTCCGGTTCGGTTTTCTGTTCACCCCTATATGCAAGCTCTTGGGTTCCTCTTTCTAATTAGAACTCTCTCATGTGCAGGAACAACTAGGTAACAAGGATAACACCTAGGTTGTAGACAGTGGTTGTTCCAGGCACATTACAGGCAGCAGATCCATCTTCTTAGACTACAGAAGCTTTTATGGAGGATATGTTGCCTTTGGGAGTGATTCAAAAGGAGGATCTATCACTGGACAAGGAACTGTGTCCAATGAAAGAATGAGTATTGAAAGGGTGAACTTTGTAAAACAATTAGGGTTCAATATTATGAGTGTATCTCATATCTGTGATTAGAAGCATTGGATGCTTTTCACAGACAAAAAATGTTTTGTGCTCTCCCCTGCGCTAAGCAAACCTCCTCTGGAGAAAATCTTGTTGACTACTCAAAGAAAAGATAATCTATATGTGTTTGATATGAACGAGGCCAGTCCATCTGGAAATGTATCTTGTTTTCTATCCAAGGCATCAGTCGATGAATCTGCTCTATGGCACAGGAGATTAAGCCATGTTAATGTCAAAACTATCAACAAGTGGGAATCTAGTGAGAGGACTACCTGATAAGGAATTCCAACTTGAAGATCACTACATAGCTTGTTTGAAGGGGAAGCAACACAAGAGTTCTCACAAACACAAGAGTTCTCATAAGCCCAAGACATTCAATTCAAATGACACTCCACTTCAACTTCTGCATATGGATCTTTTTGGTCCTGCAAATGTCATGTCCATGGGCAAGAAGTAATGTAACTTGAACTAGATGGGGCCTTAGGCCTAGCCTTTGCATCCCCATCACCCTGGTTTTCTTGGCTCCTGGGATTCCTCTCACTGTGAGTTGCATGGTTGGGGTCTTAATTATGTTATCACTGTCCTCCCGGTCAATTGATGGACCAGAAGTAGTGATAGCCCCTTCCACATTCACTCTAACAAAACTCCTAGAGTGAACCTTCTCAGGTGATGAACTTGGGCTGGGTACATTTGCATCCAAGTCAATCAGTACCTTCGAGATAGTGGCATTTGGAGAAGGTACATCATCTTGATTAGGTATTTCTGCACTTAAGTTCAGAAAAGAAACAGAATGTATGGGCTCAGTGGGGTGTTCTATGGACCCGGGATGTGATCCTGGTCCTAATAGGGATCTTTCCAAGGAAGTCTCCCTGGTATTGTGGCTATCCCTTATGATATTATCATCAGAGTGTTGTGACTCTAGATGAGGGCTTTTAGGTTGGAATTGGGCCTCTGAGCCAAGAATAGAAGGATTCATCTTACTCTTCTTTTTCTTTCTTATGTAACTTACCTCAACTGGGGCCATGTGTTCCAGTTGGGCTTGAAGAGTGTGGGTTAGTATTTGTTGTACCTGTTGCGCAGAGGTTCGATCAAGGGAAGCAGTTGTGAGTTCAGGCTGTGAAGTGGAGGGTGTGGGATCGGTGTCAGCTGGGATTGCTTAACTGTCACCCTGGGCTCTTTGTATGTTCATCAATGGAGTAAGAGGCTGAGTTCCAGAAATCTTTCATGAAAGATATAGATTGTTGGTTTATGGTCAAGTCAAAGTGTATCTTTGATCATCAGAGAAAGTCGATCATATCATCAAATCCCTCTGATTTCTTTCCTTTTACCAGATATGCCGTGAGATTGTGGTATGGAGAAAATTTATCATTTGAGTTGATGATGTCAACGTTTTCCATGGTGATAAAGTTTGGAGGGAAGGTTGAAGCTTTTGAAAGTTGGTTATGGGCGAGAAAGCTTTGAATGTTTTAGTGCTTGAGAGAAAAGATGAAAGTTAGGTCAGAATTTAATGTGATGAGGTGAAGGAGGGAATTTTGATTTTGTTATAACGTCAAAGGTTGAGGGGTTTGGCAAACTTTGAGGGGTTTGGGCAATGGTCACTTGTACCGTACAAAATAAGAAGCATAGGTGTGTCATATCCAGTAACGCTTTACTTTTTACTGTCTTACAGCTGTAACACACTGTAGCAGTCATGGTAAAGACTGACAGTACTTTTTACAGCAGGTAAAGTTAATTTTGACTTATTTTTATCCATCCGCAGCAAACTTGTTTGCTGTTGATGGTTAAGTCTATCAGTTGCAAACTTGGTTGCTACTGATGGATACAATGGTCCGCAGCAAAGGTGTAGCTGCTGATTGCCTTTAAGCTATCCGCAACAAACTTGTTCCTGCTGATGACTTAAAGAATTTTTGCTGCTGATGACTAAACCTATCAGCAGCAAAATTTTTTGCTACTGATAGATGAAATCATCAAAAGTTAATTAAATTGTTTTTGAAAATTTCAGAAGATTTTTTTATTTACAACAAAAGAAAGACAAACACAATTATTATTGAAGTTTTGGAGAAAGATTTTAATCAAAGTTCATCATACCAATGGACTCAACTAGATATCTAATCTAGCTTCATCAAAGGCTTTTATGAATAAATCAGCATATTGTTCATTGATATGAACTTTGGTTAAAATAATTCTCCATTTCTCAACTTGATCTCTAATAAATGAAACCTGATGTCAATGTGTTTTGTCTTGGAGTGCTGCACAAGATTGTTGGTAATTGATATGGCACTTTTGTTGTCAATGTGAATGGGAGTGGCCATGAATGTCATTCCATAGTCCAATATTTGATTCTGTATCGAGATTACTTGAGCACAGCAACCGGAGGCTGCAATGTATTCTTTTTCTGCTGTGGATGTTGACACACATGTTTGCTTTTTGCATTGCCAGGAAATCAGTGTTCCTCCCAGAAATTGGCATCCTCTTGATGTGGAATTTTTGTCTAAGTGGCATCCTCCATAGTCACTGTCAGTATATGAATACAAATTGAATTTATCATTGTTAGAGTACTATAGCCCAAGTCCTAGAGCTCCCTTTAGGTATCTAAAGATTTTATTGACAGCTTGAAGATGTGAAGTTTTTGGTGCTGCTTGAAATCTTGCACACAAGCATACTGTAAACATGATATCTGGTCTTGAAGCAGTTAGATACATGAGAGATCCAAGCATTGCGCTACACTGATGTTGATCATTGTCTTGACCATTTTTGTCTAGGGACAGTTGATGGTGCACTTGGATTAGAGTTCTTGCAGCAGAACAATCAGCCAGTTTGAATCTGTTCAAAATTCTTTTGACATATTTGGATTGGCTGATGAAGATTCCATTTGGAACTTGTTTGAATTGGAGACCCAAGAAGAAATTTAGTTAACCCGTTGAACTCATTTAAACTTTGAGTGCATCAGAATCTCAAAGTCTTTGCATAACTTCTTCCTTGTTGATCCAAAGATGATGCCATCTACATAGATTTGCACCAATAGAATTTCTTTCCCCTCATCATTGATAAACAAGGTCTAATCAATGGCACCTCTTCTAAAGTTGTTGCTGAGTAGTTATCCTGACAAGGTCTCATACCAGGCTCTTGGGGCTTGATGTAGTCCATATAGAGCCTTGTCTAGTTTGAAAACTTTGTCATGATGTGAAGGATTTATGATCGGTGTCAAAGGGACCGGTCAAAGATAAAGAATTAGAGTGCCTAATTACCTTAAACTAGTTAGGGTAAGAAGGGTGTCGAACCACGAAGAGTTTGTGGTCGGTGCTTAACATCAATTAACAATGTGATTTATGAAGTTGCAGTGGGTCTTTCTGACCAAACACAAGCAATGATTGAGGTGAAATTAACAAATCCAACAAGCAATGGGTATCAACTAGCAAAACGATCACGAGTAATCAAGTAGAAAATAAACGGTTTAAGTTGTAAACAATAATTAAAAAGGAATCACACACGGGTTTCAAGTTCACAAGTAATTAGAGATTATCACACCAACATATGAGTTCAAAAAATCAATTGGTTATCCAAATCAAATTAACCAAATCTAACCAAGAACATCAACATTCATACATCATCGGCAAATAGTGTAAAACAATATTCACGAATGAAATCGAGACAAATGTATGCAATATAGAATTAGACTAATCAATAGATTCAACTCAAATCGAAGTTCATAGCAATTATCATCTAACGGGGTCAATGGTGCAAGAATTTATCGACTCCCATGAGTTCATAACCATACTAAACACAAAGATTCAAGTATTTCAAACCAAACGATTACAAGAATTGTTTCTCAAAGCTAGCATATGATAAAAACCCTAAAAACCTACAAACAATCCACCCGGGAACGATTACCGGTGGATTAGCCGCTCATGGTTGTGGAATTCATCTTCGATTCTTCAATTTCTTGATACCGATCTTCAATAATATGTTTCTAGCCTCCCAAAATCGCCCAAAACTATTGTTCAAAAGATGATTTTGAATTTGGGGAAGAAACCCATAGTTAAACACTCAAAATCGGTAGTTTCCCGAAAATCCGCTTCAAAATAACGTAACTGGCGTAAGCTTACGCTGGGGTGGCTTAGGCTTACGCCGTATCCCTGAAACATGGTGTGAAATAATTGGTTAGGCGTAAGCCTACGATGGACGGCGTAAGCTTACGCTGGGTGGCGTAGGATTACACCAGGTGGCGTAGGCTTACGCTCCTGCATTTTTGCCCCGTTTCCTCCGTCTTCCTTCCAACTCTTGCATCTCTCGCATAATATCTTCTAAAATCATACATTAAGCTTCCAACACCTGCAAATGAATAGCTACACAAAACCTTTGTATTCCCCATATTAATTTGCATAAATATAGTATATTGCACCCTTTAATATATGAAACTTTAGTCACTTATCACATCCCCACACTTGATGCCTCGGCTTTAGAAATTTGGCTCATCCGTTCCAAGAAATCCCAATCATCTTCTTCGGGATTAGACAATAGTCCCATTACTTGTGGACTTCAAATACTTCCTCTCCTCTTGAGTCAAACCATCAACAAAACACTTTACCAATTCCCACAACTCAATTTGATGGTGGGGGCATTTCCTCAACAGCTCTTTGAAGCGTGTAAAGGCTTCAGGTAAAGGCTCACCCGTTTGTTGTTGAAAGGTCCGAATCTCAATTCGAGAGTCATCCGTCTTCGCAACCGAATAGTACTCATCCAAGAAGACTTGTTGCATTTCATCCCATGTGTGGATGCTATAAGCCGGCAATGTGATGAACCATTGCTTTGCTCGATCTTGAGGGAAAACTGAAAAAGTCTAAGTTTGACCTCGCTCTGATCGAAGTTCTCATCTCCAATTGTGCTACAGATGGTGGCAAACTCGGCTAAATGGGTGTATGGTTCTTCGGTAACCATGCCATGAAAATGTGGGAGAACGTTGATATAATTTGGCCTTGACTTGAATCGCCTCATTCCGGGAATTGGTGGAACAATTGGAGAAGCATTCTCTGAAATAGCCGGTCGAAAGCGACCATTAACTCCACCCATAGGGGCTACCGGTTGTCTTCGGTTTTCATTGTTGTAACCCCCATTAACTCTCCTCCCTTCTTGTCTAGGAGGATAACCAAATATCTCAAGTCTACCTGTTCGACCCGTTGGTTGTCTCGCCCTTTGGTGAACATAATTCACCTCTTCTTCCTCTCCAAAGCCTTGCCCCTCGTTATATTCTCTAAATTGGCTCATCTCACCATCTTCATACTCATAATCTCCAAACCCATCACCATTCCCAACAACTTCATTATCATCATACCCAAAGTATTCACCATCGTCATCCTGCCAACCATCGTTCTCATTGTCGTTTCTTGGCTGAGCTCAAAATATGTTTCCAGGAGGGGTTTGATTTTGTTATGGTCCCCTTCTTCCTTGGTAAGCGGGATTGGTACGGATGTTAACAGGTCGGTTTTGTTGAACTGTACCCGACCCACGGGGTTGGTTGTTATTGATAGGTATAGATGGGGTTGGGGTTCGGTGAGGTGGAGTTGGTGGGCGGTTAGGGATAGGGCCTCTGTTTGGAGTTGGGCCACGGTTTCTTATGCTAGTTCCAGAATGACTGCTTCGACCATCCATAGATGATGGTTCCGATGAAATGGGTTGTAAATTTTGTTGTTGGGTTTGGTTTTGCATTGCTATCCTCTCAATTTCTAGTTCAAAAACAAGCGGTGAAGTCCTCCCGGATGAACGGGTACGCATGCACTAATCTGTCACCTGTACACACACACAAACACCATGCGTAACACAAAAATAGAAGAAGATTAACCAAACAAAACAAGTAACAAATAGTCACACGAGTCAATTAAAATAAAACACCAAGCGCACATACTCCCCGGCAACGGCGCCAAAATTTGATCGGTGTCGAAGGGACCGGTCAAAGATAAAGAATTAGAGTGTCCTAAACATCTTAAACTAGTTAGGGTAAGAAGGGTGTCGAACCACGAAGAGTTTGTGGTCGGTGCTTAACTTCAATTAACAATGTGATTTATGAAGTTGCAGTGTGTCTTTCTGACCAAACACAAGCAATGATTGAGGTGAAATTAACAAATCCAACAAGCAATGGTTATCAACTAGCAAAACGATCATGAGTAATTAAGTAGAAAATAAATGGTTTAAGTTGTAAACAATAATTAAAAAGGAATCACACTCGGGTTTCAAGTTCACAAGTAATTAGGGATTATCACACCAACATATGAGTTCAAACAATCAATTGGTTATCCAAATCAAATTAACCAAATCTAACCAAGAACATCAACATTCATACATCATCAGAAAATAGTGTAAAACAATATTCACGAATGAAATCGAGACAAATGTATGCATTATAGAATTAGATTAATCAATAGATTCAACTCAAATCGAAGTTCATAGCAATTATCATCTAACGGGGTCAATGGTGCAAGAATTTATCGACTCCCGTGAGTGCATAACCATACTAAACACAAAGATTCAAGTATTTCAAACTAAACGATTACAAGAATTGTTTCTTAAAGCTAGCATATGATAAAAACCCTAAAAACTTACAAACAATCCCCCCGGGAACGATTACCGGTGGATTAGCCGCTCATGGTTGTGGAATTCATCTTCGATTCTTCAATTTCTTGATACCGATCTTCAATAATATGTTTCTAGCCTCCCAAAATCGCCCAAAACTGTTGTTCAAAATATGATTTTGAATTTGGGGAAGAAACCCATAGTTAAACACTCAAAATCGGTAGTTTCCCGAAAATCCGCTTCAAAATAACGTAACTGGTAAGCTTATGCTGGGGTGGCGTAGGCTTACGCCGCATCCCTGAAACATGCTGTGAAAGAATTGGTTAGGCGTAAGCCTACGCTGGACGGCATAAGCTTACGCTGGGTGGCGTAGGCTTATGCTGGCTCCTGCATTTTTGCCCCGTTTCCTCCGTCTTCCTTCCAACTCTTGCATCTCTCGCATAATATCTTCTAAAATCATACATTAAGCTTCCAACACCTGCAAATGCATAGCTACACAAAACCTTTGTATTCCCCATATTAATTTGCATAAATATAGTACATTGCACCCTTTAATATATGAAACTTTAGTCACTTATCAATCTACAAAGCTTGGAGGTTGTCTAACATAAACTTCCTCACCAATCTTCCCATATAGAAAAGCACTCTTGATATCCATCTGATAAACAGTAAAGCTCTTGGATACAACATATGCTAGGAAGATTCTGATTGCCTCTAGTCTGGCAACAGGTGTAAAGACTTCATCATAATCAATTCCCTCTTCCTGAGTGTAGCCTTGAGCTACAAGTCTGGCTTTGTTCTTGATTACAATCCCTCCCTCATCTTGTTTGTTTATGAAAACCCACCTTGTATAGCAGTTTGTCCGGGTGGTAGGTCAACTAGAGTCCACACTGCTTGTCTCTTGAATTGTAGCAGCTCTTCTTGCATTGCTTCAATCCAACGGTTGTGTTGCAGAGCCTCATCTATCTTCTTTGCTTCAACTTGAGACAGAAAGCAGGAGTATAGACATATATTGGCCTCATGAGACTTGCTTCTTGTTTGAACTCCTTGTTGAACTTGACCAACGATATTCTCTAAAGGATGTTCTTTGTTGATTCTTTATGCTGGAACAACATCCATATGTATTCCTTGGTCAAGATTGCTTTGATTTTGATCAGGAATATCTTCATTCATTGCAAAAGAGTCTTCAACAGTAGCATTTTCCAACAACTCAGCAGCATCATCAATTATATTTTCCTCATGAGCAGCAGATACCTCTATGTCAACTGCAGAGTTGTCAATGTCCTCATTTTGATTTTCATGTTCAGAAAGACTGCTGCTGGTGACTTTTGATCTACTTGTTCTAGCTTCACTGGCTTCAATAACATCAACCACAGATGGAGGATCAATGGATAGTCTTTTGATTCTTATAGAGGTACCATTGAATCCCAATCTATAGTCATCATTTGATGAGGAGGCTTGCTCTTTGGAAGATGTAGACTCCATATTTGAAAAGATAATGGGCTCAAATACTTGGGAGAAGGAGTCAATATTAAACAGTCAGTCGGCCCTTTTCCCTGTTCATATGGAATGTGTTCTTTACATTTCACATTTTCTGATTCTTCAACTATTCTTGTTCTAGAGTTGAATACTTTGTAGGCTTTGGATTGAGAGGAATATCCCACAAAGTATCCTACATCTGATTTGGCACCAAATTTTAGAAGAACACCACTGGTGAAAAAGAGGTTTCAGAAATCCAATGTAGGGAACTCAGTTGAACCACAATCCATAAGGTGTTTTGTTGAGAGGCTTGACAATTAGAACTCTATTTTGCACATAGCAAGCTGTACTAACGGCCTCTGCCCAGAATGTGAGAGGCAGTTTTCACATGTTCACATTCATCATGCATCACATTTTCATGTATTCAATTTTATCATACATTCATACTCGTTATATATTGTAAACTGGGGTGATTATCTTTCCAGAGCAGTAACTCCAACAGAGATGTTCCCAGGAAAGAGTGACGGGTCTAGGAGAGATTTATACACCACTCTTTTATTAGACAGAACATACCGTTTGTCAGATAACTACATACAGGTTGAAAATTCTCCTGTGCGTTTACTATATTTTCATTACTGTCTTTAAGTCTATACCTATAAACTTTCATAATTGTTTCACCACGAAGCACCAAGAGATTTATATATAGGAAGTACCAACGGCGTATCCACCACCCATTGTATACGTCGTGGATACTCCATTATTCCCGTTTAATGTTTTGACTAACACTTCATTACCCTGTACCATCGTCATATACATATCACATAACACATATCATTTAAGCATGTAATTCACATAATCATGTCTAGGGTACGGGTCCAGTGTACTTGTATTATCCTCGGGTAGTTCCTAAGTTCGTTCCTCGTCTAGACGTTTTCTTGAACTCGAACCGCACTCGCAGCGTACTGCACTCATAGCCATCAATCCATCTCCTCGGTATGCATGTGTGTGATAGTAGTGTTGATGGTATTGTGTATGGATGTCGGTCCGACATCCACCCTACATGCCGGACCGCTATCCAATATGATGTCGGTCCGACATCCACCCCCTTACGGTTTCATCAAATGGCCATTTTAGGTATTTAACTTGTAATTCTTCAGAAATTAGGGCGTTACAAAATAACCGAGTAAACCAAGCAGGTTCCTGTGGGACACGGCAGAGAGATCGACATTCAGCCTCAGCAGAACTAAGAGAAACGGTAGCTTGCTTCTTGGATTTTCAAGGAATAGGACTGCCCCCAAGAGAAATGAAATAGCCATTGACAGAACCCCGAGTATTAGGGGAAGCCGCCCAATCAGAATCACAATTAGCAGACAAAGACATATCAGGATCATCATTAAAGAACAACCCTTGAGAACAAGTACCTTTGACATAACGAAGAGTATGCCACACAACATCCCAATGAGGAACACGCGGATCACTCATAAACTGGCTGAGAAACTAAACCGCAAAAGCAAGATCAGGCCGAGTATGAGTGAGATAGTTGAGTTTAAGATCCTGTCGAGTGTCAAGATTATAAAACTTGTAACCTTTCTTTCCAAAGGGATATCCAATAAAAATACAAGCTTGAGCTCTAGGTTGAAATTTATCTCTTCCGTGTGTAGAAGTAGAAGCATAATATAAACACACAAAAGTATGAAGATGAGTGTATGATGAAGCTTTACCAAAAAGCATCTCAGAAGGAGATTTACCCTTGAGAACCCGTGTGGGGAAAATATTAAATAAATGAGTAGCAGTAAGAACACATTCACCTGAAAAAGTTATTGGTAACTTAGATTGAAACATAAGAGCACGGGCAGTTTCAAGAAGATGCTTATATTTCCGTTCCACCGCCCCATTCTGTTGAGGAACCCCAGGAAAAGTAGTTTGATGAATAATACCCTTTTGTTTAAAATAGGCGGCATGATGAACACCCGAACCAAGTTCAAAAGCATTATCAGATCGAACGCACTTTACTTTGGTACTAAACTAAGTTTCAACCATCTCAATGAACCTTTGAAGAATAGTAAAGGCATTACCTTTAGTAGTCAAAAGATGAGTCCAAGTAGTTCTAGTAAAATCATCAACAATGGTGAGAAAATATTTATATTCATCATATGTAGTAGATCGATACGCTCCTCACGTATCAATTTGAATAAGATCAAACATTTGTGAACTGGATATACTATTAGAAGCAAAGGGCAGTTTGTGATATCTAGCCTTAGGACAAACAAAACAAGCATCAATATAACAACCATGAGCACCGGTAAAAACATTCAATTGCTTAAGTTTGTACAAAGGTAAATGACCAAGGCGATGATGCCAAATTTCAAAGAAACAACAAAATTACAGTGAGAAAAAGAACCAACTGTAACAAAGAAAAGTTAATTGGGATGCAAAAGATAACGTCCATTGAGAAGATCTCTCAGAACCAATGTTCTACTCAGTGAAGGGGCCTGCAAGAAACAAAAAGTTTCAGAAACTAAACAACACCCTTTGTATCTCTACAAAGTTTGGGAACATATAACATATTGTGCTTGAACTGAGGCACAAAGAAAACATTAGAGATAGAAAAAGTATTGGTGAGATTAACTATTTCGACTTGCGTAACAGTTAAGACATGCCCGTTCGGAAGAAGAACATAAAAAAGCAAATTAAGCAATTGAACATCATAAAGCAAGTTGAAATCAAAGCACATATGATTACTTGCACCGGCATCAATAATTCAAGTAGTGTCGACCGTAGTCGAATTTCAAGAAATAATACCTGCAATATATGCAAAGCTGAGTGGTTGAACAGTCGAAACACCACCCTGAACCCAGAATTCTGCTGAAGAAGTTGCAGCAGATTGTTGTACTGTTCGAGAGAAATTACAGTAGGTGCACTAGAAGTCGGAACAGTAACACCAGCATTAGAAACAACATTTGCAGTAGCTTTGGGTCTAGTAAATTTGAAATCTTTGGGGAACCCAATTAACCGACAACATTTATTGGCATCATGACACGCCTTCTTGCAATGAGAATAAAAAGAACCTTCCGAGCACCA
Source organism: Smallanthus sonchifolius (assembly GCA_023525975.1). Classification (NCBI taxonomy): domain Eukaryota; kingdom Viridiplantae; phylum Streptophyta; class Magnoliopsida; order Asterales; family Asteraceae; genus Smallanthus; species Smallanthus sonchifolius. The sequence continues at coordinate 28,435,470 of CM042043.1, forward strand.
GAACTCCTTGATACCTGCACAGAAGCATTCATATAAGCATTCTGGGAAATAAACTGTGTAGATGAGTGAAGCTCCCTCTGTTTTTCATCTTGAATGAGAAAAGCAGAAGCCTCGTTAATTGAGTAAAGAGGCTTCATCATGATAATATTCCTGCGAATCATGTCATAACAAGAAATAAGACCCATCAGAAATTGCATCAATCGATGATCTGCTTCCACATGTGCAAGGAGGAATAGGATCGATTGCATTAAGCTTATCCCAAAGAGACTTGATTTTGGTAAAATAAGTAGCAACATCATCATTCCCTTGAGAAAGATCAGAAAGAGACTTCTACAATTGATAATACTTTGCCCCATTACTCTGTCTATATCGGTCAGTTAAGTGGTTCCAAAGTTGACGAGCAGTCTCAACGTACAAAACACTCTCACTGATATTACTAGACAGAGTGTTAAGAATCCAAGAAATAACCATATCATTGCATATTTTCCATAGCTGACAACAGTTCCATCAACAAAACCAATCTTGTTTGCAGATAAAGCAATGGACATTTTACGTTTCCAAGACGCAGAGCCGTCAAAAGTTTTAGAAACAAGTAAGAGACCCTGATGAACATATGAGTGTAAGAATAAAGGATTAGAAAAATCCATAGGAACAACGGCAGGGGGATTAGAAGTATTAGGCATGACAAGAGAAACAAAGAAACGAAACTGAAATAGGCGAACGTGCTAAGTTCACCCAGAAGCGAACTTATTAAGTTCGCTTAGGAGAAAAAGGAATAAGCGAACTTAACAGACAAGCAGAATAACAAGTTCGCCTTCGCGAACAGAAAAACATGCAAACGATCCAGAAATTATCATAACTCGAAATCTGAAACGCATATGAAGAAATCCAACCGTAGGAATGATCATAAACATAAAAGGAATGTTTTAAACGTATCAAAACATCAAACGAACCCCAATCGACACGAAAAATGAGAAAACGATTGAAAAAACGAAGAATGTAGGTCCCTAATTCGTTGCGTGACGGATCTCTAGACTCGCGGTACGACACGGTGATAACGTGCGGAATCCATGATCAACGTGCTCGTGTAACTCAATCAACAACAACGGTGTAAATAAACGCTTTGTATTTCCACCACAATATCAGGTTACAAGATTTCTCTCTCGTCTACTCTGATATCGTCTCACCTCTAAGCTCTCTGTTCTGTTCTGCTATCTCCTATTTATAGCCACAGACCTGCACCAGGCGAACTTAACAAGTTCGCTTCACTGTGCTTAGGCGAACTTATTAAGTTCGCCTCTAATAGGCTAAGCAAACTTAATAAGTTCGCCTCTGATAGACTTAAGCGAACTTATTAAGTTCGCCTCTGATAGACCAGGCGAACTTATTAAGTTCGCCTCTGACTCTAGCAGAACTTACACAGAATTTTATCAACAGTTACAAAACATGTCCTAACAGACTCCCCTTTAACTGTTGCTAACAATTCTATCAATTACAAGTCAAAGACTCTAAGACTAAGACATAATATCTTCAAGCTCGTTGTCACCAGAATATGCTCCAACGGACTCCCCCTTGACAACAGTTTCAGAAGATTGTCATCCGTCTTCAAATATCATCAAACACACTGTAGTCTTCGTCTTGTTCATCTGCACACTTTCTTTCTATCTAGAAGAAAACTTGGGAGAAGGACCCCTTGTCAACTTCTATCTGCAATATTCAGTTTATGCAAAGGAGAACAACCAAGAATAACCAACAATTAAGATTTCCATGGAAGCTGGAAAAATAAAATCTTTTTGATTTTTCAATCATAAGAAACACAAAATCTTTTTGGTTTTTCTCAATATAAACTAAAATGTAAAATACAAAATCACATCTTTTTGGTCGAACATCACGAGTAAGAAGATCATATCAGTATATATGATATATCAATCACACATCTTGGATATAAAATCCATATAATATCAATTGGTATACTATGTTATTCTTTCAAGCCTTGACCAATCAAACTAATATCTTTTAACATTATCACATTCTATCTTTTCAAGACTTTCATATTGCATGTTATGATACGCGATAAACATTCAAAGAAAATAGGATCAGGCTATGACACACAAATTCAAATTGTCAATATTATAAGATTTGAAACTAAAGCATCTCATTCCCACTTTCTTGTGAGTTAAGGTACCATTTAAGTATGAAATACAACGTGTACCCCACTAGTATGCCAACAGAAAGTAAATGCACTATCTTCAAGACGTATGAGATTTTACTAAAGATTATCCGAATTTTCAGAATGAGGAGACATCACTTAGCACATGAATAGCAGAATCCAAATTAGATTGTATAGGAATCAATGAGATTCAGAATCGAATGATTCAATGTTTTGGCTTATATTTGTGGAATCATAAGATTCAGGTACGTGGATCCAACTGTTATCTGGATTATGAATTCAATGGAATCAGTAAAGATGAATTATCAATATGATCCAAGGGCTAGTATATGTTTGACAGATGTTGTCAAGTACATATCTTGATTATACTTCAAATTGCATGCTTTTCGGGACATGGGCACTGAAGCAAATCGAATGAATAGTGCTAAGGACATAACCCGAAACTGATCTCATAGGAAAATCTTTATTAAAAGCTAATATTCTATATCTGATAGTGATCTTTTAACACACACACCCAAGCATAAAATGGGTTTAAATCACAGTTGTAACATATGAAATTATGTTTTCACACTACTAATGGTTCAATGACGCTTTTAGTCTACTGACAATTCAAATTATATGCATACATAACACTATCATTTCCTATTTGTGCAGTCTCTGAAGTTTAGATCAAAACATATACTTCAGATATATTAACATAAAGCACCAACCAGTCAATCTAAGGTCATGTGTGAAAGAACATCTACTGATGTACTATCATCTCTTCTTTAACTTCAAGTAATGTCGATTTTCCCTTTTTCAATTTGTTTGGATTTTTCAAAATCTTTATGAAAGAAGTTAAAAACAAACGAAAATAAAATCTTCCATGAAAACATTTTAAGAAAAACATTTTACTTAGTTACTCAGGATTAAGCAAGTCAATCAATTAAAAACTCAAACCGATGTAATGTAATTGAATGTCATTGCCTCTGTCACCAACACAGTTCTGTACTCCCCCTGTCCTGTAGACTCCCCCTCAACTAGTCAAATGGTTGCATCAACGACTTTATGCTCACCATCGTCATCCTAAGTTTTAGGTTATCAATTGGACTTTGTAAAACTGTTTCCAAAACATTGTGTGTGACATATTCTCCCCCTTGAGCATCAAGTCGTTGAATCAAATAGATTTCTCAGTTATCAACAACTCTTTACTCATGCAGATGTCATTCCCTGTCATGTGCTAAGAAGAACCACTATCAACAACCAAAATGGTATTAATAGTCCCTCTTGGTAAATCCTGCACAACTCACAAGAAACATTAATTTGAAATTGGGACCCAAGCCATGGTAGTCATGGGTCGTCCATCTGTATCAAAATAATAAACCTCACTCCATTCACAATCGAATCTCTCATCGATTTTCGGAGATTGTTCCGACGAGTCAGAAACAGAAACTTTAGATTTCCAAACATACTTCTTTTCATTAAGTTCTTTTTGCTTAAAATGTGAAGTGTTTGAACATTTTCTTTCATTTAAAATTTGACTTGATTGTGAAAACTCTTGTTGTTCTAAAAGTTTTCTCAATCTTCTGTTTCTCCTCCGTCTTTGAGGTCTAGAAAGCCTAACCTCAGAATTTGAATTACCCTTTGGTATAGCATGAGGTTTAACCACATTTGGGTTAACATAAGGCTTACCAGGAGTTCTTACCTTTTCTGGAGTAACATGTCGGTTACCTTTGGCTTTGTGAGGACAAGCAAGCCGAATATGACCAACAAGACCACAGTAAAAGCAAGATCTCGTCTCACGATAATCTCTCATATAAGGAATCTTCACACGATTAGATGCATTTGAAGAAGATTCTCCTACATGAACTTCTTTTGGAGTTTGAGACGGAACAAACTTTTTCTCAACAGGTTTTGATTCAGTCTTCACCTTCTCAGGAACTACATGCTTCTTTCCTCTATTTTTGTAAGGACAGTTCCCCACAATGTGTCCCATCTCATTACAATGAAAACATGTACGTCTGTCTTTATAATCTCTAACATATGGAACTCTTCTTGAATTTGAAGAACTTCCAAATGTATTTTTACCAGATGAATTAGAATCAACCTTTGAGTCTTCTTTCTTAACAGCTTTCGGTATCCCCTCTACCTTAGCTTCATCAAAATATTCATCATCACTCTCATCAGAATACACCATATCTTCACCTGTGACCGGATTCACTTTCAACACAGTCTTAGGATCTAAATCCTCATCTTTTATAATCTCAGGTGTAACAGAATAATTTTCGTCGAATGGTGGAGGAACATAACCAATACCACTAGTTCCATTCCCCTCTTTAGTATTATTATGATAATGTTCTAATAAGAATGATGAATTTGCAAAGCTTTCTAACTTTCTATGCAATTTGATTACCTCTGCTTTAGATTCAGCTAGTTCTTTATCTTTCGCAGCAAGATCATTATTTCTTTTCTCAATTTCTGCAAAGGACATATCCAGGTGATATGCCTGCTCTTTGATCTTCAAAGTCAGAGAAGTTATATCTTTCTTCAATGATTCTATCCTTTCAATACACACATTCTCATTATCTTTTAATTTCTGATTTACCGTGTGCATGGATTTCATATCACAAATGAGGTTTACGTTGTCATCCATAACCCTCATCATTTTATCCTTAACTGAAACACAGTTAGAACAAAACGTCTCAGAGTTAGAAAATACCTCAGGTTTTACTTCTGAAGAAGATGCAGCAGGAGCCATGAATGTGTCATCATCAGCTTCACTCTTTTGATTAACAATAACAGGCTCTGCATCAGTGTCTGATACACTCAGATCATCTTCAACTGTCTGAAAGCTTACTTCAGTCTCTACATCACTCTCGGTAGACTGAGTACTTTCACCAGATCGAATACTCTCACTATCACTTAACTCGGTAGACGAATCACTTTCAGAAACACTCTGCTTTACTATTTCTTCTTTGATCAAGACCACAAACGCTTGAGTAGTAGCTTCACCCTTTTTTCTTCAAAGTTTCCCATAGTTCTCTTGAAGTTGGACACTTCCCGAGACTATGAATGATTTCTTTTGGTAAAGACAACGTTAAAGTTTCACGCGTTTTCATCTCTCGATCAAAATTCTGCTTTTCTACTTTAGTAAGAGCTGTCACTGGTTTAGGAACATCATAATATCTCATATAGTCAAAAGTAGGATGAACATATCCTTCAAATATGGATGTCCAAAAGTTTTCATCAGTGACTGATACGAACTGTTCGAACCGGACTTTCCAGTTACGAAAATCTGATATTAACAAAAGACTCGGTGGCATAGTTTCAATCTCATTATCATCACATGAAATTGACATTTTGAAATTTTTGCAAAAATATCCGGAAAAAAAATTTCCCGCCAAAATACTCTTTTTAAAAAATTTCAAAAATTCAAAATTTCAAAAATGATTCAAAACGACCATATAAGCTTTCCCTAAAAAATTTGGACAATGTGAAATTTCCCGCCAAAATATATATATATATATATATATTTTTTAACACTAAGTTCGCCTGATACTGTACAAGCGAACTTAACCCGAGCAAACTTTACCCAAGCGAACTTATTAAGTTCGCCTAATTCTGAATGAAGCGAACTTATTAAGTTCGCCTATAAGTTCGCCTGCAACAGAAATTTACGTTCGCCTGGTTCAGCTGTTCAACCCAAACACGAACCAAAAATTCTGAAAAACAAGATTTCTGATCAAAATGATGGAATTAAGCAATTCTGAACCGTATGATTGTGTAGAAACTGATTAGGAACAATCCTATCGGATCAATTTCTTCAAACCAATCCAAAATCAATCCAAATTGATCAAAAATCTTCCATTTTTATCAAGAACACGAAAAAGATGAAAAATCCTTCAAATTCTCTGAATTTGATGTTGATTGGACACGAAAACACCACGAATCTTTTGCTAATCAAGAGCAAAGGCTCTGATACCACTTGTAGGTCCCTAATTCGTTGCGTGACGGATCTCTAGACTCGCGGTACGACACGGTGATAACGTGCAGAATCCATGATCAACGTGCTCGTGTAACTCAATCAACAACAACGGTGTAAATAAACGTTTTGTATTTCCACCACAATATCAGGTTACAAGATTTCTCTCTCGTCTACTCTGATATCGTCTCACCTCTAAGCTCTCTGTTCTGTTCTGCTATCTCCTATTTATAGCCACAGCCCTGTACCAGGCGAACTTAACAAGTTCGCTTCACTGTGCTTAGGCGAACTTATTAAGTTCGCCTCTAATAGGCTAAGCGAACTTAATAAGTTCGCCTCTGATAGACTTAAGCGAACTTATTAAGTTCGCCTCTGATAGACCAGGCGAACTTATTAAGTTCGCCTCTGATAGGCTAGGCGAACTTGTTAAGTTCGCCTCTAGCAGAACTTACACAGAATTTTATCAACAGTTACAAAACATGTCCTAACAAAGAACGAGTGCGGAATAAAGACAGAAAAGAGAAGAAAATCAAAGAATCGAGCATATATGCTCTGATACCATGTTATGATATCGAGAATTATCGCTAGAACAATTGAGAATCACAAATGTGAGAAAGAAAAAGAGTGAGAATGATTGGGGGAAAAACTAAATGATTTGATTGATAACTAAATAATGATTACAAAGAGACTATTTATATACAAGAAAAGAAACAAACAAAACTACTCGACGAATAAACAAGTTCACCCCTATTAGATCAAGCGAACTTAGACAAGTTCGCTAACAACCTCATTTGCATTTGCGAAAATCAATGAAAGTAATACAAATTACATTTTATGAGGCAATTAATTTTCAAATTGCACACAAATTTATTACTTGTAAAAAAGCCATTTTATGAGTTCATTCGGAGTTTGTTTGTGTCGGTTTTCACGAGTTTTCTCACGAACAAAAAGTTTTCTCATGATCCTTCCTCTTTGAAATAAAAAATAAATACATAAGCCATTTGCATCAATAAATGGATACATTTTTTTTAACATAAACACCTAGATGATATAAGATAGAATGTGCACCACCTAGATAATTCATAATAAATCTACCACCCTAGGACGAGATAACACCTACCTATTTACTAGTTCACCCAACCTCCACCCAATACTAAAACTATAATTCTAAAACTTCAGTATTAATATCTCAAATTTTATGTTTTGACCAATATTAAAAGTTGTAGTTTTAAAAATAACAGTATTATCCAATTCCAATTTCCATTTCTGATGAACGAACCGTTGATGCATCCAAAATCATTGTTTTAGCCAATATTAAAAAGCATCAAGATTGAATATTTTAGATGATTATCTAACTTGTTTTAATGAATGACCACTTAAAAGAGGTAAGTTATATATCCTAATTAAGATGATAATAATAATAATAATAATAATAATAATAATAATAATAATAATAATATTAATAATAATAATAATAATAATAATAATAATAAAATCATTACTCCTTTACAAGGAAAAGGTTGAATGAAATATATAAACATCATGTTACGATATAAACTAAATAAATCATGCACACATTCCACATGGTATATAAACTATAGCCACTGGGTTTTTATAAGCAATGTTTTAAAAATTGGTTCATGAGATGCCTAGATGGAAGCTGGTGGTACATTAGCATGATCGCCTTAAAGTTTAGAAAGAAAATCAGAAATTTAAGTAGAAAAAAACACATCACAAACTCCCTACCACGTACTTGTTGCTTGACTCACCTGATCTAATAGCCACAGAAGTTAGAAACAAATGAACAGTAAAATCGATCGCTCATCATATATTTCTTATGATCTTTTTCGTACATCGTTAACACTCCATTTTCCATCATATTCATATAAATAAAAAACTATCTTTTTTGAAGTTTGAAACTTAATTAGAAGTCAATTAGTCAGTAATTAAACAAACATTGTACTAAAGTTGTAAATGGGTTAACAGGTTGATTGGCTGACCTGTTATTTTTACAATCAAATACCTAATTATTTTATGTCTCGTTCATGTCGTGTCAGAAAGTCAAACTGTTCTAGAAAATGAAGTGGTAGTTGTTAACGGTAATTCAAACTCATCCGGGTCATGGAGCAAGTATGAGTCAGAGGAGGATACGGGTCAAGAATTAGATAAAGTCAAAAAGGAATGCGCACGTGGGTTACACGGCTAGTTGATTGAAGACCGAGTTTGCAGTTTACTTTTGAATAAAGTCCTATAGACTAGCTCAGTTTGTTACGTCCTTTTTCTTCTGCATGGTAGCTAGTAGGTTCTATTTAAGCAGTAGTATGTCCTTTGTTTATGTATGCAATTTCTCTGATTAATAAAAGCAATAGTCTTTGAGTAATTATTCTTGTTCTTTATTCACGGGTTAATTGAGTGACTAGCTTCTAAATACCAACAGTGGTATCAGAGCCAGGTTAGAGATCCTAACTACTTCGATTGTCACTTGTTATTCACTATGGCAGACCAAGCAAGCACCCTACCCACTGCTCCAACTCCGATTCCCATGTTCAAGGGTGAGGGCTATGAACATTGGAGCATTCGCATGAAAACTATACTCAAATCTCGTGATCTATGGGATTTGGTGGAGACCGGAGTGAATGAAGGTGAAACCGATGCACCTCGATTGAGAACGATGAAGAAGAGAGATGCACATGCCATGGCCATTATTCAACAGGGTGTGCATGATGTGTTATTTTCGAGAATTGCTGCTGCCGACTCCGCCAAGGAGACTCGGGAAATTCTTAAAATGGAATTTCAAGGTGATACGCAAGTTCAGGCGGTGAAACTTCAAGGCCTGCGTCGTGATTTTGAAAATCTGTCAATGAAGGATGGAGAACTAGTGGGCCGCTATTTTTCTCGTGTGATGGCCATAGTAAGCCAAAAACGTGCTTATGGTGAAGTTGTGGCTGATCAAACCATCGTCGAGAAAATACTGAGAAGCCTCTCCCCGAAATTTGATTATGTTGTCCCATCCATAGAAGTATCCTTTGACCTTTCTCAACTTTCACCCATCAAACTGATGGGCTCGCTTCAGTCACAGGAAGAGAGAATAAATAGTAGGTCTCATGATAAGGCTGAACGATCGGACGAGCAGGCACTTCAAGTTTTCCATGATAACGGTCAGCCATCTCGTGATGGAGGATTTAGAGGGCGTGGTCGAGGTTCTCCCCGTGGACGTGGCCGTGGACGCGGGTCAAACAAAAATAAAATCCCTCAATGTTACTTATGCAATAGGTTTGGACATGTTAAGCGGGATTGTTGGTACAATGATGAAGCCCAAGCTAATGTTGCAGCTGAAGAAAAGGAAGTGGAAGATAACCAGGAAGATCAACATTTGTTCATGATCATGGAAAAACCATTCATGCTAATGATGAATTCTCATACCCAAAATAACATTAACAGTCTATGGTTTGTTGACTCTGGTTGCTCTAATCACATGACGGGCACCAAGTCAATCTTCACAAACCTAGATGAATCTTTCAAGTTAAGTGTTCAACTGGGTGATAAAAAGAGGCTCTCTGTGGAAGGAAAAGGGACTATGAAGATTGATACCGGAAAAGGTGGGTATAAGCTCCTAGATGATGTGTACTATGCATCCTACTTGGAGTACAATCTCCTAAGTGTGGGCCAGTTAATGAAGAAAAAGTATGCCCTCCATTTCGAAGATGGGAAGTGTGTCATTACTCAAAATGGTGTCACCCTGATGAAGATACTTGTGTCTAGCAATAATATGTTCCTATTGGATGCTACAAAGGCTGAGGTATGTGAAGCTGATGAAAAGAAAATGACCGCTACAAGGTTATGGCATCTAAGGTATGGACATCTCAACTTTAGTAGCCTAAAGTCTCTACACGACAGGAACATGGTCATTGGCCTACCCAATATTAGACCTTCCCCTAAGTGTGAAGGCTGCATTTTGGGTAAACAAACCAAACTCCCATTTCTGTCCAAGTCTTGGCGTGCCACAAAAAAACTTGAACTAATACATGCTGATCTATGTGGTCCCATGCAAACGCCAAGCCTTGGTCACAGTCTATATTATCTGTTGTTCATTGATGATTTAACTAGGATGTGTTGGGTGTATTTCCTCCCAAAGAAGTCTGATGCCTTCAAGAAGTTTAAAGTATTCAGAAAATTGGTTGAAAAGCAAGGCGAGAGACCTATTAAGGTTCTCCGTACTGATCGGGGTGGCGAATTCACCTCACATGCATTCAATGCTTATTGTGAAGAACATGGTATCAAACGGGAGTTGACGGTTCCATATACTCCTGAGCACAACGGAGTTGTGGAAAGGAAGAATCGTACTATTATGGGCCTCACTAGAAGCATGTTAAAGGAAAAGGATCTACCAAATTTCTTCTGGGCAGAAGCCGTTGCTACCGCTGTGTTTCTTATTAATATCTCACCCACCATGGCTGTCGTAGGTCAAACACCTTTGGAAGCTTGGTCAGGTGAGAAACCACAAGTTGAAAGACTCCGTGTGTTCGGTTGTGTTGTATACAACCTAACTCAATCTCAGGGCCGGCGCAAGCTAGACAGTCGAGGAGAAAAATGTGTGTTCATCGGGTATTCTTCACAAGGCTCCGGTTATCGTTTGTTCAATCCAGTTACAAAGGTTTTCCAAACTAGGAGACATGTGGAATGCCTAGAAGAAACAAGTTGAGACTGGAAAGCTAGTTTCACCAACGATAATCAAACTTATGAATGCCACTATATTGATCCATTTCTAGCAACAACCAATGATATTGATGCCAGTTATACTCCCTCAAATGACACTACTGTTGCTTCTTCTTCTAATAGTAGTTCGGATGAGAATGACTCTCATTCTATTCAAAACAGTATTGGTCAGTCCCCCATGCAGGCTTCCTCAAGTACTAATGATGCAACTCAGGCTTCTAGTTCTTCCTCTTTAACTCCTCCATTGAAGACAAAATCATTAAATGACTTATATGACAATACTGTAGCTATGGAAGTCCCTCCTGACTTCTACAGTACTTGTCAATTTGCTCTCAACATAGCTGATCCTACTTGTTATTCTGAAGCAGCAGTCAAGTCTGAGTGGAGAAAGGCTATGGAAGATGAGTTGGCGGCTATAGAAAAGAATAAGACATGGAAGTTGGTCACTCTACCTCCCGGCAAGAACTTGGTAGGTTTAAAGTGGCTATTTAAAACTAAAGTTGGTCCAGATGGAAGCATTCTAAGGCATAAGGACCGGCTTGTTACCAAGGGGTACTCTCAAAAGAAAGGATTAGACTATCAAGAAACTTTCGCACCTGTTGCTCGATTTGAGACGATTCGTATAGTCTTGTATGTGGCAGCCTTCAAGGGATGGAAGATGTATCAACTCGATGTCAAGACAGCTTTCCTCAATGGAGACTTAGATGCGGAAATTTACGTTGAGCAGCCGGAAGGGTTTAAGGTCCAAGAAAACAAAGTGTATCGCCTCAAGAAGGCCTTATATGGCCTAAAGCAATCCCCGAGAGCATGGTACTCTAAGATTGATGCTTATTTTGTCACGAATGGTTATCAAAGAAGTGAGAATGAACCAAATTTGTATGTCAAGAAATCTGTGAATGGTGATGTGATCTATGTATGCTTGTATGTAGATGACATCATATATACAAGTCCTAATCCTCAACTCATTACTGCGTTTAAGGAGGGTATGATGTCAACCTTCGAAATGACTGATTTAGGCTTGCTGACTTACTTCTTGGGACTGGAAGTCTCACAATCAGATGCAGGTATTTTTCTGTCTCAAGAACGCTATGCTATGGACCTGTTATCTAAGTTTGGGATGAGGCAATGTAAAGTCAAGGCAACTCCCATGAATACAAATGAAAAACTACAAATGGAGGACTATTCTGATAAAGTGGATGAAGAAAACTACAGAAGCCTAGTGGGTAGCCTCATTTATCTCACCCACTCCCGACCTGACATAGCTCACGCTGTAAGTTTGGTGTCCAGATTCATGCAAAATCCTTCTAAACTTCATCTTGGAGCTACCAAGAGAATTTTAAGATATATAGCAGGTACTTTAAACTTTGGTTTATGGTTCAAGAAGGATGACAACAATCAAGAGGTGATCTTAACTGGGTACTCGGATAGCGATTGGGCAGGTTGTGTTGATGATAGGAAGAGCATCTCAGCTAATGTGTTCTTGCTTGGAAGTGCTGTGGTTACATGGAGCACTAAGAAACAAAGTACAGTGGCATTATCAAGTACAGAGGCAGAATACATCGCCTCAACAGCTGCTACGTGTCAAGCTATATGGCTGAGAAGGGTCCTGGAGGATCTACACTTAAAACAGGAGTTTGCTACAACCATCTTTTGTGATAATCAATCAACTATAAGTCTATCCAAGAACCCAGTAATGCACAACAGGTCTAAACACATCGAATTAAAGCATCATTTTGTTCGTGATATGGTGAAGCAAGAACTAGTTAAGTTAGAATTCTGCAGCACTCAAAACCAAGTTGCAGATATTCTAACCAAAGCATTATCCCGGGAAAAGTTTATGTTCTTCAGGAAGCTAATTGGAGTTGAGGAGTTTGTATTATCGGGGGGTGTTAACGGTAATTCAAACTCATCCGGGTCATGGAGCAAGTATGGGTCAGAGGAGGATACGGGTCAAGAATCAGATAAAGTCAAAAAGGAATGCGCACGTGGGTTACACGGCAAGTTGATTGAAGACCGAGTTTGCAGTTTACTTTTGAATAAAGTCCTATAGACTAGCTCAGTTTGTTACGTCCTTTTTCTTCTGCATGGTAGCTAGTAGGTTCTATTTAAGCAGTAGTATGTCCTTTGTTTATGTATGCAATTTCTCTGATTAATAAAAGCAATAGTCTTTGAGTAATTATTCTTGTTCTTTATTCACTGGTTAATCGAGTGACTAGCTTCTAAATACCAACAGTAGTAACTTTAAAAATGTTAATTTTTATATGGTTTAGCACTGCGAGGTAAGAAATAAAAAAGTATAAGTTACCTTTTTTTGGGTAGTTTCATGCAAGAAAAGAAAAGATTATTACCTGAAATGCAGCAATTGCCAATGAAGAGTTATCAAGAAGCAACCTAATGACATCCAAGTAAAGCAAGCATGGTTTTACTTGCAACCAAATAGAGATGATTATGGTTAAAATACTACTTCATCGGTAAACCAAACAAAAAAAAATATAAAGAAAACAAAATACCGAACACATCAGCACGCAACTCGGTCAGGACTTCTCTATACTTTGCAAAGTTCATTTGGTAACGCTTGCAACAAAAAAATCACCCACAACAAATGCACTCTATTCCATCAAGTTATACATGCGTTTTCTTGTCTCCAAATCGAGGGGTTCAAGTCTAACGCGTCTCGAAATGGACCGTTATATGAGCTAGCGTACGTACCTAAACACAACAAACACAAACATGTTTTCAGGAAACCAGCCAACTCAAATCAATTTGTATAAAAATACATACAAGTAGACATGACAAAATGGGCGAACCATAAAGTGTTTGGATCAAAATTATCCAAAAAAATTATACTTTTACACAAATATTTATTGCGCCTAATGCAAGTACAAAATTTATTATACTCAATAATAATCCAACTTTTTGAATAAAATGATTTTAGAAGATTATACTCAATATAATGGTAGGAGACAACTTGCGATATGTTAGCGGTCGGCCCATCAGGCATAATCAGAATTGCCTGATTATAATGTTAGAACCTTTTTATTTTACCCAATGACTACTTTGAGATCAAACATAATCAGAATTGAGCCATTCATTAATAAACATGTCAAAATTGCCACCTTTATACATAGGTATATTTGTGAGGTTGTTTAGAAACTTACTTTGCAGCATATGACATAATTCACATGTTGGAAATATTCGGCATCAAGGGCTGACCAGATTGCCCCTACACGACCATCCATCATGTCACTGGGCTTACGATATCTGCTCCAACACCAGCCTATGAAAGAAACACACGTCCTAAATATGCATATACAAAGCAATAAAAAATGCAGGATTTGTATATAGTAAATAACATTAAAAGGAGATAAATGTATGTGAAACAACGGGTTACATAGTTGATGTACGTTTTCTTCATATGTATAATGTAACACCCATGAGTGCATTGATCAATGATTGTCAAGCCTTCATATTTTTTATATTTAGAACTTTTGAAATAATAATCAAATTGCAATGGAGGAGATATTTTTATGATTTTCTTCCAAATATTATTAAACTTTTTCCTTCAAAATGCAAGGGCATGCTAAGTACCATCTTCTCTTACATCTTGGGTTAGAGCAACATCTCTACAATCTGAACAACATTAAGAGCAGCCCCCTTGCTTATTCGGTCGCCAGAAACATATATATCCAATCTGTATTTTAAAATAGATAAACATCAAAAGGTGAAGTAACCCTAAAAAACAATACAGATTCGAAGTAAGGGTTTAGAGATCAGTAAAAAGGCTAAATGCTAGTAAAATTGATTTTAAGTTCTTATATTAAACTGTTTGAAGGATGAAAGTTTGTTTAACTTTGAAATTAAATATATTAAAACTTAAGTTTTTGCATGTGTGTTAAAGTTACTGTAGATACATGTTTATATGCCTATGGTACAACCTCTTTTGCATGAGTTATTTCTTTTTATGGTTTATATTTGTACTTTGCTTTAAAGGCCATGAAGGCTAGAAGGTATACCAAAAGATCGGTTTGGTGTGGTGGTATCCAAGGTTTACTCTCTTGCAAGCGACGCGGGTTCAAAACCTTCAACCTACCTTTCATGCTATTTTTTTTCTTGAGTTTTAGTTTATAACCATACGTTTTTCTCGCCTAGGGTGAGTTACCTAAACGTTTTGGCTTTATTTTATAAGCCTTTTAGGACGTTAATTTCTTTCGCGGTTTAACACGTCGAAACGCGTGTGGGTAAAAGCTAACATTATCGCCCAGAGGCCGCCGCAACGCGTGTGGCATTCTTGTAGTTTGCTTTAGAAGCTACTGCGTTCTCAATATATGCCCCATTGAATGTTGTACCACTAAAATTTAAGGACCAGATCATGTTCTAGGCTCAAGTACATGTTTTAATTTTAGTTCCATTTGAAGGTTATATACGTAGGTAGTAATCAATCAAGAAATGCATATCAAGCAAGTGGCGCAATTTCTGATTTGAATTCAAACCATAAAATGTACGTCTAATTACAGAACAAAAACCCTAACGATTTATAGTTAATGGAAAAATAATTCAAAAGTAAAACCCTAAAATTCAATAACATCCTACCCTTTTACACATTCTTCCACTCATGAATATCTAGTGGTTGCATTCTTTCATAGGGCTTTTGGTGTTCGGCCTTGACTTGAGAAGAAGTCAAGCATTTTGCCACATACTTCATAATGTCAAATTTCATTCCTGGCCACCAATAGTTCATTTTCAGGTCTTGGTACATTTTAGTGGTACCCGGGTGAATTGAATAGCGGGATTTATGTCCTTCATCTAGCACTTTGGCTGCAAGTCTGCCTTCATTGGTTATCCACATTCTACCAAAACCTGGTTCTTACACCATAGGTATTAAATTCTAACTTCTCTTGATGTCCTTCCATTCATTCTTTTCGCACCTTTTTCTTCTTTTAAAGCTTCATTCTGGACTTGCTCTATTTGTGTCATGAAGTCTGGTGTAATTATCAGTTGGTATGATTTTACCCCGATAGGATGGTGTTATTCTTTTCAACTCAGGGCATCAACTACCATGTTTGCTTCCCATGGATTGTAAAGGATTTCTCAACCATAGTCCTTTATTAGTTCTAGCCATCGCCTCTGCCTCGTATCCTGATATTTCTATTCAAAGAGGTACTTTATACTCTTATGATCTGAATAAATGGTACACTTAACTCCGTAAAGATAATGTCTCTATATCATTAAGGCAAACACTATTGTAGCTAACTCTAGGCCATGGGTTGTGTAGTTAACTTCATAAGGTTTAAGTTGACTTAAGCATAAGCGATAACCTATTGCCTTTGTACATAAGCACGTACTCCAAACCTTGATATGACAGAGTAAACTACCATATCCGCAGTCCCTTCCGGCAAAGTCAACACCGGGGCTTGGGTTAATATTCTCTTTACTTCTTGAAATGAATTATCTTGTTCTTTAATCCGAGTGAACTTCATTTCTTTCTTTGTAAGCTTTGTTAATGGTGAAGCAATCTTAGAGAAATCTTGTATAAATCTCCTTTAGTAACCGGCTAAACCTAAGAAACATCGAATTTTTGTAGGCGTCTTTGGCGTTTTCCATTTCATTACTGCTTCTACTTTTTACGGATCTACCATGATACCGTCTACATTTATCACGTGGCCTAAGAATTGCACTACTCGAATCCAAAATGCACATGTACAGAACTTTGTGTACAAACGTTCTCTTTTAAGTGTTTCCACACTTCTTTAAGATGACATGCATGATCGCCCTCATCTTTTGAGTAGATCAAGATGTCGTCTATGAATACTATGACTGATGGATCTAACATAGGTAGACATACTCTATCTGTTAAATCCATGAATGTTGCTGGAGCATTCGTTAATCCGAAAGACATCACGAGGAACTCGTAGTGTCAATATCTTATTCGAAAAGCCGTCTTTGGTAAATCTTTTTCTCTAACTCTTAACTAATGGTACTCAGATAGAAGGTCTATTTTTGAAAACCAACTTGTCCCTTGTAGTTGGTCAAATAAATCATCGATCCTAGGTAACATATAGTTGTTCTTAACTGTGAGTTTAATCAATTCCCGGTAGTCAATGCACATTCGTATGATACCGTTTTTCTTCTTTACAAATAGTATCGGCTCACCCCATGGGGATATGCTGTTAAAGTCTTACCTCGATCTATCTACTGCAAGTTGTATGCGAACCGCGAGATGCCGAACTTTCGGATGCGGACCGGAGCTTGGAATACTTGGGATCAAAGGTTATGTGTCTGTTTAGAAAAGTGGAATTTTGTGTGTTGGGTATGAAATGGCCAAGAATGAGCTTGCAATTTATAGGTTGCCATGTAGGTTCCACGGTAGGTGCTGCGGATTGATAAACTCAAGATGACGTGTCACGTATACTAGGTGCAGAATCCATAGTAAACATGAACTAGTAAGCAATACTACAAACCACAGAACACCGTCAAGTAAATAAACTCCTGTATATTTCCATGCTTAATCACAACAATTTACAAGCTCAAATCAGAATGCGTACAGAACACAAACCTGTTAACAACTATTGATAGGAAACAAACACCCACATGCGAACAGTTCCCCTAAGCTTGCCTACAAAACTTAACTAAACATCAAATAGTTACAACTCGAAAGTAAAACATTCTACTTAATTCTTATTATTTTATCAGAGTTTTATTACGTAAAACGAGATCTTTCAAAACCTTTCCACTAAGGTGACACAGGTATATTTTATTAGAAATATTATTTGTACATAAACCGTCTTCTCCTCAATAGTCAATGTCGACACTGGCTTTGTTGTATCAGAAGTTCCCATATTTGTTTACGTAGGATGTGTATACCCCTCGATGATGGGTCTTCATAAACTCGTATTAGTAAAAGAAATGAACTGTTCAAAACAATCCTTCCCGTTCGAATAATTTGCAATACTCATAAACTTTGGGGGCTTCTAAGGAGTTCCGATTTCATTGTCATAGTTGAACATATTAGTAACTTGCACCATAATCGACATCTTGAGAATTAGGAAAAAAAAATCACACAAAAACATCCTATAAGTTCATCGGGAAGTAACTAAGCGAACATAGTGAAACACCCCACTTAATTCTTATTTTATTAGAGTTTAATATTGCGGAAAATAGTCTCAGTTTATCAAAACCTTGTCATTTCAACGACTAAGGTATATTTTTCATTTATAAATATTCATTTACATATACTATTCTATTACACATAATTAGGGATTCTTCGCTCCGACCCGCCTCATCCACAGGAAGCTCCATTCTATATGCTTCTTTCCTGTAGTGTTTAGAAAACATTTTTGAATTAGCTTACGCTAAGTAAATACACTGCATCGTTCATTTTGTTATGAACCCTTTAGGTTCTTATTATTGTTCAAGTTTCTCCGGCTCTCGGCGCCCCCTTGACCATCTCCGAAAGTACCTCTGGTCATGTCATTTGTATATTTTATGGGTGTGCTAACCTTTCAAGGTTTAATTGCATTTCAACGAAATCATATTCTTAAGTCTAACTGGTTTTGTTGTTGACTCCTAATTGATTTGTATTCCTCACGTTGGCTGCCAACAAATATTCAACAAAGTAAAGGATAAAAGAGAATATATAATCACATGTCTTTTTTTACATAAAATGAAAGACTACATAAGAAAAAACTAAACTTATTTATTATTTTTCCTTTTATTTATTTATTTTGTGTTTCTATAATCATTATCTACTAATTAAGACCTGACATAATATTTATATAAATAACATGACATTTGACCGTTGACTATTAACGTATCACTCATTTTTTTCTTAATTGAATCATTTTAACTCGTTTTCTTCAAGTAAATTGTTTCATACATAAATAAGATTAAAAACATAAAATTATATACAATTATCACATGTAATTCAAACATTTATCACCCACCAATCATCAGCCCGTTCTTTTAATTGATTGGTGGTGAATGTCACCTCATCTTCCTTCTCACAATGACATGTGGCGAACGTCGTTTCTATTGAAGCGATCTATCTCTGAATTTCTAGGGAGTTAACAGTTCCCTTAAATTCTAAAGGTTTGCACGTCATGAAATCCTTGTACGTGCAACGAGTTGACTTTGTATCAACCTTCGGATTTCTTCCTTCTTCCTTATGAGTAATATCTTTTAGACTTTCAAACTAGCTTTCTAATGAGTTTTGTAATTCAGCTTGTGGGATTGGAAAGTTTGCATCAAACGCCTTTCCTACTTCTAATGCAATTTGTTTACTAATGTTCTTCGGAACTTGTTCAACTTCATTTTCCTTGGGAGGTGGAGATTCAGCTCTCCTGTGACTCTGTTCATAACATATTTTGTCGTTCTGGTTTTCGTCCATTGTTTGCTGAAACATGGCATCATTTTAATCTCTTACTCGTTTACCCTACTCATAGTCTAGGGTTTTATACTATAGGCATCATCCTGTTCAGGCATTCCATGTAAAGCTTATATGCATGTACTTACACATATGCAGATATACATTCATTCATGCATTTTAATCATGCATATTCACATTCCCAAGTTATCATATGATGTTTGTGATATCATGATGGTCCCATGCATCAACTCTCATACTGACCAGGTATGAGGTAATATATGTTACGCATCATGATACTCTTAACTATCACATTGAGGTTATCTCATACAAAATTCAGCCCATGTATACTTATACATTTTTAGCACTGGAATTTAAACATACCTACTTCCTTGGACGACCTCAGATTGAATCACTATTTATATCATGAACACTTTACGTTTTGAGTTTAAGTACCCCTTCTGATACTTAAATTCCTCAAATCGTGCTTTGATACCAACTAGAAACATCCCACTTAATCCATATTTTATCAGAGTTCAATATTGCGGAAAATGGTCCAAGTTTATCAAAACTGTCATTTAAATGACCAAAGTATATTTTTCGTTTATAAATATTATTTTACATATCCTATTCTATTACACATAATTAGGGATTCTTCGCTCCAACCGGCCTCATCCATAGGAAGCTCTATTCCATATGTTTCTTTCCTGCAGTGTATAGAAAACATTTTTGAATTAGCTTACGCTAAGTAAGTACACTGCATCATTCATTTTGTTATGAACCCTTTAGGTTCTTATTATTGTTCAAGTTTCCCGGGCTCTCAGCGCCCCCGTGACCATCTCCGGACGTACCTCTGGTCACATCATTCGTATATTTTATGGGGGAGCTAACCCCCTCATAACCGTCTTCGGCCGTACCTCCGATTATAGTATTCATTTCATTCGTGGGTGTGCTAACCCTCTCATGACCATCTTCGGACGAACCTCCGGTAATAGTATTGGCAAGGTCCGTATACTCGTCAGTATAGAATCTTGCATTTGTCATGAATACTCGTTGCTACAAAGGTCTATTTAGATCAGCCCAACAGCCTATTGATCTTTCTTTTTAGTTCTCTTCTTCTTTATTGAGATCCACCTTATAGGTCGGGTATCTCATTTTATTTGGGATCTTAATTATGTTAGACTCACAGTCTCCCAGATGTATCAAGCATTTATTTGCATTTCACGTATATGCTTGATTTATTCCCCAACCAGTTCTCACCTTAAAACTTCGTAATGGTTTCTCCACGATGCAATAAAAGGGTTTATATATACGAAGTACCAGTGGCGTATCCACCACCCTTTTATCACTTTGTGAGTACTCCGTTATTCCATATTAGTGTTTAGACTCGTTCCATCATACTCATTCATACTTGCACATTTGATAATATATTCATGTTTCATATGCATTCACGTATTTATGCATTCACATATTCATCTTTATCACGTATTCATACTCATCATACTTTGTAAACTTGGGTGATTATCCTCCCATGGTAGTACCTCCAACAGAGATGTTCCCAGGAAAGAATGACGGGTCCAGGAAGGATTTATACACCACTCTTCTGTTTGTCAGAGATGTTCCAAGTAGTACCTTATGTTTATCACATTCCGGTTAGAAGATCGCCAATTCGTTATTGTATTTTTATCATTGTCTTTTAGTCTATACCCCTAAACATTCAGAATGGTTTCACCACGAAGCATCAAATAGATTTACATATATGAAGTATCAGCGGCGTATCCACCACCCCTTGGATACATCGTGACTACTCCATTATTCCTGTTTAGTGTTTAGACTAATCTCCTATCACCCCGTACCTTAGTCTTACACATAACAGTTAATCACATAGTCCACATAATCATGTCTAGGGTACGGGTAGAGTGTACTTACATTACCCTCTTGGTAGTTTCCTAAGTTTGTTCCTTGCTAAAAACTCTTTCTCGAATCGAAACGCACTCGTAATTAAACGCACTGCACTGGGTCACTTGCTTCTTCTAAATGTCGTGTGTGTGTATCAGGTGGTGGAGTTTGTAATGTTTTTCAAATGAATGGCCAATTCCAACTATTTATAGGTGAATTTCTGGGTCAGTGACGGACCCTCAGACCATTACCAAACGGTGACGGTCCGTCACCATTTTCCTTGGGGGCTAAGTACTTCGCAACCACGTAACAGACCGTTATCCATACATGATGGTTCGCCATGATCCGTAACGAACCGTTACCCATTGTCATGGTCCGTATAGGGTTTACACGCGTCATTTCGAAATGATGAGTCACAGGACACATGTCATTCTCTGGTCAAACCCTTCCTAAGTCTGTAACAGAACGTTACCGTCCTGTGACGGTCCGTCATGAGCATGGTGGACCGTTACCATCTTGTGACGGTCTGTTGGAGACGAATTGTTCATATTTTTCACTTTTGACCTTGAACTTTGATTTACTTATTGTTTCTATTCCTTGAGCTTTGAGATTTGGGATGCTACACTTAGTAACAATGCTAGCGAACTTGATAAGTTCGCTTCGCTTAAACAGAAAACACCTAGAGAACTTGAGAAGTTCGCTTGAACATAAAACACTTAAGAGAAAACTAGCAAAGATAACTAGAGAAATTGATAAGTTCGCCCGATCAGAAGCTAGAGAATCTAATAGATCCGCCTACAAGCTCGCCCGTAACTGAGAATAAAAATCCTTAAGCTCGCCCAAATAGCTAAAACTCGAGGAAGAAAGAATCTCAGTCCAAAACTGGAACGAAAACCTCTGTAAATCTCCATAACTCTCTAAATAAGAAGAGTTTGACGAAAACAAACCGGTGTGAATGATCTAATTATGAAAAACACCACCAATCAAATCAAACCAATCTCCATTTCAGCCAAAACTCAAAGAAAAATCGACCGAGTAAAACAGAAGATCTTTACATGTAGTAAGCACACGAAGTCACCACGAATCATACTGCAAAATAAAGAGTATGAGTTTGTGATACCACTTGTAGGTGTTGCAGATCGATAAACTTGAGATGATATATCAAGTATAGGAGGTGCGGAATCCAAAGTAATCATGAATGTTTAAGTAATACTAGAAACCACATAACACCAGCAAGTAAATAAACTTTTGTATATTTTCTTGCTTAATCACAACTGTTTACAAGCTCTAATCAGAACGCATACAGAACACAAACTTGTCAACAACTATTAATAGGAAATAAACACCCACAGACGAACTTGTCAAGTTCGCCTGGCAAGTTCGCATAAACTTGCCTTGGGGAACTTGCTATGTTCGCCAAATGGCCCGAATACAAAACTTAACTAAGTATCAAACGATTACAACTCAAAAGACAATTACAAAGACACGACTATTACAAGTAAAGACAGTACAAAATATCTTCAAGCATGTTGCCACAAGTATGTCAACATGCCTTGGGATCGCTACCGCCTATTATCCGGATAAGGTCCTTGCGCTACAAGTAGCGGACTGTTAACCATTGTATGACATACCTTTAAGGTGTTTTGAGGCTTGGCGGACTGTTAGCAACTCCTGTGAAGGTCCGCGGTAGGGTTCCACGTGTTATTTTTCAACCGCTAGTCACCCAACACGAGGCAGCTCATCATTACTCCCTTCTTTAGCACGTAGCGGACCGCCAAGATTCTGGGTAGCGGTCCGCTACCGGTCAAATTTGAAAAGTTTTCATATTCAGTCCTTGTAACTAGGCCTTATGGGAGGCATATGATATATATATATATATATATATCCTAGGTTTTCTGTGGGTATATATATATAGGGAAAGGGTAGAAAAGAAACCCTCTTGAGATGAAGAAACCCACGAAACCCTTTGAAAAAAATTAGTAAATTTTTGTTTTTAAATTGGGATTGATTATTCATATAAAATAGCCCCGGTCGTAAAAATAAAAAACATGTAAAAAATAACCAAAATCAGCGTCTTTTTTCTTACATCAGCAATTACAAATGTAAAAAATGTCAAATTAAAAAAAACCACTCGGCGCTTTTTTATAATTTTTTCACCAAAATTGATAAAATTGAATGTAGAATTCATTCCAAAAATATAAAAAAAAAATTTTACATATGTAAAACAGGGTTTCGTGGGTTTTTTCATCTCTGGTGGGTTTTCATTATAACTCTTCCCTATATATATATATACCCTATAAATACATATATATATATATATATTTATATATAGGTGAGCATGTCTTTCCGAGCCCTGTTGGTAGGTTATATGTTTTAGCTTAGGGTTATTGATGTGTTAGTATTTACACATCTTTTTGGCACAAAACTTCGTTCATTTAATGATCAATTCTTGGTTATATTCAACGTTTAGACACTTATTTGCTTCATTTCCTGTTTTGTAGGTTTTTGTGAAGCTTGGTAAATAAACAAGAAGATTCCAGGATAAACAAGTGAAGTTTTAGGGTTTCTGTGATAGAGGCACGGTCGTGCCCCTATTTGGCACGGTCGTGCCAAGCTCCAAAACCCTAGGCACGGTCGCGCCCACATCTGGCACAACCGCGCCAAGCCAAATTCCAAGGCACAACCGTGCCTTGGCCGCCCACGGTCGCGTGTCATCTCGTGAGTCTGAACAGCCGTACATCCTCGATCAGTGGTACCCAATGGAAGCTACGGATCGGTCAAACCTCTGTCACACGGTCGCGCCAAGACCTAGACACGACCGCGTCCATGTCTTAGGCACGGTCGTGCCTTCTCTCCTGGCACGGTCGTGCCTCCCCTTTTCTACTTAAACAGAACTTAATTCTCATTCAGACATTCAGCAACCCAGGGGAGAAACCTACTGTTCCAGCTCGAGTTTTCTTTGTTCTAGCCATAATTCAAGATTCTTGGAGAGGATACAACATCAAGAGGATCACCATACATCAACAACAACATCTAGGCTTGGAGGAGTGGTTTGATTCTTGTTTTCATATCATGTTTCTCACTATTTTTCCCTGCTTATTTGTAATTTTGATGCTCATGATGAGCTAAAACTCCTGTTCACTTTGGTTTAGATGAAGTTTAGATACATTTGACAACATTCATGAATTATTGGCAATTATTGTGTTAATGTTATGACAACCGTATGATTATTCTTTGATGAAATTATGTATTCAAGTATTTTGAGTTATTTACAAGACTTGTATGTGTGTATGTCATATTATGTTGGAAAACTTAGATTTACGCTTATATTCATGGATTGGTGTATGTAATTATACTAGTTTATGGCATTTGACTAGGAATGGTGAATGAAGTCTTGTTTATGAATCATTATATTTGTATGTGTAACCTTATGCTTATGTTTGGAAAGACAAAGTATTTGTTATGATGTGTCATATTTAGTGTTATGCTTATCTAGGAATTGTTGACACATCCTCCTAATTTATATAATCTTTATATGAACATTGTATGTTGAAGAAATGCATATTGTTGTCTAAATTAATCAACTTGAGGTGGATAGTGTGTTGTTCATATTATCTTTCCAACTAGTTGTTGGATTAGTGTACCTTAATCGGAAGCTAGTTCAATCTTTATAAACATTGACATGATTATTAAACACGTGAGCCTCATTGTATGACTTTAGGTGGTTGGTTTGTGTAATTCATGCTAGCTTTCCGAATAGTCATTTGATTAGATATCTTTGACGAGAATTTAGTCAATTTATGTATCGTGTATTTGCCATATTTCTATGAATGTATTGAATGTATTCTAAATGGATTCGACACCAAAGTGATATTTTCTCCTTGATTGTTTGATTTGTGACTTTAGTCTAGTTTTATATTCTCACATATTAGTTTAGTTAAAAATCAACTTAAACATCTTTTACCCATACTTGATTGAATCTTAGTCCCGGTTTATTATCGCATCCCACCGTGTCCACGGATTGATATCCGGTTCTTACCTTTACTATATTGCTATCTGACGGGTACACTGCCCAGTGTGTGTGATTAGTATTTGGTGAAAACCCTTTTTAAAACTAATTGTTTACACGCATCAAGTTTTTGGCGCCGTTGCCGGGGACACGGTTTTTGCGAGAACGATTGGAATTAATTTTTAGTCATTTAGTATATATATTTTTGTGAATATCGTGTTTTTCTTGTTGTTATTTGCAATTTTGTGTGTATAGATATTTTTCGCATCTTACTTGTTATTTATTTATTTTTTTTTTTTTAGCTTCATTTGTATATATATATATCTTGGTTTTTATCCCATTTTATTTTTTTTATTTTTATTATTATTATTTTACTTTTATTTTCAATTTTTTTTATTTATTTTATTTTTATTTTATTTTTGTTTTATACTTGTTTTTGTCTAACTTGTGTTTTCCTTGTCCTAGTTTCGCGTATTTAAATCTAACTTGTCGTGCAGATCGTGTATGTTCTCAACTCCCGTCGAGGAGGTTCCTGAGCCGTCTTCTGAGCCGGAGCGTGATCTTCATCGGAGATTGCGAGCCCGTTCCCGATTTGTGGCCCGGTTACTCGAGTTTGACGAGGTTGTTGTTGACGAGGTTGTTGTTGACGAGGTAGAGGAGATGGCGAATGAGGATGCGGGTCGGACGCTTTCGGATTTTGGCAAACCGACACTTGAGGGTTTGGAGTCGAGCATCAATAGGCCGACGGTTGGAGCACATCAATTCGAGATCAAATCCAGCATTATACAGATGGTGCAGAACATGTGTCAGTTCGATGGCAAGGATCATGAGGATCCTAATACTCATTTGGCCGGTTTCTTAAAGATTTGCGCCACTTTCAAAATTCGTGACGCTACCGACGATGCTATTAGGCTCCGGTTGTTCCCGTTTTCCTTACGGGATCGAGCCAAGGCTTGGTTACTATCACTTCCCCCTAGGTCCATTAGTACTTGGGACCAGATGGCTGCTAAATTCTTAGAAAAGTACTTCCCTCCGGAGAAAACATCGAAGTTGAGGGCTAGGATTCTTTCTTTCCAGCAGGACGACGGGGAGACAATCTATGAGGCGTGGGAGAGATTCAAGGAACTGATGAGGAAGGTTCCCCACCATGGATTGTTGAAGTGGCAGCAGTGTGAGACCTTTTATAATGGTCTGGAGATGACTGGGAAGCAGCTGATTGATGCATACGCGGGTGGAGATATTGGAACAAAGACACCCTAGGAGGCATATGACTTGCTAGAGAAGGTGGCAGCAAAGAGCTACACTCAGCATACTTCCCGAGTGAGAACCCAGAGGCAGGGTGTCCATCACGTGGATGGAATTACCTCTTTAGCTGCCCAGGTGGAAGCTCTTTCCACCAAGATTGATCAGATGCACGTCCACAAGGCCCAGTCCTTGTGTGAGTTTTGTGGTGGGGCGCATCCCACGAGTGCTTGTCAGGTTGGGGATCAGGAGGCCCACGAGCAGGTTGATTTCATGTCCAACCAAAATCGTCCCCAGAATAATCCCTACAGCAACACATATAATCCGGGGTGGAGGAATCACCCGAATTTATGTTGGAAGTCTGGCAACAATAGCCAGCAACCACCCGGATTCACTCAGCGCCCCCCATTCCAGCATCAGTCCCACTAGTCTTAGGGACAGAGTTCCCAGTTTTGACCTCAGCAGGGCCAATTTCAAGGCCAAGGTTCTAGCAGCGGTCCACCACCCGCACCTGAGGGTAAATCCAGTTTGGAGGACATGGTTGCACGGTTACTTGCTAACTCAGAGAGTCAGAATCAGTTGGCAGAAAAGCAGAACCGGTACATGGAGGAGCGTTTCCACACGCATGAGACTGAGTTGAGGAATCAGAAAGCTTCGATCCAGACCATAGAGAACCAGGTCGGGCAGATCGCGAAGCTTCTTTTTGAGAGACAGCCAGGTGGCCTGCCTAGCAACACTGAGCCCAATCCCAATGCTCATGTGAAGGCCATCACTTTAAGGAGCGGTAGAGACACAGGACCGGATCCACAAGTTCCTGTGCACGAGCCATCTGAGGAGGAGGTTGTGATTGAGATTCCTGATGAGACACCGCTGAGGGGTAAATCGGCGAGCACATCGCGCCCTCGCGAGCCTGTGAGAGATTATACTCCCGCCATTCCATACCCAGGCAGATTGAAGAAGCAGAAGATGGAGGAGCAGTATGGTAAGCTTCTAGGGTTCTTTAAGCAGTTGCATATCAACTTACCATTTGTGGAGGCTCTGGCTCAGATGCCTAAGTATGTGAGATTCTTGAAGGATATCCTCACGAATAAGAGGTTGATCGTTTTGTGTTTCCTGTAGACTTTGTGATTCTGGACATGGATGAGGACAAGAATGTCCCTATTATCCTAGGTCGACCATTCCTAGCCACTACCAAGGCCCTGATTGATGTGTATTCGGGGAGGCTTACATTGAGGGTGGATGAATAGGAAGTGACCTTTGATGTAGGGAAATCCATACAGCATACCCAGAATCAGGATGATTCACTCTACTTTGTTGAGGCTGTTTATTCTTGTGTGAGTGATCATCTCCAGGACACAACTGAGGAGGATTCCCTGGACACCCAGATTGTAGGGGGGAGACATTTGATCCAGTTGGTGATGATCAGTTTGATGAGCAGTTGCATAGCCAGGTGAGCTATGAGTTTCCCAGTGTTCAGCGGTTTTTGCTATGGTTGATAGAGAGTCTGAGCCGATTGAGCGGCCTTCTATTGAGGACCCACCACCTGTTGAGCTTAAGGAGCTCCCGAGCCATTTGGAGTATGCCTTTTTAGATGGTGAGTCTCGATTACCCGTCATTATCGCCTCTGATTTGACGAGTGATGAGAAGGAGAGGCTACTGGAGGTGCTGAAGCAGCACAAGCAGGCTATTGCATGGAGGATTAAGGACATTAAGGGAATTAATCCCTCTTTCTGTACCCATAAGATCCTTATGGAGGATTACTACAAACCCGCTGTGCAGCACCAGAGGAGGTTGAACCCGAACATGCAGGAGGTAGTGAAGAAGGAGGTGATTAAGTTACTGGATGCTGGTTTGATTTATCCCATCTCCGATTCTCCTTGGGTTAGCCCGGTTCAGGTTGTCCCTAAGAAGGGAGGCATGACTGTCATCACCAACGAGAGGAATGAGCTGATTCCTACTCGTACAGTCACCGGTTGGAGAGTTTGCATCGATTACCGCAAACTCAATGATGCTACTCGGAAAGATCATTTTCCCCTCACGTTCATTGATCAGATGTTGGAGAGATTAGCGGGAAAGATGTTCTATTGTTTCCTGGATGGTTTCTCAGGCTACTTCCAGATCCCGATTGCTCCTGAGGATCAGGAGAAGACGACATTCACATGTCCCTACGGCACATTTGCTTATCGGCGGATGCCCTTTGGATTGTGCAATGCTCCGGCCATTTTCCAGCGTTGCATGGTGGCCATTTTCCATGATATGATTGAGGACTCCATGGAGGTTTTCATGGATGACTTTTTTGTGTCTGGGAGTTCCTTTGATCATTGCCTCGAGAATCTGGAGAGGATGTTGGCTAGGTGTAAAGAGGCCAATCTGGTGTTGAACTGGCAGATATGCCACTTCATGGTGAAGGAGGGCATTGTGCTTGGGCACAAGGTTTCACGTGCAGGGATTGAGGTTGATAGAGCTAAGATTGACACCATATCTAAGCTGCTCTCGCCAACCTCTGTGAAATCTATTCGGAGCTTCCTTGGTCACGCGGGCTTTTACAGGCGTTTTATCAAAGATTTTTCTAAGATTGCTCGACCGATGACCCAACTTCTTGAGAAGGAAGCCCAGTTCGTGTTTTCCAACTAGTGCCTCAGTGCATTCGACTTGTTAAAGGAGAAGTTGATGAATGCCCCTATCGTGGTGGCTCCTGATTGGAAGCTGCCATTTGAGATCATGTGTGACGCGAGTGACTTCGCTGTTGGGGCGGTCTTAGGACAGAGGAGAGAGAAGCAGTTTCATCCGATTTATTATGCAAGTAAGACGCTCAATGACGCACAGGAGCATTACACCACGACAGAGAAGGAGCTCCTAGCCGTTGTCTTCGCTTTCAATAAATTCCGGTCTTATCTCGTCCTATCAAAGACCATTGTATTCACCGATCATGCAGCCCTTCGGCACCTGTTCAGCAAACAGGATGCCAAACCCCGGCTAATCCGGTGGGTTTTGCTGCTTCAGGAGTTCGACATTGAGATCCGCGATAAGAAGGGCGCGGAGAATGTCGCGGCGGACCACTTGTCCCGTCTTGAGTGCTCAGCTTCATCTGAACTTGTGGGGTCATCCATAAATGACAATTTTCCCCACGAGTTTCTCATGCACATACAGACACAGGATGAGAAGTGTCCATGGTTTGCTGATTTTGCAAACTTTCTTGCTAGTGGGATTGTGATTAAGGGCTTAACGCATCAGCAGAAGCGAAAGTTCTTTGGGGATGTGAAGCACTATCTCTGGGAGGATCCCTATTCGTTTCGAGTCGGAGCTGATCAGATCGTGCGCAGGTGTGTGTTTGGAGATGAGGCACTTCAGGTGCTTAGACACTGCCACGAGGGCCCGACAGGTGGACATCATGGAGCTACATTAACCGCGAAGAAGGTCTTTGACGTCGGTTTCTTCTGGCCTACCATCTTTCGAGATGCTCATGAGATGATCCGTGCTTGTGACGCTTGCCAGAGGGCGAGCAACATTTCATCTAGGAATGAGATGCCCAGAACAGCATCCAGATTTGTGAGATTTTTTATGTCTGGGGTATTGACTTTATGGGACCTTTACCAGCTTCTCGTGGCAACCGATATATCCTAGTCGCTGTTGACTATGTTTCTAAGTGGGCCGAGGCTCAAGCCTTTCCTACTAATGATGCTAGGGTGGTTGTTCAATTTCTGAAGAAGTTGTTCTCTCGCTTTGGTGCCCCCAAAGCCCTTATCAGTGAGCGTGGGACCCACTTCTGCAACGCCCAGTTGGAGAAGGCTCTATCACGATATGGTGTGCACCATAGATTCTCCACAGCCTACCATCCACAGACCAGTGGACAGGTAGAGGTCACAAACCGGGGCATAAAGCGGATTCTAGAGAAGACGGTTGGTCAGAACCGTAAGGATTGGTCGGATAGAATAGATGATGCACTTTGGGCCTTCCGGACTGCCTATAAGACACCTATTGGTACCACACCATTTAGGTTGATATATGGGAAGGCGTGCCATCTTCCAGTGGAGTTGGAGCATAAGGCCTATTGGCGTTGAAGGCGGTGAATCTTGACTTGATGAGCGCGGGTGAGAACCAGTTCACTCAGATTCATGAGCTTGATGAGTTGAGGAATCAAGCCTATGCAAACTCCACGATCTACAAGGAGTGCACTAAGAGTTTACATGACCGACGCTTGAAGGACAAGAAGGAATTCCGAGTGGGTGGTCGTGTGTTGCTTTACAACTCTAGGTTGCGATTGTTTCCCGGGAAGTTGAAGTCCCGATGGACGGGTCCCTACAGGGTTAGGGAGGTATTTCCTTATGGGACCGTCGAGATTGAGCACGGAGATGGGAGGATCTTCAAGGTCAACGGTCATCGTCTTAAACCATACATTGACGGACCGGTTGACCCGGCATTGGAGGTAGTTGACCTCCACCCCAAGGACAAATGAATTCGGGGACTTGAGTCTAGCTAACGACTCGTTAATAAACTTAGCCTGTTTCGGTATCATCTTTGGTAACAATTCTTAGATTTTGTTTCTATGTTTATTTTCCTATTTTTATTATTTTTTTTAGGATTTTACCATTCATTTTTGAGTTTAGGTATTCGGAGCATGTTTTGGATCGAGCGGATTGGGGATATGGATTGGATGTCTCAGGTATGTCTTCTGAATTTTTAGCAATTTTAGTTTGGAAGAATCGCAGTCGGGTTTGGTACAAGCTGCATAAAAATCAGGGTTTTCTGTCTGCTGGGCAAGAGACACGGTCGTGCCTCCCTATAGGCGCAGTCGTGCCTCTAACCTAGGCGCGGTCGTGCCTAAGCACTTAGCGCGGTCGTGCCTAAGTCATTGGGGGCGATTTAAATAACTTTTCAAATGGCAGACCTTTCAAACAACCCCCCCTAACCTCCCAGCAGACGATTGCCCCTCCCCCTCGGCGATTTTCTTCCCGTCACCATTTCCGGTCTACTTTCCTTCATTTCTTCGATCCAAGGTACGTCCCGAGCTCCCCATTCTCTCTTATTTCGCGATTATAAACCTAGTTTTCCTTTTCGATTTTATTTTATCGATTTATAGATGTTTAAGGCTGTAAATACGTAGAATTAGGTCATACATTGCTCCCTGGGATGCTAGGCTATGAAAGCCCCTTCATAAGTCGTGCTTAATTGATGAAATTTGAAACTGTAAGTCGTAATTGGGTGGAGCACGGTCGTGCCCATTTCATGGCGCGGCCGTGTCTCCTTTGTTTGACCTTGGCGCGGTCGTGCCTAGACCAGGCGCGACCGTGTCTCCTTTGTTTGTCCTTGGCGCGGTCGTGCCTGGACCAGGCGCGGCCGTGTCTGTCTTGTTTGTGTGCCCGTGGTCGGCTAAGCGCGGTCGTGGGTTTCCCAATTTGACCCAGGCACGGTCGTGCCTATTCTTTAGCACGGTCGTGCCCCTTCATAAATTTTGGGCAGAAACTTCATAATTCCATCTAGCGTCTTCATAACCGTTCTGATTTCATCTTTGTTGTTGTCTTACAGATGGCAGGCAACCGGGACCACCCGTACCTCGAGTTTGACATGAACGAGCATGAGTACGAGGCTCGTCTGGACGTTTTGTGGCCACGCAGAGGCCGGATTTTAGCCGCTCGTCGTTTGGAGCCGGCCACCATAGACGCCATCGGTCAGCGGGACCGGTGGAACGACCTCGTCACCGCCCCGTGGCGCCGCTTGTTTAGACTTCACGCGATCCAGTATGTCGAGCTTGTGATGGAGTTTTTCTCCACTTACGATTTCGATTATCCTTGCGCAAACTTAGAGCAGCCGGAGACGATTAGGTTTAGGCTAAGAGGGGAGTGGCGAGTGATGTCCGTCACCAGGTTTGGGAGATTATTGGGTCTGTATACGAGGCAGGAGTTTCAGACTGAGATATTCACCGATGGTATCACCGAGTTCCCGACCGAGGAGGACAAGGATCAGTTCTGGCACGAGTTTGGTTTTGGGATGTACAATCTGAGTTTAACCAAGGCTTCGAGCCTTCGGGACCCCTTGCACCGTGTTCTCCATCGTTGCATTGTCTATTCTATTTCTGGGAGAGGTCAGGGGGAGACAGTAGTGAACCTTAGGGAGCTGTTTTACTTGTTTTGCCTTGTACGCCCGCGCACCTGCAATCTTGCGCATTCTATCGCGGGGTACCTGGTAAATAGCTCAGGGTGCGACGTCACCAGTGCGATATGTGGAGGTCACTTCGTGACCAAGCTGGCTAGGCACTTTCAGCTATTGACCGACGATTTGATAGGGGACCTGACCCTTGTGGCCGAGACCGTTGTGATGACCGTGCAGACACTGAGGAACATGCACGTTGCTCGTCGAGGCGCAGGAGGGATCAGGTTGGTAGATAGATGGGGACGGACATGGGATCCAGACCGTCCGGGCCCCGATCCAGATCTTGTTCAGGCCGAGGACGAGGCTGTCGCCGCCGCCCATCAGGCACACGCTGCTCAGCAGGAGCAGGGTCACGAGCACCAGCCGCCTCCTCCGCCTCTGCCGCCACCACCACCTCCGGTTGTCATTCCACATGACATGTTCATGCGTTACTGGGCCTGGCAGTATGAGGTCCAGTGCACCGCTGCTGCTGCTGGCGGGGCACCATACGTGGTACCCCTACCATTCTTTATGCAGCCGGAGCCGCAGCCGGATCAGCCACCACCATCACCACAACATCAGCAACCACCATCACCATCGCATCATCAGTCACCACCGCATCATCAGTCACCACCACCATCACCACCAGCAGCAGGAGGCGAGGGAGGCGGGGCTTCCGGCGTCGACCTTGAGGGTGTGCAATGGGAGTAGTACCTCCCATTGCCTTTTGGTATCATTTTTGTGAGTTCTACTTTCTTGTTTATTGTACAAACTCTTGTATCACGCTTCGGCGTTTTATGTTGTTCTTTTGTTGTACTTTTGTTTCCCTGTACTGTTGTGTATATTCGTCTTTACATTTATGTTTATATTTTGGCTTGATGTTACTGATCCTGTTTGATGTGGTTAGTCTTGATTAGATATTGGAATCGTGGAACTACGTGGAACGTCATTTTTGTGGGTAGGCTTTTTGCGTGTGCCATGATCGACACGAGGGAAGTTTCAGTTCTCCCTTCACACTCCATTGCATTGCATGTTTTTTAATACATTGAGGGCAATGTATGTTTCTAAGTGTGGGGTTGGGTGTTTATTCTTTGCTTTACGTTTTTTTTGTTGTACATTGAGGGCAATGCACGATTCTAAGTGTAGGGTGGGAATTTATTCACGCGATGTTTGTCCTTTTGAGCATTCTATCACTTGAATTTTTTTTGCAAAATCTTCCTTCATAATTTTTATTGACACTAAATCAGTTTTATGAAATTAAAAAACACCAAAATATAATAAAAGTTAACCGTTTAGAATAGAGGTTTGATTTTTCGAAAGCAATTGAAATAGAAATTCCATCGAGTCAAACCCAATTTTTTGTGATAACCATGAGTTTTAGTGGGCTGAACGAATGAATTGCATGTAACCTTTTGCTTACACCCATTTCTTTCCGTTTCCGTGAGTTTATTTTTGAGCCTTGATAGCTTTAGACATTGTTTGCTCTCGTTTTTACGGATTTGAGTGTGCCGGATGTTTCATGCTTATTAGAACTTGCTTTTAGTATACATTTCGAAATCATGAACATAAATATTGCATAAAAATGATTGAGGCATTAGGATAAACCACTTTGTTAGCCTTTTATTTTTATTTTTTATTTTCCCTCAACTGAACACATCCACTAGTTAGCCACGTTGAGTCTATCCTGTTCTTTTCTTTAATTACCCACATTACACCGTCATTAAACCTTTATTAGCCTTTTCTTTTATTTTTCGCCCGTGTTAGAAATCTGGTCGGCTAATGTTAATTTTATAGCTTTTATTTTGTTGTAATTTTTAAATGCTTGAGAAGTTTTTAGCTAAGGAAAGATGCATATTGACTTAGTTTCCTTCAAAAGAAAAAAAAATTCACCAAAAATCAGGTGAATTATAGCCAATTAGAGCAATTTTGTGAGCAAAGATGGAAATAATTCGGTTGTTAGCTCTTATCTATACAGAAGTATTAGTTAGTTTATTTTTCATATTAGAAGTTGTTTTAGTTTTTGAGTTAGCATAACCGCTGGGTTTTTAGCCAATTAGCCATTTTAAAATTCCACTTCCTCACCCTTAACCATTGCCAAGTTACAACCCATTTAAAGCCCTCTTGATTTGTGCTTTGTTTCATGTTAGTTGGTAGAGATTTGATCTTTTAGCAAGCTTATGATTTATGCATGATTCATTGTCTTGGCATTTGAGTGTTCTATACATACTCCATTACTTGTATGATCATATATATTCCCGAGTGTGTGTGAACATTGTGAGAAGCATAAAGTTGCATGCTAATGATTTCCTAGGCATATTCATTTGCTCATTCGGTTATCACGTCATTGGGCTCATTGGGTTTCATTTAGTTAATTTTGCATTTCTTGAAAATCTCTTCAAACCTTTATAAGTTTATTAATGCTTACGGTTTTCCCGATTTGATCCATAGTGTCATTGGAAGTTTTGTTTCATTTTGATTTCTTGCTTGAGGACAAGCAATGTTCAAGTGTGGGGTTGTTTGATGTGTTAGTATTTACACATATTTTTGGCACAAAACTTCGTTCATTTAATGATCAATTCTTGGTTATATTCAACGTTTAGACACTTATTTGCTTCATTTCCTGTTTTGTAGGTTTTTGTGAAGCTTGGTAAATAAACAAGAAGATTCCAGGATAAACAAGTGAAGTTTTAGGGTTTCTGTGATAGAGGCACGGTCGTGCCCCTATTTGGCACGGTCGTGCCAAGCTCCAAAACCCTAGGCACGGTCGCGCCCACATCTGGCACAACCGCGCCAAGCCAAATTCCAAGGCACAACCGTGCCTTGGCCGCCCACGGTCGCGTATCATCTCGTGAGTCTGAACAGCCGTACATCCTCGATCAGTGGTACCCAATGGAAGCTACGGATCGGTCAAACCTCTGTCACACGGTCGCGCCAAGACCTAGACACGACCGCGTCCATGTCTTAGGCACGGTCGTGCCTTCTCTCCTGGCACGGTCGTGCCTCCCCTTTTCTACTTAAACAGAACTTAATTCTCATTCAGACATTCAGCAACCCAGGGGAGAAACCTACTGTTCCAGCTCGAGTTTTCTTTGTTCTAGCCATAATTCAAGATTCTTGGAGAGGATACAACATCAAGAGGATCACCATACATCAACAACAACATCTAGGCTTAGAGGAGTGGTTTGATTCTTGTTTTCATATCATGTTTCTCACTATTTTTCCCTGCTTATTTGTAATTTTGATGCTCATGATGAGCTAAAACTCCTGTTCACTTTGGTTTAGATGAAGTTTAGATACATTTGACAACATTCATGAATTATTGGCAATTATTGTGTTAATGTTATGACAACCGTATGATTATTCTTTGATGAAATTATGTATTCAAGTATTTTGAGTTATTTACAAGACTTGTATGTGTGTATGTCATATTATGTTGGAAAACTTATGATTTACGCTTATATTCATGGATTGGTGTATGTAATTATACTAGTTTATGGCATTTGACTAGGAATGGTGAATGAAGTCTTGTTTATGAATCATTATATTTGTATGTGTAACCTTATGCTTATGTTTGGAAAGACAAAGTATTTGTTATGATGTGTCATATTTAGTGTTATGCTTATCTAGGAATTGTTGACACATCCTCCTAATTTATATAATCTTTATATGAACATTGTATGTTGAAGAAATGCATATTGTTGTCTAAATTAATCAACTTGAGGTGGATAGTGTGTTGTTCATATTATCTTTCCAACTAGTTGTTGGATTAGTGTACCTTAATCGGAAGCTAGTTCAATCTTTATAAACATTGACATGATTATTAAACACGTGAGCCTCATTGTATGACTTTAGGTGGTTGGTTTGTGTAATTCATGCTAGCTTTCCGAATAGTCATTTGATTAGATATCTTTGACGAGAATTTAGTCAATTTATGTATCGTGTATTTGCCATATTTCTATGAATGTATTGAATGTATTCTAAATGGATTCGACACCGAAGTGATATTTTCTCCTTGATTGTTTGATTTGTGACTTTAGTCTAGTTTTATATTCTCACATATTAGTTTAGTTAAAAATCAACTTAAACATCTTTTACCCATACTTGATTGAATCTTAGTCCCGGTTTATTATCGCATCCCACCGTGTCCACGGATTGATATCCGGTTCTTACCTTTACTATATTGCTATCTAACGGGTACACTGCCCGGTGTGTGTGATTAGTATTTGGTGAAAACCCTTTTTAAAACTAATTGTGTAAAATACTTATAAAAATATATATATAGTTTATACGCATCAGTTATCATCCGTTATGATATCGTATCATATTTCAATCCCAAAGGATATAAAGGTTGCTTACATGGAGACCCCATAGCTCCAATAACCTTTCCAGGGCATTACAAGTATAACAGAACCATATATTTCTTCACATAGGGTATAAACAGCAAACAAAAAAAAAGGTAACACTCAAAATACAACATATGTAAATATGGTATTAGTAAGCTACCTGTGACAGTATATGTGTGACGTTTCGGATTTTTCATTCGCGCACTTGTAATATAATTATCATGTAATCATTCTCAAATTAAATAAAATACGAGTGTTTTATTTAGTTTTATACAAATAGGTATTTTTATTTTACGGATTTAAATTAATTAAAATTTTATAAGTTTTAAAACTTATATAAAATTTTATATAAAAAAAAATCTAAATTTAAATGTTGCATATTTAATAAAATAACCTATTTAAATAAGATAAATAACTTTTATAAAAATTATTTATAATAATAATAATAAAATAAGTTTATAAAATAAATTTGAAATTAAAAGAAATTAAAGGAATTTATTTTTATAAAAGTTGAGGGGTTGTCTTGAAAATTTTCAAACTAGAAGGTTTTAAGATAAAATCTGTTGAGGGACTATTTCTGTACAAATCAAACTATAAGGTCTTATCCGTAGTTATTTTAGGGACTAAATTAAATCAAAATCAAACTTCAGGGACTGAAACTGCCAAAACCAAATTCGCATTTCCGATTGTCCCCAACGTTGGTCCGGCGGTCCAAAGCTTTTTCCGGCGAACACCCCGACAGGGCTGTTCCATGCACCTCAACAGCCGCTAAAGGCATGTCTGAACTCGTCTTTCCTACACGAACAAGAACCCCCGACCAATTGGTCTCCCCAACATACGGATCGTCTGATCCTGTTGGTGGCCGAGAACCCACGCCCGAATTCAAGCCCGACAGTCAACCTCCACGCGTGCACGATAGCTCGATAGCTTCGTCTTGTCCAGAAGAGTGTCGGGACGTGCTCAATTTCACGTTTTATCATACGAAACGAGCTCGGCTATAAATAGCCATAGTCGGATCTACTCGAGCTCGCCCCCTCTCCTCCACCCACTCTCACTCAAAATTGAGGCCGGCATTGTGTTCGTCGCCATTGTGGGAAGCTGTGACCAAAGTTTCGGAATCTAATTCATCCCGAAGCATAGTTAACCGATCTTGGAGTTTTCGGACCATCGGCCCTGTCGTCCAGACCATTCGCGACCAAGTAAGAGCCTCAAATTGGTTCTGTTACCTTCTGTTATCATATGGCAATCTTTTCCAATCGACAACCCGACCTCAGACCTTGAGTTACCGGGCAAACCAGTGTCCTCGGACACGGCTTGCCGGTTGCCGAGGATCAGCGACTTGTTTCGCACATAAGGTTAAGTATTAAACAACATACACATAACCAGCGATGGGCGATAGCCCGGCTGGTTATGCGTGTGTGTGTTTGTGTTATAGGTCGCGGGTTCGATTCCGGTTGGCCTTCGGCCCAATTTTTTTTATTCTGTTTTATAAAACTTTTATTTTATTTAGTTATTTTATCTCATTTTAATAATCCCTCTATACAATAAAAACTATTACAAATTGTTTGACTCGTTCGTTTATTTTTTAAACCATTAAATAACTTTTTATACGCATTTAACCCGCCCAACTTTTATAAAATAATAAACCCTATATTTTTATAAACATGTTAAAATAAATTTTAATGAAAACAATGATAACATAATTAAACAAATAGAAATTTTTCTTTTTATTATTATATATAAATACAATAAACATAATAACAAATTTTTTTTTTAAATAAATCTTAATATATGTTAATGATAACATAATTAGACAAATGGAAACTTTTCTTTTTATTATTATATATAAATACAATAAACATAATAACAAATTATTTAAAATATAATATTTTAACAAAATTAAAATATATATATATATATTTTTGATGTTAAGTTTTACAAAACCATTATCATCTTTTTACCATATTTTATACAAATAAATGTTAAGAAATATTGTTATAAACCTATACACATTTAAATACGAATTCGCACATACAAAACATACAATAATACCTATTTATCCACATAGGGATTCAACGTGTTTAGTTCTCAACATCCTTATCACCCGCACTCGTGGATTAAAACATCCGCTAGCCAGGTGAGTTACATAGCCCCTATTTTACATTTTTACATACTTTGGGGTGAAACATTATTTCATGCTACTCAATCAAATTGTTTATACGTGTTATTCATGTGGATTATATGCTTATTATCTTGGGTGTACAATCATTTGCTTTAAACACAAGAAAACCAACAGTAATATTAATAGATCTATTCTGCCTGACCAGCCCACCCGGTTAGGGTGTTTATTACTGCATACTCGGATATAGCCGCGTGTTATATTCAAACATATCGGATATAGTGGGTAACTATATTCAAACATACCGGACCTAGCTGTTGTGCTATGTTCAAGCGCGTCAATCAAGATTTGAATTGTGCTTAGATAAATTATACAACCATATATGCTATGTTTAACAAGATAAACAATGAGTTGCAAAACGTTTTTATCTACTATTTATCGGTTCCACTAAACCTATGTACTCACCAACTTTATAGTTGACACTTGATTTAAATAATGTTTCAGGTTTGGATATGTGATTGCTTGCTGAAGATTCTACCACATAAGAACTTATGGACCTAGTTAATTAAATCAATGTTTTGAAATAGACTAGG
Organism: Smallanthus sonchifolius; assembly: GCA_023525975.1. Lineage (NCBI taxonomy): Eukaryota > Viridiplantae > Streptophyta > Magnoliopsida > Asterales > Asteraceae > Smallanthus > Smallanthus sonchifolius. Next base: position 28,475,010 of record CM042043.1, read on the forward strand.
TTATTTGAATTTGTATTGTACTTGAATGGTTGTTGTCTTTAATTAAATTAATGAATTATGCAATATTTTAGTTATCATGTGCTTTTGAACAATCATTCCATTGTCCGCCTCGATGATTCCGCCATCGGTCGGGGTGTGACAATATGATGAAAAGGTGAAAATAGTACAAGTAACATCATATGTACACGAATTTAAGTTGGTAACATGCATAGGTCGTCACAAGTCTAGATAGAACTAAACCCCTAAGATAAAGATAAAGCTAATACAAACCTGTCCCCTCACCCTTAATGTTCTTAACCTTAATCCTACACATCTACGAAGTCCTATCCTTAACCAGGTCCTCAGAGAGGGGCAAGTCTAACAAATCCTACCTAATCAGCTCATCACAAGTCATTTTGGGTTTGCTTGTACCCCTTCCCCCCTCTACAGTAGTGAGGGCTTCAATTGATCTTACGGGCATTATCATATGTCCCCTCTTCACATGTCCAAACCATCTCAATCTTATCCGAGATAGTCACCCCTGATTGTAACCTTATTTCTTATATGATTCAGTCTTTTATGCCCACACATCTAGTTGTTAAAACCAATAAGATAATTAAAATATTAACAGGATAAGCAATCAAAGAACTAATTAACCAGGACCAATATTATAAGAACTTACTCATTACTAATGAACTAGAAAGTAGGGCTTGTGCCCTTTATATCTGTGAGTTTCCACGCAATGGCTTGTTTGTTAGCCTTTAGAACCTCTATCAATCTTACCTTCTCCTCCTCCGTCAGTGCAGCAGAAATCACGACGGGTAAACCGACCTCACCATCCAAGAATGCATACTCCAAATGGGAGGGTAGCTCTTTGAGCTCAATGGATGGTGGTGCCTCAACCAAAGGTTTCTTCACCTCCTCGGTGACCTCAACAACCTCAAATACCTCCGGGTACTCAGGAGGTGTACAAGTCGGGTGGCTCGGACATTGCTCGGGAAGAGCATCAGTCTCAACCTCCTAGTCCTCCTCACCCAGGTGTTGTGTGTTAAGCAAATCAGAGCCACACACGTAGTCAAGGCAACGATCCATGTGAGATATGAAAGTGTCTAGAAAGAACACGGAATCGTCCTGACCACTAGAATTCTTCATCGATTTCATGACATCAAAGGTGACATTCTCATCCCCTACATGAAGTGTGATCTTACCGTCGAAGACATCAATCAATACCTTGGCGGTGCGCAAGAAGGGGCGTCCCAAAATGATTGAAACTCTATCGTCAACCTCCATATCAAGTATGACAAAGGTACGCGGGGAATACAAACTTATCAAGCTTCACCAACAGATTCTCCACTATTCCCTGTTGATATTTGACCGAACGGCCAGCTAAAGATATGCTCATGCGCGAAGGGGCCGGATCTCCAAGGCCTAGCTTCTCGAAGAGAGAGTATGGTATCAGGTTGATGCTAGCACCGAGATCGGCCAACGCGTGGTGCAAAGTCGAACTACCAAACAAACACGGGATCGTGAAAACACCTGGATCTGCTAATTTCTCCGGTAGCTTGTTCTGAACCACCGAAGAACATCTTTCATTCAGAGTGACTATCGAAAGGTTCTCCAGCTTCTTCTTATTAGACAGAAGATCCTTAAGGAATTTAGCATATTTAAGCATATGCTGGAGGGCTTCAACAAACGGAAGATTAATTTTGAGCTGCTTAAACATCCCTAGAAAGTGTCCATAATCCTTAGCATATTGCTGCTACATCAGGCGAGCAGGATAAGGAACACGACTCAGATCAACATCAGGGGTCTTCTTCTTCCCCTCATTCTCCTCCTTCTCAGCGGGACACTCACCTTTGGGCATGGTACTTGCTGGGACTCGCCTCTCGTGTGCCCCTGCAGGTGTCTCCATCTCTATCTCCTCATAAATCGGCTCATCATCATCAGCTACCGGTGTCTGCTCACTCCCTACACCCTTACCGCTGTGCGTGGTCACAACCTTCAAAGAGGCTTTAGGGTTAGTCTCAGTACTACCCGAAAAGGAACCTCCAGATCTGTCAGTCAACTGGCGTGCAATGTCTCCCACTGTATGCTGCAAATCTAAGAATGCAGATTGCTGACTCCTCAGTAGTGTGTCATGCTCTTTCAACTTACCCTGGGTCTCCTGATCTGTCCTCACCAACTGAGCAAGCAACTGGGTCTGGGTAGCCAACATCTCCTTAATCTCTTTCTCTCCAGAACTACTACCAGAATGTTGTCCTCTATCTCTATCTCCACCATACTGATTTTGATGGGGTTAAAACCCAGGTGGGTTCCCGCCAGATCTCCAACTAAAGTTAGGGTGGTTTCTCCATCCAGAGTTAAACATAGGGGGTTTTTGGATCCCCAGGAAGTCCACATGTTCCTGTTGAACGACAGGGCAATCAATGGTGTCATGACCTCCTCTACACACCTCACACTTCATAGTACTCATCTTCAACTCCTTAATCTCTTTTGCCATAGCTGCAAGTGCAGCAGCCATGCTAGTATCAGTGCTGACCTGATGAACACCTCTAGTAACAGAAGTAGGTGTCCTAGCATTAGGAATGGAATTCCTAGTAGAAGGCTGTTGTTGCTCAGCTTGGGCAAAACTCTCAAACATCTTCTCACACTCCTCCAGCTCCTTTTTATCCATAATGTGACCTCCTGCAGCAGTATTGAATATTTGTTGTTTCTCAAATGTTAGACCATTATAGAACTTTTCAACTAATGCCCAATCAGAAAGGCCATGTTTAGGGCACTTACTAAGCAAAGTATTGAACCTTTCCCAAGCCATGTAGTAGGGCTCTTCGGTGTCCATACGGAACGAGCGGATCTGATCCCTCAGACGGGCGGCCTTAGTTGGTGGATAGTACTTTTTTAGGAATTTGGCCTTCAGATCCTCCTACGTGGTATTGGAATCCTGGGGCAGGGTATCCAACCAAGTGGCAGAGCGACAAGAGAGAGTGAACGGGAAAAGACGCAACAGGATGGCGTCATCAGTAGCACCAGTAATGCGAAAGGTATCGTAAACACGCGCAAAACGGGACAGATGTCCCTGCGCATCCTCGTCCTCGAGTCCGTGGAACTGAGTAGAGTTACTGATAGTGTTCATCACATGATATGGTATCTTCCAGTTATGAGTATTAGGCACAGCAGGACGGGTGATAGAGGACCTAGCACCCGTGAAACCATCACAGGCTCTTTGGTGAACAGTACATCTAGCAGGGGGTTAGCGTCACCCATGTCAGCAATAGGAATAGGAATGCGTACCTTTTTCTCGACTAGCTCACACAAACGCTCATGAAACTTCTGACTGCGCTTGTGAAGTTCCCACTCTGGCTCTGAATAGGCTTCAAAGTCAGGTGATCTCTGCGAACGAGTACGTTGCATACACTGGACAGAAAACAAAGAAGAAAAACAAAAGAATCTAAGAACACAAGAAAGACTTAAACTAAGACACACAAGTAGCACTCAAGACACGAATATAAAATAAACAAACTAAGGAAATAAACTAAAAATAGAAGAAAAAAATAAAAACAAATAACCAAACAAGAACTAATCAAAGCTAATTTTGCTATTGCCAAGTGTCCCCGGCAACGGTACCAAAAACTTGATGTCGGTCAAACGATCTATTAAATTAAACACAACCTAACCTAGACTCTCTAGTTAAACTCTAGACAAACCTACTAAACTAGACCACAAAGACAGGCAAGTGTACCTATCAATTACAACACAGCTAAAGGAAGTTCGAATATCGAACCCACGAGACACTGACTATAATACTAACTAGACTCTGACTAAGACTTAACTGGTTTATTTGATTGGGGGGAAACTTCTACGAACTAAGGTTATCTACTAAACTTAAGTGAACTGAATGAAGAAGACAACTAAACAAGACAACTAACCAACAAGACAAAGACTTTAGGGAAATTCAGTAAGGAAGGAAGACTCTACCTAGGCTGCAAATCCTGGTTACTAAACTTGGCTTCTATCGGATATGGAATATGTAATGGAACTTGTATCCTAAGATATAACACCCTCAAACCACCTAATGGATTCCTGATCAATCTCATAATGTGACCAGAAGGAACTCAAGTGATACAAATAACACCAGTATTCGGATTACCTCTCGGTCTCACCGATTATACTATAGAACTCAAAAGACAGCTCACCTCTTGGTATCACTATCTCAATACATCAAAGATGCAAGTAGCAATCTGAATTCAACCTGTTTAACACGAATTAACAACGACACTAGAACCCTAAGGAAACGTCCCCTTAGACTGTTCACTCAAAGAAACCCTAATACCGAAGACTAACCGTTTATCTATCAATTTTCAGGTTTTTAGATAAGAAGAACACTAAGTTTATTAAATGATTAGTTGGTATTCCTATGGTCACTGACGTCTAGCAAACCACACACGAATCACAAACATACAGTAAGCGATCTAATACACACTAATCAATTGAAAGACATTCAAACAAGGTATGCAAGGAACAATCAACCAATATAGCATCAAAACTAAGCATGCAAATTCATTAAACAAGTGAAATCAGATCTGGTCTAAAACATAAAATCCAAAACAACTTCCATAAACGATAAAAATCCAAACTTTAGCAAACATTCATCATTAACCTAGGTAGATCTATGGTCTTAGCCAAGAAACATGGTAGAAACAGAAGATTCAAAGATAAACAAAGCAAAAATTAGGTCCAGAAACAAATGAAAAAGAATATTGCGATCAATCGTGACCGAACGATTCAATGTCTAACCCGATTCAATGCAAAACTTCAATCTCTTGTTCCAAAGCTTCTTCCTTTGCTCAAAATCACCCAAAAACTATATCTTGACGGCAATGGCTCGAATAATCAAGAAGATAGTGGTTTAAATTGATTAAATCTACAAATTAGGGTTTTTTTTCGGAATTGCGCCCCTCTCGCATACTGCGAGAGGTTTGGGGGGTCCCTCACGTATCGCGAGGGATAAACTAGTCGGGGGCCTTCCTGGCTTCCCTCGCATACAGCGAGGGATTTGTGGCTCCTTCTCGCGTACCGCGAGGGGCTTGGTTTCACAGAAATTTGATTTTTTCTCTTTTGTTTTCCGCTCTTTTCCCGTGTGCTTGATTTCTCCAGGATTTTGCTTTATTTTCCGCTTCTTTTACACACTATTACCTGCTAACATGACCCAGACTCAGTACGAACCAAAAACTACATAAAACAGGTACAAAACTATACAATTTCGCACAATTACAATAGGATAAACGTATGTGTTTTGCAACACATCAGTGATCCGTAAGAACGAGTATGGTGCATACAAAGAAAGACTCAATAGGAAAAAGAAACAGAGGACTCAAAGGCAGACAGACTCGATTCTAAGTTAGACACACAAGAAAACATGTAAGACAAGCACACAAGACAGACTCAAAGCAAACAAAATAAAACCAAAAATTAAACAACGAACTAACCAGAGTTAATATTGCTATTGCCAAGTGTCCCCGGCAATGGCGCCAAAAACTTGATGTCGTCTAGACGGTCTATGTAAAAACTACTTAAACCTAACCTAGACTACTAAGAAATAAATGGAAAACCTATGAACTAAACCGCACTGACAGGCAAGTGTACCAATTGAGTGTAGCACAGCTTAACCATAAACCGAGTTATCGAACCCTAGAGATACTATGTAACAAAACTAGACTCTTACTCGGACTAAGATTGAATTGGTTTGGGGGGTTTACTACACTACTAATTATCACTAAAGAATGCAAAAAACAAGATTGATTTAACTGTCCAGAGAAAAGCTAAGGAAAATATCAGGAATAAGAAGTATACTACCTACGTCGGAATCCTACTTGCAAAGTACAACTTCTACCGGTTCTGGAAACAATGATGGATCTGGGTTTCTAAGGAAACAGCTCTAGACAACCTTTTAGATCCCTAATCACTCTCAGGGTGTCACCAACTAAGCTACCTAAAGATGTAGTAACTCACCAGATTGTTGGATCACTTCTAAGGTATTTCCAACTATGAAAGAGTACCCTAATAGACAGATTACCTCTCAGTCTCACCGTCCACAATACATTCAAAGAATGCACGTGGTAATCTTAGGATAACTATTATGATTCAGAATAGCAACAGATCACTAGACACCTTATACTAACGCCCTCTCATACTGTTAACACTCGGATTCCTAATAACGAAGACTAAACGACTAATTCTCACCTCTCGGGTATTGAACTAGGAAGAACACTCAACTCTAATAAGTAATTAATGACAACTCCTATGGTTACTACGTCTAGCAAACCACCAAAATCATAAACCCTAAGATCTATGACCTAGATACGCAAATTGAACTGGTAGATAACCACAATCAACGCATGGAATTGAAATCAATCACACAATCAGAGTTAAAGCATGCATATACATCATAATTATTAACTAGGATTGTTTACAAAATCATAAAACCATCATTCAACCCAAAAATCGCTAAAAACTGCAACTTTAACAAATATTCATCAATTGACCTAGGCAGTATCAATGTTTAGCCTATAATCATACTTAAAACATCCATGACAGAATCAATTAAGCAAAACATAGTTCAAACACAGCAAATAAACGTAAAGATTCAAACTTGAAAACCTAGAACGCTAGTACAATGAACCCGGAATCCAAAAGCTTTGATCTTGCACTTTGATTGACCTTCTTTCTCCCAAAATCATCATAGACTTTGTTCCAGATGACTAAGATATGAACACCTTGAATAATGGCATTGTAAATCTAATATATTTCAATTTTGGGTTTTTTTCTCGGAAATTCCAACTCTCGCGTACTGCGAAAGAGTTGGGCAAGCTCCCGGCGTACCGCGAGGGCCAAAATAGTCGCGCTGGCTTCTGGATTCCCTCGCATACCGTGAGGGATCTTTCTATGTTCTTCGCGTACCGCGAAGGGTTAACTTTTCCCATTTTTCACTTTTCATTATTGGGATTTCATTCTCGTGCTCGGTTTCTTCGTATTTTCACTTGTAATTCACACGAGCTCCTGTAAACACAACATAGACTCAATACATAACAAAAATGACTCAAAACAAACACAAAACTAATCAAAACAAAGTAAAACCCTAGGAATAAAGATGTGTGCTTTGCACTACATCATATATCTTAGGGGGCGTTTAATGTATAACCAAATTTAAATAGATGGAGAACGTTAAGAGCCTTATACTCCACTTGTGCGTGGCGTTTGACATATATAGTAGGAGTTAGATAAGGAGTAGGGTAAGTGATTACATAATCTGTAGGTTTTATAATTTGAAATAGCTTGGATATCTCTATTAATCGTGTACGTATCACTCTTAGGTTAAAGTATTTGGATAACTCTCAAAATCTTTAATAAAAAAATCTAGAGAGAAAACAAAAACAAGTGTGTGTTTTTATGTTCTAGAAAAATACATACTAGAAATAAACAAAAACTTATGTTTTAATGTTGTGCAACCATCACAACGGTTATTTGAGATTACACAATGTTTCGTGCGAGTGTGTCATAAGGTGGAGGTTGTAACACCTCAAAAATTCCCTAGAAAGTACAGGGTTAAACTTTTTATAATTCAAAGTTGAAAGTGCATTATGGAACGCTACCTAGAGCTTATTGGTCTGCTACGTGGTTAACAAGGGATCAGTGAGTACTTGACACGTGTCTGATTACTAACGGGTGAAAAGTGACACGCGTTACCCTATGGCGGACTGCCACCCATGCGTTAACGGTCCGCCACGGGACAGGTGGCCTTAACGGTCCGCTAAGGTACTAGTAACGGTCCGTTACTTGGTCCCTAAGCTAAATTTGCAGTTGAAGTAGGTGGCGGACCACCACCACCCTTGTTAGCGATCTGCTACGGGTTCACTTTGTGCCTATAAATAGAATGGTCAACCTCAGACCATTTCATCAGTCCAGACACACTCAAAACACACAAAAAATCTCTGGCGTTTCGATCCCAAGCCCTGGTTCACGTGCGAGAGTTCGGTTTCCAGCATTTCGACTCCAAATTACCATTGATAGTACTTAGGTAAGGTTCCGACCTACTGTTTAAGCTTTATTTTGAACCATTAAGTTAGGATTATATAATTAAGTAATGTTATGATTATCTAGGAGCTCTGTCCGAGGTGTTTGGCATATTACTGATTAATAAGTCGAAATACTGTCTAGGTGAGTTCTTAAACTGTGATGCATGAACCCTTTCATGACCTTGTCTGGCATGATTGATTATGAAACATTTTGAGTATCTTGAAAAGATTGCACCGATTGTTTATATATAACGTATTCTAAGCGTTTATTGTATTTCACTTGCTCGTGGAACGACATGTTGGACAGGACCCATGGAACGGTCTTTGGTTATATATATACTGATAATTGTTCATATTTGTCCATGTGTTCAATATAATTTGGTGGGTCATTTTAATAAACTATTTTAGTTTATGAATTCACCAGCTTTGTGTTGACCCATGTTTTATCAAATGTTTTTGAATGCATCACAGGTAGTCATTAGACATGGCATTTCCAGGACTAGAATGAACAGACGAATGATTTAGATGATAGGCATGACTAGAACTATAAGTCATGAATGACTTGTTCCTTGTTAGAAGCAGATGATGTAACTTTTGTTTAGCGTAATGTAAGCAATATTTTGATGTTAATAAAAGTTATGATTTAGTCTTTTGCGGTGTGTTCGCTTTTACCTGAGAATATATCTGTTGGAGGTATTACTCTGATTAGATAACTGTCTTGTGTTACGGGCATGACAAGTTGGTATCAGAACCTCAGTTTAAGGGATTTTGATGCTACAGGAATAGTATCTAGACTTAAACTAGGACTATGAGATTAGTCTGGAAATGCCTCAGGATAAGTTAGATGTATACATATAGTACGACCTATAACGGGAAATACTTAGAAATCAGATAATTAAAGCTATTTTTGGCAAGTGTTGTTAATTTCTGAATTTCTGGATTCTGACCGGTTATACGAATTCTGATGTGATACATCTGTATATAGGTACAAATGGTAGGACGTGGTAGAGGTCGAGGAAGAGGTAGGGGAAGGATACCCAATACTAGGTCTCATACTCGCGATACGACAAACACGAACACTAATCCAATTGAGAACGTAAATACGAATGTTGAACCCGAACAACCGGTGGAAGAAGTCATTATGCTGAAGCTCAATTCCAAGGAGCGGTGGCATCTGAGGTCACCCGTATGCTTCAAACAACTCTACCTAGAATCCTGGATGATGCTTTTAGGAGAAGAGAAAATCATAAAAGTCTAGGTACCGAAACGAAAGTACAAGTGGTGTTGTCCCTCGAACGGAAGATACCCTTCATACCACTCTAGTAGGAAACAATGTAGGCACAACCCAAACCTATGAAATCGTTGGAATAGCAAACCAAAGCACAAGAATTCATAGACAAGGATGCAACTAAGAGAATTTCAGTGACTTTCATCCCAAGTCATTCAATGGAAAGAAAGACGCCATTGCAGCCTTGCAGTGGATCACCTCTATGGAAGCTGTTATAAAGATGAGCGAGTGTAGAGCCGACCAAGCTGTAAAGTTTGCTACACACTCCTTTGAAGAAGAGGCTCTGGATTGGTGGGAGTCAGTCAAGCAAACAAAAGGAGATACTTACACTAATAGAATGATATGGGAATATCTCAAGACTTTGATTATGAAGAGGTATTGTCCACAGAATGTCGTGGACAAGATTGAAGTTGAATTTCTACGGTTCGAAGCGGGAACCATGACTCATCAAGAGTAAACAACCAAGTTCAATGAAATGGCCAAGTTGGTGCCACATCTGGTTACTCCCGAGTCAAGGAGAGTTAAATGCTGCATTCAAGTCTTAGCTCCTAAGGTTCCTACCTTAGTGAAATCTATCACACCTGAAACGATAGATTTGGCCGTGGAAAAGAGTGTGGTGATGTTCGATGTGGTGGCAGCCCAAGAGCCACCAAAGACCGATCACAAGAGGAAACCTGAAGAGGTTATTTGCAAGTTTAAACCGGGAAATAATAAATTTTTCCAGAAGAGGAGGATTTAACCCTAACCCCGATAGATCCAATCAGGGAATGAAATGTCAGATTTGTCAAAAGTTTGGTCATTTTGCAACTCAGTGCCCGAACGTTAAATGTTTCAACTGTGGGGAGATAGGACACTATAAAACTTCTTGTCCTAAACCACCTACACCCAGAATGGTTGGTCAGAAGTGGAGATGAACAAAAAGGTAAAGCAAAGGAGGTGGTAGGTACTTTCTTAGTTAATAATATATACGCCAAAATTTTATTTTTTATAGGGGCGAATAGAAGTTTCGTTTCATTTACATTCACCCCATATTTAGGCGTAAGACCGATTCCATTTATTCATGCCTATGTCGTCGAAATGACAAGTGGCGAACATATTAGGATAACCGAATCATACCTTGATTGTGTCATCAATTTTGGTGACGATAAGGTATTAGTCACACTAATGCCAATGAATTTAAATGAATATGAGGTTATCCTAGGGATGGATTGGTTAAACCAATACCAGGCGCATATTGATTGTGACCAGAAAATGGTCAAGATTAAGAAATCAGATGAAACTATTTATTGATTCAGGGTGATAGTAAAACCAATAAGATTAAAATTATTTCTATAACAAAATCTAAGAAAAAAATGATTAAGGGAAACGATATATTCTTGCTCCATGCTTTAAACGTCAAAACCGAAGGATAGATTATGGATATTCCCGTAGTCTGTGATCACCCGGATGTCTTTCTGGAAGAATTACCTGGCCACCCGATCGTCAGATTGAATTCTGAATCTAACTCATTCCCGGGGCTAAACCTGTTGCAAAATCCCCTTATCTTTTAGCTCGTTCCGAACTGAAAGCATTGATGAAACAAATTCAAGAACTCTTAGAGAAAGGATCCATTCGTCCTAGCACTTCACCTTAGGGAACGCCAGTACTATTCGTAAAGAAGAAAGATGGGAGCATGAGGATGTACATTGATTATCGAGAATTTTTCAAGCTGATTGTGAAGAACATATATCCATTGCCTAGAATAGATGATATGTTCAATCATCTACAAGGAGCCAAATATTTCTTAAAAATCGATCTTAGATCAGGATAACATCAGTTGAAGGTACAAGAAAAGGATGTACCTAAGACTACTTTCAGAACCATATATGGCCACTATGAATTCCTGTTCATCTCATTTGGTTTAACGAATGACCCTGCAGCATTTATGGATCTAATGAATCGAGTTTGTAAATCTTTCCTTGATAAATTTGTCATTGTTTTCATTGATGATATTCTTATCTATTCCCAAAGCCAAGAAGAACATGTTGAATATCTTAGAACCATTCTGGAAACCCTGACAAAAGAAAGGTTGTACGCTAAGTTTTCAAAATATGAATTTTGGAAACGAGAAGTATAGTTTCTTAAGCATATTGTGAACGAGTATAGAATACAAGTGGACCCAAGCAAGATTGAAGCAGTTATGAAATGGGAAGCCCCAAACACTCTAACCGAAATTAGAATATTTATTAAAGACTTCTCCAAAATTGCTACACCTTTGATTGCTTTGACTCAGAAAGCAGAAAAGTTTTAATGGAGTACACAACAAGAAGAATCATTCAACATTCTCAAGGATAACCTTAGTCATGCACCGATCTTAGCACTACCCGAAGGGAATGATGATTTCATCATCTATTGTGACGCTTCCCGAACTGGTCTGGGTTGTGTGTTGATGCATTGAGATAATGTTATTGCCTACGCATCACGCCAACTTAAAGTTCATGAGAAGAACTATACCACACATCATCTAGAACTTGGTGCCATAGTGTTTGCTCTAAAGATATGGATACACTATCCGTATGGCGCTAAATGTGTGATACATTCAAACCACAAAAGCCTCCAACATATTTTTAATTAGAAGGATTTAAATATGAGGCAAAGGAGGTGGATGGAACTCATCAATGATTACGATTGTGAAATCAAATACCATCCCAGAAAAGCTAATGTAGTAGTAGATGATTTAAGTCGGAAGGAACGAAATCAACTGATTAAAGTAAAAGCACTACGATTAGACCTAAAGTTAAACTTAATGGAGCAGATCAAGTAAATTCAACCAAGGGCCTTAGAAGAAGGAAATATCAAGAAATAACGTATGATTGGGAGACAGAAGTTGATAACTAGAACGAATGATGGAATCATGAGATTTGAGCAAAGAATCTGGATTCCTAAGCTTGGAGATATTCAAGAAAAGGTATTAGATGAAGCACACAAATCAAGATATTCCATGCATCCTAGTGCAAACAAAATGCATAAAGATCTGAAAACATATTACCAATGGCCAAACATGAAAAGATCGATAGCCCAGTATATAGATAAATGATTGACTTGTCTTCAAGTTAAGGTTGAGCATCAGAAACCAGCAGGACAATTACAACAAATAAAATTGCCTGTCTGGAAATGGGATCATATTACAATGGACTTCGTCACTAAACTTCCCAGAACTCAAAAAGGACACAATGCCATATGGGTCGTGGTCAATAGACTGACAAAGTCAGCCCATTTTATACCCATCAACGAAACATACTCTACGAATAAGTTAGCCAGGATCTATATCAATGAAATTGTGAGCCACCATGGCATACCACTGTCTATTATTTATGATATAGACAGTCGGTTCACATCTAGATTCTGGGTAAGTTTTTCAGAGAGAATTGGGAACTCGACTTACCATGAGTACTGCGTATCATCCTCAGACTGGCGGACAGAGTGAACGTGCATTTCAAACTCTGGAAGATATGCTGAGAGCCTGTGTTATAGATTTCGGAGGTAATTGGGATAATCACCTACGACTAATAGAATTCTCTTACAACAACAGTTACCACTCAAGTATTAAAGCTGCACCATTCGAAACACTATATGGAAGGAAGTGCAGAACTCCTGTCTGTTGGACTGAAATAGGAGACAATCAGCTATCTGGACCAGAAGTCATAAAGGAAACAACATATAAGATAGTCCAGATTAAACAACAATTAAAGGCTGCTCAGGATCGTCAGAAAAGTTATAGTGACAAAAGACGACGACCGTTAGAATTTCAAGTCGGAGATTATGTAATGTTAAAAATTTCACCTTAGAAAGGTGTTTTAAGGTTCAGGAAACGTGGAAAGTTAGGACTAAGGTATATTGAACCTTACATGATAAATTAAAAGAACTAGAGCGGTAGCCTACAAATTAGATCTACCTGAAGCTTTACAAAGAATTCATAATACGTTTCACGTATCCTGTTTACGCAAGTGTTTAGCTGATCCAGCTCAGGCTATTGCATTGGATGATGTACACATAGACGACAAACTTCACTTCACTGAACAACCAATTAAGATTTTAGACACACAAGAAAAGAAATTAAGAAAAAAGTTATACCAATGGTATTAGTTCAGTGGCAAGGTCGGATCAGAGCCGACAAGACATGGGAATTAGAAGAACAGATGAGAGCCAAATATCCTCATCTATTTATATCTTAATTTCGAGGATGAAGTTTCTTAAAGGAGGGGAGATTTGTAACACCTCGAAATTTCCCTAAAAAGTAAAGGGTTAAACTTGCCATAATTCAAAGTTGAATATGCATTATGGAAATATTCAAAGTTCAAGGACTTAAAATGAAAATTCTGAAAAACTAAGGGGTAGCGGACCACTACCTAGAGCTTAATAGTCCGCTATGTGGTCAACAAGGGATCAATGAGGACTTGACACGTGTCTGATGACTAACGGGTGAAAAGTGACACGCGTAACCCTATGGTGGACCGTCACCCAAGCGTTAACGGTTTGCTATGGGACAGGTGGCCTTAATGGCCCGCTAAGGGACCAGTAACGGTCTGTTACATTATGGTTAATCTTAAGAGCCAATCACATTATGGTTAATCTTAAGGTTCATCGACGAAGAGGATCTAGATATGAAGGGTTGTAAATTGACGTTAAAAGGGGGATTCAGATGTGTTATAATGGTGAATCATATGTTAAAACACTTGAAAGGATGAGAATGTCCCTCATGTGAGGGGTGCGTGGTGATGAGTTTACATAAATGTTAGCTTTCATCTGTTTTAGGGATGGATAGTGACAAAAATAAAAATGTAACTGACATAAAGTGTTAAAAATTTAAAAATTATACAATACCTAATTTTTAGATCAAACCACCTAGACGAAAATTGTATTTAATTAGCTAAAACTAAATGTAACAAGTAAATGAATATTAATGTATCATCTAATAAATAAATGAATATGATTCAAAAGCTAATAAAAGTAATCAACATTTACCAATTAGAAAAATAAAAAAAAAACATTAAAATAAGAGGCCATGTTTGTTGAAAGGAGGTTGAAAATGAGATGTTGAATTGGACAAAACACACCAAGTACAGGGTGTATTTTCATGTCGTAATCGTCCAAGCACAGCACCAGCATCTGAATATAAATACCCCCTCTCCCATCGGATCTCAACCCATGCTCTCACTACACTCAGCTGGTCTCATTCTCTCTCTCTCTCTCTCTCTCTCTCTCTCTCTCTCTCTCTCTCTCTCCAACAATGAGCACCGATCTCAAGTCCAAATTCCTGCAGGTTTATGATTCTCTCAAATTGGAGCTAATTCAAGATGTCATTTGAGCTCGATGACGATTCTCGTCAGTGGGTTGAACGGGTAAGATCAAGAGTTCATTTCTGATTTATTTACGCATGAATGCATTTAATGAGTTGACGGACTTGGATTTGTTTATTTTTATATTAAATTAAATGTAATTATTTTCTGATATTCATTTCAACTTAACCAATAAATATTTAAGATCTCATTTGATTCAAGGGTATTATCTATGAAATTATTAGAAACCATATACGGTAGTCAAAATTCTGCAAAATCCTGGTGTAAAACATTATCACTAAACATACAATTGAAAATGAACGTGTGAGTATATTAACAGTGACTTACTCTCATTGGATACCACTGTCACATGGCACTATGTGAATGGACCAATTTTTTTAATTTTCAAACCCTTTTAATTTTCAAATTATGTAGAATGTATATTTTCAACATGCTGATTTTGTAATAATTTTATTTTTTAATAATAACTTTTGTCCGTTAAATTTAAAAAAATAATGGAATGTGCGGTTGATTTTAATATTTTTTTTAACGTTCCGGGTTTTTTTTCAAACGATGTAGTATTCAAAATCGAGTATGCTACCATCGCAAAGCGAGAGATCTTTGTATTTTTTTACTATTCTTTAAAAATAAAAATTCTTTCGTACGTTTTAAAGTTTTGATTTACTATACAATGCGTTCCCGCCGCGTTGTGCAGCTTTTAATTTCAACTTAACTCAACAACTGAAAGTGTTTTTCACTCAGACATCTACAACTCCTTTTTCTCATTGGCTCTAGTGCGACGTGGCATCTTGTGAATGGTCCACTTATTAAATTTTGTTTTTTTTTATTTTGCAACTATTACACTATGTAGAATATACGTTTTTAACCCGTTTGATTTTCTAATAATTTTTTTTCTATAATAACTTTCGTTCGTTAAGTTTAAAAAAATTGATGTTTTTAGTTTTTTTTGTGAACGTTCCGGTCTTTTTTTCAACGGAGCAGTATTCAAAATCGAATACTTTTTTTGATCGTATAGCGAGCTATGTTACCATTCTGGTATCATGACAGACCCATCCGCTTATGAACGAGCAACATCGTTGTCGCTATTTTGGTTTATAGTAACCGGTATCGGTATTCACTTTTATGGTTTCTCGATGAGCAGAACCAATAACCACAAAACTCCTACAGCCGTATAGGGGAAAAAATTATAACGCTCTCACCACCAAGCACGGGGTCTTTGTATTTTTTTAATCCGGGCTTTTTTTTAATATCTTTTTTGAATTTTTTTTTGTTTTCTTTGGTACATTTTAACGTTTTGATTTACTGTACAATAAGTCTCCGCCGCGTAGCGCAGATTTTAATTTCTAGTTATAAACAAGCTTAAAAACACTTTAAACTAGTATTATAAACCATCCTAAAACATGTATAAAACAACCGCCTTGAGCCTTTGATTACTATGTTGTGCATTCAATACTGAATAATGGGTAGTGTATTCAATAGTTAATTCCTCACTCAACTAACGATTTTTTAATATTTAGTTATTCTCATTTGCGCGTTTGTGTGTGTGTGTCTATATATATATATATATATATATATGGGAAATTTCCGCTAAAAGGTTCATTTTCGCTAAGAAACTTAAGAAGTTGGGTCAAACGAACTTTGATTGAACTAATTCCAGCGGTGTTGGAACCGGCTCGTCGAAATAAAGTCTAGAGCTAAACCCTAAATCTAAAACCTTAAAGCTAAACCACAAAAGTTAAACTCTAAAAGTTAAACCCAAAAACCTAACCACCCCACCCCAAAAAAACCTAAATCCTCCGACCCCCACCCTTATAAACCTAAACCTACCCACCCCAAAAAACCTAAATCCCCCCACCCTCACCCCCCCCCCCCCCAAAAAAAAAAAAAAACTCAACGATTCGGTTTTAAGGCCGCTGGAATGAGCTCAATCGTTTGACCCGGTTTCAGTTAACAAAGAAATCATTTTTAGGCTTATTAGCGAAATATCACTTATTATTTGAAACTCCATATATATATATATATATATATATATATATATATATATATATATATATATATATATATATATATATATATATTTCACCAAAAGAGATAAAATTGAATGTAGAATCCATTTCAAAAATAAAAAACTTTTTTTTACATATGTAAAACAGGGTTTCGTGGGTTTCTTCATCTCAAGTGGGTTTCCATTATAACCCTTCCCTATATATATATATATATATATATATATATATATATACTAGCTTAGAACCCCGTGTCTACACACGGGGTGAAAAATATCAATAAATAAAATTCTTAATTTTTTAGGTATATATATTTTACATGTATAAAGATGTATTACATATACAAATGACAGAAAACAAAATTCAAAATATGTAAACGTTAACATATAATTGAGTTTCGAAAATACGTTAATTACTATTTAATGTAATTTGAGTTTTATTACTATTTGATTCAAAATAAAAGTTACATAATTATATTTTGAAAGTCTTTTATAGTAAGGGATAATTTAAAATAAATGTGTTTTAGTAGTACAATTAGTATTTTATTTAAAGATATATTATTATTAAAATATGGATATGTATTTAATGAGAGATAGAAGCGGAGAAAAAATGATGAGGATGAATATGGAGACGACATGTGGCATGTAAAAACCTTTATTTATTATATAGTATAGATTCAAATTGAAAATCGAGAATTTAGAAACAATTTAAAAATTAAATTACTTTTATGAATTTATAAATTATTCATAAATGAATGAGTGGGATAATTTTAAATTTTGAAATAATAAGTTAAAATTTTAAATACTTTTTCTATAAATATGTAAGTTATCAATGATGAGTTTCAAAATAGGAAACAAGTAGTATTACGTAAAATAGAAAGTCAAATTGGGTAGATGAAAAATGAGCGAAATTTTTTTTGTGAGGATGAATGTGAGAGCGACACGTGTCACTCTTTTTTACTCTTTTATTAGTATAGATAGATAGGGGACGATTCAAATAAAAACCCCGAGTTGTTGTGAAAACTCTTAAACTCATTTCTAGTCATACATTCATTTCTTAATTTTTTTTATTTGTGGCTGAAATTAATTCTACATTTTTAATATATTTAATATAAAAACTTGTAGCTTAGATTAAATAAAGGGGTAAAAAGGTAATTTCACCTTTTCTTCTTCTTTTTTGATTAAATCTAGATAATAAAAATCAATCTTTTTCTTATATATATCATCAGACGACACATCAACAACAATTTTAATAAACATGTTTTTTACACAGGTGTAAAAAACCTATGTAAATTTAGTTTTCAACATAAACACTAGAACGATTGAAGAACGTTTTTTTTTTCAAACACGTGAAAAATTAATATACACAAATCAGCAAAAAAATTACATCCAAATACCTAAATATTTTTACAAATTAGGAAAAAAAATACTTTTACACTGTCTTGAGCCCAGATCTTCTTCTCATACCTCGATCCCTTATTACACACTGCATGTGTAAAAAAACACACACGTAAAATCAAAATACACATGTGTATGAATAAAAAAACCTTATGAACATTTATTACACACTGTATGATTTTAATTCTCTTCAGGTTTGTGTACATTTGTGTAAATTCATTTTACACTTGTGTAAATTCAATTTATACTTCTTTAAATTCACTAAACTAAATTAACATTTCACTTTTACAAAAAAAACTAAAATTTCTATTAGAATCTCAACTCAAATAAAAAAATCAGATTGGATACAGAAGCACATTAAAGAAGCTAAACTAGAATCTCAACTCCAATCAAAAAAATCAAATTGGTTACGGAAGCACATTAAAGAAGCTAAACTGAAATTTGTACACTTGTGTAAAATCAGCTTACTCTTGTGTAGATTCATTTTATACTTGTGTATTATCAATTTACACTTGTGTAAACTCAGATCTGTGAAATGGATAAATTAAATTAGATTTTAAATCAGATTTACCAATAAAAATCCATCTTTTTTGCAAAAAAAAATAAACTCACAAAATATTAGCCACAGTGGTCCTCATGCACCATGGACCTTAAAATTGCAAAAAAAAAAAACTCACAAATATTAGCTAAGTGTGACGTGTCATTTAGATGTGTTTTGCACACAAACATTGGATCCCAATAAATCTTTCACGATTGAAAAAGTCAAACGTAACCACTGTTCTTCACAAGACAATGGGAATTCTAAAATTTTAAAAATATTAACGCAATATTTATGAAAAATAATAAGAATATAATAAAAAGCCCAAAATTGTGGTCCTTGTTGTGAGGAAACCCCTCTTGCAAATCTTTTTTTTAATAAATTCATTTAATAAATTATCTCAAAAAAAACATCTAGATCTTGCAAACCACAGAAGCTTCAACTTTCTAAACACACACACACAAAATTCTAGGTTTCGATGACTCAGAGAACATGCATCTAGAAACACCATGAAATTATAATTCAAACTTTAATGGAAAGCAAAATGTATTTTTCAAATACACACCTTGAGTTTTTGTCATTCCATTTGAAGTCATCAGTGACCTTGAGACTCTTGTAACCCAGATCTGATGGGTGATGAAACCATTTTCAGCAGGTTCGTACATCTTCATCATAACTGAGGTCGACGCACAAAAACCACTAAACTCGCGTCCACACGAACTCGTTGCCTCTGTGGGAGATGGTGCGTGGTCTGATGATAAAGTCTCGATCTGGGTTTTAGAGAGAGAGGGAGATGAGTGAAATTGGGTTTAAGAGAGAGAGAGATCTAATTTTGAAGAGATAGAGATAGATCTCTGGATTGATGAAGATAAAGAGGATTTAGAGAGAGAGGGTGGAAATGACACACATGCCCCTCTAATTTAAAAATAATCAAAAAAACAAAGAAAAATAATATGTGGACTAAAATGAGTTTAAGGGTTTTCACAACAACTCAGAGTTTTTATTTGATACGTCCTGTCACACCCCAATGTTCCGAGGGAGTTGGGCCAGACGTCAGGATCAAGGCACATTGATTATGTAGCAGAATTTGAAGCGTGGTGCTTTTAACAAAACTTTTCCCTCATAGAAGCTTAATACTTATACATGAAGATGACATCAACATGTTTCATCCAAGTAGCACATTATTCACTTCATGCAGTTAAGGACCATCAAGCAAGTAAAACTGAAATTCACGTAGGTAGTCATTTTCATTAACCTGAAACAAAAGCATACTTAAAAATGTCAACAATAATGTTGGTGAGTTTATAGGTTGAGTTTTTGTAAAAACATGTTCATTTATATTGTACTAAAGCATGTTTATTTTTTATGTACTATTACAACGCACCAAACATGCTCATATTCAATATCCACATTATAATGTGCCAAGAGTAATGTACCAAAGTTTGTATAATAAGTAAGTCCATAACCAACCCTGTACTCAGTACCCAATACGCTCATCGAATCCCTGAGTATTAATAATTAAAGCCACACATGCTAAATGTAAAAATATTAATATTATGTTTATCAACAATCATATGCAGATAATATGTCGCAATGATTTACAAGCCTCTAGAGAACTCATAAATCGCAGTGGGGTTTCCCAACTGTGCGTAGGAATTTCCCAAGTAGTACTACCTATACATCCGTCAGCTCACAAGAGCTAATGGTTATGTAAACAAGTGGGCTATGTTCATCAAAAGTGTCTTACTTATATATATATACAAAGATGTTCATTTTATGTTCATGATAAAATATACAATGATCACAAAAATGTTTAAAAGTTCATAAAAATGATTAGAAGTTTCATATAAAATGAAACTGATATATGTTATTAAAAATGTACCTGTTTAACAAAAATGTTCTTATGTTTACAAAACGTTTATATGTTCATAGAAAACATTTAATAATATGTTTTTTCCGAAAAAAGTGTTTGAATAAAAAGGGGATTGTGAAATTCACAATGTTCATAAAAATGTTTGAACGTATGCTTTGCCCCAAAAGATTAAAGTATGTAAAAAGAGACGGGCTATGAGACTCACGATATTCATATCATGTTCATAAAAATGTTTGAACGTATGCTTTTCCCCAAAAGATTGAAGTATGTAACAATAGATGGGCTATGAGACTCACAATACTAATATCATGTTTACAACAATGTTTGAATGTTTCATGTAAAATGCTCGTATCATGTTCATAAAAATGTTTGTATGTATACTTTTCCCCAAAATGATTGAAATATGTAAAAAGAGTGGGCCTATGAAACTCACCTCGATGTCCAGTTAAGTGTATCAACATAATGCAATTACACTGTATGCAAGTAATCACCATCATAACCCTAAATGCAATTTACAGTAACAACTTCTGTTATTATGGTTAATTTAATTTACAGACGCTTGAGCGCTATTGAATCATTAAGTTGTTGTATTACTTTGATGTTCGTTAATAGATTGCTGATTATTGATTAGGTAATGATTACCTATCTCGAGTCGGGATTTTTAACTAGTATATATTTGTTTGTATAAGTATTATGTTTTCAAATTGACCATTTAGCTTCGTATAATGAACATATCCATATTTACAAGTTCGTATATGATGACTTTTATTTTTTTTTAAATGTACATGTCAAATGTTAGTAACATAAAAGTATTGTTGTAACCAATTTCGTGTCTATATTTATAAGTACTTGTACGTACACATATTGTCTAAAGCTCAAGACTTATATCCAAATGTGCGTCTAACTTAAATAATTAAATACAAAGTATTTAACACGAATGTACTTTTTGTATGCTTTGATTATGGATTGACGCGTCCTAAACATCAAGATTAAAATAATAGCCTAGTTTTGTTCGTCTTTGACTTTTGTTGATCAACACCCAAAGCTACTCAAACAGACTAATCTTTTTATTCGGTTCATATGTAGACCAAACGGACTCCGAATCGAGTGGTTCAAAATCTTATGGTCTCGTATCGTCTCACCAGTTACTAGAAAACAGTCACCAACTCTATCCGCCGCCGTTTGCCGCCACGGCAGTGGCCGGAATCCGACACTTGTCCGAAAAATGTCTTCATTTCGCTACCAAACTCTTTCGTATGGATTATACGAGACGCTTGGAGCCCGAAAATATGATTTTCGTGGAAAAGCCCAAAAACATAACCTAATGTGACAACCACGAAATTAGAGTCAGTTACTCTTGACAATTAATTCACCACAGACAGGCTCAGCCCATTAACGGCTCATGATAGTCCGACGTTCGATCTAGAAAACCTAAACGAACGATTAATATTTAATAATCATTATGGGGAGTGTGTGAAAGCGACAAACAAAAACACACACACATTTGTGAGTGTTACAAGATAGATCAAAGAGAAAAGGAAAGGAGGTCGGCTATCTCCGGCGAACCCTCCCGGCGACAATCCTCACCCCTCTCTGACAACCCCAACAACCGATCCCTTTCTCCTTTCCTCTTCGACGGTACAAGCAACCAAGAACACGGGTGGTTAAGGAAATGAAAGCCACATGAGACGGAGATGGTGACGGGGTGGAAGGACTGAGACCTCGGTGATGGCTTATGAATAAGGAAGAAGTGGCAGTGGATTTGGTTCATAGTAATAGAGGCGGTGGAACCCGTCAGAGAGGGAGGCAGCGGCTTTCGATGATGGGGGTAATCGGAGATGATGACGGCGAGAGATGACATAATTCATGGTAAATTGGACGACTAAGGTTACACTGAAACGTTTTCCGGCCAAAATTGACTTCCGGTTAATCCCCTCTTATTTAGTTATCTTTTTCCGATCAAATCTCTAGTTTAGAGGTAAAACCAGAGATTAATTTGTATTCTGACAAGGTAAATTTATCTTATTGTTGAATTAGATGAAATTGGTGGCCGGGTTTCATTCCCGTGTATTATTTGTTAGATTTGAAACAGAAAATAGAGATATATAAGAATTTTCCGGCGAGATTATGCAACTCCGGTGATGTTGTAACATCCCAAATTTAGTAAATAAATAAATAATAACGCGATCAAGAATTAATCATAAAAAATGAAAGGAAAATGGATGGGCTTGGGCTCGGCTCCAACGGGCCGAGGGAAGCCCAGGTATATAAGGGTCAAGACAGACTCAAACTTCCAAACTTCCACCATTTGCAATTTAGAGAGAGAAAGGAGAGCTCGGGCCTAGAGAGAGAAAGTTGGCGGATTGACCTGGGATTGAAGGAGCACGTTACTGCTGAGCTCGTGAGCAAAACCTCCGAATCAGAACCCCAATCCAGGTAACGATTCAACCCTAAACTGAGTTTTTGTTTAATTTGGGATTTTCAGGTTTTAGCTAAATAGGTGATGTTTTTATGGATGAAACTTGAAAATAAGCTTAGGACTAGTATCTAGAATGAAAACCGCACGTTTTGAACAAAGAAAGTTGTAAGATTGGCATGATCAGGTTAGCATGCAAGAATTTCGGACTTGTTGGGGAAGAAGACTGTTCGACAGGCGAACTGAACTTATCAAGTTCGCTTGACAAGTTCGCCTAGAAAGTTCGCTTATGGCCAACAAGAGGCGAACTTAGCATGTTCTCCTATTAAGTTCGCCTTGTTAAGTTCGCTTGGTCAAGTCAGGCGAACTTAGGACAAGTTCGCCTATATGTTCGCCTAGAATTTAGGCAGCGAACTTAGCCTTAAGTTCGCCTAGTTCAGCTGAAGTAAAAGTGTGTAATTTAAATTAGGTCTGATGTATGTGTAATTAACCAATCCAGATCGTGTGTGGCACTCATTGGACCGCTGTTAGGACAGGACGAGACTAGCTCATCAGGTGAGTTCTATGTGCCCCCTTCTTTGTTATGTGCAAATCACTTTAAATGTTTTGGGGCTGAAATGTATACACTAAGTGAATAAATGCTATGAATGCCAATGTGATCATACGTGGTATACAAATATATATATATATATATATATATATATGAAAATGAATTATGAACAAAGAATGAAACGTATGTTGACAAAGAATGAATGAAAGAATGGCATAGCGTAAATGAATGAAATCTTGCTTTATAATTATATATATATATATGGCATGTTATGAATGTATGTATATGTTATGGACGGAAACGAAGCTAACGGCTACTTCGGTAGACGGACGACCACGTGACTATTTTGCAACCGGGACAAATGCGTTCCTTCATCAGCTAGGACGTATGAAAGGCACTAAGGGACAGTCGAAGAAAATGCCTTATTACATGTCTTTCGGTTGCATACATGATAGCCACGTGGGAAATGGATGCCTTCGGACAGATGGGCGAATGAACGGACTACGACGGTAGGACGGGTTTTAGGCGGACGGACAAAGGTTGTCGGACGGATTTATGTTACGACGGACGGTTTCTAGGGCCGAAAGGTTTATGAAATGGACTACGACGGTAGTTCTCATGGCGTTTGTCTTTGTGACTCACGTAGTAATTATGACGGGTTGATCACCCATATGTGTATGACCAATGAATGTTCTCCCCAAAGTAAGTATGTATGTACATATGTATATACTCGGTATGAATGTTATGTGAGAATAGTAAAGCAAAGAATATGCAAATGCACGTATATCATATATATATATATATATATATATAATACTTAATGATAAGATAAATGTTATGTCTGATTGTTTTTAAACTAGAACTCACCAGCGTTAGCTGACTTTTAGTATACATTTCAGGTAAAGAAAGGAAGGGTCGTGCAAAGGCGTGATGGTTACCCGGAAAGCGACTGACATCCCACTTTTATATATGTTAAGACAATGTTATGCTTTTAATTGTTATGTCATGTTATGTTATGTTATGTTATGTTATGTTATGTTATGTTATGTTATGTTATGTTATGAATTCGAATGATGTTTGCTTCCGCTACTCTCGAATGTTTTTAATGTAAGTTCAGTATTTATGACTATGTTTATGAGTAAATCCAACAAGTGAGGTTACCCGGGAAAGGGGCCTTACAGATGTTCTATTTTTGGGGCTTTTCCACGAAAATCATATTTTCGGGCTCCAAGCGTCTCGTATAATCCATACGAAAGAGTTTGGTCGCGAAACGAAGACATTTTTCGGACATGTGTCGGATTCCGGCCACTGCCGTGGCGGCAAACGGCAGCGGACAGAGTTAGTGACTGTTTTCTAGTAACCGGTGAGACGATACGAGACCATAGGATTTTGAACCACTCGATTCGGAGTCCATTTGGTCTACATACGAACCGAAATAAAAAGATTAGTCTGTTTGGGTAGCTTTGGGTGTTGATCAACAAAAGTCAAAGACGAACAAAACTAAGCTATTATTTTAATCTTGTTGTTTAGGACGCGTCAATCCATAATCAAAGCATACGGAAAGGTACATTCATATTAAATACTTTGTATTTAATTATTTAAGTTAGATGCACATTTGGATATAAGTCTTGAGCTCTAGAGAATATGCATACATACAAGTACTTATAAATATAGACACGAAATTGGTTACAACAATACTTTTTTGTTACTAACATTTGACATGTACATTTTTTTTTATTTGCTTAGCAAGTAAGCAACCAAACAAAGATCAGATCATTCTAGATTTTTATTGTTATTTATTAATTTAATTAATATAATTAATTTAGCTTATATTTTGTTTTTCTCTTATAACATTTTATGTATAACGTTTTATACAATTCTGAACACGTCGTCGGAACGTGCTCATTTTTCTCTACGTCTCGACCTAAGTTTCATCATAAACGGAGCAGGTTTAAATAATATATTTTAATATTATTATATATTAATTGTTCTTTTAGGATTTGTAGGTCGAACTTCTTAATTTATAGACTCCAAATTGAGACTATCCGATCTACCCACCTTTTATTTATTTCTTATCTGTATAACTGTGACCTTAGGGATCGAGGTGTTACAATTTCCTATTAAAAAGGAAATATCACTTATTTTGCTCTCTCTTTTTCTCGAGTATGAGTTACTAATGTATGCACGTTTATTTAGTTACTTCGTAAGAGTATATAAAATTATTATGTGTTTATTGTATGTGATCTTGAATCGTTAAACGATCCGTCAAGCAATATCACGAATAAAGTTCACCTAATGGGCTTATGGCCGGGCCGTTAATGGATCGAGCCCGTGTAAAGTTTTAGCCCTATATATATATATATAAAATCTTGTTCAAAGTTTGATTGATTGTGCAAATCAACATTTATTCTCTTAAAATGAATATTTTAAAAAGCAACGATACTGTTAAAAACAGTATTGAAGAGAAGTATGAAATTCCTCATAATTTAGATTTATTAAACAAATGGACTATTCCAAAAATAGAACACAAACTAATTTATAAATTATGAACCTTTGAAAAATTAGGACTAAAACAAGTTGTTAAAACAACTGAAGAAAAACATTTTCTTTAAACAAAGAAGACATGGTTATTAAATTATTGTTAAATAAAGATTTAAATAAATATAAAAAAGATTATAAATTTCTACACATAGGACTTGTGCAAATTGCATTCAAACTCTTAACTTTATAAAGTCTTCCTGAAAGTTTTGTAGCAGCTCTTAGAAATGCTAGAAATCTGGACTGGAAACAATCTCTTATAGGGATTGTTCATGGACCAGTCTATTTCAATGTTTATCCTAATCTGCAATTATCTTTATCAGATGTTAATATTTCAGATGCTTTAACATTAAATGTTAAGACTCATGGTTATAACTATGCTCCAGGATCAGAGGTTATCTGTATCTGTTATAGAACTTATTATAAGCCTTTATACACTTTAAATCCACAGTGTAGAATGATTGATAAACCATTAAATGAAACTATACTCATAGAAACTAATTTTGGTAAATCTAATATAACTATCAAAAGAAAGATTAAATTGGAATAAATCAACTTTCCAGAAAACTGGGTTCTTGATAAATGTAAGGCCCCTTATCCGGGTAACCTCACTTGTTGGATTTACTCATAAACATAGTCATTGATCACTGAACTTTTAATAAAAAACATTCAAACACAGCGGAAGCATACATCATTCAATAACATGACATAGCAGCGGAAGTCTTAGAAATTAAAACATAACACTGTCTCAACATAAATAAAAGTGGGATATCAGTCTTGTGCCGGGTAACCTTCACGCCTTCGCACTACCCTTCCTTTCTGTACCTGAAATGTATACTAAAAGTCAGCTAACGCTGGTGAGTTCTAGTTTAAAACTATTAAGTATGATCATTCTCTTCTTTATAAGTATACATAATTATATGCATACATTTCTACAAATACGTATTCATAGCTTTTACTTTTCTTTCTTCATTCTTATATGATTACATGGATATGTATTCACCTTTTCTTTTTTCATTCTTATGTGATTGCATAGATATGTATTCACCTTTTCTTTCCTTAACATTCATTGGTCATACACATAAGGGTGATCAACCCATCTTACGGTATGTATATCACAAAGACATACGCCCTTGAGCTACCGGCGTAGCCTTTTTACTCGTCCGGTCCTAGAAACCGTCCGCCTTAACTTTGGTCCGCCCAACCTTCGGCCGTCCGTCTTACCCGTCCTACCGTCGTAGTCCGTCATATTCGCCCGTCTGCCATAAGGCATCCGTTTCCCACGCGAACTATTGTTTATGCAACCGTTATACTATATTAGCATTTACTTCGACCGCCCTTTTATGCTTTTTATACGTCCTAGCTTGCGAAGGAACGTTTCTTTCCCGGTTGCAAAATAGTCACGTGGTCGTCCGTCTACAGAAGTAGCCGTTAGCTTCGTTTCCGTCCATAACGTATACATACATTCATAACATGCAATATAAATAATTATAAAGCAATATTTCATTTATTTACGTTATGCCATTCTTTCCTTCATTCTTTGTAAACATACGTTTCATTCTTTGTTTATAATTCATTCTCATATATAACATATATATTAGTTCATCACGTATGATCACATTAGCATTCATATCATTTATTCATTTAGTGTATACATTTCAGCCCCAAAACATTTAATAAGGTTTGCACATAACATAGAATGGGGCACATAGAACTCACCTGATAAGCTTCTCTAGGTTGTCCTAAACAAAGGTCCAACAACATCACTTCCGATCTGAATTGATTAGTTAAATACACATCAGACCTAATCCCGAATCTAACGGTTTAACCAGTCCAAACATTCTGACTTTACTTAATCAGCCTGATGCCTGCGTACTTAGCAAGTGCGCAAGGCCTTAGTCATACGTACTTGATAAGTACGCAGACCTTACTTCATGCGTACTTGATAAGTACGCAGACCTTACTTCATGCGTACTTAGACCTTACTTCTTGCGTACTTGATAAGTATGCAGAACCCTTCTTCCTGCGTACTTGATAAGTACGCAGGATCTGATTCAGGCGTAAGAACCCTAACTTTTTGCATGCGGGTCTGTTCAAATTCTTTTTGAACAACTTAGAAATACTCCTTCTTTACCTAGATCTAAGTCTTCTAGATCTATGTCTTCTAGATCTTTATCCTCTCACCAACATATATCTTCTTTAGGATATATTGTTAGAAGTCCTTCTAGAGCTTCTACTTCAAGATTAAGAGAAAATTTCCCTACAACAGAAACATTCAACATATTAAGAATAAATTCTGATAATATAGTTACAGGAGTTCAAGTAGATCCGGAATCAACCGAATCAGAAGTCGATTTTGTTTAATAGATTTTAAAGAAATAATAGACTTTACTCCGGGATCTCCGATAAGAAAAGAGATTAGTAAAGAATTTCAATTACCCAAATAGAAATTATTTAGAAATTGGTTTTTTGAAAATTTTAAAGAAATTGATATAAATTTCTTTAAAGATGAATATTATAAAGATCTGATTATAAAAAATGAGGTTATACCCTTTATTCCATGGTTTATAGAAAGTTATACTGGGAGTATTATCTCTGTTATTGAAAGAAAATTTAATGTTAATGGAGAAATAATCTCTAGGGTTTTCCCTTCTACACAATCTTTTAAAATAGAAAAAGATAATGAGATAAGATATTATCAATTTTTTTAAAAATTATTAGAAGGTAATACTTTACTTGTTATTGTTTCTCATATAAATGAGTTAATTAAACAACAGAATTACACGAATTTATACTTAGTAATTCTGGGAGAACAATTACAAGATTTTTAGAAATATTTTTAGAAAGTATTATGGATATTATAACCACACAAAAATGAAACATCAAAGTTAAACTTCTTATTTAAGACAACTTCATAACTGTTACAGCTTTGGTTGATAGCGGTGCTGATCTAAACTGTATACAGGAAGGAATTATTCTTACAAAATATTTTCATAAAACCTCCCATACTTTAAGTTCTGCTGAAGAAAAAAAATTAAAAATTGAGTACAAATTACCACAGGTTCATGTCTGTCATGATGAAACCTTCATTCCAGTTAGTTTTCTTCTAGTTAAAAATCTCACTAGCCAAGCCATATACTTGGAACCCATTTCTTAAATAAATTTTTTCATTTAAAACATATTGATAATAAATGAATAACCGGATATTTTAAAAATAAAGATATATATTTTCCATTCATTACAAATCCTTTTTCTAGGACTTTGAATAATGTAAAAGAATCTCTTTTACAGGCAAAAATAAATCAAATTAATTTTTTACAAAAAGAAATATTTTCTTTAAATATTCAAGACAGAATAAATAATTCAAAATTACAGGATAAGATAAAAATTATTAATAATCAATTTACCCTAGAAATATGCAATGATCATCCAAATGCTTTTTGAAACAGAAAGAAACATATTGTTTCTCTTCCCTATAAAAATGATTTTAATGATAGTAAAATTACTACTAAGGTCAGACCTTGTCAAATGAATTCTGAATATATGGAATTATGTAAACAGGAGATCAAATCTCTTCTTGACAAAAACTTAATCAGAAGATCCAAATCTCATTGGTCTTGTACTGTTTTCTATGTTAATAAACATTCAGAACAATAAACAGGTATTCCTAGATTAGTTATAAATTACAAACCTCTTAATAAAATTTTAAAATGGATTAAGTATCATATACCTAATAAAAAAGATTTACTCGATAAATTACATAATGCTATAATATTTTCAAAATTTAACTTAAAATATGGATATTGGCAAATCCAAATTGATGAAAAAGACAGGTATAAAACTGCTTTTGTGGTACCTACTAGGCATTATGAGTGTAATGTTATACCATTTGGATTAAAGAATGCCCCATCAGAATTTTAAAATATTATGAATGATATTTTTATTCCATATAGTGATTTTATAATAGTCTACATCGATTATATCCTTGTATTTTCAAAAAACATTGAAACTCATTTTAAACACCTTGATATATTCAAGAATATTATCATAAATAATGGTTTAGTTATCTCTAGACCAAAAATGATGTTTTTCCAAACAAAAATCAGATTTTTAGGCCATAATATTGAAACCGGAAACATTATTCCTATCAATAGAAGCATTGAATTTGGGTCGAAATTTCCAGATGAAATTCATGATAAGACTCAACTTCAAAGATTTTTATGAAGTCTAAATTATATTATTCCCTATTATAAAAATTTAGCTGAGGATACTGCCATCTTATATGACAGACTAAAAAAGAATCATCAGCCATGGTCTGAAAAAAACATACTAAGATTATTCAGAAAAATTAAGCAGAAAGTTCAAAATCTTCCTTGCTTAATGATAGCCAACCCAGATTGAAAAAAAATTATTGAAACAGATGCCTCTGATATAGGCTATGGTGGAATTCTTAAAAAAAACTCACTAAAAAATAAACAAGAAAACTTGGTAAGATTTCATTCGGGAAAATGTAATAAAAGTCAAAAAAAATTATGCTACTATTGCAAAAGAAATTCTAGCAATAGTGAAATGTGTTTTAAAATTTCAAGATGATTTATATAATAAAAAATTTACTATAAAAACTTATTATCAAGCAGCAAAATTTATGTTCGCTAAAGATTTCAAATATGATGTTTCAAAACAAATGTTTGCAAGATGGCAATCACATTTAGCCCAATTTGACTTTGATATTGTTTATAAAAAAGGTAGTGATAATAGTCTTCCTGATTTTCTTACTAGGGAATATCTTGACTAAAATGGCTCATTACAAAGGCCCGTTAAAAAGATATCTCTCTGATATTCAGGACCAGAGAGAAGAAATTGCTCACGATATTTCACACCAACAAATTAATATTATTGAAATCCAGAATAACCCATTTTTATCCCCAAAAACGATGTCTTATTATGTTAATAATAAGAATAAGCATATTGCTTATCTGAGAAAAAGATCACAAATATTACGTGATAACATGATTATTATCTCATGTGGATGATTTTTTTCAGAAATATTTCCTTGGGATCAAGGAAGAGGAGGCAGAGGAAGATCTTCCTTTTATAGAGGAAGAGTTGGTTCAAATCTAGGGGTCATATCCCAAATTGGAAATCGAAAGCTTGTAGCAGAGAATATTTCCTCATCTGGTTCAACTACGCAATCAAATAATATTCTTTATAAGGAATTTTTGGCCTATAAAGCTTCAAAAGAGAAGTCTAATGACTCTAAATCATCATATGCTAAAACTGTTTCTAATGAAGTAGAAAATGATATAAAAAGTTGGGCTCAAAGCCCCCATAAAGAGGTTATACTTCTCTTAGAAAACAAAGATATAAAATGAAAAGATATTCCATGGCTGTTGATAAACAGATATATAGATACAGGATTCTATCCTACGGAGGCTTATAAGCCTAGACAATACCATGAACATATATTCTTAAAGAAGAAAATTGAGATCTAACACTATCATAGTGGCCAGCCTAATGTTTATAACTTCAGTAAGATATCTGTAGAAGCATGGGGAACTTCTCCATTAAAAGAAATGGAGATTATTCATCCCCAAACTAAAGTCCCAATTAAATATAATTACTGGGATTACATGAATGCTTTTTATAAAACATTCTTATATGAGAACCCAAGACAAAAACATTCTTGGGTCATAAAGATTTGTTCTCATACTTACGAACAGGAAATTCCAGTCTGGTTTTATAATTGGTGGCAGTCTTTTGGCCCCTCGGTAAATATTCTTCCTGATTTATATAAAAACTTATATACCCAATGGGTAGATGTTTCTCCAGCCTTAATAGAGGCTCAGCAAAATGAAAATTTCATTAAAGATATGCATGTATCACATTTTTATGTCCAGTTCAGTATTCCATGGATATGGAAATGGTCTCCAGAAGTTGGTTATACTAGCCAGAATATTCTTTGTATCAAAAGAACATTTTTCACAAAATTTTGGACAAAGATGACCCTAGTAAACAAAGATGGTATCATAGAAAGCCATGACACTATAGAAAAAATTAAAAAAACAATTCAAGATTATGATGATTAGGCAAACAGCCATCCTCATAAAGAAGCTTCAAGCCCTTTCAGACATATTGTTAGAAAAATCCAAACTATTAAAGGGAATGATCAAATCAGCAATAAAGAAATCATAGATTTCTACCTAGCAGAAATGAAAAAAGATATTATTAATTTTTTTTAAAAAGAAGTAGGATCTTCTTCAACAATGTCTACATCCTCCCAAACTGCAGAAGATGAAGATACATAATTTTTTTTTCATGAAGGTCAGAAAGATACTACTGATCCTTTGGATGAAGATTATATCAACACGGTCTTTGCAGAATACAGGCAAGAATTCAGCCCAGAAGAATCATCTGGCAAACTAAAAAATAAAATGTCACAATAGACCCCACAAGAGCATGATAAAAAAACTCTAATAATAGTTGATGTGGTAGACAACATTATGCACTCTGGCATTATAATTGCCAGTCACTGTTTACTTTTTGAAAAGTTAGCAAAATAATTGCTAATTACTGTTTTCTTTTTGACAAAATTGTCTAGATAAGTCCCATATTGGGAATCTTGTAAGCTTTTCCCCGCATATATAAGGGGACTATCTTCTCTTGTAAAATCATCTCGGAGAATAACTCCACTACTACTCTTGTAAAATATCTCTGAAATAATATTTGAAGTCTATCTTGTGAAGCTTGAAGTTTATCATCCGAAAGAGAAAATCTAGTAAAAATGTTTCTTCTAATTACATATTATTTTCAATGATTGCCTCTATCAGAGGCTAAGTCTTTTAAGTGTTGAAATGTCATGATAACTTGAACAAGTAAGTTTAAAAAAAAGTATAAAATTGAAAATATTTTAAGAATAGAATATAGACAGGTTAAGGACAGAATAAAATAATAAGGTGGTGGTTGAATTCTTGAAGACCTTGTAGCCGCTAATGCAATGATGGGCGCAAAAGACTTTTATGATCTGATATTTACTAACCTCATCTTAGCATTCCATACTGTCTTTGTAAAACATCATATGGTCTATAATTCTTAGATATTTTTAATTTTATGATTTTATAATATTAATTTTATGATTTTATATGTAAATGATGGTCCTGTTCATATATATATATATATATATATATATATATATATATATATATATATATATATATATATATGGTTTGTTGATGATTGCTAATGGAAACTGGCTAGATCAGGATATGATTAAAATCTTAAATTACATAGTTTTAAAGATTGTGTACTAATGTGTCCACTTCTCTGGCCACTATCTTGCATTTAGAATCAACTGCATAACAGAGTTTTAGGCTAACTGTTACAACTTGTACCTCAAATTTTGTGGAGTCTCAAACCTAAGCTTAAACACTGTTCAACCAAAGATCCGAGTCAATCTAAATCTATTTTGCTTGTTAAACGTCATACGCTAACCAAAAGTAGTATACTATATACTTGCATGTCCTTTTTGTAAAAGGAAAAATGTTGACATTGTAATTTCTAGAGGCATGGCCGATTTGGGTAGTGTTTTATCATTAGCAGTCGGTAAGATAAAAAAACATTAATGAATGCTCGATTCGAATTTGACTCCACTTGAATTTTTCCTAATCTTCGAATTATGATGTATGATGAAATCAGACATGATCTAATTCCAACCAACTTGGAACATGACACTGCATTGGAGGTAATGTTAGTCTTGTCGGGTGAACAATATTACATCCTTGAATATGATCTGTATTAAAAACATATCCAATCATCTTCTTAGCAAGGAACTAGTCGTTTAATTCTTTTCTTTTTTTGCTTAATTTGTGCAGATGCTTGACTACAATGTACTGTAAGACACGATTTATTATGTGTCTCTTATAATCATTTATCTTATTATTAAATGATCAAATATAATTATTATTAACCTATAACTAGTAATTAGTTGATGGGCCTAATTACTCTTAATGAGTCATTAATGGGTTTCCCTTTGGGTGTACATATTTATAGAGAGATTATTAGAGAGGGTTGACTAATGAATGAATGAATCAATTACCACCAACACCAATATCGTCCATCTCTCATAACCGTGAGTTCTCACTAAACCACCTTAGCCATCCTAATGATACACCCTAAACGGGAACTCGATCATCATCAAGATCATGGCGTCTTCATCCCCTACGTCTCAACTGGAGATCCTTACGGGTATGTTCTATTACTATATCTCTAAATATATTAATGATTGAATAAACATTATTAGGGCTAATGTTTTAACCATGTTAAAGATATAATCATCATGTGGTATGAGAGCTATGTTGATTATATCGATTCAATCATGTAATTTGATCGACTCCTTAATTTTTACAAAATCAATTTTTCATTCACATGAATCGATATACTGTTTTGGTAGATAATATGGGATTTTCTTAGTTACGGAAATTACTTGCTTTTGTCGTGAAATCCTTGATTTAATGTGTAATGGATTTTATATATTCATCTCTTCTAAATTAAAATCATCAATCCCTACGGTGTTTATGAAAGCTTATTTTTTTTGGCATGAAATCATTAACTGTGATGGATATTCACATTCATCAAATAAGTCGATTATTAATGCCATATTTACTTTTCCTTTCATGAATACCATGTCTTTAATTTCAATTAATTGTTCCTGCAATCCTACGATTATTGAACATTATATTTTTTCATACATTATTTTCGTATGATGTAACTTACATAACGGCTACCGGGTACGACCCGTACTCACTTATCTTACGGCCTGTACCATTATTAGGGTTGCGAATTACTCTTAAGGTGTTCATATCGTTTCATCCTAAATTTTGATGAAAAACTATATAATTTGGTTTTGATTAGGATTAAAATCTGTCTTTTCTAATTTTGGGTAACCATATCTCCAAGATATTTTCGAAATCTAATAAGAAAATAAATAAACTAAAATTTTGAAATCTTATTAAATCTTAGATATATTTAATACCCCTTAGAAATCGAAAACAGATATAAAAAGATCCCCTAAAAATCGAAATCAGTTATAAGGTTTACGGGTTACGTATTCACGGGTTGAAGGTTCTCGAGTGATCGAGTGAGGGTTCTCGGCTCAGGGTTCTCGGCTCAAGGTTCTCGGACTTAGGATTCCCGGGCTAAGAGTTTCTGGGTTTTGAGAATTCTCGGGATAAGGGTTCTCGGGTAATAGTTCTCGGGTAATGGTTCTCGGCTTAATTTTTACCGAGAACACAATCTTTTACCGAGAACATAACTTTTACCGAGAACACAATCCTACCGATAAAACATTTTTTTTTCGAAAACCAATTTTACCGAGAATTGTTATTTACCATAAATTAACATTGCCCTGAACTAAGTTTTACTGTGAACCACAAGTTCACCGTGAACTCATTCTCTTCGCGCTAAGTTTAATTTGCTGTTAATGAATGCTTTAGTTTTAGTTTTGTTAAACTTTAAATTTAAATGTTTTCAAAACCTTAAAAACTTACTTGAATAACACATAATAGCTTCACTTCTGCCCAAAGGTGATGTGAGTCATGTGTATACTTATTCAAGCTTAAGTAAAAAAAAGCATCATAACTTAATGCTTATCATGATATTAAATTAGAAAACATGATTAACTTAAATAACACCTAAAGTTTTACTTCTGTCCAAAGGTGATGTGTCACACTCATAAAGTTATTTAAGTCTAATTAAGCACTAGTTCGCCTGAAATAATTAAATGTTTCTACTTCTGCCCAAAAGTGATGTGTCACATTTGGTTTCCGGGAACCTAACTATATGCATTCTAAACAAATGTCTCACTTCTGTCTAAAGGTGATGTGTTACATTCTTACTGCACATACTCACTATTAAATTGTTCCTAATGCTAAACAAATGTTTCACTTCTGCCCAAAGGTGATGTGTTACATTGTTTAAGTAGAACCTAATTAATCTATTAGTTTGGTGTTATAATAGTTTTTTATCACATCTTCGTAAAATAATTGTTCTTAAGTAGAACCTTATTTAATTTTATTATTTCTGTCTGCCTTAGATTATTACCCTATAGACCACTCTAAATTCTTCTTTAGCTATTTGTACCTTATTTTCACTCTAGTTCTAAAATGAGTTTTGCTTAATTAAGAGTTTCCTTAAATATTTGCTCTTATTGAATCTTGATTATCCCTTAAGACATGACATTCCTGCTGCTTTTTCTGATAAAAATACTTAAGAATAAAATAGAGTATAAGAAATAGAATAAGTCTTAAACAATGTCTCTTATGATAATCAAAAACTCATGTTCATGATTGCTATCAGGGGAGCTATTTCAGAATCTGAATTTCCTAAGACTAATTTATTCTCTATGGAAATGGAAGAATCAAAATAATTCATAAGACGCATGCAAACTTTCTAATTCTAAATAAAAGGTTAAGTGGCATCTGTGAACACATCATAATATACACTAACATTACCCATAAACTAAGGGCCTATACATGGAAATCAGTGAAGTTTTCTAGTGCGTACATAATAAGTTTTCCACTAGTACGATTAGTTGCCTTAAAAATCAACTATAACACTCAGAAGTACCAAAGGAAAATGAGTGTATTGATAACAACATACGTATAGGAAAAGGAACGCCTAAAACTAGAAAACCGGATATTATTCACCTCACTACCACTAAACCTAAAAAGAAGATAGTTCTAAGGTCCGGAAACAAAATACATGTACTACTTCCAACTCTAAGTCCTCGAATGAGAAATCTCATTGCAAAACTTATGCCATTATACTAGGCATAAGCAATGAGTCTATCCATAAAACCAAGGAAATAGCTGGCTAAGATAAAGTAGTCACTAATTGATTTTTTTTAGTCCGCTAATATTAATATTCCAATCAACACATGATGCGTTGAGTCTAGTTCTATACGTTTCCTTACCAGAATTCAACTAATAATTAAGATGAGAAGTTAGTGGTGGATTTAAATGTTAAGGCTACATCGAACCATGAAATAATTGATCTTTATATTAGGCTTTATGATACTTTACATATTCTGAGAAATACTCAGAATTTAGTTTCAATAATAAGGCTACACTTTCACAGTTATGAGGTTTGTGTGGCCAAAACAAAGTCACCATTAACTTAAACTCTCATATTATTATTATTGGTTATCATTATCTAGATAGAAACCTTTATGACATAGAACTAGCTGATAGAATAAACTTTCACAACTTTTGTTATCATGAAAATGAGAATTTAACAAAAGATAAATGAGACCTATGCACTTCATCCATTAAGACCAAAATTTATAAGAAATCATGACTAGGTCAATGCAGGATGAATTGTTACCATGTCTCATTCTCAGTGACTTTAAATCATGTGTTAACGCCCTAAATATCAAATGGCTAAGGGAATAAATGAGGGTCCACCGGATGTTATCCCAAATGTAATATTCGGACATAATTCATTTATCATTTAGAAGAATGTTTACTTGTATCTAATTTGTTTCCTACGACCCAAAGATTTAAATATATCAATTCATATACACTTGATAGAATTCCTTCTAACTTTGTTTCTAAAATTTCTTATGAAATTTTGGATGATAAGGAAATCAAGTCTAAAATATATGAAAGGTTTCCATATCATGCGCATCATTGAAACTTATCATGTGTAGTTCCTAGAGACCTCAAAGATCAGTGGGAGCACCAAGTGTCCTAATTATAGCTTGCGAAAGTTACAAGAGGTGGGGGAGTGACAAATTGGTCTTACCTCAAATTACACCTCTTGCACACGACACTGCTCCATCACGTCTTGTCTCCTTGGAATCCTATACTACCCCTAACAAAGTCTCATAGATGCCACTATGTGGGCAAACCTAGATTTCTTACCAAAACTAAAGTAATCCTCAACAAGCGAAACTAACATAAACATCATTAAGTTGTTTCTCTATTAGAATCTATTGGTCTTCAGATGTTATATACAATGTTGACCCTAAGCATGCTGAATTACTTATAATTTCTAAGCTAAGTGGGAGCAGTAAAAGTCCTTATCATGACTTGCTAGGAGTACAAGAGGCGGGGGGGAGACTCGTTAAATTTAACTCCGCATACAGCTCTTGTATACCATACTGCATCAACTCCTACACACTTAGAAACTTATGTTGCTCCTAATATACCTGAAAATGAAAGCACCTTACTAAGAGCTAATCTATAAACTTGAAACTCCTAATAAACACAATAATCAGTCCAGGGGGTCATCTAGGTCTAAAAGGCCTACTAACTTTGGTAATTATGTATCCTACCTAACTTAATTTGAAATGGATGCTGAAAAGTTTACTGATCCTACTTCTTCTAATTAAACCATTAGCATCAATCAATCTTCTAAATGGAATAAAGCTAGTATTAGCAAGCTTGACTCCATTAATTAGAATAACATTTGGCATTTGGTTGAATTACCTAAATGGTATTCATAACTAAACTAAATTGGAATGAAAATGCACGATTGATCGCTAAAGGTTATAATCAAGAAGGAATAAATTAACAAAGAACCTTCTTACCTGTTTTACAAAAAGCTTCTTTAAGGATCATTATTGTTCTAATAGCTTACAATAACTTAAAGCTACATTAGATGGACATTAAAACAACTTTCCCTAACATATGTTCATAAAAATAACCTGAAAGTTTTAAACTGAAGGTTAAGAACACTAATTCTGTAAGAAAATGAAATCCATGTATGGGTTGATTGAAATCATAATGCAACTCTCTTCATCAATAACTAAGTGAATTTTTATACCTACCTCAAGATGAGTGGGAGCAACTAATGCAAACTTGTCCTTATATAAATGAAATTCTGTTGACAAGTATATGTTACATGAGTTAAAGCATTGATTACTCATATTTTGACATGATGGATCTCGGAGATACTTTTTATGTGATAAGTATCAAAATACACCGAGATAGATTCAATAGGACATTAGTTTCGTCCCATAAGCTTTACTCTAAGTGGATCCTTACAAGTGTAACATTTAAATTGTTCTCCTTTAGAGGCTAATAGGGTGAATGAAAATTACTTCCTTATGCTTCATTAATTAGAAGCCTTATGGCGGTTAAAGTCTATACTCGTTTATATATTGCTCACATTGCTGAACACTAGACTAGTCTAGACTATTGTGAAGCATATAATGAAATATTACAATATCTTTAACAATCGAGAGACTATAATTTAAAGAAGAAGTGAAAATGGTTGACTACTCTTATTCTGATTTTGTTGTATTTAAAGAAATCAAAATGTCAACTTCGGGGTATATCCTTATGTCAGCAGACATACCTATCTCATGAAGGAGTCATAAGAAACTGTTAACAACAACCTAAGGTTCAATGACATAATGTGTTGCTGATCACAACATAATTGTCACTAAATGTTGATGGAAAATTTATCAGTTGAATCATAATTTAGTAACTCCACATAAATATCAAACCGAAGACTTATTATGATAAGTCAGCTACCCATACTTCTCGAACAGTAACAGTTCGAGCGGAGCTGCATTACATTTCGATACGAAATTATTGTTCACTTATGAATTATGAACAAGTTGAGAAAACTAAATCTTTGTATCGAATACATTCATGATATGCAAATGGATCTATATAACTAAAGGTCTATCACCCATAAGTCTTATGTAAACGCTTATAATTAAGACGGGTTTTACTAATGACCATACGTAATTGCATATCGTACTATGAATGATTAATTATTAATGAAATTTCCTCACTTAATTGAATTTGTTTGTCTCTAAATACGTTCATGCATGCCTAAAGACGTATAGACAAGTAACTATACAAATCAACGTTAAAGGGCTTATTTGTAAATTTGATCCTAAGTTTACTTAAGTTTTAAGGTGGGATTGTAGTATGATTAATGGGGGTCTTGAGTTGCATACTGATTCAATGACTGTATTTCTCTGCTACAGTTTTGGTTTAAACTAAAATGAGTATTAAATCTGCGCAGACTTACTAATGCTCATAATAAATGATTACTCAGCCAAAGTGGGAGAATGTAAAACACTATTTATTATGTGGATCTTATAATCATTTATCTTATTATTAAATGATCAAATATAATTATTATTAACTTATGGCTAGTAATTAGTTGATGGTCCTAATTACTCTTAATGGGTCATTAATGGGTTTCCCCTTGGGTGTACATATTTATAGAGAGATTATTAGAGGGAGTTGACTAATGAATGAATGAATCAATTACCACTAACACCAATATCGTCCCTCTCTCTCATAACTAGGGGTGTTCAAAATCGGATATCTGAAATTTCGGATATCCGAAAATTTCGAATAGTGGATTTTACTATCCGAATCCGAAATTTCGGATATCCGAAATTTCGGATACGGATTTGGATAGTAAACCGGATATCCGAAATCTAAAGAAAAAAAAAACTGTGCCGGTCAAACTTTAAATAAGTTGACTGAAATGTTCGGATAATAGGGGAAGAATAGAAAAATTAACATTTCAAGACTTGTTTTTTTATCACCTGAATTAAGCCAAACAATTGGCATTTCACAGTCCAGAACTGGTCAAACTGTGAATAAGTTGATTGAAAAATTTCTTCAAACTCAAATAAGATTAAATTTTTATAGCCATCAAAATTACTTGCCTGTTATTAGCACCAAGAATACATAGGCCATTTAACCACATTTATCATACATTCACTATTATATCAGAAAGACAAAAATGTTTTTTGACTAATTTTTTTTCTACTTTATTGAAACTTTCTAGTTCATTCCTGTTTATCAACAACAATTACTAACTACACCACAAGCAAAAACATATTAGAACTGGTTTATAACCAAATCATGAAAGAGCAAGAACATTACCTTGTTCAGGTGGTCTTGAAACAGATTGTCAACCAGTGCAAGTATGGAGAATGTGTTTTAATCAATCTGAAGCAGGGTCTGTGCAACGAATCTAAATTTTTTTCTCGAAGAAGAGTGGACAACGAATCACGAGAAAAAGATGAAGCAGTATGTATCAAGCTACGAATCGATGTCTTGGAATAAGGTGATTTCATGTTTGCCGGAGAATTCTCTGGTTTTGCCGGAGAAGGTGAGGTGTTGCTTCAGGAGGTTGTACTGTACGTTTGAGGAGGTCTACGGGAATCGGACGCCTTGGATTGTGGTGGATGAAAAGATGAGACGGAAGATGAAGGCATCGATTTGAGAATGAGAGTCAATTTGAGTACTATGAGAGGAGACGATGACCGCAGGAGAATGAGATTAGGGATTTAGGGTTTCTCATTGTGTTCTATTGCTTTATATATTTAAATATAATAAATGATTAAAAAAATAACTAAATTTAATATTCGGATTCGGATATCCGAAATATCCGAAAATTTCCAATATCACTATCCGAATCCGAAAATTCAGATATCCGAATTTTCGGATACCCAAATTTTCGGATAATTCGGATTCGGAATTTTGGATAATTCGGGTTCGGTTTCGGATTCGGATATTTTTGAACACCCCTACTCATAACCGTGAGTTCTCACGAACCCACCTTAGCCATCCTAATGATACACCCTAAACGGGAACTCGATCATCATCAAGATCATAGTGTCTTCATCCCCTACGTCTCAATTGGAGATCCTTACGGGTATGTTCTATTACTATATCTCTTAATATATTAATGATTGAATAAACATTATCAGGGCTAATGTTTAACCCATGTTAAAGATATAATCAACATGTACCTGGAGGTAAACCATTCCTGTTCAAGGCCTATATTGATTGGTTTGCAATGAAATTTTGTGAATTACATATGCAGGGAAGTTGAACCGAGGGCTCTCTGTCGTGGATAGCTACAAGTTGCTTAAAGGAGAAGAATTAAGTGAAGATGAATTTTTCTTGCATGTGCCCTTGGTTGGTGCATCGAATGGGTAATGATAACATAAATGCCCAGTTTCTTCCGTCATAGTCATGTTGCATCATATCATTAAACCTTAATTTCTTGGATATTTATGATTGCAGCTTCAAGCATACTTTCTTGTACTTGATGATATTATGGATGAGTCCCATACAACAAGAGGTCAACCCTGTTGGTTCAGATTACCCAAGGTGTGTTAACTGCAAGAAACTATATCTTACTGTTTGTGGTAGTCAATGCTGAGTCACCAGAAATTCGTTCCCAGGTTGGCATGATTGCTGTAAATGATGGAGTCGTTCTGCGTAACCATATTCCCAGAATCCTGAAGAAACATTTCCGAGGGAAGGATTATTATGTTGATTTACTGGACCTTTTCAACGAGGTGTGTTTTCATTGTGTCTATATATTTTTACAAATCTTTGATTCTGGTGATTATTCTTAATCATGTGTTTTGAGCAGGTCGAATTCCAAACAGCCTCTGGACAGATGATTGGTTTGATCACTACACTTGTTGGATAAAAAGATCTCTCAAAATATTCTCTGTCTGCGTATGTAAAATCTTAACTATCGTAAACTTTTTACACACTATTTATTTTTTATGTTGCATCTTCTCAACTACAAAATCACGTCATGTTGTCTCGCCGGATTGTTCAGTACAAAACTGCTTATTGCTCGTTTTACCTTCCAGTGAGTGCACACGCCTTTTTGGTTGTTTCTTAAACCAATGCATGTTCTACATCCAAACAACGAGTATGTTCATATTTATTATGCTGGTAATGGATTTTCCATAGAAAAGGACAGAATATACTCGGTTATATATGCTTGGAAAGAGCTTGTAATTGTTAAACCTCAACAATCATGCCAATATATCTTCTACCATTCAGCTTATCTGATTCATGATGATGAAATTTATCACATATTGAACTAATTTTAATAATTCTTTGCTTCAAGGTTGCATGTGCCCTCCTCCTTATGTTTGGAGAGAATCTTGATGATCATGTTCAAGTGAAAGAAATCCTTGTCGAAATGGGTACCTATTTTCAAGTGCAGGTAATGTGTCCAACCGCTTGAATATATATAAAAAATATTAGTTCGAACGTCGACTTAAGTGGTTGTAGGATGATTATCTTGCTTGTTTTGGTTCTCCTGAGGTGATTGGCAAGGTGAGTCCACTATTATCACTTATCTTGATCATGTCTTGTTAAAATCCTACAACTCATGCTGGATTTGTCTCGTTATAACAGATTGGAACTGATATAGAAGACTTCAAGTGTTCATGGTTGGTTGTGAAAGCATTAGAACTTGCCAATGAAGAACAAAAGAAACTTCTAAACGTAAGCATGTCGTATTAAGGAGTTCTTTGTTAGCTTGTTTTGAGCTACATATGCTAATTAACCGTAAAACCTAATTAATTATCTAGGAGAACTATGGGAGAAAGGATCCAACCAGTGTAGCAAAAGTGAAGGAACTGCACCATACTCTCAACCTTCAGGTTTCTTGTTTTTTATTTTGTTTTATTAAACGGGTCAAAAAGCTAGCCTAAAAAGAAACAGGTCCTGAGCCGATAAAGTGCATTTTAATGCATAAAATATCCTAAATCATTATATTCACAATACTAGACTATTATTTAAATAATATAAAGTTATGCAATAATGGATGACGCAACAAACATTAGTAAAAGAATTATATAAAAACAAAATTGGCTAAAAAGTGTGCCAAGCCACTCTACCGACACGGGCCGTGTCCTTTTTGACCCGAACCCATTTTGACCTGGCTCATATAACTCTAGTGTTCTGTATCATAAGTCATCATACAATTTCTGGACGATGTTCTTGGATGTCACCCGATTTTGTTGTAAATTTTGTAGGGTGGGTTTGAAGATTACGAAAATAAGAGTCACGAGAAGTTGATAAAATCGATTGAAGCTCACCCAAGCTAAGCAGTACAAGCAGTGTTAAAATCTTTCTTGGGGAAGATATATAAGAGGCAAAAATAGGTCTAGTCCCCCTAAGAGGGCATGTTGTGTATAACTGTTACGTTACTTTTTATATTATTATTATTATTAAGCTAGGGATTAGTATGTTTATTTTGGTTTAGTTAGAGGTGCTAATTGTAAGATTAAAGTTTATTTATATCATTGAAGATCATATGAATTATGAGATTTGAGATAATTTTCTTTCTTCTTTATAGTGTTCTCTGTTCTTTTAGGTTCTAACCCTATCAAGGGTATCAGAGCTTCTCCAGACGATCTTAATCGGATTCACTACCATTACCATGACGAACACCCGTAATAAAGATATAGATAAGGCTCTCAAGGATAACGACAAGGCGATTTTTGACCTCCGGGCAACCCTAGCCGCCATCATGAAACAACATGAGCAAGCGATGAAAAAACAAGAACATATAATGGTGGCAGTAGGACTGGATCCAATCGGATCGAAGTAGAAACAAGCTTCAACCGCGTCATCTACACCACCCGTGTTGCCTACACCAAATCTAGCCAAGAAAACCGAACCACAACCTCCTCCGCCGACACCTAAA
Source organism: Smallanthus sonchifolius (assembly GCA_023525975.1). NCBI lineage: Eukaryota > Viridiplantae > Streptophyta > Magnoliopsida > Asterales > Asteraceae > Smallanthus > Smallanthus sonchifolius. The sequence continues at coordinate 28,519,501 of CM042043.1, forward strand.
ATAGTCCCACAACCCGTAACATCCATCAAAGTTGCACCAAAAACTGCACAAAAATCTACGCGAGCAGCCCCTTCAACCTCCCTAAACTTGCACCTGAAACGACCGCTAACAATTACACACTTACCGTTTCCAAAAACCGCACCATCAGTGGTTCCGAACCTGTTGAAGCAAGCAACGAAACCGGTGTCCGCAAAGAAAGAATCGACACCGGTAGGCGATGCAACCGATAAACGTGAATAACATCCACTGTGAAGTCTCATTAACACATCCCCAAAACTCTTTTTTTGTTTTTCTTGTACTTTTCTGTTTAAAGCATCAGCTACAACATTATCCTTTCCTTCTTTGTAATGGATTTCACAACCATAGGCAATTAGGACTATCATCCATCTTCTTTGCCTCATGTTTAGTTCTTTCTTTTATGGTCGGTATAAACTAGGAATTTTACTCCGTAAAGACGGTGTATCCATAACTTTAAAGCAAAGATTATGACACCTAACTCTAAACCATGATTCATATAATTCTTTTCATAAGTCTTTAGATGACGTGATACATAAGCAATAATTTTATTTTGTTGCATCAACACATAACCCATACCGATGTATGAAGCATCGCAGTAAACAACAAACTCCTTTATGCCATCTGGCAAAGCCAAAATCGGTGCATTTAACTTTTGATTCAATGTTTCAAATGCTTCATTTTGATTTGGTCCCCTTCAAACTTGATAGACTTGCGTCAAAGTAGTTTATTTATAATACAATTTATATATCCATGCGTTTTATTACCAAGTAATGAATAAAATCTAAATTTTCAAACAACATTGTAACATTTACATATTTAATAATAATAATAAACTTAATTATTAATGATTATCTATACCACTATATAATACAGTAGGTTATATACCCATATATTACATGGGGTTTTTTAATAAAAAAATTAAAGTATAATAACGTGTAAAAAAATTAAAATAATGTGTAAACAAGAAATAAAAAATTTTGTTTCCTTAATTAAATAATAATTAGAATTCAAATTTTATATTATCTTTTTTAAAAAATAAAAACATTAAAATAATTAAATTTTAAAATAGGAAAAAATAGAAAAATGGTGAGAAAAATATGGTAATGACACGTGACATTTTTTTAAATCATTTTATAGAATAAGGATATTTAAATGATATTGTTGTAATTTACTCAAAAAAATTAAGACATGTAACACAATTGTTTTGCATAGTGTACAAATTAGTAATGTCTCAAATGTTTACAATTACTTTTTAACCCATGTTTATAATTAAAGCCTAAAAATTTAAGTTTTTTTTGCTAAAGTGGTGGTTATAAAAAAAGTATTTACCATATAGGTGTCATTTATATAATATTTATCAAATAGGTGTAGTTTAAAAAAATATAGATTATTGGATTTTAATAATCCCACTTTTTACTAGTTGACCAATAATAATCTTTAATAATCCCACTTTTTACTAATTGACCAATAATAATCTTAACTGAGAATATTCACCACCACTCCCTACTTTTAAACTATTTTCTTACATTTGACTCCCCGTTAAAAAAACTTAACACCGTTATTTTATATAACGTAGACATATGCAAACCGCCAGAAAGTCAAGCCAAGCTATCAGTGGTCTAGTGGTAGGTTTTGAAATTGGATCTGATGGTGTTTAACTGTTCTCGTTTTTTCGGCAAGTCGTAACAGAGACAACGGTGGTGTTTAACGAGACCGGTTAAACACCACCAGAGCCAATTTCAAACTCCCCACGAGACCACTGCTAGCTTGGCTCGACTTTCCGACGGTTTTAAGATGTCCACGTCATATAAAATCTAACGTCGTTAAGTTTTTTTAACGGGTGGTCTAATGTAAGAAAATACTTTGAAAGTAGTGACCGGTAGTAAGAATATTTTTAGTTGGGATTATTATTGACCAATTGATAAAATGTGGGATTATCAAAAAAAAGTTATGTTAAAAATATTTACTAAATGGTGTGTTTTCAACAATTTATCATACTTTTCTTTATTTTATAATTTTTTACAATCTTCTCATTAATTTTTTTTTATCCTTTTAACCAACGCATTATGCATGTTTTTTTTCCCTCTAATCCGCTAAAACCTTTTGTCGCTTTGCTGGTTATGTGCCTCTGATGGTGTGATAAAATATTTGTTTTCTGGGCATTCTTGGTCTGTAGGTGGCTATAAACCATCGGTTAACCTGATAGCTGTCAAAAAATAGACGCCTCTTGCTGCTTATTCTGGGTACCTCATCCGCTTGGTTTCGTCTACCACTGTGTCTGCAAAGTTTAGTATTTACTTTTGCGAATTACTCTAGTAATAATATGTAGTTAAAATTCCATAAGTTACCTGATTGGAGGAAGAGTTGTCGCTTTGCAGTAGTATTGCGAGTTGTGTCACCGATGGAGCCTTTTCTTCCGGCCACGTCTATTGGTGCTGGTGTTGTTTCCAACTGTTAAGACACGATTTGTGGGGAGCTCACTTGAACCAAAATTTTGCATCAATTTTATTTTTCCTATGGTTTCTAAAAGTGGGAGTGATATTTCATGCTGGGTGTCATATCCTTCATCTGCTACCATGTTATCACATTCTATGCCGAGGAGTGACACAACTGCTTCATTAAAGAGTGGCTGTTGTTGAAGCATGATAGTTTGGCTATATCACGCAGTACCTGTAGAACATTAGAACCATGATAGTTTGGCTATATTATGCTAGAAGCCGAACATTTAAATTTGTTTATTTACCATAACATTTCTTGTTTTGATAACAGCCTGGACATAGTAAACAATGATATAGTAATATTTTATAATAAGAAATTTACCAGTCGTATATTTGTCTAGGCTGCCAGGGCCGGTCAATAAACGTGTACATTTTTATTTTTAATTTTAATCATTCTTAATGATATCTTAAAGTTGGATTTATAGGATAAAAGTGACCTACCATGTTCTATTCTTCTGCCAAACTTTTCAACTCACGAATTCAACCTATACACCCACATTTTACATTAACTTCAACCATACATACAACTTTCTCTTAGGCTATAGCAACTTACCAAGAGATGAACACTCGAAGATTTATGTTATTCACTATTTTCATGCTCCTGTTCCAATCGATGAGTACACCAAGTCGACCAAGATGTTCTGTTCTTTTGGTTTTTAACCAAGTTGAAGAAGATGATCACTGCATTACTAATTCATTCTCACAAATAAGCTTATTAAACTCTTAACTTATATAAAACTTGTATAATTCATATGACTTATGAAACTGTTGAATGCATAATGGTTACTTACCAGGTAAACAAACTAAGAAATTGGTTTGATTTGCTTATGTATGAAATCAATGCGTCACTCCTAAACCTCTTTTACTTCCAGATTTTAACCTAGAAATCCACAATTCATTTAGTCTTGCATGAAGACATATCATACCTAAAAATGTTATGAATAAAAATGAATTGCGATTAAATTAAGCTTACCAAAAGATTATGGGTAAGTTTCCAGTTCCTGATTTGGTTAAAAAGTAGATGGAAATAGTATCAGTTTGTATGTACATGATAAGAATTATAGCATTGTACTTACCTTGGTTATTAGAACACCTCTGAATATTTATTTAATTTGTCCAAGACCCCATTTTCAGCACCTATTTCATACAACAATCTTTTAGTAACACCATCTCAAATTCAAAACCGTAGACTTACAATGTACATCTCTTACCAATTCCTGATTTTGAGGCATTAGATGAATTTTTTTTAATAAGCGCACAAACCTGAAAATCGATCAAAAATGCAATGTAAACACAAATTCAAACAAATGTCAGTAATTAGTAAAAAGATTCTTAAAGAAAATATAAAGGGATCATGTTACTATTATCATTATTTCCTTCTGCAACTAAATTTGGGGCTTGAGCATGCAAAAGAGCATATATCTATTTGTTCAATTAAAAACCAAATCAGTCTTGCCCACTCGTAACAGAATCTTGCACTGTCCTATATGGATGTAATTATTTCAAGTTTCAATCCATAAACAATATTGGAACGAGCTGAATTGTAGTTGCTAACCGACTTAAAATCGTTTATTCATGATGAAGAAGATTTGTAGTGAGATTTAGGAGAATGACCAACTTCTGGTGATCAAGAATGTCTTTGATGTTCCTCCACATGTCAAGAAAATCCTCAATGGTGAGGTATTCCCTTCTTAGGTTTTCGGGGATGTGGTGGAGGAGAAAAATCACAGTTTTAGCATTCAGGGTGGAGAGGAATTAGATTATGCTCTGAGATGTCGAGTGCGATGATCTCAAGTTGGAAATATATGACATTATATCTTTAATGAAGAATTCATTCTTGTTAAAAAAAACGTGCCTTTATACACAATGAGAGAACTTCGGGGTTCTCAATAAGTGGAACTGTAGGTTCTATGATCAATGTTTTCTTCCTTTAATTAATTTCTTTGCACAGGGCACTACGTATCAAAGGATAATAAAAGCAATCCAAGTTACTTATGAAAATCTGATTCTAATAATGTGAAATTAGCACATTCAAGGACCACTAAAAATTTAAACAGATAATTGCCACTTAAAGTCATAGCAATCGCCTTTGAGTGTGTGGGTAAAATAGCTAATGATTGTGATTTTCTAATTATTCAGGGTTAATCAGATTTGAAGAAGCATATAGGAATATATGTCATAAGGAATATGCTTATAGAACAAATGTGAATTTTCCTAGCTTCCCTAAACATTTTTTTCCACTTGAACCTAATGTTAGAACTCATATGAACTTATCATATAAACAATTATATTTTCATCAAATCACACTTACATCACCTACTAAATTTTCATCCTCTAGTAAAGCAAGTTCAATCAAATTTATCATCCAAGATTATCCAAAAGAAACAGGACAAAATCCAAATTTTTGGAATTACTGAGCCGGATCATACAAGCATTAATGCTCGAATCGCAGTTTCTTTGCATAATGAAACACTTTAAATGAGTTTAAAGTCATTTTAAGTTTAAAACGGGTTTTTAAAAAAAAAGGAAACGGAAATAAAATAAATATATGGTAAATGTGTGTTGACTAGTCAAAACTAGTCCTTATATTTCTGAGTGAGAATAGTTCCCTTTTAAAAAAAAAATTTGGTAATTTTCTTCTCCAAATCGTTTAATTACAGATTATCTTAATCATTTTTTTACACTATTTTCTGATTAATGCTCCATCGCCGGCCAAGTTATTCAAAAATCCAATTCAAATCGTGTATGCATGCGTACAAAGGTCTATAAACAATAGGAGATTTGTTATTGTTACCTGATTGTAGACGAAGAGCATACCATAATGTTTGCAGAAGGAATCGAATGGATCGGAGGATTGTTTCGTACATCGGGACGTAACCGGAGGTTCGTACAAAATACAAATACATAGAACACTAGCGGTGTTACTGGCTTTGGATTATTGTTCTTCGTGTTGGTGATCTACGGCGTCCTTTTGGGTCCCCTTGCAAACATGGAATTATGGTACTCGATAGCTTCCTGGTTGTGACGAAAATAACTCGCATAACCACTGTGATGGATATGTGCAGTAAAGGTTAGGCGACAATTAGGGTTTGGTGATCTATGTAATTTTGTCGCCGTTCAAGAGAAAGGGGATGAATCAGAGTAGGAGCAAGGTACTGATAACGTGATAACAAACAAAGAGAAAACAGAGAGAATGGGGAAACTGATTCTATTGATCTAATCTCAACATTCAACCATATACATTATATATACATAGACATACAAATCCTAAAGCTCATAAACATTGGGTTGGACCAAAATGTCTGCATTTATAACAATTCTATCATATTTGGTATATATTATGTAAGGAACACTTTTATCATAAATATTTTTTTCTAAACCACCACTTCAGCAAAAAATTAAGACATCTAATACAGTTTTTTTTTATGGCTCTAAATACAGTTTAAAATATTGTAAAGCTAGATGGCTCTAATAAGTTCTTCCTTGTCATTGAAAGAATATTTTCCTAGTTCACGTGTGAAATCATTTTTACTCTTAGGGGGTGTTTGGTAGAGGGAATTGAGGGGTGAGAAATGGAATTGGAAAGAATTCTCTTGTTTGTTTATGAAAGAAAGAGGTGAGAAATGGAAATAAACCATTTCCATTTCTCTGATTTTGTTTCTCTAAAAAAAGCGGAGAATTGGATTTCTAGGGTTTCATTTCTCAGCCTCACTCTCTCACGCCTCTCCCTGCTGTTCGATCTACAGCAGCAAACTCACGCCTCTCCCTGCTGTTCGATCGACTTGCAGCCTCTAATCACCCACAAATCATCTCCAATCCAAGAACCGAGTTCGTATTCGCGATCCTTGCTTCGATTCCAACGATCCTAGGTATGAAACTTTCATTTTTTCGACTTTCTTATGCTCGACCAGACCTAAACCTCGATCCAAACTCAGCTGCTGATGTCGATTGTTATCGTGGGATGTTTGTATGTTGTTGGTAATCGATTTAGATATGTTAGATTTCAATGGTTTATGTTTAATTCGACTCTTGATGAAATCTTTGGTGCCCTAGATGTCTAGGTTGGAATTGAACATTATATGGTATGAAATTGATGAGTTTGAATCATGAATTTTATGTTAGAATGATATTTAGATGCTAGGTTGAATGTTGGAACCGATAAATTGAATGTAGTAGTTTCGAGTGATACTTGTAGTTTCGAGTGACACTTGTTCACTCGAAACTTGTAGTTTCGAGTGATACTTGTTCACTCGAAACTAGTAGTTTCGATCGATAGTAGTTTCGACAGGCACTTTTTCCACTTGTAAATGTTCACTCGAAACTAGTAGTTTCGAGGAACATAGTTTCGATACCTGTGAAACTACTATAAATAGCCTAGTTAGAGAATTTCTAGGGTGTGAGTTGCGGCTGTAACCCTGAATTCTCTCTTTCAGATTTGTTCTTGAATCAATACAATTTTGGAGTTATTTGCTTTTCTTGAATTTTCTTATATTTTTGTGTAGATGGCAAGATCACCTTCCAGACAAAGAATAGTTGCCATAGGTGCATTTTATGTCATTTATGTTACGATTCGTTGGTGGATGTTGTGTACTTATCATTTGCGTCGGTCGATTGAGTCAATGACTTTACGTACAAAATATTTAATGAGTTACCATAATAGGCGTGAAAACATGGTGAGGATGGTTTATGAAAGTGATGTTACGAGTGTTGTTAACATAAGAATGAATATACATGCATTTACAACACTTTGTGATATGCTAGAAACTAGAGGGGGACTAAAGAATAGTAAAAACATGCTAGTCGATGAGCAAGTTGCTATGTTTTTACATACCCTTGCTCATAATGCAAAGAATAGGATAATAGTCAACAGATTTCATCGGTCCGGGTTTGGTTGGGATGAACAAAAATGTTGTATTATTGCCGATGATAGTGTTTGGAATGAATACGTGAAGGTATATTCTAAAAAATATATTTTTTAGATTTTAAAATTTTAGTCTAATTTATTTGTAATTGTCTTGTAGTCTCACAAAGGTGCTGTGAATTTTCGTGACAAGGCATTTCCTTTCTATGACAAATTGTGTACCATATTCGGTAAGGATAGAGCTACTGGTAGTAAAGCAGTTGACCTTGGAGAAGAAGATGTTGTTCAAGAGACGCAAAAAAGCTCACCTGTTGATATTGAAGACTTTGATTTTGTTGATGAAGTCGTTCCAAATGTTGATAGATCTGAAGGACAAACAGGAAGTGTAACAAGCAAGCGCAAAAGAGGTAGAAGCACGGATGCAGATGAGATATATCGAGAGTCTTGCAAAGATATCAAGGAAGTTTTGCTTCGATTTGGGGAGATGGTGGGTGAACAACTTAGCAAAGAAGGTATGGAGGCTCGTGAAATCTATGAAAAGGTTAGTGATGAGTTGAAAGCTTTACCAGGTATCACTACGAAAAAACGGTTCAAAGCAGCTCATTTGATTGGTAAAGATGTGGATCTAGGACGTTCTTTTCTTGCGTTGACAATAGAAGAGAAAATTGAGATGGTCGAGTTGTATACTGATGGTTCAATGGGATAGTTGTGTATGGTTGAAGTAATTTTTTTTGTTTCACCGTGGTTGTTGAAGTACCTTTTTTGGTTTCAGCATGGTTGAAGTACTTTTACTAGTAACTATGGTTGATGTTTTTTGCTTAAAAACTATGTTTTGTATGTGAATTGGTTTTATCAATGCATATTTTGGTTGGAATTTATGCATCTTTTTATATGTTTTTTTATTTTTTAATAAATATTTGTTATGAAAAAAAGACTTGTGCTAATGATAAAGTTGATATAATTCTCTGTTTATTTCCTATGTACCAAACAAGAGAAATGATTCTCAGCTATATTTCTCTACTGAAATCTCTGTACTACCAAACAGAACAGTCAATTCTCATTCTCCAGACCAATTTCCTTTCTCTGCAATTCCATTTCTCTATTCCATTTCTCTACAATTCCATTCTCTGTACCAAACACCCCCTTAGAGTGTCTTAAATTTTTGCTAAAGTGGTGGTTTAGAAATTGTCTTTGCTAAATATTTTTTTTTTTCTAAACCACCACTTTAGTAAAAAAAATTAACCAATACACTTAATTCTCTCATTTACTAACTCATACACTTAATTCTCTTATTACTAAAAAATTTAAGACATCTAACACATTTTTTTTTACATAGTGTATAAATTAGCAATGACTTAATTGTTTATAATTACCTAATAACTCATGTCTATAACTTAACCCATTATTAAATTGACACTATATTAAATTCATAAAATCAATTAAAGACGTTCAAATCTCTAAGACAACGCGCATGATATCTTTCACGTGTGGTCGTACCTCATATAAATATTTTATGAGCAACTTGCATACGTTTACAAATGAGGTGTAATTTATAAAAAAAAATTCGTTTAATTAAGCAAATATTTACACATAATTAATTTATCGGGGTCGCATATCATGCGGGTTCCCTACTAGTATTATGAGAAGATAAATGTAACTAGGATTTGAATTAAATGAATTGAAATGGTAAGTTCTCAAACTTGAAGGGGTCTAAAAGGATTTATAGTTACCTACGGTTGAGCGTGTTTGTTACCCTTTCATGAAATCATTCCACAACGTCGTTTGGCTTTCAAAATTCCAGTGGCAATATGGTAATTACATTTGTCCTTTTCATCATATGATCGTCCCAGTCATACACACCTTTTCATTCTCTCTCTTTTGAGAATTGAAATCATAGTCGAAAATGGCGGACATTGCGTACGGACGGCAAATAGCGATTAATGAAGCAAAATGGGCGAATCATTATTCGTCTGATCATCAGATACTGCTGGTAGGAGAAGGAGATTTTTCGTTTTCACTTAGTCTCGCTATGGTTTTTGGCTCGGCTCAAAACATAGTGGCTACATCGCTCGATTCTTACGGTAACAAATCATCTCTAGGGTTTCAATAATCAGCTTCATGTATATGTTTTTTATATAATTTGGTGTTGTTACTCCAGTATTTGAGGGGTTGGTTACCAAAATAATGATTATATCTCTGCATCTGTTTCTTCTTTAGTGATGAATTTTGTCTGATGGGTCTTGAAATGTCATTTTAGTAACTTTTTTAAAAATTAAACTATTTATTTGGTCACTGCACAAGTATAACTCAATCAAAATCACTCGAATTTTGCTTTAATATGGCACGCTCATAAGCCCTAAAAATGTGACCATTTGACCTCCACCGACCGAGTCAACACTACGTGAGCACCCCCACTTAAAAAAACACCAATCCTAAATCAAATGAAAGAGTGAAGAAGAACATAAAATCTCAATTCGGTCATGAGAAAGAATGGTTGAAAAAATCAAAAAGGTGTTTGTAGAGTCATGTTTACTAGTTCAAATAATCTGTTATAGGTTTCAACAGGTGTTAGCTTGTTTCATCTTTTCTGGTTTATGTTGGCTGTAATATAGCCTCGTTTGATTATCAATAAATGCATCATAGTATATGATCAATTTGATATCTACTTGAATTCCTTTAAGTGGTATCAGAGCGAATTACAGAGCGTTCATAGTGAGAAATAATTCAGAATCCTAGTGTGCCCAAATTTGATGGTGATTGATTGTGATCATTGGAGTTTAGTGACGGAGAATCTCCTTCGATCTAAAGAATATCGGCGAGTGGTAGAGGAACTAAACCTAGTGCAAATGAGCAACTGACGGCGACAAAGAGAACGAATTTGGCTGAAATGAAGCTTAAATACTTGAAGGCCAAAAATTACCTCTTCCAATCGATTAATAAGCAAATTCTGAAGACAATCACTCAAAAGGAAACCGCGAAACAAATATGGGAAGCTTTGAAAATGAAGTATCTGGTAATACACGAGTCAAACGTGCACAATTGCAACGACTCAGACACGAGTTCGAAACCCTAGAGATGAAGATAGGGGAGACAGTGACTAATTACTTTGGGAGAGTCATGGTGACTGCAAATGAGATGCGAAATTGCGAGGAAGATATGCCCGATGTGAAGATAGTTGACAAGATTCTCAGAACATTGACAGAAAACTTTAACTTTGTGGTGTGCACAATTGAGGAGTCTAAGGACCGCGATATTGTCTCTGCGGACGAGTTATAGAATTCACTATTGGTTCATGAACAAAAGCTACATCGAAAGATTCTTGAGGAACATGTAACATCCCAAAATATAAAACGACAATTATAATAACGGAATAAACGAATGAGGCATGACGGGCCGGGCCGGATGGGCCGACGGGCTTAAAGGGGCGAACATAGGAGAGCTTCCCCTATAAATAGCCTAAGTCACCCCTTTTCTCTCATTTGCCAGTTCTAGAGAGAGAAACCGTAGAGAGAGAAAGTCGGCGGATCGGCCCAAGATTGAAGAAGTGCGTTGCTCCATAGCTCGTGAGAGGAACCTCCGAATCGGAAGCTCGATACAGGTAACGATCCAACCTAGATCTGAGTTTTTGTTCGTTTTTGGGTTTTTCGGGTTTTGGACGAAAATGTGACGTTTTTACGGATGAAAATGGAAGAAAAACATAGATTTGGGTTCCTTAATGAAAATCAAACGTTTTGAATGTAAACAAGTTCGGGATCATGACGTGATCAGACCCGAAGGCGAAAGTTAGGGTTTTTGCGGAGAAGAGGGTCCTGCGTACTTATCAAGTACGCAGGAAGAGGGTCCTGCGTACTTATCAAGTACGCAAGTACGCAGGAAGAGGGTCCTGTGTACTTATCAAGTACGCAGGAAGAGGATCATACGTACTTATCAAGTACGCATGAAGCGAGGTTTGCGCACTTATTAAGTACGCAAGAGCAAGGCCCTGCGCACTTACTAAGTGCGCAGGCATCAGGCTGTTTAGGTAAAGTAAGTTTGTTCAGAAGGTTAAACCATTATAGTCGGGGGTTGGTCTGATGTGTATTTAACTAATCAATTCAGATCGGAAGTGACGTTGTGGGACCTTTGTTTAGGACAGAGGTTTTAAAGAAGTCATTACAAATTTAATCTGTCGAATGAATGGAATTGACGAATGAAGTCTGGGAATGTAATTCACAGCCTTGTGGTAGATTATGGACAGCGAGCCATAGTTGCCATAAGAACAACAGGGGCAGTGTCTTTGTGGCATGTCAATGGTTATGATGTTGTACAACTGGTATGGGAGTAACGACGGTTACTCAGGGGTTAACGTGACCCTATGGAGGTTAAATTATGATCCGACGGTGTTATGGCCACGAGCCATAGCCGTCGATGGAAGTTGTCGATTTATGGACATGAGAGCCATGGGGGCAACTAAAGGGGTATTGTCGGTTTTTGTGCAGTTAAGCCTTGGGGGCAATACAAAAGAGAATTGACGGAATGTATTGTATTGTCGGTCTTCGTGCAGTTAAGCCTTATGGGCAATACAATACTAAATGACGGAACGAATGGTATCACAGATTTAGATAGTAATGTATGACTTAAATGAATGTTAAATGTTTTAAACGAACGATCCGTTCAACGGTGTTCATGATGATGATAAATGTTTGAATGTTTTAATGATGAACGAAAGGCCCAGTTTTCTTGTACATGATGTTAAACCCTAATGAATTATCGAATGATGAACCATTTTATGTTATGTTTATGTATTAGACTATGTTACGCTTCTGCATGTTGAACAATGTTTTTAGTATGTTTTAATGAAATTTTCTGCTGCGTTAATTGATATTCAAGTTTAATAACTGTTTGTGAATGAGTAAATCCAACAAGTGAGGCCTCCCGGGTTTGGGGCCTTACAGAACAATTGTTAAAGATCGAGCATGAATCAAATGGTGGACGAGGCAGGGGACGAGGTAGGGGCTCATTCAATAGAGGCAGAGGACGAGGTGGTACCTCATTTGATAAAGCAACGGTAGAATGCTATAGATGTCGTCAAATGGGGCATTTCTCTTGGGAATGTCCTAAGGGAGAACGATTGACAACTAATTATGCAGAATTTGATTAGAATGAAGGGTTGTTGCTAATGACACACACTGATATAGAGAAGGCACCAACAGAAGGCATATGGTTTTTGGACTCGGCATGTTCCTACCACATAACACAGACAATGGAAAGGTTTGTACACCTGGATAGCTACAATCACACAGTGAGACTTGGAAATGACAAAAGGTTGGGATTCAAAGGCATAGGTGACATTCGAATTGAAGTGGGCAGCATTATTCAAGTAATTACTAATGGGTATTATGTACCTGAGTTAGCTTCCAACTTAGTAGTGTAGGGCAACTTCAAGAGAAAGATGTAACCTTTGTCATTAACAGAGGCGTATGATTGTATGTAAGGTCTATCATCTTGAAAGGGGCCTTATTATCACCTCTACTTTAACAAGAAGTAGAATGTTCACCATACATGGGTCAATGAAGCCGCTTCTAAAGTACTGATTACAAGTCAGGGAAGAAGGAAATCGGTTATGGCAAAGGCGGTTTGCTCATGTTAATCACAAATCTCTTAGAACTATGCAGTATCAACAGATGGTTAAAGTATTACCTAAGGCAACAGATAAATCCAGAGTGTGTGAGACGTGCAATGTCGGGAAACAACAAAGAGAATTAATTCCAATGCAAAGTTAGTGGCGAGCTACCAAAAAGTTGCCTGATCCACACAGATATGTATGGTCCTATTACTCTGCCTCCTAAAGTGGTAAAAGTTATATTTGTTTTTATCGATAATTACACTCGAAAACATGGGTTTATTTTCTATCACATAAAGGGGAATGTTTTGAGTCCTTTCAACGGTTTAAAGTGTTGGTAGAAACTGAAGTAGGAGTTAAGATTAAAAGTCTAAGAAGTGATAGGGGAGGAGAGTTTACATCAAGCTTATCTAATGAGTTTCATGAACTAAATGGCATTAATAGACACTTGACAACAACATACACTCTATTGCAAAACGGAGTGGCTAAACGTCGAAATCAAACTATCATGAATATGGTTCGATGTCTTTTATTTGAGAAAGAAATGCCAGAAGCTGCAAAATGGGCTTATCATGTGTTAAATAGATGTATGAGTTGTAGCTTAGATAATAAAGTGACTGAAGAATATTGGACGGGGAACAAACCGAATGTCTATTATTTTTGAGTTTTTGGTTGTATTGGATATGTTCACATACCTAAACAACCGAGAACTAAACCGGATGCTAGGAGCCACAAGTGTGTTCTTCTTGGCATTAGCATTGAATCAAAGGCATATCGTTTTTATTCGATCCAATTCAAAAGAAGATTGTGGTGAGTGGAGATGTAGTCTTTAATGAATATGACAGATGGAATTGGAGCAAACAGGAAACCGGTTGTGAAGATTAGGTCATTCATGAAGAAGAAAGCGACAATGTACTAGGAGAAGAGAACTCACCTTTAGTAGATCAGAACCAAGCAGCAACTCAGACTCCAAGTTCAACTTCCACTGAATGGACAGAACCAAGGCAATCCAATCCCCCAATTTAGGTATGAATTATGTTCATAATGCAGGGTAAAATTCGATCAATCCAGAAAATCAAGTCGAAGATACCACCTCAGTCTCCCAGTCCCTGAAGAGTCAACACAGGTAGAACCATCGACAAGGGTTCGAAAACCACTTGAGTGGATGCAACATTATCATAGTGTGCAGGCTTGTTTGATGAAGATCCATTTGAGGATGAAATAGGGTTTGCCATGTATAGTTCTTTGGAGGATCCAACAACATATGAACTTGGTTTTAAAAAGCGCGTCTGAGGCGCGCCTAGGCGCAAGGCCCTTCGCTTTTGTGTACATAAGGCGCAAGCTATACGAAAAGCGCACAAAAGGCGCACCAAAAGCGTAGGTGAGGCGCACACCTCATGTACAAAAAGCACAAATATGCATTAGGATGTTGTACAACAGGCTTTTTAGGTTGTACATCTAGGTAATTCATATATTAAATCATATATAAAGGTGATTTATAGTATCTAGCGCTTCACGTATGAAAAGTAGTGCACTTTGTGCCTCGGTTTTAGACTTGCGTTTCTCGCTTTATAAAACCAAGCATACAAAGAGGCGTGAAAAGAAGAGAAATGGATCAATGCAATGAAGTGTGAAATCAAGGCAATTGAGCAAATTTGTGCCTAGGAATTAGTTGATGAACCAATTGAAACGAAACCACATGGTGTTAAATGGATTTTTCAAGACAAAGTTTAATGAAGACGGGAAGGTTGACAAATACAAGGCACATTTGGTTGTGAAGGGGTACGCACAAAGGAAAGGAATTGACTACAACATCGTTTTTGCTTCTGTAGCGCGATGGGATACCATCCGAACTTTACATGCTGTGGCGGCGCAAAGAAATTGGATTGTGTTCACATTAGATGTGAAGAGTGCGTTCTTGCACGGGGAGCTCAAAGAGGTGGTATATGTTGAACAATCACAAGGATTTGTTAAGAGAGGTGAAGAGTCCAAAGTATACAACTTGAAGCGAGCTTTGTTTAATCGAATAGAAGGGTATTTCAAACGGGAGGGGTTCATGAAAAGTCGATATGATCATACTTTGTTTATCAAGAAAGTGTGGAACAAGATGATTATTGCAAGTTTGTTTGTGGATGATCTAATTTATGTAGGAAATGATTTGATTGTTGTGTGATAGTTTCAAGAGATCTATGCAACAAGAATTTGAGATGATGGATTTAGGGCAAATGAGGTTCTTTCTTGGTGTAAAAGTGCAACAAAAGTCTACTGGAATTTACCTATGCCAAAAGCAATATGCTAAAAAGGTGTTGGAGAGGTTTGGCATGTGGCGAAGTAACCCAGTCAAGAACCCTATTGTGTCGGGCACGGTTCTGACGAGAGCTGGAGTAGGAAAAAGAAGTCAATGCTACAACATACAAACGATTAGTTGGTGGCTTAATGTATTTAACGGTGACTCAACCGGATATAATGTACGTGGTAAGTTTGACTTCTCGGTTTATGGCTAATCCAAAGAAAGAGCATATGTTGATTGCAAAGCGAGTGTTGAGATATTTGAAAGGGATAGGGCTGATGTATGAACGATAATCCAAAGTGAAACTGCAAGCTTTTACCGATAGTGATTATGCACGGGATGTAGAGGACCGGCGATGCACATCTAGATATGCTTTCTTGTTCAGTAAAGCTGCAATCTGCTGGAGCTCTAGAAAGCAAGAAACTGTGACCTTATCATCAACCGAGGCGGAGTATGTGGCTGCTACAGCCTGTGCGTGTCATTGTGTGTGGATCAAAGGATTGTTAGAAGAATTTGAAGAAAGCATGAGTGGAGCCATAGAGATTCTTTGTGATAATAGCTCGACAATCAAGTTATCAAGAAACCTAGTGATGCATAGGAGAACCAATTAATGTGAGATTTTATTATCTTAGGGATCTCATGAGCTAAGAGATAGTGAAACTTGAACACTGCAGAACCGAAGATCAAGTTGTTGATATTATGACTAAACCGGTGAAGCTTGACACATTTATTCAACTGGATATGTGTTCTTGTTCAGTAAGCCTTTTCTGGTTTACGTTGGCTGTAATTGAAGGCTTTATATAGCCTCGTTTGATTACCAATAAAAGCATCGCAGTATATGATCAATTTGATATCTGCTTGAATTCCTTCATGAAAAACCCCATTGTAGATGATATAATTGGGTCCTTAACCCACCATGTTTCTATCGGGTTAAGCTTTATTTGTATTCGTATTGAAATGGTCTTGTTCAAATGGCTATTTAAGTAAAAATAATATCTGTCAAAATGCTGTTTTCTTTGATTTTCCTCAAAAATATTTTCAACACTCTTTTACAATTTGTAATAGTTTTGAAGGAGTCATGTCATCATCATATTTTTTTAATTTAAGTTGGTTCTGTGATTTGGGCATATTATCAATAATTTCATTTTATTAGACCTTGTGATCAAGAAATACAAGAGAGCAAAAACAAACCTGGAAATGTTATATGGTTATGGAGCTCAGTTGTTACATGGAGTCGATGCAACGAGAATGAAGCATTACACTGATCTTCAAATGCGCAAGTTTGATCGCGTTATTTATAATTTTCCACACGCTGGTTTTTTGGGGAAAGAAGACAATCAACAAGTCATCAAGTAAGCTCCTTTTTACATGAATTTGTGCTGGTAAACTATCATATTCATCCATCATTTTTTGCTTCTAGGAAGCACAGGAGTCTGGTTAGCGGTTTCTTTGAAAATGCAAGTCGTATGTTGCGTCCAGGCGGTGAAATTCATGTATCCCACAAGACTACAGGCCCCTTCAAAACATGGAATATCGAAGATCTTGCTTGGAAAAGCTCCTTAGCCTTGCTCGAATGTGTTGAGTTCAACATAGCAGATTACCCTGGTTATAACAACAAAAGAGGTGATGGTTCGAGACCTGACCAGCCGTTTCATCTAGGAAAGTGCGCTACTTTCAAATTCGTGTTATCCAAGAAATCAAACAATCGTCAACAAACTCCTGGGAATTGGGTGTTGAACAACAACCGCACCTGCTTTTGGATTTTCAGGGAGTATCTTGATCACGCGGTTTCAACGTTTGGGAAAGCTGATGATCTTTTCTATTCTGTTCCAATTATGTTGGGATTCGGGTTTGAAAGATGCAAGACGGTAAATCATGTAAATCCCTTGCATGATTACGTAAATCTTGTGAAAGAGCTTCGAAACATGAGTAACCGAAGGATTTCGTATTTGGAAAACTTTTTGAGGGAAATCGATCACCCCTAGAAAAGGTTAGTCAAAACTCAAGAATGTCTAACTTGTTTTGAGTCGTTATTAACATAACGTACCCCTAAATTTTCATCATACCCCCCTAAAAACATCAGGTTTTGTTTTCTTTTAGTGTGAAAAGTGAGGAGGGTGGGATATTTTAGCACAACACTTGCAAATATTTACTTGAGTTTCCATGGGGTTTGTAAAATATTGTGGTTAGAAAGAATGTTTTCGAAATGTTTGTTGGGAACAGTTTCGAATCTTGTGGAACGTGATTGTTATGTTTTTATTTTTATCTACGTTTCGATATAAGTTTCGTCCAAAATGGAGTTACGCATTATAGTGTACAAATTATCAACGTCGTTATAATTTTTTTTTAAACGTTTTGCTAGCGTTTATAAACTTTTTACGGTTAACTTTTTTAACAGCTTTGTTACGGTTACGTTTTTTCCATTAATTTTTGGTAATGTTACACTACTATTTCGCCGCAACGTGCGGGTTTGCGTAAAAGTTTTGTTTTATGTTTATTTATAATATTTTTAGTATTATCAAAACTCTATTAAATGTTTTGTTGTTTTTTTGAATTGTGTGTTTTAACTTGCCGTTACGTGCGAGTTAACGAGACACAGCACGTGTGGCTCTTCAAATACTTTGATTTATTTAACAGTTTAGCTTTGTCACGGTTACGTTTTTTTCATTAGTTTTTTGTAATGTTACTACAATTTCGCCGCAACGCGTGGTTTTGCGTAAAAGTTTTGTTTTATGTTTATTTATAATATTTTTAGTATTATCAAAACTCTATTAAATGTTTTGTTGTTTTTTGAATTGCGTGTTTTAACTTGCCGTTACGTGCGAGTTAACGAGACACAACACGTGTGGCTCTTCAAGTACTTTGATTTATTTAACAGTTTAGCTTTCCTATTTTATTTATAAAGTTTGGAACCATTTAACGTTCATTGTTTAAAATGCCGTGGAAAGTGGTTGCGACAACGCGCCAGGGTTTTTTTTTCTAGTTAGAGTCAATTAGACGAATGGTCCCTGTTGTATGCTCATATTGCAAGTTTGGCCTCTTTGAAAAACAATATTGTTGGTCCAACTGTTTACCAAAACGTAACACGAGTGGTCCTTGTAATGGATGAC
The DNA here is from genome assembly GCA_023525975.1 of Smallanthus sonchifolius. Lineage (NCBI taxonomy): Eukaryota > Viridiplantae > Streptophyta > Magnoliopsida > Asterales > Asteraceae > Smallanthus > Smallanthus sonchifolius. The sequence goes on from CM042043.1 coordinate 28,537,880, forward strand.
TTTTAAATTTTTATGTTAAATGGGTGTAAAATGACTATTATATCCTTATATTAAAAAAATTAAAATAAAATACCCACTTACAAAGGACCAAACATCGCCACCAGCCAATCCCATTGCCTTAACCCCTCTGTCTACCAACAACGGACGACCACTTGACCACCGGTGACGCAACTACCACCAGCCACCCAATAGTCGTCAATACCCAATCTCTCTCTCTCCCTCCCCCCTCCCTCCCCCTCTATCTATCCCTCTATCTATCCATCTATCTATCCATCTATCCCTCAATCTATCTATCCCTCTATCTATCTATCTATCTATCTATCCCTCTGTTTATCTATCCACCGGTGACGCAACCCCATCCATCCGCCCGCCCGCCCACATCCACCCATCCACCCATCCATCCATCCATCCATCCATCATCTATCCATCCACCATCCATCATCCACCCATCCACCATCCATCATCCAACCATCCATCATCCACCCACCTACCATCCACCCATCCATCCACCCATCCACCCACCCATCCACGCACCCGTCCATCCATCCATCCACATAATTAAGCGAAAATCGAGAAAACCACTAAAAAACCAATTTTAACTAATAATATAATAGTATTTATTTTTTATTTTATTTTATTTTTTATTTTTTTATAAGAGTATCAATGTAATATTACACATTTTTACCAAAACATCATTTAAATATTGGCTTACGTATACGTAAATAGAAAACAAAAAAATTGTTGTTACGTATACGTAACCCATAGTATTACACATTGTTTTAGTGGTTTTCTCGGTTTTCGCCTAACTTGTGGTTTTCTCGGTTTTCGCCTAACTTTGTGGTTTTCTCTTGATCCTTCCCCTACACACACACACACATATATATATATATATATACCTTTTTTCTTGTTTCCAGATCTTTGTTTTTATACAGTTTACACAGAGTTTACAATAACAAAATCTTGAACATGATTTTAAAAGAAACTAAAAACACAAATGAACAAAAAAATCTAAATCCAAAAAACTCAAATATCTTTACAAATAAAAAAAAGTATACAGAAAGCAGAAGAAAAAATATTACATCCAAATACAAAAAGTCAAATACACATGGGTAAACTCTTTTACACTTCTGTAAAAGTCAAAACCTATTGTAAATCAAACCAAAATATATTTATACAAATCAAATACTCATGACGAAATTAATTTACCGCTTATATTAGCAACAATCTGTCTGATATATTATCAAAGTCAGCTTGATGATATCGTTTCTTGTTTTTGAACATTTTTCTTTCTTTGTTTTTGAACATTTTTCTTTCTTGTCTCAAGGGTTTCCACGTTATCCTTTTTCCTTCCATATGAAATCTGGAAATTCCAACATAAGTTATTATTTGAATGTAAATTATATGTTATTTATAATTACACTATGTAAAATCAAACACACATGGGTAAAAACTCTTTTACACATGTGTAAATTCCGTTTACATGTGTGTAACTTCAGTTTACACATGTGAAAATGAATCTAATACATAGGTGTAAATTCCGTTTGCACATGTATAAATTCGGTTAGGGAAAGTAGACGGAACCTGCCTCTGCCTTCAATTCTCTAGTCCCTTGTATATTCATTGCAGTGATGTAAAAAAGAAAAGATGAATTAATGATAAAATCAAAAGAAAAGATGAAGGGAAAGAAAATATTTAAATTATTTGTCAATATAGATTTGCCATATATTTAACCATATAAAGTATAAATCATCACACAGTCATAATTCCCAAAAAAAAAAAATATTTGCTTGCTTAAATCAAACTTGAAACTTCACATGGTACAATAACGCACAATAATAAATAAAGATACCATTCAACAAATATAGCCATAAATTTAAAACTAATATCATTTCACAAATATAAGCATATAATAGATAAAAATAAAACATTCCAAAAATATAATAATAAATTTAATAGACCTGGCGAGTAAAATATCTAATTAATAATAAAACTCTAACAATCCACAAAAGTCATCAACATCAATGTTATTGTTCATAACCTTGAAAGAGACTTGAAAAAAGAAAATTACAATATATCTATTATATATTAACCGTAGTCTGTAGACTTTCAAACTTGAAACAGATCCACCACATTGTTACACCCATACACAAATTGTGAGCAACGAATGAACCTAGATCTTCGATTTCTGAAGCAAAAGCTTAAAAATAAACATAAATCAGGGAAGTATGGAATATAAAATACCTACAAGTCGGAGTGAAGGCACCAGGGACACCAAAGAGAACGGTTCAAGTCGGATCATTAATCATTAAAGAAGTCAAACCAGTTTTTTTTTATTTTTATTTTTTTACTCTAAGTTTTGCCCATTATTATTTGGTTTTTTTATTTTATATTTTACTCTAAATTTTGTATATAAACTTAATATATTTTTTTTTAAAATTTAAGTTAACTATTATTTTTTTTTTAAATTTAAGTTGACTATTTTTAAAAAAAATTTGTATGTAAATCTCAAAAGAAAATTAATAACAACAATAAAAATTTCACTAACAAATAATAAAATAAATAAGTTTTAAAATAAGAAAATAAACAATCGAATTTTATTTAATTTTTCTTCTCTAAAATTTTGAAAATCTAAAGTACCTTTTAATTTATTTTCAAAAGAATATTAAAAGTAAAAGATAATAGATTCTGTAAAAACTAAGAAAAGGGATTATATAAAATGAGAAATGTATTTATTTTCAAAATTATAGTTATAAAAAAAACTGACTTCTCTTTTATGTATGTGATAATGTTTTTTTAATAATTTTTAAAAATGCTTCCTAATTAGTTTAAATGTTTTTTTAATCAATAACCTTGTATATTCTATTTGAAAAAAAAGGTTTATAAAATAAAAAGTTTTTAGTAAAACCGTTCTTTTTAATTAGGAGGAAATTCACCCAACATTTATTATATAAAATACATGAGATTTATTATTAAACTTATTAAATAATGTATCGTCAAAATATGAAGATTTTTATTACTTTTTAGTGAAATGACTTTTTATAAACTTATTAAATAATGTATCTTGAAAATTCATTTAAACTAGTTTTTTTTTATAAAACATATCTCCAAAACACGTAATGCCCACTTTATTTCTTTTATACACTTTTATATGTCTCGCTCAAATTTTCTTTTTAAAATATTGTTATTATAAATTTCTCCTACTGTCTATGCTATTATAAAATCAACAAAGTAATATAAACATGTCATACTTTCTTTTAATCCCGGCATGCAAATGATGCCTAACTTAGGCTGATTCATCTGAGTTTTACCCACGTCGATCCAGAGTTCGAGCTTCGGCTATCCCTCAAGCCCGAAAGGGGCCGTATTGGGTGAGATTTGTCATTGGATGCTCTCCAACTCTAACGCCAAGTGGGCCCGGTTAAGACAACATATTGGTCAGAGTTAGACGAGGCTCTCCCATGTGACGGGAGGATGCGACATGACAACATTCAATTTTCACCGTTCAAAAAAAAGGTGTTGTATTAAATTCATATCCCTTGATTTAAGAACACAGCGATAAATACAAACATTATGTTGTGTTCCCGAGTCTCATTTAAGGAGAGAAAAGAAGGGAAAAAAAAAGAAGGGTGGAAGGAAACCTTGTTCCAGAGTTTTTTTTAGAGAGAGAAAAGAAAAGAAATGAAGGGAAGCATGTTTCATAGATTTTTTTAAAAAGAAAAATAGAAGAAAAACTAGGATTATTTTTATCCTTTTAAAATGAAAAGATTTAAAGAGAAAAAAAAAAGGAAAATAAGGGTAGAGAAGGAAAAAGAAAAGAATCCCTTCTTTTCTCTCTTTATTAAACTCTAGAACAAAGCTCTAGTCAAATGGGAGCTTTGAAAAGAGGGAGATCAAAAAGAAAATCTGGCCCAAATCCATACAAAGTCAAAATCAAGTGGTGTGGCTAATGTCAACATCTTTCATTTTGCTTTTAAATCCCCATGGCCCTGTTTGCATCGTTTACAATTACAAGCCGCTCATTCAACGGGTACTCTTTCGAGATTCTAAATCATTAAAGTCTCTCATGTGCCATTTCTATTTTGCTTTTTAATTTTTATGTCATTCAGATTTGGGTGGGATTTGATCCAATTTTAGGAAGTAGGGATGCGCTTAATTTGTCAAATTGGGAATTGCTTAACCTAGTCCAATGGATTTCATGAATTGGGTATTGTTAATTTTGATCATATTTAGTGTCAAAACCCTAAGCCAAACATGCCATCCAGATGATCTTTCAGCGCTAAAGGAAATTGCTGCAGGCTTCACAAATGGGTCTGGTCTTTCATCTTGGTCCAGTGATTCCATTTGCTGTCACTGGCATGGTGTTGTTTGTGAAAATGATGTCAAAAATGTCACAAGAGTCACCATCTTGAACTTATCTGAAGAGGGTCTAAAGGGTGTGATTTCACATTCTGCATCTCGTTTACGGAATTTGGGATTGATTGATCTTTCCCTCAACCAACTGGAAGGGGAATTGCCCAAAAATCTTTCCAGTTTGAAGAATCTTGAAGTGGTTAATGTGTCAAGCAATTTGTTATCAGGGAATTTGTTTGGTTTTGGGGGATTCCCAAATCTTGTTGCATTTTACTTGAGCAATAATTCATTCTCCGGTGAATTTGAACCAAAAATTTGCAATTTGTCTAACAACCTTTGGTTTCTTGATATTTCAATGAATCATTTCACTGGGAGTCTTGAAGGTTTAAAGAACTGTGCAAGTCTCTTCAAGAACTCCATGTGGATTCCAATTCATTTGCAGGCGGTATCCCGGAGTTTATGTACTCGTTTTCATCCCTGAAACGAGTATCGCTTTCCTCCAACAGCTTTTACGGCGAGCTCAGCGCGAATCTCAGTAAGCTTTCCAATCTTGAATCATTAATGTTATTCGGTAACCGGTTTGTGGGCTCACTTCCTAATGTGTTCAATACCTTAACACATTTAGAACAACTAAATGCACATTCAAATTCATTTTCAGGGCCATTGCCTACCACCATAGAAGCATGTTCTAAGTTAAGAATACTCGATCTTCGTAACAATTCATTTTTGGGTGTTTTAAGTATAGATTTTTCCAGAATGCCTAATTTATACACCCTTGATCTTGGTAGTAATCGTTTTAGGGGATTATTACCAAACTCACTTTCTAATTGTCTTGAATTGAGAATCTTGAACCTTGCCATGAACAAATTGTATGGAGAGATTCCTGTTCATGAATCTTTCAAATCTTTCGTTTCTATCATTTTCAAACAACAGGTTCACCAATTTACCGTTAGCATTATCTGTTCTACAAAACTGCAAGAATCTAACCACTCTTATATTGACTAAAAACTTCCACGGGGAAGAAATTCCCGTTATTGTAAACGGGTTTGAGAGGTTAATGGTTCTTGCAATTGCAAACTGTGGGCTTAAAGGTCAAATCCCACATTGGTTAACCGATTGTCCGAAGCTAGAAGTGCTTGATATATCTTGGAATCACTTAAACGGGGTCATCCCGTCTTGGATTGGCCAAATGGAGAGGTTGTTTTACTTGGATTTCTCCAATAATTCACTTACGGGTCAACTCCCAAAAAGTTTGACTGATCTGAGGAGTTTGGTTTCTTTAAATATAAGTTCTTCGATTCTTGGATCGACTACTGGAATCCCATTGTATGTTAAGAGAAATCAAAGTGGTAGAGGTCTTCAGTACAATCCAGTTGCAAGCTTTCCTCCATCAATTTACCTCAGCAACAACAAGCTGAACGGTACAATTTTGCCAGAAATCGGGAAATTAAAGCAGCTTCATGTACTTGATTTGAGCAAGAACAACTTGAGTGGAACGATCCCAGACACGATATCTGAAATGGGCAATTTGGAAGTTTTAGATTTGTCATCAAATAATCTTTCTGGATTGATCCCGGTTTCCTTAACTAAGCTCACATTTCTTTCAATGTTTTCTGTAGCTAATAATCACTTGGAAGGTGCAATACCTACAGGAACTCACCCGAGCTCGAGTTTTGAAGGGAATCCCGGACTTTGTGGGGAATCACTTCCTCCTTGCGGGGTGAAAACGATTCCGTCACTTCATTCTGCTTCCCATCGGAAATTGGGGAGAAACAGAATATTTGGAATCACACTTGGTATCAGAGCTGGACTTGCAATCCTGTTAGCATGCATTGTTATTAAAATATTGAGAAAAAGGCAACGGGATTCACTCAGGGAATCAGAAGATGAAAGTAACAGCATGATGGACGGGTTATCAGGTGGGTTTAACCGGTCAAAGGCCGTTTTTTTCCTCACTTGTGGCTGCAGGGATCTCATGGTTTCAAACATAGTTGAAGCAACCAATAATTTCAGTGAATCTAACATAATCAGTTGCGGCGGGTTCAGGCTCTTTACAAAGCTAATATTCCAAATGGGTCAAAAGCAGCAATCAAGAGACTTTCAGGTGATTGTGGTCAAATGGAACGCGAGTTTCATGCTGAAGTTGAAGCCCTATCAAGAGCCCAACACAAGAATCTTGTTTCCCTTAAAGGGTATTGTAAATACGGGTCAGATTAGCTACTAATCTATTCCTACATGGAAAACAGTAGTTTGGATTACTGGTTACACGAACGGGTTGATGAAGAACCACCGCTAAAATGGCGTACGAGGTTAGAGATAGCACAAGGAGCTGCATGCGGGCTAGCATATCTACACAACGAGCCCAAAATAATCCACCGTGACATCAAAACAAGCAACATATTACTGGATGAAAGATTCAATGCCCATTTAGCTGATTTCGGTCTCTCGAGATTACCGTGCCCGTATGACACCCATGTGACAACCGACTTGTTAGGCACATTGGGCTACATACCACCTGAGTACGCTCAAACATTGACTGCAACTTATAAAGGGGATGTCTATAGTTTTGGTGTTGTTCTTCTTGAACTGATTACAGCTAGAAGGGCCGTTGAAGTCGGAAAGGGGAAGAATTGCAGGAATTTGGTTTCCTGGGTGTTTGAGATGAAAGTTGAAGGGAGATATGGGGAGATATTTGATTTCTTGATATGGGATAAGAGTTATGAGAACGAAATGTTGCAAGTTTTGAGCATAGCCTGCAAGTGTTTGGATAAAGATCCGAGAAGACGACCGACCATTGACCATATTGTTTTGTGGCTCGATGAGGTTGTGGAGCTAGGGTCGTAAATGTAGCCGGTGATTGTTGAATAGTGGTTTAATTGTACAAGGGTTTAATGTAAGTTATTAAGTTTATTATATAGTGTTTTATTGTTATGTAAAAGGTGTTCTTGTTTTGTATGTACCATTGTCACCTTTGTGTAAAAAGCATCTTTTAAGCCTCGACTCTGTTTTATTCTTTTACATTGACGTGTTCATAAACGTTGCAACTGATTCATCCATCTAAACCGAAGCATATTAGCGAGTTCATTGGTCAAATATTTATACGAGTTGATTCACAGTTCAGTTTTAGTGGCCAAATGGTTTAAGCGGCGGAACTTGAAAACGATCGTGTAATCTGTACTTTTCTCTTTTTCATATTTAGGATATGTTGTTAGAGGGAGGATCAAATAAAAAGTGAGTTTTGCCTAAGTAGCCTAAAAAGGATTTTTAAAAAGTCGATGTCGGGCTCACACGAACTTCGATTGACCCCATTCCAGCGGCATCGGAACCCGCTCGTCGAGCTTCGCTATTTTAGTCTTTAGAGTTTAGTTTTTAGGGTTTATCGTTTGGGTTTTATCATTTAGGGTTTAGCGTTTGGGTTTAGCGTTTGGGTTTTATCATTTAGGGTTTAGGTTTATGGGTTTAGCTTTTAGGATTTAGTTTTTCAGGTTTAGTTTTGGAGTTTAGCTTTAAGTTTTAGCGTTTTTAGCTTTTAGATTTACCTTTTAGGGTTTAGCTTTTAGGTTTTTAGCTTTAAAGTTTAGTGTTAAGGTTTATGGTTTAGGGATTTATGGTTTAGAGATTTATGTTAAGGTTTAAGGTTTATGGTTTAGGGATTTGTGTTACTAGGGATCGCACTTGCCACGGAAGAGCTAAGTTGATGTTGACCAAAGTTACCGGTAGCAACTTACTACCGAAACAACTTCTAATGGCATTTTAATGAGGTAATGAAACAATATTCCATTGTTGGCGCCACTTGCTACAAAGGGTCTGCCGCTTGGACCCTGCTCGTGATTAATAAGAGTAGTATTAAACAAGTGTGCATATCATTTCATCTAACTTATATCAATATTTATTATTTATTCTCTATAATTTTACACTAAATAGTAAAATTACCAATGAGAGTAGATCTCAAACATATATGTTTGCATCTAGGATTGTAGAACCTAAATCTCAATTTGTTTAAGATTAAGATTAATAATAATATATCTATTGTGACAGTCCTAAGTTATTCTTTTGTGTTTATGTATCCGACACACACGAGAAGATTTTATTGATTGAAATATTCCTATTTGATGAGCTATCGGATCTGACCAAATTCTGGGAGGATAAATTACTGTGGAAAGACTGGTTTTCCAATCTAGACACTTGGATTGGGCAGGTCGTAGCCTATGAACGAATAGCCTGGTTAAAAATATATGGGGTCCCCCTGCATCTGATGAAGAAAACTGTTTTTAATAGTGTCGGGGAGCTATTTGGTAAAGTGATTCAACCATCTAAACTAGACGGGGATGAACGTAATCTTTCTTATGACTGCATCGGGGTCCTCATTGGGGATGGGCGAAGGATTTCTGAAGAAATCACCTTAAAATGGCAGGACAGGGCATTCAAGATCTGGATCCAAGAAGTGCCGGGGGAATGGGTACCAGACTGCTTAGATAAAATTGAAAGCTCTTCGCCGGTCGCGGGGGACTCATCGGAACCTGACCGGAATGGCATCTATGTTCAGGAGGATGGAGATGAAGGGTCGCCGGCTAACCGTTTCCAGAAGGATGATGAAGGGTCGCCACCTATCTTGAAGGTTGCCTTGGAAGTTCCACCGAGCAGTATTGGAAGTATGGGGGCAATAAAGGAAAACATTAAAGTTAATTAAAAAACATCAAAGGGAATTTATTGGTTTAAGTCAAAACCAAAGGGGAATCAATCGGATTACGTGGCCAACTCTATTTTGGAAGAGAGCTAGGACACAAGAATCTTTTGGGCTTGATGATATCATGGACTCTCAGTCCAGTATAAATAATAAATGGAACAACAATATAAATGATTCATTGACTACTCTCAGTCCTCATGATATACATGAGGAAGCTTCACTTACCAATAATAAAATTATTGGCCCAAGTTATAATCAATGGAACAACAATATAAATGATTCATTGACTACCCCAGAATATACCGACACCGTTGTTTTAGCGTCGTCTCTGGCAGAAGGAGTTGGTGGTGAGTCGGGGAATGGGCTTAACGCTACCGTTGATCAAGAAATTATTGACACGATTGCAGTAGGGAACTTGGTTGGTGTGGATCTTCGGAATTTTAACTCTGAAATAAGAGATGCAATAATGGGGGAAGGTTTTACAGCAGATCAATGAATTTCATCTCAATTAATATCAGGGGAATCGGGGATGATTCAAAGGCAATATGGATTAGAGACTTAAAAAACACTCATGGGATTTCTTTTGTGGCTATTCAGGAAACACAATTTTCTGATCTAAGTGGGTTCAACATATCCAAGTTCTGGGGCAACTCATCATTCAAATCAGACCATGTCAATGCTACCGGGAGGTCTGGGGGAATTTTAAGCATTTGAGACCCTAATCTTTTCAAATGGCAGAGCTCGATTAAGCATCAAAATTTTCTATTTCTCAGGGGTTCTATCAAAGGTCAGACTTCGAATATAAATATTATTAATGTTTATACACCGCAGGATGTTGCTGGAAAGGCTTCTCTATGGGCCCAAATTTTGGACCTCAAAAACACGTATGACAGTTTGTGGATCACACTTGGAGATTTCAATGCTGTTAGGTTCCCGAATGAAAGAAGGAACTCGTCTTTCAACCCGACTTGCACCAGGTATTTTAATGAATTTATTTTTAATGCTAATTTTGAAGAGTATGCCATGAAAGGCAGAAAACTTACATACTCTTCAGAGGACGGGGTAAAACTTAGCAAAATTGATCGTGTTCTTGTCTGTCATGAGTTTATTAATGCTTGGCCAGATGCTTGTTTCATGGCTATGCCTAGGTTTTTATCGGATCATTGTCCTCTAGTTCTTATAACAAATCATTTAAATTTTGGTCCCAAGCCGTTCAGGGTTTTCAACTCTTGGATGGATTGCCCGGATTTTGAATCTATTATTCATATGGCAAATAATTTTTATGTTTTTATTGGATCTCCCGAGAAATATCTGGCTGGGAAACTAAAGTATATCAGGGAAGAAATAAAAAATGGGCTAAACTAAACAAACTCAAAGAAGAAGAGCTTTCAGAAACATTGAACAAGGAATTGGAAGATCTTGACATATTATGGAAGAAAGAAGTTTGACAGATGAAGAATCACGGGTTAGGGCAGAATGCAAAAAGAATCTTTTGGAAATAGAATCGAATAAGGTTAGAGATTTAAAACAACTATCCAGGATTAGATGGGCCACAAACGGTCACGACAATTCGGCCTTTTTTTCATGTTATAATTAAAAGTAAAGCTTCAGAAACTCAATCCCCGGGCTAAATATAGATGATGTTTGGTGCACTAATCCAAAGAAAATTAAGTCATTCAGACGGTTTATAAAAATAACTACTAAACCTAACCTAGACTCCTAAGTAATAAATGGAAAACCTATGAACTAAACTGCACTGACAGGCAAGTGTACCTATCGAGTGTAGCACAGCTTAATGGTAAACCGGATTATCGAACCCTAGAGACACTACGAAACAATACTATACTTTGACTCGGACTAAAGATTGACTTGGTTTGGGGGGGGGTTTACTACACTAAAGATTATCTCTAATAATGCAGAAAACTAAGAACGAATCAAGCTATCAAAAGAATAATTAAAGGAGGATATCAGGAATAAGAAGAACACTACCTAGGTCGGAATTCTACTTGTAAAGAACAGTTTCTACCGGTTCTGGAACTATGATGGATCTGGGTTTCTAATGAAACAACTCTAGACAACCTAGTGAACCCCTAATCACTCTCAGGGTGTCACCAACTAAGAAACCTACAGATTTAATAACTCACCAGATTATTGGATCACCTCTCGGGTATTTCCAACGATGATAAAGTACCCTAATGAACGGATTACCTCTCAGTCTCACCGCCCACAATATATTCAAGGAATGCATGGGGTAATCCTAGAATAACAACTATGATTCAGAATAGCAACAGATCACTAGACACCTAAACCAACTTCCTCTCAGACAGTTGACACTCGGATTCCTAATGACGAAGACTAATTGACTAATCCTCACTTCTCGGGTATTGAACTAGGACACACACTCAACTCTAATCAGTAATCAATGACAACTCCTATGGCTACTACGTCTAACTAACCACCAAAATCACAAACCTTAAGATCTATGACTTAGATACGCTAATCGAACTGACAGACAACCACAATTAATGCAAGGAATCATTAATTAATCACAAGACCAGAATTATAGCATGCATATTCATCACAATTATCAAACTTGGATCGTTACAAAATCATTAAACCATCAGTTAATCCAAAAACCAGTAAAAACGAAAACTTTAACAAATATTCATCATGTGACCTGGGCAGTATATGAGTTTAGCCTAGGATCATGCTCAAAACAACTAGAACAGAAGTATCAAACATTAACATAGTCATCAAACTCAGAAACAAACAATAAAAATCAAATCTTGGGAACCGAATATGTAAAACTACAAACTCGGGATACACAGCTTCAAGCTTTTTCCTCAATTTGCTTCCTAATCTCCCAAAATCGCCTTTGGACATGCTCTAGACGGCAATAAAATCGAAATCTCCGAATAATGACATTGTAAATCTAATATAATTCAATTTAGGGTTTTTTCTCAGGAATTCCATCTCGCTCGTACCGCGAGAGAGTTGGGCAAGCCCTTCGCGTACCGCGAGGGCCAAAATAGTCGCGACCAGTTTTCTTCTCCCTCGCGTACCGCGAGAGAGTGAATTTTCAGATTTTTCACTTTTATTTCTTGGCTTCATTCTCGTGCTCGGTTTCTTCGGGTTTTCACTTGTAATCATTATGAGCACCTGAGAATATAACAAAGACTCAATAGATACTAAAAACGACTCAAAACGAATACAAAACTAATCAAAAGACACTAAAACTATAGGAATAAAGATGTGTGCTTTGCACTACATCAAACATCCCCACACTTAACCTTTTTTCGTCCTCGAAAAAGTCTGCAATGGAATCATAACTAAGATCTAACTTTAATAATCAATTACCAATTAGCACAAATATACTCACACATTAAGAAGCAATAATCAGTATTTCTATCCGATTAAACCCAAGCACCAACTATCTAGCCCCCGTGATGTGTTCTAATTCCAATTTATACAACAATCAATAAACCTATGTGACTCACACTTAGAAGCTACAGCTCTACCTAATCCCGTCTCACAGTCATGTCTAGGCACAGGTTAAACCATATAGATTTGCCCACCACGTTAAACTAAGATTTACATATTTTTAGAAATCAATGGATTATGGAATGAATGGATGGATATGAGCATTAATTTAAGCATAAGAACTTTCGTCTAGAGGCGTCTCAACCAAGTCACTATCCCGGAAGCTAACACATAGACTAGGTTCTACACATTTAAGCACATAAATCTTACTTAGGGGTGTATCCTCCAAGTCACCAATCCAGAGGGAAACACATAAGAAAGACTCATATTTCAAAGTAATTAAGCTCATAGTTATGGAATTATGGATTTGTGGAATGGGCGCCACCGAAACTCAGATTTATTCTCATAAAAAGATAGTGGTGTGCTATGAAAATTTTCAAAAACCTCTAAATATTAATTTAACGTAGTACCTATCACCATATGTTGACAGTTTCAGTATTACCATTACCCTAAGACGAGTACCCACAAGATATCATGATTTTATTACGCGATTAATCCTAAGTAACACTCACAGGTTATTTAAGCTGTTCAAAGTTGGCTGGGTCTACCAAAACATCACTAATTAGACGCGTTTTCTATTATTTATATCATTTAAACCAAACAAGTAGATCCAGTTGTACTATCATTTTCCATTTATTATGCAAAACTTTTATTTTCAAAGGACATTTTTTTCAATTTTTTTAAATTTTTTTGTATTTTTGGATTTTTATAAAAGACATAAACTAACACTCACATCCCCACACTTGAAAGACACATTGTCCTCAATATGAAGCAAAACACAACTAAAAACAAAAATGCAAAAATAAACAGGAAGCGACTTAGCTGGTAATGTAGATGCAAATCAATGTATATGCAGCTTCGTTCTTCCTAGTGTGCACCGTATAGCATTTCGGTCGTGGTTGCACAGCTCTGTTGGGTTGCCTTTACATAGTGATAGAAGCATCGGTCCCGCCCGAATGAAGATTGAGTACAGGCGGGATAAACAATACCTGTAAAAATAAACCTCACAACAACCCGCATCAATTAAACTGACACAAATAAAAGACTCAAACTGACTCACGAAGACTCTAGATAGATATGCAAGGACACTTACCCGATGTGTGGCAAACACATAGACATGAACGCCATGACAAGATGGATCATCGGTTATGAACGGGTCCCTAGTTTCCCATGATCGTGGTGGTCGGTGAATGAAATGATATGATATGATAGATGGATGGTTCTGGTTGGTAGGTATGATAGATGATAGGAGATTATTATGGTGGATCATGATAATGGATGGTGGGTGGTCGGTAAATGAAATGATATGATGGATGGTTCTGGTTGGTGGGTATGAAAGATGATAGGAGATGATTATGGTGGATCATGATAATGGATGGTGGGTGGTCGGTGTGGGTAACCTATGGGAAAACAAGGAACCAAGGCAAGTCCAGGGACCCCTCGCATACCGTGAAAGATCAAGGCTGACTCCTCGCGTACCGCTAGGAGCTGAGAAATAGGCCGACCGAGATTTTTGTCTCTTGCGTACTGCGAGAGAGGGTCGTTCACAGAAAGTTGAGAAATTTTTCAATTTTTATACTTAGAAAAATTTTTACCCTTTAAGAATTTTCTTCACCCAATTTTCTCAAAACTCGTTCCAATGATAAAAACCAATGTAAAACATACATGGAACTTCGTTCCCGATGATTTTCTTCACCGAATCAAGCGCGAATCCCTGCAAGACATGAAACAAACAAAACACGGTACCGAAAAACACAGAAAATGACACTGACACGGACCACGTAATGCATACAACTCTACATCCCGGGAATCAACCAAGCGTATCAGGGGGCTTTTCCTTGATCCTAACCGGTACCGCCTTCATCCTTCGCGGCCTCCCGGTTTTCCAACTCAACGACAAACACACTAACACCGTATACCCCTTATATCTATTACCCCTGTCTTTCCACCAAAGCTTAAATGTACCCGGTTCGAATGTAATATGCATCAAATAACCAAGCAATTTGTCCACCCTAAACGTCCCCACACTTGGGGTTTGAACACTCCCTAAATCAGTTAATTCTATGAAAGTACGGGTTCTCTTACGAGGTGGCCTAGACCTAGGAGCACTGAAACTCGGGGTTGGCTGAGCGGCTCTCCCCTTAGGAAAAGGACTAGGTAGAGGTTCAGGAATTGGGTTTTCTATGGATGTGACCTCTAGACCTCCACCAGGAACATCAGGATCCTCTACAATCTCTACTAACTTCCCCACACTTGGGGTTGTGCCTACAATCCTATCTAGCTCTGCCATAATCTCCAGCAGATCATCAGGCACCTCATCGCCGTATTCATCCGGCTCGTCTAATAATCTCTCCAACTCAATCGCCCAATCAGATGGTTCTTTTAGATTAGGGGCGGTTTCACCAACTTCTAACACAAGATCAGAGTTCTGATGGTAGTCAATCAAGGCATCAAGCATGCACACGGAGTGGCTATGCTTGCCAACATCCCTCACGGACTGTGTGACATCAAATATAACTGACTCATCCCCCACACGAAGTGTGAGTTTCCTATCAAATACATCGAATACTGCCTTGGCGGTGCGCAGGAATGGGAGCCCGAGGATGAGTGGGACTCCGTCATCCACTTCCATATCTAGAATGACGAAATCCACGGGAAAGACAAATTTGCATAATTTTACTAGAAGATTCTCCAAAATTCCCCGTGGATACTTGACTGAGCGGTCAGCCAAGGAAATCCTCATGCGCGTCGGCCGTGGTTCGCCTAGGTCTAGCTGCTTGTATAAGGAATAGGGCATCATATTGAAGCTAGCACCTAGATCGGCCAATGCGTTGTGCAAAGCCAAATTGCCTAGGTGAAATGGGATCGTGAAACGACCCGAGTCTCCTAGTTTCTCTGGCAGCTTGTTCTGCACCACTGCAGAACATTTCTCACTTAGTGAGACTTTAGAGACCTTCTCGAGCTTCTTCTTGTTGGAAATAAGATCTTTGAGGAACTTGCCATATTGTAGCATACTCTGGAGGGTCTTTATGAGTGGGAGATTGACCTTGAGAAGTTTGAACATGTCAAGGAAGTGCTCCCTAGCTTGTTTAAATGGCATCAAACGTGCTGGGTAGGGAACACGAGTCAGGTCAATCTCAGGGGTCTTCATCTCCACCCCCTTATTTTTCTCCTCTGCCTTCTCAACAGGTACCTCAACTATCATCTCCTCGTCCACCTGCTCCTCGGTCATCTTGGCATCGATCTCAGTGAATCTAGCCCTCTAGTCAATCTTCTTGACCTCCTCAGGTGATAGAATGTTATACTTGCTGGAGTGGGAGTCATTCTCTACAACCGCTCTCTCTTCCACACTCCTGACCGACACGGCCATCAGTGAAGCGTTGGAGCCTGAAGATTGACTTCCCTGTCGATCCTTCAGACTCTTAGCGATGTCCTCTACCGTGCGTTTCAGATCATGAAATGCCGACTATTGATTCTTCAATAGAACGTTGTGGCTATCCAATCTCTGCCTAGCATCCCTATCCTGCTAGACTAAGTGGGCAAGCAACTGTGTCTGCGTCTCAAGCATCTCCTTTACCGTGGTCGTGTCGACACTGCTTCCCGTGCTAGGTCCTGTATCTCCTCCTCCATGCTGATGCTGCTGACGACCATTAAACCCAAGTGGGTTGTTACCAGATCTCCATCCCGAGCCAAAAGAATTATAGTTGTTGTACCCTCGGTTCTGGTATTAGTTGCCTGCAAAACTCACCTGCTCTTGATTATTTACTTGGTAATCACGGGTGTCATGGCCTCCCCTACACACTTGACACTACTGAGCACTGAGCTTCAGCTCCTTAATCTCGTTGGCCATAGAAACGAGGCAACAGCCACGCTAGAATCAGGAGTGACCTGATGCACACCTCTAGAAGATGAGGTGGATGATCTAGCACTAGGAATGGAAGTCCTAGTAGATGGATACTGCTGTTCGGCTTGAGCGAAGCTCTCGAACATCTCCTCACATTCGGCAGGCTCAAACTTTTCCATGATGTGGCCTCTTGCATCTGTATGAAACATTTGTTGCTTCTCGAAAGTGAGACCATTATAGAACTTCTCCACTATCGCCCAGTCAGAAAGACCATGCTGGGGACACCGGCTCAACGGCGCGTTGAACCGCTCCCAAGCCATGTGATAGGGCTCGTCGGGATCCATCCAGAAGGAGTGGATTTGATCCCTAAGGCGAGCGGCCCTGGAAGATGGATAGTACTTCTTAAAGAACTTGGCTTCGAGATCCTCCCATGTGGTGATTGAGTTATCTAGAAGGGTGTCGAGCCATGTAGATGCATCGAGAGAGGGAGAGTGGGAAGAGGCGCAAGTAAATTGCATCCTTAGACACACCCGTGATATTGAAGGTATCACATATGCGCGCAAAATGGGACACGTGTCCGGGTGCATCTTCATCCTCAAGGCCATTGAACTGAGTAGCATGAGTTATCGTACTCATGACATGTGACGGAATCTACCAAGAATTAACATTAGGAATAGCGGGGCGAGTGATCGAAGATCTCGCGCCCGTGACCCCATCACTGGCCCTCTGGTGTACTGTACGCCTCGTTAGAGGACCAGCGTCGCCCATAGTAGGAAATGGAATATGGCTAATAGGACGTACCTGGTTTTCGCACAACTATTTCAAACGCTCTCGAAAGTCGCGAGTGCGCTCGTGAAGCTCTCGTTCATGCTCTAAGAAAGCAGAATATGGCGGTGATTCATGCGAACGAGTATTGTGCATAAACAGAAAGACTCAATAGGAAAAAAGAAACAGAGACTCAAGAACAGAAAGACCCGATTCTAAGTTAGACACACAAGAAAACACGTAGGACAACACACAAGACAGACTCAAATAAAACAAAAATTAACTAAAAATCAAACAAAGAACTAATCATAGTTACTATTGCTATTGCCAAGTGTTCTCGGCAACGGCGCCAAAAACTTGATGTCGTCCGGACGGTCTATAAAAATAACTACTAAACCTAACCTAGACTCCTAAGTAATAAATGGAAAACCTATGAACTAAACCACACTGACAGGCTAGTGTACCTATCGAGTGTAGCACAACTTAATGGTAAACCTGATTATCGAACCCTAGAGACACTACGAAACAATACTAGACTCTAACTCAGACTAAAGATTGACTTGGTTTGGGGGGTTTACTATACTAAAGATTATCACTAATAATGCAGAAAACTAAGGACGAATCAAGCTATCAAGAGAATAACTAAATGAGGATATCAGGAATAAGAAGAACACTACCTAGGTCGGAATCCTACTTGTAAAGAACAGTTTCTACCGGTTCTGGAACTATGATAGATCTGGGTTTCTAATGAAACAACTCTAGACAACCTAGTGGACCCCTAATCACTCTCAGGGTGTCACCAACTAAGAAACCTACAGATTTAATAACTCACCAGATTATTGGATCACCTCTCGGGTATTTCCAACGATGATAAAGTACCCTAATGAACGGATTACCTCTCAGTCTCACCGCCCACAATACATTCAAGGAATGCATGGGGTAATCCTAGAATAACAACTATGATTCAGAATAACAACATATCACTAGACACCTAAACTAACTTCATCTCAGACAGTTGACCCTCGGATTCCTAATGACGAAGACTAACTGACTAATCCTCACCTCTCTGGTATTGAACTAGGACACACACTCAACTCTAATCAGTAATCAATGACAACTCCTATGGCTACTACGCCTTGCAAACCACCAAAATCACAAACCTTAAGATCTATGACTTAGATACGCTAATCGAACGGGTAGACAACCACAATCAACGCAAGGAATCATTAATTAATCACAATACCAGAATTATAGCATGCATATTCATCACAATTATGAAACTAGGATCGTTACAAAATCATTAAACCATAAAGTAATCCAAAAACCATTAAAACGGAAACTTTAACAAATATTCATCATGTGACCTAGGCAGTATATGAGTTTAGCCTAGGATCATGCTCAAAACAACTAGAACAGAAGTATCAAACATTAACATAGTCATCAAACACAGAAACAAACAATAAAAATCAAATCTTGGGAACCGAATATGTAAAACTACAAACCCGGGATCCAAAGCTTCATGCTTTTTCTTCAATTTGCTTCCTAATCTCCCAAAATCACCTTTGGACATGCTCTAGACGGCAATAAAATCGAACTCTCCGAATAATGGCATTGTAGGGTTTTTTCTCGGGAATTCCATCTCTCGCGTACCGCGAGAGAGTTGGGCAAGCCCCTCGCGTACCGCGAGGGCCAAAATAGTCGCGACTAGTTTTCTTTTCCCTTGCGTACCGCGAGGGTCTCTCCTCTGATCTTCGCGTACCGTGAAAGAGTGAATTTTCAAAATTTTCACTTTTATTTCTTGGCTTCATTCTCGTGCTTGGTTTCTTCGGGTTTTCATTGGTAATCATTATGAGCACCTGAAAACATAACAAAGACTCAATAGATACTAAAAACGACTCAAAACGAATACAAAATTAAGTAAAACGACTTGAAAACATAGGAATAAAGATGTGTGTTTTGCACCCCATCAGAAGTCTTTAATTTCTTTAGGTCAAAATTCTTCTAGCCAAAACGTAATCGTCCTACTCTTCTTTGTTCAAATTTGAAAGTGCTATCCTCTAAAGATTCTCTGTCTTTAGTCTCTCTGTTCTCGGTTAATAAGATTAAAGATGCAGTTTGGGATTGCGTTAGAGATCGGGCTCCAGGGCCGGACGGTTTTAACTTTAAATTTATCAAACGGTTCTGGGATATTTTGGAGGATGATTTTTGCAGTGTATTGTTTCAGTTTCATGAAGATAAGATAATCAGCCCAGGGTGTGGGTCCTCCTTCATCTCACTCATTCTAAAGACGGCAGACCCCAAGATTTAAATGAATACCGCTGATCAACTTGATTGGAACCATTAACAAAGTGATATCAAAAGTTCTTGCGAATAGGCTGAAAAGAGTGCTAGGATCTGTGATTTCTGAGTCCCAGTCGACTTTCTTAAAAGATAGGTACATTTTGGATGGACCTCTAATCATTAATGAAGTTATCTCATGGATAAAGAAAACTAAATCCCAAGGTTTTCTTCTAAAAGTAGATTTTGACAAGGCCTTTGACAGTGTGAATTGGGGATTTTTGATTTCCATCATGCAACAAATGGGTTTTCCGAGTAAATGGTGTGTTTGGATCATGAGTATTATGACTTCGGCTCGTTCCTCGGTATTAGTCAACGGGTCGCCTACGTTAGAATTCCAATGTGAGCGTGGTGTTAGGCAAGGGGACCCTCTGTCTCCTTTTCTTTTTATTATTGTCATGGAAGCGTGGTCTAATTTGATGCATAAAGCGTGTGAGTTAGGTGTGTTCCACGGTATCCAAACTCCAAATGGAGGTCCTATTCTTTCTCATCTTTTTATGCAGATGACGCTATTATTATTGGAAATTGGTCAGTCACAAATGTCAAAAATATTGCGAGGATTATGAGATGTTTCTACTTATGTTCGGGTCTAAGAATCAATCTTAATAAATCCAAATTATTTGGGATTGGGGTTAACTCATCGGAATCTTCTTACATGGCTAATATTATGGGTTGTAAGGCGGCATAATTACCTTTTACATACCTTGGATTGTTGGTTGGGGCTAATTTGAACAGTGTGAACAACTGGAGGCCAGTTTTTGAATCTTTTGAGGCTCAATTATCACTATAGAAGGCCAAGACGTTATCAATTGGTGGGAGATTAACCCTAATCAAATCAGTCATAGAATGCCTTCCTTGTAATTATATTTCCTTATACAAAGCTCCTATCAAAGTCATTGAAGGGCTTGAGTCTATAAGGAAAAAGTTTTTTTTTTAGGTGGGGAGGGGGGGGGGTCGGGGGTGGGGGGGGGGGATAAGAAAAAGATTCATTGGGTGGCTTGGGAAAGAGTTACTAAACCGGTTGATGCAGGTGGATTGGGTGTCTGTCCTCTAAAAGATATTAATAATACCCTTCTTTTTAAATGGGTTTGGAGATTCAAAAATGAAAGCCAAAGTCTTTGGAGGAGGGTAATCTCGGCCTCACATCATAACCAAAGGAACTGGGCTATTATCCCAGTTAGGAAAACTCTCGCTGGGGTGTGGAACAATATTGGGAAGTTTGAGGCTAAATTTAAAATTGCTTGCCAAAATCTTCATCACTTCATTAAAGGCAAAGTGGGAAATGGGGAGTCGATCAGGTTCTGGATTGACCCATGGATAACCGATGATCCGCTAAGAATCTTCTTCCCTAATCTACTTTCTTTGGAAAAAAATAAATTGTGCAAAATTAATGTTTGTTTCTTTCTTCAGGACAATGTTAGGTCATGGGCTTGGAGGTGGAGACGCCCCCCTCAATCCCCGGACAAGCTACGGGAGATGGCTAATTGTCTCTCTTTGCGCAACCAGGCTCAAATCCCTGGGGGAATGGATAGGTGGCAATGGCTCGGGGATACCTCCAATTGCTTTTCGGTAAAGTCGGTCAAGAATTTACTTGCTAAAGATCAAGAAGAGAATGATTATTTTAAACTCAAATGGTGTAAATGGACCCCAATCAAATGTAACATCTTTGGGTGGAGAGCAGAAATGGAACGACTTTCGACATTGGTTGAGCTTCACAAGAGAAATGTTCCGGTTGCTTCACGGATGTGCCCTCTATGTGGCGAGTTAGAAGAAACGGCTGATCACCTACTTACCTCTTGCTATATTGCGTCGGTGGTGTGGCATCATATCGGCAATTGGTGCAAAATACCGCCAATTTTCATATTCACGGTTCGTGATGTTCTAGATCTTCATAAAAATTTGGCAATTAGAGAGGCCCTCAAAATCACGATTCATGGGATCATTCTCACTTCATCTTGGTGCATTTGGAAGGCTAGGAATGAACTTCTTTTCTCAAACAAATAAGCTAAAGTGGAAAGGATTATTGGCGATATCAAAACTCTAGGGTACCTTTAATAATAGGTCAAAATTCATTTCCTTTCCTTGGAAGGATTGGATTAGTTTCAATTTATTGTAAATATGGTCTAGTTGTGTATGTTATATTTGGTGTCCTCTCTCGAATTTTCGTGGAGTTTGGCTTGTTTTGGTTTTAATAAAATTTGCTTTTCCAAAAAAAAAGAAAGAAAAAAAAATCTTTATAAATTAATGGCGTGGCAAAGCGTTCAAGAGAGGTGCAACACATCGCTGCCACGTAACAACCACGTGTCGCCACCTGAATGCTGGTTCGTATCACTTATCCGCAGGTCGACACCGTTTTCGTACTTTCACCACTATTTAAACTCATCATTCACAGTGAAATCCATATCAGCAACAATGTACGGAAGAGCCATCAGATATGCCACTGTTCAACAATCAACCGTTAGCCTTAGGGTTTATACATCTTTATTCTTCTCCACCAAACCTAATTACAACAAGGATCGAAACTTAGTTGATGATATCCAAGAATCAGCTCGGGAATGCTGTCATCTGGTGCAGTTGACAGCCGTGTTAACGTTGTCAAAACAACAACAGCTCCGCCGTCTTCAACCTCCGACAGAACGGATGACGGTGGTGACACGGGGAGTTATGTGAAGCAAGGAGTAGTGAAAGCTATGGAAACGGGGTTAGATATCGGAGAGATGGCGAAGAAGACGTTAGATAACGTGTGGGATGCTACTAAGGATACGGCTCGAGATGATGAGAACAAATATGATGTTCCGCCGGCAGATCATTTTATTGACGATTTGAGGAAGCACGCCGGTGGGTATGATAGCAGAAGAAATAACTAGGAGATGTCGGGCCAAATACATTTACCGTCATAACACCGTTAGTCGGTTATGATTTGTGTGTATACATACCTCAGAGTTGTTGTAATCGACATTAACTTTTTCATAATCAATTTATTTACGTTCTTGTGTTCAACGATACATACCCAGTGGCGGATCTATAACAAACGTTCAGGGGTAATAATTTTTTTTTCTTTCATGCATATGAAACAAAAGAAAATTTAGATTGTACTTTCATGTAAAAAAACGTAGGGGGGTCGGGATTTTTTTTCTATCAGGGGGCCTGGAACTATAAAATTTTTGGCCGAATACATACAAATTAACACTACTGAGCGAAAAATCGGCCGAATACATATATATGTTACTGTAACATGCGACTAGCGAGGCGGACTGCAGAGGTGGAGGACTGGGGTTTGGCGGAGGCGGTGTCGTGCTGTGGTCTCAACTCAGGTCGAGCGGCTGGTCGAGTGGTCGGTTTCTGACTCTCACGGTCTCACAGTTCCCGCTCTCTGTCTTTCTTCTTGGCCGGCCGCTTGGGTTAGTTGGGTTTGAGTATTGAGCTATTGAGTTTTAATAAAACATTTGGTTTGGCTAAAACACAATTGTTTTATTAAAACCCAATGTCTCAAAACCTTTATAAAATATGGGTACTTTTGATAAAGTAATAGATTTTTTATAAAATTTTGGACTTTTTATAAAGTGTTAAGCTTTTAAAAAATTTTGAGGGGTAACATAAGAGGTAACCGAATACATAAAACCGTAAAAATTTTTTTACAATGCGGATAAAAGTTGAGGGGTAGCAGGGGCTATCCCTACCCATAGGGTAGGTCCGCCCCTGCATACCACTAAAGACTTGGTATCAGACTACATCAAAATCAATCCCGAACGACTCTGGAATACCGGAAAACATTTGAAACAAACAAATCAAAACGTAACAACAATTCTCGGCAAAGGACCGCCGACCGATCAAAGACATTTACAAAATTATCTTACCCAAATCCAACGTCGGAAATATATATGTCCGGTCCCGATTATTTAACGCTACTAACTGAGTTGTGACCCGTAAGAGTTACAACTAAGGCAATGAACATTTAAATCCACTTAACCCGTTTAACTGGTAATTACGAACTGTTAGTGAAACTATATATTTTATATATTCGTTACACGGGATTTATTATTTATACAGGTTTATAAATAATAATTTATATTTATTTGTTTTAATCCTTTATTAAAACAAATTAAATGGTTTCGAGCTTATCATTAGCTGTTAGGTTTAGGCAAGGTAGTGATTTAAAAGGGTTATATTATGTTTTAGGGTTTTATTCTAAAATAATAATATAACTATATAATTCTTTTGAACGGCAATGCAATATAAGAAAACTTTTGCTTTTCTTTTCTTTCTTGCGAGCCGTCGAACAAGAAGTAAAACCCAAAAGAATCGATTTTTTTTGGCGAATTCCGAAGCAGCTAGCAAAAGAGATTGCTCATGCTTTTGCAAGTTCCGGCCAACTCCGACGTTTCCCGTTCTCTCGTGTTCAGTTAGTGATCTACCATCGGTTCTGTAACACCCAAAAAATCCAACCAAATTTGAACTTTAAAAAACAAGCGGAAGTTAGGTCCCCAAACAACATTTAACGTACGTATCCACACGTTAAGTTTTGCAAACATGAATATACTAACATAATTTCAACAAATTAGTTTAATAAAAGTTACCAACAAGTTATCCACAACTTGTAACAATTCCAAATAGTTTGTAAAGACGCTATACGAGAAGATTAACAAAACTAATACCACAACATGTCAACGAGAATCCAATTCATTTGATACGAGACCCGAGATCACTCCGGAGCTTTTCTTACATTCATAACATCAATTTGAACATGGATAGTAAATATAAGTAGCCCTAGGGACCTCCCACAAGTCCCTACAACAACGACAGGCCAAAACCCCAAAAACCCAAAAATTCCAGCGTCTATCAGACTCAAATGGGCGTATCATACGCTCCGGACGTATGATGCGTTGGCAGGAGGTCAAACATGTCGATTTTCAGCTTATGCAACCCCCCATCGACTGAACCGTTTGCATATTTAAGCTATTAGCCATCATAATCTCATGTTTAAACCACATATATGATCACCCACATCTACTACATGAATTGATTAATTATTAGGGATGGAAATGGGTCGGGTTTGGGATGGGTTTAGGTAATTCCAACCCCATCCCCAGTTACAAAATCTTGTCCCATACCCGGCCCAAAACCCGTCGGGTTTCTTTCGGGTAATTACCTGTCGCGTATTGGGTAAACCCGTTAGTTTCTAAAAAATACCCATTGGGTATACTCGACCAAATCCGTCGGGTATTTATCAGGTGTATATAAAAATTGTAACTTAAATAAAAAAAGAAATAAATAAAATCATGTCGGGTATATACATTTAAAATAAATACGGTATATATACTTAAAATAAATATGATATATATTCTTAGAATAAATTAAAAATAAAGAAAAGTAAGCGGGTATACGTTATCGGGTAAACGCGGGGGGGGGGGGGGGGTAAACGGGTATATCACCATATCCCATACCCGTCCCAAACCCGCATAAAATTTCAAAAGTAATCCCAAACCCGGTCCCATACCCGATTACCCGACCTTATACCCGTCCCAAATATTTCGGGTTTCGGGTTTTCCCATCGGGTTCGGGTTTCATTGCCATCCCTATTAATTATTCACCCCCAAACCCGAGCACCACTACTCGTTTTCTACTCTTGAAGTGGTTAACTTCAATTTAAATCATATAATCGTTTAGGCATACAACATCCTATACCTAAGACATGTAATGACTCATACAAGTCCTAGTATTTCATCATTAATCAATTTGACATATCCACATATCTATTGCGAGAACCACCACTCGCTTTTTTGCATGGAGTATTTGACTCCATGTCGATCCATGAATGTGGTAAAGAGTAAAACTTGTATGTAAATGTGGTAGATTGTGTTAATTTGACTTATGTGGTAAATAGTCAAACTAGTATATAAATGTGGTAGATTGTGGTTATTTGACTTATGTAACTAGTATGTAAATGTTATAGATTGTGGTAATTTGACTTATGTGGCGAAGAGTCAAACTAGTATGTAAATATGGTAAATTGGTGTAATTGACTTATACGGTATATAGTCAAATAAAATGTGATAAATTGGTGAAATGGTGTATAGAACTGTGGAATATTTCAAAGGGTGGACTTGGAGTTAAATACTCCAAGTGCGGGTAAGACGAGTTGTGGTACTCACACTGAGGTGTTGTAAACCAATTAATAAGGGTGGAATACTTCAAAGGGTGGATTTGGAGTCAAATACTCCAATTACGGGTAAGACGAGTTGTAATTCTCGCACCGAGGCGTTGTAAGCCAACTAAGAGATGATAAATGGGTGGGGGTAAACTTGTGTGTGTTGTTATACATGTTATATTGGTGTCGTGTTGCACCAAGATGCAACGTGTCGGAATGGGTCGAAACAGGTAAAACGAGTTGTGGTTCTCGTACCGAGGTGTTGTAAACTAACCAAGAGGTGATAAATGGAATGGGGTAAAATTGTTTGGTGTCATGACAAGTTTTTATGCCGTTAATTTCTTAAATATGCAAACGGGTTGGGATTAGACATGTAAGGGTGTTACATGTTATCGGTAAAAGCCCAAACTTCTTTTGAGCATATCTCGGGCTAGAAAATGAACCACGGAACCCATAATATATGAATTTGGGCCCCCTCGAAGTGAAGAATTCAAAAATAAAGTTTGTTGTGCAGGTGGGGGCGTATGATACGCCCTACCTGGCATAGCCTACGCTCAGTTGGTTTCGCCTACGCCCTGGGCACTGACCTACGCTCCCCAAATCCCCTCCCCTACGTTGAAACCTCTTTTTTGGTTTTTTCTTTTGTTTAACCCATGGGAGGCTATAGGAACTTGTATATATCATTACTAACATGATTTTGTGGTGTTCCTTTGTAGGTAAAGCTTCGGTTTGATGTCTCGGGTCAAGCTTCATATGGATTGGATTCTCTGTTCTTTTGGTGGTTGTTAATGTTCAGAAATTTAAATTTTTATTTGGGTTCATTAAACTTGTTTTAAATATCTTTTAGGAGTTTAAACATGTTGTCAATTTTGAAGTGTAGGTTAATACTTCTAAAACAAGATTATATTGTTTGTCGTGATGTTTTTATCATGTGTTGATTATTCAAGGGCATTTTATGGGACCTACTTCCGCATGTTTTGAAAGTTAAAATGTGGTCAAAATTTTGGTTGTTACAACTTGGTATCGGAGCAGTGGTTTGAGGGATTCGGGTGTGCAAGCTCTTGATATGGGTGGGTGTAATGAGAATCCAATGAAGCCATAACCGAGACATGGAGCTAAAGTGGAGGTTAGTAATGATATTTGTTGGTTGTTTAATTGATGTCCAAGGTGTTTATATATGCTGAAACTTGTCTTGAGAGTTATCACATGGGGGACAATGAATACATTTAGGCATAGTATATTACTAATCATGTCTGGCCAGGATGATTAGTAATGTAACATGTGTATGTTTTTTTCATAGTGACCATGTTATAATAACCATAACCAAGGAGTAAGTGAAGGTGATTATATATGTATTTATATGTACATAGATGTAGATATACTTATATACACACAGGAGTATAACTTAAGATAGATGCCTATAGTTATGCTTATACACGTACGACGAGTCGATCGTTTTAACTCAGTCGGGGGATGACTGACGGAGACGAAAGTTAGTAGGCGGAAATAGTAGATGGGAGTTGTCTTAAAGACTCATGTACGAAAGTGTCTAAGCGTGTATCACCTCGGGGATGGTGAGGATCTCGAAGTTAGTTGGGAGAGTTAGAAAGCATCATTCTAGTGGAGGATGGCTAGAGATTTCTACCTAGTCATGTCAATTTTCCTTTAAGGAAGATAGAGCTCTTCAAGGTGAGCCTTTGGATGAAACGTATGAAGCCTTAGATCAAGAGGAACAACTTTGGCGAATTAAGGGGGAAGAAAACCTTGTTTTCACAAGGGGTTCATGAAGTGTAAACGAACGGAGTTAATTGGTAGTAGTTTATTCGTTGGTTAGTCAATGATGCATCAGTATAACGGTATTGGATTCAGAAGCACTCCACTGTGATTGATCGGATAGAGTACGACTCGTGGTGAGTAGACTCCGGGACATGGTGGAGAATTAGTTGGGATTTCTCTATAAGTAGAAAATCTTAAGGCCGTAAAGGCAATGCGTCAGGATAAATGCAAGAGGCATTCTTGAAATGTTACTATCCACAAGCTGTAATGGATCATGTTTCTGGAGAATTCCTTCATGTGTGGTAGACCGGTGGATTGATTAAGATTAAGGGAATGTTGTATGACTAAGCACAGTCTTGCCTAAATCTTGGAGTATTAGAAAGAATGGAGATAGATTGGTTCTCGATGCTGACAGTTGACGATATAGAATGGATTCTCCTGCATGGTGTACAACTCTGGTGGAGTTGATTATTATATGTTGAAGGGAGATCAAACTCAGGAGACAAGTGGATTGTAAGGAGGAATTAGAGGTGGCTTCAAGAAAACCAAATATTCTAGACGAGCTAGAAACCTTTTGGGGAGGCAGTAAATGTTACTGTCATACGTAAGGAAAGTAAATCGATTAGGGCACACTATGCCATAGTGTTATAGTCCTAATAACATGTGCTACAGTTGCTATAAATCGGGACACATTCGAAGTGAATGTCTCGAGCTAAAGCACAAGGGTGATAAAGGGAAGAAAATAGATATTTCGAGGCCTTCGAGTCAGACATTTCTAACTACCAAGGACGAGAGTGAAGTCCTTTGGATTTTATTTTTTGGGTTGCGGGTTAAACAATCAAATGGAATGGAGTCCTGCGATTGTAGTGGAACTTGTGTGGTTACTTAGTGACCAAATAAATGTCGTGTGTGGCTAAGATGTGACGTATCGATCTGTTCTCATCTAGAGACGGTGAAACACTTGGCGCATGAATTGGTGTATACATGGCTTATGCCATTGACACCAACCGGAGTAATAGAATACTTGATAATCCAGTTGTGAAGAAGTTCATTAAGGGTTTATACCCGAGTGTCCCTTCTTAGGGTGTAACTATTCCTTGTAGAGTTGAAGAATGGCGTAACATCCCTAAAACCAGATAACTAATGGGTCGGGTAATGGATGACCCAAATCTTCTAATTAATGACATGGTGGGCTCAGATTATGGGATAAAGCTTGGATTAGCGGGATTAAACGAGACGGTTAGCCAATTTTTTCACAAGTCGAGATGGAAACGGGTTTAACAAATCTAGAGGGACCCGGTTAGTAATCATTTAACAACCGCCGACCACTTTTGCGCATATTGGAACCGCGGGGACCCGGATGTAACACTTAAACCCTTTATAAACCTAGTTATGACGAAACCCTAGGCAATTTGGCATAGGTTACGTGCGACGGCAGAAAAGAGAACGGGGGCGAGAAGTGGCCGGAGAAGAAGGGCGGCGACGGCGGAGGAGCGGTCCAGTGTACCATTTCGCTCAAGGTTTGGGATTTGAGTGTAGACAGACGAGTTGCAGAGCAAGGACTAAGACTCGGTATAACCGGTGAGTTTCTAATCCCCCTTCTTTTAAATGTTTTTAATGTTTTGGGGCTATCGTATACACTTGTGAAATAAGTTTACTCTATTAAATGTGTTAAGGATTTCGGGTTCTATCCCGATGCGTTTTGAATACAAAATAATCATTAAGTGATCGTAGGGTCTATGGTGAGGTCATGGAAATGTGGGAGTTAAGGGTATGGGCTATTAATGCGTGTCATGTTAAGGGCTGAACGGGAAGAGTCGTGTCGTACATTAAATGCTTATGATATATTGTGTGAGAAATATGTTGTTCTAGGGTTATGCGTGAGGTGCAAGTATAGTTAATGAGTCATGTAATTGTTAGTATGTTGTTTGTGTTGTGTGTTCGTCGTTGTGTGTTTGCATCTTGTGTTTATGGCACAGCAAATGAGATTGTGAAGGATGAGGTCCTATAGGAAGTCACCAACGGGGACATATATTTAATAGGTTAATGATGAGCTCGGGGTGCGTCGAATGCCCTGACGAGTGTGCAGTGACGAGGTATGTGTTTACGTGTATAGTTATGTGTGTGTTGAATTGCATGCAAACATTGAGCTATATTTATTATGCATGTAATGTTATTAATGTGGCGATGTTAAATGTTGTGTGGATAATATTATGGTGGTACGTAGAGTTAGATTGACTGTCGTATTAATGTTGGGACGTGACAAGTATAGCTGTCGTGTCAATTGATTGTGAGAGTCTGGGTTAGGGATGAGTATGCTGATGTCTAGAGTGTGTTATGTAACATTTCTGATTTTTCCGACCCTATTTTAAATTTATTTTAACTAATAAAATAACAACACGACACTAAAACATATACTTGTTCAAACCTACACCTCATTAATCGTTAGCCGATCGTATTCAATTCAAAGATTTAGAACTCATAATCATGTGGTAACACTCCTAGAGTTAATCCAGTTAGTAATCCCGTTAGGTGTGCTGTTAAATTCTAACCAGGCTAATTCTGTCAAAGCTGAAGTTGCAAGGGCTGATTTTGTAAATAACCAGAAACCCTAGTAGGCACGGTCGCGCCTCGTCTGGCACGCTCGCGCCTATTGTTGGCACGGTCGCGCCTTGTTTTGGCACGGCCGCGCCTTGTTTTGGCACGGTCGTGCCTCACGTCAGTTGAAACGTAAATACAGCCTTTAATCGCGGGACCATTCGATTTCGTAACCAATTCTTGCATTAACAAACCCATTTTGAGTTTAACCATCTCAATTATATCAAATAAACCCGTTTTTAGTCGATCCCTCTCCTAATTACCAAAACCCTCCATTGTGACCATCGATTTCATCGTTTCGTTGTAAATTCTCTCAACCAAACAAACCAACACCCTAGTCGATTCCCCCTAAAGCTCCAGGACACATCAACTGGGCCGGAGTTGTAGCAGAAAGCATCGGAGACCACACCCGTCATAGCCGGAACTCGTCCCCTCCGTAGGCCATCAATTCATCGTCTCACAGGGTAATTGAAACTTTCAAAACTATCTATTTATTCTATAGATCAAAAGCCCTAACCCAATTTAGACTCTCAATATCGAAATTTACTCTAACCCGACCCTAAGGTTCATTTAAAAATGGTTTAATCGAATCCAAATTTAAACATGTTTTAAACACAATTAATCTACACCAACAGACTCGTACTAACCTTGTGAATGAAAGCCCTATACATTCCAGCACTATCAATATAAGAATCAATCAATTCCTTCCTGTTTTGAAAGAGACACGGTCGCGCTAATCATCTAGCGCGGTCGTGCCTCCTGCTCAGACCCAGTCATGCTCGTTGGCTAGACTTGATCGTACCACAGAAG
This sequence comes from Smallanthus sonchifolius, assembly GCA_023525975.1. Taxonomy (NCBI): domain Eukaryota; kingdom Viridiplantae; phylum Streptophyta; class Magnoliopsida; order Asterales; family Asteraceae; genus Smallanthus; species Smallanthus sonchifolius. The sequence continues at coordinate 28,568,735 of CM042043.1, forward strand.
CATAGACACGGTCGTGCCTATCGAAGGCACGGTCGTGCCTATTGGCTTGGCTAGTTGTCCTCTGTTTGACCAACACGGTCGCGCCCTGTCTAGAACGGTCGCGCCCGCCCTAGCACGATCGTGCCCTATCCTAGGCACGGTCGTGTGTGTTGGCAGAATATTTATAATCTTTTATATTTCTAAACAATTAGTATTTCAGATTAATTTCTAAAATAAAAATAATTGAATTTATAAAAATCTGTATTATTTTTATTTAGAAAAGATCAAATATTTAATCTTAAAATAAATGGAAATTATTTAAAGTTCAACATTTAATTTATAAACCCTACACCTAAATAATATTTTAATGTCTAAATTACATTATATAAATAAATAAATAAGGTAGTAATTATTTATTTGATTTATAATTAAACAAAAACATTTATTTAGTTATACTTAATTACATCTAACGCTTACATTATTTTCATAAACAGTAATTATTTAATTTACATATTTAATTACTCCAAACTCAAACCTTATTAAAAAATGTTCTAAAAATATTTATTTCAAATCTTTTATTTTATACAATACTTTCAAGTACCAATCTCTAACTTTATCCAATTTAACTTTAGATATAGACTTAGACTATTGTGCATTATTAATGCAATATACATTACACTCTAGGTTAACATTGTGCAATACAAGGATCACATTACTATCTAGTATCTCGTGTTAGCTACGCCTTCGAATCAAGTGAGTATTTCATAGCCCCTTTTACTCTTTTACATTTTTAGGGTGAAACATGAACATTATTCAAATTACATGTTTACATTTACACAAACAACACAAGTACAAATCCTATTTACATTCATGTGTGCAATTTGAGCTTTGTGCCCGAGTGCTAGGTGTGCTAACCTTTGTATGCAATTATGGGCAATCATTAACTATTCAAGCCGACGGTTTTCAATGATAGATCTATTGAGTCTGACAAACCCACCCAGATTGGGGTGATTGATACCGACAACACAATTTTGCATGCTAGTTACAAAGGTTTGATTGTACTTGGTTACACAATAGCTGCTCCCCATAAATGCCTTATTTATCATGTTATGTAAGGATTTGTTTTACAAACTATATGCTATCTATATACAAACCTGTGTTATACTCACCAACTTTTTAGTTGACCTTATTTTATTCATGTTTCAGGTGCTTTCATATGAGTTTGATCAAGACATGCTACACATAGGCTTTGGACCTAGTTAATCTTAATTCAAAAACAAATTGTATTTCATTAAGTACTTGGAACTTGATTCATGTTTATTTGAATGGAAATGGATTTAACATATTACAATTTAGTTAACCTTGAGCTCACGAACAGTCTACATGTCCCGCCCCGATGATTCCGCCGTCGGTCTGGGTGTGACAGATTGGTATCAGAGCCTTAGTTATAGGGAACTAGGTTATTAGACACCCTTGACCTAGACTATAACTTTAGGACACCCACACAATGTCATGCTACTACATGTTACATTATTAGTTCTTGTGTAAATATTTTTACATGCTATCATAAGTATTTACACTACGTGATACAATACATAATGACGTATGTGTCACACTACTTGATAACTTTTGTGCTTACACTCATTACTATCTACATGCTATATGATTACTTTTTATGTGAATATTCTTACATGATATACTATATAATTACATCATATGATACAATACTTAATTATTTAAAGTGCTATCCTAAGTTTCCACACACCCTCACACACACTTAGTTATTCATGCACCCCTAAACTCACATACATAATACCACACCTCTTGTGAACAAAATTTTTTTTAAACTATTGGGCCTAATGTCCATCAATAATAAACTAAGAAGCCCATCTATCCTTCAAGAAGCAAAAGCCCACTAAAATGCATAAACCTTACTTTCGGGCCACAAGGCCCAGTTCACAACAATTCTCATCATGACCATAAGCCCAACAATAGTATTATTAATACATGATGGCTGGAAGAGTGTGTAGGCCCATGAGGAATTCTGGCTAAGGAAAGATAGAGTACTTAAGTGTGTCCTAGTGACCCACCCCTCTTTCCTGGGAATTCTCCTCAGGGATACACTACTTATAGGTCAAGTGTACTCCTAAAATACTATTGTGAAGACTTGGCGTTATGACTAGTCAAACTCTAAACCTATGAGAACTCCTATGTTTGACACTCAGTATTTATTTATCGCTTACAACCTTTCCATTGTTTTCCTGCTAAGCATGGACTCCTACTCTCCTACCTCCCCGGTATGCCGTCCCGAAGAAGAGTCTGATTGGGAAGAAGACACCGGATCACCCGTACATCGATCACCAACACCCGCAGCTGCTAGACCAAGGTTTGATGTAAGGGTAGATTGGATTAGGAACACCGGCCCAAGACTTCGAACACCTGGATCAGCCGCGCCCATAAACCCGTATCAGACACCCCATCCCCACAATCAACTACCACTCCCACTAAGAGACCCATATCTAATGCCCGACCCGTATTACTCTAATCCTTGAGTAGGGCATATCATGGCACTCACTAGTACTATCGAATTTCCAATCAATGACACGCACCAATATGTAAGGACCTCAGAATTTGAAAGGCAAAGAATGGAGCAAGGGTTAATGCACGACTTGCAAGGACAAGGAATGAATAGCCTAGCAAACCAATTAGGGTACCAAAAGGAATTAATCTCCATCCTCGAAGCGGTGCTCGCCTTGGGAATTATTCTCCTTCTAGTGGAAAGCTACAGGAGGCGTTAACAGAATTATTTTTCTTATTTATTTCAGTTTGAGAACCATTTCCCTGTGTTTTGAATACGTTTCAGCATTTCTAAATTTTATATTTTCTAAAGTTATTATTTATAAATTCAATACATTGAGTGTGAATTACACCCATCATATTTTCATCAAAATTCTGCAAGATTATCTTTCCTATTCACCACAATTTAGTACACTACCAGCAATCTCCTTCGTAAACAAATCATCTAATTATTTGATTTAAACAAACTCGTTATTGTGTCCAAACAAAATGTTTATCAAACTTTTAGATAGTATAAAAAAAAACAAAAATTTTCCATAAAACTTCTCTCCTGATAGAGAAACTTAACACTATCTATTTTATAAAAATATTATTCCGAATTGATAAATAATTATGATTTTCCTCGTTAAAAAATATATATATATATATTCCTAAACCCTGGTTAAATTAGTATACGACTACTTAGCCAATAATTCCGCTTAGAAATATCCTTTTAATAATAGCTGAAAATTTAAATTAAAAGATTTTTTCATAAATTGTCTATTTATTTAAATTATGTGAATTAATGGATTCACTACTTTATATATCTACAACAAGTAACAATTTACCACTTTCTATTTTCAAGCAAAGATCAGTATTTGTAAACACATTTCCCCGAACGTTTTCAAAACCTCCTCGCTACCTTTCGTTTGTCGCTTCAAGAGACGATCCATATCGCGTAGACTTTAACCCTCCCCGTCAACCTCAATGAGATTTAAGAGCTACAACCTAACTACCACATTATACAAGAACGCCAAACAACACGCTTGTCTGCAACATTCGATCACATGCAAAACCCGTTAGTATACGTCACACACGAAGTTCACCAACTTACGTATACACGTTTACAATATACCCAACGCAACCACATGATACATGAAACTCAATTATTCTCAATATACCCAATGCTACACAAATTACATAATACATGAAACTAGGTTGCCTATAAATCACAAATTACTAGATTGATCACATAACACACGAAACATGCTTAATTGCAATACACATGCTACTAGATTGAGCACATAATACACGAAACTTAGTTGGTTGCAATATACATGACACATAACCGTTGTTTGTTTGATACATAACCCTAGATTGACCACATTAATATGAAACTCATCTGGTTAGAAAGGGCATCATACTAAACTGTGCACATTATGCAATATACATGATACTAAACTGTTTATATTACACACGATACTATATTGTTTACATTCCACATGAGAGCTTCTGATCTACAAAATACATGATGCTAAGTTGTCAACACCATACATGAAATTCATTTCCTATAATACGTGTGATACTATGTTGTTTACATTATACGTGAGAGCTCATTGATTTACAAAATACATAATGCTAGCTGTTCATACTACACAAGAGACTTGTGCGTTTACTTTATACATGAAACGAAATTGCTTACAGTTATTACAATTGATTGATTACATTATACACAAGATATGGTCAGACACTTTGTTCACCAAAGTTGATGACCATAATACATGGAAACGACTCGGGGTTTGACGTATTCTTGTTCAAACACGAGCAAACTAAGAAACTTTAAGTTATTCAACTTTACTACTCTTTAGTTGTGAACTTACCTGCTTAAGGATATAGTTACTTGTTAGCGACTTTTATGTGAAAACAATGGACGGAGTGAAATTGTGCCCCTTGAACCGCACACAACGGAATGACCTATACGGAACATACGATGATTTGAGTAATTACGGGTGCACACGGAATTATAAAAATCAGCGCATGGAAAACATAGTGAAATTTTGTCGTGTGTTGTGACCTAAAACTTATCGTGATATGTAACAACGAAACTGATGTGATATGACAAGGACATGGTGGATACGCCGATGGTACTTCCTATATATAAGTGTCCTATCATGTTATCAGAAGTAGCGTTGTTCGTGTCACGTGAAGTTTTGACCTAGACCAATGTTTATGAAATCTTTTACCACTGACATTTTTAAACATATTAAACTACATCATGCACAAACCCTAACGATCAAGGTCCCATCAAATTCATTCCAAATAATACATCTCATATTTAGAATTCAGAATTTGTATTCGACAATCTCGTCCTTAAATTCATTCCAAAACAAAATTCATTATCACCCTTCATATTCAACTTTGACTATCAGGCCTAAGCCATGTCAATGGTTACACTCCCCAGAATCCAACAATCAAAACTCACCGAGAACCCAAAACTCCCACCTTTTTCTTGATTTTTAGTAGCCTCCATTAGTTAAATTTCGGGACGAAATCCCTTAACATGGGGAGACTGTAACATTTCTGATTTTTCCGACCCTATTTTATATTTATTTTAACTAATAAAATAACAACACGACACTAAAACATATACTTGTTCAAACCTACACCTCATTAATCGTTAGCCGATCGTATTCAATTCAAAGATTTAGAACTCATAATCATGTGGTAACACTCCTAGAGTTAATCCAGTTAGTAATCCCGTTAGGTGTGCTGTTAAATCCTAACCAGGCTAATTCTGTCAAAGCTGAAGTTGCAAGGGCTGATTTTGTAAATAACCAGAAACCCTAGTAGGCACGGTCGCGCCTCGTCTGGCACGGTCGCGCCTTGTTTTGGTGTCATACCCCGATCGACGGCGGAAAACGTCGGGGCGTGAAGCTGTGCAGACTGTTCATAGCTCATGGTTGCTAAAGTTTGAATAATTTAAACATTCATTTTCATTACACGTAGCAAGTTCATACCATACAAGAACCAAATGTAGCGATTACAAAATATAAATAGTTTAGATTAATTGCTAGGTCCAAATCCTATATGTAGCAGCTTGTAATACTTCAAACATTGTCACCTGAAACATGGTTAAAAACAAAGTCAACTAAAAAGTTGGTGAGAATACATAGGTTTTCGTGTCATGTAATAGAATATAGTGTTGTGTGTATACAGTTCATACAAACATGGCAATTAAGGCATTTATGGAGAGTTACCATCGTGTGACCTGGTAGTACAATCAAACCTTTGTAACTAGCATGCAAAACAAACGCGTGTTGGCAGTAACAGTCACCCTACCTGGGTGGGTTTGTCAGACTCAATAGATCTATCACTGTTTACTGTAGGCTATAAAATAGTTAATGATTGCACGTGAATAGCAAACTGCGTGTTGGTCTACACACCTAGTACTCAAGCACAAAGCTCAAAATTGTAACACATGATTGTAGGGTGGAATTGTATATTGTGTAGTTTGTAAACATAGTAAATAGAACGCATGTTCCACCCCAAAAGTTTGTAAATAGAGTAAAAGAGGGGCTATGTAACTCACTTGTGTTGGGTAGTGTAGTTTGCACAGATCAACAAAAATACCAAGCGTGTTGTAGGTCGCTACGTTTGACCTATTGAATGAGGGTATAACGCGTGTCACTGTTTGTGTTATTTTGTGTCCAAAGTGGGTTCGTTGGTGGTTTGTGTGTTTAGGGTTGGTTTTGGAATAATAAATTAGTAGCGATATATATATATATATATTTATTTAAATAAAATTTAATTAAACGATATTTGTTTAAATCAATATATATATATATTTGTATAAATAAAAATGATTATATAAATTCACGATTTCATCGGTTTTGAAACTATCGGCAATTAATCGTTTTAAATTTCTAAATCAGCGATTTGGTATATAAATGATTCCCGGGTTTTGGGATTTTATAACTTAAATTTTTATAAACAAGTTTTGAAATGTTTAAATAAAAACATATTAAATTAAGTTTGAAAATAATAAAATTAAAGTTTCTAGTCAAGGAGCACGACCGTGCTCAAGTAGGGCACGACCGCGCTCGTTGCCGGGCGTGACCGTGGTGGTCTGAGCGCGCCCGTGGTCGAGTCAGAAGGTACTTCCTAGGTTCTGGACATAGAGCACGACCGTGCTCGTATCTGGCACGACCGCGTCTAGTGTTTGTTTTTGATCAAGACTTGTTTGCTCGGTAAGCACGACCGGGCCACACCTGGGGCACGATTGTGCTTGGACAGGCACGACCGCGCTCAGGGATGAGCGCGACCGTGTCGGGCCTTTTTCAGACACAATTCGATCGATTCTTATATTAATAGCTTCTGGATTCTTAGGGCTTTCACTTAGTGCATGATTACGAATGTTTCTACATAGTTTAATTGTATTTATATCTTGTCTAGAGTGTAATTCGAGTAAAATTTATGTTTCGGCTTTTTGGTTCAAAATCGGATCGATTTGAGTGTTTCTACAACGAATTGACATAGGGCTTTCGTAGTAGAGGTAGATACAAAGCTGAAGACGTGTTACTTACTTGTTGAAAGTGGGCAATTGAATGCGGTCGGCTACGGGTCGAGCGGCTTCGTTTCTTGGCGATCAATCGGACGACAGAGGTGTTGTGAGCGTCGAGTGAGAGTTCTGAGAGATTGAGTGGGTGTATATGAGAGTGTAGGAAGCCTGCAACTGGCTCTATATCGACGAATTTGAGAGACTCGGTTGTAGTGTGAATGGGATTAAAAAAATGTGCAAATTGGAGGACAATTTAGGCGTGTTGCAGGTTGAATTCAGTCGAGTAAGGTCTGTCGCGTGAAAACCGGCTTTTCTCTATTTTAAATTTCGCGAATGCAGATGGTATGGTATGGTTTGACTTTCTGCAGTCAAGTGGGTTCATCAGCGCGACCGTGGCTACTTTAGGCGCGACCGTGCTTAGGTCTTCAGGCGCGACCGTGCCTAGTCTTAGGCGCGACCGTGCTTGCCTAGTTTTGTAGTTTTTTAGTTTTGTCAGTTTTGGTCCTCGGGGCTTGTGAGATAATGGTGTTTATGTTTAATTTGTTATTGTAATAGAATAGTTTGTATATGTAACTGCATCGTAGTTTGTTTGTACACGAATCGAAACTGAAATGTGTTTGTTTATTGAAATCAAACGATTACATGATGAAAATCAGAAATGTTACAGTCTCCCCTTGTTGAGGGGATTTCGTCCCGAAATTCAACTAGTTGAGGCTGCAGAATTGGTGAATAGGTGAGGATACTTGAGTTTCATTTGATCTTCACGTTCCCAAGTAAACTCAGGACCACGTTTAGAATCCCAACGGACTTTGACTATTGGAATACGGCTGCGCTTGAGTTGCTTGATCTCATGGTCCATGATTTCCACCGGTTTCTCGACGAAATGCATCGTTTCATCAATGCGCACGTCGTCAAGAGGTATGTGGAGGTTCTCATCAGTAAGACATTTCTTCAGGTTGGACACGTGGAAGGTTGGATGAACATTGTTGAGTGCTGGAGGTAGCTCAAGTTTGTAAGCCACTTTCCCGATTCTTTCAAGGATCTTGAACGGGCCTACGTAACGAGGTGCTAGCTTGCCTTTCTTTCCAAAGCGGATCACACCCTTCCAAGGGGATACTTTGAGAAGCACAAGGTCACCCACTTGGAATTCCAAGGGTTTTCGTCGCTTGTCGGCATAGCTCTTTTGTCGACTTCTCGCTACTCGGATGTTGTCACGGATTTGAAGGATTTTGTCGGATGTTTCCTGAATTAACTCGGGACCGGTGATTTGTGCTTCACCAATCTCGTTCCAACAGATAGGAGAACGGCATTTGCGACCATAAAGAGCTTCGAATGGAGCCATGTTGATGCTGGTGTGGTAGCTGTTATTGTAGGAGAATTCAATAAGTGCTAGATGTGAATCCCAATTGCCACCAAAGTCTATGACACAGGCTCTCAGCATGTCTTCGAGGGTTTGGATTGTTCGTTTAGTCTGGCCATCAGTTTGGGGATGGTAGGCTGTGCTTAAATCCAATCGTGTGCCAAGTGTCTTTTGCAGAGATTGCCAAAATCTGGAAGTGAAACGAGCATCTCTGTCGGAGATTATGTTCAAAGGTATGCCGTGTCGACTCACAATTTCGTTAATGTAGATTCGGGCCAATTTCTCAACCCGATAGTCTTCACGGATGGGCAGGAAGTGTGCGGACTTTGTGAGACGGTCAATGATTACCCAAATGCTATCATAGCCGTTTGAAGTACGGGGGAGTTTAGTAATGAAGTCCATGGCTAGATTTTCCCATTTCCACACGAGGATTTCCGGTTGTTCAAGTAAACCGGAAGGACGTTGATGTTCGGCCTTGACTTTAGAGCATGTTAGACATTTTGCAACATAGAGTGCAATGTCTTTCTTCATACCAGGCCACCAATATTGTGGTCGAAGATTGTGATACATTTTATCCGCACCGGGATGGATAGAATACCGAGACTTGTGTGCTTCAGTCATGAGGAATTCTCGGAGATCATTGCGATTGGGAACCCAAATACGATCCAAGAAATAAAGCAAGCCATTGTTTTTAGTTTCTAGTTGGAATTCAGCACCGCACGACATTTCCTCATACATATTGCCCTCGGTAATCGAGACGTGTTGAGCTGCTAGAATACGGGTTTGAATGTCGGAATGAATCTTGACACTTTGGAGCATGACGCGTTCTTTACGGCTCAGCGCATCGGCTACAACATTAGCCTTACCGGGATGATAACGAATCTCGCAATCGTAGTCATTGAGTAGTTCAACCCAACGTCGTTGCCTCATGTTGAGTTCTTTTTGATTGAAGATGTGTTGGAGGCTTTTGTGGTTGGTAAATACCACACATTTCGTGCCATATAGATAATGTCTCCAAATCTTCAAGGCAAATATGACTGCACCTAGCTCCAGATCGTGCGTCGTATAGTTCTTTTCATGGATCTTGAGTTGCCTTGATGCATAAGCGATTACCTTGCCTCGTTGCATGAGAACACAACCAAGGCCTAGGTTAGAGGCATCGCAGTAGACGACTAGATCATCGTTTCCTTCTGGAAGAGTCAGAATAGGAGCATCACATAACTTCTGTTTAAGAGTTTGGAAAGCTTCTTCTTGTTTTGGCCCCCATTCATAAGGTTTACCTTTATGTGTCAAGGCGGTGAGGGGAACAGCAATCTTGGAGAAATTGGAAATGAACCTTCGGTAATAACCCGCTAAACCAAGAAACGAACGAACCTCGGTAGTGGTTTGAGGAGCACTCCAATTCTTGACAGCTTCGATCTTGGCAGGGTCGACATGTATTCCCTTTTTATTGACAACATGACCCAAAAATTGAACCTCCTTTAGCCAAAATTCACATTTGGAGAACTTGGCGTATAATTGTTCGGTTCTCAGGAGATCCAAAACCAGTCTAAGGTGCTGTTCATGTTCTTCCTCAGTCTTGGAATAGATCAAGATGTCATCGATGAAAACGATCACGAATTTGTCAAGGTATGGTTTGCACATGCGGTTCATGAGGTCCATAAAGACAGCAGGTGCATTGGTCAACCCAAAAGGCATAACCGTGAACTCGTAATGACCATATCTTGTTCGGAAGGCGGTCTTTGGAATATCTTCTTCTCGGACACGCAGTTGGTGATAACCAGATCGAAGATCAATCTTCGAGAAACAAGTAGAACCTTGGAGTTGATCGAAGAGGTCGTCAATCCTAGGTAACGGGTAGCGGTTTTTGATTGTAAGCTTGTTGAGCTCTCGATAGTCAATACACATGCGGAATGAACCATCCTTCTTTTTAACAAACAAGACTGGTGCACCCCACGGTGAATGACTTGGCCGTATGAAACCTTTGTCAGCGAGTTCTTGAAGTTGACTTGCAAGTTCTTGCAATTCGGAAGGTGCAAGCCGGTATGGAGCTTTAGCCACAGGGTTTGCTCCGGGTATAAGATCGATTTGAAACTTTACTTCCCGAATAGGTGGAAGTCCGGGTAAGTCATCGGGAAAGACTTCGGGAAACTCCCGAATGATGGGAATATCTTCTATTCTTCTCTCCTTGTCTTCTTTTTGAATCACATGAGCTAGGAAAACCATGCACTTCTTTCGAATGTATTTCTGGGCAGTTATGCATGACATTAGTTTGAGTCCTTTGCAAGGTTTCTCGCCAAAGACTTTCAATATGTCTCCCGGTGGAAGAGGTACTCGGATGTACTTTTCAAAGCACATGACCTCGGCATGGTTTTTAGATAACCAATCCATGCCGATGATGACGTCAAAGCTTCCCAATGGCATTGGTATAAGGTTGACTTGAAATGTGTGGCCATTGAGTTCTAGTGAGCAGTCATGAATGATGGAGTCAATAGTGATGGTGTTTCCATCCGCTACTTCAACGGTGAAGGTTTTCTCGAGTTTGGATCGTGTTTTTGCAAGTAAAGGTTCAAAGTTAAGTGACACAAAACTCTTATCGGCTCCGATATCAAATAGTATAGATGCAAATTGTTTATTTACAAGAAACGTACCGTTGACCACATGATCGTTGGCTTGAGCTTCATTGGCGTTGATGTTGAAAGCACGCCCACGAGCTCCGCCCTGATTATTGTTCACAAGTTTTGGACATTGGTTCCGTAAGTGGTTCGGGTTGCCACATTCATAGCAAGCCCGTCCATTTGCATTGATTGGAACCACTTGATTAGCTCCGGGTTGATTAACCGGGTTGGCTTGAGTAGTAAGTGCCTTTTGTCGGCAGATATTGGCCGTATGGCCAAGTTTCCCACAATGATTGCAAATGCGACATGGGACAGTTTGTGGGTGATGATAGTTGCAGTTGTTGCAGAGTGGGTAGGTACCTCCATAAGCTTTCTTGGCTGGATTTTGGGCCAAGGGTGCAACTTGATTAATTAGGGCGGCTGGAGTGACTATTGCAAAATTCTTCGCCTTTCTCTTCCTGGTGTTTCGATACTGTTCGTTTTGAACTTCTTTGACATGAGTAGGAGGAGTTGTGGTGTCAGAAACTTTCTTGGCCCCCTTTTTGGTAAGAGTACCTGCTTTAACGTGATTATCGGTCAGTGTGGCAGCTAGACGAATAGCATCTTCTAGGTTTGCAGGATTTCTTCCCAAAACAGTGTCCTGGATTTGTCTCGGTAGGCCACCGATATATTTTTCAATACACCTAGACAAAGGTGTAACCATGTGAGGTACCAGCATGCTCAGTTCGTGAAAACGGTTGGTGTACGCCAAGCTTTCACCGCTATCTTGGGTAAGATCCCAAAATTCCGCTTCCAGTTTCTTCATCTCATTTCGAGGACAGAATTCCTCGGTCATGATCCTTTTCAGCTCATCCCATGGCAGAGCCATTGCTACTTCTACTCCCCTTGTTCTCTTTTCCCCATTCCACCAGGTTAGTGCCCGTTTTTGGAAGACACTAGTGGCATGGCGGACACGCAGATTGTCCAGACAGTCACTATTGAGGAAGGTGCCCTCAATACTTTCGAACCATTGAAGGAGTCCCGTGGCTCCTTCGGTACCATAAAACTTCAGGGGATTGCAAGAGTTGAAATGCTTGAAGGTACATTGTGGCGGGTTGGCACCACCGCCACCACCAGTATTAGCACTACCACTGGCGTTCCCATTGTTGTTGTTATTGGCTTGAGTTAGTTGAGTTACCAGCTGAGTGAGGAGAGCAGCAAGGTCGGTATTATTGTTGTTGTTGGCATTGCTGGTATTGGTGTTGGTGCTATCGTTGGCGTTGTCGGTGTTGTTGCGGTTGATGTTACGACGAGGAGGCATTCTATAAAAAGAGAATGATACAAAAGTGTTGTGAGAATTTATAAAAATCCGTTGAAATTTAGGATAGGAGGAAAAATAACACATTTATTTCATGGTTTGGATTGTTTTCAAGTAATCACATTTCTACTTGAACACAATGACATATTAAGGTTAATTAGACTTATATAATTTTCAAGGAGACGTGCTTTAGCCTATAGGTAAACACTCATCCCGGGAATTCCCAGGAAAGCATACGGATCCCTCGGTTGATTGAGATTTATATGAAATGCTTTCCTAGACAGAAAACCCAGAATACAGGTGTCACCCTTCCAGATTGCACATGTCCTTTAATAATTAACAGAGTCTAAAACCTTAACGGGTATATAAAAATATTTTTGATAGACTAATGTCTACGAGTATGAGTTTTTCCACAAGTTATGGCGATGATGACATAGAAGCAGTTAAGGAGGATATGCGGCTTAGGATACGGGTATGGATACGATTTATTTAATTTATTATTTACGCATGCTTATTAAGTCATGTAGTCTAAAAAATTTAAGTATCAAATAACTAACACATAAAGCATGTGACATATAGCAATTAGCACGTATCACATAAAACATGTAACATGGCATTGTTGGGTGTCCTAAAGTTATAGTCTAGGTCAATGGTGTCTAATAACCTAATTCCCTATAACCAAGGCTCTGATACCAATCTGTCACACCCCGACCGACGGCGGAAAACGTCGGGGCGTGAAGCTGTGCAGACTGTTCATAGCTCATGGTTGCTAAAGTTTGAATAATTTAAACATTCATTTTCATTACACGTAGCAAGTTCATACCATACAAGAACCAAATGTAGCGATTACAAAATATAAATAGTTTAGATTAATTGCTAGGTCCAAATCCTATATGTAGCAGCTTGTAATACTTCAAACATTGTCACCTGAAACATGGTTAAAAACAAAGTCAACTAAAAAGTTGGTGAGAATACATAGGTTTTCGTGTCATGTAATAGAATATAGTGTTGTGTGTATACAATTCATACAAACATGGCAATTAAGGCATTTATGGAGAGTTACCATCGTGTGACCTGGTAGTACAATCAAACCTTTGTAACTAGCATGCAAAACAAACGCGTGTTGGCAGTAACAGTCACCCTACCTGGGTGGGTTTGTCAGACTCAATAGATCTATCACTGTTTACTGTAGGCTATAAAATAGTTAATGATTGCACGTGAATAGCAAACTGCGTGTTGGTCTACACACCTAGTACTCAAGCACAAAGCTCAAAATTGTAACACATGATTGTAGGGTGGAATTGTATATTGTGTAGTTTGTAAACATAGTAAATAGAACGCATGTTCCACCCCAAAAGTTTGTAAATAGAGTAAAAGAGGGGCTATGTAACTCACTTGTGTTGGGTAGTGTAGTTTGCACAGATCAACAAAAATACCAAGCGTGTTGTAGGTCGCTACGTTTGACCTATTGAATGAGGGTATAACGCGTGTCACTGTTTGTGTTATTTTGTGTCCAAAGTGGGTTCGTTGGTGGTTTGTGTGTTTAGGGTTGGTTTTGGAATAATAAATTAGTAGCGATATATATATATATATATATATTTATTTAAATAAAATTTAATTAAACGATATTTGTTTAAATCAATATATATATATATATATATATTTGTATAAATAAAAATGATTATATAAATTCACGATTTCATCGGTTTTGAAACTATCGGCAATTAATCGTTTTAAATTTCTAAATCAGCGATTTGGTATATAAATGATTCCCGGGTTTTGGGATTTTATAACTTAAATTTTTATAAACAAGTTTTGAAATGTTTAAATAAAAACATATTAAATTAAGTTTGAAAATAATAAAATTAAAGTTTCTGGTCAAGGAGCACGACCGTGCTCAAGTAGGGCACGACCGCGCTCGTTGCCGGGCGTGACCGTGGTGGTCTGAGCGCGCCCGTGGTCGAGTCAGAAGGTACTTCCTAGGTTCTGGACATAGAGCACGACCGTGCTCGTATCTGGCACGACCGCGTCTAGTGTTTGTTTTTGATCAAGACTTGTTTGCTCGGTAAGCACGACCGGGCCACACCTGGGGCACGATTGTGCTTGGACAGGCACGACCGCGCTCAGGGATGAGCGCGACCGTGTCGGGCCTTTTTCAGACACAATTCGATCGATTCTTATATTAATAGCTTCTGGATTCTTAGGGCTTTCACTTAGTGGATGATTACGAATGTTTCTACATAGTTTAATTGTATTTATATCTTGTCTAGAGTGTAATTCGAGTAAAATTTATGTTTCGGCTTTTTGGTTCAAAATCGGATCGATTTGAGTGTTTCTACAACGAATTGACATAGGGCTTTCGTAGTAGAGGTAGATACAAAGCTGAAGACGTGTTACTTACTTTTTGAAAGTGGGCAATTGAATGCGGTCGGCTACGGGTCGAGCGGCTTCGTTTCTTGGCGATCAATCGGACGACAGAGGTGTTGTGAGCGTCGAGTGAGAGTTCTGAGAGATTGAGTGGGTGTATATGAGAGTGTAGGAAGCCTGCAACTGGCTCTATATCGACGAATTTGAGAGACTCGGTTGTGGTGTGAATGGGATTAAAAAAATGTGCAAATTGGAGGACAATTTAGGCGTGTTGCAGGTTGAATTCAGTCGAGTAAGGTCTGTCGCGTGAAAACCGGCTTTTCTCTATTTTAAATTTCACGAATGCAGATGGTATGGTATGGTTTGACTTTCTGCAGTCAAGTGGGTTCATCAGCGCGACCGTGGCTACTTTAGGCGCGACCGTGCTTAGGTCTTCAGGCGCGACCGTGCTTGCCTAGTTTTGTAGTTTTTTAGTTTTGTCAGTTTTGGCCCTCGGGGCTTGTGAGATAATGGTGTTTTTGTTTAATTTGTTATTGTAATAGAATAGTTTGTATATGTAACTGCATCGTAGTTTGTTTGTACACGAATCGAAACTGAAATGTGTTTGTTTATTGAAATCAAACGATTACATGATGAAAATCAGAAATGTTACATTTGGCACGGTCGCGCCTTGTTTTGGCACGGTCGCGCCTCATGTCAGTTGAAACGTAAATACAGCCTATAATCGCGGGACCATTCGATTTCGTAACCAATTCTTGCATTAACAAACCCATTATGAGTTTAACCATCTCAATTATATCAAATAAACCCGTTTTTAGTCGATCCCTCTCCTAATTACCAAAACCCTCCATTGTGACCATCGATTTCATCGTTTCGTTGTAAATTCTCTCAACCAAACAAACCAACACCCTAGTCGATTCCCCCTAAAGCTCCAGGACACATCAACTGGGCCGGAGTTGTAGCAGAAAGCATCGGAGACCACACCCGTCATAGCCGGAACTCGTCCCCACCGTAGGCCATCAATTCATCGTCTCACAGGGTAATTGAAACTTTCAAAACTATCTATTTATTCTATAGATCAAAAGCCCTAACCCAATTTAGACTCTCAATATCGAAATTTACTCTAACCCGACCCTAAGGTTCATTTAAAAATGGTTTAATCGAATCCAACTTTAAACATGTTTTAAACACAATTAATCTACACCAACAGACTCGTACTAACCTTGTGAATGAAAGCCCTATACATTCCAGCACTATCAATATAAGAATCAATCAATTCTTTCCTGTTTTGAAAGAGACACGGTCGCGCTAATCATCTAGCGCGGTCGTGCTTAGGGAGACGCGGTCGTGTTGACTTCCAGCGCGGTCGTGCCTCCTGCTCAGACCCAGTCATGCTCGTTGGCTAGACTTGATCGTACCCCAGAAGCATAGACACGGTCGTGCCTATCGAAGGCACGGTCGTGCCTATTGGCTTGGCTAGTTGTCCTCTGTTTGACCAACACGGTCGCGCTTATTAATGCAATATACATTACACTCTAGGTTAACATTGTGCAATACAAGGATCACATTACTATCTAGTATCTCGTGTTAGCTACGCCTTCGAATCAAGTGAGTATTTCATAGCCCCTTTTACTCTTTTACATTTTTGGGGTGAAACATGAATATTATTCAAATTACATGTTTACATTTACACAAACAACACAAGTACAAATCCTATTTACATTCATGTGTGCAATTTGAGCTTTATGCCCGAGTGCTAGGTGTGCTAACCTTTGTATGCGATTATGTGCAATCATTAACTATTCAAGCCGACAGTTTTCAATGATAGATCTATTGAGTCTGACAAACCCACCCAGATTGGGGTGATTGATACCGACAACACAATTTTGCATGCTAGTTACAACGGTTTGATTGTACTTGGTTACACAATAGCTGCTCCCCATAAATGCCTTATTTATCATGTAATGTAAGGATTTGTTTTACAAACTATATGCTATCTATATACAAACTTGTGTTATACTCACCAACTTTTTAGTTGACCTTATTTTATTCATGTTTCAGGTGCTTTCATATGAGTTTGATCAAGACATGCTACACATAGGCTTTGGACCTAGTTAATCTTAATTCAAAAACAAATTGTATTTCATTAAGTCTTTGGAACTTGATTCATGTTTATTTGAATGGAAATGGATTTAACATATTACAATTTAGTTAAACTTGAGCTCACGAACAGTCTACATGTCCCGCCCCGATGATTCCGCCGTCGGTCTGGGTGTGACATGTTATGTTAACCAAGTGTCGAGTTAATACTCGTTTTTGGGTGTGAGTTATTAATATAGTTAGATCAGTCTATGTCGATGAGACGGTAAGATTACTATTATTATTATTATTATTATTATGGGCCGAGTCTCGGGTGATGAACGATTATGAGATGTCGTGGGATAACAAGGGGGGTTAACTATTCGTTAATGAATCGTAAAACTATTTTATTAAGGGCTGGAGGTTCCTGAGTGGAATAAACTAATGAATATGAAGTGATGGTTTTTGTTTAAATTAAACTAGTATAACTCACTCAGCGTAGCTGACTTTGTGTGTACGTTAGATTGTTTTGCAGGTAAGCGTGTCATTGACGTATCTTGGCTTGGAGGCGGTGTTACTTGGATTGGGGTGCAGACATTCGTGAGGTAAATGTAATAACATTAAATATTAATAAATGATTTTTGAAAGACTTCCGCTGTAGTTTGAATAATAATAAATGCGTTTTATTGGGAATGACCCATTACGAGAACCAACTGTAGGATGCCCGGGTTGGGATCTTACAAGTTGGCATCAGACCGTGGTTTAAGGGAAAATCGGTGTTTTTGTAAAAATAAAATACCTTAACTTAAACTGAATATGGGACGAGGGTGAAACGAATGCCACCATGAGTAACCGCGAGCCAAGAGGTACGTCTTTTGAGTTAAGCATAAATTATTAGTGTGTTAATTGTGTAGTGTAACACTATGTGAAGTTGTGTGGTGTGATTTGGTGAAATCATGTTTTGTGAGTTAAGTAATGTGGAGTAGCATTAATTGCGTTATGTGTTATAGTTTGGTGTGTTAGCATGGTTTAGTGAAATTGTGTGTAACCAAGTATGGTGTGCAATATTGACTATTATGATGATTTGCTAGATTATTGTGTGTGCTATGTCAGTCATGTGGGATGCATGTGCATCCAGTGTGTGTTAAAGGTAGAAAGCTAGTGTGAATATGATGGGGAAGGTTTAGAGTACGAGTACTAATGTGGACCACCAAATTGCATTTGATCACCGTGACTTGTCAGTCTATGATTACTCTCATATTCTGAATTTGTGCCCATAGTAATCACTCTAACGTTCTATCTTGAGTAGGATTAGGTGGCTAAGACAAAGCGTACGAGATCAGGCAAGCGTGGAACTCCTACTAAGAGGAATGCAGATTGACAGGTTAAGCCGACGACTGCCGTAGATAGAGCTGACAGTGAGGTTGGGTGGTGTTGGCACTTCTTGCGCCAAGTGTGACTGGAGCTTTGGTCGGTGACATACCGCATGGAGCATTGCCAGTAGTACGAGATTTTCCTCCAGGGTGTGGACCTGCACGATTGAGAGATCGACCACTTGCGTTGGTTAAGAGAGCTTTGTTTCAGGAGGACACGTTAGATGCACCTGACGGGGTCTAGCAGTAATTTTGCGGGCAGTGTTTGGGATGCTCGATTGCTTGATGATTAGTTAGTGTGACAGTCGTCACGAGAGATTTCGAAGTGATTTGACTTTATGACTGATTTAGCGTTTACGAGGGGTGATGCTCAATTCAAATAGTGATTATTTGATTTTGACAATTATTGTGAGTCTTACCGCATGATGATTTGAACATAATTAATGATAATTATATTTGTGACGGCGTAAGATTGTGTTTACAATAGTAGAATATGCGCGGTATAATTTGATTGTGGGATTGCAATTTGAATAATGTGACTTTATGACTGATTTGGCGTTTACGAGGGGTGATGCTCAATTCAAATAGTGATTATTTGATTTTGACAATTATTGTGAGTCTTACCGTATGATGATTTAAACATAACTAATGATAATTCTGTTTGTGACAGCGTAAGATTGTGTTTACAATAGTAGAATATGTGCGGTATAATGTGATTGTGGATTCCAATCTGAATAACGTGAGTTAGCATTAAATGTGATTTTGTGGTGATACTAGAGCACGAATGATTAGATGGTGTGAGTAGACTTGTATAGACATGAATTTTGAATTTGTCTGTGTCAACGTCATATGATAGTGTCACCTATGTGTTAATGTGTAGGTGATGGTTTGAAATGTAATGGGTGCGTTGCACCATGTGTGAGTATTGAGGACAAGGTCCTGTGGGGAGATATGACTATACTTCTTTAAGTAGGTGTAAATGTTCAGGACGAGGTCCTGTGGGAAATTAGGGTTATAAATATTATGTGTATGAATGTGTAGAGGGATTTCTTGTGTCTAGACTGAGCAGTATGTCATCTTGAAACTTTGGTATAACGCGTATGGGGTATGGGGTACGTCTGGGTAAACTCAGTGTGAGTATGCAATGACATGTGGCAGGGGCTACAGTTATAATGAATAGAAGTATATTTCCGGAGTTTGTGTGTCTATAAATGACAAGGTCATATTGTCTAACACGTAGATTTGCTCAGGTCTAGCTAGTTATGTGTGTGCTTTGTGCGAGTTAGGGAGATAAGATGCTATACCTATACATGCTCCGAACAATATAGGTTTTGTTATTATGACTTGACGTTATGTGTCCTGGTAGTGCTCGCCTAGTCTTGCATAGGACAGGTAGCTAGCGTGATCGAGCGTAGTATTTCTATCTTGACGTTTACTAGACATTAATACATAGAGGTGAAGCAAAGAGTTTTAATATTTTCTAGATGATCGATGAGGTGCTGTTATGAGATGCCTATGCTTATATCTCGGGAATTCAGAGCACGAAGCCAATGGGTGGAGCTGTAAGAGACGGTGATGGAAGCGTTACGTGGACGCCTGATCGGAGATAGTTAGGACGTGAACGAGATGATGACTCTGAGGACTTCGATACGGAGGGAACAAAGTGACAAAAGGATCTCTATGGAATACGTTCCATGTAGAGAATTCTATGAAGGTAAGATACAAGAGGAGTGGATATATATACTCTGAACGAGACAAGGGGAGGCTGAGGCTGGTGGCAGGACAGACTAAATGTTCGTACGTGATAAATGAGGTGCGACCATTGATCGTGTGGTAACAATGGGACACGATGAGGAAAGTGGAACGAAGGAAGGATAAGTGCAGAATTGCACCTAAAGTGACTGGGAAGGAAATGCCTACATTGGTAGACATGTGAACCAAAGACGACTTTCGGTGGAACCTCGGTTGAGGCTAATGTGATGGATATATGATTGAGATGCGGGAATATTTTGGAGAAAACATCGGGAACCGATGATAATGACTATAGTTTGAGTAGCTGATATCGTGTGATAAGTATATAAAAATATAACAAATATATTTTTGGGATGATTTCACAAGATCAGGTTTTAAATTTATAAAATGATAATTATGTTAACTTAAAACACAAACAATAGGCAAGTGTACCTATCGCGGCGTAATATAGTTTAGGTAAGAACCAAGTATCGAACCAATGGACACGGTCGAGCTCCTATACAAAACTTTTATTATCGTTTAACCGGATTAATTAATGAGTGGGTTTTGTGTGCTTGTGAAGCAGAAAAGTAAATGCCGGTAAAGTAAATAGCTTAAAAGTAAAAACGTGCGTGAAATGTGTAACAGAAATGTAAATAGCAGAAGAGTAAATAGCAGAAAAGTAAATAAAGCGAAAATGATCAGATTACGGAATGTATTGCTTCGGGATTCTAATCAGCTTGATACGTGATAATGTTAAGTTAACTAATTCAGTGGTAAGACTACTACAAACTTGTGACCCGGGTCACCGTTAGAGCCTCGTCCTCACTACGTTAGATTTGCAAATTATATTCTTTAAAAAGTAGTAGTGCCTCCCGTTAACAATTACCCTCAACCCATTGAATGGTCATCTCCTGGTTGGTTTAAGATATCAGACTCAAAATGCTTTATATTAAAGTTAAATAGGTGATTATATTTTACTCACCGGGAGGCGGTGTAACAATGGGACAAAGTATAAAGATGTATCGTTCCCAACATGAGTTCACCAATTCTTGGTCGCATAATAATTTCGTATAAAGACGTACGATCTTAGATGTATAGACCAAGCCTTGGCTTATCAATCTCTGCTTTTATAAAAACACACGAGTTTCAAAGGAAGTTTGATTAAAAATGGTTTTACGATCTTACTCTTTAAAATCAAGACACTCCCAACTATAAAGACGGATTTAGACAATAATAAAATCACATCAAAAGATGGTTTTTGAGAACGAATTAGTTAAAGAAATAAACAGTCCACTTCATTAATAGGTTAAACATTAACATTCACCAAACATCATCTTCACCCTAGCAATACAAAGAAGTTTTTTCCACGAATGGCTATAACGACTAGCCTAATAATGAGTTTCGTAGGCTCCCCTATTGTGTAACAAGGAGGAAGAGCCCCTCTACTCTCTACTCTAACTACGAGAATGCTCTCTTCTTGAGTGTTCTTTTGGTCTGGATTGGGGTGTGGAATGAAGAACACAAGCCTCATATTTGTAGGCCTCAAAATGTGCAATGCACACGGTCGTGCAAAGGCCTAGGGAATCAAACAGGGTACAGAGGATACGGTACTGGGCCGTAGGAAGCAAGGGACGGCAATGCACGACCGTGTATCCCCCTGCTTCCTCCCAGTTTTGTCTTTTAGCTGCTTGGTTGACTTTTGTTGACCAATTTTGACTTCTTGGGGGTCAATGCTCGGGAATGAATCTTCTAGAAGCTTGAATTCTTTATGTTTTTGATAGATTTTAGCTTGATTTATATTTTCAACACCATGCAATTACAAAATATAAGTATTTTAAGCATAAATTGCAAGATTATTATTCAATTAGTACCATAATGTGGGATTATTATGTATGTAAAATATGTATAAATGATGGTACATCATAACACCTCACACTTAAACTTCGCTTGTCCTCAAGCAAACTCATGCATGATCACACCATAACTAAAAACTTTACAAAGGTAATGGAATTTCAACTAGTGTTGGAACTCCGAGATAACTCTTGAGTTGCTTATTCTGTTTTTGTATTTTTCTGATTTAAGATGATGGAATCCATGACAAGCCTACTAGAACTTTGATTATGCAAGATCTTCTCACTACTCACAATGTTCACTCAACTCTAGGGTTATATATGTATGGATAATGCAAGTTAAGTGGAACACTTAAGTTCGAATCGAATTATGCAATGGTCATAAGCTTGTATGCAAATCAGGTCTCCACCAACTAACTAAGTAGTATGCATGAATCAAGAGGACTTTAAAGGTTTGTAATGTGGCTAAAGTAAAACTAACGGTGAAAATGAAAATCTTTTTGGATTTTTAGGGATTTTATGGGGTTTGGAGGGCTGCAGCTATTGCGTAACACTCAGCTACGACATCATGGCTTAAAATGGAAAATACTAAAAGGTTCCCTTTACAATACTCAGATTATGAGGGTATAACTAATCTGAGGGCTCGTTTATGGTCAGATTGCCAAGACCAAGATCTCTCATCAAGTTCAACTCGTTCCTTATTGCGTAATACAAATTGCTGCCTTTTCGTACGGTTCCTTCGGCTAGCCGCCTAACAGCACCTACTTCGATCAGGTATGAATATTCACTTTGGGCTCGAGTTTGATTCTTGCTACACTTTCCATCATGGCTCCAGTTGCCACATTTTCTACATCTTCCGTATCTTTTGGCGGCACTTTTTGACAAGCCGCAGAATGGTGGCAATTGTTCTTCCTTGCGCCACCATTTTCTTACATCACTGGTTGCTTAAAAAATCTTTTCTCGGAGTTCGGTTGGTAATTCAGGCTTTGCGAAATGAAGGCAGGAAAGCAAATTGAAATCAAAGGAATGCATGCCCAGTTCTTTAAGGTCTCCCGGTAAAAGACCAACTTTGTCTTTTTTTTAGAGACAAATTCTTCAATAGTCTTTCTTCCTCAATTCCTTTGAAATAATATTTCCTTGATTTTTCCTGCAGATAGTTCGGATAATTTCCTAATGCATCCACCATTTGTATATTTCAATTCTTCTGAGTAGGGCAGATTCTTTACAAAATTGTCTCGATGATAATGAACTTGAAATGACAATATAGGATAATTTTCCCATTTTGAAGACAGTCAGCCAATAACCGGTGTTTGTGAAAAGCTGGTTGGTTGACAAGTATGGGTGATAGAAAAGAAAAGGTTAAGGCTCAGAGGGCTATCTAGGCGGATAATATTTTTATGATTTTTGGATAATAAGGGTAATAAAGGTCCTAGGTGCCTCGATCATTTTCATACTTCCACTAGTTCATGGTCTTGAAATGGCTCAGATTATTCTCACATGGAAATGGATGGAATAGGGTTTAGTGATTTGTTATGCATAATCTTTGTTTGTTTCTACTTGATATGTCTTCGCTTTGTTTAATTAAGTGCAAACTCCAAGAGGTTTTGATTTAAAAGGGTTTAAACTTTTGAAATTTTTTCGGGTTTTCTAAAAGGTAAGTTTTTGTAGTGTTTTAGTCAAATGGATAGAAAATCACAAGTTAAATTTTACTGCTTCGAGGTTAACAGTTCTGAATCTCTAATTCCCTACCCCACACTTAAAACAGTGCATTGCCCTCAATGTAAAAATGCATGTAATGGAATGATATATAGAAATTTAAATGCATGGAGTTTTAAGGGAAAAGAAAATGGTACTCCCCCAGTCAATTTGGTGTATAACCAAAGGCCAAAACTTATTGTTGTTGTCGGGGTGTGCCCCATCAGCTGCTTGTCAACATGTTGCTTCTAAGACTTCATCGAATTTCTTAGAATTTTGATGGAGTTTTCGGCTCCAGGCTCGTAGAGGAGAAGTGTAACTGCTCAAAGTAGAAAGATGATCTGTTGATGTTATTCTACCTGAAACATAAAGAAAAACATAAAAATAAACAAGGAAAATAAAAGATAGTAGTTAAGCTACTAAAGTCCTAGTATCGAGAAGGAATACCTCGGGGCTGAAGTAATTAGAATATTAAATTTGGAGAAACCAAACCTAAGGTCCATGCTTTCTGCCGTATGCACCAACTTCTCAATTTATTTATGATCATCGGGTTGCCTCCCGGAAGCGCTACCTTTATTTATGGGTCTTTAGCCCAACCCAGACGTGTTGCATCAGTCTTTTTTCAGGTGGGGGAAAACAACCTCTCCCGTGTCTCCCATTTCTTCTTCAGCTTTGGTAGTTTATCAAAGTACTCATCGATCCAATTAGTGTTATCAAGATCCTTGGTAAGGTCAATTGTCTTGGGATCTGGTGTCTTTGGTTTGGTATAATCTGGTGTCTTTGGTTTGGTATGATATGGTGCTTTTCCTTTTTTCAAGTCCCTTACTTTCTGTAGTTGGTAGTCCAGATTGGAATCGATAAATAGGGAAATCTCAAGAGGGTCACTTGACATACATTCATATCCTCCGATGTTGTATGTTATTGATTGTTTTCTGATACAGAGTCTTAAAATACCTTCATTCATGTCAATGACGGCCCTCGCGGTAGCTAAAAATGGACGACCCAAAATTAATGATACGGAAAAGACAAACTTGCCAAGCTTTACCAATAAGTTTTCAATGATTCCTATAGGTGTTTTAACCGATCCATCTGCCAGTTCGATGGTCGCATTTACCGGTCGATGTTGTCTAATGTTGAGCTTTTGAAACAAGGTGCAGGGCATAACATTTACGCTTGCTCCTAGATCAGCGAGTGCGTAAGTAATAGGTAGCGGCCCTATAGAACATGGTAAGGAGAATTTCCCAGGATCTGAAAGTTTCTTTGGGAGATTCCTTTCAATAAGAGCGACACAATAATTTGTTCTTTTTATTGCTTCTTCCATGTTTCTCTTGTTTGTAAGAAAATTCTTCAAGAAATGCCCATATTTTGGCATTTGTTGTATAATATCCAAGAAAGGAATGTTGACATGGATTTGGCTCAAGAGTTCTATGAACTTGTCATATTGCTCATCAGTTTCCTGCTTCACTAGCCTTCCTGGATATGGTATGTGAGAGTTGAACGTTCTTTTTGGTGGAATTTTTGGAGGGAGGTCCGTCATAGGAGGTTGAATTACACTAGGTTGTACTTTCTGAGTGGAGGAACTTGCGGGGTGTGGATGGAGTGGTACTCCGATGAATATCTCTCTCCTAGGTGATTGGACTTCTTCTCCTGGCATTGGTGGTTCTAGGTAGACTTTGCTATTCCTTAGAGTAATAGCACTTACGTTGACCTTTGGATTAGTCTCAGTGTTACTCGGGAGACATCATGGTTGCCTTTCGGACAAGAGTTTTGCTATTTGTCCTAATTGCGTCTCAATGGATTGAAGGGTAGCTTTATGTGTCTTGAACTCAACTTCATGTAGACTAAACCTTTCCTCGTATTTCTTGTGACAAGAATCTGCTAGGAGGGCTTGACTTTCAGTTGTAGAGATTAGTTTAGGCACCGCATCCTCTAGGCTCATCCCATTACCCAACTTGTTTGTACCTTGGAATTGTTAACGAGGTTGGAAGTTCTGAGGTTGCCTTTGTTGAAACTATTGTTGTTGCTCAAAACCAGATTGCCCTTGGTTGTTATTATCTTTTCAGCTAAAGTTTGGATGATTCCTCCATCCAGGGTTGTAGGTGTTGCTATAGGGGTTGTTTTGTTGCCAATTTGTTCCGACGAAGTCAACCTGTTCAGCATCTGTTGTAATGCTTTTTACTTCTTCCATTGTTTCAGGTGTTGCTTTGCCCTTGCTAATTTGATTTAGTCTTGTGGTAAGGGCGTCTACTTGAGCAGACAATGATGTGACAGCATCGACGGCGTGAACTCTTTGCCTTGTTCCCCTGCTAGTCCTTGGGTTGTACCATTGATACCTTGTGGTAAGGGCGTCTACTTGAGCAGACAATTTGAAGGTATCACAAATTTCGAGGAAATTTGCGATGTGGGCATGTGGATTCTCATCGGGTAATCTGTTAAAAGTGCATAATAACTGGATCATGTGGATCACATGAGACTTGATCTCGAAGTTATTAGCATCAACGGCTGGTCTAGTGATGCTAGACCCTAAAGCGTCTAGTGACGGTCTTGCAAATTCAGCGATATTGCGATTTTCAATGGCCATTTTTCTAGCACGGTTTTCTCAAACTCGGCGGTGAAAGAATCTTTCGGGTTCTGCTAAAGGTTGATATAAACCAATAGTAGAACTTTGGATCATACACTACCTGCAACTAAGCGTGAAAGGAAAACAGATGGAAAATAAAAGGCTAATCCGTTAACTCGATTTTTTTCTTAAAATCACCGTGTCCCCGGCAACCGCGCCAAAAACTTGATGTCGTGTGATAAGTATATAAAAATATAATAAATATATTTTTAGGATGATTTCACAAGATCAGGTTTTAAATTTATAAAATGATAATTACATTAACTTAAAACACAAACAATAGGCAAGTGTACATATCGCAGTGTAATATAGTTTAGGTAAGAACCAAGTATCGAACCAATGGACACAGTCGAGTTCCAATACTCAACTTTTGTTATCGTTTAGCCGGATTAGTTAATGAGTGGGTTTTGTGTGCTTGTGAAGCAAAAAAGTAAATGACGGTAAAGTAAATAGCATAAAAGTAAAAACGTTCGTGAAGTGTGTAACAGAAATGTAAATAGCAAAAGAGTAAATAGCAGAAATGTAAATAAAGCGAAAATGATCAGATTACGGAATGTATTGCTTCGGGATTCTAATCAGCTTGATAGGTGATAATGTTAAGTTAACTAATTTAGTGGTAAGACTACTACAAACTTGTGACCCGGGTCACCGCTAGAGCCTCGTCCTCACTACGTTAGATTTGCAAATTATATTCTTTAAAAAGTAGTAGTGCCTCCCGTTAGGGACAACAATTACCCTCAACCCATCGAATGGTCATCTCCTGGTTGGTTTAAGACATTGGACTCAAAATGCCTTATATTAAAGTTAAATAGGTGATTATATTTTGCTCACCTGGAGGCGGTGTAATAATGGGACCAAGTATAAAGACGTACCATTCCCAGCATGAGTTCACCAATTCTTGGTCGCATAATAATTTCGTATAAAGACGTACGATCTTAGAAGTATGGACCAAGCCTTGGCTTATCAATCTCTGCTCGTATAAAGACGTATGAGTTTCAAAGGAAGTTCGAGTAAAAAGGGTTTTACGATCTTACTCTTTAAAATCAAGACACTCACAAATATAAAGACGGATTTAGACAATAATAAATGCCCATCAAAAGATGGTTTTTGAGAACGAATTAGTTAAAGACATAGACATACCACTTCATTAATAGGTTAAACATTAATATGCACCAAACGTCATATTCACCCTAGCAATACAAAGAAGTTTTAGCCACAAATGGCCATAACGACTAGCGTAATGATGAGTTTCGTAGGCTGCCCTATTGTGTAAGAAGGAGGAAGAGCCCCTCTGCTCTCTACTCTAACTATGAGAATGCTCTCTTCTTGAGTGTTCTTTTGGTCTGGATTGGTGTGTAGAATGAAGAACTCAAGCCTCCTGTTTAAGGCCTCGGGAATCAAATAGTGTACAGAGGACACGGTACTGGGCCGTGGTAAGCAAGGGACGGCAATGCACGGCTGTGCATCCCCCTGCTTCCTCCCATTTTTGTCTTTTAGCTGCTTGGTTGACTTTTGTTGACTAATTTTGACTTCTTGGGGGTCAATGCTCGGGAATGAATATTCTAGAAGCTTGAATTATTGATGTTTTTGATAGATTTTAGCTTGATTTATATTTTCAACACCGAATAACCTGCAACTACAAAATATAAGTATTTTAAGCATAAATTGCAAGATTATTATTCAATTAGTACCATAATGTGGGATTATTATGTATGTAAAATATGTATAAATGATGGCACATCAGTAGCATGTGCTTATTGATGGGGCGCATTGAAAGCATGATAACGACGCAAAGGGGTGTTTTGGGAGAGACGTTGTGACTATAGAGATGAGAGGAGCTTGGCAGGAGCTCCTGGAGATTTTCAAAGGAGGACAAGGGAAGTACCATTGTAGGCATGCCAGTGGTGCACTGGTTGTGAGGAGTCATCGCTGGATGACGATTAAAGTGCGAGATGAGAAGAACGATGAATGATCATGATTATGAAAAACATGGAACCCTACTTGGGAATTACGAGATCATCAGGGTTATAAAAAGGAGTGAAGTCATGTGTTGTGAGCGGATTGGGAATGATGGGTTAAATAAGGGAGTAATTAATGAGAACGTGCCATAAGCATGCAAGTTGTGTAGACAAGTGACGAAGGAATGTGTAGGTGATCCTACAAGTCCTAAAGTTGAAAGCGGGTATCGGATATGACTCCATTGAACACCAAGGGTGGTGGTCGAGATTACAAAGTAAAATAATATATTAAATAAGTATAAGGCCGAACGCTTGACACCAAATGGAATTGGTGCACGAGTGGGAACGGATGAATATGTTAGAACTGGTTTGTACCGATGCAGGATTCGAAGACGAATCCTCTTTTAAGGGGGATAGACTTGTAACATCCCTAAAACTAGATAACTAATGGGTCAGGTAATGGATGACCCAAATCTTCTAATAAATGACATGGTGGGCTCAGATTTTGGGACAAAAAGGAGCCGGTTAGCCAATTGTTTCACAAGTCGAGAGCGAAACGGGTTTAATAAATCTAGAGGGACCCGATTAGTAATCATTTAACACGTCCCGACCACTTTTGCGCATATTGGAACTGTGGGGACCCGGATGTAACACTGAAACCTTTATAAACCTAGTTATGACGAAACCCTAGGCAATTTGGCATAGGTTACGTGTGACGGCAGAAAAGAGAACGGGGGGCAAGAAGTGGCCGGAGAAGAAGGGTGACGGCGGCGGAGGAGCGGTCCGGTGTACCATTTCACGCAAGGTTTGGGATTTGAGTGTAGACAGACGAGTTGCAGAGCAAGGACTAAGACTCGGTATAACCGGTGAGTTTCTAATCCCCCTTCTTTTAAATGTTTTTAATGTTTTGGGGCTATCGTATACACTTGTAAAATAAGTTTACTCTATTAAATGTGTTAAGGATTTCGGGTACTATCCCGATGCGTTTTGAATACAAAATAATCATTATGTGATCGTAGGGTCTATGGTGAGTTCATGGAAATGGGGGAGTTAAGGGTATGGGCTATTAATGCGTGTCATGTTAAGGGCTGAACGGGAAGAGTCGTGTCGTACATTACATGCTTATGATATATTGTGTGAGAAATATGTTGTTCTAGAGTTATGCGTGAGGTGCAAGTATAGTTAATGAGTCATGTAATTGTTAGTATGTTGTTTGTGTTGTGTGTTCGTCGTTGTATGTTTGCATCTTGTCTTTATGGCACAGCAAATGAGATTGTGAAGGATGAGATCCTATGGGAAGTCACCAACGGGTTCGGGTTTCATTGCCATCCCTATTAATTATTCACCCCCAAACCCGAGCACCACTACTCGTTTTCTACTCTTGAAGTGGTTAACTTCAATTTAAATCATATAATCGTTTAGGCATACAACGTCCTATACCTAAGACATGTAATGACTCATACAAGTCCTAATATTTCACCAATAATCAATTTAACATATCCACATAACTATTGCGAGAACCACCACTCGCTTTTCCGCATGGAGTATTTGACTCCATGTCGACCCATGAATGTGGTAAAGAGTAAAACTAGTATGTAAATGTGGTAGATTGTGGTAATTTGACTTATGTGGCGAAGAGTCAAACTAGTATGTAAATATGGTAAATTGGTGTAATTGACTTATACGGTATATAGTCAAATAAAATGTGATAAATTGGTGAAATGGTGTATAGAACTGTGGAATATTTCAAAGGGTGGACTTGGAGTTAAATACTCCAAGTGCGGGTAAGACGAGTTGTGGTACTCACATTGAGGTGTTGTAACCAATTAATAAGGGTGGAATACTTCAAAGGGTGGATTTGGAGTCAAATACTCCAATTACGGGTAAGTCGAGTTGTAATTCTCGCACCGAGGCGTTGTAAGCCAACTAAGAGATGATAAATGGGTGGGGGTAAACTTGTGTGTGTTGTTATACATGTTATATTGGTGTCGTGTTGCACCAAGATGCAACGTGTCGGAATGGGTCGAAACAGGTAAAATGAGTTGTGGTTCTCGTACCGAGGTGTTGTAAACTAACCAAAAGGTAATAAATGGGTTGGGGTAAAATTGTTTGGTGTCATGACAAGTTTTTATGCCGTTAGTGTCTTAAATATGCAAATGGGTTGGGATTAGACATGTAAGGGTGTTACATGTTATCGGTAAAAGCCCAAACTTCTTTTGAGCATATCTCGGGCTAGAAAATGAACTACGGAACCCATAATTTATGAATTTGGGGTCACTTGAACTGAGGAATTCAAAAATAAAGTTTGTTTTGTAGGTGGGGGCGTAAGCTATGCCCTACCTGGCATAGCCTATGCTCAGTTGGGGTCGCCTACGCCCTGGGCACTGACCTACGCTCCCCAAATCCCCTCCCCCTACGTTGAAACCTCGTTTTTGGTTTTTTCTTTTGTTTAACCCATGGGAGGCTATTGGAACTTGTATATATAATTACTAACATGATTTTGTGGTGTTCCTTTGTAGGTAAAGCTTCGGTTTGATGTCTCGGGTCAAGCTTCATATGGATTGGATTCTCTGTTCTTTTGGTGGTTGTTAATGTTCAGAAATTTAAATTTTTATTTGAGTTCATTAAACTTGTTTTAAATATCTTTTAGGAGTTTAAACATGTTGTCAATTTTGAAGTGTAGGTTAATACTTCTAAAACAAGATTGTATTGTTTGTCGTGATGTTGTTTTTATCATGTGTTGATTATTCAAGGGCATTTTATGGGATCTACTTCCGCATGTTTTGAAAGTTAAAATGTGGTCGAAATTTTGGTTGTTATAACTTGGTATCGGAGCAGTGGTTTGAGGGATTCGGGTGTGCAAGACATCGAACTCAAACTTGTTTGCTCTTGATATGGGTGGGTGTAATGATGTTGGAGCATATTCTGGTGACAACGAGCTTGAAGATATTGTGTCTTAGTCTTATTGATAGAATTGTTAGCAACAGTTAAAGGGGAGTCTGTTAGGACATGTTTTGTAGCTGTTGATAAAATTCTGTGCAAGTCCATAGAGAGGCGAACTTAACAAGTTCGCCTGGTTTATCAGAGGCGAACTTGTTAAGTTCGCTTAGTCTATCTGAGGCGAACTTGTTAAGTTCGCTTAGCCTATTAGAGGCGAACTTATTAAGTTCGCCTAAGCATCTTTTAGGCGAACTTGTTAAGTTCGCCTGGTGCAGAACTGGTGCTTATAAATAGATAGAACAGAGTATATTTGAAAGTTAATTTGAAATACTCATTATTTTTAAAATATAAAATTAAGCATTCTGTCAAATTTTCTCACACACATGACCATGCCTGGGACAAGGCACGATCGTGCTTGAACCACGGGCGCGATTGTGCTTGAACCACGGGCGCGACCGTGCTAGTCAGGGACACGACCGTGTTGACCAATACAGAGGATATAGCTAAGCTGTTCACTAGGCACGACCGTGTCTGGGCCAGGCACGACTGTGTCTAGGGTTCTGAGGCACGACCAAGTCTAGCCAAGAGGCATGACCGGGTCTGAGTGTGTGAGGCACGACCGCGCTGGTATTTGGCGCGACCGCGCTAGAAGACTAGCGCGACCGTGTCTGATCCAAAACAGAGACGAATTGTGTAATTCTTATGATATCAGTACTGGAAACCTTAGGGCTTTCATCCATTAGGTGATTACGAATCTATTGGTATAGTTTAATTGCATTCAAAACATGTCTATAGTAGGATTTGATCAAACCATTTTAGAATGAAGTCTATATTCAGGTTCATGTTAAATTCGTTATTGTAAGCTCAATTTATGTTGGGGCTTTTGATCTATAGACTAAAACCAAGATGTAGGAGGTTTCAATTACCCGAAAAGAGGAAGAATCGATACCGTACGGTAGAGGTGAGTTCCGGCGATGACGGTTTTGGTTTCCGGCGTCTTCTGCTGCAATTCCGACTGCTTCAAGGTTTTCGGGAGTTTCAGAGGAGTTTGTTGGAGCGTTTGCTTGGGAGGATTTCGATTTAGGACAGCCGAATTGTGATTTCAATTGAAAGAATTTTGTTTTCTTGAGACTAATCGAATTTCTTGGTGTTATTGGATATAATTGAAATGATTATTCGGTTTATTGTTTTTGTTAATGATAATGTAGGTCCCTCGGGTGTAGCGGATCGTCACATGCAAGTGGGTCTACTAGTCGGACCGGATGCGGAATGCCCGTGACTATGCAGAGAGTCTAGCTAAACAAAGTAATCTGACAAGAGAAAACACTTTAAACTTTCTTTGTATTATAAACACTTGAAGGTTACAGAGAAAAGCACTGAGATTACAATCTGCGTATTTGCTATAATGCCTGCGTATTTAACTTCTGTCAACCTATCCTATTTATACAAGACCTGATGAGGACAAAATGCTCTTGCGTACTTAGCAAGTACGCAAAGTTATTCTTGTGTACTTGCTAAGTACGCAGGACCTTTCTCCTGCGCACTTACAAGTGCGCAAAACACTAAGAGAATTTAGCAACATTCAGTATGTAAAAGTAAATACAACTCGATAAACTAATACATAAAGACTCTTACATATAAAGACAATTACAAACAAGACAAGACAACCTAAGACTAAGACTCTATCTATCCTGAGTGTTTGTCACAGGAAAGTGCTTCAACAAACTCCCCGTTGACAAAAGCTCTGGATAATCTTCAGTCTTCGGTCTTCACATCTTCAGTCTTCACAGCGCTTGATCTTTAGCTTCCATCTTCTTCTTGTAATCAAGGCAGAACTTAATCACCTTGTCATATTTAGAAGCAAGGAGCTTTGTCCACTCATCCGTGTAGACGCAATAACGTTCTGCTAGTACCTCTAGATCTTTCACAGAAAAGTTGATGAAGCAGACTTCATCAAAAATTCTGATCAGTTCCTTTGGCACTATGTTTCCACTCTCTGAACGTCCTTTACCCATGATCACAGCCTCGCCCGTCTTTGGATCTACGTACCAGTACCACATGTCACCAAGAATATCCTGAGATAACTTGCTCAGGGGAATCTTAGTTTCACATCGCACTGGCTTGTATACCAATTTCTTTAAGTGCTTCTTAGTCACAGGATGTACAACGTGCTTATCCTTGACTCTCTTGGGCACTTGAGGCTTGAACATCTCGAATTTCCCTGATCTTGCTTCTCGCTGCAGAACCACCCACAAACCCATCGCCACTGCGTGATTGGAATGACCTAGCAGCTCTCGGTTTGCTAGTTTCACAAGGTCGTATTTGGGCAAGGAGCTGAACGCTTCACTGGTGGGTTTCAAGTATTGAACCCCGCCAGATCTTTTGATAGCGAACAGCTGCTTGTCCTCCTCGAACCTTACAGCCAAGATCATCCCTGTTGCTTCGTGTTTGTCTATTATAGACGTCTTTTGCCACACAGGAGTTGGACCCTTTGATGAAGTAGAAGGCATGTCTGTTTCTTTCGGTGCCTCTGGGTCCACAGGTTCAGGGTCAACTGGGGAGGCTTCAGTCGAGGCTTCTACATTACTGGCCTGCTCGACTGAACCTGTGTCGAGCGGAGCGTCGAAGGATGGAAATTCAAAGATCTCTCCATCTTCTAGCTCGTACTCTCCTTCCCCATCACCCTTGGGAATTTCGATCACAACATCCTCGTCATCATCATCCCAATCATCACCAGAGTCGATCTCTCCTTCTAGATTGAAGAGAGTATCGATCTATGCTTCTTTGGAATAGTCAGGCTCTAGATATAGGATCTCATCATCAGATAAGTCCTTAAGTACTTCAGCCACTGACTTTCCTTTCTCACCACTACCACCACCAGAGGTATCTCCACCCTCTTGATGAGTAGACTCCCCCCTGAGCCATTGGAACAGCAGAGATGGGCACGATTGCTAAAGCTTGGTGCTCACCTCCACTAGGACCGGCTTCGGGATCCTTGTCCTTGTCGTCATCCTTAGTCAAGTCGACAGGATGACACGCCTCATCACCAGTAGACCTCTTTTCCTTCTCTTTCTCTTTCTCTTTATCCTTCTCCTTCTCCCCCTGAGCATCAAGATTCTTGGTCAGATCAGCAATCAGTTTGACCATCAGCTCATGCTCCTTCCTTTGAGTATCAAACCTCAGCTCCAAGGACGTCCTGTGACCCAGAATTATTTCAATCATCTTGATTAGGAGCTCGTTCTGGGCCATCACGTTCTTCAATCTTTCATCAGTCCCCGTTCTCTGGCTACGTAGGATTCGAACTTCGTCTACCAAAGAGTTAATCTGTGCTTGTTGAGCGCCAGACTCCTCCTTTGATTTCCGAATAGTCTCCAGTAAGTCAGCAACTTGGGTTTCCAGAACATCTATCCTTTCAGCATTCAGATCAAGATGTCTGGATGATGACGCCTCGGTAGTGTAAATAGGGGAGGAGAATATGGTATCAAAGTCGAACCCTTGTGTGAAATCTCCATAATTGAAGGGTTGACTTAAAGGCTCAGTGGTGGTGGTTGGGATTGAAGATGTGATGAGTGTTGTAGGGGTTATGGTAGGGGTGATGGTGACTGACTTCGTGAGAATTGGAGTAGTCACTACCACCTGAGTAGTTGTGGTAGGGAGGGTCACTATCATAGGAATCACTTCTGTGATTGTAGTGACGGCCACTTCACTTTGCACTTGTGGCCTCCTCCTCCTACGGTAAAGCTGCTGTGAAGGTGGGGTGGAGGCTGAATCAGGACTAGCAGCGGACACTTGTACTGGCTACTGAGCCTCCACCTCACTGGGGATAGAGGGCTGTTGCCTATCACCCCTGTTCTTGTGAATGCTTTCCATTGTTTGTCTTTGTATAGCAGCGTCAGAGTCAGAGTCTGGCTTGTATTCGCTGCTAGAGGACTGTCGCTTTCTCTTGGAGGACGACTCAGGTAGGGTTACCTTAGCCGTTCTCCTCGGGTGTACCTGCGACGGTGCATCATCAGAATCGGAAGAATCTGACTCAGTCGCTTCCGAGTCGGATCCCTCAGCACCATCATTTCCTCCATTGTCGTCTCCATCATTAGACGATCCATCATCACTCTCCATTTCCTCCCCTTGTTGTTCCTGTTTTTCGTCGAAGTGTTCACTCAATTCCGGCTCCGAGTCGTGACTATACCATCTCCAGTCACCAGGGGCCACATATGCTTCATTGATGAGGTGGCCAAAGAGTTCTGTATGCACAGGGGTAGGATCTACACTGTCTGGCTTTAGGAATTGGGCGAATACTCTTTTATCCACCCTCTTTACTTGCAGTCTCTCCCCTATAGCAGGAAGGTTTTGCAATGCGTCATTAATCAGAAGTTGCACAAACCGAGGGTATAACAAGAACCGAAACCTCTCCGCTGTGTTGATCTGGTCATTGATGGCCTTAAAGATGTAGCAGGAGAAGTTGTAGCCCTTATTGAGAGAAAGGCCGACCATGGCTGCTGCAAGGTCATGACCCATGACATCTTTCCCAGCTTTCCTTGATGAGATGCACATGATCATGACGTGGGCGAAGTATCTCCATTGGTCTAACACCCACATCTTCTTGTATGAAGCATAGTCCCTCGCACCGACATAGCCCATTCTTTGTCTCCAACAGCCGCCCAGAAAGTAGTCTGGATAGGCTGTCGGGTCGGTCGCGAGATCTCTGAATTGAAGGACCCTTCTTATAGTATCTTCAGAGAAAGCAATAGCATGACCAACAACGGTAGCCCTTATAACGTTGGGGGTTACCGTGCAGTCATGCTCAGCAGTCTCCCAAAACTGCTCGAGGTAGGGTCTTGACACGATCGGGTCAGCAGAAATGGCGTAGCTGATTCTTGAACGGTTCAAGAAATCAACTATGTCTCTGTACTGCAATGCTGCACCCTTCCACTCTGGTTCAGTGTTATCTAACAGGTTGAATTCGTTAGTAAATGCCCGAGCCATGATCTGCAAAAACACACAGAAAATAGAATCAGAACAACACGTATCATTGGAAATGAATAAACACGACTCAGTATAGCAGTTACTCTTTGAACTGAATTTCAGACTTAGGAATTTTTGCCAAGTGTTGGTCCTGCGTACTTAGCAAGTACGCATGAGTTTCCTCTTGCGTACTTAACAATTACTCATGAAGTGCTTCTTGCGTACTTGTTAAGTGCGCAGTAAACGTACTTGGTGAAAAATTCAGAAGTTTGAAATCCAACTTGTTGTTCAAAATTTCGTGTGTATAGGGTCGCCACTAGGTTGGAATCAAAGATACTACCTTATGGGACCAATATCAACACCTAGTACCTGCTAATCTTGACCTATTTGTTCTAACAGTCGAACGAAGCAACCGTCTGTTCAGATTCGAGCCCAAAGTCAAAATCAAAGACTCGAATGGATGATCAAAGGTAGATTAGTGATCGATTAATGATTATTAACAAGTTTTAATTATTAGGTATTACCCAAACAACCCAAAAATTGTCTAACAATCTCGAACAAAAAACCTAAAATAATCGGTCCAAAATCAAGATTTTTGTGGATGGATTAAGCCTAAACTCTCACCAAATCGATGTTGTACGATGATGAAACTTGTAATGGGACGAAAAGATGGATTGGAACACTTGAATTTTTCAAGTGAAAGTCGGAGGGAATATGAACCGGTTTGAAAGTGATAAGGTTCTGAAAATTTTCCAAGTCCGGTTTATATACCCCACGCAAAAAGGTCATGCGTACTTAACAAGTGCGCACGTTTTAACTCGTGCGTACTTACAAGTGCGCAAGACTTAACTCTTGAGTACTTACAAGTGCGCAAGACTTAACGCTTGCGTACTTATTAAGGACGCAGGGCTTACTTCATGCGCACTTACAAGTACGCACAAACCCTTAAGTGCGCAAACTTTAAACTCAAATTTTATGAAGTTTTTTTTAAGTCAAATAACGAACAAGTTAAAAATATTCAATCAAGAGGATTCAAATACAATTCAGGAAGGTTAAACACAAATATTTTTGGCTTTTCTGAATAAAATTGAACTATGCATAAACGTAAAATCTTTTTGATCTTTTCTAATAAAAATATACAAGTATTCACACAAACTATTTTTGATCAAAGACACGAGCAGAGGATCATATCAGGCTATCTTTTAGCAAAAACGATACAATATAAACATCAAAGAACATGGGATCATGCCATGGATTACTATTTATTCATACGTAATAAGCACATAAATAAGTAATTCAAGTTGACAATATTATAAGATTTGAAACTATAAGCATCTTTGTATCACATTCTTGTGTATTAAGGTATTAATTATAAGATATACAATGTGTACCCCACTGATATGCTATACTAATGTAAGTTGCATTATCTCAAGGCATCTAAGATTTTCCCAATGATTTTCTAAATTTTCAGAATGAAGTTACATCTATTAGCACAGGAAAAATCAAGCAGAATCCACAAGGATTATCTGGAATCATAAGATTCAGAATCGAGTGATTTATTTGTCTTGGTTTCATTTGATTTTCTTTATTGAATATCGGTATGATGATTCAGGATAATATATATGGTGTTTGAGTTTTAAGGTAAGGGGATCCAACTTTTATCTGGATTTGATTTCAATGAATCAGGAGTGATTCAAGGGTGAATACATGCTCAACGGTTAATGTAGAGACATGTCTTGATTCAATCTCTCCTTGCATACTTGTGAGTATAGGCAGTGAGATGAATCACATTAATTGTGCTAACGACATAACCCGAAACTGACCTCAAAAGAAAATTATTGCCAAAATCTAACATCCTTTATCTGATAATGATCTTTTCTATTCTTTTACGCACACACACTTGCAAACATGGGTTCAAATCACAATTGTAATTTAGATTTAGTTTCCACACTACTAGTGATTCAAAGACGCATACAGCCTACTAACAATTCAAATTACTTGTAAATAAGCAGATTAAAAACATAATAATTTAAACAGTTAAGTAAGCATGATGCAATCATTTCCCATATGAGCAGTCTGTGACGTTTAGATCATTTCTGATGTACTATCATTTCCTCGTTCCTCAAGTTAACTTTGAAATTTTCTCCATTTTCTATTTTGTTTTTGTTTTTGTAAAATATTTTGAAACTTAAAAGAACTATACAGAAAATTTAAAGGAAATAAAATTTAACTTCCATGAATTGAATTGATTTAAGAAAAATTAATTTTCACTCAGGATTGAACATTCCTATCAAGTTGACAAGATGCTCAAAACGGGATCGATCAAATGCCTTTGTGAAAAGGTCAGCAAGATTGTCATCCGTGTGAACTTTTACAAGTTCAGTTAAATGCTTTTCAGCACAATCACGGATGAAATGATGGCGAATCTCTATATGTTTAGTTTTGGAATGTTTCACTGGGTTATTTGTGATGGACATGGTGGCATTGTTGTCAATGAATAATGGAGTTCCAGTGAAGTTTAAGCCGTAGTCTCTCAACTGCTGCTGAATCCACAGTATCTGAGAACAACCGCTCGCTGCAGCAATGTATTCTGCTTCACAAGTTGAGACAGAAACCGTTGACTGCTTCTTACACTGCCAGGAGACCAGTCTGTCTCCTAAGAATTGACATCCACCAGAAGTTGACTTTCTGTCAAGGTTACAACCGCCATAATCTGAATCAGTGTAGGCTTTGAAGTCGAATGACTGCTGCTTAGAGTACCAAAGGCCTAATCGGGGTTTCCCTTTCAGGTATCTGAAAATTCTCTTCACGGCTATCATATGTGGCTCCTTCGGTTGAGACTGAAACCTTGAGCACAAGCACACAACAAACGTTATATCGTGTCTTGAAGCTGTGAGATACATAAGTGATCCCATCATCCCACGGTGCAATCTGCTATCCACATCCTTTCCAACTTTGTCAGGATGCAGACCATGATTGACTGGGATAGGTGTGCCATAAGTACTGCTATCATTCATCTTGTATTTTGACAAGATGTCCTGCACATACTTAGTTTGATGTAGATAAATGCCATCCTCTCTTTGACTGACTTGCAGACCCAGGAAGAATGACAGTTCCCCCATATTACTCATTTCAAACTTTGACTTCATCACCTGCTCGAATTCCCTACACATCCCTTCATTGGTAGATCCAAAGATAATGTCGTCGACGTATACTTGTACAAGAAGAATGTCACCTCCTGCTTTCCTAATGAAAAGAGTCGAGTCAATCTGTCCACGGTCGAAACCATTAGACAGTAAATGTTTAGATAATGTCTCATACCATGCCCGCGGTGCTTGATGAAGACCATAAAGTGCTTTGTCGAGCTTATACACTTTATTGATATTATGCAGATCTTCAAAGCCGGGAGGTTGAGTGACATAGACCTCTTCATGAACTTTACCATAAAGGAAAGCACTCTTCACATCAAGTTGGTAGACCTTGAAGCCGACATATGTAGCATAAGCAAAGAACAGTCGAATGGCTTCAATTCTAGCAACTGGGGCATATACTTCCGTGTAATCCAAGTCCTCTTGCTGATAAAAACCCTGAACAACCAATCTTGCTTTATTCTTCACAACCACATGACGATCGTCCGTCTTGCATTTGAACACCCATCTGGTTCCAATTGGCTGAAAGCCTTTTGGCAAGTCAACCAAATCCCACACGTGCAACTTTTGGAATTGAGACAATTCATCTTGCATCGCCTCAATCCAGTAGTTGTCAGTGAGATCCTCCTTCACATTCTTCGGCTCTAACTGGGAAACGAATGCAGCATGCAGACATGTTTCCATGACACCAGTGTCAAGTATCTCTGTGTAAAGAATGGTGTTCTCAGTGATGGTTCGATGACGAGTCTGAACACCGGCATAAGGATCACCAATAATGTTGTCGATTGGATGATTCCTATGCACTCTCGTCTCCGGTACAATCGGTTCCTGAATTTCTGGATCTAGATTCGTGCTTAACTCCCCCATTTCCTGTGTTCCAGAGGAAGAAGATTCAATGTTAATTGGATCAGCTGGAGCTTCATTTCCTACAGTTGTGTTAGGATTGGCTTGAGCGTCACCAACAATATGAACATCTTCGCTGTTATCACTGTCATGAGTTCCAGATGCAGATGTAGCATTGGAATTGTAACATCTCAGAATTTAGTATTCATATTTCAATGCAATGTAATGCAATTTCAAATTCAATGTTCGTGCACTGCCTTATTATTTTGCTTACCTTAATCGAAAAGCAATGATTCAATACAAATTTACAAGTTTTGCTCGATTATATACATTTAAACACTATGCAAGAAACTATTTAATTCAAACACATTAAACCTGAAAAGTCAAGGACTAAAGTTGAAAAATGTCAAGAAACCCTAGTTTAGCACGGTCGTGCTTCGTCCTGGCACGGTCGCGCGACTGGTCCTAGAACGATCGCGCCCGGTGCCTAGGCACGGTCGTGCCTCTCTTGGGCACGGTCGCGACTGCGTAACAGTTGAAACGTAAATGCAGTTTAATCACCCGATCATTGGAAATCCGTAACAGTCATCCGTTTCTTTTCCACTTAACGAACGAATCAATTATCGAATTCCTCAAACGTCTTAGTTTCATATTACCAATTTTGAAAAACTCTCTCAAGCTTTCCAAGAAACTAGAATCCGCTGTTCGATCCGAATCCTCTCAACCCAGCAGCAGAGTCTCGATACTCAATCATCCCTGAAGTTCCCAGGCTATTTGGATTGGTCGGAGTTGCAGTAAAGATCGCCGGAACTCAAGCCGTCGACGCCGGAACTCTTTCTTGCCGATCTCTATCAATCCTCTACTGTTTCGGGTAATTGAAATCATTTATTTCAGTTAATTAGTCTCTATATCGAAAGCCCCATAAAAATTTAGGCTTCCATCATAGAATTTACCCCGAATCAGAATCGATGTTTTATTTAAAATAATATTAATCGAATCCGCTGTTAAAAATGTTGTTAATACAATTAAAATATCCCAACAGACTCGTAATAACCCATTAATCAAAAGCCCTAACAATTCCAGCGTTTAAAATACAAGCATTTGTCAATTCGTGTCTGATTTGGAAGAGACACGGTCGCGCTAATCGTCTAGCGCGGCCGTGCCTCATAGAGCGCGGTCGTGTCGACTAGCAGCGCGGTCGTGTCCTCCTGTCCAGACCTTGTCATGCCCTTTGGGCTAGTCTCTGTTATGTCTAAAGATCATAGACACGACCGTGCCGGGCCAAGGCACGGTCGTGCCTGTTGACTTGTCTAGATTGTGCTCCTGTTGATCAACCCGGTCGCGCCCCGACTAGCGCGGTCGCGCCCGTGGCTTGAGGACGATCGTGCCCTTCCGTGGCACGGTCGTGTGAGATTCAGAACCTTTAACAGAATTATAATTTTATATATTTTAATCAGTAAATGTTTCAGATTTTATAAAAAATATGTTTTCTGTATTCAAAAATGAATTAAAAGTTTA
The DNA here is from genome assembly GCA_023525975.1 of Smallanthus sonchifolius. NCBI lineage: Eukaryota > Viridiplantae > Streptophyta > Magnoliopsida > Asterales > Asteraceae > Smallanthus > Smallanthus sonchifolius. Next base: position 28,610,191 of record CM042043.1, read on the forward strand.
ATCTTGGCATAAATATAATTTATTTAAAAGTTTATGAAAATTAAATTCATATTTACTATCTTACACTTAAATGATATTTTAAATAATTAAGTTACAAAATTTATAAATAAATAAGATAATGATTATCTATTTAATTTACAATTTAAATCAAACTCATTTATTTATTTATACTTAATTACAATTAATATTTTCATTATTTCATAAACTATAATTATATATTTATTCAATTATTCAATTCAAACCTAATCAAATTGTTTCAAAAATATTTTACTTCAAACTCTATATATTTTATTCAATACTTTTTAAATACAAATCAATAGTTTTATACACAAATTCAACTTTCATTTTAGACTTAAACTTTATGCATCTATTTGATTCAATACACATTACTCTTTAGGTTAAATTGTGCATTTCGAGGATTATATTTGCTATCTATAATCTTTGTTAGCTACACTTCCATACCAAGTGAGTATTCACAACCCCCTTTTTACTCTTTTACACTTTTGGGGTGGAACATGAACTCTCTACACATTACACATTACACATTTACATTTACACAAACAACACAAGTGCAAAAATCCTATTTACATACATGTGTGTAAAATTTGAGCTTTGTGCCCGAGTGCTAGGTGTGCTAACCTTTGTATGCTCTTATGTGCAATCATTAACTATACAAGCCGACGGTTTTCAATGATAGATCTATTGAGTCTGACAAACCCACCCATGGTGCGCGGTGATTGAAACCGACAACACAATTTTTGCATGCTAGTCACAAGGTTTGGTTGTACATGGTTACACAATAGCTGCTCCCCATAAATGCCTTATTTTATCATGTTTTGTAAAGGATTTGTTTTCAACTATATGCTATCTACATAAAACTGTGTTATACTCACCAACTTTTTAGTTGACTTTATTTTATTCATGTTTCAGGCCCCAATATGTGAGATTGATTCAAGACGTGTTCAACATAGGATTTGGACTTAGCAATTTAAATCAAGAATTTTATGAGTTGTTTTATGTTTCTTGTTTGAACATGACTTTGTACTTGGATTATTTGTAATGAAAATTTAACTTTAATATATCTCAATTTAGTCAACCATGTGCTATGAACAGTCTTACATGTCCCGCCCCGATGATTCCGCCATCGGTCGGGGTGTGACAGATTGGTATAAGAGCCTTGGTTATAGGGAATTAGGTTATTAGACACCTTGACCTAGACTATAACTTTAGGACACCCACTTATACTATGCTTCATGATTTTTGTGCTATGTGTTACATGCTAGATGCTATATGTTATATGCTACATGTTTAGTATGATTACTTATTATTGCATTATGATGACTTATGTGTTTTAAATCCATGACTTATTAGGATGTTCTTAATAATTAAATAAATAATATCCTTTCCTATATTCTAAAACATCATAATATTTCTATTTTCTTTTCTATCTTTATCCTTTCTAAGCATGTGGAAAATTCTTGAAGCCAAAAATCTCTAAAACTTTTATTTCTTCGTTAAGGTTTTTAAACTTGTTAAATTATTTGAGGACACGTGCAATCTGGAAGGGTGACACCTGTATTTTGGGTTTTCTGTCTAGGAAAGCATTTCGCATAAATCCCAATCAACCGAGGGACCCGTATGCTTTCCTGGGAATTCCCGAGATGAGTGTTTACTTATAGGCTAAAGCATGTCTCCTTGAAAAATTATATAAGTTTAATTAACCTTAATGTGCCATAGTATTCAAGTGACTTTGTCACTTTTGAGTACAATCCAAACTACGAATATCTATTTTTTTTATTTTGTTATCTCATTCTATTAAATCCTAGCAATTCTCATAAGTTCTTACAATCTTTTCTTGTCTTGTGAAAATCTGTAGAATGCCTCCTCGTCGTGCTCCCGCAACCAACGCCAACACCGACATTGCTGCTATTCTTACCCAATTGGTGACACAACTCACCCAAGCCAATGGTGCCACCAATGGCAATGGTGGAAATGGAAGCAATAGTGGTAATAATGGTGGAAATGGTGGAAATGGTGGTAACAATCCACCTCAATGCACCTTCAAGCACTTCAACTCGTGCAATCCCCTAAAGTTTTATGGAACTGAAGGAGCTACTGGACTCCTTCAATGGTTCGAAAGCATTGAGAATACCTTTCTAAATAGTGACTGTCCCGACAACCTCCGTGTTCGTCATGCTACAAGTGTCCTACAAAAACGGGCACTTACTTGGTGGAATGGGGAGAAAAGAAATAGGGGTGTTGACATAGCTATGGCCTTACTTTGGGATGAGGTCAAAAGGCTTATGACTGAGGAGTTCTGTCCTCGAAATGAAGTGAAAAAGTTAGAAGCTGAATTTTGGGTTCTTGCCCAAGATAGTGGGGAAAGCTTAGCATATACAACTCGATTCCATGAGTTGAGTCTTCTTGTGCCCCACATGGTCACTCCTTTGTCCCGATGTATCGAGAAGTATATTGGTGGGCTACCAAGACAAATCCAAGATACTGTCTTAGGTAGAAATCCTGCTACTCTGGAGGATGCTATTCGTCTATCTGCTACCTTAACGGATAATCATGTGAAAGCTGGAACTCTTACCAAAAAGGGTTCTAAGAAAGTTTCTGAAAACGTAACCCATCCTACCCACAACAAAGAAGCCACAACTGAACCCTCTCGCAATAACAAAAAGAGGAAAGTTAGAAATTTTGCTGTGGTTACTCCTGCTGTTCCTGTTAATCAAGTTGCACCCGTAGTTCAAGCGCCGGCTAAAAAGCCATATGTTGGGATCTACCCTCTTTGTGCCACCTGCAATTTTCATCATCCTCAAAACATCCCATGTCGCCTTTGTACTTATTGTGGGAGATATGGTCATACGGTTAGTGTTTGTAGGACCAAAGCTCTTACGGGCCAAGTCAACCCTCCAAACCGAACCGTACCTCAAGTGGCTAACCAAGGTGCTCCCGCCATTGCTAATGGGCGTGCTTGCTATGAGTGTGGTGAACCGAACCATTTTCGTGATCAATGTCCAAGACTTGCAAATGCTAGACAAGGTGGAGCTCGTGGGCGTGCGTTCAACATAAACGCCAACGAAGCTCAAGCCAACAACGACGTGGTTAATGGTACGTTCCTTGTTAATAGTCAATATGCCTCCATTTTGTTCGATACCGGTGTCGATAAAAGTTTTGTGTCACTTAATTTTGAGCCTTTACTTGCAAAGACACGATCCCAATCAGAGAAAACCTTCACCGTTGAAATAGCAAATGGTGACTCCTTTACAATCGACTCCATTATTTATGATTGCTCCTTAGAACTAAATGACCATTCATTCCCAATCAACCTTGTTCCAATGCCACTAGGAAGCTTTGATATTATCATAGGTATGGATTGGCTATCAAATCATCATGCCGAAGTCATTTGCTTTGAAAAGTGTATCCGAATTCCGCTACCATCGGGAGAAACCTTAAGGGTTTTTGGTGAAAATCCTTGCAAGGGACTTAAGTTGATGTCATGCACTACCGCTCAAAAGTACTTACGAAAGAAGTACATTGCCTTCTTAGCTCATATTGTTCAAAAGGATGTTAAGGAGAAGAGTATCCAAGACATTCCGATCATTCGGGATTTCCCCGAAGTTTTTCCTAAGGATTTATCCGGTCTTCCTCCCGTCCGTCAAGTAGAGTTCCGCATTGATCTTATACCTGGAGCTAACCCCGTTGCTAGAGCTCCTTATCGTCTTGCACCTTCCGAAATGCAAGAGCTTGCAAGTCAACTTCAAGAACTCTCCGACAAGGGATTCATCCGTCTGAGTCATTCACCGTGGGGTGCACCTGTCTTATTTGTTAAGAAGAAGGATGGATCGTTTCGCATGTGTATTGACTACCGCGAACTCAATAAGCTTACTATCAAGAACCGTTATCCTTTGCCTAGAATCGATGATCTCTTTGATCAACTCCAAGGTTCTACTTGCTTCTCGAAGATTGATCTTCGATCCGGTTATCATCAGCTTCGTGTTCAAGAAGATGACATTCCTAAGACTGCTTTTCGAACAAGGTATGGTCATTACGAGTTCATGGTTATGCCTTTCGGGTTGACCAATGCACCCGCAGTTTTCATGGATCTCACGAATCGTGTGTGCAAACCGTACCTTGATAAATTCGTGATCGTTTTCATTGATGATATCTTAATCTATTCCAAGACTAAAGCCGACCATGAAGAACATCTTAGACTGGTTTTGGATCTCTTGAGAAAAGAACAACTATATGCCAAATTCTCCAAATGTGAATTTTGGCTAAAGGAAGTTCAATTTCTTGGTCACATCGTCAACGACAAGGGTATTCATGTTGATCCTGCTAAGATTGAAACGGTTAAGAATTGGAATGCCCCGAAGACTCCTACCGAAGTTCGTTCATTTCTTGGTCTTGCGGGTTATTATCGTCGTTTCATCTCAAACTTCTCAAAGTTTGCTGTCCCTCTTACCGCTATGACCCACAAGGGTAAGACTTATGAATGGGGACCGAAACAAGAAGAAGCTTTCCAAACCCTCAAGCAAAAGTTGTGCAATGCTCCTATATTGACTCTCCCCGATGGAAATGATGATTTAGTTGTCTATTGTGATGCTTCTAACCAAGGTCTTGGTTGTGTCCTCATGCAACGAGGCAAAGTAATCGCTTATGCATCAAGGCAACTCAAAGTTCATGAGAAGAATTATACGACGCACGATCTCGAGTTGGGTGCGGTCGTATTCGCGTTAAAGATTTGGAGACATTACCTATATGGCACGAAATGCGTGGTGTTCACCGACCACAAAAGTCTTCAACATATCTTCAACCAAAAAGAACTTAATATGAGGCAACGACGTTGGGTCGAACTCCTTAACGGCTATGACTGCGAGATTCGTTACCATCCCGGAAAAGCGAATGTTGTAGCCGATGCTTTGAGTTGAAAGGACCATGTTATGCTTCATTGTGCCCGTATTCAAACCGATATTCAAACCCGTATCTTAGAAGCTCAACACGTTTCGGTAACCGAGGGTAACATGTATGAAGAAATGTCGTGTGGTGTTGAACTTCTTCTTGAATCAAAACCCAATGGCTTATTATATTACTTGAACCGTATTTGGGTTCCCGATCGTGACGATCTCCGTACATTTCTCATGAACGAGGCTCATAAGACTCGTTATTCTATTCATCCTGGTGCGGATAAAATGTACCAAGATCTTTGCCAACTTTATTGGTGGCCCGGTATGAAAAAAGACATTGCTCTTTATGTGGCCAAATGCTTAACCTGTTCCAAAGTCAAAGCCGAACATCAACGTCCATCTGGTTTACTCGAACAACCAGAAATTCCCGTGTGGAAATGGGAGAATCTAGCTATGGATTTCATTACCAAGCTCCCTCGCACTTCGAGTGGATATGATAGTATTTGGGTGATCATTGATCGTCTCACCAAATCTGCTCATTTCTTGCCTATTCGTGAAGACTATCGGGTTGAGAAACTAGCCCGAATTTACATCGACGAAATCGTGAGCCGTCATGGTGTTCCTTTGAACATAATATCTGATCGAGACGCCCGGTTCACCTCTCGATTTTGGCAATCTCTCCAAAAGGCTCTTGGTACTCGATTGGATTTGAGCACGGCTTACCATCCGCAAACTGATGGTCAAACCGAGCGAACAATCCAAACTCTTGAAGACATGCTTAGAGCTTGTGTAATCGATTTTGGTGGCAATTGGGATTCACATCTATCCCTCATTGCGTTTTCTTACAACAATAGCTACCACACAAGTATCAACATGGCTCCATTCGAAGCTCTCTATGGTCGCAAGTGTCGTTCTCCTATCTGTTGGAGTGAGATTGGTGAAACACAAATCACTGGTCCCGAGTTAATTCAAGAAACATCCGACAAGATTATTCAAATCCGTGACAATATTCGAGTAGCGAGGAGTCGGCAAAAGAGTTATGCCGACAAACGTCAAAAACCCTTGGAATTCCAAGTCGGTGATCTTGTTCTTCTTAAGGTGTCTCCGTGGAAGGGTGTGATCCATTTTGGAAAGAAAGGCAAGTTAGCACCTCGTTATGTTGGTCCATTCAAGATCCTTGAAAGGATTGGGAAGGTGGCCTACAAGCTCGAGTTACCTCCATCTCTTGGCAATGTGCATCCTACATTTCATATATCTAATCTGAAGAAGTATCTCGCTGATGAAAATCTCCATATACCGCTTGACGACGTGCGCATTGATGAAACGATGCACTTCGTTGAGAAGCCGGTGGAAATTATGGATCGCGAAGTCAAACAGCTCAAACGAAGTCGCATTCCTATTGTCAAAGTTCGTTGGGAATCTAAGCGTGGTCCTGAGTTCACTTGGGAACAAGAAGACCAAATGAAGCTCAAGTACCCTTATCTCTTTATTGATACTGTTGTAACCTCTAGCTAAATTTCGGGACGAAATTCTCTCAACATGGGGAGACTGTAACATCTCGGAATTTAGTATTCATATTTCAATGCAATGTAATGCAATTTCAAATTCAATGTTCGTGCACTGCCTTATTATTTTGCTTACCTTAATCGAAATGCAATGATTCAATACAAATTTACAAGTTTTGCTCGATTATATACATTTAAACACTATGCAAGAAACTATTTAATTCAAACACATTAAACCTGAAAAGTCAAGGACTAAAGTTGAAAAATGTCAAGAAACCCTAGTTTAGCACGGTCGTGCTTCGTCCTGGCACGGTCGCGCCAAGTGCCTCGGCACGATCGCGCGACTGGTCCTAGAACGATCGCGCCCGGTGCCTAGGCACGGTCGCGCCTCTCTTGGGCACGGTCGCCCCTGAGTAACAGTTGAAACGTAAATGCAGTTTAATCACCCGATCATTGGAAATCCGTAACAGTCATCCGTTTCTTTTCCCCTTAACGAACGAATCAATTATCGAATTCCTCAAACGTGTCAGTTTCATATTACCAATTTCGAAAAACTCTCTCAAGCTTTCCAAGAAACTAGAATCCGCTGTTCGATCCGAATCCTCTCAACCCAGCAGCAGAGTCTCGATACTCAATCATCCCTGAAGTTCCCAGGCTATTTGGATTGGTCGGAGTTGCAATAAAGATCGCCGGAACTCAAGCCGTCGACGCCGGAACTCTTTCTTGCCGATCTCTATCAATCCTCTACTGTTTCGGGTAATTGATATCATTTATTTCAGTTAATTAGTCTCTATATCGAAAGCCCCATAATAATTTAGGCTTCCATCATAGAATTTACCCCGAATCAGAATCGATGTTTTATTTAAAATAATATTAATCGAATCCGCTGTTAAAAATGTTGTTAATACAATTAAAATATCCCAACAGACTCGTAATAACCCATTAATCAAAAGCCCTAACAATTCCAGCGTTTAAAATACAAGCATTTGTCAATTCGTGTCTGATTTGGAAGAGACACGGTCGCGCTAATCGTCTAGCGCGGCCGTGCCTCATAGAGCGCGGTCGTGTCGACTAGCAGCGCGGTCGTGTCCTCCTGTCCAGACCTTGTCATGCCCTCTGGGCTAGTCTCTGTTGTGTCTAAAGATCATAGACACGACCGTGCCGGGCCAAGGCACGGTCGTGCCTGTTGACTTGTCTAGATTTTGCTCCTGTTGATCAACCCGGTCGCGCCCCGACTAGCGCGGTCGCGGCCGTGGCTTGAGCACGATCGTGCCTTTCCGAGGCACGGTCGTGTGAGATTCAGAACCTTTAACAGAATTATAATTTTATATATTTTAATCAGTAAATGTTTCAGATTTTATAAAAAATATGTTTTCTGTATTCAAAAATGAATTAAAAGTTTAATCTTGGCATAAATATAATTTATTTAAATGTTTATGAAAATTAAATTCATATTTACTATCTTACACTTAAATGATATTTTAAATAATTAAGTTACAAAATTTATAAATAAATAAGATAATGATTATCTATTTAATTTACAATTTAAATCTAACTCATTTATTTATTTATACTTAATTACAATTAATATTTACATTATTTCATAAACTATAATTATATATTTATTCAATTTTTCAATTCAAACCTAATCAAATTGTTTCAAAAATATTTTACTTCAAACTCTATATATTTTATTCAATACTTTTTAAATACAAATCAATAGTTTTATACACAAATTCAACTTTCATTTTAGACTTAAACTTTATGCATCTATTTGATTCAATACACATTACTCTTTAGGTTAAATTGTGCATTTCGAGGATCATATTTGCTATCTATAATCTTTGTTAGCTACACTTCCATACCAAGTGAGTATTCACAACCCCCTTTTTACTCTTTTACACTTTTGGGGTGGAACATGAACTCTATACACATTACACATTTACATTTACACAAACAACACAAGTGCAAAAATCCTATTTACATACATGTGTGCAAAATTTGAGCTTTGTGCCCGAGTGCTAGGTGTGCTAACCTTTGTATGCTCTTATGTGCCATCATTAACTATACAAGCCGACGGTTTTCAATGATAGATCTATTGAGTCTGACAAACCCACCCATGGTGCGCGGTGATTGAAACCGACAACACAATTTTTGCATGCTAGTCACAAGGTTTGGTTGTACATGGTTACACAATAGTTGCTCCCCTTAAATGCCTTATTTTATCATGTTTTGTAAAGGATTTGTTTTCAACTATATGCTATCTACATACAACTGTGTTATACTCACCAACTTTTTAGTTGACTTTATTTTATTCATGTTTCAGGCCCCAATATGTGAGATTGATTCAAGACGTGTTCAACATAGGATTTGGACTTAGCAATTTAAATCAAGAATTTTATGAGTTGTTTTATGTTTCTTGTTTGAACATGACTTTGTACTTGGATTATTTGTAATGGAAATTTAACTTTAATATATTTCAATTTAGTCAACCATGTGCTATGAACAGTCTTACATGTCCCGCCCCGATGATTCCGCCATCGGTCGGGGTGTGACATATTGGTATCATGAGTTATAATTGGTACAGTAGCACGAGTAGAGAAACTGGAGTCATCGCCGCCACCCAATAATTCATTAACATTTGCGACGTCAACTGCAGATAGATCAGGAAGATTGAATGACTTGAATAGCGCAATCAAAACCCCAAGCTGGACCTATTGGTTCGGGTGGAATGCCGTGTTTACTACAATCCACTTCGAACCATTCCTCGACAGTACGAGTTCCTATGTTGTACACTCTCTTGCAACGCGAGTTGGCAACGTATCCTAAGAAGATGCCTTCCATTGCTTTTGCATGAAACTTAGACTGGCGGTCTTTGTACTGTAGCAACAAGGAACAGGGACTACCAAAAGGAACTAGGTAATCAAGATTGGGGAGTCGATTGTTGATCAACTCGTAACAAGTCTTGTTGTGCCTCTTCACAACCAGAACTCTGTTTAAGACGTGACAAGCTGTATTAACGGCTTCTGCCTAGAAAGTGATAGGAAGCTTTGCATCCGACAGCATAGTCCTTGCAGTCCCAATCAATGTTCTGTTCTTCCTTTCAGCAACTCCATTCTGCTGAGGCGTGTACGGCGCGCTGAATTCGTGACGGATCCCTTTCTTGAGACAGAAAAGCTCCATCAAATTATTCTTGAACTCAGTTCCGTTGTCACTCCTTATTCTTCTAACTTTCAGCTTGCACAGAGATTCCAAGCTCAGGATCAAGTATTGAAGAATATCAGCAGTCTCGTCTTTAGTACCTAAAAAATGCACCTAAGAAAAACGTGAGAAATCGTCAGTTACAACCAGACAGAACGACTTACCTCCAATACTCCTGATACTTATAGGGCCAAACAGATCCATATGTAATAGCTCCAAAGGGGTTTCAATAGAGTTTTGGAGCTTGGGCTTGTGAGACTTCCGTTGCTGTTTGCCTTTTTTACAAGGAATACAGTCATCTGCAACGGTAAATCTCAACTTAGGAACCCCGGTTACCAAACCGTTTCGGACAAGATGATTCATTTTACGATACGAAATATGTCCAAGTTTCCTATGCCACAAGATGGAGTCGAGCTCTGTCGCTTTTGTAAGCAAACAAGTAGCAACTGATGAGGTGGTTGTTGCCATGCTCATATCGATCTGATAGGTGTCGTTTGTACTTGGCGCTCTCATCAGGATCCAATCTTCGGGAACTTCAAAACCGGGTTTGAGAATCAGGCATTCTGACTTGTCAAACATCACCGAGTACTCCTTATCACACATTTGGGAGACACTCAACAGGTTATGCTTCAGCTGCTCGCAGAAGTTGACATTGTTAAAGCTGACACAACCGTTCGAAACCACGCCTTGACACGTGATGCTGCCGCCTTTTTCTCCGGCAAAGGCCACATAGCCGCCTCTGAATGGTTTAACATCTTGAAGCAGGGCCATTTTTCTTGTCATGTGTCGGGAGCATCCACTATCTACATACCAGCGGTTAGAGATAGTACCCTTCGGACGTCCCTGCATGAGTAAAAAAAGAATTATTTAGATTTGGAGACCCAAGCCATTGTGGTCTTGGGTCGTCCATCCTTTTCAAAATAAACTACTTCCTTTAACTCACAGTCATGATGACTGTTCAAAATTTATGAATCTTTAGAAGAATTAGAACCAGGAGATTGAGAAGTTTTGGATTTGGCAGTCCAGGATCTCTTATGTTTCTTAACCGGAACAGGACACTTTGGTTCAACAACAGCAGGTGAACTAGTGGAAGCTTCACCTGATTGAACTGAAGTCAACTGTTCCAGCTTTCTCAACCTCTTGTTTCTTCTTCTTCTCTGTGGCTTTGAGAGTTTCGTCACAGGTTTCTCACCAGTACGTGTACTACCAGATGTAGATACACAAGGTACAACATGTTGCATTACCTTTCTTATAACAGATGGTTTATCTTCAGACTTTATCTTAGGCTTTACCATCGGTTTGACTGGTGGTTTCACCACATTTTGTTTTGGATTTTTGGGAGCTTTCACTGATGGCGACCTGGGGATAACAGCTGGTTGTGGAACAACATTCCGTTTCCCTTGGTTCTTAGAAGGATAGTTCACAATAATATGACCAACCAAGCCACAGTGAAAATAGTTCCTCTTGTCTACATAAGTTCTCTTGTAAGGCTCATTAGATCTGGCCTTAGATAACTCAGCATTATGAACAGGAGGAGTTGGTTTATGAACAGTAGTCTGAACCTTTACAGTTTGGTTTTTGGGGGTATAGTATTTTCCCAAATTTTCTTTATACCCAAGCCCCTATTGAGCTGAAAAAGCTTCTTTCTTTGTTTGGTTAAGACTTTTATAACCCCCATAAAGCATTACCTTTAGATTATCATTAGTTTCAATGATATCAGGTTCAGTTAAAATGCAATTATCACCATTAGTGATAACGTTTTTCTTTACCTTTTGTTCAGTGAACAACTCTTCAGATACTGCTCCTTCAGGGTAAGTGTTAACCGACCCATCTTCAGAAGCAGTAACAAAATCCTCACTAGATGTGGAGTTAGCCTTACTTGAGGATTCATCCTTTTTAGGGGAATCATCCTTATCAGAGGACTCATCTAGACAAGTGAGATCAATGTCTATTAAGCTATTGACAAACTTCCCGCTCACTGGTGGAGGAATGGCATTAGTACCTAGCCCTAACCCATTCATTTGTCTCACTACAGATTCGTAGTGTTCCACCACAAAGCGAGAGTTTTTCAACTTCTCATTAGTGCATTTTAACTGCAAGATCTCATTTTGCAGTTTGTTGATTTCATTGTTCCGTTTTTCTAACCCCTTGTATGCAACGTCTAAATGAAGCTGTTGATCGCTTATTTTTAGAGAATATTCACATTTTTCTTTTTTCAACATTTCAATAGAATCTTTAAAACGTTTTTCGTTTTCTTTATAGTTTAGAGCTTCCATACTTAGGGGTTCGATTTTGTCTTGGAGCCTAGAATTTTCAAGTTTTAGCCCTAGACATTTAGAACATGAAATAACAGAAAAAGGGTTAGAGTCTACATCAGAAGATGAACTTGTTACTTCTCCAATGGCCATGAGAGCAACAGCAGTAGTCGATTCCTCTTTCTCAGCTACAGGAGCTTCCTTTTCTTCAGCTTCCTTTTCTTCCTCTGTAGCAGCAGTAGTAGACTCTTCTAGGTCAGCCATAAAAGCTTCCCTTTTCTCTGCTTCCATCATCTCCATGATCTCAGCCATGAGACCAACCTAGGTTTGTGCGATGATGGCATCCTCAAGATGAACACCCCAATCAAAGCTTTCGTCCTGTTGGGCTACCAGTGCATTGGACGTTCCACCTTGGCTTTGATTGTGGTGGTTTGAGTTGTTGTGGCCATGGCTGTTTCCTTGGCTGGGTCGGGTAAAACCAGAGGCTGGTGCTCTGTCTTTCTGACACTTACGAGCAAAGTGTCCATAGTTCAGACACTTGTAGCATTTGGCCTTAGATTTGTCAAACCCGACATTGGCATTAGGATGCCCGCCAATAAACTTTCTTCCTGTTCTGTTCAGGAAACGCTTGGCTCTCCTCAATAGCATGGCCATATTCCATTGAATATCCATGTCCTCCATGTCATCAGGATCCACTTGATTAAAATCTTCTTCAATCGTCTCTGGATCAGTAAGCTTGCCACCTATGAAATTTTCATACGCAAGCATACAAGATGAGAATAGTGCTACATGATCTTCAGCTATTCTGACTATAGCTGATTGGTTAGCTGAAGACGTAGCAGGAGGATTTGTTGAGGTATTTTGATGATGAGATCCCAACCCTGATCCTGAAGCATAGCATGCATGACCACCACACCTAGTTGAGTGGTCTTCTTTAGTAGGATTTCCAGTGAAGAGGGCAATTCCAGAGCCCGATGACTTGGATGTAGAAATCGTCCCATGATACATAGAAGGGTATTGTATCTGGGGTCTTTCTGAGCTCTCCTTTCTTCTTAGGTTCATGTCATGAGCTTGAACCTTTCCTATTGCCTCCTCAACTGTCAACTCATAGAATTTAGGATTTTCCCTCATCAGGGTTGTATACATCTCAAATTTGGGTGATAAAGCATCCAAAAACTTTTCCACCATCTCTTCATCTGGATACTTGAGCTCAAAAGCCTTCAACTCAGTCTGTAAATGATAGAATCTAGAGATGAGGTCATCTAAAGATTCGTTCTCTAAAAATCTGAAGCACTCATACTGCTTCGTGAGAAGATCCCTCTTACTCTTCTTGATGTCACTATTTCCTCTGAATCTTTTCTGTAAAGCTTTCCAAAGATCCTTGGAATTGTCATAACCTCGGAAACTGTGGAACAATTCCCGAGTTAATGCCATAGTGATCGAACCAAGTGCCTTCTTTTCTCGATCATAAGCTTTCTTTTCTTTGTCAGAAAGCTTAGAGATAGGTTTGGGCATGGTTTCATCAAGATAGATGTGCGTGGGATGCTTATATCCCTCAAGGATTGGTATCCATAGCGATGAGTCGGTATACGAAATGTAGTGCTCAAAACATGCTTTCCAATTAGAATAATCGTTCACGTTCAACAACTTTGGCGGTTTCTGTGGTGTACCGATCACATTATCGTAGTTTAACAGGTTTCCAAAATTCTAAAGATTCGACATAGTGAACACTTAGTCAAATTTTAGAAAAATCAGACACAGTTGCGCACTTGATTTTTGGCCTTGCGCACTTGAGAAATGGTCTTGCGTATTTAGATTTCCTCTTGCGTACTTGTAAGTACGCAGGAATAAATGTAAGTACGCAGGATATAACTTAAGTTCGCACAAGTTCAGTCTTGCGCACTTATAAGTACGCAGGAGATAAGTCTTGCGTATTTAGTAAGTACGCACAAAACTGTACTTTTTTCCAGAAATGGTAAGTACGCACAACACCTTTTCAGCAACTTTCACCAAACTTTTTCGGTCACCTGAAACTCGCCGGAGATGGTAAAAATTTGTCTGATGATCAATGCAAATGAGCCCAAGGGTCAGAAACTTGTTTCTAACCAACCTTTGATGCTCAAAACACTCAAATACACAAAAAAAATCAGTTTTTGAGTGATTTTTGCTTCTAAAATAGTGCTCAAGAGCTACCCCTATTTTATCACAAAAATCAACAAAAATACTTCTTTTTGCTTGTAAAAACTCGGTAGAAACTCTCAAAAACTCACTCACAACACTCGAAATCAGGAGCAAAGCTCTGATACCACTTGTAGGTCCCTCGAGTGTGGCGGATCGTCACATGCAAGTGGGTCAACTAGTCGGACCGGGTGCGGAATGCCCGTGACTAGGCAGAGAGTCTAGCTAAACAAAGTAAACCGACAAGAGAAAACACTTTAAACTTTCTTTGTATTATAAACACTTGAAGGTTACAGAGAAAAGCACTGAGATTACAATCTACGTATTTACTATAATGCCAGCGTATTTAACTTCTGTCAACCTATCCTATTTATACAAGACCTGATGAGGACAAAATGCTCTTGCGTACTTAGCAAGTACACAAAGTTATTGTAGGTCCCTAATTCGGTGCGTGACGAATCTCTAGACTCGCGGTACGACACGGTGATAACGTGCGGAATCCATGATCAACGTGCTCGTGTAACTCAATCAACAACAACGGTGTAAATAAACTCTTTGTATTTCCACCAATATCAGGTTACAAGATTACAGAATCTGTCTACTCTGATATCGTCTCACCTCTAATCTGTTCTTGTCTGTTCTATTCAAACTGACTCTGTTATGTATATATAAGCTACTGTTCTGCACCAGGCGAACTTAACAAGTTCGCCTCACTGTGCTTAGGTGAACTTATTAAGTTCGCCTCTAATAGGCTAAGCGAACTTATTAAGTTCGCCTCTGATAAACCAGGCGAACTTATTAAGTTCGCCTCTGATAGGCTAGGCGAACTTATTAAGTTCGCCTCTAGCAGAACTTACACAGAATTTTATCAACAGTTACAAAACATGTCCTAACAGTTATTCTTACGTACTTGCTAAGTACGCAGGAGCTTTCTCCTGCGCACTTACAAGTGCGCAAAACACTTAGAGAATTTAGCAACATTCAGTTTGTAAAAGTAAATACAACTCGATAAACTAAAATATAAAGACTCTTACATACAAATACAATTACAAACAAGACAAGATAACCTAAGACTAAGACTCTATCTATCCTGAGTGTTTGTCACAGGAAAGTGCTTCAACAGATAATGATGCGCATATCGGTTACGAATTCAAACGTCCCTACGATTAAATGCTGCATTTATGTTTTAACTGACGAGAGGCGCGACCGTGCCCATATGAGGCGCGACCGTGCCAAGGCACCGGGCGCGACCGTTCCAAAGCAAGGCGTGCGACCGTGCCATAGCACTTGGCGCGACCGTGCCAAAACGAGGCGCGACCGTGCCTACTAGGGTTTCTGGTTATTTACAAAATCAGCTGTTGTAACTTCAGCTTTGACAGAATTAGCTTGGTTAGGATTTAACAGAACACCTAACGGGATTACTAACTGGATTAACTCTAAGAGGTGTTACCACCTGATTATGAGTTCTAAATCTTTGAATTGAATACGATCGGCTAACGATTAATGAGGTGTAGGTTTGAACAAGTATATGATTCAATGTCGTGTTGTTATTTTATTAGTTAAAATAAATTAAAATAGGGTCGGAAAATCAGGAATGTTACAGTCTCCCCATGTTAAGGGAATTTCGCCCTGAAATTTTACTAATGGAGGCTACTAAAAATCACGAAAAAGGCGGAAGTTTTGGGTTCTCTGTGAGTTTTGATTTTTGGATTCCGGGGAGTGTAACCGTTGACATGGCTTAGGCCTGATATTCAAAGTTGAATATGAAGGGTGATAATGAATTTTGTTTTGAAATAAATTTAAGGAGGAGATTGTCGAATAAAAATTCTAAATTCTAAATGTGAGATGTATTATTTGGAATGAATTTGATGGGACCTTGATCGTTAGGGTTTGTGCATGATGTAGTCTAATATGTTTAAAAATGTCAGTGGGTAAGAGATTTCATATACATTGGTCTAGGTTAAAACTTGACGTGACAGGAACAACGCTACTTCTGATAATATGATAAGACACTTATATATAGGAAGTACCATCGGCGTATCCACCATGTCCTTGTCATATCACATCAGTTTTGTTGTTACACATCATGATAAGTTTTAGGTCACAACACACGACAAAATTTCACTATGTTTCCCATGTGCTTATTTTTACAATTCCGTGTGCACCCGTAATTACTCAAATCATCGCATGGTACATATAGATCATCTCGTTGTGTGCGGGTCAAGAGGGGCACAATTTCACTCCGTCCATGTCCATTGTTTTCACATAAAAGTCGCTAACAAATAACTATGTCTTTAAGCAGGTAAGTTCACAACTAAAGAGTAGTATAACCTAAAGTTTCTTAGTTTGCTCGTGTTTGAACAAGAATACGTCAAACCCCGAGTCGTTTCAGTGTATTATGGTCTTCAACTTTGATGAACAAAAGTGTATGACCATGTCTTGTGTATAATGAAATCAATCAATTACAATAATTGTAAGCAAATTTTGTTTCGTGTATAAAGTAAACACACAAGTCTCATGTATGATCTAGTGTCACGTAGCTCGTAATCAAATAGGTCTCATGTGTAGCGTTAACAATTTAGCTTCATATATTTTGTAAATCATTAAGCTCCTATGTGGAATGTAAACAACATAGTATCATGTGTATTGTAGAAGATGAAGTTCATGTATGGTGTCGACAACTTAGTGTCATGTATTTTGTAAATCAATAAGCTCTCATGTGGAATGTGAACAACATAGTATCATGTGTATTGTAGAAGATGAAGTTCATGTATGGTGTCAACACTTAGTGTCATGTATTTTGTAAATCAATATCTTTCATGTGTAATATAAACAATTTAGTATTATGTATATTGCATAATGTGCATAATTTAGTATAATGTACCTTGTAACCAAATGGGTTTCATGTTTAATGTGGTCAATCTAGAATTATGTACCAATCAAGCAATTGTTATGCATCATGTATTTTGCAAACAACTAAGTTTCGTGTATTATGTGCTCAATCCAGTAGCATGTGTTTTGCAAATAAACATGTTCCGTGTGTTATGCGATCAATCAAGTAAATCGTGATTTGTAGACAAACTTGTAACCTTTCTGATTTTCATATTTTCTTATTTATTTTATGCCGTGCAATAAAAGACGATTCCGATTCCAACCTTACATTCATTGTTCATGTGCAATAACAAGCATTCACGTGTTTATTATATTACAATATTAACTAAAACCATCTTGCAAACCTCGAGGACCAAACTTGACCAAAACTCAAAACAACATCAATATTACAAAACTGCAAGGACTAGTCTTGAAACTTCCAGAAACCTACACAAGCACGGTCGTGCTTAGTCCTAAGCACGGTCGCGCTTGTGCCATGACCACGGTTGTGCTTAACTTTAAGCACGGTCGCGCTTGTTATACAGTTTGACTCCGTGAAAGTCAAACTAACTCAATCTTGTCCAAAAATAGATCGTAAACACGTTTAGAAGGTTGCGAGACTTGCAGAAGAAGATATTCGGTTTATTCAGCCGCATACCCGACCAAATACACATGCAATCGTCCAAATACTCGCAAATTCTAAACCGACTTCTTTTTAAAACGAATCAAGTAATTGGGGCAAGAAATCAAACGAATTAAGTAATCAAATACCTACCCGCGACCTATATAAGCTTCCTTAAACCCTAAATCCGTCATTACATCGTCTCTATCTCGTCTGTCGATCAAGAAAAGCCGCGATCCTCCTTCCGTAGCCGTCTGCACTTGTTGCCCATTCAGAACAGGTTAGTATTAGTCCAATAGATTTGTCTCATCACGTAAATCGAAAGCCCTAAACTCATTTAAATCAATAATACACAATTTGTCCGAATTGAATCTGAGTTTGATAAATAAATGGTTTTAATCAAACTATAAGTTAAACAGGATATAAATCCAATTAAACGGCATGGATAAGTTCGTGAACAGATCCTCCATGAAAACCCTAAGTTTCTAATCAGTTTTAATACAAGAATCAGGCGAATTGTGTCTGAAAAGGACCAGACACGGTCGCGCTCATCAAAGAGCGCGGTCGTGCCTGACCAAGCACAGTCGTGCCCGGGTGTGGCGCGGTCATTCTTAACGACCAAACAAGGTCCTGACCTAAACAAACCCAAGACGCGGTCGTGCCGGATACGAGCACGGTCGTGCTCTATGTTACAGACCCTTGTTGTGACTTCTGACCAACCACGGGCGCGTTACCGGCCAAGCGCGGTCGCGTTTGAGCCGAGCACGGTCGTGCCGTGTACGAGCACGGTCGTGTTCATCCTTTAACAGAATCTTTTATTTAATATATTGTATATTTTAATCAGTTTTAATGTTATAAAAATTATTTTATAAAATATCCAGAACCAAGTGTTGCTTATCAAAGATCAATCATTCAATATCTCTTTAAATTAAAATCAATAAAATACTACAAGTTTTATAAACAACAATATATTCCATACGTTTTATCTTTAACAAATATTATTTATTTAAACTTATATTTTAAATGTATATTCTATTACTATTGATTAAATAAATAGTATATTCAAACAAACCTTAAACTTAAACAAATCCACTTCCAACACCGAATAACACAACTCAATAATACGTAATCATATTGTTCAATAGGTCGAACCTAGCAATCTACAACACACCGCTGTTTTCCATTTGCTTGCGCAATCTACACTCTGCATAACACGTGAGTTACATAGCCCCTCTTTTACTCTATTTTACAAACTTTTGGGGTGGAACATGCGTTCTATTTACATGTTTTCAATTATACACATATACAGTTCCATCCTATGCATATACAATTTTGCGCTTTGTGCTTGAGTACTAGGTGTGTAGACTAATTATTATGCTCTTCATGTACAATCATTAACTATCAGCCGACAGTAAACAATGGTAGATCTATTGAGTCTGACAAACCCACCCAGGTAGGGTGACTGTTACTGACAACACAAATTTTGAGTGCAAGTTACAAAGGTTTGATTGTATAGGTCACCCGATAGTTTCTCTCCATAATTGCCTTAATTGTCATGTTGTATTGAACTGTATGCACACAACACGTATTTTGCTGTCACACAATAAAACCTATGTATTCTCACCAACTCTTTAGTTGACTCTGTTTTAACCATGTTTCAGGTACCAATGTTTGAAGTAATCAAGATATGCTACACATAGGATTTTGGACCTAGAATTTAATTAAACCAGTTTATTCTATGTAATTTACATTTTTGTTTTATGGATTGGTTGTGTTTTGATTGAACTTACTTGTTGCAATGAAAACGATGATTAAATATTTCAACTTTAGCAAACCATGAGCAATGAACAATCTGCACGCTTCACGCCCCGACGTTTCCGCCGTCGGTTGGGGTGTGACAGATTGGTATCAGAGCCTTGGTTATAGGGAATTAGGTTATTAGACACCTTTGACCTAGACTATAACTTTAGGATACCCACTTATGCCATGCTTCATGATTTACATGCTATGTGCTACATGCTATATGATATATGCTACATTTTTTATATGTATATATAAATAACAACTTAAATAAACAATATCCCTACCCATATCCTAAACCACATATCCTTCATGCCTGCTTCCATGTCATCATCAACATAACTTGAATCATATTCTTAGACTTTGGTCTATAAAATTTTCTTTTACACCCGTTAAGGTTTTTAGACTTTGTTTAATTGTTAAAGGACACGTGCAATCTGGAAGAGTGACACCTGTATTCTGGGCTTTCTGTCTAGGAAAGTATTTCATATAAATCCCAATCAACCGAGGGATCCGTATACTTTCCTGGGAATTCCCGGAATGAGTGTTTACTTATAGGCTAAAGCACGTCTTCTTGATGATTATCTGAGTTTGAATTAACCTTAATATGTCATAGTACTCGAGTGAATATGTCACTATTTGAGTACAATCCAAACTATGAACTACTTATATCTATTTATTCTTCTATTTAATTCAAGAAATTCTCACAACTCTTATTGTGTCTAAATCTGTAGAATGCCTCCCCGTCGCGACAACAGCAACAACAGCAATAACACTGACCTGGCTGCTCTACTCACACAGCTGGTGAATCAAATTACCCAAGCCAACAACAACACTAATGGTCATGTCAGTGGGAGTGCTAACACTGGAGGTGGTGGTGGTGCCAACCCGCCACAATGCACCTTCAAACACTTCAACTCGTGTAATCCCCTCAAATTCTATGGCAACGAAGGAGCCACGGGACTCCTTCAATGGTTTGAAAGCATTGAGAGCACTTTCCTCAATAGCGACTGTCCCGACAACCTCCGTGTTCGTCATGCTACTAGTGTCTTTCAAAAAAGGGCGCTTACTTGGTGGAATGGTGAGAAAAGGACTTAGGGAATGGATGTAGCAATGGCACTGCCGTGCGATGAGTTGAAGAGGATCATGACTGAGGAATTCTGTCCTTGAAATGAGATGAAAAAGCTGGAAGCGGAATTTTGGGATCTTGCTCAAGATAGTGGTGAAAGCTTAGCATACACCACCCGTTTCCACGAACTGAGTCTACTTGTGCCACACATGGTTACACCTCTGTCTAGGTGTATTGAAAAGTACATTGGTGGTCTACCTAGACAAATTCAAGATACTGTGGTAGGAGGAAATCCTGCTACTCTGGAAGATGCTATCCGCTTGTCAGCCACACTTACTGACAACCATGTTAAAGCGGGTACACTTATAAGAAAGGGTGCCAAGAAAGTTTCTGACACAACAACACCTCCCGCTCATGTCAAAGAAGTCCAAACTGAACCATACCGCAACACTAGGAAGAGAAAGGTCAAGAACTGTGCTGTAATCACTCCGGCTGCTCCAGTAAATCAAGTTGCACCCATGACTCAAAACCCAGCAAAGAAACCCTATGGGGGAAGCCACCCACTTTGCAACACCTGCAACTATCATCACCCTCCAGGCATACCTTGTCGTCTTTGCAACCACTGCGGGAAACATGGCCACACAGCTAATATTTGTCGAGCCAAGGCACTTGCCAACCAAACCAACCCAGCAAATCAAGCCAATAATCAAGCAACTAACCAAGCCATCCCAACCATTGCAAATGGACGTGCTTGCTTCGAATATGGCGACCCGAACCACTTCCGTAACCAGTGCCCAAGACTGGTCAATGTTAACCAAGGCGGAGCTCGTGGGCGTGCTTTCAACATCAACGCCAATGAGGCTCAGGCCAACACTGATGTGGTTAACGGTACGTTCCTTATGAATAATCGTTATGCTTCTATACTATTTGATACCGGAGCCGATAAAAGTTTTGTGTCACTAGACTTCGAACCGTTACTTGCAAAAAC
Source organism: Smallanthus sonchifolius (assembly GCA_023525975.1). NCBI lineage: Eukaryota > Viridiplantae > Streptophyta > Magnoliopsida > Asterales > Asteraceae > Smallanthus > Smallanthus sonchifolius. The sequence goes on from CM042043.1 coordinate 28,631,590, forward strand.
CCGGTCTAAACTAGAGAAAACCTTTACCGTTGAAGTAGCCGATGGTAACACCGTTACAATTGACACCATCATTTATGATTGCTCCCTAGAACTAAATAAACACACTTTTCCAATCAACCTCGTACCAATGCCATTAGGGAGTTTTGACATCATCATAGGTATGGACTGGTTGTCGAAGCACCATGCCGAAGTCATGTGCTTTGAAAAATGCATCCGTCTACCACTCCCATCCGGTGAAACGTTGAAGGTCTTTGATGAGAAACCTTGCAAAGGACTCAAACTAATGTCATGCATTACCGTCCAAAAGTATATACGAAAGAAGTGCATGGTTTTCCTAGCCCATATTATCCAAAAATAAGACAAGAAGAGGAGTGTACAAGACATCCCCATCGTTCGGGATTTTCCCGAAGTCTTTCCTGATGACTTGCCCGGTCTTCCACCTGTTCGGCAAGTGGAATTTCGCATCGATCTTGTACCTGGAGCAAACCCGGTGGCTAAAGCTCCATACCGGCTTGCACCTTTCGAGATGCAAGAACTTGCAAGCCAACTTCAAGAACTCGCCGACAAAGGGTTCATACGCCCGAGTCATTCACCATGGGGTGCGCCGGTCTTATTTGTTAAAAAGAAGGACGGTTCATTCCGCATGTGTATTGACTATCGAGAACTCAACAAGCTTACAATCAAAAACCGCTACCCTTTACCTAGGATTGACGATCTCTTTGATCAACTCCAAGGTTCTACCTACTTCTCGAAGATTGATCTTCGATCTGGTTATCATCAACTCCATGTGCAAGAGGAGGATATTCCCAAGACCGCTTTCCGAATGAGATATGGTCACTACGAGTTCATGGTTATGCCTTTTGGGCTAACCAATGCACCTGCTGTCTTCATGGACCTCATGAATCGCATGTGCAAACCATACCTCGATAAATTTGTTATCGTGTTCATTGACGACATTTTGGTCTATTCCAAGACCAAGGAAGATCATGAGCAACATCTGAGGTTGATTTTGGATCTCTTGAAAACCGAACAGCTATACGCCAAGTTCTCCAAGTGTGATTTTTGGCTAAAAGAAGTGCAATTTTTGGGTCACGTTGTCAACGAAAAAGGAATTCATGTTGACCCCGCCAAAATTGAAGCTGTTAAGAATTGGAAAGCTCCTAAAACCCCTACCGAAGTCCGTTCGTTTCTTGGTTTAGCGGGTTATTACCGAAGGTTTATTTCTAACTTCTCCAAGACCGCTGTTCCCCTCACTACCTTAACCCAAAAAGGTAAACCTTATGAGTGGGGACCGAAGCAAGAAGAAGCCTTTCAAATTCTCAAGCAAAAGTTATGCAATGCTCCTATCCTCACCCTTCCTGAAGGTGAAGATGATCTAGTTGTTTACTGTGATGCTTCAAACCAAGGTCTTGGTTGTGTTCTCATGCAACGAGGAAAGGTAATCGCTTATGCATCAAGACAACTCAAAATCCATGAGAAGAATTATACGACGCATGATCTGGAGTTGGGTGCTGTCATATTCGCGTTGAAGATTTGGAGACATTATCTCTATGGCACGAAATGTGTGGTGTTCACCGACCACAAAAGCCTCCAACATATCTTCAACCAAAAGGAACTCAACATGAGACAACGACGTTGGGTTGAACTCCTCAACGATTACGATTGCGAGATTCGTTATCATCCCGGCAAGGCTAATGTTGTAGCCGATGCTCTAAGCCGCAAGGAACATGTCATGCTTCAAAGTGTCAAGATCCATTCCGATATTCAAGTTCGTATTCTAGAAGCTCAACATGTCTCGGTTACCGAGGGCAATATGTATATGGAAATGTCTTGAGGTGCTGAATTCCATTTAGAGACTAAAACCAATGGCTTGCTTTACTTTCTAAATCGTCTTTGGGTTCCCGATCGTGACGATCTCCGAGCATTCATCATGACCTAAGCACACAAGTCTCGATATTCTATCCATCCTGGTGCAGATAAAATGTACCAAAATCTTCGTCCACAATATTGGTGGCCTGGTATGAAGAAAGACATTGCCTTGTTCGTAGCAAAATGTCTCACATGTTCTAAAGTCAAAGCTGAGCATCAACGTCCTTCTGGTTTACTTGAACAACCGGAAATCCCCGTGTGGAAATGGGAGAATCTAGCTATGGATTTCATCACTAAACTCCCTCGCACCTCGAGCGGTTATGACAGCATCTGGGTGATCATTGACCGTCTCACTAATTCCGCACACTTCTTGCCTATCCGTGAAGACTATAAGGTTGAGAAATTGGCCCGAATTTACATTGACGAGATCGTGAGTCGTCACGGTGTTCCTTTGAACATAATCTCCGATAGAGATGCTCGTTTCACTTCTCGGTTTTGGCAATCTCTTCAAAAGGCACTTGGTACACGACTGGATTTGAGCACGACCTACCATCCCCAAACTGATGGTCAGACTGAGCGAACAATCCAAACCCTGGAAGACATGATGAGAGCCTGTGTCATCGACTTTGGTGGCAATTGGGATTCACATTTGACACTTATTGAATTTTCCTACAACAATAGTTACCACACCAGCATCGACATGGCTCCGTTTGAAGCTCTCTACGGTCGTAAGTGTCGTTCTCCCATCTGTTGGAACGAGATTGGTGAAGCACAAATCACCGGTCTCGAGTTAATTCAAGAAACCTCCGACAAGATTATTCAAATCCGTGACAACATTCGAGTTGCGAGGAGTCGGCAAAAGAGCTACGCCGACAAACGACGCAAACCCTTAGAATTCCAACTCGGTGATCTTGTACTTCTAAAGGTGTCTCCTTGGAAGGGGGTGATCCGTTTTGGGAAGAAAGGCAAGCTAGCACCTCGCTATGTGGGTCCATTCAAGATCCTTGAAAGGGTTGGGAAAGTGGCTTACAAGCTCGAGTTACCTCCATCACTTGGCAACGTACATCCTACATTCCACGTATCCAACCTCAAGAAGTGTCTTGCTGATGAAAACCTTCATATACCTCTTGACGATGTGCGCATTGATGAAACGATGCACTTCGTTGAAAAACCAGTTGAGATTATGGATCGTGAGATAAAACAACTCAAGCGCAGCCGTATTCCTATTGTCAAGGTTCGTTGGGAATCTAAACGAGGACCCGAGTTCACTTGGGAATGAGAAGACCAAATGAAGCTCAAGTACCCACATATTTTTGCTGAAGCAGTAGCCTCAACCAGTTGAATTTCGGGACGAAATTCCCTCAACATGGGGATACTGTAACCTTTCTGATTTTCATATTTTTCTTATTTATTTTATGCCGTGCAATAAAAGACGATTCCGATTCCAACCTTACATTCATTGTATTGTAGAAGATGAAGTTCATGTATGGTGTCGACAACTTAGTGTCATGTATTTTGTAAATCAATAAGCTCTCATGTGGAATGTGAACAACATAGTATCATGTGTATTGTAGAAGATGAAGTTCATGTATGGTGTCGACACTTAGTGTCATGTATTTTGTAAATCAATATCTTTCATGTGTAATATAAACAATTTAGTATTATGTATATTGCATAATGTGCATAATTTAGTATAATGTACCTTGTAACCAAATGGGTTTCATGTTTAATGTGGTCAATCTAGAATTATGTACCAATCAAGCAATTGTTATGCATCATGTATTTTGCAAACAACTAAGTTTCGTGTATTATGTGCTCAATCCAGTAGCATGTGTTTTGCAAATAAACATGTTCCGTGTGTTATGCGATCAATCAAGTAAATCGTGATTTGTAGACAAACTTGTAACCTTTCCGATTTTCATATTTTTCTTATTTATTTTATGCCGTGCAATAAAAGACGATTCCGATTCCAACCTTACATTCATTGTTCATGTGCAATAACAAGCATTCACGCGTTTATTATATTACAATATTAACTAAAACCATCTTGCAAACCTCGAGGACCAAACTTGACCAAAACTCAAAACAACATCAATATTACAAAACTGCAAGGACTAGTCTTGAAACTTCCAGAAACCTACACAAGCACGGTCGTGCTTAGTCCTAAGCACGGTCGCGCTTGTGCCATGACCACGGTTGTGCTTAACTTTAAGCACGGTCGCGCTTGTTATACAGTTTGACTCCGTGAAAGTCAAACTAACTCAATCTTGTCCAAAAATAGATCGTAAACACGTTTAGAAGGTTACGAGACTTGCAGAAGAAGATATTCGGTTTATTCAGCCGCATACCCGACCAAATACACATGCAATCGTCCAAATACTCGCAAATTCTAAACCGACTTCTTTTTAAAATGAATCAAGTAATTGGGGCAAGAAATCAAATGAATTAAGTAATCAAATACCTACCCGCGACCTATATAAGCTTCCTTAAACCCTAAATCCGTCATTACATCGTCTCTATCTCGTCTGTCGATCAAGAAAAGCCGCGATCCTCCTTCCGTAGCCGTCTGCACTTGTTGCCCATTCAGAACAGGTTAGTATTAGTCCAATAGATTTGTCTCATCACGTAAATCGAAAGCCCTAAACTCATTTAAATCAATAATACACGATTTGTCCGAATTGAATCTGAGTTTGATAAATAAATGGTTTTAATCAAACTATAAGTTAAACAGGATATAAATCCAATTAAACGGCATGGATAAGTTCGTGAACAGATCCTCCATGAAAACCCTAAGTTTCTAATCAGTTTTAATACAAGAATCAGGCGAATTGTGTCTGAAAAGGACCAGACACGGTCGCGCTCATCAAAGAGCGCGGTCGTGCCTGACCAAGCACAGTCGTGCCCGGGTGTGGCGCGGTCATTCTTAACGACCAAACAAGGTCCTGACCTAAACAAACCCAAGACGCGGTCGTGCCGGATACGAGCACGGTCGTGCTCTATGTTACAGACCCTTGTTGTGACTTCTGACCAACCACGGGCGCGTTAGCGGCCAAGCGCGGTCGCGTTTGAGCAGAGCACGGTCGTGCCGTGTACGAGCACGGTCGTGTTCATCCTTTAACATAATCTTTTATTTAATATATTGTATATTTTAATCAGTTTTAATGTTATAAAAATTATTTTATAAAATATCCAGAACCAAGTGTTGCTTATCAAAGATCAATCATTCAATATCTCTTTAAATTAAAATCAATAAAATACTACAAGTTTTATAAACAACAATATATTCCATACGTTTTATCTTTAACAAATATTATTTATTTAAACTTATATTTTAAATGTATATTCTATTACTATTGATTAAATAAATAGTATATTCAAACAAACCTTAAACTGAAACAAATCCACTTCCAACACCGAATAACGCAACTCAATAATACGTAATCATATTGTTCAATAGGTCAAACCTAGCAATCTACAACACACCGCTGTTTTCCATTTGCTTGCGCAATCTACACTCTGCATAACACGTGAGTTACATAGCCCCTCTTTTACTCTATTTTACAAACTTTTGGGGTGGAACATGCGTTCTATTTACATGTTTTCAATTATACACATATACAGTTCCATCCTATGCATATACAATTTTGCGCTTTGTGCTTGAGTACTAGGTGTGTAGACTAATTATTATGCTCTTCATGTACAATCATTAACTATCAGCCGACAGTAAACAGTGGTAGATCTATTGAGTTTGACAAACCTACCCAGGTAGGGTGACTGTTACTGACAACACAAATTTTGAGTGCAAGTTACAAAGGTTTGATTGTATAGGTCACCTGATAGTTTCTCTCCATAATTGCCTTAATTGTCATGTTGTATTGAACTGTATGCACACAACACGTATTTTGCTATCACACAATAAAACCTATGTATTCTCACCAACTCTTTAGTTGACTCTGTTTTAATCATGTTTCAGGTACCAATGTTTGAAGTAATCAAGATATGCTACACATAGGATTTTGGACCTAGAATTCAATTAAACCAGTTTATTCTATGTAATTTACATTTTTGTTTTATGGATTGGTTATGTTTTGATTGAACTTACTTGTTGCAATGAAAACGATGATTAAATATTTCAACTTTAGCAAACCATGAGCAATGAACAATCTGCACGCTTCACGCCCCGACATTTCCGCCGTTGGTTGGGGTGTGACAAAACTAGTTTCATGTATTATGTAATTTGTGTAGCATTTGATATATTGAGAATAATTGACTTTCATGTACCATGTGGTTGCGTTGAGTTTATTGTGAACGTGCATACGTAAGTTATTGAACTTCGTGTGTGATGTATACTAACGAGTTTTGTATGTGATCGAGTGTTGCGGACAAGCTTGTTGTTTGGCGTTCCTGTATAATGTGGTAGTTAGGTTCTAGCTCTTAAATCTCATTGAGGTTGATGGGGATGGTTAACGTCTACGCGGTATGGATCGTCTCTTGAAGCGACAAGCGAAAGGTAGCGATGAGGTTCTGAAAAAAAACATTCGGGGAAATGTGTTTACAAATACTGATCTTTGTTTGAAAATAGAAAGAGGTAAATTGTTCTGGGTTGTAGATATATAACGTAGTGAATCCATTGAGTCACATACTTTAAATAAATAGACAATTTATGGGAAAAATCTTTTAATTTAAATTTTCAGCTATTAATAAGAGAATATTTTTAAGCGGAATTATTGGCTAAACAAGTAGTCGTATACTAATTTAGCCAGGGTTTAGAAAATTTTTTTTATGAGGAAAAATCATAATTATTTATCAATTCGAAATAATATTTTTATAAAATAGATTGTATTAAGTTTCCCTATTAGATGAGAAGTTTTATGGAAAATTTATGTTTTTGATACTATCTAAAAGTTTGATAAACATTTTGTTTGAACAAAATAAAGAGGTTTGTTTAGATCGAACAATAGGATGATTTGTTTACGAAGGAGATTGCCGGTAGTGTACTAAATTGTGGTGAATGAGAAAGATGATACATGGAGAATTTTGATGAAAATATGATGGGTGTAATTCACACTCAACGTATTGAATTAATGAATAATAACTTTAGAGTTGGAAAATATAAAATTTAGTAATGCTGAAATGTAAAACATTATTCAAAACACAGAGAAATAGTTCTCAAACTGAAATAAATAAGAAAAATAATCATGTTAACGCCTCCTGTAGCCTTCCACTAGAAGTAGAATAATTCCCAAGGCGAGCACCGCTATGGTCACTAGGGTAGTCGATCTGGCTTCAGCTTTAGTTGTCTCCGTGCGGTGCTCCAGTATTTCTTTTTCGAGGATGGAGATTAACTCCTTTTGGTACCCTAATTGGTTTGCTAGGCTATTCATTCTTTGTCCTTGCAAGTCGTGCATTAACCCTTGCTCCATTCTTTGCCTCTCAAATTCTGAGGTCCTTACATATTGGTGCGTGTCATTGATTAGAATTTAGATAGTACTAGTGAGTGCCATGATATGCCCTACCCAAGGATTAGAGTAATACGGGTCAGGCATTATATATGGGTCTCTTAGTGGGGGTGGTAACTGATTGTGGAGCTGGGGTGTCTGATACAGGTTTCTGGGTGCAGGTGTTCGAAGTCTTGGGCCGGTGTTCCTAATCCAATCTACCCTTACATCAAACCTTGGTCTAGCAGCTGCGGGTGTTGGTGATCGATGCGCGGGTGAGCCGACGTCTTCTTCCCAATCAGCCTCTTCTTCGGGACGGTATACCGGGGAGGTAGGAGAGTAGGAGTCCATGCTTAGCAGGAAAACAATGGAAAGGTTGTAAGCGATAATAAAATAGTGAGTATCAAATATAGGAGTTCTCATAGGTTTAGAGTTTGACTAGTCATAACGCCGAGTCTTCACAATAGTATTTTAGGAGTACACTTGACCTATAAGTAGTGTATCCCGGAGGAGAATTCCTAGGAAAGAGGGGTGAGTCACTAGGACACACTTAAGTACCCTATCTTTCCTTAGCCAGAATCCCTCATGGGCCTACACACTCTTCCAGCCATCATGTATTAATAACACTATTATTGGGCTCATGGTCATGATGAGAATTGTTATGAACTGGGCCTTGTGGCCCGAAAGTAAGGTTTATGCATTTCAGTGGGCTTTTGCTTCTTGGAGGATAGATGGACTTCTTAGTTTATCATTGATGGACATTAGGCCCAATAGTTTAAAAATTTGTTGTTCACAAGAGGTGTGGTATTATGTATGTGAGTTTAGGGGTGCATGAATAACTAAGTGTGTATGAGTGTGTGTGGAAACTTAGGATAGCACTTTTAAATAAATTAAATAGGTAGCAATGAATAGGAGAAAAAGTTGGTAGGAAATGTGACACATAGATTATTAAGTATTGTATCATATGATGTAGTTATATAGTATAACATGTAAGAATATTCACAAAAAAATAATCATATAGTGTGTAGGTAGTAATGAGTGTAAGCACAAAAGTTATCAAGTAGTGTGACACAAAAGTCATTATGTATTGAATCACGTAGTGTAAATACTTATGATAGTATGTAAAAATATTTACACAAGAACTAATAATGTAACATGTAGTAGCATGGCATTGTACGGGTGTCCTAAAGTTATAGTCTAGGTAAAGGGTGTCTAATAACCTAGTTCCCTATAACCAAGGCTCTGATACCAATCTGTCACACCCCAACCGACGGCGGAAACGTCGAGGCGGGACATGTAGACTGTTCATGAGCTCAAGGTCAACTAAATTGTAATATATTAAATCCATTTCCATATAAACAATCATGAATCAAATCCAAAGTAAATAAATGAAACACAAATTGTTTTTGAATTAAAATTAACTAAGTCCAGAGCCTATGTGTATCATGTCTTGATCAAGCTCATATATTCGCACCTGAAACATGAATAAAATAAGGTCAACTAAAAAGTTGGTGAGCATACACAGGTTTGTACATAGATAGCATATAGATTGTGAATAAACAAATCCTTACATAACATGATAAAATAAGGCATTTATGGAGAGTAGCCATTGTGTAACCAAAGTACAATCAAACCTTTGTAACTAGCATGCAAAATTGTGTTGTCGGTAACAATCACCCCAATCTGGGTGGGTTTGTCAGACTCAATAGATCTATCATTGTTTACCATCGGCTTGAATAGTTAATGATTGCACATAAATCGAACACAAAAGTTGTCACACCCCGACCGATGGCGGAATCATCGGGGCGGGACATGTAGACTGTTCATAAGCACAAGGTTGACTAAATTGAAATATATTAAACTCCAAATTCCTTTACAATCATTCAAACAAAACCAAATCTAAGACAGAAACAATAATTCAAAACATAGACTTCTTTATTTAAATTAGCTAAGTCCAATGCCTAAGTGTAGCACATCTTGATCAAACTCACACATTAGTACCTGAAACATGAATAAAATAAAGTCAACTAAAAAGTTGGTGAGTATAACACAGGTTTGTATATAGATAGCATATAGTTGTAAAACAAATCCTTACATAACATGATAAACAAGGCATTTATGGGGAGCTGCTATTGTGTAACTAAGTACAATCAAACCTTTGTAACTAGCATGTAAATTGTGTTGTCGGTATCAATCACCCCAATCTGGGTGGGTTTGTCAGACTCAATAGATCTATCATTGAAAACCGTCGGCTTGAATAGTTAATGATTGCACATAATCGCATACAAAAGTTAGCACAACTAGCACTCGGGCATAAAGCTCAAATTGCACACATGAATGTAAATAGGATTTATATTTGTGTTGTTTGTGTAAATGTAAACATGTAATTTGATAGAGTTCATGTTTCACCCCAAAAATGTAAAAGAGTAAAAGGGGCTATGAAATACTCACATAATTCGAAGGCGTAGCTAACACGAGATACTAGATAGTAATGTGATCCTTGTATTGCACAATGTTAACCTAGAATGTAATGTATATTGCATTAATAATGCACAATAGTTTAAGTCTATATCTAAAGTTAAATTGGATAAAGTTAGTGATTGGTACTTGAAAGTATTGTATAAAATGGAAGATTTGAAATGGATATTTTTAGAACATTTTTGAATAAGGTTTGAGTTTGGAATAATTAAATATGTAAATTAAATAATTGCTGTTTATGAAAATAATGTACGTGTTAGATGTAATTAAGTATAACTAAATAAATGTTTTTGTTTAATTATAAATCAAATAAATAATTATTACCTTATTCATTTATTTATATAATGTAATTTAGACATTAAATATTATTTAGGTGTAGGGTTTATAAATTAAATGTTGAACTTTAAATAATTTTTATTTATTTTAAGATTAAATATTTGATCTTTTCTAAATAAAAATAATACAGATTTTTATAAATTCAATTATTTTTATTTTAGAAATTAATCTGAAATACTAATTGTTTAGAAATATAAAAGATTATAAACATTCTGCCAACACACACGACCGTGCCTAGGGTAGGGCACGATCGTGCTAGGGGACCGTTCTAGACAGGGCGCGACCGTGTTGGTCAAACAGAGGACAACTAGCCAAACCACTAGGCACGATCGTGCCTTCGATGGGCACGACCGTGTCTATGCTTCTGGGGTACGATCAAGTCTAGCCAACGAGCATGACTGGGTCTGAGCAGGAGACATGACCGCGTCTCCCGAGGCACGACCGCGCTAGATGATTAGCGCGACCGTGCCTCTTTCAAAACAGGAACGAATTGATTGATTCTTATATTGATAGTGCTGGAATGTATAGGGCTTTCATTCACAAGGTTAGTACGAGTCTGTTGGTGTAGATTAATTGTTTTAAAACATGTTTAAAGTTGGATTCGATTAAACCATTTTTAAATGAAACTTATATTCGGGTTCATGTTAAATTCGATATTGTAAACCCAATTTATGTTGGGGCTTTTGATCTATAGACTAAAACTAAGATGTATGAGGTTTCAATTACCCGGAAGGATGATGTATTGATAGCGTACGGTAGGAACGAATTCCGGCGACGGCGGTTTGATCTCCGGTACCCTTTTGCTGTAACTTCGGCTGACTCAAGGTTTGCAGGAGCTCCAGAGAGGGTCGATGATGCGTTTGCTTGGGAGGATTGCAAATCAGAATGGATGGATCGTTGGTCTCATGAAGGAATTGACGGTTTTGAGAGGATCGACTTAATTGGAGTTATTTGTTGGAATTACGATGATTGAAAACTTAATTGGGTTTGTTAAAGTGTGAAACGGTTACGAACTCAACCGATTCTGCGTTTAAAGGCTGCATTTACGTTTCAATTGATGTGAGGCGCGACCGTGCCTATAAGAGGCGCGACCGTGCCACACGAGGCGCGACCGTGCCAAAACGTGGTGCGACCGTGCCAGACGAGGCGCGACCGTGCCAAAACGTGGCGCGACCGTGCCTACTAGGGTTTCTGGTTATTTACAAAATCATCCCTTGTAACTTCAGCTTTGACAGAATTAGCTTGGTTAGTATTTAACAGAACACCTAACGGGATTACTAACTGGATTAACTCTAAGAGGTGTTACCACTTGATTATGAGTTCTAAATCCTTGAATTGAATACGATCGGCTAACGATTAATGAGGTGTAGGTTTGAACAAGTATATGATTCAATGACGCGTTGTTATTTTATTAGTTAAAATAAGTTAAAATAGGGTCGGAAAATCAGGGATGTTACAAAAGTTAACACACCTAGCACTCAGGCATAAAGCTCAAATTTGCACACATGAATGTAAAGAGGATTTGTACTTGTGTAGTTTGTGTAAATGTAAGCAATAGTGTTGTATAGTGTTCATGTTCCACCCCAAAAAGTGTAAAAGAGTAAAAGGGGCTATGTAATACTCACTTGATTCAAATGGCGTGGCTAACACGAGAGACTAGATAGTAACGTGATCCTTGTAATGCACAACGTTAACCTAGAGTGTAATGTATATTGAATTAATAATGTGCACAATAGTCTATGTCTAAGTCTAGGGTTGAATTGGGTGTGTGTATAAGGAGTTGAAGTTGTAGATGTTAGTGGTTTGTATTTGAAAGGTGTTGTATAAAATGAAAGATTTGAAATGGATACTTTTAGAACATTTTGATTAGGGTTTGTGTTCGAATAACTAAATAAATTAAATAATTATTATTTATTCATTTAGTTATAAAAAACAATGTAGGTGTTAGGTCTAGTTAGGTATAATCTAGACAAACATATTTTGTTTAAATATAAATTAAATAAATAATCGTTACTTTATTTATTTATTTATAAAGATATGTAACTTAGTCATTTGGTTATAAAAATGTATCAGACGTATTATATTAAATATAAATCTAATAAATAACCTTCATGCTATTTTTATAAAGATGTGTAAATGAGTTGTATAAATAGTATTTATGTGTAGAGTTTAATGATAAATATAAACATAACTTTGTAGGTTAAAATAAATACTTCTACTTATTTTAGAAATAAGAATTTGATCTTTTTAAATAAAGTTAATATAAATCTTTATAAAATCAATTATTTTTATTTGAAAGTTAATTTGAAATACTCATTATTTTTAAAATATAAAATTAAGCATTCTGTCAAATTTTCTCACACACATGACCGTGCCTGGGACAAGGCACGATCGTGCTTGAACCACGGGCGCGACCGTGCTAGTCAGGGACGCGACCGTGTTGACCAATACAGAGGATATAGCTAAGCTGTTCACTAGGCACGACCGTGTCTTGGCTAGGCACGATCGTGTCTAGGGTTCTAAGGCACGACCAAGTCTAATCAAGAGGCATGACCGGGTCTGAGTGTGTGAGGCACGACCGCGCTGGTATTTGGCGCGACCGTGTCTCATGAAGCACGACCGCGCTAGAAGACTAGCGTGACCGTGTCTGATCCAAAACAAAGACGAATTGTCTAATTCTTATGATATCAGTATTGGAAACCTTAGGGCTTTCATCTATTAGGTGATTACGAGTCTATTGGTATAGTTTAATTGCATTTAAAACATGTCCATAGTAGGATTTGATCAAACCGTTTTAGAATGAAGTCTATATTCGGGTTCATGTTAAATTCGTTATTGTAAGCCCAATTTATGTTGGGGCTTTTGATCTATAGACTAAAACCAAGATGTAGGAGGTTTCAATTACCCAAAAAGAGGAAGAATTGATACCGTACGGTAGAGGTGAGTTCCGGCGTCTTATGCTACAATTCCGACTGCTTCGAGGTTTTAGGGAGTTTCAGAGGAGTTCGTTGGAGCGTTTGCTTGGGAGGATTTCGATTTAGGACAGACGAATTGTGATTTCAATTGAAAGAATTTCGTTTTCTTGAGACTAATCGAATTTCTTGGTGTTATTGGATATAGTTGAAATGATTATTCGGTTTATTGTTTTTGTTAATGATAATGATGCGCATATCGGTTACGAATTCAAACGTCCTTGCGATTAAAGGCTGCATTTACGTTTTAACTGACGAGAGGCGCGACCGTGCCCATATGAGGCGCGACCGTGCCAAGGCACCGGGCGCGACCGTTCCAAAGCAAGGCGCGCGACCGTGCCATAGCACTTGGCGCGACCGTGCCTACTAGGGTTTCTGGTTATTTACAAAATCAGCCCTTGCAACTTCAACTTTGACAGAATTAGCTTGGTTAGGATTTAACAGAACACCTAACGGGATTACTAACTGGATTAACTCTAAGAGGTGTTACCACCTGATTATGAGTTCTAAATCTTTGAATTGAATACGATCGGCTAACGATTAATGAGGTGTAGGTTTGAACAAGTATATGATTCGATGTCGTGTTGTTATTTTATTAGTTAAAATAAATTAAAATAGGGTCGAAAAATCAGGAATGTTACAATTTTCCTTTAAGGAAGATAGGGCTCTTCGAGGTGAGCCTTTGGAAGAAACGTATGAAGCCTTAGAGCGAGAGGAACAACTTTGGCGAATTAAGGAGGAAGAAAACCTTGTTTTCACAAGGGGTTCATGAAGTGTAAACGAAAGGAATTAATTGGTAATAGTTTATTCGTAGGTTAGTCAATGATGCATCAGTATAACGGTATTGGCTTCAGAAGCACTCCATTAGGATTTCTCTATAAGTAGAAAATCTTAAGGTCATGAAGGCAATGCGTCAGGATGAATGCAAGAGGCGTTCTTGAAATGTTACTATCCACAAGCTGTAATGGATCATGTTTCTGAAGAATTCCTTCACGTGTGGTAGACCAGTGGATTGATTAAGATTAAGGGAATGTTGTATGACTAAGCACAGTCTTGCCTAAATCTTGGAGTATTAGAAAGAATGGAGATAGATTGGTTCTCGATGCTAACAGTTGACGATATAGAATGGATTATCCTGCATGGTGTACAACTCTGGTGGAGTTGATTATTATATGTTGAAGGGAGATCAAACTCAGGAGACAAGTGGATTGTAAGGGGGAATTAGAGGTGGCTTCAAGAAAACCAAATATTCTAGCCGAGCTAGAAACCTTTTGGGGAGGCAGTAAATGTTACTGTCATACGTAAGGAAAGTAAATCGATTAGGGCACACTACGCCATAGTTTATAGTCCTAATAACATGTGCTATAGTTGCTATAAATCGGGACACATTCGAAGTGAATGTCTCGAGCTAAAGCACAAGGGTGATAAAGGGAAGAAAATAGATATTTCGAGGCCTTCAAGTCAGACATTTCTAACTACCAAGGACGAGAGTGAAGTCCTTTGGATTTTATTTTTCGGGTTGCGGGTTAAACAATCAAATGGAATGGAGTCCTGCGATTGTAGTGGAACGTGTGTGGTTACTTAGTGACCAAATAAATGTCGTGTGTGGCTAAGATGTGACATATCGATCTGTTCTTATCTAGAGACGGTGAAACACTTGGCGCATGAATTGGTGTATACATGGCTTATGCCATTGACACCAACCGGAGTAATAGAATACTTGATAATCCAGTTGTGAAGAAGTTCATTAAGGGTTTATACCCGAGTGTCCCTTCTTAGGGTGTAACTATTCCTTGTAGAGTCGAAGAATGGCGTAACATCCCTAAAACCAGATAACTAATGGGTTGGGTAATGGATGACCCAAATCTTCTAATTAATGACATGGTGGCCTCAGATTATGGGATAAAGCTTGGATTACCAGGATTAAACGAGCTGGTTAGCCAATTTTTTCACAAGTCGAGATGGAAACAGGTTTAACAAATCTAGAGGGACCCGGTTAGAAATCATTTAACAAGTCCCGACCACTTTTGCGCATATTGGAACCGCGGGGACCCGGATGTAACACTTAAACCCTTTATAAACCTAGTTCTGACGAAACCCTAGGAAATTTGGCATAGGTTACGTGCGATGACAGAAAAGAGAACGGGGGGCGAGAGGTGGCCGAAAAAGAAGGGCGACGGCGGTGAAGGAGCAGTCCGGTGTACCATTTCGCGCAAGGTTTGGGATTTGAGTGTAGACAGACGAGTTGTAGAGCAAGGACTAAGACTCGGTATAACCGGTGAGTTTCTAATCCCCCTTCTTTTAATTGTTTTTAATGTTTTGGGGCTATCGTATACACTTGTGAAATAAGTTTACTCTATTAAATGTGTTAAGGATTTTGGGTTCTATCCCGATGCGTTTTGAATACAAAATAATCATTAAGTGATCGTAGGGTCTATGGTGAGTTCATGGAAATATGGGAGTTAAGGGTATGGGCTATTAATGCGTGTCATGTTAAGGGCTGAACGGGAAGAGTCGTGTCGTACATTAAATGCTTATGATATATTGTGTGAGAAATATGTTGTTCTAGGGTTATGCGTGAGGTGCAAGTATAGTTAATGAGTCATGTAATTGTTAGTATGTTGTTTGTGTTGTGTGTTCGTCGTTGTATGTTTGCATCTTGTCTTTATGGCACAGCAAATGAGAGTGTGAAGGATGAGATCCTATGGGAAGTCACCAACGGTGACGTATATTTAACAGGTTGATGATGAGCTCGGGGTGCGTCGAACGCCCTGACGAGCGTGCAGTGACGAGGTATTTGTTTAGGTGTATAGTTATGTGTGTGTTGAATTGCATGGAATCATTGAGCTATATTTATTATGCATGTGATGTTATTAATGTGGCGATGTTAAATGATGTGTGGATAATATTATGGTGGTACGTAGAGTTAGATTGACAGTCGTATTAATGTTTGGAAGTGACGTGTATAGCTGTCGTGTCAATTGATTGTGAGAGTCTGGGTTAGGGCTGTGTATGCCGATATCTAGAATATGTTGGGTTAACCAAGTGTCGAGTTAATACTCGTTTTTGGGTGTGAGTTATTAATATAGTTGGACCAGTCTATGTCGACGAGACGGTAAGATTACTATTATTATTATTATTATGGGCCGAGTCTCGGGTGATGAACGATTATGAGATGTTGTGGGATAATAGGGGGGTTAACTATGCGTTAATGAATCATAAAACTATTTTATTAAGGGCCGGAGGGTCCTGAGTGGAAAAAACTAATGAATATGAAGTGATGGTTTTTGTTTAAATTAAACTAGTATAACTCATTCAGCGTAGCTGACTTTGTGTGTACGTTAGATTGTTTTGTAGGTAAGCGTGGCATTGACTTATCTTGGCTTGGAGGCGGTGTTACTCGGATTGGGGTGCAGACATTCGTGAGGTAAATGTAATAACAATAAATATTAATAAATGATTTTTGAAAGACTTCCGCTGTAGTTTGAATAATAATAAATGCGTTTTATTGGGAATGAACCATTACGAGAACCAACTGTAGGATGCCCGGGTTGGGGTCTTACAAGTTGGTATCAGTCCGTGGTTTAAGGGAAAATCGGTGTTTTTGTAAAAATAAAATACCTTAACTAAAACTGAATATGGGACGAGGGTGAAACGAATGCCACCATGAGTAATCGCGAGCCAAGAGGTACGTCTTTTGAGTTATGCATAAATTGTTAGTGTGCTAAATGTGTATTGTAACACTATGTGAAGTTGTGTGGTGTGATTTGGTGAAATCATGTTTTGTGAGTTAAGTAATGTGGAGTAGCATTAATTGCGTTATGTGAGAGTTTGGTATGTTAGCATGATTTAGTGAAATTGTGTGTAACCAAGTGTGGTGTGCAATGTTGACTATTATGATGATTTGCTAGATTATTGTGTGTGCTATGTCAGTCGTGTGGGATGCATGTGCATCTAGTGTGTGTTAAAGGTAGAAAGCTAGTGTGAATATGATGGGGAAGGTTTAGAGTATGAGTACTAATGTGGACCACCAAATTGTATTTGATCACCGTGACTTGTCAGTCTATGATTACTCTCATATTCTGAATTTGTGCCCATAGTAATCACTCTAACGTTCTATCTTGAGTAGGATTAGGTGGCAAAGACAAAGCATACGAGATCGGGCAAGCGTGGAACTCCTACTAAGAGGAATGCAGATTGACAGGTCAAGCTGACGACTGCTATAGATAGAGCTGACATTGAGGTTGGGTGGTGTTGGCACTTCTCATGCCAAGTGTGACTGGAGCTTTGGTCGGCGACATACCGCATGGAGCTATGATTAGAAAGACGGAATGGATAAGAAGAGCATTGCCAGTAGTACGAGATTTTCCTCCAGGGTGTGGACCTGCACGATTGAGAGATCGACCACTTGCGTTGGTTAAGAGAGCTTTGTTTCAGGAGGACACGTTAGATGCACCTGACGGGGTCTAGCAATAATTTTACGGGCAGTGTTTAGGATGGTTGATTGCTTGATGATCAGTTAGTGTGACAGTCGTCACGAGATATTTCGGAGTGATTTGACTTTATGACTGATTTGGCGTTTACGAGGGGTGATGCTCAATTCAAATAGTGATTATTTGATTTTGACAATTATTGTGAGTCTTACCGCATGATGATTTGAACATAATTAATGATAATTCTATTTGTGACGGCGTAAGATTTTGTTTACAATAATAGAATATGTGCGGTATAATGTGATTGTGGGATTGCAATCTGAATAATGTGACTTTATGACTGATTTGGCGTTTACGAGGGGTGATGCTCAATTCAAATAGTGATTATTTGATTTTGACAATTATTGTGAGTCTTACTGCATGATGATTTGAACATAATTAATGATAATTCTGTTTGTGACAGCGTAAGATTGTGTTTACAATAGTAGAATATGTGTGGTATAATGTGATTGTGAGATTCCAATCTGAATAATGTGAGTTAGCATTAAATGTGATTTTGTGGTGATACTAGAGCTTGGTTGATTAGATGGTGTGAGTAGACTTGTAAAGACATGAATTTTGAATTTGTCTGTGTCAACGTCGTATGATAGTGTCACCTATGTGTTAATGTGTAGGTGATGGTTTGAAGTGTAATGGGTGCGTTGAACCATGTGTGAGTATTGAGGACAAGGTCCTATGGGGAGTTATGACTATACATCTTTAAGTAGGTGTAAATGTTCAGGACGAGGTCATGTGGGAAATTAGGGTTATAAATATTATGTGTATGAATGTGTAGAGGGATTTCTTGTGTCTAGAGTGAGCAGTATGTCGTCTTGAAACATTGGTATAACCCGTATGGGGTATGGGGTACATCTGGGTAAACTCAGTGTGAGTATGCGATGACGTATGGCAGGGGCTACAGTTATAATGCATAGAAGTATATTTCCGGAGTTTGTGTGTCTATAAATGACAAGGTCATATTGTCTAACACGTAGATTTGCTCAGGTCTAGCTAGTTATGTGTGTGCTTTGTGCGATTTAGGGAGATAAGATGCTATACCTATACATGCTCCGAACAATGTAGGTTTTGTTATTATGACCTGACGTTATGTGTCCTGGTAGTGCTCGCCTAGTTGTGCATAGGACAGGTAGCTAGCGTGATCGAGCGTAGTATTTCTGTCTTGACGTTTACTAGACATTAATACATAGAGGTGAAGCAAAGAGTTTTAATATTTTCTAGATGATCGATGAGGTGTTGTTATGAGATGCCTATGCTTATATCTCGGGAATTCAGAGCACGAAGCCAATGGGTGGAGCTGTGAGAGACGGTGATGGAAACGTTACGTAGACGCCTGATCGGAGATAGTTAGGACGTGAATGATATGATGACTATGAGGACTTCGACACGGAGGGAACAAAGTGACAAAAGGATCTCTATGGAATACGTTCCATGTAGAGAATTCTATCAGGGTAAGATACAAGAGGAGTGGATATATATACTCTGAACGAGATAAGGGGAGGCGGAGGCTGGTGACAGGACAGACTACATGTTCGTACGTGATAAACGAGGCGCAGCCATTGATCGTGTGGTAACAATGGGTCACGGCGAGGAAAGTGGAACGAAGGAAGGATAAGTGCAGAATAGCACCTAAAGTGACTGGGAAGGAAATGCCTACATTGGTAGACATGTGAACCAAAGACGACTTTCGGTGGAACCTCGGTTGAGGCTAATGTGTTGGATATATGATTGAGATGCGGGAATATTTTGGAGAAAACATCGGGAACCGATGATAATGACTATTGTGACATTTCAAAAATTTTCGTTGTGGAATTTATCGTATAAATATTAACATTTTATTTCAAAACATATACACGTATATTTAATCAAATTTATACAAATTGATGTATTGACAAAGGCAATTTATGTATTTTCAATTTTTAAAAATATTTGAAGGTTATAAACTATATAAATTATGTTATTAAATTGAATAATTTATATATGGTTTTCAATTTTATTAACCATTCAATGAGATTGAATTTAAATAAAAACATAAGTTTTATAAAATTTTATATGCTTAAGTTTTATTTGGTTTAAAAGAATTTAAGTAAAATAAACTTATTAATTTAATAAATAATTTAATGTATTATTTCAATAAGATAATTATTTAAAAATAGTTAGTTTTTTTTAAAAGAAAATGGATTTATAAAATGTATAAATATAATCTGAATTAATTAAGGTTTAAAAAGAAACTAAATTTTGTAATTAAATTAAAGTCAGAGGGCTGCTTGGAATTAAACAGAACTGTAGGGGCTTGCTTTGAAATTCTTCCAGGGCCTGTTTTAAACGTTTTCAAACCCCAGGGACCTAAATTGCCAAGTTGCATTTCGTTTCCCCGGTCGCCCTGTCCCTTGGTCCGGCGGGTAAACCACTTTTCCGGCGAGCCCGACAGCCCTGTCCCTCTACCCCTCAACACCTAAAACCTGCGCCATTGTACTCGCCGTCCTCACGCGACCACGTTCCCCCGACCAATTTACTTTTTCATCATCAGAATTCCCGCGGCACCATTTATCTCCGAAGTCAACCCATGAAATTCGACCGACACACAGTACCTCCACGACTAAAAGTGGTCTCGTTAGTTTCGTATGACCTGTCCGAACCCAATTGCGGAGACAATTTCGGGTTCCATCATACGGATTTCCTTCGGGTATAAATGACCATACCCGGTCCTTCTCGAGCTCGATTCTCCCTCATATCGCCCTCTCTCACTAAATCGGCAACACCCTCAGACTCGTACCCTCATTCCGAAGCCCCACCTCTAAATTGGAGTTCCAATTCGACACCAAGGTCTGGTTCCAGTTCTGGGTACTCTCGGCTTCGTTCTCGACTTCACAGACCCCTTCGGTTCAGGTATTATCACCACATTTCGTTCCTTAACCTTCGTTTATCTTAGTGCTAACAATTCCAATCGTCATCTTGACCGTAGCCCACTGATTCCCGGCCAAACAAGGTTGCCCGGACACGAGTCCTGGTCGTTGCCGAGAACCAGTGGACAATACTCTAATTAGTTATAATTTAATTAACGTATACCTGACCAGCGATGGGCTATAGCCCGGCTGGTCAGTGTCTTGTGCGGTGAATGAAGTGTCCCGGGTTCGAGACTTGTGGCCTCCGGCCCACCCCCCTTTTCTCAGTTTAAGCCCTCTGGACCCGTTTCCCTTTTCTGAAACCGGATTCGGGTCTGGGCCGACCCGTTCCGACCCATTTGACTATTTAATCTTATTTTATCTATTATATATATATTAAAATAATTAATTTAAAACCCACTTATTATTACTTATTTAAATTAATTGTTTTAAAATCCATTTAATTATTTCTAAATATTTTAACTCACTAAAAATTATTTCGAGCCCATTAACTCGACCTGTGTATTTTTAACCCAACTTTTGAACATATTCAAACCCGTTAGATTTTATAAAATAATAAAACCGACATTTTTCCTAAGTTATTTAATTATTTAAGCCATCGGGAAATAATAAAATAACATTTATATAAATAAATAAAAATATGCGTTATTTAAAATATAATGTTTTCACGAAATTTAAAATAGGTAATTTAGGATTTATAAAATGCAAGTGTTATTAAAAATATATATATTTTTTTTTTAGAAGTTTAAATATTTAATTTGGAATTTTATAAAAATACAAAGTCTTCCAAAAAAATTAATTTGTACAATGATTTTAAAACATATAATTTTTCACAAAGGCTATTCCATTTACAAATCCACATATATTTAAACAAATATACGCGTGCGCGAATATATAATTGATACATATTCGTTTACATAGGATTTCATCGTGTATAACAACAATACAAATATCACCAACGCGCGTGAAGTAAAACCCTTGCTGCAAGGTGAGTTACATATTCCCTATTTACATTTTTATACATTTTGGGGTGAAACGTAATCTGTGCATACTTACATACAATTCAACTTGTGTTTACATGTGTAGATTATTGTGCTTTTGTGCATGGTCACTTGTTATGCTATGGATACTTTTAGGGTGGTTTAAATTATGTGTAACCCACATAGTCTTGATTCCATGCCTATCACTTTTAGGGTAGCGGTATGCTATGCCTATCACGTTAAACCTTTATGCTTATATACATAATTACATGCTTACAATTGGTATACATATAGTGAATTCTCCACATTATGCCATATCATACCATGTCAAACTATGAATTGTATAAACGTTTTTAACTAAACTTTTACTTTATTTAAACATATGTAAACTCACCAACTCTCGTAGTTGACACTTGTTTTGGATTACGTTTCAGGTGAAGATATGTGATTGTGTGACTATGTGTTGAAGGTGCTACACATAAGGCTTTTGGACCTAGTAAAATAATTATGTGTAATATTCTAGAATAGGGTGTTGTAACTTGAATTGTATTTGGATATTTGGTATTTAAATCTTATTAATGAATTATGCAACCTTAGTAGATCATGTGCTTATGAACAATCATTTCATTGTCCGCCTCGATGATTCCGCCATCGGTCGGGGTGTGACAGATTGGTATCAGAGCCATGGTTATAGGGAATTAGGTTATTAGACACAATGACCTAGACTATAACCCTAGGACTCCCTTTTATGTGTTATGTGCTAAATGATTAATTGCTATGTGAATTATTTGTAGTTAGGTATTATTTGAATTTTCCCAAGTTTGGTACATGAGACTTATACACATACATACAAGGCTTTAATACATGATACATACTTTACATACACATTTGACAACAAAACTTATGCAAACAAATACACTACTCATCCTTACCCATACTCTTTCCTAATTAATTGCAACATTCCTACACATTTTATACTCATAGACTCTCAAGTCTATTGAAAATCTCATCAACAACTTAATTTCTTGAAACCAGTAAAGGACACGTGCAATTTGGAAGGGTGACACCTGTACATTGGGTTTTCTGTCTAGGAAAGCATTTCGTATAAATCCAAATAAACGGACCCGTATGCTTTCCTAGGAATTCCTGAAGTGAGTGTTTACATATAGGCTAAAGCATGTCTCCTTGAAAACTTTGAGGAATTATTTAACGTTGATAAGTCAATGTATTCGCAAGGATACAATCCGAACTTAAACTCAAAATTTGGGGACATTATAGCAAGGTAGGAAGAACTAGACGAACATGCAAAACAAATCATTATTACGGGTGCACACGTAATAACAATTTGTAGTGCATGCGAATCCCGGCCATTCCTATTACGCGAATAATGATCTATGTTATCATATCCTCCCAGGAATAGATTTCATGGTTTATTTCCCCTATCCCTTTTGTGTTATAAAAATTTTGAATGAAATATGTGATCAGTTTTAGTCAGAACATACATACATTATCACGTGACATGATGAGTGTCATCTCGCGTTCCTACTTGCATTATTGTGAACAGTCTACCAACTGTGGCACATGCATGCCTATTTTATCCGAAGTCTCATAAGTTCTTGTCTTTTCTTGTGGTACTTATAGAATGCCTCCCCGTCGCGCGGTTAATGCTAACTCTAGCAACTCCAACGTTGACCTTGCTGCACTACTTACTCAACTAGTAGGCCAAATGATCCAAGCTAACAACAACAGTGATGGGTCTAATACGCAAGGGAATGGTGCAAACCCACCGTACTGCACATTCAAGCATTTCAATTCTTGCAACCCCACCAAATTCTTCGGGACGGAAGGTGCTACTGGCCTTCTTCAATGGTTTGAAAGTATGGAGAGTACTTTCCTAAACAGCGATTGTCCCGACAACCTCAAAGTCCGTTATGCTGCCAGCGTCTTCCAAAAACGAGCACTCACCTGGTGGAACGGTGAGAAACGTACTCGAGGCAACGAATCTGCTATGTCCATGTCTTGGGACGAAATGAAACGACTTATGACTGACGAGTTCTGTCCTCGCAATGAAATGAGGAAGCTCGAAGCTGAATTTTGGGATCTCACCCAAGATAGCAGAGAGAATTTGGCTTACACCACTCGTTTTCAAGAACTAAGTCTGCTCGTGCCCCACATGGTTACTCCCTTAGCGCGGAGAATTGAGAAATACATAGGTGGACTGCCTATGCCGCTCCAAGACACCGTATTAGGAAGTGATCCCTCCACTCTCGAAGACGCTATCCGTTTGTCTGCTGTGTTGACTGACAATCACGTCAAAGCGGGTACCTTATCCAGGAAGGGTACCAAGAAAGTGGTCGACAAAGCTGCTACTTTTGTGTCCGACAAAGACGAAGAGCTCAAATCTTCCCATCATGATAGGAAGCGCAAGGCCCAAAACTTTGCGGCCATCATTCCTGCCGTACCTGTGACCCAAGTTACTCCTGCGGGTCAAATTCTGAGAAATTATGTAGGTTCATTTCCCCAATGCCCTACTTGCAAGTATCACCATGCCCCGCATGCTGCATGCCGTCTATGCTCAAAATGTGGACGCTATGGACACGTTGTTACTACTTGCCGTGCTCGCACTATCGTTAATCAAGCTACTCAAGGCAATCATCCAGTGCCTCTCATTGTCACCTATGGACGGGCCTCTTACGAATGTGGAGACCCAAACCACTTTCGAAACCAATGTCCAAGACTTCAAAATCAAGGTGGTCCTCGTGGACGAGCATTTAATATAAATGCTAACGAGGCTCCGGCCAATGACGACACTGTCAACGGTACGTTCCTTTGTTCACTATCTTTATACATCCGTTTTATTTAATATTCATGCCAATAGAAAAATTGTGTCTCTTGCTTTTAACCAACTATTTGCTAAACAACCAACCAATCTTGATAACTCGTATATCATGGAAATAGCGGATGGGAAATCCATTGCTATGAGTTCTATAACCCGTGATTGCATATAACAGCTATGCTATCACCATTCATCTCATTCATATACTTTTGTGAAACAAACCTATTATGTTTAAATCCAGTCATACAACTTGCTAGCTCTGTTA
The DNA here is from genome assembly GCA_023525975.1 of Smallanthus sonchifolius. Lineage (NCBI taxonomy): Eukaryota > Viridiplantae > Streptophyta > Magnoliopsida > Asterales > Asteraceae > Smallanthus > Smallanthus sonchifolius. Next base: position 28,656,160 of record CM042043.1, read on the forward strand.
AAGTTTACTTAAATTGTTGAAGTTCTAAATCCTAGTAATTATGCACGGGGAATCCCCGGTATATCAAAGGGGTGTTGGGTTAGCCGCTGGTACACCCTATACATAAACCCACTTGATATAACGAGTATAAACCATGCATAAGTACTAGGAGGAGGACCGGTTTTAGAAAATGTTTTTGCAAAATTTGAAAATATGAACACCCGTGGGGTGGAGTTTTAAAGGAAAAGGCCATGTCACAAGGTGATTGGCACCAATATTGTTAAATCTAGTTTCTAGTAGTTTACATTCATGCGTTGTATGAACAATTGTATGCATAAATCTCATTATACTATTAGATCAACTAATTGACGACTCGACTCGAATTTACGTCATTCGTATCATACGTTACTTCCCACTAAGTCTTTCTCTGGTGAATAATTCCATTCTAAGTCTATTGGCATCCCTTTTCCCGTTTCCATAACCTTCGCTAATCGAATTTCGGGACGAAATTCCTTCAACTTGGGGAGACTTTGACATTTCAAAAATTTTCGTTGTGGAATTTATCGTATAAATATTAACATTTTATTTCAAAACATATACACGTATATTTAATCAAATTTATACAAATTGATGTATTGGCAAAGGCAATTTATGTATTTTCAATTTTTAAAAATATTTGAAGGTTATAAACTATATAAATTATGTTATTAAATTGAATAATTTATATATGGTTTTCAATTTTATTAACCATTCAATGAGATTGATTTTAAATAAAAACATAAGTTTTATAAAATTTTATATGCTTAAGTTTTATTTGGTTTAAAAGAATTTAAGTAAAATAAACTTATTAATTTAATAAATAATTTAATGTATTATTTCAATAAGATAATTATTTAAAAATAGTTAGTTTTTTTTAAAAGAAAATGGATTTATAAAATGTATAAATATAATCTGAATTAATTAAGGTTTAAAAAGAAACTAAATTTTGTAATTAAATTAAAGTCAGAGGGCTGCTTGGAATTAAACAGAACTGTAGGGGCTTGCTTTGAAATTCTTCCAGGGCCTGTTTTAAACGTTTTCAAACCCCAGGGACCTAAATTGCCAAGTTGCATTTCGTTTCCCCGGTCGCCCTGTCCCTTGGTCCGGCGGGTAAACCGCTTTTCCGGCGAGCTCGACAGCCCTGTCCCTCTACCCCTCAACACCTAAAACCTGCGCCATTGTACTCGCCGTCCTCACGCGACCACGTTCCCCCGACCAATTTACTTTTTCATCATCAGAATTCCCGCGGCACCATTTATCTCCGAAGTCAACCCATGAAATTCGACCGACACACAGTACCTCCACGACTAAAAGTGGTCTCGTTAGTTTCGTATGACCTGTCCGAACCCAATTGCGGAGACAATTTCTGGTTCCATCATACGGATTTCCTTCGGGTATAAATGACCATACCCGGTCCTTCTCGAGCTCGATTCTCCCTCATATCGCCCTCTCTCACTAAATCGGCAACACCCTCAGACTCGTACCCTCATTCCGAAGCCCCACCTCTAAATTGGAGTTCCAATTCGACCCCAAGGTCTAGTTTCAGTTCTGGGTACTCTCGGCTTCGTTCTCGACTTCGCAGACCCCTTCGGTTCAGGTATTATCACCACATTTCGTTCCTTAACCTTCGTTTATCTTAGTGCTAACAATTTCAATCGTCATCTTGACCGTAGCCCACTGATTCCCGGCCAAACAAGGTTGCCCGGACACGAGTCCCGGTTGTTGCCGAGAACCAGTGGACAATACTCTAATTAGTTATAATTTAATTAACGTATACCTGACCAGCGATGGGCTATAAACCGGCTGGTCAGTGTCTTGTGCGGTGAATGAAGTGTCCCGGGTTCGAGACTTGTGGCCTCCGGCCAACCCCCCCTTTTTCTCAGTTTAAGCCCTCTGGACCCGTTTCCCTTTTCTGAACCCGGATTCGGGTCTGGGCCGAACCGGTCCGACCCATTTGACTATTTAATCTTATTTTATCTATTATATATATATATTAAAATAATTAATTTAAAACCCACTTATTATTACTTATTTAAATTAATTGTTTTAAAATCCATTTAATTATTTCTAAATATTTTAACTCACTAAAAATTATTTCGAGCCCATTAACTCGACCTGTTTATTTTTAACCCAACTTTTGAACATATTCAAACCCGTTAGATTTTATAAAATAATAAAACCGACATTTTTCCTAAGTTATTTAATTATTTAAGCCATCGGGAAATAATAAAATAACATTTTTATAAATAAATAAAAATACGCGTTATTTAAAATATAATGTTTTCACGAAATTTAAAATAGGTAATTTAGGATTTATAAAATGCAAGTGTTATTAAAAATATATATATTTTTTTTTGAGAAGTTTAAATATTTAATTTGGAATTTTATAAAAATACAAAGTCTTCCAAAAAAATTAATTTGTACAATGATTTTAAAACATATAATTTTTCACAAAGGCTATTCCATTTACAAATCCACATATATTTAAATAAATATACGCGTGCGCGAATATATAATTGATACATATTCGTTTACATAGGATTTCATCGTGTATAACAACAATATAAATATCACCAACGCGCGTGAAGTAAAACCCTTGCTGCAAGGTGAGTTACATATCCCCTATTTACATTTTTATACATTTTGGGGTGAAACGTAATCTGTGCATACTTACATACAATTCAACTTGTGTTTACATGTGTAGATTATTGTGCTTTTGTGCATGGTCACTTGTTATGCTATGGATACTTTTAGGGTGGTTTAAATTATGTGTAACCCACATAGTCTTGATTCCATGCCTATCACTTTTAGGGTAGCGGTATGCTATGCCTATCACGTTAAACCTTTATGCTTATATACATAATTACATGCTTACAATTGGTATACATAGAGTGAATTCTCCACATTATGCCATATCATACCATGTCAAACTATGAATTGTATAAACGTTTTTAACTAAACTTTTACTTTATTTAAACATATGTAAACTCACCAACTCTCGTAGTTGACACTTGTTTTGGATTACGTTTCTGGTGAAGATATGTGATTGTGTGACTATGTGTTGAAGGTGCTACACATAAGGCTTTTGGACCTAGTAAAATAATTATGTGTAATATTCTAGAATAGGGTGTTGTAACTTGAATTGTATTTGGATGTTTGGTATTTAAATCTTATTAATGAATTATGCAACCTTAGTAGATCATGTGCTTATGAACAATCATTTCATTGTCCGCCTCGATAATTCCGCCATCGGTCGGGGTGTGACAACTATAGTTTGAATAGCTGATGTCGTGTGATAAGTATATAAAAATATAATAAATATATTTTTAGGATGATTTCACAAGATCAGGTTTTAAATTTATAAAATGATAATTACGTTAACTTAAAACACAAACAATACGCAAATGTACCTATCGCAGCGTAATATTGTTTAGGTAAGAACCAAGTATCGAACCAATGGAAACGGTCGAGCTCCTATACAAAACTTTGTTATCGTTTAACCGGATTAATTAATGAGTGGGTTTTGTGTGCTTGTGAAGCAGAAAAGTAAATGACGGTAAAGTAAGTAGCATAAAAGTAAAAACGTGCGTGAAGTGTGTAACAGAATGTAAATAGCAGAAGAGTAAATAGCAGAAAAGTAAATAAAGCGAAAATGATCAGATTACGGAATGTATTGCTTTGGGATTCTAATCAGCTTGATACGAGATAAGGTTAAGTTAACTAATTCAGTGGTAAGACTACTACAAACTTGTGAACCGAGTCACCGCTAGAGCCTCGTCATCACTACATTAGATTATATTTTATATTAAAGTTAAATAGATGATTATATTTTACTCACCGGGAGGCAGTGTAATAATGAGACCAAGTATAAAGACGTACCGTTCCCAACATGAGTTCACCAATTCTTGGTCGCATAATAATTTCGTATAAAGACGTACGATCTTAGAAGTATAGACTAAGTCTTGGCCTATCAATCTCTGCTTGTATAAAAACATACGAGTTTCAAAGGAAGTTTGATTAAAAATGGTTTTACGATCTTACTCTTTAAAATCAAGACACTCACAAATATAAAGACGGATTTAGACAATAATAAAAGCACATCAAAAGATGGTTTTTGAGAACGAATTAGTTAAAGACATAAACATAACACTTCATTAATAGGTTAAACATTAATATGCACCAAACATCATCTTCACCCTAGCAATACAAAGAAGTTTTTTCCACGAATGTCCATAACGAGTAGCGTAATGATGAGTTTCGTAGTGTAACATCTCAAAAATAAAACGACAGTTATAATAACGAAATAAACGAATGAGGCATGTCGGGTCGGGCCGGATGGGCCGGCGGGTTGGAAGGGGAGCCTCCCCTATAAATAGCCAAGGTCACCACCCATTTCTCTCATTTGCAACATCTAGAGAGAGAAATCGTAGAGAGAGAAAGTTGTCGGATCGACCCGAGATTTGAGAAGTGTGTTGCTCCAGAGCTCGTGAGAAGAACCTCTCGATCAGAAACTCGATTCATGTAACGATCTGGCCTAAATCTGAGTTTTTGTTCGTTTTTGGGTTTTTCGGGTTTTGAATGAAAATGTAACGTTTTTACGGATGAAATTGGAAGGAAAACATATATTTGGATTCCTTAATGAAAAGAAAACGTTTTGAAGTAAACAAGTTCGGGATCTTGACGTGATCAGTCCCAAAGGCGAAAGTTAGGGTTTTTGCGAGGAAGCAGTTCGTGCGTACTTATCAAGTACGCATGAAGCTGATCCTGTGTACTTACCAAGTATGCAAGAAGAGGATCCTGCGTACTTATCAAGTACGCATGAAGAGGGTCATGCGTACTTATCAAGTACGCATGAAGCAGGTACTGCGTATTTATCAAGTACGCATGAAGCAAAGTCTGCGCACTTATTAAGTACGCAAGAACAAGTCCCTGCGCACTTGCTAAGTGCGCAGGCAGCATGCTGATTAAGTAAAGTCAGTATGTTTAGAATGGTTAAACCGTTAAAGTCGGGATTAGGTCTGATGTGTATTTAACTAATCAATTCAGATCGGAAGTGACGTTGTTGGACCTTTGTTTAGGACAACCCAGATTAGCTTATACGGCGAGTTCTAGAAGCCCTCTTTTAAATGTTTTAATAATGTTTTTGGGCTGGTGTGCATATGTAACGATGTGACTATTTTATAAAACGATTTTTATGAATGTTGTATGTGACGTTTTATAAAATGATGTTTATGAACGATGTTTTGGAAGGAAGGGTTATGAAAGAAGTGTTTATGAAATATTTTGCCAAAAGAAGTTTATGAAGTGTTTATGAATGAAGGAATGATTTTTAATAAAACGTACGAATGCTTTAACTGAAGTTTTGAAGTAAAAGAAGTGAATGTTTACGAAAGTCACAAACGAACGAATCTGCCAATATTCCTTAGGGAATGAAGGTTATGGGTATTAGGGGCCTTAGTGACTGGCCAACTATTGTACAACTGGGGTAATGACGGTCACCAAGGAGATTATCGTGATCCTTGAAGTTTGGTACGATTTACCTTACGAGGTAGTCGTGCTTGAAGTTTGGTACTTGCGCCTTACGGGGTGCAGTGCTTGAAGTTTGGTACGTGTCATCCTAGTGATGTCGTGCTTGAAGTTTGGTGCTGAATAACCTAAGTATCGGGCCCTAAGAGTTCCTCACCCGAAGGACAGTACGGTGTTGATGGGCCTAGTGGTGGTGATCTTTAGGTTATTCCACTAGTATGTGACGTATGGATTTGACGGTTACGAGAAGGCGCAGATTCGATATGTTCGTTGACTTATGTTTATGATGTTATGTTATGTTATTGCATATTTTTGTATGCTTTTATTAATGAAGTTAAATGATATGTTTTTGGCAAATATTTGAAGTTAAGGTTTTATGAAAAGCTAGAACTCACCAGCGTAGCTGACTTTTTAGTATGAACATTCATGTTAAGGCAGGTTACGATGATGGAAGGTGATGCTGGGCGGCTTGATGAGTTACCCGGATGATACGAAGACTGGCATCCTGTTATGATTAGATTATGTTATGTTTATGTAATAGACTATGTTACGCTTCCGCATGTTAGACATTGTAATGGTCATGTTTTAATGAAGTATTTTCTGTTGCGTTATTTTGATATTCAAGTTTAAGAACTGTTTGTAAATGAGTAAATCCAACAAGTGAGGCCTCCCGGGTTTGGGGCCTTACAAGTTGGTATCAGAGCAATAGTTTGAGAGATTCGGACACTCCTAGTATCTGAACTTAAACTATGAATGGGACCGAAAGCGGATGCCAGTACGGGTAACTCGAGCCACAGCATCAGGTATGAAGGTAGTATATATTTACATATATAGTATGCCTTAGAAAGGGGTTAGGTAAGGACTTGTGTTCTGATGGAATCACAAAGGTGGTCAAATAGAAATCAAAAGGTAGTATAATGGTTAATTGCAGATGGCCAGTGTATATTAACATCTTACAGTGCTTGTTGAATTTTATTTGTTAACTAGCGTGATGACATTGGATTCCTTGTCTTATAGAACGAAATGGCGGGACGAAAGAGCCGAAGGCGTGGTGGGGGCCGTATCGGTGGACGTACCGGTGATCATAACGGTGGGCGCGGTAGGACCCCTGCACGCCAAGAGTATAGTGAAGAAGGAAGTGTTCACACTGAACCGGCAGTTGGTGTGCATGGAACCGAGCAGACACAGGTTGAAGAACAACCTTTCACTTTTGAACTAGAAGTGAGAGCAGCCATAGCTCGAGAGTTCACTGAGTTGATGAAGGTTTCCTTGCCAGGACTGTTGGCAGAAGCATTAAAGAAGGTTAATGAGACGGGTGGGTCTAAAACGGCGGTTGATACCCTGAACACTGAGGCAATCAACACACCGCTTAACCATGGTTGCGACTATAAGTCCTTTAAGGCATGTGACCCACCGGTCCTGACTGGGAAGAAGGACGTGGTGGCTACTTTTGATTGGGTAATCCGTATGGAAGCTGCCATTCGCCTGAGCGAGTGTCGAACGGATCAAGTTGTGAAATTTGCTGCTAACTCCTTGAGAGAGGAAGCATCCCATTGGTGGGAAGGTGTACGTCAAGCAAAAGGGAGCGAGGTTGTGGATGCAATGATGTGGGCTGATTTGAAAACCTTGGTGATCAAGAATATCTGCCCAAGGAACGAGATTGAGAAGGTAGAGAGGGAATTTCTGGGTTTGAAGGTCGGGAGCATGACGCACCGGCAATACACAACCCGATTCAATGAACTGGCATGTCTGGCGCCACATCTTGTCATGACTGAGGAAAGAAAGATTGCATGCTACATTCAAGGACTGCCGGACCAGGTCCGCACCTATGTTAAGGCAAACGCCCCTACTACCTATGATTCAGTAGTAGAACTGAGCGGCGTGGTATTTGATGATCTAGCGCTGAATGTCGTTGCCATTGAAGAGCCTAAGAAGAAGCTGAGTTTTCCCGCTAAGCGATCGGGTGGGAAGTTGTTTGGGGCTTGGGACAAACAGGCCAGGGTAGGTGAGACGACAGTCTGTGGAAGATGTGGGGTAAGACATGCAGGTGAATGTTGTCCAGGGTCAAATCTGTGCTTTAAATGCGGCAAAACAGGACACTACTCCCGTGAATGCCCGCAAGGCTTCAAATGCTACAACTGTGGGGAGAATGGTCATATGAGCCGGGAATGCACCAAGCCCAGGATGGGTCAAGCCAGGAAAGGGAAATCCCGGAGAAGAAAGAAGAGAGATCCCGAGCAAAGACTTGAGCGTACGCGCTGACGCAAGACCATGCCAGGGCGGACCCCGACGTGGCGTCAGGTACGTTTATCCTTGACAAAACTTTTGTATTTGTGTTATTCGATTCGGGTGCCAGTAAGAGTTTTATATCTTCGACTTTTTGTAAACGAATGAAGTGCACTGTCAGTCAGCTAGAAAGGGCTTTTAGCGTAGAAACCGCTGAGGGTAGAACTGCGAGAGTGACCGATGTAGTTGACAACTCCACGATAAAGATAGAAGGTCATAGGTTCCCTGTCAGATTGTTTGTTATGGTTTTGGGATGGTTTGATGTCTTGTTAGGTATGGATTGGTTAACTGCCAACGAAGCACAAATCATATGTAAACGAAAGATAATCCGACTTAAGGCTCCGGATGGTAGCATAGTCGAGGTTTTTGGTGATCGTGACGCCCCGATGCCAAACGTCATCTCGATGATTAAGGCAGCAGATTACTTGAGGCGTGGATGCGAGGCTTATCTGGTGTACGTAATTGACAAGTGAAGGAACTAGACGATGTACCCGTGGTACGCGAGTACCCGTAGGTGTTTCCAGAGAATTTGCCTGGGATACCACCCGACAGAGAGATGGAATTTTGAATCGACTTAGTATCAGATGCCCAGCCCGTGGCTAAGGCTCCATATCGACTAGCACCAGTGGAGATGAAAGAGTTAATGGCACGACTAGACGAGTTACTAGGGATTTATCCAACCGAGCATCTCGCCGTGGGGTGCTCCGGTGTTGTTTGTGAAGAAGAAAGATGGTTTGATGAGAATGTGTATTGATTATCGCGAGTTGAATAAACGTACGGTGAAGAACAAGTACCATTTACCAAGGATCGACGACATGTTCGATCAATTGCAAGGCGCATGTTGGTTCTCAAAAATCAACCTTCGGTCCGGGTACCATCAGTTGAAGGTGAGGGAAGAAGACATACCGAAAACTGCATTTCGCACACGTTATGGACATTTCGAGTTCCGCGTAATGTCTTTTGGATTGACGAACGCCCCCGCAGCGTTCATGGATTTGATGAATAGAGTTTGTCGACCAATGCTGGATCGATCGGTAATTGTGTTCATCGATGATATCCTCATCTACTCCAAGAATGAGGGTGATCACGCGTGTCACTTGAAGGATGTATTGGAAGCTCTGAAGAAGGAAAAGTTGTATGCTAAGTTCTCCAAATGCGCGTTCTGGCTTAGGGAAGTCCAATTCCTAGGTCACGTCATTAACCCGAACGGCATTATGGTTGACCCAGCAAAGATAGTGACGGTAAGGGAATGGAATATTCCTAAGACGCCAACTGAAATCCGCAGTTTCTTGGGATTGGCAGGCTACTATCGGAGATTCATCCAGAATTTCTCAAAAATAGCTTCGCCATTGACAAAGTTGACTCGGAAGGAGGTAAAGTACGAATGGGGTTCAACCCAGGATGAGGTGTTTAAGGAATTGAAGGAGAAACTAACCCAAGCTCCAGTCTTGGCCCTTCCCGAGGGCAATGAAGAGTTAGTGGTATACTCTGACGCTTCGGGTCAGGGATTGGGATGCATGTTGATGCAACGCGGGAGAGTGATCGCGCATGCGTCACGGCAGTTGAAGATTCACGAAGCTAATTATCCGACTCACGATTTGGAACTTGCTGCTGTCGTATTCGCATTAAAAATCTGGAGGCACTACCTTTAGGGGTGAAGTTTACTATTTACTCTGACCACAAAAGTTTGAAGTACTTCTTCGAACAAAAGGAACTTAATATGAGGCAGAGGCGATGGTTGGAACTGTTGAAAGACTATGACTGTGAAATAATATACCATCCTGGAAAGGCAAACGTGGTGGCTGACGCTCTAAGCCGAAAGGATGTACCTACTCCTATTAGAGTGAAAGCTTGCCAGTTGGTGGTAACATCGGATGTGATGAGAGAAATTGAAAGGGCTCAAGATGAGGCACTTAAAGAAGAAAACATAAAGAAGGAAAGGAAGGTTGGCCAACAGGACAAGTTAGAATATAACACCCTTGGTGTTAGGACACGTTTTGGACGGGTATGGATACCTATGGGTGGCGAGCTTAGAACCAAAATCTTGGATGAGGCTCATAAGTCTTGGTACTCTATCCATCCTGGTACCAATAAAATGTACCAAGACCTAAGGAAGGAATACAGGTGGCCTGGAATGAAACACGAAGTGACAAAGTACGTAAGCAAGTGCTTGACTTGCTCACAAGTGTAGGTCCAGATTTCTCTTCAAATTACTGATATGATCGATTACACACACACACAGGCGGAAACTGTGTGTATGGTGGTGAAACAGGTAATAGAAACAGTGTTGGTGAAGATAACCAGCTAACCACAGATGAATCAACAATCAAAAGGTATGAAAATGTATGAACACAGTGAATAAACAACTGCAGATTGTATTGATTCAAGCAAAATGTGAAAGAGAAGGTTCAGGGTTACAGCCGCTACTCACACCCTAAACAATCTCAAACTAGGCTATTTATAGTAGTGACAGGTATCGAAACTATGGTCAATCGAAACTACTAGTTTCGACTGACCATTTACAAATGAAACTTGACCTGTCGAAACTACCATCTATCGAAACTACTAGTTTCGATTGAACAGACTCAATCGAAACTAAGTAGTTTCGATGGCCCAGACTTAACTAATTATAGAAAACTGAAATTACAATAATGAAATAACAGAAAGTAAACTAGTCTAAAAAGTGTTTAATCATACAATAAATGACAACAGCTTATACAAAATATATAACTCTACAATCTCCCCCTAAGCTGTTGCATTACTGTCTTCAGCTCTTCTTCAAACAGTTGGTCTTTCAGATGTCCTTGGAATGAAAGGTTTGACATGGAGAGAGACAATCCTTTGATAGGCCTTCGCATCAGCTTCATCTTCATCGCTGTAAGCCTGAATGTGATTCTGGAAAAGTACTTCCAGATCTTCCGGTTGAAATTTTAACAGCTCCATTGGATCAAAGATGGTGATGTCCTCCTTGCCCTCACATTCAATAACTGCACTGCCAATGACTGGGTTATAGAACCATTTTTTGAAAGTTTGTAATTGGACAGGTACAGATTTTGGAATAGTGATAGTCTTGTGTGTTTGGGCAGGCTTGTATCTTAGGAACACATAAGGCTTATTAGTTTTAGGATGAAACCTAGTTTTTGAGATCTTCTTCTGAGTTTTCCTAGGCTTCATTCCTTTGAAATCATTGTTGACTTGAGAATGCAGAAACTTCTCAAAGTCATAAGCCATCATGACCTTCCCAGGGTTTTGAAGTGGAAGTTTTGCTAAATCCCTGAGGTCATAGAAAGGAAGGGTTTGGAAGTCAGTCATATTTTTGAAGTGCTGAACTCCCCCTCTAAATCTTCTGATGATAAAAAGCTTCCTTTCAGCATCATATTTCCAGCCAATTGGAGGCCTTTTTAGTTCTTGATGCTCTACTATCCACTCATATGTCTTAGGAGTTTCCTCCTGAATTATTTTCTTAAACCAGGACTTTCTTGAGATTGGAGGTTCAGGTGCAGTTGAAGGTTGATCTTGTGCAGGAGTTGTTTCAGATACTGGAATGGTTGGTTCAGGAATGATATCTTTGATGAGGTTAATCTGAACATCTTCTTCATCTGATAGTGTTTGAATCTCATCACCCTCTTCAGTAAAATATCTTGTTCGTTCAGTCGCCTTTTCTTCAGTGGTTAGAATTTCTGGATGAAGGTCATTATAGCCAAAGTTTTCAATGTCATCTAGAAGAGCATTCAGCTCATCATCAGATGGTATATCTTCTTCATCCAGAATGACAGTTTCAATATCAGGCACAGCTCCCTTCCCTCTTTTCCTTGCTTCTCTTCTTTCACTAGCTGAGGGAAAGTTTAGTTCTGTACCTTCAATTTTGACTTCAACCATCTCTTTTGTCTTTTCAATATGCCCAGCATATAAAGTTAGTGCAGATTCTGGATTAATTACAGGGTCAGGAGATGAGGGTTCAACCACAGATGTGGTCTCCCCCTGAGCTGTTGAAGGAGTTGGTTGTTCTTGCACAGGTTTAACCATTGAGGCTTTGAGCTGCTCCACTGCTTCAGCCAAAGCCTTGAATTCTTCATTTTGCTTTGATATTAGTTTCTGCTGTGTTTTAAGTTGGGTTTGTTGGACCTCAATTTGGGTATGTAATCCCCTAACTTCCAGCTTTAGGTTCTTAACCTCTTCCTGGACATTATGCAAATTATTTTTTAAGCCTTCCATTTCTTCATCTTTCTTTTGAATTGTATCCTGCATTTTCTTCAGTTCAAGGCTTAGAGTCTTAAATCTTGGTACAGGAGAGGCTGAATCATGAGTTGGTGATGTGGGAGTAGTATGGATGGGTGATTGTTGTGGAGAAGCAGGAGGTGTAGGTATGAGTGCCTGTTGTGGAGAGGTAGGTGGAGTTGGATGTGGGGATGGTTCTGGAATAGTGAATGATGAATATGACGAGGATGACAAATCCTCCAGTCCAGTCTTTATCCTTTTAGCTCTATGATCCTCCTCTTCAAAATCAGACCCTTATTCAATTTGCCTTTTAGAGGAAGATGCAAGTTGTTTTCTTTTATCATCTGAATCAGATTTGTAATAGTCTGATCCATAGATCCCTGCATCAAGAGTCCCACTTGACTCTGCAGCTTCTACTTCAACCTCCTGTATATCAGCTTCAGCAATGACTGCTGGCTCTTGAACTACTTGAATTTCTTCAACAAAGGGAGCCTCTATCACAGGCTCAAGAATTTGCTGTTCTTCTTCTTGTATAACAGGAATGTCCACCTCAATCTCAGCTTCATTGATAGGTTGATCACCTTGATTATGTTCAGCTTCCAGCTCTTCTTCATCTGATGATAAGTCTTCTTCTTCAAGATCAGGATCAATGTCAGGGATGAACTCTTCTTCTTCTCCAATGACATGACCAAACAAGGGAATGTCAGCTATCGCCCTGTTGGTCCTTTTGCTGGTGCTTTTCATGTAGCTAAGAGTTTTGGCTATCATGTTATCAAAAACAAAGGTGTTTCCACCTTGTTGAAGCTTTGGAAGAAGGTGATTTATGATAATTTGTAGAAATCTAGGATATGCTAGAAATTTCTCCTTTACTGCTCCTGTTAAGTTATACTTTAGCTGAGTGAAAATGTAACCAGAAAAGTTGTAGTTTCTTCCCTTTGTTAATCCCAAAATAGCTGATCCTAGAGTACTGTTAGCTGAATCAAAACCCCCTTTCCTTATTGATAGGCAGTGAATAAACACATGCACTATATATCTCCAATGGCTAGGTAAAGAGTTCTTGATTATTTGACCATTCTTAAATTCATCAGGATGACCCATTCTTCTAAAGCATTCTTTCACATAGAAGATTGGGAACTCAACAGGTGCTTCTGGATCGTCATTTAACTGCAGTGCTTCTCTAACTGTGTCTTCAGAAAATAATACTTCTTGGCCATGTACGGTTGCCCTAATGTGCTGCACATCATTAATTGTTATTATCTCAGCAGTTTCCCAGAATTGTCTTATAGTTGCTTCAAAAACCGGCAGGTTGTGGCTGATGGCAAAACTTATGTTGGAGTTTGCCAGAAAGTTTAAGACAGGAATAAAGTCAGCAGCTTTCGGATCATTGCTATTAAGGAATGCACAGACATTGTGCCTCTTCACGAATACGAGATCCATACCTGTAAAATTCATCAATGAATAAAGGTTCTGAATATCGAAACTAAGTATTCCAACACTTAGAAAAAAAATCAGAAATCCTTACTGTCGAAACTAAGTAGTTTCGATAGAGAAGGACGTATCGAAACTAACTAGTTTCGATAGAGGCAAAAAGCCTTGATCAACACTTATAGAAACTCTGAAATCAACACTGTCGAAACTAAGTAGTTTCGATAGAGATGAATTTATCGAAACTAACTAGTTTTGATAGGGTCAGTGAGCTTTGATCAACACTTGTAAAAATTCTGAAATCAACAATGTCGAAACTAGTAGTTTCGATAGAGAAATTAGGTCAAGTTTGGGTGTCGAAACCAGTAGTTTCGATTGAAGACCTTTTGAAAAATTTTGGAGTTGAACTCCTTTATCGAAACTAACTAGTTTTGAAACCCAAACCCCTTATTGATTCATTATACTCAAACAATATAAACAATTAAATGAAAGGTTTTAGAGTGGCCTGTGAAAGTCGGAGCTTCATCTTACCGAATTTGAGAATGATTTCTGCAAGAATATACATAAACAGTGAGTTCACAGATGATGGAGATGTATGCAAACACGGATAATCACATAAACGACTGAGACTATGATGATTCAGTCAAACAGATTTTTTTTTTTTTTGAAAAAATGAAACCCTAGGTCTGTCGATTCGCAAAGGTCATTCAAATGAAATAGAGAAAAGTTACCTGATGATGGAGATGACAGTGACAACGGGGTTAATCAGGTGATTAACACTGATAATTTGCAACTCAGACCAGGGCTTGATAGGTTTGAGAGAGACGGAGAAGATGAGTAGGTTTTGAAAAAGACGAGTGAATAAGAAGTGAAGGGAGGGATTCATTTATGCAGGCGTTTAAATTGCGAGGAACAAAAGACAAAAATGCCCCTGTCGAAACAACTAGTTTCGATAGGGCAAATTAGTTTCGATATTTACAGAGTAGTTTCGATAGGGCAACAACTTTCGATATGAACATAGTAGTTTTGATCAGTCAAAGTAGTTTCGATATGAACATAGTAGTTTCGATCAGTCAAATTAGTTTCGATATGTACAACTTAGTTTCGACAGAGCAAGCTAGTTTCGATATTTACATAGTAACAGAAATAAGACTAACATATATACACAAGATATTTACACCTTTTGAAAAAAGATCCGACATGAGATCAGATCTGGTCGGTCTCTTGAAACACTTCCTTTTGCAATTAACTACTGTGAGTCCCTGAAGATAGCTGATATTTGTGCAAAGTAAACCCGAACATTTGTTTGTATTTTGATTTCATGTGATTAAAAGGTACCATTTTAAGCACTACACAAGGTGTACCCCACATATTAAAATAAAATGATTTTGAAAACCTATCAATCCTCAAGAAGTACCCATTTTCATCCTATCATCTCTTTCTGATTAACCAAGGTACCGTCTTAGTAATGTCAAAATACCACCAAAATAAAATAAGATATCCAAGTGGATTTAGAAAATTAAAATAAAAAATATCCAAGTAGATATTAAAAAGGTACTAGCATTCTAGATCTTTGCGTAAGCAAAACAGAAGAAGTCGTAAAATTATCCAAGTGGATAGAAAAATGTTGAACACCAGAGATCTTTGCGTAAGCAAAACAGACGGGGTCAAATCATCCAAGTGGATGGGAAAAGGATGAGCATCCGAGATCTTTGCGTAAGCAAAACATACGGGGTCATCGGTGGTAAATATCGTTATATTGACGGTCACTTGGCGTATGAATAGGAATCCAATACGTAAGCCTGTATCTGATTGAATCGGTTTTCTTAGATATAAAAATGGGTTAGATGTTTCAATAATGGGTTCAAACACACAAGTATGAGATATATATATTAGGTTTTCACACTACTTACAAGTTTTAACCATATGTCGGGCCTACCAGCTATACCTCAGTAAACACCATCGCTTTTGGTCCATTCCATGTCCAAGAGATGAGATCAGACACTATCATTTCTCAAAGGTCAGATTCAATTCTTCCTGCAACTTAAAACCACTTGTAAGATTATATACACAACAATTCTTTTCAATATAATATTTCTCCCCCAAAAGATTTGCTTAGAGCTGTAATTTATTTTTTTTTTTTAATTAATCAAAATTTAGAAAATAAACAACTAATCATACACTTTACTGAAAGTTAATCATTCCAAGCATCTCCACCAGTTGGGCAAATCTGGTAGAGTCAAAAGCCTTTGTAAAAATGTCTGCGGTTTGCTTATTAGTTTTGACTTCAACAATTTGAATATGCTTCTTTTCCACACAGTCACGGATAAAGTGATGTTTGATTTCAATGTGTTTGGTTTTGGAATGCTGAACGGGGTTTTTGGTGATATGAGGAACGGCGGTGTTGTCACACAGAATGGGTGTCTCATGGAATGTGATCCCATAGTCAAGCATCTGATGGTGTATCCATCTGACTTAGGAACAACAGAGGGCTGCGGCAATGTATTCGGCTTCGGCGGTGGATTGGGAAACGGTGGATTGTTTCTTACATTGCCATGAGACAAGGCGGTTGCCAAGGAATTGACAACCTCCAGAGGTGGATTTTCGGTCCAAGTTGCAACCCCCGTAGTCTGAATCTGAATAAGCCACAAGATCAAACAAGTTAGTTTTAGGATACCACAGACCCAATTTTGGCTTATACCTTAAGTATCTTAAAATACGTTTTACAGCAGATAAATGAGAGAGTTTAGGGTTAGCCTGAAAACGGGCACACTGCAAACATGATGTCGGGTCTGCTGGCCGTGAGATACATGAGCGATCCAATCATAGAGCGATAGAGATGCTGATCAACGCTTTCACCATCCACATCAGGAGTCAAACCATGACGAACTTCCACAGGAGTTTTCATAGGGTGGGAGTCAGCCATTTTGAACTTGGTCAAAATTTCTTTCACATATTTTTCTTGATGGATAAGGATTCCTGACTCAGACTGATCAACTTGTAGACCTAAAAAGAACTTCATTTCCCCCATGGAGCTCATCTCAAACTTCGATCGCATCACTTCTTCAAATTCTTTGCAGAGACGGGGATTTGTAGAACCAAAAATGTTATCATCCACATAAATTTGCACCATGATTGTATCCTTTTCCTCCTTCCGTTTGAACAAAGTTTGGTCAATTGCTCCTCGTGTGAAACCATTCTCAAGCAGATGCTTTGATAAAGTTTCATACCACGCACGAGGTGCTTGGTGAAGACCGTACAATGCTTTGTCTAACTTGTAAACACGGTCTGGAAAATTAGGATCAATGAAACCCGGCGGCTGCTTGACATATACTTCTTCTTGAACTTTGCCATACAAGAATGCGCTTTTGACATCCATTTGATGGACGGTGAAGTCCATGTAGGCTGCATAGGCGAGAAACATTCTGATGGCTTCCAAACGAGCCACTGGTGCAAAGACTTCCTCATAATCAATCCCTTCTTCTTGATAGAACCCTTGTACCACCAGACGGGCTTTATTACGAATCACAATGCCGCCTTCATCCTTTTTGTTACGAAAGACCCAACGAGTACCGATTGGAACTTTGTTCTTGGGTAAATCCACCAAATTCCACACATTTAATTTTGAGAATTGCTGTAGCTCTTCCTGCATTGCTTCCACCCAGCTGTTTTCTAGGAGTGCTGCTTTAATGTTCTTTGGTTCAGTTTGAGAGATGAAGCAAGAAAACATGCTGTTTTCAAATGCTTCACAGGCACTTCGGGTACTAACACCCACATTGAGAGGTCCAATGATGTTATTGGTGGGATGAATCTTGTGAATTTGCAGTTGAGGAATTTCATCTTCTTCCACGACTTCTTCCAAATTGGTTAGATTTTCAGCAGGAGGATCGGCAATGTCATCAATAGGAACTTCAGCAGATGATTGTGGTACAACATCTACTATTGGAATGGAGTTGTCTTCAACAGTTTCACTTGTTGCACCAGAACCGGAAGACTCCATATCAGATTCAGCATTTGCAACCACAGGAATTTCAACCTGAGCAGATGAGAAAGAAGCCTGATCATTTAAGTTCCCTAAGATGTTCACAGAAAAATAAGGATTAGCATGAGTTGAGTCAATTGAGAAATCAGGAAGATTAAATGATTTAAAAACTGAATCGACGTCAAATAGCCAATTGGGACCGTCTCCTGCGTCCGTGTGATTATTTTCATGCCAATTGATATCAATGGACTCCAGCACTATTCTTTTCTGCTTATGATAGATACGAAAAGCACGTTGATTGGAGGAATAACCAACAAAATAACATTCATCAGCTTTGGCTTCAAACTTGTTGAGCTGATCTGAAGTGTTCAGCATCGTGCACACACACCCAAATTTTCTGAAGAAATCAATAACTGGCTTGCGCTTGTACATGATCTCATATGGTGTCTTGTTGCAACTTTTAGTGATAAGGACCCGATTTTACACAAAACAAGCAGTGTTGACTGCCTCGGCCCAGAAAGTCACGGGAAGCTTAGAGTCAACAATCATAGTTCGTGCAGCTTCAATTAAGGTGCGGTTTCTCCTTTCAGCTACACCATTTTGTTGAGGAGTACGAGGTGCACTAAATTGATGAGAAATTCCTTTGCTTTCACAGAAGGAATCAAGAGTTGTATTCTTAAATTCTGTTCCATGATCGCTGCGGATAGTCTTCACACTTAAACTGAAGAGATTTTCAATTTGAAGCAAATAGGTCTTTAAAATCTCTGGCGTCTCATCCTTCTTAGCTAAGAAAAACACCCAAGTGAATCGAGAAAAATCATCTGTTACCACCAGACAGTATGACTTTCGTCCAAGACTCATGACACTCACTGGACCAAAGAGATCCATGTGAAGCAATTGGAGAGGAGAGTCAATGGAATTGGTGGTTTTAGGCTTATGTGAAGATTTGTGCTGTTTTCCCTTGGAACATGAAATACAGTGTTCCATAGGATTGAAATCTTTGAGAGGTAATCCTGTGACTAGGTTGCCTCGAACCAGTCTGTTCATTGTTTTGAAGTTGACACGTCCCAACCTCTTATGCCACATGAAAGATTCATCTTCGGAAGCCTTTGAGAGAAAACACGATTCAATTCCCGATGGGTTGTTCATATCCAAGCTGTATGTGTTGTATCTTCTGGGAGCACGCATGAGAATGAGTTCTTCCGGAATCACCACTCCCGGCTTTAAGATAGGACATTCTTTTGAATTGAATAAAGCATAAAAGTCCTTGTCACAAATCTGTGAAACACTCATCAGATTGTACTTTAACTGAGGAACATAGTTGACAAATTCCAGACTATTTACTCCATTTTATACTGTTCCTTGTCCTTCAATCTTTCCTCCTCTTGGGTTTCCAGCAAAAGCAACATATTCTCCATCAATCTGATGATAATCTTGCAGCAAGTTAAAGTGCCCAGTCATATGCCTTGAACATCCACTATCTACATGCCAGATATTATCGCCGGTTCTTCTTGATTGACCCTATACACAACGAACCATTTATACGTTTTGACCAAAAAATGTTTCAATCAAGAGATTTTAGTGTCAGGATATGACATCTCATTAGAATCAGAAGTGAAAACATCCTTTGATGAAGCACGGTCATCAAATAGAACATTATTTTTAATTTTCCAAGTTCGTTTTAAATAATTTTTAGCATTTTTAATTCTTTTACGCCTAGATTTCATACTGTGAGAAGAGTTAGGCAGCACATATGAATTTAATGAACTTTGGGTAGGTGATTCTTTATTAAGATTTGCGGTGGTTAATTTACAACTTTTTGAAACATGATTTGAGGCACCACAACTAAAACAAACGTTTTTACAAGATATCTTAGCCTGATAATAATCATCACAAGATGAAGATGATTGTGATGTTGAGGAATCTGAACATGAGATGGTTCTTTCATCAATAACTTTGTCTTGAAGATGATGTGCTTCCTTTAATCTGAAAAATTCCATGTTGCTCATGGTTTCACGTGGTACATCATTCACAATAATTCCTGCACTTTTAAATTTTGTAACACATGGCATATCATTCAAAGATTTAGGAACAAACGGCAAGGCATTTTGAAATTTAGAAACATCACATCCCAAACCCGTATGCTCAGTAGGCATAGAATCAAAATACAAATTTTTAACGTGTTCACAAATATTTGGTTTTGACACGGACATATTATTACATTCATCCGACTCAAGTTCTTTTAAAATAGTTCTATCATTAGCACTCTTATCACAATCATCTTCGGACTTTACACAATTTGACTCTGCACAAGAAGCAAAACTGTCAGAATCAGAGGATGTAATATAATCATCAGGAGATAATTTGCAAACAAAAGGTGTGGAAACATGTGGAGTAGGCATATCAGTAAATTTCCCTGATTTAGAATAAGGAGGTGGATGAGAGTTATACCCAAGACCTTCTGTGCCTTTTCTATTAAATTGTTTGTCAATTATTCCAAACAGAATTTTCTGATCCATATCCATGTGATCAACCTGTAATTTGGCTTTTTCTGCCTTTTGGACTCTTTCTGTTAAAATTGTATTATTAATGGTTTGAGTATTGAGTTGCACAATTAAAGAACGATTTTCACCAGAAATATCACGAATTTTCTTTAGGTAAAGTTTCTCATTTTTGGACACAGAGTCATACATCACCTTAATGTGATTTCGTTCATCAATCAAGGCTTGATTGATGAATCTGTATTTTTGAATTTCATTTAAGCAAGATCTAGAATCACAAAGTTTAGAAGTAACCTCAGCAGGCACAACAGTGAGATCCTCAGCTGGTTCAATCATAACACACTTGCCATTTTCTTCCACATCAGCCATCAAGGCTTTATCAGCAGCTTCCTCAGCTTGTTCTCCCCAATGATAATGTCCATCAGCTTGGCACACAAGAGCTGTGGAACTGGAAGTTATGTTTGTCTTTGGAGGATTGGCAGCTTGTTTACCAGAGGAAGTCTTCTTATCTTGCTGATCTTTGGAGGACGGCTCCTTGCAGTTTCTGGCAAAGTGACCCAGCTGATCACAATTGTAGCATCTCACCTTCTTGATGTCAAACCCAAGCGTCTTTCCTTGCTTGAACCTGTCTATACCAGTCCTTTTGATAAATCTCTTGGCTCTTAAGGTCAACATGGCCATGCACCAATCAATGTCCATTTTCTCCAAATCATCAGGATTAATCTGCTCCAAGTCATCAGGTTGAAAGCTAACCGGTGTTAGATTTCCAGATATCAGTGCATCATAGCACGACATGAAAGCAGTCATGATTGGGACATATTCATCAGGAATCATGGTGATAGTCTTTTGAGGAGCAGAGGAGCTGGTAGACTTAATTGCAGCAGCTGAAGGAGGAACATCAGTCTGAAAGTATGGACTACCGGATGAGCTTGATCCAGCAATGAGAGCTGTGTTTCCAGACTGATTAGATGGGGTGACTGCTCCCTTCTTAATCTCAATTTCATAAGATTCAAGAATGCTATAGACTTCCTGTTGAGACAGAGCACTCAGATTTTCAGTCTTTTTGATCTTGATTCGATACATATTCCATTCCTCAGGAAGAGAATCTAGGAGTTTCTTGTTCAGATCAAGAGTAGGGTACTCAACTCCCATAACCTTCAACCTTGAGACAATGCTTGAGAAACGGTTGATCAAATCAGATATTGATTCTCCCCTTACACTGCTGAACATAGCATATTGTTTCTTTATCAGATCTCTTTTGCTTTCTCTGACATCCTCACTTCCTTCATATCTTGTACACAGTGCAGCCCATAAGTCTTTGGCAGTTGTGTACTCAGCAAAGATGTTGAAAATATCCATAGGAAGAGCCATGTCAATAGTCCCATAGGCCTTGTTGTCTCGGGCAATCAAGGCAAGATCTTTCTCATCATACTCAGACACTAACTTAGGACGTTGAACATCAGCAGTGGTAGTTACGGGCTTGTGAGGACCATCGGTGATAGAATTTAACAGTGTATAATCGTGAAATTGAAAGAAAAGCTTCATTTTTTTTGTCCAGTCATCAAAATCTCTTGTGGACACAAGAACGGGTGGTCTATTTCCCCCAGAATGTTCTGTTGAGCTTGAAGTGGCCATAATGTTTTGAATCGAAACTAAAATAGTAACTAGTTTCGATAGGGCAAACTTCTATCGAAACAACTAGTTTCGACAGGACTAGTTTCGATAGACCAACTATTATCGAAACAACTAGTTTCAATAGGACTAGTTTCGATAGACCAATTATTATCGAAACAACTAGTTTCGATAGGACTAGTTTCGATAACCACAGTTTCTATAAGAGACAAAAATCTAGTTTCGACAGTACCTTCTCCCGACAAAACGTAGACAAGAAGTTTCGATGATCAACAGAAATCAGAAATTGTTCCCCGTAGTTTCGATGCCTTCTTCTCCAAAACAAAAATACTCCATTGATGAAAAGCTCCAGAAATCAAAGGTGCAGAAATAACAAACCAATCCAGCGAAAACCTTCGTCTAACTGTCCTGATCACGAATCCAACCTCCGATTCCGAAAATACGAGCAAAAACCCTTGAAAAATGATGAAACAGTACCTCGAGAATAAATGTGCAAAAACCCGAAATAAACAACGAAAACCCTCGGTAGTCACCTAGAATCGATCAATAACCTGATAACACTCAAAAACACTAGAGCATAAAGCTCTGATACCAATTGTAGGTCCAGATTTCTCTTCAAATTACTGATATGATCGATTACACACACACACAGGCGGAAACTGTGTGTATGGTGGTGAAACAGGTAATAGAAACAGTGTTGGTGAAGATAACCAGCTAACCACAGATGAATCAACAATCAAAAGGTATGAAAATGTATGAACACAGTGAATAAACAACTGCAGATTGTATTGATTCAAGCAAAATGTGAAAGAGAAGGTTCAGGGTTACAGCCGCTACTCACACCCTAAACAATCTCAAACTAGGCTATTTATAGTAGTGACAGGTATCGAAACTACTAGTTTCGACTGACCATTTACAAATGAAACTTGACCTGTCGAAACTACCATCTATCGAAACTACTAGTTTCGATTGAACAGACTCAATCGAAACTAAGTAGTTTCGATGGCCCAGACTTAACTAATTATAGAAAACTGAAATTACAATAATGAAATAACAGAAAGTAAACTAGTCTAAAAAGTGTTTAATCATACAATAAATGACAACAGCTTATACAAAATATATAACTCTACAACAAGTAAAGGCCGAACACCAGAAACCATATGGAAAGATTCGACCACTTGATATACCAGAATGGAAGTGGGAACACATTACCATGGACTTCATAACCAAGCTACCTCGCACAGCTAAAGGTCATGACACCATTTGGGTAATTGTGGACCGTTTAACGAAGAGTGCTCATTTCCTACCTATTCGCTAGACGTTCTCGTCGGAAAGGTTAGTGGAAGTATTTATTAACGAAGTAGTAGCACGGCATGGGATGCCTTTGACGATCGTGTCTGACCAGGACACACAATTCACATCGAGGTTCTGGAAAAGATTTCACGAAGCGATGAGCACGAGACTCAATGTTAGCACGGCATACCACCCACAAACGGATGGTCAGTCCAAAAGGACCATTCAGACATTGGAGGATATGCTTCGTGCTTGTATTATCGATTTCAGCGGCAGTTGGGACAGTCATCTGCCGTTAACCGAATTCTCCTACAACACTAGTCATCATACGACGATAGGCATGCCGCCTTACGAAATGTTGTATGGGAGAAGATGTAGGACCCCGGATTGTTGGGGTGAGATTGGACAGAAGGAATTAGGAAGTCTTGAAGTCGTAAGAGAAACGTCAAAAAGGTTTGATCAAATCAAAGCACGAATGAAGGCCGCACAAGATCGTCAGAAATTCTATGCAGATAAACGACGAAGGCCTATTAAGTGTGATGTTGGGGACAGAGTAATGTTGAAAGTGTCACCCTGGAAGGGAATCATACGATTCGGGAAGAGAGGAAAGTTAAGTCCGAGGTTTGTCGGACCATTCAGGATAATGGCACGGGTTGGTGAAGTCGCTTATCGGTTAGAGTTGCCTGATGAGTTAAATGGGATTCATCCTACCTTCCATATATCACACTTGCGAAAGTGTTTGGTGGATGAATCGGCTCACGTACCACTTACTGACATCGAGGTCGAGAACAGCCTTAACTACATCGAAGAACCCATGGCCATCTTAGACAGAAAGGAGAAGCGTTTGCGTAATAAGATTATTCAATTGGTTAAAGTCCAATGGAAGCATCGAAGGGGATCGGAGGCCACTTGGGAAACGGATACGGAAATGAGGGAGTCGTACCCTCAACTATTTGACTTACGATAGGTTTCGGGGACGAAACCTATTGTAAGGGGGTAGACTTGTAACATCCTAAAAAAACGACAGTTATAATAACGGAATAAACGAACGAGGCATGTCGGGTCAGGCCGGATGGGCCGGCGGGCTAGAAGGGGAGCCTCCCCTATAAATAGCCAAGGTCACCACCCATTTCACTCATTTGCAACATCTAGAGAGAAAACCCGTAGAGAGAGAAAGTTGTCGGATCGACCCGATATTTGAGAAGTGTGTTGCTCCAGAGCTCGTGAGAAGAACCTCCGGATCAGAAACTCGATTCAGGTAACGATCTGGCCAAAATATGAGTTTTTGTTCGTTTTTGGGTTTTTCGGGTTTTGGATGAAAATGTAACGTTTTTACGGATGAAATTGGAAGGAAAACATATATTTGGATTCCTTAATGAAAAGAAACGTTTTGAAGTAAACAAGTTCGGGATCTTGACGTGATCAGACCCGAAGGCGAAAGTTAGGGTTTTTGCGAGGAAGCAGTTTGTGCGTACTTATCAAGTACGCATGAAGCTGATCCTGCGTACTTACCAAGTACGCAAGAAGAGGATCCTGCGTACTTATCAAGTACGCATGAAGAGGGTCATGCGTACTTATCAAGTACGCATGAAGCAGGTATTGCGTATTTATCAAGTACGCATGAAGCAAAGTCTGCGCACTTATTAAGTACGCAAGAACAAGTCCCTGCGCACTTGCTAAGTGCACAGGCAGCATGCTGATTAAGTAAAGTCAGTATGTTTAGAATGGTTAAACCGTTAGAGTCGGGATTGGGTCTGATGTGTATTTAAATAATCAATTCAGATCGGAAGTGACGTTGTTGGACCTTTGTTTAGGACAACCCAGATTAGCTTATACGGCGAGTTCTAGAAGCCCTCTTTTAAAAGTTTTAATAATGTTTTTGGGCTGGTGTGCATACGTAATGATGTGACTATTTTATAAAACGATGTTTATGAATGTTGTATGTGTCGTTTTATAAAATGATGTTTATGAACGATGTTTTGGAAGGAAGGGTTATGAAAGAAGTGTTTATGAAATATTTTCCCAAAAGAAGTTTATGAAGTTTATGAAGTGTTTATGAATGAAGGAATGATTTTTAATAAAACGTACGAATGCTTTAACTGAAGTTTTGAAGTAAAAGAAGTGAATGTTTACGAAAGTCACAAACGAACGAATCTGCCAATATTCCTTAGGGAATGAAGGTTATGGGTATGGGAAGTATGTTATGGGCCTTTACCTTTTAGGGGCCTTTGTGTCTGGCCAACTGTTGTACAACTAGGGTGATGACGGTCACCAAGGGGATTATCATGATCCTTGAAGTTTGGTACGATTTACCTTACGAGGTAGTCATGCTTGAAGTTTGGTACTTGCGCCTTACGGGGTGCAGTGCTTGAAGTTTGGTACGTGTCATCCTAGTGATGCCGTGCTTGAAGTTTGGTGCTGAATAACCTAAGTATCGGGCCCTAGGAGTTCCTCACCCGAAGGACAGTACGGTGTTGATGGGCCGAGTGGTGGTGATCTTTAGGTTATTCCACTAGTATGTGACGTATGGATTTGATGGTTACGAGAAGGCGTAGATTCGATATGTTCGTTGACTTATGTTTATGATGTTATGTTATGTTATTGCATGTTTTTGTACGCTTTTATTAATGAAGTTAAATGATATGTTTTTCGCAAATATTTGAAGTTAAGGTTTTATGAAAAGCTAGAACTCACCAGCGTAGCCGACTTTTTAGTATGCACATTCAGGTTAAGGCAGGTTACGATGATGGAAGGTGATGCTGGGCGGCTTGATGAGTTACCCGGATGATACGAAGACTGGAATCCTGTTATGATTAGATTATGTTATGTTTATGTAATAGACTATGTTACGCTTTCGCATGTTGAACAATGTAATGGTCATGTTTTAATGAAGTATTTTCCGCTGCGTTATTTTGATATTCAAGTTTAAGAACTATTTGTAAATGAGTAAATCCAATAAGTGAGGCCTCCCAGGTTTGGGGCCTTACACGTAGGCTCCCCTATTGTGTAACAAGGAGGAAGAGCCCCTCTACTCTCTACTCTCTACTCTAACTATGCGAATGCTCTCTTCTTGAGTGTTCTTTTGGTCTGGATTGGTGTGTGGAATGAAGAACTCAAGCCTCCTATTTGTAGGCCTCAAAATGTGCAATGCACGGCCGTGCAATGGGTTGCACGGTCGTGCAAAGGCCTAATCAAACAGGGTACAGAGGATACGATACTAGGCCGTGGGAAGCAAGGGACGGCAATGCACGACCATGCATCCCCCTGCTTCTTCCCAGTTTTTTCTTTTAGCTGCTTGGTTGACTTTTGTTAAGCAATTTTGACTTCTTGGGGGTCAATGCTCGAGAATGAATCTTCTAGAAGCTTGAATTCTTTATGTTTTTGATAGATTTTAGCTTGATTTATATTTTCAACACCAAATAACCTACAATTACAAAATATAAGTATTTTAAAAATAAATTGCAAGATTATTATTCAATTAGTACCATAATGTGAGATTATTATGTATGCAAAATATGTATAAATGATGGTACATCATAACACCCCACACTTAAATTTCGATTGTCCTAAAGCAAACTCATGCATGATCACACCCATAACTAAAAACTTTACAAAGGTAATGGAATTTCAACTAGTGTTGGAACTCCGGGATAACTCTTGAGTTGCTTATTCTATTTTCGTATTTTTCTGATTTAAGATGATGGAATCCATGAAAAGCCTACTAGAACTTTGATTACGCAAGAACTCCTCACTACTCACAATGTTCACTCAACTCTAGGGTTATATATGTATGGATAATGCAAGTTAAGTGGAACACTTAAGTTTGAATCGAATTATGCAATGGTCATAAGCTTGTATGCAAATCAAGTCTCCACCAACTAACTAAGTAGTATGCATGAATGAAGAGGACTTTAAAGGGTTGTAATGTGGCTAAAGTAAAACTAACGGTGAAAATGAAAATCTTTTTGGATTTTTAGGGATTTTATGGGGTTTGGAGGGCTGCAGCTATCGCGTAACACTCAGCTACAACCTCATGGCTTAAAATGGAAAATACTAAAAGGTTCCCTTTACAATACTCATATTACGAGGGTATAACTAACCTGAGGGCTCATTTATGGTCAGATTGCCAAGACCAAGATCTCTCATCAAGTTCAACTCGTTCCTTATTGCGTAATACAAATTGCTGCCATTTCTTACGGTTCCTTCGGCTAGCCGCCTAACAGCACCTACTTCAATCTGGTAAGTATGATCACTTTGGGCTCGAGTTTGATTCTTGCTACACTTTCCATCATGGCTCCAGTTGCCACATTTTCTACATCATCCGTATCTTTTGGCGGCACTTTTTGACAAGCCGCAGAATGGTGGCAATTGTTCTTCCTTGCGCCACCATTTTCTTACATCACTGGTTGCTTGAAAAATCTTTTCTCGGAGTTCGGTTGGTAATTCAGGCTTTGTGAAATGAAGGCAGGAAAGCAAATTGAAATAAAAGGAATGCATACCCAGTTCTTTAAGGTCTCCCGGTAAAAGGCCAACTTTGTCTTTTTTTTAGAGACAAATTCTTCAATAGTCTTTCTTCCTCAATTCCTTTGAAATAATATTTCCTTGATTTTTCCTGCAGATAGTTCGGATAATTTCCTAATCCATCCACCATTTGTATATTTCAATTCTTCTGAGTAGGGCAGATTTTTTCCAAAATTGTCTCGATGATAATGAACTTGAAATGACAATATAGGATAATTATCCCATTTTGAACACAGTCAGCCAATAACCGGTGTTTGCGAAAAGCTGGTTGGTTGACAAGTATGGGTGATAGAAAAGAAAAGGCTAAGGCTCAGAGGGCTATCTAGGCGGATAATATTTTTGTGATTTTTGTATAATAAGGGTAATAAAGGTCCTAGGTGCCTCAATCATTTTCATACTTCCACTAGTTTATGGTCTTGATATGTATAAGCCATACAAGTTCTAATTATGTATAGAATTCAATTGAATAAACACTCAATATACCAAACGAAAGAGCATGCAAAAATAAATATAATAATGCTCGTGAAAAGGCTCAGATTATTCTCACATGGAAACGGATGGAATAGGGTTTAGTGATTTGTTATGCATAATCTTCGTTTGTTTCTACTTGACATGTCTTCGTTTTGTTTAATTAAGTTCAAACTCCAAGAGGTTTTGATTTAAAGGGTTTAAATTTTTGAAATTTTTTCGGGTTTTCTAAAAGGTAAGTTTTTGTTGTGTTTTAGTCAAATGAATAGAAAATCACAAGTTAAATTTTACTGCTTCGAGGTTAACAATCCTAAATCTCTAATTCCCTACCCCACACATAAAACAGTGCATTGCCCTCAATGTAAAAATGCATGTAATGGAATGCTATGTAGAAATTTAAATGCATGGAGTTTTAAGGGAGAAGAAGCTGGTACTCCCCCTGTCAATTTGGTGTATAACCTAAGGCCAAAACTTATTGTTGTTGTCGGGGTGTGCCCCATCAGCAGCTTGTCAACATGTTGCTTCTAAGACTTCATCGAATTTCTTAGAAATTTGATGGAGTTTCCGGCTCCAGGCTCGTAGAGGAGAAGTGTAACTCCTCAAAGTAGAAAGATGATCTGTTGATGTTATTCTACCTGAAACATAAAGAAAAACATAAAAACAAACAAGGAAAGTAAAAGATAGTAGTTAAGCTACCAAGGTCCTAGTATCGAGAAGGTATACCTCGGTGCTGAAGTAATTAGAATCTTAAATTTGGAGAAACCAAACTTGAGGTCCATGCTTTCAGCCGTATGCACCAACTTCTCAATTTATTTGTGATCATCGGGTTGCCTCCCGGAAGTGCTAAGTTTATTTATGGGTCTTTAGCCCGACCCAGACATGCTGCATCTGTCTTTTTTTAGGTGGGGAAAACAACCTTTCCTGTGTCTCCCATTTCTTCATTCAGCTTTGGTAGTTTATCAAAGTACTCATCGATCCAATTAGTGATATCAAGATCCTTGGTAAGGTCAATTGTCTTGGGATCTGGTGTCTTTGGTTTGGTATGATCTGGTGTCTTTGGTTTGGTATGATCTGGTGCTTTTCCTTTTTTCAAGTCCCTTAATTTCTGTAGTTGGTAGTCCAGATTGGAATCGATAAATTGGGAAATCTCAAGAGGGTCACTTGACATATATTCATATCCTTCGATGTTGTATGTTATTGATTGTTTTCTGATACAGAGTCTTAAAATACCTTCATTCATGTCAATGAAGGGCCTCGCGGTAGCTAAAAAATGGACGAATCAAAAATGGACGGCCCTCCTACTTCCTCTCAGTTTTGTCTTTTAGCTGCTTGGTTGACTTTTGTTGACCAATTTTGACTTCTTGGGGGTTAATGCTCGAGAATGAATATTCTAGAAGCTTGAATTATTGATGTTTTTAATTGATTTTAGCTTGATTTATATTTTCAACACCGAATAACCTGCAACTATAAAATATAAGTATTTTAAGCATAAATTGCAAGATTATTATTCAATTAGTACCATAATGTGGGATTATTATGTATGTAAAATATGTATAAATGATGGCACATCAGTAGCATGTGCTTATTGATGGGGCGCATTGAAAGCATGATAACGATGCAAAGGAGTGTTTTGGGAGAGACGTTGTGACTATAGATATGAGAGGAGCTTGGCAGGAGCTCCTGGAGATTTTCAAAGGAGGACAAGGGAAGTACCATTGTAGGCAAGCCAGTGGTGCACTAGTTGTGAGGAGTCATTGTCATCGTTGTATGACGATCAAAGTGCGAAATGAGAAGAACGATGAATGATCATGATTATGAAAAACATGGAACCCTACTTGGGAATTACGAGATCATCAGGATTATAAAAAGGAGTGAAGTCATGTGTTGTGAGCGGATTGGGAATGATGGGTTAAATACGGGAGTAATTAATGAGAATGTGCCATAAGCATGCAAGTTGGGTAGACAAGTGATGAAGGAATGTGTAGGTGATCCTACAAGTCCTAAAGTTGAAAGAGGGTGTCGGATTTGACTCCATTGAACACCAAGGGTGGTGGTCGAGATTACAAAGTAAAATAATAGATTAAATAAGTATAAGGCCGAACGCTTGACACCAAATGGAATTGGTGCACGAGTGGGAAGGGATGAATATGTTAGAACTGGTTTGTACCGATGCAGGATTCGAGGACGAATCCTCTTTTAAGGGGGATAGACTTATAACATCCCTAAAACTAGATAACTAATGGGTCAGGTAATGGATGACCCAAATCTTCTAATAAATGACATGGTGGGCTCAGATTTTGGGACAAAAAGGAGCCGGTTAGCCAATTGTTTCACAAGTCGAGAGCGAAACGGGTTTAATAAATCTAGAGGGACCCGATTAGTAATCATTTAACACGTCCCGACCACTTTTGCGCAAATTGGAACTGTGGGGACCCGGATGTAACACTTAAACATTTATAAACCTAGTTATGACGAAACCCTAGGCAATTTGGCATAGGTTACGTGCGACGGCAAAAAAGAGAACGGGGGGCGAGAAGTGGCCGGAGAAGAAGGGCGACAGCGGCGGAGGAGAGGTCCGGTGTACCATTTCGCGCAAGGTTTAGGATTTGAGTGTAGACAGATGAGTTGCAGAGCAAGGACTAAGACTCGGTATAACCGGTGAGTTTCTAATCCCCCTTCTTTTAAATGTTTTTAATGTTTTGGGGCTATCGTATACACTTGTGAAATAAGTTTACTCTATTAAATGTGTTAAGGATTTCGGCTTCTATCCCGATGCGTTTTGAATACAAAATAATCATTAAGTGATCGTAGGGTCTATGGTGAGTTCATGGAAATGTGGGAGTTAAGGGTATGGGCTATTAATGTGTGTCATGTTAAGGGCTGAACGGGAAGGGTCGTGTCGTACATTAAATGCTTATGATATATTGTGTGAGAAATATGTTGTTCTAGGGTTATGCGTGAGGTGCAAGTATAGTTAATGAGTCATGTAATTTCTAGTATGTTGTTTGTGTTGTGTGTTCGTCGTTGTATGTTTGCGTCGTGTCTTTATGGCACATCAAATGGGAATGTGAAGGATGAGGTCCTTCAAGAAGTCACCAACGGTGACATATATTTAACAGGTTAATGATGCGTCGAGAGCCCTGACGAGGGTGCAGTAATGAGGTATGTGTTTATGTGTATAGTTTTGTGTGTGTTGAATTGCATGCAAACATTGAGCTATATTTATTATGCATGTGATGTTATTAATATGGCGATGTTAAATGATGTGTGGATAATATTATGGTGGTACGTAGAGTTAGATTGACTGTCGTATTAATGTTGGGACGTGACGTGTATAGCTGTCTTGTCAATTGATTGTGAGAGTCTGGGTTAGGGCTGAGTATGCCGATGTCTAGAGTATGTTGTGTTAACCAAGTGTAGAGTAAATACTCGTTTTTGGGTGTGAGTTATTAGTAGGATCAGTCTATGTCGATGAGACGGTAAGATTACTATTATTATTATTATTATTATTATTATTATTATTGGCAGTATGGGTCGAGTCTCGGGTGATGAACGATTATGAGATGTCGTGGGATGTAACATTTATGATTTTCACTATCTATGTTTCAATTCAATGTGATGCATTTCAAATCAAATTCTAATACACCGACTTTTGTACCAACAATTAAATACCATGTTTCAATGCAAACCCACAAATTTTACACGAGTATACCTTATTAAACTATACATAAGTCCATATTTATACAAATCTGTCAATACTGAAACTTGCAAGGATTGATTTTTATAAGTTAACAAGAAACCCTAACAGGCACGGTCGCGCCTCGTTCTGGCACGGTCGCGCCAAGTGCTATGGCACGGTCGCGCGCCTTGCTTTGGAACGGTCGCGCCTCATATGGGCACGGTCGCGCCTCTTGACAGTTGAAATGTAAAAACGATTTTAATCCTAAATTCATTCAACTCGGTAACCGTTATACACGTTCTTCTAATAACAAACATCATTAATCAATTAAACAACGACATTACACCTGAATTAAAACCAATTATGGATTTTAAATTGAAATCGTCGACCCCTTCATCTCTTACTCGTCGAATTCATCATTTCAACTGATACTCTCTCAAACCAAACAACTACGCACCATAGCTAAACCTCTCTGAAGTTTTTACGCACACCAATCTCACCGGAATTGCAGCAGAAGACGCCGGAGATCAAACCCGTCGTCGCCGGAACTCATCTCTACCGTACACCATAAATTCATCGTCCTTCCGGGTAATTGAAACCTCATACCCGTTCGTTTTAGTCTATAGATCCAAAGCCCCAACTTAATTGGGGCTTACAATATGAAAATCATCACGAACCCGAACCTATGTTTTCGTTCAAAATGTTTTAATCGAACTCTGCTTTGAACACGTTTTAAATACAATTAATATATTCCAATAGACTCGTAATAACCCTACAGATGAAAGCCCTATGAATTCCAACATTTACAATATAAGAATTAGTCAAATCGATTCTGTTTTAGAACAGACATGGTCGCGCTAGCATTCTAGCGCGGTCGTGCTTCATGAGACACGGTCGCGCCAAATACCAGAGCGGTCGTGCCTCACACACTCAGACCCGGTCATGCCCTTGGCTAGACTCGGTCGTGCCTCAAAACCCTAGACACGGTCGTGCCTGGCCCAAAACACGATTGTGCCTAGTGAACAGCCTAATTATGCATTCTGTTTAGTCAACGCGGTCGCGCCCGTGGTCCTAGCACGATCGTGCCTTGTCCAGGCACGGTCGTGTGTGAGAAAAATCTTAGCAGAATAACTATTTCTATAATTTAAAAAAATAAGTATTTCAAATTAATTTTTAAATAAAAATAATTGATTTTATAAAATAAATTAATAGGAATTAATTATTTAAAACTTACAAAAAATTAAATTTATAATTATTGTTAAACCCTACATTTAAATATTATTTACACAACTTAATTACATATCTTTATGAAAATAAAGTAAGAAAAGTTTATATTTAATGTAAAACAATCAATACATTTTTTATAACTAAATGAATAAGTTACAAGTTTTATAAATAAATAAATAAGGTAACAATTATTTATTTAATTTACATTTAAACAAAAATTATTTATTTAGGTTATACTTAATTACCCCTAATACCTACATTATTTTTATAACCAAGTAAATAAATAATAATTATGTAATTTATTTACTTAGTTATTTCAAACTCAAACCCTAATTTTATACAACACCATTCAAGTACAAATCACTAACACTCACAACTCTAATTCCTTATACACACACCCAATCCAACCCTAGACTTAGACATAGACTGTTGTATACACTATTGATTCAATACATAATACACTCTAGGTTAACGTTGTGCATTACGAGGACCTCGTTACTATCTAGTCTCTCGTGTTAGCTACGCCTTCAAACCAAGTGAGTATTACATAGCACTTTTACTCTTTTACACTTTTTGGGGTGGAACATGAACACTATACAACACTATTGCTTACATTTACACAAACTACACAAGTACAAATCCTCTTTACATTCATGTGTGCAAATTTGAGATTTATGCGTGAGTGCTAGGTGTGTTAACTTTTGTATGCGATTTATGTGCAATCATTAACTATTAAAGCCGACGGTAAACAATGATTTATCTATTGAGTCTGACAAACCCACCCATATTGGGGTGATTGTTACCGACAACACAATTTTGCATGCTAGTTACAAAGGTTTGATTGTATTTGGTTACACAATAGATGCTCTCCATAAATGCCTTATTTTATCATGTTATATAAGGATTTGTTTATTTACAAACTATATGCTATCTATATACAAACCTGTGTATGCTCACCAACTTTTTAGTTGACCTTATTTTATTCATGTTTCAGGTACTAATGTGTGATGTGATCAAGATATGCTACACATAGGCCTTGGGACTTAGTTAATTTGAATAAAGGATTCTATGTATTTCAATTATGTTCTTTCTTTGATTTGGTTGTGTTTGGATTATTTGAAATGAAATTGATGTTTAATATATTACAATTTAGTCAACCTTGTGCTCATGAACAGTCTACATGTCCTGCCCCGATGATTCCGCCGTCGGTTGGGGTGTGACAGATTGGTATCAGAGCCTTGGTTATAGGGAACTAGGTTATTAGACACACTTGACCTAGACTACAACTTTAGGACTCCCACTTATGCCATGCTTCATGTTTATGTGATTATGTGCTACATGTTATGTGTTACATGCTATGTGTTAAATGCTTACTATGATTAGTTATTATTTCATTTTTGATACCTTACTTATTAAAAAAATTCATGACTTATTAGACTATATTTAAATAATAAATTAAATAAACAATATCCCTACCTATACCCTGAAACCTCATAATATTCTTATCTACTTGTCTATCATCATCTTCTTAGCATGTGGAAACTTCATGGATCTAAAACTATAAAAATCTTTTTATACCCTCGTTAAGGTTTTTAAACTTTGTTAATTATTTGAGGACACGTGCAATCTGGAAGGGTGACACCTGTATTCTGGGTTTTCTGTCTAGGGAATTCCCGGGATGAGTGTTTACTTATAGGCTAAAACATGTCTCCTTGAAAATTATATGTGTTTAATTAACCTTAATGTGTCATAGTATTCAAGTGATTATATCACTATTTGAGTACAATCCCAACTATGAATTACTATTTTATTTGTTATCTTATTCTTTTAAAGCCAAACAACATTCATAAGTTTTTACATCTTTTCTTGTCTTGTGAAAATCTGTAGAATGCCTCCCCATCGTGCTCCCGTGGCCAACACCAACACCTACATCGCTACTATCCTTGCACAACTCGTAACTCAACTCACTCAAGCTAATGGTGCCACCAATGGTAACCATGGGGCAAATGGTGGAAATGGTGGAAATGGTGGTGCAACCCATCTCAATGCACCTTCAAGCATTTCAACTCATGTAATCCCCTCAAGTTCTATGGTACCGAAGGAGCTACGGGACTACTTCAATGGTTCGAAAGTATTGAGAATACCTTTCTCAATAGTGACTGCCCTGACAATCTTCGTGTTCGACTAGCCACAAGTGTCTTACAAAAACGGGCACTCACGTGGTGGAATGGGGAAAAGAGGAATAGGGGTATGGATGTGGCAATGGCCTTACCTTGGGATGAGGTTAAAAGGCTAATGACTGAGGAATTCTGTCCTCGAAATGAGGTAAAGAAACTCGAAGCCGAATTTTGGGATCTTACCTAAGATAGTGGTGAAAGCTTGGCATATACAACTCGGTTCCATGAGTTGAGTCTCCTTGTGCCCCACATGGTCACCCCTTTATCCCGCTGCATTGAAAAATATATTGGTGGATTACCTAGGCAAATTCAAGATATTGTCCTAGGGAGAAATCCCGTAACACTTGGAGATGCTATCCGTTTATCCGCTACCTTAACCGATAACCATGTGAAGGCGGGGACTCTTACTAAAAAGAGCACAAAGAAAGTTTCCGACACCACAACTCCTTCCACCCACAACAAAGAAGCCACAATTGAACCCTCCCGACATAATAAGAAAAGAAAGGCTAGAAACTATGCTATGGTCACTCCTGCTATGCTTGTTAACCAAGTTGCTCCTATGGTTCAAGCACCAGCCAAAAAGCCATATGTTGGGATCTACCCACTCTGTGTCACATGCAACTATCATCATCCCCAAAACATCCCATGTCGTCTTTGCACTTATTGTGGGAAATATGGCCATACGGTCAATATGCGTAGAGCCAAAGCTCTTGCAGGCCAAGTCAACCCACCAAACCGAACCAACCCCCAAGTGGCTAATCAAGGTGTTCCCGCTATTGTAAATGGGCGTGCTTGTTATGAATGTGGTAACCCAAATCATTTTCGTGATCAGTGCCCAAGGTTAGTCAATGCTAGACAAGGCGGAGCTCGTGGGCGTGCTTTCAACATAAACGCCAATGAAGCTCAAGCAAACAATGATGTGATCAACGGTACGTTCCTTGTCAATAGTCAATATGCCTCCATTTTATTTGATACCGGTGCCGATAAAATTTTTGTGTCACTTAACTTTGAACCCTTACTTGCAAAGACACGATCCCAATTAGAGAAAACCTTCACTGTCGAAATAGCAAATGGTGATTCACTTACAATTGAGTCTATTATCTACGACTGCTCTCTAGAACTTAATGAACATACATTTCCGATCAACCTTGTACCAATGCCACTAGGAAGTTTTGCTATAATCATAGGCATGGATTGGCTATCAAATCATCATGCCGAAGTAATCTATTTCGAGAAGTGCATCCGAATACCTCTACCATCGGGAGAAACGTTAAGAGTCTTTGGTGAAAAGCCTTGCAAAGGACTTAAGTTAATGTCATGCACTACCGCCCAAAAGTACCTACGAAAGAAGTACGTGGCCTTCTTAGCTCATATTGTTCAAAAGGATGTCAAGGAGAAGAGTATACAAGACATTCCCATCATTCGGGATTTTCTCAAAGTATTTCCCGAAGATCTATCCGGTCTTCCACCCGTTCGACAAGTAGAATTTCGCATTGATCATGTGCCCAGAGCTAACCCCGTGGCTAGAGCTCCATACCGTCTTGCACATTCTGAAATGCAAGAACTTGCAAGTCAACTTCAAGATCTCTCCGACAAGGGATTCATTCGTCCAAGTCATTCACCGTGGGGTGCACCCGTCTTATTCGTCAAAAAGAAGGATGGACCATTCCGCATGTGTATTGACTACCGCAAACTCAACAAGCTTACCATCAAAAACCGTTACCCTTTGCCTAGGATTGATGATCTCTTCGATCAACTTCAAGGCTCTACTTACTTCTCAAAGATCGATCTTCGATCTGGTTTTCACCAATTCCATGTACAATAGGAAGATATTCCAAAGACTGCTTTCCGAACAAGGTATGGTCACTACGAGTTCATGGTCATGCCTTTTGGACTAACCAATGCACCCGCGGTCTTCATGGACCTCATGAATCGAGTGTGCAAACCGTACCTTGATAAATTTGTGATCGTCTTCATTGACGATATCTTAATTTACTCCAAGACTAAAGCTGACCATGAGCAACACCTTAGATTGGTTTTGGACCTCTTGCGGAAGGAACAACTATATGCCAAATTCTCCAAATGTGAATTTTAGCTAAAGGAAGTTTAATTTCTTGGTCATATCGTTAATGACAAGGGAATTCATGTTGACCCTGCTAAGATCGAATCGGTTAAAAATTGGAATGCCCCGAAGACCCCCACCGAAGTTCGTTCATTTCTTGGTCTTGCGGGATATTATCGTCGATTCATTTCAAATTTCTCTAAGATTGCTGTTCCTCTCACCGCTTTAACCCACAAGGGTAAAACTTATGAATGGGGACCAAAGCAAGAAGAAGCTTTCCAAACTCTCAAGCAAAAGTTGTGCAATGCCCCTATTTTGACTCTCTCTGATGGGAATGATGATCTAGTTGTCTACTGTGATGCTTCCAACCAAGGTCTCGGTTGTGTTCTCACGCAACGAGGCAAAGTAATCGCTTACGCATCAAGACAACTCAAGATTCACGAGAAAAATTATATGACGCACGATCTCGAGTTGGCTGCGGTCGTATTCGTATTGAAGATTTGGAGACATTACCTCTATGGCATGAAGTGTGTGGTGTTCACCGACCACAAAAGTCTCCAACACATCTTCAACGAAAAGGAACTCAATATGAGGCAACGACGTTGGGTTGAACTCCTTAACGACTATGACTGCGAGATTCGTTACCATCCCGGCAAAGCGAATGTTGTAGCCGACGCTTTGAGTCGAAAGGACCATGTCATGCTTCAATGTGTTCGAATTCAAACCGACATTCAAAACCACATCTTAGAAGCTCAACACGTCTCAGTCACCGAGGGTAACATGTATGAGGAAATGTCGTGTGGTGTTGAACTTCAACTTGAATCAAAACCCACTGGCTTACTTTATTACTTGAACCGTATTTTGGTTCCCGATCGCGATGATCTCCGTACATTTCTTATGAACGAGGCTCACAAGACTCGTTATTCTATTCATCTTGGTGCGGATAAAATGTACCAAGATCTTCGCCAACAATATTGGTGGCCCGGTATGAAAAAGGACATTGCTCTCTATGTTGCCAAATGTCTAACGTGCTCCAAAGTCAAAGCCGAACACCAACATCCTTCCGGATTACTTGAATAACTGGAAATTCCCGTGTGGAAATGGGAGAACTTAGCTATGGATTTCATTACCAAACTTCCTCGCACCTCAAGTGGTTATGATAGCATTTGGGTGATCATTGACCGTCTCACCAAATCTGCTCATTTCTTGCCTATCCGTGAAGACTATCGGGTTGAGAAACTAGCCCGATTTACATTAATGAAATTATGAGCCATCACGGTGTTCCCTTAATCATAATCTCCGATAGAGATGCTCGGTTCACCTCTCGCTTTTGGCAATCTCTCCAAACTACTATTGGTACACGATTGGATTTGAGCCCGGCCTACCATCCCCAAACTGATGGTCAGACCGAGCGAATAATCCAAACTCTTGAGGATATGCTTAGAGCTTGTGTAATTGATTTTGGTGGTAATTGGGATTCACATCTATCCCTAATCGAGTTCTCTTACAATAATAGCTACCACACGAGTATCAACATGGCTCCATTTGAAGCTCTCTATGGTCGCAAGTGTCGTTCTCCTATCTGTTGGAACGAGATTGGTGAAGCACAAATCACCGGTCCCGAGCTAATTCAAGAAACATCCAACAAGATTATTCAAATCAACAATCGAGTAGCGAGAAGTCGGCAAAAGAGTTATGCCGATAAACGACGAAAACCCTTTGAATTCCATGTCGGTGACCTTGTCCTTCTAAAGGTGTTCCCGTGGAAGGGTGTGATCCGTTTTGGAAAGAAAGGAAAATTATCACCTCGCTATGTGGGTCCATTCAAGATCCTTGAAAGGATTGGGAAAGTGGCTTACAAACTCGAGTTACCTCCATCGCTTGGTAACGTGCATCCTACATTTCATGTGTATAATCTGAAGAAATGTCTTGCTGATGAAAACCTCCACATACCTCTTGACGACGTGCACATTGACGAAACGATGCACTTCGTTGAGAGACCGGTAGAAATCATGGAACGTGAGATCAAGCAGCTCAAGCAAAGCCGTATTCCTATTTTCAAAGTTCGTTGGGAATCTAAATGTGGTCCTGAGTTTACTTGGGAACGAGAGGACCAAATGAAACTCAAGTACCCACATCTCTTCACTGATGCCGTAGCCTCCACTAGCTAAATTTCGGGACGAAATTCCCTCAACATGGGGATACTGTAACATTTCTGATTTTCACTATCTATGTTTCAATTCAATGTGATACATTTCAAATCAAATTCTAGTACACCGACTTGTTCTATTTGTACCAACAATTAAATACCATGTTTCAATGCAAATCCATAATTTTACACGAGTATACCCTATTAAACTATACATACGTCCATATTTATACAAATCTGTCAATACTGAAACTTGCAAGGACTGATTTTTATAAGTTAACAAGAAACCCTAATAGGCACGGTCGCGCCTCGTTCTGGCACGGTCGCGCCAAGTGCTATGGCACGGTTGCGCGCCTTACTTTGGAACGGTCACGCCCCGGTGCCTTAGCACGGTCGCGCCTCATATGGGCACGGTCGCACCTCTTGACAGTTGAAACGTAAAAACGATTTTAATCCTAAATTCATTCAACTAGGTAACCGTTATACACGTTCATCTAATAATAAACATCATTAATCAATTAAACAACAACATTACACCTGAATTAAAACCAATTATGGATTTTAAATTGAAACCGTCGACGCCTTTATCTCTTACTCGTCGAATTCGTCATTTCAACTGATACTCTCTCAAACCAAACAACTACGCACCATAGCTAAACCTCTCTGAAGTTTTTACGAACACCAATCTCACCGGAATTGCAGCAGAAGATGCCGGAGATCAAACCCGTCGTCGCCGGAACTCATCT
This sequence comes from Smallanthus sonchifolius, assembly GCA_023525975.1. Taxonomy (NCBI): domain Eukaryota; kingdom Viridiplantae; phylum Streptophyta; class Magnoliopsida; order Asterales; family Asteraceae; genus Smallanthus; species Smallanthus sonchifolius. Next base: position 28,696,070 of record CM042043.1, read on the forward strand.
CTACCGTACACCATAAATTCATCGTCCTTCCGGGTAATTGAAACCTCATACCCGTTCGTTTTAGTCTATAGATCAAAAGCCCCAACTTAATTGGGGCTTACAATATGAAAATCATCACGAACCCGAACCCAGGTTTGTATATAGATAGCATATAGTTGTAAAACAAATCCTTACATAACATGATAAATAAGGCATTTATGGGGAGCAGCTATTGTGTAACTAAGTACAATCAAACCTTTGTAACTAGCATGCAAAATTGTGTTGTCGGTATCAATCACCCCAATCTGGGTGGGTTTCTCAGACTCAATAGATCTATCATTGAAAACCGTCGGCTTGAATAGTTAATGATTGCACATAAGTGTTCACAAAAGTTAGCACACATAGCACTCGGGCATAAAGCTCAAATTTGCACACATGAATGTAAATAGGATTTGCATTTGTGTTTTTTGAGTAAATGTAAACATGTAATTTGAGTAGTGTTCATGTTTCACCCCTAAAAAATATAAAAGAGTAAAAGGGGCTATGTATACTCACTTGGTTTGAAGGCGTAGCTAACAAAGATACCAGATAGAATAAGGATCCTTGAAATGCACCGGTTAACCTAGTGTGTAATGCGTATTGTATCAATAGTGTGCACAAAAGTTTAAGTTTAAAGTTGAATTTGAATTTGTGTATAAGGCCATTGATTTATACTTAAAAGTATTGAATAAAATATAAGGTTTTGGAATAATCATTTTTGAAGTATTTTGTTTAAGGTTTGAGTTTGAATAATTAATTAAGTAAATTAAATAATTATCGTTTGTGAAAATATTGTAAGTGTTAAATGTAATTAAGTGTAAATAAATAAATGTCTTTGTTTAAATATAAAGTAAATAAATAATCATTATTTTATTTATTTATTTATAAAATGTAACTTAACCTTCTAAATACTCTTTTCTATTATGAAAGGTTTAGCAATAATTATAAATTTAATTTTTATAAACTTTATATAAATAATTTTTTATTTATTCCAAGATTAAATATTTGATCTTTCTAAATAGGATTAAATGCATTTTTAAATAAATCAACTATTTTTATTTTGTAATTTAATCAGAAATATTTATTGTCTGAAAATTATGTAAAATTATAATTCTGCCAAAAATTTAACTCACACACGACCGTGCCTGAGAAGCGCACAATCGTGCTCGAAACACGGGCGCGACCATGCTAGTCAGGGCGCGACCGTGTTGACCAAACAGAGGGCTTAACTAACTAAATCATTAGGCACGACCGTGCCTTGGCCAGGCACGACCGTGCCTTGGCCAGGCACGATCGTGTCTATGATTCTAAGACACGACTGAGATTAGCCAAAGGGCATGATTGGGTCTGGACATGAGGACACGACCGCGCTGGTAGTCGGAACGACCGCGTCTCATGAGGCACGACCGCGCTTGATGATCAGCGCGACCGCGTCTGTTCCAAATCAGGAACGAATTGACTAAATCCTATAATAACAGGGTTGGAAATCATAGGGCTTTCACCCATTAGGTTATTTCGAGACTATTACGTTACTTTAATTGTATTAAAAACATGTCCAGAGTCGGGTTTGATTACGTTATTTTGAAAAGGAACTTAGGATCGGTTCGAGATGATTTCCATAATGAAAGCCCAAATTAATATGGGGCTTTTGATCCGTGAATTGAAACGAACGAGCATGGGGTTTCAATTACCTGGGAGGACGATGTATGGATAGCGTTTGATAGAAAAGAGTTCCGGCGGTGATGCGGATGGCTTCCGGCGTCTTCTGCTGCAATCCCGGCTAAACCAGAGAGTCCAGCAGTTTTAGTGAGGATTGAGTAGCGTGAATCTGCTGCTTGGTTGCGATAATTCAGACCGAAAGAAAGGATTTGTGTTTTCTTGAAATGTCTAAGCGATTTTTGAGATTGATTGAATTAATCCGAGATGTTTTGTGTAATTGAAAGGTTTATTGCATTCGTTAATGAGAATGAAGTGTAGGACGGTTACGGAGCTCAACGATTGGGCGATTAAAACGGTATTTACGTGTCAACGGTTATTAGGCGCAACCGTGCCTAAACGCGGCGCGACCATGCCAAGGCACCGGGCGCGACCGTTCCGAAGCAAGGCGCACGACCGTGCCATATCACTTGGCGCGACCGTGCCTATTAGGGTTTCTTGTTAATTTTCAACGTCAGACCTTGTAACTTTAGTCTTTTGTCATATTTGTATAATTAGATACTTATGTATTGTTTTAATAGGATATAACCGAGTAAAATTTGCGGATTTTGCATTGAAATATAGTACTAAATTGATGGTACGAAAAGAAACAAAACAGTGCACTAGAATTGAGTTTGAAATGTATTACATTGAATTGAAAATACGGATACTAAAAATCAGAAATGTTACAGTCTCCCCGTGTTGAGGGAATTTCGTCTCGAAATTTAGCTAGAGGAAACAACGGCATCAGTAAAAAGATGGGGGGTACTTGAGTTTCATTTGGTCCTCTCGTTCCCAAGTAAACTCAAGACCACATTTAGATTCCCAACGAACCTTGACAATAGGAATACGGCTTCGCTTGAGCTGCTTGATTTCATGATCCATGATTTCTACTGGTCTCTCAACGAAGTGCATCGTTTCATCAATGCGCACATCATCAAGTGGTATATGGAGATTCACATCAGCGAGACATTTCTTCAGATTAGATACATGAAATGTAGGATGCACATTGCCAAGAGATGGAGGTAACTCGAGTTTGTAAGCCACTTTCCCAATCCTTTCAAGGATTTTGAATGGACCAACATAGCGAGGTGCTAACTTGCCTTTCTTTCCAAAACGGATCACACCCTTCCACGGAGACACCTTAAGAAGAACAAGTTCACCGACTTGGAATTCCAAGGGTTTTCGATGTTTGTCGGCATAACTCTTTTGCCGACTCCTCGCCACTCGAATATTGTCACGGATTTGAATGATCTTTTTGGATGTTTCTTGAATTAGCTCGGGACCGGTGATTTGTGCTTCAACAATCTCGTTCCAACAGATAGGAGAATGACATTTGCGACCATAAAGAGCTTCAAATAGAGCCATGTTGATACTTGTGTGGTAGCTATTGTTGTAAGAGAACAAGATGAGGGGTAAATGTGAATCCCAATTGCCACCAAAATCTATTACACAAGCTCTAAGCATGTCTTCAAGAGTTTGGATTGTTCGCTCGGTTTGACCATCAGTTTGGGGGTGGTAAGCCGTGCTTAAATCCAATCGTGTACCAAGAGCAGATTGAAGAGATTGCAAAAAACGAGAGGTGAACCGAGCATCTATATCGGAGATTATGTTTAAAGGAACGTTGTGACGGCTCACAATTTTATCAATGTATATTCGGGCTAGTTTCTCAACCCGATAGTCTTCACGGATAGGAAAGAAATGAGCAGATTTGGTGAGACGATCAATGATTACCCAAATGCTATCATAGCCACTCGAGGTTCGAGGAAGTTTGGTAATAAAATCCATGGCTAAGTTCTCCCATTTCCACACTGGAATTTCCGGTTGTTCAAGTAATCCGGAAGGACGTTGGTGTTCGGCTTTGACTTTGGAACACGTTAGACATTTGGCAACATAGAGAGCGATGTCTTTCTTCATACCGGGCCACCAATATTATTGGCGAAGGTCTTGGTATATTTTATCCGCACCAGGATGAATGGAATAACGAGTCTTGTGAGCCTCGTTCATAAGAAATGTACGGAGATCATCGCGATCGGGAACCCAAATACGGTTCAAGTAATAACGTAAGCCATTGGGTTTTGGTTCAAGTTGAAGTTCAACACCACACGACATTTCCTCATACATGTTACCCTCGGTGACTGAGACGTGTTGAGCTTTTAAGATGCGGTTTTGAATGTCGGTTTGAATACGGACACATTGAAGCATGACATGGTCCTTTTGACTCAAGGCGTCGGCTACAACATTCGCTTTGCCGGGATGGTAACGAATCTCACAGTCATAGTCGTTAAGGAGTTCAACCCATCGTCATTGTCTCATATTGAGTTCTTTTTGGTTGAAGATGTGTTGGAGACTTTTGTGGTCGGTGAACACCACACATTTTGTGCCATAGAGGTAATGTCTCGAAATCTTCAACGCGAAAACGACCGCACCCAACTCGAGATCATGCGTCGTATAATTCTTCTCATGAATCTTAAGTTGCCTTGATGCATAAGCGATTACTTTGCCTCGTTACATGAGGACACAACCGAGACCTTGGTTAGAAGCATCATAGTAGACAACTAGATCATCATTCCCATCAGGGAGAGTCAAACTAGGAGCATTGCACAAATTTTGCTTAAGGGTTTGGAAAGCTTCTTCTTGTTTTGGTCCCCATTCATAAGTTTTACCCTTGTGGGTCAAAGCGGTGAGAGGGACAACAATCTTTGAGAAGTTTGAGATGAAACGACGGTAATATCCCGCAAGACCAAGAAATGAAGGAACTTCAGTGGGAGTCATCGGGGCATTCCAATTCTTAACCGTTTCGATCTTAGTAGGGTCAACATGAATACCCTTGTCGTTGACGATGTGACCAAGAAATTGAACTTCCTTTAGCCAAAATTCACATTTGGAGAATTTGGCATATAGTTGTTCTTTCTTCAAGAGATCCAAAACCAATCTAAGGTGTTACTCATGATCGGCTTTAGTCTTGGAATAGATTAAGATGTCATCGATGAAAACGATCACGAACTTATCAAGGTACGGTTTGTACACACGATTCATGAGGTCCATGAAAACTGCGGGTGCATTGGTTAGTCCAAAAGGCATAACCATGAACTCGTAATGACCATACCTTGTTCGGAAGGCAGTCTTTGGAATATCGTCTTCTTGCACATGGAGTTGGTGATAACCAGATCGAAGATCAATCTTCGAGAAGCAAGTAGAACCTTGAAGTTGATCAAAGAGGTCATCAATTCTAGGTAAAGGATAACGGTTTTTGATAGTAAGCTTGTTGAGTTCGCGGTAGTCAATACACATGCGAAATGATCCATCCTTCTTTTTGACGAATAAGACGGGTGCACCCCACAACTCTTGAAGTTGACTTGCAAGTTCTTGCATTTCAGAAGGTGCAAGACGGTATGGAGCTCTAGCCACGGGGTTAGCTCCGGGCACAAGATCAATGCGAAATTCTACTTGTCGAACGGGTGGAAGACCGGATAAATCTTCAGGGAACACTTCAGGAAAATCTCGGATAATGGGGATGTCTTGAATACTCTTCTTCTTGACATCTTTTTGAACGATATGGGCCAAAAAGGCCACGTACTTCTTTCGTAAGTACTTTTGAGCTGTAGTGCATGACATTAATTTAAGCCCTTTACAAGGCTTTTCACCAAAGACTCTTAGTGTTTCTCCCGATAGCAGAGGTATTCGAATACACTTCTCAAAACAGATGACTTCGGCATGATGATTTGATAGCCAATCCATGCCTATGATGATATCAAAACTTCCTAATGGCATTGGTACAAGGTTGATTGGGAATGCATGTTCATTAAGTTCTAGAGAACAGTCATAGATAATTGACTTGATTGTAAGTGAATCACCATTTGCTATTTCGACAGTGAAGGTTTTCTCTAATTGAGATCGTGTCTTGGCAAGTAAAGGTTCAATGTTAAGTGACACAAAACTCTTATCGGCACCGGTATCAAATAAAATGGAGGCATATTGACTATTTACAAGGAACGTACCATTGACCACGTCATTGTTGGCTTGAGCTTCGTTGGCGTTTATGTTGAAAGCACGCCCACGAGCTCCACCTTGTCTAGCATTAGCAAATCTTGGGCATTGATCACGGAAATGGTTCGGGTTGCCACATTCATAACATGCACGCTCATTTGCAATAGCAGGAGTACCTTGATTAGTCACTTGGGTGTTGGTTTGGTTTGGTGGGTTGACTTGGCCCGCAAGAGCTTTGCCCCTACAAACATTGACCGTATGGCCATATCTCCCACATTGAGTACAAAGGCGACATGGGATACTTTGGGGATGATGATAGTTGCAGGTGGCACAAAGTGGATAGATTCCAACATATGGCTTTTTGGCCGGTGCTTGAACCATAGGTGCAACTTGGTTAACAGGAATAGCAGGAGTGACCATAGCATAGTTTCTAGTCTTTCTTTTCTTATTATGTCTGGGGGGTTCAGTTGTGGCTTCCTTGTTATGGGTGGAAGAAGTTGCAATGTCAGAAACTTTCTTTGTGCCCTTTTTAGTAAGAGTCCCCGCCTTCACATGATTGTCGGTTAAGGTAGCGGACAAACGAATAGCATCATCAAGTGTTGTAGGATTCCTTCCTAGGACAGTATCTTGAATTTGCCTAGGTAGTCCCCCAATATTGTCACACCCCGACCGATGGCGGAATCATCGGGGCGGGACATGTAAGACTGTTCATAGCACATGGTTGACTAAATTGAAATATATTAAAGTTAAATTTCCATTACAAATAATCCAAGTACAAACCAAATTCAAACAAGAAACATAAAACAACTCATAAAATTCTTGATTTAAATTGCTAAGTCCAAATCCTATGTTGAACACGTCTTGAATCAATCTCACATATTGGGGCCTGAAACATGAATAAAATAAAGTCAACTAAAAAGTTGGTGAGTATAACACAGTTGTATGTAGGTAGCATATAGTTGAAAACAAATCCTTTACAAAACATGATAAAATAAGGCATTTATGGGAAGCAGCTATTGTGTAACCATGTACAACCAAACCTTGTAACTAGCATGCAAAAATTGTGTTGTCGGTTTCAATCACCGCGCACCATGGGTGGGTTTGTCAGACTCAATAGATCTATCATTGAAAACCGTCGGCTTGTATAGTTAATGATTGCACATAATCGCATACAAAGGTTAGCACAACTAGCACTCGGGCACAAAGCTCAAATTTTGCACACATGTATGTAAATAGGATTTTTGCACTTGTGTTGTTTGCGTAAATGTAAATGTGTAATGTGTAATGTGTAATGTGTATAGAGTTCATGTTCCACCCCAAAAGTGTAAAAGAGTAAAAAGGGGTTGTGAATACTCACTTGATATGGAGATGTAGCTAACAAAGAGTATAGATAAAATAAGGGTTCTTGATACGCACGGGTTAACCTAGATAGTAATGTATATTGAATCAAATTGGTGTACAAAGTTTAAGTCTAACATTGAAGGTTGAGTTTGTGTATAAAAATATTAAATGAAATATATAAAGTTGTAGTAATCATTTTTGGAACATTTGATTAAAGTTTGGAATCTAAATAATAAAATAGAATTTTTATAAAATTGTTGATTATGAAAATAATGTATGTGTTAAATGTAAATTATTAAATAAATAAATGATTATAGTTTATGAAGTAATGTAAATATTGATTGTAATTAAGTATAAATAAATAAATAAATGATTTTTGTTTAAATATTAAATAAATAATTATTATCTTATTTATTTATAAACTTGTAACTTAATCCTTTAAAACATCATTTAAGTGTAAGATAAATATAAATTTAATTTTTATAAATTTTTAAATAAACTTTTAAATAAATAATATTTATCTCATCAAATACAGAAAACATATTTTTATAAAATTTGAAACATTTATTGATTGAAAAATATAAGATTATAATTCTGTTACAATTTCTGAGTCACACACGACCGTGCCTCGGAAGGACACGATCGTGCTCAAGCCAGGGGCGCGACCGCGCTAGTCGGGGCACGACCGGGTTGATCAACAGAGGGCACAAACTAGACCAGTCAATAGGCACGACCGTGCCTTGGCCTGGCACGGTCGTGTCCAAGATTCTTAGACACAACAGAGATTAGCCCAAAGGGCATGACTTGGTCTGGACAGGAGGACACGACCGCGCTGCTACTCGGCACGACCGCGTTTCATGAGGCACGGCCGCGCTAGATGATTAACGCGACCGTGTCTCTTCTAAATCAGACACGAATTGAACAAATCTTGTATTTATAGCGCTGGATTTGATAGGGCTTTTGATTACTGAGTTATTATGAGTTTTTTCATATAATTTAATTACATGTAAATCGTGTTTAAGAGTGAAATCGATTAAATCCTTTTTATTAAAAATATAAGTTCTGATTCGGACGATTTCTGTAATGAAAGCCCAGATTGATAGGGGGCTTTTGATATATGGACCGAAACGAAAGGGAGGGATGATTCAATTACCTCAAACAGAAAGGAATTGATAGCGATTGGTAGAAGGGAGTTCCGGCGACGGCAAGATTTGCTTCCGGCGGCTTCTGCTGTGATTCCGGCTGCTCCAACCCTTCAGAAACCTTAGAGATGATCGGAGGATCGAGTTCCTTGATTAGTTGGTAGCAATTGGATCGAGAATGGAGGTTTGAGGCTTGGGAGATAATTTGGATGGTTTCTTGAGAGTAAAATGTAATTGAATTAATAAAACTCGTATTGGACTGAGATCTTTTCCTTGACAATGAAAATGAAACGTAATCGGGTTTGAATTCGAACGATCGAGCGTTTTGAAATCGCATTTACGTTTTGACAGTTACGCAGGCGCGACTGTGCCTAATAGAGGCACGGCCGTGCTTAGGCACCGGGCGCGATCGTTCCAGGACCAATCGCGCGATCGTGCCGAGGCACTTGGCGCGACCGTGCCAGGACGAAGCACGACCGTGCTAATTAGGGTTTCTTGATAAATTTTCAACTTTAGTCCTTGACTTTTCAGGTTTGATTAGTTTGAAATAAATAGTTACTTGTATAGCGTTTAAGTGTATATAATCGAGCAAAACTTGTAAATTTGTATTGAATCATTGCATTTAGTTTACGGTAAGCAAAATAATAAGGCAGTGCACGAGCATTGAATTTGAAATTGCATTACATTGAATTGAAATATGAATACTAAATTCCGAGATGTTACAGTCTCCCCATGTTGAGAGAATTTCGTCCCGAAATTTGGCTAGAGGTTACAACAGTATCAATAAAAAGATGAGGGTACTTGAGCTTCATTTGGTCTTCTCATTCCCAAGTGAACTCAGGACCACGCTTAGATTCCCAACGAACTTTGACAACAGGAATGCGACTTCGCTTGAGCTGTTTGACTTCACGATCCATGATTTCCACCGGCTTCTCAATGAAGTGCATCGCTTCATCAATGCGCACGTCGTCAAGCGGTATATGGAGATTTTCATCAGCGAGACACTTCTTCAGATTAGATATATGAAATGTAGGATGCACATTGCCAAGAGATGGAGGTAACTCGAGCTTGTAAGCCACTTTCATAATCCTTTCAAGGATTTTGAATGGACCAACATAACGAGGTGCTAACTTGCCTTTCTTTCCAAAACGGATCACGCCCTTCCATGGAGACACCTTTAGAAGAACAAGGTCACCGACTTGGAATTCCAAGGGTTTTCGACGTTTGTCGGCATAACTCTTTTGCCGACTCCTCGCTACTCGAATATTGTCACGGATTTGAATAATCTTGTCGGATGTTTCTTGAATTAACTCGAGACCGGTGATTTGTGTTTCACCAATCTCGTTCCAACAGATAGGAGAACGACACTTGCGACCATAGAGAGCTTCGAATGGAGCCATGTTGATACTTGTGTGGTAGCTATTATTGTAAGAGAACTCAATAAGGGATAAATGTGAATCCCAATTGCCACCAAAATCGATTACACAAGCTCTAAGCATGTCTTCAAGAGTTTGGATTGTTCGTTCGGTTTGACCATCAGTTTGCGGATGGTACGCCGTGCTCAAATCCAATCGAGTACCAAGAGCAGTTTGGAGAGATTGCCAAAATCGAGAAGTGAACCGGGCATCTCGATCAGATATTATGTTCAAAGGAACACCATGACGGCTCATAATTTCATCAATGTAAATTCGGGCTAGTTTCATCAACCCGATAGTCTTCACGGATAGGCAAGAAATGAGCAGATTTGGTGAGTCGATCAACGATCACCCAAATACTATCATAACCACTCAAGGTGCGAGGGAGTTTGGTAATAAAATCCATTGCTAGATTCTCCCATTTCCACACGGGAATTTCTGGTTGTTCGAGTAAACCAGATGGACGTTGATGTTCGGCTTTGACTTTGGAACAGGTTAAGCATTTGGCAACATAAAGAGCAATGTCCTTTTTCATACCGGGCCACCAATATTGTTGGCGAAGATCTTGGTACATTTTATCCGCATCAGGATGAATAGAATAACGAGTCTTGTGAGCCTCGTTCATGAGAAATGTACGGAGATCATCGCGATCGGGAACCCAAATACGGTTCAAGTAATAGAGTAAGCCATTGGGTTTTGATTCAAGAAGGAGTTCAACACCACATGCATTTCTTCGTACATGTTACCCTCGGTTTAACGCGAATACGACCGCACCTTACTCGAGATCGTGCGTTGTATAATTCTTCTCAAGAACTTTGAGTTGCCTTGATGCATAAGCGATTACTTTGCCTCGTTGCATGAGAACAAAACCAAGACCTTGGTTAGAAGCATCACAATAGACAACTAAATCATCATTTCCATCGGGGAGAGTCAATATGGTAGCATTGCACAGCTTTTGCTTGAGGGTTTGAAAAGCTTCTTCTTGTTTCGGTCCCCATTCATAAGTCTTACCCTTGTGGGTCAGAGCGGTAAGAGGGACAGCAATCTTTGAGAAGTTTGAGATGAAACGACGATAATAACCCTAAAGACCAAGAAATGAACGAATTCGGTAGGAGTCTTCGGAGCATTCCAATTCTTAATCGTTTCAATCTTAGCAGGATCAACATGAATACCCTTGTCGTTGACGATGTGACCAAGAAATTGAACTTCCTTTAGCCAGAATTCACATTTGGAGAATTTGGCATATAGTTGTTCTTTTCTCAAGAGGTCCAAAACCAATCTAAGGTGTTGTTCATGATCGGATTTAGTCTTGGAATAGATTAATATATCGTCAATGAAGACAATCACGAATTTATCAAGGTACGGTTTTCACACACGGTTCATAAGATCCATGAAAACTGCGGGTGCATTGGTTAACCCGAAAGGCATAACCATGAACTCGTAATGACCATACCTTGTTCGAAAAGCAGTCTTAGGAATGTCATCTTCTTGAACACGAAGCTGATGCTAACCGGATCGAAGATCAATCTTCGAGAAGCGAGTAGAACCTTGAAGTTGATCAAAGAGATCATCAATTCTAGGTAAGGGATAACGGTTCTTGATAGTAAGCTTATTGAGTTCGCGGTAGTTAATACACATGCGAAATGATCCATCCTTCTTCTTAACAAATAAGACGGGTGCACCCCACGGTGAATGACTTGGGCGAATGAAACCTTTGTCGGAGAGCTCTTGAAGTTGACTTGCAAGCTCTTGCATTTCGGAAGGTGCAAGATGATAGGGAGCTCTAGCAACGGGGTTAGCTCTAGGTATAAGATCAATACGGAACTCTACTTGACGAACGGGAGGAAGACCGGATAAATCCTTAGGAAAAACTTCGGGGAAATCCCGAATGATCGGAATGTCTTGGATACTCTTCTCCTTGACATCCTTGTGAACAATATGAGCTAAGAAAGCAATGTACTTCTTTCGTAAGTACTTTTGAGCGGTAGTACACGACATCAACTTAAGTCCCTTGCAAGGCTTTTCACCAAAAACTCTTAAGGTTTCTCCCGATGGTAGCGGAATTTGGATACACTTTTCAAAGCAAATGACTTCGGCATGATGATTTGATAGCCAATCCATACCTATGATATTATCAAAGCTTCCTAGTGGCATTGGAACAAGGTTGATTGGAAATGTGTGATCATTAAGTTCTAAAGAGCAATCATAGATAATTGACTCAATTGTAAGGGAGTCACCATTTGCTACTTCAACGGTAAATGTTTTCTCTAATTGGGACCGAGTCTTTGCAAGTAAAGGTTCAAAATTAAGTGACACAAAACTTTTATCTGCTCCGGTATCGAATAAAATGGAGGCATATTAACTATTAACAAGAAACGTACCATTGACCACGTCATTGTTGGCTTGAGCTTTGTTGGCGTTTATGTTGAACGCACGCCCACGAGCTCCACCTTGTCTAGCATTTGCAAGTTTTGGACATTGATCACGAAAATGGTTCAGGTCACCACACTCATAGCAAGCACGCCCATTAGCAATGGCGGGAGCACCTTGATTAGCCACTTGAGGTACAGTTCGGTTTGGAGGGTTTACTTGGCCCGTAAGAGCTTTGGTCCTACAAACACTAACAGTATGACCATATCTCCCACAATAAGTACAAAGGCGACATGGGATGTTTTGGGGATGATGGTAGTTGCAGGTGGCACAAATTGGGTAGATTCCAACATATGGCTTTTTAGCCGGTGCTTGAACCATAGGTGCAGCTTGGTTGACGGGAACAGCAGGAGTAACCATAACAAAATTTCTAACCTTCCTCTTTCTATTATTGTGAGAGGGCTCGGTTGTGGCTTCTTTGTTGTGAGTAGGAGGGGTTACGGTTTCAGAAACTTTCTTGGTACCCTTCTTAGTAAGTGTTCCCGCTTTCACATGGTTATCAGTTAAGGTAGCGGATAGACGAATAGCATCCTCCAGATTAGCAGGATTTCTATCTAAGACAGTATCTTGGATTTGTCTTGGTAGCCCACCCATATACTTCTCGATACAACGGGACAAAGGAGTGACCATGTGGGGCACGAGAAGACTCAACTCATGGAACCGAGTTGTATATGCTAAGCTTTCCCCACTATCTTGGGCAAGATCCTAAAATTCAGCTTCTAACTTTTTCACTTCATTTCGAGGACAGAACTCCTCGGTCATAAGCCTTTTGACCTCATCCCAAGGTAAGGCCATAGCTATATCAACACCCCTATTCCTTTTCTCCCCATTCCACCATGTGAGTGCCTGTTTTTGTAGGACACTTGTAGCATGACAAACACGGAGGTTGACGGGACAGTCACTATTGAGAAAGGTATTCTCAATGCTTTCGAACCATTGAAGGAGTCCAGTAGCTCCTTCGGTACCATAGAACTTTGGGGGATTGCACGAGTTGAAGTGCTTGAAGGTGCATTGAGATGGATTATTACCACCATTTCCACCATTTCCACCATTATTACCACTATTGCTTCCATTTCCACCATTATTGCCATTGGTGGCACCATTGGATTGGGTGAGTTATGTCACCAATTGGGTAAGAATAGCAGCAATGTCGGTGTTGGCGTTGGTTGCGGGAGCACGACGAGGAGGCATTCTACAGATTTTTCACAAGACAAGAAAAATTGTAAGAACTTATGAGATTTGATAGGATTTAATAGAATGAGATAACAAAATAAAATAGATATTCTTAGTTTGGATTGTACTCAAAAGTGACAAAATCACTTGAATACCATGGTACATTAAGGTTTATTAAACTTATAAAATTTTCAAGGAGACATGCTTTAGCCTATAAGTAAACACTCATCTCGGGAATTCCTAGGAAAGCATACGGGTCCCTCGGTTGATTGGGATTTATGCGAAATGCTTTCCTAGACAGAAAACCCAAAATACAGGTGTCACCCTTCCAGATTGCACGTGTCCTCAAATAATTTAACAAGTTTAAAAACCTTAACGAAGAAATAAAAATTTTAGAGATTTTTGCTTTAAGAATTTTCCACATGCTTAGAAAGGATAAAGATAGAAAGAAGATAGAAATATTATGAGGTTTTAGAATATATGAAAGGATATTATTTATTAAATTATTATTTAAGAGGATCCTAATGAGTCATGAATTTCTAACAAGTAAGGTATCAAATATAATAATAATTAATCATGGTAAGCATGTAGCACATAGCATGTAACACATAGCACAAAAATCAAGAAACATACTATAAGTGGGTGTCCTAAAGTTATAGTCTAGGTCAAAGTGTCTAATAACCTAATTCCCTATAACCAAGGCTCTGATACCAATCTGTCACACCCCGACCGATGGCAGAATCATCGGGGCGGGACATGTAAGACTGTTCATAGCACATGGTTGACTAAATTGAAATATATTAAAGTTAAATTTCCATTACAAATAATCCAAGTACAAACCAAATTCAAACAAGAAACATAAAACAACTCATAAAATTCTTGATTTAAATTGCTAAGTCCAAATCCTATGTTGAACACGTCTTGAATCAATCTCACATATTGGGGCCTGAAACATGAATAAAATAAAGTCAACTAAAAAGTTGGTGAGTATAACACAGTTGTATGTAGGTAGCATATAGTTGAAAACAAATCCTTTACAAAACATGATAAAATAAGGCATTTATGGGGAGCAGCTATTGTGTAACCATGTACAACCAAACCTTGTAACTAGCATGCAAAAATTATGTTGTCGGTTTCAATCACCGCGCACCATGGGTGGGTTTGTCAGACTCAATAGATCTATCATTGAAAACCGTCGGCTTGTATAGTTAATGATTGCACATAATCGCATACAAAGGTTAGCACAACTAGCACTCGGGCACAAAGCTCAAATTTTGCACACATGTATGTAAATAGGATTTTTGCACTTGTGTTGTTTGCGTAAATGTAAATGTGTAATGTGTAATGTGTATAGAGTTCATGTTCCACCCCAAAAGTGTAAAAGAGTAAAAAGGGGTTGTGAATACTCACTTGGTATGGAGATGTAGCTAACAAAGAGTATAGATAAAATAAGGGTTCTTGATACGCACGGGTTAACCTAGATAGTAATGTATATTGAATCAAATTGGTGTACAAAGTTTAAGTCTAACATTGAAGGTTGAGTTTGTGTATAAAAATATTAAATGAAATATATAAAGTTGTAGTAATCATTTTTGAAACATTTGATTAAAGTTTGGAATCTAAATAATAAAATAGAATTTTTATAAAATTGTTGATTATGAAAATAATGTATGTGTTAAATGTAAATTAATAAATAAATAAATGATTATAGTTTATGAAGTAATGTAAATATTGATTGTAATTAAGTATAAATAAATAAATGATTTTTGTTTAAATATTAAATAAATAATTATTATCTTATTTATTTATAAACTTGTAACTTAATCCTTTAAAACATCATTTAAGTGTAAGATAAATATAAATTTAATTTTTATAAATTTTTAAATAAACTTTTAAATAAATAATATTTATCTCTTCAAATACAGAAAACATGTTTTTATAAAATTTGAAACATTTATTGATTGAAAATATATAAGATTATAATTCTGTTACAATTTCTGAGTCACACACGACCGTGCCTCGGAAGGGCACGATCGTGCTCAAGCCAGGGGCGCGACCACGCTAGTCGGGGCACGACCGGGTTGATCAACAGAGGGCACAAACTAGACCAGTCAATAGGCACGACCGTGCCTTGGCCTGGCACGGTCGTGTCCAAGATTCTTAGACACAACAGAGATTAGCCCAAAGGGCATGACTTGGTCTGGACAGGAGGACACGACCGCGCTGCTACTCGGCACTGTCACACCCCGACCGATGGCAGAATCATCCGGGCGGGACATGTAGACTGTTCATAGCACAAGGTTGACTAAATTGAAATATATTAAAGTCAAATTTCCATTTCACATAATCCAAGTACAAACCAAATCCAAACAAAGAAACAATAAACAACTCATAAACTTCTTGATTTAATATTGCTAAGTCCAAATCCTATATTGAGCACGTCTTGAATCATTCTCACATATTAGGGCCTGAAACATGAATAAAATAAAGTCAACTAAAAAGTTGGTGAGTATAACACAGTTGTATATAGATAGCATATAGTTGAAAACAAATCCTTTACAAGACATGAAAAATAAGGCATTTATGGGGAGCAGCTATTGTGTAATCAAGTACAACCAAACCTTTGTAACTAGTATGCAAATTGTGTTGTCGGTATCAATCACCTCCACTTGGGTGGGTTTGTCAGACTCAATAGATCTATCATTGAAAACCGTCGGCTTGTATAGTTAATGATTGCACATAGTTTTCACAAAAACTAGCACAACTAGCACTCGGGCACAAAGCTCAAATTTTGCACACATGTATGTAAGTAGGATTTTGCACTTGTGTTGTTTGAGTAAATGTAAATGTGAAATGTGTAATGTGTATAAAGTTCATGTTCCACCCCAAAAGTGTAAAAGAGTAAAAAGGGGTTGTGAATACTCACTTGGTATGGAAGTGAAGCTAACAAAGATTATAGATAGCAAATATGATCCTCGAAATGCACAAATTAACCTAAAGGGTAAATGTGTATTGAATCAAATATATGCATAAAGTTTAAGTCTAAAATGAAAGTTGAATTTGGGTATAAAACTATTGATTTGTATTAAAAAAAAGTATTGAATAAATTATATAGAGTTTGAAGTAAAATATATTTGAAACAATTTGATTAGGTTTGAATTGAATAAATAAATATATAATTATAGTTTATGAAATAATGTAAATATTAATTGTAATTAAGTATATATAAATAAATGATTTTGATTTAAAGTGTAAATTTAATAAATAATCATTATTTATAAATTTTGTAACTTAATTATTTAAATACCATTTAAGTGTAAGATAATAAATATAAATTTAATTTTTTATAAACTTTTCAATAAATTATATTTATGCCAAGATTAAACTTTTAATCCATTTTTAAATACAGAAAACATATTTTTATAAAATCTGAAACATTTACTGATTAAAATATAAAAATTATATTTCTGTTAAAAATTCTGAGTCTCACACGACCGTGCCTCGGGAGGACACGATCGTGCTCAAGCCACGGGCGCGACTACGCTAGTCGGGGCGCGACCGGGTTGATTAACAGAAGCACAATCTAGACCAGTCAACAGGCACGACCGTGCCTTGTCCCGGCACGGTCGTGTCTATGATCTTTAGACACAACAGAGACTAGCCCAGAGGGCATGACAAGGTCTGGACAGGAGGACACGACCGCGCTGATATTCGGCACCACCTTCCGGCTGCTCCAACCCTTCAGAAACCTTAGAGATGATCGGAGGATCGAGTTCCTTGATTAGTTGGTAGCAATTGGATCGAGAATGGAGGTTTGAGGCTTGGGAGATAATTTGGACGGTTTCTTGAGAGTAAAATGTAATTGAATTGATAAAACTCGTATTGGACTGAGATCTTTTCCTTGACAATGAAAATGAAACGTAATCGGGTTTGAATTCGAACGATCGAGCGTTTTGAAATCACATTTACGTTTTGACAGTTACGCAGGCGCGACCGTGCCTAATAGAGGCGCGACCGTGCTTAGGCACCGGGCGCGATCGTTCCAGGAACAGTCGCGCGATCGTGCTGAGGCACTTGGCGCGACCGTGCTAGGACGAAGCACGACCGTGCCAGGACGAAGCACGACCGTGCTAATTAGGGTTTCTTGATAAATTTTCAACTTTAGTCCTTGACTTTTCAGGTTTGATTAGTTTGAAATAAATAGTTACTTGTATAGCATTTAAGTGTATATAATCGAGCAAAACTTGTAAATTTGTATTGAATCATTGCATTTAGTTTACGGTAAGCAAAATAATAAGGCAGTGCACGAGCATTGAATTTGAAATTGCATTACATTGAATTGAAATATGAATACTAAATTCCGAGATGTTACAAATATACTTTTCAATGCAGCGGGACAAAGGTGTGACCATGTGGGGCACGAGGAGACTCAACTCATGGAACCGAGTTGTATAAGCCAAATTTTCTCCACTATCTTGGGCAAGATCCCAAAACTCAGCTTCAAGTTTCTTCACTTCATTTCGAGGATAGAATTCCTCGGTCATTAGCCTTTTAACCTCATCCCAATGTAAGGCCATTGCTACATTCACACCTCTATTTATTTTCTCCCCATTCCACCACGTGAGTGCCCGTTTTTGTAGGACACTTGTGGCATGACGTACACGAAGGTTGTCGGGGCAGTCACTATCGAGAAAGGTATTCTCAGTGCTTTCGAACCATTGAAGGAGTCCAGTAGCTCCTTCGGTACCATAGAATTTGGGGGGGTTACACGAGTTGAAATGCTTGAAAGTGCATTGAGATGGGTTGTTACCACCATTTCCACCATTACCACTATTACTACCATTACCACCATTGTTGCCATTGGTGGCACCATTAGCTTGAGTAAGTTGTGTCACGAGTTGCGCAAGAATAGCAGCAATGTCGGTATTGGTGTTGGTCACGGGAGCACGACGAGGAGGCATTCTACAGATTTTCACAAGACAAGAAAATATGTAAGAACTTATGAGAATTGTTTGGATTAAAAAGGACAAGATAATGAAATAAAATAGTTAATCATGGTTTGGATTGTACTCAAATAGTGATATAATCACTTGAATACTATGACACATTAAGGTTAATTAAACTCATATAATTTTCAAGGAGACATGTTTTAGCCTATAAGTAAACACTCATCCCGGGAATTCCCAAGAAAGCATACGGGTCCCTCGGTTGATTGGGATTTATGCGAAATGCTTTCCTAGACAGAAAACCCAGAATACAGGTGTCACCCTTCCAGATTGCACGTGTCCTCAAATAACTAACAAAGTTTAAAAGCCTTAACGAGGAAGTAAAGAAATTTTATAGATTTAGATCCATGGAGTTTCCACATGCTTAGATAGTAATGATAGAGAAATAGGTAAGAAGGTTTTGTGGCTTTAGGGTATAGGTAGGGATATTGCTTATTTAATTATTATTTTAAGTATATTTTAATAAGTCATGAATTTTTAATAAGTAAGGCATCAAAAATAAAATAACAAATAATCATAAAGAACATGTAACACATAACATGTAGCACATAATCATATAAACATGAAGCATGACATAAGTGGGTGTCCTAAAGTTATAGTCTAGGTCAAGGGTGTCTAAAAACCTAGTTCCCTATAACCAAGGCTTTGATACCAATCTGTCACACCCCGACCGATGGCGGAATCATCGGGGCGGGACATGTAGACAGTTCATAAGCACAAGGTTGACTAAATTGAAATATATTAATTGTCAAATTTCATTACAAACATTCAAACAAAACAAATTCCAAGAAAAGAAACATAAATGAAATACATAAGTTCTTTATTTATTTTAACTAAGTCCAAGCCTATGTGTAGCACATCTTGATCAATCTCACATATTAGGACCTGAAACATGAATAAAATAAAGTCAACTAAAAAGTTGGTGAGTATAACACAGGCTTGTATATAGATAGCATATAGTTGTAAAACAAATCCTTACATAACATGATAAATAAGGCATTTATGGGGAGCAACTATTGTGTAACTAAGTACAATCAAACCTTTGTAACTAGCATGCAAAATTGTGTTGTCAGTATCAATCACCCCAATCTGGGTGGGTTTGTCAGACTCAATAGATCTATCATTGAAAACCGTCGGCTTGAATAGTTAATGATTGCACATAAGTGTTCACAAAAGTTAGCACACATAGCACTCGGGCATAAAGCTCAAATTTGCACACATGAATGTAAATAGGATGTGCACTTGTGTTTTTGTGTAAATGTAAACATGTAATTTGAGTAGTGTTCATGTTTCACCCCAAAAAAATGTAAAAGAGTAAAAGGGGCTATGTATACTCACTTGGTTTGAAGGCGTAGCTAACAAAGATACCAGATAGAATAAGGATCCTTGAAATGCACGAGTTAACCTAGCGTGTAATGCGTATTGTATCAATAGTGTGCACAAAAGTTTAAGTTTAAAGTTGAATTTGAATTTGTGTATAAGGCCATTGATTTATACTTAAAAGTATTGAATAAACTATAAGGTTTTGGAATAAACATTTTTGAAGTATTTTGTTTAAGGTTTGAGTTTGAATAATTAATTAAGTAAATTAAATAATTATCGTTTGTGAAAATATTATAAGTGTTAAATGTAATTAAGTGTAAATAAATAAATGTCTTTGTTTAAATATAAAGTAAATAAATAATCATTATTTTACTTATTTATTTATAAAATGTAACTTAACCTTCTAAATACTCTTTTTTTTATGAAAGGTTTAGCAATAATTGTAAATTTAATTTTTATAAACTTTAAATAAATAATTTTTTATTTATTCCAAGATTAAATATTTGATCTTTCTAAATAGGATTAAATGCATTTTTATAAAAATCAACTATTTTTATTTTGTAATTTAATCAGAAATATTTATTGTCTGAAAATTATATAAAATTATAATTCTGTCAAAAATTTAACTCACACACGACCGTGCCTGGGAAGGGCACGATCGTGCTCGAACCATGGGGCGACCGTGTTGACCAAACAGATGGCTTAACTAACTAAATCATTAGGCACGACCGTGCCTTGGCCAGGCACGATCGTGTCTATGATTCTAAGACACGACTAAGATTAGCCAAAGGGCATGATTGGGTCTGGACAGGAGGACACGACCGCGCTGGTAGTCGGAACGATCGCGTCTCATGAGGCACGACCGCGCTTGATGATCAGCGCGACCGCGTCTGTTCCAAATCAGGAACTAATTAACTAAATCCTATAATAACAGGGTTGGAAATCATAGGGCTTTCACCCATTAGATTATTTCGAGACTATTACGTTACTTTAATTGTATTAAAAACATGTCCAGAGTCGGGTTTGATTACGTTATTTTGAAAAGGAACTTAGGATCGGTTCGAGATGATTTCCATAATGAAAGCCCAAATTAATATGGGGCTTTTGATCCGTGAATTGAAACGAACGAGTATGGGGTTTCAATTACCTGGGAGGACGATGTATGGATAGCGTTTG
The DNA here is from genome assembly GCA_023525975.1 of Smallanthus sonchifolius. NCBI lineage: Eukaryota > Viridiplantae > Streptophyta > Magnoliopsida > Asterales > Asteraceae > Smallanthus > Smallanthus sonchifolius. The sequence continues at coordinate 28,716,779 of CM042043.1, forward strand.
ATAGAAAAGAGTTCCGGCGGTGATGCGGATGGCTTCCGGCGTCTTCTGCTACAATCCCGGCTAAACCAGAGAGTCCAGCAGTTTTAGTGAGGATTGAGTAGCGTGAATCTGCTGCTTGGTTGCGATAATTCAGACCGAAAGAAATGATTTGTGTTTTCTTGAAATGTCTAAGCGATTTTTGAGATTGATTGAATTAATCCGAGATGTTTCGTGTAATTGAAAGGTTTATTGCATTCGTTAATGAGAATGAAGTGTAGGACGGTTACGGAGCTCAACGATCGGGCGATTAAAACGGTATTTACGTTTCAACTGTTATTAGGCGCGACAGTGCCTAAACGTGGCGCGACCGTGCCAAGGCACCGGGCGCGACCGTTCCGAAGCAAGGCGCGCGACCGTGCCATAGCACTTGGCGCGACCGTGTCAGAACGAGGCGCGACCGTGCATAGTAGGGTTTCTTGTTAAGTTTCAACATCAGACCTTGTAACTTTAGTCTTTTGCCATATTTGTATAATTAGATACTTATGTATTGTTTTAATAGGATATAACCGAGTAAAATTTGCGGATTTTGCATTGAAATATAGTATTAAATTGATGGTACGAAAAGAAACAAAACAGTGCACTAGAATTGAGTTTGAAATGTATTACATTGAATTGAAAATACGGATACTAAAAATCAGAAATGTTACACTATGTAATCTGATCACCTCTGCTTTAGATGCAGCTAGTTCTTTATCTTTCTCAGCAAGATCATTATTTCGTTTCTCAATTTCTGCAAAGGACATATCCAGGTGATATGCCTGCTCTTTGATCTTCAAAGTCAGAGAATTTATATCCTTCTTCAGTGATTCTATTCTTTCAATACACACATTCTCATTATCCTTTAGTTTTTGTTTTACCGTGTGCATCGATTTCATATCACAAATGAGATTTACGTTGTCATCCATAACCCTCATCATTTTATCCTTTACTGAAACACAGTTAGAACAAAACGTTTCAGAATTAGAAACTATCTCAGGTTTTACTTCTGAAGAAGATGCACCAGGAGCCATGAATACGTCATCATCAGCTTCACCCTTTTGAGCAACAATGACAGGCTCTGTATCAATTTCTGATTCACTCAGATCATCTTCAACCGTTTGAAAGCTTTCTTCAGTCATCACATTAGTCTCAGTAGATTGAGTACTTTCACCAGAACGAATACTCTCACTATCAGTTAACTCTAAAGAAAAATCACTTTGAGAATAACTCGGCTTCTCCAATACTTCTTTGATCAAGACCACAGACGCTTGATAAGTTGCTTCACCCTTTTTCTCCAACGCTTCCCATAGATCTCTTGAAGTTGGACACTTCCCGAGACTATGAATGATTTCTTTTGGTAAAGACATCGTTAAAGTTTCACACGTTTTCATCTCTTGATCAAAGTTCTGCTTTTCTACTTTAGTAAGAGTTGTCACTAGTTTAGGAACATTATAATATCCCATGAAGTCATAAGTAGGATGCACATATCCTTCAAATCTGGGTGTCCAAAAATTTTCATCAGTGTCTGATACGAACTGTTCGAACCGGACTTTCCAGCTACGGTAATCTGATATGCACAAAATCCTCGGTGGCATAGCTCCAATCTCATTATCATCACACGAAATTGACATTTTGAAATTTTTGTGAAAATATCCGGAAAAAAATTTCCCGCCAAAATACTCTTTTTAAAAATTTCAAAATTTCAAAAATGATTCAAAACAACCATATAAGCTTTCTCTCTTTTTTTTAAAGAACACTAGCGAACTAGATAAGTTCGCATGAAATTAGTTCGCCTGATACTGCCTGATACTTAATAAGTTTGCATGAACTTCACTGAGCAAATAAGACCACAAGCGAACTTGATAAGTTCGCCTAATCAATATGTTCGCCTAAACTGAGTGAAGCGAACTTGATAAGTTCGCTTGCTAAGTTCGCCTGCTACAAAATCTCAGCAAGTTCGTTTGCTTCAGCTGTAACAAACTCAGGAAGAACTTCAACCCAAACACAAACAAACATCACCGAAAATCATCATTTCTCATAGATTAGAAGGAATTTGAAGAAATTGGACCGTGGGATTTAGTATTTTATGAATTAGAACACTTCTATCGGATTAATTTCACCAAAAACCACTTCAAATCCACGAATTCAGCAATAAAATCAGCTTCAAGAACTTGAAAACTCCATGGATACAAAAACTTCTAAAAATGATCAATTTCTTGTCAAATTGTACACAAAAATGTCTCTAATCACCAAGAATCAAACACAAATCACGAGCAAAAGCTCTGATACCACTTGTAGGTCCACTTGACTCATCTACAGATCGATCTCGTGACAGGACGTCTCGATAACACGGAGTGCGGAATCCTACCGTGTTAACATTTGTATACGAATTGACAATAGAAATAGCAGGTAAATAAACTTCTCTTTATACTCCACAAAACACATAGTTTACAAATTCACAGAATACAATCGTTTAATCTCCTCTGCTCTCTTTTGAACAGAATCTGTAAACACCTATTTATAGACACAAACTCTACAATAGGCGAACTTAACAAGTTCGCTTCTAAAGATGCTTAAGTTCGCCCCTCTATGAACTTGTACAATATTCCTTAGGCGAACTTAACAAGTTCGCTCCTAAAGATTCGCCTCTCTCTGAACTTACACAGAATTTTATCAACAGTTACAAAACATGTCCTAACACCTTCCCTGGTTTCCTTGAAGAAATGCACATGATCATGATGTGGGCAAAGTACCTCCACTGATCGAGCACCCACATCTTCTAGTATGATGCATAATCTTACACACCGACATATCCCATTCGTTGCCTCCAACACCCATCCAAAAATTAATCTGGATACGTAACTGGGTCGGTTGCTAGATCCCGGAACTGTAAGAGTCTCCTGATTGTGTCTTTAGAGATAGCAATATCATGACTCGCCGCAGTAGCCCGAATGACGTTTGGGGTTACCGTGCAGTCATGATCTGTCGTGTCCCATAACTGCTCCAGGTATGGTCTTGAGACGATAGGATCTGCAGATATAGCATAGCTGATCTTTGAACAGTTCAAGAAATCAACTATCTCTCTATACTGAAGTGCAGCACCCTTCCATTCTGGATGTGTGAGAGCCAGAAGATTGAATTCACTTGTAAAAGTACGAGCCATCACTGCAAAAACGTACAATGAACACAATAAGAACAAGAAGTATCATTGGAATTGAACAAACATGACATTGTATAGCACATTCACAAACACTAACTTTTCAGACTTAGAAAAATTACAACTTTGCACTTCCTGCATACTTAGCAAGTACGCAGGGTTTACTTCTTGAGTACTTAGCAAGTACGCAGGAGTTATATCTTGCGTACTTACTAAGTGCGCAAGGTATAACACTTAGACAAAATTTCAAATCCAAAAATTCAATCTTTGCGAGGTTTTGCCATGGATTATGTCGAAATACACGATGATGACCTATGGGACCAACATCAACAGCAAAAACGAGCTAATACCCTGTCATTTCGACCTACCTTTCGACCGACGTGAACCCACGGTCATCTGAGGGGTAAAAATCAAAATCCAAGATTGTTAAGGACGATTAAGTGATGATCGAGCTTCGATTAATGATTTTAAACATGTTTTAGGTCATAATGGAAGCCAAAAACAACCAAAATTTGTGAAAAACCAAAGTCCAAAATCCTTGTTCTTCAAGTTCATTAATCGGTCCAAAACCCATGATTTTACGGATGAAATGCTCCTAGATTCTCACCAAGTGTTAGTAAGATGATGTTGAAACTAAGATCGGGACGAAAAAACAGTTCAGGAACATACGAAATTTTTGAGTGAAAAGAGCAGTGGGTATACAACAGTGTAGAGGTGTTTGAATGAGATAAAACTTAGAAAAAATTCTAACACCCGTATATATACTCCACAGTCACTAGCCGTGCGTACTTGTTAAGTGCGCAGGACTTAACTCCTACGTACTTACTAAGTACGCATGACTTAACTCTTGCGTACTTGATAAGTACGCAGTGTTTAACCATTGCGCACTTAATAAGTACGCAGAGACTATTGTGTACTCAAATTTTTCAACTCAAATTATGAAGAAGTTAAGTCAAATAACGAACTGGATGAGAACATTCAATCCCGAGGTTTCAAAAACAATTCAAGGAAGGTAAACACAAATATTTTTGGCATTTTTTATTAGAATTGAACTGTACACAAACTTAAAATCTTTTTAAGCTTTTCTAAATAAAGATATACAAGTATATACACACAAACTATTTTTGTTCAAAGTCACGAGCAGAGGATCATATCAGGCTAAAATATAGCAAAAATGATACAAGATAAATATCAAAGAATATGGGATCAAGTCATTGATTACTATTTATTCATATGTAATAAGCAACATAAACAAGTAATTCAAGTTGGAAATATTATAAGATTTGAAACCATAAGCATCTTGGTATCACGTTCTTGTGTGTTAAGGTAATAATTATAATTATACAACGTGTACCCCACAGTTATGCTATATAAATTTAAATGTGCACTACCTCAAGGCATCTAAGATTTTTCAATGATTTTCTAAATTTCCAGAATGAAGTTACATCAATTAGCATAGGAAAATCAAACAGAATCCATAAGGATTATCATGAATCATAAAATTCGGAATCGAGCGATTCATTTGTCTTGGTTTTGTATGATTTCTTCAGTGAATATCGGAATGATGATTCAGGATAATGAATATGGTGTCTGAGGATTTTGGTAAGGGAATCCAACTTTTATCCGGATTTGATTTCAATGAATCAGGAGTGATTCAAGGGTGAACATATGCTCAACGGTTGATTTCAAGACATATCTTAATTCAATCTCTCATTGCATACTTGAGGGTGTGGGCAGTGAGATGAACCATAGTAACTATGCTAACGACCTAACCCGAAACTGGTCTCAGAAGAAATAACTTGCCAAAATCTTACATTCTATATCTGATAGTGATCTTTTGCATTCTTTTACACACACACACACACTAGCAAACATGGGTTCAAATCACAGTTGTATTATTAATTTAATTTCCACACTACTAATGATTCAAAGACGCATACAACCTACTGACAATTCAAATTACTTGTAAATAAGCAGATTAAAAAGACAAACAATTTAAACAATCAAGTAAGCATGACACAATCATTTCCCATACGTGCAATCTAATACGTTTAGATCATTTCTGATGTACTATCATTTCCTCTTTTCTCAAAAGACTTTGAAATTTTTGGTTTTCTATTTTGTTTGGATTTTTCTGAAATGATTTGAAAACGAAACAAACTTTAGAAACATGAAAGAAATAAACGTTAACTTCTAAGAAATTGTTTTGATTCTGAAAACAAGTTTTCACTCAGGATTGAACATTCCTATCATGTTGACAAGATGTTCAAACCATGTTCGATCAAACGCCTTAGTGAAAAGGTCAGCAAAGTTTTCATCCATGTGAACCTTTACAAGTTCAATGAGATGCTTTTCAGCACAGTCACGGATGAAATGATGGCGAATTTCAATATGTTTAGTTTTGGAATGTTTCACCGGGTTATTTGTGATGGACATAGTGGCATTGTTGTCAATGAACAGTGGAGTTCCCGTGAAGTTTAAGCCATAGTCTCTCAATTGTTGATGAATCCACCATATCTGAGAACAACCGCTCGCCGCAGCAATGTATTTTGCTTCACATGTTGAGACAGAAACCGTTGACTGCTTCTTGCACTGTCAGGAAACCAGCCTGTCTCCAAGAATTGACATCCACCTGAAGTTGATTTTCTATCAAGGTTACAACCGCCATAGTCTGAATCAGTATAGGCTTTGAGGTCAAATGACTGCTGCTTTGAGTACCAAAGACCCAATCGGGGTTTCCCCTTCAAGTATCTGAAGATCCTCTTAATAGCTATCAGATGAGACTCCTTCGGTTGTGACTGAAACCTTGAGCACAAACATACAGCAAACATTATGTCGGGCCTTAAAGCTGTGAGATACATAAGAGATCTGATCATCCCACTGTACAATTTGCAATCCACTTCCTTTCCATCTTTGTCTGGATGCAGACCGTGATTTACTAGGATAGGTGTGTCATAAGTACTGATATCATTCATCTTGTATTTAGACAAGATGTCCTGCACATACTTAGTTTGATGTAGATAAATGCCAACCTCCTTTTGACTGACTTACAGACCCAGGAAGAACGACAATTCACCCATGTTGCTCATTTCAAACTTGGACTTCATCACCTGTTCAAATTCCCTACACATCTCTTCATTTGTAGACCCAAATATAATCGTCGACATAAACTTGTACGAGTAGAATATCACCTATTGCTTTCCGAATGAAGAGGGTCGAGTCAATCTGTCCGTGATCGAAACCATTGGACAGTAGATGTTTTGGTAAAGTCTCATACCATGCCCGAGGTGCTTGATGAAGACCATAAAGTGCTTTATTGAGCTTATACACTTTATTGATATTATGTAGATCTTCAAAGTCGGGTGGTTGAGTGACACAGACCTCTTCATGAACTTTTCCATACAGGAAAGCACTCTTCACATCAAGTTGATAAACCTTGAAACCAATGAATGAGGCATAAGCCAAAAACAGTCGAATGGCCTCAAGTCTAGCAACTGGTGCATATACCTCTGTGTAATCCAAGCCCTCTTGTTGATAAAAACCCTGAACAACCAACCTTGCTTTATTTTTCACTATGACATGTCGATCATATGTTTTGCATTAGAACACTCATCTGGTTCCAATTGGTTGTATGCCTCTTGACAAGTCAACTAAATCCTACACATGCAACTTTTGAAATTGAGACAGTTCATCTTGCATTGCCTCAATCCAGCAGTTGTCAGCGAGAGCCTCTTTCACATTCTTCGGCTCTAATTGGGATACGAATGTAGCATGCAAGCATGTTTCCATGATACCAGTGTCAAGTATCTCAGTGTACAAGCCGGTGTTCTCAGCAATGGTTCTATGACGAGTTTGAACATCGACATGAGGATCACCAATAATGTTGTCAATTGGATGATTCTTATGCACTCTCGTCTCTGGTACATGTGGTTCCTGGATGTTTGACTCTAGATTCGTGCTCAACTCCCCCATATCCTGTGTTCCAGAAGTAGAACATTCAATGTTGATTGGATCAGCTGGAGCTTCATGTCCTACACGAGCGTTAGGATCAGCTTGAGCGTCATTTCCATCAACCTGAACAACTTCAACGTCATGAGTTCCAGATGCTGATGCAGCATTGGAATTGGGAGTTACAATAGGTACTGTGGCATGAGTGGAGAAATTTGAGTCATCACCGCCATTAAAGAAATCATACACATTTACGGCATCATCGGCAGATAGATCAGGAAGGTTAAAAGACTTGAATAGCGCATCATAATCAAAACCCCAAGCTAGACCGGTTGGTTCTGGTGGAACGCTGTGTTTTGCTGCGATCCACTTCGAACCATTCTTCGACAGTATGAGTTCCTATATTTTACACTCTCTTGCATGGTGAATTGGCAACATATCCTAAGAAGATGCCTTCTACTGCTTTTGCATGAAATTTAGATTTCTGATCCTTGTATTGTAGCAATAAGGAACAAGGACTACCAAAAGGAATTAGGTAGTTAAGGTTGGGAGGTCGATTGTTGATCAACTCATAGCAAGTCTTGTTGTGCCTCTTAACAACCAGAACTCTGTTCAAGACGTGAAAAGCTGTGTTGACTGCTTTTGCCTAGAAAGTTACAGGAAGCTTTGCATCTGACAGCATTATCCTTGCAGTCTCTATCAAGGTTCTGTTCTTCCTTTCTGCAACTCCGTTCTACTGCGGTGTGTACGGGGCACTAAATTCGTGACGAATACCCTTCTTGAGACAGAAAAGCTCCATCAAATTATTCTTGAACTCAGTTCTGTTATAACTCCTTATTCTTCTAACCTTCAGCTTGCATAAAGATTCTAGGCTCAAGATCAGGTATTGAAGAATATTAGCAGTCTCTTCCTTTGTACCTAAGAAATGCACCCAAGAAAAACGTGAGAAATCATCAGTTACAACCAGACAATATGACTTCCCTCCAATACTCCTGATACTTATGGGCCCAAACAGATCCATATGTAAGAGCTCCAAAGGGGTATCGATGGAGTTTTGGAGCTTGGGCTTGTGAGACTTCCGTTGCTGTTTGCCCTTTTTACAAGGCATACAGTCATCTGCAACGGCAAATCTCAACTTAGGAACCCTGGAAACTAAACCGTTTCGGACAAGATAATTCATTTTAAGATAAGAAATGTGTCTGAGTTTCTTATGCCACAAGATTGAGTCAAGCTCTGTTGCTTTTGTAAGCAAACAAGTAGCAACTGATGAGGTGGTTGTTGCCACGCTCATATCGATCTGATAGGTGTCGTTTGATCTTGGTGCTCGCATCAAAATCCAGTCTTCAGGAACTTCAAAACCAGGTTTGAGAATCATGCATTCTGATTTGTGAAACATAACCGAGTACTCCTTGTCGCACATCTGAGAAACACTCAACAGGTTATGCTTCAGCTGCTCGCAGTAGTTGACGTTGTCGAAGCTAACACATCTATTCGAAACCACGCCTTGACAGGTGATACTACCGCCTTTCTCTCATGCAAAGGCCACATAGCCGCCTCTGAATGGTTTGACATCTTGAAGTAGGGCCATGTTGCCTGTCATGTGCCAAGAGCATCCACTATCTACATACCAGCGATTAGAGATAGTACCATTCGGATGTCCCTACACGAGTCACAAGCAGATTAGTTAGATTTGGAGACCCAAGCCATAGTGGTCTTGGGTCGTTCATCTTTATCAAAATAAACAACCTCGATCAATTCACAGTCATGACTGTAAAAAATGGGTTACTCTTTAGAAGACTTGGGATCATAAGATTGAGAACTTTTAGATTTCTTGTTCCAGGACCTCTTCTTTTTCTTTAATGTAACAGTAGGCTTGCATTCAACAACAGCAGGTGAAGTAGTAGAAGTTTCACTTGATTGAATTCCAGCCAGCTGTTCCAGCTTTCTCAATCTCTTGTTCCTTCTTCTCCTCTATGGTTTGGAGAGTTTCACCACAGGTTTCTCACCAGTTGGTGCATTACCAAATGTAGAGGCACAGGGTTTAGCTGATAGCTTTTCCCTTTTTGGAACCGATGGTTTAGCCTCATATGTGATCTTTGGCTTCACCATAGGTTTCACTAGTGGTTTCACCACATTAGATTTAGGACTCTTGGGCTGTGTCACTGGTGGTGACTTGGGGACAAAACCAATTGGCCGTTTCCCTTGATTTTTATTAGGGCAGTTCACCAAGATATGACCGACCATACCATAGTGAAAACATATTCTCTTCTCTTTGTAAATCCTCCTGTAAGGCTCATTAGATCTGAAATTAGATGACTCGGCATGATGATCAGGAGGAGTTGTTTGATGAACGGTAGCATTTGTTTGACCCGATGGTGATTCAGTTTTGGGATTATAATGTTTTTGCAAATTTTCTTGATAACCAAGCCCATAATGAGCTGCAAAGGCTTCTTTCTTAACTTGATTAATATTTTTATAACCCCCATAAAACATAACTTTCAATTTTTCATTTGTTTCAACAGTATCGGGTTCATTTAAAATGCAATTATCACGATCAGTGATAATGTTTTTCTTAACTTGGTGTTCACCAATCAACTCCTCTGAGACTACACCATCAGGGCAGGTGTTCTCAGAGCCTTCATTAGTAAAGAACTCTTCGTCAGAGGCAGAGTCAGCCATACTTGAGGAATCATCCTTCTTAGATGAATCATCCTGACTAGAGGACTTATCAAGACACGACAAATCAATATCAATTAAGCCGTTGACAAATTTCCGGCTTACTGGTGGAGGAATGGCATTAGTACCCAACCCTAATCCACTCACTTGTCTTACTACTGATTCATAGTGTTCCACCACAAAACGAGAATTTTTCAACTTCTGAATTTTGCCATTCAACTGCAAGATCTCATTTTGCAGCTTGGTGATTTCAGTATTTCTCTTTTCCAACCCCTTGTACGCAACATCCAAATGAAACTGTTGATCACTGATTTTAAGTGAAAATCACGACTTTCTTTCTTTAAAGTTTCAATTGAATCTTTTTAACGTTTTTTGTTTTCTTTGTAGCTTAAAGCTGCAATACGTAGGGGCTCGACCTTGTCTTGAAGCTTAGAAATTTCATCTTTCAAGCTTAGACATTTAGAACAATAAATGACAGCAAAAGAATTAGAATCTACCTCAGCTGACGAACATGATGCCTCTCCAATAGCCATGAGGGCAAATGCAGTTGTAGACTCCCTTTGGTCAGCCACAGACGCTTCCCTTTCTTCTGCTTCCATCATCTTAACGATCTCAGCCATGAGACCAACTTGTGTTTGAGCAATAAGAGCATCCTCCAAATGAACAGCCCATTCAAAGCTTTCGTCCTGTTAAGCTACCAAAGCATTGGGCGTTCCACCTTGACTTTGATTGCGGTTGTTAGAAGTGTTGTACCCTTGACTGTTTCCTTGGCTTGGTCTGGTGAAACCTGAAGCTGGTGCTTTGTCCTTTTGACATTCTTGAGCAAAGTTTCCAAAGCTCTGACACTTGTAGCACTTGGCTTTGGATTTATCAAAACCAACCTTGGCATTTGAATGCCCACCAATGAACTTCCTACCGGTTCTATTCAAGAAATGTTTGGCTCTTCTCAAGATCATGGCCATATTCCACTGAATATCCATGTCCTCCATGTCAACTGGATCCACCTGATTAAAACCTTGTTCAATGGTTTCAGGATCCGTTAGCTTGCCACCAATGAAGTTCTCATAGGCAAGCATACATGATGATAACAAAGCCACAAGATCTTCAGCTATCTTGGCTATAGCAGACTGGTTAGCTAAAGATGTCGAAGGAGGATTTCTTGAGGAATTTTGGTGGTGAGAGCCAGATCTAGATGCTACAAAGTATGCATGATAACCACAACCGTTTGAGTTTTCTTCTTCATGAGAGTTCCCTGATAATAGGGCAATTCCTGAATGTTGAAGCACTTTCCTGTGACAAACACTCAGGATAGATAGAGTCTTAGTCTTAGGTTGTTTTGTCTTGTTTGTAATTGTCTTTGTATGTAAGAGTCTTTATGTATTAGTTTATCGAGTTGTATTTACTTTTACATATTGAATGTTGCAAAATTCTTCAAGTGTTTTGCGCACTTATAAGTGCGCAAGAGAAAGCTCCTACGTACTTAGCAAGTACGCAAGAACAACTCTTCGTACTTGCTAAGTACGCAAGAGAATTTTGCCCTGCGCACTTGCTATGTGCGCAGGCATCAGGTCTTGTATAAATAGGATAGGTTGACAGAAGTTAAGTACGCAGGCATTATAGCAAATACGCAGATTGTAATCTCAGTGCTTTTCTCTGTAACCTTCAAGTGTTTATATTACAAAGAACGTTTAAAGTGTTTTCTCTTGTCAGTTTACTTTGTTTAGCTAGACTCTCTGCCTAGTCACGGGCATTCCGCACCCGGTCCGACTAGCAGACCCACTTGCATGTGACGATCCACCACACCCGAGGGACCTACAAGTGGTATCAGAGCTTTGCTCCTGATTTCGAGTGTTGTGAGTGAGTTTTGGAGAGTTTCAACCGAGTTTTTACAATCAAAAAAGAAGTATTTTTGTTGATTTTTGTGATAAAATAGGGATAGCTCTTGAGCACTACTTTAGAAGCAAAAATCACTCAAAAACTGATTTTTGTTGTGTATTTGAGTGTTTTGAGCATCAAAGGTTGGTTAGAAACAAGTTTCTTACCCTTTGGCTCATTTGCATTGATCATCAGACAAATTATTACCATCTCCGGCCAGTTTCAGGTGACCAGAAAAGTTTGGTGAAAGTTGCTAAAAAGGTGTTGTGCGTACTTACCATTTCTGGAAAAAAGTACAGTGCGTACTTACTAAATACGCAAGACTTATCTCCTGCGTACTTATAAGTGCGCAAGACTGAACTTGTGCGAACTTAAGTTATATCCTACATACTTACATTTATTCCTGCGTACTTACAAGTACGCAAGAGGAAATCTAAATACGCAAGACCATTTCTCAAGTGCGCAGGGCAAAAGTCAAGTGCGCAACTGTGTCTGATTTTTCTGAAATTTGACTAGGTGTTCACTATGTCGAATCTTCAGAATCTTGGAAACCTGTTAAACTACGATAATGAGATCGGTACACCACAAAAACCGCCAAAGTTGCTGAACGTGAACGATTATTCTAATTGGAAAGCACGTTTTGAGCACTACATTTCGTATACCGACACAAGAGTTCCCACAAGCCCAAGACATTGAACACAAATGACACCCCTCTCCAGCTACTGCATATGGATCTCTTTGGTCCTACGAATGTCATGTCAATGGGTAAAAAGTCCTACTGTCTGGTGATAACTGATGACTTCTCCAGATTCTCATGGGTATTCTTCCTAAGAACAAAAGATGAAACTGCTGAGATTCTCAAATCCTACATTCTTAGGATAGAGAATCAAAGCAATCTGAAGGTAAAGATCATAAGGTGTGATCAGGGAACAGAGTTCAAAAATCACACTTTGAACAGTTTCTATGAGAGCAAGGGCATTGAAAGGCAATACAGTGCTCCAAGAACCCCTCAACAAAATGGGGTTGTTGAAAGAAGAAATAGGACTCTAATTGAATAAGTAAGATCTATGTTGGCTGACTCAAAGCTGCCCCTTACTTTCTGGGCGGAAGCAGTAAGCACAGCTTGTTATGTGCAGAATAGAGTCCTTATTGTTAAGCCTCTCCAGAAAACACCCTATGAACTATGGCTCAAAAGAGTTCCCTACATTGGCTTCCTGAAGCCCTTTGGATGTCCATGTACCATCCTCATCACACATGGAGTTCTTCCTAAATTCGGTGCAAAGTTTGATGAAGGTTACTTTGTGGGCTACTCCTCTCAATCAAAGGCCTACCGAGTGTTCAATTCTAGGACTCGGATTGTGGAAGAATCTGCTAATGTGGAATGCAGGGAACACGTTGTCTGTGAACAAGGCAAAGGTCCTAACTGTCTCTTTGATATAGACTCCTTCACCCAGATATTTGAGCCTCTCATATTCTCAAATATGGAGTCTTCCTCTTCAAAATCAACATCTTCTGCCTCAACCTCCTCTTCTGACTACAGACTGGATTTTCCCAGTCCATACATCAGGATGAAAAGGCCATCCATTGATCCTCCATCAGTGGCAGAAGCTATTGAAGCCAGCACAGGTGAAGCCGATACTTCCAACACCACAAGCAGCAATCTCTCTGACCAAGAAATCTTTAATGAAGCCTCCTCAATCCATGCTGAAGAGGCCTCTGATGCTAATACTGCTGACAATGTGGAACATAATGATCAGAACCTCCAAGCTCCTCTCCTCACAACTGAAGACAATCCTGATCTAAACCAAAGTAATCTTGAAGAGGGAATACGGCTGGATGTGATACCAGCACAGAGAATAAACAAAGAGCATCCTCTGGAAAACATCATTGGTCCAGTCCGCACAGGTATCCAGACAAGAAGTAAGTCTCATGAAGCCAACATTTGTTTGTTCTCTTGCTTTCTATCTCAGGTGGAACCCAAGAAGATTGATGAAGCTCTCAAGCACAACAGCTGGATTGAAGCAATGCAGGAAGAATTACTGCAATTCAAAAGACAAGATGTTTGGAAGCTTGTTGATCTTCCACCTGGTCAAACAGCCATTGGAACAAGATGGGTCTTCAGAAACAAGCAAGATGAAAGGGGCATCGTGGTCAAGAACAAAGCCAGACTGGTAGCTCAAGGTTACACTCAAGAAGAAGGCATTGACTATGATGAAGTCTTTGCTCCTGTTGCCCGTCTGGAAGCCATCAGAATCTTTCTGGCATATGCAGCATCCAAAAACTTTATGGTCTATCAAATGGATGTGAAGAGTGCCTTTTTGTATGGCAAGATTGGTGAAGAGGTCTATGTCAAACAGCCTCCAGGCTTTGTGGATCCTGCACATCCAAATAAGGTCTTAAAACTGGACAAAGCTCTCTATGGCTTACACCAAGCCCCAAGAGCCTGGTATGAAACTTTATCTGGATATCTACTTAGCAACAACTTCAGAAGGGGGGCCATTGATCAGACACTTTTCATCAAAGATGAAGGGGGAGAAATTTTGTTGGTCCAGATTTATGTTGATGACATTATCTTTAGATCTACAAGAAAGAAGCTCTGCAAAGACTTTGAAGTTCTGATGCATTCCAAATTTGAAATGAGTTCAATGGGTGAACTAAATTTCTTTTTAGGACTTCAAGTCAAACAGGTACCAAATGGAATCTTCATAAGTCAATCCAAGTATGTCAAAAGCATCTTGGAGAGGTTCAAAATGGCTGACTGCTCTGCTGCAAGAACTCCTATGCAAGTGCACCATCAATTATCTCCGGATAAAGAAGGACAAGACACTGATCAACATCAGTACCGAGCAATGATAGGGTCTCTCATGTATCTCACTGCCTCAAGACCAGATATCATATTTGCAGTTTGTCTCTGCGCAAGATTTCAAGCAGCTCCAAAAGTGTCTCATCTTCAAGCTGTCAAAATGATCCTTAGATACCTAAAGGCTTGGGCTATGGTATCCAAAGAATGGAAATGTCAATCTCTATGCCTACACTGACAGTGACTATGGGGGTTGTAACTTGGACAAAAAGTCCATATCAGGGGGATGTCAATTTCTTGGAGGAAGGCTCATCTTATGGCAATGCAAAAAGCAAACATGTGTCTCTACTTCAACAGCTGAAGCAGAATACATTGCAGCTTTAAGCTGTTGTGCAAAGGTCATCTGGATCCAAAATCAAATGCTTGACTATGGAATGACCCTCATTCAGACTCCAATTCACATTGACAACATGAGTGTTATCTCTATCACGAATAATCCAGTGCAGCACTCCAAGACTAAGCACATCGACATCAGGTATCACTTTATCAGGGATCAAGCTGAGAAAAAGAGAATTGTCCTATCCAAGGTTCACACAAATGAGCAATATGCTGATTTGTTCACTAAACCTTTTGATGAAGCAAGATTTCGATATCTAGTTGAATCAATTGGCATGATGAACTTTGAATAGGACATGTCTCTAATTTTTATCTTTACTTGTAAATATGTCTATGTTTTTGTTCTTAATAAAAGGTTATAGTCAGCAGCATTTTTTTTTCACTACTGACAGATTTTCTCTTCAGCAGCAAAGCCTTTGCCACTGATCGCTTTAAGTTATCAGCAGGAACAAGTTTCCTGCGGACAGCTTTAAGGCGGTCAGCAGCAACCTTTTTTCTGCGGAATGAATACAACTGTCAGCAGCACCCAAATCTGCTGCTGAAAGACTTCACTATCCGCAGCAACCAAGTTTGCAGCGGATAGCTCACCATCGGCAGCAACCAAGTTTGCTGTTGAAGGGTAAAACAAGTCTACATTAACTTTTACCCGAGGTAAAAACTACTCTCAGTCTTTACCATGACTGCTCGAGTGCTTTACAGCTGTAACAATGAAAAGTGAAACAGGTTGTACTGTACAAGTAAAGTTGCTTTTTCTTCGTCTGCCATTATATCACAATCTCAAACGTTCCCACAACCTCTTCATATTCAATTTCAAACCTATCTTCCATCACTTTCTCTCCCGTCCCCACATCATTCAAAGCCCTAAATAATTAACCACCATTCAAACACCCTTCTCTCTTCCCTCCAAATCCATAACAATGACAGGCGCAGACATAAACAACCCAAACGACAAGTTTTCCCCATATCACAACCTCACTGCATGCCTAATAAAGGGCAAGAAATCCGAAGGGTTCGATGATATGATCGACTTCCTTTGTCGGTCCAAAATCAACCATGCCCTAACAGTCAACCCAACCATCTATACTTCCCACATGGAAGATTTTTGGAGCTCAGCCGTGTATTCTACTGACCAGGGCACTCCCTAAATTAGAGGTACAGTAGACGGCAAGGAGATGATTATCACTGAAGCAAAGCTCCGCCAACACCTCAAGCTTCAAGATGAAGGGGACGCCATCTCTTACCCAAGAGACGTATACATGAGGACCTTTGTATCCATAGGGTACACTGGGAATCAAATGGAGTATACGATAGAGAAGGCACTCATGGGTCCCAAATGGAAGTATCTCTGCCACACTCTTCTCCAATGCATATCCCAGAAGAGGAGTGGCTGGAACCAACTTAGCTCCGGACTTGCGTCGGCAATTCACGGTATGATAACTGGGGCGGGTTTCAATTTTTCCCACCTCATTCTTGAAGGTTTGAGATACAACCTTCAAGAAGGGGTGAAATCACAGTTCTTCATGTACCCAAGATTCTTGCAGGAAGTGTTCAACATTGAGCACCAAGATCTTTCAAAAACTGCAAGAATCTACGTGATGCTGGGACATAAGAACAACATTTTTCAAAGCATGAGAACAGTTTCATCAAAGTTCTCAGGGGCCGATGTTCCATTGTTATCTACAATGTTGAACACGTAAATTGCCCAGGGTGACAGTTCAGCAAACCCATCTGATACTGATCCCACACCCTCCACCTCACTGCCACAAACTCAAACTGCTGCTTCCCTTGATCGAACCCTTGTGCATTCTACTGAGGATGTACAGGCACATACTTTACTCACCCACAGTTTGATTGCTTAACCGGAACACAGGGCCCCGGTTGCAGCCAAGTATACAAGGAAGAGGGGCAAGAGAACTCCTTCTTCTCTTGCCTCCAAGGCCCAAACCCAAGCCAACATCCCTCACACAGAATCACAACATTCTAGTGAGAATATCATAAGGGAAAGCCACACTGTTAGGGAGACTCCTTCAGAAGTCTCTCTATTAGGATTAGGATCACTTCCCGGATCCATAGAACAGCCCTTTGAGCCATTCCTATCTTCTTTGGACTTAAGTGTTGAGGAACCTGACCAAAGTGATGTACCTTCTCCAACTACCACTATCAAGGAGGTACTGATTGGTCTTGCTTCCGAAACACCCAACCCAAGTTCTTCACCCTTGAAGGTCCACTCTAGGAGTACTGAAAGAGTGGATGTGGAAGAGGCTGTCACTACTGCTGGTCCATCAAATGACCAGGAGGACAGTGACAACATCTTTAAGACCTCAACCACGGCAACTCATGGTGAGGGTGTTTCCTTGGAAACTCCCCTCACTGAGAGGAATCCCAGGCGCCAAGAAACCACGGGTGATGGGGATGCTGAGGCTAGGCCTGAGGCCCCATCTGGGTCCAAGGATTCCACAACTGTGGATGAGGATAGACTGAAACTTCATAACTTGGAATTGACGGCCAGGGTGGCTATGCTAGAGGCTGAAGTGTCCAATCTAAGACACCAAGTCTCTATGCATGAAGCCCATCAATGCCCAACTTTAGCCACTCCCTCTCTTGTATCAGTAGGCACCCAAACTGATGCTTACCTGTCTACTGATGCAACCAAAAAGGGGGAGATGGTCTCTATGGAAGAAGATACAGACAGTCTTGACGACTGGATTCAAGAGCAGGTTGTACTTCAAAGCTCACTATTCAAGCCGGCTTTTTTACAAATTCATGACTTGCCAGTCTCAGATAGCGAAGAAGAAGGGACATCTGAAGACTGGAAGTTGGTCGTCAGGGCTGTTGATGAAATGCTGAATGATGCTAAAGACACAGAACAAACAAATACATCATTCAGCATCCTTCCTAAAGCAGCAGCCATCATTGGTCAATCCTCTACCCCCCAACTATTAAGATCATCAAAGAAGCTAGAATTTGACTCCATTCTAGCTTGGGGGTATGACGGATCAGCTGAGAGGTTTTGGATTGGATGGGAGTTCAGTGGAGTAGAAGAGCTGAACTGGAACTCTCTCAATGCCCTCCAAGTCCTACAGCTACACTTATCAAACTGCATCAACAACTCAGCAGATCTCTCAGCAGAACTTGCCATTGGCAGGTTCCATGACTTGATGAAGGATAATCTACCCCACTTTGAAAGACTAATTCAAAAAGCAAATCGGGTAGCTTATCCTGAATCCTTGATGGCCGCAGAAAGGATACTGACTCCTAGCAATCTTGAAATAACAAGGAGCATTCTTCTCACTGAAGAAGAAGTTCTGGGCCTTCGAAGATTCCTGTATGCCTTCCTGGTCAAGGACTTGGACGTGCTAGGTTGGGTGAGCACTAAGTCCCTTGACCACATTCTTCTTCTCAGCAACGGCTCCTCTCTCGTCATCAACACCAGGAACATCCTTCAGTTGCCCTCAGACTTCCTATTCAAGATTTTTCAGCTCAGAGCCAACATCTGCAATATTAACTCATTGGAGAGCCAGGCAATGATGGTCACCATCAAAGCCCATCTTGAAGAAAAAGGTCTGATTTCTCAGGAAGAGTCTGTGTCAACTTCTGATGCTGACTCCAACTCAGATACTCCACAAGTTCAAGCCACATCTGTAGCATCTGGCACAAGATCTTCACTTAGGGATCAACTGAGGGAAATAGAAGGTCCTGAGTATCAACTTGATGAAGATAGTAACCGTCCCTCGTCAATTCCTCAACTTGCCAATGAAGCCGAGGCAGAGATCCCAACAGCACAACAATCAGCTGTTGCTCTGATCAGTGAAGCCAGAGCAGAGGCATCCAATGTAAATAAAGGGAAGGGCATTATGACAGAAGAGGATGAAGAGAGGTTGCGAAAAGAAAAGAAGGAGAAAGAAGAGAAAAGAAGAAGAAGAGAAGAAGAGGAGATGGCTGACATGAAAAAAGCTCAAGAAAGAAAAACAGCCATTCTCCTAAGAGAACAAACCATCCAGCTGTATGCTAAACAGCTGGATGAACTGAAAAGACAGATTCCTGCAGTTGACCGGATTGAAGAAGATGCAGCTCTTGCTCTTCAACTGCAGGAACAATTCAATAGAGAAGAGGAAGACTTGGAGAAGAAGAAGAAAGAAGAAGCTAAGTTCAGAATAACCGATTCTGAACTAGCAAAAGAATTAAGGGAGGAGTGGACTGAAGCTCTGATCTCTCAAGGTGAGGATGCAGACTACCTTGAGAAACTTTCAAACAAAGAGATTTACAGAGCCTTCATGGGTCAGCAGGGTCAATTGGCTAGCAAGAAAAAGGCTGAAGAAGAAGAAAAAGCCAAGCTACAGTCCAAGAAGACCATTGCACTGAATAAAAGAACCCATGAAGAAAGGAAGGTCATGATTGACTTCCTTAAGGCTAGAGGAGATAGTGGAAAGAGGCTAGGTCCCATGAATTTCATGAACCTGCAAGCCCTCTACTTCAAAGTTAAAAAGGATGAGGAAGAAAGACTAGGGAAGAAGGACTCCAAGAAAAGGGTACTTATCAAAGAAGAAGAAAAACCAAAGACAAAGAAACCCAAGCCTTCTCCCTCACCTACCTCTTCCTTAGTCCATCATCCTTCCACTCTCCTCCCCAAACCTTCCACTCCTCCACCCAATAAGTCCAAATCATCCCACCCCGCTCTCACTCATCAACAGCCTCCCTTGAAGAAATCCAAATCCTCATCTGAACCTGAAGACTCAAGAAACATAGTTGAATGGGCCTACAATCCACTGGATCAAAGGTTTGAGATCTTCAGGGGGAGAACTGAAAGAAGAAGATCTACATACAGGTCTGTTGATGAGGTTCTGCAACTACCAGATTCAGAGCTAAGAAGAATTTTGGAGCTGGGTGAAGCTCATGAGCCTGCAAATGAGAGAGGGAAACATCTTATGCTAGCAATCAGACATTACTTCAACCCTAGAAAAGATGTGGTCATGGATATCAAACCACTCAAGTCCCACTCTCCATTTGTATCTTGGCCCTACAATGCTGATTTGGATGAGTTCACTCTAATTGATGTAAAGAAGCAGCAGATGAGATGTTCAAGCAAATCAATCTACAAAATGCCACACAAAGACATCAAGACTCTGTCTGAACTTCCACTGAACAATCCCAGCAAAGATCCAAGAGCCTATGAGGTTGAAAGGATAGTCAGCCACATGCAAAAGCTTCAGCAGCAAAGTGATTAGAAGAATTTTGGTTGCATCAGTCTAGGGGGAGTTTGTAGAACCAAAGACTGATTGCTACCAAATTATTCTAAGTACAAATGCTGCTGATAGGCTTATCAGCAGCATTCAACACATGTTGCTGCTGATAGGCTTATCAGCAGCATTCAACACTTGTTGCTGCTGATAGGCTTATCAGCAGCATTCAACACTTGTTGCTGCTGATAGGTTTATCAGCAGCGTTAAACACAAGTTGCTGCTGATAGGCTTATCAACAGCATTATTCTCATCTCTGCTGCTGATAGCTTTATTCTCTGAAGATCAAACGTTGCAGCTGACTATCCATGCAAAGCGCCTCTGACACCTTTCTGCAAAAGCAACTGCCACACTCCAAGCAGAAGGAACCTCACTGGTGCAACCAATAAAGGACAATGACGCGCTTCTCCAAGCATGCAAACAATGATGCCTAAGAAGACGTTTCAGTAAAGTTAACTAGATTAGCCTTTGCGTGTAATTTAGATTAATAAACAAGATCAACGGCTTGTGTTAGATCTGATCCTTAGAATCAAGGGTCTGTCTTGATTCTAAGTTACTATATATATATCTTGTAAACACTTCAAACAAGTGAGCTTGACGTGCCTTGATAGTGCTTCTTGATAGTGTTTTACTTGTAAACTTGTAATCTCAGAAGTCTAATACAACAGTGCATTTATCAGTATTCTTGCTGTTTACTTGTTTACTTTGTTGGTTGCTATTGTTTCCGCCAATATCAACTAAAACAGAATCACCTTGTAATCTTACGATCCTACAGTCTTGGGTCGTTCAACTTTCTCAAAATAATCAACCTCGATCAATTCACAGTCGTGACTGTAAAAATGGGTTACACTTTAGAAGACTTGGGATCATAAGATTGAGAACTTTTAAATTTCTTGTTCCAGGACCTCTTCTTTTTCTTTACTGTAACAGTAGGCTTGCATTCAACAACAGCAGGTGAAGTAGTAGAAGTTTCACTTGATTGAATTCCAGTCAGCTGTTCCAGCTTTCTCAATCTCTTGTTCCTTCTTCTCCTCTGTGGTTTGGAGAGTTTCACCACAGGTTTCTCACCAGTTGGTGCATTACCAAATGTAGAGGCACAGGGTTTAGCTGATAGCTTTTCCCTTTTTGGAACCGATGGTTTAGCCTCATATGTGATCTTTGGCTTCACCATAGGTTTCACTAGTGGTTTCACCACATTTGATTTAGGACTCTTGGGCTGTGTCACTGGTGGTGACTTGGGGACAATAGTTGGTTGTGAACCAATTGGCCGTTTCCCTTGATTTTTATTAGGGCAGTTCACCAAGATATAACCGACCATACCATAGTGAAAACATATTCTCTTCTCTTTGTAAATCCTCCTGTAAGGCTCATTAGATCTGAAATTAGATGACTCGGCATGATGATCAGGAGGAGTTGTTTGATGAACGGTAGCATTTGTTTGACCCGATGGTGATTCAGTTTTGGGATTATAATGTTTTTGCAAATTTTCTTGATAACCAAGCCCATAATGAGCTGCAAAGGCTTCTTTCTTAACTTGATTAATATTTTTATAACCCCCATAAAACATAACTTTCAATTTTTCATTTGTTTCAACATTATCGGGTTCATTTAAAATGCAATTATCACGATCAGTGATAATGTTTTTCTTAACTTGGTGTTCACCAATCAACTGCTCTGAGACTACACCATCAGGGCAGGTGTTCTCAGAGCCTTCATTAGTAAAGAACTCTTCGTCAGAGGCAGAGTCAGCCATACTTGAGGAATCATCCTTGTTAGATGAATCATCCTGACTAGAGGACTTATCAAGACACGACAAATCAATATCAATTAAGCCGTTGACAAATTTCCGGCTTACTGGTGGAGGAATGGCATTAGTACCCAACCCTAATCCACTCACTTGTCTTACTACTGATTCATAGTGTTCCACCACAAAACGAGAATTTTTCAACTTCTGAATTTGCCATTCAACTGCAAGATCTCATTTTGCAGCTTGGTGATTTCAGTATTTCTCTTTTCCAACCCCTTGTACGCAACATCCAAATGAAACTGTTGATCACTGATTTTAAGTGAAAATCACGACTTTCTTTCTTTAAAGTTTCAATTGAATCTTTGTAACGTTTTTCGTTTTCTTTGTAGCTTAAAGCTGCAATACGAAGGGGCTCGACCTTGTCTTGAAGCTTAGAAATTTCATCTTTCAAGCTTAGACATTTAGAACAATAAATGACAGCAAAAGAATTAGAATCTACCTCAGCTGACGAACATGATGCCTCTCCAATAGCCATGAGGGCAAATGCAGTTGTAGACTCCCTTTGGTCAGCCACAGACGCTTCCCTTTCTTCTGCTTCCATCATCTTAACGATCTCAGCCATGAGACCAACTTGTGTTTGAGCAATAAGAGCATCCTCCAAATGAACAGCCCATTCAAAGCTTTCGTCCTGTTAAGCTACCAAAGCATTGCACGTTCCACCTTGACTTTGATTGCGGTTGTTAGAAGTGTTGTACCCTTGACTGTTTCCTTGGCTTGGTCTGGTGAAACCTGAAGCTGGTGCTTTGTCCTTTTGACATTCTTGAGCAAAGTGTCCAAAGTTCTGACACTTGTAGCACTTGGCTTTGGATTTATCAAAACCAACCTTGGCATTTGAATGCCCACCAATGAACTTCCTACCGGTTCTATTCAAGAAATGTTTGGCTCTTCTCAAGATCATGGCCATATTCCACTGAATATCCATGTCCTCCATGTCAACTGGATCCACCTGATTAAAACCTTGTTCAATGGTTTCAGGATCCGTTAGCTTGCCACCAATGAAGTTCTCGTAGGCAAGCATACATGATGATAACAAAGCCACATGATCTTCAGCTATCTTGGCTATAGCAGTCTGGTTAGCTGAAGATGTCGAAGGAGGATTTCTTGAGGAATTTTGGTGGTGAGAGCCAGATCCAGATGCAACAAAGTATGCATGATAACCACAACCGTTTGAGTTTTCTTCTTCATGAGAGTTCCCTGATAATAGGGCAATTCCTGAATGTTGAAGCACTTTCCTGTGACAAACACTCAGGATAGATAGAGTCTTAGTCTTAGGTTGTTTTGTCTTGTTTGTAATTGTCTTTGTATGTAAGAGTCTTTATGTATTAGTTTATCGAGTTGTATTTACTTTTACATATTGAATGTTGCAAAATTCTTCAAGTGTTTTGCGCACTTATAAGTGCGCAAGAGAAAGCTCCTACGTACTTAGCAAGTACGCAAGAACAACTCTTCGTACTTGCTAAGTACGCAAGAGCATTTTGCCCTGCGCACTTGCTATGTGTGCAGGCATCAGGTCTTGTATAAATAGGATAGGTTGACAGAAGTTAAGTATGCAGGCATTATAGCAAATACGCAGATTGTAATCTCAGTGCTTTTCTCTCTAACCTTCAAGTGTTTATATTACAAAGAACGTTTAAAATGTTTTCTCTTGTCAGTTTACTTTGTTTAGCTAGACTCTCTGCCTAGTCACGGGCATTCCGCACCCGGTCCGACTAGCAGACCCACTTGCATGTGACAATCCACCACACCCGAGGGACCTACAAGTGGTATCAGAGCTTTGCTCCTGATTTCGAGTGTTGTGAGTGAGTTTTGGAGAGTTTCTACCGAGTTTTTACAAGCAAAAAAGAAGTATTTTTGTTGATTTTTGTGATAAAATAGGGATAGCTCTTGAGCACTACTTTAGAAGCAAAAATCACTCAAAAACTGATTTTTGTTGTGTATTTGAGTGTTTTGAGCATCAAAGGTTGGTTAGAAACAAGTTTCTGACCCTTTAGCTCATTCGCATTGATTATCAGACAAATTATTACCATCTCCGGCCAGTTTCAGGTGACCAGAAAAGTTTGGTGAAAGTTGCTGAAAAGGTGTTGTGCGTACTTACCATTTCTGGAAAAAAGTACAGTTTTGTGCGTACTTACTAAATACGCAAGACTTATCTCCTGCGTACTTATAAATACGCAAGACTGAACTTGTGCGAACTTAAGTTATATCCTGCGTACTTACATTTATTCCTGCGTACTTACAAGTACGCAAGAGGAAATCTAAATACGCAAGACCATTTCTCAAGTGCGCAGGGCAAAAGTCAAGTGCGCAACTGTGTCTGATTTTTCTGAAATTTGACTAGGTGTTCACTATGTCGAATCTTCAGAATCTTGGAAACCTGTAAACTACGATAATGAGATCGGTACACCACAGAAACCGCCAAAGTTGCTGAACGTGAACGATTATTCTAATTGGAAAGCACGTTTTGAGCACTACATTTCGTATACCGACTCATCGCTATGGATACCAATCCTTGAGGGATATAAGCATCCCACGCACATCTATCTTGATGAAACCATGCCCAAACCTATCTCTATGCTTTATGATGAAGAAAAGAAAGCTTATGATCGAGAAAAGAAGGCACTTGGTTCGATCACTATGGCATTAACTCGGGAATTGTTCCACAGTTTCCGAGGTTATGACAATTCCAAGGATCTTTGGAAAGCTTTACAGAAAAGATTCCAAGGAAATAGTGACATCAAGAAGAGTAAGAGGGATCTTCTCATGAAGCAGTATGAGTGCTTCAGATTTTAAGAGAACGAATCTTTAGATGACCTCATATCTAGATTCTATCATTTACAGACTGAGTTGAAGGCTTTTGAACTTAGGTATCCAGATGAAGAGATGGTGGAAACATTTTTGGATGCTTTACCACCCAAATTTGAGATGTACACAACCCTGATGAGGGAAAATCCTAAATTCTACGAGTTGACATTAGAGGAGGCAATAGGAAAGGTTCAAGCTCATGACATGAACCTAAGAAGAAAGGAGAGCTCAGGAAGACCCCAGATACAAGACCTTTCTATGTATCATGGGACGACTTCTACATCCAAGTCATCGGGATCTAGAATTGCCCTCTTCACTGGAAATCCTACTAAAGAAGACCACTCAACTGGGTGTGGTGGTCATGCATGCTATGCTTCAGGATCAGGGTTGGGATCTCATCATCAAAATACCTCAAGAAACCCTCCTGCTACGTCTTCAGCTAACCAATCAGCTATAGTCAGAATAGCTGAAGATCATGTAGCACTATTCTCATCTTGTATGTGTAGGTCCAGGTAACTCAACTACTGATCGGACTCGTAATATGACGTTGCTATAACACGAAGTGTGGAATCCTTCATGTTAACATTTGTATACTAACCGACAATTGAAACAACACGCGTAAATAAACTTCTCGTTATATTCCAAATTTCATAGAGTTTACAAGATAATCGCTTCTGCTCTGTTCTGCTATATTCTGCTTTCACTAGAAACAAACTGTAAACTTTATATTTATAAACACAAGTTCTGATATAAGCGAACTTATTTAGTTCGCCTCTAATAGCTTAAGCGAACTTAACAAGTTCGTCTCAGTTAGACTTAAGCGAACTTATTATAAGTTCGCCTCTGATAGACCAGGCGAACTTAACAAGTTCGCCTCTAGGCTCACTTGTAAAACACTTAGTAACTTTAGACATTTACATAACAAAAACATAAAGACATAAAATCTAACTATTACAAGCTTTTGTCATTACAATCTATGTCCTAACAGACTCCCCCTTGACAATAGCTTGATCTTCTGTCTTCAGTCTTTATCTTGAACTCTTCCAGTTATCCGGTAGTCTGCTGCCAGCATGCACTCCATATCTTCTGCATATCTCCAAAACTCTTTTGTACTGTAGACCTTGTTCTCTCCATTCATCAGTGTACATGATCTCATTCTTTCTCAGTGTCCTTTGATCTTTCTTTGAAAAATTAATAAGATTCATTGCGTCATAGAAACACACAATGACCTTATTATCTTTATCTTCAATCCTTGCTTCACCAGTATTAACATCAACATACCACCATTTCATATTCCCAAGAAAGTCTTGAGGAATATTCTTTAATGGTATCTTGTGAATAGCACGCACTGGTCTATACTTGTATCTCCAGGTTACTTTCCCAGTCTTTGGATCTGTGTTCTTTACTCTCTTTCCTTTATGTGGTTTCAGCCGTTCATACTTACCCGAACTACCTTCTTTCTTTATCAGGTTTGCAATCACATCAGCCAAACCATTCTTTGATCTATTTATGAGTGGCTTTGAAGCTAGACCATTTATTTCACACCTTGGCAAGGTATTGAAATATTTGATCCTCAGCTTTAAGTATTGAACACTGTCCGATCGTTTAATAGCAAATAATTTTGATTCATCATCATAGAACCAACTTATTATCCTTCCTACACACTGCTCTTTATTCACATATTTCTCTTTCTGAGCAGGTTGTGCTGGAGACTTGGGTAGCACCTTCATCCAACTGTTTACAACTTCTCGCCACTGTTCTCTTGTCATTCCTGTATCTCTATACATCACAGGTTCTTCATTAACCTTTGGAGACTCAGTGTGAGTAGTTTTAGTTTCAGTCTCTTTATTGAATTGAAGATTCTCATCATCAGTATCCATCTTTGAGTCAGCTGTATCATCAGGCAGTGTGACGTCTTCAACGGAGTCCATAGAATCTGTTACTCCTTCATAAGTGAATTCAGGAATAACATCATCCTGGATGAAGTTATAAGGCACTTTAAGACCATCACAGCCTTCATAAGTAACACTATCTTTTTCTTTCTCTATTTCAATCTCTACTATTTCTCCTTCTTCTATCTCAGTATCTGACATATCATCTTCCATGTCATTGAATAAATCGTCAATGTCATCAAGACATTCAATCTTTTCAGCATCCTCTTCTTCTGAATCTTGAAAGAATTCTAATAACAGAATTTCTTCGTCATTAGTACCAGTAGTGTCTTTCTCTTTGTTTCCTTTAAGTGATTGTGATGTCGACTCCCCCTGAACCTTTGATATAGGATTAGCGTCAGTGTATTGACGATCACCCTCAATATTTCCAGCAGGATCATTGTCTTCATCATCACGTCTTTGAATTGACTCTGTGTGACAAGTATCAGGTATCCTCAACTCACCGTCTCTCTTCTCTGTTTCACAGACTCTGTTCTGTATTTATAAACTACTGTTCTACACCAGGCGAACTTAACAAGTTCGCCTAAAAGATGTAAGTTCGCCTCTTATAGGCTAAGCGAACTTAATAAGTTCGCCTCTGATAGACTAAGCGAACTTATTAAGTTCGCCTCTGATAAACCAGGCGAACTTATTAAGTTCGCCTCTAATAGGCTAAGCGAACTTATTAAGTTCGCCTCTGATAGACTAAGCGAACTTATTAAGTTCGCCTCTGATAGGCTAGGCGAACTTACATGTTCGCCTCTAGCAGAACTTACACAGAATTTATCAGCAGTTACAAAACATGTTCTAACAGACTCCCCTTTAACTGTTGCTAACAATTCTATCAAATACAAGTCAAAGACTCTAAGACTAAGACAAAATATCTTCAAGCTCGTTGTCACCAGAATATGCTCCAACAGACTCCCCCTTGACAACAGCTTTAGAAGATTGTCATCCGTCTTCATATATCATCAAACAAGTTGTAGTCTTCGTCTTGTTCATCTGCACACTTTCTCTTTCTATCTAGAAGAAAACTTGGGAGAAGGACCCCTTGTCAACTTCTATCTGCAATATTCAGTTTATGAAAAGGAGAACAACCAAGAATAACCAACAATTAAGATTTCCATGGAAGCTGGAAAAATAAAATCTTTTTGGTTTTTTCAAACATAAGAAACATAAAATCTTTTTGGTTTTTCTCTATATAAACTGAAATGTAAAATACAAAATCACATATTTTTGGTCGAACGATTTTGTTCGTGGAAAGATAGACTCGACCTTATTCATAAAGAAATCAGGGGGAGATTACCTATTGGTGCAGATTTATGTGGATGATATTATTTTTGGCTCGACAAATGAAGGGTTGTGCAAAGACTTTGAGGGGGTTATGAAGTCGAAATTTGAAATGTCTGTTATGGGAGAGTTATCGTTTTTCTTAGGTTTACAAGTAAATCAAAAGGAAGATGGTTTCTTTATTCATCAGTCCAAGTATGTCAAAGACATCTTGAGCCGGTTCAAGATGGAGGACTGTACCCCATATGATACTCCAATTCCGGTCAATCATAAGTTGCATTCTGACCCGGAAGGAAAAGATGTGGATTGTCGACTTTACAGAGCTATGATTGGATCCCTCATGTACTTAACCGCTTCAAGGCCGGATATAATGTTCGCCGTGTGTATCTGTTCCAGATTTCAGGCAAAGCCAAAAGAATCTCACTTAATTGTTGTGAAAAGAATCTTTCGGTATTTAAAAGGAAAACAACGTTTAGGGCTATGGTATCCTCATGGTTCTAACTTTGATTTCAATGCTTATACTGATTCTGATTTTGGTGGTTGTTGTCTGGACAGGAAATCTACAACAGGTGATTGCCAGTTCTTAGGTAATCGACTTGTATCCTGGCAATGCAAAAAGCAAACCACAGTCTCAATTTCAACATGCGAAGCAGAATACATCGCTGTTGCAAGTTGTTGTTCACAGATCATGTGGATACAACAGCAATTGAGAGATTACGGTTTGAATTTCACAGGAACCCCTATGCTTATTGATAACAATGCTACTATGTCCATAACGAATAATCCTGTTAAACATAGTAAAACTAAGCACATCGAAATTCGATATCATTTTATACGTGATTGTGCAGAGAAAAGGTTGATTGAGCTGGTCAAGGTACACACTGAAGATAATTTTTCTGATTTGTTTACCAAGGCATTTGATCGTACCAGGTTTGAATTCCTAATTAAAATGATTGGTATGATCAATCCCGAATAAAAGTTTTTCAAAATCAGAATTTCATGGAAAAAAAATTTTAAGTTCTTTTATTGCTTTATTACATTTCTGCATTTACATTTTCAGTAAAAAAAAAAATTAAAACAAATTTAAAAATATAAAATTTGACATCATTTGAGGTTAGAGAAGAAATGATAGTACATCAGTGATTAGTTCATTTCACACGACCTTAGTAGACCTTGATATATAATTGATTAAAATAAGTTGATCTGATCTAAATTTCAAAGTCTGCATAAATAAGAAATGATAGTGTTGTGAATGCTCTATTCTTGATAATTGTTTTAAAATTTGTGTATAAAATTTGAAACTTGAATTGTCAATAGGCTAAAAGCGTTTTGAAACTAATAGTAGTGTGAAAATTAAATAGGATATGATTACATCTGTGATTTAAATCCATTATATGCCTGGGTGTGTGTGTAAAAGATCATTATCAGATAAAGAATATTAGCTTTTAATAAAGATTTTCTTATGAGATCAGTTTCGGGTTATGTCCTTGGCACTATTCATTCGATTTGCTTCAGTGCCCATGTCCCGAAAAGCATGCAATTTGAAGTATAATCAAGATATGTACTTAACAACTTCTGTCAAACATATACTATCCCTTGGATCATATTGATAAATCATCTTTACTGATTCCATTGAATTCATAACTGATTCCATTGAATTCATAATCCAGATAACAGTTGGATCCACGTACCTGAATCCTATGATTCCACAAATATAAGCCAAAACATTGAATCATTCGATTCTGGATCTCATTGATTCCTATACAATCCAATTTGGATTCTGCTATTCATGTGCTAAGTGATGTCTCCTCATTCTGAAAATTCGGATAATCTTTAGTAAAATCTTATATGTCTTGAAGATAGTGCATTTACTTTCTGTTTGGCATATATGTGGGGTACACGTTGTTTTTCATCTAATTGGTACTAAATCACATGAATTTGGAGAATAAACGCTTATAGTTTCAAATAATATAATATTGACAAATTTAAGAATTCATGCTTTATATTTCAAATTCGGTATAAATAAAAGAGCATTTTATAACCTGATCTTATTTACTTTGAAATTTATCGTGTATCATTTCAAACATTATTCAAATTGAATGAGTTTCAAAATGAAAAGGATGCAAAATGCACAAAACTGAGTTGAATGGTCTTATACTATAGGTTACCTATGTTATTGCTAAAATGTGTGATGAATTAATTGAATACTAATATGATCTTCTTGCTCATGATGTTAATCCAAAAAAAATATGTGTTTCTGTATGTACAGATAAAATCCAAAAATATGTGATTTCAGTTTATTCAGATAAAATTCAAAAAGATTTTGTTTTTTATTTTCCATGAAAATTCTAAACTTTTATTAAAATTGTTCGGGATTGGATCGAATATGTGTTGCTGACGGAAGTTCAAGATTTGACAGGATGAAGTTGGTAAACTTTTTGTTCAAGGCAAAAAGGTTGAAAAGCAATTAAGTTCGCCTGTGTACAGTGAAGCAAACTTAATAAGTTCACTTAAAACAATGAAGCGAACTTAATTTGCTGTCTGGGGTGAAGCGAACTTATCTTGTTCGCTGAAGGCTTGTTAAGTGAACTTAACAAGTTCGCCTAATCAAGCGAACTTAATCTAAATAAGGGTTTAATCAGGCGAACTTGTCATTTTCATCGTCTTCCTCAGATTAGGCGAACTTGACCAAAATTTTCAAAAAATTTAAACTGTGTTGTGGGAGTTGTTTGCTGGTTGTATCTTATTCCAAATTAGATTGCGAATCTAACAAAGGTATTTTCATCGATTTTCATTCGCTAAATTGAGAGTATTTGGTACTTTTTCTCTCGGTTTTTACGTCGACTGTTTCAACGACAGATTTTGACCTAATTTAGACCAGACTTGTAAAATTGATCATACTATTTGGTTATAAATTGTTATTCGACTGTTATTCAATGGTTATTCCATGATTTTATCTTGATTCAGTGAATTTTGGTTTGTCTGTGTTTGAATTTGAAACGTCACAGTTCAGGCGAACTTGTTCCAAGCGAACTTGTCAGGCGAACTTAATAAGTTCGCCTCTTGCACTACTAAGCGAACTTATTAAGTTCGCCTAGGGGTCTCTGATACCACTTGTAGGTCCAGGTAACTCAACTACTGATCGGACTCGTAATATGACGTTGCTATAACACGAAGTGCGGAATCCTTCATGTTAACATTTGTATACTAACCGACAATTGAAACAACACGCGTAAATAAACTTCTCGTTATATTCCAAATTTCATAGAGTTTACAAGATAATCGCTTCTGCTCTGTTCTGCTATATTCTGCTATCACTAGAAACAAACTGTAAACTCTATATTTATAAACACAAGTTCTGCTATAAGCGAACTTATTTAGTTCGCCTCTAATAGCTTAAGCGAACATAACAAGTTCGCCTCAGTTAGACCTAAGCGAACTTATTAAGTTCGCCTCTGATAGACCAGGCGAACTTAACAAGTTCGCATCTAGGCTCACTTGTAAAACACTTAGTAACTTTAGACATTTACATAACAAAAACATAAAGACATAAAATCTAACTATTACAAGCTTTTGTCATTACAATCTATGTCCTAACAGTATGCTTGCGTATGAGAATTTTATAGGTGGCAAGCTTACTGATCCAGAGACGATTGAAGAAGATTTTAATCAAGTGGATCCTGATGACATGGAGGACAGGGATATTCAATGGAATATGGTCATGCTATTGAGGAGAGCTAGGCGTTTCCTGAACAGAACAGGAAGAAAGTTTATTGGCGGGCATCCTAATGCCAAGGTCGGGTTTGAAAAATCTAAGGTCAAATGCTACAAGTGTCTGAACTATGGACACTTTGCTCGTGAGTGTCAGAAAGACAGAGCACCAGCCTTTGGTTTTACCCGACCAGCCAAGGAAACAGCCATGGCCACAACAACTCAAACCACCACAATCAAAGCCAAGGTGGAACGTCCAATGCACTGGTAGCCCAACAGGACGAAAGCTTTGATTGGGGTGTTCATCTTGAGGATGCCATCATCGCACAAACCCAGGTTGGTCTCATGGCTGAGATCATGGAGATGATGGAAGCAGAGAAAAGGGAAGCTTCTATGGCTGACCTAGAAGAGTCTACTACTGCTGCTACAGAGGAAGAAAAGGAAGCTCCTGTAGCAGAGAAAGAGGAATCGACTACTGCTGTTGCTCTCATGGCCATTGGAGAAGCAACAAGTTCATCTTCTGAGGTAGACTCTAGCCCTTTTTCTGTTATTTCATGTTCTAAATGTCTAGGGCTAAAACTTGAAAATTCTGGGCTCCAAGACAAAATCGAACCCCTAAGTATGGCAGCTCTAAACTATAAAGAAAACGAAAAACGTTTTAAAGATTCTATTGAAACGTTGAAAAAAGAAAAATGTGAATATTCTCTAAAAATAAGCGATCAACAGCTTCATTTAGACGTTGCATACAGGGGTTTAGAAAAACGGAACAATGAAATCAACAAACTGTAAAATGAGATCTTGCAGTTAAAATGCACTAATGAGAAGTTGAAAAACTCTCGCTTTGTGGTGGAACACTACGAATCTGTAGTGAGACAAATGAATGGGTTAGGGCTGTGTACTAATGCCATTCCTCCACCAGTGAGCGGGAAGTTTGTCAATAGCTTAATAGACATTGATCTCACTTGTCTAGATGAGTCCAATGATAAGGATGATTCCCCTAAAAAGGATGAATCCTCAAGTAAGGCTAACTCCACATCTAGTGAGGAGTTTGTTACTACTTCTGAAGATGGGTCGGTTAACACTTACCCTGAAGGAGCAGTATCTGAGGAGTTGTTCACTGAACAAAAGGTAAAGAAAAACGTTATCAGTAATGGTGATAATTGCATTTTCACTGAACCTGATATCATTGAAACTAATGATAATCTAAAGGTAATGCTTTATGGGGGTTATAAAAGTCTTAACCATGCAAAGAAAGAAGCTTTTTCAGCTCATTATGGGCTTGAGTATAATGAAAATTTGGAAAAATACTATTCCCCCAAAAACCAAACTATAAAGGTTCAGACTACTGTTCATAAACCAACTCCTCCTACTCATAATGCTGAGTTATCTAAGGCCAGATCTAATGAGTTTTACAAGAGAACTTATGTAGACAAGAGGAACTGTTTTCACTGTGGCTTGGTTGGTCACATTTTTGTGAACTGTCCTTCTAAGAACCAAGGGAAACGGAATGTTGTTCCACAACCAGCTGTTATCCACAGGTCGCCATCGGTGAAAGCTCCCAAAAATCCAAAACAAAATATGGTGAAACCACCATTCAAACCGATGGTAAAGCCTAAGATAAAGTCTGAAACTAAACCATCTGTTACAAGAAAGGTAACGCAACATGTTGTACCATGTGTATCTACATCTGGTAGTACACGTACTGGTGAGAAACCTGTGGCGAAACTACAGAGAAGAAGAAGAAGAAACAAGAGGTTCAGAATGCTGGAACAGCTGACTTCAGTTCAATCAGGTGAAGCTTCCACAAGTTCACCTGCTGTTGCTGAACCCAAGTCTCCTGTTCCAGTTAAGAAATAGAAGAGATCCTGGACTGCCAAATCCAAAACTTCTCAATCTCCTGGTTCTAATTCTTCTAAAGATTCATCAATTTTGAACAGTCATCATTACTATGAGTTAAAGGAAGTAGTTTATTTTGAAAAGGATGGACGACCCAAGACCACAATGGCTTGGGTCTCCAAATCTAACTAATTCTTTTGTTACTCGTGCAGGGACGTTCGAAGGGTACTATCTCTAACCGCTGGTATGTAGATAGTGGATGCTCCCGACACATGACAGGAAACATGGCCCTGCTTCAAGATGTTAAACCAATCAGAGGCGGCTATGTGGCCTTTGCCGGAGAAATAGGCGGCAGCATCACGTGTCAAGGCGTGGTTTCGAACGGTTGTGTCAGCTTTGACAATGTCAACTTCTACGAGCAGCTGAAGCAAGGGAAATGTCCTTCTAAGAACCAAGGGAAATGGCCTGTTGTTTTACAACCAGTTGTTATCCCTAAGTCACCATCAGTGAAACCTCCCAAACATCCAAAATAAAATGTGGTGAAACCAGTAGTCAAACCGATGGTAAAGCCTAAGATCAAATCTGAAGCTAAACCATCTGTTTCAAGAAAGGTAACGCAACCTGTTGTACCTTGTGTATCTACCTCTGGTAGTACACATACTGGTGAGAAACCTGTGGCGAGACTTTCTAAACCACAGAGAAGGAGAAGGAACAAGAGGTTGAGAAAGCTAGAACAGCTGACTTCAGTTCAATCAGGTGAAGCTTCCACAAGTTCACCTGCTGTTGTTGAACCAAAGTCTCCTGTTCCGGTTAAGAAACAGAAGAGATCCTGGACTGCCAAATCCAAAACTTCTCAATCTCCTAGTCCTAATTCTTTAAAAGATTCATCCATTTTGAACAGTCATCACGACTGTGAGTTAAAGGAAGTAGTTTATTTTGAAAAGGATGGACGACCCAACACCACAATGGCTTGGGTCTCCAAATCTAACTAATTCTTTTGTTACTCGTGCAGGGACGTCCGAAGGGTACTATCTCTAACAGCTGGTATGTATATAGTGGATGCTCCCGGCACATGACAGGAAACATGGCCTTGCTTCAAGATGTTAAACCATTCAGAGGCAGCTATGTGGCCTTTGCCGGAGAAAAAAGCAGCAGCATCACGTGTCAAGGCGTGGTTTCGAACGGTTGTGTCAGCTTTGACAATGTCAACTTTTGTGAGCAGCTGAAGCATAACCTGTTGAGTGTCTCCCAAATGTGTGATAAGGAGTACTCGGTGATGTTTGACAAGTCAGAATGCCTGATTCTCAAACCCGGTTTTGAAGTTCCCGAAGATTGGATCCTGATGAGGGCGCCAAGAACAAACGACACCTATCAGATCGATATGAGCGTGGCAACAACCACCTCATCGGTTCCTACCTGCTTGCTTACCAAAGCGATAGAGCTCGACTCCATCTTGAGGCATAGGAAACTCGGACATATTTCGTATCGTAAAATGAATCATCTTGTCCGAAACGTTTGGTAACCGGGGTTCCTAAGCTGAGATTTACCATTGCAGATGACTGTATGACTTGTAAAAAGGGCAAACAACAACGGAAGTCTCACAAGCCCAAGCTCCGAAACGGAACTGAGTTCAAGAATAATTTGATGGAGCTTTTCTGTATCAAGAAAGGGATCCATCACGAATTCAGCGCCTTACACGCCACAGCAGAATGGAGTTGCTGAAAGGAAGAACAGAACACTGATTGAGATTGCAAGGACTATACTGTCGGATGTAAAGCTTCCTGTCACTTTCTGGGCAGAAGCCGTTAATACAGCTTGTCACGTCTTAAACAGAGTTCTGGTTGTGAAGAGGCACAACAAGACTTGTTACGAGTTGATCAACAATCGACTCCCCAATCTTGATTACCCAGTACAAAGACCGCTAGTCTAAATTTAATGCAAAAGCAGTGGAAGGCATCTTCCTAGGATACGTTGCCAACTCGCCTCACAAGAGAGTGTACAACATAGGAACTCGTACTGTCGAGGAATGGTTCGAAGTGGATTGTAGTAAACACAGCATTCCACCCGAACCAACAGGTTTAGCTTGGGGTTTTAATTATGATGCACTATTCAAGTCATTCAATCTTCCTGATATATCTGCAGTTGACACCGCAAATGTTTATGAATTATTGGGTGGCGGCGATGACTCCAGTTTCTCTACTCGTGCTACTGTACCAATTATAACTCCTGATTCCAATGTTGCATCTGCATCTGGAACTCATGACAGTGATAACAGTGAAGATGTTCATATTGTTGGAGATGACGCTCAAGCCAATCCTAACACAACTGTAGGAAATGAAGCTCCAGCTGATCCAATTAACATTGAATCTTCTTCCTCTGGAACATAGGAAATGGGGGAGTTAAACACGAATCTAGATCCAGAAATTCAGGAACCGATTATACCAGAGACGAGAGTGCATAGAAATCATCCAATCGACAACATTATTGGTGATCCTTATGTCGATGTTAAGACTCGTCATCGAACCATCACTGAGAACACCAGTCTTTACACAGAGATACTTGACACTGGTGTCATGGAAACATGTCTGCATGCTGCATTCGTGTCCCAGTTAGAGCCGAAGAATGTGAAGGAGGCTCTCACTGACAACTGCTGGATTGAGGCGATGCAAGATGAATTGTCTCAATTCCAAAAGTTGCACGTGTGGGATTTGGTTGACTTGCCAAAAGGCTTTTAGCCAATTGGAACCAAATGGGTGTTCAAATGAAAGACGGACGATCGTCATGTGGTTGTGAAGAACAAAGCAAGATTGGTTGTTCAGGGTTTTTATCAGCAAGAGGGATTGAATTACACGGAAGTATATGCCCCTGTTGCTAGAATTGAAGCCATTCGACTGTTCTTGGCTTATGCCACATATGTCGGCTTGAAGGTCTACCAACTTGATGTGAAGAGTGCTTTCCTTTATGGTAAAGTTCATGAAGAGGTCTATGTCACTCAACCTCCCGGCTTTGAAGATCCGCATAATATCAATAAAGTGTATAAGCTCGACAAAGCACTTTATGGTCTTCATCAAGCACCGCGGGCATGGTATGAGACATTATCTAAGCATTTACTGTCTAATGGTTTCGACCGTGGACAGATTGACTCGACTCTTTTCATTAGGAAAGTAGGAGGTGACATTCTTCTTGTACAAGTATACGTCGATAACATTATCTTTGGATCTACCAATGAAGGGATGTGTAGGGAATTCGAGCAGGTGATGAAGTCCAAGTTTGAAATGAGTAATATGGGGGAACTCTCATTCTTCCTGGGTCTGCAAGTCAGTCAAAGAGAGGATGGAATTTATCTACATCAAACTAAGTATGTGCAGGACATCTTGTCAAAATACAAGATGAATGATAGCAGTACTTATGGCACACCTATCCCAGTCAATCATGGTCTGCATCCTGACAAAGATGGAAAGGATGTAGATAGCAGATTGTACCGTGGGATGATCGAATCACTTATGTATCTCACAGCTTCAAGACCCGATATAATGTTTGCTGTGTGCTTGTGCTCAAGGTTTCAGTCTCAACCGAAGGAGTCACATATGATAGCCGTGAAGAGAATTTTTAGATACCTGAAACGGAAACCCCGATTAGGTCTTTGGTACTCTAAGCAGAAGTTATTCAACTTCAAAGCCTACACTGATTCAGATTATGGCGGTTGTAACCTTGACAGAAAGTCAACATCTGGTGGATGTCAATTCTTAGGAGACAGACTGGTCTCCTGGCAGTGTAAGAAGCAGTCAACGGTTTCTATTTCAACTTGTGAAGCAGAATACATTACTGCAGTGAGCGGTTGTTCTCAGATACTGTGGATTCAGCAGCAGTTGAGAGACTACGGCTTAAACTTCACTGGAACTCCATTATTTATTAACAACAATGCCACCATGTCCATCACAAATAACCCGGTGAAACATTCCAAAACTAAACATATAGAGATTCGCCATCATTTCATCCGTGATTGTGCTGAAAAGCATTTAATTGAACTTGTAAAAGTTCACACGGATGACAATCTTGCTGACCTTTCCACAAAGGCATTTGATAGATCCCGTTTTGAGCATCTTGTCAACTTGATAGGAATGTTCAATCCTGAGTGAAAATTAATTTTTCTTAAATCAATTCAATTTATGGAAGTTAAATTTTATTTCCTTTAAATTTTATGTATAGTTCTTTTAAGTTTCAAAATATTTTACAAAAACAAAAACAAAATAGAAAATGGAGAAAATTTCAATGTTAACTTGAGGAAAGAGGAAATGATAGTACATCAGAAATGATCTAAACGTCACAGACTGCTCATATGGGAAATGATTGCGTCATGCTTACTTAATTGTTTAAATTATTATGTTTTTAATCTGCTTATTTACAAGTAATTTGAATTGTCAGTAGGCTGTATACGTCTTTGAATCACTAGTAGTGTGGAAACTAAATCTAAATTACAACTGTGATTTGAACCCATGTTTGCAAGTGTGTGTGCGTAAAAGAATAGAAAAGATCATTATCAGATAAAGGATGTTAGATTTGGCAATAATTTTCTGTTGAGGTCAGTTTCGGGTTATGTCGTTAGCACAATTAATGCGGTTCATCTCACTGCCCATACTCACAAGTATGCAAGGAGAGATTGAATCAAGACATGTCTCTACATTAACCGTTGAGCATGTATTCACCCTTGAATCACTCCTGATTCAGTGAAATCAAATCCAGATAAAAGTTGGATCCCCTTACCTTAAAAACTCAAACACCATATATATTATCCTGAATCATCATACCGATATTCAATGAAGAAAATCAAATGAATCCAAGACAAATGAATCACTCGATTCTAAATCTTATGATTCCTGATAATCCTTATGGATTCTGCTTGATTTTTCATGTGCTAATAGATGTAACTTCATTATGAAAATTTAGAAAATCATTGGGAAAATCTTAGATGCCTTGATATAATGCAATTTACATGAGTGTAGCATATCAGTGGGGTACACATTGTATATCTTATAATTAATACCTTAATACACAAGAACGTGATACAAAGATGCTTATAGTTTTAAATCTTATAATATTGTCAACTTGAATTACTTGTTTATGTGCTTATTACGTATGAATAAATAGTAATCCATGACATGATCCCATATTCTTTGATGTTTATATTGTATCGTTTTTTGTTAAAAGATAGCCTGATATGATCCTCTGCTCGTGTCTTTGATCAAAAATAGTTTGTGTGAATACTTGTATATTTTTATTAGAAAAGATCAAAAAGATTTTAAGTTTATGCATAGTTCAATTATATTCAGAAAAGCCAAAAATATTTGTGTTTAACATTCCTGAACTGTATTTGAATCCTCTTGATTGAATATTTTTAACTTGTTCGTTATTTGACTTGAAATCTTCATAAAATTGAGTTGAAAGTTTGCGCACTTAAGGGTTTGTGCGTACTTGTAAGTGCGCATGAAGTAAGCCCTGCGTACTTAATAAGTACGCAAGAGTTAAGTCTTGCGCACTTGTAAGTACGCACGAGTTAAAACGTGCGCACTTGATAAGTACGCACGACCTTTTTGCGTGGGGTATATAAACCGGACTTAGAAAATTTTCAGAACCTTATCACTTTCAAACCGGTTCATATTCCCTCCGACTTTCACTCGAAAATTCTAGTGTTCCAATCTGATTTTTCGTCCCATTGCTAGTTTCATCACTTCATTACATCGATTTGGTGAGATTTTAGGCATAATCCATCCACAAAAATCTTGATTTTGGACCGATTATCTTAGGTTTTTTGTTCGAGATTGTTAGACAATTTTTGGGTTGTTTGGGTAATACCTAATAATTAAAACTTGTTAATAATCATTAATCGATCACTAATCTACCTTTAATCATCCATTCGAGTCTTTGATTTTGACTTTGGGCTCGAATCTGAACCGACGGTTGCTTCATTCGACTGTCAGAACAAAATAGGTTAAGATTAGCAGGTACTTGGTGTTGGTATTGGTCCCATAGGCTCGAATCATTGATTCCGACCTAGTGGTGACCCAATACACACCAATTTTTAAACATCAAGTTGAATTTCAAATTCTGGAATTTTTCACCAAGTACGTTTCCTGCACACTTAACAAGTACGCAAGAAGAACTTCATGCGTACTTGTTAAGTACGCAAGAGGGAACTCCTGCGTACTTGCTAAGTACGCAGGACCAACACTTGGAAAAAATTCCTAAGTCTGAAATTCAGTTCAAAGAGTAACTGCTATACTGAGTCGTGTTTATTCATTTCCAATGATACGTGTTGTTCTGATTATGTTTTCTGTGTGTTTTTGCAGATCATGGCTCGGGCGTTTACTAACGAATTCAACATGTTAGCTAACACAGAACCTGAGTGGAAGGGTGCAGCATTGCAGTACAGAGACATAGT
Source organism: Smallanthus sonchifolius (assembly GCA_023525975.1). Lineage (NCBI taxonomy): Eukaryota > Viridiplantae > Streptophyta > Magnoliopsida > Asterales > Asteraceae > Smallanthus > Smallanthus sonchifolius. The sequence continues at coordinate 28,756,702 of CM042043.1, forward strand.
TGATTTCTTGAACCGTTCAAGAATCAGCTACGCCATTTCTGCTGACTCGATCGTGTCAAGACCCTGCCTCGAGCAGTTTTGGGAGGCTGCTGAGCACGACTGCACGGTAACCCCCAACGTTATAAGGGCTACCATTGCTGGTCATGCTATTGCTTTCTCTGAAGATACTATAAGAAGGGTCCTTTAATTCAGATATCTCGCGACCGACCCGACAGCCTATCCAGACTACTTTGTGGACGGCTATTGGAGACAAAGAATGGGCTATGTCGGTGCGAGGGACTATGCTTCATACAAGAAGATGTGGGTGTTAGACCAATGGAGATACTTCGCCCACGTCATGATCATGTGCATCTCATCAAGGAAAGCTGGGAAAGATGCCATGGGTCATGACCTTGCAGCAGCCATGGTCGGCCTTTCTCTCAATAAGAACTACAACTTCTCCCGCTACATCTTTAAGGCCATCAATGACCAGATCAACACAGCGGAGAGGTTTCGGTTCTTGTTATACCCTCGGTTTATGCAACTTCTGATTAATGTCGCGTTGCCAAACCTTCCTGCTATAGGGGAGAGACTGCAAGTAAAGAAGGTGGACAAAAGAGTTTTCGCCCAATTCCTAAAGCCAGGCAGTGTAGATCCTACCCCTGTGCATACAGAACGCTTTGGCCACCTCATCAATGAAGCGTATGTGGCCCCAGGTGACTGGAGATGCTACAGTCATGATTCAGATCCGGAATTGAGTGAACAATCCGATGAACAATAGGAACAACAAGGGGAGGAAATGGAGAGTGATGATGGAACGTCTGATGATGGAGACGACGAAGGAGGAAATAACGGTGCTGAGGGATCCGACTCGGAAGCGACTGAGTCTGATTCTTCCGATTCCGATGATTCACCGTCGCAGGTACACCTGAGGAGAACGGCTAAGGTAACCCTACCTGGGTCGTCCTCCAACAGAAAGCGACAGTCCTCTAGCAGCGAATACGAGCCTGATTCTGACTCTGACGCTGCTATACAAAGACAAAGAAGGGAAAGCATTCACAAGAACAGGGGCGATAGGCAACAGCCCTCTATCCCTAGTGAGGTGAAGGCTCAGCAGCCAGTACAAATGTCAGCTGCTAGTCCTGATTCAGTCTCCACCCCACCTTCACAGCAGATTACCGTAGGAGGAGGAGGCCACAAGTGCAAAGTGAAGTGGCCGTCACTACAATCACAGAAGTGATTCATGTGTTAGTGACCCTCCCTACCACAACTACTCAGGTGGCGGTGACTACTGCAATTCTCATGGAGTCACTCACCGTCACCCCTACCATTACCCCTACAACTCTCGTCATATCTTCCGTCCCAACCACCACCATTGAGCCTTTAAGTCAACCATTCAATTATGGAGATTTCACACAAGGGTTTGACTTTGATACCATATTCTCCTCCCCTATTCACACTGCCGAGGCATCATCATCCAGACATCCTGATCCGAATGCTGAAAGGATAGATGTTCTGGAAACCCAAGTTGCTGACCTACTAGAGACTATTCGGAAATCAAAGGAGGAGTCTGACGCTCAACAAGCACAGATCAATTCTTTGGTAGACGAAGTCAGAATCCTTCGTAGCCAGAGAACGGGGACTGATGAAAGGTTGAAGAACGTCATGGCCCAGAACGAGCTTCTAATCAAGAAGAATGAAATGATTCTGGGTCACAGGACGTCCTTCGAGCTGAGGTTTGATACTCAAAGGAAGGAGCATGAGCTGATGGTCAAACTGATTGTTGATCTGACCAAGAAGCTTGATGCTCAGGGGGAGAAGGAGAAGGAGAAAGAGAAAGAGAAAGAGAAGGAAAAGAGGACTACTGGTGATGAGGCGTGTCATCATGTCGACTTGACAAAGGATGACGACAAAGACAAGGATCCCGAAGCCGGTCCTAGTGGAGGTGAGCACCAAGCTTTAGCAATTGTGCCCATCTCGGCTGTTCGAATGGCTCAGGGGGAGTCTACTCATAAAGAGGGTGGGAAAGGAAAGTCAGTGGCTGAAGTACTTAAGGACTTATCTGATGATGAGATCCTATATCTAGAGCCTGACTATTCCAAAGAAGCACAGATCGATGCTCTCTTCAATCTAGAAGAAGGAGAGATCGACTCTGGTGACGATTGGGATGATGATGACGAGGATGTTGTGATCGAAATTCCCAAGGGTGACGGGGAAGGAGAGTACGAGCTAGAAGATGGAGAGATCTTTGAATTTCCATCCTTCGACGCTCCGCTCGACACAGGTTCAGTCGAGCAGGCTAGTAATGTAGAAGCCTCGACTGAAGCCTCCCCAGTTGACCCTGAACATGTGGACCCAGAGGCACCGAAAGAAACAGACATGCCTTCTACTTCATCAAAGGGTCCAGCTCCTGTGTGGCAAAAGACGTCTATAATAGACAAACATGGAGCAACAGGGATGATCTTGGCTGTAAGGTTCGAGAAGGACAAGCAGCTGTTCGCTATCAAAAGATCTGGCGGGGTTCAATACTTGAAACCCACCAGTGAAGCGTTCAGCTCCTTGCCCAAATATGACCTTGTGAACCTAGCAAACCGAGAGCTGCTGGGTCATTCCAATCACGCAGTGGCGATGGGTTTGTGGGTGGTTCTGCAGCGAAAAGCAAGATCAGGGAAATTCGAGATGTTCAAGCCTCAAGTGCCCAAGAGAGTCAAGGATAAGCACGCTGTACATCCTGTGACTAAGAAGCACTTAAAGAAATTGGTATACAAGCCTGTGCGCTGTACATCTCAGTACTTCTCTCTGTAACCTTCAAGTGTTTATAATACAAAGAATGTTTAAAGTGATTATCTTGTCGGTTTACTTTCTTTAGTTTGACTCTCCACCTAGTCACGGGCATTCCGCACCCAGTTCGACTAGTAGACCCACTTGCATGTGATGATCCGCCACACTCGAGGGATCTACAGGTGGTATCAGAACTTTGCTCCTGATTTCGAGTGTTGTGAGTGAGTTTGGAGAGCTTCTACCGAGTTTTTACAAACAAAAAGAGGTATTTTTGTTGATTTTTGTGATAAAACTGATTTTTGTTGTGTATTTGAGTGATTTGAGCATCAAAGGTTGGTTAGAAACAACTTTCTGACCCTTTGGCTCATTTGCATTGTTCATCAGTCCAATTTTTACCATCTCTGGCGATTTTTAGGTGACCGGAATAGTTTGGTGAAAGTTGCTGAAAAGGTGTTGTGCGTACTTACCATTTCTGGAAAAAATTACAGTTCTGTTGCGTACTTGCTAAATACGCAAGACTAATCTCCTGCGTACTTACAAATGCGCAAGACTGATCTTTTACGACTTTAAGTTATATCCTGCGTACTTATTATTTACTCATGCGTACTTATCAAGTACGCAGGAGCAAATCTAAATACGCAAGACCATTTCTCAAGTGCGTAAGTGTGTCTGATTTTTCTGAAATTTGACTAAGTGTTCACTATGTCGAATCTTCAGAATCTTGGAAACATATTAAACTATGATAATGAGATCGGTACACCACAGAAACTGCCAAAGTTGCTGAACGTAAACGATTATTCTAATTGGAAAGCACGTTTTGTGCACTACATTTCTTATACCGACTCATCGCTATGGATACCAATCCTTGAGGGATATAAGCATCCCACACACATCTATGCTGATGAAACCATGCCCAAACCTGTCTCTAAACTTTCTGACAAAGAAAAGAAAGCTTATGATCGTGAAAAGAAGGTACTTGGTTCGATCACTATGGCATTAACTCGGGAATTGTTCCACAGTTTCCGAGGTTATGACAATTCCAAGGATCTTTGGAAATCTTTACAGAAAAGATTCGAAGGAAATAGTGATATCAAGAAGATTAAGCGGGATCTACTCCGAAAGCAGTATGAATGCTTCAGATTTTTAGAGAACGAATCTTTAGATGACCTCATCTCTAGATTCTATCATCTACAGACTGAGTTGAAGGCTTTTAAACTCAGGTATCCAGAGGAAGAGATGGTGGAAAAGTTTTTGGATGCTTTGCCACCCAAATTTGAGATGTACACAACCCTGATGAGGGAAAATCCAAAATTCTATGAGTTGACAGTAGAGGAGGCAATAGGAAAGGTTCAAGCTCATGACATAAACCTAAAAAGAAAGGAGAGCTCAGGAAGACCTCAGATACAAGACCCCTCTATGTATCATGGGACGACTTCTACATCCAAGTCATCTGGCTCTGGAATTGCCCTTTTCACTGGAAACTCTACTGATGAAGACCACTCAAATGGTTGTGGTGGTCATGCATGATATACATCTGGATCAGGGTTGGGGTCTCAGCATCAACATACCTCAAGAAATCCTCCTGCTACGTCTTCAGCTAACCAATCAGCTATAGCCAGAATAGCTGAAGATCATGTAGCACTATTCTCATCTTGTATGCTTGCGTATGAGAATTTCATAGGTGGCAAGCTTACAGATCCCGAGACGATTGAAGAAGATTTTAATCAAGTGGATCCTGGTGACATGGAGGACATGGATATTCAATGGAATATGGCCATGCTATTGAGGAGAGGCAAGTGTTTCCTGAACAGAACAGGAAGAAAGTTAATTGGCGGGCATCCTAATGCCAAGGTCGGGTTTGACAAATCTAAGACCAAATGCTATAAGTGTCTAAATTTTGGACACTTTGCTCGTGAGTGTCAGAAAGACAGAGCACCGGCCTCTGGTTTTACCAGACCTAGCCAAGGATACAGCCTCGGCCACAACAACTCAAACCACCACAATCAAAGCCAAGGTCATCCAATGCACTGGTAGCTCAACAGGACGCAAGCTTTGATTGGGGTGTTCATCTGGAGGATGCCATCATCGCACAAACACAGGTTGGTCTCATTGCTGAGATCATGGAGATGATGGAAGCAGAGAAAAGGGAAGCTTATATGGCTGACCTAGAAGAGTCTACTACTGCTGCTATAGAGGAAGAGAAGGAAGCTGAAGAAAGGGAAGCTTATGTAGCTGAGAAAGAGGAATCGACTACTGCTGTTGCTCTCATGGCCATTGGGGAAGCAACAAGTTCATCTTCTGTTATTTCATGTTCTAAATGTCTAGGGCTAAAACTTGAAAATTCTAGGCTCCAAGACAAAATCGAACCCCTAAGTATGGAAGCTCTAAACTATAAAGAAAACGAAAAACGTTTTAAAGATTCAATTGAAACGTTGAAAAATGTGAATATTCTCTAAAAATAAGCGATCAACAGCTTCACTTAGATGTTGCATATAGGGGGTTGGAAAAACGGAACAATGAAATCAACAAACTGCAAAATGAGATCTTGCCGTTAAAGTGTTCTAATGAGAAGTTGAAAAACTCTCGTTTTGTGGTGGAACACTACGAATCTGTAGTGAGACAAATGAATGGGTTAGGGCTGGGTACTAATGCCATTCCTGCACCAGTAAACGGGAAGTTTGTCAATAGCTTAATATATATTAATCTCACTTGTCTAGATGAGTCCTCTGATAAGGATGATTCCCCTAAAAAAGGACGAATCCTCAAGTAAGGCTAACTCCATATCTAGTGAGGAGTTCGTTACTGTTTCTGAAGATGGGTATGTTAACACTTACCCTGAAGGAGTAGTATCTGAGGAGTTGTTAACTGAACAGAAAGTAAAGAAAAACATTATCACTAATGGTGATAATTGCATTTTAACTGAACCCGATATCATTGAAACAAATGATAAAATAAAGGTAATGCTTTGTGGAGGCTATAAAAATCTTAACCAAGAAAAGAAAGAGGCTTTTTCAGCTCACTATGGGCTTGGTTACAAAGAAAATTTGGAAAAATATTATACTCCCAAAAACCAAACTGTAAAGGTTCAGACTCTTGTTCATAAACCAACTCCTCCTGCTCATAATGCTGAGTTATCTAAGGCCAGATCTAATGAGCCTTACAAGAGAACTTATATAGACAAGAGGAATTGTTTTCATTGTGGCATGGTTGGTCACATTCTTGTGAACTGTCCTTCTAAGAACCAAGGGAAATGGCCTGTTGTTTTACAACCAGTTGTTATCCCTAAGTCACCATCAGTGAAACCTCCCAAACATCCAAAACAAAATGTGGTGAAACCAGTAGTCAAACCGATGGTAAAGCCTAAGATCAAATCTGAAGCTAAACCATCTGTTTCAAGAAAGGTAACGCAACCTGTTGTACCTTGTGTATCTACCTCTGGTAGTACACGTACTGGTGAGAAACCTGTGGCGAGACTTTCTAAACCACAGAGAAGGAGAAGGAACAAGAGGTTGAGAAAGCTAGAACAGCTGACTTCAGTTCAATCAGGTGAAGCTTCCACAAGTTCACCTGCTGTTGTTGAACCAAAGTCTCCTGTTCCGGTTAAGAAACAGAAGAGATCCTGGACTGCCAAATCCAAAACTTCTCAATCTCCTAGTCCTAATTCTTTAAAAGATTCATCCATTTTGAACAGTCATCACGACTGTGAGTTAAAGGAAGTAGTTTATTTTGAAAAGGATGGACGACCCAACACCACAATGGCTTGGGTCTCCAAATCTAACTAATTCTTTTGTTACTCGTGCAGGGACGTCCGAAGGGTACTATCTCTAACCGCTGGTATGTATATAGTGGATGCTCCCGGCACATGACAGGAAACATGGCCTTGCTTCAAGATGTTAAACCATTCAGAGGCAGCTATGTGGCCTTTGCCGGAGAAAAAAGCAGCAGCATCACGTGTCAAGGCGTGGTTTCGAACGGTTGTGTCAGCTTTGACAATGTCAACTTTTGTGAGCAGCTGAAGCATAACCTGTTGAGTGTCTCCCAAATGTGTGATAAGGAGTACTCGGTGATGTTTGACAAGTCAGAATGCCTGATTCTCAAACCTGGTTTTGAAGTTCCCAAAGACTGGATCCTGATGAGAGCGCCAAGAACAAACGACACCTATCAGATCGATATGAGCGTGGCAACAACCACCTCATCAGTTGCTACATGTTTTCTTACCAAAGCGACAGAGCTTGACTCTATCTTGTGGCATAGGAAATTCGGACATATTTCTTATCGTAAAATGAATCATCTTGTCCGAAAAGGTTTGGTAACCGGGGTTCCTAAGCTGAGATTTACCGTTGTAGATGACTGTATGCCTTGTAAAAAGAGCAAACAGCAAAGGAAGTCTCACAAGCCCAAGCTCCAAAACTCTATTGATACCCTTTTGGAGTTATTATACATGGATCTGTTTGGCCCCATAAGTATCAGGAGTATTGGAGGTAAGTCGTTCTGTCTAGTAGTAACTGATGATTTCTCACATTTTTCTTGGGTGCACTTTTTAGGTACTAAAGACGAGACTGCTGATATTCTTCAATACTTGATCCTGAGCTTGGAATCTCTTTGCAAGCTGAAAGTTAGAAGGATAAGGAGTGACAACGGAACTGAGTTCAAGAATAATTTGTTGGAGCTTTTCTGTCTTAAGAAAGGGATCCGTCACAAATTCAGCACGCCGTACACGCCTCAGCAGAATGGAGTTGCTGAACGGAAGAATAGAACAATGATTGAGACTGCAAGGACTATGCTGTCGGATGCAAAGCTTCCTGTCACTTTCTGGGCAAAAGCCGTTAATACAACTTGTCACATCTTAAACATAGTTTTGGTTGTGAAGAGGCACAACAATAATTGTTACGAGTTGATCAACAAACGACTTCCCAATCTTGATTACCTAGTTCCTTTTGGTAGTCCTTGTTCCTTGTTGCTACAGTACAAAGACCGCCAGTCTAAGTTTCATGCAAAAGCGGTGGAAGGTATCTTCTTAGGATACGTTGCCAACTCTCCTTGCAAGAGAGTGTACAACAAGGAACTCGTACTGTCGAGGAATGGTTCGAAGTGGATTGTAGTAAACACAACATTCCACCTGAACCAACAGGTCCAGCTTGGGGTTTTGATTATGATGCGCTATTCAAGTCTTTCAATCTTCCTGATCTATCTGCAGTTGACGCCGCAAATGTTTATGAATTATTGGGTGGCGACAATGACTCCAGCTTCTCTACTCGTGCTACTGTACCGATTATAACTCCTGGTTCCAATGCTGCATCTGCATCTGGAACTCATGACAGTGATAACAGTGAAGATGTTCATGTTGTTGGAGATGACGCTCAAGTTAATCCTAACACAACTGTAGGAAATGAAGCTCTAGCTGATCCAATTAACATTGAATCTTCTTCCTCTGGAACACAGGAAATGGGGGAGTTAAGCACGAATCTCGATTCAAAAATTCGGGAACCGATTGTGTAACATTTCTGATTTTTGTTACCTGTATTTCAATTCAATGTGACACGTTTCAAATTCAAATTTAGTACACTGACTTGTTCTATTCGTACCAACAACTAAATACTATGTTCCAATGCAAATCCACGAATTTTACACGAGTATACCCTATTAAACTATACATAAGTCCATATTTATACAAATCTGTCAATACTGGAACTTGCAAGGACTGATTTGTATAAATTAACAAGAAACCCTAATAGGCACGGTCGCGCCTCGTTCTGGCACGGTCACGCCAAGTGCTATGGCACGGTCACGCACCTTGCTTTGGAACGGTCGCGCCCGGTGCCTTGGCACGGTCGCGCCTCTTATTGGCACGTTCGCGCCTCTTGTCAGTTAAAACGTAAAAACAGTCTTTAATCCGAAATTTGTTCAACTTTGTAACCGTTATACACGTTCATCTATTAACAACCATCATTAGCCGATTAAACAATGACATTACACTTGAATTAAAACCAATTACAGATTTTTAAACTAAAACCGTCGACCTCTCCATCTTTAGCTCATCGAATCCACCATTCTGATCTCAATCCTCCCAAGCAAACGCATTATCATCCTCTCTAAAACTTCTGGATGCACTGAAACAGCCGGGGTTGCAGCAGAAGACGCCGGAGATCAAACCCGTCGTCGTCGGAACTCATCTCTACCGTACGCTATCAATTCATCGTCCTTTCAGGTAATTGAAACCTCCAACACCTACGTTTTAGTCTATAGATCAAAAGCCCTAAACCAATTTGGGCTTACAATATGGGAATCATCACGAACCAGAATCTATTTTTCGTTCAAAATGGATTTAATCGAACCCTGCTTTGAACACGTTTTAAATACAATTAATATATTCCAAAAGACTCGTAATAACCCTACAGATGAAAGCCCTATGAAATCCAACGTTAACATTATAAGAATCAGTCAATTCGTTTTTGTTTTGGAACAGACACGGTCGCGCTGGTCTTCTAGCGCGGTCGTGCTTCATGTGACACGGTCGTGCCGATACCAGCGCGGTCGTGCCTCACACACTCAGACCCGGTCATGCGCCTTGGCTAGACTTGGTCGTGCCTCAGAACCCTAGACACGGTCATGCCTGGCCCAGACATGGTCGTGCCTAGTGAACAGCTTAGCTATATCCTCTGTATTGGTCAACACGGTCGCGTCCCTGCCTAGCACGGTCGCGCCCGTGGTTTTAACACGATCATGCCTTGGAACAGGCATGGTCGTGTGTTTGAGAAAAGTCTTGGCAGAATAATTATTTCCATATTTTAAAAACAATAAGTATTTCAGATTAATTTTTAAATAAAAAGAATTGATTTTATAAAGATTTTTATTAACGTTATTTAAAAAGATCAAATTTCTATTCTAAAATAAATAGAAATTATTTATTTAAAACTTATAAAATTTAATTTATATTTATTGTTAAACCCTACACTTAATTATTATTTACACAATTTATTTAAACATCTTTATGAAAATAAAGTAAAGAAATTTACATTTAATATAAAACATCTAATACATTTTTATAACCAAATGACTAAGTTACATATTTTACAAATAAATAAATAAGGTAACAATTATTTATTTAATTTACATTTAAACAAAAAATATTTATTTAGGTTATACTTACTTATCCCTAATACCTACATTATTTTTATAACTAAGTAAATAAATAATAATTTTGTTTAGTTATTTAGTTATTTCAAACTCAAACATTGATCAAAATATTCTAAAAATATCCATTTCAAATCTTCCATTTTATACAATACCTTTCAAGTACAAACCACAAGCTTTATACACACATCCAATTCAACCCTAGACTTAGACATAGACTATTGTGCACACTATTAATTCAATATACATTCCACACTAGGTTAACGTTGTGCATTACAAGGATCATATTACTATCTAGTATCTCGTGTTCGCTACGCCTTCGAATCAAGTGAGTATTACATAGCCCTTTTTACTCTTTTACACTTTTTGGGGTGGAACATGAACAATATACAATCTATTTCTTTCATTTACGCAAACTACACAAGTACAAATCCTCTTTACAATCATGTGTGCAAATTTGAGCTTTATGCCTGAGTGCTAGTTGTGCTAACTTTTGTGTGCGATTTATGTGCAATCATTAACTATACAAGCCGACGGTAAACAATGATAGATCTATTGAGTCTGAAAAACCCACCCAGATTGGGGTGATTGTTACCGACAACACAATTTTGCATGCTAGTTACAAAGGTTTGATTGTACTTGGTTAGACAATAGCTGCTTTCCATAAATGCATTATTTTATCATGTTATGTAAGGATTTGTTTATTTACAATCTATATGCTATCTATGTACAAACCTGTGTATGCTCACCAACTTTTTAGTTGACCTTATTTTATTCATGTTTCAGGTACTAATGTGTGAGTTTGATCAAGACATGCTACACTTAAGTTTGGACTTAGCTAATTTAAATTCAAAGAACAAATTGTGTTTTTCATTTATGTACTTATTGAATTTTGCTAATTGTGGTTGAATTGTTTGAAATGAAATTGATGATTAAATATTGAAATCTAGTGAACCTTGTGCTCATGAACAGTTTACATGTCCCGCCCTGATGATTCCGCCGTCGATTGGGGTGTGACAGTTTGGTATCAGAGCCCTGGTTATAGGGAACTAGGTTATTAGACACCCTTGACCTAGACTATAACTTTAGGACACCCACTTATGCCATGTTTCATGTTTATGTGATATGTGTTACATGCTTTGTGTTACAAGCTGTGTGTTACATGCTACTATGATTAGTTATTATTTCATTTTTGATGCCCTACTTTGTAACATTTCTGATTTTCATTATCTATATTTCAGTTCAATTTGATACATTTTCAAACCAAATTCTAGTACACTGACTTGTTCTATTTGTACCAACAATTAAATACCATGTTTCAATGCAAACCCACAATTTTACACGAGTATACCCTATTAAACTATACATAAGTCCAAATTTATACAAATCTGTAAATACTGAAACTTGCAAGGACTGATTTTTATAAATTAACAAGAAACCCTAATAGACACGGTCGCGCCTCGTTCTGGCACGGTCGCGCCAAGTGCTATGGCACGGTCGCGCGCCTTGCTTTGAAACGGTCGCGCCCGGTGCCTTGGCACGGCCGCGCCTCATATGGGCACGGTCGCGCCTCTTGACAGTTGAAACGTAAAAATGATTTTTAATCCTAAATTCATTCAACGGTAACCGTTATACACGTTCGTCTAATAACAAACATCATTAATCAATTAAACAACGACATTACACCTGAATTAAAACCAATTACGGATTTTAAATTGAAACCGTCGACCTCTTCATCTCTTACTCGTCGAACTCGTCATTTCTATTGATACTCTCTCAAACCAAACAACTACGCACCATAGCTAACCCTCTCTGAAGTTTTTACGCACCAATCTCACCGGAATTGCAGCAGAAGACGCCGGAGATCAAGCCCGTCATCGCCGAAACTCATTCTACCCGTACACCATCAATTCATCGTCCTTCTGGGTAATTGAAACCTCCTACACTTCCCTTTTAGTCTATAGATCAAAAGCCCTAACCTAATTTGGGCTTACAATATCCAATTTAACATGGACCCGAATCTAGGGTTCATGCTAAAATGATTTAATCGAACCCTGCTTTGAACACGTTTTAAATACAATTAATATATTCCAATAGACTCGCAATAACCCTACAGATGAAAGCCCTATGAATTCCAACATTAACAATATAAGAATTAGTCAAATCGATTCTGTTTTGGAACAGACACGGTCGTGCTAGCATTCTAGCGCGGTCGTGCTTCATGAGACACGGTCGCGTCAAATACCAGCGCGGTCGTGCCTCACACACTCAGACTCGGTCATGCTCTTGGCTAGACTTGGTCGTGCCTCAAAACCCTAGACACGGTCGTGCCTGGCCCAAGACACGGTCGTGCCTAGTGAACAGCCTAATTATGCTTCTATTTGGTCAACACGGTCGCGTCCCTGACTAGCACGGTCGCGCCCGTGGTTCTAGCACGATCGTGCCCTGTCCCAGGCACGGTCGTGTGTATGAGAAAAATCTTAGCAGAATAATTATTTTTATATTTTAAAAACAATAAGTGATTCAGATTAATTTTCAAATAAAAATAATTGATTTTATAAAGATATATATTAACTTTATTTAAAAAGATCAAATTCTTAATCTTAAAATAAATAGGAGTTATTTATTTAAAATTAAATTTATACTTACTGTTAAACCCTATACTTAAATGTTAGTTACACAATTTATTTACACCTCTTTATGAAAATAAAGTAAATAAATTTTATTTAATATAAAACATCCAATACATTTTTTATAACTAAAAGAGTAAGTTACATATTCTATAAATAAATAAATAAAGTAACAATTATTTATTTAAGTTACATTTAAACAAAAATTATTTATTTAGGTTATACTTAATTAACCCTAATACCAACATTATTTTTATAACTAAGTAAATAAATAATAATTTTGTTTTGTTATTTAGTTACTTCAAACTCAAACCTTAATTTTATACAACACCATTCAAGTACAAACCACTAACACTCACAACTCCAATTCCTTATACACACACCCAATCCAACCCTAGACTTAGACATAAACTATTGTACACACTATTGATTCAATACATATTACACTCTAGGTTAACGTTGTGCATTACGAGGACCTCGTTACTATCTAGTATCTCGTGTTAGCTACGCCTTCGAATCAAGTGAGTATTACATAGCCCCTTTTACTCTTTTACACTTTTTGGGGTGGAACATGAACACTATACAACACTATTGCTTACATTTACACAAACTACACAAGTACAAATCCTCTTTACATTCATGTGTGCAAATTTTGAGTGCTAGGTGTGTTAACTTTTGTATGCGATTTATGTGCAATCATTAACTATTCAAGCCGACGGTAAACAATGATAGATCTATTGAGTCTGATAAACTCACCCAGATTGGGGTGATTGTTACCGACAACACAATTTTGCATGCTAGTTACAAAGGTTTGATTGTACTTGGTTACACAATAGTTGCTCTCCATAAATGCCTTATTTTATCATGTTATGTAAGGATTTGTTTATTTACAATATATATGCTATCTATGTATAAACCTGTGTATGCTCACCAACTTTTTAGTTGACCTTATTTTATTCATGTTTCAGGTGCTAATATGTGAGTTTGATCAAGGCATGCTACACATAGGCTTGGGACTTAGTTAATTTGAATAAAGACTTCTATGTATTTCAATTATGTTCTTTCTTGGATTTGGTTGTGTTTGGATTATTTGAAATGAAATTGATGTTTAATATATTACAATTTAGTCAACCTTGTGCTCATGAACAGTCTACATGTCCCGCCAGGTTGATTCCGCCGTCGGTTGGGGTGTGACAGATTGGTATCAGAGCCTTGGTTATAGGGAACTAGGTTATTAGACACCCTTGACCTAGACTATAACTTAGGACACCCACTTATGCCATGCTTCATGATTATGTGATATGTGCTACATGCTATGTGTTACATGCTACTATGATTAGTTATTATTTCATTTTTTGATGCCTTACTTGTTAAAAAAAATTCATGACTTATTAAGATATACTTAAATAATAATTAAATAAAAAATATCCCTACCTATACCCTAAAACCTCATAATATTCTTACCTACTTCTCTATCATCATCTTCTTAGCATGTGGAAACTTCATGGATCTAAGACTATAAAAATCTTTTTATACCCTCGTTAAGGTTTTTAAACTTGTTAATTATTTGAGGACACGTGCAATCTGGAAGGGTGACACCTGTATTCTGGGTTTTCTGTCTAGGAAAGCATTTCGCATAAATCCCAATCAACCGAGGGACCCGTATGCTTCCCTGGGAATACCCGGGATGAGTGTTTACTTATAGGTTAAAGCATGTCTCCTTGAAAATTATATGAGTTTAATTAACCTTAATGTGTCAAAGTATTCAATTGATTATATCACTATTTAAGTACAATCCAAACTATGATTTACTATTTTATTTGTTATCTTATTCTTTTAAATCCAAACAACATTCATAAGTTCTTACATCTTTTCTTATGTTGTGCGAATCTGTAGAATGCCTACCGTGACCAACAACAACACCGATATTGCTACCATCCTTGCACAACTTGTAATCAACTCACTCAAGCTAATGGGACCGCCAATGGTAATCATGGAGCTAATGGGGGTGGTGGTGCCAACCCACCACAATGCACCTTCAAACACTTCAACTCATGCAATCCTCTTAAGTTCTATGGTACCGAAGGAGCTACGGGACTTCTTCAATGGTTCGAAAGTATTGAGAATACCTTTCTCAATAGTGACTGCCCCGATAACCTTCGTGTTCGTCATGCCACAAGTGTCCTACAAAAACGGGCACTCACGTGGTGGAATGGGGAAAAGAGGAATAGAGGTGTGGAAGTAGCAATGGCCTTACCTTGGGATGAGGTTAAAAGGCTAATGACCGAAGAATTTTGTCCTTGAAATGAGGTAAAGAAACTGGAAGCCGAGTTTTAGGATGTTGCCCAAGATGGTGGTGAAACTCTAGCTTATACAACTCGGTTCCACGAGTTGAGTCTCCTTGTGACCCATATGGTCACACCTTTATCCCGCTGCATCGAGAAGTATATTGGTGGATTACCAAGGCAAATCCAAGATACTGTCTTAGGGAGAAATCCCGCAACACTTGAAGATGCTATCCGCATATCTGCTACACTAACCGACAAACATGTGAAAGCGGGAACTCTGACTAGAAAAGGCACCAAGAAAGTTCCCGACACCACAACCCCTCCTACACACGTCAAAGAAGCCACAACTGAACCCTCCCGTAATAATAAGAAAAGAAAGGCTAGAAACTATGCTATGGTAACTCCTGCTATCCCCGTTAACCAAGTCGCACCTATGGTTCAAGCACTATCCAAAAAGCCATATGTTAGGATCTACCCACTCTGTGCCACATGCAACTATCACCATCTGCAAAACATTCCATGTCGCCTTTGCACTCATTGTGGGAAATATGGCCATACGGTCAATGTCTGTAGAGCCAAAGCACTTGCAGGCCAAGTCAACCCACCAAACCGAACCAACCCACAAGTGACTAATCAAGGTGTTCCCGCTATTGCAAATGGGCGTGCATGTTATGAATGTGGTAACCCAAATCATTTCCGTGATCAGTGCCCAAGGTTAGTCAATGCTAGACAAGGAGGAGCTCGTGGGCATGCTTTAAAACGTCAATGAAGCTCAAGCCAACAATGATGTGGTCAACGGTACGTTCCTTATCAATAGTCAATATGCCTCCATTTTATTTGATACCGGTGCCGATAAAAGTTTTGTGTCACTTAACTTTGAACCCTTACTTGCAAAGACACGATCCCAATTAGAGAAAACCTTCACTGTCGAAATAGCAAATGGTGATTCACTTACAATTGAGTCTATTATCTATGACTGCTCTCTAGAACTTAATGATCATACATTTCCAATCAATCTTGTACCAATGCCACTACGAAGTTTTGATATCATCATAGGCATGGATTGGCTATCAAATCATCATGCCGAAGTCATCTGTTTCGAGAAGTGCATCTGAATACCTTTACCGTCGGGAGAAACGTTAAGAGTATTTGGTGAAAAGCCTTGCAAGGGACTAAAGTTAATGTCATGCACTACCGCCCAAAAGTACTTACGAAAGAAGTACGTAGCCTTCTTAGCTCATGTTGTTCAAAAGGATGTCAAGGAGAAGAATATCCAAGACATTCCCATCATTCGGGATTTTCCTGAAGTATTTCCCGAAGATCTATCCAGTCTTCCACCCGTTCGACAAGTAGAATTTCGCATTGATCTTGTGCCCAGAGCTAACCCCGTGGCTAGAGCTCCATACCATCTTGCACCTTCTGAAATGCAAGAACTTGCAAGTCAACTCCAAGAGCTCTCCGACAAGGCATTCATTCGTCTAAGTCATTCACCGTGGGGTGCACCCGTCTTGTTCGTCAAAAAGAAATATGGATCATTCCGCATGTGTATTGACTACCGCGAACTCAACAAGCTTACCATCAAGAACCGTTACCCTTTGCCTAGAATTGATGACCTCTTTGATCAACTTCAAGGTTCGACCTGCTTCTCAAAGATTGATCTCCGATCTGGTTATCATCAACTCCGTGTACAAGAGGAAGATATTCCAAATACTGCTTTCCGAACTAGGTATGGTCACTACGAGTTCATGGTGATGCCTTTTGGACTAACCAATGCACCCGCGGTCTTCATGGACCTCATGAATCGTGTGTGCAAACCGTACCTTGATAAATTTGTGATCGTCTTCATTAATGATATCTTAATCTACTCCAAGACTAAATCCGATCATGAGCAACACCTTAGGTTAGTTTTGGACCTCTTAAGGAAGGAACAACTATATGCCAAATTCTCCAAATGTGAATTTTGGTTAAAGGAAGTTCAATTTCTTGGTCATATCGTTAACGACAAGGGAATCCATGTTGACCCTGCTAAGATCGAAGCTGTTAAGAATTGGAATGCCCCGAAGACCCCCACCGAAGTTCGTTCATTTCTTGGTCTTGCAGGATATTATCGTCGATTCAATTCAAATTTCTCTAAGATTGTTGTTCCTGTCACCGCTTTAACCCACAAGGGTAAACCTTATGAAAGGGGACCAAAACAAGAAGAAGCTTTCCAAACTCTCAAGCAAAAGTTGTGCAATGCTCCTATTTTGACTCTCCCTAATGGGAATGATGATCTAGTTGTCTACTGTGATGCTTCCAACCAAGGTCTCGGTTGTGTCCTCATGCAACGAGGCAAAGTGATTGCTTATGCATCAAGGCAACTTAAGATTCATGAGAAGAATTATACGACGCACGATCACGAGTTGGGTGCGGTCGTATTCGCATTGAAGATTTGGAGACATTACCTCTATGGCAGGAAGTGTGTGGTGTTCACCGACCACAAAAGTCTCCAACACATCTTCAACCAAAAGGAACTCAATATGAGGCAACGACGTTGGGTTGAACTCCTTAACGACTATGACTGCGAGATTCGTTACCATCCCGGCAAAGCGAATGTTGTAGCCGACGCTTTAAGTCGAAAGGACCATGTCATGCTTCATTGTGTCCGAATCCAAACCGACATTCAAAATCACATCTTAGAAGCTCAACACATCTCAGTCACCGAGGGTAACATGTACAAGGAAATGTCGTGTGGTGTTGAACTTCAACTTGAATTAAAACCCAATGGCCTACTTTATTACTTGAACCGTATTTGGGTTCCCGATCGCGATGATCTCCGTACATTTCTTATGAACGAGGCTCACAAGACTCGTTATTCTATTCATCCTGGTGCGGATAAAATGTACCAATATCTTCGCCAACAATATTGGTGGCCCAGTATGAAGAAGGACATTGCTCTCTATGTTGCCAAATGTCTAACGTGCTCCAAAGTCAAAGCCGAACACCAACGTCCTTCCGGATTACTTGAACCACCAGAAATTCCCATGTGGAAATGGGAGAACTTAGCTATAGATTTCATTACCAAACTTCCTCGCACCTCAAGTGGTTATGATAGCATTTGGGTGATCATTGACCGTCTCACCAAATCTGATCATTTCTTGCCTATCCGTGAAGACTATCGGGTTGAGAAACTAGCCTGAATTTACATTGATGAAATTGTGAGCCGTCACGGTGTTCCCTTAAACATAATCTCCAATAGAGATGCTCGGTTCACCTCTCGTTTTTGGCAATCTCTCCAAACTGCACTTGGTACACGATTGGATTTGAGCACAGCCTACCATCCCCAAACTGATGGTCAGACCGAGCGAACAATCCAAACTCTTGAAGATATGCTTAGAGCTTGTGTAATTGATTTTGGTGGCAATTGGGATTCACATCTATCCCTAATCGAGTTCTCTTACAATAATAGCTACCACACGAGTATCAATATGGCTCCATTTGAAGCTCTCTGTGGTCGCAAGTGTCGTTCTCCTATCTGTTGGAACGAGATTGGTGAAGCACAAATCACCGGTCCCGAGCTAATTCAAGAAACATCCGACAAGATTATGCAAATCCGTGACAACATTCGAGTAGTGAGAAGTCGGCAAAAGAGTTATGCCGATAAACGACGAAAACCCTTGGAATTCCAAGTCGGTGACCTTGTCCTTCTAAAGGTGTCTCCGTGGAAGGGTGTGATCCGTTTTGGAAAGAAAGGCAAATTATCACCTCGCTATGTGGGTCCATTCAAGATCCTTGAAAGAATTGGGAAAGTGGCTTACAAACTCTAGTTACCTACATCACTTGGCAATGTGCATCCTACTTTTCACGTGTCTAATCTGAAGAAATGTCTTGCTGATGAGAATCTTCACATACCTCTTGACGACGTGCACATTGACGAAACGATGCACTTCGTTGAGAGACCAGTGGAAATCATGGATCGTGAAGTCAAACAGCTCAAGCGAAGCCGTATTCCTATTGTTAAAGTTCGTTGGGAATCTAAACGTGGTCCTGAGTTTACTTGGGAACGAGAGGACCAAATGAAATTCAAGTACCCACATCTCTTCACTGATGCCGTAGCCTCCACTAGCTAAATTTCGGGACGAAATTCCCTCAATATGGGGATACTGTAACATTTCTGATTTTCATTATCTATATTTCAGTTCAATGTGATACATTTTCAAACCAAATTCTAGTACAGTGACTTGTTTTATTTGTACCAACAATTAAATACCATGTTTCAATGCAAACCCACAAATTTTACACGAGTATACCCTATTAAACTATACATAAGTCCATATTTATACAAATCTGTCAATACTGAAACTTGCAAGGACTGATTTTTATAAGTTAACAAGAAACCCTAATAGGCACGGTCGCGCCTAGTTCTGGCACGGTCGCGCCAAGTGCTATGGCACGGTCGCGCGCCTTGCTTTGGAACGGTCACGACCGGTGCCTTGGCACGGTCGCGCCTCTTGACAGTTGAAACGTAAAAACGATTTTTAATCCTAAATTCATTCAACTCAGTAACCGTTATACACGTTCGTCTAATAACAAACATCATTAATCAATTAAACAACGACATTACAACTTAATTAAAACCAATTATGGAATTTAAATTGAAACCGTCGACCTCTTCATCTCTTACTCGTCGAATTCGTCATTTCTATTGATACTCTCTCAAACCAAACAACTACGCACCATAGCTAACCCTCTCTCAAGTTTTTACGCACACCAATCTCACCGGAATTGCAGCAGAAGACACCGGAGATCAAACCCGTCATCGTCGGAACTCATTCTACCCGTACACCATAAATTCATCGTCCTTCCTGGTAATTGAAACCTCCTACACTTCCCTTTTAGTCTATAGATCAAAAGCCCTAACCTAATTTGGGCTTACAATATCCAATTTAACACGGACCCGAATCTAGGGTTCATGCTAAAATGATTTAATCGAACCCTGCTTTAAACACGTTTTAGATACAATTAATATATTCCAATAGACTCGTAATAACCCAACAGATGAAAGCCCTATGAATTCCAACATTAATAATATAAGAGTTAGTCAAATCGATTCTGTTTTTGAACAGAGACGGTCGCGCTAGCATTCTAGCGCGGTCGTGCTTCATGAGACACGGTCGTGCCAAATACCAGCGCGGTCGTGCCTCACACACTCAGACCCGGTCATGCCCTTGGCTAGACTTGGTCGTGCCTCAAAACCCTAGACACGATCGTGCCTGGCCCAAGACACGGTCGTGCCTAGTGAACAGCCTAATTATGCCTTCTATTTGGTCAACACGGTCGCGTCCCTGACTAGGACGGTCGCGCCCGTGGTTCTAGCACGATCGTGCCCTATCCCAGGCACGGTCGTGTGTGTGAGAAAAATCTTAGCAGAATAATTATTTTTATATTCTAAAAACAATAAGTGATTCAGATTAATTTTCAAATAAAAATAATTGATTTTACAAAGATATATATTAACTTTATTTAAAAAAATCAAATTCTTATTCCTAAAATAAATAGGAGTTATTTATTTAAAATTAAATTTATACTTATTGTTAAACCCTATACTTAAATGTTAGATACACAATTTATTTACACATCTTTATGAAAATAAAGTAAAGAAATTTTATTTAATACAAAACATCCAATAAATTTTTTTATAACTAAATGACTAAGTTACATATTTTATAAATAAATAAATAAAGTAACAATTATTTATTTAAGTTACATTTAAACAAAAATTATTTATTTAGGTTATACTTAATTACCCCTAATACGTACATTATTTTTATAACTAAGTAAATAAATAATAATTTTGTTTTGTTATTTAGTTACTTCAAACTCAAACCTTAATTTTATACAACACCATTCAAGTACAAACCACTAACACACACAACTCCAATTCCTTATACACACACTCAATCCAACCCTAGACTTAGGCATAGACGATTGTACACACTATTGATTCAATACATATTACACTCTAGGTTAACGTTGTGCATTACGAGGACCTCGTTACTATCTAGTATCTCATGTTAGCTACGCCTTCGAATCAAGTGAGTATTACATAGCCCCTTTTACTCTTTTACACTTTTCGGGGTGGAATTTGAACACTATACAACACTATTGCTTACATTTACACAAACTACACAAGTACAAATCCTCTTTACATTCATGTGTGGAAATTTGAGCTTTATGCCTGAGTGCTAGTTGTGCTAACTTTTGTATGCGATTTATGTGCAATCATTAACTATTCAAGCCGACGGTAAACAATGATAGATCTATTGAGTCTGACAAACCCACCCAGATTGAGGTGATTGTTACCGACAACACAATTTTGCCGTCTAGTTATAAAGGTTTGATTGTACTTGGTTACACAATAGCTGCTCTCCATAAATGCCTTATTTTATCATGTTATGTAAGGATTTGTTTATTTACAATCTATATGCTATCTATGTATAAACTTGTGTATGCTCACCAACTTTTTAGTTGACCTTATTTTATTCATGTTTCAGGTGCTAATATGTGAGTTTGATCAAGGCATGCTACACATAGGCTTGGGACTTAGTTAATTTGAATAAATAATTCTATGTATTTCAATTATGTTCTTTCTTAGATTTGGTTGTGTTTGGATTATTTGAAATGAAATTGATGTTTAATATATTACAATTTAGTCAACCTTGTGCTCATGAACAGTCTACATGTCCCGCCCCGATTATTCCGCCGTCGGTTGGGGTGTGACATACTTGTTAAAAATTCATGACTTATTAAGCTATACTTAAATAATAATTAAATAAACAATATCCCTACCTACACCCTAAAATCTCATAATATTCTTACCTACTTCTCTATCATCATCTTCTTAGGATGTGGAAACTTCATAGATCTAAAACTATAAAAATCTTTTTATCCCTCGTTAAGGTTTTAAACTTGTTAATTATTTGAGGACACGTGCAATCTGGAAGGGTGACACCTGTATTCTGGGTTTTCTGTCTAGGAAAGCATTTCTCATAAATCCCAATCAACCGAGGGACCCGTATGCTTTCCTGGGAATTCCCGGGATGAGTGTTTACTTATAGGCTAAAGCATGTCTCCTTGAAAATTATATGAGTTTAATTAACCTTAATGTGTCAAAGTATTCAAGTGATTATATCACTATTTGAGTACAATCCAAACTATGATTTACTATTTTATTTGATATCTTATTCTTTTAAATCCAAACAACATTCATAAGTTCTTACATCTTTTCTTGTGTTGTGCTAATCTGTAGAATGCCTCCCCGTCGTGCTACGGTGACCAACAACAACACCGATATTGCTACCATCCTTGCACAACTTGTGAATCAACTCACTCAAGCTAATGGGGCCGCCAATGGTAACCATGGAGCTAATGGGGGTGGTGGTGCCAACCGACCACAATGCACCTTCAAACACTTCAATTCATGCCAACCTCCAATGGTAACCATGGAGCTACGGAACTTCTTCAATGGTTCGAAGGTATTGAGAATACCTTTCTCAATAGTGACTGCCCCGATAACCTCCGTGTTCGTCATGCCACAAGTGTCTTACAAAAACGGGCACTCACGTGGTGGAATTGGGAAAAGACGAATAGAGGTGTGGAAGTAGCAATGGCCTTACCTTGGGATGAGGTTAAAAGGCTAATGACCAAAGAATTTTGTCCTCGAAATGAGGTAAAGAAACTGAAAGCCGAGTTTTGGGATCTTGCCAAGATGGTGGTGAAAGTCTAGCTTATACAACTCGGTTCCATGAGTTGAGTCTCCTTGTGCCCCATACGGTCACACCTTTATCCCGCTGCATTGAGAAGTATATTAGTGGATTACCTAGGCAAATTCAAGATACTGTTTTAGGGAGAAATCCCGCAACACTCGAAGATGTTATCCGCTTATCTGCTACATTAACCGACAACCATGTGAAAGCGGAAACTCTGACTAGAAAAGGCACCAAGAAAGTTCCCGACACCACAACTCCTCCCACGCACGTCAAAGAAGCCACAACTGAACCCTCAGGTGATAATAAGAAAAGAAAGGCTAGAAACTAAGCTATGGTCACTCCTGCTATCCCTATTAACCAAGATGCGCCTATGGTTCAAGCACCAGCCAAAAATCCATATGTTGGGATCTACCCACTCTGTGCCACATGCAACTATCACCATCTCCAAAACATTCCATGTTGCCTTTGCACTCACTGTGGGAAATATGGCCATACAGTTATTGTTTGTAGATCCAAAGCACTTGTACGCCAAGTCAACCCACCAAACCAAACCAACCCCCAAGTGACTAATCAAGGTGTTCCCGCTATTGCAAATGGGCGTGCTTGTTACTAATGTGGCAACCCAAATCATTTCCGTGATCAGTGCCCAAGGTTAATCAATGCTAGACAAGGCGGAGCTCGTGGGCGTGCTTTCAACAGAAACGCCAACGGTACGTTCCTTGTTAATAGTCAATATGCCTCCATTTTATTTGATACTGGTGCCGACAAAAGTTTTGTGTCACTTAACTTTGAACCCTTACTTGCAAAGACACGATCCGAATTAGAGAAAACCTTCACCGTCGAAGTAGCAAATGGTGACTCCCTTACAATTGACTCTGTTATTCACGACTGCTCGCTAGAACTTAATGATCATACATTTCCAATCAACCTTGTACCAATGCCAATAGGGAGTTTTGATATCATCATAGGCATGGATTGGCTGTCAAATCATCATGCCGAAGTCATCTGTTTCGAGAAGTGCATCCGAATACCTCTACCGTCGAGAGAAACGTTAAGAGTCTTTGGTGAAAAGACTTGCAAGGGACTAAAGTTAATGTCATGCACTACCGCCCAAAAGTACTTACGAAAGAAGTACGTAGCCTTCCTAGCACATGTTGTTCAAAAGGATGTCAAGGAGAAGAATATCCAAGACATTCCCCTCATTCGGGATTTTCCAGAAGTATTTCCTGAATATCTATCCGGTCTTCCACCCGTTCGACAAGGGGAATTTCGCATTGACCTTATACCCGGAGCTAACCCCGTGGCTAGAGCTCCTTACCGTCTTGCACCTTCTGAAATGCAAGAACTCGCAAGTCAACTCCAAGAGCTCTCAGACAAGGGCTTCATCTGTCCAAGTCATTCACCGTGGGGTGCACCCGTCTTATTCGTCAAAAAGAAGGATGGATCATTCCGCATGTGTATTGACTACCACGAACTCAACAAGCTTACCATCTAAAACCGTTACCCTTTGCCTAGGATTGATGATCTCTTCGATCAACTTCAAGGCTCTACTTGCTTCTCAAAGATTGATCTTCGATCTGGTTATCACCAACTCCGTATACAAGAGGAAGATATTCCAAAGACTGCTTTCCAAACAAGGTATGGTCACTACGAGTTCATGGTCATGCCTTTTGGACTAACCAATGCACCCGCGGTCTTCGTAAACCTCATGAATCGTGTGTGCAAACCGTACCTTGATAAATTTGTGATCGTCTTCATTGACGATATCTTAATCTACTCCAAAACTAAAGCCAACCATGAGCAACACCTTAGACTGGTCTTGGACCTCTTGAGGAAGGAACAACTAAATGCCAAATTCTCCAAATGTGAATTTTGGCTAAAGGTAGTCCAATTTCTTGGTCATATCGTCAACGACAAGGGAATTCATGTTGACCCTGCTAAGATCGAAGCTGTTAAGAATTGGAATGCCCCAAAGACCCCCACCGAAGTTCGTTCATTTCTTGGTCTTGCGGGATATTATCGTCGCTTCATCTCAATTTTCTCCAAGATAGTTGTCCCTCTTACCGCTTTAACCCACAAGAGTAAACCTTATGAATGGGGACCAAAACAAGAAGCTTTCCAAACTCTCGCGCAAAAGTTGTGCAATGCTCCTATTTTGACTCTCCCTGATGGGAATGATGATCTACTTATCTACTGTGATGCTTCCAACCAAGGTCTCGGTTGTGTCCTCATGCAACGAGGCAAAGTGATTGCTTATGCATCAAGGCAACTTAAGATTCATGAGAAGAATTATACGACGCATGACCTCGAGTTGGGTGCGGTCGTATCCGCATTAAAGATTTGGAGACATTACCTCTATGGCACAAAATGTGTGGTGTTCACCGATCACAAAAGTCTTCAACACATTTTCAACCAAAAAGAACTCAATATGAGGCAACGACGTTGGGTTGAACTCCTTAACGACTATGACTGCGAGATTCGTTACCATCCCGGTAAAGCGAATGTAGTAGCCGACGCTTTTAGTCGAAAGGGCCATGTCATGCTTCAATGTGTTCGAATTCAAACCGACATTCAAAATCGCATCTTAGAAGCTCAACACGTCTCAGTCACCGAGGGTAACATGTACGAGGAAATGTCGTGTGGTGTTGAACTTCAACTTGAATCAAAACCCAATGACTTACTTTATTACTTGAACCGTATTTGGGTTCCCGATCGCGATGATCTCCGTGTATTTCTCCTGAACGAGGCTCATAAGACTCGTTATTCTATTCATCCTGGTGCGGATAAAATGTACCAAGATCTTCGCCAACAATATTGGTGGCCCGGTATGAAGAAGGACATTGCTCTCTATGTTGCCAAATGTCTAACGTGCTCCAAAGTCAAAGCCGAACACCAACGTCCTTCCGGATTACTTGAACAACCGGAAATTCCCGTGTGGAAATGGGAGAACTTAGCTATGGATTTCATTACCAAAATTCCTCGCACCTCAAGTGGTAATGATAGCATTTAGGTGATCATTGACCGTCTCACCAAATTTGCTCATTTATTGCCTATCCGTTAATACTATCGGGTTGAGAAACTAGCCCGATTTACATTGATGAAATTGTGAGCTGTCACGGTGTTCCCTTAAACATAATCTCTGATAGAGATGCTCGGTTCACCTCTAGCTTTTGGCAATCTCTCCAAACTGCTCTTGGTACACGATTGGATTTGAGCATGGCCTACCATCCCCAAACTGATGGTCAGACCGAGCGAACAATCCAAAATCTCGAGGATATGCTTAGAGCTTGTGTAATTGATTTTGGTGGTAATTGGGATTCACACCTATCACTAATCGAGTTCTCCTACAATAATAGCTACCACACGAGTATCAACATGGCTCCATTTGAAGCTCTCTATGGTCACAAGTGTCGTTCTCCAATCTGTTGGAACGAGATTGGTGAAGCACAAATCACCGGTCCCGAACTAATTCAAGAAACATCCGACAAGATTATCCAAATCCGTGACAACATTCGAGTAGCGAGAAGTCGGCAAAAGAGTTATGCCGACAAACGACGAAAACCCTTGGAATTCCAAATCGGTGACCTTGTTCTTCTAAAGGTGTCTCCGTGGAAGGCTTTGATCCGTTTTGGAAAGAAAGGCAAATTAGCACCTCGCTATGTGGGTCCATTCAAGATCCTTGAAAGGATTGGGAAAGTGGCTTACAAACTCGAATTACCTCCATCACTTGGCAATGTACATCCTACATTTCATGTGTCTAATCTGAAGAAATGCCTTGCTGATGAAAATCTTCACATACCTCTTGACGACGTGCACATTGACGAAACGATGCATTTCGTTGAGAGACCAGTGGAAATCATGGATCGTGAAATCAAGCAGCTCAAGCGAAGCCGTATACCTATTGTCAAAGTTCGTTGGGAATCTAAATGTGGTCCTAAATTCACTTGGGAACGAGAGAACCAAATGAAGCTCAAGTACCCCCATCTCTTCACCGATGCCGTCGCTTCCATTAGCTAAATTTCGGGATGAAATTCCCTCAACATGGGGATACTATAACATTTCTGATTTTTGTTACCTGTATTTCAATTCAATGTGACACTTTTCAAATTCAAATTTAGTACACTGACTTGTTCTATTCATACCAACAACTAAATACTATGTTCCAATGCAAATCCATGAATTTTACACAAGTATACCCTATTAAACTATACATAAGTCCATATTTATACAAATCTATCAATACTGGAACTTGCAAGGACTGATTTGTATAAATTAACAAGAAACCCTAATAGGCACGGTCGCGCCAAGTTCTGGCACGGTCGCGCCAAGTGCTATGGCACAGTCACGCACCTTGCTTTGGAACGGTCGCGCCCGGTGCCTTGGCACGGTTGCGCCTCTTATTGGCACGGTCGCGCCTCTTGTCAGTTAAAACGTAAAAACAGTCTTTAATCCGAAATCCGTTCAACTTTGTAACCGTTATACACGTTCATCTATTAACAACCATCATTAGCCGATTAAACAATGACATTACACTTGAATTAAAACCAATTATAGATTTTCAAACTAAAACCGTCGACCTCTCCATCTTTTGCTCATCGAATCCACCATTCTGTTCTCAATCCTCCCAAGCAAACGCATTATCATCCTCTCTAAAGCTTCTGGACGCACTGAAATAGCCGTGGTTGCAGCAGAAGACGCCGGAGATCAAACCCGTCATTGCTGGAACTCATCTCTACCGTACGCTATCAATTCATCGTCCTTTCAGGTAATTGAAACCTCCTACACCTACGTTTTAGTCTATAGATCAAAAGCCCTAATCCAATTTGGGCTTACAATATGGGAATCATCACGAACCAGAATCTATTTTTCGTTCAAAATGGATTTAATCGAATCCTGCTTTGAACACGATTTAAATACAATTAATATATTCCAAAAGACTCGTAATAACCCTACATATGAAAGCCCTATGAAATCCAACGTTAACATTATAAGAATCAGTCAATTCGTTTTTGTTTTGGAACAGACACGGTCACGCTAGTCTTCTAGCGCGGTCGTGCTTCATGTGACACGGTCGTGCCGATACCAGCGCGGTCGTGCCTCACACACTCAGACCCGGTCATGCCCCTTGGCTAGACTTGGTCGTGCCTCAGAACCCTAGACACGGTCGTGCCTGGCCCAGACACGGTCGTGCCTAGTGAACAGCTTAGCTATATCCTCTGTATTGGTCAACAAGGTCGCGTCCCTGACTAGCACGGTCGCGCCCGTGGTTCTAGCACGATCGTGCCTTGTCCCAGGCACGGTCGTGTGTGTGAGAAAAGTCTTGGTAGAATAATTATTTCCATATTTTAAAAGCAATAAGTATTTCAGATTAA
Source organism: Smallanthus sonchifolius (assembly GCA_023525975.1). Classification (NCBI taxonomy): domain Eukaryota; kingdom Viridiplantae; phylum Streptophyta; class Magnoliopsida; order Asterales; family Asteraceae; genus Smallanthus; species Smallanthus sonchifolius. Next base: position 28,784,634 of record CM042043.1, read on the forward strand.
TTTTTAAATAAAAAGAATTGATTTTATAAAAATTTATATTAACGTTTAAAAAGATCAAATTTCTATTCTAAAATAAATAGAAATTATTTATTTAAAACTTACAAAATTTAATTTCTATTTATTGTAAAACCCTACACTTAATTATTATTTACACAATTTATTTAAACATCTTTATGAAAATAAAGTAAAGAAATTTATATTTAATATAAAACATCTAATACATTTTTATAACCAAATGACTAAGTTACATATTTTTCAAATAAATAAATAAGGTAACAATTATTTATTTAATTTACATTTAAACAAAAATCATTTATTTAGGTTATACTTACTTATCCCTAATACCTACATTATATTTCTAACTAAGTAAATAAATAATAATTTTGTTTTGTTATTTAATTATTTCAAACTCAAACCTTGATCAAAATATTCTAAAAATATCTGTTTCAAATCTTTCATTTTATGCAATACCTTTCAAGTACAAACCACAAGCTTTATACACACATCCAATTCAACCTTAAACTTAGACATAGACTATTGTGAACACTATTAATTCAATATACATTCCACACTAGGTTAACGTTTTGTATTACAAGGATCATATTACTATCTAGTATCTCGTGTTAGGTACGCCTTCGAATCAAGTGAGTATTACATAGCCCATTTTACTCTTTTACACTTTTTGGGGTGGAACATGAACAATATACAATCTATTTCTTTCATTTACGCAAACTACACAAATACAAATCCTCTTTACATTCATGTGTTCAAATTTGAGCTTTGTGCCTGAGTGCTAGTTGTGCTAACTTTTGTGTGCGATTTATGTGCAATCATTAACTATACAAGTCGACGATAGATCTATTGAGTCTGACAAACCCACCCAGATTAGGGTGATTGTTACCGACAACACAATTTTGCATGCTAGTTACAAAGGTTTGATTGTACTTGGTTACACAATAGCTGCTTTCCATAAATGCCTTATTTTATCATGTTATGTAAGGATTTGTTTATTTACAATCTATATGCTATCTATGTACAAACCTGTGTATGCTCACCAACTTTTTAGTTGACCTTATTTTATTCATGTTTCAGGTACTAATGTATGAGTTTGATCAAGACATGCTACACTTAAGTTTGGACTTAGCTAATTTAAATTCAAATAACAAATTGTGTTTTTCATTTATGTACTTGTTGAATTTTTCTAATTGCGGTTGAACTGTTTGAAATGAAATTGATGATTAAATATTGAAATCTAGTGAACCTTGTGCTAATGAACAGTCTACATGTCCCGCCCCGATGATTCCGCCGTCGGTTGGGGTGTGACAGATTGTACCAGAAACGAGAGTGCATAGGAATCATCCAATCGACAACATTATTGGTGATCCTTATGCCGGTGTTCAGACTCGTCATCGAACCATCACTGAGAACACCAGTCTTTACTCGAAGATACTTGACACTGGTGTCATGGAAACATGTCTACATGCTGCATTCGTGTCCCAGTTAGAGCCGAAGAGTGTGAAGGAGGCTCTCACTGACAACTACTGGATTGAGGCGATGCAAGATGAATTGTCTCAATTCAAAAAGTTGCATGTGTGGGATTTGGTTGACTTGCCAAAAGGCTTTCAGCCAATTAGAACCAGATGGGTGTTCAAATGCAAAACGGATGATCGTCATGTTGTTGTGAAGAACAAAGCAAGATTGGTTGTTCAGGGTTTTTATCAGCAATAGGGCTTGGATTACACGGAAGTATATGCCCCAGTTGCTAGAATTGAGTCAAAATACAAGATGAATGATAGCAGTACTTATGACACACATATCCCAGTCAATCATGGTCTGCATCCTAACAAAGATGGAAAGGTTGTAGATAGCAGATTGTACCGTGGGATGATCGGATCACTTATGTATCTCACAGCTTCAAGACCCGATATAATGTTTGTTATGTGCTTGTGCTCAAGGTTTCAGTCTCAACCGAAGGAGTCACATATGATAGCCGTGAAGAGAATTTTCAGATACCTGAAAGGGAAACCCCGATTGGGTCTTTGGTACTATAAGCAGCAGTCATTCAACTTCAAAGCCTACACTAATTCAGACTATGGCGGTTGTAACCTTGACCGAAAGTCAACTTCTGGTGGATGTCAATTCTTAGGAGACAGACTGGTCTCCTGGCAATGCAAGAAGCAGTCAACGGTTTCTATCTCAACTTGTGAAGCAGAATACATTGCTGCGGCGAGCGGTTGTTCTCAGATATTGTGGATTCAGCAGCAATTGAGAGACTACGGCTTAAACTTCACTGGAACTCCATTATTCATTGACAACAATGCCACCATGTCCATCAAAAATAACCCGGTGAAACATTCCAAAACTAAACATATAGAAATTCGCCATCATTTCATCCGTGATTGTGCTGAAAAGCATTTAATTGAACTTGTAAAAGTTCACACGGATGACAATCTTGCTGACCATTTCACAAAGGCATTTGATCGATCCCGTTTTGAGCATCTTGCCAACAAGATAGGAATGTTCAATCGTGAGTGAAAATTAATTTTTCTTAAATCAATTCAATTCATGGAAGTTAAACTTTATTTCTTTTAAATTTTCTGTACAGTTCTTTTAATTTTCAAAATATTTTACAAAATCAAAAACAAAATAGAAAATGGAGAAAAATTCAAAGTTAACTTGAGAAAAGAGAAAATGATAGTACATCAGAAATGATCTAAACGTCACAGACTGCTCATATGGGAAATGATTGCGTCATGCTTACTTAATTGTTTAAATTATTATGTTCTTAATCTGCTTATTTACAAGTAATTTGAATTGTCAGTAGGTTGTATGCGTCTTTGAATCACTAGTAGTGTGGAAACTAAATCTAAATTATAACTGTGATTTGAACCCATGTTTGCAAGTGTGTGTGCTTAAAAGAATAGAAAAGATCATTATCAGATAAAGGATGTTAGATTTTGGCAATAATTTTCTGTTGAGGTCAGTTTCGGGTTATGTCGTTAGCACAATTAATGCGGTTCATCTCACTGCCCATACTCACAAGTATGCAAGGAGAGATTGAATCAAGACATGTCTCTACATTAACCGTTGAGCATGTATTCACCCTTGAATCACTCCTGATTCATTGAAATCAAATCCAGATAAAAGTTGGATCCCCTTACCTTATTCAAACACCATATTCATTATCCTGAATCATCATACCGATATTCAATGAAGAAAATCAAATGAAACCAAGACAAATGAATCACTCGATTTTGAATCTTATGATTCCTGATAATCCTTATGGATTCTGCTTGATTTTTTTTCCTGTGCTAATAGATGTAACTTCATTCTGAAAATTTAGAAAATCATTGGGAAAATATTAGATGCCTTGAGATAGTGCAATTTACTTTATTGTAGCATATCAGTGGGGTACACGTTGTATATCTTATAATTAATACCTTAATACACAAGAACGTGATACAAAGATGCTTATAGTTTCAAATCTTATAATATTGTCAACTTGAATTACTTGTTTATGTGCTTATTACGTATGAATAAATAGTAATTCATGACATGATCCGATATTCTTTGATGTTTATATTGTATCGTTTTTGCTAAAAGATAGCCTGATATGATCCTCTGCTCGTGTCTTTGATCAAAAATAGTTTGTGTGAATACTTGTATATTTCTATGAGAAAAGATCAAAAAGATTTTAAGTTTATGCATAGTTCAATTTTTATTCAGAAAAAGCCAAAAATATTTGTGTTTAACCTTCCTGAATTGTATTTGAATCCTCCTTATTGAATATTTTTTATCTTGTTCGTTATTTGACTTGAAAAACTTCATAAATTTGAGTTGAAAGTTTGCGCACTTAAGAGTTTGTGCGTACTTGTAAGTGCGCATGAAGTAAACCCTGCGTACTTAACAAGTACGCAAGAGTTAAGTCTTGCGCACTTGTAAATACGCAAGAGTTAAGTCTTGCGCACTTGTAAGTACGCAAGAGTTAAAGCGTGCGCACTTAGCAAGTACGCACGACTGTTTAGTGTAGGGTATAAATAGGGGACTTAGAAAATTTCTGAGTTTTCATCACATTCAAATCAAATTTTCCCTCTGCAAACTTTTACTCAAAATCCAAGTGTTCTTAAACCGTCTTTTCGTCCCATTACAAGTTTCATCATCTCATAACATCGATTTGGTGAGAATCTAGGCTCATTCCATCCACACAATCGTGACTTTGGACCGATTAATGACTTAGAAAAAATCGAGGTTTATTCTTATCACTAAAACGTGATTAGATAACCTTAATCGTCCTTTTTAGTCTTTGATTTTGTTCCTGTGGTTGAATTTGAACTGACAGTGGTTCGGTCGACCGTTTTAGGTCAAAATTGGTCAAGCATAGCAAGTTTGTGGTGTTGATTCTGGTCCCATAGGTTAGAATCATTGATTCCGACCTAGTGGCGACCTAATCTACCCATTTTTTGAACATCAGTGACATTTTCAAACTTCTGGAATTTTCACCAAGTGTAGTTCTTGCGCACTTAGCAAGTACGCAAGAAGTAATTCTTGCGTACTTGTTAAGTACGCAAGAGGAAAATCCTGCGTACTTGCTAAGTACGCAGGACCAACACTTGGCAAAAATTCTAAGTCTGAAATTTCAGGTCAAAGAGTAACTGCTATACTGAGTCATGTTTATCCATTTCCAATGATACGTGTTGTTCTGATTCTGTTTTCTGTGTGTTTTTGCAGATCATGGCTCGGGCGTTTACTAACGAATTCAACCTGTTAGCTAACACTGAACCAAAATGGAAGGGTGCAGCACTGCAGTATAGAGAAATAGTTGATTTCTTGAACCGTTCAAGAATCAGCTACGCTATTTCTGCTGACCCGATCGTGTCAAGACCCTATCTGGAGCAGTGTTGGGAGACTGCGGAGCATGATTGCACGGTAACCCCCAACGTTATAAGGGTTACCGTTGCTGGTCATGCTATCGCTTTCTCTGAAGATACTATTAGAAGGGTCCTTCAATTCAGAGATCTCTCGACCGACCCGACAGCCTATCCCGACTACTTTGTGGACGGTTGTTGGAGACGAAGAATGGGTTATGTCGGTGCGAGAGACTATGCTTCATATAAGAAGATGTGGGTGTTAGACCAATGGCGATACTTCGCCCACGTCATGATCATGTACATCTCATCATGGAAAGCTGGAAAAGATGCCATGGGTCATGACCTTGCAGCAGCCATGGTCGGCCTTTCTCTCAATAAGGGCTACAACTTCTCCCGCTACATTTTCAAAGCCATCAATGACCAGATCAACACAGCGGAGAGGTTTAGGTTCTTATTATACCCTAGGTTTGTGCAACTATTGATTAATGACGCGTTGCCAAACCACCTGCTATAGGGGAGAGATTGCAAGTAAAGAGGGTGGACAAAAGAGTATTCGCACAATTCCTAAAGCCAGGCAGTGTAGATCCTACCCCTGTGCATACAGAACTCTTTGGCCATATCATAAATGAAGCATACGTGGCACCAGGTGACTGGAGATGGTATAGTCAGGATTCGGAGCCCGAATTGAGTAAACACTCCGACGAACAACAGCAACAACAACAGGAGGAAGTGGACAATGATGATGGATCGTCTGATGATGGAGACGAAGTAGGAGGAAATGATGGTGCTGAGGGATCCGACTCGGAAGAGACAGGGTCAGATTCTTCTGATTCCGATGATGCACCATCGCAGGTACACCCAAGGAGAACGGCAAAGGTAACCCTACCTGAGTCATCCTCCAAGAGAAAGCAACAGTCTTCTAGCAGCGAATACGAGCCAGACTCTGACTCTGACGCTGCTATACAAAGACAAAGACGAGAAAGCATTCACAAGAACAGGGGCGATAGGCAACAGCTTTCTATCCCCAGTGAGGTGGAGGCTCAGCAGCAAGTACAAGTATCAGCTGCCAGTCCTGATTCAGCCTCCACCCCCCTTCACAGCAACTATATCGTAGGAGGAGGAGGCCACAGGTGCAACGTGAAGTGGCCGTCACTTCAATCACAGAGGTGATTCCTGTGATAGTGACCCTCCCTACCACAACTGCTCAGGTGGCGGTGACTACTCCAATTCTCACGGAGTCAGTCACCATCACCCCTACCATAACTCCTACAACCCTCATCACATCCTCAATCCCAACCACCACCATTGAGCCTCTAAGTCAACCCTTCAATTATGGAGATTTCACACAAGGGTTTGACTTCGATACCATATTCTCCTCCCCTATTCACAATGTCGAGGCGTCATCATCCAGACATCCTGATCCGAATGATGCAAGGATAGATGTTCTGGAAACACAAGTTGCTGGATTACTGGAGACTATTTGGAAATCAAATGAGGAGTCTGACGCTCAACAAGCATAGATTAATTCTTTGATAGACGAAGTTAGAATCCTACGTAGCCAGAGAACGGGGACTGATGAAAGACTAAAGAACGTCATGGCCCAGAACGAGCTCCTAATCAAGACAAATGAAATGATTCTGGGTCACGGGTCGTCCTTGGAGCTGAGGTTTGATACTCAAAGGAAAGAGCATGAGCTGATGGTCAAACTGATTGCTGATCTGACCAAGAAGCTTGATGCTCAGGGGGAGAAAGAGAAAGAGAAAGAGAAAGAGAAAGAGAAGGAGAAGGAGAAGAGAACTACTGGTGATGAGGCTTTTCATCCTGTCGACTTGACAAAGGATGACGACAAAGACAAGGATCCCGAAGCCGGTCCTAGTGGAGGTGAGCACCAAGCTTTAGCAATCATGCCCATCTCTGCTGTTCCAATGGCTCAGGGGAGTCTATTCATCAAGAGGGTGGTGATACCTCTGGTGGTGGTGGTGGTGACAAAGGAAAGTCAGTGGCTGAAGTGCTTAAGGACTTATCTGATGATGAGATCCTATACCTAGTGCCTGACTATTCCAATGAAGCACAGATCGATGCTCTCTTTAATCTAGAAGAAGGAGAGATCGACTCTGGTGACGATTGGGATGATGATGATGAGGATGTTGTAATCGAAATTCCCAAGGGTGACGGGGAAGGAGATGGAGAGATCTTTGAATTTCCATCCTTCGAAGCTCCGCTCGACACAGGTTCAGTCGAGCATGCTAGTAATGTGGAAGCCTCGACTGAAGCCTCCCCAGTTGACCCTACACCTGTGGACCCAGAGGCAGCGAAAGATAAAGATATGCCTTGTACTTCATGAAAGGGTCCAGCTCCTGTGTGGCAAAATACGTCTATAATAGACAAACACGGAGCAACAGGGATGATCTTGGCTGTAAGGTTCGAGGAGGATAAGCAGTTATTCGCAATCAAAAGATCTAGCGGGGTTCAATACTTGAAACCCACCAGTGAAGCGTTCAGCTCCTTACCCAAATACGAGCTTGTGAACCTAGCAAACCGAGAGCTGTTGGGTCATTCCAATCACGCAGTGGCGATGGGTTTGTGGGTGGTTCTGCAGCGGGAAGCAAGATCTGGTAAATTCGAGATGTTCAAGCCTCAAGTGCCCAAGAGAGTCAAGGATAAGCACGCTAGACATCCTGTGACTAAGAAGCACTTAAATAAATTGGTATACAAGCCAGTGCGATGTGAAACTAAGATTCCCCTGAGCAAGTTATCTCAGGATATTCTTGGTGACATGTGGTACTGGTATGTAGATCCAAAGATAGGCGAGGCTATGATCATGGGGAAGGTACGTGCAGAGAGTGGGAACATAGTGCCAAAGGAACTGATCAGAATATTTGATGAAGTCTGCTTCATCAACTTTTCTGTGAAAAATCTGGAGGCACTAGCAGACAGGTATTGTGTATACACTGATGAATGGACAAAGCTCCTTGCTTCTAAATATGACAAGGTGATTAAGTTCTGCCTTGAATACAAGAAGAAGATGGAAGCTAAAGATCAAGTGCTATGAAGACTGAAGAATGAAGACTGAAGACTGAAGATTATTCAGAGCTATTGTCAAGGGGGAGTTTGTTGAAGCACTTTCCTGTGACAAACACTCTGGATAGAGTATTAGTTTGTATTTTCTTATTTGTAATTGTATTTGTATGTAAGAGTCTTTATGTATTAGTTTATCGAGTTGTATTTACTTTTACATATTGAATGTTGCAAAATTCTCTAAGTGTTTTGCGCACTTGTAAGTGCGCAGGAGAAAGCTCCTGCGTACTTAGCAAGTACGCAAGAATACCTTTGCGTACTTGCTAAGTACGCAAGAGCAATTTGCCCTGCGCACTTGCTAAGTGCGCAGGCATCAGGTCTTGTATAAATAGGATAGGTTGACAGAAGTTAAGTACGCAGTCATAGTTGCAAATACGCAAAGTGTAATCTCAGTACTTCTCTCTGTAACCTTCAAGTGTTTATAATACAAAGAACATTTAAAGTGATTATCTTGTCGGTTTACTTTGTTTAGTTTGACTCTCCACCTAGTCACGGGCATTCCGCACCCGGTTCGACTAGTAGACCCACTTGGATGTGACGATCCTCCACACCCGAGGGATCTACGGTATGATATATAATGCTCAAAGCGTGCTTTTAAATTCGAATAATCATTAACATTAAGCAGCTTTGGTGGTTTTTGTGGAGTTCCAATCTCATTGTCATAGTTAAGTAGGTTTTCGAGGTTCTGAAAATTTGCCATAGTGATACACTTAGTCAAATCACATAATAATCAGCACAACTTGTGCACTTAAGAATGGCTTTGCTCACTTAAAAGTTTCTTCTTGCGCACTTAAGATTTGCTCTTGCGTACTTAGTAAGTACGCATGAGTAAATGGTAAGTACGCAGGAGTTATATTAAGTACGCAGTAATGCGTGTAAACTATATATATTTTTTTATAAGTATTTTTCACACAATATGAGTTTTAAAAAGGGTTTTCACCAAAGACTAATCACACACACATCGGGCAGTGTACCCGTCGGATAGCAATAGAGTAAAGGTAAGAACCGGATATCAATCCGTGGACACGGTGGAATGAAATAATTAACCGGAACTAAGATTCAATCAAGTAAGGGTAAAAGATGTTTTGAAGAGTTTGTTTTAATTAACTATCATGAAAATATATAAACTAAGCTAAAATCACAAATCAAACAATCAAGGAGAAAATATCACTTCGGTGTCGAATCCATCTAAAATACATTCAATACACTCATGCCAAATACACGATACATAAATTGACTAAATTCTCGTCAAAGATATCTAATCAAATGACCATTCGGAAAGCTAGCATGAATTACACAAATCAACCACCTAAAGTCATACAATGAGGCTCACGTGTTTAATAATTATGTCAATGTCTATAAAGATTGAACTAGCTTCCGATTAAAGTACACTAATCCAACAACTAGTTGGAAAGATAATATGAACAACACACTATCCACCTCAAGTTGATTAAATTAGACAACAATATGCATTTCTTCAACATACAATGTTCATATAAAGGTTATATAAATTAGGAGGATGTGTCAACAATTCCTAGATAAACATAATACTAAATATGACACATCATAACAAACACTTTGTCTTTACAAACATAAGCATAAGGTTACACATACAAATATAATGATTCATAAACAAGACTTCATTCACCATTCCTAGTCAAATGCCATAAATTAGTATAAATACATACACCAATCCATGAATATAAGCATAAATCATAAGTTTTCCAACATAATATGACATACACAAATACAAGTCTTGTAAACAACTCAAAATACTTGAATACATAATTTCATCAAAGAATAATCATACGGTTGTCATAACATTAACACAATAATTGTCAATAATCCATGAATGTTGTCAAATGTATCTAAACTTCATCTAAACCAAAGTGAACAAGAGTTTTCATCATGAGCACCAATATTACAAATAAGCAGGGAAAAATAGTGAGAAACATAATATGGAAACAAGAATCAAACCACTCCTTCAAGCCTAGATGTTGTTGTTGATGTATGGTGATCCTCTTGATGTTGTATCCTCTCCAAGAAGCTTGAAATATGGCTGGAACAAGGAAAACTCGAGCTGGAACAGTGGGTTTTTCTCCTGGTTTGCTGAATGTCTGAATGAGAATTAAGTTCTGTTTAAATAGAAAAGGGGAGGCATGACCGTGCCTGGTACAAAGGTGCGGTCGTGTCTAGGTCTTGGCACGACCGTGTGACAGAGGTTTGACTGATCCGTAGCTTCCATTGGGTACCACTGATCGAGGACGTACGGCTGTTCAGACTCACGAGGTGACACGCGACCGTGGGAGGCCAAGGCACAGTTGTGCCTTGGATTTTGGCTTGGCACGGTTGTGCAAGATGTGGGCGCGACCGTGCCTAGGGTTTGCGAGCTTGGCACGACCGTGCCAAATAGGGGCACGACCGTGCCTCCATCACAGAAACCCTAAAAACTTCCCTTTTTATCCTGGAATTTTCTTGTTTGTTCACCAAGCTTCACAAAAACCTACAAAACTGGAAATTAAGCAAATAAGTGTCTAGACATTGAATATAACCAAGAACTGATCATTAAATGAGAGAAGTTTTGTGCCAAAAAGATGTGTAAATACTAACACATCACGCAGCAATAATGGTTTTGCGTACTTAGCAAGTACGCAGCAAGACTGTACTTGTTGCCAAATAAGGCAAGTACGCAGGTCACCTTTTCACCAACTTCCACCAACTTTTTCCAGTCACTGGAAAAACACTAGATCTTCAAAAATTGAAGATATGACCAAATTAATCAAGCCAAAGGGTTAGAAACTTGTTTCTAACCAACCCTTGATGATCAAAACACTCAAACAAACAACAAAAGGTTGGATTTTGACTGATTTTTGCCTCTGAAATAGTGCTCAAGAGCTACCCGTATTTTATCACAAAAATAACCAAAAATCACTCACTTTTGCTTGTAAAAAGTCAGTAGATTGTGTAGAAGATGCTCCTAACACACTCACAACACTTGAAATCAAGAGCTTCGCTCGGATACCACTTGTAGGTCCCTGGGTGTCTCGGATCGTTACGTGTGGGTGTGTGACTAGTCTAACCGGGTGCGGAATGCCCGTGACTAGGTGGAGAATCAAACAACACAAAGTAAACCGACAACAAAAGCACTTTCAAACTTTGTCTATTATAAACACAGCCGGTTACAGAACTTGTTACAAATGAATGCGTACATAACTTCTGTCACAACCTGTTATTTATACTAGACCTGATTCCTGCATACTTGGCAAGTGCGCATGACAATTTGTTCATGCGTACTTAGCAAGTACGGAGACAGTTATTGCGTACTTGCTAAGTACGCAGGATATATAACCTGCGCACTTACTAAGTGCGCACAACACTTACAAGAAACAGACACTAAGTACATACATATGTGATTAGAACTCGATAATCAATACATACAGATACTTACATACAAATACAAATACACAAAAGACAAGTACAAACGCTAAGACAGTATCCAGAGTGACTGTCACACAAAAGTACTTCAACAAACTCCCCCTTGATAACAGCTTTGGATTGTGTTCTGATTTGTGTTTGGTTATTGATTCCAAGCGTTGATTGTGGTTGCCTGCCAGTTCAATTTACGTATCTAGGTCATACATCTAGGGGTTTGTCATTTTGGTGGTTTGCTAGACGTAGTAACCGTAGGAGTTATCTTTGATTGCTGATTAGAAGTGAATGTGTGTCCTAGTTCAATACCCGAGATGTGAGAATTAGTTGTCTAGTCTTTGTTATTAGGAATCCGAGTATTAACAGTCTGAGAGGACGTTAGTATTAGGTGTCTAGTTTTTGTTGCTAGGTCAAGTCATAGGTGTTATCTTAGGATTACCCCGTCCATTCCTTGAATGTATGGTAGGCAGTGAGACTGGGAGGTGATCTGTCTATTAGGGTACATTGTCATAGTTGGAAATACCCGAAAGGTGATCCAACAATCTGGTGAGTTTAGTACATCTGTAGGTACCTTAGTTAGTGACACCCTGAGAGTGATTAGGGATCCACTAGGTTGTCGAGAGTTGTTTCCTTAGAAACCCAGATCCATCATAGTTTCCATAACCGGTAGAAGTTGTTCTTTGCAAGTAGGATTCTGACCTAGGTAATGTTCTTCCCATATCCTGATATTTTCCTTAGTTCTTTGTCTTGATAGTTAAGTCTATAATCCTTAGTGTAGTCAACCCCCCCCCCCCCAATCATCAATCTTTAGTCCAAGTCAGAGTGTAGTATTAGTATTTAGTGTCTCTAAGGTTTGATAACTCGGTTTACCGTTAAGCTGTGCTACACTCGATAGGTACACTTGCCTGTCAGTGCGATTTAGTTCATAGGTACTCCATCTTATTACTTAGGAGTCTATGTTAGGTTTTATAGTTAGTTTTTATAGACCGTCTAGACGACATCAAGTTTTTGGCGCCGCTGCTGGGGACACTTGGCAATAGCAATATTAACTCTGATAAGTTCTTTGTTTGATTTTTGGTTTTATTTTGTTTTGAGTCTGTCTTGTGTGCTTATACTACGTGTTATCTGTGTGTCTAATCTAGGTTAGAGTCTTTTTGTTCTTTGAGTCTTTCTGTTTCTTTCTATCTTGTGTCTTTCTGTGTATGCACAACACTCATTCGCAGGGGTCACCACCTTATTCAGCATTCCTAGAGCCCGAGCGAGAGCTACACGAGCGCACCCGCGACTTCCGGGAGCGTTTGAAAGAGTTGTGCAAATACCAGGTACGTCCTAATAGCCCAATTCCATTTCCTAATATGGACGATGCTGATCCGCCAGCGAGGCGTACTGTACACCAGAGGGCCAGTGATGGGGTCACGGGCACGAGATCTTCGATCACTCGCCCCGCTATTCCTAATACCAATTCTTGGCAGATCCCATAACATGTCATGATTACGATAACTCATGCTACTCAATTCCATGGCCTCGAGGATGAGGATGCACCAGGACATGGGTCCCACTTTGCGCGCATATGTGATACTTTCAATATCACGAGTGTGTCTAAGGATGTAATCTACCTGCATCTCTTCCCATTCTCCCTCTCTGGGCATGCATCCACTTGGCTTGACACCCTCCCTGAAAATTCCATCACCACATGGGAGGATCTTGAAGCCAAGTTTTTTAAGAAATATTATCCACCTTCCAGGCCCGCTCTCCTTAGGGATCAAATCCATTCCTTCCGGATGGATCCCGACGAGCCTTATCACATGGCCTGGGAGCGGTTCAACGCGCTGTTGAGCCGGTGCCCCCATCATGGTCTATCTCACTGGGCGATCATGGAGAAATTCTATAATGGCCTCACTTTCGAGAAGTAGCAAATGTTTAATACAGCTGCGGGAGACCATATCATGGAAAGATTTGAGCCTGCTGAGTACGAGGAGATGTTCGAGAGATTCGCTTAAGCCGAACAGCAGTACCCATCTTCTAGGACTTCTATTCCTAGTGCTAGATCATCTACCACATCTCCTAGAGGCGTGCATCAGGTCACTCCTGATTCTAGCGTGGCTGCTGCACTCGCCTCAATGGCCAACAAGATTAAGGAACTGAAGCTCAATGTGTAGCGGTGTCAAGTGTGAAGGGGAGGCCACAACACCCGTGATTTCCCGGTAAATAATCAAGAGTAGGTGATTTTTGCTGGCAACCAATACCAGAACCGAGGGTACAACAACTACAATTCATTTGGCTCGGGATGGAGATCTGGAAATAACCCGCCTGGGTTTAACGATCGTCAGCAGCAGCAGCAGCAGCATGGAGGGGGAGATACAGGAGCTAGCTCGGGAAGCAATGTTGACACGACTACGATAAAGGAGATGCTTGAAAATCAGACACAACTGATTGCCCACTTAGTATAGCAGGACAGGGAAGCTAGGCAGAGATTGGACAGCATGACCCTCTTTTGAAGAAACAACAGTTGGCATTCCATGATCTGTAATGCACGGTTGAGGACATCGCTAAGAGCTTGAAAGATCGAATGGGAGGTCCATCTTCAAGCTCCAACACTTCAGTGATGGCCATGTCGGTTAGGAGTGTGGGGGAGAAAGAGGTTGTTGAGGATGACCCCCACTCCAGCAAGTATAGTATTCCGTCACCTGAGGAGGTCAAGAAGATTGACAGGAGGCCTCGATTTGCTGAGATCGATGTCAAGATAGTCGAGGAGCAGGTGGACAAAGAGAGAGTAGGTGTGATACCTGCCACAAAGGTAGAGGAGAAGAAGAAGGGGCGGAGATTCAGACCCCCGAGATTGACCTGCCTCGTGTCCCCTACCCAGTACGTTTGCTGTCATTCAAGCAAGCTAGGGAACACGGTTACTTCCTTGACATGTTCAAACAACTCAAGGTTAATATTCCGCTGATAGAGACCCTCCAGCGCATGCCAAAGTATGGCAAGTTCCTAAAAGATCTTCTTTTCAACAAGAAGAAGCTCGAGGAGGTGTCTAAAGTCCCACTAAGTGAGCAATGCTCTGCGGTGGTGCAGAACAAGTTGCCCGAGAAATTAGGATATTCAGGGCGTTTCACGATTCCGTGTCTCCTCGGCAGTTGGAGTTAGAGAAGTTGGTGAACCCGCCCCTAATTTAGGAGAAATATCTGAATGGGCCTTGGAGTTAGAGAAGTTGTTGGATGAGCCGTACGAAAACGACGATGATGTGCCTGATGATCTGCTAAAGATGATGGCAGAATTAGATAAGATCATAGGCAAAACCCCAAGTGTGGGGAAGTTAGAAGAAGTTGTAGAGGATCCCGGAGATCCTGGTGGAGGTTTAGAGATCATATCCATAGCAAATCCCATTCCTGAACCTTTGCCCATCACCATTGTGCTTTCTGAGGGGAGAACCGTTGAGCCGACCCATAGTTCTAGTGTGCCTAGGTCCAGACCGCCTCGTGAGATATTTCGTGCGTTGAGAGACATATGTGAGTTAGAGCGAATGCAAACCCCAAGTGTGGGGACGTCTAGAGGTGACAAACTACTAGGTTGCATATCCTTTTTAGACTCGGTAGATTTAAGCTGTGGTGGAAGGATTGGTGTGAAACATGTGATATAGGTCTAATGTGTGAGAATAGTTGAAGTTTGCTGACATGGAGGACCGGGAGACCACGTAGGATGAAGGCGGTACCGGTTAGGATCAAAGAGAAGCCTCCTGATAGGCTTGTTTGAATCTCGAGCAAATGCCCATGATGTAGAGTTTGTATGCATTACGTGGTTTGAGTCTGTGTCAAATTCTGTGTTTTTCGGTATCGTGTGTTTTGTGTGTCATGTCTTGCAAGGATTCACGCTCGATTCGGTGAGGAAAATCAGTGGGAACGAAGTTCCAGTTATTTTTACATATGTTTTTATGCTTGGTACATGGTTTTAAGGAATTTGGGTGAAGAAAAATTTTAAAGGGTCAAAAATTTTCTAAGTATAAAAATTGAAAAAATTTTTAACTTTCTATGATTAACATCCCCTCGCGGTATGCTAAGAACTGACACAAGTCTCTCGCGGTACATGAGAGACAAAAGATTTGAGCCGGCCTTAAATTAAATCCCTCGCGTACCTTTACATATGTTTTTATGCTTGGGACAGGGTTTTAAGGAATTTGGGTGAAGAAAAATTTTAAAGGGTCAAAAATTTTCTAAGTATAAAAATTAAAAATTTTCTTAACTTTCTGTGATTAACAGCCCCTCGTGGTACACGAAGAACAGACACAAGTCTCTCGCGGTACGCGAGAGACAAAAGATTTGAGCCGGCCTGAAATTCAATCCCTCACCGTACGCGAGGGATGTGGCTAGTCTTTTCGCGGTACGCGGGAGGGCCCTGGCTTGCCCTTTGTTCTCTTGTTTCCCATGGTTTCCCATATCCGTCACCCTCACCGATTCCACCACCATTCATCTACCATCATCATCGAATATCTATCATATTCACCACCACCCACATCATCTATCATATCCTCCATCCATCATCCACATCATCTTATTCACTGACCACCAACCATGGGAAACTGGGAGACCCGTTCATAACCGATGACCCACCTTACCGTGGCTTTCATGTCTATGTATTTGCCACACATCGGGTACGTGTCCTGGCATTCTATCTAGAGTCTTAGTGAGTCAGTTTGAGTCTTTTAATTATAGTTAGTTTGATGTTGCGGGTATGTTTGAGGTTATTTTTGCAGGTGTACATCATTCCGTCCGTACTCAATCTCCATTCATACGGAATTGATCATGATATCTTATTGTCTAACCCAACAAAGATGTGCAACCGCGATCGAAATGCTATACGGTGCATATGAGGAAGAACGCAGTTGGATACATTTGTTTGCACATTCATTACCAGCTAAGTCGCTTCCTGTTTATTTTTGTATTTTTATTTTTAGTTGTGTCTTGCTTCACATTGAGGACAATGTGTCTTTCAAGTGTGGGGATGTGAGTGTCTAGTCTAGCTAGTTTGTGTCGTTTATAAAAATACAAAAATCCAAAAACAATTATAACATTTAAAAAAATGTCTTTTGAAAATACAAGTTTTGCATAATAAATGGAAAATGATAATACAACTGGATCTATTGTTTGTTTTAAATGAATAAATAATAGAAAACGCGTCTAATTAGTGATGTTTTGGTAGACCCAGCCAGCTTGAACAGTTTAAATAACCTGTGAGTGTTACTTAGGATTAATCACGTAATAAATTAAAGAAATCGTGTGGGTACTCATCTTAGGGTGTCGGTAATACTGAAACTGTCAATATAGGGTGATAAGTACCACGTTAAGTTAATATTTAGAGGTTTTTAAAATTTGTCATGGCACACCACTCTCTTTTTATGAGAATAAATCCGAGTTTCGGTGGCCCCCATTCCATAATTCCATAATTTCCATAATCATGAGCTTAATTAATTTGAATTATGAGTCTTGCTTATGTGTTTCCCTCTGGATGGCGACTTGGAGGATACACCCCTAAGTAAGATTTATGTGCTTAAATGTGTAGAACCTAGTCTACGTGTTAGCTTCCGGGATAGTGACTTGGTTGAGACGCCTCTAGACGAAAGTTCTTATGTTAAATTAATGCTCATTACCATCCATTCATTCCATAATCCATTGATTTCTAAAAATCTGTGAATCTTAGTTTAACGTGGTGGGCAAATCTATATAGTTTAACCCGTTCCTAAACATGACCGTGAGATGGGATTAGGTATAGCTGTAGCTTTTAAGTGCGAGTCACATAGGTTGAGTAATTGTTGTATAAATTGGAATTAGAACATATTATGGGGGCTAGATAGTTGGTGTTTGGGTTTAATCGGAGAGAAATACTGATTATTGCTCTTTAACGCTTGAGTATATTGAACTGTGAATTGCTAATTGATGTTAAAGTTAGATCTTAATTATATTTCCATTGCAGACTTTTTCGAGGACGAAAAAAGGTTAAGTGTGCGGATGTTTGATGTAGTACAAAGCACACATCTTTATTCCTATAGTTTTAGTGTCTTTTGATTAGTTTTGTCTTTGTTTTGAGTCGTTTTTGTTATGTATTGAGTCTATGTCATATTTACAGGTGCTCGTGATAATTACTAGTGAAAAACCGAAGAAACCGAGCACGAGAATGAAGCCAAGAAATAAAAGTGAAAAATATGAAAATTCACTCTTTTGCGGTACGCGAAGATCAGAGGAGAAATCCTCGCGGTACGCGAGGGAGAAGAAAACTGGTCGCGACTATTTTTGCCCTCGCGGTACGCAAGAGATGGAATTTCCGAGAAAAAACCCTAAATTGAATTATATTAGATTTACAATGCCATTATTCTGGGAGTTCGATTCTTAGCCGTCCAGAGAAGGGTTTTAGGCGATTTTGGATCAATTGGAAGAAGAATCAAGTGTAAAGATCAAAGCTTTGGAGTCCGGGTTCGTTTGATTTACGTTTTCGGTTTCAAGATTGAATCTTTTTGTTTGAATTCTGAGTTTGAAACCATGATTATGTTTGCTACTTCTGTTTTGGTTGTGTTGATCATGATTCTAGGCTAAAACTATAATATCGCCTAGGTCTAATGATGAATACTTGTTAAAGTTTCAATCTTTTATTGGTTTTGGATCCGTTTGATGGATTTATGATTTTGTAAACGATCTTAGTTAACAATTATGATGATATATGCATGTTTACTTCTGATTTGTGTTTGATTATTGATTCCATGCGTTGATTGTGGTTGTCTGCTAGTTCAATTTGCGTATCTAGGTCTGATTTTGGTGGTTTGCTAGACGTACCATAGGAGTTGTCTTTGATTGCTGATTAGAAGTGAATGTGTGTCCTAGTTCAATACCCGAGAGGTGAGAATTAGTTGTCTAGTCTTCGTTATTAGGAATCCGAGTATTAACAGTCTGAGAGGACGTTAGTATTAGGTGTCTAGCGATTGTTGCTAGGTCAAGTCATAGTTATCTTAGGATTACCCCGTGCATTCCTTGAATGTATGGTGGGCAGTGAGACTAAGAGGTGATCTGTCTATTAGGGTAAATTGTCATAGTTGGAAATACCCGAAAGGTGATCCAACAATCTGGTGAGTTTAGTACATCTGTATGTACCTTAGTTGGTGAAACCCTGAGAGTGATTAGGGATCCACTAGGTTATCAAGAACTGTTTCCTTGGAAACCCAGATCCATCATAGTTTCCATAACCGGTAGAATTTGTTCTTTGCAAGTAGGATTCCGACCTAGGTTGTGTTCTTTCCATATCCTGATATTTTCCTTAGTTCTTTGTCTTGATAGTTAAGTCGATAATCCTTAGTGTAGTCAACCCCCCAATCATCAATCTTTAGTCAGAGTCTAGTATTAGTATTCAGTGTCTCGAGGGTTCGATAACTCGGTTTACCGTTAAGCTGTGCTACACTCGAGAGGTACACTTGCCTGTCAGTGCGGTTTAGTTCATAGGTACTCCATCTTATTACTTAGGAGTCTATGTTAGGTTCTGTAGTTAGTTTTTATAGACCGTCTGGACGATATCAACGAGTTGTGATTCTCGCACCGAGGCGTTGTAAGCCAACTAAGAGGTGATAAATGTATGGGGGTAAACTTGTGTGTGGTCTTATACATGTTATATTGGTGTCGTGTTGCACAAAGATGCAAAGGGTCAGAATGCGTCGAAACATGTAAAACGAGTTGTAGTTCTCGTATCGAGGTGTTGTAAACTAACCAAGAGCTAATAAATGGGTTGGGGTAAACATGTTTGGTGTCATGACAAGTTATTATGCCGTTAATGTCTTAAATATGCAAATGGGCTGGGATTGGACATGTAAGGGTGTTGTTACATGTTGTTGGTAAAGCCCAAACTTCTTTTGAGCATATCTCGGGCTAGAAAATGAACTACGAAACCCATAATATATGAATTTGGGGTGCCTCGACATGAGGAATTCAAAATTAAGTTTGTTGTGCAGGTGGGGGCGTAAGCTTCGCCCTACCCGCGTAGCCTACGCTCAGTTGGTTTTGCATACGCCCTGGGCACTAACCTACGCTCCCCTTACGCTGAAAACCATTTTTTAGGTTTTTCTTATGTTTAACCCATGGGAGGCTATGGGAACTTGTATATATCATTACTAACATGATTTGTGGTGTTCCTTTGTAGGTAAGATCTGGTTTAATATCTCGGGTCAAGCTTCGTATGGATTGGATTCTCGGTTCTTTTGGTTGTTGTTAATGTTCGGAAACTGAACTTCTTGTTTGGGTTCATTAAACTTGTTTTAAATATCTTTTAGGAGTTTAAACCTGTTGTCATTTTTGAATTGTCGGTTAATACTTCTAAAACAAGATTATATTGTTGGTCGTGATGTTTATTTTATCATGTGTTGATTATTCAAGGGCATCTTATGGGACCTACTTTCACGTGTTTTGAAAGTTAAAATTTGGTCAAAATTTGGGGTGTTACAGAAGAGATAGCCATCGTCGATAAGAGGGAGGAGGAGGAGGAGGAACAAACTATGAAGATGAAGCTGGCGTATGAAGAACAAACTCTGAAGATAAAGTCGTCGATCAGAGGGAAGAGGAGTAGAAGAAGAACGACGGGGCTGAATAGGATTTAGGTTTAGGAATGAAAACAAACTTCGGGTTAAGTCATGTGGAGCAAGTTGGGTATAAATGACCCACGTGTACCAATTTGACTAAAAGAAACATTTGGGCGGGAAAAACCAATTCTAATGGGTCTAGGAGTATGACATGTGGCAGAACCAAACCTTTATTTATTAATATGTATAGATAGGAGTAAATGATAACAAAATTACCAATCATAGTTAATATTAGAAAAAAAATAACCAATTTAATTAATTATGGTTCAATTTTGATATTGTTCAGAAACCAAAATTTTCGGCTTCGGGGTTTTCTCATTAAAAAAAGCACTGGGTGAGAAAAATAATCGATTAAAATTGAAAATTACAAGTATTTATAAATAATTGATTAAAATAACCCAAATATCTTAACCACACGTCAACCGATGATCCGGTTTTATAATTTTTTAAAATTGAATATTACAGTTAGGTTTCTTGTAAGACTCTGACCCGGACATCCTACAGTTGATTCTCATAACGGGTCATTCTCTTTAAAGAGCATTTATTATTATTCAAACTATAGCAGAAGTCTTTCTAAAACCATTTATTATGATTTAATGTTATTAAATTTACCTCACGAATGTCTGCACACCAATCCGAGTAACACCGCTCCCAAGCCAAGATACTTCAACACAAAGCTTACCTGCAAAACAATCTAACTCTACAAACCACAATAATATCATCTACACGTCATACTAACATTACCACATTAATACCATCACATGCATAATCAATATAACTCAACGTCTGCATGCAATACTACACATATATACCCAAGTAAACACATACCTCGTCACCGCACCCTCGTCAGGGCGTTCAACACACCCCGAGCTCATCATTAACCTGTTAAATAAACGTCACCGTTGGTGACTTCCCGAAGGACCTTATCCTTCACAATCCCGTTTGTTGTGCCATAATGACAAGATGCAAACACGACACACAAATATACACACATAATATCACATGTCATTTACATGACTCCTTACCTATACTTGCACCTCACACATAACCCTAGAACAACATATTTCTAACACAATATATCATAAGCACTTAATGTACGACACGATTCTTTCCATTCGGCCCTTAACACAACACGCATTAATAACCCATACCCTTAACTCACACATTTCCATGATCCCACCATAGACCCTACGATCACTTAACAATTATTTTATATTCAAAACGCATCGGGTTAGAACCCGAAATCCCTAACAGAGTTAATGGAGTAAACTTATTTCATAAGTGTGTACGATAGCCCCAAAACATTAAAAACATTTAAAAGAAGTGGGGGATTAGAAACTCACCGCTTAAGCCGAGCCTCAGTCCATGCTCTGCAACTCATCCGTCCACGTTGGGATCCCAAACCTAACAAACGCGTGATTGCATGGTTAGAACATGTTCTAAACATACGTTGCATAACGTATAAATAAATAAATCCCAGCGTCGTCTCGCCAGTTCGTCATTTCTTTCCACGAAACCCTAGTCTCATGGGTTTATGTATAACCTTTCTCCTAAACTGGATAAGACTTGTGTACCCGAATCCGAGCTCTCACGCATGCACGACATGCAATTCCCTTATCGTTCTTGTCTCGCAACGAATCATTCTCGGTTCGTTAACAAACCGTAAGCTCAAACCGGGTTCCCACCCATGCACGCCATCCGCCATGCAAACCCGAAGCTCACCGAAACCCTAGCCTCGTCCGAACCCTCACCCAAGCACATGATCCTACTCTGCTCGTTCCTTGCTGGTCCAACATCGTCGCCGCAAATCCTTATGTTACGCCATTTATCCGATCACCGGGTCATCATCTTCGTCGAGTAACACCATTGCGACCACCATAAGGGCCATCACAGTCCACCACTTGCACCCGTGTATCCACCATCATCTCCTATTTGCTTGTCCGTGACAACCACTGTCACACCCCAACCGACGGCGGAAAACGTCGGGGCGTGAAGCTGTGCAGACTGTTCATAGCTCATGGTTGCTAAAGTTTGAATAATTTAAACATTCATTTTCATTACACGTAGCAAGTTCATACCATACAAGAACCAAATGTAGCGATTACAAAATATAAATAGTTTAGATTAATTGCTAGGTCCAAATCCTATATGTAGCAGCTTGTAATACTTCAAACATTGTCACCTGAAACATGGTTAAAAACAAAGTCCACTAAAAAGTTGGTGAGAATACATAGGTTTTCGTGTCATGTAATAGAATATAGTGTTGTGTGTATACAATTCATACAAACATGGCAATTAAGGCATTTATGGAGAGATACCATCGTGTGACCTGGTAGTACAATCAAACCTTTGTAACTAGCATGCAAAACAAACGCGTGTTAGCAGTAACAGTCACCCTACCTGGGTGGGTTTGTCAGACTCAATAGATCTATCACTGTTTACTGTAGGCTATAAAATAGTTAATGATTGCACGTGAATAGCAAACTGCGTGTTGGTCTACACACCTAGTACTCAAGCACAAAGCTCAAAATTGTAACACATGATTGTAGGGTGGAATTGTGTATTGTGTAGTTTGTAAACATAGTAAATAGAACGCATGTTCCACCCCAAAAGTTTGTAAATAGAGTAAAAGAGGGGCTATGTAACTCACTTTGTTGGAGCGTGTAGTTTGCACAGATCAACAAAAATACCAAGCGTGTTGTAGGTCGCTACGTTTGACCTATTGAATGAGGGTATAACGCGTGTCACTGTTTGTGTTATTTTGTGTCCAAAGTGGGTTCGTTGGTGGTTTGTGTGTTTAGGGTTGGTTTTGGAATAATAAATTAGTAGCGATATATATATATATATATTTATTTAAATAAAATTTAATTAAACGATATTTATTTAAATCAATATATATATATATTTGTATAAATAAAAATGATTATATAAATTCACGATTTCATCGGTTTTGAAACTATCGGGAATTAATCGTTTTAAATTTCTAAATCAGCGATTTGGTATATAAATGATTCCCGGGTTTTGGGATTTTATAACTTAAATTTTTATAAACAAGTTTTGAAATGTTTAAATAAAAACATATTAGATTAAGTTTGAAAATAATCAAATTAAAGTTTCTGGTCAAGGAGCACGACCGTGCTCAAGTAGGGCACGACCGCGCTCGTTGCCGGGCGTGACCGTGGTGGTCTGAGCGCGCCCGTGGTCGAGTCAGAAGTCACTACAGAGGGTCTGGACATAGAGCACGACCGTGCTCGTATCTGGCACGACCGCGTCTAGTGTTTGTTTTTGGTCAAGACTTGTTTGCTCGGTAAGCACGACCGGGCCACACCTGGGGCACGACTGTGCTTGGTCAGGCACGACCGCGCTCAGGGATGAGCGCGACCGTGTCGGGCCTTTTTCAGACACAATTCGATCGATTCTTATATTAATAGCTTCTAGATTCTTAGGGCTTTCACTTAGTGGATGATTACGAATGTTTCTACATAGTTTAATTGTATTTATATCTTGTCTAGAGTGTAGTTCGAGTAAAATTTATGTTTCGGCTTTTTGGTTCAAAATCGAATTGATTGTGTGATATAACTACGAATTAGTATAGGGCTTTCATCCTAGGGGTAGATACGAAGCTAAGTAAGTGTTACTTACTCGTTAACAATGGGCAATTTAATGCAGTCGGCTACGGATCAAAGAGTCGAGCTTCTTGGCGATCGATCGGACTCCAGAAGTGTTGTGAGTGTCGAATGAGAGTTCTGAGAGATTTAGTGGGTGTATATGAGAGTGTAGGAAGCCTGCAACTGGCTCTATATCGACGAATTTGAGAGACTCGGTTGTGGTGTGAATGGGATTAATTAATTGTGCAAATTGGACGACAATTGATGCGTGTTTTAGGCGAATTTCAGTCGGGTATGGTCTGACGCGCGAAGACCGGCTTTTCTTTATTTTAATTTTCACGAATTCAGAAGGTATGGTATGGTTTGACTTTCTGCAGTCAAGTGGGTTCATCAGCGCGACCGTGTCTACTTTAGGCGCGACCGTGCTTAGGTCGACAGGCGCGACCGTGCCTAGTCCTAGGCGCGACCGTGCTTGCCTAGTTTTGTAGTTTTTTTGAGTTTTGTCAGTTTTGGTCCTCGGGGCTTGTGAGATAATGGTGTTTTTGTTTAATTTGTTATTGTAATAGAATAGTTTGTATATGTAACTGCATCGTAGTTTGTTTGTACACGAATCGAAACTGAAATGTGTTTGTTTATTGAAATCAAACGATTACATGATGAAAATCAGAAATGTTACAGTCTCCCCTTGTTGAGGGGATTTCGTCCCGAAATTCAACTAGTTGAGGTTGCAGAATTGGTGAATAGGTGAGGATACTTGAGTTTCATTTGGTCTTCACGTTCCCAAGTAAACTCAGGACCGCGTTTTGAATCCCAACGGACTTTGACTATAGGGATGCGGCTGCGCTTGAGTTGCTTGATTTCACGATCCATGATTTCCACTAGTTTCTCGACGAAATGCATCGTTTCATCAATGCGCACGTCGTCAAGAGGTATGTGGAAGTTCTCATCAGCAAGACATTTCTTCAGGTTGGACACGTGGAAGGTTGGATGAACATTGTTGAGTGCTGGAGGTAGCTCAAGTTTGTAAGCCACTTTCCCGATTCTTTCAAGGATCTTGAACGGGCCTACGTAACGAGGTGCTAGCTTGCCTTTCTTTCCAAAGCGGATCACACCCTTCCAAGGGGATACTTTGAGAAGCACAAGGTCACCCACTTGGAATTCCAAGGGTTTTCGTCGCTTGTCGGCATAGCTCTTTTGTCGACTTCTCGCTACTCGGATGTTGTCACGGATTTGAAGGATTTTGTCGGATGTTTCTCGAATTAACTCGGGACCGGTGATTTGTGCTTCACCAATCTCGTTCCAACAGATAGGAGAACGGCATTTGCGACCATAAAGAGCTTCGAATGGAGCCATGTTGATGCTGGTGTGGTAGCTGTTATTGTATGAGAATTCAATAAGTGCTAGATGTGAATCCTAATTGCCACCAAAGTCTATGACACAGGCTCTCAGCATGTCTTCGAGGGTTTGGATTGTTCGTTCAGTCTGGCCATCAGTTTGGGGATGGTAGGCTGTGCTTAAATCCAATCGTGTGCCAAGTGCCTTTTGCAGAGATTGCCAAAATCTGAAAGTGAAACGAGCATCTCTATCGGAGATTATGTTCAAAGGTATGCCGTGTCGACTCACAATTTCGTTAATATAGATTCGGGCCAATTTCTCAACCCGATAGTCTTCACGGATGGGCAGGAAGTGTGCGGACTTTGTGAGACGGTCAATGATTACCCAAATGCTATCATAGCCGTTTGAAGTACGGGGGAGTTTAGTAATGAAGTCCATGGCTAGATTTTCCCATTTCCACACGGGGATTTCCGGTTGTTCAAGTAAACCGGAAGGACGTTGATGTTCGGCTTTGACTTTAGAGCAGGTTAGGCATTTTGCAACATAGAGTGCAATGTCTTTCTTCATACCAGGCCACCAATATTGTGGTCGAAGATTGTGATACATTTTATCCGCACCGGGATGGATAGAATACCGAGACTTGTGTGCTTCAGTCATGAGGAATTCTTGGAGATCATTGCGATTGGGAACCCAAATACGATCCAAGAAATAAAGCAAGCCATTGTTTTTAGTCTCTAGTTGGAATTCAGCACCACACGACATTTCCTCATACATATTTCCCTCGGTAATCGAGACGTGTTGAGCTGCTAGAATACGGGTTTGAATGTCGGAATGAATCTTGACACTTTGAAGCATGACGCGTTCTTTACGGCTCAGCGCATCGGCTACAACATTAGCCTTACCGGGATGATAACGAATCTCGCAATCGTAGTCATTGAGTAGTTCAACCCAACGTCGTTGCCTCATGTTGAGTTCTTTTTGATTGAAGATGTGTTGGAGGCTTTTGTGGTCGGTAAATACCACACATTTCGTGCCATATAGATAATGTCTCCAAATCTTCAAGGCAAAAATGACTGCACCTAGCTCCAGATCGTGCGTCGTATAGTTCTTTTCATGGATCTTGAGTTGCCTCGATGCATAAGCGATTACCTTGCCTCGTTGCATGAGAACACAACCAAGGCCTAGGTTAGAGGCATCGCAGTAGACGACTAGGTCATCGTTTCCTTCGGGAAGAGTCAGAATAGGAGCATCACATAACTTCTGTTTAAGAGTTTGGAAAGCTTCTTCTTGTTTCGGCCCCCATTCATAAGGTTTACCTTTATGTGTCAAGGCGGTGAGGGGAACAGCAATCTTGGAGAAATTAGAAATGAACCTTCGGTAATAACCCGCTAAACCAAGAAACGAACGAACCTCGGTAGGGGTTTGAGGAGCACTCCAATTCTTGACAGCTTTGATCTTGGCAGGGTCGACATGTATTCCCCTATTGTTGATAACGTGACCCAAAAATTGAACCTCCTTTAACCAAAATTCACATTTGGAGAACTTGGCGTATAATTGTTCGGTTCTCAGGAGATCCAGAATCAGTCTAAGGTGCTGTTCATGTTCTTCCTCAGTCTTGGAATAGATCAAGATGTCGTCGATGAAAACGATCACGAATTTGTCAAGGTATGGTTTGCACATGCGGTTCATAAGGTCCATAAAGACAGCAGGTGCATTGGTCAACCCAAAAGGCATAACCGTGAACTCGTAATGACCATATCTTGTTCGGAAGGCGGTCTTTGGAATATCTTCTTCTCGGACACGCAGTTGGTGATAACCAGATCGAAGATCAATCTTTGAGAAACAAGTAGAACCTTGGAGTTGATCGAAGAGGTCGTCAATCCTAGGTAACGGGTAGCGGTTTTTGATTGTAAGCTTGTTGAGCTCTCGATAGTCAATACACATGCGGAATGAACCATCCTTCTTTTTAACAAACAAGACTGGTGCACCCCACGGTGAATGACTTGGCCGTATGAAACCTTTGTCAGCGAGTTCTTGAAGTTGACTTGCAAGTTCTTGCAATTCAGAAGGTGCAAGTCGGTATGGAGCTTTAGCCACAGGGTTTGCTCCGGGTATAAGATCGATTCGAAACTTTACTTCCCGAACAGGTGGAAGACCGGGTAAGTCGTCGGGAAAGACTTCGGGAAACTCCCGAATGATGGGAATATCTTCTATTCTTCTCTCCTTGTCTTCTTTTTGAATCACATGAGCTAGGAAAACCATGCACTTCTTTCGAATGTATTTCTGGGCAGTTATGCATGACATCAGTTTGAGTCCTTTGCAAGGTTTCTCGCCAAAGACTTTCAATATGTCTCCCGATGGAAGAGGTACTCGGATGTACTTTTCAAAGCACATGACCTCGGCATGGTTTTTAGATAACCAATCCATGCCGATGATGACGTCAAAGCTTCCCAATGGCATTGGTATAAGGTTGACTGGAAACGTGTGACCATTGAGTTCTAGTGAGCAGTCATGAATGATGGAGTCAATAGTGATGGAGTTTCCATCCGCTACTTCAACGGTGAAGGTTTTCTCGAGTTTGGATCGTGTTTTTGCAAGTAAAGGTTCAAAGTTAAGTGACACAAAACTCTTATCGGCTCCGGTATCAAATAGTATAGATGCAAATTGTTTATTTACAAGAAACGTACCGTTGACCACATGATCATTGGCTTGAGCTTCATTGGCGTTGATGTTGAAAGCACGCCCACGAGCTCCGCCCTGATTATTGTTCACAAGCTTTGGACATTGGTTCCGGAAGTGGTTCGGGTTGCCACATTCATAGCATGCTCGTCCATTTGCATTGATTGGAACCACTTGATTAGCTCCGGGTTGATTAACCGGGTTGGCTTGAGTAGTAAGTGCCTTTTGTCGGCAGATATTGGCCGTATGGCCAAGTTTCCCACAATGATTGCAAAGGCGACATGGGACAGTTTGTGGGTGATGATAGTTGCAGTTGTTGCAGAGTGGGTAGGTACCTCCATAAGCTTTCTTGGCTGGATTTTGAGCCAAGGGTGCAACTTGATTAATTGGGGCGGCTGGAGTGACTATTGCAAAATTCTTCACCTTTCTCTTCCTGGTGTTTCAATGCTGTTCGTTTTGAACTTCTTTGACATGAGTAGGAGGATTTGTGGTGTCAGAAACTTTCTTGGCCCCCTTTTTGGTAAGAGTACCTGCTTTAACGTGATTATCGGTCAGTGTGGCAGCTAGACGAATAGCATCTTCTAGGTTTGCAGGATTTCTTCCCAAAACAGTGTCCTGGATTTGTCTCGATAGACCACCAATATATTTTTCAATACACCTAGACAAAGGTGTAACCATGTGCGGTACCAGCATGCTGAGTTCGTGGAAACGGTTAGTGTACGCCAAGCTTTCACCGCTATCTTGGGTAAGATCCCAAAATTCCGCTTCCAGTTTCTTCATCTCATTTCGAGGACAGAATTCCTCGGTCATGATCCTTTTCAGCTCATCCCATGGCAGAGCCATTGCTACTTCTACTCCCCTTGTTCTCTTTTCCCCATTCCACCAGGTTAGTGCCCGTTTTTGGAACACACTAGTGGCATGGCGGACACGCAGATTGTCTGGACAGTCACTATTGAGGAAGGTGCCCTCAATACTTTCGAACCATTGAAGGAGTCCCGTGGCTCCTTCGGTACCATAAAACTTCAGGGGATTGCAAGAGTTGAAATGCTTGAAGGTACATTGTGGCGGGTTGGCACCACCGCCACCACCAGTATTAGCACTACCACTGGCGTTCCCATTGTTGTTGTTATTGGCTTGAGTTAGTTGAGTTACCAGCTGAGTGAGGAGAGCAGCAAGGTCGGTATTATTGTTGTTGTTGGCATTGCTGGTATTGGTGTTGGTGCTATCGTTGGCGTTGTCGGTGTTGTTGCGGTTGATGTTACGACGAGGAGGCATTCTATAAAAAGAGAATGATACAAAAGTGTTGTGAGAATTTATAAAAATCCGTTGAAATTTAGGATAGGAGGAAAAATAACACATTTATTTCATAGTTCGGATTGTTTTCAAGTAATCACATTTCTACTTGAACACAATGACATATTAAGGTTAATTAGACTTATATAATTTTCAAGGAGACGTGCTTTAGCCTATAGGTAAACACTCATCCCGGGAATTCCCAGGAAAGCATACGGATCCCTCGGTTGATTGGGATTTATATGAAATGCTTTCCTAGACAGAAAACCCAGAATACAGGTGTCACCCTTCCAGATTGCACGTGTCCTCTAATAATTAACAGAGTCTAAAACCTTAACGGGTATGAAAAATATTTTTGATAGGCATAGGTCCACGAGTATGAGTTTTTCCACAAGTTATGGCGATGATGACATAGAAGCAGTTAAGGAGGATATGCGGCTTAGGATACGGGTATGGATACGATTTATTTTATTATTTACGTATGCTTATTAAGTCTTGTAGTCTAAACAATTTAAGTACCAAATAACTAACACATAAGGCATGTGACATATAGCAAATAGCACGTATCACATAAAACATGTAGCATGGCATTGTTGGGTGTCCTAAAGTTATAGTCTAGGTCAATGGTGTCTAATAACCTAATTCCCTATAACCAAGGCTCTGATACCAATCTGTCACACCCCAACCGACGGCGGAAAACGTCGGGGCGTGAAGCTGTGCAGACTGTTCATAGCTCATGGTTGCTAAAGTTTGAATAATTTAAACATTCATTTTCATTACACGTAGCAAGTTCATACCATACAAGAACCAAATGTAGCGATTACAAAATATAAATAGTTTAGATTAATTTCTAGGTCCAAATCCTATATGTAGCAGCTTGTAATACTTCAAACATTGTCACCTGAAACATGGTTAAAAACAAAGTCCACTAAAAAGTTGGTGAGAATACATAGGTTTTCGTGTCATGTAATAGAATATAGTGTTGTGTGTATACAATTCATACAAACATGGCAATTAAGGCATTTATGGAGAGATACCATCGTGTGACCTGGTAGTACAATCAAACCTTTGTAACTAGCATGCAAAACAAACGCGTGTTAGCAGTAACAGTCACCCTACCTGGGTGGGTTTGTCAGACTCAATAGATCTATCACTGTTTACTGTAGGCTATAAAATAGTTAATGATTGCACGTGAATAGCAAACTGCGTGTTGGTCTACACACCTAGTACTCAAGCACAAAGCTCAAAATTGTAACACATGATTGTAGGGTGGAATTGTGTATTGTGTAGTTTGTAAACATAGTAAATAGAACGCATGTTCCACCCCAAAAGTTTGTAAATAGAGTAAAAGAGGGGCTATGTAACTCACTTTGTTGGAGCGTGTAGTTTGCACAGATCAACAAAAATACCAAGCGTGTTGTAGGTCGCTACGTTTGACCTATTGAATGAGGGTATAACGCGTGTCACTGTTTGTGTTATTTTGTGTCCAAAGTGGGTTCGTTGGTGGTTTGTGTGTTTAGGGTTGGTTTTGGAATAATAAATTAGTAGCGATATATATATATATATATTTATTTAAATAAAATTTAATTAAACGATATTTATTTAAATCAATATATATATATATATATTTGTATAAATAAAAATGATTATATAAATTCACGATTTCATCGGTTTTGAAACTATCGGGAATTAATCGTTTTAAATTTCTAAATCAGCGATTTGGTATATAAATGATTCCCGGGTTTTGGGATTTTATAACTTAAATTTTTATAAACAAGTTTTGAAATGTTTAAATAAAAACATATTAGATTAAGTTTGAAAATAATCAAATTAAAGTTTCTGGTCAAGGAGCACGACCGTGCTCAAGTAGGGCACGACCGCGCTCGTTGCCGGGCGTGACCGTGGTGGTCTGAGCGCGCCCGTGGTCGAGTCAGAAGTCACTACAGAGGGTCTGGACATAGAGCACGACCGTGCTCGTATCTGGCACGACCGCGTCTAGTGTTTGTTTTTGGTCAAGACTTGTTTGCTCGGTAAGCACGACCGGGCCACACCTGGGGCACGACTGTGCTTGGTCAGGCACGACCGCGCTCAGGGATGAGCGCGACCGTGTCGGGCCTTTTTCAGACACAATTCGATCGATTCTTATATTAATAGCTTCTAGATTCTTAGGGCTTTCACTTAGTGGATGATTACGAATGTTTCTACATAGTTTAATTGTATTTATATCTTGTCTAGAGTGTAGTTCGAGTAAAATTTATGTTTCGGCTTTTTGGTTCAAAATCGAATTGATTGTGTGATATAACTACGAATTAGTATAGGGCTTTCATCCTAGGGGTAGATACGAAGCTAAGGAAGTGTTACTTACTCGTTAACAATGGGCAATTTAATGCAGTCGGCTACGGGTCAAAGAGTCGAGCTTCTTGGCGATCGATCGGACTCCAGAAGTGTTGTGAGTGTCGAATGAGAGTTCTGAGAGATTTAGTGGGTGTATATGAGAGTGTAGGAAACCTGCAACTGGCTCTATATCGACGAATTTGAGAGACTCGGTTGTGGTGTGAATGGGATTAATTAATTGTGCAAATTGGACGACAATTGATGCGTGTTTTAGGCGAATTTCAGTCGGGTATGGTCTGACGCGCGAAGACCGGCTTTTCTTTATTTTAATTTTCACGAATTCAGAAGGTATGGTATGGTTTGACTTTCTGTAGTCAAGTGGGTTCATCAGCGCGACCGTGTCTACTTTAGGCGCGACCGTGCTTAGGTCGACAGGCGCGACCGTGCCTAGTCCTAGGCGCGACCGTGCTTGCCTAGTTTTGTAGTTTTTTTGAGTTTTGTCAGTTTTGGTCCTCGGGGCTTGTGAGATAATGGTGTTTTTGTTTAATTTGTTATTGTAATAGAATAGTTTGTATATGTAACTGCATCGTAGTTTGTTTGTACACGAATCGAAACTGAAATGTGTTTGTTTATTGAAATCAAACGATTACATGATGAAAATCAGAAATGTTACAACCACCGTCCCCCTCCCTTCGGTCGTCGCCGGTCTTCACTACTTCTCGCTGATTACAGCCATGGCTACCCTCATCGAATACCATGTTGCTTGCTTACTAATCTCAAAAATAATTCATGTCACACCCCCAAATTCCCCAAAATAATTCGTGACAAACCAGGATCTCAGTCATTAGTTACATCAAACGACACTATATGGGACAAAAATGAAATATCATAAAAGTTCAGAGTAAATGCGGGAGCTTTTAAACAAGAGAGTAAATGCGCACAAGAACGCGCCCAAGTATAACAATAACGGAAACGTAATAAATGTTCAATATATTTGACAATTATTGAATATATCAAGTTGACATCACGCATGCCCTAACGTGCACCTGTTTAACGTCCTGAGAAAACATGTAAGAAAAAGTGTCAACACAAGGTTGGTGAGTTCACATGTTTCAGTTTATAGTAGCGTTTGTCAGATTAATGTACATTCAATATATATATATATCAATAGGTAGCTAACCCATGTTCAAGTATACTAATGCGCTCGTAACTGTAAACTGACTGTTTATGTTTGAATGCATCCCACCAAGTCTATCAACAATGGTGCAATGTTTAGGTCAATATTACACCCGTTCGACCTCCAATCGAGTTAGCGCGACTAACGCGGGTGGGGTTTGTCAAACCCAGTAGTACTACTCAACATACCTCGCTATACTCATATTTAAACGGTTCGATGTGAGGACTTTCATGATAGAGTTTACGCATAGTCATAACAAGTGATAACATATATGAATTACAAAAATCAAAAGTGTTTGCGTCATGTTTTCTCCACCAATGTAAAACAGAAAAAGGGGCCGTGAAAACTCACCTGAGTTGCGCAGCAGGTAGATTTACACAAGAATGAGATTGGAACCACAAGTGTTAGCCTGCAACGGCTTACGTATGCCCTAGAATTATACACATAATAATTAGGAATATAATGGGATTTGTGACGACGACACGGAAGGTTGAACGTCCTACAACGCTCTAATGATCAAAGAGTATACGAACTTGTCCACGGGAATAAGGATTTCTTAATATAATTATTATTAAGATAAATATGTTTTGTTTCGAACGTTTCTAATTACGAATATTATTAATAACTAAATATATTCGTGCATTTGTACCATTTAATTATGGTTTAGGAAAATAATATAAGTTATTATATTATTTTAAACTTAGACAATAACACGATCATTAAATTTTGTGACAAAAATAATAAAACTATTATTTTTATTCGGATCATAATAACGTGGGAAATAATATAAATAAATATATTATTTTATTAGTTTGAAACATTACACTACGTTTATAAACGTGGCGAAAAAAATATATAAATATATCATTATTAAATGGAGTTATGGTTTGAAAATAATATAAATATATTATTTTATTCGGAGTTATAGGTTAGATAATAATATGTTATATTATTATAAAAGTGTGAAATAATATTAGAAATGTGTTAAAAATCTAAACCCGTGCCTACGGGTGATTTTCCGGGTTAAAATATTTTAATATAACATTATAATATTACGGGAAATGTTTTTATATAAAAAAAAATAATGTAAAAAGTTGCTCAGAAAAAAAATAGGGTTAGAGAGATTCAAACTCGGGTCTCTCCCCTATCAGCACAAAGCCTTAGCTGGTCCACCCGCTAGGGTGATCGCGTACAAGACCCGGATCAGATTTGTTTTAATCTTCCAAGCCACTGTGTTCTTCGCCTTTGTGCGATCCGAACCAAAATCAACCCTTAATCTCTTGAAATCGATCGCGATTGACCAAGAGATCATAAGGGTTTTGTTCATCGGGGAATTTTGAGTCTGTGTGTGTATTTAATTGCAAAAATCATTGCGTTTTAAGATCGTTAATTTCTGTTTTGAAAAGCCGAAAATCCTAAGTTTAACATGGGATCGATTTGACTAAAACTGATAATATTATAGGTTGGATTCATATGGCTTTTGTTAAACAGAGGATTGCGAATCTAACCCTGTGATTAAATTGAATTAAGATTGAGTCTAGGTCAGTGATCGATTAAACCCAAATTCGTATGAACCCTAGAATTGGTTCAAGATTAAATCGATGTTAAAAACCTGAATTAACATAGGGCTTTTGATTTATACATGAAAACGAAAGTGTGGAAGTGTTTGACTACCAGAATTGGTGTCGAATTGATAGCGATCGACTAAACGGTTTACGGCTTCGAGTGGTTTAGTCTCCGGTTGCTTCTGTCGCTTCTCCGGTGAAATTGAATGGTGCTAAAGGTTGAGTGGGATGCGAATGAGGAGCGCAGGGTGTTTTCTTGCCAAATGGTGAATGAATTCAATCAGAATTGATGGGTTCGTGATGCGAAGTCGACGGTAACGAGTTTAGGAGTTTAATTCGTAATTATTGGAAAGTTAAAACGCATGGAAACAATCCATTGATAATCGATATCATCAATACTATGATTAACAGCCGTGAATTCGAGCAGTCATGGAGGTTTCGGGTTTGATTTGGATCAAAAGCTCATTGTTTGACTTTCAGAAGTCAAACCATATCGATTTTGACTTTCGGGAGTCAAACAAATGTGTTCTAGGTATTTGCAGGATTAGTCCTTGTGGTTTCATGTGTTCGAGTTTATGATTTTGACAGAATTAGTCCTTGCGGTTTGAAATTAGTTAACTAAGCCACGCGATAACGGAATTTGAGTTAACAGTGTTAACCGAAATTTGTCGGGTGTCACAATGGACACCATTATAACCACCTACTTGATCAGAACTTACATGCGTGGACAGGAACAATCCCATACACACATTAAACACACACATAGCTCTAACCTGTTTTCATCTTTACGGCCAAATAAAACATACTCGGAAGTGGAATGAGATGCTTACCTGCATTCGTGAACAATGGCAGCCCCACTCTTGAGTGTAACCCGAGCAAATCCCGCAAATCGTCACCAAGCTTCACGGCTTCAAGCTCCAACTATTCGCGCGCCCCGTTACGATCTTGTTCGGATGAACGTAGGTGGAACAAGAACAAGATAGGATTGCTCCAAACCACCAAGAACCGTCGTCAGCGTCTTTCCCTTCTTGTGGCAGCCGTATGTCTCAAGACTTGGCCAAGAATGCCTAGGGTTTACTCAAAAGATTATTTATATACTTACAGGGTTTACATCTAGGTCCTCGTACTTTCAATCCGTACTCTTTAATCTAAAACATCGAGCCATACGGCTACCCGGTCATCCTAATCCCTTTAATTTAAGCTCCTCGTGAAAGCTTTAAAAAAAATAAGGTTGCTAACCTAGGATTCGGTTTATTCGCTAACCCGAATTATAAATCTTTGAATTCCCGGGATGTTACATTTCTGTTATACCTGTAGGCATGAGTGAAAAAAAAATATGCATCGTGGGTGTTGCTAAACATAACCCCCCCCCCCCCCCCCATCTTATTTTTACTTGTTGTCTCCTCCCCCTCAAGGTTTCACCTTAATACAATTCAAACCTTTTATATTCTTTTTGTTTCTTTTATATCAAAACAAATTTTCTTTTAATTTTAGTTTTAACCAACGGTAATTGGGTTTCATAACTCGACGTCAACTAAAATAAATTCATACCCACATCATAATGTATTACGGATTTGATTTCATAACTCTACTGACTTGGATTTCAAGTCATCGAATAAAAGAGTTGTGGCTTAAATAAATTCAAAGCAGCATCATAATCTATCACAGATTGCTAGTAGATTAAGTTAAATTAAAGATAACCTTTGACCTAATGCAATCACCCATATATACACAAAGTTTTACGGCATAATAGAAGTTTGTGTTCATCTCGATTCCATCATTTGGTTCCTGTGTTCATCGTAGTTCGAGTCCATAATCATCACTGGTCATCGTCTTCAATTGGGTTCGTTCATCGCCGATCATCATCTTCAATCGGTTCGGTACTTCGGTGTTCAATAGGTTGTTCATCTTCTTTAGTTTTCTTCAACTTCGGTGTTCATCTTCTTCATCACTTGTATATGTATATTTGTCACTTTTATATATTTGTCACTTCGGTGTGCTATTTTGTTCAATATGTACTGATATTTAAATTGTTATGTCAAATGCACCTGTGTTGTTTTGTTAATTTATTTCATTTCAGCATGTACTGTTTTATTAATTGCTTATGTACTAGTTTTGTAAGTAGAGTGTGCTTATATGTGATTTAACTTGTGTTGTTTGCCGATTAACCTGTGTTGTTTGCCAATTTATGACCAGCATTGTTAAAAAAAAATGAAACAAAACATAAAATAAGACATTATGAAAATAAGAACGACAACATAATAAATTATAAGTATTTTAAAAAAATCAAAAAATGAACCCAGCGCATACAAAAAGTGGATTAAATAGGAAAAAAACATAAAACATCACAAGCTATTTGTAAAATAACCAGCAAAACAGTGATTTCTATATAGCAAACCATAACTGAATAAAACATAACAAACATAAGATATTAGCGTAAGAGTAAATTAATCGGGTTGAGAAAAGAAAGTAGATTAAATAGGAAAAAAGTAACCATCACAAATGTGATTTTTGTATACTAGGAGATTATTATATAACAATAAAAACAACACAAGCTAAAATGATAATATAGTCAAACTGTAATGACAAAAATATACGATGGAATTAATCAATACTTTCAATTTGTTCTTCATTTATTTGTAAGATCGATGAAGGAATTGATATAAAAAATGTAATTATATTGAAATTGAATTTATCAACATCCCATGATTTATAGGTTCTTACTATAACTAAAATAAGTTGAAAATACCAATTTACCCTTTATTAACAATTTCATCCAATGTCACATGTCACTACCAAATTATTTCTTATGTTTTTTTAGGGAAAAATGACTTTGTACTTGAACTCTTCTCTAGATATAGGTTAACGTGTTATATTTGTCCAAATAATTTATTAATTGTTTTACTATTTATTTTATGAACGCCGGGGGTGGGTATGACAAGTAAGAGGAAGGTATGCATTTATAATTATTATTCAAATTAGATAAAATGATAAATTTAAAATTATATTTTTAGAGGGATACGACAAGTAAGAGGATGATATGTATAGCCTAAGTCATAATCAAATCAAATTTGGTAGCTGAACCAAACAACCCGGATTTTTGGTTTAAAGGTTTCACGTGAAAAGCACTTATTTAATCACTTTTATCTTTATGTTATTATACTATATAGATATAGGTCAACGTCTTATATTTGTCCAAATAATTTATTTGCTTTCTTCTGATTTTGAAAGGGAAAAAAATGATATCTTTTCTTTTGAAAGGTAAATTTTTTAATTGTAGGACTTGATCATAACCCCTGCTTGAAAATAATGATATCTAACGTCGATGATCCATCCTGTCATACCTAACCACCACATCAGTAAATCCTTGCCGCCGCCTCACTCTCCGACGATCTGCAAATGGTGAAACATCAACAAGGTCGATCGGAGCGGTGGCTATCAGATCAAATGCCGATTACCAATTGGGTTTAACTGAACCCCTTAAACATTTCAAAATCGAAGGCTTATGGAGGGTGTTGATTCAAATCACATGTATGGTAAAGAATTAGAAGTGGGTGTAAGAGTTGTACAAATGGCTTGTTCTCTCTGTCAGAAGCTGCAAAAGGGTTCGGTTCGTCCCAGCCCTGAACAGGTCATTTCAAAAGACGATGATTCCCCTGTTACCGTCGCCGGTGAGTTAATCCTTTTGTCTATGTGTTCATTAGCTAGTTTATATGCTTTTGGTGACATAAATTTTGTTTGTATGTATCTATCAATGAATGATGCTTATGAACCATTGTGGTCATTTGTGATGATGGAGTTAGGCAGCTTAAGTTAGAGAAAAAACAATGTACTTTTTTGTTTCGTAAGAAGCTTGGTTTTAAGATGGGAAAATCACCAAACTAGACATGTTTGACCAAGAATATCACCAAAATAGACAATGACTATTATATACCAGTCAGCTAAATCCTAGCCGGCAGCTAAAAATCTTGAGAAATACAACGGGTACACTAAATCCTAGCCGGCCAGCAGCTTAGCACCTGTTTTTTCCTTTGCCTAGGATTTGCCCGGCCTTCTTAATCGTCCGCTAGAATATAGCCTCCTTAGCCGGTGGGGTTGAAAGTCAATGTCTAGTTTAGTGATTTTGGTGGTCAACATGTCTAGATTGGTGATTTTCTCTTTAAAATGCATGCATCAGGAGCACATAATGTGATGTTGCAGTTGATGCGATGCAACTCCATGATGTGCATGTGATGCGACTGATGCAGTATGATGCGATGTGACGCGTGATGAGGTCTGATGGGTCAGGTCATTTAGTTGATCAATATTTGAACAAATTAGACCATCAGATGCAATGAGTTTGAATTTTTTAAATCTTATTGAACAAATCTAACCATTGATTGAGCAATGAGTTTGAGCATTTGAACAAATTAGACCATCGATTCAAATCTGGACAGAGATTATAAGAATTTCTTATATTTCGATGTTTAAATTTAAACAGTTTAAAATATTATCTATAATTACTTTTTTAGTATGTTTTACTATTGATCTCCTCGCATACGTGATGCTTGCGCATTGGCTTTTGGGATCAAAACGCATCAGAGCGCCACACGCTTTTTAAAACCAAGATAAGAAGATTCATGATAAGAAGATTTAAGGGTCCAAAATATAGTGGAAATTCGTTAGTAACTCGCATTATTCGATAAATTTTACAAATGTATGGATGATCCTTATGCATAAACAGATTGGAGTGTACAAGCAATGATTAGCTGGATGTTGTCAGAATCTTTTGGTAGAGAAAATGTCTCAGTTGTTGCTGAAGAAGATGCACAAACACTCTCTTATAATACCTCAACAAGTTTATTGGCATCTGTGGTTGCAACCGTGAATGAAACTTTAGCCATGTCAGCCAGGTTCGGTCTCAAGGGTCCAGCCACGCCTCTTGGGGGTTCAGAAGTTCTTGATGCAATTAGCCGGTGCAATTCAACTGGTGGTCCAGTGGGAAGACATTGGGTCCTTGACCCTGTTGATGGAACCCTAGGGTTTGTGCGTGGAGACCAGTATGTTGTGGCGCTTGCGTTAATTGAAAATGGGCAGGTTGTGGTTGGGGTTCTTGGGTGTCCTAATTATTCAATTAAGAAGAAATTGGTTAATGATTCAAGTGTATTACAATCAGATTTATGGCAAGAAGGGTGTGTTATGTACACAAGTAAAGGTAGTGGTCAGTCTTGGATGCAGCAGTTGGTTCAGGGTGATGGGTCACTTGAATGGCCCAATTCGGCTAGCATTATACGGGTTTCTTCCATTGATAATCCTGTAATGGCTACATTTTGTGAACCGGTGGAGAAAGCTAATTCTAACCATTCTTATAGTGCTGGAATTGCTCACAGAGTAGGGCTTAGGTGAGCTTATATTCCCCCTTTATTGATTAAGTTTTCTTGTTTCATTTCTCTTAGTATTGACCCATTACTTATGAAGGAGTTGATTCGGGCTATATTTTATCTCAAACAGGTCAAACGTGTAAAATAAAAAAGTACGACCTTGAAATTGGTTAAATGAGCCACACGGGTCAAATATTTTTAAATGTTAAAACATCCTAAATTTGTTTTATTAAAAAAATGTAGCTTATTATCGAATAATCGAACATATAAAACAAAAAAAAAGTGGGAGAAAACGTGTTTCGAATCAACTCAACATGACTCATACATAATTACCCGTTTTGAATGGTAACCCAACTTGACCGACCTCACCATTTTGACACCTTAATGTTTCCTCATCTTTTTTACATTAAAAAATGTGTCTTTGGTTTTTGTGATTGTAGAAAGCAACCGTTGCGTGTTTATAGCATGGTAAAATATGCAGCAATCGCACGTGGAGATGCAGAGATATACATGAAGTTTGCAAAAGCTGGATATAAAGAAAAGATATGGGATCATGCTGCTGGGGTGGTGATTGTGGAGGAAGCTGGTGGGGTAGTGACGGATGCTGGCGGCCGGCCATTGGATTTCTCAAAAGGGGTCTATCTTGAAGGTCTTGATCGCGGTATCGTTGCGTGTTCTGGAGTGAATTTGCATGAGAAAATCATAGGAGCTGTTTATGCAAGCTGGGACTCCTCTGATCTATAAACCTTTCTACTCTTGTAAGCAATTAAACAAGAAGAATTATAAGCTGTATGCACTGTTTCAAGAGTCACTGTTGAGGGTTATTTTTGTAATTTCCAGTTAATCTACTCTTTTTTTATATTTTTAATACAGCTCATACTCTTCCCATCCCACCATCTTCCAAACTTTTTCTATGTGGTTACCAGAATAAGTTCATTCACTTTGACTTTCAGGTCAAACATAATCAATTTCCAACACCAAGTTCATCCCAAATTAGATGTTATTTTCCATCAAATTTTTTTTGTTCAACAATAAACTGTCATGTGGTTAAGTCTAGTAATCAAAATCGTGAAAATATCAAAAGGGTTTCCATCAATTAAGTTGGAAACTTTTTGAACTTTTGACCACAAAAGTCAAGATTTAAGTCGAACCTTATTTGCAACCTTGGTATTTTATCATCTTCTCAATAACCAAAGATGCTATCCAGAATATGTTGCTGCAATCCAAGAGTTTTGATGCAGGGGATTTCTTATCATCTCCAAACAACATTAGAAGCAAAGGCAAACGACAATATTTCCTAAAATAGTTTGAAGGATACATTTAACATCACTCTACCGATTTTAGATGGTGATGAAGCAACTCAATATGTGGTTTGATATTCATGAATTTTTGATGTGCAAAAGGTTATAGTTTAGGTTATTGGTTTCTAGTAACTTAATTCTCTATAACCATAGCTCTGATACCAATCTGTCACACCCCAACCAACTACAGGATACGTCAGGGCGGGATATGGAGATTGTTCATAAGCACATGATCAAACTAAGTTCCATATAATTATTAAAACCAATATTCATAACATAAGTTCAAAACAAACAACCAAACAAATTACATAAAATGTTCAAATCTTTATTCAATCTAGGTCTCATCCCTAAGTGAAGCATCTTGCATGAAATCTCAAATATTTGCACCTGAAATATGATGGAAACAAGGTCAACTAAAAATAGTTGGTGAGCATACATAGGTTTTGACTCTACAAATATGTTCAAAATGTTGTGTACAGTTCATATGTAACATGATATATATATGCAATTATGTAGAAACAACTATAGCAAACCGGGTGCACAATCAAATCTTTGTTGACATGTTAGGCATAACATTCATGTTACCCTTGTGTTTTCGGTAAGCAATCACCCTACCTGGGTGGATGTGTCAATTCAATAGGTCTATCATTCTTATCGTTGGCTTGTACGGAGTTAATGATTGTACTTGTTATAAATGTAGTTTAACTAACGTGTTTTAAACATAAGGCACAAAAATACACACATGTACACATTGTTTGAATTGTATAAATTGCAAATAGTTCAATGTAATCATCTTTCACCCCAAAAATATAAAAATATAAAATGTGGGGCTATGTAACTCACCTTGCAATGAGTAGCTTGCTAATCACACAAGTAAAGCGTCTGTAGGTGGCTTTGTAAGTCCGTCGTCAAATCCCAGGGTTCAACTCTAAACAGGCGGTGGAAACTACCAAGCTGGAGTACGGTAGGGGCAGAGGGAATTTCCGGTGGAGCGGTGAAATGCGTAGAGATGTGGGATTCCAACTCAACACCTTTTGAGTGAGATTTGGAGAAGAGTTGCTCTTTGGAGAGCACAATACGATGAAAGTTTTATTGTTGTTTTGTTTGTAAATAAATGAATAAATAAGTAAATGAATAAATAAATAGTTCAATTACTAAATAGATAACTAAATGAATAAATAAATAAATCCTTTTATTTATTTAGTTTGAATTCCATGAAAAATAAGTGTTAAAAAATGATCTAATTAATTAATAATTAAAGTATAAAATTTGTTTTAAATAATTTTATATATGAAAAATAAATTAAATAAAAGAATGTATAAATCTTTACGAGATAATGGGTTCATAAAATAACCACATTTGTATACCAAATAATGTTTATAAATTAGAGATTTAAATAAATAATTTGTTAAAGAAATTGTATTAAATAAATTAAGGTTTATTAAGTTTGTATACTAATAATAATGAATAAAATTGTTTTCCTTGAAAATTTAACAATTTAATTTATTAGAATAATTCTATGTATTCAAAGGTTTATAAAATAATTTGGTGCTTAAAAACAAGTTTTAAAAATAAAAAAGGGGAGCATCTTTTTACCGCTTGTATGGTGGCGTCGGTGCTTTGGCAGCATGTTAGTGTGTGGTGTAAAGTGCCGAACATATTTGCTTTCACCTTTAGGGACCTTCTCGAGTGTCACAGATTCTTGAAGTGCCCGGATAGGGCCAAAGAGGTTATTCAGGGTATTATCATGACGGGGTGTTGGAGCCTTTGGAGGGCGAGAAACAATGCAAAATTTTCGGGTAAAGGGATTAAAGTTCAGGATATTATTAGTGAAATGAAAGCTATGGTTTCTTTTGGTATAGCTCTAGGTCGAATTGTAAGGTTGCGACTTGGGATAGTTGTTGTAAATTTGATGTAATGTAATTGTTTGTTTGTTGGTTCGCCGGCCTGTCTTGGGCCGGTGGTGTGTGTTTTTATAGAAAGTTACTGTTTCAAAAAAAAAACCCAGGTTGGTTCTGCGAGGGTACAAGCGAGCAACCACTGGACCAGTGGTCCATTCGTGTTCTAAAGGGGGGTTTCTACATGCTTTAATCAAAAGCCAAAGTGGAGTCGGGTTCAGTGCAAGTAACGTGCAAAAAGAATTGATTCGGTTATGATTAGGAACGGTTTTGGGATTAATTCGAATTAAAAAGCATTGAAACGATTAAATTGGATCATTATGTTTAGTCGAAACTGGTGCTATAACCGTCTTGCACGATCCACACAAGTTAATACGCAAGAATTTGCCGGTTTTGTAACTAATTTTGCAAGGTTTGACTTTTCAAGGTCAAAATCGGGTGAAATTGGGATTTAGGGTTCAAGTTCATGAAGAGTTTCAAGTTGTTTTAAGTGAGGGGGTTCAACATGGGGTTCAAACGACATAAGGGGGGTTCTTTGGCTTGGAAAGGGTTCAAGACTAAATTATTTAATTTAAATTCATTTTAATTATTTATAAAAATTGTTTTTATAAAATTTATAAAAACTTAAACATTATAAGTTTTAATATATTTTTTTATAAAGGAAAAGTTCCATTTTTATAAAATTACAAATTGTATAAATGATTTATTTAATATAATCAAATATATATATTTACATGATTAAGACTCACAAGTTTAATTTTTTTTATTTAATTATTATAGTGTATGTATATATATAAAAATACATACATATGTTATATATAATAGAAAATAATGTGCAAATACAAGATTAAAACTCTGTATTGATACACATTGTAATAACAATTGATGTGACATATTGTATTGAACAAATACATGATTGAAATAGAAATGTCATTATTACATAAATGAAATAAAATAATATAGGAAAAATCATGGATGTTACACAAAACCACCATAATTTTTTAGA
This sequence comes from Smallanthus sonchifolius, assembly GCA_023525975.1. Lineage (NCBI taxonomy): Eukaryota > Viridiplantae > Streptophyta > Magnoliopsida > Asterales > Asteraceae > Smallanthus > Smallanthus sonchifolius. The sequence goes on from CM042043.1 coordinate 28,828,170, forward strand.
TCGTATAATTGCTTTTTTGATAAATCAGTACTACAAGGGTTTTTGTATCTTCTTAAATCTTATCCTTTTAGATCATTTTATTTATTATGACTTTCATAATGAGAATTGTCAAACACTCAAACAACTATAAATTGAAGACGAGTAACATAAGCTTACAAAGAAAGTTCTGGTTTGCAAGGTGTTTAGAAGGGAAGTGGAGTTTGATGTAAGAGTGTTAACCAAAAACCAACGTAACACATCTGATCCCAACTCTTTGATCCAAAAAAATGTGAAGTTTAGAATCAGGCGAGTTAGAAAAAACGGTGAACTCACTGATGATATTGGAAAAAAACCAAAAGATAATGGTCTAGATTCTTGTCAACTGAAAGAATCAATTGGCCACACTGAAATACATGTTGCAGCAGGTGCCTTGTCACAGTGTGCACTTTGTGATACTTGTCAGGTACATTTTAATCTCATACTTGTGATTAGGGGTGTTCAAAAATATCTGTATCCGAAATTCCGAATCCGAATTATCTAAAAATTCGGAATTTTCGGATTCAGACTCGGATAGCTATTTTAAAAATTTTCAGATATTTCGGATATCCGAATATCCGAAATATTTTATTAAATAATTTAAAAATTATATTTATTATTATTATCCTTATTACTTATTAGCAACTAGGTTAAAATCTCGTGTATTACACGCGTTAAATAAATAAAATGTTATATATTTAGTAATAAAATTTTTATATTTTAAAAAACCCGTGTAATACACGGGTTGAATAAACCAGTATATTACATCGGTTGAATAAAATATAATGTAATTTGTTAACAAACACATTTGTCAAAATATGTTTTTAAAAAATGTAATTTGTCGTGACAGTTATAAGGTCTGTTAAGTTAGTTTTTAAAATATTTTTTTTCAACTGAGTATTAATTTTTTTATTTAATTAATAAATGTTAGTTCATATAAAGTTCATTTGATTGATGATATAATAACTATTTATAATTAAATAATAACTATCCGTATTTAGATTTATTAATATAAAGATTATTATTTAATAGGAGAGATAAATAGAAAATCTAATCTATCCTATATAATAAAAGAATAAAACTTCCTGCCACTTGTCAATCATACAGCCAACCTCACACAATGGGTTCAAAAAAACCCATTTAATGACTATACGGGTATACACACGGGTCTTTAACCTGGGAACAGCACAACCCGTTTATGAACCCTTATATTCCTTCATAACCCGGATATTCATTATCTCTAAAATCCCCACCGATGAACAAACCCTAACATTCTCTTCACCGCACACCTTCATTCCCGTATTTGTTCTAAAGATTCAAGGTATGTTTTTGTTAACTCTAATATCATCCATCGGTATACATCATTTGTGTTAATTTGTTTTGAATCAATGATCGCAAAAAACCACAGCGAATTGTTGTTATAAGATTTTAATTTATTTTGACATAACATGAATTGTTGTTAATTGATTTTAATTTGTTTACAGTAACCTTCATTCTCTTCGCCGCACACCTTCATTCCTGTATCTGTTCTAAAGATTCAAGGTATGTTTTTGTTAACTCTAATATCATCCATCGATATACATCATCTGTGTTAATTTGTTTTGAATCAATGATCGCAAAAATCCACAGCGAATTGTTGTTAATTGATTTTAATTTATTTTGACATACCATGAATTGTTGTTAATTGATTTTAATTTGTTTACGGTAACAATCTTACATTGTTATGTGTACTATCAATGTTTACAAATCTGATTTTTTGAAACATTATATTAGGTTTGTATTGAAGATGTATCCAACTTTCTTCAAATTTGTTAAGGACCCTGAAACCCCTTATTTGGTAAGTTTGTCTTTCAAATCTCATTCATTATTTTTTTCAAAACAATTGTGTTAACACATCTTTTTCTTAACTATTTTGAAAGCCATTGCCTGACGTTTTTGTGAAAAGCTTTTATCCGGATGGATTTCCAAAAGAGCCGTGTATTATAAGGGCATCCGGTACACACACTATGAGGGTAAAGTTAGGATATGTTCAAGATAGGCTTTCTTTCATAGAGGGATGGCTTAACATCGTGAAAATTATGGAGATTGATTATTTTTGCTTCGTAGTATTCAAAGCTATAGATGTTTCAACATTTTTAATATCAGTTTTCAACGACAATGTATGTGGTGATCAATTTGTCAAAATTGTATTACACGATGCATCATCCGGATACTTGGTATGTTTTTATTAATTTTAAATCATTTCATAATCATGTTATATTATGAAGCAATTTTGATTTAACATTTTGTGTTTCAGTTATTGCCTCCAACTTTTGCCAAAGCTTTTGTTCAAACCAAAAAAAAATAGTGGATATTTTACAATATATGTTGGTGAACGAACATGGAAGGTTAAGCTTTCAATCAGGGAAGATCAATATGTTTTTGGTAATGGATAGATGCGGCTATGTAAAGACACTTCATTGCAACCGTGGGATTTTTTGTACTTTCGTCAAATTAGTCAAGCATCATTTGAAATGATAATTTTCACACCAAACTGCACTCCTAGACTTATTCCAAAGGATGAACCAGATGAAGTAGCTGATGAAATAATGGAAGATATACTATCAGATGGTTCACAGGTTGTGAATTTTGTTTTAAATATTTTAGAATTTTTAACTAATATGTATTTCATCATAAGCTTCATAATATTTTGTTTCTTTGATTAATTTTCAGGTTCAAACTATTGTGAAAAGTCAGGTTAATGAACCTGAGTCTAATGTTGAAAGTCACCAGACTACTGCTCATGAACAACTGCTCACTACAGATGATGTTTTTTCGTTCTCTATTACTGCAAACAATCGTATGGTATGTAGCAATCATTTTTAATATATACTTGAAAAGATAATAATCATTTAATCTAAACTTTTTTTTCCAATTTAGCGTCTTCCTGTCAAAGTTGCACGGATGGCTGAACTCGATGAAAAGAATTCTTTGATCGTCATTGATGTTAACGGAGTACAGTCACAGTTGGGAGTAAGGATTGACATGTCCAAGCCTCCAAAAGGTATGTGTTATCCGGATGGACTGCATTTATGAAGGCAAATTCAATTATTCTTGGAGATATTTGTTCGTTTAATCTGATCAAGTCTAAATCAACAATTCATTTGACTTCTGTTGAAAAGCATAATTAGTAGCTGCATGAAGGTAGTATAACATTACTTGGTGTTGAATTTTGAAACTAATGGTTTTGAAAACTTAAATGTTTTTGGTTGCTTGTGACAGATATGATTTTGGATGTTATTGAATATTTGAATATGTGTTTTGCAACTTGAAGTGTGTTTCCTTTCATTAGTTCATGAAACTGTGACTGTGTTTTTCTACAACTTTATTTGTAGTTGCAGCAACTGAATTTAAGGTGACTGTCCCAACCACTTTGTATTAAACTTGCTTTTAGACTGTAGTATACACATCTTGAACCTCGTGATCATATTTTGGTCCCTTGTGCAAAATTGCGTGTTTGATGCGTTATCATATGTTTTATAAACAACTATGTTTGTTTTTTTAGTTGATATTTTGCGTTGTTATATGTTATGATATACTAACTTTTTATACCCAATGTTTCAGTTGTAAAGGCGATCCAATCTATGTGAACACCATATATACATACATATATATATATATATATATATCATGTGTATTTTTTGTAAGTTATTTTTTCATCATTTATTAACTAATTAATTTATATTTTTTTCTGTTATTATCAAATTAATATATTTTCAAGCAAATAATGATTTATTTAAAATATTACACAATTACATCAACAATGTTTTATTTATTTAAATTTACAATTACAAAAAAAAACATAAAAAAACTGTGGTTACTGATTCAAATTTTTCATGCATTCATTAATGAATTTTTAAAACACTAAAAAAAATACAAAGTTATCTAATTAGCTCAGTTTTTATACTCTATATTTATTAAAAATCAATTATAGAAATCCAATATAGTCAAAATTTATTTAGTAAGGCCCTGGTTGGTAGCCTCTTAATGGCATTAAGAGACTATCTCTTAATGATTTAAAGCCTCTTAATGGTTAATAGGTAGCCTTAAGTCTAAATGGTTAAGAGGTAACATCTTAATGGTAAGTTCTCACAAGTTACATGGCCCATTACCTTTTAACCATTAAGAGATTTTGAACCATTAAGATGTAGCATCTTAATGTCATTAAAAGCTTACCAAACAGCCCCTAACTCTAATCGTTCCTTTTTTTTAAATCATGTTTTTATGAAAGAATATATTCATTAATAAAATATAACTTTATTAAAATTCAAATATAGATAGAATTGATTGTCAATATTTATTTAGTAATCTAATCATTCCGTTTTTTTTTTATAAATTCCCGTTTTTTTGAAATATGGACATTATTTTTTCATCATTACTAATTAATTTATATTTTCGACAGTTTTTATTATGAAAGTAATTAGTAAATATATTAAAAACTGGATTTACAATTAATTATTTTATTTTTGGTAAAGATTTAAAATATATTGACAATCTAACAATAAAAAAATATAAATAATTTTATTTTATTTTTATTTGAATTTAAAATATAAATCATTTTATTTTTGGATAGAAATTTAAAATATAAATAATATATCAACGATTTTATGATGTTTTTTTTGGGAATTCTGTAATTGTATTAACTTTGAATTTTTATACAATTTTTTAATTGTAGTAACTAAAATCGGATTGTTGAGAAAATTCAACTAATTTGAAAACAATTCATAATCGGATTGATGAAAAAATTCAACTAATTTTGAAAAGAATTCATATTTAATGCTTCAAATCCTTTCAATATTTTAAAAAATATTATTAACAAATTAATTTAATCACACATAAATTTCATGACTCTATAAATATAACCACCCATTCGTACAACTAAAGCACAAATCATTACTCTCTGTCACTAATTAAACTTCAAAACAAGGTAATATATTTTAAATTCTATCATGTAGTATAATCTTATAATGTTATCTAATTGAATGCAAATTATTTATATAGCTTCATGGAGTCTGAAAAAATTTCGATGCTAAATGTCATTGACGTTTTACAAGACAACTTTACTATCAAGGTGAGTCTACTCAGAATGTGAAAACAGAGTTCCTGGGAAAAACCCAATGAGATAACTGCAATAGACATGATTATCATGGATGAACATGTTATGATTCTATTTTTTTATTTTATTTTTTAAATTTATTATTTTCTCTAAAAAATTAAGATTTGGATGCCTATTAATATAAGTCTTTCTTCATCAATACTTTTATAATTACCATCTATAACTTTTATTATTATATCAAATATAACATAGGCAGCAGTTTCACATATGCAGGGAACAAGGTTGCAAGCATCACTTTTGAGTAGATTCTTTTATAAGTTTGAGAAACATTTCTAAGAGGAATGTTGTTATGTTATCAAGAACCCCACTCTTGGGAACAACAACTCAAAGTACAAGTATGTTGATAATGAAAACAAAGTTTGTTTTCACTATAAAACCACACTAACAAAAGCCCCTGATTTTGATGGATCAACCTATGGTTTCGATTTTGAATGCTTTAAGAGTATGCTAAATCATGAGTCTACCAAGAACGGGATAATTGGTAAGCTTATTTTCTCAAAAATATTATATAGAATTTTTAATAATATTTTTTACATGTTTCCCATTAACTAAAATAACATTATTTTGTGTACTATGTATAGATGTAATTGGTTACGTAACCAAATGTTTCAACCCAGAAAAATTTAAAAAGAAAGATGGAACAGAATCTGAAAAAACAACTCTGGAGATTGCTGATCTTGAGTGGGCCATGTTTTTTATATGCAAAATAATTTTTATAAATTAACATCAATCTTTTAAATTTTATTTATTTATCAGGGACAGAAAGATATTTACAACTCTATGGGATGAAAATGTCTCATTACATTTCATTGAATCCCGATCTCCATGATCATGTGGTGATTATTTTACAGTTTGAAAAGTTGAAGTGGTTCAAAGGTTTTATTCCAACCTTATTAACTTTTTTTAGAAAACCCATAACACATGACTTATATACAAAAATTATAATGATAAATAACTTTATATCTGTGTTAATAAAATTTCAGGTAAACCATATGTTAAGAGTTCCTTCAACGTGAGTAGGTTATTGATTAACACCGATGTTGATGAAGTTGTTTCCTTCAAAAAAAGGTTTGTCCTCTACTTAATAATTGTTTATATATACATAGATTATATAATTTTTGATTAAATCTAATATATCAATAACATAAATAATTTAAACATCCAAATATATACAGTTTGCTTGCAAAATCAGATGGACTAACATCATCGAGTAGCCGTGGATTTGTTGATTCAATCATCTCCAGTGTAGAGGATGAATTTCTAATCAGTTATCCGTTTTGCAATATTACAGAATTATATGACATCCGTGAGGTACGATTATCCGTCTAAATGTTATATACTCTTAATATTTATAATCTATATATATAAGATAGATTAAAATTTAATATATTATATTCTTCAGGTAAAATCAGTTATAATACTTGCAACAATAAAAGGTATATGCAGAGATCAACCGTGGTTTTATATGGTGTGTAAGCATTGTAACATGAAGGTCACAACCAAGTATGTCAGCACTGAAATTGGTGACGAATCTAATGATTTTGTTGAAAACAAGATAATGGAATGCAGTAATCCACAATGTAACTATCCTGTTGTCTCTGCATACCCAAAGTGAGTAAAGAAATAAATAATTTATTAATTAATTTATTGGTCTTTTAATAAACTTTTTGTTAAATTTGTTAATTTATTTTATTTACAAAAATAAATTATTGTATTTCTGTTCACAGATTTAAAATTACCATAAGGGTTCAAGATCTTACAGGAACAGTGACACTTACATTATTTGAGAGCGAAGCTTCAAAGCTATTAAACAAAACTGAAAATGAATTGATTGAAAAACTGAAAATTGAGGTACACTCATATACTTTATTAACACTTGGAAAATTATTTTATAAATCAATAAAGTTGTATTTTGATCCTTTTAATATACTGTACGTTTTACAGTGGGATGATGGTTTTTTTCCTGATGAGTTAGACACTTTGTTGGGAAAAAAAATTAGCTTTCAAGATTGAGGTGACCGAGTTTATCTTAAGTAAAAAAAATTGGCATACATATGGAATTTCAAAAGTTACTGAAGACTGCAAAATAATGGCAGCACTTGAAAAGAAATCAATTTTGTCTCAGGTAACAAATAAAACATATTAAAAAAAACATATATTACCTTTGAAAATATAATATTTCAAATACTTAACTTATCAAACAACAATTTTACTTGATACATGACATTGAATTTACAGAACACTGAATTTGACTCTATGAATTACAATATGTCTGAATTCCAATCTCAAAATTCTGTTGCAGTCAAGGTATGTCCTATAACTTTATACACAAATTACACCAATAAGACTATATATTACCAATACTTTTATTAAAATTTTTTATTAAATTTGCCCTTTTTAGGATTCTATATCATGTACTGGTGACAGTCTAACACCGCTTTCCGTTTCTAAAGACATCAACTGTCAACCTGTCAAACTTGATAAAAGAAACTTGGAAGAAATATATGATGTTGATGATGAATTGGCTACATATGCAACCAAAACACGTGCATGTTATAAAAAAGAAGATGGGGGGCGAGGATTCAAAGATCAAGTTGCTGATACCAAAAATTGAAAAATCACCATAGTTGATTGCAGTTTTATTTATTTTATCTATCTATATGTTGAACTTTTTTAAAGTATGTTATTTTATGGTGACATTATTTTGCTTTTTAAACACTATGAATGCCTTTTGTTTTTGGTATTAATTATTTATTCTGGTTTTATGAAGTTATTTTTAAAAGTATAATTTACATGTTATGTTTCTTTTGGTTTTAAATTCGAACGTTGTGTACGCTATTCCAAGGTTAAATACTCAATATTCTATGAATTATTATTTTATTGATTTAATTAATCTCAATACTTCAAAATTGTTATGTAAAAAATAAAAAAAATAATATCAACAAAAAATCGAGTAAATTCGATTTATTAATGTCGATTTGCATACATCCATTAAATATTTTACCCTGAATATTAAACCCCCACTTTTAATATAGTAAATAAATTTTGAGTAAAATCAAACCCCGCGTCTAAACATTCCAAATCCCCCCAAATAATCAAATTAAAAACCTTCTAAAAATATCCAATCTCATTCAATATCCAATTAGAATTAGAGAAATTAATGTTGATATAATTTTTTAATTACTATCTAAATCCAATAATTTTTAACTTATTGGAAATATAATATGATTACAATCCATTCCATTACAACCTGACATCCCCACGAAGATTCTTAAATAAAAAAAACAGTTACCTTGACATTTAAAAAAAAACAACTCCAAATCTACTTTCAGTTTAAACAAAATAAATATTTTATATTTTAATACTTTTATTCTATTCTTAATAAAAGTTAATGAAAAATATTTGAAAATATTATAAAAGTTAATGAAAAATATATATATAATCGGATTAACAATATTACAAATGTTTTGAAAGATTTCAAAAATTATATTTTGAAATAATTTTCTAACATATATATTAAAAATTCGATTTCGTCTTAACTTCCTTATTTTTGGTAAAGATTTAAAATATAATTACTTTGTAAAATATTTTTAACGTCGGCAATTTGAAATACTTTTATAAAATTTATCCACGATTTTATTATCAGTTATTATATAATGCTGTAATTGTATATTTAAAATCGGATAGTTTAGAAAGTTAACATAATTTGTAAATAATAAATATATATTGCTTCAAATGCTTTCAAATTTTAAAAAAATTCATTTACAAATTAAATTAATCACACATACATTTCAAGACTATATAAGTATAACCACTTAATTTAAAATTATAAACTTTACCTAATTTTAAATTAATTATATATGGTATTAATTTCTATTTTCGATCTCCATTTAATTTGTTATTTTATTTACTATGTAATATTATATCGTTAAAAACAACATTAGTTTAAAATCTGTTAACAATTGATAAACTTACCTATATTTGACTTCATTAACTATGGTATCATGACTAATTTCAGTAAACATTAAATTTTTTTATTTTCTATTGTAATAGCCGGATATCTCGCTTGATTTTTATTTTATTTATTTTCTAGGTAGTATAGATTAGTTTATTTTGGTATCATATATAATTTTGGTTAACATTTAATATTTTAATTTCTCTTGCATTTAAAATCCTATATAAACTACATATGATTATCATATTACAACTTAAACATCATCTCTAAAAACTGTTCTGTACCATACAAAATTCTCCTTGGTATTTCAAAAAACAGAGATTTACCATCATCAAACTAAAGAAGAACACATCTTTCATTCTTTCTATACAACTTTTGTTTGGTCTTGAACAAAAAACATTTTAATGTTATTTGTTTTATTTGAAAAGGTACGTTTATTATTTCTTATGTTCTTATCAATACGGATTTAATTTATTAACCATTTTTATTGATTATTTTATAATATTCAAGTATCGTTTGACAAATATGTTTGTTTTTCAATTTTTCATTATACACACCATCAAAGTCTCATGTCTACAATAAGATAGAGAGGCGATTCACCATCTTCGAAAGACTCGATTATGACTAATTCTATAGATGATATGTATTTCTGCTGGTTGCGTTATAAAACGTTTTAATAATTCGTTATTCATTTTTACTAATAAATATTATTTTCATTAAAGAATTTTTTACTAATAAATATTATTTTTTCAAAAAAAACATAAAAAAACTTTGGTTACTGATTCAAATTTTTCCTGCATTCATTAACGAATTTTAAAACACTAAAAAAATACTAAGTTATGTAATTAACACAATTTTTATACTGTATATTTATTAAAAATCAGTTATAGAAATCCAATATAGTCAATATTTAGTTAGTAACTCTAATCATTCCTGTTTTTATTAAATCATGTTTTTATGAAAGAACATATTCATTAATAAAATATAACTTTATTAAAAATCAAATATAGAAAGAATTGATAGTCAATATTTATTTAGTAATCTAATCATTCTTTTTTTTTTTTAATTTTCGTTTTATTTAGATTTATGGTCATTATTTTTGGTAATTTATTTTTTCATCATTACTAATTAATTTATATTTTTTTATGTTATTATCAAATTAATCTATTTTAAAGCAATAAATGTTTTATTTATTTAAATTTACAATTACACCAAACAAAATAAACTTTGGTTATTTATTAAAAAAATTTCGGCATTCATTATCGAATTTTCAAAACATTAAAAAATATAACATGTTATGTAATTATCACAAATTTTATACTGTATATTTATTTTAAATCAATTATAGATATCCAATATGGTCAATATTTATTTATTAACTTTAATCATTTCTGTTGTAAGGCCCCAAACTCGGGATGCCTCACTTGTTGGATTTACTCATTCACAAACAGTTCTTAAACCTGATTATCAAATAACGTAGCGGAAAATACTTCAATAAAACATAACCATTACATTGTTTAACAAACGGAAGCGTAACATAGTCTATTACATATACAAAACATAATCTAGTCTTAACGGGATGCCAACCTTCATGATCAACCGGGTAACTCTTCCTGCTTGCCTAGCATCACCGTCCATCATCCATACCTGCCTTAACCTGAATGTGCATACTAAAAAGGTCAGCTACGCTGGTGAGTTCTAGTTTTCGTTCGATTTAAGAAATGATTCATCATTCAAAACATTCGTTAGGGTTTAACATCACGTATAAGAAAACATCATTGAAAACCTTCAAACATTTTTCTCATCATAAACACATTGAACGGATCATTTGTTTAAAATATTTAACATTCATTTAAGTCATACATTACCATCTACAATCTGTATCTTTCTTAAGCGTCTCTGTGTCCCCGAAGGAACCTTTGGTGTTGTGGGCAACCGCTACGTATCGCCGTCATTGCCACAACCATTCAATACGTGGGGTCAACCGTTACGAATCGCCGTCATTGCCCAACACGCATCTTTCCTTTGGGAATTAACCGTTACGTATCGCCGTCATTGATTTCCCCTTACCTCATTCTCTTAGGATGATCGTCATCACCCGAGTAACCGTCGTTACTCCCTTACCAATTGTACAACATCAAACCATTGGCAGGCCACCAAGACAATGCCCCTGTTGCTCTTATGGCAACTATGGCTCGCTGTCCATAATCTACCACAAGGTTGGGAATTACATTCCCAGACTTCATTAGTCAATTCCATTCACTCGACAGATTAGATTTGTAATGACTTCTTTAAACCTTTTTCCTTTTTCTTTTCTTTTCATAAAACCTTTCATTCATTTTCAAAACCCTTTACCTTTAGTTTAAACCATTTCTTTATAAACATTTCGTTCGTAAACATTCCGTTCATAAAACTCTCTTTCCATAAACCGTTCATTCCAATCATTTCATTTCGTAAACATAGTTTCATAAGCATCATTTATAAACATAGTTTCATAAGCATCATTTATAAACATAGTTTCATAAACATCGTTTCGTAAAAACGTCATTTCCTATGTATGCACACCAGCCCGAAAACATTATATAAAACATTTAAAAGAGGGCTTCTAGAACTCACCTGATAAGCTAATCCGGGTTGCCTAAACAAAGGTCCCACTACGTTACTTCCGATCTGAATTGATTAGTTAAATACACATCAGACCAAATCCTGACTCTAATGGTTTAACCTTCTAAACATACCGACTTTACCTAATCAGCCTGATGCCTGCGCACTTAGCAAGTGCGCAGACCCTGCTTCCTGCGCACTTGGTAAGTACGCAGTGCCCTCTTCCTGCGTACTTGGTAAGTACGCAGGACCTGCTCCGTGCGTACTTGATAAGTGCGCACGACCTGTTCTTCGCAAAAACCTAACTTTCTCATTCGGGTCTGATCACGTCAAGATCCCGAACCTATTTGCATTCAAAACGTTCGTTTTACATTAAGGAACTCAAATCTATGTTTATCCTTTAGTTTCATCCGTTAAAATGTTACATTTTCACCCAAAACCCGAAAAACCCAAAAACGAACTAAAACTCAGATTTAGATCGGATCGTTACCTGAATCTAGTTTCTGATCCGGAGGTTCTTCTCACGAGCTATGGAGCAACACTTTGTTGAAATCTCGGGTCGATCCGCCAACTTTCTCTCTCTATGGTTTCTCTCTCTAGAACTTGCAAATAAGAGAAATGATGGAGGTCTAACCTATTTATAGGGGAGAGTCCCCTTCCAGCCCGCCGGCCCATCCGACCCGACCCGACATGCCTCGTTCGTTTATTTCGTCATTTTAACTGTCGTTTTATTTTTTTTTTAGGATGTTACATCTGTTTTTTATTAAATCATGTTTTTATGAAATAATATATTAATTAATAAAATGTAACTTTATTAAAAATCAAATATAGAAATCCAATATGGTCAATATTTATTTAGTAACTCTAATCATTCCTGTTTTTATAAATTCCTGTTTTTAGGAAACAATATATTCATTATCATTTTTTATGAAATAATTTAAATTATTATTTTTTATAAAATAAATCGTTCCTATTATAATGTTTTTTTAAAAGTAACCATTCCTATTTTTTCCACATTTTATATTAGGAAATAAATTAGAAAATATATTAAAAACTCGATTTACAATTAATAATTTTATTTTTGGTAAATATTTAAAATATATTTACACTGTAACAATAATAAAATATAAATAATTATATTTTACTTACTTTTCCAAAATATATCAATGATTTTATGATGATTTTTTTTACAGTTCCTAGAAGACCATTTTCAGATATCTCAAATGGTATAGAACATATTACCATTGTCATAAATCATACATAACAATTACATATTATTAAGATCAGCAGATCCGACATAATTTATAAATTTTCTTAATGATCTTAATGTTTGCTTATTTTCTCTTAAATTAATCAAACTTATCATTACACATTCACAATCAAAAATTGGAGAGACTTCTGCTGAAAGAAGAAAAGCAAGGAAATTATTTTTGGATGGTAGAAAAAACATCAAAAATCGTGTGGACACATATGATGAAAAGAATAAATTATCTAGGGGTAACTACTATATCTTTGTGCAATTTTACAACCGTAAATCATATAATATTTCATCTTTCATTTTTACTAATAACTATTATTTTATTTTATAGCTACACTTACTAGAATACCCTTTTCAGATATCTCAAATGGTCTGAAACAAATTACCTTGCTCATATCTATCCTATATAATAAAATAATAACATATTAAATTAAATCATCACATTTGACATATTTTATAAACTGTGTCAATTAATTTAAATTTTTAAAGCTTTTTAAGATTAATCTGTCATTGTCGTTACAGATTCCAATTCAAACGTTTGTTCGACTTTTGCTGAAAGAAGAAAATCAAGAAAATTAGTTTTGGATGGTAAAAAAAATATCAATAAAGGTGTGTACACCGACGATGAAACAAACAAATTATCACAATCTAGCTCCGATATCTTTGTTACATGTGACAAAGAGAACTAAACATCCGATACGTCAGATCAAAACATTAACCGCGGTCACGATAATCTAAACCGCAAATCTCCGTTAAACAGCAATTTCAAAGGTCAGTATCAGAAATATATATATTTCAAATTCAATTCTTTTAATACAGTCCTCATTTAAACTATAAACTTGTAATATAATTTAAAAATGTGTTACACTATATTTCAGGGATGTGTTATAGTAGCAACAACAGTACAACACCATCATCAAACAATATAGAAAACTCTCTAAACCCAACTTACATGACAACATGCAATTCATCCACAATAACTGAAGTTCCTAATTTAAATACGGTATCATCCGGAAAACAAATGATGCAACGTAATCGTCGAAATATATCTCCTATACTGATGGAGAACTTGACTGTGGGTGAAGATGTATTTGTTAGCATATCAACAGGTAATAAAAATCAAATTTACATTTAATATCTTTTAGTACATGTTATAAATATTTCTTATAAAATTTTATTAATATTTTACTTTCAATCATAACAAAATATACAGATTACTTGGATCACGGAGAACAGAGCTTTATATGTGAAAGATGTCATGCAAAGTTATGGAAAAATGAAGCGATGAGGGGAAATAAAACTAAAGATAAAACTACGTATTACCTTTGTTGTGGATATGAAAAAGTCTAGCTTCCTTATTTAAAGGCACCCCCACAAAATTATAAAGATCTTTTTTCTGGTGTTGATTTAAAAAGCAAGTTCTTCATGCAAAATATTCGTCGATACAATTCAATGTTCTCATTTACGTCCATGGGTGGAAAGATTGATAAAACCGTTAATAGGGGTAACGCTCCGTTCGTTTTTCGATTGAGCGGACAAAATTATCACACAATAGGAAGTCTTCTACCTGATACAGGATCTAAACCAAAGTTCTCTCAATTGTACATATATGATACTGATAATGAAGTATCAAATAGATAGAACATTTTTTGGTATGTATTTTTTTTTGTTGAATATATACCGTACTATTAATTTAATGTTTAATTGATTTTATATAAAATATCAATTTCTGAATAAATTTTTTGTTTATATTATATTTCAATAATCAAGGAGATGGATCGGCATCAAATTCTGAAAATCTTGATCTAAACATTATACAAGATCTGAAACATATGCTAGATGAACATAATGCGCTGGTTAAAGTTTATAGGATGGTTAGGGATTGTTTTAAAGAAAACCCACATGTGGATGTAAAACTATGTCTAATTGGGAAAAGACAGCAAGATGGTAGAACATACAACTTACCATCAGCTTCTGAAGTTGCTGCTTTAATCGTTGGAGATATTGGCGATGCTATTGAGAATCGTGATATTATTGTAAAAACAAAATCCGGCATTCTACACCGTATAAGTGAGTTACATCCTTCTTACCTCGCTCTTCAATATCCATTACTGTTTCCTTATGGTGATGATGGGTATAGAGTATACTACCTCATAGAAATGTTACTAATACAAACTGTAGCAAACGACCTAATTTTACAATGAGGGAATTCTTTGCATATAGAATTCAGGATAGAATAAATACTTTCTCATTAATTAAAAGCTCAAAGAGACTTTATCAACAATTTTTAGTTGACGCTTACACTATGATTGAAGCTGAAAGGATATATTACATACGTAAGCAACAAAAGGTACTTAGGTGTGAGTCATATGAGAATCTTCGTAATGCTCAAAATTAAGGAAACGTCAACATCTCTAACGCAGGTCAACGTGTTATACTTCCTTCTTCTTTTACCGGAGGTGCTAGGTATATGATGCAAAATTATTTGGATGCCATGTCTCTTTGTAAATGGTTTGGATATCCTGATTTCTTTATTACCATAACATGTAATCCAAAATGGCCTGAAGTAAAAAGATATCTCAAGCACACCACCATTAAGCTCGAAGACAGATCTGATATATTATGCAGATGATTTAAAATAATGCTTGACGCAATAATCCAAGATCTTAAGGACAATGCATTATTCGGCAAAGTTCAAGCATGTACTTTACTTTATAAATTATCAACATTTTATTTTTTATCGACTGATACCTATATATATACTTTTAATTATCATCTTTACTAAAACATGTCTTAATATTTATATATTTTTTATGTAGTTTATACCGTTGAGTTTCAAAAACGGGGTCTTCCTCACGCTCATATATGTTTATTTATGCATGCGGATCACAAGCTCCCTACTGTTGATTATATTGATCTAGTAATTTCAGCTGAGATTCCTAATAAATATGAAGATCCTGAATTATATCATCTTGTACGTGAATTCATGATCCATGGTCCGTGTGGTGTTGATAATATGAAGTGTCCATGCATGGTTGATCGAAAGTGTTCAAAAAATTTCCCAAATTTTTTTTCAAATGACATATGCATTGATACAAATGGCTTTCCTATATACCGTAGAAGAGATGATGGTTCCTATGTGGAGAACAGTGGTGTCAAGTTAGATAATCGAAGCGTAGTACCATATAACAAAGTTCTTCTAAGAAGATACCAGGCACATATCAATGTGGAATGGTGCAATCAAGCTGGATCTATAAAGTATTTGTTCAAATATATTAACAAAGGTCCTGATAGAGCTACTCTTAGAGTTGTGGAAAATAACAATGAAGACAATAATGCACAAACGGTAGATGAGATAAATGAGTATTATGATTGCAGATATGTATCTGCGTGTGAGGCATCATGGAGAATATTTTCATATGATGTTCTTTACAGGACGCCTTCAGTCATGAGACTACCTTTCCATCTGCCTAGTCAGCAACAAGTTGTATATGGTGCATATGATGATATTGACAATATACTCAACGAACCATCTGTGGCTTCTTCAATGTTTTTATCTTGGATGACGTGTAACGAAAAATATGAAGAAGCACGACAACTTACTTATGTTGAATTCCCTACCAAATTTGTTTATAAAGTTCCAAATCGGTGTTGGGAACCAAGGAAAAAGGGCTTTTCAATTGGTAGAATTCATTCGGTTTCTCCTGCGCTTGGTGAAGCCTATTTCTTAAGAATACTTTTAAATAAAGTAAAAGGACCAACATCATTTGAAGATATTCGTACAGTAAATGGTCATGTATGTGCTACATTTAGAGATGCATGTTATGACCTAGGTCTGTTAGACGATGACATGGAGTATATTGAAGCAATCCAAGAAGCAAGTCATTCTGCCTCTGGTTAATACCTAAGAAGTTTATTTGCAACAATGCTAATGTCTAATAGCTTGTCAAGACCAGATTTTTTGTGGGAAAAGACATGGAAATATTTGTCAGATGATATTCTATACAACCAGAAAATATTATTAAACAATCAAGGCAAGTTATTCTTTAGATGGTTCAATATACTTTAAAATGTTCCATCTTTTCATACAAATATTTCATTTAAATTGAATTTTTTTTGTGCATTTTCAGATTTATTACTTACTGAAGATCAAACTAAGAACTTGATTTTGTTACAAATAGAGAAATTTCTGCTTCGTAATAACTCTACATTACGAAACTACAACACCATGCCTTATCCTGACGATGAGAGTATAAGTTCTGCACAAAATCGATTTATTACTGAAGAATTGTCATATGATATACATTTGTTGCAGAAAGAGCTACATACTCTTTTGAATCAACTAACAAATGTACAAAGAAACGTTTTTAACAAGGTAATGACGGCTGTTAAAGATAATAAAGGAGATGTGTTTTTTCTGTATGATTATGGTGGTACTGGTAAAACTTTTCTATGGAAAACATTATCAGCAGCAATTAGATGTAAAGGTCAAATCGTTTTAAATGTTGCTTCAAGTGGTATAGCATCGTTGCTGTTGACAGGAGGTAGAACAACACATTCTAGATTTCTCATTCCTGTCAATCTTAATGAAGATTCTATTTGCCGTATTAAGCCAGGTAGCGAAGTTGCGCATTTAATAAGTCAAACACAATTTATTATCTAGGATGAAGCTCCGATGGTTCACAAGTATGCATTTGAAGCGTTGGATAGATCTTTGAATGACATATTGTCCCCAAATAATTCAAACAAAAGTAACATACCATTCGGAGGTAAAGTTATTGTATTTGGTGGAGATTTTAGACAAATCCTACCTGTTGTGCCAAATGAAAGCAGACAAGACATTGTAAATGCTGCTTTATGTTCATCATACATTTGGAGAAGATGCAAGTTGCTAAAGTTAACAAAAAACATGAGACTAACCATTGGTAATGACACAACTGATTTCAAAAAGACACAAAACTTTGCAAAATGGCTTTTGGACCTGGGAGAGGGTAATGTTGGTGGCATTAATGAAGGAGATGCGGTGATTGATATACCTGATGATATACTTATTACTGATTCTGTCGATCATATTGGTAGTTTAATTGACTTTGTCTATCCATATATTCTACAAAACTACAAAAATCCTCAATTCTTTCAAGAAAGAACAATACTTGCACCGACAAATGAAGTAGTGCAGGAGATTAATGATCAATTCTTGGCAATGTTCCCCGGTGAACAAAAAGAATATCTAAGTTCAGATAGCATATGCCAGTCAGAACAGTTAAACGATAATTTCCAACAAAGTTTATACTCACCAGATGTTCTTAATGGTCTTAAACTTTCAGGATTGCCAAATCATAGTTTAGTTTTAAAGGTAGGTGTGCCTGTAATGTTGCTGAGAAATATTGATCAGAAAAATGGGTTATGTAATGGAACTAGATTACAAGTCAAATCTCTTGGTAACCGTGTTATCGAGGCCGAGATAATTTCTGGTAGCAATATTGGGACTCGAACATTTATTCCAAGAATAAATTTAACGCCTTTAGACAAAAGAATCCCTTTCAATCTACAAAGAAGGAAGTTTCCACTCTCTGTTTGTTTCGCCATGACAATAAATAAGAGCCAGGGTCAGTCACTATCAAGAGTTGGATTGTTCTTGAGGCAACCGGTTTTCACTCATGGTCAATTATATGTGCGCTTTCAAGAGTTAAAAGCAGAGATAGGTTAAAAATTTTAGCCTTAGAAAAGGATGGAAAAATTACAAACAAAACATGCAACGTTATATACAAAGAAATATTTACTGATTTATGAATTATGAATTATGAATTATGAATTGTATTCATCATTTTTTTAGTCTCAAGTTGTATTTTGTTATAAATTTATTTTATTTCTGTCCCCGTGTAATACACGGGTTCTAACACTAGTATTTAATAAGAGAGAGACAGAAAAATAAAGGTGAGGAGTAACCAGAGTGACACTTGATTTAGTATAGTAGAAAGATTAGGGGAGTAAACGTGCCCTATCCTTCAATCCTTCGATCCGTCGACAACTCCGTATCTTCGATCCTTCAATCCACAATCATTTGCCTTTAATCCTTCGATGCCATTTAGCCCTAATCGAGTAATCGCCTACCGATGACATCGTCTCATACTCTACTGTTCGACTTCGTCATAACCGATTTAGCCCTATATGTCCGCTTGATAGGGTTAAACCAAAATTGGAGAAGAAGAAACAAAAAGATGAAAGGAATTGAATTCATAATCTTTGCATATCCATTCCATAGCTAAACACCCATATAAATAGTAATATAAATTACATTGAACACCCCCTACAATCCTTAAATAAAACATTTCCCCCTTAACCTAATTGACTAAATAATAATAAAAATAATTAAAAATAAATCGTAACAATACTCCCCACTTAAAACCATTCTTGACCTCAAGAATTATAAATTAACGGAAAACAAGTGCAACATCCATGGACACTTTGGGTCGACCCGTTCCACGGTGGACGCCATTCAGTTCGTCCAATGGCATTCGGGGCTGTGTCAATGAGATGCCACTGTGGATGCCATTCACGCCTATCGGTGTCGATTCTTCCTTTACGAACACCGGTTTCGTCGTCTGCTTCAATAGGTTCAGAACCACTAATGGTACGGTTTTTGGAAATGGTACCAGTGTAATTGTTAGCGGTCGTTTCGGGTTTGGAGGGGTTGAAGGGATTGTTTGCATGGATTTTTGGGAAGTTTTTGGTGCAACTTTAGTGGATGTTATGGGTTGTGGGACTATTTTAGGTGTAGACGGAGCAGATTGTGGTTCGGTTTTCTTTGCTAGATTTGGTGTAGACGGCACGGGTAGTATGGATGACGCGACTGAAGCTTGTTTCTACTTCGACCTGGTTGGATCCAATCCTAGTGCCACCATTATTTGTTCCTGCTGTTGCATCGCTTGCTCTTGTTGTTTCATGATGACGGCTAGGGTTGCCCAGAGGTCAGAAATCGCCTTGTCGGGCTCCTTTTCAACCTCTTGATTACGAGTGTTCGTCATGATAGCGTGATAGAATTCCGATGGGGGAATCGGAACGGCTCTGATACCCTTGATAGGGTTAAACCAAAATTGGAGAAGAAGAAACTAAAAGATGGAAGGAATTGAATTCATAATCTTTGCATATCCATTCCATAGCTAAACACCCATATAAATAGTAATATAAATTACATTGAACACCCCCTACAATCCTTAAATAAAACATTTCCCCCTTAACCTAATTGACTAAATAATAATAAAAATAATTAAAAATAAATCGTAACAATACTCCCCACTTAAAAACATTCTTGACCTCAAGAATCATAAATTAACGGAAAACAAGTGCAACATCCATGGACACTTTGGGTCGACCCGTTCCACGGTGGACGCCATTCAGTTCGTCCAATGGCATTCGGGGCTGTGTCAATGAGATGCCACGGTGGATGCCATTCACGTCTATCGGTTGCATCGCCTATCGGTGTCGATTCTTCCTTTACGAACACCGGTTTCGTCGTCTGCTTCAATAGGTTCAGAACCACTAATGGTACGGTTTTTGGAAATGGTACGGGTGTAATTGTTAGCGGTCGTTTCGGGTTTGGAGGGGTTGAAGGGATTGTTTGCATGGATTTTTGGGCAGTTTTTGGTGCAACTTTAATGGATGTTATGGGTTGTGGGACTATTTTTGGTGTAGACGGAGCAGATTGTGGTTCGGTTTTCTTTGCTAGATTTGGTGTAGACGGCACGGGTAGTATGGATGACGCGGCTGAAGCTTGTTTCTGCTTCGACCTGGTTGGATCCAATCCTAGTGCCACCATTATTTGTTCCTGCTGTTGCATCGCTTGCTCTTGTTGTTTCATGATGACGGCTAGGGTTGCCCAGAGGTCAGAAAGCGCCTTGTCGGGCTCCTTTTCAACCTCTTGATTACGAGTGTTCGTCATGATAGCGTGATAGAATTCCGATGGGGGAATCGGAACGGCTCTGATACCCTTGATAGGGTTAAACCAAAATTGGAGAAGAAGAAACTAAAAGATGGAAGGAATTGAATTCATAATCTTTGCATATCCATTCCATAGCTAAACACCCATATAAATAGTAATATAAATTACATTGAACACCCCCTACTATCCTTAAATAAAACATTTCCCCCTTAACCTAATTGACTAAATAATAATAAAAATAATTAAAAATAAATCGTAACACCGCCGACGTGATTTAGCCCTAATCCTGGGTTCGATCGAGAAGCTTGTTCAGAACGCCGACGAGATTTAGCCCCAAACAGGTTGTTCTACCCTACGGTTCTACTTGGTCTGTTCTTTTGCAAAGGTTCTTTAATAAGGTTTTAATTTGAAGGAGTTTAAGTCCACTTGCCTTAATCTTCAGGCAACAATTGTTCCAGTGGCAACTTAGAGTTTTCTTTTTCTTCTTTTTTAATTAGTTCATCTGAAATGGTTTGAAAACACCACACATTAAATGAATTTAATTTGCAGAATGTTGCCATACTCAACAGTTAACAGTCAACTCATTGTTCTTAAATAGGAATTTGATCGTGCAACTTGTTCCAGTTGTTAATATTGTTAAGATAGGGTTGATTTATAAGCTCTTTTAAACAAATTAAAGCAGAAATTTTGGCTTTTTTATCTCGAACTTTCATATGAAACAAGCAACTTTGTATGATTCGTATATCCGTTTTACTATCCGAATCCGTATCCGAAAATTAGGATATCCGAATTTCGGATACGGATTCGGATAGTAAAATCAACTATCCAAAATTTTCAGATATCCAAAATTAGGATATCCGAAATTCCGGATATCCGGTTTTAAACACCCCTACTTGTGATGGATGCATTCAAACTTGCAAAATCTAAAGTTATCACAATCAACAATGGCATTTAACTCCAATTCCAATGAATTGCAGACTCCAATTATGGTTATTCAGGTTAAATGGATATTACAGTGACAAGATAAGTTAATCTTGTTATTCGGCTCAACCATGCACAAAATTTCAAAATCGGACAAAGTTAACTTGAAATCATGGAGGATAAAATGGAAATTTGAACTTGAGATGTTACATGAACGTACCTCATATGTTTATTCATTATAACCTTTTGCCTTTACTTAAAATCAATAGCAGATATGTAGTAACCCGTTCAAGAATTGGAGACCGGGCTTTATTTTATTCGCCCAGTTAGGCCGGTTAGAGTCCAAATGCATAGGTGAGATCTGCAAAGCATTCTTATGGAATTTATCAAGGCTTGTTTGGTGGCCAATACTTATGTACGTGATTCCTGCTGCATTAACTTTTTCATACAAGTGAGCCTGCAAGTATGATTGCTTCGACTCAACTGACCTATACGAAAAAATGACAAGTTTCAACACAAACCTATTTTGACCCGTATTCCAACCACCCACTTTGGCTATTACTATTAATCAAGAAGTACCTCATTGGCTTCATCTAGAGCACTAGTGAATTCATCCAAGAGAACAAGGTCTGGTCGAGAAAGCAACAAGCTTGCAAATGCAAGCCGTTGCTGCTCACCAAGACAAAGAACACTGGACCATTCATTGATTGTATCAAGACCACTGAACCGTGACAACAAGTAGCCAGGATGTACATCTTCTAAAGCTTTTATTAAATCATCTGTATTAGGCTGTGCACCAACAACTTGAGACCCCGATGCATCTTCAAAAAAAGGCACCAAGCCTGCAAAATCACAACTTAGGAACTGAATACATGTTTCAACATATTAACAAATTCGTTTGTAAAGATACATACCCGCTGCTGATTTAGAGCTACGTGGTGTGGAATCTTGAACAATGGGCCATGTGGGATAAAGCAACTGTTGCCGAAGGGTTCCTAAAACCATATACGGCCTTTGGGGAAGGAAAAATACACCTTTAAAATCCCGATACTTCGGTCTTTTATAATCAATATTAATTTCACTCGTCATAGTTGATTCATCTGGTGTATGTTTGGCATAAAATGTGATCTTTCCCCTACCCCTACGCCAAAGACCAGCAATAGCTCTTAACAAAAAGTGCAAGGAGTGTCCTAACCAGCAAATGCTCATTGTTGCACACAGATCCTTGATAATTAGGGCCTTATTTGTGAGAGTTTGCACACTCAAACTCTCAATCTCCAGCAACTTTTGTGTGTCTAAATATTTATTGGACATAAAAAAGGTTGAATCTTTGACATTGATATAATTCAGTTGAATCTCATCAAAGGGTTCCAAAGGATCATTAGCGCAGGTGTAGTCCAAGACATCATCAAATTCCCCTGCATAGTTAGGTCTCAGATTTTAATATGACTGCAGGTAGGGATGGAAGATGTATGTACCCAGTCGATCAATGACAGCTGAAAAGGCACTGATATCCTGAAATTGATAAACAATGACGGAAAAATCTTCAAGAATATGATTGAAGGCAGAAACACACTGATGTATAACACCAAATTCAATCTTCCCAGAGAAATACATGGGTGAAACAACTGCAGCAGGAAGAATCAGAATCACATGGCGATAAGCACCGGTAAAGAACTCCAGATTTCTTGAACATATCAATAGTTTCTGCAAAGAAACATAAAAGTGAAGCATAGATTTCACAAAAATATAAATATGTTACTAGCTAACATTTCAAAAACCAGAAAGCCATATAATCAACTGTTGGATCAACTAGCCATGATGTCAGATTAATCAAATTCAAGGTTCATACAGTTAAATTCCCAAAAGCACGTCTGAACAGCTTCAAGAGAAGTTTAATTTCATTTTCCTCGCCACCATAAAACGCAATTGACTCTGCATTCTCTCTAATTCGTACAATCCCATAACGAAAATCTGCTTCCATTTTTTCTTGAAAGAAGTTTAAGTTGATCAGACCCTAAAAAGCATACAATGCCACGAATTAAATCCCATAAGTTTGCTTCCTTCGACAATTGGAAATCTCACGTGCCTTGCCTAGGAAAATGCTGATCGTTGTTCCACCGATTGAATACACTAAAAGAACACCAAAAAGAGGTGGATATATGCCAAACAATATGTTGCTGAAAGATATCAAATCCACCACTACATTGAAGAGTGTCAAAGCGAATGAAAGTGATGTTCCTGTGAAAGAACTTAGATCATCAACAATTCTTTGATCTGGATTATCAATTATTGATTGACACTGTATTTGGTAAAATGTCTGATTCTTGAGATAGCCTTCCAAGTAATACCTAGTCATCCAATATCTCCATCTCAAAGCAAGAGTTTCTCATGCATAATCTCTAATCACAAAAATATGCAAAAACCACATGTCTAAAACCTAAACCATATCTGTAACACTATGTTGACAATGCCATAGATACGATTTATTAAAATTCAGTTTTGATCTTTTGGTGCTGAGAGTATAGATAGAGTTATCACTACTTGAGACATCAATAGCCTCGAAATATAAAACATTGTTTTTAAAGGTTAATACGTTTCCTTCATACCATAAGTGTAACCTTGCTCATTTAGCCGAGCAGCATGAGAGAACACCAACGCGTTTTATAGTAATATTTATATAGTTATGAATGCAACATTTCCACCGACATTTTTCACTAGGAAAAAAGTTCAAGTAGACATGTGTAACATCACAAATTTTTCCGATCCTATTTTAGTTTATTTTAAATAACAACACTACATTAAATCCTGTATTTACACATTATGTCACATAAACTATTATTTTAACTAAAAATTTCTATTCAAAATCTAAACTTGCGTTACATATTAATTTCTATAACACACATTCTGTAAATATATATGTATATATGTATAATTATTCTTAAAACTATGTATGTAATTACACATTTGCAATTTCAAATTTGAACCACATGTTTGTGTTGGTTTAGTTTTAAAACAAAAATATATACATTCAACATTTTTAAATAAACCATTTTAAAAGGTATAAAATAATTAGTTTTATAGTTTTATACAAAATATATATATATATATACATAATTTCTATTTTTAATAAATTAGTTTGAACCCTTGATCAATTGAACCCTCAATTTGAACTCCCTCAATTTGAACTCCCTCCTTGAAATTGAACCTTTTTTAACTCAATTTTGACCCCCATTCAACATCTTGATCTAATTTGACTTTTAGGAAGTCAAACAGTCCAAGTTAGTGCAAATCCAACGCCCTGATCGATCAAACTCGACTGATATGGACCTTCCATGTATACAACATCGAATGCCGACCATACCCAAGACCAATTAACAATCCAATTCAATCTTATTCGCGGCTTAATTCGAAATTCAAACCCAGTTGACTATCCAGAGTCAAATCGAGTTAAATCCGGCTGTAATCGTGAAATTAAACGCGTTTGATACCCGCAAATCACGCCTAGTCTATGCTCGTATGATTTCAGGCCACATTTGCGTTCTAATTCATTCCCAATCAGTTGAATTACGCATAATCCGTCCTGTAGCTGTCATCCTTAAACCCCTGATCGAATCATGTAATTAAGACGAAATTAAACGAATTAATATACCCTTTCACCTTTGCGTAGTTTATTACAACCACTCTGAACCTTTAATCGCATTCCATTTCATCTCTGTACCACGACTGAGCATCAAGAACAGTCGTCCCTGCCCTCTAGCCACATCCTTCATTACTCCACCAAATCAAGTGAGATTTATACCATTTGATTCGTTTTTGCTCATACCACGAAAGCCCCTTATAAATTTCAGGAATCAATTTGAATCGGATTCAATTTCTGTGAAATTCTTAAACCTGTTCTTATGAAATTTAAAAAGGGGATTTCGGATCGTTTCAATCAGAGTATTTATCTTTTCGGGTTTCAAGTTATACCAGCGAAACCACCTGGTCCGACCGATAAGCCACTGCACCGCCGAACCAGGTGGCGTGGGTTCGAAACCCACAAGCCAGACCTTTTTGCGCGTCCATTAGACCTAGACCCGACCCTTTCCACCTTCAGGTTACATAAATTGCGGACCAGATTAATAGCGTGAACTAGTCCCCTGGTCTAGTGGTGTTAAGTGCTGCCTTCACAGAACCCACCCGGGTTAGAGCCGGGTGGCATTCTTTATTTTTTTAAAAGCATATTAATAGCCCAAATTAATTTATAAAAAAATATTTTATAAACCTAACACCATGTGGAACAAATTAGTATATTAAATTACAATTTTAAACATGATACAACAATTTTTACAAATTTAATTGTGTAGAATCTCATTGCAATCATTTAAAAATTTATCATTAAATTACAAAACTAGTATTTTAAAAACCTAATTTTTATAAACATTGTGGCAAGGTTTTTTTTTTAAATCATCTGTTTCTATTAAATCATATACATTAAGGTTTAAACCATATTTAAACAAATAAAACTTTTTCTAAACATATATTAATATATACATTTACTTTTTCCATAATTTAAAAAAAAGAAACATACTATTTAATAATAAATAAATAAATTTATTTACTTATTATCTTTTTACATTAACATTTAGGGTTTAAATTGTAAATATATATATTTACACTAAATTTTTGACACGTTATAATAATAAATAAAATGAACTTATTTATTTGGATTATAAATATGATATCACACTACTCTTTAAAGACGAACTATTTTGAATAAATAGATTAAATAAATTCATTTATTTAAATTATTTAAACTTAAACCCTAAAACCATTATTGTTTTCCTAAACATACTTTGAACTTATATTTTCATAACAAACCCGTTTATCTAAATATATATGTCAACATACAAACCCCGTTTTTATATGAAATGACTCAACCTTTGTACAAACCCACACATATCAACACCCGATGAATAGTTGATCATGATTTAGACTTTGTACACGATATTAATACGCAATTGATAAAAGTGAGTTTAACATAGCCCCTTTTTACATTTTGTATTTTTTGGGGTGAAACATGATTACACTTTGAACACTTTGCAATTACTCATATACAATTCACTATTATGATGTTATGTGTTATTTGTGCTTTATGCTTGAATGCTATGAGTTAAGACTATATATACATGACACTCGTACAATCATTAACTCAGTACAAGTCAACGGTTAACATTGATAAATCTATTGCGTCTGACAAACCCACCCGGTTAGGGTGTTTGTTACCGACATTACATTAGGGTAACCTGCGGGTTATGCCTCACAACAGTCACAAGGTTTGATTATACACTTAGTTTAACTATAGATTCTCCATAAATGCCTTATATACCATGTATCGTATGAATTTTATAAAACATTTTGAACTTTACTTGTGATGTAAAAACCTATGTATGCTCACCAACTATTTATAGTTGACCCTCTTATTTTTATCATGTTTCAGGTACTAACTTTTGAGATCATTTACAAGATGCTACACATAGGATTGAGGACTTAGTTAAATAATGAATTGAACATTTATGGTGTACCTTGTTTTCCTTTTATATAATTGTACATATTTTGTTGAACAATTGTTATGAAAAGTTGGATTCAATTAATATATGAAACTTTAGATTGACCATGTGCTATTGAACAGTCTACATGTCCCGCCTCGACGTATTCCGCCGTCGGTTGGGGTGTGACAGATTGGTATCAGAGCCTTGGTTATAGGGAATTAGTTTATTAGACACTTTTAACCTAGACTATAACCTTAGGACACCCATTTATGCCATGCTCTATGATTCTATGATATGCTACATGCTATGTGCTACATGTTTAATATATTATGTGTTAAATTATTTAATGACTTATTAGGTTCTGTATAAATAATAAGTTAAGAACAATAATACCTATACCCTTACCCTAAACCTCCATCCTTCCTCCATGTCATCCTCATCATAGCATATGGAACGTCATATTCATAGGCGTAAGTCTATTAAATTTTTTTTACACCTCGTTAGGGTTTTAAAATTTGTTAACTAGTAGAGGACACGTGCAATCTGGAAGGGTGACATCTGTATCCTGGGTTTTCTGTCTAGGAAAGCATTTCATATAAATCTCAATCAACCGAGGGATCCGTATGCTTTCCTGGGAATTCCCGGGATGAGTGTTTACTTATAGGCTAAAGTATGTCTCCTTGAAAGTTATAAGAGTTTATTAACCTTAATATGTCATAGTATTCAAGTGGTATTATCACCATTTGAGTGCAATCCAAACTATGAATACTTATATTTTAATTATCCTTTGTTTTAAATCCAAGAAAAACCCTCATAATCTCTTACATTTCTTCCTGTTTTTGTTTAAATCTATAGCATGCCTCCCCGTCTGTAGAGATAAAGACTGATGGCTATAAAATTCTCTAATTACAATTGCTGCGGACTCCACATTTTGCTGCTGACCTACAAGTTGCTGCGGATAAGGCTAATTGTTGCGGATAGTATGTTCTCTTGCTGATGAACAACTATGCTGCGGATAGCCTTATCTGCTGAAGTTCAGAGTTGCTGCTGATAGGCTTCTCAGCAGCATCAAACACTTGTTGCTGCTGATAGGCAAATCATCAGCAGCTTTGACTTTGCTACTGACACCTTTGCTGCAACACTGACACTTCTATCAGCAGAAGGAATGTTATTGGTGCAGATGATTAAAGACAAAGCTACAACTTCTGAAGTCTCCTTCAAAGATTCCTAAGAAGACTTTTGATCTGAACAGAACTGTTTGCAACATCTTGTCTTTTAGTTGTCTACCAATAGTAGTGTAACTTGTAACTGTCAAAGATCAACGGCTTGTGTTTGATCTGATCCTTAGAATCAAGGGTCTGTCTTGATTCTAAGTTCCTTTATATATATTGTATCTTCATTTTGTACAAGTGTGCTTCCTTAGAGTTTTCTTTGTAATCTTGTAAACATTGAAGATTAATACAATTTGCATTTATCAGTATTAGCTTTGTTTGCTTGTTTATATTGCATAGTTGTGATTATTTCCGCCAATATCAACTAGAACAGATCCATCTTGTAATCACCGATCCTATAAGTGGTATCAGAGCTTTGGCTCTCAGATTAAACAAACTCACACTTGTTTAATCACTCTCTGGTTTTGTTCACTACTATCTCTTTGCTAAACACCATTTTTTCAGAAATGACACAAAACAATGGTTTTGATGATACTGGAAGCATCAACAGACCACCAAGACTGGTGTCTGGAGAAGACTATGATATGTGGAAGAACAGGATGGAAAGTTTCTTCTGCTATCAAGAGTATGGAATGTGGAGATCTATAAAAGATGGACCGTATGTACCCATGGTGGCCTCTGCTGATTCTGGAGGTCCATCAGTCCCTAAAGAAGCCTCAACGTACTCAGAGGAAGATATCAAGAAGATGGAGGTAGATTTTAAATCTTTGGGAGCCATCCAGATGTGCTTACCAAACGAAGTTTTCCACAACTTCAGAGAATACAAGACTGTAAAGGGGTTATGGGAAGCTCTTGAGAAGATGTTTGCTGGGTCAGAAGAAGTGAAGGAAAATAGAAGAGATATCTTGAAGCAACAATATGAAAATTTTTCCTGGAAGGAAGGTGAGTCTCTTAATTCATAAGAACACTTATGAATTAGAAATGATTCAAGCCAAAGAGAGTAGCTCAGGTTATTCAACAGCCTCTTCATCCACCACTCCTTCTTCTGCACTTCACTCTGACTATTCATTTCCTAGTTCTAGCAACTACTATCCTCCCATTGTTACCCATCCTCAGACTCCCAACTCACAATCAAATAACTCACCATTCCTTCTTGAAGCCCCACCTCAGACAACTTCTGCTGCTTTTGTCTCTGAAAACCCAAGCAACATGTCCTTTATCAAGGAAGATCTGGAGTGTTTCCATCCGGATGACTTAGAAAAAATGGACATACAACATTCTTATGCCATGCTATCTCTCAGAGCTAAACGGTTCGATTCTAGAACTGGAAGACCCATTCCAAGCAACAACTCTAACACCAGAGTTGGCTCGGACAAGAACAAGCTAAGATGTTACAACTGTAACCAACTAGGCCACTTTGCCAGAGAATGCAAGGCACCAAAGGCAAACCCAGCTACTGCACAGCCAAGACAAACTCATCAAGGTCAAGCAAGTCAAGGCAACACTCAAACTGCAGCATGTGCAGCTGTTGGAACAGCTGATTTTGACTGGAGCTTTCAGTCTGAAGATCTTCCTACCAACAACCAAGCACTCATGGCAGACACAACAGAGATACCACCTCAGGTATATGAACATATTTGTACTCAAGCTTGTATTGATAAGGTTCTAGGATACAGAAAACATAACCAGAATCTTATAGATCAAAATGAAGAGTTTCACCAAACGAAATCTGAATTCAAAAAGGTTGAAAACAGCTACAAAGAAAAGATTAACTGTTTAAAGAAAGAGATTTCATCATTAAAACTTGAACAAACAAATCTTGAAACTCAGATTGATGATCTTCTGGTTAAGTTAAAAGCTACAAGGGCAGAGTTGGCAGACCAAAAATTCCATGTAGACAAATATAAGTTTGCATCCAAAAAGCTGCAAAGACTTTTGGATGCTCAAATTCATGAAAAAGTGACTGCTGGTCTTGGGTTTCAAGCTGAAAAGCCCTACAATGTTGTACCTCCACCTTCTGACTATGTAGCCATTCATGAACCAAATTTCAATCTTTCCAATCTTGACCTGGCCAACCAAAATCTTGATCCTTCAAAGGAAGAACCATTTATGCAAGAATGCACTACCTCATTTGAGTCTGAGTTCACATGCTCAGACTCCACTGAAACTAGTGAAGCTCCATCACTCCCTACCATTGCAGTCATTCAAACAAATGGTGAAAGCCCTCTCATCCCTTCAATACCATTATCTCAATCCACAAAAAAGATCAAAATTAGCTATCCTCCTGAAGGAAGAAAGTTAATTATTGAAAAGGGACAATCCTCAACATCCACAAGCCATCATTCTAATCAACCCAAGAAGGTGTTCGACATCTGTCATACACTTGGAGAGAGACCTCCATATGTTCAGAAAACATTGGAGGAAGCCACTTTTGAACACAACAAAGCTCATCCTTGGAACTTCAAGGATCTGTTCAAAAGAAAAGATTATGTGTACTTTCAAAGAGATAAATCAGCTAAATCTTGCTTTGTCTGTGGCAAATACAACCATACTGCTAGCACCTGCTTCTACTACCTTCAGCAGCAAAGAAATCTTAAGCAACATGCTTTTGAGAAAACAAACAAAAACAAGAAGGTAAGAAGCTATGAAGCCAGGAAAACACAGTTCAGACAGTCTCTCTCTCCTCCAAGAAAGCAGCCTCAAAAACCTCAACAATTCTGCATCATATGTGGTGAATCAGACCACTTTGCTGCAGATTGTAAGTTCAATCCTTTCAACCAGATATTTCAACCAGCCTCCATAGCAGTTCAAGCTACTCCAAAACAGAAGCCAATCTATAGAATAACTCCCACAAAGAAACCCACTTTTAATAGAAAGGTAAAGAAGGAGAAACATGTATCTGTTGAACCATCAGCAGCCAGCAAAAATGTTGCTGATCATGTGAAGCTGAAGAAGCACAAAACCAAGCCTTCAACAGCAACCAAGTCTGCTACTGATCATGTAAAGCCATCAACAACAACCAAGTTTGCTGCTGATCAGCCAAAGTCTTCAGCAGCAAAGTTTGCTGCTGATCAAGAAAAGACATCAGCAGCCAAAGCCACATCTGCTGCTGATAGAATTAAAAGGTCTGGAAAAGCATCTCAACAATGGAAAGCCAAATCCACAGTACCTCAAAGCATCATCATCGGGTCTATTGAATGCAAGTATACATATGCTATTGTTTAAAAGACACACTCACGCAAGTCTGCAAGTTCTTGGGTTCCTCCCTCTAACTAGATCTCTCTCATGTGCAGGGACAACCAGGTCACAAGGATAACACCTGGGTTGTTATTCCAGGCACATGAACGGCAACAGGTCCATCCTCTCCAATTTCAGACATTTTAATGGAGGATATGTTGCATTTGGGAGTGATTCAAAGGGAGGATCTATAACTGGACAATGAACTGTGTCCAATTAAAGAATGAGTATTGAAAGGGTAAACTTTGTCAAAGAATTAGACTTCAATCTCATGAGTGTGTCTCAGATCTGTGATAAAAAACATTGGATGCTTTTCGCAGACAAAGAATGCTTTGTGCACTCTCTTGGTTTAAGCAAACCCCAGAGGGGGAAAGATTTTATTAATAGTCAAAGAAAATATAACATATATGTGCTAGACATGAATGAGGTCACTCCATCTGGAATTGTATCTTGTTTTCTGTCCAAGGCATCAGTTGATGAATCAGCTTTCTAGCATAGAAGATTAAGCCATGTTAATGTAAAAACCATCAACAAGTTGGTAAAGGGAAATCTTGTCAGAGGTCTTCCTGACAAGGAATTTCAACTTGAAGATTACTGCATAGCATGCCTGAAGGGGAAGCAGCACAAGAGTTCTCACAAGCCCAAGACATTGAATACAAATGACACTCCACTATAACTGCTGCATATGGATTTTTGTGGTCCTACAAATGTCAATTCAATGGGCAAGAAGTCATACTGTCTGGTGATAACTGATGACTATACCAGATTCTCATGGGTATACTTCTTGAGAACAAATGTAACATCCCAAAATAAATGAGGATTTTAAATAACGGGTTGAACCGGGACGAACGGGATAAAAGAACGAGGCGTAACGGGCCGGGCCGGTTGGGCCGGCAAACTTGAAGGAAGGGGGGTTTCCTCCCTTTAAATAGCCAACACACACACCATTTCTCTCATTTGCAAGAATCTAGAGAGAGAAACCGTAGAGAGAGAAAGTTGGCGGATCGACCCGAGATTGAAGGAGCTTGTTGCTACTGAGCTCGTGAGCAAAACCTCCGGATCAGAATCTCGAAATCAGGTAACACCCGAACCAAATCTGAGTTTTTGTTCGTTTTTGGGTTTTCGGGTATTTTCGGGAAAATGACGGGTTTTTATAAACCAAATGAGGAAAGGGTTATAAATCTGGAATCACGAAGGGAAAATACACGTTTTGAATGTAAAAAGTCCGGATCTTGACCAGGTCGGACCTGCATTGCGAAAGTTAGGGTTTTTCATGGGGAAGATAGCTGAGTTCTGCAGGTATCGAAACTAGAGTTTCGAGCGGCCTGCAGGTATCGAAACTAGAAGTTTCGAGCGGCCTGCAGGTATCGAAACTAGAAGTTTCGAGCGGCCTGCAGGTATCGAAACTAGAAGTTTCGAGCGGCCTGCAGGTGTCGAAACAAGAAGTTTCGAGCGGCCTGCAGGTGTCGAAACTAGAAGTTTCGAGGGGCCTGCAGGTATCGAAACTAGAAGTTTCGATGGGCCTGCACCTGTCGAAACTAAGTAGTTTCGATAGGTCTGCATCAGTAAGTGAAGTCAGTGTATTCACCTGTAACAGAACGAGTAAACCGTTAGAGTCGGGATTTAGGTCTGATGTGTATTTAATTAATCAATTCAGATCGGAAGTGACGTTGTTGGACCTTTGTTTAGGACAACCGAGACTAGCTTATAAGGTGAGTTCTAGAAGCCCTTCTTTAAATTATTTAATTTAAAAGTTTTAGGCTGGTGTGCATACATACGAGATGATGTTTATAAAACGAGGTTTATGAAATGATGTTTACGAAACGAGGTTTATGAACGATGCTTCCGAAAGGGGAAGATGAAACGAGTTAATGAGATGTTTACGAAATGAGGTTTACGAGATGATGTTTATGAAATGTTTTGCCAAACGAAGTTTATGAAAGGTTTACGAATGAAGTGTTATTTAATAAAACGTACGAATGCTTTAACTAAAACGAGGTAAAGTTTTTATGAAAGTCACGAATGAACGAATCTGCCACGAGTTCCTACGGGAGCTAAGGTATGTATGTGTGAATGGGCCTTACCCTTATGGGGGGGCCTATGTGGCTGGCTAACGGTTGTACAACCGGTTGAGGATGGGGTGACGACGGTCACCCATGGGATTACCGGGATCCCAATGGAAGGTACTATTCCTTGCGGGGAAATATTGCCTATGGTATGTTTAGTCTTCCTAGAGGTAACGAGCCTTAGGAGACGTATGTATGGTCTACCTAGAGGTAATGAGCCTTAGGAGACATATGTTTGGTCCACCTAGAGGTAACGAGCCTTAGGAGACCTGGGTGACGGATGACTTAGAGGTAACGAGCCTTAAGTTCATCCGCTGATATGCGATGTATGGATTTGACGGTTACGAGAGGGTGCAGATTCGGTTCATGTTGACTTATGTTATGATGCTATGTTACGATGTTATGATGATATTAAGTTATTGCATGTTTTACGTACGCTTTTGTTAAACAAATGTATGTTATGTTTTTGGCAAAATGTCTATGTTAAGGTTTTACGTAAAGCTAGAACTCACCAGCGTAGCTGACTTTTTGTATGCACATTCAGGTTAAGGCAAGTTATGATGATGGACGGTGATGCTGGGCGGCTTGATGAGTTACCCGGACGATATGAAGACTGGCATCCCGTTATGTTATGATTATGTTATGTAATGAATGTTTTAGACAAAGTTTTACGCTTCCGCATGTAGAACAAAGTTATGTTATGTAAATGAATGAAAATTTCCGCTGCGTATTTTGATATGATAGTTTAAGAACTGTTTGTGAATGAGTAAATCCAACGAGTGAGGCCTCCCGGGTTTGGGGCCTTACAAGTTGGTATCAGAGCAATAGTTTGAGAGATTTGGACACTCCCTGTGTCTGAACTTAAACTGAGAATGGGACCGAAAGCGGATGCCAGTACGGGTAACTCGAGCCACAGCATCAGGTATAAAGGTAGTGTATATATATTTACATATATAGTATGCCTTAGGAAGTGTTAAGGTTAGGACTTGGGTTCTGATGGAAATCACAAAGGTGGTCAAATCGAAATCAAGAGGTAGTGTAATGGTTAATTGCAGATGGCCAGTGTATATTAACATCTTACAATGCTTGTTGAATTCTATTTGTTAACTAGCGTGATGACATTGGATTTCCTTGTCTTGTAGAACGGAATGGCAAGAAGAGGGAACGGAAAGCGTGGTGGGGGCCGTACCGGTGGTCGTACCGGTGGTGGCCGAGGTAGAACTCCTATTCGCCAGGAGTACAGTGAAGAAGGAAGTGTTCACACTGAGCCAGAAGCTAGTGTGCACGGGACTGAGCCGACTCATGCTGAAGAACAACAATTCACTTTTGAACCGGAAGTAAGAGCGGCTCTGGCACGTGAGTTCACCGAATTGATGAAGGCTTCTTTGCCAGGACTACTGGCAGAAGCACTAAAGAAGGCTAATGAGGAGGGCGGGTCTAAGCTGACAACTGATATTCCAAACATTGAGGCCGTTAACGCACCGCCTGCTCGCGGCTGCGACTATAAGTCATTCAAGGTATGTGACCCGCCGGTTCTGACTGGAAAGAAGGACGCGGTGGCTACTTTTGACTGGGTAATTCGTATGGAAGCCGCCATTCGTCTGAGTGAATGTCGACCGAATCAGGTCGTGAAGTTTGCTGCTAACTCCTTGAGGGAGGAAGCATCTCACTGGTGGGAAGGTGTATGCCAGGCTAAGGGGAACGAGGTGGTTGATTCGATGATGTGGGATGATTTGAAAACTTTGGTGATCAAGAATTTCTGTCCAAGGAATGAGATCGAAAAGGTAGAAAGGGAATTTCTGGGTTTGAAGGCTGGGAGCATGACGCACCGGCAGTATACGACACGGTTCAATGAACTGGCACGTCTGGTGCCACACCTTATCACTACTGAAGGAAGAAAGATCGCTTGTTATATTCAAGGGTTGCCGGACAAGGTCCGCACATATGTTAAGGCAAACGCCCCTACTACCTACGATTCGGTAGTAGAACTGAGCGGCGTGGTATTTGATGATCTGGCGCTGAATGTCGTTGCCATTGAAGAGCCTAAGAAGAAGCTGAGTTTTCCCGCTAAGCGATCGGGTGGGAAGTTGTTTGGGGCTCAGGACAAACGGGCCAGGGTAAATGAATTAGCAGTCTGTGGGAAGTGTGGGGGAAGGCATGCCGGTGAATGCCGGTTGGGATCAAATTTGTGCTACAAATGTGGCAAGACCGGGCACTACTCCCGAGAATGCCCGAACGGTATCAAATGCTACAACTGTGGGGAGAGTGGCCACATGAGCCGGGAATGCACTAAGCCCAGGATGGGCGAGACCGGGAAAGGGAAAGGCCCAGAGAAGAGGGAGGAAAGGCCCCGAGCGAAGACTCGAGCGTATGCACTAACGCAAGAACAGGCCAGGAATGACCCCGATGTGGCGTCAGGTACGTTCATCCTTGACAACACTTTTGTTTCAGTGTTATTCGATTCGGGTGCCAGTAAGAGTTTTATATCTGCAACTTTCTGTAAACGAGTAAAGTACACGGTTAGTAAAGTAGAACGAGCCTTTAATGTAGAAACCGCTGAGGGTAGAACCGTAATGGTAACCGAAGTAGTTGACGATTCCACGATAAAGATAGAAGGCCATAGATTTCCCGTCAGATTATTTGTTATGGTTTTGGGAGGGTTTGATGTCGTGTTAGGTATGGATTGGTTAACTGCCAACGAGGCTCAAATTATATGCAAACGAAAGATAATCCGACTCAAGGCTCCGGATGGTAGCGAAGTGGAAGTACTTGGGGATCGCGATGCCCCGATGCCCAACGTCATCTCGATGATTAAGGCAGCAGATTACTTGAGGCGCGGATGCGAGGCTTATCTGGTATACGTAATTGACAAGTGTAAGGAAGTGAAAGAACTGGACGATGTACCCGTGGTACGCGAGTACCCGGAGGTGTTTCCAGAGGAGTTGCCTGGGATACCACCTGACAGAGAGATTGAGTTTCGAATCGACTTAGTACCAGATGCCCAGCCCGTTGCTAAGGCTCCATATCGACTAGCACCTGTAGAGATGAAGGAACTAATGGCACAACTAGACGAATTACTTGAGAAAGGGTTTATCCAACCGAGCATCTCGCCTTGGGGTGCTCCGGTGTTGTTTGTGAAGAAGAAGGATGGGTCGATGAGAATGTGTATTGATTATCGCGAGTTAAACAAACGTACGGTGAAGAACATGTACCCATTACCAAGGATCGACGACCTGTTTGATCAATTACAGGGCGCAAGTTGGTTTTCAAAAATCGACCTTCGATCCGGGTACCATCAGTTGAAGGTAAGGGAAGAAGACATACCGAAAACCGCGTTTCGCACGCGTTATGGACATTTCGAGTTCCGCGTAATGTCCTTCGGATTGACGAATGCCCCCGCAGCGTTCATGGATTTGATGAATAGGGTGTGTCGACCGATGCTGGACCGATCGGTAATTGTGTTCATTGATGATATCCTCGTCTACTCCAAGAATGAGGGTGATCACGCTTGTCATTTGAAGGAAGTGTTGGAAGCTCTAAAGAAGGAGAAGTTGTATGCTAAGTTCTCCAAATGCGCGTTCTGGCTTAGGGAAGTCCAATTCCTAGGTCACGTCATTAACCCGAACGGCATTATGGTAGACCCAGCAAAGATAACGACGGTAAGGGACTGGGATATTCCTAAGACGCCAATGGAGATCCGCAGTTTCTTAGGGTTGGCAGGCTACTATCGGAGATTCATTCAGGATTTCTCGAAAATAGCTTCGCCATTGACAAAGTTGACACGAAAGGAGGAAAAGTACGAATGGGGTCCGAAGCAGGATGAGGCATTTAAGGAGTTAAAAGAAAAGCTAACCCAAGCTCCAGTCTTGGCCCTTCCCGAGGGCAATGAAGACCTGGTGGTATACTCTGACGCTTCGGGTCAGGGGTTGGGGTGTGTGCTGATGCAACGTGGAAGAGTGATCGCATACGCATCACGACAGCTGAAGGTTCATGAAGTCAACTATCCGACTCACGATTTGGAACTTGCTGCTGTTGTGTTTGCATTAAAAATTTGGAGGCACTACCTCTATGGGGTAAAGTTTACCATATACTCCGATCACAAAAGTCTGAAGTACTTCTTCGAGCAAAAGGAGTTAAATATGAGGCAGAGGCGATGGTTGGAACTTTTGAAAGACTATGACTGTGAAATCATGTACCATCCTGGAAAAGCAAACGTGGTGGCTGACGCTCTAAGCCGGAAGGATGTGCCTGCTCCTATTAGAGTGAAAGCTTGCCAAATGGTGGTAACGTCGGATGTGATGAGGGAAATTGAAAAGGCTCAAGAAGAGGCACTAAAGGGGGAAAACATAAAGAAGGAAAGGATGGTTGGCCAACAGGATAAGTTAGAATATAACACCCTTGGTGTTAGGACACGTTTTGGTCGAGTATGGATACCTATGGGTGGCGAGCTTAGGACCAAAATCTTGGATGAGGCTCATAAGTCTCGTTACTCTATCCATCCCGGTACCAACAAAATGTACCAAGATCTGAAGAAGGAATACTGGTGGCCTGGGATGAAACACGAAGTGACGAAATACGTAAGCAAGTGCTTGACTTGCTCACAAGTGAAGGCCGAACACCAGAAACCGTATGGGAAAATTCAACCACTTGAGATACCGGAATGGAAGTGGGAACACATTACTATGGACTTCATAACCAAGCTACCTCGCACAGCTAAAGGTCATGACACCATTTGGGTAATTGTGGACCGTTTAACGAAGAGTGCTCATTTTCTACCTATTCGCGAGACGTTCTCGTCGGAAAGGTTAGCAGAAGTATTTATTAATGAAGTAGTAGCACGGCACGGGATGCCTTTAACGATTGTATCCGACCGGGACACACGATTCACATCGAGGTTCTGGAAAAGATTTCACGAGGCGATGGGTACGAGACTTAATATCAGCACGGCATACCACCCGCAAACGGATGGTCAGACCGAAAGGACCATTCAGACGTTGGAGGACATGCTTCGTGCTTGTATTATCGACTTTGGTGGCAGTTGGGACAGTCATCTGCCATTAGCCGAATTCTCCTACAACAACAGTTATCACACGACGATAGGCATGCCGCCTTATGAAATGTTGTATGGGAGAAGATGCAGGACCCCGGTTTGTTGGGGTGAGATTGGACAGAAGGAATTGGGAAGTCTCGAAGTCGTTAAAGAAACATCGGAAAGGTTTGATAAGATCAAAGCACGCATGAAGGCCGCCCAAGATCGTCAGAAATCCTATGCGGATAAACGACGAAGGCCTATTGAGTTTAATGTTGGGGATAGAGTAATGTTGAAAGTGTCGCCTTGGAAGGGAATCATACGATTCAGAAAGAGAGGAAAGTTAAGTCCGAGGTTTATCGGACCATTCAGGATTATGGCACGGGTTGGTGAAGTCGCATATCGGTTGGAATTGCCTGATGAGTTAAGTGGGATTCATCCTACCTTCCATGTATCACACTTGCGAAAGTGTTTGGCGGATGAATCGGCTCACGTACCACTTACGGACATCGAGGTCGACAACAGCCTTAACTACATCGAAGAACCTGTGGCCATCCTAGACAGGAAAGAGAAACGTTTACGTAACAAAGTTATCCAGTTGGTTAAAGTCCAGTGGAAGCACCGGAAGGGATCGGAAGCTACATGGGAAACAGAGACGGAAATGAAGGAGTCGTACCCTCAACTGTTTGACTTATGATAGGTTTCGGGGACGAAACCTATTGTAAGGGGGGTAGACTTGTAACATCCCAAAATAAATGAGGATTTTAAATAACGGGTTGAACCGGGACGAACGGGATAAAAGAACGAGGCGTAACGGGCCGGGCCGGTTGGGCCGGCAAACTTGAAGGAAGGGGGTTTCCTCCCTTTAAATAGCCAACACACACACCATTTCTCTCATTTGCAAGAATCTAGAGAGAGAAACCGTAGAGAGAGAAAGTTGGCGGATCGACCCGAGATTGAAGGAGCTTGTTGCTACTGAGCTCGTGAGCAAAACCTCCGGATCAGAATCTCGAAATCAGGTAACACCCGAACCAAATCTGAGTTTTTGTTCGTTTTTGGGTTTTCGGGTATTTTCGGGAAAATGACGGGTTTTTATAAACCAAATGAGGAAAGGGTTATAAATCTGGAATCACGAAGGGAAAATACACGTTTTGAATGTAAAAAGTCCGGATCTTGACCAGGTCGGACCTGCATTGCGAAAGTTAGGGTTTTTCACGGGGAAGATAGCTGAGTTCTGCAGGTATCGAAACTAGAGTTTCGAGCGGCCTGCAGGTATCGAAACTAGAAGTTTCGAGCGGCCTGCAGGTATCGAAACTAGAAGTTTCGAGCGGCCTGCAGGTGTCGAAACAAGAAGTTTCGAGCGGCCTGCAGGTGTCGAAACTAGAAGTTTCGAGGGGCCTGCAGGTATCGAAACTAGAAGTTTCGATGGGCCTGCACCTGTCGAAACTAAGTAGTTTCGATAGGTCTGCATCAGTAAGTGAAGTCAGTGTATTCACCTGTAACAGAACGAGTAAACCGTTAGAGTCGGGATTTAGGTCTGATGTGTATTTAATTAATCAATTCAGATCGGAAGTGACGTTGTTGGACCTTTGTTTAGGACAACCGAGACTAGCTTATAAGGTGAGTTCTAGAAGCCCTTCTTTAAATTATTTAATTTAAAAGTTTTAGGCTGGTGTGCATACATACGAGATGATGTTTATAAAACGAGGTTTATGAAATGATGTTTACGAAACGAGGTTTATGAACGATGCTTCCGAAAGGGGAAGATGAAACGAGTTAATGAGATGTTTACGAAATGAGGTTTACGAGATGATGTTTATGAAATGTTTTGCCAAACGAAGTTTATGAAAGGTTTACGAATGAAGTGTTATTTAATAAAACGTACGAATGCTTTAACTAAAACGAGGTAAAGTTTTTATGAAAGTCACGAATGAACGAATCTGCCACGAGTTCCTACGGGAGCTAAGGTATGTATGTGTGAATGGGCCTTACCCTTATGGGGGGGCCTATGTGGCTGGCTAACGGTTGTACAACCGGTTGAGGATGGGGTGACGACGGTCACCCATGGGATTACCGGGATCCCAATGGAAGGTACTATTCCTTGCGGGGAAATATTGCCTATGGTATGTTTAGTCTTCCTAGAGGTAACGAGCCTTAGGAGACGTATGTATGGTCTACCTAGAGGTAATGAGCCTTAGGAGACATATGTTTGGTCCACCTAGAGGTAACGAGCCTTAGGAGACCTGGGTGACGGATGACTTAGAGGTAACGAGCCTTAAGTTCATCCGCTGATATGCGATGTATGGATTTGACGGTTACGAGAGGGTGCAGATTCGGTTCATGTTGACTTATGTTATGATGCTATGTTACGATGTTATGATGATATTAAGTTATTGCATGTTTTACGTACGCTTTTGTTAAACAAATGTATGTTATGTTTTTGGCAAAATGTCTATGTTAAGGTTTTACGTAAAGCTAGAACTCACCAGCGTAGCTGACTTTTTGTATGCACATTCAGGTTAAGGCAAGTTATGATGATGGACGGTGATGCTGGGCGGCTTGATGAGTTACCCGGACGATATGAAGACTGGCATCCCGTTATGTTATGATTATGTTATGTAATGAATGTTTTAGACAAAGTTTTACGCTTCCGCATGTAGAACAAAGTTATGTTATGTAAATGAATGAAAATTTCCGCTGCGTATTTTGATATGATAGTTTAAGAACTGTTTGTGAATGAGTAAATCCAACGAGTGAGGCCTCCCGGGTTTGGGGCCTTACAACAAAAGATGAAACTGCTGAGATTCTCAAATCCTACATTCTTAGGGTAGAGAATCAAAGCAATCATAAAGTCAAAGTCATAAGGTGTGATCAAGGTACAGAGTTCAAGAACCACACCTTGAACTATTTTTGTGAGAGCAAGGGCATAGAAAGACAATACAGTGCTCCAAGAACTCCTCAACAAAATGGGGTTACTGAAAGAAGAAACAGAACTCTAATTGAATCATTAATATCAATGTTGGCTGATTCAAAACTGCCTCTCACATTCTGGGCAGAAGCAGTTAGCACAACTTGTTATGTGCAAAATAGAGTTCTCATTGTCAAGACTCTCAACAAAACACCTTATGAACTGTGGTTCAAAAGAGTTCCCTACATTGGATTTTTATAACCTTTTGGATGTCCATGTACCATTCTCATCACACATGGGGTTCTTTCTAAATTTGGTGCCAAATCATATGAAGGATACTTTGTGGGTTATTCCTCTCAATCTAAGGCCTACAGAGTATTCAACTCAAGAATAAGAATTGTGGAAGAATCAGCAAATGTGGAATGTAGGGAAAACATTTCATGTGAAAAGGGTAAAGGACCAGACTGGCTTTTTAATATAGACTCCTTCTCCCAAGTATTTGAGCCTCTTATCTTCTTAAATATGGAGTCTACCTCTTCCAAAGAACCAACTTCCACATCATCAACTGACTACATATTGGAATTCAATAGTCCTTCTATAAGAATCAAAAGACCATCTATTGATCCTCCATCTGTTGTGGAAGCTATTGAAGCCAATGAAGCAAGAACAAGTCTCTCTAATGTGACTAGCAGTAGTCTCTCTGAGAATGAAAATCAAAATGCACTTCATGACATCTCTGCAGATGGTGTAGAGGCATCTGCTACTGCTGATGATGTTGATGCTGTTACTGATATTGATGACTCTTCTACCATGAATGAAGAGTTTCCTAATCAAAATCAAAGCAATCTTGAGTAAGGAATATAGTTGGATGTTGTTCCAGCACAAAGAATCAACAAGGAACATCCACTGGAAAATATAATTGGCCAATTCAGCAAGGGGTTCAAACAAGAAGCAAAACTCATGATGCCAATATATGTGTGTATTCCTGCTTTCTATCTCAAGTAGAGCCAAAGAAGATAGATGAAGCTTTAAAACACAGCAGTTGGATTGAAGCAATGCAGGAAGAGTTGCTGCAATTTAAGAGACAAGAAGTGTGGACCTTGGTTGATCTTCCA
This sequence comes from Smallanthus sonchifolius, assembly GCA_023525975.1. Taxonomy (NCBI): domain Eukaryota; kingdom Viridiplantae; phylum Streptophyta; class Magnoliopsida; order Asterales; family Asteraceae; genus Smallanthus; species Smallanthus sonchifolius. The sequence continues at coordinate 28,871,081 of CM042043.1, forward strand.
CCTGGTCAAATTGCTATTGGCACAAGATGGGTATTAAGGAACAAGCAAGATGAGAGAGGAATTGTAGTCAATAACAAAGCCAGACTTGTAGCTCAAGGCTACACTCAGGAAGAGGGAGTTGACTATGATGAAGTCTTTGCTCCTGTTGCCAGACTGGAGGCCATCCGGATCTTCTTAGCCTATGTTGTATCCAAGAGCTTTACTGTTTATCAAATGGATGTCAAGAGTGCCTTTCTGTTTGGGAAGATTGGTGAGGAAGTCTATGTCAGACAGCCTCCAGGCTTTGTAGATCCTGCACATCCTAACAAAGTGTTCAAACTAGATAAAGCTCTCTATGGCTTATATCAAGCTCCAAGAGCCTGGTATGAAACTTTGTCAGGATATCTACTTAGCAACAACTTCAGAAGAGGTGCCATTGATCAGACCTTGTTTATCAAAGATGAAGGGGGAGAAATCCTACTTGTACAAATATATGTTGATGACATCATCTTTGGATCAACAAGGAAGAAGTTGTGTAAAGACTTTGAGATCCTGATGCATTCAAAGATTGAAATGAGTTCAATGGGTAAACTAAATTTCTTCTTGGGTCTCCAAGTCAAACAAGTTCCAAATGGAATCTTCATCAGCCAATCCAAATATGTCAAGAGCATTTTGGAAATATTCAAGCTGGCTGACTGCTCTGCTGCAAGAACTCCTATGCAGGTGCACCATCAACTGACTCTAGACAAAGATGGTCAAGACACCGATCAACATCAGTATCGTGCAATGATAGGATCACTCATGTAACTAACTGCCTCGAGGCCAGATATCATGTTTGTAGTATGCCTTTGTGCAAGATTTCAAGTAGTTCCAAAGAATACACATCTTCAAGATGTCAAGAGAATTTTTAAATACCTAAAGGGAGCCCCAAGACTTGGGCTATGGTATTCTAAAAATGACAAGTTCAACCTGTATGCATACACTGACAGTGAATATGGAGGATGCAACTTGGACAAGAAGTCCACATTAGGGGGATGTTAGTTTTTGGGAGGAAGACTGATTTCATGGCAGTGCAACAAGAAAACTTGTGTATCAACTTCTACAACAGAAGCAGAATACATTGCAGCTTCAAGTTGCTGTGCACAAGTCATCTGGATACAAAATCAAATGCTGGATTATGGGATGACTTTCATGGCAACTCTCATTCACATTGACAACATGAGTGCTATATCAATTACAAACAATCCTGTGCAGCACTCCAAGACAAAGCACATTGACATCAGGTATCACTTCATAAGAGATCAAGCTGAGAAAAAGAGAATCATTTTAACCAAAATCATACCAATGAGCAATATGCTGACTTGTTTACAAAACCATTTGATAAAGCTAGATTTAGATATTTAGTTGAATCCATTGACATGATAAACTTTGATTAAAATTTTTCTCCAAAATTTTTGAATAAAATGTGTTTGTCTTTTGTTGTAAAAAAAAAGTTAACAGCTGCTGACAGGTTTAATCTTCAGCAGTAAAGAATTTGCCACTGACTGCCTTAAGTTATCAGCATGAACGGGTTTCATACAGATAGCTTTAAGGCAATCAGCAACAACATTTTTGCAGCGGACCATTACATCCATCAGAAGCAATCAAGTTTGCTGCTGATAGACTTAGCCATCAGCAGCAACCAAGTTTGCTGCTGATAGGTTTAACCATCCGCAACAACCATGTTTGCTGCTGATAGGTTTAACCATCCGCAGCAACCAAGTTTGCTGCTGATGGGTAAAATAAGTTCAAATTAACTTTTACCCGCTGTAAAAAAAAAGTTACTGCCAGTCCTTACCATGACTGCTATAGTGTATTACAGCTGTAAAACAGTGAAAAGTAAATGGGTTGTACTGTACAAGTAATTTTTCTTTTTCCCTCCTCTGCCGTTATAACACAAATCAAAATTCTTCCTTTACCACTTCACATTCAATTCCGACCTAACCCTCACCATTTTCTCTCAAGCATTCAAAGCTTTCCATACTTAACCACCTTTCAAAAACTTCCTTCTTCCCTCCAAACCCAACTATAATGGTAGAAGTTGATATCAACAACCCTGATGACATGTTCTCAACCAACCCTAATCTTACCGCATATCTTGTCAAAGGAAAGAAATCTAAAGGGTTTGACGACAAGATCGACTTCCTTTGTCGATCAAAAATCCACTTTGCACTCACAGTCAATCCCATAATCTATATCCCTCACATGGAGGATTTCTGGAACTCTGCCGTCTTCTCTACCGATCAGGGCACTCCCCAAATCAAAGCCACAGTAGATGGTAAAGACATCACCATCACAGAAGCCACACTCCGAAAACACCTCAAGTTTCAGGACGAGGGGGCCGCCATCTCATATACCAAAAACGGATACATGAGGACCTTTGTATCCATAGGTACACTGGAAATCAAGATGAACACACCATTGAGAAGGCACTGATGGGTCCTCCTTGGAAGTACTTATGCCACACTCTTCTTCAATGCATATCTTCGAAGAGAAGTTGATGGCATCAAGTGAGCTATGCCCTTGCTTTTGCATTTCATGGTATGGTAACTGGACAAGGTTTCAACTTTGCTCATTTAATATTTGATGGTTTCAGATATAATCTTCAGGAAGGAGCAAGTAAAGCCTTCTTTATGTACCCAAGGTTCTTGCAGGAAGTTTTTAATCATGAAATAAAAGATCTTTCAAAACCTGTAAGAATCTATTTGATTTTGGGTCATAAAAATAACATTTTTCAAAGCATGAGAACAGTTTCAAAGAAGTTCTCAAGGGTCAATGTTCCATTGTTATCTACAATGTTGAACATACAAAGTTCCCAGGGTGACAGTTCAGCAGTCCCAACTGATACTGATCCCACACCCTCCACTTCACAACCTGAACATACAACAGTCTCTCTTGATCGAACCCCTGTGCAGCCTATTGAGGGTGCACAGGCACAACAAATACTTACCCCAGTTCTTCAAGCCCAACTGGAACACAGGGCCCCAGTTGAGGCAAGCAATACCCGAAAGAGAAAAAGGAGAAAGAAGACTCCTTCTATTCTTGTCTCACAGGCCCAATCCCAACCCAAAAGCCGTAATTCAGAATCCCAACATTCTGATGAGAATATCAAAAGGGATAGCCACATTATTAGGGAGACTTCCTTGGAAGTCCCTCTACTAGGATCAGGATCATATCCCGGATCCATATGACAATCCTCTCAGCCCTATCTCTATATTTATTCACTGAATTTAAGTGCAGAGGCACCTAGTCAAGATGATGTACGTTCTCCAACTGCCACTATCTCGAAGGTACTGATTGACTTGGCTGCCAAAGCACCCAGCCCAAGTTCATCACCTGAGGAGGTTCACTCTGGTAGTGATGATAGAGTGAATGTAGAAGGGGCTATCACTACTACTGGTCCATCAATTGACCAGGAGGACAGTTATAACAACACTAAGTCCCTAACTATGGCAACTCACAATGAGCATGTTTCTTTTGAAACATTCTTCACTGAGAGGAATCCTAGGAGCCAAGAAAACCAGGGTGATGGGGATGCAGAGGCTACGCCTAAGGCCCCATCTAGTTCTAAGGATTCCACAACTGTGGAGGAGGACAGACTGAAACTTAAAAAATTGGAATTGACAGCTAGGGTAGCCATGCTAGAGGCTGAAGTGTCCAAATCCTCTCACCCAGCTCCTCCTCATCAACAGCCTCCCAAGAAGAAAACCAAACCTACTACCACACCAGAAGACTCAAGAGAAATTGTAGTATGGTTTTACAGCAATCAAGACCAATGGTTTGAAGTCTTCATGGGAAGGGCAGAAGTAAAAAGATCAATCTATACATCTGTTGATGAGGTGATGCAACTTCCAGATTCTGATCTCCAGAGAATGATGGAGCTGGGTGAAGCTCATGAGCCAGAGAATGAAGGTGGGAGGCATCTGTTGCTAGTGATCAAACATCACTTCAATCCTAGCAAAGATGTAATTATTGATGTTAAACCTCTCCAATCCTACTTTCCATTCATCAGTTTGTCCTACAATGTTGCTCAGGATGAGTACACTTTGATAGATGTCAGAGGACAGAAGATGAGATGTTCAAGCAAGGCCATCTTCAGTATACCAAGCAAGGACATCAAGAATTTATCTGAACTTCCTCTTGACAATCCAAGCAAGGACCCAAGAGGCTATGAGACAGCAAGGATAGTTGCTCACATGCATAAGCTTCAGTAACAACAACAATAAGAGAGTTTTGGTAGCATAAGTCTAGGGGGAGTTTGTAGAGATAAAGACTGATGGCTACAAAATTCTCTAAGTACAATTGCTGTAGACTCCACATTTTGCTGCTGACCTACAAGTTGTTGCGAATAATGCTAATTGCTGCGGATAGTATGTTCTCCTGTTAATGAACAACTATGCTGCGAATAGCCTTATCTGCTGAAGTTCAGAGTTGCTGCTGATAGGCTTCTCAGCAGCATCAAACACTTGTTGCTGGTGATAGGCAAATCAACAACAGCTTTGACTTTGCTATTGACACCTCTGTTATAACACTGACACATCTATCAGCAGAAGAAATGTTATTGGTGCAAATGATTAAAGACAAATCTACTACTTCTGAAGTCTCCTGCAAAGATTCCTAAGAAGACTTTTGACCTGAACAGAACTGTTTGCAGCCGCTTGTCTTTTAAAAATGTCTAAGAAGACTTTGGTAGTAGGTTTGGTTTTGTTCTTGGGAGACTGTTGATGAGGAGGAGCTGAGTGAGAGGATTTGGACTCTTAGGGTGGAGAGGAGGGAGGTCTAGGAAGGAAAATTAGAAATGATTCAAGCAAAAGAAAGAAGCTCAGGTCATTCAACAGCCTCATCATCCACCACCACTTCTTCTGCACTACACTCTGACCACTCAGTTCCCACTTCAAGCAACTACTATCCTCCTATTGTTACCCATCCTCAGACTCCCAACTCACAATCAAATAACTCACTATTTCTCCTTGAAGCCCCACCTCAGACAACCTCTGCTGCCTTTGTCTCTGAAAACCCAAGCAACATGTCCTTTATCAAAGAAAATCTGGAGTATTTTCATCCAGATGACTTAGAAGAAATGGACATACAACATTCTTATGCCATGCTATCTCTTAGAGCTAAACGGTTCTACTCTAGATTTGGAAAACCCATTCCAAGCAACTACTCTAACACTAGAGTAGGATTGGACAAAAGCAAGCTTAGATGTTACAACTGCAACCAACTTGGTCACTTTGCCAGAGAATTCAAGGCACCAAAGGCAAATCCAGTTGCTGCACAACCAATACAAGCCCATCAAGGTCAAGCAAGTAAAGGTAACACCCCTCCTACTCAAACTGCAGCTTGTGCAGCTGTTGGAACAACTGATTTTAACTAGAGCTTTCAGTATGAGGATCTTCCTGCCAACAACCAAGCACTCATGGCAGACACAACAGAGATATCACCTAAGGTATATAAACATCTCTGTTCTCACGCTTGTATTGATAAGGTTCTAGGATACATAAAGCATAACCAAAACCTTGTAGATCAAAATGAAGAGTTTTACCAAATGAAATCTAAATTCAAAAAGGTTGAAAATAGTTACAAAGAAAAGATTAACTGTCTAAAGAAAGAGATTTCATCATTAAACGTGAACAAACAAATCTTGAAACTCATATTGATGATTTATTGGTTAAGTTAAAAGCTACAAGAGCTGAGTTGGCAGACCAAAAGGTTAATGTTGACAAGTATGAGTTTGCATCCAAAAAGTTGCAAAGACTTTTGAATGCTCAAATTCATGAAAATGTAACTCCTGGTCTTGGGTTTCAAGCTGAAAAGCCCTACAATGTTGTACCTCCACCTGCTGATTATGTAGCCATCCATGAACCAAATTTCAATCTCTCAAACCTTGAGCATGCAAACCGAAACCTTGATCCTTCCAAGGAAGAACCATTTGCAAGAATGCAGTACCTCATCTGAAGCTGAGTCAACATGCTCAGAATCCACTGAAACCAGTGAAGCTACATTACTCCCTACCAATGAAGTTATTCAAACCAATGGTCCAATCCCCTTCATTCCTTCAATACCAGTACCTCAACTCACCAAACAGATCAAAATTAGCTATCATCCTAAAGGGAGAAAGTTAATTGTTGAAAAGGAACAATCCTCAACCTCCACCAATCTCCAAGCAAACCAAACCATCCAACCCAGGAAGGTGTTTGACATCTGTCATGCACCTAGAGAGAGAGCTCCATATGTTCAAAAGACATTGGAGGAAGCCACCTTTGAGCACAACAAAGCTCATCCCTGGAATTTTAAAGATCTGTTCAAGAGAAAGGACTATGTGTACATTCAAAGAGACAAACTGGCTAAATCATGTTTTGTCTGTGTCAAATATAATCACACTTCCAACACATGCTTCTACTACCTTCAGCAGCAATAAAACCTCAAGCAACATGCTTTTGAGAAAACAAATAAGAAGAAGAAGGTAAGAAGCTATGAAGCCAAGACAACCCACTTCAGAAAATCTCTCTCCCCACCAAGGAAGCAGCTCCCAAAACCTCAACAATCTTGCATCATATGTGGTGAATCAGACCACTTTGCTGCAGATTGTAAGTTCAATCCCTTCAACCAGATTCTTCAACCAATCTCCACAGCAGTTCTTCCTACTGCTAAAAGGAAGCCTCTCTATAAAAGAACCCCTTCAGAAAAACCCACTTTCAATAGAAAGGTCAAGCAGGAGAAGCAAGTATCTGTTGAATAATCAGCAGTCAGCAAAAATACTGCGGATCAATTGAAGTTAAAGAAACAGGAGCCTAGAACCAAGCCTTCAGCAGCAATCAAATCTGCTACTGATCAGTTAAATCCATCAGCAACAACTTAGTTTGCTGCTGATCAGCCAAAGTCTTCAGCAGTAAAGTTTGCTGCTGATCAAGCAAAGCCATCAGTAGCCAAAGCCACATCTGTTGCTGATAGAGTAAAAAGGTCTAGAAAACCACCTCCTCAACAATGGAAAGCCAAATCCATAGCTTCAGTCCCTCAAAGCATCATCATTGGTTCCATTGAATGCAAGCACACAAATCTTGATTCAAAGACACACTCACCCAAGTCTACAAGCTCTTGGGTTCCTCCCACTAACTAGATCTCTCTCATGTGCAGGGACAACCAGGTCACAAGGATAACACCTGGGTTGTAGACAGTGGTTGTTCCAGGCACATGACCGGCAACAGATCCATCCTTTCCAACTTCAGATATTTCAATGGAGTATATGTTGCCTTTGGGGGTGATTCAAAGGGAGGATCTGTAACCGGACAAGGAACTGTGTATAATGAAAGAATGAGCTTTGAAAAAGTAAATTTTGTCAAAGAATTGGAATTCAATCTCATGAGTGTGTCTCAGGTCTGTGATCAAAAGCATTGGATGCCTTTTACAAACAAAGAATGCTTTGTGCTCTTCCCTGGCTTAAACAAACCTCCTCCAGAGAAGATTTTATTTACTGCTCAATGAAAAGATAACCTATATGTGATTGACATGAATGAGGTCACTCCATCTACCAGTGTATCTTGTTTTCTGTCCAAGGCATCAGTTGATGAATCAGCTCTTTGGCACAAAAGATTAAGCCATGCTAGTGTAAAGACTATCAACAAGTTGGTAAAGGGAAATCTTGTTAGAGGTCTTCCTGACAAGGAATTCCAACTTGAAGATCACTGCATTGCATGCATGAAAGGGAAACAACAAAAGAGTTCTCACAAGCCCAAGAAATTGAATTCAAATGACACTCCACTACAGCTGCTGCATATGGATCTTTTTGGTCCTACAAATGTCATGTTAGTGGGCAAGAAGTCATAATGTCTGGTGATAACTGATGACTATACCAGATTCTCATGGGTATACTTCTTGAGAACAAAAGATGAAACTGCTGCGATTCTTAAATCCTACATTCTTAGGTGGGAGAATCAAAGCAATCATAAAGTCAAATTCATAAGGTGTGATCAAGGTACATAATTCATGAACCAAACCTTAAATTGTTTCTGTGAGTGCAAGGGCATAGAAAGAAAATACATTGCTCCAAGAACTCCTCAACAAAATGGGGTTGCCGAAAGGAGAAACAGAACTCTAATTGAATCTGCAAGATCAATGCTAGCTGACTCAAAACTGCCTCTCACATTCTGGGCAGAAGCTGTCAGCACAACCTGTTATGTGCCAAATAGAGTTCTCATTATCAAGGCTCTCAACAAAACACCTTATGAACTATGGTTCAAGAGAGTTCCCCACATTTGATTTTTGAAACCCTTTGGATGTCCATGTACTATTCTCATCACACATGGAGTTCTTCCTAAGTTTGGTGCCAAATCAGATGAAGGATACTTTGTGGGCTATTCCTCTCAATCCAAGGCTTACAGAGTATTCAACTCAAGAACAAGATGTAACATTTCTGATTTTCATTATTTATATTTAAGTTCAATGTGATACATTTCAAACGAAATTCTAAGACACTGACTTGTTCTATTTGTACCAACAATCAAATACTATGTTTCAATGCAAATCCACAAATTTTACACGAGTATATCCTATTAAACTCTACATAAATTCATATTTATACAAGTTGTCAATACTGAAAATTTCAAGGACTGATTTTATAAATAAATAACCAGAAACCCTAATAGGCACGGTCTCGCCTCATTCTGGCACGGTCGTGCCAAGTGCCTTGGCACGATCGCGCGACTTGCTTTGGAACGGTTGCGCCCGGTGCCTTGGCACGGTCGCGCCTCATATGGGCACGGTCGCGCCTCTCATCAGTTGAAACGTAAATGCAGCCTTTAATCACAGAGACGTTCGATTTCGTAACCTTTCTACACGTTCCAACTATTAACGAACAAAGTTAAGCCTCTTGATCATCATATTTACAACAAATAAACTGAATTACATCAATTCCTCTCATAATCGTCAAATTCATCCACGAGACCATCGAATTCCCCACTTTGTTTACGATTCTCCCAAACAAACGCACTATCGATCCTCTCTGAAGCTCCTGAACACGTGATTTAGCCGGAGTTACAGCAGAAGACGCCGTAGATCAAACCCGTCGTCGCCGGAACTCATCTCCACCGTACACCATCAATTCATCGTCTTTCCGGGTAATTGAAACCTCCTACACTTCCCTTTTAGTCTATAGATCAAAAGCCTTAACCTAATTTGGGATTACAATATTCAATTTAACACGGTCCCGAATCGAGAGTTCATTCTAAAATGGTTTAATCGAACCCCGCTTTGAACACGTTTTAAATACAATTAATATATTTCAATAGACTCGTAATAACCCTACAAATGAAAGCCCTATGAATTCGGACATTAACATTATAAGAATTAGCCAAATCGTTTATGTTTTGGAACAGACACGGTCGCGCTAGTATTCTAGCACGGTCGTGCTTCATGAGACATGGTCGCGCCAAATACCAGCGCGGTCGTGCCTCACACACTCAGACCCGGTCATGCTCTTGGCTAGACTTGGTCGTGCCTCAAAACCCTAGACACGGTCGTGCCTGGCCCAAGACACGATCGTGCCTAGTGAACAGCCTAATTATGCATTCTGTTTGGTCAACACGGTCGCGTCCCTGACAAACACGGTCGCGCCCGTGGTCCTAGCACGATCGTGCTGTGTGAGAAAAATCTTAGCAGAATAATTATTTCCATAATTTAAAAACAATAAGTATTTCAAATTAATTTTTAAATAAAAATAATTGATTTTATAAAATAAATAAATAGAAATTAATTATTTAAAACTTACAAAAATTAAATTTATAATTATTGTTAAACCCTACATTTAAATATTAATTACACAACTTAATTTCATATCTTTATGAAAATAAAGTAAGAAAAGTTTATATTTAATATAAAACAATCAATACATTTTTATAACTAAATGAATAAGTTACACATTGTATAAATAAATAAATAAGGTAACAATTATTTATTTAATTTACATTTAAAAAAAATTATTTATTTAGGTTATACTTAATTACCCCTAATACCTACATTATTTTTATAACCAAGTAAATAAATAATAATTATGTAATTTATTTACTTAGTTATTTCAAACTCAAACCCTAATTTTATACAACACCATTCAAGTACAAACCACTAACACTCACAACTCTAATTCCTTATACACACACCCAATTCAACCCTAGACTTAAACATAGACTATTGTACACACTATTGATTCAATACATAATACACTCTAGGTTAACGATGTGCATTACGAGGACCTCGTTACTATATAGTATCTCGTGTTAGCTACGCCTTCAAACCAAGTGAGTATTACATAGCCCCTTTTACTCTTTTACACTTTTTGGGGTGGAACATGAACACTATACAACACTATTGCTTACATTTACACAAACTACACAAGTACAAATCCTCTTTACATTCATGTGTGCAAATTTGAGCTTTGTGCCTGAGTGCTAGGTGTGTTAACTTTTGTATGCGATTTATGTGAAATCATTAACTATTCAAGCCGACGGTAAACAATGATAGATCTATTGAGTCTGACAAACCCACCCAGATTGGGGTGATTGTTACCGACAACACAATTTTGCATGCTAGTTACAAAGGTTTGATTGTACTTGGTTACACAATAGCTGCTCTCCATAAATGCCTTATTTTATCATGTTATGTAAGGATTTGTTTATTTACAAACTATATGCTATCTATATACAAACCTGTGTATGCTCACCAACTTTTTAGTTGATCTTATTTTATTCATGTTTCAGGTACGAATGTGTGATTTGATCAAGATTTGCTACACATAGGCTTTGGGACTTAGTTAATTTGGATAAAGGATTTTATGTATTTCAATTATGTTCTTTTTTGGATTTGGTTGTGTTTGGATTATTTGAAATGAAATTGATGTTTAATATATTACAATTTAGTCAACCTTGTGCTCATGAACAGTCTACATGTCCTGCCCCGATGATTCCGCCGTCGGTTGGGGTGTGACAGATTGGTATTAGAGCATTGGTTATAGGGAACTAGGTTATTAGACACTCTTGACCTATACTATAACTTTAGGACACCCACTCATGCCATACTTCATGTTTATGTGATTATGTGCTACATGTTATGTGTTACATGCTTACTATGATTAGTTATTATTTCGTTTTTGATACCTTACTTATTAAAAATTCATGATTTATTAGACTATACTTAAATAATAAATTAAATAAACAATATCCCTACCTATACCCTAAAATCTCATAATATTCTTATCTACTTCTCTATCATCATCTTCTTAGCATGTGGAAACTTCATGGATCTAAAACTATAAAAATCTTTTTATACCCTCGTTAAGGTTTTTAAACTTTGTTAATTATTTGAGGACACGTGCAATCTGGAAGGGTGACACCTGTATTCTGGGTTTTCTGTCTAGGAAAGCATTTCGCATAAATCCCAATCAACCGAGGGACCCGTATGCTTTCCTGGGAATTCCCGGGATGAGTGTTTACTTATAGGGTAAAGCATGTCTCCTTAAAAATTATATGAGTTTAATTAACCTTAATGTGTCAAAGTATTCAAGTGATTATATCACTATTTGAGTACAATCCAAACTATGATTTACTATTTTATTTTTTATCTTATTCTTTTAAATCCAAACAACATTCATAAGTTCTTACATCTTTTCTTGTCTTGTGAAAATCTGTAGAATGCCTCCCCGTCGTGCTCCCGTGGCCAACACTAACACCGACATCGCTACTATCCTTGCACAACTCGTAACTTAACTCACTCAAGCTAATGGTGCCACCAATGGTAACCATGGGGCAAATGGTGGTAATGGTGGAAATGGTGGTGCCAACCCATCTCAATGCACCTTTAAGCATTTCAACTCATGTAATCCCCTCAAGTTCTATGGTACCGAAGGAGCTACGGGACTTCTTCAATGGTTCGAAAGTATTGAGAACACCTTTCTTAATAGTGACTGCCCCGACAATCTTCGTGTTCGTCATGCCACAAGTGTCTTACAAAAATGGGCACTCACGTGGTGGAATGGGGAAAAGAGGAATAGAGGTGTGGATGTAGCAATGGCCTTACCTTGGGATGAGGTTAAAAGGCTAATGACTGAAGAATTATGTCCTCGAAATGAGGTAAGAAACTCGAAGCCTAATTTTGGGATCTTGCCCAAGATAGTGGTGAAAGCTTGGCATATACAACTCGGTTCCATGAGTTGAGTCTCCTCATGCCCCACATGGTCACACCTTGATCCCGCTGCATTGAAAAATATATTGGTGGATTACCTAGGCAAATTCAAGATACCGTCCTAGGGAGAAATCCCGCAACACTTGAATATGTTATCCGTTTATCCGCTACCTTAACCGATAACCATGTGAAGGCGGGGACTCTTACTAAAAAGGGCACAAAGAAAGTCTCCGACACCACAACTCCTCCCACCCACAACAAAGAAGCCACAACTGAACCCTCCTGACATAATAAGAAAAGAAAGGCTAGAAACTATGCTATGGTCACTCCTGCTATGCCTGTTAACCAAGTTGCACCTATGGTTCAAGCACCAGCCAAAAAGCCATATGTTGGGATCTACCCACTCTGTGCCACATGCAACTATCATCATCCCCAAACCATTCCATGTCGCCTTTGCACTCATTGTGGGAAATATGGCCATACGGTCAATGTCTGTAGAGCCAAAGCTCTTGCAAGCCAAGTCAACCCACCAAACCGAACCAACCCCCAAGTGGCTAACCAAGGTGTTCCCGCTATTGCAAATGGACATGCTTGTTATGAATGTGGTAACCTAAACCATTTCCGTGATCAGTGCCCAAGGTTAATCAATGCTAGACAAGGCGGAGCTCGTGGGCGTGCTTTCAACATAAATGCCAATGAAGCTCAAGCCAACAATGATGTGGTCAACGGTACGTTCCGTGTCAATAGTCAATATGCCTCCATGTTATTTGATACCGGTGCCGATAAAAGTTTTGTGTCACTTAACTTTGAACCCTTACTTGCAAAGACACGATCCCAATTAGAGAAAACCTTCACTGTCGAATTAGCAAATGGTGATTCACTTACAATTGAGTCTATTATCTATGACTGCTCTCTAGAACTTAATGAACATACATTTCCAATCAACCTTGTACCAATGCCACTAGGAAGTTTTAATATCATCATAGGCATGGACTGGCAATCAAATCATCATGCCGAAGTCATCTGTTTCGAGAAGTGCATCCGAATACCTCTACCTTCGGGAGAAACGTTAAGAGTCTTTGGTGAAAAGCCTTGCAAAGGACTTAAGTTAATGTCATGCACTACCGCCCAAAAGTACCTACGAAAGAAGTACGTGGCCTTCTTAGCTCATATTGTTTAAAAGAATGTCAAAGAGAAGAGTATCCAAGACATTCCCATCATTCGGGATTTTCTCGAAGTATTTCCCGAAGATCTATCCGGTCTTCCACCCGTTTGACAAGTAGAATTTCGCATTGACCTTGTGCCCGGAGCTAACCCCGTGGCTAGAGCTCCATACCGTCTTGCATCTTCTGAAATGCAAGAACTTGCAAGTCAACTTCAAGAGCTCTCCGACAAGGGATTCATTCGTCCAAGTCATTTACCGTGGGGTGCACTAGTCTTGTTCGTCAAAAAGAAAGATGGATCATTCCGCATGTGTATTAACTACCGTGAACTCAACAAGCTTACCATCAAGAACCGTTACCCTTTGCCTAGAATTGATTACCTCATTGATCAACTTCAAGGTTCTACTTGCTTCTCAAAGATTGATCTTCGATCTGGCTATCACCAACTCCGTGTACAAGAGGAAGATATTCCAAAGACTGCTTTCCGGACAAGGTATGGTCACTACGAGTTCATGGTTATGCCTTTTGGACTAACCAATGCACCCGCGGTCTTCATGGACCTCATGAATCGCGTGTGCAAACCGTACCTTGATAAATTTGTGATAGTCTTCATTGACGATATCTTAATCTACTCCAAGACTAAAGCCGACCATGAGCAACACCTTAGGTTGGTTTTGGACCTCTTAAGGAAGGAACAAATATATGCCAAGTTCTCCAAATGTGAATTTTGGCTAAAGGAAGTTCAATTTCTTGGTCATATCGTTAACGACAAGGGAATTCATGTTGACCCTGCTAAGATCGAAGCGGTTAAAAATTGGAATGCCCCGAAGACCCCCACCGAAGTTTGTTCATTTCTTGGTCTTGCGGGATATTATCGTCATTTCATTTCAAATTTCTCTAAGATTGCCTTATTTTATCATGTTATGTAAGGATTTTATGTATTTCAATTATGTTCTTTCTTGGATTTGGTTGTGTTTGGATTATTTGAAATGAAATTAATGTTTAATATATTAAATTTTAGTCAACCTTGTGCTCATGAACAGTCTACATGTCCCGCCCCGATGATTCCGCCGTCGGTTGGGGTGTGACACAAGAATTGTGGAAGAATCAGCAAATGTGGAATGTAGGGAACACATTCCATGTGAAAAGGGTAAAGGACCAGACTGGCTCTTTGATATAGACTCCTTCTCCCAAGTATTTGAGCCTCTCATCTTCTCAAATATGGACTCTACCTCTTCCAAAGAACCAGCTTCCACAACATCAACTGACTACATATTGGAATTCAATAGTCCTTCTATTAGAATCAAAAGACCATCTATTGATCCTCCATCTGTAGTGAAGCTATTGAAGCAGTGAAGCAAGAACAAGTCTCTCCAATGTCACCAGCAGCAGTCTCTCTGAACATGAACATCAAAATGAGGTTCATGATATATCTGCAGTTGATTTAGAGGTATCTGCTGCTGATGAACGACATACAGTTGGTGTAGAAGCATCTGTTGTTGATGCTGCTGCTGGTATTGAAGACTCTTCCACCTTAAATGAATAGTTTCCTAATCAGAATCAAAGCAATCTTGAGCAAGGAATACAGTTAGATGTTGTACCAACACAGAGAATCAGCAAAGAACATCTATTGGAAAATATAATTGGCCAAGTTCAGCAAGGAATTCAAACAAGAAGCAAGACTCATGAGGCCAATATATGTCTGTATTCTTGCTTTCAATCTCAAATAGAACCAAAGAAGATAGATGAAGCTTTGCAACATAGCAGTTGGATTGAAGCAATGCAGTAAGAGTTGCTGTAATTCAAGAGACAAGAAGTGTGGACTGGTTGATCTTCCACCTGGTCAAACTGCTATTAGCACAAGATGGGTATTCAGGAACAAGCAAAATGAGAGAGGAATTGTAGTCAAGAACAAAGCCAGACTTGTAGCTCAAGGCTACACTCAGAAAGAGGGAATTGATTATGATGAAGTCTTTGCTCCTGTTGCCAGACTGGAGGCCATCCGAATCTTCCTAGCATATGTTGCATCCAAGAGCTTTACAGTCTATCAAATGGATGTCAAGAGTGCTTTTCTGTATGGGAAGATTAGTGAGGAAGTTTAAGTCAGACAACCTCCAGGCTTTGTAGATCCTGCACATCCTAACAAAGTGTTTAAACTGGACCAAGCTCTCCATGGCTTACATCAAGCTCCAAGAGCCTGGTATGAGACCTTGTTAGGATATCTACTCAGCAACAACTTTAGAAGAGGTGCCATTGATCAGACCTTGTTTATCAAAGATGAAGGGGGAGAAATCCTACTTGTACAAATCTTTGTTGACGACATCATCTTTGGATCAACAAGGAAGAAGCTGTGCAAAGACTTTGAGGTCCTGATGAACTCAAAGTTTGAAATGAGTTTAATGGGTGAACTAAACTTCTTCTTGGGCCTTCAAGTGAAACAAGTTCCAAATGAATCTTTATCAGTCAATCCAAATATATCAAGAGCATTTTGGAAAGATTCAAACTGACTGACTGCTCCGCTGCAAGAACTCCTACGCAAGTGCAGCATCAACTGACTCTAGACAAAGATGGTCAAGACACTGATCAACATCAGTACCGCGCAATGACAGGATCACTCATGCATCTAACTGCCTCAAGGCCAGATATCATGTTTGCAGTATGCCTGTGTGCAAGATTTCAAGCAGCTCTAAAGAATACATATCTTCAAGCTGTAAAGAGAATTTTTAGATACCTAAAGGGTGCTCCAAGACTTGGGCTATGGTATTCTGAAAATGACAAATTCAACTTGTATGCATACACTGACAGTGACTATAGAGGATGCAACTTGGACAAAAAGTCCACATCAGGGGGATGTCAGTTTCTAGGAGGAAGACTAATTTCATGGCAATGCAAGAAGCAAACCTGTGTATCAACATCTATAGCAGAAGCAGAATACATTGCAGCTTCAAGTTGCTGTGCACAAGTCATTTGGATACAAAATCAAATGCTGGACTATGGGATGACTTTTATGGCAACTCCCATTCACATTGACAACATGAGTTCTATATCAATTACAAATAATCCTATGCAGCACTCCAAGACAAAGCACATTGACATCAGGTATCACTTCATAAGAGATCAAGCTGAGAAAAAGAGAATCATTTTAACCAAAGTTTATACCAATGAGCAATATGCGGACTTGTTTACAAAACTATTTGATGAAGCTAGATTTAGATATTTAGTTGAATCCATTGGCATGATGAACTTTGATTAAAATTTGTCTCTAAAAATTTGAAGAAAATGTGTTTGTCTTTCTTTTGTTGTAAATAAAAAGTTAACAGTCAATAGTAAATATTTTTGCTGCTGACCGGTTTAATCATCAGCAGCAAAGAATTTACCACTGACTGCCTTAAGTTATCAGTAGGAACAAGTTTCCTATGATAGCTTTAAGGCAATCAGCAGCAACATCTTTGCTGCTAACCATTACATCCATCAGCAGCAACCAAGTTTCCTACTGATAGTCTTAACCATCAGCAGCAACCAAGTTTGCTGCTGATAGGCTTAACCATCCGCAGCAACCAAGTTTGTTGCTGATGGGTAAAATGAGTTCAAATTAACTTTTACCCGTTGTAAAAACTACTTTCAGTCTTTACCATGACTGCTATAGTGTGTTACATCTATAAAACAGTGAAAAGTAAATGGGTTGTACAGTACAAGTAATTTTTCTTTTTCCTTCCTTTGCCTTTATAACACAAATCAAATTTCTTCCTTCACCACTTCACATTCAATTCTGACCTAACCCTCACCATTTTCTCTCAAGCATTCAAAGCTTTCCCATACTTAACCACCTTTCAAAAGCTTCCTCCTTCCCTCTAAATCTAACCATAATTGCAGAAGTTGATATAAACAATCCTAATGACAAGTTCTCAACCTACCATAATCTAACTGCATATGTCGATCGAAAATACACTTTGCACTAACTGTCAACCCCACAATCTACATACCTCACATGGTGGAATTCTGGAACTCTACAGTCTTCTCTATCGAACAGGGACTCCCCAAATCAAAGCCAAGGTAGACGGCAAAGACATAACCATCACTGAAGCTATACTCAGAAAGCATCTAAAGCTTCAAGACGAGGGTGCCGCCATCTCATACACAAAGAATGAATACATGAGGACCTTTGTATCCATAGGGTACACTGGAAATCAAGATGAATACACCATTGAGAAGGCACTGATGAGTCCTCCTTGGAAGTTCTTATGCCACACTCTTCTACAATGAATATCTCAGAAGAGAAGTGGATGGCATCAACTGAGTTCTGCTCTTGCCTTCTCTTTCCATGGTATGGTAACTGGTCAAGGCTTTAATTTTGCTCATTTGATATTTGAGGGTTTGAGATATAACCTTCAGGAAGGAGCAAAACAAGCCTTCTTTATGTACCCTAGGTTCTTGCAGGAAGTTTTTAATCATGAACTAAAAGATCTTTCAAAACCTGCAAAAATCTACATGATTTTGGGATATAAAAATAATATTTTTCAAAGTATGAGAACTGTTTCAGCAAAGTTCTCAGGGGTCAATGTTCCATTGTTATCTACAATGATGAACATACAAAGTACCCAGGGTGAAAGTTCAGTTGCCCCAGCTGATACTGATCCCACACCCTCCACCTCATCGCCTGAACAAACAATATCTGCTACCCTGATCGAATCCGTGTGCAACCTATTGAGGGTGCACAGGCACAACAAATACTTACACCTGTTCTTAAAGCCTAACTGAACACAGCCCCCAGTTGAGGCAAGTTATACCCGAAAAAGAAAGAGGAGCAAGAAGACTACTTCTATTCTTGTCTCAAAGGCCCAATCCCAACCTAAAAGCCCTCGTCCCGAATCCCAACATTTTGGTGAGAATATCATAAGGGATAGCCATATTATTAGGGAGACTTCCTTAGAATTCCCTATATTAGGATCAGGATCACATCCCGGATCCATAGGATAACCCTCTGAGCCCTTTCATTATGTTTCTTCTTAAGTGCAGAGGCACCTAGTGTAGAACCAAAGACTGATTGCTACCAAATTATTCTAAGTACAAATGCTGCTGATAGGCTTATCAGCATCATTCAACACATGTTGCTGCTGATAGGCTTATCAGCAGCATTCAACACTTGTTGTTGCTAATAGGTTTATCAGCAGCGTTCAACACAAGTTGCTGCTGATAGGCTTATCAGTAGCATTATTCTCATCTCTGCTGCTGATAGCTTTATTCTATGAAGACCAAATGTTGCAGCTGACTATCCATGTGAAGCGCCTCTGACACCTTTCTGCAAAAGCAACTGCCACACTCCAAGCAGAAGGAACCTCAATGGTGCAACCAATAAAGGACGATGACGCTCTTCTCCAAGCATGCAAACAATGATGCCTAAGAAGACATTTCAATAAAGTTATCTAGATTAGCCTTTGCGTGTAATTTAGATTAATAAACAAGATCAACGGCTTGTGTTAGATCTGATCCTTAGAATCAAGGGTCTGTCTTGATTCTAAGTTACTATATATATCGTGTAAACACTTCAAACAAAGTGTGCTTGTGCTTATACTTGCTAGTGCTTGTGTGCCTTGATAGTGCTTCTTGATAGTGTTTTACTTGAAAACTTGTAATCTCAGAAGTCTAATACAACAGTGCATTTATCAGTATTCTTGCTGTTTACTTGTTTACTTTGTTGGTTGCTATTGTTTCCGCCAATATCAACTAGAACAGAATCACCTTGTAATCTTACGATCCTACAAGTGGTATCAGAGCTTTGGATCAAGATTAAACAAACTAACATTTGTTTAATCACTTTCTGATTCTATTCAAAACTCTATTCTTGATCAAGTCACACAAAACAAAATGGCACAAAGTCATGGATCTGAAGACATCGGCAGTATCAACCGACCACCGAGGTTGGTGTCTGGGGAGTACTATGATATGTGGAAGAACCGTATGGAAAGCTTCTTCTGCTACCATGAATACGGAATGTGGAAATCCATAAGGGATAGACCTTATGTTCCCATGGTGGCCTCTGCTGACTCCGGAGGACCACTAGTTTCGAAGGAACCCTCCAAGTATTCTGAAGAAGACATCAAGAAAATGGAGGTGGACTTCAAGGCATTAGGAGCTATCCAAATGTGCCTTCCAAATGAAGTTTTTCACAATTTCAAGGCTCACAAAACTGGAAAGGAGTTATGGGGAGCCTTGGAAAAGATGTTTGCTGGATCTGAGGAGGTCAAGGAGAACAGACGTGACATTCTCAAGCAGCAGTATGAAAACTTCGTCTGGAAGGAAGGTGAGTCACTAACAATTTTATATAACAGGTACACGTACCTGGTTGGAGAACTGCAGTGCTCCAAGGTACAGCTGGAGAATGAAGACATTCTCAAGAAGTTCATAAGATCTCTTCCTAGTTGTTGGACATTATATACAGTGTCCATCAGAAGAACAGAGAATCTGAAGACTCTTCAGATGACTGAGCTCTTTGGCATGCTCAAAACCTATGAATTAGAAATGATTCAAGCTAAAGAAAGGAGCTCCAGTTATCAATCAGCTACCACTTCCTCCACCACCACCTCAGCGCTTCACTCTGATCATTCTGGTCCTAGTGCAAGCAACTACTATCCTCCCATTGTTACTCATCCTCAAACACCAACTGCTTCACAATCCAACTCATCACCATTTCTTCTTGAGGCACCTCCTCAACAGCCAACCTCTACTGCTTTTGTCTTTGACAACTCAAGCAGCATGCACTTCATAAAGGAGGATCTGGAATGCTTTCATCCAGACGATCTTGAAGAAATGGATATTCAGCACTCATATGCCATGCTCTCCCTCAGAGAAAAAAGGTTCTATTCTAGAACCGGGAGATCAGTTCCAAGCAATAACTCAAACACCAGAGTTGGGCTTGATAAAATCAAGATCCAATGTTACAACTGTAACCAAATGGGTCACTTTGCTAGGGAGTGCAAGGCACCTAAAGCCAATCAGGGTGCCAGCCATCAAAGACAAGCTTACCAAGGTCAGCCCAGGCAGCAGCAGCAGCAAGGAACTCCTCCAGCACAAACTGCAGCCTGTGCAAATGTTGGAACTACAGAATTTGACTGGAGTTTTCAATATGAAGATGTTCCTGCCTCCAACCAAGCTCTTATGGCAGACAATGCAGAGATACCACCTCAGGTATTTGAACATCTTTGCTCTCAAGCTTGCATTGACAAAGTTTTAGGTTATAGAAAGCATAACCAAAATCTAATAGATCAAAATGAAGAGTTTCACCAAATGAAATCTGAATTCAAAAAAGGTTGAAGACAGTTACAAAGAAAAGATTAACTGCCTTAAGAAAGAAATTTCTTCATTAAAACATGAACAAACCAATCTTGAAACTCAGATTGATGATCTATTAGTAAAACTTAAAGCTACCAGGGCTGAACTGGCTGAACAGAAAGTTCATGTTGAAAAATATGAAATTTCATCTAAAAAGTTACAAAATTGTTAGATATTCAAGTCCATGAAAGGGTAAAAACTGGACTTGGATATCATGATGACGAGTACAAGACAGTTCCTCCTCCTGCTGACTATGTTGCCATTCAGGAACCAAGCTTCAATACTGCAAAGCTTGACACGGCAAACCGAAACCTTGATCCTTCAATGGATGCATGTTTTGTGGAAGACTGCTCCACCTCTTCAGAATCTGAGTCAACCTGCTCAGACCACTATGAAACTAGTGCAGTCCCATCTGCTCCTATCTCTGAAGCTGTTCTGAATAAAACTGAATGTCCTGTTGTTACTCCAACTATTCCAGCTCCCATCCCTTTCAAACAAATCAAGATTAGCTATCCTCAAAATGGAAGAAAGCTAAACATTGAAAAGGGAGAGACATCAGGTTTCACCAACCCCAAGTCTCAGTCAAAGCCAAAGGTGTTTGATAGTTTTCATACACCTGGAGAAAAAGGTCCATATGTTCAAAAGACACTGGAAGAAGCCACTTTTGAGCATAACAAAGCTCATCCCTGGAACTTCAAAGATTTGTTTCAAAGTAAGAACTATGTGAACTTTCACCGGGACAAGATAGCACTATCCTGCTTTGTGTGTGGCAAATACAATCACACTGCCAGCACCTGCTTCCACTACCTTGAACACCAAAGAAACTCAAAGCAGCATGCCTTTGAGAAAACAAACAGAAACAAACAGGTGAGAAGCTATAATGCAAAGGCAACAAAGTTCAGAGAATCTCTATCCCCTCAAAGAGTGAAGATGCAGAAACCTCAACAAACTTGCATCATATGTGGGGAATCAAACCACTTTGCTGCAACATGTAAGTTCAACCCTTTTAACCAGATTACAAATCGGTCATCTGTGTTCAACCCATCAGCAGCAAACAAAATCGCTGCTAATAGAGTAAAGTCCAGGAAACCAAAGGCAAAGCCTTCAGCAGCAAAGGTCTCTGCTGCTGACAAAGCAAAATAAAAAAAAACGGCATCAGCAGCAAAAGTATCTGCTGCTGACAAAGCAAAATCCAAAATAAAGTTTCCAGCAGCAAAAACTGCTACTGCTCCAGCAAAGCCTTCAGCAGCAAAATCGGCTGCGGATAAGCCAAAATTGTCAGCAACAACATCTTCTGCCGACAATGTAAAGAAAGCTAGAAAACCACCAACACAGCAATGGAAGGCTAAACAATCTCCAAGCATAACTATTGGTTCCACTGACTGCAAGCATGCTGACAATGGCAAATTAGCAACGATCTTCTACAATGCTGCATGCTACAATGATCCTCCCACTAATTAGATATCTACCATGTGCAGGGACAGCTAGGAAATAAACACAATACTTGGGTGGTAGATAGCGGCTGTTCCAGGCACATGACAGGCAACAGGTCCATCCTCTCTAACTTCAGACATTTCAATAGAGGATATGTTGCCTTTGGGAGTGACTCAAAGGGTGGATCTATCACTGGACAAGGAACTGTGTCCAATGAAAGGATGAGTATTGAAAGAGTCAACTATGTTAAAGAACTTGACTTCAATCTCATGAGTGTTTCCCAAGTATGTGATCAAAAGCATTGGATGCTCTTCACTGACAAAGAATGTTTCGTGTTAGCTCCTGGCCTATCTAAACCCCTTCCAGAGAAGATTCTCCTAACTGCTCATAGAAAGGACAACTTATATGTGCTTGACATGAATGAAGCCACTCCATCTGGTAGTGTTTCATGTTTTCTGTCAAAGGCATCAGTTGATGAATCCGCTCTCTGGCACAGGAGGTTAAGCCATGTTAACATCAAAACAATCAATAAATTAGTGAAAGACAATCTTGTCAGAGGGCTTCCTGACAAAGAATTCCAGCTAGACGATCACTGCATTGCCTGCTTGAAGGGAAAACAACACAAGAGTTCCCACAAGCCCAAGACATTGAACACAAATGACACCCCTCTCCAGCTACTGCATATGGATCTCTTTGGTCCTACGAATGTCATGTCAATGGGCAAAAAGTCCTACTGTCTGGTGATAACTGATGACTTCTCCAGATTCTCATGGGTATTCTTCCTAAGAACAAAAGATGAAACTGCTGAGATTCTCAAATCCTATATTCTTAGGGTAGAGAATCAAAGCAATCTGAAGGTAAAGATCATAAGGTGTGATCAGGGAACAGAGTTCAAAAATCACACCTTGAACAGTTTCTGTGAGAGCAAGGGCATTGAAAGGCAATAAAGTGCTCCAAGAACCCCTCAACAAAATGGGGTTGCTGAAAGAAGAAATAGGACTCTGATTGAATCAGCAAGATCTATGCTGGCTGACTCAAAGCTGCCCCTTACTTTCTGGGCAGAAGCAGTAAGCACAGCTTGTTATGTGCAGAATAGAGTCCTTATTGTTAAGCCTCTCCAGAAAACACCCTATGAACTATGGCTCAAAAGAGTTCCCTACATTGGCTTCCTGAAGCCCTTTGGATGTCCATGTACCATCCTCATCACACATGGAGTTCTTCCTAAATTCGGTGCAAAGTCTGATGAAGGTTACTTTGTGGGGTACTCCTCTCAATCAAAGGCCTACCGAGTGTTCAATTCTAGGACTCGGATTGTGGAAGAATCTGCTAATGTGGAATGCAGGGAACACGTTGTCAGTGAACAAGGCAAAGGTCCTAACTGGCTCTTTGATATAGACTCCTTCACCCAGATATTTGAGCCTCTCACTTTCTCAAATATGGAGTCTTCCTCTTCAAAATCAACATCTTCTGCCTCAACCTCCTCTTCTGACTACAGACTGGATTTTCCCAGTCCCTACATCAGGATGAAAAGGCCATCCATTGATCCTCCATCAGTGGCAGATTCTATTGAAGCCAGTGCAGGTGAAGCCAGTACTTCCAACACCACAAGCAGCAATCTCTCTGACCAAGAAATCTTTAATGAAGCCTCCTCAATCCATGCTGAAGAGGCCTCTGATGCTAATACTGCTGACAATGTGGAACACAATGATCAGAATCTCCAAGTTCCTCTTCTCACAACTGAAGACAATCCTGATTTAAACCAAAGTAATCTTGAAGAGGGAATACGGCTGGATGTGATACCAGCACAGAGAATAAACAAAGAACATCCTCTGGAAAACATCATTGGTCCAGTCCACACAGGTATCCAGACAAGAAGTAAGTCTCATGAAGCCAACATTTGTTTGTTCTCTTACTTTCTATCTCAGGTGGAACCCAAGAAGATTGATGAAGCTCTCAAGCACAACAACTGGATTGAAGCAATGCAGGAAGAATTGCTGCAATTCAAAAGACAAGATGTTTGGAAGCTTGTTGATCTTCCCCCTGGTCAAACAGCCATTGGAACAAGATGGGTCTTCAGAAACAAGCAAGATGAAAGGGGCATCGTGGTCAAGAACAAAGCCAGACTGGTAGCTCAAGGTTACACTCAAGAAGAAGGAATTGACTATGATGAAGTCTTTGCTCCTGTTGCCCGTCTGGAAGCCATCAGAATCTTTCTGGCATATGCAGCATCCAAAAACTTTATGGTCTATCAAATGGATGTGAAGAGTGCCTTTTTGTATGGCAAGATTGGTGAAGAGGTCTATGTTAAACAGCCTCCAGGCTTTGTGGATCCTGCACATCCAAATAAGGTCTTAAAACTGGACAAAGCTCTCTACGGCTTACACCAAGCCCCAAGAGCCTGGTATGACACTTTATCTGGATATCTACTTAGCAACAACTTCAGAAGGGGGCCATTGATCAGACACTTTTCATCAAAGATGAAGGGGGAGAAATTTTGTTGGTTCAGATTTATGTTGATGACATTATCTTTGGATCTACGAGAAAGAAGTTCTGCAAAGACTTTGAAGTTCTGATGCATTCCAAATTTGAAATGAGTTCAATGGGTGAACTAAATTTCTTTTTAGGACTTCAAGTCAAACAGGTACCAAATGGAATCTTCATATTATGTTTCGGCATACATATATATATATGTATATATATGTTTTACTTGTTTTAAATCTTAGATCATTGAAGTTATCATTTGTGAAACTTTATAGAATCATTAACTCCTTAATTCTCTTTGATTTTTATGGTGAACAACTAGCTTTAACCAAGAAATAAAGATGTAAGTAAAGATTGTGTCGGTTTCACACCACTAGACAAAGCTAGGAGACGAGTATCGAGTAGAAGATGCTAGAGGCTTGTGTTGCTATAAAAAACGACTCCTAATCACCAAATCTTCCTTGGACCTCCAAAGTTCTAACTTAAAACCCTCTATAGTTTGTGTTCTTTAATCAAAAGATGTAAGGTGTGTAGGTGTGTGCATACATCGATTTTTATAAAGTGAAAGGGATGGAGATGAAGTGTTGGTTACACTATCATCATGACAAAGAATGGTGTATTTGATGGATGTAACTCTTGGATGGATCTCTACTTGAATGAGCATGGGAGTTATGACACAAGGAGTGGGCTGTGATGGTGTTGGTGATGGTTTGTGGGTGGCCCCCACCTTTCGGCCGAGAGGGGTAGTAGGGTGGGGGGTTGGGTCTTGTTCCTTGTTCTAGTTACATTCTAAGTGTTTAGTTGGGTGGCTGTTAGGTAGTGTATACCCCGTAGGTGATCCCGTGATCTAATACTCGGTGTAAAACTTTTAAACGATCTATTACTTTATATATTTTTGGGTGGTTTTGACTAGTCTCCATAAATTACTAGTTAACCCGACATGGTTATCACTTTAACTATATAACACGTGTGTACACCAAAAATAACATAGAGCCATGTAACAATTATTTGTATGTTACTTTTTAGGGGTTTGTCACCAATATTTATGTTTTTTACGTTAAAGTGTCTCCCTATACTTTTACTGTAACAATTTTTTGTTAATCACCAACGACCATACCTTGCGGGTTATAACTGTTTATTTTCCTAGTATATCATCAAAATTACTATTATTATATAAGTTCCTTTGCTAGACTACTTGACTTTACTTTGTTAAAATAAAACTTCAGGAAATATATGTTATGAACGTGCATTTATGTAATATGGATATTGACCTGAAGTGCTGGGTGTCACATTTTCCCCATGTTAAAGAGAATTTCGTCCCGAAATTCAGTTCTTGTCATCTTGGCTTGAAGTGTTCGTGAACAAGGACGGATATTTGGCTTTCATTTAATCTTCCCGCTCCGATGTATACTCGGTGTAACATTTCTGATTTTCCGACCCTATTTTAATTTATTTTAACTTATAAAATAACAACACGACATTAAATCATATACTTGTTCAAACCTACACCTCATTAATCGTTAGCCGATCGTATTCAATTCAAAAGTTTAGAACTCATAATCACGTGGTAACACCTCTTAGAGTTAATCGAGTTAGTAATCTCGTTAGGTGTTCTGTTAAATCCTAACCAAGCTAATTCTGTCAAAGCTGAAGTTGTAAGGGCTGATTTTGTAAATAACCAGAAACCCTAGTAGGCACGGTCGCGCCAAGTGCTATGGCACGGTCGCGCGCCTTGCTTTGGAACGGTCACGCCCGGTTCCTTGGCACGGTCGCTCCTCTCATCTGTTAAAACGTAAAAGCAGCCTTTAATCGAAGGGTCGTTTGAATTCGTAACCGATATGCGCATCATTATCATTAACAAAAACAATAAACCGAATAATCATTTCAATTATATCCAATAACATCAAGAAATTCGATTAGTCTCAAGAAAACGAAATTCTTTCAATTGAAATCATAATTCGTCTGTTCTAAATCGAAATCCTCCCAAGCAAACGCTCCAACGAACTCCCTGAAACACCCGAAAACCTTGAAGCAGTCGGAATTGCAGCAGAAGACGCCGGAAACCAAAACCGTCATCGCCGGAACTCACCTCTACCGTACGGTATCAATTCATCCTTTTTTCGGGTAATTAAAACCTCCTACACCTACGTTTTAGTCTATAGATCAAAAGCCCTAATCTAATTTGGGCTTACAATATGGGAATCATCACGAACCAGAATCTATTTTTCGTTCAAAATGGATTTAATCGAACCCTGCTTTGAACATGTTTTAAATACAATTAATATATTCCAATAGACTTGTAATAACCCTACAGATGAAAGCCCTATGAATTCCAACATTAACAATATAAGAATTAGTCAAATCGATTCTGTTTTGAAATAGACACGGTTACGCTAGCATTCTAGCGCGGTCGTGCTTCATGAGACACGGTCGCGCCAAATACCAGCGCGGTCGTGCCTCACACACTCAACCCCGGTCATGCCTCTTGGCTAGACTTGGTCGTGCCTCAAAACCCTAGACACGGTCGTGCCTAGTGGACAGCTTAGCTATATCCTCTGTATTTGTCAACACGGTCGCGCCCCTGACTAGCACGGTCGCGTCCGTGGTTCTAGCATGATCGTGCCCTGTCCCAGGCACGGTCGTGTGTGTGAGAAAAGTCTTGATAGAATAATTATTTCCATAATTTAAAAACAATAAGTATTTCAAATTAATTTTTAAATAAAAATAATTGATTCTATAAAATAAATAAATAGAAATTTGTTTATTTAAAACCTACAAAATTAAATTTATATTCATTGTTAAACCCTACACTTAAATATTATTTACACCATTTACTTAAACATCTTTATGAAAATAAAGTAAAGAAATTTTTATTTATTATAAAACACCTAATACATTTTTATAACTAAATGACTAAGTTACATATTTTATAAATAAATAAATAAGGTAACAATTATTTATTTAATTTACATTCAAACAAAAATCATTTATTTAGGTTATACTTAATTACCTCTAATACCTACATTATTTTTATGACTAAGTAAATAAATAATAATTTTGTTTTATTATTTAGTTATTCCACACTCAAACCTTAATTTTATACAACACCATTCAAGTACAAACCGCTAACACCCACAACTTCAAATTCCTTATACACACATCCAAGTTAACTTTAGACTTAGACATAGACTATTGCGCATACTATTGATTTCGATACATATTACACTCTAGGTTAACGTTATGCATTACAAGGACCTCGTATTACTATCTAGTCTCTCGTGTTAGCTATGCCTTCAAACCAAGTGAGTATTACATAGCCACTTTTACTCTTTTACACTTTTGGGGTGGAACATGAACAATATACAATCTATTGCTTACATTTACACAAACTACACAAGTACAAATCCTCTTTACATTCATGTGTGCAAATTTGAGCTTTATGCCTGAGGGCTAGTTGTGCTAACTTTTGTGTGCGATTTGTGTGCAATCATTAACTATTCAAGCCGACGGTAAACAATGATAGATCTATTGAGTCTGACAAACCCACCCAGATTGGGGTGATTGTTACCGACAACGCAATTTTGTATGCTAGTTACAAAGGTTTGATTGTATTTGGTTACACAATAGCTGCTCTCCATAAATGCCTTATTTTATCATGTTATGTAAGGATTTGTTTATTTACAATCTATATGCTATCTATGTTCAAACCTATGTATGCTCACCAACTTTTTAGTTGACCCTATTTTATTCATGTTTCAGGTGCTAATATGTGAGTTTGATCAAGGCATGCTACACATAGGCTTGACTTAGTTAAATTTAAGTAAAGACTATTATGTATTTCGATTATGTACTTTTTTGAATTTGGTTGTGTTGAATTATTTGAAGTTAAACTTAATGATTAAAATATTGGAATCTAGTCAACCTTGTGCTCATGAACAGTCTACATGTCTCGCCCCGATGATTCCGCTGTCGGTTGGGGTGTGACAGATTGGTATCAGAGCCTTGGTTATAGGGAACTAGGTTATTAGACACCCTTGACCTAGACTATAACTTTAGGACACCCATACAACACAATGCTACTACATGTTACATTATTAGTTCTTGTGTAAATATTTTTACATGCTATCATAAGTATTTACACTACGTGATACAATACATAATGACTTATGTGTCACACTACTTGATAACTTTTGTGCTTACACTCATTACTATTTACATGCTATATGATTATTTTTTTATGTGAATATTCTTACATGTTATACTATATAACTACATCATATGATACAATACTTAATAATCTATGTGTCACATTACCTGCCAACTTTTTCTCCTATTCATTGCTACCTATTTAATTTATTTAAAAGTGCTATCCTAAGTTTCCACACACACTCATACACACTTAGTTACTCATGCACCCCTAAACTCACATACATAATACCACAACTCTTGTGAACAACAAATTTTTAAACTATTGGGCCTAAATGTCCATCGGTAATAAACTAAGAAGTCCATCTATCCTCCAAGAAGCAAAAGCCCACTGAAATGCATAAACCTTACTTTCGAGCCACAAGGCCCAGTTCACAACAATTCTCATCATGACCATGAGCCCAACAATAGTGTTATTAATACATGATGGCTGGAAGAGTGTGTAGGCCCATGAGGGATTTTGGCTAAGGAAAGATAGGGTACTTAAGTGTGTCCTAGTGACCCACCCCTCTTTCCTGGGAATTCTCCTCAGGGATACACTACCTATAGGTCAAGTGTACTCCTAAAATACTATTGTGAAGACTCAGCGTTATGACTAGTCAAACTCTAAACCTATGAGAACTCCTATATTTGAAACTCAGTATTTTATTATCGCTTACAACCTTTCCATTGATTTCCTGCTAAGCATGGACTCCTACTCTCCTACCTCCCCGGTATACCGTCCCGAAGAAGAGTCTAATTGGGAAGAAGACATCGGATCACCCGCGCATCGATCACCAACACCCGCAGCTGTTAGACCAAGGTTTGATGTAAGGGTAGATTGGATTAGGAACACCGGCCCAAGACTTCAAACACCTGGATCAGCCGCACCCAGAAACCCGTATCAGACACCCCATCTCCACAATCAGTTACCACCCTCACTATGAGACCCATATCTAATGCCCGACCAGTATTACTCTAATCCTTGGGTAGGGCATGTCATTGCACTCACTAGTACTATCGAAATTCCAATCAATGACACGCACCAATATGTAAGGACCTCAGAATTTGAGAGGCAAAGAATGGAGCAAGGGGTAATGCACGACTTGCATGGACAAAGAATGGATGGCCTAGCAAACCAATTAGGGTACCAAAAGGAGTTAACCTCCATCCTCGAAAAAGAAATATTGGAGCATCGCACGGAGACAGCTAAAGCTGAAGCCAGATCGGCTACCCGAGTGACCATAGCGGTGCTCGCCTTGGGAATTATTCTCCTTCTAGTGGAAAGCTACAGTAGGCGTTAACAAAATTATTTTTCTTATTTATTTCAGTTTAAGAACCATTTCCCTGTGTTTTGAATAATGTTTTACATTTCAGCATTTACTAAATTTTATATTTTCCAACTCTAAAGTTATTATTCATTAATTCAATACGTTGAGTGTGAATTACACCCATCATATTTTCATCAAAATTCTCCATGTATCATCTTTCTCATTCACCACAATTTAGTACACTACCAGCAATCTCCTTCGTAAACAAATCATCCTATTGTCCAATTTAAACAAACCTCGTTATTTTGTTCAAACAAAATCTTTATCAAACTTTTAGATAGTATCAAAAACATAAATTTTCCATAAAACTTCTCATCTGATAGGGAAACTTAATACAATCTATTTTATAAAAATATTATTTCGAATTGATAAATAATTATGATTTTTCCTCATTAAAGAAAAAAAATTTCTAAACCATGGCTAAATTAGTATACGACTACTTGTTTAGCCAATAATTCCGCTTAAAAATATTCTCTTATTAATAGCTGAAAATTTAAATTAAAAGATTTTTCCCATAAATTGTCTATTTAAAGTATGTGACTCAATGGATTCACTACGTTATATATCTACAACCAAGAACAATTCACCTCTTTCTATTTTCAAACAAAGATCAGTATTTGTAAACACATATCCCCGAATGTTTTTTTTCAGAACCTCCTCGCTATCTTTCGCTTGTCGCTTCAAGAGAGGATCCATACCGCGTAGACATTAACCCTCCCCATCAACCTCAATGAGATTTAAGAGCTAGAACCTAACTACCACATTATACAGGATCGCCAAACAACACGCTTGTCCGCAACACTCGATCACATACAAAACCCGTTAGTATACATCACACACGAAGTTCAATAACTTATGTATGCACATTCACAATAAACCCAACGCAACCACATGGTACATGAAAGTCAATTATTCTCAATATATCCAATGCTACACAAATTACATAATACATGAAACTAGTTTGTCTACAAATCACGATTTACTTGATTGATCACATAACACACGGAACATGTTTATTTGCAATACACATGCTACTGCATTGAGCACATAATACACGAAACTTAGTTGTTTGCAAAATACATGATGCATAACAATTGCTTGATTGGTACATAATTCTAGATTGACCACATTAAACATGAAACCTATTTGGTTACAAGGTACATTATACTAAATTATGCACATTATGCAATATAAATAATAATAAATTGTTTATATTACACATGAAAGATATTGATTTACAAAATACATGACACTAAGTGTCGACACCATACATGAACTTCATCTTCTACAATACACATGATACTATGTTGTTTACATTTCACATGAGAGCTTATTGATTTACAAAATACATGACACTAAGTTGTCGACACCATACATGAACTTCATTTCCTACAATACATATGATACTATGATGTTTACATACCACATGAGAGCTTATTGATTTACAAAATACATGACACTAAGTTGTCGACACCATACATGAACTTCATCTTCTACAATACACATGATACTATGTTATTTACATTCCACATAGGAGCTTAATGATTTACAAAATATATGAAGCTAAATTGTTAACGCTACACATGAGACCTATTTGATTACGAGCTACGTGACACTAGATCATACATGAGACTTGTGTGTTTACTTTATACACGAAACAAAATTTGCTTACAATTATTGTTATTGATTGATTTCATTATACACAAGACATAGTCATTCACTTTTGTTCACCAAAGTTGAAGATCATAATACACTGAAACGACTCGGGGTTTGACGTATTCTTGTTCAAACACGAGCAAACTAAGAAACTTTAGGTTATACTACTCTTTAGTTGTGAACTTACCTGCTTAAGGACATAGTTATTTGTTAGCGACTTTTATGTGAAAACAATGGACATGGACAGAGTGAAATTGTGCCCCTCTTGACCCGCACACAACGAGATAATCTATACGTACCATGCGATGATTTGAGTAATTACGGGTGCACACGGAATTATAAAAAATCAGCACATGGGAAACATAGTGAAATTTTGTCGTGTGTTGTGACCTAAAACTTATCATGATGTGTAACAACGAAACTGATGTGATATGACAAGGACATGGTGGATACGCCGATGGTACTTCTTATATATAAGTGTCCTATCATATTATCAGAAGTAGCGTTGTTCGTATCACGTGTAGTTTTGACCTAGACCAATGTTTATGAAATCTTTTACCCGCTGACAAATTTTAAAGTATATTATACCACATCTTACACAAACCCTAATTGTTAAGATTCCATCCAATTCATTCCAAGTAATGCTTTTCATCTTTAGAATCCATATTATTATTTGACCATCTCCTCCTTAGGTTCATTTTAAAAAAAAAAAACTAGATTCATTATCATCATTCATATTCAACTATGAGTATCAGGCTTAAGCCATGTCAACGGGTACACTCCCCAGAATCCAACAATCAAAACTCACCGAGAACCCAAAAACTCCCACCTTTTTCTTGATTTTAATAGCCTCCATTAGTTAAATTTCGGGACGAAATTCCCTTAACATGGGGAGACTGTAACATTTCTGATTTTCCGACCCTATTTTAATATATTTTAACTAATAAAATAACAACACGACATTAAATCATATACTTTTTCAAACCTGCGCCTCATTATGTCACACCCCGACCGATGGCGGAATCATCGGGGCGGGACATGTAGACTGTTCATAAGCACAAGGTTGACTAGATTGAATATATTAAACGTCAAATTTCATTGCAAGAAATCCAAACACAACCAAATCCAAGATAGAAACCAAAATTGAAATACGTAGAATTCTTTTATTTAATTTAACTAAGTCCAAGCCTATGTGTAGCACATCTTGATCAATCTCACACATTAGAACCTGAAACATGAATAAAATA
Source organism: Smallanthus sonchifolius (assembly GCA_023525975.1). Lineage (NCBI taxonomy): Eukaryota > Viridiplantae > Streptophyta > Magnoliopsida > Asterales > Asteraceae > Smallanthus > Smallanthus sonchifolius. The sequence goes on from CM042043.1 coordinate 28,904,096, forward strand.
AAGTCAACTAAAAAGTTGGTGAGTATAACACAAGTTTATATAGATAGCATATAGTTTGTAAAACAAATCCATACATATCATGATAAATAAGGCATTTATGGGGAGCAGCTATTGTGTAACCATGCACAATCAAACCTTTGTAACTAGCATGCAAAATTGTGTTGTCGGTATCAATCACCCCAATCTGGGTGGGTTTGTTAGACTCAATAGATCTATCATTGAAAACCGTCGGCTTGAATAGTTAATGATTGCACATAATCGCATACAAAGGTTAGCACACCTAGCACTCGGGCATAAAGCTCAAATTGCACACATGAATGTAAATAGGATTTGTACTTGTGTTGTTTGTGTAAATGTAAACATGTAATTTGAATAATGTTCATGTTTCACCCCAAAAGTGTAAAAGAGTGAAAGGGGCTATGAAATACTCACTTGGTTTGAAGGCGTAGCTAACAAAGATACTAGATGAAATAAAGATCCTTGAATTGCACGAGTTAACCTAAAGTGTAATGTATATGGTATTAATAGTGTGCACAAGATTTTAATTCTAAAGTTGCATTTGGACTTGTGTAAAAAGTCATTGATTTGTAATCGGAGGTATTGAATAAAATATATAAAGTTTGAAAGAATATTTTTAGAATATTTTGATTAAGGTTTGAGTTTGAATAATTTAATAAGTAATGTAAATAATTATTGTTTATGAAAATATTATAAGTGTTAAATGAAATTAAGTGTAAATAAATAAATGTCTTTGTTTAAATATAAGGTAAATAAATAATCATTATTTTATTTATTTATTTATAAAATGTAACTTAACCATTTAAATACTTTTTAAATGAAAGGTTTAACAATAATTGTAAATTAAATTTTATAAACTTTAAATAATTAATTTTTCCATTTATTAAATATTTGTTCTTTCTAGATAAGATTAAATGCAACTTTTATAAAATTCAACTATTTTTATTTTGTAATTCAATCAGAATATTTGTGGTTTGAAAAATACATAAAATTTATAATTCTGCCAAGATTTTAACTCACACACGACCGTGCCTGGGAAGGGCACGATCGTGCTCGAACCACGGGCGCGACCATGCTAATCAGGGCGCGACCGTGTTGATCAAACAGAGGCTTAAACTGATTAAATCGTTAGGCACGACCGTGCCTTGGCCAGGCACGATCGTGTCTATGATTTCAAGACAAGACTGAGATTAGCTGATGTGTTGCAAAACACACATGCATTTCCCTTGTAGTTCGTGTAGTTTCGTATGGTTTTAGAGTCGTTTCGAGTCATTTATAGCTTGTACTTAGTTATGTTATGTTTTGTAGGTATTTGGGAAGAATTGGAGCTTAAACGATCAACACGTGTGGAAGAAACGAGCACACGAGAACCCGGGATGAAAACGGAAAAAGTCGGGAAAAAGTCCAACCTTAAAAGAGGCATATCTTGAGCTAGAAAATTAGTTACGGGACCCATAATATATCGATTTGGGGTAGCTCGAGAAAATAAGTTCAAAAATTCAGTAATCTCTCGCGGTACGCGAGAGGTTGGGGTCGAATTCCTCGCGGTACGCGGGAGACCAGAAATCCTGCGCGACTAATTTGTTTCCGGAGGTACGCGAGAGAATTGCCAGAAACCCCTCGCGGTACGCGGGAGACCCCAGAAACTCGAAAATTAACCTAATTTAAAGGATTAAAGGTTTAGGACTCTCCCATTCATTATCAGAGTCGATTCCAGCCGTCAAGTTAGAGCCTTTTGGCGATTTTGAGGAAGAAGGAGGCTAGTGGAGCAAGGAGTTGGAGTTTTGGAACCCGAATTGGTTATTCGTGATCGTTCGGTTTATGATTCTTCTTCTTTTATCTTTACTTTGTTTAATTGAACCTATGACTATGTTTATTACTTCTGTTTTGGTTGTTTTGAACATGTTTGTTGGCTAGATTTTGCATACTGCCTAGGTTTAAGATGATTGCATGTTAAAGTTATGATTTTTATCGGTTTTGGATTCAATTGATGGAGTTATGATACTGTAATGATCTTTGGTTGATTATGTATGATGTTAGTGCATGTTTATTACTGATCTTGCGTTTGATTTCAATTCCTACGTTGATTGTGGTTGTCTGCCAGTTTGATCTGCGTTTCTGATTCATAGACTTTAGGGTTTGTGATTTGGAGTGGTGTCTAGACGTAGTAGCCATAGGGATTGTGATTGAGTGTTGATTAGAAGTGAATGTGTGTCCTAGTTCAATACCCGAGAGGTGAGAATTAGTCGTTTAGTCCTCGCCATTAGGAATCCGAGTGTCAGCTGTCTGAGAGGAAGCCGGTATTAGGTGTCTAGTGATTGTTGCTATCCGAATCATAGTAGTTAGCTTGAGATTACCCCGTGCATTCCTTGACTGTATGGTAGGCGGTGAGACTGAGAGGTAATCCGTCTATTAGGGTACTTGTCATAGTTGGAAATACCTGAGAAGTGATCCAATCATCTGGTGAGTTTAGTACGCTTTAGGTAGTTGAGTTGGTGACATCCCGAGACCGAGAGTGATCAGGAATCCACTAGGTTATCTAGAGTTGTTTCATTAGGAACCCAGATCCATCATAGTTTCCAGAACCGATAGAAGTTATACTTTGCAAGTAAGAGTCTTAACCTAGGTAGTGCCTTCCCTATTCTTGAATTCGTTAAAAGAGTTCTGCTTGATAGTTGAGTGTCGTTAGTTAGAAAGTTTACATTAAAGTACAACACAAATTCCCCCCAATTATATTTCAGTTTAGTTAGTTGAGTCAGAGTCTAGATAGAGTTGTCGCTAGTGTCTCGTGGGTTCGACATCCGGACTTCATTAGGCTTTACTACATTGATCGGTACACTTGCCGGTTGTGTGGTCTAGTATTAGATTGAGTCTAGATTTATAAATTTAAAGCTAGAGAGTCTAGGTTAGGTTTTTATATTAGTTTTTATATAGACTGTCCGAGTAACATCAAGTTTTTGGCGCCGTTGCCGGGGACACTTAGGCGATAGCGTATCTAACTTTGATTGAACTTATCTGATTAGTTGGTCTTTTTGTGTTTTGAGTCTTTTCTATTTTGTTGAGTCTAGTTTGTGTGTCCTTTAGTGAGTCTTTGTTTTTAGTGTGTCTAGCTTGTATCTTGAGTCTGTTTAATTAATTTTTTTTTCATTATGTGTGAAATCTGTGGAGGACCCCATTTTACTTGTCGTTGCCCATATTCATCGGGGGAATCTGCAAACTACTATGAGCATGCTTATCCGCAGGTACAACCATATGAGAGATATAGAACTCGAGAAGAGTTAAATGCCTGGTGCAAAGAGGCAAACGAGCAGTACGAGAGGGATATCCAAGCAATATTAGCTCGCATTGGATCACACCGGCCGACTAATATAGATCGTGTGGTGTACGATCAAGAGGGAAATGAAATTGGGATCGAAACTGCATCGGGGGAGTTAATACTGGGGACTATAATGGACGACGTGCAAAGCACAGTGACAGAAGGTGAAGCACAAGTCCCACCTCCAGGTAATTATTCTGACCTTGATTGCAATACTGATTTTTATTTGTCAACTTCTACACAAGATAACACAGTTCATTGTGATACTTTACACTTGTCTTGTGAGAATGAGTTCGTGCAGGTAGTAAGGGATGAAGGTACAGTCAAGGAGGAGCAGAGAAAGGTGCAAGAAATCATGAACACTCAATGGAACCTGATAACTAGAGCCGAACAATTACACTTTCTAGAAGAAAATGGGAGGCTAATGGATGAGCTTGAAAATTTAAAGCTACAAAAGGAAGAGGCAGCTCCAGAATCGAGGACAAAAATGAAAGTCTTAGTCCCACCCTCGGCCCTGGAAGGTCTTAAGCAAATTCGACCGGGTGTTTATGAATTCTCTTGGGACGAGAGTGACAATGATAGCTTTTGGAGTGATGATGAAGATATGGGGATAGAAGAAGAGAGTGTTGAAATCCCTAGAACCCTGATTGAAGATGAATGCTTTGAAGAGGGACTAGCCGGGTTGTTCGAGACAGATGATGCTAGTGAGGATGATTTTTTGGTTGAGATTGTTGATGAGCCATCTTGGGAAGAAGAGTTTGGTGATGAGTTGTTGGACCTGCCGACTCCTAGTGAAGAAGGATTTGACCCACTTGGCGATCTAAGGCTCCTTGAAGATTTGCTATATCAAGGGCCAAGTGTGGGGATAGAAGAAGAGGTGAAAGTGCAAGAGGTTATCAACGAACCACGAACCGAGCTGGTGTCGGACCTACCACTTTTCACCCAAGGTAGAGAAAGGCAAGAGCCCGTGGAGGAAGTAAATGGTGGATCGCCACCAAGATCAGCTAGACCACGGGACAGGGCACGAAGACGAATGGACCGACATGATATGAAGGTCTTAGGATGGTCATACAAGGATAATAGGATGCAGTACATTGAAGATGATCATTCACCACATTACATGCCACGTATCAGGTTTGGTCCAGGTAAGTTTAAATATTGGTGGCCCGACCCGTTTGAATTTTCAAAATTGTTCTTAAGGTCTGCCACAAAAGTGTCTCAAATCGGTGGTAGACCAATCATACTAAACGGGCCGGATGGGGGCGGCTTAAAGGAGAAGCCTCCTGATTAGGGTTGGTGCTCGGGTTAGAACCCACGTGTACAGCTTGTATAGATTTTGGTTTTAGTTTGAGTCCGTGTCCTTTTCTGTGTTTTTCGGTATATGTTTGTTTGTGTCGTGTTTTGCAGTAATTCATGCTTGATTCGGTGAGGAAAATCGTCGGGAATGAAGTTCCAGGTATGTTTACATTCGTTTTTATGCTTGGGATGGGTTTTTGAAGAGTTTGGTTGAAACAAGATTTTAAATGATCAAAATTTTTCTAAGTATAAAAAGTGGAAAAATTTCGAAACTTTCTGTGAACAACACCTCTTCGCGGTACGCGAGAACTTGGAAGAATGATCCTCGCGGTACGCGAGATCCAAAGGTTCTAACCGGAAATGTTTTTGTTCCTCGCGGTACGCGAGGAGCCAGCCACTTTTCTTTCGCGGTACGCGAGGGGGTCCTGACCAAAACTTTTTCACTTACCACCATTGTTATCATCATCACCATCCACTATCATCCATATCACCACTATCATTCACCCATCATCCACCACGACCATGGGAGAACTTGAAACCGTTCGTAACCGATGATCGACTTTGTTGTGGCACTCATGTCTATGTGTTTGCCACCCATTGAGTATGTTTCTCTGCACATTTATCTATCTTGAGTCTTTTTAGTTTTTAGTGAGTCAGTCGAGTCTTTTATTTTATTTTTATTTTGAGTCAGTTTGATGCTGTGGGTATGTTTGAGGTTTATTTTGCAGGTTTGTCATGCTGCCCGTACTCAATCTCCATTCGGGCAGGATTGATCATCACCAGTACCAGTTTGTAAAGGCAACCCGACAGTGAGATGTGCAAGCCGCGAATGAAATGCTATACGGTTGCACCAGTGGAAGAACGAAGCTGCACATAATCATGCTATCATTACCAGCTAAGTCGCTTCCACTTTACTATCTTTTAATTTTGAGTCTTTATTTTTATTTTTAGTTGTTTCTTGATTCACATTGAGGACAACGTGTTGTTCAAGTGTGGGGATGGGAAACTTCTTGAGTCTAGTTTGTTTAGTTTGTTTTTCTTTTATAAAGAGTCTATTTTTGTATTTTTAGGGAAAAATTTGAAAAAAATATCCTTTGAATTAGAGTTTTTGCAAGCAAAATGGACCGTGATAGGTATAACTGGAAATGCTTGTAGAATTTAAAAGAAATAAATGATAGAAAACGCGTATAATCTGTGATGTTTTGGTAGATCCAGCCTTTTTGAAAGCTTAAATATCCTGTTTTGTGTCAAATAAGAATAATTAATTGAAATTAAATTCATGATATCTTGTGGGTATTCATCTTAGGGTAACGGTAAAACTGAAACTGTCAATATAGGGTGATAGGTACCACGTTAAGCTAGAATTTAGAGGTTTTTGAAATTTTTGGCTCACCACTATCTTTTTATGAAAATAAATTCGAGTTTGGTGGCGCCTGCATCCATAATTCCATATCATGAGTATAATTAATCGATTGAAAGCTTGAGTTTTGACCTACGTGTTACCATCCGGGATCGCGACTTGGTTGATACACCCATGGGTTGGGATTTAAGTGATCAACGTGTTGGATAAATAAGATTAAGTTATGTGTTTCCCACAGGGATGGTGACTCTGTGGATACGCCTCTAAGTTGATTTCTTATGTGCTTAATTGATAAACTGCATCCTATGTGCTACCTTCTGGGATGGTGACCTGGGAGACGCACCACTAGGTGAGGTTGATTCATACATTTGTTGTGCTCATTGACATTTCATTCCATATTTCATTTGATTTCTAAAACCGGTAAATCTTAGTTTAACGTGGTGGGAGAAATCTATACGGTTTAACCTGTGCCTAAACATGACCTTGAGACGGGATTAGGTGGATCTGTAGCTTTTAAGTGTGAGACCAATAGATAGATTGATCTGCTTGTATAAATTGGATTTAGAACAAAACGGGGGCTTAATAATTGGTGTTGGGTTTAATCGGAACGAAATATCAATTGTTGCATTTTATCGTGTGATTATATCTGTGTTAATGAATTTATAAGATTGTTAAAAGTGTTTTCCAGTTGTGATCCCATTGTAGAAGTCTTTTTCGAGGACGAAAAAAGGTTAAGTGTGGGGATGTTTGATGTGTTGCAAAACACACATGCATTTCCCTTGTAGTTCGTGTAGTTTCGTATGGTTTTAGAGTCGTTTCGAGTCATTTATAGCTTGTACTTAGTTATGTTATGTTTTGTAGGTATTTGGGAAGAATTGGAGCTTAAACGATCAACACGTGTGGAAGAAACGAGCACACGAGAACCCGGGATGAAAACGGAAAAAGTCGGGAAAAAGTCCAACCTTAAAAGAGGCATATCTTGAGCTAGAAAATTAGTTACGGGACCCATAATATATCGATTTGGGGTAGCTCGAGAAAATAAGTTCAAAAATTCAGTAATCTCTCGCGGTACGCGAGAGGTTGGGGTCGAATTCCTCGCGGTACGCGGGAGACCAGAAATCCTGCGCGACTAATTTGTTTCCGGAGGTACGCGAGAGAATTGCCAGAAACCCCTCGCGGTACGCGGGAGACCCCAGAAACTCGAAAATTAACCTAATTTAAAGGATTAAAGGTTTAGGACTCTCCCATTCATTATCAGAGTCGATTCCAGCCGTCAAGTTAGAGCCTTTTGGCGATTTTGAGGAAGAAGGAGGCTAGTGGAGCAAGGAGTTGGAGTTTTGGAACCCGAATTGGTTATTCGTGATCGTTCGGTTTATGATTCTTCTTCTTTTATCTTTACTTTGTTTAATTGAACCTATGACTATGTTTATTACTTCTGTTTTGGTTGTTTTGAACATGTTTGTTGGCTAGATTTTGCATACTGCCTAGGTTTAAGATGATTGCATGTTAAAGTTATGATTTTTATCGGTTTTGGATTCAATTGATGGAGTTATGATACTGTAATGATCTTTGGTTGATTATGTATGATGTTAGTGCATGTTTATTACTGATCTTGCGTTTGATTTCAATTCCTACGTTGATTGTGGTTGTCTGCCAGTTTGATCTGCGTTTCTGATTCATAGACTTTAGGGTTTGTGATTTGGAGTGGTGTCTAGACGTAGTAGCCATAGGGATTGTGATTGAGTGTTGATTAGAAGTGAATGTGTGTCCTAGTTCAATACCCGAGAGGTGAGAATTAGTCGTTTAGTCCTCGCCATTAGGAATCCGAGTGTCAGCTGTCTGAGAGGAAGCCGGTATTAGGTGTCTAGTGATTGTTGCTATCCGAATCATAGTAGTTAGCTTGAGATTACCCCGTGCATTCCTTGACTGTATGGTAGGCGGTGAGACTGAGAGGTAATCCGTCTATTAGGGTACTTGTCATAGTTGGAAATACCTGAGAAGTGATCCAATCATCTGGTGAGTTTAGTACGCTTTAGGTAGCTGAGTTGGTGACATCCCGAGACCGAGAGTGATCAGGAATCCACTAGGTTATCTAGAGTTGTTTCATTAGGAACCTAGATCCATCATAGTTTCCAGAACCGATAGAAGTTATACTTTGCAAGTAAGAGTCTTAACCTAGGTAGTGCCTTCCCTATTCTTGAATTCGTTAAAAGAGTTCTGCTTGATAGTTGAGTGTCGTTAGTTAGAAAGTTTACATTAAAGTACAACACAAATTCCCCCCAATTATATTTCAGTTTAGTTAGTTGAGTCAGAGTCTAGATAGAGTTGTCGCTAGTGTCTCGTGGGTTCGACATCCGGACTTCATTAGGCTTTACTACATTGATCGGTACACTTGCCGGTTGTGTGGTCTAGTATTAGATTGAGTCTAGATTTATAAATTTAAAGCTAGAGAGTCTAGGTTAGGTTTTTATATTAGTTTTTATATAGACCGTCCGAGTAACATCATTAGCCAAAGGGCATGATTGGGTCTGGACAGGAGGACACGACCGCGCTGATAGTCGGCACGACCGCGTCTCATGAGGCACGACCGCGCTAGATGATTAGCGCGACCACGTCTGTTCCAAAACATGAACGAATTGACTAATTCTTATAATAACAGGGTTGGAAATCATAGGGCTTTCACCCATTAGATTATTTCAAGTCTTTTTGCATAGATTAATTGGATTTAAAACGTTCATAGAGTCGGATTCGATTAGATCATTTTGAACGAAAACTAGTTTCGGGTTTCGGACGAATTCTATATTGAAAGCCCAAATTGATATGGGGCTTTTGATCTATGGACTAAATAGACTGAGGGAAGAGTTTCAATTACCCGGAAGTACAACGAATTGATAGATGACGGTAGGAAGGAGTTCAGCCGTCGACGAGTTCGTTCTCCGGCGTCTTCCACTGCACTTCCGGTTAAACCAGTGTGTTCAGGGGTTTTAGAGAGATTCTATGGAGAGATTGATCGAGGGAATTGCACTTTAGAATAGGAGGATTTTGGTTCAAGTGAAGGATTTTAGTTTTCTTTAAGATGAATCGGTTTCTGTTGTCAATTGTTACGTTTGATAATATTATTGTCTTTGATAACGAAGGTGAAACGTATATCGGTTACGAAACTCAACGATTCTTGCATTTAAAATCGATTTTATGTTTCAACTGATACTCGGCGCGAACATGCCCATAAGAGGAGCGACCGTGCTAAGGCACCAGGCGCGATCGTTCCAAAGCAAGTCGCGTGACCGTGCCAAAGCACTCGGCGCGACCATGCCAGAACGAGGCGCGACCGTGCCTATTAGGGTTTCTTGTGAATCTTCAACATCAGACCTTGTAACTTTGGTCTTTGACATATTTGTATAAATAGGTACTTATGTATTGTTTTATTAGGATATAACCGTGTAAAATTTGCGGGTTAACATGAAAATATAGTATTTAATTGATGGTACAAGTTGAACAAAACAGTGCACTAGAATTTGGTTTGAAATGCATTACATTGAATTTGAAATACGGATACTAAAAATCAGAAATGTTACAGTCTCCCCATGTTGAGGGAATTTCGTCCCGAAATTTAGTTAGAGGAAGCTACGGCATCAGTAAAAAGGTGGGGGTACTTGAGCTTCATTTGGTCCTCTCGTTCCCAAGTGAATTCAGGACCACGCTTAGACTCCCAACGAATTTTAACAATAGGAATACGACTTCGCTTGATTTGCTTGATTTCACGATCCATAATTTCTATCGGTTTCTCAACGAAGTGCATCGTTTCATCAATGTGCACGTCATCCAGCGGTATATGGAGATTCTCATCGGCGAGCCATTTCTTCAGATTAGATACATTGTAGGATCGTAAGATTACAAGGTGATTCTATTCTAGTTGATATTGGCGGAAACAATAGCAACCAACAAAGTAAACAAGTAAACAGCAAGAATACTGATAAATGCACTGTTGTATTAGACTTCTGAGATTACAAGATTACAAGTAAAACTCTATCAAGACACTATCAAAAAGCACTATGAAGGCACACTGTGTTTGAAGTGTTTACAAGATATATATAGTAACTTAGAATCAAGACAGACCCTTGATTCTAAGGATCAGATCTAACACAAGCCGTTGATCTTGTTTATTAATCTAAATTACACGTAAAGGCTAATCTAGTTAACTTTACTGAAACGTCTTCTTAGGCATCATTGTTTGCATGCTTGGAGAAGAGCGTCATTGTCCTTTATTGGTTACACCAGTGAGGTTCCTTCTGCTTGGAGTGTGGCAGTTGCTTTTGCAGAAAGGTGTTAGAGGCGCTTCGCATGGATAGTCAGCTGCAACGTTTGGTCTTTAGAGAATAAAGCTATCAGCAGCAGAGATGAGGACCAGCAGCAAGATTGATCTATCCGCAGCTGTTGAGGATATGCCTATCAGCAGCAACATGTGTTGAATGCTGCTGATAAGCCTATCCGCAGCTACTTTGGTCTTCAGCAGCAGACAAAGTATCAGAAGCTGTTTTGGTCAGCAGCAATCTTGTGTTGTCCACAGCAGTTGTACTTAGAACAATTTTGTAGCAATCAGTCTTTGGTTCTACATACATGAAATGTAGGATGCACATTGCCAAGAGAGGGAGGTAACTCGAGTTTGTACGCCACTTTCCCAATCCTTTCAAGGATTTTGAATGGACCAACATAGCGAGGGGCTAACTTGCCTTTCTTTCCAAAACGGATCACACCCTTCCATGGGGACACCTTAAGAAGAACAAGGTCACCGACTTGGAATTCCAAAGGTTTTCGTCGTTTATCGGTATAACTCTTTTGCCGACTTCTCGCTGTTCGGATGTTGTCACGGATTTGAATAATCTTGTCGGATGTTTCTTGAATTAGCTCGGGACCGGTGATTTGTGCTTCACCAATCTCGTTCCAACAGATGGGAGAACGACACTTGCGACCATAAAGAGCTTCGAATGGAGCCATGTTGATACTTGTGTGGTAGCTATTATTGTAAGAGAACTCAATGAGGGATAAATGTGAATCCCAATTGCCACCAAAATCGATTACACAAGCTCTAAGCATGTCTTCAAGAGTTTGGATTGTTCGCTCGGTCTGACCATCAGTTTGAGGATGGTAAGCCGTGCTCAAATCCAATTGTGTGCCAAGAGCGGTTTGGAGAGATTGCCAAAATCGAGAAATGAACCGGGCATCTCGATCAGATATTATATTCAAGGGAACACCATGACGGCTCACGATTTCATCAATGTAAATTCGGGCTAGTTTCTCAACCCGATAGTCTTCACGGATAGGCAAGAAATGAGCAGATTTGGTGAGACGATCAATAATCACCCAAATGCTATCATAACCACTCGAGGTGCGAGGGAGTTTGGTAATGAAATCCATGGCTAAGTTCTCTCATTTCCACACGGGAATTTCTGGTTGTTCAAGTAAACCAGAAGGACGTTGATGTTCGGCTTTGACTTTGGAGCAGGTTAAACATTTGGCAACATAAAGAGCAATGTCCTTTTTCATACCGGGCCACCAATATTGTTGGCGAAGATCTAGGTACATTTTATCCGCACCAGGATGAATAGAATAACGAGTCTTGTGAGCCTCGTTCATGATAAATGTACGGAGATCATCGCGATCGGGAACCCAAATACGGTTCAAGTAATAAAGTAAGCCATTTGGTTTAGATTCAAGCAGAAGTTCAACACCACATGACATTTCCTCGTACATGTTACCCTCGGTGACTGAGACGTGTTGAGCTTCTAAGATGCGGTTTTGAATGTCGGTTTGAATTCGAACACATTGGAGCATGACATGGTTCTTTCAACTCAAAGCGTCGGCTACAACATTCGCTTTGCCGGGATGGTAACGAATCTCGCAGTCATAGTCGTTAAGGAGTTTAACCCAACGTCGTTGCCTCATATTGAGTTCTTTTTGATTGAAGATGTGTTGGAGACTTTTGTGGTCGGTGAACACCACGCATTTCGTGCCATAGAGATAATGTCTCAAAATCTTTAATGCAAATATGACCGCACCCAACTCGAGATCGTGCGTCGTATAATTCTTCTCATGAATCTTAAGTTGCCTTGATGCATAAGCGATTACTTTGCCTCGTTGCATGAGGACACAACCAAGACCTTGGTTAGAAGCATCACAATAGACAACTAGATCATCACTTCCATCAGGAAGAGTCAAAATGGGAGCATTGCATAATTTTTGTTTGAGGGTTTGGAAAGCTTCTTCTTGCTTTGGTCCCCATTCATAAGTCTTACCCTTGTGGGTCAAAGCGGTAAGGGGGACAACAATTTTTGAGAAGTTCGAGATGAAACGACGGTAGTATCCCGCAAGACCAAGAAATGAACGAACTTCAGTGGGTGTCTTCGGGGTATTCCAATTCTTAACCGTTTCGATTTTAGCAGGGTCAACATGAATACCCTTGTCGTTGACAATATGACCAAGAAATTGAACTTCTTTTAACCAAAATTCACATTTGGAGAATTTGGCATATAGTTGTTCCTTCTTCAAGAGATCCAAAACCAAACTAAGATGTTGCTCATGGTCGGCTTTAGTCTTGGAATAGATTAAAATGTCATCGATGAAAACTATCATGAACTTATCGAGGTATGGTTTGCACACACGATTCATGAGGTCCATGAAAACTGCGGGTGCATTGGTTAGTCCAAAAGGCATAACCATGAACTCGTAATGACCATACCTTGTTCGGAAGGCAGTCTTTGGAATATCGTCTTCTTGCACACGAAGTTGGTGATAACCAGATCGAAGATCAATCTTTGAGAAGCAAGTAGAACCTTGAAGTTGATCAAAGAGATCATCAATTCTAGGCAAAGGATAACGATTTTTGATAGTAAGCTTGTTGAGTTCGCGGTAGTCAATACACATGCGAAATGATCCATCCTTCTTTTTGACGAATAGGACCGGTGCACCCCACGGTGAATGACTTGGACGAATGAATCCCTTATCGGAGAGCTCTTGAAGTTGACTTGCAAGTTCTTGCATTTCAGAAGGTGCAAGACGGTATGGAGCTCTAGCCACGGGGTTAGCTCCGGCCACAAGATCGATGCGAAATTCTACTTGACGAACGGGTGGAAGACCGGGTAAGTCTTCAGGGAATACTTCAGGAAAATCTTGGATAATGGGGATTTCTTGAATACTCTTCTTTTTGACATCCTTTTGAACGATATGGGCCAAAAAGGCCACGTACTTCTTTCGTAAGTACTTTTGAGCAGTAGTGCATGACATTAATTTAAGCCCTTTATAAGGCTTTTCACCAAAGACTCTTAGTGTTTCTCCCGATGGCAGAGGTATTCGAATACACTTCTCAAAGCAAATTACTTCGGCATGATGATTCGACAGCCAATCCATGCCTATGATGATATCAAAGCTTCCTAGTGGCATTGGAACAAGGTTGATTGGGAACGTATGATCATTAAGTTCTAAAGAGCAATCATAGATAATGGATTCAATTGTAAGAGAGTCACCATTTGCTACTTCAACGGTAAATGTTTTCTCTAATTGGGATCGTGTCTTTGCAAGTAAAGGTTCAAAATTAAGTGACACAAAACTTTTATCGGCACCGGTATCGAATAAAATGGAGGCATATTGACTATTAACAAGAAACGTACCATTGACCACGTCATTGTTGGCTTGAGCTTCATTGGCGTTTATGTTGAAAGCACGCCCACGAGCTCCACCTTGTCTAGCATTGACTAACTTTGGGCATTGATCACGGAAATGGTTCGGGTTGCCACACTCATAACATGCCCGCCCATTTGCAATAGCGGGTACACCTTGATTAGCCACTTGGGTGTTGGTTTGGTTTGGTAGGTTGACTTGGCCCGCAAGAGCTTTGGCCCTACAAACATTAACTGTATGGCCATATTTTCCACAATAAGTACAAAGGCGACATGGGATGCCTTGGGGATGATGGTAGTTGCAGATGGCACAAAGTGGGTAGATTCCCACATATGGCTTTTTGGCCGGTGCTTGAACCATAGGTGCAGCTTGGTTAATAGGAATAGCAGGAGTGACCACATCATAGTTTCTAAACTTCCTTTTCCTATTATTGCGGGAGGGTTCAGTTGTGGCTTCTTTGTTGTGAGTAGGAGGGGTTATAGTGTCAGAAACTTTCTTGGTGCCCTTTTTAGTAAGAGTCCCCGCCTTCACGTGATTATCGGTTAAAGTAGCGGACAAACGGATGGCATCTTCAAGTGTTGCGGGATTCCTTCCTAGGACAGTATCTTGAATTTGCCTAGGTAGTCCCCCAATTTACTTTTCAATGCAGCGGGACAAAGGAGTGACCATGTGGGGCACAAGAAGACTCAACTCATGGAACCGAGTCGTATACGCCAAGTTTTCACCACTATCTTGGGCAAGATCCCAAAATTCGGCTTCAAGTTTCTTTACTTCATTTCGAGGACAGAATTCCTCGGTCATTAGCCTTTTAACCACATCCCAAGGTAAGGCCATTGCCACATCCACACCTCTATTTCTTTTCTCCCCATTCCACCACGTGAGTGCCCGTTTTTGTAGGACACTTGTGGCATGACGAACACGAAGGTTGTCGGGGCAGTCACTATTGAGAAAGGTATTCTCAATGCTTTCGAACCATTGAAGGAGTCCGGTAGCTCCTTCGGTACCATAGAATTTGAGGGGATTACACGAGTTGAAATGCTTGAAGGTGCATTGAGATGGGTTGTTACCACCATTTCCACCATTACCACCATTTCCACTATTGCTACCATTACCACCGTTGTTGCCATTGGTGGCACTATTAGCTTGAGTGAGTTGCGTCACGAGTTGTGCAAGAATAGCAGCAATGTCGGTATTGGCGTTGGCCGTGGGAGCACGACGACGAGGCATTCTATAGATTTTCACAAGATAAGAAAAGATGTAAGAACTTATGAGAATTGTTTGGATTTAATAGAATAAGATAACAAAATAAATAGATAATCTTAGTTTGGATTGTACTCAAATAGTGATATAATCACTCGAATACTATGACACATTAAGGTTAATTAAACTTATATAATTTTCAAGGAGACATGCTTTAGCCTATAAGTAAACACTCATCCCGGGAATTCCCAGGAAAGCATACGGGTCCCTCGGTTGATTGGGATTTATGCGAAATGCTTTCTTAGATAGAAAACCCAGAATACAGGTGTCACCCTTCCAGATTGCACGTGACCTCAAATAATTAACAAAGTTTAAAACCTTAACGAGGAAATAAATAAATTTTTATGAATTTAGCTTCATGAAGTTTCCACATGCTAAGAAAGATATAGATAGAGAATGAGATAAGAACATTATGAGGTTTTTTTTTGGATATAGGAAAGGATAGTGTTTATTTAATTTATTATTTAAGTATATACTAATATGCTATGGATTTTTAATAAATAAGTCATCAAATAAAATAATAACTAATCATAGTAAGCATGTAGCACATAGCATGTAACACATAATATATAACATATAGTATGTAGCATATAACATGTAATCATAAAACATAGCATAAGTAGGTGTCCTAAAGTTATAGTCTAGGTCAAGGTGTCTAATAACCTAGTTCCCTATAACCAAGGCTCTGATACCAATCTGTCACACCCCGACCGATGGCGGAATCATCGGGGCGGGACATGTAGACTGTTCATAAGCACAAGGTTGACTAGATTGAATATATTAAACGTCAAATTTCATTGCAAGAAATCCAAAGACAACCAAATCCAAGATAGAAACCAAAATTGAAATACATAGAATTCTTTTATTTAATTTAACTAAGTCTAAGCCTATGTGTAGCACATCTTGATCAATCTCACACATTAGAACCTGAAACATGAATAAAATAAAGTCAACTAAAAAGTTGGTGAGTATAACACAAGTATATATAGATAGCATATAGTTTGTAAAACAAATCCATACATATCATGATAAATAAGGCATTTATGGGGAGCAGCTATTGTGTAACCATACACAATCAAACCTTTGTAACTAGCATGCAAAATTGTGTTGTCGGTATCAATCACCCCAATCTGGGTGGGTTTGTCAGACTCAATAGATCTATCATTGAAAACCGTCGGCTTGAATAGTAAATGATTGCACATAATCGCATACAAAGGTTAGCACACCTAGCACTCGGGCATAAAGCTCAAATTGCACACATGAATGTAAATAGGATTTGTACTTGTGTTGTTTGTGTAAATGTAAACATGTAATTTGAATAATGTTCATGTTTCACCCCAAAAGTGTAAAAGAGTAAAAGGGGCTATGAAATACTCACTTGGTTTGAAGGCGTAGCTAACAAAGATACTAGATGAAATAAAGATCCTTGAATTGCACGAGTTAACCTAAAATGTAATGTATATGGTATTAATAGTGTGCACAAGATTTTAATTCTAAAGTTGCATTTGGACTTGTGTAAAAAGTCATTGATTTGTAATCGGAGTTATTGAATAAAATATATAAAGTTTGAAAGAATATTTTTAGAACATTTTGATTAAGGTTTGAGTTTGAATAATTTAATAAGTAATATAAATAATTATTGTTTATGAAAATATTGTAAGTGTTAAATGAAATTAAGTGTAAATAAATAAATGTCTTTGTTTAAATATAAGGTAAATAAATAATCATTATTTTATTTATTTATTTATAAAATGTAACTTAACCATTTAAATACTTTTTAAATGAAAGGTTTAACAATAATTGTAAATTAAATTTTATAAACTTTAAATAATTAATTTTTCCATTTATTAAATATTTGTTCTTTCTAGATAAGATTAAATGCAACTTTTATAAAATTCAACTATTTTTATTTTGTAATTCAATCAGAATATTTGTGGTTTGAAAAATACATAAAATTTATAATTCTGCCAAGATTTTAACTCACACACGACCGTGCCTGGGAAGGGCACGATCGTGCTCGAACCACGGGCGCGACCATGCTAATCAGGGCACGACCGTGTTGATCAAACAGAGGCTTAAACTGATTAAATCGTTAGGCACGACCGTGCCTTGGCCAGGCACGATCGTGTCTATGATTTCAAGACACGACTGAGATTAGCCAAAGGGCATGATTGGGTCTGGACAGGAGGACACGACCGCGCTGATAGTCGGCACGACCGCGTCTCATGAGGCACGACCGCGCTAGATGATTAGCGCGACCGCGTCTGTTCCAAAACAGGAACGAATTGACTAATTCTTATAATAACAGGGTTGGAAATCATAGGGCTTTCACCCATTAGATTATTTTGAGTCTTTTTGCATAGATTAATTGGATTTAAAACGTTCATAGAGTCGGATTCGATTAGATCATTTTGAACAAAAACTAGTTTCGGGTTTCGGACGAATTCTATATTGAAAGCCCAAATGATATGGGGCTTTTGATCTATGGACTAAATAGACTGAGGGAAGAGTTTCAATTACCCGGAAGGACGACGAATTGATAGATGGCGGTAGGAAGGAGTTCCGGCGTCGATGAGTTCGTTCTCTGGCGTCTTCCACTGCACTTCCGGTTAAACCAGTGTGT
This sequence comes from Smallanthus sonchifolius, assembly GCA_023525975.1. Taxonomy (NCBI): domain Eukaryota; kingdom Viridiplantae; phylum Streptophyta; class Magnoliopsida; order Asterales; family Asteraceae; genus Smallanthus; species Smallanthus sonchifolius. The sequence goes on from CM042043.1 coordinate 28,921,643, forward strand.
TCAGGGGTTTCAGAGAGATTCTATGGAGCGATTGATCGAGGGAATTGCACTTTAGAATAGGAGGATTTTGGTTCAAGTGAAGGATTTTAGTTTTCTTTGAGATGAATCGGTTTCTGTTGTCAATTGTTACGTTTGATAATATTATTGTCTTTGATAACGAAGGTGAAACGTATATCGGTTAGGAAACTCAACGATTCTCGCGTTTAAAACCGATTTTACGTTTCAACTGATACTCGGCGCGACCGTGCCCATACGAGGCGCGACCGTGCTAAGGCACCAGGCGCGATCGTTCCAAAGCAAGTCGCGCGACCGTGCCAAAGCACTCGGCACGACCGTGCCAGAACGAGGCGCGACCGTGCCTATTAGGGTTTCTTGTGAATCTTCAACATCAGACCTTGTAACTTTGGTCTTTGACATATTTGTATAAATAGGTACTTAAGTAGTGTTTTAGTAGGTTATAACCGTGTAAAATTTGTGGATTAACATGGAAATATAGTATTTAATTGATGGTACAAGTTGAACAAAACAGTGCACTAGAATTTGGTTTGAAATGCATTACATTGAATTTGAAATACGGATACTAAAAATCAGAAATGTTACACATTAATCGTTAGCCGATCGTATTTGTGACAATCCGACTTTTTAAGTTAACCCCGTTAACTATTCCGTTAAGTTTCTTATTAAAAACTTAACCCCGCTAATCAAATCTAACCTCAAGGACTAATTCAGCCACAATATCAACTCAAAACTGCAAGGACTAATTAAGTAATTATACTAAACTGAATAAATTGACTCCTAAAAGTCAAAATTGACCAATTTGCCTTCAGTTGACTTTTAGAAGTCAAAGTTCGATCCTTGATTTTCCAATTCGCGGATTTTAACTGAAAATCGTTGATACTGTTAATTACTACGAGCATTATTAACATTCTTGGCCATCATTGAGCCTTAATCACCTGCATTACATACGAATTAATCGAAAATGGCCGTTCGTTTCATAACCGTCGACACCCTCATCAATTACTACCAAATTCGCATCGTTTGTAAGTTATTCTTGCAAATCAAACCCCTGCGCACACCAGACGAGTCACACAGAAGCTATCCCACACGCCAATTCGATCGGAGTAGCAGAGGAAGTCGCCGGAGATCAAGTTGTTCGCTGTCGGACCTGCATTTGCTCGACTTCTATCAATCCATCAACTATTCTGGTAATTTATCTTATCTATAGCTTCGTTTCAATCTCTAGAGCAATAGCCCTATCATAATTAAGGCTTGCAGTAATGATTTTAACATGAACCCGAATCTAGGGTTCATGCGTTTACAGTTTAATCGATCACCATCCCGGAACCGATTATAATCCAATCAACGTATGTGGTTAGATTCGAAACTGGCCATTCATTGAAAGCCCTATGAATCCAACCGTTTTTAATATCGAATTCAACTCAATTCATAATCTAGGGTTCTTCATAAAAACGATTTGGGGATTCCGGTCATAAACTTAATCTCAATCTAATTAAACATCATGGACAGGTTCGAAATCCTATATTCTCTAAAAGCCCTATGTTTTCAATGAATTCTAACATCAGAATTGTTCAAATCGATTTCATGACCTTGTTCTAGGGTTTCGGTGCTCATTCCGAAATTAAACACCCTTTTACTAATCGATTTTTCAATTAAACCTAACCAACAGTTTCGCAATAACCTAATCAACAAAACCCACATGTTTCTTGGTTTGATCGATATCCAAATCAAAGGAATCGGGACTGGTTTTGGCTCGGTTACGATGGGGGAGAAGAAAACGCTGGAGTTGTATGTTAAAACGATTTAATCTGGGTATCTAACGCGATAGCCTAGCGGCTTGACTGGTTAAGGCAGTGTGCGTGTGTGGGAGAGACCCGGGTTCGAGTCCGGGCTCCCACAATCATTTTTAAACATTTTTCTGTTAATATTTAATTAATAAAAATCAAACCCTATAATATTATAAGGTTATACAATTGTGTTTTTACCCGGAAAACAACCCGTAGGCTCGGGTTTGAATTATTAACATATTTTTATATATTAAACCCACTTTTATAATTAATATATTGTTATTATTATCAAGTAAAAATAATGTGTTTATGTTATTTTTAAACCGTAAATTCATATAAAAATAATATGTTTATATTATTTTCAAACCGTGACCCGTATTATTAAATAATATATATTTATATTATTTCAAATCATTTTATAACATCGTGTGTCGATTGAGACTAAATAATAATATAGTTGGTTATACTATTTATTCGTATACATATATTATTATTTTATTAATTTTTGTGAATGACAAAACACCCGATTATAATTATTATTATTCGTGTCATTCGTCGTGTAAAGTAATTTCTAACTCCATGGACACTTTCGTCCACTCTTGAATATTGGAGCGTTTCTTTAGGACATTTCTCAATCCGTGTCATTGTCACATTTCCCATTTCTCTTTTATCCCTAATTTATGTGTTTATAATGTTAGGGCATTCGTAAGTCTTTTGAGACTTACACACGTGGCTCCAACTTTTCCCTTGTGTGATTCAAATCCTTACTCAAGCTCAGGTGAGTTTTCACGGCCCCTTTTACTGCTTTTAAATTGGGGGAGAAAACATGATACAAACTCTTTGATTTTTGTACTTCATTTTATATCAATTGTTATGACTATGCGTAAACTCTATCATGAAAGTCCTCACATCGAACCGTTTAAATATGAATATAGCGAGGTATGTTGGGTAGTACTACTGGGTTTGACAAACCTCACCCGCGTTAGTCGCGCTAACTCGATTGGATATCGAACGGGTGCAATATTGACCTAAACGTGCACCGTGGTTGATAGACCTGGTGGGAGGCAATACAAACAGTCAGTTTACGGTTGCGAGCGTAATAGCAAACAATGAACATGGGTTAGCTACTCATTTGGTATATATGTTGATTGTACAATAAATCTGGTAAACGTTTATTTATATATTGAAACCTGTGAACTCACCAACCTCGTGTTGACACTTTTTCTTACATGTTTTCTCAGGACGCTAAGCTAAGACACAGGTGCACGTTAGGGCATGCATGGGATTCAACTGCTTGCTTTGTGTCTATTTATGTTGATTGAATTATTTTAATGTACTTTGTTTGGTTGGACGTTTGGACTTTGGTTTTGGGTGCGTGTATTTTGCGCATTTACTTTCTTTACGCTTCCGCATTGATACTCTGATTTAAAAGATATTTTCATTTTGAGTCCCATGTAGAGTCGTTCAATGTAACTAGTGTCTGAGATCCTGGTTTGTCACTTCCCAAACGGTAATACTCCATTAGTTGAAATTGGGGGTGTGACAGATTGGTATCAGAGCCATTGGTTATAAAGAACTAGGATTGCATACTAGACTATAGCCTCACACATTAGTTACATGTCATTTGGATGTTTGGCACTTATACAAATTGTTGCAGGATCATGTCGTCAACACCACCTCCATCACCTAACGCATCAGGGCATAAGGCACCTGTACCCTCATCCCCGGAGCCCAAAAGGCGCCGGACTACCTCAATTGAGCAAGGCGAACCGAGCAACGCACGGGCATTGGAATATGCTCTCAATTGGGATATGTACCCACATATGATCCAAAGGTGGATTGAAATGGGAGATGTCCCATCACCGTACTTTGCATCCACATCTTCATCGTCTACACTGCCTAGCTTACCATGTACCATGGAACAAGCCTTCACAGCATTTGTGTCCTATATGTTAAAGGAATTAAGTTTTGTACAAGATGCTACCGAGGAGATACCTAAACTCCTGGAGAATGGAACACAAGTGGAAAAGAATAGGGTAGGAATAGAAGATTTGACTACCGAACTAGCTGCAACGGACCATGTCCACAACCTTTTAGTGAATCGTGTAGCACACCTAGAGACGAGGGCTGACATTATGGATGATGATATGCAAGGAGTTCTGGAGAGATTAGCTGCCATGGAAGCTCAGCTACATGTGGCTAACCACACGGCTGAAGGCCTTCAAGAGAGGGTGACTCATTTGGAAGCCCAACTGCAAGCGGTCCTACACCCGGAAGACATTCCAGTATCTGATGATGAGGAGGAACCCTTTGAGGAAGAGCTCTTTGAGGAGGAGCCCTTCGAGGAGGAACCCTTAGAGGGGGAACCAGCTGAGGAAGAGCCAGTGGAGATTGATGATGCACAGTCATATGTCTCTTCTGATGACGAGGATATTTGAGGATCTTCCTATTCTATCTTCCTTTTCATGTTTGTTTTTGCTTATGTTATTTCCCTTTTCAAACCTAGATGGGTAAGGTTGTTCCCATCCAATAAAAGCATGAGAAATTTAATATTTGAATTATTTATTTTGTAGCCTTACAATTTATTTAATTTTCAAAATATTAGATGTTGTATTTCCTTACCCGTACCTGAATAATGTTTAATATGCGATATATTTCTCATTGTTTTCATTTGTGATTGTGAAGAAATATGTCTGGGAGAGGACGAGGAGGCCGTACCGGTGGTCGTGGTACCATCAACATGACGGCAGCAGAACTAGCAGCTTTGATAAACAATAGTGTGGCAGAGGTCCTAGCAGCACAGAATGCTGCAGGTAAATGCTTTCAACTATTGACTAGTAGTGTCAATCCCTTTTCCTAAGAATATCTTTTTAAACTCTATAATTCCAATTCAATTCGTATTTCTAAATCCAGGCCAGCAAAATCAACAGCCAGCCTGCACTTTCAAGGCATTCATGGACTGCAAGCCCCACACCTTTAGTGGAGCTGAAGGAGCAGTTGGATTACTTCGCTGGTTTGAGAAGGTTGAATCAGTAATAGCCATGTGCAACTGCCCCGTGGCTAACCAAGTGAAATTTGCTGCTGGAACTTTGGAAGGCCCGGCCTTAACATGGTGGAATGCCCAAGTTCAAATGTTGGGACTAGCAATGGCAAATGGACTCCCGTGGGAGGAATTTAAAACCATGATGAAAGAAGAATACTGCCCACGAGATGAAATTCAAAAGCTAGAAGGAGAGTTCTGGAACCTTAAGATGGAGGGTTCAGAAATTGAACTCTACACCACCCGTTCGCACGAACTTGCTACCATGTGCCCACACATGGTGACTCCGGATTACAAACGGATTGAACTATACATTGGAGGTTTGGTACCTCAGATTCAAAGCATGGTGACCTCCTCCAACCCTACCACCATCCAACAGACCATCAGACTTGCTCACAAATTGACCAATCAGGCAGTGACATAGGGAACTTTACCTCCAAGAGGTTCGGTTTCTAAACCCACCGACAACAATAAGCGCAAGTTCGACCATCACTCCCACTCACACAACCACTCAAATTCTAAAGGATCCCAACCCAATCAACCTCAGCACCAACAACAGCGAAAGTTTGAGCATGCTAGAAACTTTAATCAAACGACCTTATCAGGTCCGAATCAAGGGGAATATTCTGGGAGGTACCCCAAGTACAACAAATGCGGCTATCACCACACGGGCACTTGTGACCGACAACGTTGCCAGCGTTGTGGTAAAATGGGCCACGCTGCAAAGGACTGTAGAGTTGCACTCCCGAACAAACAACCATTTCAATCACAGGGATTCACGAGGGGATGTTTTCAGTGCGGTAAAGAGGGGCACATTCAAAGGAATTGTCCTCAGTTGAAAAAGGGTGGAAATGGTAATGGCAGTGGTAGTGGTAACGGTAATAACCAGGGCAACAATGGTAACAACCCCAATCAAAACAACAATGGTGGGAATAATGGTAATAACGGTGGTAATGGAGGAAATGGGGCGAAAGGAAGAGCTTTTGTACTGGGATCCGGAGAGGCTCGCTACGATCATAACGTGGTCACCGGTAAATTTCTCGTAAATAATTTCTTTGCTTCTATCCTTTTTGACACCGGTGCTGATAGAAGTTTTATATCTAAGAAATTCAGTAATATGATAAAAGGAACTTCATCTCTATTAGAAAATAAGTATACAATAGAGATAGCTGACTGTCAAATAATTGAGGCAACTCACATACTTAAAGGATGTAAACTTGATCTAGCTAGCCATATTCTAGATATCGACCTTATGCCGGTCACACTTGGTAGTTTTGATGTAATCGTCGGCATGGATTGGTTGTCTAGAAACCAAGCGGAAATAATTTGTCATGAGAAAATCGTTCGCATACCCCTCCCGAGTGGAGAAATTCTTTTAGTTCAGGGCGAAAGAGTTGGTGCAGTCATGGGCATTATATCCTTCATGAAAGCACAAAAATGTCTTCGAAAGGGACATACTTCCATTTTGGCCCTTGTTGCTGAACAACCGTCAGAAGAGAAGAAGATCGAAGATATTCCCGTTGTGCGTGAATTTTTGGAAGTATTTCCCGAGGATCTGCCCGGTCTGCCACCACACCGTCAGGATGAATTCCAAATTGACCTAGCACCCGGAGCAGCACCGATTGCTCGGGCACCTTATCGATTAGCACCCAGTGAATTGCAGGAACTGTCCACTCAGTTGCAAGACTTATTGGATAAAGGTTTCATCCGACCTAGTTCATCACCGTGGGGAGCTCCGGTATTATTTGTCAAGAAGAAGGACGGTACGTTCCGTATGTGTATTGACTACCGGGAGCTGAACAAAGTTACAATCAAGAACCGCTACTCTTTACCTCGTATTGATGACCTTTTTGATCAACTCCAAGGATCAAGTTTCTATTCCAAAATAGACCTTAGGTCCGGCTATCATCAGTTAAGAGTCCGAGAAGAAGATTTCTCTAAAACTGCATTCAGGACAAGGTACGGCCATTACGAATTTATGGTCATGCCTTTCGGTTTAACCAACGCACCTGCGGTATTCATGGACCTCATGAACCGTGTGTGTAAGCCTTACCTTGACCAGTTTGTTATCGTTTTCATCGATGACATCCTTATTTATTCCAAGAACGAGGAAGAACATGAGGAACATCTGCGTCTAATTTTGGAACTGCTTAAGCAAGAACAACTTTATGCTAAGTTTTCCAAATGTGAATTTTGGATTCGAGAGGTTCAGTTTCTAGGTCATGTGGAAAATGAAAAAGGGATACATGTCGACCCGTCCAAAATAGAAGCCATCAAGAATTGGGCAGCACCGACGACTCCGACTGAGGTGCGACAATTTCTGGGATTGGCTAGATATTACCGTCGTTTTATCGAAGGATTTTCAAACATTGCGCAACCTCTCACCGCCCTAACTCAAAAAGGAAAAGCCTATAATTGGGGCGACAACCAAGAATCAGCTTTCCAACATCTCAAACAGAAACTTTGCAGTGCACCTATTTTAGCTCTTCCGAAAGGAACCGATGATTTTGTGGTGTATTGTGATGCATCTATTCAAGGTCTGGGTTGTGTCTTAATGCAACGTGAAAAGGTAATCGCATACGCTTCACGTCAGTTAAAGGTTCACGAGAAAAATTACACCACTCATGACCTAGAGTTGGGAGCAGTAGTTTTTGCACTTAAGATATGGAGACATTACTTGTACGGTACCAAATGCACCATCTACACCGACCACAAGAGCCTCCAGCATATCTTCGAGCAGAAGGAGTTGAACATGCGACAACGTCGTTGGGTTGAACTTTTAAATGATTACGACTGTGCGATCCGGTATCATCCGGGTAAAGCTAACGTTGTGGCTGATGCACTAAGCCGAAAGGAAACAAAACCCAAACGAGTTCGAGCGTTACAACTCACTATTCACCCTGGATTGCCTGACAGAATCCGTAGTGCTCAACTTGAAGCCTTGAAAGAAGATAATCTACCGTTAGAAGGTACACGCGGCATGGAAGCACAACTTGAAGTAAAATCTGACGGAATTCGTTACTTTGTTGAACGAATATGGGTTCCAGTGTTCGGAAATTTAAGGGAACTAATCATGGATGAAGCTCATAAATCTCGTTACTCCATTCATTCGAGTTCCGATAAAATGTACCATGATCTAAAAGTACTATATTGGTGGCCAAAGATGAAGGCCGATATAGCCACTTATGTTAGTAAGTGTCTGACCTGCGCGAAGGTCAAAGTTGAAAACCAAAAACCGTCCGGTCTCCTGCAACAACCTGAAATTCCCATGTGGAAATGGGAACAAATATCCATGGACTTCATTACCAAATTACCCCGAACCCCTACCGGATATGATACTATATGTGTAATTGTGGATCGCCTAACAAAATCTGCTCACTTTCTAGCAATCAAAGAAACCGACAAAATGGATAAACTCACTCGAATATACTTGAAAGAAGTAGTCTCTCGGCACGGAGTGCCAATCTCTATTATTTCAGATCGTGATGCACGATTCACTTCCCGTTTCTGGCAATCATTGCATAAAGCATTAGGCACGCGTCTAGATATGAGCACAGCATACCATCCTCAAACTGATGGCCAAACTGAACGTACTATCCAAACTCTGGAGGACAAGTTACGAGCTTGTGTGATCGATTTCGGTAACACTTGGGAGTCTCACCTACCATTGGTGGAGTTCTCCTACAACAACAGTTATCACACTAGCATCAAGGCAGCTCCATTTGAAGCACTTTATGGACGGAAATGCCGTTCTCCCATTTGTTGGACCGAGGTTGGGGATAGCCAACTCATAGGTCCTGAACTTGTATTTGAAACTTCTGAAAAGATCGTTCAAATTAGAAACCGTATGGCGGCAGCTTGTGATCGTCAAAAGAGCTATGCCGACAAGCGTCGTAAACCTTTGGAATTTCAAATAGGTGACATGGTTTTACTCAAAGTCTCACCTTGGAAAGGTGTCATTCGTTTCGGGAAACGAGGAAAACTGAATCCTCGTTACGTTGGACCTTTCAAAATATTAAAGAGAATCGGACCAGTCGCGTATCAACTGGACTTACCTGAAAGACTTAGTGGTGTGCATAACGTCTTTCACGTCTCAAATTTAAAGAAGTGCCTAGCAGATGAATCACTCACAGTTCCGCTGGAGGAACTACATGTTGATGAACAGTTACGTTTCATCGAAGAACTTGTGGAAATTATGGATAGGGAAGTCAAATCGTTAAAGCACAGTAAAATCCCTATTGTTCGAGTCCGTTGGAACTCGAAACGCGGACCAGAATTTACTTGGGAGCGCGAGGATCAGATGATGCACAAATATCCTAATCTGTTCAAGCACTCCGCGTCAAATCCCTAAGGTACTATTTAATTTTCGGGACGAAAATTCTTTCAACTAGGGAATGATGTGAAACCCCCCCAAATTTTTTTTAGTTATTTTAATTTTCGGGACGAAAATTCTTTCAACTATTGAATGATGTGACAATCCGACTTTTTAAGTTAACCCCGTTAACTATTCCGTTAAGTTTCTTATTAAAAACATAACCCCGTTAATCAAATCTAACCTCAAGGACTAATTCAGCCACAATATCAACTCAAAACTGCAAGGACTAATTAAGTAATTATACTAAACTGAATAAATTGACTCCTAAAAGTCAAAATTGACCAATTTGCCTTCAGTTGACTTTTAGAAGTCAAAGTTCGATCCTTGATTTTCCAATTCACGGATTTTAACTGAAATTCGTTGATACTCTTAATTACTACGAGCATTATTAACATTCTCGGCCATCATTGAGCCTTAATCACCTGCATTACATGCGAATTAATCGAAAATGGCCGTTCGTTTCATAACCGTCGACACCCTCATCAATTACTACCAAATTCGCATCGTTTGTATGTTATTCTCGCAAATCAAACCCCTGCGCACACCAGACGAGTCACACAAAAGCTATCACACACGCCAATTCGATCGGAGTAGCAGAGGAAGTCGCCAGAGATCAAGCTGTTCGCTGTCGGACCTGCATTTGCTCGACTTCTATCAATCCATCAACTATTCTGGTAATTTATTTTATTTATAGATTCGTTTCAATCTCTAGAGCAATAGCCCTATCATAATTAAGGCTTGCAGTAACGATTTTAACATGAACCCGAATCTAGGGTTAATGCGTTTACAGTTTAATCGATCACCATCCCAGAACCGATTATAATCCAATCAACGTATGTGGTTAGATTCGAAACTGGCCATTCATCGAAAGCCCTATGAATCCAACCGTTTTTAATATCGAATTCAACTCAATTCATAATCTAGGGTTCTTCATAAAAACGATTTGGGGATTCCGGTCATAAACTTAATCTCAATCTAATTAAACATCATGGACAGGTTCGAAATCCTTTATTCTCTAAAAGCCCTATGTTTTCAATGAATTCTAACATCAGAATTGTTCAAATCGATTTCATGACCTTGTTCTAGGGTTTCGGTGCTCATTCCGAAATTAAACACCCTTTTACTAATCGATTTTTCAATTAAACCTAACCAACAGTTTCGCAATAACCTAATCAACAAAACCCACATGTTTCTTGGTTCGATCGATATCCAAATCAAAGGAATCGGGACTGGTTTTGGCTCGGTTACGATGGGGGAGAAGAACACGCTGGAGTTGTATGTTAAAACGATTTAATCTGGGTATCTAACGCGATAGCCTAGCGGCCGGACTGGTTAAGGCAGTGTGCGTGTGTGGGAGAGACCCGGGTTCGAGTCCGGGCTCCCACAATCATTTTTAAACATTTTTCTGTTAATATTTAATTAATAAATATCAAACCCTATAATATTATAAGGTTATACAATTGTGTTTTTACCCGGAAAACAAACCGTAGGCTCGGGTTTGAATTATTAACATATTTTTATATATTAAACCCACTTTTATAATTAATATATTGTTATTATTATCAAGTAAAAATAATGTGTTTATATTATTTTTAAACCGTAAATTCATATAAAAATAATATGTTTATATTATTTTCAAACCGTGACCCGTATTATTAAATAATATATATTTATATTATTTCAAATCATTTTATAACATCGTGTGTCGATTGAGACTAAATAATAATATAGTTGGTTATACTATTTACTCGTATACATATATTATTTTATTAATTTTTGTGAATGACAAAACACCCGGTTATAATTATTATTATTCGTGTCATTCGTCGTGTAAAGTAATTTCTAACTCCGTGGACACTTTCGTCCACTCTTGAATATTGGAGCGTTTCTTTAGGACATTTCTCAATCCGTGTCATTGTCACATTTCCCATTTCTCTTTTATCCCTAATTTATGTGTTTATAATGTTAGGGCATTCGTAAGTCTTTTGAGACTTACACACGTGGCTCCAACTTTTCCCTTGTGTGATTCAAATCCTTACTCAAGCTCAGGTGAGTTTTCACGGCCCCTTTTACTGCTTTTAAATTGGGGGAGAAAACATGATACAAACTCTTTGATTTTTGTACTTCATTTTATATCAATTGTTATGACTATGCGTAAACTCTATCATGAAAGTCCTCACATCGAACCGTTTAAATATGAATATAGCGAGGTATGTTGGGTAGTACTACTGGGTTTGACAAACCTCACCCGCGTTAGTCGCGCTAACTCGATTGGATATCGAACGGGTGCAATATTGACCTAAACGTGCACCGTGGTTGATAGACCTGGTGGGAGGCAATACAAACAGTCAGTTTACGGTTGCGAGCGTAATAGCAAACAATGAACATGGGTTAGCTACTCATTTGGTATATATGTTGATTGTACAATAAATCTGGTAAACGTTTATTTATATATTGAAACCTGTGAACTCAACAACCTCGTGTTGACACTTTTTCTTACATGTTTTCTCAGGACGCTAAGCTAAGACACAGGTGCACGTTAGGGCATGCATGGGATTCAACTGCTTGCTTTGTGTCTATTTATGTTGATTGAATTATTTTAATGTACTTTGTTTGGTTGGACGTTTGGACTTTTGGACTTTGGTTTTGGGCGCGTGTATTTTGCGCATTTACTTTCTTTACGCTTCCGCATTGATACTCTGATTTAAAAGATATTTTCATTTTGAGTCCCATGTAGAGTCGTTCAATGTAACTAGTGTCTGAGATCCTGGTTTGTCACTTCCCAAACGGTAATACTCCGTTAGTTGAAATTGGGGGTGTGACAGTATTCAATTCAAAAGTTTAGAACTCATAATCACGTGGTAACACCTCTTAGAGTTAATCTAGTTAGTAATCCCGTTAGGTGTTCTGTTATATCCTAACCAAGCTAATTATATCAAAGCTGAAGTTGCAAGGGCTAATTTTGTAAATAACCAGAAACCCTAGTAGGCACGGTCGCGCCTCGTTCTGGCACGGTCGCACCTCGTTCTGGCACGGTCGCGCCAAGTGCTATGGCACGGTCGCGCGCCTTGCTTTGGAACGGTCGCGCCTCATTTTGGCACGGTCGCGCCTCTCATCAGTTAAAACGTAAATGCAGCCTTTAATCGCAGGGACGTTTGAATTCGTAACCGATATGCGCATCATTATCATTAACAAAAACAATAAACCGAATAATCATTTCAATTATATCCAATAACATCAAGAAATTCGATTAGTCTCAAGAAAACGAAATTCTTTCAATTGAAATCACAATTCGTCTGTTCTAAATCGAAATCCTCCCAAGCAAACGCTCCAACGAACTCCCCTGAAACTCCCGAAAACCTTGAAGCAGTCGGAATTGCAGCAGAAGACGCCGGAAACCAAAACCGTCGTCGCCGGAACTCACCTCTACCGTACGGTATCGATTCTTCCTCTTTTCGGGTATATGAAACCTCCTACATCTTCAGTGAGAGAAATCCCAGGAGCCAAGAAACCCAGGGTGAAGGGGATGCAGAGTGTCACACCCCGCCAAGGCGGAAACGCGAGGCGTAACATTCATGGTTTCCAAAGCATATGATTACCACAAACACATACATGTAGTTGGATACACAATCAAGTATGAAGTATTTACATCACAAAATGTCAACTTGAGTTTACAAAAGCTTAATATTTCATAAATATGACTCAAGACCATGAGTTATACGAGAGAAATCCTCCAAAAGTCGTATCCACATTCATGCATGTAACCTACATTGCTAACTTAAAGACCACGTTCAACTTCCTGAAAACCTACTTAAAAAGTGTCAACACGAGGTTGGTGAGTTCACAAGTTCTTTATCAAGAGTTCTTATAATTCCAACGTTTTCAAACGTTTAAACAAGATCATTTTCCGATCAAACAATTTATATGTATAACCAATGAATTTGAACAGTACCCTGACCAATTGACCACATTTGTAAGCTTGCAAGGAATACAAAATAATATGTAATGCATGAGACCGTAACCAAACCCCAACAATTTAATGCCCCTCCCTCGCCTTTTTACGAGTAAGACAATATGCGGTTATTCGGCCATTTGGACCCTTGGTTAGCGTGACAAACCAGACCGGGGGCGTCACCCCTAATAGTACTATCCATAGAATCCCGGGCTAAGTCCATAGCTAATGGTTACTAGGTTTTTATTCCGGGGACTTTAAGCGCTATATTGTTCCCTCAATGCACACATACGGTCTGATCATTTGTTCATTCATTTACATACGAAAATTCGTTACAAGTTTGTTTCCACCCCAAAACATTTCAAAAAATTAGAAAAAGGGGATAGTGAGACTCACCTCGACAGTAGTATACGCTAGCAAATATTTGAATAAAAGCACACCCGCCTATCCGTATCCTAATTACACAAGGATACTATACACGTTAAGACTTCCCGTCTTAAACGCAAGTTGTTCACCCGACTTAACTATTCATGTTAAGTACGTCTTTGTTTATTTAAAACAATGTTTTCTCATGACGACTCGTTGGTGATTATTATTCCAATCTAGACGCTTTACTTATTTTCCCGAGAAAATATTATATTTCCATATTGATGACTTGTTACGTTTATCAAAAATAAATATTATTTTTATAACATCTTATAATATATTCTTATTGTGTTCCACGTATAACCATATAATTATTCTTTACCAATAATTATATAAATCACAGATATCGTTCAAGTACGTTTTACGTATGTCTATTCCTACGCGCCCATAATCCATGTCAACATGTCCACATACAATTACCTGTTCCGAACGACATTTATTAATTAGTTACGTTCATCATGCATACATCTTTACCAACACATGCATACTAGTATTTTAGCATTTCAACATATGCTTAAATATATTTTTCGATGTGTCACAAATATTTATTTTTAACCGAACCTAAGTATAGATTTCATGCACATATCTATTTATTTATCTTTGACCCCAGGTACCCATATCCAATGCTCATATTATGATACTAACCGTTATTTCCTAGATCAATTCCATGATCCATTCATAACCATACATAGACATACATATATCACCATTTTTATCCGTATACATATATATATATATATATTTACTACTCTTTCCAAATTAACCATTTAGCATCATTTACATATATATATATATATATATATTATATGACTTATATATACATGCACACACTTAACAATATTTTTTTATGTTAACCAAATACCTTTATCACATAGTTTTTATACAAAATTTTTGGTCCACATATCTATACATATATCCAAAAATTCCTAACTTTACACCATAACTATCATACATATGCAGACATCATGACTTTCATACATGCTCGTGTATTTTTCTATTAAGGATATACATGTTTTTAAATTAATAATTTTGACAACTACATACACATGTATGTAAACGTACACATATATCATGGTTTCCACATGTATTTATATATATCTATGTACACTTACACATACATAAGTATATATATATCTCGATTCTTATATAGGTATACATACACTTAATCATATCCAAAATGAAATCAAACATGTGTGTATATATATATATTATGTTACGGCATATATATATATATATATATATGTATATATATATATATATATATGTATATATATGTTTTACTTGTTTTAAATCTTAGATCATTGAAGTTATCATTTGTGAAACTTTATAGAATCATTAAGTCTTTAAATCTCTTTGATTTTTATGGGGAACAATTAGCTTTAACCAAGAAATAAAGATGTAAGTAAAGATTGTGTCGGTTTCACACCACTAGACAAAGCTAGGAGACGAGTATCGAGTAGAAGATGCTAGAGGCTTGTGTTGCTATAAAAAACGACTCCTAATCACCAAATCTTCCTTGGACTTCCAAAGTTCTAACTTAAAACCCTCTATAGTTTGTGTTCTTTAATCAAAAGATGTAAGGTGTGTAGGTGTGTGCATCCATCGATTTTTATAAAGTGAAAGGGATGGAGATGAAGTGTTGGTTACACTATCATCATGACAAAGAATGGTGGATTTGATGGATGTAACTCTTGGATGGATCTTTACTTGAATGAGCATGGGAGTTATGACACAAGGAGTGGGCTGTGATGGTGTTGGTGATGGTTTGTGGGTGGGCCCCACCTTTCGACCGAGAGGGGTAGTAGGGTGGGGGGTTGGGTCTTGTTCCTTGTTCTAGTTGCATTCTAAGTGTTTAGTTGGGTGGCTGTTAGGTAGTGTATACCCGGTAGGTGATCCCGTGATCTAATACTCGGTGTAAAACTTTTAAACGATCCATTACTTTATATATTTTTGGGTGGTTTTGACTAGTCTCCAAAATTTACTAGTTAACCCGACATGGTTATCACTTTAACTATATAACACGTGTGTACACCTAAAATAACATAGAGCCATGTAACAATTATTTGTATGTTACTTTTAAGGGGTTTGTCACCAATATTTATATTTTTACGTTAAAGTGTCTCCCTATACTTTTACTGTAACAAGTTCTTGTTAATCACCAACGACCATACCTTGCGGGTTATAACTGTTTATTTTCCTAGTATATCATCAAAATTACTATTATGATATAAGTTAATTTGCTAGACTACTTGACTTTACTTTGTTAAAATAAAACTTCAGGAAATATATGTTATGAACGTGCATTTATGTAATAAGGATATTGACCTGAAGTGCTGGGTGTCACATTTTCCCCATGTTAAAGAAAATTTCGTCCCGAAATTCAGTTCTTGTCATCTTGGCTTGAAGTGTTCGTGAACAAGGACGGATATTTGGCTTTCATTTAATCTTCCCGCTCCCATGTATACTCGGTGTAACATTTATGATTTTCCGACCCTATTTTAATTTATTTTAACTAATAAAATAACAACACGACATTAAATCATATACTTGTTCAAACCTACGCCTCATTAATCGTTAGCCGATCGTATTCAATTCAAAAGTTTAGAACTCATAATCACGTGGTAACACCTCTTAGAGTTAATCCAGTTAGTAATCCCGTTAGGTGTTCTGTTAAATCCTAACCAAGCTAATTCTGTCAAAGCTGAAGTTGTAAGGGCTGATTTTGTAAATAACCAGAAACCCTAGTAGGCACGGTCGCGCCTCGTTCTTGCACGGTCGCACCAAGTGATATGGAACGGTCGCGCGCCTTGCTTTATAACGGTCGCGCCCGGTGCCTTGGCACGGTAGCGCCTCTCATTAGTTAAAACGTAAATGCAGCCTTTAATCGAAGGGACGTTTAAATTCGTAACCGATATACGCATCATTATCATTAACAAAAACAATAAACCGAATAATCATTTCAATTATATCCAATAACATCAAGAAATTCGATTAGTCTCAAGAAAACGAAATTCTTTCAATTGAAATCACAATTCGTCTGTTCTAAATCGAAATCCTCCCAAGCAAACGCTCCAACGAACTCCCCTAAAACTCCCGAAAACCTTGAAGCAGTCGGAATTGCAGCAGAAGACGCCGGAAACCAAAACCGTCGTCGCCGGAACTCACCTCTACCGTACGGTATCAATTCATCCTCTTTTCGGGTAATTGAAACCTCCTACACCTACGTTTTAGTCTATAGATCAAAAGCCCTAATCTAATTTGGGCTTACAATATGGGAATCATCACGAACCAGAATCTATTTTTCGTTCAAAATGGATTTAATAGAACCCTGCTTTGAACATGTTTTAAATATAATTAATATATTCCAATAGACTCGTAATAACCCTACAGATGAAAGCCCTATGAATTCCAACATTAACAATATAAGAATTAGTCAAATCGATTATGTTTTGGAACAGACACGGTCGCGCTAGCATTTTAGCGCGGTCGTGCTTCATGAGACACTGTCGCACCAAATACCAGCGTGGTCGTGCCTCACACACTTAGACCCGGTCATGCCTCTTGGCTAGACTTGGTCGTGCCTCAGAACCCTAGACACGGTCGTGCCTGTCCCAGACACGGTCGTGCCTAGTGGACAGCTTAGCTATTGGTCAACACGATCGTGCCTCGTGGTTCTAGCACGATCGTGCCCTGTCGCAGGCACGGTCGTGTGTGTGAGAAAAGTCTTGACAGAATAATTATTTCCCTAATTTAAAAACAATAAGTATTTCAAATTAATTTTTAAATAAAAATAATTGATTCTATAAAATAAATAAATAGAAAATTTTTTATTTAAAACTTACAAAATTAAATTTATATTCATTGTTAAACCTTACACTTAAATATTATTTACACCATTTACTTAAACATCTTTATGAAAATAAAGTAAAGAAATTTATATTTATTATAAAACACCTAATACATTTTTATAACTAAATGACTAAGTTACATATTTTATAAATAAATAAATAAGGTAACAATTATTTATTTAATTTACATTTAAACTAAAATCATTTATTTAGGTTATACTTAATTACCTCTAATACCTACATTATTTTTATGACCAAGTAAATAAATAATAATTTTGTTTTATTATTTAGTTATTCCAAACTCAAACCTTAATTTTATACAACACCATTCAAGTACAAACCACTAACACCACAACTTCAAATTCCTTATACACACATCCAATTTAACCTTAGACTTAGACATAGACTATTGCGCATACTATTGATTTCGATACATATTACACTCTAGGTTAACGTTGTGCATTACAAGGACCTCGTATTACTATCTAGTCTCTCGTGTTAGGTACGCCTTCAAACCAAGTGAGTATTACATAGCCCCTTTTACTCTTTTACACTTTTGGGGTGGAACATGAACAATATACAATCTATTGCTTACATTTACACAAACTACACAAGTACAAATCCTCTTTACATTCATGTGTGCAAATTTGAGCTTTATGCCTGAGGGCTAGTTGTGCTAACTTTTGTGTGCGATTTATGTGCAATCATTAACTATTCAAGCCGACGGTTAACAATGATAGATCTATTGAGTCTGACAAACCCACCCAGATTGGGGTGAGTGTTACCGACAACGCAATTTTGCATGCTAGTTACAAAGGTTTGATTGTACTTGGTTACACAATAGCTGCTCTCCATAAATGCCTTATTTTATCATGTTATGTAAGGATTTGTTTATTTATAATCTATATGCTATCTATGTACAAACCTATGTATGCTCACCAACTTTTTAGTTGACCCTATTTTATTCATGTTTCAGGTGCTAATATGTGAGTTTGATCAAGGCTTGCTACACATAGGCTTGGGACTTAGTTAAATTTAAATAAAGACTATTATGTATTTTGATTATGTACTTGTTTGAATTTGGTTGTGTTAAATTATTTGAAGTTAAACTTGATGATTAAAATATTGGAATCTAGTCAACCTTGTGCTCATGAACAGTCTACATGTCCCGCCCCGATGATTCCGCCGTCGGTTGGGGTGTGACACTCAGGGCCGCGCTTCGAATTCCAACGTACCTTGACCAACTTAACATGGCTACGCCTTGTTTTCTGAACCTTCCAATCCGTGACTTCAATCGGTTCCTCAACGAAGTGTAACTTGTCGTCTAAGTGAATCTCATCAGGCGGTATAATTAACGTCTCATCTGATAAACACTTCTTGAGATTTGATATATGAAACGTATCATGTACATTGCTTAGCTCTTGTGGCAACTTGAGCTTGTAAGCTACAGGGCCAACCCTAGCCTGTATTTCAAATGGTCCGATGTACCTAGGGTTAAGCTTGCCAAGGTTGCCAAATCTTGCAACAATTGAGGTTGCCATGATCTTGTGAGCTCATCCATTATGAAAATTAGGGTTTGTGGTGCTTGGTCATGGTCCACAGTCGACGAAGAAGAAGAAATGAATTTGAAATGGGTTTAGCGGCTGGGAGAAAGAGATGTGGGTTTTAGGTTTAGGAAAGTTTTCATTTAGCTCCCCCATCTTCATAGAATTTACATTATACACCTTTAATTTGACTAGTAGTCAAATTAATGTACTATACTTTTGTTCATTGAGAAATCTTTAGTTTAAACGAATCTTGTGTTTTAAGTAAAAGAAATTGGGATGTTACACGCAGTCATAATCGTTTAGTAGTTCTACCCAATGGCGTTGCCTCATGTTGAGTTCCTTCTGATTAAAGATATGTTGGAGACTCTTATGATCTGTAAAGATAGTGCATCTTGTACCATAGAGGAAATGTCTCCAAATCTGGAGTGCGAACACGACAGCACCCAATTCCAAGTCGTGAGTCGTAAAATTTTTCTCATAGACTTTCAGTTGTCTGGACGCATATGCTATGACTTTCTCTCTCTGCATCAACACACATCCCAGACCTTGGTGTGACGCATCGCAGTACACGACGAAATTGTCGGTTCACTCGGGAAGTGATAGAATTGGTGCACTTCAAAGCTTCTGCTTTAACAATTGAAAAATTGATTCTTGTTTATCAGACCAATCAAACTTTTTGTCTTTCTGGGTTAACGTCGTCAAGGGCAGGGCTATTTTTGAAAAAAATTCTTGATGAATCGCCTGTAGTTGCCCGCCAAACCCAGAAATTGACGCACCTCAGTTGGAGTTATTGGTGCTTCCTAGTTTTTGATAACTTCAATCTTGGACGGGTCTACATGAATACCCTTCTTGTTGATGACATGCCCGAGAAAATGAACTTCTCGGATCCAAAACTACTATCACGTCTCGAATGAATCCTACTATCTCGTTCTTGAATGTTTTCTATTGTCACGTCCCCGAAGGAACCATATTCTTTTGTCCCCGTAGGAACCATTCTGTTGCATCCCCGAAGGAATCATATTGCTTCGTTCCCAAAGGAACCATATTCTTTCATTCCCGGAGGAACCGTATGAAGCATTAATCTATCGTATTCAAACTTGTCGGGACAATATTCATTCAGACGAAACACTAGGTATATAATCCGTACGTTCATATTCTTGTACACGTAACTCCCTTCTTGTCATTCTTTAAAACATGCTCGTCATGGTTTCCCATTTCTCATCATTATGCTATTACATCATTGAATGGTCTTAAGGGTTAGCGTCCCTTGTGACCCAAACATACATTTTCTAACTTTTTGTGATCGTTAACATTTTCTTCCATATGTGGTTCTTTTAGAATTATGTTCATCGGTTTTGTTATGAATAGATGACACGTGCGGTGTTACTTGATCATTCCTTTCCTTTCTAGTTTCATTTGGTCCTTTATCAACTTTTTACTTCCAACAGCTTCACGTACTATTGACTTAACTAGTCATTATATAGTGCTTTCTGACTCGTCTTGAGTCCGTGCTGGTACTCATTCCTTACTTCACATCTTTGTTCAAAATTTGAACCTTACATTTATTCTGAACATCCAAACCCTAGGTTTGATCTGTTTTCATTTGGGCTGCCTGTGCATGGAAAAATGTCATTTATGCATTCGTGTACTCGTATTTTCTTTGAACATATAGTTGTGTGGCTATTTTCTTCATTCTTATGTACACTTGACTGTACGTCCACGTTCATTCATCATATCGCGTTTGAGTTAAGCATAGACAATTCCTGTTCAAAAGCAGTTTCTAAACGTATGTTCATCTAACATATGTAGTACTCAGATCTTGTGTTAACTTGTGGTTCTTGACAGCTACTTTCTCAATTTGAATCAAAGAAGTGTTGAGCTCTTCTAATTCAATTTAGTCAGTCTCGTCGTTCGCGGTTTGCCATGCGAAGTAATCTTCTCACTAGCTTGATAGGCTTTATGATCGTCCTCATACTAATTCTCTTCCAGTGCAATTTTTCCTTTTCTTTGTCTTTGCTTGAGTTACCATCCTCTTCACTACTGCATCAGGTTCTGGACCCGGTTTCGTCAATCTTTCTAAACTTGTTGCTTCGTGTCACTCAAATTCAGCAAACTTCATTTAGGGTTTCATTTCTTCTCATTCCACTTTTGGTGTGTCGTTGTTGCCATCATTCGTCTTGCTAATCCGTTACAATCGCCATTACTTAGGTGACTAATCTCATAGTCATATTTGGAGTGATTTTACTGTTTTTGGTGACATGTGTATTAATCCACACGATAAGGTTCATCAGTATGCACAAGCGCATGTAAATTCACAATTACGTGGATCCTGACGTAATTATCAGCTTACCTTACTTGTGAATTTCTGACTCGTCTTATAATGTTTCATAATTTAAATGTCTTCTATAAACGGTGTTTAATCCATGTATCCCTCTTCCATTTTCGAACTCCTTGTTGACGAAAGTCGTTCATGGATGTTCGTTACTGATCTACTCGGACCGTTGATATTCCGTTATCTTTCTTTCTTTCTGGTTTCTCGAACTTCTTCTCGTTGTTTGTGATTCACCGTACATGGATCTCACCGTTCTTATAATTTGTGTGCATTTCGTAGTATTAGACTAACATTTCTTTCACTCTCTATGGTGAGTACATACGACGGATGACAAATCGAGACACACTTACACAGTAAGAGATTAATAACAGTAGCTACGTGTTATTAATCATTTACTGTACTCATGTGCTCAAATTATCTACCATCTTATGTCCTATGTGTAACTATTCATATTAGTAGTGATATTGGTAACTAAGGCCTGTTTCCTATGCTAAGGAATCTACCCTGAGTTATATACATTGACATTGATACTTACTTACTTGTTTTGGTGTTGGCGTTGGCTACTCGTACTGACATCCTTGCGTTGGTCCTATTATCAGCTTGAGTTTAGATATTTAGGGATGTCTAAATCTCTCAAACTATGGCTCTGATACCAACTTGTAAGGCCGTAATTCCGGGTTACCTCACTTGTTGGATTTACTCATAAACATAGTCATCAAAACTGAATAAACTATAACTTTTAAAACATAGAGGAAGCGTACACCATCTTATTACGTAGACAAACATCAGAAGTCTTATCATACAAAAGAATCTAGCACATAAGCATTTAAACAGGATGTCAGTCTTGTGTCAGGTAGCTTCTATGCCTTCGCCCGTCTCTCTTCATATTATCTGAAGTGCATACTAAAAGTCAGCTAACGCTGGTGAGCTCTAGTTTAATGCAATTAGGTATAAACGTCATTTCTTTATAAGTAAATATATATAAATATATAGATACACATTAACACATCCTTTGCCTTTATTTATTGTTCATATGTGAGTACATAAATATGTATTCACCTTTACTTTCCTTAAACATTCATCGGTCATACATATAAGGGTGTTCAACCCGTCATTGTTTGCGAATGTCACAAAGACAAGCGCTACGGTCCATCGTCATGGCTCGCTATTCTTACAACCGCTCGGAAACTAGTTTCCATCCGTCGTTTTATTCTTACAACCGTCTGGCACTTTCGTCCATCCGTCATGACTTACAACCGTTCTACCGTCGTAGGACGTAATTCGCTCGTTTACCCGAAGGTATCCGTTTCCCATACGAACCATATATGCAGCCATACCTTTTCTCTTACATCCGTCCGACACGTAATGGGCCGTCTGTCGCTAACGTATTACCGTCATATTCAGTCTACCTTTCTAGACTTTTTACCCGGCTGCATATTAGTCGCATGGTCATCCGTCTACCGAAGTAGCCGTTGTCATCGAAGCGTCCATAACGCTTACATACATTCATAACATGCAATATATAAAATATAAAGCATATTTTCATTCATTTACGTTATGTCATTCTTTCATTCATTCTTTATAATCATACGTTTCGTTCTTTGTTCATCATTCATTTTAATAAATATAAGTATATATCACATTTGATCATGTTGGCATTCATAACACTTATTCATTTAGTGTATACACTTCAGCCCCAAAACATTTAAAATGATTTGCACATAGCATAAAAGGGGGCACATAGAACTCACCTGATAAGCGGGTTCTGAGATATAGTCACTATTAGTAGGCGTCTCTAGGTGTCACAAATAATCTGTATAAATTATTCGTATATGATTAGGATAACTGACCTAACCTGTCACTTCGTTTCTATCTTTAGGGTTAGGCTAACTTACGGCCTAGGCGAACATGATAAGTTTGCTACATTGACTTAGGCGAACATGTGGTAAGTTCGCCTCTTTAACTTAGGCGAACATGATAAGTTCGCTCTCTCGGCTTCAGGCGAATATGCTAGGTCCGCTTGAATTGGGTCCTTTCCCGAACCATAATGAGGACGTCTAAGTTGTAAAATACTCTTATTTAATCCTAACGAAAATCGGACAGAGTCCTGTTTGTTTTTATCTAAAATCCGACAATAATAATTGTCCATTTCGATTGCCAAATCATAACCAATAATTATCCATAAGGATCGGGTTTTAACCTCCATCATAAATATCCATATCCATTTTTCTATATTTATTAAATATTCTTTTATCTGGAAATTATACATTTGGAAGTTCTTCAAATTCAAGGAGAGTTCCATATGTCAGAGATTATCAAGACATGCGTACATGTTTTCATTCTAATGAGATGGGACACATTGTGGTGACCTGTCCTTACAAAAATAAAGGGAAGAAGCATGTATTTCCTGAGAAGATGAAGCCTGAATCAAAACCTATTGCAAAATCTAGAGTTCCAGATAAAATAAAGCAAAAAGAAGTTCATGTAGGAGAATCTTCTTCAAGTGCATCTTATCGTGTGAAGATTCCTTATATGAGAGAATATCGTGAGACGAGATCTTGCTTTTACTATGGTCTTGTGGGTCACTTTAAGATCAATTGTCCTCACAATGCCAAAGGTAACCGACATGTTACTCAAGGAAAGGTAAGAACTCATGGTAAGCCTTATGTTAACCTAAATGTGGTTAAACCTCATGTTACACCAAAGGGTAATTCAAAATCTGAGGTTAGGCTTTCTAGACCTCAAAGGCGGCGGAGAAACAGAAGATTGAGAAAAATTTTAGAACAACAAGAGTTTTCACAATCAATTCAATTTTCAAATGAAAGAAAAGGTTCAAACACTTCACATTTTAAGCAAAAAGAACTTAATGAACAGAAGTATGTTTGGAAATCTAAAGTTTATGTTTCTAACTCGTCAGAACAATCTTTGAAAATATATGAGAGATTCGATTGTAAATGGAGTGAGGTTTATTATTTTGATACAGATGGACGACCCATGACTACCATAGCTTGGGTCCCAATTTCAAATTAATGTTTCTTGTTAGATGTGCAGGATTTACCAAGAGGGACTATTAATACCATTTTGGTTGTTGATAGTGGTGGTTCTAAGCACATGATGGGGAATGACATCTGCAAGAGTAAAGAGTTGTTGATAACTGAGAATTTATTTGATTCAACGACTTGATGCTCGAGGGGGAGAATATGTCACACACAATGTTTTGGAAAGAGTTTTACAAAGTCCAAATGATAACCTGAAACTTAGGATGACGATGGTGGGCATAAAGTCGTTGATGCAACCATTTGACTAGTTGAGGGGGAGTCTACAGGACAGGGGGAGTACAGAACTATGTTGGTAACAAAGGCAAAGACATTCAATTACAGGATTACATTGGTTTGAATTTTTAATTACATCGGTTTGAATTTTTAATTGATTGACTTGCTTAATCCTGAGTAACCAAGTAAAATGTTTTTTTTAAATGTTTTCATGTAAGAGTTTAATTTCGTTTGTTTTACTTTCTTTGAAAAAGATTTTGAAAAAGCCAAACAAATTGAAAAAGATAAAATCGACATTACTTGAAGTTAAAGAAGAGATGATAGTACATCAGTAGATGTTCTTTCACACATGACCTTAGATTGACTGGTTGGTGCTTTATGTTAATATATCTGAATTATATGTTTTGATCTAAACTTCAGAGACTGCACAAATAGGAAATGATAGTGTTGTATATGCGTATAATTTGAATTGTCAGTAGACTAAAAGCGTCACTGAACCATTAGTAGTGTGAAAACATAATTTCATATGTTACAACTGTGATTTGAACCCATTTTATGCTTGGGTGTGTGTGTTAAAAGATCACTATCAGATATAGAATATTAGCTTTTAATAAAGATTTTCCTATGAGATCAGTTTCGAGTTATGTCCTTAGCACTATTCATTCGATTTGCTTCAGTGCCCATGTCCCGAAAAGCATGCAATTTGAAGTATAATCAAGATATGTACTTGACAACATCTGTCAAACATATACTAGCCCTTGGATCATACTGTTAATACATCTTTACTGATTCCATTGAATTCATAATCCAGATAATAGTTGGATCCACGTACCTGAATCTTATGATTCCACATATATAAGCCAAAACATTGAATCATTCGATTCTGAATCTCATTGATTCCTATACAATACAATTTGGATTATGCTATTCATGTGCTAAGTGATGTCTCCTCATTCTGAAAATTCGGATAATCTTTAGTAAAATCTCATATGTCTTGAAGATAGTGCATTTACTTTCTGTTGGCATACTAGTGGGGTACACGTTGTATTTCATACTTAAATGGTACCTTAACTCACAAGAAAGTGGGAATGAGACGCTTTAGTTTCAAATCTTATAATATTGACAATTTGAATTTGTGTGTCATAGCCTGATCCTATTTTCTTTGAATGTTTATCACGTATCATAACATGCAATATGAAAGTCTTGAAAAGATAGAGTGTGATAATCTTGAAAGATATTGGTTTGATTGGTCAAGGCTTGAAAGAATGACATAGGATACCATTTGATATTATATGGATTTTATATCCAAGATGTGTGATTGATATCTCATATATACTGATATGATCTTCTTACTCGTGATGTTCGACCAAAAGGATGTGATTTTGTATTTTACATTTCAGTTTATATAGAGAAAAACCAAAAAGATTTTGTGTTTCTTATGTTTGAAAAACCAAAAAGATTTTATTTTTCCAGCTTCCATGGAAATCTTAATTGTTGGTTATTCTTGGTTGTTCTCCTTTGCAAAAACTGAATATTGCAGACAGAAGTTGACAAGGGGTCCTTCTCCCAAGTTTTCTTCTAAATAGAAAGAGAGAATGTGCAGATGAACAAGACGAAGACTACAGTGTGTTTGATGATATCTGAAGACGGATGACAATCTTCTAAAGCTGTTGTCAAGGGGGAGTCTGTTGGAGCATATTCTGGTGACAACGAGCTTGAAGATATTATGTCTTAGTCTTAGAGTCTTTGACTTGTAATTGATAGAATTGTTAGCAACAGTTAAAGGGGAGTCTCTTAGGACATGTTTTGTAACTGTTGATAAAATTCTGTGTAAGTTCATAGAGAGGCGAACTTGGTTTATCAGAGGCGAACTTGTCAAGTTCGCTTAGTCTATCTGAGGCGAACTTGTTAAGTTCACTTAGCCTATTAGAGGCGAACTTATCTATAGAGGCAAACTTGTTAAGTTCGCCTATGGCAGATCAGATATCTATAAATAGAGTTTTAGAGTCTGTGAAACAGAATTAGAGAAAAGAATAGACGATATCAGAGTAGACTTGAGTTACACCGTTGTTGTTAATTGAGTTCTGGGTTCTCGGTAAGTTTGACCGTTGACATGATTTAGGCCTGATACTCAAGGTCGGGTATGAATGATGATAATGAATCTAGTTTTTTTTAAATGAACCTAAGGAGGAGATGGTCAAATAATAATATGGATTCTAAAGATGAAAAGCATTACTTGGAATGAATTTGATGGAATCTTGATAATTAGGGTTTGTGTAAGATGTAGTATAATATACTTTAAAATTGTCAGCGAGTAAAAGATTTCATAAACATTGGTCTAGGTCAAAACTTCACGTGACATGAAGTTACTGCTGCCTAATACAAAGCGTTTATTTACACCGTTGTTGTTAATTGAGTTACACGAGCACGTTGATCATGGATTCCGCACGTTATCACCATGTCGTACCGCGAGTCTAGAGATCCGTTACGCACCGAATTAGGGACCTACTACCCCGCTTGTCCGTTATCCTTTATCATTTAAAATAATTGCTATACGTCTTTACTAATCCTCTTAGTAATTCCGAACTAATATTAGTAATTAATGTCTATGAGTTTAAGGGGTATACCTTCTCGAGCACAAACCCGAAGTATATCCGAGACCCGACCCAAAACGTATCCATCATCGTCATTATTATGTTATCAACATCTTCATCATTTAATCACCATCACCCAAAACTACTAACACATATTCATCATCGAAACTATCATATCATACTCATCATCATCGAAACTAATAACATAATCATCATCATCGAAACTACTATCATCTTCCTTGGGAACTTTGCTCGTCACCGTAGCAGCCACCAACACTACCTGAAACTACTGTCGTGAACTCCCCTTACCCGGAATCGACATTTTGATCCACCACTACCATCACCATGTTACCATGAAGTTACTGCTGCCTTAATCATGCCGCCACCACCAAACCCGAAACTACCATTGTTAAGCTTCGATCACCGTCATCACCTTCACCGAGCTGCCACTACTACCTACGTACCTTCCATCATGAGGTTGCCATAAACACACTTCCGTTCAACTTCGAGTATCGCCGTCACCATTGTCTTCTTCATGTAGCCACCGTTAACAACAACCACCTACTCTACACCACCACCACACCCGAAACTACTACTGTGAGCCACCACTCGAACCATCACCATCCACCCGAAACTACTGCTGCCATAACCTCGCCACGTCCTTCCACCACAGTCAAGCTCGTACAACCATTTGCCATTACCGGAGATGAACCACCATCGAACAAGCATCATACCGTCATCGCCGTGTTGAGCTAACATCATCATCACCGTCGTTACACCACCAACACCGTGAACCTGCTGCATACAAGCACCATGCTGCAGCCTGAGCCATTGCAACATCTCTTTCGCTTACTGATGTCGTCGGGGTGCTCCACAAACGCCGGCCACCAGCTCTGTTCGACTAAGCTGCAACAATTGAGGTTGCCATGATCTTGTGACCTCATCCATTATGAAAATTAGGGTTTGTGGTGCTTGTTCATGGTCCACAGTCGACGAAGAAGAAGAAATTAATTTGAAATGGGTTTAGCGGCTGGGAGAAAGAGATGTGGGTTTTAGGTTTAGGAAAGTTTTCATTTAGCTCCCCCATCTTCATAGAATTTACATTATAAACCTTTAATTTGATTAGTAGTCAAATTAATGTACTATACTTTTGTTCATTGACAAATCATTAGTTTAAACGAATCTTGTGTTTTAAGTAAAATAATTTGGGATGTTACACTTAGTCGTAATCGTTTAGTAGTTCTACCCAACGGCGTTGCCTCGTGTTGAGTTCCTTCTGATTAAAGATATGTTGGAAACTCTTATGATCTATAAAGATAGTGCATCCTGTACCATAGAGGTAATGTCTCCAAATCTGGAGTGCAAACACGACAGCACCCAATTCCTTGTCGTGAGTCGTATAATTTTTCTCATGGACTTTCAGCTGTCTGGACGCATATGCTATGACTTTCTCTCTCTGTATCAACACACATCCCAGACCTTGGTGTGACGCATCGCAGTACATGACTAAATTGTCGGTTCCCTCAGGAAGTGATAGAATTGGTGCACTGCAAAGCTTCTGCTTTAACAATTGAAAAGCTGATTCTTGTTTATCAGACCAATCAAGCTTTTTGTATTTTTGGGTTAACGTCGTCAAGGGCAGGGCTATTTTTGAAAAATTCTCGATGAATCGCCTGTAGTAGCCCGCCAAACCCAGAAATTGACGCACCTCAGTTGGAGTTCTTGGTGCTTCCTAGTTTTTGATAGCTTCAATCTTGGACGGGTCTACGTGAATACCCTTCTTGTTGATGACATGCCCGAGAAAATGAACTTTTCGGATTCAAAACTTGCACTTAGAGAATTTGGCATATAACTTCTCATTCCTAAGTAGCTCCAAGATTAGCTTCAGGTGATGTTCATGTTCCTCCTTGGTGTGTGAATATATCAATATGTCATCAATAAACACAATCATGAATTTATCCAAGTATGGCTTGCACACACGGTTCATGAGATCCATGAAAACTGCCGGTGCATTAGTCAGACCAAATGGCATAACTAGGAATTCGTAGTGACCGTAACGAGTCCTAAAAGCTGTCTTTAGTATATCTTCCTCCTGGATTCTTAGTTGATGGTATCCTGATCGTAGATCAATCTTAGAATATAAACTTGAACCTTGAAGTTGATCGAATAGGTCATCTATTCGAGGAAGAGGATACCGGTTCTTAATTGTAAGTTTGTCCAACTCCCGGTAGTCAATACACATTCTAAAGGTTCCATCCTTTTTCTTCACAAACTAGACCGGAGCTCCCAGGGTGAGAAACTCAGTCTTATAAAATCTTTATCAAGCAACTCTTGCAGTTGGCTTGACAGTTCCTGCATCTCAGAAGGTGCTAGACGATACGGCAATCGTGCAACTGTTGCGGCTCCTGGTGCTAGGTCGATCTGGAACTCGACTTGTCTCGGTGGCGGTAAGCCAGGTAAATCTTCGGGAAATACCTTATGGTAATCCCTAATGATTGGTATGTCCTCAAGTCGACGTTCCTCGGGTTTCTTCTCGGCGACGTGAGCCAGGAATGCGCAATAACCCTTACGTAAATACTTATGAGCCTTCATGCAGTTTATCATTTTCAACATCGTTCTACTCCTTTCGCCTTGAATTGAAAGAATTTCTCCGCTTGGTAGTGGGATACGTACAATCTTCTCGAAGCATACGACCTCGGCACGATTCTTTGATAACCAATCCATGCCAATAAATATGTCAAAACTCCCTAGTTTGACAGGTAGGAGGTCTATACTAAATGTATGGTTTTCTAAACATAAAGTACAACCTTTAATAACCTCTCCGGTTTCTATTAATTTTCCATTTGCTAATTCAATTGTATAACTTTGTTCTAGTTTGCTATCCTTAACACCGAGTAAAGATTTAAAATTATTTGACACAAAGCTCATATTAGCACCCGAATCAAAAAGAACAGAGGCATAGTGATTATTTATCGGGAACGTACCAGTGACAATATTCGGTTCGTGGCGTGCGTCCCCTGCACCCATCACAAGTGCTCTCCCCGGTGCCTGAGCGTTGTTCTGATTCTTCCACTTGGGACAGTCCTTCTTGAAGTGCTTCAGGTCACCACATAAGAAACATCCCGGTTTAATTCTCCCCGTTTGGTTGTTATCGGGAACGTACTAGTGACAATATTCGGGTCCTGGCGTGCGTCCCTTGCACCTATCACAAATGCTCTCCCCGGTGCGTGAGCGTTGTTCTGATTCTTCCACTTGGGACAGTCCTTTTTGAAGTACTTCAGGTCACCACATATGAAACATCCCGATTTAATTTTCCCCTTTCAGTTGTTAGCTCGACAAACTTGTGTGGTGTGACCAAACTTGTCACATTTTCCACACTTGTTGCACTCACTGGCATGATGATTTCCACACTTCTTACATCTCGGTAGGCCCCTATCATACTCCTTCCTTTCCACAGTATTGGCGGCAAAGGCCTTCATAGTTTCTTGTTTCTTAAACCCTTGCTTCCCCGACTTGTTACTCGAATTTCCCATCCACTTCCTTTTCTCTCCAGATCTACCTTCCTCATTTTCCTTCCTCCTAAACAATCCGTTACGCACAACATCATCCTTCAGTTTGAATGCTAAAGTGATAGCACTCTTCGCATCCATTAGATTGGATGAAGTTACCATGCTGCGAATTTGAGGCGCAAGGATCCACAAATACCCCTCCACACGCTTGTGCTCTGGCGTGACCATGTGCGGTACTAGAATTGCCAACTCATTGAAACGGTCGGTGTACCCAGCCACATCATCACCGATCATTTGTAAATTCCACATCTCAGTCTCGATCTTTTGCAACTCGTTACGGGGACAGTATTCCTCGATCATCATGACTTTCAAATCTTCCCAAGACAATTGGTATGCTGTCTCTCTCCCCAAAGTCTTTACTTGGGTATTCCACCAATTCAAAGCTTTATCAGTGAGTGTGCATGTAGAATACTTTACCAAGCAGTCAGCGGTACACTCACTAATGTCAATCACCGATTCCATCTTCTCTATCCACCTCATCAGACCCACTGCACCCTCCGTGCCATTGAAATTTCGAGGGTTGCAGGATAGGAAGGCCTTATAGGTGCACTTCCTGCTTGAAGCATTTGTAGGGTCACGAGTCACTATTTTAATAACGCTATTAATTTAGATAATGAATATGTGTTACAGGTGAGATTACTCTTCCTATTACCTCCAGAACCTCCGGATGTGCCGCTA
Organism: Smallanthus sonchifolius; assembly: GCA_023525975.1. Classification (NCBI taxonomy): domain Eukaryota; kingdom Viridiplantae; phylum Streptophyta; class Magnoliopsida; order Asterales; family Asteraceae; genus Smallanthus; species Smallanthus sonchifolius. The sequence goes on from CM042043.1 coordinate 28,953,081, forward strand.
CCTCCTGCACCTCCTCCGCCGGTACCGCTTCCATTTCCTCCGTCACTATTTCGATTGGCTTCATACTTCTCCATGGCGGCAGCTACTCGTTGTGCTATGAGTTGTTCGACGTTTGTGGAAATCGTCTCGTTGTTGTTCTCACCAGTGGTGTCACGGGGCATCCTTCGATTTGGTGTCATGGCGTTCTTTCTAACATAACATTTAAAAAGAAACAACATTATATAATAATAATGATATAACATGACATAAGGATACAACAACATCAAACATAAACAACAATCATCACAACATAAACCATCACATACATAGTTAAAACATACATAGTACATTGTTTCAAAAGACAAGGATACAAAAGAGATAGGTTCATATGACCACATCAGTACCAAAGTTTCAAACTACATAATGTGCTACGGACACAACCCGCCCGTAATAGGTCTAGAAGTTGGAAAGCGTTCATGTCGGAACGGTAGCTGAGGTCACCATCTCCTCCACACGTGCCTCAGCTAGGATAGCCCGAAGCTTAGCATCAATCGCCCTCTGCTCGGTTGCCTCTACCTCCCGCTCAGCTGCGGCGGTCCTCTTCTCCATCTCTGCTAGCCTGTCCTCAAACCTCATCATCCGCTCAGTCGCATGCTGAAGGGACTAGTCGACCAACACCTGATCCTCCATTATTCCAGCGACGTTCCCCTGTAGGGTTAGAAAGGTCATCAAGTCTATTCGGATGAACTCCACACTCTTCTCCAGATAGGGAATTTTCAAATTAACCATTTAGCATCATTTACATATATATATATATATATATATATATATATATATATATATATATTATGACTTATATACACATGCACACACTTAACAATTTTTTTTTATGTTAACCAAATACCTTTATCACATAGTTTTTATACAAAATTTTTGGTCCACATATCTATACATATATCCAACAATTCCCAACTTTACACCATAACTATCATACATATGCAGACATCATGACTTTCATACATGATCGTGTATTTTTCTATTAAGGATATATCATGTTTTTAAATTAATAATTTTGACAACTACATACACATATATGTAAACGTACACATATATCATGGTTTCCACATGTATTTATATATATCTATGTACACTTACACATACATAAGTATATATATATCTCGATTCTTATATAGGTATACATACACTTAATCATTTCGAAAATGAAATCAAACATGTGTGTATATATATATATTATGTTTCGGCATACATATATATATATATATGTATATATATGTTTTACTTGTTTTAAATCTTAGATCATTGAAGTTATCATTTGTGAGACTTTATAGAATCATTAACTCCTTAAATCTCTTTGATTTTTATGGTGAACAACTAGCTTTAACCAATAAATAAAGATGTAAGTAAAGATTGTGTCGGTTTCACAGCACTAGACAAAGCTAGGAGACGAGTATCGAGTAGAAGATGCTAGAGGCTTGTGTTGCTATAAAAAACGACTCTTAATCAACAAATCTTCCTTGGACCTCCAAAGTTCTAACTTAAAACCCTCTATAGTTTGTGTTCTTTAATCAAAAGATGTAAGGTGTGTAGGTGTGTGCATCCATCGATTTTTATAAAGTGAAAGGGATGGAGGTGAAGTGTTGGTTACACTATCATTATGACAAAGAATGGTGGATTTGATGGATGCAACTCTTGGATGGATCTTTACTTGAATGAGCATGGGAGTTATGACACAAGGAGTTGGATGTGATGGTGTTGGTGATGGTTTGTGGGTGGGCCCAACCTTTCGGCCGAGAGGGGTAGTATGGTGGGGTGTTGGGTCTTGTTCCTTGTTCTAGTTGCATTCTAAATGTTTAGTTGGGTGGCTGTTAGGTAGTGTATACCCGGTAGGTGATCCCGTGATCTAATACTCGGTGTAAAACTTTTAAACGATCCATTACTTTATATATTTTTGGGTGGTTTTGACTAGTCTCCATAATTTACTAGTTAACCCGACATGGTTATCACTTTAACTATATAACACGTGTGTACACCTAAAATAACATAGAGCCATGTAACAATTATTTGTATGTTACTTTTAAGGGGTTTGTCACTAATATTTATGTTTTTACGTTAAAGTGTCTCCCTATACTTTTACTGTAACAAGTTCTTGTTAATCACCAACGACCGTACCTTGCGGGTTATAACTGTTTATTTTCCTAGTATATCATCAAAATTACTATTATGATATAAGTTCCGTTGCTAGACTACTTGACTTTACTTTGTTAAAATAAAACTTTAGGAAATATATGTTATGAACGTGCATTTATGTAATATGGATATTGACTTGAAGTGCTGGGTGTCACACAGAGGCTAGGCCTAAGGCCCTTTCTACTTCCTAGGATTCCAAAACTGTGGATGAGGACAGACTGAAACTTCATTACTTGGAATTGACGACAAGGGTAGATATGCTAGAGGCGGAAGTGTCCAACTTAAGGCACCAACTCTCTATGCATGAAGCCCATCGATGCCCAACTGTAACTTCTCCTTCCCTTGTATCAGTGGGAACCCAAACAGACTCAATTCTATGCACTGATGCAACCAAAAAGGGGGAGATAGTTACCATTGAAGATGACAAAGACAGCCTGGATGAATGGATACAAGAGCATGCAGCCTTTCAAAGAACACCATTCCATCCTGCTTTTGTTCAAATCCATGACTTGCCTGCCTCAGGAGATGAAGAGGAAGAGATCTCTGAGGATTGGAAGTTAGTTGTCAGGGTTGTAGATAAAGCATTCCCTGAGAAGATGGAAATAAATAATGAAGATGAAGTCTTGCCACTCTCAGTGATTATTCTTCCAGCTGTTGTAAGCATCTCAAGATAGACCATTGCCCCTTAATTCCCATTAACGGCACACAACTTAGCCATGCAGTCAGCGGTACACTCACTAATGTCAATCACCGATTCCATCTTCTCTATCCACCTCATCAGATGTGACATTTCTGGTTTTTATTCACGCTTTATATTATGTATCATGTAATCATTTTCTATTAAATGAAATGCGACTGTTTTTATTTAATTTTGTACAAAATATATATATATTTTTTATTTTATGGATTTAAAATAATTAAAATTTTATAAGTTTTAAACTTATATAAAATTTTAAATAAAAATCTAAATTAAAAGGTTCATATATAAATAAGATAACCCATTTAAATAAAATAATTAACTTTTATAAAAATATTTATAATAATAATAATAATATAAGTTTATAAAAAAATAATTGAAATTAAAAAGAAATCTAATTAATTATTTTTATAAAAGTTAAGGGGCTGTTCTGAAAATTATGAAACTAAAAGGTTTTAAGACAAAAATCAGTTAAGGGGCTAATCCTGGACAAATCAAACCACAGGGACCAAATTGTAAAAAATCTCAGGGACTATTTTAAATCAAAATCAAACTCCAGGGACCAAAGTTGACAAATCCCAATTCGCGTTTCCGGTCGTCTCCCCCATTGACCGGCGGTCCAAGCTAATTTCCGGCGACCCACTTGACACGCCTGTCCCCTGCACCTCGACAGCCGAAATTGGTCTCCCTGACCTCATCGTCCCCACGCGAACAAAAGCCCTCGACCAATTTGTCTCCCCATCATACAGAACGTCTGATCGTGTTTGTGGCCGAAAGTCCACGCCGCGAATTCGGCCTCATCAGTAGACCTCCACGCTCGCAAGACGGCTCGATAGCTTCGTCTTGCCCAGAAGAATGTCTAGACACACTCAATTGCATGTCTCATTATCGGGATCGAGCTCGGCTATAAATAGCCATTACCGGACCTGCACGAGCACGCCATCCCTCCTCCACCTACTCTCACTCCAAATTGAGACAACCATTGCGTTCGTCGCCTCTGTGTGAAGCTGTGACCAGATTTTTAGAGCCCAATTCATCCCGAAGCATAGTTTCCCGATCTTGGTATTTTCGGACTCTCGGCCCTGTCTTCCAGACCCTTTACGACCAAGTAAGGGTCTCAAATTCGTTCCTTTACCTTCTGTTATCATCTGGCCATCTGTTCCAATCGACATCGCAGCCTCAGACCTTGGGTTACCGGGCAAACCAATGTTCTCGGACACTGGTTTGCCGGTTGCCGAGAACTAGCGACCAGTTTTGCTTGTGTGGTTATCAATTAAACGCCACATACATAACCAGCGATGGGCGATAGCCCGGCTGGTTATGCGTTTGTGTGATTATGTCCGAGGTCGCGGGTTCGATTCCGGTTGGCCTTCGGCCCAATTTTTTTTTGTTTTATAAAACTTTTATTTTATTTATTTAATTTATCTCATTTTAATAATTTCTCAATACAATAAAAACTATTACGAGTGGGTTGACTCGGTCGTCTATTTTGAAAACGATTAAACAATTTTTTTTTTATAATTAACCCATCCAATCTTTATAAAATAATAAACCCTACAATTTTTATAAACTTGTTAAAATAAATTTTAATATATAATAATGATAACATAATTAAACAAATAGAAACTTTTCTTTTTATTTATTATTATATATAAATACAATAAACATAATAACAAATTGTTTAAAATATAATATTTTAACAAGATTAAAATATATATATTTTTGATGTTAAGTTTTACAAAATCATTATCATCTTTCTACCATAATTTATAAATGTTAAGAAATATTATTATAAACCTATACACATTTAAATACGAATACGCACATATAAAACATACAATAATACCTATTTATCCACATAGGGTTTCAACGTGCTTAGTTTTCAACATCCTTATCACCCGCACTCGTGGATTAAAACATCCGCTAGCCAGGTGAGTTACACAGCCCCTATTTTACATTTTTACATGCTTTGGGGTGAAACATTATACATGCTACTCATCAAATTGTTTATACGTGTTATACATATGGAATATATGCTTGTTTATCGTGAATTATCTTGGGTGTACATTCAATTATTTTAAACACAAAGAAAACCAACAGTAATATTAGTAGATCTATTGTGTCTGACCAGCCCAACCGGTTAGGGTGTTTATTACTGCTACTCGAATATAGCCGCGTGTTATATTCAAACATATCAGATATAGTGGATAACTATATTCAAACATACCGGGCCTAGCTGTTGTGCTATGCTCAAGCGCGTCAATCAAGGTTTGAATTGTGCTTAGATAAACTTGAAGGATACAACCATATATGCTATGTTTAACAAGATAAACAATGAATTGCAAAACGTTTTTATCTACTATTTATCGGGTTCACAAAACCTATGTACTAACTAACTTTATAGTTGACACTTCATTTAAATAATGTTTCACGTTTGGATATGTGATTGCTTGCTGAAGATTCTACCACTTAAGAACTTATGGACCTAGTTAATTAAATCAATGTTTTGGAATAGACTAGGTTATTTGAATTTGTATTGTACTTGAATATTTGTTGTCTTTAATTAAATTAATGAATTATGCAATATTTTACCTATCATGTGCTTTTGAACAATCATTCCATTGTCCGCCTCGATGATTCCGCCATCGGTCGGGGTGTGACAGATTGGAATCAGAGCCATGGTTATAGGGAATTAGGTTATTAGACACAATGACCTAGACTATAACCCTAGGACTCCCTTTTATGTGTTACGTGCTAAATGATTAATTGCTATGTGAATTATTTGAAGTTAGGTATTATTTGAATTTTCCCAAGTTTAGTGCATGAGACTTATACGCATACATACAAGGCTTTAAACACACAATACATACTTTACATACACATTTGACAAACAAACATATGCAAACAAACACACTACACATCCTTATCTATACTCTTTCCTTATCCATACTATTTGCAACATTCCTACATATTTTATACTCATAGACTCACAAGTCTATTAAATTCTTGAAAATCTCGTCAACGACTTAATTTCTTGAAAACTAGTAAAGGACATGTGCAATCCGGAAGGGTGACACCTGTACGTTGGGTTTTCTGTCTAGGAAAGCATTTCGTATAAATCCAAATAAACGGACCCGTATGCTTTCCTGGGAATTCCTGAAGTGAGTGTTTACCTATAGGCTAAAGCATGTCTCCTTGAAAGTTTTGAGGAATTACTTAACGTTGATAAGTCATTGTATTCGCAAGAATACGATCCTAACCTAAACTCAAAATTTGGGGACATTATAGTAAGATAGGAAGAACTAGATGAACATGCAAAGCAAATCATTAGTACGGGTGCACACGTAAGAACGATTTGTAGTGCATGCGAATCCCGGCAATTCCTATTACGCGAATAATGATCTATGACATCATCTCCTACCCGGAATAGATGGCTTATTTTCCCCATCAACCTTGAATAAATACACATACATTGGCACGCGACATGATGAATCCCGCATTTTCTGCTTACATTATTCCCACTATAGCTCATATATATCCACTTTATCTAAAATATCATAAATTATTGTCTTTTCTTATGGTGTTAGAATGCCTCCTCGACGTGCAAACTCTAGCACTTCCAACCCGGATCTTGCTACTCTTCTTGCCCAACTGGTGGGACAAATGACCCAAGCCAATATCAACAGTGACGGGTCTCACAACATCCAAGGAAATGGTGGTACCAACCCGCCTCAATGCACGTTTAAGCACTTTAACTAGTGCAACCCTACAAAATTTTATGGGACTGAAGGTGCTACCGGCCTACTACAATGGTTTGAAAGCATGGAAAGCACGTTCTTAAACAGTGACTGTCCCGATAATCTTCGGGTTCGCTATGCCACAAGTATACTTCAAAAGAGAGCCCTCACCTGGTGGAACGGTGAGAAACGCACTCGTGGTGTTGAGGTTGATACATCTTTATCATGGGATGATCTGAAGAAAGCCATGACTGATGAATTCTGTCCTCGAAATGAAATGAGGAAGCTCGAGACTGAGTTTTGGGATCTTGCCCAAGATAGCGGGGATAATCTGGCTTACACCACCCGATTTCAAGAGCTGAACCTATTGGTACCTAATATGATCACTCCCCTTGCTCGGGAAATTGAAAAATACATAGGCGAGCTGCCTATGCAAATTCAGGATGCTGTGTTAGGAAGCAATCCTCCCACACTTGAAGCTGCTATCCGTCTATTCGCTACGCTATCCGACAACCACGTCAAAGCCGGAACCTTAACAAGAAAGGGCTCCAAGAAGGTTGTTTCTACTCTTGCGGCCGTCAAAGATATAAAACCCGAGTCTTCTAACCGCAACAAGAAACGAAAGGGTCGAAACTTCGCAGCTGTAACTCCCACCGCACCTGCTCTTCAAGTGGCACCTTTGGGTCAAAACCCAAAACCTTATTTGGGCCCAAATCCCCAATGTCAGACCTGCAAGTTCCACCATCCTGCCAACTTACCATGCCAATTGTGTTCAAGCTGCGGACGATATGGACACGTGGTCACTACTTGTCGTACCCGTCCTCCCGTCCATCAAGCTGCTCCAGCCAACCGTCCAAACTATCCGGCACCTCTCAATGGTCGGGCATGTTACGAATGTGGAGACCCAAACCATTTCCGTGACCGATGCCCAAAACTTCATCATCAAGGTGGTCCCCAAGGAGGAGCGTTTAATATAAACGCTAATGAGGCACAAGCAAACAACGACGTGATAAACGGTACGTTTCTCGTAAACAATCATTATGCATCCATTTTATTTGATACCAGTACCGATAGGAGTTTTGTGTCTCTTACCTTTGAATCTTGACTTGCTAAACAAAGAACGAAACTTGACAATTCTTATTCCGTGGAGATAGCAAACGGAAAATCTATTACTATAAATTCTGTTATCCGCGACTGCAATCTCGAGCTTAATAATCATGAATTCTCTGTTGATCTCCTTCCAATGCAATTGGGAAGCTTTGATATTATAATTGGCATGGACTGGTTATCCAAGCACCATGCCGAGGTTATTTGCTACGAAAAGTGCATTCGTATACCTCTCCCTTCGGGCGACACGTTAGTTATTTTTGATGAAAAACCGTGTCGTGGTCTTCAACTCATGTCTTGCACATTGGCACAAAAGTACTTGCGAAAAAAGTATGTTGCCTTCTTGGCCCACGTAGTTGACATGAAAGACAAGGGTAAGAAATTGCAAGATATTCCGATCATTCGAGACTTTCCCGAGGTATTCCCCGAGGATTTACCCGGTCTTCCTCCCCCAGACAAGTAGAGTTTCGTATTGACCTTGTGCCAGGAGCAACTCCCGTGGAAAAAGCTCCTTATCGTCTTGCACCTTCCGAGATGCAAGAGCTCGCAAGTGATTATCGTGAACTCAACAAGCTTACAATCAAGAACCGTTATCCTTTACCCCGTATCGATGACCTTTTCGATCAACTTCAAGGTTCAACATGTTTCTCCAAGATTGACCTCCTTTCCGGATACCATCAACTTCGTGTTCTCGATGAAGACATTCCGAAGACTGCCTTTCGGACTAGATATGGTCACTACGAGTTCATGGTCATGCCTTTTGGTTTGACTAATGCACCTGCGGTTTTCATGGGCCTCATGAACCGCGTATGCAAACCTTATTTGGACAAGTTCGTGATCGTTTTCATTGATGACATTCTCATTTATTCTAAAACGAAAGCGAAACATGAACAACATCTTCGTTTGATTTTGGAGCTCTTGAAGAAAGAACGTCTATACGCCAAGTTCTCCAAATGTGAATTCTGGCTAAAAGAAGTTCAATTTTTGGGACATATAGTCAACGAAAAGGGGATTCATGTGGACCCGGCAAAGATCGAGGCGGTAAAGAATTGGAGTACTCCTAAGACTCTGTCACACCCCCAATTTCAACTAACGGAGTATTACCGTTTGGGAAGTGACACACGAGGATCTCAGTCATTAGTTACATCAAACGACACTATATGGGACTTGAAATGTCAAAACATAAAAGTTCAGAGTTAATGCGGAAGCGTAAACGTTAATATGAAATCAAAAGTAATTACACGCAATCGGCGTCAATCATAGTAAATAAGTAAACTGTTTCAAATGTTTGAAATGGATAATATGACAGTAGGACTCCATGCATGTCCTAAGTGTGCAACCAGTGCCTTAGCGACCTGAGAAACATGTAAGAAAAAGTGTCAACACGAGGTTGGTGAGTTCACAGGTTTCAAGTTTACAATAAGAGTGTGTTTGCCAGATTATGTACATTTAATATGCATATCTATAGGTAGCTAACCTAGGTTCATGTTTTACTAAAGCGCTCGCAACCGAAGCTGACTGTGTTTGTATGCCTCCTGCCAGGTCTATCAACTCTGGCACATGTGAGTAGGCTAACATTTCACTCGTTTGATATCCAATCGAGTTAGCGCGACTAACGCGGGTGGGGCTTGTCAAACCCAGTAGTACTACTAAACATTACCTTGCTAAGATCCATATTAACGGTTCGAAATAAGATGAGGACTTTCTGTGATAGCATGATACGCTTAGTCTCAACAGTGATATCATATAAAGTACCATAATCAAATTGTTGCGTCATGTTTTCTCCCCTGGCGGGAAAAATAATATTTGTTTGTGTACATGTTTCTCCCCCACGGGGAAAACAAGTAAAAGTATGATAATTGGTGTTTCATGTTTGTTTCTTCCTCAACAGGAAAACAAGTAAAATACGTTTGTGTGTAAGCATGTTTCTCCCCCAATAGTAAAACAGGTAAAAAGGGGCCGTGAAACTCACCTGCTTGGCGTTGAAGGTAGTATCACAGAAATGGTAAGTTGGAACCACGTGTGTAAGTCTCAAAAGACTTACGAATGCCCTAAAATTATAAACACATAAATTAGGGATGAAAGAAAAATGGGAAATGTGACTGTGACACGGAAGGAACGTCCTAAAGAGCCGCTCTAATAAACGAGAGGGGACGAACGTGTCCACGGGTTTAGGAATTACTTTACGCGATGAACGACATAAATAGTAATATATATATACGAGTGGATAATATAATTAGTTATATTATTTTTTAGTCTCGATTTATTCACGGCGTTATAAAATGATTTGAAATAATATAAATATATATTGTTTAATAATGCGGGTCACAATTTGAGAATAATATAAACATATTATTTTACACGAATTTACGGCTTAAGAATAATATAAATATATTATTTTTACTTATTAATAATAACAATGTATAAATTATAAAAGTGGGTATAATTTATAAAAACAAACTAATATTTCAAACCCGAGCCTACGGGTTGTTTTCCGGGTTAAAACCCATTTATATAATAATACAATATTAAAAAGGTTTGATTTTTATTAATTTAATAATCTAGAAAAATGTTTTAAAAATGGATGTGGGAGCCCGGTCTCGAACCCGAGTCTCTCCCACATACGTACACAGCCTTAACCATCTCCGCCCGCTAGGGTATCGCGAAGGATACCGGGTTGGAATGGTTTTAACATCAGGCTCTATGTGGTTTTTCCTCCCTTAAAGACCCGCGATCGAAACCGGTCGATATCCCTCGATTTGGATGATGGTTTGAGTGAAACAGAAACAAGTTTTGATGCTCAGAGGATTACGAACCTTGGCATACTCTTAATTTCAAAAACAAACGGGTTTTGGATGTCCAAATCTTGAAAATAGATCGAATACGTAAAGAGGAAAACTTTGAATCGATCAGATAGATTTTGATAATGAAATTGATTAAAACCATAGGGCTTTTGATAATCGGGACATTTCGAAACTGATTACGTAGATTAATTTCATTTCTTTTCAGTCTAAGATCGAAAACCCCAAATCAGAACGCATATGAACCCTAATTACGGGTTCATGATCAATTCGATAGTGGAAGCCCGTTGTTTCATAGGGCTTTCACTCTACAGACGATTGCGAATCTAATGGAGTAGGTTAATTTGATTTAAAAACGGTTTATAATTGAATTCGACAGATAGAGTTCACATGAACCCTAATTACGGGTTACAGAGATTCTTATATTAAAACTTGAAATTGGCAAAGGGCTTTCAATAAAAACAGTGTTGCGAATCTTTCTGCATAGGTTAATTTCATTTTCATTGGGTCTAGATTAGGGCTCGACTAAATCAGTCAGATGATGAACCCTAGGATTAAGAACTCGATCGAATTGATGATGTAAGCCCGAATTAACATGGGGCTTACCTTTACGGAAAGAAAACGAAGCAATTGGGTCAAGAATTTACCAGAATGCGTGTCGGATTGATGGAGTTCGAGTAGATGCAGGTGTCGGCTGCACAGATTGCTTTCCGGCGAGTTCTACTGTTTCTCCGATCAATGCAGGTTGCGTAAGCACTTCAGGAGGATTCGACGAGTGAGAGGGATGCTTCAATTCGCGGGAGTAACACCAGATTATGATGAATTTGATGGGATTAGGTTGATGGTCGACGGTTACATAACGAATAGCCACATTTTGATTAATTCGCATGTAATGCAGGTGATTAAGGCTCAATTATGATCGATTAAGGCATTTAGATGTTAATCAATTATAGAATTTGATTCAATTCAGTTAACATTCGCGAATTGGAAATCAAAAGTCCCAATGTTGACTTCTAAAAGTCAACAGAACATATTTTTGACAATTTTGACTTTGAGGAGTCAATAATTCATGCATTGGGACTTGGCAGGACTAGTCCCTGCATTTCTGAGTTGGATTTATGACAGAAATAGTCCTTGGGGTTAGATTTGACTAACGGGGTTAAGTTTTTAATAAGGAACTTAACGGAATAGTTAACCGGGGTTAACCTAAAAAGTCGGATTGTCACATCATTCCCTAGTTGAAAGAATTTTCGTCCCGAAAATTAAAAATAAAAAAAAAATTTCTGAGGTTTCATATCATTCCCTAGTTGAAAGAATTTTCGTCCCGAAAATTAAATAGTACCTTAAGAGGTTGACGCGGAGTGCTTGAACAGATTAGAATATTTGTGCATCATATGATCTTCGCGCTCCCAAGTGAATTCCGGTCCGCGTTTCGAGTTCCAACGGACTCTAACAATAGGGATTTTACTGTGCTTTAACGATTTGACTTCTCTATCCATGATTTCCACGGGTTCTTCGATGAAACGCAGTTGTTCGTCAATGTGTAGTTCCTCAAGAGTAACCGCGAGAGATTCGTCAGCTAGACATTTCTTCAAATTTGAGATGTGAATAAACGTTGTGTACACCACTAAGTCTTTCAGGTAGGTCCAGTTGATACGCGACTGGTCCGATTCTCTTTAATATTTTGAAAGGTCCAACATAACGAGGATTCAGTTTACCTCGTTTTCCGAAACGAATGACACCTTTCCAAGGTGAGACTTTGAGCAAAACCATGTCACCTAATTGAAATTCCAAAGGTTTACGGCGTTTGTCGGCGTAGCTCTTTTGACGATCCCGAGCTGCCGCCATACGGTTTCTAATTTGAATGATCTTTTCGGAAGTTTCAAATACAAGTTCAGGACCTGTGAGTTGGCTATCCCCAACCTCGGTCCAACAAATGGTAGAACGGCATTTCCGTCCATAAAGTGCTTCAAATGGAGCTGCCTTGATGCTAGTGTGATAGCTGTTGTTGTAGGAGAACTCCACTAAAGGCAAGTGAGTTTCCCAACTGTTACCGAAATCTGTCATACAAGCTCGTAGCATGTCCTCCAGAGTTTGGATAGTACGTTATGTTAGACCATCGGTTTGAGGATGGTAAGCTGTGCTCATATCTAGATGCGTGCCTAAGGCCTTATGTAACGACTGCCAGAAACGAGAAGTGAATCGTGCATCACGATCCGAAATGATAGATATTGGCACTCCGTGCCGAGAGACTACTTCTTTCAAGTATATTCGAGTGAGTTTATCCATTTTGTCTGTTTCTTTGATTGCCAGGAAGTGAGCAGATTTTGTTAGGCGATCCACAATTACCCATATAGTGTCACATCCGGTAGGGGTTCGGGATAATTTGGTAATGAAGTCCATGGATATTTGTTCCCATTTCCACATGGAAATTTCAGGTTGTTGTAGGAGACCAGACGGTTTTTGGTATTCAACTTTGACCTTCGCGCAGGTCAGACACTTACTAACATAAGTGGCTATATCGGCCTTCATTTTTGGCCACCAATATAGTATTTTTAGATCATGGTACATTTTATCGGAACCTGGATGAATGGAGTAATGAGATTTATGAGCTTCATCCATGATTAGTTCCCTTAAATTTCCGAACACCGGAACCCATACTCGTTCGGCGAAGTAGCGAATGCCGTCAGATTTGATCTCGAGTTGTGCTTCCATACCGCGTGTACCTTCTAGCGGTAGGTTTTCCTCTTTCAGAGCTTCAAGTTGAGCACTATGGATTTTGTCAGGTAATCCGGGGTGAATAGTAAGCTGTAATGCTCGAACTCGTTTGGGTTTGGTTCCCTTTTGACTTAGGGCATCAGCTATAACATTAGCCTTACCCGGGTGATATCGAATTGCGCAGTCGTAATCATTCAAGAGCTCGACCCAACGACGCTGTCTCATGTTTAGCTCTTTCTGCTCGAAGATATGCTGAAGACTCTTATGATCGGTGTAGATGGTGCACTTGGTACCGTACAAGTAGTGTCTCCATATCTTAAGTGCGAAAACTACGGCTCCCAACTCTAGATCATGAGTGGTGTAGTTTTTCTCGTGAATCTTTAGCTGACGCGATGCATATGCGATCACCTTTTCTCGTTGCATTAACACACAACCCAGACCCTGAATAGATGCGTCACAATACCCCACAAAATCATCCGTTCCCTCCGGAAGAGCTAGAATAGGTGCACTACAAAGTTTCTGCTTAAGATGTTGAAATGCTGACTCCTGGTTATTGCCCCAGTTATAGGCTTTACCTTTTTGAGTTAAGGCAGTGAGAGGTTGTGCAATCCTTGAAAATCCTTCGATAAAGCGACGGTAATATCCAGCCAATCCCAGAAATTTTCGCACCTCATTCGGAGTCGTCGGTGCTGCCCAATTCTTGATGGCTTCTATTTTGGACGGGTCGACATGTATTCCTTTTTCATTTACCACATTACCTAGAAACTGAACCTCTTGAATCCAAAATTCACATTTGGAAAACTTAGCATAAGGTTGCTCTTGCTTAAGTAGTTCCAAAATTAGACGCAGATGTTCCTCATGTTCTTCCTCGTTCTTGGAATAAATAAGGATGTCATCGATGAAAACGATAACAATTGGTCAAGGTAAGGCTTACACACACGGTTCATGAGGTCCATGAATACCGCAGGTGCGTTGGTTAAACCGAAAGGCATCACCATAAATTCATAGTGGCCGTACCTTGTCCTGAAAGCAGTCTTAGAGATATCCTCATCTCGGACTCTCAATTGATGGTAACCAGATCTAAGATCTATCTTGGAATAGAAGCTTGATCCTTGGAGTTGATCAAATATACCATCTATGCGGGGTAGAGGATAACGATTATGGGTCGTTACTTTGTTCAGCTCACGATAGTCGATGCACATGCGGAAAGTCTCATCCTTCTTTGTTGACAAATAGGACTGGAGCTCCCCATGGCGATGAGCTAGGTCGGATGAAATCTTTATCCAACAAATCTTGCAGTTGTATGGATAGTTTTAGAAATTCACTAGGTGCAAGTCTACAGGGTGCCCGAGCAATAGGCGTTGCTCCGGGTGCTAGATCAATTTGGAATTCGACTTGACGATGCGGTGGAAGACCAGGCAGATCTTCGGGAAATAATTCCGGATAATCACGAACGATCGGTATGTCATCAATCTTCTTCTCCTCATATGGCTGCTCGGCGACGAGAGCCAGAATGTCAGTATGACCTTTAAGTAGACATTTTTGCGCTTTCATGAAGGATATGATGCTTATGACTGCACCACTCCTTTTGCCTTAGACAAAAAGGATTTCCCCTCTAAGGAGAGGAAGGCAAATATTTTTGTCACAACAGTTGGCCTCAGGTCGATTCTTGGATAACCAATTCATACCGACAATAAGGTCGAAACTGCCAAGTGTAACTGGCAGAAGGTCAATGTCAAGTTTATGACTAACCAATACTAGTTTACATCTGTAAGAATGCGAGTTGTTTCGATTTTCTGAGTAACAGCCCAAGCAAACCGTACTAAGATATTGTCCACTTTGCCCCCGATGGGTTGCCCATCCAGGAACTCGCGGTTTTGTTTTTACCCGACGAGTTGCTCACCTAGGCAAAACGCGTCTCAATAGAGAAGGTATCCACCTCTTAATAAGGAACGTATTGTTCTCCCCCTCAACCGATGCGGGATATTACAGTCTGCTATCTCAATAGTATACTTGACTTTCAATAGAGTTAGAGCACTACACACTAATATGGAATTTGTGAAATCGTGTTGAGACTTCTAGTGAGACCCGAGCTTATAAAGCAAGTGTCAGTCAACGCATAGGCTAAGGAAAGAGGTTCACATGTAGGAAAGAAAAGTATAATGAGATATAGATTCCAGTAGCATAAGAGATAGGATGTATGTTTGAGTAATTGCGTTCAACAGATGGTTGGTTAGGTTAAATCTTCGTTTCCTAATGTCATTGGATCAACGGGATCATTTCGTGAAGAAAGAAATCCGTTTACAGGATTGAATATGCTGGAGTAAAATTCAAAGTTAGACTAAGGATTAGTCACAGGATGAGGTAACAAGTTCAAGTGGGATCTATTGTAGGAGTGTAAGGAATAACGCGTTAGTATAGAAAGAATTCCTCAAATTCTGTGTACATAGTTGGAGTCGGTGATTTTACTCTGAGGTTCTACTAGGGTTTCACTCTAGGTGGTTCTATCGATTAAGTTTGAATGAGAGTCGTAAGATCACTAAGACTCTTACATGAGTGAGAATAACATTGATGGATTTCATTAATGATAGTTCTATGTGTCCATAGACATCTTCAACCTGATAGTCGCGTCTATCAACTGTTGAACGAGTTTAACGATACCAACTAGTCGTTGAGTAGGTTACAAGAACTTCTACTGACAGTGGAAGTTTAAGTTTGTAGATCACTGATTAGGACCATTTATCCACACACTAGGTTTCACCAGGACTTACATGCACTTCAAATTATTATTACGTGTGCACCCGTAATGATAATTTGCTTTGCATGCTCACCCTTGTTCTCCCTATCCTGTGTCATAATATCCTTTAGGTTATATTGTTGAGTATAGAGTGTTGTCAGATATGATTAGTCATTGAAAGGAGTAGTCATCAACCATAAGTTGATCGACTAGGACTCATATCAGGATGAGTAGTCAAGGATGGTTTGATATGAGTATTCACTCGAGTGAAACACAATACAGGAGTCCAATCCAGCGGATTGTAAATGAGAACATGTAACAAACATGTACATGAAGTGCGACTTCGAGAAATGAAAATAATTCATGAATACAAGTTATAGGAAGCAGCATAGTAGCCGTCCTTTCAACTGAGTAAGGATGGGGTTTGAATATGCGTTCTCAACTTTGTGGTCAATCATTTCTCAACAGAATATTGACCAAAGAAGCGAGCCCATGGCTCGGGAAAGTGATGACATCTATGTGTCAATAGATTCTGCAATAATGCGTGTAACAGTCTGCCTTCATTCGGCGTATTGTTGCTAGTGGGTACAGTAGGGACTTGCCTCCGACGATCCCAATTCCCAAGGAGATACGCGTTAGTGCTGAGTGTCATCCATAACATGGACCTGAGAAAGCCCACCATACCCAACAGGTGATGGTGATCTATGACATCATCTCCTACCCGGAATAGATGGCTTATTTTCCCCATCAACCTTGAATAAATACACATACATTGGCACGCGACATGATGAATCCCGCATTTTCTGCTTACATTATTCCCACTATAGCTCATATATATCCACTTTATCTAAAATATCATAAATTATTGTCTTTTCTTATGGTGTTAGAATGCCTCCTCGACGTGCAAACTCTAGCACTTCCAACCCGGATCTTGCTACTCTTCTTGCCCAACTGGTGGGACAAATGACCCAAGCCAATATCAACAGTGACGGGTCTCACAACATCCAAGGAAATGGTGGTACCAACCCGCCTCAATGCACGTTTAAGCACTTTAACTAGTGCAACCCTACAAAATTTTATGGGACTGAAGGTGCTACCGGCCTACTACAATGGTTTGAAAGCATGGAAAGCACGTTCTTAAACAGTGACTGTCCCGATAATCTTCGGGTTCGCTATGCCACAAGTATACTTCAAAAGAGAGCCCTCACCTGGTGGAACGGTGAGAAACGCACTCGTGGTGTTGAGGTTGATACATCTTTATCATGGGATGATCTGAAGAAAGCCATGACTGATGAATTCTGTCCTCGAAATGAAATGAGGAAGCTCGAGACTGAGTTTTGGGATCTTGCCCAAGATAGCGGGGATAATCTGGCTTACACCACCCGATTTCAAGAGCTGAACCTATTGGTACCTAATATGATCACTCCCCTTGCTCGGGAAATTGAAAAATACATAGGCGAGCTGCCTATGCAAATTCAGGATGCTGTGTTAGGAAGCAATCCTCCCACACTTGAAGCTGCTATCCGTCTATTCGCTACGCTATCCGACAACCACGTCAAAGCCGGAACCTTAACAAGAAAGGGCTCCAAGAAGGTTGTTTCTACTCTTGCGGCCGTCAAAGATATAAAACCCGAGTCTTCTAACCGCAACAAGAAACGAAAGGGTCGAAACTTCGCAGCTGTAACTCCCACCGCACCTGCTCTTCAAGTGGCACCTTTGGGTCAAAACCCAAAACCTTATTTGGGCCCAAATCCCCAATGTCAGACCTGCAAGTTCCACCATCCTGCCAACTTACCATGCCAATTGTGTTCAAGCTGCGGACGATATGGACACGTGGTCACTACTTGTCGTACCCGTCCTCCCGTCCATCAAGCTGCTCCAGCCAACCGTCCAAACTATCCGGCACCTCTCAATGGTCGGGCATGTTACGAATGTGGAGACCCAAACCATTTCCGTGACCGATGCCCAAAACTTCATCATCAAGGTGGTCCCCAAGGAGGAGCGTTTAATATAAACGCTAATGAGGCACAAGCAAACAACGACGTGATAAACGGTACGTTTCTCGTAAACAATCATTATGCATCCATTTTATTTGATACCAGTACCGATAGGAGTTTTGTGTCTCTTACCTTTGAATCTTGACTTGCTAAACAAAGAACGAAAGTTGACAATTCTTATTCCGTGGAGATAGCAAACGGAAAATCTATTACTATAAATTCTGTTATCCGCGACTGCAATCTCGAGCTTAATAATCATGAATTCTCTGTTGATCTCCTTCCAATGCAATTGGGAAGCTTTGATATTATAATTGGCATGGACTGGTTATCCAAGCACCATGCCGAGGTTATTTGCTACGAAAAGTGCATTCGTATACCTCTCCCTTCGGGCGACACGTTAGTTATTTTTGATGAAAAACCGTGTCGTGGTCTTCAACTCATGTCTTGCACATTGGCACAAAAGTACTTGCGAAAAAAGTATGTTGCCTTCTTGGCCCACGTAGTTGACATGAAAGACAAGGGTAAGAAATTGCAAGATATTCCGATCATTCGAGACTTTCCCGAGGTATTCCCCGAGGATTTACCCGGTCTTCCTCCCCCAGACAAGTAGAGTTTCGTATTGACCTTGTGCCAGGAGCAACTCCCGTGGAAAAAGCTCCTTATCGTCTTGCACCTTCCGAGATGCAAGAGCTCGCAAGTGATTATCGTGAACTCAACAAGCTTACAATCAAGAACCGTTATCCTTTACCCCGTATCGATGACCTTTTCGATCAACTTCAAGGTTCAACATGTTTCTCCAAGATTGACCTCCTTTCCGGATACCATCAACTTCGTGTTCTCGATGAAGACATTCCGAAGACTGCCTTTCGGACTAGATATGGTCACTACGAGTTCATGGTCATGCCTTTTGGTTTGACTAATGCACCTGCGGTTTTCATGGGCCTCATGAACCGCGTATGCAAACCTTATTTGGACAAGTTCGTGATCGTTTTCATTGATGACATTCTCATTTATTCTAAAACGAAAGCGAAACATGAACAACATCTTCGTTTGATTTTGGAGCTCTTGAAGAAAGAACGTCTATACGCCAAGTTTTCCAAATGTGAATTCTGGCTAAAAGAAGTTCAATTTTTGGGACATATAGTCAACGAAAAGGGGATTCATGTGGACCCGGCAAAGATCGAGGCGGTAAAGAATTGGAGTACTCCTAAGACTCTGTCACACCCCCAATTTCAACTAACGGAGTATTACCGTTTGGGAAGTGACACACGAGGATCTCAGTCATTAGTTACATCAAACGACACTATATGGGACTTGAAATGTCAAAACATAAAAGTTCAGAGTTAATGCGGAAGCGTAAACGTTAATATGAAATCAAAAGTAATTACACGCAATCGGCGTCAATCATAGTAAATAAGTAAACTGTTTCAAATGTTTGAAATGGATAATATGACAGTAGGACTCCATGCATGTCCTAAGTGTGCAACCAGTGCCTTAGCGACCTGAGAAACATGTAAGAAAAAGTGTCAACACGAGGTTGGTGAGTTCACAGGTTTCAAGTTTACAATAAGAGTGTGTTTGCCAGATTATGTACATTTAATATGCATATCTATAGGTAGCTAACCTAGGTTCATGTTTTACTAAAGCGCTCGCAACCGAAGCTGACTGTGTTTGTATGCCTCCTGCCAGGTCTATCAACTCTGGCACATGTGAGTAGGCTAACATTTCACTCGTTTGATATCCAATCGAGTTAGCGCGACTAACGCGGGTGGGGCTTGTCAAACCCAGTAGTACTACTAAACATTACCTTGCTAAGATCCATATTAACGGTTCGAAATAAGATGAGGACTTTCTGTGATAGCATGATACGCTTAGTCTCAACAGTGATATCATATAAAGTACCATAATCAAATTGTTGCGTCATGTTTTCTCCCCTGGCGGGAAAAATAATATTTGTTTGTGTACATGTTTCTCCCCCACGGGGAAAACAAGTAAAAGTATGATAATTGGTGTTTCATGTTTGTTTCTTCCTCAACAGGAAAACAAGTAAAATACGTTTGTGTGTAAGCATGTTTCTCCCCCAATAGTAAAACAGGTAAAAAGGGGCCGTGAAACTCACCTGCTTGGCGTTGAAGGTAGTATCACAGAAATGGTAAGTTGGAACCACGTGTGTAAGTCTCAAAAGACTTACGAATGCCCTAAAATTATAAACACATAAATTAGGGATGAAAGAAAAATGGGAAATGTGACTGTGACACGGAAGGAACGTCCTAAAGAACCGCTCTAATAAACGAGAGGGGACGAACGTGTCCACGGGTTTAGGAATTACTTTACGCGATGAACGACATAAATAGTAATATATATATACGAGTGGATAATATAATTAGTTATATTATTTTTTAGTCTCGATTTATTCACGGCGTTATAAAATGATTTGAAATAATATAAATATATATTGTTTAATAATGCGGGTCACAATTTGAGAATAATATAAACATATTATTTTACACGAATTTACGGCTTAAGAATAATATAAATATATTATTTTTACTTATTAATAATAACAATGTATAAATTATAAAAGTGGGTATAATTTATAAAAACAAACTAATATTTCAAACCCGAGCCTACGGGTTGTTTTCCGGGTTAAAACCCATTTATATAATAATACAGTATTAAAAAGGTTTGATTTTTATTAATTTAATAATCCAGAAAAATGTTTTAAAAATGGATGTGGGAGCCCGGTCTCGAACCCGGGTCTCTCCCACATACGTACACAGCCTTAACCATCTCCGCCCGCTAGGGTATCGCGAAGGATACCGGGTTGGAATGGTTTTAACATCAGGCTCTATGTGGTTTTTCCTCCCTTAAAGACCCGCGATCGAAACCGGTCGATATCCCTCGATTTGGATGATGGTTTGAGTGAAACAGAAACAAGTTTTGATGCTCAGAGGATTACGAACCTTGGCATACTCTTAATTTCGAAAACAAACGGGTTTTGGATGTCCAAATCTTGAAAACAGATCGAATACGTAAAGAGGAAAACTTTGAATCGATCAGATAGATTTTGATAATGAAATTGATTAAAACCATAGGGCTTTTGATAATCGGGACATTTCGAAACTGATTACGTAGATTAATTTCATTTCTTTTCAGTCTAAGATCGAAAACCCCAAATCAGAACGCATATGAACCCTAATTACGGGTTCATGATCAATTCGATAGTGGAAGCCCGTTGTTTCATAGGGCTTTCACTCTACAGACGATTGCGAATCTAATGGAGTAGGTTAATTTGATTTAAAAACGGTTTATAATTGAATTCGACAGATAGAGTTCACATGAACCCTAATTACGGGTTACAGAGATTCTTATATTAAAACTTGAAATTGGCAAAGGGCTTTCAATAAAAATAGTGTTGCGAATCTTTCTGCATAGGTTAATTTCATTTTCATTGGGTCTAGATTAGGGCTCGACTAAATCAGTCAGATGATGAACCCTAGGATTAACAACTCGATCGAATTGATGATGTAAGCCCGAATTAACATGGGGCTTACCTTTACGGAAAGAAAACGAAGCAATTGGGTCAAGAATTTACCAGAATGCGTGTCGGATTGATGGAGTTCGAGTAGATGCAGGTGTCGGCTGCACAGATTGCTTTCCGGCGAGTTCTACTGTTTCTCCGATCAATGCAGGTTGCGTAAGCACTTCAGGAGGATTCGACGAGTGAGATGGATGCTTCAATTCGCGGGAGTAACACCAGATTATGATGAATTTGATGGGATTAGGTTGATGGTCGACGGTTACATAACGAATAGCCACATTTTGATTAATTCGCATGTAATGCAGGTGATTAAGGCTCAATTATGATCGATTAAGGCATTTAGATGTTAATCAATTATAGAATTTGATTCAATTCAGTTAACATTCGCGAATTGGAAATCAAAAGTCCCAATGTTGACTTCTAAAAGTCAACAGAACTTATTTTTGACAATTTTGACTTTGAGGAGTCAATAATTCATGTATTGGGACTTGGCAGGACTAGTCCCTGCATTTCTGAGTTGGATTTATGACAGAAATAGTCCTTGGGGTTAGATTTGACTAACGGGGTTAAGTTTTTAATAAGGAACTTAACGGAATAGTTAACCGGGGTTAACCTAAAAAGTCGGATTGTCACAGACTCCTACCGAGATTCGTTCCTTCCTTGGAGTAGCGGGTTACTATCGTCGCTTCATCTCAAATTTCTCCAAAATTGCGGTCCCGCTCACTGCATTGACTCACAAAGGTAAACCTTACGAGTGGGGACCCAAACAAGAGGAAGCTTTTCAAACTCTCAAGAACAAACTCTGCAATGCTCCTGTTCTAACTCTTCCTAGTGGTAATGACGACTTTGTCGTTTATTGCGATGCATCCAACCAAGGTCTTGGTTGTGTTCTTATGTAGCGTGGCCAAGTAATTGCATACGCATCACGTCAGCTCAAAATCCACGAGAAGAACTATACGACCCATGATCTCGAGCTTGGTGCTGTCTTTTTCGCCTTGAAAATTTGGAGACACTATCTTTATGGCACCAAATGTGTGGTTTTCACCGACCACAAAAGTCTCCAACATATTTTCAATCAAAAAGAGCTTAATATGAGGCAACGACGATGGGTCGAACTTCTTAACGACTACGACTGCGAGATTCTCTACCACCCCAGCAAAGCAAATGTTGTAGCCGACGTCTTGAGTCGTAAGGAACGTATCATGCTTCATAGTGTTCGTATTCATAACGATATCCAAGCCTGCATCCTCCAAGCACGACACACCTCCGTTACCGAGGGAAACATGTACCACGAGATGGCATGTGGTGTGGAACTCTTGCTAGAAACTAAAGCCAACGACCTGTTGTATTATTTGGATCGTATCTGGTTCCCGATCGCGACGACCTTCGTATATTCTTGATGAACGAGTCCCACAAAACTCGATATTCGGTACATCCCGGAGCTGATAAGATGTACATGGGTCTTCGTCAGCAATATTGGTGGCCCGGCATGAAAAAGGATATTGCCCTCTTTGTGGCAAAATGCTTAACTTGTTCTAAAGTAAAGGCCGAACACCAGAAGCCTTCCGGACTCCTCGAACAACCTGAAATTCCCATGTGGAAGTGGGAGAACCTTGCTATGGACTTCATCACCAAACTCCCAAACACTTCTAGTGGACACGATAGTATCTGGGTTATTATCGATCGACTCACAAAGACTGCTCATTTCTTGCATATTCGTGAGGACTATCGAGTCGAGAAATTGGCTCGGATCTACATTGATGAGATCGTAAGTCGTCACGGAATCCCATTGAACATCATCTCCGATCGTGATTCGCGTTTTACTTCCCGATTTTGGCAATCATTACAATCTGCGCTTGGTACTCGTTTGGATTTAAGCACGGCTTACCATCCCCAAACCGATGGAAAAACCGAGCGAACAATCCAAACTCTCGAGGATATGCTTAGAGCTTGTGTCATTGACTTTGGCGGCAATTGGAATTCTCACCTACCACTGATCGAATTTTCCTACAACAACAGCTACCACACAAGTATTAACATGGCACCGTTTGAAGCTCTTTATGGACGAAAATGTCGTTCACCGATTTGTTGGAACGAAATTGGTGAAGCACAAATCACCGGTCCCGAGTTTATCCAAGAGACCACCGATAATATCTCTCTTATTCGTGACAACATTCGAATAGCAAGGAGTCGGCAAAAGAGCTATGCCGATAAACGACGAAAACCCTTGGAATTTCAAGTTGGGGATATGGTTCTTCTAAAGGTATCACCTTTGAAAGGCGTAGTCCGATTTGGAAAGAAAGGAAAACTTGCACCTCGATATGTGGGTCCATTCAAGATACTCGAAAGGGTAGGAAAAGTGGCCTACAAACTCGATCTTCCTTCAAAGCTCAACAACGTTCATCCGACTTTTCACGTATCTAATTTGAAAAAGTGCCTAGCCGACGAGAATCTCCACATCCCTCTTGATGAAGTGCGTAATGACGAGAAAATGCACTTTGTTGAGGAACCCGTGGAAATCATGGACCGTGAAGTCAAGAAACTCAAGCGTAGTCGCATCCCCATTGTCAAGGTCCGTTGGGAGTCTAAACGTGGACCCGAGTTCACTTGGGAACGTGAAGACCAAATGAAATCCAAATATCCGCATCTCTTTTCATAGCCTTCATTAGTTGAATTTCGGGGCGAAATTTCTTTAACATGGGGAGACTGTGACATTTCAGGTTTTTATTCACGCTTTATATTATGTATCATGTAATCATTTTCTATTAAATGAAATGCGAGTGTTTTTATTTAATTTTGTACAAAATATATATATATATTTTTTAATTTATGGATTTAAAATAATTAAAATTTTATAAGTTTTAAACTTATATAAAATTTTATATAAAAATCTAAAGTAAAAGGTTCATATATAATAAGATAACCCATTTAAATAAAATAATTAACTTTTATAAAAATATTTATAATAATAATAATATAAGTTTATAAAAAAATAATTGAAATTAAAAAGAAATCTAATTAATTATTTTTATAAAAGTTAAGGGGCTGTTCTGAAAATTATGAAACTAAAAGGTTTTAAGACAAAAATCAGTTAAGGGGCTAATCCTGGACAAATCAAACCACAGGGACCAAATTGTAAAAAATCTCAGGGACTATTTTAAATCAAAATCAAACTCCAGGGACCAAAGTTGACAAATCCCAATTCACGTTTCCGGTCGTCTCCCCCATTGACCGGCGGTCCAAGCTAATTTTCGGCGACCCACTCGACACGCCACCTCGACAGCCGAAATTGGTCTCCCTGACCTCGTCGTCCCCACGCGAACAAAAGCCCTCGACCAATTTGTCTCCCCATCATACAGAACGTTTGATCGTGTTTGTGGCCGAAAGTCCACGCCGTGAATTCGGCCTCGTCAGTAGACCTCCACGCTCGCAAGACGGCTCGATAGCTTCGTCTTGCCCAGAAGAATGTCCAGACACACTCAATTGCATGTCTCATTATCGGGATCGAGCTCGGCTATAAATAGCCATTACCGGACCTGCACGAGCACGCCATCCCTCCTCCACCCACTCTCACTCCAAATTGAGACTACCATTGCGTTCGTCGCCTCTGTGTGAAGCTGTGACCAGATTTTTAGAGCCCAATTCATCCCGAAGCATAGTTTCCCGATCTTGGTATTTTCGGACTCTCGGCCCTGTCTTCCAGACCCTTTACGACCAAGTAAGAGTCTCAAATTCGTTCCTTTACCTTCTGTTATCATCTGGCCATATGTTCCAATCGACATTGCAGCCTCAGACCTTGGGTTACCGGGCAAACCAATGTTCTCGGACACTGGTTTGCCGGTTTCCGAGAACCAGCGACCAGTTTTGCTTGTGTGGTTATCAATTAAACGCCACATACATAACCAGCGATGGGCGATAGCCCGGCTGGTTATGCGTGTGTGTGATTATGTCCGAGGTCGCGGGTTCGATTCCGGTTGGCCCTCGGCCCAATTTTTTTTTGTTTTATAAAACTTTTATTTTATTTATTTATTTTATCTCATTTTAATAATTTCTCTATACAATAAAAACTATTACGAGTGGGTTGACTCGTTCGTCTATTTTGAAAACGATTAAACAAATTTTTTTATAATTAACCCATCCAATCTTTATAAAATAATAAACCCTACAATTTTTATAAACTTGTTAAAATAAATTTTAATATATAATAATGATAACATAATTAAACAAATAGAAACTTTTCTTTTTATTTATTATTATATATAAATACAATAAACATAATAACAAATTGTTTAAAATATAATATTTTAACATGATTAAAATATATATATTTTTGATGTTAAGTTTTACAAAATCATTATCATCTTTCTACCATATTTTATAAATGTTAAGAAATATTATTATAAACCTATACACATTTAAATACGAATACGCACATATAAAACATACAATAATACCTATTTATCCACATAGGGTTTCAACGTGCTTAGTTTTCAACATCCTTATCACCCGCACTCGTTGATTAAAACATCCGCTAGCCAGGTGAGTTACATAGCCCCTATTTTACATTTTTACATGCTTTGGGGTGACACATTATACATGCTACTCATCAAATTGTTTATACGTGTTATACATATGGATTATATGCTTGTTTATCGTGAATTATCTTGGGTGTACATTCAATTATTTTAAACACAAAGAAAACTAACAGTAATATTAATAGACCTATTGTGCCTGACCAGCCCACCCGGTTAGGGTGTTTATTACTGCATACTCGAATATAGCCGCGTGTTATATTCAAACATATCGGATATAGTGGATAACTATATTCAAACATACCGGGCCTAGCTGTTATGCTATGCTCAAGCGCGTCAATCAAGGTTTGAATTGTTCTTAGATAAACATGAAGGATACAACCATATATGCTATGTTTAACAAGATAAACAATGAGTTGCAAAACGTTTTTATCTACTATTTATCGGGTTCACAAAACCTATGTACTCACCAACTTTATAGTTGACACTTGATTTAAATAATGTTTCAGGTTTGGATATGTGATTGCTTGTTGAAGATTCTACCACTTAAGAACTTATGGACCTAGTTAACTAAATTAATGTTTTGGAATAGACTAGGTTATTTGAATTTGTATTGTACTTGAATATTTGTTGTCTTTAATTAAATTAATGAATTATGCAATATTTTAGCTATCATGTGCTTTTGAACAATCATTCCATTGTCCGCCTCGATGATTCCGCCATCGGTCGGGGTGTGACATCAGACCCACTACACCCTCCGTGCCATTGAAACTTCGAGGGTTGCAGGATAGGAAGGCCTTATAGGTGCACTTCCTGCTTGAAGCATTTGTAGGGTCACGAGTCACTATTTTAATAACGCTATTAATTTAGATAATGAATATGTGTTACAGGTGAGATTACTCTTCCTATTACCTCCAGAACCTCCGGATGTGCCGCTACCTCCTGCACCTCCTCCGCCGGTACCGCTTCCATTTCCTCCGTCACTATTTCGATTGGCTTCATACTTCTCCATGGCGGCAGCTACTCGTTGTGCTATGAGTTGTTCGACGTTTGTGGAAATCGTCTCGTTGTTGTTCTCACCAGTGGTGTCACGGGGCATCCTTCGATTTGGTGTCATGGCGTTCTTTCTAACATAACATTTAAAAAGAAACAACATTATATAATAATAATGATATAACATGACATAAGGATACAACAACATCAAACATAAACAACAATCATCACAACATAAACCATCACATACATAGTTAAAACATACATAGTACATTGTTTCAAAAGACAAGGATACAAAAGAGATAGGTTCATATGACCACATCAGTACCAAAGTTTCAAACTACATAATGTGCTACGGACACAACCCGCCCGTAATAGGTCTAGAAGTTGGAAAGCGTTCATGTCGGAACGGTAGCTGAGGTCACCATCTCCTCCACACGTGCCTCAGCTAGGATAGCCCGAAGCTTAGCATCAATCGCCCTCTGCTCGGTTGCCTCTACCTCCCGCTCAGCTGCGGCGGTCCTCTTCTCCATCTCTGCTAGCCTGTCCTCAAACCTCATCATCCACTCAGTCGCATGCTGAAGGGACTGGTCGACCAACACCTGATCCTCCATTATTCCAGCGACGTTCCCCTGTAGGGTTAGAAAGGTCATCAAGTCTATTCGGATGAACTCCACACTCTTCTTTAGATAGGGAATTTTCACCTCTTGCTTATTGCTGCGGGACACTAGTAAGGGGATGGTGCATTCCGCGCACCCCCCGGTGAGCGGCACGGGCTGTGAAATGCATGCTGCTCCGACAGGGTCGCAGGTCGTAGGGATGTCATCCTCTAACCTCCACATCTGGTTTGCTTGGTAAAGCCAATCCCAGTACGACACGTCGATCCTCTATCCTCGGGGCATAGTCTCATCAGTGGATTCAGCCATTTTCGTAGGTCGCTTCCTAACTATGGAGTTTAAGTGGGGTTAGTGTGTGACATGGTGAGACTACAATATCCATATGACACGATGAATGCTTATGCGATGAAAACGTTTTAGTGAGTCATTTAAATTATAGACTCGGTTCAATTTTAGACTCCTAATTCGCTATAATCAATGGCTCTGATACCAATCTGTCACACCCCACCAAGGCGGAAACGCGAGGCGTAACATTCACGGTTTCCAAAGCATATGATTACTGCAAACACATACATGTAGTTGGATACACAATCAAGTTTAAAGTATTTACATCACAAAATGTCAACTTGAGTTTATAGAAAGATTTCGCAAATATGACTCAAGACCATGAGTTATACGAGAGAAATCCTCCAAAAGCTGTATCCACATGCATGTATGTAACCAACATTGCTAACTTGAAGACCACGTTCAATTTCCTGAAAGCATACTTAAAAAGAGTCAACACGAGGTTGGTGAGTTCACAAGTTCTTTATCAAGAGTTCTTATAATTCCAACATTTTCAAACATTTAAACATGATCATTTTCCGATCAAACATTTTATACGTATAACCAATGAATTTGAACATTACCCTGACCAATTGACCACATTTGTAAGCTTGCAAGGAATACAAAATAATATGCAATGCACGAGACCGTAACCAAACCCCAATAATTTAATGCCCCTCCCTCGCCTTTCTGCGAGTAAGACAATATGCGGTCATTCGGCCATTTGGACCCCTGTTTAGTGTGACTAACCATGACCGGGGGCGTCACCCCCAATAGTACTATCCATAGAATCCCGAGCTAAGTCCATAGCTGATGGTTACTAAGTTTTTATTCCAGGGACTTTAAGCGCTATATTGTTCCCTCAATGCACACATACGGTCTGATCATTTGTTCATTCATTTACGTACGAAAATTCGTTACAAGTATGTTTCCACCCTAAAACATTTCAAAAACTTAGAAAAATGGGATAGTGAAACTCACCTCGATAGTAGTATACGCTAGCAAATATTTGAATAAAAGCAGACCCGCCTATCCGTATCCTAATTACACAAGGATACTGTACACCTTAAGACTACCCGTCTTAAACACAAGTTGTTCACCGACTTAACTATTCATGTTAAGTACGTCTTTGTTTATTTAAAACAGTGTTTTCTCATGACGACTCATTGGTGATTATTATTCCAGTCTAGACGCTTTATTTATTTTCCCGAGAAAATATTATATTTCCATATTGGTGACTTGTTACGTTTATCAAAAAATAAATATTATTTTTGTAACATCTTATAATATATTCTTATTGTGTTCCACGTATAACCATATAATTATTCTTTACCAATAATTATATAAATCAAAGATATCGTTCAAGTACGTTCTACGTATGTCTATTCCTACGCACACATAATCCATGTCAACATGTCCACATACAATTACCTGTTCCGAACGACATTTATTAATTAATTGCGTTCATCAAACATACATCTTTACCAACACATGCATACTAGTATTTTAGCATTTCAACATATGCTTAAATATATTTTTCGATGTGTCACAAATATTTATTTTTAACCGAACCTAAC
Source organism: Smallanthus sonchifolius (assembly GCA_023525975.1). Taxonomy (NCBI): domain Eukaryota; kingdom Viridiplantae; phylum Streptophyta; class Magnoliopsida; order Asterales; family Asteraceae; genus Smallanthus; species Smallanthus sonchifolius. The sequence continues at coordinate 28,982,646 of CM042043.1, forward strand.
TATAGGTTTCATGCACATATCTATTTATTTATCTTTGACCCCAGGTACCGATATCCAATGCTCATATTATGATACTAACCGTTATTTCCTAGATCAATTCCATGATCCATTCATAACCATACATAGACATACACATATCACCATTTTTATCCATATACATATATATATATTTATATATATATATTTACTACTCTTTCCAAATTAACCATTTAGCATCATTTACATATATATATATATATATATATATATATTATGACTTATATATACATGCACACACTTAACAATTTTTTTTTATGTTAACCAAATACCTTTATCACATAGTTTTTATACAAAATTTTTGGTCCACATATCTATACATATATCCAACAATTCCCAACTTTACACCATAACTATCATACATATGCAGACATCATGACTTTCATACATGCTCGTGTATTTTTCTATTAAGGATATATCATGTTTTTAAATTAATAATTTTGACAACTACATACACATATATGTAAACGTACACATATATCATGGTTTCCACATGTATATATATATATATATATATATCTATGTACACTTACACATACATAAGTATATATATATCTCGATTCTTATATAGGTATACACACACTTAATCATTTCCAAAATGAAATCAAACATGTGTGTATATATATATATATATTATGTTTCGGCATACATATATATATATATATATGTATATATATGGTTTACTTGTTTTAAATCTTAGATCATTGAAGTTATCATTTGTGAGACTTTATAGAATCATTAACTCCTTAAATCTCTTTGATTTTTATGGTGAACAACTAGCTTTAACCAAGAAATAAAGATGTAAGTAAAGTGTCGGTTTCACACCACTAGACAAAGCTAGGAGACGAGTATCGAGTAGAAGATGCTAGAGGCTTGTGTTGCTATAAAAAACGACTCCTAATCACCAAATCTTCCTTGGACCTCCAAAGTTCTAACTTAAAACCCTCTATAGTTTGTGTTCTTTAATCAAAAGATGTAAGGTGTGTAGGTGTGTGCATCCATCGATTTTTATAAAGTGAAAGGGATGGAGATGAAGTGTTGGTTACACTATCATCATGACAAAGAATGGTGGATTTGATGGATGTAACTCTTGGATGGATCTTTACTTGAATGAGCATGGGAGTTATGACACAAGGAGTGGGCTGTGATGGTGTTGGTGATGGTTTGTGGGTGGGCCCCACCTTTCGGCCGAGAGGGGTAGTAGGGTGGGGGGTTGGGTCTTGTTCCTTGTTCTAGTTGCATTCTAAGTGTTTAGTTGGGTGGATGTTTGTCACACCCTGAAATTCCACAGCGGGTTACCCGCGGGTTGTGACTGTCAAGGATCATCGGTCCGGGTCATTTTGAACGACCTCTAAATGGTTTTTGAAAAAGTCATTCCATTTGAACATCATTCGAAATACATAAGTTTACAGAGTTTAAGAAAATGCGGAAGCAAAGTAATGTAGTAAAATACAAAAGCATAACAATTTAGGTTCCCATAAACCTAGCTTCTAAATGAAAAACATGATGTGAGACTCCAGACATGCAATCCTAGTCCGTGCGTGAATGCTTAGAGACCTGAGATAAACATGCTTAAAAGTGTCAACACAGGGTTGGTGAGTTCACAGGTTTAAGTAACAGTAAAGAAATGAAAACAGTGTAACAGTAGGAAAATTCTACTCATGATTCGATTGTCGATCAGACAATATGCGATAATAATATAAGCAATTCACCGAAACCGAAGCTAACGAAAAGGATGCTGAAACTTGCATTTTGCCTCTTACGTGCCCCGCACGCATGGATTAGGTCAATGATGCACCCGTTAGACCCCCGGTCTAAGTTAGCGCGACTAACCCGGGTGGGGGTGGTTAAACCCAATAGTACTATTCATGATTACCTCGCTTGGGAAATAATTAACGGTTCGATTGTGAGAGGACTTTACGTGCGGGAAATGCACCCACTTATATATTAACGTGAAATCAAAGTAACGTCATAAAACTATGAAAGTAAGTTTGAGCATGTATCTCCCCCAATGAAAAATAGGTAACATGGGGCCGTGAAAACTCACCTGGAAATGCGGTAAATGAGAAATGGGAGTAACGAGAGAAATCGAGTAACTCCGGGTAACCGACCTAACCGAGCCCTAAGAATTAATAAGGCTATAAGGTCTATGAAAGTAAACATGGTTTATGTAACCACATTCATCCAAACGACTCAACGTTGAAAGGTTACATTGACGTTTTGAAAAGGTTTGACCAAAGTTGACCGAGGTTTGACCAAGGTTTGACCAACTTTGACCAAGTTTGACTAATGTTGACCAATGTTGACTAGTGTTGACCAATGTATAAACAACACACAAGTAACATATAAGTTGTAAACATGTAACACATAAGCATCATACAAGTTATACATGTGTAGCACTCAAGTAGCATATAAGTTGTACATGTGTGACACATAAAGAACATATAAGTTGTACCTAAGTAATGTATAAGTTGTGACATAACATACAAGCTTCAACTAGTTGTATAAGAAACTAACATGTGATAAGTGACATAGCATTTGCACATCTTTATGGCACATTTCATACACATAATTCATGTCATCATATTAACAACCTATTAGTATCATTTCAACACTTTCAAACAAGTAGCATAATATGTCATTGCAAAATTCCATAACTCTTAACATAACAAGGTTTCCATTTTTGACAATTAGGGTTTTAGTGCACTTGAGGTGCCATAGCCCAAACAAACAACTTATACATGAAATTATAAAAGTAACATATTAGTAACATGATTCTATGCATTTACTTTCTATTTCAAGCAATTATGAAGTTTTCTCAACAAATAAAGTTTCCTTATTTAGCAAGGTTCACCAAAACATGTCATAACACAACTTCAAATTACATATTCTTGCATAAGTCATCTATTCATATAATAATGAAGCTATATAATCCATTTTAAACATTTATAACCTACACATACAAATTATGAACAATTAAAGTTTCCTTTTTAGGAAAGTGGTCCAAACGACCCTATTGCACATGTGTAACCTCAAATAACTCTTTTTACTACTTTAATATATATTATAGAACCATAATATCAAGTTTTTATCCAATAGAAACTCATAACACAAAATATGCAAAATTAAAGTTTCCTTAAATAGTAAGTCACCATAACCTAGTGAAAAACGACATTTCAACCAAAAAGATTATATTTCCTACTTATTCTACTATTATGAGTATCATCCAAACCATCAAACATATCATATACACATTTCTTCAAAAACTCAATCAATAAAGTTTCTATAAATAGAAACGAGCAAAAATCAACATAAACAAGTATTTCAAACCATAAAATGTGCATATATGTGTCAACAACCTTATTTTATGAAAACTTTTAGTTAGAAACATGCATTATAACACTTGAATCAACAAAAATCGTTTGGATAGAGGTGTTTCCCATTTTGGCCGAAAATAATAAGAAAAAGTATGAATGGGATGTTTACAAAACCAAGGTATGGTGTAGATATGGTCTTGCACTAGCTTGAATCCTCCTTGTATCACCTTGAAACACCTTGAATGGAGCTTGAAATGGATGAAAAATTTTGAGAGGGGTGGTGGCTAGGAGGTGGTGGTGGCGGCCGAAAATGAGAGGAGAGGGGAGAGATTAGGTTTAGGGTTTAGGTGGAAATGAGGGATTAGTGAGTGTAAGGGAGTTTTAGTAAAAAGTGTTGGGCCTTTTGAGTCTTTAAGGCTTTTTAACTAATATGGGCTTCTAATATGGATTACCCATTTTAATTTGCTGAATTATTTAGTCCAAATAATAAATCCATCATTTTTATAAAATCTAAAGTAGTGTTGTTGGCACATATCGCGTATCCGCTTAAAAAAGCGTTAATTTAAAAGTTGCTCTAAAAATTCCAGAAAAATTCATATAAGCATGGAATATTAAATCACAGTATTACATATAATTTTTACACACCAATTATATGTCTAAGTATTATTTCTAAAATTCACAAATGTTCGTGTGACAGGACGCGTGTGTGACCCAGTAATCCGTCCGATTACCGATGCATGAAATGAAATGAAACGAATGGACTTATTAAACGAAATATGTACTTAATTACTCTATAATTAAGTATGATGCAAGTGAAATCACGTGAATTTAAGTAATAGTCGGGTATGGATATTAACCTGAATTTGCCGAGTGTCACACTGTTAGGTAGTGTATACCCGGTAGGTGATCCCGTGATCTAATACTCGGTGTAAAACTTTTAAACGATCCATTACTTTATATATTTTTGGGTGGTTTTGACTAGTCTCCATAATTTACTAGTTAACCCGACATGGTTATCAATTTAACTATATAACACGTGTGTACACCTAAAATAACATAGAGCCATGTAACAATTATTTGTATGTTACTTTTAAGGGGTTTGTCACCAATATTTATGTTTTTACGTTAAAGTGTCTCCCTATACTTTTACTGTAACAAGTTCTTGTTAATCACCAATGACCGTACCTTGCGGGTTATAACTGTTTATTTTCCTAGTATATCATCAAAATTACTATTATGATATAAGTTTCGTTGCTAGACTACTTGACTTTACTTTGTTAAAATAAAACTTTAGAAAATATATGTTATGAACGTGCATTTATGTAATATGGATATTGACCTGAAGTGCTGGGTGTCACACAGAGGCTAGGCCTAAGGCCCCTTCTAGTTCCTAGGATTCCAAAACTGTGGATGAGGACAGACTGAAACTTCATTACTTGGAATTGACGGCAAGGGTAGCTATGCTAGAGGCAGAAATGTCCAACTTAAGGCACCAACTCTCTATGCATGAAGCCCATCGATGCCCAACTGTAACTTCTCCTTCCCTTGTATCAGTGGGAACCCAAACAGACTCAATTCTATGCACTGATGCAACCAAAAAGGGGGAGATAGTTACCATTGAAGATGACAAAGACAGCCTGGATGAATGGATACAAGAGCATGCAGCCTTTCAAAGAACACTATTCCATCCTGCTTTTGTTCAAATCCATGACTTGCCAGCCTCAGGAGATGAAGAGGAAGAGATCTCTGAGGATTGGAAGTTAGTTGTCAGGGTTGTAGATAAAGCATTCCCTGAGAAGATGGAAATAAATAATGAAGATGAAGTCTTGCCACTCTCGATGACTATTCTTCCAGCTGCTGTAAGCATCTCAAGATAGACCATTGCCCCTCAATTCCCATTAACTGCACATAACTTGGAGTTTGACTCCATTCTATCTTGGGGGTTTGATGGTTTTATCAGAGAGATTTTGGATTGGATGGGAATCTGGTAGAATTGAAGAGCTCAACTGGAACAATCTAAATCCTTTTGATACCCTGAATCTATATCTTACAAAATGCATCAACACATCCACAGATCTCCCTGCTGAACTTGCTATTGAAAGATTTTTTGATCTGATGGAAGATAACATGCCCAAGTTTGAGTGGTTTCTAGAAGAAGCAAACAGGGTGGCCTATCCAAAGCATGAAAATCATAAACAAATAGCTAAAGATCTCTCTGTGGAGTCTTCAAGAGCTGTTGAACAAAGACATCAGAGACTTGAATTAATAAGAAGCAAGGTGATGACAGAGGAACAAGTCCTATGCTTAAGAAGATTTTTATATAATGAAGTTGTCAGGGGTTTGGAAGTTCATGGATGGTCAAGCATTGAGCCTTCAGGGTTCTAATTATTCTTATGTGCTGGATCATCCTTTATCATCAACCACATTCAAGAAATCCTACTTCTCAACTCAGACTTCCTTCATAAAGATTTTGAACTCAGGTCACATATCTGCAATATCAACTTAGTAAAAAGTCAAGAGATGATCCAAATTGTCAAAAACCGCTTGGAAAATGAGGGAATAACTGCAATAGATGATTCTGACTCAGAGTTGTCCCTTCCCTCTTCTCCAACTGTTATCCTGAACACTAAGGAAGAATCTAGAAGAAGGGAGAAATAGAAGGTAATGGCAGATTAGAAGGAAGTAACTGGAGAGAGGAATGGCAATTAGGTTTGATTACTCCTCAAATTGCCAATGAAGCAGAAGCTGAGGTCTCAATAGTATCCCCCACATCTGCTGTTGAGATCAATGAAGCTGAAGCAGAGGCATCCAACAAAAACAAAGGAAAGGGAATTATGACTGAAGAAGAAGAAGAAAAGATAGAAGAATAGAAGAAAGAAAAGGAGAAAAGAAGAAGAAGAAGAGAAAGAGAAGAGGGGGAGATGGCTGAGCTCAAAAAGGCTCAAGAAAGAAAGGCTATCATGCTCCTTCGAGAACACCAAATCCAGTTGCATACTAGGTAACTGGATAGATCAAAAGTTAAAGTTCATGCACAGCTGCAGTAACAATTAAATAAGTAAGATGAATAGAGAGAGAGGAAGAGAAGAGAAGATGCCAAGTTCAGAATCACTGATTCTGAACTTGCAAAAGAAATGAGAGAGGAGTGGATTGAGGCTCTAGTTTCTCAAGGTGAGGATGCAGACTACCTTGAGAAATTATCAAACAAAGAAATATACAGAGCTTTCATGGGGTAACAAGCTCAATTGGCAAACAAGAAAAGGGCTGAAGAAGAAGAAAAGGCCAGACAAAAATCCAGAAAAACCATTGCCTTCAATGTCAAAACCCATGAAGAAAGGAAGGTCATGATGGACTTCCTAAAGGCCAGAGGTGAGAGTGAAAAGAGGCTGAGTCCCATGAGTTTCATGAACCTACAAGCCCTCTATGTCAAAGTAAAGAAAGAAGAGGAAGAGAGACCGGGGAAGATAGTCTCAAAACGAAGGGTAGACATTTAAACAAAAGATAGAAAACCAAAGAAACCCAAGCCTTCTCCCTCATTCTCTCCCCCCTCTATCCAACAACCTTCCACTCTCCCTCCTAGACCTCCCTCCCCTCCACCCAAAGAGTCCAAACCCTCTCACTCAGCTCCCTCTCATCAACAGCCTCCCAAGAAGAAAACCAAACCTACTACCACACCCGAAGACTCAAGAGAAATTGTAGTATGGTTTTACAGCAATCAAGACCAATGGTTTGAAGTTTTCAAGGGAAGGGCAAAAGTAAAAAGATCAATATATAAATCTGTTGATGAGGTGATGCAGCTTTCAGATTCTGATCTTCAAAGAATGATGGAGCTGGTTGAAGCTCAAGAGCCTGAGAATGAAAGTGGGAGGCATCTGTTGCTAGTGATCAAACATCGCTTCAACTCTAGCAAAGATGTTGTTATTGACGTTAAACATCTACAATCCCACTTTCCATTCATCAGTTGGTCCTACAATGCTGTCAAGGATGAATAACACTTTGATAGATGTCAGAGGACAGAAGATGAGATGTTCAAGCAAGGCCATCTTCAGCATGCCAAGCAAGGACATCAAATATCTATCTGAACTTCCTCTTGATAATCCAAGCAAGGACCCCAGAGGCTATGAGAAAGCAAGGATTGTTGCTCACATGCAAAAGCTTCAGCAACAAAGGCAGTAAGAGATTTTTGGTAGTAACAGTCTAGGGGGAGTTTGTAGAGATAAAGACTGATGGCTACAAAATTCTCTAAGTACATATGCTGCCTACTCCACAATTTTGCTGCTGACCTACAAGTTGATGCGGATAAGGCAAGTACTGCGGATAGCTATGTTTTCCTGCTTATGAACAACTATGCTGCAGATAGCCTTATCTGTTGAAGTCCAAAGTTGTTGTTGATAGGCTTCTCAGCAGCATCATACATTGATGCTGCTGATAGGCAAATCATCTTTGACTTTGCTACTGACACCTCTGCTGCAACACTGACACGTCTATCAGTAGAAGGAATGTTATTGGTGCATACGATAAAAGACAAGGCTACTACTTCGGAAGTCTCCTGCAAAGATTCCTAAGAAGACTTTTGACCTGATTATTACTGTTTGCTGCAACTTGTCTTTTAGTTGTCTACCAATAGTAGTGTAACTTGTAACTGTCAAAGATCAACGGCTTGTGTTTGATCTGATCCTTAGAATCAAGGGTCTGTCTTGATTCTAAGTTCCTTTATATGTACTGTATCTTCCATTTGTACAAGTGTGCTTCCTTAGAGTTTTCTCTGTAACTTGTAATTTTGAAGATTAATACAATATGCATTTATAAATATTATCATTGTTTCTTGTTTACATTGCGTAGTTGTTATTGTTTCCGCCAATCTCAACCAGAACATAACCATCTTGTAAACACCACTCCTACATCGCCATTAACCATTCGTATAAACACTGATGAATTTGAAAATCTAAAACTCGACTACCTAAATTGTACATGAACGCCGAGTAACATCGCCTACAAAATTCGATAGTTTACGATACTCATGAGATTCAATAACTTACATATAAACATTCACAATATACATAATATTAGATTGATCACATTATACATGAAAACATGTTTGCTTACAATATACATGATACTAAATTGTTCACATTATACATGAAACCTATTTGTTTACATTATACATGCACTAGATCGTACATGAAACATGAATGTTTACATTATACACGGGAATAGTGTTAGGACATGTTTTGTAACTGTTGATAAAATTCTGTATAAGTTCATAGAGAGAACGAACCAGAGAGATCAGATCAGAGAAGTCCGATTGAGTCTGTAAACATCATTGTGATTGAAATACGAATTGAGAAGTTTATTTACTTGATTGTTTGCTTTGTCTTTTATGCATATAAACGTTGACTCGTTGGATTCCGCACTCCGAGTAAATGTCATGTATTATCACGAGATCGATCCGTAGACGCGCCATGGGGACCTACAAGTGGTATCAGAGCTATTGCTCTTGATTAGTAGAAGATTCGTGGTGTTTTCGTGTCCAATCAACATCAAATTCATCATTTTTTAGTTTTTCATTTCCATGGAGTTTTCAAGACTGATTCAGATCTGATTTTGTGTTTTTGAAGAGGATTTTGATGAAATTGATACGATAGAAAGCTTCTATTTGACAAATTACACAATCCTACGGCCTAATTTTGATTAATTCCTTCAAATCAGTGATTAATGATGATTTTCGTATATTTCTGGTTCACGAGTTTGGTCTGAAGAGTTCTTGAGATTGATTCTGTTACTGCAAGCGAACTTGCTGAATCTGTGTGTAGGCGAACTTAGCAGTAGGCGAACTTGTCAAGTTCGCTTCTCACAGGATTAAGCGAACTTATTTTAGGCGAACTTGATCAGATTTTTGAATTCTGGTTTAAGCGAACTTATTAAGTTCGCTTCTCATTAAGTTCGCTTGGGTGGTTCAGTCAGGCGAACTTATTAAGTTCGCTTAGGCAGGCGAACTTAGCTAGTGTTCATAAAAAAAAAAGAGTGAATCATTTTTGAAATTTTGGCGGGAAATTTCTTCTTGTCCAAATTTTTTAGAGAAAGTTTTGTAGGATCGTGAGAATACAAGATGGTTCTGTTCTTAGTTGAGGTTGGCGGAAACAAAATCAACTACACAATTTATAATCAAGTAAACACAAAGAATACTGATAAACACTGTTGTATTAAGCTTTTGTGAATGCAAAGATTACAAGTGAGAAACTCAATGAATAAGTATGACAAGCACTACAAGAACTATCAAGGCACTATCAAGACACACTTACAATGAAGTGGCAACTCAGTATTTATAGTAACTTAGAATCAAGACAGACCCTTGATTCTAAGGATCAGATCGAACACAAGCCGTTGATCTTGTTTATTAATTTACATTACACGTAAAGGCTAATCTAGTTCACTTTACTGAAACGTTTTCTTTATTCATGATTGTCTGCATGCTTGGAGAAGTGTATTGTTGTCTGTCATTGGTTGACCATAGCGGTTCCTTCTGCTTTGAGTCTGTCAGTTGCTTTTGCAGAAAGGTGTTAGAGACGCTTGGCCTGGATAGTCAGCTGCAACGTTTGGTCTTCAGAGAATAAGGCTATCAGCTGCAAAGAGTGAAGGTTGCTGCTGGTAAGCCTATCAGCAGCAAACATGGATGACCGCTGCTGATAAGCCTATCAGCAGCAACTTGTGCAGAATGCTGCTGATAAGCCTATCAGCAGCAACAAGTGTTGAATGCTGCTGATAAGCCTATCAGCAGCAACTTGTGTTAAATGCTGCTGATAAGCCTATCAGCAGCCATCTGTGTTGAATGCTATTGATAAGCCTATCAGCAGCATTTGTACTTAGAATAATTTGGTAGCTATCAGTCTTTGGTTCTACAAACTCCCCCTAGACTGATGCAACCAAAAATTCTTCTAATCACTTTGCTGCTGAAGCTTTTGCATGTGGCTGACTATCCTTTCAACCTCATATCCTCTTGGATCCTTGCTGGGATAGTTCAGTGGAAGTTCAGACAGAGTCTTGATGTCTTCGTGTTGCATTTTGTAGATTGCTTTGCTTGAACATCTCATCTGCTGCTTCTTTACATCAGTCAGTGTGAACTCATCCAAATCAGCATTGTAGGTCCAGGATACAAATGGAGAGTGGGACTTGAGTGGTTTGATGTTTATGATCACATCTTTGCTAGGGTTGAAGTAGTGTTTGATTGCTAGCACAAGACGTTTCCCACTCTCATTTGCAGGCTCATGAGCTTCACCCAGCTCTAAAATTCTTTGAAGATCGGAATCAGGTAGTTGCAGAACCTCATCGACAGACCTGTAAGTGGATCTTCTTCTCTCAGTTCTCCCCTTGAAGATCTCAAACACTTGATCTTGTGAATTGTGGAACCAGTTAACTATATTTCTTGAGTCTTCTGGTTTAGGAGTGGGTTTGGGTATCTTCAAGGGCGGCTGTTGATGAGTGGGAGCTGGGTGGGATGACTTGGACTTTTTGGGTGGAGGAGTGGAAGGTTTGGGGAGGAGAGTGGAAGGATGATGGACTGAGGAAGAGGTAGGTGAGGGAGAAGGCTTGGGTTTCTTTGTCTTTGGTTCTTCATCTTCTTTGATAAGTACCCTTTTCTTGGAGCCCTTCTTTCCTGGTCTTTCTTCCTCATCCTTTTTAACTTTAAAGTAGAGGGCTTGCAGGTTCATGAAATTCATAGGACCTAGCCTCTTTCCACTATCTCCTCTGGCCTTAAGGAAGTTAATCATGACCTTCCTTTCTTCATGGGTCCTTTTATTGAAGGCAATGGTCTTTTTGGACTGTTGTTTGGCTTTTTCTTCTTCTTCAGCCTTTTTCTTCTTTGCCAACTGACCTTGCTGACCCATGAAGGCTCTGTAGATCTCTTTGTTTGAAAGTTTTTCAAGGTAGTCTGCATCCTCACCTTGAGAGATCAGAGCTTCAGTCCACTCCTCCCTTAATTCTTTTGCTAATTTAGAATCAGTGATTCTAAACTTAGCATCCTCCTTCTTCTTCTTTTCATTTTCTTCTTCTTCTTCTTCCTTGGCAAGCTGTTCCTGCAGCTGTCTGGCCAATTGTTCATCTTTCTCAATTTGGTCGACTGCAGGAATCTTTCTTTTCAGTTCATCCAGCTGTTTAGCATACAGCTGGATGGTTTGTTCTCTTAGGAGAATGGCTGTTTTTCTTTCTTGAACCCTTTTTATGTCAGCCATATCCTCTTCTTCTTCTTCTTCTTCTTTTCTCTTCCCTTTCTCTTTTCTCTTTTAGCAACCTCTCTTCATCTTCATCAGTCGTGATTCCCTTTCCTTTGTTTACATTGGATGCCTCTGCTTCAGCTTCATTGATCACAACAGTAGATGGTGATGCTGCTATTGGGATCTCTGCCTCAGCTTCATTGGCAATTTGAGATGTGAATAAGGGAAGGTCATCGTCTTCATCAAGTTGATACTCAGGACCTTCTATTTCTCTCAGTTTTTCTTTGATAGTTGATCTTGACTCATAAGCTGCAGTGCAGATGTTAACTCGAGGGGAAGCTGAGTCAGTGTCAGTGTCAGAATTTGACACATATACTGTCTCAGTAATTCTTCCTACTTGTTCAAGTTTGGCTCTGACAGTATCTATCATTGCCTGGCTTTCAAGTGAGTTGACATTGCAGATGTTGGTTCTGAGCTGATAGATCTTGAAGAGGAAGTCTGAGGGCAGATGAAGGATGTTTCTGGTGTTGATGATGAGAGAGGAGCCGTTGCTGAGCAGAAAAGTGTGGTCAAGAGACTTAGTGCTCACCCAACCTAGCACATCCAAGTCCTTGACCAGAAAGGCATACAGGAACCTTCGAAGGCCCAGAACTTCTTCTTCAGTGAGAAGACTGCTCCTTGTTATTTCAAGATTGCTAGGAGTCAGTCTTCTTTCTGCGGCCGCCGAGGATTCAGGATAAGCTACCCGATGTACTGCTTGTAGGACTCTTTGGAACCTGGGTAGATTATGCTACATCAGGTCATGGAACCTGCCAATGGCAAGTTCAGCTGAGAGATCTGCTGAAGTGTTGATGTAGTCAGTTAGATGCAGTTCTAGGACTTGGAGGGCATTGAGAGAGTTCCAGTTCAGCTCTTCTACTCCGCTGAACTCCCATCCAATCCAAAACCTCTCAGCTGATCCATCATACCCCCAAGCTAGGATGGAGTCAAATTCTAGCTTCCTTGATGTTCTGAATAGTTGGGGGTTGATGATTGACCAATTATGGCTGCTGCTTGTGGAAGGATGCTGAATGATGCATTTGTTTGTTCTGAATCTTCAGCATCATTCAACATTTCATCGACAGCCCTGACGACCAACTGCCAGTCTTCAGATATCTCTTCGTCTTCGTTATCTAGGGCTGGCAAGTCATGAACTTGGACAAAAGCTGGCTTGTATTGTGAGTTTTGAAGTACAAACTGCTCTTGAATCCAGTCGTCAAGACTGTCTGTATCATCTTCCATAGAAACCATCTCCCCCTTTTTGGTTGCATCAGCAGACAGGTAAGCATCAGTTTGGGTGCCTACTGATACAAGAGAGGGAGAGGCTAAAGTTGGGCATTGATGGGCTTCATGCATAGCGACTTGGTGTCTTAGTTTGGACATTTCAGCCTCTAGCATAGCCACCCTGGCCGTCAATTCCATGTTATGAAGTTTCAGTCTGTCCTCATCCACAGTTGTGGAATCGTTGGACCCAGATGGGGCCGTAGGCCTAGCCTCAGCATCCCCATCACCCGCGGTTCCTTGGCGCCTGGGATTCCTCTCAGTGAAGGGAGTTTCCAAGGAAACACCCTCACCGTGAGTTGCCGTGGTTGAGGTCTTAAATATGTTGTCACTGTCCTCCTGGTCAGTTGATGGACCAGCAGTAGTGACAGCCTCGTCCACATCCACTCTTTCAATACTCCCAGAGTGGACCTTCAAGGGTGAGGAACTTGGGTTGGGTGTTTCGGAAGCAAGACCAATCAGTACCTCCTTGATAGTGGTAGTTGGAGAAGGTACATCACTTTGGTCAGGTTCCTCTACACTTAAGTTCAAAGAAGAGAAGAATGGCTCGAAGGGCTGTTCTATGGATCCGGAAAGTGATCCTAATCCTAATAGAGAGACTTCCGAAGGAGTCTCCCTAGCAATGTGGCTTTCCCTTATGATATTCTCACTAGAATGTTGTGATTCTGAGTGAGGGATGTTGGCTTGGGTTTGGGCCTTGGAGGCAAGAGAAGAAGGAGTTCTCTTGCCCCTCTTCCTTGTATACTTGGCTGCAACCGGGCCCTGTGTTCCGGTTGAGCAATCAAACTGGGGGTGAGTAATGTATGTGCCTGTGCATCCTCAGTAGAATGCACAGGGGTTCGATCAAGGGAAACAGTAGGTTGAGTTTGTGGCAGTGAGGTGGAGGGTGTGGGATCAGTATCAGCTAGGTTTGCTGAACTGTCACCCTGGGCACTATGTGTGTTCAACATTGTAGATAACAATGGAACATCGGCCCCTGAGAACTTTGATGTTCTCATGCTCTGAAAAATGTTGTTCTTATGTCCCAGTATTGAGTAGATTCTTGCAGTTTTTGAAAGATCTTGGTGTTCAATATTGAACACTTCCTGCAAGAATCTTGGGTACATGAAGAACTGTGATTTCACCCCTTCTTGAAGGTTGTATCTCAAACCTTCAAGAATGAGGTGGGAAAAATTAAAACCTGCCCCTGTTATCATACCGTGAACTGCAGACGCAAGTCCGGAGCTGAGTTGGTTCCAGCCACTCCTCTTCTGGGATATGCATTGGAGAAGAGTGTGGCAGAGATACTTCCATTTGGGACCCATGAGTGCCTTCTCTATCGTATACTCTGTTTGATTTCCAGTGTACCCTATGGATACAAAGGTCCTCATGTATACGTCTCTTGGGTAAGAGAGGGCGTCTCCTTCATCCTGAAGCTTGAGGTGTTGGCGGAGTTTTGCTTCAGTGATGATCATTTCCTTACCGTCTACTGTGCCTCTGATTTGAGGAGTGCCCTGTTCAGTAGAATACACGGCTGAGCTCCAAAAATCTTCCATGTGTGAAGTATATATGGTTGGGTTGACGGTTAGGGCATGGTAAATTTTGGACCGACAGAGGAAGTCGATCATACCGTCGAAACCTTCAGATTTCTTGCCCTTGATTAGGTATGCAGTTAGATTGTGATATGGGGAAAACTTGTCGTTGGGGTTGTTTATGTCTGCGCCTGCCATTGGTATGGAATTGGAGGGAAGAGAGAAAGGTGTTTGAATGGTGGTTAATTGTGGAGGGCTTTGAATGCTGTGGGGACGGGAGAGAAAGTGATGGGAGCTAGGTTTGAACTTGAATATGAAGAGGTAGAGGGATGATTTGAGTTGGTGATATAACGGCAGACGGAGAAAAAGCAACTCTACTTGTACAGTACAACCTGTTTCACTTTTCATTGTTACAGCTGTAAAACACTCGAGCAGTCATGGTGAAGACTGACGATATTTACTTTTACAGCGGGTAAAAGTTAATTTGGACTTATTTTACCCATCAGCAGCAAACTTGGTTGCTGCTGATGGTGAGCTATCCGCTGCAAACTTGGTTGCTGCGGATAGTTAAGTCTTTCAGCAGCAGATTTGGTAGCTGCTGACCGTTGTATTCATTTCGCAGCAAAAAGGTTGCTGCTGACTGCCTTAAAGCTATCCGCAGGAAACTTGTTCCTGCTGATAACTTAAGGTGATCAGTGGCAAGGACTTTGTTGCTGAAGAGTAAAACTGTCATCAGTGAAAAAGGTGCTGCTGACTATACCCTTTATTTACAACATTAGACAGACATATTTACAATAGAAGATAGATGCATTCAGCTTAACCGATGATGATGCTTGGTGTTTTCTTTACCTTCCATTGTTGAGATGGTGGTTTTCCATCTTTCTTTGTCTTTTCAGCAACAGACGTTGTATCTGATAATTTGGCTTTCCATTGCATTATTGGTGTTTTTCTAGTTTTTCTCACACTACCAGCAGCGGAGGATTTTAGCTTATCAGCAGCAGACTTGGTTGCTGCTGAAGGCTTCTGCTTTGTTTTCTTGGGCTTAGCTGGACTAACAGCTGATGTATGCTGATTCTTCTTTACCCTTTGTCCTTGAGGGGCTTGATGAAGAATTTGGTTGAAAGGGTTGAACTTACAGTTTGCAGCAAAGTGGTCTGATTCTCCACAGATGATGCAGGATTTTTGAGGTTTTGACAACTGCTCCCTTGGTGGAGAAAGAGATTTTCTGAATTGAGTTGTCTTAGCTTCAAAGCTTCTTACCTGTTTGTTCTTCCTTGTCTTCTCAAAAGCATGTTGCTTGAGGTTTCTTTGCTGCTGTTGGTAGTAGAAGCAGGTGCTGGCAGTGTGGTTATATTTTCCACAGCCAAAACATGATTTTGCCAGTTTATCCTTTGAAAGATACACATAATCCTTTCTTTTGAAAAGGTCTTTGAAATTCCAAGGGTGAGCTTTGTTGTGCTCAAAAGTAGCTTCTTCCAATGTTTTTTGAACATATGGACCCCTTTCTTCAGGCGCATGATATGTGTCAAACACCTTCCTTGGCTGGACTGAATTGGAGGAAGGCTTTGAGTTGGTGGAGGTGAAAGACTGTCCCTTTTCAATAGTTAGCTTTCTTCCTTCTGGAGGATAGCTAATTCTGATTTGTTTGAAGGGTTTAGGAACTGGTATTGAAGGGATAATGGGGACTTCATCTTTAGTGACTATCACTTGAGGGGCAGGAGGATATGAGGCATTACTTGTTTCAGTGGAGTCTGAGCAAGTTGACTTAGTCTCTGATGAAGTAGTGCATTCTTGCACAGGGATTTCTTTGACAGTAGGGTCAAGATTTCGGTTGGCCATGTCAAGATTTGCTAGATTGAAGCTTGGTTCATGGATGGCAACGTAATCAGCAGGAGGTGCGACGGTTTTATATTGGTCAGTATGATATCCCAGCCCAGTTTTTACATTTTCATGGATTTGAATATCCAAAAGTCTTTGCAGCTTTTTGGATGCAAATTCATATTTTTCCACATGGACCTTTTGGTCTGCCAATTCAGCCCTTGCAGCTTTCAACTTAACCAGAATATCATCAATTTGAGTTTCAAGGTTTGTTTGTTCATGTTTTAATGATGAAATTTCTTTCTTTAAACAATCATTCTTTTCCTTGTAACTATTTTCAACCTTTTTAAATTCAGATTTCATTTGGTGAAATTCTTCATTTTGATCTATGAGCTTCTGGTTATGTTTCCTATATAGGACCTTATCAATGCACTCTTGAGTACATAGATTTTCATATACCTTTGGTGGTACCTCTGATGTGTCTGAAGTTAGAGAGGATACCTCTGATGTGTCTGCCATGAGAGCTTGATTGTTGGTAGAAAGATCCTCAGGCTGGAAGCTCCAGTCAAAGTCATTAGTTCCAACATTTGCACAGGCTGCAGTTTGTGCTGGAGGATAGTAGTCGCTTGAACTAGGACCAGAGTGGTCAGAATGAAGCGCGGGAGAGGTGGAGGACGAGGCTGATTGATGGCTTGAGCTTCTTTCTTTGTCTTGAATTATTTCTAATTCATAGGCTTTTAGTATACAAAAGAGCCCGGTCATCTGCAAAGTCTTCAGATTCTCAGTTCTTCTTATTGACACTGTGTAAAGTGTCCAGCAACTAGGAAGAGATCTGATGAACCTTTTGAGAATGTCCTCATTCTCCAATTTCACCTTAGAGCATTGCAGCTCTCCTACCAAGTAAGTGTACCTGTTATACACACTGGTTAGTGACTCACCTTCATTGCAGACAAAGTTGTTGTATTGCTGCTTCAGGATGTCTTTAGGCTCGTTGCTTTGTGCCATTTTTGTTTTTGATTTTGGGTGACTTGATCAAAGAGAGAGTTTAGAATAGAACCAGAGATGATTAAACAAATGTTAGTTTGTTTAATCTGAGCCAAAGCTCTGATACCACTTGTAGGATCGTGAGAATACAAGATGGTTATGTTCTTAGTTGAGGTTGGCGGAAACAAAATCAACTACACAATTTATAATCAAGTAAACACAAAGAATACTGATAAACACTGTTGTATTAAGCTTTTGTGAATGCAAAGATTACAAGTGAGAAACTCAATGAATAAGTATGACAAGCACTATCAAGGCACTATCAAGACACACTTACAATGAAGTGGCAACTCAGTATTTATAGTAACTTAGAATCAAGACAGACCCTTGATTCTAAGGATCAGATCGAACACAAGCCGTTGATCTTGTTTATTAATTTACATTACACGTAAAGGCTAATCTAGTTAACTTTACTGAAACGTTTTCTTTATTCATGATTGTCTGCATGCTTGGAGAAGTGTATTGTTGTCCATCATTGGTTGACCATAGCGGTTCCTTCTGCTTTGAGTCTGTCAGTTGCTTTTGCAGAAAGGTGTTAGAGACGCTTGGCCTGGATAGTCAGCTGCAACGTTTGGTCTTCAGAGAATAAGGCTATCAGCTGCAAAGAGTGAAGGTTGCTGCTGGTAAGCCTATCAGCAGCAAACATGGATGACCGCTGCTGATAAGCCTATCAGCAGCAACTTGTGCAGAATGCTGCTGATAAGCCTATCAGCAGCAACAAGTGTTGAATGCTGCTGATAAGCCTATCAGCAGCAACTTGTGTTGAATGCTGCTGATAAGCCTATCAGCAGCCATCTGTGTTGAATGCTGTTGAAAAGCCTATCAGCAGCATTTGTACTTAGAATAATTTGGTAGCAATCAGTCTTTGGTTCTACAAGTTTACATGGTCGTTCTAAATCATTTTTGAAATTTTGAATTTTTGAAATTTTTTAAAAAGAGTATTTTGACGGGAAATTTTTTCCGGATATTTTCGCAAAAATTTCAAAATGTCAATTTCATGTGATGATAATGAGATTGGAACTATGCCACCGAGACTTTTGTGCATATCAGATTTTCGTAGCTGGAAAGTCCGGTTCGAACAGTTCGTATCAGAAACTGATGAAAACTTTTGGACATCCATATTTGAAGGATATGTGCATCCTACTTATGACTATATGGGATATTATGATATTCCGAAACCAGTGACAGCTCTTACTAAAGTAGAAAAGCAGAAGTTTGATCGAGAGATGAAGACGCGTGAAACTTTAACGATGGCTTTACCAAAAGAAATCATTCATAGTCTCGGGAAGTGTCTAACTTCAAGAGATCTATGGGAAGCTTTGAAGAAAAAGGTGAAGCTACTACTCAAACGTTTGTGGTCTTGATCAAAGAAGAAGTAGTAAAGCAGAGTGTTTCTGAAAGTGATTCTTCTACCGAGTTAAATGATAGTGAGAGTATTAGATCTGGTGAAAGTACTCAGTCTACCGAGAGTGATGTAGAGACTGAAGTAAGCTTATAGACAGTTAAAGATGATCTGAGTGTATTAGAAACTGATGCAGAGCCTATCATTGTTGAACAAAAGAGTGAAGCTGATGATGACGTATTCATGGCTCCTGGTGCATCTTCTTCAGAACTAAAACCTGAGGTATTTTCTAACTCTGAAACATTTTGTTCTAACTGTGTTTCAGTTAAGGATAAAATGATGAGGGTTATGGATGACAACGTCAACCTCATTTGTGATATGAAATCCATGCACACAGTAAATTAGAAATTAAAGGATAATGAGAATGTGTGTATTGAGAGAATAGAATCACTGAAGAGGGATATATGTTCTCTGACTTTGAAGATCAAAGAGCAGGCATATCACCTGGATATGTCCTTTGCAGAAATTGAGAAAAGCAATAATGATCTTGCTGAGAAAGATAAAGAACTAGCTGAATCTAAAGCAAAGGTGATTAGATTACATAGAAAGTTAGAAAGCTTTGCAAATTCATCATTCTTATTAGAACATTATCATAATAATACTGAAGAGGGGAAGGGAACTAGTGGTATTGGCTATGTTTCTCCACCATTCAATGGAAATTATTCTGTTACACCTGAGATTATAAACGTTGAGGATTTAGATCCTAAGACTGTGTTGAAAGTGAATCCAGTCACAGGTGAAGATATGGTGTATTCTGATGAGAGTGATGATGAATATTTTGATGAAGCTAAGGTAGAGGCGATACCGAAAGAGGTTAAGAAAGAAGACTCAAAGGTTGATTCTAATTCATCTGCTAAATATACATTTGGAAGTTTTTCAAGTTCAAGGAGAGTTCCATATGTCAGAGATTATAAAGACAGGCGTACATGTTTTCATTGTAATTAGATAGGACACATTGTGGTGAACTGTCCTTACAAAAATAAAGGAAATAAGCATGTAGTTCCTAAGAAGATGAAGCCTGCATCAAAACCTATTGAGAAAAAGTTTGTTCCGTTTCAAAAACCAAAAGAAGTTCATATAGGAGAATCTTCTTCAAGTGCATGTTATCGTGTGAAGATTCCTTATATGAGAGAATATAGTGAGAAGATATCTTGCTTTTCTTGTGGTCTTGTGGGTCACATTCGGATTTCTTGTCCTCACAACGCCAAAGGTAACAGACATGTTACTCCAGAAAAGGTAAGAACTCATGGTAAGCCTTATAACCCAAATGTGGTTAGACCTCATGATACACCAAATAGTAATTCAAAATCTGAGGTTAGGCTTTCTAGACCTCAAAAACGGAGGAGAAACAGAAGATTGAGAAAACTTTTAGAACAACAAGAGTTTTCACAATCTACACAATTTTCAAATGAAATAAAATGTTCAAACACTTCACATTTTAAGCAAAAAGAACTTAATGAAACGAAGTATGTTTAGAAATCAAAAGTTTCTGTTTCTGACTCGTCGGAACAATCTCAGAAAATTGATGAGAGATTCAATTGTGAATGGAGTGAGGTTTATTCTTTTGATACGGATGGACGACCCATGACTACCATGGCTTGGGTCCCTATTTCAAATTAATGTTTCTTGTTAGTTGTGCAGGATTTACCAAGAGGGACTATTAATACCATTTTGGTTGTTGATAGTGGTGGTTCTAAGCACATGACAGGGAATGACATCTGCAAGAGTAACGAGTTGTTGATAACTGAGAATCTATTAGATTTAACGACTTGATGCTCAAGGGGGAGAATATGTCACACATAATGTTTTGGAAAGAGTTTTCTAAAGTCCAAATGACAACCTGAAACTTAGGATGACGATGGTGAGCATAAAGTCATTGATGCAATTATTTGACTAGTTGAGGGGGAGTCTACAGGATAGGGGGAGTACAGAACTGTGTTGGTGACAAAGGCAAAGGCATTCAATTACAGGATTACATCGGTTTGAGTTTTTAATTGATTGACTTGCTTAATCCTGAGTAACCAAGTAAAATGTTTTTCTTAAAATGTTTTCATGGAAGATTTTATTTTCTTTTTTACTTTCTTTGAAAAAGCCAAACAAATTGAAAAAGATAAAATCGACATTACTTGAAGATTAAGAAGAGATGATAGTACATCAGTAGATGTTCTTTCACATATGACCTTAGATTGACTGGTTGGTGCTTTATGTTAATATATCTGAATTATATGTTTTGATCTAAACTTCAGAGACAGCACAAATAGGAAATGATAGTGTTGTGTATGCATATAATTTGAATTGTCAGTAGACTAAAAGCGTCATTGAACCATTAGTAGTGTGAAAACATAATTTCATATGTTACAACTGTGATTTGAACCCATATTATGCCTGGGTGTGTGTGTTAAAAGATCACTATCAGATAAAGAATATTAACTTTTAATAAAGATTTTCCTATGAGATCAGTTTCGGGTTATGTCCTTAGCACTATTCATTCGATTTGCTTCGGTGCCCATGTCCCGAAAAGCATGCAATTTGAAGTATAATCAAGATATGTACTTGACAACATCTATCAAACATATACTAGCCCTTGGATCATATTGATAAATCATCTTTATTGATTCCATTGAATTCATAATCCAGATAAAAGTTGGATCCACGTACCTGAATCTTATGATTCCACATATATAAGCCAAAACATTGAATCATTCTATTCTGAATCTCATTGATTCCTATACAATCCAATTTGGATTCTGCTATTCATGTGCTAAGTGATGTCTCCTCATTCTGGAAATTCGAATAATCTTTAGTAAAATCTCATATGTCTTGAAGATAGTGCATTTACTTTCTGGTGGCATACTAGTGGGGTACACGTTGTATTTCATACTTAAATGGTACCTTAACTCACAAGAAAGTGGGAATGAGATGCTTTAGTTTCAAATCTTATAATATTGACAATTTGAATTTGTGTGTCATAGCCTGATCCTATTTTCTTTTACTGTTTATCGTGTATCATAACATGCAATATAAAAGTCTTGAAAACATATAGTGTGATTATCTTGAAAGATATTGGTTTAATTGGTCAAGGCTTGAAAGAATGACATAGGATACCATTTGATATTATATGAATTTTATATCCAAGATGTGTGATTGATATATCATATATACTGATATGATCTTCTTACTCGTGATGTTCGACCAAAAAGATGTGATGTTGTATTTTACATTTCAGTTTATATAGAGAAAAACCAAAAAGATTTTGTGTTTCTTATGTTTGAAAAACCAAAAAGATTTTGTGTTTCTTATGTTTGAAAAACCAAAAAGATTTTATTTTTCAGCTTCCATGGAAATCTTAATTGTTGGTTATTCTTGGTTGTTCTCCTTTGCAAAAACTGAATATTGCAGACAGAAGTTGACAAGAGGTCCTTCTCCCAAGTTTTCTTCTAGATAGAAAGAGAATGTGCAGACGAATAAGACGAAGACTAAAGTGTGTTTGATGATGATATATGAAGACGGATGACAATCTTCTGAAGCTGTTGTCAAGCGGGAGTCTGTTGGAGCATATTCTGGTGACAACGAGCTTGAAGATATTATGTCTTAGTCTTAGAGTCTTTGACTTGTATTTGATAGAATTGTTAGCAACAGTTATAGGGGAGTCTATTAGGACATGTTTTGTAACTGTTGATAAAATTCTGTATAAGTTCATAGAGAGAACGAACCAGAGAGATCAGATCAGAGAAGTCTGATTGAGTCTGTAAACATCATTGTGATTGAAATACGAATTGAGAAATTTATTTACTTGATTGTTTGCTTTGTCTTTTATGAGTATAAACGTTGACTCGTTGGATTCCGCACTCCGAGTAAACGTCACGTCTTATCATGAGATCGATCCGTAGACGCGCCATGGGGACCTACAAGTAGACTGTTTACAATTGTTGCAAGTGACTTATTGTGACAATCCGGACTTTTCCAAGCTAACTCAAGTTCAAACCTCAAGGACCAATTCTGCCATTAATCCAAACTGTATTACATGAAACTTCAAGGACTAATTGTGTAACTAGTCCAAACTCAATTTAGATTGACTCTGAAAGTCAAAGTTTGGTAATTGTGTTCCTGTTGACTTTTGAAAGTCAAATAACCATGTTCTTAACCTCATCACAAAACTCCAGAGATTATTTCTGTCATTATTCCAACTAATAGTACAAGGACTAATATTGTAATAACCCTAAACTCTTTCTGTTGACTCCAAAAAGTCAAAATTGAATGAGTTTTGCTTCTGTTGACTTTGAGAGTCAAACCCGTAGCCCCTTTGGATCCAAATTCGCAAACAACAAACTATAATCAATCCAAATTCAAGTTGTAACGCATTGATATGATTATGGAGACCATCATTGGATCATTTACATCCATTATTGGTCCATAATGAGCACGAATTAATCTCATTAAGAACTTTAAACCATAACTGTCGACCCTCACGTCTTAGTTCATCGAATTCGATCATGTGGTGTGTTATTCTCGAAATCAAACTCTACAAACACTTTAATTGCATCAATCAGAAGCTTTGGCACAATTGAATTCCACCGGAGGAGGAGCCGTAGTCGCCGGAGACCAAACTCGTCGAAGTCGGGATCCCTTTTAGTCGAACTCCTCCAATTCGACATCGAATCTGGTAACTAATCACACCCTTAGTTTCGTTTCCTAGTCTACAACTAAAGCCCTAACCTAATTTGGACTCACAACATCGAATTAAGCATAACCAAGTAACTAGGGTTCATCTGATTTGGATTTAGTCAAACTCTAATCCGGACATCACCTAAATCTAATTAAACTACATGTTTAGATTCTAAATCCGTCGTAGATTGAAAGCCCTAACCATTTGAGATCTTATAACACCGAATTAATCATAAGCTGATTCTAGGGTTCTTCGCGAACCCAGTTTAATCGAACTACACCCCAGGCACAATCTTAATGCAATTAAACCACATGGATAGTTTCGCAATCACCAACTCTGTGAAAGCCCTATAATTTCATCTGTTAATATTATCGAATTTAAGCAAATCGATTTCATGTTAGAACCTAGGGTTTCAGCGTTTTGAAACTGAAATTAACAACTCTCAGCTTAACGATTTTTACAGTAAATTACATCCTAAGACTCGAAATCGGTTGATGAGTAAAAGCACTATGATCTATTGGCCAATCGTGATCAAATCGGTTGGAATCGGGACTGGTTTTGGGTTCGGCTTCGAGGGGGAAGAACACGGGAGACTGATATGTCAAAACCATTTTTGATCCGACTTCTGTTGCGAGACCCTAGCGGGCGGAGTTGGTTAGGGCGTTGGACTTATACGCAGGAGACCCGGGTTCGAGTCCGGTCACCTGCAATTATTTTTGGGGACTTTTTCAATGATTTCCATTTTATAAAAACTATCCCTATATTATTATATTATATATTAAAGTGTTTTAGCCAGGAAAATAACCCGTAGGCTCGGGTTTGGTTTTATAACCTATTTAATATTATTTTATCATTCTTAAAAATAATATGTTAATATTATTCTCAAACCGTGACTCCTAATAAAATAATATATTTATATTATTTTTAACCCGTGACACTAACTAAAAATAATATATATTCTTATATTATTTTTACCACGTTTATAAACTTTACGAAACGTTCTAAACTATTAAATAATATAATTATTTATATTAATTACCCTCGGTTTTATGCTCGAATAAAAATAATATATTTTGCCACACAAATGATTATTTTAATCTTACAAACTTAAAAATAATATATTTAGTTATATTATTTTCCTAAACCATTTTAAATGATACAACCGCCTGAATATTTATTCGCAATCAGAAATGCTTGACACGAAACGTAATTGCCTTAATAATTATTTTTTTAAGAAACCCTCATTCCCGTGGACACGATCGTCTACTCGTTAGTCCCACGTATACTTTAGGGCATTCAAATATTCTGTGTCGTCATCACAAATTCCCATATGTCCCTAACTTATGTGTTTATAATTATAGGGCATACGTAAGCCATGCAGGCTAACACTTGAGGTTCTAAATCTCATACTTGTGTGATACTGCCTACAACGCAACGCAGGTGAGTTTCACGGCCCCTTTTTACTTGTTTTACTATTGGGGGAGAAACATGCTTACACACAAATATATTTTACTTGTTTTCCTGTTGAGGAGAAACAAACATGAACACCAACTATCATACGTTTACTTTTTTTCCCTGTGGGGGAGAAACAGTTACGCAGACAAACATTATGTCACATGTTTTTTCCCGTTGGGGGAGAAAACATGACACAACTATTTTAGATTATTGTAATTCATATGTTATTACTTTTGAGGCTAAGCGTGACACACTATCACAGAAAGTCCTCATCATACACCGAACCGTTAATATGGATCTTAGCGAGGTAATGTTTAGTAGTACTACTGGGTTTGACAAGCCCCACCCGCGTTAGTCGCGCTAACTCGATTGGAGGTCGAACGGGTGAAATGTTAGCCTACTCACATTTGCCAGAGTTGATAGACCTGGCAGGAGGCATACAAACACAAACAGTCAGCTTCGGTTGCGAGCGCTTTAGTAAGACATGAACATAGGCTATCTACATATATATATGCATAGTGAATGTACATAATCTGGCAAACACTCTATTATTGTAAACTTGAAACCTGTGAACTCACCAACCTCGTGTTGACACTTTTTCTTACATGTTTCTCAGGTCGCTTTGGAACAGGTTGCGCACTTAGGACATGCATGGAGTCCTACTGTCATATCATTCATTTCGAATATTTTAAACAGTTTATTTAATTACATTAATTGACGCTCGTTACGTGTAATTATTTTTGACTTTATTTTAACGTTTACGCTTCATGTTGACATCATTCATATCGCCCTCTACTGATGAGGAACACATCATTGGCATTGCATCATCATTCCCAGTGGTAACACTCGGGAATCACCGGAACATCATCCACTCCCGTCCGAGGACAGCGAGACGGAGCCTTCGGAGGAGTCAGTTACATCACCATCACCTGTTGGGTATGGTGGGCTTTCTCAGGTCCATGTTATGGATGACACTCAGCACTAACACATATTTCTTTGGGAGTTGGGATCGTTGGAGGCGAGTCCCTACTGTACCATCCCAGCAACAATACGCCGAATGAAGGCAGACCGTTGCACGCATTATTTTAGAATCCATTGGCACGTAGATGTCATCACTTTACCGAGCCATGGGCTCGCGTCTTTGGTCGATATTCTGTTGAGAATAGATCGAACACAAATCTGAGAACGCATTGTTCAATGCATACTCAAACCCTATCTTGACTCAGTTGAAAGGACGGCTACTTTGCTGCTTCCTATAACTTGTATTCATGAATTAGTTTCATTTCTCGAAGTCGCATTTCGTGTACATGTTTGTTTCATTCCCTCATCTACAATCCGCTGGATTGGACTCTTGTATTGTGTTTCAACTCGAGTGAATACTCGGATCAAACGATTTCTGACTACTCATCCTGATATGAGTCCTAGTTGATCAACTTATGATTAATGACTAAGCTTTTCGATAACTTATCATCTCTAACAATACTCTATATTCGAAAATACAAACTAAAGGACATTATGACACAGGACATGGAGAACTAGGGTGAACATGCAAAGCAAATTATCATTACGGGTGCACACGTAATAATAATTTGAGGTGCATGTAAGTCCTGGTGAAACCTAGTGTGTGGATAAATGGTCCTACTTTATGATCTACATACTTATATTTCCATTGACAGTAGAAATTCTCGTGACCCGCTCAACGACTAGTGGGTATCGTTAAAACCTGTTTAACAGTTGATAGACGCAACAATCATGTTGAAGGTATTTACGAACACACTGAACTATCATCCATAGGACCCATCATTTGATTTCACTCATGTAAGAGTCTTAGTGAACTTAAGACTCTCATCCGGACTTGATCAATGAAACCATCTCGATTGAAACTCTAGTAGAACCTCATGGTAAATCCACCGACTCCAACTATGTAAGCGGAATTTGGGAAGCCCTTCCAAAACTAACACATTATTCCTTGCAATCCAACAATAGATTCCATTTGACCTTGTTACCTCATCCGGTGATTAATCCTTGGTCTAATTTGATTCATACCCCAGCATATCCAGTTATTCTAATGACATTAGAAAACGGGTATTTAATCTAACTGACTATCAGTTGAACGTGATTACTTAATCGGATATCCTATCCCTTATACTACTAGAATCTATACTTCATGGAAATTTTCTTCCTTGCATGTGAACCTTTTCTCTTAGCCTTTGCGTTGACCGATGCTTACCTTATAAGCACAGGTATCACTAGAAGTCTCAACATGATTTCACAACCTTCATAATGGTGCGGTCATACTCCAACTCTATCAGAATTTAGGTATACCATAGAGATAGCAGACGGGCAGATAATCGAAGTGACTCACGTTCTTATAGGATGTAAACTCGGATTAGCTAGTCATAAGCTTGACATTGACCCCATGTCAGTTACACTTGGCAGTTTTGACATGATTGTCGGTATGGATTGGTTATCTGAGGACTAGCCGAAATCATTTATCGTGACAAAATCATTCGCATTCCTCTCCCGAGTGGAGGAACCCTTCTGTCCAAGGCGAAAGGACTGGTGCTGTCGTAGGCATCGTATCCTTCATGAAAGAACATAAGTGCTTACGTAAAGGGGCATACTGCTATTCTGGCTCTTGTCACCGGGCAACCATCCGAAGAAAAGAAGATTGATGACATTCCGATCATTCGTAACTTCCCGAAAGTAATTCCTGAATACCTGTCAGGTCTTTCACCTCACCGTCAAGTTGAATTCCAAATCGACCTAGCACCCGGAGCGGCACCGATTGCTCGGGCACCTTATAGGTTAGCACCTAGTGAATTACAAGAGTTGTCCACTCAATTGCAAGATTTGTTGGATAAAGGTTTCATCCGACCTAGTTCATCACCGTGGGGAGCTCCGGTACTATTTGTCAAGAAGAAGGACGAAACTTTTCGTATGTGTATTGACTAACGGGAGCTGAATAAAGTCACAATCAAGAATCGATACCCTTTACCTCGCATAGATGACCTCTTTGACCAACTCCAAGGATCAATTTTCTATTCCAAAATAGATCTTAGGTCCGGCTACCATCAGTTAAGAGTCCAAGAAGAGGATATCTCTAAGACTGCATTCAGAACAAGGTACGACCATTACGAGTTTATGGTCATGCCTTTCGGGTTAACCAACGCACCTGCGATATTCATGGACCTCATGAACCATGTGTGTAAGCCTTAACTTGACCAATTCGTTATCGTTTTCATCGACGACATCCTCATTTATTCCAAGAACAAGGAAGAACATGAGGAACATCTACGCCTAATTTTGGAATTACTTAAGCGAGAGCAACTGTATGCTAAGTTTTCCAAGTGTGAATTCTGGATTCGGGAAGTTCAGTTTCTAGGGCATGTGGTTAACGAGAAAGGAATACATGTCGACCCATTAAAGATAGAAGCCATCAAGAATTGGGCAGCACCGACGACTCTGACTGAGGTGCGACAATTTCTGGGATTGGCTGGATATTACCGTCGATTCATCGAAGGATTTTAAAAAATTGCTCAACCTCTCACTGCCTTAACTCAAAAGGGTAAAGCCTATAATTGGGGCGATAACCAAGAGTCAGCATTCCAACATCTTAAACAGAAACTTTGCAGTGCACCTATTCTAGCTCTTCCGAAAGGAACCGATGATTTTGTAGTGTATTGTGATGCATCTATTCAGGGTCTGGGTTGCGTCTTAATGCAACGCAAAAAGGTGATTGCATACGCTTCACGTCAACTAAAGGTCCATGAGAGAAACTACACCACTCATGACTTAGAGTTGGGAGCCGTAGTTTTCGCACTTAAGATATGGAGACATTACTTGTACAGTACCAAATACACCATTTACACCGATCACAAGAGTCTTCAACACATATTCGAGCAGAAAGAGTTGAACATGCGGCAGCGTCGTTGGGTCGAACTCTTGAATGATTATGACTGTGCGATCCGGTATCATCCGGGTAAAGATAACGTTGTAACTGATGCCCTAAGTTGAAAGGAAACGAAACCCAAACGAGTTCGAGCATTACAGCTTACTATTCACCCCGTATTACCTGACAAATTCCCTAGTGCTCAACTCGAAGCCCTAAAAGAAGAAAATCTACCGCTGGAAAGTACACGCGGTATGGAAGCACAACTTGAAGTCAAATCTGACGGTATTCGCTACTTTATCGAGCGAATATGGGTTCCAGTATTCGGAAACCTAAGGGAGCTAGTTATGGACGAGACTCATAAATCTCGTTACTCGATACATCCAGGTTCCGACAAAATGTACCATGAACTTAAGGTGCTATATTGGTGGCCAAAGATGAAGGCCGATATAGCCACCTATGTTAGTAAATGTCTGACTTGCGCGAAGGTCAAAGTTGAATATCAAAAACCATCCGGTCTTCTGCAACAACTAGAAATTCCCATGTGGAAATGGGAACAAATATCCATAGACTTCATCACCAAATTACCACGAACTCCTACCGGATGTGATACCATTTGGGTAATTGTTGATCGATTAACAAAGTCCGCTCCCTTCTTAGCAATCAAAGAGACCGACAAAATGGATAAGCTTACTCGTACTTACTTGAAAGAAATAGTCTCTCGGCACGGGGTGCCAATCTCTATTATTTCGGATCGTGATGCACGATTCACTTCTCATTTCTGGCAGTCGTTACATAAAGCCTTAGGCACGCGTCTAGATATGAGCACAGCATACCACCCTCAAACGGATGGCCAAACAGGAGGTACTATTCAAAGGCTGGAGGACATGCTGCGAGCTTGTGTGATTGATTTCGGTAACACTTGGGAGTCTCACCGACCGTTGGTAGAGTTCTCCTACAACAACAGCTATCATACTAGCATCAAGGCAGCTCCATTTGAAGCACTTTATGGACGGAAATGTCGTTCTCCTATTTGTTGGACCGAGGTTAGGGATAGCCAACTTACAGGTCCTGAACTTGTATTCGAAATTTTCGAAAAGATCGTTCAAATTAGAAACCGTATGGCGGCAGCTCGTGATCGTCAAAAGAGCTATGCCGACAAGCGTCGTAAACCCTTAGAGTTTCAAATAGGTGACATGGTATTACTCAAAGTCTCTCCTTGGAAAGGTGTCATTCGCTTTGGGAAGCGAGGTAAACTAAACCCTCGTTATGTTAGACCTTTCAAGATAGTAAAGAGAATTGGCCCAGTCACGTATCAACTGGACCTGCCGGAAGGACTTAGTGGTGTACACGATGTCTTTCACGTCTCAAATTTGAAGAAATGTCTAGCAGACGAATCACTCACAGTTCCTCTTGAGGAACTACACATTGATGAACAGTTACGTTTCATCGAAGAACCCGTGGAAATTATGGATAGGGAAGTCAAAACATTAAAACACAGTAAAATCCCTATTATCAGAGTTCGTTGGAACTCGAAACGCAAACCGGAATTCACGTGGGAGCGCGATGATCAGATGATGCGCAATTATCCTAATCTGTTCAAGCACTCCGTGTCAAATTCTTAAGGTACTATTTAATTTTCGGGATGAATATTCTTTTAACTAGGGGATGATGTGATATCCCTGGAATTTTTTTTTGTATAGTTATTTAATTTTCGGGACGAAAATTCTTTTAACTAGGGGATGATGTGACAATCCGGACTTTTCCAAGCTAACTCAAGTTCAAACCTCAGGGACCAATTCTGCCATTAATCCAAATTATATTACATGAAACTTCAAGGACTAATTGTGTAACTAGTCCAAACTCAATTCAGATTGACTCTGAAAGTCAAAGTTTGGTAATTGTGTTCCTGTTGACTTTTGAAAGTCAAATAACCATGTTCTTAACCTCATCACAAAACTCCAGGGATTATTTCTGTCATTATTCCAACTAATAGTACAAGGACTAATATTGTAATAACTCTAAACTCTTTCTGTTGACTCTAAAAAGTCAAAATTGAATGAGTTTTGCTTCTGTTGACTTTGAGAGTCAAACCCGTAGCCCCTTTGGATCCAAATTCACAAACAACAAACTATAATCAATCCAAATTCAAGTTGTAACGCATGATTATGACTATGGAGACCATCATTGGATCATTTACATCCATTATTGGTCCATAATGAGCACGAATTAATCTCATTAAGAACTTTAAACCATAACCGTCGACCCTCACGTCTTAGTTCATCGAATTCGACCATGTGGTGTGTTATTCTCGAAATCAAACTCTACAAACACTTTAATCGCATCAATCAGAAGCTTTGGCACAGTTGAATTCGACCGGAGGAGGAGCCGTAGTCGCCGGAGACCAAACTCGTCGAAGTTGGGATCCCTTTTAGTCGAACTCCTCCAATTCGACATTGAATCTGGTAACTAATCACACCCTTAGTTTCGTTTCCTGGTCTACAACTAAAGCCCTAACCTAATTTGGACTCACAACATCGAATTAAGCATAACCCAGTACCTAGGGTTCATCTGATTTGGATTTAGTCAAACTCTAATCCGGACATCACCTAAATCTAATTAAACTACATGTTTAGATTCTAAATCCGTCGTAGATTGAAAGCCCTAACCATTTGAGATCTTATAACACCGAATTAATCATAACCTGAATCTAGGGTTCTTCGCGAACCCAGTTTAATCGAACTACACCCCATGCACAATCTTAATGCAATTAAACCACATGGATAGTTTCGCAATCACCAACTCTGTGAAAGCCCTATAATTTCATCTGTTAATATTATCAAATTTAAGCAAATCGATTTCATGT
Source organism: Smallanthus sonchifolius (assembly GCA_023525975.1). Classification (NCBI taxonomy): domain Eukaryota; kingdom Viridiplantae; phylum Streptophyta; class Magnoliopsida; order Asterales; family Asteraceae; genus Smallanthus; species Smallanthus sonchifolius. Next base: position 29,014,183 of record CM042043.1, read on the forward strand.
TAGAACCTAGGGTTTTGGCGTTTTGAAACTGAAATTAACAACTCTCAGCTTAACGATTTTTACAGTAAATTACATCCTAAGACTCAAAATCGGTTGATGAGTAAAAGCACTATGATCTATTGGCCAATCGTGATCAAATCGGTTGGAATCGGCACTGGTTTTGGGTTCGGCTTCGAGGGGGGAAGAACACGGGAGACTGATATGTCAAAACCATTTTTGATCCGACTTCTGTTGTGAGACCCTAGCGGGCGGAGTTGGTTAGGGCGTTGGACTTATACGCAGGAGACCCGGGTTCGAGTCCGGTCTCCTGCAATTATTTTTGGGGACTTTTTCAATGATTTCCATTTTATAAAAACTATACCCTATATTATTATATTATATATTAAAGTGTTTTAGCCAGGAAAATAACCCTTAGGCTCGGGTTTGGTTTTATAACCTATTTAATATTATTTTATCATTCTTAAAAATAATATGTTAATATTATTCTCAAACCATGACTCCTAATAAAATAATATATTTATATTATTTTTAACCCGTGACACTAACTAAAAATAATATATATTCTTATATTATTTTTACCACGTTTATAAACTTTACGAAACGTTCTAAACTATTAAATAATATAATTATTTATATTAACTACCCTCGGTTTTATGCTCAAATAAAAATATTATATTTTGCCACACAAATGATTATTTTAATCTTACAAACTTAAAAATAATATATTTAGTTATATTATTTTCCTAAACCATTTTAAATGATACAACCTCCTGAATATTTATTCGCAATCAGAAATGTTTGACACGAAACGTAATTACCTTAATAATTATTTTATTAAGAAACCCTCATTTCCGTGGACACGATCGTCTACTCGTTAGTCCCACGTATACTTTAGGGCATTCAAATCTTCCGTGTCATCGTCACAAATTCCCATATGTCCCTAACTTATGTGTTTATAATTCTAGGGCATACGTAAGCCGTGCAGGCTAACACTTGAGGTTCTAAATCTCATACTTGTGTGATACTGCCTACAACGCAACGCAGGTGAGTTTCACTGCCCCTTTTTACTTGTTTTACTATTGGGGGAGAAACATGCTTACACACAAACATATTTTACTTTTTTTTCCTGTTGAGGAGAAACAAACATGAACACCAACTATCATATTTTTACTTGTTTTCCCCGTGGGGGAGAAAGAGGTACGTAGACAAACAGTATGTGACATGTTTTTTCCCGTTGGGGGAGAAAACATGACACAACTATTTTAGATTATTGTAATTCATATGTTATTACTGTTGAGGCTAAGCATGACACACTATCACAGAAAGTTCTCATCATACATCGAAACGTTAATATGGATCTTAGCGAGGTAATGTTTAGTAGTACTACTGGTTTGACAAGCCCCACCCGCGTTAGTCGCGCTAACTCGATTGGAGGTCGAACGGGTGAAATGTTAGCCTACTCACATTTTCCAGAGTTGATAGACCTGGCAGGAGGCATACAAACATAAACAGTCAGCTTCGGTTGCGAGCGCTTTAGTAAGACATGAACATAGGCTAGCTACCTATAGATATGCATAGTGAATGTACATAATCTGGCAAACACTCTATTATTGTAAACTTGAAACCTGTGAACTCACCAACCTCGTGTTGACACTTTTTCTTACATGTTTCTCAGGTCGCTTTGGCACAGGTTGCGCACTTAGGACATGCATGGAGTCCTACTGTCATATCATTCATTTCGAATATTTTAAACAGTTTATTTAATTACATTAATTGACGCTCGTTACATGTAATTATTTTTGACTTCATTTTAACGTTTACGCTTCCGCATTAACTCTGAACTTTTATGTTATGACATTTCAAGTCCCATATAGTGTCGTTTGATGTAACTAATGACTGAGATCCTGGTTTGTCACTTCCCAAATGGTAAAACTCCATTAGTTGAAATTGGGGGTGTGACACTTATCACATTATACATTCCATGTAAATTGAAGGTTATGAACTCCAAAGCTACTCGGGCTTTGGCGTATTCTGGTCCAAACCCGAGGAACTATGGAACTCTAAGTCATGCCATGTTATTACTCTTTAGTATCTGATTGACTCTACTATCTATGGACATAGTTATTTGTTAGCAACACATACGTGAAAACAATAATTACGAATTAAGTGATTTTATGTCCCCCTTGACCCACACACACAATGGGATGAACTATACGGACCATGCGATGATTTGGATAATTACGGGTGCACACGTAATTATAAAAATTAGCGCATGGAAAACATAAGGGCATGATGGATACGCCATATCGGGATATATAGTAACGAAACTAATGTGATATGATAAGGGAGTGGTGGATACACCGCTGGTACTTCCTATATATAAGTGTTCCTGCCATATTATCAGAAGTAACGTTATTCGTGTCACATAAAGTTTCATGCTGTTTGACGGGTCAATGTTTGTGAAATCTCTTATCCACTAATAATTCCTGAACATATTAGGCTACATATTAAACAAACCTGATCATCAAATTCCCATCAATTCCATTCCAAGTAATGCACTTCATCCTTAGAACCCAAATTATTATTCAACAGATTTTCTCCTTAAGTTCATTTCAAAACTAAATCCACTGTCATCCTTCGTGCCTGACCTTGAGAAACAGACCCGAATCTTGTTATCAAATGTACTCCACAAACCAACAATCAAAGCTCATTGAGAATCCAAACCCACATCTTTCCTGATTCAGTGGCCTCTACTAATTAAATTTCGGGATGAAATTCCCTTAACATGGGGAGACTGTAACATCCCAAATTTTTCTGATCCTATTTTAGTTTATTTTAAATAACAACACTACATTAAATCCTATATTTACACATTATGTCACATAAACTATTATTTTAACTAAAAATTTCCATTCAAATTCTAAACTTGCGTTACATATTAATTTGTATAACACACCTTGTGTACATATATATATATATATATAATTATTCTTAAAACTATGTATGTAATTACACATTTGCAATTTCAAATTTGAACCACATTTTTATGTTGGTTTAGTTTTAAAACAAAAATATATACATTCAAAATTTTTAAATAAACCATTTTAAAAGGAATAAAATAATTAGTTTTATAAAGTTTTATAGTTTTTATACAAATATATGTATATATACATAATTTCTATTTTTAATAAATTAGTTTGAACCCCCTCCTTGAAATTGGACCTTTTTTAACTCAATTTTGACCCCCATTCAACATCTTATCTACTTTGACTTTTAGGAAGTCAAACAGTCCAAGTTAGTGCAAATCCAATGCCCTGATCGATCAAACTCGACTGATTTGGACCTTCCATGTATACAACATAGAATACCGACCACACCCAAGCCCAATTAACAATCCAATACAACCTCATTCGCGGCTTAATTCAGAATTCAAACCCTGTTGACTATCCAGAGTCAAATCGAGTTAAACCCGGCTGTAATCGTGAAATTAAACGCGTTTGATACCAGCAAATCACGCCTAGTCTATGCTCGTATGATTTCAGGACACATTCGCGTCCCAATTCATTCTCAATCAGTTGAATTACGCATAATCCATCCTGCAGCTATCATCCTTAAACACTGGATCGAATCGCGTAATTAAGATGAAATTAAACGAATTAATAGACCCTCTCACCTTCGCGTTGTTTATTACAACCACTCAACCTTTAATCGCATTCCATTTCATCAATGTGCCATGACCGAGCATCAAGAAAAGTCGTCCTTGCCCTCTAGCCGACAGCCTTCAATACTCAACCAAATCAGGTGAGGTTTATACCATTTGATTCGTTTTTGCTCATACCACGAAAGCCCCTTATAAATTTCAGGAATCAATTTGAATCAGATTCAATTTATGTGAAATTCTTAAACCTGTTCTTATGAAATTTAAAAAGGGGATTTCGGATCGTTTCAATCAAAGTATTTATCTTTTCGGGTTTTGTAGAGATAAAGACTGATGACTATAAAATTCTCTAAGTACAATTGTTGCGGACTCCACAATTTTGCTGCTGACTTACAAGTTGTTACGGATAAGGATAAATGCTGCGGATAGCATGTTCTCCTACTGATGAACAACTATGCTGCGGATAGCCTTATCTGCTGAAGTCCAGAGTTGCTGCTGATAGACTTCTCAGCAGCATCAAACACTTGATGTTGCTGATAGGCAAATCATCAGCAACTTTGACTTTGCTACTGACACCTCTGCTAAACACTGACACACATATCAGCAGAAGGAATGTTATTGGTGCAGATGATTAAAGACAAAGCTACCACTTCTGAAGTCTCCTGCAAAGATTCCTAAGAAGACTTTTGACCTGAACAGAACTGTTTGCAGCAGCTTGTCTTTTAGTTGTCTACCAATTGTAGTGCAGCTTGCAACTGTCAAAGATCAACGGCTTGTATTTGATCTGATCCTTAGAATCAAGGGTTTGTCTTGATTCTAAGTTCCTTTATATGTATTGTATCTTCCATTTGTACAAGTGTGCTTCCTTAGAGTTTTTTCTATAATCTTTTAAACATTGAAGATTAATACAATTTGCATTTATCAGTATTCTCTTTGTTTATCTGTTTACATTGCATAGTTGTGATTGTTTCCGCCAATCTCAACTAGAATAGAACCATCTTGTAATCACCGATCCTACAGGTTTCAAGTTATACCAGCGAAACCACCTTGTCTGGCCGGTAAGCCATTGCACCGCCGAACCAGGTGGCGTGGGTTCGAAACCCACTAACCAGACCTTTTTGCGCGTCCATTAGACCCAGACCCGGCATGTTCCACCTTCAGGTTACATAAATTGCGGACCGATAATAGCGTGAACTAGTCCCCTGGTCTGGTGGTGTTAAGTGCTACCTTCACAGAACCCACCCGGGTTCGAGTCGGATGGCATTCTTTATTTTTTTAAAAGCATATTAACAGCCCAAATTAATTTATAAAAAAATTATTTTATAAACCTAACACCATGTGGAACAAATTAGTATATTAAGTTACAATTTTAAACATGATACAAGAATTTTTACAAATTTAATTGTGTAGAATCTCATTGCAACCATTTAAAAATTTATCATTAAATTACAAAACTATTATTTTCAAAACCTAATTTTTATAAACATTGTGGCAAGATTTTTTTTAAAATCATTTATTTCTATTAAATCATATACATTAAGGTTTAAACCATATTTAAACAAATAAAACTTTTTCTAAACATATATTAATATATACATTTACTTTTTCCATAATTTAAAAAAAAGAAAAAAAAAGAAACATACTACTTAATAATAAATAAATAAATAAATTTATTTATTTATTATCTTTTTACATTAACATTTAGGGTTTAAATTGTAAATATATATATATTTACACTAAAATTTTGACACATTATAATAATAAATAAAATGAATTTATTTATTTGGATTATAAATATGATATCACACTACTCTTTAAGGACGTAGTATTTTGAATAAATAGATTAAATAAATTTATTTATTTAAATTATTTAAACTTAAACCCTAAAACCATTATTGTTTTCTCAAACATACTTTGAACTTACATTTTCATAACAAACCTGTTTATCTAAATACATATGTCAACATACAAACCCACTTTTTACATGAAATGACTCAACCTTTGTACAAACCCACACATATCAATACCCGATGAACAGTTGATCATGACTTAGACTTTGTACACTTTATTAATACAAGTTCATGCATTACACCCTAGATTGTCTTGAGATTTTGAGAATTCACTTGTGCTACTTAATTACTCATGTTACCTACGCAATTGATACAAGTAAGTTTTACATAGCCCCTTTTTACATTTTGCACTTTTTGGGGTGAAACATGATTACACTTTGAACACTTTGCAATTACTCATATACAATTCACTATTATGATACTATGTGTTATTTGTGCTTTATGCGTGAATGCTATGAGTTAAGACTATATATGCATGACACTCGTACAATCATTAAATCAGTACAAGCCAACGGTTAACAATGATAGATTTATTGCGTCTGACAAACCCACCCGGTTAGGGTGTTTGTTATCGACATTAAATTAGCGTAACCTGCGGGTTATGCCTCACAACAGTCACAAGGTTTGATTGTACACTTAGTTTAACTATAGATTCTCCATAAATGCCTTATATACCATGTATCGTATGAATTGTATAAAACATTTTGAACTTTACTTGTGGTGTCAAAACCTATGTATGCTCACCAACTATTTATAGTTGACCCTCTCATTTTTATCATGTTTCAGGTACTAACTTTTGAGAACATTTACAAGATGCTACACATAGGATTGAGGACTTAGTTAAATAATGAATTGAACATTTATGGTGTACCTTGTTTTCCTTTTGTATAATTGTACATATTTTGTTGAACAAGTGTTATGAAAATTTGGATTCAATTAATATATGAAACTTTAAATTGACCATGTGCTATTGAACAGTCTACATGTCCCGCCCCGACGTATTCCACCGTCGGTTGGGGTGTGACAACATGTGATCAATACCTAAAAGAATGCAGCAATGTAGTAAAATAGTTGTTTGGTAAATTGTTTTCGGTTTTTTTCTGGCACAAGTTAGGGATTAAGGATCAGATATGTTTTGTTTTCAACAACCAATATGTATACAATTTACAATCCTTACCAGCAAGTGCATTATAGAAATCGCGACCGAGAAAATTGAAACGAACACTGATTCCTGTGGTTCGTAAAGTTAGGGCAAAGACAGTAGCCAACCGTATTCTTGCTTGAACTTTATCATCGGAAAACCAATAAGGAGAGGCAATTTTATAGAATCTCCTGAAAAGTGTGGGCAGATCAGGGCCCTTTCTCGGCACATTCTGATGAAAAAGAACAAAAAACGATACGATGTGTCAAAAGTGTAAACGCAATTTACAAATTTACAAAAGAGAGAATTGTGATACCTCTTCTGTTTGAGCAGATTGTTGTGGAAGTGGAGGGGTAACCGGCAGATCTGTCGGAGACGTTGAAGATGTCGAAAGAGGTATGAACTTGTGCCTCTGCTCCACCTCCAGAAACTTGTGCGACGGGATAGCCATGTGAATGCCAGAGGAAATGTGATTGTTGTTGAATCATCGGAGGTGGTATGTGTTGGAAAAATAATAGAAAAACTATTTTTCATAAACAACTAAAAGCATGGTCCCTCAACACAAGTCATATTACGGTTTTAATTCTAACCTTTTAGAAATTACATGTACAGTTCTCCTGTGTCCTCCGACAACTTAGTAGTCAACTCACCTCCAATTTTAAAACAAAAAACTAAACGAATGGGACCGCACACTCTCTTGACCCCCTTTGGTTAGACCCTCGTGCTTCTCTGTCACATCCCCATATTCTACTTCGAGTTATACGTATGGGGCGTGACCCGAAATGATCTTCACCGTTGAGTTACTTTGAATGACCACTATATGGTTTTCAAATACTTGTTTAAATATACCTCAAACGAGCTCAAAATAAAGTTTAATATGCGAAAACAATGTTTTAAAAGTTTACAACGCTTGAACAAATTGATTAAAAAAGTGTTTGTCAAAATAAGATGCCCATGCATGATAAGTGTGACTCAAGTGGGTGCATCCTAGCCACATAGCCTAAGCATTTAACAACATGAGATAAACCTGCTAAAACGGGTCAACATAATGTTGGTGAGTTCATAGGTTAAATGTAATTGAAATCATATTGTAATATGTATTAAAAATCATATGTAATATACACAATCATTGTTGATCAGACAAAACCAAAAACTATAATAAGCCCATCAACCGACGTTGAACTGTAGCCATGAAAAGGATTTGGTTCACCTCTTTGTGCCTTGCACATGGATGAATTAGGTCAATAATGTACCCGTTCGACCTCCATTCTTTGTTAGCACTACTAACCCGGGTAGGGGTTGTTAAACCCAACAACATGAGATAAACCTGCGATTGCGGACTTGAAAAATTTGAACACATATACAGACCGTGCGTACTTAGCAAATACGCATGAAGGGCTTTGTTCGTGCGTACTTGCTAAGTGCGCATGGCAAAAATTGTTTGTGCGTATTTGCCTAACTTCGCATGATCAATAGTGTCCTTAAGAACTTAGCTAAGTTCGCATATGGACGTGTTTACACATTTTTTTTTCTAAGTCTAAACCAAGTACATTCTCAAGAAAGAACATTCGGGAATCACTTCTTGAATCGCTAATCCAGATACTAGTGAGTCAGAACGTACAGTAACTGATTCATCTGATTCAGAACCAACACCTGACCAAAGGCACCCAAGAAAGAACATTCGGGAATCACTTCCCGAATCCTCTTCAAGGAGAAGAAGAAGAGATAGTTCAGATTCTGACTTTCAACTTGATAGTTCTGATAGCAACCAAGAAGCTCCTCAAGTGGTTGAACGCAGAAAGAAAACCAGACATGATCGCCCATGGCAGGAAGTAATGGATGAAATAAATGGCAAGGTTCAAGCACAGCAAGCTCACAATCAACAAACATAAGCTTCCACTCAACAAACATAACTGTATAGCCGACGAAGATGTGGAACGATAACACCTATTATTGTTCCAACCTGTGAAGAACCTATTCCAACAGTCGTCTCTCTTCAGGCTACAATAGTTCAGCTCACAACTTCCACAGTTCTTCCCATCTTGACTGAGTCAGTCCTTGTTTCAACAACCATAACACCCACAGTTCTCCAAATGACAACCTTACCGTTCACTGTCACTGCTGGTACTTTACCACCAATGACACACTCAATTGAGTTTGGTGACATGGGACATCGTTTTGACTTATCCGAGCTGTTTGCCGATACCATTCATGAGACGGGTGAACCTTCTACAGCAAGGGTGGTAGATCCTAGGGATCAAAGGATTGCAATCTTAGAGTCACAAGTAGCTTCCCAACAAACTCAAATCAATTTACTTGTTGACTCTAGCACCAAATTGACTCATTAGTGGCAAGCAATGGAGGAACAAATGAAGTCATTCTGTGAGCTTCAAAGGATGCAATTCAATCTCAATGAAATGTTCCTCACCACCCGTACTGCTATGGAGAACCAAATGCTGATTCAACGAGGTGAACATCAGGTTATGGTTGATTTAGTGGCAAAATTGTCAAAACAGCTTAAGTCTCAGGGGGAGACAAGCAAGAGGGCACAAGAAGAAGCTTACCACCATGTCGACCTCACAAAAGAAAAGGATCAGGATGATGGTCCCAATGCCGGCCCCTCAGGTGCTAGTGGTGGTGAGACCCAAGCTGTGTTGCCAACACAAGCCACACCTACGGCTCAGGGGGAGTCCACCGAACAACAAGGTGGTGGTGATGATAAAGGAAAAATACCGACTGAGGTATAAGAAGAGTTAGCTACAAGCCCTAACTTAAATGATGAGATCATGATAGGGGCTTTGGCAGAACTTGAAGAAGGATAAATCGACAGCGGTGATGACTGGGACAGAACTCGAATGTGGGAACGATGTGATTGTGGAGTTCCCAAAAGGAGATGGAGAAGGTGTATATGAGCTGGGAGATGGGGAAATTTTTGAAGCTCCCGATATTAGGGAACATGACGAGCTTACCGTTCCTGTTGCTGATGTGAATGAAACCACAACCAACATTCCAGATCCCAATCCTACACAAGAAGCAGGGAAAAGTGGCACCTCTAGGAGGAACGTACCCCAGGAGTGGATTAAGCAAACGGTTGAGGCACCGTGGTATAAACCACAGTATAACGATAAATATGGTGCATCAGGAATGATTCTGTCAGTACGGTTCGAAGATGATAAAGGATTGATTGCAATCAAAAGATCAGGTGGAGTACAATACCTGAGACCATCAACCGATGCATTCAATTCCTTACCAAAGTATGACTTAGTCAACCTGGCCAACCGAGAATTGTGTGGAAAATCATCACATGCGGTGGCAGGAGGTTTTTGGAATGCATTACAAAAGGAAGGCCGATCTGAAAACTTCGAGATTTTTATGCCTCAGATCCCAAGGCGTGTCAAGGAAAAGTCGGTGATACATCCGGTGACACGAAAATTCTTGAAAAGGCTGGTCTACGAACCAGTTTGATATGAGACCCGTATACCACTAAGTAGAATTTCTCAGGATATACTGGGTAGAATGTGGTATTGGTACGTGGATGCAATTACTGGGGAGGCTGTGTTGATTGAGAAAGAAAGCTTGCAGGAGATCATCCGAGTATTTGATGAAATCAATTTCATCAACTTTTCAGTGTCAGATTTGAAGGTGCTGTCTACATACGGATGAGTGGACCAAACTTCTTTCTACTAAGTACAACAAGCTGGTGAAGTTCTGCCAAAGCAAAGATTAGTGGAGGAAGTCAGGCGGGAAGCTCGTAAAGACTGAAGATATCCAGAAATGTTATCAAGGGGGAGTCTGTTGATGCATGTTTTGTGACAGCCACTCTGGATCTAGCTAAAGCTTTTGTTATTATTATTTCAGTCTTGTATGTATTCAGTACTTGTTGTATTTTTGTTTGTCGAGTTGTAATATGTCTTGGTTATGTCTAAACTTGTATTGTTTTGATATTGTACTAAACAAATATGCAAGGATGTGTTCCTGCATATTTGTCATGTACAATGGTCATGCGTACTTAGACAAGTACGCATGAAGGATTGTCATGCGTACTTGCCAAGTACGCATGGACCAGGTCTATAAATATCATAGCTTTGTTTCATTTTAATAGAGATGTATTTGCACACACAAATACACACAGATCAGTTTAGTATCAGTCTAGAAGTCTTTCCATCTGTATATGTACTTGTTTGAAACACTATGATATCAATAGTGTAACATCCATGACTTTCTAACATAATTTTTATCTTTATGTAGTAATGACACTTCATTTCAAATCTCATACATATCCAACATTTTATGTTACATTAATTATTATTTGATCGTATATCAATTTCAAATTTCAACCTTACAATAACATAGTGTTTCCTATTATATATATAACATATGTATGTATATAAGCATATACTTATAAATATACTTTGTTGCAAAAATTATGAGCCTTAATTTCGTATTTATATCTCTTTCTCTATATATATAAACATATGTACTTAATTATAAATATATACGTAAATATAAATATAATTATTTGTTTCAAATAAACCATTTTACAAAAATTATAAGGATGGAATTTTCTACATAAAATAGTTTAAAATAAAATAAATAATATTTTAGATTTTATTACAAGTTTTATAAAAACTAACAAAATTTCAATTTAAATTTAACCTTGAACTCTCCTATAGCAATAAACCCCTCCTATTGTCTTTGAACCCTCAATTTGAACCCCCCACCTTGAAAATTGGATCTTTTAATCTCAATTTTTACCTTTTTGACCCAGTTTGACTTCCAAAAGTCAAACAACCCAAATTTCTCAATAATTCGACATCTTAATAGATCAAATCTGTTGTTTTGGACAATCCATGTTTACATGACCGGGTATCGACCATATTCAAGCCCAAATAGCATTTCAATTCACCCAATCTCGCGGCTCTTTTCGAATTTGAACAGTGTGACTTTTCAGAGTCAAACCAAACTTAAATCCTTGCCAAATTATAGGAATTAGATGCGTTCAATCACGCAAATCATGGGTAGACTAGTCCCACATGTATCCAGACCATCTTACTGACCCAATTCATCGCAAATTGATTTAATTAATTCAAAAATCCATCGTACAACTGTCACCTTCAAAGCCGATTCAATTGGGCATTTAAAATGAAATTAGTGTATATAGTCTACTCACACACCTTCGCAACACCCTTTACATACTTCCTGAACACTCAAAACTTAACTCATCTCGTCCCTCGAGCACGAATCAGTCGATGAACCCGAGCCTGTCAAAAACCAGCGTTCGCTCTTTTCACACAATTATTTAAGGTAATTCTTGTGCCATTCGAATCGTGGTAATTGTTAGAATAAAAGCCCCATGAATCTGGGAACGCTCGTGGGTTTGAACTGGTTGATTGGGAGACTAGGGTTTGGGTCGAGCATTTGGGGAAGACGATGGGGGCGGGAGGGTGTTAGTTTTAAGTTTAGGCATTCTCATTTCTATCAAGGCATTTGCCCAGATCGATCGGTTAAAGCTCTTCCCCTTTACAGAACAGTTAACGGGTTCAAACCTCTTAACCCCCATTTTTTTGTTAGGCAATTTTTATGCATGGAAATTGGTTTATAAAAAAAACTGCTTTTATGGAACATATGAAACTCGGAATCGTTTTAGAACTCTAAATTATTGAATTTGCAAGGAAAACCGTCTTCATTCATTATTAGTGGAGCGAAAACCTTAACTTTTGTTTAAAACCACTTCTCAAATAATTATTTATTAAACTTATATAATGTGTTGGGGTTAAAAAAGGGTGTTACTTTTAGAAAATATTATGCAATCTCTTTTTGTTTTTCCTGTATATAGCTTCGTTAAAACAAAATTTATATTTTTAATTAATAAACAGTTATGGCTAATTATTTATTTTCAATGATATTTCACACTTAATGTTTCTCATGAAATATTATCTATGAATAAACAAAAGGAATAGTTATTCATTTATTTATGCCTTTATTTATTTCAAATAAATAATATTTGTTCATTCAAATGTTATTATTTTTACGTTTACAAAAGAAAAGAAAACTCGTTATTAAATTCCTTATCTATTTATTATATTTTTCAGATAAAATTTTATTTATTCACAAACTTAAAGGAAAACCAATTATTTAATTATTCAACCTCTCAAGTTGAAGTACAATTTTTCACATAATCATAATTTGAGACTCACATAATTACTAACTATTAAATTATTGGAGCATTACTTTTATACTTTCAAATTTGGTTTAGTTACCAATGAATTTAAATCATTTTTACTTATAAATCAAACTAACTAATTAGAAAGCTTTTCTCATTTCAACTAAATTATTTAGTTATTCACTTATTTAATATATGCATTCTCAAATCAACGGTTATTCGTTCAATCATTTACAAACACAAGGGCACAATTATTCATATAGACAAACTCATTCATTTACATAACCACATTTCAATATATTGTTCATCAAGACTTACATAAATTTCATTTGGAACTCCAAACAACCATTTTGACTAAGAACTCGTGCCTAATCCCCTTTGTACATTAGTACATCCATAATCTTTTTAAGCACACTATTGATACAATATATATCATTAAATCATAGGTTAACCTTATGATTAGCTAGACACTTGTGCAACAACGTGTTCGCGTGATTTCCAAGCTACATATTACAAGTGAGTTTTACATAGCCCCCTTTTCACTGTTTTACATTTTGGGGTGAAACATGAACATTATATAATATGATTTGTACAAACTACACAATAAAAATCCACTTTACATTCATGTGTGCAATTTGAGCTTTATGTTTGAGTACTAGGTGTGTTAACTACTTTGTGTGCAATTACATGTGCAATCATTAACTATACAAGCCGACGGTTAATAATGATAGATCTATTGAGTCTGACAAACCCACACAGTTAGGGTGATTGTTACCGACAACACAATTTTGCATGCTAGTTACAAAGGTTTGATTGTACAACTTGTTTTCATAATAGTAACTCTCCATATTTGACTTATTAACCATGATATGTATGGATTGTATACACATAACACAATGATACTATTTAGAGTCAAAACATATGTATGCTCACCAACTTTTTAGTTGACCGTGTTTTAATCATGTTTCAGGTACGAATGTTTGAGTTCATATTCAAGATGCTACACATAGGAATTGAGGACCTAGTTAAATAAACAGTTAAATTTTGTTGATGTATTTCGTTCCTTCGTATGTTTTTATTGTACAAGTGTTATGTAATTTAAACAAATTGATATATGAAACTTTAGTTGATCATGTGCTCATGAAAAGTCTACATGTCCCGCCCCGATGTATTCCGCCGTCGGTTAGGGTGTGACAAATAGACCGTGTATTTATTAGTACATCCTTGTGTTGACTGTCATACTTTCATTCATACAATGTTCCACCTAGTAACGGGCATTCCACACCTGTTTACTAGGCTACATTCTCACACGTTTTCGATCCGACACACCCGCCCGGAAGGACCTACAAATTGGTATCAGAGCTTTTGCTCTTGATTAGAGATTGTTGTTTGACACCGTTTCTATTGAATTTACACTCAAAGATGAAGATTTTTGAAGTTTCTTGTGTTCATGAAGATTGTTGCTGTTTTTGAAGAGAATTTTGATTGATTTCATCATTTTTGGTGTTGATTTGCCAAAATTGATCCGATAGAAGTGTTCTAATTCATAAATTGAAGATTCCTACGAAAAGAATTTGTTTAATTCCTTCAAAATTGCAAGATATGATGATTTCCAGTCCAGTTCATGCGTTTGGGTGATAGAACATTCTGGATTTGATGATTTGAGTCTTGAAGACTTAATGGGTAAGATTCAGTCTTATGACTTAAATAAACATAAGAAAGACACAATCTATCAAGATCCAAGTATCTACTTTGGTAAAGGAACATCTACATAGAAGTCTGGAGGAGTTGCTTTGTTTTCTGGTGAAGTTTCTAAAGGTTCTAAGGATAATTATTGTAATGAAAGTTCATATTTTGTTGCTTCAAATTCTGGATGTTCAAAGAATAACAAAAATGACGGTCATTTGTGTTCTCAAAAGGTGTCTCCTACAACTGCAGATGATATGATGGCCATGATTGCTTTGTTCTTAACATCTTATGAAAACTTTATTGGTGGGAAAATCACTGATCCAGATATGATTGAAGAAGATTTCAAGCAATTGGATAAAGATGCTTTAGAAGAAATGAACATTCAATGAAACATGGCATTATGGATGCGCAAGGAAAAAATCATATGAAGAGAACATGAAAGAAGTTTATTGGTGCATCTAGAAAGACAATGATGGGATTGGATAAATCAAAAGTGAAGTGTTATGATTGTCAGGAATTTGGACATTTTGCTAGAGAAAGCACAAAGCCGAGAACTCAGAATCAAAGTTCTTCAAACAATCAAGGCAATCAGAATAAGCAAAACACTTCCACAGCTTTAATGTCCCAACAAGATGAAAATTATGACTAGGGTATTCATTTGGAAGACATTGTTGCTCATGTCAGTCAAGCGTTTCTGGCTCAAGTTCATTATGAAGATGGAAATGAAAGCAGTTCTTCTGATGGTAATTCTACAGATTCTAGGAGTATACCTGAAAGTGAAGAGTCTCTTACTCCGAAAGTTGAACCAAAATTTTCAAATGAAGACTTGTTGAGTGATGGAGCTGCTAGAAAAGTGACAGAGAAGATTGCTAAAATGTTTTCTAAAGGCAATGCATTCATGGCAGATTTTAAACATGTACAAAAGGTTGTTTCTTGTCCTAAATGTATTGATTCTGATTTGAAAATTACTATATTCTGTGATGACAACACAAATCTGATCTGTGACATGAAGGCGATCTACATATCTAATCAAACTTTGAAAGAAACTGAAATTGTTTTGAAAACTAGAATTAAATCTTTAAAAGATGACATTAAAGTTTTACAAATCAAAGTGAATGAACAAGCGTTTCATCTAGATGTGTCATACTCAAAGTATGAAAAGAAAATTAATGAATTCGCCGTGTCACAGAGAGAAGTAACAAAGTTGTTACGAAAGATTGAAGCTTATAAAAATTCCAGTTTTCTGTTGGAATATTATAATGAAAAAGCTTCAGGTGAGAAAGTTGTTAGAGGTGTAGGATCTTGTCCTTCATTTGATAATACAGATGTTGGAGGGGGTGTTGGTTATTGTCCACCTTTCAATGGTAACTATACTTTTCATTTCACTAAAACTGTAACTGATGAAGAGTTGGAACCAAAAACTGTTCTTAATATCAATCATGTTACTGATGAGGATATGATCTATGATGATTCATCTGATGATGATGTTTTTGATCCAAACAAATCTGAATGTGTTGTGAAATATTGTAAGTATGTTGAACCAGTTGTAGTGAAAACAGTAACCAGAGATAGATGTATTTTGACTGAACCGGATGAGAAGGTTGAACAACCAAAACCTAATCTACTTATAAACCAGTTAAACCTTTTGTGAGTGGTGGTTTTGATTCTTAAGAAACTAATAAGATTGAGAAAGTCTCAACTATTGAGTTTTATAAAAAGAAAGTTGAAACAGAAAATCAAAAGGTTGTTCAAACTTCAAACACTATCTCTCAGTGTTCATCATCCAGCTCAAAAGGTGTTCAAAGGGAAAAGTATGTCTGAGTATACAAATAAAGGCGTACTTGCTTTCATTGTGGGGTTGTTGGTCATATTTTAAAAGACTGTCCTTATAAGAATATGGGAAAGCGTCTAGAGAATCCCAAATTGGGAAGACCTTTTGTGAATCCACCAAAGTAGTCAGTGGTGAAAACCGTTGATTATAATCTAAAAGTGGATAAGGTTGTTGAGATTCCCTCTGCTCCAGCAAAATATGTTGTGAATGTTGTGAATGAATTACAGAAAGTGTAGAGTTAGATTTATTTAAGCTGATAACATCAATGTATTTTGAACAATGTTACTTAGTTTCCTTATTGTATTTTTAGTTTATGTAATTTACTGTTTTTATTAGACTAAGTCTGGGCCATCAAAGCTACTTAGTTTCGATTGAGATTTGTTCAATCGAAACTAGTAGTTTCGATAGATAGTAGTTTCGACAGGTGTGTTCTATCACTTGTAAATGTTCAACCGAAACTAGTAGTTTCGGTTGACATAGTTTCGATACTTGTCAACTACTATAAATAGCCTAGTTAGAGAATGTTTAGGGTGTGCGTAGCGGCTGTAACCCTGAACCTTCTCTTTCACAAGTTTCTGAATCAATACACATTTGTAGTTGTTTTATGCTGTTGTTCTTACAATTTCATATCTGTTTGTGTTGATTTCTGAGCGTGGTTAGCCTGTTATTATCACCAAATATGTTTCTCTCCTCTGTCTCACCACCATACACAATGTTTTCGCCTCTGTGTGTGTAATCGATCATCTGAGTGATTTTTGAGTGAAATCAGGACCTACAATTGGTATCAGAGCTTTATGATATTGATTTGTGAGTATTATCTGGTTTTTGTGATCGATTCTAGGTGATTTGTGTGGATTTTCATTGATTTCTGCATCAAAAATTTCGGTTAACTGTTTCTTGAAAAACTGTACTGTTTCATCGATTTCCAGCGTATTTTGTTAGTGGTTTCAAGATTGGAGGTTGGTTTAGTGACCAGGAGTATTAGACGAAGCTTTTCACTAGATTGGATTGCTATTTAAGTGATATTGATTTCTGAGGTTGTTCATCAAGGGAGGTTTTCTGACTTAGGGAAGAAGGCATCGAAACTACTGGGGAAACATTCTCTGCAATTAGTTGGTCATTGAAACTTCCTGTATGTACCTTGTCTAATGAAGGTACAATCGAAACTAGTTCTTTGTCTTATTACATCGAAACTAATCTGTGCAGCTTGACCACCCGAAACTCCTGAGGTATCGAAACTAGTTTAATTCGAAACTAGTAGTTGCTGCTAAGGCTGCTGGATCTCCTGCCAAGTATTCTTCATCAAAACTAGTTGTTTCGGATTCTGTGTTCCTCTATCAAAACTAGAAGTTTCGGGCAAAAAATTCTCTATCAAAACTAGGAGTTTCGATCAACATTTTCTCAATCGAAACTAGTAGTTTCGATCAACCCTGTCCACCTGAAACTAGTTACTGTTTGCCTTCCAACTTCAGAGATTATGGCAACTTCAAGCTCCAATTAGTATTCCGGAGGGAACAAACCACTTGTTCATGTGTCCACAAGGGAGTTCTTATGTCCACAAGGGACTTTGATGACTGGACCAAGAAAATGAAGACTTTCTTCCAATTCCATGATCATACCTTATTGAACTCCATCAAAGATGGTCCCCACAAACCTGTTATCACTACTGCTGATGTTCAACGTCCTAAGACCAGGGCTGAATATGATGAAAAGGACATTGCTTTGATTTCCCGAGACAACAAAGCCTATGGGACTATTGCTTGGCTCTTCATATGTATATCTTCAAACTTTTTCCGAGTACACCACAACCAAAGATCTATGGGTAGCTTTGTGTACTAGATTTGAAGGTAGTGCTGAAGTTACGGATAGTAAAAGAGATCTGATTAAGAAGCAATATGAGATGTTCAACAGTGTCAGAGGAGAATCAATGTCTGATCTAATCAACCGGTTCTCAAGGATTGTGTCTAGGCTGAAAGTAATGGGTGTTGAGTACCCAACTGTGGAATTAAACAAGAAACTTCTAGATGCTCTTCCTGAGGAATGGAACATGTACCATATGATGATCAAAAAGACTAAGAACCTGAGCATCCTATCTCAAAAAGAAGTCTATAACATCCTTGAATCTTATGAGATTGAGATCAAGAAAGGAGCAGTCACTCCCACCAACCAGTCCAGAAACACCGCTCTCATTGCTGGATCAAGCACTTCTAGTAGCTCATACTTTCAGACTGATGTTCCTCCTTCTGCAGCTGCGATCCAATCTACCAGTTCCTCTGCTCCTCAAATGCCTATTACTATGATTCCTGATGAATATGTCCCAATCATGACTGCCTTCATGTCGTGCTATGATGCACTGATCTCTGGAAACTTGACACCAGTCAGTTTTCAACCTGATGACTTAGAGCAGATCAATCCTGATGATTTGGAGAAAATGGACATTGATTGGTGCTTGGCCATGCTGACCTTAAGAGCCAAGAGATTCATCAAAAGGACGGGTTTGGATAGATTTAAGTAGGGAAAGACTCTTGGGTTTGACATCAAGAAGGTGAGGTGCTACAACTGTGACCAGCTGGGTAATTTTGCAAGATACTGCAAGGAGCCTTCATCTAAAGATCAACATGAAAAGAAGACCTCCTCTAGAAAGCAAACTGCCAATCCTCCCAAATCCAACACTTCTTCAAGCTCCACAGCTCTGGTTTGTCAAGCTGATGGACATTATCACTGGGGAGAACAAACCTAGGAAGCTGCTGACAAAGCCTTGATGACAGATGTGGAGGAGAAAGGAAAGTGTGTCATGATCTTGTTTAAATGAAATTTAAAAATATATATTCATCAATCAAGCTTTGATTGACGAACGAGATCACATTAAGGTGATGTATGACTCTGTGGAAAAAAATGAGAAATTGTACTTAAAGAAAATTCATGATATTTCTGGAGAAAACTGTTCTTTAATTATGCAACGTAATACCCAAACCATTAATAATAAAATTTTAACTGAAAGAGTCCAAGAGGCTGAAAAGGCTAAATTACAAGTTGACCACATGGATATGGATCAAAAAATTTTGTTGGGATAATTGATAAACAATTTAATAGAAAAGGCACAGAGGGTCTTGGATATAATTCTCATCCACCACCTTACTCTAAGTCGGGTAGATTTGCTGTTATGCATGTTGCTCATGTTCCTACTCCTTTTGTGTGTACTTTATCTGCTGATGATTATATTACATCCTCATATTCTGACAAATTTGCTTTATGTGCAGAGTCAAATTGTGTAACTTCAGAGGATGATTGCGATGAGAGTTCTGGTCCTAGAAATGTTTTAAACAAACTTGAGTTGAATGAGTGTAATAATATGTCAGTGTCAAAACTAGATATTTGTGAGCACGTTGAACATTTGTATTTTGATTTTATGCCTTCTGAGCATGTGGGTTTGGGAAATGATATTTCTAAGTTTAAAAATGCTTTACCTTTTATTCCTAAATCTTTGAATGTCATGCCTTGTGTTACCAAGTTTAAAGGTGCAGGAATTATTGTGAATGATGTACCACGAGAAACCATGAGCAACATGTAATTTTTCAGATTAAAGGAAGAACAAAGTCTGCAAGACAAAGTTATTAAAGAGAGAATCATATGACATCACAATCATCTTCATCTTGTGATGACAATTATCAGGCTAAGGCATCTTGTGATAAAGTTTGTTTTAGTTGTGGTGCTTCAAATCATGTATCAAAAAGTTGTAAATTGACAACAATTGATTGTAATGAAGAATCATCTCCCAAAATTTTATTGAATTCAAATGTGTCGTCTAAGTCTCCTCATTGTAGAAAATCTAGGCGTAAAAGAATTAAAAATGAAAAAAATAGCTTGAAAAGAACGTGGAAAATTAAAAATAATGTTCTATTTGATGATCATGCTTCATCTAAGGAGGATTCTGATTATGATTTT
Organism: Smallanthus sonchifolius; assembly: GCA_023525975.1. Classification (NCBI taxonomy): domain Eukaryota; kingdom Viridiplantae; phylum Streptophyta; class Magnoliopsida; order Asterales; family Asteraceae; genus Smallanthus; species Smallanthus sonchifolius. Next base: position 29,034,460 of record CM042043.1, read on the forward strand.
CTTAAAATGTCTTATATTGACAAGAAACTCCTTGATAGCAATGGACTTGGTAAAATTGTCTAAGTAATTCGTTGTGTATAGGGTCAACCAAGAAGAATCAGAGATAACAACTGGCATGTAGATAGTGGATGTTCAAGACATATGACCAGTCAATTTAACTTGCTACAAGATTATCATCCAATAGATGGAGATTATGTTGCTTTTGCTAGCAATCCAAGGGGAGGAAAGATTGAAGGTCAAGGAACAATATCAAATGGTGTAAATAGTCTGGAGCATGTCAACTTCATTCCCCAGTTGAAGTACAATCTGATGAGCGTCTCTCAGATCTGTGATAAAGACTTTTGTGCCTTGTTCAATTCAAGTGAATGTCTGATTTTGAAGCCTGGAGTAGTGATTCTAGAAGAACTCATTCTCATGCGTGCTCCCAGAAGATACAACACTTATAGCTTGGATATGAACAACCCATCAGGACTAGAATCATGCTTTCTTTCAAAGGCTTCTGAAGATGAATCATTTTTGTGGCATAAGAGGTTGGGACACGTAAATTTCAAAACAATGAACCGTCTGGTTTGAGGAAACCTTGCCACCGGTTTGCCTCTCAAAGATTTTTCTTCTGTGGAACACTGTATCTCTTGTTCTAAGGGAAAACAACACAAATCTTCTCATAAGCCCAAAGCTACAAATTCCATTGACTCCCCTCTCTAATTACTTCACATGGATCTCTTCGGTCCTGTGAGTGTCATGAGTCTTGGAAGAAAATCCTACTGTTTGGTAGTAACTGATGAGTTCTCTCAGTTTACTTGGGTGTTCTTCTTGACTAAGAAAGATGAGACGCCATAGATTCTAAAGACTTATCTGCTTCAAATTGAGAACCTCTTCAATCTGAGTGTGAAGACTATCCGCAATGATCATGGAACAGAATTCAAGAATGCCACTCTTGATTCCTTCTGTGAAAGCAAAAGAATTTCTCAGCAATTCAGTGCACCGCGTACTCATCAACAGAATGGTGTAGCTGAAAGGAGAAACCACACGTTGATTGAAGCTGCAATAACTATGATTGTTGATTCCAAGCTTCCCGTGACTTTTTGGGCCGAGGCGGTCAACACTGCATGTTTTGTGCAAAATTGGGTTCTTATCACCAAAAGCTACAACAAGACACCCTATGAGATCATGTACAAGAAAAAGCCAGTTATTGATTTCTTCAGAAACTTTGGGTGTGTGTGCATAATGCTGAATACTTCTGATTAGCTAAACAAGTTTGAAGCCAAACCGATGACTTCTAATATGGACTCTTCCGGTTTTGGTGCAACAAGTGAAACTGTTGAAAACAACGCTATTCGAATAGTAGATGTTGCCCCACAATCACCTGCTGAAGATCCCATTGTTGATGAAGCTGATCCTCCTGTCAATAACATCACAAATCTGGATGAACTCTTGGAAGAAGATGAGATTCCTCAGTTGAGAATTCACAAGAATCATCCCACCAATAACATCATTGGTCCGCTCAATGTGGGTGTTCGTACTCGTAGTGCATGTGATGCCTTAGATAACAGCATGTTCTCGTGCTTCATATCTCAATTAGAACCTAAGAACATCAAAGCAGATTTGCTTGAAAACAGCTGGGTGGAAGTAATGCAAGAAGTGAACAACAATTCTCAAAACTGAATGTGTGGAATCTGGTGGATCTTCCCAAGAACAAAGTACCTATCGGCACTCATTAGGTATTTCGCAACAAAAAGGATGAAAGAGGAATTGTGGTTCGGAATAAATCCGGTTTGGTTGTTCAAGGATTCTATCAGGAAGAAGGAATTGACTTTGAGGAATTTTTTGCACCAGTTGCTCGCTTGGAAGCCATCAGAATGTTTCTCGCCTATGCAGCCTATATGGACTTCACTGTTCATCAAATGGATGTCAAAAGCGCATTTCTATATGGAAAGGTTCAAGATGAAGTTTATGTCAAGCAGCCGTCGGGTTTCATTGATCCTAACTTTCTAGACCGTGCTTACAAATTAGACAAGGCATTGTACGGTCTTCATCAAGCACCTCGTGCGTGGTATGAGACGTTATCTAAGCATCTGCTTGATAATGGTTTCACACGAGAAGCAATTGACCAAACTCTGTTTAAATGGAAGGATGGAGAGGATACAATCATGGTGAAAATTTATGTGGACGATATCATCTTTGGATCCACAAATCCTCGTCTGTGCAAAGAATCTGAAGAAGTGATGCGTTCTAAGTTTGAAATGAGCTCTATGGGAGAAATGAAATTCTTTTTGGGATTGCAAGTTGATCTGTCCAAGTTGGGAATTCTCATTCATCAAGAGAAATATGTGAAGGAAATCCTGACCAAGTTCAAAATGGCTGAATCCCATCCAGTCAAAACTCCCATGGAAGTTCGACATTGTCTGTCTCCTGATTTGGAAGGCGAAAGCGTTGATCAACACATTTATCGCTCCATGATAGGATCAATCATGTATCTCACTGCCAGCAGACCTAACATCATGTTTGCAGTGTGCTTGTGTGCATGTTTTCAGGCTAATCTTAAACTCTCTCATTTAGTTGATGTCAAACGTATCTTGAGATAATTAAAGTATAAGCCAAAATTGGGTCTTTGGTATCCTAAAAATGATTTGTTTGATCTTGTGGGTTATTTAGATTCGGACTACGGGGGATGCAACTTAGACGGCAAATCCACTTCTGGAGGTTGTTAGTTCCTTGGCAACCGCCTTGTCTCATGGCAATGTAAGAAACAATCCACCGTTTCCCAATCCACCGCCGAAGTAGAATACATTGCCACAGCCCTTTGTTGTTCCCAAGTCAGATGGATACACCATCAGATGCTTGACTATGGGATCACATTCCATGAGACACCAATTCTGTGTGACAACACTGTCGTTCCCCATATCACCAAAAACCCAGTTCAGCACTCCAAAACCAAACACATAGAGATCAAACATCACTTTATATGTGACTGTGTTGAAAAGAAACATATCCAAATCGTTGAAGTCAAAACCAACAAGCAAACCGCAGACATCTTCACAAAAGCCTTTGGCTCTGCCAGATTTTCCCAACTAGTGGAGATGCTTGGCATGATCAATTTTCAGCAATCCTTGTGTATTTTAGTCTGATATGTGTTTATGCGTAAAATTCTGAAAAATTACCAAAAAGATTTTATTTTCTATACAATTATTTCTTAGTTTACAAGCAAATATTTTGGGGGAGAAATTGAAATCATTTTGTTATATTGAAAATAATTGCTTTGTTTTTAGTTTTAAAAAGAAAAAGAACAAGAAATTGCATAGTTATGCTTGAACATAGTTCTGTACATTCTAACCTTTCAAGTGGTATCAAAATTCTGTGTTTCAGGAAAGTTGAATCTGACCTTTGAGAAATGATAGTGTCTGATCACATCTCTTGAACATAGAATGGACCAAAAGCGATGGTGTTTACTGAGGTATAGCTGATAGTCCCGACATATGGTTAAAACTTGTAAGTAGTGAGAAAACCTAAATCTTATCTCATACTTGTGTGTTTGAACCCATTATCGAAACATCTAACCCATTTTATCTATTAAGAAAACCAATTCAATCAGATATAGTCCTACGTGTTGGATTCCTATTCATACACCAGGTGACCGTCAAAGTAACGATACTTACCGCCGATGACCCCGTATGTTTTGCTTATGCAAAGATCTCGGGAAATTCATCTTTTTCCCATCCGCTTGGATGATTTGACCCCGTCTGTTTTGCTTACACAATGATCTCGGGTGTTCAACCTTTTCCTATCCGCTTGGATAATTTTACGAATTCTTCTGTTTTGCTTACGCAAAGATCTAGAATGTTCGTACCTTTTTAATATCTACTTGGATTTTTCTTTCATTTTAAATCTTCTAATCCAGTTGGAGTTATTATTTTATTTTGGTGGTATTTTGAAATTACTAAGATGGTACCTTGGTTAATTAGAAAGAGATGATAGGATGAATATGGGTATTTCTTGAGGATTGATAGGTTTTCAAAACCATTTTATTTCAATATGTGGGGTACACCTTGTATCATGCGGAAATGGTACCATTTAATCACATGAAAAACTATATACAAACAAATGTTCAGGTTTACTTTGCACAAATATCAGCTATCTTCAGGGACTCACAGTAGTTGATTGCAAAAGGAAGTGTTTCAAGAGACTGACCAGATCTGATCTCGTGTTGGATCTTTTCCAAAAAAGACAAGTGTAAATATATTGTGTATAGTTTTATTTCTTCTTCAATCTTGTATAAAGTTGTAATTATTTGAGTTTACTTTTATCTGTTTTAATGACTATCGAAACTTCCTAATCACCCGAAATTTCCTAAGTCACTCGAAACTACCTTGTCACCCGAAACTCCTCTTTGCCTATCGAAACTAGTAGTTTCGATAGGGGCATTTTGGTCTTTTGTCATATGGGAAAATTGAATGTGTTCATAATAAGGTTTCGTCGTCGTCAAGGCTCACTTTACTCTTTCCGAACCTTTTACACCCTCGTTTTCACACACATGATCTTTCAAAGCCTCGGTCTAAGTTGCATAATTGTAAGATCCCAAAAATAAAACGACGGTTAAAATGACGAAATAAACGAACGAGGCATGTCGGGTCGGGTCAGATGGGCTAGAAGGGGAGCCTCCCCTATAAATAGCCAAGGTCACAACCCATTTCTCTCATTTGCAACTTCTAGAGAGAGAAACCGTAGAGAGAGAAAGTTGTCGGATCGACCCGAGATTTGAGAAGTGTGTTGCTCCATAACTCGTGAGAAGAACCTCCGGATCAGAAGCTCGATTCAGGTAACGATCCGACCTAAATCTGAGTTTTTGTTCGTTTTTTTGGGTTCTTCGGGTTTTGGGTAAAAAGGTTATGTTTGAACGGGTGAAACTGGAAGGTGAGTATAGATTTAAGTTCCTTAATGGAAAACGAACATTTTGAATGCAACAGGTTCGGGATCTTGACATGATCAGACCCGAATGCGAAAGTTAGGGTTTTCGCGAAGAACAGGTCGTGCGCACTTGCTAAGTGCGCACGGAGCAGGTCCTGCGCACTTGCTAAGTGCGCAGGAGGAGGGACCTGCGCACTTGCTAAGTGCGCAGGAAGAGGGACCTGCGCACTTGCTAAGTGCACAGGAGGAAGGACCTGCGCACTTGCTAAGTGCGCAGGAAGCATGGTCTGCGCACTTGCTAAGTGCGCAGGCAGCAGGGTCTGGGCACTTGCTAAGTGCGCAGACATCAGAACTGATTAAGTAAAGTCAGTATGTTAGAATGGTTAAACTGTTAGAGTCGGTATTGGTCTGATGTGCATTTAACTAATCAATTCAGATCGGAAGTGAAGTTGTTGGACCTTTGTTAGGACAACCGAGACTAGCTTATAAGGTGAGTTCTAGAAGCCCTCTTTTAAATGTTTTAATAATGTTTTTGGGCTGGTGTGCACACGTGATGATTTTATAAAACGATGTTTATGAAACGATGTTTATGAAACGATGTTTATGAAACGATATTTACGAAGGTTGTATGTAACGTTTTATAAAATGATGTTTATGAAGGTTGTATGTAACGTTTTATAAAATGATGTTTACGAAGGTTGTATGTAACGTTTTATAAAATGATGTTTATGAAGGAAGTATGTAACGTTTTATAAAATGATGTTTATGAAGGAAGTGTTTATGAAATATTTTGCCAAAAGAAGTTTACGAAGTTTACGAAGTGTTTTAACGAATGAGAATGTTTTTAATAAAACGTACGAATGCTTTAACTGAAGTTTTTGAAGTAAAAGAAGCGAAGGTTTACGAAAGTCACAAACGAACGAATCTGCCAATATTCCTTAGGGAATGAAGGTTAAGGGATGGGAAGTATGTTCTGGGCCTTTACCTTTTAGGGGCCTCTGTGGCTGGCCAACTGTTGTACAACTGGGGTGATGACGGTCACCAAGGGGATTATCGTGATCCTTGAAGTTTGGTACGATTTACCTTACGGGGTAGTCGTGCTTGAAGTTTGGTACTTGCGCCCGACGGGGCGCAGTGCTTGAAGTTTGGTACGCGCTATCCTTTGGGACGCCGTGCTTGAAGGGTTGGATGACCTAAGTATCGGGCCCTAGGAGTTCCTCACCCGAAGGACAGTACGGTGATGATGGGCCTAGTGGTGGTGATCCTTAAGTTATTCAACCAGTATGTAACGTTTGGATTTGACGGTTACGAGAAGGCGCAGATTCTATATGTTCGTTGACTTATGAACTGTTATGTTTGTTATTGCATTATTTACGTACGCTTTTTATTAAATGAAGTATGAAGTGATGTTTTTGGCAATTTATTTGAAGTTAAGGTTTTATGTTAAAACTAGAACTCACCAGCGTAGCTGACGTTTTTAAGTGTGCACATTCAGGTTAAGGTAGGTTATGAGGATGGACGGTGATGCTTGGCAAGCGAGAAGAGTTACCCGGCTGATCTTGAAGACTGGCATCCCGTTATGTTTAGTTATGATGTAAATATGTTTTAAACTATGTTTACGCTTCCGCATGTATGAACAAGTTTTAATTATGATGAATGAATGAAGTTTTCCGCTGCGTTATTTGATATTCATGTTTAAGAACTGTTTGTGAATGAGTAAATCCAACAAGTGGGGCCTCCCGGGTTCGGGGCCTTACAAGTTGGTATCAGAGCAATAGTTTGAGAGATTCGGACACTCCCAGTGTCTGAACTTAAACTTTGAATGGGACCGAAAGCGGATGCCAGTACGGGTAACTCGAGCCAAAGCATCAGGTATGAAGGTAATATATATATTACGTATATAGTATGCCTTAGAAAGGGTTAAGTAAGGACTTGTGTTCTGATGTAATCACAAAGGTGGTCAAATAGAAATCGAAAGGTAGTGTAATGGTTAATTACAGATGGCCAGTGTATATTAACATCTTACAGTGCTTATTGAATTCTATTTGTTAACTAGCGTGATGACATTGGATTCTTGTCTTATAGAACGTAATGGCAAGGAGAGGAAACGGAAGGCGTGGTGGCCGTACCGGTGGTCGTACCGGCGGTCGAAATGGTGGGCGTGGCAGGATCCCTGCGCGCCAAGAGTATAGTGAAGAAGGAAGTGTTCACACTGAACCGGCGGTTAGTGTGCATGAAGCTGAGCAGACACAGGTTGAAGAACAACCCTTCACCTTTGAACCAGAAGTGAGAGCAGCAATAGCTCGAGAGTTTACGGAGTTGATGAAGACTTCTCTACCAGGTCTGTTGGCAGAAGCATTGAAGCAGGTCAATGCGGTGGGTGGGTCTAGCGCGGCAGTTGGTGCTCAGAACAATGAGACCGACAATGCACCGCCTGCTCGCGGATGTGATTATAAGTCCTTTAAGGCATGTGACCCGCCGGTCCTGACTGCGAAGAAGGACGCGGTGGCTATTTTTGATTGGGTAATACGTATGGAAGCCGCCATCCGTCTGAGCGAGTGTCGAGCTAATCAAGTAGTGAAGTTTGCTGCTAACTCCTTGAGGGAGGAAGCATCTCATTGGTGGGAAGGTATACGTCAGGCAAAGGGGAGCGAGATTGTGGATGCGATGATGTGGGCTGACTTGAAAACTTTGGTGATCAAGAATTTCTGCCCAAGGAACGAGATTGAGAAGGTAGAGAGGGAATTTTTGGGTTTGAATGCCGGGAACATGACGCACCGGCAGTACACAACCCGATTTAATGAACTGGCACGTCTGGTGCCACACCTTGTCACTACTGAAGAGAGAAAGATTGCCTGTTATATTCAAGGGTTGCCGGACTAGGTCCGCACCTATGTTAAGGCAAACGCCCCTACTACCTATGATTCGGCGGTAGAGCTAAGTGGCGTGGTATTCGATGATCTGGCGCTGAATGTTGTTGCCATTGAAGAGCCTAAAAAGAAGTTGAGTTTTCCCGCTAAACGATCGGGTGGGAAGTTGTTTGGGGCTCGGGACAAGCAGGCCAGGGTAGGCGAGACGACAGTCTGTGGGAAATGCGGGGTAAGACATGCGGGTGAATGTCGGTTAGGATCGAATCTGTGCTTTAAATGCGGCAAGACCGGACATTACTCCCGTGAATGCCCGCAAGGTTACAAATGCTACAATTGTGGGGAGAATGGTCATATGAGTCGGGAATGCACCAAGCCCAGGATGGGGGAAACCGGGAAGGGAAAGGGCCCGGAAAAGAAGGGAGAGGGATCTCGTGCAAAGACTCGTGCGTACGCACTGACGCAGGAACAAGCCAGGGCGGATCCCGATGTGGCGTCAGGTACGTTCGTCCTTGACAACACTCTTGTTTCTGTGTTATTTGATTCGGATGCCGGTAAGAGTTTTATATCTGCGTCTTTTTGTAAGAGAATGAAGTACGCTGCCAGTAAGTTAGAAAGGGCCTTTAGCTTAGAAACCGCAGAGGGTAGAACTGCGAGAGTGACCGATGTAGTTGACAACTCCACAATAAAAATAGAAGGACATAGGTTCCCTGTCAGATTGTTTGTTATGGTTTTGGGAGGTTTTGATGTCGTGTTAGGTATGGATTGGCTAACTGCCAATGAAGCACAAATTATATGTAAACGAAAGATAATCCAACTCAAGGCTCCGGATGGTAGCAAAGTCGAAGTCTTTGGAGATCGTGACGCCTCGATGCCAAATGTCATCTCAATGATTAAGGCAACGAATTACTTGAGGCGCGGATGCGAGGCTTATCTGGTATATGTAATTGACAAGTGTAAGGAAGTGAAGGAACTAGACGATGTACCCGTGGTACGCGAGTACCCGGAGGTGTTTCCAGAGGATTTGCCTGGGATACCACGCGATAGAGAAATTGAGTTCCGAATTGATTTAGTACCAGATGCCCAGCCTGTGGCTAAGGCTCCATATCGACTAGCACCAGTGGAAATGAAGGAACTTATGGTCCAACTAGACGAGTTACTTGAAAAAGGATTTATCCAACCGAGCATCTCGCCGTGGGGTGCTCCGGTGTTGTTCGTAAAGAAGAAAGATGGTTCGATGAGAATGTGTATCGATTACCGCGAGTTGAATAAACGAACGGTGAAGAACAAGTACCCTTTACCAAGGATCGATGACCTGTTCGACCAGTTGCAAGGCGCAAGTTGGTTTTCGAAAATCGACCTTCGGTCCGGGTACCATCAGTTGAAGGTGAGGGAAGAAGACATACCGAAAACTGCATTTCGCACGCGTTATGGACATTTCGAGTTCCGCGTAATGTCTTTCGGATTGACGAACGCCCCCGCAGCATTCATGGATTTAATGAATAGGGTGTGTCGACCGATGCTGGATCGATCGGTAATCGTGTTCATCGATGATATCCTTATCTACTCCAAGAATGAGGGTGATCACGCGTGTCACTTGAAAGAAGTATTAGAAGCTCTGAAAAAGGAGAAGTTGTATGCTAAGTTCTCTAAATGCGCGTTCTGGCTTAGGGAAGTCCAATTCCTAGGTCACGTCATTGGCCCGAACGGCATTATGGTTGACCCAGCAAAGATAGTAACGGTAAGTGAATGGGACATTCCTAAGACGCCAACTGAAATCCGCAGTTTCTTGGGATTGGCAGGCTACTATCGGAGATTCATCCAGGATTTCTCGAAAATAGCTTCGCCATTGACAAAGTTGACTCGGAAAGAAGTAAAGTACGAATGGGGTTCGACCCAGGATGAGGCGTTTAAGGAATTGAAAGAGAAGCTAACACAAGCTCCAGTCTTGGCCCTTCCCGAGGGCAGTGAAGACCTGGTGGTATACTCTGACGCGTCGGGTCAGGGATTAGGGTGTGTGTTGATGCAACGCGGTAGAGTAATTGCATATGCGTCGCGGCAGTTGAAAGTTCACGAAGTCAACTATCCGACTCACGATTTGGAACTTGCTGCTGTCGTATTCGCATTAAAAATCTGGAGGCACTACCTGTACGGGGTAAAGTTTACTATTTACTCCGACCACAAAAGTTTGAAGTACTTCTTCGAACAAAAGGAGCTTAATATGAGGCAGAGGAGATGGTTGGAACTCCTGAAGGACTATGACTGTGAAATAATGTACCACCCTGGAAAGGCAAACGTGGTGGCTGACGCTCTAAGCCGAAAGGATGTGCCTACTCCTATTAGAGTGAAAGCTTGCCAGTTGGTGGTAACATCAGATGTGATGAGAGAAATCGAAAGAGCTCAAGATGAAGCTTTGAAGGAAGAAAATATAAAGAAAGAAAGGATGGTTGGCCAACAGGACAAGTTGGAATATAACACCCTTGGTGTTAGAACGCGTTATGGACGGGTATGGATACCTATGGGTGGCGAGCTTAGAACCAAAATCTTGGATGAGGCTCATAAGTCTTGTTACTCTATCCATCCTGGTACCAACAAAATGTATCAAGATCTGAGGAAGGAATACTGGTGGCCTGGAATGAAATGTGATGTGACGAAGTATGTAAGCAAGTGCTTGACTTGCTCGCAAGTAAAGGCTGAACACCAGAAACCGTATGGAAACATTCAACCACTTGACATACCAGAATGGAAGTGGGAACACATTACCATGGACTTCATAACCAAGCTACCCCGCACAGCTAAAGGTCATGACACCATTTGGGTAATTGTGGACCGATTAACGAAGAGTGCTCATTTCCTACCTATTCGCGAGACGTTCTCGTCGGAAAGGTTAGCTGAAGTGTTTATCAACGAAGTAGTAGCACGGCATGGGATGCCTTTGACGATTGTATCTGACCGGGACACACGATTCACATCGAGGTTCTGGAAAAGATTTCATGAGGCGATGGGCATGAGGCTTAATATCAGCACAGCATACCACCCGCAAACGGATGGTCAGTCCGAAAGGACTATTCAGACGTTGGAGGATATGCTCCGTGCCTGTATTATCGACTTCGGTGGCAGTTGGGACAGCCATCTGCCGTTAGCTGAATTCTCCTACAACAATAGTCATCACACGACGATAGGCATGCCGCCTTACGAAATGTTGTATGGGAGAAGATGTAGGACCCCGGTTTGTTGGGGTGAGATTGGACAGAAGGAATTAGGAAGTCTCGAAGTCGTAAGAGAGACGTCGGAAAGGTTTGATCAGATCAAAGCGCGAATGAAGGCCGCACAAGGTCGTCAGAAGTCCTATGCGGATAGACGACGAAGGCCTATCGAGTTTGATGTTGGGGACAGAGTAATGTTGAAAGTGTCACCCTGGAAGGGAATCATACGATTCAGGAAGAGAGGAAAGTTAAGTCTGAGGTTTATCGGGCCATTCAGGATAATGGCACGGGTTGGGGAAGTCGCTTATAGGTTGGAGTTGCCGGATGAGTTAAGTGGGATTCATCCTACCTTCCATGTATCACACTTGCGAAAGTGTTTGGCGGATGAATCGGCTCACGTACCGCTTACCGACATCGAGGTCGACAACAGCCTTAATTACATCGAAGAACCCGTGGCCATCTTAGACAGGATGGAGAAGTGGTTGCGTAATAAGGTTATCCAATTGGTTAAAGTCCAATGGAAACATCGAAAGGGATCGGAAGCCACTTGGGAAACGGAGAAGGAAATGAGGGAGTCGTACCCTCATCTATTTGACTTATGATAGGTTTCGGGGTCGAAACCTATTGTAAGAGGGGTAGACTTGTAACATCCTAAAAATAAAACGACGGTTAAAATGACGAAATAAACTAACGAGGCATGTCGGGTCGGGTCAGATGGGCTAGAAGGGGAGCCTCCCCTATAAATAGCCAAGGTCACAACCCATTTCTCTCATTTGCAACTTCTAGAGAGAGAAACCGTAGAGAGAGAAAGTTATCGGATCGACCCGAGATTTGAGAAGTGTGTTGCTCCATAACTCGTGAGAAGAACCTCCAGATCAGAAGCTCGATTCAGGTAACGATCCGACCTAAATCTGAGTTTTTGTTCGTTTTTTTGGGTTCTTCGGGTTTTGGGTAAAAAGGTTATGTTTGAACGGGTGAAACTGGAAGGTGAGTATAGATTTAAGTTCCTTAATGGAAAACAAACGTTTTGAATGCAACAGGTTCGGGATCTTGACATGATCAGACCTGAATGCGAAAGTTAGGGTTTTCGCGAAGAACAGGTCGTGCGCACTTGCTAAGTGCGCAGGAGGAGGGACCTGCGCACTTGCTAAGTGCGCAGGAAGAGGGACCTGCGCACTTGCTAAGTGCGCAGGAGGAAGGACCTGCGCACTTGCTAAGTGCGCAGGAAGCATGGTCTGCGCACTTGCTAAGTGCGCAGGCAGCAGGGTCTGCGCACTTGCTAAGTGCGCAGACATCAGAACTGATTAAGTAAAGTCAGTATGTTAGAATGGTTAAACCGTTAGAGTTGGTATTGGTCTGATGTGCATTTAACTAATCAATTCAGATCGGAAGTGAAGTTGTTGGACCTTTGTTAGGACAACCGAGACTAGCTTATAAGGTGAGTTCTAGAAGCCCTCTTTTAAATGTTTTAATAATGTTTTTGGGCTGGTGTGCACACGTGATGATTTTATAAAACGATGTTTATGAAACGATGTTTATGAAACGATGTTTATGAAACGATGTTTATGAAACGATATTTACGAAGGTTGTATGTAACGTTTTATAAAATGATGTTTACAAAGGTTGTATGTAACGTTTTATAAAATGATGTTTACGAAGGTTGTATGTAACGTTTTATAAAATGATGTTTATGAAGGAAGTATGTAACGTTTTATAAAATGATGTTTATGAAGGAAGTGTTTATGAAATATTTTGCCAAAAGAAGTTTACGAAGTGTTTTAACGAATGAGAATGTTTTTAATAAAACGTACGAATGCTTTAACTGAAGTTTTTGAAGTAAAAGAAGCGAAGGTTTACGAAAGTCACAAACGAACGAATCTGCCAATATTCCTTAGGGAATGAAGGTTAAGGGATGGGAAGTATGTTATGGGCCTTTACCTTTTAGGCGCCTCTGTGGCTGGCCAACTTTTGTACAACTGGGGTGATGACGGTCACCAAGGGGATTATCGTGATCCTTGAAGTTTGGTACGATTTACCTTACGGGGTAGTCGTGCTTGAAGTTTGGTACTTGCGCCCGACGGGGCGCAGTGCTTGAAGTTTGGTACGCGCTATCCTTTGGGACGCCGTGCTTGAAGGGTTGGATGACCTAAGTATCGGGCCCTAGGAGTTCCTCACCCGAAGGACAGTACGGTGATGATGGGCCTAGTGGTGGTGATCCTTAAGTTATTCAACCAGTATGTAACGTTTGGATTTGACGGTTACGAGAAGGCGCAGATTCTATATGTTCGTTGACTTATGAACTGTTATGTTTGTTATTGCATTATGTACGTACGCTTTTTATTAAATGAAGTATGAAGTGATGTTTTTGGCAATTTATTTGAAGTTAAGGTTTTATGTTAAAACTAGAACTCACCAGCGTAGCTGACGTTTTTAAGTGTGCACATTCAGGTTAAGGTAGGTTATGAGGATGGACGGTGATGCTTGGCAAGAGAGAAGAGTTACCCGGCTGATCATGAAGACTGGCATCCCGTTATGTTTAGTTATGATGTAAATATGTTTTAAACTATGTTTACGCTTCCGCATGTATGAACAAGTTTTAATTATGATGAATGAATGAAGTTTTCCGCTGCGTTATTTGATATTCATGTTTAAGAACTGTTTGTGAATGAGTAAATCCAACAAGTGGGGCCTCCCGGGTTCGGGGCCTTACAATAATCAACATTAATAACCTGATTCCCTCGTTGTCACCATCGTCATCCTGATCAGGTAGTGATCTCTTTTTGGATGTGCGTGATTTTTCAAAATGCCAAACCTAGGGCTTCTAGTTTTGAAAGGTTCGACGACTGAATCTTCATAATTATGGTCGATTTGTAATTACTTCTTGATTATTATCTTACCATTGTTGATATCTCACCTGTCTTGTGTACATATTTACAGATTTGTCTTTGAACTCGGTAAGATGAAGTTTCGACATCCTCAGGCTTTTCATACCGTTTCTTTTATCTTTGTCGTCTGATATATAAGTGTTTTGTGTCTGTATATATCTTTTAGGTTCTTGATTTTTTGTATTTAAGTCAGCTTAATGTGTTCAAGGGTTTGGGCATCGAAACTAGGAGTTTCGATAAAAGGGGTGTTTCTCTTTTAAAAGGATTTTTTTTTTAAAATTTAAACAGGTTTTTGATCGAAACTAATAGTTTCGATACCCAATTGTGCCCAAGTCCTCAAAATGTGACCAAGTTTCTTTACCCGAAACTACTTAGTTTCGGTTGATGGTTTAAAAGTTTTTAAGTGTTTGGATCGAAACTAGTTGTTTCGATTGAAGTATCTTCACCCGAAACTAGTAGTTTCGATAAGGATGTTTTTGAAATTTTCTAAGTGTTGACCGAAACTTGTTGTTTCCATTGTGTTTACTCAATCGAAACTAGTAGTTTCGATAGGGCTTGTTTTAGAAATTTTCTAAGTGTTGGGTCAAATAGTTTCGATCAGGTTTATTATGAAATTTCTCTAAGTATCAAACTTGATTAATCTTGTGTGTTTGCAGATATGGATTTACTATTTGTGAAAAGTCACAATGTCTGTGCTTTCCTTGATGCAAATGACCCTAAGAGTGCAGAGTTTGTGCTAGTTTTGACTTTCTTGGCAAACTCCAACATCAGTTTTGCCATAAGTCACAACCTCCCAGTCTTCGAAACAGCCATAAGGCAGTTCTTGGAAACTACGGAGATGGCAACCGTGAACAACATGGAGCACATTCGAGCTACAATATATGATCAAGAGGTATTATTTTCTTAAGTTACCATACGACGAGTCCTGCTGTTTAAAATAGAGGAGAGATTTGATTGTGTTTTGAAAGAAATTTTTTATTTTGATGAGTCAGGCTGACCCAAGACCACAATGGCTAGGGTCTCTATTACTAACTAATCATTCTTAACTTTATGCAGGGAAATCCAAGGAGGACCGTTGGAAACCATTGGTATGTTGATAGTGGATGCTCTCGGCACATGACAGGAAATCTTAACTTATTGGAAAATGTCAAAGAAACCGAAGGAGGATATGTTGCTTTTACAGGAAAGAAAGGAGGCAATATTTCTGGTCAAGGCACTATGACAAATGGAAGATTGAACTTTGAAAAATTCAACTATGTGGAGCAGCTCGAACACAATCTATTATCTATTTCACAAGTTTGTGATAAAGATTTCCCATTTCATTTTAATAAGTCAGAGTGTTTGGTGTTAAAGCCTGGATTTGAGATACCTGAAGATTGGATACTTATGAGAGCTCCTAGAAAGAATGATACTTATATGCTCGACATGAGCATAGCGACAACAACTTCGTCCGTTCCTACTTGTCTTCTTTTGAAAGCTTCTGAATCCGAATCAACTTTTTGGTGCTGGAAAATGGCACATATTAATTTTGGGAAAATGAATTATCTAGTCAAGAATGGGTTAGTTTCTGGTGTCCCTGCCATGAGGTTTCATGTGGATGAAGAATGTATTCCATGCAAGAAAGGGAAACAACATAGGAAATCTCATCAATCAAAGTTGATCAATTCAATTGTGACTCCTTTAGAGATGTTGCATATGGATTTACTCGGACCCATTAGTGTTAAGAGTGAAGGCGGCAAATCTTATTGTTTGGTGGTGACCGATGATTATTCAAGATTTTCTTGGGTAAAGTTTCTTGCTTCGAAGGATGAAACTGCTGAAATTCTTATGTTCCTGATTGTGGGGCTTGAGACATTGTTCAAATACAAAGTCAATAGGATTCAGAGTGATAATGGAACATAGTTCAAGAATGGAAATATGGGTTTATTTTGTTTACAGAAAGGAATCCATCATGAATTTAGTGCTCCTTATGTTCCTCCACAAAATAGTGTTGCTGAGCGGAAGAATCGAACTCTTATTGAGACAGCTAGAACTATGTTATCTGATTCCAAGTTGCCTGTCACATTTTGGCCAGAGGCAGTGAATACAGCTTTTCAAGTTCTCAATAGAGTTTTGACCATGAAGAAACACAACAAGACTTGTTATGAATTGCTGAATAATCAAAAACCTAATTTGGCTTATCTTTTTCCCTTTGGGAATCCTTGTACCTTATTGAAGACTCACGATGTTGCTACTAAATTCAGCTCCAAAGCAATCGAGGGAATTTTCTTGGGATACGTTGCAAATTCTCATAACAAAAGAGTCTTTAACAAAGAATCCCGGCAAATTGAGGAGTGGTGTCATGTTGATTGTAGCTTCAACTTCAGGTATAACACAAGACGGTGACAATGAGGATGATGAAGCTGTGTTCCAAGAATCGTCTAACGACATTCAGAACATAGTTGATGATTCATCAACACCGGCATCGCTTGAGGGGGAGTTGCCTTCAAATCTTGATTCTGTTATTCAAGCTTCAGATATTCCCCAATCCCGTGTGCATAAGCACCATCCCACTGACAATATTATTGGTGATTTGCATGCATGTGTTTAAATGATATATCGTACACTTGCTGAAAATTCATGTTTACATGCTCAAATTGATGAAGCTTTAGATGATGATTGTTGCATTGAGGCCATGAAGAGGAATTGGCTCAATTTGATAAGTTACATGTTTGGGATTTAGTTGACTTACCCAAAGGCTCAAGATCTACTGGCCCAAAGTGGGTATTCAATTGCAAGTGTGATGATTGTGGTGTTGTGGTACGCAATAAGGCACGACTTGTTGTTCAGGGATTTAATCAGCAAGAGGGCGTTGATTACACCAAAGTTTATGCTCTAGTTGCGAGGATTGATGTGATCAGATTGTTTCTAGCCTATGCTTCTTTCAAGGGTTTCAAAGTCTTTCAGTTAGATGTCAAGAGTGCTTTTCTGTATGGAAAGGTAAAGGAAGAGGTGTATGTGAAACAACCGCCTAGTTTTGAAGATCCCAAAAGTCCTGAAAAGGTTTTTAAACTTGACAAGGCATTATATGGTCTTCATCCGGCTACTCGTGCTTGGTACGAAACTTTGTCGGTGCACTT
The DNA here is from genome assembly GCA_023525975.1 of Smallanthus sonchifolius. NCBI lineage: Eukaryota > Viridiplantae > Streptophyta > Magnoliopsida > Asterales > Asteraceae > Smallanthus > Smallanthus sonchifolius. Next base: position 29,051,442 of record CM042043.1, read on the forward strand.
ACTCGATAATGGATTTGAGCATGGTTAAATTGACTCCACCCTTTTCATAAGAAAAGCAGGGGAGATATCTTACTAGTTCAAGTCTATGTTGATGACATAATCTTTGGATCGACAAATGTTGATATGTGTAAAGACTTTGAAAGAGTGATGAAGTTGAAATTCGAAATGAGCAGCATGGGAGAATTATCGTTCTTTTTGGGTCTTCAAGTTGATCAAAAGGAAGATGGTTTTTACATTCATCAAACGAAATATGTTGCTGATATTCTCAAGAAGTTTGATATGGCAAATACTTCAACTTTCAATACTCCAATTCCTGTTAATCACAAACTAGATTCTGACCTGAAAGGGAAAAAGGTAGATTTTCGGTTATACAGAGGAATGATCGGCTCTTTAATGTATCTGACAGCGTCCCATCCGGATATTATGTTTGCAGTATGCTTGTGTTCAAGGTTTCAATCTAAACCAAAGGAATCTCATCTGATTGCTGTTAAGCGAATCTTTCGATACTTAAAGGGTAAACCAAAGTTGGGATTGTGGTATCCTATTAATTTTGACTTTGATTTTAAAGCGTTTATAGAGTCAGATTATGGAGGTTGTGGTTTGGATAGAAAATCGACGTCTGGTGGTTGTCAATTCTTACGAAATAGACTTGTGTCCTGGCAATGCAAAAAGCAAACGTCGGTTGCAATTTCAACATGGGAGGCAGAATACATTCTAACAGCCAATTGTTGTTCCTAAATCCTATGGATTCAACAGCAGTTGAGGGATTATGGTTTGAACTTCACACGGACACCAATGATGATTGATAACACAGTCACCATGTCAATTACAACAAATCATGTGAAACACTCAAAGACAAAGCACATTGAAATTCGACATCATTTTATTCGTGATTATGCAGAAAAGAAGTTGATTGAGTTGGTGAAAGTCCACACAAATGAAAATTTTGCTGATTTGTTTACCAAAGCATTCGATCATACACGATTTGAATTTCTTACTCAAATGATTGGAATGCTTAATCCAACGTGACAAAGGTTTTCAAAAGGTTTTTCATGGAAGTTTTTCTTTTAGTTTTCTAGATTATTTAAAGTAATTAGTTTTATGCTTTATTTTCATTAGTTTACTTGCTTTCTGAAAAACCCAAACAAATTTGAAAAAGATAAAATCGGCACTACTTGAAGTTAGAGAAGAAATGATAGTACATCAGTAGGTGATCACATACACATGACCATAGAATGACTACCTGGTTTCTGTATTTATGTTTGTGCTTATATGATTTGATCTAAACTTCTTAGTCTACATAAATAGGAAATGATAGCTTCATGACTGCTTGACATTGCTGTATATAAATTTTAATTTGGATATTTGCATATAATTTGAATAGTCAGTAGGCTAGAAGCGTTTTTAGTCCATTAGTAGTGTGAAAACATAATGGTCTATATTACAATTTTGAATTGAACCCATGGTATGCCGGGTGTGTGTGTTAAAAGATCATTATCAGATAAAGAATATGAGGCTTCAAGTATTCATGAGACCAATATCGGACTATATTGATTAGCATAATTTTCAGTTTACTTCACTGCCCATGCTCTGAAAAAGATGCAATGTGAAGATTGGACTAAGATATGTTTCTGACAACATTTGTTGGAACATATACTCACCCTTGGATCAATTATCTTGATTCCATTGAATATATCCAGATAACAGTTGGATCACGCTACCATGTGTCATTGAATCAATCGATTCCTTGATCATTTTTATTGTTGAAGAATTCTATCGATACAATCTCACTGTTACATTGAATCATGATACTTCATCCAAAACCAAGCAATATGAAACATTCAATACTGAATCATTCTAATTCCATATATCCTTCGGAATCTGTTTCTTTTCCTGTACTAGTTGAGATAGTTTCATACTGGAGATTGATCTAATCTTTGCATAAGTCTCATATGTCTTGAAGATAATGCAATTTAAATTTCTGTTGGCATATTTGTGGGGTACACATTGTTTTCATATAAATGGTACTAACTCACAAGAATGTGGGATAAAAACGCTTGTAGTTTCAAATCTTATAATGCTGACAACTTGAATTGACATGTAGTATATTGCAAATTCGGTATGAATAAGTTAGTATGTCATGATCTGATCCTCTCTACTTTGAAGTTTATCGAGTATCATTTCATGAATTTCTGAGTATTTGAAAAAGAAAATTATGAAAAAGAAAGTTGTGATATCTGAGAGATAGTATTTGAATAGAAATTTCAATAGAATTGATGGTTTATGACAGTATGAAATGTTAGTTCTGAGAAATTGTTTGTTGAGCCAAAATCTGTAAATATGAAGAATGTCATAGATCAACCTTTAGATCTGCTAGGGAATTTTATATCCAGAATGTGTGCGTGATACATCAAAGACACTGATATGATCTTCTTACTCGCAGTGTTCGACCAAAAATATGTGATTCTGTATGTACAGAGAAAAACCAAAAAGATTTTGATTTTAATTTTCTTTACCACTTTATTTTATATTGAGAAGTACAAAAAGAGTTTTGTGTGTTTTAGCATAAAGTTTGAAAAATCCAAAAATATGCTCTTTACTTGTTTAGTTAGCTTCATTAGAAAAATCCAAAAAGATTTTATCTTTATCTTCTATGAAAAAGTCTTAATTTCTTGGATTAAGTTGTTGAACATGTTACAAGGAGATTGGACCGAGAGAAAGAGTTGAATTGAAAATTTTCAAAATTTTGACTAAGTGTTGGATTAGGCGAACTTGTCTTGTTCGCTTAATATGTTCGCCTGGGGTGACGAACTTGTTATGTTCGCTTGAATTGGCGAACTTAATCAGATGAGTATATATAGTTTTGTGCGAACTTGACCACTTCACTATTGGTTGACTTATGCGAACTTAGTAGGCGATTTTATCTAACTTTGATCGATATTGTCTGACTTTGATCTTGTGCATGTGAAAGTGGTTATTTGTTCCAGTTTTTTTAATCAAAATCAGTTTGCGATTTTATCTAAGGTAGAATCATCTCATTTCATCCATCAATTTGTTCAGAATCATTGTTTTGATCGAAGCTTGTCATTGAATCTGTCGCTTTGATTATTCATCATCAATTTGTCGTTTAAAACTGAAATTGTTTGTTCCTATACCATAATCGAGTGTTGGGGAGTAAATGTGTATTGTTGATTTGTGTTGATAACATCAAAATCTTGGAATTTGATTTCTGTGATTGTTCGAAGTTTTGGTGAACATGAAGTTCGCCTCTTGTAACTCTAAGCGAACTTGTTAAGTTCGCCACAGGGTCCAGTGCTAAAAGGACTTGGGAAATTTTTTCAAACTTGTGATTTTTTTTGTTGTGTTTGTGTTTGAAAAATTGCACTAGTCTAATCATATCTTCTAAACAGGTCATGGATCGTCGGGTGGAATATAAGCAAAATCAGGTGGCACTACTTGATTCGGAATTGGCAGAAGCGGCAAATTACCAAGAGATTATCAATTTTCTAAACCGGTCAAGACTGAGTGTTGCACTCTCGGCTAATCCTCATATTAGCTTACTCTATATTCAATAGTTTTGGGAGACTGCACAACAAGATACTGATGTTGAGCCTCATGTGATCCGAGCTACAGTGAATAATCAGCAGATTGCAATTTCTGTCCAAGACATTAGAACAGTTCTAGCATTGGGTGGAGAGAATAATGACCCTATTGGATTGCCAAATACCCTAATCATGGGTTGTTTTCAAAGAATAGGGTATAGAGGCAGACCAAATGATTCTCAAGCCAGGAAGGGTGGTCTTGTGGGGCAATGGAGATACTTTATGCATGTGATAATTCAATGCCTGTCCCCAATGAAAGTTGGTACTGATGGCTTGAAGACGTTCTTATAAGCAGCCATGGTGGCTTTGACTCTCAATAAACCGTTCAACTTTGCATTGTACATTTACAGAGAGCTTGTTATGCATATTACACCACCAGAGGGATAGGGTTTTCTCATGTACCCTAGATTCCTACAAGTTATTTTGAACCTTCTTATTCCAAACCTACCACCAGTGAATCCAAGACTGACACTTACACCAATGACCAAGAGGATCTTCATTGATTGTTTAAATGTGAAACAACAGAATCCGGCTTTGATTCCAGTTCCTACTCCATTGTTTGGGCACATAATCAATCCTGGTTATGTTGCACCGCCAAACAATAATTGGATACATGATGATCGTGCTTTGGAATTACCTCCTGCTGATAATCAAGAAGATGAAGAGAAAGGTGAAGATGAAGGTGATGGTGAAGACGAGAGTGATGACGATGGTGATGAAAATGATAATGATGATGATAATGATAATGATGATGGTGGAGATGATGGAGGAGATGTCCAGGTGAATGTTGAAATGAATGAACCAATATCAACTCAGGTAGAACAGGTTGAAGTAGAAGACACTAGTACTAGTTCCTCAGGTTTAAGTGTTGCTGATGAAGATGATAGTGGTTCTCAGGATTTTGGTCCTGAACATTATGCGCTGTTGGAAAAAGTTCCTAGAGTTACTAGGAATGTCTATGAGAAGAGACAGAAATCTCTTGGTAAAAAGAAAGCTAAACTACCAAGTCGCAAGTCTAAAAGGGGTCCTCCTCCCGATGCAGTACTTGGAAAAAAGGACATAAACTGATCGCTTCGGCTATTAATGTTGCACAGACTGCACAACAGGATAGAGAGTTTGTTGATTCCTTGATTATAACTCCTATTCCTTCACAATCAAACACTCCTCATGCTACTCCCATTGTATCTAAAACTCAAGATGAAGCTGGTCCTTCTAATGTTGATCCTCGTGATGACAGAATTAGAGTTTTAGAGTCTCGAGTCTCTGAATTGCAAACTCAAGTGGACGTGTTAATCCAAAGTGATGATCAACGTACTATATCTATCAGTGATCAAAACAAGTTGATTAGTGAAATGCAAATACTAATTAGTCAGTTAGTAGAGCGTCTTGACGCTCAGGGGGAGAAGGTTGTAGTTGAAAATTTTGCTTGTCACAATGTTGGTGTTTAAAAGAATCCAGATGATGATGATGAACCAGACGTTGGTGATGGTCTGGGTGAGCGTCAAAACACTGATTCTAACCCGACTGCATTAACTCAAGGGGAGTCAGAAGCTGAAGTTATGATTGAAGCACAAATTATTGATGATACAGATAAAGGAACCTCAACTGCTGATGCTGACATGTTAGATTATTCAATCTTTGAAGATTCTGATATGGATGATGCAGATAAATTGGAATGCTTGTTGGATCTTGATGAGTTAGTTGAAGATGAGGACATGGTTGAAGAGGAGTTAGAGGAAGGTGAGATTGTTGAAGTAGAAGTGGAGAATGATAAACAGAAAGTAGTGTATGAAGGTTGTAATGGGCTGATTGACATGGATTTATTCAAAGATGTTCTAATACCTGATGACATGTTTGAAGGGGTTGCAGAATCTGATCCTAATCTAAATAATCAAAACCCTGATACTGCAGAGAACATGCCTGAAGATCCAGTAATGTACAAGAATATAGGGATGACCAAGGCACAATGGGTTGAATTGGTTAAGAGTTAGAGGAAGGTGTTGCCAGTTTCTCCAATAGCACCAGTTCAAAAAGAGAGATATGTGAACAAAGAAAAGTGTTCTGGCAGGATCATTAGCTGGTTTTATGAAGACGAGTTCAAGCTTTTTGCCTTAAAGAGATCTGATGATGTACAATACTTGAAGCCAAGGCTTAAGTACTTTAACTCCTTGCAGAGATGTGAAGTCAATGGGTGGTCAACAAAGCCCTTGATTAACAGATCGGGCAATGGCATAGCTGACTCTATAGCAAAGATTATCATAATTGAAGGTAGATCAGGGACGTATGAGAAATTGAAACCTCAGTAGGGAAAAAGAATTAAAGATGTAGATCCGGTTACTCAGAAGGTGATCTGGAGATACAAGTTTAAACATGTGAGATCTGTACCGAAAATTCCACTAAAGATGATTCCTTATGATTGCATGAATGACTTGAAATGGTGGTACGTTGATGTCTATATGGGCGAGGCAATGATAGAAGATTTGAGTGGCAACGTTATAGTAAAGTTCTTTGATGCTATGAACCTTGTTAACTTCTCAAAGTATAATCAGAAGTGTCACACCCCCAAATTCAACTAACGGAGTTTTACCGTTTGGAAGGTGACACACCAGCATCTCAGTCATTAGTTACATCAAACGACACTATATGGTACTTAAAAGTCATAACATAAATGTTCAGAGTTAATGCGAAAGCGTAAACGTTAATATGAAATCAAAAGTAATTACACGCAACAAGCGTCAATCAATATAAATAAGTAAACTGTTTAAAATGTTTGAAATGAATGATATGACAGTAGGACTCCATGCTTGTCCTAAGTGTGCAACCTATGCCAAAGCGACCTGAGAAACATGTAAGAAAAAGTGTCAACACGAGGTTGGTGAGTTCACAGGTTTCAAGTTTGTAATAAGAGAGTGATTGCCAGATTATGTACATTCAATATGCATATCTATAGGTAGCTAGCCTATGTTCATGTCTTACTAAAGCTCTCGCAACCGAAGCTGACTGTTTGTGTATTTGCCTCATGCAAGGTCTATCAACTCTGGCAAATGTGAATAGGCTAACATTTCACCTGTTCGATCTCCAATCGAGTTAGCGCGACTAACACGGGTGGGATTTGTCAAACCCAGTAGTACTACTAAACATTACCTCGCTAAGATCCATATTAACGGTTCGATGTATGATGACGACTTTCTGTGATAGTGTGTCACGCTTAGCCTCAACAGTAATAACATATGAATTACAATAATCTAAAATAGTTGCGTCATGTTTTCTCCCTCAACGGGAAAAACATGTAACATAATGTTTGTCTGCGTACCTGTTTCTCCCCTACGGGGAAAACAAGTAAAAGTATGATAGTTTGTGTACATGTTTGTTTCTCCTCAATAGAAAAACAAGTAAAATATGTTTGTGTGTAAGCATGTTTCTCCCCTAATAGTAAAACAAGTAAAAAAGGGGCCGTGAAATGTAACATCCCGAAAATAGTAAATAAGTAAATAATAATACGATGGAGATTTATACGACATAAAATGAAATAAGAACGGATGGACTTGGGCTCGACTCCAACGGGCCGAGGGAAGCCCAGGTATAAAAGGGGCAAGACAGCCCATTTGACCATTTCACCTCCATTTCACCAATTCTAGAGAGAGAAAGGGAGCCTGAGTCTAGAGAGAGAAAGTCGACGGATCGTCACGAGATTTGAGGAGCACGTTACTACTGAGATCGTGAGCAAAACCTCTGGATCATAATTCCAATCCAGGTAATGATTCGATCATAATATGAGTTTTTGTTCATTTTGGGGTTTCTCGGGTTTTAGCTAAATAGGTGATGTTTTTACGGATGAAACTTGAAAATAAGCTTAGAAATAGAATCTAGAATGAAAACCGCACGTTTTGATCAAAGAAAATTGTAAGATTAGCATGATCGGATTAACATGCAAGAATTCCGAAATTTTGGTCCAAGAACCAGGTACTGCGTACTTACCAAGTGCGCAGGAAGGAATCCCTGCGTACTTACTAAGTGCGCAGGCAGCAGTCCCTGCGTACTTACCAAGTACGCAGGAGGAAGACTCCTGCGCACTTACCAAGTGCGCATGAGCAAGTCCCTGCGCACTTACTAAGTGCGCAGGAAGCAGACAGCAGGCCACAGGTTGGTTAAGTAAAGTCAGTAAGTTTAGAATGATTAAACCATTAGAGTCGGGGTTGGGTCTAATGTGTATTTAACTACCTAATCCAGATCGGAGGTGACGCTGTTGGGCCTTTATTTAGGACAACCTAGAGTAGCTCGTCAGGTGAGTTCTATGTGCCCCCTTCTATGTATGTGCAAATGATTTATAAATGTTTTGGGGCTGAAGTGTATACACTAAATGGATAAATGCTATAAGTGACAATATGATCATACGTACATATATGAATATATAAATACTTATATATGTGAAAATGAATTATGAATAAAGAATGAAGCGTATGATATAAAGAAAGAATGAAAGAAGGATATAACGTAAAAGAATGAAATCTTGCTTTATATTATATATATTGCATGTTATGAATGAATGTAAACGTTATAAACCCTTCTGTGACAACGGCTACTTCGGTAGACGGACGACCACGTGACTATTTTGCAACCGGGACGAAAACGTTCCTACGTAAGATAGGACGTATGAAAAGGTAAAAATGGACGGTCGAAGCAATTGCCTTAACTAATGTAGAACGGTTGCATACATAATGGTCGCGTGGGAAACGGATGCCCTAGGGCAGACGGATTTAATGTTATGACGGACTACGACGGTAGGACGGTTAAGAGCGGACGGACAAAAGTTGCCGGACGGATTTAATGTTATGACGGACGGTTTTCTAGAGCCGGACGGTTATGAGAAGGGCTACGACGGTAGCTCTGACTGCGATGTCTTCGTGACATTCGCGACAAGTATGATGGGTTGATCTCCCTTAAGATTATGGCCAATATGTGTTCTCCCAAATAAAGTATGTATGTACATATGTACATACCCTCAATGAATGTTATGTGAGAACAGTAAATTAAGAATATTTAAAAGTATGAATATACATGTATACATTATATTCAGGATAAGATAAATATTATGTATGATTGTCTTTAAACTAGAACTCACCAGCGTTAGCTGACTTTTAGTATACATTTCAGGTAAGAAAGGAAAGGGTCGTGCGAAGGCGTGAAGGTTACCTGGCACAAGACTGACATCCCACTTTTGTTTGTTAAGAATATGTTATGCTTTTATTTGTAAAGACTTCCGCTGTTTTGATTATGTAATTGAATGACGAATGTTTTAATATTTATGACTATGTTTATGGGTAAATCCAACAAGTGAGGTCACCCGGTTTAGGGGCCTTACATAAAACTCACCTGCGTTGCGTAGTAGGTAGTATCACACAAGTATGAGATTTAGAACCTCAAGTGTTAGCCTGCACGGCTTACGCCTGCCCTAGAATTATAAACACATAAGTTAGGGACATATGGGATTTGTGACGACGACATGGAAGATTAGAACGTCGTAAAACATTCTAAGGATCAACGTATAGACGAACGTGTCCATGGTAATAAGGATTTCTTAATTAATTAATTATTAAGATAAATATGTTTCGTGTCGAACGTTTTTAATAACTAATAATAATAAATAATTATATTCGTACATTTGTGTCATTTAAAATGGTTAGGAAAATAATATAACTATATATATATACATATATATATATATATATTATTTGTAAGTTCGTATGATTAACAAAATAATCATTTGTGTTGAAAATAGTAAATATATTATTTTTTATCGAGGATAAAACCGAGGGTAAATAATATAATTAATTATATTATTTATAATTTTGAAACGTTTCATTGAGTTTATAAACGAGGTGAAAATAATATAAATATATATTATTTTTAATTGAGGTTACAAGGTCAAAAATAATATAAATATATTATTTTGTTTGGAGTCGCGGTTTGAAAATAATATAGAAATATTATTTTCAAAAGTGGGGAAATATTATAAAATAGGTTATAAAATCAAACCCGAGCCTACCGGTGGTTTTTCCGGGCTAAAACACATTTATATAATAAATATATTATTATAGGGATTATTTTTTAAAAGTAAAATAATGGAAAAGTCCCCAAAAAAAATGCAGGAGACCGGACTCGAATCCGGGTCTCCTGCGTACGAGTCAACTGCTTTACCACCACACCCGCTAGGGTCATCGCATACAAACCCGGTTCCGAAAGCTTTTATCAATCAAACCAAGTGGGCTCTTCCCTCCCATCGAAGCCGAACCAAACTCCCCCTCAAATCTACGGAAATCGATTATAATTGACACAATTGATATATGGGTTTTGATGATCGAGGTATTTCGAACCTGCGGGAGAATTTAATTGCAAAACCAACCAGTTTAAAGTTGTTAATTGCGTATTTTAGAAACCGAAACCCTAGACTAAGAACACAAAATCAATTAGATCGAATTCGATAATAACACCAGTTGGAATCAAAGGGCTTTTACTAAATAAGACATTGCGTATCTATCCCCGTGGTTTAATTGGATTGAAAATGAGTCTAGGATCAAAACCCCCAAAATGTTTTAAGAGCAAACCCTAGTTTCTGGATCAGGATAAATCCGACGTTATGACATCAAATTAGTATAGGGTTTTTATCCAGTAGGGGATTGCGAATCTACTGATACCCTTTAATTAGATTTAAACAGATTTTAAAGTCGAAACCCCCAATTCGATTATGAACAAAACCTAGGTTTATGGATCATGAACAGATCGATGTTGTACGATACAATTAACATGGGACTGTCAAAGGATATGAGATTACGATTCTAACCAGGTGATATAATTGAATTGTGAACGTGTTTAGATTACGGTTCGACCAAACCGGTTTACGATTAACCCTAGAATTGGGTTCGCGATCGATCCGATGTTTTAAGCCATATTTATGATAGGGATTTTGATCTGGGTAATGAAACGAAGTTAAGGGTGTAAGGAATTACCAGAATGGAAGTCGAATTGCAGGAGTTCGACTAAAAGGGTGTCGATCGTGACTGGATTGTTATCCGATGACCACGACCCTGTTTCTGATCGAATTGGTGTAGGCAAAGGCTCTGAGGGATGCGACTAAGATGTATGAGTGTTCAATTCGTGTGAATTATGGTCGGATTAATCGAATTTGATGGGTTAATGACGAGGGATCGACGGCTACGAGTTGTAGTATTAAATTCGTACTCATTAACCATCGAAAACGTAAGGAAACAATACATTAATGATTGATATCATCAATACGATGATTAACAGCCGTGAATTCGAGTAGCCACTTCAGTTTCTGATTTGATTCAAATCAATTGAAGGTTAGTTTTGACTTTGGAAAGTCAACAGAACTCAAAACCCTTCAATTTTAACTTTAGGGAGTCAACATATTTGGTTTTGAATAGTTACATAACTAGTCCCTGAAGTTTTAGTTCAAATAATGACAGAATTAATCCCTGGGGTTTTATATTGGGTTAACTGTGTTAGGAATTAACTGAATATTTAACGGAATTAATAACGGAGTTAATCTAAAAATTTCGGGTTGTCACATCATCCCCAAGTTGAAAGAATTTTCGTCCCGAAAATTAAAATAATAAATAATTTTTTTTTTCAAATGTCACATCATCCCATAGTTGAAAGAATTTTCGTCCCGAAAGTTAAATAGTAATTTAAGAATTTGGCGTGGAGTGCTTGAACAGATTAGGATACTTGCGCATCATCTGATCCTCGCTCTCCCGCTTGAATTTTGGTCCGCGTTTTGAGTTCCAACGGACTCTAACAATAGGGATTTTACTACGCTTAAGCGTTTTGACCTCCCTATCCATAATTTCGATAGGTTTTTTGATGAAATGCAACTGTTCATCAATGTGTAATTCCTTAAGAGGAACCGCAAGTGTCTCGTCTGCTAGGCATTTCTTTAAGTTCGAGACATGAAAGACATCGTGTACACCACTAAGTCCTTCAGGTAGGTCCAGTTGGTATGCTACTGGGCCAATTATTTTCACTATCTTGAACGCTCCAACATAACAAGGATTTAGTTTTGCCTCGCTTTCCGAAGTGGATTACACCTTTCCAAGGTGAGACTTTCAATAGGACCATATCACCTACCTGAAACTATAACGGTTTACGACGTTTGTCGGCATAACTCCTTTGACGATCACGAGTTGCTGCTTTACGGTTTCAGATTTGAGCGATCTTTTCAGAAGTTTCAAATACAAGCTCATGATTTATGAGTTGGTTATCCCCAACTTCAGCCCAACAAATAGGAGAACGACATTTCCGTCCATAAAGTGCTTCAAATGGAGCTGTCTTGATGCTAGTGTGATAACTGTTTTTGTAGGAGAATTCCACCAACGGTAGGTGAGACTCCCAAGTGTTACCGAAATCAATCACACAAGTTCGTAGCATGTCCTCCAGAGTTTGAATAGTACGTTCTGTCTGGCCATCAGTTTGAGGATGGTATGCTGTGCTCATATCTAGACGCGTGCCTAAAGCTTTATGTAACGACTGCCAGAAACGAGAGGTGAATCGTGCATCACGATCTGAAATGATAGAGATTGGCACCCCGTGCCGAGAGACTACTTCTTTCAAGTAAGTACGAGTAAGCTTATCCATCTTGTCGGTTTCCTTGATTGCTAAGAAGTGAGCGGACTTTGTTAAATGATCAACAATTACCCAAATGGTATCACATCCGGTAGGAGTTCGTGGCAATTTTGAAATAAAATCTATGGATATTTGCTCCCATTTCCATATGGGAATTTCTGGTTGCTGAAGAAGACCGAAAGGTTTTTGATATTCAACTGTGACCTTCGCGCAAGTCAGACACTTGCTCACATAGGTGGCTATATCGGCCTTCATCTTTGGCCACCAATATAGCACCTTTAGATCATGGTACATCTTGTCAGAACCTGGATGAATAGAGTAACGAGATTTATGAGCCTCATCCATGACTAGTTCCTTTAGGTTTCCGAATACTGGAACCCATATTCGCTTGACGAAGTAGCGAATACCGTCACATTTGACCTCGAGTTGTGCTTCCATACCGCGTGTACCTTCCAGCGGTAGGTTTTCCTCTTTTAGTGCTTCGAGTTGAGCACTACGGATTTTGTCAGGTAATCCGGGGTGAATAGTAAGCTGTAATGCTCGAACTCATTTGGGTTTCGTTTCCTTTCGACTTAGGGCATCAGCTACAACATTAGCTTTACCCGGGTGATACCGGATCGCACAGTCATAATCATTCAAGAGTTCGACCCAACGACGCTGTCGCATGTTCAACTCTTTCTGTTCGAAGATGTGCTGAAGACTCTTGTGATCGGTGTAGATGGTGCATTTGGTACCGTACAAGTAATGTCTCCATATCTTAAGTGCGAAAACTACAGCTCCCAACTCTAAGTCATGAGTGGTGTAGTTTTTCTCATGAACCTTTTGTTGACGCGAAGCATACGCGATCACCTTTTCTTGTTGAATTAACACACAACCTAGACCCTGAATAGACGCGTCAAAATACACCACAAAATCATCGGTTCCTTCCGGAAGGGCTAGAATAGGTGCACTGCAAAGTTTCTGTTTAAGATATTGGAATGTTGACTCTTGGTTATCGCCCCAGTTATAGGCTTTACCCTTTTGAGTTAAGCCAGTGAGAGGTTGTGCAATTTTTGAGAACCCCTCAATGAATCGACGGTAATAACCAGCCAATCCCAGAAATTGTAGCACCTCAGTCGGAGTCGTCGGTGCTGCCCAATTCTTGATGGCTTCTATCTTTGATGGATCGACATGTATTCCTTTGTCGTTAACCACATGTCCTAAGAATTGAACTTCCCGGATCCAAAATTCACACTTGAAAAACTTAGCATATAGTTTCTCCCTTTTAAGTAACTCCAAAATTAGGCGTAGATGTTCCTCCTTGTTCTTGGAATAAAGGAGAATGTCGTCGATGAAAACGATGACAAATTGATCGAGATATAGCTTACACACACGGTTCATGAGGTCCATGAATACCGCAGGTGCGTTGGTTAATCCGAAAGGCATGACCATAAATTCGTAGTGGCCGTACCTTGTCCTGAATGCAGTCTTAGAGATATCCTCATCTCGGACTCTTAATTGATAGTAACCGGACCTAAGATCTATCTTGGAATAGAAACTTGATCCTTGGAGTTGATAAAAAATATCATCTATCCGAGGCAAAGGATAACGATTCTTGATTGTGATTTTATTCAGTTCACGGTAGTCGATACACATACGGAAAGTTCCGTCCTTCTTCTTGACAAACATGACTGGAGCTCCCCATGGCGATGAGCTAGGTCGGATGAAACCTTTATCCAACAAATCCTGTAACTGAGTGGACAATTCTTGTAACTCACTAGGTGCTAACCTATAACATGCCCGGGCAATCGGTGCTGCTCCGGGTGTTAGATCGATTTGGAATTCAACTTAACGGTGTGGTGGCAGACCAGGAAAATCTCCGGGCAATACTTCCAGGAAATCAAGAACGACGGGAATTTCATCGATCTTCTTCTCTCCTGAGGGTTGCTCAGCAACGAGAGCCAAAATAGCAGTATGCCCTTTTCGAAGACATTTCTGTCCTTTCATAAAAGATATGATGCCCGTGACTGCACCAACCTTTTCGCCCTAAACTGAAAGGGTTTCTCCACTCGGGAGAGGAATTCGAACAATTTTCTCTCGACAGATGATTTCAGCTTGGTTTTTAGATAACCAATCCATACCGACAATTACATCAAATCTACCAAGTGTGGCTGGCATGAGGTCAATGTCAAACTTATGACCAGTCAATCCAAGTTTACAATCCTTAAGAATGTGAGTTGCTTCAATTATCTGTCCATCAGCTATTTCTATTGTATACTTAGCTTCTAGTAGGGTTGGAGTACGACTGCACCAACTTGAAAAATTGTGAAGTCATGCTGAGATTTCTAATTAGACTCGTGCTGATAAGGTAAGCGTCGGTCAATGTAAAGGTCAAGGGAAGAGGTTCACATGTAGGAAAGAAAATTTCAATGAAATACAGATTCCAGTAATACAAGGAACAGGTTGTTTGTTTAAGTAATTGCGTTCAATTAACGGTTGGTTAGGTTAAATCCTCGATTCTCTATGTCATTGGATCATTTCATGAAGAAAGAATTTCGTTTACAGGATTGAATATGCTAGGGTATAATTCAAATTAATCTGAGGATTAGTCACCGGATAATGCTTTAGGGTCAATTGGAATTTATTGTTGGAGTGTAAGGAATAAAGTGTTAGCAGGAAGGAATTCTTCCAATTCCGCTTACATACTTGGAGTCGATGGGTTTACCATGAGCTTCTACTAGAGTTTCAATCGAGTTGGTTTCTATGGTCACTTTTAGATGGGAGTCTTAATTTCACTAAGACTCTTACATGAGTGAGATAAAATGATGGATTTCATTAATGATAGTCCAGTGTTTCCGTAAACACCTTCAACGTGATAGTCGCGTCTATCAACTGTTGAACGGGTTTAACTATACCAACTAGTCGTTGAGTGGGTTACAGGAACTTCTACTGATAGTGGAAGTTTAAGTTTGTAGATCACTGCTTAGGACCATTTATCCACACACTAGGCTTCACCAGGACTTACATGCACCTCAAATTACTATTACGTGTGCACCCATAATGATAATTTGCTTTGCATGCTCACCCTTGTTCTTCCTGTCTGTGTTATAATGTCCTTTAGGTTATATTGTTGAGTACATAGTGTTGTCAGATATGATAAGTCATCAAAAAAGCTTAGTCATCAACTATACTTTGATCAATTAGAACTCATATCGGGATGAGTAGTCGAGGATTGTTTGATCTGAGTATTCACTCGAGTGAAACACAATACAGGAGTCCAATCCAGCGGATTGTAAATGAGAACATGTAACAAACATGTACATGAAATGCGACTTCGAGAAATGAAACTAATTCATGAATACAAGTTATAGAAAGCAGCAAGGTAGCCGTCCTTTCAACTTAGTCAAGATAGGGTTTGAGTATGCATTGAGCAATGCGTTCTCAGATTTGTGGTCAATCTATTCTCAACAGAATATCGAACAAAGACGCGAGCCCATGGATCGGGAAAGTGATGACATCTACATGTCAATGGATTCTGCACTACGCGTTGCGTGTTTACTTCAATACTAACTCTTAAAAAGAAATACTTCCTCGTAGGGTATTTTGGTGTATGTATTAACTTTAAACTTGTTAAACACGTCATCATGAAGCTTTTGTTAATCTTATGTTAATGAAAATAGTGAAACTAAGTTTTATATAAAGTGAATGTTATCTGGGACCTAAATTTCATGATATGTAAAAGGTTTTAATTGGTTTCAAAATTTGGGTGTTACAATTTGATATCAGAGCAATGGTTTGAGGGATTTAGTGTGCGTAACACTAAACTCAAACCAATAATGCTCTTGATAAGGTCGAGTAAAGAGAATGGGCATATTACATTATTAATCATGCATGGCCAGTATGATTCGTAATGCAATATGAGCAATTACTTCATGATGACCATATGATAATGAACACCGATGAACGATCATGTAAATGTAAATATGTATGAAAGGATACATGAAGTAATGTCAAATGTTAAATGTGAGTATGTATGAATGGATAAATGAATGAATGTTAAATTTTAAGTGTGAATATGTATGAAGGGATACATGAATGAATATTAAATGTTAAATATGAATATGTATGAAAGGATACATGAAGTAATGTCAAATGTTAAATGTGTATATGTATGAAAGGATACATGAATGAATGTTAAATGTTAAGTGTGAATGTGTATGAAAGGATACATGAATGAATGTTAAATGTGAATGTGAATATGTATGAAAGGATACATGAATGGATGTTAAATGTTTAAATGTGAATATGTACGAAAGGATACATGAAAGAATGTTAAATGTCAAATGTTAAATGTGAAGAATGTTTTTAAGCATACGTATGAAAGTTATCTAAACCCTTCTGTTTTAAATCTCAGCAAAGGAATGGCTGAAGAAGAAAATTCGAATAGAGATAGAAGGAATGATGATGGTGGAAAAAAAAGGTCAGAATCGTATGAATCTGTGCACTCTCTCCATGAGAATGCTAATAAGGAGGAAACTGGGAAACTAATATCTAAACAGATGGCAAAGGCATTCGAACAAACAATGCCAATCTTTTTAGCCGAGATTGAAAGGGTGGTGAAGGTGGCATCAAAACAATGACTTGGTTGGATTTTAAGGAGGTTTTTTTCGATTACCACAGTCCACAGGCTGAAGTGGACAAGATTACTGAAGAATTTCTCTATATGAGACAGACACGAGAGTCTATCAATGAAATTGCAGGTGAGTTTTATGATAAGGCACAGTTTTGCCCGGATATTGTGGCAACTAAAAATATGAAGATGGATCGATTCTTATCGGTTCTATCCATTGACTATCGAGAGTTTGTCTCGCCCTCTCAATGCACTACTTCGGTTCAACTCATTAACAAGTGTCGAGAAAGGGAATTGGAATTGAAAAGACAAGAAGAACGGGTGAGAAAAGGAAGAGGAAAGAGGTGGATATAAGTCCCAAGAAAGTTAAATTTTCTAGCCCGTCAAAGAAAACAGTTGGAAAGCCTAATCCATGACAGTGCCAAACTTTTGGGAAGGAACACTTGGGGGAATGTCGGCTTAAAACCTCGACATGTTTTAAATGTGGGAAGACGGGACATTATGCACATCAATGCACAAACCCCATTAACTTATGCTATCATTGTTATAAACCAGGCCACCATCGTGGTGATTGTCCTGATTTTAAACATAGAGAAACTGGAGGAAGGAAGGTAGAGATCCCCAAGCCAAGGGGACGTGCCTTTCAAATCACTGATGAGGAAGCAAAGAAAATCTCGGATGTCGTTCCAGGTATTTTTATGATTAATTCATTACCTGCACTTACCTTATTTGATTCAAGTGCTAGTAGATCGTTTGTATCCTTAAAATTTGCTAATCATACGTCATTCCTAAGTTCAAGGTTAGAGGAATAGTTAGAAATAGAGGTGGCTAATGACAGAAGTTTCCTTGTATTTGATATCTACCATGGGTGTAGATTAGAGGTAGAAGGGGAAATTTTCCCTATCGATCTCATTCCCATGACAATGGGGGAGTTTGATGTATTTGACGGGATGGACTGGCTTTCTAAATATAAGGCCAACATTTTGTGTGGACCTAAGGCGATTCAACTAGTTTCGCCGTCAGGAAAGACCTTATATATTCGGGGGAGAGAACTAGTGGTCTTTTGATATGTTCCTATCTTCAAGCAATGAAGTATGTTGCTCATGGGTGTAAACCGTTTCTAGCTTGTGTCACGGACTCAAGTCGAGATGCAATCAAATTGCACGATGTTCCGATTGTGAATCAATTTGTGGATGTTTTCCTGGAAGAATTACCGGGGATTCCACCCGAAAAGGAAGTAGAGTTTGGGATAAAACTTGCTCTGGGAGCGAAACTGAATGCCAAGGCACCCTATCGGTTAGCTCCCCCGGAAATGAAAGAGTTGATGACTCAAATCCAAGAGTTGTTGGATAAGGGTTTCATTTGATCGAGTGTCTCTCCCTGGGTGCTCCTGTTCTCTTTGTCAAAAAGAAAGATGGAAGTATGCGTATGTGCATTGATTATCAGGAACTAAATAATTTAACTATCAAGAACCGGTACCCATTACCTCGAATCGATTATCATTTTTATCAACTTCAAGGGGCTTCGTGGTTTTCAAAGATTGACCTGAGATCCAGGTATCATCAATTGAAAGTAAAGGAGGAGGATGTTCCTAAAACGGCTTTCTGTACTCGCTATGGTCATTACGAGTTCACGGTAATGCCTTTCGGGTTAACCAATGCGCCTGCGACATTTATGGATCTTATGAACCGTGTGTGTAGACCATTCCTTGATCGTTCTATCATTGTCTTCATCGATGACATCCCTATCTACTCGCGAAGCGAGGGTGACCATGCTCCTTGTCATCTTTCGTGAAATCCTGGAGGTTCTTCAAAAAAGAGAAACTTTTCACTAAATTCTCCAAGTGTGCCTTTTGGCTCAGGGAGATTCAATTCTTGGGTCATGTGGTAAACGCGGAAGGAATTGCCATTGACCCTTCCAAAATCGAAGCGGTGAAAGGTTGGTTGTCACCAAAAACGCCTACATAAATTAAAAGCTTTTTGGGCTTAGCGGGCTATTATCGTCGATTCATTGAAAACTTTTCTCGTATTGCTTTGCCTATGATGAAGTTGACTCGCAAGGATACGAAATTCGTGTGGGGTCCCGATCAGGAGTCAGCCTTTCAACTTTTGAAATAAAAATTGACCAAGGCACCTATTCTCTCTTTGCCTGAAGGAACCGATGACTTTGTTGTGTATTCGGATGCCTCGCATTTTGGACTTGGTTGTGTCCTTATGCATGTAGGTCCCTAATTCGGTGCGTGACGGATCTCTAGACTCGCGGTACGACACGGTGATAACGTGCGGAATCCATGATCAACGTGCTCGTGTGACTCAATCAACAACAACGGTGTAAATAAACTCTTTGTATTCCACCAATATCAGGTTACAAGAATTCTCTCTCGTCTACTCTGATATCGTCTCACCTCTCTCTGTGTTCTAGTCTATCTCAACAGACTCTGTTCTGTCAATATATAAGCACTGTTCTGCACCAGGCGAACTTAACAAGTTCGCTTCACTGTGCTTAGGCGAACTTATTAAGTTCGCCTCTAATAGGCTAAGAGAACTTAATAAGTTCGCCTCCGATAGACTTAAGCGAACTTATTAAGTTTGCCTCTGATAGGCTAGGCGAACTTGTTAAGTTCGCCTCTAGCAGAACATACAAGAATTTTATCAACAGTTACAAAACATGTCCTAACAGACTCCCCTATAACTGTTGCTAACAATTCTATCAATTACAAGACAAAGACTCTAAGACTAAGACATAATATCTTCAAGCTCGTTGTCACCAGAATATGCTCCAACAGACTCCCCCTTGACAACAGCTTCAGAAGATTGTCATCTGTCTTCATATATCATCACTCTTTGTCTTGTTCATCTGCACACTCTCTCTTTATTTCTAGAAGAAAACTTGGGAGAAGGACCCCTTGTCAACTTCTGTCTGCAATATACAGGTTTTGTAAAGGAGAACAACCAAGAATAACCAACAATTAAGATTTCCATGGAAGCTGGAAAATAAAATCTTTTTGGTTTTTCAAACATAAGAAACACAAAATCTTTTTGGTTTTTCTTTTTATAAACTAAAATGTAAAATACAAAATCACATCTTTTTGTTCGAACATCACGAGCAAGAAGATCATATCAGTAAAAACAATGCATCAATCACACATTTTGGATAAACATCCCTAAATATTCTAAGGGTATCCTATCCAGATTCATCATTTCTTTATATCAGATAAGATAAGATCAAATCTTTTAAGCTTCAACCAAAACATGTAATGATACGCGAAGAACTTTAAAGAAGATGAGATCAGATCATAACATGCTTATTACATACGAATTTGCAACACATAACATGTCAATCTAAGTTGTCAATATTATAAGAGTTGAAACCATCAGTATCTTTGTCCCATGTTCTTGTGAATTAAGGTACCATTTATTTTGTAACACAACGTGTACCCCACAAATATGCTAACAGAAATTTAAATGTGCACTATCTTCAAGACATATAAGATCATTGCAAGATAATATTCAATCTCCAGGATGAATTATACCGATAAACACAGGAAATTATCAAGCAGAGAATCAGAATGATTCAGAATCGAATGATTCAAATGTCTTGGTTTGGATGAAGTATCATGATTCATAGTAACAGAAAGATTGATCAAGGAATCGATTGATTCAATGACATAGGGTAGCGTGATCCAACTGTTATCTGGATATATTCAATGGAATCAGGATATTGATCCAAGGGCTAGTATATGTTCCAACAGATGTTGTCGGAAACATATCTTTGTCCAACAACACATTGCATGTTTTTCAGGGCATGGGCAGTGAAGTGAACTGAAAAATTTGTGTTTAACGACATAACCGATACTGGTCTCATGAAGTACTTTAGATCTTATATTCTTTATCTGATAATGATCTTTTACACACACACCCGGCATACTATGGGTTAAAATCACAGTTGTCACAAAGATCATTATGTTGTCAAACTACTAATGGACCAAAGATACTCATAGCCTATTGACAATTCAGACTACATACTAGTATCCAAATTAAAATATAAGCATCAAGCATCAATTTTTGTTAAGCATAAGCAGTTATGAAGCTATCATTTCTCATACTGTGCAGTCTAAGAAGTTCTGATCAAAACATTTATCACAGATATATTAGATAAGCATCATAAAGTCCAACTAAGGTCATGTGTGAAAAAAACATCTACTAATGTACTATCATTTCTCCTTTAACTTCAAGTAATGTCGATTTTATCTTTTTCAATTTGTTTGGCTTTTTTAAAATCTTTTTCAAAGAAAGTAAAACAAACGAAAATAAAATCTTCCATGAAAACATTTTAAGAAAAACATTTTACTTGGTTACTCTGGATTAAGCAACTCAATCAATTAAAAACTCAAACCGATGTAATGTAATTGAATGCCTTTGCCTTTGTCAACACAGTTCTGTACTCCCCCTGTCCTGTAGACTCCCCCTCAACTAGTCAAATGGTTGCATCAACGACTTTATGCTCACCATCGTCATCCTAAGTTTCAGGTTATCATTTGGACTTTGTAAAACTCTTTCCAAAACATTGTGTGTGACATATTCTCCCCCTTGAGCATCAAGTCGTTGAATCAGATATATTCTCAGTTATCAACAACTCTTTACTCATGCAGATGTCATTCCCTGTCATGTGCTAAGAACCACCACTATCAACAACCAAACTGGTATTAATAGTCCCTCTTGTTAATCATGCACAACTAACAAGAAACATTAATTTGAAATTGGGATCCAAGCCATGGTAGTCATGGGTCGTCCATCTGTATCAAAATAATAAACCTCACTCCATTCACAATCGAATCTTTCATCTAATTTTGGAGATTGTTCCGACGAGTCAGAAACATAAACTTTAGATTTCCAAACATACTTCTGTTCATTAAGTTCTTTTTGCTTAAAATGTGAAGTGTTTGAACATTTTCGTTCATTTGAAAATTGATTTAATTGTGAAAACTCTTGTTGTTCTAAAAGTTTTCTCAATCTTCTGTTTCTCCGCCGCCTTTGAGGTCTAGAAAGCCTAACCTCAGATTTTGAATTACCCTTTGG
This sequence comes from Smallanthus sonchifolius, assembly GCA_023525975.1. Classification (NCBI taxonomy): domain Eukaryota; kingdom Viridiplantae; phylum Streptophyta; class Magnoliopsida; order Asterales; family Asteraceae; genus Smallanthus; species Smallanthus sonchifolius. The sequence continues at coordinate 29,073,374 of CM042043.1, forward strand.
TGTAACATGAGGTTTAACCACATTTGGGTTAACATAAGGCTTACTATGAGTTCTTACCTTTTCTGGAGTAACATGTCGGTTACCTTTGGCGTTGTGAGGACAAGCAAGCCGAATATGACCAACAAGACCACAGTAAAAGCAAGATCTCGTCTCACGATAATCTCTCATATAAGGAATCTTCACACGATTAGATGCATTTGAAGAAGATTCTCCTACATGAACTTCTTTTGGAGTTTGGACGGAACAAACTTTTTTCTCAATAGGTCTTGATTCAGTCTTCACCTTCTCAGGAACTACATGCTTCTTTCCTTTATTTTTGTAAGGACAGTTCACCACAATGTGTCCCATCTCATTACAATGAAAGCATGTACGCCTGTCTTTATAATCTCTGACATATGGAACTCTCCTTGAGTTTGAAGAACTTCCAAATGTAGAATTTCCAGATGAATTAGAATCAACCTTTGAGTCTTCTTTCTTAACGTCTTTCGGTATCCCCTCTACCTTAGCTTCATCAAAATATTCATCATCACTCTCATCAGAATACACCATATCTTCACCTGTGACTGGATTCACTTTCAACACAGTCTTAGGATCTAAATCCTCATCTTTTATAATCTCAGGTGTAACAGAATAATTTTCGTTTAATGGTGGAGGAACATAACCAATACCATTAGTTCCCTTCCCCTCTTCTGTATTATTATGATAATGTTCTAATAAAAATGATGAATTTGCAAAGCTTTCTAACTTTCTATGTAATCTTATCACCTCTGCTTTAGATTCATCTAGTTCTTTATCTTTCTCAGCAAGATCATCATTTCTTTTCTCAATTTCTGCAAAGGACATATCCAGGTGATATGCCCGCTCTTTAATCTTCAAAGTCAGAGAATTTATATCCCTCTTCAGTGATTCTATTCTCTCAATACACACATTCTCATTATCCTTTAATTTCTGGTTTACCGTGTGCATCGATTTCATATCACAAATGAGGTTGACGTTGTCATCCATAACCCTCATCATTTTAACCTTAACTGAAACACAGTTAGAACAAAACATTTCAGAGTTAGAAAATACCTCAGGTTTTACTTCTGAAGAAGATGTACCAGGAGCCATGAAAACGTCATCATCAGCTTCACTTTTTTGATTAACAATGACAGTCTCTGCATCAGTTTCTAATTCACTTAGATCATCTTCAACTGTCTGAAAACTTTCTTCACTCATCACATCAGTCTCAGTAGATGGAGTACTTTCACTAGAACGAATACTCTCACTATCAGTTAAATCAGCAGAAGAATCACTTTGAAAATAACTCGGCTTCTCCAATACTTCTTTGATCAAGACTACAAACACTTGAGAAGTTGCTTCACCATTTTTCTTTAATGATTCCCATAGATCTCTTGAAGTTGGACACTTCCCGAGACTATGAATGATTTCTTTAGGTAAAGACAACGTTAAAGTTTCACGCGTCTTCATCTCTCGATCAAACTTCTGCTTTTCTACTTTAGTAAGAGCTGTCACTGGTTTAGGAACATCATAATATCCCATATAGTCATAAGTAGGATGCACATATCCTTCAAATATGGATGTCCAAAAGTTTTCATCAGTTTCTGATACGAACTGTTCAAACCGTACTTTCCAGCTACGAAAATCTGATATGCACAAAAGTCTCGGTGGCATAGTTCCAATCTCATTATCATCACATGAAATTGACATTTTGAAATTTTTACGAAAATATCTGGAAAAAAATTTCCCGCCAAAATACTCTTTTTAAAAAATTTCGAAAATTCAAAATTTCAAAAATGATTCAAAACGACCATGTAAACTTTTCCTAAAAAATTTGGACAAGAAGAAATTTTCCGCCAAAATACTTTTTTTTTTAAGAAGACTAGCTAAGTTCGCCTGCCTAAGCGAACTTAATAAGTTCGCCTGACTAAACCACCCAAGCGAACTTAATGAGAAGCGAACTTAATAAGTTCGCTTAAACCAGAAAATTTGAAATCAGATTAAGTTCGCCTAAAATAAGTTCGCCTGTTGCTAAGTTCACTTAATCCTGTGAGAAGCGAACTTGACAAGTTCGCCTGCAACAGAATTACTAAGTTCGCTTGCTCCAACAGAATCAACTCAAGAACAGCTCAGAACCATATTCGCGAACCAAAACTTCCGAAATTCATGATTTCTTGCTTAATTGATGGAATTTGATAAAATTGAACCGTAGGAATGTGTAGAAACTGATTTGGAACACTTCTATCGGATCAATTTCATCAAAACAATTCAAAATCAATCCAAATTTGTCAAAATTCTTCCATTTTTATCAAGAACACGAATTCATCAAAATTCTTCAAAATCTCTGAACTTTGATGTTGATTGGACATGAAAACACTACGAATCTTTTGCTAATCAAGAGCATAAGCTCTGATACCACTTGTAGGTCCCTAATTCGGTGCATGACGGATCTCTAGACTCGCGGTACGACACGGTGATAACGTGCGGAATCCATGATCAACGTGCTCGTGTGACTCAATCAACAACAACGGTGTAAATAAACTCTTTGTATTCCACCAATATCAGGTTACAAGAATTCTCTCTCGTCTACTCTGATATCGTCTCACCTCTCTCTGTGTTCTAGTCTATCTCAACAGACTCTGTTCTGTCAATATATAAGCACTGTTCTGCACCAGGCGAACTTAACAAGTTCGCTTCACTGTGCTTAGGCGAACTTATTAAGTTCGCCTCTAATAGGCTAAGCGAACTTAATAAGTTCGCCTCTGATAGACTTAAGCGAACTTATTAAGTTCGCCTCTGATAGGCTAGGCGAACTTGTTAAGTTCGCCTCTAGCAGAACTTACACAGAATTTTATCAACAGTTACAAAACATGTCCTAACAATGCAAAGGGGTAAGGTAATTGCCTACGCTTCTAGTCAATTAAAGGTTCATGAGGTGAATTATCCTACCCATGACTTGGAGTTGGCAGCTGTGGTCTTTGCACTCAAGATCTGGAGGCATTATCTTTATGGAGTACATTGCACAATTTACACGGACCATAAGAGCCTCAAGTACTTCCTCGGCCAAAAAGATCTTAATATGAGACAAAGGAGGTGGCTTGAATTGGTCAAGGATTATGATTGTGAAATACTCTATCATTCAGGTAAGGCCAATGTGGTGGCGGATGCTCTCATATGGAAGGTGAGTCATACACCTATTAAGGTGAAGTCGTTTAAAATGACTATCTCTTCAACTCTTATTGATCAAGTTCGAGAGGCTCAAAGTTTAGCACTTAGGGGAGATTTAAAAAAGGAAAGAATGGTTCCATACGTGGCAAAGCTTGAAGAGAATGGCATGGGGTTGAAGTCATGTTTTGGTAGAATATGGATTCCTAGGTTGGCAAACATTTTGACTACCATACTTGATGAAGCGCATAAATGTAAATATTTTATCCACCCTGGAGCTACCAAAATATTTATGACTTAAAGTTTAACTTTTGGTGGCCGGGAATGAGGAGAGATATCGTGAAGTATGTCAAAAAATGTCCTGCGTGCCTAAGGGTGAAGGCCGAACACCAAAAGCCTTACGGGAAACTTCAATCTCTTAAAGTACCTCAATGGAAGTGGGAAAATCTTGCTATGGATTTGATTACTAAACTTCCTAATACCCGGAATGGATATGATGCAATTTGGGTGGTGGTTGATCGATTGACTAAAAGTCCACACTTCCTTCCGATAAAAGAAACTTATTCCTCACAAATATTGGCGGATGTTTACATAAAGGAAGTTGTGTCACGTCATGGTGTACCCGTTTCAATTGTGTCGGAAAAAGACACGCGGTTTACTTTAAGATTCTGGAAGAAATTTCATGAAGGATTGGAAACAAGGTTAAATCTTAGCACCGCTTATTCATGAAGAATTGGGAACAAGGTTAAATCTTAGCCAACTCATCCGCAAACGGATGGACAAAGCGAGACAACGATTTCAAACGATTGAGGATATGCTTCGGGCATGTGTGCTTGATTTTGGTGGTAGTTGGGACAACCATTTACCATTAGCAGAATTTTCATACAACAATAGCTACCATTCAAGTATTGGTATGCCTCAATTTGAAATGTTGTACAAAAGACGGTGTCGAACCCCGATTTGTTGGGGTGAAATTGGTCAACGAGAACTGGGTAGCAAGGAGGATGTGGCAGGTGTGGCGGAAAGGATTGATCAAATTAAAGCGCGCTTGAAAGCCGCTCAAGCCATCCAAAAATCCTATGCGGACAAAAGGAGAAGACCGATTGAGTTCCAAGTGGGAGACTTTGTATTGTTAAAAGTTTCTCCTTGGAAAGGGGTGATTCGTTTTCGAAAACATGGGAAGCTAAGTCCCCGTTTTATCGGGCCATTCAAAGTTATTGCTCGAATTGGTAAGGTGGCGTATCGTTTGGATTTACCGGTGGAATTAGATAAACTTCATAACACATTTCATGTGTCTGATCTGATAAAGTGTTTGGCGGATGAATCCACTTTTGTACCGATTGACGATATCGAAATAGATGAGAAATTAAATTATGTAGAAGAACCGGTGGCTATTTTAGACCGAAAAATGAAAAGCTTGCGGAATAAGAAAATTAACCAATTGTTGGTTCAATGGAAACATAGAAAAGGAGCGGAAACTACTTGGGAATCAGAAGAAGAGATGCTAAAGTAGTATCCTAAACTATTTAACTAATAGCGGGTTTCGGGGACGAAACCTAAAATTAGCGGGGTGATTCGTAACGAACCAAAATTTGGGTTTATATTATAATATGTTTATTATGTTATGGGGGTGTTTTAAATAAAATAAAAGTAGATGGGTCATTGATTTCATTAAAAGAAGCTAAGTTTGAGAAGAAAGGGTTAAGTTGAATAAGAGAAGGACTAAAACCGTAATTAACTGAAACTTGATTTGGGTTATATGAGAAATGGCGACACACACACATCAGGGATGTGTGTGTGTGTGTCATGGGTTAAAGAGAAGAAGAAATGGGGAGCAGATTTTAATCAAGGACTCCATCTCTAGAGATTGCATGCTTGATTAGGAGTTTGGTTGGCACAATCCTTCCTAATAATCAAGTAATTATCATCTTCTTTCTCTAATTCTCTAAAGATTGTAGTTCTCGCAAAAGAGTTGATACATGAATCTTGATGAACAAGAATTGAGTGTTTATTGGGTATTTTGTTTATTAAGAATTGTTAATCTAGTGTTACTAAAGCTAGATGAACAACAAATTCAAGTTAATTCCACCAATATAAATATTTGGAAATTAGGGTTCTTGAGACCCAATTTGGGGGTTTTTGAATCTAGAGTGTTTGATTGAGTAATTGGATACATTTTAGTGTTTATGATGTTAGATGAACACTATTATAAATAGAAAACCGAAAAGTATAATGAATCTTGAATTGAATAAAAATAGAAAATATATGGTGTAGACCTTAATGGGTCAAATGGATAGATTACACTCTTGTATGATAAGAAGCTTGTGTATGGATTAGTTAATCAAGTCTTGTGGTGGAATAATGCGAATAAGGTATTGGGGAGGGTGAAAGTACCTAAATTGATGATTAACAAGATCATGGATTACTAAACTAAGTGTGAATTGTTCAGGTAATCGATTGGTCAAAGCCGAGGAGCAACCGGGGGCTTCTAACTCCAAAGGTAAGTGCTTGACATTTATTTAGTACTAGATATGTAATTTGTGATAAGTATCTTGGTATTACATTATTTACTTGTCAGTGTTATAATTGAATTATATGAAGTGGTTGAATGCACGCTTAAACAATTGAGAAAGATGGGATTGGGAGTTAAATCCTAATTAAGTGCAAATGGGTCCTTGTACTCGGAATTGAGTAACCAAAATACTAATCCTCACATGTTAGTATGTTGAGCAATCTAAATGGATGTTTAACATATAGATAGATACCATTTTAGTTTGAAAATGCAAACGGGTCGCTCGACGAAAAGTTGCAAAAGCTGAAAAACTAAAAATTGGCCTTCAAGACCTGATGCTGGCGTCCCATACGCCAGACGCGGGGAAAAGTGTGTTTTTGGGATTTTGGTTTGTTGTTCTTGTAGAGACTTGTTAGGAGTCTCAAGGACTAATTACCTTTACTAATCATGTTCCTTTTATGTTGTGAATGTAGGAAAAGCTCCGTTATGATCTCGGGTCTCGCCACAAATGGATAATTGGATTCTCGATCTCTCTTTTGGAAGTTGTTTACTTCAATACTAACTCTTAAAAAGGAATACTTCCTCGTAGGGTATTTTGGTGTATGTATTAACTTTAAACTTGTTAAACACGTCATCGTGAAGCTCTTGTTAATCTTATGTTAATGAAAACAGTGAAACTAAGTTTTATATAAAGTGAATGTTATCTGAGACCTAAATTTCGTGATATGTAAGAAGTTTTAATTGGTTTCAAAATTCGGGTGTTACATAACGACTTTATTTTTTTAGCTTTTCTCTTTCATTTTCTATGCGAGTGTCAGTTCCGTGCCGGTTCCGTAACAAAACGGACCGACACCAACCAAATTCTCATTATGTAACGCGGAGGAATCCACTAGTTAATTATTAAATTCGCCACTTTATATAAAAATAATAATTAAATATGTGGCTAAATATAAAACTGAACAATGAATTTATAATACTTGTCGTTAACTGTTTCATTAAGAAAAATAATAATTAAGTCTATTGCAACTTTCATTAACATTATTATAACAAAAAATATGGTTATATTTTTCGCTAAATATTTAATTAAAAAATTAAAAGTGACTACGTATGTAGTTAGTTTTTTTAATAATTAAACCTATTGCTACTTTCATTGACATATTTAAAAACAAGAAAAAAATAGTCATATTTGTCGCTAAATGTTTAATTAAAAAAATAGTCATATGTGTCGGTAATTTTTTGTTTTTATTTTAAAATATGGTTAGTTATTTTGTAATCTGTTACCAAGCTCTTATATATATATATATATATATATATATATATATATATATATATATGTATATAGGGGTGATTTCACTAGAAAATTCATTTTCATGAGAAAACCAAAAAACTCCTACTGCATATGTGTAGTACACCAAAAAACCTAACCCACCCCCAAAAACTTAAACACCCCACCCCACCCACCCTCTCACCCACCCTCCCCCCCAAAAAAAAACCTAAACCCCTACCCACCCTTCCAAAAACCTAACTTAAAAGCTAAACTAAACCCAAAAGCTAAACCCAGATTTTTTTTAACGAGGATGACATAGGGAACAAGGTCTCCGAACCACTTTTTTAGTTTTTGATTTATTTTATTGAGTTATGATATTTTTATTATTTGTTTTTACCTTTAATAAGTATTTTTTTGGTTTTCTCATGAACATTGAGTTTTCTTATGGTTCTTCCTCCATATATATATATATATATATATATATATAGTATAGGGTTTCGCTAAAAAGTGTTAAAAGTATAGGAAGTGTAAAAAGTGCTTTAAAACGCTTATAACCGGCTCATACGAACTCTGATTTTACTCATTTTAGCGGCGTTGGAACCGTCTCATCGAAATCTACGATATTATCTTGTAGGGTTTAGATTTTAGGGTTTAGATTTTAGTTTTTAGTTTTGCCTTAGTGTTTAGCCTTAGGGGTTTAGCCTTAGGGTTTAACTTTTAGTATTTAGGCTTTTGGGGGTGGGGGTTTTAGGTTTTCGGGGGTGGGGTCGGTGGGGGTTAGTTTTTTTTTGGGGGGGGGGGTTGGGTTAGAGGTTTAGGCTTTTGGGGGGTGGTGGTGTTTTTAGACGAATTTTTCGGCTCTGTAGGGTTTTTTTGTTAGGATTTAGGTTTTTGGGGGTGGGGTGGGGGGTTTTAGGTTTTTGGGGGTAGGGTGGGGTGGGGTGGGGGTTAGGTTTTTTTTAGCGGGGGATTAGGGGTTTTAGGCTTTTCGGGAGTGGTGGTGGGGTTTTTAAAAGACTTTTTTTACACGTTTTAGCCTTTTTAGAATATCGCTCCCCTATATATATATATATATATATATATATATATATATATATATATATATATATATATATATATATATATATATATATATATATATATATATATATATATATATATATATATAGGGGAAGGTTATGATAGAAAAGGACAAACCTATAAGTGTAGGAAGAATCCTGAGCATGACACGTATCCAAGAAATGAAAAAGAGAGAACGGGCATTTGAGTCAAAAACACAACACCCCTGGAATCAGCAATGCAAGTCACATGCAATTTCTCCGACCATTTTTTAAACGTCTATAACTTTTTTATACGTCATTTTTTTAAAATATTTTACCATAAAATCGAGCGTTTTTTATCTTTCTAACGAGTATGGTATTGCTATATTAAAAAAACACCAATTGTGTGTTATTTGAAATTTGTGAGTTTTATGGAGTTTTACACATGGTTTTTAAAATTGTGCATTTTACACATGGTGTTTTATATTTTAACATCCATATACATATATTTTATGATGTTTATGTTTATAGTGTTTTTGTTTTGTCATGGTGTTTTACACTTTTGGCATAAAATTTCAATCAACGGTTAACTTTTCATTGTGTTTTATACTTTAACTTCCATATACATGGTGTTTTGCCGTGTTTGTGTTTATAGTGTTTTACCCCTTTTTTTTAAAACATCCAGTTCAACATAAGTTATACGTCATAACTGTAAAACACAATGACAAAAAACGAAACTAAAACATCATGACCCAAAACACCATGTTGAAATTTGTTATAGAGAAAACACCATGACCAAAAAAGTTCAAACGTCACGTTGAAATTGGCCCCTATGTGTAAAACACCATGACTAGAAAAACTTTATCTTGAAAACACTCTATTAAAAACACCATAGCTCTGAAACACCATAAATCTAAAACACCATGTTAAACAACCCATTTTAATGTTATTTAAATAAAAAATATTATATATATATATATAATAAAAAAACTAATCATAATGTTGAAAACACTCTGACCAAAAAAGCTAAAACGCCATGTTCAAAATGGCCCCTAGGTGTAAAACACCATGACGAGAAAAACTTTATGTTGAAAAACGATTTAAAATATAAAACACCATGTTTTAAAAAAAAACCACCATAGATCTAAAACATCATGTTAAAAACACCATAAAGCAAGATAAAACACTACAAACAAGGTAAAACACCATATTAAAAAACACCATATATTTAAAACACCATATTAAAAAAACCTACTTTAATGTTATTTAAATAAAAACGATTTAAAATATATGTATATATATATATATATATATATAAACTAATCATAATGTTGAAAACACCATAAACAAAAAAGTTAAAACGTCATGTTGAAAATTGTCTCAAAAGTAAAACACCATTACCAGAAAAACACACAGTGGAAAACACCATATATATAAAACACCATAAATTTAAAACACCATATAGAAAAACCCACTTTAATGTCATTTAAACAAAAAAATGATTTAAAAGAATATATATATATATATATATAGCAATACCATACTTGTTGGAAAGATAAAAAACGCTTGATTTTATGGTGAAATTTTAAAAAAAAATAATGACGTATAAAAAAGTTATGGACGTTTAAAAAAAATGAGAGAAATGGCATGTGACTTGCATGTGCACTTTTTTGGCTTGGCTCTTCCCTTTATACCCTTCCACGTGATTTCAGCTTGCTATTACAAAAATGCCATCGCGTGAATCTGTAACATCCCAGAAATAGTAATTTAGTAAACAATAACGCAATAGAGGCTTAATCGTCATAAAACAAAAGAAAAAAAAAACGGATGGGCTTGGGCTCGGCTCCAACGGGCCGATGAAAGCCCAGGTATATAAGGGGCAAGGCAGCCCACTTCACCATTTCATCTTCATTTCATCATTCTAGAGAGAGAAAGGGGAGCTCAAGTCTAGAGGGAGAAAGTCAACGGATCGACACGAGATTTAAGGAGCACGTTACCGCTGAGCTCGTGAGTAAAACCTCCGAATCAGAAGTCCAATCCAAGTAACGATTCGACCATAATATGAGTTTTTGTTTGTTTTGCGGTTTCTCGGGTTTTAGCTAAATAGGAGACTTTTTATGGATGAAACTTGAAAATAAGCTTAGAACTAGAATCTAGAGTGAAAACCGCACCTTTTGATCAAAGAAAATTGTAAGATTAGCATGTTCGGATTAACATGCAAAAATTTCGGACTTGTCCAGGAAACAGGTGCGGCGTACTTATCAAGTACGCAGTAGGGACGTCCTAATTACTTACCAAATACGCAGGAGAAAGATCATGCGTACTTACCAAGTACGCAGGAGAAAGATCATGCGTACTTAACAAGTACGCAGGAGAAAGATCATGCGTACTTAACAAGTACGCAGGGGAAAGATCATGCGAACTTATCAAGTACGCATGAGCAAGGCCCTGCGCACTTACTAAGTGCGCAGGCAGCAGACCAGTAAGTAAAGTCAGTATGTTTAGAATGATTAAACCGTTAGAGTTGGGGTTGGGTCTGATGTGTATTTAAACTACCTAATTCAGATCGTAAGTGACGTTGTTGGACCTTTGTTTAGGACAACCAAGACTAGCTTTTCAGGTGAGTTCTATGTGTCCCTTCTATGTTATGTGCAAATCATTTTAAACGTTTTGGGGCTGAAGTGTATATACTAAATGAATAAATGCTATAAATGTCAATGTGATCATGCGTGGTATACAAATATGTATATATATACTTATATATGAAAATGAATTATGAACAAAGAATGAAACGTATGATTACAAAGAATGAATGAAAGAAGGACATAACGTAAATGAATGAAATCTTGCTTTATATTATATATATTGCATGTTATGAATGTATGTAAACATTATGAACCCTTCTATGACAACGGCTACTTCGGTAGACGGACGACCACGTGACTATTTTACAACCGGGACAAAAACGTTCCTTGGCAAGCTAGGACGTATATTAAGGCACTAATGGACGGTCGAAGCAATTGCCTTAACTAAAGTAGAACGGTTGCATACATAATGGTCGTGTGGGAAATGGATGCCCTAGGGCAGACGGACAAAAGAACGGACTACGACGATAGGACGGTTTAAGAGCGGACGGACAAAGGTTGCCAGACGGATTTAATGAAAGAACGGACGGTTTTCTAGAGCCGGACGGTTAATGAAATGGGCTACGACGGTAGTTCTCACTGCGATGTCTTTGTGACATTCGCGACAAGTGTGATGGGTTGATCTCCCTTACGATTATGGCCAATAACTGTTCTCCCCCCCAAAGTAAGTATGTATGTACATATGTATATACATAAAATGAATGTTATGTGAGAACAGTAAAGTAAAGGATATGTAAAAGCACGAATATTACGTATGTTATGTACACATATATATAAAATATTCATGATAAGATAAGTATTATGTATGATTGTCTACATTTCAGGTAAAGGAAGAAAGGGACGTGCGATGGCGTGAAGGTTACCCGGCACAAGACTGACATCCCACATTTATTTATATTAAGACAATGATATGTATTTAATTGTTAAGACTTCCACTGTTATGTCATGTAATTTGAATGATGTTTGCTTCCGCTACTTCTGAATGTTTTAAATTTAAGTTCAGTATTTATGACTATGTTTATGAGTAAATCCAACAAGTGAGGTTACCCGGGAAAGGGGCCTTACAAGTTGGTATCAGAGCAATAGTTTGAGAGATTCAGACATCCCTAAATGTCTGGACTCAAACTGATTATGGGACCAACACACGGATGTCAGTATGGGTAACCAACGCCAACGCCAGCACGGTAAGTAAGTACTAGAGTTAATACACTTGGATAAGAATAGATACCTTAACTTAGAACAAATAGATGTCAATGTCACAACTGATTTGAAGAGTTTTGAACCCGAAAAGCAATGTAAATTAGTAATCACAAACCGGTCACTGTAATTAAAAATTTACCTTGCTCGTACTGTTCTAAACTATGATCTGAAGGAATGTCATTGATGTATTCCCTTTATAACTATCAGGAAACTAGGAATTATGGATGGTGGAGGAAGAACAGGACGCCGAGGCGGTCGCACTGGCCGAGTAGGTAGACCTCCGTTGAATCAAAGACTAGAAGAAGAAGAGAGTGTACACGCATAACACACTGAGAGTGTGCACGAAACAGAAGTGACCACAACTTGAGACGACAATCCAGGGCCGATACAGTTAGAACCCGAAGTCAGGGATGCTATTGCCCGTGAAGTCGTGCTCACTCTGAAGAAAGTATTGCCTGGTCTACTATCCGAGGCACTAAAGAAAAGTAAAGAGGATGATGAAGGAGACCATGAAGAGAAAGTGTATGATAGTGATGGGGATGAAGTAAAAATGGGATCAAGCAATCATGGGTGCACTTACAAAGGATTCAAAGACGGAGACCCACCCAAGTTCGATGGCAACAAGGATTCAGTGGCTACGTTCGAATGGATTGAGAGGATGAATGCGGTAGTCAACATCAGCGAGTGTCGACCGGACCAGGCTGTTAAGTATGTTGCCCATTCTTTCACCAATGAGGCACTAAGTTGGTGGAGGAACATTCAGAGGACAAATTCGCCAAACTCTCTTGCCAGAATGACATGGGAAGATCTGAAGAAGCTGATAATCCAAAAGTTCTGCCTACAGAATGAGATTGATCGTGTGGAGAACGAGTTCCTAAACTTCAAGGCTGGCAACAAGACTCGTCGCCAGTATACCTCAAGATTCAACGAGCTAGCCCAAATGGTACCCCACCTAGTGGAGACAGAAGAACGAATGATTAAGTACTATGTAAAGGGCCTACCTCAAAGGGTCCGTGTTCATGTAAAAGCTAATCAACCATCGACCTTCGAGTCGGTAGTCAACCTGTCTGGAATCGTCTACGACGATTATGCCAATGAGGACCCGGCACCTGAGACACAAAAGAGAAAGTGGGAAAACCCGTCTAGAGGCACCGGAAAAGGGAATGTAACAACTGAAATTAAGAAGCCAAGGTTGGATGAATATGAAACATGCAAGAAATGTGGAAGGCAACATCTTGGCGAGTGTCGAATCGGCACCACCATGTGTTATAAGTGCGGGAGGCCGGGGCACTACTCCCGAGATTGTCTGAAGGGCGTCAAGTGCCAAAGTTGTGGAAGATATGGACACCAGACTAGGGATTGTAGGAAAACCAGACAATCCGGTTCGGGAAAGGAAAAGGAAGCTGAAAAGGAACAACCACAGGCTAGGACTCGAGCCTACGCCCTGATTGAGGAGGAAGCAAGGGAAAACCCTGATGTTGTGTCAGGTACGTTCCTAGTTAATGATGAACATGCTGCTATTTTATTTGACTCTGGTGCTGGTAAAAGTTTTATATCTAATGCATTTAGCCGTAAACTAGATTGCACTATCAACACCATAGTAAAGGCCTTTAGCGTACAAACTGCCGTTGGTAAAAATTCGGTAGTATTTCAAGTAACAGAGGATTGCATAATAGAAATAGAGGGTCATAAGTTCCCTTCTAGATTATTCCTTCTCACCTTAGGAGGATTCGATATAGTATTGGGTATGGATTGGCTAGCTGCCAATGAAGCTCAAATCATATGTAAACGTAAGAGGATACACCTCAAAGCTCCTAGCGGCAGTCCAATTACGGTTTATGGGGATTGGAATTGCACGATGCCGAACACCATCTTGATGATCAAGGCCGAAAGTTACATGAGGCGCGGTTGCGAATCTTATTTGGCATATGTTATTGATGATAGAATGAAAATGAATGAACTCAAGAATGTACCCATGGTGTGCAACTTTCCGGAAGTATTCCCTGAGGATTTATCTGGGTTACCACCCGATTGGGAAATAGAATTTCAGATTGACTTATTGCCAGGAGCTGAGCCCGTTGCCAAAGCCCCCTACCGATTGGCTTCGTCATAAATGAAAGAATTGATGTCTCAACTAGAGGAACTAACAGAAAAAGGATTTATTAGACCGAGCATCTCATCGTGGGGCGCTCCGGTACTAATTGTAAAGAAGAAGGACGGCAGCATGCGCATGTGCTTTGACTACCGCGAGTTGAACAAGAGGACAGTAAAGAACAAATACCCACTGCCTAGAATAGACGACCTTTTTGACCAACTGCAAGGTGCAAGTTGGTTTTCAAAGATCGATCTTAGGTCGGGTTACCATCAGTTGAAAGTAAGAGAAGAAGACGTACCAAAAACCGTGTTTCGCACACGTTATGGGCATTATGAGTTTCTCATGATGTCCTTCAGATTGACCAATGCACCAGCAGCGTTTATGGATTTGATGAATAGAGTATGTCGACCCATGTTAGATCGACCAGTGATAGTTTTTATAGACGACATACTGGTATATTCGAAAAGCGAGGTGATCACCACTGTCACCTAAGAGAGGTTCTTGAGGTGCTAAAGCAGGAAAGGTTGTACGCAAAATTCTCCAAATACGCGTTCTGGCTTAGGGAAGTCCAATTCCTAGGTCATGTAATAAACCCAAACGGCATTATGGTGGATCCTGCAAAGATCGAGACAGTAAGGGAATGGAACATCCCAAAGACACCAACAGAGATACGAAGTTTTCTGGGATTGGCAGGCTACTATCGAAGGTTCATTCAAGATTTCTCAAGGACAGCATCGCCACTAACTAAACTGACACGGAAGGAAGTAAAATATGAATGGGGTCAAACCCAAAACAACACGTTTGAAGAACTTAAGGCATGAATAACCCAAGCTCTAGTCTTGACTCTACCTGAGGGAAATGAAGACTTGGTAGTCTACTCTGACGCTTCGGGGCAGGGTTTGGGGTGCGTACTTATGCAACGAGGAAATGTAATTGCTTACGCCTTGCGGCAACTAAAGATTCACGAGGTTAACTACCCAACACATGATCTAGAGTTAGCGGCAGTAGTTTTCGCGTTGAAAATATGGAGGCACTATCTGTATGGAGTTAAATGCACCATTTACTCCGATCACAAAAGCCTGAAGTACTTTTTCGAGCAAAAGGAATTAAACATGAGACAAAGGAGGTGGTTAGAGCCACTGAAGGACTATGACTGTGAGATATTGTACCATCCAGGCAAGGCAAACGTGGTGGCTGACGCTTTAAGTAGAAAGGAAGAATCGACACCTATCCGGATCAAAGCGTGTCAGCTGATTATAACGCCAGATTTGATGAGTGAAATATCAAAGGCACAAGATGAAGCACTATCAGAAAGAAATATAAAACGGGAAAGAATAGTAGGACAACAAGGGAATTTAGATGCAAATGTATACGGTGGGTTTGGCCGGATGTGGATACCTAAGATTGGCAAGCTTAGAGCCAAAATACTCGATGAGGCCCATAAGTCTCGTTATTCTATCCACCCCGGGACAAACAAAATGTATCAAGACATGAAGAAAGAGTATTGGTGGCCTGGCATGAAGAATGATGTGACAGAGTACGTGAGCAAGTGCCTAACGTGTTCTCTAGTTAAGGTCGAGCACCAGAAACCATGCGGTAAAATGCAGCCTTTACTAATACCGGAATGGAAGTGGGAAGAGATCACGATGGACTTCATTACCAAACTACCGCAAACAGCTAAAGGAAATGATACCATTTGGGTGATCGTCGACAGCTTGACGAAAAGTGCTCACTTCTTGCCAATACGTGAGACTTCTTCGTCAGAAAGACTAGCAGAAATATTTATCAAGGAAGTTGTGAGCAGACATGGTATGCGGCTATCGATTGTGTCCGACAGGGATACTAGATTAACGTCAAGGTTTTGGAAGAAATTCAACGAAGCAATGGGCACTAGACTAAACATCAGCACCGCTTACCACCCCCAAACCGATGGTCAATCGGAAAGGACCATTCAGACCTTGGAGGACATGCTCCGGGCATGTATCATTGACTTCGGTCGGAGCTGGGACAGCCATCTACCATTGGCAGAATTTTCATATAACAACAGCTATCACTCGAATATTGGCATGCCGCCATTCGAAATGTTGTATGGGAGGAAATGTAGAACCCCGGTTTGTTGGGGGGGAAATTGGACAAAAGGATTTTGCAAGTCTCGAAGTGGTCAAAGCTACTTTTGAGAAATTTGATCAAATCAAGGCTCAGATGAAAGCCGCAAAAGACAGACAGAAATCATACGCGGATAAGAGAAGAAGGGAATTAGAGTTTCAAGTGGGGGACATGGTACTGTTAAAGGTATCACCATGGAAAGGAATCATCCGATTCAGAAGACGTGGTAAACTAAGTCCAAGGTTTATCGGACCTTTCAAGATTTTAGCGAGAGTGGGTCAAGTTGCTTACAGACTCGACCTACCTATTGAGCTTAGTGGAATACACCCTACGTTCCACGTGTCACACTTACGCAAGTGTCTAGCTGACGACACAGCTCACATAATTTACGACGAGATCGAAGTGGATGACAGACTAAATTATGTGGAGGAACCAATAGCCATTATTGACCTAGCTGAGAAACGACTACGCAATAAGTCGATTCCTTTAGTCAAAATATAATGGAAGCATAGAAAACGGTCAGAAGCTACATGGGAAAAAGAAGACGAAATGAGGGGACTATACCCTAAATTGTTTAACGTATAAATAGTTTCGAGGACGAAACCTCTTTAAGGAGGGTAGACTTGTAACATCCCAAAAATAGTAATTTAGTAAACAATAACGCAATAGAGGCTTAATCGTCATAAAACAAAAGAAAAAAAAACGGATGGGCATGGGCTCGGCTCCAACGGGCCGATAAAAGCCCAGGTATATAAGGGGCAAGGCAGCCCACTTCACCATTTCATCTTCATTTCATCATTCTAGAGAGAGAAAGGGGAGCTCGAGTCTAGAGAGAGAAAGTCAACGGATCGACACGAGATTTAAGGAGCATGTTACCGCTGAGCTTGTGACTAAAACCTCCGAATCAGAAGTCCAATCCAGGTAACGATTCGACCATAATATGAGTTTTTGTTTGTTTTGGGGTTTCTCGGGTTTTAGCTAAATAGGAGACGTTTTTATGGATGAAACTTGAAAATAAGCTTAGAACTAGCATCTAGAGTGAAAACCGCACCTTTTGATCAAAGAAAATTGTAAGATTAGCATGATCGGATTAACATGCAAAAATTTCGGACTTGTCTAGGAAACAGGTGTTGCGTACTTATCAAGTACGTAGTAGGGACGTCCTGCGTACTTTCCAAATACGCAGGAGAAAGATCATGCGTACTTACCAAGTACGCAGGAGAAAGATCATGCGTACCTACCAAGTACGCAGGAGAAAGATCATGCGTAATTACCAAGTACGCAGGAGAAAGATCATGCGTACTTACCAAGTATGCAGGGGAAAGATCATGCGAACTTATCAAGTACGCATGAGCAAGGCCCTGCGCACTTACTAAGTGCACAGGCAGCAGACCAGTAAGTAAAGTCAGTATGTTTAGAATGATTAAACCGTTAGAGTCGGGGTTGGGTCTGATGTGTATTTAAACTACCTAATTCAGATCGTACGTGACGTTGTTGGACCTTTGTTTAGGACAACCAAGACTAGCTTTTCAGGTGAGTTCTATGTGCCCCCTTCTATGTTATGTGCAAATCATTTTAAACGTTTTGGGGCTGAAGTGTATATACTAAATAAATAAATGCTATAAATGTAAATGTGATCATGCGTGGTATACAAATATGTATATATATATACTTATATATGAAAATGAATTATGAACAAAGAATGAAACGTATGATTACAAAGAATGAATGAAAGAAGGACATAACGTAAATGAATGAAATCTTGCTTTATATTATATATATTGCATGTTATGAATGTATGTAAACGTTATGAACCCTTCTTTGACAACGGCTACTTCGGTAGACGGACGACCACGTGGCTATTTTACAACCGGGACAAAAACGTTCCTTGGCAAGCTAGGACGTATATTAAGGTACTAATGGACGGTCGAAGCAATTGCCTTAACTAAAGTAGAACGGTTGCATACATAATGGTCATGTGGGAAACGGATGCCCTAGGGCAGACGGTCAAAAGAACGGACTATGACGGTAGGACGGTTTAAGCGCGGACGGACAAAGGTTGTCGGACGGATTTAATGAAAGAACGGATGGTTTTCTAGAGCCGGACGGTTACTGAAATGGGCTACGACGGTAGTTCTCACTGCGATGTCTTTGTGACATTCGCGACAAGTGTGATGGGTTGATCTCCCTTAAGATTATGGCCAATAACTGTTCTCCCCCCCAAAGTAAGTATGTATGTACATATGTATATGCATAAAATGAATGTTATGTGAGAACAGTAAAGTAAAGGATATGTAAAAGCACGAATATTACGTATGTTATGTACACATATATATAAAATATTCATGATAAGATAAGTATTATGTATGATTGTCCTTAAACTAGAACTCACCAGCGTTAGTTGACTTTAGTATACATTTCAGGTAAAGGAAGAAAGGGACGTGCGATGGCGTGAATGTTACCCGGCACAAGACTGACATCCCACATTTATTTATATTAAGACAATGATATGTATTTAATTCTTAAGACTTCCGCTGTTATGTCATGTAATTTGAATGATGTTTGCTTCCGCTACTTCTGAATGTTTTAAATTTAAGTTCAGTATTTATGACTATGTTTATGAGTAAATCCAACAAGTGAGGTTACCCGGGAAAGGGGCCTTACAGAATCTCAGCCACAAATCACAAAGATCTTGTAGCTGAGATTCCTTCGTACACTTTTTAGAGTTTTGATCCTTTCTATTAGAACCTCTACCTATATATATATATATATATATATATATATATATATATATGGGAGTGATTTTTTAAGAATGATAAAAAGTGTAAAAGGTCTTTTAAAAACCCCACCACCACCCCCAAAAGCCCAAAATCTCCCACCCCAACCCCCCCATAACCTAACCCCCACCTCACCCTACCACGAAAAACCTAAAAACCCCCCACCCCCATCCCCACCACCAAAAACCTAAATCCTAACAAAAAAATCTTACAAAGCCAAAAAAGTCGTCTAAAAACACAACCACCGCCCCCCAAAAGCCTAAACCTCCAACCAAACCCTCTAAAAAACCTAACCCCCACGCCACCTCACCCCCGAAAACCTAAAACCCCCACCCCTACAAAAGCCTAAATACTAAAAGCTAAACCCTAAGGCTAAACCTTAAGGCAAAAACTAAACCCTAGAAGCTAAGATTGTAGAGTTCCACGAGACGGTTCCAACGCCGCCGAAATGAGTAAAATCGGAGTTCGTATATATATATATACAGGGTAGGGATCAAGAGAAAACCACAAAGTTAGGGGAAAACCGAGAAAACCACTAAAACAATGTGTAATACTATGGGTTACGCATACGTAACCGCAATGTTTTGTTTTCTATTTACATATACGTAACACTATGGGTTAGGTATACGTAAGCCAATATTTAAATTATTTTTTTGGTAAAAATGAGTAATATTACATTGATACTCTTATAAAAAAATAAAAAGAAAATAAAATAAAAGGTTAGTATTATTATATTATTGGTTAAAATTGGTTTTTTAGCGTTTTCTCGGTTTTCGCCTAACTGTGTGGTTTTTTCTGGAACCCTCCCCTATATATATATATATATATATAGGGTGAAGTTCATAAGAAAACTAACATTTAGGGAGAGAACTAGAGAACTCCTCACTAAAGGCAAAAAAAAAATTATCATAACTCAAAATATAAATCAAAAACTAAAAAAGTGGTTCGGGGACCTTGTTTCCCACGTCGTCCTCGTTAAAAAAAACTCAAAAAATAGTCGGTTTATCTGAAGGATATAGTTTTTTGGGTATAGTTTAGCTTTTAGGTTAGGTTTTTGAAGGGTGTGGTGGGTGGGGGTTTAGGTTTTTGGGGGGTTGGTGGGGGGGGTTTAGGTTTTTGGGGGGTGGGTGGGGGGTTTAGGTTTTTGGTGGGGTGGGTTGGGTGGGGTAAGGTTTTTGGGTGGGGGTGGGTGGGGGGGTTTAGGTTTTTGGGGGTGGGTTGGGTGGGGTTAGGTTTTTGGGTGGGGGTGGGGTGGGGGGTTTAGGTTTTTGGGGTGATACTACATATATGCAATATTGAAAATAAGAAAAAAAACGACAAGTTAATTCTTATTTTTTGTAACGTTATGTATATGCAAATGGAAGATAAAGAAATTCTTGATTTAATGGTTCAATTTAAAAAAATAATAATAACGTATGCAAAAGATATAAATGTTGAAAGATTTATATAATTTAAGTTCCAATTTTACCATTTCTCTTTAAAATTCCACCCTTTCTCTTTTTAGTGGTTCTCTAGTTTTCTCATAAAATAAGTTCTCTCATGAACCTAACCCTATATATATATATATATACATATATATATATATATATAGGGTAGGGTTCAAATGCTAACCCTATTTTATAAGATAACCAGTGACGGATCCAATATTTTTTATCAGTGGGTGCCAAAATTGGTCAGCCTTGAACGGGTCAAACTAGAACGAGTAAAACCAAAATAGGTCCAGCCAAATGCATTACAATAAACTGTCGGTTTGGAGCCTGCCCAAAATGGGTGGGTTAAAATAAATTCTATAGTCATTCCAACATCCATAATGTTTGAGTTCAAGAAAACTAATTCTCTTAGTTTAGTTCCTAAATGCAAAACAACATTCCTATAACTAGTTGTACCACATTTCCTGCAAGTTTTGCAGTGTTCTCATAAGGCAAAACACGATAAATCTTAACTTTCTACACTAAGATTCACTCCTAGTTCCTTAGTTTTCTTTCAGAATTGTCATTTAGCCATTTAGGTTTATGATTAACAAAACTAACAATCTAACAAAATAAAACAAAATCAATTTGGTTCTGCGAATCAGGAACTAAGCTTCTATTTTGGTTATGCGATGACGAGCTAAGCTTCAACTTTTGTTCAGAGAAATCAGACGTGCGAAGTCAATACTGGGAGAAGAAAAATGGAATTCAGATGGTCACGAACGTTGCTGATTTATCATTACTCGTTGGACTTTGGAAAATCATAGGTCAATTGGGGCTTTTGAATTAGGTTGAAAATCAAGGACATGGGTGCCTGTGAAAAAACTAGATGGGTTCCTATTAAACTTAGGCCTATTTTAAGAACAAAGATACATTACATTTAACAAGTTGAGTGGGTGCCTAGGCCCCTCCTGGGCTTCAAGTCAGTCCGCCATTGAAGCTAACCATGTAAACTAAATGTTAGCCATTGATCTTGTTTAATCAATGGTTTATATACTTTAGTGGAAAATTTGTAATTATTTAATTTAAAGCTTATTTATATTAATTGCAAAAGGGTAGAATAGGAAATCACTTTGCAAATCAATTAATTATTTTCCTAATATTACTCACACTCTCTCTCCTATCTCTCTCTCTCTCTCTTTTATAAAAATCAATTAATTAATTAAATGACACAACATAACTTGAAAATTGATAATGCATCCATATTTCATTGATCAAAAACAACATAAATTATTATAAAATTATTTGTGAATCAGTAACCTATTGATACGTATATGTACAATCAAATAATGAATTGATAGGTTAGACTGCATTGTACCAAATAAGCATGCACAACCTATTGATACATATATGTACAATCAAATCCGAATCCCAACCATAAACACTGATCAAATTCAGATTGGATATGATTGCATTATCCAGATTTTATTCTATTAATTCATTGTTTAGAATGGATTGTACATATACGTATCAATACGTTACTCATTCTCAAATAATTTTATTAACTTTTTTATTTTTTTATCCACAAACAACCGAACTTAAAAAAAGATATAAATTACTGAGTTACATATACATATCAGAACCATAACTTTGATAAGTTGTTAAGTTACGTATATGTAACAGTACGAGTTACATATAACGCATGTTTTACATATACGCACCACAAGTGTTACATATACGTACCAGTGTTATGTATACGTACATTGATTTGGCAAGAGTTCGTTACTTTCATCCTACCATTAAAGTTGTTGTCAAGCACAAAACTAATTTTATCCCAAAAAACTCATTAACAAAGGTACATTAGTTCTTGATTTTGAATATTTATTTATTTATTTTTTATATTTGTTATTTT
Organism: Smallanthus sonchifolius; assembly: GCA_023525975.1. Taxonomy (NCBI): domain Eukaryota; kingdom Viridiplantae; phylum Streptophyta; class Magnoliopsida; order Asterales; family Asteraceae; genus Smallanthus; species Smallanthus sonchifolius. The sequence goes on from CM042043.1 coordinate 29,095,502, forward strand.
TCTTCATCCAAGTCTCTTTAGAATAATGTAAAGTCATTAGATGTCACATATTTTTTGATGATGGAATATGCTCTTATTTTTAAAACTCATATGAGTTGTGAAAACCATGAATGTAACAACTTTAAAAAAAATAAGTTAGATTTTTTTTAATATGTAAAAGTTAGAAAAAAAAACCGTTTTTATATGTAACAGCACGTGTTACATACGTAACAACACGTGTTACCTACGTAACAACACAAAAAATGAGAATTTTTTACAATTGTTACATATTTTTTTTAAATATTTTTCGACGCTTTTTTTATTTTATATTTGTTTATAAAAAGTGATGAAAATATATAACAAACCTACCCTATTTTAAAAAAAAGAAAATAAAGTTCTTACATAGAGTTTTCATAGGTTTTCAAAACTCATATGTGTTTTCATTCTAGCCATTTGATTTTGAATACCATGAGTTTGGTTTGATTTTGGATTATAGTAATTATAACAATTGTGTAATAAATCTGGTAAACGTTTGCAACTTCTTTGTTGGATTTTCATGGTTATTTATTTTTCGTTCCTTATATTTTTTCACCCTTTCAATTTTAATCTTCAGAATTCATGTGGACACGTTTTGAAGCTGTTTAGAATATTAGTTTTGTGGTCCTGTCTACCGCACAATGTTGGTTACATATGTAATTAACAAAAGGTTACATATGTAACATAAAGTGAATTGTCATCTATGAAGTAGAAGATTCGTAAATGGTACAACTGAGTTGCAATCTTGGACAACATAAGAGAGGCCAAAGTAAATAGATTAAGAGTTGGAAAAACACAGATGGCAGTTCTTAAGTATTGTAAAAACCAAAAATTGAATATTAGTTTTTTGTTATGTTGTATAACATGTAATATACCGGGTTTACATTTATATTATGTTGTATTTACATCTAATGTAACACGAGTATAACAATCCTAAAAAACTGGAATTTAAAAAAACTAAAATTAAAAAAATGTTATGTAACAATCGTAGTTACATATGTAATGATGTTAGAGATGAGAGAGAAAGATTGTGGTAGAGAGAGAATGACATAATGATGTTTGGTTATACAATAAACGTAGACACATTTGTTAATTTGCATGTGTAACATATGTAACTACCAAACGTTACATATGTAATATTTTTTAGCTATATATTTAACATTTTCTAGTTACATAATGTAAGTACGACATCAGTTTAGGTTTTGAACGGTACGACATCAGTTTAGGTTTTGAACATGTAAAATTTATTTCCCAATTATTGATTACATATACGTTACATGGCATGATATATAACATCTTACTCATTTAATATTAAACCAAAAAAAATATTACATCCAACAAACATGTAACAAATATGTACAATTCAAAAATTATATAATATTTTTATACATATTCCTTTTTTTATAATAACCTTGTTTTTTTATAAAAAGAAATTAAGTCTCGTTTTTAAAAGTCCTGTTTTGATTTAAAAAAAAACCCTTTAGTTTTCATATAAAAATCTTACTTTTTAACAAAAATATTGAATTTAATTTATTTAAAAGTCTCTTGGTTTAAAAAATCTCGTTTTTTAATACTAACAAAATTTCGCGTTTAAATCTAATAAAAAATTGTAAATCTCATTTTTATTTCTTTGTACGCTTCCGGGAATCCAAAAAACCCGGAACTCAAAAAAAAAAATTAAACATTGTTTCTATGAAGTTTTAAATTTCGTTTTTTATATATTAAAAAAAGATAATTATAAGTTACTAGTTTTTAGTTCAAATTAAAAAAAAATTAATATAATAAAAAGGAAGAAAAATGTATGATTTGATAGATAGTTGAATGTTTCCTTTTACACTTCTCAATGTACTATTTTTCTACCCAAGAAAAAATGCTTTCAAAGTTGCATCCATGTCAAGTGTCCTTATTACCCTTTTGATATTTTAAAGTAATAAAATAATATAAAAAAGATAATCAAATGTTTAAAAGGATCTTAGACCTAGATCAAAACCAATCAATGGTTCATGTAGGATTTTGGGAGTTTTCATAACTCAATTGGGTTTCCAATCTATCCCAACCCTATATATATATATATATATATATATATATATATATATATATATATATATATATATAAACCCAGATGATTTCAGCGATCCAGACTCTCCACCAACAATCCCTGACACTCACAGAGAGTTCTAAAAACAGAAAGAAACAAAGTTAGAATCGTAAGCAATGACGTCTACAAAGATGCTACCGACAGTCTATAAAGCTTCCACGACAAACCTCTGAAGAAAAAAAGAAAAAAGTTTTTTGTCGTTTTTCTACTTTAATTCTTTACCGTTCTTTTCGATAGCGCTATTTGTTTCTTAGTCAGTTAGTGCACTCTTATTGCGCTCTTTTGTATTATTTTAGCTTAGTGCGCCTTTTTAGATTCCATCTTCTGCCTATTTAATGGCACGAAGAATTCATTTGTATGTACACCAAAAAATATATCAAGAATATCTTTCTATCTTTCATGAGCACTTAAGAACTCTACTTCTGATTTCTTCTTACTAAATCCTTACTCTTTTATAGTTTTTCTCTAAGTTCTTCATACTATATCCCAAGTTTAAAAAAAAAAAGACCCAAACTCTGTCAAATATCGCTTCTACCTGCTGCAAATACTATTCATCTTCCGCTACTTCTTACTCTGCAAATACGCTGTAAGTTTAATTTATGTTGTTTTTATTACAAAAACTCTGTTTATGACAAAAACTCTGATACCCCAACCTATTTTGGTATCAGTGCAAAGACTTTTCTACTATCTAAAAGACTAAGTCAGGTCCATGTCAGGCAGCTGGTATGCTTAAGTCCTATTTATATGGAAACCCGCTTAGGTGAAGATTAGGGAAAGAGTTTGCTTTGAAATACTAAACTAGCTAAAGATATCAAAGATATATGTCTATTGCTTATGTTTTATTTATTAATTATTTTTAAAACTGGGATATAGAAAAATATTTTAAGAGAAAACTAAAAGATAAGATTTTTTAGAAGAAATTAGATTTTCTAACCAAAAAATTATTGAATCTTCAAGAACATTCAAAAAACTTGATTTTCTAAACCTTGAGTTTTCCGATAAAAGTGATCAAAAAGTTATAAATAATAGTTATTATAATCATATTTGTAGATTTAAAGAATTACATACACACAGTCTTCACACAGATAATACACACCTTAATAGTATTACAGACTTAATTATAAAGTTAGGGTTCAGTTTACAAAAAGAATCTGTTAATAATAAATATTTATTAGAAAAATTATACAATCAATAACAAAAACAAACAGAAGAAATTAAAAAATTTACAGATAATTTAGAATATATAAGAGAACAAAATAATCAAATTCTGCTAGAAGTAAAAAATATTAATAAAAACAAACATAAAGAAGTAGAGGATTCTACTGATATCAACAAACTTATAAACAAATTAAGTAAAACACATATAAGCGAAAAACCTAAACCTTATAAACATTGGAAGCCTAACGATGAATAAACAAATCGTCCAAGGATCTAGAAAGTCAACTAGTAATATTAAAGATATTATTTCATCAGATACTTTTCTTAACAGAATTCTAAAGAAAGGATCATCTTCTAAAAGTACACAACAAACAATACAACTAGAAGAAGAAATCAATTTAGACAAAAATATAAACTTATATAATCAACTAGACATATTAAATCCAAAAACATTATACCAGACAGAAATGTTAAATGTTAACACAACATTAATACAAAGTAGTAGAGAAGAAAGTCTACGAGTAGTAAACAAAATGGTAGAAATAGACTTGTTTTCACCTGAAACAATTCAAAGAATTAAACAGTCTGGAAAACAATTTATACACACAGGACTTATAGTCATAGGAATAAAAGCCCTAGAAAGAAAAAACCTAGGAACAAAACTTTTAGCCTTAATATTAGATAAAAGCTGAAAGACAGAAATGAAAAAAGCTATTATTTCAGGAATGGAAATAAATTTAAGCCAAAATACAGCTCTATTTTACTGTACACCCGGAATATTAAAAGATATTAAAGAGTTACAAAAATTAAAGATAGCCTTACAGACTAAAGGATATGAAAATTATGAAGGAAATAATATAGTAATAAGTATAGGTGCTCTAGGAAAAGCTAGCAACAGATCAGGAATGAATATATAAAGTAAACATAGAAGGAATAGTTAATACAATCGCATCGAAATCTATACAGATGATAGAACTAGTAAAAATAGATCCTGAAGAGTTAGCAGGATTATAATGGCAAATAAGTGATTTAACAGAAAAAGAAAGTTCAACTTTAATCCCAAAAAAGAGTCATATATATGAAGGGATAGACGGTATACAAAGTCTAAGATTTACGGATTTTAGACAAGAAGATAATAAATACGAAGAAAGTAGTTGTTCTGAAGAACCACAATATAATTTTATGAATATAGAATCAGATGGTGAATCTGAATATGGAAATCCTACATACGATACAGAAAATGAAGAAAATGACAATGAATACATACTAGATTCAGAATTCTTAAAATTTGAAAGAGAGGATAAAGATTACAGTTTAATAGAAGAAACTAATACAACTTTTAAAATAGAAGAAACCAACAAATCCTATGAACAAATAACAAATAGAAAATTTACTGAAATTAATATACAAGAAGAAGTAGATGACATGATTGTAGAATGTATGCTTGCATTAGGGATGACATATGAAGAAAGTTACAAAAAACTACAAGAAGACTTTAATTTACCATTAGTAAACAGTATAGTCAAAGGAGATACAATGATTTCTGACTTTTATAAACATGATAGCAGCTTTATGGTTAATGAACATAAACTACCAAAAAGAAATTATACAGAAGGAACTATAGGAGAAACTTCATACGAATCTATGGGAAGAGAACCATGGACTAAACATATTACAAGTTATCAACAAGAATCAAGTTATAAAGGAACAAGAAATAGATTACCAATAGGACAAATCTATAGCGACAGTATGCTATTATTAGAACAACAGAAACCCCAACTATGGGTAGACGAAGTTCTTACATGGGAACAAACAATAGTAAGGATGTGGGAAACCAATAAGAAAGATAGTATGGATATGTTTGCCTATTTAGAAACAACCTTAGGCCTAACAGCCTTAGGAATTTGGCAAAGCAAAAAAGCCCACAGCCCAGACCAAATAAACAGATTAAAAGCCATAGGAGACAATCCTTACAATTTTACTTCTCAAATAAGAGTTCTTATTTTAGGAGTAGATCCGGCAAAAAATAACAGTTTATTACAAGATACGGCTATAAGAAACTTAGAACAACTAAGTATAGCTGATATGAAATACATAAACGAATTTACACTAGATTTCACAAGGTTATTAGCACAGACAGGACAAGCTATGGATGATAGCTTATGTGATAAATATTTTATAAAACTACCAGGAGATTTAGGAAAAAGTATACATGAAGCCTGGAAACTACAATACGGAAATATAGAAAACTTAGGTATTGGACCTAGAATAACCTTCACATTCAGTATTCTAGAAGAAAAATGCAAAGAGGTTGCTTTACAAGAACAATTAAAAAGAAATGCTTTTACATTTTGTAAAACAACAATTTACACTCCACAAGCCTACGGATATTATGATAGAAAAAAGAAAATTAGAAAAAGTACTACATATAAAAAAAATACAAACCATATAAAAAATATCAGAATAAATACGTTAGAAAACCTCATACTAGGACATGTAAGTGTTTTATATGCGGAGATACAGAACACCTAGCTAACAAATGTCCAAATAGAAATAAAAATATAGAAAGAAGCAATTTAGTAGAACAAATAAAAGACTACGAAATTGAGGCATTAGATACAGACCACACGGATAATGAGTTAATATACAATATATATAGTGAAGAAGATGAACCATTAACAAAAATCTCATATACATATACAAATCCAGAAGAATGTAAGCATGACTGGAAACATAGAAAAGGTAACAATTATATTAAATGTTACATCTGTGAATATTACCCAAGTATAGATAAAAGATCTCAATGCAATATTTGTTTTAAAGAAATCTGCCATATTTGCATAAGAGATAGTCATAACATAGAACCACCTAGCACTAGCCAAAATACAAATAAAGATACAAACGAATACAATGAAAAGTTTGAAAAATTAGAGCTAGCTATAGAAGTAAACAAACTAAAAATAGAAATTATGAATAATAAAATCATTAGACTTGAAGATTTTATAGAAAAGAAAAAACAGGCATTAGAACTTCCAGAAATAAATAACATGGCCACAGAACCAAACCCTACACAGATTGATGAACAAACCCTTATACAAACCAGTGGGTCAATAAACATGATAAATATACAATGTAGACTATGGCTTGACGCCAATACACCTATAGATCTAACAGCCCTAGTAGACACAGGGGTAACTAAAAGTGTAATATCACATAGTTTAACTCATGAAAAGTTTCATAAACCGCTTACATATAAATTAAAAACAAGAACTGTAGAAAATAGATTAATAGACATAACACACTACCTAGAACCTGTAGGAATACAATTCCTAGACTGTGCAGGAAATTACAGTACTAAGTATGATATTCCACAAATAAACATAAATCCACAACACATTAAATCTAGAGATTTCGTCCTAGGATTAAATTTCATACTAGGATTAAATGGCGCAATTACTATAACAAGAAACTTCATAACAATCAGCAAACAAATTTACAGTTTCCCAACTTTTAGATACAAAAGTATGAATGAAATTGCTCTCAAAAAAGGAAAAAAAGGAAATTTAGAATTTTTAAATAAAAATAAGAGAAAAAATGTTGCAGAAAACGAATCTCTACAACTCCTTACAAACTTTATAAATCACGAACTTGAAAAAGGACAAGATATAACAAAAAGTATAAATCATGCTGTGATTCTACACCTAGAACGACTAGGACTCATAGGAGAAGATATTACAAATTCCAAGGTTAAATATGTCTGCAAATTTAAAATAAAAAATCCAGATATTACTATAAGAAATATAAATATAGATTACAGTCCTTTAGACAAAGAAGAATTTAGAAAACAAATACTAGAAATGACTAAACAAGGATTAATCAGAAAATCTGAAAGTCCCTATAGATCAACAACTTTCATAGTAAAAAACCATAATGAAATAAAAAGAGGGAAAACTAGAATTGTCTATAATTACAAAAGAATAAATGATAATACAAAAGATGATGGATACAATATACCTAATAAAGATAGCTTAATCCAGCTTATACAAAACAACAAAATCTTTTCTAAATTTGATTTAAAATCAGGATTTAACCAGTTTCATTTAGAAGAAGATTTTAAAAAATGGACAGCCTTCACTTGTTCTGAAGGGTTATATGAATGGAACGTCCTTAGCTTTGGGCTAAAAAACGCTGCTTCAATATTTCAAAGATTCATGGACAGTTTATTTCTTAAATACAAATTTTGCCTAGTGTATATTGACGATATACTAGTAGCAAGCAAAACAGTCCAAGAAGATGAAATACATCTTCAATAAGTATTTGAAGAAGTAAAAAAGAATGGGATAGTAGTATCTAAAAAGAAAATGGAATTATTCAAAAGAAAATTTTCTTTTCTAGGACTAGAAATTGGAGATGGAAAAATCGAATTACAAAAACATATTTCTACAAAAATTTTAGATTTTCCAGAAAAACTCACCAGTTTAAAACAAATACAAGCATTTTTAGGCTTGCTAAACTATGCTCGGAAATTTATTCCAAATCTTTCAAAACTAGTAGGTCCATTATACAGCAAAACTACAAAAAACGGACAAAGAAATTTTAACCAAGAAGATATTATCTTGGTAAAAAGAAGAAAAGAAAGGGTTAAAAAAATTAAACCCTTAGAGTTACCACTTATAACAGATTATATAATCATAGAAACAGATGGATGCAAAGAAGGATGGGGAGCAGTTCTCCTTTGCAAACCAAATGTTCATAGCCATAAAAAAGAAGAAAAAATATGCTCGTACCATAGTGGAAGTTTTAAAACTGGATCCACTTGGACTAGCCTAGATTTTGAAATACAGGCCTTAATAAACGCTTTAGAAAAATTCAAGATATTTTTACATAAAGATTTACAGTCAGAACAGACTGTGAAGCTATAGTAAAATTTATTAAAAATGATCAAAGTAAAAAGACAAACAGGACAAGATGGGTAAATTTACAAAATATAATACAAGGTAGTGGGTACACTATACAGTTTGAACACATTAAAGGAAAAGACAACGGGATAGTTGATTTATTATCTCGTAACATTAACAAACTACTCTGTTCAGATGGATAGGAAACAAAAAGGCAAGGAGAAGATGGTCGTCAGACTATTACAGTTTAAACAGAATCCTTCCCCTATGAGCATCTCGTCCAACGACGACGAAGAAACAACAGAAAAGCTTATGAGTCAAGCTTTCAAAGCCGAAAAAATATACAGTGATAGACAAATGGCTTCTACACAAAGTACTACACCAGTTATACAAAATACTAGAAAACTTCCTCCTTATTTCCTTAATACTACCCAACCTTCTCAAATACCACAAAATACACAAAGCCCAGACACTTTTATCCAAAACATGCTTTACAAAAAATCAGCCTACAAACAAATCCAAAAACAAACATTCTCTCATAAACCTACCATCTCTTTCGGATCCTATGCCTTACAAACTTGCCAAGACACACACATGAAGTTTCGTCCCAATAATGTGATAAAACTTAAAGAAAAACAGCAGTGTTTAATGGATAATCTATGGCATATACAAACCATGCCCCATGCCTCTTCTTTCAAAGTTCAGGTTTTAAATGCGCTAAGTATTTACTTTAGCGAACAGGGAGTCAAATGCCTAGAGAAACAAACTCAGCTTCCTTAAAAATTTACACACTATATAATCTTTCGAGGAACAAAAATTGACATTTTTAATAAATGGGAAACGGTTGCAAAGTTTATATAGTGTCCCGGCCCAATTTATAAAGGTTACCACAGCTTCTCTGAAGCATTAGACATAGCTAGAAACCATTTTGGTATAGACAGTTTCTTCATTGAACCAGAAGAGGTTCAGACCTTTTCACAAGTTATAAAGACGAGTCACGAACAAATTATAAAGACTCAAGAAGAGACAATTTCTAATTTACAGAAACAGCTTATACAACAGGGTAAAAATACATCGAATATACAAAGTCTTATCGAGAACAAAATGCTAAAGCAGAAAGTCGAAATCCTTGAAGCCAAGAACCAGTTACTCTTATAAAGGCTCGATGAAAAAGAAAACACTTTCAGGAGCTATGACTCATTTAGTGCCAGAATGCTTGACACACCCTGGAAAACCTGCCTACAAACGGTGTTCGATCAATTTCCAGAGTTCGAACAAATTGTAAGGCCCCAAACCCGGGAGGCCTCACTTGTTGGATTTACTCTTTTACAAACAGTTCTTAAACTTGAATATCAAAATAACGCAGTGGAAAATACTTCATTAAAACATAACCATTACATTGTTCAACATGCGGAAGTGTAACATAGTCTATTACATAAACATAACATAATCTAATCATAACGGGATGCCAGTCTTCATGTCATCCGGGTAACTCACCAAGCCGCCCCGCATCACCTTCCATCATCGTAACCTGCCTTAACCTGAATATGCATACTAAAAAGTCAGCTATGCCGGTGAGTTCTAGTTTTAACATAAAACTTTAACTTCAAATAATTTGCCAAAAACATAACTTCACACTTCATTTAATAAAAAGCGTACGTAAAATAATGCAATAACAAAACATAACACTTCATAAACATAAGTCAACGAACATATCGAATCTGCGCCTTCTCGTAACCGTCAAATCCAAACGTCATATACTGGCTGAATGACCTAAAGATCACCACCACTAGGCTCATCAATCACCGTACTGTCCTTCGGGTGAAGAACTCCTAGGGCCCGATACTTAGGTTATTCAACACTACTTCAAGCACGGCACCACAAGGATGACACGTACCAAACTTTAAGTACTGCGCCCCGTAGGGCACAAGTACCAAACTTCAAGCACGACTACCCCGTAAGGTAAATCGTATCAAACTTCAAGGATCACGATAATCCCCTTGGCGACCGTCATCGCCCCAGTTGTACAACAGTTGGCCAGCCACAAAGGCCCCTAAAAGGTGAAGGCCCATAACATACTTCCCATACCCATAACCTTCATTCCCTAAGGAATATTGGCAGATTCGTTCGTTTGTGACTTTCGTAAACATTCACTTCTTTTACCTCAAAACTTCAGTTAAAGCATTCTTACGTTTTATTAAAAATCATTCCTTCACTCATAAACATTTCATAAACTTCATAAACTTCTTTTGGCAAAATATTTCATAAACACTTCTTTCATAACCCTTCCTTCCAAAATGTGACAATCCGACTTTTTAAGTTAACCCCGTTAACTATTCCGTTAAGTTTCTTATTAAAAACTTAACCCCGTTAATAAAATCTAACCTCAAGGACTAATTCAGCCACAATATCAACTCAAAACTGCAAGGACTAATTGTGTAATTATACTAAACTGAATAAATTGACTCCTAAAAGTCAAAATTGACCAATTTGCCTTCAGTTGACTTTTAGAAGTCAAAGTTCGATCCTTGATTTTCCATTTCGCGGATTTTAACTGAAATTCGTTGATACTCTTAATTACTACGAGCATTATAAACATTCTCGGCCATCATTGAGCCTTAATCACCTGCATTACATGCGAATTAATCAAAAATGGCCGTTCGTTTCATAACCGTCGACACCCTCATCAATTACTACCAAATTCGCATCGTTTGTATGTTATTCTCGCAAACCAAACCCCTGCGCACACCAGACGAGTTACACAGAAGCTATCCCACACGCCAATTCTATCGGAGTAGCAGAGGAAGTCGCCGGATATCAAGCTGTTCGCTGTCGGACCTGCATTTGCTCGATTTCTATCAATCCATCAACTACTCTGGTAATTTATCTCATCTATAGCTTCGTTTCAATCTCTAGAACAATAGCCCTATCATAATTAAGGCTTGCAGTAACGATTTTAACATGAACCCGAATCTAGGGTTCATGCGTTTACAGTTTAATCGATCACCATCCCGGAACCGATTATAATCCAATCAACGTATGTGGTTAGATTCGAAACTGGCCACTCATCGAAAGCCCTATGAATCCAACCGTTTTTAATATCGAATTCAACTCAGTTCATAATCTAGGGTTCTTCATAAAAACGATTTGGGGATTTCGGTCATAAACTTAATCTCAATCTAATTAAACATCATGGCCAGGTTCGAAATCCTTTATTCTCTAAAAGCCCTATGTTTTCAATGAATTCTAACATCAGAATTGTTCAAATCGATTTCATGACCTTGTTCTAGGGTTTCGGTGCTCATTCCGAAATTAAACACCCTTTTACTAATAGATCTTTCAATTAAACCTAACCAACAGTTTCGCAATAACCTAATCAACAAAACCCACATGTTTCTTGGTTCGATCGATATCCAAATCAAGGAATCGGGACTGGTTTTGGCTCGGTTACGATGGGGGAGAAGAACACGCTGGAGTTGTATGTTAAAACGATTTAATCTGGGTATCTAACGCGATACCCTAGCGGGCGGGACTGGTTAGTGACTTGTGCGTGTGTGGGAGAGACCCGGGTTCGAGTCCGGGCTCCCACAATCATTTTTAAACATTTTTCTGTTAATATTTAATTAATAAAAATCAAACCCTATAATATTATAATATTATACATTTGTGTTTTTACCCGAAAAACAACCCGTAGGCTCGGGTTTGAATTATTAACATATTTTTATATATTATACCCACTTTTATAAATAGTTTATTGTTATTATCCCCAAGTAAAAATAATATGTTATAGTATTTTAAGCCACAAATTTGTATAAAATAATACGTTTAGTTTCAAACCGTGACTCGTGTTATTTAATAATGTATATACATATATTACTTCGTATCGTTTTACAACCTCGTGTAACATCCGAAACTACATAATAATATAATTAGTTATATTATTTACTCGCATTGCTACGTTCATAAAAATAATATATTTATTATTTTGTACCCCAAACGAGTAATTAGAATGTTCTTTCGAATCTAATAATAATATATTAAATTATATTATTTTCCTAATTTTTGTGAATGACAAAACACTCGATTTTATTTATTATTATTTTTGTCATTCGTCGAGGAACGTGTATATATATATATCATAATAATAAATTAAGGAATTTATATCCCCGTGGACCCGTTCGTTTACTCTTGAATATTAGAACGTTTCTTAGGACGTTCCTCTTACCGTGTCGCTGTCACAATTCCCAAGCTTTATCCCTAATTTATGTGTTTATAATTTTAGGGCATACGTAAGTCGTCTGAGACTTACACTCGTGGTTCCAACTTTTTCCTTGTGTGATTCAAATCTCTACTCAAGCTCAGGTGAGTTTTCACGGCCCCTTTTACTGCTTTTAAACTGGGGGAGAAAACATGATACAAACTCTTTTGATTTTTGTACTTCATTTTATATCAATTGTTATGACTATGCGTAAACTCTATCATAAAAGTCCTCACATCGAACCGTTTAAATATGAATATAGCGAGGCATGTTGGGTAGTACTACTGGGTTTGACAAACCTCACCCGTGTTAGTCGCGCTAACACGATCGGATATCGAACGGGTGCAATATTGACCTAAACGTGCACCGTGGTTGATAGACCTGGTGGGAGGCAATACAAACAGTCAGTTTACGGTTGCGAGCGTAATAGCAAACATGAACATGGGTTAGCTACTCATTTGGTATTTATGTTGATTGTACAATAAATCTGGTAAATGTTTATTTATATATTGAAACCTGTGAACTCACCAACCTCGTGTTGACACTTTTTCTTATATGTTTTCTCAGGACGCTAAGCTAAGACACAGGTGCACGTTAGGGCATGCATGGGATTCAACTGCTTTGCTTTGTGTCTATTTATGTTGATTGAATTATTTTAATGTACTTTGTTTGGTTGGACGTTTGGACTTTTGGACTTTGGTTTTCGGGGCGTGTATTTTGCGCATTTACTTTCTTTACGCTTCCGCATTGATACTCTGATTTAAAAGATATTTTCATTTTGAGTCCCATGTAGAGTCGTTCAATGTAACTAGTGTCTGAGATCCTGGTTTGTCACTGCCCAAACGGTAATACTCCGTTAGTTGAAATTGGGGGTGTGACACAAAACATCGTTCATAAACACACCATTTTATAAAACGTCACATACAACATTCATAAACATCGTTTTATAAAATAGTCACATCGTTACGTATGCACACCAGCCCAAAAACATTATTAAAATATTTAAAAGAGGGCTTCTAGAACTCACCTTATAAGCTAATTTGGGTTGTCCTAAACAAGGTCCCACAACGTCACTTCCGATCTGAATTGATTAGTTAAATACACATCAGACCAATACCGACTCTAACGGTTTAACCCTTCTAAACATACTAACTTTACTTAACCAGCCTGATGCCTGCGCACTTAGCAAGTGCGCAGGGACTTATTCTTGTGTACGTAATAAGTGCGCAGACTTTGCTTCATGCGTACTTGATAAATACGCAGTACCTGCTTCATGCGTACTTGATAAGTACACATGACCCTCTTCATACGTACTTGATAAGTACGCAGAATCCTCTTCTTGCGTACTTGGTAAGTACGCAGGATCATCTTCATGCGTACTTGATAAGTACGCACGAACTGCTTCTTCGCAAAAACCCTAACTTTCGCCTTCGGGTCTGATCACGTCAAGATCCCGAACTTGTTTACTTCAAAACGTTTGCTTTCCATTAAGGAACTCAAATCTATGTTTATCTTTCAGTTTTATCTGTGAAAACGTTACCTTTTCACCCAAAACCCGAAAAACCCAAAAACGAACAAAAACTCACATTTAGGCCAAATCGTTACCTGAATCAAGTTTCTGATCCGGAGGTTCTTCTCACGAGCTCTAGAGCAACACACTTCTAAAATATCGGGTCGATCTGCCAACTTTCTCTCTCTACGGTTTCTCTCTCTAGAAGTTGCAAATGAGAGAAATGGGTGGTGACCTTGGCTATTTATAGGGGAGGCTCCCCTTCCAGCCCGCCGGCCCATCCGACCCGACACGACATGCCTCGTTCGTTTATTCCGTTATTATAACTGTCATTTTTTTGGGATGTTACACAAATCATCTCCCAAAAAATTAATACAGAATTTCCTATGGTGTTATACGAATTACAACTCAGGCTCATGACCATTGCCCTTAATGAAGAAAAGTATAAAGGGGTAAGGGTTATCGAAAGAACAGATGATGACGGAGAAGGAACCTGCTTATTACTTCTCCAAATAAACCTAAAAGATACAGACATGCCAAACGATCTGATCCTACAGTTCTACCACAACGGCATGATCGATTACGTAGAGCTGGAGCTAAATCCAAAGACAAAAGGTATCATAAATCTCTTCGGAGAAAAGTTCGTCATAAGCATAGGAAACATATCTACACATACCACCCCTCCTTACATCGGTTGCAAAGTCTTCTCTTCTTTCCCTTTTGCAAACGATCACACCTAGAGACCAGCCAGAAAGAGAATATTCATTAGCCACAAACTATCTGGCAAAGATTACCTAAAAAACTTAGCTATACAAACAGAAATACAGTTCTCAGAACTATACTGGGTTGATAACCTCGCTAGCCTTGCTTCAAACAGCCCAGAAAAACGTAAAAAAGACACCTTACAATTCATCACCCAAAACTAGAAAACATCCAAATTACCATCAAGCTTCCATTGGGAATGCTATCACCTTTTAGGCGAAGGACACTATATACAGATTTGGAGCCTCAAAAACTGGAATATGATCCTACCATTCATAGGAGAGGGAGAATCTCTCCAATTACAGCACATACTGGATTTAGAAGATTATTATCTAAACCCAGATGATTTCAGCGACCCAGACTCTCCACCAACAATCCCTGACACTCACAGAGCGTTCTGAAAACAGAAAGAAACAAAGTTAGAATCGTAATCAATGACGTCTACAAAGATGCTGCCGACAGTCTATAAAGCTTCCACGACAAACCTCTGAAGAAAAAAAGTAAAATGTTTTTTGTCGTTTTTCTACTTTAATTCTTTACTGTTCTTTTAGATAGTGCTATTTGTTTGTTAGTCAGTTAGTGCGCTCATATTGCACTCTTTTGTATTATTTTAGCTTAGTGCGCCTTTTTAGATTCCATCTTCTGCCTATTTAATGGCACAAAGAATTCATTTGTAAGTACACCAAAAAATATATCAAGAATATATTTCTATCTTTCATGAGCACTTAAGAACTCTACTTCTGATTTC
This sequence comes from Smallanthus sonchifolius, assembly GCA_023525975.1. NCBI lineage: Eukaryota > Viridiplantae > Streptophyta > Magnoliopsida > Asterales > Asteraceae > Smallanthus > Smallanthus sonchifolius. The sequence goes on from CM042043.1 coordinate 29,110,949, forward strand.
TTCTTACTAAATCCTTACTCTTTTATAGTTTTTCTTCAAGTTCTTCATACTATATCCCAAGTATAAAAAAAAAGACCCAAACTCTGTCAAATATCGCTTCTACCTGATGCAAATACTATTCATCTTCCGCTACTTCTTACTCTGCAAATACGCTGTAAGTTTAATTTATGTTATTTTTATGACAAAAACTCTGTTTATGACAAAAACTCTGATACCCCAACCTATAAAAGTGCAATTTATCTAAGAAGCCTAAGAAGTAATCTCATCCATTCAATTGGATGATCAATGAAAGAGATTTAAGTATAGAAAAAATAAGGGGTGGAGGGGCATTCTTGGAAAACCCACAATTGTTGACATTTTTCAAATTCCCCTATTTTTTTTAAACGTACATAACTTTTTCATACGACTTTATTTAAAAAAAAAATTACACCATAAAATCGAGCGTTTTTTAACCATTAAATTGAGTATAGTATTGCTTTATTTTTTTGTAAAAACTAGATCGACACTTAATGAAATTGTGCTATTTTACGTAAATGTGCTGGTTTCTAGTAAAACAACACAATTAACTGTGCTGTGTTGTAAAACAACACTATTAACTGTGTTGTTTTATCCCAAACATAACAATTAATTGTGCTGCTTTACTATAAAATAGCACCAAAACAACACGGTTAATTGTATGACTTGCAATTCTTAGCTAACCCAGCACAAACAAAACCAGCACAACAAAACTAAGTTTTTAAAATTGTATATCAATCCAGCATAAAAGAAAGAACATAATTGGAAGTGACAGGCTATAATCCTAAAACCAACACAAACATAACCCAACACAAGCAAAAGCAGCATAGGTAGGCCATCACAAAAATGAACAAAACCCAACACAACAAAACTAAATTTTTAAGATTGTATTATATAAAAAAACAGTTGCAAATTAGATTTTGGGTTCTAGCCCAAGTTTCATAGCATTCACATAAAGTTTTTTTTAGTTCACTTTCTTGTATTTTATGGTACATTCTTTTCCCAACAACAATAGTTACTGAAAAACGCAAAGATAAGGTACATTCTTCTTTTTATGTTGCTGAAGGTCAAAACTTAATTACTTACATTCTTCTTTTAATATGATCACTTTTGTAGAGGGAAATACTGATGGCTACAAAATTCTCTAAGTATAGTTGCTGCAGACTCTACAATTTTGCTGCTGACTTACAATCTTGCTGCGGATAAGGCAAATGCTGCGGATAGCTATGTTCTCCTGTTAATGAACATCTATGTTGTGGATAGCCTTATCTGCAGTAGTCCAAAGTTGCTGCTGATAGGCAAATTATCAGCAGCTTTGACTTTGCTACTGACACCTCTGTTGTAACACTGACACATATATCAGCAGGAGGAATGTTATTGGTGCAGATGATTAAAGACAAAGCTACTACTTCTGAAGTCTCCTGCAAAAGTTTCCTAAGAAGAATTTTGACCTGATTGTTACTGTTTGATGTAGCTTGTCTTTTAGTTGTCTACCAATAGTAGTGTAACTTGTAACTGTCAAAGATCAACGGCTGGTGTTTTATCTGATCCTTAGAATCAAGGGTTGTCTTGATTCTAAGTTCCTTTATATGTATTGTATCTTCTTATTGTACAAGGGTGCTTCCTAAGAGTTTTCTCTGTAACTTGTAAACATTGAAGATTAATACACTTTGAATTTATCAGTATTATCTTTGTTTCCTGTATACACTACTTAGTTGTGATTGTCTCCGCAAATCTCAACTTAACAGAACCATCTTGTAAACACCGATCCTGTAAGTGGTATCAGAGCCTTGGCTCTCAGATTAAAGAAACTCACACTTGTTTAATCACTCTGGTTCTGTTAACCATTATCTCTTTGCTGAAATTATCTATCTAAAAGTATGGCACAGAATACTGGATTTGATGATATTAGAAGCCTCAACAGACCACCAAGACTGGTGTCTGGAGAAGACTATGATATGTGGAAAAACATAATCGAAAGTTTCTTCTGTTATCAAGAATATGGAATGTAGAGATCCATAATTGATGGTCCCTATGTACCCATGGTGGCCTCTTCTGATTCCGGAGGTCCATCAGTCCCCAAAGAAGCTTCAAAGTACTCTGAAGAAGACATCAAGAAGATGGAGGTAGATCTCAAAGCCTTATGAGCCATATAGATGTGCTTGCCAAATGAAGTTTTTCATAAATTCAGAGAATACAAAACTGCTAAGGAGCCATGGGAAGCTCTTGAAAAAATGTTTGCTGGATCTGAGGAAGTGAAGGAGAATAGAAGAGACATCTTGAAGAAACAATATGAAAACTTTGTCTGCAAGGACGGTGAGTCTCTTACTACTCTATACAACGGGTATACCTATCTTATGGGAGAGATACAGTGCTCTAAAGTGAAGCTGGAAAATGAAGTCATTCTCAAAAAGTTTATCAGATCTCTTCGAAGTTGTTGGACACTCTACACGGTGTCAATTAAAAGAACTGAAAACCTGAAGACTCTGCAAATCACTGAGTTGTTTGGTATGCTAAAGACATATGAATTAGAAATGATTCAAGCCAAAGAAAGAAGCTCAGGTCATTCAACAGCCTCATCATCCACCACCACTTCTTCTACACTCCACTCTAACCACTTAGTTCCAAGTTGTGATCCCCTCTGACCTGATGATATCCAAGAACTAACACCTCAAACAGTTTCTTGAATGGCGAAATCAATCCAAAAATTTAACAACACCAAGAAGATCGAATCAAATACGAACTATAATGGAAGAAATCACACATATAAGAGGCACAATCAAACTAGTAATCTTCATCGATAATCTCTGTGATTTACAAGATGAAAAAAACAATCTATATTCACTGATTTCTCTAGAACACTTCTGATAAAAAAACAATACAAATGAGAAATCTACTTAGAAAATGCAAAAGACAACCTATATGTAGAGAGAATTCGATCGAAAACTCTATAGTTGTACACTTTCAGCACATAATTGATTTATATGGACTACTAGGTTCCAAAAAACTCCCCCTAGTCCACAGAACTTCAATTCTTCACTCGTTGTCTTTATCAGGCTTGGCCTTGGCTTTAACATCGACCTTCTTAGCATCCAGTGCATCAAGTCTTTTCTTAATCACCTCTGCTTCATGTCTTCTTGCTAAACATCGAGCAGCGACTCTCATATACAACTTTGCTTCAGCTTTCATCTTCGTGCTCATGTCACACTTTATTGGGTTCTAGTACAGAGTCTTCAGGTCTTCATCAGAAAAGCTGAACAGATCCACTGGATCTAAGACTCTGACCTCTGGTGAATCATTTTGCATGATTACAACTTCATGTGTTCTGCTATCATACATCCATTTCTTGAAGTTTTTGATAAATGTCGTGATGAGATGTATACAGTTGAAACTGTATCAGCTGGCTTCACTATGTATCTGAATCTTCTCTTGCCATCTTTGTCATTTCTTTTCAGCTTTCTGCACTCAGGAATCTGTGGCTTGAAACTTTAAAGCTTGTCCTTGGCACATTCTTTCTTCAAAAACTCTTCAAAGGTGTCAGCAAATGAATTCTTTGATGGATTGATCATCTTCAGGTGACTCAGCTCTCGAATATCCTAGTACGGTAATGTCTTTAACTTTGAGCTTTGATCGAAGTACTGGATATTCCCTTCACCTCTCTTTATCACGTACATCTTCTTTTCTTCATCATACATCCAACTTAATATTTCTCCAGTCAAAGCTTGTTCTGGATTTCTGATTTTCTGTGTAATTCTTTCAACATGATGGCTTCTCTGTAACAATCCACAACTTACTCTTATCAATCTTTGTGGTCTTTGGACAATCAGATGGTTTTTCAATTTCTTCAGGAACATTGAATGGTTCTCTTTCATTTACTAGCTTGTCCATCTTTCCAATCGCTGAACCATCTTCTTCAACATATGTCTGTTGTTGCTCATACTCATACTTTTTGTACTCAATGTTGGTTTCAGCATCTTTTTCAGTTTCTTTTGCTGTTTTTCCAATTCCACCAACACCTCCAGCACCACTACTATCACTGTCATCGTGAGAAGAATGGTCATCACCTTTCTTTTCCCCAGTTATAACCACCTCTTCATCATCTTATTCTTCCTTCTCTGTTTCATCCTTATTCTCATCAGTTATCTCCAGTCCTTCACCTTCATCATTTAAAAGCATATCTATATCAAACAAGGTGTTTTCTTCATACATACTAGCATCATAAATTGGATAATGAACAGGTTCAGTTGCAGAAGGGATTTGTTCTGTAGTGGCTGGACTTTGTAGATCTTCAACATTGGCTTCTTGATTGACATTAGTTGGAGCACCAATGTGAGCTGTCAAATCTTGTACCATCCTTTGAAGTTGATCAATATGTTGCTGTTGTTGTGTAATGACACCCTTCTGTCTATTACTTTCAGCTTTCAGTTCTCTGACTTCTCTAGAGTTAATTAGAGACCTGAGTCTTTAGCTGGCTAACCACATCTGCTGTCTCTCTGGTTGCATAGTTCAAAAAATCTTCGTCAACCAGACCATAACCTTTTGATTTCTTTGACTTGTGCCTTTCTGGAACTTCCTTAGCTTTGCCTTTGCCTTTGTCAAGATTTGTAGTTGTTTTCTTTGGCTTCTTTAGTTCTGGATCAGTAAACACGATACCTTTAGACAGAGGAAGTCTAGAAGGTACGGTCTTTGTCATTTCAGGCTCTTTTCTTTTCTTAGATGGGGTTGTTGCAGTTGTAGTTGTTTGAACTTCAGGTACTTCAAAAAATTTTGTATTCACATTTAAAGTATCTTCATTTTCAACAACAAAATCTTCTGTATGACTCAACAATGGTTCTGTAACTTCATCATTAACTTCTGGAACTCTGTTCTCTTCAACATGTACATCAGTAGATTCATATTCACCAATATAAGCATCACTCCTTGGTTCTTCCACTTGTACTTGAACTTCAATATGTACTTCAGGTATGACATTTCCTTGATCATCATCATTCCATTGATCATTATCATTCCCTTGATCATTCCCATCATTACCATCACTATCACTGTCAACACCGTCTTCAATGTCTTGTGCCATAAGATCATCTATTTCATCTTCTAAATTGAAGTCTGTATCATGATTTTCACCCAACATATTAGGAAATAACGGTGTCACAGTACCGCTAAACCTACTTGTCTTCCTGACGTTGTTCATGCTGCTAAAGATGACTTCTTGCATTGAATCCAAAGGCAATTCAACTCCATCATTATGAAGATTTGGCAGCAAGGTGTTGATTATCATTTGTACAAATCTTGGATACATAAAAAACTTGTAGTTTTCCTTGGTCCCACAAAGTTACTTATCATAGCTTCAAAGATCATTCGTGAGAAATTAAACCGTCTATGTGTTGCTAGACAAACCAAGGCTATGCTGAATACTTCTCCAATTTGGTCAAATATAGATGTTCTGGGACTCAAGCAATGTATCAATACATGAACTAAGTATCTCCACTGTTTCCCAAACATCCTCTTTGTAACTTGTCTACTCAAGAAGTTTCCTTCATATCCCATAGTCATTATAATCCCTGAGATTGCAGTGTGATTGATTTTGTACGGGAAATCTACTGCATCTCTGAAATTCAAAACTTCTCGAATGACTTGTTCTGTGACCTTGATTGTATTCCCACCCACTGTACTTTTGATCCAGATCTCTTTGTTTACGTGTTTGTATTCTACGTTGTCCTAAAACTCTCTAACATGTTTCTCAAAAACTATGACTCGTGTAGAAATTGTTGTGTGAATCCAAGAGTTTATCAGAAACCGGACAATCTCTTCATAACCACGTGCTTTCTTGGTGTTGGTGGTTAAACACGCACAAATGTTGTGCTTGGGTTCAAACTTCAAACGATTCATTTCTGTAAAGAACAAAAACATAAAGTTAGAGAATTTCTGAAAAATCCTTAACTCTAGACATTTCGATCGAAAACTCCTTAACTAACACCTTTTTCGATTGAAAACTTCTTAAACCCTTTTGACCAGAAAACTTGAAATTTCACAACTTTTCAATCGAAAACTCTTCAATAGTACATCAACATTTCGATCGAAAACTCTGAGTTAACAATTTTGATCAAAAACTTAGAATTTCTTAACTTTCCACTTTTTCGATCGAAAACTTTTCTGATTACAATTAACACATAACATGATTTTTCGATCGAAAACTATGATTTTTTAAAATGATTATCAATCTTTAACTTTTCGATCGAAAACACTTTTCAATCGAAAACACATTTCAGACGAATCAGAATTAACTCTTCATTTCCATCCGAAACTCTTTTCGATCCATTCATCAAACTTTTCGGTCCATTCTTCCTACTTTTTGAGAAATTAAAAAATTCAAAAAATTCAAATAAACTAAGGCTTTGTATCTATCCTATACACCTCTACTGTGAGGCCCCGAACCCGGGAGACCTCACTTATTGGATTTACTCATCAACATATAGCACTTTTAAACATAAGACATTCATTAACACAGCGGAAACATACATGTCTTAAACATAACTTGTCAAATACAACTGAAACTTGTCTTAATCAACATAAACAAAAGAAACATAAACAGGATGCCAGATGCTGATCTTCGGGTAACTCTTCTCGCCAAGCCAAGCATCCACTTCCATCTACTGCCACCTACACTTAACTGATGTGCATACTAAAAATCAGCAACGCTGAGTGAGTTCTAACGTTTGCTTTAAATCAATTATACAAAAGATTTACGAATACATACATACATACTGCCCTTAAGGCAAAACTTTACATACTACACTTTTCAAAACATATATACTACCATTAAGGCTAAACTTAACACACTTTACTTTTCAAACAGTTTAAAACGTATAATAAACCGTCAATTCTTCTTTACTGTACTGCACTCATGGCTTACATCTATGAACCGACAAGTACCTGGTCAATGCCCCCATGATCAACGACCATGAACCGACAATACCGCTTATCCGTCAATTCCTTGTCACTACTGTACCGCCCCCATGGCTTACATCCATGAACCAGCGAGTACCTGGTCAATGCCCCCATGACTAACATCCATGAACCGACAATACCGCTTAACCGTCAATTCCTTTGTCACTACTGTACCGCCCCCATGGCTAACGTCCATGAACCGACGAGTATCTGGTCAATGCCTCCATGGCTAACGTCCATGAACCGACAATACCGCTTAACAATAAGGGGAGGTTGCGTGGACCTCCCGAGCGACCGCCGTCACTCATCCTAGTTGTACAACTGTTAACGAACCCAAAGGTTCTTACTAATGGGTAGAACCCATATCTGACATCTTGTACAAGTAACATCTGTCTCAAGGACCTTTATAGCTGGTACATATTCCCGAAGGAAAGCTGTTCACTTTACTATTCATAAAACTTTCTGTAAAATCTTGTTCATAACTTAACATGTATTATGCCTTTGTTTATGTATATAAAAATATAGTAAACGCTTGCCATAAATACCTTTGCTTTTACTGAAATATATCTTAACACATATATCATGCCTTTGTTTATGTATATAAAAATATAGTAAACGCTTGCCAAATGATATATCTTTACTTTTACTGAAATATATCTTAACACATATATCATGCCTTTGTTTATGTATATAAAAATATAGTAAACGCTTGTCAAATGATATATCTTTGCTTTTACTGAAATATATCTTAACACATATATTATGCCAAATAATATATCTTGCTTTACTGAAATCATACTAGCACTTATATTATGCCTCTGTTTATGTATATGAAAAATATAATAAACGCGTGCCAATAATATATTCATACTTTACTAAAATGTACTTTTGCCTCTTTTGAACTTTTCACCAAACATAGCTTTTCACTTCAGTTTATAATATATAAAATATAATAAACGCTTACACTAAGTATGCACACCACCCCTAAAGAAGGCAAAAAGGGGATTAGAACTCACCTATTATCTTAACTGCAATGGTCTACTGGATCTCACACAATCTGGACAATCATAACAATTGACACGTATCAGACTTAACTCAACACTAAATGGTTTAACCATTCTGATTTAGGCGACTATACTGACTTTACCAGCCTGATGCCTGCGCACTTAGCAAGTGCGCAGACCCTGCTTCCTGCGCACTTAGGAAGTGCGCAGACTTCCCTTCGTGCGCACTTAGCAAGTGCGCAGACTTCCCTTCCTGCGCACTTAGCAAGTGCGCAGGTTCCTCTTCCTGCGCACTTAGAAAGTGCGCAGGTTCCTATTCCTGCGCACTTAGCAAGTGCGCAGGACCTGCTCGCTGCGCACTTAGCAAGTACGCATGACCTGTTCTTGGCGAAAAACCCTAACTTTCGCATTCGGGTCTGATCACTTCAAGATCCCGAACCTGTTTGCATTCAAAACGTTCGTTTTCCATTAAGGAACTCAAATCTATGCTTATCTTTCAGATTCATCCATTCAAACATAACATTTTCACCCAAAACCCGAAAAACCCAAAAATGAACTAAAACTCAGATCTAGGAGAATCGGTTACCTGTAATCACTTCCGTTTCATTGCTAAACACTCAAGAGACTCTTGCTAATGATCCTTGAAGCTTTAATCCGAAAACCGGGACTTTCTCTCTCTAGACTCTCTCTCTCCTCTCTCTCTCTAGGATCCGGAAATGAGGATGGAAATGAGGCTTTTGGGTTGTTCTTGAGGCCTATAAGGGCCCAAACCCTTCCCCTTTCGGCCCATACACCCCGCCCCAAGCCCGCTTCCTTTCTTTTTATTTAAATTTTAATTCCTCGTGAATTCTCTCGTGCTCTAAAACTCGGGATGTTACAAGTCTACCCTCCTTACAATAGGTTTCGTCCTCGAAACCTGCCATAAGCTACACTGATAGCAAATCACAGAATGGGTGGCATAAACCGTAGCTATGCAAGGCAGCTTGGTCATGAAGGCCATTGTGATCAACTACCACTGGGAGCTTGACCTTGGGCTATCTCAAATTCTAAGGCATCTAGACTAAAGGGGCTAACTACTTTAGTAAGGAAATAATAACATAAACTTGCCATATAACAAATAAGAGCTTGCAACGCACCTTACTGAGTCATCTGGTAAACCCTTGCTGTGGCCTTGTTGATGTAAGGTTCCTTCTCTGCCGCCTTACCTTTTCCGGATCCTCCCGCTTCCGCTTTCTTGGGTTTCATGCAATCTCGGCCCCTGTGTCCCTGTTCCCCACAATTATGGCATCTTGGCCTTTCCGGGCAGTCCCGCGATTGGTGTCCAAACCTGCCACACCTGAAACATCCCACCTGCCCAGCTCTGCACTCTCCTCCGTGCCTTTTTCCACATTTTCCACACAAACCCTCCGCTTCTAACCTTGACCTCTTATCATTAGGACCCTGAAGGTCCTCCCAGTCCACTTAGTCGCTTGTTTCATGGGCGCTTTAGAAATGACTTCAGAGGTAATGTCATTGTAGACAACTCCGCTCAGAACAACCACCGACTCAAAGGTACTCGGTGTGTTGGCATTTACAAATGTACGTATCTTTGGAGGCAACCCTTGAATATAATAATGAATCCTCCTCTCTTCTGTGGTTACAAGATGAGGCACCAAGCGTGCCAACTCATTGTACTTTGAAGTATACTGCCGGTGACTCATGAGTCCGGCTTGGAGAGTCAAGAATTCCCTTTCCACCTTATGGACCTCGTTCTTAAGACAAAACTTTTCAGTTACCAACGCTTTCAGGTCACTCCACCTCATCAATCCGATCGCTTGGTCACCCTTAGCCTGTTTCACAGTTTCCCACCAGTGTGCTGCTTCCCCTTTCAATGACTTCGCAGCGAACATGACTGCTTGCTCCGGTCGACATTCACTAAGACGAATGGTTGACTCCATGCCGTTAATCCAATCCAAAGTATCTGCTGCTTCTTTCTCCCCAGTAAGCACGGGTGGATCACAACCCCGAAACGCCTTGTAGTCGCAGCCGCGAGTAGGCGGTACAAAATTCTCTACCAGATTTGGTCCTCCCATTGTTGGAAGCACCACAGGCTCTTCAGTTGTGTTAGGGCTCTCCTTGGCCTTCCTCAATGCTTCGTTGAGTATGGCCGGTAAGGTTTCCTTTAGCAGTCGGGTAAATTCATGGCCAAGAGCTGCTTGCACGGCCGGCACAAACTTGAATGTCTGATCATCCCCTGCCGCATGCTCAACATTGTGCTGACTGGCTACCGTATCAGTATGGGTAGTGTGAACACTCCCCTCAATCTCTTGGTTGGTTCTAGCTACACCGCGGCGGCCTGTACGCCCACCACGTCTTCCTCCTCCACTTCCTCTAGTTCCTCCACGTCTTGCCATTCCTAACTGTAAGATAGGGAACAAAGGGATTTAATTTCAGCATGCTAGGGAATATGTAGAACACAATAAGTAAGGTAAGATGTTAATATACACTGGCCATCTGCAATTAACCATTACATCACTTCTCGTTTTCCATTTATTCGCTTTCATGATTCCACTAAAGCCTCTATTCTTATCTTGACACTCTAAAACTAGGAAAGAAACTTTACTTACTATACACTTCTGGTGCTTTGGCTTGAGTTACCCATTACTGGCATCCGCTACTTGTCCCTCAGTTTAAGTCTGAACATCGAGGATGTCCAAATCTCTCAAACTATGGCTCTGATACCAACTTGTGACCCGGGAGACCTCACTTATTGGATTTACTCATCAACACATAGCACTTTTAAACATAAGACATTCATTAACACATCGGAAACATACATGTCTTAAACATAACTTGTCAAATACAACTGAAACTTGTCTTAATCAACATAAACAAAAAAACATAAACAGGATGCCAGATGCTGATCTTCGGGTAACTCTTCTCGCCAAGTCAAGCATCCACTTCCATCCACTGCCACCTACACTTAACTGATGTGCATACTAAAAATCAGCAAAGCTGAGTGAGTTCTAACGTTTGCTTTAAATCAATTATACAAAAGATTTACTAATACATACATACATACTGCCCTTAAGGAAAAACTTTACATACTACACTTTTCAAAACATATATACTGCCATTAAGGCTAAACTTAACACACTTTACTTTTCAAACAGTTTAAAACGTATAATAAACCGTCAATTCCTCTTTACTGTACTGCCCTCATGGCTTACATCCATGAACAGACAAGTACCTAGTCAATGCCCCCATGATCAACGACCATGAACCGACAATACCGCTTATCCGTCAATTCCTTGTCACTACTGTACCGCCCCCATGGCTTACATCCATGAACCGGCGAGTACCTGGTCAATGCCCCCATGGCTTACGTCCATGAACCGACAATATCGCTTAACCGTCAATTCCTTTGTCACTACTGTACCGCCCCCATGGCTAACGTCCATGAACCGACGAGTACCTGGTCAATGCCCCCATGGCTAACGTCCATGAACCGACAATACCGCTTAACACTAAGGGGAGGTTGCGTGGATCTCCCGAGCGACCGCCGTCACTAATCCCAGTTGTACAACTGTTAACGAACCCAAAGGTTCTTACTAATGGGTAGAACCCATATCTGACATCTTGTACAAGTAACATCTGTCCCAAGGACCTTTATAGCTGGTACATATTCCCGAAGGAAAGCTGTTCACTTTACTGTTCATAAAACTTTCTGTAAATCTTGTTCATAACTTAACATGTATTATGCCTTTGTTTATGTATATAAAAATATAGTAAACGCTTGCCATAAATACCTTTGCTTTTACTGAAATATATCTTAACACATATATCATGCCTTTGTTTATGTATATAAAAATATAGTAAACGCTTGCCAAATGATATATCTTTACTTTTACTGAAATATATCTTAACACATATATCATGCCTTTGTTTATGTATATAAAAATATAGTAAACGCTTGCCAAATGATATATCTTTGCTTTTACTGAAATATATCATAACACATATATTATGCCAAATAATATATCTTGCTTTACTGAAATCATACTAGCACTTATATTATGCTTTTGTTTATGTATATGAAAAATATAATAAACGCTTGCCAATAATATATTCATACTTTACTAAAATGTACTTTTGCCTCTTTTAAACTTTTCACCAAACATAGCTTTTCACTTCAGTTTATAATATATAAAATATAATAAGCGCTTTACACTAAGTATGCACACCACCCCTAAAGAAGGCAAAAAGGGGATTAGAACTCACCTGTTATCTTAACTGCAATGGTCTACTGGATCTCACACAATCTGGACAATGATAACAATTGACACGTATCAGACTTAACTCAACACTAAATGGTTTAACCATTCTGATTTAGGCGACTATACTGACTTTACCAGCCTGATGCCTGCGCACTTAGCAAGTGCGCAGACCCTGCTTCCTGCGCACTTAGCAAGTGCGCAGACTTCCCTTCCTACGCACTTAGCAAGTGCGTAGACTTCCCTTCCTGCGCACTTAGCAAGTGCGCAGGTTCCTCTTCCTGCGCACTTAGCAAGTGCGCAGGACCTGCTCGGTGCGCACTTAGCAAGTGCGCACGACCTGTTCTTGGCGAAAAATCCTAACTTTCGCATTCGGGTCTGATCACTTCAAGATCCCGAACCTGTTTGCATTCAAAACGTTCGTTTTCCATTAAGGAACTCAAATCTATGCTTATCTTTCAGTTTCATCCGTTCAAATGTAACATTTTCACCCAAAACCCGAAAAACCCAAAAATGAACTAAAACTTAGATCTAGGAGAATCGGTTACCTGTAATCACTTCCTTTCGTTGCTAAACACTCAAGAGAGTCTTGCTAATGATCCTTGAAGCTTTAATCTGAAAACCGGGACTTTCTCTCTCTAGACTCTCTCTCTCCTCTCTCTCTAGGATCCGGAAATGAGGATGGAAATGAGGCTTTTGGGTTGTTCTTGAGGCCTATAAGGGCCCAAACCCTTCCCCTTTTGGCTCATACACCCCGGCCCAAGCCCGCTTCCTTTCTTTTTATTTAAGTTTTAATTCCTCGTGAATTCTCTCGTTCTCTAAAACTCGGGATGTTACAAGTCTACCCTCCTTACAATAGGTTTCGTCCTCGAAACCTGCCATAAGCTACACTGATAGCAAATCACAGAATGGGTGGCATAAACCGTAGCTATGCAAGGCAACTTGGTCATGAAGGCCATTGTGATCAACTACCACTGGGAGCTTGACCTTGGGCTATCTCAAATTCTAAGGCATCTAGACTAATGGGGCTAACTACTTTAGCAAGGAAATAATAACATAAACTTGCCATATAACAAATAAGAGCTTGCAACGCACCTTACAGAGTCATCTGGTAAACCCTTGCTGTGGCCTTGTTGATGTAAGGTTCCTTCTCTGCAGCCTTACTTTTTCCGGATCCTCCCGGTTCCGCTTTCTTGGGTTTCCTGAAATCTCGGCCCCTGTGTCCCTGTTCCCCACAATTGTGGCATCTTGGCCTTTCCGGGCAGTCCCGCGATTGGTGTCCAAACCTGCCACACCTGAAACATCCCACCTGCCCAGCTCTGCACTCTCCTCCGTGCCTTTTTCCACATTTTCCACACAAACCCTCCGCTTCTAACCTTGACCTCTTATCATTAGGACCCTGAAGGTCCTCCCCAGTCCGCTTAGCCGCTTGTTTCATGGGCGCTTCAGAAATGACTTCAGAGGCAATGTCATCGTAGACAACTCCGCTCAGAACAACCACCGACTCAAAGGTACTCGGTGTGTTGGCATTTACAAATGTACGTATCTTTGGAGGCAACCCTTGAATATAATAATGAATCCTCCTCTCTTCTGTGGTTACAAGATGAGGCACCAAGCGTGCCAACTCATTGTACTTTGAAGTATACTGCCGGTGAGTCATGAGTCCGGCTTGGAGAGTCAAGAATTCCCTTTCCACCTTGTGGACCTCGTTCTTAGGACAAAACTTTTCAGTTACCAACGCTTTCAGGTCACTCCACCTCATCAATCCGACCGCTTGGTCACCCTTAGCCTGTTTCACAGTTTCCCACCAGTGTGTTGCTTCCCCTTTCAATGACTTCGCAGCGAACATGACTGCTTGCTCCGGTCGACATTCACTAAGACGAATGGTCGACTCCATGTCGTTAATCCAATCCAAAGTATCTGCTGCTTCTTTCTCCCCAGTAAGCACGGGTGGATCACAACCCCGAAACGCCTTGTAGTCGCAGCCGCGAGTAGGCGGTACAAAATTCTCTACCAGATTTGGTACTCCCATTGTTGGAAGCACCACAGGCTCTTCAGTTGTGTTTGGGCTCTCCTTGGCCTTCCTCAATGCTTCGTCCAGTATGGCCGGTAAGGTTTCCTTTAGCAGTCGGGTAAATTCACGGCCAAGAGCTGCTTGCACGGCCGGCTCGAACTCGAATGTCTGATCATCCCCTGCCGCAAGCTCAACATTGTGATGACTGGCTACCGTATCAGTATGGGTAGTGTGAACACTCCCCTCAATCTCTTGGTTGGTTCTAGCTACACCGCGGCAGCCTGTACGCCCACCACGTCTTCCTCCTCCACTTCCTCTAGTTCCTCCACGTCTTGCCATTCCTAACTGTAAGATAGGGAACAAAGGGATTTAATTTCAGCATGCTAGGGAATATGTAGAACACAATAAGTAAGATAAGATGTTAATATACACTGGCCATCTGCAATTAACCATTACATCACTTCTCGTTTTCCATTTATTCGCTTTCATGATTCCACTAAAGCCTCTATTCTTATCTTGACACTCTAAAACTAGGAAAGAAACTTTACTTACTATACACTTCTGGTGCTTTGGCTTGAGTTACCCATTACTGGCATCCGCTACTTGTCCCTCAGTTTAAGTCTGAACATCGAGGATGTCCAAATCTCTCAAACTATGGCTCTTATACCAACTTGTGACCCGGGAGACCTCACTTGTTGGATTTACTCATCAACACATAGCACTTTTAAACATAAGACATTCATTAACACATCGGAAACATACATGTCTTAAACATAATTTGTCAAATACAACTGAAACTTGTTTTAATCAACATAAACAAAAGAAACATAAACAGGATGCCAGATGCTGATCTTCGGGTAACTCTTCTCGCCAAGTCAAGCATCCACTTCCATCTACTGCCACCTACACTTAACTGATGTGCATACTAAAAATCAGCAAAGCTGAGTGAGTTCTAACGTTTGCTTTAAATCAATTATACAAAAGATTTACTAATACATACATACATACTGCCCTTAAGGAAAAACTTTACATACTACACTTTTCAAAACATATATACTGCCATTAAGGCTAAACTTAACACACTTTACTTTTCAAACAGTTTAAAACGTATAATAAACCGTCAATTCCTCTTTACTGTACTGCCCTCATGGCTTACATCCATGAACAGACAAGTACCTAGTCAATGCCCCCATGATCAACGACCATGAACCGACAATACCGCTTATCCGTCAATTCCTTGTCACTACTGTACCGCCCCCATGGCTTACATCCATGAACCGGCGAGTACCTGGTCAATGCCCCCATGGCTTACGTCCATGAACCGACAATACCGCTTAACCGTCAATTCCTTTGTCACTACTGTACCGCCCCCATGGCTAACGTGCATGAACCGACGAGTACCTGGTCAATGCCCCCATGGCTAACTTCCATGAACCGACAATACCGCTTAACACTAAGGGGAGGTTGCGTGGACCTCCCGAGCGACCGCCGTCACTCATCCCAGTTGTACAACTGTTAACGAACCCAAAGGTTCTTACTAATGGGTAGAACCCATATTTGACATCTTGTACAAGTAACATCTGTCCCAAGGACCTTTATAGCTGGTACATATTCCCGAAGGAAAGCTGTTCACTTTACTGTTCATAAAACTTTCTGTAAATCTTGTTCATAACTTAACATGTATTATGCCTTTGTTTATGTATATAAAAATATAGTAAACGCTTGCCATAAATACCTTTGCTTTTACTGAAATATATCTTAACACATATATCATGCCTTTGTTTATGTATATAAAAATATAGTAAACGCTTGCCAAATGATATATCTTTACTTTTACTGAAATATATCTTAACACATATATCATGCCTTTGTTTATGTATATAAAAATATAGTAAACGCTTGCCAAATGATATATCTTTGCTTTTACTGAAATATATCATAACACATATATTATGCCAAATAATATATCTTGCTTTACTGAAATCATACTAGCACTTATATTATGCTTTTGTTTATGTATATGAAAAATATAATAAACGCTTGCCAATAATATATTCATACTTTACTAAAATGTACTTTTGCCTCTTTTAAACTTTTCACCAAACATAGCTTTTCACTTCAGTTTATAATATATAAAATATAATAAACGCTTTACACTAAGTATGCACACCACCCCTAAAGAAGGCAAAAAGGGGATTAGAACTCACCTGTTATCTTAACTGCAATGGTCTACTGGATCTCACACAATCTGGACAATGATAACAATTGACACGTATCAGACTTAACTCAACACTAAATGGTTTAACCATTCTGATTTAGGCGACTATACTGACTTTACCAGCCTGATGCCTGCGCACTTAGCAAGTGCGCAGACCCTGCTTCCTGCGCACTTAGCAAGTGCGCAGACTTCCCTTCCTACGCACTTAGCAAGTGCGTAGACTTCCCTTCCTGCGCACTTAGCAAGTGCGCAGGTTCCTCTTCCTGCGCACTTAGCAAGTGCGCAGGACCTGCTCGGTGCGCACTTAGCAAGTGCGCACGACCTGTTCTTGGCGAAAAACCCTAACTTTCGCATTCGGGTCTGATCACTTCAAGATCCCGAACCTGTTTGCATTCAAAACGTTCGTTTTCCATTAAGGAACTCAAATCTATGCTTATCTTTCAGTTTCATCCGTTCAAACGTAACATTTTCACCCAAAACCCGAAAAACCCAAAAATGAACTAAAACTTAGATCTAGGAGAATCGGTTACCTGTAATCACTTCCTTTTCGTTGCTAAACACTCAAGAGAGTCTTGCTAATGATCCTTGAAGCTTTAATCTGAAAACCGGGACTTTCTCTCTCTAGACTCTCTCTCTCCTCTCTCTCTAGGATCCGGAAATGAGGATGGAAATGAGGCTTTTGGGTTGTTCTTGAGGCCTATAAGGGCCCAAACCCTTCCCCTTTTGGCTCATACACCCCGGCCCAAGCCCGCTTCCTTTCTTTTTATTTAAGTTTTAATTCCTCGTGAATTCTCTCGTTCTCTAAAACTCGGGATGTTACAAGTCTACCCTCCTTACAATAGGTTTCGTCCTCGAAACCTGCCATAAGCTACACTGATAGCAAATCACAGAATGGGTGGCATAAACCGTAGCTATGCAAGGCAACTTGGTCATGAAGGCCATTGTGATCAACTACCACTGGGAGCTTGACCTTGGGCTATCTCAAATTCTAAGGCATCTAGACTAATGGGGCTAACTACTTTAGCAAGGAAATAATAACATAAACTTGCCATATAACAAATAAGAGCTTGCAACGCACCTTACAGAGTCATCTGGTAAACCCTTGCTGTGGCCTTGTTGATGTAAGGTTCCTTCTCTGCAGCCTTACTTTTTCCGGATCCTCCCGCTTCCGCTTTCTTGGGTTTCCTGAAATCTCGGCCCCTGTGTCCCTGTTCCCCACAATTGTGGCATCTTGGCCTTTCCGGGCAGTCCCACGATTGGTGTCCAAACCTGCCACACCTGAAACATCCCACCTGCCCAGCTCTGCACTCTCCTCCGTGCCTTTTTCCACATTTTCCACACAAACCCTCCGCTTCTAACCTTGACCTCTTATCATTAGGACCCTGAAGGTCCTCCCCAGTCCGCTT
Organism: Smallanthus sonchifolius; assembly: GCA_023525975.1. Lineage (NCBI taxonomy): Eukaryota > Viridiplantae > Streptophyta > Magnoliopsida > Asterales > Asteraceae > Smallanthus > Smallanthus sonchifolius. The sequence continues at coordinate 29,128,807 of CM042043.1, forward strand.
AGCCGCTTGTTTCATGGGCGCTTCAGAAATGACTTCAGAGGCAATGTCATCGTAGACAACTCCGCTCAGAACAACCACCGACTCAAAGGTACTCGGTGTGTTGGCATTTACAAATGTACGTATCTTTGGAGGCAACCCTTGAATATAATAATGAATCCTCCTCTCTTCTGTGGTTACAAGATGAGGCACCAAGCGTGCCAACTCATTGTACTTTGAAGTATACTGCCGGTGAGTCATGAGTCCGGCTTGGAGAGTCAAGAATTCCCTTTCCACCTTGTGGACCTCGTTCTTAGGACAAAACTTTTCAGTTACCAACGCTTTCAGGTCACTCCACCTCATCAATCCGACCGCTTGGTCACCCTTAGCCTGTTTCACAGTTTCCCACCAGTGTGTTGCTTCCCCTTTCAATGACTTCGCAGCGAACATGACTGCTTGCTCCGGTCGACATTCACTAAGACGAATGGTCGACTCCATGTCGTTAATCCAATCCAAAGTATCTGCTGCTTCTTTCTCCCCAGTAAGCACGGGTGGATCACAACCCCGAAACGCCTTGTAGTCGCAGCCGCGAGTAGGCGGTACAACATTCTCTACTAGATTTGGTCCTCCCATTGTTGGAAGCACCACAGGCTCTTCAGTTGTGTTAGGGCTCTCCTTGGCCTTCCTCAATGCTTCGTCCAGTATGGCCGGTAAGGTTTCCTTTAGCAGTCGGGTAAATTCACGGCCAAGAGCTGCTTGCACGGCCGGCTCGAACTCGAATGTCTGATCATCCCCTGCCGCATGCTCAACATTGTGATGACTGGCTACCGTATCAGTATGGGTAGTGTGAACACTCCCCTCCATCTCTTGGTTGGTTCTAGCTACACCGCGGCGGCCTGTACGCCCACCACGTCTTCCTCCTCCACTTCCTCTAGTTCCTCCATGTCTTGCCATTCCTAACTGAAAGATAGGGAACAAAGGGATTTAATTTCAGCATGCTAGGGAATATGTAGAACACAATAAGTAAGGTAAGATGTTAATATACACTGGCCATCTGCAATTAACCATTACATCACTTCTCGTTTTCCATTTATTCGCTTTCATGATTCCACTAAAGCCTCTATTCTTATCTTGACACTCTAAAACTAGGAAAGAAACTTTACTTACTATACACTTCTGGTGCTTTGGCTTGAGTTACCCATTACTGGCATCCGCTACTTGTCCCATTCTCAGTTTAAGTCTGAACATCGAGGATGTCCAAATCTCTCAAACTATGGCTCTGATACCAACTTGTGAGGCCCCGAACCCGGGAGACCTCACTTATTGGATTTACTCATCAACACATAGCACTTTTAAACATAAGACATTCATTAACACAGCGGAAACATACACGTCTTAAACATAACTTGTCAAATACAACTGAAACTTGTCTTAATCAACATAAACAAAAGAAACATAAACATGATGCCAGATGCTGATCTTCGGGTAACTCTTCTCGCCAAGCCAAGCATCCACTTCCATCTACTGCCACCTACACTTAACTGATGTGCATACTAAAAATCAGCAACGATGAGTGAGTTCTAACGTTTGCTTTAAATCAATTATACAAAAGATTTACTAAAACATACATACATACTGCCCTTAAGGCAAAAATTTACATACTACACTTTTCAAAACATATATACTGCCATTAAGGCTAAACTTAACACACTTTACTTTTCAAACAGTTTAAAACGTATAATAAACCGTCAATTCCTCTTTACTGTACTGCCCTCATGGCTTACATCCATGAACAGACAAGTACCTAGTCAATGCCCCCATGATCAACGACCATGAACCGACAATACCGCTTATCCGTCAATTCCTTGTCACTACTGTACCGCCCCCATGGCTTACATCCATGAACCGGCGAGTACCTGGTCAATGCCCCCATGGCTAACGTCCATGAACCGACAATACCGCTTAACCGTCAATTCCTTTGTCACTACTGTACCGCCCCCAAGGCTAACGTCCATGAACCGACGAGTACCTGGTCAATGCCCCCATGGCTAACGTCCATGAACCGACAATACCGCTTAACACTAAGGGGAGGTTGCGTGGACCTCCCGAGCGACCGCCGTCACTCATCCCAGTTGTACAACTGTTAACGAACCCAAAGGTTCTTACTAATGGGTAGAACCCATATCTGACATCTTGTACAAGTAACATCTGTCCCAAGGACCTTTATAGCTGGTACATATTCCCGAAGGAAAGCTGTTCACTTTACTGTTCATAAAACTTTCTGTAAATCTTGTTCATAACTTAACATGTATTATGCCTTTGTTTATGTATATAAAAATATAGTAAACGCTTGCCATAAATACCTTTGCTTTTACTGAAATATATCTTAACACATATATCATGCCTTTGTTTATGTATATAAAAATATAGTAAACGCTTGCCAAATGATATATCTTTACTTTTACTGAAATATATCTTAACACATATATCATGCCTTTGTTTATGTATATAAAAATATAGTAAATGCTTGCCAAATGATATATCTTTGCTTTTACTGAAATATATCTTAACACATATATTATGCCAAATAATATATCTTGCTTTACTGAAATCATACTAGCACTTATATTATGCTTTTGTTTATGTATATGAAAAATATAATAAACGCTTGCCAATAATATATTCATACTTTACTAAAATGTACTTTTGCCTCTTTTAAACTTTTCACCAAACATAGCTTTTCACTTCAGTTTATAATATATAAAATATAATAAACGCTTTACACTAAGTATGCACACCACCCCTAAAGAAGGCAAAAAGGGGATTAGAACTCACATGTTATCTTAACTGCAATGGTCTACTGGATCTCACACAATCTGGACAATCATAACAATTGACACGTATCAGACTTAACTCAACACTAAATGGTTTAACCATTCTGATTTAGGCGACTATACTGACTTTACCAGCCTGATGCCTGCGCACTTAGCAAGTGCGCAGACTTCCCTTCCTGCGCACTTAGCAAGTGCGCAGACTTCCCTTCCTGCGCACTTAGCAAGTGCGCAGGTTCCTCTTCCTGCGCACTTAGCAAGTGCGCTGGACCTGCTCGGTGCGCACTTAGCAAGTGCGCACGACCTGTTCTTGGCGAAAAACCCTAACTTTCGCATTCGGGTCTGATCACTTCAAGATCCCGAACCTGTTTGCTTTCAAAACGTTCGTTTTCCATTAAGGAACTCAAATCTATGCTTATCTTTCAGTTTCATCCGTTCAAACATAACATTTTCACCCAAAACCCGAAAAACCCAAAAATGAACTAAAACTCAGATCTAGGAGAATCGGTTACCTGTAATCACTTCCTTTTCGTTGCTAAACACTCAAGAGACTCTTGCTAATGATCCTTGAAGCTTTAATCCGAAAACCAGGACTTTCTCTCTCTAGACTCTCTCTCCTCTCTCTCTCTCTCTAGGATCCGGAAATGAGGATGGAAATGAGGCTTTTGGGTTGTTCTTGAGGCCTATAAGGGCCCAAACCCTTCCCCTTTCGGCCCATACACCCCGGCCCAAGCCCGCTTCCTTTCTTTTTATTTAAGTTTTAATTCCTCGTGAATTCTCTCGTGCTCTAAAACTCGGGATGTTACATCTACGAATCAGAAGAACGTACCTTGATGATCGGAAAAGTATGAGAAGCACAATGACGTCACAACCCAACGATTTTTCGCACGAATTCTTCACACTTGTAAAACTCGAATGAATTGATACCGGTAATAGTGGTAGTCAGAAGAAACAAGTGGGAAAAGATTTTCAATCGAAAAATCTAGTATTTATGTGACTCCTAGTAGTCCAGGTCAATACCCATAGTCATATTTGCACATTCCTATTTTATAATTCTTGGAATATTATCTTTGACATAGTATTGTCAGGAGTCTAGCAAAGGGACAAGTGTCATATTTAGTAATTTTTAAGAATTACTAGGAAATAAATGATAATAACCCTCATTGAACGTTCGTTGGTGATTAAAAGAATGTTATTCCAGAAAAGTCTAGAGACACGTTTGAATATAAAAACATAAATATTCGTGACTAAACTTTTATAAAAAGTTGACACATAAATAATTGTTACATGACTCTATGTTATATTATGTGTATTCATGTATAATACAGTTGTAGTAATAATCTATGTCGGGTTAACTAGTAAAATATTGAGACTAGTCAAACCACATAAAAACTCATAAGTTATGAATCGTTTAAAAGTTTTACACCGGGTATTAGATCACGCGATCACCTAGGGGATTTATACCACCAAAGAACCCCACCTATCTAACCATTAATAGATTTGACAACACCCAACCCCCACCCTATACCCCTCTCGGCCGAATTGTGGGTGTAGCCACCCACTAACTCATAAATGCTTGCATACATGTCTTGCATGCACACCCTCTTCCACTTCAAACGATTACATGCAATTCCCATCAACCATAAGTGGTAATGATGAAGATGTCAAACACTCTACTCTCATCTCTCTTTCTCTATATATACACACTACACCAACACCCCTTAACTCCCTCCTCCCTCCCTTGACTGATTCATTTCAGATTTCACCCAATTCCCCTCTCTAAAACCAAAAATGCAAACAATTCCCGTAACTCAGCTTCATGCCTGATTTTCGGTCAACTTAGGAAGGCCATATCTCTTTCGTTCCTTGGTCAAATCAGTCCATTCTTTTTCTAGAATGAAGCTCTATGTTAACAGAGGAGAGCCCAAGTGGAATCACTTGAATCCATGGAGTATTCGACCTCCAAACAGCCTATGCAAAAACATCGCTCGGTGCAGGTCGAATCTGGACACCTCTTTTCATTTTCCTATTTTGAGTTACCTACACAACTCCAAATCTAGTAATTATTTTTCACATCTCTTCTGGTTTCAATAAACCTGATTTTAGAAGAAAACCCCAAGTCATTTGGTCTTCTAAAACCATCTAAAAGTCTACTCGGAGTACGCCTAAAAATCTGAGTTTTCAAGAACAAAATAAAGCATAAAAGTCTTGATGAGTTTTGGCTTTATTTCTTCATAAGTCATGTTCGAATACATATATTTAAACATGTACATGTTCATACATAAAATACCAAACTAGAAGGACCATGGACAAGACAAGGACACATCAAATATAAAGTACATATATATATATAATCACATAAAATAACACTTGGATGATGGTGTTCTTCATAAACCCTTCATTCCATTCATGTGTTATGTTGAAGGATACATGTTCGTGAAGTTATATGATCATGTGTGACTTACCTTGCAAGACCTGAGGTAGTGTCCTATGATTCAAGAAGACATACGAACGATTATCATCAACATATGAACGTGAAAGGTGTTACTAAAAATATATGTTTATGGATAAAATTTGTGATATATATGTGTTGGGGTACGGTTTTGGTTAAATTATGGAAATGTTCTAGGAATTAAAGATTAATATCCTAATATGAACATTTGATATATGTACATGGAACATATGAAGAGATTCGGTTAAAAATAAATAATCACATGACATCGTGGAACATAAGTGAATATATTTTAAGTTGCTACAAAAATAATATTTATTTTTGGTACACTTAATAAGTCACCAATAGGGAAACATATTATTTTCTCGGAAAATATGTAAGCATCTATACTGGAATAATAATCACCAATGAGTCGTAAATAAAAACACTATTTTTACTAAACAAAGGCGTACTTAACGGGATTCGTTAAGTCGGATGAACAACTTACGTATAAGACGGGTAGTCTTAACACATTAGTACCCTTGTGTGATTAGGGTACGAATAGACAGGAACTCTTAGCGCAGTGTTATTTGCTAGGATTTCATCGGACACAAGGTGAGTTCACGGCCCCCTTTTAACTTTTTAATGTTTTGTAAACATCGGGGGAGAAACATACTTACTTGTTATGTTTTGAAAACATGAATTTCATTTGCTTACACGTTTGACATCATGAACATTCGGGTTTAACTCCTTGTGAGTTTCACTAACCCCTTTTTATTTTCTAAGTTTTTGAAATGTTTTGGGGTGGAAACATACTTGTAAAGAATTTTTGTATGTAAATGAATGAACTAATGATCAGACCGTATGTGTGTATTGAGGGAAAAATGAAACGCTTAAAGTCCTCGGAATAAAAATTAGTAACCATTAGCTATGGACTTAGCCCGGGATTTTATGGATAGTACTATTGGGGGTGACGCCTCCGGTCATGATTAGTCGCGCTAATCAGGGGTCCAAATGGCCGAATGACCGCATATTGTCTTAACTCGCAGAAAGGCGAGGGGAGGCACAGAAAGTTGGGGTTTGGTTACGGTCTCGTACATTACATATTATTTTGTATTCCTTACAAGTTTACAAATGGGGTCAATTGATCGGGTTAGTATTCGGATTCATTGGTAATACATACTAAGAGTTTTGATCGGTAAATGATCAGGTTTAAACAATGTATATGTTTTCAAAGGAAAACTACGTATTTTATGACGGTAAAGTCATGAGCATGTTTTCAAAGGAAAACTACTTATTTTATGACGGTAAAGTCATGGACATGTTTTCAAAGGAAAACTACTTATTTTATGACGGTTAAGTAATGTATATGTTTTCAAAGGAAGGCTACTTATTTTATGACGGTTAATTCATTTATATGTTTTCAAAGGAAAACTACTTATTTTATGACGGTAAAGTCATGTGCAAGTTTTCAAAGGAAAACTACTTATTTTATGACGGTAAAGTCATGGGCATGTTTTCAAAGAAAAACTACTTATTTTATGACAGGTTAAGTCATGGGCATGTTTTCAAAGGAAAACTACTTATTTTATGACGGTAAAGTCATGGGCATGTTTTCAAAAGAAAACTACTTATTTTATGACGGTTAAGTCGTGTCTAGTTTTTCGGGGAAAACTAACTGTACTAAATTAACAAACTCTGTGAACTCACCAACCTTTGTGTTGACACTTTCAAGTATGTTTCTCACGTAACCTTTAGCCATGAAGCGGTTGGAATAGGCTAGCTATTTTGGAACAATTCCTAGTAACCGGACGGGCATAGATTATCAAGTCTCAAGTCGACCATTGAACTAGAGGGACTTAGATCATTGTATTTATTTAATTTTAGTAATCGTATATGTAATCAAGTCTTAGAAATCACTATTACAGCTTCCGCTATCGTGTAATGAACCAATCGTTACAACCTGTATTTATTTATTATGTAAATAAATTTGGGGGTGTGACAATTTATAGATTTTTCAAATTCGATCGAAAACTTCAAAAGACTTTTCGATTGAAAACTCTTTTCGGACGATCTTTTTCGGTCAAGGAGATTTCGACCGAAAACTATGAACTTTATTAAATTTGAACAATTTCAAGAACAACTTTATTATTTTTAAGTCCATTTTGACATCATTAAGACCCGTTCCAATATGTTTTTCAATATTTTTCACATTCACAAACATAACCAGAGACAAACACAAGCTTGCACACTTATTTTTATCAAAATTATTTATTACAAGCCTTCAATCAAAGAAAATACTAAACACATAACAAACTTCATATTTAATCATTTATAAACCGACTAATCTCGTTTTGACTTTTTCTCAAACATATTACAACACTTTATTTTATTTTTATTTTCTTTTGGTGAACTGAACTGGCATAGGATCATAAATGTATAATGTCTTAACTACACTGCATATCAACTCAGGATCTAAACATCATATTTCAGCATATAATGTGTGACATTTAAGGTAATATTTATCAATACAAAGTGTATCCAAGCATCGAGATGGATTGAACTAATACGCAACACAAAATTTCACCAAAACATAATCCAATCACCAGCATGGGGGTAGCGTTCTTAGCACAGAAAAATAATCCAAATGGATTTGATGTGAATCTTTTTTATTCTATATATCTTGGTTTCTGATGGAACGAACACTGAATCATGTTGATTCATATGAGATGAAATATGATGTGTAATGATGAACTTTTGGAAACAGATTTCATTCGAGTATGCGGATATCCATAGAGTATTGGATATGTCAATTGAAATCAAGAATGATTCAAAGGGCGAGACAAACTGACTTTCTGGTTTCCATCCGAGATTTTCACCAGAACCATCAACTGTATAAGGATGTTTAACTCTAAATCGTATATTTGACGGGTATAGTCAAAAGAGTAAACAAATTGTGCTAAGAACCCATCAAGATCCTGGTCTCATGGTATGAATGAATTCACTTTGCATTCGAAGAATGAAATTACCGATATTCGATGAGGATAACACTAAGATTGCAATTTGGTTAATCACACAAATATCGCCTAATTTACATATACAGAGTCTACTAGCACATCAAAAATTGTAACCGATGTCACCATCATATCTAATTCATGTATAAGCTCAACATACACTTGTACTATCATTTCCTATATATACGTCAATCAGACACACAATTTTTTTATTTATTTTCAGACTTATTCTTACTTATTCACATAATCACATAGTCACATACTTCATCCTTTTTATCAGGAGAATTATTTCAAACTAGAATAAAATAAACTCAGCATATTCAGCATATTTTTCTTTCAGCATGTTTTTCTTTTTCTTTTGTTCTCCCCCTAAAATTGTGATGTAACTTTATTTACTACTTACATCACTATGAGAGCAAACATGTACTATACTAATTGTGGCACTTATTAAACTAACACACTTATAAAGCACAAATAACAACACAATTTTAAACACTTAAAAGAAAATCTTTTTGAGGAACAAATTTATGTGGTCTTTCAGTTCAAATATGGACTGTTTACTATTTTAAAAACTTATTAGTTTTATTTTATTTTTTATTTTATTTTAAAATGAGATCATCCCCAACATCTCAACCAAAGAGTTAAACCGATCAGTTGAAAATGCTTTTGTAAAAATATCGGCTTTTTGCTCTAGGGTATCGACATGGACCACTTTAATCAGACCGTTCTCAAAACAATCACGAATGAAATGTAACCTGATTGCTATGTGCTTTGCTTTTGAATGCTGAATTGGATTCCTGACTATTCCGAGCACTACCTCATTGTCACAAAAGATCAGAGTTTCCAAGAAATTTACTCCAAAGTCTAACATTTGATGTTGAATCTAGATGACTTGTGAGCAACAACTCGAGGCAGCTGTATACTCTGCTTCAGCAGTTGATGTGGATACATTCGTTTGTTTCTTACACTACCAAGAAAACAGTCTCTCCCCCAAAAATTGACACCCGCCTGACGTAGATTTCCTATCCAACTTAGATCCACCATAATCGCTGTCAGTATAAGCATAAAAGTTAAATTCAGAATCAGAAGGATACCATAAACCTAGATTTACGCGACCCTTAAGCTAACGAAAAATTTATTTTACAGCCGATTCATGAGATTCCTTTGGAGCTGCCTGATATCTAGCACATGAGCAAACATCGAACATGATATCAGGTCTACTTAAGGTCAGATATATCAAGGAGCCGATCATTGACCGATACATCTTTTGATTAACTTCTACTCCAGATAAATCCATAGTGAGAGGTTCATGGGGAGCAATTGGTGTAGAAGCCGATTTACAGTCATTCATTTTGAACTTTGTCAGAATGTCTTTCACATACTTAGCCCGATGAATAAGAATCCCAGCATCAGACTGTTTTACTTGTAACCCCAGAAAGAACTGCATTTTTCCCATTAAGCTCACTTCGAATTTCAGTTTCATGGCAGCTTCAAAATCTTTGTAAAGAGCTTCATTTGTTGAACCGTAGATGATGTCATCAACATAGACTTGTACGATTAACAAATCAGCACCAAATTTCTTCAGAAACAAAGTCTTGTCTATTGTTCCACGAACAAAGCCATTGGATGTAAGATGTGTCGACAAGGTTTCATACAACGCACGAGGCGCTTGGTGTAACCCATATAATGCCTTATCGAGCTTATACACCTGAAATGGATGAGCAGGATCTTCAAAACAGGTGGTTGATTTACATAAACCTCTTCCTTTACCACTCCATAAAGAAAATCTATCTTCACATCCATTTGGTATACTTTGAACTTCTTGTAAGAGGCATAAGCCAAGAATATACGTATGGCTTCAATACGTGTAACAGGAGCTAAGACATCATCATAGTCCAATCCTTCCTCTTGATAAAAACCTTGGACCACAAGACGTGCTTTGTTGCAAACTACAATCCCACGATCATCTCTTTTGCTTCGAAAAACCCATTTTGTTCCAATTAGATATTTTCTCTCAGGTAAATCAATAAGATGCCACACATTAAGCTTTTTGAACTGAAGGAGTTCCTCTTGCATGGCTTCAATCCAACTTGGATCTTGTAATGCTACTGTAACATTCTTGGGATAAAAAGCAGGAGTTTAAACATACATTAATAATTCCAGCTTGACTTCTTGTTTTAACTCCATCCTCAAGAGATCCAATTATATTCTCAACTGGATGGGCATAATGAACTCTATGAATTTGGACAGTATCAACTTGCACAGATTATGGCATATTTGAAACATTCAAATCTGGTGATTGATCACTTGAATCTTCAACACTTGAAGAACTTATTTGAATAACATCCTTAGTCTGATCATTTACAAGATCCAACTGAACTTCACTAACTGCTGGTTCATCATTAGTAATTTGAACTTCTTGTACTTCAGAATCAACATTAGTAACTGAATTGTCAACACGATCTTCTTGTGTTTGAGTTGATGAAGTAACATTGTCAGAAATCTCATTTTGAACAATCACATGCTGTGGACCAACCATAAACCTTTCAACATATTGATCACTGCTTGTAGGAGAGTCAGTTACAGTACCGAAGTACTTGCTCCTTCATAATACATTTGAAGTTGCTAATCAAAAGACTTGAAAATTAATTCAGCATCAAAGAACTAGTCAGGTCCATTTTGCTCTGGAGGAACATTCAATTCTTGCCATTTCACATAATAGGACTCTTGAAAATTTTTGGTTCTCTTATTGTATACTCTGTAAGCCTTCTGATATGAAAAGTATCCCAGGAAATAGCATTCATCACCAACAGCTGCAAATTTTGGCAATGAATCTTGTGTGTTTAAAAGTGTACAAGAACAACCAAATGCCCTGAAGAACTTGATGTACGACTTTCGTTTAAAAAATAGTTCGTAGGAAGTCTTTGTAAGTTGCTTCACCATATGAACTTTGTTCAAAACATAGCATGCCGTGTTGACTGCTTCAGCCCAGAAAATAATGGGTAACTTTGAATCTACAAGCATTGTGCGAGCAGCTTCTATTAAAGTTCTGTTCTTCCTCTCAGCCACGCCATTCTGATGTGGTGTTCTAGCAGCACTATATTGATGTGTTATTCCTTTTTCTGCACAAAAAGTATTTATCAGTTGATTTTTAAACTCTGTTCCATTGTCACTGCGAATGATTGATACTTTGCTATCACAGATGTTTTAAATCCTTTTGACAAATTCAATGATTGTTTCAGGTGTCTCATCCTTTGTTGCAAGGAAAAACACCCATAAAAATCTTGAAAAGTCATATGTGATAACAAGACAATATAATTTATTTGTAATGCTTTTAACTCGAACTGGACCAAACAAATCCATATGAATCAGAAATAAAGATCTAGTAAAAGTTGTCATGGTTTTTCTTGGATGGGACTTTTTGTGATGCTTTCCCTTTCCACATGACATACAACTCTCTTCAATTATGAATTATTTCTTGGGTAATCCTCGCACCAAATCTTTATGAACCAAGTTATTCATGTTTTTCAGATTCACATGACCCATTCGACGATGCCACAAATAAGATTCTGAACCAGTCGCTTTTGATAACAAACATGAAACATTTACTGGTGTAGTATGATCATTCATATCAACCACATATGTGTTGAATTTTCTTGGAGCACGCATCAGAATCATATCTTCTGGAATAACCAGTCTAGGCTTTAAAAATAAGCACTCCTTTGCTGTAAAATGGACTGGTATGTCTTTATCGCACACTTGAGAAACACTAAGTAGATTTAATTCCAACTGAGACACGAAATTAACTTTCTCTAATGTGATAAGATTATTTGACACTGCTCCCTGACGAGTAATTTTCCTTCCCTTTTTGTCTCCAGCAAAAGCAACAAAACCTCCATCAAAAGATCGAAAATTTTCCAGAATCTCTCTTTGTCCGGTCATATGCCTTGAGCAACCTCTATCAGCATGCCAAGCATTATTAATAGTTCTACTGGTTAAACTCTGCACATTCAAGACAAACTCAATGAGAAACAGGTACCCAGATCATCTTTGACCCAGGCTGACTTTGACTTTTTGGAGTCTTAGTCGCAACGACTTGTTCCTTCAAGTTTACATCATTCTTTGTTTCAACTATATGTGAAGATTGGTCATTTTTTATTTTCCAAAAACAACCAACATTTTTCCCATATTTCTTAGTCATTTTTTCTTTAGCAAAATAGATTGGTTGGTTAAGTTTCTTCACATATGTTGAACCATTTGGGACACTTGTGTCCACAAACATAGGTAACACATAATCACGACAAGCATTTGAATAAAAATCATGACAAATCCTAGAAAGCAAGTAAGCACGACTGTAACGTTGTTTCACTCCGGACTCGGACACACTGTCGTTCTCAGACGCTCTCCTGAAATGCTTTGTGATTTTGCTTTAACTCTCTCTTTGTGTCTTTTGAACCTTGACTCACTTGAGTTATGTTTGTAATTTATCGCAAAATGCCCAACTTGACTGCACACATAGCAATTGTAGCGTTTAGTCTTTAACTTTGACCCTGAATTAGAACACTCGCCTACTTCACTCTTTGATCCACAAACATTCTTTCTTAAGTGTCCTTTGCTATGAACAGGCTTATCTTTGACATCAATAAACTCGTCTTTGACATCAATGGATTTGCCTTTAACACACCAATACATTCTTTGGACATTTTTTGGTAACTTTTGACAACTTTGTTACTCTCTTGCTCACTGGTAAGTATATGATTCTCTGGTGCTATGAAATCATTTTTCTTAGGCCTTTCACTTGACAAATCATACTCTTGAATTAATGGGTTTCCAAACTCAACTAAGACAACATCATCAACTAGACTTGAGACTTTGTGGAGCGGTACATAATCTCTAGCTATTTGCACCACTTTATCAAAGAAAGTGGAAGTTGATGACACTTCAGACACACAATCAGAATCATCACAAACATTAGTAGAACATTCAGAAACATACGAATTATCAGAATCTGAGAAATTATTTACATCATGTAGGTCCCTCGGGTGTGGCGGATCGTCACATGCAAGTGGGTATACTAGTCGGACCGGGTGCGGAATACCCGTGACTAGGTGGAGAGTTTTACAACACAAAGTAAACCGACAAGATGATCACTTTAAACGTTCGTCTATTATAAACACTTGAAGGTTACAGAGAGAAATACTGAGATTACAAATTCTGCGTATTTGCTACTATGAATGCGTACTTATCTATTGTCAACCATTCCTATATATACATGACCTGATGCCTGCGCACTTAGCAAGTGCGCAGGGCAATTTGCTCATGCGTACTTAGCAAGTACGCAAAGGTATTCTTACGTACTTGCTAAGTACGCAGGAACTAATTCGTGCGCACATACAAGTGCGCAAAACACTTAGAGAAATTTGCAACAAGCAATATGTAAAAGTAAATACAACTCGATTACGAATACATACAGACACTTACAAACAAAGAAAAATACATACATGAAAGTACAAAACTAAGACTTTATCTATCCAGAGTGTTTGTCACAGGAAAGTTCTTCAACAAACTCCCCCTTGACAACAGCTCTGGATCATCTTTGATCTTTAGTCTTCAGTCTTCGGTCTTCGGTCTTCAGTCTTCACCGCTATGCATCTTTAGCTTCCATTTTCTTCTTTTAGTCAAGGAAGAACTTGATCACCTTGTTTTATTTAGAAGCAAGGAATTTCATCCACTCGTCAGTATGTATGCAATACTTATCCGCCAGTGCCTCCAGATCTTTCACAGAGAAGTTAATGAAGCGGACTTCATCAAATACTCTGATTAGTTCCCTCGGCACTGAGCTTCCGCTGTCTGACCAAACCTTTCCCATAATCACTGCCTCGCCCGTTTTTGGATCTACGTACAAGTACCACATGTCACCAAGAATATCCTGAGATAACTTGCTCAGGGGAATCTTAGTTTCACATAGCACTGGCTTATATTCCAATTTCTTTAAGTACTTCTTAGTCACAGGATGTTTAGCTTTCTTATCCTTGACTCTTTTGGGCATTTGAGGCTTGAACACTTTGAACTTCCCAGATCTTGCTTCCCGCTACAGAACCTGCCACAAACCCATCGCCACTGCGTGATTAGAATGACCCAGCAGCTCTTGGTTTGCTAGGTTCACAAGGTCGTATTTGGGTAAGTAGTTGAACGCTTTACTGGTTGGTTTCAAGTATTGAACCCCCCCAGATCTTTTGATTGCGAACAACCGCTTATCCTCCTCGAACCTTACAGCCAAGATCATCCCTGTTGCCCCTGGTTTGTCTATGATAGACGTCTTCTGCCAAACAGGAGCTGGACCCTTAGATAAAGTAGAAGGCATATCTTTTTCTTTTGGTGCCTCCAGATCCACAAGTGTAGGGTCAACTGGGGAGGCTTCAGTCGAGGCTTCAACATTACTAGCATGCTCGACTGAACCTGTGTTGAGCTGAGCTTCGAAGGATGGAACTTCAAAGATCTCTCCATCTTCTAACTCATACTCTTCTTCCCCGCCGCCCTTGGGAACTTCTATCACTACATCCTCATCATCTTCATCCCAATCATCACCAGAGTCGATCTCTCCGTCTTCTAGGTTGTAGAGAGCATTAAATTGTGCTTCCTTGGAATAATCAGGCTCTAAGTATAAGATCTCATCATCAGATAGATCCTTAAGCACATCAACCGCTGACTTTCCTTTGTCACCACCACCACCAGAAGTATTTCCACCCTCTTGATGAGTAGACTCCCCCTCAGCCATTGGAATAGCAGAAATGGGCACGATTGCCAAAGCTTGGTGTTCACTCCCACTAGGACCGACTTCAGGATCCTTGTCTTTGTCGTCATCCTTTGTCAAATTGTAACATTTATGATTTTTAGTATCCGTATTTTCAGTTCAATGTAATGCATTTCAAACTCAATTCTAGTGCACTGTTTTATTCCTTTTCGTACCATCAATTTAATACTATATTTCAATGCAAATCCGCAAATTTTACTCGGTTTCATCCTATTAAAATAATACATAAGTATCTAATTATACAAATATGGCAAAAGACTAAAGTTACAAGGTTTGATGTTGAAAAGTAGCAAGAAACCCTAATAGGCACGGTCGCGCCTCTTTCTGCCACGGTCGAGCCGAGTGCTTTGGCACGGTCGCGCGACTTGCTTTGGAATGATCACGCCTGGTGCCTTAGCACGGTCGCGCCTAGTATCAGTTGAAACGTAAATACAGTTTTAATCACCCGATCGTTGAGTTCCGTAACTGATTTACATTTGATTACCATTAACGAAAGCAATGACATTTCCAATTACAACAAACGTCTCAGATTAATCCAATCAATCTCAAAAATCGCTTAGACATTTCAAGAAAACATGAATTCTCTCTTTCGATCGGAATTATCGCAACCAAGCAGCAGATTCACGCAACTCAATCCTCACTAAAGCTACTGGACTATCTGGTTTAGCCGGGATTGCAGCAGAGAACGCCAGAAGCCATCCGCATCGCCGCCGAGACCCTTCCCTATCGTTCTCTATCAATTCGCTACTCTTCCGGGTAATTGAAACTCTGTCCTCAATCTATTCAGTCTCTAGATCAAAAGCCCCATGTTAATTTGGGCTTCCATTATAGAAACCCTCCCGAAACCGAATCTATATTTTATTCAAAATAGTTTAATCGAATTCAATACTAAACATGATTTAAATACAATTAATCTATATAACAAGAACCACAATAACACTATAAATAAAAGCCCTATGATTTCAAACACTAACAATGTAAGAATCGGTCCATTCGTGTCTGTTTTGGAAGAGACACGGTCGCGCTAATCATCTAGCGCGGTCGTGCCTCATGAGACGCGGTCGTGCCGACTATCAGCGCGGTCGTGTTCTCCTGTCCAGACCCAATCATGCCCTTTTGCTAATCTCAGTCGTGTCTTAGAATCATAGACACGATCGTGCCTAGCCAAGGAACGGTCGTGCCTAAAGATTTAGTTAGTTAAGCCTCTGTTTGATCAACACGGTCGCGTCCTGACTAGCATGGTCGCGCCCGTGGTTTGAGCACGATCGTACCCTTCCCAGGCACGGTCGTGTGTGAGTTAAAGTTTTGGCAGAATTATAATTTTATATATTTTTCAAACAATAAATATTTCAGATTAAATTACAAAATAAAAATAGTTGATTTTTATAAAAATGCATTTAATTCCATTTAAAAAGATCAAATATTTAATCTTGGAATAAATAGAAAAATTATTTAAAGTTTATAAAAAAATTAAATTTACAATTATTGCTAGACCTTTCATTTAAAAAGTATTTAAATGGTTAAGTTACATTTTATAAATAAATAAATAAAATAATGATTATCTATTTAATTTATGTTTAAACAAAGACATTTATTTATTTACACTTAATTTCATTTAACACTTATAATATTTTCATAAACAATAATTATTTACATTACTTATTTAATTATTCAAACTCAAACCTTAATCAAAATGTTCTGAAAATATTCTTTCAAACCTTATATATTTTTATTCAATACCTCCAATTACAAATCAATGACTTTTTATACAAGTCCAAATGCAACTTCAGATTTAAACTTTGGTGCACATTATTAATACCATATACATTACACTTTAGGTTAACTTGTGCATTTGAAGGATCTTTATTCTATCTAGTATCTTTGTTAGCTAAGCCTTCAAACCAAGTGAGTATTTCATAGCCCCTTTTACTCTTTTACACTTTTGGGGTGAAACATGAACCATATACAAGTTACATGTTTACATTTACACAAACAACACAAGTACAAATCCTATTTACATTCATGTGTACAAATTTGAGCTTTATGCCCGAGTGCTATGTGTGCTAACTTTTGTATGCTATTATGTGCAATCATTAACTATTCAAGCCGACGGTTTTCAATGATAGATCTATTGAGTCTGACAAACCCACCCAGATTGGGGTGATTGATACCGACAACACAATTTTGCATGCTAGTTACAAAGGTTTGATTGTACTTGGTTACACAATAGCTGCTCCCCATAAATGCCTTATTTATCATGTTATGTAAGGATTTGTTTTACAACAATATGCTATCTATATATAAACCTGTGTTATACTCACCAACTTTTTAGTTGACTTTATTTTATTCATGTTTCAGGTTCTAATGTGTGAGATTGATCAAGATGTGCTACACATAGGCTTGGACTTAGTTAATTTCAATAAAAGAACTCTATGTATTTCAATTTTGTTCTATCGTGGATTTGGTTGTGTTTGGACTACTTGTTATGAAATTTGATGTTTAATATATTCAATCTAGTAAACCATGTGCTTATGAACAGTCTACATGTCCCGCCCCGATGATTCCGCCATCGGTCGGGGTGTGACACAAATCCACAGGATGACAAGCCTCATCACCAGTAGTCTTTTCTTTCTCCTTCTCCATATCTTTCTCCCCCTGAGCATCAAGCTTCTTGGTCAGATCATCAATTAGTTTGACCATCAGCTCATGCTCCTTCTTCTGCATATCAAACCTCAGCTCGAGAGACGACCTGTGCCCCAGAATCATGTTGTTTGTCTTGATTAGAAGCTCATTCTGGGCCATTATGTTCTTAAGTCTCTCGTCTGTCCCCGTTCTCTGGCTTCGTAGAATTCTAACTTCGTCCACCAACGAATTAATATGTGCATGTTGAGCATCAGATTCATTCTTTGACTTCTGAATAGTTTCCAACAGACCAGCAACTTGGGTTTCCAGAATTACTATCCTTTCTTCATTAGGATTAGGATGTCTGGAGGTAGATGCTTCAGCATTGTGAATTGGGGAGGAGAAGATAGTATCGAAGTCAAACCCTTGAGTAAATTCTCCGTAGTTGAAGGGTTGACTTGTCGGTTCAATGGTGGTTGTTGGGATTAAGGATGTGATGACGGGTGTAGGTGTTATGGAAGGAGTGATGGTGACTGACTCCGTGAGAATTGGAGTAATCACCACCACCTGGACAGATGTGACAGGGAGGGTCACTATCACAGGAACCTCCTCTGTGATTGAAGTGACTGCCACCTCAAGTTGTACGTGTGGCCTACTCCTCTGTCTCTGGTATAATTGCTGTGAAGGTGGGGTAGAGGCTGAATCAGTACTTGCAGCTGGAACTTGTACTTGCTGCAGAGTAGTAACCTCCACCTCACTGGGAATAGCAAGTTGCTGCCTATCTCCTCTGTTCTTGTTAACACTTTCACGCCTCTGTCTCTGTATAGCAGCGTCAGAGTCAGAATCTGGCTCATATTCGCTGCTTGAAGCTTGTCGCTTTCTCTTTGAGGACGACTCAGGTAGGGTTACCTTCGTCGTCTCCTCGGGTGAACCTGTGATGGTGCATCATCGGAATCAGAAGAATCAGACTCTGTCTCTTCCGAGTCGGATCCCTCAGCACCATCATGACCTTCTTCGTCTCCATTTTCCGACGATCCATCTACACTTTCAACTTCCTCCTCTTGTTGTTGTTGTTCATCTAAATGTTCACTCAACTCTGGCTCTGAATCGTGGCTATACCATCTCTAGTCAGCCGGTGCCACATATGCTTCGTTTATTAGGTGGCCAAAAAGTGTTGTATGCTCAGGGGGAGGTTATACACTGGCTGGCTTTAAAAACTATGCAAACAATCTTTTGTCCATCCTTTTAACTTGCAATCTCTCCCAGTTGCAGGTAGGTTTGGCAACACATCGTCAATCAGAAGTTGTACAAACCTTGGGTATAATAAGAACCTGAACCTCTTAGCCGTGTTAATCTGATCATTGATGGCTTTGAATATATATCGTGAGAAGTTGTAGTCCTTATTGAGAGATAAGCCAACCATGGCAGCAGCAAGGTCATGACCCATTGCATCCTTTCCAGCTTTTCTTGAGGAGATGCACATGATCATGATGTGGGCAAAATATCCCCATTGATCAAGCACCCAGATTTTCTTGTAAGAAGCGTAGTCTCTCGCACCGACATACCCCATTCGTTGCCTCCAACAACCATCCAAAAAGTAGTCAGGATAGGCTGTCGGGTCGTTGGAAAGATCTCTGAATTGCAAGACCCATCTAATAGTGTCGTCAGAAAAGGCGATATCATGACCCGCAACGGTAGCCCTTATAACATTGGGGGTTACCGTGCAATCATGCTCCGCGGTCTCCCAAAATAGCTCAAGATAAGGTCTTGAAACTATAGGGTCAGTTGAAATAGCATAGCTGATTCTTGAACGGTTCAAGAAATCAACTATCTCTTGGTACTACAGAGCTGCACCCTTCCATTCAGGTTGAGTATGAGCTAGAAGATTGAACCCATTCGTAAACGCACGAGCCATAATCTGCAAAAACACACAGAAAACATAATCAGAACAACAAGTTTCATTGGAATTGAATAAACATGACTCAGTATAGCAGTTACTCTTTGAACTGAATTTCCAGACTTAGAAATTTTTCCCAAGTGATGGTCGTGCGTACTTAGCAAGTACGTAGGAATTTCCTCTTACGTACTTAACAAGTACGCATGAATTGCATCTTGCGTACTTGTTAAGTGCGCAGGAAATGCACTTGTTCAAAATTCCAGAAATCTAAGAAATCAACAGATGTTCAAGAATTGGGTAGATTAGGTCACCACAAGGTCGGAATCAGTGATTACGACCCATGGAACCAACATCAACACCAAATCACTGCTACATTGGTCCAATTTTGAACTAAAAGACGACCAATCGAACTGACGGTCAAATCCAAGCCCAAGGTCAAAAACAAAGGATTAAACGGACGATTAAGGTCTGATTAAGAGTCGACTAATGATTCTAAGCCAGTTTTAGTTATCATGAATTAACAAAACAACCAATAATTTGTCTAAAATCACGGATTAAACCCTAATTTTTTTAAGTTCTGAATCGGTCCATAATCGCGATTTTGTGGATGGATTGAGTCTAGATTCTCACCAATGGATTGTAGTACAAAGATGATACTATTAACGGGATGAAAAATCAGTTAGGAACACTCGGATTTTTGAGGAAAATATGCGGAGGGAATTGAACAGGCATTTGAGTTTGAATGTGATAAAAAACTGAAAAATTTTCTAACTCCTTTATATATACCTAACACATAATGGTCTTGCGTACTTGCTAAGTGCGCAAGTTTTAACTCCTGCGTACTTACAAGTGCGCAAGACTTAACTCTTGCGTACTTGTTAAGTACGCAGGGCTTACTTCATGCGCACTTGTCAAGTACGTAGAAACCCTTAAGTGCGTAAACTTTCAACTCAAATTATGAAGGTTTTTCAAGTCAAATAACGAACAAGATAAAAATATTCAATCAGGAGGATTAAAATACAATTCAGGACGGTTAAACACAAATATTTTTGGTTTTTCTGATTAAGATTGAACTGTTCATAAACTTAAAATCTTTTTGATCTTTTCTAGATAGAAATATACATGTATTTACACAAACTATTTTTTTTATATCAAAGACACGAGCAGAGGATCATATCAGACTAACTTATAGCAAAAACGATACAATATAAACATCAAAGAATATGGGATCATGTCATGGATTACTATTTATTCATATGTAATAAGCACATAAACAAGTAATTCAAGTTGACAATATTATAAGATTTGAAACTTTAAGCATCTTTGTATCATGTTCTTGTGTGTTAAGGTATTGATTATAAGATATACAACGTGTACCCCACTGATATGCTACAGTAATGTAAGTTGCACTGTCTCAAGGCATCTAAGATTTTCCTAATTATTTTCTAAATTTTCAGAATGAAGCTACATCAATTAGCACAGGAAAAATCAAGCAGAATCCATAAGGATTATCAGGAATCATATGATTCAGAATCGAGTGATTCATTTGTCTTGGTTTCATTTGATTTCTTCATTGAATATCAGTACGATGATTCAGGATAATGAATATGGTGTTTGAATAAGGTAAGGGAATCCAACTTTTATCTGGATTTGATTTCAATGAATTAGGAATGATTCAAGGGTGAATACATGCTCAACGGTTGATGTAGAGACATGTCTTTATTCAAACTCTCCTTGCATACTTGTGAGTATGGGCAGTGAGATGAACCGCATTAAATGTGCTAACAACATAACTCGAAACTGACCTCAAAAGAAAATTATTGCCAAAATCTAACATCCTTATCTGATAATGATCGTTTCAATTCTTTTACGCACACACACTAGCAAACATGGGTTCAAATCACAGTTGTAATTTAGATTTAGTTTCCACACTACTAGTGATTCAAAGACGCTTACAGCCTGTTGACAATTCAAGTTACTTGTAAATAGGCAGATTAAAAACATAATAATTTAAACAATTAAGTAAGCATGATGCAATCATTTCCCAAATGAGCAGTCTATGGCGTTTAGATCATTTCTGATGTACTATCATTTCTTCTTTTCTCAAGTTAACTTTGAAATTTTCTCCGTTTTCTATTTTGTAAAATGTTTTTGAAAGTTAAAAGAACTATACAGAAAACTTAAAAGAAACTAAAATTTAACTTTCATGAATTGAATTGATTTAAGAAAAACAAGTTTTCACTCAGGATTGAACATTCCTATCAAGTTGACAAGATGCTCAAAACGGGATCGATCAAATGCCTTTGTGAAAAGGTCAGCAAGATTGTCATCCGTGTGAATTTTAACAAGTTCAGTTAAATTCTTTTCAGCACAATCACGGATGAAATGATGGTGAATTTCTATATGTTTAGTTTTGGAATGTTTCATCGGGTTATTTGTGATGGACATTGTGGCATTGTTGTCAATGAACAGAGGAGTTCCAGTAAAGTTCAAGCCGTAGTCTCTCAATTGCTGCTGTATCCACAATATTTGAGAATAACCACTCGCCACAGCAATGTATTCTGCTTCACAAGTTGAGACAGAAACTGTTGACTGCTTCTTATACTGCCTGGAAACCAGTCTGTCTCCTAAGAATTGACATTCACCAGAAGTTGACTTTCTGTCATGGTTACAACCGCCATAGTCTGAATCAGTGTAGGCTTTGAAGTCGAATGACTGCTGCTTAGAGTACCAAATACCCAATCGAGGTTTCCCTTTCAAGTATCTGAAAATTCTCTTCACGGCTATCATATGTGACTCCTTCGGTTGTGACTGAAACCTTGAGCACAAGCACACAGCAAACATTATATCATGTCTTGAAGCTGTGAGATACATAAGTGATCCGATCATCCCACGGTATAATATGCAATCCACACCCTTTCCATCTTTGTCAGGATGCAGACCATGATTGACTGAGATAGGTGTGCCATAAGTACTGCTATCATTCATCTTGTATTTTGACAAGATATCCTGCACATACTTAGTTTGATGTAGATAAATGCCATCCTCTCTTTGACTGACATGCAGACCCAGGAAGAACAACAATTCACCCATGTTACTCATTTCAAACTTGGACTTCATCACCTGCTCGAATTCCCTACACATCCCTTCATTTGTAGATCCAAAAAAAATGTCGTCGACATCTACTTGTACAAGAAGAATGTCACCTCTTGCTTTCCTAATGAAGAGGGTCGAGTCAATCTGTCCACGGTCGAAACCATTTGACAGGAGATGTTTAGATAATGTCTCATACCATGCCCGCGGTGCTTGATGAAGACCATAAAGTGCTTTGTCGAGCTTATACACTTTATTGATATTATGCGGATCTTCAAAGCCGGGAGGTTGAGTGACATAGACCTCTTCATGTACTTTTCTATATAGGAAAGCACTCTTCACATCAAGTTGATAGACCTTAAAGCCGACATATGTGGCATAAGCCAAGAACAATCGAATGGCCTCAATTCTAGCAACTGGGGCATATACTTTCGTGTAATCCATGCCCTCTTGTTGATAAAAACTCTGAACAACCAATCTTGCTTTGTTCTTCACAACTACATGACGATCATCCGTCTTGCATTTGAACACCCATCTGGTTCCAATTGGTTGAAAGCCTTTTGGCAAGTCAACCAAATCCCACACGTGCAACTTTTGGAATTGAGACAATTCATCTTGCATCGCCTCAATCCAGCAGTTGTCCGCGAGAGCCTCCTTCACATTCTTCGGCTCTAACTGGGACACGAATGCATCATGTAGACATGTTTCCATGACATCTCCGAGTAAAGACTAGTGTTCTCTGTAATGGTTCGATGATGAGTCTGAACACCGGCATGAGGATCACCAATAATGTTGTCTATTGGATGATTCTTATGCACTCTCGTCTCTAGTACATTCGGTTCCTGAATTTATGAATCGAGATTCGTGCTTAACTCCCCCATTTCCTGTGTTCCAGAAGAAGAAGAAGATTTAATGTTAATTGGATCAGCTGGAGCTTCATTTCCTATAGTTGTGTTAGGATTAGCTTGAGTGTCATCTCCATCAACATGAACATCTTCACTGTTATCACTGTCATGATTTCCAGATGCAGATGCAGCATTGGAATCAGGAGTTACAATCGGTACCGTAGCACAAGTAGAGAAACTGGTGTCATCGTCGCCACCCAATATTTCATAAACATTTGCGGCGTCAACTGCAGATAGATCAGGAAGATTGAATGACTTGAATAGCGCATCATAATCAAAACCCCAAGCTGGACCTGTTGGTTCTGGTGGAATGTTGTGTTTATTGCAATCCACTTCAAACCATTCCTCGAAAGTACGAGTTCCTATATTGTACACTCTCTTGCAAGGCGAGTTGGCAACGTATCCTAAGAAGATGCCTTCCACCGCTTTTGCATGAAACTTAGACTGACGGTCTTTGTATTGTAGCAATAAGTAACAAGGACTACCAAAAGGAACTAGGTAATCAAGATTGAGAAGTCGATTGTTGATCAACTCGTAACAAGTCTTGTTGTGCCTCTTCACAACCAGAACTCTGTTTAAGACGTGACAAGCTGTATTGACGGTTTCTGCCCAGAAAGTGACAGGAAGCTTTGCATCTGACAGCATAGTCCTTGCAGTCTCAATCAATGTTCTGTTCTTCCGTTCTGAAACTCCATTCTGCTGAGGTGTGTACGAGGCGCTGAATTCGTGACGGATCCCCTTCTTGAGACAGAAAATTCCATCAAATTATTCTTGAACTCAGTTCCGTTGTCACTCCTTATTCTTCTAACCTTCAACTTGCAAAGAGATTCCAAGCTCAGGATAAGGTATTGAAGAATATCAGTAGTCTCGTCCTTTGTACCTACAAAAAATGCACCCAAGAAAAACATGAGAAATCATAAGTTACAACCAGACAGAACGACTTACCTCCAATACTCCTGACACTTATGGGGCCAAACAGATCCATGTGTAATAGCTCCAAAGGGGTATCAATGGAGTTTTGGAGCTTGGGCTTGTGAGACTTCCGTTGCTGTTTGTCCTTTTTACACGGCATACAGTCATCTGCAACAGTAAATCTCAGCTTAGGAACCCCTGTTACCAAACCGTTTCGAACAAGATGGTTCATTTTACGATAAGAAATATGTCCACGTTTCCTATTCCACAAGATAGATTCAAGCTTTGTCGCTTTGGTAAGCAAACAAGTAGCAACTGATGAGGTGGTTGTTGCCACGCTCATATCAATCTGATAGGTGTCGTTTGTCCTTAGCGCTCTCATCAGAATCCAGTCTTCAGGAACTTCAAAACCAGGCTTGAGAATCAAGCATTCATTCTTATCAAACATCATCGAGTACTCCTTGTCGCACATTTGGGAGACACTCAGCAGGTTATGCTTCAGCTGCTTGCAAAAGTTGACATTGTCAAAACTGACACAACCATTTGATACCACGCCTTGACACGTGATACTGCCACCTTTCTCTCCAGCAAAGGCCACATAGCCGCCTCAGAATGGTTTCATGTCTTGAAGCAAGGCCATGTTTCCTGTCATGTGCTAGGAGCATCCACTATCTACATACCAGCAGTTAGAGATAATACCCTTCGGACGTCCTGCACGAGTCACAAAAAGAATTAGTTAGCTTTGTAGACCCAAGCCATAGTGGTCTTGGGTCGTCCATCCTTTTAAAAATAAACTACCTCTTTTAACTCACAGTCGTGATGACTGTTCAAAATGAATGAATCTTTAAAAGAATTCGGACTAGGAGATTGAGAATTTTTAGATTTGGCAATCCAGGACATGTAACATTTCTGATTTTCATTATTTATATTTCAGTTCAATGTGATACATTTCAAACCAAATTCTAGTACACTGACTTGTTCTATTCGTACCAACAATTAAATACTATGTTTCAATGCAAATCCACAAATTTTACACGAGTATATCCTATTAAACTCCACATAAATTCATATTTATACAAGTTTGTCAATACCGAAAATTTCAAGGACAGATTTTATAAATAAATAACCAGAAACCCTAATAGGCACGGTCGCGCCTCGTTCTGGCACGGTCGCGCCAAGTGCCTTACCACGGTCGCGCGCCTTGCTTTGGAACGGTCGCGCCCGGTGCCTTGGCACGGTCGCGCCTCTCATCAGTTGAAATGTAAAAATTATCTTTAATTCTAAACTTTCTCAATTCCATAACGGTTATACACGTTTATCTGTTAATAATCATCATTAGACGATTAAGCATCGACATTACACCTGAATTAAAACCAATTACAGATTTCTAAGCCAAACCGTCGACCTCTTCATTCTTGTTCACCAAATCCACCATTCGGATCTCAATTCTCCCAAGCAAACGCATTATCATCCTCTCTAAAAACTTCTGAACGCACAGAAACAGCCGGAGTTGCAGCAGAAGATGCCGGAGATAAAACCGTCGTCGCCGGAACAAGTCCCTACCGTACTCCATTGATTCATCATGCTTCCGGGTAATTGAAACCTTCCACACTTTCGTTTTAGCCTATAGATCAAAAGCCCTAACCTAATTTGGGCTTACAATATTCAATTTAACACGGTCCCGAATCGAGAGTTCATTCTAAAATGGTTTAATCGAACCCGCTTTGAACACGTTTTAAATACAATTAATATATTTCAATAGACTCGTAATAACCCTACAATGGAAAGCCCCATGAATTCCAATATTAACAATATAAGAATTAGCCAAATCTTTTCTGTTTTGGAACAGACACGGTAGCGCTAGTATTCTAGCACGATCGTGCTTCATGAGACACGGTCGCGCCAAATACTAGCGCGGTCGTGCCTCACACACTCAGACCCGGTCATGCCCTTGGCTAGACTTGGTCGTGCCTCAAAACCCTAGCCACGGTCGTGCCTGGCCCAAGACACGGTCATGCCTAGTAAACAGCTTAGTTGTGCCTTCTGTTTGGTCAACACGGTCGCGTCCCTGACTAGCACGGTCGCGCCCGTGGTCCTAGCACGATCGTGCCTTGTCCCAGGCACGGTCGTGTGTGAGAAAAATCTTAGCAGAATAATTATTTCCATAATTTAAAAACAATAAGTATTTCAAATTAATTTTTAAATAAAAATAATTGATTTTATAAAATAAATAAATAGAAATTAATTATTTAAAACATACAAAAAAATTAAATTTATAATTATTGTTAAACCCTACATTTAAATATTATTTACACAACTTAATTACATATCTTTATGAAAATAAAGTAAGAAGAGTTTATATTTAATATAAAACAATCAATACATTTTTATAAATAAATGAATAAGTTACAAATTTTATAAATAAATAAATAAGGTAACAATTATTTGTTTAATTTACATTTAAACAAAAATTATTTATTTAGGTTATACTTAATTACCCCTAATACCTACATTATTTTTTTATATAAGCAAGTAAATAAATAATAATTATGTAATTTATTTACTTAGTTATTTCAAACTCAAACCCTAATTTTATACAACACCATTCAAGTACAAACCACTAACACTCACAAGTCTAATTCCTTATACACACACCCAATCCAACCCTAGACTTAGACATAGACTATTATACACACTATTGATTCAATACATATTACACTCTAGGTTAACGTTGTGCATTACGAGGACCTCGTTACTATCTAGTATCTCGTGTTAGCTACGCCTTCAAACCAAGTGAGTATTACATAGCCCCTTTTACTCTTTTACACTTTTTGGGGTGGAACATGAACACTATACAACACTATTACTTACATTTACACAAACTACACAAGTACAAATCCTCTTTACATTCATGTGTGCAAATTTGAGCTTTATGCCTGAGTGCTAGGTGTGTTAACTTTTGTATGCGATTATGTGCAATCATTAACTGTTCAAGCTGACGATACACAATGATAGATCTATTGAGTCTGACAAACCCACCCAGATTGGGGTGATTGTTACCGACAACACAATTTTGCAAGCTAGTTACAAAGGTTTGATTGTACTTGGTTACACAATCGCTGCTCTCCATAAATGCCTTATTTTATCATGTTATGTAAGGATTTGTTTATTTACAATCTATATGCTATCTATATACAAACCTGTGTATGCTCACCAACTTTTTAGTTGACTTTATTTTATTCATGTTTCAGGTACTAATGTGTGATTTGATCAAGATTTGCTTGATATAGGCTTTAGGACTTAGTTAATTTGAATAAAGGATTTTATGTATTTCAATTATGTTCTTTCTTGGATTTGGTTGTGTTTGGATAATTTGAAATGAAATTGATGTTTAATATATTACAATTTAGTCAACCTTGTGCTCATGAACAGTCTACATGTCCCGCCCCGATGATTCCGCCGTCAGTTGGGGTGTGACAGATTGGTATCAGAGCCTTGGTTATAGGGAACTAGGTTATTAGACACCCTTGACCTAGACTATAACTTTAGGACACCCACTTATGCCATGCTTCATGTTTATGTGATTATGTGCTACATGTTATGTGCTACATGTTATGTGTTACATGCTATGTGTTACATGCTTACTATGATTAGTTATTATTTCGTTTTTTTTATACCTTACTTATTAAAAAAATTCATGAGTTATTAGACTATACTTAAATAATAAATTAAATAAACAATATCACTACCTATACCCTAAAACCTCATAATATTCTTATCTACTTCTCTATCATCATCTTCTTAGCATGTGGAAACTTCATGGACTTAAAACTATAAAAAAATCTTTTTATACCCTCGTTAAGGATTTTAAACTTTGTTAATTACTTGAGGACACGTGCAATCTGGAAGGGTGACACCTGTATTCTGGGTTTTCTGTTTAGGAAAGCATTTCACATAAATCCCAATCTACCGAGGGACCCGTATGCTTTCCTGGGAATTCCCAGGATGAGTGTTTACTTATAGGCTAAAGCATGTCTCCTTGAAAATTATATGAGTTTAATTAACCTTAATGTGTCAAAGTATTCAAGTGATTATATCGCTATTTGAGTACAATCCCAACTATGAATTACTATTTTATTTGTTATCTTATTCTTTTAAACCCAAACAACATTCATAAGTTCTTACATCTTTTCTTGTCTTGTGAAAATCTGTAGAATGCCTCCCCATCGTGCTCCCGCGGCCAACACCAACACCGACATCACTACTATCCTTGCACAACTCGTAAATCAACTCACTCAAGCTAATGGTGCCACCAATGGTAACCATGGGGCTAATGGTGGAAATGGTGGTGCCAACCCATCTCAATGCACCTTCAAGCATTTCAACTCATGTAATCCCCTCAAGTTTTATGGTACCGAAGGAGCTACGAGACTTCTTCAATGGTTCGAAAGTATTGAGAATACCTTTCTCAATAGTGACTGTCCCGACAACCTTCGTGTTCAACATGCCACAAGTGTCTTACAAAAACGGGCACTCACGTGGTGGAATAGGGAAAAGAGGAATAGGGGTGTGGATGTAGCAATGGCCTTACCTTGGGATGAGGTTAAAAGGCTAATGACTGAGGAATTCTGTCCTAGAAATGAGGTAGAGAAACTTGAAGCCGAATTTTGGGATCTTGCCCAAGATAGTGGTGAAAACTTGGCATATACAACTCGGTTCCATGAGTTGAGTCTCCTCGTGCCCCACATGGTCACACATTTATCCCGCTGCATTGAAAAATATATTGGTGGATTACCTAGGCAAATTCAACATACTTTCCTAGGGAGAAATCCCGCAACACTTGAAGATGCTATCCGTTTATCCGCTACCTTAACCGATAACCATGTGAAGGCGGGGACTCTTACTAAAAAGGGCACAAAGAAAGTTTCCGACACCACAACTCCTTCCACCCACAACAAAGAAGCCACAACTGAACCCTCCAGACATAATAAGAAAAGAAAGGCTAGAAACTATGCTATGGTCACTCCTGCTATGCCTGTTAACCAAGTTGCTCCTATGGTTCAAGCACCAGCCAAAAAGCCATATGTTGGGATCTACCCACTCTGTGCCACATGCAACTATCATCATCCTCAAAACATCCCATGTCGCCTTTGCACTTACTATGGGAAATATGGCCATACGGTCAATGTGTGTAGGGCTAAAGCTCTTGCGGGCCAGGTCAACCCACCAAACCGAACCAACTCGCAAGTGGCTAATCAAGGTGTTCCTGCTATTGCAAATAGGCGTGCTTGTTATGAATGTGGTAACCCAAATCATTTCCGTGATCAATGCCCAAGGTTAGCTAATGCTAGACAAGGCGGAGCTCGTGGGCGTGCTTTCAACATAAACGCCAATGAGGCTCAAGCCAACAATGATGTGGTCAACGGTACATTCCTTGTCAATAGTCAATATGCCTCCATTTTATTTGATACCGGTGCCGATAAAAGTTTTGTGTCACTTAACTTTGAACCCTTACTTGCAAAGACATAATCCCAATTAGAGAAAACCTTCACTGTGGAAATAGCAAATGGTGATTCACTTACAATTGAGTCTATTATCTATGACTGTTCTCTAGAACTTAATGAACATACATTTCCAATCAACCTTGTACCAATGCCACTAGGAAGTTTTGATATAATCATAGGCCTGGATTGGCTATCAAATCATCATGCCGAAGTCATCTGTTTCGAGAAGTGCATCCGAATACCTCTACCGTCGGGAGAAACGTTAAGAGTCTTTGGTGAAAATCCTTGCAAAGGACTTAAGTTAATGTCATGCACTACCGCCCAAAAGTACCTACGAAAAAAGTATGTGGCCTTCTTAGCTCATATTGTTCAAAAATATGTCAAAAAGAAGAGTATACAAGACATTCCCATCATTCGGGATTTTCCGGAAGTCTTTCCCGAAGATCTATCCGGTCTTCCACCCGTTCGACAAGTAGAATTTCGCATTGATCTTGTGCCCGGAGCTAACCCTGTGGCTAGAGCTCCGTACCGTCTTGCACCTTCTGAAATGCAAGAACTTGTAAGTCAACTCCAAGAGCTCTCCGACAAAGGCTTCATTCGTCCAAGTCATTCACCGTGGGGTGCACCCGTCTTATTCGTCAAAAAGAAGGATGGATCATTCCGCATGTGTATTGACTACCGCGAACTCAACAAGCTTACCATCAAAAACCGTTACCCTTTGCCTAGAATTGATGACCTCTTTGATCAACTTCAAGGTTCGACCTGCTTCTCAAAGATTGATCATCGATCTGGTTATCACCAACTCCGTGTACAAGAGGAAGATATTCCAAAGACTGCTTTTCGAACAACGTATGGTCACTACGAGTTCATGGTTATTCCTTTTGGACTAACCAATGCACCCGCGGTCTTCATGGACCTCATGAATCGTGTGTGCAAACCATACCTTGAAAAATTTGTGATCGTCTTCATTGACGATATCTTAATCTACTCCAAATGTGAATTTTGGCTAAAGGAAGTTCAATTTCTTGGTCATGAGCAACACCTTAGATTGGTTTTGGACCTCTTACGGAAGGAACAACTATATGCCAAATTCTCCAAATGTGAATTTTGGCTAAAGGAAGTTCAATTTCTTGGTCATGTCGTTAACAATAAGGGAATTCATGTTGACCCTGCTAAGATCGAAGAGGTTAAAAATTGGAATGCCCCGAAGACCCCCACCGAAGTTCGTTCATTTTTTGGTCTTGCGGGATATTATCGTCGATTCATTTCAAATTTCTCTAAGATTGTTGTTCCTCTCACCGCTTTAACCCACAAGGGTAAAACTTATGAATGGGGACCAAACCAAGAAGAAGCTTTCCAAACTCTCAAGCAAAAGTTGTGCAATGCCCCTATTTTGACTCTCCTTGATGGGAATGATGATCTAGTTGTCTACTGTGATGCTTCCAACCAAGGCCTCGGTTGCGTACTCATGCAACGAGGCAAAGTAATCGCTTATGCATCGAGGCAACTTAAGATTCATGAGAAGAATTATACAACGCACGATCTCGAATTGGGTGCGGTTGTATTTGCACTGAAGATTTGGAGACATTACCTCTATGGCACGAAATGCGTGGTGTTCACCGACCACAAAAGTCTCCAACACATCTTCAACCAAAAGGAACTAAATATGAGACAACGACGTTGGGTTGAACTCCTTAACGACTATAACTGCGAGATCGCTACCATCCCGGCAAAGCGAATGTTGTAGCCGACGCTTTGAGTCGAAAGGACCATGTCATGCTTCAATGTGTTCGAATTCAAACCGACATTCAACACCGCATCTTAGAAGCTCAACACGTCTCAGTCACCGAGGGTAACATGTATGAGGAAATGTCGTGTGGTGTTGAACTTCAACTTGAATCAAAACCCAATGGCTTACTTTATTACTTGAACCGTATTTGGGTTCCCGATCGCGATGATCTCCGTACATTTCTTATGAACGAGGCTCACAAGACTCGTTATTCTATTCATCCTGGTGCGGATAAAATGTACCAAGATCTTCGCCAACAATATTGGTGGCCCGGTATGAAAAAGGACATTGATCTCTATGTTGCCAAATGTCTAACGTGCTCCAAAGTCAAAGCCGAACACCAACGTCCTTCCGGATTAATTGAACAACCGGAAATTCCCGTGTGGAATTGGGAGAACTTAGCTATGGATTTCATTACCAAACTCCCTCGCACCTCAAGTGGTTATGATAGCATTTGGGTGATCATTGATCGTCTCACCAAATCTGCTCATTTCTTGCCTATCCGTGAAGACTATCGGGTTGAGAAACTAGCCCGAATTTACATTGATGAAATTGTGAGTCATCACGGTGTTCCCTTAAACATAATTTCCGATAGAGATGCTCGGTTCACTTCTCACTTTTGGCAATCTCTCCAAACTGCTCTTGGTACACGATTGGATTTGAGCACGGCCTACCATCCTCAAACTGATGATTAGACCGAGCGAACAATCCAAACTCTTGAAGATATGCTTGAGCTTGTGTAATTGATTTTGGTGGCAATTGGGATTCACATCTATCCCTAATCGAGTTCTCTTACAATAATAACTACCACACGCGTATCAACATGGCTCCATTTGAAGCTCTCTATGGTCGCAAGTGTCG
The DNA here is from genome assembly GCA_023525975.1 of Smallanthus sonchifolius. NCBI lineage: Eukaryota > Viridiplantae > Streptophyta > Magnoliopsida > Asterales > Asteraceae > Smallanthus > Smallanthus sonchifolius. Next base: position 29,161,456 of record CM042043.1, read on the forward strand.
TTCTCCTATCTGTTGGAACGAGATTGGTGAAGCACAAATCACTGGTCCACAGCTAATTCAAGAAACATCCGACAAGATTATTCAAATCCGTGACAACATACGAGTAGCGAGAAGTCGGCAAAAGAGTTATGCCGATAAACGATGAAAACCCTTAGAATTCCAAGTCGGTGACCTTGTACTTCTAAAGGTGTCCCCGTGGAAGGGTGTGATCCGTTTTGGAAAGAAAGGCAAATTATCACCTCGCTATGTGGGTCCATTTAAGATCCTTGAAAGGATTGGGAAAGTGGCTTACAAACTCGAGTTACCTCCATCGCTCGGTAACGTGCATCCTACATTTTATGTGTCTAACGTGAAGAAATGCCTTGCTGATGAAAATCTTCACATACCTCTTGACGACGTGCACATTGACGAAACGATACACTTCGTGGAGAGACCAGTGAAAATCATGGATCGTGAAGTCAAACAGCTCAAGCGAAGCCGTATTCCTATTGTCAAAGTTCGTTAGGAATCTAAACGTGGTCCAGAATTCACTTGGGAACGAGAGGACCAAATGAAACTCAAGTACCCCCATCTCTTCATCGATGCCGTCGCTTCCACTAGCTAAATTTCGGGACAAAATTCCCTCAACATGGGGATACTGTAACATTTCAGATTTTCATTATTTATATTTCAGTTCAATGTGATACATTTCAAACCAAATTCTAGTACACTGACTTGTTCTATTCGTACCAACAATTAAATACTATGTTTCAATGCAAATCCATAAATTTTACACGAGTATATCCTATTAAACTCCACTTAAATTCATATTTATACAAGTTTGTCAATACTGAAAATTTCAAGGACTGATTTTATAAATAAATAACCAGAAACCCTAATAGGCACGGTCGCGCCTCGTTCTGGCATGGTCGCGCACCTTGCTTTGGAACGGTCACGCCCGGTGCCTTGGCACGGTCGCGCCTCTCATCAGTTGAAATGTAAAAACGATCTTTAATTCTAAACTCGCTCAATTCCGTAACGGTTATACACGTTTATCTGTTAATAATCATCATTAGACGATTAAGCATCGACATTACACCTGAATTAAAACCAATTACAGATTTCTAAGCCAAACCGTCGACCTCTTCATTCTTGTTCACCAAATCCACCATTCGGATCTCAATTCTCCCAAGCAAACGCATTATCATCCTCTCTAAAAACTTCTGAACGCACAGAAACAGCCGGAGTTGCAGCAGAAGATACCGGAGATAAAACCGTCGTCGCCGGAACAAGTCCCTACCGCACTCCATCGATTCATCATGCTTCCGGGTAATTGAAACCTTCCACACTTTCGTTTTAGCCTATAGATCAAAAGCCCTAACCTAATTTGGGCTTACAATATTCAATTTAACACGGTCCCGAATCGAGAGTACATTCTAAAATGGTTTAATCGAACCCGCTTTGAACACGTTTTAAATACAATTAATATATTTCAATAGACTCGTAATAACCCTACAATGGAAAGCCCCATGAATTCCAATATTAACAATATAAGAATTAGCCAAATCTTTTCTGTTTTGGAACAGACACGGTAGCGCTAGTATTCTAGCGCGATCGTGCTTCATGAGACACGGTCGCGCCAAATACCAACGCGGTCGTGCCTCACACACTCAGACCCGGTCATGCCCTTGGCTAGACTTGGTCGTGCCTCAAAACCCTAGACACGGCCGTGCCTGGCCCAAGACACGGTCATGCCTGGCCCAAGACACGATCGTGCCTAGTAAACAGCTTAGTTATGCCTTCTGTTTGGTCAACACGGTCGCGTCCCTGACTAGCACTGTGTAGCACGATCGTGCCTTGTTCCAGGCACGGTCGTGTGTGAGAAAAATCTTAGCAGAATAATTATTTCCATAATTTAAAAACAATAAGTATTTCAAATTAATTTTTAAATAAAAATAATTGATTTTATAAAATAAATAAATAGAAATTAATTATTTAAAACTTACAAAAAAATTAAATTTATAATTATTGTTAAACCCTACATTTAAATATTATTTACACAACTTAATTACATATCTTTATGAAAATAAAGTAAGAAAATTTTATAGTTAATATAAAACAATCAATACATTTTTATAACTAAATAAATAAGTTACACATTTTATAAATAAATAAATAAGGTAACAATTATTTATTTAATTTACATTTAAACAAAAATTATTTATTTAGGTTATACTTAATTACCCCTAATAGCTACATTATTTTTTTATATAACCAAGTAAATAAATAATAATTATGTAATTTATTTACTTTGTTATTTCCAACTCAAACCCTAATTTTATACAACACCATTCAAGTACAAACCACTAACACTCACAACTCTAATTCCTTATACACACACCCAATCCAACCCTAGACTTAGACATAGACTATTATACACAATATTGATTCGATACATATTACACTCTAGGTTAACGTTGTGCATTACGAGGACCTCGTTACTATCTAGTATCTCGTGTTAGCTACGCCTTCAAACCAAGTGAGTATTACATAGTCTCTTTTACTCTTTTACACTTTTTGGGGTGGAACATGAACACTATACAACACTATTACTTACATTTACACAAACTACACAAGTACAAATCCTCTTTACATTCATGTGTGCAAATTTGAGCTTTATGCCTGAGTGCTAGGTGTGTTAACTTTTGTATGCGATTATGTGCAATCATTAACTATTCAAGCCGACGGTAAAAAATGATAGATCTATTGAGTCTAACAAACCCACCAAGAGTGGAGTGATTGTTACCGACAACACAATTTTGTAAGCTAGTTACAAAGGTTTGGTTGTACTTGGTTAGACAATAGCTGCTCTCCATAAATGCCTTATTTTATCATGTTATGTAAGGATTTATTTATTTACAATCTATATGCTATCTATATACAAACATGTGTATGCTCACCAACTTTTTAGTTGACTTTATTTTATTCATGTTTCAGGTACTAATGTGTGATTTGATCAAGATTTGCTTCATATAGGCTTTGGGACTTAGTTAATTTGAATAAAGGATTTTATGTATTTCAATTATGTTCTTTCTTGGATTTGGTTGTGTTTGGATGTAAGGCCCCTAAACCGGGTGACCTCACTTGTTGGATTTACTCATAAACATAGTCATAAATACTGAACTTAAATTAAAAACATTCATCATTCAATTACAAATCATTCGTCGTTCAATTACATAACATAACAGCGGAAGTCTTAACACATATATTAAAGTGGGATGTCAGTCTTGTGTCGGGTAACCTTCACGCCTTCGCACGACCCTTTCCTTTGTTACCTGAAATGTATACTAAAAGTCAGCTAACGCTGGTGAGTTCTAGTTTAAAGACAATCATACATAATATTTATCTTATCATGAATATAATGTATATATGTATATTCGTACTTTTAAATATTCTTTACTTTGCTGTTCTCACATAACATTCATTGAGGGTATATACATATGTACATACATTCTTTCTTTGAGAGAACACATATTGGCCATAATCTTAAGGGAGATCAACCCATCATACTTGTCGCGAATGTCACAAAGACATCGCAGTCAGAGCTACCGTCGTAGCCCGTTTCATTACCGTCCGGCTCTAGAAAACCGTCCGTCATATCATTAAATCCGTCCGGCAACCTTTGTCCGTCCGCTCTTTACCGTCGTAGTCCGTCATTTTTGTCCGTCTGCCCTAGGGCATCCGTTTCCCACGTGACCATTATGTATGCAACCGTTCTACATTAGTTAAGGCTTGCTTCGACCGTCCATTAATACCTTTTCATACGTCCTAGCTTGCGAAGGAACGTTTTTGTCTCGGTTACAAAATAGTCACGTGGTCATCCGTCTACCGAAGTAGCCGTTGTCACAGAAGGGTTTATAACGTTTACATTCATTCATAACATGCAATATATATGTAATATAAAGCAAGATTTCATTCTTTTACGTTATGTCCTTCTTTCATTCATTCTTTTTAGTCATACGCTTCATTCTTTATTCATAATTCATTTTCATATATAAGTATTTATATATATATATATATATATATATACGTATGATCACATTGACATATATAACATTTATTCATTTAGTGTATACACTTCAGCCCCAAAACATTTATAAATCATTTGCACATAACATAGAAGGGGGCATATAGAACTCACCTGATGAGTAGTTTCCGAAGTACACTTAGCTGGCTACTGAGCGTCACTAATGTTACTCACGATCTGTGTAATAAAGTCATACTCATAAGGTAGTGCTCCTAGATGGCATTAGATATTACTATACTTTATCTTAGTTGTTTCGATGGGTTTACTTATATCGAAACTTGATAGTTTCGATAGATTGCCTCTGTCAAAACTTGTAGTTTTGATAGGTTGCTTCTGTCGAAACTTGTAGTTTCGATAGGTTGCTTCTGTCGAAACTTGTAGTTTCGATTAGTAACTTAGGTGTAAACTTAGCTTCGGATCGTGGCTCATATCGAAACTATGGTAGTTTCGATAGGTATGCATATATCAAAACTACTGCACATATCGAAACTAAGTAGTTTCGATGGGTCTGCACATTGTCTTCCCCAAAATTGCAGTTTCTTTTGCATGCGAGTCTGATCGAGCCAAAATCTCTATTTTTCTTAGATCAAAACGTTTGGTTTTTATTCTAGATGCTATACCTAAGCTCACTTTCAAGTTTCATCCGCAAAATCGTTATCTTTTTAGCCAAAACCCGAAAACTCCCAAAACGAACAAAAACTCATGTGATCGAATCGTTACCTGGATTGGATTTCTGATTCAGAGGATACGATCACGAGAACAGCAGCAACGTTCTCCTGAATTCCCGAGTTGATCCGTCACTTTCTCTCTCTAGACCCGAGCTCTCCTTTCTCTCTCTAAAAGCTGCGTGAGTTGGGGAAATGAGCAGGGAAGAGGGCTGTCTTGCTTCTTATGTGCATGGGCTTCCCTCGGCCCATTGAAGCCGGGCCCAGGCCCGCTCCCTTTTTGTTTAAATATTCCAACTAAATCACCGGTCTCGTTATATTTATTCGTTTTATTATTTTTGGGATGTTACAAGTCTACCCTCCATAAAGAGGGTTTCGTCCTTGAAACTGTTCATACGTTAAACAATTGAGGGTATAGTCCCCTCATCTCGTCTTCCTTTTCCCATGTAGCTTCTGACCCTTTTCTGTGCTTCCATTGTATCTTGACTAACGGTATCGACTTATTGCGTAGTCGTTTTTCAGCTCGGTCAAGAATGGCTATTGGTTCTTCTACATAATTTAGACTGTTATCCACTTCGATCTCGTCGTAAGGTATGTGAGCTGTGTCGTCAGCTAGGCACTTGCGTAAGTGCGACACGTGAAACGCAGGGTGTATTCCACTAAGCTCAACGGGTAGGTCGAGTGTGTAAGCAACTTGACCCACTCTTGCTAAAATATTGAAAGGTCCGACAAACCTTGGACTTAGTTTGCCACGCTTTCTGAATCGGATGATTCCTTTCCATGGTGATACTTTCAACAGTACCATGTCCCCCACTTGAAACTCTAAATCCTTTCTTCTCTTATCCGCGTATGATTTCTGTCTGTATTTTGCGGCTTTCATTCTAGCGTTGATTTGATCAAATTTTTTAGAAGTTGCTTTGACCACTTCGAGACTTGCAAAATCCTTCTGCCCAATTTCCCCCCAACAAACCGGGGTTCTGCATTTTCTCCCATATAACATTTCAAATGACGGCATGCCAATAGTCGTGTGATAGCTGTTGTTATATGAAAATTCTGCCAATGGTAGATGGCTATCCCAACTCCCACCGAAGTCAATGATACAGGCCCGGAGCATGTCCTCCAAGGTCTGAATGGTCCTTTCAGACTGGCCATCGGTTTGAGGGTGGTAAGCGGTGCTGATGTTCAGTCTTGTGCCCATCGCTTCGTTGAATTTCTTCCAAAATCTAGTTGTGAATCTAGTATCCCTGTCGGACACAATTGACAGCGGCATACCATGTCTACTCACAATTTCCTTAATAAATACTTCTGCTAGCTTTTCAGACGAAGAAGTCTCACGTATTGGCAAGAAGTGAGCACTTTTCGTCAAGCGGTCGACGATCACCCAAATGGTGTTATTGCCTTTAGCTGTTCGCGGTAGCTTGGTAATGAAGTCCATTGTGATCTCCTCCCATTTCCATTCTGGTATTGGTAAAGGTTGCATTTTACCGCATGGTTTCTGGTGCTCGGCCTTAACTAGTGAACATGTTAGACACTTGTTCACGTATTCGGTCACATCATTCTTCATGCCAGGCCACCGGTACTCTTTCTTCAAGTCTTGATACATTTTGTTTGTCCCGGGGTGGATAGAATAACGAGACTTATGGGCCTCATCAAGTATTTTGGCTCGCCAATCTTAGGTATCCACATCCGGCCAAACCTAGTTCGTACTCCGTATGCATTTGTATCTAAGTTCCCTTGTTGTCCTACTATCCTTTCCCGTTTCACATTTCTTTCTAACAGTGCTTCATCTTGTGCCTTTGTTATTTCACCCATCAAATCTGGCTTTATGATCAGCTGACACGCTTTGATCCGGATAGGTGCCGATTCTTCCTTTCTACTTAAAGCGTCAGCCACTACGTTTGCCTTGCCTGGATGGTACAATATCTCACAGTCATAGTCTTTCAGTAGCTCTAACCACCTTCTTTGCCTCATGTTTAGTTCCTTTTGTTTGAAAAAGTATTTCAATCTTTTGTGATCGGAGTAGATGGTGCATTTAACTCCATACAGGTAGTGCCTCCATATTTTTAACGCGAAAACTACTGCTGCTAATTCTAGATCGTGTGTTGGGTAGTTAACCTCATGAATCTTTAGTTGTCGTGAAGCATAAGCAATTACCTTTCCTCGTTGCATAAGTACGCAACCTAAACCCTGCCCCGAAGCGTCAGAGTAGACTACCAAGTCTTCATTTCCCTCAGGTAGAGTCAAGACTGGAGCTTGGGTTAATCGTGTCTTAAGTTCTTCAAACGCGTTGTTTTGAGTCTGACCCCATTCATACTTTTCTTCCTTCCGTGTCAGTTTAGTCAGTGGTGAGGCTATTCTTGAGAAGTCTTGAATAAACCTTCGATAGTAGCCTGCCAATCCTAGAAAACTTCGTATCTCTGTTGGTGTCTTTGGGATGTTCCATTCCTTTGCTGTTTCGATCTTTGCAGGATCTACCATGATGTCGTTTGGGTTTATCACATGACCTAGGAATTGGACTTCCCTAAGCCAAAACGCGCATTTGGAGAATTTTGCGTACAACTTTTCCTTCTTTAGCACCTCCAGAACTTCTCTTAGGTGACAGTGATGATCACCCTCGCTTTTCGAATATACCAGTATGTCGTCTATAAAAACTATCACTGATCGATCCAACATTGGTCGACATACTCTATTCATCAAATCCATGAATGCTGCTGGAGCGTTAGTCAATCCGAAGGACATCACGAGGAATTCATAATGTCCATAACGCGTGCGAAACGCGGTCTTTGGTACGTCTTCTTCCCTTACTTTTAACTAATGGTAACCCGACCTTAGATCGATCTTTCAGAACCAACTCGCACCTTGCAGTTGATCAAAAAGGTTGTCTATTCTACGCAATGGGTATTTGTTCTTTACTGTCCTCTTGTTCAATTCACGGTAGTCAATGCACATACGCATGCTGCCGTCCTTCTTCTTTACAAAAAGTACCGGAGCGCCCCATGGTGAGATGCTCGGTCTAATAAATCCTTTTTCGGTTAGTTCCTCTAGTTGAGACATCAATTCTTTCATTTCTGACGGAGCCAATCGGTAGGGGGCTTTGACAACGGGCTCAGCTCCTGGCAGTAAGTCAATCTGAAATTCTATTTCCCGATCGGGTGGCAACCCAGGTAGATCCTCAGGGAATACTTCCAGAAAGTTGCACACCACGGGTACATTCTTGAGTTCTTTCGTTTTCATTCTATCATCAATAACATATGCCAGATAAGCTTTGCAACCGCGCCTCATGTAACTTTCGGCCTTGATCATCGAGATGACGTTTGGCATCGTGCAATTCCAATCCCCATAAACAGTAATTGGACTGCCGCTAGGAGCTTTTAGGTGTATTCTCTTACGTTTACATATGATTTGAGCTTCGTTGGCAGCTAACCAATCCATACCCAATACTATATCGAATCCTCCTAAGGTGAGAAGGAATAATCTAGATGGAAACTTATGTCCCTCTATTTCTATGATGCAATCCTCTGTTACTTGAAATACTGCTGAATTTTTACCCACGGCAGTTTGTACGCTAATTGCCTTTATTATGGTGTTGATAGTGCAATCCAGTTTACGACAAAATGCATTTGATATTAAGCTTTTACTAGCACCAGAATCGAATAAAATAGCAGCACGCTCATCATTAACTAGAAACGTACCTCACACGACATCAGGGTTTCCCCTTGCTTCTTCCTCAGTTAAGGCATAGACCCGAGTCCTTGCCTTTTGTTGTTCCTGTTCCTTCTCCTTTCCCGAACCAGATTGGCCGGCCTTCCTGCAGTTCTTTGTCAGATGCCCAAACAATCCACATACTTGGCATTTGGCGTCCTTCCAACAATCTCGGGAGTAGTGCCCCGGCCTCCCGCACTTATAACACACGGTGGTGCCGATTCGACACTCACCACTATGTTGCTTTCCACATTTCTTGCACGTTTCATATCCGTCCAACCTCGGTTTCTTAATTTCAGTTGTTTCATTCCCTCTTCCGGTGCCTCTAGACGGATTCTCCCACTTTTTCTTTTGTGTCACAGGTGTCGGGTCCTCGTTGGCATAATCGTCGTAAACGATTCCAGACAGGTTGACTACCGACTCGAAGGTCGAGGGTAGGTTGGCTTTTACGTGGACACGGACCCTTTGCGGCAGACCCTTGACATAGTATTTGATCATACGTTCTTCGGTTTCCACCAAATGTGGTACCAGTTGGGCCAGCTCGTTGAACCCATAAGTATATTGGCGATGAGTCTTGTCGCCAGCTTTGAAGTTTAGGAACTTGTTCTCCACACGATCAATCTCATTCTGTGGGCAGAACTTTTGGATTACGAGCTTTTTCAAGTCTTCCCATGTCATTCTGGCAAGAGCATGTGGTGACTTTGTTCTTTGAATATTTCTCCACCAACCTAGTGCTTCATTGGTGAAAGAATGAGCAACATATTTAACCGCCTGGTCTGGTCGGCACTCGCTGATGTTGATTACAACGTTCATTCTCTCAATCCATTCCAAAGTAGCCACCGAATCCTTGCTACCATCAAACTTGGGTGGGTCTCCATCTTTGAAACCTTTATAAGTGCACCCTTTAGTGCTTGACCCCACTTTTATCTCATCCCCATCGCTGTCATATACTTTTTCTTCATGGTTTCCTTCATCCTCCTCTTTACTTTTCTTTATTGCCTCGGATAGTAGATCAGGCAATACCTTCTTCAAAGTGAGCACAACTTCACGGGCAATAGCATCCCTGACTTCAGGTTCCAACTGTATAGGCCCTGGACTGTCGTCCCTAATTGGGGTCACTTCTGTTTCGTGCACACTTTCGGTGTGCTCTGCTTGCCGGACGGATTTAAGGAGGCCAGTGCGACCGTCTCGAGGTCCTGTTCTTCCTCCACCAGCCATAGTTCTTAATTTCCTGATAGTTAAAAAGGGAATACATCAATGTCATTTCTTCAGATCATAGTTTGGAATAGTACGAGCAAGGTAAATTATTAATTACAGTGACCGGTTTGTGATTACTAATTTACATTGCTTTTCGGGTTCGAAACTCTTCAAATAAGTCGTGGCATTAACATCTATTTGTTCTAAGTTAAGGTATCTATTCCTATGCAAGAGCATTAACTTTATGACTTACTTACCGTGCTAGCGTTGGCGTTGGTTACCCATACTGATATCCGTGCGCTGGTCCCATAATCAGTTTGAGTCCAGACATTTAGGGATGTCTGAATCTCTCAAACTATTGCTCTGATACCAACTTGTAAGGCCCCTAAACCGGGTGACCTCACTTGTTAGATTTACTCATAAACATAGTCATAAATACTGAACTTAAATTAAAAACATTCATCATTCAATTAAAAATCATTCGTCGTTCAATTACATAACATAATAGTGGAAGTCTTAACACATATATTAAAGTGGGATGTCAGTCTTGTGTCGGGTAACCTTCACGCCTTCGCACGACCCTTTCCTTTGTTACCTGAAATGTATACTAAAAGTCAGCTAACGCTGGTGAGTTCTAGTTTAAAGACAATCATACATAATATTTATCTTATCATGAATATAATGTATATATGTATATTCGTACTTTTAAATATTCTTTACTTTGCTGTTCTCACAGAACATTCATTGAGGGTATATACATATGTACATACATACTTTCTTTGAGAGAACACATATTGGCCATAATCTTAAGGGAGATCAACCCATCATACTTGTCGCGAATGTCACAAAGACATCGCAGTCAGAGCTACCGTCGTAGCCCGTTTCATTACCGTCCGGCTCTAGAAAACCGTCCGTCATATCATTAAATCCGTCCGGCAACCTTTGTCCGTCCGCTCTTTACCTTCCTACCGTCGTAGTCCGTCATTTTTGTCCGTCTGCCCTAAGGCATCCGTTTCCCACGTGACCATTATGTATGCAACCGTTCTACATTAGTTAAGGCTTGCTTCGACCGTCCATTAATACCTTTTCATACGTCCTAGCTTGCGAAGGAACGTTTTTGTCCCGGTTGCAAAATAGTCACGTGGTCGTCCGTATACCGAAGTAGCCGTTGTCACAGAAGGGTTTATAACGTTTACATTCATTCATAACATGCAATATATATGTAATATAAAGCAAGATTTCATTCTTTTACGTTATGTCCTTCTTTCATTCATTCTTTATAGTCATACGCTTCATTCTTTATTCATAATTCATTTTCATATATAAGTATTTATATATATATATATATATATATATATATATATATATATATACGTATGATCATATTGACATTTATAACATTTATTCATTTAGTGTATACACTTCAGCCCCAAAACATTTATAAATCATTTGCACATAACATAGAAGGGGGCACATAGAACTCACCTGATGAGTAGTTTCCGAAGTACACTTAGCTGGCTACTGAGCGTCACTAATGTTACTCACGATCTGTGTAATAAAGTCATACTCATAAGGTAGTGCTCCTAGATGGCATTAGATATTACTATACTTGATCTTAGTAGTTTCGATGGGTTTACTTATATCGAAACTTGATAGTTTCGATAGATTGCCTCTGTCGAAACTTGTAGTTTCGATAGGTTGCTTCTATTGAAACTTGTAGTTTCGATAGGTTACTTCTGTCGAAACTTGTAGTTTCGATAGGTAACTTAGCTGTAAACTTAGCTTCGGATCGTGGCTCATATCGAAACTATGGTAGTTTCGATAGGTATGCATATATCGAAACTACTACACATATCGAAACTATGTAGTTTCGATGGATCTGCACATATCGAAACTAAGTAGTTTCGATGGGTCTGCACATTGCCTTCCCCAAAATTGCAGTTTCTTTTGCATGCGAGTCTGATCGAGCCAAAATCTCTATTTTTCTTAGATCAAAACATTTGGTTTTCATTCAAGATGCTATACCTAAGCTCACTTTCAAGTTTCATCCGCAAAATCGTTATCTTTTTAGCCAAAACCCGAAAACTCCCAAAACGAACAAAAACTCATAATGTGATCGAATCGTTACCTGGATTGGATTTCTGATTCAGAGGATACGATCACGAGAACAGCAGCAACGTTCTCCTGAATTCCCGAGTTGATCCGTCACTTTCTCTCTCTAGACCCGAGCTCTCCTTTCTCTCTTTAAAAGCTGCGTGAGTTGGGGAAATGAGCAGGGAAGAGGGCTGCCTTGCCTCTTATGTGCATGGGCTTCCCTCGGCCCATTGAAGCCGGGCCCAGGCCCGCTCCCTTTTTGTTTAAATATTCCAACTAAATCACCGGTCTCGCTATATTTATTCGTTTTATTATTTTTGGGATGTTACATTGGATTATTTGAAATGAAATTGATGTTTAATATATTACAATTTAGTCAACCTTGTGCTCGTGAATAGTCTACATGTCCCGCCCCGATGATTCCGCCGTCGGTTGGAGTGTGACAGGACATCTTGTTTTTCTTAACCGAAACAGTAGACTTTGGTTCAACAACAGTAGGTGAACTTGTGGAAGCTTCACCTGATTGAACTGAAGTCAACTGCTCTAGCTTTCTCAAACTCTTATTCCTTCTCCTTCTCTGTGGCTTTGAGAGTTTCACCATAGGTTTCTCACTAGTACGTGTACTACCAGAGGTAGATACACAAGGTACAGCAGGTTGCTTTACCTTTCTTGAAACAGATGGTTTGGCCTCAGATTTGATCTTTGGCTTTGCCATCGGTTTAACTGGTGGTTTCACCACATTTTGTTTTGGACATTTGGGAGGTTTCACGGATGGCAACTTAGGGATGACAGCCGGTTGTGAAACAATAGGACGTTTCCCTTGGTTCTTTGAAGGACATTTCACAAAAATGTGACCAACCAAGCCACAGTGAAAGCAAGTCCTCTTGTCTGTATAAGTCCTTTTGTAAGGCTCATTAGATCTGGCCTTAGATAACTCAACATTATGAGCAGGAGGAGTTGGCTTGTGAACAGGAGTCTGACCCGATATAGATTCGTTCTTGGGAGTATAGTATTTTTACAAATTTTCTTTGTAACCAAGCCCATAGTGAGCTGAAAAAGCCTCTTTCTTTACTTGATTAAGATTTTTATACCCCCCATAAAGCATTACCTTTAATTTATCATTAGATTCAATGATATCGGGTTCAGTTGAAATACAGTTATCACTATTAGTGATAATGTTTTTCTTGACTTTCTGTTCAGATAACAACTCCTCAGATACTACTCCTTCAGGGCAAGTGTTAACCGACCCATCATAAGAAGTAGTAAAGAACTCCTTATTAGATGCGGAGTTAGCCTTACTTGAGGAATCATCCATTTTAGAGGAATCATCCTTTTCAGAGGGCTCATCAAGACAAGTTAGATCAATGTCTACTAAGTTGTTGATAAACTTCCCGCTAACGGGTGGAGGAATTGCATTAGTACCCAACCCTAAGCCATTCATTTGCCTCACTACAGATTCGTAGTGTTCCACCACAAAACGAGAGTTTTTCAACTTCTCATTAGAACATTTCAACTGTAAGATTTCATTTTGCAGCTTGTTAATTTCATTGTTCCTTTTCTCCAACCCTTTGTATGCAATATCCAAGTGAAGCTGTTGATCGCTCATTTTTAGTGAATACTCGTGTTTTTCCTTTTTCAACGTTTCAATTGAATCTTTAAAACGTTTTTCCTTTTCTTTATAACTTAGAGTTGCAATGCGAAGGGGTTCGACCTTGTCTTGAAGCTTTGAATTTTCAAGTTTTAAGCCTAGACATTTAGAACAAGAAATAACAGAAAAAAGATTAGAATCTACCTTAGTTGATGAACTTGTTGCCTCTCCAATAGCCATGAGAGCAACAACAGTAGTAGATTCCTCTTGATCAGCTACAGAAGCTTCCTTTTCTTCAGCTTCCTTTTTCTCAGCTTCTATCAACTCCATGATCTCAGCCATGAGACCAACCTGAGTTTGTGCAATGATGGCATCTTCCAAATGAACACCCCAATCAAAGTTGTCGTCATGTTGAGCTACCAGTGCATTGGACGAACCACCATGGCTTTGATTGTGGTTGTTTGTGTTGTTGTAGCCATGGCTGTTTCCTTGGCTAGGTCTGGTGAAACCCGAAGCCGGTGCTCTGTCTTTCTGACATTCACGAGCATAGTGTCCAAAGTTTAGACACTTATAGCATTTGGCCTTGGATTTGTCTAAACCAACCTTGGCATTAGAATGCCGCCAATGAACTTTCTTCATGTTCTGTTCAGGAAACGCTTGGCTCTCCTCAGTGTCATGGTCATATTCCATTGAATATCATGTCATCAAGATCCACTTGATTAAAATCTTCTTCAATTGTCTCGGGATCTGTAAGCTTGCCACCTATGAAGTTCTCGTAGGCCAGCATACAAGATGAAAATAGTGCTACATGATCTTCAGCTATTTTGGCTATAGCTGATTGGTTAGCTGAAGTTGTAGCGGGAGGATTTCTTGAGGTATGTTGTTGATGAGATCCAGAACCTGATCCAGATGTATAGCATGCATGACCAACACAACCATTTGAGTGGTCTTCTTCAGTAGAGTTTCCAGAGAAAAGGGCAATTCCAGAGCCCAAAGATTTGGTTGTAGAAGACGTCCCATGATACATAGAAGGGTCTTGTATCTGAGGTCTTCCTGAGCTCTCCTTCTTTCTAAGGTTCATGTTATGAGCTTGAACGTTTCCAATTGCCTCCTCCACTGTCATTTCATAGAATTTTGGATTCTCTCTCATCAGGGTTGTGTACATTTCAAACTTGGGTGGCAAAGCATCCAGAAGCTTTTCCACCAACTCTTCATCGGGATACTTGAGCTCAAAAGCTTTCAATTCTGTCTACAGATGATAGAATCTAGAGATGAGGTCATCTAAAGCCTCATTCTCCAAAAATCTGAAGCATTCATACTGCTTCCTGAGTAGATCCCATTTACTCTTCTTGATATCACTATTCCCCTCGAATCTTTTCTGTAACGCCTTCCAAAGATCCTTAGAGTTGTCATAACCTCTGAAGCTGTGGAACAACTCCCGAGTTAATGCCATAGTGATAGAACCAAGAGCCTTCTTCTCTCGATCATAAGCTTTCTTTTCTTCTTCATTGAGTTTAGAGATAGGCTTAGGCAGTTCATCATCAAGATAAACGTGTGTGGGATGCTTATATCCCTCTAGAATTGGTATCCATAACGAAGAATCGGTATAAGAAATGTAATGCTCAAAGCGTGCTTTCCAGTTAGAATAATCATTTACATTTAGCAACTTTGGTGGTTTCTGAGGAGTACCGATCTCATTGTCATAGTTTAAAAGGTTTCCAAGGTTCTGAAGATTCGACATGGTGAACACTTAGTCAAATTTCAGAAAAATCAGAGACACTTGCGCACTTGATAATGGCCTTGCGCACTTAGAGGAATGGTCTTGGGTATTTAAGATTTGCTCTTGCGTACTTGATAAGTACGCAGGAGTAAATGATAAGTACGCAGGATATAACTTAAGTACACACAAGATTAGTCTTGCGTATTTAGTAAGTACACAGCAAAACTGTACTTTTTGTCAGATATGGTAAGTACGCAGAACACCTTTTCACCAACTCTCACCAAACTATTCCGGTCACTGGAAACACACCGGAGATGGCAAAAATCGAATGGATGAACAATCAAAATGAGCCAAAGGGTCAGAAACTTGTTTCTAACCAACCTTTGATGCTCAAAACACTCAAAATACACAACAAAAGTCGGTTTTTGAGTGATTTTTGCTTCTAAAATAGTGCTCAAGAGCTACCCCTATTTTTATCACAAAAATCAACAAAAACACCTCCTTTTGCTTGTAAAACTCTGTAGAAAACTCTCCAAACTCACTCACAACACTCGAAATAAAGAGCAAATGCTCTGATACCACTTGTAGGTCCTTCGGGTGTGGCGGATCGTCACATGCAAGTGGGTCTACTAGTCGGACCGGGTGCGGAATACCCGTGACTAGGTGGAGAGTCTTACAACACAAAGTAAACCAACAAGATGATCACTTTAAATGTTCGTCTATTATAAACACTTGAAGGTTACAGAGAGAAATACTGAGATTACAAATTCTACGTATTTGCTACTATGAAGGCGTACTTATCTACTGTCAACCATTCCTTATTATACACGACCTGATGTCTGCGCACTTAGCAAGTGCGCAGGGCAATTTGCTCATGCGTACTTAGCAAGTACGCAAAGGTATTTGTGACACCCGACATTTCAGGTCAATATCCGTACATGTATTAAACAAGTTTACATTATCAATATTTTTGTGAATTACTTAATTTCACAAACAAAGATATTAAGGTCTAACAAAGACCGCATATTGTCTCATTTTATATTTTTGGTAATTCTGGGAGTTACCAGTTCACATACCCGTACAACCCGACTAAATACGAAAGTTAGTGATTAAAATAAATAACCAGAAATATATATATATATATATATATATATATATATATATATATATATATATATATTACACAAACTTTACGTGGAACAATAAATTATTTTTAGAATAAATTTATAATACCGTGGAGAACTTAAACCGAATTAAATTACCCTTTAAAAACTATAAATGATATTAAGATACACTTAAAACTAATTGTTTGATTAATTAACCCAAACCAACCCACTACTTTGACTTTCTCGGCCGAAGCCAGAGAAAACCCCTCCCATTCTCACGTCCCATTTACCATACTTTCAAATTGACCCATACCATACCTGTGAGAAAACTCAGATATAAAAATATGCAGGACTGATTCTGTCAAACAGAAGTCCAGTAATCGAAACTATAGTTTCGATACCAGATTAACTCAACCGAAACTAGGAGTTTTGATACCTGTCCTACTCAATCGAAACTAGGTAGTTTCGATACCCAACTACTCAATCGAAACTAGGTAGTTTCGATACCCAACTACTCAATCGAAACTAGGAAGTTTCGATACTTAATTGCCCAATCGAAACTAGGAAGTTTTGACACCTGTTCATCAGTCACATTGGGCAGTAACTTAGAACTGTTTTTATAACAAAACAAGTGTTGAAAATCTAAGAAGACATTTAAACAAAAACAACAAGATTTACAAGGTCGGTGAACAATTTGCAATATGAGACATTCAGTCTTAACACAATTTACCCTTTGGCATCTAGGGTACGAATAGTCAAGTTTGACTACAACAAGTATCATTACAAGTATACACAAACTCAAGGTGAGTTTCACGGCCCCTTTTTACTGTTTTCTATATTTGGGGGAGAAACATACTTACAACTATTTTATGGGATAACAAGAGAATAAGGCACGACTTTTATGTTTACATGAGATGAGAACAACAAGTTGAGGCTGCTAAAGTCCCCTGGAACAACGTAGTAACCATTAACTGTAGCCTAGGGTCCTATGAATAGTACTATGGAGAGTGACGTCTCCCGGTCATGGTTAGTCGCGCTAACCACAATCTGTAGAATTTATGGCCGCATAGAACCGGATAACGAAATTAGGGGCGTGTACAATTGTCATGGTTTGGTTACGCATCATGTATGAACATATTATTTGTATTCCTAGCTAGTTTACAAATGGGTCAACAATTCTTATTCTGTTTATCACATGCACCTGAAACTATTTACGAACAATTGAATTTTACAAAGAATCTATTTGATTTAAACCTGTGTCACCAACCTCGTGTTGACAATTTTAAGTATGTTTTTCAGGAAATTGACGTGATCGCAAGGTTAGCAATGTAGATTACATGCATGCACGATGGATACAACTATTTGGGGGATTTCTCTTGTATAACTCATTGTAATAGAGTCATATTTGCGAAATCTTCACTTTTTGTAATCTCAATTTACATTTTGGAATGTAAAACATTAAACTTATTTACGTATCCATTTATCATGTATGTGTTTGCGGTAATCATATGCTTTGGAAACCATGAACGTCGCGCCTCGCGTTTCAGCCTTGGCGGGGTGTGACTGATTTGGTATCAGAGCCATTGATTATAGCGAACTAGGAGTCTACAATGGAACCTAGTCTATAATCTAAATGACTCACTAAAACATTTTCATTGCATAAGCATTGCATAACCAGTCATCATGTTATATGGATATTGTAGTCACAAGCATGTCGTCACATTCACACTCTGACCCCGTCTCTGACACTGAATCAAACGAGGAACTTTCCGCCTCACGTCCCAAAAATCGAGTACAAGTTCGCAGCTCCACACCACCCAATGTTGCCCTGGGAGAACCGTCTATCGTTTACCGAAAGAAAAGCGGAGGACCAATTAAAGTACAAAGTGCTAGGAAGAAGGTTCAACTTCCGCGCAAGATAAACCTGGCAGCCCGTGACCCGAAAGACTTGGAGACCGATGAGGAACTATCTAGGAAACGACCCTGCTACCACCCTACCGTGGGGACTATCCGTTGGATGCCCCGTACCCTGGCACGATGGAGGGAGATGGAGAGCATTCCCTCTACCTTCGAGCTCGGAGAGTCCTCCAACTCCCCAACACCCCTACCCCACACTAGGGAAGCCATGGAGCTCACAGTGCCTACATTGGTAGCACGCGTTCATACGCACGAGGAGCATCTTGATGATCTCCTAGATGATATTCGGGCACATGGGAATGCAACCACGCGCTTACGTCAAGGGCTCGGATCTCGAGTTCAGGCTCTGGAAGACAGCACCCGAGACATACAGGGTGCCACTAACTACCTAGAGCTGAGAGCTGATATGGACTGGCAGTTCACTCTCACGGTCCGAGACATGGTGGAAGCGTTGGAAGAGAGGACTTTGGTTGCAGAGTTTGTGGCTAGAGCTAGCTTTGTCATGGCGGGACTTGCCATGATGATTGGATTGTACTCCCACTTCTTCTTTTAAACCTATTATGGGCGGGTTGTGCCCATAGCACATTATGTAGTTTAAAACTTTGGTACCGATGTGGTCATGAGAACCCATCCCTTTTTGTATCCTTGTCTTTTGGGAACAATGTACTATGTATGTTTTAACTATGTATGTGATGGTTTATGTTGTAATGATGGTTGTTTACGTTTGATGTTGTTGTATCCTTATGTCATGATCTATCATTATTATTATATAATGTTGTTTCTTTTTAATTGATATGTTAGAAAGAACATCATGGTACCTAAGCGTGGGACACCCCGTAACACTACTGGTGACAACAACGAGACGATTTCCCCAAACGTGGAGCAACTCATAGCACAGCGAGTAGCTGCTGCCATGGAGCAGTATGAGGCAAATCGAAATAGTGGAGGAGGAAACGGCAGTGGTACCGGCGGAGGAGGTGCAGGAGGTAGCGGTACAGCCGGAGGTTCCGGAGGTAATAGAATAAATAGGCCGTAACACATAGTCATGATCCGAATTAATGACGTTATGACTTGTAATTTTACAGATGCTCCAAATAGGAAGTGCTCCTACAAGGCCTTTCTATCTTGCAACCCCCGCAACTTCAATGGCACCGAGGGTGCAGTTGGGCTAATGAGATGGATAGAAAAGATGGAGTCGGTGATTGATATTAGTGAATGCACCGCTGATTGCATGGTGAAGTATTCTACATGCTCACTCACTGATAAAGCATTAACCTGGTGGAATTCACAAGTAAAGACTTTGGGAAGGCAGACAACATATGAGTTGTCATGGGAAGACCTAAAAGCCATGATGATCGAGGAGTACTGTCCTCGAAATGAGTTGCAAAAGATCGAATCTGAAATGTGGAATTTACAGATGATAGGAGATGACGTTGCTGACTACACTGACCGATTCAATGAATTAGCAAGTTTGGTTCCACACATGGTTACCCCAGAATACAAGAAGGTTGAAAGATATTTGTGGGGTCTCGCACCTCAAAATCCGAAGCCTGGTGACTTCATCGAACCCCATGGATGCCAAGAGCGCTATAACTCTAGCATTCAAGCTAAGGGATAATGCTGTGCGTGATGGTTTGTTTGAGAAGAAGGAGACCGAGGAAGGAAGGTCTGGGGAAAAGAGGAAATGGTTTGGAAAACCAAGTAATCAAAACAAGAATCAAGCTTACAAGAGACCTGAAACTATGAAAGCCTATGCTGCCAACATGGAAGGACAAAATGGATATCTTGGAACACTACCGAGGTGTGACAAGTGTGGATATCATCACATTGGAAAGTGTACCCAATGTGGAAAGTGTAAAAAGTATGGGCATCTAGCCCATAACTGTTGGAGCAATGCGAACCCTAATAAGATCAATCAAGTAGCAGGAAAGGTCAAACCAGGAACGGGAAGGATGAATCAGGGATGCTTTGAGTGCGGAGATCCAAAGCACTTTAGAAAAGACTGTCCAAAGTTGAAGAACCGAAACGACAACCAGGCCCGTGGAAGAGCATTTGTGATGGGGGCTGTTGACGCACGACAAGATCCAAACATTGTCACTGGTACGTTCCCGATAAATAATCACTATGCCTCTATACTTTTCGATACGGGTGCTGATATGAGTTTTGTGTCAAATGACTTTAAGTCCCTACTCGGTATTAAGCCCAGCAAATTAGACCAAAATTATACAATTGAATTAGCAAATGGGAAATTAATTAAAACCGAAGAAGTCATTCAGGGTTGTACCTTATGTTTTAAGAACCACACATTTAGTATAGACATATTACCCGTTGACTTGGGAAGTTTTGATGTTGTTATTGGTATGGATTGGTTGTCGAAGAATCACGCCGAGATTGTTTGTTTTGAGAAGATTGTCCAAATCCCACTCCCGAACGGAGAAGTTCTTTCAATTCAAGGTGAGAAGAGTGGAGTAACATTAAGGATGATAAACTGCATGAAAGCTCGGAAGTACCTACGTAAAGGCTATTGCGTATTCCTCGCTCACGTCGTCGAGAAGAAACCCGAGGAACGTCGACTTGAGGATATACCAATCGTTAAGGATTATCCTGAAGTTTTTCCTAAAGACTTACCTGGATTACCACCACCGAGACGAGTCGAATTTCGAATCGATTTGGTACCAGGAGCCGCCCCGGTTGCGCGATCACCATATCGATTAGCACCTTCTGAAATGCAGGAATTATCAAATCAACTCCAGGAGTTGCTTGATAAAGGTTTCATAAGACCGAGTTTCTCACCTTGGGGAGCTCCGGTCCTATTCGTAAAGAAAAAGGATGGAACCTTTAGGATGTGTATTGATTACCGAGAATTAAACAAGCTTACAATCAAAAACCGATACCCACTTCCTCGAATAGATGATTTGTTTGATCAACTACAAGGTTCTAGCTTCTACTCTAAGATCGATCTACGTTCGGGGTATCATCAACTAAGAATCCAAGAAGAAGATGTACCAAAGACGGCATTTAGGACTCGTTATGGCCACTACGAATTCCTAGTTATGCCGTTTGGTTTGACGAACGCACCAGCTATTTTTATGGATCTCATGAACCGAGTGTGCAAACCAAACTTGGATAAATTCGTAATAGTATTTATCGACGATATATTAATATATTCACGAACCAAGGAGGATCACGAACATCATCTGAAATTAATCTTAGAACTACTCAGGAACGAGAAACTTTACGCTAAATTCTCTAAGTGTGAGTTTTGGATCCGAGAAGTGCAGTTTCTTGGACATGTCATCAACAAGGAAGGAATTCACGTTGATCCATCTTAAATAGAAGCGATCAAAAACTGGGAAGCACCAAAGACTCCGACAGAAGTACGTCAATTTTTGGGTTTGGCCGGTTACTATAGACGATTCATTGAGAATTTTTCAAAAATAGCCCTGCCTTTAACCACATTAACCCAGAAAGAAAAGAAGTTCGATTGGAGTAACAAGCAAGAGTTAGCTTTCCAATTACTGAAGTAGAAGCTGTGTAGTGCACCGATCTTATCCCTTCCTGAGGGAATCGACAACTTTGTCTTATACTGCGATGCATCACACCAGGGACTTGGTTGTGTGTTAATGCAAAGAGAAAAAGTCATCGCATATGCCTCACGACAACTAAAAGTGCACGAAAAGAATTATACGACCCACGACTTGGAGTTGGGCGCAGTTGTGTTTGCGCTCAAGATCTGGAGACATTATCTTTACGGTACAAGATGCACTATCTTTACTGATCGCAAGAGTCTTAAACATATTTTTGATCAAAAGGAACTTAACATGAGACAACGTCGTTGGGTAGAACTACTAAACGACTATGATTGTGATATCAAGTACCATCCCGGGAAAGCCAATGTCGTAGCAGACGCCTTAAGTCGCAAAGAACGAGTTAAAACTCTTCGTGTTCGTGCCCTAGAATTGATGATTCATACGAGTCTCACGACTCAAATCCGGATGGCACAAAAAGAGGCAATCAAAGAGGAAAACATTCAGAATGAAGCTTTACGAGGAATGATAAAACAGTTGGAACCAAAGTCAGATGACACTTTATACTTCATGAATAGAATTTGGGTGCCATGTTTTGGTAACTTACGGGAGTTAGTTATGGATGAAACCCACAAGTCCAGGTACTCCATTCACCCAGGTTCAGATAAGATGTATAAGGATCTAAAAGAATTATATTGGTGGCCTAATATGAAAGGAGATATTGCCACATATGCCAGTAAATGCTTAATGTGTTCAAAAGTAAAAGCCGAACATCAGAAACCGTCTGGTTTGTTACAACAACCGGAAATTCCCCAATGGAAATGGGAACAGATTTCAATGGATTTCATTACAAAGTTGCCCAGGACGTCGAGCGGGTATGACACGATATGGGTAGTTGTTGATCGTCTGACAAAATCAGCCCATTTTCTACCCATTAAAGAGACGGATAAAACCGAGAAACTTGCAAAGCTTTATATCAAGGAAATTGTGGCTAGGCATGGAGTTCCAATTTCTATTATCTCTGATAGAGACAGCAGATTCGTGTCTAAAATCTGGAAATCATTACAAGAAGCCATGGGCACACGTCTTGACATGAGCACGGCATATCACCCACAAACAGATGGTCAAAGCGAAAGGACCATTCAAACTTTAGAAGATATGCTCCGTGCGTGTGTAATTGATTACGGAGGAAATTGGGATACTCATTTACCATTAGCAGAGTTTTCCTATAATAACAGCTACCACACGAGCATTAATGCAGCTCCGTTTGAGGCATTATATGGTCGCAAATGCCGCTCACCGCTATGTTGGGCGGAAGTCGGTGAAAAACATTTAACAGGCCCTGAGATTGTCCAGGAAACCACTGACAAGATTTTTAAAATTAAGGACCGTCTGAAAGCGGCCCGAGATAGACAGAAGAGCTATGCTGATAACAGACGGAAATCTTTAGAATTTCAAATTGGTGACCGAGTAATGTTAAAAGTCTCACCATGGAAAGGCGTTGCAAGGTTTGGTAACCGTGGTAAGCTCAACCCTAGATATGTTGGACCTTTTGAAATACTGGCTAGGGTTGGCCCTGTAGCCTACAAGCTCAAGCTATCACAAGAACTAAGCAACGTACACGATACATTTCTTGTGTCGAATCTCAAAAAGTGTTTGGCAGACGAGACCTTGATAATACCACCAGATGAAATTCATATTGATGATAAACTTCATTTCATCGAGGAACTGATTGAGATTTCAGATTGGAAAGTTCAAAGGTTGAGACGTAGTCGAATCAAACTGGTTAAAGTACGTTGGAACTCAAAACGTGGTCCTGAGTATACATGGGAACGAGAGGACCAAATGAAAACAAAATACCCCTCCTTGTTTAAGGATGCACCAGTTCAAGATGACACGAATTGAATTTCGGGACGAAATTCTTTTAACATGGGGAGAATGTGACACCCGACATTTTAGGTCAATATCCGTACATGTATTAAAGAAGTTTACATTATCATTATTTTTGTGATTTACTTAATTTCACAAACAAAGACATTAAGGTCTAACAAAGACCGCATATTGTCTCATTTTATATTTTTGGTAATTCTGGGAGTTACCGGTTCACATACCCGTACAACCCGACTAAATACGAAAGTTAGTGATTAAAATAAATAACCAGAAAATATATATATATATATATATATATATATATATATATATATATATTACACAAACTTTACGTGGAACAATAAATTATTTTTAAAATAAATTTATAATACCGTGGAGAACCTAAACCGAATTAAATTACCCTTTAAAAACGATAAATGATATTAAGATACACTTAAAATTAATTGTTTGATTAATTAACCCAAACCAACCCACTAATTTGACTTTCTCGGCCGAAGCCAGAGAAAACCCCTCCCATTCTCACGTCCCATTTACCATACTTTCAAATTGACCCATACCATACCTGTGAAAAAACTCAGATATAAACCATACCCCTTCCAATCAAAAGTCTCACGAAATCCTTTTATCACTCATTTTTCTTTCGGCAAGTCTTCCCATTTGAAGTCAAGTTTTAAGGCAAAAATCTACCATAGTTCAGTATTCAAGGATTTTCTCAAAGGTTTTCAGCAAAGAAATTCGAGATCATCTTCTTCTGTTTCTCTCAAAATCGTCATCACTGTTTGGAGGTAAAAACTCAATACTATCTACATTATTTTCTTTAAACCGTAGCTAAACATACAACTTATTTGAACGCAAGTAAGATAACAAGAAAAGTGTGTCGAATTCAAGATTTAAAACATAAAAATATGCAGGACTGATTCTGTCAAACAGAAGTCCAGTAATCGAAACTATAGTTTCGATACCAGATTAACTCAACTGAAACTAGGAGTTTCGATACCTGTCCTACTCAATCGAAACTAGGTAGTTTCGATACCCAACTACTCAATCGAAACTAGGTAGTTTCGATACCCAACTACTCAATCGAAACTAGGAAGTTTCGATACTCAATTGCCCAATCGAAACTAGGAAGTTTCGACACCTGTTCATCAGTCACATTGGGCAGTAACTTAGAACTGTTTTTATAACAAAACAAGTGTTGAAAATCTAAGAAGACATTTAAACAAAAACAACCAGATTTACAAGGTCGGTGAACAATTTGCAATATGAGACATTCGGTCTTAACACAATTTACCCTTTGGCATCTAGGGTACGAATAGTCAAGTTTGACTACAACAAGTATCATTACAAGTATACACAAACTCAAGGTGAGTTTCACGGCCCCTTTTTACTGTTTTCTATATTTGGGGGAGAAACATACTTATAACTATTTTATGGGATAACAAGAGAATAAGGCACGACTTTTATGTTTACATGAGATGAGAACAACAAGTTGAGGCCGCTAAAGTCCCCTGGAACAGCGTAGTAACCATTAACTGTAGCCTAGGGTCCTATGAATAGTACTATGGAGAGTGACGTCTCGCGGTCATGGTTAGTCGCGCTAACCACAATCTGGAGGATTTATGGCCGCATAGAACCGGATAACGAAATTAGGAGCGTGTACAATTGTCATGGTTTGGTTACGTCTCATGTATGAACATATTATTTGTATTCCTAGCTAGTTTACAAATGGGTCAACAATTCTTATTCTGTTTATCACATGCACCTGAAACTATTTACGAACAATTGAATTTTACAAAGAATCTATTTGATTTAAACCTGTGAACTCACCAACCTCGTGTTGACAATTTTAAGTATGTTTTTCAGGAAATTGACGTGATCGCGGGTTAGCAATGTAGATTACATGCATGCACGATGGATACAACTATTTGGGGGATTTCTCTTGTATAACTCATTGTAATAGAGTCATATTTGCGAAATCTTCACTTTTTGTAAACTCAATTTACATTTTGGAATGTAAAACATTAAACTTATTTATGTATCCATTTATCATGTATGTGTTTGCAGTAATCATATGCTTTGGAAACCATGAACGTCGTGCCTCGCGTTTCCGCCTTGGCGGGGTGTGACAGTATTCTTGCGTAGTTGCTAAGTACGCAGGAACTAATTCCTACGCACATACAAGTGCGAAAACACTTAGAGAAATTTGCAACAAGCAATATGTAAAAGTAAATATTACTCGATTACTAATACATACAGACACTTACAAAAAAAGACAAATACATACATGAAAGTACAAAACTAAGACTCTATCTATCCAGAGTGTTTTGTCACAGGAAAGTGCTTCAACACATTAACATCAAATTTTCTACTAACAGAAACAAATCTATTGAGATTACAGTCAACATCGAGATATTTCTTGCAATCTCTTATGAGTTCTCTAGTGCACTGTCTATTAAACGCATAGAAACTTTTAACTGCATCAAGTTCAACATCATCATCAACACAACATGTGTCTACATCTGCACTTATATACATATCATGAAAGTTAGAATTACTCGCATTTATCAATTCATTTGATTCATGAGGTTCAGGAAATGACACAAAATTATCAGGATGAGGCACTTTGTTAACCTAAACCGTCTTTGATATAAACAGTTCTCTGTTTACTCACACACTCATCAAACACATTTTGTTGCATTTTCGACTTTGCAACAATTACCCGTTCTTTTATTAACTTTGTTTCTGATGTGACAAGTTTTTCTTAAAGATCTTTTATTAAAACATCCTTTTATCCAAATATTCTTTAAAAGTTACATTATCTTTCAAAAGTGCTTTGATTTTTCTTGTAAAATTAACCTCATTTTATTTCAATTCTTTATTTACTATCTTCAGTTTATCATTCTCAGCAAGTAAGAAAGTGTTTGCTGCATGATAATTCTGCATTTTTTCTATACAAACAGAGGAACATGTATCAAATTCATTGTCAGAATTTACCTCACTCTCATACGAAATCTCATCAGAATCATCAACAGCTTTTCCCTTTCCCTTATCATCAGTTTTGAGCGCACAGACACTGGCAATTTCAGCTTTTTTCTTTGAGACTTCAATCTCATCCATCAGGGCTTCATCAAATTCATCCTCAGCATCCTCAATTTCATCTTCTCACTCACAATTGCTGAGTTGTTTTGACATAAGTGCAGTTGGAGCTTTCTTAGACTTATCAGTTTCATCAATCATCTCCACAAGCTTTACTCTGCTTCCTTCAACTTTCTTTTTCTTGTCTTTGGTACACTCATGAGCAAAGTGACCAAGCTGTTGACAATTGTAGCATCTGAGCTTAGCTTTATCAACACCAACCTTCTTTCTAAACTGCAACTTATCTTTCTCGGCCTTTTGCAGATACTTTTTTGCCCTCACAGCTATCATGGCCATCTGCCATTGTAAATCCATGTACTCTGAATCATCAGGATTAATTTGCACAAGGTCCTTGACATCATGCACAGTAGGTTGAAGCTTTCCCGTTACCAAAGCATCGTAACTGCTCATAAAAGCTCCAAACATGGCAATCTGATCTTTAGGAATCTGACCAGAAGTCTTAACTTTCTCTCCAGAAGAATGTTCACAGCAACCCTTACTCTTCTCAGACTTAGACCCACTACTTCGATCACTACTTCCCGAAAACAACGCTGCATTAGCCGAACCTGAAACATTTTGCTTGTCTTGATTGTTCAGCTCTCTTTTCTTTACACGGTATGCTCCAGCAATCCGATAGAGAATCCAACAGCTTCTTTCCCAAATCATATTCTTTGAACTTCACTGCCATCTTTCTCAGCCTATTGATCAAAGTCGTGAATCATGTCACTTGTTCGCTAAGAGTCTCATTCTTCTTATAACTGAACATATTATACTGTTTCAACAAAAGATCAGTTATGCTTTCTTGAAGTACCGCATTTCCTTCAAACCGTAAACATAATGCATTCCACAGTCCCTGAGTTGTCTCATACTTGCTCAAAATTCAGATACAATTCAGTTGGAAGTGCCAAGATAATAGATCCCAATGCTCTGTTATCTCTCTCAATCAGCTTCTTGTCTTCCTCTGAATACAAATCAGGATCTGCAATAGGGACTAATCGATCAACATTTGCCAGTCTTCGGTATATGAGGACGCTTCACAATTGATTCCCATAATGTGTGCTTAGTAAACTTGAAATAAGCTTTCATCATTATTTTCCAGTTGGAAAACTCTGATATTGACTTTAGCATCGGTGGTGACTTCCCCACAACCCTCTCAGTATCGTAAACCTTTCCAGCCATTCTACACTTGTACTTTGATACAGTCGAAATCTGAAAAACTTCCAACTCAGGACTTTTCGGTCGAAAAACTGATTGATCGAAAACTCTTTTCGGACAAGACTTTTCGGTCGAAAAGTCTAAGATTTTGAACACATGAGAATTTTATCCTTGAGATTTTGGGCAATACTTTTTTGATCGAAAACTGCACACTTTTCGGTCGAAAGGGAATTTTCGACTCCTTCAAACTGACTTTTCGGGCAATTCTTCTGATGAACACTTGAATCGACCAAAAACTCTCTACAACAATCAGAATCCAAAATCAATCCCCCAAACCTATTGTATACTTCATCTCCATTAATTTTATCTTCAAAAATACAACAATGGCACACAAACTACTCTGATTCGATAGATTTTTGATGAAAATACTTCTTGAATACCAAGAGCTTTAACTAACAGCTCTGATACCACTTGTGATCCCCTCTGATCTGATGATATCCAAGAATTAACACCTCAAACAGTTTCTGGAATGGCGTAATCAATCCAGAAATCTAACAACACCGAGAAGATCGAATCAAATACAAACTAGAATGGAAGAAATCACACATATAAGATGCACAATCAAACTAGTAATCTTCATTGAAAACAAGAATCTATATTCACTGATTTCTCTAGAACACTTCTGATAAAAAACAATACAAATGAGAAATCTACTTATAAAATACAAAAGACAACCTATATACTAGAGAGAATTCGATCTAAAACTTTGTGATCGAAAAGTTTTTTCGACCGAAAACACTTTTCGATCAAAAACTTTGTTTTCGACCTAAAACTCTAGAGTTGTACACTTTCAGCAAATAATTGATTTCTGTGGACTACTAGGTTCCAACACAAGTTCAAGCAACTACTATCCTCCCATTGTTACCCATCCTCAGACTCCCAACTCACAAGCAAGCAACTCACCATTTCTCCTTGAAGCCCCACCTCAAAATAACTCAGTTGCTTTTGTCTCTGAAAACCCAAGCAACATGTCGTTTATCAAAGAAGATCTCGAGTGCTTTCATCCAGATGACTTAGAAGAAATGGACATACAACATTCCTATGCCATGTTATCTCTCAGAGCTAAACGGTTCTACTCTAAAACTGGAAGACCCATTCCAAGCAACAACTCTAACACTAGAGTTGGCTTGGACAAAAGCAAGATTAGATGTTACAACTGTTACCAACTTCGTCATTTTGCCAGAGAATGCAAGGCACCGAAGGCAAACCCAGCTGCACAACCAAGACAAGTTCATCAAGGTCAAGCAAGTCAAGGCAACACCCCTCCTGCTCAAACTGCAGCATGTTCAACTCAACATGTTGGAACTGCTGATTTTGACTGGAGCTTTCAGTATGAAGATCTTCCTGCCAACAACCAAGCACTCATGGCAGACACAACAGAGATACCACCTTAGGTATATGAACACCTATGTTCTCAGGCTTGTATTGATATGGTTCTAGGATATAGAAAGCATAACCAAAACCTTATAGATCAAAATAAAAAGTTTCACCAAATGAAATCTGAATTCAAAAAGGTTGAAAACAGTTACAAAGAAAAGGTTAACTGTCTAAAGAAAGAGATTTTATTATTAAAACATGAACAAACAAATCTTGAAACTCAGATTAATGATCTATTGGTTAAGTTCAAAGCTACAAGAGCAGAGTTGGCAGACCAAAAGGTTCATGTTGATAAATATGAATTTGCATCCAAAAAGCTGCAAAGACTTTTGGATGTTCAAATTCATGAGAAAGTAACTGCTAGTCTTGGGTTTGAAGCTGAAAAGCCTTACAAATCCGTGCCTCCACCTGCTAATTATGTAACCATCCATGAACCAAACTTCAACCTCACAAACCTTGACCAAGAAAACCGAAACCTTGATCCTTCCAAGGAAGAACCATTTGTGCAAGAATGCAATACCTCATCTGAAGTTGAGTCCACATGCTCAGAATCCACCGAAAACAGTGAAGCTCCACTACTTCCTACAAAATGAAGTAATTCTCAAAACCACCAAATCTGGAAGAGTAATCCAAACCAATGGTCCACGCTCTTTCATTCCCTCAATTCCAGTACCTCAACTCACCAAACAAATCAAAATTAGCTATCCACCTGAAGGGAGAAAGTTAATTATTGAAATGGGACAATCTTCAACATCCACAAACCATCAAGCAAACCAACCAAGGAAGGTGTTTGACATCTATCATGCACCTGGAGAGAGAACTCCATATGTAGAGAAAACATTGGAGGAAGCCACCTTCAAGCACACCAAAACTCATCTATGGAATTGCAAAGACTTGTTCAAAAGAAAGGACTATGTGTATTTTCAAAGGGATAAAATTGCTAAATCATGTTTTGTTTGTGGCAAGTATAATCACACTGTTAGCACCCGCTTCTATTACCTTCATCGGCAAAGAAATCTCAAACATCAAGCTTTTGAGAAAACAAACAAGAACAAGAAGGTAAGAAGCTATGAAGCAAAAGCGACTCACTTTAGAAAATCTCTCTCTCCACCAAGGAAGCAGATCCCAAAAGCTCAACAATCTTGCATCATATGTGGTGAATCAGATTACTTTGTTGCAAGTTGTAAGTTCAATCCATTCAACCAGATCTCTCAACCAGCTTCAACAGCAGTCAAGATTCTTACTAACTAGAAACCTGCCTATAAAACAATTCCCATAGAAAAATCCACTTTCAACAGGAAGGTAAAGAAGGCGAAGCATGTGTTTGTTGAACACTCTGCTAATCATTTGAAGCTGAAAAGAATGAAGCCCAAATCCAAGCCTTCCACAGCAATCATAATTGCTGCTGAGCAGTGTAATTCATCATCAGCAGCAACCGAGTTTGCTGCTGATCAGTCAAAGCCAACAACAACAAAGTTTGCTGCTGATAAGTCAAAACCATCAGCAGTTAAGATCACATATGCTGCTGATAAAGCAAAAAAGACTTGGAAAATCTACTCAACAATGAAAAGAAAAGTCCACTCCTTCATTCTCTCAAAGCATCATCATTGGATATATTGAGTGCCAACACATTGATGATTTTGGTCTTAAAACACACCCACCCAAGTCTGCAAGATCTTAGGTCCCTACCTCTAACTAGATCTCTCTCATGTGCAGGGATAACCAGGTCACAAGGATAACACCTGGGTTGTAGACAGTGGTTGTTCCAGGCACATGACTGGCAACAGGTCTATCCTCTCTAATTTCAGACATTTCTATGGAGGATATGTTGCCTTTGGGAGTGATTCAAAGGGAGGATCTATAACTGTACAAGGAACTGTGTCTAATGAAAGAATGAGAATTGAAAAAGTAAACTTTGTAAAAGAATTGGAATTCAATCTCATGAGTGTATCTCAAATCTGTGATCAAAAGCATTGGATACTTTTCACAGATAAAGAATGTTTTGTGCTCTCCCCTGGGGTAAGCAAACCTCCTCTATAGAAGATCTTGTTAACTGCTCAAAGAAAATATAACTTATATGTGCTTGACATGAATGAAGTCACTCCATCTGGTAGTGTATCGTGTTTTCTGTCCAAGGCATCAGTTGATGAATCTGCTCTATGGTATAGCAAATTAATCCATGTTAATGTAAAACTATCAACAAGCTGGTGAAGAAAATCTTGTCAGAGGTATTCCTAACAAGGAATTCTAGCTTGAAGATCACTGCATAGCATGCTTGAAGGGGAAGCAACATAAAAGTTCTCACAAGCCCAAGACATTGAATTCAAATGACACTCCACTACAGCTGCTGCATATGGATATTTTTGGTCCTACAAATGTCATGTCAATGGGTAAGAAGTCATATTATCTGGAGATAACTAGTGACTACACCAGATTCTCATGGGTATACTTCTTGATAACAAAAGATGAAACTGCTGAGATTATTAAATCCTACATTCTTAGGGTTGAGAATCAAAGCAACCAGAAAGTCAAAATCATCAGGTGTGATTAGGGTACAGAATTTAAGAACCAAACCTTGAATTGTTTCTGTGAGAGAAAGGGCATTGAAAGACAATACAGAGCTCCAAGAACTCCTCAACAAAATGGGGTTGCTGAAAGGAGAAACAGAACTCTAATTGAATCTACAAGATCAATGCTGGCTGACTCAAAACTGCCTCTCACATTCTGGGCAGAGGCAGTTAGCACAACTTGCTATGTGCAAAATAGAGTTCTCATTGTCAA
Organism: Smallanthus sonchifolius; assembly: GCA_023525975.1. NCBI lineage: Eukaryota > Viridiplantae > Streptophyta > Magnoliopsida > Asterales > Asteraceae > Smallanthus > Smallanthus sonchifolius. The sequence continues at coordinate 29,193,436 of CM042043.1, forward strand.
GCCTCTCAACAAAGCACCTTATGAACCGTGGTTCAACCGAGATCCATACATTGGATTCCTAAAACCATTTGGTTATCCGTGCACTATTCTCATCACCAATGGAGTTCTTCCCAAGTTTGGTACAAAATCAGATGAAGGATACTTTGTGGGCTATTCCTCTCACTCCATGGCCTACAGGGTATTCAATTCCAGAACAAGAATACTTGAAGAATCAGCAAATGTGGAATGTAGGGAACAAATTCCATGTGAAAAGGGTAAAGGACCAGACTGGCTATTTGATATTGACTCCTTCTCCCAAATATTTGAGCCTCTCATTTTCTCAAATATGGAGTCTATCTCTTCCAAAGAACAAGCTTCTACATCATCTGATGACTACAGATTGGAATTCAATAGTCCCCCTATAAGAATCAAAAGACCATCTATTGATCCTCCATCTGTTGTGGAAGCTATTGAAGCCAGTGTTACTAGAACAAGTCTCTTCAATGTCACCAGCAGCAGTCTCTTTGAGCATGAAAATCAAAATGAGATTCATGGCAACTCGGTAGTTGGTATAGAGGCATCTGCTGCTGATGAAGAACATACAACTGATGATGCTGCTGCTGTTAATGAAGACTCTTCTACAATGAATGAAGATCTCCCTGACCAAAATCAAAGCAATCTTGGGCAAGGAATACAGATGGACATTGTTCCAGCACAAAGAATTAACAAAGAGCATCCTTTGGAAAATATAATTGGCCAAGTTAAACAAAGAGTTCAAACGAGAAGCAAATCTCATGAGGCCAATATATGTTTGTATTCTTATTTTCTGTTTCAAGTTTAACCAAAGAAGAAAGATGAAGCTTTGCAACCCAGGAGTTGGATTGAAGCAATGCATGAAGAGTTGCTGCAATTCAAGAGACAAGAAGTGTGGACCCTAGTTGATCTTCCACCTGGCCAAACTGCAATTGGCACAAGATGGGTATTCAGGGACAAGCAAGATGAGAGAGGGATTGTAGTAAAAAATAAAGCCAAACTTGTAGCTCAAGGCTACACCCAAGAAGAAGGAATTGACTATGATAAAGTCTTTACTCCTGTTTCCCGACTAGAGGCTATCCGAATCTTCTTAGCATATACTGCATCCAAGAGCTTTAAAGTCTATCAAATGGATGTAAAGAGTGCTTTTCTGTATGGGAAGATTGGTGAGGAATTCTATGTTAGATAGCTTCCAGGCTTTGTAGATCCTACATATCCTGACAAAGTGTTCAAATTAGACAAAGCTCTCCATGGCTTACATCAAGATCCAAGAGCCTGGTATGAAACCTTGTCAGGATATCTACTCAGCAACAACTTTAGAAGAGGTGCCATTGACCGGAGCTTGTTTATCAAAAGATGAAGGAGGACAAATCCTGCTGGTACAAATCTATGTTGATGGCATGATATTTGGATCAACAAGGAAAAAGCTGTGCAAAGACTTTGAGATCCTAATGCACTTAAAGTTTGAAATGAGTTCAATGGGTGAACTAAATTTCTTTTTGGGTCTCCAAGTCAAACAAGTTCCAATTGGAATCTTTATCAGTCAATCCAAATATGTCAAAAGCATTTTGGAAGGATTCAAACTGGCTGACTGCTCTTTGCAAGAACTCCTATGCAAGTGCACCATCAACTGACCCCAGACAAAGATGGTCAAGACACTGATCAACATCAGTACCATGCAATGATAGGATCACTCATGTATCTAACTGCCTAAAGACCAAATATCATTTTTGTTGTGTGCCTGTGTACAAGATTTCAAGCAGCTCCAAAGAATACACATCTTCAAGCTGTCAAGAGAATTTTTAGATACCTAAAGGGAGCCCCAAGACTTGGTCTATGGTGCTCTAAGAATGATAAATTCAACTTGTATGCATACACTGACAGTGATTATGGAGGATGCAACTTGGATAAAAAGTCAACATCAAGAGTATGCCAGTTTCTGTGAGGAATACTGATTTCATGGCAATGTAAGAAGCAAACATGTGTATCAACATCTACAGCATAAGCAGAATACATTTCAGCTTCAAGTTGCTGTGCACAAGTCATCTGGATATAAAATCAAATGCTGGATTATGGGATGACTTTCATGGCAACTCCCATACACATCGACAACAAGAGTGCTATATCAATTACAAATATTCCCGTGCAGCACTCCAAGACAAAACACATTGACATCAGGTATCATTTTATTAGAGATCAAGTTGAGAAAAAGAGAATTATTTTAACCAAAGTTCATACCAATGAGCAGTAAGCTGACTTATTCACAAAAGCCTTTGATGAAGCTAGATTTAGATATTTACCTGAATCCACTGGTATGATGAACTTTGATTAAAATGTGTCTCTAAAAAGTTTTGAATAAAAATGTGTTTGTCTTTCTTTTGTTGTAAATAAAGTGTAAATAATCAGCAGCATACATTTTTGCTGCTGACAGGTTTAGATATCAGCAGCAAAGAATTTGCCACTGACTGCCTTAAGTTATCAGCAGGAACAAGTTTGCTGTGGATAGCTTTAAGGCAATCAGCAACAACATCTTTGTTGCAGACCATTATATTCATTAGTAGCAACCAAGTTTGCTGCTGATAGACTTAACCCTCAGCAGCAACCAAGTCTTCTACTGATAGGCTTACCCATCCGCCGCAACCAAGTTTGCTACGGATGGGTAAAAATGAGTCCAAATTAACTTTTACCCGCTGTAAAAAAACTACTTCTAGTCTTTACCATGATTGCTACAGTGTATTACTACTGTAAAACAGTGAAAAGTAAATGGGTTATACAGTACAAGCAAGCTTTGCTTTTTCCCACTCTTGTCGTTGTAACAAAATCAAATTCCCTCCTTCACCTCTTCACATTCAATTTTGACCAAACTTTCATCTTTTCTCTTAAGCATTCAAAGCTTTACCATACTTAACCAACTTTCAATAGCTTCCCCTTTCCCTCCAAACCTAACCATAATGGCAAATGTTGATATCAACAATCCTGCTGACAAGTTCTCAACTTACCACAATCTAACGGCATATCTTGTGAAGGGAAAGAAATCAGAAGGGTTTGATTATATGATCGATTTCCTGTGTCGATCGAAAATACACTTCGCTCTGACTGTCAACCCAACCATCTACATACCACACATGGAAGATTTCTGGAATTCTACCGTCTTCTCTACCGAATAGGGGACTCCCCAAATCAATGCCACGGTAGATGACAAAGACATCACCATTACAGAAGCTACACTCAGAAAACATCTCAAGTTTCAGGACGAGGGTGTCGCCAAATCATACACCACATGAGGACCTTTGTATCTATAGGGTACACTAGAAATCAAAAAGAGTACACAATCGAGAAGGCACTGATGGGTCCTTCATGGAAGTTCTTGTGCCACACTCTTCTACAATGTATATCTCAGAAGAGGAGTGGATGGAATCAACTTAACTCTGCTCTTGCCACCACTATTCATTTTTTTCTACCTTCAGGAAGGAGCAAGACAAGCCTTCTTTATGTACCCTAGGTTCTTGTAGGAAGTTTTTAACAAAGAAATAAAAGATCTTTCAAAACCTGCAAGAATCTACATGATATTGGGACATAAAAATAATATTTTTCAAAGTATGAGAACTGTTTCAGCAAATTTCTCAGGGGTCAATGTTCCATTGTTATCTACAACGATGAACATACAAAGTACACAGTGTGACAGTTCAGCAGTCCGAGCTGATACTGATCCCACACTCTCCACTTCACAGCCTGAACATACAACTACTGCCCTTGATCGAACCCATGTGCAACATACTGATGGTGCACAGGTACAACAAATACTTACCCCTATTTTTCAAGCCCAACTGGAACACTGGGCCCTAGTTGAGGCAAGCTATACCCGTAAGAGAAAAAGGAGCAAGAAGACTCTCTCTATTCTTGTCTCAGAGGCCCAATCCCAACCTAAAAGCCCACATTCATAATCATAATATTCTGGTGAGAATATCATAAAGGATAGCAACATTGTTAGGGAGACTTCCTTAAAAGTTTCTTTATTAGGATCAGGATCACATCCCGGATCCATAGAACACCCTCTTGAGCCTACACACTTTCTTTCTTCTTTGAACTTAAGTGTAGAGGCTCCTAGTCAAGATGACATACCTTCTCTAATTGCCACTATTTCAGAGGTATTGATTGACTTGGTTGCTAATGTACCCAGCCCAAATATCCCAAGATCTCTCTGCATTCTATGCTTTCATGGAAGACGACATGCCTCGACATGCCTCTCAACAAAGCAGAGTCCTCAAAAGCTGCAGAAGAAAGACATGAAAGGAAAAGCCAAAGAATGGAGTTAATAAGAAGCAAGGTCTTAACTGAAGGACAAGTCCTATGTTTAAGAAGATTCCTATACAATGAGATGGTTAAAGGCCTGGAGGTTCATGGGTGGTCAAGCACTGAGCCTTTAGGGTTTAAATTCTTTCTGTGTGATGGATCTACATTCATATTCAACAATATTCATGAGATCATACTGCTCAATCCAGACTTCCTTTTCAAGGTATTTGAACTCAGATCACACATATGCAACATCAACTCCAGAGAAAGTTAAAAAATAATCAAGATTGTCAAAGCCTTTCTTGAGAAAGAGGGATGGATTGCAATGGATGAATCTGATTCAGACTTGTCCCTTCCCTCTTCTTCAACTGTCATCTTGAACACGGAAGAAGAATCTAAAAGATGAGAAGAACAGAAGGTTATGGAAGAATGGCAGAAAGTGACTAGAGAAGAATGGGTAATAGGTGGAGATGAAGAAGTTGGCCCCCCTCCCTTTGTCCATTCCTCAAATTGCCAATGAAGCTGAAGCTGAGGTCTCAACAGTTTCCCCTACATCTTCTGTTGTGATCTATGAAGCTGAAGCAGAGGCATCCAATAAAAACAAAGGGAAGGGCATCATGACTGCTGAAGAAGAAGAGAAAATAGAAAAGGAAAAGAAAGAAGTGGAAAGAAGAAGAAGGGAGAAAGAAGAGGAGGAGATGGGTGAGTTTAAAAAGGCTCAAGAAAGAAAAGTTTCCATGCTCCTCAGAGAACAACAAATCCAGTTGCATGCTATGGAACTGGATAAAACAAGAGTTCATGTTCCTGCAACATCACAGATAGAAGCAGATGAAGCATTAGCCCTTCAGCTGCAGGAACAGTTAAATAAAGAAGATGAAGAGAGAGAGAGGAACAGAGCAGAAGAAGCCAAGTTCAGAATCACTGATTCTAAACTTGCTAAATAAATGAGGGAAGAGTGGATAGAGGCTCTGATTTCTCAAGGTGAGGATGCCGACTACCTTGAGAAATTATAATATAAAGAAATATACAGAGCCTTCATCAGACAACAAGGTAAATTGGCAAATAAGAAAAGGGCTGAAGAAGAAGAAAAGGCCAGACAGAAAACCAGAAAAACCATTGCCTTCAATGTTGGAACCCATGAAGAAAGGAAGGTCATGATGGACTTCCTAAAGGCTAGAGGTGATAGTGGAAAGAAGCTGGGTCCCATGAACTTCATGAACCTACAAGGCCTCTATGTTAAAGTGAAAAATGAAGAGGAAGAGAGACTGCGGAAGATAGGTTCAAAAATAAGAGTAGACACTCAAACAAAAGAAAGAAAACCAAAGAAACCCAAGCCTACTCCCTCATCATCTCCTCCTTCTATCCAACAACCTTCCACTCTCCCTCGTAGACCACTCTCCTCCCCTCCCAAAGAGTCCAAATCATCTCACCCAGCTCCATCTCATCAACAAACTCTTAAAAAAGAAAACAAACCTTCTGCCATATCTGATAGTCAAGAGAGATTGTAATATGGTTCTATTCTAACTCAGATCAATGGTTTGAAGTATTTATAGGAAAGAAAGAGATGAAAAATCAGTCTACAAATCTGTTGATGAGGTGATACAGCTCCCAGACACTGATCTACAAAGAATGTTGGAGCTGGGTGAAGCTCATGAGCTTGACAATGAAAGTGGGAGACATCTGTTGCTAGTTATTAAACATCACTTCAACCCTAGCAAAGATGTTGTCATTGATGCTAAACCTCTCCAATCCCATTTTCCTATTGTCAAATGGTCATACAATGCTTTCAAAGATGAATACACATTGATGGATGTCAGAGGACAAAAGATGGGATGTTCAAGCAGGGTTATCTTTAGCATGGCAAGTGATGTGCTCTAAATTATCATATATTTCACATCTTTTGCATCCCATTTATTGGCAATTTCTTTGCACGTTGTGTTAATTTGTCGCTCATTTAGCTTATATTTAATTTTCAGGGAAATCCAAGCTCAAAAAGAAGAAACAAGCGAAAAGACGGCAAAAATTCAAGAAATTGGCCAAGTCAGTAGCTAAAGCATGGGCCGTGCCCTCACCCAGCAGAAAAGATGTAACATCCCTAAAACCAGATAGCTAATGGGTCGGGTAATGGATGACCCAAATCGTCTAATAAATGATATGGTTGACACAGATTATTGGATAAAGCTTGGACTAACGGAAATAAATGAGTCGGTTAGCTGCTTATTTCATGAGTTGAGATGGAAATGGATTTAATGAATCTGGAGGGACCCGCTGCGTAACTTTTGGGTGGAATTTAAACCACCTTAGGCGCAAACCCTAAGCCATTCGGCTAGGGAGCTTGCGACGGCAGCATGGAGGGAGGAAGAGGAGAGGGACGGCCGGAGGAGAAAGGTCACGGTGATTTCGAGCGGAAACTCCACGTCTATCCAAGTTAATCCTTGTTCCTTTTCGTTAAACGTTAGTTTGCTTGTTTTGTGAAAACTGATTAGGGTTTTCGTTTCATGCTCACAGCCAGCAACGAGGGTAAGGAGGAAGATGGAGGTTGGTTGCGGGGGTGGTGATGCGGAGATGTTAGTCGGTCGGCAGCAAGGGGGCAGCGCGCACCAGTGATGGACATCAGGGGTTCACGGTGGTAACCTGTTGGGTGGTCGGAATTCACGAGGAGAGAAGGGGAAAGAGTGACAAGCGACTCGGGTGCGACTTTTGTCGCTGCTGGGGTGGCACAATACGGTGGTTCGTGAAGGCAGCGTGTGGCCGAAGGGTGGTGGACAGCGAGTAGAAAGAAAGAGGGAGAGAGAAGGGTTGTGTGGGTGAGGGTGCTCGAAGACGAAGGTGTTGGTGTCGGGAGGGACGGTCGTAGCAGTGTTCCATGGCGGTGGTCAGCGGAGGTGGTGCTGGTGTTGGTGTTGAACCCGAAGTGGGTTAGGCATGGCGACGAAGCTATTGGTTGTGCATGATGGTGTTATGCATGGGAGGTAGAAGACGGCGGTTCGTGGTGGTGAATGATGTAGGGCGGGATCGGATCATAACCGATTGGGATTGTTGCATGGTGATTCACACACGTGCAAGGAGATCCGACTCAAGTCTACAAGTCCGTGAGACTATGGTCTTTGCATGGCACATGCACGTGTGTGCATGGGAACCGAAGTCCGTGTTTACGGATTCCACACAGGTCAACGACGACCCGGTTCTAGGGATTATGGTGCTAAGGTGATGATATGAGAGAGAGGAGGTGTGCGAGCAAAAAGATGACCGGGAGTACTTATGATCGTACATATGTGACACATGTTTAGGACGTACTCTGACTATGTGATCTCACGTGTGACAGGTTTAGGTTTCGAGCGTGAACAGACGAATTGCAGAGCAAGGACAAAGACTTGACATAACCAGTGAGTTTCTAATCCCCCTCCTTTAAACGTTTTATTGTTTTGGGGCTATCGTACATACATTCACGTGGTGTTAACATGATTAATCGTGCTAAGGGTTCGGGTTCGGGTTCTAACCCAATATGCTTTGAGTATAAAATACTTATTTTAGAGTCGTATGGTTATGGTGTGTTCATAGAAATGTGTGAGCTAGAGAGATGAGTTATTAATGTGTGATGTGTTAAGGGTTGATCAGGGAAGGTCGGGCTTAAAGTTAAATGGTTATGATTTCATGTGGGATATGTTGTTCTAGGGTCGTGTGTGAGGTGCAGGTGTTGTTAATGAGTCTTGTATATGATGTGTGGTATTATGTGTTTATATTGATGTGTCGGGTTTGCCTCGTTGTCGTTATGACACGGCAAACGGGATTGTGAAGGATGGGGTCATTCGGGAAGTCACAAAAGGTGACATTTATTTAACAGGTTAATGATGAGCTCGGAGTGTGTTGAACGCCCAGACGAGGGTAACCCTGACGAGGGTGCAGTGATAGGGTATGTGTTTGCATGCGTATATATGTGTTAATTTGCATGCTAGTAATGAGTTATATTTATTGTGCGTGAGATAGTGTTAATGCGATGTGTTGATGATATTATTGTGGTATGTAGAGTAGATTGACCGTTGTGTCAAGATTGTGACGCGACGCATATGATTGTCGTGTCAGTTAATTGTGAGAGCCTTGGTTAAGGCCGGTTGTCTTAATGTCGAGGGTATGTTGTGTTAATGCTTGTTCTTGAGTATGAGTTATCAGTACAGTATGTGAGTCCATGTCAAAGTGATGGCAAAGATATTATTACTATTATTGGTAGTACGGTCTGAGTCCCGGGTGATGAATGGGTATGGGATACCGTTGGATATCTTAGGGTTATTCTTTAATAAATCGTAAATCTATTTTATAAGGACTGTAGGGTTCTGAGTGAAATAAACTAAAGAACATGACGTGATAGATTTTGTTTAAATTAAACTATTAGAACTCACTCAGCGTAGTTGACTTTGTGTGTACGTTAGGTTATTGTACAGGTAAGCATAGCAATGACGTATCTTGGCTTAGAGGCGGTGCTACTCGGATTGGTGTGCAGGCATTCGTGAGGTAAGTTAACAACGCTAAATAGTAATAAATGAATATTTGAAAGACTTTCGCTGTATTTTGATTTACAATAAATGTGTTTTAAAAACCAATGGCCCGTTATGATAACCAACTGTATGATGCCCGGGTTAGGGTCTTACATGTTAGTATCAGAGCTGTGGTTTAAGAGAAAATTGGTATTTTAAAAAAATAAAATACTTTAACTTAATCCAAAAATGGGACGAGGGTGAAACGAATGCCACCACGAGTAACCGCGAGCCAAGAGGTACGTCTTTCAAGTTGATGAGTGATTATTATTTACCATTTGCGTAGTGTTATGATAGGTAAAACGATTAAGGTGAGTAAATGATTTATGGTTCCTCGTGGGAACATGATGTGTGTTAGGTGTTGTGTGAAGTGTGTGGTGTGACTTGGTGAAATCATGTGTTGCGAGATAATTAATGTAGAGTAGCATTAATTGCGTTATGTGACATAGCTTGGTGTGATAAACTTATGTTTTGTAACATTTCTGATTTTCATTATCTATATTTCAGTTCAATGTGATACATTTCAAACAAAATTCTAGTACACTGACTTGTTCTATTCGTACCAACAATTAAATACTATGTTTCAATGCAAATCTACAAATTTACACGAGTATATCCTATTAAACTCTACATAAATTCATATTTATACAAGTCTGTCAATACTTAAATTTGCAAGGACTGATTTTATAAATAAATAACCAGAAACCCTAATAGGCACGGTCGCGCCACCTTCTGGCACGGTCGCGCGACTTGCGTATGGGCACGGTCGCGCCTCTCGTCAGTTGAAACGTAAATGCAACCTTTAATCACAAAATCGTTTGGTTTCGTAACCATCCTACACGTTTTCACCAATAACGAACCCAATTAAATCTTTTAATCATCACAATTACAACAAATAAACTCAATTTCGTCGATTCAACTCATAACCATCCAATCCTCTTACAAGACCATCGAATTCACCATTTTGATTACAATTCTCCTAAGCCAACATACTATCAATCCTCTCTGAAGCTCCCGGAAACACTGAGTCGTCGCCGGAACTCATCACTACCGAACACTATCAATCCATCGTCCTTCCGGGTAATTGAAACCTTCCACATCTACGTTTTAGTCTATAGATCAAAAGCCCTAATCTAATTTAGGCTTACAATATGGGAATCATCACGAACCAGAATCTATTTTTCGTTCAAAATGGATTTAATCGAACCCTGCTTTGAACACGTTTTAAATACATATAATATATTACAAAAGACTCGTAATAACCCTACAGATGAAAGCCCTATGAAATCCAACGTTAACATTATAAGAATCAGTCAATTCGTTTATGTTTTGGAACAGACACGGTCGCGCTAGTCTTCTAGCTCGATCGTGCTTCATGAAACACGGTCGTGCTAATCCCAAGTGCGGTCGTGCCTCACACACTCAGAGCCGGTCATGCCCCTTGGCTAGACTTGGTCGTGCCTCAGAACCCTAGACACGGTCGTGCCTAGTGAACAGCTTAGCTATATCCTCTGTATTGGTCAACACGGTCGCGTCCCTGACTAGCACGGTCGCGCCCGTGGTTAAAGCACAATCGTGCCTTGTCCCAGGCACGGTCGTGTGTGTGAGAAAATTTTAACAGAATGCTTAATTTTATATTTTAAAAACAATGAGTATTTCAAATTAACTTTCAAATAAAAATAATTGATTTTATAAAGATTTATATTAACTTTATTTAAAAAGATCAAATTCTTATTTCTAAAACAAATAGAAGTATTTATTTTAACCTACAAAGTTATGTTTATATTTATCATTAAACTCTACACATAAATATTATTTATACAACTCATTTACACATCTTTATAAAAATAGCGTGAAGGTTATTTATTAGATTTATATTTAATATAATACGCCTGATATATTTTTATAACCAAATGACTAAGTTACATATCTTTATAAATAAATAGATAAAGTAACGATTATTTATTTAATTTATATTTAAACAAAATTTGTTTATCTAGATTATACTTAACTAGACCTAACACCAACATTGTTTTTTTAACTAAATGAATAAATAATAATTATTTAATTTATTTAGTTATTCAAACCCAAACCCAAACCCTAATCAAAATGTTCTAAAAGTATCCATTTTAAATCTTTCATTTTATACAACACCTTTCAAATACAAACCACTAACATCTACAACTTCAACTCCTTATACACACACCCAATTCAACCCTAGACTTAGACATAGACTTTGTGCACATTATATACATTACACTCTAGGTTAACGTTGTGCATCACAAGGATCACGTTACTATCTAGTCTCTCGTGTTAGCCACGCCATTTGAATCAAGTGAGTATTACATAGCCCCTTTTACTCTTTTACACTTTTTGGGGTGGAACATGAACACTATACAATACTATTGCTTACATTTACACAAACTATACAAATACAAATCCTCTTTACATTCATGTGTGCAATTTGAGCTTTATGCCTGAGTGCTATTTGTGCTAACTTTTGTGTGCGATTTATGTGCAATCATTAACTATTCAAGCCGACGGTAAACAATGATAGATCTATTGAGTCTGACAAACCCACCCAGATTGGGGTGATTGTTACCGACAACACAATTTTGCATTCTAGTTACAACGGTTTGATTGTACTTGGTTACACAATGGCTACTCTCCATAAACGCCTTATTTTATCATGTTATGTAAGGATTTGTTTATTTAGAATCTATACACTATTTATGTACAAACATGTGTATGCTCACCAACTTTTTAGTTGACCTTATTTTATTCAGGTTTCAGGTGCTAACATATGAGCTTGATCAAGACATGATACACATAGGCTCTGGACTTAGTTAATTTTAATTCAAAAACAATTTGTATTTCATTTATTTACTTTAGATTTGATTCATGATTGTTTGAATGGAAATAGATTTAATATATTACAATTTAGTTGACCTTGAGCTCTGATACCAATCTATCACACCCCAACCGACGGCGAAAACGTCGGGGGGAGACATGTAGACTGTTCATGAGCTCAAGGTCAACTAAATTAAAATATATTAAATTCATTTCCATTCAAACAATCATGAATCAAATCCAAAAATAATAAATGAAATACAAATTGTTTTTGAATTAAAATTAACTAAGTCCAGATCCTATGTGTATCATGTCTTGATCAAGCTCATATGTTAGCACCTGAAACATGAATAAAATAAAGTCAACTAAAAAGTTGGTGAGCATACACATGTTTGTACATAAATAGTGTATAGATTGTAAATAAACAAATCCTTACATAACATGATAAAATAAGGCGTTTATGGAGAGTAGCCATTGTGTAACCAAGTACAATCAAACCTTTGTAACTTGCATGCAAAATTGTGTTGTCGGTAACAATCACCCCAATCTGGGTGGGTTTGTTAGACTCAATAGATCTATCATTGTTTACCGTCGGCTTGAATAGTTAATGATTGCACATAAATCGTACACAAAAGTTAGCACAACTAGCACTCAGGCATAAAGCTCAAATTGCACACATGAATGTAAGGAGGATTTTTATTTGTATAGTTTGTGTAAATGTAAGCAATAGTATTGTATAGTATTCATGTTCCACCCCAAAAAGTGTAAAAGAGTAAAAGGGGCTATGTAATACTCACTTGATTCAAATGGCGTGGCTAACACGAGAGACTAGATAGTAATGTGATCCTTGTAATGCACAACGTTAACCTAGAGTGTAATGTATAATTAATAATGTGCACAATAGTCTATGTCTAAGTCTAGGGTTGAATTGGGTGTGTGTATAAGGAGTTGAAGTTGTAGATGTTAGTGGTTTGTATTTGAAAGGTGTTGTATAAAATGAAAGATTTGAAATGGATACTTTTAGAACATTTTGATTAGGGTTTGGGATCGAATAACTAAATAAATTAAGTAATTATTATTTATTCATTTAGTTATAAAAACAATGTAGGTGTTAGGTCTAGTTAAGTATAATCTAGATAAACAAATTTTGTTTAAATATAAATTAAATAAATAATCGTTACTTTATTTATTTATTTATAAAGATATGTAACTTAGTCATTTGGTTATAAAAATGTATCAGGCGTATTATTTTAAATATAAATCTAATAAATAACGTTCACGCTATTTTTATAAAGATGTGTAAATAAGTTGTATAAATAATATTTATGTGTAGAGTTTAATGATAAATATAAACATAACTTTGTAGGTTAAAATAAATACTTCTATTTATTTTAGAAATAAGAATTTGATCTTTTTAAATATAAATATTTATAAAATCAATTATTTTTATTTGAAAGTTAATTTGAAATACTCATTGTTTTTAAAATATAAAATTAGGCATTATGTCAAAATTTTCTCACACACACGACCGTGCCTGGGACAAGGCACGATCGTGATTGAACCACGGGCGCAATCGTGCTAGTCAGGGACGCGACCGTGTTGACCAATATAGAGGATATAGCTAAGCTGTTCACTAGGCACGACCGTGTCTGGGCCAGGCACGACCGTGTCTAGGGTTCAGAGGCACGACCAAGTCTAGCCAAGGGGCATGACCAGGTCTAAGTGTGTGAGGCACGACCGCGCTTGGGATTATCACGACCGTGTCTCATGAAGCACGATCGCGCTAGAAGATTAGCGCGACCGTGTCTGTTCCAAAACATAAACGAATTGACTGATTCTTATAATGTTAACGTTGGATTTCATAGGGTTTTCATCTGTAGGGTTATTACGAGTCTTTTGTAATATATTAATTGTATTTAAAACGTGTTCAAAGCAGGGTTCGATTAAATCCATTTTGAACGAAAAATAGATTCTGGTTCATGATGATTCCCATATTGTAAGCCCAAATTAGATTAGGGCTTTTGATCTATATACTAAAACGTAGGTGTGGAAGGTTTCAATTACTTAGAAGGACGATGGATTGATAGTGTTCGGTAGTGATGAGTTCCGGCGACGACGGGTTTGGATTCCGGCACCTTCTTCTGCTATTCCGACTGACTCAGTGTTTCTGGGAGCTTCAGAGAGGATTGATAGTATGTTGGCTTAGGAGAATTGTAATCAAAATGGTGAATTCGAAACCGTCCTACACGTTTTCACCATTAACGAACCCAATTAAATCTTTTAATCATTTCAATTACAACAAATAAACTCAATTTCGTCAATTCAACTCATAACCATCCAATCCTCTCACAAGACCATCGAATTCACCATTTTGATTACAATTCTCCTAAGCCAACATACTAACAATCCTCTCTGAAGTTCCCGGAAACACGGAGTCAGTCGGAATTGCAGAAGAAGGCGCCGGAAACCAAACCCGTCGTCGCCGGAACTCATCACTACCGAACACTATCAATCCATCGTCCTTTCGGGTAATTGAAACCTTCCACACCTACGTTTTAGTCTATAGATCAAAAGCCCTAATCTAATTTGGGCTTACAATATGGGAATCATCACGAACCTGAATCTATTTTTCGTTCAAAATGGATTTAATCAAACCCTGCTTTGAACACGTTTTAAATACAATTAATATATTACAAAAGACTCGTAATAACCCTACAGATGAAAGCCCTATGAAATCCAACGTTAACATTATAAGAATCAGTCAATTCGTTTATGTTTTGGAAAAGACACGGTCGCGCTAGTCTTCTAGCGCGATCGTGCTTCATGAGACACGATCGTGCTAATCCCAAGCACGGTCGTGCCTCACACACTCAGACCCGGTCATGCCCCTTGGCTAGACTTGGTTGTGCCTTAGAACCCTAGACACGGTCGTGCCTCAGAACCCTAGACACGGTCGTGCCTAGTGAACAACTTAGCTATATCCTCTGTATTAGTCAACACGGTCGCGTCCCTGACTAGCACGGTCGCGCCCGTGGTTCAAGCACGATCGTGCCTTGTCCCAGGCACGGTCGTGTGTGTGAAAAATTTTTGACAGAATGCTTAATTTTATATTTTAAAAACAATGAGTATTTCAAATTAACTTTGAAATAAAAATAATTGATTTTATAAAGATTTATATTAACTTTATTTAAAAAGATCAAATTCTTATTTCTAAAATAAATAGAAGTATTTATTTTAACCTACAAAGTTATGTTTATATTTATCATTAAACTCTACACATAAATATTATTTATACAACTCATTTACACATCTTTATAAAAATAGCGTGAAGGTTATTTATTAGATTTATATTTAATATAATACGCCTGATACATTTTTATAACCAAATGACTAAGTTACATATCTTTATAAATAAATAGATAAAGTAACGATTATTTATTTAATTTATATTTAAACAAAATTTGTTTATCTAGATTATACTTAACTAGACCTAACACCTACATTGTTTTTATAACTAAATGAATAAATAATAATTATTTAATTTATTTAGTTATTCGAACCCAAACCCTAATCAAAATGTTCTAAAAGTATCCATTTCAAATCTTTCATTTTATACAACACCTTTCAAATACAAACCACTAACATCTACAACTTCAACTCCTTATACACACACTCAATTCAACCTTAGACTTAGACATAGACTAGTGTGCACGTTATTAATTCAATATACATTACACTCTAGGTTAACGTTGTGCATTACAAGGATCACATTACTATCTAGTCTCTCGTGTTAGCCACGCCATTTGAATCAAGTGAGTATTACATAGCCCCTTTTACTCTTTTACACTTTTTGGGGTGGAACATGAACACTATACAATACTATTGCTTACATTTACACAAACTATACAAATACAAATCCTCCTTACATTCATGTGTGCAATTTGAGCTTTATGCCTGAGTGCTAGTTGTGCTAACTTTTGTGTGCGATTTATGTGCAATCATTAACTATTTAAGCCGACGGTAAACAATGATAGATCTATTGAGTCTGACAAACCCACCCAGATTGGGGTGATTGTTACCGACAACACAATTTTGCATGCTAGTTACAAAGGTTTGATTGTACTTGGTTACACAATGGCTACTCTCCATAAACGCCTTATTTTATCATGTTATGTAAGGATTTGTTTATTTATAATCTATACACTATTTATGTACGTCCATGTGTATGCTCACCAACTTTTTAGTTGACCTTATTTTATTCATGTTTCGGGTGCTAACATATGAGCTTGATCAAGACATGATACACATAGGCTTTGGACTTAGTTAATTTTAATTCAAAAACGATTTGTATTTCATTTATTTAATTTGGATTTGATTCATGATTGTTTGAATGGAAATGGATTTAATATATTACAATTTAGTTGACCTTGAGCTCATGAACAGTCTACATGTCCCGCCCCGACGTTTCCGCCGTCGGTTGGGGTGTGACATGTGTAACTACATGGAATGTGTAAGTGTGATATATATGATGGTTTGCTATATTATTTTGTGATGTTATGTGAATGGTGTGGGATGTATGTGCATCCGACGTGTGGGAAAGATAGAAAGCTAGTGTGAATATGATGGGAAAGATTTAGAGTATGAGCAGTAATGTGGACCCCCCAAATTGCATTTGATCACCGTAATTTGGCAGTCTATGATTACTCTAATATTCTGAATTTATGCCCATAGTAATCACTTCAACGTTCTATCTTGTGCAAGTACTGATGGCTAAAACAGAGAGAACTAGATCGGTCAGGCGAGGAGCTTTGGCTAGGATGGGGCGGACCGTCAGGACGAACCAGCGGCTACTGTTGACCAAACGGTCAGTGACATGGGAGTTGTACTGGCGCTTCCTGCGCCAAGCATAGCTAGGATTGAAGAAGGTGGTGTTCCACATGGTGCTATGACCAAAACTATCGAATGGAAGAGGCGAGCGGTGTCGGCAATACGCGATTTCCCTCCAGGATGTGGACCTGCATGGCTGAAGGATCAACCGCGTGTGACCACTAAGAGAGTTCTATTTCAAGAAAATACGGTGATTGATTCGGGATCCGATGAGGAAGAACCAGAGGAGTTATAACTAACGGAGTTTTACCGTTTGGGAAGTGACGAACCAGGATCTCAGACATTAGTTACTTTGAACGACTCTACATGGGAGTCAAATGAAAATACCATATCAATCAAAGTTTCAATGCGGAAGCGTAAAGAAAAGAAAATGCGCAAAACACACGCGCCCAAACCAAAAGTCCAAACGTCCAACCAAGCCAAGTACAATACAAAATAATCCAAACAAACATAAATAAGCAGCAATCAAAAATAGATGAATCCCATGCATGCTCTAATGTGCACATGTGCCTTATCTTAGCGACCTAAGAAAACATGTAAGAAAATATGTCAACACGAGGTTGGTGAGTTCACAGGTTTCAATATATGTAAATAAGCGTTTACCAGATATATGTTCATTCAGTAAGTATCTATAGGTAGCTAACCTATGTTCATGTTTAACTCAAGCGCTCGCAACCGAAGCTGACTGTTTGTTTATTTGCCTCCTGCCAGGTCTATCAACACTTGCGGTGTGAGTAGGCTAACATTTCACCCGTTCGATCTCTAATCGAGTTAGTGCGACAAACGCGGGTGGGATTTGTCAAACCCAGTAGTACAACTAAACATTACCTCGCTAAGATCCATACTAACAGTCCGATATAAGATGAGGACTTTCTGTGATAACGTGTCACGCTTAGCTTTAACATCGATAACATACGAATTACAAAATCTAAAAATAGTTTAATCATGTTTTCTCCCCCAGATTAAAACAGTAAAAAGGGGCCGTGAAAACTCACATGCGTTGCGTAGTAGGTAGTATCACACAAGTATGAGATTTGAAATCTCAAGTGTTAGCCTGCACGGCTTACGTATGCCCTTGAATTATAAACACATAAGTTAGGGACATATGGGATTTGTGATGAAGACACGGAAGATTGAACGTCTTAACGCATTCTAAAGATTAAAGAGTAGACGAAATTCTCTACGAAAATATGTATACATTTCTTAAAATACTCGTTAAGGGAAAAACGTTACATGTCGTACATTAATAACGAATAGTAAATAAATAAATACATTCGTACGTTAAAGTCGTTTACAAAAGTTGAGAAAATAATATAATTTAATATATTATTTTTAGGCTCGTCGGATTATCTAAATAATCATTTGCGTGGAAAATAATAAATATATTATTTTTAATCGAATGTATAAACGTGGGTAAATAATATAACAATTATATTATTAAATAGTTTAAAACGTCACACAAGGTATAAAACGATACGAAATAATATAAATATATATTATTTAATAACATTAGTCACGGGTTGAAAATAATATGAACATATTATTTTATACGAAGTTACAGTTTGAAAATAATATAAATATATTATTTTAATTAGATAATAACATAATATATATTATTTTTAAAAAGTGGGGATAATATAAAAATAGGTTAATAATTCAAACCAGAGCCTACGGGTTGTTTCTCAGACTAAAACACATTTATATAATATAATAATATTATAGGGTTTGATTTTTATATTAAAATAATACAAGAAAAATGTTTAAAAAATAAAACAGTGCGGAGAGACTCGAACCTGGGTCTCTCCCACACAAGCACACACACTTAACCAGTCCTGCCCGCTAGGGTAATCGCATTAGGATCCGGTTCTATTTGGTTTTAATAAACACGTCATTGCGAACCTACATCTGGGTTTAATTGAAAAGTTATCAAGTTTAGATCGGTTAATTACTCGATCGAAATCCCAAGCCCTAGTTATGAACACAAATTTGAATCCGATGGATTTGATTAGAAAATTGATTGGAATCATAGGACTATTACAGTCTAGGACATTGCGAAACCACTCATATAATTTAATTGCATTGAGGTAGTGATCAGATTAACATTCGATTAAACCCAAAGTGTAATGAACCATAGAATCGGTTCACCACTGATTCCATTATATATCTACGAATTAGCTCAGGGCTTTCAAAGGATGGTTGAGGGCGAGTCTAACCATGACCTTTAATTGGATTTAAACTGAGTCTAGGATCAAAAGCCCCAAACTGATTTTTGAACAAACCCTAGATACGGGATTGGGTTTAATTCGATAATTTATGCCCTGGAATTTATAGGGCTTTCACTAAACAGATGAAAACGAAGGCGAGTGTGTATTTAGTTACCTGAATTGGTGTTGGATTGATGGTGATAGAGTAGAACAGGTGCCGATCGAGTATAGCTTGGTCTCTGGCGTCACCGGTTCCTGCTCCGGCCAAGTTGATGCGTGTAAAAGCTTCAGAGAGATTCGTTTGTCGTGTGAAGAGCGTTCAATTGTGAAATTAACAGGTGAATTACTCGAATTTGATGTGTTCATGAAGATGGTCGGCGGTTACGAGTTAATTCTACATAATTAGAGTTTAATTCGCGTATAATGGTTATGTTAAGTGCTCAATCATGATCGTTTGTGGCAGGGACGTGTGTATCAGTTACAAAATCAAACCGAAAACGATCGTGGGATTTGAATTTGATCAAAATCGCACATTTGACTTTCCAAAAGTCAAACATAATCATGAATAGGCTAATTACCGGTTTGGTCCCTCTGTTTCATGTTTATAAGTTTGGGAATTGGCATAATTAACCCTTGTGGTTTGAATTGAGGTTAGAAACTTGATTAGTTGACTTTTAAAAGTCAACAAGAACTTAAATCTTGGATTTTGACTTTAACAAGTCAAATAGAATGTGTTTGGGCTAATTACACAATTAGTCCTTGTAGTTTAAGTTTGAAAAAAAAGGCAGAATTAGTCCTTGAAGTTTGAGATAAGCAAACCAAGTTAGAATTTAACTGGATTTAGCTAACTGAGTTAACTGGAAAAGTCCGGATTGTCACATCATCCCCTATTTGAAAGAATTTTCATCCCGAAAATAAATAAAATAAATTTTTTTTTGAGGTGTCACATCATCCCCTAGTTGAGAGAATTTTCATCCCGAAAATTAAAATAGTACTTTTAGAATTTGAAGTGGGTTGCTTGAACAGATGTGGATATCTATGTATCATCTGATCCTCACGCTCCCACGTGAATTCAGGTCCGTGTTTCGAGTTCCAACAAACTCTGACAATAGGGACTTTACTGCGTTTCAGCGTTTTGATTTCCCTATCCATGATTTCCACCGGTTCTTCAACGAACCGCAGTTGTTCATCGATGTGTAGTTCCTCAAAAGGAACTGCGAGTATTTCGTCTGCTAGA
Source organism: Smallanthus sonchifolius (assembly GCA_023525975.1). NCBI lineage: Eukaryota > Viridiplantae > Streptophyta > Magnoliopsida > Asterales > Asteraceae > Smallanthus > Smallanthus sonchifolius. The sequence continues at coordinate 29,213,451 of CM042043.1, forward strand.
CATTTCTTTAAGTTCGAGACGTGAAAGACGTTGTGTACACCACTAAGTCCTTCAGGTAGGTCCAGTTGATATGCTACTGGTCCGATTCTCTTCACTATCTTGAATGGTCCAACATAACGACGATTCAGTTTGCCTCGCTTCTCGAAGCGAAATACACCTTTCTAAGGTGAGACTTTGAGTAAGACCATATCCCCTATTTGAAATTCTAATGGTTTACGACGTTTATCGGCGTATCTCTTTTGACGATCACGAGCTGCCGCTATATGGTTTCGGATTTGAACGATCTTTTCAGAGGTTTTGAATACAAGTTCGGGACCTGTAAGTTGGCTATCCCCAACTCTAGCACAACAGATAGGAGATTGGCATTTACGCCCATATAATGGCTCGAACGGTGCTGCCTTGAAGCTAGTGTGATAACTGTTGTTGTAGGAGAACTCCACTAGAGGTAAGTGAGACTATTATTTGTGCATTCATGAAGGGTATGATGCCCATAATAGCACTACTCCTTTCGTCTTGGACGGAGAGGGTTTCACCATTAGGAAGAGGAAGGCGAACGATTTTTTCGCGACAGATAATCTCGGCTTGGTTCTTAGATAACCAGTCCATTCCGACAATTACGTCGAAACGACCGAGCTTGACCGACATGAGAACAATGTCAAATTTATGACTAGTTAGTTCAAGTTTAAAACCCTTAAGAACATGGGTTGCTTCTATTATTTGTCCTTCGGCTATTTCTATGGTGTATTTGTCCTCTAACAGGGTTGGGGTTTTTCTTAGCAGGTCACTAAGTTTATTAGTCATAAAAATACTATCAGCCCTAGTGTCAAATAGTACAGAAGCAAAATAGTTGTTTAATAAGGAACTTACCGGTAACCACGTTGTGGTCATAACGAGCTTCTCCGGATCCTAGCACAAAGGCTTGCCCCTTTGCACCATTCCCTGCAATATTGCCCTGGTTGTTACTATTGCCTTGGTGGTTGTTGTTGTTGTCAATGTCACCCTTCTTTAATTGTGGACAATCCTTCCAGAAGTGTCCCTCTTTTCCACATTCAAAACAACCCTTGGTAAGACCTGGTTGTTGGAAGGGCTGCTTGACTTGTAATTCCCCTCTGCAGTCTTTGGCAACATGGCCCACCTTGCCACACCGCTGGCAACGGTTTTTGTCACAAGAACCGAGGTGGTGGTAATTACATTTGTTGCACCTGGGGTGTCTCCCAGTATAACCACTCTGATGCTGAACCGAATAGGTCGACTGGTTGAAGTTCTTCGTAGGTTCAAACCTACGCTGTTGTTGTTGCTGTGGTTGATTCGGATGAAATCCCATGTTGTTATTGCTACTGTCAAACTTCCTCTTGTTGTTGTCAGTAGACTTGGATACTGACTTCCTGGGAGGTAGTGTCCCTTGGGTAACGGCTTGGTCCGTCAGTTTAGGAGCAAGACTGATGGTTTGTTGGATGGTAGTGGGGTTGGATGAAGTAACCATGCTCTGGATTTGTGGTACTAATCCACTGATGAACATTTCTATCCACTTGTAGGATGGTGCAACCATGTGAGGACACATCCCCGCTAGCTCGTGCGAGAGAGTTCTATTTCAGAACCCTCCATTTTTAGATTCCAGAATTCTCCCTCGAGTTTCTGAATCTCATCCCTGGGACAGTACTCTTCCTTCATCATGATCTTGAAATCTTCCCATGGTAATGCATTGGCCATGTCCAGACGTAGCATCTGGACCTGTGCATTCCACCATGTGAGGGCAGGACCCTCTAAAGTTCCCGATGCAAATTTGACTCGGTCGGCTACAGGGCAGTTACACATGGAGAACACAGATTCAATCTTTTCAAACCATCGGAGTAATCCGACAGCTCCCTCAGCTCCACTGAATGTGTGGGGCTTGCAGTCCATAAATGTCTTGAAGGTACAGACATGTTGATTGTTCTGTGGATTGTTCGCTTGCCCTGGATTGGAAATAGTAGGTTGGGTTTAGGAAAGAGTGGAATAAATGCGTACAGTTGGTTGTCTAGAGTTAACGGTTAACAGGTTTACCTGCAATGTGTGCTGCTAAGGCTTCAGCAACACTGTCATTAATCAACGCGGCCAGTTCGGCTGGAGTCAGGTTGATATTTCCACGACCACTGTTGCGACTGCCACGACCACGTCCGTCCATGATTCTTCATATTCACAAACACAAAAAATGAGTAAATTCATCGCATATTGACGTCATCCAAGTGTAAGCAAACAGAAAGAGTTGCGTAAAGACATGCAGGTTTATGATTATAGTACAAGGCTACTTAAATCATAAGGTCATAGAATAAATAACTTGACGCAAACAGTCCACTAAGATTTTATTGGAATGGGAACATCCTTACCCATTTAGGTTTTTATTTAAAACATAAAGAAATAACAAGATAAGATAAGATAGAATAGAATAGAATATCAAGCTCCACTGCCGGCAGATGAGATGACTGACTCAGCAACATCCCCCTCTACTTCCTCGGGCTCATCCTCAGGCTCAAGGTCGGGTACTTCAGCTGGCTCTAAAGCAGCTGCAAGTTGTATCTCTAACTCCCCAATTCTTTCTTGAGATTCTACCTTAGCCTCCTCGAGTACATTCACCCTAGCTTGTAACACCCTTACCTCGTACACTAATGCATTATGCAAGTGGTCAGTGCCTGCCAGTTCTGCTACTAGAAGATCCATCCTGTGATCCGTATGTTTCTCCCTTCTTAACAGACCTGTGATCGCTCCTGCTGCGTCTCTCATATTCCGGATCTCTCGATCCATAGTTGCTACAAATGCCACAAAGCCTTGCTCCAAGTGACAAGGTAGCAATGGTAAACGTGGTCCTGATGATGATGAAGCTCCAAAGTATGGTGATGGAACTCGTTCCTGTCTAACCCATTTGCTAAGTAAATCGGGGTACCAGTCCCAGCCACTCCAATTCTGGATATGCATGGGCTCTCCATACACAATAGAATTATCAATGGGCTCAAGCCTACGTCTCTTGGGCTCCGGTGATGCAATGGCAGGAATGTCATGTTCCTGAATGGTAGGTGGTGAAGATGGTGGTGTAGACATAATTCCTAAAACATAAGGAGTAAGTGTCCATGTCAAGTAACTAATGTGTGTGGCTATAGTCTAGAATGCAGTCCTAGTTCTCTATAACCAATTGCTCTGATACCAATCTGTCACACCCCCAAATTCCACTAAAGGAGTTTTAACGTTTTGGAAGGTGACAACCAGGATCTTAGACATCGGTTACTTCAAACGACACTACATGGGACTTGAAATGTAATAACATAAGAAATCAAGGTTCATAGTGTAAATGCGGAAGCGTTAAACGAAAGTAAATGCGCAAAACACACCCGCCTAAACCAAAAGTCCAAAAGTCCAAACGTCCAACCAAGCCAAGTACAATACAAAATAATCCAAACAAACATAAATAAGCAGCAATCAAAAATAGATGAATCCCATGCACACTCTAATATGCACATGTGCCTTATCTTAGTGAACTGAGAAAACATGTAAGAAAATATGTCAACACGAGGTTGGTGAGTTCACAGGTTTCAATATATGTAAATAAGTGTTTACCAGATATATGTTCATTCAGTATGTATCTATAGGTAGCTAACTTATGTTCATGTTTAACTCAAGCGCTCGCAACCGAAGCTGACTGTTTGTTTATTTGCCTCCTGCCAGGTCTATCAACACTGGCGGTGTGAGTAGGCTAACATTTCACCCGTTCGATCTCTAATCGAGTTAGCGCGACTAACGTGGGTGGGATTTGTCAAACCCAGTAGTACTATTAAACATTACCTCGCTAAGATCCACATTAACGGTCCGATATAAGATGAAGACTTTCTGTGATAGCGTGTCACGCTTAGCTTTAACATCGATAACATACGAATTACAAAATCTCAAAATAGTTTAATCATGTTTTCTCCCCCAGATTAAAACTGTAAAAAGGGGCCGTGAAAACTCACCTGCGTTGCGTAGTAGGTAGTATCACACAAGTATGAGATTTGAAATCTCAAGTGTTAGCCTACACGGCTTACGTATTCCCTAGAATTATAAGCACATAAGTTAGGGACATATGGGATTTGTGACGAAGACACGGAAGATTGAACGTCTTAACGCATTCTAAGGATTAAAGAGTAGACGAACGTGTCTACAAAAATATGTATACATTTCTTAAAATACTCGTTAAGGGAAAAGCGTTAGATGTCGTACATTAATAACGAATAGTAAATAAGTAAATACATTCGTACGTTAAAGTCGTTTACAAAAGTTGGGAAAATAATATAATTTAATATATTATTTTTAGGCTCGTCGGATTAACTAAATAATCATTTGCGTGGAAAAATAATAATATATTATTTTTAATCGAATGTATAAACGTGGGTAAATAATATAACAATTATATTATTAAATAGTTTAAAACATCACACGAGGTATAAAACGATACGAAATAATATAAATATATATTATTTAATAACATTAGTCACGGGTTGAAAATAATATAAACATATTATTTTATACGAAGTTACAGTTTGAAAATAATATAAATATATTATTTTTATTAGATAATAACATAATATATATTATTTTTAAAAAGTGGGGATAATATAAAAATAGGTTAATAATTCAAACCCGAGCCTACGGGTTGTTTCTCAGGCTAAAACACATTTATATAATATAATAATATTATAGGGTTTGATTTTTATATTAAAATAATACAAGAAAAATGTTTAAAAAATAAAACAGTGTGGAGAGACTCGAACCTGGGTCTCTCCCACACAAGCACACACCCTTAACCAGTCCCGCCCGCTAGGGTCATCGCATTAGGATCCGGTTCTATTTGGTTTTAATAAAGCACTCTGGGTGTTCTTCCCCTTTACGCGAATCCGGACCAGATCCCATCCCAAATCCACAGATTTCGACCACGATCAAACCAGAAAGCATAGGGGTTTTGTTAAACACGTCATTGCGAACCTACAGCTGGGTTTAATTGAAAAGTTATCAAGTTTAGATCGGTTAATTACTCGATCGAAATCCCAAGCCCTAGTTATGAACACAGATTTGAATAAGATGGATTTGATTATAAAAATGATTGGAATCGTAGGGCTATTACAGTCTAGGACATTGCGAAACCACTCATATAATTTAATTGCATTGAGGTTGTGATCAGATTAAAATTCGATTAAACCCAAAGTGTGATGAACCCTAAAATCGGTTCACCACTGATTCGATGATATATCTACGAATTAGCTCAGGGCTTTCAAAGGATGGTTGAGGGCGAGTCTAACCATGACCTTTAATTGGATTTAAAATGAGTCTAGGATCAAAAGCCCCAAACTGATTTATGAACAAACCCTAGATACGGGATTGGGTTTAATTCGATAATTTAAGCCCTGGAATTGATAGGGCTTTCACTAAACAGATGAAAACGAAGGCGAGTGTGTATTTAGTTACCTGAATTGGTGTTGGATTGATGGTGATCGAGTAGAACAGGTGCCGATCGAGTATAGCTTGGTCTCTGGCGTCACCGGTTCCTGCTCCGGCCAAGTTGATGCGCGTATAAGCTTCAGAGGGATTCGTTTGTCGTGTGAAGAGCGTTCAATTGTGAAATTAACAGGTGAATTACTCGAATTTGATGTGTTCATGAAGATGGTCGACGGTTACTAGTCAATTCTACATAATTAGAGTTTAATTCGCGTATAATGGTTATGTTAAGTGCTCAATCATGATCGTTTATGGGAGGGATGTGTGTATCAGTTACAATATCAAACCGAAAACGATCGTGGGATTTGAATTTGATCGAAATCGCGTGTTTGACTTTCCAAAAGTCAAACAGAATCAAGAATAGTCTAATTACCAGTTTGGTCCCTCTGTTTCAGGTTTATAAGTTTGGGAATTGGCATAATTAACCCTTGTGGTTTGAATTGAGGTTAGAAACTTGATTAGTTGACTTTCAAAAGTCAATAGGAACTTAAATCTTGGATTTTGACTTTAACAAGTCAAATAAAATGTGTTTGGGCTAATTATACAATTAGTCCTTGTAGTTTAAGTTTGAAAAAAAAGGCAGAATTAGTCCTTGAAGTTTGAGATAAGCAAACCAAGTTAGAATTTAACTGGATTTAGCTAACTGAGTTAACTGGAAAAGTCCGGATTGTCACAGGTGTGCTCAAGTATAGTAGTTCTATCTTTACGATTGTCTCAAAGGTGATCCATCGAGGCGATGCGAGGAGTTTTGACATAATTCGGGACGATCAGAGAGGTGCTCTTATGAGATACCTATACTTATATCTCGGGAATGTGGACCACAAAGCCAAGAGGTGCGGTGACAAGAGTTGATGAGGAAAGCGTTACGTGGAAGCTTGATCGGCGATAGTTATGACGTGATCGAGATGACGACGCTGAAGATTCTAGCACGAGGTAAAAGTGGTGACGGAAGGATCTTCATGGAATGCGTTCTATATAGATATTTTGTCAAGATAGGATACAAGAACGTAGAAATACTTACTCTAAACAATACAAGGGGTAACTGGGGTTGTGACAAAGACAGATTTCACGTCCACACTTAATGAATGAGACGCGATCGGTGATCGTGTCGTAATGTCAGAGCAACAATGGGAAGAGTGGAGGGAAGGAGAGTTAAGTGCAGGTTTGCACATAAGTTCTTGGAAACGGGGTGCCTACGCGGGAGGACATATGATTAGTTTAAGTGAGCTCCTAGTGAGCATTTAGGTAAAGACAGTATTTGGCCGTTGGATCAGACATGACGATGCTAAGGGATCATTGAGGAACGTCAGGAGCTGATAAAAATAACTCGCGTATAAAGTGTATGTGCGTACTAAATGGGGCATATTAAACACGTGATAGCGAGATAAGGATGTATGTTATTAGAGGAATTTTGTAGGGGACAGTGCGGCTTGCACAAACCCCCATGGGTTATCAACGGGGCACAAGGGAAGTACCTTGATGAGCAAGGCAGTGGTGCCTGAGATTTGGGGGAGTCATCGCTGGGTGGCCGTCGAAGGGACGAGATCATCCGGATTATACAAGAAGAAGTGGACCAACATGTTTATGAGCTAAGTAGAGAGAGACGATAAGCGAACAGGCAGTTGACGGTGCGGTGCCATTAAAGTAAAGATTTGGAAACACGAGTAATGAGAAAATGTGTAGGTGAACCCTATCAGTCCCAAGGTTGAAAACGGGCAATCGAGAGGATTCCTTCGAGCACCAAGGATGACGACGAAGTGGTAAGGTAAGGTGACGGCTTGAGGTATACAGTGAAAGAACGACGCCAAAGAATTTTGGATGCACTAGTAGGGTTGGGGAAATGAGTTACGTTGATTTGTATTGACGCAGGATTCGAGGATGAATCCTCTTTTAAGGGGGATAGACTTGTAACATCCCTAAAACCAGATAGCTAATGGGTCAGGTAATGGAGGACCCGAATCATCTAATAAATGATATGGTTGACTCGGATTATTGCATAAAGCTTGGACTAACGGAAATAAACGAGTCGGTTAGCCGCTTATTTCATGAGTTGCGATGGAAATGGATTTAACGAATCTGGAGGCACCCACTACGTAACTTGTGGATGGTATTTAAACCACCTTAGGCGCAAACCCTAAGCCATTCGGCTAGGGAGCTTGCAACGGAAGCAGGGAGGGAGGAAGAGGAGAGGGAGTCCAGAAGAGAAAGGTTGGCGGCGATTTCGAGTGGAACTCCACGTCTAGCCAAGGTAATCCTTGTTCCTTCTCGTAACACGCTAGTTTGCTTGTTTTGTGAAAAACCGATTAGGGTTTTGGTTTCATGCTCGTGGTCAGCGACGAGGGTGAGGAGGAAGATGGTGTTCGGTTGCGGCGGTGGTGATGCGGAGATGTTAGGCGGTCGACAGCAAGGGGGCAGCGCGCACCAGGGATGAACATCAGGGGGTTCATGGTGGTAACCGGTTGGGTGGTCGGACTTCGCGAGGAGAGAAGGAGAAAGAGTGACGAGCGACTCCGAAGCTACTTTTGTCACTGCTGGGGTTGCATAATACGGTGGTTGGTGAAGGCAGCATGTGGCTGAAGGGTTGTGGACTGCGAGCAGAAAGAGAGAGGGAGAGAGAAGGGTTGTGTGGGTGAGTGTGCTCGAAGACGGAGGTGTTGATGTCGGGAGGGGCGTTCGTGGTGGTGTTCCATGGCGGTGGTCAGCGAAGGTGGTGCTGGTGTTGGTGTCTAACCCGACGTGGGTTAGGCATGGGGACGAAGCCATTGTTGGTGCTTGATGGTGTCGTGCATGGGAGGTAGAAGATGGCGGTTCGTGGAGGTGAATGACGATGGGGCGGGATAGGATCACAACCAATTGGGATTGTTGCATGGTGATTCACCCACGTGCAAGGAGATCCGTCTCAAGTCTACAAGTCCATGAGACTAGGGTTTTTGCGTGGCACATGCACGCGTGTTCTTGGGAACCAAAGTCCGTGTTTACGGATTCCAAACGGGTCAAGGACTACCCGGTTCTACGGATTACGGTGCTAAGGTGATGGTATGAGAGAGAGGAGGTGTGCGAGCGAAAAGATGATCAGGAGTACTTATGATTGTACATACGTGACACATATTTAGGACGTACTCTGACTATGTGATCACACGTGTGACAGTCATAGGTTTCGAGCGCGAACAGACGAATTGCAGAGCAAGGACAGAGACTTGACATAATCAGTGAGTTTCTAATCCCCCTCTTTTAAATGTTTTACTATTTTGGGGCTATCGTACATACATTCACGTGGTGTTAACATGATTAATCGTATTAAGGGTTTGGGTTCTAACCTAATATGCATTGAGTATAAAATACTTATTTAAGAGTCGTAGGTTTATGGTGTGTTCATTGAAATGTGTGAGCTAGAGAGATGAGTTATTAATGTTTGACGTGTTAAGAGTTGGTCAGGGAAGGTCTGGCTTAAAGTTAAATGGTTATGATTGCATGTGGGATATGTTGTTCTAGGGTCGTGTGTGAGGTGCAGGTGTAGTTAATGAGTCTTGTATATGATGTGTGATACTGTGTGTTTATACTGATGCGTCAGGTTTGCCTTGTTGTCGTTATGACACGGCAAACGAGATTATGAAGGATGAGGTCCTTCGGGAAGTCACCAAAGGTGACATTTATTTAACAGGTTAATAATGAGCTCGGGGTGTGTTGAATGCCCTAGCGAGGGTAACCCTAACGAGGGTGCAGTGATAGGGTATGTGTTTGCATGTGTAAATATGTGCTAATTGGCATGCTAGGAATGAGTTATATTTATTATATGTGTGATAGTGCTAATGCGATGTGTTGATGATATTATTGTGGTATGTAGAGTAGATTGACCATTGTGTCAGGATTGTGACACGAGGTATATGATTATCGTGTCAGTTAATTGTGAGAGCCTTGGTTAAGGCCGGTTGTGTTAATGTCTAGGGAATGTTTTGTTAATTAAGGGTCGAGTTAATGCTTGTTCTTGAGTATGAGTTATCAGTATAGTATGTGAGTACATGTTAAAGTGATGGTAAGGTTATTTTATTATTGGTAGTACGAGCTGAGTCCCGGGTGATGAATGGGTATGGGATGCCATGGGATATCTCAGGGTTAACTATTCGTTAGTAAATCGTAAATCTATTTTATACGGACCGGAGGGTTCTGAGTGAAATAAACTAAAGAACATGACATGATGGTTTTTGTTTAAATTAAACTATTAGAACTCACTCAGTGTAGCTGACTTTGTGTGTACGTTAAGTTATTGTGCAGGTAAGCATAGCAATGATGTATCTTGGCTTGGAGGTGGTGCTACTCGGATTGGTGTGCAGGCATTCGTGAGGTATGCTAACAACGTTAAATAGTAATAAATGAATTTTTGAAAGACTTCCACTATATTTTGATTTACAATAAATGTGTTTTAAAAATGAATGACCGGTTATGATAACCATCTGTAGGATGCCCAGGTTGGTGTCCTACAAAAGACAACAGTCTCCAGCCAAGCACGGGCCATGCCCCACCAGGCACGCCCCCGTGGTCAACTTCATGTCATACCAGAGTACTGTTGTCACCCAGTCAGACGAAGAACGGGGTCATGCCACGCCCCCATGTCCGGTACATGCACAGTACGTACGCGATAGAAACAAAAGCGGTTCCAAAAGTCAGCTGTAGAGATCATTTGGTGGCCAAAGAAGACCCATTCCATCATCATTGTGTTATGTATGTGTGTAAGCTTGTAACATCCCAAAAATAGTAAATAAGTAAATAATAACGCGATAGAGATGTAATCGTCAAAAATGAAAGAAAAATGGATGGGCTTGGGCTCGGCTCCTACGGGCCGAGCGAAGCCCAGGTATATAAGGGTCAAGACAACACTAGAACTCTCATTTCCACCACAACTTGCAATCTAGAGAGAGAAAGGAGAGCTCGGGCCTAGAGAGAGAAAGTGACGGATCAACCCGAAATTGAAGGAGCACGTTACTGCTGAGCTCGTGAGCAAACCCTCCCAATCAGAATTCCAATCCAGGTAACGATTCGACCCTAAACTGAGTTTTTGTTCGTTTTGTGGTTTTTCGGGTTTTAGCTAAATAGGAGACGTTTTTATGGATGAAACTTGAAAATAAGCTTAGAACTACCATCTAGAATGAAAACCACACCTTTTGATCAAATAAAATTGTAAGATTGGCATGATCAAGTTAGCATGCAAGAATTTCGGACTTTTTCAGGAAACGGGTCTTGCGTACTTATCAAGTACGCAAGAAGGATGTCTTGCGTACTTATCAAGTACCCAGGGGGAAGATCCCGCGTGCTTATCAAGTACGCAAGAAGAATGTTCTGCGTACTTGTCAAGTACGCATGAACCAGGCCCTGCGCACTTGCTAAGTGCGCAGGCATCAGGCTAGATAGTGAGGTCAGTATGTTCGCCTAATTCAGTATAATTAAACCGTTAGAGTCAGGGATTGGGTCTGATGTATATTTAACTACCTAATTCAGATCGTACGTGAAGTTGTTGGACCTTTGTTTAGGACAATCAAGACTAGCTTATCAGGTGAGTTCTATGTGCCCCCTTCTATGTTATGTGCAAACCATTTTAAATGTTTTGGGGCTGAAGTGTATACACTAAATGAATAAATGATATGAATGCCAATGTGATCATACGTGATATACTAATTTATATTTATATATATATGAGAATGAATTATTAACAAAGAATGAAACGTATGGTTACAAAGAATGAATGAAAGAATGGTATAACGTAAATAAATGAAATCTTGCTTTAGAATTATATATATTGCATGTTATGAATGTATGTATATGTTATGGACGGAAACGAAGCTAACGGCTACTTCTGTAGACAGACGACCATGCGACTATTTTGCAACCGGGAAAAATACGTTCCTTCGCAAGCTAGGACGTACAAAAGGCATTAATGGGCGGTTAAAGTAAATGCTTAAATAGTATAACAGTTGCATAAACAATAGTTTGCATGGGAAACGGATGCCTTAGGGCAGACGGGCGAATATGACGGACTACGACGGTAGGACGGTTAAGACGGACGGCAGAAGGTTGGCCAGACGGAAGTTAAGGCGGACGGTTTCTAGGACCGGACGAGTAAAAGGGCTACGACGGTAGCTTAAGGGCGTATGTCTTTGTGATATACGCAATAAAAGACGGGTTGATCACCCTTATGTGTATGGCCAATGAATGTTAAGGAAAGTAAAGGTGAATGCATATCTATGTAATCACATAAGAATGATGAAAGAAAAACAAAAGCTATGAATACGTATTTATATAAACGTATATATAATTATGCATACTTATAAAGAAAAGAATGTTCATACTTAATCGTTTTAGACTAGAACTCACCATCGTTAGCTGACTTTTAGTATACATTTCAGGTAAAGAAAGGAAGGGTAGTGCGAGGGCGTGATGGTTACCCGGCAAGCGACTGACATCCCACTCTTGATTGTTAAGAAAATGTTGTGTTTTAATTGTTAAGACTTCCGCTGTTATGTTATGTATTTGAATGATGTTTGTTTTCGCTACTCTCGAATGTTTTAATTTAAGTCAGTATTTATGACTATGTTTATGAGTAAATCCAACAAGTGAGGTTACCCGGGAAAAGGGGCCTTACAAGTTGGTATCAGAGCAATAGTTTGAGAGATTCAGACATCCCTAAATGTCTAGACTCAAACTGATTATGGGACCAACGCACGGATGTCATATGGGTAACCAACGCAGCACGATAAGTAAGTACTAAAGTTAATGCACTTGGATAAGAATAGATACCTTAACTTAGAATCAATAGATGTCAATGTCACAACCGATTTGAAGAGTTTTGAACCCGAAAAGCAATGTAAATTAGTAATCACAAACCGGTCACTGTAATTAACAATTTACCTTGCTCATACTGTTCTAAAACTATGATCTGAAGGAATGGCATTGATGTATTCCCTTTATAACCATCAGGAAACTAGGAATTATGGCTGGTGGAGGAAGAACAGGACGCCGAGGCGGTCGCACTGGCCGAGTCGGTAGACCTCCATTGAATCAAAGACATGAAGAAGAAGAGAGTGTGCGCGCAGAACACACTGAGAGTGTGCACGACACAGATGTGACCCCAATTGGGAACGACAATCAAGGGACTATACAGTTGGAACCCGAGGTCAGGGATGCTATTGTGAAGTTGTACTTACCTTAAAGAAAGTATTGCCTGGTCTACTATCCGAGTAACTAAAGAAAAGTAGAAAGGAGGATGAAGGTGACCATGAAGAGAAAGTGTATGACAGTGATGGGGATGAAGTGAATGTGAGATCAAACAATCGTGGGTGTACCTACAAACGTTTCAAGGATGGAGACCCACCCAAGTTTGATGGGAACAAGGATTCAGTGGCTACGTTCGAATGGATTGAGAGGATGAACGCTGTAATCAACATCAGCGAGTGTCGACCGGACCAGGCTGTTAAGTATGTTGCTCATTCTTTCACCAATAAGGCACTAAGTTGGTGGAGGAACATCCAGAGGACAAAGTCGCCAAACGCTCTTGCCAGAATGACATGGGAAGACCTGAAGAAGCTGATAATCCAAAAGTTCTGTCTCCAGAACGAAATTGATCGAGTGGAGAATGAATTCCTAAACTTTAAGGCTGGCAACAAGACGCACCGCCAGTATACTTCTAGGTTTAATGAGCTAGCTCAACTGGTACCCCACCTGGTGGAGACAGAAGAACGAATGATTAAGTACTATGTGAAGGGCCTACCTCAAAGGGTCCGTATCCATGTGAAAGCTAACCTACCCTCGACCTTCGAGTCGGTAGTGAATCTGAGCGGAATCGTCTACGACGATTATGCCAATGAGGACCCGGCACCTGAGACACAAAAGAGAAAGTGGGAGAACCCGTCTAGAGGCACCGGAAAAGAGAATGTAGCAACTGAAATTAAGACACCAAGGTTAGATGAATATGAAAAATGCAAGAAATGTAGAAGGCAAAATCTTGGCGAGTGTCGAATCGGCACCACCACATACTATAAGTGCGGGAAACCGGGGCACTTCTCCCGAGAATGCGTAAAAAACGTCAAGTGTCAAGTAAGTGGATTGTTTGGACATCTGACAAAGAACTGCAGTAAGGCTGGCCAATCTGGTTCGGGAAAAGAGAGGGAAAAGGAACAGCTGTAGGCTAGGACTCGAGCCTACGCCCTAACTGAGGAGGAAGCAAGGGGAAACCCTGATGTCGTGTCAGGTACGTTCCTAGTTAATAATGAACATGCTGCTATTTTATTTGATTCTGGTGCTAGTAAAAGCGTTATATCAAATGCATTTAGTTGTAAACTGGATTGCACTATCAACTCCATAGTAAAGGCCTTTAGCGTACAAACTGCCGTTGGTAAAAATTCGTTAGTATTCCAAGTAACAGAGGATTGCATCATAGAAATAGAGGGCCATAAGTTTCCCTCTAATTATTCCTTCTCACTTTAGTGGGATTCGATATAGTATTGGGTTTGGAATGGCTAGCTGCCAACGAAGCTCAAATCATATGTAAACGTAAGAGGATACACCTCAAAGCTCCTAGCGGCAGTCCAATTACGGTTTATGGGGATTGGAATTGCACGATGCCGAACATCATCTCGATGATCAAGGCCGAAAGTTACATGAGGCGCGGTTGCGAAGCTTATCTGGTGTGTGTTATTGACGATAGAATGAAAATGAAAGAACTCAAGAATGTACATGTGGTGTGCAACTTCTCGGAAGTGTTCCCTGAGGATCTACCTGGGTTGCCACCCGATCAGGAAATAGAATTTCAGATTGACTTAATGCTAGGAGATGAGCCCGTTGCCAAAGCTCCCTATCGATTGGCTCCGTCAGAAATGAAAGAATTGATGTCTCAACTAGAGGAATTAACAGAAAAAGGATTTATCAGACCGAGCATTTCACCATGGGGAGCACCGGTACTATTTGTAAAGAAGAAGGACGGCAGCATGCGCATGTGCATTGACTACCGCGAATTGAACAAGAGGACAGTAAAGAACAAATACCCACTGCCTAGAATTGACGACCTTTTTGATCAACTGCAAGGTGCGAGTTGGTTCTCAAAGATCGATCTTAGGTCGGGTTACCATCAGTTGAAAGTAAGAAAAGAGGACGTACCAAAGACCGCGTTTCGCACGCGTTATGGGCATTATGAGTTTCTCACGATGTCCTTCGGATTGACCAACGCACCAGCAGCGTTCATGGACTTGATGAATAAAGTATGTCGACCCATGTTGGATCGATCAGTGATAGTTTTTATAGACGACATACTGGTATATTCGAAAAGCGAGGGTGATCACCACTGCCACCTAAGGGAGGTTCTGGAGGTGCTAAAGCAGGAAAGGTTGTACGCAAAATTCTCCAAATGCGCGCTCTGGCTTAGGGAAGTCCAATTCCTAGGTCATGTCATAAACCCAAATGGCATTATGGTGGATCCTACAAAGATCGAAACCGTAAAAGGTTGGAACATCCCGAAAACGCCAACAGAGATACGAAGTTTTCTGGGATTGGCAGGATACTATCGGAGATTCATTCAGGATTTCTCGAGAATAGCCTCGCCGCTGACAAAGCTAACACGTAAGGAAGTAAAGTACGAATGGGGTCCAACCCAAAACAACGCGTTTGAGGAACTTAAGACATGATTAACCCAAGCTCCAGTCTTGGTACTACCTGAGGGAAATGAAGACTTATCGGTCTACTCTGACGCTTCGGGTCAGGGTTTAGGTTGCGTACTTATGCAACGAGGAAAGGTAATTGCTTACGCCTCGCCACAGCTAAAGATTCATGAGGTTAACTACCCAACTCACGATCTAGAGTCGCGGCAGTAGTTTTCGCGTTGAAAGTATGGAGGCACTATCTGTATGGAGTTAAATGCACCATTTTCTCCGATCACAAAAGCCTGAAGTACTTTTTCGAACAAAAGGAATTAAACATGACACAAAGGAGGTGGTTAGAGCGACTGAAGGACTATAATTGTGAGATACTGTACCATCCAGGCAAGGCAAACGTAGTGGCTGACGCTTTAAGCAGAAAGGAAGAATCGTAACCTATACGGATCAAAGCGTGTCAGCTGATTGTAACGCCTGATTTGATGAGTGAAATATCAAAGGCACAAGATGAAGCACTATTAGAAATAAATACAAAACGGGAAAGAATAGTAGGGCAACAAGGAAATTTGGATGCAAATGCATACAGTGTACGAACTAGGTTTGGCCGGATGTGGATACCTAAGGTTGGTGAGCTTAGAGGCAAAATACTCGATAAGGCCCATAAATATCGCTATTCTATCCACCCTGGGACAAACAAAATGTATCAAGACTTGAAGAAAGAGTATTGGTGGCCTGGAATGAAGAATGATGTGACTGAATACGTTAACAAGTGCCTAACGTGTTCCCTAGTTAAGGCCGAGCACCAGAAACCATGCGGTAAAATGCAACCTTTACCAACACCGGAATGGAAGTGGGAGGAGATCACGATGAACTTCATTACCTAGCTACCGCGAACAGCTAAAGGCAATGATACCATTTGGGTGATCGTCGACCGCTTGACAAAGAGTGCTAACTTCTTGCCAATACGTGAGACTTCATCGTCTGAAAAGCTAGCAGAAATATTTATCAAGGAAGTTGTGAGCAGACATGGTATGCCGCTATCGATTGTGTCCGACAGGGATACTAGATTCACGTCAAGGTTTTGGAAGAAATTCAATGAAGCAATGGGCACTAGGCTGAACATCAGCACCGCTTACCACCCCCAAACCGATGGACAATCGGAAAGGACCATTCAGACCTTGGAGGACATGCTCCGGGCCTGTATAATTGACTTCGGTGGGAGCTGGAACAACCATCTACCATTGGCAGAAATTTCATATAACAACAGCTATCACTCAACTATTGGCATGCCGCCATTCGAAATGTTGTACGGAAGGATATGCAGGACTCCGGTTTGTTGGGGGAAATTGGACAGAAGGATTTTGCAAGTCTCGAAGTGGTCAAAGCAACTTCCGAGAAATTTGAACAAATCAAGGCTCGAATGAAAGCCGCAAAGGACAGACAGAAATCATACACGGATAAGAGAAGAAGGGATTTACAGTTTCAAGTAGGGGACATGGTACTGTTAAAGGTATCACCATGGAAAGGAATCATCCGATTCAGAAAACGTGGCCAACTAAGTCCAAGGTTTGTCGGACCTTTCAAGATTTTAGCGAGAGTGGGTCAAGTTGCTTACAGACTCGACCTACCCGTCGAGCTTAGTGGAATACACCCTACGTTAACTGTGTCCATGGATTGACATCCGGGTTGAGATGTTAACTGTGTCCATGGATTGACATCCGGTTCTTATCAAAACTATATTACCACTCGATAGGTGCACTTACCTTTGTGTGTGTATTGTAGTCTAGGTGAAAACCATCTTTTAAAACTAACATTTGTGTTAAAAATATTTATCAAAAATATATATATATATATATATATATAGTTCACGCACATCAAGTTTTTGGCTTCGTTGACGGGGACACGGTTTCAACAATTAACCCAAATTTTTAAGTCATAAATACTAGTAAATATTTTTGTCAATTCATAGTTAGTCTGTTTTTTTCTACAACAATTTCACAATTAATTGTTAGGTAATGAATGTCAACCACACCTTATCCCACTATCGCCACACCCTTTTCGGAACACGAACTACATTTCCTTCATCAATTACGAGAACGAACACGAACTGTAGCTGAGGCGATAGCAGGAGAAACTTGGGAGGACGCTCAATCAGAAGAAAACAAGGCAACCGCAGAAGAGAGAAATATGACGTATTAAGCCAAGCCGTCCCTTGACGGCTATGAATCTAGCGTTACCCAGCCAGCAGTTACAGCTAACAACATTGAAATAAAATCTAGTATCATTCATTTGGTAGAAAACTTTGCTCAATTTAACGATCCACCTGATGAAGATCCCAGTGCTCACATCGCTCGTTTCTTACGAATCTGCGCTACTTTCAAAATCCATAACTGTTCCGATGATGCCGTTAGAGTTAGGCTCCTTCTATTTTGCTCTGTGGCCGCGCCATGGAATGGTTAGATGCATTGCCCCTGGCAGCATCACAACCTGGGCCGAAATGGCTGAACAATTCTTCTTAAAATACTTTCCGCCAGACAAAACTGCCAAGTTAAGATCAAGTATCACAGGTTTTCGTCAAGATGACGATGAATCACTGCATGCAACAAGGGAAAGATATAAGACCCTTCTAAGAAGATGCCCACATTACGGTCTAGACCTGTGGTTGCAATGTCAAACGTTCTACGATGCAATCAGTGGTGCGCACAAGCAAGCTGTCGATGAATGTGCTGCAGGAGACTTTGGAGGAGCAACCCCAACAGAGGCATTCCAAGCATTGAAAAGCCTGTCACGATAAGTTTTGCTTATAATCCTCTATGATCTAGATCCACCCAAAAGGGTATGCATCACGTTGATACTGACACCATGGTCGCAGCACAATTAGAAGCACTTACCAAAAAATTTGAACAAATGCAAACCGAGTTCAAAAAAGTACAAGTTCGATGCAGAGCATGTGGAAAGTAGCACAAAACCAGCGAGTGTCAACACGCAATGATGGTAGAAAAAGTTGATTATGTTGGAGGACAAAACAATTCCTATGGAAATAATTATAACTCTAACTAGAGAAACAACTCCAACTTCAGAGAAGGAGGAAACAATCAACAACCTCCAGGGTTCAATCGAAGACCACCCTTCCAACAACAAAATGCACCTTTTCCACCCAAACAACCATACCAAGTACAGAATAACACCAATCAAAGCAATGGGGAAACTAATGTCGAAAACCTTTTACAGCAACTTCTAGATAACACTCAAAATTCTAACAAATTGATCGAAGATCGTTTCCAAAAGTATGAAGCTGAGATGAGAAGTCAAAATGCATCCATGTAGGCTATTGAAAAGCAGGTAGGAAAAATGGCACATCTTCTTTCAAAGCGTCAGCAAGGAAGCCTTCCTAGCAACACAGTGCCCAATCCTAATGCACAAGTAAACGCTGTCACACTTAGGAGTGACAAAACCACCAAGGAAGGAGTCATCTCCACCTCTCAGCAAACTACAACGAAGGAATGGCCAAATTATACACAAGAGGTCACCCCTCCTCCTACTGAGAAGCCACCCAAGGAGCCTGTTCGGAAATATGTTCCGCCCCGTCCGTATCCGGGACGCATGAGAAAGGAAAAACTAGAAAAGGAGTACGGGAAATTCTTAGGACTGTTCAAGCAACTTCACATCAATCTGCCCTTCATTTAAGCTCTTGCTCAAATGCCAAATTATGCAAAATTCCTTAAAGGTGTATTGACAAACAAAAAGAAGCTTGAGGAGCTATCCCACGTAATACTAAATGAGGAATGCTCAGCTGTCCTGCAAAACAAGCTTCCCACAAAGATGACTGATCCAGAGAGTTTTACCATTCCGTGTCTAATAGGATATCTCTCGGTCAACAACACTTGGCTGATCTTGGCGCAAGTATCAATCTAATGCCATACGGAGTTTTTGTAAAGCTGAAGTCGGGAGAACCCAAACCAACCCGTATAAGCATCCAGTTGGCTGATCGTTCAGTAAAATACCCTCGAGGCATAGTCGAAAACATGTTGGTGAAAATCGATAAGTTCGTCTTCCTATCGATTATGTTATCTTGGACATGGATGAGGATAAGAACGCCCCCCTCATTTTGGGACGACCCTTTTTGGCTACCGCCAAAGCCCTCATTGACGTATGCACAGGAAAACTCACTTTAAGGGTAGACAGCGACAAAATCACTTTTGATATCGGACAATCCATGAAGCACCCACAACATCATGATGATTCCCTGCACTTCATTAATGTATGTGACTCTATCATTAGCTGTCATATTCGAGAAACACAAGAAGAGGAAGCATGTGACACTCAGATAATTGAAGAGAGTGTGTCTGAAGACTACACACAAGAAGAGGTCCTACAAGTGGAAGGGTCAGAGGAGAATGACACCCACTTGGGCAAACCATGCAAGGACATCGACCGAGATTCAGAACCAAGGGCAAAACCATCCTTGGAAGAACCAGTAGTTCTGGAGTTAAAAGAACTACCATCGTATCTAGAGTATGCATTCTTGGAAGAACAATCCCAATTGCCCGTGATCATTTCTCCTGTTTTGACTATTGAGGAAAAGTTTAAACTACTTAAGGTCCTTAAAGAACACAAAAGGCTATAGCATGGAAGATCATGGATATAAAAGGGATCAACCCATCATTCTGCACTCATAAAATTTTGATGGAAAACGAGTATAAACCAGTTGTTCAACATCAAAGGAGACTGAACCCATGCATGCAAGAAGTGGTGAAGAAAGAAGTTATAAAATTATTGGATGCAGGGCTCATTTATCCTATTTCTGATTCACCTTGGGTCAGCCCTGTATATGTTGTACCCAAGAAGGGAGGAATGACAGTAGTAACAAATGAAAAGAACGAGCTCATTCCCACTTGAACCGTAATTGGATGGAGGGTCTGTATTGAGTACCGAAAGATAAACGACGCATGTAGAAAAATCACTTTCCACTTCCATTCATCGATCAAATGCTAGAAAGAACTTCTAGCAGAATGTACTACTGTTTCTTAGATGGTTTTTTCGGATACTTCCAAATTCCCATAGCCCCAGAAGATCAAGAAAAGACAACATTCACTTGTCCATACGGAACATTTGCTTACCGATGCATCCTTTCGGTTAATGCAGTGCACCAGCAACATTTCAGCGATGTATGGTAGCCATCTTTCACGACATGATTGAAGATTCAATGGAAGTGGTCATGGACGATTTATCAATTTTCGGCGACTCTTTTGAGCACTACCTCAGTAATTTGGAGAAAATATTAACAAGATGTGAAGACGCCAACCTTGTCCTTAATTGGGAGAAATGCCATTTCATGGTGACAGAAGGAATAGTATTGGGACATAAAATCTCAAAAGCAGGATTAGAATTTGATCGGTCTAAGATAGACACCATTTCAAAACTTCCACCACCCACTTCCGTAAAATCCGTTAGAAGTTTCCTAGGGCATCCCAGTTTTTACCGTCAATTCATTAAAAGACTTTTCAAAAGTTGCTCATCCTATGACCCAACTCTTAGAAAAAGATGTCACCTTCGTATTGATAGCAGAAAAAGCTTTCCATGCGATTTTTTCACATGTCGTAGTCTTCTCCAGACACCAATCTTGGTGGTCGGTTGATGCTGCCGATGTCTTCAAAACCATTGCTTTGTGCCATTTTTGTTTCGTGATTTTGGGTGACTTGATCAAAGAGAGAGAGTTTAGAATAGAACCAGAAGTGATTAAACAAGTGTTAGTTTGTTTAATCTGAGCCAAAGCTCTAATACCACTTGTAGGATCGTGAAAGTACAAGATGGTTCTGTTCTTAGTTGAGATTGGCGGAAACAATAACAACTACACAAATATAATCGAGTAAACAGAATGAATACTAATAAGAACATTGTTGTATTAAGCTTTGTGAATAAACGATTACAAATGAAAACTCAGTGAAGAAGCACAAAAAGCACACTTACAATGAAGTGTTTACAGATTATTTATACCCACTTAGAATCAAGACAGCCCCTTGATTCTAAGGATCAGATCTAACACAGACCGTTGATCTGTTGTATCTAGCTAACTATTACACGTTTTGTCTATATCTAGTTAACTTTATTAAAGCGTCTTCTTTATGCATCATTACTTGCATGCTTGGAGAAGAGCATTGTTGTCCGTCATTGGTTGTGCCATTGAGGTTCCTTCTGCTTTGAGTGTGTCAGTTGCTTTTGCAGAAAGTTGTCAGTGACGCTTGGCATGGATAGTCAGCTGCAACGATTTATCTTCAAGGCACAAGGGTGTCAGCAGCAAAGATGTTGAACAGCAGCAAGATGTAACCATCCAGAGCTGCTGATGATTTGCCTGTCAGCAGCATCAAGTGTTGATGCTGCTGAGAAGCTTATCCGCAGCATCTTTGGTCTTCAACAGATAAGGCTGTCCGCAGCAGATTTGTTCTTCAGCAGGAGAACAAGTATCTGTAGCAGATAAGCTTGTCCGCAGCAGATTGTTGGTCAGCAACAAACTCTGATATCAGCAGCCTTTGTACTTAGAGAATTTTGTATCCATCAGTCTTTGATTTTACAAACTCCCCCTAGACTGATGCTACCAAAATTCTCTTATTGCCTTTGCTGCTGAAGCTTTTGCACATTTCTGACTACCCTTTCAACCAAAGGAAAAAGCTTCGGAAACAGCCATCTTGTACTTTGAAATACATCCTGCAGTCGTCAAAGTTGTCTGAGTCTTTCTCCATCGGGACCATCTCCCCCTTTTTGGTTGCATCAGTGGACAAATGTGCATCAGTTTGGGTGCCCACTGATACAAAGGAGGGAGTAAGAAAAGTTGGCCATTGATGTGCCTCTATCATATTCACCCTGGCCGTCAATTCCAAGATATGAAGTTTCAGTCTGTCCTCATCCACAGTTGTGGAATCCTTGGATCCAGATGGGTCCTTAGGCCTAGCCTCTTCATCCCCATCACCCATGGTTTCTTGACACCTGGGATTCCTCTCAGTGAGGGGAGTTTCCAAGGAAAAATCCTTACTGTGAGTTGTCGTGGTTGAGGACTTAGCAATGTTATCACTGTCCTCCTGGTTATTTGATGGACCAGCAGTAGTGACAGCCTCTTCCACATCCATTCTGTCATAACTCCTAGAGTGGACCTTCAGGGTAGAAGAACTTGGGATAGGTGTGTTGGAAGCAAGATCAATCAGTACCTCCGAGATGGTGGTAGTTGGAGAAGGTACATCATCTTGATCAGGTTCCTCAACACTTAAGTTCAGAAGAGAAAGGAAAGGCTCAGGGGTCTGTTCTATAGATCCGGGAAGTGATCCTGATCCTAATAGAGAGACATCCAAAGGAGTCTCCCTAATAATGTGGCTTTCCCTTATGATATTCTCACTAGAATGTTGTGATTCTGAGTGAGGGCTGTTAGGTTGGGTATGGGCCTTGGAGGCAAGAGAAGAAGGAGTTATCTTCCCCCTTTTCCTAGTATATGTCGTTGCAACCGGGGCCCTGTGTTCTGATTGAACGATATCATCCAAAACAGGTGTAAGTAATGTTTGTGCCTGTGCATCCTTAGTAGTATGAACAGGGGTTCGAATGGTTGAAGCAGACTGTTGTTCATGATGTGAGGTGGAGGGTGTGGGATCAGTATTAGCTGGGATTGCTAAACTGTCACCCGGGGTACTCTGTATGTTCAGCATTGTAGATAACAATTGAACATTGACCCCTGAGAACTTTTTGGAAACAGTTCTCATGTTATCACTTCAGATCGGCGAAAATGCAGATCTTCATGAAAACTCGAACGGGTAAGACGATCACGTTTGAGGTCGAATCCTTCGACACAATCGACAACGCGAAGGCAAAGATCCAAGACAAGGAAGGTATTCTGCGAGATCATCAGCGTCTAATCTTGCCGGAAAACAGCTCGAGGACGGCAGAACCCTAGCCGATTACAACATCCAGAAGGAGTCAAATCTTCTCCTCGTCCTTCTTCTCGACGGTGGTGTGAAGAAGCGCAAGAAGAAGACCATGGAAGACGGAGACAAGTGCGGAGCTTACCTGATGACATCCGTTTCTTTTCTGAGATATGCATTGGAGAAGAGTGTGGCTTCCGAGATGGGGATATCCTTGCCGTCTTCCTTGGCTTTTGATTTGGGGAATTCCTTGTTCGGTAGAGTGGACGGCGGTACTCCAGAAATCCTCCATATGAGAGATATGTGTGACATGGTTGGTTGTGAGGACAAATCGGATCTTTGATCGACATAAGAAGTCGATCATATCATTGAATCCTTTGGATATCTTTCACTTGGTTGGGTATGACAGTGAGGGATGAAGGGCTTTGAAAGTGATGGGTGCTTGAGAGAAAGTGATGGGGACTTGAAGGAAAGTGATGTTGATTTAGGGAGAAGTGGAAGGTGAAGAGGTGGAAATTTGATTTGTTTTATAATGGCAGAGGAGAGAAAAAGCAAAATGACTTGTACAGTACAACCTTATTTACCTTTTATTGTTACAGCTGTAATACACCGAGGCAGTCTTGGTAAAGACAGACGTTAATTTATTTTACAGCGGGTAAAAGTTAATTTGGACTTAAATTTATCCATCAGCAGCAAACTTGGTTACTGTGGATGAATAAGCCTGTCCGCTGCAACTTTGGTTGCTGCGGAAGATTAAGTTTGTCAGCAGCAGACTTAATTGCTGCTGATAGATGCAATGATCTGCAGCAAGGATGTTGCTCCTGACAGCCTTAAAGCTATCTGTAGGAAACTTGTTCCTTCTGATAAGTTAAAGCCTACAGGGGCAAATTCTTTGCTGCTGAAAATTAGACATGTCAGCAGCCAAAAGGATGTTGCTGTGTTATAACTTTTATTTACAACATAAGACAGACATATTTACACCAAAGGATAGACGCACTCAACTGAACTGATGATGATGCTTGGTGGTTTCTTTACCTTCCATTGTTGAGTTGGTGGTTTTCCAGCTCTCTTTGTCTTTTCAGCAGCAGATGTTGTATTTGAGGATTTTGGCTTATCAGCAACAGATTTTGTTGCTGTTGATGGTTTTACTTGAGCAGCTGCAGACTTTGTTACTGCTGAAGGCTTTCCTTTTGGTTGCTTGGGCTTTACTCGATCAGCAGCAGTTATTTTGGCTGCTGATGGCTTAGAAACAGATGTATGCGTATCCTTCTTCATCTTGCTGATAGGCTTTTGTATAACTGGGGTTGGAAGAAGAATCTGATTGAAAGGATTAGACTTACAATTTGTAGCAAAGTGGTCTGATTCTCCACAGATGATGCAAGATTGTTGAGGTTTTGACAACTATTCCCTTGGTGGAGAAAGAGATTTTCTGAATTGAGTTGTCTTAGCTTCAAAACTTCTTACCTGTTTGTTCTTCTTTGTCTTCTTAAAAACATGTTGCTTGAGGTTTCTTTGCTGCTGAAGGTAGTAGAAGTAGGTGCTGGCAGTGTGGTTATATTTTCCACAGACAAAGCATGATTTTGCCAGTTTATCCCTTGAAAGATACACATAATCCTTTCTTTTGAAAAGGTCTTTGAAATTCCAAGGGTGAGCTTTGTTGTGCTCAAAAGTAGCTTCTTCCAATGTCTTTTGAACATATAGAACCCTTTCTCCAGGCGCATGACATATGTCAAACACCTTCCTTGGCTAGACTGAAGATGAGGACTGGCCCTTTTCAGTATTTAGCTTCCTACCTTCTGGAGGATAGCTAATTTTGATTTGTTTGAATGGTGTAGGAACTGGTACTGAAATGGCTGGTACTGGTGCTGAATGTATAATGGGGACTTCATCTTTAGTCAGAATAACTTTAGGGGTAGGAGGAGATGAAGTAGTGGATTCTTGTACTAAATATGAAGCTTCACTTGTTTCAGTGGAGTCTGAGCAAGTTGAATCAGACTCTGATGAGGTAATGCATTCTTGTACCAAAGGTTCATCCTTAGAAGGATCAAGATTTCTGTTGGCCATATCAAGATTTTCAAGATTGAAGCTTGGTTCATATATGGCAATGTAGTCAGCAGGAGGTGCAACGGCTTGATATTGTTCAGTATGATACCCCAGACCAGTCTTTACCTTTTCATGAATTTGAGCATCCAAAAGTCTTTGCAGCTTTTTGGATGCAAATTCATATTTGTCGACATGAACTTTTTGTTCTGCCAATTCTGCTCTGGTAGCTTTTAATCTGGCCAGTAGATCATCAATCTGAGTTTCAAGATTGGTTTGTTCATGTTTTAATGATGAAATCTCTTTCTTTAGGCGGTTAATTTTATCTTTGTAACTGTCTTCGACCTTTTTGAATTCAGATTTCATTTGATGAAACTCTTCATTTTGATCTATGAGGTTTTTATTATGCTTTATGTAGCCTAAAACCTTATCAATACATGCTTGGGAACATAGATGTTCATATACCTGAGGCGGTATTTCAGTTGTATATGCCATAAGGGCTTGGTTGTTGGTAGGCAGATCTTCATACTGAAAGCTCCAGTCAAAGTCAGAAGTTCCAACAGATGCACAAGATGCAGTTTGAGCTGGAGGAGTAGCTTGTTGCTGTTGTCTAGATTGGCTAGGTTGGCTTTGTCTTGTTCGATCCTCAGCAGGGTTTGCCCTAGGAGCCTTGCATTCTCTAGCAAAATGACCCAGTTGGTTACAGTTGTAACATCTCAATTTACTTTTATCTAAGCCTACTCTGGTGTTGGAGCTGTTGCTTGGAATGGGTCTTCTGGTTCTAGAGTAGAACCTTTTTGCTCTTATAGAGAGCATGGCATAGGAGTGCTGTATAACCATTTCTTCTAGATCATCTGGATGGAAGCACTCAAGATCCTCCTTGATAAAGTACATGCTGCTTGAGTTTTCAGAAACAAAAGCAGCGGAGGTTGAGGCTTGGGAAGGAGCTTCAAGAAGAAATGGTGATGTGTTTGTTTTAGAGGTAGGAGTTTGAGGATGTGTGACTTTGGGAGGATAGTAGTTGCTAGTACTAGGACCTGAGTGCTTGGAGTGAAAAGCAGAAGAGGTGGTGGTGGATGTTGAAGCTGTTTGATAGCTTGAGCTTCGTTCTTTTGCCTGAATCATCTCTAGCTCATAAGTCTTCAGCATACCGAAGAGCTCAGTCATTTGGAGAGTCTTTTGATTCTCAGTTCTTCTAATGGACACCGTGTAGAGTGTCCAGCAACTAGGTAAAGACCTCATGAACCTTTTGAGAATATCCTCATTCTCCAGCTTCACCTTTGAGCACTGCAGCTCACCTACAAGATAAGTAAATCTGTTATATAAAACAGTTAGGGACTCACCTTCCTTCCAGACGAAGTTTTCATACTGCTGCTTCAGGATGTCCCTTCTGTTTTCTTTGACTTCTTCTGAGCCAGCAAACATCTTCTCAAGAGCCTCCCAGAGCTCTTTGGCGGTTTTGTAACTTCTGAAGTTATGGAAAACTTCATTTGGAAGGCACATTTGGATAGCTCCTAGTGCCTTGAAGTCCACCTCCATCCTTTTTATATCCTCATCCGAGTACTTGGAGGGATCCTTTGGAACTGATGGTCCTTCAGAGTCAGCAGATGCCACCATGGGAATGTAGGGTCCATCCCTGATGGACTTCCACATTTCGTACTCCTGATAGCAGAAAAAGCTTTCCATGCGATTTTTCCACATGTCGTAGTCTTCTCCAGACACCAATCTTGGTGGTCGGTTGATGCTGCCGATGTCTTCAAAACCATTGCTTTGTGCCATTCTTGTTTCGTGATTTTGGGTGACTTAATCAAAGAGAGAGAGTTTAGAATAGAACCAGAAGTGATTAAACAAGTGTTAGTTTGTTTAATCTGAGCCAAAGCTCTGATACCACTTGTAGGATCGTGAAAGTACAAGATGGTTCTGTTCTTAGTTGAGATTGGTGGAAACAATAACAACTACACAAGTATAATCGAGTAAACAGAATGAATACTAATAAGAACACTGTTGTATTAAGCTTTGTGAATAAACGATTACAAATGAAAACTCAGTGAAGAAGCACAAAAAGCACACTTACAATGAAGTGTTTACAGATTATTTATACCCACTTAGAATCAAGACAGCCCCTTGATTCTAAGGATCAGATCTAACATAGACCGTTGATCTGTTGTATCTGGCTAACTATTACAGGTTTTGTCTATATCTAGTTAACTTTATTGAAGCGTCTTCTTTATGCATCATTACTTGCTTGCTTGGAGAAGAGCATTGTTGTCCGTCATTGGTTGTGCCATTGAGGTTCATTTTGCTTTGAGTGTGTCAGTTGCTTTTGCAGAAAGTTGTCAGTGACGCTTTGTATGGATAGTCAGCTGCAACGATTTGTCTTCAAGGCACAAGGCTGTCAGTAGCAAAGATGTTGAACAACAGCAAGATGTAACCATCCAGAGCTACTGATGATTTGCCTGTCAGCAGCATCAAGTGTTGATGCTGCTGAGAAGCTTATCCGCAGCAACTTTGGTCTTCAGCAGATAAGGCTGTCCGCAGCAGATTTGTTCTTCAGCAGGAGAACAAGTATCCGCAGCAGATAAGCTTGTCCGCAGCAGATTGTTGGTCAGCAGCAAACTCTGAGATCAGCAGCATTTGTACTTAGAGAATTTTGTATCCATCAGTCTTTGATTCTACATACACGGATCATGCAACACTGCCTTATTTGTTCAGCAAACAAGATGCTAAGCCAAGGCTAATCCGGTGGATACTCTTGTTACAAGAATTTGACATTGAGATTTGCGACAAAAGAGGAGCTGAAAACATCGCGGATGATCATCTCTCGCGTCTTAAATGTCCAACCTCAACCGAAAACATGGAATTGGATATCAATGACATCTTCCCGCGTGAATTTTTGATGAATATAGATACAGTTTGTGAAGAACATCCATGGTTCGCGGATTTCGCAAACTATCTTGCATGCAGAGTCATTGTGAAAGGATTAATGTACCAACAAAAGAGAAAATTCCTCGTGGTCATCAAACAATACTTTTGGGAAGATCCATACTTATTCAGGGTCGGAGCCGACCAACTTGTCCGACGATGCGTGTTAGGAGAAGAAACGCAACAGATCCTCAAACACTGTCTTGAAGGACCTACTGGAGGACATCATGGGGTCACTCTAACTGCTAAGAAGGTGTTTGATTCAAGTTTCTTCTGGCCCACAATATTTAAGGATGCTTATGCCATGGTACGATCATGCGACGCCTGTTAGAGAGCTAGCAATATTTCGTCAAGGAACGAGATGCCTCAAAGACCTATTCAGGTCTGTGAAATATTTGACGTATGGGGGATCGATTTTATGGGACCATTTTCGATTTCCTTCAGAAACCACTACATATTGGTAGTAGTTGATTACGTCACAAAATGGGCTGAAGCTCAAGCACTCCCACTAATGATGCTAGGACAGTAGTCAAATTCCTAAAAAGACTATTCGCGCGGTTCGACGCACCAAAGGCACTCATCAGTGATATGGGAACGCATTTCTAATGCTCAATTGGAAAAAGCCTTGTCGCTGCGGTGTACATCACCGGTTTGCCACACCTTATCATCCACAAACGAGCGGACAAGCGGAGGTGACGAATCGAGAGATCAAAAGGATCCTCGAAATGACCGTCGGACACAACAGAAAGGATTGGTCCTAGAAGCTCGATGATGCACTATGGGCATTCTGCATAGCCTATAAAACACCCATTGGGACCACCCCATTCAAATTAGTCTACGGGAAAGCTTGTCATCTCCCAGTCGAGTTGGAACACAAAGCGTATTGGGCATTGAAAACTGCTAATCTGGATCTGGTGCAACCCGGAAAAATCAGATTTGCCCAAATCAACGAGCTCGAGGAATTATGTTGTCAGGCGTACGAAAATTCTAAATTATACCAAGACAAGACAAAAAGGTTGCATGATTCTCGTCTTAAGGAAAATAAACAATTCAAAGCATCGCGTCTTGCTTTACAACTCTCGTCTTCGTTTATTACCTGGGAAACTGAAATCCCGTTGGTCCGGACATTACACCATAAAGGAAGTTTTCCCGCATGGAGGAGTTGAAATTAAACATGAGGACGGGAGAAGTTTCAAGGTGAACGGTCATTGTTTGAAGGCTTATTTTCAAGAGCAATTAGAAACACTCTCGTAGGTTATCTACCTCCAACCCGAGGGCAATTAATCAAAATGGGAGGGGTCTTGCCAAAGACCCAACATTAAACATTGGCACCTAGTAAATATCTGATTTCTTAATTTTCAGAATTTTTTGAGTCTGATGAGCGAGGCATGCCCCCGTGTCTGACAATGAAATCTTTGCCATGATCTCCGCTGAGTCCGTACCCATTGCAGGTCTGATCAATATGTAATCACTATGAAAGACGCCTCGTGCTTGACCAAGCACAGCCCGTGCTTGGCCTTCTGACTCCCCTATAAATATCATCTTCATTCTTGCTTCATTTCATACTCACAAAAAAGAGCTATGAAGATGGATTCCAGGGAGAGCACTTCGGAATGGGTTCCGGTGAAGAAGCCAAGCACGGAAAGTCGTGAAGCAACAACCGTGGAAGTTGTTCTCAAGCTCAAGGAGCTAATCAAGGAGCTAACCAAGATGAACATGTTTGCAGAAAGGCGCTTGCTTCAACTTTGCGAGCGTTCAGCTGATATTAAGGAAGAGCTTATCACGCTCAACCTGAAATTCGCTGACCTTTGCAACCGCAATTCCCAGTATCCGATGCCCATGCTTTCGCATGAGATGTTCGGTGGTTTCATGTAAAATGATCTAGTATAGGGAAGTAGTTTGTATAGAGTCTCGTTTTGCCCCATGAGGCTCCCAGCTTGTATTTAGATTTCTTGTCTAATGAAATGATCGTGTGTTAGGATTTCCGTTTATCTTAATGACTAGCTAATCTTGTTGTGTTGGATTTGAGACTTTGGTGACCATGCATAAAATAAAACAACATAAACTCTAAATATATATATATATATATATATAAAATAAAAAAAATTCATAATTCTGCATAGTGCGACGGGGCACGACCCATGCCTAGGGAGGCACGCCCCCGTGCCTGACCGTCACAACAGCTTTTTCATTCCATTAAAAACACCAACTTTTTAACTCCATTTACCCACAATAACTCAACCGATTTCGCTCGGTTCTTGGCCACCAACCACCCCATTTTCACCAATTTCTTCAACAAATCTATCAATCCTTCCATCAAGGTATGTTTAGATCATCTTCTTGTAAGTAATAGGGTTTTTATTTCAATTTTGGGAATGATTCTTGTTCTTAACCGGATTTTGCCCTTCTTGAGTCAAAAGTTCTAAATTTCTAGGGCTTTTCCTTCAAATCTTCAACTAATCTTGTAATTTTCGGGTTTAACTTGAGTTTCCACCCGGGTTGACCCATTTGTTCATAAATTAGTTCTTTAGGATTTATTCTTTTTTACCATTGTTAAAAATCTGTTACAGCCACGAAAACATAAATCCAAGGTTTCATAAAACCGGGCTAGTGCACAAGTTCGAATCCCCGATTCTGCACTTTCAGTGAAGCCCGATTCTGCACCAAGCACGACCCGTGCTTTGACCAGAAGACGTGTCTGTAACTGTCCGGTACTGCACCAACATGTCTGATGACCAAGCACTCCCTGTGCCTAGCTAGGAACGGCCCGTGCTCAACCTTCTGTCCAGAATAGGAAGTTCGTTTAATTGATGCGTTTTGATTCTACTCACTTGTGTATTAACCTCTCAGGAATCATGGTTCATCCATACTTGGTTTTTTGTGGTGACAATGAGGGATGGTGCCGTACACTTTTGCGCAAGCTAAGGCGGCACGTGGAGGAACTGCATCTCATGGTTTGCTATGACACTTTAGACGCCGTGAAACAGCGGTCACGCTTTAACAACATAGTCACTCCACCATGGCGCCGCGTGTTCGGAAACGATCAAGAATCAATTTACGAGTATATCTTGGAGTTCATGTCATCATTCAATTTCCGAACATCCAACCTAGACTTTTGGGATGAGGATGCCTTATCATTCCATATCGGAGGCACATGGCATAGCACCTCGATTGCTTTGTTCGGAGTTGCACTCGGAATTCACACCAAGGAAGAATGCCATGAAGAAAACTTTTATGCATCCACTCACATTTTCCTTGATGAGGAAGATAGGAACAAACCCGACTAGGGGCATGTCAGAACATCATTCTAGAATGAAGTGGGCACCGGAGGGTACAATGCGAGTTGAACAAAAAACAGCAAGCTGAAAGACCAACTACTTCGCTACATTCACAGTCTGCTTAGCCACTAAGTGACACAACGTGGCCAAAGTGGTGGAGTAGTTGTAACCTTTCTGATTTTCATGTTTTCATTTTAGTACAATAAAGCATGTATGAATTTCAATCTTAGTGAAATGGTTATATAAACCCTAATTTATCAAATGCAAATTCACAAATTCCACCCGCATGTATTTTAGAATCCCTATATATATATAATTAGACTTATGCGTACATATATACAATTACACCAAATTTACAAGTGATTCTACATTTGATTGTACCCTAAAACATTTGAACCCTCAAGCAATTGAACCCACATTTTCAATTTTGACCCTTAAACACCAATTTTGACTTTCCCATTATCCGGTTGACTTTTAAAAGTCAAAGCAGCCCAAATTCATGATAATCCAAGGCTGTTTTTGACCGATTTCTGGTTGGTTTGGACTCCTCATGGTTACACAAACAAAAATCGACCCAATCTCGGCCTAAGAAACAACTCATTTCGATCGATTAAGCGGCAGGTTCAAATTTCGAACGGATTTAACTTTGGATAGTCAAAATCCGTATCAATCCACATTCAATTCAAGAAATTAATGCGTCCTAATCCCGCGATTCACTCACCAGTCAATCTCGAGTGTACTTGGACGATTATCAGACCCAATTCACTCCCAAATCGATGGATTAACGTGTAATCAGTCGCCCGTAACCATTACGGACAAATTGAAATCAAATTGGTTATTATACGCAAAATTAATCAAATTAAACATCTCTCTCACTCGCGTATACCTCCACACAAACTCCCCCAACCTTTGATTAATCCGCATTTCACCTCTGTACGCCTGTCGATCATCAAGAACAGCCGTAGCAAACTCGAAGCCGTCTGCACTCGTTGCCCAATATTAACGAGTAAGTTTTAGATCATTAGAATCGTAATCAAGTCCCAATCATTAGCCACTTATCAATTCGCATTCATATTATTCATCGAACTCAATTGCGACTTGAGTTCGTGCCATGTTCTTGCATTTTCTGATTTGGGGATTTGATGAATTTAATTTTAGTATTTAAATTTTTGTGTTCCTATTATAATCAGCGAACCACCCGATCCGACTGGTTAAGACCACGCACCATCGGACCCGGTGGTGTGGGTTCGAAACCCACGGCCCGCATGACTGTCCGGCTTTTTGCACCTCGTTTAAAAACCCAAACCCGGAACCAACTCAGTCGCAGGTTAAAACGATTCGGAATCCAATTCAATCACCGGACCCGCCTCCTGGTCCAGTGGTTTGTTCCTCCGGCACACCCAGCACGGACCCGGGTTCGAGTTCCTGTGGTCTGTTTAATTTTTAAAACCATTTTTAAGGCTCCAAAAATTATAAAAAAATTATTTTTATAAACTTTACAATTATTAGAACATAATGAAACCAGTTTTACAATTTTTGCTTAAAAATCATTGTTTTTATAAAATTACTTATTGAATACTCAATTTAAATTATGTATCTATTTTGAGTAAATTATTTATTAAATTTGGTGACAATTTTTATAAACACTTTATACAAAGTTTTATAAAATTTAAATTTTATTTCTAACACTAAAAAAAAATACTTTCTAATTAAATACAATTAATTATCATTTTATAAATCATACATAGTATTTAATTACATTTAAATATAAATTACATTTTGTAAATCATACATAGAATTTAATTACATTTAAATATAAATTACATTTTATAAATCATGCATAGAATTTAATTATAATTACATACCTTTATAAATAAATAAATAAATAAAGTAACAATTATTTATTTAATTTATATTTAAACAAAAACTATTTGTTTAGGTTATACTTAACTAAACTTAATACCTACATTATTTTTATAACTAAATAAATAAATAGTAATTATTTAATTTATTTAGTTATTTAAACCCAAACCCTAATTAAAATATTTTAAAACTATTCATTTCAAATCTTTCATTTTATACAACTCCTTTCAAGTACAAACCACTAACACCTACAACTTCAACCCTTCGTACACACATCCACTTCAATCACAGACTTAGACCTAGACTATGGTACACATTATTAATTTAATGTATTTTACACACTAGGTTAACGTTGTGAGTTTCAAGGATCACTTTGCTACCTAGAGTCTCGTATTAGCTACACATTTGATTCAGGTGAGTATTACATAGCCCCTTTTACTCTTTTACACTTTTTGGGGTGAAACATGAACTCTATACACACAATTGTTTACATTTACATAAACTACACAAACACAAATCCTCTTTACATTCATGTATGCAAAATTTGAGCTTTATGTTTGAGTGCTAGGTGTGTTAACTGTTTGTGTGCGATTTATGTGCAATCATTAACTATTCAAGCCAATGGTTAACAATGATAGATCTATTGAGTCTGACAAACCCACCCAGATTGGGGTGATTGTTACCGACAACACAATTTGCATGTTAGTTACAAAGGTTTGATTGTACTTTTGTTACACAAAAGTTGCTCCTCATAAATGCCTTATTTTATCATGTTATGTAAGGATTTGATTATTTACATCTATACACTACTTATGTATAAATCTATGTATGCTCACCAACTTTTTAGTTGACCTTATTTTATTCATGTTTCAGGTGCTAATTTGTGATTTTGATCAAGACTTGCTACACATAAGTTTTGGACCTAGTTAGTTTTAATAAAGGATTTATGTATTTTATTTTATGAACTTGGTTTGGTTTTGTTTTGTCTTGAATCTATGCAATGAATTTGAATGATTAATATATTTCAATTTAGTCAACCTTGTGCTCATGAACAGTCTACATGTCTCGCCCCGACGTTTACACCACAGGTTGGGGTGTGACAGATTGGTATCAGAGACTTGGTTATAGGGAACTAGGTTATTAGACACTCTTGACCTAGACTATAACTTTAGGACACCCACGTATGCCATGCTTCATGATTATGTGATATGTTCTACATGCTATGTGTTACATGCTTACTATGATTAGTTATTATTTCATTTTGATGCCTTACTTGTTAAAATTCATGACTTACTAGAGTATACTTAAATAATAAATTAAATAAACAATATCCCTACCTACACCCTAAAGCCTCATAACCTTCTTACTTCTCTGTCATTATCATCATAGCATGTGGAAACTTCATGGATCTAAATATATAAAAAAATTCTTTATTCTCTCGTTAAGGTTTTTAAACTTTGTTAATTATTTGAAGACACGTGCAATCTGGAAGGGTGACACCTGTATTCTGGGTTTTCTATCTAGGAAAGCATTTCGTATAAATCCCAAACAACCGAGGGACCCGTATGCTTTCCTGGGAATTCCCGGGATGAGTGTTTACCTATAGGCTAAAGTATGTCTCCGTGAAAATAATATGAGTTTAATTAACCTTAATGTGTCATAGTATTCAAGTGATTATATCACTATTTGAGTATAATCTAAACTATGATTAACTATTCTATTTATAATCTTATTTTTTTTAAATCCAATCAACTTTCATAAGTTCTTACATCTTTTCTTGTGTTGTGCAAATCTGTAGAATGCCTCCCCGTCGTGCTACCGTGACCAACAATAACACTGACATTGCTATTGTCCTTGCACAACTTATAACTCAACTCACTCAAGCTAATGGGGCCACAAATGGTAACCATGGAACTAATGGGGCCACAAATGGTAACCATGGAACTAATGGTGGTGGTGGTGCCAACCCACCACAATGCACCTTCAAGCACTTCA
This sequence comes from Smallanthus sonchifolius, assembly GCA_023525975.1. NCBI lineage: Eukaryota > Viridiplantae > Streptophyta > Magnoliopsida > Asterales > Asteraceae > Smallanthus > Smallanthus sonchifolius. The sequence goes on from CM042043.1 coordinate 29,248,587, forward strand.
ACTCATGTAATCCTCTTAAGTTCTATGGTACCGAGGGAGCCACATGACTCCTTCAATGGTTCGAAAGTATTGAGGGCACCTTCCTCAATAATGACTGCCCCGATAACCTTCGTGTTCGTCATGCCACGAGTGTCTTTCAAAAACGGGCACTCACGTGGTGGAATGGGGAAAAGAGAACTAAAGGCATGGAGGTAGAAATGGCCTTACCATGGGATGAGGTTAAGAGACTAATGACTGAAGAGTTCTGACCTCGGAATGAGGTGAAGAAACTGGAAGCTGAGTTTTGGGATCTTGCCCAAGACAGTGGTGAGAGTCTGGCTTATACAACTCGGTTCCATAGTTGAGTCTCCTTGTGCCCCTTATGGTCACACCTTTATCCCGCTGCATTGAGAAGTACATTGGTGGATTACCTAGGCAGATTCAGGATACTGTCTTAGGGAGAAATCCTGCAACACTCGAAGATACTATCCGGTTATCCGCTACTTTGACCGACAACCATGTGAAAGCAGGGACTCTGACTAGAAGAGGCACCAAGAAATTTCCCGACACCACAACCCCTCCTGCACACATCAATGAAGCCAAAACTGAACCCTACCACAATAATAAGAAAAGAAAGGCTAAGAATTATGCTGTGGTTACTCCTGCTATCCCTGTTAACCAAGTTGCTCCCATGGCTCAGGCACCGGCCAAGAAGCTGTATGTTGGGATCTACCCACTCTGTGCCACATGCAGTTATCACCATCTCCAAAATATTCCCTGTCGCCTTTGCTCTCAGTGTGGGAAATATGGCCATACGGTCAATGTTTGTAGAGCCAAAGCACTTGCAGGTCAAGTCAACCCACCAACCCGAACCAACCAACAAGTGGCTAATCAAGGTGTTCCCGCTATTGCAAATGGGCGTGCTTGTTATGAATGTGGCAACCCAAATCATTTCCGTGACCAATGCCCGAAGTTCATCAATGCTACACAAGGCGGAGCTCGTGGGCGTGCTTTCAACATAAACACCAATGAAGCTCAGGCCAACAATGATGTGGTCAACGGTACGTTCCTTGTTAATAGTCAATATGCCTCCATTTTATTTGATACCGGTGTAGATAAAAGTTTTGTGTCACTTAACTTTGAACCCTTACTTGCAAAAACACGATCCAAATTAGAGAAAACCTTCACCGTCGAAGTAGCAAATGCTGACTCTCTTACAGTTGACTCCATGATCCATGACTTCTCTCTAGAACTTAATGATCATACATTTCCAATCAACCTCGTGCCAATGCCACTAGGAAGTTTTGATATCGTCATAGGCATGGATTGGCTGTCGAATCACCATGCCGAGGTCATCTGTTTTGAGAAGTGCATCCGAATACCCCTTCCGTCGGGAGAAATGTTAAGAGTATTTGGTGAAAAGCCTTGCAAAGGACTCAAGTTAATGTCATGCACTACTGCCCAAAAGTACCTACGAAAGAAGTACGTAGCCTTCTTAGCCCATATTGTTCAAAAGGATGTCAAAGAGAAGAGTTTTCAAGATATCCCCAACATCCGAGACTTTCCCAAAGTGATTCCCGAAGATCTATCCGGTCTCCCACCCGTTCGACAAGTAGAATTTCGCATTGACCTTGTACCCGGAGCTAACCCCATGGCTAGAGCTCCATATCGTCTTGCACCTTCTGAAATGCAAGAGCTTGCAAGTCAACTCCAAGAGCTCTCCGACAAGGGCTTCATCCGTCCAAGTCATTCACCGTGGGGTGAACCCGTCCTATTCGTCAAAAAGAGGGATGGATCATTCTGCATGTGTATTGACTACCGCGAACTCAACAAGCTTACCATCAAAAACCGTTACCCCTTACCTAGAATTGATGACCTCTTTGATCAACTTGAAGGTTCTACTTGCTTCTCGAGGATTGATCTTCGGTCCGGTTATCACCAACTCCGCGTGCAAGAGGGAGATATTCCAAAGACTGTTTTTCAAACAAGGTATGGTCATTATGAGTTCATGGTCATGCCTTTTGGGTTAACCAAAGCTCCCGCGGTCTTCATGGACCTCATGAATCGTGTGTGCAAATCATACCTTGATAAATTCGTGATCGTCTTCATTGACGATATCTTAATCTACTCCAAGACTAAGTCCGATCATGAGCAACACCTTAGATTGGTTTTGGACCTCTTAAGGAAAGAGCAACTATATGCCAAGTTCTACAAATGTGAATTTTGGCTAAAGGAGGTTCAATTCCTGGGTCATATCGTCAACGAAAAATGAATTCATGTTGACCCTGCTAAGATCGAAGCTGTTAAGAATTGGAATGCCCCTAAGACCCCCACCGAAGTTCGTTCATTTCTTGGTCTTACGGGATATTATCGTCGTTTCATTTCAAATTTCTCTAAGATTGTTGTTCCTCTCAACGCTTTGACCCACAAGGGTAAACCTTATGAATGGGGACCAAAGCAAGAGGAAGCTTTCCAAACTCTCAAGCAAAAGTTGGGCAATGCTCCTATTTTGACTCTCCCTGATGGGAATGATGATCTAGTTGTCTACTGTGATGCCTCCAACCAAGGTCTCGGTAGTGTCCTCATGCAACGAGGCAAGGTAATCGCTTATGCATCAAGGCAACTTAGATTCATGAGAAGAATTATACGACGCACGACCTCAAATTGGGCGCGGTCGTATTCGCATTGAAGATTTAGAGACATTACCTCTATGGCACAAAATGTGTGGTGTTCACCAACCACAAAAGTCTCCAACACATCTGTGACAATCCGGACTTTTTCAGTTAGTTCCGCTAGCAATCCCGTTAAATATTATTCTAAAACTAAACCCCGTTAATCATTTCCAGTTAAATCCTAACATATTCAACATATTTCAAACTCTAGGGACTAATTCTGTCAATTCCCAAACCTTAATACAAGAAACCACAAGGACTGATTCTGTAATTTAACTAAACTCAATTTCGTTGACTTTAAAAGTCAAACCCGTGAGCGTTTGATCCAAATTCGAATCCATGATCGTTGGTTTGCACGAACTAGTAACTGAATTTGCATATTGATGTCATTAACGGTCATCATAACAGTTTTAATCACCAGCATTGTGTCGATTGGAAACAATTTATGACTAATAAATCCGTAACCGTCAAACTCAATGCTTAATCAATCAAATCCGATAAACTTCGATTACCAATTCATGTACAAACCCTCTGCGCACATCAAACGAACCAATCTGAGTCTTTTGCACACGATAATCTGATCGAAGAAGCAGTTAAACTCGCCGAGAACCAAGCCAGCCACCGTCGACTGTTTTTTTAGTCGATCTCACTCAATTGGGATCCAAATCCGGTAAGATCCCACACCCTTTGCTTCGTGTTCATCTGTTGATTGAAAGCCCTGTGCTATTTAGGGCTTACAACACCAAATTAAACACGATTCAATTCTAGGGTTCATGTAATTTCGGGTTTAGTCGAGTTATATCCTAGACTCGATCTCAATGCAATTAACTTGCATGAACAGACTCGCAATCACTACCCTCTGAAAGCCCTATACTAATTCGAACATCTAACATCAAAATAGTGATGAACGAATTCTAGGGTTCATCACAGTTTGGGTCTAATCGATTACTGATCTAAACACAACCATAACTCAATTAATTTACATGGTTAGCTTCGTAACGACCTACTCTTTGTAAACCCTCTGTTAATTCAACCTTTTAATACCGAATTTATAATGATCTGTTTGTTCATAATCTAATTTGGGGTTTTTGATCCTAATCACCACCTCGATCCAATTAAATTATATCAACAGTTTCGCAATTCAATGGTGATCAAAAGCCCTATGATTTAAATATGTTTTATCACCTAAATTTCTTAAATCGAATCCATACTAAGAACCTAGGTTTCTGACTTTTAAAACAGAAATTAAACAATCGTGAACTTGATGATTTTCAAATTAAACATACTCCCATACCCGCAAATGTATAGAAAAACAAAAGCCCTATGATCTCTTGATGATTCGTGGTCGAATTCGTTGGTTTTGGGTGGAGTTGGATTGGGTAGCGATAGGGGGGGAGAACCCATCTGACTTGTATGACAAAAGTAGTCAGAACCGGGTATGTATGCGATTACCCTAGCGGGTCTACCGGTTAGATCGTTGTGTTGGTGTGGGTGAGGCCCGGGTTCGAACCCCACCAACTACATTCTTTTTTTTTGGGAATTTTTCCTTTAAATTTAATTAATAAAAATCATTGCTAATATTTTTATAATGATATAATAAAGTGTTTTAGCCCCGTAACCCACCCGTAGACTCGATTTTAAAAATAATAACTATTACTTAATGTTATTCCCATTTATAAAAATAATATACATTTATATTGTGTTCGAACCACGACCCTGAATAAAATAATATGTGTATATTATTTTCACACCGTAACCTCAAATAAAAATAATATATTTTATATTATTTTACCATGTTTTTAACCCTATGTAACGTTTCAAAATTTATAAATAATATAAATTTTTATATTATTTACTTAAGTGTATATACTCGAATTAAAAATAATATATTTATTATTTTTCCACACAAAGGATTATTTGGTAAATCATACAAACTTAAAATAATATATTAAATTATATTATTTCCCCGTGACCGTTTTAAATGAACACACGTAAATATATAAATTATTATTCGCTCGACACAAAACGTATTTATCTTAATTATTAAATTAAGAAAACCCTATTCCCATGGACAAATTCGTCTACTCGTTGATCTTTAGAGCGTTTCTTTTAAGACGTTCAACATTCCGTGTCGTCATCACGTATCCCAATAATTCCCATTTTTGTTCCTAATTTATGTGTTTATAATTTTAGGGCATTCGTAAGTCGTTTGAGACTTACACACGCGGTTCCAACTTGTCCTTTGTGTGAAATGTTAGCCTACTCACACCGCCAGTGTTGATAGACCTGGCAGGAGGCAATAAACAAACAGTCAGCTTCGGTTGCGAGCGCTTGAGCTGAACATGAACATAGGTTAGCTACCTATAGATACGTACTGAATGAACATGAATCCGGTAAATGCTTATTTACTTATATTGAAACCTGTGGACTCACCAACCTCGTGTTGACATATTTTTACATGTTTTCTCAGGTCGCTAAGCTAAGACACAGGTGCACGTTAGGGCATGCATGGGATTCAACTGCTTTAATTATGTCTATTTATGTTTGCTTGAATTATTCTATTGTACTTTGCTTTATTTGGACGTTTGGATTTTTTTTTGGACTTTTGGACTTTGGTTTTGGGCGCGTGTATTTTGCGCATTTACTTTCTTTACGCTTCCGCATTGATACTCTGATTTTAATGGTATTTTCATTTTGAGTCCCATGTAGAGTCGTTCAAAGTAACTAATGTCTGAGATCCTGCTTCGTCACTTCCCAAACGGTAAAACTCCGTTAGTTGAAATTGGGGGTGTGACAACATCTTTAACCAAGAAGAACCCAATATGAGGCAACAACATTGGGTTGAGCTCCTTAACGACTATGACTGCGAGATTCGTTACCACCCCGACAAAGCGAATGTTGTAGCCGACGCTTTGAGTCGAAAGGACCATGTCATGGTTCATTGTGTCCGAATTCAAAATCACATCCTTGAAGCTCAACACGTCTCGGTCACCGAGGGTAACATGTACGAGGAAATGTCATGTGGTGTTGAACTCCAGCTTGAATCAAAACCCAATGGCTTACTTTATTACTTGAACCGTATTTGGGTTCTCGATCGCGATGAAATCCGTGCATTTCTCATGAACGAGGCCCACAAGACTCGTTATTCTATACATCCTGGTGCGGACAAAATGTACCAAGACCTTCGCCAACAATATTGGTGGCCCGGTATGAAGAAGGGCATTGCTCTCTATGTTGCCAAATGTCTAACTTTCTCCAAAGTCAAGGCCGAGCACCAACGTCCTTCCGGTTTACTTGAACAACTGGAAATTCCCGTGTGGAAATGGGAGAACTTAGCTATGGATTTCATTACCAAACTCCCTCGCACCTCAAGTGGTTATGATATCATCTGGGTGATCATTGACTGCCTCTCCAAATCTGCTCATTTCTTGCCTATCCGTGAAGACTATCACGTTGAGAAATTGGCCTGAATCTACATCGACGAAATTGTGAGCCATCACGGTGTTCCCTTAAACTTAATCTCCGATAGAGATGCTCGGTTCACCTCCCGTTTATGGAAATCTCTCCAATCTGCTCTTGGCACACGATTGGATTTGAGCACGGCTTACCATCCCCAAACTGTTGGTCAGACCGAGCGAACAATCCAAACTCTTGAGGACATGCTTAGAGCTTGTGTAATTGATTTTGGTGGGAATTGGGATTCACATTTATCCCTAATTAAGTTCTCTTACAACAACAGCTACCACACAAGTATCAACATGGCTCCATTTGAAGCTCTCTATGGTCGTAACTGTCGTTCTCCTATCTGTTGAAATGAGATTGGTGAGGCACAAATCACCGGTCCCGAACTAATTCAAGAAACATCCGACAAGAACATTCAAATTCGTGACAACATTCGAATAGCAAGGAGTCGGCAAAAGAGTTATGCCGACAAGCGACGAAAACCCTTGGAATTCCAAGTCGGTGACCATGTTCTTCTAAAGGTGCCTCCGTGGAAGGGTGTGATCCATTTTGGAAAGAAAGGCAAGTTAGCACCTCGCTATGTGGGTCCATTCAAGATCCTTGAAAGAATTGGGAAATTGGCTTACAAACTCGAGCTACTCCCATCACTTGGCAATGTGCATCCTACATTTCATGTGTCCAATCTAAAGAAGTGTCTTGCTGATGAGAAACTCCATGTACCTCTTGACGATGTGCGCATTGACGAAACGATGCACTTCGTTGAGAGAGCCGTAGAAATTACGGATCATGAAATCAAACAACTCAAGCGAAGCCGTATTCCTATTATCAAAGTTCGTTGGGAATCTAAGCGAGGACCTGAGTTTACTTGGGAACGTGAGGACCAAATGAAGCTCAAGTACCCGCACCTTTTTGCTGACCCAGTCGCCTCGACTAGCTAAATTTCGGGACGAAATCCCCTCAACATGGGGATTATGTAACATTTCTGATTTTCATGTTTTCATTTTAGTACAATAAAGCATTATGAATTTCAATCTTAGTGAAATGGTTATATAAACCCTAATTTATCAAATGCAAATTCACAAATTCCACCCGCATTTATTTTAGAATCCCTATATATATATATATATAATCAGAATTATGCGTACATATATACAATTACACCAAATTTACAAGTGATTCTACAATTGATTGGACCCTAAAACATTTGAACCCTCAAGCAATTGAACCCACATTTTCAATTTTGACTCTTAAACACCAATTTTGACTTTCCCATGATCCGGTTGACTTTTAAAAGTCAAAGCAGCCCAAATTCGTGATAATCCAAGGCTGCTTTCGAACGATTTCGGTTTGGACTCCTCATGGTTACACAAACAAAAATCGACCCAATCTCGGCCCAAGTAACAACTCATTTCGATCGATTAAGCGACAGATTCAAATTTCGAAAGGATTTAACTTTGGATAGTCAAAATCCGTATCAATCCACATTCAATTCAAGAAATTAACGCGTCCTAATCCCGCGATTCACTCACCAGTCAATCTCGAGTGTACCTGGACCATTATCAGACCCAATTCACTCCCAAATCGATGGATTAACGCGTAATCAGTCGCCCGTAACCATTATGGACAAATTGAAATCAAATCGGTAATTATATGCAAAATTAATCAAATTAAACCTCTCTCTCACTCGCGTATACCTCCACACAAACTCCCCCAACCTTTGATTAATCCGCATTTCACCTCTGGACGCCTGTCGATCATCAAGAACAGCCATAGCAAACTCGAAGCCGTCTGCACTCGTTGCCTAATCTTAACGAGTAAGTTTTAGATCATTAGAATCATAATCAAGTCCCGATCATTATCCCCTTATCAATTCGCATTCATATTACGCATCGAACCCAATTGCGACTTGAGTTCGTGCCGTGTTCTTGCGTTTTCTGATTTGGGGATTTGATAAATTTAATTTTAGTATTTAAATTTTTGAGTTCCTGTTATAATCAGCGAACCACCCGGTCCGACTGGTTAAGACAACGCACCATCGGACCCGTCGGGAGAAACGTTAAGAGTCTTTGGTGAAAAGCCTTGCAAAGGACTCAAGTTAATGTCATGCACTACTTCCCAAAAGTACCTACGAAAGAAGTACGTAGCCTTCTTAGCCCATATTGTTCAAAAGGATGTCAAAGAGAAGAGTTTTCAAGACATCCCCAACTTCCGAGACTTTCCCAAAGTGTTTCCCGAAGATCTATCCGGTCTCCCACCCGTTCGACAAGTAGAATTTCGCATTGACCTTGTACCCGGAGCTAACCCCATGGCTAGAGCTCCATATCGTCTTGCACCTTCTGAAATGCAAGAGTTTGCAAGTCAACTCCAAGAGCTTTCCGACAAGGGCTTCATCCGTCCAAGTCATTCACCGTGGGGTGCACCCGTCCTATTCGTCAAAAAGAGGGATGGATCATTCTGCATGTGTATTGACTACCGCGAACTCAACAAGCTTTCCATAAAAAATCGTTACCCCTTACCTAGAATTGATGACCTCTTTGATCAACTTCAAGGTTCTACTTGCTTCTCGACGATTGATCTTCGGTGCGGTTATCACCAACTCCGCGTGCAAGAGGGAGATATTCCAAAGACTTCTTTTCAAACAAGGTATGGTCACTATGAGTTCATGGTCATGCCTTTTGGGTTAACCAATGCTCCCGCGGTCTTCATGGACCTCATGAATCGTGTGTGCAAATCGTACCATGATAAATTCGTGATCGTCTTCATTGACGATATCTTAATCTACTCCAAGACTAAGTCCGATCATGAGCAACACCTTAGATTGGTTTTGGACCTCTTAAGGAAAGAGCAACTATATGCCAAGTTCTCCAAATGTGAATTTTGGCTAAAGGAGGTTCAATTCCTAGGTCATATCGTCAACGAAAAAGGAATTCATGTTGACCCTGCTAAGATCGAAGCTGTTAAGAATTGGAATGCCCCTAAGACCCCCACCGAAGTTCGTTCATTTCTTGGTCTTGCGGGATATTATCGTCGTTTCATTTCAAATTTCTCTAAGATTGTGATTCCTCTCACCGCTTTGACCCACAAGGGTAAACCTTATGAATGGGGACCAAAGCAAGAAGAAGCTTTCCAAACTCTCAAGCAAAAGTTGTGCAATGCTTCTATTTTGACTCTCCCTGATGGGAATGATGATCTAGTTGTCTACTGTGATGCCTCCAACCAAGGTCTCGGTAGTGTCCTCATGCAACGAGGCAAGGTAATCGCTTATGCATCAAGGCAACTTAGATTCATGAGAAGAATTATATGACGCACGACCTCGAATTGGGCGCGGTCATATTCGCATTGAAGATTTGGAGACATTACCTCTATGGCACAAAATGTGTGGTGTTCACCAACCACAAAAGTCTCCAACACATCTGTGACAATCCGGACTTTTTCAGTTAGTTCCGCTAGCAATCCCGTTAAATATTCTTCTAAAACTAAACCCCGTTAATCATTTCCAGTTAAATCCTAACATATTCAACATATTTCAAACTCTAGGGACTAATTCTGTCAATTCCCAAACTTAATACAAGAAACCACAAGGACTGATTCTGTAATTTAACTAAATTCGATTTTGTTGACTTTGAAAGTCAAACCCGTGAGCGTTTGATCCAAATTCGAATCCATGATCGATGGTTTGCACGAACTAGTAACTGAATTTGCATATTGATGTCATTAACGGTCATCATAACAGTTTTAATCACCATCATTGTGTCGATTGGAAACAATTTATGACTAATAAATACGTAACCATCAAACTCAATGCTTAATCAATCAAATTCGATAAACATCGATTACCAATTCATGTACAAACCCTATGCGCACATCAAACGAACCCATATGAGTCTTTTGCACACGATAATCTGATCGGAGAAGCAGTTAAACTCGCCGAGAACCAAGCCAGCCACCGTCGACTGTTGTTTTAGTCGATCTCACTCAATTCGGATCCAAATCCGGTAAGCTCCCACACCCTTTGCTTCGTGTTCATCTGTTGATTGAAAGCCTTGTGCTATTTGGGGCTTACAACACCAAATTAAACACGATTCAATTCTAGGGTTCATGTAATTTCGGGTTTAGTCGAGTTATTTCCTAGACTCGATCTCAATGCAATTAACTTGCATGAATAGACTCGCAATCACTACCCTTTGAAAGCCCTATACTAATTCGAACATCTATTATCGGAATAGTGATGAACGAATTCTAAGGTTCATCACAGTTTGGGTCTAATCGATTACTGATCTAAACACAACCATAACTCAATTAACTTACATGGTTAGCTTCGTAACGACCTACTCTTTGTAAACCCTCTGTTAATTCAACCATTTAATACCGAATTTATAATGATCTGGAAATTAGGGTTTGTTCATAATCTAATTTGGGGTTTTTTATCCTAATCACCACCTCGATCCAATTAAATTATATCAACAGTTTTACAATTCTTTGGTGATCAAAAGCCCTATGATTTAAATATGTTTTATCACCTAAATTTCTTAAATCGAATCCATACTAAGAACCTAGGTTTCCGACTTTTAAAACAGAAATTAAACAATCGTGAACTTGATGATTTTCAAATTAAACATACTCCCATACCCGCAAATGTATAGAAAAACAAAAGCCCTATGATCTCTTGATGATTCGAGGTCGAATTCGTTGGTTTTGGGGTGGAGTTGGATTGGGTAGCGATAGGGGGGAGAACCCATCTGACTTGTATGATAAAAGTAGTCAGAACCGGGTATGTATGCGATTACCCTAGCGGGTCTACCGGTTAGATCGTTGTGTTGGTGTGGGTGAGGCCCGGGTTCGAACCCCACCAACTACATTCTTTTTTTTTTGGGAATTTTTCCTTTAAATTTAATTAATAAAAATCATTGCTAATATTTTTATAATGATATAATAAAGTGTTTTAGCCCCATAACCCACCCGTAGACTCGATTTTAAAAATAAAAACTATTACTTAATGTTATTCCCATTTTTAAAAATAATATACATTTATATTCTTTTCGAACCACGACCCCGAATAAAATAATATGTGTATATTATTTTAACCCCGTAACTTCAAATAAAAATAATATATTTTATATTATTTTACCATGTTTGTAAACCCTACGTAACGTTTCAAAATTTATAAATAATATAAAATTTTATATTATTTACTTAAGTGTATATACTCGAATTAAAAATAATATATTTATTATTTTTCCACACAAAGGATTATTTGCTAAATCATACAAACTTAAAATAATATATTAAATTATATTATTTCCCCGTGACCGTTTTAAATGAACACACGAATAAATACATTTATAAATTATTATTCGCTCGACACAAAATGTATTTATCTTAATTATTAAATTAAGAAAACTCTATTCCCATGGACAAATTCGTCTACTCGTTGATATTTAGAGCGTTTCTTTTAAGACGTTCAACATTCCGTGTCGTCATCACGTATCCCAATAATTCCCATTTTGTCCCTAATTTATGTGTTTGTAATTTTAGGGCATTCGTAAGTCGTTTGAGACTTACACACGTGGTTCCAACTTGTCCTTTGTGTGATACTACCTACAACGCAACACAGGTGAGTTTTCACAGCCCCTTTTGCTGTTTTAACTTGGGGGAGAAAAGATGACTAAACGATTTTGGATTTTTTTTAATTCGTATGTTATCAATGTTAAATGCTAAGTGTAACACGCTATCACAGAAAGTCCTCAACTAATATCGGACTGTTAATATGGATCTTAGCGAGGTAATATTTAGTAGTACTACTGGGTTTGACAAATCCCACCCGCGTTAGTCGCGCTAACTCGATTGGATATCGAGCGGGTGAAATGTTAGCCTACTCACACCGCCAGTGTTGATAGACCTGGCAAGAGGCAATAAACAAACAGTCAGCTTCGGTTGCGAGCGCTTGAGCTGAACATGAACATAGGTTAGCTACCTATAGATACGTACTGAATGAACATGAATCCGGTAAACGCTTATTTACTTATATTGAAACCTGTGGACTCACCAACCTCGTGTTGGCATATTTTTACATGTTTTCTCAGGTCGCTAAGCTAAGACACAGGTGCACGTTAGGGCATGCATGGGATTCAACTGCTTTAATTATGTCTATTTATGTTTGATTGAATTATTCTATTGTACTTTGCTTTGTTTGGACATTTGGATTTTTTTTGGACTTTTGGACTTTGGTTTTGGGCGCGTGTATTTTGCGCTTTTACTTTCTTTACGCTTCCGCATTGATACTCTGATTTTAATGGTATTTTCATTTTGAGTCCCATGTAGAGTCGTTCAAAGTAACTAATGTCTGAGATCCTGGTTCGTCACTTCCCAAACGGTAAAACTCCGTTAGTTGAAATTGGGGGTGTGACAGATTGGTATCAGAGCCATTGGTTATAGAGAACTAGGATTGCATACTAGACTATAGCCTCACACATTAGTTGCATGTCATTTGGATGTTTGGCACTTATACGTATTGTTACAGGAACATGTCCTCAACCCCACCTCCGTCACCTAAGGCACTAGGACATAAGGCACCTATCCTACCATCCCCGGAGCCCAAAAGGCGCCGGACTACTCCCAGTGACCAATCAGTCGACCTAGCGCACGAGCAATGGATTATACTCTCAATTGGAACGTATACCCGCAAATGATCCAAAGGTGGATCGAAATGGGAAATGTCCCATCACCCTACTTCGGTTCTGCATCCTCATCATCCCTTATGGAACAAGCTTTCGCAGCCTTCGTATCTTATATGGCGAAGGAATTGAGTATTGTACAAGATGCCACCGAGGAGATACCTAAACTTCTGAAGAATGGACCCCAAATAGAGGAGAATAAGGTAGGAATAGAACTCTTGACTACCGAACTAGCCGCAACGGACCATGTCCATAACCTTTTAGTGGATCGTGTGGCACATCTGGAGACGAGGGCCGACACTATGGATGATGATATGGAAGGAGTTCTGGAGAGATTAGCTGCTATGGAAGCTCAACTACATGTAGCAAACCACACTGCTGAAGGTCTTCAAGAGAGGGTAACCCACTTGGAAGCCCAATTACAAGCCGCTTTATTTCCTAAAGAGATTCCACCTTCTGATGGCGAGGATGAACCTTTTGAGGAGGAACCTTTTGAAGAAGAGCCTTTCGAGGAGGAGCCCGTGGAAGAGGAACCGGTAGAGATAGACGATGCACAATCGTATGTTTCTTCCGATGACGAAGATGCTTGATGATCTTCCTATTCTATCTTCCTTTTCATGTTTGTTTTTACTTATGTTATTTCTCTTTTCAAACCTAGATGGGTAAGGTTGTTCCCATCCAATAAAAGCATGAGAAGTTTAATATTTGAGTTATTTATTTTGTAGCCTTACAATTTATTTAATTTTCAAAAATATTAGATGTTGTATCTCCTTACTCATACCTGAATAATGTTTAATATGCGATATATTTCTCATTGTTTTTCATTTGAGATTGTGAAGAATCATGTCTGGGAGAGGACGCGTAGGCCGTGCCAGTGGTCGTGGTACCATTAACACGACGGCAGCAGAGTTAGCAGCACTGATAAATGATAGTGTGGCAGAGGCTCTGGCAGCACAGAATGCTGCAGGTAAATGCTTTAGCTATTGACTAATGATGTCAATCCATCTCTTAAAAAGCCTGCCCTAAACTCTATAATTCCAATTCAATTTGTATTTCTAAATCCAGGCCAGCAAAATCAGCAAAACCAACAACCAGCTTGCACTTTCAAGGCATTCATGGATTGCAAGCCCCTCACCTTTAGTGGAGCTAAAGGAGCCGTTGGACTACTTCGCTGGTTTGAGAAGGTTGAATCAGTAATTTCCATGTGCAACTGCCCCATGGCTAATCAAGTGAAGTTTGCCGCCGGAACTTTAGAAGGCCCGGCACTAACATGGTGGAACGCCCAGGTCAAAATGTTAGGTCTGGCCATGGCGAATGGACTCCCGTGGGAGGAATTCAAAGCAATGATAAAAGAGGAATACTGTCCTCGCGATGAGATCCAGAAGTTAGAGGGAGAGTTTTGGAACTTAAAGATGCAGGGTTCTGAAATTGAACTCTACACCACACGTTCCCATGAACTGGCTACTATGTGCCCGCATATGGTAACTCTCGATTACAAAAGAATTGAGCTTTACATTGGAGGTCTAGTGCCTCAAATACAAAGCATGGTGACTTCATCCAATCTTACCACTATCCAACAAACCATCCGACTTGCGCATAAGTTAACCGACCAAGCGGTGACACAAGGAACCCTACCTCCGAGAGGTTCAGTTGCTAAACCCACCGACAATCACAAATGAAAGTTCGATCACCATTCCAATACCCACAACCACTCCAACTCCCACTCCAAAGGACCTCAACCCAACCAACCGCAACAGCGTAGGTTTGAGCCTACTAAAAACTTCAACCAGTCGACCTCTTCTGGTCAAAACCAGGGTGGTTATGCGGGGAAGGCTCCGAAGTGTAATAAGTGTAACTTCCACCACTTTGGGTTCTGCAATCGTTGCCAGAGGTGCGGAAAAATAGGTCATGCTGCTAAGGACTGCAGGGGTGAGTTACAAACTAAACAAATCTTTCAACAACCGGGATCCACAAGGGGTTGCTTCGAGTGCGGAAAGAAGGGCATATTCGGAAGAATTGTCCTCAGTTGAAGAAAGGGGGTAACGGAAACCACAACCCTAACCAGAATAACAATGGCAATGGTGGTAACAATGGCAATTGTGGAGGAAATGGTGCGAACGGACGAACCTTCGTACTAGGATCTGGAGAAGCCCGTTACGACCATAATGTGGTCACCGGTAAGTTCCTCGTAAACAATTACTTTGCTTCTGTCCTTTTTGACACCGGTGATGATAGAAGTTTTATATCTAAGAAATTTAGTAATATGATAAAAGGAACTTCATCTCTATTAGAAGCTAAGTATACAATAGAGATCGCTGACGGCCAAATAATTGAGGCAACTCACATTCTTAAGGGATGTAAACTTGAGCTAGCTACACATATATTTGATATCGACCTTATGCCGGTCATACTTGGTAGTTTTGATATAATTTTCGGCATGGATTGGTTATCTAAAAACCAAGCTGAAATTATCTGTCGTGAGAAGATTGTTCGTATACCTCACCCGAATGGAGAAACCCTTTCCGTCCAAGGCGAAAGAGTTGATGCAGTCATGGGCATCATATCTTACATGAAAGCGCAAAAATGCCTTCGAAAGGGGCATACGGCTATTTTGGCTCTCGTTACTGAACAGCCCTCAGAAGAGAAGAAAATTGAAGATATTCCCGTTGTGCGTGAATTTTTAGAAGTGTTTCCTGAGGATCTGCCCGGTTTGCCACCACACCGTCAAGTTGAATTCCGAATTGATTTAGCACTCGGAGCAGCACCGATTGCTCGGGCACCTTGCAGACTGGCACCCAGTGAATTACAAGAACTGTCCACTCAATTGCAAGATTTATTGGATAAAGGTTTTATCCGACCTAGTTCATCGCCGTGGGGAGCTCCGGTACTATTTGTCAAGAAGAAGGACGGAACTTTCCGTATGTGTATTGACTACCGGGAGCTGAATAAAGTCACAATTAAGAACCGCTACCCTTTACCCCGCATAGATGACCTTTTTGATGAGCTCCAAGGATCAAGTTTCTATTCTAAAATAGATCTTAGGTCTGGTTACCATCAGTTAAGAGTTCGAGAAGAGGATATCTCAAAGACTGCATTCAGAACAAGGTACAGCCATTACGAATTTATGGACATGCCTTTCGGGTTAACCAACGCACCTGCGGTATTCATGGATCTCATGAACCGTGTGTGTAAGCCTTATCTTGACCAATTCGTTATCGTCTTCATCGACGACATCCTCATTTATTCCAAGAACAAGGAAGAACATGAGGAACATCTATGCCTAATTTTGGAATTACTTAAGCGAGAGCAACTGTATGCTAAGTTTTCCAAGTGTGAATTTTGGATCCGGGAAGTTCAGTTTCTAGGGCATGTGGTTAACGAGAAAGGGATACATGTCGACCCATCCAAAATAGAAGCCATCAAGAATTGGGCAGCACCGACGACCCCGACTGAGGTGCGACAATTTCTGAGATTGGCTGGATATTACCGTCGATTCATCGAAGGATTTTCCAAAATTGCTCAACCCCTCACTACTTTAACTCAAAAGGGTAAAGCTTATAATTGGGGTGACAACCAAGAGTCAGCATTCCAACACCTCAAACAGAAACTTTGCAGTGCACCTATTTTAGCTCTTCCAGAAGAAACCAATGATTTTGTAGTGTATTGTGATGCATCTATTCAAGGTCTGGGTTGTGTCTTAATGCAACGCGAAAAGGTGATCGCATACGCTTCACGACAACTAAAGGTCCACGAGAAAAACTACACCACTCACGACTTAGAGTTGGGAGCCGTAGTCTTCACACTTAAGATATGGAGACATTACTTGTACGGTACCAAATGCACCATCTACACCGATCACAAGAGTCTTCAACACATCTTCGAGCAGAAGGAATTGAACATGAGACAACGTCGTTGGGTCAAACTCTTAAACGATTATGACTGTGCGATCCGATATCACACGGGTAAAGCTAATGTTGTAGCTGATGCCTTAAGTCGAAAAGAAAACAAAACCCAAACGAGTTCGAGCATTACAACTTACTATTCACCCTGGATTACCTGACAAAATCCGTAGTGCTCAACTTGAAGCCTTAAAAGAAGAAAATTTACCGTTGGAAAGTACGCGCGGTCTGGAAGCACAACTTGAAGTCAAATCTGACGGTATTCGCTACTTTGCCAAGTGAATATGGGTTCCAGTATTCGGAAACCTAAGGGAACTAGTTATGGATGAGTCTCATAAATCTTGTTACTCTATTCATCCAGGTTCCGAAAAAATGTACCATGATCTAAAGGTGTTATATTGGTGGCCAAAAATGAAGGCCGATATAGCCACCTATGTTAGTAAGTGTCTGACTTGCGCGAAGGTCAAGGTTTAATATCAAAAACCATCCGGTCTTCTGTAACAACCAGAAATCCCCATGTGGAAATGGGAACAAATATCCATGGACTTCATCACCAAATTACCACGAACCCCTACCGGATGTGATACCATATGGGTAATCGTTGATCGATTAACAAAGTCCGCTCACTTCTTAGCAATCAAAGAGACCGACAAAATGGATAAACTTATTCGTACTTACCTAAAAGAAATAGTCTCTCGGCACGGGGTGCCAATCTCTATTATTTCGGATCGCGATGCACGATTCACTTCTCGTTTCTGGCAGTCGTTACATAAAGCCTTAGACACGCGTCTAGATATGAGCACAGCATACCATCCTCAAACTGATGGCCAAACGAAACGTACAATCCAAAATCTGTAGGACATGCTACGAGCTTGTGTGATTGATTTCGGTAACACCTGGGAGTCTCAGCTACCGTTGGTGGAGTTCTCCTACAACAACAGTTATCATACTAGCATCAAGGCAGCTCCATTTGAAGCACTGTATGGACGGAAATGCCGTTCTCCCATTTGTTGGACAGAGGTTGGAGATAGTCAACTCACAGGTACTGAACTTGTATTTGAAACTTCTGAAAAGATCATTCAAATTAGAAACCGTATGGCGGCAGCTCGGGATCGTCAAAAGAGCTACGCCGACAAGCGTCGTAAACCTTTGGAATTTTAAATAGGTGACATGGTCTTACTCAAAGTCTCACCTTGGAAAGGTGTCATTCGTTTCGGGAAACGAGGCAAGCTGAATCCTCGTTATATTGGACCATTCAAGATAATGAAGAGAATCGGACCAGTAGCGTATCAACTGGATCTACCTGAAAGCCTTAGTGGTGTGCACAACGTCTTTCACGTCTCAAATTTAAAGAAATGCCTAGCAGACGAATCACTCGCAGTTCCTCTTGAGGAACTACACATTGATGAATAATTATGTTTCATCGAAGAACCTGTGGAAATTATGGATAGGGAAGTTAAAACGTTAAAGCACAGTAAGATCCCTATTGTCAGAGTTCTTTGGAACTCGAAACGCTGACCGGAATTCACTTGGGAGCGCGAGGATCAGATGATGCGCAAATATCCTAATCTGTTCAAGCACTCCGTGTCAAATTCTTAAGGTACTATTTAATTTTCGGGGCGAAAATTCTTTCAACTAGGGGATGATGTGATATCCTAGGAAAATTTTATTTATTTATTTTAATTTTCGGGACGAAAATTCTTTCAACTAGGGGATGATGTAACAATCCGGACTTTTTCTGTTAGTTCCGTTAGCAATCCCGTTAAATATTCTTCTAAAACTAAACCCCGTTATTAATTTCCAGTTAAATCCTAATATATTCAACATATTTCAAACTCTAGGGACAAATTCTGTCAATTCCCAAACATTAATACAAGAAACCACAAGGACTGATTCTGTAATTTAACTAAACTCGATTTCGTTGACTTTGAAAGTCAAACCCGTGAGCGTTTGATCCAAATTCGAATCCATGATCGATGGTTTGCACGAACTAGTAACTGAATTTGCATATTAATGTCATTAACGGTCATCATAACAGTTTTAATCACCATCATTGTGTCGATTGGAAACAATTTATGACTAATAAATCCGTAACCGTCAAACTCAATGCTTAATCAATCAAATTCGATAAACTTCGATTACCAATTCATGTACAAACCCTCTGCGCACATCAAACGAACCAATCTGAGTCTTTTGCACACGATAATCTGATCGGAGAAGCAGTTAAACTCGCCGAGAACCAAGCCAGCCACCGTCGACTGTTTTTTTAGTCGATCTCACTCAATTCGGATCCAAATCCGGTAAGATCCCACACCCTTTGCTTCGTGTTCATCTGTTGATTGAAAGCCCTGTGCTATTTAGGGCTTACAACACCGAATTAAACACGATTCAATTCTAGGGTTCATGTAATTTCGGGTTTAGTCGAGTTATATCCTAGACTCGATCTCAATGCAATTAACTTGCATGAACAGACTCGCAATCACTACCCTCTGAAAGCCCTATACTAATTCGAACATCTAACATCAAAATAGTGATGAACGAATTCTAGGGTTCATCACAGTTTGGGTCTAATCGATTACTGATCTAAACACAACCATAACTCAATTAACTTACATGGTTAGCTTCGTTACGACCGACTCTTTGTAAACCCTCTGTTAATTCAACCTTTTAATACCGAATTTATAATGATCTGGAAATTAGGGTTTGTTCATAATCTAATTTGGGGTTTTTGATCCTAATCACCACCTCGATCCAATTAAATTATATCAACAGTTTCGCAATTCTTTGGTAATCAAAAGCCCTATGATTTAACTATGTTTTATCACCTAAATTTCTTAAATCGAATCCATACTAAGAACCTAGGTTTCCGACTTTTAAAACAGAAATTAAACAATCGTTAACTTGATGATTTTCAAATTAAACATACTCCCATACCCGCAAATGTATAGAAAAACAAAAGCCCTATGATCTCTTGATGATTCGAGGTCGAATTCGTTGGTTTTGGGTGGAGTTGGATCGGGTAGCGACAGGGGGGAGAACCCATCTGACTTGTATGATAAAAGTAGTCAGAACCGGGTATGTATGCGATTACCCTAGCGGGTCTACCGGTTAGATCGTTGTGTTGGTGTGGGTGAGGCCCGGGTTCGAACCCCACCAACTACATTCATTTTTTTTTGGGAATTTTTCTTTTAAATTTAATTAATAAAAATCATTGCTAATATTTTTATAATGATATAATAAAGTGTTTTAGCCCCGTAACCCACCCGTAGACTCGATTTAAAAATAATAACTACTACTTAATGTTATTCCCATTTAAAAAAATAATATACATTTATATTGTTTTCGAACCATGACCCCGAATAAAATAATATGTGTATTATTTTCACACCGTAACCTCAAATAAAAATAATATATTTTATATTATTTTACCATGTTTGTAAACCATATGTAATGTTTCAAAATTTATAAATAATATAAATTTTTATATTATTTACTTAAGTGTATATACTCGAATTAAAAATAATATATTTATTATTTTTCCACACAAAGGATTATTTGGTAAATCATACAAACTTAAAATAATATATTAAATTATATTATTTCCCCGTGACCGTTTTAAATGAACACACGAATAAATACATTTATAAATTATTATTCGCTCGACACAAAACGTATTTATCTTAATTATTAAATTAAGAAAACCCTATTCCCATGGACAAATTCGTCTACTCGTTGATCTTTAGAGCGTTTCTTTTAAGACGTTCAACATTCCGTGTCGTCATCACGTATCCCAATAATTCCCATTTTTGTCCCTAATTTATGTGTTTATAATTTTAGGGCATTCGTAAGTCGTTTAAGACTTACACACGTGGTTCCAACTTGTCCTTTGTGTGATACTACCTACAACGCAACGCATGTGAGTTTTCACGACCCCTTTTACTGTTTTAACTTGGGGTAGAAAACATGACTAAATGATTTTGGATTTTTTTTAATTCGTATGTTATCAATGTTAAATGCTAAGCGTAACACGCTATCACAGAAAGTCCTCAACTAATATCGGACAGTTAATATGGGTCTTAGCGAGGTAATATTTAGTAGTACTACTGGGTTTGACAAATCCCACCCGCGTTAGTCGCGCTAACTCGATTGGATATCGAACGGGTGAAATGTTAGCCTACTCACACCGCCAGTGTTGATAGACCTGGCAGGAGGCAATAAACAAACAGTCAGCTTCGGTTGCGAGCGCTTGAGCTGAACATGAACATAGGTTAGCTACCTATAGAAACGTACTGAATGAACATGAATCCGGTAAATGCTTATTTACTTATATTGAAACCTGTGAACTCACCAACCTCGTGTTGACATATTTTTACATGTTTTCTCAGGTCGCTAAGCTAAGTCACAGGTGCACGTTAGGGCATGCTTGGGATTCAACTGCTTTAATTATGTCTATTTATGTTTGGTTGAATTATTCTATTGTACTTTGCTTTATTTGGACGTTTGGATTTTTTTTGGACTTTTGGACTTTGGTTTTGGGCTGGTGTATTTTGCGCGTGTATTTTACGCATTTACTTTCTTTACGCTTCCGCATTGATACTCTGATTTGAATGGTATTTTCATTTTGAGTCCCATGTAGAGTCGTTCAAAGTAACTAATGTCTGAGATCCTGCTTCGTCACTTCCCAAACGGGTAAAACTCCGTTAGTTGAAATTGGGGGTGTGACAACATCTTTAACCAAAAAGAACCCAATATGAGGCAACAACATTGGGTTGAGCTCCTTAACGACTATGACTGCGAGATTCGTTACCACCCCGACAAAGCGAATGTTGTAGCCGACGCTTTGAGTCGAAAGGACCATGTCATGGTTCATTGTGTCCGAATTCAAACCGACATTCAAAATCACATCCTAGAAGCTCAACACGTCTCGGTCACCGAGGGTAACATGTACGAGGAAATGTCATGTGGTGTTGAACTCCAACTTGAATCAAAACCCAATGGCTTACTTTATTACTTGAACCGTATTTGGGTTCTCGATCGCGATGATCTCCGTGCATTTCTCATGAACGAGGCCCACAAGACTCGTTATTCTATACATCCTGGTGCGGACAAAATGTACCAAGACCTTCGCCAACAATATTGGTGGCCCGGTATGAAGAAGGGCATTGCTCTCTATGTTGCCAAATGTCTAACTTTCTCCAAAGTCAAGGCCGAGCACCAACGTCCTTCCGGTTTACTTGAACAACTGGAAATTCCCGTGTGGAAATGGGAGAACTTAGCTATGGATTTCATTACCAAACTCTCTCGCACCTCAAGTGGTTATGATATCATCTGGGTGATCATTGACTGCCTCTCTCCAAATCTGCTCATTTCTTGCCTATCCGTGAAGACTATCACGTTGAGAAATTGGCCTGAATCTACATTGACGAAATTGTGAGCCATCACGGTGTTCCCTTAAACTTAATCTCCGATAGAGATGCTCGGTTCACCTCCCGTTTCTGGCAATCTCTCCAATCTGCTCTTGGCACACGATTGGATTTGAGCACGGCTTACCATCCCCAAACTGTTGGTCAGACCGAGCGAACAATCCAAACTCTTGAGGACATGCTTAGAGCTTGTGTAATTGATTTTGGTGGCAATTGGGAGTCACATTTATCCCTAATTGAGTTCTCTTACAACAACAGCTACCACACAAGTATCAACATGGCTCCATTCGAAGCTCTCTATGGTCGTAAGTGTCGTTCTCCTATCTGTTGGAACGAGATTGGTGAAGCACAAATCACCGTGTAGAACCAAAGACTGATTGCTACCAAATTATTCTAAGTACAAATGCTGCTAATAGGCTTATCAGCAGCATTCAACACATGTTGCTGCTGATAGGCTTATCAGCAGCATTCAACACATGTTGCTGCTGATAGGCTTATCAGCAGCATTCAACACTTGTTGCTGCTGATAGGCTTATCAGCAACATTCAACACTTGTTGCTGCTGATAGGTTTATCAGCAGCGTTCAACACAAGTTGCTGCTGATAGGTTTATCAGCAGCATTATTCTCATCTCTGCTGCTGATAGCTTTATTCTCTGAAGACCAATCATTGCAGCTGACTATCCATGCGAAGCGCCTCTGACACCTTTCTGCAAAAGCAACTGCCACACTCCAAGCAGAAGGAACCTCAATGATGCAACCAATAAAGGACAATGACGCTTTTCTCCAAGCATGCAAACAATGATGCCAAAGAAGACGTTTCAGTAAAGTTAACTAGATTAGCCTTTGCGTGTAATTTAGATTAATAAACAAGATCAACGGCTTGTGTTAGATCTGATCCTTAGAATCAAGGGTCTGTCTTGATTCTAAGTTACTATATATATCTTGTAAACACTTCAAACAAAGCGTGCTTGCTGTGCCTTGATAGTGCTTCTCGATAGTGTTTTACTTGTAAACTTGTAATCTCAGAAGTCTAATACAACAGTGCATTTATCAGTATTCTTGCTGTTTACTTGTTTACTTTGTTGGTTGCTATTGTTTCCGCCAATATCAACTAGAACAGAATCACCTTGTAATCTTACGATCCTACAAGTGGTATCAGAGCTTTGGCTCAAGATTAAACAAACTAACATTTGTTTAATCACTTTCTGATTCTATTCAAAACTATATTCTTGATCAAGTCACACAAAACAAAATGGCACAAAGTCATGGATCTGAAGACATCGGCAGTATCAACCGACCACCGAGGTTGGTGTCTGGGGAGGACTATGATATGTGGAAGAACCGTATGGAAAGCTTCTTCTGCTACCATGAATACGGAATGTGGAAATCCATAAGGGATGGACCTTATGTTCCCATGGTGGCCTCTGCTGACTCCGGAGGACCACTAGTTCCGAAGGAACCCTCCAAGTATTCTGAAGAAGACATCAAGAAAATGGAGGTGGACTTCAAGGCATTAGGAGCTATCCAAATGTGCCTTCCAAATGAAGTTTTTCACAACTTCAAGGAAGGTGAGTCACTAACAGTTTTATATAACAGGTACACGTACCTGGTTGGAGAACTGCAGTGCTCCAAGGTAAAGCTGGAGAATGAAGACATTCTCAAGAAGTTCATAAGATCTCTTCCTAGTTGTTGGACATTATATACAGTGTCCATCAGAAGAACAGAGAATCTGAAGACTCTTCAGATGACTGAGCTCTTTGGCATGCTCAAAACCTATGAATTAGAAATGATTCAAGCTAAAGAAAGGAGCTCCAGTTATCAATCAGCTACCACTTCCTCCACCACCACCTCAGCGCTTCACTCTGATCATTCTGGTCCTAGTGCAAGCAACTACTATCCTCCCATTGTTACTCATCCTCAAACACCAACTGCTTCACAATCCAACTCATCACCATTTCTTCTTGAGGCACCTCCTCAACAGCCAACCTCTACTGCTTTTGTCTCTGACAACTCAAGCAGCATGCACTTCATAAAGGAGGATCTGGAATGCTTTCATCCAGATGATCTTGAAGAAATGGATATTTAGCACTCATATGCCATGCTCTCCCTCAGAGCAAAAAGGTTTTATTCTAGAACCGGGAGATCAGTTCCAAGCAACAACTCAAACACCAGAGTTGGGCTTGACAAAAGCAAGATCTGATGTTACAACTGTAACCAAATGGGTCACTTTGCTAGGGAGTGCAAGGCACCTAAAGCCAATCAGGGTGCCAGCCATCAAAGACAAGCTTACCAAGGTCAGCCCAGGCAGCAGCAGCAGCAAGGAACTCCTCCAGCACAAACTGCAGCCTGTGCAAATGTTGGAACTACAGAATTTGACTGGAGTTTTCAATATGAAGATGTTCCTGCCTCCAACCAAGCACTTATGGCAAACAATGCAGAGATACCACCTCAGGTATTTGAACATCTTTGCTCTCAAGCTTGCATTGACAAAGTTTTAGGTTATAGAAAGCATAACCAAAATCTAAGAGATCAAAATGAAGAGTTTCACCAAATGAAATCTGAATTCAAAAAGGTCGAAGACAGTTACAAAGAAAAGATTAACAGCCTTAAGAAAGATATTTCTTCTTTAAAACATGAACAAACCAATCTTGAAACTCAGATTGATGATCTATTAGTAAAACTTAAAGCTACCAGGGCTGAACTGGCTGAACAGAAAGTTCATGTTGAAAAATATGAATTTTCATCTAAAAAGTTACAAAGATTGTTAGATATTCTAGTCCATGAAAGGGTAAAAACTGGACTTGGATATCATAATGACGAGTACAAGACAGTTCCTCCTCCTGCTGACTATGTTGCCATTCACGAACCAAGCTTCAATACTGCAAATCTTGAGACGGCAAACAGAAACCTTGATCCTTCAATGGATGCATGTTTTGTGGAAGACTGCTCCACCTCTTCAGAACCTGGGTCAACCTGCTCAGACCACCGTGAAACTAGTGCAGTCCCATCTGCTCCTATCTCTGAAGCTGTTCTGAACAAAACTGAATGTCCTGTTGTTACTCCAACCATTCCAGCTCCCATCCCATTCAAACAAATCAAGATTAGCTATCCTCAAAATGGAAGAAAGCTAAACATTGAAAAGGGAGAGACATCAGGTTTCACCAACCCCAAGTCTCAGTCAAAGCCAAAGGTGTTTGATAGTTTTCATACACCTGGAGAAAAAGGTCCATATGTTCAAAAGACACTAGAAGAAGCCACTTTTGAGCATAACAAAGCTCATCCCTGGAACTTCAAAGATTTGTTTCAAAGTAAGAACTATGTGGACTTTCACCGGGACAAGATAGCACGATCCTGCTTTGTGTGTGGCAAATAAAATCACACTGCCTGCACCTGCTTTCACTACCGTGAACACCAAAGAAACTCAAAGCAGCATGCCTTTGAGAAAACAAACAGAAACAAACAGGTGAGAAGCTATGATGCAAAGGCAACAAAGTTCAGAGAATCTCTATCCCCTCAAATAGTGAAGATACAGAAACCTCAACAAACTTGCATCATATGTGGGGAATCAAACCACTTTGCTGCAACATGCAAGTTCAATCCTTTTAACCAGATTGCAAATCGTTCATCTGTGCTCAACCCATCAGCAGCAAACAAAATCGCTGCTGATAGAGTAAAGTCTAGGAAACAAAAGGCAAGGCCATCAGCAGCAAAAGTCTCTGCTGCTGACAAAGCAAAATAAAAAACAACGGCATCAGCAGCAAAAGTATCTGCTGCTGACAAAGCAAAAGTGTCCACTGCAGATAAGGCAAGATCCCAGGCAAAGCCTTCAACAGCAACAAAAACTCCAGCAAAGCCTTCAGCAACAAAATCGGCTGCGAATAAGCCAGAATTGTCAGCAACAACATCTTCTGCCGACAATGTAAAGAAAGCTAGAAAACCACCAACACAGCAATGGAAGGCCAAACAATCTCCAAGCATAACTAATGGTTCCATTGACTGCAAGCATGCTGACAATGGCAAATTAGCAACAATTTTCTACAATGCTGCATGCTACAATGTTCCTCCCACTAATTAGATATCTTCCATGTGCAGGGACAGCTAGGCAATAAACACAATACTTGGGTAGTAGATAGCGGCTGTTCCAGGCACATGACAGGCAACAGGTCAATCCTCTCTAACTTCAGACATTTCAATGGAGGATATGTTGCCTTTGGGAGTGACTCAAAGGGTGGATCTATCACTGGACAAGGAACTGTGTCCAATGAAAGGATGAGTATTGAAAGAGTCAACTATGTTAAAGAACTTGACTTCAATCTCATGAGTGTTTCCCAAGTATGTGATTAAAAGCATTGGATGCTCTTCACTGACAAAGAATGTTTCGTGTTAGCTCCTGGCCTATCTAAACCCCCTCCAGAGAAGATTCTCCTAACTGCTCATAGAAAGGACAACTTATATGTGCTTGACATGAATGAAGCCACTCCATCTGGTAGTGTTTCATGTTTTCTGTCAAAGTCATCAGTTGATGAATCCGCTCTCTGGCACAGGAGGTTAAGCCATGTTAACATCAAAACAATCAATAAATTAGTGAAGGACAATCTTGTCAGAGGGCTTCCTGACAAAGAATTCCAGCTAGACGATCACTGCATTGCCTGCTTGAAGGGAAAACAACACAAGAGTTCCCACAAGCCCAAGACATTGAACACAAATGACACCCCTCTCCAGCTACTGCATATGGATCTTTTTGGTCCTACGAATGTCATGTCAATGGGCAAAAAGTCCTACTGTCTGGTGATAACTGATGACTTCTCCAGATTCTCATGGGTATTCTTCCTAAGAACAAAAGATGAAACTGCTGAGATTCTCAAATCCTATATTCTTAGGGTAGAGAATCAAAGCAATATGAAGGTAAAGATCATAAGGTGTGATCAGGGAACAGAGTTCAAAAATCACACTTTGAACAGTTTCTGTGAGAGCAAGGGCATTGAAAGGCAATACATTGCTCCAAGAACCCCTCAACAAAATGGGGTTGCTGAAAGAAGAAATAGGACTCTGATTGAATCAGCAAGATCTATGCTGGCTGACTCAAAGCTGCCCCTTACTTTCTGGGCAGAAGCAGTAAGCACAGCTTGTTATGTGCAGAATAGAGTCCTTATTGTTAAGCCTCTCCAGAAAACACCCTATGAACTATGGCTCAAAAGAGTTCCCTACATTGGCTTCCTGAAGCCTTTTGGATGTCCATGTACCATCCTCATCACACATGGAGTTCTTCCTAAATTCGGTGCAAAGTCTGATGAAGGTTACTTTGTGGGTTACTCCTCTCAATCAAAGGCCTACCGAGTGTTCAATTCTAGGACTCGGATTGTGGAAGAATCTGCTAATGTGGAATGCAGGGAACACGTTGTCTGTGAACAAGGCAAAGGTCCTAACTGGCTCTTTGATATAGACTCCTTCACCTAGATATTTGAGCCTCTCATATTCTCAAATATGGAGTCTTCCACTTCAAAATCAACATCTTCTGCCTCAACCTCCTCTTCTGACTACAGACTGGATTTTCCCAGTCCCTACATCAGGATGAAAAGACCATCCATTGATCCTCCATCAGTGGCAGAAGCTGTTGAGGCCAGTACAGGTGAAGCCGGTACTTCCAACACCACAAGCAGCAATCTCTCTGACCAAGAAATCTTTAATGAAGCCTCCTCAATCCATGCTGAAGAGGCCTCAGATGCTAATACTGCTGACAATGTGGAACAAAATGATCAGAACCTCCAAGTCCCTCTCCTCACAGCTGAAGACAATCCTGATCTAAACCAATGTAATCTTGAAGAGGGAATACGGCTGGATGTGATACCAGCACAGAGAATAAACAAAGAGCATCCTCTGGAAAACATCATTGGTCCAGTCCACACAGGTATCCAGACAAGAAGTAAGTCTCATGAAGCCAACATTTGTTTGTTCTCTTGCTTTCTATCTCAGGTGGAATCCAAGAAGATTGATGAAGCTCTCAAGCACAACAGCTGGATTGAAGCAATGCAGGAAGAATTACTACAATTCAAAAGACAAGATGTTTGGAAGCTTGTTGATCTTCCACCTGGTCAAACAGCAATTGGAACAAGATGGGTCTTCAGAAACAAGCAAGATGAAAGGGGCATCGTGGTCAAGAACAAAGCCAGACTGGTAGCTCAAGGTTACACTTAAGAAGAAGGCATTGACTATGATGAAGTCTTTGCTCCTGTTGCCCGTCTGGAAGCCATCAAAATCTTTCTGGCATATGCAGCATCCAAAAACTTTATGATCTATCAAATGGATGTGAAGAGTGCCTTTTTGTATGGCAAGATTGGTAAAGAGGTCTATGTCAAACAACCTCCAGGCTTTGTGGATCCTGCACATCCAAATAAGGTCTTAAAACTGGACAAAGCTCTCTATGGCTTACACCAAGCCCCAAGAGCCTGGTATGAAACTTTATCTGGATATCTACTTAGCAACAACTTCAGAAGGGGGCCATTGATCAGACACTTTTCATCAAAGATGAAGGGGGAGAAATTTTGTTGGTCCAGATTTATGTTGATGACATTATCTTTGGATCTACAAGAAAGAAGCTCTGCAAAGACTTTGAAGTTCTGATGCATTCCAAATTTGAAATGAGTTCAATGGGTGAACTAAATTTCTTTTTAGGACTTCAAGTCAAACAGGTACCAAATGGAATCTTCATAAGTCAATCCAAGTATGTCAAAAGCATCTTGGAGAGGTTCAAAATAGCTGACTGCTCTGCTGCAAGAACTCCTATGCAAGTGCACCATCAATTATCTCCGGATAAAGAAGGACAAGACACTGATCAACATCAGTATCGAGCAATGATAGGGTCTCTCATGTATCTCACTGCCTCAAGACCAGATATCATGTTTGCAGTTTGTCTCTGCGCAAGATTTCAAGCAGCTCCAAAAGTGTCTCATCTTCAAGCTGTCAAAAGGATCCTTAGATACCTAAAGGGAGCTCCAAAACTTGGGCTATGGTATCCAAAGAATGGAAATGTCAATCTCTATGCCTACACTGACAGTGACTATGGGGGTTGTAACTTGGACAAAAAGTCCACATCTGGGGGATGTCAATTTCTTGGAGGAAGGCTCATCTCATGGCAATGCAAAAAGCAAACATGTGTCTCTACTTCAACAGCTGAAGCAGAATACATTGCAGCTTCAAGCTGCTGTGCACAGGTTATCTGGATCCAAAATCAAATGCTTGACTATGGAATGACCTTCATGCAGACTCCAATTCACATTGACAACATGAGTGCTATCTTTATCACGAATAATCCAGTGCAGCATTCCAAGACTAAGCACATCGACATCAGGTATCACTTTATCAGGGATCAAGCTGAGAAAAAGAGAATTGTTCTATCCAAGGTTCACACAAATGAGCAATATGATGATTTGTTCACTAAACCTTTTGATGAAGCAAGATTTCGATATCTAGTTGAATCAATTGGCATGATGAACTTTGAATAAGACATGTCTCTAATTTTTTATCTTTCCTTGTAAATATGTCTATGTTTTTGTTCTTAATAAAAGGTTATAGTCAGCAGCACTTTTTTTCACTGCTGACAGATTTACTCTTCAGCAGCAAAGCCTTTGCCACTGATCGCTTTAAGTTATCAGCAGGAACAAGTTTCCTGCGGACAGCTTTAAGGCAGTCAGCAGCAACCTTTTTGCTGCGGAATGAATACAACAGTCAGCAGCACCCAAATCTGCTGCTGAAAGACTTCACTATCCGCAGCAACCAAGTTTGCAGCGGATAGCTCACCATCGGCAGCAACCAAGTTTGCTGCTGATGGGTAAAACAAGTCTACATTAACTTTTACCCGAGGTAAAAACTACTCTCAGTCTTTACCATGACTGCGCGAGTGCTTTACATCTGTAACAATGAAAAGTGAAACAGGTTATACTGTACAGGTAAAGTTGCTTTTTCTTCGTCTGCCGTTATATCACAATCTCAAACGTTCCCACAACCTCTTCATATTCAATTTCAAACCTATCTCCCATCACTTTCTCTCCCGTCCCCACAGCATTCAAAGCTCTAAATAATTAACCACCATTCAAACACCCTTCTCTCTTCCCTCCAAATCCATAACAATGGCAGGCGCAGACATAAACAACCCCAACGACAAGTTTTCCCCATACCACAACCTCACTGCATGCCTAATAAAGGGCAAGAAATCCGAAGGTTTTGATGATATGATCGACTTCCTTTGTCGGTCCAAAATCCACCATGCCCTAACAGTCAACCCAACTATCTATACTTCCCACATGGAGGATTTTTGGAGCTCAGCCGTGTATTCTACTGACCAGGGCCCTCCCCAAATCAGAGGCACAGTAGACGGCAAGGAGATGATTATCACTGAAGCAAAGCTCCGCCAACACCTCAAGCTTCAAGATGAAGGGGACGCCATCTCTTACCCTAGAGACGTATACATGAGGACCTTTGTATCCATAGGGTACACTGGGAATCAAACAGAGTATACGATAGAGAAGGCACTCATGGGTCCCAAATGGAAGTATCTCTGTCACACTCTTCTCCAATGCATATCCCAGAAGAGGAGTGGCTGGAACCAACTTAGCTCCGGACTTGCGTCGGCAATTCACGGTATGATAACTGGGGCGGGTTTCAATTTTTCCCACCTCATTCTTGGAGGTTTGAGATACAACCTTCAAGAAGGGGTGAAATCTCAGTTCTTCATGTACCCAAGATTCTTGCAAGAAGTGTTCAACATTGAGCACCAAGATCTTTCAAAAACTGCAAGAATCTACGTAATGCTGGGACATAAGAACAACATTTTTCAAAGCATGAGAACAGTTTCATCAAAGTTCTCAAGGGCCGATGTTCCATTGTTACCTACAATGTTGAACACGCAAAGTGCCCAGGGTGACAGTTCAGCAAACCCAGCTGATACTGATCCCACACCCTCCACCTCACTGCCACAAACTCAAACTGTTGTTTCCTTGATCGAACCCCTGTGCATTCTACTGAGGATGTACAGGCACATACTTTACTCACCCACAGTTTGATTGCTCAACCGGAACACAGGGCCCCGGTTGCAGCCAAATATACAAGGAAGAGGGGCAAGAGAACTCCTTCTTCTCTTACCCCCAAGGCCCAAACCCAAGCCAACATCCCTCACTCAGAATCACAACATTCTAGTGAGAATATCATAAGGGAAAGCCACACTGTTAGGGAGACTCCTTCGGAAGTCTCTCTATTAGAATTAGGATCACTTCCCGGATCCATAGAACAGCCCTATGAGCCATTCCTATCTTCTTTGGACTTAAGTGTTGAGGAACCTGACCAAAGTGATGTACCTTCTCCAACTACCACTATCAAGGAGGTACTGATTGGTCTTGCTTCTGAAACACCCAACCCAAGTTCTTCACCCTTGAAGGTCCACTCTAGGAGTAATGAAAGAGTGGATGTGGAAGAGGCTGTCACTACTGCTGGTCCATCAAATGACCAGGAGGACAGTGACAACATCTTTAAGACCTCAACCACGGCAACTCATGGTGAGGGTGTTTCCTTGGAAACTCCCCTCACTGAGAGGAATCCCAGGCGCCAAGAAACCACGAGTGATGGGGATGCTGAGGCTCGGCCTACGGCCCCATCTGGGTCCAAGGATTCCACAACTGTGGATGAGGACAGACTGAAACTTCATAACTTGGAATTGACGGCCAGGGTGGCTATGCTAGAGGCTGAAGTGTCCAAACTAAGACACCAAGTCTCTATGCATGAAGCCCATCAATGCCCAACTTTATCCACTCCCTCTCTTGTATCAGTAGGCACCAAAACTGATGCTTACCTGTCTACTGATGCAACCAAAAAGGGGGAGATGGTCTATATGGAAGAAGATACAGACAGTCTTGACGACTGGATTCAAGAGCAGGTTGTACTTCAAAGTTCACTATTCAAGCCGGCTTTTGTACACATTCATGACTTGCCAGCCTCAGATAACGAAGAAGAAGAGACATCTGAAGACTGGAAGTTGGTCGTCAGGGCTGTCGATGAAATGTTGAATGGTACTGAAGACACAGAACAAACAAATACACCATTCAGCATCATCCCTGAAGCAGCAGCCATCATGGGTCAATCCTCAAACCCCCAACTATTCAGATCATCAATGAAGCTAGAATTTGACTCCATTCTAGCTTGGGGGTATGATGGATCAGCTGAGAGGTTTTGGATTGGATGGGAGTTCAGCGGAGTAGAAGAGCTGAACTGGAACTCTCTCAATGCCCTCCAAGTCCTACAGCTATACTTATCAAACTGCATCAACAACTCAGCAGATCTCTCAGCAGAACTTGCCATTGGCAGGTTCTATGACCTGATGGAGGATAATCTACCCAGGCTCCAAAGACTCCTACAAGCAGCACATCGGGTAGCTTGTCCTGAGTCCTCGGCGGCCGCAGAAAGGAGACTGACTCCTAGCAATCTTGAAATAACAAGGAGCTGTCTTCTCACTGAAGAAGAAGTTCTGGGCCTTCGAAGATTCCTGTATGCCTTCCTGGTCAAGGACTTGGACGTGCTAGGTTGGGTGAGCACTAAGTCTCTTGACCACACTCTTCTGCTCAGCAACGGCTCCTCTCTCATCATCAACACCAGGAACATCCTTCAGCTGCCCTCAGACTTCCTATTCAAGATTTTTCAGCTCAGAGCCAACATCTGCAATATTAACTCATTGGAGAGCCAGGCAATGATGGTCACCATCAAAGCCCATCTTGAAGAAGAAGGACTGATTCCTCAGGAAGAGTCTGTGTCAACTTCTGATGCTGACTCCAACTCAGATACTCCACAAGTTGAAGCCACATCTGTAGCATCTGGCACAAGAGCTTCACTTAGGGATCAACTGAGGGAAATAGAAGGTCCTGAGTATCAACTTGATGAAGTCAGTGTCCGTCCCTTGTCAATTTCTCAACATGCCAATGAAGCCGAGGCAGAGATCCCAACAGCACAACAATCAGCTGTTGCTATGATCAGTGAAGCCAGAGCAGAGGCATCCAATGTTAATAAAGGGAAGGGCATTATGACAGAAGAGGATGAAGAGAGGTTGCGAAAAGAAAAGAAGGAGAAAGAAGAGAAAAGAAGAAGAAGAGAAGAAGAGATGGCTGACATGAAAAAGGCTCAAGAAAGAAAAACATCCATTCTCCTAAGAGAACAAACCATCCAGCTGTATGCTAAACAGCTGGATAAACTGAAAAGAAAGATTCCTGCAGTTGACCGGATTGAAGAAGATGCAGCTCTTGCTCTTCAACTGCAGGAACAATTCAATAGAGAAGAGGAAGACTTGGAGAAGAAGAAGAAAGAAGAAGCTAAGTTCAGAATAACCGATTCTGAACTAGCAAAAGAATTAAGGGAGGAGTGGACTGAAGCTCTGATCTCTCAAGGTGAGGATGCAGACTACCTTGAGAAACTTTCAAACAAAGAGATTTACAGAGCCTTCATGGGTCAGCAGGGTCAATTGGCTAGCAAGAAAAAGGCTGAAGAAGAAGAAAAAGCCAAGCTACAGTCCAAGAAGACCATTGCACTGAATAAAAGAACCCATGAAGAAAGGAAGGTCATGATAGACTTCCTTAAGGCTATAGGAGATAGTGGAAAGAGGCTAGGTCCCATGAATTTCATGAACCTGCAAGCCCTTTACTTCAAAGTTAAAAAGGATGAGGAAGAAAGACTAGGGAAGAAGGGCTCCAAGAAAAGGGTACTTATCAAAGAAGAAGAAAAACCAAAGACAAAGAAACCCAAGCCTTCTCCCTCACCTACCTCTTCTTCAGTCCACCATCCTTCCACTCTCCTCCCCAAACCTTCCACTCCTCCACCTAACAAGTCCAAATCATCCCACCCAGCTCCCACTCATCAACAGCCTCCCTTGAAGAAATCTAAATCCTCATCTGAACCTGAAGACTCAAGAGACATAGTTGAATGGGTCTACAATCCACAGGATCAAAGGTTTGAGATCTTCAGGGGGAGAACTGAAAGAAGAAAATCTACATACAGGTCATTTGATGAGGTTCTGCAACTACCAGATTCAGACCTAAGAAGAATTTTGGAGCTGGGTGAAGCTCATGAGCCTGCAAATGAGAGAGGGAAACATCTTATGCTAGCAATCAGACATTACTTCAACCCTAGCAAAGATGTGGTCATGGATATCAAACCACTCAAGTCCCACTCTCCATTTGTATCTTGGTCCTACAATGCTGATTTGGATGAGTTCACTCTGATTAATGTAAAGAAGCAGCAGATGAGATGTTCAAGCAAAGCAATCAACAAAATGCCACACAAAGACATCAAGACTCTGTCTGAACTTCCACTGAACAATCCCAGCAAGGATCCAAGAGGCTATGAGGTTGAAAGGATAGTCAGCCACATGCAAAAGCTTCAGCAGCAAAGTGATTAGAAGAATTTTTGTTGCATCAGTCTAGGGGAGTTTGTAGAACCAAAGACTGATTGCTACCAAATTATTCTAAGTACAAATGCTGCTGATAGGCTTATCAGCAACATTCAACACATGTTGCTGCTGATAGGCTTATCAGCAGCATTCAACACTTATTGCTGCTGATAGGCTTATCAGCAACATTCAACACTTGTTGCTGCTGATAGGTTTATCAGGAGCGTTCAACACAAGTTGCTGCTGATAGGTTTATCAGCAGCATTATTCTCATCTCTGCTGCTGATAGCTTTATTTTCTGAAGACCAATCGTTGCAGCTGACTATCCATGCGAAGCGCCTCTGACACCTTTCTGCAAAAGCAACTGCCACACTCCAAGCAGAAGGAACCTCAATGGTGCAACCAATAAAGGACAATGACGCTCTTCTTCAAGCATGCAAACAATGATGCCAAAGAAGACGTTTCAGTAAAGTTAACTAGATTAGCCTTTGCGTGTAATTTAGATTAATAAACAAGATCAACGGCTTGTGTTAGATCTGATCCTTAGAATCAAGGGTCTGTCTTGATTCTAAGTTACTATATATATCTTGTAAACACTTCAAACAAAGCGTGCTTGCTGTGCCTTGATAGTGCTTCTCGATAGTGTTTTACTTGTAAACTTGTAATCTCAGAAGTCTAATACAACAGTGCATTTATCAGTATTCTTGCTGTTTACTTGTTTACTTTGTTGGTTGCTATTGTTTCCGCCAATATCAACTAGAACAGAATCACCTTGTAATCTTACGATCCTACACACCGGTCCCGAACTAATTCAAGAAACATCCGACAACAACATTCAAATCCGTGACAACATTCGAATAGCAAGGAGTCGGCAAAAGAGTTATGCCGACAAGCGACGAAAACCCTTGGAATTCCAAGTCGGTGACCTTGTTCTTCTAAAGGTGTCTCCGTGGAAGGGTGTGATCCATTTTAGAAAGAAAGGCAAGTTAGCACCTCGCTATGTGGGTCCATTCAAGATCCTTGAAAGAATTGGGAAATTGGCTTACAAACTCGAGCTACTCCCATCACTTGGCAATGTGCATCCTACATTTCATGTGTCCAATCTAAAGAAGTGTCTTGCTGATGAGAAACTCCATGTACCTCTTGACGATGTGCGCATTGACGAAACGATGCACTTCGTTGAGAGACCCGTAGAAATTACGGATCATGAAATCAAACAACTCAAGCGAAGCCGTATTCCTATTATCAAAGTTCATTGGGAATCTAAGCGAGGACCCGAGTTTACTTGGGAACGTGAGGACCAAATGAAGCTCAAGTACCCGCACCTTTTTGCTGACCCAGTCGCCTCGACTAGCTAAATTTCGGGACGAAATCCCCTCAACATGGGGATTATGTAACATTTCTGATTTTCATGTTTTCATTTTAGTACAATAAAGCATGTATGAATTTCAATCTTAGTGAAATGGTTATATAAACCCTAATTTATCAAATGCAAATTCACAAATTCCACCCGCATTTATTTTAGAATCCCTATATATATATATAATCAGAATTATGCGTACATATATACAATTACACCAAATTTACAAGTGATTCTACATTTGATTAGACCCTAAAACATTTGAACCCTCAAGCAATTGAACCCACATTTTCAATTTTGACTCTTAAACACCAATTTTGACTTTCCCATGATCCGGTTGACTTTTAAAAGTCAAAGCAGCCCAAATTCGTGATAATCCAAGGCTGCTTTCGAACGATTTCGGTTTGGACTCCTCATGGTTACACAAACAAAAATCGACCCAATCTCGGCCCAAGTAACAACTCATTTCGATCGATTAAGCGACAGATTCAAATTTCGAACGGATTTAACTTTGGATAGTCAAAATCCGTATCAATCCACATTCAATTCAAGAAATTAACACGTCCTAATCCCGCGATTCACTCACCAGTCAATCTTGAGTGTACCTGGACCATTATCAGACCCAATTCACTCCCAAATCGATGGATTAACGCGTAATCAGTCGCCCGTAACCATTATGGACAAATTGAAATCAAATCGGTAATTATACGCAAAATTAATCAAATTAAACCTCTCTCTCACTTGCGTATACCTCAACACAAACTCCCCCAACCTTTGATTAATCCGCATTTCACCTCTGGACGCCTGTCGATCATCAAGAACAGCCATAGCAAACTCGAAGCCGTCTGCACTCGTTGCCTAATCTTAACGAGTAAGTTTTAGATCATTAGAATCGTAATCAAGTCCCGATCATTATCCCCTTATCAATTCGCATTCATATTACGCATCGAACCCAATTGCGACTTGAGTTCGTGCCGTGTTCTTGCGTTTTCTGATTTGGGGATTTGATAAATTTAATTTTAGTATTTAAATTTTTGAGTTCCTGTTATAATCAGCGAACCACCCGGTCCGACTGGTTAAGACAACGCACCATCGGACCCGTCGGGAGAAACGTTAAGAGTCTTTGGTGAAAAGCCTTGCAAAGGACTCAAGTTAATGTCATGCACTACTGCCTAAAAGTACCTACGAAAGAAGTACGTAGCCTTCTTAGCCCATATTGTTCAAAAGGATGTCAAAGAGAAGAGTTTTCAAGACATCCCCAACATCCGAGACTTTCCCAAAGTGTTTCCCGAAGATCTATCCGGTCTCCTACCCGTTCGACAAGTAGAATTTCGCATTGACCTTGTACCCGGAGCTAACCCCATGGCTAGAGCTCCATATCATCTTGCACCTTCTGAAATGCAAGAGCTTGCAAGTCAACTCCAAGAGCTTTCCGACAAGGGCTTCATCCGTCCAAGTCATTCACCGTGGGGTGCACCCGTCCTATTCGTCAAAAAGAGGGATGGATCATTCTGCATGTGTATTGACTACAGCGAACTCAACAAGCTTACCATCAAAAACCGTTACCCCTTACCTAGAATTGATGACCTCTTTGATCAACTTCAAGGTTCTACTTGCTTCTCGAGGATTGATCTTCGGTGCGGTTATCACCAACTCCGTGTGCAAGAGGGAGATATTCCAAAGACTGATTTTCAAACAAGGTATGGTCACTATGAGTTCATGGTCATGCCTTTTGGGTTAACCAATGCTCCCGCGGTCTTCATAGACCTCATGAATCGTGTGTGCAAATCGTACCTTGATAAATATAAATTACATTTTGTAAATCATACATAGAATTTAATTACATTTAAATATAAATTACATTTTGTAAATCATGCATAGAATTTAATTATAATTACATACCTTTATAAATAAATAAATAAAGTAATAATTATTTATTTAATTTATATTTAAACAAAAATTGTTTATTTAGGTTATACTTGACTAAACCTAATACCTACATTATTTTTATAACTAAATAAATAAATAATAATTATTTAATTTATTTAGTTATTTATACCCAAACCCTAATTAAAATATTCTAAAACTATTCATTTCAAATCTTTCATTTTATACAACACCTTTCAAGTACAAACCACTAACACCTACAACTTCAACCCTTCGTACACACATCCATTTCAATCATAGACTTAGACCTAGACTATGGTACACATTATTAATTTAATATATTTTACACACTAGGTTAACGTTGTGAGTTTCAAGGATCACTTTGCTACCAAGAGTCTCGTATTAGCTACACATTTGATTCAGGTGTGTATTACATAGCCCCTTTTACTCTTTTACACTTTTTGGGGTGAAACATGAACTCTATACACACAATTGTTTACATTTACATAAACTACACAAACACAAATCCTCTTTACATTCATGTATGCAAAATTTGAGCTTTATGTTAGAGTGCTAGGTGTGTTAACTGTTTGTGTGCGATTTATGTGCAATCATTAACTATTCAAGCTGACGGTTAACAATGATAGATCTATTGAGTCTGAAAAACCAACCCAGATTGGGGTGATTGTTACCGACAACACAATTTGCATGCTAGTAACAAAGGTTTGATTGTACTTTGGTTACACAACAGTTGCTCCCCATAAATGCCTTATTTTATCATGTTATGTAAGGATTTGATTATTTACATCTATACACTACTTATATATAAACCTGTGTATGCTCACCAACTTTTTAGTTGACCTTATTTTATTCATGTTTCAGGTGCTAATTTGTGATTTTGATCAAGACTTCCTACACATAAGTTGTGGACCTAGTTAATTTTAATAAAGGATTTATGTATTTTATTTTATGAACTTGGCTTCATTTTGTTTTGTCTTGAATCTATGCAATGAATTTGAATTATTAATATATTTCAATTTAGTCAACCTTGTGCTCATGAACAATCTACATGTCCCGCCCCGACGTTTTCGCCGCAGGTTGGGGTGTGATAGTAGTCAACCTCAGGGATCTTTGGATAATACACTGTTTAGTCAAGCAGCAACCGTGCAACATCTCATACCTTTTCTGTCGTCTCTTTGCTTCAAACGCAACCGCTGGAAAAAGCACACCGTTATTTGGAGGAAGTTGGATAGCAAAACTCTATGAGTACCACCGAGAGACTATGCGTGGAACCTTCGGGCCACCGCCCAGTTTGTTAGATTTGAATATCTGTGCCAGCATGGGAATGGTCACCCACCTACCCGATGGCCAACCACGGTTTCAAGATTCATAGGGGCAAGTTTGGGATCCCGAAGTCCCAGAGCATGTCATCATGGAGTTATTGTTAGAGCATGAATGTGTAACTGTTGCAAACAATATGTGTAAGTTCATAGAGAAGCAAACTTAACAAGTTCGCCTAAGCATCTTTAGGAGCGAACTTGTTAAGTTCGCGTATGGTGCTGTGTGGTTTTGTGTTTTCCTATAAATAGGTGTTTACAATTCTTAGTGTTTAGATTACAAGACTTGGAGATTTTAGAGACAGATCTATGAAAGCTTGTAAACAGTGTTTGATAAGGAATACAAAGAGTTTATTTACATTGTTATTGTTGATTGATTTACACGAGCACGTTGATCATGGATTCCGCATGTTATAACCGTGTCGTACCACTAGTCTAGAGATCCGTCACACCGAGTTAGGGACTTACAAGTGGTATCAGAGCCTTTGCTCTTGATTAGCAAAAGATTCGTGGTGTTTTCCTGTACAATCAACATAAAAAATCACTGTTTGAAGCTTTTTCATCTTGTTCGTGTTCTTGATAAAAATGGATAACATTTGATAAATCTGGAATGATTTTGGATTGATTTATCAAATTTGATCCATTAGAAGTGTTCTAAATCACATTATACTCAATCATATGGTTCAATTTCATCAAATTCCATCAATTCAGCAAGATATGATGATTTTCGGAGTTTTTGGTTCGTGTTTTGGCTGAAAGATTCGTCTTCCTGAGTTCTTGCTACTGAACCAGGTGAACTTGCTGATTCAGTTACAGGCGAACTTAATCAGGCGAACTTACCCAAGTTCGCTCGGTGTAGTTCAGGCGAACTTACTAAGTTCGCTCAGGTAGTTTCAAGCGAACTAGTTTCAGGAAAATTGTTCTTGTTCAAATTTTTTAGGAAAAGTTTATATGCTTATCTTGAATCATTTTTGAAATTTTGAAATTTTTAAAAAGACTATTTTGTGTAGGTCCACATGACTCATCTCAGATCGATCTCATGACAAGACGTATCGATAACACGGAGTGCGGAATCCTTCGTGTTAACGTATGTATATCAATTGACAATAGAAAGAGCATGTAAATAAACTTTCTATTTGTATTTACCAAACACATAGTTTACAGCATATACTTGTTCGATTCAAACTCTGATTACAAAACAGATTATGTAACTCCTATTTATAGACACCAGTTCTGCAGTAGGCGAACATAACAAGTTCGCATCAAAGATGCTTTGACGAACTTAACAAGTTCGCCTCTAATAGGCTAGGTGAACTTATCAAGTTCGCCTCTAGCAAACTTGTACTAACACTTAGACAAAATCTATACAATTACATAAAAACAGAAAGACAATAAGACCTAAACTATTACAAAGCTTTTTTCATACAATCTATGTCCGAACAGACTCCCCCTTGACAATAGCTTGATCTTCTGTCTTCAGTCTTTATGACGAGCTCTTCCAGATATCTGGTAATCTGCTTCCTGCATGCACTCCATATCTCTGACATATCTCCAACACTCTTTTATACTACAATCCTTGTTCTCTCCATTCGTCAGTAAACATAATCTCATTCTTTCTTAACGTCCTCTGATCTTTCTTTGAGAAGTTAATAAGATTCATTGCATCATAGAAACTAACAATGACTTTATTATCTTTATCATCAATCCTAGCTTCACCAGTATTCACATCTACATACCACCATTTCATATTCCCCAGAAAATCTTGTGGAATTTTCTTCAATGGTATCTTCTGTACAGCACGTACTGGCTTGAACTTATACTTCCAAGTCACATTCTTAGTCTTTTGATCTACAATCTTCACTCTTTTTCCCTTATGTGGTTTTAACCTTTCATACTTCCCTGATCCACCTTCTCTTTTTATTAAATTGGCAATCACATCGGCTAATCCACACTTTGATCTATTAATCAATGGTTTCGTAGCTAGACCATTCATTTCACACCTTGGCAAGGTATTGAAATACTTGATCCTAGGCTTTAAGTATTGAACACCATCAGATCTTTTAAGAGCAAACAACTTAGTGTCATCATCATAAAACCAACTTATGATCTTTCCTATAGACCTCTCTTTATTCACATATCTTTCTTTCTGAGCAGGTTGTATAGGTGACTTTGGTAGTACTTTCATCCAACTATTAACTACTTCACTTCACTGTTCTCTAGTCATTCCTATATTTCTATGCATCACAGGTTCTTCATTCAGCTTAGGAGACGTAGTATGAGTAGTGTCAACATCAGAATCTATCTTGGATTGAGCAGTATCACCAGGTGTAGTGATATCTTCAACAGAGTCCATAGAATCAGTTACTCCATCATAAGAAAACTCAGGAATAACATCATCTTGGATGAAGTTATACTATACATTCAGACCATCACTGCCTTCATATGTAACCTTAGATTTACTCTTTTCTATCTCAATCTCTCCTTCTTCAACTTCATTATCCAACACATCCTCTTCAACATCATCAAATAATTCGTCAAAATCATCCAGACACTCTAACTTCTCAGCTTCTTCTTCTTCAGAATCTTGAAAGAATTCCAATAATAATATTTCTTCATTTACTCCATAATCATTCTTGGTTCCTTTAATAGTATGTGATGTCGACTCCCCCTGAGCTCTTGATATTGGATTCACGTTAGCGTATTGACGATCACCCTCAACATTACCACTAGGATCATTGTCATCATTATCTTTTCATTGAATTGATTCAGCATGACAAATGTCATGTATCCTTAACTCCCCCTGAGCGTCAAGACGCTTAACAAGTTTGGACAGAAATAACTGCATGTCAGCATTTTGTGTAGCTTGAGCTTGAAGGACGAACTGTCTCTGAGTATCAGTGGACACAAGAGTATCTACTTGAGTCTGCAAAGCTAGAACCTATGATTCAAGGAATGTAATCTTTTCAGAATCAGACGGCTTTGAAGGACCAGCTTCAGATGTGTGTGGAACATGTGGAGAAAGCACCGGAGAGGGATGTTTAGAAGTAGGAGGTGTAACCAGTAAGGAAGCAAAAAAAGTAGCATCCTTAACACCTTGAGATGAATGAGCAGCAGCAATAGAAGCAGACATAATCTTCTGAGCTTTTGGAACTGGAATATCATTACTATCCGAGTCAGAACTCTCATCGATTAAAGTTCTCTTGCCAAGTACTGATCCAAAAGCAGGATTCCGAACAGACTTACGCCTCAGCTTTCTGGCTTTAGATTTAATGAGTTTCCCCGCATTTGCCAATGGTAACGTAGCTAACTTTGCATAATGATCTGAGCTAAAATCTCTAGACAAATCAGAATCAGTAGCTTCAGAATCAGGTAAGATAGTATCATTGGAACTCGTATCTACAACATTTCCTTCAGCTTCATGAATAGGTGAGTTCATAGCTTCATGATCAAAATCATCCATATTCATACCCAAATCTTGTTCATTATCTTGAGAAATCTCTTCTTGAACTGGTTCATTAACAGTAATGTAAACCTGTTCTTGTGGAATAGGAACCTGTTGTTATTGAATAGGAACTTGTTGTTGAACTGGAACTTGTTGTACCTGAGCTTGAACTGTTGTTGAATTAGAACTTGATTCTGGACTTGTCCTTGTACTAACTCCTCAGGATGAAACCAATGATCATTAGGTGGTTCAACATAATCAGGATTGATTAAGTGACCAAACAAAGGAGTTGGAACGGGAATTAAAGCAGCATTTTGTTGTTTAACTTTAGTACAATCAGTAAAGATTCTCTTTGACATAGGAGTCAAAGTCAAACGGATAGGATGTTGAGGTAAATCTGGAATTAAATGGTTCATAATCATTTGCACAAACCTAGGGTGCATAAGAAACCCTTGACCTTCAAGATGATTGATTTGCATGACCAACTCACGGTAGATATATAAAGCAAAGTTAAACCATTTGTTTAGGGTCAATGCAACCATTGCAGCTTGTAATGCACTCTTTAAACCATCAGTACCAGCCTTTCTTGGAGACAAACATTGTATGATGACGTGCATTAAATACCTCCATTCGCCAACTAAACCTCCTTTTCTTGCTTGAGTATCATTGGGTCTGCCTCTGTAACCCATCCTCTGAAAACACCCCAAAATCAGTGTTCCAGGATAAGACATAGGATCATCAACAACACCTCCTAACGCCAAAGCAGCAGAATAGTTTCCACTGAAATAACTACCTCTGTATTATTCACTATAGCACGAAATACGTGAGGTTCAACATCTGTACGGTATCCCAGAATTGTTGAATATACGGTAAACTGATGTACGGATTAGCAGATAAGGCCACATGCAAACGTGAACGATTCAGAAAGTTGATAATTCCTTGAAAATGAACAGCTTCAGACATATTTGGATCTAATAACGCCACTTGATTATGTTTGTACTCAACACGACGAGCCATCTGTAAATGTATTGAACAAAAACACACATTAGTCATTTAACAAACAAACAAAACAACAAAAAAAAAATAAAAAAAATTTCAACACAAAAAAATCACAAGTCCAAACACTACTGAGCCCTTAGGCGAACTTAATAAGTTCGCTTAGTGTTGCAAGAGGCGAACATAATAAGTTCGCCTAAACAAGTTCGCTTGAACAAGTTCGCCTGAACCAGTTTGTCGATACAACTTCTATAGCAGAATCTCAAACACGTCTAAATCATCAATAAAAACTCAATTCAAACATAACAACAGCATCGATTAACAACCACGACACAAGTTTAAGCATCAATTTCAAGATTTAATCCAGAAAATCTAGGTTATCTCAGAAAACGTAAAAATTTTAAAAAATACCAACGAACACGGGGTAAAAAATACAAATTCCCGGCGATTTACCGGATAAAAATCTTCGAAAGTACCTTAGAAAGATGCGCAATCCAAAACCGATCCAGAAACCAACACAAAAAGTTCAAATCAAAAACCGTAGATCAGAAAATCACAAGTTCACTACACAACCCGTAAGTTCGCTCGATAAGTTCGCTCCCACAGTGAACAAGATAAAAATGAATAAGTTTGCCTGAACAAAATATTAAATCACAATTAAGTTCGCTTCATTAGGCGAACTTGTTAAGTTCGCTTAACAAGCCTCAGGCGAACATAGTAAGTTCGCTTAGTCAGAGGCGAACATGTTAAGTTCACTTCAAACCTTTTCCTTTGAACAAAATTCTTCACTTTCAACACGTCACATTCTTGTGAACTTCCATCTGTAGCATGTATCCGATCCAATCCCGAATCATTTTAATAAAAATAAAATTCTCATGGAAGATAGAAACAAAATATTTTTGGATTTTATTTGTACAAACAGAATCACATATTTTTGGTTTTTATCTAAGCAGACTGAAACACATATTTTTGGCTTTTATATGAGCAGACTAAAATACATATTTTTGGATGAACATCATGAGCAAGAAGATCATATCAGTATATGAGCAATTCATCACACAGTTATTATCAACTATGGGTAACCTATGATATAAAACAATCAAACTCATTCTTATGTAACTCAAATCTTTTTCAATTTTATGTAACTTATGCAATCAATTTGAATAATACTTGAAATGATACGCGATAAATTTCAATGTAAACAAGATCATGTTTTGAAATGCTCAATTTTTCATTCCGAATTTGCAATACAAAGCATGAATTTGTAAATTGTCAATATTATATAATTTGAAACTATAAGCATTT
The DNA here is from genome assembly GCA_023525975.1 of Smallanthus sonchifolius. Taxonomy (NCBI): domain Eukaryota; kingdom Viridiplantae; phylum Streptophyta; class Magnoliopsida; order Asterales; family Asteraceae; genus Smallanthus; species Smallanthus sonchifolius. Next base: position 29,293,445 of record CM042043.1, read on the forward strand.
TCCTTCCAAATTCATGTGAGTTAGTACCATTTAGATGAAAAACATCGTGTACCTCACAGATATGCCAACAGAAATTAAATTTGCACCATCTTCAAGACATACACGGTTTATTGCAAGATTAGATCAATCTCCAAGATGAAATTATCTCTATTAGCACAAGTATAGAATAGCAAATCCCAAAGGATATAAGAATCAGAATGATTCAGAATTGAAAGATTCTAATGAATTGACTTTATAATGAGAATCAATAGATTCAGGTAGGAGGATCCAACTATTATCTGGATAAATTTCAATGAAATCAGAATAGATGATGTATCTAACTGATCCAAGGGTGAATATATGTTCTAACAGATGTTGTCAGAAACATATCTTAGTTCAGCAACACATTGCATGTTGTTCGGGACATGGGCAATGAAGTGAACTGAAAGAGATTGTGCTAAAGATATAATTCGATATTGGTCTCATGAAATTCTTAAAACCATATATTCTTTATCTGATAATGATCTTTTACACACACACTCAGGCATATAATGGATTCAAATCACAGATGTAATCATATCATATTTAATTTTCACACTACTATTGGTTCAAAAACGCTTCTAGTCTATTTACAATCTAAGTTTCAAACTCATATTCAAATTAAAACATATTATCAATATTAGAGCATTCAAAACACTATCATTTCTCATTTATGCAGACTTTAAAATTTAGATCAAATAAAATTACTTTAAACTATCATATATCAAAGGTCTACTATGGTCATGTGTAATGAACTATTCACTGATGTACTATCATTTCTTCTCTAACTTCAAATGATGTCAATTTTATATTTTTCATTTTGTTTTGAATTTTTATAAATAACAATTTTTGACTGAAATTTAAAATGCAGAAATGTAATAAAGCAATAAAAGAAATTTAAAACAAAATCTCCCATGAAAATTGTTTTGAAAAACTTTTATTTGGGATTGATCATACGGGTCATTTTGATAAGAAATTCAAACATGGTACGATCAAATGCCTTGGTAAAAAGATCAACAAAATTTTCATCTGTATGCACCTTTACCAGCTCAATCAACTTTTTATCTACACAATCACGAATAAAATGATATCTAATTTCAATGTGCTTTGTTTTACTGTGCTTAACAGGATTATTTGTGATAGACATTGTAGCATTATTATCAATAAACATGGGCGTTCCTGTAAAATTCAAACCGTAGTCTCTTAATTGCTGTTGGATCCACAAGATCTGTGAACAACAACTTGCAGCAGCAATGTATTCTGCTTCGCGTGTTGAAATGGAGACCGTAGTTTGCCTTTTGAATTGCCAGGAAACTAGACGATTACCCAAGAACTGGCAACCACCTGTAGTAGATTTCCTGTCCAAACAACAACCACCAAAATCAGAATTAGTGTATGCATTGAATTCAAAGTTAGAACCATGTGGACACCATAGTCCCAATCTTTATTTTCCTTTCAGATAACGAAAGATTCTCTTTACTGCAATCAAATGAGACTCTTTTGGTTTTGCTTGGAACTTGGAACAAATACACACAACGAACATTATGTCTGGCCTTGAAGCGGTTAAGTACATGGGAGATCCAATCATTGCACGGTAGAGTCGACAATCAACTTCTTTTCCATGGTAGAGATCCAATCATTGCACGGGTTAAAATTCAATTTATGATTGACCGGAATCGGAGTATCATATGGGGTACAGTCCTCCATCTTGAATCGGCTCAAGATGTCCTTTACATACCTGGACTGATGAATAAAGAAACCATCTTCCTTCTGATTAACTTGAAGACCTAGGAAAAATGATAACTCTCCCATAGCTGACATCTCAAACTTTGATTTCATAATACTCTCAAACTCTTTGTACAACCCTTCATTTGTAGAGCCAAAAATAATATCGTCTACATATATCTTTACCAGTAGATATTCTCCCCCTGCTTTCTTAATGTATAAAGTCAAGTCAATATGTCCACGAACAAAATCATTTTCCAAAAGATGTGCAGACAACGTTTCATACCACGCTCGAGGAGCTTGATGAAGACCATAGAGAGCTTTATTAAGCTTGAAAACTTTAGACGGGTTAATTGGATCTTCAAACCCCGACGACTGACACACAGAAACCTCCTCCTTGACTTTACCATATAAGAAAACACTTTTTACGTCTAATTGAAACACCTTAAACCCTTTGTATGAAGCAAAAGCAAGAAACAACCGTATAGATTCAAGCCTAGCACAGGCGCATAAACCTCGGTGTAATCAATTCCTTCTTGTTGATTGAAACCTTGTACAACTAATCTTGCCTTATTTCGTACGACAACACCTCGATCGTCTTTCTTGCATTTTAACACCCACTTCGTACCAATTGGATACACACCCTTTGGAAGATCAACAAGATTCCAAACTTTGAGTTTGTCAAACTAATCAAGTTCTTCCTGCATGGCCTCTATCCAACTTTTATCACTTAAAGCCATTTCGACATTCTTTGGTTCGACCTGAGAAATAAAACAAGAATGTGAGTATACATCAAAAACACGAGTATCCTTAAAACCTGTATACAAGCAAGTGTTGTGAAGAATAGAACGCGTTTGCACTCCATCACGCAAATCCCCAATGATATTTGAAATCGGATGAGCTTTGAGTTCCTTGATTGATGCAACCTCAGGAAACGGCAACACATCAACATGAGTTGTATCAGATTGATAAGACATATCTTGATTAACTGGTATCTCCAAGTCCAAATTTGTAGGAATCTCCACCTGATCCGGTGACAAATTAGAAGGTTCATCAACTATCAAAGGATCAGCATAAGAATCTTGGAAAATAACATTTTCATCTTCACTATCAGACTCTTGTGTTCCCGAACAAGAAGCAGCATTAGGATCTGGAGCAGATGTAGAAGGAACAGATGATTGTGGAACCACAGTCGGTAGAAAACCACTATTCTGTGCATCCTGACATGAATCATATAGTACAACAGCTTCCTCAATAGAAATATCAGAAGGTAAATGAAAATACTTGAATAAATTCTCATAATCAAAAGCCCAATCTGGTCCAATCGCCATTTAAGGTAAAGACCGATTAGAACAATCAATATGAAACCATTCTTCAACCTGGCGAGTATCTTTGTTGTAAACCCTCTTGGTAGTAGAATTTGCAACATACCCCAGAAAGATCCCTTCAATAGCCTTAGCACTGAACTTGGTTGGGACATCTCGAACTTTCAAAAGGGTGCATGGATTACCAAAAGGTAGTAAATATTCCAAATTCGGCTTATGATTATTAAGGAACTCATACCATGTCTTGTTGTGTCGCTTAACGATCAAAACTTTGTTCAAAACGTGACTCGCAGTATTCACAGCCTCAGCCCAAAAAGTTACTGGAAGCTTAGAATCAGCAAGCATCATACGTGCCGTTTCAACCAAAGTCCTGTTCTTTCGTTCAGCAACTCCATTTTGTTGAGGTATATATGGCGCACTGAATTCATGATGAATTCCCTTTTGAAGACAGAATAAACCCATCTTACTATTTTTAAATTCATTGCCATTGTCAGTCCTAATTCTTCTGACTTTCTGTTTGAACAAATTCTCTACACCTAGGATTAAGAATTGTACCAACTCTATGGTTTCTGCTTTAGAAGCAAGGAACTTAACCCATGAAAATCTAGAGAAATCATCTGTTACTACCAGACAGTAAGATTTACCGCTAATGCTCCTGATACTAATTGGTCCGAACATATCCATATGTAGTAGCTCCAAAGGAGTTACAATTGAATTCTTAGACTTAGATTTGTGAGACTTCTTGGGTTGTTTCCCCATGTTGCAAGGAATACAGTCATCAGGAACTGAAAATTTCATTTTCGGAACACCAAAAACCATATCATTCTTCACGAGATAATTCATTTTCCGATAATTGATGTGAGCAAGTTTCCTGTGCGACAAAATAGAATCTGACTCAGACGGCTTGGAGAGTAGACATGTAGGAATTGAATCCGTAGTAGTAGCAACACTCATGTCGAGGACATATGTGTCATTTCTCCTCGGAGCCTTCATTAGAATCCATTCGTCAGGAATCACAAAGCCCAGTTTCAAGATATAACACTCAGAATCATTGAAATGAAATGAAGATTTCTTGTCACACACTTGAGATACACTCAAAAGATTATGTTCAAGTTGCTCCACATAGTTCACTTTCTCAAATTTGACTTTTTAGTTCTTTAAAGTACCCTGATCAGTTATGTACCCGCCTTTATTTCCAGCAAAAAGCGACATAACCACCATCAATATTAATAACATCTTCCAACAAGCGAATATTCTCTGTCATATGTCGAGAACAACCACTATCTACATACCACGTATTGTTGATAGTCCTCCTTGGTTGTCCCTACGTAAACAAAGAAAATCAGTTAGAAAGTGGAACCCAAGCCATTGTGGTCTTGGGTCGTCTAGATGGATCAAAATAAACAACTTCAAGCAATTCACAATCAACATTGTCATCAACCTTTGGAACATAAGATTCACAATTAGACCTTCTCAATGAAGACATATTATGATGAATTGGAAAAACATTATTAGATTTATGATTATCATATTCAAGTATTTCCAAAATTTTCTTTAGTTTTCTCTTACGTCTTCTTCGTTGTGGTCTAGAAAGTTTGACCTCGGGTTGAGAATCTTTTGGAATTCCAACACGTGGAGTCTTAAACTTCTTTTAAAAAACAACTGGTTTAGAAATACGCTTATCATGTTGCTTAAATCCTGAAGATTTAGCAAATGATTGACAAGGCATATTCTTTACAACACTAGACGTAGGCTTTTCCCCATTTTATCTTTTCAGAATCGTCACCACTCGTTTTTGTGAGGGATCACTCTTTAATTTTCCTTGATTCTTATAAGGACATTGAATTAGAATATGACCAGCCTCATTACAGTGAAAGCAAACTCTTCTATCTTGATGATTTCTGATATAAGGAGTTTTCTTAAATTTGATGACCCGTCTGATGAACAAGCTTCAGAAGATTTTACTGAACAGTTAACTGACTTTTTTTAACAAAAACTTGTTTAGTCACCGTTGATGAATTCTTCTTCTGATGACCATCAGCAACAAAACCACTTGATTGTAACAATTTGGAAAGTTTAGGTAGATCAACTTTCACCTCATCCGGTTCTGTTAAAATGCATCTATCACGGGTAACATTTTTCACTACCTTTGGTTCATCAAGTTGCACTTCCTTAGGAATGCCTTCAACCTTTTTATCATCAAAAACTTCATCCTCCGAATCAGAATCATATATCATATCTTCACCAGTTACTGGCTTTACTTTCAACACTGTCTTTGGATCAATTTCCTCTTCATGAATAATTTCTTGTTCAACCACATAATTTGCATTGAATGGTGGAGAAACAAATCCAATACCAGCAACCCTCTTAGTAGGATCAGCATTAGCATTAATGTAATCCAATACCACAGATGAATTTTCAAAATTCTCCAGCTTTCTATGTAATTTGATCACTTCAGATTCTTTATCAGAAATTTCTTTGTTCTCGTAAGCGACAATTTCCTCTCGCTTCTCAATCTTAGCATACGCCATATCCAGATGATATGCTTGTTCCTTATATTTCAATCCCAAAGAGTTCAAATCTCTTTTCAAAGACTCAATTCTATCTATACACAATTTATCATTATTTTTCAATTTTTGATTAACTGAATGCATCGATTTCATATCACAAATTAAATTTGTGTTTTCATCCATTACTTTTTGCATTTTATCTTTTATACTGATGCAATTAGAACAATAAATGTGATAGATAGAATCTTTTACCTTTAAAGGATCTGACATATATGCCATGAAGACTTTTGCAATCGGAATATTTTCATAATCAACACCATCAGAAGAATTTTGAGTTAATACAATATCATCTTCAGATACATCAGATACAATATCAGATTCAACATTATGTACTTGATCACGCTCTTCATCAGCACTAGGCAAACTCTCACCATCACTTGAGCTATCATCATCAGTTGACTCTTCAGATTTTTTAGAATGAATCTCAGCTACAAACGCTTGACTTACAGTACCAACCAGATCTTCAAGATGAATACCCCAGTCATAATTTTCATCATTCTAAGCAACCAAAAGCAGATGATGCAGATGCATGATTAGAATTTCCAGAACCAGAGAAGCAATGTGACTGATTACGATTGTTCTGAAAGTTATTAGGCTTCTTCTGAGAATCAAATTCAACTTTTGGTTTCACACATTCTTTAGCAAAATGACCATACTCCTGACAATTATAGCAACGAACTTTGATTTTATCAAATCCCATACGTGAACGACTGTTAGAACCGATATACTTTCTTCCAGTCTTCTTCAAAAAAATCCTTTGCTTATCTCATCAACATAGCCATATTCCATTGAATGTTCATCTCTTCCAGATCAACATGATCAATCTGTCTGAAATCCTCCTCAATAACCTCTGGATCATGAATCTTTCCTCCAATAAAATTTTCATAAGAAGCCATAAAGGAAGAAAACATCACTAAATAATCATCAGCAACTCTTTGATTCATATTATGTGTTCCAGATGATGAAGAAGCTGTATTTGCAGAGAAACCAGAATGACTTGGAAACCCAGAACAATGATCATGAGAAACATCTTGAGTATCACCAGAAAAGAACGCAACCCCTGCAACAGTTTTGCCAGAAGACTTAGCAAAATACGTTGAAGGATCTTGAATATGCTCCATATTGGTTTCCTTCTTCTTCATATTCAAATCATGTGATTGAATCTTGCCAAGAACCTCTTCCAGAGACATAGTTTTATACTTAATATTCTCTTTTATCAAAACTGTATATACACCAAATTTAGATGGTAATGCCTCAAAAAACTTATCATTTATCTCTTCAGGCTCATAAACCACTGAAGCACTTGACAATTCACTCAGCAAATGATAGAATCTTGTTGCAAGATCATCTAAAGATTCATTTTGAAAGTGCTTGAATACTAAAAACTGCTTCTTCAGTAATTCTTTTCTGGTTTTCTTAACATCCAAACTCCATTCACACCTCTTTTGCAACGCTTCCCACAATTGTTGAGAAGTCCTGAATTGTTTAAAGCTGTGATAAATTTCTTTAGGAAGAGACATTGAGATACTAGCCATTGCCTTCTTTTCTCTATCAAACAATAATTTTTCTTCTGTGGTTAACGTAGAAACTGATTTAGGAACATCATCCTTTCCCATCCAATTATATGTCGGATGCGTATAACCTTCCAAGATTGGAATCCATAAACTTGTATCAGTAAAAGACACGAACCGATCAAACTGATCTTTCCAGTTAGAATAATCTGTAAGACTTAACAATTTGGGTGGTTTCTGAGATGTACCAATCTCATTATCGTAATTTAACTTGTTCGTCACTTGCACCATATTTGCCATTTTCTGAAAAAAAATTTCGAAGTGTTGAACAAAAAAAAAACCCCCCTTAGGCGAATAAAATAAGTTCGCTTCAAAGCCAAGCAAACACAAGAAAATCCGGTAAGTTCGCTTAAACTGAGAGAAGCGAACTTAATAAGTTCGCTTGCTAAGTTCGCCTGCAACAACTTTCAGTAAGTTCGCTTACTGCAGCTGTAACAAACTCAGCAACCCAAACACGAACTCGTAGTGCCGAAAATCATCATTTCTCACAGATTTGAAGGAATTTAAAGAAATTGGACCATAGGATTGAGCATTTTATGAATTAGAGCACTTCTATCGGATCAATTTCACCAAAATCCACAAATTCACGAATTCAGCAGTAAAATCAGCTTCAAGAACTTGAAAATTCCATGGATACAAAAACTTGTAAAAATCAACAATTTCTTGTCAAATTGTACACAAAAACGTCTCTAATCACCAAGAATCAAACACAAATCAGGAGCAAAAGCTCTGATACCACTTGTAGGTCCACATGACACATCTCAGATCGATCTCGTAACAAGACGTATCGATAACACGGAGTGCGGAATCCTTCGTGTTAACGTATGTATATCAATTGACAATAGAAACAGCATGTAAATAAACTTTCACTTTGTATTTACCAAACACAGAGTTTACAACATATACTTGTTCGATTCATACTCTGATTTCAACACCGATTCTGTAAACTCCTATTTATAGACACCAGTTCTGCAGTAGGCGAACATAACAAGTGTCACACCCCAACCAACAGTGGAATACGTCGGGGCGGGACATGTAGACTTTTCATGAGCAAAGGTTGACTAGATTGCAATATTTTAATCATTAAATTTCATTTCAACCAAATCAAACACAACCAATTTCAAACAAGTACGTAAATGAAATACATAATATTCTTTATTTAAATTTAACTAAGTCCAAAGCCTATGTGTAGCATGTCTTGATCAAACTCACACATTAGCACCTAAAACATGAATAAAATAAAGTCAACTAAAAAGTTGGTGAGTATACACAGGTTTATACATAGATATTGTATAGATGTAAATAATCAAATCCTTACATAACATGATAAAATAGGGCATTTATGGGGAGAAACTATTGTGTAACCAAAGTACAATCAAACCTTTGTAACTAGCATGCAAATTGTGTTGTCGGTAACAATCACCCCAATCTGGGTGGGTTTGTCAGACTCAATAGAATCTATCATTGTTAACCTTCGGCTTGAATAGTTAATCATTGCACATAAATTGCACACAAACAGTTAACACACCTAGCACCCAAACATAAAGCTCAAATTTTGCATACATGAATGTAAAGAGGATTTGTGTTTGTGTAGTTTGTGTAAATGTAAGCAATTGTATGTATAGAGTTCATGTTTCACCCCAAAAAGTGTAAAAGAGTAAAAGGGGCTATGTAATACTCACTTGATTCAAAGGTGTAGTGTAACATCCCAAAAATAGTAATTTAGTAAATAATAACGCGAAAAAGACTTAATCATCATAAAACAAAAGATAAACGGATGGGCTTGGGCTCGGCTCCAACGGGCCGAGAGAAGCCTAGGTATATAAGGGACAAGACAGCCTTGAAGCTCTCATTTTTCATCAACACTTGCAAGCTAGAGAGAGAAAGGAGAGTCGGGTCTAGAGAGAGAAAGTCGATGGATCGACACGAAATTGAAGGGGCACATTACTACTAAGCTCGTAAGCAAAACCTCCGAATCAAAATCACAATCCAGGTAACGATTCGACCTTAAATTGAGTTCTTCTTCGTTTTGGGGTTTCTCGGGTTTTAGCTAAATAGGAGACGTTTTTATGGATGAAACCTGATAATAAGCTTAGAACTAGCATCTAGAGTGAAAATCGCACCTTTTGATCAAAGAAAATTGTAAGATTAGCCTTATCGGATTAACATGCAAGAATTTCAGACATGTCCAGGAAACAGGTGCTGCGTACTTATCAAGTACGCAGGAAAGACGTCCTGCGTACTTACCAAGTATGCAGGAGAAAAATCATGCGTACTTACCAAGTATGCAGGAGAAAGATCATGCGTACTTACCAAGTACGCAGGAGAAATATCATGCGTACCTGTCAAGTGCGCAGGCAGCAGCCCAGTAAGTCAGTATGTTTAATATGATTAAACCGTTAGAGTCGGGATTGGGTCTGATGTGTATTTAACTACCTAATTCAGATCGTTCGTGACGTAGTTGGACCTTTGTTTAGAACAACCAAGACTAGCTTATCATGTGAGTTCTAAGTGCCCCCTTCTATGTTATGTGCAAACCTTATTAAATGTTTTGGGGCTGAAATGTATACACTAAATGAATAAATGATATGAATGCTAATGTGATAATACATGATATACTAATATATATTTATATATATATGAGAATGAATTATGAACAAAGAATGAAACGTATGTTTACAAAGAATAAATGAAAGAATGGCATAACGTAAATAAATGAAATCTTGCTTTATAATTATTTATATTGCATGTTATGAATGTATGTATACGTTATGGACGGAAACGAAGCTAACGGCTACTTCTGTAGACGGACGACCACGTGACTATTTTGCAACCAAGAAAGATACGTACCTTCGCAAGCTAGGACATACAAAAAGCATAAATGGGCGGTCGAAGTAAATGCTAAAATAGTATAACGGTTGCATAAACAATAGTTCGCGTGGGAAACGGATGCCTTAGGGCAGACGGGCGAATATGACGAACTACGACGGTAGGACGGTTAAGACGGACGGCCGAAGGTTGGCCGGACGAAAGTTAAGGCGGACGGTTTCTAGGACCGGATGAGTAAAAGGGCTACAACGGTAGCTTAAGGGCGTATGTCTTTGTGATATACACAGTAAAAGACGGGTTGATCACCCTTATGTGTATGACCAATGAATGTTAAAGGAAAGTAAAGGTGAATGTATATCTATGTAATCACATGAGAATGATGAAAAAAAAGCAAAAGCTGTAAATACGTATTTATATAAAAGGGTATATATAATTATGCATACTTATAGAATGTTCATACTTAATAGTTTTAAACTAGAACTCACCAGCGTTAGCTGACTTTTAGTATACATTTCAGGTACAGAAAGGAAGGGTCGTGCGAAGGCGTGATGGTTACCCAGCAAGCGACTGACATCCCACTTTTGATTGTTAATTAAAAATGTTGTGTTTTTAATTGTTAAGACTTCCGCTGTTATGCTATGTTATGTATTGAATGACGTTTGTTTTCGCAACTCTCGAATGTTTTAATTTAAGTTTAGTATTTATGATTATGAGTAAATCCAACAAGTGAGGTTACCCAGGAAAGGGGCCTTACATGTAGCTAGCATGCGAGACTAGATAGCAAAAATTATACTTGAAATCTCACAATGTTAACCTAGCGTGTAAAGTATGTTGAATTAATAATGTGTACAAAAATCTATGTCTAAGACTATGATTTAATTGGATGAGCACAAGGGATTCGAGATTGTAGGTGGTGATTTTGATTTATACTTGGATAGGTGTTTTTATAAAATAAAGTTTTAAATGAATAGTTTAAAATGATTTAAATTAGAGTTTGGGTTTAAATAACTAAATAAATTAAATAGTTGATATTTATTTATTTAGTTATAAAAATAATGTGAATTATATTAGATAAAAATTAAATAAATAATTTTAATTTATTTATTTATAAAGATAAGTAAATAATGTTGATGTATAAAATTAATAGTAATTATATATTTTTAGTGTAGATTAAAATAAATAAATTTATTTATTATTTTTTTTATCATTTTGAAAATAAGTATTTGATTACTTTAAATAAAGTTGACATTTTATAAACTTTATAAAAACAATGCTCTTATTTGGAAATTAATTTAAATATTTAAAATTTTGTTTTAAACCTTTAATATACTATTCTAATCATAAATTCATAATAAAATGAATTTATATTGAAAATTAATGAATCTGTTTTTTATTCTGTTAAAAATATTGTGAGGTTTTATAAAATAATTTTTATAAAATTTTTGGAGCTTTAAAAACTGTTTTAAAAAAAAGTAAACAGGCCACCCGGTTCGAACCTGGGTGGTTCCTGTGTGTGTAGTTCGTTTGTACCGCTGGACCAATGGAGCTATTCGTGTACAAGTCCGGTCCGGTTAGCTATTAACACGAAGAGGAAAGGAAGTCGGGTTTGATGTTCAGGGCATGCGTAAAAAGGCCGGCCGTATGTGCGGCTATGGGTTTTGAAGCCGTGAGTCCAAGGGTTTTAACCACTGTGTCTGGGCAAATGCCTTGACAGAAGACCAGATTGAAAATTATTTAACAAAGAGCCCTACACCCATCTCCTTCCCTACATTACGCAGGTTGGAAACCTAGTTCTGAAATCGATTCGATTGAGTAATAATTGACCTCAGGACCATAGGGCTTTCAAACCCAGAATGATTACGAGTGTAATGTGACAAATTTTACCTGTAAGGGTCACGCACCGTTGGAGAACGACTAGAAGTTTAGGTCCGAAGTTATTCAGATTCGATGAAGCTCCTAGAGTGGAATGAGATCGAAGTGAGGGTGCAGAAGGTTTGTAATATGATATGTGGAGGTGTGTGATTACACTAATTCGTTTAATTCCACCTTAATGGCACGATTCGGGTATGAGTTTGAGTATGATAATTGTAGGCCCAAATTACTCATAAATTCGAATGTTTAAGGATGAATTGGGTCTCGAATATGGTCTGAGTTCATACAGGGAGTGGTCCAGCGTGATCAGCGGACATTAACGCATTCGAATCCCTTGATTGACGATCGAATTGATCGTGCTTTGACCCAAAAAAGTCAATCCCATCTGAAAAGATTTAGCTTTCAAAATTGGTCACGCTCTACTGGATATTAGCTGTAAATTGCGTTTGGTTAGGGTCGATCACCCATATTAGATTCGAGATAAGTCCGAACCTGATGTATCTTGATCGAATTCGGTCCTGGTTCGGGAATGTTGACTTCTGGAAAGTCAAAAGAGGTCAAATTGGAGTAAAAGGGTTAAATTTCAAGGTTCAAATGTTGGTTCAAAGAAATCTAGGGTTCAAGACCTATTTATTAATTTTATTTTAGTTACTAATAAAGTTGGTTTAATAAAACTTATAAAGTTTTAAACATTGAACCCAATATATATATGATTGCATATATTTTTATAACTAGATACGTGTGTGTGTGTGTGTGTGTATATATATATATATGACAATAGTTGTAAATATAGGATTAAAACTCGCCAATTATATATATTGACTTGTTTATTAAAACATACACATATATATACATAGATGTACATATATTTGTTTATTTAAGTCTAACTAGGGAAATAATATATTTATGTAAAGTTGGAACTCCATGTTGCAACGTGTTAAAAAAATGATTAGTGTTACATATGTTGTCAAGCAAAACAGGTTTGAAATAATGTGCCATTATCGTATAAAATAACTTAAAATGGTATAAGAAAATCATGGATGTTACAACAAGTTCGCCTCAAAGATGCTTAGGCGAACTTAACAAGTTCGCCTCTAATAGGCTAGGCGAACTTATCAAGTTCGCCTCTAGCAGAACTTGTACTAACATTTAGACAAAATCTATACAATTACATAAAAACACAAAGACAATAAGACCTAAACTATTACAAAGCTTTTGTCATACAATCTATGTCCTAACATTTTGGCGGGAAACTTTTTTAGGATATTTTCGCAAAAATTTCAAAATGTCAATTTCTTGTGATGATAATGAGATTGGAACTCTGCCACCGAGGCTTTTGTGCATATCAGATTAGAGTAGCTGGAAAGTCATGTTCGAACAGTTCGTAGCTGAAACTGATAAAAGTTTTTGGACATCTATATTTGAAGGATATGTGCATCCTAGGTATGACTATATGGAATTTCGTGATGTTCCTAAACCAGTGACCGCTCTTAATAAAGCAGAAAAGCAGAAGTTTGATCAAGAGATAAAGACGCAAAATACTTTAAAAATGTCTTTACCAAAAGAAATCATTCATAGTCTCAGGAAGTGTCCAACTTCAAGAAATCTGTGGGAAGCTTTGAAGAAAAAGGGTGAAGCTACTTCTCATGCGTTTGTGGTCTTGATCAAAGATGTATTGGAGAAGCAGGGTGATTCTCAAAGTGATTCTTCTACAGATTTAAGTGATAGTGAGAGTATTCGTTCCGGTGAAAGTACTCAGTCTACCGAGAGTGATATGATGACTGAAGAAAGCTTCTAGACAGTTAAAGATGATCCGAGTGAATCGGAAATTGATGCAGACCATGTCATTGTTGACCAAAATAGTGAAGTTGATGATGACGTATTCATGGCTTTTGGTGCATCTTCTTTAGAAGAAAAGGCTGAGATAGTTTCTAATTCGGAAACTTTTTGTTCTAATTGTGCTTCAATGAAGGATAAACAGATGAAGGCTATGGATGACAATGTAAACCTCATTCGTGATATGAAATCGATGCGCAAGGTAAATCAGAAATTAAAAGATAATGAGAATGTGTGTATTGAGAGAATTGAATCACTGAAGAGGGATATAACTTCTCTAACTTTGAAGATCAAAGAGCAGGCATATCACATGTATATGGCCTTTGTAGAAATTGAGAAAAAAAAATACTGATCTTGCTGAGAAAGATAAGGAACTTGCTAAATCTAAAGCTGAGGTTATTAGATTGCACAGAAAGTTAGAAAGCTTTAGAAATTCATCATTCTTACTGGGATATTTTAATAGTACTAAAGAGGGGAAGGGAACTAGTGGTATTGGCTATGTTCCTCCACCATTCAATGGAAATTATTCTGTTGCACCTGAGATTATAAAAGATGAGGAATTAGATCATAAGACTGTGTTAAAGATGAATCCAGTCACAGGTGAAGATATGGTGTATTTTGATCAGAGTGATGATGAATATTTTGATGAAGCTAAGGTAGAGGGGATACCGAAAGATATTAAAGTTGAGGAACCAAAGGTTGATTCTAATTCATCTGGAAATTATACATTTGGAAGTTCTTTAAACTGAAGGAGAGTTCCATATGTCAGAGATTATAAAGAAAGGCATACATGTTTTCATTGCAGTGAATGGGACACATTGTGGTGAATTATCCTTACAAAAATAAAGGGAAGAAGCATGTATTTCCAGAGAAGATGAAGCCAAAACCTATTGCAAAATCTGGAGTTCCAGAGAAGATAAAGCCAAAAGAAGTGCATGTAGGTGAATCTTCTTCAAGTGCATCTTATCATGTGAAGATTCCTTATATGAGAGATTATCGTGAGACAAGATCTTGATTTTACTGTGGTCTTGTGGGTCACATACGAATTGATCGTCCTCACAATTCCAAAGGTAACCGACTTGTTACTCCAGAAAAGGTAAGAACTCCTGGTAAGCCTTATGTTAACCCAAATGTGGTTAAATGTCGTGATACACCAAACGGGTAATTCAAAATATGAGGTTAGGCTTTTTAGACCTCAAAGACGGAGGAGAAACAGAAGATTGAAAAAACTTTTAGAACAAGAGCTTTCACAATCTAAACATTTTTCAAATGAAGAAGATTCTTCAAACACTTCACATTTTAAGCAAAAAGAACTTAATGCACAGAAGTATGTTTGGAAATCTAAAGTTTTTGTTTCTGATTCGTCGGAGCAATCACCAAAAATCGATGAGAGATTCGATTGTGAATACACTGAAGTCTTTTATTATGATACAGATGGACGACTCAGGACTACCATAGCTTGGGTCCCAATTTTAATCTAATGTTTCTTGTTAGATGTGCAGGATTAACCAAGAAGGACTATTAATAACATTTGGTTTGTTGATAGTGGTTGTCCATAGCACATGACAGGATATGACATCTGCAAGAGCAAAGAGTTGTTGATAACTGAGAAATCTAATTGATTCAACGACTTGATTGTCGCACCCCGACCGATGGCGGAATCATCGGGGCGGGACATGTAGACTGTTCATAAGCACAAGGTTGACTAAATTGAAATATATTAATTGTCAAATTTCATTACAAACATTCAAACAAAACCACTTCCAAGAAAAGAAACATAATTGAAATACATAAGTTCTTTATTTATTTTAACTAAGTCCAAGCCTATATGTAGCACATCTTGATCAATCTCACATATTAGGACCTGAAACATGAATAAAATAAAGTAAACAAAAAAGTTGGTGAGTATAACACGGGTTTGTATATAGATAGCATATAGTTTGAAAAACAAATCCTTATATAACATGATAAATAGGGCATTTATTGGGAGCAGCTATTATGTAACTAAGTACAATCAAACCTTTGTAACTAGCATGCAAAATTGTGTTGTCGGTATCAATCACCCCAATCTGGGTGGGTTTGTCAGACTCAATAGATCTATCATTGAAAACCGTCAGCTTGAATAGTTAATGATTGCACATAAGTGTTCACAAAGTTAGCACACATTGCACTCGGGCATAAAGCTCAAATTGCACACATGAATGTAAATAGGATTTGTATTTGTGTTGTTTATGTACATGTAAACATGTAATTTGATAGAGTTCATGTTTCACCCCAAAAGTGTAAAAGAGTAAAAGGGGCTATGAAATACTCACCTGGTTTGAAGGCGTAGCTAACAAAGATACTAGATAGAATAAGGGTCCTTGAATGCACAAGTTAACCTAGTGTGTAATGCGTATTGTATCAATAGTGTGCACAAAAGTTTAAGTTTAAAGTTGAATTTGAATTTGTGGATAAGGCCATTGATTTGTACTTAAAATTATTGCATAAAATATAAGGTTTTGAAATAAACATTTTTGAAGTATTTTGTTTAAGGTTTGAGTTTGAATAATCAATTAAGTAAATTAAATAATTATCGTTTGTGAAAATATTGTAAGTGTTAAATATAATTAATTATAAATAAATAAATGTCTTTGTTTAAATATAAAGTAAATAAATGATCGTTATTTTATTTATTTATTTAAAAAATATAACTTAAACATTTAACTACTTTTTAAATGAAAGGTTTAGCAATAATTGTAAATTTAATTTTTATAAACTTTAAATAAATAATTTTCTATTTATTTCAAGATTAAATATTTGATCTTTCTAAATAGATTTAAATACATTTTTATAAAAATCAACTACTTTTATTTTGAAATTTAATCAGAAATATTTATTGTTTGAAAAATATATAAAAATTATAATTCTGCCAAAAATTTAACTCACACACGACCGTGCCTGGGAAGGGCACGATCGTGCTCGAACCACGGGCGCGGCGTGCTAGTCAGGACGCGACCGGGTTGATCAAACGGAGACAGAACTAGACAAATCACTAGGCACGACCGTGCCTTGGCTCGGCACGATCGTGTCTATGATTCTGAGACACGACTGAGATTAGCCAAAGGGAATGACTGGGTCTGAACAGGAGGACACGACCGCGCTGGTAACCAGCACGACCGCGTCTCATGAGGCACGACCGCGCTATATGATTAGCGCGACCGTGTCTGTTCCAAAACAGATTCAATTTGACTAATTCTTATATTGTAAATGTTGGAATTCATGGGGCTTTCACCTATTAGATCATCACGAGTCTTCTTGTATAGATTAATTGTATTTAAAATGTGGTTAAGGTTTAATTCGATTAAATCATTTTTGAATGAAATATAGATTTGGGTTCGAGACGATTTCCATAATGAAAGCCCAAATTAATGTGGGGCTTTTGATCTATGAATTGAAACGAGTTAGAAAAAGGTTTCAATTACCCGTAAGAGCAGCGAATTGATAGAGAACGGTAGGAAAGAGTTCCGGCGTCGACGAGGATGGTTTCCGGTGCTCCTTGCTGCGATTCCGGCTGTCTCAAAGCTTTCGGGAGTTTCCAAGAAAGTCGATGGAGCGTTTGGTTGGGGGAATTTCACTCCAGGATAGAATAATCGATGTTCAAGGGAGAGGATTTTTGATTTCTTGGGACGAATCGGGTTTTCTGATGTTAATGGTTGAAATTGATAATATTATTTTCTTTGTTAATGAAAATGAAACGTATATCGGTTACGAAACTCAACGATCTCGCGTTTAAAACTGGTTTTACGTTTCAACTGGTACGAGACACGACCTTGCCCAAACGAGGCGCGACCGTGCCAAGGCACCGGGCGCGATCGTTCCAAAGCAAGTCGCGCGACCGTGCCAAAGCACTTGGCGCGACCGTGCCAAAAACGAGGCGCGACCGTGCCTATTAGGGTTTCTTGCTATTTTTCAATATCAGACCTTGTAACTTTAGTCTTTTGCCATATTTGTATAATTCCATTCGCACCTATTTTGCAACGCTTCCCACAATTATTGAGAAGTCCTGAATTGTTTAAAGCTGTGATAAATTTCTTTAGGAAGAGACATTGAGATACTAGCCATTGCCTTCTTTTCTCTATCAAACAATAATTTTTCTTTTGTGGTTAACGCAGACACTGATTTAGGAACATCATCCTTTCCCATCTAATTATATGTCGGATGCGTATAACCTTCCAAGATTGGAATCCATAAACTTGTATCAGTAAAAGACACGAACCGATCAAACCGATCTTTCCAGTTAGAATAATCTGTAAGACTTAACAATTTGGGTGGTTTCTGAGATGTACCAATCTCATTATCGTAATTTAACATGTTCGTCACTTGCACCATATTTGCCATTTTCTGAAAAAAAAATTTCGAAGTGTTGAACAAAAAAAAAAACTCCCCTTAGGCGAAGATAATAAGTTCGCTTCAAAGCCAAGCAAGCGAATTTGATATCAAGCGAACTTGATAAGTTCGCTTACACAAGAAAATCCGGTAAGTTCGCTTTAACTGAGAGAAACGAACTTAATAAGTTCGCCTGCAACAACTTTCAGTAAGTTCGCTTACTGCAGCTGTAACAAACTCAGCAACCCAAAAACGAACTCGTAGTGCCGAAAATCATCATTTCTCACAGATTTGAAGGAATTTAAAGAAATTGGACCATAGGATTGAGCATTTTATGAATTAGAACACTTCTATCGGATCAATTTCACCAAAATCCACAAATTTACGAATTCAGCAGTAAAATCAGCTTCAAGAACTTGAAAACTCCATGGATACAAAAACTTGTAAAAATCAACAATTTCTTGTCAAATTGTACACCAAAACGTCTCTAATCACCAAGAATCAAACACAAATCATGAGCAAAAGCTCTGATACCACTTGTAGGTCCACATGACACATCTCAGATCGATCTCGTGACAAGACGTATCGATAACACGGAGTGCGGAATCCTTCGTGTTAACGTATGTATATCAATTGACAATAGAAACAGCATGTAAATAAACTTTCACTTTGTATTTACCAAACACAGAGTTTACAACATATACTTGTTCGATTCATACTCTGATTTCAAAACCGATTCTGTAAACTCCTATTTATAGACACCAGTTCTGCAGTAGGCGAACATAACAAGTGTCACACCCCAACCAACAGTGGAATACGTCGGGGCGGGACAAGTAGACTGTTCATGAGCAAAGGTTGACTAGATTGCAATATTTTAATCATTAAATTTCATTTCAACCAAATCAAACACACCCAATTTCAAACAAGTACGTAAATGAAATACATAATATTCTTTATTTAAATTTAACTAAGTCCAAAGCCTATGTGTAGCATGTCTTGATCAAACTCACACATTAGAACCTGAAACATGAATAAAATAAGGTCAACTAAAAAGTTGGTGAGTATACACAGGTTTATACATAGATATTGTATAGATGTAAATAATCAAATCCTTACATAACATGATAAAATAAGGCATTTATGGGGAGAAACTATTGTGTAACCAAAGTATAATCAAACCTTTGTAACTAGCATGCAAATTGTGTTGTCGGTTACAATCACCCCAATCTGGGTGGGTTTGTCAGACTCAATAGAATCTATCATTGTTAACCTTCGGCATGAATAGTTAATGATTGCACATAAATTGCACACAAACAGTTAACACACCTATCACCCAAACATAAAGCTCAAATTTTGCATACATGAATGTAAAGAGGATTTGTGTTTGTGTAGTTTGTGTAAATGTAAGCAATTGTATGTATAGAGTTCATGTTTCACCCCAAAAAGCGTAAAAGAATAAAAGGGGCTATGTAATACTCACTTGATTCAAAGGTGTAGTGTAACATCCCAAAAATAGTAATTTAGTAAATAATAACGCGAAAGAGACTTAATCGTCATAAAACAAAAGATAAACGGATGGGCTTGGGCTCGGCTCCAACGGGCCGAGAGAAGCCCAGGTATATAAGGGCCAAGACAGCCTTGAAGCTCTCATTTTTCATCAACACCTACAAGCTAGAGAGAGAAAGGAGTGTCGGGTCTAGAGAGAGAAAGTCGACGGATCGACACGAAATTGAAGGAGCACGTTACTACTAAGCTCGTGAGCAAAACCTCCGAATCAGAATCACAATCCAGGTAACGATTCGACCTTAAACTGAGTTCTTCTTCGTTTTGGGGTTTCTCGGGTTTTAGCTAAATAGGAGACGTTTTTATGGATGAAACCTGATAATAAGCTTAGAACTAGCATCTAGAGTGAAAATCGCACCTTTTGATCAAAGAAAATTGTAAGATTAGCCTTATCGGATTAACATGCAAGAATTTCGGACTTGTCCAGGAAACAGGTGCTGTGTACTTATCAAGTACGCAGGAAAGACGTCCTGCGTACTTACCAAGTATGCAGGAGAAAGATCATGCGTACTTACCAAGTACGCAGGAGAAAGATCATGCGTACCTGTCAAGTACGCAGGCAGCAGACCAGTAAGTCAGTATGTTTAGAATGATTAAACCGTTAGAGTCGGGATTGGGTCTGATGTGTATTTAACTACCTAATTCAGATCGTACGTGACGTAGTTGGACCTTTGTTTAGAACAACCAAGACTAGCTTATCAGGTGAGTTCTATGTGCCCCCTTCTATGTTATGTGCAAACCTTATTAAATGTTTTGGGGGTGAAATGTATACACTAAATGAATAAATGATATGAATGCTAATGTGATAATACATGATATCCTAATATATATTTATATATATATGAGAATGAATTATGAACAAAGAATGAAACGTATGTTTACAAAGAATAAATGAAAGAATGTCATAACGTAAATAAATGAAATCTTGCTTTATAATCATTTATATTGCATGTTATGAATGTATGTATACGTTATGGACGGAAACGAAGCTAACGGCTACTTCTGTAGACGGACGACCACGTGACTATTTTGCAACCGAGAAAGATACGTACCTTCGCAAGCTAGGACATACAAAAAGCATAAATGGGCGGTCGAAGTAAATGCTAAAATAGTATAACGGTTGCATAAACAATAGTTCGCGTGGGAAACGGATGCCTTAGGGCAGACGGGCGAATATGACGGACTACGACGGTAGGACGGTTAAGACGGACGGCCGAAGGTTGGCCGGACGAAAGTTAAGGCGGACGGTTTCTAGGACCGGACGAGTAAAAGGGCTACGGCGGTAGCTTAAGGGCGTATGTCTTTGCGATATACGCAGTAAAAGACGGGTTGATCACCCTTATGTGTATGACCAATGAATGTTAAAGGAAAGTAAAGGTGAATGCATATCTATGTAATCACATGAGAATGATGAAAGAAAAACAAAAGTTATAAATACGTATTTATATAAAAGGGTATATATAATTATGCATACTTATAAAGAAAAGAATGTTCATACTTAATAGTTTTAAACTAGAACTCACCAGCGTTAGCTAACTTTTAGTATACATTTCAGGTACAGAAAGGAAGGGTCGTGCGAAGGCGTGATGGTTACCCAGCAAGCGACTGACATCCCACTTTTGATTGTTAATTAAAAATGTTGTGTTTTTAATTGTTAAGACTTCCGCTGTTATGCTATGTTATGTATTGAATGACGTTTGTTTTCGCTACTCTCGAATGTTTTAATTTAAGTTCAGTATTTATGACTATGATTATGAGTAAATCCAACAAGTGAGGTTACCCAGGAAAGGGGCCTTACATGTAGCTAGCACGCGAGACTAGATAGCAAAAATTATACTTGAAATCTCACAATGTTAACCTAGCGTGTAAAGTATGTTGAATTAATAATGTGTACAAAAATCTATGTCTAAGACTATGATTTAATTGGATGAGCACAAGGGATTCGAGATTGTAGGTGGTGATTTTGATTTATACTTGGATATGTGTTTTTATAAAATAAAGTTTTAAATGAATAGTTTAAAATGATTTAAATTAGAGTTTGGGTTTAAATAACTAAATAAATTAAATAGTTGATATTTATTTATTTAGTTATAAAAATAATGTGAATTATATTAGATAAAAATTAAATAAATAATTTTAATTTATTTATTTATAAAGATATGTAAATAATGTTGATGTATAAAATTAATAGTAATTATATATTTTTAGTGTAGATTAAAATAAATAAATTTATTTATTATTTTTTTTATCATTTTGAAAATAAGTATTTGATTACTTTAAATAAAGTTGACATTTTTTAAACTTTATAAAAACAATGCTCTTTTTTGGAAATTAATTTAAATATTTAAAATTTTGTTTTAAACCTTTAATATACTATTCTAATCATAAATTCATAATAAAATGAATTTATATTGAAAATTAATGAATCTGGTTTTATTATGTTAAAAATATTATGAGGTTTTATAAAATAATTTTTATAAAATTTTTGGTGCTTTAAAAACTGTTTTAAAAAAAGTAAACAGGCCACCCGGTTCGAACCTGGGTGGTTCCTGTGTGTGTAGTTCGTTTGTACCGCTGGACCAATGGAGCTATTCGTGTACAAGTCCGGTCCGGTTGGCTATTAACACGAAGAGGAAAGGAAGTCAGGTTTGATGTTCAGGGCATGCGCAAAAAGGCCGGCCGTATGTGCGGCTATGGGTTTTGAACCCGTGAGTCCAAGTGTTTTAACCACTGTGTCTGGGAAAATGCCTTGACAGAAGACCAGATTGAAAATCATTTAACAAGGAGCCCTACACCCATCTCCTTCCCTACATTACGCAGGTTGGAACCCTAGTACTGAAATCGATTCGATTGAGTAATAATCGACCTCAGGACCATAGGGCTTTCAAACCCAGAATGATTACGAGTGTAATGTGACAAATTTTACCTGTAAGGGTCACGCACCGGTGGAGAACGACCGGAAGTTTAGGTCCGAAGTTCTTCAGATTCGATGAAGCTCCTAGAGTGGAATGAGATCGAAGTGAGGGTGCAGAAGGTTTGTAATATGATATGTGGAGGTGTGTGATTACACTAATTCGTTTAATTCCCCCTTAATGGCACGATTCGGGTATGAGTTTGAGTATGATAATTGTCGGCCCAAATTACTCATAAATTCGAATGTTTAAGGATGAATTGGGTCTCGAATATGGTCTGAGTTCATACAGGGAGTGGTCCAGCGTGATCAGCGGACATTAACGCAATCGAATCCCTTGATTGAGGATCGAATTGATCGTGCTTTGACCCAAAAAAGTCAATCCCATCTGAAAAGATTTAGCTTTCAAAATTGTTCGCGCTCTACTGGATATTAGTTGTAAATTGCGTTTGGTTAGGGTCGATCACCCATCTTAGATTCGAGATAAGTCCGAACTTGATGTATCTTGTTTGAATTCGGTCCTGGTTCGGGAATGTTGACTTCTGGAAAGTCAAAAGGGGTCAAATTGGAGTAAAAGGGTTAAATTTCAAGGTTAAAATGTTGGTTCAAAGAAATCTAGGGTTCAAGACCTATTTATTAATTTTATTTTAGTTACTAATAAAGTTGGTTTAATAAAACTTATAAAGTTTTAAACATTGAACCCAATATATATATGATTGCATATATTTTTATAACTAGATACGTGTGTGTGTGTGTATATATATATATATATATGACAATAGTTGTAAATATAGGATTAAAACTCACCAATTATATATATTGACTTGTTTATTAAAACATACACATATATATACATAGATGTACATATATTTGTTTATTTAAGTCTAACTAGGGAAATAATATATTTATGTAAAGTTGGAACTCCATGTTGCAACGTGTTAAAAAAAATGATTAGTGTTACATATGTTGTCAGGCAAAACAGGTTTGAAATAATGTGCCATTATCGTATAATATAACATAAAATGGTATAAGAAAATCATGGATGTTACAACAAGTTCGCCTCAAAGATGCTTTGGCGACTTAACAAGTTCGCCTATAATAGGCTAGGCGAACTTATCAAGTTCACCTCTAGCAGAACTTATACTAACATTTAGACAAAATCTATACAATTACATAAAAACACAAAGACAATAAGACCTAAACTATTACAAAGCTTTTGTCATACAATCTATGTCCTAACATTTTGGCGGGAAACTTTTTTAGGATATTTTTGCAAAAATTTCAAAATGTCAATTTCTTATGATGATAATGAGATTGGAACTCTGCCACCGAGGCTTTTGTGCATATCAGATTACAGTAGCCGGAAAGTCCGGTTCGAACAGTTCGTATCTGAAACTGATAAAAGTTTTTGGACATCCATATTTGAAGGATATGTGCATCATAGGTATGACTATATGGAATTTTGTGATGTTCCTAAACCAGTTACCGCTCTTAATAAAGCAGAAAAGCAGAAGTTTGATCAAGAGATGAAGACGCAAAATACTTTAAAAATGTCTTTACCAAAAGAAATCATTCATAGTCTCAGGAAGTGTCCAACTTCAAGAGATCTGCGGGAAGCTTTGAAGAAAAAGGGTGAAGCTACTACTCAAGCGTTTGTGGTCTTGATCAAAGATGTATTGGAGAAGCAGGGTGATTCTCAAAGTGATTCTTCTACAGATTTAAGTGATAGTGAGAATATTCGTTCCGGTGAAAGTACTCAGTCTACCGAGAGTGATATGATGACTGAAGAAAGCTTCTAGACAGTTAAAGATGATCCGAGTGAATCAGAAATTGATGCAGACCATGTTATTATTGACCAAAAGAGTGAAGCTGATGATGACGTATTCATGGCTTTTGGTGCATCTTCTTCATAAGAAAAGGCTGAGATAGTTTCTAATTCGGAAACTTTTTGTTCTAATTGTGCTTCAATGAAGGATAAACAGATGAAGGCTATGGATGACAATGTAAACCTCATTCGTGATATGAAATCGATGCGCAAGGTAAATCAGAAATTAAAAGATAATGAGAATGTGTGTATTGAGAGAATTGAATCACTGAAGAGGGATATAACTTTTCTAACTTTGAAGATCAAAGAGAAGGCATATCACATGTATATGGCCTTTGTAGAAATTGAGAAAAAAAAATACTGATCTTGCTGAGAAAGATAAGGAACTTGCTACATCTAAAGCTGAGGTTATTAGATTGCACAGAAAGTTAGAAAGCTTTAGAAATTCATCATTCTTACTGGGATATTTTAATAGTACTAAAAAGGGGAAGGGAACTAGTGGTATTGGCTATGTTCCTCCACCATTCAATGGAAATTATTCTGTTGCACCTGAGATTATAAAAGATGAGGAATTAGATCATAAGACTGTGTTGAAGATGAATCCAGTCACAGGTGAAGATATGGTGTATTTTGATCAGAGTGATGATGAATATTTTGATGAAGCTAAGGTAGAGGGGATACCGAAAGATATTAAAGTTGAGGAACCAAAGGTTGATTCTAATTCATCTGGAAATTATACATTTGGAAGTTCTTTAAACTGAAGGAGAGTTCCATATGTCAAAGATTATAAAGACAGGCATACATGTATTCATTGCAGGGAGATGGGACACATTGTGGTGAATTGTCCTTACAAAAATAAAGGGAAGAAGCATGTATTTCCAGAGAAGATGAAGCCAAAACCTATTGCAAAATCTGGAGTTCCAGAGAAGATAAAGCCAAAAGAAGTGCATGTAGGTGAATCTTCTTCAATTGCATCTTATCGTTTGAAGATTCCTTATATGAGAGATTATCGTGAGACAAGATCTTGCTTTTACTGTGGTCTTGTGGGTCACATACGAATTGATCGTCCTCACAATTCCAAAGGTAACCGGCTTGTTACTCCAGAAAAGGTAAGAACTCCTGGTAAGCCTTATGTTAACCCAAATGTGGTTAAACCTCGTGATACACCAAACGAGTAATTCAAAATCTGAGGTTAGGCTTTCTAGACCTCAAAGACGGAGGAGAAACAGAAGATTGAGAAAACTTTTAGAACAAGAGCTTTCACAATCTAAACATTTTTCAAATGAAGAAGATTCTTCAAACACTTCACATTTTAAGCAAAAAGAACTTAATGCACAGAAGTGTGTTTGGAAATCTAAATTTTTTGTTTCTGATTCGTCGGAGCAATCACCAAAAATCGATGAGAGATTCGAGTGTGAATACACTGAAGTCTTTTATTATGATACAGATGGACGACTCAGGACTACCATAGCTTGGGTCCCAATTTTAATCTAATGTTTCTTGTTAGATGTGCAGGATTAACCAAGAAGGACTATTAATAACATTTGGTTTGTTGATAGTGGTTGTCCATAGCACATGACAGGATATGATATCTGCAAGAGCAAAGAGTTGTTGATAACTGAGAAATCTAATTGATTCAACGACTTGATTGTCACACCCCGACCGATGGCGGAATCATCGGGGCGGGACATGTAGACTGTTCATAAGCACAAGGTTGACTAAATTGAAATATATTAATTGTCAAATTTCATTACAAACATTCAAACAAAACCACTTCCAAGAAAAGAAACATAATTGAAATACATAAGTTCTTTATTTATTTTAACTAAGTCCAAGCCTATATGTAGCACATCTTGATCAATCTCACATATTAGGACCTGAAACATGAATAAAATAAAGTCAACTAAAAAGTTGGTGAGTATAACACAGGTTTGTATATAGATAGCAAATAGTTTGAAAAACAAATCCTTATATAACATGATAAATAAGGCATTTATGGGGAGCAGCTATTGTGTAACTAAGTACAATCAAACCATTGTAACTAGCATGCAAAATTGTGTTGTCGGTATCAATCACCCCAATCTGGGTGGGTTTGTTAGACTCAATAGATCTATCATTGAAAAGTTTAAGTTTAAAGTTACTAGATAGAATAAGGGTCCTTGAATGCACAAGTTAACCTAGTGTGTAATGTGTATTGTATCAATAGTGTGCACAAAAGTTTAAGTTTAAAGTTGAATTTGAATTTGTGTATAAGGCCATTGATTTGTACTTAAAAGTATTGCATAAAATATAAGGTTTTGAAATAAACATTTTTGAAGTATTTTGTTTAAGGTTTGAGTTTGAATAATCAATTAAGTAAATTAAATAATTATCGTTTGTGAAAATATTGTAAGTGTTAAATATAATTAATTATAAATAAATAAATGTCTTTGTTTAAATATAAAGTAAATAAATGATCGTTATTTTATTTATTTATTTATAAAATGTAACTTAACCATTTAACTACTTTTTAAATGAAAGGTTTAGCAATAATTGTAAATTTAATTTTTATAAACTTTAAATAAATAATTTTCTATTTATTCCAAAATTAAATATTTGATCTTTCTAAATAGATTTAAATACATTTTTATAAAAATCAACTATTTTTATTTTGAAATTTAATCAGAAATATTTATTGTATGAAAAATATATAAAAATTATAATTCTGCCAAAAATTTAACTCACACACGACCGTGCCTCGGAAGGGCACGATCGTGCTCGAACCACGGGCGCGGCGTGCTAGTCAGGACGCGACCGGGTTGATCAAACGGAGACAGAACTAGACAAATCACTAGGCACGACCGTGCCTTGGCTCGGCACGATCGTGTCTATGATTCTGAGACACGACTGAGATTAGCCAAAGGGCATGACTGGGTCTGAACAGGAGGACACGACCGCACTGGTAACCAGCACGACCGCGTCTCATGAGGCACGACCGCGCTATATGATTAGCGCGACCGTGTCTGTTCCAAAACAGATTCAATTTGACTAATTCTTATATTGTAAATGTTGGAATTCATGGGGCTTTCAACTATTAGATCATCACGAGTCTTCTTGTATAGATTAATTGTATTTAAAATGTGGTTAAGGTTTAATTCGATTAAATCATTTTTGAATGAAATATAGATTTGGGTTCGAGACGATTTCCATAATGAAAGCCCAAATTAATGTGGGGCTTTTGATTTATGAATTGAAACGAGTTAGAAAAAGGTTTCAATTACCCGTAAGAGCAGCGAATTGATAGAGAACGGTAGGAAAGAGTTCCGGCGTCGACGAGGATGGTTTCCGGTGCTCCTTGCTGCGATTCCGGCTGTCTCAAAGCTTTCGGGAGTTTCCGAGAAAGTCGATGGAGCGTTTGGTTGGGGGAATTTCACTCCAGGATAGAATAATCGATGTTCAAGGGAGAGGATTTTTTATTTCTTGTGACGAATCGGGTTTTCTGATGTTAATGGTTGAAATTGATAATATTATTTTCTTTGTTAATGAAAATGAAACGTATATCGGTTACGAAACTCAACGATCTCGCGTTTAAAACTGGTTTTACGTTTCAACTGGTACGAGACGCGACCGTGCCCAAACGAGGCACGACCGTGCCAAGGCACCGGGCGCGATCGTTCCAAAGCAAGTCGCACGACCGTGCCAAAGCACTTGGCGTGACCGTGCCAAAACGAGGTGCGACCGTGCCTATTAGGGTTTCTTGCTATTTTTCAATATCAGACCTTGTAACTTTAGTCTTTTGCCATATTTGTATAATTAGATACTTATGTATTGTTTTAATAGGATATAACCGAGTAAAATTTGCGGATTTTGCATTGAAATATAGTATTAAATTGATGGTACGAAAAGAAACAAAACAATGCACTAGAATTGAGTTTGAAATGTATTACATTGAATTGAAAATACGGATACTAAAAATCAGAAATGTTACAGTCTCCCCATGTTGAGGGAATTTCGTCCCGAAATTTAGCTAGAGGAAACAACGGCATCAGTAAAAAGATGGGGGTACTTGAGTTTCATTTGGTCCTCTCATTCCCAAGTAAACTCAGGACCACGTTTAGATTCCCAACGAACCTTGACAATAGGAATACGGCTTCGCTTGAGCTGCTTGATTTAACGATCCATGATTTCTACCGGTCTCTCAACGAAGTGCATCGTTTCATCAATGCGCACGTCATCAAGTGGTATATGGAGATTCTCGTCAGCGAGACATTTCTTCAGATTAGATACATGAAGTGTAGGATGCACATTGCCAAGAGATGGAGGTAACTCGAGTTTGTAAGCCACTTTCCCAATCCTTTCAAGGATTTTGAATGGACCAACATAGCGAGGTGCTAACTTGCCTTTCTTTCCAAAACGGATCACACCCTTCCACGGAGACACCTTAAGAAGAACAAGGTCACCGACTTGGAATTCCAAGGGTTTTCGTCGTTTGTCGGCATAACTCTTTTGCCGACTTCTCGTTTTTCGAATGTTGTCACAGATTTGAATAATCTTGTCGGATGTTTCTTGAATTAGCTCGGGACCAGTGATTTGTGCTTCACCAATCTCGTTCCAACAGATAGGAGAACGACACTTGTGACCATAGAGAACTTCAAATGGAGTCATGTTGATACTTGTGTGGTAGCTATTGTTGTAAGAGAACTCGATAAGGGGCAAATGTGAATCCCAATTGCCACCAAAATCAATTACACAAGCTCTAAGCATGTCTTCAAGAGTTTGGATTGTTCGCTCGGTTTGACCATCAGTTTGGGGGTGGTAAGCCGTGCTTAAATCCAATCGTGTACCAAGAGCAGATTGAAGAGACTGCCAAAAACGAGAGGTGAACCGAGCATCTCTATCGGAGATTATGTTTAAAGGAACGCCGTGACGGCTCACAATTTCATCAATGTATATTCGGGCTAGTTTCTCAACCCGATAGTCTTCACGGATGGGCAAGAAATGAGCAGATTTGGTGAGACGATCAATGATCACCCAAATCCTATCATAGCCACTCGAGGTGCAAGGAAGTTTGGTAATAAAATCCATGGCTAAGTCCTCCCATTTCCACACGGGAATTTCCGGTTGTTCAAGTAATCCGGAAGGACGTTGGTGTTCGGCTTTGACTTTGGAACACGTTAGACATTTGTCAACATAGAGAGCGATGTCTTTCTTCATACCGGGCCACCAATATTGTTGGCGAAGGTCTTGGTACATTTTATCCGCACCAGGATGAATAGAATAACGAGTCTTGTGAGCCTCATTCATAAGAAATGTACGAAGATCATCGCGATCGGGAACCCAAATACGGTTCAAGTAATAAAGTAAGCCATTGGGTTTTGATTCAAGTTGAAGTTCAACACCACACGACATTTCCTCATACATGTTACCCTCGGTGACTGAGACATGTTGAGCTTCTAAGATGCGGTTTTGAATGTCGGTTTGAATACGGACACATTGAAGCATGACATGGTCCTTTCAACTCAAGGCGTCGGCTACAACATTCGCTTTGCCGAGATGGTAACGAATCTCGCAGTCATATTCGTTAAGGAGTTCAACCCAACGTCGTTGTCTCATATTGAGTTCTTTTTGGTTGAAGATGTGTTGGAGACTTTTGTGGTCGGTGAACACCACACATTTTGTGCCATAGAGGTAATGTCTCCAAAACTTCAACGCGAAAACGACCGCACACAACTCGAGATCGTGCGTCGTATAATCCTTCTCATGAATCTTAAGTTGCCTTGATGCATAAGCGATTACTTTGCCTCGTTGCATGAGGACACAACCGAGACCTTGGTTAGAAGCATCACAGTAGACAACTAGATCATCATTCCCACCAGGGAGAGTCAAAATGGGAGCATTGCACAACTTTTGCTTAAGGGTTTGGAAAGCTTCTTCTTGTTTTGGTCCCCATTCATAAGTTTTACCCTTGTGGGTCAAAGCGGTGAGAGGGACAGCAATCTTTGAGAAGTTTGAGATGAAAAGACGGTAATATCCCGCAAGACCAAGAAATGAACTAACTTCAGTGGGAGTCTTCGGGGCATTCCAATTCTTAACCGTTTTGATCTTAGCAGGGTCAACATGAATACCTTTTTCGTTGACGATGTGACCAAGAAAGTGGACTTCCTTTAGCCAAAATTCACATTTGGAGAATTTGGCATATAGTTGTTCTTTCTTCAAGAGATCCAAAACCAATCTAAGGTTTTGCTCATGATCGGCTTTAGTCTTGGAATAGATTAAGATGTCATCGATGAAAACGATCACGAACTTATCAAGGTACGGTTTACACACACGATTCATGAGGTCCATGAAAACTGCGGGTGCATTGGTTAGTTCAAAAGGCATAACCATGAACTCGTAATGACCATATGTAACATTTCTGATTTTAGTATTCGTATTTCAATTCAATATCACGCATTTCAAACTCAATACTCGTGCACTGTTTTGTGTTATTTTCTCGACATAAATTATATGCAATGATTCAATACAAACTCGCAAGTTTTACTCGATTATATGCATTTAAACACTATACAAGTAGCTATCTTATTCAAACTTGTCAAACCTGAAAGGTTAAGGTCTAGAGTTGAAAAATAACAAGAAACCCTAGCTAAGCACGGTCGCGCTTGTCCCGGCACGGTCGCGCCGAAGTGCTCTGGCACGGTCGCGCGACTAGCCTTGGAACGATCGCGCCCGGTGCCTTGGCACGGTCGCGCCTCTTTTGGGCACGGTCGCGCCTGCGTAACTGTCAAAAAGTAAATACACTTTTAATCACCGATCGTCGATAATCCGTAACCGTTCCTTTGTTTCATTCCGATTGTGAGAGTAATACCATTTTCAAATTACTCAAACGCCTCAGTTACATTCCATCAAACTCGAAGAAAAAAATCTCTCAAGCATTCCAAAAAGCTAGAATCCGCTTTTCGATCCGAATCCCCTCAATCCAGCAGCAGAGTCACACTACTCGATCCTCCCAGGAGCTACTGATCCTTTGTAGTCGCCGGAATCATATCAGAAGACGCCGGAAGCCTTTCTCACCGACGTCGGAATTCCGTTCTACCGTGCTCCATCAATTCGATACGCTTCAGGGTAACTATAATCGTTTCCTCAGTCGATTCAGTCTCTTTATCAAAAGCCCCTTATCAATTTGGGCTTACAATTTGTAAATCATCCCGAATCAGAACTCGTATTTTATTCAAAAATGGTTTAATCGAATCCCTACTTAAACACGATGTACATGCAATTAAGTTATATGAAAAGACTCGTAATAACCCATTAATCAAAAGCCCTAACAATTCCAGCGTTTAAAATACAAGATTTTGTCAATTCGTGTCTGATTTGGAAGAGACACGGTCGCGCTAATCATCTAGCGCGGTCGTGCCTCATGTAGCGCGGTCGTGTCGAATAACGACGCGGTCGTGTCCTCCTGTCCAGACCAAGTCACGCCCTTTGGGCTAGCCTCTGTTGTGTCTAAAATCATAGACATGACCGTGCCGAGCCAAGGCACGGTCGTGCCTATTGACTGGTCTAGTCTGTGCCCTCTGTCGATCAACCCGGTCGTGCCCCGACTAGCGCGGTCGCGCCCCTGGTTTGAGCACGATCGTGCCCTTCCGAGGCACGGTCGTGTGTGACTCAGAAATTGTATCAGAATTATAATTTTATATTTTTCGATCAATAAATGTTTCGATATTATAAAAATATGTTTTCTGTATTTAAAAATGGATTAAAAGTTTAATCTTGGCATAAATATAAGTTACTTAGAAGTTTATGAAAATTAAATTTATATTTATTATCTTACACTTAAATGATATTTTAAATAATTAAGTTACAAAATTTATAAATAAATAAGATAATGATTATTTATTTAATTTACACTTTAAATCAAAATCATTTATTTATTTATACTTAATTACAATTAATATTTACATTATCTCATAAACTATAATTATATATTTATTATCCAATTCAAACCTAATCAAATTGTTTCAAAAATATTTTATTTCAAACTCTATATATTTTATTCAATACTTTTAAATACAAATCATTAGTTTTATACACAAATTCAACTTTCAATTTAGACTTAAACTTTACGCATCTATTTGATTCAATACACATTACTCTTTAGGTTAAATTGTGCATTTCGAGGATCATATTTGCTATCTATAATCTTTGTTAGATACACTTCCATACCAAGTGAGTATTCACAACCCCTTTTACTCTTTTACACTTTTGGGGTGGAACATGAACTCTATACTCATTACACATTACACATTTACATTTACACAAACAACACAAGTGCAAAAATCCTATTTACATACATGTGTGCAAAATTTGAGCTTTGTGCCCGAGTACTAGGTGTGCTAACCTTTGTATGCTCTTATGTGCAATCATTAACTATACAAGCCAACGATTTTCAATGATAGATCTATTGAGTCTGACAAACCCACCCATGGTACGCGATGATTGAAACCGACAACACAATTTTTGCATGCTAGTTACAAGGTTTGATTGTACATTTGGTTACACAATAGCTGCTCCCCATAAATGCCTTATTTTATCATGTTTTGTAAAGGATTTATTTTCAACTATATGTTATCTACATACAACTGTGTTATACTCACCAACTTTTTAGTTGACCTTATTTTATTCATGTTTCAGGTGTTTTCATATGAGCTAGATCAAGACATGCTACACATAGGCTTTGGACCTAGTTAATATTAAACCAAAGACAAATTGTATTTCATTATGTACTTTGAACTTGTTCATGTTTGTTTGAATGGAAATGGATTTAACATATTACAATTTAGTCAACCTTGAGCTCATGAACAGTCTTACATGTCCCGCCCCGATGATTCCGCCATCGATCGGGGTGTGACAGATTGGTATCAGAGCCTTGGTTATAGGGAACTAGGTTATTAGACACTCTTGACCTACACTATAACTTTAGGACACCCATACAATGCCATACTACTACATGTTACATTATCAATTTCTGTGTGATTATTTTTACATGCTATCTTAAGTACTTACACTACATGATACAATACATAATGATTTATGTGTCACACTACTTGATAACTCTTATGCTTACACCCATTACTACCTACATGCTATATGATTATCCTCCTATGTGAATATTTTTACATTGTTATACCATATGATTACATCACATGATACAATACTCAATAGTTTATGTGTCACGTTACCTGCCCACTTTTTCTTCTATGCATAGCTACCTACTTAAATCATTTAAAACACTATCCTAAGTTTAACACACACACATACACACCAAATCATTCTTACACATTTGGACTTCCATACATGATACCATCACCCTTTTATGAGCAAAGACTTAAACAATTGGGCCTAATACCCACCAATAATAAACCAAGAAGTCCATCTATCCTCCAAGAAGAAGAAGCCCGCTGAAAAGCATAAGCCTTACTCTTGGGCCTCAAAGCCCAGTCCACAATAATTCCCATCATAACCATGAGCCCAACAATACTATTATTAATACATGATGGCTGGAAGAGTATGTAAGCCCATGAGGAATTCTGGCTAAGGAAAGATAGGGTACTTAAGTGTGTCTTAGTGACCCACCCCTCTTTCCTGGGAATTCTCCTCAGGGATGCATTGCTTATAGGTCAAGTGTATTTCTAAAATACTATCGTGAAGGTTCGGCGTTATGACTAGTCAAACTCTAAAACCCATAAGAACTTCTATATTTGATACTTCATATTTCATTATCACTTACAACCTTTTTTTTCATTGTTTTTCTGCTAGACATGGACTCCTACCCTCCTCCCTCCCCGGTTTACCTTCCTGGATCAGAATCTGATTGGGAAGAAGACACTGAGACACCCGTGTATCGGTCACCAACACCCCCAACTGCTAGGACAAGGTTTGATGTAAGGGCGGACTGGATTAGGAACACCGACCCGAGACTTCAAACACCTGGATCTCCCGTACCCGTAAACCCGTATCATACACCTCACCTCCACCATCAATTTCCACCCCCACTAAGAGACCCATACCTAATGCCTGACCCGCACCTTCCTAACCCTTGGGTAAGGCATACCATGACACCCCCTGGTGTAATGGGAATTACATCCAATGACTTCCATCAATATGTAAGGAATTCAAAATTTGAGAGGCAAAGGATAGAGCAGGGAGTGATACACGACTTACAAAGACAAAGAATGGATAGCCTAGCAAACCAATTAGGATATCAAAAGGAGTTAATCTCCATCCTCGAAAAAGAAATACAACCACATCGCACGGAGACCGCCAGGACTGAAGCCAGATCTGCTACTCGAGTGACTATAGCGGTGCTCATCTTGGCGATTATCTTCTTCCTAGTGGAAAGCTACCAGAGACGTTAGAAGGAGCTTCTACTGATTTCCTTTAAATTTTCGATTTGAAAACCATTTCCTCTATGTTTTGAATAATGTTTAACATTTCAGTATTTAATCAATCCCATATATTTCAACTCTACAGTTATTGTTCATTGATTTAATCCGTGGAGCGTAAATTACACCTGTTATATTCCCATCAAATTTTCCCAAATGTCCCTTCTTTCATTCAACATGGTTTAGTACATTACCGACAATCTTTTTCATTAAATAAATCATCCTATTTTGTGATTTAAACAAAACCTCATTATCTTGTTTAATCAAAATGTTTATCAAATTTTTAGATAATATCAAAAACATAAATTTTTCATAAAACTTTTTCACCTGATAAGGAAAGTTAATACAACCAATTTTATAAAAATATTATTTCAAATTGATAAATAACTATGATTTTTCTTCATTAAAGTAAATATTTCTAAACTTTGGCTAAATCTTGTTTAGCCAATGGTTCCACTTAAAAATATTCTTTTATTAATAGTTGAAAGTTTAAATAAAAAAAAAATATACTTTTCCCATAAATTGCATATTCATTTAAAATATGCGGTTCAATGATTTCACTACCTTATATATCTACAATCAAGAACGAATTTCCTACTTTCTATGTTCAAACAAAGACCTGTATTTGTAAACACAAATTCTCGAATATTTCCAAAACCTCCTCGTTACCTTTCACTTGACGCTTCAGAAAACGACCCTTACCGTGTAAACGTTAACCCTTCCCACCAACCTCAATGAGATTTGAGGACTTGAACCTAACTACCACATTAAGAAAGAGCGCCAAACGACACGTTTGTCCGCAGCACTCGAACCCATGCAAAACCCGTTAGTACACATCGCACACGAAGTTCAATACTCACGTTCACAATATATTCAATGCAATCTTATGGTACATAAAACTCAATATTTCTCAACATATCCAATGCTACACAAATTACATAATAATGAAACTAGTTTGCCTACAAATCACAATTTTCTCGATTAATCACGTAACGCACGAAACATGTTTAATTACAATACACATGCTACTGGTTTGAGCACATGATACACGAAACTAAATTGTTTGCAATATACGTGATACGTAAGAATTACGTCATTGATACATAACTCTAGATTGACCACACTATACATGAAACTCATTTTGTTACAAAGCACTTTATACTAAACGGTGTACATTATACAAAATACATGATGCTAAGTTGCTAACACTATACATGAGATCCATTTCCTACAATACACATAATAATATGTTGTTTACATTACACATTAGAGCTTATTGATTTACAAAATACAAGACGCTAAATTATTTAGGCGATATATGAGACCTGTTTGATTACAAACTGCGTGACACTAGATCATACATGAGACTTGTGTGCTTACTATATACTCGAAACAAATTTGCTTACAATTATTGCAAGGGATTGATTTCATTATACACAAGACATGGTCATGCACTTTGTACACCAAAGTGAAGACCATAATACATTGAAACGACTCGGGGTTTGACGTATTCTTGTTCAAACACGAGCAAACTAAGAAACTATTAGTGTTACAACTTTACTACTCTTTAGTTGCGAACCGACCTGATTAGAGACTTAGTTACTTGCTAGCGACTTTTTATGTGTAAACAATAGACGTGATCATAGTGAAATTGTGCCCCCTTACCCACACACAACGAAAACGATCTATACGGACCATACGATGATTTGAATAATTACGGGTGCACACGGAATTAAAAAAAATCAGCGCATGGAAGCTATAGAGAAATTTTGTCGTGTGTTGTGACCTAAAACTTATCATGATGTGTAACAACGAAACTGATGTGACATGACAAGGGCATGGTGGATACGCCGAGGGTACTTCCTGTATATAAGTGTCCTATCATATTACCGAAAGTAGCGTTGTTCGTGTCACGCGAAGTTTTGACCTACACCAATGTTTATGAAATCTTTTACCCACTAACAATTTTGAACACATTAGACTACATCTTACACAAAATCTAAATTTCAAGATCCCTCCAAATCCATTTCAAGTAATAGATCTTACATTTAGAATTCAAATTGCTATTCGACAACCTTCTCCTTAAGTCCATTTCAAAAACTAAATTCATTGTCATTATTCATATTCAACCACGATGATCAGGCTTAAGTCATATCCAACAATCAAAATTCACCAAAAATCAAAAACTCCCTCCTCCTTCTCGGATTTGCAGCCTCCATTAGTTAAATTTCGGGATGAAATTCCCTTAACATGGGGAGACTGTAACATTTCTGATTTTAGTATTCGTATTTCAATTCAATATAACGCATTTCAAACTCAATACTCGTGCACTGTTTTGTGTTATTTTCTCGACATAAATTATATGCAATGATTCAATACAAATTCGCAAGTTTTACTCGATTATATGCATTTAAACACTATACAAGTAGCTATCTTATTCAAACTTGTCAAACCTGAAAGGTTAAGGTCTAGAGTTGAAAAGTAACAAGAAACCCTAGCTAAGCACGGTCGCGCTTGTCCCGGCACGGTCGCGCCAAAGTGCTCTGGCACGGTCGCGCGACTAGCCTTAGAACGATCGCGCCCGGTGCCTTGGCACGGTCGCGCCTCTTTTGGGCACGGTCGCGCCTGCGTAACTGTCAAAAAGTAAATACACTTTTAATCACCGATCGTCGATAATCCGTAACCGTTCCTTCGTTTCATTCCGATTGTGAGAGTAATACCATTTTCAAATTACTCAAACGCCTAAGTTACATTCCATCAAACTCGAAGAAAAAACTCTCTCAAGCATTCCAAAAAGCTAGAATCCGCTTTTCGATCCGAATCCCCTCAATCCAGCAGCAGAGTCACACTACTCGATCCTCCCAGGAGCTACTGATCCTTTGTAGTCGCCGGAATCATATCAGAAGACGCCGGAAGCCTTTCTCACCAACGTCGGAATTCCGTTCTACCGTGCTCCATCAATTCGATACGCTTCAGGGTAACTATAATCGTTTCCTCAGTCGATTCAGTCTCTTTATCAAAAGCCCCTTATCAATTTGGGCTTACAATTTGTAAATCATCCCGAATCAGAACTCGTATTTTATTCAAAAATGGTTTAATCGAATCCCTACTTAAACACGATGTACATGCAATTAAGTTATATGAAAAGACTCGTAATAACCCATTAATCAAAAGCCCTAACAATTCCAGCGTTTAAAATACAAGATTTTGTCAATTCGTGTCTGATTTGGAAGAGACACGGTCGCGCTAATCATCTAGCGCGGTCGTGCCTCATGTAGCGCGGTCGTGTCCTCCTGTCCAGACCAAGTCACGCCCTTTGGGCTAGCCTCTGTTGTGTCTAAAATCATAGACACGACCGTGCCGAGCCAAGGCACGGTCGTGCCTGTTGACTGGTCTAGTTTGTGCCCTCTGTCGATCAACCCGGTCATGCCCCGACTAGCGCGGTCGCGCCCCTGGCTTGAGCACGATCGTTCCCTTCCGAGGCACGGTCGTGTGTGACTCAGAAATTGTATCAGAATTATAATTTTATATTTTTCGATCAATAAATATTTCGATTTTATAAAAATATGTTTTCTGTATTTAAAAATGGATTAAAAGTTTAATCTTGGCATAAATATAAGTTATTTAGAAGTTTATGAAAATTAAATTTATATTTATTATCTTACACTTAAATGATATTTTAAATAATTAAGTTACAAAATTTATAAATAAATAAGATAATGATTATTTATTTAATTTACACTTTAAATCAAAATCATTTATTTATTTATACTTAATTACAATTAATATTTACATTATCTCATAAACTATAATTATATATTTATTATCCAATTCAAACCTAATCAAATTGTTTCAAAAATATTTTATTTCAAACTCTATATATTTTATTCAATACTTTTAAATACAAATCATTAGTTTTATACACAAATTCAACTTTCAATTTAGACTTAAACTTTATGCATCTATTTGATTCAATACACATTACTCTTTAGGTTAAATGGTGCATTTCGACGATCATATTTGCTATCTATAATCTTTGTTAGCTACACTTCCATACCAAGTGAGTATTCACAACCCCTTTTACTCTTTTACACTTTTGGGGTGGAACATGAACTCTATACTCATTACACATTACACATTTACATTTACACAAACAACACAAGTGCAAAAATCCTATTTACATACATGTGTGCAAAATTTGAGCTTTGTGCCCGAGTGCTAGGTGTGCTAACCTTTGTATGCTCTTATGTGCAATCATTAACTATACAAGTCGACGGTTTTCAATGATAGATCTATTGAGTCTGACAAACCCACCCATGGTACGCGGTGATTGAAACCGACAACATAATTTTTGCATGCTAGTTACAAGGTTTGATTGTACATTTGGTTACACAATAGCTGCTCCCCATAAATGCCTTATTTTATCATGTTTTGTAAAGGATTTATTTTCAACTATATGCTATCTACATACAACTGTGTTATACTCACCAACTTTTTAGTTGACCTTATTTTATTCATGTTTCAGGTGTTTTCATATGAGCTAGATCAAGACATGCTACACATAGGCTTTGGACCTAGTTAATATTAAACCAAAGACAAATTGTATTTCATTATGTACTTTGAACTTGTTCATGTTTGTTTGAATGGAAATGGATTTAACATATTACAATTTAGTCAACCTTGAGCTCATGAACAGTCTTACATGTCCCGCCCCGATGATTCCGCCATCGGTCGGGGTGTGACACCATACCTTGTTCGGAAGGCAGTCTTTGGAATATCGTCTTCTTGCACACGGAGTTGGTGATAACCAGATCGAAGATCAATCTTCGAGAAGCAAGTAAAACCTTGGAGTTGATCAAAGAGGTCATCAATTCTAGGTAAAGGATAACGGTTTTTGATAGTAAGCTTCTTGAGTTCGCGGTAGTCAATACACATGCGAAATGATCCATCCTTCTTTTTGACGAATAAGACGGGTGCACCCCATGGTGAATGACTTGGACGAATGAATCCCTTGTCGGAGAGCTCTTGAAGTTGACTTACAAGTTCTTGCATTTCAGAAGGTGCAAGACGGTATGGAGCTCTAGCCACGGGGTTAGCTCCGGGCACAAGATCAATGCGAAATTCTACTTGTCGAACGGGTGGAAGACCGGATAAATCCTCGGGGAACACTTCGGGAAAATCTCGGATAATGGGGATGTCTTGAATACTCTTCTTTTTGACATCTCTTTGAACGATATGGGCCAAAAAGGCCACGTACTTCTTTCGTAAGTACTTTTGAGCAGTAGTGCATGACATTAATTTAAGCCCTTTACAAGGCTTTTCACCAAAGACTCTTAGTGTTTCTCCCGATGGCAGAGGTATTCGAATACACTTCTCGAAACAGATGACTTCGGCATGATGATTTGATAGCCAATCCATGCCTATGATGATATCAAAACTTCCTAATGGCATTGGTACAAGATTGATTGGGAATGTATGTTCATTAAGTTCTAGAGAACAGTCATAGATAATTGACTCGATTGTAAGTGAATCACCATTTGCTATTTCGATAGTGAAGATTTTCTCTAATTGAGATCGTGTCTTGGCAAGTAAAGGTTCAAAGTTAAGTGACACAAAACTCTTATCGGCACCGGTATCAAATAAAATGGAGGCATATTGACTATTTACAAGGAACGTACCATTGACCACGTCATTGTTGGCTTGAGCTTCGTTGGCGTTTATGTTGAAAGCACGCCCACGAGCTCCACCTTGTCTAGCATTGGCAAATCTTGGGCATTGATCACGAAAATGGTTCGGGTTGCCACATTCATAACATGCACGCCCATTTGCAATAGCGGGAGTACCTTGATTAGTCACTTGGGTGTTGGTTTGGTTTGGTGGGTTGACTTGGCCCGCAAGAGCTTTGGCCCTACAAACATTGTCCGTATGGCCATATCTCCCACAATGAGTACAAAGGCGACATGGGATACTTTGGGGATGATGATAGTTGCAGGTGGTACAAAGTGGATAGATTCCAACATATGGCTTTTTGGCCGGTGCTTGAACCATAGGTGCAGCTTGGTTAACAGGAATAGCAGAAGTGACCATAGCATAGTTTCTAGTCTTTCTTTTCTTATTATGTCGGGGGGTTCAGTTGTGGCTTCCTTGTTATTGGTGGAAGAAGTTGCAATGTCAGAAACTTTCTTTGTGCCCTTTTTAGTAAGAGTCCCCGCATTCACATGATTGTCGGTTAAGGTAGCGGACATACGGATAGCATCCTCAAGTGTTGTGGGATTCCTTCCTAGGACAGTATCTTGAATTTTCCTAGGTAGTCCCCCAATATACTTTTCAATGCAGCGGGACAAAGATGTGATCATGTGGGGCACGAGGAGACTCAACTCATGGAACCGAGTTGTATAAGCCAAATTTTCTCCACTATCTTGGGCAAGATCTCAAAACTCAGCTTCAAGTTTCTTCACTTCATTTCGAGGACAGAATTCCTCGGTCATTAGCCTTTTAACCTCATCCCAAGGTAAGGCCATTGCTACATCCACACCTCTATTTCTTTTCTCCCCATTCCACCACGTTAGTGTCAGTTTTTGTAGGACACTTGTGGCATGACGAACACGAAGGTTGTCGGGGCAGTTACTATTGAGAAAGGTATTATCAATGCTTTCGAACCATTGAAGGAGTCCAGTAGCTCCTTCGATACCATAGAACTTGGGGGGGTTACACGAGTTGAAATGCTTGAAAGTGCATTGAGATGGGTTGTTACCACCATTTCCACCATTACCACCATTACCACTATTACTACCATTACCACCATTGTTACCATTGGTGGCACCATTAGCTTGAGTAAGTTGTGTCACGAGTTGCGCAAGAATAGCAGCAATGTCGGTATTGGTGTTGGCCACGGGAGCATGACGTGGAGGCATTCTACAGATTTTCACAAGACAAGAAAATATGTAAGAACTTATGAGAATTGTTTGGATTAAAAAGGACAAGATAATGAAATAAAATAGTTAATCATGGTTTGGATTGTACTCAAATAGTGATATAATCACTTGAATACTATGACACATTAAGGTTAATTATATTCATATAATTTTCAAGGAGACATGCTTTAGCCTATAAGTAAACACTTATCCCGGGAATTCCTAGGAAAGCATACGGGTCCCTCGGTTGATTGGGATTTATGCGAAATGCTTTCCTAGACAGAAAACCCAGAATACAGGTGTCACCCTTCCAGATTGCACGTGTCCTCAAATAACTAACAAAGTTTAAAAGCCTTAATGAGGAAGTAAAGAAATTGTATAAATTTAGATCCATGGAGTTTCCACATGCTTAGATAGTGATGATAGAGAAATAGGTAAAAAGGTTATGAGGCTTTAGGGTATAGGTAGGGATATTGCTTATTTAATTATTATTTTAAGTATATTTTAATAAGTCATGAATTTTTAATAAGTAAGGCATCAAAAATAAAATAACAAATAATCATAAAGAACATGTAACACATAGCATGTAACACATAACATGTAGCACATAATCATATAAACATGAAGCATGGCATAAGTGGGTGCCCTAAAGTTATAGTCTAGGTCAAAGGTGTCTAATAACCTAGTTCCCTATAACCAAGGCTCTGATACCAATCTGTCACACCCCGACCGATGGCGGAATCATCGGGGCGGGACATGTAGACTGTTCATAAGCACAAGGTTGACTAAATTGAAATATAATAATTGTCAAATTTCATTTCAAACATTCAAACAAAACCACTTCCAAGAAAAGAAACATAATTGAAATACATAAGTTCTTTATTTATTTTAACTAAGTCCAAGCCTATATGTAGCACATCTTGATCAATCTCACATATTAGGACCTGAAACATGAATAAAATAAAGTCAACTAAAAAGTTGGTGAGTATAACACATGTTTGTATATAGATAGCATATAGTTTGAAAAACAAATCCTTACATAACATGATAAATAAGGCATTTATGGGGAGCAGCTATTGTGTAACTAAGTACAATCAAACCTTTGTAACTAGCATGCAAAATTGTGTTGTCGGTATCAATCACCCCAATCTGGGTGGGTTTGTCAGACTCAATAGATCTATCATTGAAAACCGTCGGCTTGAATAGTTAATGATTGCACATAAGTGTTCATAAAGTTAGCACACATAGCACTCGGGCATAAAGCTCAAATTGTACACAGGAATGTAAATAGGGTTTGTATTTGTGTTGTTTGTGTAAATGTAAACATGTAATTTGATAGAGTTCATGTTTCACCCTAAAAGTGTAAAAGAGTAAAAGGGGCAATGAAATACTTACCTGGTTTGAAGGCGTAGCTAACAAAGATACTAGATAGAATAAAGGTCCTTGAATGCACAAGTTAACCTAGTGTGTAATGCGTATTGTATCAATATTGTGCACAAAAGTTTAAGTTTAAAGTTGAATTTGTGTATAAGGCCATTGATTTGTACTTAAAAGTATTGCATAAAATATAGGGTTTTGAAATAAACATTTTTGAAGTATTTTGTTTAAGGTTTGAGTTTGAATAATCAATTAAGTAAATTAAATAATTATCGTTTGTGAAAATATTGTAAGTGTTAAATGTAATTAAGTGTAAATAAATAAATGTCTTTCTTTAAATAAAAAGTAAATAAATGATCGTTATTTTATTTATTTATTTATAAAATATAACTTAATCATTTAAATACTTTTTAAATGAAAGGTTTAGCAATAATTTAAAATTTAATTTTTATAAACTTTAAATAAATAATTTTCTATTTATTCCAAGATTAAATATTTGATCTTTCTAAATAGAATTAAATACATTTTTATAAAAATCAACTATTTTTATTTTGAAATTTAATTAGAAATATTTATTGTTTGAAAAATATATAAAAATTATAATTCTGCCAAAAATTTAACTCATACACGACCGTGCCTGGGAAAGGCACGATCGTGCTCGAACCACGGGCGCGGCGTGCTAGTCAGGACGCGACCGGGTTGATCAAACAGAGACATAACTAAACAAATCACTAGGCACGACTGTGCCTTGGCTCGGCACGATCGTGTCTATGATTCTGAGACACGACTGAGATTAGCCAAAGGGCATGACTGGGTCTGAACAGGAGGACATGACCGCGCTGGTAACCAGCACGACCGCGTCTCATGAGGCACGACCGCGCTATATGATTAGCGCGACCGTGTCTATTCTAAAACAGATTCAATTTGACTAATTCTTATATTGTAAATGTTGGAATTCATGGGGCTTTCACCTATTAGATCATCACGAGTCTTCTTGTATAGATTAATTGTATTTAAAACGTGGTTATGGTTTAATTCGATTAAATCATTTTTGAATGAAATATAGATTTGGGTTCGAGATGATTTCCATAATGAAAGCCCAAATTAATGTGGGGCTTTTGATCTATGAATTGAAACGAGTTAGAAAAAGGTTTCAATTACCCGTAAGAGCAGCAAATTGATAGAGAACGGTAGGAAAGAGTTCCGGCATCGACGAGGATGGTTTCCGGTGCTCCTTGCTGCGATTCCGGCTGTCTCAAAGCTTTCGGGAGTTTTCGAGAAAGTCGATGGAGCGTTTGGTTGGGGGAATTTCACTCCAGGATAGAATAATCGATGTTCAAGGGAGATGATTTTTGATTTCTTGGGACGAATCGGGTTTTCTGATGTTAATGGTTGAAATTGATAATATTATTTTCTTTGTTAATGAAAATGAAACGTATATCGGTTACGAAACTCAA
Source organism: Smallanthus sonchifolius (assembly GCA_023525975.1). NCBI lineage: Eukaryota > Viridiplantae > Streptophyta > Magnoliopsida > Asterales > Asteraceae > Smallanthus > Smallanthus sonchifolius. Next base: position 29,338,027 of record CM042043.1, read on the forward strand.
CGATCTCGCATTTAAAACTGGTTTTACGTTTCAACTGGTATGAGACGCGACCGTGCCCAAACGAGGCGCGACCGTGCCAAGGCACCGGGCGCGATCGTTCCAAAGCAAGTCGCGCGACCGTGCCAAAGCACTTGGCGCGACCGTGCCAAAACGAGGTGCGACCGTGCCTATTAGGGTTTCTTGATATTTTTCAACATCAGACCTTGTAACTTTAGTCTTTTGCCATATTTGTATAATTAGATACTTATGTATTGTTTTAATAGGATATAACCGAGTAAAATTTGCGGATTTTGCATTGAAATATAGTATTAAATTGATGGTACGAAAAGAAACAAAACAGTGCACTAGAATTGAGTTTGAAATGTATTACATTGAATTGAAAATACGGATACTAAAAATCAGAAATGTTACATTGATGCTCAGGGGGAGAATATGTCACACACCATGTTTTTTTTGGAAAGTTTTAGAAAGTCCAAAAGATAACCTGAAACTTAGGATGACAATGGTGAGCATAAAGTCGTTGATGCAACCATTTGACTAGTTGAGGGGGAGTGTACAGGACAGGGGGAGTACAGAACTGTGTTGGTGACAAAGGCAAAAGCATGGAAGGTTTGAGTTTTTACATGATTGAATTGCTTAATCCCAAGTAACCAAGTAAAATGTTTTTCATAAAATGTTTTCATGGAAGGTTTATTTTCGTTTGTTTTACTTTCTTTGAAAAAGATTTTGAAAAAGCCAAACAAAGTGAAAAAGTTAAAATCGACATTACTTGAAGTTATAAGGAGAAATGATAGTACATCAGTAGGTGTTCAGTCACACATGACCTTAGTTGACCTTTATGATTGCTTATCTGTGATAAATTTTTTTCTCAGAACTTCTTAGACTGCACAGTTTGGGAAATGATAGCTTCATAACTGCTTATGCTTAAAAAAATTGATGCTTGATGCTTATATTTTTAATTTGGATACTAGCATGTAATCTGAATTGTCAATAGGTTATAAGTATCTTTGGTCTATTAGTAGTGTGACAACATAATGATCTTTGTGACAACTGTGATTTGAACCCATGGTATGCCGGGTGTATGTGTAAAAGATCATTATCAGATAAAGAATATAAGATCTAAAGTACTTTATGAGACTAGTATCGGTTATGTCGTTAAACACATTTTTTAGTTCACTTCACTGCCCATGTCCCGGAAAACATGCAATGTGATGTTGAACTAAGATATGTTTCTGACAACATCTGTTGGAACATATATTAGTCATTGGATCAATATCTTGATTCCATTGAATACATTCAGATAACAGTTGGATCCTATTACCCTGTATTATTGAATCAATCGATTCCTTAATCAATCTTTGCTGAAGAGTTCTTCTGTTACAATCAATCTTGATATTACATCCAAAACCAAGACATTTGAATCATTTGATTCCGAATCATTCTGATTCTTTGCTTGATATTTTCCTATGTTTAACGGTATAATTTCATCCTGAAGATTGAAAATTATCTTGCAATGATCTTATATGTATTGAAGATAATGCACATTTATTTTTCTGTTGGCATATTTGTGGGGTACACGTTGTATTACAAAATAAATGGTACCTTAATTCACAAGAACATGGAAAAAGATACTGATGGTTTCAATTTTTATAATATTGACAACTTAGATTGACATGTTATGTGTTGCAAATTCGTATGTAATTTATATTATAAGCATGTTATGATCTGATCCCGTCTTCTTTGAAGTTCTTCGCGTATCATTACATGTTTTGGTTGAAGCTTAAAAGATTTGATCTTATCCGATTCAAAAGATGTTACTTCATATGATTGATTGAATATTTCTGATCTTGAAAAGAAAGAAAAGAAATAAAAGAATGAATGAATCTAGATAGGATACCCATAGAATGTTTATGGATGTTTATCCAAAATGTGTGATTGATACACATTTATACTGATCTAATCTTCTTACTCGTGATGTTCGACCAAAAAGATGTGATTTTGTATTTTACATTTCAGTTTGTACAAAGAAAAACCAAAAAGATTTTGTGTTTCTTATGTTTGAAAAATCAAAAAGATTTTATTTTTCCAGCTTCCAAGGAAATTTTAATTGTTGGTTATACTTGGTTGTTCTCCTTTGCATAAACTGAATATTGCAGACAGAAGTTGACAAGGGGTCCTTCTCCCAAGTTTTCTTCTAGATAGAAAGAGAGAGTGTGCAGATGAACAAGACGAATACTACAATTTGTTTAATGTTGTTATTGAAGACGGATGACAATCTTCTAAAGTTGTTGTCAAGGGGGAGTCTGTTGAAACATATTCTGGTGACAACGAGCTTGAAGATATTATGTCTTAGTCTGAGTCTTTGACTTGTAAATGATAAAATTGTTTGCAACAGTTAAGGGGGAGTCTGTTAGAGCATGAATGTGTAACTGTAGCAAACAATATTTGTAAGTTCATAGAGAGGCAAACTTAACAAGTTCGCCTAAGCATCTTTAGGAGCGAACTTGTTAAGTTCGCCTACGGTGCTGTGTGGTTTTGTGTTTTCCTATAAATAGGTGTTTACAAGTCTTAGTGTTTACATTAAAAGACTTGGAGATTTTAGAGACGGATCTGTGAAAGCTTGTAAACAGTGTTTGATAAGGAAATACAAAGAGTTTATTTACACCGTTGTTGTTGATTAATTTACACGAGCACGTTGATGAAGGATTCCGCACGTTATCACGATGTCGTATCGTGGGTCTAGAGATCTGTCACATCGAGTTAGGGACTTATAGTTAGACATTCAAAATTCACCACAGAGGCAACACAGTTCGCGCTTCGAAGCAGGAACCTCATCATCTCAGCAAACTGGATTCCCATCTATGATGGATCTCTATGAATCCATCCAGACCGTTAGCACATTTGCACGTCGCTCATTTGAGATTTGCGAGTCAAATTCGGGACGCATCACTAATCTATATGATAGGGTTGATCTAATTGGGGAGGATGTTGCCTACATGAGGCAGTGAATGAACAGAAATTGGGGAGAAGAGAACCTCGATTAGGTCGAGGTGATGGGTGGAAGTCCCATCAAAGCACCATTTTTAACACAAAAGCAGCTGTGTTATTCAGATTTAAATCTTTTAATTTTATTTTTTTTGTATTGAAAAGTATCGGGCACTGGCTGATCCGTGCCCCTTTTTAAACAACTTATTTATGTTTGTTTCCAGTTTTTAAGTAATTTTTGTCCTAATAAAATTGTTTACACACATTTGATTTGTGTTTTTCAGACACTGTGAGTACCAATTGCAAGCTTCAGAGGCAATATCTTTCAGGGGAGTTCTTTTTAACCCTTACCTCTCGTATATCTTTTTACACTTCGTTTAAATCATGTACATTGAGGACAATATAAGCTTCAAGTGTAGGGAGGGGGTTTACACCATTTTTAGCACTTGAACTTTGGCTATAAAAAGCTTAAAACGAACTCCAACAATTTTCTTGGGACAAAAAAATTACTTCAACAATTTTGAAAAACTGAAAGAAGGAAAGTGTATTTTTATTAACACAAGATTAAGCAAACCAACTAGTAAAGTGACATAGATAATTCACGAGCATGGCAAGTTACATATAAATAATAGATATGCATGAACTTTACACTTTTTACCCATTCCATCCATTTCCGTGAGCATAACTTGAGCCTTTACAAATTTCGTATCATTCATGTTTATGTGTTCACCGGATCATTGAGGGTATCACGTGTTTTGTGCAAAGTTAGAATTTGTTTTGGGTATACAAGACGAAACCACCATTGGAAATTTTTGCATGAAAATGATTTAGGCAACTAGGATACCCGCCTTACCAACCATCCAACCAAACACACCTAGCTAGCCTTACCATCTATAGCCAAACATATCAACTTTCACCAAGGACTTTGTTTTGAAAAAAAAACATAAAAATAAATAAATAAATAAATGCATCCGTTTGATCTCAACCTTGTTTCATGTCTTCATTTTGCAAAGCCGGAATTACCCCCGAAAATTAGGTAACACCTTTTTGTTCTAATGTTTGAAGCAAGGAAAAGTTGAAGAAAAATGGAACAAAATCCACCATTTTGTGGAACATCAAAATGCGCCATGAAAAGAAGGGCGAAAACATATGAAAGATGTTACAAGTGTGAAAATTGGTCTCATGAAGGAAAATATAGTAAAAACCAAACGACCTCTCATTTTGAATATACCGAGTTGATCAAGTTGGGTGCTATTATGCTCAAAGCCGAGGGAACCCTTAGGAACGATAGCTATGTATATCTCAAGGTCAAAGAGGAAGTTAGTTTTCTAAAGATGAGATTTGGTCTTGACAATCTGACCATAAATGAGTCCTCGAGTTAGCATTACCCCTATTAACCCGAGTATTGTAGAGGGATTTGTTTTAGTTTCTACCTTAGTTTCCTTTTTAATCAAATAAACCAAAGCAAGTCCCAAATTCCCTAGCCAACCCACAACCCATAAGTCCTTTTGATTCATGCAAGGTTTCTAATTTAATTGGTAAAGTTTTGATCCCATAACAAGCATATGACCTAGCACATCTCATGTTGATGATTGAGAGTTCTGAAAACATACACCATTACACGTATGACCATTAACCGAGTATATGAGAACATTGTGAGCAAGTATTAAAGTTGTGCTTGTCTATAACTTCATAAAACGAACCATTGTCTCATGGGAATAACTTCATAAGATCATTTTTTCTTGTTTGGCACTTGTTTTCTTGTGTTCCTTCTTCAAAGAAGGAAAAATCACTTCTTCACTTAAGGTTTGTTCAAAGTAGAATGTTTTATTTTGCTAATGGAGTGAATTATTTTAAGCATTGCTTGAGAACAAGCAAAGTTCAAGTGTGGGGAGGTTTGATGTGCTCTAAATTATACATATATTTCACATTATTTTCATCCAATTTGTTGGCAATTTCTTTGTACATTGTGTTAATTTGTCGCTCATTTAGCTTATATTTAAGTTTCAGGGAAATTCAAGCTCAAAAAGAAGAAACAACTGAAAAGACGGCAAAAATTCAAGAAATTGGCCAAGTGTAGGTCCTCATGGCGCGTCTACGGATCGATCTCGTGATAAGACGTGACGTTTACTCGAAGTGCGGAATCCAACGAGTTAAAGTTTATACGCATAAAAGACAAAGCAAACAATCAAGTAAATAAACTTCTCAATTCGTATTTTAATCACAATGATGTTTACAGACTCAATCTGATCTCTCTGGTAACTTTCCGTCTATCTGTGTCTGACTCTGTAAAACATACATATATATAACCAACTGACCTGATATAAGCGAACTTATTAAGTTCGCCTCTAATAGCTTAAGCGAACTTAACAAGTTCGCCTCTAGGCTCACTTGTAAACCACTTGGTAACTTTAGACATTTACATAACAAAAACATAAAGACATAAAATCTAACTATTACAAGCTTTTGTCATTACAATCTATGTCCTAACAGACTCCCCCTTGACAATAGCTTGATCTTCTGTCTTCAGTCTTTATCTTGAACTCTTCCAGTTATCCGGTAGTCTGTTGCCAGCATGCACTCCATATCTTCTGCATATCTCCAAAACTCTTTTGTACTGTAGACCTTGTTCTCTCCATTCATCAGTGTATATGATCTCATTCTTTCTCAATGTCCTCTGATCTTTCTTTGAAAAATTAATAAGATTTATTGCGTCATAGAAACACACAATGACCTTATTATCTATATCTTCAATCCTTGCTTCACCAGTATTAACATCAACATACCACCATTTCATATTCCCAAGAAAGTCTTGAGGAATATTCTTTAATGGTATCTTGTGAATAGCACGCACTGGTTTATACTTGTATCTCCAGGTTACTTTCCCAATCTTTGGATCTGTGTTCTTCACTCTCTTTCCCTTTTGTGGTTTCAGCCGATCATACTTTCCTGAACTTCCTTCTTTCTTGAAAAAGTTTGCTATCACATCAGCCAAACCATTCTTCGATCTATTAATGAGTGGCTTTGAAGCTAGACCATTTATTTCACACCTCGGCAAGGTATTGAAATATTTGATCCTCGGCTTTAAGTATTGAACACCGTCAGATCGTTTGATTGCAAATAATTTTGATTCATCATCATAGAACCAACTTATGATCGTTCCTACACACTGCTCTTTATTCACATATTTCTCTTTCTGAGCAGGTTGTGTTGGAGACTTGGGTAGCACCTTCATCCAACTGTTTACAACTTCTCTCCACTGTTCTCGTGTCATCCCTGTATCTGTATACATCACAGGTTCTTCATTATCCTTCGGAGACTCAGTGTGAGTAGTTTCAGTTTCAGCCTCTTTATTGGATTGAATAGTCTCATCATCAGTATCTATCTTTGAATCAGAGTGTCTTCAGGCAGTGTGATGTCTTCAACAGAGTCCATAGAATCTGTTACTCCATCATAAGTAAATTCAGGAATAACATCATCCTGGATGAAGTTATAAGGCACTTTAAGACCATCACAGCCTTCATAAGTAACACTATCTTTTTTTTTCTCTATTTCAATCTCTACTATTTCTCCTTCTTCTATCTCAGTATCTGACATATCATCTTCCATGTCATTGAATAAATCGTCAATGTCATCAAGACATTCAATCTTTTCAGCTTCCTCTTCTTCTGAATCTTGAAAGAATTCTAATAACAGAATTTCTTCGTCATTAGTACCAGTAGTGTCTTTCTCTTTGTTTCCTTCAAGTGATTGTGATGTTGACTCCCCCTGAACCTTTGATATAGGATTAGCGTCAGTGTATTGACGATCACCCTCAATATTTCTAGCAGGATCATTGTCTTCATCATCACGTCTTTGAATTGACTTTGTGTGACAAGTATCAGGTATCCTCAACTCCCCATGAGCGTCAAGACGTTGAACGAGTTTGGAAACTAATGCTTGCATATCAACAATTTGTTGAGCTTGAGTCTGAATCACCAGCTGCCGTTGTGAATCAGTAGACACAAGAGTGTTTACCTGTGTTTGTAGAGAAAGCACTTGAGATTCAAGGAAAGTAATCCTGTCAAAATCAGAAGGCTTTGACGGACCAGCTGTGGTTTGTGGAACTGAAGGACATGAAGTAGTAGGAATGACTTGAGGAACAGGAGTTTAAACTGGAGATGGATCCTTAGATCTTGGAGGAGTAATTATCAATGACGCAACAAAATTAGCATCCTCGACTCCTTGAGAAGATTTTGCAGTAGCAATCGACGCAGACATTAACTTTTGACGTGTAGGATCTGGATTAAAGTCACTATCAGTGTCAGTACTCTCATCGACCAAAGATCTTTTGACAAGTACTGATCCGGAAGGAGGATCCCGAACAGACTTTCTTCTTGGTCATCTGGCTTGAGATTTAATGCGTTTGCCAGCATTAGCCAGTGGAATTGTAGCCAACCGTTCATAATGACCTGAGGAAAAATCCCTAGAATCATCAGAATCAGTGCTTTCATTCACCGATAATGTCGTATCACTTGAGCTGGAACTAGAATCAGCATCTGTCACCACATTCCCTTCAGCTTATGGAATCGGCGAGTTCACAACATCATCAACGAAATCATCCATGTTCATTCCTAGATCTTGATTAGGATCATGAACGACCTCTTCTTGAACTGGTTCCTGAATAGGTATTTCAACTTCAGCTTATGGAATAGGAACATGTTCAGGAATAGGAATTTGAGGTTGTACGGGAACTTGTACTTAAGGAACTGGTATCTATTGTTGTTGAACTTGTTGCTGTTGTTGTTGTGGTTGTTGCTGTTGAACATTAACGCCTTGAGCTTGAACAAGTTCATCAGGATGAAACCAGTTGTCATTCAATGGTGCAACATAATCAGGATTGATTAAGTGCCCAAACAAAGGAGTATTGACTGGAATCAATGCAGCATTCTGCTGTTTCACCTTCGTACAGTCGGTAAAGATACGTTTTGACATCGGAGTCAACGTTAATCTTATTGGATGTTGTGGAAGATCAGGAATAAGGTGATTGAGAATCATTTGAATAAAACGAGGATACATCAAGAAACCTTGACCTTCAGCTGGATTAATTTGCATGACCATCTCCCGATAGAAGTAAAGAGAAAAATTGAATCTTTTATTCAATGTTAAGGCCACCATAGCAGTTTGAAGAGCCATCTTCAATCCATCGGTACCAGCTTTGCGAGGAGAGATGCATTGAATAATCACATGCATGAAATACCTCCATTCACCAACTAATCCACCTTTCCGTGCTTGGGTATCATTCTGTCGTCCATGATAACCCATCCATTGAAAACAACCCATAATAAGAGTGCTTGGATAAGATAATGGATCTTCAGCATTTCCACCCAAATCAAGAGCCGCACGTATCGTTTCTTCAGAAATTGCAATCTCGGTATTATTAACAGTGGCACGAAGAACATGAGGTTCAACGTCCGTATCTTGATGCATAGTATCCCAAAATTGTTGTATGTACATGAGACTGATGTAAGGATCAGCAGACAGAGCAACGTGAAGACGTGATCTGTTCAAAAATCCTATGATGCCTTGAAAATTCACGGCCTCGGACATGTTCGGATCTAACAAAGCCACTTGATTATGTTTATATTCAACACGTCGAGCCATCTGAAACATTTGGACAAACAAACATATTAGAAAAAATAACAAGTACAAACAAAACAAAACAAAACAACAAAGAAAAAAAAATTTAAAAATTTTCAAACAAAAAAAAATTTCAACAAAAATTCACAAGTCCAAATCCTCACTGTCCCCTAGGCGAACTTAATAAGTTCGCTTGGTAGTGCAAGAGGCGAACTTATTAAGTTCGCCTGACAAGTTCGCTTGGAACAAGTTCGCCTGAACTGTGACGTTTCAAATTCAAACACAGACAAACAAAATTCATTGAATCAAGATAAAATCATGGAATAAGCGTTGAATAACAGTCGAATATCAATTTATAACCAAATCGGATGATCAATTTTACAAGTTTGGTCAAAATTAGGTCAAATCATTCGTTGAAAACGTCGACTTAAAACCGAGAAGAAAAGTACCAAATTCTCTCAATTTAGCGGATGAAAATCGATGAAAATACCTTGGTTAGATTCGCAATCCAATTTCGATTTAGAAGGAAACAATTAACAACACAACAACAACGTTTAAAAATTTTTGGAAATAAACAGTCAAGTTCGCCTAAAAACGGAGGAAGACGATGAACTGACAAGTTCGCCTGATTAAACCCTTATTCAGATTAAGTTGATTAGGCGAACTTGTTAAGTTCGCTTAACAAGCCTTCGGCGAACAAGATAAGTTCGCTTCACCCCTAAGTTCGCTTCACCCCGGATAATCATATTAAGTTCGCTTCACTGTTTTAAGCGAACTTATTAAGTTCGCTTCACTGTACACAGGCGAACTTAATTGCTTTTCAACCTTTTTGCCTTGAACAAAAATTTTATCAACTTCAACCTGTCAAATCTTGAACTTCCATCAGCAACACATATTCGATCCAATCCCGAATAATTTTAATAAAAGTTAAGAATTTTCATTGAAAATAAAAATAAAAATCTTTTTGAGTTTTATCTGTACAAACAGAAACACATATTTTTGGATTTTATCTGTACAAACAGAAACACATATTTTTGTATTAACATCATGAGCAAGAAGATCATATCAGTATTCAATTAATTCATCACACATTTTAGCAATAACATAGGGTAACCTATAGTATAAAATCATTCAACTCAGTTTTGTGCATTTTGCATCTTTTTCATTTTGAAACTCATTCAATTTGAATAATATTTGAAATGATACGCGATAAATTTCAAAGTAAATAAGATCAGGTTATAAAATGCTCTTTTATTTATACTGAATTTGAAATATAAAGCATGAATTCTTAAATTTGTCAACATTATATTATTTGAAACTATAAGCGTTTATTCTCCAAATTCATGTGATTTAGTACCATTTAGATGAAAAACATCGTGTACCCCACATATATGCCAAACAGAAAGTAAATGCACTATCTTTAAGACATATAAGATTTTACTAAAGATTATCCGAATTTTCAGAATGAGGAGACATCACTTAGCACATGAATAGCAGAATCCAAATTGGATTGTATAGGAATCAATGAGATTCAGAATCGAATGATTCAATGTTTTGGCTTATGTTTGTGGAATCATAAGATTCAGGTACGTGGATCCAACTATTATCTGGATTATGAATTCAATGGAATCAGTAAAGATGATTTATCAATATGATCCAAGGGCTAGTATATGTTTGACAGATGTTGTCAAGTACATATCTTGATTATACTTCAAATTGCATGCTTTTCGGGACATGGGCACTGAAGCAAATCGAATGAATAGTGCTAAGGACATAACCCGAAACTGATCTCATAAGAAAATCTTTATTAAAAGCTAATATTCTTTATCTGATAATGATCTTTTACACACATACCCAGGCATTTAATGGATTTAAATCACAGATGTAATCATATTCTATTTTATTTTCACACTACTATTAGTTTCAAAACGCTTTTAGCCTATTGACAATTCAAGTTTCAAATTTTATACACAAATTTTAAAACAAATTATCAAGAATAGAGCATTCACAACACTATCATTTCTTATTTATGTAGACTTTGAAATTTAGATCAAATCAACTTATTTTAATCATTCATATATCAAGGTCTACTAAGGTCGTGTGAAATGAACTAATCACTGATGTACTCTCATTTCTTCTCTAACCTCAAATGATGTCAAATTTTATATTTTTCAATTTGTTTTGACTTTTTGTAAATTAAACTTTTTGACTGAAAATGTAAATGCAGAAATGTAATAAAGCAATAAAAGAACTTAAAAACAAAATTTTCATGAAATTCTGATTTTGAAAAGCTTTTATTCGGGATTGATCATACCAATCATTTTAATTAGGAATTCAAACCTGGTACGATCAAATGCCTTGGTAAACAAATCAGCAAAATTATCTTCAGTGTGTACCTTGACCAGCTCAATCAACCTTTTCTCTGCACAATCACGTATAAAATGATATCGAAATTCGATGTGCTTAGTTTTACTATGTTTAACAGGATTATTCGTTATGGACATAGTAGCATTGTTATCAATAAGCATAGGGGTTCCTGTGAAATTCAAACCATAATCTCTCAAATGTTGTTGTATCCACATGATCTGTGAACAACAACTTGCAGCAGCGATGTATTCTGCTTCGCATGTTGAAATCGAGACTGTGGTTTGCTTTTTGCATTGCCAGGATACAAGTCGATTACCTAAGAACTGGCAACCACCTGTTGTAGATTTCCTGTCCAGACAACAACCACCAAAATCAGAATCAGTATAAGCATTGAAATCAAAGTTAGAACCATGAGGATACCATATCCCTAAACGTTGTTTTCCTTTTAAATACCGAAATATTCTTTTCACAGCAATTAAGTGAGATTCTTTTGGCTTTGCCTGAAATCTGGAACAGATACACACGACGAACATTATATCCGGCCTTGAAGCGGTTAAGTACATGAGGGATCCAATCATAGCTCTGTAAAGTCGACAATCCACATCTTTTCCTTCCGGGTCAGAATTCAACTTATGATTGACCGGAATTGGAGTATCATATGGGGTACAGTCCTCCATCTTGAACCGGCTCAAGATGTCTTTGACATACTTGGACTGATGAATAAAGAAACCATCTTCCTTTTGATTTACTTGTAAACCTAAGAAAAACGATAACTCTCCCATAGCAGACATTTCAAATTTCGACTTCATAACGCCCTCAAAGTCTTTGCATAACCCTTCATTTGTCGAGCCAAAAATAATATCATCCACATAAATCTGCACTAGTAGGTAATCTCCCCCTGATTTCTTTATGAATAAGGTCGAGTCTATCTTTCCACGAACAAAGTCATTCGCCAAAAGATGTGTGGATAAAGTCTCATACCACGCACGTGGAGCCTGATGAAGACCATAGAGAGCCTTATCAAGCTTGAAAAGCATATTCGGATTCAGTGGATCTTCAAACCCCGGCGGCTAGCACACATAGACTTCCTCCTTGACCTTTCCATATAAAAACGCACTTTTGACATCTAATTGAAACACCTTAAAACCTTTAAAGGAAGCAAAAGCGAGAAACAGTCTTATAGCTTCGAGCCTTGCAACCGACGCATAAACCTCGGTGTAATAAATTCCTTCTTGTTGATTGAAGCCCTGGACAACTAATCTTGCCTTGTTGTGTACCACGACACCTCTATCGTCTTTCTTACATTTAAACACCCATTTTGTTCCTATCGGATATGCACCTTTTGGAAGATCAACAAGATTCCAAACCTTAAGTTTGTCAAATTGAGCAAGTTCTTCCTGCATAGCTTCTATCCAGTTATTGTCATTTAAAGCCATCTCAACATTCTTGGGTTCAACCTATGAAATAAAGCATGAATGTGAGCAATCATCAAGAACACCAGAATCTTTAATGCAAGTATACAAACAAGTATTGTCAACAAGAGAACGTGTCTTCACTCCATCTTGTAAATTTCCAATGATATTCATCACCGGATGATCTTTGAGTTCCTTGATGGATGCGACCTCAGGAACCTGCAACACGTTAACTTGAGTAGAGGCAGATTGATAAGAATAATCGTGATTAATTGGAAAATCCGAGTCTAAATTTGTAGTAATCTCCCCCTGATCCTGTGTCGAAGGTAATGGATCATCACCCAACAACGGATCAGCAGAAGAATCTTGAAAAATAGCATTATCCTCCTCACTCTCTGAATCTTGTGGACCGGAACAAGAAGCAACATTTGGATCGGGAGCAGAAGTAGACGGAATCGATGAATTTGGAACTGCATTTGGTAGAAATCCATTGTGTTGTGCATCCTGACAAGAATCATAAAGAACCGCAGCATCTTCAATAGAAATATCAGAAGGTAAATGAAAAGACTTGAATAAGTTTTCATAATCAAATGCCCAATCCGGACCAATCGCCATTTGTGGTAAAGACCGATTTGAACAGTCAATATGGAACCATTCTTCAACTTGGCATGTCTCTTTGTTATAAACCCTCTTGGTTGTCGAATTAGCCACATACCCCAGAAAATCCTTTCAATAGCCTTCGCAATGAATTTTGTTGGGACATCTCGAACTTTCAATAGGGTGCTAGGATTACCAAAAGGTAGTAAATATTCCAGATTTGGCTTTCGATTATTTAGCAATTCATAGCAAGTCTTGTTATGTAGTTTGGCGGTCAAGACCCTGTTCAAAACATGACACGCAGTATTCATAGCTTCAGCCCAAAAGGTGACTGGAAGTTTAGAATCTGCAAGCCTCGTGCAAGCTGTTTCGACCAACGTCCTGTTCTTTCGTTCAGCGACACCGTTTTGTTGAGGAACATATGGCGCACTGAATTCATGATGAATTCCCTTTTGAAGACAGAATAAGCCCATTTTACTATTCTTAAATTCGCTGCCATTGTCACTCCTGATTCTTCTGACTTTCAGATTGAATAAATTCTCCAAACCTAGGATTAAGTATTGTACCAACTCAGTGGTTTCAGCTTTAGAAGAAAGAAACTTAACCCATGAAAAACTGGAGTAATCATCAGTTACGACCAAGCAGTACGATTTTCCACCAATGTTCCTGATACTGATAGGACCGAACAAATCCATATGCAGCAACTCCAAAGGAGTTACGATAGAATTCGTCGATTTCGATTTGTGAGATTTCTTTCTTTGCTTCCCCTTCTTGCACGGAATACAATCATCAGGAACTGAGAATTTCATTTTCGGAATACCAAGCACAAGATCATTCCTAACAATGTAGTTCATCTTCCTGTAGTTAATGTGAGCTAGCTTCCTGTGCCACAATATTGAATCAGATTCCGACGCCTTGGCGAGTAAACATGTTGGAATTGAATCCGTTGTAGTGGAGACACTCATATCAAGGACATACGTGTCATTTCTCCTCGGAGCCTTCATGAGAATCCATTCATCAGGAATCACAAAACCCGGTTTCAAAATATAACATTCAGTATCGTTGAAATGGAACGAAAACTTCTTGTCACAGACTTGTGATACGCTTAAAAGATTGTGTTCTAGCTGCTCAACATAATTCACCTTTTCAAATTTGAATTTGTCATTCTTTAACGTTCCCTGGCCAGTTATGTACCCGCCTTTATTACCCGCAAAAGCGACATAACCTCCATCAATTTGTTTTACATCCTCAAGCAATCTAACATTCCCTGTCATATGTCGAGAGCAACCACTATCCACATACCATGTATTGTTGATAGTCCTCCTTGGTTGTCCTTACATAAACAACGAGAATCAGTTAGAAAGTGGAACCCAAGCCATCGTGGTCTTGGGTCATCCGGATTGATCAAAATAAACAACTTCTTGTAATTTACAATCAATTTTATCATTCACTTGTGGAACAGAGTTTTGACAATCAGACTTTTTCAAAGAAGAACCATTTTTATTATTTTGAAAAACATTATTTGATAAATTATTGTCAGATTCAGATGTTTCCAAAATTTTCTTTAATTTTCTGTTTCTTCTTCTTCTTTGAGGTCTAGACAATTTAACCTCCTGAAAAGAATCTTTTGAAATCCCAACTTTTGGAAACTCAGGTTTCTCTTTGCATACAAAGGATTTAACATTCAATGTATTCCGTTGTTTAAACCCAGGGGATTTAACAAACGATCGACCAGACATATTTTTCTCCACACTAGAAGACGACTTTCCCTCTTTGTTTCTTTTCAGAATCTTCACCACTTTCGGTTGTGAAGGAACAGTCTTCATTTTACCCTAGTTCTTGTAAGGACAATTGATCAGAATGTGACCAGCCTCATTGCAATGAAAACATACTCTTCTTTCTTGGTAAGTTCTGAAATAAGGAGTTTTCTTTGAATTTGAGGATCCATCAGAAGAATAAGCTTCAGATGAATGTCCAGAACAATTAACCGGCTTCTTTGGAACATAAGTCTGTTTTGGCACCTTTGAAGAATTCACTTTTTGATAACCAGCCGCAACAAATCCACTTGACTGTAAGATTGGAGAAAGTTTAGTTGGAACCACTTTCACCTCTTCAGGTTCAGTCATAATGCATCTATCCCTGGTAACATTTTTAACAACAGTTGGGTTATCAATTTTCACTTCTTTTGGAATGCCCTCGACCTTCTTTTCATCAAACATCTCATCTTTAGAATCTGACTCATATACCATATCCTCCCCAGTTACCGGATTCACCTTTAACACAGTTTTTGGATCTATCTCCTCTTCATTTATGATCTCAGGTTCCACCACATAATTTGCATTAAACGGTGGAGGAATAAATCCAATACCAGCAACACGCTTAGTAGGATCAGCATTTGAGTTAAAATAATCCAAAACAACTGAAGAACTTTCAAATTGTTCCAACTTTCGATGAAGTTTGATCACCTCAGACTCTTTGTCAGATATTTCTTTATTCTTTTGGGCAACAATTTCATTACGTTTTTCTATTTCAGCATAAGCCATGTCTAGATGATAACCCTGCTCTTTGTATTTTAGCCCAAGATAATTTACGTCTCTTTTCAAAGACTCAATTCTATCAATGCACAGCTTATCATTATCTTTCAGTTTCTGATTAACTGAATGCATTGATTTCATGTCACAAATCAAGTTTGTGTTATCATCCATGACTTTTTGCAATTTATCTTTAACAGAAATGCAATTAGAACAGTATATATGACAAACAGAGTCTTTTACCTTAGACAGATCAGACATGTCTGCCATGAATACTTTGGCAATTGGAATATTCTCTGAATCATCACCAACTGAAGCATTTTCTGTAAGAACAATTTCCTCCTCAGCAACCCCTGACACAACATCAGAATCAATATTCTGCCCTTGTTCTACCTCATCCTCAACACTTGGAACACTATCACCATCACACGAATCATCACTAGAACTTTCATCATCAGTAGACTCCTCTGGTTTTTCAGAATTAATTTCTGCAACAAAAGCCTGACTCACAGTACCCACCAAGTCTTCCAGATGAATTTCCCAGTCATAGTTGTCATCATTTTGAGCAACCAATGCTGATGAAGCAGATGCATGATTTGTATTACCAGATGAACCATGTGGCTGATTCCTATTATGCTGAAAGTTAGACTGCTTCTTTTGAGAATCAAATTCTACCTTCGGCTTCACACACTCCTTAGCAAAGTGACCATACTCTTGGCAGTTGTAACAACGAACTTTGCTCTTATCAAAACCCATACGAGATCGACTATTTGAACCAATATATTTTCTTCCAGTTCTCTTCAAGAAATCTTTAGCTTGACGCATTAACATGGCCATATTCCATTGGATATTCATTTCTTCCAGATCAACAGGGTCAATCTGTCTGAAATCTTCTTCTATAACCTCAGGATCATGTATTTTACCTCCAATGAAATTTTCATATGATGCCATGAATAAAGAAAACATAGCAAGATAATAATCAGCAACTTTCTGATTCACATGAGATCCAGATGATGTTGAAGCTGTAGTAGCAGAAAATCCAGAATGGCTTGAATGACCAGAATAAATTGGAACTCCAGAACACTGATCATTTGTAGACTCTTGAGCATCACCAGAAAAGAATGCCACTCCAGTACCAGATTTACCAGTAGATTTGGCAAAATACATTGAGGGATCCTGGATTATTAGTCTCTTTCTTCTTCATATTCATGTCATGTGACTGAATCTTCCCTAGAACTTCTTCAAGAGACATGGTTTTGTACTTAACATTCTCTTTGATTAAAACTGTATGCACATCAAATTTTGATGGTAAAACCTCTAAGAATTTATCATTGATTTCCTCAGTCTCATATACCATAGATGCACTAGCCAGTTCACTAAGAAGATGATAGAATCTTGTAGCAAGATCATCCAAGGATTCATTTTGAAAATGTTTAAAGACTAGGAACTGCTTCTTTAGTAACTCCTTTCTACTCTTCTTCACATCCAAACTCCCTTCACACCTTTTCTGTAATGCTTCCCACAGTTGTTGAGAAGACTTGAACTGTTTAAAACTGTGATAAATTTCCTTTCGAAGAGACATCGAAATGCTAGCCTTTGCTTTCTTTTCTCGATCAAATAACAACTTCTCTTTAGTAGCTAACGCTGATACCGGCTTCGGAACATCATCCTTTCCCATCCACGAATAAGTAGGATGCGTATATCCTTCCAAAATCGGAATCCACAAACTAGTATCGGTAAAAGATACGAACTGGTCAAACCGATCTTTCCAATTAGAATAATCAGCTAGATTCAACAACTTTGGAGGTTTTTGAGAGGTACCGATCTCATTATCATAATTGAACATGTTTGTGACTTGAACCATATTTGCCATTTTAAAAAAAAATTTCTGAAAAATTTTCCAAGTGTTAACCTTCCTTTACCCTCAGGCGAAGATAATAAGTTCGCCTTTACTACACCCAAGCGAACTTAAGGAGAAGCGAACTTAATAAGTTCGCTTACCTGTGAGAAGCGAACTTGACAAGTTCTCCTGATGCTAAGTTCGCCTGCACATAATTCAGCAAGTTCGCTTGCTGTAACAGAATCTTGATCAAGAACTCAGACCACAGCCGCGAACCAAAAACTTTCAAAAATCATCATTAAACACAGAATTGAAGGAATTAAACAAAATTGGACCGTAGGATTGTGTAATTTTTCAATTAGAAGCTTTCTATTGGATCAATTTCATCATAATCCTCTTCAAAAACTCCAAATCAGATTGAAATCAGTCTTGAAAACTCCATTGAAATGAAAAACTCAAAAATGATGAATTTGATGTCAATTTGCCTATAATCCGTCTCAAATCAACAAGAATCACGAGCAAAATCTCTGATACCACTTGTAGGTCCTCATGGCGCGTCTACGGATCGATCTCGTGACAAGACGTGACGTTTACTCGAAGTGCGGAATCCAACGAGTTAACGTTTATACGCATAAAAGACAAAGCAAACAATCAACTAAATAAACTTCTCAATTCGTATTTCAATCACAATGATGTTTTACAGACTCAATCTGATCTCTCTGGTTCACTTTCTGTCTATCTGTGTCTGACTCTGTAAAACATACATATATATAACCAACTGACCTGATATAAGCGAACTTATTAAGTTCGCCTCTAACAGCTTAAGCGAACTTAACAAGTTCGCCTCAGTTAGACCTAAGCGAACTTATTAAGTTCGCCTCTGATAGACCAAGCGAACTTAACAAGTTCGCCTCTAGGCTCACTTGTAAAACACTTGTTAACTTTAGACATTTACATAACAAAAACATAAAGACATAAAATCTAACTATTACAAGCTTTTGTCATTACAATCTATGTCCTAACACCAAGTCAGTAGCTGAAGCACGAGTCGTGCCCAACTAGGCACGCCCCCATGCCCTCACCCAGCAGAAAAGACAAAAGTCTCCGGCCAAGCACAGGTAGTGCCCCATAAGGCACGCCCCCATGGTCAACCTCCTGCCATACCAGAGTACTGTTGTCGCCCAGTCAGACGAAGCACGAGGTCATGCCCCACTAGGCACGCCCTCGTGTCCAGTACATGCACAGTACGTACGCGATAAAAACAAAAGCGATTCACCAGATGTCTCAGCACGGGTCGTGCCCCACTTCCCAGACAGTATAAATAGAGGCACTTGGTTCATTTGAAAGAGTTGGCCTTTGGGGGAGAAAATCTACTAACACCACATTCAAAAAGTCAGATGTAGAGATCATTTGGAGGCCAAAGAAGACCCATTCCATCATCATAATCTCACTTGGAAGATATCACCTTCATCTATAGTTTTGGTTACATCTTAAACTCACTATGTCTTGCATGTATTTCATTTGTGTTATGTTTGTGTGTAAGCTCATCATGAGCTAAACATCTTTTCAATCATCTTAGTTTGATGAAACTCAATTAATTATGTTGAACTCATGATTATGGCTAAAGTATTATGTTAATGTAATGGTGATTTTGTGTTAATTTCTTGGTGGTCTTGCATGTCTAAATGCTTGTGGAACATTTTATAATTTATAAATGGGAAATCATATCATGTTGGAAAAAAACTTATGAGACTAACATTTATTTATAACATTAACATATTTTGTTAAAATGTTATAGCTAAGAATTAGGAATAATCTTTGAAACCTTAATTGTGAAGGAAACATGAAGACATGCCACCCTTTGGTCAAGATTTGGAAAAATGAAGAATAATGTTGTGTCATTTCTTTAACAAAAGTTATACTAATCGAAAGTGATGATGACTCACGCTTAAAATCTATATAGCTTTGTTTTAGAATTTCATAAGTCAAGAAGTTACACTCTTTTATCTAATTAAACTAATCTTAAGTGGATGACATGCAATTTACTCATTGAGTTCCTTCTTAATGGTTAGAGAATTATAATCTTTAATTGGATTTTGGTTTGACTACTTCAAAGAACATTAACATAATAGTAAACTTTAGCCATATGAAAGAGGTTGACATAAATTAATGAGTGGATTCTAAACTAAGATGGTTGTCCTTTAAAAATCGTTACTTTCTCTCAATTAAATCTTTTCCAGAAAATACAAAAAGATAATCTTCATTCAAGCAAGAAAACAACTTAATTACAATAATCTTTTCACTAGTCACTTGATCTAATTAAAAATCTGGGTTGAGATGTTAACTGCGTCTATGGATTAACATCCGGTTCTTATCAAAACTATATTAACACTCGATAGGTGTACTTGCCTTTGTGTGTGTATTGTAGTCTAGGTGAAAACCATCTTTTAAAACCGACATTTGTGTGAAAAATCTTTATCAAAAATATATATATAGTTCACGCACATCAACAAGGATCCAAGAGGCTATGAGACTGCAAGGATTATCCTGAATATGCAGAAGACTCAGGAACAAAGAAAGTAAGAGAGTTTTGGTAGCATCAGTCTAGGGAATACTGATGGCTACAAAATTCTCTAAGTATAGTTGTTGCGGACTCTACATCTTTGTTGTTGACTTAAAATGTTGTTGCAGATAGCTATGTTCTCCTGCTGATGAACATCTATGCTGCGGATAGCCTTATCTGCACGAGTCCAAAGTTGCTGCTGATAGGATTCTCAGCAGCATCAAACATTGATGCTGCTGATAGGCAAATTATCAGCAGCTTTGACTTTGCTACTAACACCTCTGCTGCAACACTGACACATATATCAACAGAAGGAATGTTATTGGTGCAAATGATTAAACACAAAGCTACTACTTCTAAAGCCTCCTGCAAAGATTCCTAAGAAGACTTTTGACATGATTGTTACTTTTTGTTGCAGCTTGTCTTTTAGTTTTCTACCAATTGTAGTGTAACTTGTAACTGTCAAAGATCAACGGCTGGTATTCGATCCGATCCTTAGAATCAAGGGTTTGTCTTGATTCTAAGTTCCTTTATATGTATTGTATATTCTTATTGTACAAGGGTGCTTCCTAAGAGTTTTCTCTGTAACTTGTAAACATTGAAGATTAATACACTTTGCATTTATCAGTATTATCTTTGTTTCTTGTATACACTACTTAGTTGTGATTGTTTGTGTCAATCTCAACTTAACATAACCATCTTGTAAACACCGATCCTACAATTTTATTTCAGATTTATGATTTTATAAAATTGCCTATGTTGTTTTTGTTAGTGTGTTGTTTTTATGTTGTGCTGATTTTTTGTTGTGCTGATTTTGTTGTTATGCTATTTTCATGTGCTGGTTTGCTGTTGTTTACTATAAAACAGCACAGATTCTATTATCAGTGTTGTTTTATAGAAAAACAACAAAGATTTTTTATTTTTTTAAATCATCTTTTTTATAAATCAACATTATACTCAAATTAAAGAGAAAAAAATGCTCGATTTTGTGGTGTAAATTTTTTCAAAAAATAATGTCGTATAAAAAAGTTATGTAAGTTTAAAAAATGAGGGGAACTTGAAAAAAAGTCAACAAAACTGGATATTCCAAAGATACCACTCCAACCTTCTTTTTTCCCCACTTAAATCTCATCCCTTATTAGTAAATGGATGGCTAAGATTGCTTTCTTAGACTTCTTAGCCAAATTATACTTCTTAGTTGAACCTCTGTGTGTGTGTGTGTGTGTGTATGTAATTATGTAATAGATATATGTAACAAGATATTACATATATGTTATAAGATTTTACTTATATGTAATATCATATTACATATAAGTAAAATCTTATAACATATATAATGATTGAGAGTTGAGAATACGTATATGCAGTGTTGTAAAAATCGTTAGGCGTAAGTCGTGCGGTGGGGTATGGCCTAGGCGGGATTAATCGGATTGTATTTTTTATATGTAATATATATATATATAGTTATATATACATAGGGGAAGGATCAAGAGAAAACCACAAAGTTAGGCGAAAACCGAGAAAACCACTAAAATAGTGTGTAATACTATGGGTTACGTATACGTAACCGCAATTTTTTTGTTTTCTGTTTACGTATACGTAATACTATGGGTTACGTATACGTAAACCAATATTTAAATGATTTTTTGGTAAAAATGTGTAATATTACATTGATACTCTTATAGAAAAATAAAAATAAATAAAAAATAAATATTTTTATATTATTGGTTAAAATTGATTTTTTTTTGTTTTCTCGGTTTTCGCCTAACTATGTGGTTTTCTCTGGAACCCTCCCCTATACACATAAATACTTCAAACATAAACAATTAAAGATTAAATACTTCAAAATTCAAAGATTAAATAGTTCAAAACACACACAGCAGGTGCTGCAGGCGTAACAAGCAGCAGGTTTAGGGTTTGAAAAGGCAACGATGTGAAGCAGGTTTAGTTTAGGGTTTGAAAAGGAAAGTACCGATTGAGTATTATGCCAGCCGTTCAAAAAAGTATTTTTCCCAATTTGGGCTAAAACTCATAAAAAAGGCCCAAAAAACTTGGCCAACTAGACCTGATTTGGGCCGCCTAGCCCGACTAGGCCCGATTTGGACTGCCCAATGATTTTTGGAGCGACTTGGTCAAAATTACTCCTCAGTTGGCTGCCTAGCGATTAATCGGCGCCTAGGCGTGATTTTTACAACACTGCATATATGTAAGATGATAATACATGTATGTAATATCTTACTACAAATATGTAATATAAACAATTACATACATGTTCATATTATATATGTATGTGATTGTATATAACATATATGTAATTGTTTTCATTTATTGTAAATGTTAATCTTCTACATTTGTTTTTTAATAAAACAAATTGTTGTTGAATGCACATTACTATTATCTAAATACAAGTTTTAATAGATGTTAAAAGAATTTATAGCAAGTAAAAAAATATGGTAATATTTTCAAAAAATATAGGGAAATTTTAGGTGTAATTTTTTATTAAAAAAATAGGTGGAATATGAAATTATCATACATAATTATTTATATATTATATAGTATGAACAAAAACATTGTACAAAAAGTTATTAGTATTCTAAGAAATATGTAACATCCCAAAAATAAAACGACCGTTATAATAACGGAATAAACAAACGAGGCATGTCGGGTCGGGCCGGATGGGTCAGCGGGCCGGAAGGGGAGCCTCCCCTATAAATAGCCCAACACACTCCACATTTCTCTCATTTGCAAGTTCTAGAGAGAGAAACCGTAGAGAGAGAAAGTTGGCGGATCGACCCGAGATTTGAGAAGTGTGTTGCTCCAGAGCTCGTGAGAAGAACCTCCGGATCAGAAACTAGATTCAGGTAACGATCGGGCCTAAATCTGAGTTTTTGTTCGTTTTTAGGTTTTTCGGGTTTTGGGTGAAAAGGTAACGTTTTCACGGATAAAACTGAAAGATAAACATATATTTGAGTTCCTTAATGGAAAACGAACGTTTTGAATGTAAACAAGTTCGGGATCTTGACGTGATCAGATCTGAATGCGAAAGTTAGGGTTTTACGAAGAAACAGATCGTGCGTACTTATCAAGTACGCACGGAGCAGGTCCTGCATACTTATCAAGTACGCAGGAAGAGGATCCTGCGTACTTAAGTACGCAGGAAGCAGGGTCTGCGCACTTGCTAAGTGCGCAGGCATCAGGTTGTTTAAGTAAAGTTAGTATGTTTAGAATGGTTAAACCATTAGAGTTAGGATTGGGTTTGATGTGTATTTAACTATCAAATTCAGATCGTACGTGACGTTGTTGGGCCCTTGTTTAGGACAACCAAGACTAGCTTATCAGGTGAGTTCTAGAAGCCCTCTTTTAAATGTTTTATATAATGTTTTCGGGCTGGTGTGCATACATATGAAATAATGTTTTTACGAAACGATGTTTATGAAACTATGTTTATAAAATGATGCTTATGAAACTATGTTTACGAAATGAAATGATTTGGAATGAACGGTTTATGGAAAGAGAGTTTTATGAACGGAATGTTTACGAACGAAATGTTTATAAAGAAATGGTTTAAACTAAAGGTAAAGGGTTTCGAAAATGAATGAAAGGTTTTATGAAAAAGAAAAGAAAAAGGGCAAAGGTTTTAAAGAAGTCATTTCAAATCTAATCTGTCGAATGAAGGGAATTGACGAATGAAGTCTGGGAATGCAATTCCCAGCCTTGTGGTAGATTATGGACAGCGAGCCATAGTTGCCATAAGAGCAACAAGGGCAATGGTTTGATGTTGTACAACTGGTAGGGAGTAACGACGGTTACTCAGGGGTTAACGTGACCCTATGTAAGGTTAAATTATGATCCGACGGTGTTATGGCCGTGAGCCATAACCGTCGATGGAGGTTGTCGGTCTATGGACATGAGAGCCAAGGGGAAACTGAATGGGTATTGTCGGTCCTCGTGCAGTTAGCCTTGGGGGTAATACAAAAGGGAATTGATGGAATGTATGGTATTGTGGCAATGACGGCGATACGTAACGGTTGTCCACGACATGCAAGGTTCCTTCAGGGATACAGAGACGCTTAAAGAAAGATACAGATTATAGATAGTAATGAATGACTTAAATGAATGTTAAATGTTTTAAACAAATGATGCGTTTAATGTGTTTATGATGAGGAAAAATGTTTGAAGGTTTTCAATGATGAACGAAAGGCCATGTTTTCTTATACGTGATGTTAAACCCTAACGAATGTTTTGAATGATGAACCATTTCTTAAATCGAACATAAACTAGAACTCACCAGCGTAGCTGACTTTTTAGTATGTACATTCAGGTTAAGGCAGGTATGGATGATGGACGGTGATGCTTGTCAAGCGAGAAGAGTTACCCGGTGGATCATGAAGACTGGCATCCCGTTATGATTAGATTATGATATGTTTATGTAATAGACTATGTTACGCTTCCGTTGTTAAACAATGTAATGGTTATGTTTTATTGAAGTATTTTCCGCTGCGTTATTTGATAATCAAGTTTAAGAACTATTTGTGAATGAGTAAATCCAACAAGTGAGGCCTCCCGGGTTTGGGGCCTTACAA
Source organism: Smallanthus sonchifolius (assembly GCA_023525975.1). Taxonomy (NCBI): domain Eukaryota; kingdom Viridiplantae; phylum Streptophyta; class Magnoliopsida; order Asterales; family Asteraceae; genus Smallanthus; species Smallanthus sonchifolius. The sequence continues at coordinate 29,362,524 of CM042043.1, forward strand.
AATAGGGGGAATATTTTTTTAAAATGTGGAATATTGAACAATTAAATTTATATTTATATTACATATATGTAACTGTTCGTTACATGTATGTACCAACAAACGTTAAAAAAATTATATAGCAAGACTATACTCAAATTAAAAATAAAAAGACGCTCTATTTAATGGTGTAATTTTTATAAAAAATAACATTGTATAAAAAAGTTATTAATACTTTAAAAAGAAAGGGAGAAAGTTGATTAGTTGGAATCTTTAAATATTAAAAAGAGTCAACTCTCATTTTAGTCCCTGTGGTTAGAGTCAATACCCTATTTTAGTCCATTAGTTTAAAAATCCCGATTTACATCCAATAGTTTTATCATTTGTCTCAGTTTTAAACAGTTCACTAACCTCCATCCATTTATTCTGTTAAGTTAAGGTGGAAAGACGAAAATACCCCTACTTTTAAAAAATAAAATTAAAAAAACCTTTCTACTCTCTCTCTTTCCACACACATACACACACACTCTCTACTCTCTTTATATCCAACCCACCCCCTTTATCCATCCCGTCAGTCGTCGATCACCACCAAAATCAAACCGTCGGTCGGAATTCCTTTTAAATGGCGCATGATTCCCTTCTATGTTGGCCATCTTTAGCAAATCATGACTTTCTGAATTAGACCCAAAACATGCACCTGATTGGCTGAATTTGTTGTCTAGACTACTAACCAAATTTGTTGGGCCACCAACCTGAGCTGCTAGACTTACCCTAAACTGAGTTGGCTTAGATTGTGAACAAAGTTGTTCTTGCCTAGGCCGTTATCAGTTTCTGGGCTTTCTTTATCAGGTGTTAGATTGCTCATCTAGGCTTTCAGAATGTCAAGATTTGACTAAGATATGCTCGAATCACATATCTGTTGAAAAGACGAATTCTGCCACTGCCACCACCACCCCACAGGTCCGACACTGCCACCCGCTACCCTTTCGGGATTGGGCACCAGACAATCCAATTCTTCATCTTTCGTTGGACAATGCCTTCATAATTCCCCCCCCCCCCCCCTCTCCGGTCGAATTTAACCTAGAAACCACATCCACATTGTCCAAACAAGGTATATTTTCTCTCTTACTCTCATCACAAACCCTAATTTTCTCAATTTCCCCCCAATTCTGATCACTCTCGCCTCCTCTCTCTATCGAACTCTAATTAACCGCATTCTCAAGCAAACTCGAATCGTAATCCCCAAACACAAAGTCATCCGTCATCGCACCATTCTCGTCCACAATCCTTGTCTGTTCAACAACATTTTTCGACGGAGGCGGTGAGACTACGGTGGGGGTGTGGTGGAAAGGGGTTGGTGGTTTCACCCTCTTCGATCTAGGGATGGTGTGGTTTGTCTTAGGTGCTGGTGGTGGTGCTGGTGGTGTCATTATGGTCGTCGGAGGAGTGGTTTTAAGAGAGTGGGATATAGGGGTTAGAGAGTGTAAGGCCCCATTCCCGGGTCACCTCACTTGTTGGATTTACTCATAAACATAGTCATCCATACTGAACTTTTAGTTAAAAACATTCGACATAGCGGAAGCGTATCATTCAAATACGAAACATAGTAGCGAAAGTCTTAACATTGAACGTAAACATTATTTTAACATGTAAGAAAATAAACGGGATGTCAGTCTTGAACCAGGGTAGCCTTCACGCCTCCGCACGTCCTTTCTTCTTGATACCTGAAGTGCAAACTAAAAGTCAGCTAATGCTAGTGACTTTTAGTTTAAAGCAGTTAGGTATAAACATCATTTCTTTTATAAGATATATATTGTAAGGAACCAAAATCCGGGTTTCGTTTTCAAATAAATGAAATATTTTAATAAATATTATGGTGATAATAATATTTTAGAAATAAGTTGAAACAAGTGGATTTCAAGTTAGTAATGGGGTTATACTAGTTTTGGAATGAAATGGGTGAAATGGAAGTTAAGGGGCTAAAGGTGTAATATGGCAAATCTGCCATTTTGACTAAAAGAAGTCAAAATTGAGCTTTTGCTCATTGTCTGTGTCGTTCATTTCAGGAGGAGTAAATGCAATTGAAGCCTAAATCGTGCATTTGAGCTTGGATTTGTGAAGGTTTTGGCTCACACAACACCTTCCTAACATCAAGTATGTGTAATCTTCCATTGATTTCACCTTTGAATGTGCTAGTAGGTGGGTTTTGTAAAAATCCAGAAATTATGAATACATGTGGTTATTTAATGTTAGATTGTTGATAATCTAGCTAAACTAAAGTTAAAGAGTGGTGATTAGCATCCTAGAACCCTTTGATTTTGATTATGAGAAGTTAGGGTTCATATGGAGAAAATTGGGGGTGTTTGGATTATGATGATATAATGTTGAATTAGTGATGATTAAGTGTTTATATGGTGTTAGACACTTGAATGAACACCAAATTAACCTAATGGAAGATATTGAATGAAAAATTAGTGTCAAGGAATTGGGAAGGAAACTCATGCAGGTGAGATTGAATTGAAAGAAGGTGTTTGGTTATGGGAATAACCCAAACGGGTTAGTTTGGGTTGGAAATGGAAATTGGGTTATGAACTCAATTATAATGTGATTTTGGATGTATGTTAGATTACTAAACTAGGTGTATATGTTTAGGTAATCAAATTATGAACCGAGAAGGTGTTGCAGGATCTTCTAACCCAAAAGGTAAGTGCCTTTGCACTTAGGGCTGTAAACGAACCGAACCAAACGAATCCTTGTTCGTGTTCGTTCATTAAGCATTGAACTTGTTCACGAACGGTTCACGAACACTAACCGAACGAAATTTCATGTTCATGTTCATGTTCGTTCATTAAGGAAATGGGTTTGTTCACGAACGTTACCGAACGAAGCGCTGTTTAGGTATTTTGATGTCAACGCTAATGCTTACATGATTTAGGATTGAGGGAAGCTTACATTATTTAGGATTGATAACTTAGAAGCCCTAATCGAGTAATAGTGGATTGGGAAATGACGCATAAATGAGAATATGGTTTCCTACTTTACTTGGTTAATTGTTAGGGTAATAAAAAAATTAAAAATTAAAGAATATAAAATGTTTAGATAAAATAAAACAAAAATATACAAAAATCTTAATGAACATCTTAAACAAACAAAAATGAATAAACATAAACGAACGTAAATGAACGAACGTTCACGAACACAATTGAACGAACGAGACCTTTGTTCATGTTCGTTCATTTAGTTAATCGAACGAAATTTCTTGATCATGTTTGTTCATTTATTAAACTAACGAACATAAACGAACTTCCCATCGAACGGTTCACGAATTGTTCGATGAACGTTCAGTTCGTTTACAGCCCTATTTGCACTTACTTAGTATTGATGATAAAAGGGTGGTACATGTGTTATGTGTGCATACTATGTTGTTGAAATGAATGTGTATGAATATGAATGAACTAGTATGTGTAAATGAATAAATGTAGTTATAGTGATAATACTATAATGGATATGTGCAAATGAATGAATGTAGTTATAGTTGTAATATTATAATGGATATGTGCAATAAATGAATGTAGTTATAGTTGAATACTATAATGGATACGTGTAAATGAGGTTATGGTTTAAATATCATAATGGAAATGAGGTTAAGATCTAAGTATCACAATGGATATGAGGTTATGATCTATGTATCATAATGGATATGAGGTTATGATCTAAGTATCATAATGGAAATGAGGTTATGGTTTAAATACCATAATTGATATGAGGTTATGATCTAAGTTTCATAATGAAAATGAGGTTATGGCCTATGTGCCATAATGGAAATGGAAAAGTGTAATATGAATGTTATATGAAAATAATGAAACTTGTAGGTGTAATGCAAGTGATAAGAAGCCTTTTTGACTAATTGGTTGCAAACGGGTCAAATGGGTGAATGGGTGAAAACAAGTTGTAATTACTTGTTTGATATGCTTATCTTCATTACTAACGGTGATATGTTCATGTGGTTATGTAGGAAAAGCTCCGATGTAAGTCCAAGTCAAGTCTAAGGCGTTGAAGGATTCTCGTATGCATTTTTGGTGATTTTGGGGTTTGAAGGAAAATCCTTAAAATGTTGTGTAAATTGATATTTGAATTGGTGTTTTGGTGTATATAAAGGGTGTTTTGATGTAGCAAAAGATGTTTGAAATGTTTCGTCAAAAACCCAAGTGTTGGGAATTTTTGGTGTCAAGTGGATTTGGTGAAAATTGTAAAAAAGTGGGTAAGTGTGGAACTAGGCAGAAAAACTCAATTTTCTATTTACAGGAGTTCCCCGCGGTACTCAAGAGCTAGGCAGGGTTCTCTCGCGGTACGCGAGAGACCTGGGTCTCGGTCAGGCAAATATGGACTCCCTCGCGGTATGCGAAGGGAGGGGAGTAAAAAATTCTGGTATAAAGCTTCTGCGTGTTTATTTGAGTTAATAATCGGTGTTTCAAATAAGGGTGTTACATATATATATATATATATATATAGATATATATATATAGATATATATTGTTGATGAAAGTTTTGTGACAGGAACTCTGGATCGGGCTAAAACTTTTGTTTGTTATCTATTTCAGTCTAGGTATTTAGTACTTGTTGTATTTTGTTTATCGAGTTGTAATATGTCATGTTTATATCTGAACTTGAATTATTTTGGATTGTACTAAGCAAATACGCATGGATAATGTTCGTGCGTATTTGCCAAGTACAATGGCCATGCGTACTTAGACAAGTACGCATGAAGGTTGGTCATGCGTACTTGCTAAGTACGCATGGACCGGGTCTATAAATAGCTGCTTTTGTTTCATTTCACAACAGATGTAACTACATTCACAAGTACGCACAAGTTATTGTTATTTTAGTCCAGAAGTCTTGCAATTTGTGTTTGTACTTGAATAAGTATTTATCAATAGACCATGTATTTATAAGTATTTCCTTGTGTTGTTTGTCATTCTTTCATTTGCAAAGTTGTTCCACCTAGAAACAGGCATTCCGCACCTGATTACTAGGCTACATTCTCACATGATATCGATCCGACACTTCCACCCAGAGGGACCTACAAGTGGTATCAGAGCGTATGCTCTTGTTTTCGAGTGTTATGAGCATGTTAGGAACACTTTTCATCCATATGTGTTTCTGTTTACATCTGCATTGGTGATTCTTGAGTCTTGTTTCATACACTTGTTCATCTTGAAAGAATCCCACTTCCTTTCTTGTATTGTTATTATTTAGGTAATCTATTCATCAACATCTGTTCAGAGTCACAAACTTGTTTTCTTATCCAAACCACATTGTTCATTGCTATCAACTTGTTCAGGTCACCTTTTGATCAGACAAGTGAATACACTTGTAAAACCAACTTTCTGACCCCTGCGTACTTGTCACCATGCGTACTTGTCTCCCTTCGTACTTTTCACCCTGCGTACTTGTCATCCTGCGTACTTGTCATCCTGCGTACTTATCATCCTGTGTACTTATCATCCTACATACTTGTTTGTAATCTTGTGCACTTGTCACCTTGCAAAACCTTGTGTGTAGTTATACCTTGATTGTCCGAAGTACCAAGTGTCATATTAAACTTACCCAAATGGCTAATCTTCAAAATATCAGTAGTATGTTGAATTATGATAATGAAATAAGCACTCCACAAAAACCCCCAAAGTTACTCAATGTGAATGACTATTCTAACAAGAAAGCTAGATATGAGGTATATGTTTCATATACAGATTCAAACATGTGGATACCTATTTTAGAAGGTTATAAACATCCAACCCATGAATTTCTTGGTGAAAACTAACCCAAACCGATCTCTAGACTTGATGCTGAAGAGAAGAAAGCATACGATCTAGAAAAGAAGGCACATGGTTCTTTAACCATGGCACTAACCCAGACATATTTCATAGTTTCAGAGGTTATGATTCCTATAAAGACTTGTGGAAATCTTTGCAAAAACGGTTTGAGGGTAACAGTGACATTAAGAAAAGCAAAAGGGAGTTGTTAAGAAAACAATATGAATGTTTCAGATATTTTGAACATGAATCCATTGACGAACTTATCTCTAGATTCTATCATCTTAAGACTAAAATTAAATCTTATGAATTAAAATATCCCAATGATGAACTAGTTGAAAAGTTTCTTGATACATTACCCCCCAAGTTTGACATGTACATAGCCCTTTTAAGAGAAAATTCTAAATTTTTTGAAATGACCATTGATGAGGTAATAGGTAAAATCCAAGCACATGACATGAATTTAAGAAAGAAAGAAACAACTAGCAGGCCGTTAGTGCAAGAACCGTCAATATATAGTTTGGAGCCTCTTCCACTTCAAAAACCACAGGACGGGGTATTGCTTTGTTCTCAGGGAATCCTGCACAAGAAGAAGGAAATGGCTGCAATAGTCATACATGTTTTGCTGCTACAGGTTCAAGTTCACACCAACATAGGAGTCCAACATCTACACCTTCACCTGCTTTTGAAAAGATTGCAGAAGATCATGTAGACTGTTTTCATCATGCATGTTGTCATATGAAAACTTCATTGGTGGCAAACTAACTGATCCAGAAACAATTGAAGAAGATTTCAATTAGGTGGATCCAGATGACATGGAAGATATGGATATTCAGTGGAATATGACCATGATCTTGAGAAGGGCTAGGGCTAAACGTTTTCTGAATAGAACCGGCAGAAAGTTTATCGGTGGGCATTCTAATTCTAAAATTGGTTTTGATAAATCAAAAGCTAAGTGTTACAAATGCCTGAATTTTGGACACTTTGCACGAGAGTGTCATAAAGAGAAGGCACCTGCCTCAGGTTTCACTCAACCAAGTTCAGGAAGCAACCAGCATTACAACAACCAGAGCTTCAGCAACAACCGTAGTCAAAATCATGCAGCTTCATCTAATGCACCGGTAGCTCAACAAGATGACAGTTACGACTGTGGAGTTCATCTTGAAGATGCCATTATTGCACACACTCCGATGGCTTCGATGGCAGAAATCATAGAGATGATAAAAGCTGAAGAAAGGGAAACAGTTGCTGTTGCTGATCAACAAGGATCAGCATTTGCTTTGATGGCTATTAGAGAAGCATCCAGTTCATCAACTGAGGTAGATTCTAATTATTTTATTGTTATTCCGTGTAATAATTGTTTAAAATTAAAAGGTGAAAATGATAAAATTCAGGATCAACTAGAACCTCTACGTAGTGCAACTCTAAACTATAAAGAAAATGAAAAACGTTTTAAAGAATCTATTGAAAATCTCAGAAAAGATAAACATGATTTTCCAATAAAGATAAGTGAACAATTTCATTTAGATGTTGCCTACAAAGAGTTAGAAAAAAAGAATGTCGAAATAGCTAAACATCATAATGAAATTCTGAAATTAAGTGAAAAAATTGAAAATTTGAGAAATTCTCGTTTTGTGGTGGAACACTATGAATCTGTTGTACGAAAAGTAAATAGCATAGGTTTAGGTACTAATGCCATTCCACCACCAGTTATCGGGACATTTGTCAATGGGCCGGCCGACATTGATCTATCATTTCTTGATGAATCTTCAAGTAAGGATAATTCATCTTCAGATAAAGAGTTTTTTTCTGATAAATGTTCAGAAGACAACAAAGTTGATGGTGTTGTCTCTGAAGAAATGATTAATGAACCTATAATAAACAAAAACATTGTCAACTGTAACATCCATGATTTTCTAACACTATTTTAATTTAATTTATACAAAAAAATTGATGACACTCCTTTTGAATCCGGTACTTGTCACACACAATGTGACACATTGATTACTATTTCAATTCGAAATTTAAACTTTACATTTGCATATAATTTCCTTATTTTATAACACATGTTGGAATAATTATATATATATAGATATCCCATTATATAGTTATATATATGTAAGCTCATAATTTTAATACTCATACAATTTGAAAATTTTATATAAGAAAAAAAATAAAAAATAGAAAGTTACTCTTTTATAAAATATTTATAATTAAACAAGTAATATTATAAAAATGGAGTTTTCTATATAAAATAATTATGATAAAATAAGTAATGTTTAGTTTACAAGTTTTATAAAAATTATTTTATAACAAATTTACGATTTAACTAGTTTGAACCCTCTAGGCATTTGAACCCTCATTTTGAACTCAAACCTTTTTGAAATTGAACCCTCAAATCCCCAAATTTTGACCAAATCCAACCATTTGAACCGGTTTGACTTTTTAAAAGTCAAACAGCCCCATATTTCCTAAGAGTCTATACCAAATCCGATCAAACCCGACCTAATCAGTGTAATTGGACTCCTTTACAGGACGAATTTGTAAGGCCCCAAACCCGGGAGGTCTCACTTGTTAGATTTACTCATTCACAAACAGTTCTTAAACTTGAATATCAAATAACACAGCGGAATATTTCATTCAAACATAATGTTAACATTGTTTAAACATGCGGAAGCGTAAACATTGTCTAAAACATAAATACATCTTAACTAAAACATAACTGGATGCCAGTCTTCATGATCAGCCAGGTAACTCATCTCGCTAGCCACGCATCACCGTCCACCCTCATAACCTGCCTTAACCTGAATGTGCATACTAAAAAGTCAGCTACGCTGGTGAGTTCTTGTTTTAACATAAAATGTTAACTTCAAATATTTGCCAAAAACATAACTTTATACTTCATTTAATAAAAGCATATGCAAAATAATGCAATAACAAAAACTTAACACATTATAACCAATAAGTCAACAAACACATCGAATAAGTGCCTTCTCGTAACCGTCAAATCCAAACGTCATATACCGGTGGAATAACCCTAGGATCGCCACCACTAGGCCCTTCAACACCGTACTGTCCTTCGGGCGGAGAAACCTAGGGCCCGACACTTAGGCTATTCAACATAACTTCAAGCACGGCATCTCAAGGATGACACGTACCAAACTTCAAGCACTTCACCCGTAAGGCACAAGTACCAAACTTCAAACACTGCACCCCGTATGACACAAGTACCAAACTTCAAGCACGACTACCCCGTAAGGTAAATCGTACCAACTTCAAGGATCACGATAATCCCCTTGGTGAACGTCATCACCCCAGTTGTACAACAGTTGACCAGCCACAAAGGCCCCTAAAATGTAAAGGCCCATAACATACATCCCATACCCATAACCTTTTTTCCTTAAGGAATAATGGCAGATTCGTTCGTTTGTGACTTTCGTAAACATTCACTTCGTTTACTTCAAAACTTCAGTTAAAGAATTCGTACGTTTTATTAAAAATCATTCATTCGTTTGTAAACACTTCGTAAACTTCTTTTGGCAAAATATTTCATAAACACTTCTTTCATAACCTTTCCTTCCAAAACATCGTTCATAAACCTCGTTTCATAAAACGTCACATATATCATTCATAAACATCGTTTTATAAAAAAGTCACATATGCACACCAGCCTAAAAATATTATTTAAAACATTTAAAAGAGGGCTTCTAGAACTCACCTGACAAGCTAGTCTCGTTTGTCCTAAACAAAGGCCCAACAACGTCACGTACGATCTGGATTGAGTAGTTAAATACACAACAGATCCTATACCGACTCTAACGGTTTACTCATTCTGTTTTAGGTGAACATACAGACTTCACTAACCAGCTATATATACCCATAGATCTGATGCCTGCGCACTTAGCAAGTGCGCAGGGCCTTGTTCTTGCGTACTTAACAAGTGCGCAGGGCCTTGTTCATGTGTACTTAACAAGTACACAGGGCCTTGTTCATGCGTACTTAACAAGTACGCAAGGCCTTGTTCATCCGTACTTAACAAGTACGCAGGGTCTTCTTCCCCGCAAAAACCCTAACTTTTGCATGTAGATCTGAGCATGTCAAGATCCCGACTTTTTACGTTCAAAACGTTCGTTTTTCCTTTTAGATGCTAGATCTATGTTCATTTTCAAGTTTTATACCTAAAAACGTTGCCTTTTCATCCAAAACCCAAGTTAACGAAAACTCATATCTAGGCTAAATCGTTAGCTGTATCGAGCTTCTGATTCAGAGGTTATTTTCACGAGCACTGGAGAATCCTTCCCTTGTAATCTCGAGTCGATCCTTCACTTTCTCCCTCTATGGTTTCTCTCTCTAGATTCTTACAAATGACAAAAATTAAGGTGGCTTGGTCTATTTATAGGGAGGCTCCTCCCCCTTATGCGCCACCCTCAAGCTCGCCTGGCCCGTTATGCCGCGTTCGTTTATTCTTTTCGTCACGCGTCTACCCGTTATTATAACTCGTCGTTTTTATTTTTGGGATGTTACAGAACTCGATCATATACCATTCCCAAACTAATTAAAGTCTCAATTCGATCAAATAATGCGGTCTAATTTGGATTCAAATGAGTTTGACTCGACAGAGTCAAACTAAACCAAATTAGGAAAGAAATTGCGAGATTGAAACGCGTTTTTGACAGCAAGTTATTTGTAGACTGATTGGGCATGAATCCGAACCATAAACAAGACTCAGTTCAACCCTAAACTGATTCAATTGACGCGTATTTCACTCGGCAACTGACTCATTCAAATCCGTAATCAAATCGTGTAAATGAGATAGAATTGAACCAATTAACTCACCCCACACCTTCGAATAACCCATTTCAAACTCTCTACACTCTTATTCGCGTCTCATTACCCCTTTGGAAACCTGTCGAGCTCAAGGATCACCGAAACCTACACTCCAGTGATTATCCTTCGTCACATCCTCAAAACAAGTATTTCTTGTGTCATTATGATCGTTTGAACCCAAAGATCGAAAGCCCCATGATCAGAACTTCGATAGTAAGCCTATCGGTTTGATTTCATGGCTAGGGTTACGGGTATTCAAATAGGGACGAAGGGGGGAGCGGGTTTCTGTTTTTTAAATTTTTCCAACTGGTTCTTAACCAAAGCCATCGCCCAGTTACACTGGTTAATGCACTTGACCCGTAGAGATAAGGTCGTGGGTTCAAACCAACCCTGCACCTTTTCTTCTTTTTTTTCGCGCAACTGAATCCGGCTCCATCCTTGACCCATGTTAAGATAATTCCAATCCGGTTTTGTATCAGTGATTTCTACCTGGTCCAGTGGTTGGAGTTTGAAACTTTTACCGGGTAGACCCGGGTTCGATCCGGGCAAACCCCAATTATTTTTAAAACCATCTTTTACAACTCCAATTATTTTATAAAACTTATTTTATAAAACCTAATACCCTTTGAATCTGATTTGGGCATTAAGGAGCAAATTCTAAATAAAAACAAAAATTCATATATTTTAAATGGTTTTAAAACTCCATAAAAATTATTTAAAAGTTATTCTAAATAAAGCATTAGTTTATAAATTAAAGCACTTCCAATGCTTATTTTATAAAAAATTGAATAAGGAAGTTACAAAATACCTAATCACTAATATTATTTTTCAGTTAGTTATTAATTTAGAATTTATCATTTATCTAAATAAATCTAAATTTTTTATAATCATATATTAATACATCTATATTTGTTTTACAGAGACACATCATGGTTTTTTAAATAAAAAGAATATGATGATTTAAATTAACTATCATTTTACATTAATAATTTCAATTAGGGTTTAAATCATGTATTTAAGTTATATAAACTAAACCCTAAGACAGTTATTATTTTCATTTATACTTAGAACTTATGTTTTTACACTAACCTCTATTCAAATACAAACATAGACTTACATACATCTTTCACATGAAATAACACCACGTCGTACAAGTCCCTACACTCAATCCCGCTAAACCATAGATTTTGCTTAGACCTTTTTTGCATATTATTACTTCATATTCATATACATTACACTCTAGGTTAACTTTGTGATTTGCAAAAGAATCACTTTTACTACCTTTTGCTCGTGCTATCTACACCATTATTACAGGTGAGTTTTACATAGCCCCTTTTACACTGTTTTACATTTTTGGGGTGAAACATGAACCTTATATACAATGATTTACACAAACTACACAATACAAATCCACTTTACATTCATGTGTGCAATTTGAGCTTTATGTTTGAGTACTAGGTGTGTTAACTACTATGTGTGCGATTACATGTGCAATCATTAACTATACAAGCCGACGGTAAGCAATGATAGATCTATTGAGTCTGACAAACCCACTCAGTTATGGTGATTGTTACCGACAACACACATTGTTTTGCATGCTAGTTACAAAGGTTTGATTGTACTACTTGGTTACACAATAGTAACTCTCCATTTTTGCCTTATTGATCATGATATGTATGGATTGTATACACACAACACATTAATGCTATTTAGAGTCAAAACATGTGTATGCTCACCAACTTTTTAGTTGACCTCGTTTTCATCATGTTTCAGGTACAAATGAACATGTTATGTATTTCAAAATTTTTGTATTGTTGAATTTGGAGTTATGAATGGAAATGTAACGTTTTAATATATTAAATTTTAGTCAATCATGTGCTCATGAATAGTCTACATGTCCCGCCCCGACGTTTCCACCGTCGGTTGGGGTGTGACATCAACAATCGTGATAATTGTATTTTAACAGAACCGGATGTGATTGAATCAAATGATAAATTGAAAAAGATGCTTTATGGGGATTTCAAAACCATAAAGCAAGTCAAAAAGGAGACATTTGCTAACAAACTTGGAAAGAATTTTCAAGAAAACATTGATAGGCCTATACTCCTAAAATTCAATTAACATCTGGTAAAACTTCACCTGTGGTTCATCAAACAAATTCTAGCATTTATCAGAATAAACCATCTACATCTAAAACCAGTGAGCCTTACAAGGGAACTTTCAAATAAAGAAGGAGTTGTTTTCATTATGGAACATTCGGACATATTCTTGTGAATTGTCCTTATAAAAATAAGGAGAAACGGTCCGTTGTTCCAAAACAAGCCGTATCCCTGAAAACTCCACCAAGAAAACAATTCAAAACTCAAGTTTCAAACATTGTGAAAACACCTGTCCAGTATATGGTTAAGTCCAGATTTGTGACTAAACCATCTATTGAGAAATGGAACAAAAAGTCTGTGGTTCCGTGTGTATCTACCCTTGGTAATACACAGTCTTATAAGGTGAAATTGTCAAGACCACAGAGGAGGAGACAGAATAAGAGTTTGAGAAAACTAGGATAACGGTTAACCGGTAATCAACTAAGTATAACATTTTTACAAAGTGACATTAGAAAACCTATTGTTCAAAAGAAACAAGTTTGGAGAAAGAAACTAGATAGTTCTCAAGCTTCTAATTCTAACTCACCAAAGGAGTCACCCATTTTTTATCCTCATGACTGTGAAGTAATTAAAGTAGTTTACTTTGAGAAAAACGGACGACCCAAGACCACAATGGCTTGGGTCTCCAAATCTAACTAATTTCTTGTCATATGTGTAGGGACAACCAAAGGGATCTGTTTCTAATCGTTGGTATGTTGATAGTGGTTATTCCCGGCACATGACAGGCAACATGGCCCTTCTTCAAGACGTTAAACCATTTAGAGGCGGCTATGTGTCCTTTGCAGGAGAAAAATGAGGAAGCATAACAAGTTAAGGAGTGGTTACTAACGGGTATATCAGTTTTGACAACGTCAACTACTATGAGAAGCTAAAGCACAACCTGTTAAGTGTCTCTCAAATGTGTGACAAAGAATATTCAGTAATGTTCAACAAATCTGAATGTCTGGTTCTCAAGCCTGGTTTCGTGATTCCAGAAGAATGGATCCCTATGCGTGCACCAAGAACATACGACACTTATCAAATTGATATGAATGTAGCAACAACCACTTCATCAGTTGCAACTTGTTTAATTTCTAAAGCAACAGAAATTGACTCCATCTTATGGCATAGGAAACTCGGACATCTTTCATATCAAAAAATGAATCATCTTGTCCGAAACGGTTTAGTAACCGGGGTTCCTAAGTTGAGATCTTCCGTTGTAAATGATTGTATATCTTATAAAAAGGGCAAACAACAACGGAAATCCCACAAGCCAAAGATCCAAAACTCTATTGATACTCCTTTAGAGCTCTTACATATGGATTTATTTGGACCCATAAGTATGAAGAGTATTGGTGGAAAGTCATATTGTTTGGTTGTTACTGATGACTACTCATGTTTTTCTTGGGTACATTTTTTAGGCACTAAAGATAAGACTGCTGAAATTCTTCAATATTTGATTATGAATCTAGAATCTTTATGCAAACTAAAGGTCAGAAGTATAAGGAGTGATAATGGCACAGAGTTTAAGAATAATATGATGGAACTTTTCTGTCTTAAGAAAGGTATTCGTCAGGAATTCAGTGCACCTTACACTCCTCGGTAGAATGGGGTTGCAGAACGGAAAAACATAAACTCTAATTGACACTGCAAGGACAATGCTGTTAGACGCAAAGCTTCCAATCACTTTTTTGGCAGAAGCTATTAATACATCTTGTCACGTGTTGAATAGAGTTCTGTTGGTGAAAAGACACAACAAAACAAGCTATGAACTAATTAATAATCGACCTCCTAAGCTTGACTACCTAATTCCTTTTGGTAGTCCATTTCTTTATTGTTACAACACAAAGATCGTCAGTCGAAGTTTCATGAAAAAGCCGTGGAATGCATCTTCTTAGGATATGTTGCCACTCACCTTGCAAAAGAGTGTACAATATTGAAAGTCGTACTGTCAAAGAATGGTTCGAAGTGGATTACAGTAAATATAGCACTCCACCTAAACCAGCAGGTCCAGCTTGGGGTTTTGATTATGATAGTCTCTTCAAGTCTTTCAATCTTCCTTATTTATCTGCTTAAGATGCTGCAAATCTGTACCAATACTTTAGTGGCGGCGACAACTCCAATTTCTCAACAAGAACAACGGTACCTATTCCAAGCCCCATTCCCGATGTTGCATCTACATCTGGAACATATGAAAGTGACACTGAAGAAGATACTCATAATGAAGAAGACTGAGCTCAAATCAGAAATGAAAATCCAGTTGATCCTATTAACATTGAATCGTCTTCGGGTGTAAATGATATGGGGGAGTTAAGCACGAATCTTGAAACAAATGTTCAAGAAACCATTGTACCAGAGACAAGAATACATAGCAATCATCCGATTAACAACATCAATGGTGATCCTAATGTCGGTGTTCAAACTCATCACAGAACTGTAACTGAAAACACCAACCTTTATGCTGAGATTCTTAACACACGTACCATGGAAACATGTTTAAAAGTTGTCTTTGTATCCCAAATAGAGCCTAAGAATATCAAAGAGGCTTTAGCTGACAAATGTGGGATTGAGGCGATGCAAGATGAACTGTCTCAATTCAGAAAACTACATGTATGGGATCTAGTTGATCTACCAAGAGGTGTACATCCAATAGGAACCAGATGGGTGTTCAAATGTAAAACTGACGATAGACACATTGTGGTGAAAAATAAAGCAAGATTGGTTGTTCAAGGTTTTTACCAACAAGAAGGCCTGGATTACACAGAAGTATATGCACCAGTTGCTAGACTTGAAGCCATTCGATTGTTTTTGGCTTATGCTTCTTTTGTCGGCTTCAAGGTCTTTCAACTAGATGTAAAGAGTGCCTTTTTGTATGGTAAAGTGCATGAAGAAGTCTATGTCACTCAACCACCTGGCTTTGAAGACCCGTTACATCCTGGCAAAGTATACAAGCTTAACAAAGCACTTTATGGTCTTCATCAAGCCCCAAGAGCGTGGTATGAGACTCTATTAAAGCATCTATTGTCCAATGGTTTTGATCGAGGACAAATTGATTCGACTCTCTTCATACGAAAAGCAGGAGGTGACATTCTACTTGTACAAGTATATGTTGATGACATCATATTTGGGTCTACCAATGAAGAGATGTGCAAGGAGTTCGAGCAGGTGATGAAGTCCAAGTTTGAAATGAGTAACATGGGTGAAATGTCGTTTTTCTTATGTCTGCAAGTCAGTCAACAGGAAAATGGCATGTATTTGCATCAAACTAAGTATGTACAGGACATCTTGTCAAAATACAAAATGAATGATTGTACATCTTATGGCACACGTATCCCAGCCAATCACGGTCTACATCCAGACAAAGATGGAAAAGATGTGGATTGTAAATTGTACCGTGGAATGATCGGATCTCTTATGTATCTCATAGCTTCAAGGCCCGACATAATGTTTGCCGTCTGCTTGTGCTCTAGGTTTCAGTCACAACCGAAGGAATCTCATATGATCGCTGTGAAGAGAATCTTCAGATACCTGAAAGGGAAACCCTGATTGGGTCTTTGGTATTCCAAGAAGTAGTCGTTTGAATTCAAAGCTTACACTGATTCTGATTATGGCGGTTGTAATCTCGATAGAAAATCAACCTCGGGTGGATGTCAATTCTTAGGAGACAGACTAGTTTCCTGGAAGTGTAAGAAGCAGTCAACATTTTCTATCTCAACATGTGAAGCAGAGTATATTGTTGCTGCTCTCAGATCTTATGGATTCAACATCAATAGAGAGACTACGGCTTGAACTACACTAACACAACTATGTTTATTGACAACACAGCCACCATGTCCATCACAAACAACCCTGTGAAACATTCCAAAACTAAGCATATTGAAATTCGTCACCATTTCATCCGTGACTATGCTGAGAAGTATTTAATTGAACTTGTAAAAGTTCATACAGATGATAATTTTGCTGATCTTTTCACCAAAGCTTTTGATCGTACTCGTTTTGAACATCTTGTCAAAATGATAGGAATGTTCAATCCAGAATGAAAAACTTTTTTCTTGGAAGTTACATTTATTTTCTTTTAAATTTAGTTTACATTATGTTAATGTTTTAAGAAAAATCCAAACAAAATATAAAACTTTCAAAAATTTCAATGTCATTTGAAAAATTAGAGGAAATGATTGCACATTAGTTAGTGATCTAAATCTCTTAGATTGCACAATTTGGGAAATGATTGCACTTTGACTACTTAATATACTTCAAATATTCTTTTAATTGAAATTGTCAGTAGGCTAGAAGCATTCATTAAATCATTAGTAGTGTGAAAACCTAAATATCTTTTCTACAATTGTTTGAACCCATGTTATGATGTGTGTGTGTATAAGATTAACAAAAGATCATTATTAGAAATAGAATGTAAGATTTTGGCTAGTATTATCCTTTGAGACCAGTTACGGGTTATGTCTTTAGCACAACTTTCAGTTCACTTCACTGCCCATACTCACAAGTATGCAATGGGAAGCTGAGCTATGATATGTCTCAACAACAACCGTCAAGCATATATTACCCCTTGGATCACATATGTTCCATTGAAGACATCCAGATAACAGTTGGATCCCGTTACCCGAATCATCAGATTCCATATACATTAGCCTGAATCAACAAAAATACTCACGAGCCAAGACAAATGAATTAATTGATTCTTGATAATCCTTATGGATTCTGCTTGATTTCTATGTGCTAAACGATATTACCTCAACCTGGTGATACTGATAATCCTTGGAAAAATCTTAGATGTCTTGAGATAATGCATTTACTTTTCAGTCTACATAGCCATGGGGTACACATTGTAGAACTTTAAATGGTACCATAACTCACATGAATTTGGTCCAAGAATGCTTATAGTTTCAACTCATATAATATTGACAATTTGAATTACTATAATATATATTTCAAAATTTATTTCAAACAAGTATGTCATGATATGATCCCAAATTCTTTGAAAGTTTACCGGTATCACTATTGCTACATGTTAGCCTGATATGATCCTCTTCTTATGACTTAACCAAAAATACGTTCACTGTAAGTATTCAATTACTTAGTATTTTGTTTACTCATCTTGCAAAACAACAAAAATATTTTATGTGTGTTTTAGCATAAACTTTACAAAACGTCAAAAAGATTTCTTCACAGTTCATTTCAAAACCCTTTGAAAAGCCAAAAATATTTTCATAACTTCCAGGAATATCTTTGAAACAACATCAGTTGAATGTTTCTATCATGTTCGTCTTAGAATTCTTCATAAAGAGGATTTTTGAGTTAAAGTTTGAATGAGTGTTAAGTCATGAGCACTTAATTAAGTGTGCATAGCTTAAACCATGCGTACTTGTTAAATACGCATGAGGTAGTTCATGCTCACTTAGATAAGTACGCATGACCTATATGGCGGGGTATAAATAACGGCAAGTGCATTTACTTCTCATTTTTTAAACACTCCACCCTACCGACTTCGGACTACTCATTTTCCTCGAAAATCATTGTGTTCCTAAACCGTTTTTCATCACACTTTTACTTCTAACGTCATCTAAGGATCATTTGGTGAGAATCTCATAATTGAGTGATTTTTTTGTTCTTGAGGCTAGGGTTATGTTGATCAATTTTTAAGTTCAAATGGTGTTTGCATGTGAAATTGAACAACCATTTATGTTTCTAAGCATCATTCTAAGTCATTCAACACAAAATCTATCATTTTAACTTGAAAATTTAGGTTTTTGATCATGGTTTGGACTTTAAAGTGGCGTTGGCCCCTGTTCCATCAATGAGGGTTGAATTTTGGTATTATTGATGATAAAAATGAGTGTCCTTGAGTTGCTATGCCTTTTTCGACAACATTAGAAAAGCTAATCGGACTTTAGACCAGTACTTGACATTTTCAGACTTGAACTTCACACAGACCATGCGTACTTGATAAGTACGTACGAAGGACTTTGTTCATTCATACTTGATAAGTACGCATGACCTAATCTGTCTGTGCGTACTTACACATATACGCATGAGCAGTTTGTGTGAAAATTTTTCTAAGTCTCAAACTCAATCTATGTCAAGTACATTCTAATTGTTATACACTGTTATATTATGATATATAATCTGTTCTAATCTTGTCTTGTTTTGTATTGCAGATATGGCTAGACGCACTTTTACTGAGGAATTCAATCTGTTAGCACTAACAGGCTGATGTATTGCAAAATACATGCGTTTTACTGTCTATTTTATTCCCACTTTGTGTTTGTTTTGCGTCGGTTTTCTTCTATAACTGCTCGTACTTAATATTTCTATATATTTTGGTTGTTAGGTCACAAAGGAAGCGGATATGATTGAAAACGAAGAAGAACGAGTTTCCAGTTCGTGCGAGAGGGCTGTGGATAAGAAAAAAAAAAAGAAGAAACTTTCTGGATTTTTACCCCTGTCGCGTAGCGCGACAGGTCTTGGAATTTCGTCGCGCTACGCGAGGGATGCAAAATGACAGAATTGCCCCTTTTTTGATTGCCGACTATTTTGTCTTTTCGGGGGCCCTAGCGCTACGCGAGGAGTGTGCAAGATCCCGTCGCGCTACGCGACGGGTGGTTTTTCGCAGACATCTCCTTTTAAACCAAAAATTAGAAAACCCTAAAGGGAGAGACCACCTTGTGACGGCAAAAGACGAAAAGGAACATCAATCTAGCCTCAAGAAGGTGATTGTGGACTAAAATCGGAGGAGGAGAAGTGGATAATGATCAAGAACAAGCGTTGGGATCGAAGAATTGAAGCCGGATTCACCTCGGGTTACATATTTTTTATTCGTTCTTGTTTTCTTGTCAATTCTAACATGATGAACAGCCTAGTTACTTATTGTTTTATAATTTTGAACATGTTTCTTGGCTAGATTCTTGTTGTCTACCTAGGTTTAGATGATTGCACATGTTTAACATTGGTTTTTGTTGGTTTTTGGAACTTTTGAATGTGAAGAACTCATGATGTAACAAACTTGGTTTTGATCATTGGATGTGTATGCGTTTTTAGTATTATCAATTGAATGATTTTTCAGTCCTCATGTGCTTTGATGAATGTCTTTCATATAATAGGTGCATGCTAGATCAATTGCCGTGTGTTTTTGATTATTGGATGGTTTGCTAGACGTAGTATTCCATAGGAATGAAATTCGTGAATTGGTAAATCTAAATATTCAACCAATCTTAATAGCTGTGAGGTGAGAGATTGTCGGTTTATCTCGTGTGTCTGATCGCTAGTTTAGAATCTTTGTGAGAAGGTCTGTCTAGTTCGTCGTTCACATCTTGTTTACCGAGTCTAATAGGAAATTCTTAGTTATCTCTTGCACTTAGGTGTATTGAGACTTTCGCGCTGTGAGGTAGATTGTCTAGCGGATACTTCTTGAGTAGACTGGATGACCTGTGAGAGGAACCCGTCCAGCCGGTGGTTTAACGGCTTTTAGGTCTCTTAGTTGACAATCCTTGAGAAGGCTCGAGGGTGCTCTAGGTTCCCTTTGAGTTTAGTATTTTAAGATCCCGGTATCACATCAGTTCCATTGCCGATAGAACCTTCGTCAGACACGTGTAGGATTCGGGCCTAGGTAGTGCTTTCACCCTATCTGTTTTCGTTCCGTAGTTATTCTCATGCTAGTTTGTTTGTCCTCGTCTTTTCCTTTATTTTCTATAGTTTATTTCTCTCTTAAATAAAAGAAACCCCCCCTTTTTGTAATTAGTTATCCTGCATCTGAGTCAGTATTTCGCTGTACATACAGTGTCCGTAGGTTCGATACTCGGTCTTATCTATCTATTCTGCAAACGATCGGTACACTTGCCGTATTGTGCGCGTTAGTTTAGGTTTGTCCGTTTTATTATAAATATTAGAACTTGTAGGTTTTTGCGTATAGTTCGTAGCACATCAAGTTTTTGGCGTCGTTGCCGGCGACACTTGGCAATAGAGAAATTGACTTTGATTTTAGGATTTGTGTATATTTTCTTTTATTTGGGTGTTATAGATTAGGTTGTATTTCTTTATTTTTCTCTTTATTTTTATTTTTATTTATTTTGAAAGAAGAGGAAGATGTGGTGCGAGAATTGTGGTGGACCCCATTGGACGCAACAATGTCAGCATTTTTATTCATATGGGTATTCTACGCACCGGTACGATGAGAGATATCAGGAGGATGATGCGTTGGCGAGATCGTACCATTTGATGGAGCTGATGGAAAAGGAAGTGAGAGCCAAAGACATCAAATGGAGAGCTGAGATGGATCTTCTGACAAGTCAGATTGAAGCTCTTAAACTTGCAATAGCTACATCTATGAAGCAGATAGAGGATTCTGTGATTGATGATTCATTAGAGCCGGAGACGAGAACGGACAGCGGAGTTTTTGCTATTTCCGATAGTTCTTCCCAAGTCCCACCTCCGGCTCGGCATATATTTGATTTTGAGGATCCGGATGTAGAAGAACACATCCAAGCTTATTTGAGGCACGATCTGCAGGAGGAGAGTCTTCACATCCCATCAGCAGAAGAAGTCAGGCAGATAGATTGGAGTGCCCGGTTTGCTGAGATGGAGGCCCGGTGGGAAGAGGAAGGTGAAGTATTCGACACACCAGGACCAGAGACGTTAATGGACGAGTCAATCCCACCTCTGGTTCAGCAGGATGTCCCAATTCAGCCGATTTCCGCATTGTGGGCCGATTCTGATGATGAGTTAGAGTTTTCATCTGATCCCGTGACCTCAGAGCATCCTAATGATCAGATTGATGAGGAAAGTGAGAAAGCCAGGATAGAGGATGACATGACGAAGGAGGAGGAGCATGTACTATCCTGGGAGTTTGAGTTTGGTGACGAGTTGGTTGGTTTTACAACTCAAGAGGCTGATGAGGTGTTTGACCCTGTTGGTGACATTACTACTCTCGAGACATTACTTTATGGAGAGCCAGCAGCGGTTATCGAGCAGTCACCAAACCGAGAGGATGATGAAGAAGTGATGGAGATGGAGCGACCACTTCTTGTTGAGGATGAGCAAACCCCAAGTGTGGGGATTGCTGATGATGATAGTCGGCCCGTGGATGACGACGATGATTATGGATCGCCATCCAGATCCAACGTGCCACGGGATGGGGCGAGAGAGCTCCTGGACCGGCGCATTTCGAGGACGCAAACCTGGTCGATTAGAGGTCCTGCAGTTGTTCCAGACTGCAGAGACGACCATGCTCCTCATTACATGCATGGCATACAGTTCGGTCCAGGAAAATTCAAGTCTTGGTGGCCCGACTCGAGTCTGTTTCGAGTCTTCTGGGGCCCGGTTGTTGGATTCTTCCCGTCCATCGACAAGAGAATGAGATTGAGTAAAAATGATGGGAAGAGGATTAAGGAGAGGCCTCCTGATTGAGTTTACTTGCGAGGCACGAGTCTGGCTGAAGACTCTTTTGTAAACTTAGCGCTACTGGGAGGCAACCCAGATTTTCGCTTTAGTTATTTATTTGCTTTATTTTAGCTGTCATTGTGTTTGTTGCTTCTCCTGTTCTGTGATTCGTCCTCATTATTATGGCTGCTTGTATTTTGTACATTATCTGTTTAGTTTAGTTTTATTTTTATTCTATTATTTGTGTCAGTGTTATGCTGCTCGGGTTTTGCTTGTTTTTTGTTTTGCAGGTTTGGTTTTTCATAACCCGTACTCAATCTCCATTCGGGTTGTGGAAAACCAGTTACATATCATTGGAGTGCCCGGTTTGCAGGTTTTGTGTTTTGATGTTTGCATGCAGGGATTATAATTGATTTTTGGAAGAGCTTTTAGCAGCAGAATGCGGGTCCCCATGTATGTTTGTTTTTGTAAATGGTG
This sequence comes from Smallanthus sonchifolius, assembly GCA_023525975.1. NCBI lineage: Eukaryota > Viridiplantae > Streptophyta > Magnoliopsida > Asterales > Asteraceae > Smallanthus > Smallanthus sonchifolius. The sequence continues at coordinate 29,385,145 of CM042043.1, forward strand.
GTTGGAAGGTTTGGGAAATAAGGGGTGAGAAATTTGACTAAGTGTTGGAAAATTTCGAAACTTTCTGTCAAATTCCACCCCTCGCGCTTGGCGACGCTTTGCTCGTACCCCGTCGCGCTACGCGAAAAAAAAAATTAGCAGCGAGAACACAACGAGAGCGAAGTGTGGGGATGCTGAATCCTCAACAAGGCTTTGGGAGCTGCTGCATGCTTGGAGCATATTGACCCGCCAAAATACCAGCTAAGTCTTTTCCATTTTCTTTTACTTTTCCCTGTTTTTTTGTTTTTGAGTCGTGTTTCCATTCCTGCATTGAGGACAATGCAAAGTTTAAGTGTGGGGATGGGACACTGTCGTTTAGTTTTTTTTTTTCGTTTTGAGTGTGTTTTATTTTTATTTGAAAAAAAAAATTGAAATTGTTCCTGAATTGATTGTGAATTTATGAGAAAAATAATTTAGCAGTTCGTTGATTATCATTTAATTGAAACTTGTGGGAAGGAAATCATAGCGAATTTGTGATGTGTTGGTAGGTCTAGTTAGCTAGCAAGCCCTTGAAAAATTTAATTAAGAATAATATTAACTTGTGGTTTCTACATTCCTTTAGGCCGATAGTGTAATTCCAACCGGTAGGGTGCGGTAGGTAAAGTCCTGATTTGCTCGAATCTTGTGTCTATAGAATCTCTAGTTTATTTCCCCCTTTTCCTCTGTTCTGCGATGGCAGAGACCTGGGAAAGGAGCGCGTCGCCCTGTTACTATAGACGAATAACGGGTTCACGCTGCTGATCACAATTAAAAGATGCCCAAAAAGCTATAAGCTTGTCAAAAAAAAAAAATAAATAAAATAAAATAATAAATATGGGCCAGCTGTAAATTATTGCAAGTGATCTGATGGAAAAAAACATAAGAGTATTTTATATTCACGAGTTAATTCGTTAAAATAGCTTATCATAACTAATCCTTGCCAAGCCCGAAAGTAGGTAGCTTAGTGCCTAGAGGATGTGGGTCACGGTTAATTGGGTAAATATAAATATTTTTGGCTTGTTTAGTTTCATAGATTTAAAATGGACCAGTATACCAGCAATCATGGTTTCTATGTCGGTATTTCCCCTTGTTAATATGAAATGATTTAATTCAGGCTCGCAAATCTTTGATCTCTTTATTCTAATCTTTTTTAGGGACGAAAAAGAGTTAAGTGTGGGGATGTGATGTATTGCAAAATACATGCGTTTTACTGTCTATTTTATTCCCACTTTGTGTTTGTTTTGCGTCGGTTTTCTTCTATAACTGCTCGTACTTAATATTTCTATATATTTTGGTTGTTAGGTCACAAAGGAAGCGGATATGATTGAAAACGAAGAAGAACGAGTTTCCAGTTCGTGCGAGAGGGCTGTGGATAAGAAAAAAAGAAGAAGAAACTTTCTGGATTTTTACCCCTGTTGCGTAGCGCGACATGTCTTGGAATTTCGTCGCGCTACGCGAGGGATGCAAAATGACAGAATTGCCCCTTTTTTTATTGCTGACTATTTTGTCTTTTCTGGGGCCCTAGAGCTGCGCGAGGAGTGTGCAAGATCCCGTCGCGCTACGCGACGGGTGGTTTTTCGCAGACATCTCCTTTTAAACCAAAAATTAGAAAACCCTAAAGGGAGAGACCACCTTGTGACGGCAAAAGACGAAAAGGAGCATCATTCTAGCCTCAAGAAGGTGATTGTGGACTAAAATCGGAGGAGGAGAAGTGGATATTGATCAAGAACAAGCGTTGGGATCGAAGAATTGAAGCCGGATTCACCTCGGGTTACATATTTTTTATTCGTTCTTGTTTTCTTGTCAATTCTAACATGATGAACAGCCTAGTTACTTATTGTTTTATAATTTTGAACATGTTTCTTGGCTAGATTCTTGTTGTCTACCTAGGTTTAGATGATTGCACATGTTTAACATTGGTTTTTGTTGGTTTTTGGAACTTTTGAATGTGAAGAACTCATGATGTAACAAACTTGGTTTTGATCATTGGATGTGTATGCGTATTTAGTATTATCAATTGAATGATTTTTCAGTCCTCATGTGCTTTGATGAATGTCTTTCATATAATAGGTGCATGCTAGATCAATTGCCGTGTGTTTTTGATTATTGGATGGTTTGCTAGACGTAGTATTCCATAGGAATGAAATTCATGAATTGGTAAATCTAAATATTCAACCAATCTTAATAGCTGTAAGGTGAGAGATTGTCGGTTTATCTAGTGTGTCTGATCGCTAGTTTAGAATCTTTGTGAGAAGGTCTGTCTAGTTCGTCGTTCACATCTTGTTTACCGAGTCCAATAGGAAATTCTTAGTTATCTCTTGCACTTAGGTGTATTGAGACTTTCGCGCTGTGAGGTAGATTGTCTAGCGGATACTTCTTGAGTAGACTGGATAACCTGTGAGGGGAACCCGTCCAGCCGGTGGTTTAACGGCTTTTAGATCTCTTAGTTGACAATCCTTGAGAAGGGTCGAGGGTGCTCTAGGTTCCCTTTGAGTTTAGTATTTTAAGATCCCGGTATCACATCAGTTCCATTGCCGATAGAACCTTCGTCAGACACGTGTAGGATTCGGGCCTAGGTAGTGCTTTCACCCTATCTGTTTTCGTTCCGTAGTTATTCTCACGCTAGTTTGTTTGTCCTCGACTTTTCCTTTATTTTCTATAGTTTATTTCTCTCTTAAATAAAAGAAACCCCCCCTTTTTGTAATTAGTTATCCTGCATCTGAGTCAGTATTTCGCTGTACATACAGTGTCCGTAGGTTCGATACTCGGTCTTATCTATCTATTCTGTAAACGATCGGTACACTTGCCGTATTGTGCGCGTTAGTTTAGGTTTGTCCGTTTTATTATAAATATTAGAACTTGTAGGTTTTTGCGTATAGTTCGTAGCACATCAAGTTTTTGGCGTCGTTGCCGGGGACACTTGGCAATAGCGAAATTGACTTTGATTTTAGGATTTGTGTATATTTTCTTTTATTTGGGTGTTTTAGATTAGGTTGTATTTCTTTATTTTTCTCTTTATTTTTATTTTTATTTATTTTGAAAGAAGAGGAAGATGTGGTGCGAGAATTGTGGTGGACCCCATTGGACGCAACAATGTCAACATTTTTATTCATATGGGTATTCTACGCACCGGTACGATGAGAGATATCAGGAGGATGATGCGTTGGCGAGATCGTACCATTTGATGGAGCTGATGGAAAAGGAAGCGAGAGCCAAAGACATCAAATGGAGAGCTGAGATGGATCTTCTGACAAGTCAGATTGAAGCTCTTAAACTTGCAATAGCTACATCTATGAAGCAGATAGAGGATCCTTTGATTGATGATTCATTAGAGCCGGAGACGAGAACGGACAGCGGAGTTTTTGCTATTTCCGATAGTTCTTCCCAAGTCCCACCTCCGGCTCGGCATATATTTGATTTTGAGGATCCGGATGTAGAAGAACACATCCAAGCTTATTTGAGGCACGATCTGCAGGAGGAGAGTCTTCACATCCCATCAGCAGAAGAAGTTAGGCAGATAGATTGGAGTGCCCGGTTTGCTGAGATGGAGGCCCGGTGGGCAGAGGAAGGTGAAGTATTCGACACACCAGGACCAGAGACGTTAATGGACGAGTCAATCCCACCTCTGGTTCAGCAGGATGTCCCAATTCAGCCGATTTCCGCATTGTGGGCCGATTCTGATGATGAGTTGGAGTTTTCATCTGATCCCGTGACCACAGAGCATCCTAATGATCAGATTGATGAGGAAAGTGAGAAAGCCAGGATAGAGGATGACATGACGAAGGAGGAGGAGCATGTACTATCCTGGGAGTTCGAGTTTGGTGACGAGTTAGTTGGTTTTACAACTCAAGAGGCTGATGAGGTGTTTGACCCTGTTGGTGACATTACTACTCTCGAGACATTACTTTATGGAGAGCCAGCAGCGGTTATCGAGCAGTCACCAAACCGAGAGGATGAAGAAGAAGTGATGGAGATGGAGCGACCACTTCTTGTTGAGGATGAGCAAACCCCAAGTGTGGGGATTGCTGATGATGATAGTCGGCCCGTGGATGACGACGATGATTATGGATCGCCATCCAGATCCAACGTGCCACGGGATGGGGCGAGAGAGCGCCTGGTCCGGCGCATTTCGAGACGCAAACCTGGTCGATTAGAGGTCCTGCAGTTGTTCCAGACTGCAGAGACGACCATGCTCCTCATTACATGCATGGCATACAGTTCGGTCCAGGAAAATTCAAGTCTTGGTGGCCCGACTCGAGTCTGTTTCGAGTCTTCTGGGGCCTGGTTGTTGGATTCTTCCCGTCCATCGACATGAGAATGAGATTGAGTAAAAATGATGGGAAGAGGATTAAGGAGAGGCCTCCTGATTGAGTTTACTTGCGAGGCACGAGTCTAGCTGAAGACTCTTCTGTAAACTTAGCGCTACTGGGAGGCAACCCAGATTTTTGCTTTAGTTATTTATTTGCTTTATTTTAGCTGTCATTGTGTTTGTTGCTTCTCCTGTTCTGTGATTCGTCCTCATTATTATGGCTGCTTGTATTTTGTACATTATCTGTTTAGTTTAGTTTTATTTTTATTCTATTATTTGTGTCAGTGTTATACTGCTCGGGTTTTGCTTGTTTTTGTTTTGCAGGTTTGGTTTTTCATAACCCGTACTCAATCTCCATTCGGGTTGTGGAAAACCAGTTACATATCATTGGAGTGCCCGGTTTGGAGGTTTTGTGTTTTGATGTTTGCATGCAGGGATTATAATTGATTTTTGGAAGAGCTTTTAGCAGCAGAATGCGGGTCCCCAGGTATGTTTGTTTTTGTAAATGGTGGTTGGAAGGTTTGGGAAATAAGGGGTGAGAAATTTGACTAAGTGTTGGAAAATTTCGAAACTTTCTGTCAAATTCCACCCCTCGCGCTACGCGACGCTTTGCTCGTCCCCCGTCGCGCTACGTGAAAAAAAAAATTAGCAGCGAGAACACAACGAGAGCGAAGTGTGGGGATGTTGAATCCTCAACAAGGCTTTGGGAGCTGCTGCATGCTTGGAGCATATTGACCCGCCAAAATTCCAGCTAAGTCTTTTCCATTTTCTTTTACTTTTCCCTGTTTTTTGTTTTTGAGTCGTGTTTCCATTCCTGCATTGAGGACAATGCAAAGTTTAAGTGTGAGGATGGGACACTGTCGTTTTTTTTTTTTTTTTTCGTTTTGAGTGTGTTTTTTTTTTTTTGAAAAAAAAAAATTTGAAATTGTTGCTGAATTGATTGTGAATTTATGAGAAAAATAATTTAGCAGTTCGTTGATTATCATTTAATTGAAACTTGTGGGAAGGAAATCATAGCGAATTTGTGATGTGTTGGTAGGTCTAGTTAGCTAGCAAGCCCTTGAAAAATTTAATTAAGAATAATATTAACTTGTGGTTTCTACATTCCTTTAGGCCGATAGTGTAATTCCAACCGGTAGGGTGCGGTAGGTAAAGTCCTGATTTGCTCGAATCTTGTGTCTATAGAATCTCTAGTTTATTTCCCCCTTTTCCTCTGTTCTGCGATGGCAGAGACCTGGGAAAGGAGCGCGTCGCCCTGTTACTATAGACGCATAACGGGTTCACGCTGCTGATCACAATTAAAAGATGCCCAAAAAGCTATAAGCTTGTCAAAAAAAAAATAAATAAATAAAATAATAAATATGGGCCAGCTGTAAATTATTGCAAGTGATCTGATGGAAAAAAACATAAGAGTATTTTATATTCACGAGTTAATTCGTTAAAATAGCTTATCATAACTAATCCTTGCCAAGCCCGAAAGTAGGTAGCTTAGTGCCTAGAGGATGTGGGTCACGGTTAATTGAGTAAATATATAAAATATTTTTGGCTTGTTTAGTTTCATAGATTTAAAATGGACCAGTATACCAGCAATCATGGTTTCTATGTCGGTATTTCCCCTTGTTAATATGAAATGATTTAATTCAGGCTCGCAAATCTTTGATCTCTTTATTCTAATCTTTTTCAGGGACGAAAAAGAGTTAAGTGTGGGGATGTGATGTATTGCAAAATACATGCGTTTTACTGTCTATTTTATTCACACTTTGTGTTTGTTTTGCGTCGGTTTTCTTCTATAACTGCTCGTACTTAATATTTCTATATATTTTGGTTGTTAGGTCACAAAGGAAGCGGATATGATTGAAAACGAAGAAGAACGAGTTTCCAGTTCGTGCGAGAGGGCTGTGGATAAGAAAAAAAAAAGAAGAAACTTTCTGGATTTTTACCCCTGTCGCGTAGCGCGACAGGTCTTGGAATTTCGTCGCGCTACGCGAGGGATGCAAAATGACAGAATTGCCCCTTTTTTGATTGCCGACTATTTTGTCTTTTCTGGGGCCCTAGCGCTACGCGAAGAGTGTGCAAGATCCCGTCGCGCTACGCGACGGGTGGTTTTTCGCAGACATCTCCTTTTAAACCAAAAATTAGAAAACCCTAAAGGGAGAGACCACCTTGTGACGGCAAAAGACGAAAAGGAACATCATTCTAGCCTCAAGAAGGTGATTGTGGACTAAAATCGGAGGAGGAGAAGTGGATATTGATCAATAACAAGCGTTGGGATCGAAGAATTGAAGCCGGATTCACCTCGGGTTACATATTTTTGATTCGTTCTTGTTTTCTTGTCAATTCTAACATGATGAACAGCCTAGTTACTTATTGTTTTATAATTTTGAACATGTTTATTGGCTAGATTCTTGTTGTCTACCTAGGTTTTGATGATTGCACATGTTTAACATTGGTTTTTGTTGGTTTTTGGAACTTTTGAATGTGAAGAACTCATGATGTAACAAACTTGGTTTTGATCATTGGATGTGTATGCGTATTTAGTATTATCAATTGAATGATTTTTCAGTCCTCATGTGCTTTGATGAATGTCTTTCATATAATAGGTGCATGCTAGATCAATTGCCGTGTGTTTTTGATTATTGGATGGTTTGCTAGACGTAGTATTCCATAGGAATGAAATTCGTGAATTGGTAAATCTAAATATTCAACCAATCTTAATAGCTGTGAGGTGAGAGATTGTCGGTTTATCTCGTGTGTCTGATCGCTAGTTTAGAATCTTTGTGAGAAGGTCTGTCTAGTTCGTCGTTCACATCTTGTTTACCGAGTCCAATAGGAAATTCTTAGTTATCCCTTGCACTTAGGTGTATTGATACGTTCGTGCTGTGAGGTAGATTGTCTAGCGGATACTTCTTGAGTAGACTGGATGACCTGTGAGGGGAACCCGTCCAGCCGGTGGTTTAACGGCTTTTAGGTCTCTTAGTTGACAATCCTTGAGAAGGGTCGAGGGTGCTCTAGGTTCCCTTTGAGTTTAGTATTTTAAGATCCCGGTATCACATCAGTTCCATTGCCGATAGAACCTTCGTCAGACACTTGTAGGATTCGGGCCTAGGTAGTGCTTTCACCCTATCTGTTTTCGTTCCGTAGTTATTCTCACGCTAGTTTGTTTGTCCTTGTCTTTTCCTTTATTTTCTATAGTTTATTTCTCTCATAAATAAAAGAAACCCCCCCTTTTTGTAATTAGTTATCCTGCATCTGAGTCAGTATTTCGCTGTACATACAGTGTTCGTAGGTTCGATATTCGGTCTTATCTATCTATTCTGCAAACGATCGGTACACTTGCCGTATTGTGCGCGTTAGTTTAGGTTTGTCCGTTTTATTATAAATATTAGAACTTGTAGGTTTTTGCGTATAGTTCGTAGCACAACACAGGCCCAGAATGGCGAGGTGCGGCTCTCAATTATCAACAAATAGTCACATTCCTGAATCGTTCAAGGATTTCATATGCTATCTCTGCCAACCCAGTAGTATCACGACCTTATTTGGAACAATTTTGGGATATAGCCGAGCTGGACTGTAGAGCTACACCAAATGTAATCGCTGCTACAGTGGCAAACCACATAATTGCAATTTCTAAAGCAACCATCAGGCAGGTGTTACAGTTTAACGACTTAGCCATTGATCCAGTCCAATAGCCGGAGTACATGATAGATGGATGTTGGAGATAAAGAATGGGGTACGTTGGTAGGAGAGATTACCCATCTTACAAGAAGATGTGGTTGTTGGATCAATGGAGGTACTTTGCACATGTTATGATCATTTGTATTTCAGCAAAAAAAGCAGGCAAAGATGCTATGGGGCATGATTTAGCATCCGCTATGGTTGGTTTATCACTGAACAAGGGTTACAACTTTTCACACTATGTCTACAAAGCAATCCTTGATCAGATCAATGTTGCTCCCAGATTCAAATTCTTGAAATATCCAAGGTTCATTCAGCTGCTGATTAACCATTTCCTGTCAAACTTAACACAAATAGGGCAGCAGCTGCAAGTTAAACGTGTTGAAAAAATGGTGTTTGTGCAATTTATGAATGCGGGGACTGAAGAACCTAACCCAATGCACACACCTCTATTTGGTCACTTGATTAATGAAGCCTACATTGCACCTCAAGGAGAAAGATAGTACAGTCCAGAAAGTGAACCTGAGTTAAGCGAGCACTCAGATGAAGAGGAAGAGGGTCATGGTGATGAGAGTGATAATAATGGTGATGAGAGTGATGATAATGATGATGATAGTGATGATGGTGATGAGGGTGATGGTGGTGCTTGTTAGGCATAAAAACCAGACAGTAGTGAATCAGAACGTACAGTAACTAATTCCTCTGATTCAGAACCCACTCCAGACCAAAGGCACCCTAGAAAGAATATTCTGGAATCCCTTCCTGAATCATCGTCAAGGAGACAAAGAAGACAGAGTTCAGATTCTGACTTTAAACTTGATAGTTCTGATAGCAACCGAGAGGCACCTCATATGGTTGAAGGAAGAAAGAAAACCAGAAATGATCGCCCATGGCAAGAACTAATGGATGAAATCAATGCCAGGGTTCAAGCACAGAGAGCTCCCACTGCCCCAACACAACTATAAAGCCGAAGGAGAAGCAGAACAATCACACTTGTTATTGTTCCAACTTGTAAATCTACTACTCAATTAATCATCTCTCTTCCGGCTACCACAGTACAGATCACAGCTTCCACGATCCTTCCCATTCTGACTGAATCAATTCTTGTTACAACCACCACCGTACCCATAGTCATACAAACCACTACCCTACCCGTCACCGTCACTGCTGGTACTTTACCACCAATGACACATTCTTTAGAGTTTGGTGACATGGGACACCATTTTGACTTGTCCGAGCTTTTTTCCAATACCGTTCATGAAACCGGTGAACCTTCTATAGCAAGAGTGGTAGATCCTAGGGATGAAAGGATTGCAGCTTTAGAGTCACAAGTAGCCACCTAACAAACTCAAATTAACTTACTTGTTGACTTTAACACCAGATTGACTCATCAGTGGTAAGCCATGGAAGAACAGATGAGGTCGTTCTTTGAGCTACAACAGATGCAATACAACCTTAATGATTTGTTCTTCACCACCCAAACTGCTATGGAAAACCAAACGTTGATCAACGGGGTGAACATCAAATTATGGTGGATTTGGTGGCTAAACTAAAAAAATAGCTTGAGTCTCATGGGGGGACAAGCAAGAGGGCAGAAGAAGAAGCTTGCCACCATATCGACCTTAACAAAGAAAAGGATCAGGATGAGAATCCCAATGCCGGCCTCTCAGGTGCTGGTGGAGGTGAGACACAAGCTGTCTTTCCAACACAAGCAACACCTACAGCTCAGGGGGAGTCTACACAATAGCATGGTGGTGATGGTGCTGATAAAGGAAAGACCCTGGCTGAGGTGTTAGAAGAGTTAAGTGCCAGCCCAAACCTAAACGATGAAGTGATGATTGGGGCATTGGCAAAACTATAAGAAGGAGAAATTAACAGTGGAGATGATTGGGATGAAAGATGGAATGATGTGATCATTGAATTCCCGAGGGGTGATGGAGAAGGAGTGTATGAGTTGGAAGATTGGGAGATTTTTGAAGCCCCAGCAATCAGAGAATAAGTTGAACCAATCATTCATGTTAAAGACGTTAATGAAACTACAGCTGAAGTTCCTGAAACCAACAAAAAAGCAGGCACCAGTGGCACTTCCTGGAGGAAGATTCCTCAGGAATGGATAAATAAAGAAGAAAGAAGCACCGTGGTATAAGCCACAATACACAGACCAACGTGGTGCTGCTGGGATGATTTTGTCGGTACGATTTCGAAGACGACAAAGGATTGTTTGCTATCAAAAGATCAGGTGGAGTTCAATACCTGAAACCAACAACTGAAGCATTCAATTCCTTACCCAAATATGATTTAGTCAACCTAGCACACCGTGAGCTATGTAGTGACACATCAAATGGGAATGCTGGAGGTCTGTGGGGTGTGCTGCAACGAGAAGGTAGATCGGGAAGATTCGAGAACTTTCAGCCTCAAGTTCCGAGGCGTGTCAAAGACAGGTCAGTGATACATCCGTCGACACGTAAATTCTTGAAAACACTCATCTACAAACCGGTGCTATGTGAAACACGTATACCCTTGAGGAGAATCCCTTAAGATATTCTGGGAAACATGTGGTACTGGTACATAGATCCAGTTACCGGGGAGGCTGTTATGATCGAGAAAGATAGCTTGAAGGAGATCATCAGGGTATTTGATGAGATTGTGTTCATCAATTTTTTCTATTAAAGACTTGGAGGTTCTCAACAACAAGAAACTGTTTGCATACAGACGAGTGGACAAAGCTAATGGCCACCAAATATGACAGGTTAGTGATATTCTGCCATGGATAAAAGTCCAAGATCAGTGGTGGAAGTCAAGCAGGGAGCTCGTAAAGACTGAAGATATCCAGAGATGCTGTCAAGCGGGAGTCTGTTGATGCACGTTTTGTGACAGGCACTCTTGATCGGGCTAAAGCTTTTGTTTGTTATCTATTTCAGTCTATGTATTTAGTACTTGTTGTATTTTGTTTATCGAGTTGTAATATGTCATGTTTATATCTGAACTTAAATTATTTTGGATTGTACTAAGCAAATACGCATGGATAGTGTTCATGCGTATTTGCCAAGTATAATGGTCATGCGTACTTAGACAAGTACGCATGAAGGTTGGTCATGCGTACTTGCTAAGTACGCATGGACCAGGTCTATAAATAGCTGGTTTTTGGTTCATTTCACAACAGATGTAACTACATTCACAAGTACGCACAAGTTATTGTTATTTCAGTCCAGAAGTCTTGCAATTTGTGTCTCTACTTGTATGAAACACAAGTTATCAATAGATTGTGTATTTATCAGTATTTCCTTGTGTTTGTCATTCTTTCATTTACAAAGTTGTTCCACCTAGTAACAGGCATTCCGCACCTGATTACTAGGCTACACTCTCACACGATATCGAACCGACACTTCCACCCGGGGGGACCTACATATATATATATATATATAAACACACGTTAAAACGTCTTTTGCTTTCTTTTATCGTTCATATGTGAGTACATAAATATGTATTCACCTTTACTTTCCTTAAACGTTCGTTGGTCATACGTATAAGGGTGATCAACCCGTCTTACGTAAGTCACAAAAACAAACTTTCTTTGAACTACCGTCGTAGCTCCATTACATCCTGTCCGGTTCTACAAACCGTCTGTCATTACTTAAAACCGTTTGACAACCTTTGGCCATCCGTCATACCGTACTACCGTCGTAGTCCGTAATTCGCCCGTCTACCCGAAGGCATCCGTTTCCCGTGCACACTATATATGCAGTCGTGCTTCATATAAGGGTCTCTGTCCTACCGTAGTAATCCATATTTAGTCTGCCTTTCTAGACTTTATCATACCGTCTGCATGCTAGCTGCATGGTCGTCCATCTACCGTAGTAGCCATTATCATTGAAGCGTCCATAATGTTCACATTCTTTCATAACATGCAATATATAAGTAATATAAAGCAAGATTTCATTCATTCACATTATGTCATTCTTTCATTCATACTTTGTAAACATACGTCTCATTATTTGTTCTTCATTCATTTTCATATATATATATATATATATATAGAGGAGGGATCAAGAGAAAACCAAAAAGTTAGGCGAAAACCTAGAAAACTAGTCCTAGCCAATAAGAAAATTTAGATTTTATTTACTATTTAAAAGGGTATTTATGTAAATGTACATTAATTTGTTTTTGATATTTATTGTTTTAGTAAAAAAAATCCATTATTTTAGGAATCTGATTTCAAATATGTTTTTATCCTAAACCCAAATAATAGGTTTTTATCAATTTCAAATATCCCAATCCATCATTTATGAAAACCCTCAAATGCTTCGACTAATTGATAACCATTAGAGTTTATGAAAACCTCCAAGGCAGAGCATCATCATCTTCAATGGTAAAACATCATCGTTTGTGTTTTTTATTTATGCTTCATCATCATCGGTTATATTATTACACTTCGAATGAATGAGGATAATTAATGGTTGACTGGTATGATGGTAATTCTCATATGATTAACTTGCATGAGGTAAGATCTAAACAAATCAACTGTTTTTAATTTCATATTTCGATCAAAAATTGCGGCATTTTTAAAAGTTAAATATGTGTTTTGCAAAATCTTTAATGAACTTTTAGTGGCAAAAATGTATTTACGTTGGTGTTTTTTATCCGCAAAAATTCAATTTATTTAGAAGTAAAAAATGGGTGAAATACTGGAAGTCCACGGTTGATTACCCGATATGCGATTCTTAGTTTTCATGTTCCCCCAAAAATTGGTGATTTTTACTCGCAAAATTGTATTTACGTTGGTTGGGACGTGGACGCAATCCGTTGCACGTCACCCGCTTAGGTTCATCCTTCTAAAAGGTAGTATTCCTTTTGTTTTGTAGGGCAGGAAATGGGAGCCATTTTGTAACGAGCAAAGAGATGAGGTGCAGCCCACGGACCAAACAATTCTTGAAGGCACTTCGTATGAGCATCGTATACGTAACTCGTTTGAGATACGTAGACGTAACCGGTTTCTTCCAATTTTTTATGTTATGTTTCACCCATATGTAAATACGTATAGACTACGTATATGTAACTCGATTATTCTTTCCCTATTTTATTATTTATGTTGACACACGCTTACATATACGTAAGCATATATGTAATTATTGAAAAAATGAAGAAAAAAAATAGTCATTCAAATATTCTTCAATAATTAGTGTAAATCTTGAGTTTTTATTTTGAATGAAACTGATTTTAGTTGGAGTAACTCGTTTGAGATATGTAGACGTAACTGGTTTCTTCCAATTGTTTTATGTTGTGTTCATCCATATGTAAATACGTAAACCTAGGTTTTTTATATAGGCTATGTATATGTAATTCGGTTTTTCTTTCCCCTTTTTATTATTTACGTTAACACACGTTAACATATACGTAAGCATATATGTAATTATTGAAAAAATGAAGGAAAAAAAACAGTCATTCAAATGTTCTTCAATAATAAGTGTATATCTTAAGTTTTGATTTCGAGTGAACTGGTTTAAGGTGGAAATTGACGAGAGAGAGTTTTTTAAAATATTTTGATTGTTTCTAAAATATAAAAGTTACAATCTACCCAATATACCCCTATAGCATTTAATTAAATTCATTATCTACTAGATATTTACATATTTGCCACTAATTAATCTCATCCATTGATCAATTTCAATCAATGGTTAAAAGTTGGTTTTCCCGGTTTTCGTCTAACTCTTTGTTTTCTCTGGGACCCTCCCCTATATATATATATATATATATATATATATATATATATATATATATATATATATATATATATATATATATATATATATATATATATATATATATATATATATATATATATCACGTATGATCACATTGGCATTCATAACATTTATTAATCTAATGTATACATTTTCGCCCCAAAACATTTAAAATGATTTGCATATAACATAAAAGGGGCACATAGAACTCATCTGTTTTTCGGTGTTTAACCTGAAGGTGATGTTTTAGCTACTGCTAATGCGTATACCGATCTGCACATAAGTCAAAGTACAATTTCTATTATTTCATGCAAGAGTCGGCAGTTTTGTAGGATTCGTCGAGAGTGTCGGCTAGGAGAATCGCTAGCCTCACTCGAGTGTTGGCTGGGAGAATCGCTAGCCACACGCATGAGTGTCACCTGAACTTGCGTTCAGGACTTTGTGTCGTGCAATGGGTCGATACCTGGCGTTTTTCTTAGATGGTCGACTCTCAGACAGTCTACTTTCTGACAGTCAACCCTCTGACAGTCAACTCTCTGACAGTCGACTCTCTGACAGTCAGCTCTGATAGTCCTCTGATAGTCGACTTCCTGATAGTCGACTCTCTGCTTCTTCCTTGTCAAGAGCCACTTGTTGCAGGTGGTCGACTCTCCAGAGTCGACCCAAGAACTTTGAGCACTTGCAGGTTTGATTTTTGATCCAAAACCTTAACTTTTTACGTTCAAAACGTTTATCTAGCTTCCATGAAGCTAGATGTGAGCTTTAATCCACTTTTCATATGTAAAAATCCTTAATTTATGTTTAAAAACCCCATAAACCCTAAAACCCCATTTTTGAAAAAAAAACTCAGATATGAGATCGATCTTAACTCAAAACTCGTGGTTCTTCTTGTAGAAACGATGAGGGATGATGGAGAAAGAAGATGAGAGCAGACTCCAAGCTTGAAAGGGTATGGAGAAAGAAGATGAGAGCAGACTCCAAGCTTGAAAGGGTCTTCTTGAGCTTTCTCTCTCTAGAATTCTTTATCTCTCTCTCTCTCTCTAGGGTTTGAAGGTTGAAGATGGTGAATGATGGAAATGGGCTGATCATATCCTTATATACATGGGTCCACATCGGCCCATTGGTGCCAAGCCCAAGCCCGCTCCCTTACTTTTCATTTAATCCTTGATTAAATCCCGATCTCGTCATTATTTATTCGTTTTATTATTTGGGATGTTACAAGTCTACCCTCCTTACAGAAGTTTCATACTCGAAACCTGCTACAAGTTAAACAGTTGTGGGTATAGTTCTTTCATCTCATCCTCTTTTTCTCAAGTAGCTTCCGACCCTTTTCTGTGCTTACATTGTACTTTAACAAGGGAATTGACTTATTGCATAGTCGTTTCTCGGCTCGGTCAAGAATAGCTAATGGTTCTTCTACATAGTTCGAACTGTTATCTACTTCGATCTCGTCATAGGGTATGTGTGATGTATCGTCGGCTAAGCACTTGCGTAAGTGCGACACGTGGAATGTAGGGTGCATTCCATTGAGCTCATCGGGTAGGTCAAGTCGGTAGGCAACGTGACCCACTCTAGCTAGGATTTTGAAAGGTCCGACAAACCTTGGACTTAGTTTGCCACGTTTTCTGAATCGGATAATTACTTCCCATGGCGACACTTTTAATAGTACCATGCCCCCACTTGAAACTCTAAATCCCTTCTTCTATTATCCGCATATGATTTTTGTTTGTCTTTAGTGGCTTTCATGCGGGCTTTGATCTGGTCGAATTTATCAGAAGTAGCTTTGACCACCTCGAGACTTGCAAAGTCTTTCTGCTCAGATTCGAGCAAAGAATCTGGATTCCTAAGTTTTGACATATTCGAGGGAAGAAATTTTTTTTTATGGCCTAACGTGAAGAGATCAATAGCCCAATACATAGAAAATGCTTGACTTGTCTTCAAGTTAAGATTAAACATCAGAAACCGGCAGCTCAACTACAACAAATAGAATTACCTGCCCGAAAATGAGATCGAATTACAATGGACCTCGTAACTGAACTACCCAGAACCCAGAAAAGACATAATGCCATATGGGTCGTGGTCGATAGACTGACCAAGTCAGCCCATTTTATACCCATTATACTCTATGGATAAGTTAGCTAGAATCTATACCAATGAAATTGTGAGCCACCATGGCATACCACTGTCTATTATTTCTGATAGAGATAGTCGGTTGACATCTAGGTTCTGGATGAGTTTTCAGAAAGAGTTGGGAACTCGACTTACTATGAGTACTGCATATCATCCTCATACTGACGGACAGAGTGAACATACAATTCAAACTCTGGAAGATATGCTAAGAGCCTGTGTTATATATTTCGGAGGTAATTGGGATAATCACCTTCCGTTAATCGAATTCTCATATAACACAGCTACCACTCAAGTATTAAAGTTGCACCATTCGAAGCACTTTATGGAAGAAAGTGCAGAACTCCTGTATGTTGGACTGAAATAGGAGATAGTCAATTATCTGAACCTGAAGTTATACATGAAACAACATATAAGATAGTCTAGATTAAACAACGATTAAAGGCTGCTCAAGATCGTCAAAAAAGTTATGCTGACAATGATGTCGACCGTTAGAATTCCAAGTCGGGGAATATGTAATGTTAAAGGTTTCACCTTGGAAAGGTTTAGTAAGGTTCAGGAAACGAGAAAATTTAGGACCAAGATACATCGGACCTTACAAGATCATTGAAAGAATCGGAGTAGTAGCCTACAAGTTAGAACTACCTGAAGCCTTACAAGGAATTCATAATACGTTTCACGTATCCTATTTACGCAAGTGTTTAGCTGATCCAGCCCAGGCTATTACACTAGACGATGTGCACGTAGACGACAAACTTCATTTTACTGAACAACCGATCAATATTTTAGATACTTAGGAACGGAAGTTGAGAAAGAAAGTTATACCAATGGTATTGGTTCAATGGCAAGGTCGGATCGGAGCCGACAAGACTTGGGAATTAGAGGAATAGATGAGAGCCAAGTACCCTTATCTATTCATATCTTAATTTCAAGGATGAAATTTCTTAAAGGAACGGAGATTTGTAACACCTCGAAAATTTCCTAGAAAATAGAAGGACTAAACTTGCCAAAATTCAAAGTGTAGGGGTGGATAAGTGAATAATTAAAGTCCAGAGACTTAAAATGAAAATTCTGAAAATTAAAGGGATAGCGGACCGCTACCCAAGACCTTAAAAGTCCGCTACGTGTGGACTAAGAAAACCTCTAGGAGCTGACACGTGTCCCTGTGACTCGCCAATTAAAATCTGACGCGTGGAAGGGTGGCGGACCGCTAAGCCTAACCATAACGGTCCGCTACGTGTGCCCCAATCCAGTTACACTGCCACAAGGGGTGGCGGACCTCCACCACCTAGCGTAGTGGTCCGCTACGGGTCCCACTTTCACCCTATAAATAGATGGTCGATCTTGACCACTCTCACACACTCCACACTCTCATTTTCACACACAAAAACTCTGGTGTTCTGATCACGAACTCCGGTTCACGTACGAGAGTCCGGTTTCTAACCATTCGGCTTCAAATCTGTCGTAGATAGTACTGAGGTAAGGTTCCGACCACCCATTAAGCTTTGATTATGAACCATTAAAACTAGGATTATGTGATTAAGAAATGTTATGATTATGTAGGAGCTCTACCTGAGGTGTTTGTCACATTACTGAGTAATAAGCTGAAATACTATTGTGATGAGTTCTTAAACTGTGATGCATGAACCCAATCATGACCTTGTCTGGCATGATTGATTTATGAAACATTTTGAGTATCTTGAAATGATTGTACCGATTGTTTATATATAACATATTCTAAGCGCTTATTGTATTTCACTTGCCCGTGGAACGGCATGTTGGACAGGACCCGTGGAACGGTCTTTGGTTATATATATACTATTGATTGTTCATAGTTATCTATGAATTTGGGGGTGGAACCCCATGGATGTGTTCAAGATACTTTGTCGGGTCATTTTAATAAACTATTTTAGTTTATGAATTCACCAGCTTTGTGCTGACCCATGTTTTATCAAATGTTTTTTACCGCATCACAGGTAGTCATTAGACAGGGCATTCCAGGACTAGAATGAAATGTTCCTTGTTAGGGAAAATGATGTAAACAATGTTAAACATGATGTAAACAATGTTTGATGTTAATAGAAGTTATGATTTAGGCTTCCGTTGTGTGTTCTTGATATCAATGTCACAGTAACTAGAATGCGACCTTCTGACTAGTATGTAGTTATTTGACTAACGGAATGTTCTATCTAGGAAAGAGCATTGTATAAATCTCTCCTAGACCCATTGCTCTTACCTGGGAAAATATCTGTTGGAGGTACTACTCTAGTTAGATAACTGTCATGTGTTACGGGTGTGACATTTTGAGTTTTCTTCCTAAGACACTTGAAAGTTCTTGGGACTTGATGTATCATTACTAATGGTTATTTTGTGTGTTTCCTTGTAGATAAAGCTCCTGTATGATGTCTCGGGTCAAGCTTCGCATTGGTTGGATTCTCAACTTTTTGGATGGTTGTATATGTTTTGACTTATGACTCACTGTCGGGAGTCACCTAACTTGTTTTGAACTATCTCTTGGATGATAAAACTTGTTGTTATTTTGAGATGTCGGTCGCTTGTTTTTAAAGCAAACCATGGCGTTGTCGTTTTTTAATAATTAACACATGTCGTTTGTCAAGGGCGTTTTATGGGACCTAAATTACGCGTATTTTGGAAGTTAAATTTGGTTAAAAATTTTAAGTGTTACATCTTCTTTTCGTTGAATGTCTTCGGCTGACAGTCACTCAAGTTCTTGTAATTGCATCCATGATTATTGCCTCCATGATTATTGCCTCCCGTGTTATGAGTAGTCATCCCAACCATTTCGTGGGTTCAAGTCGTGCCAGTATTATTTCCTACGGGGAGTAGTGTGACGGGTATCTTATGTTCGTGGAATTGCACCACTCGTCCCTTCATTCTGGTTTCTCAAACCATTGGAATCCACTCTCCTTCTGAGAGCATCATCGAGGATTCAAGGTAAAGTCCTCTGGAGTACTCTGGTGACTTCAGATGCCACTCCTCCTTGGAATTGGGTTTCGGTCATTATCACATCTTCCATATGTTGTTCGGGTTCAGTAGTCTCATTTACGTTCTCATTTGGTTCGGTATTCGTGTTTATCGTGTCACGGGTGTGGGACCTAGTGTTGGGTTTCCTACCCCTACCTCTGCCTTGTCCTCTACCTCTTCCTGCCATTTGTACCTACATACACAGATATATAGCATCAGAATTCGTATAACCGGTCATAATCCAGAAATTAACAACATATGGCCAAAAATGCCTTTAATTATCTGATTTCTAGGTATTTCCCGTTATATGTCGTATTGAATGTATACACCTAACTTATCCTGTCAGACTCATCTCAGAGTCCTAGTTTAAGTCTAGATACTATTCATGTAGTATCTAAATCTCTTAAACTGAGGCTCTGATACCAACTTGTCACACTCATGGAATCAAAAGTTACATAATTTGAAAATTTGTTTACATCATGGAATCAAAAGTTACATCGTGTTTCTTCATCGTTCCTTAATAAGGAACATAACATATCGAGGCTTATAGTTTGACATGCCCATCATCTGGTTCATTTCATCGTTCTAGTCCTGGAATGCCTCCTCTATTGACGACATGTGATGTGCTCAAAAACATTTTAAAGAAAAATGGGTCAACATAAAGTTGGTGAGTTCATAAACAAATCAGTTTATAAAAATGACCCACCAAGGTATCCTGAACACAGCCATGAAGTGCCCCTCTCATAGACAACTATGAGGAATCAAATCAGTACATATATAACCAAAGACCGTTCCACGGGTCCTGTACAACATAACGTTCCACGGGTCATGTGAAACACAATAAGTGCTTAAAATGTGTTATATATAAACAATCGGTGTAATCATTTCAAGATACCCAAAATGTTTTCAAAAATTAACCATGCTTAAAAATGGAGTATAACAGAGCCATTGTTATTTTAAATTCATCACAATTTAAGAACTCACCTCAGTAATACTTTGGCTTATCGTTATTTGAAATACGGCAAACACCTTAGAGAAAGCCCTAGATTTATAATAAAATTACTTAATTACACGACCCTAGCTTAATGGTAATTAACCAAAGCTTAAAAGTAGATCGGAACCTTACCTAAGCATTATCTACGGCAATTTGAAGGCGAAACGCTAGAAACCGGACTCCCGTACGCGAACCGGGGCTCAGAATCGGATCTTCAGAGGGTTTGTGTGTGTTTAGAAGTGTGTTTGTCTGTGGAATCAATGCTCAAATACTAAGCTTGACATTTCTTTTTATAAGCCAAAGTGGGACCCGTAGCGGACCGTTATGGTGCGGGTGGCGATCAGTCATAGGGTTACACGCATCAGAATTCGTCCGCTAGTCATCAGACACGTGGCGCGTCATCGTTGTTGCCTTCCTCTCCACGTAACGGACCGTTAGGGATCCGTGTAGCGGTTCGCAACGCCCAAATTTCAAATTTTCATTTTCAGTCCTTCTACTTTGAACTATACTTCTATTGGCCCTTCAGCTTTGATTTATTGGCAAATTTAGTCCTTATTTGCTTAAAAATTTTCGAGGTGTTACAAGATTGTACAAAGGATTGAAGGCATAGTAGTGCCATATCCTAAGTGAACAATAGCATATCGAGTCTTCAAAAGCTCTAGTGTTGTATCAATTGAAAAGAATCCCTCGATATTTTCACCATTAAACTTAGGGAAATCCATTTTTGTTAATCGATTACTCTTGTTGTAGTAAGAAGTGTTCAAAAATCTAATACTATAACTCGTTGAATTGTGATTGGTCAGATTCTGGTTTTGGTTGTTGAGTGCCTGCATACTTTTGATAATCTCGCTCATTTGTGCTTCCCTCTGCGCTTTCATTGACGCCATGTTCTCTGAATTCTATATCTTCATTGCCCTAATTCCTTCCAATTCTGCCAATTTTTTGCCCGCTGCAAATTCAAAACGAAGCAAAGAAACTTCGTATTGTTGAACTCCTTGATCCAGTGTTTGATTGTGAGTCGTCATTCTTCTTCTTCTTCACATAGATATGGTGTTTGTAGTGACTGAATTCCGATCAAAGCTTGCCTAGAATCGGTAGCTCTGATACCAATTTGTTGTATACAAATTGAAAGATAGAGAGAATCAAAGAGTGGTATGGTTAATTCATAGCTAGCTTTCTCATTGATCAATAAGGGTAGTTATACAATCTGTTGATAACGATCATAACGGCCTAGCTAACGACCAAAATACACACATTGACCCTTATAGAATCATTTATTACACTTTTACTTTTGACCCTTGCTGAATTATTCTAACAATAGATTTTTTTTAAGAACGGCATGTCGGTTAGGATGTCGCTAACCCCACCTAGCTCAAAGTTCAAGTCCTGTAACAGAGGGTGTTCCTGAAATTATGAAGTATACTTTATAAGGGTTAAACCTATGACCTCTACAGGAGGAAAACCTTATGACAAAACCTTCTGTCCACCGGAACAAAGCTTGATGGCAATTCTAACAATAGATGCTCCGCCCTCTTTGCGAATGCATCCTATCTGAGAAGTGTTGTTGAAAAGCTTTGTGGTCTGATCACTGATCTTTAATCGTTTTCTCAATCTCCGATTGATCATCATTGTTTCGTACAGAAATATTAACAGAAGAAGGTTTATCTCAACAATAAAGTGTCATTCTCATTAATCAGTTATTTTACTTACACAAGTGGGTTTGTTTAAGCTGACAGCGGTTGCAGGTCACTAACAGAATAAACCATAACAGCAAATATCATGAATTTAGTTTATTTATTGAGCAAGTAACAATACTTTCAGTTACACCATTTATTCTTATAAAAGCATGGAGACTTCGATTTGTATACACAAAAAAACAAACCCTAAAATCCTACCATCCCAGAACAACAAGCTCACTAATCTATGAGAGAGAGAGAAGCATTCAGATCTCTTCACACAGAATCAGTCCATATTTCCCATACAAACGTACTTGATCTGCAAATAACAGACAATCACACGCATGTTTTAGGCACAATTCAGCACATGTTCTATTCCAAAAGTTCTATATGATTAATGTACCTAGAGATTTAGGGTTCATAAACCACGCCACTTAACGGGCATGAAGTGTAACTATATGAATTAAATAGCATGGCGTGTTGGCACTTACTTCAAGATACTCATCCAATCCGTATCTGGAACCTTCCCGTCCTAAACCAGACTGCTTATAACCTCCAAATGGAGCCACCTGTATGTCATCCGCTCCAGTCAATATAGTAGAGGTGAAAATTTCGCCTATTTACTTGTGAATGGGTCAGTTTGGGTGATATCTTGTCTCCAAGGGGTCAAATAAAAAAAATAGGTATTCAAAGGAAGGGTTGAACGGAAACTGGATGAAAGTTTGCACAAGTTTATAATTACAATACTCAAATACTTGAATTAATTATTTATCGTAAATATTTAAGAAGTGGATGAGGTCCAAAAACAAAATGGACTGAAACGACCCGTTTCAACTGACCCGTTCATCTCGCCGTAAGATGACCACATACCTCTGTAGAAACCAATCCCTCATTGACTCCTACGATACCATATTCAAGAGCCTCAGACACACGCCACGAACGCTTGATACTACTTGTGAATATGTAAGCAGCTAATCCTGCACACGTATCTCGAATTTATGTTTCAACATTAACAAACTAATTAACTCATAACCTGACATGGATGAAGTATAAACTAAAGGGACAATGTAAAAGATTAGCCACCAAAATATGTATATTGATCATAAATAAGAACCTGCATTCGTGTCGTTAGCAATCTGTATAGCTTCTTCTTCAGTTTTAAACCGTATAACGGGTGCAACAGGTCCAAATACTTCCTGCCTGTAGCAATAAATATTTAGTCAGTACTAAGATAATGTAATATAGCCAACCAAATAACAATAAGACCTTTAAAACAAAGTTCGAGGTTACCTACCTTGCTATGAGCATCTCATTCTTGACATCACCTATAATTGTTGGCTCATAAAAAGTAAATCCGAGGCTATGCCTCTTACCACCAACAAGAACTTTTGCTCCCTGTATTAAACAATATTTTACACTCCAGGGAGAAATTTACAAAAAAAAGGATACGCCAAGATTAGTTAATCGAGGGTAGTTTTGGTATTTGCATGTTTTGGCATAGTTGTCAAAGGAACGCACCTGGTGCGCCTAGGCGCAGAAGCATAACCAGGCGCAGGGTTAGTGCTTGGTGGAGAGGTAGGAGCGATTTGGAGCTTTTCTTTCAAAGGCGGGCCTAGGCGCAGAAGCGCAACCAGGCGCAGGGTTATTTCTTTTTTCTTATTTATCTTTTTTATATATAATATATGGTTTCTCTTAAGCTTTTTAGTTGTATTTTTTAAACCAAGGCCGAAATTTCTCTGAAACCCCTAATCAAGCCTGGGATCAACCTAAAAAAAAGCCTAAACTAGCCCTAAACAAGTTTAAAATCCCTAAAAATGGTATGCTTATACTATGCGCCTAACTTAAAAAAGCCCTCGCTATTTTTTTGCGCCTTGCGACTAGGCTTCGGGCTCGGCCTATGCGCCTTGACAACTATGTGTTTTGGTAAGCACGATTAAGCCAATTGTTTTAGGATACTTCTTGGATTGATACAGGTTACCAATAAAGCAAAATAAAGGACGTAACTTGGTACAAATCAATCATATATAAGTTTGAACTTATGTGGTAAATCAAACCTCTGAGATAGCATCTTGCACAAATGAATCAACCTGCAAGGTTATGTCAAAACACTTTATATTGATTCCAAGGTGTTCAAGATGATATGGAATAACTCGGGGGGAAAAGAACCTTCTGTACAGCAGCCTCGTTAATAAGTGGTCCCTGCAAAGGAATTGAACGAACCCCAACTAAGTACCGAAATTTTAGGTGATACTAAAGTCGATTTATTTTAAGGACTAATTGCTTACACCGCTAATAAATTGCAAGCTGAATAACCCAATTATTTTCAGAATACAAATTGAGCACCTTGATTATTTTCAGTAATGTGTGTAAAATGATTACCTGAACCACACCTTCAGTAAAACCATTGCCAACTTTAAGATTCTGAACAGCATCTGAAAAGGAACTTGTAAACTTCTCATATATGCCTACAAGGAAGGTAAACAGATGAACATACTAACCACCACAAATATTCAAATTACCAAATCCGAATAGAATAGAACACTATTCAATGTTTAAGCTTTGTTGACACTACAAAATATATATAATTTCTTATTTTACCTTCTTGCACAAGTATTCTATTTGCACATACACACGTCTGTCCACTGTTGCGGAATTTGGTTGCCAACTGAAACCACAGGTGAATAAAGTGTTATTAGGCAATAATACACTAAGATAGGTCCTTTTGTCTAAGGCAAAACGAACATAACAAACTTTTTTAATACAATATTTTGAGATAATATATAATAATATCAGATATAATACATTAATAATTGAAATGTGAATCACTTACACTCCCTTTTAGTGCCACTTCAAGATCAGCATCGTCAAAGACTATGCAAGGTGCGTTACCACCAAGTTCTAGAGATACCTAAAACAATAAACATTTATGGAAAAATCATTCATCGCAACAACGGTTGTACCAACGGCTAATACAAATATGGTTACAATTACCTTTTTAACAGTGTCGGCTGCACCAGCCATCAATTTCTTTCCAACAGCTGTTGAACCAGTAAATGTTATCTTTCTTACTTGTGGGCTCTCAAGCAAAGAATTCCCTATCTTAGGAGCATCTCCCATGACCACATTCAAGACACCCTGTGATTTTCGAGGAAAAGAAATGAATTTAAAGGTTACATGGTAAAAAATAACTGCTAAAATCAGAAAAATATAAAAAAATGAAGCAAAACCAACTTTTAGATATGCATAAAAGTCATTAGTGTAAGTTTATACGACATACTGGCGGGATTCCAGATTGAAGTGCTAGCTCAGCTGCTGCTAAGGCAGTCAAAGGCGTAAACTCAGAAGGCTTTATGACCACAGTACAGCCACAGGCAAGAGCAGGGCCAACCTGATACAACAGCAATACGCAAAATTTCATTCCGAGTTACAGACTAGAGGTGACAAAATTAATGGGATGGGTGGTCAAAAAGGCTGGGTTGACCCGAATCACTATTTCTTTATTTATTCTTTTAAATAATGAACATGTGAAATATTTTCTGAATAAAAAAATTCAGAAGGCTTCATGTGGGTGACTTTTGACCCGTTTCCTTTTAAGTTCTTTTTGTTTACCCGTTAATACAACCCCAATCGATCTATCAATAAGTAAAGGTTTGAAACTGCCACCCCTAATAAAAACCATTACAATGATGCAGCATTTTCATGTTGATTAATGTAAAGATCCTACCTTTCTAGTAATCATTGCCAATGGGAAATTCCATGGAGTTATTGCACCAACCACACCAATAGGCTGCAGATTAGAAGAACCACTAAACTTATGGTAAAGGAACTTTTCATACAGTATATGAAACAAAACAACTATTCAAGGCAGATAGGATAGAAGATCAAAAGTTCAATTTTTCAAAGCTCAGCAATTCATGAAATCACATTAAAGACAAAAGAGTGTATAATCAATTCAAATGTTCATTTGCGCAAAATAAATAACCTGCTTTAGAACAAAAAGACGACGATCAGGCAGTGTTGATGGAATTATATCACCATAAACACGTTTTGCCTCCTCTGCAAAGAACTCAATGAAACTAGCCCCGTATCCGACCTGCAACATTTAAGAAGAAATATAAAGACCCGCAAACGTGATCTGGTACTTCAAACACGAATATCCTTATCCAATATGTTTGATACTCATACCTCCCCAATGGCTTCTTTTAGAGGTTTTCCTTGCTCCAAAGTTATAAGCTGTCCAAGTTCTTCTTTATGTTGGTTCAGTAAGTTATACCTTATGTTGAGTGAATGATCAAGTGTAATTATTAATCATTATATATCATAAATACACAAAATAGCTTCATTGTCAACATTTAGTACCAATTACGTAGGCGACTACTCCTGTCAGCAGCAGTAAGCTTGCTCCAATCTACAAAGAAATTGATCGCATTGTTTACATGCAAATACAAAAAGAAAGAGGTACTTTCATCAAGAATTAGTCAGCGAAATGCAACAAAATTGATGATTTGAGGGTCCATACGGCCTAACGCGTCATAGGCTGAAGAAATTGCATCTTTTGTTTCCTTCTCTCCCATGCAAGCAACAGAAGCTATAACTTCACCGCTAGCAGGGTTGTTAACCTGCCACACCATGATTGTATACAAATGTGCTTTTTAAGTTTTTTTTAAAGTAATTCATAGATTTTCTAGGATAATTATATGGTGCGAATGTATTTATTCTAGAAAATCTAGAAATGTTGTTCAAGGGAAAAAAATTAACCACCAGGATGTCCTTCGGGGACATGATTTTTTAATTGATAGTTAGAATCAACGGAATAACAGCATGATTATTGTTGAATTAAAGTGTTGTGGAATATCATCATGAAATGAGTACACATTCAGATATTTGATAAAAGAAATTGAATACCTGGATGGTCCTTCCATCATACGCATCAGTCCATTTCCCTCCAATAAGACCTTTGGTTTGCAGTAATCCAGAACTCTTGAGCCGAGCAACAACATTTTCTGTTCCCATGCCCATCTATCCAAACCCCATTTCATTAATTCATGAATCAAGCAATCAAAACCCTAACAAATTAATAACAATTAAGAAGATTAATGCACCTCGCGACGGGGAATATTCGTGTTGCAACGTAATGAGTGTGAGATTGAACGAACTGTGCTGGGGCGAATGATCGTACGTGTAAACACCGTCTTTATCATATTGTCCGACTGCCAGAAACGCTCTTTCCTCCACGTATTTCCACACCGTCCGCCGCCTTCGGGTGACGGTACAAGTGGCGACAGATTTTCAACAAGTTTTTTGATCCGTGAGGATTTCTTCACAAACAATCCGGAAGAATTTCATATGCCTCCCCGTAACTTTCTAAAGGGTAAATTAGTATCCGGGTATTTTTTTTTAATGCCGGAATCCCGACTTTTCATTTTTGAGTTTATTTGAGTGCAAATGGACCAAAATACTATCAGTGGCTCAAATGGTAGAGGTGATGGTGTGTAAGACCCTAAACTAGACATCCTACTGTTGGCTCTCATCACTGTGCATCGTCTTTAAAACACTTTTGTTATTATAAAATCAATCAGCGGAAGCGTTAATAAAAGTAGGTTTATCTCTTTTAACTCATTATCGTTCTTAACCTTGTCTCACGAACAGTGGCGGATCTAGGAAAAAATCTAGGGGTATCTAAAATTTCGTTCAGGGGTATCTGGATACATAAAACGGTAAAAAAAAAAAAAAATTCCCGCTGCGCGTCGAAAATTCCCACTGCGCGTCGAAAATTCCCACTACGCGTCGAAAGTTGAGGGGTACCGACAGGTACCCTGCCCTCCACATACATCCGCCCCTGCTCACGAATGCATGCACACCAATCCGAATAGCACCGTTCCCAAGCCAAGATACCTCGTCATGTAAACCCACCTGCAAAACAATCTAACATACATACAAAGTGAGCTACAGTGAGTAAGTTCTAACGGTTTTATTTTCAATAGAAATGTTTCCATCACGAATATCATTTAATTTAATTCAGGGAATTCCCGTCCTTTATAAAACTGTTTATCATATATTAACATACCGGTAACCCCTATTACCCACCATTTCCCATAAGGGTCCAACAACGCGAGACTCAACCCACAACCATAACCAGTAAGTTTTTCCGACTTGGATCGAACTTAGTACGCTACTAACCCTAGTTTGTCACTCGTATCAACATGAATTCCGGTTAAATCAGCCAACCCCTAGACATGAACCTGACTAGCCCTAACAATTACACTTACAAGGGCTTCTACACATTAGTCGTAAACACGACCTCATTCCAATACCACTGTCAATCAATTTCTTAACATCAAAGCAGTAGCATCACAACACAATAACTATCATTTAACACTTGCGTGCAATTTAAATCAAACATAAATGCACACAACAATTACCTTCGAAGGATTTTACCTACCATGTCACAATTGCCCTCGCCAGTGTTTTCATCATACTTCGAGCTCATCACTACCCCCAAAGGGCATTGTCACCCTTTATGATTACCCCCCAAAGGGCATTGTCCTTCACAACATCCTTTGTCGTGTCACAACAACAACGACGCAAGTGCACACAACATCAAGTACCATATAACAACGCACAAGTAATTACTATGACTCGTTATTTTAACATCCCAAAATAATAAAACGAACGAATAATAACGAGATTGGGATTTAATCAAGGATTAAATGAAAAGTATTGGAGCATTTTTGGTGTAACACCCAAAAATGTAAAACATAAATTTAAACATCTTACGGAAGATAGGCTCAGATTTTTCAAAAGTATACTCATCAAAAAGTATTGCTTCCATATATTTTAACACCAAAATACAACTAACATGCACACTTGACACACACGAGTTTTCTTACAAAATTTTGGCATGACTCGTTCGTAAGACGGGCTATCCTTACGAAACATAAACGTGTTTAAGCAATCAATTTTTTACATTGACATACAACGATTTGACTAAAAGAACATGGGAGTTAATCTCCAAAATATGCCAACATATATAACCATGACATAGTTAAAGCAACTATGCAAGTAGTATAGTATGATAGCACCAAATCTCTTTCCCATTGATCCACTCCCACGACTTAATCACTCTTGCCTAAGATCAACCCACATGTCATATCCAACACGAGATCGTTAACAACAATTGCAACCATTAGTTTCGATGGCAAGCGCATAATTGACAATAAACATATATAATCATTATTCAACCGGATCATCTGTGGAAAATCCCATGGATTTAATTCTTCTTTCACAATGCTAATTCAAGCCTCCCCCTCGTCCTTCTGGTTCTTCCATAATGATTCCCTTGGATCATTCTCCCATTCTATTGAGTAAGTCCAGAATCATCTCCATAATCCACATGTTTCGACCACTTTAATTAACGACCAAGTCATCTTTACCTACATATCATCACCATGAAGAGATTAGCCAAAGCTAAGTGAGGACTCATAACATATATATATATATATATAAATATACAACTATAAATGAAGATATATATATATATAGGGTTCCAGAGAAAACAGCATAGTTAGGCGAAAACCGAGAAACCACTAAAAAAACCAATTTTAACCAAAAATATAATAATGTTTATTTTTTATTTTATTTTATTTTTATATTTTTATAAGAGTATCAATGTAATATTACACATTTTTACCAAAAAAACATTTAAATATTGGCTTATGTATACGTAACACATAGTGTTACGTATACGTAAACATAAAACAAAAAAATTGTGGTTACGTATACGTAACCCATAGTTTACACATTGTTTTAGTGGTTTTCTTGGTTTTTACCTAACTTTGTGGTTTTCTCTTGATCCATCCTCTATATATATATAGAGAGAGAGAGGATAGTGTTCATTTCAAAACCCATTCCCCATGTCAAAACCCTAAAACCCTATATCAACCATTGATTTAATCTAAAATAACCAAGATTCCAAATCTAATTCTAAGATTAGATCAAGGGTGATAATGTAATTTTGCTTTATGTCCTTTTTCATATCTGATCTGTATTCCCCTTTTATTCTCACTCTTCATCTTTTTCCCTAAATCTCCATCCTTACCAAATTTTTGTGGATCAAATTATTTCTCTAGGTATCCCGCCATCTTCGTCTTCGTCTACACTCCACCTCCATGTGCATTCTCCAAGTATCCCGCCATCTCCCTCAATCTCCCTCAATCTCCATGCAAAATTATTTCGCCGTTACATTGTTCGTTCTCGTTCTATAGCGATGATTGATTGGAGGTTTAGATAGAGATATTACAGTGCTAAGGAGTTCGAATCTGTCCGTCGATTGGTGAGTTCGTAACTTCTTATTTTCGTTTTGTAATTTCGGCTTTTGTTTGATGATTTGTGTTTTATCCGAAATCCGGAATGACTGTTATGATTCTGGAGATCTTCAATTGACTTCCACATTTACGAAAAGTACCGTTTTGTAAGTATACGGAATCAGGAAGATGATTTCTAAGTGTGAGAGTGTGTGACCTTCAATTGCATTTCGAAACACCTTAAGATGATTTCCAATTAATCTTCCTGTTCATCTTCTTCATTTATTTTGTATTAAATTGTTCTGATTCAAATATATATAGCAGGTAGAAAAAGCGAAAGAATTGTTAAAAAATGCTTTAGCAAATGTAATTGTGTTACACTAATGTAATTGTTTAATATAAATGTCAAAAATTGTTCGTTACATCAATGTAAATGTTTCTAAGGCCTGAATTTTTGTATCATGCGAATGCTAATTTTTGTTATTTTTGTTCGTGACACTAATATAAGTATAATATTAAATCAATTTAACTAAAGTATTACACCAATTTAACTATGTGTTACATAGAAAATGTTTCGTTACATTGATGTAAATAGTGACATTTATGTAAACCATGTTCGTTACACCAATGTAAATGTTCGTTACATTAATGTAATAAACGACGCCCCAAAAAAAATTCGAGACTATATTGGAATAAATAGAAAAATATGATGAGTTTAATGGTATATTTTTTATAAAAAAATAACAAAGTATAAAAAAGTTATGAAGGTTTTTAAAAAATAGGGAGAATCTTAAAAAAAAAAAATTAAATGAATTGTATTTTGAAGGTGACACTTGTCAGATTCATATTAAATCTGACTTTTTGGTGGTGAGTAAAAAGTCTGATTTACCCTTCTACTTTTTTTTTTATTAAAAAAATTTAGGTGACACATGTCACCATCTTATTATATCTAAATAGTCATCCACCATTGAGATAGGGTTTTAAGGTTTTGACATGGGGAGTGAGTTTTGATAGGAACACTACCCTATATGTGTGTGTGTCTATATATATATAAGCTACAAAGGGTTAAAACCATACAAAGTGTAGGAAGGAAGCACAGCATGACACGTGTACAATGGGGGAAAAGGAGGGAAAGGGCAATTGCGTAAAAAGGCTTAAAACAAAGGAAAGAATCTGCACATGCAAGTCATATGCGATTTCCCCAATTTTTTTAAAACGTCCATAAATTTTTTATACGTAATTATTTTTTTTTAAATTTTACCATAAAATCGAGCGTCTTTTTATCTTTCCAACGAGTATGGTATTGATATATTTCAAAAAAAAAAAAAAAACCAACCAGGTGTTGTTTGAAATTGAGTGTTTTTTTATTGTGTTTTATGGAGTTTTATGTTTATGGTGTTGAAATTTTAAGCTAAAGTGTAAAACACCATAACAGAAGCAAAATGCCATAAACATAAACACGTAAAAACAACATGACTAAAAAAGCCAAAAAATACCATGTTGAAATTTGTCATTGTAAAACGTCATGACAAAAAAAACTAAAACGTCATATTCAAATTGGCATCTAGGTGTAAAACACCATGACCCAAAAAACTCTTTGTTGAAAAACATATGACTAGAAAAACTCAATGTTGAAAACACCCGGTTGAAAACACCATAAACGTGTGTTGTTTGAAATTAAGAGTTTTTATGGTGTTTTATGAAGTTTTATGTTTATGGTGTTGAAATTTTAAGCTAAAGTGTAAAACAGCATAAAAGAAACAAAACGCCATAAACATAAACACGTCAAAACAACATGACTCAAAAAACCAAAAAATACCATGTTAAAATTTGTCATCGTGAAAACGCCATGACAAAAAAAACTAAAACGCCATATTCAAATTGGCATCTAGGTGTAAAACACCATGACCCAAAAAACTTTGTTGAAAAACACCATGACTAGAAAAAATCAATGTTGAAAAACACCCAGTTGAAAACACCATAGATGTAAAACACCATGTTGAAAACTCACTTTAATTCGAACACAAGCTTAACCAAGTTTATGTTTATGGTATTGAAATTTTAAGCTAAAAGTGTAAAACACCATGACAAAAGCAAAAACGCCATAAAATAAACACGTCAAAACACCATGACCAAAAAAGCAAAAAAAAGAACATGTTGAAATTTGTCTTTTGTGAAAACGCTATTACCAAAAAAAGCTAAAATGCCATGTTCAAATTGGCCCCAGGTGAAAAATACCATGACTAGAAAAACTCAATGTTGAAAAATACCATGACTAGAAAAACTCAATGTTGAAAAACACCATGACTTTAAAAACTCAATGTTAAAAAACACCTAGTTAAAAACACCATAGATGTAAAACACCATGTTGAAAAAAACTTACTTTAATTCGAACACAGCCTTAACAAAGTTTATGTTTATGGTGTTGAAATTTTAAGCTAAAAGTGTAAAATATCATGACTGAAGCAAAACGCCATAAACATAAACACGTCAAAACACCATGACCAAAAAAGCCAAAAAAGACCATGTTAAAATTTTCCATTGTGAAAACATCATGACCAAAAAAACTAAAACGTCATATTCAAATTGGCCCCCAGGTGTAAAACACCATGACCTTTAAAACTCCATGTTGAAAAACACCATGACTAGAAAAAAAACTCAATGTTAAAAAATACCCAGTTTAAAACACCATAAATGTAAAACACCATAGATGTAAAACACTATAGATATAAAACACCATAAAACACCACAGATGTAAAATACCATGTTGAAAAAAACCCACTTTAATGTAATTTAAACAAAAACGATTTAAAAGAATATATTTATATAGCAATACCATTCTCGTTGGAAAGATAAAAAAACATTCTATTTTATGGTGAATTTTAAAAAAAAATAACGACGTATAAAAAAGTTATGGACGTTTTTAAAAAGTGAGGGAAATGGTATGTGACTTGCATGTGCAATCTTTGGGGTTGAATCTTCCTATTCTACCCCTCCTGATGGTTTTCAAGTTCCAGCTATTTACCAAAATGCCACCGCGTTAATCTCCACCACAAATGACCATGATCTAATAGCCCAGATTCCTTTCTAGACTTTGTAAGGTTTTATTAAAGAAATTTAGTTGACACATGTCACCATCTTATTATATCTAAATAGTTATCCACCATTGAGGTAATGTTTTAAGGTTTTGACATGGGGAGTGAGTTTTGATAGGAACACTACCATATATATATATATATATATATATATATATATATATATATATTCGAGGTATATCACGATTTATCCTCGAAGAGTAACTCCCTTAACGAGTCAAGGCTCAACTTTGCTCTTTCACTTTTCCTCCATCTTCTAACCCAACTCTAGGTCATTTCTCTTCTAGAAAGCCCTGTTAACTCGAGATCAAAACATTTCAAGAAACACCGTTAATAGATTATTTTACACCAAATACATAAGATACCATTTCACCATGTATCTTTGATGTGATATACAAAACAACATACACGATTATCTACTTATCATCATCCCACCATATACCCTTCTTATTAGTTAATCATAACACCCACCCTTAGTATGTAAATCACCTTTTTAACCATGTAAAATGAAGGGTATATTTAACTATGGAGTAACAATCTTGTGTCTCTATGAACACGACATTACATACTTTTCTTTAGAATAGTAAACTCGTTTATGCATGAGCTTCTATGTCTACTTAGGAAGAATTAACATTATTTAAGTAAACACTCCATCCACAGCTTCAATGTATATCAAGCAAACAAAACCATGTGAAAATAGTCCCGGCGTATCAGTACGCCACTCGGAAAACAATTTTTCAACGTATTAAGGCCGTAAGGCAGAGAACTTCTCAAGGTCTAGAGTAAGAGTACGCTGATGGGACTAAGAGTACGCCACTCAGAAAATACAGTTTTGACAACAACTCCATTTTTTCCTTATTGACCCCGTTACAACAACACATTCACTTTCTACTTGTATCAACTCAACCAAAACAATGTTTGGAGCACCAATAAGATATTGAACACCTAATTAACATAGACTCCTTATAATACAACACCTAGTTTATACACCTCATTTGCATAAAAACCATATATGCTTTAGTTCATTTTAGAATTCAATAATCCATACATTTTACTTAAACTTTAAATATAGTTGTCAAACTAATATCATATTTATGATGACACCAAAATATACTTTCATTATTATAAATTAACTCCTTAATCACATTCTCATATTCAAACCACTTGCATATGGTTATTAAACTCATTGTGACTCTTTCTAATTTAACAAGTACAACATCTCAAGTAATATTCACAGAGTAACATAGAATGCATGAAATAGTAACAATAAACCACATGTTATAAGGCTAGTCATAACCTGCTAGCTTCAACCAACATTAGTAGAGTCACTCACCTTTCCCGTAGGGGTGTTGCTGTTCTTTCCATCCGTTTAAACCGTTGTCTTCCGAGCTATGCCATTCCTACTTTAACAATAAGTCAAACTTGCAAACCATTAGAACACATAAAGGGGCTATCTATTTCCCCAAATACATAAGTATTATTCACGCATCTCATAATATCTATTCTTGGTCATTTTTATCATTCGTTCTAATAACTAGGTTATCCCCACCCATTTAACCCGTTAACGCCCAACTTAGTTTATGTAGGTCCCGGGAGCCTCGTCGCGCAGCGGAAATTACACGATCTGTTCTGAGATTTGTGTGGGAACAAAGAAACGAGACAGAGAACATGAACACAGATAAAAGACGATGAAACGAAACGTAATCCATAACAAAGAAGTCATCCCGTATTACAGACTACATACCGAAGGAACACACATCTCTCATCTAAGCTCACGGTCCAGGGGTCGGGAGAGCTCTTCCCGACCCGGACAACCTGTTCCAGAGTTCCACCTACAAATGAAGACAAGTCTTCTATTTATAGGCGAAGGAACACTTCCTGCGTAGTTGACAAGTACGCAAGGCAAAAGCCTTGCGTACTTACTAAGTACGCATGGTTTGGTCATGCGTACTTGACAAGTACGCAAGGCAAAAGCCTTGCGTACTTACTAAGTACGCAGGACCAAACTGGTGTGCGGGCTAAGTACTCAGGAACACCCTCCCGCGTACTAGCCACGTACACCGATACATAGAATTTAATCTATAGTTACAAAACATGCTTCTACAAACTCCCTCTTAACTATAGCATCAAATTCTATCTATCACTAACACTGATAATCATCAGTTTACAAAGAATGTCCTAACAGACTCCCTCTAAACTAATGACATCACGTGTCTTCTGGCGAGACTTGATCTTCTGGCATTCCACTTGAGATCTTCAAATCTTCAAACTTCAGTCTTCAGTTGCCGAGTGATGACAAACCCGACTTCCTCTAACTGTAGCTTTCATTGTAGACCAAACCAAGTGCTTCAATAAGAACCAACTAACCTAACACAACTCATTGTAGTTCATCCTCTCAGCAGTAGCAACCTCCACCCTGACTTAGACTTCTGAGTCTTACAATGTCTTCCTAAACAGGTAACAATAGTAGACTAAGACAGCTCCAAATCAGCTGGCATATGATAGAGAGTTTGAGTTTCCAATAACCTGCATCAAACTAATCAGCTCCCATAGGAATTCCAGTAAGATAAACTTAAGTCTTCAACCAGATGTGTCCAACTCTATCCTGTATCCTCACGAGTCAACCAAATTCCCAAAGACGTTCATTTCCAATATCCCCTTTCAGGTTAAGCTCCATCTGACTAGACCAGAAACAAGGGTATGTTTCCTATCCCATCGGCCAATGATAAAAGGTTCCATCTTCAACTAATAATCCAACGAATATCCAGCTTCATCTTGAAAACACATGATAGAATCAAACACGATAAATATAGTTTACACGAGAAATCATAGTTGAGATCCACGTTACGTCAAAGAGGTATATATATAGGAAGTACCAACGGCTTTTCCACCACCTCTTTAATGTCTCATGAATACTAGATATTATCCCCCTCATTTCTCTGTAAACTATGACCAGCTTCATCATTACTCCACTCAAATCCTCAAAAAGCACAACTAGCCAACTCCAGGATTTTATTCTTTATTCCTTTGCAAAGATCCAAAACAGCAAATCCTTGGGTTCAAGTTGTTCCAGTATTCATCCCCTATTAAAGAAGTATCCGAGGACACTCGTAGCCTACATATTCAGGTTTGAATACCTAAACAAGATGATTCTTTTTCCGAAAGACCCAAAGCAGCCACATCTTCACAAATAGAACGAGACCTTTAGCCGATGACGACCCAATTGCTCCCATTAGTTCAGCATTCATACCCTATTAAATAAGTATCCCGGATACTCGTAGCCTACATTTTCAGGTATGGACCCTTAAACAATGTATGACAAGTGGTATCATCCAACAAAAATCTCGTTCGTGTTTCGCGAAGCCACATCGTATACAAATTCTGATCCGGAAAAACCAAAATTACTATCTTCTCAAGAATGGGCCGAAACACGCGTACAAATGATCACACAAAATTTTGGACAAGGAAGGTTTTCCTGCCAAAAAACTTTTTTTTTTTTTGAATCCCAGAGGCTAGTCAATGCGTACTTAGTAAATACGCATATGTAGGGTGTTGCTGCGTATTTAGTAAGTTCGCAAAGCCAAGTACTCATGCGTACTTGCTAAGTGCGCAGAGAAATGCTCTTGCGTACTTAGCTAAGTACGCAGGTCACTTCTCATGCGTACTTACTAAGTACGCAGGGCTAACCCATGCGTACTTAGCAAATACGCAGAAAAGGTGATTCTGCGTACTTGTTCAGTACAGCAGTGTTCTTGACGGATCTTGAGGAAAATGCTCGAAAAGTGACGGATCTGAGAAATTAATGCTTCCAAAAGCTTCGAAAACTTCATCTAACAAACCCTTAGCCTTCCAAACACCAAATGAAGTGATAACAAACTCGATTTTAAGGATTTTAGGTTACGAACTCGTTTTGCTCAAAACCCTAAAAAATCGAAACTGGAACATAAATCAGCGAACACCGAGGCTCTGATACCACTTGTAGGTCCCGGGAGCCTCGTCGCGCAGCGGATAATAACACGATCTGTTTTGAGATTTGTGTGGGAACAAAGAAACGAGACAGAGAACATGAACACAAATAAAAGACGATGAAACGAAACGTAATCCATAACAAAGAAGTCATCCCGTATTACAGACTACATACCGAAGGAACACACATCTCTCATCTAAGCTCACGGTCCAGGGGTCGGGAGAGCTCTTCCCGACCCGGACAACCTGTTCCAGAGTTCCACCTACAAATGAAGACAAGTCTTCTATTTATAGGCGAAGGAACACTTCCTGCGTACTTGACAAGTACGCAAGGCAAAAGCCTTGCGTACTTACTAAGTACGCATGGTTTGGTCATGCGTACTTGACAAGTACGCAAGGCAAAAGCCTTGCGTACTTACTAAGTACGCAGGACCAAACTGGTGTGCGGGCTAAGTACTCAGGAACACCCTCCCGCGTACTAGCCACGTACACCGATACATAGAATTTAATCTATAGTTACAAAACATGCTTCTACAGTTTAACCGTAAACTACGGTCATTATTATCATTTCAACATGTGACACCTTACTTTAAACCACCGATTAACAACATTTCAAGGGTTATGGTTGTGAACCAAACCATATAAAATCTATACACCCAAATGACCCGTTTGGTACAAATATACATACATATATATATTTCAAAAACAACAAATATGTTCATCATAACCTTATGCCCACTAGTTAATCCCCTTTTAATAATTTATTTCCCCATCATCAATTTTGTCAATTTTCATTGTCTTCATATGTTTAACTTGAACACAAAATCAAATCTCACTTTTTTTAAAGTTAAACATCACCATATATGTGTTTATCCCCAAAACTCAACATTGTTCATCCATGTATCTCCATACTACATACAAATCCATGGAACTAATACCTAATCTGACATGCAAATCAAACTCATAACCCAAAATTAGAATTGAGCATTCTAGCATAAAATCTAGGGTTTACTACACATAAAATCAAACATAAAGTCCCCAAATCCATAGGTTTGGGTTTCACCATCACATGAACCTTAAATAATGAATTTTACCAACACTAGAATGGAAGTTGCTTACCCAAAGACTTGAAAATCACAGGAGGATGACAAAAACATGTTTAATCTTCCTAATTTGTAACTTAGATGGTGAGATCGGCCCTCTCGCCCTTCTATTTTGTTGGTTGTCGATGACCAAGGGTCTCCCCCCTTTTCTCGTTGCCTTTCACGAATACAAAAGAAACACCGGTTTCTTTCTTTTTATTTCCACTAATTATTAACCCACTATTTCACTCACCCCTCCCTTTTGTTTATTACATTTCACCAATAGTTATGGTTTTGTCAAAAACGATCCCCATAGATACATATCTATAAATATAAAATTTAATTTCATTACATTTCTACCTGTTGCGATTTAAAATCCTCTTTAAAGTTATCTCATAGTACTTTATGAAATATTATTTCATCAATGAAACTTACTTTAGGGATTAGTTAATTATAAAGAAATATATTTTAATCCCACAGAAATCAGGATGTTACACTTGGGCTCGGCTCCAATGGGCCGATATAGCCCATGTATATAAACGAGAAATCAGCTCACTAACCTCATTTCACCATCTTCATCCTTGAAACCCCAGAGAGAGCGAGAATTCTAGATAGAGA
Organism: Smallanthus sonchifolius; assembly: GCA_023525975.1. NCBI lineage: Eukaryota > Viridiplantae > Streptophyta > Magnoliopsida > Asterales > Asteraceae > Smallanthus > Smallanthus sonchifolius. Next base: position 29,423,734 of record CM042043.1, read on the forward strand.
AAGCTCAAGGAAGACACCATCAAGCTTGGATTCTGCTTTCATTATGATTCTCCATCATCCTACTACGATTCTACGCGAAGAAACACGAGTTTTGAGGTAAAGATCGTCCTCTGATCTGAGTTTCTGTTTTAAATGGGTTTTCAAGGTTTTGGAGGTTTTTAACATAAAAGATGGATTTTTACGTGTGAAAAGTGAAATAAAGCTCATATCTAGCTTCATGGAAGCTAGATAAACGTTTTGAAGGTAAAAAGTTAAAGTTTTGCATCAAAAATGAACCTGTAAATGATCAATTCTAAGACCTCTCCCCGAGCATCCTATAGTTGGTTCTCCTAACGGGTATTTCTCCTTAAAAGACATTTATTATTATTCCAACTACAGTGGAAGTCTTACTAAAATGTTAATTATTATCATCATCATCATCATCATCAAACTTACCTCACAAATGCCTGCACACCAAACCGAGTATCACATTTAATATATATTTTCACTCAGAACCCTTTGGTCCTTAATAAAATAGTTTTGACATTTATTATCAATAAATGAACCTTATCATCTTACAATAACCCATAAAGATTCACTACCCAGACTCATCCCATAATTATACCCAATAATATTGCAATCCAGCTGTCTTACTGACCTGGGTTTAATTTAATACCCTACTGACTCTTGACTCATCTCATCTGTTAACTCAACACCTGGTTAACACAATAAATACCTAGACACCACTTACTCAGCCTAGACCAAGGCTTTCACAAATTAACTGACACGACAATTGTAAACATCATCTTACAATCCCGGCACCACGGTCGGTCTAACTCAACATTCCACAATAAGGTCATCTATACATCATGTAAGACCCTAACTTGGGTATCCTACCGTTGGTTCTCATAACGATTCATCCTCTTTTAAATACAACTAGTATTAATCAAATTACAGCGGAAGTCTTTCTAAATTTTTTAACTATTATTTAAAATCTTTATCATCATGGATTACCTCACGAATGCCTACACACCAATCCGAGTAGCACCGCTCCCAAGCCAAGATACATCAACGCAACGCTTTCCTGCAAAACAATATAACGTACACACAAAGTCAGCTACGCTGAGTGAGTTCTAATAGTTTATTTTAAATAAAAGGCATCTCGTCGCACTAGTTATTTAGCTTTACTCAGGATCCTCCGGTCCTTATAAAATTGTTTCATAATTTATTAACATATAGATAACCCATGTTATCTTACGATATCCCATAACAGTTCATTACCCTCGACTCATCCCATAATAATAATCTTATAGTCTAATCAACATATATTAAGCTTACCACACTAATAACTCATAAATTACTACACGTATTAACTCGACACTTGGTTAACACAACAAATCCTAGACATAGACTTACTCAGTCTTGACCAAGGCTCTTACTAATCAATTGACACAATAGTTATAAACACCAAATCAATATCCAAACACTACGATTAGTCTTACTCTACTCACCTCATTTATTACTACCTATGCATCACAACAATAATATCTCATGCATAATAAATATAATTTAACACTTGCATGCAATTTAACACAAATATATTTACACGCAAACACATACCTCGTCAATGCACCATCGTCAAGGCATTATACACATCCCGAGCTCATTATTTACCTGTTAATTATTGTCACCTTTGGTGACTGCCCAAAGGACTTTGTCCTTCACGATCCTGTTCGCCGAGCCATAAGGATAACTACGCAAACACATCACCCGTCGCGCCACAGGGACAACGACACAAAACAAGTAACACAAATATAAACATATAATATCACATTACATTTATATGACCCTTTAACTACACCCGCACTTCACACATAACATTATCCCACATGAAATCGTAAGCATTTAGTGTCACACCCCACCTCAGGCACCCCGTAGACGTGTGCGAGCCCGATTGGTATCTTTGTTCTTCGAATTTAGAGTTTTTATAAAATACAAAGGAAGTCTTTTCAAACGGATCGTTTTATCATTTTTCAACCTTAAGGGTTGAATTTGTAAATGTGATAATCCGACTTTTCATGTTAATTCCGTTAGCAATTCCGTTAAAGATTCTGTTAAATCCTAACCAAGTTAACTCAATTTCAAACTTCAGGGACTGTTTCTGTCATTATTTGAACTGAAACTGCAGGGAATAGTTATGTACTTACTTTAAATTCACTCTGTTGACTTTATAAAGTCAAAATTTGCATATCCTTGGTCCTGTTGATCTCTCAAAAGTCAAAATTCGTTTTATTTGTTCTTGTTGACTTCAAAAAGTCAAAATTCGTTTATCCTTGATTCAATTCACGATTTGTAACTGAAATTCGTTCAATGCTACGACTGTTATGCACGTTCAAATCCTTATCGATCATCATTATCGCAGTAATCGCACACATTGATACTAATTAAATCCCAATAATGGGAATCCATATTGAAACCATCGAGCCCCCTCTATACGGCACCAATTCGATCATTTCGTCTATCATTCTCTCAAATCAAATAGCCGCACACGTTAGACGAGCCTCCCAGAAGATTCTGCGTATACTAATTTGGCCGGAGTAGCAGTCGAAGTCACCGGAGAGCAATACCGTCACCGTCGGCAACCGTGTTAGTCGAACTCAGTCGATTCGAAACCAATTCTAGTAACTAAAGTCTTCCTTAGTCTCGTTTTAATCATTGGAACAAAAGCCCTATGAAAATTAGGGCTTACTACATCAATTCGATCAAGATTCAGAACCTAGGGTTCATACGTTTTTAGTTTAATCGAAACCCTACTTACACCCAACCAAAACAAAATCAAACTATACCATTAGATTCGTAATCCTTTGTAACGTGAAAGCCCTGTGCTAATTTAAAAGGATAACATCGATTTGATCATGATCCTTAAACTAGGGTTCATCACAAAAATGTTTTGGGGCTTTTGACTTTAGACCTAATTTCAATCAAATTAAACCATGGGGGATAATTCGCAATGTTCTTTTTAGTAAAATCCCCATGATTTAATCAAGTTTTAATATCCAATTTGATCGATTTGATTCTTTAGTTCATTTATAGGGTTTCGGTTTCTAAAACTTCAAATTATCGACCCAAATCCAATTAAATTTGTAATTAACTTTCACCAGGGATTCGTCTATTCGCGATTAACATAACCCCTTTGATAATTTGTTTAATCGCGACCAAATTTGAGGGTTTTGGGTTGGTTTGATCTCGGTCGCGATTTGGGAGGGGAAGACGCAGGCTAGGACTGATTAAAACCATGTCAGTTGGGTTTAGGGGCCGACACCCTAGCGGGCTATGATGGTTAAGTTTGTGTGCCGTTGTGGGAGAGACCTGGGTTCGAGTCTCTCCACCTGTTTTTATTTTTAAATCATTTTTCTGAGTATTATTTTAATATAAAATCAAACCCTAAATGATTATATTAATACATAAACGTGTGTTAGCCCGGGAAATCACCCGTAGGCTCGGGTTTGGTCTTGTAACCCATAATTGTTATTAAAATTTATTAATAAAATAATATATTTATATTATTTTCAACCCGTGACTTCAATTAAAAATAATATATATTTATATATTATTATCACCTCGTTCATAAATTTCGTGTGATAATATAATTATCTATATTATTTACACTCGTTCATATACTCGAATAAAAAAGAATAGAATTATTATTTTGTCGCACAAATTGTTTATCGTGATATTTTGTTAGATCTAAAAATAATATATTAGTTATATTATTTTCCTAACCATTAGTTTAATAGTATAAACGCTTGAATATATTTATTATATATTATTTGTCATTCATCGCGAAACGTATTCATCCTAATTTAGAAATCCGTATTCCCGTAAACTCGTTCGTTTACCCGTTAATCCTTAGAATGTTTAAAGACGTTCTAATCTTCCGTGTGTCGTCACAAATCCCAATGAGTCCCTAATTTTTGTTTATAATTCTAGGACATACGTAAGCCGTTGCTAGCTAACACTTGTGTACCAATCCTATTACTTGTGTGATTAATTCCTGCGCCAACATGTGAGTCTTCACGACCCCTTTTTACTGTTTTAACTTGGCGGAGAAAGCATGTCACAACTATTTTTGAGATTATTATAATTCATATGTTATCAATGTTAAAGCTAAGCGTAACACGCTATTACTGAAAGTCCTCAACACACATCGGACCGTTAATATGGATCTTAGCGATGTAATGTTTAGTAGTACTATTGAGTTTGACAAATCCCACCCGCGTTAGTCGCACTAACTCGATTTGAGGTTGAATGGGTGAAATGTTAGCCTACTCACATCGCCAGAGTTGATAGACCTGGCAGGAGGCAAATAAACAAACAGTCAGCTTCGGTTACGAGCGCTTAAGTTAAACATGAAACGTAGGTTAGCTACCTATAGATGCATATTGAATGTACAATAATCTGGTAAACGTTTATTTATATATTGAAACCTGTGAACTCACCAACCTCGTGTTGACATCTTTTCTTACATGTTTTTTCAGGTCGCTAAGATATGGCACAGGTGCACATATAGGACATGCATGGAGTCCCACTATTGAATTATGTTTTATTATTTTGTTTGGACTGTTTTGAATTATGTTTGGACTGGACTTTTTGGGCGCGTTGTTTTCCGCATTTATTTTCTTTATACGCTTCCGCATTAACTCTGATTAATATGATATTTTCATTTGAGTCCTATATAGAGTCGTTCAATGTAACTAATGACTGAGATCTTGGTTTGTCACTTCCCAAACGGTAAAACTCCGTTAGTTGAAATTGGGGGTGTGACAGTAAATATCAAAACTCAGTTGGAAAACAAAAGCTTTATATTTACTTTTATAAACATAGGGTTTCAAATACCCTTCTCATTTGATTACAAAATAGAGTTTGAAATCAAATACATCTTAAGCCGTTGGAAATAGTACAACACAGGGTTGATCAATTCCCTAGTCCTATCTCCTCTCTTTAGGATTTCCCTTTACATGAGGCCTGAGAATCCTACGTGCATTCCATCCTTTTATTTCACAGGTCAGATCTGATGTCTGCCTCTCATGTTTTCTTTTCTTGGGTCAGATCTTATGTCTTCCCATACCCCATTCTCATCACAATTTAATTCGTTATCTGAAAACATTTTGAAAATAAAACGCCAGCGCGAACGCAGGTGAATATAGTATCTTGACACAAAATCATTTGGCACAAACAAGTATTAATTTGATAATCACAACTTTATGTTCAATCTACACATTCAGCATACCCATGTTCTGACCATATGCACCGTTATATACACTGGTAGTATGTCTTTATAACAATAGGGACTCATGTCTCCTCATTTGTTAAAAAGGGAAGTACCAGCCGTATTTTGGGAATTTCACCCGAGACCCGTGTATCCCTTGCAAGTTTTACGTATACCTATGGCCCGAATGCTTATCCATAGATGAACATTGAGCATTATTCCCTTAACCTTTATTTAGCCATTTTCGTAAATAAAATGTTTTACACAAGTTTTCAGAGAGATAAAGTATTTACCTTTATAGTGGGAGTGAGCCTCTAAAGTCCAAAAGCTTATAGGCTAGCTTCTTATCCTGGTTTTTCTAGCGTTTTGACCTTTTTACGAGCGTTTATTGCTTAACCGGGCACTATGACGAGGGGGAGTTGAACCGGGATCGTCAGGAGTGGGCTTGGGATCACCTGGAACGATATTTAGAAATTGGAAGTCGTTTGGGATGAGGAAAATCGAATGTGATCGTTCAGCTATTTATATGCTGCCATTTGGGTCCATGTCGGACCGATATGGCATGGGATGTCGGTCCGACATCCGCCTTAGCCCACGTCAGCCCTACACGTCTCATTCTGATTGGACCGAACACTGGTGGCATATCGGACCGATATGTGGACCATTTCGGTCTGATATCCAGACCCATGTCCCATCATTAGGGCTGAGTCATTGGACACGTGTCAACACTACATTTTACGACTACGTGGAGGTTGTCGGACTGTTATGGTTTGATGTCGGTCCGATAACCGACTAAGTAGCTCATTACGGTCCGATATATGAATGGATGTCGGTCCGCTATATAACCCTATTTCACTTCGGACCGATATGAATATAGATGTCGGTCCGCTATTAGACTGACTTCAACTTCGGTCCGATATCAAAGCTTAGTTTCACGTCGGACCGATATGGAATACAATGTCGGTCTGATATTAACTTTATTTCATAAATTTCTTTTATTTTCAACCCTAGACTTTGGTGTATTTACACTTATATTCCCTAGGGTTTACCTTTTATCAAATCTTGGTAATTTTTGTGACGGGTGTTACATCCTCCCCACCTTGTTTTAAACTCGTCCTCGAGTTTATTCAAACAGGTGTGGATATTTCTTTCTCATTTCCGACTCTAGTTCCCACGTGTACTCTGGTCCACGTCTAAAGTTCAATTTCACTTTTACGATTATCAATTTCTTTCTTTTAAATCTCTTTACCTGCCTGTCCTCGATTTGCAAAGGTTGTTCCACAAATCTTAATTTCTCATCTACCTCTACATCTTGTAGGGGCATTACCAGCGATTCATCTGCCAAACACTTGCACAAATTTGATACGTGGAATACATCGTGTACTCCATTAATCTCATCTGGTAGTTCGAGTTGATAGGCCACAGGCCTAACTCTGTTCAAGATTTTGAATGGTCCTACAAATCTAGGACTTAATTTCCCTTTCTTTCCAAATCTTACAACGCTTTTCCATGGTGAAACTTTCAACAGAACGTTATCACCGACATTAAATTCTAACGACTTTCGTCTCTTATCAGCATAACCCTTTTGACGATCATGAGCCGCTTTCAATCTATCTCTTATCTGGATAACTTTCTCAGTTGTTTCCAGGACTATTTCAGGCCCAGACAACTGATTTTCTCCTATTTCAGACCAACAGATTGGGGTTCGACACTTACGACCGTATAAGGCTTCGAAAGGAGCGGCCAGTATACTAGTATGATAGCTATTATTATAAGAGAATTCCATTAGAGGTAAGTGGTCATCCCAACTTCCTCCAAGATCAATAACACAAGCCCTTAACATATCTTCAAGGGTTTGGATTGTTCTTTCGCTCTGCCCGTCCATTTGAGGATGGTAGGCAGTGCTAAGATTCAATTTAGTCGTGAGAGATTTTTGAAAACTTTTCCAGAATCGAGAAGTAAATCTACTATCTCTATCTGACATGATAGATAATGGCAGACCGTGTAATGTTACGATTTCATTAACGTATAATTGTGCGAGCTTATCCATACTGAACGTTTCTTTCATTGGAAGAAAATGAGCAGACTTAGTGAGTCTATCAATGATAACCCAGATAGTATCGTTCCCTCGACTCGTTCGGGGAAGTTTCGTGATGAAATCCATGGTTATCATTTCCTATTTCCAGACAGGAATTTCAATTTGCTGTAACAAGCCAGACGGCTTTTGGTGTTCAGTCTTAACTTGAGAACAAGTTAGACACTTTGCAACGTAGATAGCGATATGCTTTTTCATTCCTATCCACCGGTAATTGGCTTTTAGGTTTTTGTACATCTTATCGCTTCTAGGATGCATCGTGTATTTAGATTTATAGGCTTTCTTCAAGAATTTATTCTCAAGTATTCCCATAGATAGGAACCCAAATTCTCTTATTCATTCTAAGAATTCCGTCATCTCCTTTGATCAGTTGATCAATCATACCTCCCAATCCTTCTTTCTCAAGGTTGGGAAAGCAAGTTTCTGATATTCCTTAACAAGAGTGATAAGATCGATTTGGAGATCGAGTCTTAAAGCATGAACTCGTTTAGGTTTCTCGTATTCTTTTCTGCTTAAGGCATCAATTACGACATTGGCTTTTCCTTCATGATAACAGATCTCACAATCGTAATCATTCGGGACTTCCATCCAACGCCTTTGCCTCATATTCAGTTCTTCTGACTTAATATATATTTTAGGCTTTTGTGATCAGTGAAGATAGTGAATTTGACTCCATATAGATAGTGCCTCCATAACTTTAGTGCGAATATTATGGCGCCTAATTCTAAATCATGAGTCGTATAGTTCTTTTCATGAGTTTTTAATTGACGAGAAGCATAAGCAATGACTTTGCTTCCTTACATTAACACACTACTAAAGCCGGTGTGTGAAGCATCACAGTAAATTGAAAAACTTTCACTTCCATCTGGCAAGGCCAGTATGGGTGCTTGAGTCAGTTTCTGTTTCAGAGTTTCAAAAGTTTCATATTTTTTAGGACCCCATTCATACTTGGCTGACTTGCGGGTCAGAGAAGTTAATGGTACTGCAATTCGAGAGAAATCTTGGATAAATCTCCGATAGTAACCAGCTAAACCGAGAAAACTACGGACTTCAGTTGGTGACTTCAGGATTTCCCATTTGGATATAGCTTCGATTTTGACAGGGTCTACTTGAATATCATTGGCATTAATGACATGACCAAGGAATTGAATTTCTGACAGCTAGAATTCACATTTTGAGAATTTAGCATATAGCTTTTCTGTTCTTAGGATTTCAAGATTGATTTTCAAATGATCCGCATGATTTTCTTTACTTTTGGAATAGATAGGGATATCGTCAATGAATACAACAACGAATTTATCCAAGTAAGGTTTGCAGACTTGATTCATCATATCCATGAATACTGCTGGTGCATTAGTAAGTGCAAACGGCATTACCGTGAACTCATAATGACCATATCGAGTTCTAAAAGCAGTTTTAGGAATATCCTCTTCCTGGACTTTCAGTTGATGATAACCAGAACGGAGATCGATTTTAGAAAATCAACGAGCTCCTTAGAGTTGATAAAAAAGATCATCAATTCGGGGGAGTGGATAACGATTATTTATCGTTACTTTATTAAGTTCACGATAATCAATATACATACGCATTGATCTGTCTTTCTTCTTAATAAATAAGACTGGAGCTCCCCAAGGTGATGAGCTTGGTCTTATAAATCCTTTCTCTAGTAATTCGTCTAATTGCTTCTTCAATTCTACCATTTCATTTGGAGCTAATCTGTACGGGGCTTTAGCAATATGTGTCGTACCGGGTACGGGATTTATTCTGAATTCCACTTCTCTTTCAGGTGGAATTCCAGGCAGTTCATCAGGAAATACACCAGGGAATTCAGCCACAACCAGCACATCTTCAATCTTCTTCTTAGTGTCGGTAGTTACAGATATAAGGTATGCTTAGCATCCTTTTCGTAAGTATTTTGTGGCTTTTATCATAGAAATTATTCCAACGGAGTTGGATAATTTATCGCCATTGATCGTAAGAATATCACCTTTTGGTGAACGAAGTTCTATTGCCTTTTTATCACATAGGATACAGGCTTGGTTAGAGGCTAACCAATCCATACCTAAGACAACGTCAAAACCTGCCAAAGTCATTGGCAACAATTTTGCAGGTATAACATGTCCTGACTATGTGATGTGGCAATTATTAAGGATTTCAGAGATTTGGATGAGGTCACCATTGGCAGTTTCTACCACGTATTTCTTGTCTGATTTAGCTAGAGTTTTATTTAACAGTCTACAGAATCTATGATCTATAAAACTTTGGTTTGCACCACAGTCAAATAAAACTCGAGTATAAATATCATCAACAAGAAATGTACCCGTAATGACATCAGGCATACCTGCCGATTCATGAGTATTAAGAACAAATGCGTGCATTCTTCTTCACTCCATCTATAGGTTTGGAACCTATCCCATCAGTTTTCTTTAGTTTTCTTTAGCTTAGGACAATTTATTTTGATGTGACTAGCTTCGCCACATCCAAAGCAAGTAATTGGCCTTTACCTATAACAATCCTCGGTTTTGTGTCCAGACATATTGCGGAAACTGTAATAAGGTTCAGATCGACATTGTCCTAAGTGCCTTCTCCTGCACTTTGGACACTCAAGGATAAAAGAATTGTTATTTTGAGGAGTAAAGGATGATTTCTTAATTCCACTTGGGCCTTGCCCAACTACTTCCTTTTTCTTCTTTCACTCTTCCTGATTCCTAATCAGGTTGGTGGTTAATGATTCTCCTAAATCCATAACATCATCAAGATTTTCACAATTTGCGACTTTTACCATGTCTCGGATTTCTCCGATCAAACCCCAAATATAACATTTGATTAGATTGGACTCAGAGGTAGCTAGATGTGGAACTATCCGTGCATATTCCTGGAGTTTGGTGGTATACTCCTGATGATTTGTTCCGATCATCCTTAAACTTATAAATTTTCCTTCAATCTGTTCCCGTTCGTTCTGGGGAACGCACTTCTTTTCAACCCTTGTCCTAAAGGCATTCCAGCCCATTGCGTAGGCTGCATCTCTGCCTTTGGCAGCAACAATATTGTTCCACCATTCTAAGGCTTGATCTTTAAATAAATTGGAGGCATATAGAACTTTATTTTCCTCAGCACACTTACTAATTGCTAACACAGACTCAGTCTTCTCTATCCACCTCAATGTGGCAACCCCACATTCTCTCATAGAGAAGTTGTATGGCTTGCAGTCCTGAAACATCTTATAGGTACAACCAACTACCTTCCTCTTTTTCTCTGCATGATCGTAGTTGTTACCCATTCCTTCATCTTCTGATGAATTGTGATAGTATTCTTCTCTTTCCATCTTCTTCGATTTATGATTTACAGAACCTTCTGGTTTAAGAGTGACGGGTTTCGATTGAGTGATCGTTCGAGTTTATCGAGAATGAATAGATTGAGGAATCGAAGGCTGAATATATATTCTGTCAGCTTGTCTCTTTTCTAGTTCCTCAAAGATAATTGGGAGAGAATCCTTGATTCCTTCCTCAATCATCTTCTGGAATTCAGCACGAGAATTATTATTTTCAGCAGTATTTTCTACTGCTTGCTTCCTCTTGCCTCTTGTATTTTGAGATGGTCCAGTTTGCTTAGACATACTATCAAGAAATAGAAACAGATTTAAAATCAAAACTTTTTATTGATAAAATATATTACAAAGGATAGTACATATGAAACTTATTTAGAAATTTATAAAGTTCTTTTCCTCAAGAGCCTAAACTAATAAAGCATTCCAAGCTTCAACTTCAGCCTTTTCTCTTTCCAGTTAAGCTATTCAATTTAACAACATATGTTCTCTTTCACTTCCTGACGCATTCTCATTTATATGCGAAGCAGGAATTTGAATCGTCTCATAATAAGGAACGTAAGGTACGTTAGAATCAACATGTTCTTCTTCTTCTTTAGGGTCACATTTATTTTCATAAGGCATTTTGGCATATCAATCATGAAAATTTTGTGGATAATTAGGAGTGACATTATAGCTTCCAACAGTCGGAGCAGAATGAAAACTTATAGAAGGATTATAGGGAACACTATGGTTTCTTATTTCTCTGAGACTTTTGAAAGTAGCACCTTCAGTCTCCTCATTAAGTTCTATAGTTGTTTCATTTGTTTTACATTCGAAGTAATTAGCAGGAGCGAATTTACAAAAAAATCTAGGACCTTTGCCTTTTTCAACCATTCTGAAATTCAAAACAAACAGATATTTTATTACTATAAGAAAATATTTACAATACAAAAGTAAGATAGAACAAGATTTCAATCTTTCATTAGCTCTTTCCACAAAGTCATCAGATCCTCTCCATATTCGTACACCTGTTTCCCATAAAACTTTGCTCTTGCCTTGTCCAAAATTTTCTCCCTTGTTATCTCGTCCGTTTGGCGTAACAAACGATCTAGACATTCAATAAAGGAAGAAGTGTCACACCCCGCCAGAGGCAGAAACACGAGGTGTCACACATATAGTTCATAGCACAAGGTATAAAGACAATGCTAAGGCATCACATAATTTATTAATTTCAAATTTAACATTCAACACTTGTTTCATAATACAACCAATCAAAATAAAAATAAAGTTCAAATTTATTTGCTAAGTCCTTGAGCAATCCTATATGATCTTTCACCTTCTAGTTATTATTTCATTAAACATGTAAAGTAAAATGGGTCAACATAAAGTTGGTGAGAAACATAGGATTTTATAAGTTATAAAGATATATTGCCATAAAAGATATAAAATTTAATACAAGTTAAATCAAATGTGCAAACATATTAACACGAAATTTATTGCAATCAACCCTTAATGTTATACGCATCCACAATCACAAAGATTGTCCCGTTGAAATGTTATTGCATCCACAATCACAAAGATTGTGCCGTTGAAATGTTATTGCATCCACAATCACAAAGATTGTGCCGTTGAAATGTTATTCCATCCATAATTCCAAAGATTGTGTCATTGAAATGTTACATCGGTTTCTCCTATATGGTCATACTAGTACTACCTTAGGCTTGTAAACAAGTTAATGATTGCAATGTTGTTATAGTATTCAATTATCAAGCACATAATTGAAATTAGTTGTTTAAGAATCCGTTTTGATATAAAGTTTGAGTTATCAAGCCAAATGTACATGTTTCACCCCAAAAGTAAAAAGGAAAAAGGGGCTATGAATTTCCCCTTGATATGGTGACTTAGACTTGAAGTAGCTCGCAAGGACAAGTGAACCAATTTAACAATGCCCTATATTAAATAAGATACGTTATTTAATATATAGAAACGATTAGAAGGGAAAAAGAATGGAGTGATTTGGACGTCAAGATTTAGGAACGGATGAAGGTCGAGAGTGTTAGAGATACGAACTTTAATGATATCAAGCTAAATTAAGTGATAATATATAAATTAGTTTACATGAAATAATGTTTTATAAATTTTATTTATAAAAGAGATTTAGGCGTCAATAATAATTATTAATTGCAAATTTATTAGATGTAATATATGCATTAATATACTATTCATAATGTCAAATGTGATTAAGATTTAAGTTGTTTTGATAAAACGATTATCATTTTTTTAAATATTATTATTTGTAAATCTATAAATAATAAGACAAGACCATTAATGACCAATAGATTAATATTAAGTAATACCCACGTTTCAAAAATAAGATATAAATGTATCACTAATAAAATCGGATTTGTTATTAACCGTATATAGTTCATGGCGTTTTTAAAGGTTTATTTTATAAATATAAATATAAGATAACAGGGTTTATGACTACACTAACGTTTGTCACGCTTTGAAATATATAGATGTAACGAAACAGTACATGATAATTAAAATGTTTTTAGAAAATAAATAAACATATACTTATGTACACTTTTTGTTTAGAAAGATAATAAATACCCCTGAGAGTTTATAAAAGAATAGTTTTTTTTTTAAATATATATTTGTGTGTGTGAGAGAGAGAATTACAAAATAGGAACAAAATAGCGCATGGAGGTCGCTTGCAGGGATCGAACTCGCAACCTCCTTACTGGAGTGTGATGCTGCCAACCACGGACCAGAACACCGTTTGTTTAAAACAACAGAATCAAAAGTTTAACAACGAAAATTCCTGCCTGTCTTTTTGCTCAGTTCATACAGGTACAAAACCCCAGCCCATCCCTCTTCAACCCTAAACGAAAAAGCAAGGAAACGAGAAGAGAAATGAGCGTACATGAGGAGTAAGGTTACCTCATGAAGGCGGCCCTGGATCGTGCGGGTTTGAAGCCTTCCCCCTCTACGACGATGTGCAAACCGAGAGAAAGAAAAGAGGGCGAAAAATTGGGGTGATTTCGAGTGTAATGGACGTGTGTATTTATAGGACATTTAGGAACGCGTAATACAACTGTGATTGACGAGATTTGCGGGATTTGGAACTTGATTTCAGGAATTAGGTATGAAGTTAACCATTTTTGTGATATACCTAAAATGGTTTTCAAAATCTTTGATTTCGGTCCAAATCTGTCTAATTCAAGCTTGACACAGAATCATTAATCAGTCATGAATGTTTAGGATTCGAAAAAAGAAAGTTTAAATGCGGATTAAAGGAAAATAGAGGGAGATTTTACGCGAGTTTTACTTTCTGGAGTCAAACTTGTTTCAATTGGGTTTGAGGGTTCATTTAAAAGGAGGGGGAGTTCACCAAAGAGGTTCAACCATAGTAAAGGGGTTCAAAAAGGCTTAAAGGGGGTTTAAATGGAATAAAAGCGGTTCAAGTCATCCCTTTCTAATCTAAATTAGATAAGTTTTTATTTTTATAAAACTATAAAACTTAAAATATATGTATATATATATCAATATTTATCTTTTTATAAATTTAAACCTCATTTTTATAAAACCTAAAGTTTATAATCAAAATTCTTTAATTTAACATAATATATATATATATATATATGAATATATATATATATATATATATAAAGAAAACATAAAAGTTTTAAAAAAAGTCAAACTCCTAGTCGTCGCACGTTTGTAATATTATAATTGATATGGCGCGATTTAATGTACATGTACGTTATAAATGTCACAAATGTTTTTAAAGTACAAAATGAAATAAAATATTACTTGAAAAAGTCACGGATGTTACAGTATCCCCAAGTTAAGGGAATTTCGTCCATGAAATTCAACTAGTGGCGGTTACCGAATTCGAAAAGAGATGTGGGTACTTCATTATAGAGGAATACGAATGAGATTTGAAGTTGACGAAAGTTTACTAATTTAGTAATCATCTATAACCTAACATTTGGGATTGACATACCAGAGATTTGGGGTTAGGATCAAATGTTTATAGAGATAATGGCTATTGATTACAGGATAGGGTTTACTAAGATTTGCATACACTACAGAATTTTATTACGTATGCACCCGTAATAATTGTTTACTTTGTATGATCACCTTAGTTTCTCTTATCCTTCTACAACGTCCCTTAGATTGGATTGCCGAAGGTAAATAGTTACCTATGCCTAGATATATTGAAGGCGTTTAGTCATTGCTCAAGTAATCATGTTAAGTAGCGAGTTGCTTTAAAATAGAAAGTGTGGTAACGTTGATGATAACATGATAAAAGTAATGTATGCTTACAGTATTGAATTAGTGTGTGAGTAGTGGCAGTTACATATAACAATTTGTAAAATGAAATTAACACCAAAGTAGTAAAATTGATATAACAATTCATAGAATAAGGAAGATAAACATAAAATTGAGATAAATCCAAGTAGTGAACAAGATGCAATGAAAGAATTAGGGTTACCAAGTCTCCCCTAGTTCAGGGAATTTCATCCAAAATTTAACTAGTAGAATATACGTTAACCTAAATAACTTAATCTCGGCGGTTTCCAAGTGCTCCTAAGACAAAACTCTACCTTGAGAAGCTTGATTGTTGATAGGGTTCAACTTGGGGCAATGGTTTCTGAGGTGGTTTAGGTATCACATTAATTTCAGATCCTGACACCGGTGATGGAAGATAATGGTGCCAATCTCGTTGCTTTCGGTAGGGTTATGAAGAAGAGGCATTCCAACACGTTTGGATAAAATGACAAGTGATAGAGTCATAACTAGACAAGGACGGAATTTTATTTATAATCAAATTGGTTACAAATTAGGAAATATAGAGGCACAATACTTGTGCTTATGTCCAGAAAATAACACCATATAAATAATAGAAGTGGCACTACTTGTAAATAGAACCAGTTATTCATAAATAGGAAATGTCTTACAAGATAGATAAAACATATATTTGAACATATATGTTGAGTTACAATGGTAAAATACTTAGAGAAGAAAATTTGACAAATCAAAATTCAAGTTCCGTGTGAATAATACTAATGAGACGTGTATTAGCCTATAAGTGAGCACTCACTCCAATGGTCTCCAGGTAAGTGTGACTCGTAATGAACGTGTCCCACTTTCCTAATGACAAAACCCTTAGTGTACAGGCGCTCACTCTTCCAGATTACACGTGTCCCTAGCACATTTCATTTTGGGCCTTTGATTTTGATGGGAACATCATGAATTGGGCTTTGAAGCCCAAGAACTTGTCATTCTCTTCTCCTTGAGCCGTAATTGGGCTTCCTTAGTTTCCTCCTTGTATTTGCTTATGGCATCAGATAATGACTCGCAGCTTTCATATTTGTGGGTCTTCTTGTTGGGCCTAGTCGTTTTAGTTCCTTCACTTGACTTCATTAGCGAGGTCTAATGGATGGGGCTATACGAAGGTTCCCTAATAGGCGTGGGTGAAGAAAGGTCCGAGTGGACGTGTGTGTTATTCGAAACATTCGTTGAATAGGATGATATGGCTAAGAAGAAATAAAGTTAGTATATCAATCACATAAAGTTCATATGAAAGTGTAAGGGAGTCTTAGGTTATAGTCTAGGTCTTTCTAAGCCTAATTCTCTATAACCAAGGCGCTGATACCAATCTGTCACACCCCGCCAGAGGCGGATACGCGAGGTGTCACACATATAGTTCATAGCACAAGGTATAAAGACAATGCTAAGGCATCACATAATTTATTAATTTCATATTTAACATTCAACACTTGTTTCAGAAAACAACCAATCAAAATAAAAACAAAGTTCAAATTTATTTGCTAAGTCCTTGAGTAATCCTATATGATCTTTCACCTTTTAGTTATCATTTCTTGAAACATGTAAAGTAAAATGAGTCAACATAAAGTTGGTGAGAAACATAGGTTTTTATAAGTTATAAAGATAGATTGTCATAAAAGATATAAAATTTAATACAAGTTAAATCAAATGTGTAAACATATTAGCACGAAATTTATTGCAATCAACCCTTAATGTTATATGTATCCACAATCACAAAGATTGTGCCGTTGAAATGTTATTGCATCCACAATCACAAAGATTGTGCCGTTGAAATGTTATTGCATCCACAATTCCAAAGATTGTGCCATTGAAATGTTATATCAGTTTCCCCTATATGGCCATACTAGTACTACCTTAGGCTTGTAAACAAGTTAATGATTGCAATGTTGTTATAGTGTTCAAATATCAAGCACATAATTGAAATTACTTGTATAAGAATCTGTTTTGATATAAAGTTTGAGTTATCAAGCCAAATGTACATGTTTCACACCAAAAGTAAAAAAGGAAAAGGGGGCTATGAATCTCACCATGATATGGTGACTTAGACTTAAAATAGCTCGCGAGGACAAGTGAACCAATTTAACAATGCCCTATATTAAATAAGATACGTTATTTAATATATAGAAACAATTAAAGGGAAAAAAAATGGAGTGATTTGGACATCAAGATTTAGGAACGGACGAAGGTCGAGAATGTTAGAGATACGAACTTTAATGATATCAAGCTAAATTAAGTGATAATATATAAATTAGTTTACATGAAATAATGTTTTATAAATTTTATTTATAAAAGAGATTTAGGCGTCAATAATAATTATTAATTGCAAATTTATTAGATGTAATATATGCGTTAATACACTATTCATAATGTCAAATGTGATTAAGATTTAAGTTGTTTTGATAAAACGATTATCATTTTTTTAAATATTATTATTTGTAAATCTATAAATAATAAGACAAGACCATTAACGACCAATAGATTAATATTAAGTAAAACCCACGTTTCAAAAATAAGATATAAATGTATCACTAATAAAATCGGATTTGTTATTAACCGAATATAGTTCATGGCGTTTTTAAAGGTTTATTTTATAAATATAAATATAAATATAAGATAACAGGGTTTATGACTACACTAACGTTTGTCACGCTTTGAAATATATAGATGTAACGAAACCGTACATGATAATTAAAATATTTTTAGAAAATAAATAAACATATACTTATGTACACTTTTTGTTTAGAAAGATAATAAATACCCTTGAGAGTTTATAAAAGAATAGTTTTTTTTTAATATATATTTGTGTGTGTGAGAGAGAGAATTACAAAATAGCGCAGGGAGGTCGCTTGCAGGGATCGAACTCGCAACCTCCTTACTGGAGTGTGATGCTGCCAACCACGGGACCAGAACACCGTTTGTTTAAAACAATAGAATCAAAAGTTTAACAACGAAAATTCCTGCCTGTCTTCTTCCTCAGTTCATACAGGTACAAAACCCCAGCCCATCCCTCTTCAACCCTAAACGAAAAAGCAAGGAAACGAGAAGAGAAAGGATCGTACATGAGGAGTAAAGGTTACCTGATGAAGACGGCCCTGGATCGTTCGGGTTTGAAGCATCCCCCCTCTACATCGGTGTGCAAACCGAGAGAAAGAAAAGAGGGTGAAAAATTGGGGTGATTTCGAGTGTAATGGGCGTGTGTATTTATAGGACGTTTAGGAACGCGTAATACAACTGTGATTGATGAGATTTGCGGGATTTGGAACTTGATTTCAGGAATTGGGTATGAAATTAACTATTTTTGCGATATACCTAAAATGGTTTTCAAAATCTTTGATTTCGGTCCAAATCCGTCTAATTAAAGCTTGATACGGAATCATTAATCAGTCATGAGTGTTTAGGATTCGAAAAAAGAAAGTTTGAATGCGGATTAAAGGAAAATAGAGGGAGATTTTACGCGAGTTTGATTTTCTAGAGTCAAACTTGTTTCCAATAGGTTTCAGGGTTCATTTAAAAGGAGGGGGGTTCACCAAAGACATTCAACCGTAGTAAAAGGGGTTCAAAAATGCTTAAAGGGGGTTTAAATGGAATAAAAGAGGTTCAAGTCATCCCTTTCTAATCTAAATTAGATAAGTTTTTATTTTTATAAAACTTAAAATATATGTATATATATCATTATTTATCTTTTTATAAATTAAAACCTCATTTTTATAAAACCTAAAGTTTATAATCTAATTCTTTAATTTAACATAATATATATATATATAAAGAAAATATAAAAGTTTAAAAAAATTCAAAACTCCTAGTCGTCGCACGTTTGTAATATTATAATTGATATGGCGCGATTTAAAGTACACGTATGTTATAAATGTCACAAATGTTTTTAAAGTATAAAATGAAATAAAATATTACATGAAAAAGTTACGGATGTTACAAGAAGACATACTATGCTCATAACCATCCTTTGGTGGAGACTCACAGAGTCCAACCATTATATTGTTATAAGCGTTTTGGTATCCAGGTGGAGCTTGGAAATAGTGTTTGAATGGACCGTCATAAGGAGGTTCAGGATACATATAGGGATCATACAAGACTGGGGATCCAGATTTATGGGATTGTTAGTCATAACTGTTCGAAACAGGGTTACTAAATGGATAATCATCAAGATTCTCGGAAGCAGTTTGATAATGGGAGTCTTCCGAGGGATCTTCTTCTGACGATTGGATTTGACTGGATTGTGCCTCATTTCCTTGTATAGATTGGGCAGCAGTATTCCAATTGCTGAAGTCTGGTCCAGCATCCATCCATTGACTAGAAGAGTTCTGGGATTGAGGGTGGTATTCGGGAGAATTTTGCTCGGGAAGTATTGCAAATGGGTCATTATTATAGTAAAGCGAACAAATAGGATTTTGTTATGATCCCAGCGGATGATATTATGGGGATTCTTGTTTAATATGGCGATTAGGATCATAATAAGAAATGGAATTACCTCCAGACATATGCAATCTTAATACATTAGTATTTATCTTATTTATTTAGTCAAGACTTAGATACTAAAGCTAGTATCTTAATCTTAGCTAAAGTTCTACAAGGATGGTTATCTTTCCAGAGTAGTTCCTCTAACAGATATGTTACCAGGTAAGAGCGACTAGTCTAGGAGAGATTTATACACCGCTCTTTCCTTAGACAGAACACTTCCGTTTGTCAGATAACTACATACTGGTCAGAAGGTCACCTTGTTTTCTTATCTTACAAGCATTAATGTTTGAAGCTTAGATACTAGATCCAAGTATCAAATTCGCTAAAACCTGTGGCTTTAATACCAACCTGTCACACCCCGCCTCAGGCACCCCTTGGACGTGTTAGAGCCCGATTGGTATATTTGTTCTTTGATTTCAGAGTTTTTATAAAATATAGCGGAAGTCTTTTCAAAATCATCGTTTCATCATTCTTTCAACCTTAAGGGTTGTATTTGTAAATATCAAAACTTAGTTGGAAAACAAAAGTTTTATATTTACTTTTATAAACATAAGGTTTCAAATACCCTTCTTATTTGATTACAAAACAGAGATTGAAATCAAATACATCATAAGCCATTGGAAATAGTACAACACAGGGTTGATCAATTCCCTGTTCCTATCTTCTCTCTTTAGGATTTCCCTTTACAAGAGGCCTGAGAATCCTACGTATATTCCATCCTTTTATTTCACAGGTCAGATCTGATGTCTGCCTCTCATGTTTTCTTTTCTTGGGTCAGATATTATGTCTGCCCATACCCCATTCTCATCACATTTTATTCGTTACATGAAAACATTTTGAAAATAAAATGTCTGGGCGAACGCCGGTGAATACAATATCTTGACACAAACAAGTATTAATTCGATAATCACAACTTTATGTTCAATCTACACATTCAGCAGACCCATGTTCGGACCATATGCACCACCGTATAAACTGGTAGTATGTCTTTATATCAACGGGGACTCATGTCTCCTCATTTGTTAAAAAGGGAAGTACCAGCCGCAATCCGGGAATTTCACCCGAGACCCGTGTATCCCTTGCAAGTTTTACTTATACCTATGGACCAAATGCTAATCCATAGATGAACGTTGAGCATTATTCCCTTAACCTTTATTTGACCATTTTCGTAAATAAAATGTTTGACACAAGTTTTCAGAGAGATAAAGTATTCACCTTTATAGTGGGAGTAAGCCTCTAAAGTCCTAAAGCTTATAGGCTAGCTTCTTATCCTGGTTTCTCTAGCGTTTCGATCTTTCTACGAGCGTTTCTTGCTTAACCAGGCACTATGATGAGCGGGAGTTGAACTTGGATCGTCGGGAGAGGGCTAGGGATCACCTGGAACGAGATTTAGATGTTGGAAGTCGTTTGGGATGAGGAAAATCGAATGGGATCGTTCAACTATTTATAGGCTGCCATTTGGGTCCATGTCGGACCAATATGGCGAGGGATGTTGGTCCAACATCCGCCTTAGCCCACGTCAGCCCTACACGTCTCATTCTGGTTGGACCGAACATATTTGGCGGCATATACGACCGATATGTGGACCATGTCGGTCCGATATCCAGACCTATGTCCCATCATTAGGGCTAAGTCATTGGACACCTGTCAACACTACATTTTGCGGCTACGAGGAGGTTTTCGGACCGTTATGGTTTGATGTCGGTCTGATAAACTGACTAAGTAACTCATTACGGACCGATATAGGAATGGATGTCGGTCCGCTTTATAACCCTAGTTCACTTCGGACCGATATGAATATAGATGTCGGTCCGCTATTGGACTGACTTCAGCTTCGGTCCGATATCAAAGCTTAGTTTCACGTCGGACCGATATGGAATACGATGTCGGTTCGATATCAACTTAATTTCATAAATTTCTTTTATTTTCAACCCTAGACTTTGGTGTATTGACACTTATAGTCCCTAGGGTTTACCTTTTGTCAAATTTTGGACATTTTTGTGGCGGGTGTTACATTTAGCTTAAGGCCCGACTTCCCCCACCCAACCCTTAACACGTCACACATTATTAACTCGTATATTAAACTCCCATTTTCCTAAGGACACACCATAGACCCTACGACTCCTTAATACTCATTTAATTTCATAAACACGTCGGGTTAGAATCCGAAACTCTTAACACCGTTAATAGATTAAACCTGACATATAGGCGTGTACGATAGCCTCAAAACATTAAAAACATTGAAAGAGGGGAATTAGAAACTCACTGGTTACGCTGAGTCCAAGTTCATGCTCTGCGACCTGATCACTCGCTCAAATCCCGAACCTATCAAACATGTGATCCCTGATCAGAATACATCCTAAGCATGCATTAGTTACGTATACATATAAATGATCCCCCACACTCGTCTCGTCTACTTGTCCTTTCTTTCTTGCTGAAATCCCTAGTCCACGAGTCCTGCCCGGACCGGGTTGTCTTTGACCCGTTCAAGACTCGTATACATGCATGCCTACGTACCATATGAAGGCATAGCCTTGAGAGTTGCACGCATAAGAGCTGAGCTTCCCATGCATGTCTGAACCACGCCATGCAAGCTCTAGGCTCAACAAAAACCCTTATCGGGTGTAAACCCGACTCCCTATTCATCACCGTGAACCACCAACACCGAACATCACCACCACGCGTCGCCTGCCGCGTACCACCAACATCTTCCCGACCTCCGTCTATGTCCCTGAAGCCACCACATTCTTCTCCGGTTGAAACCCTAGTCGATTATCACCAATCTTCATAGCCATGCGTCATGTTTGCCTCCGCCACACTCCGCCACACTGCCACCGTTGTTTCCACCGTCGCCTTCGCTGTCATCCAAACCCCTCGATGTGTTCTTTCCCACTCAAAACCATCTACAATTACAACCCTAAACCTGGTTATACCTAATTGCCGCTAACGTCTCCCGTCACCACCACCTCGACCGGTCACCACCTCCGTCTCCACCCTTGCCGTCGACCACTGCCACGCAATCCAAACCCTAACCGAGTTTCGCTAACCAAAATATACACGTAAACATGGAACAATTATAAATGAGGATTACCTTGGTGCGTGTGAAGTCCTTTGCCCGAAACCGCCGTGAATCCTTCTCCGCCCCTTTTCCCTGCCGTCGAGAACCCACCTAGCCGAGAATGGCTTAGGGTCTGACGCACTGAATTACCGAATTACTGAATATTTACATCCTAGGAAAATCCCAAATCGTTCGTGGACAGGGGAGATCCTTGATTCATAAGTTAAGGTCCTTCCTCTTACATCAACAACACGTTTTGTGGCTTAATGTAGTGAATGAAAGGAGAACTCCACAGTTAAGCGTGCTCAAGTGGGAGTATTCCAGGGATAGGTGACCCCTGGGAAGTTTTTACCCGGGCAATAAAAAACAAATCCATGAGTTCTTAGGGGGCAAAGCGGACAATATTGTTGGTATGAGAGGTCGGGTGTTACAAATGGTATTAGAGCCACTCCTGTGTCGTTCGGGATGGTGGGGCAAACCTCATCGAGGACGATGAATCCCTAAGGAGGGGTGAATTATGACGCACTGAATTTCCGAATTACTGAATATTGACACCCTAGGAAAATCCCAAATCGACCGTTGACAGGAGAGATCCTTGGTTCATAAGTAAAGGGCATGCCTCTTACACGTTTTGGGGCTTAATGTAGTGGATGAGAGGAGAACTCCACAGTTAAGCGTGCTCGGGTGGGAGTAATCCAGGGATGGATGACCCCTGGGAAGTTTTTACCCGGGCAACCAAAAACAAATCTGTGAGCTCTTAGGGGGCAAATCGGACAATATTGTTGGTACGAGAGCCCGGATGTTACATAGGGTTTCCTATAAGTTGATTAATTATAATCAACAATTACATTTGGGTCCTCTCGTTACTTCTCCCTAAGCGTTTTTAACCTAAACTGTTAGATAATGACCATTTGAGTCCAATTGGCAAATAAACACACATTCTTTAATTACTCTACTCAGTTCTTATGCTAACTTCGGATTCAGGTTGTCCATCACCCAACTTGTTTGATTCCGAAAATGTCCATCACACATCACATTAGTATCACCACATTAACACTATCTAAATACCACATTAATATTATCTCACGCACAATAATTATAACTCAACACTTGCATGCAAATCCAACATATATATATACACACACAAACAAATACCGTATCACCGCACCCTCGTCAGGGCATTAAACACACCCCGAGCTCATCATCTACCTGTTATATTATACACCATCGGTGACTTGCCGCAGGACTTCGTCCTTCATGATCCCGTTTGCCATGTCATAACGAGAAAGACGCAAACACAATACCCGTTGTGCCACAAAGACGCAAGCACATAACACAAATATAAACATATAATGTCACCCTACATTTATATGACTCGTTAACTGCACCTTCACCTCACGTGTAACACTAGGATAATTTAACCCACATGAAATCATAAGCATTTAGCTTAAAGTCTAACTCTTCCTAACCAACCCTAATCACGTCACACATTGATAACTCTTACCCCTAGCCCATTTAATCCCATGGACACCATGGACCCTACTACTCCTTAAAAATCATTTTATATTAAAAACACACCGGGTTAGAACCCGAAACCCCTAACACGTTAAATAGAGTAAATTTGTTTCATAAGTATGTACGATAGCCCCAAAAATATTAAAAGCATTTAAAGAATAGGGGATTAGGAACTCACCAGTTATACTGAGTCTCAGTCCTTGCTCAGCCACTCGTTCCTCCACGCTGGAATCCCAAACATGACAAACGCGCGGTCACATGATCAGAACACGCTCTAAACATACGCTACATCACGTACAAATGAATAAAGCCAAATACTCGGTCTTGACTACTCGCCCTTCAGATTTAGCGAACCCTTAACTCCACAACTCGCACATCAGATTGTCCTTGACCCGCTTGGAAACCGAGTACCCGAACTGGTTCCTAAGCACGCATCCATGCATGCGTCATTTCCATGCAAAACCCTAATCGCCAAACGTTGTTGAGGCTCATGCCGGCTCGTCCTTAGTCTGATAAGAACCTGAGTGCTCGAACCGGGTCCCCATGCGCATTCATGTTACCATACAAACACTAGCCATGGGAACCTCGCTCGTGAATGGCTCCGACCGGTCCTTTGTCTCCCTCCTCGTGCGTTACTTACCCGCTCACCACCCAACACCACCGTTGCGTAGCGCCATCGGCCTCCATCTCCATCGGGCACTACTATCACATCTAACATCGTGATCACCATCATTTACCATGGCACACCCCTTCCTGACCATCACTGAAACCACGCTAATCGGTCTTTGGCTTCGGTTCCTCCCCCCTCCATCGCAGCAGTCTGCCACCAATGCCACCACACGTAGCCACCACCGTCCACACTCGGTTGTTGCCGGCTGTTCCTTCGACATTCTCAAGGATAAGCTTAGTCATGCACCAATCTTAGCACTACCTGAGGGAAATGATGATTTTGTCATCTATTGTGACGCTCCCCCAACTGGTATGGGTTGTGTGTTGATGCAGCGAGACAAGGCTATTGCCTACGCATCACGACAACTTAAAATTCATGAGAAGAACTATACTACGCATGATCTTGAACTTGGGGCCATAGTGTTTGCTCTAAAGATTTAGAGACACTATTTATAAGGTACCAAATGCGTAATATATTCAGACCATAAATGTCTCCAACACATTTTTAATCAGAAGGATTTAAATATGAAGCAAAGGAGGTACATGGAACTTATCAACGATTATGACTGTGAAATCAAATATCATCCCGGGAAGGCTAATGTAGTAGCAGATGCTTTAATTCGGAGAGAACGAAGCCAACAGATTAAAGTAAAAGCACTACGATTAGATCTAAAGTTAGATTTGCTTGAACAAATTAAGGAAATCCAACCAAAAGCATTTGAAGAATGAAATAACAAGAAGGAACGTATGGTTGGGAAACATAAGTTACTATCCAGAAGAGATGACGGAATCATGAGATTTGAGCAAAGAATATGGATTCCTAAGTTTGGAGATATACAAGAGAAATATTAAATGAAGCACACAAATCAGGATATTCCATGCATCCTGGTGCCAATAAGATGTACAAAGATCTAAAGACTCATTGCTGGTGGCCAAACATGAAGAGATCGATAGCTCAGTACATAGATAAATTCTTGACTTGCCTTCAAGTTAAGATTGAACATCAGAAACCAGCAGGACAGTTATAATAGATAGAATTATCTGTCTAGAAATGGGATCGTATTACAATGGACTTTGTAACTAAGTTACCTAGAACCCAGAAAGGGCATAATGCCATATGGTTCGTGGTCGATAGACTGACCAAGTCAGCCCATTTCATACCCATCAACGAAACATACTCTATATATAAATCAGCCAGGATCTATATCAATGAAATTGTGAGCCACCACGACATACCACTGTCTATTATTTCTGATAGAGACAGTCGGTTCACATCTAGATTCTAGACAAGTTTTTAGAGAGAATTGGAAACTCGACTTACCATGAGTACCACATATCATCCTCAATTTTCTGGACCTGAAATCATACAGTTAACGACAAATAAGATAGTTCGGGTTAAACAACGACTGAAAGCTGTTCAGGATCGTCAGAAAAGTTATGCTGACAAATGACGTCGACCGTTAGAATTCCAAGACGAGGATTATGTGATGTTAAAGGTTTCATCTTGGAAATGTGTGGTAATATTTAGGAAACAAGGAAAGTTAGGACCAAGATATATCGGACCTTATAAGATGTAAGACCCCAACCCGGGCATCCTACAATCGGTTCTCATAACGGGTTATTCCCTTAAATATACTCATTTTAGATATATCAAACTAGAGCGGAAGTCTTTCAAAAATCATTTATTACTATTTAATATCATTAAGTTTACCTCACGAATGCCTGCACACCAATCCGAGTAGTACCGCTCCCAAGCCAAGATACGTCGACACCAAGCTCACCTGCAACTAAACCTAACGTACACACAAGGTCAGCTACACTGAGTGAGTTCTAATAGTTTAGTTTAATTAAAAGCCAACTCGTCCCAAAAGTTATTTAAACTTTACTAAGGACCCTCGGTCCTTATAAAATGGTTTCACCATTCATTAACAAATAGATAACCCATGTTATCACATGATATCCCATAATAGTTCATTACCCAAGACTCACCCTCTAATGATAATAATCCCGCAGTCTCATCGACATAGGTCGGACCTACTACACTAATAACTCATACTATAGTACACATATTAACTCAACACTTGGTTAACACAACCAATCCTTAGACATCGACTTACTCAGTCTTAACCAAGGCTCATACAAGTCAACTGACATAACAGTTGTAAACACCACATCACAATCCTGACACAACGGTCAATCTAACTCTACTCACCACTTTAATACTATCTCTTGCACAATAAATATAACTCAACGCTTGTATGCAATTTAACGCAATTATATAAGCACACAAACACATACCTCATCACTGCACCCCCGTCAGGGTGTTCGACACAACCCGAGCTCATCATTAACCTGTTGAATTATTATCACCTTAGGTGACTTCCCGAATGACCTCGTCCCCCACAATCCCGTTTGCCATGTCACAAAGACCA
Source organism: Smallanthus sonchifolius (assembly GCA_023525975.1). NCBI lineage: Eukaryota > Viridiplantae > Streptophyta > Magnoliopsida > Asterales > Asteraceae > Smallanthus > Smallanthus sonchifolius. The sequence continues at coordinate 29,450,893 of CM042043.1, forward strand.
CAATGCAAACATAAAACGACGAACACATAACACAAAACACAATACTAGCAATTACATGACTCATTAGCTAAGCGTGCACCCCATATCATTTCTTAAGAACGCACATCCTACATATACTAATACCTGGCTAAATCATACCCCGTCTCACCCCGACTAACTCATAACACAACACCCACAAAAATCATCATAATCCTTTGCCTAGCCCACACGTTCTAAGGACATGACACAATCCCTTAATCCCGTATTTGAACATATAAATCCGTAGATCATCGGGTAAAACCCCAAAACATGTAACAGGTTCAATTTAAAATTTTACATCTTCTAGGTATGTAAGATAACCCCAAAACATTAAAAACTCTTAAAGAGGGGATTAGAAACTCACCTTTGCTCGGTATACTCTGATCTCAAGAACCCACTAACTTCTCGTGTTCGCCTTTCAACCTTGCACCTATAATACACAAAATTCACGAGTCAATACGTGACTCAATACTCATATCTCGCTCACTAGGCTAGAACTTCAATATGCATGGCTTCCCTTGCGCGTGCATGTTACCATGCACGGTTCGCATGCAGTACGTAGACATTCGTCTATGTACCTGACGTCCCAATGCTTCCCATGCGTCTCCTCGAGTCATCATACACGCGTATTGCCCCTTCCGATATCTTGGTTTTCATATTCGGCTATTACCAAGTATGAACGAACCGAAATCAACCCTTCCCCGAGTTTCCTACGGCTTCAAGCAACCTCTGCTGCCCGTTTGCCGCCGTGAAAAGCCCTTGCATGGCCACCCTGGTTCCCGAACGTCTTCCCGGCCTCCCTATGGCCTTCTGACGCTATAACAGAAACCCGACAAGGCCATCGGGCCTTCCCTTCTGTGTCTCCGATTGGAATCCAACACCCCCACGTCGTCACAGCCACCGATGTGCCTCCCTCTCGTGCCTGCCGTGAGCTTCGTGCCCCATCCCTACGTCGTTCTCATCCACCGGACCACCACATCCACTCGGAGCTGCCACCGGCTTTCCGTCCTCATGGCTCGCTTCCACCTACACCGGTGACCACCACCACAGTGGGCCACTCTCCCTGGCTTCCTCCTTGCCTTCGTCCTCAACCAAGAACTCTCAACCCTAACCGGTTTCCCCATGTATAGCCATAAACGAAACCATGAAAGTGATAAAAACATGAATGGATTTACCTTTTCAAAGTCCTTGAAGTTACACGCTAAGAATGACCGGTCGTTGGCCTCTCCTCCCGGTTTTCCGGTCATCGCACATCGCCTTGAGCTGTCCCGTTTTATTTTTCGGACTCATCTCTTCTGTTGTCAACTCCCCTAGACCGATTATGGTCTAGGGTTAGCGCATATGTGGTATTTAAACCACAAGGGTTTACATCCGGGTCCTTGAGTTTCTTTATACGTGCATTTAGATTCTTGAACTTTCAATAAACGGCTAACCTGCCCCCTTTTGGTAGTTAAAAGCGCCTCATATGACAAATCTAACAAAACTCCCTCCTTTAAATAAAGATTCGGGTTACTTGCTGGACCGACCCATTAGTTTACCGGTCCTTGGGATGTTACATAAGATCATTGAAAGAATCGGAGCAGTAGCCTACAAGTTAGATCTACCTGAAGCTTTACAAGGAATTCACAATACGTTTCACGTTTCCTGTTTACGCAAGTTCTTAGCCGATCCAACTCAGGCTATTGCACTATATGATATACATGTAGACAAAAACCTTCACTTTACTGAACAACCGATCAAGATTTTATATACTCAGGAACGAAAATTATGGAAGAAAGTTATACCAATGGTATTGGTTCAATGGCAAGGTTGGATTAGAGCCGACAAGACATGGGAATTAGAACAACAGATGAGAGCCAAATATCCTCATCTATTCACATCTTAATTTCGAGGACGAAATTTCTTAAAGGAGGGAGATTTGTAACACCTTGAAAATTTCCTAAGAAATAAAGGACTGAAATTGCCAAATTTCAAAGTTGAGGGGTATAAATGAGATTAAATTAAGTTCAAGGACTAAAAAGGTAATTTCTAAAAAACAGAGGGGTAGCAGTCCGCTACGTGTTGGCTAAGGAAACCCACGGGAAATGGCTGGTGCCCCTGTGACTCACAAATCAGAAACTGATGCTTGGAATGGGTGGTAGACTGCTAGCCAGACCTTAACGCTCCGCTACGTGTGCGCGAAGCCAAATAGGCCACGTCAAGCGGTGGCGGACCGCTACGACGAAGCGTAGCGGCCCGCTACGGCTGGATGTTTTGCCTTATAAATAGATTAACGATCTTGATCCATTACACACACTCTCATTTTCACATACAAACACTCTGGTGTTCTTATCCCGAGCCCCGGTTCACGTGCGAGAGTCCGATTTCCAGCGTTTCGACTCCAAATTTCCGTACATAATGCTGAGGTAAGATTCTGACCTCCCATTAAGCTTTGGTTACATCATTAAGCTAGAATTGTATACTTAAGTAATGTCTTAGTTATTTAGGAGCTCTGCCCGAGGTGTTTACCACATTACTTATTAATAAGCCGAAATACTACCGAGGTGAGTTCTTAAACTGTGATGCATGAGCCCAATCATGACCTTGTCTGGCATGATTGATTTATGACACATTTTGAGTATCTTGAAACGATTGTATCGATTGTTTATATATAACGTATTCTAAGCGCTAATTGTATTTCACTTGCCCGTGGAACGGCATGTTGGACAGGACCCGTGGAACGGTCTTTGGTTATATATATATTGATGACTGTTCATAGTGATAATTTGGGGGTGGAACCCCATGGATGTTATCAAGATACTTTGGCAGGTCATTTTAATAAACTATTTTAGTTTATGAATTCACCTGCTTTGTGTTGTCTCATGTTTTATCAAATGTTTTTGACCGCATCACAAGGACTAGAATGAAATGATGAACAATCCAGATGATGGGCATGCCAGAAACCATAAGTCCCGAATGATTTATTCCTTGTTAGGAACAAATGATGTAACTTTTGTTGAACATGATGTAAACAATGTATTGATATTAATAGAATTATGATTTAGGCTTCCGGTGTGTGTTTTTGATATCAACGTCACAGTAACTAGAAGGAGACCTTCTGACTAGTATGTAGTTATCTGGCAAACGAAATTTTTATCTAGGAAAGAGCGGTGTATAAATCTCTCCTAGACCCGTCGCTCTTACCTGGGAACATTTCTGTTGGAGGTACAACTCTAGTTAGATAATTGTCCTGTGTTACGGGTGTGACAATAAGACACTAGTCATACCATTGGAGGAGATTCAGATAGACGATCAACTTCACTTCGTCGAGGAACCAGTCGAAATCATGGACCATGAGGTCAAACAACTAAAACAAAGTCGCATTCCCAAAGTTAAGGTTCGTTGGAATTCTATACGCGGACCAGAGTTCACTTGGGAGCGCAAGGATCAATTCAAGCGAAATTCTTTTTAACAAGGGGAGTATGTGCTGCCCGGAAATTTCAGGTTAATATTCATACCCGACTATTACTTGAGTTCATATGATTTCGCATGCATCATATGTAATTATAGAATAACAAAGTACATATTTCATATAGCGAGTCCATTCAATTCATTCCAATTCATGCATCGGTAATCTGGAGGATTACCGGATCACACACGCGTCATGCCACACGAACGTTGGTGAATTATAGAAATAATATCTAGACATATATTTGGTGACTATAAATCACATGTAATCTGTGATTTATTATTTCGTGCTTAGATTGATTTTTCGGGAACTTTTAGAGCAACTTTTATTTTAACGCTTTCTAAGCGGATACACATGACTGTTTTATCAATTCCGATCCGGTTGCATCTCTTAAAATAAGTTTAGATTCAATTTTTATTTTACCTATCTCAAAGATTCTAGTCAAAGATTCATAAAATCCATCATTGGTAGATCTATAGGATTTTCTTTAATGGATAATGAGCCAGCCAAAATGGTATTTTTTATTTTTAGAATTCGATATGGATGAATATAAATAACTGACAATTTCAAAGTAATCCGGGATAGACTCAATGGCCACAATACATGGATTTAATCAGATACAATATGTGCCAACAGTTCTAAATGAGTTTTATAAAAATAACTTGTTTAAATGCTTTGGCCAAATAATTCAGCTTTTAATTATTATTGGACCATTAGAAGCCCATTTTTTTATTAAAAAACCTTAAAAGAACGCAAAACCCAACCCATTTCCATTAAAACACCTAAAACACTCACACACCCTCATTTTAACCCTAAACCTACTTGCAAAACCCTCCCTCTCCTCTTTTTCGGCCGCTACCCATCCACCACCTAGCCACCACTTCACAACTTTGTTTCCTTCATCCAAGCTATCCTAAGGTGTTCTCAAGGTGATTCAAGCCATCAACAACCACATTCAACTATCATACTTGGATTTGGTAAGAATCTATCTATGTTTTCTTATGATTTTCGGCCATATAGTGGTACACACCCATCTAAATGATTTTTCTATGTTACAAGTGTTTTAATCCATGTTTTATCAAAGAGTTTTCATAATAAAGACTTGTTGACACATATTGGTGCATATGATGTGTAGAAATGTTGGTCTTGTATGTATTATGCTCGTTTCTATTTAATGAAACTTCGTTGGTCATGATTTTGAAAAAAATGAGCATATGGTATGTTTGATGGATTGAATGATACATGTGTTGGTAGAATGAGTAGGAAATATGATTTTTTTGGTTGAAATGGTTGATTTGCACCATTTTAGGTCGTTTCTATAAATAGAAACTTTATTGTTTTGTATTTTGAGTTATTGAGCTATGATGGATAATAACAGACTACAACGCTTTTATAACATCTATTGAAATGATATTTAAGGTTATTTGAAGTTACACATGTGTAGGATGCCGTTTGACAACTTTCCTAAAAAGGAAACTTTATTGGAACATATTTTGTGTTTGTGTGCTATAAATGTCCAAAATAGGTTTGATGGCGTTACTATCATAAAATAGATTCGATTGTTGATTTAGAGCTTTGTTATGACTCGTTTTGGAAGACGTTACTAATAAATTAAACTTTATTGTATATCCTGGACTTTTGCAATTATTTGAGAATGTGTGTTACTACTTATGACATGAACATACGCAAACCATGTTACTTATGATATGACATTTACTTATACAATTACTTGAACATGTGTGTTATGTTATAAGGTGTTACTTATGTGTTACTTATACATGCTTTCACCATATGTCACCAACGGGTCATTGTATCACACTTGGTCAAGGTTGGTCAACCTTGGTCGACATTGGTCAACATTGGTCAAACTTGGTCAAACCTTTTAAAAACGTCAATGTAACCTTTCAACATTGAGTCGTTTGGATGAACGTGATTACATAAACCACGTTTACCTTTCATAGACCTTATAGGCTTAACGTTTTTAGGGCTCGGATAGGTCGGTCGTTTGGACTTTGCTATAATTCTCGCATTGCTTTTCATACTACTTACATCTCATTCCCAGGTGAGTTTTCACGGCCCCGCTTTATTTACTTTTCCATTTGGGGAGATATATGCTAAAACCATTTTCTTAGTCATATAACGTTACTTTGATTTCGTTTTAATATATATAAGAGGGTGCATTTCCCGCACGTAAAGTTCTTTCATAATCGAACCGTTAATTACATTACCAAACGAGGTGATCATGAATAGTACTATTGGGTTTAACAACCTCCACCCGGGTTGGTCAAGCTAACTCTAACTGTGAGTCAAACGGGTGCATTATTGACCTAAACCATTGCATGCTGGGCACGTAAGAGGCGAAATGCTAGTTCCTACATTCCTTCGTTGAGATTAGGTTTCGGTGAATTGCTTTTATTATTAATGTTTATTGTCTGATCAACAATCGAATCACTAGTATAAATACATATTGTTACACTGTTTCATTTCTTTACTGTTACTTAAACATGTGAACTCGCAAACCATGTGTTACACTTTTAAGCATGTTTATATCAATTCGTTAAGAATTGTATCAGGACTAGTGTGTACACGCACCAGAGTCACATTGCATTCCTTTTTATTTAGAAGCTAGGTTTATGGGAACCTAAAACATTATGCTTCTGTATTTTTGATACTTTACTTTGCTTCCACATTTCATTCTGCAATTCCTAAACTCTAAAACTTATTTATGTTGTATGATGTTCAAACGGAATGTCTTTTCGAAAACCATTTAGAGGTCGTTCGAAATTACCAGAACCAATGATCATTGACAGTCACGACCAGCAGGTAACCCGCCGCATTGAAGCCATATGTAAATGCAGAAGGTTTCGAAACTTTAATTGAAAAAATAGGCTTTTCTTTATAATGCACGAAGACGAGCCTAATTTTGTTCCAAATGCAATCTCCAAGTTTAATAAACAATTAACCAATTTATTTGAGATTTATCAATCAAAATATGCTCGATCATCACAAATACATCACGCTTTTGAAAATACGACTTCATGTAGTAGTCGTGGTAGAAAATTAAAGGTTTGTTTGTTTAATACTTTGAGAAGTGACAATGCTAAACGAGCTCGTGGTAACACTCCAACTAGCGAGCTCAAGAGATATATAGCAACGAATTTTCTAGCAAGCATCACTTATGAAGAAGAATTTGAAAGCTTTGACATTTTGGCTTGGTGGAAAGGAAAGGAATCTCAATTTCCGATCCTAGCAGCTATAGCCCGTCATCTACTAACCGTCCAAGCTTATACGTTAGTTTCAAAATCGGCCTTTTTCTTTTAGTGGCAGAGTTATTTATTTGAGAAGAACAAGGCATATGCTTGAAGGACTATTTGGATGTGGCGGAGCAAATACAAGATTAATCTTCACTTGAAGATGAAAACATCGTTAAAGCAGAGATACACGAGGATGAGATCGACATGGGAATGTCAAGCCCACTAGAAAAAAAAATTAATAAATCACCAAATGAAGTTACGAAAATGATCAAAAAATAAAGTCACAAAGAGAAGAACGAAGACAATCTAGTTTTTTTTTTAATTTATCTATGTTTTATGAGTTTATGTTTTAAACATTTATCTATTTTGTAACATTTTAAGTTTTTAATGTTATTGAACTTTTTAAGTTTAGTTATTTATATGTTTAATTAATGTATTTATATGTTTAACTAAGTTTTTCGAATACTTGGAAATAGGTTCTTCAAATACCCGCCTTGAATTACCGGAACCGGTTCTTTGATACCCGGAACCGGGTACATAGGGTCCGGTTTTTCAACCAAGAACAGGACCCGGAACCGGTTCTTGAGAATACCCGGTTTTTCAGAACCGTTTCCGGTTTTTAATAATTCCCGATTTGTGCACCTCTACCCCCTAGCTACAACTTCCGAAAAATGAAAAAAAATGCAGAATATTATAAATAGCTGCAAATCGAAAAAACACAGTACGTGCAAATAAGTCTATAACCATACCATTATTACTACATTACCCTTCCAGCAACAAGGGGTTTCGGTGGATTCAATGACCTAATTTCAGGGGCAGAACTGGGAAACAGTATATTAAGCTTATGCATCAGAATATCACTTCTTGATGGTATCTCATTCAAAAGAAACTGCTGAACAATAGGCTTCTTAAACCATTCTGATACAGAGTCCCCCGACGCCCTTAAAACCACTTTACTCACCTCAAATGGCGACTCAACAGAGTTTAGCATCTGTGCAACCACAATCTTTAACGTGGGCCCGGTCACCAACTTAATCCGTCTAGGAACCACACCATAATACAACATCCGTTTCCTGAACCTATGAAGTGTATGAACCACTGCAGTTAGGGCTGCACCAACCGATAAGTTTCTCACATCAAGTGACCAAGCAATGTGTTGATCAAACACAATTGCTTTTGGGAAAAGTTTGTTTTCATATGAAACTTTCCACACACAACGTGCCCGATTAATCTGACCCATTAAAACAAGATAGTTTACTAGTACATTAACAAAGTACCGAGCAGCTCCTTCTTCCGATTCATAATCAATGTTCTGGAAAAACTCTCGAACAAAGGCTAACACAGGCTGTTTCCTTTGTTCCGGGCCCGTGAAAAGCCCACACATAAATTCGTGTGCTTTGTGCTTAGTGGAACTCAAGATTGACATCAAATGGCGTTCATTTAGTTCATCTTGACATCTTACAAGATGGGCTAGAATCGATGTGTAGAGTATGAGGTCAACCTTGGCTGCTGAGTCAACATAATTTTCAAGAAGGGGTTTTGCAGAGTCGTATAGCCCGTTTTTCATGCATGACTCGAATAACTGCCTTATAATAAAGTTATTTGTTCTTATCCCTGAACCACCCATGAACCTAAGCCATCTTAAAGCAAGATCAACAGAAGCTTCCTTGATGAAAACCATTAAAACATCACTGGAAGTCACATCTATAGAATATCCCATTGATTTCATTTCTAGAAGAATCTTTGCAGCTACATCTACAAGTTTTTTTTTTGCTAAAAGTGTCAGTAGGGCGGTGTAAGTGGTCAAGCCTGGTCGTACACCTGCAATGCTCATTGAGTTGTACAGTTTCATGGCTGCATCAACTTGACCTGAACCTGCATGCATCTCTAACAAGTACGAATAGGTGCTCGGGGTTGGTAAAAAACCAGCCTTTTCCATATCAGAAAATATAGACATTGCAGTCTCGAGTTTTCCTGATTTTGCATGGGCCTCGACAACCATGGTGTAGAGCCCGTAATTAGGTCTAAATCGGGCTTTCTTCATTTCATCCCAAATCCTTATAGCTGTGTCTAGCTTTCCGGCTTTGACGTATGAGTCGATCATGGAAACAAACATGGATGCAGATGCTTTGAGCCCAAATCCCTGCATTTCCATGTAAATTTTCATCGATGTATCCAGTCTACCAGCTTTTCCCAACGAATCAACAAGTGATGCAAAGATTGTAAACCCTGGTTTCAGGTTTTTCTCTTTCATTTGTTGAAAAAGCTTCAATGCTGCATCAATCCGGCCCGATCGGGCCAGGTTTGGTATCATCAACTCATAGGTTGCTAAATCTAAACAACAGCCCAAACCTTCCATGCTTTCATATATCTCAAATGCTTTAAACGGTAAACCCTTGTCTAGAAACAGAGTTATAAGCGAGTTGTAGGTTTTCGTATCGACTTTACAACCAGATTCTTGAATCTTTTTGAAACAACAAATAGAAACCTCCAACTTTTCGGCTTTCGCAAGATACTGAACAACTCTACTAAACGCATTGAATTCAGGAACCATTGCTTTGGCTGAATCAAGAACGAGATCATCGAACACCGATTGAACCCCTTCAAAATCACGACTCTGGTTCAATCTATCGATCAATGCGAGATAACATTCATCGCTAGGCGAATACCATGATTGTCTCTTTGCCCATTTGAATAAACTGAGAGATGCATCACCATCTCCTGTGATCTTCAAAGCTTGAGTGATATGAGTCATGTTAGGCATAAATTGAAGTTTATCCAACTGATTTTCCATTTCAGGACCCCATTTCCACCTTTTAACAATCTCAACAATTTTAGCAACTGCAGAAGCGTTTGAAAAAGGCTGTTTTAAGTCACCTATCATTATATGGTCATCCACCCCAGGCTCAACCGATCTTATACCCTTTCCGGTGTAAATAACACGGCCTGATTCATCCAGATAATCTATCTCTTCTGTCCATTCATTGTTCTTCCTATTACAGTAACTCCGAAGACAAAAATCAGGGTTTGGTCTAGTTGTTACATACACATCATCAAATCTTGTAAATCCATGGTTGCTATTATGTACGGGAATTGATGAACGTAATCTGAACAACTGAAGATTGTTAATGACGTACCTGGAGAAACAACGGCTGCGACCAATCATCCTAAATTCGAATGCAATAATACCGCAGGGGTGCTAAAAGTTTGAAATGATTGGAGGAATCCCTTTGTTCTTCGATGCGAGGTTTAAGGGTTTTACTCACCGACTATAACCGGCGGTACTCAACCACAAATGTTCATACCCTAGGCTCCAATTAGTTGAAGTTAATTAGTTTTTGAGTTAATTGCATAAATGGTTCTTGTGATTTGATCAAATTGCATGTTTGAGCTTTATGTTTTAAAAATTATAAATTTAGTCTAAAGACTTGAGACATTTACTTCTTTAGCCCCTGATGTTAACAACAGTTACTTTTTAACGGAAAGTTAACCCATGTGCCATCCACGTAACTTACGATTGCAAACTTAATCTTAAAATGTGTTAAAATCAGTAAAAGGAATTTAAAAAATTGGTAAAAAATAGTAAAAATAATTAAAAAAAAAATTGGTAAAAATTAGTAAAAAATCAATAAAAATTCGCAAAAAATCAGTAAAAATCACTAATTTTTTATTGGTTTTTACTGATATTACTAATTTTTAATATTAAGTTTGCAATCGTAAGTCACGTGGATAGTACATGGGTTAACTTTCCGTTAAAAAACTAATTATTATTAACATCAGGGGCTAAAGAGGCAACATGTCTCAAGTGTTTGGGCTAAATTTTCAAATTTTAAAACCTAATGGTTAAACATGCAATTTGATCAAACCACATGGGCATTTTATGCAATTAACTCTTACTTTGATTTGGTTAAAATCTCGGTTCAAGTCTAATAGTTTTTTTTTTCACTTCTACGCTTGATTTCTTGTTATTTCAGTCTCTATCTACTTTTCTTCTATTCTATGCAGTCAATATCGGTGATATATCGGTTATCGGTTCTATGCAAAAATATTGGTCCCGATATTATCGGTGATATTTACCGAGATATTGCCGAGATTTTGATTCCATGATATCGGTTGTCTCACCGAGTTTCTCGGTTTACTAATCTTGACCCTTTTTTTTAACATTTTTCTGCCTCAAAGCCTATTCTCCTTTAAAAATGTTGGCCCAATGTCTTTGATGTGTTTGTGGATTAAGTTAAAAGTATAATAAATATATTTTTGAGATGGTTTCATGTAACATTTGAAAATATTTCATGCCAAATATTATAAAAACAAAAGTCAAGGGACTAGAAGTGTAATTATATCAAAAATCAAGGACTATAAATGAAAATTTTTGAATTTTCATCGGTAGCGGACCGCTACCATATGCATAACGGTCCGGTACGTGGTCCCAATGGCAATGATGAGGGAATGACGCGTGTCCTGATGAGTCATTAGGGTTTCTAACGTGTGTCACGGGTAGCGGACCGCTACCATATTCATGTTGGTCAGCTAAGGCTACCTCAGTTGGGTAGCGGACCGCTACCCTGTAGCTTAACGGTCCGCTAGCCGCAAATTGCGCCGCAACTCCGGAGCCTGACACGTGTCATGCTGACTGTTTAGGGTTTTGGTAGTAGCGAACCGATACCCGCTACCCTAACGGTCCGCTACGGACCTCTCATTAGCCTATAAATACCAAATCAATTTCCGTTCACATCCAAATAACATAAAAACAAAATATCAGTTTATGCAAGCCATTTCCACTCTCTTAAATCAATTCCCGCTCAAGTGTTTAAGTTCCCGAGGTGTCGGTTAGCGGTAAGCGAAACCGAGAAGCTGAGAAACGCCCATTTAGAGAATCCAATCTAGAAGATCTAAGAAGAGACGATGCCCACTAGGACTCCCACTCTAGAAGCTTGTTAAGCCAAGACTCTATTAAGGTGAATACTTGTATATTTATAAAATGATTTCAAAACTAAAAATGGTTTTGATTATGATCTGACTCGAATGAATTTATACAACCATTTGTTGCATAAAGTGATTTACTATATAGCAGTCAGCTCATAGAGTCACGTATGCATACATGTGTTACAGATGAGACGTTGTAACAGGGCTAGGGGTTGAACCCTTGGTTGTTGTGAAACACATGTCGCTTGAGGCGAGAGTCAGAATATTGAATAAACGTAAAAATATATCCAAGGTCCCTTGTGTGACTGGTGGTTAGAAAGTTGAATGTGTAAATTGACCATAAACTATGGGCAAATTGTTCTATTTATTCATGCCTGCCAGATTATGCTTTCAAATATACCTGTATTCACCATTTTATACTGATAAAATATTTTCAAACGTTTTACAGGTAACCAAGGATAATTTTGTTGATTAGCCATGGAATGAAAAGATTAATGATGTCATGAAAAAGGGAATGTCCAGTATAAGACATCAATTGAAAGAAATTGCTCATGTAAAACCTTGGTTTTGTAATTAAACATTTGTAAACAAACATTAGGGTTTATCCTTGTTTATGAAATGAAATGAAGCGGGAGATTCCCCATCTTTTCAAAAGATCCTGAGTTATAAATATTCCGCTGTATTTATGAAACTCTGATAATATATAATAATAATAAGACATGTACCAATCATTGGTGCACGCCCGGGTAGGATAAACTCGGGGTGTGACAAGTTGGTATCAGAGCCATTTGTTTCAGCATATTAGATACTAGAGATTAGTATCTAAGCTGTTACTTGATTTGATATTATTTGGTTTTAGCTAATAAGATACTCAGGTCAAGTATCTAAGCTTAAACCAGGATAGACTGCCTGCTAAGAAAAGTAGGTAAGATCCTTATAATAATTAAGTGATTAACATACAGATGTCAGGAGATAACCATTATAATTACATCTTCAAACGAACTAGGGAAGAACAATATCACCCAACAGGATCAAGAGAAGAGCCTGTAGTTGTCTCAGATAGTGAGGAAATAGTAGTCATCTCTAACGATTCACCTATGCCACAAGCAAACTCTAAGAAACTTAACGGTTCAACTTCTTCCGAGATGATGGGAGCATCAGATTTTGATAACTAGGGTACAGGGACTCCGCCTCCATCACATGATGTTGGATCTAATGAGGCAGGATGTAATTCCCCGATAATTCCCAAGTAAATATAAGGACTAAAAGTGTCAAAACATGAACTTCAGGGGTTGAACTTTAAAATCTCCAAGGATAAAGGACTGAAAAGGAAAATTTTGAAAGTAGAAGGGGTAGCGGACCGCTACCCTAACCCTTAGCGGTCCGCTACGTGTGGGCTAAGGAAACAACCGGGAGGCGACACGTGTCCGGTGACTCGTCGGTGGACTTCTGACGCGTGGCTCGGTGGCGGACTGCTACCTGGGTCCATAACGGTCCGTTAGCCACAAAAAGTGAGACGGACCGCTACGTAGGTGACGCGTGTAGGGCTGACGCAATCACGGCGGTAGCGGAACGTAACCCCCTTGCTTAGTGGTAAGCTACGGGACCAAAACTCGCCTATAAAAGGGAAGGTCGAGCTCAGACCTTGAAACTACTTTCACACACAAACACACTCAACAACACACATATAAGCTCTGCTAGATCGATTCTTGAGGTTTTGGTTCGCTCCCGAGAGTCCGGTTTCTCGCAATTCGTCTGCCAACTGTCGTAGATAGTGCCGAGGTAAGATTTATGAACACCTTGAGGTTTCTTCGTAAACCTAAGATATGGATATTGATTATGATAATATGATCTAGGGTTCTGTCAAAGTGTTTATTGTTATATTCAATACTAAAGGAGGTTCTTTTAGATGTGAGTTCCTCTCAACTGTGCTCTATGAAATGTTTTGTAAATGATTTTTATCTGAGATCCCAATACTATCCGTGCATATATCTTATAATAAGTACTTATTATGGCCATGATTAGGGTGGGACCTAGGGACAAAACTGATCCTCTTATTTTAGATTTGGTCCAAGGGTGACCAGCGCGCCGGAATGTCTATGTATATATGTATGTTGTAGACGCAGAATCTAAGGGTGATTCTGGATGATGGATTGAAGAGGATGGTTATAAGACCCAGACGGGGCATTCATCCTTGTGTCAAGGTTACACGTAAACGTGATTTTGTTTATGAACTCACCAGCGTTAAGCTGACCCAAAATGTTTTCAAATGTTTTTTAGCACAGGTGAATAGCCGGTAGTTGGCATTCAAGGAGATGTACATATGTTGGTAACAAGAATGACTGAGGGTAGGTCCCTTTGTGACCATAAGGCATGAATGATTGACATGATTCTTCGTAAGCTATAAGTCCAGAGTTTGTTTATGTTGTATTTTGCCATTTAGTCCTTATTTTACAAACTTTATGTTATGAAGTGAAATAAGTTATGATGTTAAGTCTTCTGTTGTGTGTTTGTGGTATCAACGTCACAGTAACTAGAAGGCGACCTTCAACCGGTATGTAGTTATCTGACGAACGGAATGTTCTTTCTAGTAAAGAGCGGTGTATAAATCTCTCGTAGACCCATCGCTCTTACATGGGAACATATATGTTGGAGGTACTACTCTGGTAGATGACTGTCCTGTGTTATGGATGTGACACAAGACCTAGCAGAATTCCCAACCCTAGGATACGTGTACGAACTCCTACGGAGCATCTACACGTATTAGCAGAGGAGATGCACGAAGTATATGTTGGAACCTAGTTGTCCATAGAAATCAAGCTTTAGGTTTATATTGTACAAGTCTAAAGTTTTCGGTCGAAAACTTTTTCGATTAGAACATTTCGATGTAAATCTTTATACTATAAATATGTTGTTTGTTTGAACTTGTAAGGAGTGATTACCATTCTTGTAATTGTGTGCTTAGATCAGATCTTTTATAATCACAAGTTCTCTGTTTTAGCCAAGTGTAATTACTAGTATTATCAATGAAATCCGTTCGTTTGATGATGTTTATCGTTTATGTGACGGTTTTCGTTCTTATTCTTGTTTGATTCGATTTGCTCTGGTATTATTGATCTTGGATTGATTCCGCCTTTCCAGGAATGTTGCTGGGTGTTGGACACTTGATTATCATAGGATCGAGGGATTCACAAGTGGTATCAGAACTGTTGGTTATAGCTCGTGATATTCAAGCGGTTTTTCAACAATTGCAATTGAATCAAAGTGTTATTCCACGCCATTTTTGAGTTTTCTGATTCAAAATTGACGGAGATGAAGTTTGCAATCGATTTGGACGTCTGATTTTACATCCGAATTGTTGCAAGTTGATTTTTGGTGTTCTTGAGAAGAAGCGATCTAAAAGTCTTATTGAAGGAGCCAAAATCTCTTTTAGATCAAAAAGTCTTTTTGGTCAGTAGTTTTCGACCGAAAAGCTATCCAAAATCTCAGAAGTATCTGAAATCTCTAGTGTTCGAATTCTTGAATTTTCGACCGAAAAGTCCTGTCCGAAATAGTTTCCGTTCGAAAAAGTTTTCGATCGAAAACTCCATACTTGGAAGATTTTCAGAATTTTTACTAGTGTTCAAGTGTATTTGTGAAATGGATGGAAAGGTGTACGAGACTGAGCGTGTTGTGGGAAAGTCGCCACCAATGCTGAAATCCATTTCAGAAATTTCTAACCGGAAAATCATGATGAAAGCTTACTTTAAGTTTACTGAGCATACTCTGTGGGAGTCCATAGTCAAAGGTCCTCACGTGTCAAAAACTACAAATGCTGATGGTTTAGTTCTAATAGCTGATCCAGACTTGTATTCTGAAGAGGATAAGAAATTGATTGAAAGAGACAATCGAGCATTGGGATCAATCATTCTAGCTCTTTCGACTGAACTTTACCTGAATTTTGAGTAGCACGAGACAACTCAAGGATTATGGAATGCACTGTGTCTGAGATTTGAGGGAAATGCAGCATTGAAAGAAAGTCGTGCTGATTTGCTACCGAAGTAGTATAATATGTTCAACTACAAGAAAAATGAAACCCTGAGTGAGCAAGTCACAAGGTTTACTACCATGATCAACATGTTGAGAAAGATGGGTGTAAAGTTTGAGGAGTATGATTTGTGTAAGAAGCTACTTGATTCTTTACCTGATTCTTGGATCAGACCGTGCATGTTGATAAAGAATACAACTCCAAACTTGAAGAGCAAGACTCTTGATGACATAATCTGCTTATTAGAATCATATGAACTTGATGCAAAAAAGAGGGAGTTAAATAATTATGACAAACAAACAATACAAGTTCAGTTAATACAACTTTGTTTTCAGGAAGTAGTGAAGGTAGTAGTGGATCAAAATCTGAGATAGGTAAGAGTTGTTGTAGTTCAGAAAATTCTGCTGGAGAGAAAGAGAAAGCAACTGGTAAAATTCCTGAGGATCAGATTGCATTCTTTGGAGCTTTCATGAGTAGTTATGATACTTTAGTGATTGGAAAGCTACAACCGGTTGTTCATGATGTTGAGGATCTTGTGTAGATAAATCCTGATGTTAGAGCATGTTTTGTAACCGTCGCTGAAATTCTTTGTTGTAAGTTAGCGAAGCTGTCAAGTTCGCCTAAGGAACTTAGAGCGAACTTGATAAGTTCGCCTAAGCTTGTTAGGGGCGAACTTAACAAGTTCGCCTGTGGTTTTTGTGGTTTCCCTATAAATAGGTGTTTACATGTAAGTTTTAGAAGGTCTAGAACATAGAACAGAAATCAGAGAGAACTTGTAAACTGATATTCTGAGTGGAAATACAAAGAGTTTATTTACACCGTGTTGTTGATTGAGTTACACGTTGCACATTGATCATGGATTCCGCACGTCATCACCGTGTCGTACCGCGAGTCTAGAGATTCGTCACGCCCGAGTGAGACCTACAATTGGTATCAGAGTTTTTACTCTTGATTAGAGATCGTCGTTTGACACCATTTTAATCGGATTTGCAATCAAAGACAGAGATTTTCGAAGATTTTTGTGTTCATGAAGATTGTTGCTGTTTTTGAAGAGTTTTTGGATTGATTTAATCATTTTTGGTGTTGATTTGCTAAAATTGATCCGTTAGAAGTGTTCTATTCCACACATTGAAGAATCCTACAGATTGAATTTGATCAATTCCTTCAAAATCGCAAGATATGATGATTTTCATCCTAGTTCGTGCGTTTGGGTGTTAGAACATTCCTCCTTTGTTCTGCAGCTGAAACAGGCGAACTTGTTCAAGTAGTTACGGGCGAACTTGTTTAGGCGAACTTGTTAAGTTCGCTATATCCAGATCAAGCGAACTTGTTAAGTTTGCTTGCTAAGTTCGCTACAGGCAGATTTGGTTCAAAATTTTTCTAAGTGTTCAATTTTTCAAGATTGCAAAGATGTCAACTTCAAATCATGTTAGTTTGAATAACATGACTCATTTGCTCAACCATGACAATGAGATTGGTACTCCAACCAAGCCACCCAGACTTATGAATCTAAAGGACTATTCAAACTGGAAAAGTCAATTTGAAAATTATGTTAACATCAATGATACAAGTTTGTGGATTCCAATCAGTGAAGGTTATGAACATCCTGTTCATCATCATATGGGAGTGTCGGATACACCAAAACCAGTTTCAACTCTAAATGATGAGGAAAAGAAATTGTATGATCGTGAAAAGAAAGCTCTTGCAACTTTATCCATGTGTTTACCTCTTGATATCTATCATACATTTAAGAAATTCAAAACATCACGTGATTTTTGGGAAGGACTAGCCAAGAGATGTGAAGGGAGTACAAATATAAAGATGAGCAGAAGAAAGTTGCTTAATGTTGGAGCACGTTTGTGTGACACACTCTGGATGTTGTCTTATGCTTTTGTACTTTACTTTCTGTACTTGTAATTGTATTTAGTATCTGTATGTATTGGTTTATAGAGTTGTAAATGTATATGTAGGTACTTGTACAAGTGTTGTGCGCACTTAACAAGTGCAGAGGATGTAGATCCTGCGTACTTAGCAAGTACGCATGAACAAAGGTCTGCGTACTTGCTAAGTACGCAGGAATTAAGCCCTGCGCACTTGTCAAGTGTGCATGCAATAGGTTTTAGTATATATAGCCTGGTAGTGACAGAATTATGTAGGCACTCATTTCTGTAACCGGCTGTGATTATCAATAGACGAAGTTTAAAGTATTTCGTGTTTGTTGTCGGTTTACTTTGTTATGTTGCTTGATACTCTAGCTAGTCACAGGCATTCCACACCCGGTCCGACTAGTCACACGCTCGCACGTAACGATCCGAGACACCCGAGGGACCTACAAGTGGTATCAGAGCATTGACTCTTGATTTCGAGTGTTGTGAGTATGTTAGGAGCATTTTCGACATAATCTACAGCCTTGTTACAAGCAAAAGTGACATATTTTGGTGATTTTTGTGATAAAATAGAGGTAGCTCTTAGCGCTGTTTCAGACTCAAAAATCAGTCAAAATCCAACATTTTTGTTGTTTGTTTGAGTGTTTTGATCACCAAGGGTTTGTTAGAAACAAGTTTCTAACCTTTTGGCTTGATCAATTTGTTCAAAACTTCAAATTTTGAAGATTTTAGCATCTTCCGGTGATCGGAAAAAGTTGGTAGAGCAGGTGGATAAAGTGAACTGCGTACTTACCATTTTTTGCAAAAAGGACAGTCTTGTTGCGTACTTGCTAAGTACGCAAGACCAACTTTGTGCGTACTTAAATTTCCTTCCTGCGTACTTAATCTTACTCCTACGTACTTGCTAAGTACGCAAGAGCAAACTTTAAGTGCGCAAGAACAAATTGCTAAGTGCGCAAGACCAGATCCAAGTGCGCAAGTTGTGCTGATTTTTCTAATTTTTGTCTAAGTGTTACATCATAGCAAACCTACAGAACTTAAGTAGCCTGTTTATCTATGACAACGAGATTGGGACTCCTCAGAACCACCAAAGCTGCTTAATGTAAATGATTATTCGAATTGGAAAGCACGCTTTGAGGAGTACATCTCATACACTGATTCCTCGTTGTGGATACCTATTCTAGAGGAATATAAGCATCCAACTTATGTGTTTCTTGAAGAAACTGTTCCCAAACCTATTTCCAAGCTAGAATAAGAAGAAAAGAAAGTATATGACCGTGAAAAGAAGGCTCATGGTTCTTTTACTATGGCACTGTCTAGAGATCTTTTTCATAGCTTCAGGGGTTATGATAATTCTAAAGATCTATGGAAGGCCATTCAGAAGAGGTTTGAGGGGAACAGTGATGTCAAGAAGAGCAAGAGAGAGCTTTTGAGGGAATAATATGAGTGTTTCAGGTACTTGGAGAATGAATCAACTGATGAACTTATCTCTAGATTCTATCATCTTCAGACTGAGCTGAAGTCGTATGAGCTCAAGTATCCTGCTGATGAGTTAGTGGAGAAGTTTTTGGATGCCTTACCACCTAAGTTTGACATGTATACCATTCTTTTGAGAGAAAACTCTAAATTTTATGAGATGACTGTTGAGGAAGTAATAGGCAAGGTTCAGGCACATGATATGAATCTAAGAAAGAAGGAAAGTTTCGGACGACCTCAAATACAAGATCCCTCCATGTATTTTGGGGTAAACTCTACTACAAAATCGTCTGGTACTGGAATTGCCTTGTATCTCGGAAGTCCTCAAGAGGAGGAAAACTTGAATGGTGGTGTTAATCATACTGGTTTTACTTCATCAGGATCTAGTCAACACCATCAATCCTCGTCAAGAAACACTACATCTACCTCTTCAGCCAACCAGACTGCTATAGCCAAGATTGCTGAAGATCATGTGGCTTTGTTCTTGTCATGTATGCTTGCCTACGAGAACTTCACTGGTGGGAAGCTAACGGATCTTGAGACCATTGAGGAAGACTTCAATCAGGTGGATCCAGACGACATGGAGGACATGGATATTCATTGGAATATGGCCATGATCTTGAGAAGGGCTAAGCGTTTCATGAACAGAACTCGCATGAAGTTCATTGGTGGGCATTCAAATGCCAAGGTTGGATTTGATAAATCCAAAGCTAAGTGCTACAAATGTTAAAACTTTGGACATTTCGCAAGGGAATGTCAGAAGGATAAAGCACCAGTTTCGGGTTTCACCAGACCAAGCCAGGGAAGCAGCTCAGGAAACAACCAAGGATTCAACAATTAGAACAACCGCAATCAAAGTCAAGGTGGAACGTCCAGTGCTCTAGTGGTTCAGCAGGACGACAACTTTGATTGGGGTGTTCATCTGGATGAGGCCATTCTTACACAGACTCAGATGGGTCTCAATGTTGAGATTGTTGAAATGATGAAAGCAGAAGAAAGGGAAACTTCTGTAGCTGACCAGAGGGAATCTACTCCTGCTCTTGCCCTCATAGCTATTGGAGAGGCATCAAGCACGTCAATTGAGGTAGATTTCAATTCTTTTGCTGTTATTTCATGTTCAAAATGTTTAGGCTTTAAGGAAGAGAACACTCAACTTCAAGACAAAGTTGAGCCCCTTCGTATTGCAGCTTTAAGCTACAAAGAAAATGAAAAACGTTATAAAGATTCAATTGAAACGTTGAAGAAAGAAAGACAAGATTTTTCAATTAAAATTAGTGAACAGCAGTTTCATTTGGATGTTGCATACAAGGGGTTGGAGAAAAAGAACGTGGAAATTGCCAAACTGCAAAATGAGATCTTGTAGTTAAGTGGCAAGATTGAGAAGTTGAAAAACTCTCGTTTTGTGGTGGAACACTACGAATCTATAGTGAGGCAAGTGAATAGATTAGGCTTAGGTACTAATGCCATTCCTACACCAGTAAGCGGGAAGTTTATCAACGGGTTGATTGACATTGACTGTCATGTCTTGATGAATCCTCAAGTCAGGATGATTCATCAATCAAGGATGATTCATCAACCAAGGATGAGTCCTCAAGTAAGGTCAGCTCATCATTCGAGGATGAGTTCTTCTCAGATGAAGGCTCTGAGAACACTAATCTTGAGGGTGTTGTCTCAGAGGAGTTGCTTGGTGAACAGAAGGTTGTGAAAAACATTATCACTGATCGTGATAATTTCATTTTAACTGAACCTGACACTGTTGAATCAAATGAGAAACTAAAATTAATGCTTTATGGAGGTTTCAAAACCATTAAGTAAACCAAGAAAGAAACTTTTGCAAATCACTTGAGTAGAAATTACCAGAAAAACATTGACAAATATTATACTCAAGGTGATAAATCTAAATAAGATCAAGTGCAGGGTATTAGTTATGTTCACCAAACAACTATTGGCACTCCGAAAGTTTAATCATCTGCATTCATAAGCAGATAACCTTACACGAGGACTTACAAAGAAAAGCGGACTTGCTTTCACTATGGTATGTCCGGTCACATTCTTGTGAACTGTCCCGATAAGAACCAAGGGAAACGGCCAGTTGTTCATCAACAAGTTGTTTCTCCCAGGACACCATCAGTAAAGCAACCCCAGAATTGTCACACCCCGACCGATGGCGGAATCATCGGGGCGGGACATGTAAGACTGTTCATAGCACATGGTTGACTAGATTGAAATAATATTAAGGTCAAATTTCCATTACACAAAATCCAAGTACAAAATCAAATTCAAACAAGAAACATAAACAACTCATAAAATTCTTGATTTATATTGCTAAGTCCAAATCCTATGTTGAACACGTCTTGTATCAATCTCACATATTGGGGCCTGAAACATGAATAAAATAAAGTCAACTAAAAAGTTGGTGAGTATAACACAGTTGTATATAGATAGCATATAGTTGTAAAACAAATCCTTTACAAGACATGAAAAATAAGGCATTTATGGGGAGCTGCTATTGTGTAATCAAGTACAATCAAACCTTAGTAACTAGTATGCAAATTGTGTTGTCGGTATCAATCACCTCCACTTGGGTGGGTTTGTCAGACTCAATAGATCTATCATTGAAAACCGTCGGCTTGTATAGTTAATGATTGCACATAGTTTTCACAAAGACTAGCACAATTAGCACTCGGGCACAAAGCTCAAATTTTGCACACATGTATGTATGTAGGATATTGCACTTGTGTTGTTTGTATAAATGTAGTTGTGAGATGTATAATGTGTATAAAGTTCATGTTCCACCCCAAAAGTGTAAAAGAGTAAAAGGGGGTTGTGAATACTCACTTGATATGAAGATGTAGCTAACACAGATTATAGATAGCAATTATGATTCTTGGAATGCACAAATTAACCTATCGAGTAATATGTATAGAATCAAATAGATGTACAAAGTTTAGGTCTAAAGTGAAAGTTGAATTTGTATATATAAAACTATTGCTTTGTATAAAATATATAGAGTTTGAAGTAAAATATGTTTGAAATAATTTGATTAGGTTTGAATTGAATAAATAAATAAATATATAATTATAGTTTATGAAATAATGTAAATATTAATTGTAATTAAGTATAAATAAATAAATGATTTTGATTTAAAATGTAAATTAAATAACTAATCATTATTTATAAATTTTGTAACTAAATTATTTAAAACATAATTTAATTAAATATAAATTTAATTTTTATAAACTTTTAAATAAATTATATTTATGCCAAGATTAAACTTTTAATCCATTTTTAAATACAGAACACATATTTTTATAAAATCTGAAACATTTACTGATTAAAATATAAAAATTTATAATTCTGTTAAAAGGTTCTGAGTCTCACACGACCGTGCCTCGGAAGGGCACGATCGTGCTCAAGCCACGGGCGCGACCGCGCTAGTCGGGGCGCGACCGGGTTGATCAACAGGAACACAATCTAGACAAGTCAACAGGCACGACCGTGCCTTGGCCCGGCACGGTCGTGTCTATGATCTTTAGACACAACAGAGACTAGCCCAGAGGGCATGACAAGGTCTGGACAGGAGGACACGACCGCGCTGCTATTCGGCACGACCGCGTTACATGAGGCACGGCCGCGCTAGATGATTAGCGCGACCGTGTCTTTTTCAAATCAGACACGAATTTACAAATTCTTGTATTTTAAACGTTGGAATTGTTAGGGCTTTTGATTAATGGGTTATTACGAGTCTTTTCATATAATTTAATTGTATGTACATCGCGTTTAAGTAGGGGTTCGATTAAATCATTTTTAATAAAGCATGAGTTCTGATTCGGATCGATTTCTATAATGGAAGCCCAAATTGAAGAGGGGCTTTCGATACAGATACTGAAATGAATGAATTAAAGGATTCAATTACCCTGAACAGCAGCGAATTGATAAAGAACGGTAGGGAGGAAGTTCCGGCGACGGCAAGACTGGTTTCCGGCGACCTCTGCTGCGGTTCCGAATGCTTCAGCGGCTTCGGATGATTCAGAGATGATTTGGGAAACGTTTGACTGGATTGCTTGAGATAATTCTGATCGAAAAAGCTTGAGAGAGTTTTTCTTGAATTGTTGAAATGAAACTGAGGCGTTTTGAGAATTTGAAAAAGTGGTAATACAATTGTTAAGGGAAAACAAACGTACGACTGTTACAGATTCGAACGATCGGGCGATTAAAGTTGCAGTTACGTTTCAGCTGTTACACAGGCGCGACCGTGCCTAAATATGGCACGACCGTGCCTAGGCACCGGGCGCGATCGTTCCAAAGCAGGTCGCGCGACCGTGCCAAAGCACTTGGCGCGACCGTGCTAGGACGAAGCACGACCGTGCTAGACTAGGGTTTCTTGACATTTTTCAACTTTAGTCCTTCCCTTTTCAGATTTGATAAGTTTGAATAAAATAGTTTCTTGTATAGCGTTTAAATGTATATAACCGAGTAACACTTGCGAATTTGTATAGAATTATTGCATTAAATTTACGGCGAGAAAAATAATGAGACATTGCACGAGTATAGAACTTGAAATTGCATTACATTGAATTGAAATAGGAATACTAAAATCAGAAATGTTACAGTCTCCCCAGGTTGAGAGAATTTCGTCCCGAAATTTAGCTAGAGGAAACAACATTATTAGTAAAAAGATGAGGGTACTTGAGCTTCATTTGTTCTTCTCGTTCCCAAGTGAACTCAGGACCACGCTTAGATTCCCAACGAACTTTGACTATAGGAATACGACTTCGCTTGAGTTGCTTGACTTCACGATCCATAATTTCCACCGGCTTCTCAACGAAGTGCATCGTTTCATCAATGCGCACGTCGTCAAGCGGTATATGGAGATTTTCATCAGCGGGACACTTCTTTAGATTAGATATATGAAATGTAGGATGCACATTGCCAAGAGATGGAGGTAACTCGAGCTTGTAAGCCACTTTCCCAATCCTTTCAAGGATCTTGAATGGACCAACATAACGAGGTGATAACTTGCCTTTCTTTCCAAAACGGATCACACCCTTCCATGGAGATACCTTAAGAAGAACGAGATCACCGACTTGGAATTCCAAGGGTTTTCGACGTTTGTCGGCATAACTCTTTTGCCGACTCCTCGCTACTCGAATATTGTCACGGATTTGAATAATCTTGTCGGAAGTTTCTTGAATTAACTCAGGACCGGTGATTTGTGCTTCACCAATCTCGTTCCAACAGATCGGAGAACGACACTTGCGACCATAGAGAGCTTCGAATGGAGCCATGTTGATACTTGTGTGGTAGCTATTGTTGTAAGAAAACTCAATGAGGGATAAATGTGAATCCCATTTGCCACCAAAATCGATTACACAAGCTCTAAGCATGTCTTCAAGAGTTTGGATTGTTCGCTCGGTTTGACCATCAGTTTGCGGATGGTAAGCCGTGCTCAAATCCAATCGAGTACCAATAGCCTTTTGGAGAGATTGCCAAAATCGAGAGGTGAACCGAGCGTCTCTATCGGATATTATGTTCAAGGGAACACCATGACGGCTCACAATTTCATCAATGTAAATTCGGGCTAATTTCTCCACTTTGAAGTCTTCACGAATAGGCAAGAAGCGGGCAGATTTGGTGAGTCGATCAATGATCACCCAAATACTATCATAACCACTCGAGGTGCGAGGGAGCTTGGTAATGAAATCCATAGCTAAATTCTCCTATTTCCACACGGGAATTTCTGGTTGTTCGAGTAAACCAGAAGGACGTTGATGTTTGGCTTTGACTTTGGAGCAAGTTAAGAATTTGGCCACATAAAGAGCAATGTCTTTCTTCATACCGGGCCACCAATAAAGTTGGCGAAGATCTTGGTACATTTTATCCGCACCGGGATGAATAGAATAACGAGTCTTATGAGCCTCGTTCATGAAAATTGCACGGAGATCATCGCGATCGGGAACCCAAATACGGTTCAAGTAATATAGTAAGCCATTGGGTTTTGATTCAAGAAGAAGTTCAACACCACACGACATTTCTTCATACATGCTACCCTCGGTTACCGAGACGTGTTGAGCTTCTAAGATACGGGTTTGAATATCGGTTTGAACACGGGCACAATGAAGCATAACATGGTCCTTTCGACTCAAGGCATCGGCTACAACATTCGCTTTGCCTGGATGGTAACGAATCTCGCAGTCGTAGTCGTTAAGGAGTTCGACCCAACGTCGTTGCCTCATATTGAGTTCTTTTTGGTTGAAGATATGTTGAAGACTTTTATGGTCGGTGAATACCACACATTTCGTGCCATATAGGTAATGTCTCCAAATCTTTAACGCGAATACGACCGCACCCAACTCGAGATCGTGCGTCGTATAATTCTTTTCATGAATTTTGAGTTTTCTTGATGCATAAGCGATCACTTTTCCTCGTTGCATGAGGACACAACCAAGACCTTGGTTAGAAGCATCACAATAGACAACTAGATCATCATTTCCATCGGGGAGAGTCAAAATGGGAGCATTGCACAACTTATGCTTAAGAGTTTGGAAAGCTTCTTCTTGTTTCGGTCCCCATTCATAAGTTTTACCCTTATGAGTCAAAGCGGTAAGAGGGACAGCAATCTTTGAGAAGTTTGAGATGAAACGACGATAATAACCCACAAGACCAAGAAATGAACGAACTTCGGTAGGAGTCTTCGGGGCATTCCAATTCTTAACCGTTTCAATCTTAGCAGGATCAACATGAATACCCTTGTCGTTGACGATGTGACCAAGGAATTGAACTTCTTTTAACCAAAATTCACATTTGGAGAACTTGGCATATAGTTGTTCTTTCTTCAAAAGGTCCAAAACCAATCTAAGGTGTTCTTCATGGTCGGCTTTAGTCTTGGAATAGATTAAGATATCGTCAATGAAAACGATCACGAATTTATCAAGGTACGGTTTACACACACGGTTCATGAGATCCATGAAAACTGCGGGTGCATTGGTTAACCCGAAAGGCATAACCATGAACTCGTAATGACCATACCTTGTTCGAAAAGCAGTCTTAGGAATGTCATCTTCTTGAACACGGAGCTGTTGATAACCAGATCGAAGATCAATCTTCGAGAAGCAAGTAGAACCTTGAAGTTGATCAAAGAGATCATCGATTCTAGGCAAAGGATAACGATTCTTGATAGTAAGCTTGTTGAGTTCGCGGTAGTCAATACACATGCGAAATGATCCATCCTTCTTCTTAACAAATAAGACGGGTGCACCCCACGGTGAATGACTTGGGCGAATGAAACCTTTATCGGAGAGTTCTTGAAGTTGACTTGCGAGCTCTTGCATTTCGGAAGGTGCAAGACGATAAGGAGCTCTAGCAACGGGGTTAGCTCCGGGCATAAGATCAATACGGAACTCTACTTGACGAACAGGAGGAAGACCGGATAAATCTTTAGGAAACACTTCGGGAAAATCCCTAATGATAGGAATGTCTTGAATACTCTTCTCCTTGACGTCCTTTTGAACAATATGAGTTAAGAAGGCGATGTACTTCTTTCGTAAGTACTTTTGAGCGGTAGTACAAGACATCAACTTAAGACCCTTGCAAGGCTTTTCACCAAAAACCCTTAATGTTTCTCCCGATGGTAGCGGAATTCGGATACACTTTTCAAAGCAAATGACTTCGGCATGATGATTTGATAGCCAATCCATACCTATGATAATATCAAAGCTTCCTAGTGGCATTGGAACAAGGTTGATTGGGAATGCATGATCATTAAGTTCTAAAGAGCAATCATAGATAATAGACTCAATTGTAAGGGAGTCACCATTTGCTATTTCAACGGTGAAGGTTTTCTCTAATTGGGATCGTGTCTTTGCAAGTAAAGGCTCAAAATTTAGTGACACAAAACTTTTATCGGCACCGGTATCGAACAAAATGGAGGCATATTGACTATTAACAAGGAACGTACCATTAACCACGTCGTTGTTGGCTTGAGCTTCATTGGCGTTTATGTTGAACGCACGCCCACGAGCTCCACCTTGTCTAGCATTTGCAAGTCTTGGACATAGATTACGAAAATGGTTCGGGTCTCCACACTCATAGCAAGCACGCCTATTAGCAATGGCGGGAGCACCTTGATTAGCCACTCGCGGGTTGGGTTGGTTCGGTGGATTGACTTGACCCGCAAAAGCTTTGGCCCTACAAATATTGATAGTGTGGCCATATATCCCACAATGAGTGCAAAGGCGACATGGGATATTTTGAGGATGATGAAAATTGCAGGTGGCACAAAGAGGATAAATCCCAACATATGGCTTTTTAGCCGGTGCTTGAACTACGGGTGCAACTTGATTAACGGGCACCGCAGGAGTAACCATAGCAAAGTTTCTAACCTTCCTCTTTTTGTTATTGCGAGAGGGTTCAGTTGTGGCTTCTTTGTTGTGGGCAGGAGGGGTTTCGGTTTCAACAACTTTCTTAGAACCCTTTTTAGTAAGAGTCCCCGCTTTCACATGATTATCAGTTAGGGTAGCAGACAGGCGGATGGCATCTTCCAAAGTAGCAGGATTTCTACCTAAGACAGTATCTTGGATTTGTCTTGGTAGCCCACCAATGTACTTTTCGATACAACGGGATAACGGAGTGACCATGTGGGGCACGAGAAGACTCAACTCATGGAACCGAGTTGTATATGCTAAGTTTTCCCCACTATCTTGGGCAAGATCCCAAAATTCGGCCTCTAACTTTTTCACTTCATTTCTAGGACAGAATTCCTCGGTCATAAGCCTTTTGACCTCATCCCAAGGTAAAGCCATAGCTACATCAATACCCCTATTCCTTTTCTCCCCATTCCACCATGTAAGTGCCCGTTTTTGTAGGACACTTGTAGCATGACGAACACGGAGGTTGTCGGGACAGTCACTATTGAGAAAGGTATTCTCAATACTTTCAAACCATTGAAGGAGTCCAGTAGCTCCTTCGGTTCCATAAAACTTTAGGGGATTGCACGAATTGAAGTGCTTGAAGGTGCATTGAGATGGATTGTTTCCACCATTTCCACCATTACCACCATTATTACCACTATTGCTTCCATTTCCCCCATTGCCATTTGTGGCACCATTGGCTTGGGTGAGTTGTGTCACCAATTGGATAAGAATAGCAGCAATGTCGGAGTTGGCGTTGGTTGCGGGAGCACGACGAGGAGGCATTCTACAGATTTTCACAAGACAAGAAAAGATTGTAAGAACTTATGAGAATTGCTAGGATTTAATAGAATGAGATAACCAAATAAAAATAGATATTCATAGTTTGGATTGTACTCAAAAGTGATAAAATCACTTGAATACTAAGACACATTAAGGTTAATTTAAACTCATATAATTTTCAAGGAGACATGCTTTAGCCTATAAGTAAACACTCATCTCGGGAATTCCCAGGAAAGCATACGGGTCCCTCGGTTGATTGGGATTTATGCGAAATGCTTTCCTAGACAGAAAACCCAAAATACAGGTGTCACCCTTCCAGATTGCACGTGTCCTCAAATAATTTAACAAGTTTAAAAACCTTAACGAAGAAATAAAAATTTTAGAGATTTTTTGCTTCAATAATTTTTCCACATGCTAAGAAGGATAAAGATAGAAAAGAAAATAGAAATATTATAAGGTTTTAGGATATAGGAAAGGATATTATTTATTAAATTATTATTTAAGAAGATCCTAATAAGTCATGAATTTCTAACAAGTAAGGTATCAAATATAATAATAATTTAGCATGGTAAGCATGTAGCACATAGCATGTAACACATAGCACAAAATCATGAGATATAGCATAAGTGGGTGTCCTAAAGTTATAGTCTAGGTCAAGGTGTCTAATAACCTAATTCCCTATAACCAAGGCTCTGATACCAATCTGTCACACCCCGACCGATGGCGGAATCATCGGGGCGGGACATGTAAGACTGTTCATAGCACATGGTTGACTAGATTGAAATAATATTAAGGTCAAATTTCCATTACACAAAATCTAAGTACAAAATCAAATTCAAACAAGAAACATAAACAACTCATAAAATTCTTGATTTATATTGCTAAGTCCAAATCCTATGTTGAACACGTCTTGTATCAATCTCACATATTGGGGCCTGAAACATGAATAAAATAAAGTCAACTAAAAAGTTGGTGAGTATAACACAGTTGTATATAGATAGCATATAGTTGTAAAACAAATCCTTTACAAGACATGAAAAATAAGGCATTTATGGGGAGCTGCTATTATGTAATCAAGTACAATCAAACCTTAGTAACTAGTATGCAAATTGTGTTGTCGGTATCAATCACCTCCACTTGGGTGGGTTTGTCAGACTCAATAGATCTATCATTGAAAACCGTCGGCTTGTATAGTTAATGATTGCACATAGTTTTCACAAAGACTAGCACAATTAGCACTCGGGCACAAAGCTCAAATTTTGCACACATGTATGTATGTAGGATATTGCACTTGTGTTGTTTGTATAAATGTAGTTGTGAGATGTATAATGTGTATAAAGTTCATGTTCCACCCCAAAAGTGTAAAAGAGTAAAAGGGGGTTGTGAATACTCACTTGATATGAAGATGTAGCTAACACAGATTATAGATAGCAATTATGATCCTTGGAATGCACAAATTAACCTATCGAGTAATATGTATAGAATCAAATAGATGTACAAAGTTTAGGTCTAAAGTGAAAGTTGAATTTGTATATATAAAACTATTGCTTTGTATAAAATATATAGAGTTTGAAGTAAAATATGTTTGAAATAATTTGATTAGGTTTGAATTGAATAAATAAATAAATATATAATTATAGTTTATGAAATAATGTAAATATTAATTGTAATTAAGTATAAATAAATAAATGATTTTGATTTAAAATGTAAATTAAATAACTAATCATTATTTATAAATTTTGTAACTTAATTATTTAAAACATAATTTAATTAAATATAAATTTAATTTTTATAAACTTTTAAATAAATTATATTTATGCCAAGATTAAACTTTTAATCCATTTTTAAATACAGAACACATATTTTTATAAAATCTGAAACATTTACTGATTAAAATATAAAAATTTATAATTCTGTTAAAAGGTTCTGAGTCTCACACGACCGTGCCTCGGAAGGGCACGATCGTGCTCAAGCCACAGGCGCGACCGCGCTAGTCGGGGCGCGACCGGGTTGATCAACAGGAGCACAATCTAGACAAGTCAACAGGCACGACCGTGCCTTGGCCCGGCACGGTCGTGTCTATGATCTTTAGACACAACAGAGACTAGCCCAGAGGGCATGACAAGGTCTGGACAGGAGGACACGACCGCGCTGCTATTCGGCACGACCGCGTTACATGAGGCACGGCCGCGCTAGATGATTAGCGCGACCGTGTCTTTTTCAAATCAGACACGAATTTACAAATTCTTGTATTTTAAACGTTGGAATTGTTAGGGCTTTTGATTAATGGGTTATTACGAGTCTTTTCATATAATTTAATTGTATGTACATCGCGTTTAAGTAGGGGTTCGATTAAATCATTTTTAATAAAGCATGAGTTCTGATTCGGATCGATTTCTATAATGGAAGCCCAAATTGAAGAGGGGCTTTCGATACAGATACTGAAATGAATGAATTAAAGGATTCAATTACCCTGAACAGCAGCGAATTGATAAAGAACGGTAGGGAGGAAGTTCCGGCGACGGCAAGACTGGTTTCCGGCGACCTCTGCTGCGGTTCCGAATGCTTCAGCGGCTTCGGATGATTCAGAGATGATTTGGGAAACGTTTGACTGGATTGCTTGAGATAATTCTGATCGAAAAAGCTTGAGAGAGTTTTTCTTGAATTGTTGAAATGAAACTGAGGCGTTTTGAGAATTTGAAAAAGTGGTAATACAATTGTTAAGGGAAAACAAACGTACGACTGTTACAGATTCGAACGATCGGGCGATTAAAGTTGCAGTTACGTTTCAGCTGTTACACAGGCGCGACCGTGCCTAAATATGGCACGACCGTGCCTAGGCACCGGGCGCGATCGTTCCAAAGCAGGTCGCGCGACCGTGCCAAAGCACTTGGCGCGACCGTGCTAGGACGAAGCACGACCGTGCTAGACTAGGGTTTCTTGACATTTTTCAACTTTAGTCCTTCCCTTTTCAGATTTGATAAGTTTGAATAAAATAGTTTCTTGTATAGCGTTTAAATGTATATAACCGAGTAACACTTGCGAATTTGTATAGAATTATTGCATTAAATTTACGGCGAGAAAAATAATGAGACATTGCACGAGTATAGAACTTGAAATTGCATTACATTGAATTGAAATAGGAATACTAAAATCAGAAATGTTACAGTCTCCCCAGGTTGAGAGAATTTCGTCCCGAAATTTAGCTAGAGGAAACAACATTATTAGTAAAAAGATGAGGGTACTTGAGCTTCATTTGTTCTTCTCGTTCCCAAGTGAACTCAGGACCACGCTTAGATTCCCAACGAACTTTGACTATAGGAATACGACTTCGCTTGAGTTGCTTGACTTCACGATCCATAATTTCCACCGGCTTCTCAACGAAGTGCATCGTTTCATCAATGCGCACGTCGTCAAGCGGTATATGGAGATTTTCATCAGCGGGACACTTCTTTAGATTAGATATATGAAATGTAGGATGCACATTGCCAAGAGATGGAGGTAACTCGAGCTTGTAAGCCACTTTCCCAATCCTTTCAAGGATCTTGAATGGACCAACATAACGAGGTGATAACTTGCCTTTCTTTCCAAAACGGATCACACCCTTCCATGGAGATACCTTAAGAAGAACGAGATCACCGACTTGGAATTCCAAGGGTTTTCGACGTTTGTCGGCATAACTCTTTTGCCGACTCCTCGCTACTCGAATATTGTCACGGATTTGAATAATCTTGTCGGAAGTTTCTTGAATTAACTCAGGACCGGTGATTTGTGCTTCACCAATCTCGTTCCAACAGATCGGAGAACGACACTTGCGACCATAGAGAGCTTCGAATGGAGCCATGTTGATACTTGTGTGGTAGCTATTGTTGTAAGAAAACTCAATGAGGGATAAATGTGAATCCCATTTGCCACCAAAATCGATTACACAAGCTCTAAGCATGTCTTCAAGAGTTTGGATTGTTCGCTCGGTTTGACCATCAGTTTGCGGATGGTAAGCCGTGCTCAAATCCAATCGAGTACCAATAGCCTTTTGGAGAGATTGCCAAAATCGAGAGGTGAACCGAGCGTCTCTATCGGATATTATGTTCAAGGGAACACCATGACGGCTCACAATTTCATCAATGTAAATTCGGGCTAATTTCTCCACTTTGAAGTCTTCACGAATAGGCAAGAAGCGGGCAGATTTGGTGAGTCGATCAATGATCACCCAAATACTATCATAACCACTCGAGGTGCGAGGGAGCTTGGTAATGAAATCCATAGCTAAATTCTCCCATTTCCACACGGGAATTTCTGGTTGTTCGAGTAAACCAGAAGGACGTTGATGTTTGGCTTTGACTTTGGAGCAAGTTAAGAATTTGGCCACATAAAGAGCAATGTCTTTCTTCATACCGGGCCACCAATAAAGTTGGCGAAGATCTTGGTACATTTTATCCGCACCGGGATGAATAGAATAACGAGTCTTATGAGCCTCGTTCATGAAAATTGCACGGAGATCATCGCGATCGGGAACCCAAATACGGTTCAAGTAATATAGTAAGCCATTGGGTTTTGATTCAAGAAGAAGTTCAACACCACACGACATTTCTTCATACATGCTACCCTCGGTTACCGAGACGTGTTGAGCTTCTAAGATACGGGTTTGAATATCGGTTTGAACACGGGCACAATGAAGCATAACATGGTCCTTTCGACTCAAGGCATCGGCTACAACATTCGCTTTGCCTGGATGGTAACGAATCTCGCAGTCGTAGTCGTTAAGGAGTTCGACCCAACGTCGTTGCCTCATATTGAGTTCTTTTTGGTTGAAGATATGTTGAAGACTTTTATGGTCGGTGAATACCACACATTTCGTGCCATATAGGTAATGTCTCCAAATCTTTAACGCGAATACGACCGCACCCAACTCGAGATCGTGCGTCGTATAATTCTTTTCATGAATTTTGAGTTTTCTTGATGCATAAGCGATCACTTTTCCTCGTTGCATGAGGACACAACCAAGACCTTGGTTAGAAGCATCACAATAGACAACTAGATCATCATTTCCATCGGGGAGAGTCAAAATGGGAGCATTGCACAACTTATGCTTAAGAGTTTGGAAAGCTTCTTCTTGTTTCGGTCCCCATTCATAAGTTTTACCCTTATGAGTCAAAGCGGTAAGAGGGACAGCAATCTTTGAGAAGTTTGAGATGAAACGACGATAATAACCCACAAGACCAAGAAATGAACGAACTTCGGTAGGAGTCTTCGGGGCATTCCAATTCTTAACCGTTTCAATCTTAGCAGGATCAACATGAATACCCTTGTCGTTGACGATGTGACCAAGGAATTGAACTTCTTTTAACCAAAATTCACATTTGGAGAACTTGGCATATAGTTGTTCTTTCTTCAAAAGGTCCAAAACCAATCTAAGGTGTTCTTCATGGTCGGCTTTAGTCTTGGAATAGATTAAGATATCGTCAATGAAAACGATCACGAATTTATCAAGGTACGGTTTACACACACGGTTCATGAGATCCATGAAAACTGCGGGTGCATTGGTTAACCCGAAAGGCATAACCATGAACTCGTAATGACCATACCTTGTTCGAAAAGCAGTCTTAGGAATGTCATCTTCTTGAACACGGAGCTGTTGATAACCAGATCGAAGATCAATCTTCGAGAAGCAAGTAGAACCTTGAAGTTGATCAAAGAGATCATCGATTCTAGGCAAAGGATAACGATTCTTGATAGTAAGCTTGTTGAGTTCGCGGTAGTCAATACACATGCGAAATGATCCATCCTTCTTCTTAACAAATAAGACGGGTGCACCCCACGGTGAATGACTTGGGCGAATGAAACCTTTATCGGAGAGTTCTTGAAGTTGACTTGCGAGCTCTTGCATTTCGGAAGGTGCAAGACGATAAGGAGCTCTAGCAACGGGGTTAGCTCCGGGCATAAGATCAATACGGAACTCTACTTGACGAACAGGAGGAAGACCGGATAAATCTTTAGGAAACACTTCGGGAAAATCCCTAATGATAGGAATGTCTTGAATACTCTTCTCCTTGACGTCCTTTTGAACAATATGAGTTAAGAAGGCGATGTACTTCTTTCGTAAGTACTTTTGAGCGGTAGTACAAGACATCAACTTAAGACCCTTGCAAGGCTTTTCACCAAAAACCCTTAATGTTTCTCCCGATGGTAGCGGAATTCGGATACACTTTTCAAAGCAAATGACTTCGGCATGATGATTTGATAGCCAATCCATACCTATGATAATATCAAAGCTTCCTAGTGGCATTGGAACAAGGTTGATTGGGAATGCATGATCATTAAGTTCTAAAGAGCAATCATAGATAATAGACTCAATTGTAAGGGAGTCACCATTTGCTATTTCAACGGTGAAGGTTTTCTCTAATTGGGATCGTGTCTTTGCAAGTAAAGGCTCAAAATTTAGTGACACAAAACTTTTATCGGCACCGGTATCGAACAAAATGGAGGCATATTGACTATTAACAAGGAACGTACCATTAACCACGTCGTTGTTGGCTTGAGCTTCATTGGCGTTTATGTTGAACGCACGCCCACGAGCTCCACCTTGTCTAGCATTTGCAAGTCTTGGACATAGATTACGAAAATGGTTCGGGTCTCCACACTCATAGCAAGCACGCCTATTAGCAATGGCGGGAGCACCTTGATTAGCCACTCGCGGGTTGGGTTGGTTCGGTGGATTGACTTGACCCGCAAAAGCTTTGGCCCTACAAATATTGATAGTGTGGCCATATATCCCACAATGAGTGCAAAGGCGACATGGGATATTTTGAGGATGATGAAAATTGCAGGTGGCACAAAGAGGATAAATCCCAACATATGGCTTTTTAGCCGGTGCTTGAACTACGGGTGCAACTTGATTAACGGGCACCGCAGGAGTAACCATAGCAAAGTTTCTAACCTTCCTCTTTTTGTTATTGCGAGAGGGTTCAGTTGTGGCTTCTTTGTTGTGGGCAGGAGGGGTTTCGGTTTCAACAACTTTCTTAGAACCCTTTTTAGTAAGAGTCCCCGCTTTCACATGATTATCAGTTAGGGTAGCAGACAGGCGGATGGCATCTTCCAAAGTAGCAGGATTTCTACCTAAGACAGTATCTTGGATTTGTCTTGGTAGCCCACCAATGTACTTTTCGATACAACGGGATAACGGAGTGACCATGTGGGGCACGAGAAGACTCAACTCATGGAACCGAGTTGTATATGCTAAGTTTTCCCCACTATCTTGGGCAAGATCCCAAAATTCGGCCTCTAACTTTTTCACTTCATTTCTAGGACAGAATTCCTCGGTCATAAGCCTTTTGACCTCATCCCAAGGTAAAGCCATAGCTACATCAATACCCCTATTCCTTTTCTCCCCATTCCACCATGTAAGTGCCCGTTTTTGTAGGACACTTGTAGCATGACGAACACGGAGGTTGTCGGGACAGTCACTATTGAGAAAGGTATTCTCAATACTTTCAAACCATTGAAGGAGTCCAGTAGCTCCTTCGGTTCCATAAAACTTTAGGGGATTGCACGAATTGAAGTGCTTGAAGGTGCATTGAGATGGATTGTTTCCACCATTTCCACCATTACCACCATTATTACCACTATTGCTTCCATTTCCCCCATTGCCATTTGTGGCACCATTGGCTTGGGTGAGTTGTGTCACCAATTGGATAAGAATAGCAGCAATGTCGGAGTTGGCGTTGGTTGCGGGAGCACGACGAGGAGGCATTCTACAGATTTTCACAAGACAAGAAAAGATTGTAAGAACTTATGAGAATTGCTAGGATTTAATAGAATGAGATAACCAAATAAAAATAGATATTCATAGTTTGGATTGTACTCAAAAGTGATAAAATCACTTGAATACTAAGACACATTAAGGTTAATTTAAACTCATATAATTTTCAAGGAGACATGCTTTAGCCTATAAGTAAACACTCATCTCGGGAATTCCCAGGAAAGCATACGGGTCCCTCGGTTGATTGGGATTTATGCGAAATGCTTTCCTAGACAGAAAACCCAAAATACAGGTGTCACCCTTCCAGATTGCACGTGTCCTCAAATAATTTAACAAGTTTAAAAACCTTAACGAAGAAATAAAAATTTTAGAGATTTTTTGCTTCAATAATTTTTCCACATGCTAAGAAGGATAAAGATAGAAAAGAAAATAGAAATATTATAAGGTTTTAGGATATAGGAAAGGATATTATTTATTAAATTATTATTTAAGAAGATCCTAATAAGTCATGAATTTCTAACAAGTAAGGTATCAAATATAATAATAATTTAGCATGGTAAGCATGTAGCACATAGCATGTAACACATAGCACAAAATCATGAGATATAGCATAAGTGGGTGTCCTAAAGTTATAGTCTAGGTCAAGGTGTCTAATAACCTAATTCCCTATAACCAAGGCTCTGATACCAATCTGTCACACCCCGACCGATGGCGGAATCATCGGGGCGGGACATGTAAGACTGTTCATAGCACATGGTTGACTAGATTGAAATAATATTAAGGTCAAATTTCCATTACACAAAATCTAAGTACAAAATCAAATTCAAACAAGAAACATAAACAACTCATAAAATTCTTGATTTATATTGCTAAGTCCAAATCCTATGTTGAACACGTCTTGTATCAATCTCACATATTGGGGCCTGAAACATGAATAAAATAAAGTCAACTAAAAAGTTGGTGAGTATAACACAGTTGTATATAGATAGCATATAGTTGTAAAACAAATCCTTTACAAGACATGAAAAATAAGGCATTTATGGGGAGCTGCTATTATGTAATCAAGTACAATCAAACCTTAGTAACTAGTATGCAAATTGTGTTGTCGGTATCAATCACCTCCACTTGGGTGGGTTTGTCAGACTCAATAGATCTATCATTGAAAACCGTCGGCTTGTATAGTTAATGATTGCACATAGTTTTCACAAAGACTAGCACAATTAGCACTCGGGCACAAAGCTCAAATTTTGCACACATGTATGTATGTAGGATATTGCACTTGTGTTGTTTGTATAAATGTAGTTGTGAGATGTATAATGTGTATAAAGTTCATGTTCCACCCCAAAAGTGTAAAAGAGTAAAAGGGGGTTGTGAATACTCACTTGATATGAAGATGTAGCTAACACAGATTATAGATAGCAATTATGATCCTTGGAATGCACAAATTAACCTATCGAGTAATATGTATAGAATCAAATAGATGTACAAAGTTTAGGTCTAAAGTGAAAGTTGAATTTGTATATATAAAACTATTGCTTTGTATAAAATATATAGAGTTTGAAGTAAAATATGTTTGAAATAATTTGATTAGGTTTGAATTGAATAAATAAATAAATATATAATTATAGTTTATGAAATAATGTAAATATTAATTGTAATTAAGTATAAATAAATAAATGATTTTGATTTAAAATGTAAATTAAATAACTAATCATTATTTATAAATTTTGTAACTTAATTATTTAAAACATAATTTAATTAAATATAAATTTAATTTTTATAAACTTTTAAATAAATTATATTTATGCCAAGATTAAACTTTTAATCCATTTTTAAATACAGAACACATATTTTTATAAAATCTGAAACATTTACTGATTAAAATATAAAAATTTATAATTCTGTTAAAAGGTTCTGAGTCTCACACGACCGTGCCTCGGAAGGGCACGATCGTGCTCAAGCCACAGGCGCGACCGCGCTAGTCGGGGCGCGACCGGGTTGATCAACAGGAGCACAATCTAGACAAGTCAACAGGCACGACCGTGCCTTGGCCCGGCACGGTCGTGTCTATGATCTTTAGACACAACAGAGACTAGCCCAGAGGGCATGACAAGGTCTGGACAGGAGGACACGACCGCGCTGCTATTCGGCACGACCGCGTTACATGAGGCACGGCCGCGCTAGATGATTAGCGCGACCGTGTCTTTTTCAAATCAGACACGAATTTACAAATTCTTGTATTTTAAACGTTGGAATTGTTAGGGCTTTTGATTAATGGGTTATTACGAGTCTTTTCATATAATTTAATTGTATGTACATCGCGTTTAAGTAGGGGTTCGATTAAATCATTTTTAATAAAGCATGAGTTCTGATTCGGATCGATTTCTATAATGGAAGCCCAAATTGAAGAGGGGCTTTCGATACAGATACTGAAATGAATGAATTAAAGGATTCAATTACCCTGAACAGCAGCGAATTGATAAAGAACGGTAGGGAGGAAGTTCCGGCGACGGCAAGACTGGTTTCCGGCGACCTCTGCTGCGGTTCCGAATGCTTCAGCGGCTTCGGATGATTCAGAGATGATTTGGGAAACGTTTGACTGGATTGCTTGAGATAATTCTGATCGAAAAAGCTTGAGAGAGTTTTTCTTGAATTGTTGAAATGAAACTGAGGCGTTTTGAGAATTTGAAAAAGTGGTAATACAATTGTTAAGGGAAAACAAACGTACGACTGTTACAGATTCGAACGATCGGGCGATTAAAGTTGCAGTTACGTTTCAGCTGTTACACAGGCGCGACCGTGCCTAAATATGGCACGACCGTGCCTAAATATGGCACGACCGTGCCTAGGCACCGGGCGCGATCGTTCCAAAGCAGGTCGCGCGACCGTGCCAAAACACTTGGCGCGACCGTGCTAGGACGAAGCACGACCGTGCAAGACTAGGGTTTCTTGACATTTTTCAACTTTAGTCCTTCCCTTTTCAGATTTGATAAGTTTGAATAAAATAGTTTCTTGTATAGCGTTTAAATGTATATAACCGAGTAACACTTGCGAATTTGTATAGAATTATTGCATTAAATTTACGGCGAGAAAAATAATGAGACATTGCACGAGTATAGAACTTGAAATTGCATTACATTGAATTGAAATAGGAATACTAAAATCAGAAATGTTACAAGAATCCTAAATAAAATGTGGTGAAACCACCAGTGAAACCTATGGCGAAGCCAAAGACACCGTCTATTCCAAAAAGGGAGGAGCAACCTACTAAACCCAGTGTATCTACCTCTAGTAGTACACAATCTGGTGAGAAGCCTATGGTGAAACTGTCAAAGCCACAGAGAAGAAGAAGAAACAAAAGGTTGAGAAAACATGAACATCAACTAGCTGGTAGTCAACAAGGTGAAGCTTCCACAAGTTCACCTAAAGTTGAGACTAGCAAGCCTGATGTTCAAAAGGCTAAAAAGAAAAGGTCCTGGACCAAGAACACCAAAAGTTCTAAACCTTCTAATCCTAAATCTTCTAAGGATTCACCTATTTTTGATAGTAATGATTGCGAATTAATAGAGGTTATATACTTTGAGAAAGACGGACGACCCAAGACCACTATGGCTTGGGTCTCCAAATCTAACTAATTTGCTCGTGACTCGTGCAGGGACATTCAAAGGGAACTATCTCTAACCGTTGGTATGCAGATAGTGGATGCTCCTGGCACATGACAAGCAACATGGCATTGCTTCAAGATGTTAAACCATTCAGTGGCGGCTATGTAGCCTTTGCAGGAGAGAAAGGCGGGAGTATCACTTGTCAAGGCGTGATTACAAATGGATGTATCAGCTTCGACAACGTCAACTATTGCGAACAGCTGAAGCATAACCTGTTGAGTGTTTCTCAGATGTGCGACAAAGAGTACTCTATTATGTTTGACAAGTCTGAATGCTTGATTCTCAAGCCTAGTTTTGAAGTTCCTGCTGAGTGGATTCTGATGAGGGCACCAAAAACAAATGACACCTATCAGATCGATATGAGCGTGGCGACAACCACCTCATCAACTGCTACTTGTTTGCTTACAAAAGCGACAAAGCTTGACTCAATCTTGTGGCATAGGAAACTCGGACACATTTCTTATCGTAAAATGAATCATCTTGTCCGAAACGGTTTTGTAACCGGGATTCCTAAGCTGAGATTTGCCATTGCAGATGACTGTATGCCTTGTAAAAAGGGCAAACAACACCGGAAATCTCACAAGCCCAAGCTCCAAAACACCATTGATACCACTTTGGAACTCCTACACATGGATTTGTTTGGACCCATAAGTATCAGGAGTATTGGAGATAAGTCATACTGTCTAGTTGTAACTAATAATTTCTCACGTTTTTCTTGGGTGCATTTCTTAGGTATAAAGGACGAGACTGCTGAAATTCTTCAATACCTAATCTTGAGCCTGGAATCTTTATGCAAGCTGAAGGTTAGAAGAATAAGGAGTGATAACGGAACTGAGTTCAAGAATAACATGATGGAGCTTTTCTGTCTCAAGAAGAGTATTCGTCACGAATTTAGTGGCCCGTACACACCTCAGCAGAATGGAGTTGCAGAAAGGAAGAACATAACTTTGATCGAGACTACAAGGACAATGTTGTCAGATGCCAAGCTTCCTGTGACTTTCTGGGCAGAAGCAGTAAATACAGCTTGTCATGTTTTGAACAGAGTTTTGGTGGTTAAAAGGCACAACAAAACTTTCTATGAGCTGATCAACAATCGACCTCCAAATCTTGACTACCTAGTCCCTTTTGGTAGTCACTGTTCCTTATTGTTACAGTACAAGGATCGCAAATCCAAATTTCATGCAAAAGCGATAGAAGGCATCTTCTTAGGATATGTTGCCAACTCACCCTGCAAGAGTGTGTACAATATAGGAACACGCTCAGTTGAAGAATGGTTCGAAGTGGATTGCAGTAAACACAGTACTCCACCAGAACCTACAGGTCCAGCTTGGGGATTCGATTATGATGCTCTATTCAAGTCTTTCAACCTTCCTGATCTATCTGCCGAAGATACCGCCCATTTGTACGAAATCTTTACTGGCGGTGATGACTCCAATTTCTCCACTCGTGCCACTGTACCGATTGTAACTCCCGATTCCAATGCTGCATCTACATCTGGAACTCGTGCAAGTGATGACGATGAAGTGGTTCATGATGATGGAAATGACGTTCCAGCAGATCCTAACACTCGTGTAGGAAATGAAGCTCCAGTTGATCCAATCAACATTGAATTGTCTTCATCTGGTTCACATGACATGGGGGAGTTAAGTACAAATCTTGATACAGATCTCCAGGAACCGCATATACCAGAGACGAGAGTGCATAAGAATTATCCAATGGACAACATTATTGGTGATCCTAATGCCAGTGTACAAACTCATCATAGGACCATAGTCGAGAACACAAGTTTATATTCTGAGATACTTGACACTGGTGTCATG
The DNA here is from genome assembly GCA_023525975.1 of Smallanthus sonchifolius. Lineage (NCBI taxonomy): Eukaryota > Viridiplantae > Streptophyta > Magnoliopsida > Asterales > Asteraceae > Smallanthus > Smallanthus sonchifolius. The sequence goes on from CM042043.1 coordinate 29,492,363, forward strand.
GAAACATGTTTGCATGCTGCATTCGTATCCCAATTGGAGTCGAAGAATGTGAAAGAGGCTCTCGCTGACAATTGCTGGATTGAGACTATGCAAGATGAGTTGTCTCAATTCCAAAAGTTGCATGTGTGGGATTTAGTTGACCTTCCAAAAGGTATGCATCCAATTGGCATCAGATAGGTGTTCAAATGCAAGACGGACGATCGACACGTTGTAGTGAAGAATAAAGCCAGGTTGGTTGTTCAGGGTTTTTATCAGCAAGAGGGCCTGGATTACACCAAAGTATATGCCCCAGTTGCTAGACTTGAAGTCATTCGCCTGTTTCTGGCTTATGCCTCATTCATCGATTTCAAGGTCTATCAACTTGATGTGAAAAGTGCTTTCCTATACGGCAAAGTTCATGAAGAGGTCTATGTCACTCAACCACTAGGTTTTGAAGATCCGCATAATATTGATAAAGTGTATAAATTGGATAAAGCACTTTATGGTCCTCATTAAGCACCTCAGGCGTGGTATGAGACTCAATCAAAAAATTTATTGTCCAATGGTTTCGATCATGGACAAATTGACTCGACCCTCTTCATACGGAAAGCAGGAGGTGATATTCTACTTGTGCAAGTGTATGTTGACGACATTATATTTGGGTCTACCAATGAAGAGATGTGAAGGGAATTCGAAAGGGTGATGAAGTCCAAGTTTGAAATGAGCAATATGGGTGAACAATCATTTTCTTAGGTCTGCAAGTCAGTCAAAGGGAGGATGGCATTTATCCACATCAAACTAAGTACGTACAGGACATTTTGTCGAAATACAAAATGAATGATTGTAGTAATTATGGCACACCAATCCCAGTCAATCACGGTTTGCATCCAGACAAAGATGGAAAGGATGTGGATTGTAAATTGTACCGTGGGATGATCGGATCTCTTATGTATCTCACAGCTTCAAGACCCGACATAATGTTTGCCGTATGCTTGTGCTCGAGGTTTCAGTCACAACCGAAGGAATCTCATATGATAGCTGTGAAGAGAATCTTCAGATACCTGAAAGGGAAACCACGATTGGGTCTTTCGTACTCCAAGCAACAGTCGTTCGAATTCAAAGCCTACACTGATTCAGACTATGGTGGTTGTAATCTCGATAGAAAATCAACCTCGGGTGGATGTCAATTCTAGGGAGACAGGCTGTTCTCTTGACAGTGCAAGAAGCAGTCAACGATTTCTGTCTCAACATGTGAAGCAGAGTACATTGCTGCCGCAAGCTATTGTTCTCAGATATTGTGGATCCAGCTGCAATTGAGATAATATGGCTTAAGCTACACTGGAACCCCCTTGTTCATTGACAACAATGCCACTATGTCCATCACAAATAACCCGGTGAATCATTCCAAAACTAAACACATTGAGATTCGTCACCACTTCATCCGTGATTGTGCTGAAATGCACTTAATTGAAATGCCAGATGAGTGTTTCACAGATTTGTGACAAGGAATTTTGTGCTTTATTCAATTCAAAAGAATGTCTTATCTTAAAACCGGGAGTGGTGATTCCGGAAGAACTTATTCTCGTGCGTGCTCCCAGAAGATACAACACATATAGCTTGGATATGAACAACCCATCGGGAATTGAATCGTGTTTTCTCTCAAAGGCTTCTGAAGATGAATCTTGTAACATTCCTGATTTTTCCGACCCTATTTTAATTTATTTTAAATAATAAAATAACTGCACAATGTTGAATCATATACTTGTTCAAACATACACCTCATTAATCGTCAGCAAATCGTATTAAATTCAAAGATTCGGAACTCATAATCATGTGGTAACACCTCTTAGAGTTAATCCAGTTAGTAATCTCGTTAGGTGTTCTGTTAAATCCTAACCAAGCTAATTCTGTCAAAGCTGAATTTGCAAGGGCTGATTTTGTAAATAACCAGAAACCCTAGTAGGCACGGTCGCGCCACGTTTTGACACGGTCACGCCTCGTCCGGCACGGTCGCGCCACGTTTTGGCACAGTCGCGCCTTGTCTGGCACGGTCGCGCCTCTTATAGGCACGGTCGCGACTCACATCAGTTAAAACGTAAAAACAGTCTTTAATCGCAAATCTGTTCAAATCCAAAATTGGTAACGCTTATTGTGCCGTTTCAAACCAATCATTTCGAATTAATCACTTTCTAATAACCGCGTAGTGATTAGGAAACCAAAACCGTCACCTCTCCATTCCTTTCTCTCAATCTCGTCCAATTCATGAAACACTCCCGAATCAATCGTATGCGCATGATCTTCAAGCTCCTGTAATCACATTCCTCACATCAATTTTGCCGGAATCCCAACCGGAGACGCCAGGGATCAACGCATCAAAGTCGGAACTCCGTTTGGTCGAACTCCACCAATTCGATATCATTTAAGGTAATTAAACACATCATCAGACTCATTTCAATCCCTTGAATGAAAGCCCTAACCTATTCAGGGCTTATACCACCGAATTAAACTCAAACAGAATCTAGGGTTCATCACGTTTTTGGCTTAGTCGAACTACACCCTAGACACGATATACATTCAATTAAAATACATGGTTAGATTCGCAAACAGTCGTTCTTTGAAAACCCTATAAATTCAGCTGTTTTTAATACAAGAATTTGTCAGATTAGGTTCTGGAAAATCCAGACACGATCGTGCTAATCGCTTAGCACGGTCGTGCCTCTTGTCCAGGCATGGTTGTGCCCCATGCCTAAGCACGGTCGCGCTCCATGCCCAAGCACGGTCGCGCCCAATGCCCAAGCACGGTCGCGCCCCGTGCCTAAGCGCGGTCGCGCCATACCCTTGGCACGGTTGTGCCCAACCTTTGGTCAGAATCTGTTTCTTCTGTTATTTTAATATAAACTCAATTCCTTTTATAAAAAAATTACTATTTTATAAAACTCTAAAGCCCAGAATTGTTTTCATAAACTAAATTATCAACTTGGGAATATTAAACAAATTAATTAAATCATTTCTAATGGATTAAAAAGTAGTAAATTTTAAATAAGAAGTTCACATATAATTGTCTTATTCCAAACTCAAACCTTATTCAAAATGTTGTAAAAATATTCATTTCAAATCTTCCGTTTTATACAATACCTCCAAGTACCAATCACTAACTTTATCCAATTCAACCTTAGACTTAGACTTAGACTATTGTGCATTATTAATGCAATATACATTACACTCTAGGTTAACGTTGTGCATTACAAGGATCACATTACTAGCTAGTATCTCGTGTTAGCTACGCCTTCGAATCAAGTGAGTATTCACAACCCCTTTTTACTCTTTTACATTTTTGGGGTGAAACATAAACACTATTCAACTTACATGTTTACATTTACGCAAACAACACAAGTACAAATCCTATTTACATTCATGTGTGCAATTTGAGCTTTATGCCCGAGTGCTAGGTGTGCTAACCTCTTGTATGCTATTATGTGCAATCATTAACTATACAAGCCGACGGTTTTCAATGATAGATCTATTGAGTCTGACAAACCCACCCATGGTACGCGGTGATTGAAACCGACAACACACTTTGTTTTGCATGCTAGTTACAAGGTTTGATTGTACATTTGGTTACACAATAGCTGCTCCCCATAAACGCCTTATTTATCATGTTATGTAAAGGATTTGGTTTACAAATTATATGCTACCTATATACAAACCTGTGTTATACTCACCAACTTTTTAGTTGACCTTATTTTATTCATGTTTCAGGTGCTTTTATATGAGATTGATCAAGACATGCTACACATAGGCTTCGGACCTAGTTAATCTTAATTCAAAAACAAATTGTATTTCATTATGTACTTTGAATTTGATTCATGTTTGTTTGAATGGAAATGGATTTAACATATTACAATTTAGTCAACCTTGAGCTCATGAACAGTCTACATGTCCCGCCCCGATGATTCCGCCATCGGTCGGGGTGTGACAGATTGGTATCAGAGCCTTGGTTATAGGGAACTAGGTTATTAGACACTCTTGACCTAGACTATAACTTTAGGACACCCATACAATGCCATGCTACTACATGTTACATTTTCAATTCCAGTGTGATTATTTTTACATGCTATCCTAAGTACTTACACTACCTGATACAATACATAATGACTTATGTGTCACACTACTTGATAACTCTTGTACTTACACTCATTACTACCTACATGCTATATGATTATTCACCTATGTGAATATTTTTACATATTATACTATATGATTACATCACATGATACAATACCCAATAGTTTATGTGTCAGGTTACCTGCCCACTTCTCCTTCTATTCATAGCTACTTACATAATTTATTTAAAACACTATCCTAAGTTTAACACACACACATACACACCAAAATTATTCATACTCCTTTGGACCCAAATACATGATACCATCACCCTTTATGAGCAAAGACTTAAACTATTGGGCCTAATACCCATCAACAATAAACTAAGAAGCCCACCTATTTCCAAGAAGAAGAAGCCCGCTAAAATGCATAAATCTTACTTTGGGCCTCAAAGCCCAGCCCACAACAACTCCCATCATAACCATGAGCCCAACAATAGCATTATTAATACATGATGGCTGGAAGAGTGTGTAAGCCCATGAGGAATTCTGGCTAAGGAAAGATAGGGTACTTAAGTGTGTCTTAGCGACCCACCCCTCTTTCCTGGGAATTTTTCTCAGGGATACATTGCTTATAGGTCAAGTGTACTTCTAAAATACTATCGTGAAGGTTTGGTGTTATGACTAGTCAAACTCTAAAACCTATAAGTACTCCTATGTTCAACCCGCAATATTTCATTATCACTTACAGCTTTTGCATTGTTTTCTGCTAGATATGGACTCCTACCCTCCTCCCTCCCCGGTATACCATCCCGAAACAGAATCCGAATGGGAAGAAGACACTGAGACACCCGTGTATTGGTCACCAACACCCCCAGCTGCTAGGCCAAGGTTTGATGTAAAGGCGGACTGGATTAGGAACACCGGCCCAAGACTTCGAACACCCGGATCACCCGTACCCATAAACCCGTATCATACACCTCACCCCCGTAATCAGTTACCACCCCCACTAAGAGACCCATACCTAATGCCCGACCCATACCATCCTAACCCTTGGGTAAGACAAACCATGGCACCCACTAGTGTCATGGGGATTCCAACCCATGACCTCCATCAATATGTAAGAACCTCAGAATTCGAGAGGCAAAGGATAGAGCAGGGAGTGATACACGACTTGCAAAGACAAAGAATGGATAGCCTAGCAAACCAATTAGGGTACCAAAAGGAGTTAATCTCCATCCTCGAAAAGGAAGTACAAGAACATCGCACGGAGACCGCCAGGACTGAAGCCGGATCTGCTACTCGAGTGACTATAGCGGTGCTCATCTTGGCAATTATCTTCTTCCTAGTGGAAAGCTACCAGCGACGTTAGAAGAAGCTTCTACTGATTTCCTTTAAAAATTTTCGATTTGAGAACCATTTTCTTATGTTTTGAGTAATGTTTAACATTTCAGCATTTAGTCAATTCCATATATTTCAACTCTACAGTTATTGTTCATTGATTTGACCCGTGTAGCGTAAATTACACCTGTTATATTTTCATCAAACTTTCTCAAATATCACTTCTTTCATTCAACATGATTTAGTGCATTACCAACAAACCCTTTCATAAATAAATCATCCTATTTTGTGATTTAAACAAAATATCGCTATCTTTATTAAATTTTTAGATAATATCAAAAACATAAATTTTCCATAAAACTTTTTCACCAAATAAGGAAAGTTAATGTAATCAATTTTATAAAAATATTTTTTTAAAACTGATAAATAATTATGATTTTTATTCGTTAAAGTAAATAATTCTAAACTTTGGCCAAATTAATATGCTACTACTTGTTTAGCCAAAGGTTGAAATTTTAGATTAAAAATATTTTTCTCATAAATTGCGTATTCATCTAAAATATGCGATTCAATGATTTCACTACTTTATATGTCTATAACCAAAAATAATTTCTCACTTTCTATGTTCAAACAGAGACCCGTATTTATAAACACAAATTCCAGAATATTTCCAAAACCTCTTCGTTACCTTTCACTCGACGCTTCAAGAGACGATCCATATCGCGTAAACGTTAACCTTTCCCACCAACCTCAATGAGATTTGAGGACTTGAACCTAACTACCACATTATGCAAGAACGCCAAACAACACGTTCGTCCGCAGCACTCGATCAAATGCAAGACCCGTTAGTACACATCGCACGCGAAGTTCAATACTCATGTATACACGTTCACAATATATTTAACGCAATCTCATGGTACATGAAACTCAATTATCCTCAATATATCCAATTCTACACAAACTACATAATACATGAAACTAGTTTGCCTACAAATCACAATTTGCTCGATTGATCACGTAATGCACGAAACATGTTTACTTGCAATACATATGCCACTGGATTGAGCACATGATACACGAAACTTAGTCGTTTGCAATATATGTTATACATAAGAATTGCTTCATTGATACATAATTCTAGATTGACCATACTATACATGAAACTCATTTGGTTACAAAGCACCTTATACTAAACGATGTACATTATACAAAATACATGATGCTAAGTTGCTAACACTATACATGAGATCCATTTCCTACAATACACATAATACTATGTTGTATACATTACACATTAGAGCTTTTTGATTTACAAAATACAAGACGCTAAATTATTTACGCTATATATGAGACCTATTTGATTACAAACTACGTGACACTAGATCATACATGAGACTTGTGTGCTTACTATATACTCGAAACAAAATTTGCTTACAATTATTGCAATGGATTGATTACATTATACACAAGACATGGTCATGCACTTTGTACACCAAAGTTGAAGACCATAATACATTGAAACGACTCGGGGTTTGACGTATTCTTGTTCAAACACGAGCAAGCTAAGAAACTTTAAGTGTTACTACTTTACTACTCTTTAGTTGCGAACTGACCTGATTAGGGACTTAGTTACTTGTTAGCGACTTTCTATGTGTAAACAATAGACGTGATCATAGCGAAATTGTGCCCCTTTACCCACACACAACGAAACAATCTATACGGACCATACGATGATTTGAATAATTACGGGTGCACACAGAATTATGAAAATCAGCGCATGGAAACTATAGTGAAATTTTGTCGTGTGTTGTGACCTAAAACTTATCATGATGTGTAACAACGAAACGGATGTAATGTGACGAGGGCATGGTGGATACGCCGATGGTACTTCCTATATATAAGTGTCCTATCATATTATCAGGAGTAGCGTTGTTCGTGTCACGTGAAGTTTTGACCTAGACCAATGTTTATGAAATCTTTTACCCACTAACAATTTTGAGCACGTTAGACTACATCTTACACAAACTCAAAATTTCAAAATCTCATAAAATTTGTTCCAAGTAATACATCTTATATTTAGAATTCAAATTGCAATTCGACAATCTTCTCCTTAAGTCCATTTCAAAAACTAAATTCATTGTCATCATTCATATTCAACCTTGAGTATCAGGCCTAAATCATATCAACGGTCAAACTCACCGAGAACCCAAAACTCCCACCTTTTTTCTTGATTTTTAGAAGCCTCCATTAGTTAAATTTCGGGACGAAATTCCCTTAACATGGAGAGACTGTAACATTTCTGATTTTTCCGACCCTATTTTAATTTATTTTAAATAATAAAATAACTGCACGATGTTGAATCATATACTTGTTCAAACCTACACCTCATTAATCGTCAGCCGATCGTATTAAATTCAAAGATTCAGAACTCATAATCATGTGGTAACACCTCTTAGAGTTAATCCAGTTAGTAATCTCGTTAGGTGTTCTGTTAAATCCTAACCAAGCTAATTCTGTCAAAGCTGAATTTGCAAGGGCTGATTTTGTAAATAATCAGTAACCCTAGTAGGCATGGTCGCGCCACGTTTTGACACGGTCGCGCCTCACATCAGTTAAAACGTAAAAACAGTCTTTAATCGCAAATCTGTTCGAATCCAAAATTGGTAACGCTTATTGTGCCGTTTCAAACCAATCATTTCGAATTAACTTTCTAATAACCGCGTAGTGATTAGGAAACCAAAACCGTCACCTCTCCATTCCTTTCTCTCAATCTCGTCCAATTCACGAAACACTCCCGAATCAATCGTATGCGCATGATCTTCAAGCTCCTGTAATCACATTCCTCACATCAATTTTGCCGGAATCCTAACCGGAGACGCCAGGGATCAACGCATCAAAGTCGGAACTCCGTTTGGTCGAACTCCACCAATTCGATATCATTTAAGGTAATTAAACACATCATCAGACTCATTTCAATCCCTTGAATGAAAGCCCTAACCTATTCAGGGCTTATACCACCGAATTAAACTCAAACAGAATCTAGGGTTCATCACGTTTTTGGCTTAGTCGAACTACACCCTAGACACGATATACATTCAATTAAAATACATGGTTAGATTCGCAAACAGTCGTTCTTTGAAAACCCTATAAATTCAGCTGTTTTTAATACAAGAATTTGTCAGATTAGGTTCTGGAAAATCCAGACACGATCGTGCTAATCGCTTAGCACGGTCGTGCCTCTTGTCCAGGCATGGTTGTGCCCCATGCCTAAGCACGGTCGCGCTCCATGCCCAAGCACGGTCGCGCCCAATGCCCAAGCACGGTCGCGCCCCGTGCCTAAGCGCGGTCGCGCCATACCCTTGGCACGGTTGTGCCCAACCTTTGGTCAGAATCTGTTTCTTCTGTTATTTTAATATAAACTCAATTCCTTTTATAAAAAAATTACTATTTTATAAAACTCTAAAGCCCAGAATTGTTTTCATAAACTAAATTATCAACTTGGGAATATTAAACAAATTAATTAAATCATTTCTAATGGATTAAAAAGTAGTAAATTTTAAATAAGAAGTTCACATATAATTGTCTTATTCCAAACTCAAACCTTATTCAAAATGTTGTAAAAATATTCATTTCAAATCTTCCGTTTTATACAATACCTCCAAGTACCAATCACTAACTTTATCCAATTCAACCTTAGACTTAGACTTAGACTATTGTGCATTATTAATGCAATATACATTACACTCTAGGTTAACGTTGTGCATTACAAGGATCACATTACTAGCTAGTATCTCGTGTTAGCTACGCCTTCGAATCAAGTGAGTATTCACAACCCCTTTTTACTCTTTTACATTTTTGGGGTGAAACATGAACACTATTCAACTTACATGTTTACATTTACGCAAACAACACAAGTACAAATCCTATTTACATTCATGTGTGCAATTTGAGCTTTATGCCCGAGTGCTAGGTGTGCTAACCTCTTGTATGCTATTATGTGCAATCATTAACTATACAAGCCGACGGTTTTCAATGATAGATCTATTGAGTCTGACAAACCCACCCATGGTACGCGGTGATTGAAACCGACAACACACTTTGTTTTGCATGCTAGTTACAAGGTTTGATTGTACATTTGGTTACACAATAGCTGCTCCCCATAAACGCCTTATTTATCATGTTATGTAAAGGATTTGGTTTACAAATTATATGCTACCTATATACAAACCTGTGTTATACTCACCAACTTTTTAGTTGATCTTATTTTATTCATGTTTCAGGTGCTTTTATATGAGATTGATCAAGACATGCTACACATAGGCTTCGGACCTAGTTAATCTTAATTCAAAAACAAATTGTATTTCATTATGTACTTTGAATTTGATTCATGTTTGTTTGAATGGAAATGGATTTAACATATTACAATTTAGTCAACCTTGAGCTCATGAACAGTCTACATGTCCCGCCCCGATGATTCCGCCATCGGTCGGGGTGTGACAAATCTTTCCTGTGGCATAAGAGGTTGGGACATGTCAATTTCAAAACAATGAACCGACTGGTTCGATGCAACCTAGTCACTGGATTACCTCTCAAAGATTTCACTCCTATGGAACACTATATTTCATGTTCCAAGGGAAAACAGCACAAATCTTCACATAAGCCTAAAACCACCAATTCCATTGACTCTCCTCTCCAATTGCTTCACATGGATCTCTTTGGTCCAGTGAGTGTCATGAGTCTTGGACGAAAGTCATACTGTCTGGTGGTAACAGATGATTTTTCTCGATTCACTTGGGTGTTTTTCTTAGCTAAGAAGGATGAGACGCCAAAGATTTTAAAGACCTATCTGCTTCAAATTGAAAACCTCTTCAGTTTAAGTGTGAAGACTATCCGCAGCGATCATGGAACATAATTTAAGAATGCAACTCTTGATTCCTTCTGTGAAAGCAAAGGAATTTCTCATCAATTTAGTGCACCTCGTACTCCTCAACAAAACGGTGTAACTGAAAGGAGAAACCGCACCTTAATTGAAGCTGCACGAACTATGATTGTTGACTCTAAGCTTCCCGTGACTTTCTGGGCTGAGGCGGTCAACACTGCATGTTTCGTGCAGAATCGGGTTCTTATCACTAAAAGCTGCAACAAGACACCATATGAGATCATGTACAAGCGCAAGCCAGTTATTGATTTCTTCAGAAAATTTGGGTGTGTGTGCACGATGCTGAACACTTCAGATCAGCTCAACAAGTTTGAAGCCAAAGCTGATGAATGTTATTTTGTTGGTTATTCCTCCAATCAACGTGCTTTTCGTGTCTATCATAAGCAGAAAAGAATAGTGCTGGAGTCCATTGATATCAATTGGCATGAAAATAATCACACGGACGCAGGAGACGGTCCCAATTGGCTATTTGACGTCGATTCAGTTTTTAAATCATTTAATCTTCCCGATTTCTCAATTGACTCAACTCATGCTAATCCTTATTTTTCTGTGAACAATTTAGGGAACTTAAATGATCAAGGTTCTTCCTCATCTGCTCAGGTTGAAATTCCTGTGGTTGCAAATGCTGAATCTAATATGGAGTCTTCCGGTTCTGGTGCAACAAGTGAAACTGTTGAAGACAACTCCATTCCAACAGTAGATGTTGCACCACAATCATCTGCTGAAGATCCTATTAATGACATTGCCGATCCTCCTGCTAAAAATCTTACCAATTTGGAGGAAGTCGTGGAAGAAGATGCAATTCCTCAACTGCGAATTCACAAGATTTATCCCACCAATAACATCATTGGACCACTCAATGTGGGTGTTAGTACCCGAAGTGCCTGTGAAGCATTTGAAAACAACATGTTTTCCTGCTTCATCTCTCAAACTGAACCAAAGAACATTAAAGCAGCACTACTAGAAAACAGCTGGGTGGAAGCAATGCAGGAAGAGCTACAGCAATTCTCAAAGTTACATGTGTGGAATTTGGTGGATCTACCCAAGAACAAAGTTCCAATCGGTACTCGTTGGGTTTTTCGCAACAAAAAGGATGAAGGCGGCACTGTGATTCGAAACAAAGCTCGTCTGGTGGTTCAAGGTTTCTATCAAGAAGAAGGGATTGACTACGAGGAAGTCTTTGCACCAGTGGCTCGCTTGGAAGCCATCCGAATGTTTCTCGCCTATGCAGCCTACATGGACTTCACCGTCCATCAAATGGATGTCAAAAGCGCATTTTTGTATGGGAAAGTTCAAGAAGAAGTATATGTCAAGCAGCCGCCGGGTTTCATTGATCCTAATTTTCCAGACCGTGTTTACAAGTTAGACAAAGCATTGTACGGTCTTCACCAAGCACCTCGTGCGTGGTATGAAACTTTATCAAAGCATCTGCTTGAGAATGGTTTCACACGAGGAGCAATTGACCAAACATTGTTCAAACGGAAGGTGGAAAAGGATACAATCATGGTGCAAATTTATGTGGATGATATCATTTTTGGTTCTACAAATCCCCGTCTCTGCAAAGAATTTGAAAAAGTGATGCGATCTAAGTTTGAGATGAGCTCCATGGGGGAAATGAAGTTCTTTTTGGGACTACAAGTTGATCAGTCTGAGTCAGGAATCCTTATCCATCAAGAAAAATACGTAAAAGAAATCTTGACCAAGTTCAAAATGGCTGATTCCCATCCAGTAAAAACTCCTGTGGAAGTTCGACTTTGTTTGACTCCTGATATGGATGGGGAAAGCGTTGATCCGCATCTATATCGCTCTATGATAGGATCGCTCATGTATCTCACGGCCAGCAGACCAGACATCATGTTTGCAGTGTGCTTATGCTCACATTTTCAGGCTAATCCTAAACTCTCTCATTTATCTGCTGTAAAACGTATTTTGAGATATTTAAAATATAAGCCAAAATTGGGTCTGTGGTATCCTAAAACTGACTTGTTTGATCTTGTGGCTTATTCAGACTCAGACTACGGGGGTTGCAACTTAGACGGAAAATCCACTTCTGGAGGTTGTCAATTCCTTGGCAATCGCCTTGTCTCATGGCAATGTAAGAAACAGTCCACCGTTTCCCAATCCATCGCCGAAGCCGAATACATTGCCGCAGCCCTCTGTTGTTCCCAAGTCAGATGGATACACCATCAGATGCTTGACTATGGGATCACATTCCATGAGACACCCATTCTGTGTGACAACACCGCCGTTCCTCATATCACCAAAAACCCCGTTCAGCATTCCAAAACCAAACACATTGAAATCAAACATCACTTTATCCGTGACTGTGTTGAAAAGAAGCATATTCAAATTGTTGAAGTCAAAACTCACAAACAAACCGCAGACATCTTCACAAAGGCTTTTGACTCTACCAGATTCGCCCAACTGGTGGAGATGCTTGGAATGATCAACTTTCAGTAAATAGTGTGAATAGTATTTTTTATTTTATTTTATTTTTTTTATTATTCTGTTTACTTGTCAAAGAAAATTCCAAAAAGATTTTATTTTTATGAACAGTTTTTACGCAAATCTTTTGGGTGAGAAATATTATATTGAAAAGAATTGCTGTGTATAAAATCTTACAAGTGGTTTTAAGTTGCAGGAAGAATTGAATCTGACCTTTGAGAAATGATAGTGTCTGATCTCATCTCTTGGACATGGAATGGACCAAAAGCGATGGTGTTTACTGAGGTATAGCTGGTAGGCCCGACATATGGTTAAAACTTGTAAGTAGTGTGAAAACTCTAATATATATCTCATACTTGTGTGTTTGAACCCATTATTGAAACATCTAACCCATTTTTATATCTAAGAAAACCAATTCAATCAGATACAGGCTTACGTATTGGATTCCTATTCATACGCCAAGTGACCGTCAATATAACGATATTTACCACCGATGACCCCGTATGTTTTGCTTACGCAAAGATCTCGGGTGCTCATCCTTTTCCCATCCACTTGGATGATTTGACCCCGTCTGTTTTGCTTACGCAAAGATCTCGGGTGTTCAACATTTTTCTATCCGCTTGGATAATTTTACGACTTCTTCTGTTTTGCTTACGCAAAGATCTAGAATGCTCGTACCTTTTTAATATCTACTTGGATATTTTTTATTTTAATTTTTCAAATCCACTTGGATATATTATTTTATTTTGGTGGTACTTTGACATTACTAAGACGGTACCTTGGTTAATCAGAAAGAGATGATAGGATGAAGGTGGGTACTTCTTGAGGATTGATAGGTTTTCAAAATCATTTTATTTTAATATGTGGGGTACACCTTGTATAGTGCTTAAATGGTACCTTTTAATCACATGAAATCAAAATACAAACAAATGTTCGGGTTTACTTTGCACAAATATCAGCTATCTTCAGGGACTCACAGTAGTTAATTGCAAAAGGAAGTGTTTCAAGAGACTGACCAGATCTGATCTCATGTTGGATCTTTTTCAAGAAGAAAAAGTGTAAATATCTTGTGTATATATGTTAGTCTTATTTCTGTTACTATGTAAATATCGAAACTAGTTTGCTCTATCGAAACTACTCTGTAAATATCGAAACTAGTTTGCCCTATCGAAACTACTTTGTAAATATCGAAACTAGTTTGCCCTATCGAAACTACTCTGTAAATATCGAAACTAGTTTGCCCTATCGAAACTAGTTGTTTCGACAGGGGCATTTTTGTCTTTTGTTCCTCGCAATTTAAACGCCTGCATAAATGAATCTCTCCCTTCACTTCTTATTCACTCATCTTTTTCGCAAACCCTATTCATCTTCTCCGTCTCTCACAAACCTATCAAGCCTTGGTCTGAGTTGCAAGATATCAGTGATTATTCACCTGATTTTCCCGTTGTCACCAGCGTCTCCATCATCAGGTAAAGTCACTATTTCATTTGAATGATTCTTACGAATCAACAGACCTAGAGTTTCAAAATTTCAAAATCAGTTCGACTGAATATTCATAATCTCAGTCGTATCCGTGTTTGCATATATCTTTATCATCTGAGAACTCACTTTTTATGTGTATTCTTGCAGAAATCATACTCGCTTTCGGTAAGACGAATATCCGTCATTCACAGGCCACTCTAAAACCTTTCATTTAATTGTTTATATTTTCTGAGTATAATGAATCAATAGGGGGTTTGGGTTTCAAAACTAGTTAGTTTCGATAAAGGAGTTCAACTCCTTCAAAAAGTTTTCAAAAGGTTTTTAATCGAAACTACTGGTTTCGACACCTAAACTTGACCTAATCTCTCTATCGAAACTACTAGTTTCGATAAGTTCATCTCTATCGAAACTACTTAGTTTCGACATTGTTGATTTCAGAATTTTTACAAGTGTTGATCAAAGCTCATTGACCCTATCGAAACTAGTTAGTTTCGATAAATTCATCTCTATCGAAACTACTTAGTTTCGACAGTGTTGATTTCAGAGTTTCTATAAGTGTTGATCAAGGCTTTTTGCCTCTATCGAAACTACTTAGTTTCGACAGTAAGGATTTCTGATTTTTTTTTAAGTGTTGAAATATCTTGTTTCGATTGACCAAATTCATAAATTTTACTTATTGATGAAGGTATGGATCTCGTATTCGTGAAGAGGCACAATGGCTGTGCATTCCTTAATAGCAATGATCCGAAAGCTGCTGAATTTATTCCTGTCTTAAACTTTCTGGCAAACTCCAACATAAGTTTTGCCATCAGCCACAACCTGCCGGTTTTTGAAGAAACTATAAGACAATTCTGGGAAACTGCTGAGATAATAACAGTTGATAATGTGCAGCACATTAGGGCAACCGTACATGGCCAAGAAGTATTATTTTCTGAAGACACAGTTAGAGAAGCACTGCAGTTAAATGACAATCCAGAAGCACCCGTTGAGTTCCCAATCTTCTATGTGAAAGAATGCTTTAGAAGAATGGGTCATCCTGATGAGTTTAAGAATGGTCAAATAATCAACAACTCTTTACCTAGCCATTGGAGATATATAGTGCATGTGTTTATTCACTGCCTATCAATAATGAAAGGGGGTTTTGATTCAGCTAACAGTACTCTGGGATCAGCTATTTTGGGATTAACAAAGAGAAGAGACTACAACTTTTCTGGTTTCATATTCACTCAGCTGAAGTATAACTTAACAGGAGCAGTAAAGGAGAAATTTCTAGCATATCCTAGGTTTCTACAAATTATCATCAATCATCTTCTTCCAGAGATTCAACAAGGTGGAAATACTTTTGTTTTTGATAACATGATAGCCAAAACTCTCAGCTACATGAAAAGCACCAGCAAAAGGACCAACAGGGCGATAGCTGACATTCCCCTGTTTGGTCATGTCATTGGAGAAGAAGAAGAATTTATCCCTGACATTGACCCTAACCTTGAAGAAGAGAACTCGTCATCATCTGAAGAAGAAATGGAAGTTGAGCAAGATCAAGATAATGCACCTATTGATGAAGCTCAGATTGAGATAAACGTCCATGAAGTTCAAGAACAAGAACAACCCATCATTGAGCCTGTGATAGAGGCTCCTTTTGTTGAACAAATTCAGTTAGTTCAAGAGCCAGCAGTTATTGTTGAGGCTGGCATGCATGGAGTTGAGGAGGAAGTCGCAGAATCAAGTGGAACTCTGGATGCAGGGATTTATGGATCTGACTATTACAAGTCTGATTCAGATGATAGAACAACGCATCCTGCATCTTCCTTTAAACGACAGGTTGAGTCAGGTTCTGATTTTAAGGAAGAAGAGCCTAAGGCTAAGAAAATCAAAACAGGATTTGAAGACTTGTCATCCTCATCAGATTCTCTATTAGCCACTCCACAACCATGTCCACAACCTACTCCACAACCCACTCCACAACCATCTCCACAACAATCACCCATCCATACTACTCCCACATCACCAACTCATGATTCAGCCTCTCCTGTACCAAGAGTTAAGACTCTAAGCCTTGAACTGAAGAAAATGCAGGATACAATTCAAAAGAAAGATGAAGAAATGGAAGGCTTAAAAAATAATTTGCATAATGTCCAGGAAGAGGTTAAAGACCTAAAGCTGGAAGTTAGGGGTTTACATACCCAAATTGAGGTCCAAAAAACCCAACTTAAAACACAGCAGAAACTAATATCAAAGCAAAATGAAGAATTCAAGGCTTTGGCTGAAGCAGTGGAGCAGCTCAAAGCCTCAATGGTTAAACCTGTGCAAAAACAACCAACTCCTTCAACAGCTCAGGGGGAGACCACATCTGTGGTTGAACCCTCATCTCCTGACCTTGTAACTAATCCAGAATCTGCACTAACTATATTTGCTGGGCATATTGAAAAGACAAAAGAGACGGTTGAAGTCAAAATTGAAGGTACAGAACTAAACCTTCCCTCAGCTAGTGAGAGAAGAGAAGCAAGGAAGAGAGGGAAAGGGACTTCCACTGAAATAGAGACCGTGATTCTTGATGAAGAAGACATCCCATCCGATGATGAGCTGAATGCCCTTTAGAAGACATCGAAAACTATGGGTATAATGATCTGTATCCAGAAATTCTGACCACTGAAGAAAAGGAGACTGAGCGAACTAGATACTTTACGGAAGACGGAGATGAAATTCAAACTTTATCTGACGAAGAAAAGGGTGAAGATGATGTTCAGATTAATCTTATCAAAACAGTTACTCCTGAACCAACCACTACAGTCTCCGAATCCGGTCCAGCACAAGATTCACCCTCGGTTGCTCCTGAACCTCCAATCTCAAGAAAGTCCTGGTTTAAGAAAATAATTCAGGAGGAAACTCCTAAGACATATGAGTGGATAGCAGAGCATCAAGAACTAAAAAGGCCTCCAATTGGCTGGAAATATGATGCTGAAAGGAAGCTCTTTATCATAAGAAGATATAGAGGGGGAGTTCAGCACTTTAAAAATATGACTGACTTCCAGACCCTTCCTTTTTATGACCTCAGGGATTTAGCAAAACTTCCACTTCAAAACCCTGGGAAGGTCATGATGGCTTATGACTTTGAGAGATTTCTACATTCTCAAGTCAACAATGATTTCAAAGGAATGAAGCCAAGAAAAACTCAGAAGAAGATCTCAAAGACTAGGTTTCATCCTAAGACTAAAAAGCCATATGTATTCCTAAGATACAAGCCTGCCCAAACACACAAGACTATCACTATTCCAAAATCTGTACCTGTCCAGCTACAAACTTTCAGAAAGTGGTTCTATAACCCAGTCATTGGCAGTGCAGTTATTGAATGTGAGGGCAAGGAAGACATCACCATCTTTGATCCAATGGAGCTGCTGAAATTTCAACCTGAAGATCTGGAGGTACTATTCCAGAATCATATTCAGGCTTATAGTGATGAAGATGAAGCTGATGCCAAAGCCTATCAAAGAATTGTATCTCTCCATGTCAAACCTTTCATCCCAAAGACATCCGAAAGACCAGCTGCTTGATGAAGAGCTGAAGACAGTAATGCAACAGCTTAGGGGGAGATTGTAGAGTCATATATTTTGTATAAGTTGCTGTCATTTATTGTATGTTTAAACAATTTTAGACTAGTTTACTTTCTGTCATTTCATTATTGTAATTTCAGTTTTCTGTAATTAGTCAAGTCTGGGCCATCGAAACTACTTAGTTTCGATTGAGTCTGTTCAATCGAAACTAGTAGTTTCGATAGATGGTAGTTTCGACAGTCTGTGTATCAATTGTAAATGGTCAATCGAAACTAGTAGTTTCGATTGACCATAGTTTCGATACCTGTCACTACTATCTTGTTAAACAAAGTATATATGATGTATCAGAGGACATATAGCCTGGTAGTGACAGAATTATGTACGCACTCATTTCTGTAACCGGCTGTGATTATCAATAGACGAAGTCTAAAGTATTTCGTGTTTGTTGTCGGTTTACTTTGTTGTGTTGCTTGATACTCCAGCTAGTCACAGGCATTCCGCACCCGGTCCGACTAGTCACACGCTCGCACGTAAAGATCCAAGACACCCGAGGGACCTAGACATAAGAAGCAGTTTAGTGTATTCAAACACTTTGATGGTGAAACTGTTGATGAACTGGTGTCTAGATATTATCATATTTTAAGTGAAATGGTAAACAATGATATTACTTACAAGAATTAGAAAATACTTGAGAAATTTCTGGATGCTTTACCAGCTCATTTTGAGATGTATACCATAGTGATTAAAGAACAGTCTGGATTTGATGACTTGAGTCTTGAAGATTTAATGGGGAAGATTCAGTCATATGAGTTGAATAAACAAAAGAAAGACACAGTTTATCAGGATCTAAGCATTTACTTTGGTAAGGGTACATTTACACAGAAATCTGGAGTTGCATTGTTTTCTCGAGATAATTCTGAAGGTTCTAAGGAGAGTTCTTGTAATGAAAGTTCATGCTTTGTTGCTTCAAGTTCTGGATGTTCTAAGAACACCAAATGTAAAAGTCATTCGTGTTCTCAAAAAGTGTCTCCTACTGCTGCAGATGATATGATGGCCATGATTGCCTCGTTCTTAACGTCTTATGAAAATTTTATTGGTGGCAAAATTACTGATCCATATATGATTGAGGAAGATTTCAAACAATTAGATAAAGATGCGTTAGAAGAGATGAATATTCAGTTGAATATGGCTTTATGGATGTGGCAAGGAAAAGATCATCTAAAGAGAACATGATAGAAGTTTATCGGGGCATCTAGCAAAACAAAGATGGGATTAGACAAGTCAAAAGTGAAAAGCTATAATTGTCAGAAGTTTGGACACTCTGCTAGGGAATGCATAAAACCGAAAGTTCAGAATCAAAGTTCTTCAAATAACCAGAACAATCAGAAAATGCAAAACACATCCACAGCCTTGATGTCTCAACAAGATGAAAACTATGATTGGGGTATTCACTTGGATGATATTGTTGGCCACATTAGTCAAGCATTTCTTGTTGAAGTTCATTCTGAAGATGGTACTGATGGTAGTTCTTCTGATGGTGACTCAACTGATTCTGGGAGTATTGCTGAAGTACAAGAGTCTATCATTCAAGATGCTGAGCCAAAATTCTCAACTAAAGATTTGCTTAATGATGGGGCTACTGGGAAAGTGACAGAGAAAATTGCTGAGATGTTATCTGAGGCTAATGCACTTATGGCTGACACAAAATAGGTACCAAAGGTGATTTCTTGTTCTAAATACATTGATTCTGATTTGAAAATTACAAGATTGTGTGATGATAACACAAATCTGATCTGTTACATGAAGGCAATTTACACATCAAATCAAACTTTGAAAGAAAATGAAAAAGTTTTGAATTCAAGAATTGAATCTTTAAAAGGTGACATTAAAGTTTTATAAATGAAAGTTAATGAACAAGCTTTTCATCTAAATGTGGCATATTATGAGTATGAAAAGAAAATTAATGAACTCGCCTTGTCACAGACAGAAGTAACAAAGTTGTTACGAAAGCATGAAAGTTATAAGAATTCCAGCTTCTTATTGGAATATTATAATGAAAAAGCTTCTGGTGAAAACGTTGTTGGTGGTGTTGGTTCTTGTCCTTCATTTGATGATAAGGCTGTTGGAGGTGGTGTTGGTTATTGTCCACCGTTCATTGGTAATCACACATCTCGTACCACTGAAGTTGAGAAAGATGAGGATTTGGAACCAAAAACCGTCCGAAAGGTAAATCATATTACCGGTGAAGACATGATTTATGATGATTCAAGTGACGAAGAGTTTTTTGATCCAAACAAATCTGAAGGAGTTGTGAAAGAATGCAAAGTTGATGAACTGGTTGTGGTGAAGAAAGTAACAAGGGATAGATGTATTTTGACTGAATTAGATGAGAAGTTTGAACAACCAAAACCAACACCTAAACCAATTAAACCTTTTGTGAGTAGTGGTTTTGATTTTCAAGAAAATAATAAAATTGAGAAAACAAGAAATCCTGATTTTGTTAAAACTAAGGTTGAATCAGAAAAACCGAAGGTCTTTCAAACATCCAACACTGTCTCTAAGTGTTCATCATCCAGATCAAAAGGGATTTAAAGGGAAAAGTACGTCAGAGTTTACAAAGAAAGGCGAGCTTGCTTTCATTGTGGAGTTATTGGTCATATTTTGAAAGATTGTCCAGACAAGAATATGGGAAAGCATCTAGAAGATCCCAAATTGGGAAGACCTATTGTGAATCCACCAAACGAAGACAGTAGTGAAAACTGTGGATGTAAGTTCTAAAGTGGATAAGGTTGTGAAGAAGTCAGTTATCAAAGCAACATCTGTTCCAGTGAAAACATATTTTGACAAGGTTAAGTCTACTGAAGTGATTGGTTCATCAGGGATGATTGAACAAGAGAAAGTAAAATTTTGTCAAGACCACAAAGAAGGAGGAAAAATAAAAGGTTGATGAAACTTTTAGAACAAACTGTGGTCAAAGACAATGTTGAATCTCCTGAATCTTCTAAACATAATGAAAAAGTTCAAGTTCAATCAAAATGGAAACCAAAGAATCAAACTTCTGATCCTGAGAAACAATTTCCTAAGATAGAGGATATATATGATTGCATTTTAAAAGAAATTGTGTATTTTGATAAGTCAGGATGACCCAATACCACAATGGCTTAGGTCTCCACTACTAACTAAATTTTCTTGTTTGTGTGAAGGGAAATCCAAGGAGGACTGTCGGCAACCACTGGTATGTTGATAGTGGATGCTCTCGGCACATGACAGGAAATCTTAACTTATTGGAGAATGTGAAAGAAATCCAAGGAGGATATGTGGCTTTTGTAGGAAAGAAAGGTGGCAATATTTCTGGTCAAGGCATTGTGTCAAATGGAAGATTGAGCTTCAAGAAATTCAACTATGTGGAGCAACTCGAATACAATCTTTTATCTGTTTCACAAGTTTGTGACAAAGACTTCTCTTTTCACTTTAACAAGTCGGAGTGTTTGGTGTTGAAGCCCGGTTTTGAAATACCTGAAGACTGGATACTTATGAGAGCTCCTAGAAAGAAAGACGCATACATTCTCGATATGATCATGGCAACAACAACTTCATCAGTTCCAGAGGAATGATTTTCGGTTATACAGAGGAATGATTGGGTCTTTAATATATCTGACAGCGTCCCGACCTGACATTATGTTTGAAGTATGCTTGTGTTCAAGGTTTCAGTCTAAACTGAAGAAATATCATCTGATTGCTGTTAAGCGAATCTTTCGATATTTAAAGGGTAAAGCAAGGTTGGGCGGTATCATAATAATTATGACTTTGATTTTAAAGCTTTTACAGATTCAGATTATGGAGGTTGCGGTTTGGATAGGAAATCGACGTCTGGTGGTTGTCAGTTCTTAGGTAACAGACTTGTGTCCTGGCAATGCAAAAAGCAAACCTCGGTTGCAATTTCAGCATGCGAGGCCAAATATATTGCAGCAGCCAACTGTTGTTCCCAAATCCTATGGATTCAACAGCAGTTGAGGGATTATGGTTTAAACTTCACAGGGACACCAATGATGATTGATAACACCGCCACCATGTCGATTACTACAAATCCGGTGAAACACTCGAAGAAAAAGCACATCGAGATTCGTCATTATTTTATTCGAGATTGTGTAGAAAAGAAGTTGATTGAGTTGGTGAAAATCCACACGGATGACAATTTTGCTGATTTGTTTACCAAAGCATTCGATCGTTCACGGTTTGAATTCCTTACCCAAATGATTGGAATGTTTAATCCAACGTGAAAATGCTTTTCAAAAAGGTTTTTCATGAAAGTTTTCTTTTATTAAAAGTTTTATTTAGGTAAATTAATTTCATGCTTTACTTTTATTAGTTTACTTGTTTTCTGAAAACCCAAACAAATTTAAAAAAAAAAAATCGACACTGCTTGAAGTTGGAGAAGAAATGATAGTACAACAGTAGGTGATCACATACACATGACCATAGAATGACTACCTGGTTTCTGTATTTATATTTGTGCTTATATGATTTGATCTAAACTTCTTAGTCTGCATAAACAGGAAATGATAGCTTCATTATTGCTTGACATTGCATGTATATAATCTTTTAATTTGTATATTTGCATGTAATTTGAATTGTCAGTAGGCTAGAAGCGTTTTTAGTCCATTAGTAGTGTGAAAACATAATGGTCTATGTTACAATTGTGATTTGAACCCATGGTATGCCGGGTATGTGTGTTAAAAGATAATTATCAGATAAAGAATATGAGACTTCAAGTATTTCATGAGACCAGTATCAAACTATATTGATTAGCACAATTTTTCAGTTCACTTCACTACCCATGCCTTGAAAAACATGCAATGTGAAGTTGGACTAAGACATGTTTCTGACAACATCTGTCGGAACATATACTCACCCTTAGATCAATTATCTTGATTCCATTGAACATATCCAGATAACAGTTGGATCACGCTACCCTGTGTCATTAAATCAATCGATTCCTTGATCATTCTTATTGTTGAAGAATTCTATCGCTATAATCTTTCTGTTAGTATGAATCATTGTAGGTCCCAGCGGGTCTACGGATCTATATCAGTCGTAAAAAACGCAACACGCAAACGTAGTGTGGAATCCTAACGAATACGCGCTTCTTGAACTCACACGAATACACAAAGATCACACAAGACATGATATCAATAAGCTCCTTGTATTATCTGAAAACAGTGTTTACAAGATATTAAATCAGAACATTACAAATGAACACAAACTAAGCAATATTTATAGACAACACTTACTGCTACAGGCGAACTTGACATGTTCGCCAATATTAGTCCAACAAGTTCGCCTCAACTATATCAGGCGAACATATTAAGTTCGCCTGTTGCAAACTTAACAATTACAATACAAAACATTACAATCATGAACATAAAGACTAATCTATCACATAAGCTAGTTGTCACACTAAAAGTTCCAACAGACTCCTCCTTGACAACAGCTCGGACTTTATCTTCCAGTCTTGTTCTTCCAGTTTTCTAGCAATGAGCTCCCTGCACACACTCCGTTCTTCAAACATACATACAATACCCTCTTACAAGTTATTCAGGCAATCATAAGGAATCATCTTCAAACATACACACAATACCCGTATTGACATCAACGTACCACCACTTCAAGTTATTCAGGCAATCATAAGGAATCATATTCAGAGGAATCTTTGGGAAAGATCTCATAGGGTTAAACTTGTATCTCCAGATCACCTTCTGAGTAACTGGATTAACTTCTTTTATTCTTTTTCCCTGTTGAGGTTTTAGTCTCTCATACTTCCCTGGTCTTCCTTCAGTTCTGATTAACTTGGCTATTGAATCAGCTACGCCATTGCCCGATCTGTTAATCAAGGACTTTGTTGATAACCCATTGACTTCACATCTCGACAAAGAGTTAAAGTACTTCAGCCTTGGCTTCAGGTACTGTACTCCATCTGATCTTTTTAAGGCAAATAGCTTGAATTCAGCTTCGTCGAACCAACTGATTATTCTGCCGGCACACTTATCTTTGTTTACATATCTTTCTTTTTGTACTGGTGCTACTAGAGAAACTGGCAACACCGTCCTCCAGCTCTTAACCATCTCAACCCACTGTGCCTTGGTCATTCCAGTGTTCTTGTACTTCTCTGTATCTTTAGGCACACTCTTTGTAGTATCAGGGTTTTGATTATTCACATTAGGACCAGACTCTTCTGATTCTGCAACCCCTTCAGACAATTCTTCAAGTATTACATCATCATTAAAGACATCCATATCAATCAATCCATTACATCCTTCATACACAACCTTTTGTTTATTACTCTCCACCTCAACCTCTACAATCTCTCCTTCCTCTAACTCATCCTCAACGGTTTCCTCATCATCCATCAACTCATCAAGATCTAACAAACATTCCAACTTGTCTGCATCATCTATGTCATAATCTTCAAAAAATGAATTATCTAACAAATCAGCATCATCATTTGATGTTCCTTTATCAGTGTCATTCATCATTTTAGCTTCAATAACAATCTCTGACTCCCCCTGAGCTAATGATGTAAGGTTAGTATCAGTGTTTTGACGCTCACCCAAACCATTACCAACATCTGGTTCATCATCATTGTTTTTCCTTTGAGCACCAACACTGTGACAAGCCTCTTTTTGAACCACAACAACCTTCTCCCCCTATTCTGAAAATCTTCCAAGTATTGAGTTTTCAATCGAGAACTTTTTCGACCGAAAACTATTTCGGATGAAAAGTCAAGATTTCGAACACTTGAGATTTTGGATACTTCTGAGTTTTTGGACAACTTTTCGGTTGAAAACTACTGACCAAAAAGACTTTTCGATCGAAAAGATATTTCGGCTCCTTTTGACTTTTTGATCGATACTTCTCAAGAACACCAAAAATCAACCTGCAACTATCCGAATACAAAATCAGACGTCCAAATCGATAGCAAACTTCATCTCCATCAATTTTGACTCAGAAAACTCAAAAATGGCACGAAATAACACTCTATTTGATTGTAATTGTTGAAAAACGCTTGAATATCACGAGCTATAACCAACAGCACTGATACCACTTGTGAATTTTCTCTGGTCCAGTGATAAACAAGTCTCTAATCAGCAACAACACTTCTGGATAGGCGGAATCAAACCAGAATCCAACAATAACCGAGTAAATCGAATCAAACAAGAACGAGAATGAAAACCGTCACATAAGCGAGATCAATCATCAAACAAGTAGATTCCATTAATAAAACTGGTAATTACACTTGGCTAATCTTAGAGAAAACTATTGATTACATAATGATCAGATCTAAACACACTAACAACAATGAGTAATCTCTTTACAAAAAGTTCAAACATACAACTATATGTAATAAAAGGATTTCGATCGAAATCTTCGTCGGAAAACGTTTTCGACCGAAAACTTAGAACTTGTACCATTTAAGTTAAACTTGATTTCTATGGACTACTAGGTTCAAACAATACTTAATATTAATTTTATGGATAATTTTACATACTACTAACCAAATTTCCTAAGTGTTCCATTTAAGTCAGTCAAAAAAAAATTTGTCTTTCTAAAGTCACTCAACTTTCAGTAGATGTTCCAATCCTATGTAATATTTTTATAAATGTTTCAATTTTTTAAAATTGAATGAGATAAATGAAACATATATCAATCTTCTTTACTATTTTGCAAATATTTTTTTTTCAATTTAACTTAAATAGAATAATTTTGAAAATTGTTTATTATTTGTTGAGCTTTTTTTCTTCACTGTTACCTCCAATTTAAGTTAATTGTAATAAAAATTTCACTTATCGGTAACTAATACTCATATATTTCATTTGTCGCATTCAATTTAAGAAAAAAATTAAAGTGAAAGTTGAGTGACTTTAAAGGGACAAAAAAACTTTGAGTGACTTAAATGAAACACTTGAAAAACTTGGTTACTATTGGGTTAAGTTTTCCCTTAATTTTATTGTAAAAAAAGAAATATAAGTTTTTTTTTATTTCTAAACAAAGAATATATATTTTTATTTCGTCGTCCGGTTCTTGAATCCGGTCCGACCATCAAACTTCTAAGTCGTCCGGTTCGTTATCCGGTCCGGTTATAAAA
Organism: Smallanthus sonchifolius; assembly: GCA_023525975.1. Taxonomy (NCBI): domain Eukaryota; kingdom Viridiplantae; phylum Streptophyta; class Magnoliopsida; order Asterales; family Asteraceae; genus Smallanthus; species Smallanthus sonchifolius. Next base: position 29,518,346 of record CM042043.1, read on the forward strand.
ACATTGGTTTTATTAAAAGCTTAAATAGTGAATTGACTGAAATACCCTCATATGAGAGTGTGGGTGACATAACGATAAAGGTGGACGGCGTGAGTCCTCTGGACATAAACAAATGCAAAAATGAAAAGTCATGGTTCAGACCGAGGTTTTGAAACATGAAATACTCAACTAATTAAAATGGTCAAACGTGATGACTCAAATAATAATTTACTCTTTAATTTATGATTAATCTATTAAATATGATTTTTAAAATAATATGATTAATGTATTAGGTTGATTAAAGAATGCATGCATATAATCATATACTAAACAAGAATCGTAACCAAGTGATCAAAGGATTCCAAAACCATTTCATGAACTTTATGTTGACATTAATAAATAGTGGTGCTGCTACTACTGGGAAACTTTGAGTAGAAAGCAAGCAAAATAAAAGCTCTTAACTTTCCATTTCATTGTTCATGATGCTTCTTTTATCCATTCTTAAGCCAAGAATCTCTTACATTATGTACCCAAACCCAGCCTCCACATGCACCTAGCCCTGTTTCTAGCATGTATATATACATGTATAATACATCATGTATATGCAGCTAATGAAGATGAAGATGAACCGCTCGTTACTATATGCATTCATCGTTTCGTATTATCATATCTTCGTCTCAGCATCATGCACGTATTTTAATTACTACTATATGTTTTATGCATATCTATGATGTTGATCAATGATCATATATATGTTGATGTATGTGCAGATGCAAGATCACCTGGAGCGTTGACTTCATTAAATAGATATCATGTTGCTAATCATCTTGAAGATGATCTACCTTTGCCTCCTGTTGATCCTCTTACTCCTGTTTTACCGGAGGCTCGTTGCTCTGATCCCTCGGGTATTTCTCCGCCTTCCGCCAACACTCTGCCACCACCATCGGTATTGAGATCACCTACAAGTGGATCTTACACCCCATCACCGCCTGCATCATCTTCCTCCTGCCCCACACCACCTTTTAGTTATGGTACTCCTTACACACCACCCTCTTACCAACCCAGCCCTGCTCTAAAATATGATCCAAGCCCTCCTTATAATTATGAACCAAGCCCGCCAACGTTCTCATTTCCTTCACCACCTGTATTCGAGCCACCAGTTGTATACCCTCCACCAACTGGACCACCACCACCTCATAGTGAACCAGAGTCTGCGCTCTGGTGTGTGGCTAAACCATTTGTCCCGGACCCAATCCTTCAAGAAGCCATGAACTACGCATGTGGTTCTGGGCCTGATTGTGAAGCACTGCAGCCAAACGGCGACTGTTTTCAGCCAGACACATTATTTGCACACGCTTCTTATGCATTCAATAGCTACTGGCAAAGAACCAAAGCGGCCGGCGGCACCTGTGAATTTGGTGGTTCTGCCATGCTTGTCACCTTTGACCCAAGTACGCCCATAATTCACAAACCTATCTCATTCCACCAATTTTGACTAATTATCTTGATTTGTGCTTACAGGTTATGATGGGTGCCATTTCATCTACTTCTAACTGGGACTCTCTTTTAAATGACTAGTGACAAGTTTTTGTAACTAACTCAAATAGAGAGAGAATATGTTCATATCCCAAAGGGGGTCTTTGACTACACATATACTATGTTACTATGTCCTTCAAATAAATGCAATCAATAATATTATAACAAGTATTTTCAAGAGCATAATGTTTTTATGAATCAGGTAACTGTAGCAGTCATTTTGTGCTCAATATAACACAGAAAATCTTATCACAACACATATAATATCAAAAATGAGTAAACAATGACACTAAATCTACACAGCTTGTAAAAGAAAGCAAAATACATACAAGATCAGAAGGAGCCCCGTCGATGCACTTCACAATTGCACAATCCAAAATCAGTGACCACCCTTCGGTTTCCTGACAAAAATCGATTCATTTCAATTCATAAAGTATGCTATTTTATGATTCTATATGATTGTAGGAGAGTATTGGGGTTTTTTCATTAAGTATCATCATCAACATACTTTTTCACTTGTCCAGTTTCAGTCATTGTACATTTTTTGTACATCTAAGTTGTTAACAGTTGGTTTTGTATGCCTTTTGGGTCATTTTGGAATCAGTAAATTTATAATTTTTATATAAAATTGAACATCATACATAAATCTAACATTTTTATGAAAAAATGTCATTTTAAAAGCAGGTTTGACACAAACAGGAGTAAGGACAATCATTTTTTAGTGACTCATATGTACCAAAAGTACATAACTAAAATGGAACAACAAAATGGTACATTGGTATTTTATGAAAACAAAAAAGCCCCATTTTCTGTTTCATCCACAATCATCCGGGTGTTTCACGAGCAATAATGTCGAAATCTTCAACAACAATAATAATAAGAAAGCATGTTAACAAGGGTCAATAAACACAAAGAAAATAAAATTACCTTGGCTTAACTAAATAATTTCAACTAACATGTATGCAAGCATTATCGTAACGATCAACAATTCCAACTAACTTATTGAACAAACGCAAATACAAAATCAAGAACCGTCACAAGAAAGAAAGGAGGTCTTTATGAATTAGTCTATTTATACAGTTTTAGTCATACATCAGTACATCAAGCTAGTCCTATTGGTATGAAGACAATTGTCACAAGCATGAATGCTGGTAGAAAACATAAAGAGAATTAAAACTTGTTGCTATTGAAGCATAAACAAGATGACGGAAAACAAAGCTACGCGCCCATTTCGGAGTCAGAATGGGCTTGCACGCTGGAAGTTCTTGCTGTGTAAACCTAGAGTCAAACAGGAATGCATAAAAATACGCATGAATAAAAAACAAACCTAAACCATGAATCACAAACAGGCATATCACTTGTACATTCAAACTCTAGACTGTTCAACATCATCTTTTTAATGGACTCATCATATTTAGGGTAGAAGCTAACAACTATGCGCTTGATCATTTCAACACCATATAGAGGCTACAAAAATTTGTAAATCAAACTATGAGAAACGGATATAGTATATATACCAGTTGACGAATGGAGAAAAGTAAAATTATCAAGGACAAAGAGAATATACATTTAGGTCGCTTGGAGTAGATGAATCCGGAGCTGGATGACTGAGCGTTTGTATTCATCGGTTTAGCTGGATTACTGTCATGACTAATAATCAAAACAACAAGATAAAGACGAAGACCAGATTGGGGGTTAGACGAATATGACGAATTTGAGGGATTATTTATTTAAAACTATTTATTGACTTAAGTCATAAGTAATAAGTTAGAAGTAATTGGCTTCTTACTTCTAAAAAATCACTAAAAGGAGAAGGAAAAACATGGTTAGCCAATCATACTTTTGATTTATCTTTTTTTTTCTAAAAAAGTTAAATAAGTCAATCCAAACACCCCTGAATGGGAAGGGCTCTCAACTCTATTTTACTTTGAAAATTCTTGAAGCGGTCATTTACCACTTACCAAAATGGTTCTTTGATTGTTTTAAGTTTCAACAGAACTAGGTGTTTCCATCCGCGCGTTGTGACGGGAATGAAATTATTATGGCATGGTGTGTGAAAATTATGAAGAAGGTAGAATATGTGTACACATAACTAAGCATTCCGTCTCAAACATAAGCTACTAACTATTTTACAAGACGTTCGGTTTCAAAAGCATAAACATGATGTTACTTATGTTTGGATAATATGTATGTCGTTGATCGATCCGGAGATATCACCTTTAGGAGGGACAGTGACTTGAGTCATGGGTTGGGAGTATAGGCTCGGGTTTCAGTAAATTTGCGCTCTATATAGTTGACCGTCATTAGCCGATGTTGGTCTAGGTGATCCATCATGCTAATATGGGCCATAAGGTTGCATAACCATAACCATAAACACCCTGTAGCTTACATAAAATAATCAGGATAAACAATACAATTATTAAGTAATACAATGCTACAAAAGATGGGTTCTTACATGAGTGGTGTCAACTCCATCAGGGTTTACATATCTTGAGTGGCATCCTAGCCATTGGTAGACCCATCATAACCTAACATAGAATTATTGTTAACAAATTTAGCACCAATTTTCATTTTGATTATTTTATATTACCAAAAGCTAAAAATTTTATTAGGGTAGTGTAACAATTTTATTTCAAGATAGCATTACAATAACATGAATTTATTTTTAATTTTTTGAAATTTCCATTAGATTACCTCAATAGTAATAAGCAGAAGAAGCATAACCATTGGGAAAATAAGCAACAGTTGGATCCATGAGACCTGGGATCAACAAGGTAAGGGACCGATCAAGAGGTTGACTTTAACCATTCGCATTGTCTCCTGAATCAACAGAGGGCTGCAAGTTACATTAACCGCATAATTAGTCTTCTAACAATGTCAATTAGTACTAAACAAACATGGTTTAACGATCAACGGAGAAATTAAGCACAAATTACCACATGAGCCTCTTAATATGTGATACTTATTTCAGTGTTCATTTTACTCACATTTTATTACTCGAAAAAAATTCTTAAGAATACTAAATCTCATGATAAAGTGATGACAGAACACATATACGAAAGTAAGCAATGACCTTTGTAAAGAACTTATGTGCATGGCTTCTTATGTGTACTCCTGTCTTGGTTCCTATGTGGACAATCATGTGCACGCGAAGCAGTGGTAGATGTGTAGATTTCTGAATCATTGGTATTTTGGGTAAAAATTATGTAAACTAATTTTGTAACCAAACTTCGTAAGTGAGGTAGTGTGCTTGCTAAATTCGTGATGAAAGAAATATATAAAGCTGTAAATCGACACAAGTGTTTACGATGAAAACCCTTGATCCTTGAGGATCTCCGGCACAAAACCTCGGGAGCCGAGTAAACGTCGGGCTTCCTTGATAATTTTATAAAAGATCAAGTAAAAAAATACAATGAGAGAAGTGTGAGATCGTAAGCTATGTGTTACTGATGAATTGCGAAAGAATTTGTGTGTTTCCTATACGATCTTATCACTTATTAAATACAAAATGATCCTAACTAAATTTGCGAAAATAAAGGCTTGACTCTATCTTCTTCTCATGACCGTTAGTCCACTCCTCATACGCATTTCTCACGTGTCCCACGTCCAATTGAGAGAGTCTTCAGGTAAGTATAACGTTACAAATATTTTCCCTGCAACTGATAAGAGAAATAGAGGACAAATATTCGTTAATAATAATATTCGGGATACTGAAGTTACCAGGATACTTGATTCCGGATAATGCTAGACTCAAAATCCTGATTGAAATTTAACCCATAACAATTGTCCCAAAAAATTGACAGATGTCCAAAGAAGTTACATCTGTTAATTTATAAAAGTCGAAATTCAAATTTCAAATGGCAACGTGATAGAACGTGGTGCGGTAAACGAGGGATAGAAGCGACGTCGTTCGAGGCGGTTATCATTACTCTTCTATAATTATTTTCTTTTTTAATAATCCCAAACTTCATCTTCTACATTTTCTGTCTGGGATTTCAGGTAATAACCTTCTTCTTCTTAACTTTCCTATTTTTGCATCAAAATGGCTAAAAATAATACTCGGTCATCTTCATCTTCCGATGATCTTTATAGTCAGAACTTGATAGTTAACCCGGATTCCGAAAAATGCACTTTCACCGACCTTGATATTCAATCCCTTGAATCCGAGGGCTTTCTTCCAAAAAATATTGTTTTCAGATCCTTTGATCCCAGGACTAGGGCTGACTTTACTTCAGATAGTTGGGTCTGTTTTCCATCTTTCCCCTTTACTCTTGGCTTTTCGTACCCCTTTCCTGCTCTTACCACTGAGTTTTTTTAGAAAACTGGTTTAAGTAATGCCCAGACCATGCCCATGATCTGGCGAACTCTTTATAGTCTGGAAACCTTGATCTGCCACCATGCTCTTGATTTTTCCGCTCCGGAATTAGCGCATGTCTATAACCTGAGAAGCCATGGTTCACCTCGTTTCTTGTTTCAAATCAGACCTGGTATGACTCACTTGATTTTGAAAACAATTAAGAATGATTTCAACTGGAAAAATAACTTTCTCTTTGTGAGGAGGGACTCAATTCCCGGTGGGGATACGTTGCCAATCAAATGGATCGTGAACGGTAGGATGTAACGAACCAACTTTCGGGTTTGCTCTACAATATATGTAGGGGTGTTTATAATTAAAAAAAAAGTTAAGGGTGTCTTTTAAAAGGTTGAATTATGCCTAGTTTTAGAAGAAGGGGTCAATTATGAAAGTTGAAGGGGCTGATGTGAAAATTCAATAATCCCTGGCTTCTTATGTGTGGGTTACGCAGAACACACACATTTGTGTGTGTGTTCTTACGAATTTTAGTAAGGGAGAACAAGGAAGAAGAGATAAGGACTGAATTGAGAACTTGCATGTGAAATCAGTTGGTTTTGATGGATTCATCTCCTTCTAATCATCAAGTAGGTAACTTTTTGATCCCTTAAGCCTCCGTTGTTGTGTTCTTGGTGGGTTTTGAGTGAGGAACCCTAAATTCCAGAAATTTGGGGTTGTGATGGATTAAATATTGGTTTGGATTGTTAATCTAGCATTACTAAAGCTAGATGTCCAACCAATTCATGTTAATTTCACCTAATTGAAGGTTTTGAAAATTAGGGTTCTTGGAACCCAAATTGGGGGTTTTGTTATTGAAGGTGTTTACATGGTGAATTGAGTATGGATAAGTGTTTTTGGTGTAATATAAACACATTTTCAAGTATAAAACTCAATTGGATTGGTGAATTATAAATTGGATGAAATTGTGGATATTGGGTGAAAACCTTAACGGGTCAAAATGGGTGGACTTGACTTAGATGGATAAAAGCTTGTGTTAAGCTTATTAAACCAAGACTAGATGATAGTGAAGATCATAGAATCTTGGGTGGGTGTTAAACTCCAATTAGTTTATGTTTTGGAGTAAGTTAGATTACTAAAACATGTGGAATGTTTAGGTGATCAAGGCGTTAAAAGTGTTAGCTTTGAAGACGAATTGGAATCTTCATTGGCAAAGGTAAGTGTTTTTCACTTACTTAGTAGTAGATAAGTAGTTACATGTAAGTCGATTATGTGTTAAATTCTATTTACATGTTGTATGTTGATCTTGACTATGTGGTTATTAGTCAAACTTGAATGTAGTATGTGGTGTAATTGGATTAAATTGACTTAATATGATATAAGTCAAATCATTGTGGATAATGGTGAAATTGGTGCAATTTGACTTTAGATGTATAAGGTCAAACTATTATGTTGAAATTGGTGTAATTAGACTATGTGGTTAATAGTCAAACTTGATTGTGCAAATGTGGTAAATAGGTGTAATTTGACTTATGTGGTGAATAGTCAAACTAAAGTGTGAATATGGTGTATTTGACTTAGGTGGTAAAGAGTCAAACCATAATGTGGTATGTGGTGTATTGGTATATTTGACTTAGGTGGTAAAGAGTCAAACCATAATGTGGTATGTGCTGTATTGGTATATTTGACTTAGGTGGTAAAGAGTTAAACTATAATGTGATATGTGGTGTATTGTTGTATTTGACTTAGGTGGTAAAGAGTCAATCTAAAATTGTGTAATATGGTGTATTTTGACTTATGTGGTAAAAAGTCAAACTATAATGTGATATATGAATTTATGGTTTTAAAAAGTTGGTGTTTGAAGTCATGAGCCTCACAATGGTGATTGAGGCCTAAAACTTCACATGTCGGTGATTGAGATCATGGAATCTCACAATTGGTGTTTGAAGTCATGAGCCTCACAATGGTGTATTGAGGCCTAGACCTTCATATTTGGTCGTTGAAGTTATGAGCCTCACTATGTGTTGAGGTCTAGAAGTTCATATGTGGTGATGGTGAGTGGGATCTTAGGATCTCATAGTTGGTATTGAAGTTATGAGCCTCACATTGGTGTCTTAAGGCCTATAACTTCACTTGATCTATAGAACTTGTGTTAAACTTTTAATGAGTGAGATACGAGTAGTAGCACTCGATGTTTGGGGGTTGATAACTAACAAATCTATGTTAGTATATGTGGGTAAGCTTATATATGGATAAAATATAAGTTTATGATGGTTTACGGTTCAAAAATGCAAACGGGTCGGTCGACGAGGGGTTGCATAGGCTAAAAATTGAAAAATGGTCATGTTGGACATGGTGCCACCGTACCATACGCCCGGGCAGAGTACCATACGCCCGGAGCGTATGATACGCCCATTTAAGTCTGGTAGACGCTGGAATTTTTGGGTTTTTGGGATTTTGGCCTATCGTTGTAGGGACTTGTGAGGTCCCTAGGACTACCTATCTATACTAACCATGCTCAAATTGATGTTTTGAATGTAGGAAAGCTCCGGAGTGATCTCGGGTCTCGCATCATGTGGATTGGATTCTCGTTGACATGTTTTTGTAATTGGTTTTGTTAATCTTCTCGCATAGCGTCTTTACAAACTATATGGGATTGTTACAAGTTTTGGATAACTTGTTGGTAACTTTTGTTAAACTAATTTGTTGAAATTATGTTAGTTTAATTTGTGTTTATAAAACGTAATGTGTGGATACGTTAAATGTTGTTTTGGGACCTAACTTTCGCTTGTTTTTGAAAGTTTAAAGCGGGTCTACGAATCAATCTCGGTAGAGAATTAATGTATTTCAGTCTAGGCTTCAAAAATAGTACACCGTCTGATCTCTTTATGGCAAATAGCTTGAATTCTTCCTCATAAAATCAACTAATGATCCTTCCAACACACTTGATTTTATTCACATACCTTTCTTTTTGAACGGGAACTATTGGAGAAGCTGGCAACACTTTCCTCCAACTTTTCACCATTTCCAACCATTGTGCCTTAGTCATTCCTGAATCTTTATACATAACTAGATCTTCAGATATACTGTCAACAGTATTAGGGTTAGACTTGTCAAGATTAGGATCAGATTCTTCAGGCATTGCAATCCCTTCAGACACATCTTCGAGTATTGCATCATTATCAAATAAATCCATATCAATGTGCAATCCATTGCAACCTTCATATGTAATCTTATGATCATTGTTCTCCACTTCCACTTCTACAATCTCTCCCTCTTCTAACTCATCATCAACTATATCCTCATCATCAATCAACTCATCAAGATCAAACAAACACTCTAGCTTGCCTGCTTCATCTACATTAGAGTCTTCAAAAATTGAATTATCTAACATATCAGCATCAACACCCGAGGTTCCTTTGTCTGTATCTATAATCATTTTAGCTTTAATAACTATCTCTGACTCCCCATAAGTTAATGATGTATGGTTAGTATCAGCGTTTTGGCGCTCACCCAAACCATCAGTAACATCCGGTTCATCATCATCATTATTCTTCTAAACACCTGTGGTGCGACAAGCTTCATCAACAACCACGGCCTTCTCCCCCTGAGCGTCAAGACGCTCCACTAATTGGTTCAAAAGAATCTGCATTTAAAAAATCAGCTTGTTCTGAGAGTTGAAAGATTGATTATGCTGGACATCACTCTCTATAAGAACATCCACTTGAGTCTGTAAGCTTATAACTTGCTTCTGTAGGCCTGAAACCTGAGACTCCAAAGCGATTATCTTTGCATCACGAGAATCTATAACAGATGGACCTGCTTCTTCTTGATTCCTAGGAACAGAAGGGGTTCCTTGAGGAGTATGAGATTGTGAAGGAATAGGAGTTATAATAAAAAAGAATCAATGAAATCCTCATCTCTTTGTGCAGCATTAATAGCCGAAGCCATAAGCTTTGGTCTTTATTAACTGGAGCATAATCATTAGAACTAGAAGATTCGTCTCGTAACGTTCTCTTTCCAAGTACTGCATCGGGAGGAGGACCCCTAACAGACTTGCGTCTTGGTAACTTGACTTTCTTTTTACCAAGTAACTTTTTCCGCTTTGAATAAGCTGACTTTGGTACTCTAGGCACTTTTGCCAACTAAGCATAATTCTCAGGACCAAAGTCCTGTGAACCATCAGATTCTGTAGCACTAGAATCACTAGATGTCGTGCTAGTATCTCAACATTCACATGAACACCATCACCATCATTTCCACCATCATTATCATCATTACTATCATCAGCATTATCATCATCACCATCACTTTCTTCTTCATCCTCACCTTCAACCTCATTCTCACCTTCCTCTTCACCATCTTGATCATTAACAGGTGGTAATTCCAGAGCTGGATCAGCATGAATCCAATTGTTATTCGGTGGTGCAATATAACAAGGATTGATTATTTGCCCAAACATAGGAGTTACTACTGGAATCAAGGCAGGATTTTGTTGTTTGATGTTCTGATAGTCTGTAAAATCCTCTTATTCATTGGAGTAAGGGTTAATCTTGGGTTAACCGGTGGTAGGTTAGGAATAACATGGTTTAGAATGACATGCAGGAATCTAGGGTACATGAGAAAACCCTGACCCTCAGGTGGAGTAATCTATGTTATCAGCTCTTTGTAGATATACAAGGCAAAGTTGAAAGGCTTGTTCAATGTTAGAGCAACCATAGCTGTCTGTAAAGAAGTCTTCAACCCTTCTGTACCAGCTTTCCTTGGTGATAAGCACTGAATCATCACATGCATAAAATACCTCCATTGCCCCACAAGACCACCTTTTCTCACTTGAGAATCATTTGGTCTGCCACGGTATCTCATCCTTTGAAAACAACCCATGATTAGGGTATTTGGCAAACTTATAGGATTGTTATTTTCTCCTCCCAATTCCAAAGCTGCCCTAATAGTCTGCACCGATATAGCAATGTCTTGATTATTCACTGTAGCTCTAATCACATGGGGATCCACACCAGTATCTTATTGTGCCGTCTCCCAGAACTGTTGAATATATAGCAAGCTAATACGAGGATTACCTGAGAGTGCAACATTCAATCTTGACTGGTTCAGAAAATTAATGATCTCTTGGTAATTTGCTACTTCTGTCATTTCCGAATCAAGTAAGGCCACTTGATTATGATTGTATTCCACACGACGATCCATAACTTGCTCAGAACGTATGATTAGACATTTGCAATTTTCAAAAATACAAAAATAAAAAATAACAAAACAAACAAAAAAAAATAAAAAAAAATCACAACACAAAAATTGCTAAGTCTTTTCAGTCTTAGACCCTGAGGCGAACTTAATAAATTCACTTAGAGTTACAAGAGGCGAACTTGATCTCGTTCGCCTAAACCTTCGAACAGTCACAGATTTCAAATTCCACAAAATTGAAGTTATGAACGCAATCCAAAGATACCCAATCACTCGCCAACATACACGAAAGCCTTATAAACAATCAATTTCAATTTAACCTCAAAAACATGATGATGAGGCCAGATGACAGTCATGATAAACGTCAAAGATAAAACCAATGATTTTGAACAAATGGATGGATGAAATGAGATAAATCTACCTTAGATGGAATCGCAAACTGATTTTGAATAGAAAACAGGAACAATTAACCACTCCTAATCACAGAAAATCAAAATCGACCAAGTTCGCACTATAACAGATAAAATCTCCTGATAAGTTCGCACAAGTCAAAGAACAACCGCTGAATAAGCACGTCTCAAACTCACATGAATACAATATAATCACACAAAAACAAGATATCAATAAGCTCCTTTGTATTACTCTGAAAACGGTGCTTATAAATTGTACAACAAAAGTGTACAAATGAACACAAACTAAGCACTATTTATAGGCAACACACTGCTACAGGCGAACTTAATATGTTCTCCAATTCTAGTCCAGGCGAACTTATATCAGGAGAACATGTTATGTTCGCCTGTTACAAACAAACTTAACATTACAAGACAAAACATTACAAACTTGAATATAAAGACCTAATCTATTACAAGGCTAGTTGTCAAACATAATGTTCCAACAACATAGGATTCTGTCTTGTAGGATCTCTACTATTTTGACATCACAATACTGATTATTGATTTCTCTTTGTTTTACAGTGCCGAATTTTCCTAATCTAGCTCCTCCTATCTCTGAAACTGCCAAGAAAGTCGCTTCCTTTTTCAGTATCGAGCCTCTTGAGAGGACCTTTAAATTCTAAATTCCCTTAGTCGAAGAGAGCTCAGAGACTTTTTCTTCCGGTTCCGAAATGTTTGGTAAGAAATATAGAACCATTCTATTAGTTAGTAAAATGAAAAATATTCTGACCAGTTATTTCGAAATCGGTGTTCGGAGATCAAGCTCTAAGTTTGCCTTGGATGATATCGATAGCATGGTTTCAAAGGGTAAGGCCATCAAGAAGGAGCCCAGTAGGGCCACTAATCCGGCACCCAAACCAGAAATTTCTAAGCTGGAATCTTCCACTGCTAAACCAGCGTCCATCAAAAAGCGGAAAATCATTGATCCTGCCGAGTTGGCCATTCGAGAGTGCTCTGACTTTGATGATGCTCATAAGAAGTTGCACAACCTCAGCCATTTGGTAAGAAATATTCAGTATCCTGGATCCTGATCTTAATCCTGCATTTATATTAACATATTGTAGGTCCTGACGATATGGTCCCTGTGCTAGAATGATTCTAAACAAGAAAAAATCAACAATTTAGCTATAGAGAAGCTAATTTATTGACGATCAAGATAAACACAAGATGAAGAGCAACATGAATAAGAACATAAAAGACACGATTATATTAGATCAATAATGAAACGATTACAAATAAGATCCTAGATACAAAGAACACCACTATAACCTCCTACTGGCTCTCTATTTCACTACAATAACGACGTATTGCAAGAGCTATAAAATTAGGTTATTGGGTTGCTATTTATAGAGTTATAGCAAGAGTTGCCATGCAGATTGCCGACAGTCAACAGTCGGCTGACAACCGACATAGTGACTCATCAAGAGTCGCTAGCGACTCTTGACCCATAAACCTAAACACAAAAGTTACAAACTAGCCCTTATAGTTTATCAGGAATACAACGATTTCTTAGGTTCCAACAATTTCCCCCGAAACCATTGCATTCCTGATTCTTCAATGTTCCTTGGGCCTCTCCTCCTCTTGACTGTCTTTTGTCTCTTTAGACTCAATGCTGGCTTCTAGTTCAGCCAGTTTCTTCTACTGATAACGAACATTTGCTTTAGACCATCATATGCCCATGAAATGATCTTTCGGTCAGACTTTACGATTCACCTCAATGTTTTGATGAAGAGGATGAGGGATTGGTTTTGGAGCTTTGAACCAACTTGGCTTGTCAAGAGGCTCGTCGTCAGTCAAATTAATTGATTCTTCGAAAACGGTTTCATACGAGGTTGGTTCCTCCACACCTTCTTCAATGAATTATTCAGGCATTTTTTCATCAGCATCAACTATCGTATCATCTTCTTTACCTACTTATGACTCAGGATTTTTCGAAGCCTCATCACTGTTATCATCCTGTTTGCCTTCATCGTCAATAGTTTGAACTATAGGTGTAGCAAATCCTGTACCACCTGTTCCTAGACCATCATTATGACCTTCATCATCTTTATCATCGTCTCTTTTCTTTAGAATCACGTTGCTGGGTACATGATCCAAGGATGTTTCATCTTTCTCTTTCTTCTTATCATCTTAATCCAAGACAAAGATAACTGATTCATTGAAGATGGATGGGTCAAAGACATCATCATAGACGAGAGGATCTTCATTTAGGCATTCTAGTAAATTATTTACTTCAGAGATCAGGGTACGGTTTCCTCTTCTTAATGTCAGTAGTGCTTTACCCATGTCGTTCATGTTGAGTTGTATTTTTCGATTAAGTGAGGTTTGATTCTTTAGTTGAAACTCATCTATTGTATTCCTCAATTCTTCAATTTCTTGATCTCTACCATCTTCTCTTGATTTTGATGCTTCAATTTGACCATTTGTAGGTCCAGATTTCAGTCGAATCTCACTGATATGATCGATTGAACACACACACAGGCGGAAACTGTGTATATGTAGGTGAAACAGATAATAGAAACAGTATTGGTGAAGATAACCAGCTAACCACACTATGAATCAACAATCAAAAGGTATGAAAATGTATGAACATAGTAAATAAACAACTGCAGATTGTATTGATTCAAGCAAAATGTGAAAGAGAAGGTTCAGGGTTACAGCCGCTACTCACACCCTAAACAATCTCAAACTAGGCTATTTATAGTAGTGACAGGTATCGAAACTATGGTCAATCGAAACTACTAGTTTCGATTGACCATTTACAATTAATACACAGACTGTCGAAACTACCATCTATCGAAACTACTAGTTTCGATTGAACAGACTCAATCGAAACTAAGTAGTTTCGATGGCCCAGACTTGACTAATTACAGAAAACTGAAATTACAATAATGAAATGACAGAGAGTAAACTAGTCTAAAATTGTTTAAACATACAATAAATGACAACAGCTTATACAAAATATATGACTCTACACCAATTGGGACCGTCTCCTGCGTCTGTGTGATTATTTTCATGCCAATTGATATCAATGGATTCCAGCACTATTCTTTTCTGCTTATGATAGACACGAAAAGCACGTTGATTGGAGGAATAACCAACAAAATAACATTCATCAGCTTTGGCTTCAAACTTGTTGAGCTGATCTGAAGTGTTCAGCATCGTGCACACACACCCAAATTTTCTGAAGAAATCAATAACCGGCTTGCGCTTGTACATGATCTCATATGGTGTCTTGTTGCAGCTTTTAGTGATAAGAACCCGATTCTGCACGAAACATGTAGTGTTGACCGCCTCAGCCCAGAAAGTCACGGGAAGCTTAGAGTCAACAATCATAGTTCGGGCAGCTTCAATTAAGGTGCGGTTTCTCCTTTCAGCTACACCGTTTTGTTGAGGAGTACGAGGTGCACTAAATTGATGAGAAATTCCTTTGCTTTCACAGAAGGAATCAAGAGTTGCATTCTTAAATTCTGTTCCATGATCGCTGCGGATAGTCTTCACACTTAAACTGAAGAGGTTTTCAATTTGAAGCAGATAGGTCTTTAAAATCTCTGGCGTCTCATCCTTCTTAGCTAAGAAAAACACCCAAGTGAATCGAGAAAAATCATCTGTTACCACCAGACAGTATGACTTTCGTCCAAGACTCATGACACTCACTGGACCAAAGAGATCCATGTGAAGCAATTGGAGAGGAGAGTCAATGAAATTGGTGGTTTTAGGCTTATGTGAAGATTTGTGCTGTTTTCCCTTGGAACATGAAATACAGTATTCCATAGGAGTGAAATCTTTGAGAGGTAATCCAGTGACTAGGTTGCCTCGAACCGGTCGGTTCATTGTTTTGAAATTGACATGTCCCAACCTCTTATGCCACAGGAAAGATTCATCTTTAGAAGCCTTTGAGAGAAAACACGATTCAATTCCCGATGGGTTGTTCATATCCAAGCTATATGTGTTGTATCTTCTGGGAGCACGCATGAGAATAAGTTCTTCCGGAATCACCACTCCCGGCTTTAAGATAAGACATTCTTTTGAATTGAATAAAGCACAAAAGTCCTTGTCACAAATCTGTGAAACACTCATCAGATTGTATTTTAACTGAGGAACATAGTTGACAAATTCCAGACTATTTACTCCATTTGATATTGTTCCTTGTCCTTCAATCTTTCCTCCTCTTGGGTTACCAGCAAAAGCAACATACTCTCCATCAATTTGATGATAATCTTGCAGCAAGTTAAAGTGCCCAGTCATATGCCTTGAACATCCACTATCTACATGCCAGATGTTATCGCCGGTTCTTCTTGATTGACCCTATACACAACGAACCATTTATACGTTTTGACCAAAAATGTTTCAATCAAGAGATTTTAGTGTCAGGATATGACATCTCATTTGAATCAGAAGTACAACCATCCTTTGATGAAGCACGGTCATCAAATAGAACATTATTTTTAATTTTCCAAGTTCGTTTTAAATAATTTTTAGCATTTTTAATTCTTTTACGCCTAGATTTCCTACTGTGAGAAGAATTAGGCAACACATATGAATTTAATGAACTTTGGGAAGGTGATTCTTCATTAAGATTTGCGGTTGTCAATTTACAACTCTTTGAAACATGATTTGAGGCACCGCAACTAAAACAAACGTTTTTACAAGATATCTTAGCCTGATAATAATCATCACAAGATGAAGATGATTGTGATGTTGAGGAATCTGAACATGAGACGGTTCTCTCATCAATAACATTGTCTTGAAGATGATGTGCTTCCTTTAATCTGAAAAATTCCATGTTGCTCATGGTTTCACGTGGTACATCATTCACAATAACTCCTGCACTTTTAAATTTTGTAACACATGGCATAACATTCAAAGATTTAGGAACAAAAGGCAAGGCATTTTGAAATTTAGAAACATCACATCCCAAACCCGTATGCTCAGCAGGCATAGAATCAAAATACAAGTTTTTAACGTGTTCACAAATATTTGGTTTTGACACGGACATATTATTACATTCATCCGACTCAAGTTCTTTTAAAATAGTTCTATCATTAGCACTCTTATCACAATCATCTTCGGACTTTACACAATTTGACTCTGCACAAGAAGCAAAACTATCAGAATCAGAGGATGTAATATAATCATCAGGAGATAATGTGCAAACAAAAGGTGTGGAAACATGTGGAGTAGGCATATCAGCAAATCTCCCTGATTTAGAATAAGGAGGTGGATGAGAGTTATACCCAAGACCTTCTGTGCCTTTTCTATTAAATTGTTTATCAATTATTCCAAACAGAATTTTCTGATCCATATCCATGTGATCAACCTGTAATTTGGCTTTTTCTGCCTTTTGGACTCTTTCAGTTAAAATTGTATTATTAATGGTTTGAGTATTGAGTTGCACAATTAAAGAACGATTTTCACTAGAAATATCACGAATTTTCTTTAAGTAAAGTTTCTCATTTTTGGCCACAGAGTCATACATCACCTTAATGTGATTTCGTTCATCAATCAAGGCTTGATTGATGAATCTGTATTTTTGAATTTCATTTAAGCAAGATCTAGAATCACAAAGTTTAGAAGTAACCTCAGCAGGCACAGCAGTGAGATCCTCAGCTGGTTCAATCATGACACACTTGCTATTTTCCTCCACATCAGCCATCAAGGCTTTATCAGCAGCTTCCTCAGCTTGTTCTCCCCAATGATAATGTCCATCAGCTTGGCACACAAGAGCTGTGGAACTGGAAGTTGTGTTTGTCTTTGGAGGATTGGCAGCTTGTTTACCAGAGGAAATCTTCTTATCTTGCTGATCTTTGGAGGACGGCTCCTTGCAGTTTCTGGCAAAGTGACCCAGCTGATCACAATTGTAGCATCTCACCTTCTTGATGTCAAACCCAAGCGTCTTTCCTTGCTTGAACCTGTCTATACCAGTCCTTTTGATAAATCTCTTGGCTCTTAAGGTCAACATGGCCATGCACCAATCAATGTCCATTTTCTCCAAATCATCAGGATTAATCTGCTCCAAGTCATCAGGTTGAAAGCTAACCGGTGTTAGATTTCCAGAGATCAGTGCATCATAGCACGACATGAAAGCAGTCATGATTGGGACATATTCATCATGAATCATGTTGACAGTCTTTTGAGGAGCAGAGGAGCTGGTAGACTTAATTGCAGCAGCTGAAGGAGGAACATCAGTCTGAAAGTATGGGCTACCGGATGAGCTTGATCCAGCAATGAGAGCTGTGTTTCCAGACTGATTAGATGGGGTGACTGCTCCCTTCTTAATCTCAATTTCATAAGATTCATAAATGCTATAGACTTCCTGTTGAGACAGAGCACTCAGATTCTCAGTCTTTTTGATCATGATTCGATACATATTCCATTCCTCAGGAAGAGAATCTAGGAGTTTCTTGTTTAGATCAAGAATAGGGTACTCAACTCCCATTACCTTCAACCTTGAGACAATGCTTGAGAAACGGTTGATCAAATCAGATATTGATTCTCCCCTTACACTGCTGAACATCGCATATTGTTTCTTGATCAGATCTCTTTTGCTTTCTCTGACATCCTCACTTCCCTCATATCTTGTGCACAGTGCAGCCCATAAGTCTTTGGCAGTTGTGTACTCAGCAAAGATGTTGAAAATATCCATAGGAAGAGCCATGGCAATAGTCCCGTAGGCCTTGTTGTCTCAGGCAATCAAGGCAAGATCTTTCTCATCATACTCAGACACTAACTTAGGACGTTGAACATCAGCGGTGGTAGTTACGGGCTTGTGGGGACCCTCGGTGATAGAATTCAACAGTGTATAATCGTGAAATTGAAAGAAAAGCTTCATTTTTTTTTAGTCCAGACATCAAAATCTCTTGTGGACACAAGAACAGGTGGTCTATTTCCCCCAGAATGTTCTGTTGAACTTGAAGTAGCCATAATGTTTTTGAATCGAAACTAAAACAGTAACTAGTTTCGATAGGTCAACTTCTATCGAAACAACTAGTTTCGATAGGACTAGTTTCGATAGAACAAATTTTATCGAAACAACTTGTTTCGATAGGACTAGTTTCGATAGAGCAAATTTTATCGAAACAACTTTTATCGAAACAACTAGTTTCGATACTGAAAATTTCACAGACTAGTTTCGATAACCACAGTTTCTATAAGAGACAAAAATCTAGTTTCGACAGTACCTTCTCCCGACAAAACGTAGACAAGAAGTTTCGATGATCAACAGAAATCAGAAATTGTTCCCCGTAGTTTCGATGCCTTCTTCTCCAAAACAGAAACACTCCATTGATGAAAAACTCCAGAAATCAAAGATGCAGAAATAACAAACCAATCCAACGAAAACCTTCGTCTAACTGTCCTGATCACGAATCCAACCTCCGATTTCGAAAATACGAGCAAAAACCCTTGAAAAATGATGAAACAGTACCTCGAGAATAAATGTGCAAAAACCCAAAATAAGCACCGAAAACCCTCGGTAATCACCTAGAATCGATCAAAAACCTGATAACACTCAAAAACACTAGAGCATAAAGCTCTGATACCAATTGTAGGTCCAGATTTCAGTCGAATCTCAATGATATGATCAATTGAACACACACACAGTCGGAAACTGTGTATATGTAGGTGAAACAGATAATAGAAACAGTGTTGGTGAAGATAACCAGCTAACCACACTATGAATCAACAATCAAAAGGTATGAAAATGTATGAACACAGTAAATAAACAACTGTAGATTGTATTGATTCAAGCAAAATGTGAAAGAGAAGGTTCAGGGTTACAGCCGCTACTCACACCCTAAACAATCTCAAACTAGGCTATTTATAGTAGTGACAGGTATCGAAACTATGGTCAATCGAAACTACTAGTTTCGATTGACCATTTACAATTGATACACAGTCTGTCGAAACTACCATCTATCGAAACTACTAGTTTCGATTGAACAGACTCAATCGAAACTAAGTAGTTTCGATGGCCCAGACTTGACTAATTACAGAAAACTGAAATTACAATAATGAAATGACAGAAAGTAAACTAGTCTAAAATTGTTTAAACATACAATAAATGACAACAGCTTATACAAAATATATGACTCTACACCATTCATCAATCTTAAAAGTTTCGCTACTTCAACACCAACATTTTTTTATCAACTCTGGATCCAAGGTTTCTTTGACAGGAGGAGGAACAGGTTTTCCGGATGGCATAGTTTTTCTTTTCGCCATGGATTTTAACCTATTAGGAGAGTTGGGAGGAGGAATAGATTCATATTGTGGAGGTGGTGAATGTCTTGTTCCCGATGTGCCTTCTGTCTGTCTGGATGGAGGATGTCATTCAGCTTCTAGAGCAACACGAGCAAATCTATCTGCTTCTATGTCTTCTTCTGAAATTCCGATGGGAGGAGGAGTCTTAAGTATTGATGGACTTCTTTGCTGACGATGATAGCTGTCTCAAGCGGATCTCATGAAACCTTCACCGTCACCAACCGGTTTATGTTTCTTTTTCTTTCCAGCTTCTGGGTCGATTGCCTTTCCTTTAGCTTTCCTTTTCTTGATACTTTCTTCGTCATCGCTTGATGGTTCCTTTTCTTTATCGGCTTTTCTTTTCTTTTCACTTGCTTTTGCTTTCTCATTCTTCTTATCTTTTTCAGCTTTCTATTCTTTGATTGTTTTAACAACAGCTTTGATTGTTGGTAGTCGTTCCTCTCGGTATATGTTATCAAACATCGGAGTCCATTTCCCATAAAATTTCTCATATACCCTTAAGACATCAGTGTAGATACGAGTTTCTACTTTAGCAAAGGTCATGGGACGACCACATGGTGGCAGGTCTTTCAGAAGATAATTAAGGATCATTTGGATGAAATGAGGATAAAGCAGCCATTTGTTTTCTTTTGCTCGGGTGATGATTTGTTTGAATATATGATGTGACAGGTTGAATTTTTCTTCTATGCATAACTTTAGCAAAATAGCACACCAGTATACGCTTAATGCATCATATTTTCCTTTTCTATGGGACAGAGAATGTATAAACACATACATTATGACCTTCCAATCTCTTGATAGGAATCTCTTTTGAATCTCATTCTTTCTGAACGGTCCCTCATACCCCAATTCTTATACAAATCTGGTTTTTGCTTCATCTTCATTAATAGCTTTCGGGTCTTGTCGTACATCACCAAGTTGTAGTGCATTTCTGACTGTACTTTCCTGAATCAATACTTCCCTTCCATGAACAATTGATCTTACGTGGGGCCTCTTTGTAACAAAGTGAATTTTGTATTCGGTGTTAATCCAGAATTCTTCGATCAGGTCTCTATTCACTGCTTCATTCCATGTAATAGCATAAGCGATTTTACTGTGAAGGATCCATCTAACAACATCTTTGAATTCATCGGGAACTGGTTCAAGAAGTAGTATTGCAATGTTGTGCCTATTGTCACTTGAAAGATGATTGACCTCCATATTCTGTTGCAGGTAGAAAAACATATTAATAAGATAAGAAATTTTTTTTTTTAAATATTTATATATAAAATGGAGAATATCGGCCCAAGAGTCGACGAGGAGTGTGCGTTTCCTGATGAGTGTCGATCAAGAAGGAATGTTTTGAGATTGTGCTAATAGTCGCTTGTAGATATAAGACAGTCGCCCAGAGAGTGTCGACCAGGAGAATGTAAACCAAATATATAGAGTCGGCCGAGTCAAGAATAAGAAGTTTCTCTGAATATAGAAGAGTCGGCTGATATTACATGCGACAGTCGGCTTATGATAATATACGAGGGGGGGGGGGATTTTTGAACTTGCGTTCAAGGAAACACTAATCACAATCGACTCATGAGAATCGGCTATATTAGCCGACTCTGACCATCATTTTGACCGGATAATCGACGAAGAAGAAGATAAACAGTCACACACATTTGGGTTTAAAAAATCGATTAAAGGTATCATTTTGATGAAGAGATTGTGATCTAGTAAGCCGACAACTGTAAAAGATCATGTAAACAAACATAAAGTCACCTTGATTTGATGTGATAATCACTTAAACACACTCTGTCGGAAAAAAAATGGAGTTTCATTGATTTTTCACCGGAGAAGAAAGGGTAATATTAGGGTTCTGGTTAAACAAATTTCTCCCCTTTCGACCCTTATATACTCAGTAACATTTTGAAGGCCGACTTCGCCAAAACACAAAACTTAAAACATTTTGAAATTTGACCAATACAAATAAATTTTTGAGCTTAATTTTATCATGGGAGAAATCTATATGTAATTTAATTCGTATTACTTTTTCAGAGACAAGGCTTAGGCAATTTATTGATATAAAAATATACAAACCTGTTTTTATGGAATCATACCGACAAGACTTGTCATCAAAACCTTTTGTTGTTGCATTTGGATGTCCATGGCCTACGAACGAATGTTGATATTTTTGTCCTTTGAAACTTATGGATCGTTCTTTCAACATACAACTAACGAGCTTTTATCATGTTTTGGTAAGTTAAGTTGAAGTCAGTATTCCCCACGCTTGTCTTGGTATAACCTACCCATCCTCATGGTCTTTTGAGTATGATGATGAGAGCTTCAGGTCTATGCCACCGCATACTCAGAGAAGTTGATCATTAAGAGACTTATGATATCTATTTGAGCATAACTAGCACGGGTTGATTAAGAACCCAAAGAGAAAAATATGTATATGTATGTGTACACACTAACATTGTGTATCTTTTTGCAATTTTTATATTTTGATCTTATTGCACGTCACTGACATTGTGTGTCTTTTAGCTCAAGATTGACAAATTCAGTATAGAATGCACTTCATTGGTTTCTTTTGCACAAATTTGCATGTCATTGCATGCATTTTATTTCTTAATGCACGTCATTGCGTGTCTTTTTGTATTTTTGCTTTTCTTTTAGTATATATTTGTGATAGATACTCTCAACCCCTTTGTGATGGGACTATGTGTGACAACTGGTAAAGTACCACATAATTATTTATACATAATTATACAAAAATGTGCATATAAGACTAATTTTAATTAATTAAGTCTAACCCGGTCCAGTAGAGTCCAACTCACACACAATTACGCGAGAAATATTAGATATTTCCAAGACACATATCGCGTTGGTGATAGACCGAAAATAATATTCAGGCGACTCGAAAACATTCTCTTTATATATATTTCCGTTAGATATTATTTATATATTAGAGAATACCCACTCGAACGAGACTATAAAATTAATATATGTCGAACATATATTATACCTGAACTACTAAACTATTATTATTTTTGATACCCGACACGTAGTAACTAACAAAAATAACGACACACGGGTATTTTACCGATCAAGTATCAAGCGGGTATCACTCCACACCTCAACCTATTTCCCCCCCCCCCCCCCCACATGCCTATTGATTAAAATATTAAGAAGCATGGTTTGTGCGTATATATCTGATTTTCTCAAGATTGTATGCAGAGGATAAGATTTATGCAATATTTAAAACCCAAACATCCCTATATATACGCATGAAACCCATCTCATCCCCACACCTCAAACACTTGCCCCTCTCATCCAAAATCAACACCACCACAACCTTAGTCCAGCACCTTGCCTCCCTTCGGTTCCCATCAACAGCAACAACATCACCACTCCTACACCACCATTGTACACACCACCTCCACTAGCAATTAATCTCTTCCCTCACTCTTCTCTCGTCTCTCTCACGTCCGAAGCCACCCCACCACCTTCGGCTCATCTCTCAGCACCAAAGCCACCCTCCCTCTCGACTATACCATACCCGACCACCCCCCTTGCACCCTCACAGTCGCACTAACAACAGCACCATCACCATCCTCACCACCTTCTGTTTTCTCGGCAACCATTACAAGCCCCACCTCACCACCACTTTGCCACCTCGTTAAGGGCATGAACTACACCTCCATCAACCGATAACCCCTTCCAGCCCCTCCTCAATCCCGTTCTAACCTCCGACAGCCCCGGCAACCACCGCCGTATACCGCTTTCACAACCACAGCCCTCCGCCACCTTTGTGGGATTCTTCCGGGACAAAAACCGGTTCTTTCAGGTCACCGTTTCTCGTCTACGGTCACCACATTACGTTCACGTGAAGCCTACAGATTGTTTTGGGAACTTACGGAGAAACCCTAATTTTTATCATAATAAAATAAATGTTTGATTTATTTTATAAAAACACATTTTATTATTAATGACTATAAATAACTTTGTATAAAAAAGGGGAGATTTTTATAAACTTATAGTTATAAAAATACCTCATTATGGCAAATATATAATAATTATGTTATAGTTTTTTTTATACATAGATATATATATGTGTGTAAATTAATTGGGTTGAAAAGAGATATAAAAATATAATTATTTTTATACATGTTAACCTATTTCATAAAGGTATATATACATATATATAATGTATAATTACAAGAGATAACTAATGTATACATATGGACATAAAAAGTTTAAATGATAAAATAATATAATAACTTATTTTAAATAAATAAATATTACATGTATTTATCATAAGAATCCATTTAAACAAGATGTTAGATAAACAAAAGACTGAGTCACAATATTTATTAAAGAAATTAAAGAATTTAATAAATATTGTAAACTTGAACATCAAGCCGTATCATCAACGACGATCGGGTCGGACCCTTGTAGGTTATTACAAGACAAGGGTCGAGACCTCAGGTTATTGGCCAGGTGACCAAACCTCACTTAAACCGTCTCATAGAACCTAATATGTCTTAAATAATTTAGGGCACAGATAGGTCGGACATTTGTTGGACTTACTTCACAGCTCATCACTCATCACCTCGATAGATAAGGTGAGTCTCACGGCCCCATTTTTACTTGTTTTAAATTTGTTTTTAAACATATGGGGGGAGAATACATAGCTCATATTTGGATACGAGTACACAAAATGATTGTTACATGAGTACGCAACTGTCATACTAAGTCCCCAGGAATACTATAACTGTTAGCTGGTTCAGACGTGGAACGCATGAATAGATCTATTTGAGTTGACACCATCACCTATGGTTAGTCGCGCTAACCTTGACTGGAGGTCAAAGCGGGTGCATACTGTCTATACACAAGCACATACAATGTTTCATGACAGAACATTGGGCGGGGCTCACAACAATAACTCGGTCAAATAACGGGTTAATTCATGAACGTCAAGTGTCGGTTATGGTATCTTATGGTAACAATGCGCATATATAAGTATCGTTTGATCGACAATGCTTTACACACTGGGAAATCTCGTACTCCAAATAAAACATATTTTACTGCTTATTTAAACCTGTGAACTCACCAACTTTATGTTGACATTTTAGCATGTATTTCTCAGGTAACTAATCATGGAAGGAAAGACATGCATGCACGTAGGATCACATTTTAGCATGTATAATCTAGGACATCTAGGTCATAGCTAACAAACTTGTTATTTAAGCCGTATACTTGGCTAAGTATGGTATTTTGGCATATATTGTCAGTTTAACTATCATTTCCCACTAGAACAGTTATGCAAAAATAGACAGAATATGATTAGTTTTTCTTTTTCACATTCATTTTATTTTTCTTTTCTACCATAGATACTTTCCCCCGAGAATTTTATTCATAAACCGCCTTTTTAAATGAAATTTTCTTTAAAAATATTTTTGCAGCCCGATCATCAAAATGTTTTGGTCAAGAAAATATTTCTGGATTTTGAAAAGAGAATGAATGAAAGCTATATACACTATGCAGGAGGGATAGAAGATGTTACTCAAAGTTCAACAAACCTAATTTCTTCACAAGATCAAGAAACTTGGATTTGTCAAATGCCTTCGTGAAGATATCAACTTTCTGATCATTTGTGCTTACAGGAAGGACTTGCATGTATTCCTTTTCATATGCATCCCAAATGGCACCAACCCGCATATCGATGTGCTTTGTTTTTTAATGATAGATCAGGTTCTTCACAATTTTCACACAGGCTTCATTATCGATGAACATTGGAGTCTGCTTCAAGTTGATACCATAATCCATTATTCGATGTTGAATCCATAGGATTTGAGAGCAAAACTGGAAGCAACAATATACTCAGCTTCTGTAGAAGAAATGGAGACTAAAGTTTGTTTCTTGCATTGCCATGACACTAGACAATGTCCCAAGTACTGACATCCACCCGACACAGACTTTCTGTCGAGCTGACATCCACCATGATCACTATCAGAGTAGGCAACCAAATCAAAGCTACTGGCTTTGGGATACCAGAGCCCTAACTTGGGAGATCCTTTTAGGTAGTGGAAGATTATTTTAACAGTAGATTCATAGGATTCTTTGGGATTTGTCTGATAACGGGCACAATAGCAAACATCGAACATGATATCTGGACGGCTAGCAGTGAGATACAGTAGAGAACCAATCATAGAACCATAATGATGCCTATTAACGGGTTTTCCTTCTAGATCAGCAGAGATGGGAGTTTGTGCAGCAAAAGGTGTTGACACTGCTTTGGAGTCAGTCATCTGGCACTTCTTGAGCATGTCTTGAATATACTTGTCTTGATGAATTAATGTTCCGTCATGTGACTCTTTTACTTCCAATCCAAGAAAGAATGTGAGCTCACCCATTTTGCTCATTTCAAATTTGGCTTTCATGACATCCTCAAAGTCTTGACACCGCTTCTCGTTTGTTGATCCGAAAATGATGTCGTCCACAAAGATCTGTACAAACATAATATCCTTTCTAATTCTCTTTTTGAATATAGTCATAACAATCTTCCCCCGTTCAAAGCCATTCTATAGAAGATTAGAAGATAGAGTATCGTACCAAGCTCTTGGAGCTTGATGATGTTCGTATAGAGCTTTGTCTAGTTTGTAGACTCGACTCGGATACTCTGGATCTTCGAACCCCGGTGGTTGACACACATAAACTTCCTCCTTGACCTTCCCATATAAGAATGCACTTTTTATGTCCATTTGATAAACCTTAAAATTCTTGTAACATGTATAAGCCAGGAAAATTCTTAGTGCTTCTAAACGAACCAAGGGAGCAAAAACATCTTCATAATCAATTCCTTCTTCTTGAGCAAACCCTTGCACAACCAATCAGGCTTTATTCTTTATGACCACATTTCTTTCATCAGTCTTGTTTCTGAAGACCCAATAAGTACCAATGGGATACTTATTCTTTGGTAGATCGACCAAATCCAAGACTTAAATTTTCTAAATTGAGCTAGTTCTTCCTGCATTACATCAATCCAGCTTGAGTCCTTCAGGGCCATGGAGATATTCTTCAAAACGTCTTGTGAAAGGAAACATGCACAAAGTGTTGTATTTGTAGGGAGTGGAGTAACTTCTTATGCGAACGCCTTTAGTGATTGGTCCAATCACATTCTCCATCGGATGATTAGACAATGTTTTGAAAGAAGGCCCATCAGTGACATTAACTTGAGCAGGAAGATTGGTTATATTTTCATAAGGAGAGATTGGCTCATTATTATTATCAGAATCACTATCAGATTCGACAGAGGGATCATTTGTCAAGTTCTAGTTAACATGTGAATTTGCAGTGGTTGTTATACCACGACTGACATTACCAGAAGTATTTACAGAATTAATAGCAGCAGCCTCATTATGAGAAGAGGTTACTGTACTGTTGATGGAAGCATTCAAAGGATCGGAATAGGTGCGATTCTTGTTGAGAAAGGCATAAATTCATCTTCTGCTTGGATGGATGGAATGAATGATGATTCACTGGATGGGGATGGTTCAGGTACGAGTGTCACAGGAGGTATGAAATTATTGAAGATAATTTCCGCATAATAGAACCAGTCGGAACCAGTTCCTTTATTTGTGGTATTAGTCTCTTGCTAGTCAACGTAATAAGATTCCTGCATGATCTTTGTCTTTTTATTGTAGACACGGTAGGCTTTTTGAGATGACGAGTAACCAATGAAATAACATTCGTCACCGACTACTCCAAACTTTGCAAGATTCTCGGCAGTGTTGTGTAGAGTGCATGAACATCCAAAGGCTCGGAAGAATTCAATCAAGGGCTTTCGTCCATGAAACAACTCATAAGCGGTTTTGATGTGAGCTTTCACTACAAGAGCATGATTCAGGACATAATTGGCGGTGTTAAGTGCTTCTGCCCAAAAGATGACTGGAAGCGTAGAATCTATCAACATTGTTCTAGCAGCTTCGACCAAGGTTCGGTTCTTTCTTTCTGCAACTCCATTTTGTTGTGGGGTTCTGGCAGCACTGAATTGTCGAGAAATCTCTTTGCTTTCGCAGAATTCATTCAAGACATGATTTTTTAACTCGGTGCCATTGTCGCTTCTGATAGAGATCACCAAGCGCTTGCAGATTGTAAAGATAATGACTAATGGCTACAAAATTCTCTAAGTATAGATCCTGCGGACTCTACAATTTTGGTGACTTACATTGTTGCTGCGGATAAGGCATATGCTGCGGATGGTTATGTTCTCCTGCTGATGAACAACTATGTTGCGGATAGCCTTATCTGCTGAAGTCCAAAGTTGCTGCTAATAGGCTTCTTAACAGCATCAAACATTGATGTTGCTGATAGGCAAATCATCAGCAGCTTTGACTTTGCTACTGACACCTCTGCTGCAACACTGACACATCTATCAGCAGAAGGAGTGTTATTGGTGCAGTTGATTAAATAAAAAAGCTTCTACTTCTGAAGTCTCCTTCAAAGATTCCTAAGAAGCCTTTTGACCTGATCCTTACTGTTTGCTGCATTTATCTTTTAGTTGTCTACCAATAGTAGTGTAACTTGTAACTGTCAAAGATCAACGGCTTGTGTTTGATCTGATCCTTAGAATCAAGGGTCTGTCTTGATTCTAAGTTCCTTTATATATATTGTATCTTCTCATTGTACAAGTGTGCTTCCTAAGAGTTTTCTCTATAACTTATAAACATTAAAGATTAATACACTTTGCATTTATCAGTATTATCTTTGTATCTTGTATACATTTCTTAGTTGTGATTGTTTCCACAAATCTCAACTTAACAGAACCATCTTGTAAACACCGATCCTACAAGTGGTATCAGAGCTTTGGCTCTCAGATTAAACAAACTCACACTTGTTTAATCACTCTGGTTATGTTAACCATTATCTCTTTGCTGAAATTATCTATCCAATAGTATGGCACATAATACTGGATTTGATGATATTGGAAGCCTCAACAGACCACCAAGACTGGTGTCTGAAGAAGACTATGATATGTGGAAAAACAGAATGGAAAGTTTCTTCTGTTATCAAGAATATGGAATATGGAGATCCATAATTGACGGTCCCTATGTACCCATGGTGGCCTCTGCTGATTCCGGAGGTCCATCAGTCCCCAAAGAAGCTTCAAAGTACTCTGAAGAAGACATCAAGAAGATGGAGGTAGATTTCAAAGCCTTGGGAGCCATACAGATGTGCTTTCCAAATGAAGTTTTTCATAACTTCAGAGAATACAAAACTGCCAACGAGTTATGGGAAGCTCTTGAAAAAATGTTTGCTGGATCTGAGGAAGTGAAGGAGAATAGAAGAGACATCTTGAAGCAACAATATGAAAACTTTGTCTGCAAGGACGGTGAGTCTCTTACTACTCTATACAACAGGTATACATATCTTGTGGGAGAGCTATAGTGCTCTAAAGTGAAGCTGGAGAATGAAGACATTCTCAAAAATTTTATCAAATCTCTTCCAAGTTGCTGGACACTATACACAGTGTTAGTTAGAAGAACTGAAAACCTGAAGACTCTGCAAATGACTGAGCTGTTTGGTATGCAAAAGACATATGAATTAGAAATGATTCAAGCCAAAGAAAGAAGCTCAGGTCATTCAACAACCTCATCATCCACCACCACTTCTTCTGCACTCCACTCTGACTACTCAGTTCCATGTTTAAGCAACTACTATCCTCCCATTGTTAACTCACAAGCAAGCAACTCACCATTTCTCCTTGAATCCCCACCTCAAAATAACTCAGCTGCTTTTGTCTCTGAAAACCCAAGCAACATGTCATTTATCAAAGAAGATTTGGAGTGCTTTCATCCAGATGACTTAGAAGAAATGGACATACAACATTCATATGCCATGCTATCTCTCAGAGCTAAACAATTCTACTCTAGAACTGGAAGACCCATTTTAAGCAACAACTCTAACACTAGAGTTGGCTTGGACAAAAGCAAACTTAGATGTTACAACTGTAACCAACTTGGTCATTTTGCCAGAGAATGCAAGGAACCAAAGGCAAACCTAGTTGCTGCACAACCAAGAAAAGCTTATCAAGGTCAAGCAAGTCAAGGAAACACCCCTCCTGCTCAAACTGTGGCATGTGTAGCTCAACATGTTGGAACTGCTGATTTTGACTGGAGCTTTCAATATGAAGATATTCCTGCCAACAATCAAGCACTCATGGCAGACACAACAGAGATACCTCCTCAGGTATATGAACACCTTTGTTCTCAGGCTTGTATTAATAAGGTTCTAGGATATAGAAAGCATAACCAAAACCTTATAGATCAAAATGAAGAGTTTCACCAAATGAAATCTGAATTCAAAAAGGTTGAATACAGTTACAAAGAAAAGATTAATTGTCTAAAGAAAGAGATTTCATTATTAAAACATGAACAAACAAATCTTGAAACTCAGATTGATGATCTATTGGTTAAGTTAAAAGCTACAAGAGCAGAGTTGGCAGACCAAAAGGTTCATGTTGACAACTATGAGTTTGCATCTAAAAATCTGCAAAGACTTTTGGATGCTCAAATTCATGAGAAGGTAACTGCTGGTCTTGGGTTTCAAGCTGAAAAGCCCTACAAATCCGTACCTCCACCTGCTGACTATGTAATCATCCATATAAACCTTGACCAAGCAAACTGAAACCTTGATCCTTCCAAGGAAGAATCATCTGTGCAAGACTGCAATACCTCATCTGAATCTGAGTCCACATGCTCAAATTCCACTGAAACAAGTGAAGCTCATTTACTTCCTACCAATGCAGTAATTCTCAAAACCACCAAATCTGATAGAGTAATCCAAACAAATGGTCCAAGCCCTTTTATTCCTTCTGTACAAGTACCTCAAATCACCAAACAGATCAAAATTAGTTATCCCCTCAAAGGGATAAATTTAATTATTGAAAAGGGATAATCCTCAACCTCCACCAATCACCAAGCAAATCATCAAGCCAACCAACCCAGGAAGGTGTTTGACATATGTCGTGCACCGGGAGAGAGAGCTCCATATGTTCAAAAACAATTGGAAGAAGCTACTTTTGAGCACAACAAAACTCATCCCTGGAATTTCAAAGATTTGTTCAAAAGAAAGGACTATGTGTACTTTCAAAGGGATAAAATTGCTAAATCCTGTTTTGTTTGTGGCAAGTATAATCACACTGGTAGCACCTGCTTCTATTATCTTTAGCAACAAAGAAATCTCAAGCAACAAGCCTTTGAGAAAACAAACAAAAACAAGAAGGTAAGAAGATATGAAGCCAAAGCAACTCTCTTAAGAAAATCTCGCTCTCCACCAAGGAAACAGATCCCAAAAATTCAACAATCTTGCATCATATGTGGTGAATCAGATCACTTTGCTGCAAGTTGTGAGTTCAATCCATTCAACCAGATCTCTTAACCAGCTTCAACAGCGGTTAAGATTCTTCCTAACCAGAAACCTGCCTATAGAACAATTCCCACAGGAAAACCCACTTTCAACATGAAGGCAAAGAAGGAGAAGCATGTGTTTGTTGAACAGTCAGCAACAATCAAGATTGCTGCTGATCATTTGAAGCTGAAAAGAATGAAGCCCAAATCCAAGCCTTCAGCAGCAACCAAATCTGCTGCTGAGCAGTTAACACCATCAAAAGCAATCAAAGTTGCTGCTGATTAGCCAAAACCATCAGCAGCAAAGTTTGCTGCTGATCAGTCAAAACCATCAGCATCTAAGACCACATATGCTACTGATAAAGCAAAAAGACCTGGAAAATCTACTCAACAATGGAAAGCAAAGTCCACTCCTTCATTCTCTCAAAGCATCATCATTGGATCTATTGAGTGCCAACACATTGATGATTTTGGTCTTAAAACACACTCACCCAAGTCTGCAAGCTCTTGGGTCCCTCCCTCTAACTAGATCTCTCTCATGTGCATGGACAACCAGGTCACAAGGATAACACCTGTGTTGTAGACAGTGGTTGTTCCAGGCACATGACCGGCAACAGGTCCATCCTCTTCAATTTCAGACATTTCTATGGAGGATATGTTGCCTTTGGGAGTGATTCAAAGGGAGGATCTACAACTGGACAAGGAACTGTGTCTAATGAATGAATGAGCATTGAATAAGTAAACTTTGTAAAATAATTGGAATTCAATCTCATGAGTGTATCTCAAATCTGTGATCAAAAGCATTGGATGCTTTTCACAGATAAAGAATGTTTTGTGCTCTCCCCTAGGGTAAGCAAACCTCCTCCAGAGAAGATCTTGTTAATTGCTCAAAGAAAAGATAACTTATATGTGCTTGACATGAATGAAGTCACTCCATCTGGTAGTGTATCGTATTTTCTGTCCAAGGCATCAGTTGATGAATCTGCTCTATGGCATAGGAGATTAAGCCATGTTAATGTAAAAACTATCAACAAGTTGGTGAAGGAAAATCTTGCAGATGTCTTCCTGATAAGGAATTCCAGCTTGAAGATCACTGCATAGCATGCTTGAAGGGGAAGCAACATAAAAGTTCTCACAAGCCCAAGACATTGAATTCAAATGACACTCCGCTACAGCTGCTGCATATGGATCTTTTTGGTCCTACAAATGCCATGTCCATGGGTAAGAAGTCATATTGTCTAGTGATAACTGATGACTACTCTAGATTCTCATGGGTATACTTATTGAGAACAAAAGATGAAACTGCTGAGATTCTTAAATCCTACATTCTTAGGGTTGAGAATCAAAGCAATCGGAAAGTCAAAATCATAAGGTGTGATCAGGGTACAGAATTTAAGAACCAAACCTTGAATTGTTTCTGTGAGAGCAAGGGAATTGAAAGACAATACAGTGCTCCTAATTGAATCTGCAAGATCAATGCTGGCTGACTCAAAACTGCCTCTCACATTCTGGGCAGAGGCAGTTAGTCAACTTGCTATGTGCAAAATAGAGTTCTTATTGTCAAGCCTCTCAACAAAACACCTTATGAACTGTGGTTCAATCGAGTTCCATACATTGGATTCCTGAAACCATTTGGTTGTCCATGCACTATTCTCATCACCAATGGTGTTCTTCCTAATTTTGGTGCAAAATCTGATGAAGGATACTTTGTGGGCTATTCCTCTCACTCCAAGGCCTACAGAGTATTCAATTCCAGAACAAGAATAGTTGAAGAATCAACAAATGTGGATGTAGGGAACACATTCCATGTGAAAAGGGTAAAGGACCAGATTGGCTATTTGATATTGACTCATTCTCCCAAGTATTTGAGCCTCTCATTTTCTAAAATATGGAGTCTATCTTTTCCAAAGAACAACTTCTACATCATCTGATAACTACAGATTGGAATTCAATAGTCCTTCTATAAGAATCAAAAGACCATCTAATGATCCTCCATCTTTTGTTAAAACTATTGATGCCAGTGTAACCAGAACAAGTCTCTCCAATGTCACCAGCATCAGTCTCTCTGAGCATGAAAATCAAAATGAGATTCATGACAACTCGATAGTTGGTATAGTGGCAGCTGCTGCTGATGAAGAACATACAACTGATGATGATGCTGCTATTAATGAAGACTCTTCTACAATGAGCGAAGATCTCCCTGATCAAAATCAAAGCAATCTTGGGCAAGGAATATAGATGGACATTGTTCCAGCACAAAGAATCAACAAAGAACAACCATTGGAAAAATATAATTAGGCAAGTTCAACAAGGAATTCAAATGAGAAGCAAACCTCATGAGGCCAATATATGTTTGTATTCTTGTTTTCTGTCTCAAGTTGAACCAAAGAAGATAGATGAAGTTTTGCAACACAGCAGTTGGATTAAAGCAATGCAGGAAGAGTTGTTGCAATTCAAGAGACAAGAAGTGTGGAACCTAGTTGATCTTCCACCTTGCCAAACTGCAATTGGCACAAGATGGGTATTCAGGAACAAGCAAGATGAGAGAGGGATTGTAGTCAAGAATAAAGCCAGACTTGTAGCTCAAGGCTACACTCAGGAAGAAGGAATTGACTATGATAAAGTCTTTGCTCCTGTTGCCCGACTAGAGGCTATCAGAATCTTCTTAGCATATGTTGCATCCAAGAGATTTACAGTCTATCAAATGGATGTCAAGAGTGCTTTTCTGTATGGGAAGATTGGTAAGGAAGTCTATGTCAGACAGCCTCCAGGCTTTGTAGATCCTGTACATCCTGACAAAGTGTTCAAATTAAACAAAGCTCTCTATGGCTTACATCAAGCTCCAAGAGCCTGGTATGAAACCTTGTCAGGATATCTACTTAGCAAACAACTTTCGAAAATGTGCCATTGAGTAGACCTTGTTTATCAAAGATGAATGGGGAGAAATCCTGCTGGTATAAATCTATGTTGATGACATCATCTTTGGATCAACAAGGAAGATGTTGTGCAAATACTTTGAGATCCTAATGCACTCAAAGTTTGAAATGAGTTCAATGGGTGAACTAAATTTCTTTTTGGGTCTCCAAGTCAAACAAGTTCCAAATGTAATCTTCATCAGTCAATCCAAATATGTCAAGAGCATTTTGGAAAGACTCAAACTGGCTGACTACTCTTCTGTAAGAACTCCTATGCAAGTGCACCATCAACTGGCCCAGACAAAGATGGTCAAGACACTGATCAACATCAGTAATATGCAATGATAGGATCACTCATGTATCTAACTACCTCAAGACCACATATCATGTTTGTTGTGTGCCTGTTTGCAAGATTTCAAGCAGCTCCAAAGAATATACATCTTCAAGTTGTTAAGAGAATTTTTAGATACCTAAAGGGAGCCCCAAGACTTGGGCTATGGTACTCTAAGAATGATAAATTCAACTTTTATGCATACACTAACAGTGATTATGGAGACTTGGATAAAAAGTCCACATCAGGAGGATGCCAGTTTTTGGGAGGAAGACTGATTTCATGGCAATGCAAGAAACAAACATATGTATCAACCTCTAAAGCAGAATACATTGTAGCATCAAGTTGCTATGCACAAGTCATCTGGATACAAAATCAAATGTTGGATTGTAGGATGACTTTCATGGCAACTCCCATTCACATTGACAACAAGAGTTCCATATCAATTACAAATAATCATGTGCAGCACTCAAAGACAAAGCACATTGACATCATGTATCATTTCATAAGAGATCAAGCTGAGAAAAAAAGAATTATTTTAACCAAAGTTCATACCAATGAGCAATATGCTGACTTATTAACAAAAGCCTTTGACGAAGCTAGATTTAGATATTGAGTTGAATCCATTGGTATGCCGAACTTTGATTAAAACATGTCTCTAAAATTTTTGAATAAAAATGTGTTTGTCCTTCTTCTGTTGTAAATAAAGTGTAAATAATCAGCAGCAAACATTTTTGCTGCTGACATGTTTGACAATCAGCAGCAAACCTTTCTACTGTTGACAGGTTTAATCATCAGCAGCAAAGAATTTGCCACTGACTGCCTTAAGTTATCCGCAGGAACAAGTTTGATGCGGATAGCTTTAGGGCAATCAACAGCAACATCTTTGCTGCGGACCATTACATCCATCAGTAGCAACCAAGCTTGCTGCTGTTAGACTTAACCATCATCAGCAACCAAGTCTGCTACTGATAGGCTTAACCATCCGCAGCAACCAAGTTTGCTGCGGATGGGTAAAAATGAGTCCAAATTTACCTTTACCCGCTGTAAAAAACTACTTTCAGTCTTTACCATGACTACTACAGTGTAGTACAACTGTAAAACAGTGAAAAGTAAATGGGTTGTACAGTACAAGCACGCATTACTTTTTCCCACTCTTGCGTTATAACAAAATTAAATTCCCTCCTTCACCTCACCACATTCAATTCTGACTTAACTCTCATCTTTTCTCTAGAGCATTCAAAGCTTTCCCATACTTAACCAACTTTCAAAAACCACACCCTTCCCTCCAAACTTTACCATAATGGAAAACGTTGATATCAACAACCCTGATGACAAGTTCTGAACTTTCCAAAATTTAACGGCGTATCTTGTGAAAGGAAAGAAATCCAAAGGGTTTGACGATATGATCGACTTCCTGTGTCGGTCAAAAATACACTTCGCTTTCACTGTAAACCCCACAATCTACATACCACATATGGAAGATTTCTGGAACTCTGCAGTATTATCAACAGAACAGGGGACTCCCCAAATCAAGGAAAAATTCGACGGCAAGGTCATCACCATTATAGAAGCTACACTTAGAAAACATCTCAAGATTCAGGACGAGGGTGCTGCCAACTCATATACAAAAAATGAGTACATTAGGACCTTTGTTCCATAGGGTACCCTAGAAATCAAGATGAATACACAATTGAGAAGGCACTGATGGGTCCCCCATGGAAGTTCTTATGCCACACTCTTCTACAATGTATATCACAGAAGAGGAGTGGATGGTATCAACTAAATTCTGCTCTTGCCTCTACTGTACATGGTATGATAACTGGGCAAGGGTTTAATTTTTCTCATTTGATCTTCAAAGGTTTGAGATACAACCTTCAGGAAGGAGCAAGACAAGCCTTCTTTATTTACCCTAGGTTCTTGTAGGAAGTTTTTAACCAATAATTAAAAGATCTTTCAAAACCTACAAGAATCTACATGATATTAGGACATAGAAATAATATTTTTCAAAGTATGAGAACTATTTCAACAAAGTTCTCAGGGGTCAATGTTCCATTGTTATCTACGATGATGAACATACAAAGTACCCAGTGTGACATTTCAGTAGTCTGAGCTGATACTGATCCCACACCCTCCACTTCACAGCCTGATCATACAATTGTTGTCCTTGTTCGAACCCATGTGCAACCTACTGAGGGTGCACAGGTACAACAAATACTCACCCCTATTCTTCAAGCCCAACTGGAACACAGGGCCCCAGTTGAGGCTAGCTTACCCGCAAGAGAAAATGAAGCAAGAAGACTCCTTCTATTCTTGTCTCTGAGGCCCAATCCCAACCTAAAAGCCCTCATTCAGAATCATAATATTCTGATGAGAATATCAAAAGGGATAACCATATTATTAGGGAAACTTCCTTGGAAGGTTCCCTATTAGGATCAGGATCACATCCCGGGTCCTTAAAACACACAACTGAGCCTATCCATTTTACTTCCTCTTTGAACTGAAGTACAGAGGCTCCCAGCCAAGATGATATACCTTCTCCAACTGCCACTATCTCAAAGGTATTGAGTGACTTGGCTGCCAATGTACCCAGCCCAAGTTCATCACCCAAGAAGGTCCACTCTGGGAGTGATGATAGAAGGGGCTATCACTACTTTTGGTCCATCAATTGACCAGGAGGACAGTGATAACATCACTAAGTCCCCAAACACGAAAACTCTTAGTGAAAATGTTTGTTTTGAAACATTGTTCATTGAGAGGAATCCCAGGCGCCTAGAAAACCAGGGTGATGGGGATGCAGAGGCTAGGCCTAAGTCCCCATCTAGTTCCAAGGATTCCACAACTGTGGATGAGGACAGACTGAAACTGTAAAACTTGGAATTAATGGCCAAGGAGGCTATGCTTGAGGCTGAAGTGTCCAAATTAAGACACCAAGTATCTGTGCATGAAGCCTATCAATGCCCAACTGTGACTTCTCCTTCCCATGTATCAGTGGGAACTCAAACAGATCTCTCTCTATGCACTGATGCAACCAAAAAGGTGGAGATAGTTACTACTGAAGATGATAAAGATAGCTTGGATTAATGGATACAAGAGCAGGCAGCTGTTTAAAGACCATTATTCCAGCCTGCTTTTGTTCAAATCCATGACTTGCCAGCCTCGGGAGATGTAGAGGAAGAGATCTCTGAGGATTTGAAGTTAGTTGCCAGGGCTGTAGATGAAATATTCCCTGAGGAGATGGATAATGAAGATGAAGATATGCCTCTTTCAGTCGTTATACTTCCAGCTGCTGCTGCTATCTGAAGACAAGTCATATCCCCTCAACACTCTCTAGCAGCAAACAACTTGGAGTTTGACTCCATTTTGTCATTGGGATATGATGGTTTATCAGAAAGATTTTTGATTTGTTGGGAATTTGCTGGAGTTGAAGAACTAAACTGGAATAAGGTGAGACCTCTTAAAATCCTGGATCTATATTTAACACAATGCATCAACACATCCACAGATCTCTCTGTTGAACTTGCAATTGAAAGATTCTATGATCTGATGGAAGATAACATGCCCTGGTTTGAGTGGATTCTTGAAGAAGCAAATACGGTGGCTTATCCAAATCATGAGGATCAAGAACAAATATCCAAAGATCTCTCTGCATTCTATGCTTTCATGGAAGACAACATGCCCCTTTATAAAGCAGAGTCCTCAAGAGCTGCAGAAGAAAGACATGAAAGGCAAAGCCAAAGAATGGAGCTGATAAGAAGCAGGATCTTAACAGAAGAACAAGTTCTATGTCTGAGAAGATATTTGTAAAATGAAGTGGCCAGGGGTTTGGAAATATATGGATGGTCAAGCATTGAGCCATCAGGGTTTCAATTTTTTCTGTGTAATGGATCTACATTCATAATCAACAATATCCATGAGATCTTACTGCTCAACCCAGACTTCCTTTTTAAGGTATTTGAACTCAGATCACACATCTGCAACATAAACTCCAAGAAAAACCAAGAAATGATCCTTATTGTCAAAGCCTTTCTTGAGAAAGAGGGATGGATTGCAATGGATGATTCTGTCACACCCCGACCGATGGCGGAATCATCGGGGCGGGACATGTAAGACTGTTCATAGCACAAGGTTGACTAAATTGAAATATATTAAAGTCAAATTTCCATTACAAATAATCCAAGTACAAACCAAATCCAAACAAGAAAATAAAACAACTCATAAACTTCTTGATTTAATATTGCTAAGTCCAAATCCTATATTGAGCACGTCTTGAATCATTCTCACATATTAGGGCCTGAAACATGAATAAAATAAAGTCAACTAAAAAGTTGGTGAGTATAACACAGTTGTATATAGATAGCATATAGTTGTAAACAAATCCTTTACAAGACATGATAAAATAAGGCATTTATGGGGAGCAGCTATTGTGTAATCAAGTACAACCAAACCTTTGTAACTAGTATGCAAATTGTGTTGTCGGTATCAATCACCTCCACTTGGGTGGGTTTGTCAGACTCAATAGATCTATCATTGAAAACCGTCGGCTTGTATAGTTAATGATTGCACATAGTTTTCACAAAGACTAGCACAACTAGCACTCGGGCACAAAGCTTAAATTTTGCACACATGTATGTAAGTAGGATTTTGCACTTGTGTTGTTTGAGTAAATGTAAATGTGAAATGTGTATAAAGTTCATGTTCCACCCCAAAAGTGTAAAAGAGTAAAAAGGGGTTGTGAATACTCACTTGGTATGGAAGTGTAGCTAACAAAGATTATAGATAGCAAATATGATCCTCGAAATGCACAATTTAACCTAAAGAGTAATGTGTATTGAATCAAATAGATGCATAAAGTTTAAGTCTAAAATGAAAGTTGAATTTGTGTATAAAACTATTGATTTGTATTTAAAAAGTATTGAATAAAATACATAGAGTTTGAAGTAAAATATTTTTGAAACAATTTGATTAGGTTTGAATTGAATAATTGAATAAATATATAATTATAGTTTATGAAATAATGTAAATATTAATTGTAATTAAGTATAAATAAATAAATGATTTTGATTTAAAATGTAAATTAAATAAATAATCATTATCTCATTTATTTATAAATTTTGTAACTTAATTATTTAAAATATCATTTAAGTGTAAGATAATAAATATAAATTAAATTTTCATAAACTTTTAAATAAATTATATTTATGCCAAGATTAAAATTTTAATCCATTTTTAAATACAGAAAACATATTTTTATAAAATCTGAAACATTTACTGATTAAAATATAAAAATTTATAATTCTGTTAAAAGGTTCTGAGTCTCACACGACCGTGCCTCGGAAGGGCACGATCGTGCTCAAGCCACGGGCACGATCGTGCTCAAGCCACGGGCGCGACCGCGCTAGTCGGGGCGCGACCGGGTTGATCAACAGGAGCACAGTCTAGACAAGTCAACAGGCACGACCGTGCCTTGGCCCGGCACGGTCGTGTCTATGATCTTTAGACACAACAGAGACTAGCCTAGAGGGCATGACAAGGTCTGGACAGGAGGACACGACCGCGCTGCTATTCGGCACGACCGCGTTACATGAGGCACGGCCGCGCTAGATGATTAGCGCGACCGTGTCTTTTCCAAATCAGACACGAATATACAAATTCTTGTATTTTAAACGTTAGAATTGTTAGGGCTTTTGATTAATGGGTTATTACGAGTCTTTTCATATAATTTAATTGTATGTACATCGCGTTTAAGTAGGGGTTCGATTAAATCATTTTTAATAAAGCATGAGTTCTGATTCGGATCGATTTCTATAATGGAAGCCCAAATTGAATAGGGGCTTTCGATACAGATACTGAAATGAATGAATTAAAGGATTCAATTATCCTGAACAGCAGCGAATTGATAAAGAACGGTAGGGAGGAAGTTCCGGCGACGGCAAGACTGGTTTCCGGCGACCTCTGCTGCGGTTCCGAATGCTTCAGCGGCTTCGGATGATTCAGAGATGATTTGGGAAACGTTTGACTGGATTGCTTGAGATAATTCTGATCGAAAAAGCTTGAGAGAGTTTTTTCTTGAATTGAGAGAGTTTTTCTTGAATTGTTGAAATGAAACTGAGGCGTTTTAAGAATTTGAAAAATTGGTAATACAATTGTTAAGGGAAAACAAACGTATGACTGTTACGGATTCGAACGATCGGGCGATTAAAGTTGCAGTTACGTTTCAGCTGTTACACAGGCGCGACCGTGCCTAAATATGGCACGATCGTGCCTAGGCACCGGGCGCGATCGTTCCAAAGCAGGTCGCGCGACCGAGCCAAAGCACTTGGCGCGACCGTGCTAGGACGAAGCACGACCGTGCTAGACTAGGGTTTCTTGACATTTTTCAACTTTAGTCCTTGACTTTTCAGATTTGATAAGTTTGAATAAAATAGTTTCTTGTATAGTGTTTAAATGTATATAACCGAGTAAAATTTGCGAATTTGTATAATTTAATTTACGGCGAGAAAATAATGAGACAGTGCACGAGTATTGAATTCGAAATTGCATTACATTGGATTGAAATATGAATACTAAAAATCAGGAATGTTACAGATTCTGACTCAGATTTATCCCTTCCCTCTTTTCCAACTGTCATCCTAAACACAGAAGAAGAATCTAAAAGAAGAGAAGAACTAAAGGTGATGGAAGAATGGAAGGCAGTAACTGGAGTTGAATGGCAAACAGGTGAAAATGAAGAAGTTTCCCTCCCTTTGATTACTCCTCAAATTGCCAATGAAACTGAAGCTGAGGTCTCAACAACATCCCCCACATCTGCTATTGTGATCTATGAAGCTGAAGCAGAGGCATCCAATAAAAACAAAGGAAAGGGTATCATGACTGAAGAAGAAGAAGAGAAAATAGAAGAAGAGAAGAAGGAGGTGGAAAGAAAGAGAAGAGGAGGAGATGGCTGAGCTTAAGAAAGCTCAAGAAAGAAAAGCTGCCATGCTCCTCAGAGAACAACAAATCCAGTTGCATGCAAAGCAACCGGATAAAACAAGAGTTCAAGTTCCTGCAGCTTCACAAATAAAAGAAGATGAAGCTTTAGCTCTCCAGCTGCAGGAACAATTAAATAAAGAAGATGAAGAGAGAGAGAGAGAGAGAGAGAGAAAGATAGCAGGGGAAGCCAAGTTCAGAATCACTGATTCTGAACTTGCTAAAGAGATGAGAGAAGAGTGGATAGAGGCTCTGATTTCTCAAGGTGAGGATGCAGACTACCTTGAGTAATTATCAAATAAATAAATATACAGAGCCTTCATGGGACAACAAGGTGAATTAGCTAAAAAGAAAATGGTTGAAGAAGAAGATAAAGCCAGATAGAAAGCTAAAAAAGCCATTGCCTTAAATGTCAGAACCCATGAAGAAAGGAGGGCCATGATGGACTTCCTTAAGGTAAGAGGTGAAAGTGGGAAGAGGCTGGGTCCCATGAACTTCATGAACCTGCAAACCCTTTATATTAAAGTGAAAAAAGAAAAGGAAGAGAGACTGAAGAAGGTAGGCTCTAAAAGAAGGGTAGACACTCATTCAGAAGAAAGTTAACCAAATAAACCCAAGTCTACTCCCTCAACCTCTCCTCCTTCTGTCCAACAACTTCCCACTCACCCTCCTAGATCACTCTCTTCCCTTCCCAAAGAGTCCAAATCCTCTCACCCAGCTCCCTCTCATCAACAGCCTCCCAAAAAGAAAACTAAACTTCCTACCACATCTGAAGAATCAAGAGAAATAGTGATATGGTTTTACATTGAACAAGATCAGTGGTTGAAAGTGTTTAGGGGAAAGGCATAAGTAATGAGATCAATTTACAAATCTGTTGATGAGGTGATGCAGCTTCCAGATAATGATCTACAAAGAATATTGGAGCTGGGTGATGCTCATGAGCCTGACAAAGAAAGTGGGAGACATCTTTTGCTAATGATCAAACATCACTTCAACCCTAGCAAAGATGTTATCATTGATGCCAAACCCCTTCAATCCCACTTTCCTCTTGTCAAATGGTCCTACAATGCTGAAAAAGATGAATACACACTAACTGATGTCAACGGAAACAAGATGAGATGCTCCAGTAAGGCCATCTTTAGCACGCCTAAAAGGGACATCGAATCTCTGTCTGAAATTCCCTTTGACAATCCTAGCAAGGACCCAAGAGGATATGAGACTGCAAGGATTGTTGCATACATGCAAAAGCTTCAGCAACAAAGGAAGTAAGAGAGTTTTGGTAGCATCAGTCAAGGGGGAGTTTGTAAAGATAAAGACTGATGGCTACAAAATTCTCTAAGTATATATGTTGTGGACTCTACAATTTTGGCGACTTACATTGTTGCTGCAGATAAGGCATATACTTCGGATAGCTATGTTCTCCTGTTGATGAACAGCTATGATGCGGATAGCCTTATCCGCTTAAGTCCAAAGTTGCTGCTAATAGTGTAACATCCCAAAAATAATAAAACGAATAAATATAGCGAGACCGGTGATTTAGTCGGAATATTTAAACAAAAGGGAGCGGGCTTGGGCTCGGCTTCAATGGGCCGAGGGAAGCCCAGGTATATATATAGGGCAAGGCAGCCCTCTTCCCTGCTCATTCCACACTCACGCAGCTTCTAGAGAGAGAAAGGAGAGCTCGGGTCTAGAGAGAGAAAGTCGACGGATCGTCATGGGATTGGAGGAGCACGTTACAGCTAAGCCCGTGAGCAAAACCTCCGTATCAGAATTACAATCCAGGTAACGATTCGATCACATTATGAGTTTTTGTTCGTTTTGAGAAGTTTCGGGTTTTGGCTAAAAAGATAACGATTTTGCGGATGAAACTTGAAAGTGAGCTTAGGTATAGCATCTAGAATGAAAAACGAACGTTGTGATCAAGAAAAAATTTAGATATTGACTCGATCAGACTTGCATGCAAAAACTTCAGATTTTTGGGGAAGACGATGTGCAGACCGATCGACACTACTTAGTTTCGATATGTGCAGACCCATCGAAACTACTTAGTTTTGATATGTGCAGACCCATCGAAACTACTTAGTTTCGATATATGCATACCCATCGAAACTACCATAGTTTCGATATAAGCCCACGATCCGAAGCTAAGATTACACCTAAGTTACCTATCGAAACTACCAAGTTTCGACAGAAGCAACCTATCGAAACTACCAAGTTTTGACAGAAGCAACCTATCGAAACTACCAAGTTTCGACAGAAGCAACCTATCGAAACTACCAAGTTTCGATAAAGCAAATCCATCGAAACTACTAAGTTCAAGCATAGTAATGTCTAATGTCATCTAGGATCACTACCTTACGAGTATGACTTTATTATACAGATCGTGAGTGACATTAGTGACGCTCAGTAGCCAGCTTAGTGTATTTCAGAAACTACTCATCAGGTGAGTTCTATGTGCCCCCTTCTATGTTATGTGCAAATGATTTATAAATGTTTTGGGGCTGAAATGTATACACTAAATGAATAACAGTTATGAATGTCAATGTGATCATACGTGGTATACAAATATATATATATATATGTATATCTTTACACGAAATAGAATTATAAATAAAGAATGAAACGTATGATTTTTAAAGAATGAACGAAAGTATGACATAACGTGTAAAGAAGAAATCTTGCTTTATATCCATGTATATATTGCTTTCCAAGTATAAGAAAACGTTATGGACGCTTCGATGATAACGGCTACTTCGGTAGACGGATGACCACGTGACTATCGTACAACCGGGACAAGTGCGTTCCTTCATCAGCTAGGACGTACGAATGCCACAAGTGCGATCCTTCATCAGCTAGGATGTACTAAAGTTATTAACGGACGGTCTAAGAAAAATTGGCATCTTATAGTAGAACGGTTGTATGAATAATAGTCGCATGGGAAACGGATACCTTCGGGTAGACGGGCGAATTACGGCCTACGACGGTAGGACGGTTGTAAGTCATGACGGACGGACAAAGGTTGCCGGACGGTTGTAAGAATAAAATGATGGACGTCACTTGTTGTCGGACAGTTGTAAGTATAGGTGGGCCATGACGATGGACCGCGGCGATTGTCTTTGTGACCTTCGCAACCAAAAGACGGGTAGATCACCCTTAAGAGTATTACCCATGAAT
Organism: Smallanthus sonchifolius; assembly: GCA_023525975.1. NCBI lineage: Eukaryota > Viridiplantae > Streptophyta > Magnoliopsida > Asterales > Asteraceae > Smallanthus > Smallanthus sonchifolius. Next base: position 29,562,856 of record CM042043.1, read on the forward strand.
GTAAAGAAAAGAAAAGAAAAGGTGAATGCATATATATATGTAATCACAAAATAAAGAAGAAAGAGAAGCAAAAGTTATGAAAATAAATGAGACCAATGATGTGAATATATATATATATATATGTATTTGCGAAGAATGATAAACGAAAAGCAATTCAAGTCAATGTGTACTTATATAAACGTATATATATAATTATGCATACTTATAAAGAAAAGAATGTTTATACCTAATTGCATTAAACTAGAACTCACCAACGTTAGCTGACTTTAAGTATACATTTCAGGTAAAGGAAGATGAGGTCGTGCGATGGCGTGGAGGTTACCCGGCACAAGACTGACATCCCTCTTTTGTTTTATATGTCTTCGAACAATGTTATGTTTTTAATTGTAAAGACTTCCGCTGTTATGATTATGTAATTGGATGAAGAATGTTTTAATATAAATTCAGTATTTTATGACTATGTTTATGAGTAAATCCAACAAGTGAGGTTACCCGGGAAAGGGGCCTTACAGATAGGCTTCTCATTGGCATAAAACATTGATGCTGTTGATAGGCAAATCATCGACAGCTTTGACTTTGCTACTGAAACCTCTGCTGCAACACTGACACATCTATCAGCAGAAGGAATGTTATTAGTGCAGATGATTAAAGACAAAGCTACTACTTCTGAAGTCTCCTGCAAAGATTCCTAAGAAGACTTTTGACCTTATTCTCACTGTTTGTTGCAGTTTGTCTTTTAGGTGTCTACCAATAGTAGTGTAACTTGTAAATATCAAAGATCAACGACTTGTGTTTGATCTGATCCTTAGAATCAAGGGTCTGTCTTGATTCTAAGTTCCTTTATATGTATTGTATCTTCTCATCGTACAAGTGTTCTTCCTAAGCGTTTTCTCTGTAACTTGTAAACATTGAAGATTAATACACTTTGCATTTATCAGTATTATCTTTGTTTCTTGTATACATTGATTAGTTGTGATTGTTTCCGCCAATCTTAACTTAACAGAACCATCTTGTAAACACCGATCCTACACGGATTTTCTCAATTTTGAGAATTAGACTTTTCAATACTTCAACAGTTTCATCTTTAGTTGCTAAGAAATTAGCCCAAGAGTACCTAGAGAAATCATTTGTCACAACCAAACAATAAGAGTTCTTAGAGATGCTTTTAACACTGACAGGACCAAAAAGGTCCATATGAAGTAATTGAAGAGGAACAGAGATGGAATTCACTACTTTGGACTTATGCGACTTTTTTATGTTGTTTGCCTTTAACACATACCATGCATTTTTTAGAGAAATTGAAGTCCTTGGAGGGAAAACCTCTCACAAGGACTTGTTTTACTAAACGATTTATGTTTCTAAAATTTACATGGCCAAGTCGACGATGCCATAACAGTGATTCAGAGTCAGATGCTTTTGACAGTAAACAAGCCATAGAGGCTTTAGTGTCTGGATCATTCATGTCAACGATTAGGTGTTGTTTCTTCTTGGAGTCCTTAGCAAGACTAGATTTTCTGGAACAATAATTCCTGGTTTGAGAAACATGCATTCGGATTTGTTAAACAGCACAGATAGCTGTTTATCACAAACTGGTGATACACTCATAAGATTATAGCAAAGTTCTGGAACGAGATTGACTTTCTCCAAGGTGAGATTTCCATTGCAAACAGTTCCTTGTCCTATTATCTTTCCTCCTTTTTCATCACCCGCAAAGGCGACTTGTCCCCCATCGATAATTCTGAAGTCAGTGAGCAGATATTTTAGCCCGGTCATGTGACGAGAGCACCCACTATCAACATGGCAAGCATTATCAATAGTCCTCCTGGGAAGCCCCTATCACACCCAAGAAAATTTATTGAGAAACCGAAACCTAAGTCCTTTTCAAATTGGGTGGGACATCATTTTTAGGAGTTTTATTGGTTCTGGCATTCCACCAACATGTACCCTTTAAAAAATGATTTACATTTTGATGAATTTTGTTGATTTTGTGATAAAAAGATTTGTTATCTTGTTGATGTCTTTCATACTTTCCCACATTATGCATCTTAAGTCTCTCAAATGTGACCCAATTTTTATAATATGATGGATTACTACATTGCCTAGCAGTATGACCTCCCTTCCTCAACTAAAACAGTTCACATGCTTATAAGATTTTCTTTTATGTGGCGGTTGATAAGATGAACAGGATGATTGTTGCTGAACTGGCACTTTGATTTGCTTTTTGCATTTGCCTTTGAAGAGTTGCTCTTGCTTTTGATCACTAGACATGATTGAGGATCCATGATAAGATTCAATCTTGCCACTTTGTGGAGTATCACCGTCAAATTCGTTGTATGATTCATTTGATGTTTCAATAGATCTATCCGAATCATACACAGTTTTGTCATCATTTCTTGTTGACATATACTCTGAGTCACTTTGACTATCACATTCGCTTGTTGAAGCAGGTGTGAAAATTGGAATTTCTTCTGTCATGAATCTTTCAAACTGATTTCTTGGCACGGAATCAATTGAATCATTAAAACAAGCATCATTCATAGAAGACAAATCATTACAACTATTGTGTTCATAACAGTCATTACTAGAGTTAATTATCCTAGAACATGTTTCACTACTACTATCAACAGAGCCCTGAATTACATAGCTCTGGATTCTGGGAATTTAAATTCAGAAAAGAAAATAAAACAAATTCTCGGTTGCATTCCTTGTGACCTAATCCAGCACCACAATCATCCCTTACATCCTTATCTTGTTCTTTTAAACTTGCAGTATTTACATTAGTAGCAAACACGAATAACTTTGCAAGATTCTTTCCAGGATGTGCAGATGGAATCTGATCATAATGACCGTGTGTGGGAGGGTGAAACAATTTCCTCTCAAAATCATTTGAATCTAAGTATCTGATTCCCTTTTTCACATAACTTGGAGTTTGTTGATAATCCCACATGGTATCTTGTACCTTTTTGCTAACGTTCCACTTAATATGTAATTAACATTTTAGCTTCTTGAAGACATTAGTTTTTCTGTTAAATCAGTTATTAAAAACTCTTTCCTATAAAACAAGCTCTTTTAGGGTTTGGATATCTTGATTAGCTTTGTTTAAACTGATTGTGAGAGTAACCTCGCTCCTTTTGATTTGATCAAGAATGGCAAGAGCGTCATCATTTTCACGAATGATGAGTTGGGTTAAAGTACGATAGTGAACAATCGTGTCAACAGAGTCAGAAGAGCAGAGACGAGATTTTACCTTAGGTGGAATCAGCTCAGCAGCGGTTTTCCTGCAAATGCATCCGTGATTAGAGCCTCCATCACCATTGGGTTGAGTTCCATAATCAGCATTCTTTGGAGAGTTAACTCGATCCGTTGAAATGGAACTAGGATAAGTATCCTTCTTTTCATCAATCATCTTCACTGCTTCCTTGATCTTGATGTTGGCATTCTCAGTCATACTTCCTTCAGTGTCAATAACCTGACTCTCAGTTCCCTGGATAGCAAACTGCCTTAGGAGGGCAGCAGGACCGATAGAGTCAGTGTTAATGATGATCTTTCTCAACATCTCATTCTTCTCTTTTTCAACCAGACTTGCTTCCATCCCGTGAACCACAAACTGAGCAGATGAAGTGCTTGCAACTAGTGCTTTGCACACCTCAACCTAAGCTTCTTCAATTTCATTGCTCCAGTCAAAGTTATTCACCACCAATGCATTATCCGGTTCTTTAGTCTTTTCAGTTTGTTCTTTACCATCGGTAATTGCAACAATGGTAGGAAGAGTTAGAGCATCGGTGACAGGATGAGGACATTCCCTCTTGAAGTGCCCAAGTTGCTTACAGTTGTAGCATCTTAGTTTGGATTTATCAAAACCTGCTGACTTTCCACCAAGATGCTTCTTTCCAGTCCTATCCATAAATATTTTTGCTCTCAGAGTCAACATTGTCATCTACCATTGCAGATCAACTTATTCCATATCATCAGGGTCAACTTGAAATACATCTTTAATTTGGCTTACTCATGCCTTTAATTCTCCTTAAACGAGTGCTTGATAGCTATTCACAAATAAGCCGAATAGAGCCATGTGTTCACTATATGGGTTTGGAGCAGGGTTTTGTTTTGATTGGTGTTTGGCTCATTGCTTGATGTAGTCTGCTGAGAGATAGTAGGAGCGGAGACCAACAACATTGTTTGATGAAGTTGGAGCAATAAAAGCAGTATTGGTTGGTGCCATGGTTTTGGTGTAACCAGATTGATTCATTTGACGCTTTTCAATGTCCATTTCGAAGGACTTTAGGGTATTGACAATATCAGATAAGGTGGAAGCTTCATTCACATACTGTCGTTTGATCAACATACACTGTATACTCCATTCTTGCGGCAGAGAATCTAGCAGTTTCTTGATAAGATCATAATTTCTGATAATAACCCATGTTTGCTTTAGTTTTCTTGAGATTTCCATGAACCTTGAGATATGCTTGGATAAGCCTTCACCTTTAATGCCGTTGAAGGTATCATATTGTTTCTGGAGCATGTCTTTCTTCCCTTCTTTTAAATCAGAGTTTTCCTCATAGAAATCACACAAAGCTTGCCAAAGGGTTTGAGTGGTCTTGTATTCCTCGCAAATATTCAATATGTCGGCTGGAAGAGCCATCTTAATAGCATCGAAAGCTTTATAAGCAGCGGGATCAGTTTGAGCAGCTACACCATAAGACCACATATCAAAATGAGATTCATGACAACTCGATAGTTGGTATAGTGGCAGCTGCTGTTGATAAAGAACATACAACTGATGATGCTGCTGTTGTTAATGAAGACTCTTCTACAATGAGCGAAGATCTCCCTGATCAAAATCAAAGCAATCTTGGGCAAGGAATATAGATGGACATTGTTCCAGCACAAAGAATCAACAAAGAACAACCATTGGAAAAATATAATTAGGCAAGTTCAACAAGGAATTCAAATGAGAAGCAAACCTCATGAGGCCAATATATGTTTGTATTCTTGTTTTCTGTCTCAAGTTGAACCAAAGAAGATAGATGAAGTTTTGCAACACAGCAGTTGGATTAAAGCAATGCAGGAAGAGTTGTTGCAATTCAAGAGACAAGAAGTGTGGAACCTAGTTGATCTTCCACCTTGCCAAACTGCAATTGGCACAAGATGGGTATTCTGGAACAAGCAAGATGAGAGAGGGATTGTAGTCAAGAATAAAGCCAGACTTGTAGCTCAAGGCTACACTCAGGAAGAAGGAATTGACTATGATAAAGTCTTTGCTCCTGTTGCCCGACTAGAGGCTATCAGAATCTTCTTAGCATATGTTGCATCCAAGAGATTTACAGTCTATCAAATGGATGTCAAGAGTGCTTTTCTGTATGGGAAGATTGGTAAGGAAGTCTATGTCAGACAGCCTCCAGGCTTTGTAGATCCTGTACATCCTGACAAAGTGTTCAAATTAAACAAAGCTCTCTATGGCTTACATCAAGCTCCAAGAGCCTGGTATGAAACCTTGTCAGGATATCTACTTAGCAAACAACTTTCGAAAATGTGCCATTGATTAGACCTTGTTTATCAAAGATGAATGGGGAAAAATCCTGCTGGTATAAATCTATGTTGATGACATCATCTTTGGATCAACAAGGAAGAAGTTGTGCAAATACTTTGAGATCCTAATGCACTCAAAGTTTGAAATGAGTTCAGTGGGTGAACTAAATTTCTTTTTGGGTCTCCAAGTCAAACAAGTTCCAAATGTAATCTTCATCAGTCAATCCAAATATGTCAAGAGCATTTTGGAAAGACTCAAACTGGCTGACTACTCTTCTGTAAGAACTCCTATGCAAGTGCACCATCAACTGGCCCAGACAAAGATGGTCAAGACACTGATCAACATCAGTAATATGCAATGATAGGATCACTCATGTATCTAACTACCTCAAGACCACATAACATGTTTGTTGTGTGCCTGTTTGCAAGATTTCAAGCAGCTCCAAAGAATATACATCTTCAAGTTGTTAAGAGAATTTTTAGATACCTAAAGGGAGCCCCAAGACTTGGGCTATGGTACTCTAAGAATGATAAATTCAACTTTTATGCATACACTAACAGTGATTATGGAGACTTGGATAAAAAGTCCACATCAGGAGGATGCCAGTTTTTGGGAGGAAGACTGATTTCATGGCAATGCAAGAAACAAACATATGTATCAACCTCTAAACAAGTCAACAGGCACGGCCGTGCCTTGGCCCGGCACGGTCGTGTCTATGATCTTTAGACACAACAGAGACTAGCCCAGAGGGCATGACAAGGTCTGGACAGGAGGACACGACCGCGCTGCTATTCGGCACGACCGCGTTACATGAGGCACGGCCGCGCTAGATGATTAGCGCGACCGTGTCTTTCCAAATCAGACACAAATTTACAAATTCTTGTATTTTAAACGTTAGAATTGTTAGGGCTTTTGATTAATGGGTTATTACGAGTCTTTTCATATAATTTAATTGTATGTACATCGCGTTTAAGTAGGGGTTCGATTAAATCATTTTTAATAAAGCATGAGTTCTGATTCGGATCGATTTCTATAATGGAAGCCCAAATTGAATAGGGGCTTTCGATACAGATATTGAAATGAATGAATTAAAGGATTCAATTACCCTGAACAGCAGCGAATTGATAAAGAACGGTAGGGAGGAAGTTCCGGCGACGGCAAGACTGGTTTCCGGCGACCTCTGCTGCGGTTCCGAATGCTTCAGCGGCTTCGGATGATTCAGAGATGATTTGGGAAACGTTTGATTGGATTGCTTGAGATAATTCTGATCGAAAAAGCTTGAGAGAGTTTTTTCTTGAATTGAGAGAGTTTTTCTTGAATTGTTGAAATGAAACTGAGGCGTTTTGAGAATTTGAAAAAGTGGTAATACAATTGTTAAGGGAAAACAAACGTATGACTGTTACGGATTCGAACGATCGGGCAGACCCATCGAAACTACTTAGTTTCGATATGTGCAGACCCATCGAAACTACTTAGTTTCAATATGTGCAGTAGTTTCGATATGTGCAGACCCATCGAAACTACTTAGTTTCGATATATGCATACCCATCGAAACTACCATAGTTTCGATATAAGCCCACGATCCGAAGCTAAGATTACACCTAAGTTACCTATCGAAACTACCAAGTTTCGACAGAAGCAACCTATCGAAACTACCAAGTTTCGATAAAGCAAATCCATCGAAACTACTAAGTTCAAGCATAGTAATGTCTAATGTCATCTAGGAGCACTACCTTACGAGTATGACTTTATTATACAGATCGTGAGTGACATTAGTGACGCTCAGTAGCCAGCTTAGTGTATTTCAGAAACTACTCATCAGGTGAGTTTTATGTGCCCCCTTCTATGTTATGTGCAAATGATTTATAAATGTTTTGGGGCTGAAATGTATACACTAAATGAATAACAGTTATGAATGTCAATGTGATCATACGTGGTATACAAATATATATATATATATATATATATATATATATGTATATCTTTACACGAAATAGAATTATGAATAAAGAATGAAACGTATGATTTTTAAAGAATGAACGAAAGTATGACATAACGTGTAAAGAATAAATCTTGCTTTATATCCATGTATATATTGGTTGCCAAGTATAAGAAAACGTTATGGACGCTTCGATGATAACGGCTACTTCGGTAGACGGACGACCACGTGACCATCGTACAACCGGGACAAGTGCGTTCCTTCAACAGCTAGGACGTATGAATGCCACAAGTGCGATCCTTCATCAGCTAGGACGTACTAAAGTTATTAACGGACGGTCTAAGAAAAATTGGCATCTTATAGTAGAACGGTTGTATGAATAATAGTCGCATGGGAAACGGATACCTTCGGGTAGACGGGCGAATTACGGCTTACGACGGTAGGACGGTTGTAAGTCATGACGGACGGACAAAGGTTGTCGGACGGTTGTAAGAATAAAATGACGGACGGCACTTGTTGCCGGACGGTTGTAAGTATAGGTGAGCCATGACGATGGACCGCGGCGATTGTCTTTGTGACCTTCGCAACCACAAGACGGGTTGATCACCCTTAAAAGTATTACCCATGAATGTAAAGAAAAGAAAAGAAAAGGTGAATACATATATATATGTAATCACAAAATAAAGAAGAAAGAGAAGCAAAAGTTATGAAAATAAATGAGACCAATGATGTGAATATATATCTATATGTATTTGCGAAGATTGATAAACGAAAAGCAATTCAAGTCAATGTGTACTTATATAAACGTATATATATAATTATGCATACTTATAAAGAAAAGAATGTTTATACCTAATTGCATTAAACTAGAACTCACCAGCGTTAGTTGACTTTAAGTATACATTTCAGGTAAAGGAAGATGAGGTCGTGCGATGGCGTGGAGGTTACCCGGCACGAGACTGACATCCCTCTTTTGTTTTATATGTCTTCAAACAATGTTATGTTTTTAATTCTAAAGACTTCCGCAGTTATGATTATGTAATTGGATGACGAATTTTTTAATATAAATTCAGTATTTTATGACTATGTTTATGAGTAAATCCAACAAGTGAGGTTACCCGGGAAAGGGGCCTTACAAGTTGGTATCAGAGCAATAGTTTGAGAGATTCAGACATCCCTAAATGTCTGGACTCAAACTGATTATGGGACCAACGCACGGATGTCAGTATGGGTAGCCAACGCCAGCACGGTAAGTAAGTAATAAAGTTAATGCTCTTGCATAAGAATAGCTACCATAACTTAGAACAAATAGATGTTAATGCCATGACTGATTTGAAGAGTTTTGAACCCGAAAAGCAATGTAAATTAGTAATCACAAACCGGTCACTGTAATTAAGAATTTGCCTTGCTCGTACTGTTCGAAACTACGATCTGAAGAAATGACATTGATGTATTCCCTTTTTAACTATCAGAAAATTAAGAGCTATGGCTGGTGGAGGAAGAATAGGACCTCGTGGCGGTCGCACTGGCCGACGAGGTAGACCTCCGTTGAACCAAAGAATTGAAGAAGAAGAGAGTGTGCACGCAGAGCACACCGAAAGTGTGCACGAAACAGAAGTGACCCCAATTAGGGACGACAGTCCAGGGCCTATACAATTGGAACCTGAAGTCAGGGATGCTATTGCCCGTGAAGTTGTGCTCACTTTGAAGAAGGTATTGCCTGATCTACTATCCGAGGCAATAAAGAAAAGTAAAGAGGAGGATGAAAGAGACACTGAAGAGAAAGTATATGATAGTGATGGGGATGAAATAAAGATAGGATCGAGCAACCGTGGGTGTACTTACAAAGGCTTTAAGGACGGAGACCCACCCAAGTTCGATGGGAGCAAGGATTCAGTGGCAACGCTTGAATGGATTGAGAGGATGAATGCTGTAATCAACATCAGCGAGTGTCGACCAGACCAGGCTATTAAATACGTTGCTCATTCTTTCACCAACGAAGCACTAAGTCGGTGGAGGAATATTCAGAGAACTAAGTCACCAAATGCTATAAACAGAATGACATGGGACGACTTGAAGAAGCTGATCATCCAAAAGTTCTGTCCACAGAACGAAATTGATCGAGTGGAAAATGAATTCCTAAACCTTAAGGCTGGAAACAAGACGCACCGCCAGTATACTTCGAGATTCAATGAGCTAGCTCAACTAGTACCCCACCTGGTAGAAACTGAAGACCGTTTGATCAAGTACTATGTTAAGGGGTTGCCACAACGGGTCCGTGTTCATGTAAAAGCTAACCTACCCTCGACCTTCGAGTCGGTAGTGAATCTGAGCGGAATCGTCTACGACGACTACGCCAACGAGGACCCGGCACCTGAGACACAAAAGAGAAAGTGGGAGAACCCGTCTAGAGGTACCGGAAAAGGGAACGTAACTACTGAAAATAAGAAACCAAGGTCGGATAAATATGAAACCTGCAAAAAATGTGGAAGGCAACATTTTGGCGAGTGCCGGGTCGGCTCCACCACATGTTACAGGTGTGGGAAGGCAGGGCACTATTCTCGTGACTGCTTAAGAGACACTAAATGCCAAGTATGTGGACTGTTTGGTCACCTGACTAGGGATTGTAGAAAAAACCAGACAATCTGGTTCGGGAAAAGAAAAGGAACAGGAACAACCAAAGACTAGGACTCGAGCTTACGCCCTGACTGAGGAGGAAGCAAGGGGAAATCCTGATGTTGTGTCAGGTACGTTGCTAGTCAATGATGAACATGCGGCTATATTATTTGACTCGGGTGCTAGTAAAAGCTTTATATCAAATGCATTTAGTCGTAAACTGAATTGCGCTATCAACACAGTAGTAAAGGCCTTTAGTGTACAAACTGCCGTTGGTAAAAATTCGGCAGTATTCCAAGTAACAGAGGATTGCATAATAGAAATAGAGGATCATAAGTTTCCTTCTAGATTATTCCTTCTCACCTTAGGAGGATTCGATATAGTATTGGGTATGGATTAGTTAGCTGCCAACGAAGCTCAAATCATATGTAAACGTAAGAGGATACACCTCAAAGCTCCTAGCGGATGTCCAATTACGGTTCATGGGGATTGGAATTGCACAATGCCGAACATCATCTCGATGATCAAGGCCGAAAGTTACATGAGGCGCGGTTGCGAAGCTTATCTAGCATATGTTATTGACGATAAAATGAAAACGAAAGAACTCGAGAACGTACCCGTGGTGTGCAATTTTCCGAAAGTATTCCCTGAGGATCTACCTGGGTTGCCACCCGATCGGGAAATAGAATTTCAGATTGACTTACTGCCAGGAGCTGAGCCCGTTGCCAAAGCCCCCTACCGATTGGCTCCGTCAGAAATGAAAGAATTGATGTCTCAACTACAAGAATTAACAGAAAAAGGATTTATTAGACCGAGCATTTCACCATGGGGCGCTCCGGTACTATTCGTAAAGAAGAAAGACGGCAGCATGCGCATGTGCATTGACTACCGTGAACTGAACAAGAGGACAGTAAAGAACAAATACCCACTGCCTAGAATAGATGACCTTTTTGATCAACTGCAAGGTGCGAGTTGGTTCTCAAAGATCGATCTTAGGTCGGGTTACCATCAGTTGAAAGTAAGAGAAGAAGACGTACCAAAGACCTTAAGGCTAGAAACAAGACGCACCGCCAGTATACTTCGAGATTCAATGAGCTAGCTCAACTAGTACCCCACCTGGTAGAAACTGAAGACCGTTTGATCAAGTACTATGTTAAGGGGTTGCCACAACGGGTCCGTGTTCATGTAAAAGCTAACCTACCCTCGACCTTCGAGTCGGTAGTGAATCTGAGCGGAATCGTCTACGACGACTACGCCAACGAGGACCCGGCACCTGAGACACAAAAGAGAAAGTGGGAGAACCCGTCTAGAGGTACCGGAAGAGGGAACGTAACTACTGAAAATAAGAAACCAAGGTCGGATAAATATGAAACCTGAAAGAAATGTGGAAGGCAACATTTTGGCGAGTGCCGGGTCGGCTCCACCACATGTTACAGGTGTGGGAAGGCGGGGCACTATTCTCGTGACTGCTTAAGAGACACTAAATGCCAAGTATGTGGACTGTTTGGTCACCTGACTAGGGATTGCAGAAAAAACCAGACAATCTGGTTCGGGAAAAGAAAAGGAACAGGAACAACCAAAGACTAGGACTCGAGCTTACGCCCTGACTGAGGAGGAAGCAAGGGGAAATCCTGATGTTGTGTCAGGTACGTTGCTAGTCAATGATGAACATGCGGCTATATTATTTGACTCGGGTGCTAGTAAAAGCTTTATATCAAATGCATTTAGTCGTAAACTGAATTGCGCTATCAACACAGTAGTAAAGGCCTTTAGTGTACAAACTGTCGTTGGTAAAAATTCGGTAGTATTCCAAGTAACAGAGGATTGCATAATAGAAATAGAGGGTCATAAGTTTCCTTCTAGATTATTCCTTCTCACCTTAGGAGGATTCGATATAGTATTGGGTATGGATTAGTTAGCTGCCAACGAAGCTCAAATCATATGTAAACGTAAGAGGATACACCTCAAAGCTCCTAGCGGATGTCCAATTACGGTTCATGGGGATTGGAATTGCACAATGCCGAACATCATCTCGATGATCAAGGCCGAAAGTTACATGAGGCGCGGTTGCGAAGCTTATCTAGCATATGTTATTGACGATAAAATGAAAACGAAAGAACTCGAGAACGTACCCGTGGTGTGCAATTTTCCGAAAGTATTCCCTGAGGATCTACCTGGGTTGCCACCCGATCGGGAAATAGAATTTCAGATTGACTTACTGCCAGGAGCTGAGCCCGTTGCCAAAGCCCCCTACCGATTGGCTCCGTCAGAAATGAAAGAATTGATGTCTCAACTACAAGAATTAACAGAAAAAGGATTTATTAGACCGAGCATTTCACCATGGGGCGCTCCGGTACTATTCGTAAAGAAGAAAGACGGCAGCATGCGCATGTGCATTGACTACCGTGAACTGAACAAGAGGACAGTAAAGAACAAATACCCACTGCCTAGAATAGATGACCTTTTTGATCAACTGCAAGGTGCGAGTTAGTTCTCAAAGATCGATCTTAGGTCGGGTTACCATCAGTTGAAAGTAAGAGAAGAAGACGTACCAAAGACCGCGTTTCGTACGCGTTATGGGCATTATGAGTTTCTCGTGATGTCCTTCGGATTAACTAACGCACCAGCAGCGTTCATAGATTTAATGAATAGAGTGTGTCGACCAATGTTAGATCGATCAGTGATAGTTTTTATAGATAACATACTGGTATATTCGAAAAACGAGGGTGATCACCACTGTCACCTAAGAGAGGTTCTAGAGGTGTTAAAGCAGGAGAAGTTGTACGCGAAATTATCCAAATGCGCGTTCTGGCTTAGGGAAGTTCAATTCCTAGGTCATGTGATAAACCCAAACGGCATCAGGGTGGATCCTGCAAAGATCGAGACAGTAAAGGAATGGAACATCCCAAAGACACCAACAGAGATACGAAGTTTTCTAGGATTGGCAGGCTACCATCGAAGGTTCATTCAAGACTTCTCAAGAATAGCCTCGCCACTGACAAAACTGACACGGAAGGAAGTAAAGTATGAATGGGGTCAGACCCAAATCAACGCATTTGAAGAACTTAAGACACGATTAACCCATGCTCCAGTCTTGACTCTACCTGAGGGAAATGAAGACTTGGTAGTCTACTCTGACGCTTCGGGGCAGGGTTTGGGTTGCGTACTTATACAACGAGGAAAGGTAATTGCTTATGCCTCACGACAACTAAAGATTCACGAGGTTAACTACCCAACGCACGATCTAGAGTTAGCAGTAGTGGTTTTCGCATTGAAAATATGGAGGCACTATTTGTATGGAGTTAAATGCACCATCTACTCCGATCACAAAAGCTTGAAATATTTTTTCGAACAAAAGGAACTAAACATGAGGCAAAGAAGGTGGTTAGAGCTACTGAAAGACTATGACTGTGAAATATTGTACCATCCAGGCAAGGCAAACGTAGTGGCTGACGCTTTAAGTTGAAAGGAAGAATCGACACCTATCCGGATCAAAGCGTGTCAGCTGATTATAACACCAGATTTGATGGGTGAAATAGCAAAAGCACAAGATGAAGCACTGTTAGAAAGAAATGTGAAACGGGAAAGAATAGTAGGACAACAAGGGAACTTAGGTGCAAATTCATACGGAGTACGAACAAGGTTCGGCCGGATGTGGATACCTAAGATTGGCGAGCTTAGAGCCAAAATACTCGATGAGGCCCATAAGTCTCGTTATTCTATCCACCCCGGGACGAACAAAATGTATCAAGACTTGAAGAAAGAGTACTGGTGGCCCGACATGAAGAATGATGTGACCGAGTACGTGAGCAAGTGCCTAACGTGTTCACTAATTAAGGCTGAGCATCAGAAACCATGCGGTAAAATGCAACCTTTACCAATACCGGAATGGAAGTGGGAGGAGATCACAATGGACTTCACTACCAAGCTACCGCGAACAGCTAAAGGCAATGATACCATTTGGGTGATCGTCGACCGCTTGACAAAGAGTGCTCACTTCTTGCCAATACGTGAGACCTCTTCGTCAGAAAGACTAGCAGAAATTTTTATCAAGGAAATTATGAGCAGACATGGTATGCCGATGTCGATTGTGTCCGACAGGGATACTAGATTCACCTCAAGGTTTTGGAAGAAATTCAATGAAGCGATGGGCACTAGACTGAACATCAGCACCGCTTATCACCCTCAGACCGATGGTCAATCTGAAAGAACCATTCAGACCTTGGATGACATGCTCCGGGCCTGTATCATTGACTTTGGTGGGAGCTGGGACAGCCATCTACCATTGGCAGAATTTTCATATAACAACAGCTATCACTCAACTATTGGCATGCCGCCGTTTGAGATGTTGTATGGGAGGAGATGCAGAACCCCGGTTTGTTGGGGGGAAATTGGGCAGAAGGATTTTGCAAGTCTCGAAGTGGTCAAAGCTACTTCCGAGAAATTTGATCAAATCAAGGCTCGAATGAAAGCCGCAAAAGACAGACAGAAATCATACGCGGATAAGAGAAGAAGGGATTTAGAGTTTCAAGTGGGGGACATGGTACTGTTGAAAGTATCACCATGGAAAGGAACCATCCGATTCAGAAAGCGTGGCAAACTAAGTCCAAGATTTGTCGAACCTTTCAAGATTTTAGCAAGAGTGGATCAAGTTGCTTACAGACTCGACTTACCCGTTAAGCTTAGTGGACTACACCCTACGTTTCACGTGTCGCACTTACGCAAGTGCCTAGCTGACGACACAGCTCACATACCTTACGACGAGATCGAAGTGGATAACAGTCTAAATTATGTAGAGGAACCGATAGCCATTCTTGACCGAGCTGAGAAACGACTACGCAATAAGTCGATACCGTTAGTCAAGATACAATGGAAGCACAGAAAAGGGTCAGAAGCTACGTGGGAAAAAGAAGACGAGATGAGGGGACTATACCCTCAATTGTTTAACGTATGAACAGTTTCGAGGACGAAACCTCTTTAAGGAGGGTAGACTTGTAACATCCCAAAAATAATAAAACGAATAAATATAGCGAGACCGGTGATTTAGTCGGAATATTTAAACAAAAGGGAGCGGGCTTGGGCTCGGCTTCAATGGGCCGAGGGAAGCCCAGGTATATATATAAGGCAAGGCAGCCCTCTTCCCTGCTCATTCCACACTCACACAGCTTCTAGAGAGAGAAAGGAGAGCTCAGGTCTAGAGAGAGAAAGTCGACGGATCGTCACGAGATTGGAGGAGCACGTTACAGCTGAGCCCGTGAGCAAAACCTCCGAATCAGAATTAAAATCCAGGTAACGATTCGATCACATTATGAGTTTTTGTTCGTTTTGGGAAGTTTCGGGTTTTGGCTAAAAAGATAACGATTTTGCGGATGAAACTTGAAAGTGAGCTTAGGTATAGCATCTAGAATGAAAAACGAACGTTGTGATCAAGAAAAAATTTAGATATTGACTCGATCAGACTTGCATGCAAAAACTTCAGATTTTTGGGGAAGACGATGTGCAGACCCATTGAAACTACTTAGTTTCGATATGTGCAGACCCATCGAAACTACTTAGTTTCGATATGTGCAGACCCATCGAAACTACTTAGTTTCGATATATGCATACCCATCGAAACTACCATAGTTTCGATATAAGCCCACGATCCGAAGCTAAGATTACACCTAAGTTACCTATCGAAACTACCAAGTTTCGACAGAAGCAACCTATCGAAACTACCAAGTTTTGACAGAAGCAACCTATCGAAACTACCAAGTTTCGACAGAAGCAACCTATCGAAACTACCAAGTTTCGACAGAAGCAACCTATCGAAACTACCAAGTTTCGATAAAGCAAATCCATCGAAACTACTAAGTTCAAGCATAGTAATGTCTAATGTCATCTAGGAGCACTACCTTACGAGTATGACTTTATTATACAGATCGTGAGTGACATTAGTGACGCTCAGTAGCCAGCTTAGTGTATTTCAGAAACTACTCATCAGATGAGTTCTATGTGCCCCCTTCTATGTTATGTGCAAATGATTTATAAATGTTTTGAGGCTGAAATGTATACACTAAATGAATAACAGTTATGAATGTCAATGTGATCATACGTGGTATACAAATATATATATATATATGTATATCTTTACATGAAATAGAATTATGAATAAAGAATGAAACGTATGATTTTTAAAGAATGAACGAAAGTATGACATAACGTGTAAAGAAGAAATCTTGCTTTATATCCATGTATATATTGGTTGCCAAGTATAAGAAAACGTTATGGACGCTTCGATGATAACGGCTACTTCGGTAGACGGACGACCACGTGACTATCGTACAACCGGGACAAGTGCGTTCCTTCATCAGCTAGGACGTACGAATGCCACAAGTGTGATCCTTCATCAGCAAGGACGTACTAAATTATTAACGGACGGTCTAAGAAAAATTGGCATCTTATAGTAGAACGGTTGTATGAATAATAGTCGCATGGGAAACGGATACCTTCGGGTAGACGGGCGAATTACGGCCTACGACGGTAGGACGGTTGTAAGTCATGACGGACGGACAAAGGTTGCCGGACGGTTGTAAGAATAAAATGACGGACGGCACTTGTTGCCGGACAGTTGTAAGTATAGGTGGGCCATGACGATGAACCGCGGCCATTGTCTTTGTGACCTTCGCAACCAAAAGACGGGTTGATCACCCTTAAGAGTATTACCCATGAATGTAAAGAAAAGAAAAGAAAAGGTGAATGCATATATATATGTATTCACAAAATAAAGAAGAAAGAGAAGCAAAAGTTATGAAAATAAATGAGACCAATGATGTGAATATATATATATATATATATATATATATATATTTATTTGCGAAGAATGATAAACGAAAAGCAATTCAAGTCAATGTGTACTTATATAAACGTATATATATAATTATGCATACTTATAAAGAAAAGAATGTTTATACCTAATTGCATTAAACTAGAACTCACAGTATACATTTCAGGTAAAGGAAGCTGAGGTCGTGCGATGGCGTGGAGGTTACCCGGCACGAGACTGACATCCCTCTTTTGTTTTATATGTCTTCGAACAATGTTATGTTTTTAATTGTAAAGACTTCCGCTGTTATGATTATGTAATTGGATGACGAATGTTTTAATATAAATTCAGTATTTTATGACTATGTTTATGAGTAAATCCAACAAGTGTGGTTACCCGGGAAAGGGGCCTTACAGATAGGCTTCTCATTGGCATCAAACATTGATGCTGTTGATAGGCAAATCATCGGCAGCTTTGACTTTGCTACTGACACCTCTGCTGCAACACTGACACATCTATCAGCAGAAGGAATGTTATTAGTGCAGAGGATTAAAGACAAAGCTACTACTTCTGAAGTCTCCTGCAAAGATTCCTAAGAAGACTTTTGACCTTATTCTCACTGTTTGTTGCAGTTTGTCTTTTAGGTGTCTACCAATAGTAGTGTAACTTGTAACTATCAAAGATCAACGGCTTGTGTTTGATCTGATCCTTAGAATCAAGGGTCTGTCTTGATTCTAAGTTCCTTTATATGTATTGTATCTTCTCATTGTACAAGTGTTCTTCCTAAGGGTTTTCTCTGTAACTTGTAAACATTGAAGATTAATACACTTTGCATTTATCAGTATTATCTTTGTTTCTTGTATACATTGATTAGTTATGATTGTTTCCGCCAATCTTAACTTAACATAACCATCTTGTAAACACCGATCCTACACGGATTTTCTCAATTTTGAGAATTAGACTTTTCAATACTTCAACAGTTTCATCTTTAGTTGCTAAGAAATTAGCCCAAGAGTACCTAGAGAAATCATTTGTCACAACCAAACAATAAGAGTTCTTAGAGATGCTTTTAACAATGACAGGACCAAAAAGGTCCATATGAAGTAATTGAAGAGGAACAGAGATGGAATTCACTACTTTGGACTTATGCGACTTTTTTATGTTGTTTGCCTTTAACACATACCATGCATTTTTTAGAGAAATTGAAGTCCTTAGAGGGCAAACCTCTCACAAGGACTTGTTTTACTAAACGATTTATGTTTCTAAAATTTACATGGCCAAGTCGACGATGCCATAACAGTGATTCAGAGTCAGATGCTTTTAACAGTAAACAAGCCATAGAGGCTTTAGTGTCTGGATCATTCATGTCAACGATTAGGTGTTGTTTCTTCTTGGAGTCCTTAGCAAGACTAGATTTTCTGGAACAATAATTCCTGGTTTGAGAAACATGCATTCGGATTTGTTAAACAGCACAGATAGCTGTTTATCACAAACTGGTGATACACTCATAAGATTATAGCAAAGTTCTGGAACGAGATTGACTTTCTCCAAGGTGAGATTTCCATTGCAAACAGTTCCTTGTCCTATTATCTTTCCTCCTTTTTCATCACCCGCAAAGGCGACTTGTCCCCCATCGATAATTCTGAAGTCAGTGAGCAGATATTTTAGCCCGGTCATGTGACGAGAGCACCCACTATCAACATGGCAAGCATTATCAATAGTCCTCCTGGGAAGCCCCTATCACACACAAGAAAATTTATTGAGAAACCGAAACCTAAGTCCTTTTCAAATTGGGTGGGACATCATTTTTAGGAGTTTTATTGGTTCTGGCATTCCACCAACATGTACCCTTTAAAAAATGATTTACATTTTGATGAATTTTGTTGATTTTGTGATAAAAAGATTTGTTATCTTGTTGATGTCTTTCATACTTTCCCACATTATGCATCTTAGGTCTCTCAAATGTGACCCAATTTTTATAATATGATGGATTACTACATTGCCTAGCAGTATGACCTCCCTTCCTCAACTAAAACAGTTCACATGCTTATAAGATTTTCTTTTATGTGGCGGTTGATAAGATGAACAGGATGATTGTTGCTGAACTGGCACTTTGATTTGCTTTTTGCATTTGCCTTTGAAGAGTTGCTCTTGCTTTTGATCACTAGACATGATTGAGGATCCATGATAAGATTCAATCTTGCCACTTTGTGGAGTATCACCGTCAAATTCGTTGTATGATTCATTTGATGTTTCAATAGATCTATCCGAATCATACACAGTTTTGTCATCATTTCTTGTTGACATATACTCTGAGTCACTTTGACTATCACATTCGCTTGTTGAAGCAGGTGTGAAATATGGAATTTCTTCTGTCATGAATCTTTCAAACTGATTTCTTGGCACGGTATCAATTGAATCATTAAAACAAGCATCATTCATAGAAGACAAATCATTACAACTATTGTGTTCATAACAGTCATTACTAGAGTTAATTATCCTAGAACATGTTTCACTACTACTATCAACAAAGCCCTGAATTACATAGTTCTGGATTCTGGGAATTTAAATTCAGAAAAGAAAATAAAAAAAATTCTCGGTTGCATTCCTTGTGACCTAATCCAGCACCACAATCATCCCTTACATCCTTATCTTGTTCTTTTAAACATGCAGTATTTACATTATTAGCAAACACGAATAACTTTGCAAGATTATTTCCAGGATGTGCATATGGAATCTGATCATAATGACCGTGTGTGGGAGGGTGAAACAATTTCCTCTCAAAATCATTTGAATCTAAGTATCTGATTCCCTTTTTCACATAACTTGGAGTTTGTTGACAATCCCACATGGTATATTGTACCTTTTTGCTAACGTTCCACTTAATATGTAATTTAACATTTTAGCTTCTTGAAGACATTAGTTTTTCTGTTAAATCAGTTATTAAAAACCCTTTCCTATAAAACAAGCTCTTTTAGGGTTTGGATATCTTGATTAGCTTTGTTTAAACTGATTGTGAGAGTAACCTCGCTCCTTTTGATTTGATCAAGAATGGCAAGAGAGTCATCATTTTCACGAATGATGAGTTGGGTTAAAGTACGATAGTGAACAATCGTGTCAACAGAGTCAGAAGAGCAGAGACGAGATTTTACCTTAAGTGGAATCAGCTCAGCAGCGGTTTTCCTGCAAATGCATCCGTGATTAGAGCCTCCATCACCATTGGGTTGAGTTCCATAATCAGCATTCTTTGGAGAGTTAACTCGATCCGTTGAAATGGAACTAGGATAAGTATCCTTCTTTTCATCAATCATCTTCACTGCTTCCTTGATCTTGATGTTGGCATTCTCAGTCATACTTCCTTCAGTGTCAATAACCTGACTCTCAGTTCCCTGGATAGCAAACTGCCTTAGGAGGGCAGCAGGACCGATAAAGTCAGTGTTAATGATGATCTTTCTCAACATCTCATTCTTCTCTTTTTCAACCAGACTTGCTTCCATCCCGTGAACCACAAACTGAGCAGATGAAGTGCTTGCAACTAGTGCTTTGCACACCTCAACCTAAGCTTCTTCAATTTCATTGCTCCAGTCAAAGTTATTCACCACCAATGCATTATCCGGTTCTTTAGTCTTTTCAGTTTGTTCTTTACCATCGGTAATTGCAACAATGGTAGGAAGAGTTAGAGCATCGGTGACAGGATGAGGACATTCCCTCTTGAAGTGCCCAAGTTGCTTACAGTTGTAGCATCTTAGTTTGGATTTATCAAAACCTGCTGACTTTCCACCAAGATGCTTCTTTCCAGTCCTATCCATAAATATTTTTGCTCTCAGAGTCAACATTGTCATCTACCATTGCAGATCAACTTATTCCATATCATCAGGGTCAACTTGAAATACATCGTTAATTTGGCTTACTCATGCCTTTAATTCTCCTTAAACGAGTGCTTGATAGCTATTCACAAATAAGCCGAATAGAGCCATGTGTTCACTTTATGGGTTTGGAGCAGGGTTTTGTTTTGATTGGTGTTTGGCTCATTGCTTGATGTAGTCTGCTGAGAGATAGTAGGAGCGGAGACCAACAACATTGTTTGATGAAGTTGGAGCAATAAAAGCAGTATTGGTTGGTGCCATGGTTTTGGTGTAACCAGATTGATTCATTTGACGCTTTTCAATGTCCATTTTGAAGGACTTTAGGGTATTGACAATATCAGATAAGGTGGAAGCTTCATTCACATACTGTCGTTTGATCAACATACACTGTATACTCCATTCTTGCGGCAGAGAATCTAGCAGTTTCTTGATAAGATCATAATTTCTGATAATAACCCATGTTTGCTTTAGTTTTCTTGAGATTTCCATGAACCTTGAGATATGCTTGGATAAGCCTTCACCTTTAATGCTGTTGAAGGTATCATATTGTTTCTGGAGCATGTCTTTCTTCCCTTCTTTTAAATCAGAGTTTTCCTCATAGAAATCACACAAAGCTTGCCAAAGGGTTTGAGTGGTCTTGTATTCCTCGAACATATTCAATATGTCGGCTGGAAGAGCCATCTTAATAGCATCGAAAGCTTTATAAGCCGCGAGATCAGTTTGAGCAGCTACACCATAAGCTCCGGTGGTCATTGGACAATGAGGACCGTTTATAATCGAGATCCACTAACCAAAGTCAGTCACGTAAAATTAAGCCTTCATGCGGTTCTTCCAATTAGGGAAATCAATGGTGGATAAGAGCTTGGGAGGTCTAGACATAGAGTCGGTCTCCAAATCAGCTTGGGTAAAAGAAGTAACAGACATCTTGAAATAAGGAAATCACAAAAGAAGACAAAAAATGAAAGATAGAGAATCAGCTCAAAGAGTCGGCTGCAAGAATGAGGACAGTCGGCACCACCACAAGGTGATCAGAAAAACTCACGTGAAGTATCGACTCAGAAAAGTCGCTACCTCACAATGGTGAGTCGTACACTTGCGTTTACTGGGAGAGTCGCTAGGAAATGAAGAATCGGCTCAGACAATCGACCAAAGTAAGCGACAGTCGGCTCAAACAAAAGAGTCGACACTAGACAATCGGATCATGAACATCAACATACTCTTTTCACAAAACAACAAAAAAATCAATTACTGAATGCTCATATCGAAACCAAAATGACAATCAGATCAGTCAAACTTTTCACAAACAAATTTCAGATTGAATTTCAATATCAATTTCTGATCTTGATACAGATAAATCAACGAAATTCAGTTTTTAACAAAAACCCTAGAAAACGTTTCACAAATCACTAGAATCAAGAGCACATAAAGGATCTGATACCAAATTGTAGGTCCTGGCGATAGGGTCCCTGTGCTAGAATGATTCTAAACAAGAAACAATCAACAATTTAGCTATAGAGAAGCTAATTTGTTGATAATCAATATAAACATAAGATGAAGAGCAACGCGAATAAGAACATAAAAGACACGATTCTATTAGATCAACAATGAAACGATTACAAATAAGATCCTGGATACAAAGAACACCACTATAACCTCCTGCTGGCTCTCTATTTCACTATAATAACGACGTATTGCAAGAGCTACAAAATTAGGTTTTTGGGTTGCTATTTATAGAGGTATAGCAAGAGTCGCCATGCAAATTACCGGCAATCGGCAGTCGGCCGACAACCGACATAGTGACTCACCAAGAGTCGCTAGCGACTCTTGACCCAAAAACCTAAATACAAAAGTTAGAAACGAGCCCCTATAGTTTATCAGGAATACATTGATTTCTTAGGTTCCAACTTATATATATTGTGTACAATAGGCTAAGGACAAGATGGCTGGTTTTTACAATCAGCTAGTGAAGGAGGTGGAAGTGAGCAAGCAGAAGATTGTTGATTTGTAGAAGAGTGAAGCTGCCAAGAATAAGAAGCTTACTGACATGGCTGCTGATTTCAACAAGGTGAAAGCCGAACTCCAGGATGCTCGTTCTCAGCATGTTCAAGATCTTGACGCATCTCATGAGCAAGCAAAAAATCTCAAATGTAATCTCCATTTTTCAAGCTAGGGGTCAAAATGGCTGAGGAAGCTTCTAGCAAAAACTTCGATCGAACCAGATGGGACGTGCAGGGATGGAAGAAATTGATCGTTGAGCTAAGTGGAGAGCCGCTGCCGGAGGAGGATGATGGTAAGAAGGCGGTTGATGGTGAGATGGAAGGTTTCGTGAAGGCTGCGTCAGAGGTGATTGGAGCTGGTGATGCTGGGAAGCAAGCTAACCAGGGCGATGAGGGTAATGATGCCAAGACCCGAGCCCTAGAATTTGTGGTTCTTGAACCTTTAATCATGTTCACTTGTTGAACAATTTTACTTTCCTTGTTTTTGATGATCCCTGCATGGGATAGATAATTTGACAATTTTTGAATCCGGGTGGGTGGGTCCAGGTTTTGGATGAAGCTCGGATCACTTTCTTTTCTTGCACTTTGAATGTTAGTAGATAGTTTATGACGATTAGCCATGATTGATATGTGTTTGGTATGTTTGTAGAAAATTAGGATTTGTTAGATAATTAAACCTTAGCAAAAATAAGTTTAGGTAAACCTTCAGGATACCGGATCCTTAACAATTGTTCCTAAATAACATCTTAGGTTATTATTAAACTTTGACTTAGAAAAATAGAATGTTGGTTTAAATAGTAAGTGATAATACTAATTGCAAGCATATCATGACTTAGTCAATTTCAAATCTTCTATTAATTGAAAATTAATAAGTAACACGTACCTTTATTGAGATCTAAGCCAAGTAGACACACATACCGGATTGTGACATGAAGTTCGTAGTATAACAACTGTTATTTGTCCCCTGTGTATAACCATAGAACATGTCGTAGACTTAGTAATTGGACTTCAGGATCTTTATAAGCCTGTGACAAATTAAGTTCGTGGGCCAAGCCAGAAAAACGTGGGCCAAACCAGAATAACGTGGGCCAAGCTAGATAATCGTGGGCCAAGCCAGTCTTGAGTTAGCATGAATATGCTAAAAACCTTAGGAGTAACACGTATGTTACTATCGTAGGATCCAAGATATAGCCAACAGTGATGAAATTTTCAGCCACTGTTACATGGACTGGTCGCACCACCTTGAACTATACTTGGATATGGTGCGCTGCAGGCGGAGTGTTTAAACTCAATTATTAGAAAGGTGAAAACCTTTAAACCTTAGAAGGTGTTTTGATACCTTAACTTATGAGAGATGGCCAATCTCTATCTTCTGTCAGGATCCTTGAGGATCCTTCCTGTAAAACATTAAACCTTGGTGAAAGTGGGTGTTAGCCTGGCTAACACTCCTCCAATGCTAAAGTCAGTACATTGATACAGAGTGATAATAATAAAAATAATTATGGAAAGAAGACATACCATTGTTAGTTAGAATATGAGTTCTAACTTACATAAAGTAGGACTTTAGGTGGATGGCATTCCAAGATCTTGGTAGGATATCTCCTTCCATAGTAGCTAACCAATAGGCACCCTTGCCTACTTCTGAGTCGATCAAGTAAGGACCTTCCATTTTGGTGTAAGTTTTCCATCACTAGGTTTGATGGTATTTTGGAATGCCTTCCTCAATACCAAGTCACCTACTTGGAGTCTTCTGATCCTTATGTTTCTATTATATGAGTTCGCTATTCTTTGCTGGTGAGCCGTAATACGAACCTTGGCAAGATCCCCGAGCTCATCTACAGTGTCAAGATCATGATCGAGAGCTTTGTTGTTGTTTTCTAGAGTCTGAAGATTAGTTCTGGCAGTAGGGATAACCATCTCTGTGGGGTTCTTGGCTTCTGTTCCAAATACCAAAGAGAATGGCGTTTGTCCTGTTTCATTCTTTGCGGTTGTCTTATCTGCCCAAAGTGCAAAAGGCAGCTCTTCAGCCATCTTCCTTTCTTTGCTCCCAATCTCTTCTTAAGTTTATTTATGATAATCTTGTTACTGGATTCTGCTTGTCCGTTGGCTTGAGGATGTACAGGGGTAGAAGTTATCATTTTAATCCCCCCAACTGGCATAAAAGTTGGTTGTTCTCTTGCGGATGAATTGAGATCCGTTGTCACATACTATCTCTGCGGGGATCCCAAATCTTGTCAGGATGTTGCGTTTGATGTAGGAGATTACCTCTTTTTCTATCACTTGGACAAATGTTGCTGCTTCAATCCATTTAGAAAAGTAATCTGTCATTGCTAACATAAAAAAATTTCCTCCTGGTGCCTTGGGAAGTTTGCCAACTATATCCACTCCCCATTTCATGAATGGCTACGGGGAGATGGTTGGTGAAGTATGTTGCTATGTCATTGGAAAGCATCACATTTTTTGGAATAAGTCATGGCGTCCTTCCTCATGGTAGGTCAGTAGTATCCTATCCTTAGGATCTTCGATAATAGTGCTCTGCTCCGAATGTGATTTCCACAGTCGCCTTCATGTATGTCTTTGAGAACTTCAAGTGCTTCAGGATCCTCCAAGCATCTTCAGTATGTACCTGCAATAGACTTTATATACAAGACATCTTGTAATATTATAAAACGAGATACCCTCATGCGAAAAGCCTTGTGGTTCTTTTCATCACTCGGGACCTCACCATCGTGCAAATATTTTTTTAATAGGTGAAATCCAGGATCCTTGAGTAGGTTCAAGATCCGGAATACTTGTTTCTTCTTCTGCGCTGGATACTTCGTTCATCTTTTCAATTGTTGGACTCAGGATATGTATGATTGGTATTGTAATTCCATCTGGTATCTTAAGAGTCGAAGCAAGGTTTGCTAAGGCATCGACTTCAGCATTGTCTTATCTAGGTACCTGTGTGATGTCAAATATTTCGAATTTGACAGATAACTGCTTAACTATCGTGAGATACTTGACAAACCTTTCTCCCTTTACTGCATGTGAGCCATTAAAATGGTTAGCAATTAAGGATGAGTCCACGTATACTTGAAGATACCTGATTTTCATATCCCAAGCTAGTTGCAATCCTGCTATCAGCGCCTCATATTTCGCTTCGTTATTAGTTGCCGGTAATTCACAGCTTATGGATTGGGGTATTATGTCCCCTTGTGGCGATTTCAGAATGATGCCTAGACCTGTTCCTCTGATATTTGATGCGTCGTCAAATAATACAGTCCACTTATCCTTGATTGTTGAACTTCAAGGTTTGCTTCATGTTGAATATCACTACTGAAATCAGCCACAAAGTTTGTAAGTGCCTGTGACTTTATCGTTGTTCTTGGTTCATATATGAGGCCATAGGCGCTGAGCTTGACTGACCACTTAGCCATCCTTCCAGACATTTTTGGCTTTCTTAAGACACACTTAATATGGTAGTTAGTCTTAACATGAATAGCATGTGTGTGACACCCAGCATTTCAGGTCAATATCCTTATTCATAGTTGTACGTTCATATTTCATAATTCCTGAATCATTATTTTTGACGAGGTATTGTCAGGAGTCTAGCAAAGGAACTCATATCACATTTTAGTAATTATAAGAATTAGTAGGTCATAAACATTTATGACCCGCACAATACGAACGTTGGTGACTAATTTAAAATAATCAGTACAATATTTAGAAGCCATAAAAATACGAACTCTACAAGTATAAAATAAATATTCATGAATTAAATCCATGATTACCTATCCCCAAGGCCTTACCACATACGGTCACATTTAAACACCCTATAAATGAATAAACATATGTATTCGTTAGACAACACATGAATTGGGTGTGTATTACCAAACTAGTCACTAACTAATTAAATATTAATCCGAATGACATTAAGAAACAAAAACCTAGTTTATTCACCGTTTAGGACCTAATAGAAATATTTTACCTAATGAACTAATTACTAAGCACCTAATTACACTTAATTAAATTAATTAACAGAAACCTCCCCCCCCCCCCCAACCCATTCTAGGCCTAAAACAATCATGTGGCCCCTATCATTTTCAAATTGTTGTTGCTTGATTTTGTGAACAAACCCCATACATCCTTATCCATCCACCACCAAAACTACTTACAAAAGGACTTCAAGACTACCTTCTCGCATCATTAATTCAATTCAAACAATCAACCTCACCCTCTTTTTCTCTTTGTTACGGTTCAACATACAACATACACCTCACCCTCTTTTTCACTTTGATTTAAAATCCCTGCGTTTCAAGTTTGCTTTTACATCTTTGTTCCAGAAAATATCACCCTCTTCGTACATCTCTAACCCACCTCTGGATTTCACCATAAGTGATTTAAACACAGGGTTGGAGCCACTGCTTTTTGATAATGGGTTACGCCGTGCATAAGGTACCACAGCTCTCGATATAACCACCGCCTTGTATTTTTTAGATTTGCCATTCTCTTGCTTCAATTTTCCTTTTTCCATCACAACCGATTCCCATTCTGGCCTAGTTTTCTTCGTCTCTTGCTTTAATTCCGACCGAAAGCGGACGAATTCTGCCCTTTCATCTCATACCTTCTACGTAATTCTTCGCTCGGTTCCGAAAGGAAGAACTGTTTGTTTTGGGTGAGTAGCTATGGACTCCTTAATCGGTCGACAGTTCTCCGAGTTCTGATTACAGAACCTGATTCTTGGGGGCCATCTTCCTGTTCCTTGTTAGCCATCTTCCTGTTCCTTGTTAGCCATCCAAGCCTTGATCCTTGCAACATCTTCCTTCAAGGCTAGTATAAAGTATAATCGGGCTACA
Source organism: Smallanthus sonchifolius (assembly GCA_023525975.1). Taxonomy (NCBI): domain Eukaryota; kingdom Viridiplantae; phylum Streptophyta; class Magnoliopsida; order Asterales; family Asteraceae; genus Smallanthus; species Smallanthus sonchifolius. The sequence continues at coordinate 29,590,447 of CM042043.1, forward strand.
ATTTACGCTAATTGGGCATCAATTTGATCTAAATTCATTTACTGTCATCGCTTCTCCATCTCGTTTTAGCATGGAATCTGGATTCGACGCAATTGCCGCTAATTGGGTTGCGCCATCGCTGATCCATCTCCGTAATCGGTTGGCGCTTGAATTTTGCGATTGTATTTGAATTGCATTTTCACGACAATGGAACCAATCATAAGAACCAAGAATCTGTAATACTAAAATTAAGATAGAAGGCATGATTCGAGACAGCTAATCTCCTATTACAAGGTAAAAAACCCCTAATCTGATAATTAAAACATCTACAATTACAGGAAAACATAAACTTAATACTAGAAAATTGGTAGGAACAGTTATGCCACACTTTCCGACTTTAAGGATGTTTTCCCTCCATTCATTTTACCTCCATCTAGTAGTGGCTGGGTCAGCCCTGACCCGGTTTGACTGGACCCTATCCATTCAGTTAGCCTGGCCCACTAGGTTCATATCAATACATCCCCATAGAAAAACGACTTGTCCTTAAATCGAAAAAGTTCAAATCCTTGTGTTTCAAGTCTGCTTTTGCATCTTTGTTCCAAAAAATAACACCCTATTCGTACATCTCTAACCCACATCTGGATTTCACCATAAGTGATTTAAACATTGGGTTGGAGCCGCTACTTTTTGATAATGGGTTACGTCGGGTATAAGTACCACAGCTCCCGATATATCTGTCGGGTCAAATAAACTTGCAACACCGGAGTCAACATCTCCGGTGACCCAAACCTCCACCGCCACAACTAACACCGTTAGAAGTTTAGGGTAGTTAAAATGGTTATGATTAGCTTCGTTAGGCGGTTACAAATTACATGTATAAATCACTTATGGTGAAATCCGATGTTTAAATCAAACAACAAATTCCCGTATATAAATTTACGTTCTTGTGATATACGATCCTTATATTCTCTAGAATTGGTATCAGAGCCAATACCACAAGAACAAACAAATCAATACCGATCATAATCACCAACGGACCGGCGATTACCGATCATCAAAAACACTCGAAATCAAAAAACACAAAACTTTGATTCACGACGAAGGACTGTCGGAATCAAAACCCAAAACAGAAACAAGAAATCGATAGAAGGATTATTCCCCGAAGGGCTGTGGGAATCATCACTTGTACAAACCGGCGAAGGACTGCCGTAAGAAAAATCAAACGAAATCAAGACTATATAAATATATCCGATGAAGGACCGCTTGGATCATCTCCATAAAAATCTGATACGAAATTGGCGAAGGGCTGTCCAAATTCGTAACCGATTAAGAATCAAAATTGATGTTTAGGTCTTGAAGGACAAAGATTGAACAAAAATCAAAAAGACCCAAATCGAAGAAATCAAAACACAATTTCATTACCTGGTAGGAATCGAAGTCAGAATCATCAATCAAAACAAACAAAGGCAACAAAATCAGAGATCATTCGATCATCGTCTTCGGTGGAATTGTTTTTAATCCAAATTACCGTAAAGGATCTTGAAGGTGCTTTTGTGGAACTTTAAACACCAATTTCTTGATTCTATCGATACAAGTAAAAGCAAACAGTAAAGTGGTCAGAGAAATACAAATACGTGTAAAAGGGATATAAAGGCACGTGACTTTTGGGTGAAAAATTGTAAAAAGAGACAAAAGAACTACATATTACAGAACAAGTCCAGAAGTATAACATTTTCTAAAGCAGTACAATTAAGATCATAAAACCCAATCTGATGGGAGACGAGGACAAGAACAAACCCGGTTCAGACGGAAGACTAGTTACATACAAAGAAGGAGGTTCGTTGTCAAATTTTAATTGCCCTATTTTGAACTCTACAAATTATACGGGATGGTAAATCCATATTAAAATAATTTTGAAACCAAATGGGTTATGGGAACAAATTGAACCCAGTACCAGAACCGAATCAGATATAAAGAAAGATAAAACAGCTATAGCATACCTATACCAGTCTTTGCCAGAGGATTTAATTCTACAAGTCTCAAAATTCAAGATCGCAAAACAAGTATGGGATGCTCTAAAAACAAGGTACATGGGAGTAGAACGAGTTCAAAAGGCAAAAATTCAAAATTTAAGATCGGAATTCGAAATGATGCACATGAACAACAATGAGACGATTGATGGATTCTCGAGGAGATTAAATAGTATTGCATCAAAGGCAAACAGTCTTGGATCTAATTTTGATAATGCAATTCTGGTACAAAAATTATTAAATTCTCTTCCCGAACAGTTTTTACAAATAGTCGCATCTATAGAAAAATATTCGGATCTAGACACCATATCATTTGACGAAACTATTGGAAGACTAAAGACCTACGAAGAACGGATTCGGTCAAAAGAAGATACACGAATAAATTATTCAAATAAATTATTGTTCACTCGCCATGATGGAAAAATGGGCGTGGAAGTAATTTTAGGCATAACAATTATAGAGGAAAACCCTTTCATGAAAATGGACAGGGTAGAGGAAGAACGGATTTTCAGCACAGAGGAGAAGGAAATACCTCTTTTGTACCAAGAAGGAATTTTGGTAATTATAATAAATATCAGAGAAATGATAAAGATCAAAGGAAACAGTGGAAATCAAAGAGTAATGTAAAGTGCTTTAAGTGTGACCAACAAGGACATTATTCTTCAAACTGTCAAAAAAAATCAAGATCAACAAGAATCGCATCTGGTACAAGAACCTAAAGAACCAACTTTACTAATGGCAATTGAGGGACAGAAGGAAGTAGTTCACCTCAAAGAAGAAAAGATCATGCCAAAGCTCTATTTATCATAAGCGAAATCAGAAGGTACATGGTTCCTTGATAATGGAGCAAGTAATCATATGACTGGACAACGATCATATTTCATAGAATTAGATGATGGTATTAATGGAAAAGTCAAATTTGGTGACGAATCAAGCATAGAAATTAAAGGAAAAGGATCCATCTTGTTGCAATGCAAAAATGGAGAACAAAGGCTAATCTCTGAAGTCTATTACATACCTAACCTACGAAGCAATATTATCAGTCTAGGACAAATGACTGAAACCGGGAGTACTGTAGTGATGAAGGATGAATATTTGTGGGTTAGAGATTCAAATGAGAAGTTGATACTAAAAGTTTCAAGATCAAGAAACAGGTTATACAAAATAGAATTATCTATCGGATCACCTACATGTCTACTTACACAAATTGAAGATAAAGCATGGTTATGGCATGCACGGTTAGGCCATTTAAACTTTAATTCTCTAAAGCTTCTGTAACATCCCAAAAATAAAACGACAATTATAACAACGGAATAAACGAATGAGGCATGTCGGGTCGGGCCGGATGGGCCGGCGGGCTGGAAGGGGAGCCTCCTCTATAAATAGCCAAGGTCACTACCCATTTCTCTCATTTGCAACTTCTAGAGAGAGAAACCGTAGAGAGAGAAAGTTAGCAGATCGACCCGAGATTTGAGAAGTGTGTTGCTCCAGAGCTCGTGAGAAGAATCTCCGGACCAGAAACTCGATTCAGGTAACGATCTGGCCTAAATCTGAGTTTTTGTTCGTTTTTGGGTTTTTCGGGTTTTGGATGAAAATGTAACGTTTTTAGGGATGAAATTATAAGGAAAACGTAGATTTGAGTTCCTTAATGATAAGCAAACGTTTTGAATGTAAACAAGTTCGGGATCTTGACGTGATCAGACCCGGATGGGAAAGTTAGCGTTTTTGCGAGGAAGCAGTTCGTGCGTACTTATCAAGTACGCATGAAGCTGATCTTGCGTACTTACCAAGTACGCAAGAAGAGGATCCTGCGTACCTATCAAGTACGCATGAAGAGGGTCATGCGTACTTATCAAGTACTCATGAAGCAGGTAATGCGTATTTATCAAGTACGCATGAAGCGAGGTTTGCGCACTTATTAAGTACGCAAGAGCAAGGCCCTGCGCACTTGCTAAGTGCGCAGGCATCAGGCTGATTAGGTAAAGTCGGTATCTTTAGAAGGTTAAACCGTTAGAGTCGGGATTTGGTCTTATGTGTATTTAACCAATCAATTCAGATCGGAAGTGACGTAGTGGGACCTTTGTTTAGGACAACCCGGATTAGCTTATCAGGTGAGTTCTAGAAGCCCTCTTTTAAATGTTTTATATAATGTTTTTAGGCTGGTGTGCATACATATGAAATGATGTTTTACGAAACGATGTTTATGAAACTATGTTTATAAAATGATGCTTATGAAACTATGTTTACGAAATGAAATGATTTGGAATGAACGGTTTATGGAAAGAAAGTTTTATTAATGGAATGTTTATGAACAAAATGTTTATAAAGAAATGGTTTATAATGAAGGTAAAGGGTTTTGAAAATGAATGAAATATTTTACGAAAAGAAAAGAAAAGGGTAAAGGTTTTAAAGAAGTCATTACAAATCTAATCTGTCGAATGAAGTGAATTGACAAATGAAGTCTGGGAATGTAATTCCCAGCCTTGTGGTAAATTATGGACAGCGAGCCATAGTTGCCATAAGAAAAACAGGGGCAGCATCTTTGTGGCATGTCAATGGTTTGATGTTGTACAACTGGTAGGGAGTAATGACGGTTACTCAGGGGTTAACGTGACCTTATGTAAGGTTAAATTATGATCCGACGGTGTTATGGCCGTGAGCCATAGTCGTCGATGGAAGTTGTCGGTCTATGGACATTAGAGCCATAGGGGCAACTGAATGGGTATTGTCGGTCCTCGTGCAGTTAAGCCTTGGGGGCAATACAAACGGGAATTGATGGAATGTATGGTATTGTCGGTCTTCGTGCAGTTAAGCCTTAAGGGCAATACCATACTAAATGACGGTACGAATCGTAACACAGATTTAGATAGTAATGTATGACTTAAAAGAATGTTAAGTGTTTTAAACAAATGATCCGTTCAATGTGTTTATGATGTGTATAAATGTTTGAAGGTTTTTAATGATGAACGAAAGGCCTTGTTTTCTTATACATGATGTTAAACCCTAATGAACGATTGAATGATGAACCATTTCTTAAATCGAACGAAAACTAGAACTCACCAGCATAGCTGACTTTTTAGTGTGCACATTCAGGTTAACGCAGGTTATGAGGTTGGACGGCGATGTTTGGCTAGCGATGAAGAGTTACCCGGACACTTATGAAGATTGGCATCATGTTACGTTTTGTTTTCGTTAAGTTATGTTTAGACATGTTTACGCTTCCGTATGTTGAAAAATGTAATGGTTATGTTTTAATGAAGTATTTTTCGTTGCGTTATTTGATATTCAAGTTTAAGAACTGTTTGTGAATGAATAAATCCAACAAGTGAGGCCTCCCGGGTTTGGGGCCTTACAAGTTGGTATCAGAGCAATAGTTTGAGAGATTCGGACACTCTTAGTGTCTGAACTTAAATTGTGAATGGGACCGAAAGCGGATGCCAGTACGGGTAACTCGAGCCACAGCATCAGGTATGAAGGTAGTATATATTTACATGTATAGTATGCCTTAGAAAGGGTTAGGTAAGGACTTGTGTTCTGATGGAATCACAAAGGTGGTCAAATAGAGATCGAAAGGTAGTGTAATGGTTAATTGCAGATGGCCAGTGTATATTAACATCTTACAGTGCTTGTTGAATTTTATTTGTTAACTAGCGTGATGACATTGGATTCTTGTCTTATAGAACAAAATGGCAAGAAGAGGAAACGGAAGGCGTGGTGGGGGCCGTACTGGTGGTCGTACCGGTGGTCGTAACGGCGGTCGCGGCAGGACCCCTGTGCGCCAAGAGTATAGTGAAGAAGGAAGTGTTCACACTGAACCGGCGGTTGGTGTGCATGGAACCGAGCAGACACAGGTTGAAGAACAGCCTTTCACTTTTGAACCAGAAGTGAGAGCAGCTATAGCACGAGAGTTCACCGAGTTGATGAAGACTTCTCTGCCAGTTCTGTTAGCTGAAGAATTTAAGAAGGTTAATGGGGAAGGTGGGTCTAGCGCGGCAACTGGTGCCCAGAATAACGAGACTGACAACGCGCCACCTGCTCGCGGATGCGACTATAAGTCGTTTAAAGCATGTGACCCGCCGGTCCTGACTGGAAAGAAAGACGCGGTGGCTACATTTGACTAGGTAATCTGTATGGAGGCTGCCATCCGTCTCAGCGAATGCCGGGCGGATCAAGTGGTAAAATTTGCTACTAACTCCTTGAGAGAAAAAGCGTCCCACTGGTGGGAAGGAGTGCGACAAGCTAAGGGAGATACAGCTATTGACTCCATGTTATGGAATGATTTGAAGGCGTCATTTATTAAGAATTTTTGCCCAATGAACAAAATTGAAAAGGTGGAGAGGGAATTTCTGAATTTAAAGGCTGGTAACATGACCCACCGTCAATACACCACCCGGTACAATGAGTTGGCACGACTGGTGCCACACCTAATTACTACCGAAGAGAGAAAGATTTCTTGTTATATCCAGGGACTGTCGAACAAGGTCCGCACCTTTATCAAAGCAAACACTCCTACCACTTTCGATTCGGTGGTGGAACTCAGTGGTGTGGTGTATGATGATCTGGCATTAAACGATGCCGCCATTGAGGAATCGTAGAATAGACCGAGCTTCTCAAATAAGCGAACTGGTGGAAAGATGTTTGGGACTCATGATAAGAGGGCTCGGGTGGATGAGCCGACTGTTTGTAAGAAGTATGGAAGGGAGCATATAGGTGAATGTAGACTGGGATCTAACTTGTGCTTCAAGTGTGGCAAGACCGGGCAGTACTCCCGTGAGTGCCCACAACACTTCAAGTGATATAACTGTGGGGATGCTGGTCATCTGAGTAGGGAATGCCCGAAACCAAAAATGGGCAAATCTGGGAAAGGAAAGAGTGCCGAGAAGAAAGAAGAAAGGCATCGAGCAAAGACTCGTGCGTACGCGCTGACGCAAGACCAGGCCAGGGTGGACCCCGACGTGGCGTCAGGTACGTTCATCCTTGACAACACTTTTGTTTATGTGTTATTTGATTCGGGTGCCAATAAGAGTTTTATATCTACGACTTTTTGTAAACGAGTAAAGTACACTGTCAGTAAGCTAGAAAGGGCTTTTAGCGTGGAAACCGCTGAGGGTAGAACTACGAGAGTGACCGATGTAGTTGACAACTCCACGATAAAAATAGAAGGTCATAGGTTCCCTGTCAGGTTGTTTGTTATGGTTTTAGGTGGGTTTGATGTCGTGTTAGGTATGGATTGGCTAACTGCCAATGAAGCGTAAATTATATGCAAACGAAAGATAATCCGACTCAAGGCTCCAGATGGTAGCAAAGTCAAGGTTTTTGGAGATCGTGACGCCCCGATGCCTAACGTCATCTCGATGATTAAGGAAACAAATTACTTGAGGCGCGGATGCGAGGCTGATCTGGTGTACGTGATCGATAAGTGTAAGGAAGTGAAGGAACTAGACGATCTACCCGTGGTACGCGAGTACCCGGAGGTGTTTCCGGAGGATTTGCCTGGGATACCACCCGATAGAGAGATTGAATTCCGAATCAACTTAGTACCAGATGCCCAGCCCGTGGCTAAGGCTCCATATCGACTAGCACCTCTGGAAATGAAAGAACTTATGGTCCAATTAGACGAACTACTTGAGAAGGGATTTATACAACCGAGCATCTCGCCATGGGGTGCTCTGGTGTTGTTTGTGAAGAAGAAGGATGGTTCGATGAGAATGTGTATTGATTATCGCGAGTTGAACAAACGAACGGTGAAGAACAAGTACCCTTTACCAAGGATCGACGACCTGTTCGATCAATTGCAAGGCGCAAGTTGGTTCTCAAAAATCTACCTTCGATCCGGGTACCATCAGTTGAAGGTGAGGGAAGAAGAGATACCGAAAACTGCATTTCGCACGCGTTATGGACATTTCGAGTTTCGCGTAATGTCTTTCGGATTGACGAACGCCCCCGCAGCGTTCATGGATTTAATGAATAGGGTGTGTCGACCGATGCTGGACCAATCGGTAATTGTGTTCATCGATGATATCCTCATCTACTCCAAGAATGAGGGTGATCACGCATGTCGCTTAAAGGAGGTGTTGGAGGCTCTGAAGAAGGAAAAGTTGTATGCTAAGTTCTCTAAATGCGCGTTCTGGCTTAGGGAAGTCCAATTCCTAGGTCACGTCATCAACCCGAACGGCATTATGGTTGACCCAGCGAAGATAATGACGGTAAGGGAATGGAATATTCCTAAGATGCCAACTGAAATTCGTAGTTTCTTAGGATTGGCAGGCTACTATCGGAGATTCATCTAGGATTTCTTGAAAATAGCTTCGCCATTGACAAAGTTGACTCGGAAGGAGGTAAAGTACGAATGGGGTTCGACCCAGGATGAGGCGTTTAAGGAATTGAAGGAAAAGCTAACCAAAGCCCCAGTCTTGGCCCTTCCCGAGGGCAATGAAGACTTAGTGGTATACTCTGACGCTTCAGGTCAGGGATTGGGATGTGTGTTGATGCAACGCGAAAGAGTGATCGCGTATGCATCACGACAATTGAAGATTCACGAAGCTAATTATCCAACCCATGATTTGGAACTTGCTGCTGTCGTATTCGTATTGAAAATCTGGAGGCACTACCTGTACGGGGTGAAGTTTACTATTTACTCTGACCACAAAAGTTTGAAGTACTTCTTCAAACAAAGAGAGCTTAATATGAGGCAGAGACGATGGTTGGAACTATTAAAAGACTATGACTGTGAAATCATATACCATCCTGGAAGGGCAAACGTGGTGGCTGACGCTCTAAGCCGAAAGGATGTGCCTGCTCCTATTAGAGTGAAAGCTTGCCAGTTGGTGGTAACATCTGATGTGATGAGGGAAATTGAAAGACCTCAAGATGAAGCACTTAAGGAAGAAAACATAAAGAAGGAAAGGATGGTTGGCCAACAGGACAAGTTGGAATATAACACCTTTGGTGTTAGGACACGTTTTGGACGGGTATGGATACCTATGGGTGGCGAGCTTAGAACCAAAATCTTGGATGAGGCTCATAAGTCTCGGTACTCTATCCATCCTGGTACCAATAAATAGCCAAGGTCACCACCCATTTCTCTCATTTGCAACTTCTAGAGAGAGAAACCGTAGAGAGAGAAAGTTGGCGGATCGACTCGAGATTTGAGAAGTGTGTTGCTCCAGAGCTCGTGAGAAGAATCTCCGGACCAGAAACTCGATTCAGATAACGATCTGGCCTAAATCTGAGTTTTTGTTCGTTTTTGGGTTTTTCGGGTTTTGGATGAAAATGTAACGTTTTTATGGATGAAATTGTAAGGAAAACATAGATTTGAGTTCCTTAATGATAAGCAAACGTGTTGAATGTAAACAAGTTTGGGATCTTGACGTGATCAGACCCGGATGCGAAAGTTAGGGTTTTTGCGAGGAAGCAGTTCGTGCGTACTTATCAAGTACGCATGAAGCTGAAAAAGATGATCCTGCGTACCTATCAAGTACGCAAGAAGAGGATCATGCGTACCTATCAAGTACGCATGAAGAGGGTCATGCATACCTATCAAGTACGCATGAAGCAGGTACTACGTATTTATCAAGTACGCATGAAGCGAGGTTTGCGCACTTATTAAGTACGCAAGAGCAAGGCCCTGCGCACTTGCTAAGTGCGCAGGTATCAGGCTGATTAGGTAAAGTCTGTATGTTTAGAAGGTTAAACCGTTAGAGTCGGGATTTGGTCTGATGTGTATTTAACTAATCAATTCAGATCGGAAGTGACGTAGTGAGACCTTTGTTTAGGACAACCCGGATTAGCTTATCAGGTGAGTTCTAGAAGCCCTCTTTTAAATGTTTTATATAATTTTTTCGGGCTGGTGTGCATATATATGAAATGATGTTTTACGAAACGATGTTTATGAAACTATGTTTATAAAATGATGCTTATGAAACTATGTTTACGAAATGAAATGATTTGGAATGAACGGTTTATGGAAAGAAAGTTTTATGAATGGAATGTTTACCAACAAAATGTTTATAAAGAAATGGTTTATAATGAAGGTAAAGGGTTTTGAAAATGAATGGAATGTTTTACGAAAAGAAAAGAAAAGGGTAAAGGTTTTAAAGAAGTCATTACAAATCTAATCTGTCGAATGAAGTGAATTGACGAATGAAGTCTGGGAATGTAATTCCCAGCCTTGTGGTAGATTATGGACAGCGAACCATAGTTGCCATAAGAACAACAGGGGCAGTGTCTTTGTGGCATGTCAATGGTTTGATGTTGTACAACTGGTAGGGAGTAACGATGGTTACTCAGGGGTTAACGTGACCCTATGTAAGGTTAAATTGTGATCCGACGGTGTTATGGCCGTGAGCCATAGCCGTCGATGGAAGTTGTCGGTCTATGGACATGAGAGCCATAGGGGCAACTGAATTGTCACACCCCAACTGACGGCGGAAACGTCGGGGCGGGACATGTAGACTATTCATGAGCACAAGGTTCACTAGATTTCAATATTTAATCATCAATTTCATTTCCAACAATTCAAACACAATAGAAAAATTCAACAAGTACATAAATAAAAGTACAAATTGTTCTTTGAATTTAAATTAACTAGGCCCAACTTAAGTGTAGCATGTCTTGCTCAAATTCACACGTTAGCACCTGAAACATGAATAAAATAGGGTCAACTAAAAAGTTGGTGAGCATACATAGGTTTGTACATAGATAGTGTATATATACGAATAAGCAAATCCTTACATGTCATGATAAATATGGCATTTATGGGGAGCAGCTATTGTGTAACTAAAGTACAATCAAACCTTTGTAACTAGCATGCAAATTGTGTTGTCGGTAACAATCACCCCAATCTGGGTGGGTTTGTCAGACTCAATAGATCTATCATTGTTAATCGTCGGCTTAATTAGTTAATGATTGCAAAAAATTTACACACAAAAGTTAACACACCTAGCACTCAAACATAAAGCTCAAATTTGCACACATGAATGTAAATACGATTTGTGTTTGTATAGTTTGTGTAAATGTAAACTATTGTTTGTATAAAATTCATGAATCACCCCAAAAAGTGTAAATGAGAAAAGGGGCTATGTAATACTCACCTGATTCAAAGGTGTAGTAGCACGCGAAACTAGATAGCAAAAAGATCCTTGAAATCTCACAACGTTAACCTAACGTGTAAAGTATATGGATTTAAATTAATAATGTGTATAATAGTCTTTGCCTAAGTCTAGGATTGAATTGGGTGTGTGTACGAAGGGTTGTGTTTGTGGTTTGTACTTAAAACGGGTGTTGTATAACATGAAAGATTGAACCCAACAGTTTTTAGAATAATTGAATTTGGATTTAAATAATTTAAACAATATTTATTTATTTAGTTAGAGAAATAGTATGAAAATTATGTTTAAGGTATAAATTAAATAAATAATCTTTATTTATTTATTCATTTATAAAGTTTATGTAAAAATATTGGTGTATAAATTAAATAAATAATTTTTATATTATTTATTTATGTATAAGGATGTATAAACGTAAAATTATGTAATTAATATTTATGTATAAAAATCAAGAAATGTGCATTTAACCTTTTAGTGTAAAATTATAATAAATAAATTTTATCCATTTATTTTTAAGGTAAGAACTTGATTGCTTTAAATCAAATTGACATTTTATAAACTTTATAAAATCAATTGTGTTTATTTGGAGATTTATTTAAATATCCAATTTGTTTTTTATTTTAAATATTTAATATGCAATTTTTAGCCATAAATTTATAATAAAATGAATTTATATAAAAAATTTATGAATCTGCTTTTATTCTGTTAAAAATATTATATGGTTTATAAAAATAATTTTTATATAATTTTTGGGCTAAAAAAATAGGTTTAAAAAAATTAAAACAGGCCACCCAGTTCGAACCCGGGTGGTCCCTGTGTGTCTAGTTCGCTTTGCCACTGGACCAAGGGGGTAACCCGTGTACAGATCTGGTTTTTGTTGGTTATTAACACGAAGGGACGAGTCTGATATTTCGGATATGCGCAAAAAAAAGGGGAGTCGACCGGATGAGTGGGCTGTGGGTTTCGAACCCACGCCACCTGGTTCGGGATTGAGGACGCGTTGATTTCATCGATTGAATGCTAATTGATACGGATTTGACTATCTAAAGTCAATTTGTTCAAATTTTGAATCATCCGCTTAATCGGTCGAATTGGGTTGCTGTTTGGGCCGAGATTGGGTTGTCTATCGTTTATACACGAAATAGGAACCTGTAGCAATCGATTGGGCCGATACAGGGACTTGGATTTTGAGGATTCGGCCCTGTTTGACTCAGGTGGGTTTAGTCCAAATTCGCGACTTTAAGGTTCACATCGAGGTGATAGGTTTCAAACCATTGTGTCGAATTGTTTGTCAAGTGTGTGGTTGCTTATGTGTATGCACTTGTGTGATGAATCAATGTATATATGCATGTATTTGTATATATATAAAAAGAAAAAAAAATGAAATTTGTATTGCTAATTAGGTTTTAGTTGTTGGCACGAATGAATTTAAAGCGTTGTACTAGAATTGGATTTGAAAAGCGTTACATTAAACTGAAAATAAGATAGTAAAATCTGAAATGTCACATGAATGGGTATTGTCGGTCCTCGTGCAGTTAAGCCTTGGGGGCAATACAAAAGGGAATTGACGGTATGTATGGTATTGTCGGTCTTCGTGCAGTTAAGCCTTAGGGGCAATACCATACTAAATGACGGTACGAATGGTAACACGGATTTAGATAGTAATGTATGACTTAAAAGAATGTTAAATGTTTTAAACAAATGATCCGTTCAATGTGTTTATGATGAGGATAAATGTTTGAAGGTTTTTAATGATGAACGAAAGGCCCTGTTTTCTTATACATGATGTTAAACCCTAATGAACGATTGAATGATGAACCATTTATTAAATCAAACGAAAAATAGAACTCACCAGCGTAGCTGACTTTTTAGTGTGCACATTCAGGTTAAGGCAGGTTATGAGGTTGGACGGCGATGCTTGGCTAGCGATGAAGAGTTACCCGGACGCTTATGAAGACTGGCATCATGTTACGTTTTGTTTTCCTTAAGTTATGTTTAGACATGTTTACGCTTCCGTATGTTGAACAATGTAATGGTTATGTTTTAATGAAGTATTTTCCGCTGCATTATTTGATATTCAAGTTTAAGAACTGTTTGTGAATGAGTAAATCCAACAAGTGAGTCCTCCCGGGTTTGGGGCCTTACAGCTTCTCACAACAAAAGGAATGGCACGTGAAATTCCAAATATATCACATCGACCACAAATATGTGATGCATGTCTTATCGGAAAACAAAGAAGAATATCATTCCCCACACAAACCACATTCAGAGCAAAACGACCATTAGAACTAGTTCATGCAGATTTATGTGGGCCAATATCACTTGCAACAAAATCGGGTAACCGATACTTCTTTCTTTTGGTCGATGATTACTCACGTTATATGTGGATATATATGTTAAAGACCAAGGATCAAGCATATGAGACTTTTAAGAGATTCAAGAAGGAAGCAGAATCAGAAACAGGAGAGAAACTAAAGCAATTAAGAACTGATCGTGGAGGAGAATTTACCTCTAGATCATTAACAAATTTTTGTGAGGATAAAGGAATATTACGCCAGCTTACAGCACCTTACTCCCCACAACAAAACGGTGTTGTAGAAAGAAGAAATCAATCAATTATGGGTACTACAAGAAGCATGCTTAAGGCAATGAAAATGTCACAAGATTTTTGGGCTGAAGGAACTCGTCATGCAGTTTATATATTAAACCGTGTACCCACTAGAGCCTTAGAGGACACAACACCATATGAAGCATTAAAAGGATCAACACCAAATATAGAACATCTTAAAGTGTTTGGATGCACAGCTTACATGAAGGTACCATCTGTACACTTGAGAAAACTGGATGATAGAACAATAAAGACTGTACACTTGGAAACGGAACCTGGATCTAAAGCATACCGTCTGTATGATCCAATAAATGATCAAATCTATGTAAGTAGAGATGTAAAGTTCGAAGAAAGTATACCATGGGATTGGGAAGGATACTTATCCCAAATAAACAGAGAAAGTCCATCTTGGACAGACTTTATTATAGAAGATCCCCTTATAAAACCACAGTCGATTACATCAAATGATCAAACGGAACCACAAACACAAGAGAACTACAGTAATGAAAATCATACGGATCATTTGGAACAATCGTCTGAAGATAACAGTAACCTATTTGAAGGACAGTTTGACACTGAAAGTAAAATCAACACAAGGTTATCCACAATAGATTTTGATCACAACCCTATCAAAGGCTTCAAAACTTTGGGAACTATCTATAATCAAACAAAACCAATCGAACCCAATTACCAACCAGGAGATCTTTATTTAACCTATGACGATGAACCCAACAATGTCAAAGAAGCATTAAGCGATTCAAACTGGGAAAAAGCCATGAAGGATGAGATCAATTCAATAGAAAAGAACAAGACATGGATTTTAACAGAGCTACCTCAAGGACAAAAACCCATAGGATTAAAGTGGGGTTTCAAGGTAAAAAGAGACGAAAGGGGGAAGATTTCTAAATACAAAGTGTAACATCCCAAAAATAAAACGACAGTTAAAATGACGAAATAAACGAACGAGGCATGTCGGGTCGGGTCGGATGGGCCGGCGGGCTGTAAGGGGAGCCTCCCCTATAAATAGCCAAGGTCACCACCCTTTTCTCTCATTTGCACCTTCTAGAGAGAGAAACCGTAGAGAGAGAAAGTTGGCGGATCGACCCGAGATTTCAGCAAAGTGTTACTCCATAACTCGTGAGAAGAACCTCCGGATCAGAAGCTCGATTCAGGTAACGATCCGACCTAAATCTGAGTTTTTGTTCGTTTTTGGGTTTTTCGGGTTTTGGGTGAAAAGGCAACGTTTTTACGGATGAAACTGAAAGATAAACATAGATTTGAGTTCCTTAATGGAAAACGAACGTTTTGGATGCAAACAGGTTCGAGATCTTGACGAGATCAGACCTGAATGCGAAAGTTAGGGTTTTGCGAAGAAACAGGTCGTGCGCACTTACCAAGTGCGCACGGAGTAGGTCCTGCGTACTTATCAAGTACGCAGGAAGAGGGGTCTGCGCACTTGCTAAGTGCGCAGGCAGCAGGGTCTGCGCACTTGCTAAGTGCGCAGGCATCAGGCTGATTAGGTAAATTCGGTATGTTTAGAAGGTTAAACCGTTAGATTCGGGATTTGGTCTGATGTGTATTTAACTAATCAATTCAGATCGGAAGGGACGTAGTGGGACCTTTGTTTAGGGCAACCCGGATTAGCTTATCAGGTGAGTTCTAGAAGCCCTCTTTTAAATGTTTTATATAATGTTTTCGGGCTGGTGTGTATACATATGAAATGTTGTTTTATAAAATGATGTTTATGAAACCAAGTTTACGAAATGAAATGATTTGAAATGAACGGTTTATGTAAAGAAAGTTCTATGAACGGAATGTTTACGAACGAATGTTTAATAAGAAGTGGTTTAAAGTAAAGGTAAAGGGTTTTGAAAGTTAAGGAAAGGTTTTGTGAAAAGAAAAGAAAAAGGGCAAAGGTTTTAAAGAAGTCATTACTAATCTAATATGTCGAATGAATGGAATTGACGAATGAAGTCTGGGAATGAGATTCCCAGCCTTGTGGTAGATTATGGACAGCGAGCCATAGTTACCATAAGAACAACAGGGGCAATGTCTTAGTGGCCTGCCAATGGTTTGATGTTGTACAACTGGTATGGAGTAACAACGGTTTGTCAGGGGTTAACGTAACCCTACGTCAGGTTAAATAATGATCCGACAGTGTTATGGCTGAGAGCCATAGTCGTCGATGGAAGTTGTTTGTCTATGGCTGAGAGCCATAGCCTTCAATGGAGGTTGTCGATCTTTGGCTGAGAGCCATAGGTGGGCAACTGAATGGGTATTGTCGGTCCTCGTGCAGTTAGCCCTGGGGGCAATACCAAAAAGGGAATTGACGGAATGTTGTGGCAACGACGGTGATACGTAACGGTTGTCCATGACATGCAGGGTTCCTTCGGGGACACAGAGACGCGTAAAGAAAGATACAGATTTTAGATAGTAATATATGACTTAAATGAATGTTAAATGTTTTAAACAAATGATCCGTTCAATGTGTTTAAATGTTTGAAGGTGTATGAATGAAAGGCCCTGTTTTTCTTATACGTGATGTTAAACCCTAATGAATGTTTTGAATGATGAACCATTTCTTAAATCGAACGAAAACTAGAACTCACCAGCGTAGCTGACTTTTTAGTATGCACATTCAGGTTAAGGGCAGGTTATGGTGATGGACGGTGATGCTTGGCAAGAGAGAAGAGTTACCCGGATGATATGAAGACTGGCATCCCGTTATGAGTTGTTTATGTTATGTTTATGTATTTGATAACGTTACGCTTCCGCATGTATGAACAAGTTTTAATTATGATGAATGAATGATTCCGTTGCGTTATTTTGATATTCAAGTTTAAGAACTGTTTGTAAATGAGTAAATCCAACAAGTGAGGCCTCCCGGGTTTGGGGCCTTACAAGTTGGTATCCGAGCAATAGTTTGAAAGATTCGGACACTCCCAGTGTCTGAACTTAAACTGTGAATGGGACCGAAAGCGGATGCCAGTACGGGTAACTCGAGCCACAGCATCAGGTATGAAGGTAGAATATAATTACATGTATAGTATGCCTTAGAAAGGGAAATAGAAATCGAAAGGTAGTGTAATGGTTAATTGCAGATGGCAAGTGTATATTAACATCTTACAGTACTTATTGAATTTTATTTGTTAACTAGCGTGATGACATTAGATTCTTTGTCTTTTAAGAACGAAATGGAGGGTAGAATATGCGGAAGGCGTGGTGAGGGTCGTACCGGATGACACGGTAGGATTCCCGCCCACCAAGTTTATAGTAAAGAGGCAAGTGTTCTTGCGGAACCGGAAGGTAGTGTGCATGAGACCGTACGAGTGTGATGCGAGATGTCCTCTGTTGTGTTGGCTTAGCGCGGAAGTGCTAAGAAGTGTCGAGGAGAATACCGGGACAAAATCTCAACTTTGAAGAGACGCGAGTATTATGAAGTGTTATAAGAGGAACTAGAATGCTCGAGTAAGGTTAATTGGCAATTTCGTTTGGATCCGCGAAATTGTGAATTTACAGGTGCACGTGCATGATAGCGAATTTTATGGTGTTGATTAATGTTTACGTATCAGAGTTGATCCAATTACTCAACCACGACTACAAGATGTTAGTCACACGAGTAGTGATTTAAAGAGATTGATGAACATCGTTAGAATAGTAACGATGTCAGAGATGGTATACCTTACAGAGGTGAATGATGTCAACGAGTACGAGCCACGGACAAGATGAGGAGGAATGAAACTTCGGTTTACCTAAGTCAGACGAGCATACGTATGAAGGATGCCAAAGAGCTAGGGTGGACTACGCTTAGCACAAACACGTTATGATGAATAAGAATCGGTCTACTGTTGAAGTATGCATGAGCATGAAAGAAATAACCTCACAAGTGTTGGTCCAAAGAATATATGAGTGCACGAGTGCACAAACGGCATCTTTCCATGTAGAAGACAGTCCAAGATAACTAATAAGAGTATCTGCTGAAACGAGAAAATAGATATACCAACAACAACAAGAGACAGGAACCGAGATGTTAATTAGGGCGTGCAGGCTAAACCAAACCAAACCAGATCCGACCCAAGGATTGTTTGTCTAGAATGAATGTGAAGGACAAGTTTTGACCAACGAATGTGACTTTAGAAGAAATGCATGCAGAAAAGGCTAACGGAAACGAGTAGCTAGAGAATATATGTTGTCGGTCAGATGGGATGCCAATCCCTAAGACCATCCAGTGATATGTAGGAAGAATAGTGTTCAATAAACCAACGATGTGAAACGTAAAACCTGACAAGTGCGTTTGAAAGAAAGACTAGAAGGAGATTGTGTATAAAAATATGAATGAAAAGTTCGAGTGACTAGTGTGCCATCTGAATGAATACCTTCCCGACAAGTTGAGTGTGATAAGGGATACCTCATATGTTTGGGGGATACCTGATACGGTTCCTACGGGAACGAAGCGATATGGTTCCTACGGGAATGAAGCGATACGGTTCCTACGGGAACGAAGCGATACGGTTCCTACGGGAACGAAGCGATACAGTTTCTACGGGAACGAAGCCATACGGTTCCTACAGGAACGAAGCGACACGGTTCCTACGGGAACGAAGCGACACGGTTCCTTCTTGAACGAAGCGATACGGTTCCTTCTGGAATGAAGCGATATGGTTCCTTGGGGAACGAGACGATGTGGTTCCTTCGGGAATGAGATGGTACGGTACCTTCAGAAACTTTATAGTAGGAATCATTCGGAAACGGGATGGTATGATTCATTCGAGAACGGCATGGTATAGTCCTTCAAGGACGAATGCACCATGGACAGCTTATGAGGTATACACAATGATCCAAATAGTCGAGAGATGATCAATAGTAACCGTCCAGATGGCAAGGTAGATAACCTTAACGAGGAGTTGAAATTATGGCCATGGAGTCTTCTGTGGACGACTCCGAGTTTGATAAGACATTTCACATAGAATGACGATATAAGAACCCTAACGGTTAGATGTAAAAGACCGACTAGGGATGTACGATGCTGAAAAAAGATAACGTCTATCAAGAACGAGAGAGGTATAGTCAAGACTACACAAGAATCTACCAACGGGAGAGTGATTGCATATGCGTCACGGCAGTTGAAAGTCCACGAAGTCAACTATCCGGCTCATGATTTGGAACTTGCTGCTGTCGTATTTGCATTGAAAATATGGAGGCACTACCTGTACGGGGTGAAGTTTACTATTTACTCCGACCACAAAAGTTTGAAGTACTTCTTCGAACAAAGAGAGCTCAATATGAGGCAGAGACGATGGTTGGAACTTCTGAAGGATTATGACTGTGAGATCATGTACCACCCTGGAAAGACAAACGTGGTGGCTGACGCTCTAAGCCGAAAGGATGTGCCTACTCCTATTAGAGTGAAAGCTTGCCAGTTGGTGATAACATCGGATGTGATGAGAGAAATCGAAGAGGCTCAAGACGAAGCACTTAAAGAAGAAAACATAAAGAAGGAAAGGATGGTTGGCCAACAGGACAAGTTGAATATAACACCCTTTGTGTTAGAACACGTTATGGACGGGTATGGATACCTATGGGTGGCGAGCTTAGAACCAAAATCTTGGATGATGCTCATAAGTCTCGTTACTCTATCCATCCTGGTACCAACAAAATGTACCAAGATCTGAGAAAGGAATACTGGTGACCTGGAATGAAATATGATGTGACGAAGTATGTAAGCAAGTGCTTGACTTGCTCGCAAGTAAAGGCCGAACACCAGAAACCGTATGGAAAGATTCAACCACCTGATATACCGGAATGGAAGTGGGAACACATTACCATGGACTTCATAACCAAGCTACCTCGCACAGCTAAAGGTCATGACATCATTTGGGTAATTGTGGACCGTTTAACGAAGAGTGCTCATTTCCTACCTATTCGCGAGACATTCTCGTCGGAAAGGTTAGCAGAAGTGTTTATTAACGAAGTAGTAGCACGGCATGGGATGCCTTTGACGATCGTATCTGACCGGGACACGCGATTCACTTCGAGGTTCTAGAAAAGATTTCACGAGGCGATGGGCACGAGGCTTAATATCAGCACTGCATACCACCCACAAACGGATGGTCAGTCCAAAAGGACCATTCAGACATTGGAGGATATGCTTCGTGCTTGTATTATCGATTTTGGCGGCAGTTGGGACAGTCATCTGCCGTTAGCCGAATTTTCATACAACAATAGTCATCGCACGACTATCGGCATGCCGCCTTATGAAATTTTGTATGGGAGGAGATGCAGGACCCCGATTTGTTGGGGTGAGATTGGACAAAAAGAATTAGGAAGTCTTGAAGTTGTAAAAGAAACGTCGGAAAGATTTGATCAAATCAAAGCACGAATGAAGGCCGCACAAGATCGTCAGAAATCCTATGCGGATAAACGACGAAGGCCTATTGAGTTTGATGTTGGGGACAGAGTAATGTTGAAAGTGTCACCCTGGAAAGGGATCATACGATTCAGGAAGAGAGGAAAGTTAAGTCCGAGGTTTGTCGGACCATTCAGGATAATGGCGCGGGTTGGTGAAGTTGCTTATCGGTTAGAGTTGCCTGATGAGTTGAGTGGGATTCATCCTACCTTCCATGTATCACACTTGCGAAAGTGTTTGGCGGATGAATCAGCTCACGTACCACTTACTGACATCGAGGTCGACAACAGCCTTAATTACATCGAAGAACCCGTGGCCATCATAGACAAGAAGGAGAAGCGTTTGCGTAATAAGATTATCCAATTGGTTAAAGTCCAATGGAAACATCGAAAGGGATCGGAAGCCACTTGGGAAACGGAGAAGGAAATGAGGGAGTCGTACCCTCATCTATTTGACTTATGATAGGTTTCGAGGACGAAACCTATTGTAAGGGGGGTAGACTTGTAACATCCCAAAAAAAAACGACAGTTAAAATGACGAAATAAATGAACGAGGCATGTCGGGTCGGGTCGGATGGGCCGGCGGGCTGGAAGGGGAGCCTCCCCTATAAATAGCCAAGGTCACCACCCTTTTCTCTCATTTGCACCTTCTAGAGAGAGAAACCATAGAGAGAGAAAGTTGGCGGATCGACCCGAGATTTCAGCAAAGTGTTACTCCATAACTCGTGAGAAGAACCTCCGGATCAGAAGCTCGATTCAGGTAACGATCCGACCTACATCTGAGTTTTTGTTCGTTTTTGGGTTTTTCGGGTTTTGGGTGAAAAGGCAACGTTTTTACGGATGAAACTGAAAGATAAACATAGATTTGAGTTCCTTAATGGAAAACGAATGTTTTGGATGCAAACAGGTTCGAGATCTTGACGAGATCAGACCTGAATGCGAAAGTTAGGGTTTTACGAAGAAACAGGTCGTGCGCACTTACCAAGTGCGCACGGAGCAGGTCCTACGTACGTATCAAGTACGCAGGAAGAGGGGTCTGCGCACTTGCTAAGTGTGCAGGCAGCAGGGTCTGCGCACTTGCTAAGTGCGCAGGCAGCAGGGTCTGCGCACTTGCTAAGTGCGCAGGCATCAGGCTGATTAGGTAAAGTCGGTATGTTTAGAAGGTTAAATCGTTAGAGTCGGGATTTGGTCTGATGTGTATTTAACTAATCAATTCAGATCGGAAGTGACGTAGTGGGACCTTTGTTTAGGGCAACCCGGATTAGCTTATCAGGTGAGTTCTAGAAGCCCTCTTTTAAATGTTTTATATAATGTTTTCGGGCTGGTGTGTATACATATGAAATTTTGTTTTATAAAATGATGTTTATGAAACCATGTTTACGAAATGAAATGATTTGAAATGAACGGTTTATGTAAAGAAAGTTCTATGAACGGAATGTTTACGAACGAATGTTTAATAAGAAGTGGTTTAAAGTAAAGGTAAAGGGTTTTGAAAGTTAAGGAAAGGTTTTGTGAAAAGAAAAGAAAAAGGGCAAAGGTTTTAAAGAAGTCATTACTAATCTAATCTGTCGAATGGATGGAATTGACGAATGAAGTCTGGGAATGAGATTCCCAGCCTTGTGGTAGATTATGGACAGCGAGCCATAGTTACCATAAGAACAACAGGGGCAGTGTCTTAGTGGCCTGCCAATGGTTTGATGTTGTACAACTGGTATGGAGTAACGACGGTTAGTCAGGGGTTAACGTGACCCTACGTCAGGTTAAATTATGATCCGACAGTGTTATGGCTGAGAGCCATAGTCGTCGATGGAAGTTGTCGGTCTATGGCTGAGAGCCATAGAATTCAATGGAGGTTGTCGATCTTTGGCTGAGAGCCATAGGTGGGCAACTGAATGGGTATTTTCGGTCCTCGTGCAGTTAGCCTTGGGGGCAATACCAAAAAGGGAATTGACGGAATGTTGTGGTAACGACGGTGATACGTAACGGTTGTCCACGACATGCAGGGTTCCTTCGGGGACACAGAGACGCGTAAAGAAAGATACAGATTTTAGATAGTAATGCATGACTTAAATGAATGTTAAATGTTTTAAACAAATGATCTGTTCAATGTGTTTAAATGTTTGAAGGTGTATGAATGAAAGGCCCTGTTTTTCTTATACGTGATGTTAAACCCTAATGAATGTTTTGAATGATGAACCATTTCTTAAATCGAACGAAAACTAGAACTCACCAGCGTAGCTGACTTTTTAGTATGCACATTCAGGTTAAGGGCAGGTTATGGTGATGGACGGTGATGCTTGGCAAGAGAGAAGAGTTACCCGGATGATATGAAGACTGGCATCCCGTTATGAGTTGTTTATGTTATGTTTATGTATTTGATAACGTTACACTTCCGCATGTATGAACAAGTTTTAATTATGATGAATGAATGATTCCGCTGCGTTATTTTGATATTCAAGTTTAAGAACTGTTTGTAAATGAGTAAATCCAACAAGTGAGGCCTCCCGGGTTTGGGGCCTTACACAAAGCAAGACTAGTAGCAAAGGGCTACATTCAACAACATGGCATTGATTTTGACGAGGTCTTTGCACCAGTAGCAAGAATGGAAACAATAAGACTCATTTTGGCACTTGCTGCAAAAGAGAGATGGGAAATACATCATCTAGATGTAAAATCAGCATTTCTAAATGGAGATTTAAAAGAAGAAGTGTACGTAACTCAACCAGAAGGCTTCTTAAAGAAAGGAAAGGAGAATAAAGTTTATAAGTTATCCAAAGCTTTATATGGGTTACGACAAGCACCTAGAGCATGGAATGTGAAACTTGACAGAACCAGCAATCTACAAGAAAAGTAAATGTGAACTAATCTACAAGAAAAGTAAATCTGAACTAATCATTGGAGCCTACGTAGATGATTTGTTGATTACAGGAAAGGACAACAAGGATATCATCAACTTCAAAAAGGAAATGAAGAATCAATTTGATATGAGTGACTTGGGTTTACTAAGTTACTATTTAGGAATTGAAGTCACTCAACATGCAAAATGAATATCTATCAACCAAAGGAACTATGCTTTGAAAATTCTGCAAAAGGCAAATATGGATGACTGCAATCCAACGAAATATCCAATGAAACCAGGAACAAAGATTTCAATGTTTGAAAAGAGTGAACCAACGAATGAAACAGAATACAGAAGAATAATTGGAAGTCTTCGCTACTTAACACATACAAGGCCAGACATAAACTTCGCTGTAGGAATACTAAGTATATACATGTCTACACCAAAGAAGGAACACATGCAAGCTATAAAGCATCTACTAAGATATGTTAAAGGAACACTACAATATGGAATCATATTCAAAAGCAACGGAAGCAAAACCCTCATTGGTTTTAGTAACAACAGTTATGGAACAGACCCCGATGATGGAAAAGGAACTACATGAATAGTATTTTACTTTAATGATTCACCAATATCATGGGCAAGTCACAAACAAGCAACTGTTACTCTCTCATCATGTGAATATGAATTTATAGCTACAACCTCAGCAGCTTGTTAAGGAATTTGGTTAAGAAGTTTACTAAGTGAACTAACAGGCTGGGAACAAGATAAGATCATATTATATATTGATAACAAATATGCAATTCTACTTATGAGAAACCCAGTCTTTCATGGAAGAAGTAAGCATATTGACACAAGGTATCACTTCATACGTGAATGTGTTGAAGAAGGAAAGATCATAGTGGAGCACGTCAGTGGGAATTTACAAAAGGCGGACGTATTGACTAAAGCTCTACCGAGAATGAAGTTCATTGAAATGTGAAACCTATTAGGAGTAAAAGACCTTGGAGCAAGTTTAATTTGAGGGGGAGATTGTCGGGTCAAATAAACTTGTACCACCGGAGTCAACATCTCCGGTGACCCAAACCTCCACTGCCACAACTAACACCGTTATAAGTTTAGGGTAGTTAAAACGGTTATGATTAACTCTGTTAGGCAGTTACAAATTACATGTATAAATAGAACTCATTTTTTGTAAATCAAACAACAAATTCCCGAATATAAATTTACGTTCTTGTGATATACGATCCTTATACTCTCTAGAATAACCTCCGCCTTGTCTTTTTCAGATTTCCCCTTCTCTCGCTTCAGTTCCCCCTTTCCATCACAACCAATTCCCTTTCTTGCCTAGTTTTCTTTGTCTCTTGCTTTAATTCTGACCGAAAACGAACAAATTCAACCCTTTCATCTTCTACCTCCTTCTCAATGCTTCACTCGGTTCTGCTAGGAAGAACTGTTTGTTTTGGGTGAGTAGCTATGGATTCCTTAACCGGCTCAACATTTCTTCAGGCTCCGATGACAGACCCTGCGTCGAACTCTTGGGGTTCATCCTCCTGTTCCTTGTTAGCCATCCAAGCCTTGATCCTTGCAACATCTTCCTTCAAGGCTAGTATTGAGTCTAATCGGGCTGCAATTTCTGGTGGCGTTGGCTGTGTAATATAAGGGTATTTTGATAATTTCAGAAAAAAAAAAATAACTGTTAAATCTAACGACGTTAACTATGTAGACTCAAATGAAGTCAAAAATGAAAAGTCAGGGTTCAGACCGAGGTTTTGAAACACAAGGGACTCAACTAGTTAAAATTGATAAACATCAGGGACTTAAATAGTAATTTACTCTATAATGTATATATAACATAGTTAGACTTTGTTCCTGAAACTTGGCCCCAAAACATGTTCCTGTTAAGTTTCTTTTTTATAAATATTCTTTATTTTTAAGGATACAGTAGATCGCATAACTACTCAAACTGCATGTTGCATTTGCAGGCTGCATTTTGTGACGGATCAGATTACATATTGGATTTTGTTGCTAACATGTCACATTGTAGTTGGTCTAATTTTTTTTCTCAATATACAGATTCTTTACATATACATGTCTCTCAATGAAGTTAGAATGAAATTCTTTTGTGTGTTAAAATAGACGTCGGTTAAATGTGTTTAGACAAGTAACTAACTTCTCAATTATGTTTTTATTGGGTTATCAATGTGTACGATGTCGCTGTAATCGAAACCAATTTTTACAACTATACCGAATACTAGTTACATTGAAAGTTGTATCAACTTCCTAAAACCCACATGCATATTTCTACTTTTTAACAAAGCTGAAACAAGAAAGTTAGCAAAGCCGGTCTTTCTTTTAGTAAACATAAACAAGAGTTTTTTTTTTCCAAAAGGGTGTAGTTAGAAATCTTATTTACCAATTAGATGTAGTTAAGAAAATATTTACCAAAATGGGTGTTTTTCTAATTTTCTTTTTAACTTGTTAAATAACAATTAAAAAAAAACCCTGTTACTCTCTAATTTCCCTTTTAATTTGTTAAATAATAATAATAAAAACCCTAGGACTCCAAACGACGTAGAACGTTCCATCCTTCATCTCCAGAGCAACGATTCTGCAGTCCCTTCTCATTGATTTGCAGTCCCTTCTCATCGATTTGCAGTCCCTTCTTCACGCTATCAGAGCAACGACGTCCCCCTTCTTCACGCTATCAGCGATTTTGAGATTTTACAGGTTTCCATTGATTCTCCATGACTATTCTCATTCGGTTTCCATCGATTTTGCAAATTTTGCAGGTTTCCATCGATTTTTGAGATTTTGAGATTCATTCTCAGACGATTTTCCGGTTTGCACCATTCTCAGACGATTTGCAAGGTTTGATTTCATGTTTTTTTATTCTTTCTAGTTAACTATGGATTTGATTCTTTTTTTATATTAGTTTGATTTGTTTTGGATGATCAATTCTTCTTATAATTCTGATTGTCTTTCTTTTTTGTTTTTATACATAGAATGAACCATGTTAACGCAGTATCGAACATGATTCAAAACGAAGATTTTAACACAATATCTCAGATTGCTATTGTGAACAATGATGATGTGGATGATATTCTAGGAGATGGAATTGGATATGAAGTTGATGGATATGATGTGTCGGGAGAAGATGGAATTAGAGATGAAGTTGACGGGATGATGTGTTCGGAGAAGATGGAATTGGAGATCACAAGCATACGGTAACGTTCAGCACCTTTAGCTTACACCAATTTAGAGGAAATTGATTTGACGATTGATGACAACTGGATGCTACTCAATCGTAGATTATTGTGCTACTTGGTCATATGAGTTTTCCCCACTTCCTCATGAAGCATATTGGCCAAACTCATCATCTATTAGAGAATTAGTTCCCAATTCGGATCTAAAACAAGATAAAAAAGGGTCGCCCTTGCTCCACAAGGCTATTAAATGGAATGAATATTAAAGAAAGAAAAAAGACTAACCATTATAAAATTCTTATGCTTCTTATTTGATTTTAAAATTTTAGGATGATTCAATAAAAAGATTAAAAGAAAAAGAATTATAATAAGACGTAAAAAAGATGTAATATTTTTTATTATGTTTCCTTAGTTGACTCTAACGAAAATTGATATAAAATTATGTTTCCTTGATTGATTAAAAATAAAAAAATAGAATATTTTGATTGAATTAAAAAATAGAGAGTATCAGGTTTTTTTTAATTATTATTTAGCAAAAAGGGTTGTGATGTAGTAGTTGAGGTCTGAAGTCCCAAGGGATCCGGGTTTAATCCCTGTCATCACCATTAATTTCTAAGGCATGCAAATGAGGCTTAGTTCTTAGGCTGATGCACATGGTTTTACCCACGCTGATCCAGGGTACGAGCCTCGGCTCTCCCTCAAGCCCGGAAGGGGCCGTATTGGGTGGAATTTTTCTTTGGATGCTCTCCAACTCTGACGCCAAGCGGGCCCGGTTAAGACAATATATTGGCCGGAGTTGGACGAGGCTCTCCCATGTGATGGGGATGCGACGTCACAATATTCAATGTTCGCCGTTCAAAAAAAAATATTAACAAGTTAAAAAGGAAATTAGAAAACACCCATTTTTAATAAATATTTTCTTAACTACACCTAATTAATAAATAATTTTTCTCACTACACTTTTTTTAAAAAAAAAACTCCACAAACAAGATAGATTTTTCTATGAAATCTTAATGAAACCTGACACTAGCTGTTCTGTTTTTCTGTAACATCAAACAAGATCCAACATTTTCTGCATGTGGGTCCCACGCCCAATGATCAATCGGCTGACTGAACTTTTACCATTTTTCCTGCCTGACCAATTGCGGCTGGATGTCGCCGTTTCTAGGAACCTGGTCATCGCCCATATTTTGCTGAACAGCCTTTTTTTTTTTTTTTTTTTTTTTACGGCCAACAAAAATAGAATTGACTAGTTATTCTGTACGGGGTGACCTATTAGCAAAAGGTCACCGCCAACTGGCCCAACCCAGCCATACAGAGCCCTTAAGCGCTTCAAGTTATCTACAGTTTCGGACAAAACTCATCCGTCCGAAGCCCACTGGTGGTAAAACCAGGACACCCTCGGGATCGAACCGGAGATCACAAAGATTCAGGTCTTCCTTCATTGAGCCACAATGCCCCTTCCCAAAGTGATGCTAGTGGGGATAGAACCTAGATCTTTTTAAAAAAATCCAGACTTCCTACCACTACACCACATTAAAAGTTGCTTTATTTTGTTGAACAGCCTACAAGCCAATATCTACCGTCAGCATCAATATTTTCAAAAAGCATCCGCATATATACAGCGACTATGACTCTCACTCAAGTGTTTCTAATTCTTTATTACAAAATGTATTTGTTGCACGTTATTTTTAAGTTTTTTTTTTGGTTTCCTGAACAGCAACTTTTACACTAAATATAAAAGATTATATATCTTATAAATATAGAAAAGCTTTAAATTTGATTTCCTGAACAGCAAAATGACAGAATACTTCCAGTAGAGGTATTTTCGTCATTTATATCACCAGTTGTAACCAAAATGATACATGGGCAGGCCTCTAAACTTGTTTTAATACTAGGGTGGCATTACTGAAAACTTTTGAATAATTAGGAGGGCCATGTATGACCCAAACCCATTAACCAACCTGCCCGTTGTGCCACATCTACAATCAGGGGCGGATGTAGTGAAGCGAGGGGGGGTGCACAGGAACCCCCCGAGTTTTGAAATTTTAATGTAACGGTAGGTAAAAAAACTAGGGTGAACCCCCTAAAATATTATAGGGTGAACCCCCTTACGACGGCGCCCACTGCTGCTCGCTTGATCCGGTTGTGAAGCTATAAAACTAAGAACTCTTTCTTGAACTAAATGTGTGTTTTTGAGCATTCATATGATTAGAGGTAAAAAATTGATAGAAACAAATGAGTAGATGACTCTTAAATACAAATTAGTTGATTTTGTGAACATTTGAAGCATAATTTTCATGTTTTTTTCTTTGCTTTAGGCCTCCAAAAATGGTTGAGCCGCCCCTGCCCGACCCGACCCGACCAATCGAACCGAACCGAAAATTTTTATGTCCGGCCCTATGAAATTGGATCATCTAAAAACAGTGAACCCCCTGAAAAAAATTCCTGGATCCGCCCCTGTCTACAATTAAAGTGTGAGCCTTTTTCTTTTAGTGAAAACAGTGACTAATGTCGAGTTGGAGCAAATACCTGTAAAAGCTCAGTGTAAGGGGTTTAAGATATTAAAACCCAATATAAGAGCCAAACAAACCGGATCTCCGGTGTAAGGGGTTTAAGATATTAAAACCCAATATAAGAACCAAACGAACCGGATCTCCGGTCTAAGGGGTTTAAGATATTAAAACCCAATGTAAAAACCAAACGAACCGGATCTCCGATCTAAGGGGTTTAAGATATTAAAACCCAATGTAAGAACCAAACGAACCGGATCTCCAGTCTAAGGGGTTTAAGATATTAAAACCCAATGTAAGAACCAAACGAACCGGATCTCTGGTTTAGGGAATTGAAGGGGATTAAGCGATCAAAAGGCCGAAGGCAATCCTGCCGCGGCTGAAGGCCTGCCGCGGCTGAAAGGAATAGACGATGGATTAAACATTACGACAACAAGAGACCACATGCCGCGGCTGAGAGCCTGCCGCGGCTGAAGGTGTGTCACGACCGAACCTGTACGTTTAATAAGGGACCACCTGCCGAGCCTGCCTACGGTTGAGAATCCTCCTCAGGAAAATCGAGGTTCTAAAGATGACGGATAGAAGGAAAGAACAAGGACGGAACCAAAATACCCAACCCCAGCCGCGGCTGAGGCCGTGCCGCGGCTCAAGGGTGTCACGGCCGAAAGGTTGATTCGTTTGATGTCGGACGGCATCTCCCACTCAACACTTAAAAAATATCAAAGAAGTTACGAAGGAAATAATCTCATACCAGAAAATAATACTAAATAGCTAAGATAACGTCTCATTAGGCATAAGAGTCAACTATAAAGACAACACCAATGGGGAAACCTGAACCCATGATAGAAAGAGGTCAGGTAAGAACCAGTAACACAAAAAGGGAAGTCAGCTAACAAGACAAGATATGTCAGGGACAGAACCTATACACAAGGAACACGGGTCAACTATATAGACAAAGGTAATTAAACACACCCTGAACTCTCTAAGCACGAAAAAGGAAATAACGGTCATATTAGCAGAAGCAGAGAAAGATGTTTGACTGCAGACAACCTATAATGGATATTCAGTCCGAACATCTTGACCATGGATACCTTATAAATAGTCAAGTCGATTTCAAAGGTGCGACCATTATTTTTTCACTCACATATTCATAATACCCGAACTTACTTACTTCTCTCTCCTTTTTACCTTCCACTACACACATACTTATTCTCACGCCGGAGGGTGGTCACGGGGAGAAAACTCCTTCTGCTCATGGAGAGGCTCACGGTGTTTCCTATTTTGCAGATCACCCTTTCAAGACCCGGAGATCCCGTCCGTTCTTCCAAGCCCAAGTCCAGAAGTTCCAGCTTAACTTATCCATCCAGCACTGCTTCAAGACTTCCGCCTCTAGGTGATAAGTTTTGTAGCCACATTTGGCACCATCCCGTGCTCTAAAACAAAAAAAAAAAGCAAAAAAAAACGATGGGCGAGGGCGAGGAAACTCCTCACAATGAAACCAGAAGTTCTGATGTCCTGTACCCAGACGGTAGCAATGTTACCGGTGGGGAGGGAAGCAAGAACCCGAAGAGTCGTCTTAACGATTCTGAAAAACAAAGGACTGACAAGGTAGTCGTTACACCAGAGTTCTTACGATAGAACCGTCAACAGATCCTCGCTATGTTACAGGAGGAGGAAAAAGATCGCCAATTGAAAGAAGTCCGAACCCGTCTAGAGTTCGGAGACAACGAGGATGACAACTCACTAAAGAAAAGCGAAGAAGAGAAGGATAAGCTACATAACACTGAGGTTGTGCGTCAGGAGACAACCAAGAGGAAGAAAGATTTCGAAGATGACTACAGCAAACCATACCGACCGTCCACGGCGCGATCAAGATCCATGTTTATCAACAAAATTGCAGAGTTTACTTTTCCCCCAAAACTAAAAATGCCATCAAACGTGGGGAAATACGACGGTTTGGGTGATCCAGAAGACCATCTCGCAATTTTCATAGGTGCGGTTTGGGTGGAACAATGGTCTATCCCGGTATGGTGTCACATGTTCATGCAGACGCTGACGGGAGCAGCGAGGGTATGGTTCGACAGTCTCCCAATCGGAGAGATAGGGAGCTTCGAGCAACTGGAAGACAGCTTCTTAAAGAACTTCAGCCAACAAAAAAGGTCCATAAAGGATCCAACAGAGTTGCACAACATTAAAAGGGGTGATGGTGAGTCAGTGGAAGATTTCATTACAAGATTCGTAAGAGAGAGCATGCAAGTCAAAGGAGCTGGAGAAGATATACGTATCTCAGCGTTTATTCATGGTGTTCGGAGCGAGCAGTTGGTGGAAAGATTCCATGAAAGCCGTCCAAAAACGGTGGAAGAAATGCTAGAGAGAGCAAAGGCGTTTGTACGAGGAAGAAAAGTGAGCAACCAACTGAAAGACCGCACACAAAAGAAGCCGTTGAATTGGGAAAACTCAAGGAAACAAGGACCACCAAAGATGTGGGATAAACCACATTCTCAACCGTGTTTTCAACAAAGGAACGTGGCGCCCTCTCAGTTTTCAACACCACGAAGACACGTCGATGGACCAACGGTTAGTCTTCCACCATTAACCAAAACACCAACTGAAATTCTCGCAACCGAGAACGTCAACTTTGTGAAACCTGCACCCATGAGACCAGGCCCTAAGAAGGCCACCGACAAGTATTGTGAATTTCATAAAGATAATGGGCACACCACTGATGAGTGTTTCTCCCTGAAAAGACAAATCGAATCAACAATAAAAACAGGTAAACTGCCACACTTGTTGAAGGAGCTTAACGCAACACCTCAGGCCGGCGGAAGGAGAAAGGAGATCCTAATGGTAAACCAACCATCAAGTAGTGCAGGCGTGAAACGAAATAATGACCACATGGAGCCGTGGATGGAGCAAGAAATCAGTTTCCCTCCGATAAGAGGTGGAGATTTTGCTAGTGGGGTGCTTCATGTAACTGCTGACATTGCCGGTCATCAGGTACGAAGGGTTTATGTTGATACCGGAAGTGCATCCGAAATCATGTATGAACGTTGCTTCATGCAACTAGATGAAGAAGTACAGAAAGGCCTCGTCACACAAGTCCACTAGCTAACAGGCTTTTCCGGAGAAGTAGTGCAGCCGCTGGGCAAAATACAACTTCAAGTGACAATGGGGAACGAAACGAGAAGTCGTACGGTTCCAATGACCTTCCTCGTAGTGCGCTCTCAGTCAAGCCACAACGTAATTTTGGGAAGGCCAGGTTTATGTGCACTTGGAGCAGTCATATCTACCATTCACGCGGCAATCAAATTCCCAACCCCAGACGGTGTGGTAACTCTATTCTCAAGTAAGGAATGTAAAAGCATAAAAGCTATAGCGCCAGATGCTTCAAACAACACAGATGAGCAACACAATACGATGCTAAAGCAACCCTCAGACATGGTGGGGGGTATTAAGAGATATAGCGGAGCGGATAAGGTAACACGTTTGGACAGAGTAGATGCACCACGAAGATGTAAGGAGTCTAACTCCGAAAGTGCTATAAGTAATCAACACGCAAGGAACCATTGTAATCAATTTTGAAAGAAGGTGTACGCGAACACCAAAGATTGCATTCACATTTGGTTATTTCATACCCATTGTCGTAACCTAAAAGACAACAATACCCAAAAGTCACCTGACCAAGTTCAGGTTGAAAAATAATCTAAGTCTTCCAGCCGCGACTGGAAAGACGAGTCAGCTGACCAAGTTCAGGTTGAAAAGTAATATAAGTCTTCCAGCCGCGACTGGACAGACGAGTCACCTGACCAAGTTCAGGTTGAAAAATAATCCAAGTCTTCCAGCCGCGACTGGAAAGACGAGTCACCTGACCAAGTTCAGGTTGAAAAATAATCTAAGTCTTCCAGCCGCGACTGGAAAGACGAGTCACCTGACCAAGTTCAGGTTGAAAAATAATCTAAGTCTTCCATCCGCGACTGGAAAGACGAGTCACCTGATCAAGTTCAGGTTGAAAAGTAATCTAAGTCTTCCAGCCGCGACTGGAAAGACGAGTCACCTGACCAAGTTCAGGTTGAAAAGTAATCTAAGTCTTCCAGCCGCGACTGGACAGACGAGTCACCTGACCAACTTCAGGTTGAAAAATAATCCAAGTCTTCTAGCCGCGACTGGAAAGACAAGTCACCTGACCAAGTTCAGGTTGAAAAATAATCTAAGTCTTCCAGCCGCGACAGAAAAGACGAGTCACCTGACCAAGTTCAGGTTGAAAAGTAATCTAAGTCTTCCAGCCGCGACTGGACAGACGAATCAGCTGACCAAGTTCAGCTGAAAAATAATCTAAGTCTTCCAGCCGCGACTGGAAAGACGAGTCACCTGACCAAGTTCAGGTTGAAAAATAATCTAAGTCTTCCAGCCGTGACTGGAAAGATGAGTCACCTGAGCAAGTTCAGGTTGAAAAGTAATCTAAGTCTTCCAGCCGCGACTGGACAGACGAATCAGCTGACCAAGTTCAGCTGAAAAATAATCCGTCTTCAAGCCGCGATTGGACAGGCGAGTCAGCTGACCAAGTTCAGCTGAAAAATAATCTAAGTCTTCCAGCCGCGACTGGATAGACGAGTCATCTGATCAAAATAACCTAAGTCTTCCGGCCGTGACCGGACAGACGAGTTAGCTGACCAAGTTCAGCTCTAAAAAAAAAAAAGTCATCCAGCAGCGACTGGACAGACGAGTCACCTGACCACGTTTAGGTTGAAAAATAATCCAATATCATGGTATGAACACCATAATAATGGACTGGGGGGACATGAAGGGGTTTAAGATATTAAAACCCAATGTAAGAACCAAACAAACCGGATCTCCGGTGTAAGGGGTTTAAGATATTAAAACCCAATATAAGAACCAAACGAACCGGATCTCCGGTCTAAGGGTTTAAGATATTAAAACCCAATGTAAGAACCAAACGAACCGGATCTCCGGTCTAAGGGGTTTAAGATATTAAAACCCAATGTAAGAACCAAACGAACAGGATCTCCGGTTTAAGGGGTTTAAGATATTAAAACCCAATGTAAGAACCAAACGAACCGGATCTCTGGTTTAGGGAATTGAAGGGGATTAAGCGATCAAAAGGCCGAAGGCAATCCTGCCGCGGCTGAAGGCCTGCCGCGGCTGAAGGGAATAGACGATGGATTAAACATTACGACAACAAGAGACCACATGCCGCGGCTGAGAGCCTGCCGCGGCTGAAGGTGTGTCACGGCCGAACCTGTACGTTTAATAAGGGACCACCTGCCGAGCCTGCCTACGGTTGAGAATCCTCCTCAGGAAAATCGAGGTTCTAAAGATGACGGCTAGAAGGAAAGAACAAGGACGGAACCAAAATACCCAACCCCAGCCGCGGCTGAGGCCGTGCCGCGGCTCAAGGGTGTCACGGCCGAAATGTTGATTCGTTTGATGTCGGACGGCATCTCCCACTCAACACTTAGAAAATATCAAAGAAGTTACGAAGGAAATAATCTCATACCAGAAAATAATACTAAATAGCTAAGATAACGTCTCATTGGGCATAAGAGTCAACTATAAAGACAACACCAATGGGGAAACCTGAACCCATGATAGAAAGAGGTCAGGTAAGAACCAGTAACACAAAAAGGGAAGTCAGCTAACAAGACAAGATATGTCAGGGACAGAACCTGTACACAAGGAACACGGGTCAACTATATAGACAAAGGTAATTAAACACACCCTGAACTCTCTAAGCACGAAAGAGGAAATAACGGTCATATTAGCAGAAGCAGATAAAGATGTTTGACTGCAGACAACCTATAATGGATATTCAGTCCAAACATCTTGACCATGGATACCTTATAAATAGTCCAGTCGATTTCAAAGGTGCGACCATCATTTTTTCACTCACATATTCATAATACCCGAACTTACTTACTTCTCTCTCCTTTTTACCTTCCACTACACACATACTTATTCTCACGCCAGAGGGTGGTCACGGAGAGAAAACTCCTTCTGCTCGTGGAGAGGCTCACGGTGTTTCCTATTTTGCAGATCACCCTTTCAAGACCCGGAGATCCCGTCCGTTCTTCCAAGCCCAAGTCCAGAAGTTCCAGCTTAACTTGTCCATCCAGTACTGCTTCAAGACTTCCACCTCTATGTGATAAGTTTTGTAGCAACAGGAACAAATACCTGTAAAAGCTCAGTCATTCTCCCGGTCCCAACATGCATTACACCTCCCAACACTGACGGAGGTTGGAAATGATGAACCAAGTGTCGCGTTTGCAGTGGTTCAACAAAAAGAGGCTCATTCATATCACCAACATCTGATTCTGTTTTCACAACTGGATCTTGCATATCATTTGATTTTAGCGATTTACCCCCTTCAGCGTGTTTAAAAGGAGGGTTATTGTTTCCTGAAACTGAGGGGGGCACCACAAACTGGGAGCTAGTTTGAGACTCTGACGGTTGACTTGTTGGCCCATTTGGTGGGTAAACCGCCAATGGCAGAAACCGTTTTATAGGTTTACTGGCTGAAGAACAACAGGGACCATGGTCCCTCTCGTACCAACCGTGGAGACCGACGGGGTTAGCTCATAGTTGGTTTTAGAAGGTGCATTTGTAACCACTGGGTCTGACCAGTTCCCGACATAAGTAACAAGCTGCATATTTTTTTCTTTTGATCTTCGTTTACGCCTACATTTGGGTTGGAGTTCTGCTGGGAATGGAAGTTCAGTTCTTTTGATCATTTGAACATGAGGTGCCACATCATTTTCGGGTGTCACAGGTGCAGTGTGGCCTGGTTTGAAAACAGCACCCCTTAGTGTGATTTTTGAATTCCCGATCCTAACCGCGAGCAGGTAACCTGCATCAAAAGTTGCCTCAACAACACCAGTTACAATCTGTCCAACCATAGTTTCAGTTGGATCATTGATCGGGTCAACTCGAGGAGCGTTGTTGGTTAACTGTACAAAACCAGGAGGCATACGAGCAGCTTGCGAACGAGCTTTTTGGGCCCGTCTTTCACTCGGGTCCTTTTGTGGGCGGCCACGTTTTCGCTTTTCAGGAGCAATAAGTGTGGCATTGGGCCTTGCTTCTTGGTTCAGTGTGTCTATTTTCAGCAGTTAGCTTTTCTGTTAAAATTCAAAAGTTTATCTGCATGTAATACACAAGTTCATAACCAAATGGCTCAAATTTGAGGATCAAATTTCCTTAAAGAAACACGCCCAGGCAACGTTTAATAAAGTAATTTGAGAAACAATTACTATAGCAATCGATCATAAATACAGAGGTAAAAGAAAAATAAAATTTGAGTGTGCTCCTGTAAAATTGCCAAAAGTTACTAGCTGAACGAGAAGACCAAAGTTCACATACTAGAGGATCGATCTAAATAATGATTGTAAGGTAATTCTGTCATATCATTTAGAACCTTTAACATAATTACTTAACACTGATTTAGAACTATAATGAGCATTTTAGGACAAAAATGTTGTTTTACCTTTTTAAGAGTTTTACTTACACACCTTTTAGAGCACATAGTACAACCATATAATGCTTTAAAAATACTGAAAATGGAAGTTATTCATACAGTAAATGCCCTCTCCCTTAATGATTTTAAACGGCCATAACTTTTTTCATACGTTAATATTTTTTTTAAAATTACACCATAAAAACGAGCATTTTATTCTCTTTAACTTGAGTATGGTATTGCTATAGTTGTTTTCTAATTAAAAAAAACATGTTACGTGATTACCAGTGTCTATGTTTCCCGCGGGCAGCCTCTTTATATATATTGGAACACTGGTAAACATTGATACGACACAACCATTGTTCAGGCCAACTCGGTTAACATTGATACGAAACTTATAATTTTATTAAAAAATAAGTGAAAAATGAAATCACATTGGTATACCAAAACACGATATGAATACAAACATGGTAGGGCCGATTTAGACCGCCTAGGACCGCCTACATGTATTTTGGTCCAATTAGAAGAAATCACATTGGAAGACCCCCGGTTATCGATTATTCTCGATTTTTACAACAATGTTCATAAATAATTGGACATGTCAAACTTATATTTATATTAACATGTCTTAATCTGAATTGTTATTGGTGTATTAATGAGTACTTTTGTTAAAAAATGGTAAAAATAACTATATGGTTATACACAGTCTTATTAGTTATGTTCTTTAAAATTATTGTAAGTTTGGCTATTATACTTATATGAACCGGATATTCATCAATTATTATGATATATAATATAACAAACTATTAAATCATTTAAAGATTACAAATGTTATAAAAAAAATCATGAATCACTTAATTAAAAACTTGCTTGGAAAAAGCTATTTAAGTCCCCGATATTAATAAAATAAAAACAATAAGACAACTTTTTTTCCTAAATTCAAATTGGTGATACAATTTTATTAGTTGATTGTATCAAATTAAAAGTTGATTTTTATTTAAGAGATCATCCTTTTATTCTATATTTATAGAATAAATTACATGTTTAGTCTTAAGATATACTAAAAAATATAACTGGCTTCTTTATTTTCAATAATTACACTAAATATCATTTCATTTAATGTTTCACACATTCCGTCTTTTGATGAATGGATGTTAGTTTGAACCATTATCTCAGGTCATGTGCAAGATAAGATACATGGCACAATTGATCATTTTACCCCCACATCATGTAATTTACTCAAACAAAAATAAAAATAATAAATAAAAAAATAACCCAACTTTAGTTTGAACCGCTCTGTGCACACCCCTAAAATCACCAACCTATGTGTTGTGTTCTCCGCCGCATCGCGTGGGCACCCCACTAGTATATATATATATATATATATATATATATATATATATATATATATATATATATATATATATATATATATATATATAGAAGGTAACTTGAAGTGCTTTGTAAGATCAGGACAAAAAATTGCACATTTACTATGATCAGCTTCCATATGTCTAGTAGACTAAGATGCATATGGTGTAAGCAATGAATAACTGGACTAAGATCCGTGTGCATTGTTCTTTGGTGATTCCGTTTCAGGAAAAACCTCATATAACAGTAACCAAGTTTTCCATCGGTTCCATTATAGTTATTTAAACCTTTTTTTGTCTTGTTTAATCACTCAAGTTTGAGAGGGTAAAAATGACATGGCAAAATTTCATTATGTGAAATAAAAGGGTTCCATGGGTATCACACCCTCCACCCTAAGCTTTAATCATGTGTCATGAAAGTCATAAGCATATTTTAAATTGAGTAATTAAACATAGGTTATATGGTTGTAATGACCTCAATTATAGTTTCTGCATTAGGTTTATATACTTTGCCTTGTTTGTAGATGGTATAAGGTTATAGGGATCCGTTGAGTGGATCAAGCTCCAAAGAAATAAGAGAGGAACGAGACTAGACTTTGCTGTCAATTTTCTGCTTACCTTTCTCTAAAAAAAAATACAACTGATTATATATGCAACTATTTATGGATATTTCATAAATAAGCGGAGACCACCCCCACTTATGCATGGAAAATAGAAAACATGCAAACACTTTAAAAACTATCAACTACCCATGATCACCACAAATGCAATAAGGCTGAGGGGACTGGTGGCGTGAAAGTGGCGTGGGAGCTGAGGTGGCGGCGTGGAGAGCGTGGAACACCACGCCCGCCTGGCGTGGTCCACGGCCGTGGTTCACGAGCGTGGGTATCTCCATGGCGTGGAGAGGAGAAATCTAGCCGTTTGAAAAGGAGGAGCCGTTACCAACGGCTATTTTTTTTTTCAAATTTAAAAAATCTATATATACCCATATTATAAACCATAAAATTTATAAAAACCAACCTACAATCCTCTCTGAACCATCATTTCTTTTTAAAATTTATGGACCCCAACAATCTCAACCAACCGAACACCAATCTGTTTTGGATGCCTCGACCACCTCCCGGTCAATATTTTCAAGGCGGCTCCCCACAATTCGGTTTTTGGAACTATCAACTACAACAACCGGTCTCTCCTTTTTTTCAACAACCTCCACCATCACCACAACAAGATTACACGCCTTTATTCGAGAACGAAGCCGAAACCCAACACGAGTTCGTTCCCGAAACCCAACCCGAGGTCGTTCCCGAAACCCAATCCGGATCATCTCGCAAAAAGAAAAAAAGTAGGTGCATCTAGTGGACCTCAAAAGTGGACACGAAACGAGGAAGAGGTGTTAGTTAAAGCGTGGGTGGATATATCCGAGGATCCAATTATCGGAAACGCTCAAACCGGTACTTATATGTGGGAACGAATTTTACAAAAGTTCCTCACTAAAATGAATCGTGGAGATTACCGCTTAATAGACACGGTAACTTCAAAGTGGCGGGAGATACATACAAAAAGGCGAAGTTTTGCGCTATACATAATAACCAAAGCAATAACCGCAAAAGTGGTGAAAACGACGCCGATATCTTGAACGCTTGTTTACAAAAATATCAAGATGAAGGAAAAAAACCTTTCAAGTTTTTACATTGTTGAGAAGTTCTTAGGAATTGTTCACAATGGCATAAAGTGCAGGAGATGCTTCCATCCCAATCGACGGAGTCAAAAAGAAAGTTAAAATATCGGGAAGGGACACCGACTAGCTGATCGGAAGCACGTTGTAACATCAATCTCAATGAAGCTTCCGAACCGTATCAGGAAGATGAACTACCACGTCCAATCGGGAGGGATAAAGCAAAACAAAAAGGAAAGGAGAAAGCTACGACATCCTTGGCTACGGATGAAAAATTGGATAAAGTGTTGGCGAAGATAGAGAGCTTTACCGGCATATACGACGCCGTTGAAAATAAAAAAAATCAAACTTCGGGAGGAAGCGAATGAACGAGAGGATCTAAAGGTGTTGACGTTGAATACCCAACACCTTTCGGGTGAACATCTCGAAGACGTCCTAGCTTTGCAAGCCAAGACCCGTGCACGACTTAGGAGGCAACACCTTTCGGATGATTAATTAGTTTTTATGTTAGTCTTTTAGTTTTTTAAATGTTATGTTTTTTATTATTTTAAATATAATGTTTTTTTTTTCCTTTTTAAATGTAATGTTTTTTAATTTTAATGTTATTTTTTTTTATTTAAATTGTTATAGAAAATTAATTAAATTAGAAAAACAAAATGACGTGGAAGTGTAGAAATGTGAAACCATTTCCCTCTGATGTGAAGAATGTGAAAAAGTTGTGAAATCTGATGTGGCGCTGACGTAGAGGGTGTGAAAATGTGAAAATATGAAACCACTCCCCTCAACCTAAACTAAATCAATGTTGTTGACGTGGCTATGCATACGAAAGGAATTATTTTTCCATGGTGGTCGCCATTTGAGTCTTGATGTGCGTGAACTATATATATATTTTTGATAAAGATTTTTCACACAAACGTCGGATTTAAAAGATGGTTTTCACCTAGACTACAATACACACACAAAGGCAAGTACACCTATAGAGTGGTAATATAGTTTTGATAAGAACCGGATGTCAATCCATGGACACAGTTAACATCTCAACCCAGATTTTTAATTAGATCAAGTGACTAGTGAAAAGATGATTGTAATTAAGTTGTTTTCTTGCTGGAATAAAGATTATTTTTTTGTATTTTCTGGAAAAGATTTAATTGAGAGAAAGTAACGATTTTTAAAGAACAACCATCTTAGTTTAGAATCCACTCATTAATTTATGTCAACCTCTTTCATATGGCTAAAGTTTACTATTATGTCAATGTTCTTTGAAGTAGTCAAACCAAAATCAAATTAAAGATTATAATTCCCTAACTATTAAGAAGGAATTATGAAATTCTAAAACAAAGCTATATAAATTTTAAGCGCGAGTCATCATCACTTTCGATTAGTATAACTTTTGTTAAAGAAATGACACAACATTGTTCTTCGTTTTTCCAAATCTTGACCAAAGGGTTGCATGTCTTCATGTTTCCTTCACAATTAAGGTTTCAAAGATTATTCCTAATTCTTAGCTATAACATTTTAACAAAAGATGTTAAGGTTATAAATAAATGTTAGTTTCATAAGTTTTCCAACATGATATGATTTCCCATTTATAAATCTTAAATTGTTCCACAAACATTTAGACATGCAAGACCACCAAGAAATTAACACAAAATCACCATTACATTAATATAATACTTTAGCAATAATCATGAGTTCAACATAATTAATTGAGTTTCATCAAACTAAGATGATTAAAAAGATGTTTAGCTCATGATCAGCTTACACACAAATATAACACAAATGAAATACATGCAAGACATAATGAGTTTAAGATGTAACCAAAACTTCTAAAGGATGAAGGTGATATCTTCCAAGTGAGATTATGATGATGGAATGGGTCTTCTTTGGCTTCCAAATGATCTCTACAACTCTTCCAAATTAACCAAGTGCCTCTATTTATACTGTCTGGGAAGTGTGGCACGACCCCGTGCTGAGACATCTGGTGAACCGCTTTTGTTTCTGTCACGTACGTACTGTGCATGTACCGGACACGGGGGCATGCCTAGTGGGGCACGGCCCTGTGCTTCGTCTGACTGGGCTACAATAATACTCTGGTACGGCAGGAAGTTGACCACGGGGGCGTGCCTGGTGGGGCACGGCCCGTGCTTGGCTGGGGACTTTTTTCTTTTCTGTTGGGTGAGGGCACGGGAGCGTGCCTAGTGGGGCACGGCCCGTGCTTCAGCTACTGACTTGGCCAATTTCTTGAATTTTTGCCGTCTTTTCTCTTGTTTATTCTTTTTGAGCTTGGATTTCCCTGAAACTTAAATATAAGCTAAATGATCAACAAATTAACACAATGTACAAAGAAATTGCCAATAAATGGGATGCAAATGATGTGAAATATATATATAATTTAGAGCACATCAAACCTCCCCACACTTGAATTTTGCTTGTCCTTAAGCAATTCTTGAAATAATTCACTCCATTGGTAAAATAAAACATTCAACTTTGAACAAACCTTAAGTGAAGAAGTGATTTTTCCTTCTTTGAAGAAGGAACAGAAGAAAACATGTGCCAAACAAGAAAAAGTGATCTTATGAAGTTATTCCCATGAGACAATTGTTCGTTTTATGAAGTTATAGACAAGCACAACTTTAACACTTGATCACAATGTTCTCACATACTCGTTAATATTTGTGGTCATACGTGTAATGATGTATGTTTTTAGAACACTCAATCATCAACATGAGATGTGCTAGGTCATATGCTTGTTATGGGATCAAAACTTTACCAATTTAATTAGAAACCTTGCATAAATCAAAAGGACTTATGGGTTGTGGGTTAACGCTAGGGAATTTGGGACTTGCTTTGGTTTATTTGATTAAAAAGGAAACTAAGGTAGAAACTAAAAGAAATCCCTCTACAATACTCGGGTTAATAGGGCTAATACTAACTTGAGGACTCGTTTATGGTCATATTGTCAAGACCAAATCTCATCTTTAGAAACCTAACTTCCTTTTTGACCTTGAGATATACATAGCTATCCTTCCTAAGGGTAGCACCCAACTTGATCAACTCCGTATATTCAAACTGATAGGTCGTTTGGTTTTTACTACATTTTCCCTCATGAGACCAATTTCCACATGTGTAACATCTTTCATATCTTTTCGCCCTTCTTTTTATGGTGCTTTTCGATGTTCCACAAAATGGTGGATTTTGTTCCATTTTTCTTCAACTTTTCCTTGCGTCAAACATTAGAACAAAAAGGTGTTCCCTAATTTCCGGGGGTAATTCCGGCTTTGCGAAATGAAGACATGAAATAAGGTTAAGATCAAACGGATGCATTTTTTTTTCTAAACAAAGTCCTTGGTGAAAGTTGATGGGTTTGGGTAAAGACGGTAAGGCTAGCTAAGTGTGTTTGGTTGGATGGTTGGTAAGGTGGGTATCCTAGTTGCCTAAATCATTTTCTTGCAAAAATTTCCAATGGTGGTATCGTTTTGTATACCCAAAAAAATTCTAACTTTGCACAAAACACGTGATACCCTCAATGATCCGGTGAACACATAAACATGAATGATACGAAATTTGTAAAGGCTCAAGTTATGCTCACGGAAACGGATGGACTGGGTAAAAAGTGTAAAGTTCATGCATGTCTATTATTTATATGTAACTTGCCATGCTCAGGAATTGTTTATGTCACTTTACGAGTTGGTTTGCTTAATCTTGTGTTAATAAAAATAAACTTTCCTTCTTTCAGCTTTTCAAAATTGTTGAAGTAATTTTTTTGTGCCATGAAAATTGTTGGAGTTCGTTTTAAGCCTTTTATAGCCAAAGTTCAAGTGCTAAAACTGGTGTAATCCCCCCTCCCTACACTTGAAGCTTACATTGTCCTCAATGTACATGATTTAAACAAAGTGTAAAAAGAGATACGAGAGATAAGGGTTAAAAAGAACTCCCCTAAAATATATTGACTCTGAAGCTTGCAATTGGTACTCACAGTGTCTTGTAAAACATGAATCAAATGTGTTTAAACAGTTTTATTAGGACAAAAATTACTTAAAAACTGCAAACAAACATAAATAAGTAGTTTAAAACAGGGAACGGATCAGCCAGTGCCCAATAGTTTTAAATACAAAAAAAAGAAAATTAAAAGATATAAATCCGAATAACCCAGCTGCTTTTGTGTTAAAAATGGTGATGGGACTTCCACCCATCACCTTGACCTAATCGAGGTTCGACACTCACTTGGTGCAATATGCACAGATGGTCCAAGGGTTTTTACTACAGTGAGCCTTCGGGTGGTGGGTTCCCCTGAAATAGTGAGCGGGCCGGGTCACCAGCGTTGTCTACATTCACGGGCGTGGGTGGCCTTTCGCCAATAGGTTTACCCGTATGACCGGTCTTATAGTATTCATTGGCCGTTAAAAAAAATTTAGTCAATTATCTTGGTTTAGATGTTGGTTAATCACGTGCTTACACTCTAATAATTTGGCTTTTAGTGCCCAAATTAGTAAGAAATGTTACTGCAACAGTTTACTAGATCAGATAACTTGATAATTCATGTTCATTCGCTGCCTCATGTAGGCAACGTCCTCCCCAATTAGATCAACCCTATGAGATAGATTAGTGATGCATCCAGAATTTGACTCGCAAATCTCAAACGAGGGACGTGCATATGTGCATGGAATCATAGAGATCCATCATAGATGGGAATCCAATCTGCAGAGATGATGAGGTTCCTACTTCGAAGCACGAACTGTGTTGCCTCTGTGGTGAATTTTGAATGTCTAACTCCATGATGACATGCTCCGGGTCTCCGGGATCCCAAACTTTCCCCTTTGAATCTTGAAACCGTGGTTTGCCATCGGGTAGGTGGGTGACCATTCCCATGCTGGCATAAATATTCAAATCTAACAAAACGGGTGGTGGCTCGAAAGTTCCACGCATAGGTCCTCGGTGGTACTCATAGAGTTTTGCTATCCAACTTCCTCCAAATAACGGTGTGCTTTTCCAACAGTTGCGTTCGAAGCAAAGAGACGACAGAAAAGGTATGAGATGCTGCACGGTTGCTACTTGACTAAATAGTATAATATCCAAAGATCCCTGAGGTTGACTACTCCGCCACTTTGGCCATGTTGTGTCACTGAGTGGCTAATCAGACAGTGAATGTAGCGAAATAGTGGGTCTTTCAGCTTGCTGCTTTTTGTTCGACTCGCATTGTACCCTCCGGTGCCCACTTCATTTCAGAATGATGTTCTAAGATGCCCCCAGTCAGGGTTGTTCCTATCTTCCACGTCAAGGAAAATGTGAGTGGATGCATAAAAGTTTTCTTCATGGCATTCTTCCTTGGTGTAAATTCCGAGTGCAACTCCGAACAAAGCAATCAAGGTGCTATGCCATGTGCGTCCGATACGTAATGATAAGGCATCCTCATCCTAAAAGTCTAGGTTGGATGTTTGGAAATTGAATGATGACATGAACTCCAAGGTATACTCATAAATTGATTCTTGATCAATTCCGAACACATGGCGCCATGGAGGAGTGACTATGTTGTTAAAGCGTGACCGCTGTTTCACGGCGTCTAAAGTGTCATAGCAAACCATGAGA
This sequence comes from Smallanthus sonchifolius, assembly GCA_023525975.1. Lineage (NCBI taxonomy): Eukaryota > Viridiplantae > Streptophyta > Magnoliopsida > Asterales > Asteraceae > Smallanthus > Smallanthus sonchifolius. Next base: position 29,635,230 of record CM042043.1, read on the forward strand.
TGCGGTTCCTCCTTGCGCCGCCTAAGCTTGCGCAAAGTTGTACGATACCATCCCTCATTGTCACCATCAAAAACCAAGTATGGATGAACCATTATTCTGGAGAGGTTAATAAACAAGTGAGTTTAATCAAAACGCATTAATTAAACAAACTTCCTATTCTAGACAGAAGGTTGAGCACGGGCCATGCCTAGGTAGGCACAGGGCGTGCTTGGTCATCAGACTTGATGGTGCAGTTCCGGACAGTTACAGACCCGTCGTCTGGTCAAAGCACGGGCCGTGCTTGGTGGGGCACGGGGCGTGCTTCACTGAAAGTGTAGAATCGGGGATTCGAACTTGTGCACTAGCCCGGTTTTATGAAACCTTGGATTTCTGTTTTCGTGGTTGTAACAGATTTTTAACAATGGTCAACAAGAATTAACCCTAAAGAACTAATTTATGAATAAATGGGTCAACCCGGGTGGAAACTCAAGTTAAACCCGAAAATTACAAGATTAGTTGAAGATTTGAAGGAAAAACCCTAGAAATTTAGAACTTTTGACTCAAGAGGAGCAAAACCCAGTTAGGAACAAGAATCATGCCCAAAATTGAAATAAAAACCCTAATTACTTACAAGAAGATGATCTAAACATACCTTGATGGAAGGATTGAGAGATTTGTTGAAGAAATTGGTGAAAATGGGGTGGTTGGTGGCCAAGAACCGAGAGAAATCGGTTGAGATATTGTGGGTGAATCCGTTGGTGTTTTTAATGGAATGAAAAAGCTGCTGTGACTGTCAGGCACGGGCCGTGCCCCGTTGCGCTGTGCCGAATTTTGAATTTTTTTTTAGAGTTTATGTTGTTTTATTTTATGCATGGTTACCAAAGTCTCAAAATCCAACACAACAAGATTAGTTAGTCATTAAGATAAGCGGAAATCCTAACGCACGACCATTTCATTAGACCAGAAATCTAAATACAAGTCGGGGGCCTCATGGGGAAAACGAGACTCTATACAAACTACTTCCCTATACTAGATCATTTTACATAAAACTACCGAACATCTCATGCGGAAGCATGGGCATCAGGTACTGGAAAGTGCGGTTGCAAAGGTCAGTGAATTTCAGGTTGAACGTGATAATCTCTTCCTTAATCTCAGTTGAACACTCACAAAGTTGAAGCAAGCGCCTTTCCGCAAGCATGTTCATCTCGGTTAGCTCCTTGAGCTTGAGAACGACTTCCACGGTTGTTTCTTCACGACTTTCCGTCCTTGGCTTCTTCACCGGAACCCATTCCGAAGTGCTCTCCCTGGAATCCATCTTCATTGCTCTTTTTTGTGGGTGTGAAATGAAACAAGAATGAAGATGATATTTATAGGGGAGTCAGAAGGCCAAGCATGGGCCGTGCTTGGTCAAGCAAGGGGCGTGCTTCACAGTGATTACGTATTGATCAGACCTGCAAGGGTACGGACTCAGCGGAGATCGTGGCGAAGATTTCATGGTCAGACATGGGGGCGTGCCTACTCGCTCATCGGACTCAAAAAATTCCAAAATTTAAGAAATAAGATATTTACAAGGTGCCAATGTTTAATGTTGGGTCTTTGGCAAGACCCCTCCCATTTTGATTAATTGCCCTCAGGTTGGAGGTAGATAACCTCCGAGAGTGTTTCTAATTGCTCTTGAAAATAATCCTTCAAACGATGACCGTTCACCTTGAACCTTCTCCCGTCCTCATGTTCAATTTCAATTGCTCCATGCGGGAAAACTTCCTTTATGGTGTAAGGTCCGGACCAACGGGATTTCAGTTTCCCAGGGAATAAACGAAGATGGGAGTTGTAAATCAAGACGCGATCTCCCGCTTTGAATTATTTATTTTCCTTAAAACGGGAATCATGCAACCTTTTTGTTTTGTCTTTGTATAATTTAGAATTTTCGTACGCCTGACAACGTAATTCTTCGAGCTCGTTGATTTGGGCGAATCTGATTTTTCCGGCTTGCACCAGATCTAGATAGGAAGTTTTCAATGCCCAATACGCTTTGTGTTCCAACTCGACCGGGAGATGACAAGCTTTCCCGTAGACTAATTTGAATGGAGTTATAGGCTGTGCGGAATGCCCATAGTCTCGGACCAATCTTTTTTTGTTGTGTATGACGGTCTTTTCGAGGATCCTTTTGATCCCTCCATTCGTCACCTCCACTTGTCTGCTCGTTTGTGGATGATAAGGTGTGGCAAACCGGTGATGTACACCGTAGCGAGACAAGGCTTTTTCCAATTGAGCATTACAGAAATTCGTTCCCCTATCACTGATGAGTGCCTTTGGTGCGCCGAACCGTGCAAATAGTCTTTTCAGGAACTTAACTACTGTCCTAGCATCATTAGTGGGGAGTGCTTGAGCTTCAGCCCATTTTGAGACGTAATCAATTGCTACCAATATGTAGCGGTTTCCGAAGGAAATAGGAAATGGTCCCATAAAATCGATCCCCCATATGTCAAATATTTCACAGACATGAATAGGTCTTTGAGGCATCTCGTTCATTGACGAAATATTGTTGGCTCTCTGACAGGTGTCGCATGATCATACCATGGCATAAGCATCCTTAAGGATTGTGGGCCAGAAGAAACCTGAATCAAACACCTTCTTAGCAGTTAGAGTGACCCCATGATGTCCTCCAGTAGGTCCTTCGTGACAGTTTTGAGGATCTGTTGCGTTTCTTCTCCGAACACGCATCGTCGGATGAGTTGGTAGGCTCCGACCCTGAATAAGTATGGATCTTCCCAAAAGTAGTGTTTGACGTCCGCGAGGAAATTTCTCTTTTGTTGGTATGTTAATCCTTTCACAATGACTCTGCATGCGAGATAGTTTGCGAAATCCGTGAACCATGGATGTTCTTCACAAACTGTATCTATACTCATCAGAAATTCATGCGGGAAGTTTTAATTGATATCCAATTCCCTGTTTTCAGCTGAGGTTGGACATTCAAGACGTGAGAGATGATCAGCCGTGACGTTCTCAGCTCCTCTTTTGTCACAAATCTCAATGTCAAATTCTTGTAACAAGAGTATCCACCGGATTAGCCTTGGCTTAGCATCTTGTTTGCTGAACAAATAACGCAGTGTTGCATGATCCATGTAGACGATTGTTTTTGAGAGAAGAAGGTATGAACGAAATTTATCGAATGCAAAAACTACTGGCAATAGTTCTTTTTCAGTGGTGGTGTAGTTTTCTTGAGCATCATTCAATGTCTTGCTTGTATAGTAGATTGGATGGAAATGCTTTTCTTTTCGTTGTCCTAGGACGGCTCCTACAGCGAAATCGCTTGCATCGCACATTAACTCAAATGGTAAGGCCCAATCAGGAGCGGCCATGATCGGAGCATTGATGGGTTTTTCTTTGAGAAGTTTGAAAGCCTTTCGACATTCGTCAGAGAATACGAAGGTGACATATTTTTCTAAGAGTTGGGTCATAGGACGTGCAATTTTTGAAAAGTCTTTAATGAATCGACGGTAAAAACCGGCATGCCCTAGGAAACTTCTAACGGATTTTACGGAAGTGGGCCGTGGAAGTTTTGAAATGGTGTCTATCTTAGACTGAACAACTTCTAATCCTGCTTTCGAGATTTTATGTCCCAATACTATTCCTTCTGTCACCATGAAATGACATTTCTCCCAATTAAGGACAAGGTTGGCATCTTCACATGTTGTTAACATTTTCTCCAAATTACTGAGGCAGTGCTCAAAAGAGTCGCCGAAAATTAAGAAATCGTCCATGAACACTTCCATTGAATCTTCAATCATGTCGTGAAAGATGGCTACCATACATCGCTGAAATGTTGCTGGTACATTGAATAAACCTAAAGGCATGCGTCGGAAAGAAAATGTTTCGTATGGACAAGTGAATGTTGTCTTTTCTTGATCTTCCGGGGCTATGGGAATTTGGAAGTATCCCGAAAAACCATCTAAGAAACAGTAGTACATTCTGTCGGAAAGTCTTTCTAGCATTTGATCGATGAATGGAAGTGGAAAGTGATCTTTTCTAGAGGCATCGTTTAACTTTCGGTAGTCAATACAGACCCACCATCCCGTTACGGTTCGAGTGGGAATGAGCTCGTTCTTTTCATTTGTTACTACTGTCATTCCTCCCTTCTTGGGTACAACTTGTATAGGGCTGACCCAAGGTGAATCAGAAATAGGATAAATGAGCCCTTCATCCAATAATTTTATAACTTCTTTCTTCACCACTTCTTGCATGCTTGGGTTCAGTCTCCTTTGATGTTGAACAACAAGTTTATACTCATTTTCCATCAAAATTTTATGAGTGAAGAATGATGGGTTGATCCCTTTATATCCATGATCTTCCAGGCTATAGCCATTTTATGTTCTTTAAGGACCTTAAGGGGTTTAGACTTCTCCTCAATTGTCAAAATAGAAGAAATGATCACAGGCAATTAGGATTGTTCTTCCAAGAACGCATACTCAGATGCGATGGTAGTTCTTTTAACTCCAGAATTAGTGGTTCTTCCAATGATGGTTTTGCCCTTGGTTCTGAATCTCAGGCAATGTCCTTGCATGGTTGGTTCAAGTGGGTGTCATTATCCTCTGAACCTTCCACTTGTAGGACCTCTTCTTGTGTGTAGTCTTCGGACACACTCTCTTCAATTATCTGAGTGTCACATGCTTCCTCTTCTCGTGTTTCTCGAATATGACAGCTAACAGTAGAGTCACATACATCAATGAAGTACAGAGAATCATCATGATGTTGTGGGTGCTTCATGGATTGTCCGATATCAAAAGTGATTTCATCGCTGTCTACCCTTAAAGTGAGTTTTCCTGTGCAAACGTCAATGAGGCATTTGGCGGTAGCCAAAAAGGGTCGTCCCAAAATGAGGGGGACGTTCTTATCCTTATCCATGTCCAAGATAACGAAATCGACACGAAAGACGAACTTATCGATTTTCACCAACATGTTTTCGACTATGCCTCGAGGGTATTTTACTGAACGATCAGCCAACTGGATGCTCATATGGGTTGGTTTGGGTTCTCCCAACTCCAGCTTTTCAAAAGTTGCGTATGGCATTTGATTGATACTTGCGCCAAGATCGGCCAAGGCGTTGTTGACTGAGAGATCTCCTATTAGACACGGAATGGTAAAACTACCTGGATCAGTTATCTTTGTGGGAAGCTTGTTTTGCAGGACAGCTGAGCATTCCTCATTTAGTATTACGTGGGATAGCTCCTCAAGCTTCTTTTTGTTTGTCAATACGCCTTTAATGAATTTTGCATAATTTGGCATTTGAGCAAGAGCTTCAATGAAGGGCAGATTGATGTGAAGTTGCTTGAACAGTCCTAAGAATTTCCCGTACTCCTTTTCTAGTTTTTCCTTTCTCATGCATCTCGGATACGGAAGGGGTGGGACATATGTCCGAACAGGCTCCTTGGGTGGCTACTCAGCAGGAGGAGGGGTGACCTCTTGTGTATCATTTGGGCATTCCTCCATTGTGGTTTGCTGAGAGGTGGAGATGACTCCTTCCTTGGTGGTTTTGCCACTCCTAAGTGTGACAGCGTTTACTTGTGCATTAGGATTGGGCATTGTGTTGCTAGGAAGGCTTCCTTGCTGACGCTCTAAAAGAAGCTGTGCCATTTGTCCTGCTTTCTTTTCAATAGCCTACATGGATGCCTTTTGACTTCTCATCTCAACTTCATGCTTTTGGAAACGATCTTCGATCAATTTGTTAGAATTTTGAGTGTTAGCTAGAAGTTGCTGTAAAAGGTTTTCGACGTTAGTTTCCCCATTGCTTTGATTACTGTTATTCTGTCCTTGGTATGGTTGTTTGGGTGGAAAAGGTGCATTTTGTTGTTGGAAGGGTGGTCTTCGATTGAACCCTGGTGGTTGTTGATTGTTTCCTCCTTCTCTGAAGTTTGAGTTGTTTCTCCAGTTAGAGTTATAATTATTTCCATAGGAATTGTTTTGTCCTCCAACATAATTAACTTCTTCTACCTTCATTGCTTGTTGACACTCGCTGGTTTTGTGCTGCTTTCCACATGCTTCGCATCAAACTTGTACTTTTTTTTAACTCGGTTTGCATTTGTTTGAATTTTTTGGTAAGTGCTTCTAATTGTGCTGCAACCATGGTGTCAGTATCAACGTGATGCATACCCTTTTGGGTGGATCTGGCTCTTAGAGGATTATAAGAAAAAGTTTTCGTGGCAGCCTTTTCCAATGCTTGGAATGCCTCTATTGGGGTTGCTCCTCCAAAGTCTCCTTCAGCGCATTGATCGACAGCTTGCTTGTGCGCTCCACTGATTGCACCGTAGAACGTTTGACATTGCAACCACATGTCTAGACTGTGATGTGGGCATCTTCTTAGAAGGGTCTTATGCTGCATGCAGTGATTTATCGTCGTCTTGACGGAAACCTGTGACACTTGATCTTAACTTGGCAGTTTTGTCGGGCGGAAAGTATTTTAACAAGAATTGTTTGGCCATTTCGGCCCAGGTTGTGATGGTGCCAAGGGAAATGAATCTAACCATTCCATGGCGCAGCCACAGAGCGAAAACGGAAAGAGCCTAAGTCTAACGGCATCATCGGTACAGTTATAGATTTTGAAAGTAGCGCAGATTCGTAAGAAACGAACGATGTGAGCATTGTGATCTTCATCAGGTAGACCGTTAAATTGAGCAGAGTTTTCTACCAAATGAATGATATTGGATTTTATTTCAAAGTTGTTGGCTACAACTACTGTTTGGGTAACGCTGGATTCGTAGCCGTCAAGGGACGGCTTGGCGTAATACGTCATATTTCTCTCTTTTGTACCTGCCATGTTTTCTTCTGGTTGAGCGTCCTCCCAAGTTTCTCCTGCTATCGCCTCAGCTACAGTTCGTGTTCGTTCTCGTAATCGATGAAGGAAATGTCGTTCGGGTTCTGAAAAGGGTGTGACGACAGTGGGATCAGGTGTGGTGGACATTCATTACTTAACAATTAATTGTGAAATTGTTGTAGAAAAAGAACAGACTAACTATGAATTGAAAAATATTTACTAGTATTTACGAATTAAAAATTTGGGTTACTTGTTAAAACCGTGTCCCCGGCAACGGTGCCAAAAACTTGATGTGCGTGAACTATATATATATTTTTTATAAAGATTTTTCACACAAACGTCGGTTTTAAAAGATAGTTTTTACCTAGACTACAATACACACACAAAGGCAAGTGCACCTATCGAGTGGTAATATAGTTTTGATAAGAACCGGATGTCAATCCATGGACACAGTTAACATCTCAACCCAGATTTTTAATTAGATCAAGTGACTAGTGAAAAGATGGTTGTAATTAAGTTGTTTTCTTGCTGGAATGAAGATTATCTTTTTGTATTTTCTGGAAAAGATTTAATTGAGAGAAAGTAATGATTTTTAAAGGACAACCATCTCAGTTTAGAATCCACTCATTAATTTATGTCAACCTCTTTCATATGGCTAAAGTTTACTATTATGTTAATGTTCTTTGAAGTAGTCGAACCAAAATCCAATTAAAGATTACAATTCCCTAACTATTAAGAAGGAATTCAATGAGTAAATTACATGTCATCCACTTAAGATTAGTTTAATTAGATAAAAGAGTGTAACTTCTTGACTTACGAAATTCTAAAACAAAGCTATATAAATTTTAAGCGCGAGTCATCATCACTTTCGATTAGTATAACTTTTGTTAAAGAAATGACACAACATTGTTCTTCGTTTTTCCAAATCTTGACCAAAGGGTTGCATGTCTTCATGTTTCCTTCACAATTAAGGTTTCAAAGATTATTCCTAATTCTTAGCTATAACATTCTAACAAAAGATGTTAAGGTTATATATAAATGTTAGTCTCATAAGTTTTCCAACATGATATGATTTACCATTTATAAATCTTAAATTGTTCCACAAACATTTAGACATGCAAGACCACCAAGAAATTAACACAAAATCACCATTACATTAACATAATACTTTAGCCATAATCATGAGTTCAACATAATTAATTGAGTTTTATCAAACTAAGATGATTGAAAAGATGTTTAGTTCATGATGAGCTTACACACAAACATAACACAAATGAATACATGCAAGACATAATGAGTTTAAGATGTAACCAAAACTTCTAATGGATGAAGGTGATATCTTCCAAGTGAGATTAAGATGATGGAATGGGTCTTCTTTGGCCTCCAAATGATCTCTACAACTGACTTTTCGAATGTGGTGTTAGTGGATTTTCTCCCCCAAAGGCCAACTTTTCCAAATTAACCAAGTGCCTCTATTTATACTGTCTGGGAAGTGGGGCACGGCCCGTGCCTAGGGAGGCACGGCCCCGTGCTGAGACATCTGACGAACCGCTTTTGTTTCTGTCGTGTACTACTGTGCATGTACTGGACACGGGGGCGTGCCTAGTGGGGCATGGCCCTGTGCTTCGTCTGACTGGGTGACAACAGTACTCTGGTACGGCAGGAAGTTGACCACGGGGGCGTGCCTGGTGGGGCACGGCCCGTGCTTAGATGGAGACTTTTGTCTTTTCTGTTGGGTGAGGGCATGGGGGCGTGCCTGGTGGGGTATGGCCCATGCTTCAGCTACTGGCTTGGCCAATTTCTTGAATTTTTGCCGTCTTTTCGCTTGTTTCTTCTTTTTGAGCTTGGATTTCCCTGAAACTGAAATATAAGCTAAATGAGCGACAAATTAACACAATGTATAATGAAATTACCAATAAATGGGATGTAAATGATGTGAAATATATGTATAATTTAGAGCACATCAAGTGTTCTGGTAGCATTTTGGTCGGTCTCAACGGAACGCCGCGGTGGACGCCACTCGCGTCTTCCCGCTTCATATTCGATTGAAGTGTCGTTTATCTTCATTTGCTTTAGTGAGTGTGCTTGATAGAAATTACATGGAAACCTATTGAAAACACACCTCTTTTTGTGTTCATCTGCACATTTAGGATTTTTAGTTGGATTTGCGAATGATGTAGTGTTTTATGGGCCAGTAGAAGCGGTGGTGACATAAGCAGTGTTGGGGATGGTGTTGTAACTGGTGGTTCGTGGTCCGGGGCTGGTATGGCAACCAGTTGCGGTGGTGGTGCAACTAGTTCAATGGGCGGCTTCGGTATTGGTGGCGGGGTAAGAGGCACAGAAGGTGGAGAAGATGTAGGACTTGGCTTGTTGTTCACTATGGAGATTGTAGGACCCTAACTAGTAGGCTTTGTATCAAATGAATATTTTGGGTATAAAAACTTGGAAGTTCACAGGATGGGTAGTTGGGTCGGCCTTAAGGGTCGAAATCCCGGGACATACAATGGGCTTACGTATAGTTTATATATATATATATATATCTGTGTGTGTGTGTGTGTGTTTGTTTCATGTGAAACTACATTAGACATTTTTTTGGCAATTCCATTGTAATCACCTTTATTATCTATCCATCTTATATAATAAACAAGTAAAATGGGGGTGCCACATGTCACCACCACATTTCACCTCACCACTTTTTCCCCCAAAACTAAAATAATCATATACGGGTCAACACGCGAGTCATATTCTAACCCGTTTTATTACCCTACAAAACCCTTTTAACCCGTTCGAAACCTTTCAGCCGCTCGATTGCAGAACACACAAAAACCCTAATCGCCTCTTGCTTCTCCCTCTCTTTCATCTTCAATAACCTTCAACTTTCTTTCCCAAATCATAAAACCCTAGACTTCATCATCGCCACTTTGCTATATCTGGTGTTTCAAATCTTCAAGACATTCAACAGGTTAGATGGTGATTGGTTATTGCCTTCATCCATGATCCTTCCTCTCTTGGTGTCGCCACCGCCATCACTACGCCAGGCTTCACGCCTCTCCGCCTCTTTAGTGTCTTTGGATTGGATTAACTACAAGTATATTAGTTGTTTGTTAATCTGTTCTTTTTTTTATACATTTGATACCAGTCATCGTTAATTGATATGAACATATTTGAATGATTAACTGATTGCCATATAGTTTTATGGAATCAAAAGATTTGTATGATTAATTGAATGCCATATTCTTGTATAGACTCAAAAAATTATGATGTTTGGGACTCTCAGTTCTCCTGCTTTCATTTGTGTTCTTATGATAATTTTTTATGTCTCCATAATGTGTTTCCTAATTAACATACATAGGAGCTGTTATATACATAAACGAGGAGCTAACTCTTGAAAGAGATAATTTATTAGACTTTTAAAAATTAAAATGCAAATTTTTTATTTTCCTTATTTAATCATTTCCAACTATATGTAGATAATTTTTATATATTCATTTTTTTATATTTATATATTGTTTAATTGCTTTCCTAATTAAATGTTACTTTTCATATATACTTCTTTACTTCTTTACTTCTTTTTTTTAATTTTGAAATGTCCAATCCTTAATCGGTTACATATATCAATACTTACCAAAAATATTTGATTTTTATCTTATTTCCAAGTTTATTATTATTATTATTTTAAACACATTGATTCCTTCCTTAATTCTAGACAAAGGTTCCCAAATTTTAGTCAAATCAATTACTACTAAATAACAAACTTTATGAAACGAAATCTTTTTGAAAACACTACTAACCTCCTTATTTAACCTTCACGTTAGCAAACCATATATTACTTGGTTAGCATCATGTGTATTACACAGGTTGAATAAATGTAATATTAAATACGTAGTAATAAGAATTTTATGTGTTTTAAAACCCATGTAATACACAGATTGAATAAAATATAATGTAATCTATTAACACATACACTCGTCAAAAGGGAACAATGTGAATTTATAAATATATGATTAAAATCTTTTTATTTGAATCTTAGGATCGTATAAAATTGTTTCCAATTTGTAGAGTTCATAAAAGTATGATTGAACAAATTAATTGATGATAAACACAATTTTAAATAAAAATTGTGTAGATAAAATTGAAACAAATAATTAATTTAGTTGCATAAAATAGTGGAGTTGATTATTAATAGGAGGGAGAGGCGGGAAAATTAGAATGAGGATGCCTATAATTGTGACAAGTGTCCAACTAATTTACTTGTTTATTAAGAAGTCCGCTACCGCCCAATTTTTTCGCATGCGCGCCACGTGGCGGCCATGCAATCCAGACGCGCCACACGTCCCTAGCGGACCGTGCGGGTCTACCGTGGCTATCCGCTATCGATCACGCGGTACTAGGGCTGACGCATGCCCTACGTGTGTCCGAGACACATGTTTGATGCAGAGGGTCCCTAGGGACCTGCGTAGCGGACCGTTAGAGTGGGTGTTGGTGGTCTGCCAGCTATGTCTCTCCCGTAGTGGTATCTACACAGCTGATGGTCCGGCACCCCTTTCCTTTACTTCGTAGCGGACCGTTAACCGGTAGGTAGCAATCCGCTACCCTCTAAATTCCATAATTCTTAATAAATTTTCTAGCTCTCGGGTTTTCGTTAATTCCCGTCATTTCTTATAAATACACTCGGAAATACTGGGACCGCATTTTTGGCAGGTGTTACATCATCCTAACTTTATCAAAATCTCATCCTCGAGATTATCATTCGAATAAGTGCGGGTATTTATTTTTCATTTCCGATTCCAGTTCCCACGTGTACTCAGGTCGACGTCTGGAATTCCATTTCACCTTGACCAGTACAAGTCTTTTCCGTTTCTTTTCTTGCCGGTCTTTAATTTGCAACGGTTGTTCTACAAACTTAAGCCTTTCGTTAACTACTACATCTCATAGTGGCATAGGGAAAGCTTCATCTGCTACACATTTACGCAGCATGTAGACATGGAATACATCATGTACTCCATTCATTTCATGTAGCAATTCTAATCGATATGTCGCTGATCCGATTAGTTCCAAGATCTTAAATAGTCCAACGAACATAGGGCTTAACTTTCCTTTCTTTTCTAATCGCACCACACCTTTCCAAGGTGATACCTTAAGACATTGTCTCAAAAGTTTAGTTCCAACGGCCTTCGCCTTTTGTTAGCGTAACTTTCCTTGCGGTCACGAGCCGTTTTCAACATTTCCATGATTTGTAATATCTTATCAGTGGTCTCCTATACTATCCCAGGTCCAGGTAATTGGTTCTCTCCTATTTCTGCCCAACACACAGTATAAGGCCTCAAATGGTGCAACTTTTATACTTGTATGTTAGCTGGTATTATAGAAGAATTCCATCAGAGGTAAGTGGTCGTCCCAACTTCCCTCGAGGTCTATGACACATGCTTGAAGCATATCTTCTACGTTTGGATTGTCCTCTCACTCTACCCATCTGTTTGAGGATGATATGCAATGTTAAGGTTTAAACGGGTCCGAGAGCTTTTTGGAAGCTTTGCCAGAATTGAGACGTGAATCGGCTATCTCTATCTGATACAATGGATAGCGGCACTCCGTGTAAGTATACTATTTCATTGAAGTATAGTTGTGCCAACTTGTCCATACTAAAAGTTTCCTTCATTGGTAAGAAATGTGCAGATTTGGTTAAACGATCAACAATAACTCATATCGTGTCATTCCCTCGACTGGTTCGGGGAAGTTTATTGATGAAATCCATTGCAATCATCTCCCATTTCCGTACCGTCAATTCTAGCTGTTGTAATAGCGCGGATGGGTTTTGGTGTTCGGCTTTAACCGTGGAACATGTTAGACATTTAGCCACATATTTGGCTATTTGCGTTTTCATGCTGATCCTCCAGTATTCCGGTTTTAGATTCTTGTACATCTTATCACCACCAGGGTGCATTGTGTAACATCCCAAAAATAAAATGACAGTTATAATAACGGAATAAATGAACGAGGCATGTCGGGTCGGGTCGGATGGGCCGACGGGCTGGAAGGGGAGCCTCCCCTATAAATAGCCAAGGTCACCACCCATTTCTCTCATTTGCAACTTCTAGAGAGAGAAACCGTAAAGAGAGAAAGTTGGCGGATCGACCTGATATTTGAGAAGTGTGTTGCTGTAGAGCTCGTGAGAAGAACCTCTGGATCAGAAACTTGATTCAGGTAACGATTTGGCCTAAATCTGAGTTTTTGTTCGTTTTTGGTTTTTTCGGGTTTTAGGTGAAAAGGTAACGTTTTCACGGATAAAACTGAAAGATAAACATAGATTTGAGTTCCTTAATGGAAAGCAAACGTTTTGAAGTAAACAAGTTCGGGATCTTGACGTGATCAGACCCGAAGGAGAAAGTTAGGGTTTTTGCGAGGAAGCAGTTCGTGCGTACTTATCAAGTACGCATGAAGCTGATCCTGCGTACTTACCAAGTACGCAAGAAGAGGATCCTGCATACTTATCAAGTACGCATGAATAGGGTCATGCGTACTTATCAAGTACGCATGAAGAAGGTACTGCGTATTTATCAAGTACGCATGAAGCAAAGTCTACGCACTTATTAAGTACGCAAGAATAAGTCCCTGCGCACTTGCAAAGTGCGCAGGCATCAGGCTGTTTAAGTAAAGTTAGTATGTTTAGAATGGTTAAACCGTTAGAGTCGGTATTGGTCTGATGTGTATTTAACTAATCAATTCAGATAGGAAGTGACGTTGTTGGACCTTTGTTTAGGACAACCCAGATTAGCTTATGCGGTGAGTTCTAGAAGCCCTCTTTTAAATGTTTTAATAATGTTTTTAGGCTGGTGTGCATACGTAACGATGTGACTATTTTATAAAACGATGTTTATGAATGTTGTATGTGACGTTTTATAAAATGATGTTTACAAACGATGTTTTGGAAGGAAGGGTTATGAAAGAAGTGTTTATGAAATATTTTGCCAAAAGAAGTTTATGAATGAATGAATGTTTTTAATAAAACGTACGAATGCTTTAACTGAAGTTTTGAAGTAAAAGAAGCGAAGGTTTACGAAAGTCACAAACGAACGAATCTGCCAATATTCCTTAGGGAATGAAGGTTAAGGGTATGGGAAGAATGTTATGGGCCTTTACCTTTTAGGGGCCTTTGTGGCTGGCCAACTGTTGTACAACTGGGGCGATGACTGTCGCCAAGGGGATTATCGTGATCCTTGAAGTTTGTTACGATTTACCTTACGGGGTAGTCTTGCTTAAAGTTTGGTACTTGTGCCCTACGGGGCGCAGTGCTTGAAGTTGGTACGTGTCATCCTTGTGATGCCGTGCTTGAAGTAGCGTTGAATAACCTAAGTATCGGGCCCTAGGAGTTCTTCACCCGAAGGACAGTACGGTGATTGATGGGCCTAGTGGTGGTGATCTTTAGGTTATTCAGCCAGTATGTGACGTTTGGATTTGACGGTTACGAGAAGGCGCAGATTCGATATGTTCGTTGACTTATGTTTATGAAGTGTTATGTTTTGTTATTGCATTATTTTACGTACGCTTTTTATTAAATGAAGTGTGAAGTTATGTTTTTGGAAACTTATTTGAAGTTAAAGTTTTATGTTAAAACTAGAACTCACCAGCGTAGCTGACTTTTTAGTATGCACATTCAGGTTAAGGCAGGTTATGATGATGGATGGTGATGCTGGGCGGCTTGATGAGTTACCCGGATGATATGAAGACTGGCATCCCGTTATGATTAGTTTATGTTATGTTTATGTATTAGACTATGTTACGCTTCCGCATGTTGAACGATGTAATGACTATGTTTTAATGAAATTTTCCACTGCGTTATTTTGATATTCAAGTTTAAGAACTCTTTGTAAATGAGTAAATCCAACAAGTGAGGCCTCCCGGGTTTGGGGCCTTACACATTGTGTACTTGTACTTTTGGGCTTCCTCAAGAATCTCTTCTCGGAGGTTTCCAAAGATTGGAACTCAGATTCGCTTATTCATTCAAAGGATGTCATGATTTCCCTTGGCAAGTTGTTTTGATCATTCTTGTCATTCCCTCCTGTTCAAGGTTTGCCTCTTTTAAGGTTGATTTATGTGTCGTTTTGATTTGAGAGGTAAGACTGACTTGAAGGTCGAGTCTTAGGGCACGCACTCGCCTTGGTTTTTCCCATTCTTTTCTACACAAGGCGTAGGCTACTACATTAGCCTTTCCTTCATGATAGCATATCACACAGTCATAGTCGCTTAAGACTTCCATCCGTCGTCTTTGTCTCATGTTCAGTTCGTTCTGACTGAAGACATACTTTAGACTCTTGTGGTTCGTTAAGTCTGTGAACTTGACTCCACAGAGGTAGTGTCTCATAACTTTAGTGCGAAGACTATGGCACCTAACTCTACGCCATGAGTCGTATAGTTCTTTTCGTGACTCTTAAGTTGTCGGGATGCATAAGCTATGACTTTGTGTCCTTGCATTCAAATACACCCTAGACCAGTGTGTGATGCATCGCAGAAAACCACAAAACCTTCGTTGCCTTCAGGCAATGATAGAATTGGTGCTTGAGTTAGTTTCCGCTTTAGGGTTTCAAACGCTTCATCCTGTTTTGGACCCCATTCATATTTGATTACCTTTCGGGTTAATGTTATCAAAGGAACATAAATCCTTGAGAAGTCTTTAATGAACCTTCGGTAATAACCCGTCAATCCGAGAAAACTTCTCACTTCGGTTGGGTTTTTTGAGACTTCCCGGTTGGATATGGCCTCAATCTTTGCTGGATCTACTTGAATTCTTCTTTCGTCTATGACGTGACCGAGAAATTGTACCTTTGACAACCAAAATCACATTTCTAGAATTTGGCGTAGAGTTTCTCGTTTATCAATAATTCAAGTATTGTCCTTAGATTTTCAGCATGATCACGAATATATCCAAGTAATCTTTACAGATCCGATTCACCATGTCCATAAATGTTGTAGGAGCATTTGTAAGTCCGAACGACATAACCATGAACTCAAAGTGACCGTATCTAGTTCTGAACGCAATCTTAGATACGTCATCTTCTTGGACTTTCAACTGATGATAGCCTGATTGCAGGTCTATCTTGGAGAAGCATCTTGCTCCATGGAGCTGGTCAAATAAATCATCGATTCTTGGAAGTGGATACCGGTTCTTGATCGTGACCTTGTTCAATTCCCGGTAATCTATACACATCCTCATCAATCCGTCATTCTTCTTTAAAAATAGTACCAAAGCTCCCCATGGTGAAGAACTCGATCTTATGAAACCTTTCTCCAATAACTCATCGAGTTGTTTCTTCAATTACACCATCTCGGTAGGAGCTAATCTGTATGGGGCTTTATCTATCAGAGTCGTGCATGGTACAATATTTATCTGAAACTCCACTTCCCGATCAAGCGGTATTCCCGGTAACTCTACAGGGAAAACATAGGGATACTTGGAGATGATTGGTACATCCTTCAGTTCCCGCTCAGGGTTACTAGCAGTTAAATATATTAGGTATGCGAGGTATCCCTTTTGAAAGTACTTCATTGCTTTCATCATTGAGATCAAACCAACAGGGTTGGTCGACTCGTCTCCTTTGATTTTTATCATTTCTCCTGAAGGCATATGTAGCTCAATGGCCTTTTGGTCGCAAAGGATATGAGCTTGGTTAGTTGCTAACCAATCTATTCCAAGAACTATGTCAAACCCTGCCACTTCCATCGGCAAGAGTTGTACAGGTACGACGTGTCCGTATAGTGTAATCGAACAGCCATTCAGAGATCTGGAGACTTGAATCTATGAAAAAAATTAGCTAAGGGCTTATTCAGAGTCATTAAGACTTGTCTAGCTTAGCTAAGGGCTTATTCACTAGTTTGAAAAAATTATGATCTATGAAACTTTGTGTTGCCCCAGAGTCAAATAGCACCTTAGCGTAAGCATTATCGATGAGAAAAGTATCGTATATTAGATTGGTCATTTGTCAGCCTCTTTTTCATTCAAGTGGAATGCTCTGGCGTTCTTTTTGGTTTCGATGGAAGGTTTAGTACTTGCACTGCCAACAACTTTTGGTTTTGTGCACTCACTTTTGAAGTGCCTAGTTTCCCCACGGTTGTAACATGTGACCGCTTTCCTTCGCGTGCATTGGTTAGTGTGTTAACTAGTTCCTTTGCAGTCAGGACATGTTGTTGGGGTATGATATTAACATTTCCCCTGATACTTCTTCTTGCAGATTTTGCATACGGGAAAACTGGATTGTCCTTCTCTTTAAGGAAAGGATCTGTTGTTCCACCTATGGTCAGGTTTGGATACTTCCTTCTTCTTATTTTCTTCCAATGTTCGGACCATTTTGTCCGTCAATTGGGCACCCAGATCCATAGCATCATCGATGGTTTTAGGTTTAGAAACCTTTACCATATCTCGGATCTCACTGACCAATCCATAGATATATCTCTTAATGAGATTTGATTCCGGTGTGGCTAGATGCGGCACTAGTCGTGCATATTCTAGCATCTTAGTCATGTAGTCCTGATGGTTGGAACCAACCATTCTTAAGTTTATGAACTTTTGTTCTATTTGTTCCACTTCATTGATTGGACAAAACTTTCTCTTGACTCTATCCTTGAATGAGTTCCAACCATTCGATATGCTCTATCCCTTCCTCTGGCGGATACTAAGACGTTCCACCACTCAAGAGCAAAATGCTTGAAGAGATTTGAGGCATAGAGGACCTTGTCCTCTTCGACACATTTACTTATGGCCAGGACTGATTTAGTTTTCTCGATCCATCATGTAGCTACTCCGCCTTCCTTCCGAAGGAAGTCATATGGTTTACATGCTGGAAAGTCTTGTATGAGCAACCCATGCGCCTGCCTTTCTTACGACGTGGTTTGTAGCTATCAGCATAACTGTCACTTGAGGAATAACCGGTGCCTTTGCATGCTCCTGATGTGAATGAGTCTTTGAATGCTCCTTTATTATGGAAACAGTGTGATTTGACTCATTATGCTCAGAGTTGGGAGGTGTGTGCTCCTTCCCTTTTCCCTTGGCTTTGGCCTCGGCTTTAGCGGTCTGAGCTTTCTCAAATGCCTCTAGCATAGTAGGAATCACATTCTCAATTCCTTTGTTTATTAGTTTCTGCATTTCTGCAGCTTGAGCTTATTTTTCTAAGGCACTGTCGATTTGTTTCTTTCATCCACGTGTATTAGTGGATGGTCCAGTTCTTATCGACATTCTAAATGAAAAACATAACATTAATTAGGACTTAAAGATATTTTTTATAAGGAAAATACGAGGTTTTTATTAATTCAAACTTCACAATACAATACAGTAATTGAAAATAACATAGATAAGACATATTCTAACGTCCCCTAGCTCTAATTAACGCTTATTGTAGAGCGGCGATCTTGGCGTCTTTTTCAGCTTCAATCCTCTCCAATTTAGCTATTCGTGCTTGCATAACAGTAATCCTTTCTTCTCATGGGGTTTCTTCATTACCCCGAGGAGTATGGATTGGAGTGGGATTAGTGGAATGGTATATTCTGTAGGGTCTGTTAGAATCGGCCCTTTCCTCACCCTCCAACGCGTAGTGATGTTCGTATGGGATTTCGGGTAGTCTTTCTTGGTAGCTATAATTGTTTATGTTGGTTTGGTTATAGCTTTCGAGTGTTAGAGCGGTGTAGTAACTCATCTAAGTTTCATAGAAATATTTGGATGTTTCTGTTTCCCCTAAATTATGAAAGGTTCCACTAATAGGTTCGGAATTTGTTCCAGAGTAGGATTCGGTTGAATTGGTGTTTCGTTCGTTATTTCCAGGTGGTGCGTTTTTACTAACCAAATTAGGTCATTTTCCTTTTCATACCACTCTAAAGAAAATAAATACTTTATTAATAACACATAAATGTTACAAGATTTTTATTTGAAATACAGAAAATAAAAACGACAGTGGAACGCCTATTTCTTGATGGCTTTCTTGGCGTCTTTCATGAGTCCCTTCCCATGAAAACAAACCCTTTTTGCAAAGGATTTGTGTTCCTTGTCTTTCCGCACTAATTCCTTTTTAGCTTTTGACAGATCCCTTTCAGTATCTATCAATATGTCCCTAGTCAGGATGAGTTCCTTCCTGACTTGATCGTTTTCGCGAAGCGACCGATCGAGACATTTTATGGGTGATCCCGATGTAGACCCAAATTTAGGTGGTAGGTCTCTCAGCCCAAGGACTATGTCGTTGTACAATTCTATGGGTGATCCCGACGTAGATGCAGGATACCCGAATTTAGGTGGTGGGTCTATCAGCCCAAGGACTATGTCGTTGTACAATTCTAGACTTTCTATGGGTGATCGAGACATTCTATGGGTGATCCCGACATTGATGATGAACTCGAACCCTAGTTTTATGTCTATCTCCTTCATCTCGCAATCATTCCAGGTAATTCTAGTGTCGTTCGACTCGTTTTTGTTACTGGAATAAAAGCCCTTTGGTTTCGTGATCGATTAGAGTCCAACCAGATTTGATTTGGGGCTAGGGTTTGGGTTGTACGATTGGGGAAGACGATGAGGGTTGGGGTGTTAGTTTAAAGTTTAAGCAATCTCATATCTACCAAGGCATACGCCCAGGTGCACCGGTAAAACGTTTGACTCTCTCAGACAAGGTCGCGGGTTCGAGTCCTAGCCCCGCACCTTTTCTTTTGCCCATGTTTTTACCTTAAAACCCGGTTCCCGCTTAATTGTGCTTAATACAAAATGGAACCAGACTAATAACACTAAGGACCCTTGGGTCCAATGGTTACGCACCCTTGTTACTTTCGGACAGACCCAGGTTCGAGACCCGGGACTGCCCCTTTTTGTTTCCTTTTTTTTAAAATTAAGTTTTTAATCATAATTATAAAAAACTGTTTTATAAAGCCTATGAAACTCATAATTATTTTATGGATTCAAGTTATTAAAATTTCAAGTGTAACCATTTTATTAATTATTTTAGGGTTAAAAACTAATAAACTTTTAGTAATATATATATATATATATAATCAAAACTCTAAGTTTATATAAATTGTACATGAACTTAATTATTTTAAACTTTTTACCTTGTTGAGAAACTTATTAACTTTTTATTATAATTTATTTTATAAAACTTTAAACGCATAGTTCATTCTTTTGTTCAAAAATTAATTATGGCCTAATTAATTATTCAAATTAGAACTTTATATTTCAAAATTTTGGTTTTATTTACTTATGGCGTTAAACTATTTATTATTTAAACCTTGGTTTAATTACTAAATAATTAGACCATTAATATTTTTACTAAATAAATAAATAAAATGTTTTTATTTATTTATCCAATTATCCATTTATTGAACTTATTATTTTTCACTTATTTACAAACAAGAGCAAATTTCTTACTTAATTATATAATTATAAATAAATAAAACACTAATAAATTATTTATACATACATTATTCCACATGTTTGCAAAACAAATGAAACCCTATGTTCATACACACATACTTTAGACAAGGAATTTCATAAGCATCATTTGAGACTCAAACAAGTACCCTCCTACTTAACCAAGTACACACCCAATCCTTTTGTACATTAGGAGCTCATATAGTCATTTGAACACATCATTGATACAATTATATCATTAAATAATAGGTTAACCTTGTGGTTTGCTAGACACTTGTGGAACAACTTGTTCGTGTGATTTCCAAGCTACATATTACAAGTGAGTTACATAGCGCCTTTTACATTTTTACAGTTTTGGGGTGGAACATGATTATATTCAAACTTTTGCAATTTATACAATTCTACATCATGAAAATGTATGCAAATTGTGCCTAATGCTTGAACACTATGAGTTTAAATTACATTAACATACATTAGTGCAAGTACAATCATTAACTCTGTACAAGCTGATAGTAACAATGATAGATCTATTGTATCTGACAAATCCACCCAGGTAGGGTGATAGTTGCCGACATCATATTTGGATAACATTGAGCGTTATGCCCTATATTTGGATAACATTGAGTGTTATGCCCTACATTTGGATAACATTAAATGTTATGCCCTACAGTCACAAGGTTTGATTGTGCGCCCGTTTAACTATAGTGGTTCTCCATAATTGCCTTACTAAACCATGTTTCATATGAATTGTACACAACATTTGAAATTACTTGTGATGTCAAAACCTATGTATGCTCACCAACTATTTTTAGTTGACCTTGTTTTCATCATGTTTCAGGTACTAACATTTGAGATCATGTACAGGATGTTACACATAGGATTGAGGACTTAGTTAAATAATAAATTGAACATTTGTTGGTATACATTGTTTCTTTTGTATGTTTGTACATGTTTTGTTTAAACAAGTGTTATGGAAATTTGAAATTAATTAATATATGAAACTTTAGTTTGATCATGTGCTTATGAACAAACTACATGTCCGCCCTGACGTATTCCGCCATCGGTTGGGGTGTGACACTTAGTGTTGTTGATATTTTATTGGTTAAATGTTCCATATGAATCTTTATGAATTTCGTTCACGTATAGGTGTGTATTAGATCACTTACTTTGTGTTGGTGGTTCGTGTGTGGTTTACTAGACGTCAGTGCCTATAGGAACGTTGATTAATGATGTCGCTTGGACGATCTATAAAAACTAACTATAAAAACCTAACCTAAACACTCTAGCCTTAACTTTATAAACCTAGACTCAACCTAATATTAGACCACACAACAGGCAAGTGTACCGATCAATGTAGTAAAGTCTAATGTAAGTCCGGATATCGAACCCACGAAACACTAGTGATAACTCTACCTAGACTCTGACTCAACTAACTAAACTGAAATATAATGAGAGGAATTTGTGTTACTATGATCAAACTAACGAAACCTCTAAAGTATTAAGAACTCTCTAACGACAACTAACTATCAGACAGACGAAACAGATGAAATCAATAAAGGATAAAACACTATCTAGGTAATGAATCTTGTTTGACAAACATGAACTTCTCGTGGCTCTGACAGTTATGATGGAACCGGGATCTTTGAATACGAAACCCAAAGATAACCTAATGATCCCAGATCATTCTCCGGATGTGACCGAATAGGAAACCTTAAAGAACGTGTAAACTCACCGTTTGGTCGGATCACCTCTCAGTTATTTCAAACGATGCTAAAGTACCCTAGAGATATATTCCCTTTCAGTCTCAGTATCTCAATACGCCCTAAGACATATGGGGTAACCTGGAAACTCTCAGTATGACACGTAATATCAAAGCTGCTAAGAAACCCTAGGAAACCCTCCTTTTAGAGCAATCTACCTAAGAACCCTAACACCAAGGAATACTCGACAACTTCGCACCTTTCAGGTATTGAAATAGGAAGAACATTTAATCCTAAGACACTCTCAACTCGCGTTTCTATGGACGATGATATTAATTATCCACAAACTAGTTACAAACACAAAGTAGGTAACCTAACATGCATCTATTATTTGAAAGACATTCAATAAAACACATGTGAAACACCAACCAATTGCAAATCAGAATTAAACATGCATCAACATCATACTAAATGAATTCAAGTTTTTTACTTTATCACCAATTCATCACAATACAACATAAACTGAAAGTAATCCAACAATTCAATCAGACAATCATCAAACCTAGATAGCTACTATGGTCTAGCCAAGAAACATGTTCAAAACCAGAAAACAAATCTCAAAAGTGATGAACATAATCCAAATCAAACCAATGTAAAACAAGAAATAAAAGATCATGACCCTAACGATAAAGAACGAACCAACCTGATTGATAAAGCTTCGAACACTTTGGCTCTCGTTTCTTCTTCCTCTCTTCTTCCTCTCTCAAAATCGCCCCTTTTTTGTTGTTCAGACGGTTGGTAATCGATTATAAACCAAAGGATATGTTCTAAACTATTAAAACATTAAATTAGGTTAAAAATCTCGTTCTGGGGTTTCTCGCGTACCGCAAAGCCCATTTGTCCATTCCCTTGTGTACCGCCAAAGACAAAAGAGTCACGAAACTTTTTCGGTTTCTTGTTCCCTCACGTACCGCGACAAATTGGGCCTCATACCTCGCGTAAAGCGAGAGACCTTCTAGATATTTGAACTCAGCTTGTCGAGATACCCCAAATCGATATATTATGAGTCTCGTAACTCGTTTTCTAGCCCGAGATATGCCCCTTTTAAGTTTGGACTTTTTCCGTTTCTCGTCCCGTGTTCTCGTGTGCTCGTTTCTTCACAGTTCTTGATCGTTTAAGATCCAATTACTCCAGAACACCCATAAGACATACCATTAATAAGTACAAGGAATATGAGGTGTGCTTTGCAACACATCAAACATGCCCACACTTAACCTTTTTTCGTCCTTGAAAAAGATCTCTGCAATGAAATCACAACTGACATATACTTTAACAATCTTATTAATCTCATTAGCATAGATATATTCACGCGTTCAAGTGCAACAATTGACATTTCTGTCCGATTAAACCTAAGCACCAATTATCAAGCCCCCAGTTGTGTTCTAATTCCATTTTATACAACTATCATTCAATCTATGGGACTCACACTCAACGCTATAGCTCTACCTAATCCCGTCTCACGGTCATGTCTAGGCCCGGGTTAAACCGTTTAGATTCACCCACCACGATAAACTAAAATTTACTTGTTTTAGAAATTAAGTTGAAAGAATGGAATGAGATGTCAATGACCATTATTAAGCATATGAATCAACCTCACATAGAGGTGCATCTCCCAGGTCACCATCCCAGAAGGTATAACATAGGCTACAGTTTTATCAGTTAAGCACATAAGAAATCAACTTAGAGGCGTATCCACCAAGTCACCATCCCGGTGGGAAACACATAAGTTCAAATTTATTTATCCAACATATTGATCACTCGAGTCCCAACCCATGGGTGTATTAACCAAGTCGCTATCCCGGAGGGTAACACGTAGGTCATAACTCAAGCTTTCAATTGATTAATTATATTCATTATTAGATGGAATTATGGATGCGGGTGCCACCAAATATCGGATTTATTTTCATAAAAAGAGAGTGGTATGCCAATAAATTTCAAATACCTCTAAATTCTAGCTTAACGTGGTACCTATCACCCTATGTGGACAGTTTCAGTATTACCGACACCATAATATGAATACCACAAGATTTCATGATTTAAGTTCAATTAATAATCCTAAACAATACGCACAGGCTATTTAAGCTATCACATCGGTTGGGTCTACCGCAAATTATACGCACTTTCTATCATTTATTCATTTAAACTCAACAAGTTTTTCCAGTTATACCTATCATCTTCCATTTTGTTTGCAAAAACTCTAAATCAAAGGACATTTTTTTTTTTTTTTTGTATTTTTGACTCTTTATAAAATAAAAACAAACCTAAACAAGCTAGACTCAAGACGTTTCCCATCCCCACACTTGAACGACACATTGTCCTCAATGTGAACCAAGAAAAAAAAAATAAAGACTCAAAAATAAAAAATAAAAATAAAAAAATTAAATAGAAACGACTTAGCTGGTAATGATAGCAATCTTCTTGGCCAGCTTTTCTCTTCCACTTATGCAACCGTATAGCATTCCATTCGCGGTTGCACATACACTCTGCTGGCTTCCTTTTACACAAATAGCAAGCTCGGGTTATCCTTGTTCGAATTGAGATTGAGTACGAACAATTCAAATCCAATCCTGCACAACTAAGCTCACATCAAACCCAAAATAGTATCAAATAGACTCAAAGTACAGACTCAAAATAAAATTAATACAAACTCTACACTTGGGTTCTCACCCGAGCACCAAACCACTCTAATCAGGAGGCTTCTCCTTTATTCTGCCCTCATCCGGCCCGTTTAGTGTAATTGGTCTACCACCGATTTGACACACTCCGATGGCAGACCTTAAATTTGTTTTGAAAAATCTAAACGGGTCGGTCCACCAATATTTGAACTTACCTGGCCAAAACCTGATACGTGATGTATAGTGAAGGAGACGGTCAGCTCTGTGATAGAACATTGAGCGGCTTCTGTGGCTGTCCCTTCACTCTTGAGTTGACCTTGTGCCCAGTCTTCCTTTCTTTTTCCCCGTGGTGCCTTTGGTTTCTATGGTACCCTGCCATCGACTTCATCCACAGGCATTTTCTTATTGCTCTCTCGGGTAATGTGGTGGGTCCGCCACCAGCTCCCTCACTTGCACCTCTTCTTTCATCCCCTCACTTAGCTCTTGATACAACAGATCTTCAAGTAATTTTAGCTCGCCAAGTGGGTCGAAACTTTATTCACTAGGTGTCGGCAGCTCCACCAATTCGTCTCTAAATTCACTCTCCCAAGATGGGACTTGCTCCTCTTCTAGCTCATCCAACTCTGGTATATATCCTCTTCTATTAACTCGTATTCGCTCTCTAGTTCCTGCATCACATCATTCTCAACGAACAAGCGTAAGTATCAAGTATATTCAAAGACTCAAGCTCGTCACAGGGAAATTAAATGAATCAGGAATGTTACAATTATTCTAAATAAAGACAGGTTCCTAATACTTACCTGACCATCACCCACAGTGTCATCCGAGGACTCTTCTATCTCTATCTCATCATCACTGAAGAAATCGTCCTCGAGGGGCTCTAGTCCGTAACTTTGGGTGTAGGAACCGGAGATGGGTCTGGTACAAAGTGTTGTACACTTTTGACTTGCACCTTTTCAGTTAAAGTCTTTGTTTCTCTAGCTAGCTTCAGGATTGCTAGCTCGTCCGTAAGCTTACCATTTTCTTCGAGGAAGTGCAGCTGCTCGGCCTTACTTAAAAGGTTCCAGTGAGTACTCATTATGTCCTGCACTTTCCTTTGCTTGTCCTGGAGTGTTTCTTCGACCTGTATTTCTTGCACTGACTCAATCTCACAACACAAGTCTAAAGAGTTATAATGAAACATGTGCTCTTGTATAGGATCTGGTGAACAAAGCTCGTCACAATCGACAGTAGAGTCAGAAAACTTACCTGGATGTGGAACTTGTGTAGAACTACGTGGAGTAGCAACAAACACATCATCTTCTTCATCCCTGGTCAGCTTCGTGTTGCAAGACGAACTCTCCCCTCGATAATTAGCACACGTCTCCTGATATTTATCTTCAAGCGCCTCTATTCGATGAAGTTTTTCCTCTTGTACCCTATGTTCTTCTTCTTCGATCCTTCTTTATTACTCCTCAATTCTCCTATTCTCCACCATTTGAGCAAGCATGTCATTCGATTGTTGAAGCAACTCTTCCCATAGTGGGGTCTTCCCAGCTTGAGCTCTCTTTCTGTCTTCTATCTCCTCCATCCTATGAATAAAAGTCACACATAGGGTGTTGTGGCTTTTAATCAAGGGCGAGCTTACCTCTTGTTTAGAACTCTCATATGACTGTGGATGCGGATGAGGATTACCATAGTAGTTTGTGAGTACCTCGATGAATTTGAGCAATTTTGAGTGTAATGGGGACCTCCACAAACCTCGCACCACATGTTCACGTATTGATCCACCTGAGCATAATAACGCTCTATTTAAATCCCTACAAAGGACACTCAAACAAAGGGGTCACGGGCACCAGATATATAATAAATAAAAAAATGAACAAAAATAAAAGTATTTACGATGACACACTAAAAACAAACCGAGACACGGACAACTAGACGCTCTACGACTCAAAACACAAAAAAATACCAAATAATCAGTTAAGTTCAATCAAAGTTAGACACGCTATTGCCTAAGTGTCCCCGGCAACGGCGCCAAAAACTTGATGTTTATTGGTCTCCTCCACGGTGGCCGCGATCTCTTTCTGATGCAAAAGCTTGGAAGCCTCCAACTCCTTTTTGTGATTAGAAATCTCCTAGCGATCCTTCTCCATAAGCTGGGACTTAACAGCAACAATCTTCTTCATATCCTCGATCTTCTCTTCGACTATGTCAATTTTCTTCTATGCAGCCTAGAGATCAGAATTCAGCTTGTCCAAACCCTACAATATTTAAAAATATTAAGCATAATATCTAACACTTAAATGCAGGATATAGAGTTTTTCTTACCAGGTTCATCAGGGATCGCATTTTCTTGGTAGTCTCAGCAGGATCTATGCCTTCGAACACCTCAAGATGCACATCAGAACTCTTCTGCTTTTTACTACCAGAAGTCTTGGAGCGAAGATTCGGGATCTTAAGCTTGATGACCACAGGCCCTGGAGTCTCCTGCTTGACAATGGCATTTCCAGAAATAAGGATATTGAGATCGTCCAAAGCAAACTGAGAACTGGATCTGGGGATTTCTGCAAAGAAGGAACAGTTAGAATCATTGATACATCTAAAAAAGCCAAAATAAATCTTACTTGACGACATAGTAGCTTCAGAACACTAGGTATCAAGACTGGCTTCACCGACAGTGGA
Organism: Smallanthus sonchifolius; assembly: GCA_023525975.1. Classification (NCBI taxonomy): domain Eukaryota; kingdom Viridiplantae; phylum Streptophyta; class Magnoliopsida; order Asterales; family Asteraceae; genus Smallanthus; species Smallanthus sonchifolius. Next base: position 29,662,455 of record CM042043.1, read on the forward strand.
TTCAAACTGAAAGGATCTCTCAGAGACAGGTGTCTCTAACAGAGCCTCAATTCTCTTATATGTGTCACTCCTTGCGGGGCCAACTCCTCGAACTTCGGCGCCACACAGTAAAACACAGAGATCATAAAAAACAGGTCAGATATATATGTGCAAATATGCAGGTATCCAGACTATACCCTACCCTTTTTAACCCACTGGAGTGGCAAGAGATCTCCACCAGGAATGGATGCTCTCTTCACAAAGAAATACTTTCCCCTCCAATCACCATCATTTTGGGTAGCCTTTTGGGCTAAAGGAGTCTAACCCTTTTTGAGTTGAAGAAGGAAACGAGAATGACCGTAAGTCCTTAGATTGTACACATTAGCGATTTCAGGTATGCCAATGGTCAAGGAATGACTACGATTCAACTTTTCTATAATGAACAAAATCCTCCAGACCATAGGCATCACTTGAGCGTAAAATAAGCCATTGATCGCGAAGAAATCATTGATCGAGAAAGGAAAAGGAAAACTAAGATCCAAAGAGAATGGATAGAACAGAAAACAAACCCAAGTCGAAGATTGGAAATCAGCTTTAACCCTAGAATCGAAAACCCTAAATTCAGCACTTTCAGGAAAGACGCGTCCAGTTTTTAAGAGATCAACATCGTGATCAGAAAAAGAGCAGATTTCTTGTTCAAAAAAATCAAGGATTTTCTTATCGAAGAAATCTTCAATCGTTTTGGAAACGCCCAAAACTTTGGATTTTACCATCTTTTAGAAGTTTTACTAGAAAGTGAAAATCTTAAACAGATGAAAATTCTTACCTGCAAGAGAAAAACCTGGAGATATAAGAAGCCGATGTTAGAAACAAAGGAGAAAAAATGACCTATTTCAAGCGAAAAAAGAAGAACCGTTTTATCTAGATCTTCGCGCCACATCAAGTCCCATCGGTCAAAAAGATTTTGAATTTTGAATTTTAAATTTTTTTTACAGCTGTCATAAATGCCAACGCCAACTGTCAAAAAATTTGGGGACAATTGTTATGCCTCAATTTTTACCCTCTGGTATCTTGGATCCTCAGATAAGTATCGGTATCCCTAATCCTTAGTATATTTCGGTATCCTGACTAACTGATCGTTGTAATTATTAATGTTACGCGTTTTACTTTGACTTAATCATGCAGGTATCGACTATTTCTCATTACTATTAATTGAGGACGCGGGATGGCATTAATGCAACGGATATATTCATCCAATTAAGACATTTCCGAGATTTCAGCCTTTCATTTAAAGACATATATTGTATATAAGAGGCATAAAACAATTATTAGGACACAATGTACACGCCACACAACCACTACACTCACACAACTCTTTGTAACACCTAGACACGATCGTTTTTCAGCTCTTTCATTGTATTTTTACCACTTTTTATATGAACAAACGAGGCAGCCCGACTTTAGTCGGCTCCCGAGGTTTTATGCTAGAGATCCTCAAATGATCAAGGGCTTTCCTCGTATATCCCTGTGTCGATATCATTATTTACATTACATTTCTTGTCCAAAAACACAAGCACTCTACCTCACATACAAAGTTTGGCTACTTAGTTATATTGTGTAATTTTTGGCCGAAACAAAACCCTAGGAAACCCTCCTTTTAGAGCAATCTACCTAAGAACCCTAACACCAAGGAATACCCAACAAATTTGCACCTTTCAGCTATTGAAGTAGGAAGAACATTTAATCCGAAGACACTCTAACTCGCGTTTCTATGGATGATGATATCAATTATCCACAAACTAGTTACAAACACAATGTAGGTAACCTAACATGCATCTATTATTTGAAAGACATTCAACAAAACACATGTGAAACACAAACCAATTGCAAATCAAAATTAAACACGCATAAACATCATACTAATTGAATTCAAGTTCTTAACTTTATCACCAATTCATCACAATCCAACATAACCTAAAAGAAATCCAACAATTCAATCAAATAATCATCAAACCTAGATAGCTACTATGGTCTAACCAAGAAACATGTTCAAAACCAGAAAAAAAATCTCAAAAATGATGAACATAATCCAAATCAAACCAATGTAAAACAAGAACTCAAAGATCGTGACCCTAACGAGCAAGAACAAACCAACCCAATTGATAAAGTGTAACACCCAAATTTTTCAAACCAATTTAAGCTTTTTAAAACAACACAGAGTTTAGGTCCCAGAAAAAATATAACGTATCCTCACGTTTAAGTTTTACAACACAAGTTTAGACTTTCTAAAATACGCAAAAGAAGTCAAGTTAGTCACACTTATCCACAAGTGTTAAACAACCTAACATGTTTGTAAAAGTCTACCATTATAAGTTTAATCAAAACAAACATCTAAAACAACTTTGAGAATCCAATGTCCAACTTTGGCGAGACCCGAGATCATTCTAGAGTTTTCCCTACATCCAAAAACACCACAAATAACCATTAGTAATGATACAACATGTCCCAAGACCCCCCAAAGTGTCCTAGGAAGAAAACTCAAAATTCAGCCAATGGGCTTCCCACTTGGGGCGTCCCGGAAGCAAACAGGAGTCATCAGGCGTCCCAAAGACACCAGGCGTTCCACTTGGGGCGTCCCAGAAGCCCAGGGGGCGTCCCAGGGACCAGCCCTACATCAGTCAACCCCAAATTTGTCGTTTTGGCATTTTCGACCCCCATTCGTTTTAAACCACCAACAACATTTTGTAAATGTTTTAACCTCCTCATACGAGAACCACAACTCGTTTTTACCCCTTATCCAATCCGAATCATTCGTTATTATTTGGAGTCTTTGACCACAAGCTTACCACCCAAGTTTACCACACTCATTAAGTTATGTCATTGAGTAATTGACTCCAAGACCTATATTTAGACAAGTATTGAAATCATACAAGTACTATTATTATACTAATTCAATAATATTCCACAATGGTTTGAGTTATAGAACATTAAGTCAATTTACAACATTTCACCATTATTCCACAATGGTTTGACTTATATACCACGTAAGTCAATTCATACCAATTTCACCATTATTTCAAAATATTTTGACTTATATACCACATAAGTCAATTCAGACCAATTTAACCATTATTCCACATTGGTTTGACTTATATACCACATAAGTCAATTCACACCAATTTCACCATTATTCCACAATGGTTTGACTTATACCACATTAAGTCAATTTACACCAATTCATCATTATTCAACAATGGTTTGACTTGTATACCACATAAGTCAATTCACACCAATTTCACCATTATTCCACAATGGTTTGAGTTATACCACATTAAGTCAGTTTTACACCAATTCATCATTATTCAACAATGGTTTGACTTATATACCGCATAAGTCAATTACTCCGAATTACCACATTCAGTTTGACTTTACACCACATAAGTCAATTACACCAATTTATCACATCTAGTTTGACTAAACATCACATAAGTCAATTACACCAAATTACCACATTCTACTTTTTAGTTTAACTATATACCACATAGTTACCTACACCAATTTAACATATTCTACCTTTTAGTTTTACTATCTACCACATAGTCAACTACACCAATTTCAAACTACATTATGCATACAAGTTTGACTTTTACCACGCAAGTCAATTTTACACCAATACAACATATAAGTTTATTTTAATTCATCAAACAACAAGGCGAGGTTCTTAGACCTCAAACACCACGCACCCACCCTTGCATATTTTCAACATATGCAATTTCCTTAATTCTCAACATACAATTAAACACATACAAGATATTTGAACAACCAACATGTAAATCAAATATAAGTAATTACCACCACCTATCATTACTAAGTAAGTGCAAAGCAGTTACCTTTTGCTAAAGATGACCCCGCTTGATCTTCCAAGCTAGCTTCCTTACCACTTGATCACCTATACAACCCATTTACAATTAGTATTCCACATATCACCAATTGACACCCAAAACACCTTTATGATCTAAAGATCAACATTCTAAATTAGTTTGGTTATTACAACCTTAACCAAACCTCTAATACTCCATTCATCCTTTCAACCTGTTTTGACCCGTTAGGGAATCACCCAAATTTACCCAATATTTAACAATGGGTTATACTTGTTTTAGTGTTCATAGACACACCACAACATCATTCATCTTTCAAACATCATTCAAAACCCTCAATTTAGAAAACCTCAAATTTAGGTTCTCAAGAACCCTAAATTTCAATTCATGAAATTGGATGAGGTTTCTTACATAAAAATGTGTCTATCAACTCCCTAGACACTTATCCCACCTCAATTTATCATTCTAACATCAATCAATTGAAAACCCTCAAATCACCCTCAAGAACCCTAATTCTTGAATCATCAAATTAGATGTTTAGGTGATGTTATCTACCTCTCATTACTTGTAGTCAAGCTAGATAACTGTATATTTCAAGTTTCTAACCATCTAATTCACCCCCAACAGCTGCAATTCGGATTTCACTCAAAACCCACCAAGAACACCTCAAATGGTGGATTTAAGAGATGAAAGATTACTAACTTTATAGATAGAAGAAGATATGCACACCAAGATACTCTAATCTCACATGCAATCACTAGGATTTTTGATCTTAGCTCCACTCTTCTTCTTCTCCACTAGGAAAAAAACAAGAACACACACAACGTGTGTGATTTGCAACCCCTTTCACCTTTTTTGGCCAGATTTGGAAATCTTACAAAACAGCCCCTGGAGTTCTAAAAATAACCCCTTACACCTAAACTAGTTAGAACTTGACTTTTGCAACAAACCTACAACTTGCATTTTATTTATTTACACCCTTACAAAATGAATGATCATATAATAATAATAAAATTGAAAGTTGGTTCGTTACATAAAGCTTCGAACTTTGGCTCTCGTTTCTTCTTCCTCTCTCAAAATCGCCCCTTTTTGTTGTTTAGACGGCAGGTAATCGATTATAAACCAAAGGATAGGTTGTAATCTATTAAAACATTAAATTTAAAAATCTCGTTTCTGGGGTTTCTCGCGTACCGCGAAGCCCATTTGGCCATTCCCTCGCGTACCGCCAAAGACAAAAGAGTCGCGAAACTTTTCCGGATTCTTGTTCCCTCTCGTACCGCGATAAATTGGGCCTCATACCTCGTGTAACGTGAGAGACGTGCTAGATATTTGAACTCAACTCGTCGAGATACCCCAAATTGATATATTATGAGTCCCGTAACTCATTTTCTAACCCGAGATATGCCCCTTTTAAGTTTGGACTCTTTTCGTTTCTCGTCCCGTGTTCTCGTGTGCTCGTTTTTTCACAGTTCTTGATCGTTTAAGCTCCAATTACTCCCGAACACCTACAAGACATACCATTACTAAGTACAAGCTATAAATGAGTTAAAATGACTCGAAAACTATACAAAATACAAGGAATATGAGGTGTGTTTGCAACACATCAATTAGTAATCTAGTAAATTGACTGTTCTTCTTATCTAGATACCCGAAAAGTGATAGAAAATTGATTAATCCCCGGTGTTAGAGTTTCTGTGTGTAAATTGTTTAAGAGGGCGTTTCCTTAGGGTTTCTAGTATCGTTGTGAACTCGTGTCAAACAGTGTGATTTATGGTTACTCCTTGCATCTTTGATGTATTGAGAAAGTGATACCGAGAGGTGAACTGTCTATTGAGTTCTTTAGCATAGTTGGTGAGACCGAGATGTAATCCGACCCACTGGTGAGCTTAGTATCCTTTAGGTCCCCTTCTGGTCACTTCCTGAGAGTGATTAGGAATCCATTAGGTAATCTGATGGTGTCACATCTTAGGATCCCAGTTCCATAACATCTTCCATAACCGATAGAAACCCGAGCTTAACAAATAGGATTCATAACCTAGGTAGTGTCTTTCTCCTTATTGATTTCATCCGAGTCTTTGCTTGATTGTTAACTGTCTTTAGTAGTCTTCTTTAATCAGTTTATTTTGAGTTCATTAGTTAATCTTAGTTCATAGATTTCCCCCAAACCAAACCAAATATTCTAATTCTAGTCAGAGTCTAGTTTGTGTTAGGGTCAGTGTCTCGTGGGTTCGATATCCGGACTACCATTGAGCTATGTTACAATTGATAGATACACTTGTCTGTCTTTGTGGTCTAGTTTAGTAGGTTTGTCTAGAGTTTAACTAGAATGTCTAGGTTAGTTGTGTGTTTAGTTTTATAGACCATTTGACCGACATCAAGTTTTTGACGTTGTTGCCCGTGACACTTAGCAATAGAAAAATTAGCTTTGACTAGTTCTTGTTTGGTTACTTGTCTTATTTTCTCTTTTATTTTTAGTTAATTCAGTAGTTTATTTCCTTATATTTTTGTTTGTTTTCTTTATGTGTCTTGATTGCTATTTGTGTGTATCTTAGTTTGAGTCTTTCCTTTGTTCTTAGTTCTTTATGTTTTTCCTTTGTTTTCTGTCCAGTTTATGCAACATACTCGTTCGCAGGGATCACCCCACTTTGAATCCTATTCAGAGCCAGAGCGAGAGCTTCACGAGCACAGCCGAAAGTTTCGCGAGCGTTTGAGTGTGCTTGTTGAGAAAAAAGGTACATATTCCTATTCCGATTGCTGACATGGGTGATGCTAATCCACCTGCTAGGAACACCAGAGGGCATGTGATGGTTTCACGGGTGCTATGTCTTCTATTACCTTTCCTGTTGTGCCTAAAACTAATAACTGGCAGATTTCATCTCATGTGATGAACACCATCAGTAACTCTACTCAGTTCCACGGACTCGAGGAAGAGGATGCGCCAGGACATCTGTCCCGCTTTGCGCGCATTTACGATACCTTCCGCATTATTGGTGTGATTGATGACACCATCCTTTTGCGTTTTTTTCCCGTTCACACTCTCTGGTCGTTCTGCCATTTGGATGGATACCCTGCCCCAGGATTCCATTACCACGTGGGAGGATCTGAAGGCCAAATTCATGAAGAAGTATTATCCACCATCTAAGGCCGCTCGTCTAAGGGACCAGATCCACTCTTTCAGTATCGAACCCGAAGACCCTTACCACATGGCTTGGGTGCGGTTCAATACTCTGCTGAGCAAGTGTCCTCAACATCAACAAATGTTCAATACTACTGCAGGAGGCCACATCATGGATAAGAAGGAGTTGATTGAGTGTGAGGTGATGTTCGAGAGCTTTGCTCTGGCAAAACAACAACAACCTTCTATTAAGATTTCCATCCCTAGTGTTAGGACACCTGCTTTTGCTACTGGAGGTATTCATCAGGTCAGTACTGATACTAGCGTGGCTGCTGCAATTGCAGCTATGGCTAAGGAGATCAAAGAGCTGAAGATGAGTGCTATGAAGTGTGAGGTGTGTAGGGGAGGTCATGACACCATCGATTGCCCTATCACTCAACCCAACCCCACACCCACCCCCTAAAAACCTAAACCCCCCACCCACCCCTCAAAAACCTAAACCCCCAACCCACCCCACCCCTCCAAAAACCTAACCTAAAAGCTAAACTAAACCCAAAAAACTAAACCCAAAAGCTAAACCCACTATTTTTTTTTAACGAGGACGACATGGGAAACATGGTCTCTAAAGTACTTTTTTAGTTTTTGTTAGGACATGTTTTGTAACTGTTGATAAAATTCTGTATAAGTTCATAGAGAGGCGGCATCTTTAGGAGCGAACTTGTTAAGTTCGCCTAAGGAATATTGTTCAAGTTCATAGAGAGGCGAACTTAACAAGTTCGCCTAAGCATCTTTAGAAGCGAACTTGTTAAGTTCGCCTATAGCAGGTTTGTGTGTATAAATAGGAGTTTACAGATTCTGTAAGAGAGCAGCAGAGGGACTTAATCGAGTGTATTCTGTGAATCTTGTAAACTCTATGTTTGGTGAATACAAAGAGAAAGTTTATTTACATCATGTTTCTATCGTCAATTAGTATACATACGTTAACACGAAGGATTCCGCACTCCCACTATTTTTTTTAACGAGTACGACGTGGGAAACATGGTCTCCGAGGCACTTTTTTAGTTTTTGATTTATTTTTTGAGTTATGATTTTTTTATTATTTTTTGTACATTTAATAAGTAGTTTTCCGGTTTTCTCATAAATAATGAGTTTTCTTATGATCATTCTCATATATTATATATATATATATATACCATGTAGTTAGGCGAAAACCAATATCAACCAATCAAACAATTTACATATTAATTATTTTTTTTATACAAAAGAGTATTGTAGTAAATTTACTTATTTCTATTCTTTTATTTATGTTGGATCTGAGTTTGATTGTTATGAACTTTTTGCTAATGTAACAGTGAAAGATGAATGAGTAAATATGGAAAGTGCAGCGGAAATAAGCTTTAATTCATAACAAACAGAAGATTGCTTTTCATCATGTACTTTTCATTCATTCATATAAGAATAACAGTACAAGAATTACAAACTCCCCCTCGGCCCGATCACTCAGTTTGTTCGTGCAGAGAATGTGTGCAGAGTGATGAATAGAACAGTATAGGTACTGATCTATTTATACACGAACCAAACATCTGTTGATCAAGGCTGACGTCACCTAAGACAGCGACATCTAACAACCTCTAACAAACTCTAACATCTGTTTACATAACATCTGTTCTATAGCTAAACACTGTTATCCTAACAACTGTTTATACAGACACTGTTCTATTGCTAAACGCTGTTGGCTTGAACAGACCTTGTGTCTTCATCAGCAGAGGTTAGCTTTAGCAGACTTTAGCTCAAAACAGATCTTGCATGTTCTTGGGCAAATGTTAGCTCCAGCAGATGTTAGCTTTGACAGATCTTGTATAAGCAGAGGTTGTAGTATCAATAGTCTTTTAGGCAAACAGATCTTCTAACTTCTGTTTTATTAAGGATCAGATGTTAGCAAGTTTTGGCTTTCCAATCATCTGTTCTTCTTGGGTCCAGCAGATTCCAACAATCTCCCCCTAGAACGGATGATGCCAAAACTCAGTCTTTATTGCTGATCTTTATTCCTCATCATTGATTCCCTAATTTGTCCCTTCAGTTGAAGTTCAAAATTAAAGGAGATCACATCTTCAAAATCCCTTTCTAGTTCTAAATTCAGCAGGTTTTGGTGATCTTGTTCACTTAAGTTGTAAGCATCGTCCATGCTGAGTTTTTGAACCTCCCCATCAGATCTGAGCAGAGTCAATTCGTGGGTGTCTTTATCTGACTTCCACTTTAGAATTTTTGAATCTGAGGGGTTTCTTGGGTGAAGCTTTATTCTTGAAGAGTTTGGTGAAGAGGGTCTACCAAAGAGCTGTCTTATCTCATTTGAAACATCATCTGAGAAAGATCTTAATTGATGAGACAGCCCTTCTTTCCACAGATCGTCATGAAAGTTCTTCTGATCCTCTTCAGACATTTCTTTTTGCCTTTTGGCTTGTCTTCTTGCAGCTATCACTGCATTGGATACAGAAGGCTGTGGATTGTGAGTTTGGGTCTGTCGAGATGGTTGGTCATCTTCCTCATGAGATGGGTAATCAGGTCTTCTGGGAAGAGAAGGATTTATTAGCCTGTCTTGTCTTAGCTTCTTGTAAGTTTCAACTAACCTGAACTCAGACCATCTTGCAACTGATCTCATAGGACCATATTCAGCAGCCACCAGCTCTTCTCTCATTCTTCTCAGTTTCAAGATATGTTTTGGATCTTTACCCATTCTTGGTGGTGGAGTGGATTTGATAGAAAAGTTTTTTATCATACCTTGAATCCTGTCAATTTCGTCTTTGAGAGCTTGAGTGGTCCAGCCACTGAATTGCTTTTTGGTGGCTTTGTAGGGTTTGTTTTTCATAATGTGATCCAGATAAGCTTCCATCACTTCCCTTTCAAGATCACCACTGACTGGTTGTTCTGACATGGACTTGCTCAGGTCCTTAGCATAATCTTCTATGAGTCTGAGTTTGCTAAGTACTGCTGACAAGATTCCCTGAGCAGCCCTGTCATCCTTCCCCTTACTTTTCTCCCTCCCAATAGTATCAGCTTGTTGAGCTTTGATCTTTAGATACTCCTCAACATTTTTGGGTTTAGGGTAGTTTTGTAGAGATGGAAAGGATAGTTGAGATGGGTCATCAGCAATAGCTGCAAGCTCAAGTGGGTATTGAGCACCCAATGGGCCAATGGAAGAAGTGGTTGCAGTGGGTGCGGATGATGTGAAGGGAATGGCTGGTGTGGGAACAGATGTGTGGATCTCCTCTTCATCATCTACAACAACGAAAGTTTTTCTTTTTCTTTTAGTTTTGATGAGGGGAGATGGTGGTGATGGTAATTTTGAAGTGGTGGTTTGAGTGGGAATTGGTTTGGATATAGTGGGAGAAGGTGGTGATGTAACATCTGTTGGATATGAGCTCAAGGGAGTGGGATTTACAAAGGCTAGAGCAGTGGTTACAGAAATAGAGGTTTTAGGAGCTGAGGAATCCTCTGTTGAAGAGCCAACATTTTCCTTTTTCTTATGTTCTTCTTTTCTTTGCTCAATCTGCAGACAAGCCTTTGCCTCCCTTGTGTCAAACCTCTTTTGTTTTTCCAAAGCAACTTTGTCAGCAGTGATGTTGAGAGCTTCATCAACTTTCTTTCCTTTGTCATCTGCTGATTGCTTGGCAGAGGTTTGAGGAGCAGATGCTTGCACATTTGGAGATGGTTTTGATGGGGCTTCAGTGTGCAGCTTTCTAAGACCTTCCTGTTCATTCTCCCCCTTTTTGGCATCATCAGGGATATCATCCCTGAGAACAGTGGTAGGGGTTGAACCAGTGGTCTTCAATAGGTGGTCTTTGATGGCCTTGATATCTGCTTGGGTATCCTTGTATCTGGCCTCCACCATGTTTCGAATGAGCTCCATGTGGGAGTCATGGGTGATGTCTGCTAATTTTCGTTGAGCTATGATGATGGGATTGACATTTTTCCATAGCTCATTGGCAAGATCAGCGGTTGATGGTTGACTGTTGGAGAGCTTTTCTAAAGAAGTCATCATAGTCTTCACGTCAGACTTGATTTCAGTGATTGATGACTCAATATTTGTCACTCTTTCCGTCAATTCCTGGTATCTTAATCCATCACCTAACTGAATAGGATCATCTGAATTCCTACCAGATGTGGTAGTTGTAGTTGGTTTCTTCCTAGGAGGTGAGTCCATGGAAGAGTAACCAGCTGACCCTTGTTCATGGTACTGGGGACTTCCAACTGGAACAGAGGTTATAATTGTAGCCTCAACAGTTGTTGCCTTCAAGGAAGACTTAGCAATGGAACCACTGTCCAGTTGTGAGACAATGGTCTCTACAACTGTAGTGGCTGCTTCTCTTGAACTACCACCAAAAGTTACTTGTAACTCAGGGGGTGTAGCCTCCTCTGTTTATGGGATAGCTGAGAAATTTGACCCAGGCCCAGTCACTTGTTGAAGTATACTCTCAGTGATGGGTGATTGATAGGAACTGGTTTGTGCCTGAGTTTGATTTATAGCTTCAAACAGTGATTGTAGGGTAGAGGGAAATGTAGAAGATGGTGTGGGTTGTGTATGAAAAAGCATTTCAGCCCCGGGAGAAGGACTTGTAAACAAATGATCAAGTGATTCATAAGTTTCATTATGTGGTTCCCCTTGGCTTTCAACATGATCCTTTTGAGAGGATACATGAGGAGTTTGGCTGGGTTGAGATATTTCCATCTGTTGAGAGGAAGTATCAACAGTGGTTGTTAGTTGCCGTTGTGTTGCAACAGGGTCATCCTCTGGTATCTCATCCTCCAGAGTTGCCCTTTTTGGTTTTGTTTTGGTGGGCTTTTTGGATGGAAAGTTTCTTGTGAATGTGATAACTGGTGGGGGTTCCACAGCACTGGTTGTAGTACTGTGGTCACCAGGAGCAGTGGGCTCGGCAACAGATGTTGCTTCAACAGATGTTGTTACAACACTGCTGGTGGGTGGTGCAGAAACAGATACTTTTGAAGATTTTGCTTGGGGTTTTGAACCCATCATTCTTGTAAAAGTTTCATGTGAAAGGCTTGTTATTTTGTAAGCCTGACCATCTTGAAAGTCTTTTTGAGGCAAAACTTTTTGTAGGTAAACACTTAGCAGTCTAGGGTATAATAAAAATGCTTTGTTGGACCCTGACTTGATGGATTTCACATTTGCTGCCAAGTCCATGAACAATGTCCGGGATAGATTATAATCAGTGTCTGATAAAATCGCATATCCCAGATATTGAACTTTCAAGGGAATCTCATTAAAAGAAGTTGTCTTGGCAGAGAGACATATGAGAAGGGTATGGAAGAAAAATTTCATTTCTGGGGGAAAGTTAGGTTTAAAAATGGTTGCCCTAGTTGTCTGACCATCATAACCCCTCTCAATGAACTCTGTGTGAAGTTCATGCTTGGTGAATTCAGTTTTACCGTTTAAGTCATTCAAGTTGAATACTGCTGAAATGCTCTGTGGTGTGATTTGGATGGTGGTGTCGCCGATTTTTGAAATAATGGTGGATGGCTTCTTGTTGGCCATGAATGTGTTGGCATTCAGCCAGAATGTTTGAAGAGTGTCGGAGAAAATGGGAGCATCAGCAGTAAGAATGGAGAGATATTTAGAGTTGGTGAGCATGTCGATGATTGGATGAAATGGTGTGTTGGTATCTGTTTTGACCAGATATGGAAGATGATTGTGTGGGGTTTTGATTGGAAGATCCATGAGTTTTAATTCACTGATTAAACAGTTAAACCTCTCAAATTGTTGAGTTAATGACTCTCCCTTCACATGACAGAATGTTTCATACTGTTGATTCAAAATTTCACGATTGTTTTCAATAACCTCTTCAGTTCCACCGAATTGTTCCTTCAAAGCATCCCACAACTCTTTGGCACTGTTACAGTGTAACAGCCCAGCATAGATATCATTCGGTAGTGCCATTGCTACAATACTGAAAGCTTTGGAATCTAACTCGATTTTCTGAAAATCTATGTCAGAGTAGTTTTCAAGCTTTTTAGGCTCCTGAATTTTGGGATCTTCGGTACTCGGCACCATCGGAACATGTGGTCCATAGATGACCGATTTCCAGCATCCCGTGTTCTGTTGTGCGAGAACATGGCTCATCCGACGTTGCCAGATATTGTATTCAGATCTGACAAGCATCGGTGGCTTGTTGTTCGTGCCGGTGTTGTGTGGATCGTGATTGATGGTAGACATTCTCTGCTTGTTTTCAAAATAGATTTTATAAAACTTTGATCGTCAATAAGCTCTAAATTTGTTTTCAAAAACGAACAAACGAAATCAATAAGAGAGCTGATCTATTTGTATTAAATTTGATTGGTTAGATCAAATTCAATCAACCAAGCTCTGATACCAATTGTTGGATCTGAGTTTGATTGTTATGAACTTTTTGCTAATGTAACAGTGAAAGATGAATGAGTAAATATGGAAAGTGCAGCGGAAATAAGCTTTAATTCATAACAAACAGAAGATTGCTTTTCATCAAGTACTTTTCATTCATTCATATAAGAATAACAGTACAAGAATTACAAACTCCCCCTCAGCCCGATCACTCAGTTTGTTCGTGCAGAGAATGTGTGCAGAGTGATGAATAGAACAGTACAGGTACTGATCTATTTATACACGAACCAAACATCTGTTGATCAAGGCTGACGTCACCTAAGACAGCGACATCTAACAACCTCTAACAAACTCTAACATCTGTTTACATAACATCTGTTCTATAGCTAAACACCGTTATCCTAACAACTGTTTATACAGACACTGTTCTATTGCTAAACGATGTTGGCTTGAACAGACCTTGTGTCTTCATCAGCAGAGGTTAGCTTTAGCAGACTTTAGCTCAAAACAGATCTTGCATGTTCTTAGGCAGATGTTAGCTTTGACAGATCTTGTATAAGCAGAGGTTGTAGTATCAACAGTCTTTTGGGCAAACAGATCTTCTAACTTCTGTTTTATTAAGGATCAGATGTTAGCAAGTTTTGACTTTCCAATCATCTGTTTTTCTTGGGTCCAGCAGATTCCAACAATTTAATTTGTTTCCATCCTAATCCCTAAATTGTCTCCCATATTTATGTTTGTTTTTAAATCTTATTTCTTTTTTAGAATTATGAAATGTTCAAAGTAATTCTTTATATATATTAATCATATATTTTTTAACTGTCACTAAAAACTATTTGAAGAACACTTTTTTTTATTTTTCGAACGATTTTATTTATTACTCATTTATGTAAATTTTATTTGTGACTATCAATTTATCAGTTATAATTTATTTTCCAATATTTAATGTTTGCCTACGTTTATTATTTATATGCATTTTTATTTGTTATATGTTACCCAGTTAGTTTTTTTTTACACATATTTCATCCTATTAATTTCAACTCCAGTTAACTGAAATACATCGAGATGTCTTATACGAACCTATTACCGTTGGTAATTAGTTTCACATTTGTTTATTATAATTACTTCTGGTTACATATACGTAATCAAGGACATATATTCTTACAAATACAGATGAGTAATTACTTGTTTTCGTATACGTAATCATATTACTTTTCACACATTAATGTTGCCAATGTACATGTAATAAAAAAACATACTTGTTTACACTTATGTAATCAAAATCTATTCATCGTTGCTTACATATATGTATTCACTGTTTACGGGTCATATATACAACCTTGATTACTGATATTATGTACAGGTCACTTCTATTTAAAAGGCTTTTTTTTATTTTTGGTACAAATGATATGTACATACAATAACTGTTTGAATACATACATGTAACCCTTTTAGAACTGGTTCAAATTTAGCTTACATATACGTATTCAATAAGCTACTAATATTTAAATCTCAGCTTTCTAATAATTTTCTTATTTTTTCTTTGAACTCCATTATGATCTTCAACTTTTCAGCATCTTTGCCCACTGGTTTAGAATCTGTTTAAACATAATCAAATATTCACATACTCATAATAATAAAAATATTATGAATCCAGAAAATACAAACTAGTTAAGTTAATAGACTCGTTGTCTATGTCTCCAATCACAATTAGACCGGATGGGGTATTCACAAATTTACTGGATGAGGTATTCAAAGCAATTCTTTCATTTTTCCTCTCTATATTCATATACTAGGTTAGTTCCCGTGTATTACACGGTTAATAAAAAGAAACATATATTATTCATAAGTGTCTAAATAAGAATTACTTTACATAGTGAAAAAAAATAAAATTACAATTACATTCACAAAACCAAATTACATAAGGTAAATTTTTTAGATTCTACAAAGTTGATTTTGATTAATTGTTATTTGTTTAACAAAGATAAGATGTTAATTTTTTTTTTAAATTGTCAATTTAATTCTCTAATTATAGTAAATTTGCGAGAGTTAATTTATTGATTTTGTTATAATTTAAATAATACAAAGTTCAAAATTTTCAAATCAAACAGTTTTTAAGTTCTAGTCAAATGATATTAAATAATTTTAGCAATTATATGTTTTAAGCATTTATTATTTGTGAGAGGTTTAAAATCTTAAATTATAATTAAACTTTAGGTGGGAAAACCATTTTATAAAAACCTTTATTTATTTGGGAGTATAGATTAGTATTTTTTTTTAATTAGTTATATTTTGAATTCTTATTATATATTCTTATTTAATATAATTATTATTCTTCTTTAATAATATATTTATAATATCATTATTATTTAATAAGATATAAGTGCATTTATTAGAAGAGAGAGGCAAAAAAACCAATATGAGGAAGCATGAGAGAGTGACATGTGGCAATCCAAAACCTTTATTTATTAGTATGTATAGATATAGATTAACAACATTAACAAAACACGATTTCTAACTAATTAAAATTGTATTAATTGGAAAAACGACAAAACCTTACTTCTTGTCATTACTGCTTCAATAGAGAGTGTAGTATCTATAAATATAAAAACAAATAAACAAATAATAAGAAACCTTGTTTTTGTTTTGTATTTATAATTACATAACACACGGATACATTTTTCAAATAATTACAATTTGTAGTATTTGTTAATCCTTGAATACATATACGTGAAACGGATATCAACATAATTATCATGTTTGTTTGTTGATTACATATACTTAACCAATCAAATGGTAAACAGTTTATAGAATTTATAACATGTGTTAATATTTGAATACGTATACGTAACCTTTGGTATATGTAGGTCCCGGAAGCCTCGTCGCGCAGCGGAAATAACACGATCTGTTCTGTGATTTGTGTGAGAACCAAGAAATGAGACAGAGAAACACGAACAAAGACAAAAGATAATGAAACGAAACGTAATCCATAACAAAGAAGTCATCCCGTATTACAGACTACATACCGAAGGAACACACATCTCTCATCTAAGCTCACGGTCCAGGGGTCGGGAGAGCTCGTCCCGACCCGGACACCTCTCAACTAGTTCCAAAGTTCCACCTACAAATGAAGACAAGTCTTCTATTTATAGGGGCAGGAACACTTCCTGCGTACTTGACAAATACTAAGTACGCATGGTTTGGTCATGTGTACTTGACAAAATACGCAAGGCAAAAGCCTTGCGTACTTACTAAGTACGCAGGACCAAACTGGTGTGCGGGCTAAGTACTCAGGAACACCCTCCTACATACTAGCCACGTACACCGATACATAGAATTTAATCTATAGTTACAAAACATGCTTCTACAGTATATGTGAACATATCTGTTCACATTAGTTATATATCAACAATTCAATACAGACCTTTTCAATAGTATATTTGTGAAAGGTATTAACACAATTTTCATATTTTTTTCTTGAATAATATATGTAACCAATCAAAAATCAAATTCGTAATTTTGTTTTAATCGTACTAGATTCAATAATTATATGAAGAATCATAAACTAATAGCCTGCTCATCCCTATAATCCACAAACTATTCAATAGTTATATGAAAAATCAAAAACTAAAATAAAAAAAAACTATTCACATTTACGAATTACATCATACGGGAATAACATGCAATAAGATTTCAAAACCAACTCATATAAATTACTTCAAAAACTTAGATCAGTTTTGAAAAAACCAAAATATTACACCTTTAGAACCCTAATTTTGGGAGATATCGGCAGTTAATTTAGTAAAACAAATCTGTATTGATTCGCAAATACAATTAAACAAACACGCTTACAAACTCAGACTTTTGATAAAAAAAAATCGCTTCTCTACTGCGTATCCCTGCTGATTCCACTTTTTGTGTGGATCGATTTTGAAACCAATGATATCGGTTAAGGATTTGAAGGTGTATTAGAGATGGTGAAGGAAAGGGTTTAAGAGAGAGAAAGGAGATTATTTAGGGATTTTGATTTTGTATTATAAGAATTCTAATTTTAATAGTGTATAAAATACCATCTTTACCCTTAAAGCATTAAGGTCTTGTTAATTGATTGTCTATACTTACAATCAAACCCCTAAATAACATTGATCAGAGAAAACCACATACTTAGGCAAAAACCAAGAAAACCACTAAAAAAATCAATTTTAACCAATCATATAATAATATTTTTTTTTATTTTTTTTATTTATAAGATTATCAATGTAATATTACACATTTTTACCAAAAATATCCTTTAAGTTTTGGCTTACGTATACATAACCCATAGTGTTATGCATACGTAAACATAAAAAAAATTGCGGTTACGTATACGTAAAACACAATACGTAAAATAACTTTTCGGTAAATTGTGTAATATTATATTAATACATTTAGAAATAAGTTAAAAGAATAAAAAATCTAAAAATTATTTGATTGACTTTTAATGGTTTTCTTGGTTTTCACTAAATTTTGTGGTTTTCTCTTGATTCTTCCTCTATACACACACACACACATATATATAGGGTGGATAGGAAGAAAACCCACTCTAGATGAGAAAACCTGTGAAAGCTCCATGTAACAACCTTTTTATTGGATAGTTTTGTTACATAGTTTCAAGACTTTTTATAAAAAAGAATAAAAAAGTCACCGAAAAGATGTTTTTAAAAAACATTTACGTAACAGCATGTGTTACATATGTAACAAAAGTAAAAACAATGATTTTTCCATTTGTTACATATATTATTTTTAAATCTTCGGCGCTTTTTTTATTTTATTTTTTTAGTAAACTCCGGTTTTAATCCTTGTGGTTTAGGTCAATTCTCTATTTTAGTTCATTAGTTTTATTTTTTCTTTTTTAGTCAGCGTGGTTTCATTTTTGTTTCAGTTAAAGTCAAGTGGCTAACATCGTTAAAAAATTTTGTTAACTTTTTATGAAAAGATAAAAATACCCCTCTAATTAAAAATGCTCAACTCCACTATCTTTTTCTCCATAAAAACCATAAAATATACACCCACCTCCATCTCCATTACCACCACCACACACAAAAATCCACCCAACATTCTCTATTATGTCTTTACGTGCGCTCTCTCTTTACCAAACACTGGATTTGTTGTGGATAATAAAAACCAGTCTCAAAATATCCATTAAAATTCACAATTCTGGACAGAAACGGAGCTCAAATCCGCCCGTCAATGGAGGCTTTAACTTTCTCTACAATTTCTTCCGACCATTTCTTCACAATCTTCCCCAAAAGGCGCATTATTATTCAACAACATCATATTCCCTGCACGCGCTCTCTTTCCACTCCTCCAATTCATCATCTGCGGTTAGAGATTAAATTATGCTTATACTCTGTTTTTAGGGTTTTGGGGTATAATTGTTGTTTTTGGATGGGGGCAGAGGGAGTTATGGGGGATTGTGAATTCGCAGAGAGTAATTACAATCAGAAGAGAGATGCGGAGTCATTAGAGCAGAAATGTGCGGTCAGCTAACGAGCGACCTTGAATCCGCTTGGAACAAACTCAAGGGCGAAGGTCTTACTTCTACCTTTGATTTCATTGTTTTTTTTCTTACTGTTGCTAATGATGTAAACTCCGGTTTTAGTCCCTGTGGTTTAGGGTGGTGGAGGGTGGCCAGATATTTAGGGTGGTGAAGGGTAGCCAGATTTTTGTGTGTGGTGGTGGCAATGGATGTGGAGGTGGGTGTATATTTTAGGGTTTTTATGGACAAGAAGATAGTGGAGTTGGGTATTTTTAATTAGAGGGGTATTTTTGACTTTTTTAAAAAAGTTAATAGAAAAAACAAACGGTGTTAGTTATTTGGCTTTAACTGAAACAAGAGTAAATTACAGAAATCGTCCTTTATGTTTATACCAATTTTCACTGTATGCCATTTAGCCTAAAAAAGGTCAGAGGTCATCCTTTTACGTTTAAATATGTTACAGTTAACGTCCTTTAGCCAAACGAAGGTTAAATTTTTCAGTTAACTCCAGTCACGTGCCTTGCACATGAGGGTGTTCTGGTCTTTTTACCAACAAAAACAATTTTCTAAAATTATAAAGATAAACCCAATTTGGTCTTTTTACGGTAACGAGAATTTCAAAGATTTCACCTTGAATACAACTTTGATGAAGCTTGGTGTTGTCGTTTGAGGTTTGAATCAATTGTGGAATTGGTGGAAATGAAATCGGAACCCGACGGCCGGAGAAGTTGACGGGAATCAAAAATTGAAGGATTCAGAGATCCGATGCGGCTGATGGAAAGATACAAGGAGGTTTGGTTTGTTCTTCAGCTACTACCTTCTTTATGATTGACTTTGACTAAACCCCAAATTGGAGTTGACGATGGAAGGTTAAGCACAAAAAATGTCTTCAAGCTCTCACATTTATAGCCACTATCGCCAGGAACAACCACCACCACTCACCGCCAGCCGATCTTAATCGGTTCAAGACGGTAATGTTTCCCCCTCCCATCTGCCCTTCCCGACTCCTTACACTCTCTGAATTTCTCTCCCTACAAAACCCTCACCCGCCGTCGGCTGGCCGAAATCCCTTTCCTGTACACCTTAACCACCTCCGGGTTCTGTTTCTCTCTCTACGTCACTGTATCTTCAACGCCGACTTAGACCCACTACTAGACCCGTTCTACAGTTGAGGGATATTAGGGCTCGAGTGGGGTGTGATTGTGTTTGTCCGGTCACACTATTAACTAAAAACCCACCTAACCAAACCCTTTCTTCAGTTGAGGCAGATTAGGGTTCGATTTCGTGGTTCAGATTTGGGGTTGCATTAGCAAGCTTAAGGGAATGGTTTGATTCGTTGGTGGTGATCTGAAATGGTGGGGAGGAACGAGAATCGGTAGCCTGTAGTGGCGGCGATCGGATGGTGGTGGTGGTTAGCTGGTGGTGGTGGCTAGTAGTGAAGAGAGGGTTTATCTTTTTATATATATTTTTTTAAATTTTAGAAAAAAAATATTTGTGGGTAAAAGACCAAAATATCCTCATGTGCAAAGCACATGACTCGAGATAACCGAAAAAGTTAACCTCCGTTAGGCTAAAGGACGTTAACCGTAACATATTTAAACGTAAAGGATGATCTCTGATATTTTTTGAGCTAAAGGACATACAGAGAAAAATGATATAAACATAAATGACTATTTATGTAATTTACTCTTGAAACAAAAATGAAAACACAGTGACTAAAAAGAGAAATTAAAATTAATGGAATAAAATAGGGAATTTATCCAAACCACAGGGACTAAAACCGAAGTTTACTCTTTTTTATTTTTATAAAAAGTGATATAAATATGTAACAAACCTACCATATTTTTATATAAAAAAAGTTGTTACATAGAGTTTTTTTTTCGTTTTCACATCTCAATTGAGTTTGCATTCTAGCCATCCCCTATATATGTATGTTATCATTACTAGAAAACATGTGTTTCACATGTGAAAAACTCATTTTCATATGTAAAAAACTTATTTTTACATAATTTTCTTGGGTAGTTTTACATATAAACACATTTATAAGCTGTTTTGATAAAAAAATTTAATTTTAAAAATAAAAAAGAGTTAAAAAAACAAATCTTTTTTTTTTGTTTTTTTCAGAAACTAATTTTTTATGTTAAAATACTGATATAAATAAATATGTGTAACGGTAAATTCAAAGTTATAAAACATCGTAATCGATGAATATCTCGCATTGGGAGTTTGGAATCGGGATATAGAACCGGCCCAAAGTGGTTGGGCCGGGAAACCAGCTATCCGGCCGAGCTTCTTCTTTAAATTACGAAATACCCTGGGTGTATTATACAGTCGTGTATATCTGGATATCTTCTCAGATTTGACGCTAGGGCTATTTTCAGTTGCTGGCCGTCGTGTTCTGTTCGCCGTGATCAACCGGTCAAGCGTCTACACATCTTCCGACCGATTGAAGTCTACGCAAACAGTAAGCATCTTTCTTCATCAACTTCGTTAAAATCAATTCAGTTGATCAACAGGATTCCGGAATTCATATTAGGTTATCTTGTTTTTTGATTCTATCGCTCCGCATGTTCTTAGCCCCGATGATCGTCAGTATACCTTTCTTAATTGTTGAATTTATGTTGGTAATTATGATCTCGTTTACTCCGTCATGATTTTGACTGATCTGAAATTATTAGATTTAATCTTAATTATGGAAGTAGGGTTTATGATTTTGGTTCAATTATGATAATAATGAAAGTAGGGTTTATGCTTTTGGTTCAGTTATGATAATAATGAAATTAGGGTTTATAATTTTGGTTCAATTATGATCATAATGAAATTAGGGTTTATGAGTTTGGTTCAGTTATGATAGTAATGAAAGTAGGGTTTATGATTTTAGTTTAATGATGATGTTGTCATCTTAAAAACTGTATGTAGGGTTCGATTGGCAATGGCAGACAATGGCTCGTTGAATGATGATACCAAAGATCAAAACACTTCATCTTTGGAGATTGTTAACGGTGAATCATCAATCGATGAGTTGTCAAGAGAGATTCAAGAAACACTCACTCTTTCACAAAGGCACAAATTTTGGGAAACACAGCCTGTGGGGCAGTTTAAGGATCTAACCGACACTAGCTTACCCGAAGGCCCAATTGAACCCCCAACAGCGATCTCTGAAGTCAAACAAGAACCCTATAATCTTCCAAACCTCTATGAATGGGTCACTTGTGATATGAACTCTGAAGAAACATGTGCTGAGGTTTATAACCTCCTCTCAAACAATTATGTGGAAGATGATGAAAACATGTTCAGGTTTAATTACTCGAAAGAGTTTCTCCGGTGGGCCCTACATCCTCCTGGCTACTATAAAACCTGGCACATTGGTGTTTGTGTGAAAAGTTCAAAAAAGCTTGTTGCTTTCATAACCGGGATTCCTGCAAGAATTCGGGTTCGTACAGATGTTGTTAGCATGGCAGAGGTTAATTTCTTGTGTGTTCATAAGAAACTCAGGTCAAAAAGGTTGGCTCCTGTCATGATCAAAGAGGTCACAAGAAGGGTTCACTTAGAAAACATCTGGCAAGCTGCATATACTGCCGGGGTGGTTCTTCCCACCCCAATAACTTCTTGCCAATACTGGCACAGATCTTTAAATCCAAAAAAACTCATTGATGTTGGGTTTTCAAGGCTTGGCCCAAGGATGACTATGAGCAGGACATTGAAGCTTTTTAAGGTACCCGATTCGCCTGCTACACCTGGTTTTAGAAAAATGGAGCTCCGTGATGTTCCTGCGGTGACCCGATTACTTAGGGCTTACTTAATGCAGTTTGTGGTTGCACCCGATCTTGATGAACCAGACGTGGAGCATTGGGTTCTTCCAAAAGAGGAAGTTGTTGACAGTTATGTGGTTGAAAGCCCCGAAGATCACAAAATAACTGATTTCTGCAGTTTTTACACACTGCCGTCATCAATTCTGGGGCACCCAATTCACTCGATTCTAAAGGCAGCTTATTCTTACTATAACGTTTCAACCAAGACACCTTTAGTTCAGTTGATGAATGATGCTCTTATAGTGGCAAAACAGAAGGGTTTTGATGTGTTTAATGCATTGGATGTAATGCATAATGAAAGTTTCTTGAAGGAGTTGAAATACGGGCCGGGTGATGGTAAGCTGCACTATTATCTTTATAATTACAGAATTAAACATATCTTAAGACCATCGGAGCTGGGGCTTGTACTCTTGTAATTCCAAAAGGTTTGGGTTTTGTTTACTGATTTATTTTTCCCTGTGAACTATTGGTATTTGATCTTATGAATTCATAAACACCTATCCTTTTTAAGTTACATGTATTTCCATTTTTATGTCTTATATCTATCCAAGTTACTTGCTTTATATTATAAACAGTAAGTTGTTTCTCGTTGTAAAAAGAAACGATTAGCATAAAACCTTTCCGCTTGGCTACTATCATTCTTTACGCTTGGCTGCTACCATAAAACATGGTATGGCTGTAGGGGTAGTTTGATCTTGCGTCATCTTATGTGTAGTATTCGTAGGCTACAAATTAAACTATTTTTTTAATTATGTGTAGTAGGCTACAAATTCAACTTATGTGTAGCAGGGGTGTCGTTTTTACCCGAAACCTGAACACCGAACCTGGTTCGAATTAATCTGATTAAGATAAAACCAGAACATGTTTAAGATGGAATCCGAACCCGAAGGTAATATCCGGTTTGGTAATTAGGTTAAAAAAATGTTAATCGGGTTAACCTGAATAATAATAATAAAAAGGTAGTTTTATTATTAGTATTTATTTGTAAACTTAGCTCAATATATATGTAATCATTTTTAATACTTATTTTATTTGAATTTTTTTAATTTATGATTGGAAATGGACAAGCAAATAAGAAA
Source organism: Smallanthus sonchifolius (assembly GCA_023525975.1). Classification (NCBI taxonomy): domain Eukaryota; kingdom Viridiplantae; phylum Streptophyta; class Magnoliopsida; order Asterales; family Asteraceae; genus Smallanthus; species Smallanthus sonchifolius. The sequence continues at coordinate 29,686,209 of CM042043.1, forward strand.
GTTGCAATTCGAAGAGTGAACATTGTATTGGTTGATACGGTTTGGTTTTATGCTTACTAGGTTAAAATCTTGTGTATTACACGAGTTAAATAAATAAAATGTTATATATTTAGTAATAAAAAATTTATATTTTTAAAAACCCGTGTAATACACGGGCTGAATAAACCAGTATATTACATCGGTTGAATAAAATATAATGTAATTTGTTAACAAACACATTTGTCAAAATATGTTTTTAAAAAATGTAATTTGTCGTGACAGTTATAAGGTCTGTTAAGTTAGTTTTTAAAACATTTTTTTTTCAACTGAGTATAATTTAATTAATAAATGTTAGTTCATATTAAGTTCATTTGATTGATAATATAATAACTATTTATAATTAAATAGTAAGTATTCGTAATTAGATTTATCAATATAAAGATTATTATTTAATAGAAAAGAAAATAGAAAATCTAATATTTAATAGAAGAGAAGGCGGAAAAATAAAGATGAGGAGTAACCAGAGAGTAACACGTGTCCTGAAGAGATTTTTCATTTATTATAGTAGTAAGATTTTATTTGTGTTTTTTAGTTAATATATATGTGTTTAGTACATGAGTTTAATGAATGATCATACTTGGAGTGTTTTTGTTTGACGTTTTATGTTTATTATTTAATTAATATCATGTTAAGTTAAATTGTAAAGTATGCTTTGCAACTTGTACTTCGAAACCCGAATACCGTATAACCCGGCCCGAATAAACCCGAAACCAAAAAAACCGAAACGGATTAACTCGAATCTTATTTGGGTTGGTAAATGGGTAGGACTGTTATAAAAAAAACTCGAATAACCCGAAACACGATTAAAAAACTTGATTAAGAAACAAATATCAAATGCCACTTAAATAATCAGTCTTTCTTGTGATTTATTATGGCAATATCAGCATCTCCAAGTTCTTGAAAATTGGTGCAACATGTGTGATATCATAAAATCAACATGCATACTTAGCTTGTACACCAAATTGGTCCCGCGTACTTAGCAAGTACGTAAGGCTTTTGCCTCTGTGTACTTATCAAGTACGTAGAAAATGTTCCTGCTCCTACAAATAGAAGGTGAGCCCTTCATTTGGTGGAATTGTGGAACAAGGTGAGAGAGGTTCGGGCCGGGATGAGCTCTCCCGGCCCCCGTGAACCCTGAGCGTAGACGAGAGATGTGTACTCATTCGGTATGTAGTCTGTAATACGGGATGACTTCTTTGTTATGGATTACGTATCGTTTGTGTTGAATTTCTTGTCTTTATGTTCGTGGTTTTTCTCTGTCATGTTTCTTCGTTCCCACACAAATCAACGATCAGATATTTGTTTTTCCGCTGTGTAACGAGACTCACAGGACCTATATACAGTTTGATAAATAACATCTCCAAACAATTCATTATAAAAGCATAGGGGTGTTCATGGTTCGGTTTCAAACCGCGAAACCGCTCAAACCGGTCATCGGTTTGGTTTCATGGTCGGTTTGTTTGAGTTACTTTCGGTTAGCCGGTTTCAAAATTTTCAAACCGCAATGAACGGTTTGGTTTACGGTTTATAGCAAAAACCGGTCGTATAAAACCGTACCAGACCGTTAGATTAAATATATTTTTAAAATTTAAAATATTTATTATTAAATATATTTAATTATATATATATATATATATATATATATATATATATATATATATATTAATTTAACAATATTCAAGTGGGATAATTATATATGTTTGGACTTTGGGTCAACGGGATATATGAGCCTAAACTACTAGCATGTTGTGCACTGATAATTTATGGATCAAACAAAGCCTTAAAAATTTTAAGTTCAGCCTCAATTTTTTTAGAGTAATACTAGTAATACTGAGGACAACTTATTACAAAAAGCTTTTAGAAAGTTTTTTTAGCAACTATTTTTTAACATAAAGCTTGTTATGAACAAATACATTTTTTTGTAGCAAATTTTTGGACAGTTTTCATTGATTTTTCTTACCTTATTTTGGACAACTTGTATAAAAGCCTAGTGAGCCAAAACCGCTGAAATCTTAAACCGAACCAAACCGTTAACGGTTGGGTTCCGGTTTAAGATTTCACCGGTTTGGTTATGGTTTACAAAAATAAAAAACCGTTTACGGTTTGACATAAAAACCACGAAAACCAGACCGTGAACACTCCTATCCTATAAAAGCACACAGATCTGAGGGAAATCACTTGCTGGGTGATACCTTGTTCATGTGCCGGAGTGCGTTCTCCGGCTACATGAATTAAAGATGGATTAAAGATGGAGGATATCAGAGTGTCGGAGAGCGTAACGACGTTTATGGTGAACAGCCATATCTTGTCGTTCCGGAAGCCAAGCCAGCATGTGATAAGTCCCAATGAAGTGAGATTGGATTGGAGATTTAACAGTATCTGTTTGAATTATTTTCCTTCTTTTTAAATGGAAAATATAACTATAATACACATAAAATATCTATTCAGGATACGTGTCACTCTCTGGTTACTCCTTATATTTATTTTCCCGTCTCTCTCTCCTATTAAATATTAAATTTTCTATTTCTCTCTGCTATTAAATAATAATCTTTATATTAATAAATCTAATTACGAATAATTATTATTTAATTATAAATAGTTATTATATCATCAATAAAATGAATTAATATGAACTAACATTTATCAATTAAATTAAAAAATTAATACTCAGTTGAAAAAAAATATTTTAAAAACTAACTTAACATACCTTATAACTGTCACGACAAATTACATTTTTTTAAAACATATTTTGACAAATGTTTTTGTTAACAAATTACATTATATTTTATTCAACCGATGTAATATACTGGTTTATTCAACCCGTGTATTACACGGGTTTTGAAAAATATAAAATTTTTATTACTAAATATATAACATTTTATTTATTTAACCCGTGTAACACACGGGATTTTAACCTAGTAAATAAATATGTAACGAAATATGAAATAGTATTTAGAGTATTGATGAATACTGGTGAAACAAAGTGGAACACTAGAACCAGATACCTTAATAGTCAAAAGCCTTTGTCTCGTAATTTAGTTTATTTTAATTTTAAATTATAAATATTATTTCTATATTTTTGCATATAATTCTTTTTTAAAGTATTTAATTATATAGTTAGCATATGGATTAAATGGGGTTAGGTGGTGGTGTTTTTAGAGAGAAAGAACAATGTGGTTAGGGGTAAGTTGGTGGGTGGGTTAGGGTTTTATGAAAAAGATAAATTGAGAAATTACATATATAGTCTTTTATTCGGTAAAAAAGATCATTATACCCTCATGTGCAATACACATGTCAATATTTAACAGAAAAAGTTAACACCAATTAGTGAAAGAACGAAATGTGTGCAAAATTTTCATAAAAAAAGACAATCTCTGTAATTATTAAAGTCAAATGCACATGTCAAAAAGGCTCCTTTAACCTCCGCTCTGATCCGAAATGTGGTTCAGACCCCACTTGAAAACACACAAAATACGCACTCTCGAACACCTTTTACTTTGTTGTTTATTAAACTTCAAAATGGATTACAAAAGGGTAAATTGAAAAGCATATTACACTCCTATTTATAATAACAAAAACAATTAAATGCCATCAAGGTTCTCCTTGGTGGTCAGCGGGTTTTTCCAAAGGGTTTTCCCTCTATGGAGGTCATGGGTTCAAATCTTGCAAGATGCACTTTATAAAAACTAGGAACACCCTCTGCAGATTTCGAATTCCTTGGGGGTTGTTTGGGTAGACTGATGTACGAGCCCCCCTGGTGGGACGTGCAGTTGAGCCCGCACCGTTCAAAAAAACCGAAAACAATTAAATCACATGCTAAATAAATTAATTCCACTACGATTCCCTCAATGCACAATTCCCACGTTTGCTCCAAGTTACTCGTTCTTCCATCCCACGTAATTCGGTCAACCAAGACTCATTCAATAGTCCAAACGTGAGTTGTATGGATCCTTCAAGCTACCTTGACCCGTATCTGTTGACCCATCACACGTGACCCGCTAACCTACTAATATGTGACCCATGAACGAACCCAATTAACCCACTATTCGTTTATTTAATTTTAATCGAACACGAACACGAATACATAATCGAACATGTTCGTTCATTAATAAAATGGAATTGTTCGTGTTCGTTCATTAAAAATCTAAACGAACGTAAATGTTACATGTCTTTTATAGAATAGTAAGAAATAAATAAGTCAAGGGGGTTAACTGTAATTGTTGAATAGTTCAAGGGCTATTGGTATGTTTAGTTAGTTGATTGTTATTAGTCTTTTATTCTTCAGTTGTAATGTTCATGTTGGTAATGAATTGAGTTTTACTCTCTCTATGATTCTTCTTCAATTCGATCCTAACATTGGTATCAGAGCATCGATCCTCATCGGAGCTCCGACGGAATTCGTACGACTGCAATTCAATTCAGGCGATACGAGTAGATGACGACAAGACAGCATGAAATGGAGCGATTGGAGAAAATATCATCTGATAATGCGAAATCTATTGAGAATCAACACCTGTTGTTGGAACATAATTCAGAAGCAATTAGTCTACTCCAGAGTGGATTGAAAGCATTGGTAAATCAGATGAACGACATTAGCGACAAGTTTAACCGATTGCACGACAGAAATGGCGGCCATCACGAACAACGGATGGTAAGACATGCCGATTGAATTTTCCAAAATTTAAAGGCGAAGAGGTCGAAGGTTGGATTATGTGCTGCAATCACTTCTTTACAGTAGATAAGACTCCGGAGACTGCGAAGGTACACTATGCGGTTATCAATCTAGAAGGAGCATCGTTGGAATGGCACCAGGGCTATTTTGATAGTCAAAATCGAGATATAGAAGAAATTACATGGGATGAATATTGCAGATCGATCATTAACAGATTTTCAGAAAGGTTGTATGAAGATCCAATGGAGGAGCTTAAGAATCTTAATCAAACAGGTTCACTCCAAGATTACACTAAAGAGTTTGATTCATTATTGAATAGAGTCAAATTAACTGATGAATATGCTGCTAGTCTATTTGTGGGGGGTTTAAAACCTGAAATTCGTTGTTTGGTTAATATCTTTAGACCTAAATCTATGAGAGATGTTATTGCCATGGCCAAACAACAAAGTGTAGTTTATTCTACACTGTTTGGTGAGAAAGACTTTAAGAAAAGTAATTCTTTTACTCCTGGCAGTACTAATGTGTCTAGTACAAAAGCTTAATCTAATTTGGGTACTAAAAGTGTGGGAAATCCAGTTAATTCCATATCCTTATTGCCTACACCACCTGTTAACAAGCTGCTTAAGAATGTTAAAAAAGTTCCTGCTAAAGTTGCAGAGGAAAAGAGGGCAAAATGTGAATGTTTTTGGTGTAATGAGAATGTAAGTTCAAACACTTATATGTATTAGAGATACATGGAGATGATGATGTTTTAGTGGATGATACTCATGGTGAATTAAAGGAAATGAGTGTAGATGCCCAGATTTCAATTCATGCTTTTATGGGAGTGAATTCTTTTTTCACTATGAGGGTGGTGGGTACAATAGGCACTAGACAAATTCAGATTTTGATTGATTCTGGATCAACTCACAATTTTTTGGATGCAAAATTAGCTTCTAAGTTGCAATGTCCAACTAAGGAGTTGCCATTATTGAAGGTGACTATGGCAAATGGTAATGGACTGGAATGTAATCAATTATGTAAGGATTTTCAATGGTTAATGCAATGTGCTTGTTTCAAGACTGATGTGTTGTTATTTCCCTTGGATAACTATGATATGGTTTTAGGGATTAAGTGGTTGCAATCCTTGAATGATATAGTTTGGAATTTTAAAGATTTGACCATGCAATTCAAAGCTGATTCCAAAGTCATTTTATTAAAAGGCATTAATCATAGTGGGGTTTCTTTATGTTTTGTGGAGAAGTTGTCCAGTATGATGGGTAAAGAGGGACCTATGATTCAAATACACCTCCTTAGTATGCAATTAAACAATGATGTTTCTTTTCAGGATTAGGCTACATTAAGTGATATACAACCAGATGCAGATGTAACAGCTTTGTTACAAGATTTTACTGATGTATTCCATACTCCTACAACATTACCTCCTGATAGAAATTGCAACCATAAAATCAAGTTAATTGATGAAACAGTCACTATTAATCAAAGAGCTTATAGATACCCTGTTGGTCAGAAGGATGTTATAGAAAAGATGGTTCATGAGATGTTGGATATGGGTACTATCAGACCCAGTGTGAGTTCCTTTGCTTCTCCAGTAGTTTTGGTCAAAAAGAAAGATGGTTCTTGAAGACTTTGTGTGGATTACAGAAAACTTAATAATCAAACTATGAAAAATAGATTTCCCATTCCATTGATTGAAGAATTATTAGAAGAATTGGGAGGTGCAGAGGTCTATTCTAAACTGGATTTAAGATCTGGTTATCATCATATCAGAATGCATGAACAAGACATTCATAAAACTGCATTTAGAACCCATCAAGGGTTACTTGAGTTTTTGGTCCTTCCATTTGGACTAACAAATGTTCCAACAACATTTCAGGGCCTTATGAATTTTGTGTTCCAAAAACAACTCAGGAAATCTGTTTTGATATTCTTTAATGATGTTCTGGTGTATAGCAAGAGTATGAAACAGCATGTTCAAGATTTAAGGAAAGTCTTACAACTGTTTAGAGACAACCAGTTGTTTGCAAAAAGGTCAAAATGCAGTTTTGTTGGGTCTAAGGTTGAGTATTTGGGACATGTAATTTCTAAGCAGGGTGTCTCTACTGACCCATCTAAAATTGAAGCTATTTAGAATTGGCCTCCTCCTACTACAGTCAAACAACTTAGAGGGTTTCCGGGCTTAACAGGTTACTATAGAAGATTTATCTCTTCTTATGGTTTTATTGCTAAACCATTAACAAATCTATTACAAAAAGATGCATTTACTTGGTCCAGTGAGGCTCAACATGCCTTTGATATTTTGAAAGCAGCTTTAATGCAAGCCCCGATTTTAGCTTTACCTGACTGGTCACAGGAGTTTGTTATTGAAACTGATGCCAGTTCAAAAGGCTTAGGTGCAGTGTTGATGCAAGGTAATCATCCTTTTGCCTTTGTGAGCAAGACTTTATCTGCCAGACAATGTGCTCTTTCTGTTTATGAAAAGGAATTATTGGCCATTTTATTAGCTGTGAAGCATTGGCATCAATACTTGATTTTGAAGCATTTCACCATTAAAACTGATCCGAAAAGTCTTAAACGTCTGTTGGAATAGAAAATTACTACTCCTTTACAACACACATGGCTTAGTAAATTGATAGGATATGATTACCGTATTGTCTATAAGAAAAGGGTGGAGAACAATGTTGCTGATGCATTATCTAGAGTTCATGGGGCTACCCTATTTCAGATGGCTATTTCTTCATATGCCCCTTTTTTACTACAATAGATCAAATACCATTGGTCAATAGATATAACAGCTCAACAACTCATTCATAGGTTATTACAAGGTGAATTAATCAAGCATCTTAATTGGGATGGCACATTACTCACAAGGAAGAAAAAACTCTGGATTGGGAAGGATCAATTCTTAAGAAAATCTATCTTATCCTTGTGTCATGACTCTTCATTAGGTGGACATTCTGGATTTCATCCTACCTTACAAATATTTAGAGATATGTTTTATTGGAAGGGGTCTGCCAAAGACATTAAACAAGTGATTAAAACATGTGATGTTTGTTTGAAAGCAAAGTATGAACCTGTGGCTAAATCTGGGTTGTTAAACCCTTTACATGTTCCTCAGTCTATCTTCACTGATGTTACTATGGATTTCATTAGTGGTGTCCCTAAATCTGGGGGTAAAGATACTATCTTGGTCATGGTGGACAGATTCACCAAATATACTCATTTCATACCATTAAAGCATCCCTTCACTGCAGTCCAAGTGGCTCAAGTTGTTTTGGATAATGTTTTCAAATTACATGGTTGTCCTCAAACCATAGTTTCTGATAGAGATCCTTTGTTTATGAGTTCTTTTTGGAAAGAGTTTTTGAGGTTGCAAGGCATTGATCAGGCTCTTTCTACTGCACACCATCCACAAATGGATGGACAAACTGAAGTTTTAAACATGTGTTTAGAAACTTATTTGAGGAGCATGGTTATGTCTACTCCTACTACTTGGTTACAATGGATATCTTTGGCTGAATGGTGGTATAATACCACCTGGCATTCTGCCATAAAAATGACACCTTTCAAAACCTTATATGGTGTTGATGCTCCTGTGCATTTGCCACATATTCCATGTGATACTGATGTTGCAGCTCTAGAAGATTGGTTGAAGAATAGAGAGTCAATGATTTCCACTTTGAAGCAATCTTTGGAAAAAGCTAGAAATAGGATGAAACAGTTTGCTAATAAATCAAGAAGTGAAAGAGTTTTTATGGTTGGTGATTGAGTTTATCTCAAATTGCAGCCCTATGTGCAAACTTCTTTAAGGCAGCATAAATATTCTAATCTTTCTCAGAAGTATTTTGGTCCCTTTCTCATCCTTAAGAAGATTGGTGCTGCTTCTTACACCTTAGATCTTCCTGTTGGTTCCCAATTACACCCTACTTTTCATGTTTCTCTGTTAAAGAAAGCTTATGGCCCTCCCACTCAACAAATTGTGTTGCCTAACTCAAATGTTCAAGTCTTACAACCTTTGGCCATTTTGGATAGACGGTTGGCTAGACAAGGTAACAAGCCTGTGGTTAAACTGTTGGTGCAGTGGCAAGATTTACCTCTCTATGATTCTACTTGGGAGATTTCTCATGAGTTCATGGCTAGATATCCTTCTTTTCCTGTTGATTCTTGAGGACAAGAATCTTAAGAAGGGGAGTGTTGTTACATGTCTTTTATAGAATAGTAAGAAATAAATAAGTCAAGGGGGTTAATTGTAATTGTTGAATAGTTCAAGGGCTATTGGTATGTTTAGTTAGTTGGTTGTTATTAGTCTGTTATTCTTCAGTTGTAATGTTCATGTTGGTAATGAATTGAGTTTTACTCTCTCTCTACGATTCTTCTTCAATTCGATCCTAACAGTAAACGAACACATATGAACAAACATAAAACGTACAAACATAAACAAACACAAACGAACATAAATGAACATTAATGAACACATGAACAAGTCTAATACTTAATAATCATCCAAAAACACATGTAAATCAGTGGTTTAAATATACACGATTCATCTAAAAATCAATCTTTATTCCAACAAAAAAATCCATAACGATTTGACACACTAATTATTTAAAAAAAAGAAATCAAAACTTTGTACAAAAATTATTTGACTGGTTGCCTGACCTGACCCACCAATTTTTCAACCTCTAGTGCTAATTAAGTCTCTTGTTCTTGAAAGGTAAAACGTAAAGGAGTTAGCCATTTTTCTCATGGAATTAGCGATGATAAGAACCTTAGAAGCATTATGAGAGGTCTTCCCTTTATTCACAAATACGGGTCGGGGGAGAACCTTGCATTTCTCAAGAAACATATGGGAGCTACTTTTGAGGCGGACCATGGGTGACAAATATTACCCAAAATGAAGATGACAAGGATAACGTACAGGCCTCCTTGGGGAGGGTTCGAGACACTTGAAAAAAGGGTATATGCGGGTCATTCTGTTGTTTGCGTGCGGGATCCGGATGGAAAACTATGGGTTGGTGAATCTGGACATCAAATGCAACCTGGCTAATATGTGGAAGGAAGCCATGGTACTCAGGTTAACCCTACTTTTCCTTGAATTTGTATGAGAAAGCAAAATCGGGTAACGGATTGACCCATTTAATCTATTCCATTTTTGGCTATTTTTACAACTCTTTTTTATAAATAACTAGGTTAGTTCCCGTGTATTACACGGTTAATGAAAAGAAACATATATTATTCATAAGTGTCTAAATAAGAATTACTTTACATAGTGAAAAAAATAAAATTATAATTACATTCACAAAACCAAATTACATATGGTAAATTTTTTAGATTCTAGAAAGTTGATTTTGATTAATTGTTATTTGCTTAACAAAGATAAGTTGTTAATTTTTTTTAAAAATGTCAATTTAGTTCTCTAATTATAGTAAATTTGCGAGAGTTAATTTATTGATTTTGTTATAATTTAAATAATACAAAGTTCAAAATTTTCAAATCAAACGATTTTTAAGTTCTAGTAAAATGATATTAAATAATTTTAGCAATTATATTTGTTAAGCATTTATTATTTGTGAGAGGTTTAAAATCTTAAATTATAATTAAACTTTAGGTGGGAAAACCATTTTACAAAAACCTTTATTTATTAGGGAGTATAGATTAGTATTTTTCTTTAATTAGTTATATTTTGAATTCTTATTATATATTCTTATTTAATATAATTATTATTATTCTTTAATAATATATTTATAATATAATTATTATTTAATAAGATATAGGTGCATTTATTAGGAGAGAGAGGTGGAAAAACTAATGTAAGAAGGCATGAAGGAATGACATGTGACAATCCAAAACCTTTATTTATTAGTATGTATAGATTTGTGTCAGATGTGATCACAAAATATATTTTCTTTCAAAAGAATCAAATCTTTGAATAAGCCTCCTTGACCCATTTAATACGTTCACTTTTTTGGCTATTTTTTTTTGTACTCATTTGACTTCCTCTCTTTTTAGCTATTTTGTATTTACTTGTTTAAGATAAAAATCCAATTAACCAGGCATGTAAATGAACTGAACGTTCATGAACTGTTCGGCGAGAAGTTCGTTTATGTCCGTTCATTTAATAAACGAACGAACACGAACAATTTTTTTTGTTCATTTAATTAAACGAACGAGCATGAACACATGTCGTGTTCGTTCATTTATGTTCGTGAACGTTTGTTTATGTTCGTTATATGTTCATTTATGTTCGTTCATATATGTTCGTTTATTAACGTTCGTTTATGTTCGTTCGCTTATATATACAGAGGATCAAGAGAAAACTCATTGTTAGGGAGAAAACCAAAAGTGACTTGTACAATCCATAGAAAAAGGTCTTGCAAAGTCAAATTACCAAACCGTGAAAAACCCATGTGGGTCGGCCAAAAGTGGAGTATGTTGCGACTTGTGACCAAGGATAATAACCAAACACTAAACTAGTATTAATCAACTTAGTATTTGTAGAATCCTTATAATGGTTTAATAAACTTGTATAACGCAAAATTGTTATAAATATTAAGCAAAATTAATTTCAATAACATTACATATAATACAAAGATTATATAAAACTTGTCGTAAAATACACATTACTTGCAATGAGTCATTTATATAAACATACATTTATATAATTTACATTATATATACTTTATGTTACCCTTTAAAATATATTATGTAATGACTCATTTTATATTATTTTTTTACTTAATAATAATATGCTCGACATGAATGGGTTGTCACGTTAACATTGAGTTTAACGTTTTAATGGAATAATTATTTAGTGTGTGACATTTTGAGATCATATGTTAATGACAATGTTGTCATATGTTGTGTCTTTAGCATATAGTTCCAACGGTATTATTCCTATATAACGCTTCCATTTACTCATTCATATCTACTACCCAATTAGGATCTAGACAAGTTTCCTTATAAGGTTGATGTTTTGTGTGAACTTGAGGTTATGAGTTTAAGCCGTGAGAAATAATCTCTTACACAAATGTATAGTAAGGTTGTGTACATCAGATCATGAAACCAGGGGCAGAGTTACTAAGGGACCGTTCGAGTCAAGCGACCCTAGTGAATTTTGAATTTTATATAGTGCGTATGGTAAGCGTTGTTCGGTTGACCCCATTCTTTTTTGGAAGTAGACCGCATTATGTAATTTGCGTGAAAATATTAGCAATTGTAGTACTGTCACAACGGTAAACTTCTGCCTCCGTGTCCCTTCATTTACGAAGGTCGTGTGTTCGAATGATGGAAGATATTTTTTCCTTGTTTTTTATTTATTTTTGGGTCTAACTAATTCCAGTGGGCCTTATACTTTTTAATTTGGATCTAATTAATTCTAGTGGGCTCTACACATTTTTGCTAAACCTAGATTTATGTGTAGATGTCTTTGGGAGCAGAAGACTCTTCATCTTCTATGCAATATTCAATACAAAGCTTTATCTTCTAATTCTTCACAGATTCGTTCTTCTGATTCTCTCTTTGACGATGAATGTTTATTTTTCTGCATTACTTTATGAGAATGACTATACTCATTTTTATTGAACCACGATCTGAGTAATCAAATCCATTCATACCATATTTCTTATTCTACAATTATTAATTTCGTGTTGTATTAAATTTAAAGTTGTTGGATTTGTTCCGGTTTAGGATTGAGAGTTAGACTTTGTATAGACTTGAACGCCAAGGATTAGGAATTAGAGTTTTTGTAAACTTAGTGAGGGCAAAGGATTAGGAATAAGAGTTCGTTTGAGAATTAGAGTTGGTTTGAGTCCAGCTCGACCCGTAAAATCTATAAGTCGAGTTCATAGACATTAGAACATCAAAGCTTACTGACCCCATTAGAAAACTTTTCTGGCTCCGCCACTGCACGAAATGAACTGGCTCTCACCGGACCCTGCACAAATCCGAGAGTTAAGTCAGACAACGGATACGCCAGTTTTACAAGTTTCCTTGTAACTATGAGGCTATACACTCTTATTACAGGCACAAAACATAAATCCCCAGGATTTAACCTAGAATAGTTAACTACCTTTTCTAAACCATACCTCACTCACTTTTCCCTCAAGAACAAATTCATCGAACTTTTTTAGAATGTAACATGCATGCTGGATCCCCTTAAAAGTGATTAAATATTTAGTTGCTCGGAAAATCCACTGACCCCGAGTAGAGATAAAAGGAAGTGGAATTGAACTGGAACGTGCTAGTTTCGAGGCTTTAGAAACAAGTATGTTTCCTGTTCATGCTACAAAGCCGAATGGTAGTATCAAAAGGAATAGAGATGTTGATGTTGTGTTCCTTCCCTATCCCACGAAGTGCATGCATCCATAATGAGCACATGCGCATTCCCTGCATTTCGTTTAATTCTTCTAGTTACTTTGTTTGTTTCCCGATCAGTCGTGGGTCAGGTAGTAATAGTTAGTTCGTTCGTTAGTTATTTCCTTTTAAGTTTATAAATAGGCCAATTGTATTATGTTTAGATACAAATGAAATGAATATGAAGTTCTAAATCTTTCTTTACTAGTCCTCTCTAATCTCCATTCTATTTATCTCTATCCAACTAGTACATATCATTTGGTATCCGAGCGATCGTGAACCATGAATGCTCAAAAAAAATCCGACATCCTAGCTACCATACAAGCAGTGTTGTAAAAATTGCTAATCGGGGGTCTACCGATGAGATTTCATCTAATCAGACCAAAAAATCGGCAAGCGGTCCTAAGGGGTCTAAATTGGCCCAACGGTTTAATTTTTTTATTTTTCATTTATCGCTTATTTTTTAAATAAAATTAAAGTTCATCCTTAAAATTCTAGGTTTTTAGGTTGTACATACATACATACATACATACATACATATATATATAGGGGACGTATTAAATGAAAACCCTTGCTTATTGTGTAAACCCATAAACTCATTTCTAGTCACACAATAGTTTTCTTGGTTTTTTTTGTTTATTTTTAATCTGTATGGGTATTTTGGTCATTTCCCATCCATCCCTTTCTTTGAATTCACTCTATTATCTCTTTCTTTTCAAATATCAGATATATATATTATCTTTTCAAAATCCCAGATCCAACTTTCTCTCTCTCTAAAACCACAAACCCACTTGAGATGAAGCTCTGATCTCCCGGCATGGAGAAGATATAGCTTCGATGACCCCGACCGATGGTGGAAAAACGTCTCCAGATCCGGATCTCAGTTGCATGTGTGATGGGGGAGTAGACAAACTAGGTGTGAGAATCGACGGTGGTGTTTAGGTGAACCAGAGGCGGCGACGAGACCTTGGGCCGTCGTTCTCACTGGATTAAAGTCATGGAAAAGTTTGTTTTTTTGTTTATGGTTCCTGTCGTTTTCATATCTCGAATTAAATTTTGATCCAGGGAGATGTTAAGGTCATGGCAAGAGTTCTCATTAGAACACGACATCATATCGAGAATTTTTACAAGCTTAAATCCCAACTGTAGGGTGTGTCACTTAGAATCCAGGTATACTTTTATATATTTTCTTTGTGTTATCCCTCCCCTTTTTGATGATTTCGTTGTTATGAACATTTTTGTGCTTCGATTTTAGATTTTCAGATCTCGTTGTTATGAACATTTTTATTCTTTGATTTTGTTTAGTTTATTGTAAGTCTGTTTCTTTTGTTTAGCCCAATTGGTTTGTAACAAAATTAATTTACATGGAGAAAAAATCATGGCTACCCACCATGTAATGTTTTTGTTTAGCTCAGATGGTATAGAATTAGATATTGTTTTTGTGAATAAGTTTATTGCAAACTAACTGATTTGATTTTTCTTCCTGCTACAACTTCAAATAGAAGTTCTGTTCATTAAGCCTGGTTTGATTGACTTGAAAAATGTTACTTTTTGTTTTTTACACAAGTGTAAATTTAATTTACTCTTTGTAAACTAAATTTACACAACTATAAAATAAATTTACACGAATGTACATAGACTTGAAGAGAATTAAAATCATGTGGTGTGTAATAAATGTTCATAAGGTTTTATGATTCATACACATGTGTTTTTTGATTTTACATATGTGTTTTTTTACACACGCAGTGTGTAATAAGGGATCGAGGTATGAGAAGAAGATCTGGGATCATGACAGTGTGTTTTACACATCTGGGTTCAAGACATAGAGTAATTTACGCATGTGTTTTTGATATTTACACATGTTAAATCTGAATTTACACAAATGTTTTTGTTTTTTACATAATGGACCGTGCAATCTAAAATTTACACAGATTCAAAAAGCCCAGATTTGATTTTACACACGTGTAAGTGTAATTTACACATTTTAATATTAAGTTTACACATGTATAAACTTAAATTACACATGCGTATTTGATTAAATTTATACAAGTGTAAACGATCACAAAGTGGTTGTTTTTGTTTACAGTTATTTTAACCGATCTCATTTCAAATTTTTTATTATGAATAATATATAATTTAAATTCAAATAATAATTATGTTGGATTTTCCAGATTTCATATGGAAGGAAAACAGGCAAACGTGAAACCCTTGAGATAAGAAATAAAAATGTTCAAAAAAGCAAGAAAATGATGTGTAAACGAGTTGTATAAACTGAATTTACACATATGAATACTTAGTTTATACATGTGAATACTGAAATTACACATGTTACGATATTTGTATATTTAGATGTAATTTTTTTTCTTATGTGTGTATATGTTTTTTTTTCTGATTTGTAAAAATATTAGGGCATTTAGATGTAGAATTTTTTGTTAATTTGTGTATATGGATTTTATACATGTTTAAAAACATGAATGTAATTATTTGTAAAAATCTGGACTTGATTTTAGAGAGAGAAATGGAGAGTGAGAGTGAGAGTTCACTTTTATTAAAAAAATTATACAAATTTACTTATTTACCCTTTTGATGGTATTTTAAAAAGGAAAATAAAGAAAAAGTAAATATTTAATATGGACCACATATTATTATATTCGTTTAAAATATGTGGTTGTGGGAGGGTTTTTGGATTTTCACAACAACTCAGGGTTTTAATTTGATACGTCCCCTATATATATATATATTATATATATTAAAACATATATCAAGCTTATTTATAGCTAATTTTTTGAAAAATGATGCTAAAAACATATAAAAATTTCAATCCAATTAATCGCAAGTCGGTACCCCCACCGTCCGACTAGCGCTTAACGATTTTTACAACGCTGCCTACCAGACATGCTCATCACAGTGGACTCAATGATTAAAGTCTTGAGCCCACCGGGCACACCCTTGACCCGTTTATCCATTGTAACCTCACCGTCGCCAGCTCCAAGACCCACCCCACCACCCGCTTCCACTGACTCGCCACCACTAAAACTATCCCCCTCAACCACACCTTCGGGCCCAACCCCATCATCGGTCCCAACAGCCGTCTCACCACCGAAACGAGTCCTTTCCACCGCCTCATCTGCACCGAAGCCACCCCACTACTAACATCATCTTCCGCTACTGTTTGAAAAGAATCAATGGGGGACAACAAAGAAAATGAAAAAAAAACACACAGGGTCTAATTCAAGGCAAATTTGTGTATGGCAGAAGCATTCTAGCATGAACTTCTTCCATGGTCCATGCTAGATTCATACCATATATGGTGGTTTCTAACCGTTATGCCCCGGTTGGTCTGTTCAGGCAGGCTGGTTTGAGTATTATGGAATCCCCTCAGGAAACCGAGTGCCACACACCGTTGTGCTTGGCTAATACCTCTCCAAATGCTGCCGGAAGAACATAAGTTGCAGCAGCAACAATGGTGACACAAGGCATCATGTTAGAAAATATAGCAGAAACCAGTTTCTGCATTCTGATAGTGTATGTGGATGGGAATGGAACTAAAACTAAAAGGAAGCATGACAAGAAGTGGTCCTGCATGGTTGAAATTGTGGATGTAAAATGTGGAGTTAACGTGGGTGAAAACCATAACAAGATAGAGCTCGAAAAACGAACTAAGCTAGAGCTCTCTTAAATTAAACAAGCCAAGCTAAAGCTTAAAAGCGAGCCCAGGCTCGTTCTGTGTACGAATGATCTTTTTCCCGTGAAAGAAAAAAGAGTTTATTCAAACAATATTGAATTTTGAGACTGGCTGTATACATATGTCAAGAGATGTATATTTGGCAAATCCACACATTCTAAGACCAAAAGGAACCCAACCTTTATAACTGCTTGAAATATAGCTGCACAAGCTTCTTAAAGGTGTCAAATACACCTGTGAAGGGATTCAACTTAACAGCAGACTTGAGTTAAAGCTCAGGAAACTGGTTTGTTAAAGCTTCTTGCATTCCGTTCATCGACATCATTGCAGCTAATCGGCTATCTGACACCTCACAGTCTTGTGGGGTATCTTTTATTTTGCTCGCATCATACCCAAAATCTGCCAACACAAGCTTGTATTTTTCTATGAATTCTGCCCCAGGATTTGGTGTCCTCGAGTAAATCTGAAAACATGATCCCATAAACATAAGTATATGTTTTCAGTCCCATGAAATTTGCAAAGTTCAATTACGTAATGTATAAACAAAGTGTTCAAACTATAAACAGCCTCGATTCGGTTTTTTAATCTCTTAACTGGTCATAAGGGTCAAAATTTAAAAAAATAACTTAAAGAGGAAACGGGTCAATGTGTCAAACCGGTTGAAAGTCACAGGGACTGTATTTTCTATGCATAAATTCTCCAAAATCATTTATTCAAAAGAAAAGATTAATATTAAAACAATATAATTTTTACAATCATATTAGACACTAATTGTTTATAAGAAATTTAACAACTTGGACAAAAATCAAAAGAAAAGATTATAATTAGAACAATATAATTTTTACAATCATATAACACACCACTTGTTCTACATCATGTAGCAAAACAAAATACCCTTTTTGACCTGTTACCTAACCCATCCATCGACTCTTAACTATTTGTCAAATATACAAGATGCTAAAACAAAAGAATCTTGTGGAGCCAAGTTAAAAAATCAAAAGGCAATAAAGATACATATTAACAATATTTTTTTGAAAAAGAGTTAATTACAAAAATCGTCCCTGTAACTTTAGAAATTTGGACCTATATTCCATTTGAAATGAAATTCCAAAGGGGGGTGTTGAAAGGGATTAATGGAGTTAAATGGAGGGACCAAAAGTGTTCTGAAACATTGAAATTAGGATGATCCTTGGCCTTTAGTTTAAAATTGACTGTACATGCAAATTTTGTAAAGCACAGGGACTGCTTTTGTAACTAACTCTTAAAAAAAATAAATGGTGTGGAGTCGAAAACCTTCAATTGTATAACTATATATAATAATCAAGAACCTTGGTGAAACATGATAATTGTTGTGAAACATTGTTATACACAAACAAATATATCTATTAACAAATTAAAATTCATCTTACTAAATAATTGTTGTGAAACATTGTTATCAAACAAATATATCCATTAACAAATTAAAATTCATCTTACTAAATAATTGTTGTGAAACATTGTTATAGACAAAACAAATATATCCATTAACAAATTAAAATTCATCTTACTAAATAATTATTGTGAAACATTGTTATAGACAAAAAAAAATATAATGGATGGTTGTCTTGCTAATGAGGCTGATCGTTACAAAAATATATTTTTTTACGTATTTGATAACCTGTCAAGTCATTTGTTAATTGTAAATAACAGTTAGTTTAGGCCCAATTGTAATTAGTCCATTAAGTCTGGCTCATTGCCTGTTATTAGAGCTTTCACCTCTATAAATAGAGGTGTCCTCTCCTTGTAAAGAATTACAAGTATATTTCAGTAATCCAATACCAGTTACATGGTATCAGAGCTAAGGCTCTTGGTATAGTTTTAGTTCCGGTTCAGCCCATGTTCCGGTCCCGGTTTCTATCTGCCACCACTGCTCCAGTCCCGGTTTCTAGCTGCCACCTCTGCTCTAGTCCGAGAATCCTTTTTCGAGACATTATTGAGTCTCACCGCCACCGCCACCATCATCGAGTCTCACCGCCACCGCCTCCATCATCATGTTCAGAAAGTCCCAATTAGCAAACCTTGAAAGGCCACCACCAACCTGCCTTCTGACACGCCGCCACTAGCTCCCACACGCCGCTTTTTGTTTCTCAGATCTAGCCCTTTCTCCGACGAGTGGCACTACACCGCATGCACAGCTGCACCCCCCTTGAAATTTCGTTCAAACCCCTACCATCTCCGCCACCTGCCGTCGACCGTCGCCGCCCGAATCTGACAGGAATCCCCTGCATGTTCTGTTTTCTGTCCCGAAACACCTCAGGTACCATTTTACCAAGTCTTTTTCCTGTTTATTGTCGAAAAGAGCTGTCTACAGCTGGATTTTAGCATTTATCACCACGAAAGTTAGCATATTTGCAATCCCGTTTCATTTGTGCTTGTTTTATGTTTGAGATTTTTGTTCTGGTTTGATATCATTATTTTTTAATATGGGGGAAGAGAAGTCTAAAGCTGTTCCAGAGAACCAAATTTCCCCTAGTATCATCAACTTTGCCTCTGTTTTGCGTATCCCCGTGAAACTTGGCTCCAATAATTGGAGTTCATGGAGTCTATTTGTTCGGAAAGGTCTTGCAAGCTTGGACAAAGAGGATCATCTGACTCATCAACCCCCAGATCCGGCTACATGTGAATGGCGTATTGATGATAGTGGGATCCAAATGGCTCTATGGAATGCTATGGAGCCACAGATCCTCATTATTGCTCAAAATTCCCCTACTGTGAAAGGAATGTGGGACCATCCGTCTCCGTCCTTCTCCGCGAAGGAATCTTTATCTCATGCGTATTCGGTGATTCAGGCCTACACCCGAGTTGAACAAGGTGATTCTACATTCACCGGTTAATTCACCCACTTTTCGAAGCTTCAAGATGAACTACGTGTTCTGCTGCCACCGACTACTGACTTAAAGGTTAAGGAAGAGTGTAACTCCAAAATGGATGTCATGATGTTCATTGCTGGTCTAGCACCAAAATATGCTAGTGCTCGACCACTGTTACTGAGCAACTCTACCGTTATTTCCTCTGTGGCATCCACATATCATCGCTTACGAGAAATGTATGATTCGGATGCACCCCCTACTAACGTATCTACAATGCAGACATCTACTGGTAAAGGTTACAACCGAGGATCACATATGGCACAGAGGAAGGGTATTGGATGCGGTGGTGGTATCATTTGTCACTATTGCCATGAGCCTGGTCACACAAAGTACAATTGCCTGAACCGTTCTGTTGGCTCTCAACTACCTCCCCGTCCTAAAGCACGAATGGTCACCCATGACGAGCCTCCTACCCAAGTTACTAATACTGATACTGCTTCTGCCTACACAATCAGCAAAGAAGATTATAACCGCCTCCTGCAATTGCTTACTTCTCAACCAATCGCTCCTAGTGCCCAAGCCAACTCAGCCAATTCAGGTACATTCTCTAACCGTGACTTATCCTGGGTGGTTGATTCTGGAGCTACTCATCACATGACTAGGAATCAAGGTATATTGTCTAACCTACATAATACATCTCACCCACCGGTTCGACTTGCTGATGGATCCTCGTGCCCAGTTCGTGGTATTGGATCCATTAGTAATTCGAAGAACCTGAAGCTCTCCTCTGTACTGCTAGTCCCCAAGTGTGACATTTCAAAATTTCAGTTATAATATATTAACACGTAAAAATTTTAGCATTTTATTCAAACATGCACACGTGTATCTAACCAAGTTTATACAAAAGGGTGTGTTTACAAATTTCAACTTATGTATTTTTAAATTAAAGTCTTAAAAATATATGAAAAAAAATATATCAATTATTTTTAATAAATTAAATATTTAAAATGATGGTATGAATTTACCCTGTATTTATAAACAATTTAGATTCAATAATATACAAGTGCATTTGTTCAAATTAATGTGTCAATAATATATAAATTATGTATTTTTAATTTAAATATTAAAAATATTTGAATTTTACAAAATTATATAAATTTATTTAAATTTTATAAAAATAAATGGCTTTGTAAACAAATAAAGTGATTTGATAAAAAAAAATAAGTTGTTTTATATAAAATAATTTATTTTAATAAAATAAGTTTATAAAAACATTTAAAATATAATATTAAATTAATTAAAGTTTAAAAGAAATTAAGTTAATTTATTTAATAAAAGTGTAGGGGTCGTTTTGTATTTAATCCAACTACAAGGTTTAAAACAGAATTCAGTTAAGGGACTAAAGGTGTACAAATCAAACCACAGGGACTCATTCAGTAATTATTTTAAGGTTTATTTCGTATTAAACCAAACTCCAGGGACTCAAACTGTCAATGCTCAAATCGTTTATCCGGTCTTCATTGGTCCGGCGGGTAAAGGGATTTTCCGGCGACGCCCGACAGGGCTGTTCCCTGCACCTCAACACCCGATAAAAGCTGCTCTGGCTTCGTCTCTCCCACGCGAACCATACCCCTCGACCAATTTGTCTCCCAAACATAAGGATCGACTGATCCTGTTGGTGGCCGAAAAACCCACGTTCGAATTCACGCCCGACAGGCCACCTCCACGCGTGTCGCTTGTCTGGTTAGCCTCGTCTCGTTCAGAACAATGTCGGTACATGCCCAATCGCACGTTCTAGCATAGAAATCGAGCTCCCCTATAAATGACCATTGTCGGCCCTGTACGAGCTCGCTACCCTCCGTCCACTCGCTCTCACTCCAAATTGAGAATTCCATCACTTTCGTCGTCCCTGAAAGAAGCTGTGACCAAGGATTCAGAAGCTAATTCCATCTAGAAGTTCAATTCCAGCTTTGGACTTTTCGGACAAAAGACTTCTGCCGGCCAGGCCTGCTTCGACTTGGTTCGAGTCTCAAATCAATTCCCCTGTCCTCTACTTATCCCTGGTAAACTTTTCGGACCAAAATCGCGGCATTCGCACGAGGATTACCGAGCAAACCCAAGTCCTCGGACGCGGTTGCCGGATTGCCGAGGACCAGCGACCAGCACGGGTTGTGTGTATATCAATTAAACGACACACACATAACCAGCGATGGGCAGTAGCCCGGCTGGTTATGTGTGTGTGTGTTTGTGTATCAGGTCGCGGGTTCGATCCGGGTGGCCTACGGCCCAACCCCATTTTGCTCCTGTTGTCTTTTTTTTTATTTTATTTAATTTTCTTAATTTATTTTAATATCATTTTTATACACTAAAGACTAAAACGAGTCGGTTTGATCGTTCGTTTATTTTGAAACCGATTAAACAATCTTTTTAATCCATAAACTATTCCATTTTTATAAATCTTGTAATATTATTTAAATACATTTTTATATATAAAATATCTTATATTTTTATAAATCTCGTAATATTATTTAAATACATTTTTATATATAAAATATCTCATATTTTTATAAATCTTGTAATACTTTTATAAACTTATTTAAATACACTTTTATATATAAAATGTCCTATATTTTTATAACTCTTGTAACATTTTTATAAACTTAATAAAATACATCTAATATATAAAATGTCTCATCTTTTTATAAACCTAGCTACATTTTCAATAAACTCGTTTAAATAAATCTTAAATATCAACATAATTGGTTAAATAAAGACTTATCTTTTTATTTATTATTATTGTTTAAATACATTAAACATAATGATTAATTATTTAAAAATGTAATATTTTATAAGTCAAAGTTTTACAAAACCGTATTCATTTTCTACCACATTTTATACAAATAAATATTAAGGATATTATTATAAAACATATACTCATTTAAATACGAATACGCACATACATATAACATACAATAATACCCATTTATCTACATAGGGTTTCATTTTGCTTAGACTTCAACATACTTATCACCTACACGCGTGGACAAATACCCGCTTGCAAGGTGAGTTACATATCCCCTATTTACATTTTTATACATTTTGGAGTGAAACGTAATCTGTGCTTACTTACATACAATTCAACTCGTGTTTACATGCGTAGATTATTGTGCTTTTGTGCTTGATCACTTGTTATGCTATGAATACTTTTAGGATGGTTTAAATTATGTGTAACCCACATAGTCTTGATTCCATGCCTATCACTTTTAGGGTAGCGGTATGCTATGCCTATCACGTTAAACCTTTATGCTTATATACAAAATTACATGCTTACAATTGGAATATATATAGTGAATTCTCCACATTATGCCATATCATACCATGTCAAACTATGAATTGTATAAACGTTTTTAACTAAACTTTTATCTTATTTAAACATATGTAAACTCACCAACTCTCGTAGTTGACACTTGTTTTGGATTACGTTTCAGGTGGAGATATGTGATTTTGTGACTATGTGTTGAAGGTGCTACACATAAGGCTTTTGGACCTAGTAAAATAATTATGTGTAATATTCTAGAATAGGGTATTGTAACTTGAATTGTATTTGGATATTTGGTATTTAAATCTCATTAATGAATTATGCAACCTTAGTAGATCATGTGCTTATGAACAATCATCGCATTGTCCGCCTCGATGATTCCGCCATCGGTCGGGGTGTGACACCAAGTTCCGTGATAACCTTTGTTCAGTAAGTCAGCTCACTAAACAAATAATTGTTCTACAACCTTTTATCCTACTCATTTTTTCTTTCACGAACTAGGAACGAACCGACTGATTGGCATGGGTGTTGAATTAGGAGGCCACTACCATCTGTCATTATCATCACAACTAACAGCAAACATATGTGATTCCAGCATTAGGGAGGCTCACTGCCGGCTAGGTCATCCCTCGATAGCAGTTCTGAGGCAAATGAGACCAGATTTTCCAGCTTCTTTTGATTTTCATTGCGAGTCATGTCAGCTTGGCAAACACACCAGGCGCTCCTATCCTCCAAAAGTGTCTAGTAGAGTCTGACAGTTATTTGAACTTTGGCATTCTGATGTTTGGGGTCCTTCCCCCTTTAAAACCCCTTTAGGTTTTGAGTATTTTGTTACTTTTATTGATGATTATTCTCGTGTTACTTGGGTTTATTTATTGAAGTCTCGTAGTGAAATTAATTCGACTTTTCGCAACTTCCATTCGTATGTTCAAAATATGTTTAACATTTCTATCAAAATTCTCCGTACCGATAATGCAAAAGAATATTTATCCACTGATTTCTCAACATATCTCAAATCACATGGTATAATTCACGAGACATCTTCGCGTATACATCTCAACAGAACGGTGTTGCTGAACGCAAGAATAGCCATTTGTTGGATATTACTCGCACACTCATGATTCATTCTCATGTTCCTCATCAATTCTGGGGTGATGTTGTCCTTACTGCAGCCCACCTAATTAATAGCATGCCTCGTCTGTCCTTGCTGGTAAAACCCCGTTTTCTATCCTGTATCCAATGGGAACTCCTTTTCCCCCTCACTCCCCGCATTTTTGGATGTGTGGCTTATGTTCATGACCATCGTCCAGAAGTCACTAAGCTAGATCCGCGGTCCATTCGTTGTGTCTTCCTTGGTTACTCCCATGTTCAGAAGGGGTATCGATGTTACAGCCCCTCCCTTCGTCGATATTTTACAATGCTGATGTCACTTTTCATGAGTTATGTCCTTATTTTCCCGAGTCCTCTGTTTCGTTGTTCGATCTGTTTCTTGATTGTGATCCTATTGTAACGGAGTCTATCACCGTTCCTACCATTTCTATATCCTCTATTCCATCCACATCAGCTCCTCCGGTCTCAAATGTCACCCAGGATGTAGACAGGCTATGGAAGAGGAGATCGGGGCCCTCGAGGCTAATCATACATGGGATCTTGAAACGCTTCCTCATGGAAAGCGTATTGTTGGGTGTCGATGGGTGTTCACTGTTAAACTACACCCTGATGGTTCCTTGCATCGCCTGAAGGCCCGGTTACTTGCTAAAGATTTCTCTCAGGCATATGGCATTGATTATGATGAGACCTTTTCTCCTGTTGCTAAAATGCCATCTGTACATATTTGTATTTCCGTTGCTACCATTCATCATTGGCCGCTCCATCAGATTGATGTCAAGAACGCTTTCCTTATTGGTGTTCTTGAGGAGGAGGTATATATGGAGTAGCCACCTGGGTTAATTGTCGAGGAGGAGGCCTCGAAAGTATGCAGATTATGTCTGTTAGTCATAATATTCTAGAAGGTGCTAAGTGTATTTCTAGGAGGTGCTAAATGTAATATCATTCCCTATATATTTGATGTACTTGTAATCAGTTTTCAATCAACTCAATAAACATCAACCTTTATGGTTTCTCTTGGTATCAGAGCCAAGGAAACTGATCAGCCCTTTCAACTGCAGTTTGTCCCTTCTCCACTGATCGGTCTCTCCCTATGTTCTTCCGATCATATCAAGCTTTCTAATCCTACACATGGCGATGATAACACCTTTCCTAACTGTGGAGAAAACTGCACATAACTCCCATAAATTTGCTTTCACTCTTTCAACCAACAACTATGGGTATTGGAAAGAAATGATCAAACCTTTCCTTCTTACTAATAACCTTTACGGATACATAGATGGTACCATCTGCTGTCCACTGTCAAAAAACAACAACAACTGAATCTGCCTCCATAGATACCCCTAGTTATCTTCATTGGATTGCCAATGATGCACACGTCAGAATGATTATCATCTCTACCGTTTCTGAAGCATATTTCCAACACATTCAAGGTACAACATCTAGGGATCTATGGCTTGCGCTAGAACAAGCATATGAACCAAACACTTCTTCTAGAGAATACACACTCAAAACTCAACTTTTTAGGATTGAGATGATTGGTGATGAAACTCCACTCTTTTATCTTAGCCGTGCACAGGAATACGCCAATGCTTTAGCCAATATTGGCGAACCATTCAAAGATAAAGATCTGGTCATGCTTGCTATATCCGGTCTCCGAGAAGAGTACAACGGATTGAAGGCAAATGTTCTTGCTCGCTCACCACCGGTCATTTTTAATGAACTTCATGGCCTCCTTACCGATCATGACTTCATGATCAACAAAACCACTTGAGCAACACCACAAGACTTCATGGCATCTACTACTTATGATTTTCTGCCACGTCCAGGTATGTTACCACGGACCCACATAAATTCTTTGCAGCAGGTTGCACCATAGTTAGGGTATCAACTCAGCCCTATTGCCTCTCAAAGTCCTCAGCCTCAAGCGTTCTGGGGCATAGAAATCGTCCCTCGTGGCAAAAATATCATCTTATCACAGCCCAAATACATCTCTGATTTGCTTACTCGTTCGGGTCTCTCAGATTGTAATCCGATTGCTTCCCCAATGAGCTCTTCTCAATCTTTGGCTCTTGATGAAAACCTTCTTCTTTCAGTGTAACATCCAAGATTTTCCTGGCACTATTTTATTATACTTTTTACAATAATAACGCTTCATTTCAAATCCGTGCTTACCCCATTAATTTTTTTTAAACATGCACCAATTAAAAATTTGTTTTACCTTTTCATTAACATATTATTTCTATATTACATATATGACATATGTATGTATACTTATAACGATATAAATATATATATATATATATATTATATACACACACATTGTTAATGTAGTAAAATCAAAGAAAATAAAACTTATGAATCTTTAATCATGTTTCTACATCCTAATCCTTATTGTAGGGATATATGTATTTTATTCATAATTATATATATAGGAAATCCTATATTTAATAATATATATAAGATCTATAAATTTATAAAAAAAGATGGATTCTATCCCTTTATAAAATATTAAGCAAATAATAATAAGATAGTTTTTATTTTATTTTTAAATATAATTCTTATAAAAAGTCAATTTATTTAAAATGTTTTTAAATAAGTAAATCAAGTCTTAGAACTCTCTTAAGTGCCTTAAACCCCCCCCCCCCTCCTTCTTTGACTTCTGAAAGTCAACATGGATGTTTTTTTCCTTTCAATTCTCCACATAAATCGATCAACTTGAAACCAAAGACTCGCCTTGTATGGCTGATGGCTTCTCAATCAATACTCAACCCAATTATCAGACCTAATTGACGGATTTATAGCTGGAAATAAAAATTCACACGGGTTTGACTATCTAGAGTCAAACCGAACCAAGTTCATCTTCAATTCGGGGAAATTAACGCGTTTAGTGGCCGTGAATCACGCCCAGACATTACTCGCATGATTGTAACCTAAAAGGACGTCCCAATTCATTGCTAAATGAGAGTATTGATCCAAATATCAGTCGCACAACTGTCACCATCGAATCCGAATCAAGTGGAGCGATTAGGACAAAATTAAACATTTAGAAATACTCCCACACATGCGTAAACTCTGTCACAAACCCTCTGAGCACCCATACGCATAACATTTCATCTCGGAAATTCGGCCAAGCTCTGAGGTGCTCGAACTTGTACGTTTCAGCCGATCCCTCATCTCTCCTAATCATTCTAGGTAATCGATACATCCTTTTTCTCGTTTCAATATTCTGATTAAAAGCCCTAAGGTTTCGGGATCATACTTGTGTTTAAACTCAACCAATTTGGGGGCTAGGGTTTCGGGAACACGATTTGGTGAAGAAGATGGGTTAGGACTTTGTGTTAAAAACATTACGCATCAGCTTCCATCAAGGCTTTAAGCCTAGATGAGTTGGTTAAGTCCTTGTCCCATGACAGACTTGGTTGCTGGTTCGAAACCCACAACCCACCCCAACGACCATTTTGTTTCTATTTTAACTAACATCAGACCCAGCCCCTTTCAAGTTGTTGTTTAATTCTTTTCAAATCGAACTCAATAACAGGACCAGTCCCTTGGTCCTGTGGTTAAGACTGTGACCTCTCACAGCAGCCACCCGGGTTCAAACCGGGTGGGCTGTTTTCATTTTTAAAATCGCTTTTTAACATCAACACATCTTATAAAAAATTATTTTTACAAACATAATACCCTCTGGAACTAACCTGTGCAAAAATAAACCAATTGTACCCGAGAATTTGTATTTTTACAAATTAAATGACTTTGTAAATCTCACTTACAATATAAAAGAGATATATTTTTAATGAAATTAATAGTAGTATTCGAAGCATTCGTATTTTCTATGATTTCACAAAAACAATATTTAAAAAAAAATATTTTTTATATATGTATTTAATATCTATTTAAGATTTAATTTAAAGAAATATAATCCTTGTCTTTTAAAAATATATATATACTAATACATATATTTACAATTCCCTTGTCTCTTTTAGGGACACTCGATTTAAATAATGAATAAATAAAAAAAAGAACTTATTTATTTAAACTAATTATCATATTACATTATTAAAGTTTAGAATTATAATTTCTTAAATAAAGTATATATATGTATATATATACATGCACAATACTTTGACACATTATTATAAATAAATAAATAGATTTATTTATTATAATAAACTTAATATCACTTCACTTTTATCAACACACTGTTTTAAATAAATAAATAAAAGAAATTTATTTATTTAAATCATTTAAACTTAAACCTTAATACAATCATTGCCTTCCAAACATACTTTGAATTTACATTCCATACCAACCCTTTATCCAAATTCGTATGTTAACATACAAACCTCCTTTTTACATGAAATGACTCAACTCTTGTACAAAACCACGCACATCAAAACCCTTTTAACTCTAGACCTCATTTTAGATTTTGTGCATGTTAACTAATTTAGGATCATACAATTCACTCTAGGTTAGCTTTGTGGTTTGCAAAAGAATCATTTTTACTACATTTTGCTCGTGCTATCTACACCATTACTACAGGTGAGTATTACATAGCCCCTTTTCATATTTTTACACTTTTTGGGGTGAAACATGAACTCTATTCATACAATTGTTTACACTTACACGAACTACACAAACACAAATCCTCTTTACATTCATGTGTGCAAATTTGAGCTTTACGTTTGAGTACTAGGTGTGTTAACTGTTTGTGTGCAATTTATGTGCAATCATTAACTATTTCAAGCCGACGGTTAACAATGATAGATCTATTGAGTCTGACAAACCCACCCAGATTGGGGTGATTGTTACCGACAACACAATTTGCATGCTAGTTACAAATGTTTGATTGTACTTTTGGTTACATAATAGTTGCTCCCCATAAATGCCATATTTTATCATGTTATGTAAGGATTTGTTTATTTACATCTATATATACTATCTATGTACAAACCTGTGTATGCTCACCAACTTTTTAGTTGACCTTATTTTTATTCATGTTTCAGGTGCTAATGTTTGATCAAGGCTTGCTACACATAGGCTTTGGACTTAGTTAATCTTAAATGAAGAACCATTTGTGTTTCAATTATGTACTTTTGAACTTGATTGTGTTTGATTTGTTTGAAATAAAATTTGATGATTAATATATTGAAATCTAGTCAACCTTGTGCTCATGAACAGTCTACATGTTCCGCCCCGACGTTTCCGCCGTTGGTTGGGGTGTGACAGATTGGTATCAGAGCCTTGGTTATAGGGAATTAGGTTATTAGACACTCTTGACCTAGACTATAACACTAGGACACCCATACTATGCCATGCTACTACATGATACATGATTATTTCTTATGTGAATATTTTTACATGTTATACTATATAATTACATCATATGATACAATACTTAATAGTCTATGTGTCACATTATGTAGGGCCCCAAACCCAGGAGGCCTCACTTGTTGGATTTACTCATTCACCAACAGTTCTTAAACATGAATATCAAATAACGCAGCGGAAAATTTCATTCATTCATCATATTTAAAACTTGTTCATACATGCGGAAGCGTAAACATTGTTAAAAACACAATTACATCATAACTAAACATAACGGGATGTCAGTCTTCAAAAGCAGTCGGGTAACTCTTCATCTCTAGCCAAGCATCACCGCCATCCTCATAACATGCCTTAACCTGAATGTGCACACTAAAAAGTCAGCTACGCTGGTGAGTTCTAGCATTTCATAAAAACTTTAACATCAACATTTGCCAAAAACATATCATTCATTCATTTTGTAAAACCTTTCACAAAAGCATGTAATAATCTAACATCTTTAAAAAAGGTTTCGTACCCATATCATCATCAACATCATTATCATAAACACCGTTGAACGGATCGTTCGTTAAAACTTTTAACATTCATTTAAGTCATACATTATCGTTATCTAATTCTGTATCTTACTTTACGCGTCACAGCGTCCCCGAAGGAACCTTTGGTGTTGTGGGAACCGCTACGTATCGCCGTCATTGCCACAACCATACACTACGTGGGGTCAACCGTTACGTATCGCCGTCATTGCCCAACCATTCACTATGTGGGGTCAACCGTTACGTATCGCCGTCATTGCCCAACACGCATCTTTCCTTTGGGAATCAACCGTTACGTATCGCCGTCATTGATTTCCCTTACCTTATTCACTTAGGATGATCGTCATCACCCGAGTAACCGTCGTTACTCCCTTACCAGTTGTACAACATCAAAACCATCGACAGGCCACCAAGACACTGCCCTGTTGTTCTTATGGTAACTATGGCTCGCTGTCCATAATCTACCACAAGGCTGGGAATCACATTCCCAGACTTCATTCGTCAATTCCATTCATTCGACAGATTAGATTTGTAATGACTTCTTTAAACCTTTACCTCTTTCCCTTTTCATTAAACATTTCCTCATTTAGACCGTTCATAAACATTCGTAAACCTTTTTGTCAAAAAACACTTCATAACCTTTCCTTTCGTAAACATCGTTTCGTTAAAACATCATTTCGTTAAAACATCATTTCGTAAGTATGCACACCAGCCCAAAACATTTAACAAAACATTTAAAAGAGGGCTCTAGAACTCACCTGATACGCTAATATGGGTTGTCCTAAACGAAGGTCCAACAACGTCACTTCCGATCTGAATTGATTAGTTAAATACACATCGGACCAATCCCGACTCTAACGGTTTAACCATTCTAACATACTGACTTAACTTAACCAGTTCTGATGTCTGCGCACTTGGCAAGTGCGCAGACCCTGCTACCTGCGCACTTAGCAAGTGCGCAGACCCTGCTGCCTGTGCACTTAGCAAGTGCGCAGGTCCCTCCTCCTGCGCACTTATCAAGTGCGAGGACCTGCTCATGTCAAGATCTCGAACCTGTTTGCATTCAAAACGTTCGTTTTCCATTAAGGAACTCAAATCCATGATTATCTTTCACTTTCATCCGTTCAAACCTTACCTTTTCACCCAAAACCCGAAAAACCCAAAAACGAACTAAAACTCAGATTTAGGTCGGATTGTTACATGAATCGAGTTTCTGATCCGGAGGTTCTTCTCACCAGTTATGGAGTAACACTTTGCTGAAGTCTCGGGTCGATCCGCCAACTTTCTCTCTCTACGGTTTCTCTCTCTAAAAGTTGCAAATGAGATAAAAGGGGTGGCATAGGCTATTTATAGCCCGCTGACCCATCCGACCCGACCCGTCATGCCTCGTTCGTTTATTCCGTTATTATAACTGTCGTTTTATTTTTGGGATGTTACAAGTCTACCCCCCTTACAATAGGTTTCGTCCCCGAAACCTTATCATAAGTCAAATAGATGAGGGTACGACTCCCTCATTTCCTTCTCCATTTCCCAAGTGGCTTCCGATCCCTTTCGGTGTTTCCATTGGACTTTAACCAATTGGATAACTCTATTACGTAAACGTTTCTCCTTTCGGTCTAAGATGGCCACGGGTTCTTCGATGTAATTAAGGCTGTTGTCGACCTCTATGTCCATAAGTGGTACATGAGCTGATTCATCCGCCAAACACTTTCGCAAGTGTGATACATGGAAGGTAGGATGAATCCCA
Source organism: Smallanthus sonchifolius (assembly GCA_023525975.1). NCBI lineage: Eukaryota > Viridiplantae > Streptophyta > Magnoliopsida > Asterales > Asteraceae > Smallanthus > Smallanthus sonchifolius. Next base: position 29,717,837 of record CM042043.1, read on the forward strand.
CTTAACTCATCAGGCAACTCTAACCGATAAGCGACCTCACCAACCCGTGCCATTATCCTGAATGGTCCGACGAACCTCGGACTTAACTTTCCTCTCTTCCTGAATCGAATGATTCCCTTCCAGGGTGACACTTTCAACATTACTCTGTCCCCAACATCAAACTCAATAGGCCTTCGTCGTTTATCCGCATAGGATTTCTGACGATCTTGTGCGGCCTTCATTCGTGCTTTGATTTGATCAAACCTTTCTGTCGTTTCCCTTACTACTTCCAGACTCCCAAATTCCTTTTGTCCAATCTCACCCCAACAAATCGGGGTCCTGCATCTCCTCCCATACAACATTTCGTATGGCGGCATGCCTATCGTCGTGTGATGACTATTGTTGTAGGAGAATTCGGCTAACGGCAGATGGCTGTCCCAACTGCCACCGAAGTCGATAATACAAGCACGGAGCATATATTCCAATGTCTGAATGGTCCTTTCGGACTGACCATCCGTTTGTGGGTGGTATGCCGTGCTGATATTAAGCCCCGTGCCCATCGCCTCATGAAATCTTTTCCAGAACCTCGATGTGAATCGTGTGTCCCGGTCAGATACGATCGTCAAAGGCATCCCATGCCGTGCTATTATTTCATTAATAAACACTTCTGCTAACCTCTCCGACGAGAACGTCTCGCGAATAGGTAGGAAATGAGCACTCTTCGTTAAACGGTCCACAATTACCCAAATGGTGTCATGACCTTTAACTGTGCGAGGTAGCTTGGTTATGAAGTCCATGGTAATGTGTTCCCACTTCCATTCCGGTATATCAAGTGGTTGAATCTTTCCATACGGTTTCTGGTGTTCGGCCTTTACTTGCGAGCAAGTTAAGCACTAACTTACGTACTTTGTCACTTCATGCTTCATTCCAGGCCACCAGTATTCCTTCCTTAGATCTTGGTACATTTTATTGGTACCAGGATGGATAGAGTATCGAGACTTATGAGCCTCATCCAAGATTTTGGTTCTAAGCTCGCCACCCATAGGTATCCATACCCGACCAAAACGTGTCCTAACACCAAGGGTGTTATATTCCAAATTGTCCTGTTGGCCAACCATCATTTCCTTCTTTATGTTTTCTTCTTTAAGTGCCTCATCTTGAGCCTTTTCTATTTCTCTCATCACATCCGATGTTACCACCAACTGGCAAGCTTTCACTCTAGTAGGAGTAGGCACATCCTTTCGGCTTAGAGCGTCAGCCACTACGTTTGCCTTTCCAGGATGGTATATGATTTCACAGTCATAATCTTTCAGGAGTTCCAACCATCGTCTCTGCCTCATATTAAGCTCTCTTTGTTCGAAGAAGTATTTCAAACTTTTGTGGTCGGAGTAAATAGTAAACTTCACCCCATAGAGGTAGTGCCTCCATATTTTCAACGCAAACACGACAGCAGCAAGTTCCAAATCATGAGTCGGATAGTTGACTTCGTGAACTTTCAACTGCCGCGGCGCATATGCAATCACTCTCCCATTGATAGATTCTTGTGTAGTCTTGACTATACCTCTCTTGTTCTTGATAGACGTTATCTTTTTCAGCATCGTACATACCTAGTCAGTCTTTCACATCTAACCGTTAGGGTTCTTATATCGTCATTCTATGTGAAATGTCTTATCAAACTCGGAGTCGTCCACAGAAGACTCCATGGCCATAATTTCAACTCCTCGTTAAGGTTATCCACCTTGCCATCTGGACGGTTACTATCGATCGTCTCTCGACTATTTGGATCATTGTGTATACCTCACAAGCTGTCCATGGTGCATTCGTCCTTGAAGGACCATACCATGTCGTTCTCGAATGAATCATAATATCCCGTTCCCGAATGATTCCTATTTTCAAGTTTTCGAAGGTACCGTACCATCTCATTCCCGAAGGAACCACATCGTCTCGTTCCCTAAGGAATCATATCGCCTCGTTCCCGTAGGAACCGTATCGCCTCGTTCCCGTAGGAACCGTATCGCCTCATTCCCGTAGGAACCGTATCGCCTCGTTCCCGTAGGAACCGTATCGCCTCGTTCTCGTAGGAATCGTATCAGGTATCCCCCAAACATATGAGGTATCCCTTATCACACTCAACTTGTCGGGAAAGTATTCATTCAGATGGCACACTAGTCACTCGAACTTTTCATTCATATCTTCATACACAATTTTCTTCTAGTCTTTCTTTCAAACGTACTTGTCAGGTTTTACGTTTCACATCGTTGGTTCATTGAACACCATTCTTCCTACATATCACTGGATGGTCTTAGGGATTGGCATCCCATCTGACCGACAATATATATTCTCTAGCTACTCGTTTCCGTTAGCCTTTTCTGCATGCATTTCTTCTAAAGTCACATTCGTTGGTCTTACTATGGATAAATGACACGTACGGTGACACTTGTACTTTCATTTCCTTTTTAGTTTCAGTGGGTCCCTCAACGGCTTTCCAATTCTAGCAACACTCACAGCTATTGATTAGACTTAGACATAGTTGAGCGTTCTCTGAGTCGCCTTGAATTTCTTCTTAGTGCCCATGCCTTGTTTCACATTGTTAGTCAAAACTTGTCCTTCACATTCATTCTAGACAAACAATCCTTGGGTCGGATCTGGTTTGGTTTGGTTTAGTCTGCACACCCTAATTAACATCGCGGTTCCCGTCTCTTGTTGTTGTTGGTATATCTATTTTCTCATTTCAGCAGATACTCTTATTAGTTGTCTTGGACTGTCTTCTACATGGAAAGATGCCATTTGTGCATTCGTGCACTCATATATTCTTTGGACATACACTTGTGTGGTTATTTCTTTCATGCTCATGCATAATTCAACAGTAGACCGATTCTTATTCATCATAACGTGTTTGTGCTAAGTGTAGCCCACCCTAGCTCCTTGGCATCCTTCATACGTATGCTCGTCTGACTTAGGTAAACCGAAGTTTCATTCCTCCTCATCTTGTCTGTGGCTCGTACTTGCTGACATCATTCACCGTCGTAAGGTACACCATCTTTGACATCATTACCATTACTAATGATGTTCATCAATCTCCTTAATCGTTACTCGGGTGACTAACATCTCGTAGTCGTGGTTGAGTAATTGGATCAACTCTGATACGTAAGCATTAATCAATACCATAAGATTCGCTATCATGCACGTGCACCTGTAAATTCACAATTTCGCGGATCCAAACGAAATTACCAATTTACCTTACTCGAGCATTCTAGTTCCTCTTATAACACTTCCTAATACTCGCGTCTCTTCAAAGTTGAGATTTTGTCCCGGTATTCTCCTCGACACCTCTTACCACTTTCGCGCTAAGTCAACACAATGGAGGACATCTCGCATCACACTCGTACGGTCTCATGCACACTACCTTCCGGTTCCGCAAGAACTCTTGCCTTTTTACTATAAACTTGGTGGGCGGGAATCCTACCGTGTCATCCGGTACGACCCTCACCACGCCTTCCGCCTATTCTACCCTCCATTTCGTTCTTAAAAGACAAGGAATCTAATGTCATCACGCTAGTTAACAAATAAAATTCAATAAGTACTGTAAGATGTTAATATACACTGGCCATCTGCAATTAACCATTACACTACCTTTCGATTTCTATTTGACCACCTTTGTGATTCCATCAGAACACAAGTCCTTTCCTACCCCTTTCTAAGGAATACTACATACACATACTCTACTTTTCATACCTGATGCTGTGGCTCGAGTTACCCGTACTGGCATCCGCTTTCGGTCCCATTCAAAGTTTAAGTTCAGACACTGGGAGTGTCCGAATCTCTCAAACTATTGCTCTGATACCAACTTCTAAGGCCCCAAACCCGGGAGGCCTCACTTGTTGGATTTACTCATTCACCAACAGTTCTTAAACATGAATATCAAATAACGCAGCGGAAAATTTCATTCATTCATCATATTTAAAACTTGTTCATACATGCGGAAGCGTAAACATTGTTAAAAACATAATTACATCATAACTAAACATAACGGGATGCCAGTCTTCAAAAGCAGTCGGGTAACTCTTCATCTCTAGCCAAACATCACCGCCATCCTCATAACATGCCTTAACCTGAATGTGCACACTAAAAAGTCAGCTACGCTGGTGAGTTCTAGCATTTCATAAAAACTTTAACATCAACATTTGCCAAAAACATATCATTCATTCATTTAGTAAAACCTTTCACAAAAGCATGTAATAATCTAACATCTTTAAAAAAGGTTCCGTACCCATATCATCATCAACATCATTATCATAAACACCGTTGAATGGATCGTTCGTTAAAACTTTTAACATTCATTTAAGTGGTACATTATCGTTATCTAATTATGTATCTTACTTTACGCGTCACAGTGTCCCCGAAGGAACCTTTGGTGTTGTGGGCAACCGCTACGTATCGCCGTCATTGCCACAACCATACACTACGTGGGGTCAACCATTACGTATCGCCGTCATTGCCCAACCATTCACTACGTGGGGTCAACCGTTACGTATCGCCGTCATTGCCCAACACGCATCTTTCCTTTGGGAATCAACCGTTACGTATCGCCGTCATTGATTTCCCTTACCATATTCACTTAGGATGATCGTCATCACCCGAGTAACCGTCGTTACTCCCTTACCAGTTGTACAACATCAAAACCATCGACAGGCCACCAAGACACTGCCCTGTTGTTCTTATGGTAACTATGGCTCGCTGTCCATAATCTACCACAAGGCTGGGAATCACATTCCCAGACTTCATTCGACAGATTAGATTTGTAATGACTTCTTTAAACCTTTACCTCTTTCCCTTTTCATTAAACATTTCCTCATTTAGACCGTTCATAAACATTCGTAAACCTTTTTGGCAAAAAACACTTCATAACCTTTCCTTTCGTAAACATCGCTTCGTTAAAACATCATTTCGTTAAAACATCATTTCATAAGTATGCACACCAGCCCAAAACATTTAACAAAACATTTAAAAGAGGGCTCTAGAACTCACCTGATACGCTAATATGGGTTGTCCTAAACGAAGGTCCAACAACGTCACTTCCGATCTGAATTGATTAGTTAAATACACATCAGACCAATCCCGACTCTAACGGTTTAACCATTCTAACATACTGACTTCACTTAACCAGTTCTGATGTATGCGCACTTGGCAAGTGCGCAGACCCTGCTGCCTGCGCACTTAGCAAGTGCGCAGACCCTACTGCCTGTGCACTTAGCAAGTGCGCATGTCCCTCCTCCTGCGCACTTATCAAGTGCGAGGACCTGCTCCGTGCGCACTTAGCAAGTGCGCACGACCTGTTCTTCGCGAAAAACCTTAACTTTCGCATTCGGGTCTGATCATGTCAAGATCTCGAACCTGTTTGCATTCAAAACGTTCGTTTTCCATTAAGGAACTCAAATCCATGATTATCTTTCAGTTTCATCCGTTCAAACCTTACCTTTTCACCCAAAACCCGAAAAACCCAAAAACGAACTAAAACTCAGATTTAGGTCGGATTGTTACCTGAATCGAGTTTCTGATCCGGAGGTTCTTCTCACGAGTTATGGAGTAACACTTTGCTGAAGTCTCGGGTCGATACACCAACTTTCTCTCTCTACGGTTTCTCTCTCTAAAAGTTGCAAATGAGAGAAAAGGGGTGGCATAGGCTATTTATAGCCCGCTGACCCATCCGACCCGACCCGTCATGCCTCGTTCGTTTATTCCGTTATTATAACTGTCGTTTTATTTTTGGGATGTTACACATTACCTGCCAACTTTTGTCTCCTATTCATTGCTACCTATTTGATTTATTTAAAGTGCTATCCCACACACTCATACACACTTAGTTCTTCATGCACCCTTAAACTCACACATATAATGTCACCACCTTTTGTGGTCTAAATCTAAACTATTGGGCCTAAAGCCCATTAATAATAAACTAGAAGCCCACTTACCCTCCAAGAATAAGAAGCCTACTACAACATATAAGCCTCACTTTTGGGCCTCAAAGCCCAGTCCACAACAATTCTCATCATGACCATGAGCCCAACAATAGTGTTATTAATACATGATGGCTGGAAGAGTGTGTAGGCCCATGAGGGATTCTAGCTAAGGAAAGATAGGGTACTTAAGTGTGTCCTAGTGACCCACCCCTATTTCCTGGGAATCCTCCTCAGGGATGCATTGCTTATAGGTCAATTGTATTTCTAAAATACTGTTGTGAAGGCTCGGTGTTATGACTAGTCAAACTCTAAACCTATGAGAACTCCTATATTTAACACTCAATATTTTATTATCACTTACAACCATTTCATTATTTCCTACTAGACATGGACTCCTACTCTCCTTCCTCCCCGGTATACCATCCCGGAGAAGAGTCTGATTCGGAAGAAGACATCGGGGCACCCGTGCATCGGTCACCAACTCCCCCAGCTGCTAGACCAAAGTTTGATGTAAGGGCAGATTGGATTAGGAACACCGGCCCAAGACTTCGAACATCTGGATCACCCGGACCCAAGAACCCGTATCAGACACCCCATCTCCACAATCAGTTACCACCCCCACTAAGAGACCCATATCTAATGCCCGACCCGTACCATCTTAACCCTTGGGTAAGGCATACCACGGCACCCACTAGTGTTATGGGAATTCCAACCAATGACATTCACCAATATGTACGGACCTCAGAAATTGAGAGGCAAAGGATGGAGCAGGAGGTAATGCACGACTTGCAATGACAAAGAATGGATAGCCTAGCAAACCAATTAGGGTACCAAAAGGAGTTAATCTCCATCCTCGGAAAAGAAATACTGGAGCAGCGCACGGAGACAGCTAGAGCTGAGGCCAGATCGACTACCCGAATGACCATAGCGGTGCTTGTCTTGGCAATTATCTTCCTTCTAGTGGGAAGCTATCAGAGACGTTAACATAAATTTATATTTATGGTCTTTAAATTTTAAGTAGGAGAACCATTTAAATTTTAAGTAGGAGAACCATTTCCCCTATGTTTTGAATAATGTTTACCATCTCAGCATTAAATAAATTTTATATTTTTCCAACTCTAAAATTAATATTCATTGATTTAATACGTTGAATATGAATTTCATCCATCATATTTTCATCAAGATCCTCCAAGTATCACCTTCTTCATTCAACACGATTTAGTATACTACCGACAATCTCCTTCGTAAACAACTCATCCTTTTAGATTTAAACAATCTCGTTATTTTCAAACCAAACGTTTATCAAACTTTTAGAGAGTATCGGGAATCTACATTTTTCCATAAACATTTTTTCACTATGAAAGGGAACTTAATACAACCTATTTTATAAAAATATTATTTTGAATTGATAAATAATTATGATTTTCCCCATTAAAGTAATTATTTCTAAACACTGGCTAAACTAATATACGACTACTAGTTTAGCCAATAATTCCTCTTAAAAATACTCTCTTATTAGTAATTAAAAATTTAAATTAAAAGATTTTCCCTATAAACTGTCTATCTATTTAGATAATTTAACTCAATAGTTTCATTACTTTATATATCTACAACCAAGAACAATTTACAATTTCCTATTTTCAAACAAAGATCAGTTATTTGTAAACACATTTCCCTGAGTGTTTTCAAAACCCCCTCGTTACCTTTCACTTGCCGCTTCAAGAGACGATCCATACCGCGTACACGTTAACCATCCCCATCAACCTCAATGAGATTTAAAGAGCTGGAACCTAACTACCACGTTATACATGAACACCAAACGACACGCTTGTCTGCAACACTCGACTACCTACAAAATTCGATAGTTTATTTACTCAGGAGATCCAATAACTTACAAACGAACCTTCACATGATACATAAAACTTAGTTGTTTACAATATGCGAGATAGTAGGTCAATCACACGATACCTGAAACTTGCTATTTTGATGCATGATACTAGATTGAACATATTATACACGGTCATATAATACATGAAACTTAGTTGCAATATACATAATGTTACACCGATCATATAATACACGAAACTTGTTTGCAATATACATTATATTGGATGGATCATATAACACATGAAACTTAGTTGTTTGCAGAATACATAATACCAAATTGTTCACACTATACGATACACGTGATGCTACATTACTCACATTATACATGAAAGCTTATTTGTTTACAAAATACATGATACTAAGTTATAAACATCATACATGAAATTCATTTCTTACAATGTACATAATACTAGATTATTTATATTACACATGAAAGCTTACTTGTTTACAAAATACATGATACTAAGTTGTTAACGTCATACATGAAACTCATTTCTTACCCTATACATGATGCTAAATTGTTCACGTTACACATGGAACCTATCTGATTACAAGCTACATGACACTAGATCATACATGAAACTTGGGTGCTACATTATACACGAAACTAAATTGCCTACAAATGTTGCAAGTGATTTATTTCATTTTACACAAGGTATGGTCATACCCTTTTGTTCACCAAGGTTGAAAACCATAACACATTGAAACTACTCGAGGTTTGACGTATTCCTGTTCAAACACGAGGAAGCTGTAACACTTTAAAACAACTCGGTGTTTGACGTATTCTTGTTCAAACATGAGTAAACTATGAAATTTTAAGTTATACTACTTTATTTCTCTTCGGTTGCTAACTGACCTGCCTATTAGGGACATAGTTACTTATTAGAAACTCATATGTGAAAGCAATATACACGAACTAAGTAAATTTGTGCCCCCTCTTGCCCCGCACATAATGGAAGGACCTATACGGACCATGCGATGATTCGAGTAATTACGGGTGCACACGTAATTATAAAGATCAGCGCATAGAAAACATAGCGAATTTTGTCGTGTGTTGTGACCTAAAACCTATCGTGATATGTAACAGCGAAACGAATGTGATATGATAAGGACATGGTGGATACGCTGCTAGTACTTCCTATATATAAGTGTTCCTGTCAAAAAATCAGAAGTAGCGTTATTCTTGCCACATAAAGTTTTATGTTGTTTGACGGGGCCAATATTTGTGAAATCTCTTATCCACTTACAATTCCTGAACATATTAGACTACATCTAAAACATACCCTGATTGTCAAATTCCTATCAAATCCATCCCAACTAATGCATTTTACTTTTAGATTCTTCGACAGTCCTCTCCTTAAGACTCTTGAAACGAAGATCCACTTATATCATTCATACTTAACTTGAGCTTTAGACCTGAATCTTGTTATCTAACATACTCCTCAAGCTGACAATCAAAACACATTGAGAACCCAAACCCTCACTTCCTTCCTGATTCAGTAGACTATACTAGTTTAATTTCGGGACGAAATTCCCTCTACATGAGGATACTGTAACATCCAAGATTTTCCTGGCATTATTTTATTATACTTTTTACAATAATAACGCTTCATTTCAAATCCGTTCTTACCCCATTAATTTTTTTTTTAAACATGCACCAATTAAATTTTTTTTTTACCTTTTCATTAACATATTATTTCTATATTACATATATGACATATGTATGTATACTTATAACGATATAAATATATATATATATATATGTATATTATATACACACACATTGTTAATGTAGTTAAATCAAAGAAAATAAAACTTATGAATCTTTAATCATGTTTCTACATCCTAATCCTTATTGTAGGGATATATGTATTTTATTCATAATTATATATATAGGAAATCCTATATTTAATAATATATATAAGATCTATAAATTTATAAAAAAAGATGGATTCTATCCCTTTATAAAATATTAAGCAAATAATAATAAGATAGTTTTTATTTTATTTTTAAATATAATTCTTATAAAAAGTCAATTTATTTAAAATGTTTTTAAATAAGTAAATCAAGTCTTAGAACTCTCTTAAGTGCCTTAAAACCCCCCCTCCTTCTTTGACTTCTGAAAGTCAACATGGATGTTTTTTTCCTTTCAATTCTCCACATAAATCGATCAAACTTGAAACCAAAGACTCGCCTTGTATGGCTGATGGCTTCTCAATCAATACTCAACCCAATTATCAGACCTAATTGACGGATTTACAGCTAGAAATAAAAATTCACACGGGTTTGACTATCTAGAGTCAAACCGAACCAAGTTCATCTTCAATTAGGGGAAATTAACGCGTTTAGTGGCCGTGAATCACGCCCAGACATTACTCGCATGATTGTAACCTAAAAGGACGGCCCAATTCATTGCTAAATGAGAGTATTGATCCAAATACACCATCAAATAGTTGAGATTTAATTGTAATTCTAAAACTTGAATAACAAAATTTTCAAAGTAAAGTACCAAAATCTTTTTCAGCTTCACAAGGCGCTCGCCTTAAAATCAAAGATCATTTATCGCGTATCGCCTTAAAATTGCGCCTAGGCGCGCAAGGCGCTCGCTTTTGATAACTATGAACACTTACAACCTCGTGCTTCATTTTATTTGAGAAAAAAATATATTATTATTTTAACACTATTTTTTGAAATAAAATCTCAAGTATCCATCATTTATAAAACTCAAAAATGGACCCAACCCAACCCGAGAAGGCACTTGTTTTTAACACGAACCCATTTTGACCCATTTCTCAACCTGTGTCCACCTGTTTTGCCATTTCTAATCAACAAGGATATATCCTTTGTAGCTGTAGAATTCAATATTTTCATGTAAGTGCAATACATTAAGTGTACCTGAATAAAGCTCTTATCTTTTGCTCCAGAAACAAGGGCAAAATTGTCATAATCAGTATCAAGCACATCGTACGGTTCTTTAGGAATGAAGGGCAATGTGGGAAATCGGAGGTAACACTTTTCCTTGATCATCTCTTTTCTTTTTAAATCAGTTTCATTTTTCTCGGCATCTTCCTTTGAAAGACACTGAACTCTACCCCTTATACCTGTGATATACCCATCAAGCCCTCCATGAACACAAAATGTATCTACCTGGATTGCTGGTGTTGCCATATCAACTGTATATACTCCCTGTGAGTTTTTAATCCTAATGTGGTTTATATGTGAAAGTTCGGGGGGAATCGTAATGAGTCTAAAGATAGATTGATTTAGTTTTTTATTTAAGGTATTGAGTGTTTATTTTTTGTTGTGAATGGGCTGTCATTCCAGCTGTATTTGAGCTGTGATTTCTTAGTAATTAAGGTTAGGATTAGTATAAAAGAGGGTCATTGTTAGAGTTTAAAGTGTGTGGTTTTGATTTAATAAAAATTAAGAGTCGTGGGTGTGTTTTCCCACAAAAACCGCTGCTGTCTTTTGAGTAATTTCGATCCAATTGTCCAACTATTGGTATCAGAGCGAGGTTTTGAGAGTCGACTTTCAAATGGGGGAGCAGCCAAGGGCTGCTATAGCAGATAACAGCAGGTGGGTCGCTGTTGAGGGCTGCTGATTGGCGGTTTGAAAAGGAGAAAGGGACAGCAATTTTTTTTCTTTGGGCTGCAAAGGGCATTGATCGATTAAGGCTGCTGGTCGACTGCAAAAGGGTTGTTGGTTGACTGTGAAAAGCTGCTGGTCGATTGTGAAGGGCTGTGACCGATTGAAGGCTGCTGAAATCCGATCTGATATAGATCAAAGTGTGAAGGCTGCTGCGAGGTTTCAATCGAAGGGCTGTAAAAGCTACCAGAAGGTCTGCGCGAGACAGATTTGGGCCGTGAGATACGGCTGGAGCAGATTGATTGTGCGACTCAATCAAAGGCTGATTGGAGTTGTGTGAGTCAACTTTGAAGACGAAGACCTGAGCGACTCTGGTTCTGATTGTGGGAAGCGATCAAAAGCAGTGATTTCTGTGAGAGACGAATCTGCATAGTGAAGGGCAAACCTGTGCGAGACAGGATTATCGACTGTGTGACACGCGAAAGAATCTGTGTGAAACAGAGGTTTAGTGGGTTCTATGCGAGGCAGAACAAAAGCTGTGTGAGGCAGAACAGAAGCTGTGAGAGGTAGATTGGATTTTGTGTGAGACAGAACAGAAGGCGATTCCTGTGTGAGGCAGCGATCGGCAGTGAAGAGGACCTGAGTGATTCGGTTATTGACAAAGAATGTGCAGAAGGGAGAAAGCAAGTGATTTGCTTGGAGGGCTATGTGAGACGTAAGGCAAAGAGAGATTTTTGTTGCTGTTCAAGTGTTTTCGGTGTGAAGAGTTTGGTCATTTTGCGGGGGGAATGTCTAAAAGCCAAAGCATGAGGTAGCCAACTTGGTTCGTGAGGATGCTGGACCGCCTCTACTATAGACAAAGAGAAAGCCCACATTAGGATTAAGGGGGTGATTGTGAGTTTTTAATCCTGATGTGGTTTATATGTGAAAGTTCGGGGGGGAATCGTAATGAGTCTAAAGATAGATTGATTTAGTTTTTTATTTAAGGTATTGAGTGTTTATTTTTGGCTGTGAATGGACTGTCATTCCAGCTGTATTTGAGCTGTGATTTCTTAGTAATTAAGGTTAGGATTAGTATAAAAGAGGGTCATTGTTAGAGTTTAAAGTGTGTGGTTTTGATTTAATAAAAATAAAGAGTCGTGGGTGTGTTTTCCCACAAAAATCGCTGCTGTCTTTTGAGTAATTTTGATCCAATTGTCCAACACTCCCTGCATTAAGAATCTAGTATACTCATAAAAACATAGAAGTTATAGGTGGCAAGTTCAACCCATTTTCTTAGGAATGGGTCAATTTGAGTTATGTTTTTATCATTAACAGCTCTAATGGGTTAAAATATGCTAAAAGAAAATGTGCCAAACCTGTTGAAAGCCACCTCAAACTATTTTACTCGATACTTTTATCATCATTGAAATAAATATTATTTTGTAGTCATATTTGACACACTAATAGTTTACTAAAAATTAAAACTTTATGGTGAAAAGTGGTTGGGTCAACCTCACCCCATTTTTTGATTCAGAAACCAAAAAAAAAGAAACTTTTTACCCGTTACTCATCCTACCCATTTTGTCACCTCTATAAAACTCTTTAATTTCCAAAATTACCCTCTGAATCTACCCGGGTGCAGTGGCAATCTTCTTGACCTTGACCAGCAAATCCACGTTTAAGGGAAACAACTTCATACCACCTTCCTGAGTATCTTACAGGATCAAAGTTTCTTGCTGTCATGCCTCTCATCATCATCAAATTTGAACCCTCATCAAGATTAAGAGTTGGAATATTGTCGGCGACACTTGAAATTTGGCATAAATTATTATGTGACAATTTTGTTGCCAAAACCTGTAAAAAGAGGTTCCATGTAGTGTTCCCTCAATCCTATATAATCAATGAAAATAAACCATTTCTGGTTTTATGGAACTAAGGAAACATCTATATCTATACCTTGGTTTTAAAAAGCGAGAAGCGCACCGAAGCGACAAGGTCTAAATCCGAAGCGCAAATCGTAAAAGCGGACCGATTTTCGTACGCGAAGCGCAAGGTGCTTATATAATTTTTTTTATACATCCCATTGGTTTTTAGCATCCCCTACCCAAAATATAGCCATAAATAAGGTTTATATATGATTTAATGTATAAATTACTTACATGTACAACATCTTTAGCTAAATGTATAACACTTTGAAGCACAAAAACAGACCCTGTACAAGAATCGAGCCTTTAAGTGCGATTTTTTTCAAAAATTGCGAGTCTTGTACAGTGTGCGAGTTGTGTGACAGGACTCACAAAAAGATGGCGCCCCAGGTCGAGTCGCGAGTTACTCGCGAGTACTCGCGCTTTCTAAAACCAAGATCTATACATACTAATAAATAAAGGTTTTGGGGTGCCACATGTCATTCTTATATTCATCCTCAAAACCTTTTTCCCGTCTCTCTCTCCTATTTAATGATATAAGTTTCTATAAAAAAAATTATAATTTTCGTTTCCCGCATTTCTTTCACCTATTAAATAATAATGATTTTTATAACTATTTTTATAAAATATTTTTTAATTAAAAAAATAACTTTGTTCATAAAAATTTTTTATAATTTGAACATTTCTTTCATTCTTTTTATAAAACATTTAAAAAATAATAATTATATAACGTTTCTAAAATTTGTATTAAAAAATTATGTAATATGTAATATTAGATCTTTATTACTAAGTATATATAACACCGTATTTATTCACCATGTATAATATACAGGGTTTCTAACCTATATTATAATAAATGAATAACCATACTTGCTACGTGTCGACTTCTGATGAAATCTAGATTTTTATTTTTCTTCTTTCTCTCATGTTAAATAATGATGATGTTAAATAATTAAATATCTAACATATCCTTATTATAATAAATGATTCCAAGTAATGCCACGTGTCATCACCATATTTTTTTCTCACCAAAATGTTCTAATTTTTTCTATTTTAAGTAACTTCGAATTTTAAATTTAATTATGTTAATGTTTTTATTTTTCAAAAAAGATAATCTTATATTTGAATTATAATTATTACTTAATTAAGAATACAAAGAATTTTATTTCTTGGTTTATACATTATTTTAAATTTTTTTACACATTATTGTACTTTCATTTTTCTATTAAACAACCTCATGTAATACATGGGTATATAACCATATATTCTAATATTTTATTAAAAATTACTAAATCATAAGAAAATTTCAATTATTTCTTATTTCACAGATGACTAATAACATCAAACATATAAATTTTCAAGGAAAATATTGTTTTATAACAAGTTGTATTTATTCAACCTATGTAAATCATGGGCTTTAACCTAGTTATTCTATTAAAATAAGAGATACATATGTTATATTTCAGCTAGTATAACCTTTAAAGTTTCAAGTAAATAAGACTACGGGTGTCAATTCCTGACACGACCCGAACACGACACGAAAACAATCAGGTTTTGGGTTGGCCATTTTAACCCGTTTTTAAAAACGGGTTGGGTTCGGGTCGACCCTTTAACCCGTTTAGGTTACAAAATATTTTTTATTTATTTTCACATTATAAAAACGACTGTTCATTTACTTTTGTATTTAGTGTTTACCATAAAGGAACTGAATTATACCAAAACTTTTCTTTTTTCCTTTTCTAGAGATAATTAATCAATTAATTTTTTGTTTACCTTAAATGAAATAGACTTTGGATTTAGCATTTTATGATTTTGATTTAGATAAATGGTTTAAACGGGTCAGGTTTGGGTTAACTCGAATTTAAGTGTATGCAGGTTAGGGTTGAAATTTTTGACACGAATAAAAATATGGGTCGGGTTCGGGTTACATATATTACATGTTAACCCGCAACCCACCAACCCGACACGATTGACACCCCAAAATAAGACACCAACCTGGTTTGTTGGTGACAGAAGTATGAAGCAAGCAGCAAGCCCGGAAACCACATGTTTAGTTGCATCCTTGGTCGAAATTGATAATGGTGACTCAATAGAACATTTGAAGCTTATATGCGTTGGCACTTTTCTTTACAAGGAGACAAAAGTTACAAGTTTAACAGCAATTGTGATTGTAAATGAAATAACACGTGAATGGTTGCTTTCTTTGAGATTTAAAGATAAACCAAGGAATATATTATGTGTTGATCGTGTGAATATGAGGTTACAATACTATAGCAACTCAGAGATATTTTGGAAAAGGTTAATTTCTACAATGGCAGTTGTGAAATATAAATACACGGTAGTACAACAATCAAGGAGAAATTACAAGGGATAATTAAAGAATAATAACAGATTATACAAAAGATATGGTAAGGTCAAAGGTAATTTAAATTAGTTTGAATGTGTGTAGGGCTGTAAACGAGCCGAGTCGAGCCAGGCTTGGCTTGAGCTCGAGCTCGAAATTAAACGAGCCAGCTTGGCTCGGCTCGATTTTTTTTTCGAGCTGAAAAGTTGAGCTCGAGCTCGGCTTGTAAAAAGCACGAGCCAGCTCGTTTTTTTTTTTTACATATTAATATATATATAAACAACAACAAAAATATTTTATTCTCGGTTTGAAGTTGATTGTCTTCAAAAAACTAAATAGATTGAAGGGACAATATATAAAATACAAAAAAAACATAGATAACCCAAAACTTACAAAGTAGAGAGTAAATACAATTGTAGATAAAGTAAAATTTTAGTCCAAAACTTAGAGTTCTTGAAAACAAATGAACTTAAAAAATCAAAACATTATATTTCAAATATAACATATATATATAACATATATATATATATATATATATATATATGTATGTATATATATATATTAGTTATTTAGACGAGCCGAGCCAACGAGCCGAGTCACGAGTCGAGTCAACGAGCCGAGCCACGAGCCGAGCCCGAGCCGAGCCAACCCTAGCTCGAGCTCGGCTCGTTTACAACTGAGCTTTTTTCGAGCCGAGCTTTTTTCGAGCTATCTTCGAGCGAGCCACGAGCCGCGAGCTTTTTGAACAGCCCTAAATGTGTGTTTGACTTCTCCTTAGGATCCGTGATAATATGCGTCCCCGTATATAATATTACAATTAAGTACCGTCTAATTATGATACTTACAATTTTAGTTTAATATTCCCCAGCAAGCTAAGGACAAGGAAAGACGTGGCAGCTTGGATCGTAGATACAGAAATCTTTGACTTGGTAATGGCTTGGTGATGATATCAGCAATCTAATCCTTTGTTGATATGAACTGCACATGAAGATTCCCTTGCGCAACCTTTTTCTCTGACAAAGTGAAAATCAACCTTTACATGTTTGGTTTGAGCATGAAAAACAGGACTGATTAAAAGATAAGTTGCACCCAATTATCACACTATAAGGTGGGAGCAGAAGTTGTAGTAACACCAAATTCACAAAGAAGAGCTTCTTGCCAAGTTAGCTTAGCAATTGTGTCAACAAGAGTTTTGTACTCAGATTCTGTTGAGGATCGAGAGACTGTACGTTGTTTTCGAGCGGTCCATGACACAAGATTGGAACCCAACAGATAGTGAATCCCCCCTAGATCGACGGTCATCTGGACAACCAACCCAGTTAGCATCGGAGTAGGCCGCGAGAGTAGATGCAGAGGAGTGCGAGTGCGACTGCCAATGAACATCAGTGAAGGGTTGAGTGTTGAGCCACAGGCTTGTTTAATGAGCAAACCATGATTGGATGTACCGTGAAGGTAGCGTAGAATGCGTTTGGTTGCTTACCAGTGATTATCTGTCAGGACATGCATTAACTGACCCACTTTATTCACCACAAAGGTGATATCTGGCCTAGATATTGGAGAGCACTAACAAGTTATCAGTATTTAATCAAATATGAGAAAGTCGCACTATCACCAAGAGACTACATTTAGGATGTGCTCATAGGGGACAGAACACGCTCGAATTCATATAGACTAGCCCGTTGTAGAAGTTCTAAGATGTATTTCCTTTGGGAAAGAATGAGATTTTTTGACATTGAGGAACGATTTGAACGCCCAAAAAGTAATTAAGGTCCCAGAGATCTTTTAGGGCAAAGTCTTTGTCAAGTTGGTGAATACCTTTATTGATGGTTGTATTGTTATTCCTAGTGACGATTATATCATCAACATAGTCCAGAACATATAAAAGTGTGCCCCCTGACGAGTAAATAAAAAGAGAGGGATCTGTTGTGGAACCCTTGAAGACGAGAGTATGCAGGGTCGTAGAATGGCGATGAAACCATGCCGTCGGAGCTTGTTTGAGACCATAGAGCAATTTATGAAGTAGACATACATGATCGGGCCTTTGTTAATCAATAAAACCAAGGGATTGTTATAAGTAGATTGTTTCTTTGAGGTCACCATGTAGAAAAGAGTTCTGAACATCTAGTTGACATAGCGACCATTTTTTAGTAGCGGTAAGAGAGAGAACAACTCGGATTGTTGTTGACTTGATAACGGGGCTAAAGGTTTCGTGATAGTCAATACCTTGTTGGCAAAAAACTTTAGCCACAAGGTGAGCGACAACACCATTTTTGTCACATTTTAAACTGTAAACCCACTTACAATCAACCACATTAGTATTAGAAACAGGAGGAACAAGAGACGATGTTCCATTCTTAAGGAGTGCAAAATATTCTTTAGTCATAGCTTGACGCCACTCCGGATGTTTGTTGGCAATGGTAAAGGAAGTGGGTTCGGTAAGTGGAGTAGAAGTGTGGTGTGAAACGTTGTAGGATTGTATGGGAACCGTTGTTAGAGATTAGGACGGAGGTTTGAAGTACGAGTTTGAGGAGGGGCAGGAGGGGATGTAGGTATGTGTTCGGCCTGGGTGGTGGGGGAGGTGGATGAGTGGTGAGTTGGGGGACGGTACTGTAAGTGTAGTGGGGGAGGATGGTTGTGATGGCCGAGAAGGAGAATCGGGAACAACAAGGGATGGAATAAAGGAAGAATAAGGATAAGATGTTGGATGTGAAGAGTGTTCTGGGTTTCTGAGATCAAAGAGAAAGTGTTCCTCGTTGAAGCGAACATGGTGCACAATGTATAGACGCTAGGTTGTGAGATCAAGACACCGGTAGCCATGTGTAGGGGACTGTGGCCAATAAGACACATGGGGTTGACCGAAAATCCATTTTGTGACGATTATAAAACAGAGATGTGGAAAGCATTGGCAGCCGAAGATGCGTAGAAAGGAGTGGTCAGTAGACCTTTTGAAAAGGTGTTCGAAAGGAAACCTGTGGACGATGTGCGAGAAGGCATGCAGTTGATTAGATAATCGACTGTGTCAAAGGCACAAGGCCAGAAGCGTCGAGGGACATCGAATTAAGCAAGGAGAGTTAACCGGTTTCAACAACGACTGTCAGTGTTGTAAAAGCCTAGGCGCCGATAATCGCTAGGCGGTCGGGTAAGGAGGAATTTTGACCTAGTCGGTCCAAAAATCTCTGAAAGGTCCAAATCGCGCCTAGGCGGTCCTAGGAGGGCTTAGGCGGCGAACATTCCGACGAACATTTCGGCGAAAACCTGAAATTTTCGGCCAAATTCCGGCGAAAACCTGAAATTTCTGGCCAAATTCCGGCGAAAACCTTTGGTGTGGTTTAAAAATGAACATTTTTATAAAAATTACATATAAAAATGTGTGTATATATATAAAAAACTGAAAATTATATATAAAAATTTCAATCCTATTAATCCCGCCTAGACCCCGATTAATCCCGCCTAGGCCTAGGCCCTACCCCACCACCCGACTAGCGCCTATCGATTTTTACAACACTGACGACTGTGTCAAAGGCGATGCCGACATTTGACAAAGCCATTTTTCTCACTAGTGTGAGGACAATACTGTTGATGAAAAATGCCAAGAGACAAGAAAAAATTTGGTTAAATTACGAAACTCATCACCCTAGTCAGTTTAAACATTTATAAGTTTTGTACTGAATTGTCTTTCAACCATGGCTACAAAGGTTTTGAAGGTGGTGTACACATCCGATTTTTGAGTTAGAGGATAAACCCACATATATCGAGAGTGGTGATCAACACACAACATAAAATATCGATGACCTTCAAGAGATAAAACAGGTGTAGCACCCCAAACATCACGATAAACATTTTTATTGCGGAAATTAAAAACGCGTAAAGAGAGTTTTGTGGATTTATTACCCATTTGACATGAAGAACATAAAGTTGGTAAAGATATAGTTGTAATTGAAAGAGAAATTTAAAAATCACATAATGTAAAAAGACGATGATGTGGATGACCGAGCCACTTATGCCAAACGGTTGACATAGTTATCAAAGGTGCACTAGGCGCACGCCTAGGCACTCAGGCATAGTTATCAAAGGCGCGAGGCGCACTCAAAGCGCATAGGCCTCGTCTGGGGCCTAGGCGCAAGACGCAAAAAAAAAGCGAGGGCATGAGAAAAAAAACGCATTTATATTATGTATTGAAAATTAATATTATTCTTCAAATAAAATAAACAAAAGCTGTTATATAATTCCAAATTTTGAATAACATAATATTCAAAGTACCAAATTGTTCAAAATTTGAAAACTAAAATGACTATATACCAAGTTGAAGAATTAAGCATTAAATGAAGAATTAAAAGTGCAATCAATGGAAGAAAATACCTTATATCGGTATTGGGGAACATATAGAAGATGAAGAAATAAGCATTAAAAAAAAAACTCAACCACTTCGCCTAGGTAGCCGAACCAGTGCCTGGGAACTGAAGCGCAATCAATGCGCCTCGCCTGGGAATCGCACCTAGGCGCAAGAAGCGAGGTCTTTTAATAACTATGCTCTTAGGCGAGGTGAATCGTAGGAAAAACACCTCGTTGCAGTTCAGGCGCGATTCCGGGGAGATTCCGAGTTTCCGGCGACATTCCAGCGCCTGAACCAACCAAAAACATATATGATCCGGCCATAAATGACCTTGAACAGATTAAAACAGAGCTGAAAAATCCTAAGTAATGAAGAAGACGAGAGTGAAAATGGCCTAAGAAATGAAGATGAGAAAGTGAAGAAGATGTACTCCACCCCGTTTATTACTAATTTCCATTGGTTAAATATGTGAAACATGTTTTCTTTTGAAGCTGCTTTCCTTTGATATAAATTTTGTTTTATTAGTTTACTTTAAAATTATTTTAGATTTATTTGATTTTTTATATGTTTGATTATTGATTATTTTAATTTTTTAATATATATTTATAAAATGTATATGCTTTGGTGTTATGTTTAAAATTTTCTATGCCATATGTATATAAATGGTTTGGTTAGAAGATTTTAATTGATAATTATATTAGCTTTTTTAATTATATTTACTAAATATAATTAAAGATAGTGCAGCTTTCGGTGACCAGGTGCGTTTTCCGGTCTAGTTCTGACCAAAAATCATCTGAATCTGTTTTAACACGTCAAAAACTCCTAAACAAGCTTGAAATCAACCTAAAACAGCATAAACTAGCCCTAAAACATGTCTAAGACCCTTAAAAATTGTATTTTTATACTATGCGTCTAGCTTAAAAAAAGCCCTCGCTTTTTAAGCGCAGACGAGGCCTATACGCCTTGAGTTCGCCTATGCGCCTTGACAGCTATAACGGTAGAGGATGCACGATCAACATAGAAAGCACATTTATTGACCGACTAAAGATGAGGAAGATGAAACGAGTAGTCACTATGTTCACTAAGGCCCGTGAGTAGGGTAGTGGATGTGGTCTCTATTGGAATATATTATTATTTAGGTTTTATTAGTATAAGCCCACAAGCCCAATTTAGGTTTCTGGCCCATGGGCTCATACTAATAACCCTAAATAATAATATATTCCAATCGTCTCATCTTTCAAAACAAAAAAGAAAGAGTGAAATTCAAAGAAAACATTATTATCAAGACAAAACTTTTAAACATAAGAAGATTTTAGTAATTTTGGGTACTTGAAGGATATCAAATAAACGAAAGTTTTTGTGGTGAAGAGATTTGTGAAGAGCCTATATGAAGGAAAGAGAGTCCCTTACCATTACCAACATGTAGTGAGTAATTACCAAGATATACAATTGAGTTGTCCAAACGTGCAAAGTCTGGCGTCACATCGCTATTTGCTCATGTGTCCGGAAACCATGTAATGGAATGAGCAGACGATGAGGCATGAGTGTGAGTAAAGTTAGTTGTTGGCCTACCACGGATGGTAGAAGGGTCACGATTAGGGCAATCTAATGTGAGGTGTCCAGCACCACATCGATTGCAATGACCATGTACTGTGTTTTGAGTGGTCGCCCAACTAATTTGGTGATTGTTATCGTTACAATGGTTGTTACCAAGAGAGTTCTCACATCGTCGATTTCCATTGTAAGTGTTGTAGAGATGGCGGGAACAAGATGTGCCAATGGGTATTAATTGAAGACCAAGTTGCATAGATTGTTTGAAGGCTAAAAGTTGGGTTTGTTGTGTTGATTGAGCCATCATGTAGATTACAAAAATAGAAAAAAAAACTTTTTTTTCTTTTTTGGATTTTCCGACGACCGACGGTGGCAGACGGTGGCAAACGGTGGACGGCGGTGAACGATGGTTGGAGATTGTGGAAGGGGTGCATAATAAGGCGGTAGAATCAGAACCTTCCGATTAAGGCAGTGGTTTAGGTGGTGATATCAGACGCGCCGTAGAATAAAGAATATGGTCGGAATTGTGATTTCTGACTTCGGCAGCAGCTAGATGGATGGGACGACGGCTAGGGTTTCTTGTTGGTAAACTTAGCTCTCATATCAAGATAAACCAAGAAATATATTTTATATCGATCGTGTGAATATGGGGTTACAATAATATGTCCCTAGAGTATAATATTATAATTGAATACTATCTAATTATGATAATTACAATTCTAATCTAATATTTAAGATAACCAATGTGATTTTTGAAGCTTATGATTATTGCCCTTTGGACATGGTTCTATACTACTATATGTATCTGTGTGTCCAATTATAAATATATAGACAGAACTTCCCTTTCTGTTTCTTGAACCTTTGTGTTTCTTGAAACTACATCTCAACCATTTAAAATACCCATAATCACCCTCAGATTAAATCTCAGACACTCTAATTCTTAAATTTTGACAGTCGAGTATGTAGAGCCTAATTATGCTTTCTCACACGGATTGCCATCTGTGAATTGTAACTCCCCCACTTCCTCCTTTTTCTTTGGTTCCAAAATCAAAATCGTCTTTCATCTTCCATATTGAAACCTAAGTCGAACGCTACAGTCATCACTACCTCCTGTAAGGTACAAAAATTACTATCAATTTGCTTGAGTATATACTTCGATTGCTAGCTTCACATTGTTCTAACTTCGATTTAGGGTTTAATTTGTTGGTGTACTTGCTTAATCAGTGATCAAAGCAGCGATGGAAGAACATTTGTGTTTGCCTCACACCATCGTTGTCGCCACACCTGTATCGTTGTAGAAGTCTACGCACAAGTCGCTTAAAATGATAACCTTCACCGGAGCAGTCTTGAAGCTAACATCTGTCAGATTTCGGGCCACAAATTCAAGCATGGAAATATCGTGGTAAATGAAGACAGCTAATACCGTTGCGGATGCTATAGCGTGGAATGTTGTTCAAGCGTCAATCAAAGCAGGTTTTTACTATCTTGAATTAATGAATTGTTATTTGATTTATGACCGATTAAGTGATTTTTAATGTGATTTTGCTTTATATGGTTATGGAACTGAAGATGTGAAGGATCATGCGGCGAAGATTTCATGTTTCTGGCACACCTTAGGGTAAGCATATTGTCCGATAATGATGCATTTATTCAGTCTTCTTAACGAACAAATTGAAGGTTTTCATTGAAGTAGGTTAATTTTCTGCTCATGATTGCATCTTTCTTAATTTTTTTTAAGGTTAAAATCAGGAAGAACAGGAGGCTGAGGCAAACAGGAACTTTTAGATCAAGGCCATAAGGTTTTTAATATGTTTTTTCTTATAGTTGTTAGAATCGCTTACATTGGGGAGGTTTGTTCATTGTTATTTGAAAGGAACACCTTTGAATATTACTTAATTTTTCCCCTGAATTGTTTGTTTCAAGTAATTAGGTTTTCCTTTCTACAAGGTTTTCAGATTGTTGAACTTCTTCTTAACCTCCTATCGTTTTGCCTGATTTCACAGCAAAACCATTTTTGATAATTACGTATTACTAAAGATTCATATTCGAAATTTGTGTTGGAGGTTAAATTGGTTGATCGATTGTTACAACGAACTTTTTCTAGAAATTTTACACAAGGTAGAGAGTTTGATTTTGGGGATTAGGTTTTGAGAAATTTGTGTAGAAGATAATCCACCTTACAACTTTTTGTAAGGATATTTTGAAGTTTTTAATCCCCAACCTATCTGTTTCATAATTATATTTGTTGATCAGAAGAAGAGAATGTACTGGTTTGGAAGTTTTCATTTGTTAAACTGTGTTTTTTTTGTTTCTTGAATTGGGTATATGCTTATATGATTTTTCTTAACAAAGGGGATTTAACTGCAGTTCAACCTTTGCATCAAGAACACTCTGTGGCATTACCGTTGAGAAGTTAACCAATTATTTCCCCGAGGATGGTAACCTGCAGCTTTTAGTCTTGTGTTTCCATAATGTTGTAGTTGGCAGGCTCTTAATTGACTTTTATGTTTTGGCAATCTGCTTCATGCATCTCAATGGATTTAGCTTATGTATATGAACTGGTTAGTTACCTTATTTTTACTGTTGTGATCCCTCATGTCATAATATACTTCAAGATTCACTTGCAGTAAAACAGAAATATATAGTTACTTTCTCCCCTAAGTACTAGTGTAATAGTACATAATATGGACAAATGATTCCCAGTTGAGTTTGACAATTATTTTTTTTTTATTATCGTCATTTTTGTAGGTACCTGGTGCTATTAATGTAAATAGAAGTGCAGACAAAGGTTACGAGACAACCGTGAAAGATGGTTTTTGTGATGAGGTTAAGGACATTATTAGTGGCTTCCTTAACCACCCGTTTGACTTCTTTATGTGCGCGTTCCATTCACTTGACAACTTTTCTTCATAACAAAATGTAGATGAATGAACTGAGGCAAATATATGAAGAATGGCCATAATTTTTGAAGCAGGTGTTATAAATTCCTATTACAAATTCTTTGAGTATCCTGCATGCTATTATGATTATACAAATGTTTTAATTGAGTAACTTTGTTCTGTTGTGCTAATCTGATTATACCACTGCTTAACAGGTGTCCTCATTGTTACATATATTGAAACTGTGGCTTAGAAGAATATGAAAATTCATCCTTCCTTATTCCTTACCAATGTTGGAATGTTAGTAAATATGGGCCATGTGTTGATGCTGCCGTTATTGGTGTCATGCCACCGCCTCTTATGGAACTACAGGTACCCGTCCGCGGTTTTGGTATTTTATTAAACCTTGGGGATAGTTAAGCTTTGAAAGTGATAAAACATGCTATATGTGAGATATTGTTTGGATATTCTTTTGGGTGTTTGACAAATTTTATTATTTTAGTAAATCAAATATAATGTCCGAAGGTTCTTTAACATTTAATTTTGGTCGAAAATGTTTTATGGAATTAGTTTTGGAGAGTATCTGAAGGGTATTATTCTGGTATTTCAATTCAACTGCTTTTATTGTTGAGCAGTCAAGTGATCAATACTATTGTGTTGTTACCATTGGAGTTGATGCTGCAATTTCAGCATTCAGGTTGCTAGCTAGAATCTTTTTTTTTAATAATTTTAATTATTATATAATATAAGCCTTCACAAGTGATTTACTATTTTTTTCTGAAGGCTTTCTGAAGATCGAAGCAGATCTTTTGTTGGATCCATTTTATCAAAAGTTGTACCTGCAACATTTTCAACCATATCTTCTTTCTCCAAATTGGTATGGAGGACACAACAACCGGCAAAAAATCCCGAACCAAAGCCACAACCATTTGATAACAATGAAGTTATGGAAAAGGGTGGTCAAACTTATGCCTCTCAGGTGCATCTCTGGTAAGTCTCAGCTTCTAATAAGCAATTATGTTAGGGATTTACTGGGAAATTTATATCTGGTAAGTCTCAGCTCCTACTTTTCTCAGGGTTTGTTTGTGTGAGAGGCTTTGATATGAAGGATCGAGCACTCCGCCCGCTTAGGGCTAGGCTACACTTCCTGCTAGCAGGGTAAAAACATCAAAGACAGTTAATGCAGTAGTAGACATACAGATTTGGCAAAAGACAATGATGTATTTCCCTTTCGTTTGTGAATTTTCATGTTATTGCGTATGTTTTGTTGGTATGCAATTTGGCTTGATTGGTTTTGTTAATATTAACGTTTTAATTAATTGAATCACTAAAATGTTTTTGTTGAGTTGAATGTTATAAATTTTGAAAACCCAGGTATACTATTAGGTTTCTATGTTTTTACAACAATATTAATCGCATCCCTTTCCTAGAATGGAAGGAACCAAGTGATTCAGCCAAACAATACATGAATGATCCGGTTGAAGTACAGATAACCGCCGATATCAAATTAAAAACCACAATTTGACAATTTCAGTAACAAGGCATTGTAATTACGATACGATAAAATCTGTAGCAATAAAACTTCTCTTGCTGCAAAATCAGTAACCCAACTAAAAACCCTAAAGAGATGCCTGGAGATTGGGGGAGAATGAGATGGAAGGAGCAGTAATTTTCGGGTGGCGATAGTAGAGTGGTGGTAAGCCATTTTCTTCCAACCGATCGGGTTTGGCACCAAATTTCTACCCACTTCACTCCACGGTAGGTTGAAATAGAAAGATTTGAACAATGAGGTACAACCATTGGTGCATAATGTGCAATTGTTTTTAGTCGCAAGGTGCACAATCACGACTCCATTAGTCCAATGATGATCGAGACAAACCACCCGTTTACCCTCTAACCCTCCTATTTTTTATTTAATTAAAACAAATTAATAATCAAATTTAAAAATTAAAAATTTAATTAATTAAAGAAAAATACATAACAATAAATAAAAACAAGTTAAAATAACACCTAAAAATTTAAAAATCATATGGCCAATCATACTTTGCACCTATTTCACGTTTCTGTTTTAGGATTAGGAACGGTCGGTTGTGGTATCGAGGTGCAAAAGGATCAAAAGTTGCTTGATCTTGTAAGGGATAAGTGTATTGATCCGGTGCAACTTGCGTAAGCATGAACGGTATTTGAGGATACAGAAAAAAGTGGGTATATGGTTGTTGGGGGAGTTTCTTGACTTGATGGTTGTTGACTAGAACCGCCCCTCGGTTTGGACACTTTTTTGCGGCTAGAACCGTCTCTCGGTTTAGAAACTTTTTTTGAATCCATTGTATTTTTCATGTAAAGAATAGAGGAGAAACAATGTATTTTTTGTACATTGAGTAAAATAATTGGGTATGTATTTATAGAGGTTAAATTTATTAAATTAATTTTTTTAATGGCTATATAGCCGTTCAACAGCTCAATATCGTTCGAATTCCAAAACTTTCAACGAGTTGTGGTACCCGCCCATTTCTACCCGCCTATACCCGCTTCACTTGCGGCGGTGTACCCTCAATCCGCCACCCTACCAGCCTTGTAGCCGCTATCCACTCCCACCACCCTTATACACGCGTTCAGCTGCGAGTGTCGGGCCCATCATTAATAAAATTTAAATGAAAACATAGGCGTAACGGTAAAAATAATGTTAATAAAAAAGAAACATGAAACTAAATAATAAAAAATGAAGAAAACAAAATAAAAAATTACCGGTTCGGGTGGTCGAAAACCATAAAAACGAATAACGATCGGGGTTCCGATAATACCAATACCGACAATAATTTTGCTCGCTCATAATATGTTCGACTCGTCACGACACCACAACGGTAACGGCACTTGCTATAGACAACGATACAAAAAAACTCGATTTTGAATACAACTCCGTTTTCAAAAAAAATATATATCAGAACGTTAATAAAAAAGTTAAATACAATGGCGCACTCTATATTTTGAAAAAAGTTAACGAACGAAATTTATTAATGGAAAACGAAATTGATAGAAAATGAAACGGGTTAAAAACGTATATTATACATAGTATAAGGGTTAAAAATGAAAATAAAAAAGAATGTTACTTGTCAAAATATGAATACCCTACCAGCCTTGTAGCCGCTATCCACTCCCACCACCCTTATGCACGCGTTCAAGTGCGGGTGTCGGACCCATCATTAATAAAATTTAAATGAAAATATAGGCGTAACGCTAAAAATAATGTTAATAAAAAGAAAAATGAAGCTAAATAATAAAAAATGAAGAAAACAAAATAAAAAAATTACCGGCTCGGGTGGTCGAAAACCATAAAAACGAATAACGATCGGGGTTTCGATAATACCAATACCGACAATGATTTTGCTCGCTCATAATATGTTCGACTCATCACGACACCACAACGGTAACGACACTTGCTATAGACAACGATACAAAAAAACTCGATTTTGAATACAACTCCGTTTAAAAAAAAATTATATCGGAACGTTGATAAAAAAATTAAATACAATGGCGCACTCCGTATTTTGAAAAAAGTTAACGAATGAAATTTATTAATGGAAAACGAAATCGATAGAAAATGAAACGGGCTAAAAACGTATATTATATACGGTATAAGAGTTGAAAATGAAAATATAAAAAGAATGTTACTTGTCAAAATATGAATGGTTTAAGAATGGGTTTGCTACTGTTCAACATACCCACGCTTTGCGGCGGTGTTAGGTCGCCTAATTTTAGGTTCGGTTCATAACTGTACCATAATATTAATGACACTTGAAATAGGTTACGATACCAAATAAACACTTAATATTGAATACAACTCTGTTTTTCAAATAAAATTTACTGAAATATTGAAAAAAAATTATGTCGCACTCCGTTTATTAAAAATGATTAAGGTGAGTCTTGGGACTTATAAAACGGTCTATTAAACTATTGTCGTGTTTGAATTCGTAGTACACACAGATTCGTTAGATACCCACTTTTATGACTCATTGAGTTAATAAAATCTATCTATATTTTTAAGTGGGTTAACCAATCAAATAATCCACCCCATTTAACAAACAACGTACTCATGTGTACTTGGAAATTGGAATAAGTCCATGGGTTACCCGTTTAAGCCTAAATACTCAGATGGGTATAACGTAAAGCCCATGGATACCCAAATGTTTCAAATAAAAAAAAAACCACACCCAAGGTTCGAACCCGGGTGGGTGGTGGTGGGGTGAGGAAGAAGAGTGTTCATAAGGCTAGACGCGGACCACCAGGCCATACCAGATTTGTGTTAATATCTCCACCTAAAAGATATTAATCCAAGAAAAAAAGTGGGTAAATAAAAAAAAACCAATCGTGGACCGTCACGTAGCAGAACCGTTGTAAAAAACTAATCAAAGTGAGTCACTATTCACCCCTTATTAAAATGTATGTCTGTATAATTAGTAATATCAAAATAATTATGGACATTGACATAACATCTTTTAAAAATCAAGATTAAAACTGCATTAAAATCGTGTTATAATTGTATTACTTATATTTGTTTTATAACTAGATTATCATGAAAATGCAATACAAAAGAATAGACTTTTAAATTAGGGAAAACTTTATAAAATACTAATAAAGTTTCTCATATGTTTTATTTAAGTTATTTAAACTTTTTTTTGTCTCATTTTAGTCACTCAAGTTTCTAATTTGTTCCATTTTAGTCACTCAAACTTTTTTTTTCTCATTTTAGTCACTAAAGGAAGATAAAGTTTATGATTATGATTGGTCTTTGGTTCGGTGCATTCCCTGGCAAAGTGTTAAGGCTTGTTATAGTTGTAGCACCTAAGGCTAGACTTGTCAAACCCAGCCTTGTTTCAGCTCCATCAAAATTATTCCTACTTATTCTCTTGATGAACTTCTTGGCCCTGAAAACTGTCATGGCTCTGTGCTATTTTATGTCCATCTCCCCCACATCATCAGAGTTGATCAGATTGATGTCATCTTGCACCATTTTTGCTGGAATGATAGTACCAGCAAGAAAGGCATTGTAGTTGTTCATAAAGGCACTGAACAGAGCTACATTTTTTTCAACCACCTTGGTGCTATGAGCAGAGAGCCGTGGCTGAGCCTGTTGCTGAATGGGAGCAACAAAACCAGTCTATTGAGGCACTTGTGTTGACACATTTGAAAGTAAGGCACTGTTCTCAGTAACTCCAACAGCACCCATTGAACTCACATGATTGATATGACGCCACTTGTCTTTCATATCATAAGAATATAGGATAGAAATCAGCTCACTCAAAGGTGTCTTGTACATATCCTGTGTCCTCTTAATTGCTATGCAGTTGTAGTTCTAGGTAATTGGCAAGGAGTTTAGTAGCTTTTTATTGATTTCTCTTTTGGTCAACTCTATGTCAGCTATGCTCAATTCTGTTTGAACCTGTTGATTTGAGCCTCTAGAGTCTCACCCCTGATATGGTTGAACATGTTGAACTTTTGCCTCAACGTGTCCTTCCTGCTTTCCCTCATATCATGATTCCCCTCAAATATCTGTTTATTAGCGCATCCCATAGAGATTTAGTAGTAATGTACTCCTTGAAGCCTTGTGAAATCTCAGTAGACAAGGACATGGGTAAGGCTACTTAGGCTTTCTCATCCTTCTCCATTTGTTTAATTTCATCTTCAACATACAAGTCAGGGTCTTTGGAAAAAAACTCATGGTTTCCATTTTCAACCATCGACACAGGAGGACCTTTGTTACCGATCTCCACATTGCTGACTCATTGTACATAACAAATTACTTTTATCTAAATCTCTAGTTGGAGAAGTCATCAACATTCGTTAGTCTATGCGGCTTATTCCCAGTACCAATCTCACTATCCATATGTAGAACCGCACGATGCTTGACTGAATTTGAGTAGACATTCTGAAAACAACATAAGTGTGACAACTGTAAAAATTCCAAAAATTAAAACCTAATAAAAATCCAAGCCTATTTGAGGCCCAATAAGGATCCAAGCCCGTTAGAGGTTCACATTTACACGATTCGAACATCATACTAGCCAATTGATTTTGTATAATGACTCGTTACACGATCCTGAGAATTTAAGAAAAGATAGGTGTACGTACGCGATTCAGAAATTTAAACGTTAAACGCGTCAGACATCGGTTTAATACTTGATATTCGGTAAGACAAAATAAGATGACGAATTATTGATATTAAGTATTATTATTCGTTTAGAAAGTCTGTTCAAATAAGTACACGCGTAGTACGTTTATGTGAACGCTAAACCACGTCAGAGGCTCGTAAGATTAACAACAACGGTACAGTTTTTACCGATACGTATGTTGATACGGAGAAGATTATAAATAATTATTTTAATAATTATTAGTAAAATAATAATAATAATAATACTCGGAGCGTGAAACGTTTGAAAGGACGAAAGCGTAAAAACGCGGTACGGACGTGTACCGGTTCGTACATCAAATGAAACTAAGATTTCACCTTTTAAAAATATTTAAATAATATCTATTACTAACCTTTCATAAATTCCAAATATTCTAAAGTAAAAATTCGGGAAATTTTAGTCGTCACATGGAATCGAGAGGATACGCGATATTCTTAAGTCAATATTTTTGTTCTAGGAATCTCCACCTTTAAACCTAACTATATAAACATCTTAATCTCCTTCTTCCTCATTTACTCAAACCCTAGCACCACACTTAGAGAGAGAGGGGGGGGGGGGGCAGATGAGAAGAAAGATGGGAGGAGGAGCCTGCCAAGCCCATGGCGACGCGAGCCGAGATCGTGGTGGTGGCTACGGAAGTCGGACGACGACAACCACCACAGGAGGCGTATGACGGAGACACAACCATCTGGCGCAAGTCAACGCTGAAACTTTGACACCTGCAAAATTCCAGAATCTAAAACCTAATTGTTAGGCTAAGCCCAACTAGACTCAATAAGGCCCACTATAAATTCAAGCCCAATTAAGGCCCAATAAGGATCCAAACCCGTTAGAGGTCCAAATAT
Organism: Smallanthus sonchifolius; assembly: GCA_023525975.1. Taxonomy (NCBI): domain Eukaryota; kingdom Viridiplantae; phylum Streptophyta; class Magnoliopsida; order Asterales; family Asteraceae; genus Smallanthus; species Smallanthus sonchifolius. The sequence goes on from CM042043.1 coordinate 29,749,292, forward strand.
ACACAATATGAATACCATACTAGCCACTTGGTTTCATCTAATGACTTGTTACGTAATTCTGAGGATTGAAGAAAAGATACAAGAACGTACGTGATTCAGTAATTTTAAACGTTAAACGCGCCAGCCATTAGTTTATAAACAAATATTCGGTAAAACGATTAACTAAGTGATATGTTATCATTTATACATGTTTTACATGCATAAAAATCCTCATATTATGGTACTAATTGAATAATAACCTTGCAATTGATGCTTAAAACGTTTATATTTTCTAATTGCAGGTTATTCGGTGTTTAAAGTATAAATCAAACTAAATCCAGTTTAAAAACACCAAGAATTCAAGCTTCTAAAAGGTTTATTCCCGAGAATTGAACCCCAATAAGTCAAAATTGGTCAGCAATAGTCAACAGGAGTTGACAAACCAGGAGAGAAAAAGGGGGATGCACAGTCGTGCATCCCATTGCACGGTCGTGCAAACCCTGACCTCTTCCCCACGGCCTAGTACAATGTCCTATGTACCCTGTTTGATTACCGAGGCCTTTGCACAACCGTGCAACCCAATGCACGACCGTGCATTGCACATTTTGAGGCCTATAAATAGAAGGGTTGAGTTCTTCATTCAACACACCTATCCATACCTCAAGAACACACCAGAGAGAGCTTATTTCGTAGTTAAAGTAGAGAGTAGAAAGGCTCTTCCTCCTTGTTCCACAATAGGGGAGCCCACGAAACTCAGCGTTATGCTAGTCGTTATGGCCATTCGTGGCTAAAGCTTATTTGTATTACTAGGGTGAAGATGATGTTTGGTGCATGTTAATGTTTAACATTTTAATTTAGTGGTATGTTTATGTCTTTAATTATTCGTTCTTAAAACCACCTTTTGGTGGGATTTTATTATCGTCTAAATCCGTCTTTATATTTGTGAGTGTCTTGATTTTAAAGAGTAAGATCGTAAAACCCTTTTTAATCAAACTTCCTTTGAAACTCGTACATCTTTATACGAGCAGAGATTAATAAGCCAAGACTTGGTCTATACTTCTAAGGTTGTACGTCTTTATACGACCAAAAATTGGTGAACTCATGTTGTGAACGGTACGTCTTTATAGTTGGTCTCATTGTTACACCGCCTCTCGATGAGCAAAATATAATCACCTATTTAACTCTAATATAAAACATTTTAAGTTCGATGTCTTAAACCAACCCGGAGATGACCATTTGAAAGGTTGAGGTTAACTGTTATCCCTAACGTGAGGCACTACTATTTTAATTTAAAGATTATAATTCGTGAATCAAATGTATTGAGGACGAGGCTCTAGCGTTGACCCGGGTTACAAGTTTGTAGTAGTCATACCACTGAATTAGTCAACTTAACAATATCACGTACCAAGCTGATTCGAAGCCCGAAGCAATACTATCCGTAACCTAATAATTTCCGACATATTTATTTTTCTGCTATTTACTATTTTACTAATTATATTTCTGTTACACACATCACGCACATTTTTACTTTTATGCTATTACTTTACCGTCAATTACTTTTCTGCTTCACAAGCACACAAAACCCACTCACTAATTAATCCGGCTAAACGATAACAAAAGTTGAGTACTGGAACTTGACCGAGTCCATTGGTTCGATACTTGGTTCTTACCTAAACTATATTACGCTGCGATAGGTACACTTGTCTATTGTGTGTTAAAGTAATTATCATTTTATAAATTTAAAACCTGATCTCGTGAAACCATCTTAAAAATATATTTATTTATATTTTTATATATTAAACACACACTATCAACTTTTTAGCCGTTGCCGGGAACACGGTGATTTCAAGAAAAAGTCGAGTTAACGGATGAGCCTTTTTAAAGAAAAATTTTCACAAAAAAATATAATCATGGACTTATATAATGAAAACTTTACCTAAGAAGAATTTTTCAAATTTGACAGAGATTTCTCGGGTTCATGGTGCGAGTTATGTAGGGGATCACACTATGTGGAGGAAAGTTATCTTTCCGTATGGCGCTCCATGGATCATGAGATAAATCTCCACCCATCACCATTTGAAGACTTACTTCCTTCACCACGTCCATCAGTAAACACAGATTGTGCTTTTTACGAACCAGATCCTTGGAAACCAGACACGTTATTTCGTAATTTGGAGGAAATGAAAAATCAAATCATTAAACTCTATGCTACGGAAACGCATGAAGATCCCTCTGAAATTCTGGATCACCCACCAGGTGACGAAGCCGATCAAGCATCACAAGAACAGAATGTAGAGGTAGTAACCATGATACCCATGGACAAAACGAGGAATATCGACGAAGAAAACATAGTAAGGGCTGAAATCATAGAAACCTCAGAACCACCAAGATTGGAGAAGCAATTCAAACGTTTTCAATCTTTACTAAATCAAATTCAGCTAAATCTTTCGTACGAGCTATTCCTCTATATGATTCCATCTCATGCAAAGTTTCTCAAAGGTATGCTGACTAACCGCGAAAAAATGGAAGAACACCCACAAATCGCATTGAATGAAGAATGCTTAGCCATTATGAGAGGAAGAGAACCTCCCGACCAATTCGTGATTTCTTGTCTTATAAGCGACTCAATCCAAGGTAATGCCATCGCTGACTTACATATTGGTGTAAACATTTTACCTGGCGCTATATTTTGACAAAATGAATCTCAAGAAACTCCAACCCACAAAATTAGAACTATGCCTAGCCAATAGGACGGTTCGCTATCCAAAGGGAATCGATGAAGATGTGCTTATAAAGATTAATGATTTCGTTTTCTCGGTGGACTTTGTTGTGGTTGATATAAATGGAGGAACACGTTGTCCTCTTATTCTTGGGAGGCCATATCTCAATACAGCTCTCGCCCTCATCGACGTTTAGGGAGGACGACTAGCATTAAGTGTTCAACAAGAACGAATTACATTCGACGTCAAAAAGGCCATGCAACGACCAAGTAGTCACGATGATCTCGCTTTCCTATTTGACGATTTCAACTACCTTGTAGGCTACTACATGCATGATGTCCTGGGAAAAGAGGAAGAATGGCCAGCTGAAGAACACGAGGAATATTTAGTTTGTGAAGGGTTCATGATAAAACACACTAATCATGATGAGGAAACAATAGGCGTTGAAGAGTTAGAGGATCGAGACAAGAGTGAGAAGACAAAACCGTCTATTGAGGAACCACCTACACTAGAGCTAAAAGAGCTTCCCCTGACCTATCGTATGCCTTCTTAGATAAGGAATCCAAGCTTCCGGTCATTATCTCTTCCAGTTTGGAAAGTGATGAAAAAGAAAAATTACTCGAAGTATTAAAAAGGCATAAGAAAGTCATTGCATGGAATCTATTGGATCTTAAAGGAATTAGCCCTTCATTCTGCACACACAAGATACTTATGGAAGATAACTACAAGACCAATGTGTAGCACCAAAGACGACTGAATCCTATGATGCAAGAGGTAGTAAAGAATGAAGTAATCAAACTGTTAGATGCAGGAGTCATCTACCCCATTTCGGATTCAGCATGGGTCAGTCCTGTACAAGTTGTGCCAAAGAAAGGAGGTATAACAGTGAATACTTTAACACCTAAAAATCCAACCAAATTTAAACTTTCAAATACATGCGGAAGTTAGGTCCCAAAACAACATATAACGTATCCACATGTTAAGTTTTCAAACACGAATTAAACTAACATAATTTCAACAAATTAGTTTAACAAAAGTTACCAACAAGTTATCCACAATTTGTAACAATCCCATATAGTTTGTAAAGACGCTATACGAGAAGATTAACAAAACCAATTACAAAAACATGTCAACGATAATCTAATCCACTTGATGTGTGACCCGAGATCACTCCAGAGCTTTCCTACATTCAAAACATCAATTTGAACATGGTTAGTATAGATAAGTAGTCCTAGGGACCTCCTACAAGTCCCTATAACAACGACATGCCAAAATCTCAAAAACTCAAAAGTTCCAACGTCTACCAGACTCAAATGGGCGTATCATACGCTCCAGGCGTATGGTACGCTGGCACCAAGTCCAACATGACCATTTTTCAGTTTTTAGCCTATGCAACCCGTCGTCGACCGACCCGTTTGCATTTTTGAACCGTAAACCATCATAAACTTATATTTTATCCATATATAAGCTTACCCACATATACTAACATAGATTTGTTAGTTATCAACCCCCAAACCCGAGTACTACTACGTATCTCACTCATTAAGAGTTTAACACAAGTTCTATCAATCAAGTGAAGTTATAGGCCTCAAGAAACCAATGTGAGGCTCATAAATTCAATACAAACTATGAGATCACATACCACATTATGGTTTGACTCTTTACCAGCTAAGTCAGTGAAGTTATAGTTTAACTCTTTACCACCTAAGTCAAATATACCAATACACCACATACCACATTATGGTTTGACTCTTTACCACCTAAGTCAAATATACCAATACACCATATTCTCACTTTAGTTTGATATTTACCACATAAGTCAAATTACACCTATTTACCACATTTGCACAATCAAGTTTGACTATTAACCACATAGTCTAATTACACCAATTTCAACATAATAGTTTGACCTTATACATCTAAAGTCAAATTAAACCAATTTCACCATTATACATAATGGTTTGACTTATACCATATTAAGTCAATTTAATCCAATTCCACCACATACCACATTCAAGTTTGACTAATAACCACATAGTCAAGATCAACATACAACATGTAAATAGAATTTAACACATAATCTACTTACATGTAACTACTTACTACTACTAAGTAAGTGTAAAACACTTACCTTTGCCAATGAAGATTCCAATTCGTCTTCAAAGCTAACACCTTTAACGCCTTTATCACCTAAACATTCCACATGTTTTAGTAATCTAACTTACTCCAAAACATAAACTAATTGGAGTTTAACACCCACTATGATCTTCACTATCATCTAGTCTTGGTTTACTAAGCTTAACATAAGCTTTTATCCATCTAAGTCAAGTCCACCCATTTTAACCCATTAAGGTTTTCACCTAATATCCACAATTTCATCCAATTTATAATTCACCAATTCAATTGAGTTTTCAACTTGAAAATGTGTTTATATTACACCATAAACACTTATCCATACTCAATTCAACATCTAAACACCTTCAATTGCAAAACCCCCAATTTGGGTTCCAAGAACCCTAATTTTCAAAACCTTCAATTGGGTGAAATTAACATGAATTGGTTTGACATCTACCTTTAGTAATGCTAGATTAACAACCCTAACCAACATTTGATTCATCACTACCCTCAATTTCATCCATTTAGGGTTCATGGTCAAACACCCATCAAGAACAAGAATCTTAATGGAGGAAATAAGAAAAGGAGATGATACTTACTTGTTTTATGAAGGAATTAAGCAAACCAATCCTTTAATCCAAGCATGAATCATCAGATTTGGAGTTCTTGAGCAAGACTCCATTTCTCCTTCTATTTTCTCTCTAAAACATGACATACACACACACACTAGTGTGTGTATGTGTTGCCATTTTACATCTCCACCAAAATCAAGTTTGTTAAAATTGCAAGTTCAGTCCCTCAACTTTATAATTTAAACCCCTTGCAACAAAACTAGATAGTTCCACATTTTAAAAAGGCACCCTCAACTTTCTTTTTAATTACAAACACCCCTACAATATAGTTAATATATTATAAGGCAAATCCGAAAGTTGGTTAGTTACAATTACAAATGAGAAAAATGAATTAATACCAACCCTAGCAGTCACATGTTGGTGGGTATGTATTGATTATCGCAAGTTGAACGAGGCTACTCGAAAAGACCATTTCCCCTACCATTTATAGATCAAATGTTGGAACGACTATCTGGAAATATGTTCTACTGCTTTCTTGATGGATTCTCAGGATGCTTCCAAATCCCTATCGCCCCTGAAGATCAGGAGAAAACTATGTTTACCTGTCCCTATGGCACTTTTGCTTATAGGCGTATGCCATTTGGATTATGCAATGCACCCCGCTACATTCCAGCGATGCATGATCACTATATTTCATGATATGATAGAAGAATCAATGGAAGTATTCATGGATAACTTCTCAGTTTTTGGAAATTCTTTCGACCAATGTCTTCAGAATTTAGAAAGAATGTTAGCAAGATGTGAGGAATCAAATCTAGCAGTAAATTAGGAAAAATGTCGCTTTATGGTCAAAGAAGGAATAGTTTTAGGACATAAGATTTCAGAAGATGGCAATGAAGTCGACAAGGCAAAGATAGAAACTATATCAATGCTTCCTCCACCGAATTCGGTTAAGGGAATCAGGAGCTTCCTCGGTCATGCAGGATTCTATAGGAGATTCATAAAAGACTTCTCATCAATCACTAGGCCATTAACACAGCTGTTAGAAAAAGATCGACCTTTCTTATTTTCTGACGATTGTTTGATAGCTATTGAAACTCTAAAGAAGAAACTCGTTGATGCACCTATCATGACAATGCCTGACTGGACAAAGCCATTCAAACACATGTGCGATGCAAGTGACTATGCAGTAGGAGCCGTTCTAGGACAACAAAAGGAAAATCATTTTCATCCGATTCACTATGAAAGTAAAACCCTAAATGATGCTCAAGAAAACTACACCACTACTGAGAAAGAACTGCTAGTCGTGGTCTTTGCCTTCGAAAAATTTCGTTCGTATCTAATCTTATCAAAGACCATCGTCTACACTGATCATGCCGCCTTAAGACATTTCTTTAACAAGCAAGATGCAAAACCAAGTTTGAATTGATGGATCCTCCTATTACAAGAATTTGACATAGAGATAAAGGATAAGAAAGGAGCAGGAAATTTCGCAGCAGACCATCTATCTCGCCTTGAAGATACTCAAAAGAATCAAGAAGTTGCCATAAATGATAATTTTCCTCACGAGTACATACTGCACGTACAAGATACCGATGAATACCCATGGTTCGCAAATATCGCAGACTTCCTAGCAAGTGGAGTACTAGTGAAGGGAATAACATTTCAAGAGAAGAAGAAATTTTTCTCTGATATTAAACACTACTTCTGGGAAGATCCATATCTATTTTGCGTATGCACAGATCAAATACTTCGACGATGCGTATACAAGAAGGAGGCACATGAGATACTACGACAATGCCACGAAGGACCAACATGAGGGCGCCATGGAGGCAATTACACCGCAAGAAAAGTCTTGAGGCCGGATTCTTTTGGCCAACTGTTTTCAAAGACGCACATACGCTTATAAGTACATGCGACTCATGTAAGAGGATAGGGAGTGTTTCAAAGCGTGACGAAATGCCTCAGACAAGAATCCAAGTTTGTGAAATATTCGACGTATGGGGGATCAACTTTGTTGGGCCATTTCCCCCATCTCGAGGAAATCAATATATCTTGGTAGCAGTAGACTACATATCAAAATGGGTTGAGGCACAATCCTTGCCAACCAATGATGCAAAAGTAGTCATTCGATTTCTAAAAAGACTATTCACACGATTCGGTACACCAAAAGCGTTAATCAGTGATAGGGGAACACACTTTTGTAATTCTCAATTCAAAAAGATTCTTAAGCGATATGGGTGTACCCATAAGCTTTTCACACCTTACCATCCCTAAGAAAATGGGCAAGTAGAGGTTACAAATAGAGCAATCAAGTGAATTTTGGAAAAACTTGTAAGTACAAATCGAAAAGACTGGTCTGATAAACTAGAAGATGCATTATGGGCTCTGCGCACAGCTTACAAAACACCTATCGGGACTACTCCTTACCGAATGGTTTATGGAAAAGCATGTCATCTCCCAATAGAAATTGATCATAAAGCATATTGGGCGCTTAAGGCAGTAAACTTAGAATTATCCAGTGCAGGGGAACACCGCCTTCTACAAAATCATGAATTAGAAGAACTCCGAAATCAAGCATATATGAACTCAACAATATACAAGGACAAAGCAAAGAAAATTCACGACAAAAAGCTAAAAAGGGGGAATTTCAAGAAGGAGAAAAAGTCATGCTTTACAATTCAAGACTACAACTGTTTCTAAGGAAACTAAGATCAAAATGGATGGGACCATACATAGTTCGAAAAATATTCCCTTATAGAACATTGGAACTAGAACAATCAGATGGGACAACTTTCAAAGTTAACGGTCATCGAGTGAAATGTTACCTCGAAGCACCAATTGACCAAGAAGTGGACGAAGTTCCACTAGAAGAGAAAGACTGATGCAACACGTACGGGTCTGACTAAAGACCCTTAAATAAACGTAGCACTTCCGGGAGGCAACCTGATATGTCATCATTTATACATATTTTACATACATAATAATCCCCATATTATGGTACTAATTGAATAATAACCTTGCAATTGATGCTTAAAACATTTATATTTTGTATTTGCAGGATATTCGGTGTTGGAAATACAAATCAAGATAAATCCTATCAAAAATACCAAGAATTCAAACTTCTAGAAGGTTCATTCCCAAGAATTGACCCCAAGAAGTCAAAATTGGTCAACAATAGTCAACAAGAAGCTAAAAGACAAACCTGGAAGAAAAAGGAGGGATGCACGGTCGTGCATCCCATTGCACGGCCGTGCAATACCTTTCATCTCCCCCACAGCCCAGTACAGTGTCCTCTGTACCCTGTTTGATTCCCTAGGCCTTTGCACGACCGTGTAACCCAATGCACGGCCGTGCATTGCACATTTTGAGGCCTATAAATAGGAGGCTTGAGTTTTTCATTCCACACACCCATCCATACCTCAAGAACACATCAGAAGAGAGCTATTTCGTAGTTAGGGTAGAGAGTAGAGGGGCTCTTCCTCCTTGTTCCACAGTAGGGGAGCCTACGAAACTCATCGTTACGCTAGTCGTTATGGCCATTCGTGGCTAAAGCATCTTTGTATTGCTAGGGTGAAGATGATGTTTGGTGCTTGTTAATGTTTAACGTATTAATTTAGTGGTTTGTTTATGTCTTTAACTAATTCGTTCTTAAAACCATCTTTTGGTGGTTTTTTATTATTGTCTAAATCCGTCTTTATATTTGTGAGTGTCTTGATTTTGAAGAGTAAGGACGAGACTCTAGCGGTGACCTGGGTCACAAGTTTGTAGTAGTCATACCACTAAATTAGTCAACTTCACATTATCACGTACCAAGCTGATTTGAAACCCGAAGCAATACTATTCGTAACCTGATCATTTCCGCTATTTTTCCTTTTCTGCTATTTACTATTTTACTAGTTACATTTCTGTTACACACATCACGCACATTTTTACTTTCATGTTATTTACTTTACCATCATTTACTTTTCTGTTTCACAAGCACACAAAACCCACTCACTATTTAATCCGGCTAAACGATAACAAAAGTTGAGTATTAGAAATCGATCGTGTCCATTGGTTCGATACTTGGTTCTTACCTAAATTATATTACGCTGCGATGGTTACACTTTCCTATTGGGTGTGTTTTAAGTTAAAGTAATTATCATTTTATAAACTTAAAACCTGATCTCATGAAACCATCCTAAAAATATATTTATTATATTTTTATACTTATCACACGACACATCACAACCCGGTGATCATAAATAAATTGAGAAGTTGGTGCATACGGCAGAATGCATGGACCTCAGGTTTGGCCTTTCCAAATTTAAGTTTCTAATTGTTTCAGCCCCTAGGTATGCCTTCTCGATAATATGACCTTTGTAGCTTAACTACTATCTTTTATTTTCCTTGTCTGCTGATGTTGTTTGTTTTGATATAGTAAAAATATAAGTAAATATATTTTAGGATGATTTCACAAGAGCAGGTTTTAAATTTATAAAATGATAATTACGTTAACTTAAAACACACACAATAGGCAAGTGTACCTATCGCAGCGTAATATCGTTAGGTAAGAACCAAGTATCGAACCAATGGCCACGGTCCAGTTCCAATACTCAACTTTTGTTATCGTTTAGCCGGATTAATTAGGGAGTGGGTTTTGTGTGCTTCAGAAGCAGAAAAGTAAATGACGGTAAAGTAAATAACATAAAAGTAAAAATGTGCGTGAAGTGTGTAGCAGAAATGTAACTAGCAGAATAGTAAATAACATAAAAGTAAATAAAGCGAAAATGATCAGATTACGAAATGTATTGCTTCGGGATTCGAATCAGCTTGGTACGTGATAATGTTAAGTTAACTAATTCAGTGGTATGACTACTACTAACTTGTGACCCGGGTCACCGCTAGAGCCTCGTCCTCACTACATTTGATTTGCAAATTATATTTTTTAAAAAGTGGTAGTGCCTCCCGTTAGGGACAACATTTACCCTCAACCCATCGAATGGTCATCTCCGGGTTGGTTTAAGACATCGGACTCAAAATGCTTTATATTAAAGTTAAATAGGTGATTATATTTTGCTCACCGGGAGGCGGTGTAACAATGGGACCAAGTATAAAGACGTACCGTTCCCAACATGAGTTCACCAATTCTTAGTCGCATAATAATCTCGTATAAAGACGTACGATCTTAGAAGCATAGACCAAGCCTTGGCTTATCAATCTCTGCTTGTATAAAGACGTACGAGTTTTAAAAGAAGTTTGATTAAAAAGGGTTTTACGATCTTACTCTTTAAAATCAAGACACTTACAAATATAAAGACGGATTTAGACAATAATAAAAGCCCATCAAAAGATGGTTTTTTAGAACGAATTAGTTAAAGACATAAACATACCACTTCATTAATAGGTCAAACATTAACATGCACTAAACATCATCTTCACCCTAGCAATACAAAGAAGTTTTAGCCACGAATGGCCATAACGACTAGCGGAATGATGAGTTTCGTAGGCTCCCCTATTGTGAAACAAGGAGGAAGAGCCACTCTACTCTCTACTCTAACTACGAGAATGCTATCTTCTTGAGTTTTTTTAGGTCTGGATTGGTGTGTGGAATGAAGAACTCAAGCCTCCTATTTATAGGCCTCAAAATGTGCAATGCACGACCGTGCAATGGGTTGCATGGTCGTGCAAAGGTCCAATGAATCAAACATGGTACAGAGGACACGGTACTGGTCCGTGGGGAGCAGGAGGGGCCAATGCACGGCCGTGCAATGGGATGCACGACTGTGCATCCCCCTGTTTTTCCCCAGTTTTGTCTTTTAGCTGCTTGTTGACTATTGTTGACCAATTTTGACTTCTTGTGGGTCAATGCTCCATGAATGAATCTTCTAGAAGCTTGAATTCTTGGTGTTTTTTTATAGGATTTTGCTTGATTTATATTTTCAACACCAAATAACTTGCAATTACAAAATATAAGTGTTTTAAGCATAAATTGCAAGGTTATTATTCAATTAGTACCATAATGTGGGATTATTATGTATGTAAAATATGTATAAATAATGGTATATCATCTGCTTTTATGTTTTTCTTTATATGTCAGGAAGAATAATATCACCAGATCATCTCTCTACTTTGAGGAGTTACACTTCACATCTACGAGCTTGGAGCCAGGAACCACATCAGATTTCTGAGAAATTCAATGAAGTCTTTGAAGCAACATGTGACAAGCAGTTGATAGGCACTGTCTGACAACAACAATAAGTTTTGGCCTTAGGTTATACACCAAATTGACCGGGGGAGTACCGGTTTCTTTTCTCTTAAAACTTCATACATTTAAATTCCTACATAGCATTCCATTACATGCATTTGTACATTGAGGGCAATGCACAGTTTTAAGTGTGGGGTGGGGAATTATAGATTCAGGACTACTTGTAACATCATAGCAGTAAAATTTAACTTATGATTTTCTACTCATTTGACTAAAACATTACAAAAAACCTACCTTTTGTAAAACCCAAAAAAATTTCAAAATTTTTTTAAACCTTAAAATCCAAACCACTCTGAGTCCGCACCTAATTAAATAAAACGAAGACATGGCAAGTAGAAATAAATGGATATTATGCATAACAAATCACTAAATCCTATCTCATCCGTTTCCATGTGAGAATAATCTGAGCCTTTTCACGAGCATTATTATCATTATTTTCGCATGTTCTTTCGTTTGGTATATTGAGTTTTATTCGATCGAATTCTATGCATAATTAGAACTTGTATGACTTATATATATCAAGATCATTAACTAGTGGAAGTATGAAAATGATTAAGGCACCTAGGACTTTATCACCTTTATTATCCAAAAATCCCAAAAATCTTATCTGCCTAGATAGCCCTCCGAGCCTTAGCTTTTCTTTTCCATTACCCATATTCATCAACCAACCAGCTTTTCACAACCACCGGTTATTAGCTAATTGTCTTTAAAATGGGAAAATTATCTTATATCTTCATTTCAAGTTTATTATCATTAAGACAATTTTGGAAAGAATCTGTTCTACTCAAAAGATTTGGAATATACAGAAGGTGGATGTATTAGGAAAATAGACGAACAATCTGCAGGGAATTTATGGAAACATTATTTCAAGGAAGTTGAGGGAAAAGAATTATTGAAGAATTTGTCTTGATACAAAAAGAAAAGAAAAAAATAGAAAAAGTGAAAAAGAAAGAAGTGGGTCTTTTACCGGCAAGACCTTAAAGAAGTGGACATGCATTCCTTTGATTTCAATTTTCTTTTCTGCCTTCATTTCGCAAAGCCTGAATTACCAACCGAACTCCGAGAAAAGATTTTCCAAGCAACTAGTGATGTAAAAAAGCGGTGGCGCAAGCAAGAACAATTGCCACCATTCTGCGGCTTGTCAAAAAGTGCCGCCAAAAGAAGAGCCAAAAGATACGACAAATGTAGAAAGTCTAGCAACTGGAGCCACCATGGAAAGTGTAGCAAGAATCAAACTTACTCCCAAAGTGAGTATACACACCTGATCGAAGTAGGAGCTGTTAGGCTACAAGCCGAAAGAACCATACAAAAAGACAGCAATGTGTATTACGCAATAAGGGACGAGTTAGCATTGATGAGAGATCTTGGTCTTGGCAATCTGACCATAAACGAGCCCTCAGACTAGTTATACCATCATGATCTGAGTACTGTAGAGGGACCTGCTAGTATTTTTCATTTTAAGCCATGAGGTCGTAGCTGTGTGTTTCGCGATAGCTGCAGGCCTTCAAAACCCCTAAAAATCCAAAAAGATTTTCATTTTCCCCCTTTATTTTTGTTTTAGCCACATTACAACCCTTTGAAAGTCCTCTTGATTCATGCATACTACTTAGTTAATTGGTGGATACTTGATTTGCATACAAGCTTATGACTATTGCATAATTCGATTCGAACTTTAGTGTTGCTCTTAACTTACATTATCCATACATATATATAACCCTAGAGTTGAGTGAACTTATTATGCGACCAAGAATTGGTGAACTCATATTGGGAACGGTACGTCTTTATACTAGGTCCCGTTGTTACACCGCCTCCCGGTGAGCAAAAACTATAATCACATATTTAACAATAATATTAAGCATTTAAGTTTGATTTCTTAAATCAACCTGAAATTTGCATTCAATTGGTTGAGGGTAACTGTTGTCCCTAGCCGGAGGCACTACTATTTTAATTTAAAATTTTTAATTCGTGAATCAAATGTCACGAGGACTAGGCTCTAGCGGTGACCCGGGTCACGATTTTGTAGTAGTCATACCACTGAATTATTCAACTTAACATTATCACGTACCAAGCGGATTCGAAGCCCAAATCAATACTCTTCATGACGTGATAATTTCAGAGTTATTTGCTTTTCTGTTATTTACTATTCTGTTTGTTACATTTCCTGTTGCACACATCACACACGTTTTTACTTGTATGCTATTTACTTTACCGTCATTTACTTTTATGTCATTTACGTATCTGCTTCACAAGCATACAAAACTCACTCACTAATTAATCCGGCTAAATGATAACAAAAGTTGAGCATTGGAACTCGACTGTAACACCTCGAAAATTCCTAAGAAAATAAAGGACTAAACTTGCTAATTTTCATAGTTGAGGGGTGGATATGTAAATAAATAAAGTTCAGGGACTAAAAGTGAAAAGTGGTGAAAGTAGACAGATGTCGGACCGACATCTGTAGAGATATCGGTCTGTTATGTAGAACGAAAGGGATAAACCAGGTGATGACACGTGGCCCATGACTCATCGGACGCGTGGCTCAATAGCGGACCGACATCCAGACCATAACGGTCCGTTATGTAGGCCCGAAGTCAATGAGGCGGCTAAGAGCCATAGCGGACCGACATCCCCTCAGATAACGGTCCGCTATGGGTGCCCATTTACCCTTATAAATACTTGATCGATCTCAACACTTTACACACACAAACACACTCTCCTACATTCTGATCTCGAGCCCCGGTTCGCGTACGAGAGTCCGGTTTCTGAGCATTCGACTCCAAATCTGCCTTAGATAGTGCTGAGGTAAGGTTCCAAACTCTCATCAATCTTTGATTGTGAACCATAAAGTTAGGATTATGTAATTAAGTAATGTTATGATTATCTAGGAATTCTGCCTGAGGTGTTTACCACATTACTGGTTTATAAGCCGAAATACTATCAAGGTGAGTTCTTAAACTCTGATGCATGAACCCAATCATGACCTTGTCTGGCATGATTGATTTATGAAACATTTTGAGTATCTTGAAATGATTGTACCGATTGTTTCAATATAACGTATTCTAAGCGCTTATTGTATTTTACTTGCCCGTGGAACAGCATGTTGGACAGGACCCGTGGAACGGTCTTTGGTTGTATATATACTGATGATTGTTCATAGTTATCTATGAATTTAGGGGTGGAACCCAATGGATGTGTTAAAGATACTTTGGCGGGTCATTTTAATAAACTATTTTAGTTTATAAATTCACCAGCTTTGTGATGACCCGTATTTTATCAAATGTTTTTGACCGCATCACAGGTAGTCATTAGACAAGGCATTCCAGGACTAGATGATGAACGATCCAGATGATGGGCATGCCAGGAACTATAAGTCTCGAATGATATGTTTCTTGTTAGGAACAGATGATGTAACTTCTATGAAAGCATGATGTAAACACTAACTCAATGTTTAAATAAAAATTGATGGTTTTAATCTTCCGCTGTGTGTTTTTGATATCTACGTCACAATAACTAGAAGGCGACCTTCTGACCAGTATATAGTTATCTGACAAACATAATGTTCTGTCTAGAAAAGGGCAGTGTATAAATCTCTCCTAGACCTGTCGCCCTTACCTGGGAACATATCTGTTGGAGGTACTACTCTGGTTAGATAATTGTCCTGTGTTACAGGTGTGACAAGTTGGTATCAGAGCCTCAGTTTAAGGGATTTAGATACTACAGGAATAGTGTCTAGATTAAACTAGGACTCTGGGATTAATCTAGAATGCCTCAGGATAAGTTTGGTGTATACATTCGGTATAACCTATGACAGGAAATACCTAGAAATCAGATAATTAAAGGCATTTTGGCCAAGTGTTGTTAATTTCTGAATTTTTTGATTATGACCGGTTATACGAATTCTGATGTTATACATCTGTGTGTAGGTACAAATGGCAGGACATGGTAGAGGAAGAGGTAGGAGCAGGATGCCTAATACTAGGTCCCATACTCGCGACACGACAAGACAAACACAAACACTGATCCAAATGAGAACATAAATACAAATGCTGAACCACAACAACCTTTGGAAGAAGTAATTATGACTGAAGCTCAATTCCAGGGAGCGGTGGCATCTGAGGTCACCCGTATGCTTCAAACAACTCTACCTAGAATGCTTGACGATGCTCTTAAGAGAAGAGAAAATAATAATAGTCTTGGAAATCAGAATTAAAGAACAAGTGGTGCAATTCCTAGAACTGAAGATGCTCTTCATACTACCCTGGTAGGAAACAATGTTGGCACCACCTGAACTCACGAAACAGTAGGAATAACAAACCATAGCATAGGAATTCATGGGCATGGATGCAACTATAAGAATTTCAGCGACTGTCATCCCAAACCCTATAATGGAAAGAAGGATGCCATTGCCGCTTTGCAGTGGATCACATCTATGGAAGCTGTAATCACGATGAGTGAGTGTAGACCGGACCAAGCGGTAAAACTTGCTGCACATTCGTTTGAAGAGGAGGCTCTTGACTGGTGGAACTCAGTCAAGTAGACAAAAGGAGAAGCTGTGACTGATAGGATGACTTAGGAGGATCTCAAGTCCTTGGTTATGAAGAGATATTGTCCATAGAATGTTGTGGATAAAATTTAAACAGAATTTCTGCGGTTCAAAGCTGGAACCATGATTCATCAGGAGTACACGACAAAGTTTAATGAAATGGCCAAGCTGGTGCCACGTTTGGTTACTCCTGAATCACGAAGAGTCAAATGTTATATTCAAGGTTTACCTCCTAAGGTTCGTACCTTAGTAAAATCCATCGCACCCTAGACGATTGATCTGGCTGTTCAGAAAAGTGCGGTGATGTTTGATGAAGTGGCAGCTCAAGAGCCACCGAAAGTTGATCACAAAAGGAAACCTGATGAGGTTGTTTACAAATTCAAACCAGGGAACAGTGAGTTCTCAAGAAGCGGAGGATTAAATTCCAACCCTGATAGAGTTAATCAAGGAATAAAGTGCCAAACTTGTCAGAAGTTTGGCCATTTTGCAACTCAATGCCCAAATGTTAAATGCTCTAACTGCGGAGAGATAGGGCATTATAAGACTTCTTGTCCTAAACCACTTAAACCCAGAATGAGTGGTCAAAATATTTCCGAGATATTTGCTTTTATGTTATTTACTATTGTGTTCGTTACATTCCTGTTACACACATCACGCATGTTGTGAATAATATTGAGACTAATGCTATTCAATCGAAACTACAGTATCAAAACTAGTAGTTTCGGTTGAATATTTGTTCAACCGAAACTACCTAGTTTCGATACCTGTTTTTCAGGCCTGTTTGACAGGTGGTTTGGAAAACAAGGCATATGTGTTTGGCCTCCTATAAATAACAGATTATCTCATAGGAGGAGTGTGTCTGTAGAGGGAATCACCACCCCAGGGGGAGCTCACCCTGGGTGAGAATAATTGTGAGTGTGTAAGGAGCTTCATTTTCATATCAATGAAAGAATCATACGTTTTATGCTTTCGATTATCTGTTCTTTTTCACTTTTATATATTTATGTTCGTGTATGTGATTCCCGCACCCGTCTATACCCTTTTATGATTCAAGAGTGACACCGGATCCAGAGATTCCGCCTCTCGATCCGGACTGTTTGGAGGATTTCTCCACAGATCTGTGTCTACATGCCTGTTTCTGCTATTTACTTTACCATCATTACTTTTCTGTTATTTATTTTTCTGTTTCACAAGCACACAAAACTCACTAATTAAACCGACTAAACGATAACAAAGTTGAGTATTGGAACTCGACCGTGTCCATTGGTTCGGTATTTGGTTCTTACCTAAACTATATTGTGTTGCGATAGATACACTTGCCTATTGTTGTGTGTTTTAAGTTAAAGTAATTATCATTTTATAGATTTAAAACCTGATCTCGTGAAACCATAATCTCTAAATATTATTATATATATTTACTACTTAATCACATGCACATCAATTTCCACAACCGAGTAATATTACTCGCCCAACTTACTTGATTACCATACTTGGAAGATTGAGGGCGGTGTTCCCTTTTTACCCGAAGTCCCTCTCTCTTGGTATAGTGCCCACATCACCCTTATTTGACATGATAAATGAACTTGCTAGTGAGAACATTTTGTTACTACCTATGAGTAGAGGTGCACAAACCGGGTTTTTGAACCGAACCGGTTCCAAACCGGCCCGAACCGGTTTGGTCAACGCAATTGTTAAACCGGTTTTTGACTAAAACCGGTTCGGGTTAAACCGGTTTATCATATATAAAATCTCGAACCTGTTGAACCGGTTCAGTTCGGTTCTGGACCGGTTTGGGTTGGTAAACCGGTTTAAACCGGTTTTATTAAAAAAAAATTAAAAAATAAATATTTAACAAATAAAAACATAAAGTTCAACGTTTATTCATATTGTAGGAGTTCGGAAATCACAAAACATTACAAAATTAAACATTACAATTCGACAAAAAGAATAATATTTTTTTTTTTGAGTTTTTTTGTTTAATTTTCGCCGTCATTCTCGGAGTTACTAGTGGATCCTCATAGTCTATCATCTTGGGCGAGTTCTTCATTTGTAAGTGGGCTCGCCAATCCTTGGTTGACCTCAGATTCGTGTATGAATTCTTCAATTTCGTCTTCAAGCGAACTCCTATCTTGTCTCCTATCTACCGCATCCAAATGGTCTTTCAAGAAAATGCACATTTCTATTGCCGTGGGAGTGAGTCTAGTTCTTCGAATAGATAAAACCCTGCCACTAAGAGAAAAAACGGATTCCGAAGCTACCGTGGAAGCTTGGACGGTTAGTAAATCACGGGCCATGGCGGAAAGGACCGGAAAAGTAGATTCGTTTCATTTCCACCACGCCAAAATATCAAAGTCCTCAAAAACATCCGGGCTCATAAATGATAAAAAGTTTGTTCCCTTATACCTTCCGAGTTCGCTACTCGGGGTGGACCCTCTAGCCCTTTTAGTAAATTCATTTCTCATTTCGTTATACAAATTTAAGTTCACATTCCTCGAGCTACTACTTGATGCGCCCGCGCCCATCGTATCATGTGGGGTTTGTGTTGTACCATATTTATGTAAATAAATATCAAACAAATCTTGCAAACATTTGTTAAAATAAGTTTTTGTTACGGTTGAAAAATGAATATCTTCAACATTCAAATCCAAATCGTAAGTTATTTTATCAATCAAGGTTTCAACACCGTAAACATTAATTGTAGGGTTTAATGCGGCAGCACAAGTTATAACCGGAGGCATTTCTTTAAAATATTTAACAAATTTTTCTTTCATCGGTTTTATCATTCTCGTAAAAAGAGTATTTTTATTTTCAAGTTCGGCTAATTTGTTACACATTAGAAATATTTGTTTAAGAGCCAAGGGACTTGTGGGGTAATAAACCCCTGATAAAAAAGTAGTGGCGGTTTTGAAAACTTCGAGCAATTCGGTTATATTTTCAAAAAACCGGTCTTAAACCGTTCGTCGCGAAAATGTCTTAAACCGGTTGTAAACCGTCGGTTCCTACCGGTTCTTGGACGGTTCGGTTTCCGGTTCCGAACCGGTTTGGATTTCCAAACCGGTTTTTTTGTGCACCTCGACCTATGAGTCACGCATTATGAGGCTTTCAATGGACGCAAACAATGGTGTTCCTAAAAATTTTAGTGTTCAAACTTTGAATGTCGAATCATTCCGTTGAAGATATTTTAGCATGGTTTGATGGGTGGGGTGAAGTAGAGGTGCAAAAAATGGTTTTTTAACTAGAACCGGTCTATTTGGTCAAAAAAGTCAAAACCGGTTTTTTTTCTTGGGGGGGGGGGGGAGGGGGTTGACCAGCTTAATATCGGTTTGAAACCAGTTTTTGACCGGTTCGGGTTAAACCAGTTTCAAACTGGTTTCAGTATATAGGTTTCAAACCGACGGTTTAAACCAGTTTTAAATCGGTTTCACTCAAACCAGTTAAACTATCAGTTTGGACCGGTTTTTTTGTGCGCCTATGGTGAAGGGAAAAGGGGGGGAGCGGGGTATCAATTCCTAAGAGGGATTTTAGATCTATAAGACGAGGGCCTTGCAGCTTTATACTGACACTTAAGCTTAGGGTTTAACTTGGATGGGCTTAATTAGTTTTACAATAATCCTAATCTGAGTAGGTTTAATGGGTTATTAATTTTTTAACTACTGCAAAAATTTTAAATTTGTAGTTTAGAGATCACTAAATCTATTCATGTTGGTCACTAGTCACAAATTTTCATGGGCCTGACCAACAAAACCCTACAATGTCACTCGAGATTCAATGAATAGATGGTATATAAAACAATTTCATTTCATTGATGCCACTCGACCCGTAGCCTTCAGGCTTATTTTTCCATATAGATGACAAAACCAAGATGAACCAGCCCAAATACTTTTCCTGTCTTGACATGCCTGCCTTCCATCCCTGTGTAACCAACCAGCTTTCTCTAATTACATGAAATATGAGCTGACACTAAATTCTTTCTTCTATTAAACTTGAAATTAATTCAAGAGAGTTATGATAGGCTTTTATGTTTATAAACAAAGATTCCCACTATAATCCAACTCATATCAAAGCTATTAGTAGGGTCCAAAGAGGATGACATGACAAACCTTACCTTTATCATGGAGAATAAAGAGGCTACTTCACCTAAGACTCTGCTCCAAAATCCTTTTTTAATAAATTTTAAACAATAGTACATTAATTTTTGTTATCATTTTTTCACATTCAATTCACACAGGTCAGCATGTGATTGTGCTAGTTGCATTAACCTAACAAACAATAACCAATCCTCAAGAGTCATGTCTTAACTAAGATCCGATTAGGTCTGTTTATACAATTTTAACACCAATACGGTTTACAAATGAAGATCAAAATCATCCCTTAAAACTGACAACACCATTTACCCTAAAGCAAAAAATCCAATGTCACAAATATCAAATACAGCATAAAGGGAAGGCATGGGTGTCCAGTGATTATATTGTTAATAGGTAAACAAACACATTTCACAATCTTGCCATTGCTAAACCGGTACTAGAACTAATACAAGTATTAAACAGACCTTAATCACAAACCAACACCAGTAGGAGACTTGCAGATATACCAGCAGCTCAGAAACCATGAATCTTGATATGATCCTTCTTCACTATGCCCGCCTGTGCATTAACAACCAAAAAAACACATTTACAACTAAAATTATGAGATCATGCAACAATTTCACAGAATCTACATATTAAAGATCCCAAAGTCACTTGTTTTTTAGAGTATCCGGTATACCCTTACGGGTGGAAACCGTGAGAGGCTTCAAAACACCGCCCCCCTATGGTCTGAGGGGGGGCGTGAGTAGAGGTGCACAAAAAAACCGGTTTGGAAATCCAAACCGAAACCCGAACCGCCCTAGAACCGGTTTTTGGTGAACCGGTTTCAAACCGGTAGGAACCGCCGGTTTATAACCGGTTTAAGTCTTTTGTACGATAAGCGGTTTACAACCGGTTTTTTGTGAACCGGTTTGACGAACCGGTTTGGTAAACCGGTTTGAACCGGTTTAACGGTAATATTTCGAAACTAGCCGTTGGAAAACGGCTACATAGCCGTTAGAACCAATTTTTGACCGTTTTTTGACCCATTTTAACCCCCAAACACATTATAAATAGGTAGGTGGTGTTTTGGTTAAATCACACTTCTCAAACCCGCTCTCTACACTCTCGTTTGTAAAAAAAACGCTCTAAAACGCTCAAAAAACGCTATGGCAGGTTCTTCAAGTTTTGGTGTTTCCTCTTCCGAAGTTAGCGTTGTGAAAATCATACCAACAACGAGGAACCCCGCAATTTGGTCAAACTACGATCTATGTGAGATGTCTAACGGGTTGGAACGTGCTCGTTGCAAAAATTGTGGTGGGTTTTTTAAAAAGGAATCAAACTCAACTCTAAAAACTCATATGGAAAAATCTTGCTCGAGTTTGAAGAAAATTCCGGGTGAGAGTCAAGCATCTATGACAAGCGAGGGTGGAATTTGGAACTTCGATCCAAATATTGTTCGAGATAGAATGGCGAAATTAGTTATTCAAAGAGGTTTGCCGTTCAACCACTTCGACAACCCGCTCATGACGAGGATGATTCAAGAAGCCCTTCAACCACGTTATCATCAAGTAAGTCGTAGTACTCTTAGACGTGATTATCTAAAAATGTGGAAAAAAGCAAAAAAAGAATTAATTTTAGGTTTTGAAAAATTGGAAACCGGTGTGAACTTAACCACCGACGTTTGGTCGGCTCCACATGGTATTCCCGACTCATATATTTGCGTTACCGCTCATTGGGTTGATCCCAATACGTGGCAAATGATGAAACGTACAATCGCGTTTGAGATGTTTGAATATCCGCACACGGGTCAAAATTTATTTCACATTTTAGATGGTGTGATAACCGATTTTAAATTACAAAATAAATTATTTTCAATATCTTTTGATAATGCCTCAAATAATACAAATGCGGTTCAAAAATTAATATTAAAATATAATCCGATTTGCAACGGCGCTTTTTTCCATAGTCGATGTATTGCACACATCATCAACTTAGCCGTGCAAGACGGGCTTGCGGTTGAACCCGTTATTGAATTAAGTAATGCATTTCGAGTCATGCTTAAAGACGTTTTTAGTAGTAGTAAAAAAAGATACCATGAATATATTAGATTATGTAACGATACGAGTTTGATTTGCTTAGGTCCCAATTGGGACCTCCCAACAAGATGGAATTCAACTTATAAAATGTTTCATAGTGCTATACGTCAAAAAGATACTTTAAAATTTTTTCATGATATGCTTTCCTCAAAACCGCGTCGTAAAATTCAAAATTTTCCGTCTACGAGTTGGGACATTCTTGAAAATATAACCGAATTGCTCGAAGTTTTCAAAACCGCCACTACTTTTTTATCCGGGGTTTATTACCCCACAAGTCCCTTGGCTCTTAAACAAATATTTCTAATGTGTAACAAATTAGCCGAACTTGAAAATAAAAATACTCTTTTTACGAGAATGATAAAACCGATAAAAGAAAAATTTGTTAAATATTTTAAAGAAATGCCTCCGGTTATAACTTGTGCCGTCGCATTAAACCCTACAATTAATGTTTACGGTGTTGAAACCTTGATTGATAAAATAACTTACGATTTGGATTTGAATGCTGAAGATATTCATTTTTCAACCGTAACAAAAACTTATTTTAACAAATGTTTGCAAGATTTGTTTGATATTTATTTACATAAATATGGTACAACACAAACCCCACATGATACGATGGGCGCGGGCGCATCAAGTAGTAGCTCGAGGAATGTGAACTTAAATTTGTATAACGAAATGAGAAATGAATTTACTAAACGGGCTAGAGGATTCACCCCGAGTAGCGAACTCGGAAGGTATACGGGAACAAACTTTTTATCATTTATGAGTCCGGATGTTTTTGAGGACTTTGATATTTTGGCGTGGCGGAAAGGAAACGAATCTACTTTTTCGGTCCTTTCCGCCATGGCCCGTGATTTACTAACCGTCCAAGCTTCCACGGTAGCTTCGGAATCCGTTTTTTCTCTTAGTGGCAGGGTTTTATCTATTCGAAGAACTAGACTCACTCCCGCGGCAATGGAAATGTGCATTTGCTTGAAAGACCATTTGGATGCGGTAGATAGGAGACAAGATAGGAGTTCGCTTGAAGACGAAATAGAAGTTGAAGAATTCATACACGAATCTGAGGTCAACCAAGGATTGGCGAGCCCACTTACAAATGAAGAACTCGCCGAAGATGATAGACTACGAGGATCCACTAGTAACTCCGAGAATGACGGCGAAAATTAAACAAAAAAACTCAAAAAAAAAAATATTATTCTTTTTGTCGAATTGTAATGTTTAATTTTGTAATGTTTTGTGATTTCCGAACTCCTACAATATGAATAAACGTTGAACTTTATGTTTTTATTTGTTAAATATTTATTTTTAAATTTTTTTTTTTTAATAAAACCGGTTTAAACCGGTTCACCAACCCGAACCGGTCCAGAACCGAACTGAACCGGTTCAACAGGTTCGAGATTTTATACTTAATAAACCGGTTTAACCCGAACCGGTTTTAGTCAAAACCGGTTTAACAATTGCGTTGACCAAACCGGTTCGGGCCGGTTTGGAACCGGTTCGGTTCAAAAACCCGGTTTGTGCACCTCTAGGCGTGAGGGGGTTGGTGTGAGATGGCACCGTGTGATTGGCTGAGATCTCATGTGAGGGGGCTCACTTGGGAAAAATGTGAGGGTATACCCCTTACCCTTACAAATGGGTAAAAACTTACCCAAGATTTTGAAACTTTTATCATACAAATTAGAATATACCTAGAAAGAATACAGCTTCTTCAATAACTTTAGACGCGCTAATTATTTTTAAAAAATTTAAAGATCTCGGACAAAAAGGGTTACGGGTCAAACCAACCCCACTTGTTTCGACCAGTGTTGTCAAAAGCGCACAAGACGCGCACCTAGGTGCATAAGCGCAGCTTAGCTTAGCTTGTTTCAGGCTAAATTCCGGCCATGTCATCTGAAATAGGTCTAAACAGCCAACAGTAGCCCTAAACAAGCCTGGAATCAACCTAAAACATCCCAAACAAGCCTAAAACATGTCTAAAACCCCTAAAAATTAGTACTTTTATACTATGCGCCTCGCTTAAAAAGGGCTCGCCTTTTAGTGCCTGCAACTAGGCTCCAGGCGAGGCCTATACGCCTTGACAACTATGGTTTCAACAAGTAAAAGGCAAGGAGTTTTGAAATGAAACAGGTTTGACCCGTTACCCAAGCCGCCCGTTTTGCCAAATATATAATGCATGTCCCCTAATATCTAAACAAGGCATAATCTATGAACTAGACGATTAATTCGTGTATATGGCTCGAGTTTGTACGCTAAAACAAAGTATTATTAGAAAGATAACCTGAGTAAGAAAGCTAGAGACGTTCTTTCTCTGATCACCTTGAAGTTGAATGACCTTGAAAACAACATTAAAAATAATGTGAACGACAAATTTAATAAGTAGTGATCATGCAAATCCCACAAGATTTAGAATAAAAACCTGGCCTAGTTCAGAGTCCTGAACAACAGTGCCATTGCAGCAGAATTCCTTCTTGAGGTCCTTCAAGATCTTACTGTAACTAAAGTCTTTTTTTAAACCCTGCACCGTTGTCAAGCTTTTCCTTCCATTACGTTGCTGAATGCGAATATGAACGTATTCTTTTGATCCGGCACCAGAATCCTCAGCATTAGCTTCAGCAAACGGGTCTATAGAACCAAAGACAAATATAATTAAAATAATAATTTAAAAATAATTCAAGCCGCAGTCTCAGCAGAAGGTGCTTACCGAAAGCAGAGGGAATCTGGAGGTCGAGTTCAGACATGAAAATTAGCTGGTAAAGTAAAATGGTGACCGAAGCTTTTATTGACAAATATGTTGCTCAGATCTGACGAAAAAACAAACATAGTTTAAGACGGTAAGAATAGAGCTAGACTAGAAGTACATAACCATAAAGCAACATCAACATACATGTATACAAACCAATGCTATTTGTCAAGTGAAGTTCATAGAAAATCTATACATAATAAATAAGTAACTGGCTGCGCCAATTTTGTGAGCCCAAGATTCTTTTTCCAGTTTATTTTTCTTTATTACTTTTAATACTTCTTTATTCAACCCGTGTAACCTAGTAATAATAATCACGAAAGATCTACAAATGACACCCTAAATAAAGAAATTTAAGATAATAATCAAAATCTTGAATTGGCAAGGGAAGATACAATGAAAGCATGATCCACAAAACCTGTTTACTTAACAATTACTCTGTGCTACTATACGCTGTTTCACATGGTCAAACAAACTATACAAACTACTAGTATAAATTTACTTCAAATCTCCCTAAATTCGCCCTGAATCAATAAAATAATAATACTGTTTCACAGAAGAAAATAACCAACAAATACAAGAATCGATAGAGAGATCAGATGAAAGATTTGAGCAGTCGAGATCAATCATGAAATTAGGGTTAAAGGAAAAACAAAACCTAATTTATCAGAGGATTGTAGTTAATAAGATAAAAGATCATATGCCAGACGGAAGATAATCAATAAAAAGATCTTGAATAATACCTGGCCGACGATTAGGGTTTTGAATGAAGAGCGCACGAAAAAACCCTAAAAGAACGGACAAGTCCAAGCACACGATGTCGGTTCGATCACAAGTGAAGAATGCCAAAAAAAAGGATGAATTCATCATTATCTTTATAGAATAAGTAGTAGGGAATCGTACGATGTGCGACCCGACAAAATAATTTTAAACCTGCTAGACCGGCTCATATTCCATTGCCAACTGCTCAAACTAAAAAGAGTTAAGTGTAATTTGCACCCCTTTGACATATGTTCACTGACACTTTGCAACGCTCTTTTAAAAGAAGTGCAATTTGCACCCCTGTGGTATAGTTTCTCTTTCTTAACGAGCCCCTCCGTCAACTTTCCATCCGTTAAACCGTTAATGTGGTGTTAAAAGTCCTTTTTGCCCTTATTGCCTTTAAACCTGCAACAATTCAGGCGTGTACACGAATCCTTCCCCTCCATTAGTTGCCAATTCAAGATCTCGTTCCAAATTGTTAACCGCCAATAGAATCTCCCATTCCAAACTTCCAACACAGATATCTCTTCGATCCTATCAATCACCGAGCTCAATCCATCTCTTTCATCAACCCTATCAGTATAAAAAGATGGACAATCCCATAGATGTTCAAAATGTTCCGAATTCAAATAAGTGCTTGTAGTTCTATCATCACTTTGTTCAGAAACTTGACCTAATTCTTCTGTATCGGAGTCTGATTCGATTCTCGCAACTCTCAGACCACCACCACCACCTTCGTACCCTAACCCTAGCTCCTCGAAATCATTGGAAACGAAAACGCCATCGTTATCGTTATTCGCACCGCCTTCAGAAACTCTAATTCCAGCAGAAACATGTTCACTTTCTCCACGAGAGTCGAACAGATCGGTATTGAAATCCATCTGGTCGTATTATTCACACTTGAACCCTAACCTTCTCGGATGAACAGTCGTTAAGAGATGAACAGTCGTTTCTCTCCGTACGGAGAAGATTTGGATTCGTTACGTTCAAGGATGAACAGTCGTTAAGAGACGCAATCGAAGGAATGAACGGCCAGTCTCTCGACAGACGTAACATCACCGTCAACGAGGCGCAGTCACACAGCGGTGGAGGCGGTGGACAGCATGAAGTCAGAGGCGGTGGTGGTGGTTATGGCGGTGGCCGACGTGAAGGAGGATACAGTGGAGGCGGTGGTTATGGTTTAAATTGGGGATTTATGGAAGGAGAGGATCTTAAATTGGGGATTTATGGCAAAAGTACAATATTACCCTTCACATTAACGGTTTAACAGATATAAAGTTGACGGAGGGGCTCATTAAGAAAGAAAAACTATACCACAAGGGTGCAAATTGCACTTCTTTTAAAAGTGGGTTGCAAAGTATGAGCGAGCATATACCACAGGGGTGCAAATTGCACTTAACTCAACTAAAAAAGAACACAATCATCTACTTTGTAGCAGAACCAAACACTGGAGATCAGTATCCATTTTTATACTTTTTGATGCCATTGACAATTAAATGCAGTTGACTATAGTTAACTTAATCCATATTTCTCTAACTAAGACCCAAAACATACATCAACATGAAAAAAAAACTCTGTAATGCGACATATTTTTAAATCAAACAGCCCACTGAACAAAACGAAGACAAAACTTGCAACAATTGTCCTTGAAATCGTTGACGACGGTCCAGTTGGAAAACACTAACAATAAATAATTTATGCTCAAGTTTCTTAACAACTCTAATTATCTTTGTTTTAGATGCTTCTACAAACATTTGCTCATGTTCTTCTGTTGTTTTCTTTCACATCCACATTGGGCTTGAGTCTCATAAAACTCAGCCAGACTTCCTACAAAGGCCACTTGTCCATGTTTAAAACTTGCAGCTGCAATTTCTACTGTAGATTTCCTCATCTTCTCTTCTGCATCTAGCATCTCTTTTGACATTTCCTATATTTCTGTTAAAGCAGTAGCCACACTTGTGGGAATAAAATCTTTCTCACGGTTCCTCATAGTCTTCTCTTTTTAATAGAGAAATGAATTTTTTATCATTACATTTTTTTACAAAGAAAGTATAAGCTCAGGTTAATCCAGAATGACCAACAAAAAAGAAATTGGTTTCTTTTTACTATAGAAGGTGAGTTAAACGGTGGATCAAGTCATGTGAACTTATATACCTAATGGGAAAAAATAGCAAAAAAGAAATGGGTCAAAATCACTTTATTCAAAATCTTTGACATGTATTTTAGTGAGGTAATTTTGTAATCATAGAAGACACTGATCATTTATAGATGATTTAAAACACTTTAGACCAAAAGTGTTTCAGGTCATTTTGACCCGTTACCCCCCACCCCTAATCCAACCACCTTGCTGCTACAGAATCATTGAAGAATGCATGGCCAATTTACCAGTAGCAGCAATGGTTTCCTGTTCAAGTTTTAAAATGTCAAAAAAACATTTAAAACAATTTGACCCAAACTTTAAACCAAAAACTTTAGACCAAGAGACTCATCTACTCCATTTAGCTATGTTGCCATTAGGGTAAACTAACACCGTTTAACTCATCAACCAATTACCAACTAACCAAGTAAAAAACCGGTCCAATTCAATTCAGCAATAAGATTAGTAGATTACCTTGTGGAATGTGGATGAATTCAACAACTAAAACCATGAACCAGTTCAATCAATTCAGCAAGGCAGCAAGTACCTCATATAGCAAGGCAATTCAGCAACTGAACAAAATCGAATGAGATAGTCCAATTCAGTCTCCAGTCAATCAGTTGGAAGGGCCTAGATGATTTTTTTAATCGAGCCTGCAGTCAACAAAATCAGCAACTAAAGTCAATTCACTATGCACTACACTGCAGTCAATTCAGCTGGAAAAAATAAATTAATTTTTGTGATGAAACTACTGAAGTCAATTTAGTCTGCTGTCAACAAAATTCTACTAAACAAAATAAAATGATTTTTAGGATGAAACTAATAGTAGATACATACTTCAGTCTGTGTGATTCAATCAAAAGGCCCAAGCCATCAACGAGAAGACCAAAATCGGTTCTAACATCATCATCATCATTTGAATAAATATATTATTTGAAAAAAACCTACAAATATCAAAGATTTACCTCAAACAAAACACCCTTGAATGGTTTTAACAGATCTAAGTGTTTTTTAGCAGATTTAAGTGCTTTTTTTAGTATACATGTTTAGCATATTTATGTCTTTTTGAACTGATCTAAGTGTGCTTTAAGATAATTAAGTGGACAATTTTGTATCTAAAAGTGGTATCACAAACGATTAATTGAAATGGTCAATAGCTAACCTTTTCACAGTATGTTAAAAAAATGCTTGTTTTGACGTAACCTCTTATCATTGCAATCAATTGTTTACCAACAGAACTTACCTCATCTGGAACTCCAAAAATACTTGATCGTATTACCAGAAATGTAGTATTCAGCCACTCACCAAAACCTATCTCCATCATTCAAGAAAAATCATTAATCAATACAAAACCAATTTCAGTTCAAAGATTAACCTCCATTTACCATGTGCACAGCTAGAGGTGGATCACGGGTGCCGGTGAAGGGTCAAACGGGTGACTTCTGTAACAATTTACCATGTACAAATTCATTTTCATATATTATCCTTAATAGATATATCATGTGCACAATTAGACATCTTTTAATGAATCATAGTTACTTACATCAATATCTGAAGGGACTATTCTCATCATCCTCCCAAGTGAATCTTGAGGTAAATTAGAATCATAATTCATGTTATGAACACCCCAACACAAGTGTAGATAATGAGATCTTACAATTATAAGTGTATCGTCACTTGGAGCAGATAAGCCTTTTGAGACCATATCTTTTGATATGTAACCTGTACTTCCAACCTAGTAATTCGATGGACTGTCGACGGTATAAAATACCTAAACTTTCAAATAGATAATAAAAAATTAAGAATATACCATAAATGCAGATAAAAACATCAGGTGTTTACATAGTTTATGAAAAAGAGGTGGTACCTTTAAGTTGGGATGGCTAGCAGCAAGCATATCAAGTTTCTTTTTCCGCAGAATGTCATCAGGAGATACATTCGCATAAATCAAACATACCAGAATTAATACGAAGAGTAAATTACTTTTTCATCCGGATGATCTGTCACGTGCACGACACAAGACAGGCAAATGACCTAAACACACTAATCATCTTCATTCTCTATTTACTTCTTATCTTTTGTAAATTAAATTCAGGGTTTGGAGTTTCGATTACAAAAGTTCATAA
Source organism: Smallanthus sonchifolius (assembly GCA_023525975.1). Lineage (NCBI taxonomy): Eukaryota > Viridiplantae > Streptophyta > Magnoliopsida > Asterales > Asteraceae > Smallanthus > Smallanthus sonchifolius. Next base: position 29,779,399 of record CM042043.1, read on the forward strand.
AAAATCATTCTCTCATATCTGCAGATATGAAATTTGACAAATAAATGGCTTGTTTTATGTTGAATCAAAATTTTCAATCATAGAACTGATTACATCATTTCAGAATTAGAAATTCTATGTTCAAATTATTTACAGAAGAAAAATAAATGAACAATTTACCTGAAAATCTCCTTCACATGAACTGCTTTCCTGAGAACAAGTATTTCAATAAACCTGAATATGCAACAAATTATTGATCAGGCTACTGCGTTTTTACATGCCGAACGAACACTTAAAGCTAATCTGTTTTTAAGATCTAACCTGAGATCCGCAGAACTGAATTAAGCAGCTGATCCAACTCGGAATTCCCCTCGAATATAAAAAATTACACATCCAAATTACATTCGAAAATGGTCTAGCACAGATTAAAATTATAATAATTTTAGTGGAAACAAACAATAGAAGCCAAATAAACCTAAACCCAAATCAGTTGAAAAAATGGCAGACTCTAAACTTTAATATTATGCTACAAAGATTAGCGGGATTTGGGGCATGGTTTGTGGGTTTGAAATCCACGGGTGTAACCCCTTAATTTGATCTTAAAATTTTGAATTCTCAATCATTTGATTGATTACGGGTTTCCAAAAGCTCACAAACGGTTTAGAAATCAATTGGGGAAGATTTGAATCCCGGAATTTGAGGGATTGATGGAGCATTTTGAGCGGGTTTGACTTTTTCTTCGTCAAAATTGTTCAAATCAAGTTCCAGGGTCCAAGAGGTGCCGGGGGGGGGGGGGGGGGGGGGGGTTCAAGCATGTTTGGTGGGTTCAAAGTAATGAGGGTTCTTTGTCTTGTAAGGGGATTCAAAGCTCAAATTAATTATCTTAAATTCATTTTAATTGATTATAAAAATGTTTTTTATATATTTTTTTCTTTATATTTTTTTTTGTAGAAATCTAATTATTATTTGTTTAATTATAAATGTTTATAAATGGATAAATTTCATTTTTTTATAAAATTTACAAATTGTACAAATGGTTTAATATAATCAAATGTATATATATTTACATATTTATTTATCAATACATGTATATATTTAAAAAGATGTAAATACATGATTTAAACCTATAAGTTTAATTTTTTATCTAATTATTTTAACAAAGTATATATATACATATATCTTTTAATACTAATAAAAGAATACTTCTTGTTGACACTTGGCAACTTCTCAATGAATCTTCAATGATTTTTCCCCCCAAATCTTCTATCAAGTATTATTATTACTAGCTTTAAACCCATGTGTTACACGGGGTAAAACATTAAAATTATATTAATAAATATTTTAACACCTTTTTTTATGTAATAATATAAAATTTCACATGTACCCACAAATCACTTTTCTTCTTGAGACATATTCAAGTATACTTATTTTGTCGAAATAAACATGAAGCTCAATAGTAAACTACATTGAAAGAAAACACCCATTTTTTTAATTAAAACTTTGAGTAAAAATATGAAAATTACAAATCAAATAAACATACCAGAGCTTGGATATCATAGAAAACCATAATAAATTGCTAATAAACTATAAACTTTGCACTAATGGCTAAAAGCACTTTTCTTTTCCGTATCATCTTAGTTCAACCTGAGCGACTTATTGTAGCATCACTAAACTTGAGCTTTTCCTACACCAAAGAAATCATTTGGCGATAAGTAAAAAATTTAGATCATAATACAACTCGTATCTAGTATTAAATGGTCAATTTCTTAAAACATGAAATCATGTGTATTTGTACAAAAAAGACCATAACAAACAGCACTTTAGAATTGGCCTACTTGCCTGTTTCCGATGAATGAATTCAGAGAACCAGCGGCCTTAGACTTGTTTGCTGGCCGAGAGAAACAGAACATCATCAACCCCATAAAGAGGGTCTACTTTGGCACTTGGTTGTCCAAAAAATGCAGATTGAAGACTAAATTATAATTCACTTTGTTTCTTTTCTTTTAGCAAAATCTACAATGTAATCACAAGACTGCAAAAGTATAGCAAATTGTAACCCAATAGTATAAATATGTGCAGATTTTCCAAATGAACCCAAACTGACCCGTTTACGAAATTTATCAACTTCCCTTGGAATTATACACAAACTTTAGATAAATTACAGGTTCAATACCTTCACATAGTGCACCTGCAACACTCCACTTTCTCACACCTAAAACTGTTAGACGCTTCCTCTAGAGCAGAATATGAACCACTTGATGCTCGATATGCATTTTTCACTTCTTAAAATATTGTTGATGCTGGATGAGTTTCTGGCTGACAAGTTTTTGAGATTGTATCTTGGTTTAAAAAAGCGCCATGAGGCGACGCTTAAAGCGTGAGGCGCTCACCAAAACGCCTCAAAACTGCGAGGCGCTCTATAAACAAGAAGCGCTATGAAGCGCCGCTTCAAGCCTGGAGCGTGAGGCGCCGCTTCATGTGTTTATGACTGTTCCTGGCTTAAAATCAGGTGGGCCTACACTCGAATCACAGCAGATATGTGTTGAGAGTTGGGATTTTTCGGGTGTCTGCAACTGATAGCAACCAAAATCCATTAAGGAGTAGAGGCTGATCAGTTTTAAAACCGAAATAACGAGAGTGCAAAAAATCGCCTCACGCGGGCCCGGGTTTTCGGAGCTGCATTCGTGTGGGTATGCACGAGTTCTAGTCGAAACCCAATTTTTCGCACCCCCCCTGCGCGAGGGTAGGACTAGTGGTAAAACACATCATGAAGCTTCAAATGAGTAGTGAAGGCTTTACCTTATAAACAACACCTCATTTTGTTCCCAAACCGATGTGGGACAAGCTTCTACCACTTAGACATTCATTCACACTTATACCCAAACTTCCGACAGTATGTAACCAAAATTGATTACTTTTCTGGGCCTACACTCGATTCACAGCAGCTTCATGTGTTACTTTAGCCGGAATATCGTGGGTTCGAGTTCTACACACAATTCTTTATTTTAATTTATTTAGACTACTGTGACTTTACCATATGTGATTGTGAATATATGATATTAAAACTATGTTTTGTGTTTTTTATGATTAAGAAGTGAAGTTTGTCATGCATAATATATTTTTTATTATTTATTTTAGTTTTAGCGTCTCGCATACGTGAAGCCCTCGCCTCGCGCCTGAGGCGTGGCGCCTCGGATTTTGGGACCGAAACGCCTCGCCTCGCCTAGCGCTTTTTTAAACCAAGGATTGTATTAGGAATATTCACATAAAAAGTTAATCAAAAATTCATTAACCTTTTATTTACCACACCACAGCCACCTAAATTGAATCCATTTAAATAACTTGCAAGAATCTGATTTAAATGCACAAATTGTAGGAATCTGTTCTAAATAACTTTGTAGTTGCATAAATAAAATTTGATTACAATTGCACACAAACCATTTAATCTCTGTTGCAATCATTCCATTACCAATTATTAGGCAGTTCCAACTCAATTTTCAACTTGTAAAGTCATTAACTTATTATTTGATTGCAAGTCTCATGTAACGATTGAGTTTAGATATATTTGAACACAATTGCACAAATCAGTTTTAAAAAAATGACAACATAATTGAAGAGATTGCACAAATAATGGAGAAATATCCTGATTATGCAAAGTAAAGTCATTAACATTAAACCATGAATAACCAAAACAATGGTGTGTGAAACATGGTATGAAACAGATAAACATAACAAATCCAAAGAAACAAAATAAACATACATGCGGATTAGCGAAAGAGGGATTGAAACCCTAAAATGCAATATTGATGTAAAATATAACAAATCGTATTACACAACCTAAGATAAACATGATTAGTAAAGTGTATAAAGAGAAATCAGAGGAAGATGGCTTGTAAAATAAAGGATACGATCAAGAATGAACCAAAATTTGAGGAATGAATCATTAAACACACCTCGTGCGAAGAAGGCTGAAGACGACGATGGAGATAAGTAGGAAGGATCAGACGAAGGTTGAAGAAGACGACATATGAAGACTAAAGACGACGATGGTGGTGAAAAGGTTTGAAGGATAGAAAGTATTTCAAAGGTAAAGTATCAAAACTATTTTAGGGTTTTGAAAGAGGTGAAGCAATATTGCATCGGGTTAGGAAACATAAATCGGGTCGGGCATTTAGGTCCGCGTGTATTAGCAAATGGGTTGAATAAGTTTTTTTTAGGGGGGGTCAAATGACAAAATATTTATGTTTTATTAGAAGAGGGATTAATACCAATGTTTTTAGAACTGGACCGGACAGAGAACCGGACGTTTTAGAGGTTCACTGGTTGAACCGGTCGGACCGGAATCAAGAACCGGATGACATCATAAATAATTTAATAATTATATATATATATATATGTTTTTTTAAGTAAATGATATGAGTTATATGTAATAATAAATATAAACAATTTCATATCATTTATTACCTAAAAACAATATTAAAGTTTTCTAAGAGCAGGAGATGTGAACTCAAATGATTTTAAGATACTTTCTCATTCACATAACCAAATCTAGTCTTAGATTAGTTGTTAATTACAAGTCTCTCAACAATGAGAGGTTTAACTTTCGAGTCCTTGTGCCAACAAATCTTTTTAAAATATTCAATTCTCTTTAGAAACTTATCCCACATTGACCACTACTTGAAATCTTCAAGCCATCCCTTTTCTATAAATTATCTCTCATCTCACATTGATTACCTAAGGAATTATTGAAGGCACTCTTCTTCTATAAATAAAGCAACCCAATCATTCTTATACTTGGATCCAAATAGGGTAAAACATACATTGTTTAGAATTTGAACAAAAATTTAGAAAAATAAAGAAATCCGGTTCAACCTTCAACCGGGTTTACCGGTCTGACCGTAATAATCCTTGAACCGTCCGGTTTGATCGCTCTACGGTTTAAATCACATAACCGAACCGGCTTAGGGTTCGGTTCCCGGTTCAACCGGTCGGACCGGCCGGTCCAGTTTTCTAAACATTGATTAATACTAATTACTATTACTAATACTAATTATAATTATTACTAATACTAATTAGTAATCAATAATATAAATTCTACATAGTTAGTTACTAATTGTAACGAACCAAAATCCGAGTTTCGTTTTTAAATAAATAAATATTTCTAACTAATATTATGGTGAAAATAATATTTTAGAAATAAGTTGAAACAAGTGGGTTTCAAGTTAGTGATGAGGTTATATTAGTTTTTAAGTAATTTTAGAATGAAAATGAGTGAAATGGAAGTTGAGGGACTGAATCTGTAATATGGCAAATCTACCGTATTTGACTAAAAGAAGTCAAAATTCAGTTTTCTATCATTTGTGTGTGGATCGACTTTTGCAAGAGAAAAGGAGAGAAAAGAGTGTTGAAGCAAAATTCGTGTAATTGAAGCTTGGATTGTGAAGGTGTTGGCTTGCACATCATCCTTCTAGCATCAAGTAAGTGTTAATCATCTTTTGATTTCACCATTGATGTGTTACTTGGTGGGCTTTGTAGAAATCCAAAATTTGTGATGCATGGGGTAAATTAGTATTAGATTATTGATAATCTAGCTAAACTAAAGGTAAAGAAGGGTGATTAACATCCTAGAACCCTTTGATTTTGATTATGAGAAGTTAGGGTTCATATGAAGAAAATTTGAGGATTTTTGGATTATGATGATAGGATGATGAATTAATGATGATTAAGTGTTTATATGATGTTAGACACTTGAATGAACACTAAATTAATCTAATGTTAAAGATTAAATGAAAAGTTAGTGTTAAGGAAATGATAATGAAACTCAAGTAGGTGAGTTTGGATGGAAAGAGGGTGTTTGGATAAGGGAATATTGTGGGGGGGGGGGGTTGAGGAGGATTGTGGTGATGCCAAGTGGCAAAATATTTAGGTTTTTATTAGAAAAGGGATTAATACCAATGTTTTCAGAACCGGACCAGACAGAGAACCGGGACGTCTTAGAGGTTCACTCGTTGAACCGGTCGGACCGGATTAAAGAACCGGATGACATCATAAATAATTTAATAATTATATATATATGTGTTTTTTTAAGTAAATGATATGAGTTATATGTAATAATAAATATAAACAATTTCATATCATTTATTACCTAAAAACAATATTAAAGTTTTCTAAGAGCAGGAGATGTGAGCTCAAATGATTTTAAGATACTTTCTCATTCACATAACCAAATCAAGTCTTAGATTAGTTGTTAATTACAAGTCTCTCAACAATGGGAGGTTTAATGTTCGAGTCCTTTTGCCATAAAATCTTTTTAAAATATTCAATTCTCTTTAGAAACTTATCTCACATCGACCACTACTTGAAATCTTCAAGCCATCCCTTTTCTATAAATTATCTCTCATCCCACATTGATTACCTAAGGAATTATTGAAGGCACTCTCCTTCTATAAATAAAGCAACCTAATCATTCTTATACTTGGATCCAAATAGGGTAAAACTTACATGGTTTAGAATTTGAACAAAAATTTAGAAAAATAAAGAAATTCGGTTCAACTTTCAACCGGGTTTACCGGTGTGACCGTAATAATCCTTGAACCGTCCGGTTTGATCTCACTATGGTTTAAATCACAGAACCGAACCGGCTTAGGGTCCAGTTCCCGATTCAACCGGTCGGTCGGACCGGCCGGTCCGGTTTTCTAAACATTGATTAATACTAATACTAATTACTATTACTAATACTAATTATAAATATTACTAATACTAATTAGTAATCAATAATATAAATTCTTCGTAGTCAGTTACTAATTGTAACGAACCAAAATCCGAGTTTCGTTTTTAAATAAATAAATATTTCTAACTAATATTATGGTGAAAATAATATTTTAGAAATAAGTTGAAACAAGTGGGTTTCAAGTTAGTGATGAGGTTATATTAGTTTTTAAGTAATTTTAGAATGAAAATGGGTGAAGTGAAAGTTGAGGGACTGAATCTGTAATATGGCAAATCTGCCATATTTGACTAAAAGAAGTCAAAATTCAGTTTTCTATCATTTGTGTGTGGATCGACTTTTGCAAGAGAAAAGGAGAGAAAAGAGTGTTGAAGCAAAATTCGTGTAATTGAAGCTTGGATTGTGAAGGTGTTGGCTTGCACATCATCCTTCTAGCATCAAGTAAGTGTTAATCATCTTTTGATTTCACCATTGATGTGTTACTTGGTGGGCTTTGTAGAAATCCAAAATTTATTATGCATGGGGTAAATTAGTATTAGATTATTGATAATCTAGCTAAACTAACGGTCAAGAAGGGTGGTTAACATCCTAGAACCCTTTGATTTTGATTATGAGAAGTTAGGGTTCATATGAAGAAAATTTGAGGATTTTTGGATTATGATGATAGGATGATGAATTAATGATGATTAAGTGTTTATATGATGTTAGACACTTGAATGAACACTAAATTAATCTAATGTTAAAGATTAAATGAAAAGTTAGTGTTAAGGAAATGATAATGAAACTCAAGTAGGTGAGTTTGGATGAAAAGAGGGTGTTTGGATAAGGGAATATTGTTGGGGGGGGGGGGGTTGAGGAGGATTGTGGTGATGCCAAGTGGCAAAATATTTAGGTTTTTATTAGAAAAGGGATTAATACCAATGTTTTCAGAACCGGACCAGACAGAGAACCGGGACGTCTTAGAGGTTCACTCGTTGAACCGGTCGGACCGGATTAAAGAACCGGATGACATCATAAATAATTTAATAATTATATATATATGTGTTTTTTTAAGTAAATGATATGAGTTATATGTAATAATAAATATAAACAATTTCATATCATTTATTACCTAAAAACAATATTAAAGTTTTCTAAGAGCAGGAGATGTGAACTCAAATGATTTTAAGATACTTTCTCATTCACATAACCAAATCTAGTCTTAGATTAGTTGTTAATTACAAGTCTCTCAACAATGAGAGGTTTAACTTTCGAGTCCTTGTGCCAACAAATCTTTTTAAAATATTCAATTCTCTTTAGAAACTTATCCCACATTGACCACTACTTGAAATCTTCAAGCCATCCCTTTTCTATAAATTATCTCTTATCTCACATTGATTACCTAAGGAATTATTGAAGGCACCCTTCTTCTATAAATAAAGCAACCCAATCATTCTTATACTTGGATCCAAATAGGGTAAAACATACATTGTTTAGAATTTGAACAAAAATTTAGAAAAATAAAGAAATCCGGTTCAACCTTCAACCGGGTTTACCGGTCTGACCGTAATAATCCTTGAACCGTCCGGTTTGATCGCTCTACGGTTTAAATCACATAACCGAACCGGCTTAGGGTTCGGTTCCCGGTTCAACCGGTCGGACCGGCCGGTCCAGTTTTCTAAACATTGATTAATACTAATACTAATTACTATTACTAATACTAATTATAATTATTACTAATACTAATTAGTAATCAATAATATAAATTCTACATAGTTAGTTACTAATTGTAACGAACCAAAATCCGAGTTTCGTTTTTAAATAAATAAATATTTCTAACTAATATTATGGTGAAAATAATATTTTAGAAATAAGTTGAAACAAGTGGGTTTCAAGTTAGTGATGAGGTTATATTAGTTTTTAAGTAATTTTAGAATGAAAATAAGTGAAATGGAAGTTGAGGGACTGAATCTGTAATATGACAAATCTACCGTATTTGACTAAAAGAAGTCAAAATTCAGTTTTCTATCATTTGTGTGTGGATCGACTTTTGCAAGAGAAAAGGAGAGAAAAGAGTGTTGAAGCAAAATTCGTGTAATTGAAGCTTGGATTGTGAAGGTGTTGGCTTGCACATCATCCTTCTAGCATCAAGTAAGTGTTAATCATCTTTTGATTTCACCATTGATGTGTTACTTGGTGGGCTTTGTAGAAATCCAAAATTTATTATGCATGGGGTAAATTAGTATTAGATTATTAATAATCTAGCTAAACTAACGATCAAGAAGGGTGGTTAACATCCTAGAACCCTTTGATTTTGATTATGAGAAGTTAGGGTTCATATGGAGAAAATTTGGGGATTTTTGGATTATGATGATAGGATGATGAATTAATGATGATTAAGTGTTTATATGATGTTAAACACTTGAATGAACACTAAATTAATCTAATGTTAAAGATTAAATGAAAAGTTAGTGTTAAGGAAATGATAATGAAACTCAAGTAGGTGAGTTTGGATGAAAAGAGGGTGTTTGGATAAGGGAATATTGTTGGGGGGGGGGGGGGGGTTGAGGAGGATTGTGGTGATGCCAAGTGGCAAAATATTTAGGTTTTTATTAGAAAAGGGATTAATACCAATGTTTTCAGAACCGGACCGGACAGAGAACCGGGAAGTCTTAGAGGTTCACTCGTTGAACCGGTCGGACCGGATTTAAGAACCGGATGACATCATAAATAATTTAATAATTATATATATATGTGTTTTTTTAAGTAAATGATATGAGTTATATGTAATAATAAATATAAACAATTTCATATCATTTATTACCTAAAAACAATATTAAAGTTTTCTAAGAGCAGGAGATGTGAACTCAAATGATTTTAAGATACTTTCTCATTCACATAACCAAATCAAGTCTTAGATTAGTTGTTAATTACAAGTCTCTCAACAATGGGAGGTTTAATGTTCGAGTCCTTTTGCCATAAAATCTTTTTAAAATATTCAATTCTCTTTAGAAACTTATCCCACATCGACCACTACTTGAAATCTTCAAGCCATCCCTTTTCTATAAATTATCTCTCATCCCACATTGATTACCTAAGGAATTATTGAAGGCACTCTCCTTCTATAAATAAAGCAACCTAATCATTCTTATACTTGGATCCAAATAGGGTAAAACTTACATGGTTTAGAATTTGAACAAAAAATTAGAAAAATAAAGAAATCCGGTTCATCCGGGTTTACCGGTCTGACCATAATAATCCTTGAACCGTCCTGTTTGATCGCTCTAAGGTTTAAATCACTGAACCGAACCGGCTTAGGGTCCGGTTCCCGGTTCAACTGGTCAGACCAGCCGGTCCGGTTTTCTAAACATTGATTAATACTAATACTAATTACTATTACTAATACTAATTATAATTATTACTAATACTAATTAGTAATCAATAATATAAATTCTACGTAGTCAGTTACTAATTGTAACGAACCAAAATCCGGGTTTCGTTTTTAAATAAATAAATATTTCTAATCAATATTATGGTAAAAATAATATTTTAGAAATAAGTTGAAACAAGTGGGTTTCAAGTTAGTGATGAGGTTATATTAGTTTTTAACTAATTTTAGAATGAAAATGGGTGAAATGGAAGTTGAGGGACTGAATCTGTAATATGGCAAATCTGCCATATTTGACTAAAAGAAGTCAAAATTTAGTTTTCTATCATTTGTGTGTGGATCGACTTTTGCAAGAGAAAAGGAGAGAAAAGAGTGTTGAAGCAAAATTCGTGCAATTGAAGCTTGGATTGTGAAGGTGTTGGCTTGCACATCATCCTTCTAGCATCAAGTAAGTGTTAATCATCTTTTGATTTCACCATTGATGTGTTACTTGGTGGGTTTTGTAGAAATCCAAAATTTATGATGCATGGGGTAAATTAGTGTTAGATTGTTGATAATCTAGCTAAACTAAAGGTAAGGGTGATTAACATCCTAGAACCCTTTGATTTTGATTATGAGAAGTTAGGGTTCATATGGAGAAAATTTGGGGATTTTTGGATTATGATGATAGGATGATGAATTAATGATGATTAAGTGTTTATATGATGTTAGACACTTGAATGAACACTAAATTAATCTAATGTTAAATATTAAATGAAAAGTTAGTGTTAAGGAAATGATAATGAAACTCAAGTAGGTGAGTTTGGATGGAAAGAGGGTGTTTGGATATTGGAATAACCTAAACGGGTCAGTTTGGGTTGGAAATGGAAAATTGGGTTGTGAACCCAATTATAATGTGATTTTGATGTATGATAGATTACTAAACTAGGTGTATATGTTTAGGTAATCAAATGTCAATTGAGAAGGTGGAACGGGATCTTCGAATCCAAAAGGTAAGTGCTTTTGCACTTATTTAGTATTGATGATAAATGGTGTTATATGCAATGTTGTATGCATAATGTGCTAAGTGTTATGAATATGAATGATTGTAGTTATAGTTGTATTACTATAATGGAAATGTGTATATGAGGTTATGATCTAAGTATCATAATGGAAATGGGATATGAGGTTATGATCTAAGTATCATAATGGAAATGTGGTAATGAGGTTATGGTTTAAATACCATAATGGAAATGGGTGATGAAATTATGATCTAAGAATCATAATAGAAATGTGGTGATGAAGTTATGGCCTATGTGCCATAATGGAAATGGAAATGTGTATTTATGAATGATAAATGAAAAGAATGAAACTTGTAGGTGTTATGCAAGTGATATGTAGCCTAATGACTAATTGGGTGGAAACGGGTCAAATGGGTGAATGGATGAAAACAAGTAGATTTTACTTGTTGTTATGTTTTATCTTCATTACTAATGGTGTTATATGTGGTGTTATGTAGGAAAAGCTCCGATGTAGTCAATGTCTAGTCCAAATGGCGAAAGGAGGATTCTCGTATGCGTATATGATGATTTTGGGGGTTAAATAGAAATCCTTAAAAAGGATATAAATTGATACATGAATTTATGTTTTGGTGTATGTATATGGTGTTTTGAATGTTTTAACAAAAACCCAAGTGTTGGGCGGAAATTTGGTGTCATGTTGATTTGTTAAAAGATGAAAATTTGGCTAAGTGTGAAAACTGGGCAGCTGAGTAAACTTTCTGTTTACTAATGTCCCCGCGGTACACGAGAAACAGGCAAGGCTCTCTTGCGGTACGCGAGAGACCTGTTTCCCGGGTGTGGTTTTTTGGGACTCCCTCGCGGTACGCAAAGGGAGGGACCTGACCCCTCGTGGTACGCGAGGGTTATTAAAAAAAATTATTCTTGGGATGAATGCTTTCGCGTATTAAATGTTTAATAAACGGTGTATGAAAATAGGGTGTTACACTAATACTAATTACTCAATGGACATGCAGAGGATACCATGCTGAACGACAATTTTTCATTAATGTGCAGATGTTTACTATTATTTATATTACAAATCAATAATAATACATTTCGAAAAATATAGGAAGTCGTGGTTTCCTGAATTAATACTAATACTTGTTACGAAATTTCCATTAATGTCCTAATAATTTCTTAATTTGTTATATAAACTACTCTATCCTCTCTTCCTAACTTCTTACTTATGCTTCTATATTTAAAAAAAATCACACAATCCCTAAGGTTTGTTGATTCAATTTTTTGACATCTGCTCTACATCTCCATATTCTATCAAATGCGAATCAACCAGTTTCATCTAAAATTTATAAATCGATTTTGGGAATTAATCATCTTATCATGCAGCATAGGCAAGACATTGTAAATTCTTCTTTAAGTTCCTCTTATATTTGACAAAAATGCAAAGTCCTTAGATTAACTAAGAACATGCGATTAAGTATATGAAGCGAAACATCTGATAGTGAACAAACACGTTTATTTGCAAAATGGCTCTTGGATATAGGGGAAGGAAACATTGTTGGTTTTAATGATGGTGAGACAGTTATTGATATTCCAAAGGATATTCTAATTATTGATTCATTGGATCCCATTTTAAGTCTAACTAAGTTTGTATATCCTTCTATAACCAAGGCTCTGATACCAATCTGTCACACCCCGACCGATGGAGGAATCATCGGGGCGGGACATGTAGACTGTTCATAAGCACAAGGTTGACTAAATTGAAATATATTAATTGTCAAATTCCATTACAAACATTCAAACAAAACAAATTCCAGGAAAAGAAACATAATTGAAATACATAAGTTTTTTATTTATTTTAACTAAGTCCAAGCCTATATGTAGCACATCTTGATCAATCTCACATATTAGGACCTGAAACATGAATAAAATAAAGTCAACTAAAAAGTTGGTGAGTATAACACAGGTTTGTATATAGATAGCATATAGTTTGAAAAACAAATCCATACATAACATGATAAATAAGGCATTTATGGGGAGCAGCTATTGTGTAACTAAGTACAATCAAACCTTTGTAACTAGCATGGAAATTGTGTTGTCGGTATCAATCACCCTACCTGGGTGGGTTTGTCAGACTCAATAGATCTATCATTGAAAACCGTCGGCTTGAATAGTTAATGATTGCACATAAGTGTTCACAAAAGTTAGCACACTAAAGCTCAAATTGCATACATGAATGTAAATAGGATTTGTACTTGTGTTGTTTGTGTAAATGTAAACATGTAATTTGAATAGTGTTCACGTTTCACCCCAAAAATGTAGAAGAGTAAAAGGGGCTATGTATACTCACTTGGTTCAAGGTGTAGCTAAACATGGGAGACTAGATTGAAATTTGATCCTTGTAACTCACCACGTTAACCTATTGTATAATGTATATTTGGATTATTAGAGGGTACAATAGTCTATGTCTAAGATTTGAATCGGTTGTGTGTGACAAGTGTTGAAGTGGTAAGTATTAGTGGTCCGTACTTGAATGAGGTATTTTATAAAATGAGGAATTTAAATAAATAGTTCTAAAATAATTAAACTAGGTTTTGAGTTTGAATAACTAAATAATTTTAAATAATTATTATTTAATAATTTAGTTATAACATTAGTTGTGTGATTTCTCTTATTTAAATAAATAATTTATTTATTTATTTATAAAGACATGTAACAAAAATATTTATTTATAAAAGTGTGTAAAAAGTAAAATATATTTACCTTTGTAATAAATAACTTTCATTTATTTATTTTTCCTTTTAAAAAAAAAAATAAGTATTGATTTTCTTTAATGAAGTTAATATTTTATAACTTTTATAAAATTAATTGTTTTTATTTAGAAATTAATTTAAATATTTAAAGTTTTGATTTTAAAAGTTTAATATGCACTTTGACATTTTAATTCGGATTAAATCGGAATTTCTATTGAAATTTAATGATTCTGATCTTATTCTGTTATAAATGTTTCAAGGTTTATAAAAATATATTTTTTTAAATTTTTGGAGTTTTATAAATGGCGTTTAAAAATATAAACAGGCCACCCGGTTCGAACCCGGGTGGATCCTGTGTGAGTGTTGCATGAATACCGCTGGACCAGTAAGGCTATACGCGTACAAGTCCAGTCCGGCTGGTTATTAACGTGTAACGAAATGGTATCCGGGTTTAAAGGTTCAGGGTGTGTGCAAAAAGGCCGGACTAGTGGGTTTCGAACCCACGCCACCTGGTTCGGCGACGCAGTGACTTGCCGGCTGGACCAGGTGGTTTCGCTGGATTATAATGGATTCGAAAATTTTAAAAACACAAGTTCAGATCAAAACCCAAATCAGATTAGCGCCAAGAACAAGGGAAACCCTAGAATTCAAATCGGCTCGAATCTGTATTGTTAGTATGAATTGATATAGGGCTATCGATCAGGGTTTGATTACGATCCTAATGATGTAAAACTTACACGTTGAGATTGGGCAACAAGTGCTGACGGCTTTGAGGTTGGTTCCGCCTGTTCTTCGTGATCGAGAGGATTCCAGAGATGAAATGCGGTTTGATCGAGAGTTGGGAGAGTTTGGATGTGTGTGTGTATGATGGTATGTGACTATGTTAATTTGATAATTTTTATCTATTTTAGCCGATTTGATTATGAGTCAGCCGAAACCGTTGCTAGACAGGAATCACGCGTCGAATCCTTGATTCGGGAATGAATTGGGTCGCAAGTAGGGTCTACATTCATTCAAGAACGTTTTCGCGTGATTCACGGGACGTAAACGCGTTGATCTTCACGAATTAATGGAGGATTGATACGGGTTTGACTATTAAAGTCAAATTTGTTTGAATTTGAAAATTGACCGCGTATTCGGTTGAATTGGTTTGATGTTTGGGCCGGGACTTGGTCGATTCTTGTTTGGGTGAACATGTGGAGTCCAATTCAACCGGAAATCATCGAGTAGCAGCCTTGGATTAACAAGATTTGGGCTGTTTGACTTTTGAAAGTCAATTGAGTCAAAAAAGTCAAAATTGAGAGTAGGTTTCCAATTTAGGGTTCAAAATGGTTTAAGTTTCAAACAACCATGCAATTCCTAGTAAATGTATCTATGTGTGTATGTATTTGATTGGAATTTGTATAAATATATACATATACATGATTTTAATAACGTATACCCGTGAAAAGGTTTGTGGATTTGTACTGGAATCAAATGTTTAATTGTTGGTATGAATGAAATAATCCCGGTGCACTAGATTTTGAAATTTAAATGAGTTACATCGAATTATAAATAAGGATAGTAAAATCAGAAATGTTACAAAATTATAAAAAATACAAGATTTTTTCAAGAAAGAGCAATACTTGCACCAAAAAATGAAGTCGTTCAAAAGATTAATGATCGCTTGCTATCAATGTTTCCTGGAGATGAAAAGGAATATCTAAGTTCAGATAGTATATGTGAGTTAGAGTATATAAATGGCAATATTGATGAATGCTTATACTCACCTGATGTTTTAAATGGATTGAAAATATCAGGGTTGCCAAACCATAGCTTAGTTCTGAAGGTCGATGTTCCAGTGATGCTACTAATAAATATTGATAAAAAAAGTGGTTTATGTAATGGGACGAGACTACAAGTTATATCACTGGGAAATCGTGTTATCGAGGCAGAGATAATATCCGGAAGTAATATTGGTAATCGTACTTTTATCCCCAAAATAACTTTGACGCCTTCAGACAATAGGATTCCTTTTAAGTTTCAAAGGAGACAATTACCACTGGATGTGTGTTTTGCAATGACGATAAACAAGAGTCAAGGGCAGTCATTATCACATGTAGGTTTATTTTTGAAATAACCGGTTTTTACACATGGTCAATTGTATGTCGCCTTATCCAGAGTTAAAAGTAGAGATGGAGTCAAACTTTTAATATTATATAAAGATGGGAAACTTAGCAAGCAAACAACAAATGTTGTATACAAAGAAGTATTTGTAGATTTGTAATTGCCAATGTAACATTCTTTTTTGTTGTGTACAAGTGCGCTTTGTAACATTTGATATCAATCATTAATAAGTTCTTTTTTACATATTTTACGTGTTTGAGTTTTGATTTTCCACCCGTGTAGTACACGGGTCATTAACCTAGTATATATATATATATATATATATATATATATATATATATATAAATATACGTACACATGTTATATATAATAGAACATTTTATGTAAATGGAAGGTTGAAACTTTAGGTTTATACAAGTTAAAATAATAATTAATGTGACATATGGTGTTGAACAAGTACGGGATTGAAATGGGAGGTCATTATCGTATAAAATAATATCTATTAATCATGGATGTTACATGAAGAGATCCTTGCATTAAATGCTAGGTTTCTGATAGGACGGGGATGTGCCTGGCAACGTCTTCCGTCCGGAGGTTAAGAGGATTTACCTCTGTCTTCGGCGGGAACCTTTTCCTGATGTTGTACCTAGGGGTGTCCTTTTTACCCGAAATCCGAATCAACCCGAACCCGATTAAGGTAAAACCCGAACAACCTGAGCCCGTTTAAGATGGAACCCGAACCCGAAGCTAGTATTCGGTTTGGTAATTGGGTTAAAAAGATGTTAATCGGGTTAACCCGAATAATAATAAAAAGGTATTTTTATTATTATAATATTTAGAGTAAATTTCGTTTTTGGCCCCTGTGGTTTGCCATGTTTAACCTTTTCAGTCCAAAAATGAATCTTTTAACATATCAACCCTTGAGGTTGCATTTTTGTAACTATTTCAGCCCCTGCTACTAACTCTGTTAACTTTTTCTGTTAAGTTTAGGAACATTTTAATAATTTATTTCTAATGTACTAGTTTAACCATTTCAGTCAAATAAAAACTTTTTTTTAGTTTTTTGATAATTTTTTTGTACTTTTAAAAACGTTTTTTTTTTTACTTTTTTTAAAATCATTTTTTTGTTTCTTTTAAAAGTTTTTTTTTTACTTTTTAAAAACGTTTTTTTAACTTTTAGTTTTTTTTAGTGTTTTGTAAAAACATTTTTAAAAACTTTTTTTAGTTTTTTATAAAAACTTTTTTAGCTTTTTCATAAAATGTACGGTTAAAGAGAACGTTTTAAAACTAAATTTCAAAAGATTAAAAAACACTTTCTCTAAAATAATATTAGAGAAACCTTTATAAAATAAAATTAAAAAAATATAAATTCTTAGAAAAGCAAATAAAAATTAACAATTAAAAAAACATTTTACAAAAAAGCTAAAAAACGTTTTTATAAAAAAATAAAAATTGTTTTTAAAAACGTTTTTATGTAAAGATTAAAAGAATAATTTTAGAAAGGTTACAAAACATTTTAAAAAAGTAAAAAAAGAAGACTTTTTTATGAAAAAAAAACTTAAAAAATGATTTAAAAAAAGTAAAAAAAAAGTTTTTAAATAAGTAAAAAAATATAAAAAAAGTTTTTATTGGACTGAAATGGTTAAACTAGCCCCTTAAAATAAAAATACTAAAATGTCCTTATACTTAACAGAAAAAGTTAACAGAGTTAGTAGCATGGGCTGAAATGGTTATAAAAATACAACCTCAGGGGCTGATATGTTAAAAGATTCATTTTTGAACTGAAAGAAGTAAACAGGACAAACCAAAGGGGCCAAAAACGAAGTTTACTCTAGTATATATAAAATTAAGATAATATAACTATTATTTATGTTATATATAAAAATTATGATGAAAATATACGAAAATAATTATAAATATATATACAACTTAATAAATAATAAACGACTACTCACAAACCGAGCTCGAGCTCTCTGTACCGCTCTGCTCGTTTACACCCTGAGAGGGCGTGTTGGAGCATATTCTGGTGACAACGAGCTTGAAGATTCTATGTCTTAGTCTTAGAGTCTTTGACTTGTAATTGATAGAATTGTTTGCAACAGCTAAGAGGGACTCTGTTAGAGCATGGATTTGTAACCGTACCAAACATTCTCTGTAAGTTCTTAGAAGCATCTTTAGGAGCGAACATGTTAAGTTCGCCTATGGTGCTGTGAGCATTTGTGTTTCCCTATAAATAGGTGTTTACAAGTCTTAGACATTAGACCAGAGAGAAGTCCTTAGAGATTAGAAGTCAAGAACATATCAGAGAGAGTTTGTAATCAGTGTTGATAGTGAAATACAAAGAGTTAATTTACCTGGTGTTGTTGATTGATTTACACGTTGCACGTTGATCATGGATTCCGTATGTTATCACCGTGTCGTACCGCGAGTCTAGAAGATCCGTCATGTCACAAGGACCTAACAGGGTGGAGATTATTGAATACAATTTCCTAATCCATGTGGTTTAAAGTGTAGGGGGTCTGTTATGTAATTTGATGTGCTCTAAATTATACATATATTTCACATCATTTGCATCTCATTTATTGACAATTTTTTTGTACATTGTGTTAATTTTTCGCTCATTTAGCTTATATTTAAGTTTTAGGGAAATCCAAGCTCAAAAAGAAGAAACAAGCGAAAAGATGGAAAAAATTCAAGAAATTAGCCAAGTCAGTAGCTGAAGCACGGGCCGTGCCCCACTAGGCACGCCCCCGTGCCCTCACCCAGCAGAAAAGACAAACGTCTCCAGCCAAGCACGGGTCGTGCCCCACCAGGCACGCCCCCGTGGTCAACTTCTTGCCATACCAGAGTACTATTGTCGCCCAGTCAGACGAAGCACGGGGCCGTGCCCACTAGGCACGCCCCCGTGTTCAGTACATGCACAGTACGTACGTGATAGAAACAAAAGTGGTTCGCCAGATGTCTCAGCACGGGGCCGTGCCTCCCTAGGCACGGGCCGTGCCCCACTTCCCAGACAGTATAAATACAGGCACTTGGTTCCTTTGGAAGAGTTGGCTTTTGGGGGAGAAAATCCACTAACACCACATTCGAAAAGTCAGCTGTAGAGATCATTTGGAGGCCAAAGAAGACCCATTCCATCATCATAATCTCACTTGGAAGATATCACTTTCATCCATTAGAAGCTTTGGTTACATCTTGAACTTACTATGTCTTACATATATTTCATTTGTGTTATGTTTGTGTGTAAGCTCATCATGAGCTAAACATCTTTTCAATCATCTTAGTTTGATGAAACTCAATTAATTATGTTGAGCTCATGATTATGGCTAAAGTATTATGTTAATGTAATGGTGATTTTGTGTTAATTTCTTGGTGGTCTTGCATGTCTAAATGTTTATGGAACAATTTAAGATTTATAAATGGGAAATCATATAATGTTGGAAAACTTATGAGACTAACATTTATTTATAACCTTAACATCTTTTGTTAAAATGTTATAGCTAAGAATTAGGAATAATCTTTGAAACCTTAATTGTGAAGGAAACATGAAGACATGCAACCCTTTGGTCAAGATTTGGAAAAACGAAGAACAATTTTATGTCATTTCTTTAACAAAAGTTATACTAATCGAAAGTGATGATGACTCGCGCTTAAAATTTATATAGCTCTGCTTTAGAATTTCATAAGTCAAGAAGTTAAACTCTTTTATCTAATTAAACTAATCTTAAGTGGATGACATGTAATTTACTCATTGAATCCCTTCTTAATGGTTAGGGAATTATAATCTTTAATTAGATTTTGGTTCGATTACTTCAAAGAACATTAACATAATAGTAAACTTTAGCCATATGAAAAAGGTTGACATAAATTAATGAGTGAATTCCAAACTAAGATGGTTGTCCTTTAAAAATCGTTACTTTCTCTCATTTAAATCTTTTTCAGAAAATACAAAAAGATAATCTTCATTCCAGCAAGAAAACAACTTAATTACAATCATCTTTTCACTAGTCACTTGATCTAATTAAAAATCTTGGTTGAGATGTTAACTGTGTCCATGGATTGACATTCGGTTCTTATCAAAACTATATTACACCTCGATAGGTGCACTTGCCTTTGTGTGTGTATTGTAGTCTAGGTGAAAACCATCTTTTAAAACCGACATTTGTGTGAAATTTTTTTATCAAAAATATATATATAGTTAACGCACATCAAGTTTTTGGCGCCGTTTCCGGGGACATGGTTTCAACAATTAACCCAAATTTTTAATACGTAAATACTAGTAAATATTTTTCGACTCATAGTTAGTCTGTTCTTTTTCTACAGCAATTTCACTATTAATTGTTAGGTAATGAATGTCCACCACACCTGATCCCACTATCGTCACACCCTTTTCGAAACCCGAACGACATTTCCTTCATCGATTACGAGAACAAACACGAACTGTAGTTGAGGCGATAGCAGGAGAAACTTGGGAGGACGCTCAATCAGAAGAAAACATGGCAGACGCAGAAGAGAGGAATATGTCGTATTACGCCAAGCCGTCCCTTGATGGCTACGAATCCAGCGTTACCCAACCAGCAGTTGCAGCCAACAACTTTGAAATAAAATCCAATACCATTCATTTGGTAGAAAACTCTGCTCAATTTAACGGTCTACCTGATGAAGATCCCAATGCTGACATCGCTCGTTTCTTACGAATCTGCGTTACTTTTAAAATCAACAACCGTTCCGATGATGCCGTTAGACTTAGGCTCTTTCCGTTTTCGCTCCGTGGCCGTGCCATGGAATGGTTAGATGCATTTCCCCTGGCACCATCACAACCTGGGCCGAAATTGCCGAACAATTCTTGTTAAAATACTTTCCGCCAAACAAAACTACCAAGTTAAGATCAAGTATCACAGGTTTCGTCAAGACGACGATGAATCACTGCATGCAGCAGGGGAAAGATATAAGACCCTTCTAAGGAGATGACCACATCACGGTCTAGACCTGTGGTTGCAATGTCAAACATTCTACGATGCAATCAGTGGAGCGCACAAGCAAGCTGTCGATCAATGCGCTGCAGGAGACTTTGGAGGAGCAACCCCAACAGAGGCATTCCAAGCATTGGAAAAGGCCGCCACAAAAAGTTTTGCTTATAATCCTCTAAGAGCCAGATCCACCCAAAAGGGTATGCATCACGTTGATACTGACACCATGGTCGCAGCACAATTAGAAGCACTCACCAAAAAATTTGAACAAATGCAAACCGAGTTAAAAAAAAGTACAAGTTCGATGCGATACATGTGGAAAGCAGTACAAAACCAACGAGTGTCAACAAGCAATGGTGGTAGAAGAAGTTGATTATGTTGGAGGACAAAACAATTCCTATGGAAATAATTATAACTCTAACTGGAGAAACAACTCCAACTTCAGAGAAGGAGGAAACAATCAACAACCTCCAGGGTTCAACTGAAGACCACCCTTCTAGTAACAAAATACACCTTTTCCACCCAAACAACCATACCAAGGACAGAATAACAACAATCAAAGCAATGGGGAAACTAACGTCGAAAACCTTTTACAACAACTTCTAGCTAACACTCAAAATTCTAACAAATTAATCGAAGATCGTTTCCAAAAGCATGAAGTTGAGATGAGAAGTCAAAAGGCATCCATGCAGGCTATTGAGAAGCAAGTAGGACAAATGGCATAGCTTCTTTCAGAGCATCAGCAAGGAAGCCTTCCTAGCAACACAGTGCCCAATACTAATGCACAAGTAAACGCTGTCACACTTAGGAGTGGAAAACCACCAAGGAAGGAGTCATCTCCACCTCTCAGCAAACCACAACGGAGGAATGCCCAAATGATACACAAGAGGTCACCCCTCCTCCTGCTGAGAAGCCACCCAAGGAGCCTGTTCGGACATATGTCCCGCCCCTTCTGTATCCAGGACACATGAGAAAGGAAAAACTAGAAAAGGAGTACGAGAAATTCTTAGGACTATTCAAGCAATTTCACATCAATTTGCCCTTCAGTGAAGCTCTTTCTCAAATGCCAAATTATGCAAAATTCCTTAAAGGCATATTGACAAACAAAAAGAAGCTTGAGGAGCTATCCCACGTAATACTAAATGAGGAATGCTCAGCTGTCCTGCAAAACAAGCTTCCCACAAAGATGACTGATCCAGGTAGTTTTACCATTCCGTGTCTAATAGGAGATCTCTTAGTCAACAACGCCTTGGCCGATCTTGGTGTAAGTATCAATCTATTGCCATACGCAGTTTTTGAAAAGTTGGAGTTGGGAGAACCCAAACCAACCCGTATGAGCATCTAGTTGGCTGATCATCGTTCAGTAAAATACCCTCGAGGCATAGTCGAAAACATGTTGGTGAAAATCGATAAGTTCATCTTTCGTGTCGATTTCGTTATCTTGGACATGGATGAGGAAAAGAGCGTCCCCCTCATTTTGGGACGACCCTTTTTGGCTACCGCCAAAGCCCTCATTGACGTCTGCATAGGAAAACTCACTTTAAGGGTAGATAGCGATGAAATCACTTTTGATATCGGACAATCCATGAAGCACCCATAGCATCATGATGATTCTCTGTATTTCATTGACGTGTGTGATTCTATCATTAGCTGTCATATTCGAGAAACACGAGAAGAGGAAGCATGTGACACTCAGATAATTGAAGAGAGTGTGTCCGAAGACTACACACAAGAAGAGGTCCTGCAACTGGAAGGGTCAGAGGAGAATGACAACCACTTGAACCAACCATGCAAGGACATTGACCGAGATTCAGAACCAAGGGCAAAACCAACCTTGGAAGAACCACCCGTTCTAGAGTTAAAAGAACTACCATCGCATCTGGAGTATGCGTTCTTGGAAGAACAATTCCAATTGCCCGTGATCATTTCTTCTGTTTTGAAAATTAAGGAGAAGTCTAAACCCCTTAAGGTCCTTAAAGAACACAAAAAGGATATAGCCCGAAAGATCATGGATATAAAAGGGATCAACCCATCATTCTGCACTCATAAAATTTTGATGGAAAGCGTATAAACCAGTTGTTCAACATCAAAGGAGACTGAACCCAAGCATGCAAGAAATGGTGAAGAAGGAAGTTATAAAATTGTTGGATGCAGGGCTCATTTATCCTATTTCTGATTCACCTTGGGTCAGTCCTGTACAAGTTGTACCCAAGAAGGGAGGAATGACAATAGTAACAAATGAAAAGAACAGCTCATTCCCACTCAAACCGTAACTGGATGGAGGGTCTGTATTGACTACCGAAAGTTAAACGACGCCTCTAGAAAAGATCACTTTCCACTTCCATTCATCGATCAAATGCTAGAAAGACTTTCCGGCAGAATGTACTACTGTTTCTTAGATGGTTTTTCCGGATATTTCCAAATTCCCATAGCCCCGGAAGATCAAGAAAAGATAACATTCACTTGTCCATACGGAACATTCGCTTACTGACGCATGCCTTTCGGTTTATGCAATGCACCAGCAACATTTCAGCGATGTATGGTGGCCATCTTTCACGACATGATTGAAGATTCAATGGAAGTGTTCATGGACGACTTCTCAATTTTTGGCGACTCTTTTGAGTACTGCCTCAGTAATTTGAAAAAAATGTTAATAAGATGCGAAGACGCCAACCTTGTCCTTAATTAGGAGAAATGCCATTTCATGGTGACAGAAGGAATAATATTGGGACATAAAATCTCGAAAGCAGGATTAGAAGTTGATCGGTCTAAGATAGACACCATTTCAAAACTTCCACCGCCCACTTCCGTAAAATTCATTAGAAGTTTCCTAGGGCATGCCGGTTTTTACCGTCGATTCATTAAAGACTTTTCAAAAATTGCACGTCCTATGACCCAACTCTTAGAAAAAGATGTTACCTTCGTATTCTCTGACTCATGTCTAAAGGCTTTCGAACTTTTCAAAGAAAAACTCATCAATGCTCCAATCATGGCTGCTCCTGATTGGACCTTACCATTTGAGTTAATGTGCGATGCAAGCGATTTTGCTGTAGGAGCCGTCCTAGGACAGCGAAAAGAAAGACATTTCCATCCAATCTACTACGCAAGCAAGACATTGAACGATGCTCAAGAAAACTACACCACCACTGAAAAAGAACTCTTGGTGGTAATTTTTGCATTCGATAAATTCCGTTCATACCTTGTTCTCTCAAAAACAATCGTCTACACGGATCATGAAACACTGCGTTATTTGTTCAGCAAACAAGATGCTAAGCCAAGGCTAATCCGGTGGATACTCTTGTTACAAGAATTTGACATTGAGATTTCGACAAAAGAGGAGCTGAGAACGTCGCGGCTGATCATCTCTCACGTCTTGAATGTCCAACCTCAGCCGAAAACATGGAATTGGATATCAATGACAACTTCCCTCATGAATTTCTGATGAGTATTGATACAATTTGTGAAGAACATCCATGGTTCGCGGATTTCGCAAACTACCTCGCATGCGGAGTCATTGTGAAAGGATTAACGTACCAACAGAAGAGAAAATTCCTCGCGGACGTAAAACACTACTTTTGGGAAGATCCATACTTATTCAGGGTCGGAGCCAACCAACTCATCCGACGATGCGTGTTCGGAGAAGAAACCTAGCAGATCATCAAACAATGTCATGAAGGACCTACTAGAGGACATCATGGGGTCACTCTAACTGCTAAGAAGGTGTTTGATTCAGGTTTTTTCTGGCCCACAATATTTAAGGATGCTTATGCCATGGTACGATCATGCGACGCCTGTCAGAGAGCCAGCAATATTTCGTCAAGGAACGAGATGCCTCAAAGACCTATTCAGGTCTGTGAAATATTTGACGGATGGGGGATCGATTTTATGGGACCATTTCCTATTTCCTTCGAAAACCGCTACATATTGGTAGCAGTTGATTACGTCTCAAAATGGACTGAAGCTAAATCACTCCCCACTAATGATGCTAGGACAGTAGTCAAATTCTTGAAAATACTTTTCACGCGGTTCGGCGCACCAAAGGCACTCATCGGTGATAGGGGAACGCATTTCTGTAATGCTCAGTTGGAAAAAGCCTTGTCTCGCTACGGTCTACATCACCGGTTTGCCACACCTTATCATCCATAAACAAGCGGACAAGTGGAGGTGACGAATCGAGGGATCAAAAGGATCCTCGAAAAGACCGTCAGACACAACAAAAAGGATTGGTCCGAGAAGCTCGAAGATGCACTATAGGCATTCCGCACAGCCTATAAAACACCCACTGGGTCCACTCCATTCAAATTAGTCTACGGGAAAGCTTGTCATATCCCAGTCGAGTTGGAACACAAAGCGTATTGGGCATTGAAAACTACCAATCTGGATCGGGGCAAGCCGAAAAAATCAGATTCGCCCAAATCAACAAGCTCGAGGAATTACGTTGTCAAGCGTACGAACATTCTAAATTATACAAAGACAAGACAAAAAGGTTGCATGATTCCCGTCTTAAGGAAAATAAACAATTCAAAGCCGGATATCGTGTCTTGCTTTACAACTCCCGTCTTCGTTTATTCCCTGGGAAACTGAAACCCCGTTGGTCCGGACCTTACACCATAAAGGAAGTTTTCCCACATGGAGAAGTTGAAATTGAACATGAGGACGAGAGAAATTTCAAGGTGAACGGTCACCGTTTGAAGGCTTATTTTCAAGAGCAATTAGAAACACTCTTGGAGGTTATCTACCTCCAACCCGAGGACAATTAATCAAAATGGGAGGGGTTTTGCCAAAGACCCAACATTAAACATTGGCACCATGTAAATATCTTATTTCTTAATTTTTGGAATTTTTTGAGTCTGATGAGCGAGGCACGCCCCGTGCCTGGGCAGGAACGCCCCCGTGTCTAACCATGAAATCTTTGCCACGATCTCCGCTGAGTCCATACCCGTTGCAGGTCTGATCAATACATAATCACTATGAAGCACGCCCCGTGCTTGGCCTTCTAACTCCCTTATAAATATCATCTTCATTCTTGTTTAATTTCACACCCACAAAAAAAAGAGCTATGAAGATGGATTCTAGGGAAAGCACTACGGAATGGGTTCCGGTGAAGAAGCCAAGGATGGAAAGTCGTGAAGCAACAACCATGGAACTCGTTCTCAAGCTCAAGGAGCTAATCGAGATGAACATGCTTGCAGAAAGGCGCGTGCTTCAACTTTGCGAGCGTTCAACTGAATTAAGGAAGAACTTATCACTCTCAACCTGAAATTTACTGATCTTTGCAACCGCACTTTCCAGTACCCGATTCCCATGCTTCCGCATGAGATGTCACACCCCAATCGATGGTGGAATACGTCGAGGCGAGACATGTAGACTGTTCAAAAGCTCATGATCAACTAAATTACAAAATTTTATTAACATGATTTAAATGTACAATACATATTGATCAAACAATCAAAAGCTAACAAATTCTAGTTTATTTGTCACTAGGTCCATAAGCTCCTAAGTGATGACCTTGTACTTCAAATAATTCAACCTGAAACATGTTTAAAATGAGAGGATTAAATATAAATAGTTGGTGAGCAAACATAGGGTTAGATATCTCATGTAGTTTTCAAATGATTTGTACAATTCTTATGACATATGGTAAGTAAGGCATTTTATGGAGAATCTATAGTTGAAACTAGGTGTACAATCAAACCTTGTGACTGAGGCATCACACGCAGGTTACCCTAAAGTAATTGTCGGTAACAAACACCCTACCCGGGTGGGTTTGTCAGACTCAAGAGATCTATCAGTGTTAACCGTTGGCTTGTACTGAGTTAATGATTGTACAAGTATGTCATGTATATGTAGTTCAACTCATAGCATTCAGGCACAAAAGCACAAATTACACAAATAGTCATAATGTAGAATTGTATTTGTAATTGCAAATAGTTTTCAATGCACAACATGTTTCACCCCAAAAATGTACAAAAATGAAAAAAAAGGGCTATGTAAACTCACCTTGCAAGTTTAGAGGGTTGAACTTGAACTTGTAGTAACTTGAATTCAATGCCTTAAGTATTGCCTAAGTTAAATTTGTTACATTAGAAACAAGTTATGGATAGTCGAGGGGTTGACATTGTAATTAGTTGAAAGTGGTTGTTGTACACTAGAGTGGTTATCATTCCAGAGTAGTACCTCTAACAGAAAAGTTCACAGGAAAGAGTTGGCCGGATCAGAACCCCGTCTTTTCCTAGCCAGAACTTTAATGTTTGTCAGATAACTATATACTAGTTTGAAAGTTACTCTATTTGCATACTTAACCAAGTTTAGGGTGAGTTTGGTAAGCTTGGAAAATATAAGGGCTAAAGTGAAAATATGAGTTAGTAAAGATAGAAATAAATTTAATTGAATATTAAATGGTTTTAAAAATAAGGAGTTTTAGTAAAAACATGATTTTTTGAAATTGAAAGGAACAAGAAAGATCAAAACCAAGTTTTTAAATAAAGTTTGAACAAGTTTAATTAAAATAGAGCTTTTGATCTTGGATAGATCTATGATTATAACATAAACATGTTAGGGATCATAGATCTAGCTAGTTATGAGGAATTTTTGAAAAGAAAAGTATGAACAAGTAAGAACATAAGAAGAACTTACTTAGAATGGAAGGATTTAAACTTGAATCTTACAGATTTTAAGAGCAAAAACGACAAACCTAATTCTAAGTCATGGGTAGTGTAATTCTTCTCATGTACCTTTAGTTGACGGGATGCATATGTGATGACTTTTTCTTTTTGCATCAAGACATAACCAAGTCCTTGGTGTGATGCATCACAATATACTACAAAATTATCTATTCCTTCTGGGAGGGATAAGATAGGTGCACAACATAGTTATTGCTTCAACAGTTGGTATGCCGCTTCTTGTTTGTCGTTCCAATCGAATTTCTTATCTTTCTGAGTCAAAGTTGTCATAGGTTGGGCTATTTTGGAGAAATTTTTTATAAAACGTCTATAATAGCCAGCCAGACCTAGGAATTGTCGCACCTCGGTTGGTGTCCTTGGTGCTTCCCAATTCTTGATGGCTTCGATCTTACATGGATCCATATGTATGCCTTTGTCATTGATCACGTGACCAAGGAAATGTATTTCTTGAATCCAAAATTCAGACTTCGAGAATTTGGCATACAGTTTCTCGTTTCTGAGGAGTTCTAGGATAAGCTTTAAATGATGTTCATGTTCCTCTTTGCTTCGTGAGTATATCAGAATGTCATCGATGAATACAATCACGAACTTATCTAAATAAGGTTTACAGACCCTATTCATGAGGTCCATGAATACTGCTGGTGCGTTGGTTAAGCCAAAAGGCATGACTAGGAACTCATAGTGACCGTAACGAGTCCTAATCGCAGTCTTGGGAATGTCTTCTTCTTGGATTCTCAGCTGATGATATCCTGACCGTAAATCGATCTTAGAATAGAAACTAGAACCTTGTAACTGATCGAACAAGTCATCTATTCTTGGTAGTGGATACTTATTATTTACCGTCAATTTATTTTTTTCTCGGTAGTCGATGCACATCCTAAAAGTTCCATCCTTTTTCTTTACAAACAAGACCGGAGCTCCCCATGGTGAGAAACTTGGTCGGATAAACCCTTTATCCAAAAGTTCTTGTAGTTGACTTGACAGTTCTTGCATCTCGGATGGTTCAAGTCGGTATGGTGATCTTGCAACCGGTGCTGCTCCGGGTACCAGATCGATACGAAACTCAACTTGTCTTGGCGGCGGTAGTCCAGGCAAGTCTTCGGGGAAGACTTCTCGGTATTCTTGTACGATCAGTATGTCCACGAGTTGTTTCTCCTTTGGCTTCTTTTCTGTTACATGAGCTAAGATCGCGTGATATCCCTTTCTTAAGTACTTTCGGGCATTCATGCATGTGATAATTCTTAAGGCGGTTCCACTCTTTTCTCCCTGAATGGTCAGGGTTCCACTTCCAGGGAGTGGAATGCGAGCTATCTTCTCATGACAAACCATTTCCCTTGGTTATTAGATAGCCAATCCATGCCAATAACAATGTCAAAGCTTCCAAGTCTCACCGACATTACATCTAAGTTGAACATGTGGTCTCCCACGTTTAGAGAGCATTCTTTGATTATCTCTCTTGTTTCAATTAATTTACCGTCCGCTAATTCTATTACACAAGACTCATCTAGTGTCGTGGGTGCAATACCAAGTAACGGACTAAAGTCAATAGAAAAAAGCTTCTATCGGCACCCGTATCAAATAGAATAGAGGCATAGTGATGATTAACAAGGAACGTACCCGGAACAATGTTGGGATCCTGACGAGCGTCTCCTGCTCCAATCACAAAAGCCCTTCCACGAGCTTTTTTTGTGCCCTGGTTCTGTAACTTCGGGTTGTCCTTTTTGAAATAACCTGCTTCTCCATATTCAAAACAATCTCGATTGATACCAGGTTTGTTACGGTGGTGGTAGCCTTGCAATACTTGGCCGTATATCCTGGCCTTTTGCATTTAATACATGTAAAGCTTTCACAGGTTCCTGTGTGATGGTAACCACACTTGTTACGTCTGGGGTTGCTCCTGACGTATGGCTTCCCTGCAGTTGGCCCTGCAACATAGGCCTTCATGGTTTCTAGATTCTTAGGAGTCTAATGCCCAGAGTTCTTTCCATCCCATTTCCTTTTTCCACTGAAACTCTTCTCAGTAGAAACCGAGCCTTTCTTTACCAATACCCCAGAACGAACAGCCTGATCAGTCAGATTATGTGCCAACCTTATGGCACTCTCAATGGTGGTTGGTTTAGATGAAGTCACCATACTCTGAATCTGGGGTGCAAGGCCCCAAATGTACCTCTCATCCTTTTGATTTCCGGACTAACCATGTGTGGAACTAGTCGGGCTAGTTAATGAAATCGGGTAGTGTAGGTGGCTACTTCAGCTCCGATCATGGTCAGATTCCAGAATTCATTTTCCAATTTCTGAATCTCATTTCGGGGGCAGTATTCCTCTGTCACCATGTGCTTGAAGTCATCCCATGTTATCTAGTATGCAACATCCATACCCAATTTCTGAACTTGGGCGTTCCACCAAGTGAGTGCTTAGTCTTGGAAGGTGCAAGTAGCATACTTGACCTTGCAATCATTGGCGCAATTGCTGATGTTGATAACCGAATCCATTTTCTCAATCCAACGCACGAGACCAATTGCTCCTTCAGATCCATTAAAGTAGCGAGATTTGCAGTTCATGAAATCCTTGTCGGTGCAACCTCTCGGAGCATTGATGTTCCCCATGGAGGCTCCAATTCCGTCTCCGTTTCCGTTAGTGCCGCTTCCGGTGTTTGTATTCCCGGATCCGTTTCCATTTCCGTTAGTGTTGCTGCCGATGTTCGTGTTTCCAGATCCGTTCCCATTTCCTCTGCTGGCTCCACTGTTGCCTTATCCGTTTCCAGATCTAGTGTTTCAGTTTGCCTAGCTTTGAGCGATAGCGGCGGCTTCTTCCTGAGCCACTAGATGGGCTATGTCGGTAGCTGTCATGGGTTGAGCTGCCTCGACATTTTCGGTGTTCTGTCGGGTGTTAAGTTGGTTTCCTCCTCTGGTGCCATGTTTTTCTTTCTAGTATGATGACAAGAGAGAAAAATAGAAGACAATGTACAATAATTGTCAACACATGAGCAGGAAATGTAAACAACCACAACAATTGCGAACACAAGAAACATGCATAATATATATATATATATATATATATATATATATGTAGATGGATTTAAACTTGTTACATAGGTAGTACAAAATGGACAAGTGTAACGAACCAAAATCCGGGTTTCGTTTTCAAATAAATAAAATATTTTCATAAATATTATGGTGAAAATAATATTTGTGAAATAAGTTGAAACAAGTGGGTTTCAAGTTAGTAATGTGGTTATATTAGTTTTTAACTTATTTTAGAATGAAAGTGGGTGAAATGGAAGTTGAGGGACTGAAATTGTAATATGGCAAATCTGCCATATTTGACTAAAAGAAGTCAAAATTCAGCTTTTCTCTCATTTGTGTGGATCGACATTTGCAAGAGAAAAGAGGAGAAAGAGGAGTTGAAGCCAAATTCGTGAATTTGAGCTTGGAATTGTGAAGGTGTTGGTTTGCACATCATCCTTCTAGCATCAAGTAAGTGATTTCCTTCCTTTGATTTCACTTTGAATGTGTTAGTTGGTGGGTTTTGTAGAAATCCAGAAATGTGGTATGCATGTGGTAAATTAGTGTTAGATTGTGGATAATCTAGCTAAACTAAAGGTAAAGAGAGATGATTAACATCTTAGAACCCTTTGATTTTTTTTTTTAAAAGTTAGGGTTCATATGGTGAAAATTGGGGGTGTTTGGATCATTATGCTAGAATCATGAATTAGTGATGATAAAGTGTTTAGGTGGTAATAGACACTTGAACAAACACCAAATTGACCTAATAAAAGTTATTCATTAAGAAATTAGTGTCAAGGTATTGGAAAGAAAACTTAAGTAGGTGAGTTGTATTGAAAGGGGGTGTTTGGTTGTGGGAACAACCCAAACGGGTCAATTTGGGTTGAAAATAAAAAATGAGTTGTGGGCTCAATTGTAATGTGTTGGTGATGAATGCTAGATTACTAAACTAGGTGTGTATGTTTAGGTAATCAAATTATGAACCGAGGAGGAGGCACGAGATCTTCCAACTCCAAAGGTAGGTGCCTATGCACTTACTTAGTAATGTAGATAAATGTGTGGTGTATGTGATATGAATTCATACTATAAGTTGATATGAAAGTTTATGCCCATTGCTTGAATGTAATATGTATGAATTGTATAAATTTGACTTTAGTGGTTGAAGGTAAAACTATACGATGAAAATATGTATAAATAGGCTATGTGGTTAATAGTCAAAATGTAAATGTGCAATGTGGTGTAAAGGGTGAAATTGACTTATGTGGTTAATAGTCAAAATCTAAACGTGCAATGTGGTGATAATGGTGTAATTGACTTATGTAGTAAATAGTCAAACAAATACGTGCAATATGGAGAATTTGGTGTAATTGATATATGTGGAATATAGTCAACCATAATGTGGTGAATTGGTGAAATGGTGGATAGAAGTGTGGAATACTTCAAATGGTGGACTTGGAGTCAAATACTCCAAGTGTGGGTAAGATGAGTTGTGGTACTCGCACTAAGAATTGGGGAATTAAATAGAAGTGTGGAATACTTCAAAGGGTGGACTTGGAGTCAAATACTCCAAGTATGGGTAAGACGAGTTGTGGTACTCGCACCAAGTAGTTGTAACCCAATAATAAGTGTGGAATACTTCAAAAGGGTGAATGGGTGATGACACATGAATGAAAAATGAAATAAATGAAACTTGTAGTGGAAATGAAAGTGTTATGAACCTTAATTGACCAAATGGGTGTAAACGGGTCAAATGGTTCTGATGGGTGAATGGGTGGAAACAAGTGATAAATACTTGTTTGTTATGTTTATCTTCATTACTAATGGTGAAATGTTCATGTGATATTGTAGGGAAAGCTCCGATGTGAGTTCAAGTCAAGTCCGAGGTGTGGAAGGATTCTTGTATGCAAATTTTGGTGATTTTGGGGATTTTAAGGAAAATCCTTGTAAAGTTATGTAAAAGACACTTGAAATATGATTTTTGGTGTATATAAATGTGGTATGAAAGTACTTGGTCAAAACCCAAGTGTTGGGAATTTTTGGGTGTCATGTTGAATGGAAAATTGTTGAAAAATGGCTAAGTACGGAACTGGGCAAACTGAGTAAACTTTCTGTTTACTTAGGTCCCTCACGGTACGCGAGAACCAGGGTGGGTTCTCTCGCAGTATGCGAGACACCTAGTTTTCGGTGGCAGAATTATGAGCTCCCTCGCGGTACGCGAGGGGAGGGGCAGAAAGTCTCACGGTACGCGAGGATTATAAAAAAAATTATGGGACAAAAAGCTTCTGTGTGCGTTTAATGTGTTTAATAATTGGTGTTCCAATCGTGGGTGTTACAAATTGGTATCAGAGCAATGGTTTGAGGGATTTGGTATGCGAGAGACCTGGTTCTCGATGGCAGAACTCTGAGATCCCTCACGGTACGTGAGGGGAGGGGCAGAAAGTCTCGCGGTACGCGAGGATTATAAAAAAAATTTATGGGACAAAAAGCTTCCGTGTGCGTTTAATGTATTTAATAATTGGTGTTCCAATCGTGGGTGTTACAACTTGGTATCAGAGCAATGGTTGGAGGGATTTGGTGTGGTGGCACCAAACTCAAACCGGATGCTCATGATATGGGGGAAAATGATACGAGAATCCATGAAGGACTTGACTAGGACTCGAAGCTTGCGGAAATGAACGATTAGCAATGATTTGATAAAGTGGTAATATATATATATATATATATATTTATATATGGAATATGTATATATGTATGATGAATGTTGTTAAGGTGTTATGTGTGTTGAAACTTGTTTGGTGACTTGTTATATAGAGATGGTAATTACAATTGGGCATGACGTATTACTAAATATGTCTGGCCAATATGTTTAATAAAACGAAATGTGCAAGGGACTTTATGATAACCATATAACAATGAACATTTGCAAGGATTTGGTGAAGGTGGTTATATATGTATGTATGTATGTATATAGGTAGGTATATATATATATATACTTAATGTATATAATAGTGAATGTGGAATGGATACCTAGGGTGTTAAGGTGTTTATGGTTCATTTTCTCAGTTTAAGAGATGGCAGAAGAGGCAAGCAATGAACCCTTGGATCCAAGAATCCAAGAGATGATAAAGGAGGAAGTGGCTAAGGCCTTCGAGCAAGCTACAACCTTACTAATGGAGGAAATGAGAGGGGCTATCAAGATGTATTGAAAGACAATGAGAGGGTGCCACAAGGGTGTCCTCTAAAAGAGTTCATGGTGATTAAGCCTAAGGAATATGATGGGCAGGTGGAGCCGATCCTCAGCCATAGGTGCGTGGTGGATATGGAATCAAATTTTGAAACAACTAGGTGCAAACCCAAGGATAGGGTGATGTTTAGTGTGCCCTTGTTGACTGGAATGGCTAAGGAGTGGTTGTTGAATCTTCGAAAGGAGAGGGGTGAGCTAGGGGTGACATCCATGACTTGGGAGGAATTCAAGGTGGCTTTTCTGAAATACCGTTGCCCATAAGCCGCTGTTGATAGAATGACTGAGGAGTTCCTCCTTATGAGGCAAACAAATGAGTCAATTGATGTTTTGGCTGGGGCCTTCTTTGATCGTGCCAAATTCTGTCCCGATGTTGTGTCGACCGAAAAGGCGAAGATTGACAGGTTCTATTCTATGCTGACAATGGAGTTCAAAGATAGCATATCTCCATCCTCTTTCACCACACTCGTGGATTTGATAAATAGGTGTCGAGAAAGAGAGGTGGAGTTGAGGAGGCAAGAGGCAAGGGGCGAAAAGAGGAAGCGGGAAATTGTTGAGCAAGTGGTTAAGAAGATAAAGGGCGGGAGCCCAAGTAAGAAACTGTTTAACAAGTTTGTTCCCTGTGGGTGAAAAGTTTGTGGAAAAGAACATTCGAGGGAATGTAGGAAGGGGACCATGAGCTGTTACAAGTGTGGGAAGCCGGGGCACATGGCTAGCCAATGTTCAAGCCAAATTCAATTGTTCTACAACTGCTACAAGCCCGGGCACAATAGGGCGGATTGTCCCGAGCTAAAGCAAAGTGGGGGTGAAAAGAAGAAAGTGGAGATGCCAAGGCCCAATGGGAGAGCTTTCCACATCTCGACGGAAGAGGCCAAGACGAACTCGGAAGTGGTGTCAGGTACATTCAAGATTAACTATTTACCTGCACTAGTTCTTTTTTATTTGGGGACTAGTCGTTCGTTTGTGTCCTTAAAATTTGTTAAGCACTCTTCATTTCTAAGTAGCAAATTAGATGAACCCTTAGAAATCGAGGCAACAAATGATAAGAGTTTCCTAGTATTCGATATTTATAGGAATTGCATATTAAGGGCGGGGGGTGAAACGTTCCTTATAGACTTAATTCCTATGTCTATGGGAGACTTTGATGTAATAGTGGGAATGGATTGGTTGTCAAAGAACAAAGCGAATATTCTATGTGGACCTAAGGCGCTACAACTCGATTCTCCATCGGGTGAGTCCATTTACATAGAAGGTGAAAAGAAATGTAAAGTTAAGATGTTTTCCTATGTGAAAGCAACAAAGTACATGGTGCATGGGTTCAAGGCGTACATGGCTTATGTTGAGGATGTGGTAGAAAGGGTGAAAGATATTCGTGATGTTTCGGTTGTAAACCAATTTATGGATGTGTTTTCAGATGAGTTACCAGGGGTACCACCGGAAAGGGAAGTGGAGTTTGGGATTGACTTAATCCCGGGTGCAAAGCCGGTAGCCAAAGCACCTTATAGGTTGGCACCGCCGGAAATGAAGGAGTTAATGGATCAATTGCAAGAGCTTCTAGATAAATGTTTCATACGCCCAAGTGTCTCGCCTTAGGGTGCACCCGTTCTCTTCGTTAAAAAGAAGGACGGAAGCATGAGGATGTGTATGGATTATCGGGAGTTGAACAAGTTGACAGTGAAGAATAGGTACCCTTTACCTCGAATTGACGACCTCTTTGATCAATTGCAAGGGGCGTCGTGATTTTCTAAGATTAATTTGAGATCCGGGTACCATCAGTTGAAAGTAAAGGAAGAAGACGTCCATAAGACAACTTTTCGCACTCGATACAGTCAATATGAGTTCACGGTTATGCCATTCGGTTTGACCAACGCACCCGCGGTTTTCATAGATCTTATGAACCGGGTGTGTAGGCCGTTCCTCGACCGTTCAGTGATTGTATTCATCGATGATCTTCTTATCTATTCATGGAGTGAAAGTGATCATGCCTTTCATCTTCGTGAAATTCTGGAAGTGTTGCAAAGAGAGAAGCTTTATGCTAAATTCTCAAAGTGCGCATTTTGGTTGCGTGAGATCCAATTCTTGGGTCATGTGTTGATGAGAAGGGGATTACAGTGGACCCATCCAAGATAGTGGCAGCAGAAGGTTGGTCATCACCGAAGACGCCTTCAGAGATTAGAAGTTTCTTGGGGTTGGCGGATTATTATCGGAGATTTATTGAGAACTTCTCTCGGATTGCCTTGTCGATGACGAAGTTAACGCGTAAAGAGACAAAGTTTGTATGCGGCCCCGAGCAAGAATCTGCCTTTCAACTCTTGAAAGAAAAGTTGACTAAGGCGCCTATCTTATCCTTGCCGGATGGGATTGAAGATTTTGTGGTGTATTCGGATGCCTCGCATTCGGGGTTTGGTTGTGTTTTG
Source organism: Smallanthus sonchifolius (assembly GCA_023525975.1). Lineage (NCBI taxonomy): Eukaryota > Viridiplantae > Streptophyta > Magnoliopsida > Asterales > Asteraceae > Smallanthus > Smallanthus sonchifolius. The sequence continues at coordinate 29,815,645 of CM042043.1, forward strand.
ATGCAAGGGGGAAAGTGATTGCCTATGCATCTAAGCAATTAAAGACTCAGGAGGTGAATTACCCTACCCATGATTTAGAGCTTACGTTTGTGGTTTTCGCGCTCAAGATTTGGAGGCATTATTTGTATGGGGCTAAGTGTACGATTTACACGGATCACAAAAGTCTCAAGTATTTCTTTGTACAAAAAGACCTTAACATGAGGCAAAGGCGGTGGCTTGAATTGGTTAAAGATTATGATTGTGAGATACTCTACCATCCAGGTAAAGTAAATGTGGTGGCGGATGCGCTTAGTCGGAAGATGAGCCATACACCTATCAAGGTGAAGTCATTTCAGATGACAATTTAATCATCTCTTATTGATGAAATCCTAGAGGCACAAGTGTTCAAACTTGGTGGTGATTTGAAAAAGGAAAGGATGGTTGCTTATGTTGAAAAGCTTGGAGAAAATAGTTTGGGGTTAAAGACATGCTTTGATAGAATTTGGATTCCTAGGTTGTCAAGTGTGTTGGCAACTATTTTAGATGAGGCGCATAAATCCAAATATTCTATCCATCCGAGGGCCACAAAGATGTTTTATGACTTGAGGTGTCATTTTTGGTGGCCGGGTATGAGGCGTGATATAGTTAAGTATGTGGAGAGGTGTCTCACATGCTTAAGGGTAAAGGCGGAGCTTCAAAAGCCGTATGGAAAGCTTCAACCGCTTGAAATACCGCTTTGAAAATGGGAGAATGTCACCATGGATTTGATCACTAAATTACCAAAGACTAGAAAGGGTTATGATGCGATATGGGTAGTAGGGGATTGGTTAACAAAGAGTGCACATTTCCTTCCAATAAAGGAAATGTATTCTTCGGATAGATTGGCGGAAATCTATATGAAGGAAATTGTGTCACGTCATGGAGTGCCGGTGTTGATTATATCGGACCGCGATACGAGAATTACTTCTCGTTTTTTGAAGAAGTTCCATGAGGATATGGGGACTAGATTGAACCTTAGCACCGCTTATCATCCACAAACGGATAGTTAATGCGAGCGGACGATTCAAACGCTTGAGGATATGTTGCGGGCGTGTGCTTTGGATTTTGGTGGTAATTGGGACGACCATCTACCGTTGGCGGAATTTTCATACAACAATAGCTACCATTCTAGTATTGGTATGCCGCCTTTTGAGGCATTGTATGGGAGGAAATGTAGAACACCTGTGTGTTGGGGTGAAATTGGTCAACGGGAGCTAGGTAGCAAAGAGGTGGTCAATGAAACTATTAGTAGTATTGACCAAATTAGAGCGCGCTTGAAGGCGGCTCAAGATCGCCAAAAGTCCTATGCAGATAATAGGAAGCGGGCGATTGAGTTTCAAGTGGGAGACTTTGTGCTTTTGAAGGTCTCTCCTTGGAAAGGGGTGATACGGTTTAGGAAACGGGGGAAGTTAAGTCCACGTTTCATCAGACCGTTTAAGGTAATAGCAAGGTGGGTGCGGTGGCCTACCGTTTGGAGCTACCGGAGGGACTAAGTATACTTCATAATACATTCCGTGTGTCATATTTGCGGAAATGTTTAGCGGATGAATCTACTTTTGTTCCTATGGATGATATCAAATTGGATGAAAAATTAAATTATATTGAGGAACCGGTGGCAATCTTGGATAGAAAGGTGAAGAAATTGCGGAATAAAGAGATTAGCTAAGTTTTGGTGAGGTGGAAACATAATAAGGGAGCGGATATGACTTGGGAAACCGAGGAAGAAATGCTAAAATATTATCCTAACCTTTTTATGTGAAGTCGGGTTTCGGGGACGAAACCCAAATAAGGGGAGGTGATTTGTAACGGACCAAAATCCGGGTTTCGTTTTCAAATAAATAAAATATTTTAATAAATATTATGGTGAAAATAATATTTATGAAATAGGTTGAAACAAGTGGGTTTCTAGTTAGTAATGTGGTTATATTAGTTTTTAACTAATTTTAGAATGAAAGTGGGTGGAATGGAAGTTGAGGGACTGAAATTGTAATATGGCAAATCTGCCATATTTGACTAAAAGAAGTCAAAATTAAACTTCTCTCTCATTTGTGTGTATCTACATTTGCAAGAGAAAAGAGGAGTTGACGCCAAATTCGTGCATTTGAGCTTGAAATTGTAAAGGTGTTGGCTTGCACATCATCCTTCTAGCATCAAGTAAGTGATTTCCTTCCTTTGATTTCACTTTGAATGTGTTAGTTGGTGGGTTTTGTAGAAATCCAGAAATGTGGTATGCATGTGGTAAATTAGTGTTAGATTGTGGATAATCTAGCTAAACTAAAGGTAAAGAGAGATGATTAACATCTTAGAACCTTTTGATTTTTGATTTTGAAAAGTTAGGGTTCATATGGTGAAAATTGGGGGTGTTTGGATCATTATGCTAGAATGATGAATTGGTGATGATAAAGTGTTTAGGTGGTAATAGACACTTGAACAAACACCAAATTGACCTAATAAAAGTTATTGATTGAGAAATTAGTGTCCCGGTATTGGAAAGAAAACTCAAGTAGGTGAGTTTGTATTGAAATGGGCTGTTTGGTTGTGGGAACAACCCAAACGGGTCAATTTGGGTTAGAAATGAAAATTGAGTTGTGGGCTCAATTGTAATGTGTTGGTGATGAATGTTAGATTACTAAACTAGGTGTGTATGTTTAGGTAATCAAATTGTGAAACGAGGAGGAGGCACATGATCTTCCAACTCCAAAGGTAAGTGCCTATGCACTTACTTAGTAATGTAGATAAATGTGTGGTGTATGTGATATGAATGCATACTATAAGTTGATATGAAAGTTTATGCCCATTGCTTGAATGTAATATGTATGAATTGTATAAATTTGACTTTAGTGGTAGAATGTCAAACTATATGATGGAAATATGTGTAAATAGGCTATTTGGTTAATAGTCAAAATGTAAATGTGCAATGTGGTGTAAAGGGTGAAATTGACTTATGTGGTTAATAGTCAAAATATAAATGTGCAATGTGGTGATAATGGTATAATTGACTTATGTGGTAAATAGTCAAACAAATACGTGCAATATGGAGAATTTGGTGTAATTGATATATGTGGAATAGAGTCAACCATAATGTGGTGAATTGGTGAAATGGTGGTTAGAAGTGTGGAATACTTCAAATGGTGTACTTGGAGTCAAATACTCCAAGTGTGGGTAAGACGAGTTGTGGTACCCGCACCAAGAATTGGGAAATTAAATAGAAGTGTGGAATACTTCAAAGGATGAACTTGGAGTTAAATACTCCAAGTATGGGTAAGACGAGTTATGGTACTCGCACCAAGTGGTTGTAACCCAATAAGAAGTGCGGAATACTTCAAATGGGTGAATGGGTGATGACACATGAATGAAAAATGAAATAAATGAAACTTGTAGTGGAAATGCAAGTGTTATGAACCTTAATTGACCAAATGGGTGTAAACGGGTCAAATGTGTCTGATGGGTGAATGGGTGGAAACAAGTGATAAATACTTGTTTGTTATTTTATCTTCATTACTAATGGTGAAATGTTCATGTGATATTGTAGGGAAAGTTCCGATGTGAGTTCAAGTCAAGTCTGAGGTGTGGAAGGATTCTCGTATGCAAATTTTGTTGATTTTGGGGATTTTTTGGAAAATCCTTGTAAAGTGTTGTAAAAGACACTTGAAATATGATTTTTGGTGTATATAAATGTGGTATGAAAGTACTTGGTCAAAACCCAAGTGTTGGAAATTTTTGGGTGTCATGTTGAATGGAAAATTGTTGAAAAATGCTAAGTATCAAACTTGGCAAACTAAGTAAACTTTCGGTTTACTCAGGTCCCTTGCGGTATGCGAGAACTAGTGTGGGTTCTCTCGCGGTACGCGAGAGACCTAGTTCTTGGTGGCAGAATTCTGAGCTCCCTCGCGGTACGCGAAGGGAGGGGCAGAAAGTCTCGCGGTACGTGAGGATTCTAAAACAAAATCTGGGACAAAAAGCTTCCGTGTGCGTTTAATGTATTTAATAATTGGTGTTCCAATTGTGGGTGTTACAACAAGGGTACAAGGCCCTATCAATACAAGTTTTAAATCCTAGTCTAGGTGAGCACACCCCGCTCACATAGGGCTACTATAAAAGATGTGAGAACAAGCATGCCTGAGCAGCAGCAGCAGCCAAAATGGCACAAATGACGGTAAGTGCTCGAGTCTGCTGTAACCACACTTGTTACATATGGGGTTGCTCCCGGCGTATGGCTTCCCTGCAGTTGGCCCTGCAACATAGGCCTTCATGGTTTCTGTATTCTTGGGAGTCTGATGCCCAGAGTTCTTTCCATCGTATTTCGTTTTTCCATTGAAAATCTTCTCAGTACAAACTGAGCCATTCTTTACCAGTACCCCAGAACGAACAGCCTGATGAGTCAGATTAGGTCACTCCCCAACCGATGGCGGAATACGTCGGGGCGGGAGATGTAGACTGTTCATGAGCACAAGGTTGTCTAGATTTCAATATATTAATCATCATATTTCATTTCAAGCAAAACAAACACAAACCAAGTACATAAACGAAATACATATTGTTCATTGTTTAAAATTAACTAAGTCCAAACTTAAGTGTAGCATATCTTGATCAACTCACACGTTAGCTCCTGAAACATGAATAAAAAAAGGTCAACTAAAAAGTTGGTGAGCATACACAGGTTTAATCATAAATAGTGTATAGATGTAAATGATCAAATCCTCACATAACATGATAAAATAAAGCATTTATGGGGAGCAACTATTGTGTAACTAAAGTACAATCAAACCTTTGTAACTAGCATGCAAATTGTGTTGTCGGTAACAATCACCCCAATATGGGTGGGTTTGTCAGACTCAATAGATCTATCATTGTTAACCGTCGACTTGAATAGTTAATGATTGCACATAAAAGTTAACACACCTAGTACTCAAACATAAAGCTCAAATTTGCACACATGAATGTAAAGAGGATTTGTATTTGTGTAGTTTGTGTAAATGTAAGCAATTGTTTGTATAGAGTTCATGTTTCACCCCAAAAGTGTAAAAGAGTAAAATGGGCTGTGTAATACTCACCTGAATATTTGTGTAGATAACACGAGCAAATATGTAGCACAAATGATTCTCAAATCACACATTAACCTAGAGTGAAATTTTATGAATTTGAATTAGTAGCATGCACAATGTCTAAGGTAGAGTCTAGGGTTTCAATGGAAGTGTGTACAAAGAGTTGGTGTTGTATTATGAAGAAGGATGGCGTAGGTGATTGAGGTTTGTACTTGAATAAGTGTTTTTATAAAATGAAAAGTTGAAATGAATAGTTTTAAACAAATGATTTAGGGTTTGGGTTTGAATACTAAATAATTCCAATAATGGTTATTTATTTAGAAAAATAGTGTGGGAATTATATTTATTTAAATATAATTTAAATAAATATCTTTATTTTATTTATTTATTTATAAAAGTGTGTAAAGTATGGAGTAAATATTTATTGTACATATTAAAACCCTAAATAAATCTGTAATTGTAAAATGACTAATAATTAACTTTATTTATTTATCAATTACTATTAAGTAGTATGTACAAAAGTTTTATTCGTGTATTTGCAAATTAAATGAAAATAAAAAAATGATGTTTAATATTTCTACATAAAAATGATTTAATCCCAAGAATGTGTAAACATTGTTTTTTTTATTCTTTAAATAATAGATTAAATTGTTTTCCTTTAAAACTTTATCAATTTGAAATAATTAAACTGATATGAGTTTAATAAGTTTATAAGTTAAATTGTATAAAATGAGTTTTATGTGTAAAAATCGGATTCTAAAAAAAATAAGGGTAGTGGATCGGATTTGAACCCGGGTGGCTCGGTGGAGTTTTTAGGCGCACAACCACTAGACTAGTGGTCTGATAGTGTAATAAGTTCTGGTTCAAATGATTAAGAAATAATCAGGAATCGCATTCCGGCCCTAGTCACGAGTAAAAAGAAAAAGGTGCGGGGCTTGGTCTTGAACCCGCGACCTTGAATGCGTCTGTCCATAGTCTTAACCGATGGATCTGGGCATATGCCTCATAAATGATCTGTTCGTTAAATCCTTTAACAATAAAACCCAAACTCCATCGTCCCCCACGTAAACGTAAACCCTAGCCCCCCAGTTGACTCGATTAAGCAAGGGATCGGCCCCAAAACCATAGGGCTTTTGTCCCTCAGATCAAGATGGTTATATTGGTGTAAGAATTACCTGGAATGGTTGAGGGATGATCGAGTACGACTGGATGGACAGGCCCGGTGTTCTTCGGATTCGATCGTACTCCGGAGGTGAAATGCATGTTAATAGAGGGTTGGGAGAGTTTGTTCAGGTCTGTGCGAAGGTATTGGTGTGTTTTGAATTGTTTAATTTCGCGTTTAAGGCTGGATCCGATGCGGATTTGAAGGCGACAACTGTTGGACCTAAATCATGCGTTAAATCGATGAATTTGGGTGAATTGAGTCATGTTTATGGACTAGGTACAAGCGAGGTTCGTCATGTCTTGATTTACGGGTGTCAAACGCGTTTTAATTCCTTGATTTGGAAATGATTTGCACACTGTTTGACTCAGGAAAGTCAAACTGTTCAAGATTCAAAATTTAGCCCGTGTTTAATCGAATTGAACCTTTAAATGGCTAGGGTGTGGTCTGTAGATGATTATGTACAAATAGGAAGTCCACAACAGCATAAATTTACCGATAATAGTTTAGATTTGTACAATTTTGGGTATTTTGACTTTTAAAGTCCAAATAAATCAAATTGGAACGGGTTCGAATTCATGGATGAGGGTTCAAGTGTTTAGAAGGGGTTCAAAGCATTAACATAGGATGCAAAACCAATTTACCTGATTTAAATTCTATTTCATTTATTTATAAAGGAAATAAATTTCATTTTAATAAGATTACAAATTGAATAGGTGGTTTATCTAATTAAATGAATGTGTATTTATTTATTTTTTATAATTAAATACATGTAAATAACATAGATGTGGTGGAAAATAGGATGTAAATGTGAGTTTGAGATAATAAATACATGTTTAGGAAAAATAAATAATCGTGACATATTGTGTTGAACTGGTACGGGATAGAAATGGATTGTGAAATGAAATAACAATTAGGTCGGAAAAATCATGGATGTTACAGTCTCCCCATGTTAAGGGAATTTCGTCCCGAAATTTAAATAGTGGAGACTACTAAATAGAAAGGGGGTGAGTTTGAGTTTTGATTGTTGGTTTGAGGAGTATGATAGATAACAAGATTTAGGTCTATAGCTCAAGTTAAGTATGAATGATATCAGTGAATTTTGGTTTCAAGAGAGTTTAGGATAGATCTGCCGAAGAATCTAAAGGTGAAATGCCTTACTTGGAATGGATTTGATGGGAACTTGACAATCAGGATTTGTTTAAAAGGTAGTCTAATATGCTCAGGAATTGTTGATGAATATAAGATTTTCATAAACATTGGTCCAGGTCAAAACTTCACGTGGCACGAACAACGTTACTTTTGATAACATGATAGAGTATTTATATATAGGAAGTAACGTCGGCGTATCCACCATGCCATCGTCATATCACATTAGTTTCGTTGTTACATATCACGATAGGTTTTAGGTCATGACACACGATAGAATTCGCTATGTTTTCCATGCGCTGAGTTTTATAATTACGTGTGCACCCGTAATTACTCAAATCATCGCATGGTCCGTATAGATCCTTCCGTTGTGTGCAGGGCAAGAGGGGGCACAAATTTACTTAGTTCATGTCTATTGTTTCCATATATGAGTTGCTAAAAGTAACTATGTCCTTAAGTAGGCAGGCCAGTTAGCAACTAAAGAGTAGTATAACTTAAAGTTCCATAGTTTACTCATGTTTAAACAAGAATACATCAAACACCGAGTTGTTTTAAAGTGTTACAGCTTCCTCGAGTTTGAACAAGAATACGTCAAACCCCGAGTAGCTTTAATGTGTTATGGTTTTCAACTTTGGTGAACAAAGCGTATGACCATTTTCTATGTATAATGCGATCAATCAATTGCAACAAGTGTGAGCAATTTGGTTTCGTGCATAAAGTAAAACACACAAGTCTCATGTATGATCTAGTGTTATGTAGCTTGTAATCAAATAGGTTTTATGTGTAACGTAAACAACTTAGCATCGTGTATCAGCTCTCATGTGTAATGTAAGCAACATAGTACCATATGTATTGTAAGAAATGAATTTCATGTATGGTGTTACAACTTAGTATCATATAGTATCATGTACTTTATAACCAAAATAAGTTTCATATTCAATGTGATCAATCAAGTGTTGTGTATCAAACAATCAATTGTTATGTATCATGTGATCAATTTAGTGTATGTATATTGCAAACAACTATGCTTTATGTATTTCGTAATCAATCCAGTAGAGCGTGTATTGCAAATAATCAAGTTTCATGTATTATGTAGTTAGTGTAGCATTGGATATATTGAAAATAACTAAGTTTCATGTATTAGGTGATCGTGTTGTGTATATTGTAAATATGCATACGTAAGTTATTGAGTTTCGTGTGTGGCATATGCTAACGAGTTTTGTATGTGATCAAGTGTTGTGGAGAAGCGTGTTGTTTGGCGTTTAGGTAAAATGTGGTAGTTAGGTTCTAGCTCTTTAAATCTCGTTGAGGTTTGTAGGGGTGGTTAACGTCTACGCGAAATGGGTCATCTCTTGAAGTGGCAAGTACACTCATACATTATCGAAGGTGCAAGGTAGTGAGGACGTTCTGAAAACATTTCGAGTAACGTGTTTCCGAATAACCGATTTTGTTTGTAAGTAAGAAATTGTTTGTAGATGGATAGGAGGGTGAAAGTGAGGGGTTGAATAAGTAAATAGATAATTACACGAAAGCCTCTTTATAAAAATATTTAAGAAAATAGTAGTTAGATAACTTAATCCATGGTTTACAATGACTAAACAAGTATAACTTAGCCAAGGTTTTGGAATAATTAATTTAATGAGAAAAGTCCTAATCATTTTTCAATTTGAAATAATGTTTTTATAAAACAGGTTGCATTAAGTTCCCTTACATGGTGAAAGTGTTTATAGAACATTTATATTTCAAGTATTATCTAAAAGTCTGATGAACGTTTTGTTTGAACAAAATAACGAAGTTGTTTAAATCAAATAATAGGATGATTTGTTTACGAAGGAGATTGCCTGTAGTGTACTAAATTGTGGTGAATGAAGAAGGTGATACTTGGAGAATTTTGATCAAAATGTGATGGGTGTAATTCACACTCAACGTGTCAAATCAATGAATAATAACTTTAGAGTTGGGATATATAAAATTTATTAAATGCTGAAATGTTAACCATTATTCAAAACATAGGGAAATGGTTCTCAAACTGAAAATTCAAGGACAATAAATAGAAATTTCTGCTAACGTCTCTGGTAGCTTTCCACTAGAAGGAAGACAATCACCAAGACGAGCACCACTATGGTCGCTCGAGTAGTCGATCTGTCTTCAACTCTAGCCGTTTCCATGCGATTCTCCAGTATTTCTTTTTTGAGGATGGAGATTAACTCCTTTTGGTACCCTAATTGGTTTGCTAGGCTATCCATTCTTTGTCCTTGCAAGTCGTGCATTACCTCGTACTCCATCCTTTGCCTCTCAAATTCTGAGGTCCTCACATATTTGGTGAATGTCATTGGTTGGAATTCCCATAGAACTAGTGGGTGCCATGGTATGTCTTACCCAAGGGTTAGGATGATACGGGTCGGGCATTAGATATGGGTCTCTTAGTGGGGGTGATAACTGATTGTGGAGATGGGGTGTCTGATATGGGTTCCTGGGTGTGGGTGATCCAGACGTTCGAAATCTTGGGCCGGTGTTCCTAATCCAATCTGCCCTTACATCAAATCTTGGTCTATCAGCTAGGGGGGTTGGTGATCGATACACGGGTGACCCGATGTCTTCTTCCCAATCAGACTCTTCTCCGGGACGGTATACCGGGGAGGGAGGAGAGTAGGAGTCCATGCCTAGCAGGAAAATAATGGAAAGGTTGTAAGCGATAATAAAATACTGAGTGTCAAATATAGGAGTTCTCATAGGTTTAGAGTTTGACTAGTCATAACACCGAGTCTTGAAAATAGTATTTTAGGAGTACACTTGACCTATAAGTAGTGTATCCCTGAGGAGAATTCCCATGAAAGAGGGGTGGGTCACTAGGACACACTTAAGTACCCTGTCTTTCCTTGGCCAGAATTCCTCATGGGCCTACACACTCTTCCAGCCATCATGTACTAATAACACTATTGTTGGACTCATGGTTAGGATGAGAATTGTTGTGGACTGGGCTTTGAGGCCCGAAAGTGAGGTTTATTTATTGCAATGGGCTTCTTCTTCTTGGAGGGTAAGTGGGCTTCTAGTTTATTATTAATGGGCTTTAGGCCCAATAGTTTAGATTTAGATCACAAGAGGTGGTGACATTATATGTGTGAGTTTAATGGTGCATGAAAAGCTAAGTGTGTATAAGTGTGTGTTAAAACTTATGATATCACTTAAATGAATTAAATAGATAGCATGTAGATAGCAATGAACATAAGCACAAAAGTTAGTGAGTAGTGTGACACATACACTATTAAGTACTGTATCATATGATGTAATTATTTAGTATAACATGTAAAATTATTCACATAAGAAATAATCATATAGTAAGTAGTAGCATGGCAAAGTATGGGTGTCCTAAGGTTATAGTCTAGGTCAAGAGTGTCTAATAACCTAATTCCCTATAACCAAGGCTCTGATACCAATCTGTCACACCCCAACCGATGGCGGAATATGTCGGGGCAGGACATGTAGACTGTTCATGAGCACAAGGTTGTCTAGATTTCAATATATTAATCATCATATTTCATTTCAAGCAAAACAAACACAAACCAAGTACATAAACGAAATACATATTGTTCATTGTTTAAAATTAACTAAGTCCAAACTTAAGTGTAGCATGTCTTGATCAACTCACACGTTAGCACCTGAAACATGAATAAAATAAGGTCAACTAAAAAGTTGGTGAGCACACACAGGTTTAATCATAAATAGTGTATAGATGTAAATGATCAAATCCTCACATAACATGATAAAATAAGGCATTTATGGGGAGCAACTATTGTGTAACTAAAGTACAATCAAACCTTTGTAACTAGCATGCAAATTGTGTTGTCGGTAACAATCACCCCAATCTGGGTGGGTTTGTCAGACTTAATAGATCTATCATTGTTAACCGTCGACTTGAATAGTTAATGATTGCACATAAATTGCACACAAAAGTTAACACACCTAGTACTCAAACATAAAGCTCAAATTTGCACACATGAATGTAAAGAGGATTTGTATTTGTGTAGTTTGTGTAAATGTAAGCAATTGTTTGTATAGAGTTCATGTTTCACCCAAAAAGTGTAAAAGAGTAAAAGGGGCTGTGTAATACTCACCTGAATATTTGTGTAGATAACACGAGCAAATATGTAGCACAAATGATTCTCAAATCACACATTAACCTAGAGTGAAATTTTATGAATTTGAATTAGTAGCATGCACAATGTCTAAGGTAGAGTCTAGGGTTTCAATGGAAGTGTGTACAAAGAGTTGGTGTTGTATTATGAAGAAGGATGGCGTAGGTGATTGAGGTTTGTACTTGAATAAGTGTTTTTATAAAATGAAAAGTTGAAATGAATAGTTTTAAACAAATGATTTAGGGCTTGGGTTTGAATACTAAATAATTCCAATAATGGTTATTTATTTAGAAAAATAGTGTGGGAATTATATTTATTTAAATATAATTTAAATAAATATCTTTATTTTATTTATTTATTTATAAAAGTGTGTAAAGTATGGAGTAAATATTTATTGTACATATTAAAACCCTAAATAAATCTGTAATTGTAAAATGACTAATAATTAACTTTATTTATTTATCAATTACTATTAAGTAGTATGTACAAAAGTTTTATTCGTGTATTTGCAAATTAAATGAAAATAAAAAAATGATGTTTAATATTTCTACATAAAAATGATTTAATCCCAAGAATGTGTAAACATTGTTTTTTTTATTCTTTAAATAATAGATTAAATTGTTTTCCTTTAAAACTTTATCAATTTAAAATAATTAAACTGATATGAGTTTAATAAGTTTATAAGTTAAATTGTATAAAATGAGTTTTATGTGTAAAAATCGGATTCTAAAAAAAATAAGGGTAGTGGATCGGATTTGAACCCGGGTGGCTCGGTGGAGTTTTTAGGCGCACAACCACTAGACTAGTGGTCTGATAGTGTAATAAGTTCTGGTTCAAATGATTAAGAAATAATCAGGAATCGGATTCCGGCCCTAGTCACGAGTAAAAAGAAAAAGGTGCGGGGCTTGGTCTTGAACCCGCGACCTTGAATGCGTCTGTCCATAGTCTTAACCGATGGATCTGGGCATATGCCTCATAAATGATCTGTTCGTTAAATCCTTTAACAATAAAACCCAAACTCCATCGTCCCCCACGTAAACGTAAACCCTAGCCCCCCAGTTGACTCGATTAAGCAAGGGATCAGCCCCAAAACCATAGGGCTTTTGTCCCTCAGATCAAGATGGTTATATTGGTGTAAGAATTACCTGGAATGGTTGAGGGATGATCGAGTACGACTGGATGGACAGGCCCGGTGTTCTTCGGATTCGATCGTACTCCGGAGGTGAAATGCATGTTAATAGAGGGTTGGGAGAGTTTGTTCAGGTCTGTGCGAAGGTATTGGTGTGTTTTGATTTGTTTAATTTCGCGTTTAAGGCTGGATCCGATGCGGATTTGAAGGCGACAACTGTTGGACCTAAATCATGCGTTAAATCGATGAATTTGGGTGAATTGAGTCATGTTTATGGACTAGGTACAAGCGAGGTTCGTCATGTCTTGATTTACGGGTGTCAAACGCGTTTTAATTCCTTGATTTGGAAATGATTTGCACACTGTTTGACTCAGGAAAGTCAAACTGTTCAAGTTTCAAAATTTAGCCCGTGTTTAATCGAATTGAACCTTTAAATGGCTAGGGTGTGGTCTGTAGATGATTATGTACAAATAGGAAGTCCACAACAGCATAAATTTACCGATAATAGTTTAGATTTGTACAATTTTGGGTATTTTGACTTTTAAAGTCCAAATAAATCAAATTGGAATGGGTTCAAATTCATGGATGAGGGTTAAAATTGAGGGTTCAAGTGTTTAGAAGGGGTTCAAAGAATTAACATAGGATTCAAGATCAATTTACCTGATTTAAATTCTATTTCATTTATTTATAAAGGAAATAAATTTCATTTTAATAAGATTACAAATTAAATAGGTGGTTTATCTAATTAAATGAATGTGTATTTATTTATTTTATAATTAAATACATGTAAATAACATAGATGTGGTGGAAAATAGGATGTAAATGTGAGTTTGAGATAATAAATACATGTTTAGGAAAAATAAATAATCGCGACATATTGTGTTGAACCGGTACGGGATCGAAATGGATTATGAAATGAAATAACAATTAGGTCGGAAAAATCATGGATGTTACAGATTATGTGCCAACCTTATGGCACTCTCAATGGTGGTTGGTTTAGATGAAGTCACCATACTCTGAATCTGGGGTGCAAGGCCCCAAATATACCTCTCAATCCTTTTGATTTCCAGAGTAACCATGTGTGGAACTAGTCGGGCTAGTTCATGAAATCGGGTAGTGTAGGTGGCTACTTCAGCTCCGATCATGGTCAGATTCCAGAATTCATTTTCCAATTTCTGAATCTCATTTCGGGGGCAGTATTCCTCTGTCACCATGTGCTTGAAGTCATCCCATGTTATCTAGTATGCAACATACATACCCAATGTCTGAACTTGGGCGTTCCACCAAGTGAGTGCTTGGTCTTGGAAGGTGCAAGTAGCATACTTGACCTTGCAATCATTGTCGTAGTTGCTGATGTTGATAACCGAATCCATTTTCTCAATCCAACGCATGAGACCAATTGCTCCTTCAGATCCATTAAAGTAGCGAGGTTTGCAGTTCATGAAATCCTTATAGGTGCAACCTCTCGGAGTATTGATGTCCCCCATGGCGGCTCCAGTTCCGTCTCCGTTTCCGTTAGTGCCGCTTCCGGTGTTTGTATTTCCGATTTCGTTTCCATTTCCGTTAATGTGCTGCCGATGTTCGTGTTTCCGGATCCGTTCCCATTTCCTTCGCTGGCTCCACTGTTTCCCGGTACGTTTCCAGATCTAGTGTTTCGGTTTGCCTCGCTTTGAGCGATAGCGGCTACTTCCTGAGCCACTAGCTGGGCTATGTCGGCAGCTGTCATGGGTTGAGCCGCCTCGACATTTTCGGTGTTCTGTCGGGTGTTACGTCTGTTTCCTCCTCTGGGTGCCATGTTTTTCTTTCCAGTATGATGACAAGAAAGAAAAATATAAGACAATGTACAATAATTGTCAACACATGAGCAGGAAATGTAAACAGCCACAACAATTGCGAACACAAGAAACATGCATAATATATATATAGATGGATTTAAACTTGTTACATAGGTAGTACAAAATGGACAAGGGTACAAGGTCCTGTCAATACAAGTTTTAAATCCTAGTCTAGGTGAGCACACCCCGCTCACATAGGGCTACTAGAAAAGATGTGAGAACAAGCCTGCCTGAGCAGCAGCAGCAGCAGCCAGAATGGCACAAATGACGGTAAGTGCTCGAGTCTGATGTAACTCCTCTCTGTGGGCCGCCGCTTCTTGCTCTGCCGTCGTTACACGAAGTATAAGTGCAGCTAATCCTTCTTGTAATTCCGATATCCTGTCGTCGGCGCTGATCGACCAGTCTTCCACGTTGGAGATCACTGCAAGGTTGCCCTCTACAAGCTCCAGGCGGATGTCCATGCCAAGTACAGCCTCGACTGCACGAGGTCCAAATGGGCCATCAGTCCCTCTAGCTCTCCAATCCCCTGGGTGTTAACCCGTAAGTGCTCAACGTCATCCTCTAGTACGTCAAGTCTTTAGTCGTGGCAGACGCTACGGGCCACGAGTAAGGGTACAGTCAGCTCCATAGGCTGACCGGTGACAGGTAGGGTGGTGGGGGCATGGGAGGACTCGCCCACCTCGTAGGTGGAGGGAGTACCTTCCTCATCCACCCACTATTGAAGGGTGGGTGCTAACCATCCCCATCGTCAGGATGAGGACCTAAACCTCCTCGGTGCGGGGGCTGCTAGAGAGGGGGAAGTGGATCTAGCCTTTTTGGGCTCGGGAACATCAGGAGTGGGTGAAGCTAGCCTCTTGTGATGGTGAAATGATCTGCCTCCGCGGAGTGATGAGGATACGGGTACCTCCTAGGTGGGTACAAACGTAGGCAGATGTGGCAGCAGGACGGACGGTCCCTATGGTAGCTGGAACCTTCTAAGTGGTAGGAGCCATAGGCTCAACCGGTGCTGCCGGAGTATCGGTCTCTGTAAGATCAGGGACCTCCTCGGGATCCTCTATCATGGGATCCACTACTGGGTTGTGAGGTGGAGAGAATGTCGCAGATGAATCCACGGATGAAGTCGGGGATTCTGGCTCCCCATCGGAGTCGGAGATGTAGATCCAACCGTTATGAGACATAGTTGTGACATTTCATAGTTAGTATAATTCACATGAGTTATGCAAATGTGTATTTACTGCTATGATCGTGTCCTGTCTCTACGGCTATAGTCTAGGCTCACTAATGCAACCTAGTTCGCTATAACCAAGGCTCTGATACCAATCTGTCACACCACGCCTAGGGCGGAAACACGGGATGTGGCGGAGTAGGTGATCGATCATAGCCTTTGAATACAACAAACGACATCTAAATGCATTCATTACCAAAGGTTTCATTCATTACATGAAATGATAAATTATTTCAAGACAATACATGCCAAAATACCATACGTAGCCAATTATACGGCTTAAATAACAAGTTTGTTAGGTATGACCTAGATGTCCTAGATTATAACCAGAAAACTTCAAAAGTGATCCTACATGCATGCATGCCTTTCCTTCCATGATTAGTTTCCTGAGAAATACATGCTAAAATGTCAACATAAAGTTGGTGAGTTCACATGTTTAAGTAAGCAGTAAAATATGTTTTATTTGGACTACGAGATTTCCCAGTGTGTAAAGCATTGTCGATCAAACAACACTTATATATGCGCATTGTTACCATAAGCTACCATAACCGACACTTGACGTTTGTGATTTAACCCGTCATTTGACCGAGTTATTGTTGTGAGCCCCGCCCAATGTTCTATCATGAAACATTGTATGTGTTTGTGTATGGACAATATGCACCTGCTTTGACCTCCAGACAAGGTTAGCGCGACTAACCACAGGTGGGGGTGTCAACCTAAATAGATCTATTCATGCGTTCCACGTCTGAACCAGCTCACGGTTATAGTATTCCCGGGGACTTAGTCTGACAGTTGCGTACTTATGTAACAATCGTTTTGTGTACTCGTATCCAGATATGAGCTATGTATTCTCCCCCGTATGTTTAAAAATAAAATTTAAAACAAGTAAAAGTGGGGCCGTGAGACTCACCTTGTCTATCGAGGCGATGAGTGATGAGATGTGCAGTAAGTCCAACAAATGCTTGACCTATCCGTGCCCTAAATTATTTAAGACACCTTAGGTCCTATGAGATGGTTTAAATGCGGTTTGGTCACCCGACCAATACCCTGAGCTCTCGACCCTTGTCTCGTAATAACTTACAAGGGTCCGACCCAATCGCCGTTGGTGATATAACTTTTTGTCCAAGTAGTTATATTTATTAAATCCTTTTAATAAATACTATGACTTGGTCTCTTAGTTGTCAATATCTCATTTTCGGTTTAAGTTCTTCCTTATGATAATAAATATATAATATATATTTATTATAAAATAGTCGTACAAAAGTCATAGAATAATAATTGTATTATTTTATTGTTTAAACTTATCTCGATTATCTTTATTCATATATGTGTATATAAGCATTTATTAATTTCTATAAAAATTAATATATGTAATTTATAGATCTGGCCAAATTTTATAAAATCTTCCACGTTCATTTTTTCCTTGTAATAATAATAACGAATTTTTTTTTATTATTATTATATATGTTATCTTTATCCAAATAAGTCTCGGTTGTTATATTTATGTAACTTTATAAATGATTTATAAAATATTACACCCATTATAATTATAATAAAATATACTATTATTTCTTTAATACATCAAAATAACCTACTAGTATACTTTACGAAAATAATAATTTTCATTTAACCATTATTACCACAATAACATTATGGTTTCATAATCCATGGTGTTTAGCCGTCGTCTTAAACACGTCTTTTATTTATTATTCAAAGTAAGAACCGGGTATACCCGTATCACAATTATATCACCAACTATTTTAATATTAAAATAAAATAGTCGAATGCTCACGTAATTAGTCGAGAAAAGGTGACGGAGTTTAAGTGAGACACGCTTCCTTCTCGTAACGTCCCGTGTGGCTCGGTGAGTTCCCGAAATGATCCGCAAGCTTCGCGTAAACGTAATACGGTGACCGTAGGTGACAAACGGAAACCCGAAAGAGCCGGTTTTCGTCCCGAAAGAACCCGTAAAAGGTGGTGAAGTGGATTCGTGCCTGAGGCGAATGAGGGTGGTGGTGTGGTTTGGTGATCTTGCTGTTGTTGTGGGAGGCAAGAGGGAGGTGTGCATGGTGGTTTTGGTGGTGTTATGGTGTGGTGGTGATGTTACTGTGTTGTTGAAACTTGTCGAGGGGAAGGGGGTGGTTTGGGCCGTAGATCCAAGAGGAGAGTGTGTGCTTGTTTGTGGAGTGGGTGTGTTGGTGATGGTCAGGTTGTGGAGCCGAGAAGAACACAGGGAGAAGGTGGTGAGGATGGTGATGGGTGTGTGCCGAGAGGGAGTAGGGAGGTGAGGGTGGTGATGCTATTGGAGGTGGTGGATCGGTGGTGGTGAGGAACCGAGAGGGAGGAGGAGTGATGATCGGAAGGTGAAGGATGCTTGGTGTTGTGGAGGTGTCGGATGTCAGGGAGCCGAGAGGGAGGAGAGGGTGAGTGTTGGGTCGATGGTGGTGGTGTGATGAGGGTGGTGGGGATTCATGCGTATATATAGGGGTGTTCCATGCGCACTTATATGTATAGGATTGTTTGGGATTTGCAAATCTTATCCGATATATAAATTAAGTACGCACAAGTATTCCTCTTAATATTTAATTGAGGTGTGAAGTCATATCCGCTTGTTACTTGTTTGGTAAAATACCCGTGTGTTGTTATTTTCGTTTGTTACTACGTGTCGGGAATGAGTCAGGTATCAGAAATAATAATAGTTTAGTAGTCCAGGCATAATATATGTTCGAGATTTATTAATTTTATAGTCTCGTTTGAATGGGTATTCTCTAATATATATATAAATAATATATAACGGAAATATATATAAAGAGGATGTTTTCGAGTTGCCTAAATATTATTTTTGGTATATCACCAACGCGATATGTGACTTGGAAATATCTAATATTTTCTGAGTAATTGTGTGTGGGGTGGACTCTACTGGACCGATTTAGACTTAATTAATTAAAAATTAGCCTAATATGCACAATTATGTTTAAATAATTATGTGGTAATTTACCAGTTGTCACACACATAAATACCAGTTAGTGTAAACACACCAGATATCAAATAACATGACACATAATATAATAAGTGTTTGTAGCATGCAATGTAACACATAAGATGACATATATGATAATCACACAAGGGGGTATCCTAAGGTTATAGACTAGGTCATTGGTTTCTAATAACCTAATTCTTTATAACCAAGGCTCTAATACCAATCTGTCACACCCCAACCGACGGCGGAATACGTCGAGGCGGGACATGTAGACTGTTCAAAAGCTCATGATCAACTAAATTACAAAATTTTATTAAAATGATTTAAATGTACATTACATGTTGATCAAACAATCAAAAGCTAACAAATTCTAGTTTATTTGTCACTAGGTCCATAAGTTCCTAAGTGATGATCTTGTACTTCAAATAATTCAACCTGAAACATGTTTAAAATGAGAGGGTCAACTATAAATAGTTGGGTTAGATATCTCATGTAGTTTTCAAATGATTTGTACAATTCTTATGATATATGGTAAGTAAGGCATTTTATGGAGAATCTATAGTCAAAACTAGGTGTACAATCAAACCTTGTGACTGAGGCATAACACGCAGGTTACCCTAAAGTAATTGTCGATAACAAACACCCTACCCGGGTGGGTTTGCTAGACTCAATAGATCTATCAATGTTAACTGTTAGCTTATACTGAGTTAATGATTGTACGAGTATGTCATGTATATGTAGTTCAACTCATAGCATTCAGGCTCAAAAGCACAAATTACACAAATAGTCATAATGTAGAATTGTATTTGTAATTGCAAATGGTTTTCAATGCACAACATGTTTCACCCCAAAAATGTACAAAAATGAAAAAAAGGACTATGTAAACTCATCTTGCAAGTTTAGAGGGTTGAACTTGAACTTGTAGTAACTTGGATTCATTGTCTTAAAGATTGCCTAAGTTAAGTTTGTTACGT
Source organism: Smallanthus sonchifolius (assembly GCA_023525975.1). Taxonomy (NCBI): domain Eukaryota; kingdom Viridiplantae; phylum Streptophyta; class Magnoliopsida; order Asterales; family Asteraceae; genus Smallanthus; species Smallanthus sonchifolius. Next base: position 29,835,298 of record CM042043.1, read on the forward strand.
TAGAAACAAGTTATGGATAGTCGAGGGGTTGACAGTGTAATTAGTTGAAAGTGGTTATTGTACACTAAAGTGGTTATCATTCCAGAGTAGTACCTCCAACATAAAAGTTCCAAGAAAAGAGTTGGCCGGATCAGAACCCCGTCTTTTCCTATCCAGAACTTTAATGTTTGTTACATAACTACATACTGGTTAGAAAGTTACTCTATTTGCATACTTAACCAAGTTTAGGGTGAGTTTGGTAAGCTTGGAAAGTATAAGGGCTAAAGTGAAAATATAAGTTTAGTAAAGATAGAAATAAATTTAATTGAATATTAAAGGGTTTTAAAAATAAGGAGTTTTAGTAAAAAAAAAACATGATTTTTTGAAATTGAAAGGAACAAGAAATATCAAAACCAAGTTTTTAAATAAAGTTTGAACAAGTTTAATTAAAATAGGGCTTCTGATCTTGGATAGATCTATGATTATAACATAAACATGTTAGGGATCATAGATCTAGCTAGTTATGAGGAATTTTTGAAAAGAAAAGTATGAACAAGTAAGAACATAAGAAGAACTTACTTAGAATGGAATGATTTAAACTAGAATCTTCCAAAAGATGAGAAGAACGACCTTTAGTTGCTAGAAAGCCTTAGAGGATTGTTAAGATGTGAAAATGAATGAGGTTTAAGGCTCTATTTATAGGGTGAGACTAAGGGACTTATTCATAAAAATCAATTTGTTAATAAGGATTAGGATTGCAAAAGGTGAATAATAGTATTTAATGCTCATTAATATTATGTTTGACTCCATAATTCATATTTAAAATTGTTTTTATAAAGTTTATAAAATCTTAAATATATTACTTGTTTAATTACAAATGTTTATAAAAGAATGTCTTTCATTTTTATAAAGATTACAATTTGTGTAAATGGTTTACTAAAATAGATATATGTTTACATATTTATTTAAAATTAAATACTTACATTTAGAAGATGTAAACACTTGATTAATGCTCATAAATTTTAAAACATACAATTTGTATAGATAACTGATTTAATATCATCAAATACATATATCATATACACATATTTATAATTAGATTCCTATATCTATATATAAAAAAAATGTAAAAACGTGATTAAAGATGTATAAGTCTTATATCAAAAGTTGTATAATTGATTTATTTGGTATAATCATATATATATATATATATATATATATATATATATATATTTATATGAATGTACATACATATGTTATATATATAATAGGAGGTTAATATTTAAATGTAAGATCAAAAATTTGAAGTGATAGATATTAAAATAATAATTAAAGTGATATATTGTTTTGAACAAGTACGGGGTTCACTTGGAGTGTCGTTACTGTATAAAGTAAAATAATGTAGTATTAGAAAAATCATGGATGTTACATGAGATGTTCGGGGGTTTCATGTAAAATGATCTAGTATAGGTCTCGTTTTGCCCCATGAGGCTCCCGACTTGTATTTCGATTTCCTGTCTAATGAAATGATCATGTGTTAGGATTTCCGCTTATCTTAATGACTAACTAATATTGTTGTGTTGGATTTGAGACTTTGGTGACCATGCATAAAACAAAACAACATAAACTCTAAAAAAAAAGAAATTTTTTTTTCAAAATTCTACATAGTGCAACTGGGCACGACCCGTGCCTAGGGAGGCACGCCCCCGTGCCTGACAGTCGCAGCAGCTTTTTCATTTCATTAAAAACACCAACTTTTTAACCCCATTCACCCACAATAACTCAACCGATTTCTCTCGGTTCTTGGCCACCAACCACCCCATTTACACCAATTTCTTCAACAAATCTCACAATCCTTCCATCAAGGTATGTTTAGATCATCTTGTTGTAAGTGATGAGGGTTTTTATTTCAATTTTCGGCATGATTCTTGTTCCTAACCTGATTTTGCCCCTCTTGAGTCAAAAGTTCTAAATTTCTAGGGTTTTTCCTTCAAATCTTCAACTAATCTTGTAATTTTTGGGTTTAACTTGAGTTTTCACCCGGGTTAACCCATTTGTTCATAAATTAGTTCTTAAGGTTTGATTCTTGTTGACCATTGTTAAAAATCTGTTACAACCACGAAAACAGAAATCCAAGGTTTTATAAAACCGGGCTAGTGCACAAGTTCGAATCCTCGATTCTGCACTGTCAGTGAAGCACGCCCCGTGCCCCACCAAGCAAGGCCCGTTCTTTGACCATATGACGGGTCTGTAACTGTCCGGTACTGCATCATCAGGTCTGATGACCAAGCACGCCTCGTGCCCGCCTAGGCACGACCTGTGCTCAACCTTCTGTCCAGAATAGGAAGTTCATTTAATTGATGCGTTTTGATTCAACTAACTTGTGTATTAACATCTCAGGAATCATGGTTCATCTATACTTGGTTTTTTATGGTGACAATGAAGGATGGTGCCGTACACGTTTGCGCAAGCTTAGGCGGCGCAAGGAGAAACTGCATCTCATGGTTTGCTATGACACTTTAGACGCCGTGAAACAGCTGTCACGCTTTAATAACATAGTCATTCCTCCATGGTGTCGCGTGTTCGGAAACGATCAAGAATCAATTTACGAGTATAACTTGGAGTTCATGTCATCATTCAAATTCCGAACATCCAACCTAGACTTTTGGGATGAGGATTCCTTATCATTCCGTATCGGAGGCACATGGCATAGCACCTCGATTTCATTATTCGGAGTTGCACTTGGAATTCATACCGAGGAAGAATGCCATGAAGAAAACTTTTATGCATCCACTCACATTTTCCCTAATGAGGAAGATAGGAACAACCCTGACTGGGGGTATGTCAAAACATCATTCTGGAATGAAGTGGGCACCGGAGGGTACAATGCGAGTCAAACAAAAAGAAGCAAGCTGAAAGACCCACTACTTCGCTACATTCACCGTCTGCTTAGCCACTCAGTGACACAACGTGGCCAAAGTGGCGGAGTAGTCAACCTCAGGGATCTCTGGATATTATACTGTTTAGTCAAGCAGCAGCCGTGCAGCATCTCATACCTTTTATGTCGTCTCTTTGCTTCGAACGCAACCACTGGAGAAAGCAGACCGTTATTTGGAGGAAGCGCGAATTGTGTTGCCTGTGTGGTGAATTTTGAATGTCTAACTCCATGATTACATGCTCCGGGTCTCCGGGATCCCAAACTTGCCCCTTTGAATCTTGAAACCGTGATTGGCCATCGGGTAGGTGGGTGACCATTCCCATGCTGGCACAAATAGTCAAATCTAACAAACCGGGCGGTGGCCCGAAAGTGCCACGCATACCTCATCATCTCAACAGACTGGATTCCCATCTATGATGGATCTCTATGAATCCATCCAGACCGTTAGCACATATGCACGTCGCTCGTTTGAGATTTGCGAGTCAAATTCTGGACGCATCGCTAATCTATATGATAGGGTTGATCTAATTGGGGAGGACATTGCCTACATGAGGCAGCGAATGAAGAGGAATTGGGGAGAAAAGAACCTCGATTAGGTCGAGGTGATGGGTGGAAGTCCCATCAGAGCACCATTTTTAACACAAAAGCAGTTGTGTTATTCGGATTTATATCTTTTAATTTTCTTTTTGTTTGTATTGAAAACTATCCGGCACTGGCTGATCTGTGTGATGAGTGGTTGATAAACACGTGCTAATTGTATATACTTGTATGTTTTTAATCCTAATTATGTGAGAGTTTATATTGTTTTTATATTTTATCGGGTTATGATTAAAGATAATTAAATTAAATTAGATGGAAACTAAATGATTAAATTATTATATATACATATATATTTCAATTGCAAGTTCCATTTGATGTCACAGTAACTCACGTGAAATTGGAGTCATAACAAAATCACTTGGGTAATTAAATTACATGGACTCGTGGGCTACATCAAAGAAAAGGAAGGAAGATTCAATCTGAGCTAAAAAAGTATATGGATTTATTTAGTCTTTGGTTGGGCCTGATCAGCATTAGTCCAAGAGTGAGAAATAAAAGAAAGGGTCACAATTTTGGTGGACACTCTTGGACGGAAGCGGAGGCGTAGCCTCATTCTGGTGGCGGTGGCTGTGTTGGTGACGTAAAGAACAACATGCTTGTGTTGGCACATATCACGAAGGCTACAATTTGGAAGGTTTTATTATTTTTCTGTTTATTAAATTGTAGAACAGTGAAGTATATTTAGTTCACAGTTTTTGATGATGAATTTGATAGCGACGGTATCTAAGTTTGTTATTATTATGTTTGGCTAAATTACTTGTGGCTTTCTTCGGACGGACGGTTCGTCTAGGTTTTATATTTTGATTTAGTTGTTTATAATTTTGAGTCTATTTTGTTTCTGACAATAACTGAGTAGATTGATGTATTGGTTGATTTAAACAGTTTATTATTGTGCTTTGAGTTTTCTGCTTTACAATCTGTGTTCGGTTGATAACAAAACCTAGTAGCAGGGTTGGGTGACTAAAGTGGGTAACTTGGTATTTATAAATTGGGTAATTGGATTATACTGGTTTGTGACGAAACTGGTTGCGTAGATTTTCTGACAAAGAATCTGTCTCCAATTACTATTTCAACTGATTTTCCAACACTATGTCTATGTGGTGTCCAATTGAATTACTGAGATTTATGTTGAACCTAGAACCTGAAGTTTGGAGGGAGTTACATCTTTATTTAATTTGAATTTAATCAGAATAATTTACTAACTTAAGCAATTAATCTTTCCACTGATTCCCTATGGATTCGACAACCCTACTTCCCTGTCTACAGTTTAAGGTAGATAAGTAGTAGTTTTTACAAATGTTTTTGATTGACCTTGATACCGCGATCAAATGGCGCCGTTTCCGGGGAATCGGTGCGCTTAGTTTTGTTGATTTTTTTTCTTTAAAACAAAAACCCTAAAAAAATTTTCTTTTATTTTATTTTTTGTTTTATTTCTTTGTTCAGAACTACGTGGGTGTGTTACTTGTGTAGGTAGGCATGGACAGTAATTATCATGATTACCAGTACTACTATGAGTCGTGCAGTAACTTTGGCATCACTGGTCACTCGGCTCAAGATTGTTCAAGATACAATTCATATGGTGGTGGTCCTGAGTATCAAAGCTATTCGGAAAATTACAATCAAGACTACCACCCGAGGGGGGCACCTGAACCAGACAACTATTAATCTGAACTAGATGTCATCCAGTCAGATATGAAGGAGCTGGCAAAAGTGGTCCAAGCAATCGTGCAACAACAAGTGCTCCAGGCAAAACATGATCAAGCTTTGATAGAACAAGGTGCCTAGTTAACTGAGATTGTTGCAACCATCTTCAGAGATTTAGGTAAGCCCTGTAATGCACATCAGTCCTCAAGCCCCCAAATCATAAAGTGTGCACACCTAAATACTGTAAGTCTTCAAACCTCACTTGAATTTCATGATGCTGAACAGACTCCACCACCAGTTGTAGAAAGATTGGTGGAGCATAGTGAGTCCAACTCTGACCTTAATCAGGATCTTATTTCACAAAATAACCTGAAAAATAATAATGTGAATAAACATGTAAAAATCCCGTTTCCTGATACTGTAATCAAACCAGTTTTAAAAGAAAATGATCCAACACAGGATGAACGATGGGAAAAGTTTGAAAAGCGTAAAATCAATTTACCATTTTTAAATTCGCTTAAACACGATCTATATAGTGTTGAGTGCTTGAAAGGTTTGAGTACCCGAAAATGACGACACAAATGCCCCGAACAAGTAAAGCTGAGTGTTAGTGTGAATGCCGTGTTTACGGGTACCCTTCCCCCGAAACTCTAAGATCCAGGGGCACTTATTATTTCAATACAAATAGGTGAGATTAAACTGGATAGAATGTTGCTGGATCTTTGAGCATCTGTAAGTATAATGCCAGGGAGTCTGTATGATCAACATGAATTTGGTTCATTACAAAGAGTTAACACCACTGTGGTGTTAGCTGATCAGACTCCCACACATCCTAGGGGGATTGTAAAGGATGTGATTGTGAAGGCAGGGGAGTTCTACTACCCAGTGGATTTCTTGGTGTTGGATTGTGTCAAGAACACATAACCAACTATTATTTTGGGTAGACCGTTCTTGGCCACTACTCAGACAAATACTAACTGTGCTGAAGGAACGGTAAGAATGAGGTTTGGGGGCTCAGAAGATGAGTTTTAAAATATTTTCAAACTTTCCAACCCCGAAAGCTAACAAATGTGGATCATCTGAAAAGGTGAATCACACAGTAGAGAATGCTTGTTTTGTGAGTGCAGGTTAGCTAAGCAGAAGAATGGTGAGACTCTGGACAATGGGAAGAAGAGGGTCAGAAAAACGAGACGGAAAGAAAAGAATCCGCAACTTCCAGATGTAGAGCGGGAACTCTTTGCTTTATTTGTACAAACATGGAGGAAATTTGATGAGAAGAGGAACTTAAGTGTGGGGAAGGAGGACTGCAAGCATCCCACCCAACCACCATGATGTAATCGAGGTACACCGCGTCTGGCTGGAAACTTTAAACTTAGTGCTTTTGGAGGCAGCCTAAGGTTAGTAGTAGTTTTATTTTATTGTCTATTTAAATGAACGTTGAGGGTGTGTTATCTAGAAACCCTCACGAGACTAAACTCGTCCTCTCGGACTACTAAGAGGTTTAAAATGCTTGTTGCATACGCAATTGCAATCGTGATTCCTACGAAAGTGAGTTAGGACTTCGTTTTATTTATTTATTTTGTTTTTATGTGCGAACCGGCCGAGTGTGGGGAAGTCTCATGGGTTTTCAAATGAGTTTGGTACAATTGAGTATTCAGTTTTAATCGAGTCAGTTTTTTTTGTTGTTGTTATATATTGAGTCGATATGACGCTTGTGAGTTTTGCTTGAGCTTAATTTTGCAGATTTGGAATTACTTGCCCGTACTCAATCTCCATTCGGGTGATGACTTTCGATTTTCGCTTAATTCTTGTCCATGGCTACCCGTTTGCATCTGTGGAGCACGATCGCGAATGAAATGTTATACGATCGCATATCAAGCTAAGTTCTTTAATTTTTGCATATGTCTTTTACATTGAGGGCAATGTAGTGTTTAAGTGTGAGGAGGGAGACTGTCGTCTAAAGTGTTAATTAAGCTTGTATAGTTTAAAAAAACCTGAAAATTCATAAAAATTTAAATTTTTTCAAAAATGTTTTGGATTAGAATTTGTGCAGTAACATAGACAATGATAGGTATAATTTGAAACTATGCTTATGGAAATAAAAGGAAATAATAAAAATAACAAGCGCGTATAATTTGTAACGTTTTGGTAGGCCCAACCGACTTAAGAGCTTAAACATCATGATAGTTTATCTAGGTTTAATTGAATAATTAATTCAGGATATCTTATGGGTTCTCATCTTAAGGGTGTCGATAAGGTTGAAACTATCAATATAGGGTGATAGGTACCTTTATAAACAAGAATTTATAGTTTTTTAAAATTTTGGCACATCGCTTTTCTTTTTATGAAAATAAATCCGAAAGTTGGTGGCGCCCGCAATCCATAATCTATCAATTGAATGAGCTTAATTAATTAAATTGAAAGATTGAGTTCAGCCTACGTGTTACCCTCCGGCATGGCGACTTGGTTGATACATCCATGGGCGGGATATAAGTGATCAATATTAGATGACTAAGTTAGGATTATGTGTTTCCGTTCGGGATGGTGGCTTGAAGGATACACCCATGTTCCGAAGCTTATGTACTTCATTTGTTTAAAAACTGCAACCTACGTGTTAGACATCGAGTTCCAACATGATTGAAACACCACTGGGTTAGGTTTACTCATAAAACATTAATAAAAGCTAAAACATTCATCCATCGATCCATTATCCATCTGATTTCAAAAACATATAAATTCGTGTTTATAGGTGTGAGAAATCTATATGGTTTAACCCGAGCCTAAACATGACCTTGAGAAGGGATTAAGCTGAGTCGTAGCTTTCTGAGTGTGAGACCCATAGATAAACTGTTGCTTGGTAATATATAATATTTTAGATCAAAGAATTGGGGCTCGATAGGTCGATGGTTGGGTTTAATCGGATCGAAATACCGAATGTTACAATTACCGTGTTAGTATGTTTAAAACTATGAATGAATTTGTGAAAGCATGCTTCCAATTATGATTCCATGGCATGATTCTTTTTCGGGACGAAAAAAGATGTGTGGGGATGTGATGAGCGGTTGATAAACCCATGCTAATTTTATATAATTGTATGTTTTTAATCCTAATTATGTGAGAGTTTATATTGTTTTTATATCTTATCGGGTTATGATTAAAGATGATTAAATTAAATTAGATGGAAAGTAAATGATTAAATTATTATATATACATATATATTTCAATTGCAAGTTCCATTTGATGTCACAGTTAGAGGTGGTCAAAAGAACCGAATCCGAATCCGATCCGATGGATTATCCGAAACCGGATCCGGCTAGAACCGGATTTTTTGAAACCGATCCGGATTTTTTCAGAACCGGCGGATCCAGAACCGGTTTAGGAGTTCTTGATGGACCGGATAAAAATCGGACAAAAATCGGACATTTTGGAACCGGTTTTTTTCGGACATTTTGGAACCGGTTAGAACCGGTTCTAGCCGTTAGAGAGTAAAAAAACGGCTATATAGCCGTTTATGGCCTTTTTTGTATTTTTTTGGGTTGTTTGAGGCTAGAAACTATGTATAAATAGGTATTAGGGGTATGGGTTAGTTCACCACAACATCCTAGCTCTCAAAACTCAAAAACGCTCTCAAAACGTAAAAAAACGCTCACTTTAACGCAAAAAAACGCTCCCATGGCTTTCGCAAGCATTCAAAATTCAGTTGGTGGTTCTACTAGCGAAGCCACGGTGGTGAGTGTACTTCTTTGCTTTCGAAACCAAGAGATATGGGCTTATTTCGATTTATGCGAAATGTCGAACGGTTCGCAAAAGGCTCGTTGCAAACGTTGTGGTAAAACTCTTGGTGCTGCGGGAAATAGCAGTTTGAGGAAACATATTGGTAGTCACGCAAAACACACTCAATGTGAAGATAAAACTCAAATTGGTAGGGATGGAGGAGTTTGGCAATACAATGTCGAGAAGGTTTGTGAAACAATGACACATTTCGTCATTCAAGAAAGGTTGTCTTTTGATCACTTTGATAACCCGCGCTTGACGAGGATGATACAAGAGACGCTTCAACCGAACTACACCAATGTAAGTCGTTCTACTTTGAGAAGAGATTGTTTAAAAATGTGGAAAAGAGCTAAAAAAGAATTAATCTTAGGTTTTGAAAATTTAAATACCGACACTAACTTAACCACGGACGTTTGGTCCGCTCCACATGGTTTACCTGAATCGTACCTTTGCATTACCGCACATTGGGTTCAACCCGAGTCGTGACAAATGATGAAGCGTACGATTGCGTTTGATTATTTTAGATATCCACATACCGGCGAAAATATATTTTATATTTTAGACTCGGTAATTCAAACTTATAAAATTCAACCAAAAATATTTTCAATGTCTTTTGATAACGCTTCAAATAACACAAACGCGGTGGAAAAATTAAAAATAAAATATGAAACACCTTGTAACGGTGTTTTCTTTCATAGTCGATGTGTTGCACACATCATTAACTTGGTTGTGCAAGACGGTGTAAACGTCCAAGAAATAAGAGAAGTGAAATAAAATTTTAAAGTAATGTTACGGGAAGTTTTTAGCACAAGCAAAAAAAGATATATAAACTATAGAAACTTGTGCCAACAAACGGATTCCATCTTTTTTGGTCCAAATTGGGACGTACCTACTAGATGGAACTCGACATGGAAAATGTTTGAATCGGCCTTAAGGCAAAGTGTTACTTTAAAACATTTTCATGATGAACTTGTGCAAAAGAAACGTTGTTCACAAAAATTTGATAATATAAGTTGGGATATGATCGAGAAACTAACTAATTTGCTTGAGGTTTTTAAAAATGCAACTACATGTTTATCGGGAGTTTATTATCCCACGTCTTCGCTAATACTTCAGGAATTATACTTAATATGTAATAAATTAAAAGAGTTTGAATATCACGACACTATTTTTGAAAAAATGATAACACCTATGAAAGCTTAATTTAAAAATATTTTTCGGAAATGCCGGCCGTTGTTACATGTTCGGCCGCCTTAAAACCAACGATTAATGTAACCGGTGTTGAAACATTAATTGGATCAATATCGGACGATTTAAATATGTTCGAAGAAGACCCAAATTTTGAATCAAATGCAATAAGGGATTTCAATTCGGCTTTTAATAATATGTTTGATTATTATTTACACAAATATGGTGGAAGTGGTGATCCATCAAACATACGTGAATCAATGGGTTCGGGTTCAAGTTCTAGTAGTTCAAGGAACCCGATGCTAAATTTATTTAACACTTTAAGAAATGAAAATACTAAGCGAGCTCGTGGAAGCATACCAAGTAGCGAGCTTGGAAGATATCAAGCAACCGACTTTATTTCAACTCTAAAATCCGAAGAGTTTGAAAACTTTGATATCTTGAGTTGGTGGCAAGGAAGGGCCAATATCCCATTCTAGCGGCAATGGCCCGTGACCTACTAACCGTCCAAGCTTCCACGGTAGCTTCGGAATCTGCTTTTTCTCTTAGTGGCAGAGTTTTATCTATTCGAAGAACGAGGCTTACACCGGAATCTATGGAGACGTGTATTTTCTTGAAGGACCATTTGGATGCCGCCGAACGTGTACAACATGTTGCAAAACTAGAAGGCGAGCTTGACATTGAACAAGAAATACACGAATTCGAAGTAGAACAAGGAGCGGCGAATCCACTTTCTGACGAAGAAAAAGCTTATGATGAAGCCCAACGTATCTCAAGCGAAGAAGATTGAAAACCGATGTTACGAAGACTAAGACGAGTAGACGACGAATAACGAGTCATAATAAATAATATATATTTTGTGATTCAATTATGTTTTTTGTAATTTTTTGTTACGAACTATTGTTAAATCACTTAGAAAAATATAAAAAATAAATAAAACATGTATTTTATAGTGTATCTTTGTTAATTTTTTTAAAAAAAGTTTATTTTTTTTATAAAAAAAAATACGGTGGAACCTGTTTTTTTTGTCCGGTCCGGTTCCTTATATCCGGTCCGGTTCCAAAAGGTTCCAAGTCTCCACTCCCTTAACCGGATCCGATCCGGAACCGGTTCCATTGGATCCGGTCGTTGACCACCGTTGACCGATCCGGATTAAAAAAAAATCCCGTTTATGCACCTCTAGTCACAGTAAGTCACGTGGACCACATGGATTCAAATTAGAATCATAACAAAATCACTTGGGTAATTAAATTACATGGACTCGTGGGCTACATCAAAGAAAAGGAAGATTCAATCTGGGATAAAAAATTATATGGATTTATTTAGTCTTTGGTTGGACCTGATCAAGCATTAGTCCAAGAGTGAGAAATAAAAGAAAGGGCAGGTCACAATTTTTGTGGACACTCTTGGACGGAAGCGGAGGCGTAGCCTCATTCTGGTGGCGGTGGCTGTGTTGGTGACGTAAAGAACAACAATTATTTTCTTTTGCTTGTGTTGGCACATATTACGAGGCTACAATTTGGAAGGTTTTATTATTTTTCTGTTTATTAAATTGTAGAACAGTGAAGTATATTTAGTTCATAGTTTTTGACGATAAATTTGATAGTGACGGTATCTAAGTTCGTTATTATTATGTTTGGCTAAATTACTTGTGGCTTTCTTCGGACGGACGGTTCGTCTAGGTTTTATATTTTGATTTAGTTGTTTATAATTTTGAATCTATTTAGTTTCTGACAATAACTGAGTAGATTGATGTATTGGTTGATTTAAACAGTTTATTATTGTGCTTTGAGTTTTCTGCTTTACAATCTGTGTTCGGTTTATGACAAAACCTAGTAGCAAGGTTGGGTGACTAAAGTGGGTAACTTGGTATTTATAAATTGGGTAATTGGATTATACTGGTTTGTGATGAAACTAGTTGCGTAGGTTTTCTGACAAAGAATCTGTCTCCAATTACTATTTTAACTGATTTTCCAACACTATGTATATGTGGTGTCCAATTGAATAACTGAGTTTTATGTTGAACCTAGAACCTGAAGTTTGGAGGGAGTTACATCTTTCTTTAATTTGAATTTAATCATAATAATTTACTAACGTAAGCAATTAATCTTTCCACTGATTCCCCGTGGATTCGACAACCCTACTTCCTTGTCTACAGTCTAAGGTAGATAAGTAGTAGTTTTTACAAATGTTTTTGATTTACCTTGACACCGCGATCACCGTGCCCCTTTTTAAACTACTTATTTATGTTTGTTTGCAGTTTTTAAGTAATTTTTGTCCTAATAAAATTGTTTAAACACATCCGATTCATGTTTTTCAAGACACTGTGAGTACCAATTGCAAGCTTCAGAGACAATATATTTCACGGGAGTTCTTTTTAACCCTTACCTCTCGTATCTCTTTTTACACTTCGTTTAAATCATGTACATTGAGGACAATGTAAACTTCAAGTGTAGGGGGGGGGGGGGGGTTACACCATTTTTAGCACTTGAACTTTGGTTATAAAAAGCTTAAAACGAATTCCAACAATTTTCATGGCACAAAAAATTACTTCAACAATTTTGAAAAACTGAAAGAAGGAAAGTGTATTTTTATTAACACAAGATTAAGCAAACCAACTAGTAAAGTGACATAAACAATTCCCGAGCATGGCAAGTTACATAAATATTAGACATGCATGAACTTTACACTTTTTACCCATTCCATCCGTTTCCGTGAGCATAACTTGAGCCTTTACAAATTTCGTATTATTCTTGTTTATGTGTTCACTGAATCATTGAGGGTATCACGTGTTTTGTGCAAAGTTAGAATTTGTTTTGGGTATACAAGACGAAACCACCATTGAAAATTTTTGCATGAAAATGATTTAGGCAACTAGGATACCCGCCTTACCAACTATCCAACCAAACACACATAGCTAGCCTTACCATCTTTACCCAAACTCATCAACTTTCACCAAGGACTTTGTTTTGAAAAAAATAAAAATAAAAAATATGCATCCGTTTGATCTCAACCTTGTTTTAAGTCTTCATTTCGTAAAACCGGAATTACCCCCGGAAATTAGAGAACACCTTTTTGTTCTAATGTTTGAAGCAAGGAAAAGTCGGAGAAAAATGGGACAAAATCCACCATTTTGTGGAACATCGAAAAGCGCCATGAAAAGAAGGGCGAAAATATATGAAAGATGTTACAAGTGTGGAAATTGGTCTCATGAGGGAAAATGTAGTAAAAACCAAACAACCTCTCAATTTGAATATACGGAGTTGATCAAGTTGGGTGCTTTTAGTCTCAAAGCTGAGGGAACTCTTAGGAAGGATAGCTATGTATATCTCAAGGTCAAAGAGGAAGTTAGATTTCTAAAGATGAGATTTGGTCTTGACAATCTGACCATAAATGAGTCATCGAGTTAGTATTACCCCTATTAACCCGAGTATTGTAGAGGGATGCAAGTCCCAAATTCCCTAGCCAACCCACAACCCATAAGTCCTTTTGATTCATGCAAGGTTTCTAATTAAATTGGTGAAGTTTTGATCCCATAACAAGTATATGACCTAGCACATCTCATGTTGATGATTGAGTGTTCTAAAAACATACACCATTACACGTATGACCACAAATATTAACCGAGTATGTGAGAACATTGTGAGCAAGTGTTAAAGTTGTGCTTGTCTATAACTTCATAAAACGAACCATTGTCTCATGGGAATAACTTCATAAGATCACTTTTTCTTGTTTGGCACTTGTTTTCTTGTGTTCCTTCTTCAAAGACGGAAAAACCACTTCTTCGCTTAAGGTTTGTTCAAAGTTGGATGTTTTTATTTTGCCAATGGAGTGAATTATTTCAAGAATTGCTTGAGGACAAGCAAAGTTCAAGTGTGGGGAGGTTTGATGTGCTCTAAATTATACATATATTTCACATCATTTGCATCCCATTTATTGGCAATTTCTTTGTACATTGTGTTAATTTGTCGCTCATTTAGCTTATATTTAAGTTTCAGGGAAATCCAAGCTCAAAAAGAAGAAACAAGCGAAAAGACGGCAAAAATTCAAGAAATTGGCCAAGTCAGTAGCTGAAGCACCGGCCATGCCCCACCAGGCACGCCCCCGTACCCTCACCAAGCAGAAAAGACAAAAGTCTCCAGCCAAGCACGGGCCGTGCCCCACCAGGCACGCCCCCGTGGTCAACTTCCTGCCGTACCAGAGTACCGTTGTCGCACAGTCAGACGAAGCACGGGGCCGTGCTCCACTAGGCACGCCCCCATGTCCGGTACATGCACAGTACGTACGCGACAGAAACAAAAGCGGTTCGCCAGATGTCTCAGCACGGGGCCGTGCCTCCCTAGGCACGGGCCGTGCCCCACTTCCCAGACAGTATAAATAGATGCACTTGGTTCGTTTGGAAGAGTTAACCTTTGGGGAAGAAAATCCACTAACACCACATTTGAAAAGTCAGCTGTAGAGATCATTTGGAGGCCAAAGAAGACCCATTCCATCATCATAATCTCACTTGGGAGATATCACCTTCATCCATTAGAAGCTTTGGTTACATTTTGAACTTACTATGTGTTGCATGTATTTCATTTGTGTGTAAGCTCATCATGAGCTAAACATATTTTTAATCATCTTAGTTTGATGAAACTCAATTAATTATGTTAAACTCATGATTATGGCTAAAATATTATGTTAATTTAATGATGATTTTGTGTTAATTTCTTGGTGGTCTTGCATGTCTAAATGTTAATGGAACAATTTAAGATTTATAAATGAGAAATCATATCATGTTGGAAAACTTATGAGACTAACATTTATTTATAACCTTAACATCTTTTGTTAAAATGTTATAGCTAAGAATTAGGAATAAACTTTGAAACCTTAATTGTGAAGGAAACATGAAGACATGCAACCCTTTGGTCAAGTTTTGGAAAAACGAAGAACAATGTTGTGTCATTTCTTTAACAAAAGTTATACTAATCGAAAGTGATGATGACTCGCGCTTAAAATTTATATAGCTCTGTTTTAGAATTTCATAAGTCAAGAAGTTACACTCTTTTATCTAATTAAACTAATTTTAAGTGGATGACATGTAATTTACTCATTGAATCCCTTCTTAATGGTTAAGGAATTATAATCTTTAATTGGATTTTGGTTCGACTACTTCAAAGAACATTAACATAATAGTAAACTTTAGCCACATGAAAGAGGTTGACATAATTCCAAACTAAGATGGTTGTCCTTTAAAAATCGTTACTTTCTCTCATTTAAATCTTTTTCAGAAAATACAAAAAGATAATCTTCATTCCAGCAAGAAAACAACTTAATTACAATCATCTTTTCACTAGTCACTTGATCTAATTAAAAATCTGGGTTAAGATGTTAATTGTGTCCATGGATTGACATCCGGTTCTTATCAAAATTATATTACCACTCTATAAGTGCGCTTGCCTTTGTGTGTGTATTGTAGTCTAGGTGAAAACCATCTTTTAAAACCGACATTTGTGTGAAAAATCTTTATCAAAAATATATATATATATATAGTTCACGCACATCATAATTTGTTTAAAGTAACTTTGAGTCATTATTTTACATATTGTTAGTCAAGGGGTTTAAGTGTTAATACCCCAAGTTAGAAACCGTATGGTTGGGAAAAGATGCGAGGTTTCAATTAGGTTAAATAGGAACGAACGTGGTCATTTGTTGTAGTTGGTCAAGGACGATCCCTGCGATTATTGTGAATAAAATCGTTGTGTGTTTGTGTGTAATCGTTGTATTCGTGTGAGTGAACGATCGGTGATTTGAAGAGGAAACCACTGCCGTGTGGTTATTTGGAGGAAGATCACAGAGGGGTGATTGGATTGCGGAAGATCACAGAGGCGTGGTCAGATTTGGAACCGATTTGAAGAAGGAAAGGGTATGCCGTTCAATTTGATTTGGAGGCGACAGAGAGGATTTTTTGGAATTAGCGATTAATTGGAGTGACCGATCATAGAGGGGTGATCGTTTGGTGTGTTGCGTGGTTAGAGTGTTCATTTTGAGAACGAATTAAGAGAAAAGGGTGTTCAATTTGAAAGAATTTGAAGGCGACAGAGTCGTTTGGAAAGAGTGGTTAATAGCGGTTAATCGTCGGCGTTCAATCAGAGAGGATTGAAAAGAAAATTTGTGTTTCGTTCAAGTATTCAAGGCGTTTGGGTTGATTACAGAGTAACCAGAAATTTGTTTTTCGTTGGTTAATTGAAGTCAGTGGACGAAATCGAAGGATAAAAATTTCACTGGTAGTTTTTGTGTGTGCGTCAAATTGGAACCAAGTTAGGAAGAAGGTATTCAATTAATTTTTTGTGGTAGGTTTGGAGTCGAGGAAAGAAAGAACCAAGGGCTGTTTAACTTTTTGCAAAATTGCAAAAGACATTGTGTGGTTATTTTGAATTCAAAAGGGAAAACAGAAGTGCAGGTTGGTGCCTGTTTGGCGTGAAAGAGAAAAAAAAATCAAAATCAAAGGTTGAATTTCACAGTTGGTTGACCTTTTTCTGAAAGGAATTGACCGATTGGTGTGTGGCTGTTTGTAGTACAAAAACAGAATAAAAAAAGAATGTTGGTTTTGGTGTGATTTACAGAACCAAAGGTCTTATTTTTGTTTGTGGTTATTTGGCATCAAAGGTAGAATCAGAGCGGGTCGTGACTTGTTGCGTTGATAACAAGAGTAAAACACAAAGGGTGTGTTATTAGTGTATGCGTGAAAGAGGTGAAGACCATACGGGTCAAAGTGAAAAGGATTGGTTATCAAGGAGTCAGAATCAAGCGAGAGGGTTCAAGAAAATTTCAGGATTTTCGTTCTAATTTAAACCTGAAATTTATTTTTAGTTTGTATATACCTAGAGGAGATTAGGTTAGAGATTTAAGTTGTGATTCCCGATATAAAAGTTAGCGTGAACTTTTGGGATTATTGTGGTTTAGAGAACATACTTATATTATTCCTGATTAAAACTTAGTGGTTGAGAAAAGAGAAGCGATGTCAGAATCATGAGGAGAAAATAAGAATAAAGAGATTGTAATACATAAAGAGGGTAGTTCAGTTCCTCATTTCCAATGTCCCGTCTTAAAGTCTACGAATTACATGGTATGGGCTATTCATATGAAAACCATACTTAGGGCAAATGGACTGTGGGAAATGATAGAACCTAAAGCTGATACGCAACAAGATGAAAAGAAGGATATGTCTACGACTGTGTATTTGTTTCAAGCACTACCAAAAGAGATAATATTACAAGTTGCAAGTTGTAAGAGTGCAAAAGAGATATGGGATGCACTCAAGACAAGACACGGTGTGGATAGAGTACAAAAGGCACGTCTTCAAACCCTGAAGACGGAATTTGAATTGCTGAGAATGAAGGAGGAAGACACTATTGATTCATTCACCGTAAAGCTTAATAGTATTGTTACGAGGGCAAGTGGACTTGGATCAACGTTTGATCAACCTACTTTAGTGCGGAAACTTCTAAGTTCTGTGCCAAAGAGGTTCGTTCAAATTGTTGCTACGATTGAACAATTCGCTGATCTAGAGACAACTACTCTAGATGAAATAATTGGGAGACTAAAAGCTTTTGAGGAAAGGACAAGTCTATTGAATGAAGGCATAGTGGATAGTCAAGACAAGCTCTTGTTCATAAGGCATGACAATAAGTCGGATCATGGAAAGCGTTTTGGAAACCGTGGACAAGGAAGATTTAATTCATCTCGAGGCAATTGGCGTGATGAAAAGATTAGACAAGGGAAAAGAGAAGGAGGTCCTTCGTATGATAACTTTAAAAGGAGTAGAGATTACCCGAGAAATCAAAGGGATATGAGAGAAGTGAAAGTGTTACAACTGTCAGAAATTTGGACATTATGCGAAAGAATGTCGTTAGAAAGAGCAAGCACAAGAGGAGTAGAATTTAGTAAAAGAGGATGAGGAACCGACTCTCTTGATGGCTATTACCGGAGAGAAAGAGAAGAATAATGAGACTTCTTCAAAAGATAAAGAAAGTAATATGTGGTTCTCATTAGCTAAATACTTTACTAATGAAGAACCAGAGTGGAGTGGATTAGTTACTGAGAGGAGTCAAGTTCTAGACAAAGGAAAGTTGAGTGAATTGAAGATAGAGATAGAGGTTGATATAAAGAGAAAGTTAGAGTTTTGGAAAGTAGAACTGCTTCAGGAAATTGAAGTAAAGAAACAAGAACTCAAGATTGAACTAAGGAATAGAGAGATGGAGTTTGAAAGGCAAATGCAAGAAAGAGAGGAAAAGTTTGCAAAGAAGATGGATAGTGAGATGGAAAGCATGAAAGACTTGAAGGATGTTGCTAGTAAAGAAATTGAAAAAATGAAAACTGAAAGAGCATTGCCAGAAATAGAAAAGGAATGCAAGGGAGAGAAAAAGATGTCATTAAAGGTTGTGTTGTCACCTAATAGCAAGATTATTAAAAATTCCGAGTTGCCGTATAAGAAAAGAAGAGTAGAGGCAACTCAAGTTTTACCAGTCAAAGGTGAAACAGTCAAAATTCAAATGAACGGTGTACAGGTTAAAGATGATGATGATACTCAAAGAAGCTGTGAAGTCATGGAGATGGATGCTCATGTTCAAGATAAAGATGAAGCTACAACTCATGGAGTTAAAGTCAAAGAAGAGAACATCTATCAGCAAGGCAGAAAACCGAAGTTCAGAGACGATCTTTTACAAGCTGCACGTGATAAACTGGAATGAAGATGTCAAAGTGGTGAAGGCATGGATTAAGAAATTAAGGGGGGATATTGAATATAATTTCCTAATCCATGTTGTTTAAAGTGTAGGGGTCTGTTATGTAATTTTTCTAAAGTAACTTTGAGTCATTATTGTACATATTGTTAGTCCAAGGTAATACCCCAAGTTAGAAACCGGGAAAAGATGCGACGTTTCAATTAGGTTAAACAGGAACGAACGTGGTCATTTGTTGTAGTTGGTCAGGGACGATCCCTGCGATTATTGTGAATAAAATCGTTGTGTGTTTGTGTGTAATCGTTGTGTTCGTGTGAGTGATCTTGAGTTAACATAGATTAGTCATACAACATTTCTAGTGTGGTGTTTCTTAACATGGTTTCTTGGCTAGTTTCATGTGTAGTTTGTAGATCAGTAAACTGTTTGGAACTAGTAATAGAATAGCTGTGAAATTGGCTTGATTTCCTCTTAACTAACTGCAGTTTTCCTACTTATTTGGCTCTGCAAGTCAACAATTTACACGATTATGTTACGATAATGTGTGCTACATTGATTGAATATGCAAGCTTACTTTTGTTGTTTCTTTTTTTATTTTGTTTTTAACATCGCTTGCTCGAATTTGGTTCTAGTGGGGATCCTGATGGCTCAATTGTGAATTCAGATGGACATAATGATTCTAGATCAAAGAAGCGGTAATTATATCTTCCTGCTTAAGAACATGTTTTTGGTCAAATGTGTATCTTCTTTCTTAATAACATTGTCTTGTTATCAACTATCTTGTACTTTTGACTTGTGTACAACAGGGGAAGGTCTAAATCTTGTAGTGGTACAAGTAGCAAAGCATGCCGAGAGAAGTTGAGGAGGGATAAGCTAAATGATAAGTATGATATTATCTGTCCCTGGCTATTTCTATTATTCGATATATATCTTTCATGTTTTAGCGCTTACAACTATTGCATGTGTTTAGGTTTGTTGAATTGGCTTCAAATTTTGATCCGGGGAGGCCTCCTTAAAGTGATAAAGCTGCGATTTTGGTTGATGCTGGCCGAATGGTGACTCAATTAAGAAAAGAAGCCCAGAAGCTGAAAGATTCTAGCTCAGATCTTCAGGTGAAAATTAAGGAGCTGAAGGTTACTTCTTTTATTATCTGGAGGTGCAAAATGGGCGGGTTGATTACTATTATAATGGGTAAATGCGGGTTGGGTTGATTGGGTCGACCCAAAAAAAAAAATTCATACTTTTTTTTTATTCAAATAGGATCACACAATTGTATCATTTAATAATAATCTAATTCTTTGAGTACCATGATTTAGGAGGCTTTATACATTAAAGATATGGGTAAATGCGGGTTGGGTTGACCCAAAATAAAAAGTTCACACTACCTTTTTTTTAATCAATCCGGATCCCAAAATTGCATCATTTATTTCAATAATAATAATAATCTAATTCTTTGAATAAAATGATTTAGGAGGCTTTATACATTAAAGATGCATTTTGTGCGACTTTAAGTTGTTCAATGCATTTTGACATGTTTCCTTTAATATATTATTTTACCCATTTGATCTGTTAAGAGATAAAACATAACATGAGTGACTGCCTCTATCTTTGAGTTTTGGAGAAGTTAAAGTTTCATGTCTTGTGTTTTTTTTATTATTGACTTGCGTAGGCTGAGAAAAACGAACTTCGTGATGAGAAACAAAGGCTGAAGATGGAGAAAGAGAGAGTTCAGTAGCAAGTCATGAGTTACCCAAGAATGGGAATGGGCATGTGGCAGTTCATGCCACCTGCGGCTGTGGACACCTCCCAGGATCATGTCCTCCACTCGCCAGTTGCTTGATTTAGCAATCAGTGGTTGTGTTGTGGTTCCAACGATTAATATTGTTGGCCTAAGAAAATAGAGGGAACCTTGAAGAATTCTAGAGAGAGTTTAGACCATTTTCATAATTTCATTCATACCCTCAAAACATATCAAATGGCTATATATAAACATAACCACTAAACCCACTACTTTAATAATAACCACCTACTAAACCACTAGTATGGAAATTAACTCTCATAATTAATTACAATTAATTAAAAGACCAAAGGTGTAAACATTTTACTAACCCACATTAATGCATGCATGCATAGAACGGTTGCACCTCTTGCATGTAGACTTGTGCATATCAATATGGTTGGAACAATGAAAAGGTAGGCACGTAACATTCCATCCCCCTTAGAATCGTTCTTGTCCTCAAGAACGGAACTGGAACAAGCCTTGGTAGTGCACCATGGAGGCCGCCAGTTGAGGCGTCCGAACGCCTTAGGACCCGTCTGAGTAAAACGCCAAGGTGGCCACCATTCGGTTTTCCCGGAAGCATTTGGATAAGTTGTAGCCATGCCCCACGGTGGGCGCCACTCGCGGGACCGGACAACACAGTTTGATACCCATTTCTGAGGACTTTCTTCAAATACATCAAAATGCATCAACAACTTTGAGGCTTGTAGAACACCCCCATCAAATTGTGAAAATATGCTAAGTATTGAGATGGCACGTGACTTCAACAAAGGTTCAGAATCATGGTTGTTGATCTTCATTAATACTCTTCTTTCACTGAACGACACAACAACATGTAAAGCATAAGATTGAATTTTTGTGGAGGCTGTTCGCAGGTTAGAAGACCCTACTTGTGGGTTGACAACAGCTTTTGTGTTCGGGTTTGAGACGATCGTGGGTGCGGAATAGGCGGTGGTTGAGGAGGGTTGTTGCGGTGGCGGAGCGGGTGGTGGTAACTGAGGTCGGTTCTTGAGAAAATCAATCATCTCAACAAGCATTGACTCGATTCGATCCAACGAATCGTTCCATTCTTGAGCATCCATAGGAGTGGATCAAGACCGCTCTGATACCACTATTGTGGTTCCAACGATTAATATCGTTGGCCTAAGAAAATAGAGGGAACCTTGAAGAATTCTGGAGAGGGTTTAGACCATTTTCATAATTTCATTCATACCCTCAAAACATATCAAATTGCTATATATAAACATAACCACTAAACCCACTACTTTAATAAAAACCACCTACTAAACCACTAGCATGGAAATTAACTCTCATAATTAACTACAATTAATTAAAAGACCAAAGGTCTAAACTTTTTATTAACCCACATCAATGCATGCATGCATAGAAGAGTTGCACCTCTTGCATGTAGACTTGTGCATATCAATATGGTTGGAACAAGGTAGTCACGTAACAGGTTTCCATTGATCTAGGTTTGTGGTTATGACCTCCAATCCATAATATACTTGAAGCTAATGTGTGTATGGATGTGCATTCTTGAAGAAATATTCAGACATGTTAATTTTAGTATCATGCCGTGGAATATCTTTCACAACTAGAATTAGAATGGTCCTTTACTCATAGGATGCAAATGCCCAAAAGTTTTATTCATAGTTTTGATCCGAGAATAAAAAATATACAACAAGATTTTGTTATTTAATTGAAAGAAAGAACATTGTGAAAGGAAATAATGTTCTTTTTGCACAAGATATCGTATGTTTAAAAACCACTTGATAAAAACTTACAGCCAATATTTTCATGAATAGTTTCCAACCTAGTAAAGAAGGTTGTGGGTACATGACTTGTAATGGTAGTTGGTAGTAGTTAATTCAATACATGTCTTCATATTCTGTTAGTGCAATATTGAACATCTTTTTGGATGTTCTGCGAGCTTTGAGCTTGCATACATGACAAAACTATATGTGATATCTATGGACTATGGTTATAAGTTTTGCTGATATTTGTAAGTTGTTCTTCATTTGTGTAGGATCCAACAAACATTTATGAACACCTAAGATTTTTATGGATTCCAACAATGACATTAGAAGACTGGACCATGGGGGGTGCTAAACACCTAGGAGGAGCGACTTCGAACATCTATGAACCAAAGAGCTTGTAGCCTTGCAGTATCATGGTGTGTAGTAAAAACGTTCATCTTCAAGTGGTTGAGGGTTCTAGTCCTATAGTGGACATTGGTGTAATTTTAGGACACTTGAAATTCTTATGACGCAAACTATCCAAGCTTCAACGATCTTGATAAAGCACATGTAATGCACCGCACTCACCAAACCATGATTGTAAAAGACTCAACAGATAATGTATCCTTCAATAGTCCTATATTTCCTAATGAAGGTACAAAATGGCGGGTCTCAACTCAAGTTATGAGGTCATCCCAACGCCAGACAGTGCCATCTTCATAGTAGCTGAGTAATGTGCTAAAACATACAACATATAAATATTTTCAGAACATGTATATAGATACTAACATTGGTTATAAGATAACATACGTATAACATAATTTTGGTGTAAATGCATGCATGCATCACGTACCAAACATTTACACAATTTTGTTGTAAATGTACAAAAATAGCTTTGTTATGTGTGAGATTTTACTAGGCACGTTTGTTTGATGTAAATGCACCAAATACATTTCAACTTTAATGTATATATGCCCTGAAATTTTTTATATTAGTATTTTAAAAACAAGATAATTTAGTTTTACACATTAAATTGCTTCTTTTAAATAATTTTATTTATACTGTTAGGAACAAATAATTCAACTTTAATTACTTAATCAGCTTGTTTATAACAACCCTACTAGAAAACATATATATTTCCTACAAAAGTTTCCGATAAAAGAAATTTCCCACAAGTTAGCGACAAAATTCTGACAAAACAAAAACAAAAAAAGTAACTATACGATTTTCTACAATTTTCCGACAAATTTATTAAATAAGTTAACTTATTTATTTACTATAATCGTCGGAAATTACCGACAAAAAGCATTTGTTGGTAACTCGTCGGAAAATTAGTCGGGACTTTGTCGGAAAAAACATTCCCTACAGGGTTTTTTTTCCAACAAAAACTTTTTTGTCGGAAACTTGTCACTAACGACCAATTCCGACAAATTTTCCACAAAACTGCTGTCGCAAATTTTTCATTTTTTTAGTAGTGAGATTTCGTGGGAAATTTGTCGGAATTGGTCGTTATCGACAAGTTTCCGACAAAAAAGTATTTGTTAGTGAGATTTCGTGGGAAATTTGTCGGAATTGGTCGTTACCGACAAGTTTCCGACAAAAAAATGTTTGTTGGAAAAACCCCGTAGGAAATGTTTTTCCGACAAAGTCCCGACTAATTTTCCGACGAATTAGCGACAAAAGTATTTCGTCGGTAATTTCTGACAATATTCCGACGATTATAGTAAATAAATAAGTTAACTTATTTAATAAATATGTCGGAAAACTGTAGGAAATCGTATAGTTACTTTGTTTTGTTAGAAATTTGTCGCTAACGTGTGGAAAATTTCTTTTATTGGTAATTTGTCGAAAACTTTTGTAGAAAATATATTTGTTTTCTAGTACCGCAATAAACGAATAATAAAAGAACTTAATATTCATACTTAATATGTTACTCATTTTAGAGGTCTTGCTTTGTCTCATTATGAAAATATATGTACATATACACTATATATAGACACATCTGACGACACTACCCTCTCCACCAAGCCTGTTGGCACAACTCATGTCGTCAACATCGCCACCAACATTCACCTTACATAGCCATTAATTCCCGTGCCAGTCAAACAATACTGCTCTATTTATAGAATCACAAAAATAATTAATGCTTGTGTACCCGTTTAGATAACTGCAAAAGATCCTCATTTAGTTAGTACCCAAAATGCCCACAATACCGCTATAAATACCATTCTCCATGCACTTTGATCGAATCATTATTTCCTGTGTCAACAATGGCAACAAGACAAGCAGTTGTTGCAATACTCCTTGTCGCAAGCATAGGGACTTTTGGGAAGGCTTCAACAAATGTTAATTGTCCTGATCAGATAAAATAGCAACCAATGCAGTACTGCCACATGTTCTTGTCAAGGTTTGAGGGAGCCACTGTCACAGAACAACAAGAATCGCTTTTACAACGTTGCTGTCAACAACTAGGGAAGCTAGATCAAAGATGTCGGTGCATGGAAATACGTGAATTTGTGCAAGTACAGCAACGAGGAGGAGGATGGGATGCTCCACGAATGAAGCGGTTGTTGCGAGAAGCCCCAAATTTGCCAAAGACATGCCAATTAGGACCCGGGTTGTGCCAGATCTAATTAATAAAGTCTTATGTTTGTAAGATTAAGGAATAATACAACAGTATACATGTTGGTATTAGGAACATTGGTTTATTAGAATGCATATCAATAAACGGCTAGCAGACATGTCATGTTAGATGTGATTTTGTATTATTTTGTAGCAGTGGTGTTTGAGATCCGGTTCCGGTTTATAAAAAGATTAAGTTAAACCCGCTAACTACTATTTGGAAAAATGGTAAACTAAAACAATTAAATTGATTTAGTTTAACGATTTGAACCGTTTTTTTTTTCCAATTCTCAATCCGTAGTTTATACCGACTTACTCATAAAGATGGTATATAAAAATGAAAAAAAATAATAATAAACGTAGCTGGCCAGCAAGTGTTGCGGTTCCAAATGTTGGTAATCAGAGATTCAACTTATGAACAAACACAAGGATTGAAAATATGAACTTTGCTGATTTTTTTTATTACAATCGTTCTAGCGATTCACAACAAGGTTCTTATACCCTACGAAGCGACACAACGTTTTGTGAAACGTCGCATCCTTTTACCCAAATACCCAAGCGACACGTACAAACAACCGTTAAAGACTTTGACATATTACATATTGACTCCTGATATGTCATCATTTAAACATGTTTTATATGCATAATAAACACTATATTATGGTACTAATTGAACAATAATCTTGCAATTGATATTTAAAACGTCAATTTTTTTGTAATTGCAAGATATTCGGTGTTGAAAATATAAATCAAACTAATTCCTATAAAAAAAACACCAAGAAATCAAGCTTCTAGACGGATCATTCCCAAGCTTTGACCCCCAAGAAGTCAAAATTGCTCAACAAGTAGTCAACAAGCAGCTAAAAGAAAAAACAGGGAGCAGACAGGGCTTTGCACGACCGTGCAACCCATTGCATGGTCGTGCATTCCTTATCTTGCTCGCAAGTACACTGTCCTCTGTACCCTATTTGATTTGCGAGACCTTTGCACGACTGTGTAACCCAATGCACGACCGTGCAATGCTCATTTCGAGGCCTATAAATAAAGGGGTTGATCTCTTTATTTGACACACCCATCTATATCTCAAGAACACACTAGAGAGAGCTTATTTCGTAGTTAGAGTAGTGAGTAGAGAGTAGAGGGGCTCTTCCTCCATCACAATAGGGGAGCCTACAAAACTCAGTGTTACGCTAGTCGTTATGGCCATTCGTGGCTAAAGTTTCTTTGTATTGCTAGGGTGAAGATAATGTTTGGTACATGTTAGTGTTTAACGTATTAATTTAGTGGTATATTTATGTCTTTAATTATTCGCTCTTAAAACCACCTTTTAGTGGGCTTTTATTATTGTCTATATCCGTAATCACCTATTTAACTCTAATATAAGACATTTTAAGTTCGATGTCTTAAATCAACCCGGAGATGACCATTCGAAGGGTTGAGGGTAACTGTTGTCTCTAACGGGAGGCATACTATTTTAATTTAAAGGTTATAATTCGCGAATCAAATGTCGTGAGGACGAGGTTTTAGCGGTGACCCGGGTCAGAAGTTTGTAGTAGTCATACCACTGAATTAGTCAACTTAACATTATCACATATTTAGTTTTCTGCTACTATTCCGTTCGTTACATTTCTGTTACACACATCACACACGTTTTTACTTTTATGCTATTTACTTTACCGTCATTTACTATTCTTCATCACAAGCACACAAAAACCACTCACTAATTAATCCGGCTAAACGATAACAAAAGTTGAGTATTGGAACTCGATCGTGTCCATTGGTTCGATACTTGGTTCTTACCTAAACTATATTACGATGTGATAGGTGCACATGCCTATTGTGTGTTTTAAGTTAAAGTATTTATCATTTTATAAATTTAAAATATGATCTCGTGAATACATCTTAAAAATATATTTAATTAAATTTTTATATATGAAAACCACGCTATCAAGTTTTTGACACCGTTGTCGGGACACGGTGATTTCAAGAAAAAAATGGAGTTAACGGATTAGCCTTTCATTTTCCATATGTTTTTCCTTTACGCTTTGTTGTAGGTAGTGTATGATCCATAGTTCCACTACTAGTTTATATCAACCTTTAGCAGAACCCGAAAGATTCTTCTACCGCCGAATACAAGAAAACCGTGCTAGAAAAATGGCCGTTGAAAATCTTACTATCGCCGAATTTGCAAGACCATCACTTGACGCTTTAGAGTCTAGTATCACAAGACCGACTGTTGACGCTAACAACTTCTAGATCAAATCTCATGTTATCCACATGATCTAGTCATCATACACTTTTAATGGATTACCCGAAGAAGATCCACATGCCCACATTGCAAATTTTCTCGAAATTTGTGACACTTTCAAACTGAACAGAGTTTTGAATGGCGCAATTCGTCTCCGAATGTTTCCCTTTTTCTTTAAGGGAATGAGCTAAGGCATGGCTAAATTCTCTTCTTACCGGGTCAATCACTACATCGGATGATCTTGCTCAAAAATTCCTGTCAAAATACTTCCCGCCAGCCAAAACTGCTAAGTTGAGAAATGATATCACCACTTTCACTCAGGATGATGGTGAATCACTATATGAGGCATGGGAACGCTTTAAGGATATGTTGAGAAAATGTCCTCATCATGTGTTAGAGGTTTTGCTACAAGTATCATGTCACACCCGTAACACAGGACAGTCATCTACCAGAGTAGTACCTCCAATAGATATCTTCCCAGGTAAGAGCGACGAGTCTAGGAGAGATTTATTTCATTTCATAATATAAAGTTTGTAAAATAGGGACTGACTGGAAAAACACATCACAATCAAATTATGGACTTATAGCTCACGAAGAATCGTGCCAATCACTCAGGCCTTATGGTCAGCCAGTGACCTGTCCTCAGTCATCCCTATTTCCATCCTTTATACACCTCCTAGAATGCCATCTACTAGCTAGGGTTCACATGTGCTAAAAAAACATTTGAAAACATTTTGGACCAGCTTACGCTGGTGAGTTCATAAACAAAATCATCTTTTCGTGTATCCCTGATCGAGAATGAATACCCCACATAGGAATTACAATCATCCTGTCCAATCCATCACCCAGAATCTCCCTTGGGTCTACAACATACATATATACAGGAACCATCTAGGCTTGCTGGTCCCATACGTACCAGAACTGTGCAAGATGATCAATCTTGGCCCTAGGTCCCACCCCAATCATGACCATAATAAGTACTTATTATAGGATATATGCATGGATAGCGTTGGGATCTCAGATACAAAATCATTTACAAAACATTTCATAGAGCACAGTTTAGTGGAACTCACCTCAAACAGAACCTCCTCCTGTATCGAATATCACAATCAATACTTCAACAGAACCCTAGATCATAACCCACATTATCATAATTAACATCCCTATTTTAGGTTTATACGAAGAAACCCCAGGGTGTTCAGAAACCTTTCCTTGGCGCTATCTATGGCAGTTTGTGGACGAATTACGGGAAATCGGACTTTCGGGAGCGGATCGGATCCTCGGGGATCGGACTATCAGCTTAAGTATGTGTGTGGAAGTGTGTTTATGTGTGCTAAATGGCTGGAGTCGGGTTTCTATTTATAGGATGAGTCTTGGGTCCGTAGCAGACCGCTAAGCTATGATGTGGCGGTCCACCACTCCTTAAGGTTGCTTAATTTGCTTAGTGACCACGTAGCGGACCGCTAAGGGTTATGCTGGCGGTCCGCCACCCTTCCACGCGTCCGATTTCAACCGGCGAGTCACAGGGGCATGTGTCACCATCCGGGTCTTTCCTTAGCCCGCACGTAGCGGACCGCTAAGGCTTAGGGTAGCAGTCCGCTACCCCTTCCATTTTCAAAATTCTAAATTTTGGTCCTTTGACTTTGAATAATTAAAGTTTAACCCCTGAACTTTCTATTTTGATACTTTTCGCCCTTGGGAATTATCCGGGTGTTACAAATCTCCCCTCCTTAAAATAATTTCGTCCTCGAAATTCAGGATCAGTCAAATAGGTGGGGATACTTAGCTTTCATCTGCTCTGTTATTTACCAAGTTTTGTCGACACCCTTTTGACCTTGCCATTGTACCAATACCATTGGTATAGTTTTCTTTCTCAACTTTCGATCTTGAGTTCCTAAAATCTTAAGAGGTTGCTCTGTGAATTAGAGTTTATCATTAATGTGAACATCATGCAACGAGATTGCCTGATCGGGGTCTGCTAAGCACTTACGTAAACATGATACGTGAAACGTGTTATGAATACTTTGCAATGCTTCAGGCAATTCAAGTTTGTAGGCTACAGCTCCAATTCTTTCTATGATCTTATAAGGTCCAATATACCTTGGGCCTAATTTTCCGCGTTTCCTAAAGCGTACAACACCTTTCCAAGGTGATACTTTCAACATCACATAGTCACCGACTTGGAATTCTAATGGCTGTCGGCGTTTGTCTGCATAACTTTTCTGTCGATCTTGTGCAGCTTTTAATCTTTGTTTGATCTGAACTATCTTATGCAGTCGTGTCCTGTAAGATTTTTGGTCCAAATAGTTGGCTATTTCCAACTTCAGTCCAATAAATTGGAGTTCTGCATTTTCTACCGTATAGTGTGTCACACCCCGGCCGGCGGCGGATTATACGTCGGGGCTGACGCGGTTGTTCATAAGCACATGATCATCTATTAACAAGTGATAATATTATTTCATCATAATTAAAGCATCCGTTACAAATAGGAATGGAAAACAAAGAGTTCAAACATGACATAAGTTGAATTTAATCTTTAATAAAACTAGGTCCAGAGTCCTAAATGATCAAGTAGTGTCCTCAAACTGGTGCACCTGAAACATGTGAGTAAATGTCAACTACAAGTAGTTGGTGAGTAACATAGGTTTTGACACTAAACAAAAGTTAAGTATAAGTTTACAATTCAATATGTTCAAAGCGCATCTAGAGCATAAATGTGAAAACATGCAGGGTTCCAAGCGTACAATCAAGCCATGTTATATGTATGCACAATCCCCCGGATTGCGTGGAGTTCTAAATGTAAACACTAACCCGCCAAGGTTCGTGTTAAGTAATGTATCGAATTCCCGTATAAATGATCATAAAAGGTACTACCTTAGGCTTGCCATGCAAGTTAATGATTGTACTAACATGAACACACGTTTTGGTCGCCAAGCAGTTTAAGACATAAAGCATAAAGACCAAGGCATAAGAACACAGGGTATTGAATTGTGTAAATAATGTAATTGTAGACATGTTTCACCCCAAAAATATAAAAATGTAAAAAGGGGCTATGTAAACTCACCTGTATTGAAGCTACGAGTGATAAGTTTTGGTAAGATGAATAGGTCTTGTGAGATTTTCTCACAACACACCTACATAGATAATTGTACTCTAGGTTTAAAGTATGATGAATAAGATAAGGAAATTCTAAGGTTTTAGGTTTTGGTAGGGTTTGGGTTGAAGATGGACTTGCTTGGTTGTTTTGCAAAAAATATAAGTGCTTGGCTTAGAAATAATGGTAATAAAAATGGTTTATGAAATTAATTTAGTTAATCATTTAGTATTCATGAAATTATTCTAAAGATAATAAATAAATTCATGAAATGTAGTAAGTTAAAACGGTGCATATAGATTTATTTATAAGGTAACTTATAAGTAAATTATGAATTGGAAGATGGTTTTAAATAAATAAGTTTTATGTAAATAAAGTGTTTATCTAGGTTATTAATCACAAGGTAACTAAAATAATTTGTTATTAATAAATGTAATAAAATGATAAGTTAATCCTATTAATATATGTAAATAAATTGGTTAGTTAATCCATTAATAAATTCATTATAAATGAATTAATAAAGGCTAAATAGGTTTCTAAATAGATTTAATGGATCTTGATATAAAATAATTATTTAAGATAATTATTTAAGTATTTATAAGTTTAAAAGTAATTTTAAATAATTATTCTTACAAGAATGATTATTTATACACTTGAAAGAATAAAATGTCTAACATTTAAGTTAAATTGGTGTAACAACATAATTAATAAATACATAATTAATTTGTTTTAAATCATTTCCATTATTTATTTAGGAAGTTTAAAGTGTTTTATAACATGTTTTTAATAAATAAACATTATTTCATAATTTCTGTTTTTATAAAACTTTCAGAATATACTTATGGAATTTTTAAAATGGAATTTTTTAAATATGAAATAATGGCTTAAATAATAAGAGAAAAACAATTCAAAATAAAAATAGGTGGCCATGACTCGAACCCGCGCCTGGACCGGAAACACAACACACACGCGCACTAACCATCAGACCAGAGCATGCTGCCGTGTCTGATTTAGTTTTGTTTAATTTTAAAAACGTAGGTTCTCAAGTCATCTTCTTCCCCCAATTATACCCGTAACCCTAGCCCCTTCAATCCCCTCGATTTTCCAATGATTCGTACTCGAATTCATGGGGCTTTTGATCGCGGGATTGAGACGAGTTTAATGACACAATTTTTACCTGAAATGGTTGTGAATTGAAGGAGAATGACTCGATGATCAGGTTCGGCTTCTTCGGTGGGTTTGCGGATTACAGAGGTGGAATCAGACGCAATTGAGGGTATAGGAAGTTTTTGGTGAGTGTCGTTGACGATTTGGGACGTCTATTTATAGCCAATTTAGACATTAAGTGTTCGATCGATTAAATGGCATTCAAGGTCTCAAACGGTTATGAGTTACACCATGATGAGCTCATAAAAACTCAGTTACGCGTTGTTAATGGATCGATTAGGTGACCTGAACGTTTTTCCGTGAACGGTCTTGTACGAAAACACGCAGATGTTGAATTCATGTGGAATAGCCCTAAAACCGGCCACCGGGAGGCTCGAACTCGTGATCAGAGGAAAAGGGGAGGGGGTTTCATCCGGTTTTGAAGTCAGATCCCTGAAGTTTCAGGTTTTGGCAAAACAGGACCCTGGGCTTTCGAAGTCTTATTATTTTATGTAAAAACTTTATTTCAATTAGAAGTTAAGTTTCAGAAATTGATCTTTTAGACCCTGGACTATATAAGACATAATTTATTAAAGTTTTTATAAACCATTATAAGTTTAATAATTTCTATATTATTACTAAATACTATAAATGCAAAACTATAATTCTTGTAAAATAAAAATGGTTTTATTTATTTAAAGTTTATTTACTTTGTATTTTATGTAATTTAATCCTTATAAACTCCTTCATTTATTTATAGGATTTATAGCATATATTTATGTATTTGTTTAATAGGATTAAAACATTTAAGGCCCCAAATAAATATTCATTAAATTTTGAAATCAATGCACCTAATGTATGTATGTGTGTATACTCATGGGATGGAATAGATAAATAGGATAACTTTCATTAAAATGAGTGGATGAAATCATATAATAATGAGATTACAAGTGTCGAAAAAGCAAAAATATAGGCCAAAATTTTCTGGGGATTACAGTCTCCCCTATTTTACGAAATTTTGTCCCAAAATTGTTTAGGAGGAGGGTTCAGGAATATAGATGTGCGTTTGGATTCTCAACTAGTTTTGTTTGTCGGTTTGAGGAGTATAGTTGATGACAAGGTTCAGGTCAGGTCATCGCGTTAGGTATGGATGGTGGCAGTGAATTTTGTATGAAATAAAAATAAGGAGAAGATTGTACTAGAATTATTTTGGACTTAAATGATGGGATGCATCACTTGTAATGAGGATGATGGGATTTTAAGATCTAAACTTGTTTAGGATGTAGTCTAAGATGTTCAAGTTTGTCACTGGATAAGGATTGGTCAAAGTCAAGGTAATAGGAAACCCTACGTGATAGGAATAACGTTACTTCTGACAATATGATAGGAGCATTTATATACATATATATATATAGGACATACCAGTGGTATATCCATTATGCCTTTATCATATCCCATTAGTTTCGTTACTGTATATCACCCTAAGTTTTATGTCATCGCACACGACAGAATTTACTATGTTTTCCATGCGCTGATTTTTATAATTACGTGTGCACCCGTAACTACTCAAATCGTCGTATGGTCTCTATAGATCGTTCTATTACGTGTGGGTACAGAGGTGGGGGAAATATCAAAAACATTTACTTTATTATTGTTTTCATACGTGAGTTGCTAGTGAGTAATTGTGTGTCTAGATGGTAAAGTCAATCAGGGAGTAAAGACTGGCACAACCCCATACATGGGTGCCCTAAGTAGATGGCACACCCTCCAGGTTATCCATAAAGTTTATAGCTCTCTCGTGTTTGAACAAGAATACGTCAAACCCCGAGTAACTCAAAGTTTATAGCTTTCTCGTGTTTGAACAAGAATACGTCAAACCCCGAGTAGCTCAAAGTTTATAGCTATCAAGTTTCATGGATAAAGTGAACGATCATGCTTCATGTATATAGTGGGCAATTTATTGTAAACAATGTAAACAATTTAGTTTCGTGTGTAATGTAGGCACTCAAGTTTCATGTATAGCGTGAATAATATAGTACTATGCATATTGTAATTAACCAAGTATCACGTATCGTGTGAACAATCTAGTAGCGTGCATGTTGCAAGTAATCAAGTTTCGTCTATAATGTGATCAATCTAGTATCATATATATTGTAAATAACCAAGTATCTGTATCATGTGAACAAGCTAGTATCATGTATATTGCAAACGAGTAAGTTTCAAGTGTGATGTGATCAATCTAGTATCATGCATATTGCAAACAACTAAGTTTCGTGTATAATGTGACTAATTAAGTTTCGTCTATGAAGTAAACAAATTGGTTTTCACGTATAATGTGAACGTTCATATGTAAGTGATCGAATCTCATGAGTAACGTAAGCTATCGAATTTCGTAGGTGATCGAGTTTTGCAATCAGGCATGTTGCTTGACATTCATCTATCATGTAGGTAGTTGGGTTTTAAGTTTTCAATTTTTGTTGAGGTTTATATGGGTGGTTAACGCCTACGCGAAATAATTCATCACCTTGAAATGACTAGTAAGCTCATACATTCCGGAAGGAAGGTTTTGCAGGTATTCAGCATAATGTGTACATGAATATCTAATTTGTGCTTTTTGTTTATAAATAAACGGGTAATTTGAAATTTGTACTTGTAAGGCCCCTTTTTCCGGGTGACCTCACTTATTGGATTTACTCATAAACAAAGTCATCAATACTGAACTTTAAATTTAACATATTCAATTAACAGCCAAAATCATTCACATTTGAGTACATTACAGCGGAAGTCTTAACATTTAACACATACATCAATGTTTAACAAAAACATAAATCGGGATGTCAGTCTTTAGCCGGGTAACCTTCACGCCTTCGCACGACCCTTTTCTTTGTTACCTGAAATGTATACTAAAAGTCAGCTAACGCTGGTGAGTTCTAGTTTAAAATGATTAGATATAAGCATTATTTCCTTAAAACTATTCTTAAGTTTATACATAAAGATCATAAATACGTATTCTTAACTTTTTCTTAACATTCATTTGGTCGTACACATATGGGTGATCAACCCGTCTTTTACTACGTATGCCACAAAGGCATACGCCATGAAGCTACCGTCGTAGCCCTTTGACTCGTCCGGTCCTAGAAACCGTCCGCCATAAAAACCGTCTCGCCAACCTTCGGCCGTCCGTCATACCGTCCTACCGTCGTAGGCCGTCCTTTTCGCCCGTCTACCCGAAGGTATCCGTTTCCCACGTGCTACCATGTTTGCAACCGTTCTACATATGATTTGGCATTTGCTTCGACCGCCCATTTATGCCCCTTTTTATTTCCTTGCTGATGAAGGAACGTTTTTGTCCCGGTTGCAAGATAGACACGTGGTCGTCCGTCTACCGTAGTAGCCGTTAGCATTGAAGCGTCCATAACAATTCACGTATATTCATAACATGCAGTATATATATAATATAAGGCAAGATTTCATTCATACTTTGTAAACATACGTTTCAATCTTTGTTCATAATTCATTTTCATATATTTATATATCACGTATGTTCACATTGGCATTCATAACATTTATTCATTTAGTGTATACATTTCAGCCCCAAAAATATTTATAAATCATTTGCACATAACATAGAGGGGGGGCACATAGAACTCACCTGATCAGCTAGTCCTGTTCTGTCCTATCTGCGGTCTGATGAGCGCCGCACACGATCTGGATTAATTAACTATACCCGTATCAGATCTAAACCAAGTTATATTCCTAACACAGCTGACATAGGCGAACTTAATGCCTAAGTTCGCTTCCTCTGGCCTAGGCGAACTTATAGGCGAACTTGTCCTAAGTTCGCTTCTCTTGGCCAGGCGAACTTAATTAGTTAGGCGAACTTAAGCTTTAAGCGAACTTGCTAGGCGAACTTGTCAAGCGAACATAATAAGTTCGCTTACCCTTGGCCAAGCGAACTTAATCAGGCGAACTTGATAAGTTCGCCTCCACCAAGCGAACTTAACAGACCAACAGTCATCTTCCCCAAACAGTCCGAAATTCTAGGATATGGGTTCGATTATGTCAAAACTTCAACTTTCTTTGCTCAAAACAACTGGTTTTCATTCCAGATACTAAATCCAAGCTTATTCTCAAGTTTCATCCGTAAAAACGTCCTATTTTCACCCGAGAACCCGGAAACCCAACCTAAGCAAAAATCTCAGTTTTGGCTCGAATGGTTACCTGGATGACGATTCTGATTTGGAGGTTTTCTTCACGAGTGCAAGAGACACGAGCGGGTGCAATCTTGTGCGATTCCGACACTTTCTCTCTCTACGTATTTCTCTCTCTAGAATTGTAAGGAGGAGAACAATGAGGGCCTTAGGCTATTTATAGGGAAGACCTCCCCAAGCCCGGTTCGCGACTGACCCGGCCCGACTTCGGCCCGCTTGAACTCGTTAACTTTATTTCTCGCCGTTTTAGGATGTTACAGTACTCTTGTTTGTAAATTAATAAATGGAATAATAATTTGGGCGGATGGATAATTGGATAAATAAAAACCTTTTAATTTGATTATCATAAAACAAATGTTTCAAAAGATAATAATGGCCTTATTATTTAATAAATAAGCCAAAATTTAAATAATAATTAGTTTAACGAAATAACAAGTCATAATAAAATAGTTAATCAAGTCATCATAAAAAGGATGAAATACTTGTTATTACTTTTATAAAATCATTTGTACAAGACTGGTATTAAGTTTCTTTGCGAAGTAAAGGGGGTTTGTAAATAGTTTATACTCTAGATAAAATCTATAAACCAAGAGTTTGATAAAGGTTTTGTTTGAACAAAATAACTATATTAGTTAAATCGGGGAAATAACAATATAACTAGTTTACAAAGAAGGTTTAGATATCAATCATTAAGGAAAGTTAAAAAAAATTAACATTTATATTTAGGTACAGGATACGGGTTTCAATTAATTTTTTTTTTAAGAAATGCGAAATGGAATATCCGGCTAACGTCTCCGATACTTCTCCACCAGAAAGTAGATGAGCACAAAGGCGACATCGTTGTGGTTATTCGTATTGCAAACAGGGTTTCAGCCCTAGCTATATCTGTATGTGCATCAAGTATTCCCTGATCTCCACTCCTTGCCTTAGTAATTTTGCGGTCCTTACGTATAGGTGAGCGGTATCAGCTGGAACTCCTAAGGTACTCGTAGGTTCCTTGTCTTGCCTGCTCCTGGATCTAGATGGTATATGTTAGGTGCTAAATAGGTTAGGTGCTAAATAAGTCTTCTCCTAAGCCAATCTGCTCTGCAGTCAAACAGGGATCTGGCAGCTAGTCATACTGGTGACTGGTTGTCTGATGATGGGGACCCAAAATCTTCATCTTGTGTTGAATTTGCTTCTGGGTGATTCTCAGGGGAGTGAGGAAGGTAAGAGGCCACGTCTAGCATGGTCCATGTCGTAAGTGTAATGGTAAGTTGTTAAGTACAAGGGTACTTATGAGTTAAAAAAAAAAATTTGACTAGTCATATTACCGAGTTCTTATAATAATATATCGGGAGTAACACTTGACCTATAAGTAGTGTACCCACGAAAATGATTCTCAGGAAAAAGAGATGGGCCACAAGGGACACCCTGAAGTACTCAGTCTTTCCTTAGTCAGAACCTTTCATGGACTTACACCCACTCTTCCAGCCATCATGTACCACTAACATTATTACTCGAACTCATGGTTATGATAAGAATCATTAAGGATTGTGTCTTGTGGCTCCAAAGGTGTGCTTCATCTATTCAAGCAACTTCCTTTCCTTGGATGGTAATATCTAAGGGTTTAAATCCTTTGCAAATGATATTAAGGGTGATAAAATTTTCAGGGCATCAGAATGAAGGGGTATAATTGACTTAAATATGATTAAGTGTAAAGATAAAATAGAAGGTTTCGACTTGTGTACCAAATTATAATAATTAGGCGAATGATGTTCAGATTGCATTCATCTGGTATATAACCAAATGGATGCTGTGACAAATCAAAGTGATTCAAGTTCTTATACTTTCAAGAAGACATGCTTTAGCCTATAGGTGAACACTCACTTCGGGAATTCCCAGGAAAGCATACGGATCCTTCGGTTGATTTGGATTTATATGAAATGCTTTCCTAGACAGAAGACTCAAAGTACATGCATTCACCCTTCCGGATTGCACATGTTCTCTACTAATTTTCAGTACCCAAAACTTTGACGGGATTTGAAAATTTTAATGTATGCCAAGAACTTAGGATAGAATTTAGTGATATCAAATAGGTGTTGCGCATCAGTTCAAATAGTGTAGCAAATAAGGTATCGCATGAGTAGTAGTTTTTGTGAGCATGTAGGGTATCAAGTAACATATCTCATAAGATAATTCGTATTGTATCATGCAATGTAATACACCAAATACTAGGTAGGATAGTTACACAAGGGTATCCTAAGGTTATAGCATATAGCCTAGAAATATGTTTCAAGTAGTCCATGTAGTTTCAAAATAGTTCATGTACTTCTTGGAAAGTTGTAGTTCATGTAATTGTATCATGTAAACAGGAGTAC
The DNA here is from genome assembly GCA_023525975.1 of Smallanthus sonchifolius. NCBI lineage: Eukaryota > Viridiplantae > Streptophyta > Magnoliopsida > Asterales > Asteraceae > Smallanthus > Smallanthus sonchifolius. The sequence continues at coordinate 29,873,341 of CM042043.1, forward strand.
ATAGATGTATATAAGTATGTGCATAAATGAGTATAAAGTGGAGTTCCTAATGAAAGACACGAGTTAAACTCATGTTTGGGGACTCCTAAGTTATAGTCTAGGTCATGTGTGTCTAATAACCTAATTCTCTATAACCATGGCTCTGATACCAATCTGTCACACCCCGGCCGACGGCGGATTATACGCCGGGGCTGACGCGGTTGTTCATAAGCACATGATCATCTATTAACAAGTGATAATATTATTTCATCATAATTAAAGCATTCGCTACAAATAGGAATGGAAAACAAAGAGTTCAAACATGACATAAGTTGAATTTAATCTTTAATAAAGCTTGGTCCAGAGTCCTAAATGATCAAGTAGTGTCCTCAAACTGGTGCACCTGAAACATGTGAGTAAATGTCAACTACAAGTAGTTGGTGAGTAACATAGGTTTTGACACTAAACAAAAGTTAAGTATAAGTTTACAATTCAATATGTTCAAAGCGCGTCTAGAGCATAAATGTGAAAACATGCAGGGTTCCAAGCGTACAATCAAGCCATGTTATATGTATGCACAATCCCCCGGATTGCGTGGAGTTCTAAATGTAAACACTAACCCGCCAAGGTTCGTGTTAAGTAATGTATCGGATTCCCGTATAAATGATTATAAAAGGTACTACCTTAGGCTTGCCATGCAAGTTAATGATTGTACTAACATGAACACACGTTTTGGTCGCCAAGCAGTTTAAGACATAAAGCATAAAGACCAAGGCATAAGAACACAGGGTATTGAATTGTGTAAATAATGTAATTGTAGACATGTTTCACCCCAAAAATATAAAAATGTAAAAAGGGGCTATGTAAACTCACCTGTATTGAAGCTACGAGTGATAAGTTTTGGTAAGATGAATAGGTCTTGTGAGATTTTCTCACAACACACCTACATAGATAATTGTACTCTAGGTTTAAAGTATGATGAATAAGATAAGGAAATTCTAAGGTTTTAGGTTTTGGTAGGGTTTGGGTTGAAGATGGACTTGCTTGGTTGTTTTGCAAAAAATATAAGTGCTTGGCTTAGAAATAATGGTAATAAAAATGGTTTATGAAATTAATTTAGTTAATCATTTAGTATTCATGAAATTATTCTAAAGATAATAAATAAATTCATGAAATGTAGTAAGTTAAAACGGTGCATATAGATTTATTTATAAGGTAACTTATAAGTAAATTATGAATTGGAAGATGGTTTTAAATAAATAAGTTTTATGTAAATAAAGTGTTTATCTAGGTTATTAATCATAAGGTAACTAAAGTAATTTGTTATTAATAAATGTAATAAAATGATAAGTTAATCCTATTAATATATGTAAATAAATTGGTTAGTTAATCCATTAATAAATTCATTATAAATGAATTAATAAAGACTAAATAGGTTTCTAAATAGATTTAATGGATCTTGATATAAAATAATTATTTAAGATAATTATTTAGGTATTTATAAGTTTAAAAGTAATTTTAAATAATTATTCTTACAAGAATGATTATTTATACACTTGAAAGAATAAAATGTTTAACATTTAAGTTAAATTGGTGTAACAACATAATTAATAAATACATAACTAATTTGTTTTAAATCATTTCCAATATTTATTTTGGAAGTTTAAAGTGTTTTATAACATGTTTTTAATAAATAAACATTATTTCATAATTTCTGTTTTTATAAAACTTTCAGAATATACTTATGGAATTTTTAAAATGGAATTTTTTAAATATGAAATAATGGCTTAAATAATAAGAGAAAAACAATTCAAAATAAAAATAGGTGGCCATGACTCGAACCCGCGCCTGGACCGGAAACACAACACACACGCGCACTAACCATCAGACCAGAGCATGCTGCCGTGTCTGATTTAGTTTTGTTTAATTTTAAAAACGTAGGTTCTCAAGTCATCTTCTTCCCCCAATTATACCCGTAACCCTAGCCCCTTCAATCCCCTCGATTTGCCAATGATTCGTACTCGAATTCATGGGGCTTTTGATCGCGGGATTGAGACGAGTTTAATGACACAATTTTTACCTGAAATGGTTGTGAATTGAAGGAGAATGACTCGATGATCAGGTTCGGCTTCTTCGGTGGGTTTGCGGATTACAGAGGTGGAATCAGACGCAATTGAAGGTATAGGAAGTTTTTGGTGAGTGTCGTTGACGATTTGGGACGTCTATTTATAGCCAATTTGGACATTAAGTGTTCGATCGATTAAATGGCGTTCAGGTCTCAAACGGTTATGAGTTACACCATGATGAGCACATAAAAACTCAATTACGCGTAGTTAATGGATCGATTAGGTGTCCTGAGCGTTTTTCCGTGAACGGTCTTGTACGAAAACACGCAGATGTTGAATTCATGTGGAATAGCCCTAAAACCGGCCACCGGGAGGCTCGAACTCGTGATCAGAGGAAAAGGGGAGGGGGTTTCATCCGGTTTTGAAGTCAGATCCCTGAAGTTTCAGGTTTTGGCAAAACAGGACCCTAGGCTTTCGAAGTCTTATTATTTTATGTAAAAACTTTATTTCAATTAGAAGTTAAGTTTCAGAAATTGATCTTTTAGACCCTGGACTATATAAGACATAATTTATTAAAGTTTTTATAAACCTTTATAAGTTTAATAATTTCTATATTATTACTAAATACTATAAATGCAAAACTATAATTCTTGTAAAATAAAAATGGTTTTATTTATTTAAAGTTTATTTACTTTGTATTTTATGTAATTTAATCCTTATAAACTCCTTCATTTATTTATAGGATTTATAGCATATATTTATGTATTTGTTTAATAGGATTAAAACATTTAAGGCCCAAATAAATATTCATTAAATTTTGAAATCAATGCACCTAATGTATGTATGTGTGTATACTCATGGGATGGAATAGATAAATAGGATAACTTTCATTAAAATGAGTGGATGAAATCATATAATAATGAGATTACAAGTGCCGGAAAAGCAAAAATATAGGCCGAAATTTCCTGGGGATTACATAGTGCTTCAAATGGTGCAACTTTTACACTTGAATGGTAACTGTTGTTGTAAGAAAATTCTATCAATGGTAGGTGATTGTCCCAGTTACCTCCAAATTCTATTGCACAAGCCCTTAACATATCCTCTAGGGTTTGGATTGTCCTTTCTCTTTGTCCATCGGTCTAAGGATGATATACTGTACTCAAATTGACTCGAGTTCCCAATTCTTTCTGGAAACTAGTCCAGAATCTGGAAGTGAATAGACTATCTCTATCAGAGATAGTAGATAGTGGTATACCATGGCGGCTCACGATCTCATTGATATAGAGTCGGGAAAGTTTGTCCATTGAATAATTCTCACTGATAGGGATAAAATGTGCTGATTTAGTTAGTCTATCAACTATAACCCAAATGGCATCATGCCCTTTCTGGGTTCTCGACAGATTTGTAACAAAGTCCATAGTAATCCTATCCCATTTCTACACAAGTATCTCCAACTGTAGTAGTTGACCTGCAGGTTTCTGATGTTCAATCTTGACTTGAAGACAAGCCAAACATTTCTCTATATATTGAGCTATAGATCTCTTCATGTTCGGCCACCAGAACTGAGCTCTTAAATCAATATACATTTTATTAGCTCCAGGATGTATCAAATATTTGGATTTATGAGCTTCATCCATCACCTTTGTTTGAATTTCCCTAAGTTTAGGGATCAAAACTCTGTTTCCAAATCGTAAGATTTCGTCATCGCCTCTGGTCAGTAATTTCTCCTTACCAACCATGCGCTCTTTCTTGATGTTATCTTCTCGTAGTGCTTGAGTTTGAAGTCCCTGGATTTGATCCATCTAATCTACCCTGACTTCTAATCTTAAGGCTCTTATCTTGATGGGCTTCAATCTCTCCTTTCGAATTAGCGCATCTGCTACAACATTGGCCTTCCCGGGATGGTATTTGATCTCACAGTCATAATCGTTAATGAGTTCCATTCATTTTCTTTGTCTCATATTCAAATCCTTTTGATTGAATATATGATGGAGTCTTTTATGGTCTGTATAAATCTTTAGAGCAAACACTATGGCACCAAGTTCCAGATCGTGTGTGGTATAGTTCTTCTCATGAATCTTAAGTTGTCGTGATGCGTAGGCTATAACCTTTTCTTGCTGCATCAACACTCAACCTAGACAAATTCAGGAAGCATCACAATAGATGACGAAGTCATCATTCCCTTCGGGTAATGCTAAGATCGGTGCTGAACTAAGTTTCTGCTTAAGGGTTTTGAATGCTTCCTCTTGATTTTGACTCCATTCAAACTTTACCGCTTTCTGAGTCAAAGTGGTTAATGGAGTAGCAATTTTGGAGAAATCTTGTATGAATCTTCGGTAGTATCTTGCTAAACCAAGAAAGATTCTGACTTCAGTTGGCGTCTTTGGAGTTTCCCATTTCATAACAGCTTCAATCTTGGTTGGATCTACTTGAATTCTCTTGTGGTTTATAACATGTCCTAAAAGTTGTACCTCTTGTTTCCAAAACTCGCATTTAGAAAACTTAGCGTACAACTTCTCTCTTCTAAGAGTTTCCATGACTATCTAAAGATGTTTGGCATGATCTTCCTGAGTTCAGGAGTAGATAAGGATATCGTGTATGAACACTATAACGAATTTGTCCAAGAATGGTTTGCAAACTCGGTTCATTAGGTCCATAAATGCTGCAGGAGCATTTGTTAGACCAAATGACATGACTAAGATTTCGTAGTGTCCATATCGGGTTCTAATGGCAGTCTTAGGTACGTCTTCCTCCTGTACCTTCAACTGGTGATATCCTGATCTAAGATCGATCTTTGAGAAATATTTTGCTCCTTGCAACTGATCGAACAAATCATCTATCCTAGGCAATGGATATTTGTTCTTTATCGTAAGCTTATTCAGCTCCCGATAATCTATGCACATCCACATACTTTCATCTTTTTTTTACGAATAAGACTAGTGCTCCCCAGGGTGAAGTACTTGGACGTATAAAGCCCTTATTTAATAATTCTTGAATTTGCTTCAATAAATCGTTCAATTCAGATGGTGCTAGACGATATGGTGCTCTAGCAACGGGTTTAGCTCTAGGAATGAGTTTGATTCGGAATTTGATTTGTCTATCCGGTGGTAGACCAGGTAATTCTTCTGGAAATACATCCGGGTGATCGCATACTACAGGAATGTCCGCAATCTGTCGTTTGGGTTTAGATTCTAAAGCATAAACTACAAATATACTACATCCTGTATTCATACATTTTTTAGTCTTGGCTACATAAATTGTTTCTGTCACACCCCGACCGATGGCGGAATCATCGGGGCGAGACATGTAGATTGTTCATAAGCACAAGGTTGACTAAATTGAAATATATTAATTGTCAAATTCCATTACAAACATTTAAACAAAACAAATTCCAGGAAAAGAAACATAATTGAAATACATAAGTTCTTTATTTATTTTAACTATGTCCAAGCCTATATGTAGCACATCTTGATCAATCTCACATATTAGGACCTGAAACATGAATAAAATAAAGTCAACTAAAAAGTTGGTGAGTATAACACAGGTTTGTATATAGATAGCATATAGTTTGAAAAACAAATCCATACATAACATGATAAATAAGGCATTTATAGAGAGCAACTATTGTGTAACTAAGTACAATCAAACCTTTGCAACTAGCATGCAAATTGTGTTGTCGGTATCAATCACCCTACCTGGGTGGGTTTGTCAGACTCAATAGATCTATCATTGAAAACCGTCGGCTTGAATAGTTAATGATTGCACATAAGTGTTCACAAAAATTAGCACACACAGCACTCGGGCATAAAACTCAAATCGCACACATGAATGTAAATAGGATTTGTATTTGTGTTATTTGTGTAAATGTAAACATGTAATTTGATAGAGTTCATGTTTCACCCCAAAAGTGTAAAAGAGTAAAAGGGGCTATGAAATACTCACTTGATTCGAAGGCGTAGCTTACACGAAATACTAGATAGAAATATGGATCCTTAGAATGCACAAGTTAACCTAGGGTGTAATGTATATTGTATTAATAGTGTGCACAAAGTTTAAGTCTAAAGTTGTATTTGGACTTGTGTAAAAAGTCATTTGATTTGTAATTGAAAGTATTGAATAAATATAAAGTTTGAAAGAATATTTTTTTAGAACATTTTTAGTTAAGGTTTGAAATTTATTAAATAAGTAATTATTGTTTATGAAAGTAATGTAGGTATTAATTGTAAGTAAGTATAAATAAATAATTGTTTTTGTTTAAATATAAATTAAATAAATAACCATTTCTTTATTTATTTATTTATAATATATGTAACTTAACCGTTAAAATATTTTTTTAAGGTTTAACAATAATTATAAATTTAATTTTTATAAACTTTAAATAAATAATTTTCTATTTATTCCATGATTAACTATTTGATCTTTCTAAATAGAATTAATGCATTTTTTTTATAAAAATCAACTATTTTTATTTTGAAATTTAATCAGAAATATTTATTGTTTGAAAAATATATAAGAATTATAATTCTGCCAAAAATTTAACCCACACACGACCATGCCTGGGAAGGGCGCGATCGTGCTCGAACCACGGGCGCGACCGTGCTAGTCAGGGCGCGACCGTGTTGATCAAACAGAGACATAACTAGACAAATCACTAGGCACGATCGTGTCTATGATTCTAAAACACGACTAAGATTAGCCACAGGGCATGACTGGGTCGGAGCAGGAGGCACGACCACATTGGAAGCCGGCATGACCGTGTCTCATGAGGCACGACCGCGCTAGATGATTAGCGCGATCGCGTCTGTTCCAAATCAGGAACGAATTGACTAATTCTTATAATAACAGGGTTGGAAATCATATGGCTTTCACCCATTAGATTATTACGAGTCTTTTTGCATAGATTAATTTGATTTAAAACGTGTCTAGAGTCGAATTCGATTAAATCATTTTTGAACGAAAACTTGATTCGGGTTTAAGATGATTTCCATATTAGAAGCCCAAATTAACATGGGGCTTTTGATCTAAAGACTAAATCGAATGAAAATATGGTTTCAGTTACCTCGAAAGACGATGTATCGATAGCGTACGATAGAGGAGAGTTCCGGCGATGACGGGTTTGGCTTCCGGCGTCTTCTGATGCCATTCCGGCTATATCGACGTGTCCAGAAGCTTTAGAGATGATCGAGTGATGCGTATGGGGGGTTTGATTGAGAGAATTTCGAATTGAAATGGAAAATCGGTGGTTTCAAGAATGTTTTGACGGTTTTTTGGTTTAATCGAATGATATTGAGTCAATTACTGTAATTGGTAGTCTTAATATTTTCATTAATGGTAATGAAGTGAATATCCGTTACGAAATCAAACGATTCGGTGATTGAAACTGCATTTACGTTTCAACTGGTACTAGGCGCGACCGTGCCAAGGCACCGGGCGCGATCGTTCCAAAGCAAGTCGCGCGACCGTGCCAAAACGAGGCGTGACCGTGCCTATTAAGGTTTCTTGCTATTTTTCAACATCAGACCTTGTAACTTTAGTCTTTGACGTATTTGTTGTCACACCCCGACCGATGGCGGAATCATCGGGGCGGGACATGTAGACTGTTCATAAGCACAAGGTTGACTAGATTGAATATACTAAACATCAAATTTCATAACAAGTAGTCCAAACACAACCAAATCCAAGATAGAACAAAATTGAAATACATAGAGTTCTTTTATTTAAATTAACTAAGTCCAAGCCTATGTGTAGCACATCTTGATCAATCTCACACATTAGAACCTGAAACATGAATAAAATAAAGTCAACTAAAAAGTTGGTGAGTATAACACAGGGTTGTATATAGATAGCATATAGTTGTAAAACAAATCCTTACATAACATGATAAATAAGGCATTTATGGGGAGCAGCTATTGTGTAACCAAGTACAATCAAACCTTTGTAACTAGCATGCAAATTGTGTTATCGGTATCAATCACCCCAATCTGGGTGGGTTTGTCAGACTCAATAGATCTATCATTGAAAATCGTCAGCTTGAATAGTTAATGATTGCACATAAGTGTTCACAAAAGTTAGCACACATAGCACTCGGGCATAAAGCTAAAATTGCACAATGAATGTAAATAGGATTTGTACTTGTGTTGTTTGTGTAAATGTAAACATGTAATTTGAATAGTGTTCATGTTTCACCCCAAAGATGTAAAAGAGTAAAAGGGGCTATGTATACTCACTTGTATCAAAATGTAGTAGCTAACACGAGCGTTGGATAATCCAAGTGATTTGCTAATCACTAAGTTTGACCTAGAGTAAAATAGTATAACTTTGGATTAATAGTTAGCATAATGTCTAAGGAAATTCTAAGGCTTCAATAGGAGTGAGTGTATGGATTTGTACAAAGGGTTGGTGTATATGTTTACGTTTGCATTTGAATGAAAAATGTAAGTTCAATTAAATAACGAAAGACTTATGGTTTAATTTGAATAATTAACTAAAATAATAATTAATTTCTTTTTTTATTTAGTTGTTCATGAAAATGTGTCAAGGGGCATTTTAAATATAGATTAGTATATAAATAGTAGGTTTGAATAAAACAATTATATGTAAACTTTTCTTCATTTTAAATTTATTACTTTTTAATCTATTAGAAACGATTTAATTAATTTGTTTAATATTTCTAAGTTGATAATTTAGTTTATGAAACAATTCTGGCTTTGGATTTTTATAAAATAATTTTTTTTATAAAGGAAATTGAGTTTTTTTATTAAAATCACAGAAGAAACAGGTTCTGACCAAAGGGAGGGCACAACCGTGCTAAAGGTGTGGCGCGACCGCGCTTAGGCACGAGGCGCGACCGTGCTTAGGCAGGGGGCGCGACCATGCCTGGACAAGAGGCACGACCGTGTCTGAATGTTCCAGAAGCTAAATTGTCTAAATCCTGTATTAATAATAGGTGAATTCATAGGGCTTTCGATTGTTGAGTGTTTGCGAGTCTAACCATATATTTTAATTGAACGGAGATCATGTCTAGGGTGTAGTTCGATTAAACCAAAATGTAATGAACCCTAGATTTTGTTCGGGTTCAATTCGATGGTATAAGCCCTGAATAGGTTAGGGCTTTTATTCACGGGATTGAAATGAGTCTGAGGATGTGTTTACTTACCTTAAAGGATATCTAATTTGTGGGGTTCGGCCAAACGGAGTTCCGACTTCGGTGTGCTGATCCTTGGCGTCTCCTGCTGGGATTCCGGCACGATTGATGTGAGGAATGTGATTACAGAAGCTTGAAGAACATGCGCAGGGGTTTGATTTCGAGAGTGTTTCGAGAATTGGACGAGATTGAGAGAAGGAGATGAAAATATGACGGTTTTGTTTTCTAATTACTAATGTGATTAATCAAGAGTGTTTGGTCATTGATGAACGGTCTGAAACGGCAAAATAGACGTTACAATTTCGGATTCGAACAGGCCTTGCGATTGAGACAATTTCTGCGTTTCAACTGGGTATCAGGCGCGACCGTGCCAATGCATGGTGCGACCGTGTTTACGGGGCGCGACTGTGCCAGGTCATGGCGCAACCGATTCTTCTTGGCGCGACCGTGCCAGGACATGGCGCGACTGTGCCAAGTGATATTTTGATAATTTTCAAAACTAGACCTTGAAGTTTGTGAGATAGCGTAGGTTTGTTTCAATTGTTATTGTAGTAATGTAAAATGTGTGTATGTACTTACAACATTATGATAATACTCCCTAATTGCACATGAATTTGAATGTGAACATGAGATTGAAATTGTCATTTATTGCACAAGATGAAATATCAAGAAAAACATGGATGTTACAGTATCCCCTAGTTGAGGGAATTTCGTCCCGAAATTTAACTAGTTGAGGCTACTGAATTAGCAAAGAGATGGGGGTACTTGAGTTTCATTTGGTCCTCTCGTTCCCAAGTGAATTCAGGACCACACTTAGACTCCCAACGAACTTTGACAATAGGAATACGACTTCGCTTGAGTTGCTTGATTTCACAATCCATAATTTCTACATGTTTCTCAACGAAGTGCATCGTTTCATCAATGCGCACATCATCAAGTGGTATATGGAGATTCTCATCAGCGAGACATTTCTTCAGATTAGATACATGAAATGTAGGATGCACATTGCCAAGAGATGGAGGTAACTCGAGTTTGTAAGCCACTTTCCCAATCCTTTCAAGGATTTTGAATGGGCCAACATAGCGAGGGGCTAACTTGCCTTTCTTTCCAAAACGGATCACACCCTTCCACGGGGACACCTTAAGAAGAACAAGGTCACTGACTTGGAATTCCAAGGGTTTTCGTCGTTTATCGGCATAACTCTTTTGCCGACTTCTCGCTGTTCGGATGTTGTCATGGATTTGAATAATCTTGTCGGATGTTTCTTGAATTAGCTCGGGACCAGTGATTTATGCTTCACCAATCTCGTTCCAACAGATAGGAGAACGACACTTGCGACCATAAAGAGCTTCGAATGGAGCCATGTTGATACTTGTGTGGTAGCTATTATTGTAAGAGAACTCAATGAGGGATAAATGTGAATCCCAATTGCCACCAAAATCGATTACGCAAGCTCTAAGCATGTCTTCAAGAGTTTGGATCGTTCGCTCGGTTTGACCATCAGTTTGAGGATGGTAAGCCGTGCTCAAATCCAATCGTGTGCCAAGAGCAGTTTGGAGAGATTGCCAAAATCGAGAAGTGAACCGGGCATCACGGTCGGATATTATGTTCAAGGGAACACCATGACGGCTCACAATTTCATCAATGTATATTCGGGCTAGTTTCTCAACCCGATAGTCTTCACGGATAGGCAAGAAATGAGCAGATTTGGTGAGACAGTCAATGATTACCCAAATGCTATCATAACCACTCGAGGTGCGAGGGAGTTTTGTAATAAAATCCATGGCTAAGTTCTCCCATTTCCACACAGGAATTTCCGGTTGTTCAAGTAATCCGAAAGGACGTTGGTGTTCGGCTTTGACTTTGGAACACGTTAGACATTTGGCAACATAGTGAGCAATGTCCTTTTTCATACCGGACCACCAATATTGTTGGCGAAGATCTTGGTACATTTTATCCGCACCAGGATGAATAGAATAACGAGTCTTGTGAGCCTCGTTCATAAGAAATGTACGGAGATCATCGCGATCGGGAACCCAAATACGGTTTAAGTAATAAAGTAAGCTATTGGGTTTTGATTCAAGCAGAAGTTCAACACCACACGACATTTCCTCGTACATGTTACCCTCGGTGACTGAGACTTGTTGAGCTTCTAAGATGCGGATTTGAATATCGGTTTGAATTCGGGCACAATGAAGCATAACATGTTCCTTTCGACTCAAAGCGTCGGCTACAACATTTGCTTTGCCGGGATGATAACGAATCTCGCAGTCATAGTCGTTAAGGAGTTCAACCCAACGTCGTTGCCTCATATTGAGTTCTTTTTGGTTGAAGATGTGTTGGAGACTTTTATGGTCGGTGAACACCACGCATTTCGTGCCATAGAGATAATGTCTCCAAATCTTCAATGCGAATATGACCGCACCAAACTCAAGATCGTGCGTCGTATAATTCTTCTCATGAATCTTAAGTTGCCTTGATGCATAAGCGATTACTTTGCCTCGTTGCATGAGAACACAACCGAGACCTTGGTTGGAGGCATCACAGTAAACAACTAGATCATCATTCCTTTCAGGGAGGGTTAATATAGGAGCATTGCACAACTTTTTCTTGAGGGTTTGGAAAGCTTCTTCTTGTTTTGGTCCCCCATCATAAGTCTTACCTTTGTGGGTCAAAGCGGTAAGGGGGACAACAATATTAGAGAAATTTGAGATGAAACGACGGTAATATCCCGCAAGACCAAGAAATGAACGAACTTCAGTGGGAGTCTTCGGGGCATTCCAATTCTTAACCATTTCAATCTTAGCAGGGTCAACATGAATACCCTTTTCGTTGACCATGTGACCAAGAAATTGAACTTCCTTTAGCCAAAATTCACATTTGGAGAATTTGGCATATAGTTGTTCTTTCTTCAAGAGGTCCAAAACCAATCTAAGGTGCTGCTAATGTTCGGCTTTAGTCTTGGAATAGATTAAGATGTCATCGATGAAAACGATCATGAACTTATCAAGGTATGGTTTGCACACACGATTCATGAGGTCCATGAAAACTGTGGGTGCATTGGTTAGTCCAAAAGGCATCACCCTGAACTCGTAATGACCATACCTTGTTTGGAAGGCAGTCTTTGGAATATCGTCTTCTTGCACACAGAGTTGGTGATAACCAGATCGAAGATCAATCTTCGAGAAGCAAGTAGAACCTTGAAGTTGATCAAAGAGGTCATCAATTCTAGGCAAAGGATAACGGTTTTTGATAGTAAGCTTGTTGAGTTCGCGGTAGGCAATACACATGCGAAATGATCCATCCTTCTTTTTGACGAATAAGACGGGAGCACCCCACGGTGAATGACTTGGACGAATGAATCCCTTGTCGGAGAGCTCTTGAAGTTGACTTGCAAGTTCTTGCATTTCAGAAGATGCAAGACGGTATGGAGCTCTAGCCACGGGGTTGGCTCCGGGCACAAGATCAATGCGAAATTCTACTTGTCGAACGTGTGGAAGACCGGATAGATCTTCGGGAAAATGCCGAATGATGGGAATGTCTTGTATACTCTTCTTTTTGACATCTTTTTGGAAAATATGAGCTAAGAAGGCCACGTACTTCTTTCGTAGGTACTTTTGGGCGGTAGTGCACGACATTAACTTAAGTCCTTTGCAAGGTTTTTCACCAAAGACTCTTAACGTTTCTCCCGATGGTAGGGGTATTCGAATGCACTTCTCGAAACAAATGACTTCGGCATGATGATTTGATAGCCAATCCATGCCTATGATGATATCAAAACTTCCTAGTGGAATTGGAACAAGGTTGATTGGGAATGTATGATCATTAAGTTCCAAAGAGCAATCATAGATAATGGATTCAATTGTAAGAGAGTCACCATTTGCTACTTCAACGGTAAATGTTTTCTCTAAAAGGGATCGTGTCTTTGCAAGTAAAGGTTCAAAGTTAAGTGACACAAAACTCTTATCGGCACCGGTATCAAATAAAATGGATGCATATTGACTATTTACAAGGAATGTATCATTGACCACGTCATTGTTGGCTTGAGCTTCGTTGGCGCATATGTTGAAAGCACGCCCACGAGCTCCACCTTGTCTAGCATTGGCAAATCTTGGGCATTGATCACGGAAATGGTTCGGGTTGCCACATTCATAACATGGACGCCCATTTGCAATAGCGGGAGCACCTTGATTAGTCACTTGGGTGTTGGTTTGGTTTGGTGGGTTGACTTGGCCCGCAAGAGCTTTGGCCCTACAAACATTAACCGTATGGCCATATCTCCCACAATGAGTACAAAGGCGACATGGGATGCTTTCGGGATGATGGTAGTTGCAGGTGGCACAAAGTGGGTAGATTCCAACATATGGCTTTTTGGCCGGTGCTGGAACCATAGGTGCAGCTTGGTTAACAGGTATAGCAGGAGTGACCACAGCAAAATTTCTAGCCTTTCTCTTCTTATTGTGCCGGGAGGGCTCAGTTATGGCTTCTTTGTTGTGGGTGGAAGGAGTTGCAGTGTCAGAGACTTTCTTTGCGCCCTTTTTAGTAAGAGTCCCTGCCTTCACATGGTTATCAGTTAAGGTGGCAGATAAGCGGATAGCATCCTCAAGTGTTGCGGGATTCCTTCCTAGGACAATATCTTGAATTTGCCTAGGTAGTCCCCCAATATACTTTTCAATGCAGCGGGACAAGGGAGTGACCATGTGGGGCACAAGAAGACTCAACTCATGGAACCGAGTTGTGTACGCCAAGTTTTCACCTCTATCTTGGGCAAGATCCCAAAACTCAGCTTCAAGTTTCTTCACTTCATTTCGAGGACAGAATTCCTCAATCATTAGCCTTTTAACCTCATCCCAAGGTAAGGCCATTACTACATTCACACCTCTATTCCTTTTCTCCCCATTCCACCATGTGAGTGCCCGTTTTTGTAGAACACTTGTGGCATGACGATCACGAAGGTTGTCGGGGCAATCACTATTAAGAAAGGTATCCTCAATGCTTTCGAACCATTGAAGGGGTCCAGTAGCTCCTTCGGTACCATAGAACTTGAGGGGATTACACGAGTTGAAATGCTTGAAGGTGCATTGAGATGGGTTGTTACCACCATTTCCACCATTACCACCATTACCACTATTACTACCGTTTCCACCATTATTGCCATTGGTGGCACTATTAGCTTGAGTGTGTTGTGTCACGAGTTGTGCAAGAATAGCAGCAATGTCGGTATTGGTGTTGGCCACGGGAGCACGACGAGGAGGCATTCTACAGATTTTCACAAGACAAGAAAAAGATGTAAGAACTTATGAGAATTGTTTGGATTTAATAGAATAAGATAACAAAATAAACAGATAATCATAGTTTGGATTGTACTCGAATAGTGATATAATCACTCGAATACTATGACATATTAAGGTTACTTAAACTTATATAATTTTCAAGGAGACATGCTTTAGCCTATAAGTAAACACTCATCTCGCGAATTCCCAGGAAAGCATACGGGTCCCTCGGTTGATTGGGATTTATGCGAAATGCTTTCCTAGACAGAAAACCCAAAATACAGGTGTCACTCTTCCAGATTGCACGTGTCCTCAAATAATTAACAAAGCTTAAAAACCTTAACGAAGAAAATAAAGAAATTTTATAGATTAAGCTTCATGAAGTTTCCACATGCTAAGAAGGTATAGATAGAGAAGGAGATAAGAATATTATGAGGTTTTAGGATATAGGAAAGGATATTGTTTATTTAATTTATCATTTAAGTATATACAAATAAGTCATGGATTTTTAACAATTAAGTCATCAAATAAAATAAAAAACTAATCATAGTAAGCATGTAGCACATAGCATGTAACACATAACATATAACATATAGCATGTAGCATATAACATGTAATCATAAAACATAGCATAAGTAGGTGTCCTAAAGTTATAGTCTAGGTCAAGGTGTCTAATAACCTAATTCCCTATAACCAAGGCTCTGATACCAATCTGTCACACCCCGACCGATGGCGGAATCATCGGGGCGGGACATGTAGACTGTTCATAAGCACAAGGTTGACTAGATTGAATATATTAAACATCAAATTTCATAACAAGTAGTCCAAACACAACCAAATCCAAGATAGAACAAAATTGAAATACATAGAGTTCTTTTATTTAAATTAACTAAGTCCAAGCCTATGTGTAGCACATCTTGATCAATCTCACACATTAGAACCTGAAACATAAATAAAATAAAGTCAACTAAAAAGTTGGTGAGTATAACACAGGGTTGTATATAGATAGCATATAGTTGTAAAACAAATCCTTACATAACATGATAAATAAGGCATTTATGGGGAGCAACTATTGTGTAACCAAGTACAATCAAACCTTTGTAACTAGCATGCAAATTGTGTTGTCGGTATCAATCACCCCAATCTGGGTGGGTTTGTCAGACTCAATAGATCTATCATTGAAAACCATCGGCTTGAATAGTTAATGATTGCACATAAGTGTTCACAAAAGTTAGCACACATAGCACTCGGGCATAAAGCTAAAATTGCACACATGCATGTAAATAGGATTTGTACTTGTGTTGTTTGTGTAAATGTAAACATGTAATTTGAATAGTGTTCATGTTTCACCCCAAAGATGTAAAAGAGTAAAAGGGGCTATGTATACTCACTTGTATCAAAACGTAGTAGCTAACACGAGCGTTGGATAATCCAAGTGATTTGCTAATCACTAAGTTTGACCTAGAGTAAAATAGTATAACTTTGGATTAATAGTTAGCATAATGTCTAAGGAAATTCTAAGGCTTCAATAGGAGTGAGTGTATGGATTTGTACAAAGGGTTGGTGTATATGTTTACGTTTGCATTTGAATGAAAAATGTAAGTTCAATTAAATAACGAAAGACTTATGGTTTAATTTGAATAATTAACTAAAATAATAATTAATTTCTTTTTTTTATTTAGTTGTTCATGAAAATGTGTCAAGGGGCATTTTAAATATAGATTAGTATATAAATAGTAGGTTTGAATAAAACAATTATATGTAAACTTTTCTTCATTTTAAATTTATTACTTTTTAATCCATTGGAAACGATTTAATTAATTTGTTTAATATTTCCAAGTTGATAATTTAGTTTATGAAACAATTCTGGCTTTGGATTTTTATAAAATAATTTTTTTTTATAAAGGAAATTGAGTTTTTTTATTAAAATCACAGAAGAAACAGGTTCTGACCAAAGGGAGGGCACAACCGTGCTAAAGGTGTGGCGCGACGGCGCTTAGGCACGAGGCGCGACCGTGCTTAGGCAGGGGGCGCGACCATGCCTGGACAAGAGGCACGACCGTGCTAATCGATTAGCACGACCGTGTCTGAATGTTCCAGAAGCGAAATTGTCTAAATCCTGTACTAATAATAGGTGAATTCATAGGGCTTTCGATTGTTGGGTGTTTGCGAGTCTAACCATATATTTTAATTTAACGGAGATCATGTCTAGGGTGTAGTTCGATTAAACCAAAATGTAATGAACCCTAGATTTTATTTGGGTTCAATTCGATGGTATAAGCCCTGAATAGGTTAGGGCTTTTATTCACGGGATTGAAATGAGTCTGAGGATGTGTTTACTTACCTTAAAGGATATCTAATTTGTCGGGTTCGGCCAAACGGAGTTCCGACTTCGGTGTGCTGATCCTTGGCGTCTCCTGCTGGGATTCATGGCACGACCGAGTATTCTTGGCGCGACCGTGCCAGGACATGGCGCGTCCGTGCCAAGTGATATTTTGATAATTTTCAAAACTAGACCTTGAAGTTTGTGAGATAGCGTAGGCTTGTTTCAAATTGTTATTGTAGTAATGTAAAATGTGTGTATGTACTTACAACATTATGATAATACTCCCTAATTGCACATGAAATTAGTAAATGATGCGACACTACGTTTTGAATGTGAACATGAGATTGAAATTGTCATTTATTGCACAAGATGAAATATCAAGAAAAACATGGATGTTACATTTGTATAATCAGATACTTATGTAGTGTTTTAATAGAATATAACCGAGTAAAATTTATGGATTTGCATTGAAGTTTAGTATTTAATTGATGGTACGAATAGAACAAAACAGTGCACTGGAATTGAGTTTGAAATGCATTACATTGAATTGAAATACGGATACTAAAAATCAGAAATGTTACAGTCTCCCCATGTTGAGAGAATTTCGTCCCGAAATTTAGCTAGAGGAAACAACGGCATCAGTAAAAAGATGGGGGTACTTGAGTTTCATTTGGTCCTCTCGTTCCCAAGTAAACTCAGGACCACGTTTTGATTCCCAACGAACCTTGACAATAGGAATACGGCTTCGCTTGAGCTGCTTGATTTCACGATCCATGATTTCTACCGGTCTCTCAACGAAGTGCATCGTTTCGTCAATGTGCACGTCGTCAAGAGGTATGTGAAGATTTTCATCAGCAAGGCATTTCTTCTGGTTAGTCACATGAAATGTAGGATGCACGTTACCAAGTGATGGAGGTAACTCTAGTTTGTAAGCCACTTTCCCAATCCTTTCAAGGATCTTAAATGGACCAACATAGCGAGGTGCTAACTTGTCTTTCTTTCCAAAGCGGATCACACCCTTCCACGGAGACACCTTAAGAAGAACAAGGTCACCGACTTGGAATTCTAAGGGTCTTCGACGTTTGTCGGCATAACTCTTTTGCCGACTTCTCGCTGTTCATATGTTGTCACGGATTTGAATAATCTTGTCGGATGTTTCTTGAATTAGCTCGGGACCGGTGATTTGTGCTTCACCAATCTCGTTCCAACAGATAGGGGAACGACACTTGCGACCATAGATAGCTTCAAATGAAGCCATGTTGATACTCGTGTGGTAGCTATTATTGTAAGAGAACTCAATTAGGGGTAAATGTGAATCCCAATTGCCACCAAAATCAATTACACAAGCTCTAAGCATGTCTTCAAGAGTTTGGATTGTCCGCTCGGTTTGACCATCAGTTTGGGGATGGTAAGCCGTGCTCAAATCCAATCGTGTGCCAAGAGCAGATTGAAGAGATTGCCAAAAACGAGAAGTGAACCGGGCATCTCGATCGGATATTATGTTCAAGGGAACACCATGACGGCTCACAATTTCGTCGATGTAAATTTGGGCTAGTTTCTCAACCCGATAGTCTTCACGAATAGGCAAGAAATGAGCAGATTTAGTGAGATGGTCAATGATCACCCAAATGCTATCATAACCACTTGAGGTGCGAGGGAGTTTGGTAATGAAATCCATAGCTAAGTTCTCCCATTTCCACACGGGAATTTCCGGTTGTTCGAGTAATCCGGAAGGACGTTGGTGTTCGGCATTGAATTTGGAGCACGTTAGACATTTGGCAACATAGATAGCAATGTCCTTTTTCATACCGGGCCACCAATATTGTTGGCGAAGATCTTGGTACATTTTATCCGCACCAGGATGAATAGCGTAACGAGTCTTGGGAGCCTCGTTCATAAGAAATGTATGGAGATCATCGCGATCGGGAATCCAAATACGGTTCAAGTAATAAAGTAAGCCATTGGGTTTTGATTCAAGTTGAAGTTCAACACCACACGACATTTCCTCATACATGTTACCCTCGGTGACTGAGACGTGTTGAGCTTCTAAGATGCGGTTTTGAATGTCGGTTTGAATTCGGACACATTGAAGCATGACATGATCCTTTCGACTCAAAGCGTCGGCTACAACATTCGCTTTGCCAGGATGGTAACGAATCTCGCAGTCATAGTCGTTAAGGAGTTCAACCCAACGCCGTTGCCTCATATTGAGTTCCTTTTGGTTGAAGATGTGTTGGAGACTTTTGTGGTCGGTGAACACCACACACTTTGTGCCATAGAGATAATGTCTCTAAATCTTCAAGGCGAATACAACCGCACCCAACTCGAGATCGTGCGTCGTATAATTCTTCTCGTGAATCTTGAGTTATCTTGATGCGTAAGCGATTACTTTGCCTCGTTGCATGAGTAAACAACCGAGACCTTGGTTGGAAGCATCACAGTAGATAACTAGATCATCATTCCCATCAGGGAGAGTTAGGATAGGAGCATTGCACAACTTTTGCTTGAGAGTTTGGAAAGCTTCTTCTTGCTTTGGTCCCCATTCATAAGTTTTACCCTTGTGGGTTAAAGCGGTAAGAGGGACAGCAATCTTAGAGAAGTTTGAAATGAATCGACGATAATATCCTGCAAGTCCAAGAAATGAACTGACTTCGGTGGGGGTCTTCGGGGCATTCCAATTTTTAACTGCTTTGATCTTAGCAGGGTCAACATGAATTCCCTTGTCGTTAACGATATGACCAAGAAATTGAACTTCTTTTAGCCAAAATTCACATTTGGAGAATTTGGCATATAGTTGTTCCTTCCGCAAGAGGTCCAAAACCAATCTAAGATGTTGCTCATATCCAGTTTTAGTCTTGGAATAGATTAAGATATCATCGATGAAGACGATCACGAACTTATCAAGGTACGGTTTGCACACACGATTCATGAGGTCCATGAAAACTGCGGGTGCATTGGTTAGTCCAAAAGGCATAACCATGAACTCGTAATGACCATACCTTGTTCGGAAGGCAGTCTTTGGAATATCATCTTCTTGTACACGGAGTTGGTGATAACCGGATCTAAGATCAATCTTCGAGAAGCAAGTAGAACCTTGAAGTTGATAAAAGAGGTCATCAATTCTAGGTAAAGGATAACGGTTTTTGATAGTAAGCTTGTTGAGTTCGCGGTAGTCTATACACATGCGAAATGATCCATCCTTCTTTTTGACGAATAAGACGGGTGCACCCCACGGTGAATGACTCGGACGAATGAAACCTTTGTCGGAAAGTTCTTGGAGTTGTCTTGCAAGTTCTTGCATTTCAGAAGGTGCAAGGAGGTAAGGAGCTCTAGCCACGGGGTTAGCTCCAGGTATAAGGTCAATGCGAAATTCTACATGACGAACGGGTGGAAGACAGGATAAATCTTCGGGGAACACTTCAGGAAAATCTCGGATAATGGGGATATCTTGAATACTCTTCTTTTTGATATCCTTTTGAATGATATGGGCCAAAAAGGCCACGTACTTCTTTCGTAAGTACTTTTGAGCAGTAGTGCATGACATTAATTTAAGCCCTTTGCAAGGCTTTTCACCAAAGACTCTTAACGTTTCTCCAGACGGTAGAGGTATTCGGATGCATTTCTCGAAACAGATGACTTCGGCTTGATGATTTGATAGCCAATCCATGCCTATGATGATATCAAAACTTCCTAATGGCATTGGTACAAGATTGATTGGGAATGTATGTTCATTAAGTTCTAGAGAGCAGTCACAGATAACAGACTCAATTGTAAGTGAATCACCATTTGCTACTTCGACAGTGAAGGTTTTCTCTAATTGGGATCGTGTTTTTGCAAGTAAGGGTTCAAAACTAAGTGACACAAAACTTTTATCGGCACCGGTATCAAATAAAATGGAGGCATATTGACTATTAACAAGGAACGTACCGTTGACCACATCATTGTTGGCTTGAGCTTCATTGGCGTTTATATTGAAAACACGCCCACGAGCTTCGCCTTGTCTAGCATTGATCAACCTTGGGCACTGGTCACGGAAGTGGTTTAGGTCGCCACACTCATCACAAGCACTCCCATTTGCAATAACGGGAACACCTTGATTAGCCACTTACGGGTTGGTTCGGTTTGGTGGGTTGACTTGGCCCGCAAGAGCTTTGGCCCTACAAACATTGACTGTATGGCCATACCTCCCACAATGAGTACAAAGGCGACATGGGATGCTTTGGGGATGATGGTAGTTGCAGGTGGCATAGAGTGGGTAGATCCCAACATATGGCTTTTTGGCTGGTGCTTGAACCATAGGAGCAACTTGATTAACGGGCATGGCAGGAGTGACCATAGCATAGTTTCTAGCCTTTCTTTTCTTATTATGTTAGGAGGGTTCAGTTATGGCTTCTTTGTTGGGGTGGAAGGAGTTGCAGTGTCGGAGACTTTCTTTGTGCCCTTTTTAGTAAGAGTCCCCGCCTTCACATGGTTATCGGTTAAGGTAGCGGACAAACAGATAGCATCCTCAAGTGTTGCGGGATTCCTTCCTAGGACAGTATCTTGAATTTGCCTAGGTAGTCCCCCATTATACTTTTCAATGCAGCGGGACAAAGGTGTGACCATGTGGGGCACGAGGAGACTCAACTCATGGAACCGAGTTGTATAAGCCAAATTTTCTCCACTATCTTGGGCAAGATCCCAAAACTCAGCTTCAAGTTTCTTCACTTCATTTCGAGGACAGAATTCCTCAGTCATTAGCCTTTTAACCTCATCCCAAGGTAAGGCCATCGCTACATCCACACCTCTATTTCTTTTCTCCCCATTCCACCACGTGAGTGCCCTTTTTTGTAAGACACTTGTGGCATGACGAACACGAAGGTTGTCGGGACAGTCACTATTGAGAAAGGTATTCTCAATACTTTCGAACCATTGAAGAAGTCCCGTAGCTCCTTCGGTACCATAAAACTTGAGGGGATTGCACGAGTTGAAGTGTTTGAAGGTGCATTGAGATGGGTTGGCATCACCATTTCCACCATTAACACCATTACCACCATGGTTACCATTGGCGGCACCATTACCTTGAGTGAGTTGAGTTATGAGTTGCGTAAGGATGGTAGCAATGTCGGTGTTGGTGTTGGTGTTGGCCACGGGAGCACGACGAGGAGGCATTCTACAGATTTTCATAAGACCAGAAAAGATGTAAGAACTTAGGAATGTTGTTTGGATTTAAAAGAATAAGATAACAATTAAAATAGTAATTCATAGTTGGGATTGTACTCAAATAGTGATATAATCACTTGAATACTATGACACATTAAGGTTAATTAAACTCATATAATTTTTAAGGAGACATGCTTTAGCCTATAAGTAAACACTCATCCCGGGAATTCCCAGGAAAGAATACGGGTCCCTCGGTTGATTGGGATTTATGCGAAATGCTTTCCTAGATAGAAAATCTAGAATACAGGTGTCACCCTTCCAGATTGCACGTGTCCTCAAATAATTAACAAAGTTTAAAAGCCTTAACGAGGAAATAAAAGATTTTATAGATTTAGATTCATGAAGTTTCCATATGCTAAGAAGGATATAGATAGAGAAGGAGATAAGAATATTATGAGGTTTTAGGATATAGGAAGAGATATTATTTATTTAATTATTATTTAAGGATATCCTAATAAGTCATGAATTTTTTTTTATAAGTAAGGCATCAAGAATAAAATAATAACTAATGATAAAGAACATGTAGCACATAGCATGTAACACATAGCATGTAACACATAACATGTAGCACATAACACGTAGCACAAAATCACATAAACATGAAGCATGGCATAAGTGGGTGTCCTAAAGTTATAGTCTAGGTCAAGGTGTCTAATAACCTAATTCCCTATAACCAAAGCTCTGATACCAATCTTTCACACCCCGACCGATGGCGGAATCATCGGGGCGGGACATGTAGACTGTTCATAAGCACAAGGTTGACTAAATTGAAATATATTAATTGTCAAATTCCATTACAAATATTCAAACAAAACAAATTCCAGGAAAAGAAACATAATTGAAATACATAAGTTCTTTATTTATTTTAACTAAGTCCAAGCCTATATGTAGCACATCTTGATCAATCTCACATATTAGGACCTGAAACATGAATAAAATAAAGTCAACTAAAAAGTTGGTGAGTATAACACAGGTTTGTATATAGATAGCATATAGTTTGAAAAACAAATCCATACATAACATGATAAATAAGGCATTTATGGGGAGCAGCTATTGTGTAACTAAGTACAATCAAACCTTTGTAACTAGCATGTAAATTGTGTTGTCGGAATCAATCACCCTACCTGGGTACCTGGGTGGGTTTGTCAGACTCAATAGATCTATCATTGAAAACCGTCGGCTTGAATAGTTAATGATTGCACATAAGTGTTCACAAAAATTAGCACACATAGCACTCGGGCATAAAGCTCAAATCGCACACATGAATGTAAATAGGATTTGTATTTGTGTTGTTTGTGTAAATGTAAACATATAATTTGATAGAGTTCATGTTTCACCCCAAAAGTGTAAAAGAGTAAAAGGGGCTATGAAATACTCACTTGATTCGAAGGCGTAGCTTACACGAAATACTAGATAGAAATATGGATCCTTGGAATGCACAAGTTAACCTAGGGTGTAATGTATATTGTATTAATAGTGTGCACAAAGTTTAAGTCTAAAGTTGTATTTGGACTTGTGTAAAAAGTCATTTGATTTGTAATTGAAAGTATTGAATAAATATAAAGTTTGAAAGAATATTTTTTTAGAACATTTTTAGTTAAGGTTTGAAATTTATTAAATAAGTAATTATTGTTTATGAAAGTAATGTAGGTATTAATTGTAAGTAAGTATAAATAAATAATTGTTTTTGTTTAAATATAAATTAAATAAATAACCATTTCTTTATTTATTTATTTATAATATATGTAACTTAACCGTTAAAATATTTTTTTAAGGTTTAACAATAATTATAAATTTAATTTTTATAAACTTTAAATAAATAATTTTCTATTTATTCCATGATTAACTATTTGATCTTTCTAAATAGAATTAATGCATTTTTTTTATAAAAATCAACTATTTTTATTTTGAAATTTAATCAGAAATATTTATTGTTTGAAAAATATATAAGAATTATAATTCTGCCAAAAATTTAACCCACACACGACCGTGCCTGGGAAGGGCATGATCGTGCTCGAACCACGGGCGCGACCGTGCTAGTCAGGGCGCGACCGTGTTGATCAAACAGAGACATAACTAGACAAATCACTAGGCACGACCGTGCCTTGGCCAGGCACGATCGTGTCTATGATTCTAAAACACGACTAAGATTAGCCACAGGGCATGACTGGGTCGGAGCAGGAGGCACGACCGCGCTGGAAGCCGGCATGACCGTGTCTCATGAGGCACGACCGCGCTAGATGATTAGCGCGACCGCGTCTGTTCCAAATCAGGAACGAATTGACTAATTCTTATAATAACAGGGTTGGAAATCATATGGCTTTCACCTATTAGATTATTACGAGTCTTTTTGCATAGATTAATTTGATTTAAAACGTGTCTAGAGTCGGATTAGATTAAATCATTTTTGAACGAAAACTTGATTCGGGTTTAAGATGATTTCCATATTAGAAGCCCAAATTAACATGGGGATTTTGATCTAAAGACTAAATCGAATGAAAATATGGTTTCAATT
This sequence comes from Smallanthus sonchifolius, assembly GCA_023525975.1. NCBI lineage: Eukaryota > Viridiplantae > Streptophyta > Magnoliopsida > Asterales > Asteraceae > Smallanthus > Smallanthus sonchifolius. The sequence goes on from CM042043.1 coordinate 29,897,846, forward strand.
ACCCGGAAAGACGATGTATCGATAGCATACGGTAGAGGAGAGTTCCGGCGATGATGGGTTTGGCTTCCGACGTCTTCTGATGCGATTCCGGCTATATCGACGTGTCCAGAAGCTTTAGAGATGATCGAGTGATGCGTATGGGGGGTTTGATTGAGAGAATTTCGAATTGAAATGGAGAATCGGTGGTTTCAAGAATGTTTTGACGGTTTTGTGGTTTAATCGAATGATATTGAGTCAATTGCTGTAATTGGTAGTCTTAATATTTTCGTTAATGGTAATGAAGTGAATATCCGTTACGAAATCAAACGATTCGGTGATTGAAACTGCATTTACGTTTCAACTGGTACTAGGCGCGACCGTGCCCAAACTAGGCGCGACCGTGCCCAAACTAGGCGCGACCGTGCCAAGACACCGGGCGCGATCGTTCCAAAGCAAGTCGCGCGAGCTTGCCAAAATGAGGCGCGACCGTGCCTATTAGGGATTCTTGCTATTTTTCAACATCAGACCTTGTAACTTTAGTCTTTGACGTATTTGTATAATCAGATACTTATGTAGTGTTTTAATACAATATAACCGAGTAAAATTTGTGGATTTGCATTGAAGTTTAGTATTTAATTGATGGTACGAATAGAACAAAATAGTGCACTAGAATTGAGTTTGAAATGCATTACATTGAATTGAAATACGGATACTAAAAATCAGAAATGTTACAGTTTCAATCTTATTCTTATCATTATCACACTGTATCAACATAGACTCTCCGTTAGGCCTACAAATCCTAATAGTCCGTTGATCACAATCGATCATAGCATGGTATTGGTTTAACCAATCCATTCCAATGATAACATCGTACTTGCTCATACTCATTGGCATTAATTCAATCACTAAATTTTTCATTGACCAGAGTCATCTTGCAATTTGCATATGATTCGGTTATCTTAATCTGCTTACCACTTGCCGTCTCAACTATGTAAGCAAGCTCAAATGGAGTAGGTTTCATGCCTAAACACAAACTAAAGGCATCTAAAACAAAACTTCTATTTGCTCCTGTATCAAACAGAATCTTAGCATAAATATCATTAACTAGGAACGTACCAGCTACCATCTTGGCATTGTAGTTCCTCCTTCCTTCACCTATCACAAATACCCGATCTTTTGCCCCTCCTCCAGGCGTCTGTTGTACGGGTTTGGTACAATTCCTTGCAAGATGTCCCATTTTATTACAATTAAAACATCTAAGAGAAGGACAAGATATTGCTACATGCCTCGTCCTTTTGCATTTGTAGCACCTTGATTCCTGAGGGTTTCTTACCGGGTTATTTCTCTCTCTCCTAGGGAACTTGAAATTTCTCGATTTAAACCGATACATCACCTCTTCACTTTTCCGTTTGGTTTTGACAGGTTTCACTTCTACTACCTTCTCAACCTTATCCTTAGCTTCTTGAGCTGCCACATCATCGTATACCGAAGCACTCAATGCTAATGCTGAATCCATCATTTGTGGTGCAGCGGTTTTCACCAAGGTTCGTACCTTTAGAGGTAAACCTTTGATAAAGTGTTTGATCCTTCGGGTTTCGGGTGTCACCAGATGTGGCACCCGTTTTGACATCTCGTCAAACTTAGTCGCATACTCCTGATGCGTCATAGTTCCAGCCTCCAAACGCTGAAACTCCTCCTCAAGCTTATCAAGTTCGTTCTGAGGACAGAATCGTTGCATGATTAGTCCCTTGAACTCATTCCATTTCATATTTTCCACTGCTTGCTCCCCTCTAGCTTGCTTCACAGATTCCCACCAATCTAAAGCGATGGTTTCTAAAGAATTGGTAGCAAACCTGACTGCTTGATCATTTCTACACTCACTCAACTTGATCACAACCTCCATCTTTGTAATCCACTGAGTAGTATCAATGGCCCCCTTCTTGCCATCAAATGGCTTGGGTTTGCAGCCTTCGAAGGATTTGTAACTGCATCCTTCCCGATTCTCAGTTCTCGTTACTGAGCTAGTATGACCGTTTCCATTTGCTCCTTCGATGGTGTTATTATTATTGTTGTTTCCTCCTCCAGCTGCTCCTGTACCCATTCTCCTTGAAAGAACTTCATCTAGTAGTCTGGGTAGGGTGTTTCGTAAGTCCTTAGTGACTTCTCTGGCCATAACGTCTTGAAACTGGGTTTCAGACATAACTACCTCCTCCGCATGAGGATCGTTATTATTGTCATTTTCATTTGGTTCATGATGGTCGTTAGTATCGGTGTTAATTTCGGCTTGCCTATGGCTCCTAGTAACCGGAGTTCGACCTGTTCCTCTACCTCTTCCTCGTCCAACCATTGTTACCTATACATACAGATGTGTGACATCAGAATTCGTATAACCGGTTATGATCCAGAAAATCAGAAATTAAAGACATTTGGCCAAGAATGTACTTAATATCTGTTTTCTCGACATCTCCTGTTATATTCATAGTGATAAACAACATCTCAACCTATATCATGTTGGCATTCCAGCTATTCTCAGAGCTCTTAGTTTAAGTCTAGATACTAATCTTTCCTATTAGTATCTAAATCCCTTAAACTGCGGCTCTGATACCAACTTGTCACACCTGTAACACAGTACAGTCATCTACCAGAGTAGTACCTCCAACAGATATGTTCCCAAGTAAGAGCGATGGGTCTAGGAGAGATTTATACACCGCTCTTTCCTAGACAGAACATTCCATTTGTCAGATAACTACATACCGGTTCATGGCTCCTGGTGCATCTTCTTCAGAAGTAAAACCTGAGGTATTTTCTAACTCTGAAACGTTTTGTTCTAACTGTGTTTCAGTTAAGGATAAAATGATGAGGGTTATGGATGACAACGTCAACCTCATTTGTGATATGAAATCGATGCACACGGTAAATAAGAATTTAAAAGATAATGAGAATGTGTGTATTGAGAGAATAGAATCATTGAAGAGAGAATTCTTGTAACCTGATATTGGTGGAATACAAAGCGTTTATTTACACCGTCGTTGTTGATTGAGTCACACAAGCACGTTGATCATGGATTCCGCACGTTATCATCGTGTAGTACCGCGAGTCTAGAGATCCGTCACGCACCGAATTAGGGACCTACAAGTGGTATCAGAGCCTTTGCTCTTGATTAGCAAAAGATTCGTGGTGTTTTCGTGTCCAATCAACATCAAAAATCTGAGATTTTGAAGCTTTTTCATCTTTTTGTGTTCTTGATAAAAATGAAGAATTTTTGACAAATTTGGAATGATATTGAATTGTTTTGATGAAATTGAACCGATAGAAAGCTTCTAATAGAGAAATTACACAATCCTACGGTCCAATTTTGATTAATTCCTTCAAATCAGTGATTAATGATGATTTTCGTATGCTTTTGGTTCGCGAGTTTAGTCTGACGTGTTCTTGATTTTGAATCTGCTGAAGCAAGCGAACTTAACATTCTGTTGCAGGCGAACTTATTAGGCGAACTTAATAAGTTCGCTTGGTGAAGATCAGGCGAACTTAACAAGTTCGCTTCGGGTCAAGTTCGCTTCTCATTAAGTTCGCTTCGGGTCAAGTATTTTGGCGGGAAAATTCATCTTCTCCAAATTTTTTAGGGAAAGTTTATATAGTCGTTTTGAATCATTTTTGAAATTTTGAATTTTTGAAATTTTTTAAACAGAGTATTTTGGCGGGAAAATTTTTTCCGGATATTTTCGCAAAAATTTCAAAATGTCAATTTCATATGATGATAATGAGATTGGAACTGTGCCACCGAGACTTTTGTGCATATCAGATTTTCGTAGCTGGAAAGTCCGGTTCGAACAGTTCGTATCAGAAACTGATGAAAACTTTTGGACATCAATATTTGAAGGATATGTGCATCCTACTTATGACTATATAGGATTTCATGATATTCCTAAACCACTGTCAGCTCTTAATAAAGTAGAAAAGCAGATGTTTGATCGAGAGATGAAGACGCGTGAAACTTTAACGATGTCTTTACCAAAAGAAATCTTTCATAGTCTCGAGAAGTGTCCAACTTCAAAAGAACTATGGGAAACTTTGAAGAAAAAGGGTGAAGCTACTACTCAAGCGTTTGTGGTCTTGATCAAAGAAGAAGTAGTAAAGCAGAGTGTTTCTGAAAGTGATTCGTCTACCGAGTTAAGTGATAGTGAGAGTATTCGATCTGGTGAAAGTACTCAGTCTACCGAGAGTGATGTAGAGACTAAAGTAAGCTTTCAGATAGTTGAAGATGATCTGAGTGTATCAGACACTGATGTTGAGCCTGTCATTGTTGATCAAAAGAGTGAAGCTGTTGTCAAGGGGGAGTCTGTTGGAGCATATTCTGGTGACAACGAGCTTGAAGATATTATGTCTTAGTCTTAGAGTCTTTGACTTGTAATTGATAGAATTGTTAGCAACAGTTATAGGGGAGTTTGTTAGGACATGTTTTGTAACTGTTGATAAAATTCTGTGTAAGTTCTGCTAGAGGCGAACTTAATAAGTTCGCCTAGCCTATCAGAGGCGAACTTAATAAGTTCGCCTGGTCTATCAGAGGCGAACTTAATAAGTTCGCTTAGCCTATTAGAGGCGAACTTAATAAGTTCTCCTAAGCACAGTGAAGCGAACTTGTTAAGTTCGCCTGGTGCAGAACAGTTGCTTATATATAAAGGTAACAGAGTCTATGAAACAGAGATAGGTGAGACGATATCAGAGTAGACGAGAGAGAATTCTTGTAACCTGATATTGGTGGAATACAAAGCGTTTATTTACACCGTCGTTGTTGATTGAGTCACACGAGCACGTTGATCATGGATTCCGCACGTTATCATCGTGTAGTACCGCGAGTCTAGAGATCCGTCACGCACCGAATTAGGGACCTACAATAGGAACCATCCAGGCTTGCTGGTCCCATCTGTACCAGAACTGTCCAAGATGATCAATCTTGGCCCTAGGTCCCACCCCAATCATGGCCATAATAAGTACTTATTATAGGATATATGCATGGACATCATTGGGATTTCAGATACAAAATCATTTACAAAACATGTCATAAAGCACAGTTTAGTGGAACTCACCTCAAACAGAACCTCCTCCTATATCGAATATCACAATCAATACTTCAACAGAACCCTAGATCATAACCCACATTATCAAAATTAACATCCCTATCTTAGGTTTATACGAAGAAACCTCAGGGTGTTCAGAAACTTTTCCTTGGCGCTATCTATGGCAGTTTACGGACTAATTGCGGGAAACCAGACTCTCGGGAGGGGAGCGGATCCCGGGGATCGGACTATCAGCTTAAGTGTGTGTGTGGAAGTGTGTTTGTGTGTGATAAATGGCTAGAATCGGGTTTCTATTTATAGGATGAGTCTAGCGTCCGTAGCGGACCGCTAAGCTAAGGTGTAGCGGTCCGCCACCCCTTAAGGCGGCTTAATTTGCTTAGTGACCACGTAGCGGACCGCTAAGGGTTATGCCGGCGACCCGCCACCCTTCCACGCATCCGATTTCAACCGGCGAGTCACATGGGCACGTGTCACCATCCAGGTCTTTCCTTAGCCCGCACGTAGCGGACCGCTAAAGCTTAGGGTAGCGGTCCGCTACCCCTTCCACTTTCAAAATTCTAAATTTTGGTCCTTTGACTTTGTATAATTAAAGTTTAACCCCTGAACTTTCTATTTTGATACTTTTGGCCCTTTGGACTTATCCGGGTGTTACATATCATCATTCTACAATGGGTTACAAAATCAAGCTCGTTGGACACTCGACGATACTACAGGTGGTATTTTTGAAAACAAGAGGCCACAAGAAGCTTACAACCTAATTGAGGAAATAGCTATGAATAGCTATCAGTGGTACAATCCAAGAAACAGTAGGGGAACGAGGTAAGGAGTTCACTCTGTCGATGCTGTCACATCACTTTCTACTTAAGTAGATGCCCTTACCACACGACTAAACCAAATTAGAAAGGGCAAAGCAACATGTAAGACTACTGAAGAAGTAAAAAGCATCACCACCGATGCTGAGCAGGTTGACTTCATCAGAACAAATCGCCACAAAACAACCCCTATAACACCTACAACCCTGGATGGAGAAATCATCCAAACTTCAGCCGAAAGGATAACAACAACCAAGGACAATCTAGCTTCAAACAACAACAAAAGTTTCAGCAAAGGCAACCTCAGAACTTTCAACCTCGTCAACATTTTCAAGGAACAAACATGCTAGGTAATGGGTTAAGCTTGGAGGACGTGGTTACTAAGTTAATCTCTATAACTGAAAGTCAAGCTCTTCTAGCAGATTCTCATCAAAAGCAATACGAGGAAAAGTTTGGTCTACACGAGCTTGAGTTTAGGAGACAGAAAACAACTCTTCAATCCATTCAAACACAATTAGGACAAATTGCAAAACTCTTGCCCGAAAGACAACCAGTATGTCTCCCGAGTAACACTGAAACCAATCCAAAAGCCAATGTCAGTGCTATCACTCTCAGGAATAGCAAAGTTTATCCCGAACCACCAATGCCAGGGGAAGAAGTCCAATCACCAAGGAGAGATATATTCACTAGAGTACCACTTCGTCCACATCCCGTAGGCTCAACCACTCAAAGACCACAACCAAATGTGATTTTATCTCCTACGATGGACTTCCCTCCGAAAGTTCCATAAAAAAGAACGTTCCAATCTTACATACCATATCCAGAAAACTGACGAACAATATGAGAAATTCATAGAGGTTTTAAGCCAAATCCACGTTGTAGGTCCAGATTTAATCGAAAGTCACTGATATGATCGATTTAACACATACACAGGCGAAAACTGTGTATATGGAGGTGAAACTGATAAACGAAAAAGTGATGGTGAAGATAACCAGCTAATCCACAGTATGAATCAACAATCAAAGGGTATGAAAATGTAAGAACACAGTGAATAAACAACTGCAGATTGTATTGATTCAAGCAAAATGTGAAAGAGAAAGTTCAGGGTTACAGCCGCTACTCACACCCTAAACAATCTCATACTAGGCTATTTATAGTAGTGACAGGTATCGAAACTATGGTCAATCGAAACTACTAGTTTCGATTAACCATTTACAAATGATACTTAGACCTGTCGAAACTACCATCTATCGAAACTACTAGTTTCGATTGAACAGACTCAATCGAAACTAAGTAGTTTCGATGGCCCACACTTAACTAATTACAGAAAACTGAAATTACAATAATGAAATGACAGAAAGTAAACTAGTCTAAAATTGTTTAAACATATAATAAATGACAACAACTTATACGAAATATATGACTTTACAATCTCCCCCTAAGCTGTTGCATTACTGTCTTCAGCTCTTCATCAAGCAGCTGGTCTTTCAGATGTCTTTGGAATGAAAGGTTTGACATGGAGAGAGACAATCCTTTGATAAGCCTTCGCATCAGCTTCATCTTCATCGCTGTAAGCCTGAATGTGACTCTGGAAAAGTACTTCCAGATCTTCCGGTTGAAATTTTAATAGCTCCATTGGATCAAAGATGGTGATGTCTTCCTTGCCCTCACATTCAATAACTGCACTGCCAATTACTGGGTTATAGAACCACTTTCTGAAAGTTTGTAGCTGGACAGGTACAGATTTTGGAATAGTGATAGTCTTGTGTGTTTGGGCAGGCTTGTATCTTAGGAACACATATGGCTTTTTAGTTTTAGGATGAAACCTAGTCTTAGAGATCTTCTTCTGAGTTTTCCTAGGCTTCATTCCTTTGAAATCATTGTTGACTTGAGAATGTAGAAACTTCTCAAAGTCATAAGCCATCATGACCTTCCCAGGGTTTTGAAGTGGAAGTTTTGCTAAATCCCTGAGGTCATAGAAAGGAAGGGTTTGGAAGTCAGTCATATTTTTGAAGTGCTGAACTCCCCCTCTAAATCTTCTGATGATAAAGAGCTTCCTTTTAGCATCATATTTCCAGCCAATTGGAGGCCTTTTTAGTTCTTGATGCTCTGCTATCCACTCATATGTCCTAGGAGTTTCCTCCTGAATTATTTTCTTAAACCAGGACTTTCTTGAGATTGGAGGTTCAGGTGCAGTTGAAGGTTGATCTTGTGCTGGAGTTGTTTCAGATACTGGAATGGTTGGTTCAGGAATGATATCTTTGATGAGGTTAATCTGGACATCTTCTTCATCTGATAGTGTTTGAATCTCATCACCTTCTTCAGTAAAATATCTTGTTCGTTCAGTCTCCTTTTCTTCAGTGGTTAGAATTTCTGGATGAAGGTCATTATAGCCAAAGTTTTCAATGTCATCTAGAAGAGCATTCAGCTCATCATCAGATGGTATATCTTCTTCATCCAGAATGACAGTTTCAATATTAGGCATAGCTCCCTTCCCTCTTCTCCTTGCTTCTCTTCTTTCACTAGCTGAGGGAAGGTCAGACTCTATCTCCTCAGCCTTTATTTCAACAGACTCCTTTGTCTTGGTACCGTGACCGGTATACATAATTAATGCAGATTCAGGATTAGTGACAAAGGCAGGAGATGATGGTTCAACTTCTGATGTAGTCTCCCCCTGTCCTGTTGAGGTGGTTGGCTGTTGAGGTGTAGGTTTGAGTATTGAGTTTTTGAGCTGCTTAACTGTTTCAGCTAGGGCTTTGAAATCTTCTTGTTGCTTTGTTATCAGCCTTTGTTGAGTTTTCAGCTGAGTTTGCTGACTATCTATTTGAGTATGTAAGCCTCCAACCTCCAACTTTAAGTCTTTGACTTCCTCCTTAACTTCATTCAATTTGGACGTCAATCCTTCAATCTCTGTATCTTTCTTTTGAAGATCATCTTGAAGTCTTTTCATTTCAAGACTTAGAGTCTTGACTCTTGGTAAAGGAGAGGTTGAACCATGAAGTGGTGAGGTTGGAGGAGTATGGATAGGTGATTGTTGTGGAGAGGTAGGAGGTGTATGGATGGGTGATTGTTGTGGAGAGGTAGGAGGTGTATGGATGGGTGATTGTTGTGGAGATGTAGGAGGTGTAGGGATAGGTGCCTGTTGTGGAGAGGTAGGTGGAGTTGGATGTGGGGAAGGTTCTGGAGTAGTGAATGATGAATCTGACGAGGATGACAAATCCTCCAATCCAGTCTTTATCCTTTTAGCTCTAGAGTCCTCATCTTCAAAATCAGACTCTGATTCAATTTGCCTTTTAGAGGAAGATGCAAGTTGCTCCTTTTTATTATCTGAATCAGACTTGTAATAGTCTGATCCATAGATCCCTGCATCAAGAGTCCCACTTGACTCTGCAGCTTCTACTTCAACCTCATGTACATCAGTTTCAGCAATGACTGCTGGCTCTTGATCTACTTGTATTTCTTCAACAAAGGGGGCCTCTATCACAGGCTCAAGAATTTGCTGTTCTTCTTCTTGTACAACAGGAATGTCTATTTCAATTTCAGCTTCCAGCTCTTCATCTGATGATAAGTTTTCTTCTTCAAGGTCAGGATCAATGTCAGGAATGAACTCTTCTTCTTCCCCAATGACATGACCAAACAGGGGAATGTCAGCTATCGCCCTATTGGTCCTTTTGCTGGTGCTTTTCATGTAGCTGAGAGTTTTGGCTATCATGTTATCAAAAACAAAAGTGTTTCCACCTTGTTGAATCTCTGGAAGAAGATGATTGATGAAAATTTGTAGAAATCTAGGATATGCTAGAAATTTCTCCTTTACTGCTCCTGTTAAGTTATACTTCAGCTGAGTGAATATGAAACCAGAAAAGTTATAGTCTCTTCCCTTTGTTAATCCCAAAATAGCTGATCCCAGAGTACTGTTAGCTGAATCAAAACCCCCTTTCCTTATTGATAGGCAGTGAATAAACACATGCACTATATATCTCCAATGGCTAGGTAAAGAATTCTTGATTATTTGACCATTCTTAAACTCATCAGGATGACCCATTCTTCTAAAGCATTCTTTCACATAGAAGATTGGGAACTCAACGGGTGCTTCTGGATTGTCATTTAATTGCAGTGCTTCTCTAACGGTGTTTTCAGAAAATAATACTTCTTGGCCATGTACGGCTGCCCTAATGTGCTGCACATCATCAATTGTTATTATCTCAGCAGTTTCCCAGAATTGTCTTATAGTTGCTTCAAAAACCGGCAGGTTGTGGCTGATGGCAAAACTTATGTTGGAGTTTGCCAGAAAATTTAAGACAGGAATAAATTCAGCAGCTTTCGGATCATTGCTGTTAAGGAATGCACAGACATTGTGCCTCTTCACGAATACGAGATCCATACCTGTAAAATTCATCAATGAATAAAGGTTTTGAATATCGAAACTAAGTATTCCAACACTTAGAAAAAAATCAGAAATCCTTACTGTCGAAACTAAGTAGTTTCGATAGAGAAGGACGTATCGAAACTAACTAGTTTCGATAGAGGCAACAAGCCTTGATCAACACTTATAGAAACTCTGAAATCAACACTGTCGAAACTAAGTAGTTTCGATAGAGATGAATTTATCGAAACTAACTAGTTTCGATAGGGTCAATGAACTTTGATCAACACTTGTAAAGATTCTGAAATCAACAATGTCGAAACTAAGTAGTTTCGATAGAGATGAATTTATCGAAACTGTAGTTTCGATAGAAAGATTAGGTCAAATTTGGGTGTCGAAACCAGTAGTTTCGATTTAAAAAAAAACTTTTGAAAACTTTTTGAAGGAGTTGAACTCCTTTATCGAAACTAACTAGTTTTGAAACCCAAACCCCCTATCGATTCATTATACTTCAGACAATATAAACAATTAAATGAAAGGTTTTAGAGTGGCCTGTGAATGACGGATATTCGTCTTACCGAAAGCGAGTATGATTTCTGCAAGAATACACATAAAAAATGAGTTCTCAGATGATAAAGATGTATGCAAACACGGATACGACTGAGATTATGAAGATTCAGTCGAACTGATTTTGAAATTTTGAAATTCTAGGTCTGTTGATTCGCAAGAATCATTCAAATGAAATAGTGACTTTACCTGATGATGGAGACGCTGGTGACTACGGGAAAATCAGGTGAATAATCACTGATATCTTGCAACTCAGACCAAGGCTTGATAGGTTTCTGAGAGACGGAGAAGATGAATAGGGTTTGCGAAAAAAAAAAGACGAGTGAATAAGAAATGAAGAGAGGGATTCATTTATGCAGGCGTTTAAATTGCGAGGAACAAAAGACAAAAATACCCCTGTCGAAACAACTAGTTTCGATAGGGCAAACTAGTTTCGATATTTACAGAGTAGTTTCGATAGGGCAAACTAGTTTCGATATTTACTGAGTAGTTTCGATAGAGCAAACTAGTTTCGATATTTACATAGTAGTTTCGATAGAGCAAACTAGTTTCGATATTTACAAAGTAACAGAAATAAGACTAACATATATACACATTATATTTACACTTTTTCTTCTTGAAAAAGATCCAACATGAGATCAGATCTGGTCAGTCTCTTGAAACACTTCCTTTTGCAATTAACTACTGTGAGTCCCTGAAGATAGCTGATATTTGTGCAAAGTAAACCCGAACATTTGTTTGTATTTTGATTTCATGTGATTAAAAGGTACCATTTAAGCACTATACAAGGTGTACCCCACATATTAAAATAAAATGATTTTGAAAACCTATCAATCCTCAAGAAGTACCCACCTTCATCCTATCATCTCTTTCTGATTAACCAAGGTACCGTCTTAGTAATGTCAAAGTACCACCAAAAATAAAATAATATATCCAAGTGGATTTAGAAAATTAAAATAAAAAATATCCAAGTAGATATTAAAAGGTACGAGCATTCTAGATCTTTGCGTAAGCAAAACAGAAGAAGTCGTAAAATTATCCAAGCGGATAGAAAAATGTTGAACACCCGAGATCTTTGCGTAAGCAAAACAGACGGGGTCAAATCATCCAAGTGGATGGGAAAAGGATGAGCACCCGAGATCTTTGCGTAAGCAAAACATACGGGGTCATCGGTGGTAAATATCGTTATATTGACGGTCACTTGGCGTATGAATAGGAATCCAATACGTAAGCCTGTATCTGATTGAATTGGTTTTCTTAGATATAAAAATGGGTTAGATGTTTCAATAATGGGTTCAAACACACAAGTATGAGATATGTATTAGAGTTTTCACACTACTTACAAGTTTTAACCATATGTCGGGCCTACCAGCTATACCTCAGTAAACACCATCGCTTTTGGTCCATTCCATGTCCAAGAGATGAGATCAGACACTATCATTTCTCAAAGGTCAGATTCAATTCTTCCTGCAACTCAAAACCACTTGTAAGATTTTATACACAGCAATTCTTTTCAATATAATATTTCTCCCCCAAAAGATTTGCGTAAAAACTGTTCATAAAAATAAAATCTTTTTGGAATTTCTTTGACAAATAAACAGAATAAAAATAAAAAATAAAAAATACTATTCACAATTTACTGAAAGTTGATCATTCTAAGCATCTCCACCAGTTGGGCGAATCTGGTAGAGTCAAAAGCCTTTGTGAAGATGTCTGCGGTTTGTTTGTGAGTTTTGACTTCAACAATTTGAATATGCTTCTTTTCAACACAGTCACGGATAAAGTGATGTTTGATTTCAATGTGTTTGGTTTTGGAATGCTGAACGGGGTTTTTGGTGATATGAGGAACGGCGGTGTTGTCACACAGAATTGGTGTCTCATGGAATGTGATCCCATAGTCAAGCATCTGATGGTGTATCCATCTGACTTGGGAACAACAGAGGGCTGCGGCAATGTATTCGGCTTCGGCGGTGGATTGGGAAACGGTGGACTGCTTCTTACATTGCCATGAGACAAGGCGGTTGCCAAGGAATTGGCAACCTCCAGAAGTGGATTTTCGGTCTAAGTTGCAACCCCCGTAGTCTGAGTCTGAATAAGCCACAAGATCAAACAAGTCATTTTTAGGATACCACAGACCCAATTTTGGCTTATATTTTAAATATCTCAAAATACGTTTTACAGCAGATAAATGAGAGAGTTTAGGATTAGCCAGAAAACGTGCACATAAGCACACTGCAAACATGATGTCTGGTCTGCTAGCCGTGAGATACATGAGCGATCCTATCATGGAGCGATATAGATGCGGATCAACACTTTCACCATCCACATCAGGAGTCAAACAATGACGAACTTCCACAGGAGTTTTTACAGGGTGGGAATCAGCCATTTTGAACTTGGTCAAGATTTCTTTGACGTATTTATCTTGATGGATAAGGATTCCCGACTCAGACTGATCAACTTGTAGTCCCAAAAAGAACTTCTTTTCCCCCATGGAGCTCATCTCAAACTTAGATCGCATCACTTCTTCAAATTCTTTGCAGAGACGGGGATTTGTAGAGCCAAAAATGATATCATCCACATAAATTTGCACCATGATTGTATCCTTTTCCTCCTTCCGTTTGAACAATGTTTGGTCAATTGCTCCTCGTGTGAAACCATTCTCAAGCAGATGCTTTGATAAAGTGTCATACCACGCACGAGGTGCTTGGTGAAGACCGTACAATGCTTTGTCTAACTTGTAAACACGGTCTGGAAAATTAGGATCAATGAAACCCGGCGGATGCTTGACATATACTTCTTCTTGAACTTTGCCATACAAAAATGCGCATTTGACATCCATTTGATGGACGGTGAAGTCCATGTAGGCTGCATAGGCGAGAAACATTCGGATGGCTTCCAAGCGAGCCACTGGTGCAAAAACTTCCTCGTAGTCAATCCCTTCTTCTTGATAGAAACCTTGAACCACCAGACGAGCTTTGTTACGAATCACAGTGTCGCCTTCATCCTTTTTGTTGCGAAAAACCCAACGAGTACCGATTGGAACTTTGTTCTAGGGTAGATCCACCAAATTCCACACATGTAACTTAGAGAATTGCAGTAGCTCTTCCTGCATTGCTTCCACCCAGCTGTTTTCTAGTAATGCTGCTTTAATGTTCTTTGGTTCAGTTTGAGAGATGAAGCAGGAAAACATGCTGTTTTCAAATGCTTCACAGGCACTTCGGGTACTAACACCCACATTGAGTGGTCCAATGATGTTATTGGTGGGATGAATCTTGTGAATTCGCAGTTGAGGAATTGCATCTTCTTCCACGACTTCCTCCAAATTGGAAAGATTTTTAGCAGGAGGATCGGCAATGTCATTAATAGGATCTTCAGCAGATGATTGTGGTGCAACATCTACTGTTGGAATGGAGTTGTCATCAACAGTTTCACTTGTTGCACCAGAACCGGAAGACTCCATATTAGATTCAGCATTTGCAACCACAGGAATTTCAACCTGAGCAGATGAGGAAGAACCTAGATCATTTAAGTTCCCTAAATTGTTCACAGAAAAATAAGGATTAGCACGAGTTGAGTCAATTGAGAAATCAGGAAGATTAAATGATTTAAAAACTGAATCAACGTCAAATAGCCAATTGGGACCGTCTCCTGCGTCCGTGTGATTATTTTCATGCCAATTGATATCAATGGACTCCAGCACTATTCTTTTCTGCTTATGATAGACACGAAAAGCACGTTGATTTGAGGAATAACCAACAAAATAACATTCATCAGCTTTGGCTTCAAACTTGTTGAGCTGATCTGAAGTGTTCAGCATCGTGCACACACACCTAAATTTTCTGAAGAAATCAATAATTGTACATGATCTCATATTGTGTCTTGTTGCAGCTTTTAGTGATAAGAACCCGATTTTGCACGAAGCATGCAGTGTTGACTGCCTCAGCCCAGAAAGTCACGGGAAGCTTAGAGTCAACAATCATAGTTCGTGCAGCTTCAATTAAAGTGCGGTTTCTCCGTTCAGCTACACCGTTTTGTTGAGGAGTACGAGGTGCACTAAATTGACGAGAAATTCCTTTGCTTTCACAGAAGGAATCAAGAGTTGCATTCTTAAATTCAGTTCCATGATCGCTGCGGATAGTCTTCACACTTAAACTGAAGAGGTTTTCAATTTGAAGCAGATAGGTCTTTAAAATCTCTGGCGTCTCATCCTTTTTAGCTAAGAAAAATACCCAAGTGAATCGAGAAAAATCATCTGTTACCACCAGACAGTATGACTTTCGTCCAAGACTCATGACACTCACTGGACCAAAAAGATCCATGTGAAGCAATTGGAGAGGAGAATCAATGGAATTGGTGGTCTTAGGCTTATGTGAAGATTTGTGTTGTTTTCCCTTGGAACATGAAATACAGTTTTCCATAGGAGTGAAATCTTTGAGAGGTAATCCAGTGACTAGGTTTCCTCGAACCAGTCGGTTCATTGTTTTGAAGTTGACATGCCCCAACCTCTTATGCCACACGAAAGATTCATCTTCGGAAGCCTTTGAGAGAAAACATGATTCAATTCCCGATGGGTTGTTCATATCCAAGCTGTATGTGTTGTATCTTCTGGGAGCACGCATGAGAATGAGTTCTTCCGGAATCACCACTCCCGGCTTTAAGATAAGACATTCTTTTGAATTGAATAAAGCACAAAAGTCCTTGTCACAAATCTGTGAAACACTCATCAGATTGTACTTTAACTGAGGAACATAGTTGACAAATTCCAGACTATTTACTCCATTTGATACTGTTCCTTGTCCTTCAATCTTTCCTCCTCTTGGGTTTCCAGCAAAAGCAACATACTCTCCATCAATCTGATGATAATCTTGCAGCAAGTTAAAGTGCCCAGTCATATGCCTTGAACATCCACTATCTACATGCCAGATGTTATCGCCGGTTCTTCTTGATTGACCCTATACACAACGAACCATTTATACGTTTTGACCAAAAATGTTTTAATCAAGGGATTTTAGTGTCAGGATATGACATCTCATTGGAATCAGAAGTGCAACCATCCTTTGATGAAGCACGGTCATCAAATAGAACATTATTTTTAATTTTCCAAGTTCGTTTTAAATAATTTTTAGCATTTTTAATTCTTTTACGCCTAGATTTCCTACTGTGAGAAGAGTTAGGCAGCGCATATGAATTTAATGAACTTTGGGTAGGTGATTCTTCATTAAGATTTGCGGTTGTTAATTTACAACTTTTTGAAACATGATTTGAGGCACCACAACTAAAACAAACGATTTTACAAGATATCTTAGCCTGATGATAATCATCACAAGATGAAGATGATTGTGATGTTGAGGAATCTGAACATGAGACGGTTCTTTCATCAATAACTTTGTCTTGAAGATGATGTGCTTCCTTTAATCTGAAAAATTCCATGTTGCTCATGGTTTCACGTGGTACATCATTCACAATAATTCCTGCACTTTTAAATTTTGTAACACATGGCATAACATTCAAGGATTTAGGAACAAACGGCAAGGCATTTTGAAATTTAGAAACATCACATCCCAAACCCGTATGCTCAGCAGGCATAGAATCAAAATTCAAATTTTTAACGTGTTCAAAAATATTTGGTTTTGACACGGACATATTATTACATTCATCCGACTCAAGTTCTTTTAAAATAGTTCTATCATTAGCACTCTTATCACAATCATCTTCGGACTTTACACAATTTGACTCTGCACAAGAAGCAAAACTGTCAGAATCAGAGGTTGTAATATAATCATCAGGAGATAATGTGCAAACAAAAGGTGTGGAAACATATGGAGTTGGCATATCAGCAAATTTCCCTGATTTAGAATAAGGAGGTGGATGAGAGTTATACCCAAGACCTTCTGTGCCTTTTCTATTAAATTGTTTGTCAATTATTCCAAACAGAATTTTCTGATCCATATCCATGTGATCAACCTGTAATTTTGCTTTTTCTGCCTTTTGGACTCTTTCTGTTAAAATTGTATTATTAATGGTTTGAGTATTGAGTTGCACAATTAAAGAACGATTTTCACCAGAAATATCACGAATTTTCTTTAGGTAAAGTTTCTCATTTTTGGCCACAGAGTCATACATCACCTTAATGTGATTTCGTTCATCAATCAAGGCTTGATTGATGAATCTGTATTTTTGAATTTCATTTAAGCAAGATCTAGAATCACAAAGTTTAGAAGTAACCTCAACAGGCACAGCAGTGAGATCCTCAGCTGGATCAATCATGACACACTTGCCATTTTCTTCCACATCAGCCATTAAGGCTTTATCAGTAGCTTCCTCAGCTTGTTCTCCCCAATGATAATGTCCATCAGCTTGGCACACAAGAGCTGTGGAACTGGAAGTTGTGTTTGTCTTTGGAGGATTGGCAGCTTGTTTACCAGAGGAAATCTTCTTATCTTGTTGATCTTTGGAGGACGGCTCCTTGCAGTTTCTGGCAAAGTGACCCAGCTGATCACAATTGTAGCATCTCACCTTCTTGATGTCAAACCCAAGCGTCTTTCCTTGCTTGAACCTGTCTATACCAGTCCTTTTGATAAATCTCTTGGCTCTTAAGGTCAACATGGCCATGCACCAATCAATGTCCATTTTCTCCAAATCATCAGGATTAATCTGCTCCAAGTCATCAGGTTGAAAGCTAACCGGTGTTAGATTTCCAGAGATCAGTGCATCATAGCACGACATGAAAGCAGTCATGATTGGGACATATTCATCAGGAATCATGGTGATAGTCTTTTGAGGAGCAGAGGAGCTGGTAGACTTAATTTCATACGAAACTAATATCCACGACTTCCTCCAAATTGGAAAGATTTTCAGCAGGAGGATCGGCAATGTCATTAATAGGATCTTCAGCAGATGATTGTGGTGCAACATCTACTGTTGGAATGGAGTTGTCATCAACAGTTTCACTTGTTGCACCAGAACCGGAAGACTCCATATTAGATTCAGCATTTGCAACCACAGGAATTTCAACCTGAGCAGATGAGGAAGAACCTAGATCATTTAAGTTCCCTAAATTGTTCACAGAAAAATAAGGATTAGCACGAGTTGAGTCAATTGAGAAATCAGGAAGATTAAATGATTTAAAAACTGAATCAACGTCAAATAGCCAATTGGGACCGTCTCCTGCGTCCGTGTGATTATTTTCATGCCAATTGATATCAATGGACTCCAGCACTATTCTTTTCTGCTTATGATAGACACGAAAAGCACGTTGATTGGAGGAATAACCAACAAAATAACATTCATCAGCTTTGGCTTCAAACTTGTTGAGCTGATCTGAAGTGTTCAGCATCGTGCACACACACCCAAATTTTCTGAAGAAATCAATAACTGGCTTGCGCTTGTACATGATCTCATATGGTGTCTTGTTGCAGCTTTTAGTGATAAGAACCCGATTTTGCACGAAGCATGCAGTGTTGACTGCCTCAGCCCAGAAAGTCACGGGAAGCTTAGAGTCAACAATCATAGTTCGTGCAGCTTCAATTAAAGTGCGGTTTCTCCGTTCAGCTACACCGTTTTGTTGAGGAGTACGAGGTGCACTAAATTGACGAGAAATTCCTTTGCTTTCACAGAAGGAATCAAGAGTTGCATTCTTAAATTCAGTTCCATGATCGCTGCGGATAGTCTTCACACTTAAACTGAAGAGGTTTTCAATTTGAAGCAGATAGGTCTTTAAAATCTCTGGCGTCTCATCCTTTTTAGCTAAGAAAAATACCCAAGTGAATCGAGAAAAATCATCTGTTACCACCAGACAGTATGACTTTCGTCCAAGACTCATGACACTCACTGGACCAAAAAGATCCATGTGAAGCAATTGGAGAGGAGAGTCAATGGAATTGGTGGTCTTAGGCTTATGTGAAGATTTGTGTTGTTTTCCCTTGGAACATGAAATACAGTGTTCCATAGGAGTGAAATCTTTGAGAGGTAATCCAGTGACTAGGTTTCCTCGAACCAGTCGGTTCATTGTTTTGAAGTTGACATGCCCCAACCTCTTATGCCACAGGAAAGATTCATCTTCGGAAGCCTTTGAGAGAAAACATGATTCAATTCCCGATGGGTTGTTCATATCCAAGCTGTATGTGTTGTATCTTCTGGGAGCACGCATGAGAATGAGTTCTTCCAGAATCACCACTCCCGGCTTTAAGATAAGACATTCTTTTGAATTGAATAAAGCATAAAAGTCCTTGTCACAAATCTGTGAAACACTCATCAGATTGTACTTTAACTGAGGAACATAGTTGACAAATTCCAGACTATTTACTCCATTTGATACTGTTCCTTGTCCTTCAATCTTTCCTCCTCTTGGGTTTCCAGCAAAAGCAACATACTCTCCATCAATCTGATGAAAATCTTGCAGCAAGTTAAAGTGCCCTGTCATATGCCTTGAACATCCACTATCTACATGCCAGATGTTATCGCCGGTTCTTCTTGATTGACCCTATACACAACGAACCATTTATACGTTTTGACCAAAAATGTTTTAATCAAGGGATTTTAGTGTCAGGATATGACATCTCATTGGAATCAGAAGTGCAACCATCCTTTGATGAAGCACGGTCATCAAATAGAACATTATTTTTAATTTTCCAAGTTCGTTTTAAATAATTTTTAGCATTTTTAATTCTTTTACGCCTAGATTTCCTACTGTGAGAAGAGTTAGGCAGCGCATATGAATTTAATGAACTTTGGGTAGGTGATTCTTCATTAAGATTTGCGGTTGTTAATTTACAACTTTTTGAAACATGATTTGAGGCACCACAACTAAAACAAACGTTTTTACAAGATATCTTAGCCTGATGATAATCATCACAAGATGAAGATGATTGTGATGTTGAGGAATCTGAACATGAGACGGTTCTTTCATCAATAACTTTGTCTTGAAGATGATGTGCTTCCTTTAATCTGAAAAATTCCATGTTGCTCATGGTTTCACGTGGTACATCATTCACAATAATTCCTGCACTTTTAAATTTTGTAACACATGGCATAACATTCAAGGATTTAGGAACAAACGGCAAGGCATTTTGAAATTTAGAAACATCACATCCCAAACCCGTATGCTCAGCAGGCATAGAATCAAAATTCAAATTTTTAACGTGTTCACAAATATTTGGTTTTGACACGGACATATTATTACATTCATCCGACTCAAGTTCTTTTAAAATAGTTCTATCATTAGCACTCTTATCACAATCATCTTCGGACTTTACACAATTTGACTCTGCACAAGAAGCAAAACTGTCAGAATCAGAGGATGTAATATAATCATCAGGAGATAATGTGCAAACAAAAGGTGTGGAAACATATGGAGTTGGCATATCAGCAAATTTCCCTGATTTAGAATAAGGAGGTGGATGAGAGTTATACCCAAGACCTTCTGTGCCTTTTCTATTAAATTGTTTGTCAATTATTCCAAACAGAATTTTCTGATCCATATCCATGTGATCAACCTGTAATTTTGCTTTTTCTGCCTTTTGGACTCTTTCTGTTAAAATTGTATTATTAATGGTTTGAGTATTGAGTTGCACAATTAAAGAACGATTTTCACCAGAAATATCACGAATTTTCTTTAGGTAAAGTTTCTCATTTTTGGCCACAGAGTCATACATCACCTTAATGTGATTTCGTTCATCAATCAAGGCTTGATTGATGAATCTGTATTTTTGAATTTCATTTAAGCAAGATCTAGAATCACAAAGTTTAGAAGTAACCTCAGCAGGCACAGCAGTGAGATCCTCAGCTGGATCAATCATGACACACTTGCCATTTTCTTCCACATCAGCCATTAAGGCTTTATCAGTAGCTTCCTCAGCTTGTTCTCCCCAATGATAATGTCCATCAGCTTGGCACACAAGAGCTGTGGAACTGGAAGTTGTGTTTGTCTTTGGAGGATTGGCAGCTTGTTTACCAGAGGAAATCTTCTTATCTTGTTGATCTTTGGAGGACGGCTCCTTGCAGTTTCTGGCAAAGTGACCCAGCTGATCACAATTGTAGCATCTCACCTTCTTGATGTCAAACCCAAGCGTCTTTCCTTGCTTGAACCTGTCTATACCAGTCCTTTTGATAAATCTCTTGGCTCTTAAGGTCAACATGGCCATGCACCAATCAATGTCCATTTTCTCCAAATCATCAGGATTAATCTGCTCCAAGTCATCAGGTTGAAAGCTAACACGTGCTAGATTTCCAGAGATCAGTGCATCATAGCACGACATGAAAGCAGTCATGATTGGGACATATTCATCAGGAATCATGGTGATAGTCTTTTGAGGAGCAGAGGAGCTGGTAGACTTAATTTCATACGAAACTAATATCCACGACTTCCTCCAAATTGGAAAGATTTTCAGCAGGAGGATCGGCAATGTCATTAATAGGATCTTCAGCAGATGATTGTGGTGCAACATCTACTGTTGGAATGGAGTTGTCATCAACAGTTTCACTTGTTGCACCAGAACCGGAAGACTCCATATTAGATTCAGCATTTGCAACCACAGGAATTTCAACCTGAGCAGATGAGGAAGAACCTAGATCATTTAAGTTCCCTAAATTGTTCACAGAAAAATAAGGATTAGCACGAGTTGAGTCAATTGAGAAATCAGGAAGATTAAATGATTTAAAAACTGAATCAACGTCAAATAGCCAATTGGGACCGTCTCCTGCGTCCGTGTGATTATTTTCATGTCAATTGATATCAATGGACTCCAGCACTATTCTTTTCTGCTTATGATAGACACGAAAAGCACGTTGATTGGAGGAATAACCAACAAAATAACATTCATCAGCTTTGGCTTCAAACTTGTTGAGCTGATCTGAAGTGTTCAGCATCGTGCACACACACCCAAATTTTCTGAAGAAATCAATAACTGGCTTGCGCTTGTACATGATCTCATATGGTGTCTTGTTGCATCTTTTAGTGATAAGAACCCGATTTTGCACGAAGCATGCAGTGTTGACTGCCTCAGCCCAGAAAGTCACGGGAAGCTTAGAGTCAACAATCATAGTTCGTGCAGCTTCAATTAAAGTGCGGTTTCTCCGTTCAGCTACACCGTTTTGTTGAGGAGTACGAGGTGCACTAAATTGACGACAAATTCCTTTGCTTTCACAGAAGGAATCAAGAGTTGCATTCTTAAATTCAGTTCCATGATCGCTGCGGATAGTCTTCACACTTAAACTGAAGAGGTTTTCAATTTGAAGCAGATAGGTCTTTAAAATCTCTGGCGTCTCATCCTTTTTAGCTAAGAAAAATACCCAAGTGAATCGAGAAAAATCATCTGTTACCACCAGACAGTATGACTTTCGTCCAAGACTCATGACACTCACTGGACCAAAAAGATCCATGTGAAGCAATTGGAGAGGAGAGTCAATGGAATTGGTGGTCTTAGGCTTATGTGAAGATTTGTGTTGTTTTCCATTGGAACATGAAATACAGTGTTCCATAGGAGTGAAATCTTTGAGAGGTAATCCAGTGACTAGGTTTCCTCGAACCAGTCGGTTCATTGTTTTGAAGTTGACATGCCCCAACCTCTTATGCCACAGGAAAGATTCATCTTCGGAAGCCTTTGAGAGAAAACATGATTCAATTCCCGATGGGTTGTTCATATCCAAGCTGTATGTGTTGTATCTTCTGGGAGCACGCATGAGAATGAGTTCTTCCGGAATCACCACTCCCGGCTTTAAGATAAGACATTCTTTTGAATTGAATAAAGCACAAAAGTCCTTGTCACAAATCTGTGAAACACTCATCAGATTGTACTTTAACTGAGGAACATAGTTGACAAATTCCAGACTATTTACTCCATTTGATACTGTTCCTTGTCCTTCAATCTTTCCTCCTCTTGGGTTTCCAGCAAAAGCAACATACTCTCCATCAATCTGATGATAATCTTGCAGCAAGTTAAAGTGCCCAGTCATATGCCTTGAACATCCACTATCTACATGCCAGATGTTATCGCCGGTTCTTCTTGATTGACCCTATACACAACGAACCATTTATACGTTTTGACCAAAAATGTTTTAATCAAGGGATTTTTGTGTCAGGATATGACATCTCATTGGAATCAGAAGTGCAACCATCCTTTGATGAAGCACGGTCATCAAATAGAACATTATTTTTAATTTTCCAAGTTCGTTTTAAATAATTTTTAGCATTTTTAATTCTTTTACGCCTAGATTTCCTACTGTGAGAAGAGTTAGGCAGCGCATATGAATTTAATGAACTTTGGGTAGGTGATTCTTCATTAAGATTTGCGGTTGTTAATTTACAACTTTTTGAAACATGATTTGAGGCACCACAACTAAAACAAACGTTTTTACAAGATATCTTAGCCTGATGATAATCATCACAAGATGAAGATGATTGTGATGTTGAGGAATCTGAACATGAGACGGTTCTTTCATCAATAACTTTGTCTTGAAGATGATGTGCTTCCTTTAATCTGAAAAATTCCATGTTGCTCATGGTTTCACGTGGTACATCATTCACAATAATTCCTGCACTTTTAAATTTTGTAACACATGGCATAACATTCAAGGATTTAGGAACAAACGGCAAGGCATTTTGAAATTTAGAAACATCACATCCCAAACCCGTATGCTCAGCAGGCATAGAATCAAAATTCAAATTTTTAACGTGTTCACAAATATTTGGTTTTGACACGGACATATTATTACATTCATCCGACTCAAGTTCTTTTAAAATAGTTCTATCATTAGCACTCTTATCACAATCATCTTCGGACTTTACACAATTTGACTCTGCACAAGAAGCAAAACTGTCAGAATCAGAGGATGTAATATAATCATCAGGAGATAATGTGCAAACAAAAGGTGTGGAAACATATGGAGTTGGCATATCAACAAATTTCCCTGATTTAGAATAAGGAGGTGGATGAGAGTTATACCCAAGACCTTCTGTGCCTTTTCTATTAAATTGTTTGTCAATTATTCCAAACAGAATTTTCTGATCCATATCCATGTGATCAACCTGTAATTTTGCTTTTTCTGCCTTTTAGACTCTTTCTGTTAAAATTGTATTATTAATGGTTTGAGTATTGAGTTGCACAATTAAAGAACGATTTTCACCAGAAATATCACGAATTTTCTTTAGGTAAAGTTTCTCATTTTTGGCCACAGAGTCATACATCACCTTAATGTGATTTCGTTCATCAATCAAGGCTTGATTGATGAATCTGTATTTTTGAATTTCATTTAAGCAAGATCTAGAATCACAAAGTTTAGAAGTAACCTCAGCAGGCACAGCAGTGAGATCCTCAGCTGGATCAATCATGACACACTTGCCATTTTCTTCCACATCAGCCATTAAGGCTTTATCAGTAGCTTCCTCATCTTGTTCTCCCCAATGATAATGTCCATCAGCTTGGCACACAAGAGCTGTGTATATGATTTAATCGAAAGTCACTGATATGATCGATTTAACACATACACAGGCGGAAACTGTGTATATGGAGGTGAAACTGATAAACGAAATAGTGATGGTGAAGATAACCAGCTAATCCACAGTATGAATCCACAATCAAAGGGTATGAAAATGTAAGAACACAGTGAATAAACAACTGCAGATTGTATTGATTCAAGCAAAATGTGAAAGAGAAAGTTCAGGGTTACAGCCGCTACTCACACCTTAAACAATCTCATACTAGGCTATTTATAGTAGTGACAGGTATCGAAACTATGGTCAATCGAAACTACTAGTTTCGATTAACCATTTACAAATGATACTTAGACCTGTCGAAACTACCATCTATCGAAACTACTAGTTTCGATTGAACAGACTCAATCGAAACTAAGTAGTTTCGATGGCCCAGACTTAACTAATTACAGAAAACTGAAATTACAATAATGAAATGACAGAAAGTAAACTAGTCTAAAATTGTTTAAACATACAATAAATGACAACAGCTTATACGAAATATATGACTCTACAATCTCCCCCTAAGCTGTTGCATTACTGTCTTCAGCTCTTCATCAAGCAGCTGGTCTTTCAGATGTCTTTGGAATGAAAGGTTTGACATGGAGAGAGACAATCCTTTGATAAGCCTTCGCATCAGCTTCATCTTCATCGCTGTAAGCCTGAATGTGATTCTGGAAAAGTACTTCCAGATCTTCCGGTTGAAATTTTAACAGCTCCATTGGATCAAAGATGGTGATGTCTTCCTTGCCCTCACATTCAATAACTGCACTGCCAATTACTGGGTTATAGAACCACTTTCTGAAAGTTTGTAGCTGGACAGGTACAGATTTTGGAATAGTGATAGTCTTGTGTGTTTGGGCAGGCTTGTATCTTAGGAACACATATGGCTTTTTAGTTTTAGGATGAAACCTAGTCTTAGAGATCTTCTTCTGAGTTTTCCTAGGCTTCATTCCTTTGAAATCATTGTTGACTTGAGAATGTAGAAACTTCTCAAAGTCATAAGCCATCATGACCTTCCCAGGGTTTTGAAGTGGAAGTTTTGCTAAATCCCTGAGGTCATAGAAAGGAAGGGTTTGGAAGTCAGTCATATTTTTGAAGTGCTGAACTCCCCCTCTAAATCTTCTAATGATAAAGAGCTTCCTTTCAGCATCATATTTCCAGCCAATTAGAGGCCTTTTTAGTTCTTGATGCTCTGCTATCCACTCATATGTCCTAGGAGTTTTCTCCTGAATTATTTTCTTAAACCAGGACTTTCTTGAGATTGGAGGTTCAGGTGCAGTTGAAGGTTGATCTTGTGCTGGAGTTGTTTCAGATACTGGAATGGTTGGTTCAGGAATGATATCTTTGATGAGGTTAATCTGGACATCTTCTTCATCTGATAGTGTTTGAATCTCATCACCTTCTTCAGTAAAATATCTTGTTCGTTCAGTCTCCTTTTCTTCAGTGGTTAGAATTTCTGGATGAAGGTCATTATAGCCAAAGTTTTCAATGTCATCTAGAAGAGCATTCAGCTCATCATCAGATGGTATATCTTCTTCATCCAGAATGACAGTTTCAATATCAGACATAGCTCCCTTCCCTCTTCTCCTTGCTTCTCTTCTTTCACTAGCTGAGGGAAGGTCAGACTCTATCTCTTCAGCCTTTATTTCAACAGACTCCTTTGTCTTGGTACCGTGACCGGTATACATAATTAATGCAGATTCAGGATTAGTGACAAAGGCAGGAGATGATGGTTCAACTTCTGATGTAGTCTCCCCCTGTCCTGTTGAGGTGGTTGGCTGTTGAGGTGTAGGTTTGAGTATTGAGTTTTTGAGCTGCTTAACTGTTTCAGCTAGGGCTTTGAAATCTTCTTGTTGCTTTGTTATCAGCCTTTGTTGAGTTTTCAGCTGAGTTTGCTGACTATCTATTTGAGTATGTAAGCCTCCAACCTCCAACTTTAAGTCTTTGACTTCCTCCTTAACTTCATTCAATTTGGACGTCAATCCTTCAATCTCTGTATCTTTCTTTTGAAGATCATCTTGAAGTCTTTTCATTTCAAGACTTAGAGTCTTGACTCTTGGTAAAGGAGAGGTTGAACCATGAAGTGGTGAGGTAGGAGGAGTATGGATAGGTGATTGTTGTGGAGATGTAGGAGGTGTATGGATGGGTGATTGTTGTGGAGAGGTAGGAAGTGTATGGATGGGTGATTGTTGTGGAGATGTAGGAGGTGTAGGGATAGGTGCCTGTTGTGGAGAGGTAGGTGGAGTTGGATGTGGGGAAGGTTCTGGAGTAGTGAATGATGAATTCGACGAGGATGACAAATCCTCCAATCCAGTCTTTATCCTTTTAGCTCTAGAGTCCTCATCTTCAAAATCAGACCCTGATTCAATTTGCCTTTTAGAGGAAGATGCAAGTTGCTCCTTTTTATTATCTGAATCAGACTTGTAATAGTCTGATCCATAGATCCCTGCATCAAGAGTCCCACTTGACTCTGCAGCTTCTACTTCAACCTTATGTACATCAGTTTCAGCAATGACTGCTGGCTCTTGAACTACTTGTATTTCTTCAACAAAGGGGGCCTCTATCACAGGCTCAAGAATTTGCTGTTCTTCTTCTTGTACAACAGGAATGTCTATTTCAATTTCAGCTTCCAGCTCTTCATCTGATGATAAGTTTTCTTCTTCAAGGTCAGGATCAATGTCAGGAATGAACTCTTCTTCTTCCCCAATGACATGACCAAACAGGGAAATGTCAGCTATCGCCCTGTTGGTCCTTTTGCTGGTGCTTTTCATGTAGCTGAGAGTTTTGGCTATCATGTTATCAAAAACAAAAGTGTTTCCACCTTGTTGAATCTCTGGAAGAAGATGATTGATGATAATTTGTAGAAATCTAGGATATGCTAGAAATTTCTCCTTTACTGCTCCTGTTAAGTTATACTTCAGCTGAGTGAATATGAAACCAGAAAAGTTATAGTCTCTTCCCTTTGTTAATCCCAAAATAGCTGATCCCAGAGTACTGTTAGCTGAATCAAAACCCCCTTTCCTTATTGATAGGCAGTGAATAAACACATGCACTATATATCTCCAATGGCTAGGTAAAGAATTCTTGATTATTTGACCATTCTTAAACTCATCAGGATGACCCATTCTTCTAAAGCATTCTTTCACATAGAAGATTGGGAACTCAACGGGTGCTTCTGGATTGTCATTTAATTACAGTGCTTCTCTAACGGTGTTTTCAGAAAATAATACTTCTTGGCCATGTACGGTTGCCCTAATGTGCTGCACATCATCAATTGTTATTATCTCAGCAGTTTCCCAGAATTGTCTTATAGTTGCTTCAAAAACCGGCAGGTTGTGGCTGATGGCAAAACTTATGTTGGAGTTTGCCAGAAAATTTAAGACAGGAATAAATTCAGCAGCTTTCGGATCATTGCTGTTAAGGAATGCACAGACATTGTGCCTCTTCACGAATACGAGATCCATACCTGTAAAATTCATCAATGAATAAAGGTTTTGAATATCGAAACTAAGTATTCCAACACTTAGAAAAAAATCAGAAATCCTTACTGTCGAAACTAAGTAGTTTCGATAGAGAAGGACGTATCGAAACTAACTAGTTTCGATAGAGGCAACAAGCCTTGATCAACACTTATAGAAACTCTGAAATCAACACTGTCGAAACTAAGTAGTTTCAATAGAGATGAATTTATCGAAACTAACTAGTTTCGATAGAGATGAATTTATCGAAACTGTAGTTTCGATAGAAAGATTAGGTCAAATTTGGGTGTCGAAACCAGTAGTTTCGATTTAAAAAAAAAACTTTTGAAAACTTTTTGAAGGAGTTGAACTCCTTTATCGAAACTAACTAGTTTTGAAACCCAAACCCCCTATCGATTCATTATACTTCAGACAATATAAACAATTAAATGAAAGGTTTTAGAGTGGCCTGTGAATGACAGATATTCGTCTTACCGAAAGCGAGTATGATTTCTGCAAGAATACACATAAAAAATGAGTTCTCAGATGATAAAGATGTATGCAAACACGGATACGACTGAGATTATGAAGATTCAGTCGAACTGATTTTGAAATTTTGAAATTCTAGGTCTGTTGATTCGCAAGAATCATTCAAATGAAATAGTGACTTTACCTGATGATGGAGACGCTGGTGACTACGGGAAAATCAGGTGAATAATCACTGATATCTTGCAACTCAGACCAAGGCTTGATAGGTTTGTGAGAGACGAAGAAGATGAATAGGGTTTGCGAAAAAAAAAAAGACGAGTGAATAAGAAATGAAGAGAGGGATTCATTTATGCAGGCGTTTAAATTGCGAGGAACAAAAGACAAAAATACCCCTGTCGAAACAACTAGTTTCGATAGGGCAAACTAGTTTCGATATTTACAGAGTAGTTTCGATAGGGCAAACTAGTTTCGATATTTACTGAGTAGTTTCGATAGAGCAAACTAGTTTCGATATTTTCATAGTAGTTTCGATAGAGCAAATTAGTTTCGATATTTACAAAGTAACAGAAATAAGACTAACATATATACACATTATATTTACACTTTTTATTCTTGAAAAAGATCCAACATGAGATCAGATCTGGTCAGTCTCTTGAAACACTTCCTTTTGCAATTAACTACTGTGAGTCCCTGAAGATAGCTGATATTTGTGTAAAGTAAACCCGAACATTTGTTTGTATTTTTATTTCATGTGATTAAAAGGTACCATTTAAGCACTATACAAGGTGTACCCCACATATTAAAATAAAATGATTTTGAAAACCTATCAATCCTCAAGAAGTACCCACCTTCATCCTATCATCTCTTTCTGATTAACCAAGGTACCGTCTTAGTAATGTCAAAATACCACCAAAAATAAAATAATATATCCAAGTGGATTTAGAAAATTAAAATAAAAAATATCCAAGTAGATATTAAAAGGTACGAGCATTCTAGATCTTTGCGTAAGCAAAACAGAAGAAGTCGTAAAATTATCCAAGCGGATAGAAAAATGTTGAACACCCGAGATCTTTGCGTAAGCAAAACAGACGGGGTCAAATCATCCAAGTGGATGGGAAAAGGATGAGCACCCGAGATCTTTGCGTAAGCAAAACATACGGGGTCATCGGTGGTAAATATCGTTATATTGACGGTCACTTGGCGTATGAATAGGAATCCAATACGTAAGCCTGTATCTGATTGAATTGGTTTTATTAGATATAAAAATGGGTTAGATGTTTCAATAATGGGTTCAAACACACAAGTATGAGATATGTATTAGAGTTTTCACACTACTTACAAGTTTTAACCATATGTCGGGCCTACCGGCTATACCTCAGTAAACACCATCGCTTTTGGTCCATTCCATGTCCAAGAGATGAGATCAGACACTATCATTTCTCAAAGGTCAGATTCAATTCTTCCTGCAACTCAAAACCACTTGTAAGATTTTATACACAGCAATTCTTTTCAATATAATATTTCTACCCCAAAAGATTCGCGTAAAAACTGTTCATAAAAATAAAATCTTTTTGGAATTTCTTTGACAAGTAAACAGAATAAAAATAAAAAATAAAAAATACTATTCACAATTTACTGAAAGTTGATCATTCCAAGCATCTCCACCAGTTGGGCGAATCTGGTAGAGTCAAAAGCCTTTGTGAAGATGTCTGCGGTTTGTTTGTGAGTTTTGACTTCAACAATTTGAATATGCTTCTTTTCAACACAGTCACGGATAAAGTGATGTTTGATTTCAATGTGTTTGGTTTTGGAATGCTGAACGGGGTTTTTGGTGATATGAGGAACGGCGGTGTTGTCACACAAAATTGGTGTCTCATGGAATGTGATCCCATAGTCAAGCATCTGATGGTGTATCCATCTGACTTGGGAACAACAGAGGGCTGCGGCAATGTATTCGGCTTCGGCGGTGGATTGGGAAACGGTGGACTGTTTCTTACATTGCCATGAGACAAGGCGGTTGCCAAGGAATTGGCAACCTCCAGAAGTGGATTTTCGGTCTAAGTTGCAACCCCCGTAGTCTGAGTCTGAATAAGCCACAAGATCAAACAAGTCAGTTTTAGGATACCATAGACCCAATTTTGGCTTATATTTTAAATATCTCAAAATACGTTTTACAGCAGATAAATGAGAGAGTTTAGGATTAGCCTGAAAACGTGCACATAAGCACACTGCAAACATGATGTCTGGTCTGCTAGCCATGAGATACATGAGCGATCCTATCATGGAGCGTTATAGATGCGGATCAACACTTTCACCATCCACATCAGGAGTCAAACAATGACGAACTTCCACAGGAGTTTTTACAGGGTGGGAATCAGCCATTTTGAACTTGGTCAAGATTTCTTTGACGTATTTATCTTGATGGATAAGGATTCCCGACTCAGACTGATCAACTTGTAGTCCCAAAAAGAACTTCATTTCCCCCATGGAGCTCATCTCAAACTTAGATCGCATCACTTCTTCAAATTCTTTGCAGAGACGGGGATTTGTAGAGCCAAAAATGATATTATCCACATAAATTTGCACCATGATTGTATCCTTTTCCTCCTTCCGTTTGAACAATGTTTGGTCAATTGCTCCTCGTGTGAAACCATTCTCAAGCAGATGCTTCCTTTCCTGGATATTATACAACAAATGCCAAAGTATGGACGTTTCTTGAAGGATTTCCTTACAAACAAGAGAAACAAGGAAAAAGCAGTAAAGAGGACAAACCGTTATGTTGCTTTTATTGAAAGAAGTCTCCATACGAAACTTTCAGATCCTGGAAAGTTCTCCCTACCATGTTCTATCGGTCCACTACCAATCACTTTCGCACTCGCTGATCTATGAGCAAGCGTGAATGTAATGCCCTCTACCATGTTTCAAAGACTCAACATTGGAAAACCGCGACCGGGTAATGCAACTATCGAACTCGCGGATAGATCAATTAAATCGCCTATATGAGTCATTGAAAACTTGTTATTGAAAGTTGGCAAGTTTGTCTTCCCTGCCGACTTCATTGTTTTAGAAATGGGACCCGACTATTCCGTACCATTGATCTTGGGTCGTCCATTTTTAGCTACTATTAGAGCCATCATTGACATGAATGAAGGGATTCTTGTTAGGGTATCGTGCACCGGTTTTCACATTTAAAATGAAACTTTATAAAATCAGATTTACAATAGCTGAAATGTTTACAAAAGCACACGATAATAAAGATCCGATCTTTTCCGACACTGATTCGAATACAGAACGTTTAGACAATAACAATAAATAAACAAATAAACACAACCATAGGGTGTTTAGGGTTTTATACCTTTGACGAAACAACTGGTTCGCAACACTCGGGTACAAAGAATGTCACGCTAGCTCGTCACACAAACTCGTTACAGGAAACACGTCTTGCAAGAACACAACTCCCGAACCACCAATGCAAGGGGAGGAAGTCCAATCACCAAGGAGAGATATTCACTTGAGTACCACTTCGTCCACATCCCGTAGGATCAACCACTTAAAGACCATAACCAAATGTTATTTCATCTACTATGATGGACTTCCCTCCGAAAGTTCCATAAAAAAGAACGTTCGAATCTTACATACCATATCCAGAAAACTGGCGAACAATATGAGAAATTCATAGAGCTTTTAAGCCAAATCCACGTCAACATTCCTTTCCTGGATATTATATAGCAAATGCCAAAGTACGGACGTTTCTTGAAGGATTTCCTTACAAACAAGAGAAACAAGGAAGAAGCAGTAAAGAGGACAAATCGTTATGTCTCTCTTATTGAAAGAAATCTCCCAATGAAACTTTCAGATCCCGAAAAGTTCCCCCTACCATGTTCTATCGGTCCACTACCAATCACTTTCGCACTCGCTGATCTATGAGCAAGCGGGAATGTAATGCCCTCTACCATGTTTCAAAGTCTCAACATTGGAAAACCACGACTGGTTAATGCAACTATCGAACTTGCGGATGGATCAATTAAATCGCCTATATGAGTCATTGAAAACTTGTTAGTGAAACTTAGCAAGTTTGTCTTCCCTGTCGACTTCACGGTTTTAGAAATGGGACCCGACTATTCCGTACCATTGATCTTGGGTCGTCCATTTTTAGCTACTGTTAGAGCCATCATTGACATGAATGAAGGGATTCTTGTTGGGGTATCGTGCACCGGTTTAACATTTAAAACGAAACTGTATAAAATCATATTTATAATAGCGGAAGCGTTTACAAAAGCACACGATAATAAAGATCCAATCTTTTCTGGCACTGATCCGAATACGCAGCGTTTAGACAATAACAATAAATAAACAAATAAACATAACCATAGGGTGTTTAGAATTTTATACATTTGACGAAACAACTGGTTCGTAACACTCGGGTACAAAGAACGTCACGCTAGCTCGTCACACGAACTCGTTACAGGAACACACGTCTTGCAAGAACACAACTCCCGAACCACCAATGCAAGGGGAGGAAGTCCAATCACCAAGGACAGAGATATTCACTTGAGGACCATTTCGTCCACATCCCGTAGAATCAATCACATAAAGACCACAACCAAATGTGATTTCATCTCCTACGATGGACTTCCCTCCGAAAGTTCCATAAAAAAGAACGTTCGAATCTTGCATACCATATCCAGAAAACTGATTAACAATATGAGAAATTCATAGAGCTTTTAAGCCAAATCCACGTCAACATTCCTTTCCTGGATATTATATAACAAATGCCAAAGTACGGACATTTCTCGAAGGATTTCCTTAGAAACAAGAGAAACAAGGAAGAAGCAGTAAAGAGGACAAATCGTTATGTCTCTCTTATTGAAAGAAATCTCCCAGCGAAACTTTCAGATCCCGAAAAGTTCTCCCTACCATGTTCTATCGGTCCACTACCAATCACTTTCGCACTCGCTGATCTATGAGCAAGCGTGAATGTAATGCCCTCTTCCATGTTTCAAAGACTCAACATTGGAAAACCGCGACCGGTTAATGCAACTATCGAACTCGCGGACAGATCAATTAAATCGCCTATATGAGTCATAGAAAACTTATTAGTGAAAGTTGGCATGTTTGTCTTCCCTGTCGACTTCATTGTTTTAGAAATGGGACCCGACTATTCTGTACCATTGATCTTGGGTCGTCCATTTTTACCTACTATTAGAGCCATCATTGACATGAATGAAGGGATTCTTGTTGGGGTATCGTGCACCGGTTTTCACATTTAAAATGAAACTTTATAAAATCAGATTTACAATAGCTGAAATGTTTACAAAAGCACACGATAATAAAGATCCGATCTTTTTCGGCACTGATTCGAATACACAACGTTTAGACAATAAAATAAATAAATAAATAACCACAACCATAGGGTGTTTAGGATTTTATACCTTTGACGAAACAACTAGTTCGTAACACTCGGGTACAAAGAACGTTATGATAGCTCCTCACACGAACTCGTTACATGAACACACGTCTTACAAGAACACAACTCCCGAACCACCAATGCAAGGGGAGGAAGTCCAATTACCAAGGAGAGAGATATTCACTTGAGTACCACTTCCACATCCCGTAGGATCAACCACTTAAAGACCACAACCAAATGTGATTTCATCTCCTACGATGGACTTCCCTCCGAAAGTTCCATAATAAGAACGTTCGAATCTTACATACCATATCCAGAAAACTGACGAACAATATGAGAAATTCATAGAGCTTTTAAGCCAAATCCACGTCAACATTCCTTTCCTGGATATTATATAACAAATGCCAAAGTACGGACGTTTCTTGAAGGATTTCCTTACAAACAAGAGAAACAAGGAAGAAGCAGTAAAGAGGACAAATCGTTATGTCTCTCTTATTGAAAGAAGCCTCCCAACGAAACTTTCAGATCCCGAAAAGTTCTCCCTACCATGTTCTATCGGTCCACTACCAATCACTTTCGCACTCGCTTATCTATGAGCAAGCGTGAATGTAATGCCCTCTACCATGTTTCAAAGACTCAACATTGGAAAACCGCAACTGGTTAATGCAACTATCGAACTCGCGGATGGATCAATTAAATCGCCTATATAAGTCATTGAAAACTTGTTAGTGAAAGTTGGCAAGTTTGTCTTCCCTGTCGATTTCACGGTTTTAGAAATGGGACTCGACTATTCCGTACCATTGATCTTGGGTCGCCTATTTTTAGCTACTGTTAGAGCCATCATTGACATGAATGAAGGGATTCTTGTTGGGGTATCGTGCACTGGTTTAACATTTAAAACGAAACTGTATAAAATCATATTTATAATAGCGGAAGCGTTTACAAAAGCACACGATAATAAAGATCTGATCTTTTCCGGCACTGATCCGAATACACATCGTTTAGACAATAACAATAAATAAACAAATAAACACAACCATAGGGTGTTTAGGGTTTTATACCTTTACCAAAACAACTAGTTCGTAACACTCGGGTACAAAGAACGTCACACGAACTCGTTAGACGAACATACGTCTTGCAAGAACACAACTCCTGAACCACCAATGCCAGGGGAAGAAGTCCAATTACCAAGGTGAGAAATATTCACTAGAGTACCACTTCGTCAATATCCCGTAGGATCAACCACTCAAAGACCACAACCAAATGTGATTTCATCTCCTACGATGGACTTCCCTCCAAAAGTTCCATAAAAAAGAACGTTACAATCTTACATACCATATCCAGAAAACTGACGAACAATATGAGAAATTCATAGAGCTTTTAAGCCAAATCCATGTCAACATTCCTTTCCTGGATATTATACAACAAATGCCAAAGTGCGGACGTTTCTTGAACGATTTCCTTACAAACAAGAGAAACAAGGAAGAAGCAGTAAATATGATAAATCGTTGTGTCGCTCTTATTGAAAGAAGTCTCCCAACAAAACTTTCAGATCCCGGAAAGTTCTCCCTACCATGTTCTATCGGTCCACTACCAATCACTTTCGCACTCGCTGATCTATGAGCAAGCGTGAATGTAATGCCCTCTACCATGTTTCAAAGAATCAACATTGGAAAACCGCGACCGGTTAATGCAACTATCGAACTCGTGGACGGATCAATTAAATTGCCTATATGAGTCATTGAAAACTTGTTAGTGAAAGTTGGGAAGTTTGTCTTCCCTGTCGACTTCATGGTTTTAGAAATGGGACCCGACTATTCCGTACCATTGATCTTGGGTCGTCCATTTTTAGCTACTGTTAGAGCCATCATTGACATGAATGAAGGGATTCTTGTTGGGGTATCGTGCACCGGTTTAACATTTAAAACGAAACTGTATAAAATCATATTTACAATAGCGGAAGCGTTTACAAAAGCACACGATAATAAAGATCCGATCTTTTCCGGCACTAATCCGAATACACAGCGTTTGGACAATAACAATAAATAAACAAATAAACACAACCATAGGGTGTTTAGGGTTTTATACCTTTGCCGAAACAACTGGTTCCTAACACTCAGGTACAGAGAACGTCACGCTAGCTCGTCACACGAACTCGTTACACGAATACACGTCTTGCAAGAACACGGCTTGCGCTTCTCTTCTTGGCTTGCAAATGGAACCCGAATCACGGTACAAGCACGCGCATGGGAGGGCTCCACTTCGGCTGGGGCTGCGACGACTTCAGATGGGCGGCCAGTGGTGGCATACGGCGGCGGTGAGGGTTTGGTGGTGGCGGACGTCGCAAAGGGGTGGCGTGCTCATTCTCTTTTGCGCAAACCCTTGTGGAGGCAAGAACTAGGATTAGGGTTTTGACTTAATGATATATTTATAGTAAAACATTTTACATGTAACATCTACGACTCTCGTGTTTAATTATCTGGTACTAGACTTATTTAATCAATGTAAACCATTTTGAATGTCATTACACTTGGTTTACCCATACGACATACTTGTTGATCATACGTTACCTTATGCTCTAGATGCTTATTGATGGCTTAATCATGAATTAGGCCCATTTTAGGCCCAATAGGTCCATCATAAGCCGTTATCATTCATGCAAATGTCAAACATGTTAAATTAAAGTTGTTATACATTGTTACACTTGAAACGTTCAACAAAAGCTTGTAAATCTATGTATTGTGCCTTCGCAGATTGTTATGCCCTAGAAAGCCCGTTTTCTCGTCCGCCGACCGTTAATTACCGTACGTGTAACTTCCATGAATTTCTGGTATTATTTTATTTTATTTTATACGATAATGACACTTCATTTAAAGCCAATACTTGTTCGACTCAATATGTCATATAAGTTAATACTTATAACAAGAATCAATTCAAATTTTCAACCTTCGTTTCATATTATTTCTTTATGATATGTAATACATGTAAGTATAATTATAAGTATATAAGTAAACATCTTGTTATAATATATATATATATATATATATATATATATATATATATATACACACACAAAATGTAGCATGTGAGTTTGAACC
Organism: Smallanthus sonchifolius; assembly: GCA_023525975.1. Classification (NCBI taxonomy): domain Eukaryota; kingdom Viridiplantae; phylum Streptophyta; class Magnoliopsida; order Asterales; family Asteraceae; genus Smallanthus; species Smallanthus sonchifolius. Next base: position 29,934,571 of record CM042043.1, read on the forward strand.
CTATAAATACATCTTCTATTTTTATCATTTGTAAACATACATATTTGATTATATTAAATAAATCAATTATATGACTTTTAATATTATATAAAACTTATACATCTTTAACCACATTTTAACATCCTTTTTATGTAAATGTATGTATTTATTTATGAAAATATATATGTAATTACATAAATTTGATATTAATAAACAAATAATTTGTAAGTTTATAAGAAAAAGATGGAACTTTCCTTATAAAATAAAAAATGATAAAACAAATAATGTTTAGTTTTATAAAATATTATGAAAGCAATTTTCATTAACAAATAAAATGAATTTAGTCTAATTATTTTGAGATATAAACCCTATTATTCCAATTTAACCCTCCTTCATTCCATTTTGAACTTTCAATTTTTAGCTTTGAACCCTTTTTGGACCCCTAGACATAAAAACCTGAAACTTTGACTTCTAGAAGTCAAAATCGAGTTCTAAACTCTCAAATCGGTTGGTATCCAACTAGATTACTACTCCATTCGTTTCAATCATGCACTCCTTGATTCTCGCACACGTTTTTGACTGTTTTAAATGTCCATTAACACCCTTAAAACGCTGAATTTCAAAACCAACAAAAAAGATGGAAACTTTGATAAACAATCCGTAAATTAAGCTAAATCTCACGAAACTCATCTGATATACCACTTGTAACTCGTATTTACCCGTCCCATACTTTTTCCCTATCTTTCTATTACACGAACCCAGCCCCAAACCGCCCTCTTCTCCCCCACCTCACGATCGCGATCAGACGCAGGGACGATCGCCCCAGTTCTTGCCCGTTATCAGGTAATAAACCCATCATCCTACTCGGTTTTATCTCCCAAACTAAAGCCCTATCATCTCCATTGCAAATCCCTGGTTAATCGAGTTCGATTGCCCCTTTGGTGCAGTGGCAACTACACATTAGCAGCAACCCCAGGGTCACGAGTTCTAGCCTTGGTTCTGCTCATTTTTTTCTCTTTTTGATTTTTCCCTACTCATTTTTTTGTTAATACCAAATTACACTCATTCACACACACACACACACCTATATATATATTCAAATTATAAACAAAGTTTTTTTAGAAATAATAATTTAAGTTATTTCTTCGTTACCTCTTTATTTTTCTTTCGTTTAAAACTTTTCATTGTTATTTTACCACAATTAACAATTTAAATTCTGTTTTTAATTGTTATAAATTTTATAAATACATCCTGTAAGTCTTGTAAAAAAATAGAAAATATAAAATGCTTTATTCTTTTTAATATGAAAAAAAAAATATTATTTATAATCAAACAATATAAATGATTTATTGAAACAAATATAACTTATGTTGTTTTATAAAATAGTAACGTTCATTAAACAAATTACAATTTATTTGTTCAAACATTACTAACTCTCATTTTAAACATATAAATATTTATTTTTGCAAAGAAAGACTATTTAAAACATTTTTAACTTTATATTTAAATGATTATTTTTAGATAAATAATTATACGATTTCATTTAGAGCTTACTTATAACAATATCTATTTAATATTTCTTTTAATTTATCATTTAAGTAAAAGAAATCATTTAAGTAGTTTAAATAATTACTTTATTTACATAAAATGATTATTTAAACCTTTTTCTAAACCATAAGTCTATTTAATAATTATTGTAGAATAATTATTTAAATTCAAACGTATTATTATCATTTTAAACGCTATTAGAGATTTAGTCAAATCTAATTAATCTTTTTTATAAACTATTTTACCATTATTTGTGACACACATTTATATGTTTCGAAAACTTGTACAAATCCTTTATCAATCCCAAATCCTATGAAACCCTAAATACCAAATCATGTCATAGTCGTTGTTCTTAAACCGTCTTTACATTATAATAACGTATCGTAATTAACTTAGGCATCGTTGAATCTTATTACTACAAGTTACAATTCCAACCCTCTACTATTCGAGGTGAGTTTTACATGGCCCCCTTTTTACACTATTTACATTTTGGGGTGGAACATGAATTACAAATATACAATGTTTGCAAAACTACCCAATACAATTTCACCCTACATTCATGTGTGCAATTTGAGCTTTATGTTTAAGTACTAGGTGTGTTAACTACATTTGTGTGCAATTTACATGTGCAATCATTAACTATACAAGCCGACGGTTAACAATGATAGATCTATTGAGTCTGACAAACCCACCCAGTTAGGGTGATTGTTACCGACAACACATTTTGGTTTTTGCATGCTAGTTACAAAGGTTTTATTGTGCAATTTGGTTTCACAATAGTAACTCTCCATAATTGCCTTATTAACCATGATATGTATGGATTGTATACACACAACACAATGATACTATTTAGAGTCAAAAACCTATGTATACTCACCAACTTTTTAGTTGACCCTGTTTTCATCATGTTTCAGGTACAAAGGTTTAAATGTGTGTTCGAGTTGCTACACATAGGGATGGGGACTTAGCTAATTAAACATTGAATCATGTTGATGTATTTTGTTTTCTTTTGAATGATGATTGTGTATTGAAAAAATGTATGGAAGTTGAGTTGATCTTAAATATGAAACTTTAGTTGATCATGAGCTATGAACAGTCTCCATGTCCCGCCCAGACGTTTCTGTCGTCGGTTGGGGTGTGACAGTACGTGACTAACATAACATTAACTAAATGTTTTTAGCTAAACATACTCCTTTTTTTATGACAATTAACTTTCATGTTGAAAGCATTTGCCAATTCCGCCTAGAAATCCTTAAAATCGTGAATTTCGATTACGGGCACTAAACTACTTAAATGATTTCTTTTACTTAAATGATACCCCCTTAATCCCCTTGTTTTTGTTTTTCAAGGTTTGATTCAACTATAAATACCCCCTTAATCCCCCTTGTTTTTCATTCACTCCTCCCCTCAAATCCTCCACCCCTACCTGCGATTTCCAGCCTTTCCCCCTACTGCCAAGAAGTTGTAAGAACCCTCCTCCAAGCCTTGAAGAAATCGCAACAAGCCAAGGAACCAAGTTCGGGTAACGAATCAAGTTTAACCGTTCTTCCTTCCTTTATATTTCTTTCTTATTCTTTTTGATTCTAACCTTCATACTAACTTGTTTTATTTATTTTAATCTCTGATCCTAAACTTTAACCTAACTTAAATTAACCACACGCTAATCTAAAATAGAATCCGCTTGCTCATGTTGGCTATGCCGATTGCATTCTGTGATTCTCCAAAACGCTTCTGTGAATATCGTGGCTAGACCGGTGACACGGGACGTTTTGGATAACCTAATATTATTATATTATGTATTATAATGATATGATAATATTTGTCTAATTTTTATTTACGCGTTCGGTAACCTTAAAACCTTAAACGGTCCACTTAAGTGCAACCGTTGATTATGGACAAAAACTGTGCTGACTTTAACTAAGCATAACTTGATAATAATTAATCGAAACTGAGCAAACTCAAATTCCATGACGTAGTTTGTCGAATTTTCTTTCCAACCAAAATTGGCTAGTTTTCTAATTCAAAAGTATGACTCTGTAGTAGCCAAAATGGGACAGAAACCTTTTTCTGTACCTTCTGTCTTGTTTGACTGGTTTGGCTATGATCTGAGTCTCAAACGGAAAACATTCTAAACGAAACTTTTTTGAAACAATTTAAATTAGTCACCTGTAAAATTTCATAATTTTTGGACATTGTTTGATATTTTTAACATGCACGTTTTTGTTCAGCACTTATGCTGTCCAAATCTGAAAATTTACAACATTAACAATAATATATTCAATCCTCTATTTCTCGCATCCGTTAACATTCTAACTTCCGATAAACGCCATTCAAAACCCTAATTAACTATATCATGATCATTTAGGGCGTTGATCTATCCTAGAACTCTCAAGCTTTACGAGTCAATCACCTCTCAACAAATGTGAGTTTTACATAGCCCCTTTTTACATTTTTACATACTTTGGGGTGAAACATGATTACTCTTAGGAAAATCTTTGCATTTACAACTATACAATTCAATAATATGATGCTATGTGTTATTTGTGCTTTATGCTTGAATTCTATTAGTTAAGACTACATATACATGACATACTCGTGCAATCATTAACTCTGTACAAGCCAACACATTGATAGATCTATTGTGTCTGAAAACCCACCCAGGTAGGGTGATTGTTACCGACAATTACATTAGGGTAACCTGCTTTGTATGCCTCAGTCACAAGGTTTGATTGTACACCTAGTTTAACTATAGATTCTCCATAAAATTCCTTATTTACCATGTGTCATATGAATTGTATAAAGTATTTGAAAACTACATGAGATATCTAAACCTATGTATGCTCACCAACTATTTATAGTTGACCCTCTTATTTTAAACATGTTTAAGGTGGAATTGTTTGAAGTACAAGTTCATCACTTAGGAGCATATAGACCTAGTGACAAATAAACTAGAATTGTTGTTAGCTTTTGATTGTCTGATCCATGTGTATTTGTACATTTAAATTATTTCAATAAAATTATGTAAGTTAGTTTGATCATGAGTTTTTGAACAGTCTACATTTCCTGCCCCGACGTATTTCGCCATCGGTTGGGGTGTGACAGATTGGTATCAGAGTCATGGTTATAGTGAATTAGGTTATTAGACACACATGACCTAGACTATAACCTTAGGACAGCCATCTTATGCCATACTCTATATAGTATGATATTTTACCACATTGTTAGGTGCTACATGTTTACTACTTTGTGTGACTATCTTACATGTTATTCTAAGTATTACATCGCATGATACAATATATGATAGTTTATGTGCTACACTACTTGATAACTCACATGCTTATAAACATTGCTATCTATGTAATACCTTCTTTATCACATTGTTTAATTACATACTACCTATTGATGTCATTAAATGTCATCCTAAGTCTTACCACCCACTTATTCATATCTAAGTTTTTATACACCTATACCCTTACACATTAAGAATTATGTCCCCATCATTATTTTTGAACAAATTTAAACTCTTAGGCCTAAAACCTATTAAAATTTTAAAATCCCGTCAAAGTTTTGAGTTCTGAAAATTAGTAAAGAACATGTGCAATCCGAAAGGGTGAATGCCTGTACTTTGGGTTTTCTGTCTAGGAAAGCATTTCATATAAATCCAAATCAACCGAAGGATCCGTATGCTTTCCTGGGAATTCTCAAAGTGAGTGTTCACCTATAGGCTAAAGCATGTCTTCTTGAAAGTATAAGAATTTGAATTACATTGATTTATCAAAGTACCCATTTGGTTATGATACCAAATGAGTACAATCTAAACACCATCATTCTGTTTATTGCAATTTAGTACACACACACACCCCTAAGCCTCCTTGGTAAACTAATCATTTTATTATCGGATTTAAACAACATCATTATTTTGTTCAAACAAAGAAGTTATCAAACCTTTAGTTTATAGATATTATCTAGAATATAAACTTTTATTAACCTTTTCACCTTGTAAGAAAACTTAATACAACTTGTTTTATAAGACATTATCCTAATTAATTATGACATTTACTTCGGTAAAGTAGTTATTATTAAATCGTGGCTAAATTAATTTACAATCACTTGTTTAGCCATTATAAGTTCTAGTTTAATTTATTTAGCCATTATTTTCTTTTAAAATATTCTTTTAATAAAAATTTAAAATTTAATAAAAAGGTTTTCATTTAATTATGCATATAGTTAATTATTCAACTTATTTTCACCATTTTATTAATTTACAAACAAGAATAAATTACAACTACTTGTTTATTTACAAACAAAGAGCACAATCAGTTATTCGTAAGCACACTACCCTGAATATCTACACAACCTCCTCGTTATCTTACACCTTCAGAAATGTATGAGTGTACTAGGCATTGCAATGAGATGAATCATTTCGCGTAGGCATTAGTCATCCATATAAACCTTAACAAAGATTTAAAAAGTTAAAACCTAATTAGCCACATTATACATGAACGCCAAACAACACGCTTGTCCGCAACACTCGACCACCTACAAATTTTGATAGTTTACGTTACTCATGAGATTCAATAACTTACATATGATCATTCACATGATAGATGAACCCTGGTTGTTCAAAATATACTAGATTTATCACATGATATATGAAACTTGTTCGTTTACAATATACATAATACTAGATTAATCACATGATGCATGAAACTTAGTTGCTTACAATATACATGATTCTAAATTGTTTACATTATACATGAAAACTATTTATTTACAAAATACATGATTCTAAATTGTTTACATTATACATGAAAACTTATTTATTTACAAAATACATGATTCTAAATTGCTTATACATGAAAACCTATTTATCTACAAAATACATGATTCTAAATTACTTACATTATACATGTAAACTTATTTACTTACAAAATACATGATTCTAAATTGTTTACATTATACATGAAAACTAATTTATTTACAAAATACATGATTCCAAATTGTTTACATTATACATGAAAACTTATTCATTTACAAAATACATGATTCTAAATTGCTTACATTATACATAAAAGCTTATTTATTTACAAAATACATAATTCTAAATTGCTTACATTATACATGAAAACCTATTTATTTACAAAATACATGATTCTAAATTGTTTACATTATACATAAAAACTTATTTATTTACAAAATACACGATACTAAATTGTTTACATTATGTAAGAAAATTTATTTATTTACAAAGTACATGATACAAAATTGTTCACATTACACATGAAACCTATTTGCCTACAATGTACATGACACTAGATCATTTATGAAACTTGACTGTTTACATTATACACGGAACTTGACGGGTTACAATTGTTGCAATAAATTGATCACATTATACACAACGCATGATCATACACTTTATTCATGAAAGCTTCAAAACATTAAAGCTACTCGGGGTTTGACGTATTCTTGTTCAAACACGAGGAAGCTGCAAAACTTTAAAGCTACTTGGGGTTTGACGTATTCTTGTTCAAACACGAGGAAGCTGCAAAACTTTAAAACTACTCTGGGTTTGACGTATTCTTGTTCAAACACGAGGAAATCATGGAACTCTAAGTTATGCCACATTATTACTCTTTAGTTTTCTGATTTACCTTACTATCTAGGGACACATGTATTTAATTGCAACTCATTCGTGGAAACAATAGATATGAACTAAGTAAACTTGGTGTCCCCTCTTGACCCACACACAACGGAAGGATCTATACGGACCATGTGACGATTCGAGTAATTACGGGTCCACACGTAATTATAAAAATCAGCGCATGGAAAAACATAGTGAATTATGTCGGGTGTTATAACCTAAAACCTATCGTGATATATAGCAACGAAACTAATGTGATATGACAAGGGCATGGTGGATACACAACTGGTACTTCCTATATATAAGTGTTCATGTCCTATTATCAGAAGTAGCGTTATTCGTGTCACGTGAAGTTTTATACTATTTTGACCTTGACCAATGTCTGTGAAAATCTTTACCCAATGATACCTTGAGAACATATTAGATCCCAATACTATCTGTGCATATATATCTTATAATAAGTACTTATATTGGCCACGATTGGGGTGGGATCTAGGCTCAAGACTGATCCTCTTGTTTGAGATCTGGTACGATTTGGACAAGTGCGCTGTAAGATCCCTGTATATATGTATGTTGTAGACTCGGAATCTAAGGGCGATTATGGGTGATGGATTGGAGGGGATGGTTATAAGACCCATACGGGGCATTCATCCTTGATCTGGGATACACATAAAGATGATTTTTGTTTATGAACTCACCAGCCTAAGCTGATCCAAATGTTTTCAAATGTTTTTGAGCACAAGTGAACACTAGCTGGTAGTTGGCATTCCAGGAGATGTACGGATGTTGGAAATAGGGATAACTGTGGGCAAGTCCCTGGGTGACTATAAGGCCTGAGTAATTGGCATGATTCTTCGTGAGCTATAAGTCCAGAGTTTGTTTATGTTGTATTTTGCCAGTCAGTCCCTATTGTACAAACGTTATATTATGAAATAAAATAATTTATGATGTTAAGTCTTCCGTTCTGTGTTTTTGGTATCAACGTCACTGTAACTAGAAGGCGACCTTCAACCGGTATGTAGTTATCTGACGAACGGAATGTTCTGTCTAGGAAAGAGCGGTGTATAAATCTCTCCTAGACCCGTCGCTCTTAACTGGGAACATATCTGTTAAAGGTACTGTCACACCCCGACCGATGGCGGAATCATCAGGGCGGGACATGTAGACTGTTCATAAGCACAAGGTTGACTAGATTGAATATATTAAACGTCAAATTTCATTGCAAGTAATCCAAACACAACCAAATCCAAGATAGAAACTAAAATTGAAATACATAGAGTTCTTTTATTTAATTTAACTAAGTCCAAGCATATGTGTAGCACATCTTGATCAATCTCACACATTAGAACCTGAAACATGAATAAAATAAAGTCAACTAAAAAGTTGGTGAGTATAACACAGGTTTATATAGATAGCATATAGATTGTAAAACAAATCCATACATATCATGATAAATAAGGCATTTATAGGGAGCAGCTATTGTGTAACCATGAACAATCAAACCTTTGTAACTAGCATGCAAAATTGTGTTGTCGGTATCAATCACCCCAATCTGGGTGGGTTTGTCAGACTCAATAGATCTATCATTGAAAACCGTCGGCTTGAATATTTAATGATTGCACATAATCGCATACAAAGGTTAGCACACCTAGCACTCGGGCATAAAGCTCAAATTGCACACATGAATGTAAATAGGATTTGTACTTGTGTTGTTTGTGTAAATGTAAACATGTAATTTGAATAATGTTCATGTTCCATCCCAAAAATGTAAAAGAGTAAAAGGGGCTATGTATACTCACTTGGTTTGAAGGCGTTGCTAACAAATGTACTAGATAGAATATAGATCCTTGAAATGCACAAGTTAACCTAAAGTGTAATGTATATGGTATTAATAGTGTGCACAAGAGTTTAATTCTAAAGTTGCATTTGGACTTGTGTAAAAAGTCATTGATTTGTAATCGGAGGTATTGAATAAAATATATAAAGTTTGAAAGAATATTTTTAGAACATTTTGATTAAGGTTTGAGTTTAAATGATTAAATAAGTAATGTAAATAATTATTGTTTATGAAAATTATTATAAGTGTTAAATGAATTTAAGTGTAAACAAATAAATGTCTTTGTTTAAATATAAGGTAAATAAATAATCATTATTTTATTTATTTATTTATAAAATGTAACTTAACCATTTAAATACTTTTTAAATGAAAGGTTTAGCAATAATTGTAAATTAAATTTTATAAACTTTAAATAAATAATTTTTCCATTTATTAAATATTTGTTCTTTCTAAATAAGATTAAATGCAATTTTATAAAAGTCAACTATTTTAGTTTTGTAATTCAATCAAAATATTTGTGGTTTGAAAAATACATAAAATTTATAATTCTGCCAAAAATTTAACTCACACACGAACGTGCCTGGGATGGGCACGATCATGCTCAAACCACGGGCGCGACCATGCTAGTCAGGGCGCGACCGTGTTGATCAAACAGAGGCTTAACTAACTAAATCTTTAGGCACGACCGTGCCTTGGCCAGGCACAATCGTGTCTATGATCCTAAGACACGACTGAGATTAGCCAAAGGGCATGATTGGGTCTGGACAGGAGGACACGACCGCGCTGATAGTCGGCACAACCGCGTCTCATGAGGCACGACCGCGCTAGATGATTAGCGCGACCGTGTCTCTTTCAAAACAGACCCGAATTGACTGATTCTTACATTGTTATTGTTTGAAATCATAGGGCTTTTATTTATAGTGTTATTGCGAGTCTTGTTATATAGATTAATTGTATTTAAATCATGTTTAGTATTGAATTCGATTAAACTATTTTGAATAAAATATAGATTCGGTTTCGGGAGGATTTCTATAATGGAAGCCCAAATTAACATAGGGCTTTTGATCTAGAGACTAAATAGACTGAGGACAGAGTTTCAATTACACGGAAGAGTAGCGAATTGATATTTAACGGTAGGAAAGAGTCTCGGCGGCGATGTGGATGGCTTCCGGCGTCCTCTGCTGCAATCCCGGTTAAAACAGAGAGTCCAGTAGCTTTAGTGAGGATTGAATAGCGTGAATTTGCTGCTTGATTGAGAGAATTCGGATCGAAAGGAGGTTTTGTGTTTTCTTTGAATTGTTTGAGAGAATTTTGAGTCTGGAGGAATTAAACTGAGACGTTTGTTGTAATTGCAAATGTCATTGCTTTCGTTAATGACAATGAAGTGTAAATCGGTTACAGAAACTCAACAATCGGGTGATTAAAACTGTATTTACGTTTCAATTGGTACTAGGCGCGACCGTGCTAAGGCACCAGGCGCGATCGTTCCAAAGCAAGTCGCGCGACCGTGCCAAAGCACTCGGCGCGACCGTGCCAGAACGAGGCGTGACCGTGCCTATTAGGGTTTCTTGTAAATTTTCAACATCAGACCTTGTAACTTTGGTCTTTGACATATTCGTATAAATAGATATTTATGTAGTGTTTTAGTAGGTTATAACCGTGTAAAAATTTGCGGGTTAACATTGAAATATAGTATTTAATTGATGGTACGAAAAGAAACAAAACAATGCACTAGAATTGGGTTTGAAATGCATTACATTGAATTGAAATACAGGTACTAAAAATCAGAAATGTTACAGGTACTACTCTGGTAGATGACTGTCCTATGTTACGGGTGTGACATATTAACCTTCAAAACTGTCTTTGGATCTATATCCTCTTCATTAATGATCTCTGGTTCTACAACATAGTTTCCATTAAATGGTGGAGGAGTATATCCAATACCATTGGTTTTCTTACTTGAATCAACACTGTCAGTGATATATCCCAATAATAAAGAGGAATTTCCAAAACTCTCCAGCTTTCTGTGTAATCTAATCACCTCAGCTTCTATATCTAAAAGTTCTTTGTTCTTATCAGCAAGAATAGCATTCCGCTTTTAAATATCTGCATAGGCCATATCCAGATGATATGCCTGTTCTTTATACTTCAATGTCAAAGAACTCAAATCTCTTTTCAGTGAATCAATTCTTTCAAGACACAACTTATCATTATCCTTTAATTTTTGATTAATTGTGTGTATTGATTTCATGTCACAAATCAAATTTGTGTTATCATCCATGACCTTCATCATTTTATCTTTTACAAACACACAATTATAATAATATATATTACAGATAGTATCTTTTACCTTTGAAGGATCAGACATGTCAGCCATGAAGACTTTAGCAGTTGAAATCTCTTCAGTCATATCAGGAAAAATCTACTAGTCAACAAAATCTCATCTTCAGATGCACTTGATTCAGAATGAACTTCAGTTTCAACATGATTTACTTTAGATTTATCTTCTTCAATGATATCTTTAGATATTTCATTTGACTTTGTTTTTCACTCCCTGAACTATCTCCATCACTTGAACTATCATCATCAGAAGTTTCTCCAGAATGAATTTCTGCCACGAATGCTTGACTCACAGTACCAACAAGATCTTTTAAATGAATTCCCCAATCATAATTGTCATCACCTTGGGCAACTAAAGCAGATGATGTTGAAACAATAGTTGAATTTCCAGAACCACTAGATCCTTGTTGTTGATTTATATTACTTTGATAGTTGTTATTCTTCTTCTGAGAGTCAAATTCAACTTTTGGCTTGTTACATTCCTTGGCAAAATGACCATATTCTTGACAATTGTAACATCGAACCTTTGCCTTATCAAATCCCATTCTTGTTATGCTATTTGATCCAATATATTTTCTTCCAGTTTTCTTTAGAAAATCCTTTGCTTGTCTCATAAGCATGGCCATATTCCATTGAATAGTCATCTCCTCCAAATCAGCTAGATCAATTTAACAATAATCCTCTTCAATTGCTTCAGGATCATGAATCTTCCCACCAATAAAATTTTCATATGATGCAATAAAGCAAGAAAACGTTGCCATAAAATCTTGTAGCTAGATCATCCAGAGACTGGATCGATGAATACGTGATGGTTCTATTCTAGTTGAGATTGGCGGAAACAATCACAACTAAGCAATGTAAATAAGTAAACAAAAAGAATATTGATAAATGCAATATGTATTAAGCTTCAAAGATTACAAGATTACAAAGAAAACTCTTAAGAAAAAGCACTTGATACAATTACTCTAAGTACTACTTATATAGTAACTTAGAATCAAGACAAACCCTTGATTCTAAGGATCAGATCTAACACAAGCCGTTGATCTTGTATTGAAGCTATTCTACATGTAACGACAATAAAAACTACAAAAGTTATATTTACTCAAACGTCTTCTTAGGCATCATTCCTTGAGTCCTTGGAAGAAGAGCGTCTTTGTCTTTTATTGTCTTGCACCAGTAACATTCTTTCTGCGCGGAGTGTGTCAGTGTTGTAGCAGAAAGTTGTCAGTGGTAATGGTTGCTTTATCGAAGCCAGTCAGCTGTAACGTTTGATTTTCAGAGGGAATGGCTATCAGTAGCAATGTTTTTAATCAGCAGCAAGACACAACTGTCCACAGCTGCTGATGATTTGCCTATCAGCAGCAACTTTGGTCTTCAGCAGATAAGGCTATCCGCAACAGATTTTTTTTTCAGCAGAAGAACAAGTATCCGCTGCGGATAAGCTTATCCGCAACAGTTTGTTGATCTGCAGCAAACTCTGAGGTCCACAGCAGTGGTACTTAGAGAATTTTGTAGCCATCAGTCTTTATTTCTACAAACTCTCCTTAGACTAATGCTACCAAAACTCTCTTACTGCTTTTGCTGCTGAAGATTTTTCATGTTATAGACTATCCTTTCTACCTCATAGCCTCTTGGGTCCTGGCTGGGATTGTTTAGAGGAAGCTCAGATAGAGTCTTTATGTCTTTTCTTGGCATTTTGAAGATGGCCTTGCTTGAACATATCATCTTCTGTACTTTAACATCAATCAAGATAAACTCATTGGTATCAACCTTGAAGGAACAACTGGTGAATGGAGAATGGGATTGAAGAGGTTTGGCATCAATGATTACATCTTTACTAGGGTTGAAGTGATGTTTGATTGCTAGCAAAAGATGTCTCCCACCTTCATTCTCTGGCTTATGGGCTTCACCCAACTCCAATATTCTTCTTAGATCTGAGTTTGGGAGTTGCAGTACCTCATCAACAGATTTATAGATAGATCTTTTCAGTTCTTCCTTTCCCCTGAAGACTTCAAACCATTTGTCTTGAGTGTTGTAGAACCAGACAACTATTTCTCTTGAGTCTTCTGGTGTGATGGTAGGTTTGGTTTTCTTCTTGGAAGGCTGCTGATGAGGAGGAGCTGGGTGAAGGAATTTAGATATTGTGGGAAGAGCGGAATGAGGTCTAAGCTGGAGAGTGGAAGTATGGTGGGAGGAGGAAGTAGTGAATGAGGGAGAAGGCTTGGGTTTCTTTGATTTGTGTTCAGTAGTTTGAATTATCACCCTTTTCTTGGAGCCTGTCTTCCCCAATCTTTCTTCCTGTCACACCCCGACCGATGACGGAATCATCGGGGCGGGACATGTAAGACTGTTCATAGCACATGGTTGACTAAATTGAAATATATTAAAGTCAAATTTCCATTACAAATAATCCAAGTACAAACCAAATTCAAAAAAATAAACATAAAACAACTCATAGAATTCTTGATTTAAATTGCTAAGTCCAAATCCTATATTGAGCACGTCTTGAATCATTCTCACATATTAGGGCCTGAAACATGAATAAAATAAAGTCAACTAAAAAGTTGGTGAGTATAACACAGTTGTATATAGATAGCATATAGTTGAAAACAAATCCTTTACAAGACATGATAAAATAAGGCATTTATGGGGAGCAGCTATTGTGTAATCAAGTACAACCAAACCTTTGTAACTAGTATGCAAATTGTGTTGTCGGTATCAATCACCTCCACTTGGGTGGGTTTGTCAGACTCAATAGATCTATCATTGAAAACCGTCGGCTTGTATAGTTAATGATTGCACATAAGTTTTCACAAAGATTAGCACAACTAGCACTCGGGCACAAAGCTCAAATTTTGCACACATGTATGTAAATAGGATTTTGCACTTGTGTTGTTTGTGTAAATGTAAATGTGTAATGTGTATAAAGTTCATGTTCCACCCCAAAAGTGTAAAAGAGTAAAAAGGGGTTGTGAATACTCACTTGGTATGGAGATGTAGCTAACAAAGAGTATAGATAAAATAAGGGTTCTTGATACGCACGGGTTAACCTAGATAGTAATATATATTGAATCAAATCGGTGTACAAAGTTTAAGTCTAACATTGAAGGTTGAATTTGTGTATAAAAAGTATTAAATGAAATATATAAAGTTGTAGTAAAACATTTTTGGAACATTTGATTAAAGTTTGGAATTTAAATAATAAAATAGAATTTTTATAAAATTGTTGATTATGAAAATAATGCATGTGCTAAATGTAAACTAATAAATAAATAAATGATTATAGTTTATGAAATAATGTAAATATTGATTGTAATTAAGTATAAATAAATAAATGATTTTTGTTTAAATATTAAATAAATAATTATTATCTTATTTATTTATAAACTTTGTAACTTAATCATTTAAAACATAATTTAAGTGTAAGATACATATAAATTTAATTTTTTTATAAATTTTTAAATAAACTTTTAAATAAATAATATTTATCTCCAGATTAAACTTTAAATCTTTTCAAATACAGAAAACATATTTTTATAAAATTTGAAACATTTATTGATTGAGAAATATAAAATTATAATTCTGTTAAAATTTCTGAGTCACACACGACCGTGCCTATGAAGGGCACGATCGTGCTCAAGCCACGGGCGCGACCGCGCTAGTCAGGGCGCGACCGGGTTGATCAACAGAGGGCACAAATTAGACAAGTCAACAGGCACGACCGGGCCTTGAATCGGCACGGTCGTGTCTATGATTTTTAGACACAACAGAGGCTAGCCCAAAGGGCATGACTAGGTCTGGACAGGAGGACACGACCGCGCTGCTACTCGGCACGACCGCGTTTCATGAGGCATGGCCGCGCTAGATGATTAGCGCGACCGTGTCTCTTCCAAATCAGACACGAATTGAACAAATCTTGTATTTATATCGTTGGAATTGTTAGAGCTTTTGATTACTGAGTTGTTACGAGTCTATTCATATAAATTAATTGTATGGAAAACATGTTTAAGCATGGATTCGATTAAATCCTTTTTATTAAAAATAGGAATTTCGGTTCCGGATAATTTCTGTAAGGGAAGCCCAGATTAACATGGGGCTTTCGATCTAAATACTAAAACGGATAATAACAAGTGATCAATTACCCGAAAAAGTAGGGAATCGATGGAGGTTGGTAGAAGGAGGTTCCGGCGACGGCAAGATTGCTTTCCGGCGTCTTCTGCTGCGATTCTGACTGATTCAACCCTTCAGAAACCTTAGAGATGATCAGAGGATCGAGTTCCTTGATTATTTGGTAGCAACAGGATCGAAAAGAATGATTCGAGGCTTGGGAGAAATTTTGGACGGTTTTTCTTGAGAGAATTCGCAAATGGATGATAATGATCATAATTGACAATTATTTTCTTTGATACTGAAAGAGAAACACACATCGGATTTGAATTCAAACGACCGAGCGTTTTGAAACTGCATTTACGTTTCGACTGTTACGCAGGCGCGACCGTGCCCAAGAGAGGCGCGACCGTGCTTAGGCACCGGGCGCGATCGTTCCAGGACCAGTCGCGCGATCATGCTGAGGCACTTGGCGCGACCGTGCCAGGACGAAGCACGACCGTGCTAATTAGGGTTTCTTGATAAATTTTCAACTTTAGTCCTTGACTTTTCAGGTTTGATTAGTTTGAAATAAATAGTTACTTGTATAGCGTTTAAGTGTATATAATCGAGAAAAACTTGTAAATTTGTATTGAATCATTGCATTTAGTTTATGGTAAGCAAAATAATAAGGCAGTGCACGAGTATTGAGTTCGAAATTGTATCACATTGAATTGAAAATATGAATACTAAAATCAGAAATGTTACAGTCTCCCCATGTTGAGAGAATTTCGTCCCGAAATTTAGTTAGAGGAAACAACGGTATCAGTAAAAAGATGAGGGTACTTGAGCTTCATTTGGTCTTCTCGTTCCCAAGTGAACTCAGGACCACGCTTAGATTCCCAACGAACTTTGACAATAGGAATGCGACTTCGCTTGAGCTGTTTGACTTCACGATCCATAATTTCCACCGGCTTTTCAACGAAGTGCATCGTTTCATCAATGCGCACGTCGTCAAGCGGTATATGGAGATTTTCATCAGCGAGACACTTCTTCAGATTGGATACATGAAATGTAGGATGCACATTTCCAAGAGATGGAGGTAACTCGAGCTTGTAAGCCACTTTCCCAATCCTTTCAAGGATTTTGAATGGACCAACATAACGAGGTGCTAACTTGCCTTTCTTTCCAAAATGGATTACGCCCTTCCATGGAGACACCTTTAGAAGAACAAGGTCACCGACTTGGAATTCCAAGGGTTTTCGACGTTTGTCGGCATAACTCTTTTGCCGACTCCTCGCTACTCGAATATTGTTACGGATTTGAATAATCTTGTCGGATTTTTCTTGAATTAACTCGGGACCAGTGATTTGTGCTTCATCAATCTCGTTCCAATAGATAGGAGAACGACACTTGCGACCATAGAGAGCTTCGAATGGAGCCATGTTGATACTTGTGTGGTAGCTATTGTTGTAAGAAAACTCAACGAGGGATAGATGTGAATCCCAATTGCCACCAAAATCGATTACACAAGCTCTAAGCATGTCTTCAAGAGTTTGGATTGTTCGCTCGGTTTGACCATCAGTTTGCGGATGGTAAGCCGTGCTCAAATCCAATCGAGTACCAAGAGACTTTTGGAGAGATTGCCAAAATCGAGAGGTGAACCGAGCGTCTCTATCGGATATTATGTTCACGGGAACACCATGACGGCTCACAATTTCATCAATGTAAATTCGGGCTAGTTTCTCCACTTTGAAGTCTTCGCGGATAGGCAAGAAATGAGCGGATTTAGTGAGACGATCAATGATCACCCAAATACTATCATATCCACTCGAGGTGCGAGGGAGCTTGGTAATGAAATCCATAGTTATATTCTCCCATTTCCACAAGGGAATTTCTGGTTGTTCGAGTAAACCAGATGGACGTTGATGTTCGACTTTGACTTTGGAACAAGTTAAGCATTTGGCCACATAAAGAGCAATGTCTTTCTTCATACCGGGCCACCAATAAAGTTGGCGAAGATCTTGGTACATTTTATCCGCACCAGGATGAATAGAATAACGAGTCTTATGAGCCTCGTTCATGAGAAATGTACGGAGATCGTCGCTATCGGGAACCCAAATACGGTTCAAGTAATATAGTAATCCATTGGGTTTTGATTCAAGAAGGAGTTCAACACCACATGACATTTCTTCGTACATGTTACCCTCGGTTACCGAGACGTGTTGAGCTTCTAAGATACGGGTTTGAATATCGGTTTGAATACGGGCACAATGAAGCATAACATGGTCCTTTCGACTCAAAGCATCGGCTACAACATTCGCTTTGCCGTGATGGTAACGAATCTCGCAGTCGTAGTCGTTAAGGAGTTCGACCCAACGTCGCTGCCTCATATTGAGTTCTTTTTGGTTAAAAATATGTTGAAGACTTTTGTGGTCGGTGAACACCACACATTTCGTACCATATAGGTAATGTCTCAAAATCTTTAACGCGAATACGACCGCACCCAACTCGAGATCGTGCGTCGTATAATTTTTCTCATGAACTTTGAGTTGCCTTGATGCATAGGCGATTACTTTGCCTCGTTGCATGAGAACACAACCAAGACCTTGGTTAGAAGCATCACAATAGACAACTAAATCATCGATTCCATCGGGGAGAGTCAATATAGGAGCATTGCACAACTTTTGCTTGAGGGTTTGGAAAGCTTCTTCTTGTTTCGGTCCCCATTCATAAGTCTTACCCTTGTGGGTCAAAGCGGTAAGAGGGACAGCAATCTTTGAGAAGTTTGAGATGAAACGACGATAATAACCCGCAAGACCAAGAAATGAATGAACTTTGGTAGGAGTCTTCAGGGCATTCCAATTCTTAACCGTTTCAATCTTAGCAGCATCAACATGAATACCCTTGTCATTGACGATGTGACCAAGAAATTGAACTTCTTTTAGCCAAAATTCGCATTTGGAGAATTTGGCATATAGTTGTTCTTTTCTCAAGAGATCCAAAACCAGTCTAAGATGTTGTTCATGATCGGCTTTAGTCTTGGAATAGATTAAGATGTCATCGATGAAAACGATCACGAATTTATCAAGGTATGGTTTGCACACACGATTCATGAGGTCCATGAAAACTGCGGGTGCATTGGTTAACCCGAAAGGCATAACCATGAACTCGTAATGGCCATACCTTGTTCGAAAAGCAGTCTTGGGAATGTCATCTTCTTGAACACGAAGTTGATGATAACCGGATCGAAGATCAATCTTCGAGAAGCAAGTAGAACCTTGAAGTTGATCAAAGAGATCATGGATTCTAGGCAAAGGATAACGGTTCTTGATAGTAAGCTTGTTGAGTTCGCGGTAGTCAATACACATGCGAAATGATCCGTCTTTCTTCTTAACAAATAAGACGGGTGCACCCCACGGTGAATGACTTGGACGAATGAAACCTTTGTCGGAGAGCTCTTGAAGTTGACTTGCAAGCTCTTGCATTTCGGAAGGTGCAAGACGATAAGGAGCTCTAGCAACGGGGTTAGCTCCAGGTATAAGATCAATACGGAACTCTACTTGACGAACGGGAGGAAGACCGGATAAATCCTTAGGAAAAACTTCGGGGAAATCCCGAATGATCGGAATGTCTTGGATACTCTTCTCCTTGACATCCTTTTGAACAATATGAGCTAAGAAAGCAATGTACTTCTTTCGTAAGTACTTTTGAGCGGTAGTACACGACATCAACTTAAGTCCCTTGCAAGGATTTTCACCAAAAACCCTTAAGGTTTCTCCCGATGGTAGCAGAATTCAGATACACTTTTCAAAGAAAATGACTTCGGCATGATGATTTGATAGCCAATCCATACCTATGATAACATCAAAGCTTCCTAGTGGCATTGGAACAAGGCTGATTGGGAATGTATGATCATTAAGTTGTAAAGAGCAATCATAAATAATGGACTCAATGGTAAGGGAGTCACCATTTGCTATTTCAATGGTGAAGGTTTTCTCTAATTGGGATCGTGTCTTTGCAAGTAAAGGCTCAAAATTAAGTGACACAAAACTTTTATCGGCACCGGTATCGAACAAAATGGAGGCATATTGACTATTAACAAGGAACGTACCATTAACCACGTCGTTGTTGGCTTGAGCTTCGTTGGCGTTTATGTTGAACGCACGCCCACGAGCTCCACCTTGTCTAGCATTTGCAAGTCTTGGACATTGATCACGAAAATGATTCGGGTCACCACACTCATAGCAAGCACGCCCATTAGCAATGGCGGGAGCACCTTGATTAGCCACTTGAGGTACGGTTTGGTTTGGAGGGTTGACTTGGCCCGCAAGAGCTTTGGCCCTATAAACATTGATAGTATGACCATATCTCCCACAATGAGTACAAAGGCGACATGGGATAGTTTGAGGATGATGATAATTGCAGGTGGCACAAAGAGGGTAGATCCCAACATATGGCTTTTTAGCCGGCGCTTGAACCATAGGTGCAGCTTGGTTGACGGGAACAGCGGGAGTAACCACAGCAAAATTTCTAACCTTCCTCTTTCTATTATTGCGAGAGGGCTCGGTTGTGGCTTCTTTGCTGTGAGTAGGTGGGGTTACGGTTTCAGAAACTTTCTTAGAACCCTTTTTGGTAAGAGTTCCAGGTTTCACATGATTATCAGTTAAGGTAGCGGATAGACGAATAGCATCCTCTAGAGTAGCAGGATTTCTACCTAAGACCGTATCTTGGATTTGTCTTGGTAGCCCACCAATATACTTCTCGATACAACGGGACAAAGGAGTGACCATGTGGGGCACGAGAAGACTCAACTCATGGAACCGAGTTGTATATGCTAAGTTTTCCCCACTATCTTGGGCAAAATCCCAAAATTCAGCTTCTAACTTTTTCACTTCATTTCGAGGGCAGAACTCCTCGGTCATAAGCCTTTTGACCTCATCCCAAGGTAAGGCCATAGCTACATCAACACCCCTATTTCTTTTCTCCCCATTCCACCATGTAAGTGCCCGTTTTTGTAGGACACTTGTAGCATGACGAACACAGAGGTTGTCGGGACAGTCACTATTGAGAAAGGTATTCTCAATGCTTTCAAACCATTGAAGGAGTCCAGTAGCTCCTTCGGTTCCATAAAACTTGAGGGGATTGCACGAGTTGAAGTGCTTGAAGGTGCATTGAGATGGATTGTTACCACCATTTCCACCATTGTTACCACTATTGCTTCCATTTCCACCATTGTTGCCATTGGTGGCACCATTGGCTTGGGTGAGTTGTGTCACCAATTGGGTAAGAATAGCAGCAATGTCGATGTTGGCGTTGGTTGCGGGAGCACGACGAGGAGGCATTCTACAGATTTTCACAAGACAAGAAAGATTGTAAGAACTTATGAGATTTGATAGGATTTAATAGAATGAGATAATAAAAATAGATATTCTTAGTTTGGATTGTACTCAAAAGTGAGAAAATCACTTGAATACCATGGCACATTAAGGTTAATTAAACTAATATAATTTTCAAAGAGACATGCTTTAGCCTATAAGTAAACACTCATCTCGGGAATTCCCAGGAAAGCATACGGGTCCCTCGGTTGATTGGGATTTATGCGAAATGCTTTCCTAGACAGAAAGCCCAAAATACAGGTGCCACTCTTCCAGATTGCACGTGTCCTCAAATAATTTAACAAGTTTAAAAACCTTAACGAAGAAATAAAAATTTTTAGAGATTTTTGCTTCAAGAATTTTCCACATGCTAAGAAGGATAAAATAGAAATATTATGAGGTTTTAGGATATATGAAAGGATATTATTTATTAAATTATTATTTAAGAAGATCCTACTAAGTCATAAATTTTTATCAAGTAAGGTGTCAAATATAATAATAATTAATCATGGTAAGCATGAAGCACATAGCATGTAACACATAGCACAAAAATCATGAAACATAGTATAAGTGGGTGTCCTAAAGTTATAGTCTAGGTCAAGGTGTCTAATAACTAATTCCCTATAACCAAGGCTCTGATACCAATCTGTCACACCCCGACCGATGGCGGAATCATCGGGGCGGGACATGTAAGACTGTTCATAGCACATGGTTGACTAAATTGAAATATATTAAAGTCAAATTTCCATTACAAATAATCCAAGTACAAACCAAATTCAAACAAAGAAACACAAAACAACTCATAGAATTCTTGATTTAAATTGCTAAGTCCAAATCCTATATTGAGCACGTCTTGAATCATTCTCACATATTAGGGCCTGAAACATGAATAAAATAAAGTCAACTAAAAAGTTGGTGAGTATAACACAGTTGTATATAGATAGCATATAGTTGAAAACAAATCCTTTACAAGACATGATAAAATAAGGCATTTATGGGGAGCAGCTATTGTGTAATCAAGTACAACCAAACCTTTGTAACTAGTATGCAAATTGTGTTGTCGGTATCAATCACCTCCACTTGGGTGGGTTTGTCAGACTCAATAGATCTATCATTGAAAACCGTCGGCTTGTATAGTTAATGATTGCACATAAGTTTTCACAAAGATTAGCACAACTAGCACTCGGGCACAAAGCTCAAATTTTGCACACATGTATGTAAATAGGATTTTGCACTTGTGTTGTTTGTGTAAATGTAAATGTGTAATGTGTATAAAGTTCATGTTCCACCCCAAAAGTGTAAAAGAGTAAAAAGGGGTTGTGAATACTCACTTGGTATGGAGATGTAGCTAACAAAGAGTATAGATAAAATAAGGGTTCTTGATACGCACGGGTTAACCTAGATAGTAATGTATATTGAATCAAATCGGTGTACAAAGTTTAAGTCTAACATTGAAGGTTGAATTTGTGTATAAAAAGTATTAAATGAAATATATAAAGTTGTAGTAAAACATTTTTGGAACATTTGATTAAAGTTTGGAATTTAAATAATAAAATAGAATTTTTATAAAATTGTTGATTATGAAAATAATGCATGTGTTAAATGTAAACTAATAAATAAATAAATGATTATAGTTTATGAAATAATGTAAATATTGATTGTAATTAAGTATAAATAAATAAATGATTTTTGTTTAAATATTAAATAAATAATTATTATCTTATTTATTTATAAACTTTGTAACTTAATCATTTAAAACATAATTTAAGTGTAAGATACATATAAATTTAATTTTTTTATAAATTTTTAAATAAACTTTTAAATAAATAATATTTATCTCCAGATTAAACTTTAAATCTTTTCAAATACAGAAAACATATTTTTATAAAATTTGAAACATTTATTGATTGAGAAATATAAAATTATAATTCTGTTAAAATTTCTGAGTCACACACGACCGTGCCTATGAAGGGCACGATCGTGCTCAAGCCACGGGCGCGACCGGGTTGATCAACAGAGGGCACAAACTAGACAAGTCAACAGGCACGACCGTGCCTTAGATCGGCACAGTCGTGTCTATGATTTTTAGACACAACAGAGGCTAGCCCAAAGGGCATGACTAGGTCTGGACAGGAGGACACGACCGTGCTGCTACTCGGCACAACCGCGTTTCATGAGGCATGGCCGCGCTAGATGATTAGCGCGATCGTGTCTCTTCCAAATCAGACACGAATTGAACAAATCTTGTATTTATAGCGTTGGAATTGTTAGGACTTTTGATTACTGAGTTGTTACGAGTCTATTCATATAAATTAATTGTATGGAAAACGTGTTTAAGAATGGATTCGATTAAATCCTTTTTATTAAAAATAGGATTTTCGGTTCCGGATAATTTCTGTAAGGGAAGCCTAGATTAACATGGGGCTTTCGATCTAAATACTAAAACGGATAATAACAAGTGATCAATTACCCGAAAAAGTAGGGAATCGATGGAGGTTGGTAGAAGGAGGTTCCGGCGACGGCAAGATTGCTTTCCGGCGTCTTCTGCTGCGATTCCGACTGATTCAACCCTTCAGAAACCTTAGAGATGATCGGAGGATCGAATTCCTTGATTATTTGGTAGCAACAGGATCGAAAAGAATGATTCGAGGCTTGGGAGAAATTTTGGACGGTTTTTCTTGAGAGAATTCGCAAATGGATGATAATGATCGTAATTGACAATTATTTTCTTTGATACTGAAAGAGAAACGCACATCGGATTTGAATTCAAACGACCGAGCGTTTTGAAACTGCATTTACGTTTCGACTGTTACGCAGGTGCGACCGTGCCCAAGAGAGGCGCGACCGTACTTAGGCACCGGGCGCGATCGTTCCAAGACCAGTCGCGCGATCGTGCCGAGGCACATGGCGCGACCGTGCCAGGATGAAGCACGACCGTGCTAATTAGGGTTTCTTGATAAATTTTCAACTTTAGTCCTTGACTTTTCAGGTTTGATTAGTTTGAAATAAATAGTTACTTGTATAGCGTTTAAGTGTATATAATCGAGCAAAACTTGTAAATTTGTATTGAATCATTGCATTTAGTTTATGGTAAGCAAAATAATAAGGCAGTGCACGAGTATTGAGTTAGAAATTGTATCACATCGAATTGAAAATATGAATACTAAAATCAGAAATGTTGCACTTCCTCTTTCTTCTTGACTTTGGAGTACAAGGCTTGCAAGTTCATGAAACTCATGGGGCCTAGCCTTTTTCCACTTTCTCCTCTGGCCTTCTGGAAGTCAGTCATGACCTTCCTTTCTTCATGGGTCCTTATGTTGAGTGCAATGGTCTTCTTGGATTTTTGCTTGGATTTTTCTTCTTCTTCATCCCTTTTCTTATTTGCCAATTGACCTTGCTTACCCATGAAGGCTCTGTAGATTTTTTTATTTGATAGTTTCTCAAGGTAGTCTGCATCCTCACCTTGAGAAATCAGAGCCGCTATCCATTCTTCTCTCATTTCTTTGGCTAGTTCAGAATCAGATATTCTGAACTTAGCCTCTTCCCTTTTCTTCTTCTCCCTTTCTTCTTCTTCTTTATTAAACTGTTCCTGCAGCTGAAGAGCTAGGGCTTCATCTTCTTGTAATTGAGAAGCTGCCGGAAATCTGACTTTGAGATCATCCAGCTGTTTAGCATACATCTGGATTTGTTGTTCTCTGAAGAGCATGGCAACTTTTATTTCTTGAATTTTTCTTAGCTCTGCCATCTCCTGTTCTTCTCTTCTTCTTCTTCTTTCCTCCTTTTCCCTTTGCTCTTTCATCAGTCTCTCTTCCACCTCTTCAGTCATTACTCCCTTCCCCTTGGCTTTGGTTGATGCCTCTGCTTCAGCTTCAAGGATTACAACAGTAGATGTTTTAGATACTGTTGGGATCTCTGCTTCAGCTTCATTGGCAGTTTGGGGAGTGGATGGGGGAAGGTTTCTTGCTTCATCTTCTTCCCATTCACACCCAGTTACTTCCTTCCAACTTTTCCTTACATCCTCCAACTCTGTTATTCTAGATTCTGTTGCAGTGTTCAGAGTGGCGGTTGGTGAGGAGAGAAAAGAGAAATCTGAGTCAGAGGAGCCATCTTCTGTAAGGCGTCCCTCCTTTTCAAGACGAGCTTTGATAGTCTTGATCATTGCTTGGCTCTCTAAGGAGTTGACAGATGATCCATCACTCAGAAAGAAGGTGAAGCTAGAGGGCCCAGTGCATGACCATCCTAGCACTGCCAGTCCCCTGACCATCTCATTCTGGATGAAGCTTCTCCAGCAAACAATTTCTTCATCAGTTAAAGTACTGCTCCTGATCAGGTCAAGTCTAATTGGAGCCAGTCTTTGTGTTGCTGCTGTAGAAGATTCTGCGCGGTCTTTAGGATATGCTACCCTGTTTGCTTCTTCTAACAGTGCTTCAAACCAGGGCAGATTTTCCTCCACTAAGTCTTGGAACCTGCAGATTGCAAGTTTTGCTGAGAGATCTGAAGAGGTGTTGATGCAGCTGGATAAATACAGTTCAAGCACTTGAAGAGGATTTAGTGCATCCCAGTTCAGCTCTTCTACTCCGCTGAACTCTTTCCCAATCCAGAATCTCTTAGATTGACCATCATACCCCCAAGCTAGTATGGAGTAAAAATCTAGCTTGTCTGCAGTCAGTGTGAATTGTGGGGCAGTGGTTAGACTTATTATGGCTGCGGCTTCAAGAAGTATGCTGACTGATGGAGGTGTGTCTTCATTTTGACTTTCATTCTTTAACACCTCATCAACAGCTCGGACAACTAACTTCCAATCATCAGTGATATCTTCCTCTTCGTCTACTGAGTCTGGCAAGTCATGGATTTGAACAAAAGCAGGTTCGAATAGAGACCTTTGAAAAGCAGCCTGCTCTTGTATCCATTCTTCGAGGCTGCCAGCATCATCTTCTATTGTGACTATCTCCCCCTTTTTGGTTGCATCAGAGTAAAGGGTAACATATGTTTGAGTTCTCACTGATACAAGGGAAGGAGTAGGCACAGTTGGGCATTGATGGGTTTCATGCATAGAGACTTGGTGCCTTAGTTTGGACACTTCAGCCTCTAGCATAGCTACCCTGGCCGTCAATTCCATATTTTTGAGTTTCACACTGTCCTCATCCACAGTTGTGGAATCCTTGGAGCTGGATGGGGCCTTAGGCCTAGCCTCTGCATCCCCATCACCCTGGTTTTCTTGGCACCTGGGATTCCTCTCAGCGAAGAGTGTTTCAAAGGAAACATCCTCACTGTGAGTTGCCGTGGTTAGGGTCTTAGTGATGTTATCACTGTCCTCCTGGTCAGTTGATGTACTAGGAGTAGTGACACCCCTTTCCACATTCACTCTATCAGTACTCCCAGAGTGAACCTTCTTGGGTGATGAACTTGGGTTAGGTGCACTAGCAGCCAAGTCAATCAATACCTCTGAGATAGTGGTTGTTGGAGAAGGTATATCATCTTGACAAGGTTCCTCTACACTTAAGTTCAGAGAAGAAAAATAATGGAATGACTCAGTGGGTTGTTCTATGGATCCGGGATGTGATCCTGATCCTAATAGAGAAGCTTCCAATGAAGTCTCTCTAATAATGTGGCTATCCCTTTTGATATTCTCATCAGAATTTTGGGATTCTGAATGAGGGCTTTTAGGTTGGGATTGGGCCTTTGAGACAAGAAGAGAAGGAGTCTTCTTGCTCCTTTTTCTAGTATATTTTGCTGCAACTGGGGCCCTTTGTTCCAGTTGAACGATAACATCCAAAACAGGTGTAAGTAATTTTTGTGCCTGTGCATCCTTAGTAGTATGCACAGGGGTTCGAACAGTGGAAGTAGATTGTTGTTCAGGATGTGAAGAGGAGGGTGTGGGATTAGTATCAGCTGGGATTGCTGAACTGTCACTCTGGGTACTGTGTATGTTCATCATTGTAGATAACAATGGAACATTGACCCCTGAGAACTTTTTAAAACGGTTCTCATACTTTGAAAAATGTTATTTTTATGTCCCAGCATAAGATAGATTTTTGCAGATTTTGAAAGATCTTTTAATTCGTTATTGAAAACTTCCGGCCAGAATCTTGGGGCCAGAATCTTGGGTACATAAAAAAAGATTGCTTTGCACTTTCGTGAAGGTTATATCTCAAACCTTCAAAGATGAGATGTGCAAAGTTGAAACTCTGGCCAGAAACCATACCATGAACAACAGAGGCGAGAGCAGAACTCACTTGATGCCATCCACTTCTCTTCTGGGATATGCATTGTAGAAGAGTGTGGCATAGAAACTTCCATGGAGGGCCCATCAGCGCCTTTTAGATTGTGTATTCGTTCTAATTTCCAGTGTATCCTATGGATACAAAGGTCCTCATGTATTCTTCTTTTGAGTATGAAATGGCGGCTCCCTCGTCTTGAAGCTTGAGGTGTTTTCTGAGAGTAGCTTCAGTGACTATGATATCTTTGCCGTCTACCGTGGCTTGGATTTGGGGAATCCCCTGTTCAGTAGAGTAGACGACGGTGTTCCAAAAATCCTCCATATGAGGGATGTATATGGTAGGGTTGACGATTAGTGCAAAATATATCTTTGATCGACAAAGAAAATCGATCATATCATCGAACCCTTCGGACTTCTTTCCTTTAACCAGGTATGTAGTGAGATTGTGGTAGGGAGAAAACTTGTCATTAGGATGGTTTATGTCGACCTCTGCCATTTTGTTGGGTTTGGAGGGAAAGAGGAAGGTTTTTGAAGGGTGGTTAAGGATGGAAAGCTTTGAATGTTGTGGAGGCTTAAGAGAAAGAGATGGGAGTTAGGGTGAAATTGAATGTGAAGAGGTGGTGAAGAAATTTGATTTGTGTTATAAGAGGGAAAAAACAAAATGACTTGTACAATACAACCTTATTCACGTTTTACTGTTACATCTGTAATACACTAAAGCAGTCATGGTAAAGACTGAAGGTAATTTTTACAGCGGGTAAAGGTTAATTTGGACTTAGATTTACCCATCAGCAGCAAACTTGGTTACTGTGGATGGTTAAGCCTATCCGCTGCAAGCTTGGTTGCTGCGGATGGTTAAGTCTGTCAGTAGCAAACTCAATTGCTGCTGATGGATGCAATGATCTGCAGTAAGGATGTTGCTGCTGATAGCCCTAAAGCTATCCGTTGGTAACTTATTCCTGCTGATAACTTAAAGCAGACAGTGTCAAATTCTTTACATCTGATGGATGCAATAATCTGCAGCAAGGATGTTGCTGCTGACAGCCTTAAAGCTATCCGTAGGAAACTTGTTCCTACTGATAACTTAAAGCAGTCGGTGGTAAATTCTTGGCTGCTGATGATTAACCCCGTCAGCAGCTAAAAAAACGAAATTGCTGCTGACTTATAACTTTTATTTACAACAAGGGATAAACACATTTACAAAACAAAATTTTAGAGAGAGATTTTAATCAAAGTTCATCATTCCAATAGATTCAACTAAATATCTAAATCTAGCTTCATCAAACGGTTTTGTAAACAAATCAGCATATTGCTCATTGGTATGAACTTTGGTCTAAATAATTCTCTTTTTCTCAGCTTGATCTCTAATGAAGTGATACCTGATGTCAATGTGATTTGTCTTGGAGTGCTGCACCTGATTTTTTGTGATTGATATAGCACTCATGTTGTCAATGTGAATGGGAGTTGCTATGAAAGTCATCCCATAATCAAGCATTTGATTTTGTATCCAGATGACTTGTGCATAGCAACTTGAAGCTGCAATGTATTCTGCTTCTGTTGTAGAAGTTGAAACACATGTTTGCTTCTTGCACTGCCATGAAATCAGTCTCCCTCCCAGAAACTGACATCCCCCTGATGTGGACTTTTTGTCCAAGTTGCATCCCCCATAATCACTGTCAGTGTATGCTTACATATTGAACTTATCATTTTTAGAGTACCATAGCCCAAGTCTTTGGGCTCCCTTTAGGAATCTAAAAATTCTCTTGACAGCTTGAAGATGTGAATTCTTTGGAGCTGCTTGGAATCTTGCACAGAGACATAGTGCAAATATGATATCTGGCCTTGAGGCAGTGAGATACATGAGAGACCCTATCATTGCACGGTATTGATGTTGATCAGTGTCTTGACCATCTTTTTCTGGAGTCAGTTGATGGTGAACTTGCATAGGGGTTCTTGCAGCAGAGCAGTCAGCCATCTTGAATCTTTCCAAAATGCTCTTGACATATTTGGATTGGCTGATGAAGATTCCATTTGGAACTTGTTTGACTTGAAGACCCAGAAAGAAATTTAGTTCACCCATTGAACTCATTTCAAACTTTGAGCATCAGGATCTCAAAGTCTTTACACAACTTATTCCTTGTTGATCCAAAGATGATATCATCAACATAGATTTGTACCAGTAAGATTTCTCCCCCTTCATCTTCAATAAACAAGGTCTGGTCAATGGCACCTCTTCTGAAGTTGTTGCTTAGTAGATATCCAGACAAAGTTTCATACCAGACTCTTGGGGCTTGATGTAAGCCATATAGAGCTTTGTCTAGTTTGAACACTTGGTTAGGATGTGTGGGATCTATAAAGCCTAGAGGCTGTTTGACATATACTTCTTCACCAATCTTCCCATATAGAAAGGCACTCTTGACATCCATTTGATAGACCATGAAATTCTTGGATGCAGCATATTCCAGGAAGATTCTGATGGCCTTCAGCCTGGCAACAGGAGCAAAGACTTCATCATAGTCAATTCCCTCTTCCTGAGTGTAGCCTTAAGCTACAAGTCTGGCTTTGTTCTTGACTATAATACCTCTCTCATCTTGTTTGTTCCTGAATACCCATCTTGTGCCAATGGCAGATTGACCAGGTGGAAGATCAACAAGTTTCCAGACATCATGTCTCTTGAATTGCAACAAATCTTCCTGCATTGCCTCAATCCAACTACTGTGTTTTAGAGCTTCATCTATCTTCTTGGGTTCCACCTGAGATAGAAAACATGAAAAGAAACATATATTTGCCTCAAGAGATTTACTTCTTGTTAAAACTCCTTGGTGAACTTGGCCAATAATATTTTCCCGAGGATGTTCCTTGTTGATCCTCTATGTTGGTACCACCTCCAGCTATATCCTTTGCTCAAGATTGCTTTGATTTTGATCAGGGGTTTCTTCATTCATGGTTGAAGAGTCTTCAATATCAACAACTACATCAGTATTATCAGCAATAGTATTTGCAGCATCTACAGCATTTACTGAAGAGTCTTCATTCAAATTTTCATTTTCAAACAGGCTGCTGCTGGTGACATTGGAGAGTCTGGTTCCAGCTTCACTTGCTTCAATGGCTTCCATAACAGATGGAGGATTAATGGATGGTCTTTTCAGACTGATAGAATATTTAAGAAAATCCAGTCTGTAGTCAGGGGAGAAAGTGGAAGCAGGTGCTTGTGAAGAGGTAGACTCCATATTTAAGAAGATAAGAGGCTCAAATATTTGGGTGAAGGAGTCTATGTCAAAGAGCCAGTTTGGGCCTTTTCCCTATTCACAGACAATGTGTTCTCTACATTCCACATTAGCTGATTCTTCCACAATTCTTGTTCTTGAGTTGAATACTCTGTAGGCCTTGGATTGAGAGGAATAGCCCACAAATATCCTTCATCAGATTTGGCACCAAACTTTGGAATAACCCCATGTGTGATCAGAATTATGCATGGACATCCAAAAGGTTTTAGAAATCTAATGTAGGGAACTCTTTGGAACCATAGTTCATAAGGTGTCTTGTTGAGAGGCTTGACTATGAGAACTGTATTTTGCACATAGCAGGCTGTGCTTACTGCTTCTGCCGAGAATGTGAGAGGCAGTTTTGAGTCAGCCAACATAGATCTTGCTGACTCAATTAGAGTTCTGTTTCTTCTTTCAGCAACTCCATTTTGTTGAGGAGTTCTTGGAGCAATGTATTTTCTTTCTATTCCCTTGCTCTCACAGAAACAATTCAAAGTGTAGTTCTTAAACTCTGTGCCCTGATCACACCTTATGATTTTTACCTTCTGATTGCTTTGATTCTCTATCCTAAGAATGTAGGATTTGAGAATTTCAGTTGTTTCATCTTTAGTTCTCAAGAAGTATACCCATGAGAATCTGGTGTAGTCATCAGTTATCACCAGACAGTATGACTTCTTACCCATTGACATAATATTTGTAGGACCAAAGAGATCCATATGCAGCAGCTGTAGTGGAGTGTCATTTGTGTTCAAAGTCTTGGGCTTGTGAGAACTCTTGTGTTGCTTCCCCTTTAAACAAGCAATGCAATGATCTTCTAGCTGGAATTCTTTGTCTGGAAGCCCTCTAACAAGATTATCCTTCACCAATTCGTTGATAGTTTTGATGTTAACATGGCTTAATCTCCTGTGCAAGAGAGCTGATTCATCAACTGAAGCTTTTGACAGAAAACAGGATACACTGCCAAATGGAGTGACCTCATTCATGTCAAGCACATAAAGATTTTCTTTTCTCTGAGCAGTTAATAAAATCTTTTTTTGAGGAGGTTTAGATAAGCCAGGAGACAGTACAAAGCATTCTTTATCTGTGAAGAGCATCCATTGCTTTTGATCACAGACCTGGGAAACACTTATGAGATTGAAATCCAATTCTTTGGCATAGTTTACCTTTTCAATACTCATTCTTTCATTGGACACAGTTCCTTGTTCAGTAATAGATCCTCATTTTGAGTCACTTCCAAAGGCGACATATCCTCCATTGAAATGTCTGAAGTTGGAGAGGATGGATCTGTTGCCTGTGATATGGCTGGAACAACCACTGTCTACCACCCAGGTGTTGTTCTTGTGACCTGGCTGTCCCTACACATGAGAGAGATCTAGTTAGTGGGAGGAATCCAAGAGCTTGCATCCTTGTAAAAAAGGGTTCTCGGATTATCAGTATCAGCATGTGTGCATTTAACGGAACCAATGATGATTCTTGGAGGAATTTTGGCTTTCCAATGTTGAATTGGTGGTTTTCCAGCTCTCTTTGTTTTGTTAGCAGCATATGTTGCAACTGAGGACTTTGGCTTATCAACAGTTTATTTTGTTGCTGCTGATGGTTTTACTTGAGCAGAAGCAATCTTGGTTGCTGCTGAAGGCTTGTCTTTGGGTCGCTTGGGCTTTAATTAATCAACAACATTTTTGTTGGCTGCTGATGGTTTAACTTGGGCAGCAACAATCTTGGGTGCTGATGAAGGCTTTTCCTTTGGTTGCTTGAGTCTTACTTGATCAGTAGCAGTTTTGTTTGCTGCTGATTGTTTAATCTCCGAAGTATGCCTACCCTTATTCATCTTACTGTTTTGTTGAAGAGGAATTTGATGAAGAACCTGGTTGAGAGGATTAAACTTACAATTTGCAGCAAAGTGGTCTGATTCACCACAGATGATGCATGATTGTTGAGGTTTTGGCAGATGCTTTCTTGGTGGGGATAGAGAGTTTCTGAACTGAGTTGCTTTGGCTTTAAAGCTTCTTACCTTTTTGTTCTTGTTTGTTTTCTCAAAAGCGTGTTGCTTTAGGTTTCTTTATTGTTGAAGGTAATAGAAGCAGGTGCTTGCAGTATGATTGTTTTTCCTACACACAAAGCATGATTTAGCTAGTTTGTCCCTTTGAAAGTACACATAGTCCTTTCTTTTAAACATGTCTTTGAAGTTCCAGGGGTAAGCTTTGTTGTGCTCAAAGGTGGCTTCTTCCAATGTCTTTTGAACATATGGAGTTCTCTCTCCAGGCGCATGGCATATGTCAAACACCTTCCTTTGTTGGATTGATTTGGATTGAGGCTTTGAGTTGGTGGAGGTTGAAGAATGTCCCATTTCAACAGTTAGCTTTCTTCCTTCTGGAGGATAGCTGATGCTGATTTGTTTTTGAAGGGATGAAAGGTCTTGGATTGTTGGCTTTAATAACTTCACATGTAGGTGGTGATGAAACTTTATTGGTTTCAGTGGAGTCTGAGCATGTTGACTCAGACTCGGATGAAGTAGTGCACTCTTGCACAATGGTTTCTTGGACAACAGGGTCAAGTTTTCAGTTGGCCATGTCAAGGTTGGAAAGATTGAAACTTGGTTCATGAATAGCTACATAGTCAGCGGGTGGAGGAACAACATTGTAGGGTTGATCAGCTTGGAATCCAAGACCAGCAGTTACCTTTTCATGAATTTGAGCATCCAAAAGTCTTTGCAGCTTTTTAGATGCAAACTCATATTTTTCCACATGGACCTTTTGGTCTGCTAATTATTCCCTTGTAGCTTTTAACTTAACCAGAAGATCATCAATTTGAGTTTCAAGGTTTGTTTGTTCATGTTTTAATGATGAAATTTCTTTCTTTAAACAATCAATCTTTTCCTTGTAACTGTTTTCAACCTTTTTAAATTCAGATTTCATTTGGTGAAATTCTTCATTTTGATCTATGAGATTCTGGTTATGTTTCCTGCATCCAAGGACCTTATCAATACAAGCTTGAGTACAAAGATTTTCATATACCTGAGGTGGTACCTCTGATGTGTTTGCCATGAGAGCTTGATTGTTGCCAGGAATATCCTCATACTGGAAGCTCCAGTCAAAGTCAGCAGTTCCAACAGCTACACAAGCTGCAGTTTGTGCAGGAGGAGTGGCCTGTTGCTGTCTTGGCTGAGCTTGGTGAGCTTGTCTGGTATGAGCAGCAACTGGGTTTGCCTTTGGTGCGTTGCGTTCTCTAGCAAAATGACCAAGTTGGTTACAGTTGTAACACCTCAATTTGCTTTTGTCCAAGCCAACCCTGGTGTTAGAGTTGTTGCTTGGAACGGGTCTTCCTAATCTTGAGTAGAACCTTTTTGCTCTTAGAGAGAGCATGGCATAGGAGTGCTTTATATCCATTTCTTCTAGATCATCTGGATGAAAACATTCCAGATCTTCCTTGATAAAGGACATATTACTTGAGTTTTCAGAGATAAAAGTAGCAGAGGTTGATGTTTGAGGTGGGGCTTCAAGAAGAAATGGTGAGTTGTTTGATTGAAAGGTTGGATTTTGGGGATGAGTGCCGATGGGAGGATAATAGTTGCTTGAACTAGGACCTGAGTGGTCAGAGTGGAGGGCAGAAGAGGTGGTGGTGGATGTTGAGACTGTTTGGTAGCTTGAGCTTCTTTCCTAGGCCTGAATCATCTCTAATTTATAAGTCTTTAGCTTACCAAATAGCTCATCTGTAGAGTCTTCAGATTCTCAGTTCTTCTGATGGACACTGTGTAGAGTGTCCAGCAACTGGGTAGAGACCCGATGAACTTCTTGAGAATATCTTCATTCTCCAGCTTCACTTTTAAGCATTGCAGCTCACCTACAAGA
The DNA here is from genome assembly GCA_023525975.1 of Smallanthus sonchifolius. Classification (NCBI taxonomy): domain Eukaryota; kingdom Viridiplantae; phylum Streptophyta; class Magnoliopsida; order Asterales; family Asteraceae; genus Smallanthus; species Smallanthus sonchifolius. The sequence continues at coordinate 29,968,717 of CM042043.1, forward strand.
TAAGTATATCTGTTATATAAAATAGTTAGAGACTCACCTTCCTTCCAGACGAAGTTTTCAAATTGCTGCTTCAGGATATCTCTTTTGTTTTCTTTTACTTCCTCTGAACTAGCAAACATCTTCTCAAGAGCCTCCCATAGCTCCTTTGCAGTTTTGTATCCTCTAAAGTTGTGAAAAACTTCATTTGGTAAGCACATCTGGATGGCTCCCAAGGCCTTGAAATCTACCTCCATTTTCTTGATGTCTTCATCAGAGTATTTGGAGGATTCTTTGGGAACCATTGTACCTCCGGAATCAACGGAGGCCACCATGGGTATCTATGGTCCATTTTTAATGGATTTCCACATCCCAAATTCTTGATAGCAGAAGAAGCTTTCCATTCTGTTCTTCCACATATCATAGTCTTCTCCAAACACCAGTCTTGCTGGTCTGTTGATGCTTCCAATATCTTCAAGTCCATTGTTTTGTGCCATTTTTTATTTGTGATAATGGGTGACTTTAGCAAAGAGATAGTTTTGAATAGAACCAGAGTATGATTAAACAAGTGTGGGTTTGTTTAATCTGTGAGCCAAAGCTCTGATACCACTTGTTGGATCGATGAATACAAGATGGTTCTATTCTAGTTGAGATTGGCGGAAACAATCACAACTAAGCAGTGTAAACAAGTAAACAAGAAGAATACTGATAAATGCAATTTGTATTAACCTTCAAAGATTACAAGATTACAGAGAAAACTCTTAAGAAAAAGCACTTGATACAATGACTCTAAGTACTACTTATATAGTAACTTAGAATCAAGACAGACCCTTGAATCTAAGGATCAGATCAAACACAAGCCGTTGATCTTGTATTAAAGCTATTCTACATGTAACGACAATAAAAACTACAAAAGTTATCTGTACTCAAACGTCTTCTTAGGCATCATTGCTTGAGTCCTTGGAAGAAGAGCTTCGTTGTCTTTTATTGTCTTGCACCAGTAACATTCTTTCTGCGTGGAGTGTGTCAGTGTTGCAGCAGAAAGTTGTCAGTGGTAATGGTTGCTTTATCGAAGCCAGTCAGCTGCAACGTTTGATCTTCAGAGGGAATGGCTATCAGCAGCAATGTTGTTGATGACCAGCAAGACACAATTGTCCACAGCTGCTGATGATTTGCCTATCAGCATCAACTTTGGTCTTCAGCCGATAAGGCTATCCGCAACAGATTTGTTTTTCAGCAGAAGAACAAGTATCCGCTGCAGATAAGCTTATCCGCAGCTGTTGTACTTAGAGAATTTTGTAGCCATCAGTCTTTATTTCTACATATCCCATTCTTGTTCTGCTATTTGATCCAATATATTTTCTTCCAGTTTTCTTTAGAAAATCCTTTGCTTGTCTCATAAGCATGGCCATATTCCATTGAATATTCATCTCCTCCAAATCAACTAGATCAATTTGACGATAATCCTCTTCAATTGCTTCAGGATCATGAATCTTCCCACCAATAAAATTTTCATATGATGCAATAAAGGAAGAAAACAATACCATATAATCTTTAGCAACTCTTTGATTCATATGATGTGGATTTGAAGATTGTGATCCAGATGCTGAATTTAATGAAGTAGCAGAAAACCAGATTGACAAGAATAACCAGAAACATTATCATTTGAATTATCTTGACCATCAACAGAAAATAAAGCAATTTCAGATACAGACTTCCAAGAATTCTTTGCAAAATACATTGCAGGATCTTGTATATGCTCCATATTGGTCTCCTTTTTCTTCAGATTAAAATCATGGGATTGAATTTTTCTAAGAACATCTTTAAGTGACATGGTTTTGTATTTATCATTTTCTTTGATAAGAACATAATAAACCAATTTAGCACTTGATAACTCACTTAGCAAATGATAAAATCTTGTAGCTAGATCATCCAGAGACTCATTCTGAAAGTGTTTGAATACCAATAATTGCTTTTTCAATAACTATTTCCGACTTTTCTTCACAACAAGACTTCCTTCACAACGTTTCTGTAAAGCATCCCATAACTGTATGGAAGATTTAAATTGCTTGAAACTGTGATAAATCCCTTTTGGAAGTGACATAGAAATGCTCGTCATTGCCTTCTTTTCATGATCAAATAATTATTTTTCTTTAGTAGTTAATGCAGATACTGGCTTGGGGACATTATCCCTATCCATCCATGAATATGTCGGATGAGTATGTCCTTCCAGAATAGGAATCCATAAACTTATATCCGTGAATGACACGAACTGATCAAAACGATCTTTCCAGTTTGGATAATCAGCAAGACTTAACAGCTTTGGTGGTTTCTGAGAAGTACCAATCTCATTGTCATAGTTAAACATGTTAGTAACCTGCACCATGTTAGCCACAACAACAAAATAGAAAAAATATCACAAGTAAAAAAACAAGGTTTAGAATAATTTTACCCTAAGGCGAACTTGTTATGTTCGCTTCACACACTTCAAGTGAACTTGACCCTAAATAAGAATTTGCACTAAGTTCGCCTAATAAGTTCGTCTGTAACTGATTTCTTAAATAAGTTCGCCTGTATCAGCTGAAAAATCTCAGGAGGAAAAACTCTTCAACCAAAACACGAACCAAAAACTCCAAAAATCATCACAACTTGCTGAATTAATGGAATTTGATGAAATTGAACCATAGGATTGAGTATAATGTGAATTAGAACAATTCTAATGGATCAATTTCTCTAAAAACACTTCCAAATTGATGAATTCAGATCCAAAATGCTCTCAAGAACTTGAAAACTCCATGAATATGAAAAATGTGCAAAAGTCAATCATTTTTTATGTCAAATCCAACACAAAACGTCACAAATCATGAGCAACGGCTCTAATACCACTTGTAGGTCCACATGACTCCTCTATAGATCGAACTCAAGACATGACGTATCAAGAACACGAAGTGCGGAATCCAACCGTGAATATGACTGTGTATACGAGACCACAATAACAATGACAATCACACACAATGTAAATAATCTCTCTTTCAATAGCACCAAAACATAGAGTGTACAGAATTTCTATTACAAAGCACTACAAAACAGAACATGTAAACATCTATTTATAGACTTCTTTTATGCTACAGGCGAACTTAACAAGTTCGCCTATTGCAAAACTTAACTAATTATTACAAAAACATAAAAACATAAAGGATCTAAACTATTAGAAGGATTTTGTCACACTTCTATGTCCTAACAAGGTTCTAACTGAACTTCAGTTACAACTGGTTCATCATTAGTAACAGGGGCTTGTTTTCAGAATCAGCATTTGTAACTGAATTTTCAAGTTGTTCTTCTTGTGTTTGTGTAGATGAAGTAACAGTTTCAGAATTTTCACTTTGAATCATTACTTGATGTGGACAACCATGAAATTGTTAACAACTTGATCAAGCCTTGTTAAGGACCCATCAACTGTATTTGAAGAACTTACACCATCAGAATCAGATAAAGATTGTTGATCAAAAGTCTTAAAAATTATATCCGCATCAAAGAACCATTCCACATAATAAGATTCTTGAAAAATCTTCGTTCTTTTATTATAAACTTTAAAAGATTTTTTATATGAAGAATAACCCAAGAAATAACATTAATCCCTAACTACAACAAACTTTGGCAAAGAATCTTGTGTATTCAGAAGAGTACACGAACACCCAAAAGCTCTGAAAACTTAATATACGGCTTTCTTTTGAAAAATAACTCATATGAAGTCTTTGTGTGTTGCTTCACCATGAGAACTTTGTTCAACACATGACACGTTGTGTTCACTGCTTCAGCCCAGAAAATAATGGGCAATTTTGAATCCACAAGCATTGTACGAGCAGCTTCAGTTAAAGTTCTATTCTTTCTTTCAGCTACTCCATTTTGTTGCGGAGTTCTTGGTGCACTAAATTGATGAGTTATGCCTTTTTCTGCACAAAAAGAATTTATCAGTTTATTTTTAAAATCAATGCCATTATCACTGCGAATAATTGACACTTTGCTATCACAGATGTTTTCGATTCGTTTTATAAATTCAAATATTGTTTCAGGTGTTTCATCCTTTATTGCAAGGAAAAACACCCAAAAAAATCTTGAAAAGTCATCTATGATAACAAAGCAGTATGATTTCTTCGCAATGCTCTTGACTCAAACTGGACCAAATAAATCCATATGAATAAGAAATAAAGGTCGAGTAAACGTTGTCACAGTCTTTTTTAGATGGGATTTCTAGTGTTGTTTTCCTTTTGCACATGACATACAGTTCTCTTGAATTATAATTTCCTTTCTAGGTAAACCTCGCACCAGATCTTTATGCACTAAATTATTCATATCTTTCAAATTCACATGTCCCATTCGACGATGCCACAGCTAAGATTCCGAGCCAGTGGACTTTGACAACAAACAAGATACGCTTACTGGTGTTGAATGGTCATTCATATCTACCACATAAGTGTTGAACTTTCTTGGAGCACGCATAAAAATCATATCTTTAGAAATAACCAGTCCTGGCTTTATGAACAAGCATTCTTTTGCTGTAAAATGAATCGGTATGTCTTTGTCACACACTTGTGAAGCACTAAGCAGATTAAATTCCAACTAAGATATAAAATTGACTTTCTCAAGCGTGATTAGATTATTTGAATCTGTTCCCTAACCAGTAATCTTTCCAACCATTTTTTTCTCCAGCAAACGCAACAAACCCACCATCAAAGGATTGAAAATCATTCATAATCTCTCTCTATCCCGTCATATTCCTTGAGCAACCGCTATCAACATGTCAGGCATTATTAATAGTCTTCCCGGTTTGACTCTACACATTTTAAGACAACTTAATGAGAAACATGTACCCAGATCATTTTTTTACCCGGGCTGACTTTAACATTTTACAGTCTTAGTCACAACGACTTGTTCCTTCAAATTCACAACATTCTTTGTTCCAACAATACGTGAAGTTTGTTCATTTTTAGCTTTCCAAAAACAACCAACATTTTTTCCATATTTCTTAGTAAATTTTTCATTAGCAAAATAGCTTGGTTGGTTAGGTTTCTTCACATATCTTGGACTGTTATGAACCTTTTTATCCACAAATTTAGGTAACACATAATCATGAAAAGCATTTGGATAAAGTTCACTACGATCTCTACAAAGCAAGTAATCATGACTGTAAGGATGAATCACTCCGGACTCTAGCTTTACTTGACACTTTAATCTCACTTTGATTCTTTGTCGGTGCACTGATTTTAACTTTGACAGACCTCTTACTATCTTGGTAACTCTTAAGTATACAACTGGGAGAGTTAAATGAAAGTCTGTTGTCACACCCCCAAAATCCACTAACGGAGGTTTACCATTAGAAGCATGACATATCAGGATCTCAGTCATTAGTTACATTGAACAACTCTATATGAGTTTAATAAATACCATTTAATAATCAGAGTAAATACAGAATGCGAAAGCGAAAAGGTTTAACAAAATCCACGCGCTAAAACAAACGCGCCCAAACCATGTAAGTCAAAATAAATAAAAGTAAATCTGATGTTTGAAAAATAAATGAGACTCCAATGCATGCATGCCCTAGTCTCGTGCTCGTACCTTAGCGACCTGAGAAAACATACTAAAATGTGTCAATACTAGGTTGGTGAGTTCACAAGTTTCAAATGTAAGTAAAGTTACTAGATAAAACAATTGCAATTATATCAATAGGTAGCTAGCCTAATAAACATGTTACTAAAGCGTTTCGACACCGAAGCTGACTGTTTGTGTTTGATTTGCTTCCCACCATGTCTATCATGAATAATGGAAAGATGTTAGGTCAATATTACACCCGTTCAACCTCCAGTCGTGTTAGCGCGACTAACACGGGTGGGGATTGTCATGCCCAATAGTACTACTTATAGGATAGGTGTTTACAAGATGGTTCTGTTCTAGTAGAGATTGGCGAAAACAATAACAACTAAGCATTGTATACAAGAAACAAAGATAATACTAATAAATGCAAAGTGTATTAATCTTCAATGTTTACAAGATATAGAGAAAACTCTAAGGAATCACACTTGTACAAATGGAAGATACAATACATATAAAGGAAACTAGAATCAAGACAGACCCTTGATTCTAAGGATCAGATCAAACACAAGCCATTGATCTTTGACAGTTACAAGTTACACTACTATTGGTAGACAACTAAAAGACAAATTGCGGCAAATAGTAAGGTTCAGGTCAAAAGTCTTCTTAGGAATCTTTGCAGGAGACTTCAGAAGTAGTAGCTTTGTCTTTAATCATCTGCACCAATAACCTTCCTTCTGCTGATAGATGTGTCAGTGTTGCAGCAGAGGTGTCAGTAGCAAAGTCAAAGCTGCTGATGATTTGCCTATCAGCAGCATCAATAGTTGATGTTACTGAGAAGCCTATCAGCAGCAACTAGGGACTTCAGCAGATAAGGCAATCCGCGACATAGTTGTTCATCAGCAGGAGAACATAACTATCTGCAACACTTGCCTTATCCGCAGCAACTTGTAGGTCAGCAGCAAAATGTGGAGTCAGCAGCATATGTACTTAGAGAATTTTGTAGCCATCAGTCTTTATATCTACAAACTCCCCCTAGACTGATGCTACCAAAACTCTCTTAATGCCTTTATTGCTAAACCTTTTGCATGTGAGCAACGATCCTTGCTGCCTCATAGCCTCTAGGGTCCTTGCTTGGATTGTCAAGAGGAAGTTCAGAAAGAGACTTGATGCCCTTGCTTGGCATGCTGAAGATTGCCTTGATAGAACATCTCATCTTCTGTCCTCTGACATCTGTCACAGTGTATTCATCTTTCAGAGCATTGTAGGACCAACTGATGAATGGAAAATGGGATTAGAGAGGTTTAGCATCAATAACTACATCTTTGCTAGGGTTGAAGAGATGTTTGATCACTAGCAACGGATGCCTCCCACTTTTATTCTCAGGCTCATGAGCTTCACCCAGCTCCATCATTCTTTGAAGATCAGAGTCAGGAAGCTGCATCACCTCATCAACAGATGTATAGATTGATCTTTTTTACTTCTGCCCTTCCCCTAAAAACTACAAACCATTAGTCATGATTGCTGTAAAACCATACTATAATTTCTCTTGAGTCTTCTGGTGTGGTAGTAGTGTAGAAATAAAGACTGATGGCTACAAAGTTCTCTAAGTACAAACTGCTGCGGATAAGCTTATCTACACCGGATACTTGTTTTTTTGCTGAAGAACAAATCTGCTGCGGATAGCCTTATCTGCTGAAGACCAAAGTTGCTGCTGATAGGCAAATCATCGGCAGCTGCGGACAGTTGTGTCTTGCTGCTGATCAACAACATTGCTACTGATAGCCATTCCCTCTGAAGATCAAACGTTGCAGCTGACTGGCTTTGATAAAGCAACCATTACCACTGACAACTTTTTGCTGCAACACTGACACACTCCACGCAGAAAGAATGTTACTAGTGCAAGATAATAAAAGACAATGACGCTCTTCTTCCAAGGACTCAAGCAATGATGCTAAGAAGACGTTTGAGTAAAGATAACTTTTGTAGTTTTTATTGTAGTTACATGTAGAATAGCTTTAATACAAGATCAACGGCTTGTGTTAGATCTGATCCTTAGAATCAAGGGTTTGTCTTGATTCTAAGTTACTATATAAGTAGTACTTAGAGTCATTGTATCAAGTGCTTTTTCTTAAGAGTTTTCTCTGTAATCTTTTAATCTTTGAAGTTTAATAAAAATTGCATTTATCAGTATTCTTCTTGTTTACTTGTTTACATTGCTTAGTTGTGATTGTTTCCACCAATCTCAACTAGAATAGAACCATCTTGTATTCACCGATCCTACAAGTGGTATCAGAGCTTTGGCTCACAGATTAAACAAACTCACACTTGTTTAATCATTCTCTGGTTCTATTCAAAACTATCTCTTTGCTAAAGTCAGCCATTTTCACAAATAAAAAATGGCACAAAACAATGGAGTTGAAGACACTGGAAGCATCAGCAGACCACCAAGACTGGTGTCTGGAGAAGACTCTGATATGTGGAAGAACAGAATGGAAAGCTTCTTCTGCTATCAAGAATATGGGGTGTGGAAATCCATAGAAGATGGACCATACATACCCATGGTGGCCTCCGCTGATTCCGGAGGTACACTGATTCCCAAAGAATCCTCCTAATACTCTGATGAAGACATCAAGAAAATGGAGGTAGATTTCAAGGCCTTGGGAGCCATCCAGATGTGCTTACCAAATGAAGTTTTTCACAACTTCAGAGGATAGAAAACTGCAAAGGAGCTATGGGAGCTCTTGTGAAGATGTTTGCTAGCTTAGAGAAAGTAAAAGAAAACAGAAGAGACACCCTGAAGCAGCAATATGAAAACTTCGTCTGGAAGGAAGGTGAGTCTCTAACTGCTTTATTTAACAGATATACTTATCTTGTAGGTGAGCTGTAGTGCTTAAAAGTGAAGCTGGAAAATGAAGATATTCTCAAGGAGTTCATCAGGTCTCTACCCAGCTGCTGGACACTCTACACAGTGTCCATCAGAAGAACTGAGAATCTGAAGACTCTACAGATGACTGAGCTATTCGGTATGCTAAAGACCTATGAATTAGAGATGAATCAGGCCACGGAAAGAAGCTCAAGCTACCAAACAGCCTCAACATCCACCACCACCTCTTCTGCTATCCACTCTGACCACTCACATCCTAGTTCAAGCAACTATTATCCTCCCATCGTCACTCATCCCCAAACTCTAACCTCCCAATCAAACAACTCACCATTTCTTCTTGAAGCCCCACCTCAAACATCAACCTCTGCTTTTGTCTCTGAAAACTCAAGCAATATGTCCTTTATCAAGGAAGATCTAGAATGCTTTCATCCAGATGATCTAGAAGAAATGGATATACAGCACTCCTATGCCTTGCTCTCTCTAAGAGCAAAAAGGTTCTACTCAAGAACAGGAAGACCCGTTCCAAGCAACAACTCTAACACCAGGGTTGGCTTGGACAAAAGCAAATTGAGGTATTACAACTGTAACCAACTTGGTCATTTTGCTAGAGAATGCAAGACACCAAAGGCAAACCCAGCTGCTGCTCATACCAGACAAGCTCACCAAGCTCAGCCAAGACAGCAACAACAGCAACAGGCCACTCCTCCTACACAAACTGCAGCTTGTGCAGCTGTTGGAACTGCTGACTTTGACTGAAGCTTCCAGTATGAGGATATTCCTATCAATAATCAAGTTCTCATGGAAGACACATCAAAGGTACCACCTCAGGTATATGAAAATCTATGTACTCAAGCTTGTATTGATAAGGTCCTTGGAGACAGGAAACATAACCAGAATCTCATAGATCAAAATGAAGAATTTCACCAAATGAAATCTGAATTTAAAAAGGTTGAAAACAGTTACAAGGAAAAGATTGATTGTTTAAAGAAAGAAATTTCATCATTAAAACATGAACAAACAAACCTTGAAACTCAAACTGATGATCTTCTGGTTAAGTTAAGAGCTACAAGGGCCGAATTAGCAAACCAAAAGGTCCATGTGGAAAAATATGAGTTTGCATCCAAAAAAGATAGAAAGGAAAGATTATGACTCTTTTCGATAGATAAGCAAAGAGCAGACAGGAGCAAGCCAGAGACCTATTCCATATGAGCTAGCTACCGGAGCTTAAACCGATGTCCCTATGTGCCAGCCGTTACCTTCCTTTCAGATAGGTACTTCCCTGTCCGACTTGAAACTAGGTTATTATTCCAGTACCAAGTTCATATTCTAATTGCAAGATCCACAAAAGAGACTGAAAGTCGAAGTGGACTACAACTCGATCTCGTGATTGCTTGGGTCTTGTAACATCCTGTTGCTGCCTATTTAACTAAGGCTCTCTCTTGACCGGCTTGGCATTGGGAAGGATACGACAGGCTCAATTCAAGGACACTCACGAATTGAATTATAATCAAATTGCTTTGGGTCAGTTACCGATGTCAATAACTGACGATTACACAATCCGAACAATTTTAAATTTGCCTGAAATAAAAACTTAAGAACTCATTTTGATCTAAAAGAATAGGAAGCGCCTAAAAGGGAAGCAACTGGGGTAGACTGTTGATTTGGATGCTCAAATTCATGAAAAGGTAACCGCTGGTCTTGGATTCCAAGCTGATCAACCCTACAATGTTGTTCCTCCACCCGCTGACTATGTAGCCATTCATGAACCAAGTTTCAATCTTTCCAACCTTGACATGGCCAACCGAAAACGTGACCCTGTAGTCCAAGAAACCCCTGTGCAAGAATGCACTACTTCATCTAAGTCTGAGTCTGAGTCAACATTCTCAGACTCCACTGAAACCAATAAAGTTTCATCACCACCTACTTGTGAAGTTATTAAAGCCAACAATCCAAGCCCTTTCATCCCTTCAAAAACAGTACCAGTATCTCAACCAACCAAACAAATCAGGATCAGCTATCCTCCAGAAGGAAGAAAGCCAACTGTTGAAAAGGGACAGTCTTTAACCTCCACCAACTCAAAGTCTCTATCCAAATCAATCCAACAAAGGAATGTGTTTGATATATGCCATGTGCCTGGAGAGAGATATCCATATGTTCGAAAGACATTGGAAGAAGCCACCTTGGAGCACAACAAAGCTCACCCCTGGAACTTCAAAGACTTGTTCAAAAGAAAGGACTATGTGTACTTTCAAAGGAACAAACTGGCTAAATCATGCTTTGTGTGTGGGAAATAAAATCATACTGCCAGCACCTGCTTCTATTACATTCAACAACAAAGAAACCTAAAGCAACACGCTTTTGAGAAAACAAACAAAAACAAAAAGGTAAGAAGCTTTGAAGCCAAAGCAACTCAGTTCAGAAACTCTCTATCCCCACCAAGAAAGCATCTGCCAAAACCTCAACAATCATGCATCATTTGTGGTGAATCAGACCACTTTGCTGCAAATTGTAAGTTTAATCCTCTCAACCAGGTTCTTCATCAAATTCCTCTTCAACAAAACAGTAAGATGAAGAAGGGTAGGCATACTTCGGAGATTAAACAATCAGTAGCAAACAAAACTGCTACTGATCAAGTAAGACTCAAGCAACCAAAGGAAAAGCCTTCATCAGCACCCAAGATTGTTGCTGCCCAAGTTAAACCATCAGCAGCCAACAAAAATGTTGTTGATCAATTAAAGCCCAAGCGACCCAAAGACAAGCCTTCAGCAGCAACTAAGATTGCTTCTGCTCAAGTAAAACCATCAGCAGCAACAAAATAAACTGTTGATAAGCCAAAGTCCTCAGTTGCAACATCTGCTGCTGACAAAACAAATAGAGCTGGAAAACCACCAATTCAGCATTGAAAAGCCAAAATTCCTCCAAGAATCATCATTGATTCCGTTGAATGCACACATGCTGATACTGATAATCCGATAACCCTTTTTACAAGGATGGAAGCTCTTGGATTCCTCCCACTAACTAGATCTCTCTCATGTGCAGGGATAGCCATGTCACAAGAATAACACCTGGGTGGTAGACAGTGTTTGTTCCAGGCACATGACAGGAAACAGATCCATCCTCTCCAACTTTAGACATTTCAATGGAGGATATGTCGCCTTTGGAAGTGACTCAAAAGGAGGATCTATTACTGGATAAGGAACTGTGTCCAATGAAAGAATGAGTATTGAAAAGGTAAACTATGTCAAAGAATTGGACTTCAATCTCATGAGTGTTTCCCACGTCTGTGATTAAAAGCATTGGATGCTCTTCACAGATAAAGAATGCTTTGTACTGTCTCCTGGCTTATCCAAACCTCCTCCAGAAAAGATTTTATTAGCTGCTCAGAGAAAAGAAAATCTTTTTGTGCTTGACATGAATGAGGTCACTCCATCTGGCAGTGTATCCTGTTTTCTGTCAAAAGCTTCAGTTGATGAATCAGCTCTCTGGCACAGGAGATTAAGCAATGTTAACATCAAAACTATCAACAAATTGGTGAAGGATAATCTTGCCAGAGGGCTTCCTGATAAAGAATTCCAGCTAGAAGATCATTGCATTGCTTGTTTGAAGGGGAAGCAACATAAGAGTTCTCACAAGCCCAAGACTTTGAATACAAATGATACTCCACTACAGCTGTTGCATATGGATCTCTTTGGTCCTACAAATATTATGTCAATGGGTAAGAATTCATACTGTCTGGTAATAACTGATGACTACACCAGATTCTCATGGGTATACTTCTTGAGAACTAAAGATGAAACTGCTGAAATTCTCAAATCCCACATCCTTAGGGTAGAGAATCAAAGCAATCAGATGGTAAGGATAATAAGGTGTGATCAGGGCACAGAGTTCAAGAACCACACTTTGAACTGTTTCTATGAGAGCAAGGGAATAGAAAGATAATGCAGTGCTCCAAGAACTCCTCAACAAAATGGAGTTGCTGCAAGAAGAAACATAACTCTAATTGAGTCATTAAAATATATGTTGGCTGACTCAAAACTGCCTCTCACATTCTGGGCAAAAGCAGTAAGCACAGTCTGCTATGTGTGAAATAGAGTTCTCATAGTCAACCCTCTCAACAAGACACCTTATGAACTATGATTCCAAATAGTTCCCTACCTTGGATTTCTAAAACCTTTTGGATGTCCATGCACAATTCTGATCACAGACGGGGTTCTTCCTAAGTTTGGTGCCAAATCTGGTGAAGGATATTTTGTTGGCTATTCCTCTCAATCCAAGGCCAACAGAGTATTCAACTCAAGAACAAGAATTGTGGAAGAATCAGCCAATATGGAATGTAGACAACACATTTTTTGTGAACAGGGAAAAGGCCCAAACTGGCTCTTTGACATAGATTCCTTCACCCAAATATTTGAGCCTCTCATCTTCTCAAATATGGAGTATACCTCTTCTCAGGCACCTGCTTCCACTTTCTCCTCTGACTACCGACTGGATTTTCCTAAATCTTCTATCAATCTGAAAATACCATCCATTGATCATCCATCTGTTATGGAAGCCATTGAAGCAAGTGAAGCTGGGACCAGACTCTCCAATGTCACCAGCAGCAGCCTGTCTGAAAAAGAAAATTTGAATGAAGACTCTTCGATAAATGCTGTAGATGCTGCAAATACTATTGCTGATAATACTGATGTAGTTGTTGATATTGAAGACTCTTCAACCATGAATGAAGAAATCCGTGATCAAAATCAAAGCAATCTTGAGCAAAGGATACAGCTGGAGGTGGTACCAGCACAGAGGATCAACAAGGAACATCCTCGGGAAAATATTGTTGGCCAAGTTCACCAAGGATTTCTAAAGAGAAGCAAATCTCATGAGGCCAATATATGTTTGGTTTCATGTTTTCTATCTCAGGTGGAACCCAAGAAGATAGATGAAGCTCTGAAACACAGCAATTGGATTGAGGCAATGCAGGAATAGTTGCTGCAATTCAAGAGACAGGATGTCTGGAAACTTGTTGATCTTCCACCTGGTCAATCTGCCATTGGCACAAGATGGGTATTCAGGAACAAGCAAGATGAGAGAGGCATTGTAGTCAAGAACAAAGCCAGACTTGTAGCTCAAGGCTACACTCAGGAAGAAGGAATTAACTATTATGAAGTCTTTGCTCCTGTTGCCGGGCTGGAGGCCATCAGAATCTTCCTGGCATATGCTGCATCCAAGAATTTCATGGTCTATCAAATGGATGTTAAGAGTGCCTTTCTGTATGGGAAGATTGGTGAAGAAGTATATGTCAAACAGCCTCCAGGCTTCGTAGATCCTGCATATCCTAACCAAGTGTTCGAACTAGACAAAGCTCTGTATGGCTTACATCAAGCCCCAAGAGCCTGGTATGAAACTTTGTCTGGATATCTACTAAGCAACAACTTCAGAAGAGGTGCCATTGACCAGACCTTGTTTATCAAAGATGAAGGGGGAGAAATCTTACTAGTATAAAGCTACGTAGATGATATCATCTTTGGATCAACAAAGAAGAAGTTGTGTGAAGACTTTGAGATCCTGATGCACTCAAAGTTTGAAATGAGTTCAATGGGTGAACTAAATTTCTTTCTGGTTCTTTAAGTCAAACAAGTTTCAAATGGAATCTTCATCAGCCAATCCAAATATGTTAAGAGCATTCTGGAAAGATTCAAGATGGCTGACTGCTCTGCTGCAAGAACCCCTATGCAAGTGCACCATCAGCTGATTCCAGACAAAGATGGTCAAGACACTGATCAACATCAGTACCGTGTTATGATAGGGTCTCTCATGTATCTCATTGCCTCAAGGCCAGATATCATGTTTACAGTACGTCTCTATGCAAGACTCCTAGCAGCTCCAAAGAATTCACATCTTCAAGCTGTCAAGAGAATTTTTAGATACCTAAAGGGAGCCCCAAGACTTTGGCTATGGTACTCTAAAAATGATAAGTTCAATTTGTATGCATACACTGACAGTGATTATGGGGGATGCAACTTGGAAAAAAAGTCCACATCAGGGGGATGTCAGTTTCTGGAAGGGAGACTGATTTCATGGCAGTGCAAGAAGAAAACATGTGTTTCAACTTCTACAGCAGAAGCAGAATACATTGCAGCTTCAAGTTGTTGTGCACAAGTCATCTGATACAAAATCAAATGCTGGATTATGGGATGACTTTCATGGTAACTCCCATTCACATTGACAACATGAGTGCTATATCAATCACAAACAATCCGGTGCAGCACTCCAAGACAAAGCACATTGACATTAGGTATCACTTCCTAACCATTCGCAGTAATCAAGTTTGCTGCTGATGGGTAAAAGTAAGTCTAAATTAACTTTTACCCGCTGTAAAAATTCATTTCAGTCTTTACCATGACTGCTATAGTGTATTACAGCTGTAACAGTAAAAAGTGAATGAGGTTGTACTGTACAAGTAAGTTTGTTTTTTCCCTTCTCTGCCGTTATAACTCAAATCAATTTCTCCATAACCTCTTCACATTCCATTTCAACCTAACCCTCATCATTTTCTCTCAAACCTCCATAGCATTCAAAGCCTTCCATACTTTACCACCTTTCAAAACCTTCATCCTTCCCTCCAAACCCAACAAATGGTAGAGGTAGACATAAACCGTCCCGATGATAAGTTTTCTCCATACCACAACCTCATAGCATACTTAAAAAAAGGGAAGAAGTCCGAGGGGTTTGATGACATGATCGAATTTCTCTGTCGATCAATGATTCACCATGCACTCACTATCAACCCACCCATTTACATTCCTTACATGGAGGATTTTTAGAAATCTGCCGTCTTTTCTACCGAACAAGGGATACCCCAAATCAAAGCCAAGGTAGATGGTAAGGACATCACCATCTCTGAAGCTACTCTCCGCAAACACCTCAAGCTTCAAGACGAGGGGGCCACCATTTCATACTCAAAAGATGTCTATATGAGGACCTTTGTATCCATAGGGTACACTAGAAATCAGAATGAGCACACAATAGAGAAGGCACTGATGGGCCCCCCATGGAAGTATCTATGCCAAACTCTTCTATAATGCATATCTCAGAAGAGAAGTGGATGGCATCAAGTGAGCTCTGCACTTTCCTCTGTTGTTCACGGTATGGTTACTGGCCAAGGATTCAAATTTGCACATCTCATCTTTGAAGGTTTAAGATACAACCTTCAAGAAGGTGCAAAGCAGCAATTTTATATGTACCCAAGGTTCTTGCAGGAGGTTTTTAACAATGAATTAAAAGAGCTTTCAAAACCTGAAAAAATCTATCTTATGCTGGGTCATAAAAATAACATTTTTCAAAGTATAAGAACTGTTTCCAAAAAGTTCTCAGGGGTCAATGTTCCATTGTTATCTACAATGATGAACATACAAAGTACCCAAGGTGACAATTCAGCAATCCCAGATGATACTGTTCTCACACCCTCCTCTTCACATCCTGAACAACAATCTACTTCCACTGTTCGAACCCCTGTGCATACTACTAAGGATGCATAGGCACAAAAATTACTTACACCTGTTTTTGATGTTATCGTTCAACTGGAACAAAGGGCCCCAGTAGCGGCAAAATATACTAGAAAAAGGAGAAAGAAGACTCCTTCTCTTCTTTTCTCAAAGGCCCAATCCCAACCTAAAAGCCCTCATTCAAAATCCCAAAATTCTGATGAGAATATCAAAAGGGATAGCCACATCATTAGAGAGACTTCCTTGGAAGCTTCTCTATTAGGATCAGGATCACATCCCGGATCCATAGAACAACCCACTGTGTCATTCCATTATTTTTCTTCTCTGAACTTAAGTGCAGAGGCACCTTGTCAAGATGATATACCTTCTCCAACAACCACTATCTCAGAGGTATTGATTGACTTGGCTGCTAGTGCACCTAACCCAAGTTCTTCACCCAAGAAGGTTCACTCTGGGAGTACTGATAGAGTGAATGTTGAAAGGGCTGTCACTACTCCTGGTACATCAACTGACCAGGAGGACAGTGATAACATCACTAAGACCCTAACCATGACAACTCACATTGAGGATGTTTCCTTTGAAACACTCTTCACTGAGAGGAATCCCAGGTGCCAAGAAAATCAGGGTGATGGGGATGCAGAGGCTAGGCCTAAGGCCCCGTCCGGATCCAAGGATTCCACAGCTGTGGATGAGGATAGACTGAAACTTCATAACTTGGAATTGACGGCCTGGGTGGAAATGCTAGAGGCCGAAGTGTCAAAACTAAGGCATCAAGTCTCTATGCATGAAGCCCATCAATGCCCTCCAGTGACTACTCCCTCCCTTGTCTCAGTGGGCACTCAAATTGACCAGACCCTGTACACTGATGCAACCAAAAAGGGGGAGATAGTTGTTGTGGAAGACAATGCTGACAGCCTCGACGAATGGATACAAGAGCAGACAGCCTTTCAAAGTTCTCTATTCAGACGAGGCTGAAGTGTCCAAACTAAAGCACCAAGTCTCTATACATGAAGACCATCGATGCCCACCTGTAACTACTTCCTCTCTTGTATCAGTGGGAACCCAAACCGATGAAACCCTATGCACTGATGCAACCAAAACGGGGGAGATAGTTACTGTTGAAGATGACAAGGACAGTCTTGATGAATGGATACAAGAACAGGCTGCTTTTCAATGTACACTTTTCAAGACTGCTTTTGTTGAAGTTCATGACTTGCCAGACTCAGTAGATAAAGAGGAAGAAATCACTGAGGATTGGAAGTTAGTTATCCGAGCTATTGATGAGGAGTTATAGAATGAAAGTCACCATGAAGACACGCCTCCATCATTCAGCATGCTTCCTGAAGTCGCAGCCATAATAAGTCAAACAACTGCCCCCCCCCCCCCCTAATTCACACTGTCTTCAAATAAGCTAGAATTTGACTCCATACTAGCTTGGGGTATGATGGTTCAACTGAGATATTATGGGTCGGAAAGGAGTTCGGTGGGGTAGAAGAGCTAAACTGGAATGCACTAAATCCACTCCAAGTGCTTGAACTATACCTATCCAGCTGCACCAACACCTCTACAGATCTCTCAACAGAATTTGCAATCAGCAGGTTCCAAGACTTAATAGAGGAAAATATGCCCTAGTTTGAAACACTATTAGAAGAAGCAAACCGGGTGGTCTATCCAAAAGACCGTGCAGAATCTTCAACAGCAGTAGAACAAAAACTGGCTCCAAGAAGACTTGACTTGATCAGGAGCAGTACTTTAACAAAAGAAGAAGTTGTTTGCTGGAGAAGATTTCTGTACAACACAGTGGTCAGAGACTTGGAAGTACTAGGATGGTCAAACACTGGGTCTTCTGACTTCACATTCTTCCTGAGTAATGGATCATCTTTCTCAATCAACATCAATGAAATCCTACTCTTAAATTCAGACTTCCTGCACAAGGTCTTTGAGCTCAGAACACACATATGCAATGTAAATTCCTTAGAGAGTCAAGCAATGATAAAAACCATCAAAGCTAAGCTTGAAAAGGAAGGACAACTTGCAACGGATGACTCTAACTCTGACTCAGACCTATCCTTTCTTTCCTCACCAACTGTCAGATTAAACATAGCAGAAGAATCCAGAAGAAGAGAAAAGGAAAAGATGAAGAAAGAATAGAAAGCAGTGACAGGTCTTGAATGGGAAGAAGATGAAGAAAGTGTCCTTCCCTTGTCCATTCCACAAAATGCCAATGAAGCTGAAGCTGAGATCCCAACAGCATCTCTTACATCTGCTGTTGTGGTCCATGAAGCTGAAGCAGAGGCATCAAGCAAAGACAAGGGGAAGAGACCTATGACAGAAGAAGATGAAGAAAGGTTATTGAAAGAGAAGAAGGAAAGGGAGGAATGAAGAAGAAGAAGAGAAGAAGAGGAGATGGCTGAATTAAGAAAAGCACAAGAAAGAAAAAATGCCATACTCCTTATAGAACAACAAATCCAGCTCTAGGCTAAGCAGCTAGATGATCTGAAAGTCAAGATTCCCGCAGCTTCTCAAATTCAAGAAGATGAAGCTCTAGCTCTTCAACTATAGGAACAATTCAATAAAGAAGAAGAAGAAAGAGAGAAGAAGAAAAAGGAAGAGGATAAGTTCAGAATAACTGATTCTGAACTAGCCAAAGAAATGAGAGAGGAGTGGATAGAGGCTCTGATTTCTCAAGGTGAGGATGCAGACTACCTTGAGAAACTATCAAATAAAGAAATCTACAGAGCCTTCATAGTTCAGCAAGGTCAATTGCAAATAAGAAAAGGGCTGAAGAAGAAGAAGAAGAAAAAGCCAAACATAAATCCAAGAAGACCATTGCCTTTAATAGAAGAACCCATGAAGAAAGGAAGGTCGTGATTGACTTCCTAAAGGCTAGAGGAGAGAGTGGAAAAAAGTTGGGTACCATGAGTTTCATGAACCTGCAAGCCCTTTACTTTAAAGTCAAGAAGGAAGAGGAAGAAAGACTGGGGAAGAAAGGCTCAAAGAAGAGGGTGATTAATCAAGAAGATGAAAGGAAACAAAAGAAACCCAAGCCTTCTCCCTTCATCCACCACTTCCTCTATTCAACAACCTTCCACTCTCAATCCTAGACCTCCCTCCTCTCCACCCACAAAGTCCAAATCCTTCCACCCAGCTCCTCCTCATCAGCAGCCTTCTAAGAAGAAAACCAAACCTACCATCACACCAGAAGACTCAAGAGAAATAATTGTCTGGTTCTATAACAGTCAAGATAAATGGTTTGAAGTTTTCAGGGGAAAGGAAGAACTGAAAAGATCTATCTATAAATCTGTTGATGTGGTACTGCAACTCCCAGACTCAGAACTAAGAAGAATAATGGAGTTGGGTGAAGCCCATGAGCCAGAGAATGAAGGTGGGAGACATCTTTTGCTAGTGATCAAACATCACTTCAACCCTAGTAAAGATGTAATCATTGATGCCAAACCTCTTCCAACCCATTCTCCATTCACCAGTTGGTCCTTCAAGGCTGATACCAACGAGTTTATCTTGATTGATGTTAAAGGATAGAAGATGATATGTTCAAGCAAGGCCATCTTCAAAATGCTAAGCAAAGATATAAAGATTCTATCTGGGCTTCCTCTAAACAATCCCATCCAGGACCCAAGAGGCTATGAGGTAGAAAGGATAGTCTGCAACATGGAAAAGCTTCAGCAGCAAAAGTAGTAAGAGAGTTTTGGTATCATCAGTCTAGGGGGAGTTTGTAGAAATAAAGACTAATGGCTACAAAGTTCACTAAGTACAAACTGCTGCGCATAAGCTTATCTGCAGTGGATACTTGTTTTTTTGCTGAAGAACAAATCTGCTGCGGATAGCCTTATCTACTGAAGACCAAAGTTGTTGCTGATAGGCAAATCAGCAGCAGATGTGGACAGTTGTGTCTTGCTGCTGATCAACAACATTGCTGATGATAGCCATTCCCTCTGAAGATAAAACGTTACAGCTGACTGGCTTCGATAAAGCAACCATTACCACTGACAACTTTCTGCTGCAACACTGACACACTCCACGGAGAAAGAATGATACTGGTGTAAGACAATAAAAGACAACGACGCTCTTCTTCCAAGGACTCATCTTGACTAGGTACCTCTGCACTTAAGTTCAGTGAAGAAACATAGAGAGGGCTCAGAGGATTGTTCTATGGATCCGGGATGTGATCCTGATCCTAATAGAGGGACTTCCAAGGAAGTCTCCCTAATAACTTGGCTATCCCTTATGATATTCTCACCAGAATGTTGGGATTCTGGATGAGGGCATTTAGGTTGGGACTGAGCCTAGGAGACAAGAATAGAAGGAGTCTTTTTGCTCCTCTTTCTTTTGCGGCTATAGCTTGTCTCAACTGGGGACCTTTGTTCCAGTTAGGCTTGAAGAACCGAAGTTAGTATTTGTTGTACATGTGCACCCTCAATAGGTTGCACAGGGGTTCGATCAAGGGCAACAGTTGTATGTCCAGGCTATGAAGTGGAGGGTGTGAGATCAGTATCAGCTGGGGCTGCTAAACTGTCACCCTGGGTACTTTGTATGTTCAACATTGTAGATAACAATGAAACATTAACCCTGAGAACTTTTTTTGAAACTGTTCTCATACTTTGAAAAATATTATTTTTATGACCCAAAATCAAGTAGATTCTTACAGGTTTTGAAAGATCTTTTATTTCATGATTAAAAACTTCATGTAAGAACCTTGGGTACATAAAGAATGCTAGTTTTGTACCTTCCTGAAGGTTATATCTCAAACCCTCAAATATCAAATGTGCAAAATTGAAGCCTTGACTAGTAACCATACCATGGAAAGCGGAGGCAAGAGCAGAACTCAGTTGATGCCATCCACTTCTCTTCTGAGATATGCATTGAAGAAGAGTGTGTCATAGAAACTTCTAAGAGGGACCCATCAGTGCTTTCTCAATGGTGTATTCATCTTGATTTCCAGTGTACCCTATGGATACAAAGGTTCTCATGTATTCAGTCTTGGTGTATGAGATGGCAGCACCCTCGTCTTGAAGTTTGAGGTGTTTTCTGAGTGTGGCTTCCGTGATGGTGATGTCTTTGCCATCTATCGTGGCTTTGATTTGGGGAGTCCCCTGTTCGGTAGAGTAGACGGCAGAGTTCCAGAAATCCTCCATGTGAGGTATGTAGATTGTGGGGTTGACGGTTAAATCAAAGTATATTTTCGATCGACACAAGAAATCGATCATGTCATCAAACCATTCAAATTTCTTTCCTTTGACAAGATATGCAGTGAGATTATGGTAGGTTGAGAACTTGTCATTGGGGTTGTTGATATCAACTTCTACCATTATAGTTGGGTTTGGAGGGAAGAGAGAAGCTTTTTGAAAGTTGGTGAAGTATGGAAAAGCTTTGAATGCTTAAGAGAAAATATGAGGGTTAGGTCAAAATTGAATGTGAAGTGGTGAATGAGGAAATTTGATTTTTGTTATAACGGCGGAGGAGGGAAAAAGAAAATTTACTTGTACTATACAATCCATTTACTTTTCACTGTTTTACAGCTGTAACACACTGTAGCAGTCATAGTAAAGACTGAAAGTAGTTTTTACAGAGGGTAAAAGTTAATTTGGACTCATTTTACCCATCAGCAGCAAACTTGGTTGCTGCGGATGGTTAAGCCTATCAGCAGCAAACTTGGTTGCTGCTGATGGATGTAATGGTCTGCAGCAAAAATGTTGTTACTGATTGACTTAAAGCTATCCGCATGAAACTTGTTCCTGCTGATAACTTAAGGCAGTGAGTGGCAAATTCTTTGTTGCTGATGACTAAACCTGTCAGCAGCAAAAAATGTTTGCTACTGACTGTTAACTTTTTTTTTACAATAAAAGACAAACACATTTTATTCAAGATTTTAGAGACAAATTTTAATCAAAGTTCATCATACCAATAGATTCAACCAAATATCTAAATCTAGCTTCATCAAATGGTTTTGTAAACAAGTCAGCATATTGCTCATTGGTATGAACTTTGGTTAAAATGATTCTCTTTTTCTCAGCTTGATCTCTTATGAAGTGATACCTGATGTCAATGTGCTTTGTCTTGGAGTGTAGGATCGGTGATTACAATATGGTTCTATTCTAGTTGAGATTGGCGGAAATAATCACAACTATGCAATGTAAACAGATAAACAAAGAGAATACTGATAAATGCAAATTGTATTAATCTTCAATGTTTACAAGATTATAGAGAAAACTCTAAGGAAGCACACTCGTATAAATGGAAAATACAATACATATAAAGGAACTTAGAATCTAGACAAACCCTAGATTCTAAGGATCAGATCAAACACAGACCGTTGATCTTGGACAGTTACAAGCTATACTTAGACAACCAAAAGACAAACTGCAACAAACAGTTATGTTCAGGTCAAAAGTCTTCTTAGGAATCTTTACAGGAGACTTCAGATATGGTTTGTCTTTTATCATTTGCACCAGTAACATTCCTTCTACTGATAGATGTGTCAGTGTTGCAGCAAAGGTGTCAGTAACAAAGTTAAAGTTGCTGAAGATTTGCCTATCAGCAGCATCAAGTGTTTGATGTTGCTGAGAAGCTTATCAGCAGCAACTCTGGACTTCTGCAAATAAGGCTATCCGTAGCATAGTTGTTCATCAGTAGGAGAACACACTATCCGCATCAACTAACCTTATCTGCAGCAGCTTGTAAGTCATTAGCAAAATTGTGGAGTCCGCAGCAGTTGTACTTAGAGAATTTTGTAGCCATCGGTATTTATCTCTACAAACTCCCCCTAGACGGATGCTACCAAAACTCTCTTACTGCCTTTGTTGTTGAAGCTTTTGTATTTTGACAACAATCCTTGTTGTCTCAGCCTCTAGGGTGTCAAGAGGAATTTCAGATAGAGACTTGATGTCCTTGCTTGGCATGCTAAAGATGGCCTTGCTAGAACATATCATCTTCTGTCCTATGACATCTATCATAGTGTATTCATCCTTCACAGCATTATAGGACCAACTGATGAATGGAAAGTGGGATTGGAGAGGTTTAGCATCAATGATTACATATTTACTAGGATTGAAATGATGTTTGATCACTAGCAGCATCACCTCATCAACAGATTTGTAGATTGATCTTTTTACCTCTGCCCTTCCCCTGAAAACTTTAAACCATTGGTCTTGATTGTTGTAGAACCATGCTACAATTTATCTTGAATCTTCTTGTGTGGTAGTAGGTTTGGTTTTCTTCTTGGGAGGCTGTTGATGAGAAGGAGCTGGGTGAGAGGATTTGGACTCTTTGGGAGGAGAGGAGGGAGGTCTTGGAGGGAGAGTGGAAGGTTGTTGGACAGAGGAAGGAGTGGATGATGGAGTAGGCTTGGGTTTCTTTTGTTTTCTTTCATCAGTTTGATTGTTTACCCATCTTTTTGAGCCTGACTTCCCCAGTCACTCTTCCTCTTCCTTCTTAACTTTGACATATAAGGGTTGCAGGTTCATGAAGCTCATGGGACCCAGCCTCTTTCCACTCTCACCTCTAGCCTTCAGGAAGTCCATCATGACCTTCCTTTCTTCATGGATTCTGACATTAAATGCAATGGTCTTCCTGGTTTTCTGTTTGGCTTTTTTTCTTCAGCCCTTTTCTTATTTGCCAGTTGACCTTGCTGTCCCATGAAAGCTCTGTATGTTTCTTTATTTGATAATTTCTCAAGGTAGTATGCATCCTCACCTTGAGAAATCAAAGCTTCAGTCCACTCCTCTCTCATTTCTTTTCCTAATTCAGAATCAGTGATTCTGAATTTAGCTTCTTCTCTTCTCTTCTTCTTTCTCTCTTCTTCTTCTTTATTCAGTTGTTCCTGTAGTTGGAGAGCTAAAGCTTCATCTTCTTTCAGTTGTGTAGCTGCAGAAACTTTAACCTTTAATTTATCCAGTTGCCTAGCATGCAACTGGATTTGTTGTTCTCGGAGGAGTATGGCAGCTTTCCTTTCTTGAATCTTTTTTAGCTCAACCATCTCCTCCTCTTCTCTTTCTCTTCTTCTCTTCTACTTTTCTTTCTTCTCTTTCTCTATCCTTTCTTCTTCTTATTCAGTCATGATACCCTTCCCTTTGTCTTTATTGGATGTCTCTGCTTCAGCTTCATGGATCACAACAGCAAATGTGAGAGATGTTGTTGAGATCTCAGCTTCAGCTTCATTGGCAATTTGAGGAACAGACAAAGAGAGAGGAATTTCTTCATTCTCATCCTTCTCCCATTCATGTCCATGTGCAGTCTTATATGCCTCTTTAATATTTTGTGCAGCCATTCTTTTTTATTCTTCTGCTGCATTTAGGATGACAGTTGATGAGGAGGGAATGGATAGGTCTGAGTTAGAATCATCCATTGCAATCCATCCCTCCTTTTCAAGAAAAGCTTTGACAATCTTGATCATTTCTTGACTTTCTAAGGAGTTGATGTTGCAGATGTGTGTCCTGAGTTCAAAGACCTTGTGCAAGAAGTTTGGGTTGAGGAGTCGGATTTCTTGAATGTTGTTAATGATAAAGGATGATCCATCACACAGGAATAACTGAAAGCCAGAGGACCCAGTGTTTGACCATCCATGCACTTCCAAACCCCTGACCAACTCATTATACAAGAATCTTCTGAAGCATAGAACTTGTTCTTCTATCAAAGCCCTGCTCCTTATCAAATCAAATCTTGGAGCTTGTCTTTGTTTAGCTGCTCTTGAAAACTTTGAATGTTTGGATAAGCCATCTTGTTTGCTTCTTGAAGAAACCATTCAAACCAGGGCATGTTTTCCTCCATCAGATCGCAGAATCTATCAATTGCAAGTTCAGCAGAGAGATCTGTGGATGTGTTGATGCATCTTGTTAAATACAAATCCAGAACTTTGAGTGGATTTATTTTGTTCCAGTTCAGCTCTTCTATTCCACCAAATTCCCATCCAATCCAAAATCTTTCAGATAGACCATCATACCCCCATGCTAGAATGGAGTCAAACTCTAGCTTATGTGCAGTTAGTGTGAATTGAGGGGCAATGGTCTATCTTGAGATGCTTGCAGCCGCTGGAAGTATGCTGAATGACAGAGGTGTGTCTTCATCTTTGCTTTCATTCTCCAAAACCTCATCAACAGGTCTGACAACTAACTTCCAATCCTTAGAGATTTCTTCCTCTTCATCTACTGAGTCTGGCAAGTCATGAACTTCAACAAAAGCAGGCTTGAAAAGGGTACTTTGAAAAGCAGTCTTTTCTTGTATCCATTCATCAAGACTGTCCTTGTCAACTTCAACAGTAACTATCTCCCCCGTTTTGGTTGCATCAGTGCATAGGGTTTCATCTGTTTGTTCCCACTAATACAAGGGAGGAAGTAGTCACAGGTGGGCATCGATGGGATTCATGTATAGAGACTTGGTGCTTTAGTTTGGACACTTCGCCTCTAGCATCGCCACCCTGGCCGTCAATTCCATATTTTCCAGTTTCAGTTTGTCCTCAT
Organism: Smallanthus sonchifolius; assembly: GCA_023525975.1. Lineage (NCBI taxonomy): Eukaryota > Viridiplantae > Streptophyta > Magnoliopsida > Asterales > Asteraceae > Smallanthus > Smallanthus sonchifolius. Next base: position 29,994,135 of record CM042043.1, read on the forward strand.
CCACAGTTGTGGAATCCTTGGAACTAGATGGAGCCTTAGGCCTAGCCTCTGCATCCCCATCACCCTGGTTTTCTAGGCGCCTCGGATTCCTCTCAGTGAAGAGTGTTTCAAGAGAAACATCCTCACTGTGAGTTGTCGTGGTTGGGGACTTAGTAATGTTATCACTGTCCTCTTGGTGAATTGATGTACCAGTAGTAGTGATAGCCCCTTCCACATTCACTCTATCATCACTCCTAGAGTGAACCTTCTTAGGTGATGAACTTGGGCTGGGTACGTTGGCAGCCAAGTCAATCAGTACCTTCGAGATAATGGCAGTTGGAGAAGGTACATCGTCTTGACATGGTGCCTCTGTACTTAATTTCAAAGAAAAAGAAGAGTGTATAGGCTTAAGGGGTTGTTCTATGGATCCGGGATGTGATCCTGATCCTAATAGAGGGACTTCCAAGGAAGTCTCCCTAATAACTTGGCAATCCCTTATGATATTCTCACCAGAATGTTGGGAGTCTAAATGAGGGCTTTTAGGTTGGGATTGGGCCTGGGAGACAAGAATAAAAGGAGTCTTCTTGCTCCTTTTTCTTTTTCGTGTATAACTTGCCTCAACTGAGGCCCTGTGTTCAAGTTGGGCTTCTAGAACTGGGGTAAGTATTTGTTGTGCATGTGCACCCTCAATAGGTTGCACAGGGGTTCGATTAATGGAGATTGTTTGATGTTCAGGCTGTGAAGTGGAGGGTGTGGGATCAGTACCAGCTGGGACTGCCGAACTGTCACCCTGGGTGCTTTGTATTTTCATCATTGCAGATAACAATGGAACATTGACCCTTGAGAACTTTTTGGAAACTGTTCTGATACTTTGAAAATGTTATTTTTATGTCCCAACATTAGGTAGATTCTTGCAGGTTTTGAAAGATCTTTTAGTTCATTATTAAAAACTTCCTGCAAGAACCTTGGGTACATAAATAAGGCATGTTTTGCACCTTCTTGAAGGTTATATCTCAAGCCTTCGAATATCAGATGTGCAAAGTTGAAGCCTTAGCCAGTAACCATACCGTGGACAGCAGAAGCAAGAGCAGAACTCAGTTGATGCCATCCACTTCTCTTCTGAGATATGCATAGAAGAAGAGTGTCGGATAGAAACTTCCATTGAGGACCCATCAGCGCCTTTTAGATCGTGTATCCGTCCTGATTTCCAGTGTACCTTATGGATACAAAGGTCCTCATGTATTCATCTTTGGTGTATGAGATGGCGGCCCCCTCGTCCTGAAGCTTAAGGTGTTTTCTGAGTGTGGCTTCAGTGACGGTGATGTCTTTGTCGTCTACCTTGGATTTGATTTGGTGAGTCCCATGTTCAGTAGAGTAGACGGATGAGTTCCAGAAATCCTCCATGTTTGGGATATAGTTTGTGGGGTTGACGGTGAGTGCAAAGTAGATCTTTGATCGACAAAGGAAGTCGATCATGTCGTCAAACCCTTCAGATTTCTTTCCTTTTACAAGATATGCGGTGAGATTATGGTAGGTTGAGAACTTGTCATCGGGGTGGTTTATGTCGACCTCTGCCATTATAGTTGGATTTGGAGGGAAGGAGGAAGTTTTTGAAAGGTGGTTAAGTATGAAAAGCTTTGAATGCTTGAGAGAAAATGGTGAGGGTTAGGTCGGAATTAAATGTGAAGTGGTGAAGGAAGAATTTTGATTTGTGTTATAACGGCAGAGGAGGGAAAAAACAAAGTTACTTGTACAGTACAACTCATTTACTTTTCACTATTTTACAGATGTAATACACTGTAGCTGTCATGGTAAAGACTGAAAGTACTTTTTATAGCGGGTAAAAGTTAATTTGGACTTATTTTACCCATCAGCTGCAAACTTGGTTGCTGCGGATGGTTAAGCCTATCAGCTGCAAACTTGGTTGTTGCGGATGGTTAAGCCTATCAGCTGCAAACTTGGTTGCTGTTGATGGATTAGTCTATCAGCAGCAAACACAATTGCTGTTGATGGATGTAATGATCCGCAGCAAAAATGCTGATGTTGATTGCCTTAAAGCTATCCGCAGGAAACTTGTTCCTGCTGATAACTTAAAGCAGTAAGTGGCAAACTCTTTGCTGTTGATGGTTAAATCTGTCAGCAGCAAAAATGTTTGCTGCTGACTGTTAACTTTTTATTTACAACAAAAGACAGACACATTTTATTGAAAATTTTGGAGATAAATTTTAATCAAAGTTCATCATGCCAATGGATTCAACTAAATATCTAAATCTAGCTTTATCAAAAGGTTTTGTAAAAAAGTCAGCATATTACTCATTGGTATGAACTTTGGTTAAAATAATTCTCTTTTTCTCAGTTTGATCTCTTATGAAGTGATACCTGATGTCAATGTGCTTTGTCTTGGAGTGCTGCACCGGCTTGTTTGTAATTGATATAGCACTCATGTTGTCAATATGAATGGGAGTAGCCATGAAAGTCATCCTATAATCTAGCATTTGATTTTGTATCCAGATGACTTGTGCAAAGCAACTTGAAGCTGCAATGTATTATGGTTCTGTTGTAGAAGTTGATACACAGGTTTGTTTTTTGCACTACCATGAAATCATTCTTCCTTCCAGAAACTGACATCCCCCTGATTTGGATTTCTTGTCCAAGTTGCATCCTCCATAGTCATTGTCAGTGTATTCATACAGATTGAACTTGTCATTTTTAGAATATCATAGCCCAAGTCTTGGAGCTCCCTTTAGGTATCTAAAAATTATCTTGACAGCTTGAAGATGTGTATTATTTGGAGCTGCTTTGGAATCTTGCACAAAGGCATACTGATATCTGGCCTTGAGGCAGTTAGATTTGCACGGTACTGATATTGATCAGTGTCTTGACCATCTTTGTCTGGAGTCAGTTGATGGTGCACTTGCATAGAAGTTCTTGCAGCAGAGCAGTCAGCCAGCTTGAATCTTTCCAAAATGCTCTTGACATATTTGGATTGGCTGATGAAGATTCTATTTGGGACTTGTTTGACTTGAAGTCCCAAAAAGAAATTTAGTTCACCCATTGAACTCATTTCAAACTTTGAGTGCATCAGGACCTCAAAGTCTTTACACAACTTCTTCCTTGTTGATCCAAAGATGATGTCATCAACATAGATTTGTACCAGTAGGATTTCTCCTCCTTCATCTTTGATAAACAAGGTCTAATCAATTGCACCTCTTCTGAAGTTGTTGCTGAGTAGATATCCAGACAAAGTTTCATACCAGGCTCTTGGGGCTTGATGTAAGCCATAGAGAGCTTTGTCTAGTTTGAACACTTTGTTGGGATGTGCAGGATCTACAAAGCCTGGAGGTTGTCTGACATAGACTTCCTCACCAATCTTCCCATACAGAAAGGCACTCTTGACATCCATTTGATAAACTGTAAAATTCTTGGATGCAGCATATGTCAGGAAGATTCGGATGGCCTCCACTCTGGCAACCGAAGCAAAGACTTCATCATAGTCAAATCCCTCTTCCTGAGTGTAGCCTTGAGCTACAAGTCTGGCTTTGTTCTTGACTATAATTCCTCTCTTATCTTGCTTGTTCCTGAATACCCATCTTGTGCCAATATCAGTTTGACCAGGGGGAAGATCAACAAGTTTCCATACGTCCTGTCTCTTGAATTGCAGCAACTCTTCCTGCATTGCCTCAATCCAACTATTGTGTTTCAAAGCTTCATCTATCTTCTTTGGTTCTACTTGAGATAGAAAGCAAGAATACAGTCATATATTGGCCTCATGAGTCTTTCTTCTTGTTTAAACTCCTTGCTGAACTTGGCCAGTTACATTTTCCAATGGATGTTCCTTGTTGATTCTCTTTGATGGTACAACATCCAACTGTATTCCTTGCTCAAGATTGCTTTGATTCTGATCAGGAAACTCTTCATTCATGGTGGAAGAGTCTTCAATATCAGCAGCAGCATCAGCAGTAGCATCATCAGCAGATGCCTCTACATCATCTACAGATATGTCTTGAATTTCATTCTGATTTTCATTCTCAGAGAGACTGCTATTGGTGACATTAGAGAGACTTGTTCTTGCTTCATTGGCTTCAATAGCTACCACAATAGATAGAGGATCAATAGATGGTCTTTGGATTCTTATAGAGGGTCTATTGAATTCCAATCTGTACTCAATGGAAGATGTGGAAGCTGGTGCTTTGGAAGGGGTAGACTTCATATTTGAGAAGATGAGTGGCTCAAATATTTGGGAGAAGGAGTCTATATCAAAGAGCAAGTCTGGTCCTTTACCCTGTTCATATGCAATGTGTTCCCTACATTCCACATTTGCTGATTCTTTCACAATTCTTGTTCTTGAGTTGAATAATATGTAGGCCTTGGATTGAGAGGAATAGCCCACAAAGTATCCTTCATCAGATTTAGCACCAAACTTAGGAAGAACTCCATGTGTGATTAGAATGGTGCATGGACATCCAAAGGGTTTTAGGAATCCAATGTAGGGAACTCTTTTGAACCAGAGTTCATAAGGTGTTTTGTTGAGAGGCTTGACAATGAGAACTCTGTTTTGCACATAGCAAGCTGTGCTAACTGCCTCAGCCCAGAAAGTGAGAGGCAGTTTTGAGTCAGCCAACATTGATCTTGCAGACTCAATTAAAGTTCTGTTTCTCCTTTCAGCAACCCCATTTTGTTGAGGAGTTCTTGGAGCACTTTATTGTCTTTCTATGCCCTTGATCTAACAAAAATAGTTCAAGGTGTGATTCTTGAACTCTGTACCTTGATCACACCTTATGAATTTCACCTTTTGATTGCTTTGATTCTCAACTCTAAGTATGTAGGATTTAAGAATCTCAGCAGTTTCATCTTTTGTTCTCAAGAAGTATACCCATGAAAATCTAGTATAGTCATCAGTTATCACCAGACAGTATGACTTCTTGCCCATCGACATGACATTTGTAAGACCAAAAAGATCCACATGCAGCAGCTGTAATGGAGTATCATTTGAATTCAATGTCTTGGGCTTGTGAGAACTCTTGTGCTGCTTCCCTTCAGGCATTCAATGCAATGATCTTTAAGTTGGAATTCCTTGTCAGGAAGACCTCTGACAAGACTTCCATTCACCAACTTCTTGATGGTTTTTATATTGACATGGCTTAATCTCATGTGCCAGAGAGCTGATTTATCAACTGATGCCTTTGACAAAAAACAAGATAAACTACCAGATCTACAAAGCCTGGAGGTTGTCTGACATAGACTTCCTCACCAATCTTCCCATACAGAAAAGCACTCTTGACATCCATTTGATAGACTGTGAAGCTCTTGGATGCAGCATATGCTAGGAAGATTCAGATGGCCTCCAGTCTGGCAACAGGAGCAAAGACTTCATCATAATCAATTCCCTCTTCCAGAGTGTAGCCTTGAGCTACAAGTCTGGCTTTGTTCTTGACTACAATTCTTCGCTCATCTTGCTTGTTCCTGAATACCCATCTTGTGCCAATAGTAGTTTAACCAGGTGGAAGATCAACCAGTGTCCACACTTTTTGTCTCTTGAATTGCAGCAACTCTTCCTGCAGTGCTTTAATCCAACTGCTATGCTGCAATGCTTCATCTATCTTCTTTGGTTCTACTTGAGATAGAAAGCAAGAATACAGACATATATTGGCCTCATGAGTCTTTCTTCTTGTTTAAACTCCTTGCTGAACTTGGCCAATTATATTTTCCAATGGATGTTCCTTGTTGATTCTCTTTGATGGTACAACATCCAACTGTATTCCTTGCTCAAGATTGCTTTGATTCTGATCAGGAAACTCTTCATTCATGATGGAAGAGTCTTCAATATCAGCAGTAGCATCAACAGCAGATGCCTCTACATCATCTACAGATATGTCTTGAATTTCATTCTGATTTTCATTTTCAGAGAGACTGCTGCTGGTGACATTAGAGAGACCTGTTCTTACTTCACTGGCTTCAATAGCTTCCACAACAGATGGAGGATCAATAGATGGTCTTTTAACTCTTATAGAAGTACTATTAAATTCCAATCTGCAGTCAGTTGATGATGTGGAAGCTGGTTCTTTGGAAAAGGTAGACTCCATATTTGAGAAGATGAGAGGCTCAAATACTTGGGAGAAAGAGTCTATATCAAAGAGCCAAACTGGTCCTTTACCCTTTTCACATGGAATATGTTCCCTACATTCCACATATGCTGATTCTTCCACAATTCTTGTTCTTAATTTGAATACTCTGTAGGCCTTGGGTTGAGAGGAATAGCCCACAAAGTATCCTTCATCTGATTTGGCACCAAACTTAGGAAGAACTCCATGTGTGATAAGATGGTACATGGATAACCAAAGGGTTTTAGAAATCCAATGTAGGGAACTCTCTTGAACCATAGTTCATAAGGTGTTTTGTTGAGAGGCTTGACAATGAGAACTCTATTTTGCACATAACAAGCTGTGCTTACTGCTTCTGTCCAGAATGTGAGAGGCAGTTTGGGTTTTAGAAATCCAATGTAGGGAACTCTCTTGAACCATAGTTCATAAGGTGTTTTGTTGAGAGGCTTGACAATGAGAACTCTATTTTGCACATAACAAGCTGTGCTTACTGCTTCTGCCCAGAATGTGAGAGGCAGTTTTGAGTCAGCCAACATTGATCTTGCTGATTCAATTAGAGTTCTGTTTCTCCTTTCATCAACCCCATTTTGTTGAGGAGTTCTTGGAGCACTGTATTGTCTTTCTATGCCTTTGCTCTCACAAAAACAGTTCAAGGTGTGGTTCTTGAATTATGTACCTTGATCACACCTTATGACTTTGACTTTCTAATTGCTTTGATTCTCCACCCTAAGAATGTAGGATTTAAGAATCTCAGCAGTTTCATCTTTTGTTCTCGAGAAGTATACCCATGAGAATCTGGTATAGTCATCAGTTATCACCAGACAGTATGACTTATTGCCCATTGACATGACATTTGTAGGACCAAAAAGATCCATGTGCAGCAGCTGTAGTGGAGTGTCATTTGAATTCAACGTCTTAGGCTTGTGAGAACTTTTGTGTTGCTTCCCCTTCAGGCATGCAATGCAGTGATCTTCAAGTTAAAATTCCTTGTCAGGAAGGCCTATGACAAGATTTCCCTTTACCAACTTGTTGATAGTCTTTACATTGACATGGCTTGATCTTCTGTGCCAGAGAGCTGATTCATCAACTGATGCCTTGGACAGAAAACAAGATACACTGCAAGATGGAATGACCTCATTTATGTCAATCATATATAGGTTATCTTTTCTTTCAGCATTCAATAAAATATTCTCTGGAGGAGGTTTGTTTAAGCTAGGGGAGAGCACAAAGCATTCTTTGTCTATAAAAAGCATCTAATGCTTTTGATCACAGATCTGAGACACACTCATGAGATTGAATTCCAATTCTTTGACAAAATTTACTTTTTCAATGCTCATTCTTTCATTGGACACAGTTCCTTGTCCAATTATAGACCTTCCTTTTGAATCACTCCCAAAGGCAACAGATCCTCCATTGAAATATCTGAAATTGGAGAGGATGGATCTGTTGCCTGTCATGTGCCTGGAACAACCATTGTCTACAACCCAGGTGTTATCCTTGTGACCTGGTTGTCCCTGCACATAAGAGAGATCTAGTTAGAGGGAGGAATCCAAGAGCTTGTAAACATGGGTGAGTGTATCTTCAAATCAAGATTTGTGTGCTGGCATTCAATGGAACCAACGATGATGCTTTGAGAAACAGAATATTTAGCTTTCCATTGTTGGGAAGGTGGTTTTCTAGACCTTTTTACTCTATCAGCAGCTGATGTGGCTTTGGCTGCTGATGACTTTGCTTGATCAGTAGCAAACTTTACTGCTGAAGACGTTGGCTGATCAGTTGTTATTGATGGCTTTAACTGATCAGCAGCAGATTTGGTTGCTACTGACGGCTTTAACTGATCAGCAGCAGATTTGGTTGCTGCTGAAGGCTTGGTTCTGGGATCCTTTTTCTTCAACTGATTAGCAGCATTTTTGTTGGCTGCTGATTGTTCAACAGATACATGCTTCTCCTGCTTTACCTTTCTATTAAAAGTGGGTTTCTCCGTGGGAGTTCTTCTATAGATTGGCTTCTGTTTTGGAGTAGCTTGAACTGCTATGGAGGCTTGTTGAAAGATCTGGTTGAAGGGATTGAATTTACTATCTATAGCAAAGTGGTCTGATTCACAACATATGATGCAGGATTGTTGGGGCTTTGGGAGCTGCTTCCTTGGAGGAGAGAGAGATTTTCTAAATTGAGTTGTCTTGGCTTCATAGCTTCTTACCTTCTTGTTTTTGTTTGTCTTCTCAAAAGCATGTTGCTTGAGGTTTCTTAGCTGCTGAAGATAGTAAAATCAAGTGCTAGCAGTATGGTTGTATTTGCCACAGACAAAGCATGATTTAGCCAATTTGTCCCTTTGAAAGTACACATAGTCCTTTCTCTTGAATAGATCTTTAAAATTCCAGGGATGAGCTTTGTTGTGCTCAAAGGTGGCTTCCTCCAATGTCTTTTGAACATATGGAGATCTCTCTCCATGTGCATGATAGATATCAAACACCTTTCTGGGTTGGATGACTTGGTTTGCTTGGAGATTGGTGGAGGTTGAGGATTGTCCCTTTTCAACAATTAACTTTCTCCCTTTGAGGATAGCTAATTTTAATCTGTTTGGTGAGTTGAGGTACTGGTATTGAAGGGATGAAGGGGCTTGGACCATTGATTTAAATGACTTCAATGGTAGGAAGTGATAGAGCTTCAGTGGTTTCAGTGGATTTTGAGTATGTGGACTCAGCTTCAGATGAGGTACTGCATTCTTACACAAATGGTTCTACCTTGGAAGGATCAAGGTTTCGGTTTGCAAGCTCAAGGTTTGAGAGATTGAAGCTTGGTTCATGGATGGCTACATAGTCAGTAGGTGGAGGTACAGCATTGTAGGGTTTTTCAGTTTGAAACCCAAGACCAGCAGTCACTTTTTCGTGAATTTGAGCATCCAAAAGTCTTTGCATCTTTTTGGATGCAAACTCATACTTGTCAACATGCACCTTTTGGTCTGCCAACTCAGCTCTTGTAGCTTTTAACTTAACCAATAGATCATCAATATGAGTTTCAAAATTTGTTTGTTCATGTTTTAATGATGAAATCTCTTTCTTTAGACAGTTAATTTTTTATTTGTAACCATTTTCAACCTTTTTGAATTCAGATTTCATTTGGTGAAACTCTTCATTTTGATCTTTAAGGTTTTATGCTTTCTGTATCCTAGAACCTTATCAATACAAGCATGAGTACAAAGATGTTCATATACCTGAGGTGGTATCTATGTTGTGTCTGCCATGAGTGCTTGGTTGTTGGCAGGAAGATCTTCATACTGAAAGCTCTAGTCAAAATCAGTTGTTCCAACATCTGCACATGCTGCAATTGGAGCAGTTTGAGTGTTGCCTTGACTTGCTTAACCTTGATGAGTTTGTCTTGGTTGTGCAGCAGCTGGGTTTACCTTTGTTGCCTTGCATTCTCTAGCAAAGTGACCAAGTTGGTTACAGTTGTAACATCTTAGCGTGCTCTTGTCCAAGTCAACTCTGGTGTTAAAGTTGTTGCTTGGAATGGGTCTTCCAGTTCTAGAGTAGAACCGTTTAGCTCTGAGAGAAAGCATGGCATAGGAGTGTTGTATGTCCATTTCTTCTAAGTCATTTGGATGAAATCATTCCAGATCTTCTTTGATGAAGGACATGTTGCTAGGATTTTCAGAGACAAAAGCAGCTGAGTTTGTTTGAGGTGGAGCTTCAAGAAGAAATGGTGAGTTGTTTGCTTGTGAGTTGGGAGTCTGAGGATGGGTAACAATGGGAGGATAATAGTTGCTTGAACAGGGAGCTGAGGGGTCAGAGTGTAGTGCAGATGAAGTGGTGGTGGATGATGAGGCTGTTGAATGATCTGAGCTTCTTTCTTTGGCTTGAATCATTTCTAATTCATATGTCTTTAGCATGCCAAACAGCTCAATCATTTGCAGAGTTTTCAAGTTTTCGGTCCTTCTAATTGACACTATATAGAGTGTCCAACAGCTTGGAAGAGATCTGATAAACATTTTGAGAATGTCTTCATTTTCCAGCTTCACTTTAGAGCATTGTAGCTCTCCCACGAGATAGGTGTACCTGTTGTACAGAACAGTAAGAGACTCACCTTCCTTCCAGAAAAAGTTTTCATATTGTTGCTTCAGGATGTCTCTTCTATTCTCCTTCACCTCTTCTGATCCAGCAAACATCTTCTCAAGAGATTCCCATAGCTCCTTGGCAGTCTTGTATTCTCTGAAGTTATGAAAAACTTCATTTGGCAAGCACATTTGTATGACTCCCAAGGCTTTGAAATCTACTTCCATCTTCTTGATTTCTTCTTCAGAGTACTTTGAAGCTTCTTTAGGAACTGATGGACCTCCGGAATCAGCAGAGGCCACCATGGGTACATACGGACCATCTATTATGGATCTCCACATTCCATATTCTTGATAACAGAAGAAACTTTCCATTCTGTTCTTCCACATATCATAGTCTTCTCCAAACACCAGTCTTGGTGGTCTGTTGAGGTTTCCAGTATCATCAAAACCAGTGTTTTGTGCCATGCTTCTGGATAGATGGTTTTTAGCAAAGAGATAGTAATGAACAGAACCCGAGAGTGATTAAACAAGTGTGAGTTTGTTTAATCTAAGAGCCAAAGCTATGACACCACTTGTAGGATCGGTGTTTACAAGATGGTTCTGTTCTAGTTGAGATTGGCGAAAACAATAACAACTAAGCATTGTATACAAGAAACAAATATAATACTGATAACTGCAAAGTGTATTAATCTTCAATGTTTACAAGTTACAGATAAAACTCTAAGGAAGCACACTTGTACAAATGGAAAATACAATACATATAAAGGAACTTAGAATCAAGACAGACCCTTGATTCTAAGGATCAGATCAAACACAAGTCATTGATCTTTGACAGTTACAAGTTACACTACTATTGGTAGACAACTAAAAGACAAGCTGTGGCAAACAGTAAGGTTCAGGTTAAAAGTCTTCTTAGGAATCTTTGCAGGAGACTTCAGAAGTAGTAGCTTTGTTTTTAATCATCTGCACCAACAACACTCCTTCTGCTAATAGATGTGTCAGTGTTACAACAGAGGTGTCAGTAGCAAAGTCAAAGCTGCTGATGATTTGCCTGATGCTGTTGAGAAGCCTATCAGCAGCAACTTTGGACTTCAGCAGATAAGGCAATCCGCAGCATAGTTGTTCATCAGAAGGAGAACATAACTATCCGCAGCAACTTGTAGGTCAGCAGCAAAATGTGGAGTCCGCAACATATGTACTTAGAGAATTTTGTAGCCATCAGTCTTTATATCTACACTACTCAAGATTACCTCGCTATTCCATATATTAAACGGATCGATATGTAAGAACTTGTATGATATGTTTGCGCTTAGTACAACAAGTGATACAAAAGAAATGTAAGATCTAATTGTTTGTGTTCATGTTTTCTCCCCCTAGTTTAAAACATAGAAAAAGGGGCCGTGAAACTCACCTTAGAATGCATGCAGATGAAAGCTAAGTAAAATTGCTGGACTACTAACTGCCACCTATAAACATCGGTTTATAAGTGTGTGTTGGTGTAAGTTGACATGAACCCTAAGTATCCAAACAATCCCATTGTTTTAAGTGTTTAGAAAATATTTAATAGTTTGACCAAGTTTGACCCGACGACCCGTTGGTGACCCGTTAGTGATTTAATGTTTGTTTTGAATACTAACACATAGTACACAAGTAATTCAAGTTTCATGCTACACAACTCACAATTAACTTAGCTTGGCAAGTTATGTCTACACAATTCACGTTGAACAAAGTTCCTACTTTTAACAATGTATGAACACAAAGTTTGGTTTCAATAGATTACATCATCAATTACACATTTGAATGACCCTAATTATGTTTATACATATCTACTAATGCATGAATGATCATCACAACATACACATTAGATCTAGACATCAAGTTTCAAATTCTAAAAGTTTCCACTTTTAGTAAGTTAGGATCAATGCATGTGATTTGTACCAAACAACAATCTAACAAGCTTTAATACGTTCATAGTAACATGCTAGCATCATCCTATAACATCATGCACGTAAAACAACTCACATTCAACAAACACCTTTCAATAAAGTTTCCTCCTTAGGAAGGTCTATGATTTCTAGCTTTGTTAACAAGATTCAACACACCAATTCAATTGCAAACTACTTAACTAGCATAAATTCAATCATAACAATCATCATACTCGTCTAGAATGCAATCCTACAACATCACATAATAAAAAAGTCTCTACTTTAGACAAGTTATGAACCATATGAAACTAGGGTTTTCTAAATAACAATATACCCATCATATAAGTGCAATAACATCAATCAAATAACCAATTCACCAACTTTATTTCAAAAACTCATGTTTGGAAGAACTAGGGTTTCAATCATAATTTTTAAAGTCATAAAGTAACGAAATCAGATGAAATAACTTGCGTAGGAGTGTAAGAAACGCCTAGACTAGATCGAATACACTTCCAATTGCAAGATTGAAGATCAAAGAGAGGGTGTTTGGGATGATTATTTCTCTCGGCAATGAGTTGGGGGGGGTCTTGGGTCGCGAAGGCTAGAGAGGAATAGGTTTATTTTTTTTATAAAAATCCTTATATACATGCATGGATGGGTTTAAAATGGATTATGGATAATTCATGGGCTATCTAGGTGGTCCATGGGCTATTTTAAAAACAATTAACACTAATAATAATTAAATCCCTTAACTATTATTTTTATAAAAACTCCATCTTTTATAAAAATAACTAATACAATTAACATTCGATAAACATATGCGATTTCACGAGGTCTCACAAAATTCACATAAAATCACATAACACACAAAATCGCATAATTTATATTAATTATAAGTTATTAATTGTTCGGAATATTATTCTTGATTAATCACCAACGTTCTGGGTTAGACTCAAGTGCGATCCGGTAATTCTACGAGTTACCGTTGTGTGAGTGTGTGTGTGTGTGTGTATTAATTGACACATTTAATTAACCTAATAAAATGAATTGCATGAGTGACTAACTAAGATGACAGAGTTTGTATGAACGATGCTTGAGATAACGATGTTTGCGTTAACGGAGTTAACCTGAAATTGCCGGATGTCACATCATCCCCTTGTTGAAAAAAATTTCGTCCCGAAAATTAAGCAAAGTCGTTAGTTGTTCGAAACAAAAATTTTGGGTTGTCACATCTGTGGTGGAAGGTTAGGGAACAGCTATCAATAGTAGAAAAGATCACTCAAAAGATTAGAAATCTGAATAAGGCACTTACCGGTGAAATACTTGGTTGGATGTATGGTCAAGAGAAGAAGATGTATGTGATTAAGAGGGGAGAGGGTGATATTCAGTATTTTGCAAGCAGTGGAAAATTCAAGACTCTACCGACGTGGGATATTCAGGAATTGAGTCATCTTGACTTGATTAATCCATCAAAGAATACATATGCTGAAAACTTTGGAAGATATTTGAGAAATCAATGTGCTCTGGACAAGTTTGGAAGTTTCCAACCACAGGTACCTAAGTGTATTAAACTGAAGAAGAAAGATAAAGATGGAAAAAGACAGTTCAAGTATCTTGTCAAACTAGCAGACACTGTATCTACTATATACATCCTGGCATGAAAGGAAGTCTTCATCAAAGCCTTTATAAGATGGGAGTATGACAGTAAAACCCATGAAGTTGTGATCACACAACAAGGTTTGCTAGAGGTCAGAGTCTTTGATCCGATGGATTTGTTTAGTTTTTCTGATGAAGATTTGAATATTATGTACCTCGATCCTATTCAATGTGACATGAGCACGATGATCAAAACTGAAGCTAAGATGTATATGCGGGTTGTTGCAGGATGCCTTTCAGTGAGATATGAAGCAAAGATGATAAAGAAACGACTTATAGATCTGGAATCGAAAAGAGTCAAAGTTGAAGCCAAGCCCGCAGCAGACAACAAATGAAGTCTTGATGTTCAATGAACTAGGGGGGATTGTTGGAACCTAGTAGTCCATAGAAATCAAGCTTTAGTTTTGAATTGTACAAGTCTAAAGTTTTCGGTCAGATTTCGATCGAAATATTTATACTATAAATATGTTGTTTGTTTGAACTTGTAAGTAGTGATTACCATTCTTGTAATTGAAAGCTTAGATCAAATCTTTTGTGATCACAAGTTCTATGTATTAACCAGATTGTAATTACCAGTATTATCAATGAAATCCTTTCTTTTAAAAAAACTGTTGGAAACCTGTTATTCGTAGCAATTCAAGCAATCGACATGTAGAAACTAGAATCGAGTAGTATAATCAAGAAACGAGAAACACATAGTTAAAGGTGTAACTCTCCCAATTGTATTGATGTGTCAAATGAAGTCCCCCTTACAAAAGTCAAACTATACAAGTATTTATACTAAGAAGACAAAGAATGACTTTGTCTGAAATACATTTCGTTCGAAAACAATTTCGATCGAAAAATATGTCGGTCGAAATCTTTTTACTTCAAAGAGTTATTTCGTTTTCAGACTGTTTTATATGCGATGGCCTAAAAATAATTCCAACAACATACCTTATCACTGCATCCTTGTCAGGATTACACTCGTCAGGGTGTACTACACACCTCGAGCTCATCATTTACCTGTTAAATAATATCATTGTTGGTGAATTCCCGAAGGACTTCGTCCTTCACAATCCTGTTTGCCAGGTCATAAAGACAAGGACGCAAACACAATACCCGTCGTGCCACAACGACAACGAACCAAACGCACAACACAGATATATACACATAATAATTAACAACATGCTATCATTTAGGTGACTCATTAACTACACTTGCATCTCACACATAACATTACGATAATGTATCTCATATGTAACCATAAGCATTTACCTTAACGCCCGACTCTCCCCTATAAATCCCTTAGCCTGTTACCGCTAGCTCACTTAACCCCATGGACACATCATAGAC
The DNA here is from genome assembly GCA_023525975.1 of Smallanthus sonchifolius. NCBI lineage: Eukaryota > Viridiplantae > Streptophyta > Magnoliopsida > Asterales > Asteraceae > Smallanthus > Smallanthus sonchifolius. Next base: position 30,009,185 of record CM042043.1, read on the forward strand.
CCTACGACTCCTTAACAATCATTTTATTTCAAAACACATCGGACTAGAACCCGAAACTCTTAACACGTTTAATAGATTTAACTTGTCTCATAAGCATGTATGATATCCCCAAAAACGTTAAAAACATTTAAAGAGGGGAATTAGAAACTCACCAGTTATACTAAGTCTAATCTCTTCTTTGTAGCCGATCACTTGCACAAATCCTGAACCTGTCAAACGTATGATCAAACGGTCAGAATACGTTCAAAACATGCGTTGAACACGCATGAATATAACATAATCTCGAAGTTTAGTGTCATCTGCCCTAGTCACACGTGTCCATCCAAACCGGGTCGTCCTTGACCCGTTTAGAAACCGAATGCCCAGACCTAGGTTTCCATGATCGTACTTATGTGATCGTGCAACCCTAGGCCCACGAGCACACACGTACTCAAACCGGGTTTCATACGTGCATGCATGTCATGCATGGAAAAACCCTCACCATGTGAAACGTGTGAACTTACGTTGGGTTCCCATGCATGCTTGCCAAGCAACCCTCCTTGTCGAGCCCACCGTAGTCTATGTATGAGTTCATTGCCGTACCTCACCATCGTGCAACATCACGTGTCACTATCATCTTTTTCGTCGCACACTGCCGATCACATCACCTTTGTCATCCTTACCGAAAAATCCCTACTTGACTCAACTTACCACTACTATCACCATTGGGCTCCACCCGAGTCCCTCCTCCCTGCCGAAAGCATCCCTATCAAAGTCCACGTCGCTAGACGCCATGGAGCACCACCACAGCCAATGCCGTCATTGTCTCCGAGCACCACCGTGAACCACGGGACCCCTCCACACCCGCCTCCTCTCTCCCTTCTATTCACGGCAGCCGCTACTCACGTCAACCGTGTCGTCCCCGTTCACCCTCTCCTGCCTGCTGCCACCTTCACTCGCCACCCCCTTTAGTTGCCGCTGTCGCTAGTTCCAACACGTGGTCACTGTCGTAGCCACCACCGGCCCCCACCCTTGTCTCGATAACTCTCTCAATCAAAGAAAACCAAGTCAAGGATTAATAAAAATGAAAATAGGAATTACCTTAACGCACCACTAGAGTCGCACTAGCCGAAGCACCCTCCGCTGTCGACCTCGTTTCTTTTTCCGGCTGGTTCTCCCCTCCTGGTCGCCTTCCATGTCGTTGCACACAGGGTCAAGAGTGGCCCTAGGGTTTGCATATAAGTGGTTTATAAACCACTAAAGAAATTCATCCAAGTCCCTCTAGTTCTAATTTGGTCATAACGAATCCGAATCGATCCTATATCGGCTAACCGAGCCAGTTAAAGGTTGTTAAAACATCCCATGCAAGACAAACTCTGCTCCACGTTAGTTTAATACAGGCTCGAGACACTCTCTAACTCGAACCTCTAACCTTTCGGATTTTTGGGATGTGACAAGTCTATCCCCCTTAAAAGAGGATTCGTCCTCGAATCGTGTGTCGGTTCAAATCCACACGCCTTATCTTTCCGATCATATCCGTGCCAAACCTTATCTAGGGTCAAGCATTGACCACTAGCGGGATACATGACTGTCTGACCAACCTTATCTTGGCACACGCCGTAAGTATCCTTCCGATGTTGCCTTGAATACCAACCTTTTCATGAGAGTTTCGTTGCCATTGACCTTGACAACACGTTGTCGCCCTTAAGGTTCATAACATCACCACATGTAGGTCCTGGCTATAGGGTCCCTGTGCTAGAATTATCCTAAACAGGAAACAATTAACAAAATAGCTATAGACAAGCTAATTTGTTGATGATCATAAGAAACACAAGATGAAGAGCAATAACAAATAAAAACATCAAAGACACAATTCTATTAGATCCACTATGAAACGATTACAAGATAAGCTCCTGGATTACAAAGAGAATACAATCAACCTCCTACCAGCTCCAAAATGACTATAATAACGACGTATTATGCAAAAGAAACAAAATTAGGTTTTTGGGTTGCTATTTATATAGACATAGTAAGAATCGCCGTGCAGATTGCCGACAGTCAATATTCGGTCGACAACCGACAGTCAACAGTCGGCCGACAACCGACATAGCAACTCTTGACCCAAAAATCTAATATATAAAAGTTACAAACTAGCCCCTATAGTTTATCAGGAATGCGTCGGTTTTACAGGTTCCAACAATTTTGTAGAAGCATGTTTTAGTAACTATAGATAAATTTCTATGTATCGGTGTACTCAGCTAGTACATAGGAGAATGTTCCTGCGTACTTAGCATGTTCACCAGTTGGTCCTACGAACTTAACAAGTACGCATGGCTTTATGCGTTGCGTACTTAACAAGTACGCATGACCAATGGTCCTGCATACTTAGACAAGTACGCAGTATAGTTCCCTATATATATGAGGTGCTTGCCTCAATTGTAGGGGTGATCAGAATGTGAGAAATGAGAGAGGTCAGACCGGGATGAGCTTTCTCGGCCCCTGGACTGTGAGCGTAAATGAGAGATGTATAATCCTTCGATATGTAATTTGTAATGACAACGTTGTTATGGAGTGTGTTTCGTATATGTTGCATCTTTGTTTATCTATGTCGTTTCTTCCTCTGTTCCCCACAAATCACGAATAGGTCCGCACTATAAATCTCAGTCTTCCGATGTGCCCGACCGAGGCCCCCGGGACCTACAGCTGGTATCAGAGCCTCGGTTTTCGTTGATTTGTGTTCCAGCTTCGAATTTTAGCTGTTTGAAGTTTCTGCGTACTTATGAAAGAAACTACTTGTTCAGAACAAAATCCTAAAATTTGTCTTCAGTATCGCTTCATTTGATGTTTGGAAGGCTAAGGGTTTGTTAAAATATGATTTCTAAGCCTTTGGAAACACCAATTTCAGAAATCCAACAGTGTCTGAAAATTTTCCTCAAGATCAAATAAGTGCGTTGGTGTACTGCTGGATAAATACGCAGGAGTAAACAACCATGCGTACTTACAAGTTCGCATGAAGACAAGTACGCATAACTCACTGATATGCGAACTTATCCATCTGCGTACTTACTAAATTCGCAAGAAATATCAAACATGCGTATTTGCTCGTCAATTTTCATCTGGGATTAAAAAAATAAAAAATAAATAAAAAAAGGTAGCATTTATATACTTTTCTAGTAACCAAGTGCGCGTACTTAACAAGTACGCATGGCTTTATGCCTTGCGTACTTAACAAGTGCGCAAGGCTTTTTGCCTTGCGTACTTAACAAGTACGCATGACCAACGGTCATGCTTACTTAGACAAGTAAGGTGCTTGCCTCAGTTGTAGTGAGAAATGAGAGAGTTCAGGCCGGGACGAGCTCTCCGGTCCCTGGACTGTGAGCGTAAATGAGAGATGTATAATCCTTCGGTATGTAATCTGTAATGACAACGTTGTTATGGATTATGTTTCGTTTCTGTTTCATCTATGTTTATCTATGTTGATTCTTCCTCTGTTCCCCCACAAATCACGAACAAGTCTACACTATCAATCTGAGTCTTCCGATGTGCCCGACCGAGGCCCCCGGGACCTACAAATTTCCCCCGAAACTGCTGCATTCCTGGTTCTTTAATGTTCATTGGGCCTCTCCTCAGAAATCCGTAGACTCGCTCTCTTCCTCGGAGTCATTGTCATTCTCAACACTAGCAACCTCAAATATGTCATAAAATGTCAAAGGCTTTTTCTTGCTTCCTCTCAGAATGTTCAGCTCCTTCAGAATGTTCTCAGCCCCCTTTCTAACCACAGCCAGCGCCTTGGCCACTCCAATCATATTCTTTATGTGAACTTTATTCAGTCTGTTTTGTTCATTCCATCTTCGTTTCAAACCTAGAATATCTTTCTTTTGTTTCTCATGAGATTTTCTCAGAAATTTGATTTCTGACCTAAGACTTTCTAGATTCGAAGGCTTCTTTTCGGGATGACGAGGAGGAGCATCATTTCTTGGTATCACCACACCGTTCTTGACATTAGGGAGTGATTGTTTTGATTTTTCAGTAGGAGGAATAGTTTAACTTTTGGTAGGAGAGTGGGATGTTCTAGAAGTTCCTTCTAACTGCACGGTCGGAGGATGCCTTAGTGCAGTTTGAGTCAAACTAGCTAAAAGATCAGCGTCAATGACTTAATCGGTAAGCAGATGAGTGATAGAATCGTCTTGTCGAGTCCTTTCTTGTTCCCTTTGATAGGCCAGTCTTGCTGACCTCATCAGACCCTCTCCTTGACTTAGGACTTCAGTTCTCATTTTCTCCTTCCCATCAGAGACCTCAATGGCTTTACCTTTTGCTTTTCTTTTGGCAGCTTCCTTTTCGGATTCCCTTTTTGATTTCTTCCTTTTACTTGGTTCACCAATGCTCTCAATTCTCCTTTTCATAGTGTTGTAACTTTCTTCAGATGAGCTTTGAATTACAAGAATGATTTCCTTTTCAACCATTTTCTTGAATAATGGAGTCTCCTTCCCAGAGAAGCTCTCGTGATTTCTTAGGAGATCAGTGAAGAAACGAGAGTCAAGTTTTGAAAACGTCATTGGAATTCCTCTTGGGGAGTTTTCTTGAGAATGAGATTCAGAATCATTTGAACGAAGCGATGGTATAGCAACCACTTGCTCTTGGTAACATTATTATACATGTAGTCGAATACAAGACCAGAGATATTGCGGGTTTCCCTGTTGCAGAGTTTCATCATGACTCTTCCCCATTTCATTCCAAGGGCATCATATCCTCCCCTTTTATGTGAAATTGAGTGAATGTAGATGTACATAATAGCTTTCCATTTCTTAGACAGTCCTCTCTTTAAAATCTCACCCTTTCTAAAATGCTCCTCATAACCAAGTTCCTCAATAAAACGTCTTTCAACCTCTTTCTTATCCATGATGGGGATCCATAGAGCTATCTTGAAGCTTTAATGCCTCCCGAACAATTCTTTCATAGACACCAATTTTCTGACCTGCAACAGTGGATTTGATTAGACGATCACTAGTAATTGAATGTACAGAAGCTTCAACATTTTCCCATAATTCTGTTATAAGATCTTTGTAGACTGGTTTATTCCAAGTGATAGCATAGGAGATCCGGCTTTGTAATACTCATTTAGTGACCTTTGTTAATTCCTTGGGAATTGGTTTGAGAAAAATTATTGCAATATTGTGACGATGGTCACTTGCTAGTTCTTCTGCAACCATTATTTGTGCACGTAATGAAAGTGAATTAATAAGAATTTTAGTTAAGTTTGATTAATATTTGAGAATAGAAATTCAAAGAAAATTGATCGTCGATAGTCGGCCAGAGGAGACAGTCGGCTCATGTTTAATGATCTGTTTGGCAAGGTGATCCCAATGTCCGAGCCTTTGTTGTTCAAAAAAAAATGTAAACTTATAAAAATTAAGTGAAAAACCATATTGTTTTTCTTCGTACACACTTCCGAAATACTGAACAATGTTTTCAAAGCGACTACATTTTGTGCATAAAATTATCAAACTATCTATCCTCATCATCTTTCACCTACAATTTGATTCTTGAACTTTTATTTTTTATTTTTCAAAAATAATAAGTATCTATCCTCCTAGAATAGAACAAAATATCAACAAAACTCAAGGAGTTATCAAACAAACATCAAGTATCATCAAATCAAGAAATTACAAATCTGGGGTGACGACTAAAAGCTATCATTCTTCACTGTTTCAAATCATGTAATTTCTTTGTGCTATACACATTACAGGCAGGATGTTAGAACTTACAACAAGGTTTCGGTTCTATGTTAATAATTACGTGTCAAACCCAAATCCGTTGTTTGGCCTAGCCATAGCTCAACCGGGGCTCCAAATATCTCATTGAGGTTTGGTGTCTAGGAATGCTGATCTCACATGCATTCACTCTTGCAGCAAACCGAAGAGAACAAAGTGACTCATTGACCGAAGATGGTGAAGGAGAAACATTGACCACCATTAATGTCTTTGAATCGCCACCTAAGCAAGGCTGGTTTGACCATGGAAGATGATCAGTTACTTGTATTAAAAAAAAATGGTTTTATGAGATATACCTGAAGAAGATATGTGAGCTTTGAGTTTCTAAAAGGCACATGCTCTTCCTTCTTTGCTAGAGCAAATATAACATCACTTAATGATGATAAACTCTTGTTGATGGCCTGCCATGTTGATCATATTAAGAGTTAATAAATTCAACCACCAACCTGAACTAATTCTGGTTGGGTCCCAAGACTAGTCCCGGGGTCGAATCCCGGGCAACCCATTGTTATAGTTTAATTCTATTATATGTATAGTGTATAGAAATTTTGGCAAAACCTTTTTTTTATTTACAAAAAATTGAAATATATCCAGATAGGTGTTGGTTGACACACGTATATAAGTCATGTTATACTGTTGAAATGTGGAATTTGTTGTAGCATACCTGAGTTTCTTTAAGACGATCCCCCGTGGACCCACTTTTGGAAAGACGTTCACTACCAGCAAGATCTATAAGGTTGAGAACGCCATGTACGTGTTGCTCCATGGTCTAAAAAGTCAAACCAAAAGGTCAACATCAGGAACTGCATTTTATTCCATACATACAAAGCACCAGAAATGCCAAAATTAATGGTGGTAAAATACAAAAATAGGTGGGTTAGCTAAATAATATGTAATTTTGGTATGGGTCGGGCCGGGTTGGTGTGAGCCAAAATGCTAACTAGTTTATCAATTACAAAAACTATATTAATTCATTAATAATCTAATTTTTGAATAAAATGATTTAGAAGGTTTTATGTATAAAATAATAAAGTTTGGGTGACTTTTGACTTGTTTGACACATTCCCTTACCAACTAACCTTTATTTATTTACCTCATTAACCCCTGATATCCGCAAAGTGAAGACAAAGTGACTTCTTGAAGACTGCTCATTCATTTGAGTCTTACCCACAGACCTAAATTCAAAGAAATAAAAACCATTTTAACATCTATATTTTTTAACAAAATTTACCATTTTTTTCTAAAGATCTGAATGGTCAAACCTGCTTTGTGCAGCACGGTTTAACAAAAACACAACTTCTTTACTACTACGAACATCTACAATGGTCAAATCTGAAACATGGGTGTTGCCACTTGGATCATGTTTGATTGCATATTGTTGTCTATTGCCACTATCTGCAGAACAAGATTTGTTTGATGATAACAAATCGCGTATCATTTCATTGTATATTTCCAACATAGAAACCTACAAAGTAAAATATAGAATAATAGTTCAAAAAACTATGCTGTGATCTGAAAAAATAACAGATGGTGACATGAAATTCAATTGCAAACCTGCATTTCATACTTCCACCCTTGCTCTTTAAGCTTTTGTCGAGCCTCAAATATTTGTTCTAACGAACGCGGTATAAGTCCTTTATCATCATAGCTTCCTGGTGTACCCATCATTGTATGTGTTTTACCAGATCCTGTTTGACCATATGCAAAGATGCAAACCTACACAAGTAATTAAGTCTAATTAATAAACCAGTATGCTTTGACATTTGAGGTCACATATGCTACTTTTCAACTCTAGAATAAAATATGGTGGAGCTGGCAATTTAATCCGTTTATAATTATATATGAATCAAGTCAGTTCGGGTTGTGTTTGTTTGATAGTGGGTAAAATATTAAAAAAGTAGTTAAAAGTGAAACAAGCCAAACAGGTCAAAATTCTTCTAGGGTGTACGTAAATGCTTACAATGTCCTAAATCTTTTCTATTTGAAAGTATATTTATGTTTTCAAATCATAGTCAGTACACTAATTATTTACAAATTTAAGAAATGAACAATGAGTGTTACGGGTCGGGCCGACCTGACCTGTACTGCCAAAATCATGATGCTCTTTTTCTGACCCGTTACCCAACACGCACAACCACCTGTTTTGTCACCAATCATTGAGGTTTGGAGAGCGAAGTTCCTTTTATGTTTTTTCATGACCAACTAAATAAAGTTTGAAGTCATTTATCAAGAAAAATCAAGTGTGATGATGGTGTGTCTTATCATACCCCTAAAATCTTATCAAAATTTTAATTATTAACAAAACCCAAAATTTAAACTTTATAGGATTCTTAATAACCAAAACTTTGGAATGCAATCATGAAGTGGAAAAACGTTTAAATACAAGGGGGAAAATATTAATATCACCTTATAACCATCGAGGGCACTCTGCACAAGCTGTGATATCTCAACAAACACCTCTTCTTGTGATGATTGAGGAGTAAACACCTTGTCAAACATAAAAGGATGGCTCTGCCCTGTTCAACAAATGTAAAACAGTAGTGATAATGAGAGTCAAACAACACGGAGAAAAAATCAAATCCATCGTTTTAACCAAGAGAAAAGATACCATGCTGTATCACTTCAATGCCTCGACCCACAGCTTCAATTGTTGTGGGAAAAGAAATGGTCTTTGTTTCATTTTCCACACCATCATCCAACAAAAGAGGTCGGACCCTACAAAATACTCGAATGTTTCCTTTTAATTCCTGTCACAAAATTATTTCATTTGTATGAGTTGCATGGTAATCATCATATCATATGTTAATAAAGCAGAACTAGAGGTGCCAATTTCGACCAACTTAATTATGAATGGGTAGAGTTGGGTTATGTTTTGTGGGTGGGTCAAACAAAAGACATTAGCTTAAAAGGAAACATGTCAAACAGGTTAAAGCCAGCCAAGCGCATCATTAATGCATGTATACCGATTATACAAAGATGTGTTTTGACCCAAGCCCGCTCGATTGGCCCATTGCGCTACCTCTACAGAAAACTAATGAAATTGATACCAATATTGTATTATGCATCTTTTTCCTCAAGGCTTCTCCTTCAACAACTTTTGATTCTGCCTCTGCCAAACTAATTTGTAACTCAGAATTAACTTTTTTCTGTTCTTCATATCCTACTTTTGTATCAACTGATGATAAATCAGATATCTACAACAGCAAAATCAAATATTAATCTAAAATCAGATCAACAAATATATGAAGCAAAAGAATTCACAAAATCCAATGATAGTATGATACCTCTAATTGCTTCTCTGCAATAGCAAGTTGCTCCTGTAGTCTTTTTATCGTGTCGGTTTGTAAAGCACATGTTGCCTAAGAAGAACATACGTTAAGTGTAGCATGAGTTATCATATACATATAAACCTGGCCATTCTGATTAAAGTATTTGTAAATGGAACAATTTTTTGGGTTATTTTTATCTCTAACGGGTCAAGTGGGTCAAATTAAAATTTAAAAAATAAAAAAATCAAGGAAACAGGCCAGTGTATAAAATGGGTAAGTCAAGTATATATTTCAAATTACTAGTGAAACAATACAAATGTTTATAAACATAATTAACATGTTTCGGGGCAAAAAAAGGGTATCAGTGACAATTAAGTCCAACCCGTTTCGATTTATACAAAAAAAAACTAGCCCATTTTCACTGGGACCCATTTTGACTTTACCCAACTCATCCAACCAGTCAGTTTTGCAACCTTCATATACATAAAAGAAATAAATGTGTGTCTACTAACCTCAAGCTCAATGGATCTTGATGTTAGGTTACTCAACTCAGCTGCTGATTTTCCTGTACATTCTTTATATTCCACCACTTCAGCTGTAAAATCTTGAACCAGTGACAACTGTCGATCACGATCTTCTCTCACTTGATGCAAATCTCCTCTCAAACATCCAACTTCACTAGCTAAAGCATCTTTTAGCTTTAATGACTCTTCTAAACTCGCCTAAAATAACTCAAATGTTCAGTATATAATCAAGAAAATAAGAAAAAGTTTACAACTTTGAAAAACTAACTTTGGTAGAAACCAATTGATCCTGCTGAGACTCATGGTAGCCTCGTAAGTTGCTTAAATTCTCCATTAAGGAGGCTTTTTCGCGTTCGACTTTATTAAGGGTCTCACTGGTTTGATTAAGCTCTATTTGGAGCTTACTGTTGTATTGTTGTAAGCTCGTGTTGTACTCCTGTAATCTCTTGTACATATCATTGAGTGATAATATCTGAAACGCGAATAACAAGTTAGATTTTATCAAAATGATGGATTTGATTAGAGTCTAAAGATGTAGATCCAATTTTGATAACCTTCTGATTTGAGCTAGAACTTTCTCTCTGAGCTTTTTCGAGATCTTCAGTGAGGGAAGCTTGTGATCTTTCCGCTGTCATTCTATCATTCTTCTCAGTAATTAATGATTCAACTGCAGCCTGAAATCAAGATCAACTATCACCAACTGAATCAATAAGTGAAACAACCGGCCGCTTGATTCGAATCATACCAATTTTTCAGTTTCTTCTTTAGTAAATTTCTCTTGTAAAACAGAATAATTTGCTCGCAATTCATCGATTATCGAGTTCAGTTCTTCTTCCTTTGCATTCATTAGCCTTTCTAAAAACCAAATAAATAAATTAATTCATGAATCAAATTGGGGAAATTAAATTAAATAGTTAAATCTATACCCATTTCATTGGATTTCTTTTCTGCTGATTCAAACAGCTTTTTAAGCTTCTCATGTTCTAAAGAAAGCTCCCCTTCAAAATCTTGAAACCATCTTACACACATTCTAAGCCTTTTTATATAATCCATCATTATCTCACTTTTTTCCTAAAAACCCACAAAAAATATCATCACATATGCTGCAAAAACTAAGTATTTAATCCATTAATAAAAAATAAAATTAAAAATTAAAAAACCTTGAGATTGAATTTATCTTTGGTTCTGATCTTGGTATTCAAGAGTGCATCAACTTCTTCTCTTGTAAACTCCATCCCTCCACAATCCGACCCAGCAATGCTACCGGGTCCGGACCGCAGACCTGGATCTTGACCGCCATTAACAACCGAAAAGGCTTGCCGTGGTGTGACTGGTGTTCTGCTACCGTTAGCCGTTCCCACCATTGTTTTCAGATCTTTAACACAGTTTCATCAAAACCCCCAAAGTTGATCTAGAAATTATTTTTCAAAAACCCAGAAAAAAAAAAAGAAAAAGAAATTGGGCAGACTAAGAAAAGGGTTTTGCAAGTCAGAAAGAAATGTGAGGAGCTTGTATTCTTGTTGAGGTGGGTCCGTGAATTGGAATCAAAGCTATCTATTAATCAGTTTGCAATCACAGCCGTTGCTTTATTTGCAGGGAAGGGTGAACAAATATATCATGATGATAAATTGTTTTGTGTATTTCTTTATTACCAAATTTAGGTTTAAAAACATTTATAGAAACCCAAAAAATATATAAGTTTATCGAAAGGGAAAATTTTAAAATTGAATTTTAAACTTTTTTTGCTGTCTTGGGTTGGTGGTAGGGCTGTAAACAAACTGAATGTTCAGTGAACAGTTCATGAACCGTTCGGTGGGAAGTTCGTTTACGTTCATTCGTTCGTTCGTTTAATAAATGAACGAACATGAACAAGAAATTTCGTTCGATTAACTAAATGAACGAACATGAACAGCGGTCTCGTTTGTTCAATTGTGTTCGTGAACGTTCGGTAATCTGTTCGTGAACGTTCGGTAAGCTGTTCGTGAACGTTCGTTCCTTTATGTTTGTTCATTTTCGTTTATTTAAGATGATCATTAAGATTTTTGTATATTTCTGTTTTATTTTATCTAAACATTTTATATTCTTTAATTTTTAAAAAAATTTATTACCTAACAATTAACTAAGTAAAGTAGGAAATCATATTCTCATTTATGCATCATTTCTCTATCCATTATTACTCGATTAGGGCTTCTAAGTTCTCAATTCTAAATAATGTACACTACCCTTAATCCTAAATCATGTAAGCATTAGGGTTGACATCAAAAGTCCTAAACAGCTAGCACTTCGTTCGGTAACGTTCGTGAACAAACTCATTTCCTTAATGAACGAACACGAACATGAAATTTCGTTCGGTTAGTGTTCGTGAACCGTTTGTGAACAAGTTCAATGCTTAAAGAATGAACACAAACAAGGCTTCGTTCGGTTCGGTTCGGTTCGTTTACAACCCTAGTTGGTGGTATTGACTGCCTCCTACTTTGAAATTCGAGGAAGTGTGCAAAGCCAATGAGGGTGGCGTTGAGAGCATTGAATCATTATTGGTTCTTTAACCTCTCTTTTCACTCACTTAACAATTAAATATAAAGGAGTAAATTATAACTTCATCTCTGAGTTTTGCTAGTCTTAACTGAAACACCCTTAATACTTTGGGTCTCTGACGTTTAAATTCTTAACATTTACCATCCCTTCTCCTAACGTCCGTCCAAAGTCCCGTTAGTTCTCCCCCCACGTGCCCCTCACGTGAGGGGTATTTTCGTCTTTTCTCCTCTTTTTTTATTGAGCAAACTGCTGTTTTCGTCCATGTGGGTTGCTATTGTGAACATTTCCGTCCCTACAATTTAAATTGTTTCTCAATTTCAAACCAACATACGCGAACCCACAATCCCTAAATTGATTCTCAATTTCAAAAGAACGGAAGAAAGTGTGATGATCAGAGGAGGGTATTACCTAGAGTTTTCACTTTGAAGGAAAGATCTAAAAATTCTAAATCGTTGTCGGTGAGGGTGAGACCCGACGACACTTCTAGGTACGATGGCAAAGGGAAAAGCTTGGAAACGCGTTTACAGCTATTAAAGAACGGAAATCGTGGGATTAACGCTTAAATTACGAGATTGAAACCGAAGTCATGGTTTTCCAAATCGGGTTTCAAATGGTCCGAAATAGTTAATGATTTACAAATCAAACAACGGATTTATTATCCCCGTGTAATCGTGAATGATTTGGAACAAAACTGTAACAATTTTGATTGCGGATTTAGGGGGATTGGAAAAGAGTTACGAGACTTTGACTTTGGGAAGAAACAAAAGAGTGGACTAGAACTGTTAACCCTAGCAAACCACAGGGACAAAAACTACAATTTACTCAATAAAAATGAGGATAAAAGACGAAAATACCGAGGGGGGGGGACTAACAGGACTTTGGACGAACGTCGGGAGTAGGGATGGTAAGTGTTATGAATTTAAACGTCATGGACCCAAAGTATTAAGGGTGCACTGAAACTGTTATGACTAGCAAACCTCAGTGACGAAAACTGCAGTTTACTCTAAATAAAGTTTACTTTTTAAATATTTTTTGTTAAAAAGAATATATTGGATTTTTTAAGTAGGCATTTTATACTCTCTTACATCTCTCAAAACATTTTTCCGTCTGCATTATAAATTATGGCATGCGAAACAGAGTCACATATCTCGTTTTTATACTCGTCTGTCACGAAAAAATGTCTATTCTCATGTACGTTAACCAGACTGGGGAATCTAATTTTTATACGCGGGTATGAGGTATCTTTGAAAAAAATATTCAATTACCCAATAAACCATGATTAGAGGTGGCAATGGCACAGCACGAGACATGCATTAGTAACTTCAATCCTGAAACCGAATATAAAAAAAAGGTCTCACACCATCTAATACATACTTTATTTAAATTTACTATAAAATCAAGTCTTTCAATGGATGTCTTTGAATTTCAATATTCTAGTTCATCAAACTCATACGATTCAATGACGCAAATGTTCGTCATATTTCGGTTTCTCACTACAACTATTCAAACAATATTAAACCAATGAGTTCCAGTGATGCCCTTCGATTGGATCTCATTGCGAACACTCACATTCTAGCTATACACGATCAATAGTATTTTGTTTGAATCATTAATTTATGTAATTGATTTTTATTTATGAAATGTTTGTGGACTTTTGAATAATCTATATCTATACTATATAAAAAATATTGATTTTTCATGCACGTGTCGCCTCCATAATCATTCTTATCATTTTTTCCGTCTCTCTATCTTATTAAATGCACCTCCATCTTTTAATAATAATATATTTTTAAATAAAATATTAATTAATACTATATAATAAATAAAGTTTTTTCATGCCACTTGTCGTCTCCATATTCATTCTCATAATTTTTTTCCGCCTCTCTCTTTTATTAATACACCTCTATATTTTAATAGTTTTATATTGTTAACGAAAAAAAATATTAATCTTTATATTAATAAATCTCCTGACATGTTTTGACGAGGGTATGTATTAACATATTATATTGTATTTCACGGGTTTATTCAACCCGTGTAAAACACGAGTTTTTTTTTAAATAATCTTTTTATTATTTAATATATAATTTTTATATTTATTCAACCCGTGTAATTCATGAGATTTTAAGCTAGTTTAATTATTAAAAGAAATATAATATTATTTTTTATTAGTTTAATTAGTTGATTTAGTTTTAATATATTTTCTTACTCGTTTTAATTAGTTAATTAAAATATAATTTAAATTTAATTTTGTATTTTATTTTATTGTTTGTAGATTATATATTTAATTAATTGGAAAATAACTTAGGGACACAACAATGCCGTATAGGGGCTGATGTGGAGGGAGGGGCCGCCGGGGAACACAACCCCCCTCCCTCTCCCAACTTTCTCCTTTGCCGCTAGAGTGGAGTATCGTGTGGAGAAACCCATGCTCAAACCCTCATGGGTCTTGTTGATTTTTGAGAAGGTTTATTTGATTTTTTTTTTTAGGAAAGCATGTAATGGAGTATTTTCTTGGTGGAGTGGAATGGAATAGAGTGTGATGTGGCACAAAGTGGTGGGAAGTAAGGAGAGAAGTACACCCTTAGCATTAAGGAAGAATTGGGGTGGAAGGGGGAAGGGATGAAAAATCTGGTGTGTCACTGACGTGGGAGGGATGGGAGAGATGGATACCCTCACCCTTAATATATTTAATTTTAACGTGGGTAAACGGATACAAATAATCAGACGAGTATCACCTAATCTCATACTCATCCCAAACTAGTGAAACTTTTTAAAACTAATCTTATACCCGATATCATAACCCAAATACCGGTCTTGAATGTTTCGGCTTTCGGTTCCCATGAGATTTGAGTTATTTTGCCATCCTTAATCATGATATGTAAATTTACATTTGAATATCAACTTTTTATACTCTTGTGTTACCTAATATACATTTTCATCTAAGCACATTAATTAAATTTGAGTGTCTACTTTTTATACATATGTAAGTCGGATTTATGTAATTTTACCTTTTTAAACAGTTTTTATTTCAAAATAAAACAATAAATATAATGAAAGTAAAATATTAAAAATGTCTAGTTAATAACTACCAGATAAAACGAAGAATAAAAGATACAAAAAGGGTGTGTATATAATTTAATGATTTTTACTCTTAGTAGTATCATCTAACTTGTAATTATAGGATTTGAACTTTGGTTTTAGTTTTTAAAGACAATCATTTTTTTTAAAGGCGACTTTCTTAAACCTCTACTTCTTTCGGGAGCAGCCCGGGTGTTCCTGTGAGTCATGCATGTCTTTCTCAATGAGTTGTAACCGCAGCGGACTCGAACCGGGCCCACCTAGGAGGAAACCCACAACTGGGAAAACACCCTGGCTCAACCTAAAATAATTTGTCCCAATCGAGACTCGAACCCATCACCTTCCATTTAAAAAGTCATGGCGCTAGCAGTCCACCAGAAAACTTATGATTTTAAAGACAATCATAATATCACTAATCTACAACACAATAGGAATATAATTTAATTGATAACCAACTAATTCAAGATAAACCCTAAAGATATATCTAGATCTTCCTTTTTACCAATTAACACACGAATTGATAGCGCTTACTTTAATACCATAATACATTGATCGTCATTCGGATGACTATTAGTCAAAGTTTGCATTAATTAAATATATTTTTAAAATTGGGAGGTCTTGGTTCAAGTCACATCTATAATAAAAAAAAGGTTTCAGGTTAGGCTAGGGTGTTATCTCACCTAAGGTGGGCTTCCTCTTGAGAATGGTTTCAGGTTCAGGACTGATGGGTCGGACTGATGTACGAGCTTCCCTTCGAAGACGTGCTAACCTAGAGCCCTAAGGTTCCGTACTTGAGTAATGCAGATGGTCGGGTGAGCCAGTGGCCCGTCAATGATCAGAAAGCTGTTAAAAAATTAAACATATTTTTTTCTCTTTAAGGGTGCTTAAGAGCGATGTTTTAAAAACTGGTAACACCAGTTGAACCGGATCTCGGTCACTAGCCTGGTAAGTTTGAGTCCGGTAAATTAGAAGAACGGTTTGTAACTTAAACCGCCGGTATTATCTTAATATTGGGTCAGACCGTTGTACCAATTTTACGCCAACGTAAAATTTTAGGTTTAAACCAAAAAAATTAAGTTTTAGCGGCCTAGTTAAAAGCTTTTGTTCATTACGAAAAAAGAAATAGGTTGGAACATGAAATACTAAATGAACTTGTGTTTGTTTTTTACAACCTGCGTTTACAAAATAGGTACGATATCTTGAATTTTTTTTTAAATTTATTACATCGTAATTTACCTTTCAAGTGTTAACATCTGGGTAAATGTTTTTCTAGACTCAAATACGATAAGAGATCCTATGATCCGGCTGATTATAAAAGTAGTAATCATACCGAATTTTGGGTTGTTGAAGAAGAGCCGGAAGGAGATCTGAATAATGATGACATAGATAGCATGTTTGGTGAGGAAGAGAATGAAATTCTCAAACACAAGATTACTTGTTATATATGTTACTTATTTACGTAACTTTAGTATATTATGATTATTGGTAACTAAAAATTATTATTTAATATTATAGAAAACGAAAATAGTTATGTTCTTATTGATGAGGATGACGATGATGGTGAATTTCATTTTTTAAGTGATTGTAAACTTGATGTATTTAACATTCCAATGACATAAAACAATTATACACTTTTATTTAAAAAAAACTTTGTTGGAAAATTGAGTGATTTTGGATTATTTTTTTATTACGGA
Organism: Smallanthus sonchifolius; assembly: GCA_023525975.1. Classification (NCBI taxonomy): domain Eukaryota; kingdom Viridiplantae; phylum Streptophyta; class Magnoliopsida; order Asterales; family Asteraceae; genus Smallanthus; species Smallanthus sonchifolius. Next base: position 30,026,035 of record CM042043.1, read on the forward strand.
TTATTTTTTATAATGAAATCATGTACTTTTTGATTATTTTTATTTGAAGTTGTATTTTTATGGAATTATAGGGTTAACTAGTCAACCCGGTCGAACCATTTCTGAGTCTAACCCGGTACGATTTAAAAATCAGTTTTTAAAACAGAGGGAGGATCCCCTAAGAAGGGGATTTTGCCTAAGTAGGTTAAGAAGTAATCTTAGCCACTAAATTTGATGATGAATGGTTGAAATTAAAGTGTATGAAGAAAGAGGGGTGGAAGGGTATTTAAGAATAGCCACTTTTGTTGACTTTTTTCAACTTCTCCCACTTTTTTTAAATGACCATAACTTTTTCATACGATATTATTTTTTTTTTAAATTACACCATAAAATCGAGTGTTTTTCCTCTTTAATTTGAGTATAATGTTGTTATATTAAAAAAAGATATTTATAAAAAAATTCAAAAGCTGTGCTGTATTTTTTTCTGGGTTGAATATGTGTGCTGGTTTTTTTTGCTGAATTTGTGTGCTGTATTTTTTAGTGCTGAATATGGTGCTGTATTTTTCTGTGCTATATTTACGTACTGTGTTAAATTTATGTATTGTATTTTTTGCACTGTTTGCTACAGTTGTATTCTCTATGCTGTATTTTTTTATTTTTGTATTTTATTGGTTGTATTTTTATTGCTGTAGTTTTGTGTGCTATATTCGTCAACCACCCATCTTCATACAATTGCACGTGTCGATAATAAAAAATGATTTTATCTATTTCAACAAAATTAGGAATACGTAAGAGGAAGCGGATCAAGAAACAAGAGGAGTCTGAAGTTGAGTGAATTAGATTTGTAGCAAAATAATGAAGTCAATCTGAGTGTTAGTAATTTTGTTGTTTCAAATCCCGACTTTTATATGCTTTTTTTAACTTCCCTCACTTTTTTTAACTTCCCCACTTTTTTCAACTCCCCCCACCTTTTTTAAATGGCCATAACTTTTTCATACGATATAATTTTTTTTTAAAATTACACAATAAAATTAAGCGTTTTTTCCTCTTTAATTTGAGTATAATGTTGTTATATTAAAAAAAGATAATTTATAAAAAAAATTCAAAAGTTGTGTTGTATTTTTTTGGGTTGAATATGTGTGCTGGTTTTTATTTTTGTTGAATTTGTATGCTGTATTTTTTAGTGTTGAATATGGTGCTGTATTTATGTATTGTATTTTCTGTGTTGAATTTATGTATTATATTTTCTGTACTGTTTGCTACAGTTGTATTCTCTATGCTGTATTTTTGGTTATTGTATTTTATTGGTTGTATTTTTAGTGCTGTATTTTTATTGTCGTATTTTTGTGTGCTATATTCGTCAACCACCCATCTTTATACAATTGCATGTATCGATAATAAAAAATGATTTTATCTATTTCAACAAAATTAGGAATACGTAAGAGGAAGCGAATCAAGAAACAAGAGGAGTCTGAAGTTGAGTGAATTAGATTTGAAACAAAATAAAGCTGCGAGGTTATATTAAGCCTACAAAATAATGAAGTCAACTTGTGTTGGAGCCTGTGAAAAGCCAGGAACGAACTCAAATTTTCTAATAAGCCTATAAAAGTCGAGAACAACATTAGTTATATTAAGCTGTGGGGTTCCTATGGTATTCTTGTAGGTCAAAACATAAAGATCTCTCTTGGGAGAACTGGTGTAAATTTGTAGATATGTAAGTGTTGTGGTGTGTTGTGTGTTTTGCTCTGCCTGTTTCGGGTAGGTACTTGTTTTTAATGAAGTTTACCGTTCAAAAAAAAAACCTGAGTGTTAGTATGCAAGTAAAAACAAAAAAAAAGAGCTCGAATAAGCTTTGTTGTTAAATATTAACAACCAGATTACAAATTAGTGTTAGTATGCAGATATAAACATCAATGTATTCATCTACAAATGAATTAATAATAAAGAATTTATCCAATTATGGAAATAATGTTCACCAAAGGGAAACAATTTTCTAGCTGCTCTTATACCATTGATCTTGAAACATCACTGTATATACAATCGCCCAGTAACCAAACATTCAGGAGTCATTTGATATGCTAAATTGAGCCATATTTCACCACTACAATACAATCTAGCTAACTAACCCTAACCATGGTGAATATTTACTTCACTCCTATCTACAACCACCTAATTACCCACCATCATGAGCACTCCAAGAGATAAAGCTTCAATCTTTAAGGTTTTAAGACCCCCGACCCACTTGCGGAAAGGATCGGCTCCATTTGACCCAAACTCCACCTTTTTTTATTGCAGTGCTCGAATCTCCTCTTTGTAGACCCTCGTTGTTTCCTCCGTAGTGTCAAAGGTGCCCAACCAGGGTCTTTTTTTGATAAGCTGATTTCAGTTTGCCCCATCTCCGCATCCGTACCCCATGATACTTCTTATTTACAGCCGCATCCTAACCAGAGTCGTTATATTCCTTCTTAGGGAAAATCCCCTTCTTATTTGATCATCCCTCTTTTAAAACATTACTTAAGAGACGATACAATAATTCATGGGTGTTTGGCATGATTTTTTAATTACTATTACTATTACTGATAATTATCTATGTCTGAGGAGACTAATTCTCTTTATTTTTTACTTTCTCTCGTGTTTAATAAAAAAAATATTTAAATAAATTAAAAGACCAGTTAATATCAAGTGACTTCACAATTGTTATTAAAATAAGAGTAAATTACACAGATGTCCTTTATTTATACTATAAATTACATTCTATGTTCTTTGAATTCAATAAGTACACCACATGTCCTTTTATTACATATTTGTATACACCCTATGTCCTTTACACTAACCTCCATCCAATTTCCTAGTTAAGTCACCCCGTGTGCCCCTAATGTGAGGGGCAAAAAAGTCATTTCACTTGGCTTGTTTATATATCCTTTTATCATCGGACACCATCACCATGTCATCCCTCCCCCTACACCACAAACTCTTAACCCCTAATTCCACTACCACCAAACACTCTATTCTCTCCGGCGATCCCTGCAGAGACGCCATCCAAAACCGATCCCCATCATAGATAACTCTCTCACTAAACACTCCCAATTCCCAAATGTTTTCAACTGCAAAACCTCAACAAGCCATCAATTTTTACCTAGAACAACCATTAATGATGATGGAATCCACCTCCACCCCTCACCAAATGCTCGTTGTTGCACTGGGCGGCGGCGACGACACCACCAGCAGCGAAGAAAACACCAACAAGTCCTCTGCTCCTACCGCTACAGCACCGGTCAAGAAACGCGTCGAGACTTGGGCCAAAGAAGAAACCCGAACCCTAATCATCCTCCGTCACAAGATTGACTCACTTTTCAACACTTCGAAGTTAAACAAGCACTTGTGGGAACGGATTTCGTTGAATATGAGAGCAAAGGGGTTTGATCGATAGCCCACCATGTGTACGGACAAGTGGAGGAACTTGTTAAAGGAGTTTAAGAAAGCCAAGGAGAACAATAATGGGGTTAATCATAATGGCTATACGTCTAATAATAAGATGCAATTTTACAAAGAAGTTGAGGAGATTATTAGGGATAGGAACAAAATTTGAAAGGTTGTTTCGTTTATGCAATTCTTCGATAAAGGTATAGCATTTAATTGGGTTAAAGATTGTAATTTTTGTCATCTGTTTTCATGTTTAAAAGTTTTGAAATAGATTTAGGGTTTATCGTTGACCATCTTTCGGGAACGTAATGGAGGCTCACCGTTATTGCAAAAGGTTCCAAAGAAACAAAACGGTAATGGAATGATTGATTATGTGAGGAAGATGAAGAAGAAGCTGTTAGGTATCGGTGCAAGAGAAGAAGGGGATGGGGGAAGGTTTGGGGAAGAAGAAGGGGATGGGGGGAATGTTTTTAAAAATTACATAAATTGTCTTTTAATAGGTAAAAAGACTATTATACCCTCATGTGCAAGACACACGTCAAAACTTAACACCAGGTAGTGTAAAGGACATAGGGTGTGCAAAAGTATATAAAAAAAAGACTTGTAGTGTACTTATTGAAATCAAAGTACAGAGAGTGTAATTTCTATTATAATTAATGGACAATCTATGTAATTTACTCTTAAAATAATTTAACTTAATATCTTTTTCTTTTTTTATTTTAAAGATGGACGTAATAATTATTCTAGATCCGCTTATCAGAATTTTTTAATATACATCCACTCTAAGGGTCTTTTATATACCCACTATCAAATATATTATAGTATTGTACAAAACCTGTAACTCTTAAATCTGAGGACCCAATCTATAATATGGACATCTCACAGGGACGTTTCGAGTACGGGTGTTCATCGGGTCGGGTTGCGAGTTTTTCGTGTTATTCGGTTCAGGGTTTCGGGTTGGAAATTTTTTTGGTTGAAACCACAACCCGAACTGAACCATATTCGAGGAAACCTAATCCGAACCTAAAACCACATTGTAATTCGGTTTGGTTTTCGGTTTGAACCTAACAAACTGAATTAGCCAATTTTTTTTCTTTTGGGTAGCCATAACTTATTCGGTTTAAATAACACAACATTTTAGAAAAATCTAAACAAAAACATACCTTAATCAAATAATGTTTTATAACTCATATATGGGTATTGGTTATTGATATAAATGAATTGGGTTAACTATAAAATATTGATTAAAATAGTGGTATAACCCTATTTGGGTTTTTCGGTTCAAACCGAATTCAAAATCTTGAAACCTAAACCAAACCAAAAACCAAATTACATATTCGATTTTTGGTTTGAACAAAACCGAAAACCAAATATGTAATTCGGTTTGGTTTTAAACGGTTTCGGTTTTGATTCGGTTATCGGTTTAATCGGGTTGAAACCAAATATTGAACACCCCTGGTTCAGAGTAATTTACTCTTAGATTTATTTTCTAACAGTTTTAAATATTAAAATATCAATTAAATTGTGAATAAATCAAATAAAAATCAAACGTTATTAGGGTGATTACGCCTTAAGGTAAGAAAATAAGGCAATTCCAGAACCTGATGACTTTGCTGTGGAAGACACACCATAATACATTGAAGGGTCTTGAATGTGAGGTCTTCCAGAGCTTTCTTTCTTTTTCAGGTTCATGTCGTGTGCTTGAACCTTTCCTATCGCTTCATCGATCGTCATCTCATAGAACTTGGGGTTCTCTCTTAGTAATGTGGTATACATGTCAAACTTGGGTGGCAATGAATCAAGAAACTTTTTCACCAATTCATCATCAGGATACTTGAGTTCATAAGACTTCAGCTCAGTCTGCAAGTGATAGAATCTAGAAATAAGCTCATCAATAGATTCATTCTCTAAGTATCTGAAACACTCATACTGTTTCCTCAGTAGCTCTCTCTTGCTCTTCTTGTTACCCTCGAACCTCTTCTGTAGGGCCTTCCAAAGATCCTTAGAAGTATCATAACCTCTTGTTTTGGGTAAAAATTAACAAGACTAATTTTGTAACCAAACTTAGTTGTGAGGTAGTGTGCTTGTAAAATCAATGTTTAACGATGCAAAAACGTAAAAAGTGACACAGTTGTTTACGAGGAAAGCCCTTGATCTTTAGGGATCGCCGGCATAAAACCTCGGGAGGTGACAGTCGTCCCCTGCCTCGTTTCTTCAATAAATGGTAAAAAGATTACAAGTGTTGAGCAGTAATGATCGAGCTATGTGTGTTACAGAAGTGAATACGAGTCTAGAAGCTAAATGTGTAGTGAATGTTGTGCCTATTCGATCAATACTTGCTGAATAAATACAGAAATAATGCTAACTAACTATCCGAGAATGATAGACTAATTCTTCAAATATATCCGTTGCAAGTCACTCCACGCGTCTTCAACACGTTCTTCTTGACTTCAAGAGCGATTCTTCAGGAATGACTTTGACTACACATGTTTTACATGCGTATTGGTCAAAATAAATGAATGATATAACGGTTAAATATCGAGGATACCGGAACCTGTCAGGATACCGAAGTATGTTGAAGATCCAGAATCCCTAGCTATAAAATGACCCCTAACAATTGTCCCCAAATTTTAACAGCTGTTAAACACTTACCGACATCTGTAAAAATTTCAAAATTCAAATAATAAATGATGATAGGGTAGCGATAAGACTTTCACGATAATCAATGCGATTTAACTGTTGCCCTAGTAGGATAAAATCATTATTACTCTCTTCTTCTTCATTCTCATCTTCTGAAGGTTTTAAGCAGGTAAAGATATTTTCCTCCTTTGATTTCTGATTTTTGATTTCTTTCTTCTGATCATGGGTAAGAAAATGACTAGGTCAGCCTCTTCCATCGTTGCCGAAACGATAGAGGATTTCAAGGATCAAGGAATCCTTGATCATTCTGATCTTGAACTCTATTCTTTTACCGATCTAGACATAAAACTTTTGAAGTCTAATAATGTTTTTCCTCAAAAAACTGTATTTAGGCCTTTTGACTCTAGAACAAAGGCCGATTTGATTTCTGAAACTTGGGTCTGCTTCCATAGCTATACTTTTACGTTAGGTCTGTCATATCCCTTTTCTCCATTCATCACCGACTTCTTCAAGATCACTGGTCTTAGCTACTCCCAAATCATGCCGATGGTTTGGAGGGTTTTAGCAACTCTGGAAAGACTAAATCGTTCACACTCTTTAACCATTGGCGTCCCTGAGCTAGTCGATACTTACAATCTAAGAACCCATGGCTCTTCTCAATTCGTCCTTCAGCTTAGGACCGGGCGAACTCATTTAATCCCAAAAGCCACTCAAAATGATCCTGACTGGAAGGGGAAGTTCTTCTTTGTTAGGAGAGACTCTATCCCCGATGGGAGACATTTGCCACTTGAATGGGTTAAGAAGGGTAGGAAATAGCTAGGATTCCTGCAAATTATATTACATTTTACCTGTTTGCTGATAATTCTTGTTTGATCCTTGTGTAGCTCCGAAATTCTGCGAGCTGGTACCTGCAAGAATTGATACAGACAAGAGGATTGAAGCGTTGTTAGAAATACCTGTAGGTGAAAGATCCTTCCGCTTCGAGTCTACTGTTAGTCAAGCCAACTTGGAAACTTAGTATTCTGAATCTGAGATGTCTTTAGGTAAGGAATGTTTAGTATTTCTGTCTTTATATACCATGATTCTGAACTACTTTATTTTTTTGTAGGAATCCCCAAGTCAAGCTCTGAATTTGCTTTGTCTGACCTTGACAGCCGTCTATCTAGGGCTGTTGTGGTTAAGAAGGAGGGTCTCACGCCTGCAACTGCCAAGCCTCATGTCCCCGTTTCCCTGTCCAAAGCTTCTGGAAGCAAAAAGAGAAAAACGACGGAGGTGCTGGATCTTGAGATCTTCGAGGGGATGGACTCTGCTGAGACCACCAAGAAGCTTCAGGGCTTGATGAATCTGGTAAGTATCCTCTTGGCATCCCAACATATTTTTTCAGGATTCCAATTTATTAATCTGTCTATATCTTGTAGGGTCTCGAGAAGCTTTACGCCAATTTGTCTGAAGCGGAGAAGAGTGCTGAGGAAGCTATAGAGAAGTTTGAGGACTAGAAGAAAATCCTGGTTGCCAAGAGTAAATACTTGGAGAATGAGATCCAGAACCTGAAGAACAAGTTGCAGGGGAGCATAACTCAGTACGAGCTTAGGCTTCTGCAGACTGTAGATGATGCTAAGAAATCCGGGGCCAAGTCTATTCTTCAATCAAGGATCCAGATGGCTGAGCAAGCTGCTGCTGAAGGCTTTGATCGTACAACTTGGGATCTTGAGGGATGGTGCTCTTCTCTGGCCAAGCTAGGAGGTGAAGCAGTGGAAACCAGCAAGGCCGCTGAGGATGCTGGAGCTGCTGATGGCGAGAAGCAGGTTGACCAGGGCGATGAAGGTAAAAATGCTGAGACCTGAGCCCTGGTATTTGATTATTTCCGTTGGATGACTTGTCTTGAAACAATTTCCTTTTTTTGTCGCTGGTTGTTGAACAATTTTAGTTTTTATGCTTTTGGGATCCCTGTCATGGGATAAATAATTTGACAATTCGTGATTTCGGGTGGATGGGTCCATGTTTTGGATGAAGCCCAGATCACTTTTCTTTCAGGCACTTTAAATATTAGTAGATGGCTGATGACTATTTGCTATGATTCTTACATGCTTGGTTTGTTTTGATATGTCTTAGGAAATTAGGATCCTTAGATAATCAAAAATTTAGAATACTTTAAAAAATGGGTTTGAACATATTTTCTGGATACTGGATCCTTAATAATAAACTCTTAAGTCTTCATCAAACTTATACTTAGGAAAATATAATTCGGTTTTAATAAATGTTAAACGTATCATGACTTAGTCATTCAGCTTTCAAATATGAAAAATAGGTATCACATACCTTAGTTGAGTATCAAGTGGGGCATATATACATACCGGATTATATCATAGAGTCCAAAGTGTAACAACTATTAGTTGTCCCAAGTGTTGAGTCACGTTGTAGTCTTAGTAGTTGAACTTCATGATGTTCATAAGTTGTAGGTTCCCGGGTGTCTCGGATCATTACGTGTGGGTGTGTGACTATTCAGACTGGGTGCGGAATACCCGTGACTAGATGGAGAAACAAGCAACACAAAGTAAACCGACAACGAAATCACTTTCAAACTCCGTCTATTATAAACTTGAAGGTTACAGAGAGAATACAACTGAGTGCATATGACTGCGTACATAAGTTCTGTTAACCTTGCCTATTTATACTAGACCTGAGCTCTGCGCACTTAGCAAGTGCGCAGGGCAAAATGCTCATGCGTACTTAGCAAGTACGCAAAGAGTTCTTGCGTACTTGCTAAGTACACAGGAGATAACTCCTACGCACATGCTAAGTTCATCAAAACACTTAGAGAATTTAGACAACGAGTACATACAATAGTAAATACAACTCGATAACTAATACATACAGACACTAAGATACAAAGACTAATACATACAAGACAAGTACAAAAGCTAAGACAATATCCAGAGTGTTTGTCACCCAAAAGTGCTTCAACAAACTCCCCCTTGACAATAACTCTAGTCTTCGGTCTTCACAGCTCCCTAGCTTTAGCTTCCATCTTATTCTTGTAGTCAAGGCAGAACTTGACCACCTTGTCGTATTTAGAAGCAAGGAACTTTGTCCACTCGTCCGTGTACATGCAGTAATTGTCAGCTAGTGCCTCCAGATCTTTCACAGAAAAGTTTATGAAGCAGACTTCATCAAAAACTCTGATCAGTTCCCTTGGCACTAAGCTTCTATTCTCGGACCACACCTTTCCAATCACCACAGCCTCGCCCGATTTAGGATCTACGTACCAGTACCATATGTTACCGAGGAAATCCTGAGGTAACTTGATAAGGGGAATCCTGGTTTCACACAGCACTGGCTTGTACACCAGTTTCTTTAAAATTTTATGAGTCATGGGATGTCTAACGTTCTTGTCCCTGACTCGCTTGGGCACTTGAGGCTTAAACACCTCAAACTTCCCTTATCTTCCCTCTCGCTGCAGAACCTGCCACAAACCCATCGCTACTGCATGATTTGAGTGACCCAACAACTCTCGGTTTGCTAGGTTCACGAGGTCGTATCTTGGCAAGGAGTTGAAAGCTTCGCTGGTTGGTTTCAAGTATTGAACCCCCCCAGCTCGCTTGATTGCAAACAACTTCTTATCCTCCTCGAACCTCATAGCTAAGATCATCCATGTCACTCCATGTTTGTCTATGATTGATGTCTTTTGCCAGACAGGAGCCGGATCCTTCGATGAACTTGCATGTATATGTTTTTCTTTCTGTGCCTCTGGATCCACATGTGTAGGTTCGGCAGGGGAGGCTTCAGTCGACGCCTCAAAAGTACTAGCAGGCTCAACTGAACCTGTGTCAAGATGAGTTTCAAAGGATGGAGTTTTGAAAATCTCTCTATCTTCAAACTCATACTCTCCTTCCCTGTCGCCCCTAGGAACTTCGATTACAACATCCTCATCCTCCTCATCCTAATCATCACCAGACTCGATCTCTCCCTCTTCCAAATTGCAGAGAGCATCGATCTGTGCTTCCTTGGAATAGTCCAGCTCTAGTAGTAAGATCACATCATCTGACACGTCGTCAGATAGATCTTTCAAAATGTCAGCCACCGACTTTCCTTTATTACCACCTGAAGCATCACCTCCACCTTCACTCTGAGTGGACTCCCCCTCAGCCATAGGCACGGTAGAAATGGGAACAATCGCCAAAGCCGACGATTGCTGCTCACTTCCACTTAGTCCGGCTTTAGGATCCTTGTTCTGGTCATCACTCTTAGTTAGATCAACTAAGTGACAAGCCTCTTCACTGCTAGGCTTAGGTGGTTACTTCTCCAATAATTTCTTCAATCTCTCCCCCTGTGCAGCAAGCGTCTTGGCCATATCACAGACCAGTTTCACCATAGTGTCATGCTCTAAACGCTGCTTGTGGCTGTTTCTTTAGCGCGACTACCTCATCAATCAGAGAGTTAATCTGCCCCTGTTGTTTGTCAGATTCTTCTCTCGATTTCTGTAGCGTTTCAAGAAGTCCAGCGACTTGACTCTCTAGGGTAGTGATCTGGGTATCACGAGGATCAGGTCCCCTAGAAGATGATGCTTCGGCTTGATTATTTGGGAAGGAAAAGAATTCTCCAAAATCGAACCCCTGGTTGAAGTCAAAGTCAGGAAAGGGTTCACTGATGTGTTGGAGGGTGGTTGTAGGGATTGAGGTAGGGATAGTTGTTGTTTGGATGGTGGTTGGGGTGATGGTGACAAACTCGGTTAGAATTAGAGTTGTCACTGCCACTTGGACAGATTGCATAGGGAGGGTCACTATCACAGGAACCTCCACTGTGATAGCAGTGGTAGCTACATCAGGTGTTACACGTGGCCTCCTCCGCTATCGCCTATAAAGCTGTTGTGAAGGTGAGGTAGAAGTGGAATCAGTACTCGCAGCCGTTACACTTGCTTGCCTCTGAGCACTGACTTCTACCTCACGAAGGATAGCTAGGTGTGGCCTATCCCCCTACGCTTGTTTATACTCTCTCTTCTGCGTCTCTGTATGGCAGCATCCAAATCAGAATCGGGCTCATATTCACTGCCAGTACTCTCCTGTCTCTTTCTCTTAGAAGATGACTCGGGAAGGGTCACCTTCGTCAATCTCCTTGTGTGTGACTGTGATGGTGCATCATCTTAATCAGATGAATCTGACTCGGTCACTTCTGATTCGGATTCTTCAGCACCACCACTTCCCGCTTCTTCGTCTCCTCCTTCTTCAGACACTTCATCTCTTCCTATTGTTCATCACTGTGTTCACTGAGTTCAGGCTCAGACTCTGCACTATACCATCTCCAATTTGCTGGTTCCACATACGCTTCATTGAGCAGGTGGCCAAAGAGTGGAGTATGCTTAGGGGTAGGTTCTACACTGCCTAGCGTTAAGAACTGTGAGAAAACTCTCCTGGCCACCCGCTTAACTTGCAGTCTCTTCTCAATAGCAGGTAGATTAGGCAACCATCATTTGTCAAGAGTTGCATAAATCTGGGGTATAACAAGAACCTAAACCTCTCTGTTGTGTCAATCTAATCAGTGATAGCCTTATAGACATATCGAGAGAAGTTAAAGCCACTATTTAGAGACAGTCCAACTATAGCGGCTGCTAGATCATGTCCCATGGCATCCTTCCCTGCCTTCCTTGAAGAAATGAACAAGATCATTATGTGGGCAAAGTACCTCCACTGATCTAGCACCCACATCTTCTTGTAAGATGAATAATCTCGCACATCGACGTATCCCATACGTTGTCTCCAACACCCATCCACAAAATAATTAGGATAGGAAATTGGGTCGGTTGCAAGATCCCGAAACTGTAAGACCCTCCTGATAGTGTCCTCAGAAATGGAAATGTCATGACCTGCCACAGTAGCCCGAATGACATTGGGGGTTACTGTGCAGTCATGTTCTGCCGTATCCCAGAACTGCTCCAAGTACGGTCTTGATACGACAGGGTCTGCTGAAATAGCGTAGCTTATCTTTGAGTGGTTCAAGAAATCGACGATCTCCCGGTAGTCAAGTGCAGCACCCTTCCATTCCGGTTCAGTAAGTGCCAGCAGATTGAACTCACTTGTAAATGCACGATCCATCACTGCAAAAACAAACAGTAAACACACTAAGAACAAGAAGACTCATTGGAATTGAATACACATGACCAAGTATAACACATTCACAATGAACGGACAATTCAGACTTAGAAAATTTTAAGTTTGGCCTTCCTTCGCACTTGTCAAGTACGCAGGGTGTATGCCTTGCGTACTTAGCAAGTACGCATGACTTATGTCTTGTGTACGTGTTAAGTACGCATGTTTAACACTTGTGCAAAATTTTGAAATTCCAAAATCTGTAAATGTGAAGTTGGATGTTGTTGTTGGTCACAAATGAGTCGAAAAGCATGTTAGTGACCATGTGAACCAAAACCAACATCAAAGTTGTGATACAACCTGGTCATTTTGACCTAAGTGTCCCCAGGAGTGAACCTACGGTCACTGACTAGGTCAAAAAGAAAATCAAAGGTCGAAATGGATGATTAAGTGATGATCAAGCTTCGAATGATGATCTTAAACATGTTTTAGGCCATAATGCATTGCAAAAACAACCCAAAATTGTCAGAAATCAAGCTTCAAAGCCCTAGTTTTTCAAAGTCACAAATCGGTCCATAACACAAGATTTAACGGATGAAATGGTCTTAGATTCTCACCAAATGTTAGTTAGATGATGTTGAAACTAAGATCGGGACGAAAAATCATTTAGGAACACATAAATTTTTGAGTGAAAATAGAACAGGGAGTATACAACAGTGTTAAGTTCGTTTGAATGAGATGAACCAAGAAAAAGTTCTAACACTTGTATATATACCCGGCCTACAACAGTCGTGCGTACTTGTTAAGTGCGCAGGACTTAACTCCTGCGTACTTGCTAAGTACGCATGACTTAAGTCTTGCATACTTGATAAGTACGCAGGGTTTAACCCTTGCACACTTGTTAAGTACTCAGAGACTTGTGTGAAGTTAATTTTCCAACTCAAATTATGAAGAAGTCAAAGTCAAATAACGAACATGATAAGCACATTCAATCAAGAGGATTCAAAGTCAATTCACGAAGGTTAAACATAAATATTTTTGGTTTTTCTGATTGGAATTTAAACTTTACACAAACTTAAAATCTTTTTTATCTTTTCTGAATAACGATATACACATATTCACACACAAGCTATTTTTGTTCAACGACACGAGTAGAGGATTATATCAGGCTAAACTATAGCAAAAATGATACAAGATAAACATCAAAGAATATGAGATCATGTCATCGATTACAATTTATTCATACGTAATAAGCACATAAAAAAGTAATTCAAGTTGGCAATATTATAAGATTTGAAACCATAAGCATCTAGGTATCATGTTCTTGTGTGTTAAGGTAATAGTTATAAATCTACAATGTGTGCCCCACAGTTATGCTATGAATTTAACTTTGCACTAATCTCAAGGCATCTAAGATTTTCCCAATGATTTTCTAAATTTCCAGAATGAGGCTACATCAATTAGCATAGGAAAAATCAAACAGAATCCTAAGAATTATCAGGAATCATAAGATTCAGAATCGAGTGATTCATTTGTCTTGGTTTCATGTGATTTCTTCAGTGAATATCGGTATGATGATTCAGGATAATGAATATGGTGTTTGAGGATTTAGTTAAGGGGATTCAACTTTTATCTGGATTTGATTTCATGAATCAGGAGTGATTCAAAAGTGAATATATGCTCAACGGTTGATGTCAAGACATATCTTGATTCAATCTCTCATTGCATACTTGTGATTATGGGCAGTGAGATGAACCGCATTAATTGTGCTAACGACCTAACTGGAACTAGCCTCAGAAGATAATAATTTCCAAAATCTAACATCCTATATCTGATAGTGATCTTTTGCATTCTTTTACGCACACACACTAGCAAACATGGGTTCAAATCACAGTTGTAGTATTGATTAAATTTCCACACTACTAACGATTCAAAGATGCTTATAGCCTACTGAAAATTCAAATTACTTGTAAATAAGCAGATTAAAAACATAACAATTTAAACAATCAAGTAATCATGACGCAATCATTTCCCATATGTGTAATCTAAGACGTTTAGATCATTTCTGATGTACTATCATTTCCTCTTTTCTCAAAATGACTTTGAAATTTTCTCGGTTTTCTATTTTGTTTGTATTTTTGTAAAATATTTGAAGATTAAAAGAACTATACAGAAAACATTTAAAAGAAATAAAAAATTTAACTTCCATGAATTGAATTAATTTAAGAAAAATAAGTTTTCACTCCGGATTGAACATTCCTATCATGTTGACAAGATGTTCAAAATGTGTTCGATCAAATGCCTTAGTGAAAAGGTCAGCAAAGTTGTCATCCATGTGAACCTTTACAAGTTCAATGAGATGCTTTTCAGCATAATCACGGATGAAATGATGGCGAATTTCAATATATTTAGTTTTGGAATGTTTCACCGGGTTGTTTGTGATGGACATGGTGGCATTGTTGTCAATGAACAGTGGAGTTCCAGTGAAGTTTAAGTCGTAGTCTCTCAATTGTTGCTGAATTCACAATATCTGAGAACAACCGCTCGCTGCAGCAACGTACTCTGCTTCACATGTTGAGACAGAAACCGTTGACTACTTCTTGCACTGCTAAGAGACCAGCCTGTCTCCCAAGAATTGACATCCACCTGAGGTTGATTTTCTATCAAGGTTACAACCGCCATAGTCTGAATCAGTATAGGCTTTGAGGTCAAATGACTGCTGCTTTGAGTACCAAATACCCAATCGGGGTTTCCCTTTCAAGTATCTGAATATCCTCTTGACAACTATCATATGAGACTCCTTCGGTTGTGACTGAAACCTTGAGCACACGCATACAACAAACATTATGTCGGGCCATGAAGTTGTGAGATACATGAGAGAACCGATCATCACACGGTACAATTTACAATCCACATCCTTTCCATCTTTGTCTGGATGCAAACCGTGATGGATAGGGATAGGTGTGCCATAAGTACTGCTATCATTCATCTTGTATTTCGACAAGATGTCCTGCACATACTTAGTTTGATGTAGATAGATGCCATCCTCTCTTTGACTGACTTGCAGACCTAGGAAGAATGACAATTCACCCATGTTGCTCATCTCAAACTTGGACTTCATCACCTGTTCGAATTCCCTACACATCTCTTCATTTATAGAACCAAAGATGATGTCGTCGACATACACTTGTACGAGTAGAATATCACCTTCTGCTTTCCGAATGAAGAGGGTCGAGTCAATTTGTCCACGATCGAAACCATTGGATAATAGATGTTTTGATAACGTCTCATACCATGCCCGAGGTGCTTGATGAAGACCATAAAGTGCTTTGTCGAGCTTATACACTTTATTGATATTATTCTAATCTTCAAAGCCGGGTGGTTGAGTGACATAGACTCATAATGAACTTTTCCATACAGGAAAGCACTCTTCACATCAAGTTGATAGACCTTGAAGCCGACATAGGAGGCATAAGCCAGAAATAGTCGAATTGTCTCAAGTCTAGCAACTGGGGCATATACTTCAGTGTAATCTAAGCCCCTTGTTGATAAAATCCTTGAACAACCAACCTTGCTTTATTCTTCACTACGACATGTCGATCTTCCGTTTTGCATTTGAACACCCATCTGGTTCCAATTGGTTGTACGCCTCTTGGCAAGTCAACTAAATCCCACACATGCAACTTTTGGAATTGAGACAATTCATCTTGAATTGCCTCAATCTAGCAGTTGTCAGCGAGAGCCTCTTTCACATTCTTCGACTCCAATTGGGACACGAATGCAGCATGCAAACATGTTTCCATGATACAGTGTCAAGTATCTTAGCGTATAAACTGGTGTTCTCAGCAATGGTTCTATGACAAGTCTGAACACCAGCATGTGGATCACCAATAATGTTGTCAATTGGATGATTCTTCTGCACTCTCGTCTCTGGTATATGCTGTTCCTGGAGATTTGTGTCTAGATTCGTGCTCAACTCCCCCATATCCTGTGATCCACTCAATGATAATTGGATCAGCTGGAGCTTTATTTCCTACACGAGTGTTAGGATCAGCTGGAATGTCATCTCCATCAACATGGACAACTTCAACATCATCACTGTCATGAGTTCCAGATGCAGATGCAACATTGGAATCGGGAGTTACAATAGGTACGGTGGCACGGGTTAAGAAGTTAGAGTCATTGCCGCCATTACAGAAATCGTACACGTTTGCGGCATCATTGGCAGATAGATCAGGAAGGTTGAAAGACTTGAATAGCGCATCATAATCGAAACCCCAAGCTGGACCAGTTGGTTCTCGTGGAATGCTGTGTTTGCTGCAATCCGTTTCGAACCATTCCTCGACAGTACGAGTTCCTATATTGTACACTCTCTTGCATGGTGAATTGGCAACGTATCCTAACAAGATGCCTTCCACTGCTTTTGCATGAAATTTAGATTTTCGATCCTTGTATTGTAGCAATAAGGAACAAGGACTACCAAAAGGAACTAGGTAGTCAAGGTTGGGAGGTCGATTGTCGATCAAATCATAGCAAGTCTTGTTGTGCCTTTTAACAACCAGAACTCTGTTCAAGACGTGACAAGCTGTGTTGACTGCTTCTGCCCAGAAAGTGACAGAAGCTTTGCATCTGAAAACATTGTCCTTGCAGTCTCGATCAAGGTTCTGTTCTTCCTTTCTGCAACTCCGTTCTGCTGAGGTGTGTACGGGGCACTAAATTCGTGACGAATGCCCTTCTTGAGACATAAAAGCTCCATCAAATTATTCTTGAACTCAGTTCTGTTATTGTAACATTCCTGATTTTCCGACCCTATTCTAACTTATTTTAATAACAATACAATGCTAGACCCTATACTTGTTTAAACCTACGCCTCATTAAATTGTTAGCCGATCATATTTTAATTCAAAGTTTTAGAACTCAAATCACATGGTAACACCTCCTAGAGTTAACTCAGTTAGTAATCCCGTTAGGTGTTCTGTTAAATCCTAACCAAGCTAATTCTATCAAAGCTGAAGTTGCAAGGGTTGATTTTGTAAATAACCAGAAACCCTAGTAGGCACGGTCGCGCCTCATGTTGGCACGGTTGCGCCTCGTCTGGCACGGTCGCGTCTATTATTGGCACGGTCGCGCCTCATCTTGGCATGGTCGCGCCTTGTTTTGGCACGGTCGCGCCTCATGTCTGAGAAAACGTAACTGCAGCTTTAATCGCCCGATCGTTGGTTTCCCGTAACCGATTTCCACTTAATATCTCATAACAAAACAATTACACTGTCATTTTACAACCAATAGTCCCAGAAATCCGATTAGTCTCAGAAAAATAAACCTCCCTCCGTTTGAACCGAGATCTTATATTCTGAAGTGAAGTTTCCTCAATCCATTGCACCATCGATCCTCATTGAAACTCGCGAGTACACTGGTTTAGCCGGAATTGCAGCAGGAGACGCCGGAGACCAAATTCATCACGCCGGAACTCCTTCCTACCGTAAGCTACCAATCCATCATCGTACAGGGTAATTGAAATCTTCTAAACCTTATATTTATTCTCTAGATCAATAGCCCCAATCTAATTTGGGCATTCAATATCAAAATTTACTCGAACCAGAAACCATATTTTCATTCAAAATAGTTTAATCGAATCCGGTCCTAAACATGTTTTAAACACAATTAATCTACACCAAAAGACTTTTAATGACCTTGTGAATGAAAGCCCTATCAATTCTGACACCATCAATATAAGGATCAATCAATTCGTTTCTGTTTTGAAAGAGACACGGTCGCGCTAATCATCTAGCGCGGTCGTGCCTCGGGAGACGCGGTCGTGCCGACTTCCAGCGCGGTCGTGCCTCCTGCTCAGACCCAGTCATGCTCGTTGGCTAGACTTGGTCGTGCCCCTGAAGCATAGACACGGTCGTGCCTGTACAAGGCACGGTCGTGCCTAGTGATTTGTCTAGCTATGTCCTCTGTTGATCAACACAGTCGCGCCCTGACTAGCGCGGTCGCGCCCGTGGCCCAAGCACGATCGTGCCTTGTCTAGGCACGGTCGTGTGTGTTCACAGAATCCTTAAAATTTCTATATTTTTAAACAATTAGTATTTCAAGTTAATTTTCAAAATAAAAATAGTTGAATTTATAAAAATGCGTATTATCTTTATTTAAAAAGATCAAGTATTTAATCTTAAAATAAATAGAAATTATTTAATTAAAGTTTCAACCTTTAAATTATAAACCCTACACTTAAATAATATTTTAATGTCTAAGTTACATTTTATAAATAGATGAATAAGGTAATAATTATTTATTTGATTTATAATTAAACAAAAACATTTATTTAGTTATACTTAATTACATCTAATACTTACATTATTCTCATAAACAATAATTAATTAATTTACTTATTTAAGTATTCCAAACTCAAACCTTATTCAAAATGTTGTAAAAATATTCATTTCAAATTTTCCGTTTTATACAATACTTCCAAGTACCAATCACTAACTTTATCCAATTCAACCTTAGACTTAGACTTAGACTATTGTGCATTATTAATGCAATAAACATTACACTCTAGGTTAACGTTGTGCGATACAAGGATCACATTACTTTCTTGTATCTCGTGTTAGCTACGCCTTCGAATCAAGTGAGTATACATAGCCCCTTTTACTCTTTTACATTTTTGGGGTGAAACATGAACATTATTCAAATTACATGTTTACATTTACACAAACAACACAAGTACAAATCCTATTTACATTCATGTGTGCAATTTGAGCTTTATGCCCGAGTGCTAGGTGTGCTAACCTTTGTATGAGATTATGTGCAATCATTAACTATTCAAGCCGACGGTTTTCAATGATAGATCTATTGAGTCTGACAAATCCACCCAGGTGCGCGGTGATTGAAACCGAAAACACAATTTTTGCATGCTAGTTACAAAGGTTTGATTGTACTTGGTTACACAATAGCTGCTCCCCATAAACGCCTTATTTATCATGTTATGTAAAGGATTTGGTTTACAAATTATATGCTACCTATATACAAACCTGTGTTATACTCACCAACTTTTTAGTTGACCTTATTTTATTCATGTTTCAGGTGCTTTCATATGAGTTTGATCAAGACATGCTACACATAGGCTTTGGACCTAGTTAATCTTAATTCAAAAACAAATTGTATTTCATTATGTATTTTGAATTTGATTCATGTTTGTTTGAATGAAAATGGATTTAACATATTACAATTTAGTCAACCTTGAGCTCATGAACAGTCTACATGTCCCGCCCCGATGATTCCGCCGTCGGTTGGGGTGTGACAGTTATCACTCCTTATTCTTCTAACATTTAACTTGCAAAGGGATTCCAAGCTCAGGATCAGGTATTGAAGAATGTCAGCAGTCTCGTCCTTTGTACCTAAGAAATGCACCCAAGAAAAATGTGAGAAATCATCAGTTACAACTAGGTAGTATGACTTACCTCTAATACTCCTGATACTTATGGGGCCAAACAGATCCATATGTAATAGCTCCAAAGGGGTATCGATAGAGTTTTAGAGCTTGGGCTTGTGAGACTTCCGTTGCTGTTTGCCCTTTTTACAAGGCATACAGTCATCTTCAATGGCAAACTTCAGCTTAGGAACCCCGGTTATCAAATCGTTTCGGACATGATGATTCATTTTTCGATAAGAAATGTGTCCGAGTTTCCTATGCCACAAGATTGAGTCAAGCTCTGTCGCTTTGGTAAGCAAACAAGTAGCAACTGATGAGGTGGCTGTTGCCACGCTCATATCGATCTGATAAGTTTCGTTTGTCCTTGGTGCTCGCATCAGAATCTAGTTTTCAGGAACTTCAAAACCAGGTTTGAGAATCAAGCATTCTGACTTGTCAAACATAACCGAGTACTCCTTGTTGCACATTTGAGAGACACTCAACAGGTTATGCTTCAGCTGCTCGCAGTAGTTGACGTTGTCGAAGCTAACATAACCATTTGAAACCACACCTTGACACGTGATACTACCACCTTTCTCTCCTGCGAAGGCCACATAGCCGCCTCTGAATGGTTTGACATCTTGAAGCAGAGCCATGTTGCCTGTCATGTGTCGGGAGCATCCACTATCTACATACCAACGATTAGAGATAGTACCCTTCGGATGTCCCTGCACGAGTTAGTTAGATTTGGAGACCCAAGCCATAGTGGTCTTGGGTCGTCCGTCTTTCTCAAAATAAACTACCTCTATTAACTCACAGTCGTGACTGTCAAAAATGGGTGAATCTGTAGAAGACTTGGGACCAGGAGATTGAGAACCTTTTGTTTTCTTGTTCCAGGATCTCTTAGTTTTCGTAACTGGAACAATAGGCTTAGATTCAACAGTAGCAGGTGAAGCTTCACCTGATTGAACTCCAGCCAGCTGTTCCAGCTTTCTCAATCTTTTGTTCCTTATTCTTCTCTGTGGTTTGGAGAGTTTTACCATAGGTTTCTCACAAGTTGGTGCACTACCAGAGGTAGATGCACAGGGTTTAGCAGGATGCTTTTCCCTTTTTGGAACAATAGGTTTAGCCTCAGAGGTGGTCTTTGGCTTCACTGGTGGTTTCACCTCATTCTTCTTTGGACTTTTAGGCTGTTTCACTGGTGTTGACTTGGGTATAACAGCTGGTTGTGAAACAACTGGCCGTTTCCCTTGGTTCTTATTCAGGCAGTTCACAATAATGTGACTGACCGTACCATAGTGAAAACAGGTTCTCCTATCTTTGTAAGTCCTCTGTAAGACTCATTTGATTTGAAGTTTGATGACCCAGCATGATGAAAAGGAGAAGTTGTTTGGTGAACAGTAGTTTAACCCGATGGTGATTGGTTTTTGGGAATATAATACTTTTGCATATTTTCTTGTTAGCCAAGCCCGTAATGAGCTGAAAAGACTTCTTTTTTAACTTGATTAATGTTTTTATATCCCCCATAAAGCATCACTTTTAATTTTCCATTTGATTAAATGATATTGGGTTCAGTCAAAATACAATTATCACGATCAGTGACAGTGGTTTTTTCACTTTCTGTTCACCGAGCAACTCCTCGGAGACTACGCCTTCTGGGCAGGTGATCTCAGACCCATCATCAGAAGCAGTAAAGAACTCTTCATCAGATGCGGAGTCAACCTTACTTGAGGAATCATCCTTGTTAGAGGAATTATCCTGACTCGAGGACTCATCAAGGCAAGACAGATCAATGTCAATTAAGCCGTTGACAAATTTCCCGCTTACTGGTGGAGGAATGGCATTAGTACCCAGCCCTAAGCCATTCATTTGTCTCACTACGGATTCATAGTGTTCCACCACAAACCGAGAATTTTTCAACTTCTCAATATTGCCTTTCAACTGCAAGATCACATTTTGCAGCTTGGTGATCTCATTGTTTCTCTTTTCCAACCCCTTGTACGCAACATCCAAATGAAACTGTTGATCACTGATTTTAAGTGAATAATCACGTCTTTCTTTCTTCAAAGTTTCAATTGAATCTTTGTATCATTTTTCATTTTCTTTGTAGCTTAAAGCTGCAGTACGAAGGGGTTCGACCTTGTCTTGAAGCTTAGAATTTTCATCCTGCAAGCTTAGACATTTAGAACAAGAAATGACAGCAAAAGAGTTAGAATCTACCTCAGTTGATGAACATGATGCCTCTCCAATAGCCATGAGGGCAACTGCAGTTGTAGACTCCTTTTGGTCAGCTACAGAAGCTTCCCGTTCTTGTGCTTCCATCATCTCAACGATCTCAGCCATGAGACCAACTTGCGTTTGAGCAATAAGGGCATCCTCCAAATGAACACCCCAATCAAAGCTGTCATCCGGTTGTGCTACCAAAGCGTTGGACGTTCCACCTTGAACTTGATTGCAGTTGTTGGAGTTGTTGTACCCTTGACCGTTTCCTTAGCTAGGTTTGGTGAACCCCGAGGCCAGTGCTTTGTCCTTTTGACATTCTCTTGCAAAATGCCCAAAGTTATTGCATTTGTAGCACTTGACCTTGGATTTATCAAATCCCACCTTGGCATTTGAATGTCCACCAATAAATTTCCTGCCAGTTCTATTCAGGAAACGCTTCGCCCTTCTCAAGATCATGGCCATATTCCATTGAATATCCATGTCCTCCATATCATCCGGATCCACCTGATTGAAGTCTTTTTCTATGGTTTCAGGATCCTTGAGCTTACCGCCAATGAAGTTCTCATAGGCAAACATGCATGATGAGAATAAAGCCACATGATCTTCAGCTATCTTGGCTATTGCTGATTGGTTAGCTGAAGATGTGGGAGAAGGATTTCTTGAGGAATTCTGGTGGTGAGATCCAGATCCTGATCCAGATGCTGCATAGCAAGCATGACCACCAAAGACATTTGAGTTATCCTCTTCATGAGAGTTCCATGAGAAAAGGGCAATTCCAGAACCCGATGACTTGGCTGTGGAAGACGTCCCATAATACATAGAAGGGTCTTGTATTTGAGGTCTCCATGAGCTCTTCTTTCTTTTCAGGTTCATATCATGTGCTTGAACCTTTCCAATTGCTTCATCAATAGTCATCTCATAGAATTTTGAGTTCTCTCTCATCAGAGTGGTGTACATCTCAAATTTTGGTGGTAAGGCATCCAGAAACTTCTCAACTAACTCCTCATTCGGATAGATCAGGTCATAAGCTTTCAGCTCAGTTTGCAGATGATAAAATCTAGTGATAAGCTCATCTATAGATTCATTCTCCAAATATCTGAAGCACTCATACTGCTTCCTAAGAAGATCCCTCTTACTCTTCTTGATGTCGTTGTTTCCCTCGAATCTCTTCTGTAAAGCCTTCCAGAGATCCTTGGAGTTATCATATCCTCTAAAGCTGTGAAATAACTCCCTGGTCAAGGCCATTGTAATAGATCTGTGTGCCTTCTTCTCTCTATCATAAACTTTTTTTTCTTCTTCATCAAGTTTGGAGATGGGCTTGGGAACTTCCTCATCAAGATATGTATATGTGGGATGCTTATAACCCTCAAGAATGGGTATCCACAATAAAGAATAGGTATAAGAAATATAGTGTTCAAAACATGCTTTCCAGTTTGAGTATCATTTACATTAAGCAGCTTTGGTCGTTTCTGTGGGGTTCCAATCTCGTTGTCATAATTTAGAAGGTTACCGAGGTTATGAAGATTTGCCATGGTGAAACACATAGTCAAATTTCAGAAAAAATCAAAGCAACGTGCGCACTTAAGTTCTGGCCTTGCGCACTTAAGAACTTGGTCTTGCGCACTTAAGATTTGCTCTTGCGTACTTAACAAGTGGACATGAGTAAATGACAAGTACGCATGAAGGAGTTAAGTATGCAACAAGAAATGATCTTACGTACTTGGTAAGTACGCAGGAAGCCTATACTTGTTTCCAAAAATGATAAGTACGCAAGTCACTTTTTCACCAACCCTCACCAACTTTTTCCGGTCAATGAAATCTTACCGGAGACAGAAAAAGTTGAAGATATGATCGAACAAAATGAGCCAAAGGGTAAGAAACTCGTTTCTATCCAACCTTTGATGCTCAAAACACTCAAACTCACGACAAAAGGTAGGTTTTTGAGTGATTTTTGCCTCTAAAATAGTGCTCAAGAGCTACCCCTATTTTATCACAAAAATCAACAAAACCACACACTTTTGCTTGCAAAATCTCTATAGATTGTGTAGAAGATGCACCTAACACACCCACAACACTCGAAATCAAGAGCTAAGCTTTGATACCACTTGTAGGTCCCCGGGTGTCTCAGATCGTTACGTGTGGGTGTGTGACTAGTCGGACCGGGTGCGGAATATCCGTGACTAGGTGGAGAAACAAGCAACACAAAGTAAACCGACGAAATCACTTTCAAACTCCGTCTATTATAAAATTTAAGGTTACAGAGAGAATACAACTGAGTGCATATGACTGCGTACATAATTTCTATTAACCTTGCCTATTTATACTAGACGTGGGCTCTACGCACTTAGCAAGTGCGCAGGGCAAAATGCGCATGCGTACTTAACAAGTACGTAGAGAGTTCTTGCGTACTTGCTAAGTACGCAGGAGATAACTCCTGCGCACATGCTAAGTGTGCAAAACACTTAGAGAATTTAGACAACGAGTAAATACAACTCGATAACTAATACATACAGACACTAAGATACAAAGACTATTACATACAAGACAAGTACAAAAGCTAAGATAATATCCAGAGTGTTTGTCACCCAAAAGTGCTTCAACATAAGTTTTTAATCTGTGACAAATTAGAATCATGGGCTAAGCCAAAAACGTGGGCCAAGCCAGATAATCGTGGGCTAAGCAAAATAATCGTGGGCGAAGCCAATATCGTGGGAAAGCCAATTCTGAGTTAGCATGAAAATGCTAAAAAACTTAGCTTTAACATGTAAGTGTTAAATGATCGGAGAAACTTGAGTAATAACACGTCTGTTATATTCGTATCACCCAATATATAGCCAACAATGACGAAATTATCAGCCACTGTTACATAGACTGGTCACACCACCTTGAACTATAATCGGATATCGTGCGCTCCTGGCGGGGTGTATTTACCCAATACTTAGAAAGGCGAAAGTCGTTTAAACCTTCGAGGTATATCATGATACCCAAACTTAGGAGAGATGGCCAATCTCTATATTCTGTCGGGATCCCTGGAGATGATTCCTACAAAACAGGAATCCTTGGTGAAGGTGGGTGTTAGCCTGGCTAACACCCCTCCGATGCTCAAGCCAGTAATTTGATAAAGAATAATCTAATATATAAAAATAATTATGGAAAGAGGACGTACCTTTTTAGTTAGAACATAATTTCTAACTCACATGAAGTAGGTTTTGAGATGGATGGTGTTCTAGGATCTTGGCAGGATT
Source organism: Smallanthus sonchifolius (assembly GCA_023525975.1). Lineage (NCBI taxonomy): Eukaryota > Viridiplantae > Streptophyta > Magnoliopsida > Asterales > Asteraceae > Smallanthus > Smallanthus sonchifolius. The sequence goes on from CM042043.1 coordinate 30,051,045, forward strand.
TCTCCTTCCATAGTTGCCAGCCAATACGCACCTTTGCCTGCTTCCGAATCAATCTAGTATGGGCCTTCCCACTTTGGTGCAAGCTTTCCGTCACTCGGATTAGAGGTGTTCTGGAATGCCTTTCTCAGCGCTAAGTCACCCACTTGGAATCTTCTGATCCTTATACTCTTGTTGTATGACTTTGCTATCCTCTGTTGGTAAGCTGCTATACGGACCTTAGCGAGATCCCTGAGTTCATCCACGGTGTCAAGATCCTGAGCGAGGGTTTTGTTGTTGGATTCTGGAGTTTGAAGATTGGTTCTGGCAGTAGGGATAACCATCTCCGTAGGGATCATGGCTTCTGTTCCAAACACCAAAGAAAACGGAGTTTGCCCCGTTGCACTTTTTGCGGTTGTTCTATCTGCCCAAAGTACGAAAGGTAGCTCTTCGGCCCATCGTCCTTTCTTTACTCCCAGTCTTTTCTTTAGGTTGTTGATGATGATCTTGTTGCTTGACTCCGCTTGTCCATTGGCTTGAGGATGCATAGGGGTGGAAGTTATCATTTTAATCCCCCAACTAGCACAGAAGTTGGTTGTCCTTTTGCCGGTGAATTGAGACTCTTTGTCGCATACTATCTCCGTCGGGATCCTGATTCTTGTCAGGATATTGCGCTTGAAGAAGGAGATAACTTCCTTTTCTCTTACATGGACAAATGCCTTGGCTTCGATCCATTTTGAGAAGTAGTCGGTCATTGCTAGCATGAACACTTTTCCTCCTGGTGCCTTGGGGAGTTTGCCGACTATATCCATTCCCCACTTCATAAACGGCCAAGAAGAGATTACCAGATACAATGGCTCTACTGGTTGGTGAAGTATATTGCTGTGTCTTTGGCAGGCATCACACTTTTGAGAGTAGGTTACAGCGTCTTTCCTCATTGTAGGCCAGTAGTATCCTATCATCAGTATCTTTGAAAATAGCGCCCTGCCCCCGTATGATTTCCGCAATCTCCTTCGTGTATGTCTTTGAGAACCTCAAGTGCTTCAGAATCCTCCAAACATCTCAAATATGGACCTGCAATAGATTTCCTGTACAAGACATCATGTAAAATTACAAAGTGAGACACCCTCGTGTGAAAAGCCCTGTGGTTCTTTTCGTCACTCATAGCTGTATTATCTACACTTACACCTCACACATAGCACTACAACAATACTTATGTCCCCCTAATGAACCCTTAACATGTCACATATTCATAACACATAACTCTAGCTATCACCTTCCCATGGACACACCATAAGCCCTACGTTTCTTTGATACTCATTTTATTTCAAAAACACATCGGATTAGAACCCGACACCCTTAACACGACTAAATATATTAACACCTCTTGAAAATATGTACAACAGCCCCAAAACAGTAAAGCATTTAAAAAGTAGGGGATTAGAAACTCACCGATTGCGAAGCTTTCCTTCCGAAGTCGCATACCGGTAAACGCGTAGTCCAACGCGAACTTGTAGTCAAATGAATTACCCAGATCAATCCTATTACCGCAATAACACTATACATATGACGTATATATAATATAGAAATAGTATGTTAATGAAAGGTTAAAGTTTTTGAATTGGTATACGTTTAAATAAAAATTAATGTGGTAAATACGGGTTTGAAAAGAAGTGTTATTAAAAATATAATGAAATAATACCAGAAAAATCATGGATGTTACATGAAATAATACCAGAAAATTAATGTGGTAAATACGGGTTTGAAAAGAAGTGTGGAATGCCCGTTACTAGGTGGAACAAAGTAAGAATGATCGTATGACAATCAACACGAGATAATACTAATAAATACACGGTCTACTGATTTCATAGTTTTTCAAACAAGTACAGATACAGATTGAATGACTTCTGGACTAATACAAAGCTTATTTGTGCGTACTTGTGTGTGCTAACACATCTCTGTGAAAATGAAACAACTCTATGCTATTTATAGACCTGGGCCAAGCGTACTTAGCAAGTACGCATGACCAACCTTCATGCATACTTGCTAAGTGCGCATGATCATTGTACTTGACAAATGCACAGGAACTCATCCTCGCATATTTGTTTAGTACAAACTCAAAACCGTACAAGTTCAAACATAAACAAGACATATTACAACTCGATAAACAAAATACAACAAGTACTACATACATACAAGACTGAAATAAATAATAACAAAAGCTGTAGCTCAATCCAGAGTGCCTGTCACAAAACATGCATCAACAGACTCCCCCTTGACAACATCCTTGGATATCTTCAGTCTTTATGAGCTTCCCGCTTGACTACCACCACTAATCTTGGACTTGTATCCATAACAGAATTTCACTAACCTGTCGTATCTGGTGGCAAGCAGTTTCGTCCACTCGTCAGTATGCTAACAGTTCTTGTTGACGAGAACCTCCATGTCTTTGACAGAAAAGTTGATGAACGTAATCTCATCAAATACCCTAATGATCTCCTTCAAGCTCTCCTTCTCAATCATGACAACCTCTCCGGTTAGTGGATCTATGTACCAGAACCACATGTTTCCCAGGATATCTTGAGGTATTTTCCTCAAGGGTATCCGAGTTTCACATAGAACTGGTTCATAAATGAGTCTTTTCAAGAATTTGCGTGTCAATGGATGTATCATTGTTTTGTCCTTGACACGCCTCGGAACTGGAGGCCGAAAGATCTCAAACTTACCCGATCTGCCTTCTCGCTGCAGCACTCCCCACAAACCTCTAGCAATTCCGTTTGATGTTTCACTACATAACTCACGGTGTGCAAGGTTGACTAAGTCGTATTTGGCTTCAGGTATTGAACTCCCCCTGATCTTTTGATAGCAAATAATCCTTTGTCATCTTCAAAACGTACCGACAAAATCATCCCAGCAGCCCCATGTTGATCTGTATACTGAGGTTTGTACCAAGGCGCTTCAGCTTCCTTGATCAACCATTCTTGGGGAATCTTCCTCGAGGAAGTACCACTGGTGCCAGCTTCTCTGTTGGGTTCAGAAACTTTAGCTGAATTTTCATTGACATCTTCAACTTTAATGATCGGTTCAGCTTGTTCCCTAATAGCTCGGGCCTCAAAAATTTCCGCATCCTCCAACTCATAAATACCCTCTCCATCTCCTTTAGGTAATTCCACAATAACATCATTCCTGTATTCATCCCAATCATCACCGCTATCTATTTCTCCTTCTTCAATCTCTGCTAAAGCCCCTATCATGATTTCATCGTTTAGGTTGGGACTTGTAGCCAAATCTTCTAATACCTCGGCAGGTGTTTTTCCCTTATCAGCACCACCGCCATGTTGTTGTTGCTGGGTGGACTACTCCTAAGCCATTGGTGTGGCTTGTGTTGGTAAGACAACTTGGGTCTCACCACCACCACCACCTGAAGGCCCAACATTTGGATTATCATCCTGATCGTTATCTTTCGTGAGGTCGACATGGTGGCAAGTTTCTTCTTCTGCCTTCTTGCTTGTCTCCCCCTGAGACTCAAGCTGTTTTGACAGTTTTGCCACCAAATCAACCATAACCTAATGTTCACCTCGTTGGATCAGTAATTGAGTCTCCATAACTGTATGGGTGGTGAGGAATATTTCATTAAGATTGATTTGCATCTTTTGAAGCTCAAAGAATGACTTCATTTATTCCTCCATGGCTTGCCATTGATGTGTTAATTTGGTGTTAGAGTCAACAAGTAAATTTATTTGAGTTTGTTGGGAAGCTACTTGTGACTCTAAGATTGCAATCCTTTGATCCCTAGGATCTACCACCCTAGCTGTAGAAGGTTCACCCGTTTCATGAATAGTATCAGCAAACAGTTCTGACAGGTCAAAGTGACGTCCCATGTCTCTAAACTCAAGTGAATGTGTCATTGGTGGTAGAGTACCAGCAGTGACAGTGAATGGTAAGGTTGTCGTTTGGAGAACTGTGGGTGCTATGTTTGTGGAAACAAGGACTGACTCAGTCAAGATGGGAAGATATGTGGAAGTTGTGAGCGTAACTGTTGTAGCTGGGAGAGAGACAACTGTTGGAACAGGTTCTTCACAGGTTGGAACGATAACAGGTGTTATCGTTCTGCGTCTTCGTCGGCTATACAACTGTGTTTGTTGAGTGGGAGCTTGTGTTTCTTGATCGGTAGCTTGTTGTGCCCGTACCCTGGCATTTATTGCATCCATTACTTCCTGCCACGGGCGAACATGCTTGGTCTTCTTTCTTCGTTCAGTCACTTGAGGTGCCTATGTGTCTGAACTTTCAAGTTGAAAGTCCGAGTTTGAACTCTCTCTTCGTCTTCGCCTAGACGATGACTTAGGAAGTGATTCCTGAATATGCTTTCTTGGATGCCGCTGGTCTGGTGTGGGTTCAGAATAAGATGAATCAGTTACAGTTCGTTCTGATTCACTAGTATCTTGCCTTTGAGCATAGCCAGCACCACCATCACCCTCATTACCTTCATCATCATCACTATCATTACTATCATCATCATCACCTTCTTCCCCTTCATCTGAGTGTTCACTTAACTTAGGTTCACTCTTAGGATTGTACCACCTATCTCCTTGTGGTGCAACGTATGCTTCATTAATCAAGTGGCTAAATAAAGGTGTGTGCATGGGAATTGGTTCATCAGTACCAGTAGTAAGAAACCGCACAAACACCCTTTTCGCTATTCGTTTGACTTGTAGCTGCTGACCCATTTGAGGTAGATTTGGTAGGGAATGATTGATCAGCAATTGAATGAAGCGGGGGTATAGGAGGAAGCTGCGTCTAGGAGCAGCATTTATCTGATCACGGATTGCGTTGTAGACATATCGCGAAAAGTTGTAACCCTTGTTCAACGACAATCCAAGCATAGTTGATGCTAAGTCGTGCCACATAGCATCCTTTCCTGCCTTTCTTGCTGAGATGCACATGATCATAACATGTGTGAGATACCTCCATTGATCTAAGAGCCACATTTTCTTATACGATGGATAATCTCTTCGCCCAACATACCCCATTCTCTGTCGCCAACATCCATCTATCATGTATTCCGGATATTATGTAGAAGCATGTTTTTGTAACTATAGATAAAATTCTATGTATCGGTGTACGTGGCTAGTACGCAGGAGGGTGTTCCTGAGTACTTAGCCTGCACACCAGTTTGGTCCTGCGTACCGTACTTGTCAAGTACGCATGACGAAACCCTGCGTACTTAGACAAGTATACATGTAATGTTCCTTCCCCTATGAATAGAAGACTTGTCTTCATTTCTAGGTGGAACTCTGGAACAAGGTCGAGAGGTGTCCGGGTCAGGAAGAGCTCTCCCGACCCCTGGACCGTGAGCTTAGATGAGAGATGTGTGCTCCTTCGGTATGTAGTTTGTAATACGGGATGACTTCTATGTTATGGATTACGTGTCGTTTCATTATCTTTTGTCTTTGTTTGTGTTTCTCTATCTCGTTTCTTGGTTCCCACACAAATCACAGAACATGTCCGTGTTATATCCGCTGCGCGACGAGGCTCCCGGGACCTACAAGTGGTATCAGAGCCTCGGTGTTCATTGATTTGTGTTCCAGTTTCGTGTTTTAGGGTTTTTGGAGAAGATTTGAGTTCTTACTTTTTGACCAAAAATCCTTAAATCCGAGTTTGTTATCACTTCATTTGGTGTTTGAAAGGCTAAGGGTTTGTTAGATGATGATTTCTAAGCTTTGGGAAGCATCAATTTCGTAGATCCATCACTTTTCGAGCATTCTCCTCAAGATCCGTCAAGAACGCTGTTACTTTTTGATAAGTACGCAAATTCATCTTTTCTGCATACTTACTAAGTACGCATGGGTTTTGCCTTGCGTACTTACTAAGTACGCAAGAGAAGTTGTCCTGCGTACTTGTTAAGTACGCATGAGTATTTCCTTTGCGTACTTAGCATGTGCGCATGGGCATTTTCCGAACTTATCAAATACGCATTAGCACTTGGCTTTGCGTATTTACTAAATACGCATGAGCACCCTTTATGTGCATATTTACTAAGTACGCATGAACTAGCATCTGGGATTAAAAAAAAAGAGTTTTTTGACGGGAAAACGTTTCTTGGCCAAATTTTTTAGTGATCATCTGTACGCGTGTTTCGGCCCATTCTTGAGAAGATAGTAATTTTGGTTTTTCCGACCCAGAATTTGTATACGATGTGGCTTGGCGAAACACGGACGAGATTTTTGTTGGATGATACCACTTGTCATACATTGTTTAAGGGTCCATACCTGAAAATGTAGGCTACGAGTATCCGGGATACTTATTTAATAGGGTATGAATGCTGAACTGATGGGAGCAATTGGGTCGTCATCGGCTAAAGGTCTCGTTCTATTTGTGAAGATGTGGCTGCTTTGGGTCTTTTGGAAAAAGAATCATCTTGTTTAGGTATTCAAACCCGAATATGTAGGCTACGAGTATCCGGGATACTTCTTTAATAGGGGATGAATACAGGAACAACTTGAACCCAAGGATTTGCTGTTTTGGATGTTTGCAAAGAAATAAAAGAATAAAATCCTAGAGTTGGCTAGTTGTGCTTTTTGAGGATTTGAGTGACGTGATGATGACGCTGGTCATAGTTTACAGAGAAATGAGGGGGATAAAATCTAGTATTCATGAGACACTAAAGAGGTGGTGGAAAAGCCGTTGGTACTTCCTATATATATACCTCTTTGACGTAACATGGATCTCAACTAAGATTTCTCGTGTAAACTATATTTTACGTGCTCATTGGTCAAGACTGTGTTCAAGATTTGATGTGATTCAATTATGATGGGATTTCTCACTTGGGATCTGGGCGGAATCCAGATAGACAACCTAGTTATGGAACTTCACCGCGGTGAACGTATACAGATTAGGAGATGTAAACCAAGAATGAAGATCTAATTGAAGAATGTTGGACTTTGGATATAAGGTGATCACTGCTGAGCATGATTTTGTGTTTGATTCTATCAAGTGTTTTCACGATGAAGCTGGATATCCGTTGGATTATTAGTTGAAGATGGAACCTTTTTATCATTGGCCGATGGGATAGGAAACATACCCTTGTATCTGGTCTAGTCAGATCGAGCTTAAACTGAAAGGGGATATTGGAAATGAACATCTTCGTGAATTTGGTTGACTCATGAAGATACAGGATAGAGTTGGACACATCTAGTTGAAGACTTAAGTTTATCTTACTGGAATTCTTATGGGAGCTGATTAGTTTGATATAGGTTATTGGAAATTCAAACTCTCTATCATATGCCAGCTGATTTGGAGGAATTCTAATTCAGGGTGGAGGTTGCTACTGCTAAGAGGATGAACTACAATGAGTTGTGTTGGGTTAGTTGGTTCCTATTGAAGCACTTGGTTTGGTCTACAATGAAAGCTACAGTTATGAGGGAGTCGTGTGTATCACTCGGCAACTGAAGACTGAAGTTTGAAGATCTCAAGTGGAATGCCAGATGATCAAGTCTCGCCAGAAGACACTTGATGTCATTAGTTTAGAGGGAGTCTGTTAGGACATTCTTTGTAAATTGATGTATATCAGTGTTAGAGATAGATAGAATTTGATGCTATAGTTAAGAGGGAGTTTGTAGAAGCATGTTTTTGTAACTATAGATAAAATTATATGTATCGGTGTACGTGGCTAGACGCAGGAGGGTGTTCGTGAGTACTTAGCCTACACACCAGTTTGGTCCTGCGTACTTGTCAAGTACGCATGACCAAACCCTGCGTACTTAGACAAGTACGCAGGTAATGTTCCTTCCCCTATAAATAGAAGACTTGTCTTCATTTGTAGGTGGAACTCTGGAACAAGGTCGCGAGGTGTCCGGGTCGGGAAGAGCTCTCCCGACCCCTGGACCGTGAGCTTAGATGAGAGATGTGTGCTCCTTCGGTATGTAGTCTGTAATACGGGATGACTTCTATGTTATGGATTACGTGTCGTTTCATTATCTTTCGTCTTTGTTTGTGTTTCTCTGTCTCGTTTCTTGGTTCCCACACAAATCACAGAACAGGTCCGTGTTATATCCGCTGCGCGAAGAGGCTCCCGGGACCTACAATTACGTATAACAGTAAGTATTATAGACAATGACTAAAAATTTTGGACTTAGAAAAATTCACAAGTCTGCCTTATGCGTACTTAGCTAAATACGAACATACATAATTGGTCATGCGTACTTGTTATGTACGCATGAACAAAAACCTTCATGCATACTTGCTAAGTACGCATGCGTACTTGTAAGTGTTCAGTTTTCAACAAGTCCGAAATCCAAAATCATGGTTGAATGCCCGTAATTCCTGTCTTAATAGTGTCAAAAATGGCATAGAAGCTCAATGTGACTTGGTTTGAAGTTGGTATCATTCAACACATAACTCATTTTGATCAAACAGGGGCCGAACGCTACTCAAGCGCAAACCCAGGATCAAAAAATCAAAATTTGTGGGTTTAAGTGATGAAATTTGTGTTAATCGTCAATGGATGATGATTAGAAACTTGTTTTGATACTCAATTTAACATGCAAACAAATTTTCATTTCAAAATTTAAGTATCAAGAACCCTAGTCTCAAGAACACTAAAATCACTCAATTTTGATAGATTTAACGGTTGAAATCGCATGAGATTCTCACCAAACGTTCTTTGGATGATGTTATAACTGAAATCGCGATGAAAAACCGGTTTGGTAACACAAAGATTTTCGAGCGAAAATGATCAGTGCGTAATAGTGAGAGCGGGTGTTTGAATGAGTATTAAATGCCAAGTGCCGTTTTATATACCCCGCGTTTCAGGTCATGCGTACTTGATTAAGTGCGCATGAATTACTTCATGCGTACTTAACATACGCATGAATTAAGTCATGCGTACTTAGTTAAGTTCACACGGCTTAATTCCTGCTCCATTTTCAAACTCAAAAATCTCTGATTTTATGAAGAATTTGTAAGACGAACATGATAGATAAGTTCAATTTGTGGTTGATAACAAAAATATTTCTGGAAGTTATTAAAATCTTTTTGTTCTTTTCTAAAGTTTATGTTAAAACACACCGAAAATCTGAAAAAGCATAAAAATGAGTGATTGAATACTTACAATGAACGTCTTTTTTTTGTCAAGTCATAAACAGAGGATCATATTAGACTAACAGGTAGCAATAGTGATCTTGATAAACTTTCAAAGAATTTGGATTACGATATACTAAAAAAAATTTAAATGCAAATTGTCAATATTTGAAACTATAAGCATTCTTGGATCAAATTCATGAGAGTTATGGTACCATTTAGAGTTCTACGATGTGTACCCCATGGTTGTGTAGACAGAAAAGTAAATGCATTATCTCAAGATATCTAAGATTTTCCCAAGGATTATCAATATCACCAGGTTGAGGTAATATCATTTAGCACATAGAAATCAAGCATAGTCCATACAGATTAACAAGAATCAATTGATTCATTTGTTTTGGCTCGTGAGTATTTTGTGATGATTCAGGCTAATATATATGGAATCCGAAGATTTTTGGTTAGCGGGATCCAACTGTTATCTGGATGTCTTCAATGGAACAAATGTGATCCAAGGGCGAATATATGCTTGACGGTTGTTGTCAAGACATATCTTAGCTCGGCTTCCCATTGCGTACTTGTGAGTATGGGCAGTGAAGTGAGCTGAAAATTGTGCTAAAGACATCACCCGAAATTGGTCTCAACAGATAATACTAGCCAAAATCTTACATTCTATTTATGATAATGATCTTTTGTTAATCTTATACACACACACACACCTCATAACATGGGTTCAAATCACGTTTGTAGAAAAGATATTTAGTTTTCACACTACTAATGATTTAGCGAATGCTTCTAGCTAATTGACAATTTAACAAAGAATATTTGAAGTATATCAAGGTGCAATCATCTCCCTGGTTATGCAATCTAAGAAATTTCGATCACTAACTGATGTGCAATCATTTCCTCTAATTTTAAATGACATTGAGATTTTGAAAATTTTATATTTTGTTTGGATTTATCTTTAAACAAAATTTAACATAAAACAAATCAAAAGTCAAACAAAAATAAATGTAACTTCCAAGAAATAAGTTTGTTTTGAAAACGTTTATCATTAAGTATTGAACATTCCTATCATGTTGACAAGATGTTCAAAACGAGTACGATCAAAAGCTTTGGTGAAAAGATCAGCAAAATTATCACCCGTGTGAACTTTTACAAGTTCAATTAGATACTTTTCAACACAATCACGGATGAAATGGTGACGAATATCAATATGCTTAGTTTTGGAATGTTTCACCGGTTTGTTTGTGATAGACATGGTGGCTGTGTTGTCAATGAACATAGGAGTGGTAGTGTAATTTAAGCCGTAATCTCTCAATTGATGTTGAATCCATAAGATCTGAGAGCAGCAGCTTGCAACAGCAATGTACTCTGCTTCACATGTTGAGATAGAAACTGTTGACTGCTTCTTACACTGCTATGAAACCAACCTGTCTCCTAGGAATTGACATCCACCTGAGGTTTATTTTCTATCGAGATTACAACTGCCATAATCAGAATCAGTGTAAGCTTTGAAATCAAACGACTGATGTTTTGAATACCATAGACCTAATCGGGGTTTTCCTTTCAGGTATCTAAATATTCTCTTTACAACGATCATATGTGATTCCTTCGGTTGTGACTAAAACCTCGAACACAAGAAGGCGGCAAACATAATGTCAGGTCTTGAAGCTGTGAGATACATAAAGGATCTAATCATTCCTCGGTACAATCTACAATCCACGTCCTTTCCTTCTTTATCAGGATGTAAACCGTGATTTACTGGAATAGGTGTGCCATAAGATGTACAATCATTCATTTTGTATTTGGACAAAATGTCTTGGACATACTTAGTTTGATGCAGATAAATGCCATCTTCCCTTTGACTGACTTGCAACCCTAAGAAAAAGACATTTCACCCATGTTGCTCATTTCAAACTCGGACTTCATCACCTGCTCAACTTCCTTACACATCTCTTTATTGGTAGACCCAAAAATGATGTCATCAACGTATACTTGAACAAGTAGAATATCACCTCCTGCTTTCCTTATGAAGAAAGTTGAGTCAATTTGTCCTCGATCGAAACCATTGGACAATAGATGCTTTGACAAAGTCTCATACCACGCTCTTGGTGCTTGATGAAGACCATAAAGTGCTTTGTCATGCTTGTACACTTTATCCGGGTATAACGGGTCTTCAAAACCAGGTGGTTGAGTGACATAGACTTCTTCATGTACTTTACCATACAGAAAGGCACTTTTTACATCTAGTTGAAAGACTTTGAAGCCGACAAAAGAGGCATAAGCCATAAATAATCGGATGGACTCAAGTCTAGCAACTGGTGCATAGACTTCTGTATAATCCAGACATTCTTGTCGGTAAAAACCTTGAACAACCAATCTTGCTTTATTTTTCACTACAATGTGTTGATCGTCAGTTTTGCACTTAAACACCCATCTGGTTCCAATTGGATGTACTCCTCTTGGTAAATCAACTAGATCCCAAACATGTAGTTTTCTGAATTGAGACAGTTCTTCTTGCATAGCCTCAATCCAACAATTGTTAGCTAGAGCCTCTTTGATATTCTTAGGCTCTATTTGGGATATGAAGGCAGCCTTTAAACATGTTTCTATGATACCTGTGTTATGAATCTCAGCATAAAGACAGTTGTTTTCAGTTACAATTCTATGACGAGTTTGAACACTGACAATAGGATCACCAATAATGTTTTCAATTGGATGATTCTTATGAATTCTTGTCTCTGGTGCAATGGTTTCTTGAATATTTGTTTCAAGATTCGTGCCTATCTCACCCATATCATTTACACATGAAGATGTTGCATTGTAAATAGGATCAATTGGAACTTTGTTGCTGATTTGTGCTCCGTCTTCTTCAGTAAGAGTATCTTCTTCAATGTCACTTTCATGTGTTCCTGATGTAGATGCAACATCGGGACAGGGGCTTGGGATAGGTACAGTTGTTCTCGTAAAGAAATTGGAGTTATCTTCGCCACTACAGTATTGATACAGCTTTGCAGCATCTTCAGCAGGTAAATCAGGAAGATTGAAAGACTTGAAAAGATTATCATAATCAAAACCCCAAGCTGGACCTGTAGGTTCTGGTGGACTGCTGTATTTACTGTAATCCACTTCGAACCATTCTTCGACAATACGACTTTCAGTATTGTATACTCTTTTGTAAGGTGAGTTGGCAACATATCCTAAGAAGATGCCTTCTACTGATTTAGCATGAAACTTCGATTGTCGATCTTTGTGTTGTAATAATAGGGAACATGGACTACCAAAAGGAAGTAGGTAGTCAAGCTTAGGAGGTCAATTATTGATTAGTTCATAGCTTGTTTTGTTGTGTCTTTTCACTACCAGAACTCTATTCAATACGTGACAAGCCGTATTAATAGCTTCTGCCCAAAACGTGATTGGAAGCTTGGCATCTGACACCATTGTACGTGCAGTGTCAATTAGAGTTATGTTTTTCCGTTCTGCAACTCCATTCTGCTGAGGAGTGTACGGTGCACTAAATTCTTGATGAATACCTTTCTTGAGACAGAAAATAGCCATCAAGTTATTTTTAAACTCGGTGCCATTGTCACTCTGAATTCTTCTGACCTTTAGTTTGCATAAGGATTCTAGATTCAGAATTAAATATTGAAGAATTTCAGCAGTCTCATCTTTAGTACCTGAGAAATGTACCCAAGAAAAACGTGAGTAATCATCAGTAACAACCAAACAGTATGACTTTCCTCCAATAGTCTTGATACTTATGGGCCCAAACAAATCCATATGTAAGAGCTCCAAATGGGTATCAATAGAGTTTTGAGTCTTTGGCTTATGAGATTTCCGTTGTTGTTTGCCCTTTTTGCAAGATATACAGTCATCTACAATGGAAAATCTCAATTTAGGAACACCGGTTACCAAACCGTTTCGGACAAGATGATTCATTTTTCTATATAACAGGTGTTCGAGTTTGCTATGCCAAAAGATTGAGTCAATTTCAGTTGCTTTAGATATTAAATAAGTTGCAACTGAGGAAGTGGTTGTTGCCACACTCATATCGATTTGATACGTGTCATTTGTTCTTGGTGTACGCATCAAAATCCATTCTTCTGGAATCACGAAACCAGGCTTGAGAACTAGACATTCAAATTTGTTGAACATCACTGAGTACTCTTTGTCACACATCTGAGAAACACTTAACAAATTGTGTTTTAACTGCTCACAGTACTTGACATTGTCAAAACTAATACACCCATTAGTAACTACCCATTGATGTGTGATACTTCCACCTTTCTCGCCTGCAAAGGCCACATAGCCACCTTTGAATGGTTTAACGTCTTGTAGAAGGGCCATGTTGCCTGTCATATGCCGGGAACAACCACTATCAACATACCAGCGATTAGAAACCGATCCCCTAGGTTGTCCCTGCACATAACAAATTAGTTAGATTTGGAGACCCAACCCATTGTGGTCTTGGGTCGTTCGTTTTTCTCAAAGTACACCACTTCAATTAATTCACAGTCATGGTGATCAAAAATAGGTGACTCTTTTGGTGTGTCGGAATTAGAAGCTTGAGAACCCACTATTTTCTTCCTCCAAATTTGTTTTTGTTGATCAACAGGTGTTCTAAGGTTAGAAAAAAATTTTCTTAGTTGATTACCTGTTAGTTGTTGTCCTAATTTTCTCAAACTTTTATTCCGTCTCCTAATCTGTGGTCTAGACCATCTTACCTTATAAGATCGTGTATTACCAAAGGTAGATACATGCGGAACCACAGACTCTTTATTCCTTTTCTCAGTAAATGGCTTAGACTTAACCATATACTGGACTGGAGTTTTTGAAACTTGAGTTTTGAATTGTTTTCTTGGTGGAGTTTTCAAGGATATGGCATGTTTTAGAACAACGAGCCTTTTCTCTGGATTCTTATAAGGATAATTCATCAGAATATGTCCAAACGTTCCACAATGAAAACAATTCCTTCTTTCTTTGAAAGGTCTCCTGTAAGGCTCACTGGTTCTGGATGTAAAAGGTATATTCTAACCAGTGTTAGATCTAGTTTGATGAACCACATGTGAAGTTTTACCCGATGTTAATTGAATTTTAGGAGTGTAATGCTTATCATTGTTTTCTTGAAAATTCTTTCCATGTTTGTTAGCAAATGTCTCCTTTTTGGCTTGCTTTATGGTTTTGAAATCTCCATAAAGCATCTTTTTCAATTTATCATTTGATTCAATTAAATCAGGTTCAGTTAAAATACAATTGTCCCGATTGTTGACAACATTTTTCTTGATTTTAGATTCATTAAACAATTCTTCTGACACACTACCATCAATTTTGTTGTTTTCTCAACATTCGTCAGAATAAAACTCTTCATCTGAAGATGTGTTATCCTTACTTGACGATTCATCAAGAAATGATAGATCAATGTCGACTGGCCCATTTACAAATGTCTCGTTAACTGGTGGTGGAATGGCATTAGTACCTAAGCCTATGCCATTTACTTGTCATACAATCGATTCATAATGTTCCACCACGAAACGAGAATTTCTCAATTTCTTAATTTTTCCACTTAACTTCAGAATTTCATTATGATGTTTGGCTATTTCGACATTCTTTTTCTCTAACTCTTTGTAGGCAACATCTAAATGAAATTGTTGTTCACTTATTTTTATTGAAAAATCATGTTTGTCTTTTCTGAGATTTTCAATTGATTCTTTAAAACGTTTTTCATTTTCTTTATAGCTTAGAGCTGCACTACGTAGAGGTTCGAGTTGATCCTGAATTTTATCATTTTCACCTTTTAGTTTTAAACAATTATTACATGGAATAACAATAAAAGAATTAGAATCTACCTCAGTTGATGAACATGATGCTTCACCAATAGCCATCAAAGAAAATGCTGATCCCTATTGTTCTGCAGCAGCAACTGTTTCCCTTTCTTCAGCTTTAATCATCTCTATGATTTCTACCATCAAACCCATCTGAGTGTGTGCAACAATGGCATCTTCAAGATGAACTCCCCAGTCGTAACTATCTTCTTGTTGAGCTACTAGTGCATTAGATGAAGTTCCTTGATTTTGATTGCGGTTGTTGTCGAAGCTCTGTTTATTGTAATTCTGGTTGCTTCCTGAACTTGGTTGAGTGAAACCAGAGGCTGGTGCTTTGTCTTTCTGACACTCTCGTGCAAAGTGTCCAAAATTCAGACATTTGTAACACTTAGCCTTTGATTTATCAAAACTAATTTTAGCATTAGAATGCCCACCGATAAACTTTCTGTCGGTTCTATTCAGAAACCGTTTGGCCCTTCTCAAGATCATGGTCATATTCCACTGAATATCCATATCTTCCATGTCATCTGGATCCACCTGATTGAAATCTTCTTCAATTTTTTCTGGATCAGTTAG
This sequence comes from Smallanthus sonchifolius, assembly GCA_023525975.1. Classification (NCBI taxonomy): domain Eukaryota; kingdom Viridiplantae; phylum Streptophyta; class Magnoliopsida; order Asterales; family Asteraceae; genus Smallanthus; species Smallanthus sonchifolius. The sequence continues at coordinate 30,066,497 of CM042043.1, forward strand.
TTTACCACCAATGAAGTTTTCATATGCCAACATGCATGATGAAAACAATGCTACATGATCTTATGCAATCTTTGCAAAAGTAAGTGTCGGTGTAGATGTTGAACTTCTTGGTTGGTGTGAATTTGAACTTGTAGCAGCAAAACATGTATGACTATTGCAACCATTACCTTCTTCTTGTGTAGGATTCCCTGAGAACAAAACAATACCTGGTCCTGTGGTTTTTGATGTGGAAGAGGCTCCAAAATACATTGATGGTTCTTACACTAATGGTCTTCTAGTGGTTTCTTTCTTTCTTAAATTCATGTCATGTGCTTGGATTTTACGTATTACCTCATCAACGGTCATTTCAAAGAATTTAGAGTTTTCTCTTAAAAGGGTTGTGTACATGTCAAATTTGGGGGGTAATGCATCAAGAAAATTTTCAACTAGTTCATCATCTGGATATTTTAATTCATAAGACTTCAGTTCAGTCTGAAGATGATAGAATCTTGAGATAAGTTCATCAATGGATTCTTGTTCAAAATATCTGAAACATTCTTATTGTTTTCTTAACAATTCTCTTTTACTTTTCTTAACATCACTGTTACCCTCAAACCGTTTTATCAAAGCTTTCCACAAGTCTTTCGAGGAATCATACCCTCTGAAACTGTGAAATATGTCACGGGTTAGTGCCATGGTTAAAGAACCATGTGCCTTCTTTTCTAAATCATATGCTTTCTTTTCTTCAGCATCAAGTCTAGAGATTGGTTTGGGTTTGGTTTCACCAAGAAATTCATCGGTTGGATGTTTATAACCTTCTAAAATAGGTATCCACATGTTTGAATCTGTGTATGACACATATTCCTCAAATCTAGCTTTCCAGTTGGAATAGTCATTCACATTTATTAACTTTGGGGGTTTCTGTGGAGTGCCTATTTCGTTGTCATAATTCAACAGGCTACTGAGATTTTGAAGGTTTGCCATTGTGTAAGACTCAGAAATCAGAAGTTCAAACTTGGGTATTTTAGCTATAAGTACGTATGTAGCAGAAAGGTCTTGCGTACTTATAAGTGCACAAGATGATAAGTATGCATGAACAAACAAATACGCACAAAAGACTAATGACACATATTTATGATGACATGTATGCAAGAAATTTTGACAAGAATACAAGTATACAGGATCACAAGTACACAGGGTTCAAATACGCATGAACTTAAGTACGTATGGACTTAAGTACACAAGAATTATGACAAGTGCGCAAGATTTGTTAAGTACGCATGAATTATGACAAGTACGCATGAAACAGAAAGATGGTTTTTGACAACTGTATCCACTTGTCCTGATCAAAAGATGATTTAACCAAGTTGTAGTGTATGAACAAGTGACCAGACTGAGAAATAAACAGAAAAATGATGATTGTAACAACAAAACAAGAACAACACAAATGATGGAATGGGATTCTTTCAAGATGAACAAATGTGTGAAACAAGACTTAAGAATCACCAATGCAGATGTAACCAGAAACACATATGGATGACGTATGTTCCTAACATTCTCACAACACTCGGAAATAAGAGCAAGTTCTCTGATACCACTTGTAGGTCCCTCCGGGTGGGTGTTTCGGTTCGATATCGTGTAAGAACGTAGCCTAGTAAACAGGTGCGGAATGCCCGTTACTAGGTGGAACAAAGTAAGAATGATCGTATGACAATCAACAAGAGATAATACTAATAAATACACGGTCTATTGATTTCATAGTGTGTCAAACAAGTACAGATACAGATTGAATGACTTCTGGACTGATACAAAGCTTATCTGAGCGTACTTGTGTGTGCCAATACATCTTTGTGAAAATGAAACAACTCTATGCTATTTATTGACCTGGGCCATGCGTACTTAGCAAGTACGCATGACCAACCTTCATGCGTACTTGCTAAGTACGCATGATCATTGTACTTGACCAATATGCAGGAACTCATCCTCGCGTATTTGTTTAGTACAAACTCAAAACCATACAAGTTCAGACATAAACAAGACATATTACAACTCGATAAACAAAATACAACAAGTACTAAATACAGACAAGACTGAAATAAATAATAACAAAAGTTGTAGCTCAATCCAGAGTGTCTGTCACAAAACATGCATCAACACAATTTCAGGTCAATACCCGTCCCCGTCTTTGTCAGAATTTGCATACATTATATTCACGTTAGACTTAATTATGGTTAATTAAGGTCGTTTCATAATTAGCAAAGTCCATTCATAGCATTTCACACATCGGTAATTCGATAAATTACCGGGCCACACGCAGTATATTCGGCACACACGAACGTTGGTGATAATTAATATTTATGTTATAATAAATATTTTGAAGTGTCACGACACTATTTTAGAACCTAAATATAAACATGTATTTATTTATATCAACCTAGTGTCTTAACACGCACCTTTACTATTTCACCGATATATTTTATTTTAACGCGCTATGTCGAAATATTAAATTTCTAAACATATATTTACGTGTAGTAAACCACTAATTATATAATGTATAATTTTATTTAGCTCGGTTTTAATAAAAACACTATTATTTTATCGCGTCTAACTTATACCCGCTACCACTCGAATGCCCGTTTTGACTACATAATCTCATTTCTACAAAATATTGAAAAGCCAAATTTTGTTCTTTTTCCCTGATTGCCGATATTACACACGCATATGAGATGTGTGTGTGTTAATTTTTCTTTTTTCAATAACAAGAACTTCTATTTTCATGATAAGTTTCTTTACACACACAGTAACCACTAGACTAAATCACATCCCTTTCTCCTTATGATTTTCGGTCAAAGAGAGTCCACATCCAATCTCCCAACTAGCCACCCTATAAGATTGGACAACACTCAAACATCCCATTTTTGTGTTTAATCACCTTTTGCACTAACAACTATCACATGACTACTAAACCATTAAACTTTTGTTCCTTTCACACCCACATGAACCGAAAATTTGAAATGGATTTCCAAGTCCCAATGTTTCTAATCTTTTCACTCTATAAGTCCCTCCACACCTCATGAGTTATTTACACAAACAACTTGCAACCTTATTCTCTTCCCCCTCTCCTGTTTACGGCCAAACTCCCACCCCCAAGCCTTAAACTTTTAAATTTCAATTCAAGTGTTCAAGCCTTTCAAGTGAAGATTTAGTAACTCTTGGTGGTTTTCAAACAACCTACATCTCTCCATCCACTAACCTTCCTTTCTTCAAGTGAGAACTCTCCCTGCTTGTTATTATTTCTTACAATGTTTTATGTTATTCAACCCATAAATTGTTATGTACCAACTTTTACCTACAAAAGATATTTTTGCAACAAATGGAATTTTTAGATAAATTGCTACAAGATACTTGTTTTATGAATAAACACAAAATAAAATTAGATGATACTTCATAGGCTAAAAATAAAGTGTATGTTAAATCTTGAAAATGCATCAAGTGGGTTTTACTAAGTCCATGGGTTGTCTTGTGACTACTAATTTGTGTCATCATGTGTATTTTAATTTACTTACAAGTTTATGGTTATTTAGTGGAGTTATGTCAAAAGGATAGAAAGTGAATTATTACTAGTTATTATGTTGATATATTTTTTTTACAAAGTAATTCGTATGGTGTTGTTATGGATTTTGAAGATATAAAAATATTAAGCACTAAGTTTACAAAAAAAAAAAATTAAAAACATAGTCTCCACTTTATTATAAAAAAACTTGTATTTTAAAGGTATATAAGTATTCAGAAAGTCAAAACTTATAAAACTTTAAAATATATATATATATATATATATATGTGTGTGTGTGTGTGTGTGTGTCTTTAGAGCATTCACAGCCCGTTTGGTATAATTATGTGAGTGAGTTTTGTATATTTTAAGGAGTGGTTTAAAATGGTTGTGAATGGAGAAGAGAGAAAAGATATAAGGTTTTTGAAAATATAAGGATAAAAGTAGGGGTTTTTAGTATAATTATAAGGATAAGGATAAGGATAGAGAAAAGTAGAGATAAAATGTAGAAAAAGTAGTGTTTTTTAGTGTAATTACAAGGATAAGGATACGGAATATAAAGAACGGGCTGAGAATGCTCTTACAAATATATATTTATGTAAATCTCGGTTGAGAACCGACATTTTATTTTAAGGTCATATTCCTAAAGTTATATTTTGAAAAAAATAATATAAATATTATTTTTACTTAAAAATGCGTAATATTTCGAAAACATTACTTTAAATAATATATAAATATATTTATTTGTTGTTCGCAACGAGTTACGACTCGAGTCGAGTCAAAATATTGTTTTACAAACCGAATCCTGAGTTGATGCTAAGTTACTAGTATTCATGAACACACTTGAAGAAAAATGTAATCTACATTTAGTTCATGTAAATATATATTTTCGGGTAACAAATACATATCACCAACGGGTCGTCGAGTCAAAACGGTTTAAACCAAAACTTACACATGTAACATAACGAGTTGGGTGGAACTGCTACATGACCCACATGTATGTAGAATCATTACTTAGACCTTAAGGTGTCTTATATATTCTAGGGCACGCGTAGGTCGGTTACTCTCGGACTTTGCTACTTACACGTTTTCAGTACTCACGAATCAGGTGAGTCTCACGACCCCATTTTACTTATTTTCCTTTTGGGGAGATTACATGTGTACCTACTGTTTTCATTGGACACAATTTCAGTTACATGATTTCACATATTACATAAGCAGTTTCATATCGTATTAAGTCCTCTCACAACTAGACCGTTGGTTTCTTTAACAAAGCTAGGTAATCATGGATAGTACTATTTGGGTTTGACAACCCTCACCTGCATTAGTCGCGCTAACTTTGACTGGAGGTCAAAACGGGTGCATCATTGACCTAATCACCCCATGCATACGATAGGCATGGTAGAGGCATTTCATTACTGTTACAGTCTAGCTTCGGTTTCGGTGTGCTTATGGTAATATTTACACATTGTTTGATCAACAATCAAATCATAGAAAGTTTTGTGGTCCATTACAACGATTTACTTTTACATTGAAAGTTGTGAACTCACCAACATTATTGTTGACTCGTTTAAGCATGTTTTCTCAGGTCGTTAAGCTTGCACGAGATTAGGGTGCACATCATGCATGAAGTCTTTTGATGTTCCCATGACAATGAACTTTTGCTTGTCGTTGTATTTTCAAAACATTTTATTTTCCTTCCGCGTTACACTCTGTAAAACAATGTTATATTTTGGAACGACTTTGAATGCATGATTTTCAAAACCATATAGAGATCGTTCTATGTAATCAGTGACGATGATCCATGACTGTAACATCCGGCCTCTCATACCAACAATATTGTCCGCTTTGCCTCCTAAGAGCTTACAGATTTGTTTTTGGTTGCAAGGGTGAAAACTTCCTAGGGGTCACCCATCCCTGGATTACTCCCACCTAAGCACGCTTAACTGTGGAGTTCTCCTCTCATCCACTACATTAAGCTCCAAAACGCGTTATTGATGTAAGAAGCAGGACCTTTACTTATGAACCAAGGTTATCTCCCGTCCACGGCTGATGTTGGATTTGGCTAGATGTCAATATTCAGTCATTCACAATTCGCCCCCCCCCCCCTCTTAGGGACTAATCGTCCTCAATGAGGTTTGCCCCACCATCCCGAACGGCACAGGAGTGACTCTGATACCATTTGTAACATCCGACCTCTCGTACCAACAATATTGTCCGCTTTTCCCCTAAGAGCTCACGGATTTGTTTTTGGTTGCTCGGGTGAAAACTTCCTAGGGGTCACCCATCACTGGATTACTCCCACCTGAGCACGCTTAACTATGGAGTTCTCCTCTTATTCACTACATAAACCCCAAAATGCATTGTTGATGCAAGAGGCAAGACCTTTACTTTTGAACCAATGATCTCTCCTGTCCACGGCCGATGTAAGATTTGCCTAGGGTGTCAATATTCAATAATTCACAATTAGGATTTCTATTCTTTCTGATCTGTCACCATCTTATGCTGCAAATTCTGTTAGATGCCTCTGATTAGATGTACCGCATTTTCCTGTTTATTCGAATATATAAGTATTGATTCAAGCTAGTTCCGCCCAAATTGAAATCCTATTGTTCACCGTTTTATGAGGATCAAAGTATTATTTTATGCAATTTCGAGGACGCAATTTTTATTTAGAGGGGTAGTGTTGTAGCTCCCTAAATCTTTGAGAAGTGTTTTATTGTGCAATTTCATGGATGAAATTATTTTTAAGGATGGTATATTGTAATATCCCGAATTTTATAGAGTTTAAGTATAATAATAATAAATTAATTAGAGTTAATAATTTTCAGGATAGTAATTATTCAAATTATATGTTATATAGTTCTATATATATTAAAGGCATATATTATCAAATTTTGAAAAGAAATTTAATTTTGTTAAAAAAAATGACGAATTAGATTGAAAACAAAATTCTCGTGAGTTTATCTAAATAAACTTTGAATATGGAAATTTTAAATTAAATGGCTTAAAACTTTATTTAAGAAAGTGTTCCAATCAAGTAAATAAAAATTTTTATTGCGTAATTGATTCCCTCCTCCTAAAATACATTTGAAAGCTATCATCTCTTCGTTACGGTGATTTCGTGATTTTAGGCCGCTAATCATGCGAGACTTCTCCCCTTTTCAGCCCTTTTAATACGAACCAACCCTTTCCCTTCTCTCCACGAACTCCCTGTAAAACCACGAGTAGCTGACCCGGTTGTTCCGACGACACGACGACTAAGGTTTGAAACCTAGAGGACCGTCTTACAAGCCGCTCGTTTTTCCGGCTTCCACAACGTTCTTTCACACGCAAAGAGTTTTTTTTTTCTTCCGGTTATCGCTTATCGCGACTAAGGTACGGTTAACCTATTATGATTATATTTACAGTACATGTTACTGTAGGTCTCTCATGGCGCTTCTACGGATCGATCTTGTGATAAGACGTGACGTTAACTTGGAGTGCGGAATCCAACGAATCAACGTTTATATGCATAAAAGACAATGTATACAATCACGTAAATAACCTTCACAATTGTATTCCAAATCACAGTAGAGTTTACAGACTCAATAAGACTAATTCGATAATTCTCTGTTCTATCTTTCGACTGACTCTGTAAACACTTATATAGACATCTGACCTGCTATAAGCGAACTTATTAAGTTCGCCTCTAACAGATTAAGCGAACTTAACAAGTTCGCCTCAGATAGACTTAAGCGAACTTATTAAGTTCGCCTCTAGGTAAACTTGAATAAAAACTTAGTGACTTTTACATAACAAAAACATAAAGACATAAGATCTAACTATTACAAGCTTTTGTCATTACAAACTATGTCCTAACAGACTCCCCCTTGACAATAGCTTGATCTTCAGTCTTCATGATGAGCTTTTCTAGTTATCTGGTAGTCTGCTGCCAGCATGCACTCCATATCTTCTGCATATCTCCAAAACTCTCTTGTACTGTAATCCTTGTTCTTTCCATTCATCAGTGAACATTATTTCATTCTTTCGTAACATCCTCTGATCTTTCTTTGAGAAATTTATAAGATTCATTGCATCATAGAAACATACAATGACCTTATTGTCTTTATCTTCAATCCTTGCTTCACCAGTATTAACATCAATATACCACCATTTCATATTCCCAAGAAAGTCTTGAGGAATCTTCTTCAATGGTATCTTGTGTACAGCACGTACTGGTTTATACTTGTAATTCCAGGTCACCTTCCCAGTCTTCTGATCTGTGTTCTTCACTCTCTTTCCTTTTTGTGGTTTCAATCGTTCATATTTTCCTGAACTACCTTCTCTCTTGATCAAGTTTGCAATCACATCAGCCAAACCATTATTCGATCTATTAATAAGAGGCTTTGAAGCTAGACCATTCATTTCACACCTTGGCAATGTATTGAAATATTTGATCCTTGGCTTTAAATATTGAACACCATCAGATCTTTTAATTGCAAATAATTTTGTATCACCATCATAGAACCAACTTATGATCCTTCCTACACACCGCTCGTTATTCACATATTTCTCTTTCTGAGCAGGTTGTGCTGGAGACTTGGGTAGCACCTTCATCCAACTATTTACAACTTCTCTCCACTGTTCTCTTGTCATCCCTGTATCTCTATACATCACAGATTCTTTATTAACCTTTGGAGACTCAGTGTGAGTAGTTTTAGTTTCAGCATCTTTATTGGATTGAATATTCTCATCATCAGTATCCATCTTTGAATCAGCAGTGTCTTCAGGCAGTGTGACGTCTTCAACATAGTCCATAGAATCTGTTACTCCTTCATAAGTGAATTCAGGAATAACATCATCTTCGATGAAGTTATACGACACTTTAAGACCATCACAGCCTTCATAAGTAACATTATCTTTATCTTTCTCTATCTCTATCTCTACTATCTCTCCTTCTTCTATTTCATTATTAGACACTTCACAGTCCATGTCATTGAATAAATCATCAATGTCATCAAGACATGCAATCTTTTCAGCTTCTTCTTCTTCAGAATTTGCAAAGAACTCCAATAATAGAATTTATTCTTCATTAGCACCAGAAGTATCTTTGTTTCCTTCAAGTGATTGTGATGTCGACTCCCCCTGAACCCTTGATATAGTATTAGCGTCAGTGTATTGACGATCACCCTGAACATTTCCAGCAGGATCATTGTCTTCATCATCACGTCTTTGAATAGACTCTGTGTGACATGTATCGTGTATCCTCAACTCCCCCTGAGCGTCAACACGCTGAACGAGTTTAGACACCAATGCTTGCATGTCAGCTATCTGTTGAGCTTGAGTCTGAATCACAGGCTGCCGTTGTGAATCAGTAGACACAAGAGTATTTACTTGTGTTTGTAGTGTAAGCACTTGAGATTCAAGGAAAGTAATCCTTTCAGAATCAGAAGGCTTTGACGGACCAACTGACGATTGTGGAACTGAAGGACTTGCAGTAGGAGTAATAACTGGAGGAACAGGAGTTATAACCGGAGATGTATCTTTAGATCTTGGAGGAGTAATAATCAAGGAAGCAACAAAATTAGCATCCTCTACTCCCTGCGAAGATTGAGCAGCAGCTATTGAAGTAGACATTAACTTTTGAGTCTTTGGATCTGGATTGAAGTCACTATCAGAATCAGTACTTTAATCAACCAAGGATCTTTTTCCAAGTACTGAACCGGAAGGAGGATCCCGAACAGACTTTCTTCTTGGTCGTCTGGCATGAGATTTAATGCGTTTTCCAGCATTAGCCAGTGGAATAGCAGCTAACTGCTCATAATGATCTGAGGAAAAATCCCTAGATTCATCAGAGTCAGTGCCTTCAGTAACAGGTAATATCGTATCACTTGAGCTTGAACTAGATTCATCATCAGTCACCACATTCCCTTCAGCTTCATGAATGGGCAGCGTCATCAACGAAATCATCCATGTTCATTCCTAGATCTTGTTCATGTGCATGAACGACCTCCTCTTGAAAAGGTTCATGAATAGGTATTTCAACCTCAGCTTGTGGAATTGGAACTTGTTCAGGAATAGGAATTTGTGGTTGTGCGGGAACCTGAACCTGTTGAACTGGAACTTGTTGTTGTATCGGTTGCTGTGGAATTTGTTGTTGTTGTTGTGGTTGCTGTTGTTGTTGTGGAACATTTAAGCCTTGAACTTGAATAATTTCATCAGGATGAAACCGGTTGTCATTAGGTGGTGCAACATAATCAGGATTGATTAAGTGACCAAACTAAGGAGTATTAACCGGTATCAATGCGGCATTCAGCTGTTTCACCTTCGTGCAATCAGTAAAGATACGCTTTGACATCGGAGTCAAAGTTAATCTTATAGGATGTTGTGGAAGATCCAGAATAAGATGATTTAGAATCATTTGAATAAAGCGAGGATACATCAAAAATCCTTGACCTTCAGCAGGATTAATCTGCATGACCATCTCTCGATAGAAGTAAAGTGCAAAATTGAATCGCTTATTCAACGTTAAAGCCACCATTGCAGTTTGAAGAACCATCTTTAAACAATCGGTTCCAGCTTTACGAGGAGAGATGCATTGAATAATCACATGCATGAAGTATCTCCATTCACCGACTAAGCCACCTTTACGTGCTTGTGTATCATTCTGTCTCCCACGATAACCCATTCTTTGAAAACAACCCATAATAAGAGTGCCCGGATATGACAGTGGGTCTTCAGCATTACCACCCAAATCAAGAGCAGCACGAATTGTTTCTTCAGATATGGCAATTTCAGTATTATTGGCAGTGGCACGAAGAACATGAGGTTCTACGTCCGTATCCTGATGAACTGTATCCCAAAATTGATGTATGTATACCAAACTGATGTAAGGATCAGCAGATAAAGCAGTATGGAGACGCGAACGGTTCAGAAATCCGATTATTCCTTGAAAATTGAATGCCTCGGACATGTTAGGATCTAACAATGCCACCTGATTATGCTTATATTCGACACGTCAAGCCATCTGAAAACATTCGGACAACAAAACACATTAGTAAAAATAACAAACACAAACAATTAAAAAAAATTTAAACAACAAAAAAAATTAAAAAAAATTTTAACACTAAAAAAAATCACAAGTCCAAATACTCTCTGACCTCTAGGCGTACTTAATAAGTTTGCTTAGTGTTGCAAGAGGCGAACTTATTAAGTTCGCCTGGACAAGTTCGCTTCGAACAAGTTCGCTTGAACCTGTGACGATTCAAATCCAAACACAGAATTTCAAAAATCGGCAAATCGAGTTAAAACCATGAAATAATCAATGTACATTGGTCGATTATCACTTAGCAACCAATTAGAATGATCAATTTTATATTTCCAGTCAAAATTAGGTCAAAAACAGTTTGTCAAAATCGCGAATTAAATCGAGTAGAAAACATCAAAATACTCACGATTGAACGGATGATAATCAGTGAAATTACCGTAGTTGTGTTCGCAAATCAATTTGGAATATGATGGAATCGGCAAACAACTCCAACAACACAGATTAAAAATTTCGAAAAAATTTCCAGATAAGTTCGCTTGGAACAATGAAGACGATGACTGATAAGTTCGCCTGGCCAAGAGCCTTATACACATTAAGTTCTCTTATTTAGGCGAACTTGTTAAGTTCGCTTAACAATCTTTCGGCGAACATGCTAAGTTCGCTTCATTGTCCACAGGCAAACAGATTAAGTTCGCTTCACTGTTCTTGGGCGAACATATTAAGTTCGCTTCACTGTACATTAGCGAACATAATATCTATTCACTTTTTCCTTGAACAAAATTTTACCAACTTCAACCTTTCAAGACTTGAACTTCTGTCAGCATCATGTATCCGATCCAATCCCGAACAATTTTAATAAAAGTTTAGAATTTTCATGGAAAATCAAAATCAAAATCTTTTTGAGTTTTATCTATACAAACGGAATCACATATTTTTGGATTTTATCTGTACAAACGGAAATCACATATTTTTGAATAAACATCATGAGTAAGAAAATCATATCAGTATCCAATTAATTTATCACACATTTTAGCAATAACAAAGGGTAACCTATAATATGAAACCATCCAACTCAGTCTTGTGCACTTTGCATCTTTTTCATTTTGAAACTCATTCAATTTGAATAATATTTGAAATGATACGCGATAAATTCCAAAGTAAATAAGATCAGGTTATGAAATGCTCTTTTATTTATACCGAATTTGAAATATAAATCATGAATTCTTAAATTTGTCAATATTATATGATTTGAAACTATAAGCGTTTATTCTCCAAATTCATGTGATTTAGTACCATTTAGATGAAAAACATCGTGTACCCCACATATATGCCAAACAGAAATATAAATTACACTATCTTCAAGACATATATAGTTTATGTTAAGATTAGATCAATTTCCAAGATGAAATTATCTCTTTTAGCACAAGTATAGAAGCAGATCCTAAAGGATATAAGAATCATGATGATTCAGAATCAGAAGATTCTAATGAATTGGCTGAATAGTGAGAATCAACAAATTCAGGTATGAGGATCCAACTATTATTTGGATAAAATTCAATGGAGTCAGACTAGATGATGTATCTAACTGATCCAAGGGCGAATATATGTTTCAACATATTTTGAAAGCATATCTTAGTTCAACATCACCTTGCATGTTTTTCGGGGCATGGGCAATGAAGTGAACTGAAATAAATTTGTGCTAAAGATATAATTCGATATTGGTCTCATGAAATTCTTTAAAACCATATACTCTTTACCTGATAATGATCTTTTACACACACACACAGGCATATAATGGATTCAAATCACATATGTAATCATATTATATTTAATTTTCACACTACTATTAGTTTCAAAACGCTTTTAGTCTATTGACAATTTAAGTTTCAAAACTCATACACAAATTTGAAAACAAATTATCAATATTAGAGCATTCACAACACTATCATTTCTCATTTATGCAGACTTTGAAATTTAGATCAAATCAACTCAGTTTAATCAATCATATATTAAAGGTCTACTAAGGTTGTGTGAAATGAACTAATCACTGATGTACTATCATTTCTTCTCTAACCTCAAATGATGTCAAATTTTATATTTTTCAATTTTTTGACTTTTTATAAAATTAAAAACTTTTTGACTGAAATGTAAATACAGAAATGTAATAAAGCAATAAAAGAAATTAAAAACAAAATTTTCCATGAAATTCTGATTTTGAAAAGCTTTTATTCAGGATTGATCATACCAATCATTTAATTAGGAATTCAAACCTGGCACGATCAAATGCCTTGGTAAACAAATCAGCACAATTATTGTCAGTGTGTACCTTGACCAGCTCAATCAACCTTTTCTCTGCACAATCACGAATAAAATGATATTGAATTTCGATGTGCTTAGTTTTACTATGTTTAACAGGATTATTAGTTATGGACATAGTAGCATTATTATCAATAAGCATAGGGGTTCTTGTGAAATTCAAACCGTAATCTCTCAATTGTTGTTGTATCCACAGGATCTGTGAACAACAACTCGCAGCAGCGATATATTCTGCTTTGCATGTAGAAATGGAGACTGTGGTTTGCTTTTTGCATTACCAGGACACAAGTCTATTACCTAAGAACTGGCAACCACCTGTTGTAGATTTCCTGTCCAAACAACAACCACCAAAATCAGAATTAGTATAAGCATTGAAATCAAAGTTAGAACCATGAGGATACCATAGCCCCAAACGTTGTTTTCCTTTCAAATATCAAAAGATTCTTTTCACAGCTATTAAGTGAGATTCTTTTGGCTTTGCCTGGAATCTGGAACAGATGCACAAAACGAACATTATATCCGGCCTTGAAGCGGTTAAGTACATGAGGGATCCAATCATAGCTCTGTAAAGTCGACAATCCACATCTTTTCCATCCGGGTCAGAATTCAACTTATGATTGACCGGAATCGGAGTATCATATGGGGTACAGTCCTCCATCTTGAACCGGCTCAAGATGTCTTTGACATACTTGGACTTATGAATAAAGAAACCATCTTCCTTTTGATTTACTTGCAAACCTAAGAAAAACGATAACTCTCCCATAGCAGACATTTCAAACTTCGACTTCATTACACCCTCAAAATCTTTGCATAACCCTTCGTTTGTTGAGCCAAAAATAATATCGTCCACATAAATCTGCACCAGTAGGTAATCTCCCCCTGATTTCTTTATGAATAAGGTCGAGTCTATCTTTCCACGAACAAAGTCATTTGCCAAAAGATGTGTGGATAATGTTTCATACCATGCACGAGGAGCCTGATGAAGACCATAGAGGGCCTTATCAAGCTTGAAAACCATATTCGGATTCAGTGGATCTTCAAACCCCGGCGGCTGACACACATAGACTTCCTCCTTGACCTTTCCATATAAAAACGCACTTTTTACGTCTAATTGAAACACCTTAAAACCTTTAAAAGAAGCAAAAGCTAGAAACAACCTTATAGCTTCGAGCCTCGCAACAGGCGCATAAACCTCAATGTAATAAATTCCTTCTTGTTGATTGAACCCTGGACAACTAATCTTGCCTTGTTGCGTACCACGACACCTCGATCGTCTTTCTTACATTTAAACACCCATTTTGTTCCTATCAGATACGCACCCTTCGGAAGATCAACAAGATTCCAAACCTTAAGTTTGTCAAATTGAGCAAGTTCTTCCTGCATAGCTTCTATCCAATTGTTGTCATTTAAAGCCATTTCAACATTCTTGGGTTCAACCTGCGAAATAAAGCAAGAATGTGAGCAATCATCAAGAACACCAGAATCTTTAATGCAGGTATACAAACAAGTATTGTCAACAAGAGAACGTGTTTGCACTCCATCCTGTAAATTTCCGATTATATTCGACACTGGATGATCTTTGATTTCCTTGATTGATGCAACCTTAGGAACCGGCAACACTTCAACTTGAGTAGATTCAGATTGATAAGAATAATCTTGATTAATAGGAATTTCCGAGTCTAAATTTGTAGGAATCTCCCCCTGAGCCTGTGTCGAAGGTAATGGATCATCACCCAACAACGGATCAGCAGAAGAATCTTGAAAAATAGCATTATCCTCCTCACTCTCTGAATCTTGTGGACCTGAACAAGAAGCAACATTAGAATCGGGAGCAGAAGTAGATGGAATCTATGAATTTGGAACTGTATTTGGTAGACATCCATTGTGTTGTGCATCCTGACATGACTCATAGAGAACAACAGCATCTTTAGCAAAAATATCAGAAGGTAAATGAAAAGACTTGAATAAGTTTTCATAATCAAATGCCCAATCCGGACCAATCGCCATTTGTGGTAAAGACCGATTTGAACAGTCAATATGGAACCATTCTTCAACTTGGCGCGTCTCTTTGTTATAAACCCTCTTGGTTGTCGAATTAGCCACATACCCCAGAAAAATCCCTTCAATAGCCTTTGCACTGAATTTTGTTGGGACATCTCGAACTTTCAATAGAGTGCAAGGATTACCAAAAGGTAGTAAATAATCCAGATTCGGCTTTCGATTATTCAGCAATTCGTAACAAGTCTTGTTGTGTCGCTTAACGGTCAAGACTCTATTCAAAACATGACACCCAGTATTCACAGCTTCAGCCCAAAAGGTGACTGGAAGCTTAGAATCTGCAAGCATCGTGCGAGCCGTTTCGACCAAAGTCCTGTTCTTTCGTTCAGTGACACCGTTTTGTTGAGGAACATATGGCGCACTGAATTCACGATGAATTCCTTTTTGTAGACAGAATAAGCCCATTTTGCTATTCTTAAATTCGCTGCCATTGTCACTCCTGATTCTTCTGACTTTCAGATTGAATAAATTCTCCAATCCCAGGATTAAGTATTGTATCAACTCAGTGGTTTCAGCTTTAGAGGAAAGAAACTTAACCCATGAAAATCTGGAGTAATCATCAGTTACTACCAAGCAGTATGATTTTCACCAATGCTCCTGATACTGATAGGACCGAACAAATCCATATGCAGCAGCTCCAAAGGAGTTACGATAGAATTCGTCGATTTAGATTTGTGAGATTTCTTTCTTTGCTTCCCCTTCTTGCAAGGAATACAATCATCAGGAACTGAGAATTTCATCTTCGGAATACCAAGAACCAGATCATTCCTAACAATGTAGTTCATCTTCTTATAGTTAATGTGAGCTAGCTTCCTGTGCCACAATATTGAATCATATTCTGACGCCTTAGAGAGTAAACAAGTAGGAATTGAATCCGTTGTAGTGGCGACACTCATGTCAAGGACATAAGTATCATTTCTCCTCGGAGCCTTCATGAGAATCCATTCATCAGGAATCACGAAGCCCCGTTTCAAAATATAGCATTTAGCATCGTTGAAATGGAACGAAAACTTCTTGTCACAAACTTGTGATACACTTAAAAGATTGTGTTCCAACTGCTCAACATAATTCACCTTCTCAAATTTGACTTTGTCATTCTTTAACGTACCCTGTCCAGTTATGTACCCGCCTTTATTACCCGCAAAAGCGACATAACCTCCATCAATTTGTTTAACATCCTCAAGCAATCTAACATACCCTGTCATATGTCGAGAGCAACCACTATCCACATACCATGTATTGTCGATAGTCCTCTTTGGTTGTCCCTACATAAACAATGAGAATCAGTTAGAAATAGGAACCCAAGCCATCGTGGTCTTGGGTCGTCCAGTTTGATCAAAATAAACAACTTCTTGTAATTTACAATCAATCTTATCATTCACTTTTGGAACAGAAGTTTGACAATCAGACTTTTTCAAAGAAGATCCATTTTTATTATTTTGAAAAACATTATTTGATATATTATTGTCAGATTCGGATGTTTTCAAAATTTTCTTCAATTTTCTGTTTCGTCTTCTCCTTTGAGGTCTAGACAATTTAACTTCCTGATGAGAATCTTTTGAAATTCCAACATTAGGAATCTCAAGTTTCTCTTTGCATACAAAAGATTTAGAATTCAATTTATCTTGTTGTTTAAATCCAGAGGATTTAACAAAAGATCGACCAGGCATATTTTTCTCCAAACTATAAGATGACATTCCTTCATCTTTTCTTTTCAGAATCTTCACCACTTTTGGTTATGAAGGAACAGTCTTCATTTTACCCTGGTTCTTGTAAGGACAATTGATCAGAATGTGACCAGCCTCGTTGCAATGAAAACACACTCTTCTTTCTTGATAACTTCTGAAATAAGGAGTTTTCTTTGAATTTGAGGATCCATCAGAGGAATAAGCTTCAGAGGAATGTCCCGAACAGTTTATCGGCTTCTTTGGAACATAAGCCTGTGTTGGCACCTTTGAAGAATACACTTTTTGATAATCAGCCGCGACAAAACCACTTGACTGTAAAATTGGAGAAAGCTTAGATGTACCAACTTTCACCTCTTCAGCTTCAGTCAGAATGCATCTATCACGGGTAACAGTTTTAACAACTGTCGGGTCATCAATTTTGACCTCTTTTGGAATGCCTTCAACCTTCTTCTCATCAAACACCTCATCATCAGAATCAGACTCATACACCATATCTTCCCCAGTTACCGGATTCACCTTTAACACAGTCTTTGGATCTATCTCCGCTTCATGTATGATTTCAGGTTCCACCACATAATTTGCATTAAACGGTGGAGGAATAAATCCAATTCCAGCAACACGCTTAGTAGGATCAGCATTTGAGTTAAAATAATCAAAAACAACGAAAGAATTTTCAAAATTTTCCATCTTTCTATGAAGTTTGATCACTTCAGACTCTTTGTTAGATATTTCTTTATTCTTTTTAGCAACAACTTTATTACATTTTTCTATCTCAGCATAAGCCATATCTAGATGATAACCTTGCTCTTTATATTTTAACCCCAGAGAATTTAAGTCTCTTTTCAAAGACTCAATTCTATCGATGCACAATTTATCATTATCTTTCAGTTTCTGATTAACAGTATGCATCGATTTCATGTCACAAATCAAGTTTGTGTTATCATCCATGACCTTTTGCAATTTATCTTTAACAGAAATGCAGTTAGAACAGTAAATATGACAAACATAGTCTTTTACCTTAGACGGATCAGACATGTCTGCCATGAATACTTTGGCAATGGGAATATTTTCTGAATCAGCATCATTAGAAGCATTTTGAGTAAGAACAATATCCTCCTCAGCAACACCTGATGCAGCATCAGAATCAATATTCTGCACTTGTTCTATTTCTTCATCAACGCTTGGAACACTGTCACCATCACAAGAATCATCACTAGAACTTTCATCATCGGTCAACTCCTCTGGTTTTTCAGAATGAATTTCTGCTACAAAAGCCTGACTCACAGCACCCACCAAGTCTTCCATATGAATGCCCCAGTCATAGTTTTCGTCGTTCTGAGCAACCAATGCCGAAGAAGCAGATGCATGATTTGTATTACCAGATGAACCATGTGACTGATTCCTATTATGCTGAAAATTGGCAGCTTCTTTTGAGAATCAAACTCGACCTTTGGCTTCACACATTCCTTTGCAAAGTGACCATATTCTTGACAGTTGTAACACCGAACTTTGCTTTTATCAAAACCCATGCGAGATCGACTATTTGAGCCAATATATTTTCTGCCAGTTTTCTTCAAGAAATCTTTAGTTTGACGCATCAACATGGCCATATTCCATTGGATATTCATTTCTTTCAGATCAACAGGGTCAATCTGTCTGAAATCTTCTTCTATAACCCCAGGATCATGTATTTTACCTCCAATAAAATTCTTATATGATGCCATGAATGAAGAAAACATAGCAAGATAATCATTAGCAACCTTCTGATTCAAATGAGATCCAGATGAAGTAGAAGCTGTAGTTGCAGAAAATCCAGAATGGCTTGAATGACCAGAATGAATTGGAACTCCAAAACACTGATCATTTGAAGAATCTTTAGCATCACCAGAAAAGAATGCCACTCCATTACCAGATTTACTAGTAGATTTGGCAAAATACATTGAGGGATCCTGAATATGCTCCAAGTTAGTCTCTTTCTTCTTCATATTCATGTCATGCGACTGAATCTTCCTTAGAACTTCTTCAAGAGACATGGTTTTATACTTAATGTTCTCTTTGATTAAAACCGTGTACACATCAAATTTTGATGGTAAAGCCTCCAAGAATTTATTATTGATTTCCTCAGTCTCATACACCACAGACGCACTTGCCAGTTCACTCAGAAGATGATAGAATCTTGTAGCAAGATCATCCAGGGATTCGTTTTGAAAATGTTTAAAGACTAAGAACTGCTTCTTTAGTAGCTCCTTTCTACTCTTCTTCACATCCAAACTTCCTTCACACCTTTTCTGTAATGCTTCCCACAGTTGTTGAGAAGACTTGAACTGTTTGAAACTGTGATATATTTCCTTCGGGAGAGACATCGAAATACTAGCCATTGCTTTCTTTTCCCTGTCAAATAGCAACTTCTCTTCAGTAGTTAACGCTGACACCGGCTTTGGAACATCATCCTGTCCCATCCACGAATAAGTCGGATGCGTATAACCTTCCAAAATCGGAATCCACAAACTGGTATCGGTAAAAGATACAAACTGGTCGAACCGATCTTTCCAATTAGAATAATCACCTAGATTCAACAACTTCGGAGGTTTTTGAGATGTACCGATCTCATTGTCATAATTGAATATATTCGTGACTTGAACCATCGTTGCCATTTTTCCTGAAAAGTTTCCAAGTGTTGAACTCCCTTTACCCTTAGGCGAAGATAATAAGTTCGCCTCTGAGACACCCAAGCGAACTTAATGAGAAGCGAACTTAATAAGTTCGCTTATATTATTGATATTATGAATTGATATGATTTTAAGTATGAGATTAGTTTTGAATGTTATTATGATCGATACGTTTTTGGACCCGCAAAGACTAGTAATGATTTTTGTTATATGTTTTGATGAATATATATTTTTATCGATCGTTTTATATGTTTTGTCATTTGTTTTGAGGAATTTCTGTTTCGTGTGTTTAGCCGTATTAATCGATCCTAAGGAAAGGATACATCGTCTCAATATGTTTATATGTTGTGTTATGTTTAGGGACTAATCCCAAAGTAATGATACATTGTTTCGATAAGTATATGTGAACGAAAGTATGTTCGGAGACGTATGTATCAATCCTAGTAAAGAGATATCGTCTCAACCACGTTATTAGACACCTTCATTACTATGACGACTTTTCGAGGATATGTTATGAAAGTTACAAGTGACATGGTTATATGATTACGAGATAAAATTTTATATGTTATAAGTTACTTTTTATGTTTATGATTTTGTTATACGTCCACTGAGTATAATTATATACTCAGACGTGCTTTTGTTTTGTTATTTTTGCGCACGTTAGGTTATCAAGATCACATGGAATGGGAAGTAGAAGAGTGCTTGAAAAGTTTTTTTTTTTATAAATGTAAATGAAGATTATTTGGTGTTCTTTTATATTATTTTTTAAACCAATGTATTGATTTTATCATTTATGGATTAATATATTGAATTCTGATTACTGTTATAGTGACACATCAGCCCTATCCGGGTTAGGGGTGTTACAGTTATGGTATGAGAGCTTAGGCTCTTTCCTATAGAAATTTTTTTTAATAAAACCTGTAAGGTAATGGAAGGGTAGACACAATTAGGATTTCTGTTCTTTCTGATCTGTCACTATTCTTCTGTTGCAAATTCTGTTAGATGCCTCTGATTAGATGCACCTCATTTTCCTGTTTATTCGAAAGGGTAGACACAATTAGGATTTCTGTTCTTTCTGATCTGTCACTATTCTTCTGCGGCAAATTCTGTTAGATGCCTCTGATTAGATGCACCTCATTTTCCTGTTTATTCGAATATATAAGTATTGATTCAAGCTATTTCCGCTCAAATTGAAATCCTATTGTTCACCGTTTTATGAGGATAAAAGTATTATTTTATGCAATTTCGAGGACGGAATTTTTATTTAGAGGGGTAGTGTTGTAACACCCTGAATTTTTGAGAAGTGTTTTATTGTGCAATTTCGGGGACGGAATTATTTTTAAGGATAGTATATTGTAATATCTCGAATTTTATAGAGTTTAAGTATAATAATAATAATAATAATAATAATAATAATAATAATAATAATAATAATAATAAATGAATTAGAGTTAATAATTTTCAGGATAGTAAGTATTCAAATTATATCTTATATAGTTCTATATAGATTTAAGGCATATATTATCAAATTTTGAAAAGAAATTTAATTTTGTTAAAAAAAATGACGAATTAGATTGAAAACAAAATTCTCGTGAGTTAATCTAAATAAATTTTGAATATGGAAATTTTGAATATGGAAATTTTGAATTAAATGGCTTAAAACTTATTTAAGAAAGTGTTCCAATCAAGTAAATAAATGTTTTTATTGAGTAATTGATTCCCTCCTCTAAAACACATTTGAAAGCTATCATCCCTTCATTATGGTGATTTCGTAATTTTAGGCCGCCAATCATGCGATACTACTCCCCTTTTCAGCCCTATTAATACGAACCAATCCTATCCCTTCTCTCCACGAACTCCCTGTAAAACCACGAATAGCTGACCCGGTTGTTCCGACGACACGACGACTAAGGTTTGAAACCTAGAGGACCGTCTTACAAGCCGCTCGTCTTTCCGACTTCCACAACGTTCTTTCACACGCAAAGAGTTTTTTTTTTCTTCCGGTTATCGCTTATTGCGACTAAGGTACGGTTAACCTATTATGATTATATTTACAATACATGTTACTTTGTTTTATTATTGATATTATGAATTGATATGATTTTAAGTATGAGATTAGTTTTGAATGTTATTATGATCGATACGTTTTTGGACCCGCAAAGACTAGTTATGATTTTTGTTATAAGTTTTGAAGAATATATATTTTTATCGATCGTTTTATATGTTTTGTCATTTGTTTTGAGGAATTTCTGTTTCGTGTGTTTAGCCGTATTAATCGATCCTAAGGAAAGGATACATCGTCTCAATATGTTTATATGTTGTGTTATGTTTGGGGACTAATCTCAAAGTAATGATACATTGTTTCGATAAGTATATGTGAACGAAAGTATGTTCGGAGACGTATGCATCAATCCTAGGAAAGAGATATCGTCTCAACCACGTTATTAGACACCTTCATTACTATGACGACTTTTTGAGGATATGCTATGAAAGTTACAAGTGACATGGTTATATGATTATGAGATAAAAGTTTATATGTTATAAGTTACTTTTTATGTTTATGATTTTGCTATACGTCCACCGAGTATAATATACTCAGACGTGCTTTTGTTTTGTTATTTTTGTGTACGTTAGGTTATCAAGATCACATGGAATGGGAACTGGAAAAGTGCTTGAAAAGATTTTTTTTTTATAAATGTAAATGAAGAATATTTGGTGTTCTTTTATATTATTGTAAAGTTTTATATTATTTTTCAAATTAATGTAATGATTTTATCATTTATGGATTGATATATTGAATTCTGATTACTGTTATAGTGACACGTCAACCCTAGCCGGGTTGGGGGTGTTACAGTTATGGTATCAGAGCTTAGGCTCTTTTCTGTAGAAATTTTTTTTTTAACAAAACCTATGAGGTAATGGGAGGGTAGACACAATTACCATTTCTGTTCTTTCTGATCTGTCACCATTCTTATGCAAATTCTGTTAGATGCCTCTGATTAGATGCACCTCATTTTCCTGTTTATTCGAATATATAAGTATTGATTCAAGCTAGTTCCGCTCAAATTGAAATCCTATTGTTCACCGTTTTATGAGGATCAAAGTATTATTTTATACAATTTCGAGGATGAAATTTTTTATTTAGAGGGGTAGTGTTGTAACATCTAGAATTTTTTAGAAGTGTTTTATTGTGCAATTTCAGGGACGGAATTATTTTTAAGGATAGTATATTGTAATATCTCGAATTTTATAGAGTTTAAGTATAATAATAATATATGAATTAGAGTTAATAACTTTCAGGATAGTAATTATTCAAATTATATGTTCGCTTAGGCTGCTTTAATGGTAGTCTTTACATTTTCCCTTTCACTGCTCGAGAGATAGTTGTCCATACACTGATAAGGGATGTATGGATTCTCGAGAAGAGAGAGATTAAAGGCATATATTATCAAACTAGCTTTAAACCCGTGTATTACATGGGGTGAAACATTAACAACCCAAATGTTTAAATAAAACAATTAGAAGGTTGTATGCATTATACTACATTTCATACCACTTTCAACTTGTTTGAAGTGTGCAACTTAGTCAACCTATTTCTTTTTTAGGTAATTTTTTTCATTTGACTCGTTTGAGATTGCAAAAATAAATGAGTCCAAGATTATGTTCTGGAGAAGCACCATTGAATTTTGTAAAGGTGTGAAATTCATCCTTGATATCTCATTCACTAACCCTTGGATCTAGATTACCGACATACATGTTACATCTTCAATAGCTACCTGTAGGCCGTAGTTATCTGGTGTTTACCGTGTGCTGAATTCAACAACTTGACCAGGATTAAGAATACAAAAGGCCATATTATGTCACCAAAACCCTAATCCACCTCCACTTTAATGAATTTCTCAATTGACAAAAGACTCCTTGTAAATTATCAATAAACCTCATTCCCAAATCCAAACTTTAGCGAACTCTTCTTCATAACAAAAATAAATAACATAACCTACAAATTCTGATCATCAATGTAAAACACCAATAAAATTTTCAGATAAATTTAATCGGGATGTTACATAGTATCCTTATAAAGAACATATTACTGGCTTACAAAACTATACCATCTCCGAATCCATAATAGGGGATTAAATTATCTTCATCAAAAGCTGCTAAGGTTTTCCCAATAATGGATATCGCCATTTCAAAGGGATTCAAACCATCTCTAATATGATGTAAACTTTTTCTCTGGAAGGATCTTGAACCTATTTACCAAAAGCATGGTTAGCATGAGCCATTATGGAGAAGTAATTAAAATTTTACCTATCCACTCATTGCTCTTGGTGTAGTCAATACAAAGAATAAGGTTAGATGACTCTAGCCCTACCCGTGCAAGAGCCTCACTCAACTGCATATAATAAAAAGCATACATCGTTTAAAATATAATATAATTTCTAAAAAAACTATAGGCATATGATATAAATGCGTGTATTACATCGTTTAGAACACGTGTTGAAAAATTACATATCAAAATAAGCTTCAAAATTGCATAAAAGGGTACCCTCTTCTTAAGAAGTTCAAATGACTAATATGTAATTAAAAGTTAATGTAGTGACAGAAAGAAAAATATAAATATGTGAGAATACTTTTTATTAAAAAGTAAAAGTAAAATAAAAATAAAAATTTAAAAAGTTCAAATTTAAATATGTGAGGTTACTTGTGGTATTGCCCGATCCTTACTTTCAAATTTACAAAAGCAGTTTCTGTAGCCTGAAAAGTAAAGAAACATTAAAATTGCTCAAGATAAATAGCAATTCTACATGTGGCAATTTCCACCCGTTCGCTTTATGATGGGGTCGCTTCAGGCTATGTTTTATATCTAACAAGTCAAATGGTTAGGATCGTTGTTGCCACTTTTTAATTAATATATCCTGACTATGGCTAGTTATGTGTGGTCACTTCTTGGCCCATGACATAGGAAAACAAATCCGTCCTTGGTATGATCCGGTACCTGTTCGGTTTGGTTCCGGTCAAGTCTAGTTCAAAACCAGATTTTTCTTGGTCAAGGAGTGAGCCTTAATTAACTTTCATAATTTTTGCCTGCCAAATTCATAAGAGATGACTCAGCAACTTGATGTTGAGCTTCCCTTTGGGTTCTTCCACTTCCTTCACCGTTCTTTTATCCAGCAAACCATACTTGTAAAAGAAGGTTAAAAATGTTTTAACAACCACAAGGTCTAAGCTTATCTTTCTATGGTTATGAAATTTAGGACTTCTGACTCAGTTTATAAAACACTTTTATCGCTAATAAATTAATGAATGCATTTTGCAATGTTTGACCATATATGGACCAACAGAAATGGGAAATTTTTTTTGAAAATTAAGGATTCTTTAAATTGTAAATAGACTTTTAATCATCCCACAAAAGGTCTTTTTTTCATAAGATCTCATTTTTAGTAAACTGTGTCATTAAGATAGGTCCCTTCTAAAAAATTTGGGTCTAAGTGAAGTTACCTCGGTGAAGGTTGGCATTTTTGTGGGTATTGCCCCCTTTGACCCATTCTTGCTTTCAAATTTACAAAAGCCGTTTATGCAGCCTGAAAAGTAGAGTAAAACATGAAAATTGCTCAAGATAAATAGCATGTCTACAGGTTGCAGTTTCCATCCGTTTGCTTTATGATGGGTCAATTCAGCTTATGTTTTATATCTAATAGGTTAAATAGTTAAAAAAAATGTTTAAAAGAAAACGGGCAATTAGTCCCCAAAATGTACTAAAAAATATTACGTTATTATAATAATAGAAAAGAAGTAATGGGTACCTGCATCTTAGCTTCTTCCCAGGTTTACCTGACTCACTTACCCCACACGTCCCCGTCTATTTCAACCTGAAAATATGACCCAAATACCAATTGAGGAAAAAAACTTCATAAATGAGTATATGATTATATAAACCAGATAGGTCATTGCTCTAGCCCATATTAGTTGAAACTTGAGGCTGGGGTTGAAAAGTCAAGTTTAAACCCTCCATCATGCACTGAAATGAATGATTAGATATATTTTCAATCAATACCCCAAAACCCACCCTAACATTATGGATTAAATCAACACTCTAACTAGTGTTTTTTAAAGATAAAATCAGATCTTACTTATTCGTTAAGTGCAGCGATTGACCCTTCCCTGAGGATCTCCAGCTTTGATGAATGCTATGTAGAATTATCCTCCCCTCTTTTTGATGAAGAAGATTTGGAAAATTTGATAAACCTAAACACTAAACAGCTAAAAGACACAATTTATTGTTAAAAAATAATTGATTACACATCATGAATGAAAACAACAGTGAATGAAAAATAAAATCGTTCCTTTGATTTTAATAAAATCAATTCAAAATAAAAATATCAAAATCATGTAGGAAACATACTATCTATACGGTTTAGTACCTTTGATTTGAATCAAACAGTGTGCATCAATGGCGATGGTGAAAGGGGACGAAAAACCTAACATTCAGTATTCAAAACAGAAGATTGAGTAAATAAAAGAGATTGATTTAGGGGTTAAGAAAGATAATCAGAAAGGAAAAGTAAAACAAACCGGCTGAAGGTCATTACCTGGTGGCGAAAGAAGGAAAGGTTGAAGAGCGGCGATGGCGGAGAAGAAGAGGAAAAGGGGAAAATAGCAAATAGGGTTTAATAATAAGGTAATAGGCTTAACGACGCGTGTTGTGTAATCGTTGAAGAAGACCGAAGATGAAGATGAAGATGGAGATGGCGACGGTTGTTGCTGGGTGTAAGAAAGGGGGAGACGGGAGGATTTGGAAGAAAGGGGGAAGGAATAGGGTTTACAATTGACCCGGGTCAAATATCCGCGACATATAGTTAACGGGTCCTTTAGATCCGCGTGTAGTTAAACGGTGAAAAGTGGTTTTGGGGGGGGGGGGGGGGGGGGGGAATGGTTAAGGATGAATATTATAAGAGATATTTTGAAAATAAATTTAATTTTGTTAAAAAAAATGACGAATTAGATTGAAAACAAAATTCTCGTGAGTTTATCTAAATAAATTTTGAATATGGAAATTTTGAATTAAATGGCTTAATACTTATTTAAGAAAGTGTTCCAATCAAGTAAATAAATATTTTTATTGAGTTATTGATTCCCTCCTCCTAAAACACATTTGAAAGCTATCATCCCCTTGTTACGGTGATTTCGTGATTTTAAGCCGCTAATCATGCGAGACTACTCCCTTTTTCAGCCCTATTAATACGAACCAACCCTTTCCCTTCTCTCCACAAACTCCCTATAAAACCACGAGTTGCTGACCCGGTTGTTTCGACGACACGACGACTATGGTTTGAAACCTAGAGGACCGTCTTACAAGCCGCTCGTCTTTCCGACTTCCACAACGTTCTTTCACACGCAAAGAGTTTTTTTTTTCTTCCGGTTATCGCTTATTGCGACTAAGGTACGGTTAACCTATTATGATTATATTTACAATACATGTTACTTTGTTTTATTATTGATATTATGAATTGATATGATTTTAAGTATGAGATTAGTTTTGAATGTTATTATGATCGATACATTTTTGGACCCGCAAAGACTAGTTATGATTTTTGTTATATGTTTTGAAGAATATATATTTTTATCGATCGTTTTATATGTTTTGTCATTTGTTTTGAGGGATTTCTGTTTCGTGTGTTTAGCCGTATTAATCGATCCTAAGGAAAGGATACATCGTCTCAATATGTTTATATGTTATGTTATGTTTGGGGACTAATCCCAAAGTAATGATACATTGTTTTGATAAGTATATGTGAACGAAAGTATGTTCGGAGACGTATGTATCAATCCTAGGAAAGAGATATCGTCTCAACCACGTTATTAGACACCTTCATTACTATGACGACTTTTCGAGGATATGTTATGAAAGTTACAAGTGACATGGTTATATGATTACAAGATAAAAGTTTATATGTTATAAGTTACTGTTTTATGTTTATGATTTTGTTATCCGTCCACTGAGTATAATTATATACCCGGACGTGCTTTTGTTTTGTTATTTTTGTGCACGTTAGGTTATCAAGATCACATGGAATGGGAAGTGGAAGAGTGTTTGAAAAGATTTTTTTTATAAATGTAAATGAAGAATATTTGGTGTTCTTTTATATTATTGTAAAGTTTTATATTATTTTTCAATTTAATGTAATGATTTTGTCATTTATGGATTGATGTATTGAATTCTGATTAATGTTATAGTGACACGTCAGCCCTAGCCGGGTTGGGGTGTTACAATGACTGTCGCGCCCCGCGGGAAATTGCCGTGGTTGGGGTGTGACAAAATGCTCTAATGCTACTTGTAAGTCCCTTGGTGTCTCAGATCGTTACGTGCGAGTGTGTGACTAGTCAAACCGGGTACGGAATGCCCGTGACTAGGTGAAGAATCTAACAACAACGAGTAAATCGACACTAACAAGAGTCACTTTAAACTTCGTCTATTATCAATATCAGCTGATTACAAGTTGTGGAATGAATGCAGACATAACAACTTCTACAACCAGCTATATATACTAACAGACCGGATGCTTGCGTACTTAGAAAGTGCGCAGGACGTTGTTCCTGCGTCCTTAGCAAGTACGCAGACTTGTTCATGCGTACTTGCTAAGTACGCAGGTTATACAACCTGCGCACTTAACAACACTTTACAAATTCGATTACAAAGACAAGTACATATATACATGATTACAACTCGATAAACTAATACGTACAGACTAGGGGTGTGCATGGGTCGGTTTGGGTCAGTTTTGGGGTAAAACCAAACCAAAAACCAAAAGTTCGGTTTTGGGTTTTTTAAAACCGTTCGGTTTCCGGTTTTGGTTTTTTTGGTTTTAAAACCAATTGAGTTTGAATTTTTTGATGATAAAAGAAGTGTTTGAAATTTTGGGCCTAATTTTTTTTTTATTAACTAATGATTATCACACATTTTGACCTATATATTTTGGACTACAAAAAATATTAGTTTTCTTAAAAAAGACTCAACATAAAAAATAAACATTATAATATATAAATTCAATAAATATAAATAATAACCTACTATTAATACAAATACGTATAACACAAATATGTATGCATTTTTAACATACAAAGAAACAACATAATATACTATATATTATGAAACGTAAATGCACACATTATATAATTAAAGTATATGTATATGTTCGGTTCGGTTCGGATTTTTCGGTTTTCAAAAGATACAAAACCGAAACCAACCCGTACTTTTCGGTTTTCAAAAAATACAAAACTAAAACCCAGTTTGGGTCGGTTTTTTCGGTTAATTCGGTTCGGTTATTTCAGTTTTTTTCTCACCCCTAGATATCCGACATTTTCAGGTTAACTCTGTTAACGCAAACATCGTTATTTCAACCATTGTTCATACAAACTCTGTTATCTCAGTTAGTCACACGTGCATTGCATTTAATTACGTTAATTAAATGTGTCAATTAATACACACACTCACACAGCGGTAACTCGTAGAATTACCGGATCGCACTTGAGTCTAACCCGGAACATTGGTGATTAATCAAGAATAATATTTCGAACAATTAATAATTTATAATTAATATAAATTATGTGATTTTGCGTGTTATATGATTTTACGTGAATTATGTGAATTTCTTGATATTGCGCATGTTTATCGAATATTAGTTGTATTAGTTATTTTTATAAAAGATGGAGTTTTTATAAAAATAATAGTTAAGGGTTTTTAATTATTATTAGTGTTAATTGTTTTAAAATAATCCATGGATTCCCTTGATGACCCATGGATTATCCATAACCCATTTTTAAACCCATGCATGCAAGTATATATAGAAATTTATAAAAAAAAATAAACCCTAACCACTTTTCTCTCTAAAGCCGTCGCGACCCAAGCCCCCTCCCCTCTTGAGCCGAGACCAAGATCAACCCCAAACATCCTCTCTTTGATCTTCATTCTTACAATTGAACTTGTAATCGGTCTATCCTAGGCGTTCCTAATACTCCTACGTAAGTTATTTCATCCGATTTTGTTACTTTTTGATTCCAGAAATGATAATTGAAACCCTAGTTCATCCAAACATGTGTTTTTGAAATAATGTTGATGAATTGGTTATTTGATTGATGTTGTTGCATCTATTTGATAAATATATTGTTATTTGGAAAACCCTAGTTGCATTGTAGTTCATACCTTGTCTAAAGTAGAGACTTTTTTATTATGTGATGTTGTAGGATTGCATGCTAGACGAGTATGATGATTATTATGATTGTATTTATGCTAGTTAAGTAGTTTGCTATTGAATTGGCGCAATGAATCTTGTTAACAAGGCTAGAAATGGTAGACCTTCCTAATGGGGAAACTTTATTAAAAAGTGTGTTGTTGAATGTGAGTTGTTTTACGTGCATGATGTTATAGGATGATGCTAGCATGTTATTGTGAATGTATTGAAGCATGTTAAAGTGTCATTTGGTACAAATCATACGCATTGATCATAACTTACGAAAAGTGGAAACTTTTAGAATTTGAAATTTGATGTCTAGACCTAATGTGTATGTTGTGATGATCGTTCATGCATTAGTAGGTATGTATAAACATGATTAGTGTCATTCAAATGTGTAATAGATGATGTAATCTATAGAAACTATAGATATAAAGACTGATGGCTACAAAATTCTCTAAGTACAACTGCTGCGGACCCACAATTTTGCTACTGACTAACAAGCTACTACGGATAAGGTTAGTTACTGCGGATAGCTGTTCTCCTGCTGATGAACAACTATGCTGCGGATAGCCTTATCTACTAAAGACCAGGGTTGCTGCTGATAGGCTTCTCAGCAGCATAAAACACTTGATGCTGCTGATAGGCAAATCATCAGCAGCTTTGACTTTGCTACTGACACCTCTGCTACAACACTGACACATCTATCAGCAGAAGGAATGTTATTGGTGCAGATGATTAAATACAAACCACTTCTGAAGTCTCCTGCAAAGATTCCTAAGAAGAATTTTGACCTGATCACAACTGTTTGCTGCAGTTTGTCTTTTAGTTGTCTACTAATTGTAGCATAGCTTGTAACTGTCCAAGACCAACGATCTGTGTTTGATCTGATCCTTAGAATCAAGGGTTTGTCTTGATTCGAAGTTCCTTTATATGTATTGTATCTTCATTTTGTACAAGTGTGCTTCGTTAGAGTTTTCTCTGTAATCTTGTAAACATTGAAGCTTAATACAATTTGCATTTATCAGTATTCTTTGTGTTTACCTGTTTACATTGCATAGTTGTGATTGTTTCCGCCAATCTCAACTAGAATAGAACCATCTTGTATTCACCGATCCTACAAGTGGTATCAGAGCTTTGGCTCTCAGATTAAACAAACCCACACTTGTTTAATCACTCTCTGGTTCTATTCACTACTATCCCTTTGCTAAAACACCATTTACTCTGAAATGGCTCAAAACAATGGTTTTGATGATACTGGTAGCATCAACAGACCACCA
Organism: Smallanthus sonchifolius; assembly: GCA_023525975.1. Classification (NCBI taxonomy): domain Eukaryota; kingdom Viridiplantae; phylum Streptophyta; class Magnoliopsida; order Asterales; family Asteraceae; genus Smallanthus; species Smallanthus sonchifolius. Next base: position 30,097,296 of record CM042043.1, read on the forward strand.
AGACTGGTGTCTGGAGATGACTATGATATGTGGAAGAACAGGATGGAAAGTTTCTTCTGCTATCAAGAGTATGGGATGTGGAGATCCATTAAAGATGGACCATATGTTCCCATGGTGGCCTCTACTAATTCAAAGGTCCATCAGTCCTTAAATAACCCTCAAAGTATTCAGAGGAAGACATCAAGAAGATGGAGGTAGATTTCAAAGATTTGGGAGCCATCCAAATTTGCTTGCCCAACGAAGTTTTCACAACTTCAGAGAAACAAGACCGCAAAGGAGCTATGAGAGGCTCTTGAGAAGATGTTTTCTGGGTCAGAAGAAGTGAAGGAAAACAGAAGAGACATTCTGAAGCAACAATATGAAAATTTCATCTCGAAGGAAAGTGAGTCTCTTACTGTTCTGTACAACAGGTACACCTACCTTGTGGGAGAGCTACAGTGCCCAAAGGTGAAGTTGGAGAATGAGGACATTCTCAAAAAGTTTATCAGATCTCTTCCCCGCTGCTGGACACTCTATACAGTGTCCATCAGAAGAACTGAAAACCTGAAAACTCTACAGATGACTGAGCTTTTTGGCATGCTCAAGACATATGAATTAGAAATGATTCAGGCCAAAGAAAGAAGCTCAGGTTATTCTACAGCCTCATCATCCACCCCCACCTCTTTTGCACTACATTCTGACCACACAGTCTCTAGTTCAAGCAACTACTATCCTCCCATTGTCACTCATCCCTAGACTCCAACCTCACAATCAAACAACTCACTATTTCTTTTTGAAGCCCCACCTCAAACATCAACTTCTGCTGCCTTTGTCTCTGAAAACTCAAGCAATATGTCCTTTATCAAGGAAGATATGGAATGTTTTCATCCAAATGATCTAGAAAAAATGGATATATAGCACTCCTATGCCATGCTTTCTTTAAGAGCAAAAAGGTTCTACTCTAGAACAGGAAGACCCATTCCAAGAAACAACTCCAACACCAGAGTTGGCTTGGACAAAAGAAAACAGAGATGTTAGAACTGTAACCAACTTGGTCATTTTGCTAGAGAATGCAAGGCACCAAAGGTAAACCCAACTGCTGCTCAGCCAAGACAAGCTCACCAAGCTCAACCAAGACAGCAACAACAACAAGCCACTCCTCCTGCTCAAACTGCAGCAACTGTAATGGAGTGTCATTTGAATTCAATGTCTTGGGCTTGTGAGAACTCTTGTGTTGCTTCCCCTTCAGGCATGCAATGCAATGATCTTCAAGTTGGAATTCTTTGTCAGGAAGCCCTTTGATAAGATTTCCCTTCACCAACTTGTTGATGGTTTTTACATTGACATGGCTTAATCTCCTGTGCCAGAGAGCTGATTCATCAACTGATGCCTTTGACAGAAAACAAGATACACTACTAGATGGAGTGACCTCATTCATGTCAAGCACATATAGGTTATCTTTTCTCTTAGCAGTCAATAGAATCTTCTCTAGAGGAGGTTTGTTTAAGCCAGGGGAGAGCACAAAACATTCTTTATCTGTGAAAAGCATCCAATGCTTTTGATCACAGATCTGAGACACACTCATGAGATTAAAGTCCAACTCTTTAACTAAATTTACTCTTTCAATACTCATTCTCTCATTGGACACAGTTCCTTATCCAGTAATTGATCCTCCTTTTGAATCACTCCCAAAGGCAACATATCGTCCATTGAAATGTCTGAAGTTGGAGAGGATGGATCTGTTGTTGGTCATGTGCCTGGAACAACCACTGTCTACAACCCATGTGTTATCCTTGTGACCTAGTTGTCCCTGCACATGAGAGAGATCTAGTTAGAGGGAGGAACCCAAGAATTTACAGACTTGGGTGAGTGTGTCTTTGGATCAGCAGCATCAGTATGCTTGCACTCAATGGAGCCAATGATGATTCTTTGAGGGATAGAGGTTGGGGTCTTGGATTTCCATTGTTGGGATGGTTTTCCAGATCTTTTGACTCTGTCAGAAGCTGATGTTGCTTTGGCTGCTGAAGGTTTTGCTTGATCAACAGCAGATTTTACTGCTGATGACTTTTGCTTATTAGCAGCAGACTTGGTTGCTGCTGATGGTTTTACTTGATCAGCAGCAGACTTGGTTGCTATTGAAGGCTTGGTTTTTGATTTCTTAGGCTTCCCATGATTAGCATCATTTTTGCTGGCTGCTGATGGTTCAACAACAGATGCATGCTTCTCCTGCTTTACCTTTCTATTGAAATTGGGTTTCTCTGTGGGAGTTCTTCTATAGATTGGTTTCTGCTTTGGAGTAGCTTGAGCTGGTTGAAGGATCTGGTTGAAAGGATTGAATTTACATCTTGCAGCAAAGTGGTCTGATTCACCACAAATGATGCAAGATTGTTGGGGTTTTGGGATCTGCTTCCTTAGTGGGGAGAGAGAGTTTCTGAAGTGAGTTGTCTTGGCTTCATAGCTTCTTACCTTTTTGTTTTTGTTTCTCTTCTCAAAAGCATGTTGCTTGAGGTTTCTTTGCTGTTGAAGGTAGTAGAAGCATGTGCTAGCAGTATGGTTGTATTTTCCACAAACAAAGCATGATTTAGCCAGTTTGTCCCTTTGGAAGTACACATAGTCTTTTCTCTTGAACAGATCTTTAAAATTCCAGGGATGAGCTTTGTTGTGCTCAAAGGTGGCTTCCTCCAATGTCCTTTGAATATATAGAGCTCTCTCTCCAGGTGCATGACAAATGTCAAACACCTTCCTTGATTGGATGGATTTAGATTGGGGATTGGTGGAGGTTGAAGACTGTCCCGTTTCAATATTTAGCTTTCTTCCTTCTGGAGGATAGCTAATTTTGATTTGTTTGGATGGTGGGGGTACTGGTATTGAAGTAGCTGGTACTGGTATTGAAGGAGTAAAACGGCTTGGGCCATTTGTTTCAGTGGAGTCTGAGCATGTAGACTCAGACTCAGATGAAGTAGTGCATTCTTGCACAGAAGGATCAAGGTCTCGGTTTGCCATGTCAAGATTGGAGAGATTGAAGTTTGGTTCATGGATGGTTATGTAATCAGCAGGTGGTGCAACAGTTTTGTACTGGTCACCATGGTACCCCAAACCAGTCTTTACTCTGTCATGAACTTGGACATCTAAAAGTTTTTGCAGCTTTTTAGATGCAAATTCATATTTCTCAACATGAACTTTCTGTTCTACCAACTCTACTCTGGTAGCTTTTAATTTAACCAATAGATCATCAATCTGAGTTTCAAGATTTTGTAGGTCTTGGGAGCCTCGTCGCGCAACGGAGAATACACGGACCTGTTCAGTGATTTGTGTGAGAACCAAGAAACAAAGCAGAGAAACAAGAACAAAGACAAAAGATAATGAAACGATACGTAATCCATAACATAGAAGTCATCCCGTATTACAGACTACATACCGAAGGAGCACACATCTCTCATCTAAGCTCACGGTCCAGGGGTCGGGAGAGCTCGTCCCGACCCGGACACCTCTCGACCTAGTTCCAGAAGCTCCACCTACAAATGAAGACAAGTCTTCTATTTATAGGGGCAGGAACACTACCTGCGTACTTGTCTAAGTACGCAGGGTTTGGTCCTTGACAAGTACGCAAGGCAAAAGCCTTGTGTACTTACTAAGTACGCAGGACTAAACTGGTGTGCATGCTAAGTACTCAAGAACACCCTCCTGCATACTAGCCACATACACCGATACATAGAATTTATCTATAGTTACAAAAACATGCTTCTACAAACTCCCTCTTAACTATAGCGTCAAATTCTATCTATCACTAACACTGATAATCATCAGTTTACAAATAATGTCCTACCAGACTCCCTTTAAACTAATGACATCACGTGTCTTCTGGTGAGACTTGATCTTCTGGCATTCCACTTGAGATCTTCAAACTTCAGTCTTCAGTTGCCGAGTGATGACAACCCCGACTCCTTCATAAATGTAGCTTTCATTGTAGACCAAACCAAGTGCTTCAATAGAAACCAACTAACCCAACACACTTCATTGTAGTTCATCCTATCAGCAGTAGCTTGCTCCACCCTGACTTGGAACTCTGAGTCTGACACTGTCTTCCTAAACAGGTAACAATAGTAGACTAAGACAACTCCAAATCAGCTGGCATATGATAGAGAGTTTGAATTTTCAATAACCTGCATCAAACTGATCAGCTCCCATAGGAATTCCAGTAAGATAAACTTAAGTCTTCAACCAGATGTGTCCAACTCTATCTTGTATCTTCATGAGTTAACCAAATTCCCAAAGATGTTCATTTCCAATATCCCTTTTCAGGTTAAGCTCCATCTGACTAGACCAGAAACAAGGGTATGTTTCCTATCCCATCGGCCAATGATAAAAGGTTCCATCTTTAACTAATAATCCAACGAATATCCAGCTTCATCTTAAAAACACATGATAGAATCAAACACAAAATCATGCTCAGTAGTGATCACCTTATATCCAAAGTCTAACATTCTTCAATTCGATCTTCATTCCTGGTTTACACCTCCTAATCTGTATACGTTCACCGCGGTGAAGTTCCATAACTAGGTTGTCTATCTGGATTCCGCCCAGATCCCAAATGAGAAATCCCATCATAATTGAATCACATCAAATCTTGAACACAGGCTTGACCAATGAGCACGAAAAATATAGTTTACACGAGAAATCACGGTTGATGATACACCCCCCCCCCCCATTTCTCTGTAAACTATGACCAACTTCATCATCGCTTCACTCAAATCCTCAAAAAGCACAACTAGCCAACTCCAGGATTTTATTCTTTTATTCCTTTGCAAAGATCCAAAACAGCAAATCCTTGGGTTCAAGTTGTTACAGTATTCATCCCCTATTAAAGAAATATCACGGATACTCGTAGCCCACATATTCAGGTTTGAATACCTAAACAAGATGATTATTTTTCCAAAAGACCCAAAGCAGCCACATCTTCACAAATAGAACGAGACATTTAGCCGATGACGACCCAGTTGCTCCTATTAGTTCAGCATTCATACCCTATTAAATAAGTATCCCGGATACCCGTAGCCCACATTTTCAGGTATGAACACTTAAACGATGTATGACAAGTGGTATCATCCAACAAAAATCTCGTCCGTGTTTCTCCAAGCCACGCCGTCTACAAATTTTGGTTTGGAAAAACCAAAATTACTATCTTCTCCAAAATGGCCCAAAACAAGTGTACAAACTATCCCTAAAAAATTTGGCCAAGAAAAGTTTTCCTGCCAAAAAACTTTTTTTTTGAATCCGAGATACTAGTTCATGCGTACTTAGTAAATACGCACATAAAGGGTGTTCATGCGTATTTAGTAAATACGCAAAGCCAAGTACCCATGCGTACTTGTTAAGTGCGCAGAGAAATGCTCTTGCGTACTTAGCTAAGTACGTAGGTCACTTATCATGCGTACTTTCTAAGTACGCAGGGCTAACCCATGCGTACTTAGCAAGTACGCAGAAAAGGTGATTCTGCGTACTTGTTCAGTACAACAGTGTTTTTGACGGATCTTGAGGAGAATGCTCGAAAAGTGATGGATATGAGAAATTAATGCTTCCAAAAGGTTAGAAAACATCATCTAACAAACCCTTAGCCTTCCAAACAACAAATGAAGTGATAACAATATCGGATTTGAGGATTTTTGACATAAAAAGTAAGAACTCAGATCTGCTCCAAAAACCCTAAAACACGAAACTGGAACACAAATCAACGAACACCGAGGCTCTGATACCACTTGTAGGTCCCGGGAGCCTTGTCGCGCAACGGAGAATGCACGGACATGTTCAGTGATTTGTGTGGGAACCAAGAAACAAAGCAGAGAAACAAGAACAAAGACAAAAGATAATGAAACGATACGTAATCCATAACATAGAAGTCATCCCGTATTACAGACTACATACCGAAGGAGCACACATCTCTCATCTAAGCTCACGGTCCAGGGGTCGGGAGAGCTCGTCCTGACCCGGACACCTCTCGACCTAGTTCCAGAAGTTCCACCTACAAATGAAGACACGTATTCTATTTATAGGGGCAGGAACACTACCTGCGTACTTGTCCAAGTATGTAGGGTTTGGTCATGCGTACTTAACAAGTACGCAGGACCAAACTGGTGTGTAGGCTAAGTACTCAGGAACACCCTCCTGCGTACTAGCCACGTACACCGATACATAGAATTGTATCTATAGTTACAAAAACATGCTTCCACAGATTTGTTTCCTCATGTTTTAATGATGAAATCTTTTTCTTTAGGCAGCTAATTTTTTCTTTATAACTGTTTTCAACCTTTTTGAATTCAAATTTCATTTGGTGAAACTCTTCATTTTGATCTATAAGGTTTTGATTATGCTTTCTGTAACCTAGAACCTTATCAATACAAGCTTGGTAACAAAGATGTTCATATACTTGAGGTGGTATCTCTGTAGTGTCTGCCATAAGAGCATGGTTGTTGGCAGGAAGATCCTTATACTGGAAGCTCCAGTCAAATTCAGCAGTTCCAACAGCTGCACAAGATGTAGTTTGAGCAGGAGGAATGGCTTGTTGCTGTTGTTGCTGTCTTGGTTGAGCTTGGTGAGCTTGTCTTAGCTGAGCAGCAGCTGGGTTTGCCTTTGGTGCCTTGCATTCTCTAGCAAAATTACCAAGTTGGTTATAGTTGTAACATCTCAGTTTGCTTTTGTCCAAGCCAACTCTGGTATTAGAGTTGTTGCTTGGAATAGGTCTTCCTTTGTATCCATAGGGTACTCTGGAAATCAGGACGAAAACACAATAGAAAAGGAGTTGATGGGTCCTCCATGGAAGTTTCTATGCCATACTCTTCTTCAATGCATATCTCAGAAGAGAAGTGGATGGCATCAAGTGAGCTCTGCTCTTGCCTCTGCTGTCCACGGTATGGTTACCGGCTAAGGCTTTAGCTTTGCACACCTGATTTTTGAAGGCTTGAGATATAACCTTCAGGAAGGTGCAAAACAGGCCTTCTTTATGTACCCAAGGTTCTTGCAGGAAGTTTTTAACAATGAACTAAAAGATCTTTCAAAACCTGCAAGAATCTACCTAATGTTGGGACATAAAAATAACATTTTTCAAAGCATGAGAAGTGTTTCCAAAAAGTTCTCAGGGGTCAATGTTCCATTGTTATCTACAATGATGAACATACAAAGCACCCAGGGTGATAGTTCAGCAATCCCAGCTGATACTGATCCCACACCCTCCACTTCACAGCCTGAACACCAAATAATTTCCATTATTCGAACCCCTGTGCATCCTATTGAGGGTGCACATACACAACAAATACTTACCCCAATTTTAGAAGCCCAACTGGAACACAGGGCCCCAGTTGAGGTTAGTTATACCAAAAAAAGAAAAAAAGAGCAATAAGACTCCTTCTATTCTTGTCTCTCAGGCCCAATCCCAACCTAAAAGCCCTCATTCAGAATCCCAACATTCTGATGAGAATATCATAAGGGATAGCCAAATTATTAGAGAGACTTCCTTTGATGTCCCTCTATTAGGATCAGGATCACATCCCGGATCCATAGAACAACCCTTTGAGCCTATACACTCTTCTTTTTCTTTGAACATAAGTACAGAGGCACCATGTCAAGATGATGTACCTTCTCCAACTGCCACTATCTCGAAGGTACTGATTGACTTGGCTGCCAAAGTACCCAGCCCAAGTTCATCACCTGAGAAGGTTCACTCTGGGAGTGATGATAGAGTGAATATGGAAGGGGCTATCACTACTTCTGGTCCATCAATTGACCAGGAGGACAGTGATAACATTACTAAGTCCCCAACCACGGCAACTCATAGTGAAGATATTTCTATTGAAACACTCTTCACTGAGAGGAATCCCAGGTACCAAGAAAACAGGGTGATGGGGATACAGAGGTTATGCCTAAGGCCCCATCTAGTTCCAAGGATTCCATAACTATGGATGAGGACAGACTGAAACTTGAAAACATGGAATTGATGGCCAAGGTGGCAATGCTAGAGGCTGAGGTGTCCAAACTAAAGCACCAAGTCTCTATGCGTGAAGCCCATAAATGACCACCTGTGACTACTCCTTCCCTTGTATCAGTGGGAACTCAAACAGATGAAACTCTATACACTGATGCAACCAAAAAGGGGGAGATAGTTACTGCTGAAGATGATACTGACAGCCTTGATGAATGGATACAAGAGCAGGCTGCTTTTCAAAGTACACTCTTCAAACCTGCTTTTGTTCAAATCCATGACTTGCCAGACTCATTAGATGAAGAGGAAGATATCTCTAAGGATTGGAAGTTAGTTGTCAGAGCTGTTGATGAGGTGTTGGAGAATGAAAGTCAAGATAAAGACACACCTTTGTCATTCAACATACTTCCAGCTGCAGCCAGCATCTCCAAACAAGTCATATCCCCTCATTACCCATTGATTGCATAAAATCCGGAATATAACTCAATTCTATCTTGGGGATATGACGGTCTACCAGAAAGGTTTTGGATTAGATAGGAATCTGGCAAAATTGAAGAGTTAAATTGGAATACTCTAAATCCCTTCCATCTCCTGGATCTATACCTTACAAAGTGCATCAACAATTCAACAGACCTTCCTGTTGAACTTGCCATTGGAAGATTTTATGATCTGATGGAAGACAACATGCCCTGGTTTGAATGGTTTCTAAAAGAAGCAAACAGGGTGGCCTATCCTAAACATAATAATCAGCAACAAATGGACAAAGATCTTGCTGCATTTCAGGCCTTTATGAAAGATGCCATGCCTGTACACACTGTAGAGTCTTCAAGAACAGCAAAACAAAGACTAGCTCCAAGACTTGACTTGACAAGGAGCAGGGCTGTAACAAAAGAACAAGTTCTATGTTTGAGAAGATTTCTGTATAATGAAGTGGCCAGGGGCCTGGAAGTGCAAGGATGGTCAAGCACTCGGTCATTTGGTTTTCAGTTCTTCTTGTGTGATGGATCATCCTTCAAAATTAACAACATTCAAGAAATCCTGCTCCTCAACCCAGATTTGCTGTATAAGGTCTTTGAGCTCAGGACACACATCTGCAACATCAACTCCATAGAAAGTCAAGCAATGATCAAGATTATCAAAGCTTTTCTTGAAAAGGAGGGATGGATTGCAATGGATGATTCTGACTCAGACCTATCCCTTCCCTCCTCACCAACTGTTATACTGAATGTAGCAGTAGAGTCAAGAAAAGTGGCTGCTCAAAATGTTAAAGAGGCTTTTAAAGCTGCATATAGGAATGAATGGGAGAAGAAAGAGAGTGAAGCAGTCCCTTCCACTTTGTCTGCTCCTCAGATTACCAATGAAGCTGAAGCTGAGATCTTAACAGCGTCTCTCATATCTGCTGTTGTGATCAATGAAGCTGAAGCAGATGCATCCAATAAAGACAAAGGGAAGGGCATCATGACAGAAGAAGAAGAAAGAATAGAGAAAGAAAAGAAAGAAAAGGAGAAGAAAAGAAGAGAAAGAGAAGAGGAGGAGATGGCTGAGCTTAAAAAGATCCAAGAAACAAAAGCTGCCATACTCCTCCGAGAACAGCAGATCGAGTTGCATGCTAGGAAACTGAATAAGTTAAAGGTCACAGTTTCTGCAGCTGCATAATTAAAAGAAGATGAAGCTCTAGCTCTTCAACTGCAGGAACAAATTAATAAAGAAGAAGAAGAAGAAAGAGAGAAGAAGAGAAGTGAAGAGGCTAAGTTTAGGATAACTGACTCTGAACTAGCCAAAGAGATGAGAGAGGAGTGGACCGAAGCTCTGATTTCTCAAGGTGAGGATGCAGACTACCTTGATAAATTATCAAATAAAGAAATCTATAGAGCTTTCATGGGCCAGCAAGGTAAATTGGCAAATAAGAAAAGGGCTGAAGAAGAAGAAAAAGTCAAACAGAAAACCAAGAAGACCATTGCATTCAATATAAGATCCCATGAAGAAAGGAAGGTTATGATGGACTTCCTGAAGGCTAGAGGAGAGAGTGGAAAGAGGCTAGGTCCCATGAGCTTCATGAACCTGCAAGCCTTATATGTCAATGTCAAGAAGGAAGAGGAAGAGAGATTGGGGAAGACAAGCTCAAAGAAAAGGGTAAACACTCAAACTGATGATAGAAAACAAAAAAAAAACCCAAGCCTACTCCCTCATCCACTCCTTCCTCTATCAACAACCTTCCACTCTCCCTCCTAGACCTCCCTCCTCTCCACCCAAAGAGTCCAAATCCTCTCACCCAGCTCCTCCTCATCAACAGCCTGCCAAGAAGAAAACTAATCCTACTACCACACCAGAAGATTCAAGAGAAATTGTTATCTGGTTCTACAACAATCAAGATCCATGGTTTGAGGTTTTCAGGGGAAGGGCAGAGGTAAAAATATCAATCTACAAATCTGTTAATGAGGTGATGCAGCTTCTAGATTATGATCTTCAAAGAATGATGGAGCTGGGTGAAGCTCATGAGCCATAGAATGAAAGTGGGAGGCATCTATTGCTAGTGATCAAACATCACTTCAATCCTAGCAAAGATGTAATCTTTGATGCTAAACCTCTACAATCCCACTTTCCATTCACTAGTTGGTCCTACAATGATGAAAATGATGAATACACTATAACAGTTGTCAGAGGTCAGAAGATGAGATGTTCTAGAAAGGCCATCTTTAGAATGCCAAGCAAGGACATCAAGTCTCTATCTGAACTTCCTCTTGACAATCCAAGCAAGGACCCTAGAGGCTATGAGACAGCAAGGATTGTTGCAAACATGCAAAGGCTTCAGCAACAACAGCAATAAGAGAGTTTTGGTAGCATCAGTCAAAGGGGAGTTTGTAGATATAAAGACTGATGGCTACAAAATTCTCTAAGTACAACTGTTGCGGACTCCACAATTTTGCTACTGACCAACAAGCTACTGCGGATAAGGTTAGTTGTTGCGGATAGTTATTCTCCTGCTGATGAACAACTATGCTGCGGATAGCCTTATCTACTAAAGACCAGAGTTGCTGCTGATAGGCAAATCATCAGCAGAAAGAATGTTATTGGTGTAGATGATTAAAAACAAACCACTTCTGAAGTCTCCTGCAAAGATTTGCTAAGAAGACTTTTGACCTGATCCAAACTGTTTGCTGTAGTTTGTCTTTTAGTTGTCTACTAATTGTAGCATAGCTTAAGATCAACGGTCTGTGTTTGATCTGATCCTTAGAATCAAGGGTTTGTCTTGATTCTAAGTTCCTTTATATGTATTGTATCTTCATTTTGTACAAGTGTTCTTCGTTAGAGTTTTCTCTGTAATCTTGTAAACATTGAAGCTTAATACAATTTGCATTTATCAATATTCTTTGTGTTTACCTGTTTACATTGCATAGTTATGATTGTTTTCGCCAATCTCAACTAGAATAGAACCATCTTGTATTCACCAATCCTACAAGTGGTACCAGAGCTTTGGCTCTCAGATTAAACAAACCCACACTTGTTTAATCACTCTCTGGTTCTATTCACTACTATCTCTTTGCTAAAACACCATTTACTCTGAAATGGCTCTAAACAATGGTTTTAATGATACTGGTAGCATCAACAGACCACTAAGACTGGTGTCTGGAGATGACTATGATATGTGGAAGAACAGGATGGAAAGTTTCTCTGCTATCAAGAGTATGGGATGTGGAGATCCATTAAAGATGGACCATATGTTCCCATGGTGGCCTCTACTGATTCGAAGGTCCATCAGTCCTTAAATAACCTCAAAGTATTCAGAGGAAGACATCAAGAAGATGGAGGTAGATTTCAAAGCTTTGGGAGCCATCCAAATATGCTTGCCAATGAAGTTTCTCGCAACTTCAGAGAATACAAGACTGCAAAGGAGCTATGGGAGGCTCTTGAGAAGATGTTTGCTGGGTTAGAAGAAGTGAAGGAAAACAGAAGAGACATTCTAAAGCAACAATATGAAAATATCATCTCAAAGGAAAGTGAGTCTCTTACTGTTCTGTACAACAGGTACACCTACCTTCTGGGAGAGCTACAATGCCCAAAGGTGAAGTTGGAAAATGAGGACATTCTCAAAAAGTTTATCAGATCTCTTCCCCATTGCTGGACACTCTATACAGTGTCTATCAGAAGAACTGAAGACCAGAGTTGCTGCTGATAGGCTTCTCAGCATCATAAAACACTTGATGCTACTGATAGGCAAATCATCAGCAGCTTTGACTTTGCTACTGACACCTTTGCTACAACACTGACACATCTATCAGCAGAAGGAATGTTATTGGTGCAGATGATTAAAGACAAACCACTTCTGAAGTCTCCTGCAAAGATTCCTAAGAAGACTTTTGACCTGATCACAACTGTTTGCTGCAGTTTGTCTTTTAGTTGTCTACCAATTGTAGCATAGCTTGTAACTGTCCAAGATCAATGGTCTGTGTTTGATCTAATCCTTAGAATCAAGGGTTGTCTTGATCCTAAGTTCCTTTATATGTATTATATCTTCATTTTGTACAAGTGTGCTTCGTTATAGTTTTCTATGTAAGCTTGTAAACATTGAAGCTTAATACAATTTGCATTTATCAGTATTCTTTGTGTTTACCTGTTTTCATTGCATAGCTGTGATTGTTTCCGCCAATCTCAACTAGAATAGAACCATCTTGTATTCATCGATCCTACAGAAACCAAACTTTGTGTTCATACATTGTTAAAAGTAGGAACTTTGTTGAACATGCATTATGTAGACATAACTTGCCATTCTAAGTTAGTTGTGAGTTGTGTAGCATGAAACTTGAATTACTTGTGTACTATGCGTGTTAGTATTCAACCCAAACATTAAATCACTAAACGAGTCACCAACGGGTCGTCGGGTCAAACTTGGTCAAACTATTAAATATTTTCTAAGCACTTAAAAACAATAGGATTGTTTGGATACTTAGGGTTCATGTCAACTTACACCAACACGCACTTATAAATCGATGTTTATAGGTGGCAGTCAGTAGTCCAACAATTTTTACTTAGCTTTCATCTGCACGCATTCTAAGGTGAGTTTTCACGGCCCCTTTTCTATGTTTTAAAATATGGGGAGAAAACATGAAACACAAACAGTTAGATCTTACATTCTTTTATATCACTTATTGTACTAAGCGCAAACATATCATACAAGTCCTTACATATCGAACCGTTTAGTATATGGAACAGCGAGGTAATCTTGAGTAGTACTACTGGGCATGACAAGCCCCACCCACATTAGTCGCGCTAACAGGACTGGAGGTCGAACGAGCGTAATATTGACCTAAGATCTTACCATTGTTTCATGATACACATGGTGGAAGGCAAATCAAACACAAACAGTCAGCTTCAGTGTCGAATCGCTTTAGTAACATGTTTATAGTCCAGCTACCTATTGATATAATTGTTATTTTTTATCTAGTATCTTTACTTACATTTGAAACCTGTGAACTCACCAACCTAGTGTTGACACATTTTAGCATGTTTTCTCAGGTCGCTAAGGTACGAGCACGAGACTAGGTCATGCATGCATTGGAGTCTCATTTATTTTTCAAACATCAAATTTAATCACTTACTTATTTAAATTGCATGGTTTGGGCGCCTTTGTTTTGCGCGTGGTTTTTGCTAAACCTTTTCGCTTCCGCATTCCGTATTTACTCTGACTATTAAATGGTATTTATTAAACTCATATAGAGTCGTTCAATGTAACTAATGACTGAGATACAGGTATGTCACGCTCCTAACGGTAAAACTCCGTTAGTGGATTTTGGGGGTGTGACAGATTGGTATCAGAGCCATTGGTTATAGAGAACTATGATTTTGCATACTAGACTATAACCATACACGTGCATTAGTTACACAACACTTACACTCATACATGACACTTACGCATTAAGTTACAGGAAATATCTACATCACCTACGTCACCTACATCCCAGACAGCCAGGAACCCGCTGTTCCTGTAGTACCATCACCCGAACCCAAACGATGTCGATTAAACCCTGTTTATGACACTATGTGTAAGGATCAAACCTAATAGGCTAACGCATCAAGAGATTACCGGGATGTACAGAAGACAAGTTTTGGGAAGTATGTGGCCGCATACTTTAGGCCCAGCCTTATACTTCAAGTATGCGGATCCCAACCGCATACTTGGAGTATGCGGCCCAGGCCCAGCCGATTAGTTTAAATAGATGTTTTGATTATTGTAATCAGTTAGACGAGTTGTTGAACGATCTGTATTGTGTATTCAGTAATCATATCAATATACGAATCGTTTGATTGTTGAATTATGTCTCGTCCTCTTTGATTATACCTACAAGTCACGTGTCGAGTCTGTTTCCGCCAGGTTCAACATGCTGTTGAAATTGTTGATTGAAAATCCTCAAGAATCCGGACCTAACAATTGGTATCAGAGCCTTAGCGCTCATTTGTGAAGCTTGCAACGGATTTCTTTGACTCGTAAGGTATCAAAATTACTGTTCTTAGCATTTGTTAAACTGACTTGTGCTTTTTGGAGAGTTTCTGGATAGTGAAAGGGACTCGGAATTGTGTTTCCGTCACTAGTATTGAAGTTTGCAGCCTAATCAGTGGATATTTGGCCTGAAAATCGAGGTAATTTGCTGTTAATTTCAAAATCTGCTAGTTTACGGTTCTGGAAGTTTGCGGGTTTCTGAAGTTTGCGGCTGTAGAGTTTGCGGTCATCATCTTTGTGGTTAGAAAGTTTGGGGTTTCCTTGTTTTAAATCTTTCCATTATTTCAAGTTTGCGGTTGAATCCGACTTTGCGGCTAGACTTCAAGTTTCAGTTGAATCCAACTTTGCTGTTAGACTTCAAGTTTGCGATTGAAATCCAAGTTTGCGGTTCTTACTTCAAGTTTGCGGTTGAATCCAAGTTTGCGGTTCCTGCTTTAAGTTTGCGGTTATAATCCAAGTTTGCGGTTCATACTCCAAGTTTGCGGTTCACTCCATGTTTACGGTTACTGTTGAAGTTTGCGGCCGTGAATCCAAGTCTGCGGTATTTTCTGTTAAAAGTGTTATTAAGTCACGACTGATATCAACTCAATGGATAATTTGATTGGTACTTTAAGTATACTTCCACGTCTAACAAATGCAAATGATTTTGATAACTGGAAGTACCGCTATGAGAACTTCGCCAAGTATAAGGATCTGTCTATTTGGAAGTCTATTGAAAACGGTCCTCAGATTCCTATGGTCAGGAATGAGAAGAATGAATTTATTCCCAAGGATCCTGATCTGTATGTGGCTGAAGAAATCCTTCAAATTGAAAAGGATGAAAAAGCTTATGCTGGGTTAACCATGGCTTTGTCTACTGAAATTGCTCAAAGGTTTAAAAAATTCAAAACTGAAAATCTCTTTGGGATGCCTTAGTGGAGAGATTTGAGGGAAATGCAGACATGAGAGAGAGTCGAAAGGACATGTTGAGACAAAAAATCAACATGTTCAAGTATGTGAAAAGTGAAACTCTAGAGGCACAGATAAACAAGTATACACACCTGATGACTGAGATGAACAGTGCTGGAATTGAAATGACCTACGAAGAAATAAACAAGAAATTGCTTTACTCGTTGCCATTGAACTGGAGCTTCAACATCACTACTATCAAGAGAACCAAGGACATGTATACCACTCCTCTGAGTGAACTTATATCCATCCTAAGGTCATATGAGATGGACGATCAGCAAAGAATGATGATGTTTTCATCAGAGACAGATCACTTAATGTCTCAAGGGAATGCTTTACTCTCCAGTATGTCCTCTGCATATACAAAACTCGTCTACTGTCTCAAATCAGACAGCTTTTGCTACATCTGTCCAACAAAGTAAATCACTAAGCTCAAATGATGCCAACATTATTGAAATGCATGTTGCCTTGTTCAGTGTTTTTATGAGCAGTTACAATTGTCTGGTAGCTGGAAAACTTGCTCCTGTTAATCTGATTCAAGATGATGCTGATCAGATACATCCTGATGACTTAGAGGAGATGTATATCAAGTGGCACATGGCAATGGCTATGCATCGTTCTAAGAGGTTTATCAAGAGAACTAGCAGAAATTCGTTTGAAGGGATGGAGTCTGGTTCAAAGCAGATAGGTTTTGACAAATCCAATTTGAGATGCTTCAACTGCAGCAAACCTGGTCACTTCGCTAGGGAATGCCTAGAGCCTAAAGTGGAGAAGGGGAGCTCGTCAAGCAATTCTGAGGAGAAAGAAAAAGGAAAAGCTGTAGATGGAAATAGCAAAGCATTGGTGAGTCAGCAGACCGCAGGATATGATTGGGGAGATCAGATTCATGAGCTGTCGATGAAGGTGTCAAATCACGCTCTCATGGAAAAGATTGAAGACTCTGAGGTACATACTGATTTCTGTTCTAATAACTGTGTTGAAAAAGTAAACAGATATAAGTATGATAATGAATTGCTCTTAAAAGAAATAAATCAACTTAGGTATGCTAATGTTGAGTACAAGCGTTCTGAAAAACTGTTTAAAGATAAAATTGATGCAGGAAAAACTGATTTTTCAAAACTTGAAATGGATTTTAGCAATAAGGAATGTCTTTATCGTGATGCACTAAAACGAATAGACGACCATAGTTTAAAGCTGAATGACACCGCGACTCAATTGGCAAACACTAAGTTGACAATCGAGAAAATTGATCACTCTCGATCTGTAGTCTATGACATGATAGACTCTCAAGTCAGGAAAGTAGGAAATCCAGGATTAGGCTATCATGCCGTTGAACATCCTTTCAATGGCAATTTTACTCCCATGCCAAGTGTTCAACATGAAGATGTTGAAATGGAGTATGGTGTAGGCCGTAAACCAGTTCAATCTTCTTCATCCACACAGTCCACTCCCGTGACTAGTGGTCCTTCAGTACACCATGTGAACGTTTCTAACCCATCTAAGTCTTGTGCAGCAACAAGATTAGTAGAGGGCATAGTGGAGGATTGTGGGAGGGATGATGAGGAGGAAGATCGTGTTTTTAATTCAAAGTCTTTGTCTTTCAAAAATACTGTGTCTGGTTTTTCTAAGTCTGCTACTTTTGTTAATTTTGGTTTGAATGTTGGTTTTGAAAATTGTGTTGTTAAGAACAACAAAAAAATCCATCTTTGTGAATGGCGGGACTTTAGAAAATGAAAAAGCACAGTTTGTGAATGGCAAGAATAAAAAATTTATCAAAAACAAAAGCTCCTCATCAAACCGTGAAAGCAGTAAACAATCCACCAGTCAGTTTGATTCAAAGAAAGGGCCTCAACGTTATACCAAAAGCGAGTTTTATGCTAAATTTGATAATCATCATCGTGCTTTTGAACAAAATGTTAGGAATGATGATAGAAGTAATTTCAAGTCAAATCATAGAAATTATAATGATGATCAAATGCATGATAGTAGGTTTTCTAGGAACTGTGAAACTACAGGTAACTTCACCAGTTCTCCTCAATGGTCATCATCATGGGATACCGGATACTATGCCCCATATCCAAGAAGGCAAACGTGTTATGTCTATGGGAATCCTGGACACTTTGCTCGAAACTGCGTTCACAATCGTGAACACTCTGATAGATGTCCGAATGTTAATCAAAGGGATAAAAATCTTAAAAGGCCATAGATGTCTAAAGGACACATGGCCCAACCTTACAAAAGGCCCAATTATAAACAATCAGATAAAAGAACTAATTTTGTGCACAAATCTCAACGTCCTGTTAAAGACAATAATGCTTTCAAACATAAACAAAAGAAAGTTGAGAAACCCATAAAATCTGAAAAGGGTAAAGAAAAAGTAGTCACTCCAACCGTAAGCCCAAATTTTCAAAAACAAAAGGTTGTTTGGAAAAGAAAACCTATTGTGCAAACAACACCAGTTGAGTTCAATGACAAAAGAGATATGAAATTGCAAGAATTTTCATACCTAGATGATTTAGCGCAACCCAAGACGACCATGGCTTGGGTTCCAGTAACTAACTAATGTGTTCTACCGTGTAGGGACATCGGGCCTGTCAACAACCTCTGGTGTGTTGATAGTGGTTGTTCCCGGCACATGACATGAGACATCTCTCAGCTTCACGGTATTAAAATGTTTGATGAAGGGTATGTTTCCTTTGCAGGCGATAAAGGTGGGCAAATTACCATGAAATGTACTGTTACTAATGGTATTCTCTGTTTTAAAGATATGAATTATGTGTCTGAATTGAATCACAGCTTGTTAAGTGTGTCTCAAATTTGTGACAAAAAGTTTTCAACTCATTTTACTGATAAAGAATGTCTGATTCTAAAACCAGGGTTTGTCATCCCTGAGGAGTGGATTTTAATGAGAACACCGAGGTGTAAGGACTCATATTTGTTGGATATGAATAGTGAGTCAAAAGCGTCTGAAAATGATTCCATGCTCTGGCATCGTCATTTAGGTCACATAAATTTGAAAAACCTAAATAGAATTGCTAAGGGAGCACACGTGGTTGGTTTTCCTTTAAAAGAGTTTTGTGAGGTTGAAAAATGTATTTCCTGTGCTAATGGCAAACAACATAAATGACCACATAAGCCCAAGCTGTTTAATTCAATAGAATCTGTTTTATAGTTACTTGACATAGATCTGTTTGGTCCCGTAAGTGTGATGAGTCTTGGGAAGAAATCTTATTGTCTTGTTGTTACTGATGATTACTCACGATTTACTTGGGTGTTCTTTTTGAGTAAGAAAAGTGAGACTGCAGAAATTCTTAAGCAGTTCATGATACTTGTTGAAAATCAACTGAACTTGAAGATCAAGATTGTCAGAAGCGACAACGGGATAGAATTTCGTAATGAAGTCCTTGATAGATTTTGTGCTGAAAAGGGAATTGCAAGACAGTTTAGTGCTGCTAGAACTCCTCAACAAAATGGAGTTGTTGAACGAAGAAATCGTACC
Organism: Smallanthus sonchifolius; assembly: GCA_023525975.1. Taxonomy (NCBI): domain Eukaryota; kingdom Viridiplantae; phylum Streptophyta; class Magnoliopsida; order Asterales; family Asteraceae; genus Smallanthus; species Smallanthus sonchifolius. The sequence continues at coordinate 30,116,190 of CM042043.1, forward strand.
CTCATATAAGCTGCGAGAACCATGATTTCCGACTCCAAATTACCAGTATTCTTTTAGGCTGAAGCAATCAACACTGCATGTTATGTGCAGAACAGGGTGTTGTTCAACAAGCATCAATTAAAGACTCCTTATGAGATCATGTTTAAACAAAAGCCGAAAGTTGGTCACTTTAGAGCATTTGGATGCCTATGCACACTATTTCATAATGATACTGTTGGGTCCAAGTTTGATGCAAAGGCTGATGAATGTTATTTTGTTGGATATTCGTCCAGCAAGACAGCCTATAGAGTGTACAACAAAAGAACAAAGCAGATTGTGGAATCATGCTACATTGCAGGAGCTCAACCAAACCGATGCAGATTCTGGTCCAAATTGGTTATTTGATTATGATTCTGTATTTAAGATGTTTAATGTTTATTCTGATGCTTGTGACGTGATAAGATGATAACTTCTACAAATACAACATAGAAGATTACAGAATAGATGAAAACCCTGATCATGCATCACCTTCGTTTTCTAAAGCTTCCAAATCACCCTCACAAGAAAATGTTACATCTGACAGCAATCCTGCCTCTCAAGAGACTGTGGCATCTGGCAGCAATCCTGCCTCTCAAGAGACTGTTGCATCTGGCAGCAGTGCTGCTTCATAGGAAGAGGATACATCCGGTAGTGATCATTCATCACAAGCCTTACTTCCTAAATCAAATGTTATTGAGGAGTCGGTTCCCATAACTGTGGAAGCAGATCAGCATATCACCAACTTACCTGAAACATTACAGGAAGTGGATATTCCACAATCAAGAATTCATAAAAATCACCCTGTAGAGGACATCATTGGTCCTCTCTCTGACGGGGTGAGAACAAGAAGCAAATCTGGGGTAATCAATATCTGCCATACTCAGCTTATATATCTCAGGTTGAGCCAAAGAACATTAAAATGGCTTTGAGTGAGGCGAGTTGGGTGATGTAGTTTGAAAAATTGAAGGTTTGGGAACTTGTGCCGCTACCACACGACAAGTTGCCCATTGGTACTCGTTGGGTTTACAGAAACAAGAAAGATGATAGTGGTATTATTGTTCGGAACAAAGCACGGATGGTTGTGCAAGGATTTTACCAGCAAGAAAGGATAGATTATGAAGAAGTGTTTGCACCGGTTGCAAGACTCGAGGCCATCCTAATCTTTTTGGCCTATGCCTCGTACATGAACTTCAAGGTATTTCAAATGGATGTGAAGACAACATTTTTATACAGAAAGGTTCAAGAAGAAATCTACGTGTGTCAACCACCGGGATTTGAAGACCCAAATCATCTACATCATGTCTACAAACTAGACAAAGCTTTGTATGGCTTACATCAAGCACCACGTGCATGGTATGCCACTCTGACAGAGCACCTTCTTGCAAATGGTTATACTCGGGGAGCCATAGATCAAACACCGTTCATCAAGAAGCTGGGAAACGATCTTATTCTTGTCCAAATTTACGTTGATGACATCATCTTTGGATCAACGAATGCTGAACTGTGCAAAGAGTTTGAAGAAGTTATGAAGAAAAAGTTTGAAATGAGTTCAGTGGGAGAGATGGCTTTCTTTCTAGGGTTACAAGTTAGACAGAGTGATGATGGCATCCTAATTCATTAGGAAAAATATGTTAATGACATTCTATTCAAGTTCAATTTTACTGAATCCAAACCGACCTCAACACCTATGGCAACACGTCCTGTTCTTACTCCAGATCTAGGTGAACAAGGGATTGACCAACATCTCTACAGGTCAATGATTGGCTCGTTAATGTACCTGACCGCTAGCCGTCCAGACATCATGTTTGCGGTTTGCCAGTGTGCACGATATCAGGCTAATCCGAAACTTTCTCATCTTAATGTTGTCAAAATAATTTTTAAATACTTGAAGGGCAAGCCTCGGCTAGGCCTTTGGTATCCAAAAGATTCGGAATTTAACTTGTTTGCTTTTACTGACAGTGATCATGGAGGATGCAATCTGGATAGAAAATCCACAACTGGAGGATGGCAGTGCAAGAAACATACCACCGTTTCGACTTCTACTGCCAAAGCTGAATATGTCGCCGCATCAGAATGTTGCTCCCAGGTTATTTGGATGCAACACCAATTGCTAGATTACGGTTTAAATTTCTGTGACTCTACTATTTTCTGTGATAATGAGGCTGCATTGCAAATTGTTAAGAATCCGGTCCAACACTCTAAAACTAAACACATAGACATTAGAGTGCATCATATTCGTGACTGTTTTGAAAGAAAACTCATGCATCTGGAGCAGGTATCAACTGATAAGAATGTCGCTGACATTTTTACAAAGGCTTTTGATTTGGCAAGATTCAACTTTCTGGTTGAATGCTTGAAAATGATTTATTTTGATTAAAAGGTCGCAAGCTCGGTCACCAAAAAGATTTTTCTTAGTTTTTAGCTTGTTTAAATTTTGATTTATTTCATAAATGCAAAAGTTTAGGGGGAGAAATTTCCTAAAAATGCCAAAAAGATTTTCGGTTTAAGTTTTTAGTTTCATCTTTAAATTTAAATAAAAATCAGAAAAATACAAAAATATTGTGCTTGTTAAGAAAGTCATTCTATTGAGAAAAAATGAGAACTCTATCTATTGGGAAATGATAGTACATCATTCTAGAGGTTGGATCATCTTATGTAAGGCCTGTAGTTGAAAAGATCAGGATCTTAGGGTGATATGTTGATAGGCTCTGCTAAAACTGAAAGGATAGCATTATAGTGTTTCACTTAAACATAAAGATCATCACTTTAGTGGGGAACATATCATAGATTGGTAGAATATTTATTTCTTGTTAATAATTGAACACTTACATATAAAGATTGATGAACTGTGGATGAACATATTATCTCTGGATTGCACAAGCCGAGACCCTTCACAAAGGGGTTGCAAGCTGACTTGATACAAGTCTGTATATATATGTATATAGATAAAAGACATGCATTAGGTGAAAAGAAACTCAATGAAAGTGCATAGCTACTCTGCAAAGCAGAAATTTGAGCAAAAAGACACGCAATGTCAATGTCATGCTATAGGAAAATACAAAAAGATATGTCAAAAGACGTACATATAGTATACTTGTAAATATTTTTCTCTTTGGGAATGTGGGTCTGCGAAGGAATCTCTTATCAAGGCATATAAGTCCGTAGTGCAATGACCCTGAACATTTACTATTTGTGAACATGTAAGTCTGTCGTGCTATGTTTGTTATCAAATTTATCAGAGATTTCCTGAACAGTCCATTGACCTGTGCTAGTTATGCTCATTTAGTTATATTTAGGTGCTCAAAAGATCATGAGGAAGGGAAGGCTTATCCGATAAGTTGTGGGGTCCATTCAGTTCATCAAAAACTCATCTAATTCACACTAAACTAAATGCAAGTTTCTGAGATATGAGTGTGGGACCCACTAAGTCTTGAATAAATTTTACCCAGAAAACATGATAAATTCATTCACTGTTGCTTGTCAACTAGGTATAAAGGCTTGAGTTTAGAATGATAATATATTAGCAATCACCAAGACCTATCTAAGAAAATGAGTGGCTGATACGTATAGTGTAGTCTACCCTAGGATGATATGATCCCATAACAGAGTTTCTCTCAAAAATATTACTTCAAGGCAATCTATTATTTTGAAAAGAACAAAAAGATTTTGTGTTTTTAGCTTAGTTAAAGTTATTTTTATCTTTATTCTTCTTTATTTTTGTTTTATAAATATCAAAATGACTGTACCTGCTGGACCCGACAATTCAAAGGAAAGAATCTCTGAAAGTTTGCGGTATCTTAGAAGTATGCGGCCGCATACTTGGTTAATGCAAAGGCCGCATACTTGAAAAGACTCTATAAATAGTCTCGAAGTTTGCGGTTCATGGTTTACACCAACCGCATATTTCATTTCCCTCTCAACCGCATACTTGGATTTCCTCTCAAAAACCGATTACGTGTGTTCCCAGTGTGAAATAGTTGCTATAATCGTGTTAAAGAAGTATAGGTGACTTCAAGGTAAAAGGATTGATATTGGATTTCTGATTTTCAAGGGTGTGAAAGTATTTGACTGTAACAAATCTTGAACATAGACGTTTTTGACAAAATTGACCATTAAAAATGATGTTAAATATGAAATTGGTCCAATGGTTTTGTTCGCAATCTTGTGGTGACCCCGAATCACTTGAAAATCTAATCTAAAACATGTTAAAAATTCAAGATTTTTTAGTGTTTAAAAGTTTGCGGTTTTCTCTAAAGTTTGCGGTTTTTCTCAAAGTTTGCGGTTTGTTGAAGTTTGCGGTTAAAATCAAAGTTTGTGGTAAAATCAAAGTTTGCGGTTTGAAACGAAGTTTGCGGTTTTAAACAAAGTTTGCGGGTCAATAAAAGTTGCAGTATTCTTGAAGTCTGCGGCTGAACCACTTAGCCGCATACTTCAAATGTGTTAATTCCTTTCCATGATCTAACTTGACTTGTTGATTGCAGGCAATGGCAAACTTGAAATTTGTAAAGGATCATAATAAACCGCCTTATTTAGAGGAACCACCACAGAATCACATTGTGTTCAGATCCATGATAGTGGGCTTACGGGCGTCTAGGGTGTTTCATGCTCTATCTCAACATCTAGACATATGTGAAGACTTCATCAGAGATTTCTGGAGCACCGCTGATATTATCACAGAGAATGATGTGGAAGGGATAGCTGGTACAGTTGCGGGAAAGCGTATTGATAACTGAAGCTGTGATAAGAACTTGCTTGAATTTTGGTGATAATCTCGAACACCCAACAAGTTATACTGCTAAACAAATGACTGAAACCTTCCAACAGATGAGTTATGAAGGAGAACTACCTTCGGTTTTAAAGAGATATCTTCCACCGTATTAGAGATACTTGGCACTTGTGGTAAATCAATGTATTTCTGGAAGAAAAGGAGGCTATGGTGAGCTAAGTGCCAACATGACATCAATGGTATATGCACTTGTCACGGGGGAGAACTTTAATTTCTCAAGGGTGGTGTTTGAAGAGATGAAAAGTAATTTAAATGGAAAGAAGAAGTCTGTCTTCTTGATGTATCCTCGATTCCTACAGATGATAATTAATCGAGAGCACGCTGAGTTGGTCATGACTCAAAGACGGCTACATGTGAAAGTGATGGACAGAAGCATTTTGTCCTACATGTCAATGAATAAACAAGGATTCTATGCCGGTCTGAGACAATTGGAGAAATTTGGTGCCTTTTCAGAAATTGACGGCAACCAACCTCAACCACCACCACCTTCACATCCACAACAACCACCACCACCTCCACATCCACAACAACCACCACCACCTCCACATCCACAACAACCACCACCTCCACACCCACAACAACCACCTCAGCCTCGTCGTAGACAAAGACGTGTGCGTCAACAGTCTCAAAATCAAGATGAGGTTCCAATTGTAAATGAGCCTGTGATTCCAAATGTACAACTTGCAGATGAACACGAGGCCGATCTAAACTTCAAAATTGAAGGGCCAATTTATTTTGAAAATCAAGAGTATACAGAAGATATGGCCGATCTTAACTTAGATGACTTGATGTTCTCTGACACTGCAACTCAGAGTGTTGCCAGTGAAAAGGGAGATGAGGCTCAGAGTTCAAGTATGTCTAATGTGGTAGAAAAGGAAAGTGAGTCTGAAGATGGATCAGATGGCATTGAATTTGATTCCTCTGGATCAGAGTGTGAGAAAGAAGAAGTGCCCATTAACAAATATCACCGAAGCTTACTGGTTAAAAGAAAGGCTGCTAGGAAACCTCCTCTCATCAACCGATCTAAACAACAGAGTGATACTTTCGATGAAGACTATGATTATGAAGCTGATCTAGTTCCAGGGAAAAGAGAAAAAGCTTCTGTGCAACTCCCGAAGAAGTCCACACCCATCATCACACCCACCGTTCCAGCAACGCTTGACAAAGGTAAAGAAAAAATTGTCTATGAACCAGTAGATGTTCAAGCCCTGCAGCAAAGAGTCTTCAGCCCAGAACAAGACTCTCTAGCCAAAGATTCAAAGATTGAAAAGCTCTATGTTGAAAACAACACTCTCAGGACTACTCCAAAGTGGTCAGATCCAAAGTCTCATAGACAACATCGAGTATGTGCTTAAAGAGTTGAAGAAATTGAAAGAAAATAAAGAGAAAAAGGAAGAAAGAAGATGGTTGCAGTGGCAATAATGATGATAAAGGTGATGATGATGATGATGGTGATGGTGACGATAATGAAGGCAAAAAGGATGACAACGATCAAAGTAAAGACCAGGAAGACCAAAGAGCAAGCTCACAAGAAGACATGTCCAGAGTAATGGTCGTTTACGTTCCTGTGTCAGAAGATTAAGGAGCACAACAGTCTGAAAATGATCTTTCATTTGACTTTGAACAGGGTCTGGATGATTTTCTTAAATCAGACTTCGCGTTCTCATATGAAAGGGATTCAGCTGTGTTGGATGATGATTTTGCAGAAGAGGATCTGTTTAAGGCCGAAGATTTCTTTGACGTAAATATGCCTACCTCTCCTACATACATCGATGCTCAAGAAAAGGTGATTACCGGCATTGACAGCGATATATTCGCCGAAGGTAACTCACCTCCCCAAATGGAGGAAACTGCTAATCCTGTGGCTGAACCTAAAGACGCCTCTGAAGCGACATCTTCCATAGGTAGTGCAGACAAAAAGGAAAGTTTGTTCAACTTCATTCCTCCACCAGAAGTTCATTATGTCACAGCATCCAACACACTTGCAAAGAAGAATGATCGTTCTCTCATTTTAAGCTGGATGTATGACTGTGAGAAGCATCTCTACCTGATCAAGAGGAAAAATGGGAAGCACAACTTTCAATCCTTGCCCAAATATGATCTCAGAACTTTAATCAAGGTTCCCTTCTACAACTTGGGGAACGATGGAGATGCAAGTAACTTCGTCGAATTTCTTAGAAGAGAATGTGACAATGACTTCAAGGAGATGAAGACGGCTCAGTGCAAGAGGGTGACATCAAAGTACATGATTGACAGGATCACCCAGAAGCCGCTTATAATGGAAGTCTATCCTCCTCCCAAGACGGTTGACTGTGTCCCTGTTCATAAGGGACTGCCGGACAACTCACTGAGTAAGCTGGTGTGCTGGTCTTACAGTCCAGTGACTGGTCTTCTAGACATTCACTATACTGACAAAGAGTTCACAATAGCTGATCCTATGGATTTAATGAAGTTTGGGAAGGAAGATATGATGAGACTGTCCAAGCAGAGATTGTTCATGCCAGAGGAAAATGTGAAAGAGACTAATCCGTTCATGAAAGTGATCGCCACGGCGTTAGTTCAAGGCCTTTTTGCGGGAGGCGGTAATCACTCAGTTGACGTTGAAATACTCTGAGTTACTTGAATGCGTTAGCCTAGGGGAGATTGTAACGATCAAACCTAATAGGCTAACGCATCAAGAGATTACCGGGATGTACAGAAGACAAGTTTTGGGAAGTATGCAGTCGCATACTTCAGGCCCAGCCGCTCACTTCAAGTATGCATATCCCAACCGCATACTGGAGTATGCGGCCTAGGCCTAGGCCCATGCCCATCCGATTAGTTTAAATAGATGTTTTGATTATTGTAATCGGTTAGACTAGTTGTTGAACGATATGTATTGTGTATTCAGTAATCATATCAATATACGAATCGTTTGATTGTTGAATTGTGTCTCGTCCTCTTTGATTATACCTACAAGTCACGTGTCGAGTCTGTTTCCGCCAAGACCTAACACTATGGTGTACAACGAGCCCTTCCATGTGCGTGTCAGAGACAACACGCAGGTCTGGGATTGGTATCCCGATATGATCAGGTTCTGGATCCGCGAGGAGCAGGTCCCACCTCCACTCACTGCTGACACTCCTTCTTCATCTTCTTCGCGAGTCTTGCCATCACTTTAGTACCCACTTGAGCGGGTTTTAGCTACCTTCATAGCTAAGATGGACCAAGAAATCGGTAACATGCGAGATGCTGCTGGAGAGATTACTGGTCTTTTGGAGAGAGACGGTCAGAAGCATGATAAGATACAAACCTAACTGTAGGACTAGCATCCACCGACCACCATTACGGGAATTTGGCAATTTCATGCGAGGAGATGGAAGAGCGTATGAATACGCTTGAGTGGAACTTAGAAATAGCCTACAGTACGATTGATAATATGGAGGCGCAATTCGGAGCTGCCAACGCAGTAGGGAACGTACAGGCTAATGAGCCCGAGGGAGACCCGGATGAGGATGAGGATGCCAGATCATATATTACTACAGATGGCTTTGACGTTTGATAGTTTTCTCTTGCAACACTTTCTATTCCTTTTGGTTAAACCTAGATAGGCAGGGTTTTTCCCATCCAACAGATGTTTCTGAATTTTGATGTTTGATTGAAAGTAATTTGCAGCCATTACATTTTATTTTATCAAGTATTATTATTGAAATGTTAGATGTTGTGGTTTAGCTTTCTTTTGTTTACTTATACTTGTATGATAATAAAATGCGATGTATTTTTCTCATTATTGTATGTTGTGAATATAAAGATAATGTCTGGACGTGGAAATAGACGTGGTCGACGCGCCGGTGGACGTGGCGATCGTGAAAATTTCAACATGACTGTAGCCGAACTGACGGCACTCATAAACGAGCGTGTTGCTGAAGCTGTGGTAGCTAGCCAAGCCGCTGCTAATGCCGGAGGTAAATCAATCATTTTTCGACTTTAGTGAGACATCATTCATTCTAAACTCAATTTAGAATCTTGTATTCCTAAAACGCATTCTTGTCTACAATCCAGGTCAGCACAACAACCATCAGACCTGTACTTTTAAGGCTTTCATGGATTGCAAGCCTCACACCTTCAGTGGAGCTGAAGGGGCTGTTGTCCTACTCCGCTGGATGGAGAAATCTGAGTCCGTATTTGCAATGTGCAACTGTCCGCCAAACAACCAGGTCAAGTTTGCATCTGGCACACTTGAGGGTCCGACCCTTACCTGGTGGAACTCCCACGTACAGATGCTAACTCTAGAAATGACAAATACTTTGCCATGGGACGAATTCAAGACTATGTTTCGGGAGGAGTATTGTCCCCATGATGAAGTGCAGAAACTCGAGGGCGAATTCTGGAACCTCAAGATGGAGGGGTCTGAAATTGAAGCTTACACTACTCGCTCGCATGAGCTATCAACTTTGTGTCCTTAAATGGTGACACCCGCCTATAAGAGGATCGATAAATACATCGAGGGTTTAGTCCCTTAGATTCAGAGTATGGTGACATCCTCCAATCCTACTACAATCTAGCAAACTATCAAGTTGGCTCATAGGTTAACCGATCAAGCAGTCGCTCAGGGCACCCTACTCCCTAGAGATGTAGCATCAAAGGCAACCGATAACAAGCGAAAGTTTGACAGTTCACACTCCAAAACTTTCCAGTCAAACCCACCTCCTCAACATCAGCAACAACAACAACAACGTAAGTTTGAACCTTCCAAGAACCTCACACAGTCTACCTCCTCTCAACAGAATCAAGGTTCGTATGCTGGTAAGTACCCGAAATGCAACAAATGTAATTTCCACCATAACGGAGCATATGACCGATACCGTTGCTAACAGTGTGGAAAGATGGGCCATTTCGGCCAAGGATTGTAGGGGAGAACTATCGAGCAAACAGACACCATCTGGTGAAGCACCCAAAGGCTGCTTTGAGTGCGGAAAAGAGGGACATTTTAGGAAAAACTGTCCGCAGGTGAAGAAAAATGGAAACGGGAATGGCAATGGTAACAACAACCAAGGTGGTAATGGCAACAATAACAACAATGGTGCAAAAGTTCGAGCCTTCGTCATTGGCTCAGGGGAAGCTAGGAATGATCGGAACATTGTTAACGGTATGTTTCCTTTAAACGATCATTTTGCTTCTGTACTTTTTAATACCGGCACCGATAGATGTTTCATATCTAGAAACTTTAGTAATCGGTTAGAAGCAAACCCAACCCTAATAGAACACCCGTATACCATAGAGATAGCAGACGTCAAGATAATCGAGGCAACCCATATCCTCAAGGGATGTAAATTAGGACTATCTGGTCACAACCTCGATATCGATCTCATGCCAGTTACACTTGGCAGTTTTGACGTAATTGTCGGCATGGATTGGTTGTCTAAAAACCAAGCTGAGATAATCTGTAGTGATAAGATTGTTCATATTCCCCTTCCTAGTGGAGAGATCCTATCCGTTCAGGGCGAGAGAAGTGGTTCAGTCATGGGCATCATATCATTCATGAAGGCGCAGAAGTGTCTGCGTAAGGGTCATACCACGATACTAGCTCTTGTCGTTGACAAGTCTTCCGAGGAGAAAAAGCTAGAAGATACCCCTATTGTTCGTGACTTCCCAGAAGTATTTCCTAAAGACGTACCTGGTCTTCCATCTCATCGTTAGGTTAAATTTCAGATTGACCTAACACCCAGAGCATCGCCTATTGCTCGAGCACCCTATAGACTTGCACCAAGTGAGTTGCAGGGACTATCCACGCAACTGCAAGAGTTGTTGGATAAAGGTTTCATCCGACCTAGCTCATCGCCATGGGGAGCCCCAGTCATATTTGTCAAAAATAAAGATGGGACTTTTCGCATGTGCATCGATTATCGAGAGTTAAACAAGGTAACAGTCAAGAACCGCTACCCACTTCCCTGCATCGACGATCTATTCGACCAACTTCAAGGGTCGATTTTCTACTAAAAAATCGATCTAAGATTTGGATATCATCAGCTGAGAGTTCGGGATGAAGATATCTCCAAGACAGCATTCAGAACCCGGTACGGCCATTACGAGTTTTTGGTCATGCCATTCGGATTAACCAACGCACCCAGGGTGTTCACGGACCTCATGAACCGCGTATGTAAACCCTATCTCGACTAGTTCATCATCGTTTTCATTGACAATATCCTTATATTCTCTAAGAGTAAGGAAGAGCATGAGGAGCATCTGCGTTTGATCCTTGAACTACTGAAACAGGAGCAACTTTATGCCAAGTTTTCCAAATGCGATTTTTGGATTCGCGAGGTTCAATTTTTAGGACATGTGATCAATGATAAAGGAATACATGTCGATCCAACCAAAGTAGAAGCCATCAAGAATTGGGAAGCGCCAACGACTCCAACAAAAGTTCAATAATTTCTAGGATTGGCTGGCTACTACCGCCATTTTATAGAGGGATTTTCAAAGATCGCTCAACCTCTCACCGCCCTAACCCAAAAAGGTAAACCCTATAACTGGAGCGAGACTCAAGAATCAGTATTCCTACTACTGAAGTTGAAACTATGTAGTGCACCCATCCTATCCCTGCTAGAGGGAACGGATGACTTCGTAGTGTATTGCGATGCCTCCATCCAAGGTCTCGGTTGTGTGTTGATGCAATGCGAGAAAGTTATCGCATACGCTTCCCGGCAATTGAATGTCCATGAGAAGAACTACACGACTCATGACTTAGAGTTGGGAGCTGTGGTGTTTGCACTGAAGATCTGGAGACATTACTTGTACGATACCAAGTGCACCATTTACACCGGTCACAAGAGTCTTCAACACATATTTGAGCAGAAAGAGTTAAACATGCGACAACGTCGTTGGATCGAGCTCTTAAATGATTATGATTGTGCTATCAAGAACCATCCAAGCAAAGCTAATGTGGTAGCCGATGCCCTAAGCAGAAAGGAAATGAAATCCCTACAAGTTAGAGTGTTACGACTCACTATTCATACAGGATTACCCGAATAAATATGTAATGCCCAACTTGAAGCCCTAAAAGAGATCTTATCATTGGAAGCCACTCGTGGTATGGAGAAACAACTTGAGGTTAAATCAGACGGTATTCGCTACTTTGCAGAGCGAATATGGATTCCAATGTATGGAAGCCTAAGGGTACTAGTCATGGATGAAGCTCACAAATCCCGATACTCTGTTCATCCGGGATCTAACAAGATGTATCACGATCTAAAGGTGTTTTATTGGTGGCCGAACATGAAAGCGGACATAGCCACCTATGTGAGCAAGTGTCTAACTTGTTCAAAGGTCAAGGTGGAGTACCAAAAGCCATCCGGATTGCTCCAATAACCGGAAATCCCGATGTGGAAATGGGAGCAGATTTCCATGGATTTCATCACCAAATTACCCGAACCCCTACCGGATGTGACACAATTTGGGTAATTGTGGATCGTCTAACCAAATCCTCTCACTTCCTTGCTATAAAAGAGACCAACAAAATGGAAAAGTTAACCCGCCTCTACCTTAAAGAAGCATTCTCGCGGCATGGACTGCCAATCTCCATCATTTCTGATAGAGACGCCCGATTCACCTCACGTTTCTTGCAATCATTACAGAAAGCTCTAGGCACGCGTCTGGACATGAGTACAACGTATCATCCTTAAACACATGGCCAGAGTGAGCGTACCATTCAAACCTTAGAAGACATGTTACGGGCCTACGTGATTGATTTCGGTAACAGTTGAGAGACTCATTTGCCTCTAGTAGAGTTCTCCTTCAACAACAGCTATCATACTAGAATCAAGGCAGCATCGTTCGAGGCATTGTATGGACGGAAATGCCGATCACCAATTTGTTAGGCGGAAGTTGGAGATAGCCAACTTACGGGTCCTGAACTTGTGCATGAAACTTCGGAGAAAATCGTGCAAATCCGAAACCGTATGGCGGCAACTCGTGAACGTCAAAAGAGTTATGTAGACAAGCGCATAAAACTGTTAGAATTCCAGGTGGGCAATAAAGAGCTATTAAAGGTTTCACCTTGGAAAGGTGTGATTCATTTTGGAAAACGAGCCTAACTAAACCCGCGTTACGTTGGACCATTCATGATACTGAAAAGGATTGGTCCAGTAGCTTATCAACTAAACCTACCAGATACACTCAATGGAGTACACAATGTCTTTCATGTCTCAAATCTAAAGAAATGCCTATCAGATGAGACACTTGTGGTTCCACTCGAAGAGATGGAAATCGATGAACAGTTACGTTTCAATGAGGAACCAGTCGAAATCAAGGAATGAGAGGTCAAAACCCTCAAGAGCAGTAAGATACCTATTGTCAGAGTTCGCTGGAACTCAAAGTGTGGACCGGAGTTCACGTGGGAACGCGAGGATCAGATGATGCGAAAATATCTTCACCTTTTCAAACAATCAACGGCAAGCACAGAAGGTACTATAGTTAAATTTCGAGATGAAATTTCTTTCAACAAGGGGATGATGTGACAACCCAAACTTTTTGTTTCAGACAACTAACGACTTTACTTAATTTTCGGGACGAAAATTCTTTCAACAAGGGGATGATGTGACATCCGACATTTTCAGGTTAACTCCGTTAACGCAAATATTGTTATCTCAAGCATCGTTCATACAAAATCTGTCATCTCAGTTAGTCACACGTGCATTGCATTTAATTAGGTTAATTAAATGTGTCAATTAATACACACACTCACACAGCGGTAACTCGTAGAGTTACTGGATCACACTTGAGTCTAACCCGGAACGTTGGTGATTAATCAAGAATAATATTTCGAACAATTAATAATTTATAATTAATATAAATTCAGTGATTTTGCGTGTTATATGATTTTACGTGAATTATGTGAATTTCTTGATATCACGCATGTTTATCGAATATTAATTGTATTAGTTATTTTTATAAAAGATGGACTTTTTATAAAAATAATAGTTAAAGTTTTTTAATTATTATTAGTATTAATTGTTATAAAATAATCCATGGATTCCCTTAATGACCCATGGATTATCCATAACCCATTTTTAAACCCATGCATGCAAGTATATATAGAAATTTATAAAAAAAACAAAAAAAACCCTAACCCCTTTTCTCTCTAAAGCCGTCGTGACCCAAGCCCACTCCCCTCTTGAGCCGAGACCAAGATCAACCCCAAACACCCTCTCTTTGATCTTCATTCTTGCAATTGAACTTGTAATCGGTCTCTCCTAGGCGTTTCTAACACTCATACGTAAGTTATTTCATCGGATTTCGTTACTTTTTGATTTCAAAAATGATAATTGAAACCCTACTTCATCCAAACATGAGTTTTTGAAATAATGTTGATGAATTGGTTATTGATTGATGTTGTTGCATCTATTTGATGAGTATATTGTTATTTGGAAAACCATAGTTGCATTGTAGTTCATAACTTGTCTAAAATAGAGACTTTTTTATTATGTGATGTTGTAGTATTGCATGCTAGACGAGCATGATGATTATTATGATTGTATTTATGCTAGTTAAGTAGTTTGCAATTGAAACAAGGCTAGAAATGGTAGACCTTCCTAACGAGGAACCTTTATTAAAAGGTGTTTGTTGAATGTGAGTTATTTTACGTGCATGATGTTATAGGATGATGCTAGCATGTTATTGTGAATGTATTGAAGCATGTTAAAGTGTCGTTTGGTACAAATCACTTGCATTAATCATAACTTACTAAAAGTGGAAACTTTTAGAATTTGAAACTTGATATCTAGACCAAATGTGTAAGTCGTGATGATCGTTCATGCATTAGTAGGTATGTATAAACATGATTAGGGTCATTCAAATGTGTAATAGATGATGTAATCTATAGAAACCAAACTTTGTGTTCATACATTGTTAAAAGTAGGAACTTTGTTGAACATGCATTGTGTAGACATAACTTGCCATGCTAAGTTAGTTGTGAGTTGTGTAGCATTAAACTTGAATTACTTGTGTACTATGCGTGTTAGGATTCAAACCAGACATTAAATCACTAAACGGGTCACCAACGGGTCGTCGGTCAAACTTGGTCAATCTTGGTCAAACTATTAAATATTTTCTAAACACTTAAAAACAATGGGATTGTTTTGATACTTAGGGTTCATGTCAACTTACACCAACACACACTTATAAACCGATGTTTATAGGTGGCAGTCAGTAGTCCAACAATTTTTACTTAGCTTTCATCTGCACTTATTCTATGTTTTAAACTAGGGGGAGAAAACATGAAACACAAACAGTTAGATCTTACATTCTTTTATATCACTTGTTGTACTAAGCGCAAACATATCATTCAAGTCCTTACATATCGAACCATTTAATATATGGAATAGCGAGGTAATCTTGAGTAGTACTACTGGGCATGAAAAGCCCCACCCGCGTTAGTCGCGCTAACAGGACATGAGGTCGAACGGGTGTAATATTGATCTAAGATCTAACCATTGTTTCATGAGAGACATGGTGGAAGGCAAATCAAACACAAATAGTCAGCTTCGGCGTCGAATAGCTTTAGTAACATGTTTATAGGCATGCTACCTATTGATATAATTGTTATTCTTTTATCTAGTATCTTTACATACATTTAAAACCTGTGAACTCACCAACCTAGTGTTGACATATTTTAGCATGTTTTCTCAGGTCGCTAAGGTACGAGCACTAGACTAGGGCATGCATGCATCAGAGTCTCATTTATTTTTCAAACATCGAATTTAATCACTTACTTAATTAAATTGCACGGTTTGGGCGCGTTTGTTTTGCGCGTGGTTTTTGCTAAACCTTTTCGCTTCCGCATTTTATATTTACTCTGACTATTAAATGGTATTTATTAAACTCATATAGAGTCCTTCAATGTAACTAATGACTGAGATCCTGGTATGTCACGCTCCTAACGGTAAAACTCCGATAGTGGATTTTGGGGGTGTGACATCTAGTACAGACACTGAAATACAAGTACAAATACATAAAGAACAGTAATCAAAAGCAGAGACAACATCCAGAGTGTTTGTCACACAAACGTGCTCCAGCAAGTTATCCAAAACTCCAAGCGGATACGACACTATTTGGGTAATTATGGATCGGTTAACCAAATCCGCACACTTCCTTCCGATCAAAGAGAATGACAAGATGGAGAAGTTGACCCGACTTTATCTAAAGGAAATAGTTTCAAGGCATGGAGTGCCAATCTCCATCATCTTAGATAGGGATAGTCGTTTTACTTCCCGATTATGGAAATTACTGCAAAAAGCGTTGGGAACACGCTTAGATTTAAGCACTACCTATCACCCACGGACAGATGGTCAAAGTGAACAAACCATCCAAACACTAGAAGATCTACTAAGAGCCTGCGTGATAGATTTTGGCAGTAGCTGGGATACTCACTTGCCATTGGTCGAGTTTTCATATAATAGTAGTTACCACATGAGTATTAAGGCAGCACCATTCGAAACACTTTATGGAAGAAAGTGAAGGTCGCCACTATGTTGGGCAGAAGTAGGAGACAGTCAGCTCACTAGACCAGAGCTTGTCCACGAGACCACCGAGAAAATATTCAAAATCCGAGATAGTCTCAAATCCACTCAAAACCAACAGAAAAGCTATGTTAACCAAAAGCGTAAACCGATGGAATTTCAAGTAGGTGACAAAGTGTTACTCAAAGTTACGCCATTGAAAGGTGTAATCTATTTTGGCAAACGAGGGAAACTGAACCCCCCGCTATGTAGGACCATTTGAGATTATGCAAATCATTGGTCCTGTTGCCTATCGACTGAACCTACCACAGAAACAACAGAATATCCATGATGTATTCCATTTGTCCAACCTACAGAAGTGTCTACACGATGAGACACTGACGGTAAAACTCGAGGAGACATAAATCAATGAACAACTATATTTCGTCGAAGAACACGTGGAAATAATGGACAGCGAGGTTAAGTAACTGAAGTATTCCGATAGTCAAGGTCCGATGGAATTCAAGATGCGGACCAAAGTTTACATGGGAGGGCGATGATTAGATGAAGCACAAGTACCCACACTTATTTCAGACCATAGCATCCGCTATTACCGCAAGCTGAATTTTGGGACAAAATTCCTTTCAACCGGGGAATAATGTGACACTCGGCAAAATTTCAGGTTAATATTCATACACGGCTATAACATAGGTTATAGTTTATGACATGCATCCCGACATAAATTTATAGTAATTATATCCATTTCACACTTAGCAAGTCAATTCGTTTACACATTTCGATAATCCAGAAGATTACCAGGTCAAACACGCATCATGCAGCACGACCGTTGGTGATAATTTAAAACAAATACCTAGACATATAATATGTTCATGTAAATTATATGTAATACAATGATTTAATTAATCATGCCTATATGAATTTTTCGGTGATTTATAGAAATACTTTTATTTTCAGCACAGTCCGGTGGACACGCAGTGTGCAATAGCTATATGATTAATTCTAAGCATACACTTAAACATATATTTGGTGTGTGCAAATTACATGTATTACTGTGATATGTCATTTTAAGACTCTATGAAATTTTTGGGAATTTTCTAAGAAACTTTCTGTTTTAACGCTGTCCGGCTAGTCTGTAGTATGTACCGACATTTCCCATTAAAAATATGAAAATTTTATATGTTAAACTTACGAACATGAGTCAAAGTATTTTTAAGTAATTTCGTTCAAACCTACTGGAGATTTTCATTAATAAATCAGTGACTATTCGTTTTCCACCACCCGGTATCCAAAGGCCCTACATCTCCATCTTCACTCTCACACCCCCTGTTTCTCCTCTCTTGGCTGAGAACCACACCCACCACCATCCATCTTCATTTTTTGTTCTTTTGATCTTGTTTTTCATTAAAATCCAAGTTTCCAACATCAAGAATCAAGCATTTGCAAGAGATTTCATCCATCATTCTATTAAACTTCAAGTTTGGTAAGCACCAAAACCCACTTTTTCTCCATTTTTTTCCTTCATGTTCATATGAGGATGCATCCAAAGAAAACTAGTTTTTATGAAATTTTAACCATAGATTCTTGAAAGAAATGTGTTTTATAACTCAAATGGTACATATTGTTGGTGACTTCGGACCCGGATTTTGTTCATAGGCTCGGTTTCCATATAAGAAAACTTTATTATATGAGTATATGCTAGACGATGAGATTCTGTTGATTTGATAATGGATTATGTTGTAGTAATAGTTGTACATGGATAATATGTGGAAACTTTGTTGTCAAAAGTGTTGGATGATACATGCATGCTCGGTTTTGCTATTTTAGGAAACTTTAATTTTGGGTTTGATGTTAGATGCCATGTTTAGGGTGATTTGATGATGGGAAATGGCTAGATATGTATAAATAATGGATAATATATGAAGATTTGCTATCTAGAACCTTTGGTTATATGAGATTTCATGCTCGGTTCTATTTATGGAAACTTTAAAATTTAGGTTTTTGATTAAGGAAGTTATGATGTGTTTTGTTTGGTGGAAATGATGCATAAACACTAGATATAGAGATTGTATGATTTTTTTTCGGTAAAATCACATGCTCATGACGTTTTAGGCTCGTTTTCTATTTTTAGAAACTTTATTTTTTTGACATGCATGAAAAACTTGATGATTGAGTACATTTAAATCATGAAACTAGTATATTGAACATTATGGAAGTATGATTGACAAAAATGATGGATTAAAATGCATGTATATGAGTATTAGAGCCCGGTTTCTAAATAAGAAACTTTATTTTTCCAAAATATGTGTTTGCAAGTTGTTAACATGATTAGAAGGTTTAAATGACTTAGTAACACTTAACTAAGTGCCTTGTATGATAATATGTGTGTGTATCCATGAACTTGACAATTTGACATGATCTTGCTATAATAGGAAACTTTAATCATCCGAAACTCATGTGTTTATCTATTTTTAGCAAGTAAACATTTAAATGTTTTATAACATGCCTAATTTAATGTGTGAACATTAACTTTGCATAGTTGCCATGTTTAGGACTCAAAAACTTAACTTTCCAATTAAGGAAACTTTAATGTATCAAAAGTTGTATTTCAAATTATAAATTCTAATCAAATGTGCCAATGTGTTTATTAGACGATAATAGACTATTTCAAAGTAGGTTTGAATTCTATGTTAAGATTTGAATGCTTATGTCCAACGTGTCACCAACGGGTCCTTAAGTCAAAACGTCTTTTAAATATCAAAGTCACTTTTCAAACAACTCATTTGGATGCATACAGTTCATAGTCAAACATTTACAAATATTTAGACCTTAAAGTCCTAAATGTTTCCTAGGGCATGAGTAGGTCGTCTCATTTACCCAGGATTTGCTAAGACTTTTTCCCGTCATTTACCGCTTTATTAGGTGACTTCCCACAACCTCGTTTTAGTTATTTCCTTTTGGGGTGAGATACATGCTCAAACATTCCGTTTTCAATTGTCACATTTTTCATACTTACACAGTTACATTAATTATATAAGTTTTGTACATGGTGTGTACAAAGTCCTCTCGGAATCAACCGTTAGGTTTGAATTCTATGTTAGAATTTGAATGCTTATGTCAAACGTGCCACCAACGGGTCGTTAAGTCAAAACGTATTTTAAACGTCAAAGTGACTTTTCAAACAACTCATTTGGATGCATAGAGTTCATAGTCAAACATTTACAAATATTTAGACATTAAAGTCCTAAATGTTTCCTAGGGCACGAGTAGGTCGTCTCATTTACCCAAGATTTGCTAAGTCTTTTTCCCGTCATTTACCGCTTTATCAGGTGAGTTCCCACAACCCCGTTTTACTCATTTCCTTTTGGGGTGAGATACATGCTCAAACATTCCGTTTTCAATTGTCACATTTTCTATACTTACACAGTTACATTAATTATATAAGTTTTGTACATGGTGTGTACAAAGTGCTCTCTGAATCAACCGTTAAATTGTCCATAAGCGAGGTGATTATAAACATTACTGTTGGTTTTAACAACCCCTACCCGGGTTAGTAGCGCTAACTTCGGCCGGAGGTCAAACGGGTACATTATTAATTTAATCCATTCATGTGCAAGGCACAAAGAGACGAATCACATCCTTTTCCTTTTTAGTAGCTACAGTTGAGCGTCGGTTAATGGACTTATGATAATTTTTGGTTTTCTCTGATCAACAATGATTTGTGTAGAAAATGTATGTTTTCCATACATTTTGTAAACATGATTTCCAATACACTTAACCTGTGAACTCACCAATATTATGTTGACCCGTTTTAGCATGTTTATCTTAGGCCGTTGAATGCTAGGATATGTGGCTACGGTGCCCCCACCGGAGTCACAGACTATTCATGCATGACATCCTATTTTGAAAAACAATATTTCATCATCTTTATTTCAAATGTTGTAAACTTTTAAACATTGCTTCCGCACTTTTACTTTGGATTATGTCAAACTTTATTCGGGCTTGTTTGAGTCATGCATAAAATAGGTATTTTGAAAACCATTTAGTGGTCGTTCAAAGTAATTCAATGGTAAATATCCTCTCAGGTCACGCCCCACGGGTATAACCCTAAGTGGAATTTAGGGGTGTGACAGATATTCCTAAGACGCCAACTGAAATTCACAGTTTCTTGGGATTGGTCGGCTACTATCGGAGATTCATCCAGGATTTCTCGAAAATAGCTTCGTCGTTGACAACATTAACAACATTGACATGGAAGAAGGTAAAGTACGAATGGGGTTCTACCCACGAAGAGGCGTTTAAGGGACTGAAGGAGAAGCTAACACAAGCTCCGGTCTTGGCCATTCCCGAGGGCAATGAACAATGTTTCATTCGAAATGATGTTTACAAAGGATAGTGTTATGAAATGTTTTGCCAAATAAAGTTTACGATGAAATATTGTTTAAATAAAACGTACGAATGCTTTACCTAAAATGAAGTAAAGGTGTTATGAAAGTCACGAATGAATGAATCTGCCACGAGTTCCTACGGGAGCTAGGGTATCTATGTATGTATAAGTCTTACCCTTACTGGGGCTTTGTTGCTGGCTAACGATTGTACAACTGGTTGAAGGGGTAACGACGGTTGGAAGGCACTATTCCCCATGAAGGAATAGTGCCTAAGGTATTGGTTGGTGTCGTAGGGCTTTGAGCTATCGGGCCCTAGGTTTCTCTACCTAAAGGACATATATGGTGTTGAAGGGCCTAGTGGTGGTGTGCCTCGGGGTTTCTCCGTCAACCCATGATGTATGGAATTTATCGTTACGAGAAGGCGCAGATTCGGTTCATGTTGACCTATGTTATGATGCTATGTTACAATGTTACGATGATGTTAAGTTATTATATGTTTTATGTACGCTTTTATTAAATAAATGTATGTCATGTTTTTGGGAAAATGTTCATGTTAAGGTTTTATGTAAAGTTAGAACTCACCAGCGTAGCTGACTTTTAGTATGCACATTCAGGTTAAAGGACATGTATGGACGATGGACGGTGATGCTTGGCAAGCGAGAAGAGTTACCCGACTGATCATGAAGTCTAGCATCCCATTACGTTTTGATTATGTCATGTTTATGTTTTAGATAATGTGTACGCTTCCGTATGTTGAACAAGTTTTAATTTTGTTGAATGAATGATTCCGCTGCGTTATTTGATATTCAAGTTTAAGAACTGCTTGTGAATGAGTAAATCTAACAAGTGAGGCCTCCCGGGTTTAGGGCCTTACATTATGTAGTATTCATTAAGTATAAATATAATAAAATAGGCATAAAAAACTAATACAAAAATTAAGTTCGTGTTGCAACTGATAATGAATATAAGCGGACTAAACAAACTATAATTCGTATAACTTCAATATTATTTATTTAGTCTTGTTTTAAAGCGTTTGAAAGATAAGCATAAAACATTCTAAACCTAGATATTTAGAATGTTTTTAACTACTCATGTATCTTAAAATCGGCCATCAATCTTGTTTACTAAATTACCATGCTGAAAAAAGAAGAAGAGGAAGAAGAGTGTTTAGATGATTACAACAAGTATTTTACGAATAAGTTATGTATCTAGTCAACGACCACCACATCTAGTGATAACATTACAGCCTCGAGAGTAAGGGTTAGCCTGACCTCTGCTATTACAGTTATAATAAGATTGACCACGTTGATTGCATGGAACATTATTCTTCTGCATAGCATCATAGCTAATGTAGCCCCTTCCAGCTAGGATTCTTCGAGCACTTTCAGACTCCATCATCATCTCTTCCCTTATGTCAATTATGTCTCCTACAAGTCGACGGGGAAAACCATACAAACGGCTTGGAACGGTCCATTGCGGTTGTGATGGAAATAACATGGACATGGATGTTGAAAAACAAAGGACAACGATTGCCAAGATGATGACATGAAACCCAAGATGGTTAGCCATATCTCATAGACAATTACAAGCAAACGAAGGACAATAGTTTTAACTTTTCTTTAGAATGACAAGAATGAAGATCGATCTTGTCTTGTGATTTAATTTATGTGGCTAAAGATAAAAGACATGTTTGCTTCTACTCCTTTTTTTAGGATGTGAATTTGAGAGAGAAGAAATCCATAATTGTAGGTTTATGGGATTCCTAGCCACACATTTATATATAGTGTGGTATAAATTATATTAAGCCACACATTTAACCCATATCTAAAAAACAACAATTTGGTTTTTGGGATTTTGAAAAAAGTTCGTTATAGGTTTTTGATTTTCACGATTGGTTCGGTTCAGTTTCAGTTTTTGTTAGCATGAAATTTGTGGGTTGAAAATAATTAATTTGGGCTTTAAACTTTGGCATAAGATTTTCTTTTAATTAGTTTATTTTTACACGTTTGGGCCTAAAATGTTTGACCTACACCACTTATTAATTTTTTTTCATAAATTACTTTCCATTCAAAAATATAAACTATAAAATATAAGTTCGATAACTATTAACATGTCATGCATACTTATTTATAAATTTAATAAAATATATAAGCGTGTCATGCATACTTTTTTTTTGTTAGGACATTTTTGTAAATGTAGCAAAAATTCTATGTGTATATGTATCGAACTTGTCAAGTTCGCCTCAGGGAATGTGTAACATCCCAGTTTCTCGGATAAAAACAAGATTTGTATTTATGTAATTATAAGTAAAGTGTTAGCGGGTAAGTATCAAAATTTAGACAAGTTGCAATTTAAATACGTAAAAAGGGTAACACGAGGGACTGTATACGCGTGTGGGCCAAACCCGGCCCACAAGGGGGTGCCCTATATCATACGACACAAGGGGAAGATCCACATTTGTGTTGTTTGCGGCCGAGAGCAAGGAGGAGGAAGGGAGCGAGCCAATCATCACAATTTAGAGCCGGATTAAGGATTTTGCAAGAGTTGGGATTTCGGGAAGAGCGGGTTCGATCGCACGAATCATCCGAATATATGGTATAGACAATACATTCCATTCATTTAATTATTTGTTTATTACTTGGATCGTGTGTTAAGCGAGTGTGGGGTTGGCCGTGAAACCCATGGTGGACGACAGGGCTGCAAAGAAGCCGAAGGTAGGGAATCAGAGGACCCGGCACTACGTGTGGTGGCCGGGCAGAGATGGATGATGAGTGGCAGCCGCATGTCAAGGTTGTGACAGCGTGGTTATGGCTGGGGTGATGCGGGGAAACCACGGCAGCAGCGTGGAGGCTGAACCACGGGCATGCGGGACTGGCCGAAGGTCGTAGGCGGGGTGAGAAGGCATTGTGTACCCACAGCAGCCGCGCGTAGGGTTCTTCACAGTGGTGATCAGGCGACAGGGTGCTACTCGGAGCCATCGGGGAGTAAAGGGAAAGGATGGTTTGGGTTGTCGGTGCATAGCGAGAGTCGAGAGGGAGGACCGGAACACCCGGTGGCTGCATTTCATAAACTCGATGATTTGAGTGAAATTGTATGTGTGTTGGAGCCTTGGGTACGTACACGGGTGTTCACGTATTGCATGGGAGCCGTGCATGGTGACATGCATGTGCGGGTGTCCATGCATGACGTCGGAGTGGTCGAGTGAGTGAAGGTATAAGCGTCGAGTCACGTATTGACCTGTGTATTGTGCGTATTGTAGATGCAAGGTCAAAAGATGAGCTAGCAGGTTTTATAGAACGTTTTGTGTCCTACCTTAGGGTTTGGGGAGGTAACACATATGTTACAAGCGAATCTACAGGTAAACTAAATCCATGTGGTGATAAAGTTGTTTTCGTCAGATACCCTAAAACAATCAGTTACTATTTCTACAATCCTGCTGAAAATCGTGTTTTCATTAAACGCATAGCTACTTTCTTGGAGAAAAAAATTCTTTCTAGTGGGATTGGAGATAACCGTGTGGATATGAATGCAATCTAAGAACCACAATCTGAACCTGCCATTCAGCATGAGACTGCAAATTGAATTTGGAAATGTTCAAGATTCAGCTGTGACACAAACTATTCGCAGAAGTACTAGGGATCGTCATGAACCCGACCGGTATATCGGGATTCACCAGATTGATGATGTCCTGATAGTTGATTAGGCAGACCCACTAGTTACAAATATGCAATCTTAGATTATGAATCTGAGAAATGGTTTGAAGCCATGGATGCTGAAATCCAATCCATGTACGGGACTTGGTTGATCTTCCTCCCGAATATCGGACAGTAGGAAGCAAGTGGATTTTCAAGAAGAAAATCGAGATGGATGGGAATGTGCAAACCTTCAAAGCAAGACTGGTAGCGAAAGGTTTTACTCAGACTCAAGGAATTGATTATGATGAAACCTTCTCGCCGGTAGCCATGGTTAAGTCTATTAGGATCTTGCCATTGCCGCGTATTATGACTACGAGATATGGAAAATGGATGTCAAAACCGCGTTCCTAAATGGACATCTTACTGAAGATGTCTATATGTTTCAACCGGAAGGTTTTGAAGACCCAGAGAATTCTAATAAGGTATGCAAGTTAAACATATGGATTAAAACAGGCACTCAGAAGCTGGAATCTTCGCTTTGACCAGAAAAACAAAGAGTTTGGTTTTCTCAAGAACGAAGATGAACCGCATGTTTACAAGAAGGCAAGTGGGAGCATGTGACTTTTTTGATTCCGTATGTAGATGACATACCGCTTATTGGATACCATATTCCTATGCTAAAAGACGTAAAGTCTTGGTTAGGTAAATGTTTTGCAATGAAAGATCTCGGTGATGTTACTCATATTTTGGGAATAAAGATTTCTAGGGATAGATCAAAGTGGCTTATAGGTTTAAGTCAAAGTGCACACATTGATAAGGTTATTCGACGCTTTTTCATGCAAGACTCTAAGCGAGGATCTTTGCCTATGGCATATGGAACCATACTGAATAATAAACATTGTCCTCGGTCTGAAGAGGACAAGAAGAAAATGGAAAAGGTTCCATATGCTTCTGCAATTGGTTCAATCATGTATGCCATGCTATGTACTAGACCTGACATATCGTACGCTTTAAGCATGACAAGCAGATATCAACATAATCCTGGTAAGAGTCACTGGATAGTTGTAAAGAACATTCTTAAATACTTAAGAAGAACTAAGGATATGTTCTTGATACACAGAGGACTAGAAGAGGAACTAGCTGTTAAATGTTACACTGATGCTAGCTTCCAGACTGATCGAGATGATTCTCTATCATAAACGGGATTTATTTTTGTTCTGAATGGTAGTGCGATTATGTAGGTCCCTCTGGGGTGTGTGTCAGATATTGATCGTGTGAGTGTGTAGCCTAGTCAACAAGTGTGTGGAATCCTCGTGACTAGGTGGAACAACATAAGATAACAAATGTAAACATGACAAGTAACAAACACTCATACTAAAAATACTCGGTCTATTATAACAAAGTGTTTAATCACAAGTACAGACACTGAGAGAATGACTTCTGAACTGATACAATGATAACTCGTGCGTACTTGTGTGTGAGATTACATATGTCAAATGAGAAACAAACCTTGCTATTTATAGACCTGGGTCATGCGTACTTGTTCATGCGTACTTACATAACGCATGACCATTGTGTACTTGACAAATACACAGGAACACTATCCATGCGTATTTGTTTGGTACACAACAAACATACAACTTACAAATACAAAACGTTAAACAGTACAAAATCAAAAGACAAGTAAATTACAACTCAATCAACAAACAAACACAAATACATATAAGTACATAAAGACTGAAATGTAGATAAACAAAAAGCCTCAACATTATCTAGAGTGCCTGTCACCAAAAAGATGCTTCAACAGACTCCCCCTTGACAGCAGCTTTTGATTTGTTCAGTCTTCTCATGCACCTCCAGCTTGACTTCCACTGCCCAGCCCTGACTTATGGTCATAGCAAAATTTTACCAACTTGTTGTAGCGGGTGGCTAGCAGCTTCGTCCACTCATCGGTGTGTATGCAGTACTTGTCAACCAATACCTCTAGATCTCGAACCAAAAAGTTGATGAAACAGATTTCATCAAAAACCCTCACTATCTCCTTCAGACTTAGCTTCTCGATCATAACAGCCTCACCAGCTACTGGGTCTACGTACCAGTACCAAAGGTTTCCCAACACATCCTGATGAATTTTCCTCAGTGGCATGTGAGTCTCACATAGTACCGGCCTGTAGACAAGTTTTTTCAAGAACTTGAGTGTCACTGAATGTCTCTTTGTTTTGTCTTTGACACGCCTCGACATTTGAGGCTTGAATACTTCAAAATTCCCAAAGCGTCCTTCTGTAATATCATCCAAAGACCTTTGGCAACTGCATATGAGGTTTCACCAATAAGTTCTCTATTAGCAAGGTTAAAAAGGTCATACTTGGGAAATGAATTAAAGGCTTCAGTTGTCGGTTTAAGGCATTAAACCCCTCCAGATCATTTAATTGCAAATAAACCTTTATCATCTACGAATCTTTTAAACAGAATCATACCGCTAGCCCCATGCTTATATGTGTATTATGACTTGTACGAGGGGGCTGTCTAGGGTTTCTTAAACCACTCTTGAGGAACCCTCCTCCAAGAGTTGCCAATGTCGCTTGCATCAGGAATGGGATCGGTTTGTGAGTCCTCAGTTGTTGTTGTCGCAACACTAACATAACCAACTTCTGGCTCCGTTGGTTCAGTTATTGTAGGGGCTTCAAAAATCTCCCCATCTTCTAATTCATAGACCCCCTCACCGTCCCCTTTGGGAAATTCAATCAACACATCCTCTCCTTCTTCATCCCACTCATATTTCTCCTTCCTCAATTTCTTCTAAAGCTCCTATCATAGCTTCATTGGTCAAGTCCAGGTCAGTGGATAAGTCTTCTAAGACTTCTGCCACAGACTTACCCATGTCACTTCCACCACCAGCTCCTTTATGGGTAGACTCTCCTTGTGCCGCTGGTGTTACTGATAGTAAGGCTGAAACAGCTTGTGTCTCACTACCAGCACCACCTGAGGGGCCAGCACCAGGATACTTGTTTTGATCCTTATCACTAGTTAGATCAATGTGGTGACAGGCTTCCTCATCTTTCTTACTGGTCTCCCCTAAGACCCAAGCTGGTTTAGGAGCTTTGTAACAATATCAACTAAGAGCACATCTTCCTCTCGTTGAATTAACATTTGAGGTTCCATTGCCTACCTGTTAATAAGAATAGTATCATTGAGTTTGAATTGTATTGTTTGAAGTTCAATCAATGATTTGAGCTATTCTTGAGTGTTGTGCCATTGGTTTGTTAACCTGGTGGTTTCATCAATGAGTGAGTTAATCTGTGCCTGTTATGCTTCAGCTTGTGATCTTGAGTTGGCGGCATCTTTGAGTACAGCTTCAAATATGAGATGCGTGCCTCTCTGGGATCAACTTCTCTAAACGTTGAGGCTTCACCTGTCTCATGAATTATATCATCAAACAGCTCAGAAAGGTCAAAGTGATGACCCATATCACCAAATTCTATGGAGTGAGTCATGGGTGGTAAAGTGCCAGCAATAACAGATACTGGCAGGTATGTTATTGGGATGACAGTAGGTGCCGCTATTGTTGCCACTATAATGGACTCGGCCATTATATGTATGGTTTCAGTTGAGACTGGATTGAGATACCAGGAAGATAGACTATCGGCGGAGTCGCCTCTTGTAAGGTAGGAACAATTATAGGTGTAATTGTCCTTCGTTTACGCCTGCT
Source organism: Smallanthus sonchifolius (assembly GCA_023525975.1). Taxonomy (NCBI): domain Eukaryota; kingdom Viridiplantae; phylum Streptophyta; class Magnoliopsida; order Asterales; family Asteraceae; genus Smallanthus; species Smallanthus sonchifolius. The sequence continues at coordinate 30,144,221 of CM042043.1, forward strand.
ATATAATTGTGTTGGTACTTCAGGAGTCCTTTGAGCTTGAACACGGGCATTGATTTCCTCAATGACCACATGCCATGGGCGATCTGATCTGAATTTTTTTCTACGTTCAACCATATGCGCCTCTTCAACCTCGCTTTCAGAACTCACAACTTCGAGTTGAAATTCACCATCGGAACTTTCCTTTCATCGACGTTTGGAGGATGATTTAGGAAGGGACTCCTGAACATTTCTACATGGATGCCTTTGATCGGGTGCATCATCAGAATCGGATGATTCGGTTACAGTTCTTTCAGAATCTTTTTCCTCCGCACCATCACCATTATCAGCACCACTTTCATCATCATCAGAATCATCATTACTAGAATCACTGTCACTTTGGTGTTCAACCTCCTCCTCATCTTGTGGTTCTTCATCTGAATGGCCACTCGCTTCTGCTTCAGAATTAATACTATACCATTTATCATCAGCAGGGGTAATATATGCTTCATCGATTAAATGCCCGAACAGAGGTGTGTGAACAGGTATGGGCTCTTCAGTTCCCGCTTTCATGAATTGTACAAATACTCTTTTATCCACACGTTTCACCTATAATCGTTTTCCTATCTGTGGAAGATTCCACAAGAAGTTAGTAATAAGTAGTTTGATAAAGCGAGGATACAGAAGAAACCTACATCTCTCAGTCGCGTCAATTTGCTCCAACATAGACTTGTATATTGTAACATTTCCGATTTTCATTATCTATATTTCAGTTCAATATGATTCATTTTCAAACCAAATTCTAGTACACTGACTTGTTCTATTTGTACTAACAATTAAATACTATGTTCCAATGCAAGTCCATAAATTTTACACGAGTACATCCTATTAAACTATACATAAGTCCATATTTATACAAATCTGTCAATACTAAAACTTGCAAGGACTGATTTTTATAAATTAACAAGAAACCCTAATAGGCACGGTCGCGCCTCGCTCTGGCACGGTCGCACCAAGTGCCTTGGCATGGTCGCGCGCCTTGCTTTGGAACGGTCACGCCCGGTGCCTTGGCACGGTCGCGCCTCATATGGGCACGGTCGCGCCTCTCAGCAGTTGAAACGTTAATGCAGCCTTTAATCACATGGACGTTCGATTTCATAACCGTTCTACACGTTTTCATCATTAACAAACTCAATTAAACCCTTTAATCATCACCATTACAACAAATGAACTTAATTTCGTTGAATTATCTCATAAACACCTAATCCTCTCACGAAATCATCGAATTCACCATTTTGATTTGCAATTCTCCCAAGCCAACATACAATCGATCCTCTCTAAAGTTGTTGGACACGCTTACTTAGCCGGAATTGCAGCAGAAGACGCCGTCGATCAAACCCGTCATTGCCGGAACTCGTTCTATCCGTACGCCATCGATTCATCATATTTCCGGGTAATTGAAACCTTCCACACTTTCGATTTAGTCTATAGATCAAAAGCCTCAAACTAATTTGGGCATACAATAGCGAAATTAACACGAACCCGAATCTAGGGTTCGTTATAAAATGGTTTAATCGAACCCTACTTTGAACACGTTTTAAATACAATTAATATATTCCAATAGACTCGTAATAACCATGCAGATGAAAGCCCTATGAATTCCAACATTAAAAATATAAGAATTAGTCAAATTGATTCTATTTTGGAACAGACACGGTCGCGCTAGCATTCTAGCGCGGTCGAGCTTCATGAGACACGGTCGCACCAAATACCAGCGCGGTCATGCCTCGCACACTTAGACCCAGTCATGCCCTTGGCTAGACTTGGTCGTGCTTCAAAACCCTAGACACGGTCGTGCCTGGCCCAAGACACGATCGTGCCTAGTGAACAGCCTAATTATGCATTATGTTTAGTCAACACGGTCGCGTCCCTGACTAGCACGGTCGCGCCCGTGGTTCTAGCACGATCGTGCCCTGTCCCAGGCACGGTCGTGTGTGTGAGAGAAGTTTTGACAGAATAATTAATTCCATAATTTAAAAACAATAAGTATTTCAAACTAATTTTTAAATAAAAATAATTGATTTTATAAAATAAATAAATAGAAATTGTTTATTTAAAACTTACAAAATTTAATTTATATTTATTGTTAACCCCTACATTTAAATATTATTTACACAACTTAATTACATATCTTTATGAAAATAAAGTAAGAAAAGTTTATATTTAATATAAAACAATCAATACATTTTATAACTAAATGAATAAGTTACATATTTTATAAATAAATAAGGTAACAATTATTTATTTAATTTACATTTAAACAAAAATTATTTATTTAGGGTATACTTAATTACCCCTAATACCTACATTATTTTTATAACCAAGTAAATAAATAATAATTATGTAATTTATTTACTTAGTTATTTCAAACTCAAACCCTAATTTTATACAACACCATTCAAGTACAAACCACTAACACTCACAACTCTAATTCCTTATACATACACCCAATCCAACCCTAGACTTAGACATAGACTATTGTATACACTATTGATTCAATACATATTACACTCTAGGTTAACGTTGTACATTACGAGGACCTCGTTACTATCTAGTATCTCGTGTTAGCTATGCCTTCAAACCAAGTGAGTATTACATAGCCCCTTTTACTCTTTTACACTTTTACACTTTTTGGGGTGGAACATGAACACTATACAACACTATTGCTTACATTTACACAAACAACACAAGTACAAATCCTTTTTACATTCATGTGTGCAAATTTGAGCTTTATGCCTGAGTGCTAGGTGTGTTAACTTTTGTATGCGATTTATGTGCAATCATTAACTATTCAAGCCAACGGTAAACAATGATAGATCTATTGAGTCTGATAAACCCACCCAGATTGGGGTGATTGTTACCGACAACACAATTTTGCATGCTAGTTACAAAGGTTTGATTGTACTTAGTTACACAATAGCTGCTCTCCATAAATGCCTTATTTTATCATGTTATGTAAGGATTTGTTTATTTACAAACTATATGCTATCTATATACAAACCTGTGTATGCTCACCAACTTTTTAGTTGACCTTATTTTATTCATGTTTCAGGTACTAATGTGTGATTTGATCAAAGATATGCTACACATAGGCCTTGGGACTTAGTTAATTTGAATAAAGGATTCTATGTATTTCAATTATGTTCTTTCTTGGATTCGGTTATGTTTGGATTATTTGAAATGAAATTGATGTTTAATATATTACAATTTAGTCAACCTTGTGCTCATGAACAGTCTACATGTCCGGTCCCGATGATTCCGCCGTCGGTTGGGGTGTGACATATATGAAGCGTGAGAAATTGTAGTCTTTGTTTAGTGATAGACCAACCATGGCAGAAGCCAAATCATGACCCATGGACCCCTTCCCAACCTTACGGATTGTGTCTTTGTTTAGGATATGCACATAATCATGATGTGTGCAAAATACCTCCACTGATCTAGCAGCCATCCTTTCTTGTATGATGGGTAGTCTCTTCTCCCAACAGAACCCATTCGATGCCTCCAACAGTCATCAATAACATACTCTTGATAGGTAGTAGGATCTTTTGATTGGTCATGGAATTGCAGAACTTGACGGATTGTGTCTTCAGAAATTGCTATCCGTTGATTAGCTATGGTAGCTGTATTTACGTTTAGAGTAGATCTGCAATCTAGTTTCATTGTGTCCCAGAACTGTTCAATATAGGGACGGGAGACAATTGGATTAGCTGAGATAACATAGGAGATCCTAGACCGATTCAGAGTAGTCACTATGTCTTGGTAGTTGACAGTTGCACCCTTCCATTCTAGTTCGGTGAGTGCCAGCAAGTTAAACTCATCAGTGTAAGCTCATCTTGCCATTCCTGCAATAAACATAATAAAACAACATTAGAACCATTAATGAACAAGAAATTCATGTATTAAACATTGACACATAAGTATGAAATTTTGACTTAGAAAATTTTCAACACACTGCTACATACGTATTTGTAAGTACGCACAAACACAAGTTACCATGCGTACTTATCAAGTACGCATGGACAAAATTAGTCGTGCGTATTTGATAAGTACGCATGTATAACGTTAAGTCTAATTTTTGTTGAAGTCTAAAATCTCTAAATCAAGGTTTATGGTCTATGAATCTTGTTCTGAGGGTGTCAAAAATGGCATAGGAACTCAATAGTGATGAATTTTGTGTTAAACGAATTAGCCTGATGACTAGAAACTAGTTTTGATGCTCAATTTCACATGCAAACACTTTAATTTTCAACAATTTGTTCATCATAAACCCTAGTCTCCAAGAACACAAAATCACTCAATTTTGGATGATTGAACGGTTGGATTTAGTTGAGTTTCTCACCAAGTGATCTAGAGATGATTATGTAACTGAATATGGGATTAAAAAATGGTTTTGAAACTCAATGAATTTCAATCAAAATGAGCAGGCGTTGGTCTGAAAGTGAGTAGTGTTTGAAATGGGAGTAAATGCTATAAGCCGTTATATATACCCCACGTTTCAGGACCTGCGTACTTGATTAAGTGCGCATGACCAACCCCCATGTGAACTTGATAAGTGCGCATGAGTTAAGTCATGCGTACTTAATAAGTACACATGGTTTAAGCTATGCGTACTTGCTTAACTATGCATGACTTATAACCTACTCGAAAGTGAGTAGTGTTTGAAACGAGGAGAAAATGCTATAAGTCGTTATATATACCCCATGTTTCAGACCCTGCGTACTTGATTAAGTGTGCATGACTAACACCATGAGTACTTGATAAGTGCGCATGAGTTAAGTCATGTGTACTTAATAAGTACACATGTTTTAAGTTATGCGTACTTGCTTAAGTACGCATAACTTATGTCACACCCCTAAATTTATTTACTTAATAAATAAATAAAGGTCGCAACGATTGGTTCATTACATAACAGCGGAAGCTGTAATAGTGATTTCTAAGATTTGAGTACATATACAATTACTAGAACTAATTAATACAATGATCTAAGTTCTTCTAGATCAACAATAGACTTGAGACTTGATAATCTATGCCCCTTTAGCTATTAGGACTTGATTTAACATAGCTAGTCTATTATAACCACACCATGGCTAAGGTTACCCGAGAAACATACTTGAAAGTGTCAACACAAAGATTTGTGAGTTCAAAGAGTTAGTTATTTCAGTGCAAGTAGTTTTCCCCGAAAACATGTACATGACCTAACAGTCATAAAAATAAGTAGTTTTCCTCGAAAACATATATATGACCTAACAGTCATAAAAATGAGTTGCTTTCCCTGAAAGCATGCACATGACCTTACCGTCATAAAATAAGTAGTTTTTTTCCGAAAACATGATGATGAATTCCTTGTAAATAAATAAGTCCAAGCGCATATGATAAACAAAACAAGTATTGTTGACCCATTTGTATGCTAGCTAGGCTTACAAATAATACGTTCATACATGAGACCGTAACTAAACCTTACCAATGAATGCCCATCCTTCGCTTTACCACGAGAACAAAACAGGACAATATGCGTCCATTTGACCCTTCAGGTCCCGGTTAGCGTGACTAACCATTACCGGGGGCGTCACTCCCAATAGTACTATTCATAGAATCCTAGGCTAAGTCCATACCTAATAGTTACAAATGTTGATGATGTTCAGGGGGAATTTAAGAGATCTCATCATGTACAACATAATGTTAGTGTCTTGTTTTCTTGTTATCATATAAAAATGTTTGCAATGTTTTCTCAGGTGTATGAAACAACAATGTTTCCAAATGTGTTGAGCAATAACATAAAGCATGATATGTAAGTATGTTTCTCCCCCGCAGTTTACAAAACATTAAAAAACGAAAATAGGGCCGTGAACTCACCTTGTGTCCGGTGATATTCTAGCAACACTTGACTATACATACCCTAAACACAAATTGTATACAAGCGTTAAGACTGAATGTCTTAAGTGCAAATTGTTCACCCGCTTTAGTATGCCCGGTTAAGGACGTGTGCGTTTTAGAAAAAAATATGTTTCGAATTACGACCCGTTAGTGATTATTACTTTTGTTACACGTGTGTCATCGTATATGAACATTCGTATAGTAACTTAAGATTGACATGTTACAATGGATAAACAATTATCTCTTGACATCTATTATTAATAGAATTATATTCTACTTTCGTCGATCTAACATAATATAATATATGATAAGTCTTGTGACCTATATAATATATATATATATATATATATATATATACTTTACAAGTTTCGATTAAAATAATTATCACATAATGTTCACAAATAATTGCACACAATATATATCCTTATACCATATTATTCCGGTGTTACCATTTAAGGAGTTAATTAGTCAGAATAAATGCTTTTAGTATATTAGTTTAAATAAATATTTAGGTTCCTATATTGTATGAATTTGTAATAATATTATTTTTAAAACTTGATTCTTTTCAAAAGCATCTTTATTTTGTATAATTTCATATCTTTTATCAAAAATATCTTTAGAGTACAAAGTCGTTATTTCCATAAAATCATCTTAACAAAATAGTGTTTATGTCTCACATTTATTCGAGTTTCATTGTCTATTATAAGATCATAATTATCATTTAGTTATATCCTTGATTAAATCACTCATTAATAACAATCATGAGTTTCTATCAGATAAAATTGTAACATAATCCCGGTTTTGTAAACATCTATATTTACATACATGTATTCGTTGATTTTATATATTTTTTTTGCTCTATGAACTATTATCCTATTTTTGGTGATCTATCATTCATGAATTTTCAAGTCTTGGCTCTTCGTATTCGTCAGCATTTTGTCATTTAGAAATCCAAATGGTGATTTATCATTCATGAATTTTCAAGTCTTGGCTCTTCGTATTCGTCAGCATTTTGTCATTTAGAAATCCAAAGAAAACTAAACATACACACACATATATACATAAAATCCAAAGAAAACTAAACATACATATATATATACATACTCACGGCTATGCATACATATTCACAAGTTATTGTATTTTAAGATCTAATACATGTATCATAAATACATACATGTTTAATGATCACTATATATAGTTATTATCCGAATGATCAAACTTATATTAACATTTGATATGCTTTCATATTCTAGCATGCTATCATGAAACAAAACATACAGATATATACATGCATGCAGGGGCGGATGTAGTGAAGCGAGAGGGGGTGCACAGGAACCCCCGAGTTTTGAAATTTTAGTGTAACGGTAGGTAAAAAAACTAGGGTGAACCCCCTAAAATATTATAGGGTGAACCCCCTTACGACGGCGCCCACTGCTGCTCGCTTGATCCGGTTGTGAAGCTATAAAACTAAGAACTCTTTCTTGAACTAAATGTGTGTTTTTGAGCATTCATATGATTAGAGGTAAAAAATTGATAGAAACAAATGAGTAGATGACTCTTAAATACAAATTAGTTGATTTTGTGAACATTTGAAGCATAATTTTCATGTTTTTTTCTTTGCTTTAGGCCTCCAAAAATGGTTGAGCCGCCCCTGCCCGACCCGACCCGACCAATCGAACCGAACCGAAAATTTTTATGTCCGGCCCTATGAAATTGGATCATCTAAAAACAGTGAACCCCCTGAAAAAAATTCCTGGATCCGCCCCTGCATGCATGTTATGGCATATTATCCATACATATTACATGTAGTAAACTCTAACAAGTCTAAGTTCTACGTTAGATCATTTTGTTTAGAGATTTTTATGAAAACTCGTCATTTTAGGTGAACAAATGCACATCCAAGTAGGATCTAGAGAAAAAGAGAGTTTAGTAGGAGATTATACCCCAAAGAAGTGAAAGGTGACGGTTTTAGAGAGTGGAAGATGTGTGATCTTCGGTTTCTAGCTTGATCTCCTCAAGATTAACTCTTATTTGCTTCTAGAAACACTAAGTGTTGATGAATTCTTCTTAATTCTTAGTGCATAACACTAGCCACTAAAGTGTGTGTGTGTGTGTTTAAGGTGAGCCGAGAGTGAGAGATCAAGATAGAGATTGATGGAACATTATTCTTGTAATAGACTTTGTGGTTTATATTCATGGGGGTTGAGTGTAATAATGGACAAATCTTATAATCAAGAGGATAAGACACTTGAGTGGAGTGTTGGGTAAAAAAATGGTGTTGATGTGTTTGGTGGTGTGGTCGTGACCAGGAGAAAGGAAAGAGAGTGAATGAGTTGAGTGTTAGTCTTGAACAAATGATGATAGACAATGATCTTTGTGTACTTTAGCAGGTAATTTAGTTGGTATTAGGACATGATCGCATATATTTTGTTTACTAATCTAAGTAATACAAACTTTGCAACAAAAGAATGGTCCCCACATGGACCATTTTGGCCGTGAGGTACAAGGGGTGGGTGGTTTTGGGTTGGTAAATTTGATCTTTGCAGTTGGATGCTAGTTAAATCGTTAGATGATGAAATCTCCCGTAGGATCCTGAACGTCATACTATTTCTAGTTGGAGTTTTTTTTTATTTTACTGATGCATGATTCTATGCTCCAACTAGTTAATGACTAGTTTAATAATCTACTCCTTATTTATGTACGATTAGTTGCACACATATATATGTATCGTGACGACACGTGATAATGTCTACGAGACATTTGTCATAATATAAATAAATAAAAATGTGTCATGTATATAATATATATATATATATACCGCTATATACACACTCGTAGTTTAGGCATTAGTTAACGAACTTAAATGAAAAACGTTCAAGTTACGTATATTTTTATTTGTAAATGTGTTCGCTCACGTTTATACACATCTTAATAGAACGACATACAATGATAATTTTAGAAATGTTTTTACCAGAACTTTCATATATGTCATAGAATATATATTTAAGACTTAATAGTAGGAACATGATCGTTTACTTACAATAAAATTCTAAATATTTTCCCGTTGTAATAATTAATTGCTATCGTTTGTGTTATACAAATTTTTCGTCCTCATTACCGGCAATTCTTATAATTATTACGGTATAAAACAATCGATTCATATGTTCGCTAGACTTTTATCGTTCAGGAGCATGCTTTCGAGTGATTTAGGAAACATGTTAATGTAAACACGTTTATGTCATGTACGGACGATGTTTTGGAAATTCCGGGTGCCACATTCTCCCCTTGTTAAAGAAGTTTCGTCCTCGAAACTTGGTCTAAGTTACCCTCTAGGGCTGATTCGCTCTATCCCGATTAGGGCTTTGTGCCCTTAGTTCGTTTCTAGACCATAGGGAGAATTGTTGATTTCTATTTACTTAGTAGTCGGTATCTGAAAGTAAAGCGATTACTTATCCGACTAACGCCATTAGACGTGCAAAGACTTAAGGTGTTATAGCATAATGTAACAGTGTATCGATATCGTTAAACACTTGTTATCTCAATGTTGGGGTTTAGGGAAATCCTTCAAATATCTCGACAATTGAACAACGTTGACTGTACCCTTAAGGGACAAAGTCATTGTCGGAATCCTCTAAACAAAGATGGACTATACTCAGTGAAATCACTCCCTACAATTGAGTGAGTAATTTGAATCTCGAATTAGATGTTGAAGGACTTTCTTATTTGATTATTTTCATCAGGGTGGAGTCGTGTGATACTCATCACTGGTACCGAAAGGAAATAGTGCACGTGATTTTTGAATGTATGTTGGCACATACCCTTCGTTTATCTACGCGTTTTATTGCACGAAAGCCAAGTCACTATAGATTTTTGGAAGGGATTATTTGATGAGGTGTTCAGGTTTTAACTTGAAATCGGATACTTGCTTGTTTCTCATACTCATTCAATGCCTAGATGCATTCAATCTTTTCAGAATAAAAGATTCTGACCGGTATTTCATCGGTGAAATCCATTTGTAAGTTGAGTTGGTTAAATTAAGTTCCAAAAAATACGAATCGTATGCCATTTCTCTTAATTATCTCAGAGTGGTTTAGACGAGCTATCTTTTAGTGGTCTGGGTGAATAATAAGACAACTCTAGAAATAGGACTTCTTGGAGACGCGATCTCCCGGGGTTGACTTCGGTCTTATCACTCTTAATATTGGTAATTTAATCACGTGCGTTATTCGTAACTCGGTGTAGATTGATTTCTCCATGAAATAGATGTCGAACCGTAATTTGAGATTACAAAATCTCACCACAGTCTTGTATCGTCAAGATTTTTGTGGTTCATCTACCGTCTAGATGAAGTAGGTGAGAGTGTCAAAGTATTTGAGAATAGTATTTTTGACTTAGCTTAACAAATACTAAAGATAAGTGAATCTTCATGGGTGCTCAGAAAGGTGAGAGTGGATTTTTAATCCAGTTCTGAAAGTTAGTGATGCAATTTCATTACTATCTGTTTGCTGTAATCGAATAGCAGTGATGGAATGCAGAAATGAAACTTTATGTTTATTCCTCTTATGCTTTTCGAAAGGATTTTTTTTCGGACTCAGACTTGACTCTTATTTCAAGTTCCATGTCATCTAGAATCTTCCCTGAACATGGGTCGTAATGGGTTTAGGATTTTAAGTTTCCTTGTGAGCTCTTACTAGCAAAGGTCAGGTCTAATCATCACTTTACCCATTGCTTGCACTACCTTTCCACGACAGACTAGCATTTGGGTTGTATTGTCCTGATATGTAAACTCATGACTTGACTAACATACCCTCGCCATACGAAGTCCTATGTTTTTTTAGAATATTCATATTTTATCTATGTGAGGAAATGAACATTAAGACTGTGAGGATGGTCTCATAGAATTAGTGTGTCCCCCAAAATGGGCTATGGGTTTGTCAATCCATTAAGTTGGCAGAAAAGGTTTGGGAGTTTACAATTGCTAACTATTAGTCATTCAGTGTTTTGACTTCCCTGGCGTTAGAATGGTACTTTTGTGACTTACCATTACATATTCCACTCATACCGGTCATAGCCTCAAAGTCCTTAGTACAAGGACTCGGGTCATAACATTGAGGTAATGAGTGTTGAACATCAATTTTTTTGTACTTTTCTTGAGCTTGCGTTAAGAAGTTATCTCTTAACAATAGATTTCCTAGAGTTTCCTAATTATAGAAAACTGGGAGTGAAAAATTATAGAAAACTGGGAGTGAAAGGTGTGATCACACCTCTCCTCTAGGCTAAAATCTGGGATCCATCCAACCAGATGATCTTTGTGGAAGTGTGGGTACAAAAGGGTATAAAATTATCCTTCTCGGATCCTTGTGGACAGTGGTCTGTTGTGAACTGTTGAAGCACTTTCCTGTGACAAACACTCTGGATAGATAGAGTCTTAGTTTTGTACTTTCATGTATGTATTTGTCTTTGTTTGTAAATGTCTGTATGTATTAGTTATCGAGTTGTATTTACTTTTACATATTGACTGTTGCAGATTTCTCTAAGTGTTTTGTGCACTTGTATGTGCGCAGGAGATAGTTCCTGCGTACTTAGCAAGTACGCAAGAATACCTATGCGTACTTGCTAAGTACGCATGAGCAAATTGCCCTGCACACTTGCTAAGTGCGCAGGCATCAGGTCGTGTATAAATAGGAATGGTTGACAGTAGATAAGTACGCAGTCATAGACTCAGTCACAGTAGCAAATACACAGAACTTGTAATCTTAGTACTTCTCTCTGTAACCTTCAAGTGTTTATAATAGACGAAAGTTTAAAGTGATTATCTTATCGGTTTACTTTGTTTCGTAAGACTCTCCACCTAGTCACGGGTATTCCGCATCCGGTCCGACTAGTAGACCCACTTGCATGAGACGATCCGCCACACCCGAGGGACCTACAAGTGGTATCAGAGCATTGCTCTTGATTTCGAGTGTTGTGAGTGAGTTTGGAGATTTTTCTACAGAGTTTTACAAGCAAAAGGAGGTGTTTTTGTTGATTTTTGTGATAAAATAGGGGTAGCTCTTGAGCACTATTTTAGAAGCAAAAATCACTCAAAAACCGACTTTTGTTGTGTATTTTGAGTGTTTTGAGCATCAAAGGATGGTTAGAAACAAGTTTCTGACCCTTTGGCTCTGTTTGATTGTTCATCCGTACGATTTTTGCTATCTCCCGTGTCTTTCCAGTGACCGGAATAGTTTGGTGAGAGTTGGTGAAAAGGTATTCTGCGTACTTACCATATCTGGCAAAAAGTACAGTCTTGCTGTGTACTTACTAAATACGCAAGACTAATCTCTTGCATACTTACTAAATACGCAAGACTAATCTTGTGTGTACTTAAATTATATCCTGCGTACTTATCATTTACTCCTGCGTACTTATCAAGTACGCAATAGCAAATCTTAAACACGCAAGACCATTCCTCTAAGTGCGCAAGGCCAATATCAAGTGCGCAAGTGTCTCTGATTTTTCTGAAATTTGACTAAGTGCTCACCATGTCGAATCTTCAGAACCTCGAAAACCTTTTAAACTATGACAATGAGATCGGTACTCCTCAGAAACCACCAAAGCTGCTAAATGTAAATGATTATTCTAACTGGAAGGCACGCTTTGAGCATTACATTTCTTACACTGATTCTTCGTTATGGATTCCAATTCTAGAAGGCTATAAGCATCCCACACATATTTATCTTGATGATGAACTGCCTAAGCCTATCTCTAAACTCGATGAAGAAGAAAAGAAAGCTTATGATCGAGAGAAGAAGGATCTTGGTTCAATCACTATGGCATTAACTCGGGAGTTGTTCCACAGCTTCAGAGGTTATGACAACTCTAAGGATCTTTGGAAGGCGTTACAGAAAAGATTCGAGGGGAATAGTGATATCAAGAAGAGTAAACGGGATCTACTAAGGAAGCAGTATGAATGCTTCAGGTTTTTGGAGAATGAGTCTTTAGATGACCTCATCTCTAGATTCTATCATCTGCAGACATAATTGAAAGCTTTTGAGCTCAAGTATCCAGATGAAGAGTTGGTGGAAAAGTTTCTGGATGCTTTGCCACCCAGGTTTGAAATGTACACAACCCTGATGAGAGAGAATCCAAAATTCTATGAAATGTACACAACCCTCAAGAAATCCTCCCGTTACAACTTTAGCTAACCAATCAGCTATAGCAAAAATAGCTGAAGATCATGTAGCACTATTTTCATCTTGTATGCTGGCCTACGAGAACTTCATAGGTGGCAAGCTTACAGATCCCGGGACAATTGAAGAAGATTTTAATCAAGTGGATCCTGATGACATGGAGGACATGGATATTCAATGGAATATGGCCATGATCTTGAGGAGAGCCAAGCGTTTCCTGAACAGAACAGGAAGAAAGTTAATTAGCGGGCATTCTAATGCCAAGGTTGGTTTTGACAAATCCAAGGCCAAATGCTATAAGTGTCTAAACTTTGGACACTTTGCTCATGAATTTCAGAAAGACAGAGCACCGGCTTCGGGTTTCACCAGACCTAGCCAAGGAAACAGCCATGGCTACAACAATACTAACAACCACAATCAAAGCCACAGTGGTTCGTCCAATGCACTGGTAGCTCAACAGTGCGACAGCTTTGATTGGGGTGTTCATCTGGAAGATGCCATCGTTGCACAAACTCAGGTTGGTCTCATGGCTGAGATCATGGAGTTGATGAAAGCTGAGAAAAAGGAAGCTGAGGATAAGGAAGCTGAAGAAAAGGAAGCTTCTGTAGCTGATCAAGAGGAATCTACTACTGTTGTTGCTCTCATGGCTATTGGAGAGGCAACAAGTTCATCGACTGAGGTAGATTCTAATCCTTTTTCTGTTATTTCTTGTTCTAAATGTCTAGGCTTAAAACTTGAAAATTCTAAGCTTCAATACACGGTCGAACCCCTTCGCATTGCAGCTCTAAGTTATAAAGAAAACGAAAAACGTTTTAAAGACTCAGTTGAAACGTTGAAAAAGGAAAAACGTGAGTATTCACTAAAAATGAGCGATCAACAGCTTCACTTGGATATTGCATACAAGGGTTGGAGAAAAGGAACAATGAAATTAACAAGCTGCAAAATGAAATCTTACAGTTGAAATGTTCTAATGAGAAGTTGAAAAACTCTCGTTTTGTGGTGGAACACTACGAATCTGTAGTGAGGCAAATGAATGGCGTAGGGCTGGGTACTAATGTCATTCCTCCACTAGTTAGCGGGAAGTTTGTCAACAGCTTAGTAGACATTGATCTAACTTGTCTTGATGAGTCCTCAGGAAAGGATGACTCCTCTAAAAAGGATGATTCCTCAAGTAAGGCTAACTCCACATCTAATGAGGAGTTCTTTACTGCTTCTGATGATGGGTCGGTTAACACTTGCCCTGAAAGAGTAGTATCTGAGGAGTTGTTATGTGAACAAAAGGTTAAGAAAAACATTATCACTAATAGTGATAACTGTATTTTAACTGAACCCGATATCATTGAATCTATAAATTAAAGGTAATGCTTTACGGGGGTATAAAAATCTTAATCAAGTAAAGAAAGTGGCTTTTTCAGCTCACTATGGGCTTGGTTACAAAGAAAATTTGCAAAAATACTATACTCTCAAGAACCAATCTGTATCGGGTCAAACTCCTGTTCACAAACCAACTCCTCCTGCTCATCATGTTGAGTCATCTAATGCCAGATCTAATGAGCCTTACAGGAGAACTTACACAGACAAGAGGACTTTCTTTCACTGTGGCTTGGTTGGTCACATTTTTGTGAACTGTCCTTTAAAGAACCAAGGGAAATGGCCTATTGCTTCACAACTGGCTGTCATCCCTAAGTCGCCATCAGTGAAACCTCCCAAATGTCCAAAACAAAATGTGGTGAAACCACCAGTTAAACCGATGGCAAAGCCAAAGATCAAATCTGAGGCCAAACCATTTGTTTCAAGAAAGGTTAAGCAACTTGTTGTACCTTGTGTATCTTCCTCTGGTAGTACACAGACTGGTGAGAAACCTGTGGTGAAACTCTCTAAGCCACAGAGGAGGAGAAGGAATAAGAGGTTGAGAAAGCTAGAACAGCTGACTAGAGTTCAATCAGGTGAAGCTTCCACTAGTTCACCTGCTGCTGTTGAACATAAGTCTACAATTCCAGTTAAGAAACAGAAGAGGTCTTGGACTATCAAATCTAAAAATTCTCAATCTCATAGTCCAAATTCTTTTAAAGATTCATCCATTTTGAACAGTCACGACTGTGAGTTAAAAAAGGTAGTTTATTTTGAAAAGGATGGACGACCCAAGACCACTATGGCTTGGGTATCCAAATCTAACTAATTCTTTTTGTGACTCGTGAAGGGACATCCGAAGGGTACTATCTCTAACCGCTGGTATGTTGATAGTGGATGCTCCCGGCACATGACAGGAAACATGGCCTTGCTTCAAGCGTGAAACCATTCAGAGGCGGCTATGTGGCCTTTGCTGGAGAGAAAGGCGGTAGTATCACGTGTCAAGGCGTGGTATCAAATGGTTGTGTCAGTTTTGACAATGTCAACTTTTACGAACAGCTGAAGCATAACCTGCTGAGTGTCTCCCAAATGTGCGACAAAGAGTACTCGGTGATGTTTGATAAGAATGAATGCTTGATTCTCAAGCCTGGTTTTGAAGTTCCTGAAGATTGGATTCTGATGAGAGCGCCAAGGACAAACGACACCTATCAGATTGATATGAGCATAGCAACAACCACCTCATCAGTTGCTACTTGTTTACTTACCAAAGCGACAGAGCTTGACTCTATCTTGTGGCATAGGAAACTCGGACATATTTCTTATCGTAAAATGAACCATCTTGTCCGAAATGGTTTGGTAACCGGGGTTCCTAAGCTGAGATTTACCGTTGTAGATGACTGTATACCTTGTAAAACGGGCAAACAGCAACGGAAGTCTCACAAGCCCAAGCTCCAAAACTCCATCGATACCCCTTTGGAGCTATTACACATGGATCTGTTTGGCCCCATAAGTATCAGGAGTATTGGAGGTAAGTCGTTCTGTCTGGTTGTAACTGATAATTTCTCACATTTTTCTTGGGTGCATTTTTTAGGTATGAAGGACGAAACTGCTGACATTCTTCAATACCTGATCCTGAGCTTGGAATCTCTTTGCAAGCTGAAGGTTAGAAGAATAAGGAGTGACAACGGAACTTAGTTCAAGAATAATTTGATGGAACTTTTCTGTCTCAAGAAGGGGATCCGTCACGAATTCAGCGCCCCGTATACACCTCAGCAGAATGGAGTTGCAGAACGGAAGAACAGAACATTGATTGAGACTGCAAGGACTATGCTGTCGGATGCAAAGCTTCCTATCACGTTCTGGGCAGAAGCATTTAATACAGCTTGTCACGTCTTGAACAGAGTTTTGGTTGTGAAGAGGCACAACAAGACTTGTTACGAGTTAATCAACAATCGACTTCCCAATCTTGATTACCTAGTTCCTTTTGGTAGTCCTTGTTCCTTGTTGCTACAGTACAAAGACCGCCTGTCTAAGTTTCATGCAAAAGGGGTGGAAGGCATCTTTTTAGGATCGTTGCCAACTCGCCTTGCAAGAGAGTGTACAATATAGGAACTCGTACTGTCGAGGAATGGTTTGAAGTGGATTGCAGTAAACACAGCATTCCACCAGAACCAACAGGTCCAGCTTGGGGTTTTGATTATGATGCGCTATTCAAGTCATTCAATCTGCATCTGGAACTCATGACAGTGATAACAGTGAAGATGTTCATGTTGATGGAGATGACGCTCAAGCTAATCCTAACACAACTGTAGGAAATGAAGCTCCAGCTGATCCAATTAACATTGAATCTTCTTCTGGAACAAAGGAAATGGGGGAGTTAAGCACGAATCTCGATTCAGAAATTCAGGAACCGAATGTACCAGAGACGAGAGTGCATAAGAATCATCCAATCGACAACATTATTGGTGATCCTCATGCCGGTGTTCAGACTCGTCATCGAACCATTGCAGAGAACACTAGTCTTTACTCTGAGATACTTGACACTGGTGTCATGGAAACATGTCTGTATGCTGCATTCGTGTCCAAGTTAGAGCCGAAGAATGTGAAGGAGGCTCTCGCGAACAACTGTTGGATTGAGGCGATGCAGGATGAATTGTCTCAATTCCAAAAGTTGCACATGTGGGATTTGGTTGACTTGCCAAAAGGCTTTCAGCCAATTGGAACTAGATGGGTGTTCAAATGCAAGATGGATGATCGTCATGTGGTTGTGAAGAACAAAGCAAGATTGGTTGTTCAGGGTTTTTATCAACAAGAGGGCTTGGAATACACAGAAGTATATGCCCCAGTTGCTAGAATTGAGGCCATTCGACTGTTCTTGTCTTATGCCACATATGTCGGCTTCAAGGTCTATCAACATGATGTGAAGAGTGCTTTCCTATATGGAAAAGTTCATGAAGAGGTCTATGTCACTCAACCTCCCGGCTTTGAAGATCCGCATAATATCAATAAAGTGTATAAGCTCGACAAAGCACTTTATGGTCTTCTTCAAGCACCGCGGGCATGGTATGAGACATTATCTAAGCATCTATTGTCTAATGATTTCAACCGTGGACAGATTGACTCGACCCTCTTCATTAGGAAAGCAGGAGGTGACATTCTTCTTGTTCAAGTATATGTCGACAACATTATTTTTAGATCTACAAATGAAGGGATGTGTAGGGAATTCGAGCAGGTGATGAAGTCCAAGTTTGAAATGAGTAACATGGGTGAATTGTCGTTCTTCCTGTGTCTGCAAGTCAGTCAAAGAGAGGATGGCATTTATCTACATCAAACTAATTATGTGCAGTACATCTTGTCAAAATACAAGATGAATGATAGCAGTACTTATGGCACACCTATCCCAGTCAATCATGGTCTGCACCCTGACAAAGATGGAAAGGATGTGGATTGCAGATTGTGTCGTGGGATGATCGGATCACTTATGTATCTCACAGCTTCAAGACCCGATATAATGTTTGCTGTGTGCTTGTGCTCAAGGTTTCAGTCTCAACCGAAGGAGTCACATATGATAGCCGTGAAGAGAATTTTCAGATACTTGAAAGGGAAACCTCGATTGGGTATTTGGTACTCT
The DNA here is from genome assembly GCA_023525975.1 of Smallanthus sonchifolius. Taxonomy (NCBI): domain Eukaryota; kingdom Viridiplantae; phylum Streptophyta; class Magnoliopsida; order Asterales; family Asteraceae; genus Smallanthus; species Smallanthus sonchifolius. Next base: position 30,162,284 of record CM042043.1, read on the forward strand.
AAGCAGTACTCATTCGATTTCAAAGCCTACACTGATTCAGATTGTGGCGGTTGTAACCTTGATAGAAAGTCAACTTCTGGTGGATGTCAATTCTTAGGAGAAAGACTGGATTCCTGGCAGTGTAAGAAGCAGTCAACGGTTTCTGTCTCAACTTTTGAAGCAGAATACATTGCTGCAGCGAGCGGTTTCTCTCAGATATTATGGATTCAGCAGCAATTGAGATATTGCGGCTTGAACTTCACTGGAACACCTTTGTTCATTGACAACAATGCCACAATGTCCATCACAAATAACTCGGTGAAACATTCCAAAACTAAACATATAGAAATTCGCCATCATTTCATCCGTGATTGTTCTGAAAAGCATTTAATTGAACTTGTAAAGGTTCACACGGATGACAATCTTGCTGACCTTTTCACAAAGGCTTTTGATCGATCCCGTTTTGAGTATCTTGTCAACTTGATAGGAATGTTCAATCCTGAGTGAGAAACTTGTTTTTCGTAAATCAATTCAATTCATGAAAGTTAAATTTTATTTTCTTTTAAGTTTTCTGTATAGTTCTTTTAACTTTCAAAAACATTTTACAAAATAAAAAACAAAATAGAAAATGGAGAAAATTTCAAAGTTAACTTGAGAAAAGAGGAAATGATAGTATATCAGAAATGATCTAAACGTCACAGACTGCTCATATGGGAAATGATTGCGTCATGCTTACTGTAGGTCCCTCGGGTGTGGCGGATCGTCACATGCAAGTGGGTCTACTAGTTGGACCGGGTGCGGAATGCCCGTGACTAGGCAGAGAGTCTAGCTAAACAAAGTAAACCGACAAGAGAAAACACTTTAAACGTTCTTTGTATTATAAACACTTGAAGGTTACAGAGAAAAGCACTGAGATTACAATCTGCGTATTTGCTATAATGCCTGCGTACTTAACTTCTGTCAACCTATCCTATTTATACAAGACCTGATGCCTGCGCAGGGCAAAATGCTCTTGCGTACTTAGTAAGTACACAGAGTTGTTCTTGCGTACTTGCTAAGTACGCAGGAGCTTTCTCCTGCGCACTTACAAGTGCGCAAAACACTTGGAGAATTTTGCAACATTCAATATGTAAAAGTAAATACAACTCGATAAACTAATACATAAAGACTCTTACATACAAAGACAATTACAAACAAGACAAGACAACCTAAGACTAAGACTCTATCTATCCTGAGTGTTTGTCACAGGAAAGTGGTTCAACAATTTCCCCCTTGACAACAGCTCTGGATAATCTTCAGTCTTCGGTCTTCACATCTTCAGACTTCACAGCGCTTGATCTTTAGCTTCCATCTTCTTCTTGTAATCAAGGCAGAACTTAATCACATTGTCATATTTAGAAGCAAGGAGCTTTGTCCACTCATCCGTGTAGACGCAATATCGTTCTGCTAGTACCTACAGATCTTTCACAGAAAAGTTGATGAAGCAGACTTCATCAAAAATTCTGATCAGTTCCTTTGGCACTATGTTTCCACTCTCTGAACGTCCTTTACCCATGATCACAGCCTCGCCCGTCTTTGGATCTACGTACCAGTACCACATGTCACCAAGAATATCTAGAGATAACTTGCTCAGGGGAATCTTAGTTTCACATCGCACTGGCTTGTATACCAATTTCTTTAAGTGCTTCTTAGTCACAGGATGTATAGCGTGCTTATCCTTAACTCTCTTGGGCACTTGAGGCTTGAACATCTCGAATTTCCCTGATCTTGCTTCTCGCTGCAGAACCACCCACAAACCCATCGCCACTGCGTGATTGGAATGACCCAGCAGCTCTCGGTTTTCAAGGTTCACAAGGTCGTATTTAGGCAAGGAGCTGAACGCTTCACTGGTGGGTTTCAAGTATTGAACCCCGCCAGATCTTTTGATAGCGAACAGCTGCTTGTCCTCCTCGAACATTACAGCCAAGATCATCCCTGTTGCTCCGTGTTTGTCTATTATAGACGTCTTTTGCCACACAGGAGCTGGACCCTTTGATGAAGTAGAAGGCATGTCTATTTCTTTCGGGGCCTCTGGGTCCACAGGTTCAGGGTCAACTGGGGAGGCTTCAGTCGAGGCTTCTACATTACTGGCCTGCTCGACTGAACCTGTGTCGAGCGGAGCGTCAAAGGATGGAAATTCAAAGATCTCTCCATCTTCTAGCTCGTACTCTCCTTCCCCGTCACCCTTGGGAATTTCGATCACAACATCCTCATCTTCATCATCCCAATCGTCACCAAAGTCGATCTTTCCTTCTTCTAGATTGAAGAGAGCATCGATCTGTGATTCTTTGGAATAGTCAGGCTCTAGATATAGGATCTCATGATCAGATAAGTCCTTAAGTACTTCAGCCGCTGACTTTCCTTTCTCACCACTACCACCACCAGAGGTATCTCCACCCTCTTGATGAGTAGACTCCCCCTGAGCCATTGGAACAGTAGAGATGGGCACGATTGCTAAAGCTTGGTGCTCACCTCCACTAGGACCGGCTTCGGGATCCATGTCCTTGTCGTCATCCTTAGTCAAGTCGACAGGATGACACGCCTCATCACCAGTAGACCTCTTTTCCTTCTCTTTCTCTTTCTCTTTGTTCTTCTCCTTCTCCCCCTGAGCATCAAGCTTCTTGGACAGATCAGCAATCAGGTTGACCATCAGCTCATGCTCCTTCCTTTGAGTATCAAACCTTAGTTCCAAGGACGTCCTGTGACCCAGAATCATTTCATTCGTCTTGATTAGGAGCTCGTTCTGGGCCATGACGTTCTTCAACCTTTCATCAGTCCCCGTTCTCTGGCTACGAAGGATTCTGACTTCGTCTACCAAAGAATTGATCTGTGCTTGTTGAGCGTCAGACTCCTCCTTTGATTTTCGAATAGTCTCTAGTAGGTCAGCAACTTGGGTTTCCAGAACATCTATCCTTTCAGCATTCGGATCAGGATGTCTGGATGATGACGCCTCGGCAGTGTGAATAGGGGAGGATAATATGGTATCAAAGTCGAACCCTTGTGTGAAATCTTCATAATTGAAGGGTTGACTTAAAGGCTCAGTGGTGGTGGTTGGGATTGAAGAAGTGATGAGTGTTGTAGGGGTTATGGTAGGGGTGATGGTGACTGACTCCGTGAGAATTGGAGTAGTCACTGCCACTTGAGTAGTTGTGGTAGGGAGGGTCACTATTACAGGAATCACTTTTGTGATTGTAGTGACGGCCACTTCACTTTGCACTTGTGGCCTCCTCCTCCTACGGTAAAGCTGCTGTGAAGGTGGGGTGGAGGCTGAATCAGGACTAGCTGCTGACACTTGTACTGGCTGCTGAGCCTCCACCTCACTGGGGATAGAGGGCTGTTGCCTATCGCCCCTGTTCTGGTGAATGCTTTCCCTTCTTTGTCTTTGTATAGCAGCGTCAGAGTCAGAGTCTGGCTCGTATTCGCTGCTAGAGGACTGTCGCTTTCTCTTGGAGGACGACTCAGGTAAGGTTACCTTAGCCATTCTCCTCGGGTGTACCTGCGAAGGTGCATCATTGGAATCAGAAAAATCTGACTCAGTCGCTTCCGAGTCGGATCCCTCAGCACCATCATTTCCTCCTTCATCGTCTCCATCATCAGACGATCCATCATCACTCTCCATTTCCTCCCCTTGTTGTTCATGTTGTTCGTCGGAGTGTTCACTCAATTCCGGCTCCGAGTCATGACTGTACCATCTCCAGTCACCAGGGGCCACATACGCTTCATTGATGAGGTGGCCAAAGAGTTTTGTATGCACAGGGGTAGGATCTACACTGCCTGGCTTTAGGAATTGGGTGAATACTCTTTTTTCCACCCTCTTTACTTGCAGTCTCTCCCCTATAGCAGGAAGGTTTGGCAACACGTCATTAATCAGAAGTTGCACAAACCGAGGGTATAACAAGAACCGAAACCTCTCCGCTGTGTTGATCTGGTCATTGATGGCCTTAAAGATGTAGCGGGAGAAGTTGTAGCCCTTGTTGAGAGAAAGGCCGACCATGGCTGCTGCAAGGTCATGACCCATGGCATCTTTCCCAGCTTTTCTTGATGAGATGCACGTGATCATGACGTGGGCGAAGTATCTCCATTGGTCTAACACCCACATCTTCTTGTATGAAGCATAGTCCCTCGCACCGACATATCCCATTCTTTGTCTCCAACAGCCGTCCACAAAGTAGTCTGGATAGGCTGTCGGGTCGGTCACGAGATCTCTGAATTGAAGTACCCTTCTTATAGTATCTTCAGAGAAAGCAATAGCATGACCAGCAATGGTAGCCTTTATAACGTTGGGGGTTACCGTGCAGTCGTGCTCCGCAGTCTCCCAAAATTGCTCGAGGTAAGGTCTTGACACGATAGGGTCAGCAGAAATGGCGTAGCTGATTCTTGAACGGTTCAAGAAATCAACTATGTCTCTGTACTGCAATGCTGCACCCTTCCACTCTGGTTCATTGTTAGCTAACAGGTTGAATTCATTAGTAAACACCGAGCCATGATCTGCAAAAACACACAGAAAACAGAATCAGAACAACACGTATCATTGGAAATGAATAAACACGACTTAGTATAGCAGTTACTCTTTGAACTGAATTTCAGACTTAGGAATTTTTGCCAAGTGTTGGTCCTGCGTACTTAGCAAGTACGCAGGAGTTTCCTCTTGCGTACTTAACAAGTACGCAGGAAGTGCTTCTTGCGTACTTGTTAAGTGCGCATGAAACGTACTTGGTGAAAAATTCAGAAGTTTGAAATCCAACTTGATGTTCAAAATTTGGTGTGTATAGGGTCGCCACTAGGTTGGAATCAAAGATACTACCATATGGGACCAATATCAACACCTAGTACCTGCTAATCTTGACCTATTTTCTTCTAACAGTCGAATGAAGCAACCGTAGGTTCAGATTCGAGCCCAAAGTCAAAATCAAAGACTCAAATGGACGATTAGAGGTAGATTAGTGATCGATTAATGATTATTAACAAGTTTTAATTATTAGGTATTACCCAAACAACCCAAAATTGTCTAACAATCTTGAACAAAAAACCTAAGATAATCGGTCCAAAATCAAGATTTTTGTGGATGGATTAAGCCTAAAATCTCACCAAATCGATGTAATGAAGTGATGAAACTAGCAATGGGACGAAAAATTGGATTGGAACACTTGAATTTTTGAGTGAAAGTCGGAGAGAATATGAACCGGTTTGAAAGTGATAAGGATCTGAAAATTTTCTATGTCCGGTTTATATACCCCACGCAAAAAGGTCGTGCGTACTTAACAAGTGCGCACGATTTAACTCGTGCGTACTTACAAGTGCGCAAGACTTAACTCTTACGTACTTACAAGTGCGCAAGACTTAACTCTTGCGTACTTATTAAGTACGCAGGGCATACTTCATGCGCACTTACAAGTACGCACAAACCCTTAAGTGCGCAAACTTTCAACTCAAATTTATGAAGATTTCAAGTCAAATAACGAACAAGTTAAAAATATTCAATCAAGAGGATTCAAATACAGTTCATGAAGGTTAAACACAAATATTTTTGGCTTTTCTGAATATAATTGAACTATGCATAAATATAAATTTTTTTTGATCTTTTCTAATAAAAATATACAAGTATTCACACAAACTATTTTTGATCAAAGACACGAGCAGAGGATCATATCAGGCTATCTTTTAGCAAAAACGATACAATATAAACATCAAAGAATATGGGATCATGTCATGGATTACTATTTATTCATACGTAATAAGCACATAAACAAGTAATTCAAGTTGACAATATTATAAGATTTGAAACTATAAGCATCTTTGTATCACATTCTTGTGTATTAAGGTATTAATTATAAGATATACAACGTGTACCCCACTGATATGCTACACTCGTGTAAATTCCATTATCTCAAGGCATCTAAGATTTTCCCAATGATTTTCTAAATTTTCAGAATGAAGTTACATCTATTAGCACAGGAAAAATCAAGCAGAATCCATAAGGATTATCAGGAATCATAAGATTCAGAATCGAGTGATTCATTTGTCTTGGTTTCATTTGATTTTCTTCATTGAATATTGGTATGATGATTCAGGATAATATATATGGTGTTTTAAGGTAAGGGGATCCAACTTTTATCTGGATTTGATTTCAATGAATCAGGAATGATTCAAGGGTGAATACATGCTCAACGGTTAATGTAGAGACATGTCTTGATTCAATCTCTCCTTGCATACTTGTGAGTATGGGCAGTGATATGAATCACATTAATTGTACTAACGACATAACCCGAAACTGACCTCAAAAGAAAATTATTGCCAAAATCTAACATCCTTTATCTGATAATGATCTTTTCTATTCTTTTACGCACACACACTTGCAAACATGGGTTCAAATCACAGTTCTAATTTAGATTTAGTTTCCACACTACTAGTGATTCAAAGACGCATACAACCTACTGACAATTCAAATTACTTGTAAATAAGCAGATTAAAAACATAAATAATTTAAACTATTAAGTAAGCATGACGCAATCATTTCCCATATGAGCAGTCTGTGACGTTTAGATCATTTCTGATGTACTATCATTTCCTCTTTCCTCAAGTTAACTTTAAAATTTTCTCCATTTTCTATTTTGTTTTTGTTTTTGTAAAATATTTTGAAACTTAAAAGAACTATACAAAAAATGTAAAGGAAATAAAATTTAACTTCTATGAATTGAATTGATTTAAGATAAATTAATTTTCACTCAGGATTGAACATTCCTATCAAGTTGACAAGATGCTCAAAACGGGATCGATCAAATGCCTTTGTGAAAAGGTCAGCAAGATTGTCATCCGTGTCAACTTTTACAAGTTTAATTAAATGCTTTTCAGCACAATCACGGATGAAATGATGGCGAATCTCTATATGTTTAGTTTTGGAATGTTTCACCAGGTTATTTGTGATGGACATGGTGGCATTGTTGTCAATGAATAATGGAGTTCCAGTGAAGTTTAAGCCGTAGTCTCTCAACTGCTGCTGAATCCACATTATCTAAGAACAACCGCTCGCTGCAGCAATGTATTCGACTTCACAAGTTGAAACAGAAACCGTTGACTGCTTCTTACACTGCCAGGAGACCAGTCTATCTCGTAAGAATTGACATCCACCAGAAGTTGACTTTTTGTCAAGGTTACAACCGCCATAATCTGAATTAGTGTAGGGTTTGAAGTCGAATGACTGCTGCTTAGAGTACCAAAGACCTAATCGGGGTTTCCCTTTCAGGTATCTGAAAATTCTCTTCACGGCTATCATATGTGACTCCTTCGGTTGAGACTGAAACCTTGAGCACAAGCACATAGCAAACATTATATCGGGTCTTGAAGCTGTGAGATACATAAGTGATCCGATCATCCCACGGTACAATCTGCTATCTACATCCTTTCCATCTTTGTCGGGATGCAGACCATGATTGACTGGGATAGGTGTGCCATAAGTACTGATATCATTCATCTTGTACTTTGACAAGATGTCCTGCACATACTTAGTTTGATGTAGATAAATGCCATCCTCTCTTTGACTGACTTGCAGACCCAGGAAGAATGACAGTTCCCCCATATTACTCATTTCAAACTTAGACTTCATCACCTGCTCAAATTCCCTACACATCCCTTCATTGGTAGATCCAAAGATAATGTCTTCGACATATACTTGTACAAGAAAATGTCACCTCCTGTTTTCCTAATGAAAAGAGTCGACTCAATCTGTCCACGGTCGAAACCATTAGACAGTAAATGCTTAGATAATGTCTCATACCATGCCCGCGGTGCTTGATGAAGACCATAAAGTGCTTTGTCGAGCTTATAAACTTTATTGATATTATGCGGATCTTCAAAGCCGGGAGGTTGAGTGACATAGACCTCTTCATGAACTTTACCATAAAGGAAAGCACTCTTCACATCAAGTTGGTAGACCTTGAAGCCGACATATGTGGCATAAGCCAAGAACAGTCGAATGGCTTCAATTCTAGCAACTGGGGCATATACTTCCGTGTAATCCAAGCCCTCTTGCTGATAAAAACCCTGAACAACCAATCTTGCTTTGTTCTTCACAGCCACTTGACGATCGTCCATCTTGCATTTGAACACCCATCTGGTTCCAATTGGCTGAAAGCCTTTTGGCAAGTCAACCAAATCCCACACGTGCAACTTTTGGAATTGAGACAATTCATCTTGCATCGCCTCAATCCAGCAGTTGTCAGTGAGAGCCTCCTTCACATTCTTCGGCTCTAACTGAGACACGAATGCAGCATGCAGACATGTTCCCATGACACCAGTGTCAAGTATCTCTGTGTAAAGACTGGTGTTCTCAGTGATGGTTCGATGACGAGTCTGAACACCGGCATAAGGATCACCAATAATGTTGTCGATTGGATGATTCCTATGCACTCTCGTCTCCGGTATAATCGGTTCCTGAATTTCTGGATCTAGATTCGTGCTTAACTCCCCCATTTCCTGTGTTCCAGAGGAAGAAGATTCAATGTTAATTGGATAAGCTGGAGCTTCATTTCCTACAGTTGTGTTAGGATTGGCTTGAGCGTCATCTCCAACAATATGAACATCTTCACTGTTATCACTGTCATGAGTTCCAGATGCAGACGCAGCATTGGAATCAGAAGTTATAATTGGTACAGTAGCACGAGTAGAGAAACTGGAGTCATCGCCGCCACCCAATAATTCATAAAACTGCAGATAGATCAGGAAGATTGAATGACTTGAATAACGCATCATAATCAAAACCCCAAGCTGGACCTGTTGGTTCGGGTGGAATGTTGTGTTTACTACAATCCACTTCGAACCATTACTTGAAAGTACGAGTTCCTATGTTGTACACTCTCTTGCAAGGCGAGTTGGCAACGTATCCTAAGAAGATGCCTTCCACTGCTTTTGCATGAAACTTAGACTGGCGGTCTTTGTACTGTAGCAACAAGGAACAGGGACTACCAAAAGGAACTAGGTAATCAAGATTGGGGAGTCGATTGTTGATCAACTCGTAACAAGTCTTGTTATGCCTCTTCACAACCAGAACTCTGTTTAAGACGTGACAAGCTGTATTAACGGCTTCTACCCAGAAAGTGACAGGAAGCTTTGCATCCGACAGCATAGTCCCTGTAGTCTCAATCAGTGTTCTATTCTTCCTTTCAGCAACTCCATTCTGCTGAGACGTGTACGGCGCGCTGAATTAGTGACGGATCCCTTTCTTGAGACAGAAAAGCTCCATCAAATTATTCTTGAACTCAGTTCCGTTGTCACTCCTTATTCTTCTAACTTTCATCTTGCATAGAGATTCCAAGCTCAGGATCAAATATTGAAGATTATCAGCAGTCTCGTCTTTAGTACCTAAAAAATGCACCCAAGAAAAATGTGAGAAATCATCAGTTACAACCAGACAGAACGACTTACCTCCAATACTCCTGATACTTATGGGGCCAAACAGATCCATATGTAATAGCTCCAAAGGGGTATTAATAGAGTTTTGGAGCTTAGACTTGTGAGACTTCCATTGCTGTTTGCCTTTTTTACAAGGCATACAGTCATCTGCAACGGTAAATCTCAACTTAGGAACCCCGGTTACCAAACCGTTTAGGACAAGATGATTCATTTTACGATACGAAATATGTCTGAGTTTCCTATGCCACAAGATGGAGTCGAGCTCTGTCGCTTTGGTAAGCAAGCAGGTAGGAACTGATGAGGTGGTTGTTGCCACGCTCATATCGATCTGATAGGTGTCGTTTGTTCTTGGCGCCCTCATCAGGATCCAATCTTCGGGAACTTCGAAACCGGGTTTGAGAATCAGGCATTCTGACTTGTCAAACATCACTGAGTACTCCTTATCACACATTTAGGAGACACTCAACAGGTTATGCTTCAGCTGCTCGCAGAAGTTGACATTGTCAAAGCTGACACAACCGTTCGAAACCACGCCTTGACACGTGATGCTGCCGCCTTTTTCTCCGGCAAAGGCCACATAGCCGCCTCTGAATGGTTTAACATCTTGAAGTAGGGCCATGTTTCCTGTCATGTGCCAGGAGCATCCACTATCTACATACCAGCGGTTAGAGATAGTACCCTTCGGACGTCCCTACACGAGTAACAAAAGAATTAGTTAGATTTGGAGACCCAAGCCATTGTGGTCTTGGGTCGTCCATCCTTTTCAAAATAAACTACTTCCTTTAACTCACAGTCATGATGACTGTTCAAAATTGATGAATCTTTAGAAGAATTAGAACCAGGAGATTGAGAAGTTTTGGATTTGGCAGTCCAGGATCTCTTCTGTTTCTTAACCGGAACAGGAGACTTGGGTTCAGCAACAGCAGGTGAACTTGTGGAAGCTTCACCTGATTGAACTGAAGTCAGCTGCTCCAGCTTTCTCAACCTCTTGTTTCTTCTTCTTCTCTGTGGCTTTGAGAGTTTCGCCACAGGTTTCTCACCAGTACATGTACTACCAGATGTAGATACACAAGGTACAGCATGTGTAACATTTCTGATTTTTAGTATCCGTATTTCAATTCAATGTAATGCATTTCAAACTCAATTCTAGTGCACTGTTTTGTTCTATTCGTACCATCAATTAAATACTAAACTTCAATGCAAATCCACAAATTTTACCCGGTTGTATTCTATTAAAACACTACATAAGTATCTATTTATACAAATACGTCAAAGACTAAAGTTACAAGGCCTGATGTTGAAAAATAGCAAGAAACCCTAATAGGCACGGTCGCACCTCGTTTTGGCACGGTCGCGCCAAGTGCTTTGGCACGGTCGCGCGACTTACTTTGGAACGATCGCGCCCGGTGCCTTGGCACGGTCGCGCCTCGTTTGGGCACGGTCGCGCCTAGTACCAGTTGAAACGTAAAACCAGATTTAAACGCGAGATCGTTGATTGTCGTAACCGTTATACGTTTCACTTTCGTTATCAAAGACAATAATATTATCAATCGTAACAATTAACATCAGAAAACCGATTCAAGAAAAGCAAAACTCCTCATTTGAAAATCCTCTTCCTTGAACATCGATTTTATTTCCTGGAGTGAAATTCCCCCAACCAAACGCTCCATCGATTCTCCCAGAAGCCGCTGAACCATTTGAAGCAACCAGAATCGCAGCAGAATACGTCGAAAACCAGCCGACGCCGGAACTCATTCTACCCGTTCTCTATCAATTCGCTATTGTTTCGGGTAATTGAAATCTTGTCCTCAATCTTTTTAGTCGCTATATCAAAAGCCCCTTATCAATTTGGGCTTCCATTATCGAAATCATCCCGAATCAGAATCTATAATTTATTCAAAATGGTTTAATCGATTTCGACCCTGAACATGTTGTTAATACAATTAAAACATCCCATCATACTCGTAATAATACTATAAATAAAAGCCCTATGATTTACATCACTAACAATATAAGAATCAGTCAATTCGTGTCTGATTTGGAAGAGACACAGTCACGCTAATCATCTAGCGTGGTCGTGCCTCATGAGACGCGGTCGTGTCCTCCTGTTTAGACCCGGTCATTCCCTTTGGCTAATCTCAGTCGTGTCTCAGAATCATAGACACGATCGTGCCTAGTGATTTATCTAGTTGTCTCTGTTTGATCAACCCAGTCGCGTCCTGACTAGCGCGGTCGCGCCCGTGGTTCGAGCACGATCGTGCCCTTCCCAGGCACGGTCGTGTGTGAGTTAAATTTTTGGCAGAATTATAATTTTTATATATTTTTCAAACAATAAATATTTCTGATTAAATTTCAAAATAAAAATAGTTGATTTTTTTTTATAAAAATGCATTTAATTCTATTTAGAAAGATCAAATATTTAATCTTGGAATAAATTGAAAATTATTTATTTAAAGGTTATAAAAATTAAATTTTCAATTATTATTAAGTCTTTCATTTAAAAAGTATTTAATGGTTAAGTTACATATTTTATAAATAAATAAATAAGGTAATGACTGTTTATTTAGTTTATATTTAAACAAAAACAATTAATTATTTATACTTAATTACATTTAATGCTTACATTATTTTCATAAACAATAATTATCTAAATTATTTATTTAATTATTCAAACTCAAACCTTAATCAAATAATTCTAAAAATGTTTATTTCAAATCTTTTATTTTATACAATACTTTCAAGTACAAATCAATAACTTTATATGCAAACCCAATTCGATTTTAGACTTAGACATAGACTCTTGTGCTTACTATTAATACAATATACATTACGCCTTAGGTTAACTTGTGCAATTCAAGGAATCATTTTACTTTTTGGTATCTTTTGTTAACTACGCCTTCGAATCAAGTGAGTATTTCATAGCCCCTTTTACTCTTTTACACTTTTGGGGTGAAACATGAACTCTATCAAATTACATGTTTACATTTACACAAACAGCACAAATACAAATCCTATTTATATTCATGTGTGCAATTTGAGCTTTATGCCCGAGTGCTATGTGTGCTAACTTTTGTGAACACTTATGTGCAATCATTAACTATTCAAGCCGACGGTTTTCAATGATAGATCTATTGAGTCTGACAAACCCACCTGGTTGAGGTGATTGATACCGACAACACAATTTGCATGCTAGTTACAAAGGTTTGATTGTACTTGGTTACACAATAGCTGCTCCCCATAAATGCCTTATTTATCATGTTATGTATGGATTTGTTTTTCAAACTATATGCTATCTATATACAAACCTGTGTTATACTCACCAACTTTTTAGTTGACTTTATTTTATTCATGTTTCAAGTACTAATGTGTGAGTGTGATCAAGATGTGCTACACATAGGCTTGGACCTAGTTAAATTAAATAAAGAACTTATGTATTTCAATTATGTTGTTTTTCTTGGATTGTTTTTTCATGAATGTTGCAATGAAATTTGATAATTAATATATTTCAATATAGTTAACCTCGTGCTTTTGAACAGTCTACATGTCCCGCCCCGATGATTCCGCCATCGGTCGGGGTGTGACAGACTGGTATTAGAGCCTTGGTTATAGGGAATTAGGTTATTAGACACCTTGACCTAGACTATAACTTTAGGACACCCACTTATGCCATGGTTCATGTTTATATGATTATGTGCTACATGTTATGTGTTACATGACTTCAATGATTAGTTATTATTTTATTTTTGATGCCCAACTTATTAAAAATTCATGACTTATTAGACTATGCTTAGATAATAACTAAATAAACAACATTCCTACCTATACCCTAAAACCTCATAACATTCTTACCTACTCCTATATCATTATCTTCTTAGCATGTGGAAACTTCGTGGATCTATATCTATAAAATCTTTTATTTCCTCGTTAAGGCTTTTAAACTTTGCTAATTATTTGATGACACGTGCAATCTGGAAGAGTGACACCTGTATTCTAGGTTTTCTGTCTAGGAAAGCATTTCGCATAAATCCCAATCAACTGAGGGACCCGTATGCTTTCCTGGGAATTCCCAGGATGAGTGTTTACTTATAGGCTAAAGCATGTCTCCTTGAAAATTATATGAGTTTAATTAACCTTAATGTGTCATAGTATTCAAGTGATTATATCACTATTTGAGTACAATCCAAACTATGATTAACTATTTTATTTCAATATCTTGTCCTTTTTAATCCAAGCAATTCTCATAAGTTCTTACATATTTTCTTGTGTTGTGCAAATCTGTAGAATGCCTCCTCATCGTGCTCCCGTGGCCAACACCAACACCGACATCGCCACTATCCTTGCACAACTCGTAACTCAACTCACTCAAGCTAATGGTGCCGCAAATGGTAACCATGGGACTAATGGTGGTAATGGTGGAAATGGTGGTGCCAACCCATCTCAATGCACCTTCAAACACTTCAACTCGTGCAATCCCCTCAAGTTTTATGGTACTGAAGGAGCTACGGGACTCCTTCAATGGTTCGAAAGTATTGAGAATACCTTTCTCAATAGTGACTGCCCCGACAACCTTCGTGTTCGTCATGCCACAAGTGTCCTACAAAAACGGGCACTCACGTGGTGGAATGGGGAGAAAAGGAATAGAGGTGTGGATGTAGCAATGGCCTTACCTTGGGATGAGGTTAAAAGACTAATGACTGAGGAATTCTGTCCTCGAAATGAAGTAAAGAAACTCGAAGCCGAATTTTGGGATCTTGCCCAAGATAGTGGAGAAAATTTGGCTTATACAACTCTGTTCCATGAGTTGAGTCTCCTCGTGCCCCACATGGTCACACCTTTGTCCCGCTGCATTGAAAAGTATATTGGGGGACTACCTAGGAAAATTCAAGATACTGTCCTATGAAGGAATCCCGCAACACTTAAGGATGCTATCCGTTTGTCCGCTACCTTAACCGATAACCACGTGAAGGCGGGGACTCTTACTAAAAAGGGCACAAAGAAAGTCACCGACACTGCAACTCCTTCCACCCACAACAAAGAAGCCATAACTGAACCCTCCCGACATAATAAGAAAAGAAAGGCTAGAAACTATGCTATGGTCACTCCTGCCATGCCCGTTAATCAAGTTGCTCCTATGGTTCAAGCACCAGCCAAAAAGCCATATGTTGGGATCTACCCACTCTGTGCCACCTGCAACTACCATCATCCCCAAAGCATCTCAAGTCGCCTTTGTACTCATTGTGGGAGGTATGGCTATACGGTTAATGTTTGTAGGGCGAAAGCTCTTGCGGGCCAAGTCAACCCACCAAACCGAACCAACCCGCAAGTGGCTAATCAAGGTGTTCCCGTTATTGCAAATGGGCGTGCTTGTTATGAGTGTGGCGACCCAAACCATTTCCGTGACCAGTGCCCAAGATTTACCAATACTAGACAAGGCAGAGCTCGTGGGCGTGCTTTCAACATAAACGCCAATGAAGCTCAAGCCAACAATGATGTGGTCAATGGTACGTTCCTTGTTAATGGTCAATATGCCTCCATTTTATTTGATACCGATGCCGATAAGAGTTTTGTGTCACTTAACTTTGAACCCCTACTTGCAAAGACACGATCCCAATTAGAGAAAACCTTCACTGTCGAAATAGCAAATGGTGATTCACTTACAATTGAGTCTATTATCTATGACTGTTCTCTAGAACTTAATGAACATACATTCCCAATCAACCTTGTACCAATGCCACTAGGAAGTTTTGATATAATCATAGGCATGGATTGGCTATCAAATTATCATGCCGAAGTCATCTGTTTCGAGAAGTGCATCCGAATACCTCTACCGTCGGGAGAAACGTTAAGAGTCTTTGGTGAAAAGACTTGCAAAGGACTTAAGTTAATGTCATGCACTACTGCCCAAAAGTACCTATGAAGGAAGTACGTGGCCTTCTTAGCTCATATTGTCCAAAAAGATGTCAAAAAGAAGAGTATACAAGACATCCCCATCATTCGGGATTTTCCCGAAGTATTTCCCGAAGATCTATCCGGTCTTCCATCCGTTCGACAAGTAGAATTTCGCATTGATCTTGTGCCCGGAGCTAACCCCGTAGCTAGAGCTCCATACCATCTTACACCTTCTGAAATGCAAGAACTTGCAAGTCAACTTCAAGAGCTCTACGACAAAGGTTTCATTCGTCCAAGTCATTCACCGTGGGGTGCACCTGTCTTATTCGTCAAGAAGAAGGATGGATCATTTCGCATGTGTATTGACTACCGCGAACTCAACAAGTTTACCATCAAAAACCGTTACCCCTTGCTTAGGATTGATGACCTCTTTGATCAACTTCAAGGTTCTACTTGCTTCTCGAAGATTGATCTTCGATCTGGTTATCACCAACTCCGTGTGCAAGAGGATGATATTCCTAAGACTGCCTTCCGAACAAGGTATGGTCACTACGAGTTCATGGTTATGCCTTTCGGATTAACCAATGCACCCGCAGTTTCCATGGACCTCATGAATCGTGTGTGCAAACCGTATCTTGATAAATTCGTGATCGTATTCATTGACGATATCTTAATCTACTCCAAGACTAAAGCTGATCATGAGCAACATCTTAGATTGGTTCTGGATCTTTTGAGAAAAGAACAACTATATGCCAAATTCTCCAAATGTGAATTTTGGCTAAAGGAAGTTCAATTTCTTAGTCATATCGTCAACGACAAGGGTATTCATGTTGACCCTGCTAAGATCGAAACAGTTAAGAATTGGAATGCCCCGAAGACTCCTACTGAAGTTCGTTCATTTCTTGGTCTTGCGGGATATTATCGCCGATTCATTTCAAACTTCTCTAAGATTGTTGTCCCTCTTACCGCTTTAACCCAAAAGGGTAAAACTTATGAATGGGGACCGAAACAAGAAGAAGCGTTCCAAACTCTCAAACAAAAGTTGTGCAATGCTCCAATCTTGACTCTCCCTGAGGGGAATGATGATCTAGTTGTCTACTGTGATGCTTCCAACCAAGGTCTCGGTTGTGTTCTCATGCAACGAGGCAAAGTAATAGCTTACGCATCAAGACAACTTAAGATTCATGAGAAGAATTATACAACGCACGATCTCGAGTTGGGTGCGGTTGTATTTGCACTGAAGATTTGGAGACATTACCTCTGTGGCACGAAATGCGTGGTGTTCACCCACCACAAAAGTCTCCAACACATCTTCAACCAAAAAGAACTCAATATGAGGCAACGACGTTGGGTTGAACTCCTTAACGACTATGACTGCGAGATTCGTTACCATCCCGGCAAAGCGAATGTTGTAGCCGACGCTTTGAGTCGAAAGGACCATGTCATGCTTCAATGTGTCTGAATTCAAACCGACATTCAAAACCTCATCTTAGAAGCTCAACACGTCTCAGTCACCGAGGGGAACATGTATGAGGAAATGTCGTGAGGTGTTGAACTTCAACTTGAATCAAAATCCAATGGCTTACTTTATTACTTGAACCGTATTTGGATTCCCGATCGCGATGATCTCCGTACATTTCTTATGAACGAGGATCACAAGGCTCGTTATTCTATTCATCCTAGTGCGGATAAAATGTACCAAGACTTTCGCCAACAATATTGGTGGCCCGGTATGAAAAAGGACATTGCTCTCTATGTTGCCAAATGTCTAACATGCTCCAAAGTCAAAGCCGAACACCAACGTCCTTCCGGATTACTTGAACAACCGAAAATTCCCATGTGGAAATGGGAGAACTTAGCTATGGATTTCATTACCAAACTCCCTCGCACCTCAAGTGGTTATGATAGCATTTGGGTGATCATTGACCGTCTCACCAAATCTGCTCATTTCTTGCCTATCCGCGAAGACTATCGGGTTGAGAAACTAGCCCGAATTTACATTGATGAAATTGTGAGCCGTCACGGTATTCCCTTAAACATAATCTCCAATAGAGATGCTCGGTTCACCTCTCGTTTTTGGCAATCTCTCCAAACAGCTCTTGGTACACGATTGGATTTGAGCACGGCCTACCATCCCCAAACTGATGGTCAGACCAAGCGAACAATCCAAACTCTTGAAGATATGCTTAGAGCTTGTGTAATTGATTTTGGTGGAAATTAGGATTCACATCTATCCCTAATCGAGTTCTCTTACAACAATAGCTACCACACGATTATCGACATGGCTCTATTTGAAGCTCTCTATGGTCGCAAGTGTCGTTCTCTATCTGTTGGAACGAGATTGGTGAAGCACAAATCACCGGTCCCGAGCTAATTCAAGAAACATCCGACAAAATTATTCAAATCCGTGACAAACATTCGAGTAGCGAGAAGTCGGCAAAAGAGTTATGCCGACAAACGACGAAAACCCTTGGAGTTCCAAGTCGGTGACCTTGTACTTCTAAAGGTGTCTCCGTGGAAGGGTGTGGTCCGTTTCGGAAAGAAAGGAAAATTATCACCTCGCTATGTGGGCCCATTCAAGATCCTTGAAAGGATTGGGAAAGTGGCTTACAAACTCGATTTACCTCCATCACTTGGTAACGTGCATCCTACATTTCATGTGTCTAACCTGAAGAAATGTCTTGCCGATGAAAATCTCCACATACCTCTTGACGACGTGCACATTGACGAAACGATGCACTTCGTTGAGAGACCGGTAGAAATCATGGATCGTGAAATCAAGCAGCTCAAGCGAAGTCGTATTCCTATTGTCAAAGTTTGTTGGGAATCTAAGCGTGGTCCTGATTTTACTTGGGAACGAGAGGACCAAATGAAACTCAAGTACCCCCAACTTTTTACTAATGCTGTCGCTTCCTCTAGCTAAATTTCGGGACGAAATTCCCTCAACATGGGGAGACTGTAACATTTCTGATTTTTAGTATCCGTATTTCAATTCAATGTAATGCATTTCAAACTCAATTCTAGTGCACTGTTTTGTTCTATTCGTACCATCAATTAAATACTAAACTTCAATGCAAATCCACAAATTTTACCTGGTTATATTCTATTAAAACACTACATAAGTATCTATTTATACAAATACATCAAAGACTAAAGTTACAAGGCCTGATGTTGAAAAATAGCAAGAAACCCTAATAGGCACGGTCGCGCCTCGTTTTGGCATGGTCGCGCCAAGTGCTTTGGCACGGTCGCGCGACTTGCTTTGGAATGATCGCGCCCGGTGCCTTGGCACGGTCGCGGCTCGTTTGGGCACGGTCGCGCCTAGTACCAGTTGAAACGTAAAAACTAGTTTTAAACGCGAGATCGTTGATTGTCGTAACCGTTATACGTTTCACTTTCGATATCAAAGACAATAATATTATCAATCGTAACAATTAACATCAGAAAACCGATTCAAGAAAAGCAAAACTCCTCATTTGAAAATCCTCTTCCTTGAACATCGATTTTCTTTCCTGGAGTGAAATTCCCCCAACCAAACGCTCCATCGATTCTCCTAGAAGCCGCTGAACCATTTGAAGCAACCAGAATTGCAGCAGAATACGCCGAACACCAAGCTCGCTGACGCCGGAACTCATTCTACCCGTTCTCTATCAATTCGCTATTGTTTCGAGTAATTGAAATCTTGTCCTCAATCTTTTTAGTCGCTATATCAAAAGCCCCTTATCAATTTGGGCTTCCATTATCGAAATCATCCCGAATCAGAATCTATAATTTATTCAAAATGGTTTAATCGATTTCGACCCTGAACATGTTGTTAATACAATTAAAACATCCCATCATACTCGTAATAATACTATAAATAAAAGCCATATGATTTACATCACTAACAATATAAGAATCAGTCAATTCGTGTCTGATTTGGAAGAGACACGGTCGCGCTAATCATCTAGCGCGGTCGTGCCTCATGAGACGCGGTCGTGCTGGTTACCAGCGCGGTCGTGTCCTCCTGTTTAGACCCAGTCATGCCCTTTGCTAATCTCAGTCGTGTCTCAGAATCATAGACACGATCGTGCCGAGCCAAGGCACGGTCGTGCCTAGTGATTTATGTAGTTGTCTCTGTTTGATCAACCTGGTCGCGTCCTGACTAGCGCGGTCGCGCCCGTGGTTCGAGCACGATCGTGCCCTTCCCAGGCACAGTCGTGTGTGAGTTAAATTTTTGACAGAATTATAATTTTTATATATTTTTCAAACAATAAATATTTCTGATTAAATTTCAAAATAAAAATAGTTGATTTTTTTTATAAAAATGCGTTTAATTCTATTTAGAAAGATCAAATATTTAATCTTGGAATAAATAGAAAATTATTTATTTAAAGGTTATAAAAATTAAATTTTCAATTATTATTAAGTTTTTCATTTAAAAAGTATTTAATGGTTAAGTTACATATTTTATAAATAAATAAATAAGGTAATGACTGTTTATTTAATTTATATTTAAACAAAAATAATTAATTATTTATACTTAATTACATTTAATGCTTACATTATTTTCATAAACAATAATTATTTAAATTATTTATTTAATTATTTAAACTCAAACCTTAATCAAAATATTCTAAAAATATTTATTTCAAATCTTCTATTTTATACAATACTTTCAAGTACAATTCAATAACTTTATATGCAAACTTAATTCGATTTTAGACTTAGACATAGACTCTTGTGCTTACTATTAATACAATATACATTACGCCTTAGGTTAACTTGTGCAATTCAAGGAATCATTTTACTTTTTGGTATCTTTTGTTAACTACGCCTTTGAATCAAGTGAGTATTTCATAGCCCCTTTTACTCTTTTACACTTCTGGGGTGAAACATGAACTCTATCAAATTACATGTTTACATTTACACAAACAACACAAATACAAATCCTATTTACATTCATGTGTGCAATTTGAGCTTTATGCCCGAGTGCTATGTGTGCTAACTTTTGTGAACACTTATGTGCAATCATTAACTATTCAAGCCGACGGTTTTCAATGATAGATCTATTGAGTCTAACAAACCCACCTGGTTGAGGTGATTGATACCGACAACACAATTTGCATGCTAGTTACAAAGGTTTGATTGTACTTGGTTATGCAATAGCTGCTCCCCATAAATGCCTTATTTATCATGTTATGTATGGATTTGTTTTTCAAACTATATGCTATCTATATACAAACCTGTGTTATACTCACCAACTTTTTAATTGACTTTATTTTATTCATGTTTCAGGTACTAATGTGTGAGTGTGATCAAGATGTGCTACACGTAGGCTTGGACCTAGTTAAATTAAATAAAGAACTTATGTATTTCAATTATGTTGTTTTTCTTGGATTGTTTTGTCATGAATGTTGCAATGAAATTTGATAATTAATATATTTCAATATAGTCAACCTCGTTCTTTTGAACAGTCTAAATGTCCCGCCCCGATGATTCCGCCATCGGTCGGGGTGTGACAGCATGTTGCGTTACCTTTCTTGTAACAGATGGTTTAGCTTCAGACTTTATCTTAGGCTTTACCATCGGTTTGACCGGTGGTTTCACCACATTTTGTTTTGGATTTTTGGGAGCTTTCACTGATGGCGACCTGGGGATAACAGCTGGTTGTGGAACAACATTCCGTTTCCCTTGGTTCTTAGAAGGACAGTTCACAATAATGTGACCAACCAAGCCATAGTGAAAACAGTTCCTCTTATCTACATAAGTTCTCTTGTAAGGCTCATTAGATCTGGCTTTAGATAACTCAGCATTATGAGCAGGAGGAGTTGGTTTATGAACAGTAGTCTGAACCTTTACAGTTTGGTTTTTGGGGGTATAGTATTTTTCAAAATTTTCTTTATACCCAAGCCCATAATGAGCTGAAAAAGCTTCTTTCTTTGCTTGGTTAAGACTTTTATAACCCCTATAAAGCATTACCTTTAGATTATCATTAGTTTCAATGATATCATGTTCAGTTAAAATGCAATTATCACCATTAGTGATAACGTTTTTCTTTACCTTTTGTTCAGTGAACAACTCCTCAGATACTGCTCCTTCAGGGTAAGTGTTAACCGACCCATCTTCAGAAGCAGTAACAAACTCCTCACTAGATGTGGAGTTAGCCTTACTTGAGGATTCATCCTTTTTAGGGGAATCATCCTTATTAGAGGACTAATCTAGACAAGTGAGATCAATGTCTATATTGACAAACTTCCCGCTCACTGGTGGAGGAATGGCATTAGTACCTAGCCCTAACCCATTCATTTGTCTCACTACAGATTCGTAGTGTTCCACCACAAAGCGAGAGTTTTTCAACTTCTCATTAGTGCATTTTAACTACAAGATCTCATTTTGCAGTTTGTTGATTTCATTGTTCCGTTTTTCTAACCCCCCCTGTATGCAACGTCTAAATGAAGCTGTTGATCGCTTATTTTTAGAGAATATTCACATTTTTTTCTTTTTTCAACGTTTCAATAGAATCTTTAAAACGTTTTTCGTTTTCTTTATAGTTTAGAGCTGCCATACTTAGGGGTTCGATTTTGTCTTGGAGCCTAGAATTTTCATGTTTTAGCCCTAGACATTTAGAACATGAAATAACAGAAAAAGGGTTAGAGTCTACCTCAGAAGATGAACTTGTTGCTTCTCCAATGGCCATGAGAGCAACAGTAGTAGTCGATTCCTCTTTCTCAGCTACAGGAGCTTCCTTTTCTTCAGCTTCCTTTTCTTCCTCTATAGCAGCAGTAGTAGACTCTTCTAGGTCAGCCATAGAAGCTTCCCTTTTCTCTGCTTCCATCATCTCCATGATCTCAGTCATGAGACCAACCTGGGTTTGTGCGATGATGGCATCCTCAAGATGAACACCCCAATCAAAGATTTCGTCCTGTTGGGCTACCAGTGCATTGGACGTTCCACCTTGGCTTTGATTATGGTGGTTTGAGTTGTTGTGGCCATGGCTATTTCCTTGGCTGGGTCGGGTAAAACCGGAGGCTGGTGCTCTGTCTTTCTGACACTCACGAGCAAAGTGTCCATAGTTCAGACACTTGTAGCATTTGGCCTTAGATTTGTCAAACCCGACCTTGGCATTAGGATGCCCGCCAATAAACTTTCTTCCTGTTCTGTTCAGGAAACGCCTGGCTCTCCTCAATAGCATGGCCATATTCCATTGAATATCCATGTCCTCCATGTCATCAGGATCCACTTGATTAAAATCTTCTTCAATCGTCTCTGGATCAGTAAGCTTGCCACCTATGAAATTCTCATACGCAAGCATACAAGATGAGAATAGTGCTACATGATCTTCAGCTATTCTGACTATAGCTGATTGGTTAGCTGAAGACGTAGCAGGAGGATTTCTTGAGGTATTTTGATGATGAGATCCCAACCCTGATCCTGAAGCATAGCATACATGACCACCACACCCAGTTGAGTGGTCTTCTTCAGTAGGATTTCCAGTGAAGAGGGCAATTCCAGAACCCGATGACTTGGATGTAGAAGTCGTCCCATGATACATAGAAGGGTCTTGTATATGGGGTCTTCCTGAGCTCTCCTTTTTTCTTAGGTTCATGTCATGAGCTTGAACCTTTCCTATTGCCTCCTTTACTGTCAACTCATAGAATTTAGGATTTTCCCTCATCAGGGTTGTGTACATCTCAAATTTGGGTGGTAAAGCATCCAAAAACTTTTCCACCATCTCTTCATCTGGATACTTGAGCTCAAAAGCCTTCAACTCAGTCTGTAAGTGATAGAATCTAGAGATGAGGTCATCTAAAGATTCGTTCTCTAAAAATCTGAAGCACTCATACTGCTTCCTGAGAAGATCCCTCTTACTCTTCTTGATGTCACTATTTCCTTCGAATCTTTTCTGTAAAGCTTTCCAAAGATCCTTGGAATTGTCATAACCTCGGAAACTATGGAACAATCCCCTAGTTAATGCCATAGTGATCGAACCAAGTGCCTTCTTTTCTCGATCATAAGCTTTCTTTTCTTCGTCAGAAAGCTTAGAGATAGGTTTGGGCATGGTTTCATCAAGATAGATGTGCGTGGGATGCTTATATCCCTCAAGGATTGGTATCCATAGCGATGAGTCGGTATACGAAATGTAGTGCTCAAAACGTGCTTTCCAATTAGAATAATCATTCACGTTCAGCAACTTTGGCAGTTTCTGTGGTGTACCGATCTCATTATCGTAGTTTAACAGGTTTCCAAGATTCTGAAGATTCAACATAGTGAACACTTAGTCAAATTTCAGAAAAATCAGACACTGTTGCGCACTTGATTTTTGGCCTTGCGCACTTGAGAAATGGTCTTGCGTATTTAGATTTCCTCTTGCGTACTTGTAAGTACGCAGGAATAAATGTAAGTACACAGGATATAACTTAAATTCGCACAAGTTCAGTCTTGCGCACTTATAAGTACGCAGGAGATAAGTCTTGCGTATTTAGTAAGTACGCACAAAACTGTACTTTTTACCAGAAATGGTAAGTACGCACAACACCTTTTCAGCAACTTTCACCAAACTTTTCCGGTCACCTGAAACTCGCCGGAGATGGTAAAAATTTGTCTGATGATCAATGCAAATGAGCCAAAGGGTCAGAAACTTGTTTCTAACCAACCTTTGATGCTCAAAACACTCAAATACACAACAAAAATCAGTTTTTGAGTGATTTTTGCTTCTAAAATAGTGCTCAAGAGCTACCCCTATTTTATTACAAAAATCAACAAAAATACTTCTTTTTGCTTGTAAAAACTCAGTAGAAACTCTCCAAAACTCACTCACAACACTCGAAATCAGGAGCAAAGCTCTGATACCACTTGTAGGTCCCTCGGGTGTGGCGGATCGTCACATGCAAGTGGGTCTACTAGACGGACCGGGTGCGGAATGCCCGTGACTAGGCAGAGAGTCTAGCTAAACAAAGTAAACCGACAAGAGAAAACACTTTAAACGTTCTTTGTATTATAAACACTTGAAGGTTACAGAGAAAAGCATTAAGATTACAATCTGCGTATTTGTTATAATGCCTGCGTACTTAACTTCTGTCAACCTATCCTATTTATACAAGACCTAATGCCTGCGCACTTAGCAAGTGCGCAGGGCAAAATGCTCTTACATACTTAGCAAGTACGCAGAGTTGTTCTTGCGTACTTGCTAAGTACGCAGGAGCTTTCTCCTACGCACTTACAAATGCGCAAAACACTTGGAGAATTTTGCAACATTCAATATGTAAAAGTAAATACAACTCGATAAACTAATACATAAAGACTCTTACATACAAAGACAATTACAAACAAGATAAGACAACCTAAGACTAAGACTCTATCTATCCTGAGTGTTTGTCACATGAAAGTGCTTCAACACTTACTTAATTGTATAAATTATTATGGTTATAATCTGCGTATTTACAAGTAATTTAAATTGTCAGTAGGCTGTATGCGTCTTTGAATCACTAGTAGTGTGGAAATTTAATCTAAAATTACAACTGTGATTTGAACCCATGTTTGCTAGTGTGTGTGCGTGAAAGAATAGACAAGATCATTATCAGATAAAGGATGTTAGATTTTGGCAATAATTTTATTTTGAGGCCAGTTTCGGGTTATGTCGTTAGCACAATTAATGCGGTTCATCTCACTGCCCATACTCACAAGTATGCAAGGAGAGTTTGAATCAAGACATGTCTCCACATCAACCGTTGAGCATGTATTCACCCTTGAATCACTCCTGATTCATTGAAATCAAATCTAGATAAAAGTTGGATTTCCTTACCTTATTCAAACACCATATTCATTATCCCGAATCATCATACCGATTTTCAATCAAGAAATCAAATGAAACCAAGACATATGAATCACTCGATTCTGAATCTTATGATTCCTGATAATCCTTATGGATTCTGCTTGATTTTTCCTGTGCTAATTGATGTAGCTTCATTCTGAAAATTTAGAAAATCATTGGGAAAATCGTAGATGCCTTGAGATAGTGCAATTTACATTATTGTAGCATATCAGTGGGGTACACGTTGTATATCTTATAATTAATACCTTAATACACAAGAACGTGATACAAAGATGCTTATAGTTTCAAATCTTATAATATTGTCAACTTGAATTACTTGTTTATGTGCTTATTATGCATGAATAAATAGTAATCCATGACATGATCTCATATTCTTTGATGTTTATATTATATTGTATCGTTTTTGCTATAAGTTAGCCTGATATGATCCTCTGCTCGTGTCTTTGATCAAAAATAGTTTGTGTAAATACGTGTATATTTCTATCTAGAAACGATCAAAAAGATTTTAAGTTTATGAACAGTTCAATCTTAATCAGAAAAACCAAAAAATACTTGTGTTTAACCTTCCTGAATTGATTGTGAATCCTCTTGATTGAATGTTGTTTATCTTGTTCGTTATTTGACTTGAAATCTTCATAATTTGAGTTGAAAGTTTGCGCACTTAAGGGTTTCTGCGTACTTGTCAAGTGCGCATGAAGTAAGCCCTGCGTACTTAACAAGTACACAAGAGTTAAGTCTTGCGCACTTGTAAGTACGCAGGAGTTAAAGCTTGCGCACTTAGCAAGTACGCACGACCGTTTTGTGTTGGGTATAAATACTAGACTTAGAAAATTTTCAGAGTTCTTATTTCAAATTTTCTAGGCCTGTTCAATTCCCTCCGACAATTTTCCTCAAAAATCCGAGTGTTCCAAACCGATTTCTTGTCCCATCTCTAGTATCATCATCGTGTAACAATCAATCGGTGAGAATCTTGAGCCAATCCATCCACAAAATTCACGATTTTGGACCGATTCAGAGACTTAAAACTTAGGGTTTTTTATTCGAGGTTTTAGTCATAAGTTTGGTTGTCTGGGTAAAAACTGATAATTAAAACTTAATTAAAACCGGTAATCGACCCTTAATCATTCGTCTAATATTTGATTTTGACCATTAGGCTTGGATTTGACCGTCGGTACGACTAGTCGTCTTATAGGTCAAAATTGGACGAATGTAGCAGTGATTTGGTGTTGATGTGGATTCCATGGGTCCTAATCACTGATTCCGACCTTGTGGTGACCTAATCTACCCAATGTTTGAACATCTGTTGAATTTTTGATTTCTGAAAAAATTTGAACAAGTGTGTTTCCTGCGCACTTAACAAGTATGTAAGAAGCAACTCATGCGTACTTGTTAAGTACGCAAGAGGAATTCCTGCGTACTTGCTAAGTACGCAGGACCAATACTTGGGAAAAATTTCTAAGTCTGAAATTTCAGTTCAAAGAGTAACTATTATACTGCGTCATGTTTATTCATTTCCAATGAAACTTGTTGTTCTGATTATGTTTTCTGTGTGTTTTTGCAGATTATGGCTCGGGCGTTTACGAACGAATTCAATATGTTAGCTAATACTCAACCGGAATGGAAGGGTGCAGCGCTTCAGTATCGAGAGATAGTTGATTTCTTGAACCGTTCAAGAATCAGCTACGCTATTTCAGCTGACCCGATCGTTTCAAGACCTTATCTGGAGCAATTTTGGGAGACTGCGGAGCATGATTGCACGGTAAATCCTAATGTTATAAGGGCTACCGTGGCTGGTCATGACATCGCCTTCTCTGAAGATACAATTAGAAGGGTCCTGCAATTCCGAGATCTCTCGACCGACCCGACAGCATATCCAGACTACTTTGTGGATGGCTGTTAGAGGCAACGAATGGGATATGTCGGTGCGAGAGACTATGCTTCGTATAAGAAAATGTGGGTGCTTGACCAATGGAGATATTTTGCCCACGTCATGATCATGTGCATCTCCTCAAGAAAAGCTGGAAAGGATGCAATGGGTCATGACCTTGCTGCAGCCATGGTTGGCTTATCTCTCAATAAGGGCTACAACTTCTCACGCTACATATTCAAAGCCATCAATGATCAGATTAACACGGCTGAGAGGTTCAGGTTCTTATTATACCCTAGGTTTGTGAAACTTCTGATAAACGATGCGTTGCCAAACCTACCTGCTACAGGGGAGAGATTGCAAGTGAAAAGGGTGGACAAGAGGGTGTTCGCACAATTCCTTAAGCCAGACAGTGTAGAACCTACCCCTGAGCATACAGGACTCTATGGCCACCTAATCAATGTAGCATACGTTGCACCAGGTGACTGGAGATGGTATAGTCACGATTCGGAGCCAGAGTTGAGTGAACATTCAGGGGAACAACAACAACAACAAGAGGAAGATGAAAGTGAAGATGGATCGTCTGATAATGGAGACAAAGAAGGAGGACATGATGGTGCTAAGGGATCTGACTCGGAAGAGACTGAGTCTGATTCTTCTTATTCCAATGATGCACCATCTCAGGCACACCCAAGGAGAACGACAAAGGTAACCCTACCTGAGTCGTCCTCAAAGAGAAAGCGACAAGCTTCAAGCAGCGAATATGAGCCAGATTCTGACTCTGACGCTGCTATACAGAGACAACGATGTGAAAGCATTCACAAGAAAAGGGGAGATAGGCAACAGCTTGCTATCCCCAGTGTGGTAGAGGTCAGTACCCAGCAGCAAGTACAAGTTTCAGCTGCTAGTCCTGATTCAGCCTCTACCCCACCTTCACAGCAATTATACCAAAGACGGAGGAGGCCACAGGTACAACCTGACGTGGCAGTCACTTCAATCACAGAGGAGGTTTCTGTGATAGTGACCCTCCCTATCACATCTACCCAGGTGGCGGTGACTACTCCAATTCTCACGGAGTCAGTCACCATCACCCCTTCCATAACACCTACAACCGTCATCACATCCACAATCCCAACAATCACCATTGATCCTTTAAGTCAACCCTTCAACTATGGGGAATTTACTCAAGGGTTTGACTTCGACACCATCTTCTCCTCCCCAATTCACAATGCCGAAGCGTCATCATCCAGACATCCTGATCCTAATGATGCAAGGATAGATGTTCTGGAAACCCAAGTTGCTAGATTATTGGAAACTATTCAGAAGTCAAAGGAGGAATCTGACGCTCAACAAGCACAGATTAATTTGTTGGTGGATGAAGTTAGGATTCTAAGAAGCCAGAGAATGGGGACTGACGAGAGACTGAAGAACGTCATGGCCCAGAACGAGCTTCTAATCAGGACAAATGAAATGATTCTGGGTCACAGGTCATCTCTAGAGCTGAGGTTTGATACTCAACAGAAAGAGCATGAGCTGATGGTCAAACTAATTGCTTATCTGACCAAGAAGCTTGATGCTCAGGGGGAGAAAGATGAGGAGAAGGAGAAAACTACTGGTGATGAGGCTTGTCATCCTGTTGACTTGACTAAGGATGACGACAAAGACAAGGATCCCGAAGCCGGTCCTAGTGGAGGTGAGCACCAAGCTTTAGCAATTGTGCCCATCTCTGCTATTCCAATGGCTTAGGGGGAGTCTACTCATCAAGAGGGTGGTGATACCTCTGGTGGTGGTGACAAAGGAAAGTCAGCGGCTGATGTGCTTAAGGATCTATCTGATGATGAGATCTTATACTTAGAGCCTAACTATTCCAAGGAAGCACAGATCGATGCTCTCTTTAACATAGAAGAAGGAGAGATCGACTCTGGTGATGATTGGGATGAAGATGATGAGGATGTAGTGATAGAAGTTCCCAAGGACGACGGGGAAGGAGAACAAGTTAGAAGATGGAGAGATCTTTGAATTTCCATCCTTCGAAGCTCAGCTAGACACAGGTTCAGTCGAGCATGCTAGTAATGTGGAAGCCTCGACTGAAGCCTCCCCAGTTGACCCTACACCTGTGGATCCGGAGGCACCAAAAGAAAAAGATATGCCTTCTACTTCATCTAAGGGTCCAACTCCTGTTTGGCAAAAGACATCTATCATAGACAAACAAGGGGCAACAGGGATGATCTTGGCTATAAGGTTCGAGGAGGATAAGCAGTTGTTCGCAATCAAAAGATCTAGAGGGTTCAATACTTGAAACCAACCAGTGAAGCGTTCAACTCCTTACCCAAATACGACCTTGTGAACCTAGCAAACCGAGAGCTGCTGGGTCATTCTAATCATGCAGTGGCGATGGGTTTTGGGTGGTTCTACAGCGGGAAGCAAGATCTGGGAAGTTTGATATGTTCAAGCCTCAAGTGCCCAAGAGAGTTAAGGATAAGACTGCAAGACATCCCATGACTAAGAAATTCTTAAATAAATTGGTATACAAGCCAGTGCTATGTGAAACCAAGATTCCCCTGAGCAAGTTATCTCAGGATATCCTCGGTGACATGTGGTACTGGTACGTAGATCCAAAGACGGGCGAGGCTGTGGTGATTGGAAAGGTGAGGTCAGAAAGTGGATGCTTAGTGCCGAGGGAACTAATCAGAGTATTTGATGAAGTCTGCTTCATTAACTTCTTTGTTAAAGATCTGGAGGCACTAGCAGACAGGTATTGCATGCATACGGACGAATGGACGAAATTCCTTGCTTCTAAATATGACAAGGTGAGTTCTGCCTTGACTATAAGAAGAAGATGGAAGCTAAAGATGCATAGTTGTGAAGACTGAAGACCGAAGACTGAATACTAGAGATCGAAGATGATCCAGAGCTGTTGTCAAGGGGGAGTTTGTTGAAGCACTTTCCTGTGACAAACACTCTAGATAGATAGAGTCTTAGTTTTGTACTTTCATGTATGTATTTGTCTTTGTTTGTAAGTGTCTGTATGTATTAGTTATCGAGTTGTATTTACTTTTACATATTGACTGTTGCAGATTTCTCTAAGTGTTTTGCTCACTTGTATGTGCGTAGGAGATAGTTCATGCGTACTTAGCAAGTACGCAAGAATACCTATGCGTACTTGCTAAGTACGCATGAGAAAATTGCCATGCGCACTTGCTAAGTGCGCAGGCATCAGGACGTGTATAAATAGGAATGGTTGACAGTAGATAAGTACGCAATCATAGACTCAGTCACAGTAGCAAATACGCAGAACTTGTAATCTCAGTACTTCTCTCTGTAACCTTCAAGTGTTTATAATAGACGAAAGTTTAAAGTGATTATCTTGTCGGTTTACTTTGTTTCGTAAGACTCGCCACCTAGTCACGGGTATTCCGCATCCGGTCCGACTAGTAGACTCACTTGCATGTGACGATCCGCCACACCCCGAGGGACCTACATGAACAACTTGTGTTGACGTCCTTTATGCACATGAACTAATGAGATTAGCAAGAAATCCCGCACTTGGGACTCTTTTAAGAGTTTTCTATGCCGTTCTTTTGTTAGTTCGACAGTAGTCGTTAGTCCATACTTATGTTTCTTTGGCATTTGCTTGGGCATAAATCACGGCTTATTCATCACCGGAAGAATAGTCGGACTTAAAGGCGTACTGAATGTCAAAGGTTGTGAGAGCAACCTTGTTTGACCAACATTCTGAAAGGTCAGATTAGCTACTTGTCTTATGTCGGGCTTTCACACTACCCCATAGGTGTCATGTGTATGCGGGTCAGAATAAATTTCTACCTCATTACAGAAGTTAGTGCATATCACTCCTGTCGTAAATTTCAAGTAATTGTGAGACTGAATTGTACAATGGATCATGAGATTACGCTATAATCTCCCACAATAATTGTGCAAATATTGTAAGTGTTGGTTGTGGTAACGCTCAATTCGAAGCCTTTGTGATACGTAGAACCTCAAAGAATGAATATGTGAAATTCTTCGTCGTTCAAGATTCACTAAGGATTGGTTGGATTCAATTTGAATTTCTTTTGTTCCTCCAGAACTACGAGAATGCTTTTATAAACATCTAATTGAGAAGTTCGATTTGTTAAGATCCAATCCTTAACAAAGTAACTAAGAATATAGGTTGATCATTAGCTTAGACAGCAAGATGCACTAAAGTTCCCATGTGTTGCAAATTATGATTACGTGTGCACCCGTAATGATAATTTACTTTGCATGATCCCTGTATTGTTTCTTCTATCCCAAGCTTTTAGTCAAAAGGGATTTGAATTTTTCATTAGATTGTGTTTGCACACTTGTGCAGGAGTGTGCATTGTTATATCAGATTACTCTTAATTCTGTGTACTAATACTCATGAATCTGCCAACTATGGTTGTTGCCGGTTGAGGTTAATGGTAGAGAGGCACCACCAGTGTCTCTCAGAAATAAAATGTGTATGCTGGAAGTCAGGCACTATGTGTAGGGCAGAGATCCTTAAATCAATGTCGAGCAACTCATGCTCCATGTCTGTATGTACGTATGGATCCACATGATCCTGATGAGTGTATGGGTCTCTTGACCCATGGAGTTCTCTCCCGTTTAGTCCTGCTTGTCCACCTAGGGTTCCCTTCTGTCTGGGCAATCCTGTCTGCCATATCTCATGGCGAAAGTCTAGGCATCTGATCCGGCAACTCATGAAGGAGAGTATTTATACCGCACATATGCCAGAAAGAAAGCTACCTCCACGGCTGGAGTAGTTGTAGGTGTGGTGCAGGTATATGTACATGTTCTGGTACGAGTTCAGCCTGTTGTGATACCAAGATCGGTAATTGGAGATTGCTACCGCTGTCGCCCAAGCTCAGCTCGTAACTAGATCTTCTAGGGTTGCAGTGTGCTGAGTACCCGTTATCCTTGATTTGTAATCTGAATAGTGACACTTTGTTGAGAAACATTGTAGGTGTCTATTTGTACGTGATAAGCATTCATTACGTGAGCAATGTAATGGTGTTAAGTATTAGTGTAGCTATACACTCATAGTCTACACAAGTTGTTCAGCGACAGTTGGAATTTCTATACTCAAGTCTTGGGTGTTCCTAGTGTGATGTAAGTCTTAGAAATCTTGGTCCCTAAATGAGTCTGGTTAGAGCTTAGGTATCACTAAGGAAACCTAATTCGCTAAAACCATTGGCTCTGATACCAATCTGTCACACCCCCAAATTTATTTACTTAATAAATAAATAAAGGTCGCAACGATTGTTTCATTACACAATAGCAGAAGTGTAATAGTGATTTCTAAGACTTTCATTTGATTCCGAATCTGTCGTACTCAATCCAATCCTTCATTTGACTCCCATGCATAAAAGGATTTTTGTTGATTGTCAAAAGGTAAAACAAATGAATCTATACTTGATTCCAGTGCCGACTACTTTATTTGGACATCTTATTGATCCAGCGTATGTGGCACTGTCTAATGATAATTGGATGCATGAAAATGAAGTTGAAGCTCAAGTTGCACTACAATAACCTGATGCCCAAGTACAACAAGCTCCGCAACAACAAGTTCAAGCTAAACAAGTTTAATCCACTCAAGTACAAGCACCACAAGTTCCACACCAAGAAGAACAAGCAGCTCAACAACAACAAGAACCTGAAATGCATGATATTCCTTCTCCACCACCTCAACAAGAAAAAGTTGGTGTTGATAATATTCAAGCTGATGTTGATATTCATGACGTTGAAGTTCACGAAGGAGGAGCGCCAGAAAACGATTCAAAAGCTACTGATTTCGAGCCTGATTTTGAGCCAGATCATTAGGCTCAGCTGGCTTTTGTGGCTCCAATAAAGGGTGGACGTAAGAAAAGGTTTACTCGTTGGAAGTCTTCTAGGAGTCCTCCTCCCACGTCGTCTTTAGGAAAACGACATCTCCGTGATGAAACTTCTGATGAACCTTCAACTCCACCAGTACTTGTTCTAAAGGCGAAGTATTTGTATGAAGACAAATGTGTTGGAAGAATAATCTGTTGGTTCTTCGATGATGAGTTAAAGCTTTTTACATTGAAGAGAATAGATGGTGTACAGTATTTGAAACCAAGACTGGAGTACTTTAATTCGTTACCGAGATGTGAAATGAATGGTCTTGCAACTAAATCATTGATTAACGGATCGGGAAATGGAATAGCCGAGCAGATATGCAAGTTGATAAGAACTGAAGTCTCGTCGGGAAAATACGAAAGATTAAAGTCACAAACATGAAAAAGGGTTACATTTTTTTGGGATGTTAATCCAGTGACCATGAAACATGCACGAAGATACAAGTTTAATCCAATCAAGTCTTTGAAGAAGATTCCACATGATTTTTTACAGAACTAGAGATGGTGGTACATAGATGGTAATACTGGTGAAGCTGTGTTTGAAGAGAAGGAACTGGAAAGATATTAGCTCAAATCTATGGTGCTATGAACTTAATAAACTCCTCGATCAAGTATTTGGAAATTCTACACAGAAAAGAGATTGTGTACAATGTGGAATCTCCACAATCTCCCCCTAAGTTGTTGAATCATCGTCTACAGCTCTTCTCAAGCAGAGAACAGGGATTGCAATACAAAAGGGTTGTACATGTTTGTGTGACACAATGTGTTTTTGATAGGAGTCAATTACCGAAGAACTGTTGTCAAGGGGGAGTCTGTTGGAACATGCTTTTGTGACGACAAGCTTGAAGACTTTACTTGTAATAGTCTAGGTCTTTGTAATAGTTGTTTTGAGTTGTAATTGTTTGTTTTGTATGTTAAGTTTGTAATAGTTGTTTGTTTTGTATGTTAAGTTTGTAATAGGCGAACTTAACAAGTTCGTTTAGGATTTGTATTAGCGAACTTGACAAGTTCCCCTAGGCTAGTTCAGGCGAACTTGCTAAGTTCGACTGTGGAGTTTTAGTTACCTATAAATAGGTGTTTGCGGTGTTCATTTTGTACACGTTCTGATTGAGTCTACAAACAGTGTTTATCAGTGGTAATATAGAGAGTTATTTACCTTTGTGTGTTGATTGTTGTTGCTACACGTTCATGTTGATCATGGATTTCGCACATCATAAACGTGTCGTACCGCGAGTCTAGAGATCCGTAGAACACTCCAGTTGGACCTACATAGCAAAAACGAAAAAAGAAAAAAAAAGTTTCTATTGGTCACAGACCTAAGAAATTAAGATAGTAGGAATTCACTTCTATTAATTTTCACAACCCTACAACTTTTTTATCGACATTGAAATTTAATATTCCAGGAAATGAGGATGTTAAGCGGATTTCATATTTATATAACCTATCAAAAGATTGGAAAACCGTAGGTTTTCAAAATTGTATGCTAAAAAACCCTATAACCCAAAGTTGATGTCATACACCGTTTGCGTCACCTAAGGCGTGGATCGTGTTGACGACTGAGCTTAATAAAAGGACGTTTATCGTAAGACACGCGGGTGTGGCCTCCAAGAAACCGGCAGTTTCAGTTATCACGTGTCGCATGACAAACGAGACAACGGGTCATTTATATCACTCCT
Organism: Smallanthus sonchifolius; assembly: GCA_023525975.1. Taxonomy (NCBI): domain Eukaryota; kingdom Viridiplantae; phylum Streptophyta; class Magnoliopsida; order Asterales; family Asteraceae; genus Smallanthus; species Smallanthus sonchifolius. The sequence continues at coordinate 30,196,853 of CM042043.1, forward strand.
ATTTATAGGTAAAACACTTGCTTTTCAAATTTATGGGCTTTTTAAATCAGCGTACGTTATTTTAGTAATCAAAACTGGTTTCCAAATGGGTAAAGAGTTACAAAATATACAGGAATGACCCCCACATTTATCTACAATATTACACGGCATCCTCAAGATTTCTGTCTCTATACACCTTCCAAATACTCAACTAAACCATGTCCAGAAGCTTGATGTTTCCCATTGAATTTGCAGCAACCAAAGTGGATGACTGAACATGCCAACACACGGATGAGATGAACTGATCTGAATCGTCCACTTCATCTCCTGATATTGGATCTGTGGTGTTGAATTTGTATGATAATGCAGGCATACAGAACGCTTTATGATACACAACCACCTGTCACATGTTTACAATTAAATTTAGAGTAAACTGTAATTTACACCCCTATGATTTATGCCCGATGACACTTTGCAACCCTCTTTTAAATTTATTTAAAATAATCTGTGTTTGTTTTATATACTTTTAAAAATAACAAAGTTTGACTTCACACTGTGTAGCATATTAAAATTATCTTTAAATGTATTATGTACAAGGGTAACATCTTGTGTGTTTCAATTTTTTAGTTTTTATTTGCAATTTTGAATTGTTTAAAGAAATAAAAAAACCTATTATTATTTTTAATAAAATCAATAAAAAATTGCAACTTTTTGCTTTTAGATTTTTAAATTCTAGATGCACAAAAGTCAAAACTATAATAGGCACATTTTAGTTCAAGTTTCCCGTGTCTCATAAGCAATTTCCCCTGGGGTAAAAAATTTCAAGTTCCATACATTTAAAAAAAATTGTGTCAAGTTATATACATTTTGATGCAGTTAACCCTAAAAATGATACCTCATTTGTTTCTGAACCAGTAGCTATGTAACAATCAGATACAGATAAACCGACAAAATTCTGAAGAAAAATGAAAAAAAAAGTTAAAAGTTGTAAATAAATAAAACACATAAGTGATAAAAACAAATAAGCATACCTTTACATTCATGTGGCCCGTGAACGTCTGAACGGGACAGTCGATAACTTGTGAAGTTGACTCGGACAAATCCCAGAGTTTGAGTGTGTTATCAGTTGATGATGACACAAGAGTAGATGAATCAAGAAACTTAACATAACTAACGGTTTTATTATGCCCAATTAACGTATAAAGTGGCACACTAGGGTTACGAAGATCATAATAATAAACTCTATGATCAGCTGACCCGAACGCCAAAGTGTTTCCCGAATCAGATGGGAACTGAACACAACAGACATTTGCTTTTGTTTTAATGGTACCGACACTTGTTCCCTGCAGTAGCAACAATTGTAAGAAAAACAACTTATTATACATCAACATATTCAATTATAAATCACTTTTAGTTAAATAACTGCAGTACGTTTAGTTTTCAAAGCTGACATCCACCAAGTGCAAGAGTAAAATTGCCTGATTGATATTCCAAAGCTTAACAGAACCGTCATCACTCCCGCTAGCCACCAATGTCGGGTTTGACCAGGAAAAGTCAACTGACCAGACCCGTCTGTCGTGCTCTTTCAGCTCCATGTATAGTTGATTTCGTGTCGCATCCCATATCTGAAACTTTCAAAATAATCATTAGGCTATGTGTAATGGTTAGTAAGTGTGAGCAAAAAGGTGGCGCCACCGGCGTCACACTCACACCGACTAAAGGTGGGTAATGGTTAATGACTGTGACCACATTTTTAATGCATTTCCTTTTATTATTTTTCAACAATTAATATTAATTTTCTAAAACATTTACTTATCATCCGAAACGTCGATCCAAACACGTGTCAAAACCACTTACCAAACCATTTTTTTTAAACAACTCCGTTTTTGTTAAAACTTACACCGGCATGTTAAAAAAAAAGAATTAGTTACAGATAGTCCCTGTGGTTTATACGGATTTCACCACCCTCACTTCCATTCCTACCGATACTGAAGTGAAATCCGTATAAACCACGGGGGTCATCCGTGTAATTAATCCAAAAAAAAACAAGATTGCATATTTAGGTTTTCTTTAAATCACTGAATACAAGTTATTTGAGAAAAATCAGATTAAGTCTTAAATTAAATGTTGAATTAAAAAATCAGATTATTTAAAACTCTGAATTTAATAAAGAAGTATATATATATATACCTGTACTACACCTTCAAAATTGCTTGAGGCAATCTGGCCTTTGATGTAATTATTCCAACATAGACAGCTTAATTTAGATCTACTCGACATCTCAACAACAGGGTAATGTATGTCGCGATTCCCGTTTAATATTGAATCGTATTCAAACACTTTAATCTTTTTATTCACACCCGCAGTTGCAAAGAATTCACCATCACGATCAAATCCCAAAGAGCATACAAGATTTGAAGAATTCAAGAGATCACCTTGTTTTAAGTCCGCTTTGACTTTCAAATTCCTAAATGACAGATATTTGGATAAACCGTCTATGAACGAGTTAATCCATCCACTTTGTTTAATTTGAGAAAGCCGATTCATTGGTGGGAAACTATTAGCAGAACTTCGTTCCACAGTCGATCCTTTACCATCCTTACTTATGGTTGCATTTCTGGTCAACGGTTTGAAAGCTCTGCGCCTGGTCAAAAAGTATGCTGATTCTAATTTCTTCAAGTTTTTCATCAATCTAGAGCTTTTAAAGATGGGGTTTTCTTGATGCTCTGGTTCAAGGCTACTGGATATTTCCGCGATTTTGATTCGTTTTCTGGATCCCGGGCTTGTAGAATCATCATTATTTGAATTCAGACCTTCTTGTTCCCTAGCAGATGTCTGTAACTTTGCAACTTCTTGTAAATCAGAAGATATAAACGCAACGTCCCTGCGCAAGTTATCTGCAGCCTCCTGTTTTCGTTGTTGGAGCGTTAGAAGAAACTCCAGCAATAATTCTTGCTCCTCAATTTTTTCTTTAAGCTCTATAAACGCTTCGCGTTCTATTAAATCATCTCTAGGTTCATTAAGAAACTCACTTTTCAGCACTTCACTGGTTACAAACAAGATACAATCATCATTAAAACATCAGAACAATGAAACTGGTTGTTTAATACAGTAACTTAGAGGGAACTAACTCGATCTTCGGCCTGCTAGCAGGCTCGGGATGCAGTAGCCACAAGCAAAACAAGGCTTCTTTAGGCCACTTTAACAAAAACTGAGGCGGGAAGACGCGGTGTCTAAGGCTACACATGGTTGCATTCTTTTCTTCTGCTGAACTACTTGTGCAATATAACTATAAATTTTAATTACAACATTAGATGGTTGTGTTTCATATGATGATTAATAAGAATAAACAACAAAATACCTTTAGCTAACTTTATAGAACATTAATGAATTTATTAAAATTATGTGAGACAAATAAAACATATATGAATAGTGTTTACTATTTATTTCTTTATCCAATTTGATATGAATTGAACAATCATAAAACTTTTGTTATTTAGTAAATTTCTTTCTTCACCATTATCTCCTATTTCAAATTAATTGAAAAAAATAATCACTAAATAGTAACCAATATTCATATAACTTACTTTTATCTCACTTAATTTTAAAAAAATTTAAGGGCTTCACGATATGATTTACGTAGCATTATCCTACAATATGTGCACGAGACTATTTAAAGTTAAAAAAAAACATTTCACTGACTATAGTGAACCATAATATATTGCCAAATTTGCCTAAATTAAACAAAAAGCATACCTCAAAAAGAAGAACGCCTAACAGATAAACATCAGAGGCACAAGAACTTGGAGAACCAGCAGCAGCTTCCTCCGGGCTAGTGTACCAATTAGATTCCATTTGTTTAATTGGGAATTGACTTTGACCCGTCTGGTTGTTAGACTCATCATCCTCACAAGATACCGATTCTATAACCGACACACGATTAAACGATGCCATAACAAAACACGAGGGCCGAACACTTTGCACAACAAACCCTTGGGAATGAGCTAAGTTCACAATCTCAACAACTTGCATAAATATATGCAAGCAATCAAGGGGGTCCACAACCCGCTCGGGGTTATCTAACCACTGTCTCAAACTAACATCTTTCGATTCCACTGCACGAATAACTGCACCATCATTTTCCTTAAAGTAACCAAACCGGACCTTGCCGGAACCTTGATCGGTGTCACCGGACCTTGCCGGAAATCTCACCGTGGAGCTTCCAGACCTCGGCCAATTAGATTCAGACGAGTTTTCCATTTTTATCCCCCTATAGTTTCAGCAACATCACACCCAAATGCCATGATCAGAAAACATTTGCATACACCATAACTTCAAAGAAGCTTCGGGTGTTTTGAAGCTTTTGCAAACGGGAACCACAGAAATCAAATCTTTTTTGTCACAGCCACATAAAATATAAGCTGGAACAGTAAAATTAATTAATAAATAATAATAATTGTTTTTTTTTTTCTTTTGGGAATGGACTGACAGTTTTCTATTAGAAACCCTAGACTGGCCCGTCATCTGTAATCCACTCGTTTCCAATTATTTTCTACACGGACGACGTGGCACATTCTTGTCCTCTAAACCGACAATCGGTATTCAACCCGATCACAGAACTAGTCCTTCTTTAGACCATTGTCCATTTCCTGCATTTCCATTTCAACCGATGGTCGAATTGGATTTTAAATATGTTTACATTTTCTCTTTACTTTTTCTTTAATATCGCATAGTGTATTACACGGGTAGATAAATGAAATTTTAAACAATTATTAATAAGTAGAAAAATCAAAGAAATAGTTGAGAAATTAAATATTAAATAAATAAAATATTTTTAAAGTAAATATTAATAAGAGTAAACTACACTTTTTGTCCATGAGGTTTGAACAAAATATCAGTTTTCGTTCACCTGTAACACATTTGATCCCCAACGTTTAATGTTTTAACACTTTGCGTCCTTGGTCCTTAACTCCGTTAACTTTTCTGTTAGTTTTGTTGTGAAATTATTGATATACCCTTAACTACATGTTCTTCTTTATTAGGGTATATCAGTAATTTCACACAAAATTAAAAGAAAAGGTTAGCGGAGTTAAGGACCAGGGACACAAAGTGTTAAAACATCAAATGTCGGTGATCAAATGTGTTATAGGTGGATGAAGCCTATCAGGGACGAAAATTGACGTTTACTCTATTAATATCGAAGAAAATAAATAATTGAGAAACACTACGTGAAACAAATTTCATCTATTTACTTATTTATTAGGTACTAAGTTATATACCCATGTATTACATGAGTTGTTTAATAGAAAAATAAATGTATAATAATGGGTAAAAAAGGTTAAAATAATATGTAAAACAAAAATAAAACTCTTTGTTTCTTTAATTAAGTAATAATTAGAATTCAAATTTTATATTATTTTTCTAAAATATAAAAACATTAAGATAATTAAATTTTAAAATTCAAACTTACTTAAAATAGGGAAAATTAGAAGATTTTAATGAGAAAAAATATGACGATGACACGTGGCATTCTTTGGATTCATTTATTAGAATAAGGATAAGCTTGGGCTCACAGAAAAATAAGTGGGAAATTTTCAAACAGTTACAAAATCATGAGCTCATAGAATTGTGACACGTGACGCAACAAATTACTTATTTATTAGGTATAGCTTAGTTTGAAATATAACTAAAAATTTATATTATTCTGATTATAATATAACAATCTAAATATATTTATTTTCATTAAGTTTAAACTTAGAGCGACTTTGAACAGATATGCCTTATCATTTTATTTGATTTTTAACCGTTTGACCCGCTAGAGATAAAAGATAACCTAAATCGACCGTTTATAAGAAAATTGGTCGAAGTTGCCACATCTACAAAGCATATATAAACATATACAAAGATCTAAAATAAGTTATGATATAAATTGAAATAGGAATAAAAAAAAATAATTATTTGAATACTTTTTGCTATAATGATATGACAAAAATACAATGGGATTTAACGAATCATAACAAATATTATATCTTTAAATATATAAATATATGATTGAATGTTTTTTTTATTGGAACTTACATGGCTATAATTGTTTTCAGTTTGTATAATTTATAAAAATATGACTGATAATAAACAAAATTTTGAATTCAAAATTATATAGATAAAAACTGAAACGAATAATTAAACTAGTTGTCTAAAATAGTGAAATTTATTAAAATGTAAAAACAGTTTGATAATATAATAACTATTCATAATACAAAAATGTTTTTCAAAAATGATAGGTAACGTCAGGAATTATAACTATCCATGATTAATTTTATATATAAACAAAATTTTGAATTAAAAAATCTATAGATAAAATTTGAAACGAATAATTAATCTAGTTGTCTAAAATAGTGAAGTTTATTAAAATATAAAAACAGTCTAATAATATAATAAATATAAGTAATTAACTTTGTTTTGTTTATTAATATAGTTATTATTTAGTATCATTATTTAATAGGAGAGATAAACGAAAAAGTTAGAATTTAATAGGAGAGATGAATTTTTGAACCATGAACCGAGCAAAGAAACGGTCCGATTATGCCTATTTGAACCGCTTTCGTTATAACCGACAAATTAAAAACCGGATTGGTAAACTGGGTGAACCGGACCTGACCGAGTGGTCGGACTAGATTTTCAATTTTTTATTTTTTTTCTTTAACGGTTTATTTCAAAATCTCATTTTTGTAATTAATTTAGTATTTGAAGTTTCATATTTATGGATAGTTCGGGTTTGACAACCCCCACCCAAGTTAGTCGCGCTAACTTTGATTATAGGTCAAAACGGGTGCATCAATAGCCTAAACACCCCCATGTATTCGGTAGGCATGGGTAGGGGCATGAGAATACAGTTACATTTACAATTATAGTCTAGCTTCGCCTTCGGTGTGCTTATGGTAATATTGTAGCATTATGTTATTGATGTAGTGTAAAGCACACATCTTTATTCCTAATGTTGTCGTGCGTTTTAGTTAGTTTTACATTTTTTTGAGTCGTATAACTTGCTTCGACTATGTACGACAAGGTCTATTAGCCGGTTATTAGCGTTTTAAAGCACTTTTTACACTTTTTTCACTTTTTAACGGATCCCTATACTATATATATATATATATATATTATAAAATAAACTAATTATGAGCTTTTAAGTTTATAAAAGTGAAGTTTTATTTTTATAAATAAAAAGTACTAATAATAAGATAAATAATGTTTTAAGTTTTTATAAGTTTTAAAAATAAATTTTTATAACTAAACTAAATGGATTTTTATCAATGATTTGGGTCATGAACCCCCTCTAGTAGGTTTGAACCCCCTCTTTATCACTTGAACCTTATTTTAAACCCTCACTTGAACCCCTTCCTCATCTTGGACCTTGGAACTAATTGAGGCTCAATTTTGACTTTGAAAAAGTCAAACGCGAGCAAATCACTCCAGTTCCATGTGATTTCACGATTTAAATCCTCCCAAATCATTTCCTAACGCGTTTGTGATCATATGGAAACTCGAAATCAAACCAAATGATTGAGAATCAGAAATTTTAAATACGCATTTAAAGGGGTTACCATCGTGGGAGTTAAAACCCACCAATAAAGCCCAAAATTGCGCAAATCTTGTTCAGTTACAGCTATTAACACGTCTTTAACACCCTATAAAACCCCATATCATTTCACAATCGATATTACCACAAAAATTCATACTTTTTTCCTTCTCCTGTTCCGAGCGACGCCAGCATCTCCCAACGCGATATCGTTGACGATTTTGGATCCATTATGTGTGATTCCAAATCCAGGTAACGAGTTTCATGTTAATCGCGCACCACTTTACTACTTTCTTTAAGCAAAATCGATTTTGGGATACTAGGGTTTTAAGGGCTGTTTGCGTCAGTGGTGTTTAGGGAGAAGACTGCTGAGACCAGTATGTTAAAACTAAATTAGTTCTGTTATATATCAAATGGCTCACTAGACTGACTGGCTAGGTCACTGAGCAACTCTGGCACAGGTCATGTGTTCGAGACATGTTGCCATGTTTTCTCTTCTTTTTCCTATTTTGGTTATACACACACACACACATATATATATATATATATATATATATATATATATATATATATATATATATACTTTTACATACATGTATTTCTTATATTGATGAAAGGCTAATACATTAGTTTTGTTATATATCAAATGGCTCACTAGACTGACTGGTTAAGTCACTGAGCAACTCTGATACAGGTCATGGGTTCGAGACCTGTTACCATGTTTTCTCTACTTTTTCCTGTTTTGGTTACACACACATATATATACTTTTACATACATATATTTCATACATATATTTCTTATATTGATGAAAGGCTCATCTTAAACCCTAAACACCCCGAAAAACCTAAAACCCCCCACTTACAACCTCAAAAACCTAAATCATAACAAAAAAAAACCCTAAAAAGCCAAAAAAGTCATCTAAAAACATCACCCCCACCCCTAAAAGCCTAAAACTCCAACCCAACCCTCTTAAAAACCTAACCCCCACCCCACCCCCAAAAACCTAAAACCCCCCACCCCCCCCCCAAAAGCGTAAACACTAAAATCTAAACCCTAACGCTAAACCGCTAAGGCAAAAACCCTAAGTCAAAAACTAAACCCTAAAATCTAACCTCTAAAAGCTAAACCCTACAAGCTAAGATCGTATAGTTCGATAAGACGGTTCCAACGCCGCCGAAATGAGTAAAATCGGAGTTCGTATTAGCCGGTTATTAGCGTTTTAAAGCACTTTTTACACTTTTTTCACTTTTTAACGGATCTCTATACTATATATATATATATATATATATATATATATATATATATATATATATTATTAAATAAACTAATTATGAGCTTTTAAGTTTATAAAAGTGAAGTTTTATTTTTATAAATAAAAAGTACTAATAATAAGATAAATAATATTTTAAGTTTTTATAAGTTTTAAAAATAAATTTTATAACTAAATTAAATGGATTTTTATAAATGATTTGGGTCTTGAACCCCCTATAGTAGGTTTGAACCCCCTCTTTATCACTTGAACCTTATTTTGAACCCTCACTTGAACCCCTTCCTCATCTTGGACATTGGAACTAATTAAGGCTCAATTTTGACTTCAAAAAAGTCAAACGCGAGCAAATCACTCAAGTTCCCTGTGATTTCGGGATTTAAATCCTCCCAAATCATTTCCTAACCCATTTGTGATCATATGGAAACTCGAAATCAAACCAAATGATTGAGAATCAGAAATTTTAAATACGCATTTAATGGGGTTACCATCGTGGGAGATAAAACCCACCAATAAAGCCCAAAATTCCGCAAATCTTGTTCAGTTACAGCCATTAACACGTCTTTAACACCCTATAAAACCCCCATATCATTTCACAATCGATATTACCACAAAAATTCGTCCTTTTTTTCCTTCTCCTGTTCCGAGCGACGCCAGCACCTCCCAACGCGAAATCGTTGACGATTTTGGATCCATTATGTGTGATTCCAACTCTAGGTAACGAGTTTCATGTTAATTTCGCACCATTTTACTGCTTTCTTTAAGCAAAATCGATTTTGGGATACTAGAGTTTTAAGGGTTGTTTGCGTCAGTGGTGTTTGGGGAGAAGACTACTGAGACCAGTATGTTAAAACTAAATTAGTTCTGTTATATATCAAATGGCTCACTAGACTGACCGGCTAAGTCCACAGGTCATGTGTTCGAGACCTGTTGCCATGTTTTCTCTTCTTTTTCTTGTTTTGGTTACACACACACACACACATATATATATATATATACATATATATATATATTCTTTTACATACATATATTTCTTATATTGATGAAAGGCTAATACATTAGTTTTGTTATATATCAAATGGCTCACTAGACTGACTGGTTAAGTCACTAAGCAACTCTGACGCAGGTCATGGGTTCGAGACCTGTTGCCATGTTTTCTCTACTTTTTCCTGTTTTGGTTACACACACATATATATACTTTTACATACATATATTTCTTATATTGATGAAAGGCTCATACATATTTTTATTTATAAGAGAAATTTGACACCTAGACTTTATTATATAAATTTTATGATTATTATGTTATGGTTAATAAACTAATTTTTTTTATAAATTTTTAAAGGTTTATAATTAATATTCTTTGTAAATAAAAGGTATTCATAATTATGTTTAATTATTTCCTAAAAATGTTTTGATTATCACGAATAGAATATGAGAATCATTATTTCAAGTACGTATTATTTCGTTAGCACTATTTATATTTCAAAGACATGACAAATGTTAGTGCATTTCATAGACCCTATTATTTTTGAAATTATAAAATAGTCACTTTCGTAACGTCATGAATTTTATTAAACGAAGGGGGTTATATATAGGGGAGGGATCAAGAGAAACCACAAAATTTGGCGAAAACGAGAAAAACACATCATTTCAGGCAATTTTTTTATTTACGTATACGTATCCAAAAATAATTTTTTTGATTTACGTATACGTAACCATAATTTTTTTTGTTTTATGTTTACGTATACGTAACACTATGTGTAAAAATGTTTAATATTACATTCATACAAAAATAAAATAAAATAAAAAATAAATATTATTATATGATTGGGTAAAATTGGTTTTTTTAGTGGTTTTCTCGGTTTTCGCTTAACTTGTGGTTTTCTTTAGAACCCTCCCGTATATATATATATATATATATATATATATATATATATATATATATATATACCTAAAACCATATAACGACATGATCTATAATTAATAATAATATTTTATTAGTGTTATTAATAACTTGAATTTTAATAATTGTTTCCACAAATAATATGGTATTAGTAGTAATTTGATTTTAATGAATAATAATGTTACAATTCACATAACAAACTTATTTATTTTAAATTATATCCTTACAAATATAATATTATAACATTCCTTCATGAGGATTATTTTAACCTAAATGTCTTAAATAAGATATTTATTATATTAAATTTACAAATAGTACTTATTATGGACACATAACTTGCTTTTATTTATAAAACATTAGTTACACACTTTAGTCGTATCTCCCGATCACTCGTCCATTTCAAAATCCCAAATCATTGCATTGCCGTGTCTTTTAAACCGTTCTTTTACATTATGATAATGTATCATGTTTAACATAGGCATCCTTGAACTTTATTACTACAAGTTACAAGTTCAACCCTCTTCTATTCAAGGTGAAATTCATAGCCCCCTTTTCCTTTTATTTTTGGGGTGAAACATGTACATATGCTTGATAACTCAAACTTTATATCAAAACAAATTGTTAAACAATTATTTCAATCATGTGCTTGATATTTAATAACTATAATAACGTTGCAATCATTAACTTGTTTATAAGCCTAAGGAAGTACTAGTATGACCATATAGGGGAAACCGATTTAACAACGGCACAATCTTTGGGATTGTGGATGCAATAACATTTAACGGCACAATCTTTGGGATTGTGGATGCATATAAAATTAAGGGTTGATTGCAATAAATTTAGTGTTGATATGCTTGCACACTTGTTTGAACTTGTATTGAATTTGTTTTATAGCTTTTATGGCAATTCATCTTTATAACTTATAAAACCTTTGTCTATCACCAACATTATGTTGACTTATTTTACTTTACATGTTTCAAGAAATAAATAGTTGATGATTAAGGATCACATAGGAAAACTCTTGGACTTAGTTAATAAATTAAACAATAATTTCCCTTGATGTTTGTTTGATTTGAAACAAATGTAAACATTGATTTATGAAATTTAATAATTTATGTGATACGTTAGTAATTGTCTTTGTACCTTGTGCTATGAACTATATGTGTGACACCTCGCGTTTTCGCCTCTGGCGGGGTGTGACATAGAGCTTATACTCTGACAACCGAAGAGGTTAAGGCATTACCAGATGTAGTATCCGGTACGTTTCTTGTTAATCACGTACCTACTACAGTATTATTTGACTCTGATGCTAGTAAAAGCTTCGTATCTTTAGATTTCTATCCTTCTTTTAGCTAAACCTGCTATAAGTTTAGACGAAATCTTTGAAGTAGAAACGGCTATTGAAAAAACGATAAAGGTGAAAAATTCATTCAAGACTGTTTCATCGATCTTAAAGGACATAAATTTCCCGTTAGACTATATCCGATGGTCCTCGAGGGATTTAATGTTGTCTCGGGAATGGACTGGTTAGCAGAAAACGATGCCCAGATCATTTGCAACCAGAAAGCAGTTCAGATACAGACTCCTGACAACAATTGGATTACAAATCACGGGGATAAGTTAAGATCAGCCGTTAGAATTATTTCAATGATGAAAGCTATGAAGTTTATGAATCGAGGCAGTGAGGCCTATCTAGCATCGCTATTGATTCTGTTAAAACTAAGGAATTAAAAGATATGCCATTAGTTTGTGATTTCCCTGATGTTTTCCCAAAAGAATTACCAGGACTACCTCCAGAAAGAGAAGTGGAGTTACGAATCGGCGTAGTGCCTGGTGCTAAGCCTGTAGCTAAGGCACCATATCGTTTAGCTCCATCTGAAATGAAGGAACTGATTTCACAACTTCAAGAGTCGTTAGACAGAGGTTTCATAAGACCGAGTATCTCGCCTTGGGGTGCGCAGGTTCTTTTCATGAAAAAGAAAGACTGTAGTATGCGTATGTGCATAGACTACCGAGAGTTGAACACACTTACCATCAAGAATAAATATCCTTTACCTAGAATCAATGACTTGTTCGATCAATTGCAAGGAGCAAGCTGGTTTTCAAAGATCGATCTAAGGTCAGGTTATCACAAATTGAAGGTTAGAGGTGAAGACATCCCAAAGACAGCCTTCCGTACAAGATATGGACACTATGAGTTTTTAGTAATGTCATTTGGTTTTACTAATGCCCCTGCTGCATTCGTGGACCTCATGAATAGGGTTTGTCGACCAATGTTGGACTGATCTGTGATCGTGTTCATAGATGATATTCTAATTTACTCAAAGAATGAGGGAGATCATGCATGTCATTTCAAGGAAGTCTGGAAACTCTGAGGAAAGAGAAGTTATATGCCAAATTCTCTAAATGTGCGTATTGGCTCCTAGAAGTTCAGTTCTTGGGTCATGTGATAAACGCAGAGGGAATTCTGGTAGATCCTTCAAAGATAGAGACTGTTATGAAATGGAACCCGCCAAAGACACCTACAGAAATATGCAGTTTCTTAGGTTTGGATGTTTACTATAGAAAGTTTATTCAGGATTATATGGGGTGCAGAGCAAGAAAATGACAGAGTTTATATGGGGTGCAGAGCAAGAAAATGCTTTTCAAAAGCTAAAAGAGAAATTAACTCAAGCTCTAGTATTGTCTTTACCATAAGGAACAGAAGATCTGGTAGTTTACTCTGATGCGTCGTATCAGGGATTGGGGTGCGTACTCATGAAAAGAGGCAATGTCATAGCCTATGCTTCATGACAACTCATACTATCACACCCCCAGAATCCACTACGGAGTTTTACCGTTAGGCGTGTGATAAACCAGGATCTCCGTCATTAGTTACATTAAACGACACTCTATGAGTTTAAAAAAATTTATTTAATGTTCAAAGTTAATGCGGAAGCGATAAATAGTAAATAAATGTGCAAAACAAACGCGCCCAAAGTCCAGTTTAAATAAAGTAAATATAGTAGTTTAAGTGTCCGATTTATTGTTTGAGATAAAGTTATGACTCCATGCATGTCCTAGTTGTGCACCTGTGCCTTAGCGTCCTGAGAAAACATGTAAGAGAAAGTGTCAACACTAGGTTGGTGAGTTCACAGGTTTCAGTTTGTAATAGCGTTGGTCAGTTTATGTACATTCAATATACATATCAATAGGTAGCTAACCTATGTTCATGTTTACTAAAGCGCTCGCAACCGAAAGCTGACTGTTTGTGTTTGAATGCCTCCCACCATGTCTATCAACAATGGTGATGTGTTTAGTCAACATTACACCCGTTGGACCTCCAATCGAGTTAGCGCGACTAACGCGGGTGGGGTTTGTCAAACCCATTAGTACTACTCAAAATTTCCTCGCTATGTTCATATTAAACGGTTCAGTGTAAGGACTTTCATGATAGAGTTTATGCTTAGTCATAACAAGTGATACTATATATGAATTACAAAAATCAATAGTGTTTGCGTCATGTTTTCTCCCCCAATTTAAAACAGTAAAAGAGGCCGTGAAACTCACATGAGTTGAGTAAGCGTAGTAAATAGCACGCACAAGAATACAACAGAAAACACAAGAGTTTGCCTGTGAATAGTATACGTATGCCCTAGAATTATATTTACAATTGTTAGGGGCATATAGGATTTTGTGACGACGATACGGAAAGATTGAACGTCCTAAAACATGCTTAGGATCACCGAGTAGATAAACGTGTTATCGGGAATCAAAGAACTTCTTAGTTTATTATTTACTAGTGTTAAAACCCATGTATTACACGGGGTATAAATAAACTAATTTGAAAAAAAAATGATACAATTTGAGACTTAAAAAAATGATGAATACGATTCATAAATCAGTAAATAATACAAAGGTTTTAACCTAGTGTAATAATAATCCACTTAATCGTATGACTCTTAAGACTAAAACATTTACATTCACGATTGCCTCTCTTTCCTTGAAAAATCCTGTATTTAAAAAAAGAAATATTACTATAAATAAGTATTTTAAATGAAATCAACTAAATGAAACATAGTTTACAACAAAAATGCTACCAGTCAATACCTAATAAAGCAATAGAAATTAGAAAAAGAGGATTAACGGTCACCACAAGTACATCTAACTCCCCAAAAAACTCAGACAACCTATATAAGTTCAAGAAAAATAATAAAGCAAATCATTGCTAACCTCAGTAAAACATATGATATAGATGGGTTATAAAGTATCGTATTGAAATGATATATACTCACTACAACAAAGCTATATAGTTATAGGTATTACAAAGAACCCTTTAGGAGTCCATGATTAGGGTTTCAGGCTAGTGTGAAAAGGAAAGGATGAAGGTGTGTATACGGGTTAAAAGAATTATTTACTATCCGAAATCTTAGATGCGGGTCAGGTGTAAGGTCCGCGAGTTTTATCTTTTTGGGTATTATGTGCTTTGGGCGGGAAAAAATGCTGAGGTGAAACGTGGTGCTGACATGTGGCACAAAATTTTACTTGTTTATTATATATGATAGATTATGAATGTGTTACGTACAATACGTCACCAAATACGAGTTAATAATATAAAATAATGTTTCGGGTGTTTGTTTGAGTTAAATAATAACTTTGGGTAATAATGTAAATAATTATATTATTTTAAAATGTGGGAATAATAATTAAAACAAGTTATAAACTCATTCATGAGCCTAAGGGTGTTTTTCCGGGTTCAAAACGTTTTAATATATTATTTTAATAGCATAGGGTTTAGATGTATAAAAAGGAAACCAAGAAAAAGCCCCAAAAAATTATTACAAGAGACTGGATTCGAACCCAAGTCTCCTGTGTGTGAGCCAAACGACTTAACCGTCTGATCTGGGATACAACTTCTGAACAAAACCCAAGCCATATTGTAACATTTAAGATTTTCTGGTATTATTTTTTATTTTTATTTTATTACATTAAGGATACTTCATTCCAACCTCGTACTTGTTCAAACACAATATAGCACATTGTTTAATAACCGGAATAAACTAAAAATTTCAAACTTTCATTTACATATTATGTTATTATTATATATAAAACATGTAGCAATATTTAAATTCTTTCATATAAGCAAACATTTATGTTATTACAAGACAAAGCATATGAGTTTTAAACTATGATTTTACACCTCGTAAATGTATACACATATTTATTCACAAAAATAAATGTGAATATGTACATTTGATTTTTATTACAATTTATAATTCCATAAAAAGGAAACTTTTATTAAAGGAATCTAAATGAAACAAATAGTGTTTAAGGTTTCATAAGTTTTATAAATACAATTATCTACAAATTATTTGTTTTGAACTAGTTGAACCCTTGAACCTCAATTTGAACCCCCACCCTTGAAATTGAACCCATTAATCTAGCTTTTGACCCATTTACCCTATTTTGACCCAGTTTGACCTTTAAAAGTCAAATAACCCAAGAAATCTTTGCAATTCAAGAACAAAATCGATCAATCACAACTATTATTGAATTTCCATGATTACTAGAAGAATATCGATCAGTTTCAAACTTTACAAACATTCCAATTCAACACTTTGAGCGGCCAAATTCAAATTTCAATTTTGTTTGACTACCCATGGTCAAAGCGAACCAAATCAACTTTAAATCTGTAAATTGTAACGTGTTCGTGTTCGTAAATCACGCTCAATCATCACTATTACGAATTCAGACTCTAAACATGACCTAATTCATCAACAACCGGTTTAATTCACGTGTAAACCGCGTTGACAACTGTATCCCGCTAAACAAAAGCAAATCGGTCGCCCAGGGTGAAATTGGACTATACAATCAAATCCCACACTTTCGCAAACACTTGTACAAACTTCCTGAACACCAAAACCCATGGCATTATGATGCGTGTAAACTATATATATATTTTTATAAGTGTTTTACACAATTTGTTTTAAAAAGGGTTTTCACCAAATACTAATCACACACACCGGGCAGTGTACCCGTCGGATAGCAATATAGTAAAGGTAAGAACCGGATATCAATCCGTGGACACGGTGGGATGCGATAATAAACCGGGACTAAAATTCAATCAAATATGGGTAAAAGATGTTTAAGTTGATTTTTAACTAAACTAATATGTGAGAATATAAGACTAGACTAAAGTCACAAATCAAACAATCAAGGAGAAAATATCACTTTGGTGTCGAATCCATTTAGAATACATTCAATACATTCATAGAATATATGGCAAATACACGATACATAAATTGACTAAATTCTCGTCAAAGATATCTAATCAAATGACTATTCGGAAAGCTAGCATGAATTATACAAACCAACCACCTAAAGTCGTACAATGAGGCTCACGTGTTTAATAATCATGTCAATGTTTATAAAGATTGAACTAGCTCCCGATTAAGGTATACTAATCCAACAACTAGTTGGAAAGATAATATGAACAACACACTATTCACCTCAAGTTGATTAATTTAGACAACAATACGCATTTCTTCAACATACAATGTTCATATAAAGATTATATAAATTAGGAGGATGTGTCAACAATTCCTAGATAAACACAATACTAAATATGACACATCATAAAAAATACTTTGTCTTTCCAAACATAAGCATAATGTTACACATACAAATATAATGATTCATAAACAAGACTTTATTCACCATTCCTAGTCAAATGCCATAAACTAATATAATTACATACACCAATCCATGAATATAAGCATAAATCATAAGTTTTCCAACATAATATGACATACACAAATACAAGTCTTGTAAATAACTCAAAATACTTGAATACATAATTTCATTAAAGAATAATCATATGGTTGTCATAACATTAACACAATAATTGTCAATAATTCATGAATGTTGTCAAATGTATCTAAACTTCATCTAAACCAAAGTGAACAGGAGTTTTAGCTCATCATGAGCATCAAAATTACAAATAAGCAGGGAAAAATAGAGAGAAACATGATATGAAAACAAGAATCAAACCACTCCTCCAAGCCTAGATGTTGTTGTTGATGTATGGTGATCCTCTTGATGTTGTATCCTCTCCAAGAATCTTGAAATATGGCTGGAACAAAGAAAACTCGAGCTAGAACAGTAGGTTTCTCCACAGGGTTGCTGTATGTCTGAATGAGAATTAAGTTCTGTTTAAGTAGAAAAGGGGAGGCACGACCGTGCCAGGAGAGAAGGCACGACCGTGCCAAAGACATGGACGTGGTCGTGTCTAGGTCTTGGCGCGACCGTGTGACAGAGGTTTGACCGATCCGTAGCTTCCATTGGGTACCACTGATCGAGGACGTACGGCTGTTCAGACTCACGAGATGACACGCGATCGTGGGCGGCCAAGGCACGGTTGTGCCTTGGTATTTGGCTTGGCGCGGTCGTGCCAGATGTGGGCGCGACCGTGCCTAGGGTTTTGGAGCTTGGCACGACCGTGCCAAATAGGGGCACGACCGTGCCTCCATCACAGAAACCCTAAAACTTCACTTGTTTATCCTAGAATCTTCTTGTTTATTCACCAAGCACCACAAAAACCTACAAAACAGGAAATGAAGCAAATAAGTGTCTAAACGTTGAATATAACCAAGAATTGATCATTAAATGAACGAAGTTTTGTGCCAAAAAGATGTGTAAATACTAACACATCACATTACACTTCTGAAGCACGATCAGACACAAAGAACATCAGACCCGTTGTACCAGCCTTCCTCATTCGTTTCTTCACCAAATCAGGTAATACTTATGTTGTTCGATTCATAGTTAGGTACTGGACTTTAGCCCTATATCAATTCACGATTTCATGTAGTATCGACCCCAATTTTTAATTAGGGTTCTTACTGTGTTTAAAAATAACATGAGTTGGGAGATTTTGTTCGAATTTATTGAACGGATTTAAATAACAGGATCCATTATACGACCAGCGAAACCACCTGGTCCGACTGGTTAAGCCTTTGAGCCATCGGATCCGGTGGCATGGGTTCGAAACCCATATTCCACCTTTTTTTTGCATATGTACCTATCTGAAACCTGGCCTGTTGCCCCACTTGCTTAAGTTTCCATAGAACCGGTTATGTATCAGGGAGCAGTCCTTGGTTCAATGGTAACACCCTTACCTCACACAGAAACCACCCGGGTTTGAACCGGGTGGTCTGCGTATGTTTTTTTTAAAACCGTTTTTAGTAGCCTTTTTGGTTTATAAAATTTATTTTATGAGACTTATACCCTATGGAGCTGATTTAGTACTATAATTAACAAATTTTAAAGAGAAACAATTATTTTATAATTTAAACTGTTTTAAAACTTTATTTTCAACATGAAAATCAATTAAAACTTATTTCAAACAAAATAGCTAATTTACAAACAAGGTACTTAAATTATTCATAAATTTTGATAAAGATGTTATAAAATACACTGCCATTTTCTAAGGAACCATCTAAAATATATTGTCATGATAAGGATTTAAATTTCAATTAAACAAAACTAATTCTTCTAAACACATATATATTAATACATGTATATTTACACATCCCTTGTTTTAAATACACTATTACAAATAAATAAATGCAAGAATTTATTTAATTAAATTAATCATCTTTTTACACTAATGATCCATTTAAAGTTTAGATTATATTTAGTATAATTTCCTAAATACATATACGAGCATATATTTACACTACCTTTTCAAGGCACATTATTATAATAATAAGTAAATAAATACAAATAAATTATTTAATTAAATTATATAAACTAAACCCTAAGGCAATTATTATTTTTATTAAATTCATATATACTTTGAATTTTACGTTTCATATTATGTTTTTATTCAATTTCAAACACCAACTTACATGCATCTATTTCAGGAAATGTCACAAATGCTTTTGTACAAATCCCCACACTCAAACCCGTTAAAACCCTAAACCTTACCTTAGACTTTGTGCATGTTACTAATTCAAGTTCATACATTACACTCTAGGTTAACTTTGTGATTTGCAAAAGATTCACTTTTGCTCGTGCTATCTACACCATTAATACAAGTGAGTTTACATAGCCCCTTTTTACACTATTTACATTTTTTGGGTGGAACATGAGTATAATTATACAATGTTTACAAACTACACGATACAATTCCAACCTACATTCATGTGTGCAATTTGAGCCTTATGCTTGAGTACTAGGTGTGCAAACTACAATTTGTGTGCAATTTACATGTGCAATCATTAACTACACAAGTCGACGGTTAACAATGATAGATCTATTGAGTCTGACAAACCTACCCAGCTAGGGTGATTGTTACCAACAACACATGTTGGTTTTTACATGCTAGTTACAAAGGTTTGATTGTACAACTTGGTTTCACAATAGTAACTCTCCATAATTGCCTTATTTACCATGATATGTATGGATTGTATACACACAACACAATGATACTGTTTAGAGTCAAAAACCTATGTATGCTCACCAACTTTTTTGTTGACTTTGTTTTAATCATGTTTCAGGTACAAGTGTTTGAGTTGATCAAGTTTGCTACACTTAAGTTGTGAACCTAGTTAATCAATAAAGAAATTTATTACGTATTTGAATTTCATGTACTTGATTGGATTCTGTTTGGTTTGTTTTATTAAATGAAATGTGATGATTAAATATATTATAACATAGTCAACCATGTGCTCATGAACAGTCTACATGTCCCGCCCCGATGTTTTCGTCGTCGGTTGGGGTGTGACACATGATTTCCAACCGACAGTCATGGTCCGTTTAAATCCAAACCCTCATATCCTTCCTAATTCATTAGCCCCCACTGATCCAATTTCGGGATGAAATTCCCTCAACATGAGGATACTGTAATATCCATGATTTTCAAGTCATAAATTTCCTTTTATTATTTAAGCATTCAAAACCCGTACCCGTCCAACACCTTATGTCACATTAATTGCCATTCTAATGAATATCTATTCCAAAGTTCAACCTTGCAATAACACATTGTGTTTCTAGCATATATATATATATATATATATATATATATATATATATATATATATATATATATATATATATATATATATATATATATATATATATATATATATATATATATATATGATATGTAATGATATAATAACTCTAAGCTTTAAATTACGTATTTTACATTTCCTTATATATATATATATATATATACATATACATATGTATTTTTTATAACAATATATGTAAATATACATATAGTTATTGATATCAAATAAACCATTGTACATAATTTGTAATATTTAAAAGATGGAATTTTTATAAATAATATTTTAGTTTTTATTACAAGTTTTATAAAAAACTATTTTACAACAAAAATTAGTCTTGGACTTTTTCTAAAACAAGGAACCCCCCCCCCCCCCTCCAAACAACTTGAACCCCTCCATAATTGAAATTGAACCTTTTAACCTCAAAGTTGAACCATCTCATCATATTTTGTCTATTTTGACTTTTAAAGGTCAAACATTTCAATCCCTTGCAAATTCAAGGCCGAATCAACAAAACCCGAATGGATTGGACTTACCTCGAATGCTAGGACAATTATCGATTTGTTTCAAGCCCAAATATCATGTCAATTTAACTCATTCGCGGCCTAAATTCAAATTCAAACAGTTTGACTACCCGGAGTCAAACCGAGTCAAATTCGGATACAAATCAAGGAATTAGACAAAATCAAATCCCGCAAATTACGCTCAGTCCATCCGCGTATGAATCCATGCCATAAACGAGACTCAATTCATCCCCAAACAGTCGAATTAACGCGTAAATCGTGCTACAACTGTCGTCCTTAAACCCGGTATCGAATCAAGTCATTAAGACGAAATTAACCCAATCAACTCATTCCCACACTCTCGCTGACACCATTACAATCTCTCTAAACACCTCATCGATCCGCATTACGCCCCTACGCTTCGATCAGATAAAGAGAACCCCGAGTCTGACTTTCTAGCCGACAGCACTCGACACTCAATCAAATCAAGTAAGTTTTGTGCCTACCATTTCGTAATCTCATGGCGATCAAAAGCCCTCTGTCAATTTCACAAGACAGAGGGCATCAAACTCGATTTATCTTTGAAATCCATAACCTGTTTATACGGATTCAAAGCCGGATTCTGGTTCGATTGATTTAGCGCATTAAAAATTTTAATTCCATACTAGACCAGTGAAACCTCCCAGTTCAGCTGGTAATGCACATGGACCCTGAACCGGGAGGCGTGGGTTCGAAACCCACAACCCAGTCCATTTTTGCGCAAATGTTAAACCCAGACCGGCCCATCCGTATGTGCACCTTAAGAATTTTGCTACATGTTTTATATATAATAATAAAATAATATGTAAATGAAAGTTTGAAATTTTTGAGTTTATTCTAGTTATTAAACAATGTGATATATTGTGTTTGAACAAGTACAAGGTTGGAATGAAGTATCCTTAATGTAATAAAATAAAAATAAAAAATAATACCAGAAAATCTTGGATGTTACAATATGGCTTGGGTTTTGTTTTCAAGTTGTATCCCAGATCAGATGGTTAAGTCGTTTGGCTCACACACAGGAGACTCGGGTTCGAATCCGGTCTCTTGTGATAATTTTTTGGGGCTTTTTCTTGGTTTCCTTTTTATACATCTAAATCCTATGCTATTAAAATAATATATTAAAACGTTTTGAACCCGGAAAAACACCCGTAGGCTCGGGAATGAGTTTATAACTTGTTTTAATTATTATTCCCACATTTTAAAATAATATAATTATTTACATTATTACCCAAAGTTATTATTTAACTCAAACAAACACCCGAAACATTATTTTATATTATTAACTCGTATTTGGTGACGTATTGTACGTAACACATTCATAATCTATCATATATAATAAACAAGTAAAATTTTGTGCCACATGTCAGCACCACGTTTCACCTCAGCATTTTTTCCTGCCCAAAGCACATAATACCCATAAAGATAAAACTCGCGGACCTTACACCTGACCCGCATCTAAGTTTCAGATAGTAAATAATTATTTTAACCCGTATACACACCTTCATCCTTTCCTTTTCACACTAGCCTGAAACCCTAATCATGGACTCCTAAAGGGTTCTTTGTAATACCTATAACTATATAGCTTTGTTGTATTGAGTATATATCATTTCAATACGATACTTTATAACCCATCTATATCATATGTTTTACTGAGGTTAGCAATGATTTGCTTTATTATTTTTCTTGAACTTATATAGGTTGTCTGGGTTTTATTGGGAGTTAGATGTACTTGTGGTGATCGTTAATCCTCTTTTTCTAATTTCTATTGCTTTATTAGGTATTGACTGGTAGCATTTTTGTTGTAAACTATGTTTCATTCAGTTGATTTCATTTAAAATACTTATTTATAGTAATATTTCTTTTTTTAAATACAGGATTTTTCAAGGAAAGAGAGGCAATCGTGAATGTAAATGTTTTAGTCTTAAGAGTCATACGATTAAGTGGATTATTATTACACTAGGTTAAAACCTTTGTATTATTTACTGATTTATGAATCGTATTCATCATTTTTTTAAGTCTCAAATTGTATCTTTTTTTTTCACATTAGTTTATTTATACCCCGTGTAATACACGGGTTTTAACACTAGTAAATAATAAACTAAGAAGTTCTTTGAATCCCGATAACACGTTTATCTACTCGTTGATCCTAAGCATGTTTTAGGACGTTCAATCTTTCCGTATCGTCGTCACAAAATCCCATGTGCCCCTAACAATTGTAAATTTTGTTCTAGGGCATACGTAGACTATTCACAGGCAAACTCTTGTGTTTTCTGCTGTATTCTTGTGCGTGCTATTTACTACGCTTACTCAACTCAGGTGAGTTTCACGGCCTCTTTTACTGTTTTAAATTGGGGGAGAAAACATGACGCAAACACTATTGATTTTTGTAATTCATATATAGTATCACTTGTTATGACTAAGCATAAACTCTATCATGAAAGTCCTTACACTGAACCGTTTAATATGAACATAGCGAGGAAATTTTGAGTAGTACTAATGGGTTTGACAAACCCCACCCGCGTTAGTCGCGCTAACTCGATTGGAGGTCCAACGGGTGTAATGTTGACTAAACACAGCACCATTGTTGATAGACATGGTGGGAGGCATTCAAACACAAACAGTCAGCTTTCGGTTGCGAGCGCTTTAGTAAACATGAACATAGGTTAGCTACCTATTGATATGTATATTGAATGTACATAAACTGACAAACGCTATTACAAACTGAAACCTGTGAACTCACCAACCTAGTGTTGACACTTTCTCTTACATGTTTTCTAAGGACGCTAAGGCATATGTACACAACTAGGACATGCATGGAGTCATAATTTTATCTAAAACAATAAATCGGACACTTAAACTACTATATTTACTTTATTTAAACTGGACTTTGGGCGCGTTTGTTTTGCACATTTATTTACTATTTATCGCTTCCGCATTAACTTTGAACATTAAATAAATTTTTTTAAACTCATAGAGTGTCGTTTAATGTAACTAATGACGGAGATCCTGGTTTATCACACGCCTAACGGTAAAACTCCGTAGTGGATTCTGGGGGTGTGATAGTATGAGTTGTCATGAAGCATAGGCTATGACATTGCCTCTTTTCATGAGTACGCACCCCAATCCCTGATACGACGCATCAGAGTAAACTACCAGATCTTCTGTTCCTTATGGTAAAGACAATACTAGAGCTTGAGTTAATTTCTCTTTTAACTTTTGAAAAGCATTTTCTTGCTCTGCACCCCATATAAACTCTGTCTCTTTCTTTGTGAGTTTTGTTAATGGGGTTGCAATCTTTGAGAAATCCTGAATAAACCTTCTATAGTAAACAGCCAAACCTAAGAAACTGCATATTTCTGTAGGTGTCTTTGGAGGGTTCCATTTCATAACAGTCTCTATCTTTGAAGGATCTACCAGAATTCCCTCTGCGTTTATCACATGACCCAAGAACTGAACTTCTCAGAGCCAATACGCACATTTAGAGAATTTGGCATATAACTTCTCTTTCCTCAGAGTTTCCAGTACTTCCTTGAGATGACATGCATGATCTCCCTCATTCTTTGAGTAAATTAGAATATCATCTATGAACACGATCACAGATTAGTCCAACATTGGTCGACAAACCCTATTCATGAGGTCCACGAATGCAGCAGGGGCATTAGTAAAACCAAATGACATTACTAAAAACTCATAGTGTCCATATCTTGTACGGAAGGCTGTCTTTGGGATGTCTTCACCACTAACCTTCAATTGGTGATAACCTGACCTTAGATCGATCTTTGAAAACCAGCTTGCTCCTTGCAATTGATCGAACAAGTCATCGATTCTAGGTAAAGGATATTTATTCTTGATGGTAAGTGTGTTCAACTCTAGGTAGTCTATGCACATACGCATACTACAGTCTTTCTTTTTCACGAAAAGAACCTGCGCACCCCAAGGCGAGATACTCGGTCTTATGAAACCTCTGTCTAACAACTCTTGAAGATGTGAAATCAGTTCCTTCATTTCAGATGGAGCTAAACGATATGGTGCCTTAGCTACAGGCTTAACACCAGGCACTACGTCGATTCGTAACTCCACTTCTCTTTCTGGAGGTAGTCCTGGTAATTCTTTTGGGAAAACATCAGGGAAATCACAAACTAATGGCATATCTTTTAATTCCTTAGTTTTAACAGAATCAATAGCGATGCTAGATAGGCCTCACTGCCTCGATTCATAAACTTCATAGCTTTCATCATTGAAATAATTCTAACGGCTGATCTTAACTTATCCCCGTGATTTGTAATCCAATTGTTGTCAGGAGTCTGTATCTGAACTGCTTTCTGGTTGCAAATGATCTGGGCATCGTTTTCTGCTAACCAGTCCATTCCTGAGACTACATTAAATCCCTCGAGGATCATCGGATATAGTCTAACGGGAAATTTATGTTTTTTAAGATCGATGAAACAGTCTTGAATGAAATTTTCACATTTATCGTTTTTTCAATAGCCGTTTCTACTTCAAAGATTCCGTCTAAACTTATAGCAGGTTTAGCTAAAAGAAGGATAGAAATCTAAAGATACGAAGCTTTTACTAGCATCAGAGTCAAATAATACAGTAGTAGGTACGTGATTAACAAGAAACATACCGGATACTACATCTGGTAATGCCTTAACCTCTTCGGTTGTCAGAGTATAAGCTCTATGTCACACCCCGCCAGAGGCGGAAACGCGAGGTGTCACACATATAGTTCATAGCACAAGGTACAAAGACAATTACTAACGTATCACATAAATTATTAAATTTCATAAATCAATGTTTACATTTGTTTCAAATCAAACAAACATCAAGGGAAATTATTGTTTAATTTATTAACTAAGTCCAAGAGTTTTCCTATGTGATCCTTAATCATCAACTAT
Source organism: Smallanthus sonchifolius (assembly GCA_023525975.1). NCBI lineage: Eukaryota > Viridiplantae > Streptophyta > Magnoliopsida > Asterales > Asteraceae > Smallanthus > Smallanthus sonchifolius. The sequence goes on from CM042043.1 coordinate 30,223,077, forward strand.
TTATTTCTTGAAACATGTAAAGTACAATAAGTCAACATAAAGTTGGTGATAGACATAGGTTTTATAAGTTATAAAAATGAATTGCCATAAAAGCTATAAAACAAATTCAATACAAGTTCAAACAAGTGTGCAAGCATATCAACACTAAATTTATTGCAATCAACCCTTAATGTTATATGCATCCACAATCCCAAAGATTGTGCCGTTAAATGTTATTGCATCCACAATCCCAAAGATTGTGCCGTTGTTAAATCGGTTTCCCCTATATGGTCATACTAGTACTTCCTTAGGCTTATAAACAAGTTAATGATTGCAACGTTATTATAATTATTAAATATCAAACACATGATTGAAATAATTGTTTAACAATTTGTTTTGATATAAAGTTTGAGTTATCAAGCATATGTACATGTTTCACCCCAAAAATAAAAGGAAAAGGGGGCTATGAATTTCACCTTGAATAGAAGAGGGTTGAACTTGTAACTTGTAGTAATAAAGTTCAAGGATGCCTATGTTAAACATGATACATTACCATAATGTAAAAGAACGGTTTAAAAGACACGGCAATGGAATGATTTGGGATTTTGAAATGGACGAGTGATCAGGAGATACGACTAAAGTGTGTAACTAATGTTTTATAAATAAAAGCAAGCTATGTGTCCATAATAAGTACTATTTGTAAATTTAATATAATAAATATCTTATTTAAGACATTTAGGTTAAAATAATCCTGAAGGAATGTTATAATATAATATTTATAAGGATATAATTTGAAATAAATAAGTTTGTTATGTGAATTTTAACATTATTATTCATTAAAATCAAATTACTACTAATACCATATTATTTGTGAAAACAATTATTAAAATTCAAGTTATTAATAACACTAATAAAATATTATTATTAATTATAGATCATGGTTTTAGGTATTTATATATATATATATATATATATATATATATATAGGGGAGGGTTCCAAAGAAAACTACAAGTTAAGCGAAAACCGAGAAAACCACTAAAAAATCAATTTTACCCAATCATATAATAATATTTATTTTTTATTTTATTTTATTTTTATTTATTTATAAGAGTATGAATGTAATATTAAACATTTTTACACATAGTGTTACGTATACGTAAACATAAAACAAAAAAAATTATGGTTACATATACGTAAATCAAAAAAATTATTTTTGGATACGTATACGTAAATAAAAAAATTGCCTGAAATGATGTGTTTTTCTCGGTTTTCGCCTAACTTTGCGGTTTCTCTTGATCCCTCCCCTATATATAACCCCTTTCGTTTAATAAAATTCATGACGTTACGAAAGTGACTGTTTTATAATTTCAAAATTAATAGGGTCTATGAAATGCACTAACATTTGTCATGTCTTTGAAATATAAATAGTGCTAACGAAATAATACGTACTTGAAATAAGGATTCTCATATTCTATTCGTGATAATCAAAACGTTTTTAGGAAATAATTAAACATAATTATGAATACCTTTTATTTACAAAGAATATTAATTATAAACCTTTAAAAATTTATAAAAAAAAATTAGTTTATTAACCATAACATAATAATCATAAAATTTATATAATAAAGTCTAGGTGTCAAATTTCTCTTATAAATAAAAATATGTATGAGCCTTTCATCAATATAAGAAATATATGTATGAAATATATGTATGTAAAAGTATATATATGTGTGTGTAACCAAAACAGGAAAAAGTAGAGAAAGCATGGCAACAGATCTCGAACCCATGACTTGTGCTAGAGATTCTCAGTGACTTAACCAATCAGTCTAGTGAGCCATTTGATATATAATAGAACTAATGTATTAGCCTTTCATCAATATAAGAAATATATGTATGAAAAAGTATATATATATATATGTGTGTGTGTGTATGTGTAACCAAAACAGGAAAAAGAAGAGAAAACATGGCAACAGGTCTCGAACACATGACCTGTGCCAGAGTTGTTCAGTGACCTAGCCAGTCAGCCTAGTGAGCCATTTGATATATAGCAGAACTAATTTAGTTTTAACATACTGGTCTCAGCAGTCTTCTCCCAAAACACCACTGACGCAAACAGCCCTAAAACCCTAGTATCCCAAAATCGATTTTGCTTAAAGAAAGCAGTAAAGTGGTGCGCGATTAACATGAAACTCGTTACCTGGAGTTGGAATCACACAGAATGGATCCAAAATCGACAACGGGTTAGGAAATGTCGATTGTGAAATGATATGGGGGTTTTATAGGGTGTTAAAGACGTGTTAATAGCTGTAACTGAACAAGATTTACGGAATTTTGGGCTTTATTGGTGGGTTTTAACTCCCACGATGGTAACCCCATTAAATGCGTATTTAAAATTTCTGATTCTCAATCATTTGGTTTGATTTCGAGTTTCCATATGATCACAAACGGGTTAGGAAATGATTTGGGAGGATTTAAATCCCGAAATCACAGGGAACTTGAGTGATTTGCTCACGTTTGACTTTTTTGAAGTCAAAATTGAGCCTTAATTAGTTCCAAGGTCCAAGATGAGGAAGGGGTTCAAGTGAGGGTTCAAAATAAGGTTCAAGTGATAAAGAGGGGGGTTCAAACCTACTAGAGGGGGTTCATGACCCAAATCATTGATAAAAATCCATTTAATTTAGTTTTAAAAATTATTTTTAAAACTTATAAAAACTTAAAACATTACTTATCTTATTATTAGTACTTTTTATTTATAAAAATAAAACTTCACTTTTATAAACTTAAAAGCTCATAATTAGTTTATTTAATAATATATATATATATATATATATATATATAGTATAGGGATCCGCTAAAAAGTTAAAAAAAGTGTAAAAAGTGCTTTAAAACGCTTATCACAGGCTAATACGAACTTATATTTTACTCATTTCAGCGACGTTGGAACCGTCTCATCGAACTCTAAGATCTTAGCTTGTAGGGTTTAGATTTTATGGTTTAGTTTTGCCTTAGAGTTTAGGCTTAAGGGTTTAGCGTTAGGGTTTAACTTTTAATATTTAGGCTTTTGGGGGGGTGGGGGTGGGGTGGGGTGGGGGTTAGGTTTTTAGGGGGTTGGGTTGGAGGTTTAGGCTTTTGGGGGGTGGTGGTGGTGTTTTTAAACGACTTTTTTAGCTTTTTAAGGTTTTTTTTATTAGGATTTAGGTTTTTGAGGGTGGGGGTGGGGGTTTTAGGTTTTTAGGGGTGTTTAGGGTTTAGGATGAGCCTTTCATCAATATAAGAAATATATGTATGAAATATATGTATGTAAAAGTATATATATATGTGTGTGTAACCAAAACGGAAAAAGTAGAGAAAACATGGCAACAGGTCTCGAACCCATGACTTGTGCTAGAGTTGCTCAGTGACTTAACCAGTCAGTCTAGTGAGCCATTAGATATATAACAGAACTAACGTATTAGCCTTTCATCAATATAAGAAATATATGTATGTAAAAGTATATATATGTGTGTAACCAAAACAGGAAAAAGAAGAGAAAACAAGGCAACAGGTCTCGAACCCATGACCTGTGCCAGAGTTTCTAAGTGACCTAGCCAGTCAGTCTAGTGAGCCATTTGATATATAACAGAACTAATTTAGTTTTAACATACTGGTCTCAACAGTCTTCTCCCCAAACACCATTGACGCAAACAACCCTAAAACCCTAGTATCCCAAAATCGATTTTGCTTAAAGAAAGCAATAAGCGATATCGCGTCGCGAGGTGCTGGCGTCGCTTGGAACAAGAGAAGGAAAAAAAGGATGAATTTTTGTGGTAAAATCGATTGTGAAATGATATGGGGGTTTTATAGGGTGTTAAAGACGCGTTAACAGCTGTAACTGAACAAGATTTGCGGAATTTTGGGTTTGATTGGTGGGTTTTAACTCCCACGATGGTAACCCCATTAAATGCGTATTTAAAATTTGTGATTCTCAATCAGTTGGTTTGATTTCGAGTTTCCATATGATCACAAACGTGTTAGGAAATGATTTGGGAGGATTTAAATCCCGGGTATTTGAGTGATTTGCTCGCGTTTGACTTTTTGGAAGTCAAAATTGAGCCTTAATTAGTTCCAAGGTCCAAGATGAAGAAGGGGTTCAAGTGAGGGTTCAAAATAAGGTTCAAGTGATAAAGAAGGGGTTCAAACCTACTATAGGGGTTCATGACCCAAATCATTGATAAAAATCCATTTAACTTAGTTATAAAATTTATTTTTAAAACTTATAAAAACTTAAAACATTATTTATCTTATTATTAGTACTTTTAATTTATAAAAATAAAACTTCACTTTTATAAACTTAAAAGCTCATAATTAGTTTATTTAATAATATATATATATATATATATATATATATAGTATAGGGATCCGCTAAAAAGTGAAAAAAGTGTAAAAAGTGCATTAAAACGCTAATAACCGGCTCATACGAACTCTGATTTTACTCATTTCGGCGGCGTTGGCATCGTCTCATCGAACTCTACGATCTTAGCTTGTAGGGGTTAGCTTTCAGGTTTTAGATTTTATGGTTTAGATTTTATGGAGAAGCCTCATACCAGTTTTCTCTTTCACCTATGAAAACTTCTATCATTTCAACCCTCAAACTCGTCGCCCTTGGAGGCAAATAGATCAGCCCGAGCAAGCAGTGCATGGAGTAGATCTGGGTTTCTTTTAGCGCGAATCGGTTGAGGATCAGTTCTTCTTCTTTCAACCATTGTTTTAACAAAAGCTTGTGGGTTGGGGTCTTGATGATTTCGTGAAGCAGAAAGAGGGGAAAATGGGATAAGATTAATGGGTTGGGGTCATGGCAATTCATCTAGGAATGAATGGTCATCAGATAAAGGGGGATTTTGTAGAAGATGTTACATAGGGAAATAGTTACATAGGGAAATAGGAATGAATGGTCATCAGATAAAGGGGGAAATAGTCGGTGTGAGTGTGACGCCGGTGGCGCCACCTTTTTGCTCACACTTACTAACCATTACACATAGCCTAATGGTTATTTTGAAAGTTTCAGATATGGGATGCGACACGAAATCAACTATACATGGAGCTGAAAGAGCACGACAGACGGGTCTGGTCAGTTGACTTTTCCTGGTCAAACCCGACATTGGTGGCTAGCGGGAGTGATGACGGTTCTGTTAAGCTTTGGAATATCAATCAGGCAATTTTACTCTTGCACTTGGTGGATGTCAGCTTTGAAAACTAAACGTACTGCAGTTATTTAACTAAAAGTGATTTATAATTGAATATGTTGATGTATAATAAGCTGTTTTTCTTACAATTGTTGCTACTGCAGGGAACAAGTGTCGGTACCATTAAAACAAAAGCAAATGTCTGTTGTGTTCAGTTCCCATCTGATTCGGGAAACACTTTGGCGTTCGGGTCAGCTGATCATAGAGTTTATTATTATGATCTTCGTAACCCTAGTGTGCCACTTTATACGTTAATTGGGCATAATAAAACCGTTAGTTATGTTAAGTTTCTTGATTCATCTACTCTTGTGTCATCATCAACTGATAACACACTCAAACTCTGGGATTTGTCCGAGTCAACTTCACAAGTTATCGACTGTCCCGTTCAGACGTTCACGGGCCACATGAATGTAAAGGTATGCTTATTTGTTTTTATCACTTTTGTGTTTTATTTATTTACAACTTTTAACTTTTTTTTTTCATTTTTCTTCAGAATTTTGTCGGTTTATCTGTATCTGATGGTTACATAGCTACTGGTTCAGAAACAAATGAGGTATCATTTTTAGGGTTAACTGCATCAAAATGTATATAACTTGACACAATTTTTTTAAATGTATGGAACTTGAAATTTTTTACCCCAGGGGAAATTGCTTATGAGACACGGGAAACTTGAACTAAAATGTGCCTATTATAGTTGACTTTTGTGCATCTAGAATTTAAAAATCTAAAAGCAAAAGGTTTCAATTTTTTATTGATTTTATTAAAAATAATAATAGTTTTTTTTATTTCTTTAAACAATTCAAAATTGCAAATAAAAACTAAAAAATTGAAACACACAAGATGTTACCCTTGTACATAATACATTTAAAGATAATTTTAATATGCTACACAATGTGAAGTCAAACTTTGTTATTTTTAAAAGTATATAAAACAAACACAGATTATTTTAAATAAATTTAAAAGAGGGTTGCAAAGTGTCATCGGGCATAAATCACATGGGTGTAAATTACAGTGTACTTTAAATTTAATTGTAAACATGTGACAGGTAGTTGTGTATCATAAAGCGTTCCGTATGCCTGCATTATCATACAAATTCAACACCACAGATCCAATATCAGGAGATGAAGTGGACGATTCAGATCAGTTCATCTCATACGTGTGTTGGCATGTTCAGTCATCCACTTTGGTTGCTGCAAATTCAATGGGAAACATCAAGCTTTTGGACATGGTTTAGTTGAGTATTTGGAAGGTGTATAGAGACAGAAATCTTGAGGATGCCGTGTAATATTGTAGATAAATGTGAGGGTCATTCCTGTATATTTTGTAACTCTTTACCCATTTGGAAACCAGTTTTGATTACTAAAATAACGTACGCTGATTTAAAAAGCCCATAAATTTGAAAAGTGTTTTACCTATAAATAGGAGTGATATAAATAACCCGTTGTCTCGTTTGTCATGCGACACGTGATAACTGAAACTGCCGGTTTCTTGGAGGCCACACCCGCGTGTCTTACGATAAACGTCCTTTTATTAAGCTCAGTCGTCAACACGATCCACGCCTTAGGTGACGCAAACGGTGTATGACATCAACTTTGGGTTATAGGGTTTTTTAGCATACAATTTTGAAAACTTACGGTTTTCCAATCTTTTGATAGGTTATATAAATATGAAATCCGCTTGACATCCTCATTTCCTGGGATATTAAATTTCAATGTCGATAAAAAAGTTGTAGGGTTGTGAAAATTAATAGAAGTGAATTCCTGCTATCTTAATTTCTTAGGTCTGTGACCAATAGAAACTTTTTTTTTCTTTATTCGTTTTTTCTTCTCATATATGTAGGTCCAACTGGAGTGTTCTACGGATCTCTAGACTCGCGGTACGACACGTTTATGATGTGCGAAATCCATGATCAACATGAACGTGTAGCAACAACAATCAACACACAAAGGTAAATAACTCTCTATATTACCACTGATAAACACTGTTTATAGACTCAATCAGAACGTGTACAAAATGAACACCGCAAACACCTATTTATAGGTAACTAAAACTCCACAGTCGAACTTAGCAAGTTCGCCTGAACTAGCCTAGGGGAACTTGTCAAGTTCGCTAATACAAATCCTAGACGAACTTGTTAAGTTCGCCTATTACAAACTTAACTTACAAAACAAACAACTATTACAAACTTAACATACAAAACAAACAATTACAACTCAAAACAACTATTACAAAGACCTAGACTATTACAAGTAAAGTCTTCAAGCTTGTCGTCACAAAAGCATGTTCCAACAAACTCCCACACTTGTCGTCACAAAAGGTAGAAAAAATAGTGTTTTTTAGTGTAATTATAAGGATAACGATATGAAATATAAAGAACGGGCTGAGAATGCTCTTAGATTAAAAACCCTTTCTACCCAATTCCATAATGCCACTTGGCTTATTTTGTCTTTACCATTCAAGGGCATTTGAGACTTTTCTCCCTCTTTCTTCCTAAACATTGAATCTGTCATTGTACCATACTCTTTTATTCTCCCCATATAAACCATTTCCCTATGTAACATCTTCTATAAAATCCCCCTTTATCTGATGACCATTCATTCCTAGATGAATTTCCATGACCCCAACCCGTTAATCTTATCCCATTTTCCCCCTCTTTCTGCTTCACGAAATCATCAAGACCCCAATCCACAAGCTTCTGTTAAAACAATGGTTGAAAGAAGAAGAACTGATCCTCAACCGATTCACGCTGAAAGAAACCCAGATCCACTCCATGCTCTGTTTGCTCGGGCTTATCTATTTGCCTCCGAGGGCGATGAGTTTGAGGGTTGAAATGATAGAAGTTTTCATAGGTGAAAGAGAAAACCGGTACGAGGCTTCTCCGGTGACTCTAATAATTTGATGCTTATTTCTTCGACGTGTTCTTTCTTTTCATTGAATCTTTTGACTTTTCAAGAGATATTTTTTGTTTATTTTTAACAGATGTCTTTCACTCTCCCCATGTTCCCATGTATCTTTTTACCCTAAACCCTAAGACAAAAACTAAACCATAAAATCTAAACCCTAAAAGTTAAATGTAGAACCAAAGACTGATTGCTACCAAATTATTCTAAGTACAAATGCTGCTGATAGGCTTATCAGCAGCATTCAACACATGTTGCTGCTGATAGGCTTATCAGCAGCATTCAACACTTGTTGCTGCTGATAGGTTTATCAGCAGCGTTCAACACAAGTTGCTGCTGATAGGCTTATCAGCAGCATTATTCTCATCTCTGCTGCTGATAGCTTTATTCTCTGAAGACCAAACGTTGCAGCTGACTATCCATGTGAAGTGCCTCTGACACCTTTCTGCAAAAGCAACTGCCACACTCCAAGCAGAAGGAACCTCAATGGTGCAACCAATAAAGGACGATGACGCTCTTCTCCAAGCATGCAAACAATGATGCCTAAGAAGACGTTTCAATAAAGTTATCTAGATTAGCCTTTACGTGTAATTTAGATTAATAAACAAGATCAACGGCTTGTGTTAGATCTGATCCTTAGAATCAAGGGTCTGTCTTGATTCTAAGTTACTATATATATCCTGTAAACACTTCAAACAAAGTGTGCTTGTGCTTATACTTGCTAGTGCTTGTGTGCCTTGATAGTGCTTCTTGATAGTGTTTTACTTGTAAACTTGTAATCTCAGAAGTCTAATACAATAGTGCATTTATCAGTATTCTTGCTTTTTACTTGTTTACTTTGTTGGTTGCTATTGTTTCCGCCAATATCAACTAGAACAGAATCACCTTGTAATCTTACGATCCTACAAGTGGTATCAGAGCTTTGGCTCAAGATTAAACAAACTAACATTTGTTTAATCACTTTCTGATTCTATTCAAAACTCTATTCTTGATCAAGTCACACAAAACAAAATGGCACAAAGTCATGGATCTGAAGACATCGGCAGTATCAACCGACCACCGAGGTTGGTGTCTGGGGAGGACTATGATATGTGGAAGAACCGTATGGAAAGCTTCTTCTGCTACCATGAATACGGAATGTGGAAATCCATAAGGGATGGACCTTATGTTCCCATGGTGGCCTCTGCTGACTCCGGAGGACCACTAGTTCCGAAGGAACCATCCAAGTATTCTGAAGAAGACATCAAGAAAATGGAAGTGGACTTCAAAGTATTAGGAGCTATCCAAATGTGCCTTCCAAATGAAGTTTTTCACAACTTCAAGGCTCACAAAACTGCAAAGGAATTATGGGGAGCCTTGGAAAAGATGTTTGCTGGATCTGAGGAGGTCAAGGAGAACAGACGTGACATTCTCAAGCAACAGTATGAAAACTTCGTCTGGAAGGAAGGTGAGTCACTAACAGTTTTATATAACAGGTACACATACCTGGTTGGAGAACTGCAGTGCTCCAAGGTACAGCTGGAGAATGAAGACATTCTCAAGAAGTTCATAAGATCTCTTCCTAGTTGTTGGACATTATATACAGTGTCCATCAGAAGAATAGAGAATCTGAAGACTCTTCAGATGACTGAGCTCTTTGGCATGCTCAAAACCTATGAATTAGAAATGATTCAAGCTAAAGAAAGGAGCTCAAGTTATCAATCAGCTACCACTTCCTCCACCACCACCTCAGTTCTTCACTCTGATCATTCTGGTCCTAGTGCAAGCAACTACTATCCTCCCATTGTTACTCATCCCCAAACACCAACTGCTTCACAATCCAACTCATCACCATTTCTTCTTGAGGCACCTCCTCAACAGCCAACCTCTACTGCTTTTGTCTCTGACAACTCAAGCAGCATGCACTTCATAAAGGAGGATCTGGAATGCTTTCATCCAGATGATCTTGAAGAAATGGATATTCAGCACTCATATGCCATGCTCTCCCTCAGAGCAAAAAGGTTCTATTCTAGAACCGGGAGATCAGTTCCAAGCAACAACTCAAACACCAGAGTTGGACTTGATAAAAGCAAGATCCGATGTTACAACTGTAACCAAATGGGTCACTTTGCTAGGGAGTGCAAGGCACCTCAAGCCAATCAGGGTGCCAGCCATCAAAGACAAGCTTACCAAGGTCAGCCCAGGCAGCAGCAAGGAACTCCTCCAGCATAAACTGCAGCCTGTGCAAATGTTGGAACTACAGAATTTGACTGGAGTTTTCAATATGAAGATGTTCCTGCCTCCAACCAAGCTCTTATGGCAGACAATGCAGAGATACCACCTCAGGTATTTGAACATCTTTGCTCTCAAGCTTGCATTGACAAAGTTTTAGGTTATAGAAAGCATAACCAAAATCTAATAGATCAAAATGAAGAGTTTCACCAAATGAAATCTGAATTCAAAAAGGTCGAAGACAGTTACAAAGAAAAGATTAACTGCCTTAAGAAAGAAATTTCTTCATTAAAACATGAACAAACCAATCTTGAAACTCAGATTGATGATCTATTAGTAAAACTTAAAGCTACCAGGGCTGAACTGGCTGAACAGAAAGTTCATGTTGAAAAATTTGAATTTTCATCTAAAAAGTTACAAAGATTGTTAGATATTCAAGTCCATGAAAGGGTAAAAACTGGACTTGGATATCATGATGACGAGTACAAGACAGTCCCTCCTCCTGCTGACTATGTTGCCATTCACGAACCAAGCTTCAATACTGCAAAGCTTGACACGGCAAACCGAAACCTTGATCCTTCAATGGATGCATGTTTTGTGGAAGATTGCTCCACCTCTTCAGAATCTGAGTCAACCTGCTCAGACCACTGTGAAACTAGTGCAGTCCCATCTGCTCCTATCTCTGAAGCTGTTCTGAACAAAACTGAATGTCCTGTTGTTACTCCAACTATTCCAGCTCCCATCCCTTTCAAACAAATCAAGATTAGCTATCCTCAAAATGGAAGAAAGCTAAACATTGAAAAGGGAGAGACATCAGGTTTCACCAACCCCAAGTCTCAGTCAAAGCCAAAGGTGTTTGATATTTTTCATACACCTGGAGAAAAAGGTCCATATGTTCAAAAGACACTGGAAGAAGCCACTTTTGAGCATAACAAAGCTCATCCCTGGAACTTCAAAGATTTGTTTCAAAGTAAGAACTATGTGAACTTTCACCGGGACAAGATATCACTATCCTGCTTTGTGTGTGGCAAATACAATCACACTGCCAGCACCTGCTTTCACTATCTTGAACACCAAAGAAACTCAAAGCAGCATGCCTTTGAGAAAACAAACAGAAACAAACAGGTGAGAAGCTATAATGCAAAGGCAACAAAGTTCAGAGAATCTCTATCCCCTCAAAGAGTGAAGATGCAGAAACCTCAACAAACTTGCATCATATGTGGGGAATCAAACCACTTTGCTGCAACATGCAAGTTCAACCCTTTTAACCAGATTACAAATCGGTCATCTGTGTTCAACCCATCAGCAGCAAACAAAATCGCTGCTGATAGAGTAAAGTCCAGGAAACCAAAGGCAAAGCCTTCAGCAGCAAAGGTCTCTGCTGCTGACAAAGCAAAATAAAAAACAACGGCATCAGCAGCAAAAGTATCTGCTGCTGACAAAGCAAAATCCAAAATAAAGCTTCCAGCAGCAAAAAATGCTACTGCTCCAGCAAAGCCTTCAGCAGCAAAATCGGCTGCGGATAAGCCAAAATTGTCAGCAACAACATCTTCTGCCGACAATGTAAAGAAAGCTAGAAAACCACCAACACAGCAATGGAAGGCCAACCAATCTCCAAGCATCACTATTGGTTCCACTGACTGCAAGCATGCTGAAAATGGCAAATTAGCAACGATCTTCTACAATGCTGCATGCTACAATGATCCTCCCACTAATTAGATATCTACCATGTGCAGGGACAGCTAGGCAATAAACGCAATACTTGGGTGGTAGATAGCGGCTGTTCCAGTCACATGATAGGCAACATGTCCATCCTCTCTAACTTCAGACATTTCAATGGAGGATATGTTGCCTTTGGGAGTGACTCAAAGGGTGGATCTATCACTGGACAAGGAACTGTGTCCAATGAAAGGATGAGTATTGAAAGAGTCAACTATGTTAAAGAACTTGACTTCAATCTCATGAGTGTTTCCCAAGTATGTGATCAAAAGCATTGGATGCTCTTCACTGACAAAGAATGTTTCGTGTTAGCTCCTGGCCTATCTAAACCCCCTCTAGAGAAGATTCTCCTAACTGCTCATAGAAAGGACAACTTATATGTGCTTGACATGAATGAAGCCACTCCATCTGGTAGTGTTTCATGTTTTCTGTCAAAGGCATCAGTTGATGAATCCGCTCTCTGGCACAGGAGGTTAAGCCATGTTAACATCAAAACAATCAATAAATTAGTGAAGTACAATCTTGTCAGAGGGCTTCCTAACAAAGAATTCCAGCTAGACGATCACTGCATTGCCTGCTTGAAGGGAAAACAACACAAGAGTTCCCACAAGCCCAAGACATTGAACACAAATGACACCCCTCTCCAGCTACTGCATATGGATCTCTTTGGTCCTACGAATGTCATGTCAATGGGCAAAAAGTACTACTGTCTGGTGATAACTGATGACTTCTCCAGATTCTCATGGGTATTCTTTCTAAGAACAAAAGATGAAACTGCTGAGATTCTCAAATCCTATATTCTTATGTAACACACCACTTTCAATAACAAAAGTTTAACGCGCGGAAGACTAAATCCCAAGAAATTTTTTTTTTTTTTTTTTTTTTTTTACTCCTCGCGTACCGCGAGACATACTAGCCACCTCCCTCGCGTACCGCGAGGGAGTCTCAGAAACGCAAACCCGGAAACCCGGTCTCTCGCGTACCGCGAGAGAATCCTCTAAGGGCTCTCGCGTACCGCGAGGGACTCAAAACTCAGAGAGTTTCAGTTTCCTGCAGGTTTTCATACTTAACCATTTTTCCAACTTTTTCACTTCACTTGACAACCAAAATTTCCATATCACTTGGGTTTTGACAAAAAGCATTCATACTACATATTTTAACATAAACAACATTGTTTATAAACCAAAATACACGTCAAAAACGGATTTCAAACAAAAACCCATAATCACCATAAAGCATACGAGAATCCTCTTTTCGACAATGAACTTGACCTTGACCTACTTCGGAGCTTTCCCTACATAACCACATTAACATAACACCATTAGTAATGAGATAACCAAAACAAACAAGTATATAAAACTTGTTTTCACCACTTTCACCCATTTGACCCATTTGACCCATTTGCACCCATTTGGTCAATTAAGGTTTCATTCCCTTGCAATTCCCTAACATATTACCATAGAAATATGTTATACATAACATCAAGTATTCACAACTTGATTTCACACCTTTCACCCATTTTTGACCCTTTTGACCCGTTTACACACAATAAGTCAATTAAGGGTTTCATTATCACATTATCATTTCCATTATGGCACGTAGGCCATAACTTCATATCCATTTAGGATACGAGATCATAACTCCATAACCGTTCTATCCATTATGGTACTTAGACCATAACTCCATATCCATTCTATCCATTATGGTTCATAGACCATAACTCCATATCCATTCTATCCATTATGGTTCGTAGACCATAACTCCATATCCATTCTATCCATTATGGTACTTAGACCATAACTCCATATTCACATATCCATTATAGTACACATACTATAACTACATACATTCTATCATTTACACACTTCCATATACGTTCATACCACATATCAAATTATGCAACTATATACATCATACATACAACATTGCATACAAACACCTTATCATCAAAACTAAGTAAGTGCTAAAGCACTTACCTTTCGGGTTAGAAGATCCCGCACCGCTTTCAAGCTTTGCAATTTGATTACCTAAACACATTCGCCTAGTTTAGTAATCTAACATATACCAAAATTTCATTACAATTGAGTTCACAACTCAATTTCCCAATTTCAACCCAAATTGACCCGTTTGGGTTATCCTCATAACCAAACACCCTCTTTCACCACAAACTCACCTACTTGAGTTTTATTAACTTAATCTTAACACTAATTCTTCTTTCAAAAATTATTATTAAGTTAATTTGGTGTTTGTTCAAGTGTCTAACATCTTAAAAACACTTAATCTTCATTAATTCACCATTTAGCATCATGATCCAAACACCCCCAAATTTTCACCATATGAACCCTAACTTTTCATAATCAAAATCAAAGGGTTCTAGGATGTTTATCACCTTCCTACACCTTTAGATTAGCTAGATTATCAATAATCTAATACCATTTTATCACATGCAACCATAATTTCGGGTTTTCAACAAAACCCAACAAGAACACATTCATGGTGAAATCAAGAGAAAGAGAATCACTTACTTGATGTTATGAAGGTGTTGTGTGAGCCAAAACCTTCACAAAACAAGCCTCAATTGCACGATTTGAGCTCAAAACCGAATTTCTCTTCTTCTCCTCTTCTCTTGAACGACCAACACCTCAAATGAGGTTAATTTTGACTTTAACTAGTCAAATGGCAGATTTTGCCATATTACAACTTTAGTCCTTCAACTTTCCATTTCACCCATTTCATTCTAAAGTTAGTCAAAACTAACACAACCCAATTACAAACTTGAAACCCACTTGTTTCAACTTATTTCTAAAATATTATTTCCACCATAATATTAATTAGAAATATTTATTTATTTATAACGAGACCCGAATTTTGGTTCGTTACAAATCTCCTCTCCTTATTTGGGTTTCGTCCCCGAAACCCGACTTCACATGAAAAGGTTCGGATAATATTTGAGCATTTCCTCCTCGGTTTCCCAAGTCATTTCCGCTCCCCTTCTATGTTTCCACCTCACCAAAATTTGGCTAATCTTTTTATTGCGTAAATGCTTCACTTTTCTATCCAAGATTGCCACCGGTTCTTCCACATAATTCAACTTTTCGTCCAACTCAATATCATCCAATGGAACAAAAGTAGATTCATCCGCCAAACACTTTCGCAAATGAGACACATGAAATGTGTTATGAAGTCTACTTAGTCCCTCCGGTAGTTCCAAACGATAAGCTACCGCACCCACTTTTGCTGTCACTTTAAACGGTCCGATGAAACGTGGATTTAACTTCCCCCGTTTCCTAAACCGTATCACCCCTTTCCAAGGAGAGACTTTCAGAAGCACAAAGTCCCCCACTTGAAACTCAATCGCTCGCTTCCTATTATCCGCATAGGACTTTTGGCGATCTTGAGCCGCTTTCAAGCGTGCTCTAATTTGGTCGATACTATCATTAGTTTCCTCGACCACCTTTTTACTACCAAGTTCCCGTTGACCAATCTCACTCCAACACACGGGTGATCGACATTTCCTCCCGTACAATGCCTCAAAAGGCGGCATACCAATACTAGAATGGTAACTATTGTTGTAGGAAAATTCCGCCAACGGTAAATGGTCATCCCAACTACCACCAAAATCTAAAGCACACGCTCGCAACATATCTTCGAGCGTTTGAATCGTTCGCTCGCTTTGACCATCCGTTTGTGGATGATAAGCAGTGCTAAGATTCAATCTAGTCCCCATATCCTCATGGAATTTCTTCCAAAATCGAGAAGTAAATCTCGTATCACGATCCGATATAATCGACACCGGCACACCATGACGTGACACAATTTCCTTCACATACATTTCCGCCAATCTATCCGAAGAGTATGTTTCCTTTATAGGCAGGAAATGTGCACTCTTCGTCAACCGATCCACTACTACCCATACAAATAATGCCTCCAAATCTTGAGTGCGAAAACCACGGCCGCAAGCTCTAGATCATGGGTAGGGTAATTCACCTCGTGAACCTTCAATTGCCTAGACGCGTAGGCAATTACTTTCCCCCTTGCATCAAAACACACCCCAACCCCGAATGCGAGGCATCCGAATACACAACAAAATCTTCGGTCCCGTCCGGCAAGGATAAAACAGGCGCCTTTGTCAACTTTTCTTTCAAGAGTTGAAAGGCAGATTCTTGCTCGGAACCCCAAACAAACTTAGTCTCTTTACGGGTCAACTTCGTCATCGGTAAGGCAATCCGAGAGAAGTTTTCAATAAACCGCCGGTAATAACCCGCCAACCCCAAGAAACTTCTAATCTCCGAAGGCGTCTTCGGTGGAGACCAATCTTTAACCGCCACTATCTTGGATGGGTCGACAGTAATCCCTTTATCATTAATCACATGACCCAAGAATTGAATTTCGCGTAACCAAAAGGCACACTTGGAGAATTTAGCATAAAGTTTCTCCTTTTGCAAGACTTCGAGAATTTCACGCAAATGGCAAGCGTGATCACCTTCGCTCCTTGAATAGATGAGAAGATCGTCAATGAAAACAATGACCGAGCGGTCGAGGAACGGTCTACACACCCGGTTCATAAGATCCATGAAAACCGCGGGTGCGTTGGTTAAGCCGAAAGGCATAACTGTAAATTCATAGTGACCGTAACGAGTGCGAAAAGCGGTTTTAGGAATGTCATCTTCTTTCACTTTCAGTTGATGGTACCCGGATTTCAAATCAATCTTAGAGAACCACGACGCCCCTTGTAATTGATCGAAAAGATCATCAATCCTAGGTAAAGGGTACCTATTCTTCACCGTCAACTTATTCAACTCCCGATAATCCATACACATCCTCATGCTCCCATCCTTCTTTTTAACGAGGAGAACGGGCGCACCCCAAGGTGAGACACTTGGGCGTATGAAACCTTTATCAAGCAATTCTTGCAATTGCTCCATCAACTCTTTCATTTCTGGCGGTGCCAATCTATAAGGCGCTTTAGCTACCGGTTTAGCACCCGGCATCAAGT
The DNA here is from genome assembly GCA_023525975.1 of Smallanthus sonchifolius. Taxonomy (NCBI): domain Eukaryota; kingdom Viridiplantae; phylum Streptophyta; class Magnoliopsida; order Asterales; family Asteraceae; genus Smallanthus; species Smallanthus sonchifolius. Next base: position 30,240,105 of record CM042043.1, read on the forward strand.
CGATCCCAAACTCAATCTCCCTATCAGGCGGAACCCCCGGTAACTCGTCAGGAAACACATCCGCAAACTGATTCACGACCGGCACGTCGTGAATCTCTTTTACCTTTCCATCCACATCCGTAACACATGCCATGAACGCCTTGCACCCACGCGCCATGTACTTGGTTGCCTTCACAAAGGAGCACAACCTCACCTTACCTTTCTTATCACCTTCAATGTAGATGGACTCTCCCGACGGGGAATCAAGTTGGATCGCCTTTGGTCCACATAATATACTCGCCTTATTCTTTGACAACCAATCCATCCCCACAATAACATCAAAATCCCCCATAGACATAGGAATTAAATCAATATGGAACGTTTCACCCCCCGCCTTTAATTTGCAATTCCTATAAACATCAAACACTAGGAAGCTCTTATCGTTTGCCGCCTCAATTTCTAAGGGTTCGTCTAACTTGCTACTTATAAAAGAAGAATGCTTAACAAATTTCAAAGACACAAACGAACGACTAGCCCCCGAATCGAAAAGAACTAGTGCAGGTAAAGAGTTAATCCTGAATGTACCTGACACCACCTCCGAGTCGTTCTTTGCTTCCTCCGCAGATATGTGGAAGGCTCTACCCTTAGGCCTGGGTATCTCAACTTTTCTTTCGCTTCCACCTTGCTTCAAATCCGGGCAATCCGCCCTAAGGTGTCCTGGCTTGTAACAATTATAGCATATACGAATCTGGCTTAGACACTGATTTGCCATATGCCCCGGCTTTCCACACTTGTAACAATTTGACGTTCCCTTCTTACAATCCCCATAGTGCTCCTTCCCACAAACTTTGCATCCTTGAGAAGAGAACTTGGTAAAAGGCTTCTTACTAGGGCTCCCGCCCTTTATCTTGCTCACCACTTGATCCACAATTTCCCTTTTTCTCTTCTCTCCCCTAGCCTCTTGCCTCCTCAACTCCACTTCCCTTTCCCGACACCTGTTTATTAAATCCACAAGTGTGGTGAAAGAAGATGGAGATATGCTATCTCTGAATTCCACAGTCAACATAGCATAAAATCTGTCAATCTTCGCCTTCTCGGTCGACACCACGTCCGGACAGAACTTGGCGCGATCAAAGAAAGCTCCAGCCAATTCATCTATTGACTCATTCTTTTGCCTCATGAGGAGAAACTCCTCAGTCATTCTATCAACTGCGGCTTGCGGGCAATGATACTTCAGAAAAGCCGCCTTAAACTCCTCCCAAGCCATGGAGGTCACACCCAAATCACCTCTCTCCTTGCGGAGATTCAACAACCACTCTTTCGCCCTTCCAGTCAATAAAGGCACACTGAACATCACCCTATCCTCAGGCTTACATTTAGTAGTCTCGAAATTAGACTCCATATCCACCACCCACCTGTGGCTCAGAATCGGGTCCACTTGCCCGTTATACTCCTTGGGTTTAATTACCATAAACTCCTTTAGAGTACAACCCTGTGGCACCCTTTCCTTCTCCTTTAACACGTCTTCGAGGGTAAGCTTGATAGCCCCTCTCATTTCTTCCATTAACAAGGTTGTGGCTTGCTCGAAGGCCTTAGCCACTTCCTCTTTTATCATATCTTGGATTCTTGGATCCAATGGTTCATTACTTGCATCTTCTGCCATCTCTAAACTGAGAAAATGAACCACAAACACCTTAATACCCTTTCACTTTCAATACCCTAGGTATCCATTACACATTCACTATTATATGTATTAAGTATATATATACCTACCTATATACATACATACATATATAACCACCTTCACCTAATCCTTGCAAATGTTCATTGTTATATGGTTATCATAAAGTCTCTTGCACATTTCATCTTATTAAACATATTGGCCAGACATGTTTAATAGTACGCCATGCCCAATTGTAATTACCATCTCCATATAACAAGTCACAAAACAAGTTTCGGCACACATAACACCTTAACAACATTCATCATACATATATACATACACCATATATATATATATTATCATTTTATCAAATCATTACTAACCTTTCATTTCAGCAAGCTCCGAGTCTTAGTCAAGTCCTACTTGGATTCTCGTATCATCCCCCCATATCAAGAGCATCCGGTTTGAGTTTAGTGTCTCGCACACCAAATCCCTCAAACCATTGCTCTGATACCAAGTTGTAACACACCACTTTCAATAACAAAAGTTTAACGCGCGGAAGACTAAATCCCAAGAAAATTTTTTTTTTTTTTTTTTTTTTTTTTTACTCCTCGCGTACCGCGAGACATACTAGCCACCTCCCTCGCGTACCGCGAGGGAGTCTCAGAAACGCAAACCCGGAAACCCGGTCTCTCGCGTACCGCGAGAGAATCCTCTAAGGGCTCTCGCGTACCGCGAGGGACTCAAAACTCAGAGAGTTTCAGTTTCCTGCAGGTTTTCATACTTAACCATTTTTCCAACTTTTTCACTTCACTTGACAACCAAAATTTCCATATCACTTGGGTTTTGACAAAAAGCATTCATACTACATATTTTAACATAAACAACATTGTTTATAAACCAAAATACACGTCAAAAACGGATTTCAAACAAAAACCCATAATCACCATAAAGCATACGAGAATCCTCTTTTCGACAATGAACTTGACCTTGACCTACTTCGGAGCTTTCCCTACATAACCACATTAACATAACACCATTAGTAATGAGATAACCAAAACAAACAAGTATATAAAACTTGTTTTCACCACTTTCACCCATTTGACCCATTTGACCCATTTGCACCCATTTGGTCAATTAAGGTTTCATTCCCTTGCAATTCCCTAACATATTACCATAGAAATATGTTATACATAACATCAAGTATTCACAACTTGATTTCACACCTTTCACCCATTTTTGACCCTTTTGACCCGTTTACACACAATAAGTCAATTAAGGGTTTCATTATCACATTATCATTTCCATTATGGCACGTAGGCCATAACTTCATATCCATTTAGGATACGAGATCATAACTCCATAACCGTTCTATCCATTATGGTACTTAGACCATAACTCCATATCCATTCTATCCATTATGGTTCATAGACCATAACTCCATATCCATTCTATCCATTATGGTTCGTAGACCATAACTCCATATCCATTCTATCCATTATGGTACTTAGACCATAACTCCATATTCACATATCCATTATAGTACACATACTATAACTACATACATTCTATCATTTACACACTTCCATATACGTTCATACCACATATCAAATTATGCAACTATATACATCATACATACAACATTGCATACAAACACCTTATCATCAAAACTAAGTAAGTGCTAAAGCACTTACCTTTCGGGTTAGAAGATCCCGCACCGCTTTCAAGCTTTGCAATTTGATTACCTAAACACATTCGCCTAGTTTAGTAATCTAACATATACCAAAATTTCATTACAATTGAGTTCACAACTCAATTTCCCAATTTCAACCCAAATTGACCCGTTTGGGTTATCCTCATAACCAAACACCCTCTTTCACCACAAACTCACCTACTTGAGTTTTATTAACTTAATCTTAACACTAATTCTTCTTTCAAAAATTATTATTAAGTTAATTTGGTGTTTGTTCAAGTGTCTAACATCTTAAAAACACTTAATCTTCATTAATTCACCATTTAGCATCATGATCCAAACACCCCCAAATTTTCACCATATGAACCCTAACTTTTCATAATCAAAATCAAAGGGTTCTAGGATGTTTATCACCTTCCTACACCTTTAGATTAGCTAGATTATCAATAATCTAATACCATTTTATCACATGCAACCATAATTTCGGGTTTTCAACAAAACCCAACAAGAACACATTCATGGTGAAATCAAGAGAAAGAGAATCACTTACTTGATGTTATGAAGGTGTTGTGTGAGCCAAAACCTTCACAAAACAAGCCTCAATTGCACGATTTGAGCTCAAAACCGAATTTCTCTTCTTCTCCTCTTCTCTTGAACGACCAACACCTCAAATGAGGTTAATTTTGACTTTAACTAGTCAAATGGCAGATTTTGCCATATTACAACTTTAGTCCTTCAACTTTCCATTTCACCCATTTCATTCTAAAGTTAGTCAAAACTAACACAACCCAATTACAAACTTGAAACCCACTTGTTTCAACTTATTTCTAAAATATTATTTCCACCATAATATTAATTAGAAATATTTATTTATTTATAACGAGACCCGAATTTTGGTTCGTTACATCTTAGGGTAGAGAATCAAAGCAATCTGAAGGTAAAGATCATAAGGTGTGATCAGGGAACAGAGTTCAAAAATCACACCTTGAATAGTTTCTGTGAGAGCAAGGGCATTGAAAGGCAATACAGTGCTCCAAGAACCCCTCAACAAAATGGGGTTGCTGAAAGAAGAAATAGGACTCTGATTGAATCAGCAAGATCTATGATGGCTGACTCAAATCTGCCCCTTACTTTTTGGGCAGAAGCAGTAAGCACAGCTTGTTATGTGCAGAATAGAGTCCTTATTGTTAAGCCTCTCCAGAAAACACCCTATGAACTATGGCTCAAAAGAGTTCCCTACATTGGCTTCCTGAAGCCCTTTGGATGTCCATGTACCATCCTCATCACACATGGAGTTCTTCCTAAATTCGGTGCAAAGTCTGATGAAGGTTACTTTGTGGGTTACTCCTCTCAATCAAAGGCCTACCGAGTGTTCAATTCTAGGACTTGGATTGTGGAAGAATCTGCTAATGTGGAATGCAGGGAACACGTTGTCTGTGAACAAGGCAAAGGTCCTAACTGACTCTTTGATATAGACTCCTTCACCCAGATATTTGAGCCTCTCACTTTCTCAAATATGGAGTCTTCCTCTTCAAAATCAACATCTTCTGCCTCAACCTCCTCTTCTGACTACAGACTGGATTTTCCCAGTCCCTACATCAGGATGAAAGGCCATCCATTGATCCTCCATCAGTGGCAGAAGCTATTGAAGCCAGTGCAGGTGAAGCCAGTACTTCCAACACCACATGCAACAATCTCTCTGACCAAGAAATCTTTAATGAAGCCTCCTCAATCCATACTGAAGAGGTCTCTGATGCTAATACTGCTGACAATGTGGAACACAATGATCAGAATCTCCAAGCTCCTCTTCTCACAACTGAAGATAATCCTGATTTAAACCAAAGTAATCTTGAAGAGGGAATACGGCTGGATGTGATACCAGCACAGAGAATAAACAAAGAACATCCTCTGGAAAACATCATTGGTCCAGGCCACACAGGTATCCAGACACGAAGTAAGTCTCATGAAGCCAACATTTGTTTGTTCTCTTGCTTTCTATCTCAGGTGGAACCCAAGAAGATTGATGAAGGTCTCAAGCACAACAGCTGGATTGAAGCAATGCAGGAAGAATTGCTGCAATTCAAAAGACAAGATGTTTGGAAGCTTGTTGATCTTCCACCTGGTCAAACAGCCATTGGAACAAGATGGGTCTTCAGAAACAAGCAAGATGAAAGGGGCATCGTGGTCAAGAACAAAGCCAGACTGGTAGCTCAAGGTTACACTCAAAAAGAAGGCATTGACTATGATGAAGTCTTTGCTCCTGTTGCCCGTCTGGAAGCCATCAGAATCTTTCTGGCATATGCAGCATCCAAAAACTTTATGGTCTATCAAATGGATGTGAAGAGTGCCTTTTTGTATGGCAAGATTGGTGAAGAGGTCTATGTCAAACAGCCTCCAGGCTTTGTGGATCCTGCACATCCAAATAAGGTCTTAAAACTGGACAAAGCTCTCTACGGCTTACACCAAGCCCCAAGAGCCTGGTATGACACTTTATCTGGATATCTACTTAGCAACAACTTCAGAAGGGGGGCCATTGATCAGACACTTTTCATCAAAGATGAAGGGGGAGAAATTTTGTTGGTTCAGATTTATGTCGATGACATTATCTTTGGATCTACAAGAAAGAAGCTCTGCAAAGACTTTGAAGTTCTGATGCATTCCAAATTTGAAATGAGTTCAATGGGTGAACTAAATTTCTTTTTAGGACTTCAAGTCAAACAGGTACCAAATGGAATCTTCATAAGTCAATCCAAGTATGTCAAAAGCATCTTGGAGAGGTTCAAAATGGCTGACTGCTCTGCTGCAAGAACTCCTATGCAAGTGCACCATCAATTATCTCCGGATAAAGAAGGACAAGACACTGATCAACATCAGTATCGAGCAATGATAGGGTCTCTCATGTATCTCACTGCCTCAAGACCAGATATCATGTTTGCAGTTTGTCTCTGCGCAAGATTTCAAGCAGCTCCAAAAGTGTCTCATCTTCAAGCTGTCAAAAGGATCCTTAGATATCTAAAGGGAGCTCCAAAACTTGGGCTATGGTATCCAAAGAATGGAAATGTCAATCTCTATGCCTACACTGACAGTGACTATAGGGGTTGCAACTTGGACAAGAAGTCCACATCTAGGGGATGTCAATTTCTTGGAGGAAGGCTCATCTCATGGCAATGCAAAAAGCAAACATGTGTCTCTTCTTCAACAGCTGAAGCAGAATATATTGAAGCTTCAAGCTACTGTGCACAGGTCATCTGGATCCAAAATCAAATGCTTGACTATGGAATGACCTTCATGCAGACTCCAATTCACATTGACAACATGAGTGCTATCTCTATCACGAATAATCCAGTGCAGCATTCCAAGACTAAACACATCGACATCAGGTATCACTTTATCAGGGATCAAGCGGAGAAAAAGAGAATTGTTCTATCCAAGGTTCACACAAATGAGCAATATGCTGATTTGTTCACTAAACCTTTTGATGAAGCAAGATTTCGATATCTAGTTGAATCAATTGGCATGATGAACTTTGAATAAGACATGTCTCTAATTTTTATCTTTCCTTGTAAATATGTCTATGTTTTGTTCTTAATAAAAGGTTATAGTCAGCAGCACCTTTTTCACTGCTGATAGTTTTACTCTTCAGCAGCAAAACCTCTGCCACTGATCGCTTTAAGTTATCAGCAGGAACAAGTTTCCTGCGGACAGCTTTAAGGCGGTCAGCAGCAACCTTTTTGCTGCGGAATTAATACAACAGTCAGCAGCATCCAAGTCTGCTGCTGAAAGACTTCACTATCCGCAGCAACCAAGTTTGCAGCGGATAGCTCACCATCGGCAGCAACCAAGTTTGCCGCTGATGGGTAAAACAAGTCTACATCAACTTTTACCCGAGGTAAAAACTACTCTCAGTCTTTACCATGACTGCTCGAGTGCTTTACAGCTGTAACAATGAAAAGTGAAACAGGTTGTACTGTACAAGTAAATTTGCTTTTTCTTCGTCTGCCGTTATATCACAATCTCAAACTTTCCCACAACCTCTTCAAATTCAATTTTAAACCTATCTCCCATCACTTTCTCTTCCGTCCCCACAGCATTCAAAGCCCTAAATACTTAACCACCATTCAAACACCCTTCTCTCTTCCCTCCAAATCCATAACAATGGCAGGCGCAGACATAAACAACCCCAATGACAAGTTTTCCCCATATCACAACCTCACTGCATGCCTAATAAAGGGCAATAAATCCGAAGGATTCGATGATATGATCGACTTATTTTGTCGGTCCAAAATCCACCATGCCCTAACAGTCAACCCAACCATCTATACTTCCTACATGGAAGATTTTTGGAGCTCAGCCGCATATTCTACTGACCAGGGCACTCCCCAAATCAGTGGCACAGTAGATGGCAAGGAGATGATTATCACTGAAGCAAAGCTCCGCCAACACCTCAAGCTTCAAGATGAAGGGGACGCCATCTCTTACCCCAGAGACGTATACATGAGGACCTTTGTATCCATAGGGTACTCTGGGAATCAAACAGAGTATACGATAGAGAAGGCACTCATGGGTCCCAAATGGAAGTATCTCTGCCACACTCTTCTCCAATGCATATCCCAGAAGAGAAGCGGCTGGAACCAACTTAGCTCCGGTCTTGCGTCGGCAATTCACGGTATGATAACTGGGGCGGGTTTCAATTTTTCCCACCTCATTCTTGAAGGTTTGAGATACAACCTTCAAGAAGGGGTGAAATCTCAGTTCTTCATGTACTCAAGATTCTTGCAGGAAGTGTTCAACATTGAGCACCAAGATCTTTCAAAAACTGCAAGAATCTACGTTATGCTGGGACATAAGAACAACATTTTTCAAAGCATGAGAACAGTTTCATCAAAGTTCTCAGGGACCGATGTTCCATTGTTATCTACAATGTTGAACACGCAAAGTGCCCAGGGTTTTAGTTCAGCAAACCCAGCTGATACTGATCCCACACCCTCCACCTCACTGCCACAAACTCAAACTGCTGCTTCCCTTGATCGAACCCCTGTGCATTCTACTGAGGATGCACATGCACATAATTTACTTACCCACAGTTTGCTTGCTCAACCGGAACACAGGGCCCCGGTTGCAGCCAAATATACAAGGAAAAGGGGCAAGAGAACTCCTTCTTCTCTTGCCTCCAAGGCCCAAACCCAAGCCAACATCCCTCACTCAGAATCACAACATTCTAGTGAGAATATCATAAGGGAAAGCCACACTGTTAGGGAGACTCCTTTGGAAGTCTCTCTATTAGGATTAGGATCACTTCCCGGATCCGTAGAACAGCCCCCTGAGCACTTCCTTTCTCTTCTGAACTTAAGTGTGGAGGAACCTGATCAAGATGATGTACCTTCTCCAACTACCACTATCTCGGAGGTACTGATTGATCTTGCTTCCAACACACCCAACCCAAGTTCATCTACCCTGAAGGTCCACTCTCGGAGTTATGAAAGAGTGGATGTGGAAGAGGCTGTCACTACTGCTGGTCCATCAAATGACCAGGAGGACAGTGACAACATCTTTAAGACCTCAACCACGGCAACTCATGGTGAGGGTGTTTCCTTGGAAACTCCCCTCACCGAGAGGAATCCCAGGCGCCAAGAAACCATGGGTGATGGGGATGCTGAGGCTCGGACTACGGCCCCATCTGGGTCCAAGGATTCCACAACCGTGGATGAGGACAGATTGAAACTTCATAACCTGGAATTGACGGCCAGGGTGACTATGCTAGAGGCTGAAGTGTCCAAACTAAGACACCAAGTCTCTATGCATGAAGCCCATCAATGCCCAACTTTAGCCACTCCCTCCCTTGTATCAGTAGGCACCCAAACTGATGCTTACCTGTCTACTGATGCAACCAAAAAGGGGGAGATGGTCTCTATGGAAGAAGATACAGACAGTCTTGACGACTGGATTCAAGAGCAGGTTGTACTTCAAAGCTCACTATTCAAGCATGCGTTTGTACAAATTCATGACTTGCCAGCCACAGATAACGAAGACGAAGAGAAATCTGAAGACTGGAAGTTGGTCGTCAGGGCTGTCGATGAAATGCTGAATGGTACTGAAGACACAGAACAACCAAATACACCATTCAGCATCCTTCCTGAAGCAGCAGCCATCATTGGTCAATCCTCTACCCCCCAACTACTCAGATCATCAAAGAAGCTAGAATTTGACTCCATTCTAGCTTGGGGGTATGATGGATCAGCTGAGAGGTTTTGGATTGGATGGGAGTTCAGCGGAGTAGAAGAGCTGAACTGGAACTCTCTCAATGCCATCCAAGTCCTACAGCTATACTTATTAAACTGCATCAACAACTCAGCAGATCTATCAGCAAAACTTGCCATTGGCAGGTTCTATGACCTGATGGAGGATAATCTACCCAAGTTCCAAAGATTCCTACAAGCAGCACATCGGGTAGCTTATCCTGAATCCTCGACGGCCGCAGAAAGGAGACTGACTCCTAGCAATCTTGAAATAACAAGGAGCAGTCTTCTCACTGAAGAAGAAGTTCTGGGCCTTCGAAGATTCCTGTATGCCTTCCTGGTCAAGGATTTGGACGTGCTAGGTTGGGTGAGCACTAAGTCCCTTGACCACACTCTTCTGCTCAGCAACGGCTCCTCTCTCATCATCAACACCAGGAACATCCTTCAGCTGCCCTCAGACTTCCTATTCAAGATTTTTTAGCTCAGAGCCAACATCTGCAATATTAACTCATTAGAGAGCCAGGCAATGATGGTCACCATCAAAGCCCATCTTGAAAAAGAAGGACTGATTCCCCAAGAAGAGTCTGTGTTAACTTCTGATGCTGACTCTAACTCAGATACTCCACAAGTTGAAGCCACATCTGTAGCATCTGGCATAAGATCTTCACTTAGGGATCAACTGAGGGAAATAGAAGGTCCTGAGTATCTACTTGATGAAGAAAGTGACCGTCCCTCGTCAATTCCTCAACTTGCCAATGAAGCCGAGGCAGAGATCCCAACAGCATAACAATCAGCTGTTGCTGTGATCAGTGAAGCCAGAGCAGAGGCATCCAATGTTAATAAAGGGAAGGGCATTATGTCAGAAGAGGATGAAGAGAGGTTGCGGAAAGAAAAGAAGGAGTAAGAAGAGAAAAGAAGAAGAAGAGAAGAAGAGGAGATGGCTGACATGAAAAAGGCTCAAGAAAGAAAAACAGCCATTCTCCTAAGAGAACAAACCATCCAGCTGTATGCTAGACAGCTGGATGAACTGAAAAGAAAGATTCCTGCAGTTGACCAGATTGAAGAAGATGCAGCTCTTGCTCTTCAACTGCAGGAACAGTTCAATAAAGAGGAGGAAGAATTGGAGAAAAAGAAGAAAGAAGAAGCTAAGTTCAAAATAACCGATTATGAACTAGCTAAAGAAATGAGGGAGGAGTGGGTAAAGACTCTAGTCTCTCAAGGTGAGGATGCAGACTACCTTGAGAAACTATTAACTAAAGAAGTCTACAGAGCCTTCATGGGTCAGCAGGGTCAATTGGCTAGCAAGAAAAAGGCTGAAGAAGAAGAAAAAGCCAAGCTACAGTCCAAGAAGACCATTGCACTGAATAAAAGAACCCATGAAGAAAGGAAGGTCATGATTGACTTCTTTAAGGCTAGAGGAGATAGTGGAAAGAGGCTAGGTCCCATGAATTTCATGAACCTGCAAGCCCTCTACTTCAAAGTTAAAAAGGATGAGGAAGAAAGACTAGGGAAGAAGGGCTCCAAGAAAAGGGTACTTATCAAAGAAGAAGAAAAACCAAAGACAAAGAAACCCAAGCCTTCTCCCTCACCTACCTCTTCCTCAGTCCATCATCCTTCCACTCTCCTCCCCAAACCTTCCACTCCTCCACCCAACAAGTCCAAATCATCCCACCCAGCTCCCACTCATCAACAACCTCCGCTAAAGAAATCCAAATCCTCATCTGAACCTAAAGACTCAAGAAACATAGTTGAATGGGTCTACAATCCACAGGATCAAAGGTTTGAGATCTTCAGGGGGAGAACTGAAAGAAGAAGATCTACATACAGGTCTGTTGATGAAGTTCTGCAACTACCAGATTCAGACCTAAGAAGAATTTTGGAGCTGGGTGAAGCTCATGAGCCTGCAAATGAGAGAGGGAAACATCTTATGCTAGCAATCAGACATTACTTCAACCCTAGCAAAGATGTGGTCATGGATATCAAACCACTCAAGTCCCACTCTCCATTTGTATCTTGGTCCTACAATGCTGATTTGGATGAGTTCACTCTGATTGATGTAAAGAAGCAGCAGATGAGATGTTCAATCAAAGCAATCTACAAAATGCCACACAAAGACATCAAGACACTGTCTGAACTTCCACTGAACAATCCCAACAAGGATCCAAGAGGCTATGAGGTTGAAAGGATAGTCAGCCACATGCAAAAGCTTCAGCAGCAAAGTGATTAGAAGAATTTTGGTTGCATCAGTCTAGGGGGAGTTTGTAGAACCAAAGACTGATTGCTACCAAATTATTCTAAGTACAAATGTTGCTGATAGGCTTATCAGCAGCATTCAACACATGTTGCTGCTGATAGGCTTATCAGCAGCATTCAACACATGTTGCTGCTGATAGGCTTATCAACAGCATTCAACACTTGTTGCTGCTGATAGGTTTATCAGCAGCGTTCAACACAAGTTGCTGCTGATAGGCTTATCAGCAGCATTATTCTCATCTCTGCTGCTGATAGCTTTATTCTCTGAAGACCAAATGTTGCAGCTGACTATCCATGTGAAGCGCCTCTGACACCTTTCTGCAAAAGCAACTGCCACACTCCAAGCAGAAGGAACCTCAATGGTGCAACCAATAAAGGACGATGACGCTCTTCTCCAAGCATGCAAACAATGATGCCTAAGAAGACGTTTCAATAAAGTTATCTAGATTAGCCTTTGCGTGTAATTTAGATTAATAAACAAGATCAACGGCTTGTGTTAGATCTGATCCTTAGAATCAAGGGTCTGTCTTGATTCTAAGTTACTATATATATCCTGTAAACACTTCAAACAAAGTGTGCTTGTGCTTATACTTGCTAGTGCTTGTGTGCCTTGATAGTGCTTCTTGATAGTGTTTTACTTGTAAACTTGTAATCTCAGAAGTCTAATAAAACAGTGCATTTATCAGTATTCTTGCTGTTTACTTGTTTACTTTGTTGGTTGCTATTGTTTCCGCCAATATCAACTAGAACAGAATCACCTTGTAATCTTACGATCCTACACTAAACCCTACAAGCTAAGATCGTAGAGTTCGATGAGACGATGCCAACACCACCGAAATGAGTAAAATCGGAGTTCGTATGAGCCGGTTATTAGCGTTTTAATGCACTTTTTACACTTTTTTCACCTTTTAGCGGATCCCTATACTATATATATATATTATTAAATAAACTAATTATGAGCTTTTAAGTTTATAAAAGTGAAGTTTTATTTTTATAAATAAAAAGTACTAATAATAAGATAAATAATGTTTTAAGTTTTTATAAGTTTTAAAAATAAATTTTTATAACTAAATTAAATGGATTTTTATCAATGATTTGGGTCATGAACCCCCTCTAGTAGGTTTGAACCCCCTCTTTATCACTTGAACCTTATTTTAAACCCTCAATTGAACCCCTTCCTCATCTTGGACCTTGGAACTAATTAAGGCTCAATTTTGACTTTGAAAAAGTCAAACGCGAGCAAATCACTCCAGTTCCCTGTGATTTCACGATTTAAATCCTCCTAAATCATTTCCTAACCCGTTTTTGATCATATGGAAACTCGAAATCAAACCAAATGATTGAGAATCAGAAATTTTAAATACGCATTTAATGGGGTTACCATCGTGGGAGTTAAAACCCACCAATAAAGCCCAAAATTCCGCAAATCATGTTCAGTTACAGCTATTAACACATCTTTAACACCCTATAAAACCCCCATATCATTTCACAATCGATATTACCACAAAAATTCATACTTTTTTTCCTTCTCCTGTTCCGAGCGACGCCTGCACCTCCCAACACGATATCGTTGACGATTTTGGATCCATTATGTGTGATTCCAACTCCAGGTAACGAGTTTCATGTTAATCGCGTACCACTTTACTACTTTCTTTAAGCAAAATCGATTTTGGGATACTAGGGTTTTAAGGGCTGTTTGCGTCAGTAGTGTTTGGGGAGAAGACTGCTAGACCAGTATGTTAAAACTAAATTAGTTCTGTTATATATCAAATGGCTCACTAGACTGACTGGCTAGGTCACTGAGCAACTCTGGCACAGGCCATGTGTTCGAGACCTGTTGCCATGTTTTCTCTTCATTTTCCTATTTTGGTTATACACACACACACACACACACACATATATATATATATATATATATATATATATATATATACTTTTACATACATATATTTCTTATATTGATGAAAGGCTAATACATTAGTTTTGTTATATATCAAATGGCTCACTAGACTGACTAGTTAAGTCACTGAGCAACTCTGACACAGGTCATGGGTTCGAGACCTGTTACCATGTTTTCTCTACTTTTTCCTGTTTTGGTTACACACACATATATATACTTTTACATACATATATTTCATACATATATTTCTTATATTGATTAAAGGCTCATCCTAAACCCTAAACACCCCGAAAAACCTAAAACCCCCCACTCACAACCTCAAAAACCTAAATCATAACAAAAAACCCTAAAAAGCAAAAAAAGTCATCTAAAAACACCACCCCCACCCCCAAAAGCCTAAACCTCCAACCCAACCCTCCTAAAAACCTAACCCCCACCACCCCACCCCCAAAAACCTAAAATCCCCCACCCCCTAAAGCGTAAACACTAAAATCTAAACCCTAAGGCTAAACTGCTAAGGCAAAAACCCTAAGTCAAAAACTAAACCCTAAAATCTATCTCTAAAAGCTAAACCCTACAAGCTAAGATCGTATAGTTCGATAAGACGGTTCCAACGCCGCCGAAATGAGTAAAATCGAAGTTCGTATTAGCCGGTTATTAGCGTTTTAAAGCACTTTTTACACTTTTTTAACGGATCCCTATACTATATATATATATATATATATATTATTAAATAAACTAATTATGAGCTTTTAAGTTTATAAAAGTGAAGTTTTATTTTTATAAATAAAAAGTACTAATAATAAGATAAATAATGTTTTAAGTTTTTATAAGTTTTAAAAATAAATTTTATAACTAAATTAAATGGATTTTTATTAATGATTTGGGTCATGAACCCCCTATAGTAGGTTTGAACCCCCTCTTTATCACTTGATCCTTATTTTGAACCCTCACTTGAACCCCTTCCTCATCTTGGACCTTGGAACTAATTAAGGCTCAATTTTGACTTCGAAAAAGTCAAACGCGAGCAAATCACTCAAGTTCCTTGTGATTTCGGGATTTAAATCCTCCCAAATCATTTCCTAACCCGTTTGTGATCATATGGAAACTCGAAATCAAACCAATGATTGACAATCAGAAATTTTAAATACGCATTTAATGGGGTTACCATCGTGGGAGTTAAAACCCACCAATAAAGCCCAAAATTCCGCAAATCTTGCTCAGTTACAGCTATTAACACGTCTTTAACACCCTATAAAACCCCCATATCATTTCACAATCGATATTACCACAAAAAATTGACCTTTTTTTCCTTCTCCTGTTCCGAGCGACGCCAGCACCTCCCAACGCGATATCGTTGACGCTTTTGGATCCATTATGTGTGATTCCAACTCCAGGTAACGAGTTTCATGTTAATCGTGCACCACTTTACTACTTTCTTTAAGCAAAATCGATTTTGGGATACTAGGGTTTTAAGGGCTGTTTGCATCAGTGGTGTTTGGGGAGAAGACTGCTGAGACCAGTATGTTAAAACTAAATTAGTTCTGTTATATATCAAATGGCTCACTAGACTGACTGGCTAGGTCACTGATTCATGTTTTGGTTACACATACACACACACACACATATATATATATATATATATATATATATATATATATACTTTTACATACATATATTTCTTATATTGATGAAAGGCTAATACATTAGTTCTATTATATATCAAATGGCTCACTAGACTGATTGGTTAAGTCACTGAGAATCTCTGGCACAAGTCATGGGTTCGAGACCTGTTGCCATGTTTTCTCTACTTTTTCCTGTTTTGGTTACACACACATATATATACTTTTACATACATATATTTCATACATATATTTCTTATATTGATGAAAGGCTCATACATATTTTTATTTATAAGAGAAATTTGACACCTAGACTTTATTATATAAATTTTATGATTATTATGTTATGGTTAATAAACTAATTTTTTTTTATAAATTTTTAAAGGTTTATAATTAAAGTTCTTTGTAAATAAAAGGTATTCATAATTATGTTTAATTATTTCCTAAAAACGTTTTGATTATCACGAATAGAATATGAGAATCATTATTTCAAGTACGTATTATTTCGTTAGCACTATTTATATTTCAAAGACATGACAAATGTTAGTTCATTTCATAGACCCTATTATTTTTGAAATTATAAAATAGTCACTTTCGTAACGTCAAGAATTTTATTAAATGAAAGGGGTTATATATAGGGGAGGGATCAAGAGAAAACCACAAAGTTAGGCGAAAACCGAGAAAAACACATCATTTCAGGCAATTTTTTTATTTACGTATACGTATCCAAAAATAATTTTTTTGATTTACGTATACGTAACCATAATTTTTTTTTGTTTTATGTTTACGTATACGTAACACTATGTGTAAAAATGTTTAATATTACATTCATACTCTTATAAATAAATAAAAATAAATAAAAATAAAAATTAAATATTATTATATGATTGGGTAAAATTGGTTTTTTAGTGGTTTTCTCGGTTTTCGCTTAACTTTTGGTTTTCTTTGGAACCCTCCCCTATATATATATATATATATAAATACCTAAAACCATATAACGACATGACCTATAATTAATAATAATATTTTATTAGTGTTATTAATAACTTGAATTTTAATAATTGTTTTCACAAATAATATGGTATTAGTAGTAATTTGATTTTAATGAATAATAATGTTACAATTCACATAACAAACTTATTTATTTCAAATTATATCCTTATAAATATTATATTATAACATTCCTTCATGAGGATTATTTTAACCTAAATGTCTTAAATAAGATATTTATTATATTAAATTTACAAATAGTATTTATTATGGACACATAGCTTGCTTTTATTTATAAAACATTAGTTACACACTTTAGTCGTATCTCCCGATCACTCGTCCATTTCAAAATCCCAAATCATTCCATTGCCGTGTATTTTAAACCGTTCTTTTACATTATGATAATGTATCATGTTTAACATAGGCATCCTTGAACTTTATTACTACAAGTTACAAGTTCAACCCTCTTCTATTCAAGGTGAAATTCATAGCCCCCTTTTCCTTTTATTTTTGGGGTGAAACATGTACATATGCTTGATAACTCAAACTTTATATCAAAACAAATTGTTAAACAATTATTTCAATCATGTGCTTGATATTTAATAACTATAATAACATTGCAATCACTAACTTGTTTATAAGCCTAAGGAAGTACTAGTATGACCATATAGGGGAAACCGATTTAACAACGGCACAATCTTTGGGATTGTGGATGCAATAACATTTAACGGCACAATCTTTGGGATTGTGGATGCATATAACATTAAGGGTTGATTGCAATAAATTTGGTGTTGATATGCTTGCACACTTGTTTGAACTTGTATTGAATTTGTTTTATATCTTTTATTGAAATTCATCTTTATAACTTATAAAACCTATGTCTATCACCAACTTTATGTTGACTTATTTTACTTTACATGTTTCAAGAAATAAATAGTTGATGATTAAGGATCACATAGGAAAACTCTTGGACTTAGTTAATAAATTAAACAATAATTTCCCTTGATGTTTGTTTGATTTGAAACAAATGTAAACATTGATTTATGAAATTTAATAATTTATGTGATAAGTTAGTAATTGTCTGTGTACCTTGTGCTATGAACTATATGTGTGACACCTCGCGTTTCCGCCTCTGGCGGTGTGTGACATAGAGCTTATACTCTGACAACCGAAGAGGTTAAGGCATTACCAGATGTAGTATCCGGTACGTTTCTTGTTAATCACGTACCTACTACTGTATTATTTGACTCTGATGCTAGTAAAAGCTTCGTATCTTTAGATTTCCAATCCTTCTTTTAGCTAAACCTGCTATAAGTTTAGACGAAATCTTTGAAGTAGAAACGGCTATTGAAAAAACGATAAAGGTGAAAAATTCATTCAAGACTGTTTCATCGATCTTAAAGGACATAAATTTCCCATTAGACTATATCCGATGATCCTCGAGGGATTTAATGTAGTCTCGGGAATGGACTGGTTAGCAGTAAACGATGCCCAGATCATTTGCAACTAGAAAGCAGTTCAGATATAGACTCCTGGCGGCAATTGGATTACAAATCACGGGGATAAGTTAAGATCAGCCGTTAGAATTATTTCAATGATGAAAGCTATGAAGTTTATGAATCGAGGCAGTGAGGCCTATCTAGCATCGCTATTGATTCTGTTAAAACTAAGGAATTAAAAGATATGCCATTAGTTTGTGATTTCCCTGATGTTTTCCCAAAAGAATTACCAGGACTACCTCCAGAAAGAGAAATGGAGTTTCGAATCGACGTAGTGCCTGGTGCTAAGCCTGTAGCTAAGGCACCATATCGTTTAGCTCCATCTGAAATGAAGGAACTGATTTCACAACTTCAAGAGTTGTTAGACAGAGGTTTCATAAGACCGAGTATCTCGCCTTGGGGTGCGCAGGTTCTTTTCGTGAAAAAGAAAGACTGTAGTATGCGTATGTGCATAGACTACCGAGAGTTGAACACACTTACCATCAAGAATAAATATCCTTTACCTAGAATCGATGACTTGTTCGATCAATTGTAAGGAGCAAGCTGGTTTTCAAAGATCAATCTATGGTCAGGTTATCACCAATTGAAGGTTAGAGGTGAAGACATCCCAAAGACAGCCTTCCGTACAAGATATGGACACTATGAGTTTTTAGTAATTTCATTTGGTTTTACTAATGCCCCTGCTGCATTCGTGGACCTCATGAATAGGGTTTGTCGACCAATGTTGGACTGATCTGTGATCGTGTTCATAGATGATATTCTAATTTACTCAAAAAATGAGGGAGATCATGCATGTCATCTCAAGGAAGTACTGGAAACTCTGAGGATAGAGAAGTTATATGCCAAATTCTCTAAATGTGCGTATTGGCTCCGAGAAGTTCAGTTCTTGGGTCATGTGATAAACGCAGAGGGAATTCTGGTAGATCCTTCAAAGATAGAGACTGTTATGAAATGGAACCCGCCAAAGACACCTACAGAAATATGCAGTTTCTTAGGTTTGGCTGTTTACTATAGAAGGTTTATTCAGGATTTCTCAAAGATTGCAACCCCATTAACAAAACTCACGAAGAAAGAGACAGAGTTTATATGGGGTGCAGAGCAAGAAAATGCTTTTCAAAAGCTAAAAGAGAAATTAACTCAAGCTCTAGTATTGTCTTTACCACAAGGAACAGAAGATCTGGTAGTTTACTCTGATGCGTCGTATCAGGGATTGGGTGCGTACTCTTGCAAAGAGGCAATGTCATAGCCTATGCTTCATGACAACTCAAACTATCACACCCCCAAAATACACTACGGAGTTTTAACGTTAGGCGTGTGACAAACCAGGATCTCAGTCATTAGTTACATCAAACGACACTCTATGAGTTTAAACAAATTTATTTAATGTTCAGAGTTAATGCGGAAGCGATAAATAGTAAATAAATATGCAAAACAAACGCGCCCAAAGTCCAGTTTAAATAAAGTAAATATTGTAGTTTAAGTGTCCGATTTATTGTTTAAGATAAAGTTATGACTCCATGCATGTCCTAGTTGTGCACCTGTGCCTTAGCGTCCAAAGAAAACATGTAAGAGAAAGTGTCAATGTAAGGCCCCTTTCCCGGGTAACCTCACTTGTTGGATTTACTCATAAACATAGTCATAAATACTGAACTTAAATTAAAAACATTCATCATTCAATTACAAATCATTCGTCATTCAATTACATAATGTAACATAACTTGACAGCGGAAGTCTTAACACATATATTAAAGTGGGATGTCAGTCTTGTGTCGGGTAACCTTCACGCCATCGCACGACCCTTTCTTCCTTTACCTGAAATGTATACTAAAAGTCAGCTAACGCTGGTGAGTTCTAGTTTAAAGACAATCATACATAATATTTAACTTATCATGAATATAATGTATATATGTATATTCATACTTTTAAATATTCTTTACTTTACTGTTCTCACATAACATTCATTGAGGGTATATACATATGTACATACATACTTTCTTTGAGAGAACACATATTGGCCATAATCTTAAGGGAGATCAACCCGTCATACTTGTCGCGAATGTCACAAAGACATCGCTTTCAGAACTACCGTCGTAGCCCATTTCATTACCGTCCGGCTCTAGAAAACCGTCCGTCATTCATTAATCCGTCCGGCAACCTTTGTCCGTCCGCTCTTAAAACGTCCTACCGTCGTAGTCCGTCATTTTGTCCGTCTGCCCTAGGGCATCCGTTTCCCACGCGACCATTATGTATGCAACCGTTCTACTTTAGTTAAGGCATTTGCTTCGACCGTCCATTAATACCTTTTCATACGTCCTAGCATGCGAAGGAACGTTTTTGTCCCGGTTGCAAAATAGTCACGTGGTCGTCCGTCTACCGAAGTAGCCGTTGTCATAGAAGGGTTTATAACGTTTACATTCATTCATAACATGCAATATATATGTAATATAAAGCAAGATTTCATTCTTTTACGTTATGTCCTTCTTTCATTCATTCTTTAAAATCATACGCTTCTTTCTTTATTCATAATTCATTTTCATATATAAGTATTTATATATATACGTATGATCACATTGATATTTATAACATTTAATCATTTAGTGTATACACTTCTGCCCCAAAACATTTAAAATGATTTGCACATAACATAGAAGGGGGCACATAGAACTCACCTGATAAGCTTCTCTAGGTTGTCCTAAACAAAGGTCCAACAACGTCACTTCCGATCTGGATTAGGTAGTTAAATACACATTAGACCCAACCCCGACTCTAATGGTTTAACCATTCTAAACTTACTGACTTTACTTACCCAGCCTACTGCCTACTGTCTGCTGCCTGCGCACTTGCTAAGTGCGCAGGACCATACTCATGCGCACTTGACAAGTGCGCAGAGGGTCCTTCTTGCGTACTTGGTAAGTACGCAGGATCTTCCTCCTGCGTACTTGGTAAGTACACAGGAAGTCCCTCTTGCGTACTTGGTAAGTACGCAGGAAGTCCCTCTTGCGTACTTGGTATGTACGCAATACATGGTTCCTGGACCAAAAATCCGAAATTCTTGCATGTTAATCCGATCATGCTAATCTTACGATTTTCTTTGATCAAAATGTGCGGTTTTCACTCTAGATGCTAGTTCTAAGCTTATTTTCAAGTTTCATCCACAAAAACGTCTCCTATTTAGCTAAAACCCGAGAAACCCCAAAACAAAGAAAAACTCAGTTTAAGGTCGATTCGTTACCTGGATTGTGATTCTGATTCGGAGGTTTTGCTCACGAGCTCAGTAGTAACGTGCTCCTTCAATTTCGTGTCGATCCGGTGACTTTCTCTCACTAGACCCGACTCTCCTTTCTCTCTCTAGGATGGTGAAATGAAGGTGAAGTGGAGAAGGTGGGCTGACTTGCCCCTTATATACCTGGGCTTCCATCGGCCCGTTGGAGCCGAGCCCAAGCCCATCCGTTCTCATTTCGTTTTATGACGTTTAAATCTCTATCGTATTATTATTTACAATTTTTGGGATGTTACAGTCAACACTAGGTTGGTGAGTTCACACGTTTCAGTTTGTAATAGCGTTTGTCAGTTTATGTACATTCAATATACATATCAATTGGTAGCTAACCTATGTTCATTTTTACTAAAGCACTCACAACCGAAAGCTGACTGTTTGTGTTTGAATGCCTCCCACCATGTCTATCAACAATGGTGCTGAGTTTAGTCAACATTACACCCGTTCGACCTCCGATCAAGTTAGCGCGACTAACGCGGGTGGGGTTTGTCAAACCCATTAGTACTACTCAAAATTTCCTCGCTATGTTCATATTAAACGGTTCAGTGTAAGGACTTTCATGATAGAGTTTATGCTTAGTCAAAACAAGTGATACTATATATGAATTACAAAAATCAATAGTGTTTGCGTCATGTTTTCTCCCCCAATTTAAAACAGTAAAAGAGACCGTGAAACTCACCAGAGTTGAGTAAGCGTAGTAAATAGCACGCACAAGAATACAACAGAAAACACAAGAGTTTGCCTGTGAATAGTCTACGTATGCCCTAGAATTATATTTACAATTGTTAGGGGCACATGGGATTTTGTGACGACGATACAGAAAGATTGAACGTCCTAAAACATGCTTAGGATCAACGAGTAGATAAACGTGTTATCGGGAATCAAAGAACTTCTTAGTTTATTATTTACTAGTGTTAAAACCCGTGTATTACACGGGGTATAAATAAACTATTGTGAAAAAAAAAGATACAATTTGAGACTTAAAAAAATGATGAATACAATTCATAAATCAGTAAATAATACAAAGGTTTTAACCTAGTGTAATAATAATCCACTTAATCGTATGACTCTTAAGACTAAAACATTTACATTCACGATTGCCTCTCTTTCCTTGAAAAATCTTGTATTTAAAAAAAGAAATATTACTATAAATAAGTATTTTAAATGAAATCAACTGAATGAAACATAGTTTACAACAAAAATGCTACCAGTCAATACCTAATAAAGCAATAGAAATTAGAAAAAGAGGATTAACGGTCACCACAAGTACAAGAAAAATAATAAAGCAAATCATTGCTAACCTCAGTAAAACATAAGATATAGATGGGTTATAAAGTATCATATTGAAATGATATATACTCACTACAACAAAGCTATATAGTTATAGGTATTACAAAGAACCCTTTAGGAGTCCATGATTAGGGTTTCAGGCTAGTGTGAAAAGGAAAGGATGAAGGTGTGTATACGGGTTAAAAGAATTATTTACTATCCGAAATCTTAGATGCGGGTCAGGTGTAAGGTCCGCGAGTTTTATCTTTATGGGTATTATGTGCTTTGGGCGGGAAAAAATGCTGAGGTGAAACGTGGTGCTGACATGTGGCACAAAATTTTACTTGTTTATTATATATGATAGATTATGAATGTGTTACGTACAATACGTCACCCAATACGAGTTAATAATATAAAATAATGTTTCGGGTGTTTGTTTGAGTTAAATAATAACTTTGGGTAATAATGTAAATAATTATATTATTTTAAAATGTGGGAATAATAATTAAAACAAGTTATAAACTTATTCCCGAGCCTACGGGTGTTTTTTCGGGTTCAAAACGTTTTAATATATTATTTTAATAGCATAGGGTTTAGATGTATAAAAAGGAAACCAAGAAAAAGCCCCAACAAATTATCACAAGAGACCGGATTTGAACCCGAGTCTCCTATGTGTGAGCCAAACGACTTAACCATCTGATCTGGGATACAACTTGTGAACAAAACCCACGCCATATTGTAACATCCAAGAATTTCTGGTATTATTTTTTATTTTTATTTTATTACATTAAGGATACTTCATTCCAACCTCGTACTTGTTCAAACACAATATAGCACATTGTTTAATAACTGGAATAAACTAAAAAATTTCAAACTTTCATTTACATATTATTTTATTATTATATATAAAACATGTAGCAATATTTAAATACTTTCATATAAGCAAACATTTATGTTACTACAAGACAAAACATATGAGTTTTAAACTATGATTTTACACCTCGTAAATGTATACACATATTTATTCACAAAAATAAATGTGAATATGTACATTTGATTTTTATTACAATTTATAATTCCATAAAAAGGGAACTTTTATTAAAGGAATCTAAATGAAATAAATAGTGTTTAAGGTTTCATAAGTTTTATAAATACAATTATTTACAAATTATTTGTTTTGAACTAGTTGAACCATTGAACCTCAATTTGAACCCCCACCCTTGAAATTGAACCCATTAATCTAGCTTTTGACCCATTTACCCTATTTTGACCCAGTTTGACCTTTTAAAGTCAAACAACCCAAGAAATCTTTGCAATTCAAGAACAAAATCGATCAATCACAACTGTTATGGACTTTCCATGATTACTAGAAGAATATCGATCAGTTTCAAACTTTACAAACATTCCAATTCAACACTTTGAGCGGCCAAATTCAAATTTCAATTTTGTTTGACTACCCATGATCAAAGCGAACCAAATCAACTTTAAATCTGTAAATTGTAACGTGTTCGTGTTCGTAAATCACGCTCAATCATCACTATTACGAATTCAGACTCTAAACATGACACAATTCATCAACAACCGGTTTAATTCACGTGTAAACCGCGTTGACAACTGTATCCCGCTAAACAAAAGCAAATCGGTCACCCAAGGTGAAATTGGACTATACAATCAAATCCCACACTTTCGCAAACACTTGTACAAACTTCCTAAACACCAAAACCCATGGTATTACACTTCTGAAGCATGATCAGACACCAAGAACATCAGACCCGTTGTACCAGCCTTCCTCATTCGTTTCTTCACCAAATCAGGTAATACTTATGTTGTTCGATTCATAGTTAAGTACTGGCCTTTAGCCCTATATCAATTCGCGATTTCATGTAGTATCGACCCCAATTTTTAATTAGGGTTCTTACCGGGTTTAAAAATAACATGAGTTGGGAGATTTTGTTCGAATTTATTGAACGGATTTATATGACAGGATCCATTATACGACCAGCGAAACCACCTGGTCCGACTGGTTAAGCCTTTGAGCCATCGGATCCGATGGCATGGGTTCGAAACCCACATTCCACCTTTTTTTGCATGTGTACCTATCTGAAACCCGGCCTGTTGCCCCACTTGCTTAAGTTTCCATAGAACCGGTTATGTATCAGGGAGCAGTCCTTGGTTCAATGGTAACACCCTTACCTCACACAGAAACCACCCGGGTTCGAACCGGGTGGTCTACATATGTTTTTTTTAAAACTGTTTTTAGTAGCCTTTTTGGTTTATGAAAATTATTTTATGAGACTTATACCCTATGGAGCTGATTTAGTACTATAATTAATAAATTTTAAAGAGAAACAATTATTTTTATAATTTAAACTGTTTTAAAACTTTATTTTCAACATGAAAATCAATTAAAACTTATTTCAAACAAAATAGCTAATTTACAAACAAGGTACTTAAATTATTCATAAATTTTGATAAAGATGTTATAAAATACACTGCCATTTTCTAAGGAACCATCTAAAATATATTGTCATGATAAGGATTTAAATTTCAATTAAACAAAACTAATTCTTCTAAACACATATATATTAATACATGTATATTTACACATCCCTTGTTTTAGATACACTATTACAAATAAATAAATACAAGAATTTATTTAATTAAATTAATCATCTTTTTACACTAATGATCCATTTAAAGTTTAGATTATATTTAGTATAATTTCCTAAATACATATACGAGCATATATTTACACTACCTTTTCAAGGCACATCATTATAATAATAAGTAAATAAATACAAATAAATTATTTAATTAAATTATATAAACTAAACCCTAAGGAAATTATTATTTTTATTAAATTCATATATACTTTGAATTTTACGTTTCATATTAAGTTTTTATTCAATTTCAAACACCAACTTACATGCATCTATTTCAGGAAATGTCACAAATGCTTTTGTACAAATCCCCACACTCAAACCCGTTAAAACCCTGAACCTTACCTTAGACTTTGTGCATGTTATTAATTCAAGTTCATACATTACACTCTAGGTTAACTTTGTGATTTGCAAAAGAATCACTTTTGATCGTTCTATCTATACCATTAATACAAGTGAGTTTACATAGCCCCTTTTTACACTATTTACATTTTTTGGGTGGAACATGAGTACAATTATACAATGTTTACAAACTACACGATACAATTCCAACCTACATTCATGTGTGCAATTTGAGCCTTATGCTTGAGTACTAGGTGTGCAAACTACAATTTGTGTGCAATTTACATGTGCAATCATTAACTACACAAGTCGACGGTTAACAATGATAGATCTATTGAGTCTAACAAACCCACCCTGTTAGGGTGATTGTTACCAACAACACATTTTGGTTTTTGCATGCTAGTTACAAAGGTTTGATTATACAACTTGGATTCACAATAGTAACTCTCCATAATTGCCTTATTTACCATGATATGTATGGATTGTATACACACAACACAATGATACTGTTTAGAGTGAAAAACCTATGTATGCTCACCAACTTTTTAGTTGACCTTGTTTTAATCATGTTTTAGGTACAAGTGTTTGAGTTGATCAAGTTTGCTACACTTAAGTTGTGGACCTAGTTAATCAATAAAGAAATTTATTACGTATTTGAATTTCATGTACTTGATTGGATTCTGTTTGGTTTGTTTTATTAAATGAAATGTGATGATTAAATATATTACAACATAGTCAACCATGTGCTCATGAACAGTCTACATGTCCCGCCCTGACGTTTCCGTCGTCGGTTGGGGTGTGACACATGATTTCCAACCGACAGTCATGGTCCGTTTAAATCCAAACCCTCATATCCTTCCTAATTCATTAGCCCCCACTGATCCAATTTCGGGATGAAATTCCCTCAACATGGGAATACTGTAATATCCATGATTTTCAAGTCATAAATTTCCTTTTATTATTTAAGCATTCAAAACCCTTACCCGTCCAACACCTTATGTCACATTAATTGCCATTCTAACGAATATCTATTCCAAAGTTCAACCTTGTAATAACACATTGTGTTTCTAGCATATATATATATATATATATATATGATATGTAATGATATAATAACTATGAGCTTTAAATTATGTATTTTACATTTCCTTATATATATACATATACATATGTATTTTTTATAACAATATATGTAAATATACATATAGTTATTGATATCAAATAAACCATTGTACATAATTTGTAATATTTAAAAGATGGAATTTTTATAAATAATATTTTAGTTTTTATTACAAGTTTTATAAAAAAACTATTTTACAACAAAAATTAGTCTTGGACTTTTTCTAACACAAGGAACCCCCCCCCCCCCCCCCCCAAAACAACTTGAACCCCTCCACAATTGAAATTGAACCTTTTAACCTCAAAGTTGAACCATCTCATCATATTTTGTCTATTTTGACTTTTAAAGGTCAAACATTTCAATCCCTTGCAAATTCAAGGCCGAATCCAACAAAACCCGAATGGATTGGACTTACCTCGAATGCTAGGAAAATTATCAATCTGTTTCAAGCCCAAATATCATGTCAATTTAACTCGTTCGCGGCCTAAATTCAAATTCAAACAGTTTGACTACCTAGAGTCAAACAGAGTCAACACGAGGTTGACACTTTTCTTACATGTTTTCTCAGGACGCTAAGCTAAGGCACAGGTGCACGTTAGGGCATGCATGGTGTCAACATGATATATTCAATAATTGTCAATCTGTTGAATATTTATTATGTATCCGTTATTGTTAGACTTGGGCGCGTTGTTGTGCGCATTTACTCGCTTGTTTAGACACTTCCGCATTTACTCTAAACTTTTATAATATTTCAATTTGAGTCCCATATAGTGTCGTTTGATGTAACTAATGACTGAGATCCTGGTTAGCCACACACCAAACGGTAAAACTCCGTTAGTGGAATTTGGGGGTGTGACAGATTGGTATCAGAGCCATTGGTTATAGAGAACTAGGACTGCATGCTAGACTATAACCGCACACATGCATTAGTTACACGACTCAGACACTCCATACATGATACAAATGGTACGCATACATACATTGCATTTCAGGCATGATGACGACATCCATATCACCCTCTTCTGACGAGGAACACGTCATTCTCATTATATCATCATTCCCGGTGGCGATACTCGGGGAGTCGTCAGAACAACATCCACTCCCGTCCGAGGGCAGCGAGACGGAGCCTTCGGAGGAGTCACTTACATCACCATCACCCGTTGGGTATGGTGGGCTTTCTCAGGTCCATGTTATGGATGGCACTCAGCACTAACGCATTTCTCTTTGGGAATTGGGATCGTCAGAGGCGAGTCCCTACTGTACCCACTAGCAACAATACGCCGAGTGAAGGCAGACTGTTGCGCGCATTATTATAGAAGCCATTGACATGTAGATGTCATCACTTTCCCAAGCCATGGGCTCGCGTCTTTGGTCGATATTCTGTTGAGAATAGATTGACCACAAATTTTAGAACGCATTGCTCAATGCATACTCAAACCCTATCTTGACTAAGTTGAAAGGACAGCTACCTTGCTGCTTTCTATAACTTGTATTCAGGAAATCATTTTCATTTTTCGAAGTCGCATTTCATGTACACGTTGTTACATGTTCTCATTTAAAATCCGCTAGATTGGACTCCTGTATTGTGTTTCACTCGAGTGAATACTCGGAGCAAACCATCCTCGACTACTCACCCCGATATGAGTTCTAATTGATCAACTTATGGTTGATAACTAAGCTTCTCAATGACTTATCATATCTGACAACACTCTGTACTCAACAATATAATCTAAAGGACATTATGACACAGGACAGGAAGAACAAGGGTGAGCATGCAAAGCAAATTAGCATTACGGGTGCACACGTAATAGTAATTTGAGGTGCATGTAAGTCCTGGTGAAACCTAGTGTGTGGATAAATGGTCCTAATCAGCGATCTCAAACTTAAACTTCCACTGTCAGTAGAAGTTCTTGTAACCCGCTCAACGACTAGTTGGTATCATTAAACATGTTCAACAGTTGATAGACGCGACTATCAAGTTAAAAATGTTTACGGACACACTGAATTATCATCAATGGAATCCATCAATGTTATTCTCACTCATGTAAGAGTCTTAGTGAAATTAAGACACTCATCTAAACGTGATCACAAAAACCATCTTGATTGAAACTCTAATAGAATCTCATAGCAAACTTATCGACTCCAACTATGTACACAGAATTTGAGGAATTCTTTCTATGCTAACACGTCATTCCTTACACTCCAACAATAGATCGCATTTGAACTTGTTATCTCATCCTGTGACTAATCCTTAGTCTAACTTCGAATTTTACTCCAGCATATTCAATCCTGTAAACGGATTTCTTTCTTCACGAAATGATCCCGTTGATCCAATGACATTAGGAAACGAAGATTTAACCTAACCAACCATCAGTCGAACGCAACTACTTAAACATACACCCTACCTTTTATGCTACTGGAATCTATATCTCATTAGACTTTTCTTCCTTACATGTGAACCTCTTCCCTTAGCCTATGCATTGGCTGACACTTGCCTTATAAACACTGGTCTCACTAGAAGTCTCAGCACGATTTCACAAATTCCATATTAGTGAGTCGTGCTCTAACTCTATTAAAAGCCAAGTATACTATTGAGATAGCAGACTATAATATCCCGCATCGGTTGAGGGGGGAGAACGATACGTTCCTTATTAGGAAGTGGATACCTTCTCTATTGAGACGCGTTTTGCCTGGGCGAGCAACTCGTCGGGTAAGAACAAAACCGTGAGTTCCTGGATGGACAACCCATCAGGGGCAAAGCGGAAAATATCTTGGTACGGTTTGCTTGGGATGTTACACAGACGCTCAGAAAATCGAAACAACTCGCATTCTTACATATGTAAACTAGCATTGGTTAGTAATAAACTTGACATTGACCGTCTACCAGTTACACTCGGCAGATTCGACCTTATTGTCGGTATGAATTGGTTGTCCAAGAACCAACCTGAGGCCATCTGTTGTGACAAAAATGTTGCCTTCCTCTCCTTAGAGGGGAAATCCTTTCTGTCCAAGGCAAAAGGGAGTGGTGCAGTCGTTGGCATCGTATCCTTCATGAAAGCACAGAAATGTCTTCGAAAGGGGCATATGGCTATTTTGGCTCTCATTGCCGATCAGCCATCTAAGGAAAAGAAGATTGACGACATTCCGATCGTTCGTGATTATCCGAAAGTATTTCTCGAAGACTTGCCTGGTCTTCCACCACATCGTCAAGTCAAATTCCAAATCGATCTAGTACCTGGAGCAGCGCCTATTGCTTGGGCACCCTACAGACTCGCACCCAGGGAATTTCAAGGACTATCTACACAACTGCCAGAGTTGTTGGATAAAGGTTTCATCCGACCTAGCTCATCGCCATGGGGAGCTCCAGTCCTATTGGTCAGGAAGAAGGACGGGACTTTCCGTATGTGTATCGACTACCGTGAACTGAATAAAGTCACAATCAAGAATCGTTATCCTTTGCCTCGTATAAATGATCTCTTTGATTAACTCCAAGGATCAAGTTTCTATTCCAAAATAGATCTTAGGTTCGGCTATCATCAGTTAAGAGTCCGAGGAGAAGATATCTCTAAGACTGCATTCAGAACGAGGTACGGCCATTACGAATTTATGGTCATGCCTTTCGGGTTAACCAACGCACCCGCGGTATTCATGGATCTCATGAACCGTGTGTGTAAGCCTTACCTTGACCAGTTCGTTATCGTTTTCATCGACGACATCCTCATCTATTCCAAGAACAAGGAGCAACATGAGGAACATCTACGCCTAATTTTGAAACTACTCAAGCGAGAAAAACTGTATGCTAAGTTTTCCAAGTGTGAATTTTGGATCCGGGATGTTCAGTTTCTAGGGCATGTAGTCAACAAGACGTGAATACATGTCAATTCAATCAAGATTTGGGCAGCACCTACAACGCCGACGGAGGTGCGACATTTTCTGGGATTGGCTGGCTATTACCGTCGTTTCATTGAGGGATTTTCCAAGATTGCACAACCACTCACAGCCCTAACTCAAAAAGGAAAAGCCTATAATTGGGGCGATAACCAAGAGTCAGCTTTCCAGCACCTCAAACAGAAACTTTGCAGTGCACCTATTTTAGCCCTTCTAGAAGGAACCGATGATTTTGTTGTGTACTGTGATGCATCCATTCAAGGCCTGGGTTGTGTCTTAATGCAACGCGAAAAGGTAATCGCATATGCTTCACGTCAGTTAAAGATTCACGAGAAAAACTACACCACTCATGACCTAGAATTGGGAGCAGTAGTTTTTGCACTTAAGATATGGAGACATTACTTGTACGATACCAAATGCACCATCTGCACCGATCACAAGAGCCTCCGGCGTATCTTCGAGCAGAAGGAGTTGAACATGCGACAACGTCGTTGGGTTGAACTTTTAAATGATTACGACTGTGAGATCCGGTATCATCCAGGTAAAGCTAACGTTGTGACTGATGCACTAAGCCGAAAGGAAACGAAACTCAAACGAGTTCGAGCGTTACAACTTACTATTCACCCTGGATTGCCTGACAGAATCCGTAGTGCTCAACTTGAAGCCTTGAAAGAAGATAACCTACCGTTAGAAGGTACACGCGGCATGGAAACACAACTTGAAGTAAAATCTGACGGAATTCGTTACTTCGTCGAACGAATATGGATTCCGGTGTTCAGAAATTTAAGAGAACTAATCATGGATGAAGCTCATAAATCTCGTTACTCCATTCATCCGGGTTCCGATAAAATGTACCATGATCTAAAAGTACTATATTGGTGGCCGAAGATGAAGGCCGATATAGCCACCTATGTTAGTAAGTGTCTGACCTGCGCGAAGGTCAAAGTTGAATATCAAAAACCATCCGGTCTTCTACAACAACCAGAAATTCCTATGTGGAAATGGGAACAAATATCCATGGATTTCATCACCAAATTACCACGAACCCCTACTGGATGTGATACTATATGGGTAATTGTTGATCGATTAACAAAATCTGCTCATTTCCTAGCAATCAAGGAAACTGACAAAATGGATAAGCTTACTCGTACATACTTGAAAGAAATAGTCTCTCGGCACGGGGTGCCAATCTCCATTATTTCGGATCGTGATGCACGATTCACTTCTCGTTTCTGGCAGTCGTTACATAAGGCCTTTGGCACGCGTCTAGATATGAGCACAGCATACCATCCTCAAACTGATGGCCAAACTGAACATACTATCCAAACTCTGGAGGACATACTACGAGCTTGTGTGATTGATTTCGGTAACACTTGGGAGTCTCACCTACCGTTGGTGGAGTTCTCCTACAACAACAGCTATCACACTAGCATCAAGGCAGCTCCATTTGAAGCACTTTATGGACGGAAATGCAGTTCTCCCATTTGTTGGACCGAGGTTGGGGATAGCCAACTCACAGGTCCTGAACTTGTATTTGAAACTTCCGAAAAGATCGTTCAAATTAGAAACCGTATGGCGGCAGCTCGTGATCGTCAAAAGAGCTATGCCGACAAGCGTCGTAAACCTTTGGAGTTTCAAGTAGGTGACATGGTCTTACTCAAAGTCTCACCTTGGAAAGGTGTCATTCATTTCGGGAAACGAGGTAAACTGAATCCTCGTTATGTTGGACCTTTCAAAATATTAAAGAGAATCGGACCAGTAGCGTATCAACTGGACTTACCCGAAGGACTGAGTGGTGTACACGACGTCTTTCACATCTCAAATTTGAAGAAATGTCTAGCTGACGAATCTCTCACGGTTCCTCTTGAGGAACTACACGTTGATGAACAGTTACGCTTCATCGAAGAACCTGTGAAAATTATGGATAGGGAAGTTAAAACGTTAAAGCACAGTAAGATCCCTATTGTCAGAGTTCGTTGGAACTCGAAACGCGGACCGGAATTTACGTGGGAGCGCAAGGAGCAGATGATGCGCAAATATCCTAATCTGTTCAAGCACTCCGCGTCAAACTCTTAAGGTACTATTTAATTTTCGGGACGAAAATTCTTTCAACTAGGGGATGATGTGACACCCCAGAAAAAAAAAATTTTAGTTATTCTAATTTTCGGGACGAAAATTCTTTCAACTAGGGGATGATGTGACAATCCGGACTTTTCATGTTAACGCCGATAACAATCCTCGTTAAATATCCTAACTGAAACTTAACCCCGTTAACTGAAACCAGTTAAATCTAACCCCAGGGACCATTTCTGTCAGTTTTGTTGTCACACCCCGACCGATGGCGGAATCATCGGGGCGGGACATGTAAGACTGTTCATAGCACAAGGTTGACTAAATTGAAGTATGTTAAAGTCAAATTTCCATTTCAAATAATCCAAATACAAACCAAATCCAAACAAGAAAATAAAACAACTCATAAACTTCTTGATTTAATATTGCTAGGTCCAAATCCTATATTGAGCACGTCTTGAATCATTCTCACATATTAGGGCCTGAAACATTAATAAAATAAAGTCAACTAAAAAGTTGGTGAGTATAACATAGTTGTATATAGATAGCATATAGTTGTAAACAAATCCTTTACAAGACATGAAAAATAAGGCATTTATGGGGAGCTGCTATTGTGTAATCAAGTACAATCAAACCTTAGTAACTAGTATGCAAATTGTGTTGTCGGTATCAATCACCTCCACTTGGGTGGGTTTGTCAGACTCAATAGATCTATCATTGAAAACCGTCGGCTTGTATAGTTAATGATTGCACATAGTTTTCACAAAGACTAGCACAACTAGCACTCGGGCACAAAGCTCAAATTTTACACACATGTATGTATGTAGGATTTAGTACTTGTGTTGTTTGAGTAAATGTAATTGTGAAATGTGTAATGTGTATAAAGTTCATGTTCCACCCCAAAAGTGTAAAAGAGTAAAAAGGGGTTGTGAATACTCACATGGTATGGAAGTGAAGCTAACAAGGAAATATAGATAGCAAATATGATCCTTGGAATGCACACTTTAACCTAAGAGTAAAGTGTATAGAATTAAATAGTTGTACAAAGTTTAGGTCTAAAGTGAAAGTTGAATTTGTATATAAAACTATTGATTTGTATTTAAAAGTATTAAATAAAATATATAAAGTTTGAAGTAAAATATGTTTGTAACCATTTGATTAGGTTCGAATTGAATAAATAAATATATAATTGTAGTTTATGAAATAATGTAAATATTAATTGAAATTAAGTATAAATAAATAAATGATTTTGATTTAAAATGTAAATTAAATAACTAATCATTATTTATAAATTTTGTAACTTAATTATTTAAAACATAATTCAATTAAATATAAATTTAATTTTTATACACTTTTCCATAAATTATATTTATGCCAAGATTAACTTTAAATCCATTTTTAAATACAGAACATATATTTTTTATAAAATCTGAAACATTTCCTGATTAAATATAAAAATTATAATTCTGCTAAAATAATCTGAGTCTCACACGACCGTGCCTCGGAAGGACACGATCGTGCTTAAGCCACGGGCGCGACCGGGTTGACCAACAGAAGCACAATCTAGACCAGACAACAGGCACGACCGTGCCTTGACCAGGCACGATCGTGTCTATGATCTTTAGACACAACAGAGACTAGCCCAGAGGGCATGACAAGGTCTGGACAGGAGGACACGACCGCGCTGATAGTCGGAACGACCGCGCTACACGAGGCACGACCGCGCTAGATGATTTGCGCGACCGTGTCTATTCCAAGTCAGACACGAATTGACAATTTCTTGTATTTATAACGATGGGATTGATAGTGCTTTCGATTAAAGAGATATTACGAGTCTAATCATATAAATTAATTGCATGAACATCGTGTTTAAGAGTGGAATCGATTAAATCCTTTTTATTTAAAATAACAATTCTGATTCGAACGATTTCTGTAATGAAAGCCCAGATTAATAGGGGGATTTTGATGATGATACTGAAACGAATGAGATGGAGAGTTTACTTACCTAAAACAGGAAGGAATTGGTAACGATCGATAGAAGGGAGTTCCAGCGACGGAGAAAACGGCTTCCGGCGACTTCGGCTGCAATTCCGGCTAGGCCAGAGAGTCCAGAGTCTTGGAGAGATCCGGGAGATGCGTAATCCTTTCTTGATCGGGGGAATTTGCGTCTCAGAATAGGATTCGAGTTTTGCTTGAATTGTTTGAGAGAGAATTCGAGATTGATGGTATGAAACTGAGGCGTTGAAAAATTGAGAATGGTATAACTCACGTTAAAGGAAGAAGAAATGTAATCGGATTTGAATTTCGAATGATTGAGCGTTTTGAAATCACATTTACGTTTCGACTGTTACGCAGGCGCGACCGTGCCAATATAGGCGCGACCGTGCCTAGGCACCGGGCGCGATCGTTCCAAAGCAGGTCGCGCGACCGTGCCAAAGCACTTGGCGCGACCGTGCTAGGATGAAGCACGACCGTGCTAGGATGAAGCACGACCGTGCTAGACTAGGGTTTGTTGACATTTTTCAATTTTTGTCCTTGACTTTTCAGATTTGATAAGTTTGAATAAGATAGTTTTCTTGTATAGTGTCTAAATGTGTATAACCGAGTAAGACTTGCGAATTTGTATAGAATTATTGCATTAAATTTACGGCGAGAAAATAATGAGACATTGCACGAGTATAGAACTTGAAATTGCATTAAATTGAATTGAAATAGGAATACTAAAATCAGAAATGTTACAGTCTCCCCATGTTGAGAGAATTTCGTCCCGAAATTTAGCTAGAGGAAACAACATTATTAGTAAAAAGATGAGGGTACTTGAGCTTCATTTGGTCTTCTCGTTCCCAAGTGAACTCAGGACCACGCTTAGATTCCCAACGAACTTTAACGATAGGAATGCGACTTCACTTGAGCTGCTTGACTTCACGATCCATAATTTCTACCGGTTTCTTAACGAAGTGCATCGTGTCGTCAATGCGCACGTCGTCGAGCGGTATATGGAGATTTTCATCGGCGAGACACTTCTTCAGATTAGATATATGAAATGTAGGATGCACATTGCCAAGAGATGGAGGTAACTCGAGCTTGTAAGCCACTTTCCCAATCCTTTCAAGGATTTTGAATGGACCAACATAACGAGGTGCTAACTTGCCTTTCTTTCCAAAACGGACCACACCCTTCCAAGGAGACACCTTAAGAAGAACAAGATCACCGACTTGGAATTCCAAGGGTTTTCGACGTTTATCGGCATAACTCTTTTGCCGACTCCTCGCTACTCGAATATTGTCACGGATTTGAATAATCTTGTCGGTTGTTTCTTGAATTAACTCGGGACCAGTGATTTGTGCTTCACCAATCTCGTTCCAACAGATCGGAGAGCGACACTTGCGACCATAGAGAGCTTCGAATGGAGCCATGTTGATACTTGTGTGGTAGCTATTGTTGTAAGAAAACTCAATAAGGGATAAATGTGAATCCCAATTGCCACCAAAATCGATTACACAAGCTCTAAGCATGTCTTCAAGAGTTTGGATTGTTCGCTCGGTTTGACCATCAGTTTGCGGATGGTAAGCCATGCTCAAATCTAATCGAGTACCAAGAGCCTTTTGGAGAGATTACCAAAATCGAGAAGTGAACCGAGCGTCTCTATCGGATATTATGTTCAAGGGAACACCAT
The DNA here is from genome assembly GCA_023525975.1 of Smallanthus sonchifolius. Taxonomy (NCBI): domain Eukaryota; kingdom Viridiplantae; phylum Streptophyta; class Magnoliopsida; order Asterales; family Asteraceae; genus Smallanthus; species Smallanthus sonchifolius. The sequence continues at coordinate 30,276,242 of CM042043.1, forward strand.
GACGGCTCACAATTTCATCAATGTAAATTCGGGCTAATTTCTCCAATTTGAAGTCTTCACGAATAGGCAAGAAGTGGGCAGATTTGGTGAGTCGATCAATGATCACCCAAATACTATCATAACCACTCGAGGTGCGAGGGAGCTTGGTAATGAAATCCATAGCTAAATCCTCCCATTTCCACACGGGAATTTCTGGTTGTTCGAGTAAACCAGAAGGACGTTGATGTTCGGCTTTGACTTTGGAGCAAGTTAAGCATGTGGCCACATAAAGAGCAATGTCTTTCTTCATACCGGGCCACCAATAAAGTTGGCGAAGATCTTGGTACATTTTATCCGCACCAGGATGAATAGAATAACGAGTCTTATGAGCCTCGTTCATGAGAAATGCACGGAGATCATCGCGATCGGGAACCCAAATACGGTTCAAGTAATATAGTAAGCCATTGGGTTTTGATTCAAGAAGAAGTTCAACACCACACGACATTTCTTCATACATGTTACCCTCGGTTACCGAGACGTGTTGAGCTTCTAAGATACGGGTTTGAATATCGGATTGAATACGGGCACAATGAAGCATAACATGGTCCTTTCGACTCAAGGCATCGGCTACAACATTCGCTTTGCCGGGATGGTAACGAATCTCGCAGTCGTAGTCGTTAAGGAGTTCGACCCAACGTCGTTGCCTCATATTGAGCTCTTTTTGGTTGAAGATATGTTGAAGACTTTTATGGTCGGTGAATACCACACATTTCGTGCCATATAGGTAATGTCTCCAAATCTTTAACGCGAATACGACCGCACCCAACTCGAGATCGTGCGTCGTATAATTCTTTTCATGAATTTTGAGTTGTCTTGATGCATAAGCGATTACTTTTCCTCGTTGCATGAGGACACAACCAAGACCTTGGTTAGAAGCATCACAATAGACAACTAAATCATCATTTCCATCCGGGAGAGTCAAAATGGGAGCATTGCACAACTTATGCTTAAGAGTTTGGAAAGCTTCTTCTTGCTTCGGTCCCCACTCATAAGTTTTACCCTTATGGGTCAAAGCGGTAAGAGGGACAGCAATCTTTGAGAAGTTTGAGATGAAACGACGATAATAACCCGCAAGACCAAGAAATGAACGAACTTCGGTAGGAGTCTTCGGGGCATTCCAATTCTTAACCGTTTCAATCTTAGCAGGATCAACATGAATACCCTTGTCGTTGACGATGTGACCAAGAAATTGAACTTCTTTTAACCAAAATTCACATTTGGAGAACTTGGCATATAGTTGTTCTTTCTTTAAAAGGTCCAAAACCAATCTAAGGTGTTCTTCATGGTCGGCTTTAGTCTTGGAATAGATTAAGATATCGTCAATGAAAACGATCACGAATTTATCAAGGTACGGTTTGCACACACGGTTCATGAGATCCATGAAAACTGCGGGTGCATTGGTTAACCCGAAGGGCATAACCATGAACTCGTAATGACCATACCTTGTTCGAAAAGCAGTCTTAGGAATGTCATCTTCTTGAACACGGAGCTGATGATAACCGGATCGAAGATCAATCTTCGAGAAGCAAGTAGAACCTTGAAGTTGATCAAAGAGATCATCGATTCTAGGCAAAGGATAACGATTCTTGATAGTAAGCTTATTGAGTTCGCGGTAGTCAATACACATACGGAATGATCCATCCTTCTTTTTAACAAATAAGACGGGTGCACCCCACGGTGAATGACTTGGGCGAATGAAACCTTTATCGGAGAGTTCTTGAAGTTGACTTGCGAGCTCTTGCATTTCGAAAGGTGCAAGACGATAAGGAGCTCTAGCAACAGGGTTAGCTCCAGGTATAAGATCAATGCGGAACTCGACTTGACGAACGGGAGGAAGACCGGATAAATCCTTGGGAAACACTTCGGGAAAATCTCGAATAATGGGAATGTCTTGGATACTCTTCTCCTTGACATCCTTTTGAATAATATGAGCTAAGAAGGCAATGTACTTCTTTCGTAAGTACTTTTGAGCGGTAGTACAAGACATCAACTTAAGACCCTTGCAAGGCTTTTCACCAAAAACCCTTAAGGTTTCTCCCGATGGTAGCGGAATTCGAATACACTTTTCAAAGCAAATGACTTCGGCATGATGATTTGATAGCCAATCCATACCTATGATAATATCAAAGCTTCCTAGTGGCATTGGAACAAGGTTGATTGGGAATGCATGATCATTAAGTTCTAAAGAGCAATCATAGATAATAGACTCAATTGTAAGGGAGTCACCATTTGCTATTTCAACGGTGAAGGTTTTCTCTAGTTGAGATCGTGTCTTTGCAAGTAAAGGCTCAAAATTTAGTGACACAAAACTTTTATCGGCACCGGTATCAAACAAAATGGAGGCATATTGACTATTAACAAGGAACGTACCATTAACCACGTCGTTGTTGGCTTGAGCTTCGTTGGCGTTTATGTTGAACGCACGCCCACGAGCTCCACCTTGTGTAGCATTTGCAAGCCTTGGACATAGATTACGAAAATGATTCGGGTCACCACACTCATAGCAAGCACGCCTATTAGCAATGGCGGGAGCACCTTGATTAGCCACTCGCGGGTTGGGTTGGTTCGGTGGATTGACTTGACCCTCAAAAGCTTTGGCCCTGCAAATATTGATAGTGTGACCATATATCCCACAATGAGTGCAAAGGCGACATGGGATCCTTTGAGGATGATGAAAATTGCAGGTGGCACAAAGAGGATAAATCCCAACATATGGCTTTTTAGCCGGTGCTTGAACTACGGGTGCAACTTGATTAACGGGCATCGCAGGAGTAACCACAACAAAGTTTCTAACTTTCCTCTTTTTGTTATTGCGAGAGGGTTCAGTTGTGGCTTCTTTGTTGTGGGTAGGAGGGGTTACGTTTTCAGCAACTTTCTTAGAACCCTTTTTGGTAAGAGTTCCAGCTTTAACATGATTATCAGTTAAGGTAGCAGACAGGCGGATGGCATCCTCCAAAGTAGCAGGATTTCTACCTAAGACAGTATCTTGAATTTGTCTTGGTAGCCCACCAATATACTTTTCGATACAACGGGATAAAGGAGTGACCATGTGGGGCACAAGAAGACTCAACTCATGGAACCGAGTTGTATATGCTAAGTTTTCCCCACTATCTTGGGCAAGATCCCAAAATTCAGCTTCCAACTTCTTCACTTCATTTCGAGGACAGAATTCCTCGGTCATAAGCCTTTTAACCTCATCCCAAGGTAAAGCCATAGCTACATCAATACCCCTATTCCTTTTCTCCCCATTCCACCATGTAAGTGCCCGCTTTTGAAGGACACTAGTAGCATGACGAACACGGAGGTTGTCGGGACAGTCACTATTGAGAAAGGTATTCTCAATACTTTCAAACCATTGAAGGAGTCCAGTAGCTCCTTCGGTTCCATAAAACTTTAGAGGATTGCAAGAATTGAAGTGCTTGAAGGTGCATTGAGATGGATTGTTTCCACCATTTCCACCATTACCACCATTATTACCACTATTGCTTCCATTTCCACCATTGCCATTTGTGGCACCATTGGCTTGGGTGAGTTGTGTCACCAATTGGGTAAGAATAGCAGCAATGTCGGAGTTGGCGTTGGCGGCGGGAGCACGACGAGAAGGCATTCTACAGATTTTCACATGACAAGAAAGATTGTAAGAACTTATGAGAATTGCTAGGATTTAATAGAATGAGAAAACCAAATAAAAGATAGATATTCATAGTTTGGATTGTACTCAAAAGTGATAAAATCACTTGAATACTAAGGCACATCAAGGTTAATTTAAACTTATATAATTTTTCAAGGAGACATGCTTTAGCCTATAAGTAAACACTCATCTCGGGAATTCCCAGGAAAGCATACGGGTCCCTCGGTTGATTGGAATTTATGCGAAATGCTTTCCTAGACAGAAAACCTAAAATACAGGTGTCACCCTTCCAGATTGCATGTGTCCTCAAATAATTTAACAAGTTTAAAAAAACCTTAACGAAGAAAATAAAAATTTTTAAAGATTTTTGCTTCAAGAAAATTTTTCCACATGCTTAGAAAGAATAAAGATAGAAAAGAAGGTAGGAATATCATGGGGTTTTAGGATATAGGAAAAGGTATTATTTAAGAAGATTCTAATAAGTCATGAACTTCTAACAAGTAAGGTACCAAATATAATAAACAATTTATCATGGTAAGCATGTAGCACATAGCATGTAACACATAGCACAAAATCATGAAGCATAGTATAAGTGGGTGTCCTAAAGTTATAGTCTAGGTCAAGATGTCTAATAACCTAAATCCCTATAACCAAGGCTCTGATACCAATCTGTCACACCCCGACCGAAGGCGGAATCATCGGGGCGGGACATGTAAGACTGTTCATAGCACAAGGTTGACTAAATTGAAGTATGTTAAAGTCAAATTTCCATTTCAAATAATCCAAATACAAACCAAATCCAAACAAGAAAATAAAACAACTCATAAACTTCTTGATTTAATATTGCTAGGTCCAAATCCTATATTGAGCACGTCTTGAATCATTCTCACATATTAGGGCCTGAAACATGAATAAAATAAAGTCAACTAAAAAGTTGGTGAGTATAACACAGTTGTATATAGATAGCATATAGTTGTAAACAAATCCTTTACAAGACATGAAAAATAAGGCATTTATGGGGAGCTGCTATTGTGTAATCAAGTACAATCAAACCTTAGTAACTAGTATGCAAATTGTGTTGTCGGTATCAATCACCTCCACTTGGGTGGGTTTGTCAGACTCAATAGATCTATCATTGAAAACCGTCGGCTTGTATAGTTAATGATTGCACATAGTTTTCACAAAGACTAGCACAACTAGCACTCGGGCACAAAGCTCAAATTTTGCACACATGTATGTATGTAGGATTTAGTACTTGTGTTGTTTGAGTAAATGTAATTGTGAAATGTGTAATGTGTATAAAGTTCATGTTCCACCCCAAAAGTGTAAAAGAGTAAAAAGGGGTTGTGAATACTCACATGGTATGGAAGTGAAGCTAACAAGGAAATATAGATAGCAAATATGATCCTTAGAATGCACACTTTAACCTAAGAGTAAAGTGTATAGAATTAAATAGTTGTACAAAGTTTAGGTCTAAAGTGAAAGTTGAATTTGTATATAAAACTATTGATTTGTATTTAAAAGTATTAAATAAAATATATAAAGTTTGAAGTAAAATATGTTTGTAACCATTTGATTATGTTCGAATTGAATAAATAAATATATAATTGTAGTTTATGAAATAATGTAAATATTAATTGAAATTAAGTATAAATAAATAAATGATTTTGATTTAAAATGTAAATTAAATAACTAATCATTATTTATAAATTTTGTAACTTAATTATTTAAAACATCAATCAAATAAATATAAATTTAATTTTTATACACTTTTCCATAAATTATATTTATGCCAAGATTAACTTTAAATCCATTTTTAAATACAGAACACATATTTTTTATAAAATCTGAAACATTTCCTGATTAAATATAAAAATTATAATTCTGCTAAAATAATCTGAGTCTCACACGACCGTGCGTCGGAAGGACACGATCGTGCTCAAGCCACGGGCGCGACCGCGCTAGTCGGGGCGCGACCGGGTTGACCAACAGAAGCACAATCTAGACCAGACAACAGGCACGACTGTGCCTTGACCAGGCACGATCGTGTCTATGATCTTTAGACACAACAGAGACTAGCCCAGAGGGCATGACAAGGTCTGGACAGGAGGACACGACCGCGCTGATAGTCGGCACGACCGCGCTACACGAGGCACGACCGCGCTAGATGATTAGCGCGACCGTGTCTATTCCAAGTCAGACACGAATTGACAATTTCTTGTATTTATAACGATGGGATTGATAGGGCTTTCGATTAAAGAGATATTACGAGTCTAATCATATAAATTAATTGCATGAACATCGTGTTTAAGAGTGGAATCGATTAAATCCTTTTTATTTAAAATAACAATTCTGATTCGAACGATTTCTGTAATGAAAGCCCAGATTAATAGGGGGATTTTGATGATGATACTGAAACGAATGAGATGGAGAGTTTACTTACCTAAAACAGGAAGGAATTGGTAACGATCGGTAGAAGGGAGTTCCAGCGACGGAGAAAACGGCTTCCGGCGACTTCGGCTGCAATTCCGGCTAGGCCAGAGAGTCCAGAGTCTTGGAGAGATCCAGGAGATGCGTAATCCTTTCTTGATCGGGGGAATTTGTGTCTCAGAATAGGATTCGAGTTTTGCTTGAATTGTTTGAGAGAGAATTCGAGATTGATGGTATGAAACTGAGGCGTTGAAAAATTGAGAATGGTATAACTCACGTTAAAGGAAGAAGAAACGTAATCGGATTTGAATTTCGAATGATTGAGCGTTTAGAAATCACATTTACGTTTCGACTGTTACGCAGGCGCGACCGTGCCAATATAGGCGCGACCGTGCCTAGGCACCGGGCGCGATCGTTCCAAAGCAGGTCGCGCGACCGTGCCAAAGCACCTGGCGCGACCGTGCTAGGACGAAGCACGACCGTGCTAGACTAGGGTTTGTTGACATTTTTCAATTTTTGTCCTTGACTTTTCAGATTTGATAAGTTTGAATAAGATAGTTTCTTGTATAGTGTCTAAATGTGTATAACCGAGTAAGACTTGCGAATTTGTATAGAATTATTGCATTAAATTTACGGCGAGAAAATAATGAGACATTGCACGAGTATAGAACTTGAAATTGCATTACATTGAATTGAAATAGGAATACTAAAATCAGAAATATTACATTTGTAGCTTAAACTACAGGGACTGAATCTGCCAAGTCCCAAAACCCAATCAATTGACCTATCAAAAGTCAAAATCAAAGGATGTGGATTCCTTTGACTTTGAAAAAGTCAAACCGAAAGCCTTTAACCCAAATTCGCATTCTTCAACCCATTTTCGTTCGAATTCGTAACTGCAAATCACATTAATCGTCATAATCGACCACTACTGCAGCAATTAACGAATCTTTAATTCGAATTAATCCCATTATGGGCATTAAACCCGTAACATTCGACACATGGACAAACATCATCGAATTCGACTAAATTCGACTTCCATTGTGAAGTATAACTCTCTGCACACTTCATTCGCACCTCACTGAACTTGTAACACCATTCAATTCCAACGGAGAGGGAACCAGAGCCACCAGGGACTAAGCTCATCGAAGCCGGAAGTCCTTTTAGTCGAGCACCTGCAATTCGATATCCAGGCAGGTAACCAAACACTTCATCTCACTCGTTTCAATGCCTAGATCAAATGCCCTATCCTAATCGAGACTTATAACATCGATTCGATCATAATCCATGATCTAGGGTTCATATGAAACCGGTTTGTTTGAATCCTAACCTAGAACCTGTGATAATCCAATTAATCTACATGTCTCGACTCGCAATTCAATTCTTGTTAAAAGCCCCATGAATTCAAACCATTTCATTATCAGAATTGATCAAATTGGAACTATGTTCATATCTAGGGTTTCGACAATTGAATCTAGAATTTAACAACCCAAAATCTGATGTTTTTCGGATTAAACTCACACCCAAGTTCGCACACACTCGAATAATGAAACCTCTATACTACTGATTCAAATCATAATCGAAATCGTCGGATCTGGAATGGTTTTGGGGTGCGGCTAGCGTGGGGAAAGAACTCGCTGGAGTTCTTCGCTAAAAGACTTTGAAACCGGATTGTTTGCGAAGATCCTACCGGGTGGATTGGTTAAGTGTTTGGGTTGATGGGGAGGAGACCCGGGTTCGAGTCTCCCCTCCCCCATTTTGATCTTTTATTTATTTAAACTATGATTTTAAGTATAAAACTTATCCTAATGTTATTATAATAATATTAAAGTATTTTAACCTCGGAAAAGCACCCGTAGGTTCGGATTTAATTTTATAACCCATTTTTATTAGTATTCCCACTTTTAAAATAATATATATTTAGATTATTTTCAAATCACAACTCCGAATAAAATAATGTATTTATATTATTTTCAACCCGTAACTCCGATTAGAAATAATATATTTATATATTATTTTCGTCAGGTTTATAAATATTGTGTAGCGTTTTAAACTAATTAATAATATAATTGTTTATATTATTTACTCACGTTTAGTATATCGAATAAAAATAATATATATATTATTTTTCCACACAAATGATTATTTTGTTAATCATACGACAAAAAAAAATAATAATAATATATATATAGTTATATTATTTTACTAACCATTTTAAATGGCAAACGTACGGATTTATTTATTTAGTATTATTCGTATTAGAGACGTTTTTCACGAAACGTATTTATCTTAATAAGTATATTAAGAAACCTTTATTCCCGTAGACACGTTCGTCTACTCATAAATTCCTAGAATGCGTTAAGGCGTTAAATCTTCCGTGTCGTCGTCACAAATCCCAACTTGTCCCTAATTTATGTGTTTATAATTTTAGGGCATTCGTAAGTCGTTTGAGACTTACACTCGTGGTTCCAACTTGTCCATTGTGTGATACTACCTACAACGCAACGCAGGTGAGTTTTCACGGCCCCTTTTTACTGCTTTTAACTTGGGGGAGAAAACATGCTTAAATAATTTTTTTGATTTTGTATTTCATATGCTATCAATGTTAAAGCTAAGTGTAACATGCTATCACAGAAAGTCCTCATCCTATTTCGAACCGTTAATATGGATCTTAGCGAGGTAATGTTTAGTAGTACTACTGGGTTTGACAAATCCCACCCGCGTTAGTCGCGCTAACTCGATTGGATATCGAACGGGTGAAATGTTAGCCTACTCACATGGCCAGTATTGATAGACCTGGCAGGAGGCAATAAAAAAACAGTCAGTTTCGGTTGTGAGCACTTGAGCTAAAACATGAACATAGGTTAGCTACCTATAGATACATATTGAATGATAATAAATCTGGTAAACGTTTATTTATATATTGAAACTTGTGAACTCACCAACCTCGTGTTGACACTTTTCTTACATGTTTTCTCAGGACGCTAAGCTAAGGCACAGGTGCACGTTAGGGCATGCATTGTGTCAACATGGTATATTCAATAATTGTCAATCTGTTGAATATTTATTATGTATCCGTTATTGTTAGACTTGGGCGCGTTGTTGTGCGCATTTACTCTCTTGTTTAGACACTTCCGCATTTACTCTAAACTTTTATAATATTTCAATTTGAGTCCCATATAGTGTCGTTTGATGTAACTAATGACTGAGATCCTGGTTAGCCACACACCAAACGGTAAAACTCCGTTAGTGGAATTTGGGGGTGTGACACTCGGTGTTATGACTAGTCAAACTCTAAATCTATGAGAACCCTGTATTTAACACTCCGTATTTTGTTATCGCTTACAACCTTTTCAAGGTTTTTTCTGCTAGACATGGACTCCTACTCACCTCCCTCCCCGGTATACCATCCTGGAGCAGAGTCTGATCAGAAGAAGACATCGGGTCACCAGTGTATTGGTCACCAACACCCCCAGCTGCTAGGCCAAGGTTTGACATAAGGGCAGATTGGATTAGGAACACTGGCCCGAGACTTTGATCATCTGGATCACCCCCCTCAAGAAATCCGTATCAGACGCCTCACCTACACAACCAGTTATCATCCCATCTGAGGGACCCCTACCTAGAACCCGACCCATATCATCCTAACCCTAGGGAAAGGCATACCATGGCACGCCATAGTGCCATGAGAGTCCCATTCGATGTCATTCACCAATATGTGAGGACCTCAGAGTTCATGAGACAAGGGATGGAGCACGGGATAAGTCACGACCTGCAAGGACAGAGAATAGATAGCCTAGCGAATCAAATATGGTACCAAAAGGAGAAAATTTCCACCCTCGAGAAAGACAAAGAAATGCTTGAGAATCGCACAGAAGCAGCTAGCCAGATCGGCTACCCGAGTAACCATAGCGGTGCTCGTCTTGGTGATTATCTGCTTCCTAGTGGAAAACTATCTGAGACGTTAGCAGAAATTTCTATTTATTGTCCTTAAATTTTCAGTTTAAGAACCATTTCCCTATGTTTTGAACAATTTTCAACATTTCAGCATTGAATAAATTTTATATTACAACTCTAAATTTATTATTCACTAAGTTGACACAGTGAGTGTGAATTACACCCGTCATATTTTCATCAGAATTCTCCAAGTATCACCTTCTTCATTCACTACAATTTAGTACACTACCGACAATCTCCTTCGTAAACAAATCATCCTATTATTTGATTTAAACAACCTTGTTATTTTGTTCAAACAAAACGTTTATCAAACTTTTAGATAGTATCTGAAATATAAATTTTTCTATAAACATTTTCACCTTGTAATACAACCTGTTTTATAAAAGCATTATTTCAAACTAATAAATAATTATGTCTTGTTCTCGTTAAATTAATTATTTCTAAACCTTGGCTAAATTAATATACAACTACTTGTTTAGCCATTAATTTCTCTTAAAAATATTCTCCTAATAATAATTGAAAATTTAATAAAAAGGTTTTCCTATAAATTGTCCATTTATTTAGATAATTCAACTCATTAGTTTCACTACCTTATTTATCTACAAACAAGAACAAATTATAATTCCCTATTTACAAACAAAAATCAGTTATTCGTAAACACATTACTCAGAATGTTTTCAAAACGTCCTCGTTATCTTTCACCTTCTGTAATATATGAGTGTACTTGCCACTTCAAGAGACGACCCATTTCGCGTAGACGTTAACCATCCTTACAAACCCCAACGAGATTTAAAATAGCTAAAACCTAACTACCCACATTATACATGAACGCCAAACAACACGCTTGTCCGCAACACTCGATCACATGCAAAACTCGTTAGTACACGTCACACATGAAATTCAATAACTTACGAATGCACGTTCACAAAATATACATCACGATCACATAATACAAGAAACTTAGTTGTTTACAATATACATAATTTTACGCTGATCACATAATACATGAAACTTGTTTATTTACAATACATATTCTACTGGATTGATCACATAATACATAAAAACCTAGTTGTTTGCAATATACATGATACTAAATTGATCACATGATACACAAAAATTGTTTGTTTTGGTACATAATACTAGATTGACCACATTAAACATGAAACTTATTTGGTTACAAAGTACATGCCACTAAATTGTGCACATTATAGAATATACATGATACTAAATTGTTTATATTACACATGAAAGTTTATTGGTTTACAAAAGGCATGATACTAAGTTGTTAACATCATATATGAAATTCATTTCTTACCATGATACTAAATTGTTCACGTTACACATGAAACCTATTTGATTACAAGCTACATAACACTAGATCATACATGAAACTTGGGTGCTACATTATACACGAAACTAAATTGCTTATAATTGTTGCAATTGATTGATTACATTATACACAAGGTATGGTCATACACTTTACTAAATTTGAAAACCATAACACATTGAAACAACTCGGGGTTTGACGTATTCTTGATTCAAACGCGAGTAAACTATGGAACTTTAAGTTATACTACCTTATTACTCTTTAGTTGCTAACTGACCTGCCTATTTAGGGACATAGTACTTATTAGCAACTCATATGTGAAAACAATAGACATGAACTAAGTGAATTTGTGCCCTTTTTGACCCACACACAATGGAAGTATCTATACGAACCATGCGATGATTCGAGTAATTACGGGTGCACACGTAATTATAAAAATCAGCGCACAGAAAACATAGTGAATTATGTCATGTGTTAAGACAAAACCTATCGTGACATATAGCAACGAAACTAATGTGATATGACAAGGGCATGGTGGATACGCCGATGGTACTTCCTATATATAAGTGTTCTGGTCATATTATCAGAAGTAGCGTTATTCATGTCATGTAAAGTTTTATGTTGTTAACGGGCCAATGTTAGTGAAAATTCTTATCCACTGACAATTCCGGTACATATTAAACTACATCTTAAACAAACCCTGATCATCAAATTCTCATCGTTCTCGTCTCAAGTAATGCAAATCTTATCTTTGGTGTCTAGAATAACCTTCGACGGTTTCCCCTTAAATTCTCTTAAACAAAACCCACTATCATAATCCGTGCCTGACATTGAGAAACAAACATGCACCTTGTTACCAGTTATACTCCTGTAACCAACAATCAAAACTCATGAAGAATCCAAACTCATCTCTTTCCAAATTCAGTAGCCTCCATTAATACAATTTCGGGACGAAATTCCCTCAACTAGGGGATACTGTAACATCCAAGATTTTCAGGTATTATTTATTTTATTACATTAAGGACACTTCATTCCAACCTCGTACTTGTTCAAACACAATATAGCACATTGTTTAATAACGGGAATAAACTCAAAAATTTCAAACTTTCATTTACATATTATTTTATTATTATATATAAAACATGTAGCAATATTTAAATACTTTCATATAAGCAAACATTTATGTTATTATAAGACAAAGCATATGAGTTTTAAACTATGATTTTACACCTCGTAAATGTAAACACATATTTATTCACAAAAATAAATGTGAATATGTACATTTGATTTTTATTACAATTTATAATTCCATAAAAATGGAACTTTTATTAAAGGAATCTAAATGAAACAAATAGTGTTTAAGGTTTCATAAGTTTTATAAATACAATTATCTACAAATTATTTGTTTTGAACTAGTTGAACCCTTGAACCTCAATTTGAACCCCCACCCTTGAAATTGAACCCATTAATCTAGCTATTGACCCATTTACCCTATTTTGACTAAGTTTGACCTTTAAAAGTCAAACAACCCAAGAAATCTTTGCAATTCAAGAACAAAATCGATCAATCACAACTGTTATTGACTTTCCATGAATACTAGAAGAATATTGATCCGTTTCAAACTTTATAAACATTCCAATTTAACACTTTGAGCGGCCAAATTCAAATTTCAATTTTGTTTGACTACCCATGGTCAAAGCGAACCAAATCAACTTTAAATTTGTAAATTGTAACGCGTTCGTGTCTGTAAATCACGCTCAATCATCACTATTACGAATTCAGACTCTAAACACGACCCAATTCATCAACAACCGGTTTAATTCACGTGTAAACCGCGTCGACAACTGTCTCCCGCTAAACAAAAGCAAATCGATCATCCAGGGTGAAATTGGACTATACAATCAAATCCCACACTTTCGCAAACACTTGTACAAACTTCCTGAACACCAAAACCCATGGCATTACACTTCTGAAGCACGATCAAACACCAAGAACATCAGACCCATTGTACCAGCCTTCCTCATTCGTTTCTTCACCAAATCAGGTAATACTTATGTTGTTCGATTCGTAGTCAGGTACTGACCTCTAGCCCTCTATCAATTCGCGATTTCATGTAGTATCGGCCCCAATTTTTAATTAAGGTTCTTACCGGGTTTAAAAATAACATGAGTTGGGTGATTTTGTTCGAATTTATTAAACGGATTTATATGACAGGATCCATTATACGACCAGGGAAACCACCTGGTCTGACTGGTTAAGCCTTTGAGCCATCGAACCCGGTGGCATGGGTTCGAAACCCACAGTCCACCCTTCTTTTTATTTGCGTGTGTACCTGTTCTGAAACCCGACCTGTTGCCCAACTTACTTAAGTTTCAATTGAACCGGTTATGTATCAGGGACCGGTCCTTCGTTCAATGGTAACACCCTTACCTCACATAGAAACCACCCGGGTTCAAACCGGGTGGTCTGCATATGTTTTTTTAAAACTGTTTTTAGTAGCCTTTTTGGTTTATAAAAATTATTTAATGAGACCTATACCCTATAGAGCTGATTTAGTACTATAATTAACAAATTTTAAAGAGAAACAATTATTTTTATAATTTAAACTGTTTTAAAACTTTATTTTCAACATGAAAATCAATTAAAACTTATTTCAAACAAAATAGCTAAATTAAAAACAAGGTACTTAAATTATTCATAAATTTTGATAAAGATGTTATAAAATACACTACGATTTTCTAAGGAACCATCTAAAATATATTGTCATGATAAGGATTTAAATTTCAATTAAACAAAACTAATTCTTCTAAACACACACACACACACATATATATATATATATATATATATATATATATATTAATACATATATATTTACACATCCCTTGTTTTAGATACACTATTACAAATAAATAAATAAATACAAGAATTTATTTAATTAAACTAATCATCTTTTTACACTAATGATCCATTTAAAGTTTAGATTATATTTAGTATAATTTTCTAAATACATATACGAGCATATATTTACACTACCTTTTCAAGGCACATCATTATAATAATAAGTAAATAAATACAAATAAATTATTTAATTAAATTATATAAACTAAACCCTAAGGAAATTATTATTTTTATTAAATTCATATATACTTTGAATTTTACGTTTCATATTAAGTTTTTATTCAATTTCAAACACCAACTTACATGCATCTATTTCAGGAAATGTCACAAATGTTTTTGTACAAATCCCCACACTCAAACCCGTTAAAACCCTGAACCTTACCTTAGACTTTGTGCATGTTATTAATTCAAGTTCATACATTACACTCTAGGTTAACTTTGTGATTTGCAAAAGAATCACTTTTGCTCGTGCTATCTACACCATTAATACAAGTGAGTTTACATAGCCCTTTTTACACTATTTACATTTTTTGGGTGGAACATGAGTACAATTATACAATGTTTACAAACTACATGATACAATTCCAACCTACATTCATGTGTGCAATTTGAGCCTTATGCTTGAGTACTAGGTGTGCAAACTACAATTTGTGTGCAATTTACATGTGCAATCATTAACTACACAAGTCGACGGTTAACAATAATAGATCTATTGAGTCTGACAAACCCCCCAGTTAGGGTGATTGTTACCGACAACACATTTTGGTTTTTGTATGCTAGTTACAAAGGTTTGATTGTACAACTTGGTTTCACAATAGTAACTCTCCATAATTGCCTTATTTACCATGATATGTATGGATTGTATACATACAACACAATGATACTATTTAGAGTCAAAAACCTATGTATGCTCACCAACTTTTTAGTTGACCTTGTTTTAATCATGTTTCAGGTACAAGTGTTTGAGTTGATCAAGTTTGCTACACTTAAGTTGTGGACCTTGTTAATCAATAAAGAAACTTATTATGAATTTGAATTTCATGTACTTGATTTGATTCTGTTTGGTTTGTTTTATTAAATGAAATGTGATGATTAAATATATTACAACATAGTCAACCATGTGCTCATGAACAGTCTACACGTCCCGCCTCGACGTTTTCACCGTCTGTTGGGGTGTGACACATATGATTTTAACATTCCAAGGACACCCAGTTCTTCCCCTAGTCACGATCCGAATCCAAAAACACTTCGATTCTAACTGAAATCAATCGCGATAGATCAAGGAATCATAGGGGTTTTTGTGACAATCCATACTTTTCATGTTAACCCCGTTAACAATCCCGTTAAATATTCTCTTAAAAACTTAACCCCGTTAACTGAAACCAGTTAAATCTAACCCCAAGGGCCATTTCTGTCAGTCTTGTAGTTTAAACTACAGGGACTGAATCTGCCAAGTCTCAAAACCCAATCAATTGACTTATTAAAGTCAAAATCAAAGGATGTGGATTCCTGTTGACTTTGAAAAAGTCAAACCGAAAGCCTTTAACCCAAATTCGCATTCTTCAACCCATTTTCGTTCAAATTCGTAACTGCAAATCACATTAATCGTCATAACCGACCACTACTGCAGCAATTAACGAATCTTTAATCCGAATTAATCCCAATAATGATTAATTAAACTATAACCGTCGACTTCATTATCATTAAGCACGAATCCACATCAATTCGATCGTCAACACTGAAATCAACCATATGCGCATCTAAATCGAGTCCCACAGAACCTGTTGCATCTTCCAATTCGATCAAAAACTGAGCCTGTGTCGCCGGAGACCAAAATACACGAAGTCGGAGTTCAACCTAACCGAGCACCATCAATCCGATCCCCATTCTGGTAATAAAACACTTCCTCAGTTTTGTTTTCATCTAGGGAATAAAATCCCTATGCTAATTTGTTCTCATAACATCGAATTGATCAAGACCCGTAATCTAGGGTTTATACGAAACCCAATTTGGGGCTTTTGATGCTAAACTCGATTAAAATTCAATTGAATTACATGGTTAGACTCGTGATTACCTACTCTTTGAAAACCCCATTCCAATTGAATCGAATGCTATCTAATTGATTATAAACCGTAAACTAGGGTTCTTCATAAAAACGAATTGGGGGTTTGTATTCTAAACTTAACCAAAATGAAATTAATCTATATGGTTAGCTTCGAAAGGTTTCAATCTGTAAAAACCCCATGGTTTCATCAGTTAACATCATCGGATTTTGTCGAATCGATTTTGTGTTCATATTCTAGGGTTTCAATACTCAATCTGTGTATAATCGATTATGTGTTTGTTGTTTCCGCAATTAATTTCACTCACATGTTCGAAATCCCTTGTTAAACAAAAACCCTATGAATCCAAGATCAATCGTGATCGATTTGGGTGGAATCGGGAGTGATTTTGAGTTCGGTTCGCGACATAGGGGAAGAACACAGGGGTGTTGAGGATTAAAACCAATTGAATCCGGATGCTTGTGCGATACCCTAGCGGGCGGACTTGGTTAACACCCTTGGCTCAGACGCAGGAGACCCGAGTTCGAGTCCGGTCTCCAGCATTCTTTTTTGGGGACTTTTTACTTACATTTATTTATTAAAAATCAAACCTTATATTATTTTAATAATATATTAACTTGTTTTAATCCTGAAAACCGGGTTTGATTTTATAACCCATTTTTATATTAATTATCCACTTTTAAAATAATATATTTATATTATTTTCAAACCATAACTTCGTATAAAATAATATATTTATATTATTTTCAACCCGTGATTCGTGTTATAAAATAATATATAGTTTATATTATTTCGTATCGTTTTATACCTCGTGTGAAGTTTCAACCAATTAATAATATAATTGTTATATTATTTACCCACGTTTATATACTCGATTAAAAATAATATATTTATTATTTTTTCACACAAATGACTATTTTAGTTAATCCTTCGAACCTAAAAATAATATATTAAATTATATTATTTTCCTAACTTTTGTAAACGACTTTAACATACGAATGTATTTATTTATTTATTATTCGTTATTAACGTACGACACGTAACGCTTTTTCCTTAATGATTATATTAAGAAATTTATATAATCCCGTAGACACGTTCGTCTACTCTTAAATCCTTAGAAAGCGTGTGTTCTAACTTCCGTGTCGTCATCACAAATCCCATATGTCCCTAACTTATGTGTTATAATTATAGGGCATACGTAAGCCGTGCAGGCTAACACTTGAGATTCTAAATCTCATACTTGTGTGATACTACCTACTACGCAACGCAGGTGAGTTTCACGACCCCTTTTTACTTGTTTTACTATTGGGGGAGAAACATGCTTACACACAAACGTATTTTACTTGTTTTCCTGTTGAGGAAGAAAGAAACATGAACACCAACTATCATACTTTTACTTGTTTTCCCCGTGGGGGAGAAACAGGTACGCAAGCAAATATTATTTTACATGTTTTTCCCGTTGGGGGAGAAAACATGACGCAACTATTTGATTTTGGTACTTTATATGATATCACTGTTGAGGCTAAGCGTAACACACTATCACAGAAAGTCCTCATCTTATATCGGACCGTTAATATGGATCTTAGCGAGGTAATGTTTAGTAGTACTACTGGGTTTGACAAGCCCCACCCGCGTTAGTCGCGCTAACTCGATTGGATATCGAACGGGTGAAATGTTAGCCCACTCACATTTGCCAGAGTTGATAGACCTGGCAGGAGGCATACAAACACAGTCAGCTTCGGTTGCGAGCGCTTTAGTAAAACATGAACATAGGCTAGCTACCTATAGATATGCATATTGAATGTACATAATTTGGCAAATACTCTCATATTGCAAACTTGAAACCTATGAACTCACCAACCTCGTGTTGACACTTTTTCTTACATGTTTCACAGGTCGCTTTGGCACAGGTTGCGCACTTAGGACATGCATGGAGTCCTACTGTCATATCATTCATTTCAAATATTTTAAACAGTTTATTTAATTACATTAATTGACGCTTGTTGCGTGTAATTACGTTTGACTTCATTGTAACGTTTACACTTTCGCATTAACTCTGAACTTTTATGTTATGACATTTCAAGTCCCATATAGTGTCGTTTGATGTAACTAATGACTGAGATCCTGCTGTGTCACATCCCTAACGGTAAAACTCCGTTAGTGGTATTTGGGGGTGTGATAGTTTTGTTCATCAAGCAATTTCGAGCCTGTGGGTAAGTTTAATTGCAAAACCAACAAGTTTAAAGTCGTTAATTACTCGTTTGAAATCTCGAAACCCTAGTTTAAGAACACGAAATTAAATTGATCGAATTAGATAATGTTTACTACTAAAATCATAGGGCTTTTACAGATTATAAGATTGCGAAACTACCTATTTAGTTTAATTGCATTAAGGTTGAGTCTTGCCAGTAGTTCGATTAATCCCGAAATCGCATGAACCCTAGGATTGGATCGTGATAAATTCGATAATGTAATGTAAGGCCCCAAACCCGTGAACGCGGCTTGTTGGCATACACGTAAGCAAAGTAGTCATAGACATAAAACAAACTCAATTCAATGCAGCGGAAATCAAATAGTCAACAAAGGTCAATGACCCGACCCAAACACCATTCAAACAAAGTATTAAAGTTTAAGTATTTCAGCGTCACAACTAAAAATATAAATGTCATCACGAATGTCCGCGATAACCAATTGCCATCCAGAAGCCGCCAGCTCACACTTTCTCTTTACCTGAAATACATGCTAAAAAGTTAGCTACGCTGAGTGAGTTCTATGGTAATTCATTAGGGAACATTAAGTCTCAAAACCGTTATACAAAATAGTTTACATCGTAAAGGTTTTCTCACAATAATTAATAAGTAATATATTTTTCGACATACAAGTGTATCATGGAGTCTAGTCCGAGGACACAAGCAAACATGAACTCACACCTGACCGCATTCAGACACAATAACCCACCGACTAACGTCGACACACTATCATGCTTAAGCTAACTCTTTCGCCTGACTAACCGCCATACTCAATAACCCGTTTCACTAATGTCAACACGTCGTCAAGCTTACGCTTGACCTTCCGTCACGATATTTAAGTACATGACGCCATTTGTGTACCTTTTATAAAAACTAATACTTAAAAGATCATTAAGTTAAACCTTTTACAAAAAAATCAAATTTTAATATTTAAACCTCTTAAATATTATGAAACATTTTATTAATAATTTACTAGTTTTTTTTTCTCTTAATCCTCCTCTATAAATAGACCCTCATTCTACCCACATTCACACACCATTCCCAGAAAGTTGAAGAGCCCCATTCTCACACCATATTATGTTCTAATCCTTCCCTCAAGATCCAAAGTCGTTTCCATATTCTTAAGTAAGTTCTACCCGCATTCTATTTTGCGTTCTAGTCTTCATTTTTTTCTCTTGTTGTCATGCTTAGCACACCCACTCACACACACACACATGTACATATGTATACATACTTATACATGTATAAACTCATGCATCATTTTTATAAAACCATAGAGGTCAATATGTACACAATTTTAACATTTATACAATATCTTTTTTTAGCATATAAACATATATACATATATATTATTTCTAAACTCGATTGTGATCCACAAAACTATTTTATAAAAATTATTTTATAAACTTTTGAAACTTAGAATCATTCTAATAATTTAAATTGATAAACTTACAAGAGAAACAAATTTGTTAGTTATTCTTTTGAGGATAAAAAACCTAATTAAAATTAGTTTAATTAATATATATTTATTTTAAACAAATTATTTAATCCTAGGTTTATGAATTAGAATTTAAATTTGATTATTTTTATAAACCAATTACTTTGTAAAGGAATTTTACAATCTTTTATATAATTCATTTTTATTAAAACAAATTCCATACTTTAATTCATAAACTAATTATGATTATGTTTATAAACCCATTTCTTTGTAAAAATTTATACAAACTTTTATATAATTTATTTTTATTATATGAGAACATTTAAAACACAATTCACTACTTTTAATTAATAATTAATTATTTTCTAATTATTAATTAATTAGAACATTATTACTATACTTTAAATTTTGGTTTGATTACCAATTAATTAAATCATTATTTTTAACACTTATTTTTCATAAATCAAACTAAATAACTGAAATGTTTTATTCATTTATTTATGTAGTAATTATTTTTTTACTCAACTAATTATTACTCATTTGTTTATTTATCCATTTATTAATTTATGCAATTGCAAATAAAAGAAAACTACTCATTTATTTATTTATGTATTTATTTATAAACAAAAGAACCTTAATTATTTACATATACATTTATATACTTATTTACAAATCAATGAAATCATTTGATTATTTTTTCACTTATACATTTATTTATCAAAAAATATTGTTTGAAAATCAAATAATTATTTTATTATTAAAGTGAGGACACCCACATCAATCTCTTCGCACATTAGAATTCCCTATTTCATTTATACAAATCATTGATACATATATTCCATCAAAATAGGTTAACTTTGTAGTTAGCTAGAACATTTGTGCAACAACAAAATACTTGTGTGACATTCAAGCTACCCATTGCAAGGTGAGTTTACATAGCCCCTTTTACATTTTTATACTTTTGGGGTGGAACATGATTTTATTTGAAACTATTTGCAATTTATACATTTCCAATATTATGATCATGTGTGCAATTTGTGCCTTATGCTTAAACACTATGAGTGCAAACTATATTTACATACTTGTGTGAATAGTGCAAGTGCAATCATTAACTCTGTACAAGCCGACGGTAACAGTGATAGATCTATTGTGTGTGACAAACCCACCCAGGTAGGGTGATTGTTGCCGACATTACATTTGGGATAACATTCTGTGCAGTCACAAGGTTTGATTGTACGCCCTGGTTTAACTATAGTGGTTCTCCATAATTTACTTTTTAAACCATGCTTCATATGAATTATACACAACATTTGGAAACTATTTGAGATATCAAAACCTATGTATACTCACCAATTATTTTTAGTTGACTTTGTTTTCATCATGTTTCAGGTGCTAATGTGTGAGACCATATGCAAGATGCTCCACTTAGGATTTGGACTTAGTTGAATAATGAATTTGAACATTTTGATGCATTTGATTTTAGTTGTTTGATTGAGCTTATGTAATGAAATCTTGATTTAATAAACATATGGAATTTAGTTGATCATGTGCTTATGAACAGTCTACATGTCCGCCCTGACATATTCCACCGTCGGTTGACGTGTGATGTAACATCTCAAAAATAAAGGAAAACGAATAAATGAAACGAATACTCGGAGTTTAAACCAAATTAAGAAGAAGAAAGCGGGCGGGCTTGGACCTTGCAAAAATGGGCCGATTAAGGCCCAACTATATAAGGATTGGAGCAGCCCTCCTCTCCTCATTTCCTTCCTGCACAAGTTTCTAGAGAAAGAAGAAGGTTTCGGGTCTAGAGAGAGAAAGTAAGGGAAGCGGCTCAAAAGCTCGGGGATCGATTTCTATCATCTCAATAGCATCTAGCATTGAAAAGGGGACGAGAACAGGTAACCATCGAGCTTGAATATGAGTTTTTACACATTTCGAGTTTTAGTTTAAATCTCATAAAGGTGCGGTTTTTACATATGAAACTTAAAACAAACCACATATTTGTGCTCATGGATGATAAAGAAACATTTTGAACGTAAAAAGTTCACAGCTTGAATAATTAGAGATAAGTGGCCAGATCTAGGGTTCTGGATGGGAAGGAAATCGGCGTATTGAAACTACTAGTATCGATACAAGCTAACTCATCGAAACTACTAGTTTAGGTATATATGAACCCATCGAAACTACCTAGTTTCAGTATAGATCCATGAATCGAAACTACTAGTTTCGATATATATGAACCCATCGAAACTACCTAGTTTCGATATTCCATAAATCGAAACTTCCATAGTTTCGGTGTGATTCACCCCTTGAATCTACTGAGTTCGAGTATAGTAATGTCAAGCGTCGGTTAGGAGCGCTATCTTATGTATATGACTTCACTTATACAGATTGTAAGTGACCTTAGTGACGCTCAGTAACTCGCTAAGTGTATTTCAGAAACTACTCATCAGGTGAGTTTCATGTGCCCCCTATATGTTACATGCAAATCATTTTAAATGTTTTGGGGCTGAAGTAATACACTAAATGAATAAATGTTATGAATGCTTATGTGATCATACGTGATATATATACCTATGTATATGTAAATGAATGATGACTAAAGAATGAAACGTATGTATACAAAGAATGAAACGAATGAATGACATAACGTAAATGAATGAAATCTTGCTTTATATTTATATACATTGCATGTTATGAATGTATGTAAACGTTATGGACGAAAACGATGTTAATGGCTGCTACGGTAGACTGACGACCACTCGACAAAGACTATTTGTACAGCCGAAAAAGAAAGTCTAGCAAGTTAGACAAAAACTAAGGCCACATCAGTGGAGTCACTCCCTCAATCTATGTACGGTTGTATAAGTAGTTCGGGTGGGAAACGGTTGCCTTAGAGCAAACGGGCGAATTACGGACTACGGCGGTAGGACGGAAGAGCTGACGACCGAAGGTTGGTCTGACGGATAAGACGGGCGGCCGAAGGTTGGTCGGACGGCAAAGGATGACGAACGGCCGAAGGTTGGTCGGACGTCATGAAGCACGAACTACGACGGTAGGACGAAGCGTTTGTCTTTGTGACTTAAGCGAACAATAACGGGTTGATCACCCTTATGTTTAAGACCTATGAATGTTCAAAGAAAGTAAAGACTTGTACATAATTTGTGTACTTGAAATGAATGATATATAAAGGAAAATGATGTGATAATGTGTATCTATATAATTATATATAAATACCTATAAAGAAATGTTGTTATTACCTAATTGCTTTAAACTAGAACTCACTAGCGTAAGCTGACTTTTAGTATGTACTTACGGTAACAAGAAGAAAGGTCATGCGAAGGCTTGAAGGCTACCCTGATTCAAGACTAACATCCTGTTTATTTGCCTACGTGTTAAAAGCAATGTTTATTGTTTAATGTTAAGACTTCCACTCCTATGTTATGTACTTGATTGTTGAATGCTTCGGCTGTGTTGAACGTATTTAAATTATAATTCAGTATTAATGACTATGTTTATGAGTAAATCCAACAAGTGAGGTTACCCGAGAAAAGGGGCCTTACAAGTAGGTATCAGGGCAATAGTTTGAGAGATTCAGACATCCCTAAATGTCTGGACTCAAGCTGATATTGGGACCAACGAACGGATGTCAGTATGGGTAGCCAACGCCAACGCCAGCATTGTAAGTATTTCATAAAGTTAATGCCTATAGATAGGAATAGATGCCTTAACTAATGTGAAGAGTTTTGAACACCTAGATGTCAATGTCACAACTGATGTGAAGAGTTTTGAACCCGAAAAGCAATGTAAATTAATAATCACAAACCGGTCACTGTAATTAACAATTTACCTAGCTCGTATGTTCTAAACTATGATCTGAAGAAATGACATTGATGTATTCCCTTTATACCTATCAGGAAACTAGAAACTTTGGCTAGTAGAGGAAGAACTGGACGTCGAGGCGGTTGCACTGGCCGAGTTGGTGGGCCTCCATTGAATCAAATACGTGAGGAAGAAGAGAGTGTACATGAGGAAAACACTGAGAGTGTGCACGAAACTAATGTGAACCTAACTGGGGAGGGCAATCAAGGGTCCTTACAGCTGGAACCCAAAGTTAGGGATGCTATTGCCTGCGAGGTCGTACTCACTCTGAAGAACGTATTGCCTGACCTACTAGCCGAGGCACTAAAGAAAAGCAAAGAGGAGGACGAAGGAAACCATGAGGAAAAGGTATATGACAGTGATGGGGATGAAGTGAAGCTGGGATTGAACACTCGAGGGTGTACTTACAAAGGTTTCAAGGACGGTGACCCACCCAAGTTTGATGGTAACAAAGATTCGATGGCTACGTTTGAATGGATTGAGAGAATGAACGGTGTAATCAACACAAGCGAGTGTCGACCTGACCAGGCTGTTAAGTATGTGTCTCACTCTTTCACCAACGAGGCACTGAGTTGGTGGAGGAACATTCAAAGGACTAAGTCGTCGAATGCTCTCAACAGGATGACTTGGGAAAACCTAAAGAAGCTCATAATCCAAAAGTTCTGCCCTCAAAACTAGATTGATCGTGTGGAGAACGAGTTCCTAGACTTCAAGGCTGGTAACAAGACTCATCGCCAGTATACTTCAAGGTTCAATGAACTAGCTCAACTAGTACCCCACCTGGTAGAAACTGAAGATCGTTTGATCAAACACTATGTTAAGGGTCTGCCACAACATGTCCATGTCCATGTGAAAGCTAATCTACCCTCGACCTTCGAGTCGGTAGTGAATCTGAGTGGAATCGTCTACGATGATTATTCTAATGAGGACTCGGCACCTGAGACGCAAAAGAGGAAGTGGGAGAACCCGTCTAGGGGCACTGGCAAAGGGAATGCATCAACTGAGATTAAGAAACCAAGGTCAGATGAATATGAAACTTGCAAGAAATATGGAAGAAAACATTTTGGCGAGTGTCGTGTTGGCTCCACCATGTGTTATAAGTGTGGGAAACCAGGACACTATTCTCGGGAGTGTTTAAGCGGCACCAAGTGCCAGGGTTATGGACTGATGGGACATCTGACAAAAGACTGCAGGAAGACAGGGCAATCTGGTTCAAAAAGAAAGAAAGAACAGGAACAACCAAAGGCTAGGACTCGAGCCTACGCCCTGACTGAAGAGGAAGCAAGAGGAACCCTGATGTCGTGTCAGGTATGTTCCTAGTTAACGATGAACATGCTGGTATTTTATTTGACTCCGGTGCTAGTAAAAGCTTTATATCAAATGCCTTTAGTCGTAAACTAGATTACACTATCGATACCATAGTGTGGGCTTTTAGCGTACAAACCGTTGTTGGTAAAAATTCGGCGGTATTCCAAGTGACCGAAGATTACGTAATAGAAATAGAGGGCCATAAGTTTCCTTCCAGATTATTCCTTCTGACCTTACGAGGATTTGATATTGTATTGGGCATGGATTGGTTAGCTGCCAACGAAGCTCAAATCATATGTAAACGAAAGATGATACACCTCAAAGCTACCGACGGCAGTCTGATTATGGTTTACGGGGATTGGAATGGTACGATGCCAAACGTCATCTCGATGATCAAGGCCGAAAGCTACATGAGGAGCGGTTATGAAGCTTATCTGGCATATGTTATTGACGATAGAATGAAAACAAAAGTGCTCAAAGATGTACCCGTGGTGTGCAACTTTCCAGAAGTGTTCCCAGATGACCTACGTGGCTTTCCACCCTATCGGGAAATAGAATTTCAGATTGACTTACTGCCAGGAGCTGAGCCCGTTGCGAAAGCCCCCTACCGATTGGCTCCGTCAGAAATGAAAGAATTGATGTCTCAACTAGAGGAATTAATAGAAAAAGGATTTATCAGACCGAGCATCTCAGCATGGGGCGCTCCGGTATTATTTGTAAAGAAGAAGGACGGCAGCATGCGAATGTGCATCGACTACCATGAATTGAACAAGAAAACAGTAAAGAACAAATACCCACTTCCTCGAATAGACGACCTTTTTGATCAATTACAAGGCGTGAGTTGGTTCTCAAAGATCGATCTTAGATCCGGTTACCATCAGTTAAAAGTAAGGGAGGAAGATGTACTAAAAACAACATTTCGCACACGCTATGGGCACTACGAGTTCCTCGTGATGTCCTTCGGATTAACCAACGCACCAGCAGCGTTCATGGATTTAATGAATAGAATATGTCGACCAATGTTGGACCGTTCAGTGAGTTTTTATAGACGACATTCTCATTTATTCAAAAAACGAGGGTGACCACCAC
The DNA here is from genome assembly GCA_023525975.1 of Smallanthus sonchifolius. NCBI lineage: Eukaryota > Viridiplantae > Streptophyta > Magnoliopsida > Asterales > Asteraceae > Smallanthus > Smallanthus sonchifolius. The sequence goes on from CM042043.1 coordinate 30,302,559, forward strand.
TGTCACCTAAGAGAGGTTTTGGAGGTGCTAAAGCAAGAAAAGCTGTACGCGAAATTCTTCAAATGCGCGTTCTGGCTTAGGGAAGTCCAATTCCTATGTCATGTGATAAACCCAAACGACATTATGGTAGATCCAGCAAAGATCGAGACAGTAAAGGAATGGAACGTTCCAAAGACGCCAACAGAGATACAAAGTTTTCTAGGATTGGTAGGCTACTATCAGAGATTCATTCAGGATTTCTCGAGAATAGCCTCGCCGCTAACAAAAGTGACACAGAAGGAAGTAAAATATGAATGGGGTCCAACCTAAAGCAAATCGTTTGAGGAACTTAAGACACGATTAACCCAAGCCCCAATCTTGACCCTACCTGAGGGAAATGAAGACTTGGTGGTCTACTCTGACGCTTCGGGTCAGGGATTGGGTTGTGTACTTATGCAACGAGGAAAAGTAATTGCTTATGCATCGCACCAGTTAAAGATTAATGAAGTAAACTACCCGACTCACAACTTAGAGTTAGCGGAAATCGTTTTCGCATTGAAAATTTAGAGGCACTATTTATATGGAGTTAAATGCACCATTTGCTCCGATCACAAAAGCCTAAAGTATTTTTTCGAACAAAAGGAATTAAACATGAGACAAAGGAGGTGGTTGGCAGTACTAAAAGATTATGACTGTGAGATATTGTACCATCCAGGCAAGGCCAACGTCGTGGCTGACGCCTTAAGTAGAAAGGAAGAGTCGGCACCTATCCGGATCAAAGCATGCCAACTGATTATAACACCCGACTTGATGAATGAAATAGCAAAGTCACAAGATGAAGCACTGTTGGAAAGGAATGTAAAACGAGAAAGAATAGTAGGACAACAAGGGAATCTGGATACTAATGCATACGGTGTATGAACTCGGTTTGGCCGGATGTGGATACCCAAGATTGGTGAACTTAGAGCCAAAATCCTTGACGAGGCCCATAAGTCTCGCTATTCTATCCACCCCGGAATGAATAAAATGTATCAAGACTTGAAGAAAGAATACTGGTGGCCTAGCATGAAGAATGATATGACTGGATATGTGAGCAAGTGCCTAACATGTTCACTAGTAAAGGCCGGGCACCAGAAACCATGCGGTAAAATGCAACCCTTGCCAATACCAAAATGGAAGTGGGAGGAGATCACGATGGAATTCATTACCAAGCTACCGCGAACAGCTAAAGGCAATGACACCATTTGGGTGATCGTCGAACGCTTGACGAAAAGTGCTCACTTCCTACCAATACGTGAAGTTTCTTCGTCTGAAAAGCTAGCAGAGATTTTTATCAAGGAAATCGTGACCAGACACGGTATGCCATTGTCGATTGTGTCCGACCGGGATACTAGATTCACGTCAAGGTTTTGGAAGAAATTCAATGAAGCGATGGGCACTAGACTGAACATTAGCACCGCTAACCACCCTCAAAAAATGGTCAATCTGAAAGGACCATTCAGACTTTGGAGAACATGCTCCGGGCCTGTATCATTGACTTTGGTGGGAGTTGGGACAACCATTTGCCATTGGCAGAATTTTCATATAACAACAGCTATCACTCAACTATTGGCAAGCCAAAATTTGAGATGCTGTATGGAAGGAGATGTAGGACCCCGGTCTATTAGGGGGAAATTGGACAGAAAGATTTTGCAAGTCTCGAAGTGGTCAAAGCTACTTCCGAGAAATTCGATCAAATCAAAGCTCGAATGAAAGCCGCAAAGGACAGACAGAAATCATACGCGGATAAGAGAAGAAGAGATTTAGAGTTTCAAGTAGGAGACATGGTACTGTTAAAAGTATCGCCATGGAAAGGGATCATTCGATTCAGAAAACGTGGCAAACTAAGTCCAAGGTTTGTCGGACCCTTCAAAATTTAAGCAAGAGTTGGTCAAGTTGCCTACAAACTTGACCTACCCGATGCGCTTAGCGGAATCCACCCTACATTCCACGTGTCACATTTATGCAAAAGCTTGGTTGACGACACGGCTCACATACCATACGACGAAATCGAAGTGGATAACAATTTGAATTACGTGGAGGAGCCAATAGCCATTCTTGACCGAGCCGAGAAACGATTACGCAATAAGTCAATACCCTTGGTTAAGGTACAATGGAAACACAGAAGAGGATCGGAAGCAACCTGGGAGAAGGAAAATGAGATGAGGGAACTCTACCCTCAGTTATTTAACTGATTAATGGTTTCGAGGACGAAACCTCTTTTAGGAGGGTAGACTTGTAACATCCAAAAAATAAAGGAAAACGAATAAATGAAACGAACACTCGGAGTTTAAAACAAATTAATAAGAAGAAAGTGGGCGGCTTGGACCTTGCAAAAATGGGTCGATTAAGGCCCAGCTATATAAGCATTGGAGCAGCCCTCATCTCCTCATTTCCTTCCTGCACAAGTTTCTAGAGAGAGAAGAAGGTTTCGGGTCTAGAGAGAGAGTAAGGGAAGTGGCTCAAAAGCTCGGGGATCGATTGCTATCATCTCATTAGCATCTAGCATCGAAAAGGGGACGAGAACAGGTAACCATCGAGCTTGAATCTGAGTTTTTACACATTTTTAGTTTTAGTTTAAATCTCATAAAGGTGCGGTTTTTACGTATGGAACTTAAAACAAGCCACAAATTTGTGCTCATGGATGATAAAGAAACGTTTTGAACGTAAAAAGTTCACAACTTGAACAATAAGAGATAAGTGGCCAGATCTAGGGTTCTAGATGGGAAGGAAATCGGCGTATTGAAACTACTAGTATCGATACAAGCTAACTCATCGAAACTACTAGTTTCGGTATATATGAACCCATCGAAACTACCTAGTTTCGATATAGATCCATGAATCGAAACTACTAGTTTCGGTATATATGAACAATTTCGATATTCCATAAATCGAAACTACTATAGTTTCGGTGTGATTCACCCCTTGAATCTACTGAGTTCGAGTATAGTAATGTCAAGCGTCGGTTAGGAGCGCTATCTTATGTGTATGACTTAACTTATACAGATTGTAAGTGACCTTAGTGACGCTCAGTAACCCGCTAATTGTATTTCAGAAACTACTCATCAGGTGAGTTCTATGTGCCCCCTTTATATTACGTGCAAATCATTTTAAATGTTTTGGGGATGAAGTAATACACTAAATGAATAAATGTTATGAATGCCTATTTGATCATACGTGATATATATACCTATGTATATGAAAATGAATGATGACCAAAGAATGAAACGTATGTATACAAAGAATGAAACGAATGAATGACATAACGTAAATGAATGAAATCTTGCTTTATATTTATATATATTGCATGTTATGAATGTATGTAAACGTTATGGATGAAAACGATGTTAACGGCTGCTACGGTAGACGGACGACCACTCGACAAAGACTATTTGTACAACCGAAAAAGAAAGTTTAGCAAGTTAGACAAAAACTAAGGCCACATCAGTGGAGTTAGTCCCTCAATCGATGTACGGCTGTATAAGTAGTTCGGGTGGGAAACGGTTGCAATAGAGCAAACGGGCGAATTACGGACTACGACGGTAGGACGGAAGAGCGGACGACCGAAGGTTGGTCGGACGAATAAGACGGACGGCCGAAGGTTGGTCGGACGGCCGAAGGTTGGTCGGACTTCATGAAGCACGGACTACGACGGTAGGACGAAGCGTTTGTCTTTGTGACTTACGCGAACAATGACGGGTTATGATGTGTTGCAAAGCACACATGCATTTCCGACGTGTTTCGTATCATTTTCGTATAGTTTTAGAGTCGTTTTGAGTCTAATATAGTGAGTACTTAGTCATACATTGTTTTGTAGGTAATCGGGTCATGTTTGAGCTTAAACGAACAAGAACCGGGAAATAAATGAGCACGAGAACCCGGAATGAGAAACGGAAAAAGTCGGGAAATAGTCAAAACTTAAAACGGGCATATCTCGGGCTAGAAAATGAGTTACGGGGCCCATTTTATATCAATTTGGGGTAACTCGACGAGAGGAGTTCAAAAGTCAAGTTATTTTGGCCCGGCGGTATGCGAGAGATAGGTCAAGGGCCCTCGCGGTACGCGAGGGACACTAGTTATGGGAATTTTGACCTAATTTAAATTTTTAAAGGTCTAGGACTCTCCCATTCTGAATATAATCGATTCTCAGCCGTTTTAGACCAAGAAAGAGGCGATTTTGGAGTAGATGAGGTCAATTGAAGAGGAAAGTTGAAGACTTTGCTTCCGGGTTCATTAGATTTAACATTTTCGGTTTCAAGATACGATTTTTATCTTTGTTTGCTTCGTTTGAAACCATGTTCTTTTCATATACTTCTGTTTTAATGTGTTTGAGCATCATTGTTAGCTAAAACTTTGATACTACCTAGGTTCATGATGATTACTTTGTTAAAGTATTGATTTTTATCGATTTTGGATTCAATTAATGGTTTTATGATTTTGTAAAAGATCTTGATTTAACAATTGTGATGAATATGCATGTTTAATTCTGGTTGTGAGTTGATTAATGTTCTTTATGTTATCTTGTTGAATGTCTTTCGTAAATAGATACATGTTTAGGTTGTTTGCTTATTGTTGGTGACCTAATTGGTTTGCTAGACGTAGTGATCCATAAGAACGTTAGTTGATCCCTGATTAGAAGTGAACGTGTGCCCTAGTTCAATACCCGAGAGGTGAGAATTAGTCGGTTAGTCTTTGTCATTAGGAATCCGAGTGACAGCTGTCTGAGAGTAAGTTGGTATTAGGTGTCTAGTGATCTGTTGTTATTCTGAATCATAGTTGTTATCCTTGGATTACCCCGTGCATTCCTTGGATGTTGTAACATCCAAGATTTTTCTAATACTACATTATTTTACTTTATACAGTAACGACACTCCTAATGAACCTCATACTTGTTCAAAACAATATGTCACTTTAATTATTATTTTAACATCTATCAATTTAGATTTTTGATCTTACATTTAAATATTACCCTCCTATTATATATATAACATATGTATGTACATTCATATATATATATATATTTATATATGATTATATCAAATAAATCAATTATACAACTTTTGATATAGGACTTATACATCTTTAATCACGTTTTTACATATTGTTCTATATAGATATAGGAATCTAATTATAAATATGTATATATGATATATGTATTTGATGTTATTAAATTAATCATCTATACAAATTGTAAGTTTTAAAATTTATGAGCATTAATCAAGAGTTTACATTTTCTAAATGTATGTATTTAATTTTAAATAAATATGTAAACATATATCTATTTTAGTAAACCATTTACACAAATTGTAGTCTTTATAAAAATGAAAGACATTTTTTTATAAACATTTGTAATTAAACAAGTAACATATTTAAGATTATATAAACTTTAAAAAAACAATTTTAAATATGAATTATAGAGTCAAACATAACATTAATGAGCATTAAATACTATTCTTCACCTTTTGCAATCCTAGTCCTTATCAACAAATTAATTTTTGCGAATAAGTCCCTTAGTCTCACCTATAAATAGAGCCTTAAACCTCATTCATTTTCACACCTCAACAATCCTCTAGGGCTCTCTAGCAACTAAAGGTTATTCTTCTCATCTTTTGGAAGATTTTAGTTTAAATCCTTCCATTCTAAGTAAGTTCTTCTTATGTTCTTACTTGTTCATACTTTTCTTTTTAAAAGTTCACCATAACTAGCTAGATCTATGATCCCTAACATGTTTATGTTATAATCATAGATCTATCCAAGATCAAAAGCCTTATTTTAATTAAACTTGTTCAAACTTTATTTAAAAACTTAGTTTTGATCTTTATATTCCTTTCAATTTCAAAAAAAATCATGTTTTTACCAAAACTCCTTATTTTTAAAACCCTTTAATATTCAATTAAATTTATTTCTATCTTTACTAAACTCATATTTTCACTTTAGCCCTTATACTTTCCAAGCTTACCAAACTCACCCTAAACTTGGTTAAGTATGCAAATAGAGTAACTTTCAAACCAGTATGTAGTTATCTGACAAACATTAAAGTTCTGGCTAGGAAAAGACGGGGTTCTGATCCGGCCAACTCTTTCCTGGGAACTTTTCTGTTGGAGGTACTACTCTGGAATGATAACCACTCTAGTGTACAACAACCACTTTCAACTAATTACACTGTCAACCCCTTGACTATCCATAACGTGTTTCTAACGTAACAAACTTAACTTAGGCAATCCTTAAGGCATTGAATCCAAGTTACTACAAGTTCAAGTTCAACCCTCTAAACTTGCAAGGTGAGTTTACATAGCCCCTTTTCCTTTTGTACATTTTTGGGGTGAAACATGATTACTCAACAAACCTTATTTGCAATTACACACGTACAATTCTACAATATGATCATATGTGTTTATTTGTGATTTATGCTTGAATGCTATTTGTTAAGGCTATATATACATGACATACTCGTACAATCATTAACACATTACATCAGGATAACATGTGTTGTTATGCCCTACATTTACATCAGGATAACATGTGTTGTTATGCCCTACATTTTCATGAGGATAACATGTGTTGTTATGCCCTACATTTACATTAGGATAACATGTGTTGTTATGCCCTACATTACAAACGTTTCAATTGTGCAACTAGCTTAACATAGATTCTCCATAAATGCTTTATAAACCATGTATCATTTGAATTGTAGACAAAACGTTTGAACTTTACTTGTGGTGTCAAAACCTATGTATGCTCACCAACTATTTATAGTTGACCCTCTCATTTTATCATGTTTCAGGTACAAATGCTTGAGTTAAGATTCAAGCTACTTCACTTAGGGTTGAGGATCTAGTCTTAAATTTTAATATTGAGATTTATGTATTCTTTAATTCTTGTAAATGATGTAATTGATTTCTTGAGTTATGAAATGAAACTTATTGTTTAATTATTACAACTTTAGCAAACCATGGGCTTATGAACATTCTACATGTCCCGCCCCGACGTTTCCGCCGTCGGTTGGGGTGTGACAGATTGGTATCAGAGCCTTGGTTATAGGGAATTAGGTTATTAGACACTTTGACCTAGACTATAACCTTAGGACATCCATCAAATGCCATGCTCTATGTTATATGATTTTTGTCACATTGCTACGTGTTACATGTTCACTGCTATGTGTAATCTTCTTACATGTTATTCTAAGTGTTACTTCACATGGTACAATACATGATAGTTTATATGCTACACTACTTGATAACTCGTATTCTTAAAAACATTGCTACCTATATAATACCTTTTTTACCACTTCTTGATTACATGTTGCTTATTTGAGGCCCTTAAATGCTATCCTTAGTCTTATCACACACCTATTCACATCTAACCCTTTATGCACCCTCATTCTTGCACTCATGTCATCATCATCATTTGTGAAGAAAATTTTAAACTCTTAGGCCTAAAGCCTATTAAGATTTTAAAATCACGTCAAAGTTTTGAATTCTGAAAATTTGTAAAGAACATGTGTAATCCGGAAGGGTGAATGCCTGTACTTTGGGTCTTCTGTCTAGGAAAGCATTTCATATAAATCCAAATCAACCGAAGGATCCGTATGCTTTCCTGGAAATTCCCGAAGTGAGTGTTCACCTATAGGCTAAAGCATGTCTTCTTGAAAATATAAGAATTTGAATCACTTTAATTTGTCAAAATATCCATTTGATTATATTATCAAATGCGTACAATCTAAACACCATCGTTTCGTTTATTACAATTTACTATACGTACCTAAGCTTTCTTTGTAACTAATCATTTTATTATCTAAATTAAACAACATCGTTATTTTGTTCAAACAAAACGTTTATCAAACCTTTAGATAGTATCAGAAATAGACATTTTCTATTAACATTTTCACCTTATAATGAAACTTAATACAACTTGTTTCATAAAAGCATTATCTTAATTAATAATTATTTATGACATTTATTTCGTTAAATTAACTTTTATTAAACTGTTGCTTAATTATTAGATAACTTAGCCATTATTTTCCCTTGAAACATTCTCTTTACGATGATTAAAAATTTAATAAAAAGTTTTTATTTATTTATCCATCTATCTAGTTATTGAACTTATTATTTTCACTATTTTATTAATTTACAAACAAGAACAAATTGCAATTACTTGTTTATTTACAAACAAAGAGCACAAATTAGTGATTCATTCATACTACTCTGAATATCTACACAACCTTCTCGTTATCTTACACATTCGAAAATGTATACTAGGCACTACAAGGAGATGAATCATTTCGCGTAGGCGTTAACCAACCATATAAACCTCAACAAGATTGAAAAAAAAAATTATAACCCAACTACCCACATTATACATAAACGTCAAGCAACACGCTTGTCCGCAACACTCGAACACCAACAAAATTTGATAGTTTACGTTACACAAGAGATTCAATAACTTACATATGAACATTCACAATATACATGATACTTGATTGATCACATGATACATGAAACTTGTTTGTTTGCAATATACATAATACTAGATTAATCACATGAAACTTATTTACAAAATACATTGTACTAAATTGTTTACATTATACATGAAAACTTATTTATTTAGAAAATACATTATACTAAATTGTTTACATTATATATGTTTATTTACAAAATATATAATACTAAATTGTTTGCATCATACCTGAAAACTTATTTGTTTACAAAATACATTATACTAAATTGTTTACATTATACATGAAAACTTATTGATACTAAATTGTTTACATTATACATGAAAACTTATTGATACTAAATTGTTTACATTATACATGAAAACTTATTTATTTACAAAATACATTATACATGAAAACTTATTGATACTAAATTGTTTACATTATACATGAAAACTTATTTATTTACAAAATACATTATACATAAAAACTTATTAATACTAAATTGTTTACATTATACATAAAAAAAACTTATTTATTTACAAAATACGTTATACTAAATTGTTTACATTATACACGAAAACTTATTTATTTACAAAATACATTATACTAAATTGTTTACATTATATATGTTTATTTACAAAATATATAATACTAAATTGTTTGCATCATACCTGAAAACTTATTTGTTTACAAAATATATTATACTAAATAGTTTACATTATACATGAAAACTTATTGATACTAAATTGTTTACATTATACATGAAAACTTATTTATTTACAAAATACATTATACTAAATGGTTTACATTATACATGAAAACTTATTGATACTAAATTGTTTACATTATACATGAAAACTTATTTATTTACAAAATACGTTATACTAAATTGTTTACATTATGCATATTTATTTACAAAATACATAATACTAAAATTGTTCGCATTATATATGAAACTTATTTATTTACGATATATATGATACTACATTTATACATGATACTAAACACATAATACTAAAATTGTTCGCATTATACATGAAACTTATTTATTTACGATATATATGATACTACATTTATACATGATACTAAACACATAATACTAAAATTGTTCGCGTTATACATGAAACTTATTTATTTACGATATATATGATACTACATGATAATAAACACATGATACTACATTGCTCACATTATACATGAAACTTATTTGGTTACAATATACTTGATACTAAATTGCTTACAGTATACATAAAGCCCATTTGTTTACAATGTACATAACAGTAGATCATACCTGAACTTGAGTGCTTACATTATACACAGAACTAGATTGTTTACATTGTGACAATTGATTAAGTCCATCATACACAAGGCATGATTATTCACCTTATCTATGAAAGCTACTCGGTGTTTGACGTATTCTTGTTCAAACACGAGGAATGCTATGGGATGCTAAATTATGCCACGTTATTACTCTTTAGTATTTGATTGACTCAAGCATCTATGGACATAGTTATTCGTTAGCAACACATACGTGAAAGCAATAGTTACGGATTAAGTGTTTTTGTGTTACCCCCTGGACCCCACACACAATGGGATAAACTATGTGGACCATGCAACGATTTGGATAATTACGGGTGCACACATAATTATAAAGATCAGCGCATGGAAGACATAGTGAAATTTGTCGTGTGCTATGACATGAAACCTATCGTGGTACATAGTAACAAAAACTAATGGGATATGATAAGGACATGGTGGATACGCCGCTGGTACTTCCTATATATAAGTGTTCCTGTCATAAAATCAGAAGTAGCGTTATTCTTGCCACGTAAAGTTTTATGTTGTTTGACGGGGCCAATGTTTGTGAAATCCTTTATACACTGATAATCCTTGAACATATTCGATTACATCTCAACAAACCTTGATCATCTAGCTCCCATCAATTCCATTCTAAGTAATACATTCCATCTGTAGAATCCAAAATATTCTTCAACAGTTTTCCCCTTAATTTCATTCAAACTAAACCCACAACCACCATCTATGCCTGACACGATGACCAGACTTGAACCTTGACATCAGCTATACTCCTCAAACCGACAATCCAAGCTCACCTCCTTCCTGATTCAGTAGTCTCCAAACAATTGAATTTCGGAACGAAATTCCATCAACTTGGGGATACTGTAACATCCAAGATTTTTCTAATACTACATTATTTTACTTTATACAGTAACGACACTCTTAATGAACCTCATATTTGTTCAAAACAATATGTCACTTTAATTATTATTTTAACATCTATCAATTTAGATTTTTGATCTTACATTTAAATATTACCCTCCTATTATATATATAACATATGTATGTACATTCATATATATATATTTATATATGATTATATCAAATAAATCAATTATACAACTTTTGATATAGGACTTATACATCTTTAATCACGTTTTTACATATTGTTCTATATAGATATAGGAATCTAATTATTAATATGTATATATGATATATGTATTTGATGTTATTAAATTAATCATCTATACAAATTGTAAGTTTTAAAATTTATGAGCATTAATCAAGAGTTTACATTTTCTAAATGTATGTATTTAATTTTAAATAAATATGTAAACATATATCTATTTTAGTAAACCATTTACACAAATTGTAGTCTTTATAAAAATGAAAGACATTTTTTTTATAAACATTTGTAATTAAACAAGTAACATATTTAAGATTATATAAACTTTATAAAAACAATTTTAAATATGAATTATGGAGTCAAACATAACATTAATGAGCATTAAATACTATTCTTCACCTTTTGCAATCCTAGTCCTTATCAACAAATTAATTTTTGCGAATAAGTCCCTTAGTCTCACCTATAAATAGAGCCTTAAATCTCATTCATTTTCACACCTCAACAATCCTCTAGGGCTCTCTAGCAACTAAAGGTTGTTCTTCTCATCTTTTGGAAGATTTCAGTTTAAATCCTTCCATTCTAAGTAAGTTCTTCTTATGTTCTTACTTGTTCATACTTTTCTTTTTAAAAGTTCATCATAACTAGCTAGATCTATGATCCCTAACATGTTTATGTTATAATCATATATCTATCCAAGATCAAAAGCCTTATTTTAATTAAACTTGTTCAAACTTTATTTAAAAACTTGGTTTTGATCTTTATATTCCTTTCAATTTCAAAAAAATCATGTTTTTACCAAAACTCCTTAATTTTAAAACCCTTTAATATTCAATTAAATTTATTTCTATCTTTACTAAACTCATATTTTCACTTTAGCCCTTATACTTTCCAAGCTTACCAAACTCACCCTAAACTTGGTTAAGTATGCAAATAGAGTAACTTTCAAACCAGTATGTAGTTATCTGACAAACATTAAAGTTCTGGCTAGGAAAAGACGGGGTTCTGATCCAGCCAACTCTTTCCTGGGAACTTTTCTGTTGGAGGTACTACTCTGGAATGATAACCACTCTAGTGTACAACAACCACTTTCAACTAATTACACTGTCAACCCCTTGACTATCCATAACGTGTTTCTAATGTAACAAACTTAACTTAGGCAATCCTTAAGGCATTAAATCCAAGTTCAACCCTCTAAACTTGCAAGGTGAGTTTACATAGCCCCTTTTCCTTTTGTACATTTTTGGGGTGAAACATGATTACTCAACAAACCTTATTTGCAATTACACACGTACAATTCTACAATATGATCATATGTGTTTATTTGTGCTTTATGCTTGAATGCTATTTGTTAAGGCTATATATACATGACATACTCGTACAATCATTAACACATTACATCAGGATAACATGTGTTGTTATGCCCTACATTTACATCAGGATAACATGTGTTGTTATGCCCTACATTTTCATGAGGATAACATGTGTTGTTATGCCCTACATTTACATTAGGATAACATGTGTTGTTATGCCCTACATTACAAACGTTTCAATTGTGCAACTAGCTTAACATAGATTCTCCATAAATGCTTTATAAACCATGTATCATTTGAATTGTACACAAAACGTTTAAACATTACTTATGGTGTCAAAACCTATGTATGCTCACCAACTATTTATAGTTGACCCTCTCATTTTATCATGTTTCATGTACAAATGTTTGAGTTAAGATTCAAGGTACTTCACTTAGGGTTGAGGACCTAGTCTTAAATTTTAATATGGAGATTTATGTATTATTTAATTATTGTAAATGATGTAATTGATTTCTTGAGTTATGAAATGAAACTTATTGTTTAATTATTACAACTTTAGTAAACCATGAGCTTATGAACAGTCTATATGTCCCGCCCCGACGTTTCCGCCGTCGGTTGGGGTGTGACAGATGTATTGTGGACGGTGAGACTGAGAGGTAATCTGTTAATTAGGGTACATTATCATAGTTGGAAATACCTGAGAAGTGATCTGACCATCTGGTGAGTTAGTACACTTTAGGTAGTCTAGTTGGTGACACCCTGAGAGTGATTATGGATCCACTAGGTAATCTATAGCTGTCATCCGTAGAAACCCAGATCCATGTTAGTTTCCAGAACCGGTAGAAGTTGTGCTTTGCAAGTAGGATTCTGACCTAGGTAGTATTCTTCCCATTCCTAATATCTTCCTTATTTCTTGCCTTGATAGTCGAGTCAACCTTAGTTCATTTCATTCTTTAGTGATAATCTTTAGTGTAGTAAACCCCCCCAAACCAAATCATTCTTTAGTCTGAGTTAGAGTCTAGTTTTGTTACATAGTATCTCTAGGGTTCGATAATCCGGTTTACCATTAAGCTTTGCTACACTCGATAGGTACACTTGCCTGTCAGTGCGGTTTAGTTCATAGGTTTTCCTTTATTACTTAAGAGTCTAGGTTAGGTTTTATAGTTAGTTTTTGGCGCCGTTGCTGGGGACACTTGGAAATAGCAATACTAACTTTGACTAGTTCTTTGTTTGATTTTTGGTTTATTTTTTTTTATTTGAGTCTTTCTTGTGTGCTTGTCCTACGTGTTTTCTTGTGTGTCTAACTTAGAATCGAGTCTTTCTGTTCGTCAGTCTCTATTTCCTTTTTTCTATCGAGTCTTTCTTTGTATGCACAATACTCGCTCGCAGGGATCACTAGCTTATTCTGATTTCTTAGAGCCTGAGCGAGAGCTACACGAGCGCACCCGTGATTTTCAGGAGCGTTTGAAACAGTTGTGCGAAAACCAGGTACGTCCTATTAGCCCTATTCCCTATCCTAAAATGGGCGACGCTGATCCTCCAGCGAGGCGTACAGTACACCAGAGGGACAGTGATGGGGTCACGGGCGCGAGATCTTCGATCACTCGCCCTGCTATTCCTAATGTTAATTCTTGGCAGATCCCGTCACATGTCATGAGTATGATCACTCATGCTACTCAGTTCCACGGCCTTGAGGATGAGGATGCACCCGGACATGTGTCACGCTTCACATGCATATGTGATACCTTCAATATCATGGGTGTATCTAAGGATGCAATCTACTTGCGTCTCTTCCCATTCTCGCTCTCTGGGCGTGCTTCTACTTGGCTCGACAATCTCCCAGACAACTCGATCACCACTTGGGAGGATCTCAAAGCCAAGTTCTTCGAGAAATATTATCCACCTTCCTGGGCCGCTCGCCTTAGGGATCAAATCCATTCCTTTTGGATGGATCCTGACAAGCCCTATCACATGGCCTGGGAGCGGTTCAATGCGTTATTGAGCCGATGTCCCCAGCACGGTCTTTCTGTCTGGGTGATAGTGGAGAAGTTCTATAATGGCCTCACCTTCGAGAAACAGCAAATGTTTAATACAGCTGCGGGAAGCCACATAATGGAAAATTTTGGGCCTGCTGAGTGCGAGGATATGTTTGAGAGCTTCGCTCAAGCCGAACAGCAGTACCCGTCTTCTAGGACTTCTATTCCTAGTGCTAGATCATCCGCCACATCTCCTACATGTGTGCATCAGGTCACTCCTGATTCTAGCGTGGTTGCTGCCCTCGCCTCAATGGCTAATGAAATCAAAGAACTGAAACTCAGTGTTCAGAGGTGTCAAGTGTGCAGGGGAGGCCACGACACCCATGATTGCCCGGTAAATAATCAAGAGCAGGTGAGTTTTGCTGGCAACCAATACCAGAACCAAGGGTATAACAACTATAATTCTTTTGGCTTGGGATGGAGATCTGGTAACAACCCACCGGGGTTTAACGGTCGTCAGCAGTATCAGCAGAATGGAGGAGGAGATACAGGACCTAGCATGGGAAGCAGTGTCGACACGACTACGATAAAAGAGATGCTTGAGACTCAGACACTGCTGCTTGCCCATTTAGTCCAACAGGACAGGGATGCTAGGCAGAGATTGGATAGCACGACGCACTATAGAAGAATCAACAGTCGGCATTCCATGATCTGAAATGCACGGTTAAGGACATCGCTAAGAGTTTGAAGGATCTACAAGGAGGTCCATCTTCAAGCTCCAACGCTTCAGTGATGGCCGTGTCAGTTAGGAGTGTGGGGGAGAAAGAGGTTGCTGAGGATGACACCCACTCCAGTGCGTACAATATTCTGTCACTTGAGGAGGTTAAGAAGAATGACTGGAGGGCTCGATTTGCTAAGATCGATGCCAAGATGGCCGAGGAGATGGTAGATAAAGAGAGAGTAGTTGTGATACCTGCCACAAAGGCAGAGGAGAAGAAGAAGGGGCGGAGTTGCAGACCCCCGAGATTGACCTGACTCGTGTTCCCTACCCAACACGCTTGCTGCCATTCAAGCAAGCAAGGGAACAAGGTCACTTCCTTGACATATTCAAACAACTGAAGGTTAATCTCCTGCTCATTGAGACCCTCTAGCGCATGCCAAAGTATGGCAAGTTCCTAAAAGATCTTATTTTCAACAAGAAGAAGCTCGAGGAGGTCTCTAAAGTCTCACTTAGTGAGTAATGCTCTGCGGTGGTGTAGAACAAACTGCCAGAGAAACTGGGAGATTCGGGTCGTTTCACAATCCCGTGTCTCCTAGGTAGTTCTCCTTTACACCACGCGTTGGCCGGCCTAGGTGCTAGCATCATTCTGATTCCGTATTCTCTTTATAAAGAACAAGACCTAGGCGAACCGCAACCGACGCGTATGAGCATATCCTTGGCTGACCATTCAGTCAAGTATCCACAGGGAATTGTGGAGAATCTTCTAGTGAAAGTAGGCAAATTTGTATTCCCCGTGGACTTCATTATTCTGGACATGGAGGTGGATGACAGAATCCCACTCCTCCTCGGGCGCCCATTCTTGCGCACCGCCAAGGCATTAATCGATGTCTTTGATGGGAAACTCACACTTCGTGTGGGGGATGAGTCGGTTATATTTGATGCTACAAAGTCTGTGGAGGATGTTGGCGAGCATAGCCACTCCGTGTGCATGCTTGATGCCTTCATGGACTATCATCAGGACTCTGATTCGAAGATAGAAGTAGGGGAGCCCGCCCCGAGTTTAGAAGAACCATCTGATTGGGCATAGATTTGGAGCGATTGTTTGATGAGCCGGATGAAGAAGGCGATGAGGGGCCTGATGATCTGCTGCAGATGATGGTAGAGTTAGATGAGATCATAGGCTTAACCCTAAGTGTGGGGAAGTTAGATGAGATTGTGGAGAATCTGGATGATCCTGGTGAAAGTTCATAGGTCACACCTATAGCTAAATTCATTCATGAACCCTTGCCTTTCACCATTGTGCATTCTGAGGGTAGAACCCGTAAGCCGGGCCCTAGTTCTAGTGTCCCTAGATCTAGGTCGCCCGTAAGAGAACCCGTGCTTCATTAGATTCATCTAGGTTGAGTGTAGTGCAAACCCCAAGTGTGGGGACGTCTAGGGGTGAAAATGTACTTGATTATTTGTTGCATATCATGTTCAGACCGGATAGATATAAGTTGTGGTGGAAAGACATGAATGATAGTTACATTCGACATTCGATGATGTTGGGAGTAGTGTTGATGTGGAGGACCGGGATACCGCGAAGGATGAAGGCGGTACCGGTTAGGATCAAGGAGAAGCCTCCCGATAGGCTTGTTTGATTCTCGGGCAAGTGCCCGGGATGTAGAGTTTGTATGCATTTCTTTGGTCTGAGTCCGTGTCTTTTATGTGTTTTTTTGGTATTGTGTGTTTGTGTTTGTCGTGTCTTGCAGGGATTCACGCTTGATTCGGTGAGGAAATCATCAGGAACGAAGTTCCAGGTATTCTTCGTCCTGTCCGTACTCAATCTCCATTCAGGCGGGACGAATGCTTCTATCACTATGTAAAGGTAACCCGGCAGAGTTGTACAACCGCGACCGAAATGCTATACGGTGCACACAGGGAAGAACGAAGCTGCACATACATTGATTTGCATCTACATTACCAGCTAATTCGCTTCCTGTTTATTTTTGCATTTTTATTTTTAGTGTGTTTTTGCTTCACATTGAGGACAATGTGTCTTTTAAGTGTGGGGATGTGAGTGTCTAGTTCTAGTTTGTGTCTTTTACAAAAAAAATCCAAAAATACAAAAAAAAATTAAAAAATTTGAAAAAAAAAATGTTCTTTGAAAGTAAAAGTTTTGCATAATAAATGAAAAATGATAGTACAACTGGATCTACTTGTTGAGTTTAATTGAATAAATAATAGAAAACGCGTCTAATTAGTGATGTTTTGGTAGACCCAGCCGACTTGAATAGCTTAAATAGCGTGTGAGTGTTACTTAGTATTAATCACGTAATAAAATCATGATATCTTGTAGGTACTCATCTTAGGGTAATGGTAATACTGAAACTGTCAACATAGGGTGATAGGTACCACGTTAAGCTAATATCTAGAGGTTTTTTGAAAACTATTAATGGCACACCACTCTCTTTTTATGAGAATAAATCCGAGTTTCGGTGGCGCCCATTCCATAATTCCATAACTATGAGCTTAATTACATTGAAATATGAGTTTTGCTTATGTGTTTCCCTCTGGGATGGCGACTTGGAGAATACACCCCTAAGTGAGATTCATGTGCTTAAATGTGTAGAATCTAGTCTATGTGTTAGCTTCTAGGATAGTGACTTGGTTGAGACGCCTTTAGACGAAAGTTCTTATGCTTTAATTAATGCTCATTTCTACCCATTTGATCCATATTCCATTGATTTCTAAAAATCTGTAAATCTTAGTTTAACGTGGTGGACAAATCTACATGGTTTAACCCGTGCCTAGACATGACCGTGAGACGGGATTAGGTAGAGTTGTAGCTTCTAAGTGTGAGTCACATAGATGGATTGATTGTTGTCTAAATTGAAATTAGAACACATTACGGGGTCTAGATAGTTGGTGCTTGGGTTTAATCGGACAGAAATACTGATTATTGCTTTTTAACGCATGAGTATGTTTGTGCTAATTGGTAATTGATGTTTGTAAACTCAGATCTTAGTTATGATTCCATTGCAGACTTTTTCGATGCCGAAAAAAGGTTAAGTTTGGGGATGTTTAATGTGTTACAAAGCACACATGCATTTCTGTCGTGTTTCATATAGTTTAGAGTCGTTTTGAGTCTAATATAGTGAGTAGTTAGTCATACATTGTTTTGTAGGTAATCGGGTCACGTTTGAGCTTAAATGAACAAGAACCGGGAAAGAAATGAGCACGAGAACCCGGGATGAGAAACGGGCATATCTCGGGCTAGAAAATGAGTTACGGGGCCCATTTTATATTGATTTGGGGTAGCTCGATGAGAGGAGTTTAAAATTCCGGTTTGTTTGGCCCGGCGGTACGCGATAGATAGGTCAAGGGCCCTCGCGGTACGCGAGGGACCCCAGTTACGGGAATTTTGACCTAATTTCAAGGTTTAAAGGTCTAGGACTCTCCCATTCTTAATATAATCGATTCTCATCCGTTTTAGACTAAGAAAGAGGCGATTTTAGAGTAGAGGAGGTCAATTGAAGAGGAAAGTTGAAGACTTTCCTTCCAGGTTCGTTAGATTTAACGTTTTCGGTTTCAAGATTTGATTTTTATCTTTGTTTGCTTTGTTTGAAACCATGTTCTTTTCATATACTTCTGTTTTAATGTGTTTGAGCATGATCGTTGGCTAAAACTTTGATACTACCTAGGTTCATGATGATTACTTTGTTAAAGTATTGATTTTTATCGGTTTTGGATTCAATTAATGGTTTTATGATTTTGTAAAAGATCTTGATTTAACAATTGTGATGAATATGCATGTTTAATTCTGGTTGTGAGTTGATTAATGTTCTTTATGTTATCTTGTTGAATGTCTTTCGTAAATAGATACATGTTTAGGTTGTTTGCTTATTGTTGGTGACCTAAGTGGTTTGCTAGACGTAGTGATCCATAAGAACGTTAGTTGATCCCTGATTAGAAGTGAACGTGTGCCCTAGTTCAATACCCGAGAGGTGAGAATTAGTCGGTTAGTCTTTGTCATTAGGAATCCGAGTGACAGCTGTCTGAGAGTAAGTTGGTATTAGGTGTCTAGTGATCTGTTGCTATTCTGAATAATAGTTGTTATCCTAGGATTACCCCGTGCATTCCTTGGATGTATTGTGGACGGTGAGACTGAGAGGTAATCTGTTAATTAGGGTACATTATCATAGTTGGAAATACCTGAGAAGTGATCCGACCATCTGGTGAGTTAGTATACTTTAGGTAGTCTAGTTGGTGACACCCTGAGAGTGATTAGGGATTCACTAGGTAATCTATAGCTATCATCCTTAGAAACCCAGATCCATCTTAGTTTCCAGAACTTGTAGAAGTTGTGCTTTGCAAGTAGGATTCCGACCTAGGTAGTATTCTTCCCATTCCTGATATCTTCCCTAGTTCTTGTCTTGATAGTCGAGTCGACCTTAGTTCACTGCATTCTTTAGTGATAATATTTAGTGTAGTAAACCCCCCCCCCCAAACCAAATCATTCTTTAGCCCGAGTCAGAGTCTAGTTTTGTTACATAGTGTCTCTTGGGTTCGATAATTCGGTTTACCATTAAGATGTGCTACACTCGATAGGTACACTTGCCTGTCAGTGCTGTTTAGTTCATAGGTTTTCTTTTATTACTTAGGAGTCTATGTTAGGTTTTATAGTTAGCTTTTATCGACCGTCTGGATGACATCAGGTTGATCACCCTTATGTTTACGACCTATGAATGTTCAAAGAAAGTAAAGACATGTACATATTTTGTGTACTTGAAATGAATGATAAATAAAGGCAAACGATGTGATAATGTGTATCCATATAATTATATATAAATACCCATAAAGAAATGATGTTATTATCTAATTGCTTTAAACTAGAACTCACCAGTGTTAGCTGACTTTTAGTATGCACTTCTGGTAACAAGAAGAAAGGTCATGTGAAGGCTTGAATACTACCCTGATTCAAGACTGACATCCCATTTATTTGCCTATGTGTTAAAAGCAATGTTTATTGTTTAATGTTAAGACTTCCACTGCTATGTTATGTACTTGATTGTTGAATGATTCCGCTGTGTTGAACGTATTTAAATTATAATTCAGTATTAATGACTATGTTTATGAGTAAATCCAACAAGTGAGGTTACCCGGGAAAAGGGGCCTTACATGTGACAGGCAGCCCGTGACCGTTAAAAGAGTTATGCCGATAAGCGTCAGAAACCGTTGGAATTTCATGCGGGCGACATGGTCCTATTAAAAGCTTCATTGAAGAACCGGTCGAAATCATGGATAAGGAAGTTAAGACGCTCAAGCGTAGTAAAATCTCTATCATCAGATATCGTTGGAATTCAAAACGTGGACCGGAATTCACATGGGAGCGCGAGGATCAGATGATTCGCAAGTATCCGCAGCTTTGCAAGAAGTCCTCGTCAAACACATAAGGTATTATTTAATTTTCGGGATAAAAATTCTTTTAATTAGGGGATGATGTGACATCGAGAACTTTTTTTTATACAACTACCAACGTACTCAAACATTACTTAATTTTCGGGACAAAAGTTCTTTCAACTAGGGGATGATGTGACACTTGACTATTTTAGGTTAACTCCGTTAACACAAACCCCGTTATCTGACGCAAACTCAGTTAGTCAAGCTAGAAACCTCAAGGACTAAGCTTGACAATTCACCAAATTTATCACTCATAAACCTCAAGGACTAAATCTGCCAAATCTCAAACACATCCACAGGGACTGATTGTGCAATTAACTTAAACTTGATTCGGTTGACTCTTGAAAGTCAAACCCATGTGTCCTTGGTTAAAATCGACTTCTAACCTTCGAATCCCATTCAATTCGCGATGGTTATGCATTGCAATGATGATCACGACCCTGTTCAAACCGTTTTAGTGCGCGTTAATATCTCCTATGATTGTAATTTAACCACATTAATCACGAGGCAAAGAAAACGTCGAACCCGTTACAAGAACCACTCAATTCGATCAAATCTGGTTACCAACTCTCAAATTATATCTCCACACACATACTACGAGTGTCTCTGATCAATTACCCCACATAAATTTCATCGGATAAGTTGTCAGAGTCACCGGAGACCAATATACCTGAATCTGTAACTCGACTTAGTCGAACTCGAGCAATTCGTACTCGAATCAGGTAATTGAAACCTCCCACACATTTGTCTTAGTTTGTAGACTGAAAGCCCTATGATTTCATAAGCAAACCTAGTCCAATTTCATGTAATTGATTCATAGTAAACCTAGGGTTTACAGGTTCTGAATTGATTCAAAATCCAATCGAAACCAATACAAAAATTAAATCAAACCATGCAACCATGATTGCGAAACACTGAAACCCTAAACTCTTTTGATCGATTAAACAACAAGCGATGGAAATTGGATTTGGGATTCGATTTGGGGGAAGAGTCGGACTCGTTTAAGGATCTTAAATGCGTGGGTTGGGTTTTGTTCACAATTGTACCTAGGAGCAGTTGGTTAGACCATTGGTGCTATACGTAGGAGACCCGGGTTCGAGTCCGGTCTCCTGCATTATTTTTTTAAACCTTTTTCTTGTCTCTTGCTTTTATAAAACTATTCCCCACATTATTATAATACTATATTAACATGATTTGTTACCAGAAAACGACCGTGCGCTCGGGATTTATTTTCTATGTTTTTATTTGGACAACTTGTTTGAGCTACTGGATTTATGTTTTTAATTTCCTTGCGTGGATATTGGCAGGAATTGATTGAAACTTTAGCATGGGCTCATGAACGCATACCTTTGGCCAATTTGATTCATTGGAGAGATAAACCAGTGGCACTTTCCATTATATAAGCACGATTGGTTGGTGTTGGAACTTTTAGTGTGACCACTAGCTTTTGTATAGATTAGTCTTTATGTTCTGTTTTGTATTGATTAGTATTGTAATTGTTGAGTTTATAACATGCGAACTTAACATGTTCGCCTGATATAGTTGTGGCGAACTTAACAAGTTCGCCTGAACTAATACTGGCGAACATGTCAAGTTCGCCTATAACAGTAGTGTTGTCTATAAATAGTGCTTATTTTGTGTTCATTTGTAACTTCTGGAATTACAACTTGTAAGCATTGTTTTCTGATAATACAAGTGGAGCTTATTGATATCTTGTCTTTGTGTGATCTTATTATGTGTGTGTTAGAGACGCATGTATTCGTTAGGATTCCGCACTACCTGTACGTGTTGCGTGTTTTACGACTGATACAGATCCGTAGACCCATCGGGACCTACAAGTGTTATCAGAGCTTTTTCTCTAGATTAGAGATTGTCGTTTAACACCGTTTCTATTGAATTTACACTCAAAGATGAAGATTTTTGAACTTTCTTGTGTTCTTGAAGATTGTTGCAGTTTTTGAAGAGAATTTTGATTGATTTCATCATTTTTGGTGTTGATTTGCCGAAACTATCTGATAGAAGTGTTCTAGTTCATAAATTGAAAATTCCTACGGAAAGAATTTGATTAATTCCTTCAAAATTGCAAGATATGATGATTTCCAGTCCAGTTCATGCGTTTGGGTGATAGAACATTCCTCCTTGTTCTTCAACTGAAACAAGCGAACTTGTCAGAGTAGTTTCCGGCGAACTTATTCAGCGAACTTGTTAAGTTCGTTATATCTAGTTCAAGCAAACTTGTTATGTTCGCTTGTTAAGTTCGCTGCAGGCAGAAATTGTTCAAAATTTTCTAAGTGTTGAAGTTTTCAAAAATTTCAAAGATGTCTAATCCTACTCATGTTAGTGTGAATAATATGACTCATTTGTTGAACCATGACAATGAGATTGGTACTCCAACCAAGCCACCGAGGCTTATGAATCTCAAAGATTATTCAAATTGGAAGAGTCGGATTAAAAATTATGTTAACATCAATGATACAAGTTTGTGGATTCCAATCCGTGAAGGTTATGAGCATCCTGTTCATCGTCATATGGGAGTGTCGGATACACCAAAACTAGTCTCAGTTCTTATTGATGAAGAGAAGAAATTGTATGATCGTGAAAATAAAGCTCTTGCAGCTTTATCCATATGTTTACCTCTTGATATCTACCATTCCTTCAAGAAATTCAAAACTTCTCGTGATCTTTGGGAAGGTCTAGCTAAAAGATGTGAAGGAAGCACATATATTAAGAAGAGCAGGAGAGAGTTACTTAAGAAGCAATTTAGTGTATTCAAACACTTTGATGCTGAATCTGTTGATGAACTGATGACAAGATATTATCATATTTTAAGTGAATTGGTGAATAATGATATCTCACTTACAAGAATAAGAAGATTCTTGAGAAATTTCTAGATGCATTGCCAGCTCATTTTGAGATGTAAACTATTGTGATCAAAGAACAAACTAGATTTAATGATTTGAGTCTTGAAGACTTAATGGGTAAGATTCAGTCTTATAACTTGAATAAGCAAAAGAAAGACACAATCTATCTAGATCCAGGTATCTACTTTGGTAAAGGAACATCTACACAAAAGTCTGGAGGAGTTGCTTTGTTTTCTGGAGAAGTTTCTGAAGGTTCTAAGGATAGTTCTTGTAATGAAAGCTCATGTTTTGTTGCTTCAAATTCTGGATGTTCAAAGAATAACAAGAATGACAATCATTCGTGTTCTCAAAAGGTGTCTCCTATAGCTGCAGATGATATGATGGCCATGATTGCTTCGTTCTTAACATCTTATGAAAACTTTATTGGTGGAAAAATCATTGATCCAGATATGATTAAAGAAGATTTCAAGCAGTTGGATAAAGATGCTTTAGAAGAAACGAACATTCAATGGAACATGGCATTATGGATGCGACAAGGAAAAGATCATCTGAAGAGAACGGGAAAGAAGTTTATTGAAGCATCTAGCAAGACAAAGATGGGATTGGATAAATCAAAAGTGAAATGTTATAATTGTTAGGAATTTGGACATTTTGGTAGAGAATGAACAAAGCCGAGAACTCAGAACCAAGGATCTTCAAACAATCAAGGCAATCAGAATAAGCAAAAACACTTCCACAACCTTAATGTCTCAACAAGATGAAAATTATGACTGGGGTATACATCTGGAAGACATTGTTGCTCATGTCAGTCAAGCGTTTCTGGCCGAAGTTCATTCTGAAGATGGAAATGAAAGCAGTTCTTCAAATGCTGACTCTACAGATTCTGGGAGTATAGTTGAAAGTGAAGAGTCTCTTACTCCAAAAGTTGAACCAAAATTTTCAAATGAAGACTTGCTGAGTAATGGAGCTGCTGGAAAAGTGACAGAGAAGATTGTTGAAATGTTATCTGAAGGCAATGCATTCATGGCAGATTCTAAACAGGTACAAAAGGTTGTTTCTTGTCCTAAATGTATTGATTCTGATTTAAAAATCACTAGATTGTGCGATGACAGCACAAATCTGATCTGTGACATGAAGGCGATCTACACATCTAATCAAACTTTGAAAGAAAATGAAATTGTTTTGAAAACCAAAATTGAATCTTTAAAAGATGACATTAAAGTGTTACAAATCAAAGTGGATGAACAAGCGTTTCATCTAGATGTATCATACTCAGAGTATGAAAAGAAAATTAATGAACTCGCCATGTCACAGATAGAAGTAACAAAGCTGTTACGAAAGACTGAAGCTTATAAAAATTCCAGTTTTCTTTTAGAATATTATAATGAAAAAGCTTCAGGTGAGAAAGTTGTTGGAGGTGTAGGATCTTGTCCGTCATTTGATGATACGGATGTTGGAGGAGGTGTTGGTTATTTTCCACCGTTCAATGGTAACTATACTTCTCGTTTCACTGAAACTGTCACTGCTGAAGAGTTGGAACCAAAAATTGTTCTTAATATCAATCCTGTTACTGGTGAGGATATGATTTATGATGATTCATCTGATGATGCTGTTTATGATCCAAACAAATCTGAAGGTGTTATGAAAGATTGTAAGTATGTTGAACCAGTTGTGGTGAAAATGGTAACCAGAGATAGATGTATTTTGACTGAACCAGATGAGAAGGTTGAACAAACAAAACCTAAATCTACTTATAAACCAGTTAAACCTTTTGTCAGTGGAGGTTTTGATTCTCAAGAAACTAATATGATTGAGAAAGTCTCAACTCTTGATTTTTATAAAAAGAAAGTTAAATCTAAAAATCAATAGGTTGTTTAAACTTCAAACACTGTCTCTCAGTGTTCATCATCCAGCTCAAAAGGTGTTCAAAGGGAAAAGTATGTCCGAGTGTACAAAGAAAAGCGTACTTGTTTTCATTGTGGGGTTGTTGGTCATATTTTAAAGGACTGTCCACACAAGAATATGGGAAAGTGTATAGAGAATCCCAAATTGGACAAACCTTTTGTCAAGCCACCAAAACAGTCAGTGGTGAAAATCGTTAAAGTGGATAAGGTTGTGAAGCAGTCAATGGGTTAGATTACATATGCTTCAGCAAAATCTGTTGAGAATGTTGTGAATGATTCTCAGAAAGTGAAATTGTCGAGACCACAAAGAAGAAGAAGAAATAGAAGGTTGAGAAAGCTTTTGGAACAACATGTGGTCAAAGACAATATTATAGAATCTTCTGAATCATCAAAAGAGAGTGCAAAAGTTCAAATACAATCCAAATGGAACCCAAAGAATCAAGTTTCTGTTTCTGAGAAACAATCTCCTAAAATAGAGGAGAGATTTGATTGTGTTTTGAAAGAAATTATTTATTTTGATGAGTCAGGCCGACCAAGACCACACTGACTTGGGTCTCTATTACTAACTAATCATTATTGTCTGTGTGCAGGGAAATCTAAGGAGGACTATCGGCAACCATTGGTATGTTGATAGTGGATGCTCTCGGCACATGACAGGAAATCTTAACTTATTGGAAAATTTCAAAGATATCCAAGGAGGATATGTTGCTTTTGCAGGAAAGAAAGGAGGCAACATTTCTGGTCAAGGCACTGTGACAAATGGAAGACTGAACTTTGAGAAAGTCAACTATGTGGAGCAGCTCGAACACAATCTGTTATCTGTTTCACAAGTTTGTGACAAGGATTTCTCATTTCATTTTAATAAGTCAGAATGTTTGGTGTTAAAGCCTGGATTTGAGATACCTGAAGATTGGATACTTATGAGAGCTCCTAGAAAGAATGACACTTATATGCTCGACATGAGCATGACGACGACAACTTCGTCCGTTTCTACTTGTCTTCTTTCGAAAGCTTCTGAATCCAAATCAACTTTATGGCACCGAAAAATGGCTCATATTAATTTTGGGAAAATGAATTATCTGGTCAAGCATGGGTTAGTTTCTGGTGTCCCTGCCATGAGATTTCATGTGGATGAAGACTGTATTCCTTGCAAGAAGGGGAGGCAGCATAAGAAATCTCATCAATCAAGTTGAAATTCTATTGTGACTCCTTTAGAGTTGTTGCATATGGATTTATTCGGACCAAATAGTGTTAAGAGTGAAGGCCGCAAATATTATTATTTGGTGGTGACCGATGATTACTAAAGGTTTTCTTGGGTAAAGTTTCTTGCTTCGAAGGATGAAACTGCTTAAATTCTTAAGTTCCTGATTGTGGGACTTGAGACATTGTTCAGATACAAAGTCAGGAGGATTCGGAGTGATAATGACACAGAGTTCAAGAATGGAAATATGGGTTTATTTTGTTTACAAAAGGGAATCCATCATGAATTTAGTGCTCCTTATGTTCCTCAACAAAATGGTGTTGCTGAGCGGAAGAATCAAACTCTTATTGAGACAGCTAGAACTATGTTATCTGATTCAAAGATGCCCGTCACATTTTGGGCAAAGGTAGTGAATACAACTTGTCATGTTCTCAATAGAGTTTTGACCGTGAAGAAACACAACAAGACTTGTTATGAATTGCTGAACAATCAAAAACCTAATTTGGCTTATCTTTTGCCCTTTGGGAATTCGTGTACCTTGTTGAAGACTCGCAATGTTCCTACTAAATTCAGCTCCAAAGCAATCGAGGGAATTTTCATGGGATACGTTGCAAATTCTCATAACAAAAGAGTCTTTAACAAAGAATCCCGACAAATTGAGGAGTGGTTTCATGTTGATTGTGATAATTTCTGTTCCTCAGGATCCAAAAGGTCCTTCTTGGGCGTTTGATTATGATGCATTATTTAGATCTTTCAATGTTCCTCCTGCAGTTTCTTCAGCTGAAGCAGAAATGTTTTATCAGCCCTATTGCAATGATGATTCAATTGTCGATCCACGTTCGGTTATTCCGATTGTGGGTACTTCTCCTGTTCACCCGAATGTAGCTTCAACTTCGTGAACAACTCAAGATGGTGACAGTGAGAATGATGAAGCTGTGTTCCAAGAATCGTCTAACGACATTCAAAACATAGTTGATGATTCATCAACACCGGCATCGCTGGAGGGGGAGTTGCCTTCAAATCTTGATTATGTTATTCAAGCTTCTGATATTCCCTAATCTCGTGTGCATAAGCACCATCCCACTGACAATATTATTGGTGGTTTGAATGCTTGTGTTCAAATGAGACATCGTACACTTGCTGAAAATTCATGTTTGTATGCTTAAATTGTTGATACAGGTATCATGGAGACGTGTTTGCATGCTTGCTTTATTTCTCAAACAGAGCCTAAAAATATGGATGAAGCTTTAGATGATGATTGTTGGATTGAGTCCATGCAAGAGGAATTGGCTCAATTTGATAAGTTGCATGTTTGGGATTTGGTTTACTTATCGAAAGGCTCAAGATCTATTAGCACAAAGTGGGTATTCAAACGCAAGTGTGATGATCGTGGTGTTATGGTACGCAATAAGGCAAGACTTGTTGTCCATGGATTTTATCAGCAAGAGGGTGTTGATTACACCGAAGTTTATGCTCTAGTTGCGAGGATTGAGACAATCAGATTGTTTATAGCATATGCTTCTTTCAAGGGGTTCAAAGTTTTTCAGTTGGATGTAAAGAGTGCTTTTCTGTATGGAAACAGCCGCCTGGTTTTGAGGATCCCAAGTGTCCTGAAAAGGTCTTTAAACTTGATAAGGCTTTATATGATCTTCATCAGGCTCCTCATGATTGGTAAGAAACTTTGTCGGCGCACTTACTCGAGAATGGATTTGAGCGGGTCAAATTGACTCCACACTTTTCATCAAAAAAGCAGAGGGAGATATCTTACTAGTTCAAGTCTATGTGGATGACATAATCTTTGGGTCGACGAATGTTGATATGTGTGAAGACTTTGAAAGAGTGATGAAGTTGAAATTTGAAATGAGCAGCATGGGAGAATTATCGTTCTTTTTGGGTCTTCAAGTTGATCAAAAGGAAGATGGTTTTTATATTCATCAAATGAAATATGTTGTTGATATTCTTAAGAAGATTGATATGGCAAATACTTCATCTTTCAATACTCCAATTCCTGTTAATCACAAACTAGATTCTGACCTGAAAGGGAAAGAGGTGGATTGTCAGTTATACAGAGGCATGATCGGGTCTTTAATGTATCTGACAGCGTCCCGTCCTGATATTATGTTTGCAGTATGCTTGTGTTCAAGGTTTCAGTCTAAACCGAAGGAATCTCATCCGATTGCTGTTAAACGAATCTTTCGATACTTAAAGGGTAAACCAAAGTTGGGATTGTGCTATCCAATTAATTATGACTTTGATTTTAAAGCTTTTACAGATTCAGATTATGGAGGTTGCAGTTTGGATAGAAAATCGACGTCTAGTGGTTGTCAATTCTTAGGGAATAGACTTGTGTCTAGCAATGCAAAAAATAAACCTCGGTTGCAATTTCAACATGCGAGGCAGAATACATTGCAGCAACCAGTTGTTCCCAAATCCTATGGATTCAACAATAGTTGAGGGATTATGGTTTAAACTTCACAGTGACACCAATGATGATTGATAACACAGCCACCATGTCGATTACAACAAATACTGTGAAACACTCAAAGACAATGCACATTGAGATTCGACATCATTTCATTCGTGATTGTGCAGAAAAGAAGTTGATTGAGTTAGTGAAAGTCCACACGAATGAAAATTTTCCTGATTTGTTTACCAAAGCATTCGATCGTACACGGTTTGAATTTCTTACTCAAATGATTGGAATGCTTAATCCAACGTGATGAAGGTTTTCAAAAGGTTTTTCATGGAAGTTTTTCTTTTAGTTTTCTAGATTATTTAAAGTAGTTAGTTTTATGCTTTATTTTTATTAGTTTACTTGCTTTCTGAAAAACCCAAACAAATTTGAAAAAGATAAAATCGACATTGCTTGAAGTTAGAGAAGAAATGATAGTACATCAGTAGGTGATCACATGCACATAACCATAGAATGACTACCTAGTTTCTGTATTTATGTTTGTGCTTATATGATTTGATCTAAACTTATTAGTCTGCATAAACAAAAAATAATAGATTCATGACTGCTTGACATTGTTGTATATATAATTTTTTAATTTGAATATTTGCATGTAATTTGAATTATCAGTAGGCTAGAAGCGTTTTCAGTCCATTAGTAGTGTGAAAACATAATGGTCTATGTCACAATTGTGATTTGAACCCATGGTATGATGGGTGTGTGTGTTAAAGGATCATTATCAGATAAAGAATATGAGGCTTTAAATATATCAGGAAACTAATATCGGACTATATTGATTAGCACATTTTTTCAGTTCACTTCATTGCCCATGCCTCGAAAAACATGCAATGTGATGTTGAACTAAGATATGTTTCTGACAACATTTGTTGGAACATATACTCACCCTTGGATCAATTATCTTGATTCCATAGAATATATCCAGATAACAGTTGGATCACGCTTCCTTATGTCATTGAATCAATCGATTCCTTGATCAATCTTAGTGTTGAAGAATTTCATAGGTACAATCTCACTGTTACATTGAATCTTGATATTTCATCCAAAACCAAGCAACATGAATCATTCTGATTCCATATATCCTTCGTGATCTGCTTCTTTTCCTGTGCTAGTTGAGATAGTTTCATCCTGGAGATTGATCTTATCTTTGCATAAGTCTCATATGTCTTGAAGATAATGCAACTTAAATTTATGTTGGCATATTTGTGGGGTACACATTGTTTTCATATAAATGGTACTAACTCACAGGAACATGGGATAAAAGCGCTTGTAGTTTCAAATCTTATAATGCTGACAACTTGAATTGACATGTAGTATATTGCAAATTCGGTATTAATAAGTTAGCATGTCATGATCTGATCCTATTTACTTTGAAGTTTATCGCGTATCATTTCATGAATTTCTGATGTATATGATTGAATATGGCAAATCTGAATATTGTAGAAAAAGAAAGTTGTGATGTCTGTGAGCTGATATTTGAATTGAAATTTCAAAAGAATTGATAGTTATAAAGTGTAGCACAAGTTGTTTGATTGCTGAGCCAAAATCTGTAAATATGCAGAATGCCATAGGTCAACCCTTAGATCTGCTAGGGAATTTTATATTCGACCAAAAATATGTGATTCTGTATGTACAGAGAAAAACCAAAAAGATTTTAGTGTGTTTTAGCATAAAGTTTGAAAATCCAAAAATATGTTCTTTACTTGTTTATTTAGCTTTATTAGAAAATTCCAAAAAGATTTTGTTTTTATCTTCCATGAAAAATTCTTAATTTTTTGGATTAAGTTGTTGTACAGGTTACAAGGATATTGGATCGAGAGAAAGAGTTGAATTGAAAATTTTCAAAATTTTGGCCAAGTGTTGGATTAGGCGAACTTGCTATGTTCGCTTAATATGTTCGCCCGGGGAGGCGAACTTGTTAAGTTCGCTTATATTAACGAACTTAGCAAATTAAGTATATATAGATTCATGCGAACTTGACCACTTCACTTGCTTATTGACTTGTGCGAACTTATTAGGCGATTTTGTCAAAATCACGCATTTTTCTGAGTTTGAATTTCAAGATTACTGAGAGTAGTTATTTGTTCCTGTTTTATATTCAAAATCAGTTTGCGATTCCATTGAAGGTAGAATCATCTCATTCCATCCATTGATTTGATCAAATTCATTGTTTTAACTCGGAATTATCATCGTGACTGTTGCCCATCTTATTCATCATCGGTTTGGGTTAAAAACTGAATTTAGGTGATCATTTCCATTAATCGAGTGTTGGCGAGTTGATGTGTATGTTTGATTTGTGATATTGACATCAAATTCTTGGAAGTTGAATTCTGTGACTGTTTGAAGGATTAGGCGAACATGATCAGGCGAACTTAACAAGTTCACCTCTTGTAACTCTAAGCGAACTTGTTAAGTTCGCCTAAGGGTCCAGTGTTGAAAGACTTAGCAAATTTTTTCAAACTTGTGATTTTTTTTGTTGTTTTATTATTTTGTGTTTTTTTTATGTTTGTGTTTGGAAAAATTGCATTGTCTAATCTTTCTTATTGAGCAGGTCATGGATCGTCGTGTTGAGTACAAGCATAATCAGGTGGCTTTACTTGATCCGGATTTGGCTGAAGCAGCAAATTATCAAGAAATCATTAACTTTCTGAACCGGTCAAGATTGAATGTTGCTCTCTCAGCTAATCCTCACATTAGCTTAATTTATATTCAGCAATTCTGGGAGACATCACAGTAAGACACTAATGTTGAACCTCATGTAATCCGAGCTACCGTGAACAATCAAGAGATTGCTATTTATGTCCAAGACATCACATCTCTAGCATTGGGTGGAGAGAATAATGATCCTATCGGATTGCCAAATACTCTAATTATGGGTTGTTTTCAAAGAATGGGGTACATAGGCAGACCTAATGATTCTCAAGCTAGGAAAGGAGGTCTTGTAGGGCAATGGAGGTATTTCATGCACGTTATAATCCAATGTCTGTCCCCAAGGAAAGCTGGTACTGATGGTTTGAAGACGTCCTTACAAGCAGCCATGGTGGTTTTAACTCTGAATAAACCGTTCAACTTTGCTTTATACATTTACAGAGAGCTTGTTATGCAAATTACACCACCAGAGGGTTAGGGTTTTGTAATGTACCCTAGATTCCTACAAGTTATTC
Organism: Smallanthus sonchifolius; assembly: GCA_023525975.1. Classification (NCBI taxonomy): domain Eukaryota; kingdom Viridiplantae; phylum Streptophyta; class Magnoliopsida; order Asterales; family Asteraceae; genus Smallanthus; species Smallanthus sonchifolius. The sequence goes on from CM042043.1 coordinate 30,334,485, forward strand.
TGAACCATCTTATTCCAAATCTTCCTCCGATGAATCCAAAGTTGACCCTTACACCAATGACTAAGAGGATCTTTACTGGCTGCTTAAATGTTAAGCAACAGAATCCAGCATTGATTCAGGTTACTACTCCATTGTTTGGGCACATAATTAATCCAGGTTATGTTGTACACCAAACAACAACCGGACACATGATGATCCTGCTTTGGAATTACCTCCTGCTGATAATCAAGATGATGAGGAAGGTGATGCTAAGGGTGATGGTGAAGATGAGAGTGATGATGATGATGGTGATGATAATGCTCCTGATGATGACAATGATGATGATGATGATAATGATGATGATGATAATGATGATGGTGGAGATGATGGAGGTGATGTACAAGTGGATGTGATGTTAATGAACCTGTGTCACCTCAGGTAGAACAGGTGGAAGTAGAAGACACTAGTACTAGTTCCTAAGGTTCTAGTGTTGCTGCTGAAGATGATAGTGATTCTCAGGATTTTGGTCCTGAACATTATGCTCTATTGGCAAAGGTTCCTAGGGTTACTAGGAATGTTTATGAGCAGAGAAAGAAATCTCTTGGTAAGAAGAAAGTTCATCTAACAAGACGCAAGTCTGTAACGGGTCCTCCTCCCGATGCAGTACTTGGCAAGCGAAAGTTACAAGACGAATCTTCTACTTCTGAAGATGATGAGGCTCCTGCAGCAAAAGGTCCTAAACTGATGGCTTCCGCTATTAAGGCTGCACAGTATACTGCATAACAGGATAGAGAGTTTGTTGATTCTTTGATTATCACTCCTATTCCTTCTCATTCAAATACTCCTCATGCTACTCCCACTATGTCCAAGACTCATGAAGAAGCTGATACTTCTACTAGTGATCCTCATGATGAAAGAATCCATGCTCTAGAGTCTCAAGTGTCTAGCTTGCAAACACAGGTTACTGGGCTACAGACTCAGGTGGATGTGCTAATTCAGAGTGATGCTCAACGTACTTTAACTATCAACTCTTAGAATACATTGATAAGTGAAATGCAAATTCTACTTGGTCAATTAGTAGAGCGTCTTGACGCTCAGGGGAGAAGGCTATAGTTGTTAAACAAGAGACTTGTCACAGTGTTGGAGTTCAAAGGAATGATGATGATGAACCCGATGTTGGTGATGGTTTGGGTGAGCATCAAAATGTTGATACTAACCCTACTTCATTAACTCAGGGGGAGTCTGAAATTGTCATTCAAGCTAATATGATGACATGCTCAGATAAAGAAGGAGCTTCAACTGCCGATGCCGATGCTGATATGTTAGATACTTCAATCTTTGAAGATTCTGACATAGATGATGCTGATAAATTGGAGTGCTTGATGGATCTTGATGAGTTAGAAGAAGACGAGGACACAGTTGAGGATGAGGTAGAGGAAGGTGAGATTGTAGAGGTCGAAGTGGAAAATAATAAACAAGAGGTTGTATATGAAGGTTGTAATGGTCCTATTGACATGGACTTATTCAAAGATGTTGTAATACCTGATGAGTTGTTTGAAGGAGTTATGGAATCTGAAGAATTTGATCCTAATGTGACTAATGAAAACCCTGAAACTGCAGAAAGTAAGTCTGAAGATCAAGTAATGTACAAAAATACAGGAGTGACCATGGCTCAGTGGGTTGAGTTGGAGAAAGATGTTGCCAATTTCTCCAGTAGCACCAGTCCAAAAAGAAAGATATGTGAACAAGGACAAGTGCTCTAGAAGAATCATTAGCTGGTTTTATGAAGATGAGTTCAAGCTTTTTGCCCTTAAGAGATCTGATGGTGTAAAGTACTTGAAGCCAAGGCTTAAGTACTTTAATTATTTACTGTAGGTCCCCAGGTGTCTCGGATCGTTACGTGTGGGTGTGTGACTAGTCAGACCGGGTGCGGAATGCCCGTGACTAGGTGGAGAATCAAACAACACAAAGTAAACCGACAAAGAAATCACTTTAAAGTTCCTTCTATTATAAACTCGAACGGTTACAGAGAGAAAATACCGAGTGCAAATGTCTGCGTACTTATCTTCTGTCAACCTATTCTATTTATACAGGACCTGATCTCTGCGCACTTAACAAGTGCGCAGGGCAAATTGTTCATGCGTACTTAGCAAGTACGCGGAGTATTCTTGCGTACTTTCTAAGTACGCAGGAACTAATTCCTGCGCACATGCTAAGTGCGCAAAACACTTAGAGAAATATTACAACAATAACATGCATTATAAATTACAATTCGATAAGTAATACAGACATTACAATAAAAAGACAAAACATACAAAGACAAGCATAATAAACTAAGACACTATCCAGAGTGTTTATCACACAAAAGTGCTTCAACATTTACCAAGATGTGAAATCAATGGGTTATCAACAAAACCGTTGATTAATAGATCTGGAAATGGTATAGCTGACTCAATATCCAAGATTATTAGACTTGAAGGAGGATCAGGGAAGTATGAAAGACTGAAACCATAACAAGGGAAGAGAATCAAAGAAGTTGATCTAGTTACTCAGAAGGTGATATGGAGATACAAATTCAAACCTGTGCGATCTGTCCCGGAGATTGCTCTGAAGATGATTCCTTATGATTGTCTAAGTAATCTAAAATGGTGGTATGTTGATGTGTATACTGGAGAAGTTGTGGTTGAGGATCTAGATAGCAAGATCATAGCCAGGTTCTATGATGCTATGAATCTTGTTAACTTCTCAAAGAATGATCAAAAGAGACTAAAAAGAAGAGAGATCATGTTTACTGAGGAGTGTAGAGAACAGGCGTTGCAGTATAAGAAGGTTTTGTATGTTTGTTTGAAGAATGGAGTTTGTGCAGGGAGCTCATTACCAGAGAACTGGAAGAACAAGACTTGAAGATAAAGACCGAGCTGTTGTCAAGGGGGAGTCTGTTGGAACTTTTAGTGTGACAACTAGCATTTGTAATAAATTAGTCTTTATGTTCTGTTTTGTATTGATTAGTCTTGTAATTGTTAAGTTTGTAATAAGCGAACATGTTAACTTAACAAGTTCTCCTGAACTAATGTTGGCGAACATGTCAGGTTCGCCTATAACAGTAGTGTTGTCTATAAATAGTGCTTAGTTTGTGTTCATTTGTAACTTCTGGAATTACAACTTGTAAGCACTGTTTTCTGATAATACAAGTGGAGCTTATTGATATCTTTTCTTTGTGTGATCTTATTATGTGTGTGTGTGTTAGAGACGCATGTATTCGTTAGGATTCCGCACTACGTGTACGTGTTGTGTGTTTTACGACTCATACAGATCCGTAGACCCGCTAGGACCTACAGTTGGATTAGCCCACTTTTCTGTAGGTTATATATTTACTTATGAAGCTTTCTTGATTGCCTCTACATCAGGGAAATTTGGTTAATTTTTTGAATTGAGTGTTTTGTATCCGTGATAATCTCATTTCTTTCGATGAAGAAGAGATCCACCTTCTTATCTTATATTTCTACATCTAGGATCCGACTTGTATCATGGATACTAATAGGAACTTAACGAGTATGGTAAAAAAAAGTTTGATTCAAAGGGAAAAGAAGAGGCAAAAATTGGAACAGAAATATCATTTGATTCGTCGATCCTCAAAAAAAGAATAAACAAAGTTCGATCGTTGAGTGACAAATGGGAAATTTATGGAAAGTTACAATCCCCACCGCGGAATAGTGCACCTACGCGGCTTCATCGACATTGTTTTTCAATTGGAAAGCCAAGAGCTAACTTAATCCTAAGTGTTATTTTGTATTTTAAAAATAATATATTTACTTATATTATCACTTAAACAATTATTTCGTTCACAAAAACACACGAATTACTAATTAGTATTATAATCTCGTGTATAGTTTTGTTTCACACATACCACGTTATTACTAGATATCAAACTAGGGATTTTCTAATCCCGATGATAAGATTTCCATTCGTTAATCATAAGTGTATTTAGGGACGTCCGACCTTCCCGTATCGTCTTCACATATTCCTACGTGTTCCTAACAATCGTAATCATATTCTAGGGCATTCATAGACTGTCCACGTGCAATCTATTTGTGGTTTTGTTGCATTCTTGTTGTGGCGCTATTTACTACACTCTACACATCTTAGATAAGTTTCACGACCCCTTTATTGTTTTTTAAACTAGGGGGAAAAAACATGACGCAAACATTAGATTTCTTGTAATTCTTATATATCACTTGTTAAAGCTAAGCGTAACATTCTATCATGAAAGTCCTTACACATCGAACCGTTTAATATGAACTTAGCAAGGTAATCTTGAGTAGTGCTACTAGGTTTGACAAACTCCACCCGCGTTAGTCGCGTTAACTCGACTGGTGGTCGAACATGTGTAATATTGACCTAACACATCACCACTGTTGATAGATATAGTGGAAGGCATCAAACATAAAACAATCAGCTCCGGTTGCGAGCGCTTTAGTAATTTGAACATAGGTTAGCTACCTATTGATATATATTGAATGTACATGATCTGTCAAACATTATTACTAACTGAAACCTGTGAACTCACCAACCTATTGTTGACACATTTTTATACATGTTTTCTCAGGTCGCTAAGGCACAAGTACACGATTAGGACATGCATGAGAGTCCTTTAATTATTGCAAACATTTAAACTAATTACATGCTTTTCAAAAACTTAGTTTTTGGGCGCGTTTGTTTTGCGCATTAAATACTTTACTTTTCGCTTCCGCATTTACTCTGAACATTTAATGGTTTTATTTAAACTCATATAGTGTCGTTTGATATGACTAATGACTGAGATCCTGGTTTGTCACACGCCTCGCGGTAAAACTCCGCAGGTGGATTTTGAGGGTGTGACAATACAAAGGTCTTCGAAGATCTCAATCTTTGATTGCAAATCCGATCAAAACGATGTCACATGATGATCTCTAATCAAGAGCAAAATCTCTGATACCAATTGTAGGTCCCAACAGGTCTATGGATCGATAACATGCAACACGCACTCGTAGTGCGGAATCCTAACCAATACGCGTGTCTCAAACTGATACGAATACAATAGAACACACAAAGACAAGATCTCCAATAAACTCTCTGTATTGCTTTGACAAAAGTGCTTACAAGTTGTAAATCACAGAAGTACAAATGATAACAAACTAAGCACCATACTGCCACAGGCGAACTTAACAAGTTCACCACAACTAGCTCAAGCGAACTTGTTAAGTTCGCCTATTACAAAGCTTAACTAAAATACAGAAAACATTACAAACTTTAAACATAAAAACCTAATCTATTACAAGGCTGGTTGTCACACATATTGTTCCAACAAAGATATATATATAATTCACACGCATCGCCTATCCATTTGATCTCGTTAAATTGTACCCACTAATACGATACTAAATTGGGTCCCGCTTGAGATGAAGATTACGTTCGTTTTTCTTTATTTCTCCCGATAGGTCAGGGTGGTTATGGAGGGTTGTCCTCGTTATCTTCATCGTTGAGGTCAATTGGCTCTCTTTGTACATCGGAGCCGGCGACTGTGCTAGACTCGGACGTCTTCATCCATTTAGATGAACAACTTGTATCGCTCATATCCGGAACCACAAACCACTTAGGAGAATGCCTTGCAATTTCCCAAGCACGAGCCAAAGTCGTTTCCTCCGCAATAGACCATGGTTAAGCCGGTGTCGAAACTGTACTACGTGTAGTGATGAGTTTTTAGAGCTCTTCAATTTTGTACATGTAGTAATCAGTTGGGTTTTGGGGACGGAATTCGGTTGAGAGTCATGTTGTGAGTCGAGTTGGGTAATGAGTTGGAAACCTTGAAAATTATGTTGAGAATCCTAGATGTGGGTTTTGGGTGGAAAGCGGGACGGATCAAAGTATGGACAATAGATATTAACTTGGTCGAACGATGTGTTTGACTCGTCTGGATCCGTGTTTTTAGAGAAGGGAAGGAGATTTATAAAAAAAAGAAATGAAAAAAGGTTATGTAAAGATGTGTTGAATGTTATTTATAGGATAGAAATTAAATTAATTTTTTTTATTAAGTTAGTCGTCGGCTAACGACACAATTTTCCGTCCTAACGGCCAATTGTGGTGGCGCGACTCAAGAAGAAACGGCGGCGAGAAAGCACCGCGGAAAAGCAAAACAATGACGAGGAAGAGGTGTTACCGCACCCCCACCTCAACCACACCAGTCACCTCACCACACCACACCACACCACACCACACCACCCAACGCCCAAGCAAACTTACTAATTCCAAGCCTAATAAAAATATACAATCTCCACTTGTTGAGGCCCAACTCCATATTCTTCGTCTTTGGCCCGTCCCCCAGCGAGTATTTTTGACGTCACGATGACGTCAATAAACACAAACCCTTTCTCTGTAAACAACACCACATAATTTTCCAATTATTATTTTCAACAATTTATTTCCTTGATCTCCTTCAATTCGATTTTCACAAACCCTAGACACAACTGTTCAGGTACTTGCTTTCTTTCGGTAGTCTTTCGCTTTCACTTTTCTTCTTCTTAAAGATCTCTAATTCAATCGTTCGACTGTCAATTCGTCCTACTCTCACTTTACCTAATTATTATTCTACTTGCGTTTTTGGATCCTTTTGCTTTCCGCATTACGATCTCCGTTGATTAAAGCATCGCAATTATTGCTCTATTTCACTTGTGTGTGCGATTTCTGTCAAAATTTAGTTTCAGATTTTGAATTTGTAATGAATTTTGAGTTGGAATTGAGGAATTTGATTATATAGATGGACGATGCTGCGGCTCTTATGGAAGCAACAGGATCTCGGTTTAGTAATCTTGAGCTCATTGGAAGAGGTTCATTTGGAGATGTTTACAAGGGGTAATTGTTTGAATATTACTTCTTAATTTATGTGTTGTTTTTTGCTATGATATATATGTATTTACATTGAATTATTGGATTTAGAATGCTCTTGAACTTGTGTTTTTTCTGTTGTGAAACAACTTTATGATGTTTTAATTATGAAAGGTATTTTTTTTAATATTGTGAATGTAACATTTTAGAATAAGCCAATGCGAATAAGCAGGCTCGTGTACTAGAGATAGAAACTATTTGGTTAGAGCAATGTTACATGTATATATGGTTGTTTAATTTTCACCAATTGTACATGTAATCTTAGTCAGATAGTTATATTTGATAGGGAACTGACTAGTTTAAGTTGGTTTGAACTAGGTCTTATAATAGAACTGGAAAAACCAAATAAGAACCACATACAACTTCACGTGCATGATTTATAGCTAACTATATCATGATTGCTCTAGATTTCTTGATTACGTATCTGTAAAAAGGGAGTTACCTAGACTTGCGTATTTATAGCCTTTTGAATTAATAATAACTTTACTGTGGAATAACATGTTCATACTGAATCACGAAGCCTTGTTCACTTATCCATCTTTGAGGTCGGTTTGATATGAACAAATATTGATTTAAAGACATTACTACTAACTTACTAAGTAAACACATATCCACTCGGTATTTTTGTAAAGACCGTTACATTTTCTTTTTCTATACATCGTTCTTAATTTGGAAACACGTTGTTAATATGTAAGTAACCGTTCAGAGGTAGAAAATTTAATTTAAAGACAGATCAACCTTTATATACAGAAGCATGCCTTGTATCTGACACTTGAGAGCCAGTCTGTCAGTAGACACCCGTTAGCCAAAAATATTTTCTTAAGTTCTAAAACTTATCTTAAGCAAGCCATTATTTACATTTCTATGAATTCTATGCTGATTTATATGCTACAAAATCATGTTATGCATGTATGTAGCTAGAAGTTACATGCTACCTATGTAAGATATATTTGTCGTATCTATTTATGTAGCGTACCTAATATAGTGGTCAAAGTCACAAGGCGCATTCAAGGTGCAAAAGGCTCGCCTATCGCCTATGCACATGGTGCAAAAAAGCACACCCCCGAGACAAAAAACGCAATAATAGGAAAAGTTTAAAAATAATTAATACATGCATAGAAAATAAAGAAAAAAAATGCATCACTTGCGTTCGGCCAGAGGTGCACGCCTCTGTTGCGCCTAGAGGAAGGTCCTTGCCTTTCATCTACATGAGTCACAGTCACCTTGTCTCATCTGAGTGCGATATCAAACTTGATGTTGTCATGGGTGGTTTGGTTGTCCCATATACCCTTTTCTAGCCGTTAAGCAAGTTTTCGGATTGCGGATTTTAATGTTGTCGTGTATGGACTTAGTTCACTTTAGGAAAGATACTTTCTTAGTTCTAAGTAATAAAGTTCTAAACAAGTAATCACAATTTATGGAAGATATTTTTTGTTATTTATGGTAAGTTGGTAACCATGATGAGAATTTGTTACTGGAAAACTCACGGGACCTGCCAATGCCCTGCTGTCCAAGGGATCAGGCAATTCGCAGCTTGCACTAGGAATATTTAATAATCTTGTGAATGTTAGAATACACTAATTCCAATAAGCAGACTCGTGAACTAGAGATGGAAACTATTGCACATTAATCAAGAAAAGAATGGCACATAGGTTAAACAATGTTACATGTATATATGGTTGTTTATATCAGACAAATTTCTTCAGCTCTAAAATTTAGGTTGTTGAAGCAAGCCATTATTCACATTTCTAGGAATTTTATGCTGTTTTATATGCTACAAAATCATGTTATGCAAGTATGCAGCTAGAAGTTACATGCTACTTACATAAGAAATATTTGCCGTGTCTAATTATGTAGCATATCTAACATAGTAGTCATAGTCGCAAGATGTGCTCAAGCTGCAAAGGGCTCGCCTATCGCATAGGCACAAGGTGCAAAAAAACACCCCCCCGATACAAATAAGCTCAATAATAGTAAAAAGTTAAATAATTATAACTGGCATGGAAAATTAAAAAGTAAAAGAAAACGCATCACTTGCACCTGGCCAGAGGTGCGCGCGTCTGTTGGATCTAGAGGAAGGTCCTCGCCTTGCATCTACATGATTCACATTCACCTTGCCTCGCGTGAGTGCCTAGGCATGCGCGTTGTGCACTTTTGATTGACTACTATTATATCAAACTTGATGTGCTTAGGCTTGACATCCTATAAATGGCATCTTATTTCTATTTTATGGATATGAGTTAATTTCTTAAGATTTATTTCGATTATTTGATATTTTAAAATTAGGTTGGCTCATGGTTCATATCTTTTCATAGGTGGACATATTTATATGTAGTCACAGTTTCATTCTTTTTTGCTGAGCTAACAATTGTAGGTTTTTTTTCTTGATGTACAGGTTTGACAAGGAGATTAACAAAGAGGTTGCTATTAAAGTTATTGATTTGGAAGAATCGTGAGTGTTTTTTTACCATATACTTTCTCTATCTTGATAATACACCTACTTTTTCAATTTGATACCAGATAGTTATTCATCATCCAGCTGTTTGTATTACTTGGTAATTCAGTATGTGTAGGTTTTTGAAATTTTGTTTCTTGTTTTTATGCTTATGTTTTCTTCATATGTTCTGCAGAGAGGATGAAATTGAGGACATCCAAAAGGTACATTCACCTCCTTACATATTATACCTACTTCTATTAAATTTATAATCAATTTACATATTTATGAATAATATTTATTTCAGGAAATAGCAGTTTTGCAACAATGTCGTTCTCCATATATTACAGAATACTACGGGTCCTATCTTCACCAAACTAAACTATGGATAATAATGGAATATATGGCTGGTGGCTCTGTTGCTGACCTAGTACGTCTTTGTATAGTAATTGATTGATAATTTTCCTACTTCATGCGTATATATTGATAATCAAGACCATAATATTCATTTTAAATTAAAAAAAAAAACATTTGTTTCTCAGATCCAACCAAATCAACCGTTGGATGAAATGTCTATAGCTTGCATTTTACGTGACTTGCTTCTTGCAATCGAATATCTCCACAATGAAGGGAAAATCCATAGAGACATCAAAGGTTTTTTTATATTGATAAATATTAGCTATTCTATATTTTCTGGCACAATGACAGCATTTGTATCTCAATTCTGACAGCTGCAAACATTTTATTGACCGAGAATGGCGATGTTAAGGTACTACTTTTTATATTCACTTGTTTCAATTACTATTGTTGCTATATTTGTTACAAAAAATCTTGATTAATATATGAAAGGTTGCGCTTACTACCAAAGTTTCTTATTTTTTCTCGTTTTCATGACAGGTGGCGGACTTTGGAGTGTCTGCACAACTAACTAGGACAATTTCTAGAAGAAAGGTAGTATCGGGTTCATTTACATTTCTTTACTTTTTGAAGATAAAATATCCACTACGTTTCAGTTTCTTATAAATTTGTTGGTAAAATAGACGTTTGTAGGGACACCATTTTGGATGGCACCAGAAGTAATTCAGAACTCAGAGGGATACAATGAGAAGGTTCTACTTCTTTACCCACTCCTTAAACACATACACACAGCCTGTTGACATCATTTTAGTCAAATTAATTTTTAAAGTTCTCTTTTGACTTTTTGTAATGCAGGCAGATATTTGGTCTTTAGGAATAACTGCAATTGAAATGGCTAAAGGGGAACCTCCATTAGCTGATCTTCACCCAATGAGAGTTCTTTTCATTATACCTAGAGAAAGTCCACCTCAGGTCCTCAAATTTTCTTTTAATTTCATTATTTAATTCATTAATTACAGTTTTAACATTTTATATTTCTTGCAGTTAGACGAGCATTTTTCTCGTCCAATGAAAGAGTTTGTTTCATTGTGTTTAAAGAAAGTGCCCGCTGAAGTATGTTTCTTTTTCCCTTTGACTCACACTCATATGTACTATAAAACTTTTTTTTTTAATTAAATCAAACCGTATGGCTTAAGCCGTTTCATCTTGTTTATATATTTCAGAGGCCAAGCGCCAAGGAACTTTTGAAGCACCGTTTCATTAGAAATGCTAGAAAGTCTCCAAAACTTTTGGAGAGAATCAGGTGTTATATTGATATTTAAGTTTATAACTTATGGTAGATATTTTATAAAGGCTGAAGACCATATATGAAAACTTTGGTGTGTAAGAAATTTGACAGAAAAATCTACTTTAACAGGGAACGACCAAAGTTCCAACTGAAAGAAGACGGGAGTTTGCCAGGTGGTACAAAAGTTCTAGAAGGATCTGATACTGTGAAGGTTTCAAGAGTTGAAGATACTGTTAAAGCCAAGTGGGTTTTAAGTTTTAACTTTTGACTTTCAACCACTATTAAGTTACATAACATTTACTTGACATTTGACCATACTATAAAACATTGACTAATACGCTAACTAACGGTTGACCATTACCTTAAACCCTCAGAAACGCTGGCTGGGATTTCAGCATAGCTGGGGCCACAAATACAGGGACAGTTAGAAGCTCTGTAAGACCACCTCAAATTAGGAATAAAGTGTTAGACGTTTCTTCAAATCAAGCAACTGTTAACAAACTCTCATCAGAAATTTCCATTGAAAAAGATACCCGAGAGTTATTTCTTGAAGAAAATCAAGATTATTACAGGGATGACGTGAGTCCTCTTTCTCTCTCTTTCACACACACACGCACACACTCTCTCTTTCTCCCCGACCCTTTATATGTTTTGTGTTGTTTCTGCAGGAAGATATATCTCCGGTTGGCCGTGGAACGGTGGTGGTCCGACCTCGTACATCAGAAAAATCGTCGGTTTCCAGTAACCAGAGGACCATGGTAGGTTTAGTATGTTATTTAGATTATACTTTAAATAATTAGAATTTTCCATTTGTATTGCTGATAAATTTATATGCTGTTCACAGTCAAGTAGCAACATATTTACTTCTCTTGAAGATGCTTCCACCAGTGGTACGGTTGTATTCCGTGGACAACATGATGATTCAGATTCTTCTGGAACTCCTAAATCAAGATTGGGTAGTCAAGAACGGGCTTCCTCTGCTTCCCCTGAAGACAGTGCTATAAATCTTGCAGAGGTTGCTTTTTCCCCTTTCTTTTTAATGATGTTTATATCGTCAATTGGTTGTTCAAGTTTATATATTATTAGGCAAAGGTTGCAATTCAAGGGGGAATGAGGAAAGGAAATGTGAGAGATAAGTCTAATTTGAGCAAAGTCAACAAAGATGTCCATGAAAGTCAAAGACCTGAGAGATCAACAAACAGTTCTGATTCTTCAAGGTAAGAAGAGAAGGGGGGTTCACATTTTTAGGGATGGAATTTGTAAGTTTATTGCTTTTGTAAATATATTTTGTTTAACATGCTATAATCCCTGCTTCAGAGATTTTCAAGATGCAATAAAAGCATTTGCAAAACCCCGTCAAACAAGTGGTGATGAAGAAGAGAGGCTTAAAATGGCTGCCACGTCAGCATCTGCTACACTGTCTACTCTGCTAATCCCTTCTTTGAAAGAGGTGTGTACTCATCAGTCATTATTGCATTCGTACCAATTTATATATTTGGATGATTGGATCATCATGAACACCCATTAGACAAGAAGTGAATCTGTTTGTAATAATATAGGAAATTTGTAAATGATCCAAATATGATTTATTTTGCATATAATGTAGGAAATTTCCGAGGATTTAGGGGCTCCTGTTGTGCAAATGGTTATAAACTCTTTAATGGATATGGAGTACACAAAGCCCGGTTCTTGTGAGTTTCTTGTTACAAGGTTGCTTCATCGGCTAGCAAGGTACACGCCTTGTAAATTTATAATTTTTGATCTTTTTGTATTTTGCTTATGAGACTTGTTTTCAGTTCAAAGGAACCATCATTGAAAAATCTTCAAGACGTGGCGATAAGGGGATTTTCTAAGGGTAAAAAAGTAACTGAACAACCACCAGATAATGTGAATCCAGAAGCTGATAGCAAAAAGAAACAACAAAACAAGGAGGCTCAGTCCAATGCCAATTTAAGTCCACTTGCAAGGTTCTTGCTTTCAAGGTATGTCAAGTGACTATTTGTATCAAAAACATTATGTGGCCATTTTGACCCGTTTAGTTATGAATAGGTCAATTCAGGTTGTGTTTTATCTCAAACTAGTAAAATAAAAATTAATTGGTCGGCCAATGGGTAGAGCAGGTTAAAAGTCACGGGAAGTCTATTTCAATGCACACAAACTCTAAATCGTTTTATTCAAAGACTTAGATTATATTACCATAATATTGTCTTTGTAGTCATAGCTAACACTATAGTCAAAAAGCGCATGATACGCACTCTACACACTCGGGTGAGGTGACGCCACTGCCTCCAGCCAGGTGCATGTGAGGCGAGATTAGCCTCCAAACCTCCTAACCTGTATTAAAGCTTGGCCTAAAGTCCTTTTGCTTTCGTGTAAATTTAATTACATAAAATGGTTAAAATCACCAAATTTTTTGTGAATTGTTATTGGTTTTAGTATCAACTTGATATGATTCTAATTGCGAGTTTTGTTAACTATATTTGTGGTATGATATTAACTTTTTCTAATTCGCCTTGTGCTTAGGCGACATGCAAACGTCTTGTGACTTTGAGTAGTATGATTAACACATGCATGTGTTGTAATTTCTTTTGGTGCAGATGGCAAGGACATACTTCTAAAGATGTCAACGCAGCTTGAAAGAGATTTTGGATTTTGTTGGATCGAATATTAACTTTTGTGGTGCATTTTGTGTTTTGTATTTGTTAATTTATTCAAATGTACATAACAAAAGTTAGAGAAATCTGTATATTGTTTTAGCTGTGAATTTACATCTCAATTTTTTTGTGGGTTGTAAACTTTCTGCTTCCGCTGTATTGGAACCAGTAGCCATTTGGTTATAGACTACCATCATCAAAACTCATTATTTGGAAATTTTATTCACACATCCACAACAAATGCACCTAGATACATTCATGAGGCAACGCTTTCGACAACTTAATCTTTGAGGAAGAGAACAAATGTATCCATAGTTCCATTCCATGGCCGTGGAAGAACCTAGAGCACATTTTGTTCAACTTATGGATCTATCGCCATGTCTCTTAACCTCTGTTCAACTTATCCGATTTGTCTTTCAGTTAATGTGTATAGGCCAAGTGGTTGCAAAGTGTGTTATATGTTTTAGCTGTGGTACAAACCTAAAGTCAATGCATATCTAATCCCTTCTCTCTAAAAATGTAGGATCAACAAAGGGGTTCATACTGTAACACTCGATATTTATAAATAAAAAATTAAGTTTAATTTTATAAATATCGATAAACCCTATTTAAAACAGGGGCATAAAGAATAAGTTCTGTGAAGGGGGTTAGAGAGTCAAACCCCAAAACGATCAAAGAATAAAACCCAAGTCTCGAGTCTTGGTCCCCAGCTGCGGCACAAGGCTAGCCGCGGCACAAGGCCAGCCAAAGGTGAAGACCGACCCACAAGGTGGAACCCAAGCCCGAACATGGTGAAGCCCGACCCGCAAGATGTTCCGAAGAAAGATTACCAAGCCAAAGGAAAAAACAAGGACACCACCCGAAGCAACAACCTAGCCGCGGCAGAGGGCCTGCTGCGGCTCGATGGGTGTCACAGCCAAGGGACCTCCGCGGTCATTTACTCACGTTGCTCATTCGGTGTCAAACGCAATCGCCGGTTCAACACTTAGGAAATATTTGAGGAGTTACGAAGGTAACAATTACGTGCTAGGAAATAAGGATAAATAACTATAGACAAAAACAAGGATAAAAGCCAAAGGCTTGTTCTGATGTATCTGACTGACATATGTGATAAGTATATGAGCCAACTATAAAGACAAAGGACAAAAGGGAAATCTGAGCCCTATGACAGAAAGAAGTCAGGTAGGGACCGGCACACAAAAGGAGTCAACTAAAAAGATAAAAGATATCAAGTACGGAACCTGTGGGTAAAGAGCACATGTCAACTATGGAGACAAAAGGTATTAAATGAACCCTGGACTCTGTCAATACAAGAAAGGGAATAACGGTCACACAGGCAGAAATAGAGAGGGATGTTTGACTACAGATAACCTTCAATAGACATTCAGTCCAAACACCCCAACCGTAGAGACCCTATAAATAGTGTCATCAAACTCCAAGATGAGACTCACTTTTCACACTCGCAATATTCCCAATACTCGAACTTACTTCTTCTTGCTATTCTCTCCTTTCTCTCCTTTTACAGTTCGCCAAACAAATACTTATCCTCACGCTGGAGGGTGGTCACGAGGAGAAACCCATTCTGCTCGTGGCGAGACTCACGGTGTTACTTGTTTTGCAGATCATCTACTCAAGACCAGGAGATTCGATCCGTTCTTCCAAGCACAAGTCCAGAAGTTTCAGCTTAGCTTGTCCATCCAGCACTACTCAGAAGACTGAGCCTCCACATTTGGCGCCATCCCGTGCTCTAAGAAAAAACAAAAAAAAAAACAAAATCACGATGGACGAGGGCGCGGAAACTCCTCACAATGAATCCCAAAGTTCTGATATCCTGAACCAAACGGTAGCAATCTTACCTTGGGAGGGAAGCAAGAACCAAAAGAGTAGTCTTAACGATTCTGAAAAACAAAGCAATGAAAAAGTAGTCGTCACACCAGGGTTCTTAAGACAGAACCGTCAACAAATCCTCGCTCTATTACAGGAAGAGGAGAAAGAGCGCCAATTGAAAGAAATACGAACCCGTCTAGAGTTTAGGGACGACGGGGATGATGACTCACCAAAGAAAAGTGAAGAAGAGAAAGATAAGCCAAACAACACTAAGGCTGTGCGTCAAGAGACAACCAAGAGGAAGCTAGATTTCAAAGATGACTACAGCAAATCATACAGACCATCCACGACGCGGTTAAGATCCAAGTTCATCAACAAAATCGCAGAGTTTACTTTTCCCCCAAAACTAAAAATGCCATCAATCTTGGAGAAATAGGATGGTTTGGGTGATCCAGATGACCATCTCGCAATTTTCATAGGTGCGGCGGAGGTGGAACAATGGTCTATCCCGGTGTGGTGTCACATGTTCATGCAAACACTAACGGGAGCAGCGAGGGTTTGGTTCGATAGCCTTCCAGTGGGAGAGATAGGAAGCTTCGAACAACTGGACGATAGTTTCTTGAAGAACTTTAGCCAACAACGAAGATCTATAAAAGACCCGACGGAGCTGCACAACATCAAAAAAGCCGATAACGAATCCGTGGGAGACTTCATTCCCAGATTCGTCAGAGAAAGCATGCAAGTAAAAGGAGCCGGCGAAGACATACGTATCTCGGCCTTTATTCATGGAGCCCGAAGTGAGAAGCTAGTGGAACGATTCCATGAAAACCGCCCAAAAACGGTAGAAAAGATATTGGAAAGAGCGAAGGCGTTCGTACGGTGAAGGAAGGCGAGCGATCAGTTGAAAGATCGCACACAAAAGAAAACAACTACATGGGATGTCCCTAGAAGGCAGGCACCACAAAAAACATGGGACAAACCGCATTTTCAACCACACTTCCATCTGCGGAACGTACCGTTCCAGCCCTGATTTTCTCCACCACCACAACCTAATGCTGGACCCACGGTTAGTATCCACCATTAACCAAAACGACAAGCGAAATTTTAGCAACATGGAATGTTAATCGGTGAAGCCGACTCCCATAAGACCAGGCCCTAAAAGGCCACGAATAAGTATTGTGAATTTCACAAAGACAACGGGCACACCACCGATAAATGTTTCTCCCTAAGGAGGCAAATTGAATTAAAAATTAAAACAAGCAAGCTGGCACATCTGTTGAAAAAGCTGAAGGCAACACCCCGGTCAAGTGAAAAGAGGAAGGAGATCCTAATGGTAAGTCGACCATCAGGTAACGTAGTCATGAAGCGAAGTAACGACCACATGGAGTCGTGGATGGATCAGGAAATTAGTTTCCCTCCAATTAGAGGCGGAGATTTTGCAAGTGGTGTACTGCGTGTAACCGCTGACATTGCTGGTCATCATGTATTAACGTTGCTTCATGCAACTAGATGAAGAAGTACGGAATGGCCTCGTCACACAAGTCCACCAGCTGACATGCTTTT
Organism: Smallanthus sonchifolius; assembly: GCA_023525975.1. NCBI lineage: Eukaryota > Viridiplantae > Streptophyta > Magnoliopsida > Asterales > Asteraceae > Smallanthus > Smallanthus sonchifolius. The sequence continues at coordinate 30,351,508 of CM042043.1, forward strand.
CAGGAGAAGTGGTGCAGCTACTAGGAAAAATACAGCTTCAGGTAACGATGGGGAATGAAACGAGAAGGTGAACGGTTCCAATGACCTTCCTCATAGTACGCTCTTAGTCAAGTCACAATGTGATTTTGGTAAGACCGGGTTTATGTGCACTTAGTGAAGTCATCTCCACTGTCCATGGAGCCATCAAATTCCCCACACCAACCAGGGTAGTAACTTTATACTCAACTAAATAATGTAAAAGTGTAAAGGTTACAAAAACAATGGTCCCAAAGGTCATAAGCAAACAAGAAGGAGTAGCACAAGAAGAATGGGCACTCAACCCAGAGTTCCCGAAGCAGAAAATAACCATCGGAAGTCAGTTGGAGGAGAAGACAAAGAAGACGTTGAAGCAGTTTTTACTCAACAACCTAGACGTTTTCGCTTGGCAACCTTCAGACAGGGTGGGGGTGTCACACCCCGACCAATGGCGGAATCATCGAGGCGGACAATGGAATGATTGTTCAAAAGCACATGATAGCTAAAATATTGGATAATTCATTAATTTAATTAAAGACAACAAATATTCAAGTACAATACAAATTCAAATAACCTAGTCTATTTCAAAACATTGATTTAATTAACTAGGTCCATAAGTTCTTAAGTGGTAGAATCTTCAGCAAGCAATCACATATCCAAACCTGAAACATTATTTAAATCAAGTGTCAACTATAAAGTTGATGAGTACATAGGTTTAGTGGAACCGATAAATAGTAGATAAAAACGTTTTGCAACTCATTGTTTATCTTGTTAAACATAGCATATAGGTTGTATCATTTATCTAAGCGCAATTCAAACCTTGATTGACGCGCTTGAACGTAGCACAACAGCTAGGTCCGGTATGTTTGAATATAGTTATCCACTATATCCGATATGTTTGAATATAACACGCAGCTATATCCGAGTATGCAGTAATAAACACTCTAACCGGGTGGGCTGGTCAGGCACAATAGATCTATTAATATTACTGTTGGGTTTTCTTGTGTTTAAAATAAATAAGTGTACACCCAAGATAAATCACGATGAACAAGCATATAATTCACATGTATAACACGTATAAACAATTTGATGAGTAGCAAGTATGATGTTTCACCCCAAAGCATGTAAAAATGTAAAATAGGGGCTATGTAACTCACCTGGCTAGCGGATGTTTTAATCCACGAGTGTAGGTGATAAAGATGTTGAAATCTAAGCACGTTGAAACCCTATGTGGATAAATAGGTATTATTGTATGTTTGTATGTGTGTATTCGTATTTAAATGTGTATAGGTTTATAAATAAAAACATTTCTTAAGATTTATTTGTATAAAATATTGTAGTAAAATGATAACGATTTTTGTAAAACTTAACTTATAAAAATATATTTTTAATCTTGTTAAAAAATATATTTTTAAATAAGTAGTTATTATGTTTAATGTATTTATAAAAATTTCTTTTTATTTATTTATATCATTATTATTATATATTTTTTTTGTGAGTTAAAACTATTTTAACAAGTTTATAAAAATATAGGGTTTATTATTTTATAAAAATTGGGCGGGTTAAATATGTATAAAAAGTTATTTAATGGTTTCAAAAATAAATTAACGAGTCAAACAATTCGTAATAGTTTTTATTGTGTAGAGATAATATTAAAATATGATAAAATAAATAAATAAAATAAATTATATCACAAAACAGAAAAATTGGGTTGGGCCGGAGGCCACAAGAATCGAACCCGCGACCTAGACATAACACACACACACGCATAACCAGCCGGGCTATCGCCCATCGCTGGTTATGTGTGTGATGTTTAATACATAACCACATATGCGAATTGGTCGCTGGTTCTCGGCAACCAGCAAACCAGTGTCCGAGGATATTGGTTTGCCCGGTAACTCAAGGCCTGAGGTTGCGATTTCGATTGGGATAGTTTGCCAGAGGATAACAGAAGGAAAATGAACGAATTTGAGGTACCTACTTGGTCGCGAAGGTGCTGGACGATAGGTCCGATAATCCGAAAATACCAAGAGTGGGGAAACTAGGCTTCGGGATGAATTGGGCTCTGAGATTCTGGTCACAGCTTCTCACAGAGGCGACGAACACAATGTCGGCTTCAATTTTGAGTGAGAGTGGGTGGAGGAGGGATGGCGAGCTCGAGCAGGTCCGGTAATGGCTATTTATAGCCGAGCTCGATCCCGATAATGAGACATGCAATTGAGTGTGTCTGGATATTCGTCTGGGCAAGACGAAGCTATCGAGTCGTCTTGCAAGCGTGGAGGTCTACTGACGAGGCCGAATTCAGATTTTTTTATAAAAGTTAATTATTATTTAGATAGATTATCATATTTATATAATGAACCTTTTAAATTTAGATTTTTTTATACAGAATTTTATATAAGTTTAAAACTTATAAAATTTTTAATTATTTTAAATCCGTAAATTAAAATATATGCCTTGTACATTATATACATAAAAATTAAATAAAAATACTTGCATTTCATTTAAATAGAAAATGATTACATGACATATATTATATAAAAGCGTGAATAAAAACTCGAAATTTCACAGGGGGTGCCAAGAGATACAACAGAACATCGTCTGAACACCTACAAGTCAAAGGAGCCAGTGGTACAGAAAATATGACATTTGGGGCCAGAGAGAAAATATGACATTTGGAGCCAGTGGGGCCAGAAAATATGACATTTGGTAGAGGTTGAAAAGCTTTTGTACGCCGGCATAGTGCGGGAGGTGAAATATCAAACTTGGGTGGCTAACCCAGTCATGGTCAAGAAGGGAGATGAGACGTGGCGGATGTGCATAGATTTCAAGGATCTTAACTCCGCGTGCCCTAAATATTGTTACCCACTGCCAGAAATCGTTTCAAAAGTGGATGCTCTCGCAGGTTTCCTACTAAAATGTTTTTTGGATGCTTATAAAGGTTATTGGCAGGTACAAATGGCCAAAGAAGATGAACACAAGACGGCGTTCTACACTAGAGCCAGGATATTTTGTTTCACCAAAATGCCTTTCGGCTTGAAGAATGCTAGAGCCACTTACCAGCGATTGATGGATGCAACCTTTAGTAAACAAATCGGCAAAAATCTTGAAGTTTATGCAGACGACTTAGTGGTAAAAAGAAAGAACGAAGACGGGTTGTTGTGCGACATTGGTGAAACATTCAAAACCCTGAAAAGTGTCAACATGAAACTGAACCCGAAGAAGTGCTCATTCGGGGTGGAGCAGGGTAAATTCTTGGGGTGGTCGTCACTAAAGATGTCTTTCAAGCAAACCCAGAAAAAATAAAGGCGGTGCTGCAAATGCCTTCTCCAAGATCTGTTAAAGACGTACAAACGCTCAACGGGCGTCTTGTCGAAACATGCTGAAAGAACTTTACCATTCATGCTGACACTAAGAAACTGCCTGGGTAAGAAGAATTTTGTATGGTCACAAGAGGCAGAAAAGGCGTTTGAAGAAATGAAAGGGTATTTGAGCCAGTTGCCAACGCTCACAGCTCCAGTCTCGGGAGAAAACCTTAAAATGTACCTATCCGCCAGATGGCGGCTGTAAGCACGGTCTTGATGACAGAGCGGGGTGGGGTTCAAACCCCCATACACTTTATCAGCAGAGCAGTAAAAGATCCAGAAACAAGATACTAACCAATGGAGAAATTAGAGAAACAAGATACGCCTCAAGGAGGTTGCGACGATACTTCCAAGCTCACAACATTTAAGTACAAACGGAGCATCCAATACAACAAGTTCTGAGAAGGCCAGAGATCTCGGGAAGGTTAGCAAAATGGGCATTTGAGCTGGGAGCATTCGAGCTTAAATACAAACTGATCGCGGTGTCAAGGTCAATCAAAAATATTTATAAAATTCACTACTTAGCTACCTTAAACTGTAGATAGGGAAATAGGGTTGTCGAATCCACAGGGAACACGTGGAGAATGCTATTCAAATTAACACGATTCAATGACTACTAAAGTTCTAAACTTTATTAATTAGAAACCTTAAAATTATAAAAAGCAATTAACTTTGATTTGTAAAAACAATTGGAGAAAGACGGACCACTCCGGGATTCAGATTTAGCAAAGCATAAATACAATTTCAGTTTCAAATCAGATCAGAGATTACATAGACATAACCTTGTTTAACTGTTTAACCCAATCACACAATAGTCAATTCAATCACAAAATCAGATTATTCCCGATGCAAGAAAACCAAGAAACGATGATAGATGCGATAAATCAAAAACATGCAATTGTTCATAAATCAAACACACAATTGAATTCAAAGAACTTAATAGGTTCACAAAACTTCAATCCAATACTGATCATCTACTAAAATCATACAGATACAAGCAGAAATCGTTCACCCGGAGGGATCACGAAAGCGTTTAGCCGCTCATGGTTGTCGAAAACATTAAAGATTGTAACTTTAAACTTACCAGCATGAAAAACTAAGAACAATTGGCCAAACAAGCTCTGGAATCGCCTTAGAGAAGCTCTGGGACGGCAAGGAAGAAAGTTATTCGAGAATGGGAGTCACAATGGCTTTATAATTGATATTAGGTTTAATTTGCCGTAATTCCCTTTCTTCGCGTGTCGCGAACATCCAACCCCAGTTCTTCGCGTGGCGTGAAGAACAAAATAGCCGCTCGCCCTTATTTGGTTTCTCGCGTGTCGCGAACTTCTTCACCAGGATCTTCGCATGGCGCGAAGATCCAACTTTTCAGGATTTTGACTTTTTGCTTTGGCTTTGGCTTTGACTTCTCTTCCTTTGACCTCTCGGACTTCGTGCTTTCTTATCAATGACTTGTAAAGTTCCGCTCTTTAGCACATTTAACATGTATCACACCAAACTACAAAATACCCATAAAACTGGCTCGATAAACAATCTTAAACTATTAAAACGTACAAAACTCGACTCTTATACATAGGATATTTAACCCTAGATCACAAACCAATATTCGCAATGAAGGGTCAAGCAGTAGCCGATTTCTTGGTAGAAATACCAAGGGAAGAAAACACGAACAAAGAGGTCACACAGGGTAACCGGGACGTCAAGGACGATAGCATTTGGAGTCTCCATACAGATGGGGCTTCGAACGATGAAGGCTCGGTGGCTGGTTTGATATTGGGACTAGACCAGGTCGAGCTGACTTACGCATTAAGGTTGGATTTCAAAAGTTCTAACATTGAAGCAGAGTACGAAGCATTGCCCGCGGGCTTACGATTGGCTCAAAAAATGGGGGTACGAAAGCTACACTCTCATGTGGACTCAATGCTCGTAGCGAACCAGATCAATGACGCTAAGGAAGAGTGAATGAAGCGATACCTGGAAAAGGCCTAAGCCATAATCAAGTTATTCGATGAGTGTAAGGTGATACATATCCCAAGAAGCAAAACAAGAATATCGATGCTCTTAGTAAGTTGGCCTCATTCACCTTCACACATCTAGCAAAGGAAGTCAGGGTAAAAGTGTTAGAATCCCCATCTATCGTAGACACAGAGATCAACACGATCACAGGGGAGGAGAACCCAACATGGATGACTCCCATTATCCAGTTTCTCATAAATGAGTCACTCTCAGATGATAGAGCCGAAGCAAGAAAGATTAGGACGAAGGCGTTGTAATACAAGATGGAACAGTGGTGTCTATACCGAAAGTCTTACCTGGGACCTCTGTAGAGGTGCCTTGATGAAGAAGTAGCTAACTATGTAATTCGGGAAATCCACTTTGGCATATGCGGCATACATGCAGGCTCAAGAATGTTTGTAGCAAAAGTAATGGGAGCTGGTACTATTGGACCTGCATGCACAAAAGCGCTGACGAAGAGATTCAGAAATGTGAGAATTGCCAAAAGCATGCCCCCGATGTGCCACCGACCGTCGAACGAGATGGTCCCTGCCACAGCAGCATGGCCATTTCAGAAGTGGACAATTGACATAGTCGGGCCATTCCTAGAGGACCCTGGAAATATAAAATTCTTGATAGTGGCAATTAACTACTTCACTAAGTGGGTGGAAGCAAAGGCTCTTACATCCATCACTGGTATACAAGTGAAGAAATTTGTTTGGGAATGTATTGTTTGTCGGGTTGGTCTTCCGTTGTTTATCGTGACTGACAACGGTAAAAAATTTGCGAACAACCCATTCAAACGATGGTGCACGGATATGAAGATGCAACAGATTTTTTACTTCAGTCAAACATCCACAAGGAAATGGTCAGGTGGAGCGAGCTAACCGCAGTACTGTGGAGGGCATAAAGACATGCTTAGGAGAAGAAGGAAGAAATTGGTCGGAAGAACTACCACACGTGTTATGGGCGCATCGAACGATGCCAAAGACAAGTAACAGAGAAAGCCCATTCGGCTTAACTTACGGCACCGAAGCATTAATGCCGGGAGATATAATCATGCCAACACGCCGTGTCCTACAGGTCAATGAAATAGACAATGACTTGGAATTGCGGCTGAACCTGAACCTTTTGGAAAAACAAAGGATGATAATGGCAATCCGTGAAAAGAAATACAAAAGAGAAGTTGAAAGATACTACAACTCAAGGGTGCAAAAAAGGGTATTCAAGGAGGGGGAATATGTGCTCCGAAGTAACGTAGCCAGCAGAGCAGAAGATCAGGGAAAGCTAGGGCCATGCTGGGAAGGGCCCTACCAAGTTAAAGAGGTAGGAAGAAACAATTCCTACAAGTTGGCTTGTTTGGATGGAAGTGATGTACCACAAACGTGGAATGGAGCCCAACTCCGAAAATGTTATTGTAATCAATTTTGAAAGAAGGTGTACGCAAACACCAGGGATTACATTCACAGCCTATTGTCTTTATTTTTTGCTTTTAAGAAATCATGATAATCAAACTATTGTAATCTAAGTCTTCCAGCCACGACTGGACAGACACGTCACCTGACCAAGTTCAGGTTGAAAAAAAAATCTAAGTCTTCCGGGCGCGACTGGATAGACAAGTCACCTAACCATGTTCAGGTTGAAAAATATTCTAATCTTCTGGCCGCGACTGGACAGACGTGCTACCTGACCAAGTTCAGGTTGAAAAATAATCGAAACGCCTAAGTCTTCCAGCCGCGGCGAGACAGACAGGTCACCTGACCAAGTTCAAGTTGAAAAAAAAATCTAAGTTTTCCGGTCGCGACTGGACAGACGAGTCACCTGAACAAGTTCAGGTTGAAAAATAATCTAAGTCTTCCAGCCACACTGGACAGATAGGCCACCTGACTAAGTTCAAGTTAAAAAATAATCTAAGTCTTCCGGTCGCGACCAAACAAACGAGTCACCAGAACAAGTTCAGGTTGAAAAATAATCTAAGTCTTCCAGCCACACCGGACAGACAGGTCACCTGACCAAGTTCAGGTTGAAAAAAAATCTAAGTCTTCTAGTCGCGACTAGACAGACAGGTCACCTGACCAAGTTCAGGTTGAAAAATATTCTAAGTCTTCTAATCGCGACTGGACAAACGCGTCACCTGACCAAGTCCAGGTTGAAAAATAATCTAATTCTTCCAGCCGCGACTGGACAGACAGGTCACCTGAAAAAAGTTAAGGTTGAAAAATATTTTAATTCTTCCTGGACAGATGCGTCACCTGACCAAGTTCAAGATAAAAAATAATCTAAGTCTTCCGGTCGCGACCGGACAGACGAGTCACCTGACCAAGTTTAGGTTGAAAAATAATCTAAGTCTTCCGGCCGTGACTGGACAGACGAGTCACCTGACCAAGTTCAGGTTGAAAAATATTTTAATTCTTACAGCCGCGATAGGACAGACAGTCGCCTGACCAAGTTCAGGCACATGAGCAAATCTTCAACTATAATTAAGTAAAAAAGGTCTTAAAAACAAACAGTCTTAAGTTGTATAAACAGATTCACGCACTTGATGACTGAGATGAAGAATGCTGAAATAGAGTTGACAAAGGGAGAAATCACCAAAAGGATACTCAACTCTTTACCAATAACCTGGAACTTCAACTACACCGCCATCAAGAGAACTAAGGATATGTATCAAACAACCTTGAGTGAGCTGATTTCAATTTTGTACTCTTATAATATGGACGACAAACAGTGCCACCTTAATCATATGAGTTCAATGGATGTTTCTGAAATTGCTGGAGCAAGTACATCTACTTCATGTGAATCAAAGGCACTTTTGAGCCAGCAAGACATGAGTGATAATGTTCAAGATTTGGAAGTGAAACAACATCATTCCTTCGTGGTTGAGGTCACCGACACTAAGGTAACCAAAGATCTTTGCTCTATTTTTGTATTGAGAATGTCAATCGTTACAAACATGATAAAGATACATTAAATAAAGAAATAACAAAGCTTAGATATTCCAACTCAGAACACAAACGATTAGAAAAGGTTTTCAAAGATACAATTGAAGCAAGAAAAAATGGCTTTTCAAAACTTGAATTGGATTTTAGAAATAAGATATGTCTTTATCGTGATGCATTAAAACGGATAGATGACCATAGCTTAAAATTAAATGATGTTATGACTCAATTGGCAAACACCAAACTAACAATCGAGAAAAATGAACACTCTCGATCAGTGGTGTATGACATGATAGATTACCAAGTCAGAAAGAAAGGGAATACAGGGATTGGTTATCATGCTGTTGAACATCCGTTGAATGGAAACTTTACCTCAAGGGCAAGTGATCAACATGAAGATGTTGAAATGGAATATGGTGTGGGCCGTAAGCTAGATCAACCTTCATCATCTAAGCAGTCAATGCTTGTGACTGCTAGTCCTGTATTAGAATGTGTGAACGTTACTAACCAATATAAGTCTTGTGTAGTAACAGGATTAGTAGAAGGCATAGTGGAAGAATGTGGGATTGACGATGAGGAAGAAGGTCACATTTTTTAGTCTAAGTCTGCATCATTTAAAAACAAATTGTCTTGTTTTCAAAATGATACTTTTTCAAAAAGGGATAAGTTGAAAGGTAGTTTGACATCCACATTTGTTAAAAGTGGTACTTTAGAAAGGGAAAAAAACAAATTACCAACGGTAATAATCATCAGTTTTTCAAAAATAAAAACTGTTCCCTTAATAGAGAAAGTAGCAAACCATCTACAAGTCAGTCAAGTTCTAAACAATTGCCTCAACGGTTTACCAAAAATGAATTTTATTCAAAATTTGATAATCATCATCAAGTTTTTGAACAAAATGTTAAAAATTCTGATAGGAATTGTTTTAGGTCGAATCACAGAAATTGTGATAGATATGATGACCAAGTGTTTGATAGAAGGTTTTCTAGGAACTGTGAAAATGCAGGTTACTTCACAGGCTCTCCTCATCAGTCATCATCATGGTTTGACAGATCAGGATATGCTCCTTATGCTAGGAAACGTACATGCTACACTTGTGGAAAAGGTGGTCACATTACAAGAAATTGCATACATCGTCCTTATGAGCCTTATTATTTGCAAAATCAGAGGGTTACACCAAAGAAAAAGTATTATTCTAAACCAATGAAAGTTGAAAAACCTAAGGCAATGAAGAATAAGCATCCCAAAGTTAAGCCTTCTGATGGTGATTAGAATGCTGCTAAGAACAAACAAAATGTTTTTCGTGAAAACAAGCAATGTAAAAAACCTAAACATGAAGAAAAACCTAAAGTTGGTACTCCTAAAGAAACTAAAAAGTTGGTACTCATAGTTGTCTTGGTATGCTCCATAACAACTCTCGTAGTTGTCATGAAATTCGTTGTAAAGAGTAATAAAAAAACCATAAAAGAAAATGTTAAGGCGAATCCGTTAACTCGAATCTTTCTTGAAATCACCGTGTCACCGGCAACGGCGCCAAAAACTTGTTGTGAATGTTTTGATATAGTAAAAATATAAGTTAATATATTTTTAGATTGATTTCACAAGATAAGGTTTTAAATTTATAAAATGATAATTACGTTAACTTAAAACACACAAAATAGGCAAGTGTACCTATCGCATCGTAATATAGTTAGGTAAGAACCAAGTATCGAACCAATGGACATGGTCGAGTTCCAATACTCAACTTTTGTTATCGTTTAGCCGGGTTAATTAGTGAGTGGGTTTTGTGTGCTTGTGAAGCAGAAAAGTAAATGACGGTAAAGTAAATAACATAAAAGTAAAAATATGCATGAAGTGTGTAACAGAAATGTAATTAGCAGAATAGTAAATAGCAAGAAAAGTAAATAAAGCAAAAATGATCAGATTACGAAATGTATTGCTTCGGGATTCAAATCACATTGGTACGTGATAATGTTAAGTTAACTAATTCAGTGGTATGACTACTACAAACTTGTGACCCGGGTCACCGCTAGAGCCTCGTCCTCACTACATTAGATTTGCAAATTATATTCTTTAAAAAGTGGTAGTGCCTCCTATTATGGACAACATTTACCCTCAACCCATCGAATGGTCATCTCCGGGTTGGTGATCGCGATGTCAAGGTCAATCAAAAACATTTATAAAAACTACTACTTATCTACCTTAGACTATAGACAGGGAAGTAGGGTTGTCGAATCCACAGGGAATCAGTGGAAAGTTCAATTGTTTAGATTAACAAATTAGAATAAAAACACAGATCAAATAAAGATGCAACCTCCTCCAAATTTCAGGTTCTAGGTTTCACATAAAATTCAGTTGTTCAATTGGACACCACATAGACATAGTGTTGGAAAATTAGTTGAAACAGTAATTGAAGACAGATTCTTTGTCAGAAAACCTATACAACTAGTTTCGTCACAAACCAGTATAATTCAATCACCCAATTTATGAATGCCAAGTTACCCCCTTTAGTCACCCAACCCTGCTACTAGGTTTTGTCATCAACCGAACAAGATCGTAAAGCAAGCAAACTCAAAGCATAATCATAAACTATTTAAATCAACTAATACATCAATCTCTCAAGTTATTGTCAGAAACTAACAAGATCCAAACATGAATAAACTGAATCAAATACAAAAACCTATACGAACCGTCCGCCTGGAGGAAGCCACAAGTGAATCACCCGCTCATGGTGAGGGAGATCATCTTCAATCTTCAAGTGGATGTGTGAATCCTCTCAAAATCGCCCAAGGAGTGTGTAGCCAAAGATGATTCGAATTTTGGGGAAGAAACCCTAAATAACCATTCAAAATCGGCTGTTTCCCCGAAGTTCCGCGTCTGAAACGTACCCAGCGTAAGCTTACGCTAGGGTGGCGTAGGCTTACGCTGGGGACCTGAAGGCTGCTGTGAAGAAAACACTCAGGCGTAGGCCTACGCTGATGGGGCGTAAGCTTACGCTGGTGGCGTAGGCTTACGCCAGTTGGCGTAGGCTTACGCTGGACCTGTATTTTGCCCCGTTTTCTCCGTGTCTCTTCCGGCTCTTTCATCTCTCGTCTAATATCTTCCAAACTCATACTTTAAGCGTCCAACACCTGCACATGCACAGCTACACAAAACCTTTGTATTCCACATATTAATTTGCATAAATATAACATATTGCACCTTTTAATACATGAAACTTTAGCCACTTATCAGTTGGTTTAAGACATCTGACTCAAAATGCTTTATATTAAAGTTAAATAGGTGATTATATTTTGCTCACCGGGAGGCAGTGTTACAATCGGACCAAGTATAAATACGTATCGTTCCCAACATAATTTCACAAATTCTTGGTCGCATAATAATCTCGTATAAAGACGTACGATCTTAGAAGTATAGACCAAGCCTTGGCTTATCAATCTCTGCTCGTAAAAAGACGTACAAGTTTCAAAGAAATTTTGATTAAAAAAGGTTTTACGATCTTAATCTTTAAAATCAAGACACTCACAAATATAAAGACGGATTTAGACATTAATAAAAGCCCATCAAAAGATGGTTTTTGAGGACGAATTAGTTAAAGACATAAACATATCACTTCATTAATAGGTTAAACATCAACATGCACCAAACACCATCTTCACCCTAGCAATACAAATAAGTTTTAGCCACGAATGGCCATAACGACTAGCGTAATGATGAGTTTCGTAGGCTCCCCTATTGTGAAACAAGCAGGAAGAGCCCCTCTACTCTCTACTCTCTACTCTATACTCTAACTACGAGAATGCTCTCTGCTTGAGTGTTCTTTAGGTCTGGATTGGTGTGTGGAATGAAGAACTCAAGCCTCCTATTTATAGGCCTCAAAATGTGCAATGCACGGTGTAGAAGCATGTTTTGTAACTATAGATTAAATTCTATGTATCGGTGTACGTGGCTAGTACGTAAGAGGGTGTTCCTAAGTACTTAGCCCGCACACCAGTTTGGTCCTGCGTACTTAGTAAGTACGCAAGGCTTTTGCCTTGCGTACTTGTCAAGTACACATGACTAAACCATGCGTACTTAGTAAGTACGCAAGGCTTTTGCCTTGCGTACTTGTCAAGTACGCAGGAAGTGTTCCTGCCCCTATAAATAGAAGACTTGTCTTCATTTGTAGGTGGAACTCTGGAACAGGTTGAGAGGTGTCCGGGTCGGGAAGAGCTCTCCCGACCCCTGGACTGTGAGCTTAGATGAGAGATGTGTGTTCCTTCGGTATGTAGTCTGTAATACGGGATGACTTCTTTGTTATGGATTACGTTTTGTTTCATTATCTTTTGTCTTTGTTTGTGTTTCTCTGTCTCGTTTCTCTGTTCCCACACAAATCACAGAACAGATCGTGTTATTTCCGCTGCGCGACGAGGCTCCCGGGACCTACAAGTGGTATCAGAGCCTCGGTGTTCGTTGATTTGTGTTCCAGTTTCGATTTTTTAGGGTTTTGAGCAAAAACGAGTCGTAACCTAAATCCTTAAAATCGAGTTTGTTATCACTTCATTTGGTGTTTGGAAGGCTGAGGGTTTGTTAGATGATGTTTTCGAAGCTTTTGGAAGCATTAATTTCTCAGATCCGTCACGTTTCGAGCATTCTCCTCAAGATCCGTCAAGAACACTGCTGTACTGAACAAGTATTCAGAATCACCTTTTCTGCATATTTGCTAAGTACGCATGGGTTAGCCCTGCGTACTTAGTAAGTACGCATGAGAAGTGACCTGCGTACTTAGCTAAGTACGCAAGAGCATTTCTCTGCGCACTTAGCAAGTACGCATGAGTACTTGGCTTTGCGAACTTACTAAATACGCAGGAACACCCTACATATGCGTATTTACTAAGTACGCATGGACTAGCCTCTAGGATTCGAGAAAAAAAAAAGAGTTTTTTGGCGGGAAAACTTTTCTTGGCCAAAATTTTGTGTGATCATTTGTACGCGTGTTTCGGCCCATTCTTGAGAAGATAGTAATTTTGGTTTTTCCATACCAGAATTTGTATATGATGTGGCTTCGCGAAACACGGACGAGATTTTTGTTGGATGATACCACTTGTCATACATTGTTTAAGGGTCCATACCTGAAAATGTAGGCTACGAGTATCCGGGATACTTATTTAATAGGGTATGAATGCTGAACTAATGGGAGCAATTGGGTCGTCATCGGCTAAATGTCTCGTTCTATTTGTGAAGATGTGGCTGCTTTGGGTCTTTCAGAAAAAGAATCATCTTGTTTAGGTATTCAAACCTGAATATGTAGGCTACGAGTATCCCCGGATACTTCTTTAATAGGGGATGAATACTGGAACAACTTGAACCCAAGGATTTGCTGTTTTGGATCTTTGCAAAGGAATAAAAGAATAAAATTCTGGAGTTGGCTAGTTGTGCTTTTTGAGGATTTGAGTGAAGTGGTGACGAAGCTGGTCATAGTTTACAGAGAAATGAGGGGGATGTATTCATGAGACATTAAAGAGGTGGTGGAAAAGCCGTTGGTACTTCCTATATATATACCTCTTTGACGTAACATGGATCTCAACCGTGATTTCTCGTGTAAACTATATTTATCGTGTTTGATTCTATCATGTGTCTTCAAGATGAAGCTGGATATTCGTTGGATTATTAGTTGAAGATGGAACCTTTTATCATTGGCCGATGGGATAGGAAACATACCCTTGTTTCTGGTCTAGTCAGATGGAGCTTAAACTGAAAGGGGATATTGGAAATGAACATCTTCGGGAATTTGGTTGACTCGTGAAGATACAGGATAGAGTTGGACACATCTGGTTGAAGACTTAAGTTAATCTTACTGGAATTCCTATGGGAGCTGATTAGTTTGATACAGGTTATTGGAAACTCAAACTCTCTATCATATGCCAGCTGATTTGGAGTTGTCTTAGTCTACTATTGTTACCTGGTTAGGAAGACATTGTAAGACTCAGAGTCCTAAGTCAGGGTGGAGGTTGCTACAGCTGAGAGGATGAACTACAATGAGTTGTGTTGGGTTAGTTGGTTCTTATTGAAGCACTTGGTTTGGTCTACAATGAAAGCTACAGTTAGAGGGAGTCGGGTTTGTCATCACTCGGCAACTGAAGACTGAAGTTTGAAGATTTGAAGATCTCAAGTGGAATGCCAGAAGATCAAGTCTCGCCAGAAGACACGCGATGTCATTAGTTTAGAGGGAGTCTGTTAGGACATTCTTTGTAAACTGATGTATATCAGTGTTAGAGATAGATAGAATTTGATGCTATAGTTAAGAGGGAGTTTGTAGAAGCATGTTTTGTAACTATAGTAAATTCTATGTATCGGTGTACGTGGCTAGTACGTAAGAGGGTGTTCCTGAGTACTTAGCCCGCACACCAGTTTGGTCCTGCGTACTTAGTAAGTACGCAAGGCTTTTGCCTTGCGTACTTGTCAAGTACGCATGACCAAACCATGCGTACTTAGTAAGTACGCAAGGCTTTTGCCTTGCTTACTTGTCAAGTACGCAGGAAGTGTTCCTGCCCCTATAAATAGAAGACTTGTCTTCATTTGTAGGTGGAACTCTGGAACAGATTGAGAGGTGTCCGGGTCGGGAAGAGCTCTCCCGACCCCTGGACCGTGAGCTTAGATGAGAGATGTGTGTTCCTTCAGTATGTAGTCTGTAATACGGGATGACTTCTTTGTTATGGATTACGTTTCGTTTCATTATCTTTTGTCTTTGTTTGTGTTTCTCTGTCTCGTTTATCTGTTCCCACACAAATCACAGAACAGATCGTGTTATTTCCGCTGCGCGACGAGGCTCCCGGGACCTACACACGGTCGTGAAAAGGCTCATGGAATCAAATAGGGTACAGAGGACACGGTACTGGGCCGTGGGGAGCAGGAGGGGCCAATGCACGGCCGTGCATCCCCCTGCTTTTCCCCAGTTTTGTCCTGTAGCTTCTTGTTGACTATTGTTGACCAATTTTGACTTATTGGGGGTCAATGCTCCGGGAATGAACCTTCTATGTAACATCCAAGATTTTCTAGCATTATTTTTTTTATATAGTAATGACACTTCATTTCAAACCCGTACTTACCACATTAAGTTGACGAACATTAAATTCAAATTATTATTATTATTATTATTACTTTTCAACCTTGCAATAACATGTTATTCTCTATTATATATATGAAACGTAGAAATGCGTATTTATATAAATATATACATATACTTTAATATAATAACTATGAACTTTAAATCATGTGTTTACGGTTGAAATTTATAGATATATATCCTACAATTTTATTTCCATATGTACATATATATATAAACATATACGTAATTTTGTGTATAAAATACATGTGTTAAATACACTATCTTTATAAACTTAGTTATGTATAAAATTTATAAAGTTATATAGTTTCTAAACAAAAATCAATTTATAGATATCTATATATATATATATATATATATATATATATATATATATAAATATTTACAATTTTAATAAACTAGTTTTGAACCCTCGAACATTTGGACTCCCAAATTTGAACCCCCGCCTTTGTACTTGGACTTTTGCACCTCAAATTGGACCCATTCAAGTCTTTGAACCTTTGAATAATCCCCTTTGACTTTCTGGAGTCAACAGAAAACGATTTCTTGCAAATCAATCCTTAATCGATCAAATTTCTAGTATCAAAGGACTTACCATGTATGCCTAAATGTATCACGATCGATAGCAAACCAGTTAAGCGGAATTTGCGTTTGGATTCGAATTCAAACGCGTTTGACTGCCCAGAGTCAAACCGAACCAAATCCGGTTTCAATTCATGAAATTAAACGAGTTTAATGGCCACAAATCTCGCTCAGACAGTAATCGCACGTTTACAAACTTAAATTCTTGGAGAATCAGACAAATTGTCTAAGAAAAAAAACTCGTAGCCGTTACACGAAATTCCGATTCAATTGAGCATTTCGAATGAAATTAGCGCATATAATCTACTCACACACCTTAGGAACACCCTCTACATACTTCCTGCACACTCATTTCAATCACATTACACCTCTGTATTACAATCCCAGTAGAAGAACTCGAAATCGGAACTCCTCAGTCTATCTCACCCTCTACTCAACCATAACAGGTAAATCCTATACCAACAGACTCGTCTAGATTCAGGGAATGAAAGCCCTATAATTACTCGATCGATTATTACTTAATCGATGAATTTTGGGATTAGGGTTTGCATCGGGACGATGTGGGGGAAGATGGTTCCCAGACCTTTGCCTTTTCTATTTTGCGCGTTCTAAACCCGATTCCCGTTTTTGTTGTGCATAATACAATTTAAAACCAAACCAATTACACTAAAGACGTACAGGTCCAGTGGCTTGCACGTGTTCCTTACACAGAACCAACCCGAGTTCGACCCCGGGTCGCTACGTCTATTTTGTTTTTTAAAAAAAAACTGTTTTTCTAGGAAATCATTTTATAAGTTTTATTTTATAAACATATAAAACTCATATTAGTTTTACTATTTTGATAAGTTGTGGAGGAAAACCATTTTATTTATTATTATTAGGATTAAAATCCAATAACTCTTAGTTAAATTAATATATTTTATTTAAACAAATTACTTATTTAGGATCCTTGTATTATAAATTATAATATAATCCTCACTACTTTTATAAACTCATTTATTTCGTAAATATGTTACACCTTTTATATGACCGACACATTTTAATACTCTTAATCAAATAACAAATTTTTGTTTAATTATTCAGAGTATTATTATCATACTTTAAATGTTAGGTTAATTACCAATTAATTTAAATTATTATCTCTAACACTTATTGTTTCACAAAAATGAAACTATATAGATAAAAGGTTTTAGTTATTTATGTAGTCACCTGATCATTTATTTAACTAAAATTTTTTTATTTATTTATTTATTACTTTATGCTTTTACAAACAAAAGAAAATTTTGTATTTAATTATTCATTTTTTTATTCTCAAACAAAAGGACTCCCACATCAATCCCTTTGCGTTTTAGGATTCCCTTATTTATTTTGTACAGATCATTGATACACGTATCTCATCGAACATAGGTTAATCTTGTGATTAGGCAGATCAGTTGTGAAACAACGACATACTTGTGTGACATACAAGTTATTCATTACAAGTGAGTTTTACATAGCCCCTTTTACACCATTTTACATATTTTGTGGTGAAACATGAATACCTATATATAATGTTTTGCAAACTACACAATACAAATCCACCTTACATTCATGTGCGCAATTTGAGCTTTATGTTTGAGTACTAGGTGTGTTAACTACTTTTGTGTGCAATTTACATGTGCAATCATTAACTATACAAGCCGACGGTTAACAATGATAGATCTATTGAGTCTGACAAACCCACCCAGTTAGGGTGATTGTTACCGACAACACAATTTGGTTTTTACGTGCAAGTTACAAAGGTTTGATTGTACAATTAGGTTTCACAATAATAACTCTCCATTTTTGCCTTATTAACCATGATATGTATGGATTGTATACACACAACACTTTGATGCTATTTATAGTCAAAACATATGTATGCTCCCCAGCTATTTATAGGTGACCCTCTCATTTTATCATGTTTCAGGTACGGATGTTTGAGTTAAGATTTCAAGTTGCTTCACTTAGGATTGAGGACCTAGTGTTAAACTTAATAAAGATATTCATGTATTTTTTATTCCTGTAAATGTTGTACTTTATTACTTGAACTATGAAATGAAATTGGTTGTTTAATTATTTCAATTATAGTAAACCAGGAGCTTATGAACAGTCTACATGTCCCGCCCCGACGTTTCCGCCGTCGGTTGGGGTGTGACATTCTAGAAGCTTGAATTCATGGTGTTTTTTATAGGATTTAGCTTGATTTGTATTTTCAACACCAAATAACCTACAATTACAAAATATAAGTATTTTAAGCATAAATTGCAAAGTTATTATTCAATTAGTACCATAATGTGAGATTATTATGTATGTTAAATATGTATAAATGATTACATATCAATAGGCTCTGCTAAAACTGAAAGGACAGCATGATAGTGTTTCACTTAAACATAAAGGTCATTGTCAAAGTGGGGAACAACTTATAGATTGGTAGAATAATTATTTCCTGTTAATAATTGAACACTTAAACATAAAGGTTGATAAACTGTGGATGAACATACTAACTCTGGATTGCAAAAATCGAGACCCGTCAAAAAGGGGTTGCGAGCTGACTTGATACAAGTCTGTATATATATGTATATAGATAAAAATACATGCAATGACATGCAATAAGTGAAAAAACACTCAATGATAGTGCAAAGCTACTCTGTAACGCAGAATTTTGAGTAAAAAGACACGCAATGTTAATGTCGTGCTATAAGAAAATTCAAAAGATATGAAAAGCTACTCTGAACATTTACTGTTGATGAACATGTAAGTCTGTCGTGATATGTTTTTAATCATATTTGTCAGAGATTTCCTGAACAGTCGATATACCCGTGCTAGTTATGCTCTTTTAGTTATTATTTAGATGCTCAAAAGATCATGAAGAAGGGAAGGTTTATCCGATAAGTAGTGGGGTCCATTCAGTTTATCAAAAACTCATCTAATTCATAAGAAAATAAATACAGGTTTCTGAGATGTGAGTGTGGGACCCACTAAGTCATGAATAATATTACCCATAAAACATGATATATTCATTCACTGCTTGCTTGTCAATTAAAGTATAAAGGCTTGAGTTTAGAAGGATACTATATATTGACAATCACCAATACCTATCTAAGAAAATGGACGACTAATAAGTATGATTTGGTCAGCACTAGAATGATATGATCTCATAATAGAGTTTCTCTCAAAACATTAATGTGTTTCAGTAAGTGTCATATAGTGTCAAAAAGAACAAAAAGATTTTGTGTTGTTAACTTAGTTTCAGTAATTTTATTGTTTTTGTCTTACTTTTGTGTTTATTTTGTTTTTCATTAAAAATTGATCGTTCTTGTTTGATACAATAATCCAGAAATGGAGGTTTTTGTTTAAAAATTGGAAAGTTTCAAGGTTTTATAAGTTTGAGCATACTTGCATTTTGCGGATACTTGTATTTGAGTTAACTTTCAAGAGCAACAAGATAACATTCCTTATCCAAGGGATGATGTAGAACAGATCAACAACATTGCACCAAGTGTCATCACTGTCGAAAAGCACAATATATTCCAAGAATAAAATGAAGAAGAAGATGTTGACTCTTCAGAAACCGAAAGTGACAGAGAGAAAGTATCACTCAACTAACATGATAAACCGATATTGCAAAAGAGAAAGGCTATTGGGAATCCTCCTCCTAACAACTATTCTCAACATAATGATGATTTTAATGATGCTGACTATGATCTTTGGGCAGATCAAACTCCAAAGAAAAGAAGGAGAGCAAGTGAACAAAACAACAACCTCAACAACTACAAAGTCGTTCATGAAGGTTTTTGGAATAGTTCTGGCAAAGAAGTTATTGCAAGAGGTGATGAGCATTCAGTAAATTTTGAAATTTGAAGACTGCTTTGAGTGCATCAGCCTAGGGGGAGATTGTAAGGACCAAAAATATAATAGGCTGACGCATCAAAGAATCACTGAGTTGTTCAGAAGTTTGGAAGACGAAGATTGGAAGAAGCAAGAATTTATGCAGCAGCATACTTCATCTGGAAGCATACTTCATGGCCAGCAACATACTTGAAGTATACGGTCCAGGCCCAGGCCCACTGATTACTTTTGGTTATAAATAGCTTATCTTGTAACAGTATTGAGGTTACACAAGTTGGACCACTAAGACAGTCAGAGAGGGGACGAGTTAGACAGACTAGACGAGTTGTTAAGCGACATTTGTATGTTTTCAGTGGGTTTATCAATATACAAATCGTTTGACTATCAATTGTGTCTTGTCCTTATTGTTTGTACCTACAAGTCACGTGTCGAGTCTATTTCCGCCAGGTTCAACACATTGTTGAATCCGTTGATTGAAGATCCTCGGGAATTTGGACCTTATAATGTATAATAACACACACATGTTTACTCCTGTCACACCCTGCCTCAAGCACCCCCTGGACGTGTGCGAGCCCGATTGGTATCTTTGATTCTTTGATTTCAGAGTTTTTATAAAATACAACGGAAGCCTTTTCAAAATGATCGTTTCATCCTTCTTTCAACCTCAAGGGTTGTATTTGTAAATATCAAAACTAAGTTGGAAAACAAAAGCCTTGTATTTACTTAATAAACATAGGGTTTCAATACCCTTTCATCTTTGATTACAAAACAGAGTTTGAAATCAAATATATTATAAGCCACTGGAAATTGTACAACACAGGATTGATCAATTCCCTAGTCCTATCTCCTTTCTTTAGGATTTCTCTTTACACGAGGCCTAAGAATCCTACGTGTATTCCATCCTTTCTTTTCTTGGGCCAGATCTTATGTCTGCCCATACTCCTTTCTCATCATATTTTATTCATTACCTGGAAAACATTTTGAAAATAAAATATCTTGACATTTAAAATCATTTGGCACAAACAAGTATTAATTTCAGTGACGGATCTAGGAAAAACATTCAGGGGTATTGGTCCAAATTTTTTTTCCCAAACATTCAAGTAAATGAAAAAAAAATTGGTATTGAAGTAAATGAAAGAAAAAAAAATTTGTACATTCAAATAAATGAAACAAAATTTTTTTTCCGTATATTCAAGTAAATGAATTTTTTTTTCCGTACTTCATCTACTTAATTAGGGTGATAACTAGCAATAGTTGGTTTCAGTGGCGGATATAGAAAAAAATTCAGGGGTATCGGTCCAAAAATTTTTTCCGTACATTCAAGTAAATGAAAAAAAATGGTATTGAAGTAAATGAAAGAAATTTTTTTTCCGTACATTCAAATAAATGAAACAAATTTATTTTTCCGTACATTCAAGTAAATGAATTTTTTTTTTTCGTACTTCATTAGGGTGATAACTAACAATAGGTGGTTTCATCTTCCCTATAATCAAATACACAATAACAAGTTGTTATAACAACAAAAAAACAACTAAACTTTATTCTAAAGTCCACACCCAATTGCACATATAAACCATAAATAATTAGTTAAGTACTGTTTTTATTAAAATTTCTTGGGTTTTATAAAGTTTTAAGATTTTAATAAAATTTTAAGTTTGTGTTGAGATTTGTAAGAAAATTTTAGGGGTATCTAAAATTTCGTTTAGGGGTATCGGGAAACATAAAACGGTAAAAAAAAATCTCACTGCGCGTCGAAAGTTGAGGGGTACCGACAGGTACCCCTGCCTATGCATAGATCCGCCCCTGATTAATTTCATAATCACAACTTCATGTTCAGTCTACACACTCAGCAGGCCCGTCCTATTAAATCGCACCACAATATACACCGGCGTCATAGCTTATAACAGTGGACAGGTCTACGCTGTAACATCCATGGTTTCCTGTTACCATTTTTTTTACTTATTTTATGTAATAATGACACTCCGTTTCAAATCCTATACTTATTCAACACAATATGTCACAAGTATGTATTATTCTAAACACACATTTATTATTTCAACCTCACATTTACATCCTACTTTTCATTACATATATGGCATATATACATGTATTTAGTTATAAGTAAATATATAAACACACATGCATTTGATTAAATGAACCACTTTTACAACTTGTAATTCTATTAAAATAAAAAAAATTTATTTTCTATATAAATAATAACATTATATTTTTAGTTAAATGTTATAAATAAATAAAATGGAATTTAGAACAAATAAAATAGGTCTTGAATCCTATAGAACCAAGTTTGAACCCCAACGTGAACCCTCACACTTGTATTTGAATTCTTACAAACTCAAGTTTGGACCTTTATCAAGGATTTAACCCTTTTAACACCCCTTTTGACTTTCTGAGGTCAAACAGGATCAAATATTTGCAAATTCGAACCCCAATTGATCAACCCGATTTATTTGGACTTGCCATGTATGCGTAACTGACCCTCGACCAATTCCTAAACCCGATTAACGAGTTAATTTTATGAATCAAGCCGTTGTTTTCAAAATATAAACATGTTTGACTTTTTCAGTCAAAATAGAGCCAAATCAGAGCCAAATCCCGAAATTGAAACGCGTTTGTGTCCATAAATCACGCATTGATTGCCTCGCACGTATTCAGTCCTATAACGCGACCCAATTCATTCTCAATTGAACAAGTTAACGCGTAACCACCGCTGGCACTCGTCATTCTCAACCCCGAACCAAATCAGGGGCTTTTAGACAAAATCAATCCTCCAACTCAATCACCCACCTTCGCACGACCTAGAAGAAACTCTCGGCACACCTATTCGATCCGCATTTCATCTCTGGACGTCGATCAAGCCTCAAGAACAGTCGGACTTGCGTTACAATCGTTCTCCCTCAATCCCTCACCAAAACGTGTAAGTTTTGTACCGTTTGATTCGTTATTGAATGCTTTCTAGTAGCCCCATATCAATTTGTAAAAACAGAGTTAATCGGATCTAATTTGATTTAGGGTTCATGTTCTTATTATAAGCAATCCTATTTGGGGGTTTGATTTATGATTAGTATTTACATTATTGGATTCCTAGTCAACCAGCGAAGCCACTTGGTCCGTCTGGTAAGTCATTGCACCAACAGACCACGTGGCGTGGGTTCGAAACCCACAACCCATACTCAGGGATCTTTTTGCGCAAACCCCTGACCCGAACCTGGCTCCACTGTAGGACAATGTTAAGACTTTTCGGATCTGGTCCTTAGCACGGGTTGTGTCCCTGGTTCAGTGGTTATCGTATGAAACTTGCACCGGGCAGACCCGGGTTTGATTCCGGGCGAACCCGTTTATTTTTTTAACCCGATATTAATACCATTTTTGTTATATAAAAATTATTCTATGAAACTTAATACTATTTAGACTTGATTGGTACATTAATAATCGAATTTTCAACAAAAACTAATGGTTTTACAATTTAAACGATTTGAAAGTCCCATTTACAATATAAAAGAAATTGATTTTTATTTGAAATAAATAGATTATTCGAAGCAGTTGTATTATCTAGAATTATAAAATTTGTATAAATATTTTACAAAGTACATTGTCATTTTTAAAAGAATTGCATAAAAACAATATTATACACCATTTTCGTTTTAAGCATATATTAAGGATTTAATATAAACAAATATAATTTTTGTCTTTTTAAGATATATATTATACATATATATTTACAATTCCTTTGTTTCTTGTTAGAGACACTCAATTAAACAATGAATAAATAAATAAAATAATCAAGGGAACTTATTTATTTTAAACCAACCATTTAAGGTTTAAAATTTTAATAAGTATATATCTATATACATTTACACGATTTTGACACATTATTATAAATGAGTAAAAAGACTTAATTATTTTAATATATGTAATATCACAGTACTTCTAGAGACTCATGATTTTAAATAAATGAATTACGAGAATTTTATTTATTTAAACTATTTAAACTAAAACCCTAAGTACATTTATTATCTTTCCTTGAAATCCATAAACATACTTTGAACTTATAATTTATTTTCACACTTTTTATTTGAATTCAATGCCAACATACAAATCTCCTGTTTACATGAAATAACACAACCCTAGTGCAAATCCACACATATCAAACCCAAAGAACATTAGATCATGACTTAGACTTTGCGCACATCATTAATGCAAATTCCTACATTTCACTCAAGGTTAACCTGTGGTTTTGAGAATCACTTGTGCTTCATACTTACTAGTGTTATCTACACAGTTTATTCAGTTGAGTTTTACATAGCCCCTTTTACACTATTTTACATTTTGGGGTGAAACATGAACATTACATATACCGTTTTGCACAAACTACACAATACAAATCCACTTTACAATTTGTGTGCAATTTGAGCTTTATGTTTGAGTACTAGGTGTGTTAACTACTTTGTGTGCAATTACATGTACAATCATTAACTATTCAAGACGACGGTTAACAATGATATATCTATTGAGTCTGACAAACCCACCCAGTTAGGGTAATTGTTACCGACAACACACTTTGTTTTGCATGCTAGTTACAAAGGTTTGATTGTACTACTTGGTTACACAATAGTAGCTCCCCATAATTGCCTTATTAATAATGACTTGTATGGATTTGTTTAGACACAACACTTTGATGCTATTTAGAGTCAAAACCTATGTATGCTCACCAACTTTTTAGTTGACCTCGTTTTCATCATGTTTCAGGTACAAAAGTTTGAGTAGATCAGGTTGCTACACTTAGGTTGTGGACCTAGTTAATTGAAACAGATGAATATGTTATGTATTTCAAACATCCTTGTATTGTTGTATTTGGAATTATGAATGGAAATGTAACGTTTTAATATATTAAATTTTAGTCAACCATGTGCTCATGAACAGTCTACATGTCCCGCCCCGATGTTTCCGCCGTTGGTTGGGGTGTGACATACGCCTCCGGATTTGTTATAAGATAAGCACCAGCCGAAGTCCGGGAATTTCACCCCGTGTATCCCTTGCAAGTTTTACGTATTCCTATGGGCTGAATGCTTATTCGTAGAAGAACGTTGAGCATTATCTCGTTAACCTTTATTTGGCCATTTTCGTAAATAAAATGTTTGACACAAGTTTTGAAAGAGATAAAGTATTCACCTTTTTGTAGGAATGAGCCTCTAAAGTCGAAAGCTTAAATGTCTAGCTTCTACGCTTGATTCCTCTAGCGTTATGACCTTTCTACGAGTGTTTCTTCTTAATCGGAGTTCTACGAGTAGCGGGAGTTGGACCTGGATCGTCGGGAGTAGGCTAGGGATCACCTGGAATGAAAATTGGAAGTTGGAAGCGGTTGTGGGATGAGGAAAATCGACTAAAGTCGATCAGCTATTTATAGGCTTTGATTTGGTAGCATGTCGGACCGACATCAAAACGGACGTCGGTCCGACATCCAGACATACACACGTCAACCCTAGATGTCGTTTTCTGATTGGACCGAACATATTTGGCGGCATATCGGACCGATATGTGGACCAAGTCGGTCCGATATCCAGACCCTTGTCCCATCATTAGGGCTGAGTCATTGGACACGTGTCGCCACCACATTTTGCGTTTGAGAGGAGATTGTTGGACCATTATGGATCGATATCGGTCTGATAACCGACTTGGCAATTCATTACGGACCGATATGAGAATGGATGTCGGTCCGCTATCTAACCCTAGTTCACTTCGGACTTATAAGAACTTAGATGTCGGTCCGCTATTGGACTGAGTTTATTTTCGGTCTGATATCAAAACATAGGTTCACTTCGGACCGATATGGGATATGATGTCGGTCTGATATCAACTTAATTTCTTAAGTTTCTTTTATTTTCAACCCTAGACTTTGGTGTATTTACACTTATAGCCCCTAGGTTTACCTTTTGTCAAATCGTGGACATTTTTATGCCAGGTGTTACATCCTCCCCGCCTTGTTTTAAACTCGTCCTCAAGTTTATTCAAACAAGTAAGGGTATTTCTTTCTCATTTCAGACTCCAGTTCCCACGTGTATTCAAGTCCACGTCAATCATCAATTTCTTTCTTTTCAATCTCTTTTCTTGCTTGTCCTCGATTAGCAAAGGTTGTTCCACAAATCTTAACTTTTCATCTACCTCTACATCTTGTAGGTCCATTACCAAAGATTCATCTGCCAAACACTTGCGCATATTTGACACATGGAACACATCGTGTACTCCATCCATTTCATCTGGTAGTTCGATTTGATAGGCCACAGGCCCAACTCTTTTCAAGATCTTGAATGGTCCTACGAATCTAGGACTTAATTTTCCTTTTTTTCCAAATCTTACAACGCCTTTCCATGGTGAAACTTTCAAAAAAACGTTATCACCGATGTTAAATTCTAATGGATTTTGTCTCTTATCAGCATAACACTTTTGACAATCACGAGCTGCTTTCAATCTATCCTTTATCTGGATAACTTTCTCAGTTGTTTGTAAAACTATTTCAGGTCCAAATAAATGATTTTCTCCTATTTCAGACCAGCAGATTGGAGTTCGACACTTACGATCGTATAAGGCTTCAAAAGGAGCGGCCTGTATACTCGTATGATAGCTATTATTATAGGATAATTCCATCAGAGTTAAGTGGTCATCCAAACTTCCGCCAAGATCAATGACACAAGATCTAAACATTTCTTCAAGAGTTTGGATTGTTCTTTCGATCTGCTCGTCCGTTTGAGGATGGTAGGCAGTGCTAAGATTCTATTTGGTACCGACAGCTTTTGAAAACTTTTCCAGAATCGAGAAGTAAATCTACTATCTCTATCAGACATGATAGAAAATGGCACACCATGTAATGTCACGATTTTATTAACGTATAACTGTGCCAGCTTATCCATACTGAACGTTTCTTTCATCGGTAGGAAATGAGCAGACTTGGTGAGTCTGTCAATGATAAACCAGATAGTATCATTCCCTCGACTCGTTCGGGGAAGTTTCATGATGAAATCCATGGTTATCATTTCCCATTTTCAGACAGGAATTTCAAGTTGCTGTAACAAGCGAGACGGCTTTTGGTGTTCAACCTTAACTTGAGAACATGTTAGACATTTTGCAACGTAGATAGTGATATGCTTTTTCATTCCTATCCACCAGTGATTGGCTTTTAGGATTTTGTAAATCTTATCGCTTCCAGGATGCATTGTATATTTAGACTTATGGGCTTCCTCAAGAATTTCTTCATGAGTATTCCCATATATAGGAACCCAAATTCTCTTATTCATTCTATGAATTCCATCGTCTCCTTTAATCAACTGATCAATCATCCATCCCAATCCTTCTTTCTCAAGGTTGGGCTCTTGCAGAGAAAGTTTCTAAGATTCCTTAATACGAGTAATAAGATCGATTTGAAGATCAAGTATTAAAGCACGAACTCGTTTAGGTTTCTCATGTTCCTTCCTGCTCAAGGCATCAGCTACGAAATTGGCTTTTCCTTCATGTTAACAGATCTCACAATCGTAATCATTTAGGACTTCCATCCAATGTCTTTGCATCATGTTTAGTTCTTTCTAACTGAATATATACTTTAGGCTTTTGTGATCGGTGAATTTGACTCCATAAAGATAGTGCCTCCATAATTTCAAAGTAAAGATTATGGCGCCTAATTCTAAATCATGAGTCGTATAATTCTTTTCATGAGTTTTCAATTGACGAGAAGCATAAGCAATGACTTTGCTTCCTTGCATTAACACACAACCAAAGCCAGTGTGTGAAGCATCACAGTAAACTGAAAAGCCTTCGTTTCCATCTTGCAAAGCCAGTATGAGTGCTTGAGTCAGTTTCTATTTTTGAGTTTCAAAAGCTTCATATTGCTTAGGACCCCATTCATACTTGACTGATTTGTGGGTCAGAGAAGTTAATGGTATAGAAATTCAAGAGAAATCTTGGATAAACCTTCGATAGTAACCGGCTAGACCGAAGAAACTACGGACTTCAGTTGGTGACTTCAGGATTTCCCATTTGGATATAGCTTCGATTTTTACATGAGCTACTTGAATACCATTGGCATTGTAGGATCGTAAGATTACAAGGTGATTCTGTTCTAGTTGATATTGGCGGAAACAATAGCAACCAACAAAGTAAACAGCAAGAATACTGATAAATGCACTGTTGTATTAGACTTCTGAGATTACAAGTTTACAAGTAAAACACTATCAAGAAGCACTATCAAGGCAGACTTTGTTTGAAGTGTTTACAAGATATATATAGTAACTTAGAATCAAGACAGACCCTTGATTCTAAGGATCAGATCTAACACAAGCCGTTGATCTTGTTTATTAATCTAAATTACACGCAAAGGCTAATCTAGTTAAATTTACTGAAACGTCTTCTTTGGCATCATTGTTTGCATGCTTGGAGAAGCGCGTTATTGTCCTTTATTGGTTGCACCATTGAGGTTCCTTCTGCTTGGAGTGTGGCAGTTGCTTTTGCAGAAAGGTGTCAGAGGCGCTTCACATGGATAGTCAGCTGCAACGTTTGGTCTTCAGAGAATAAAGTTATCAGCAGCAGAGATGAGAATAATGCTGCTGATAAGCCTATCAGCAGCAACTTGAGAATAATGCTGCTGATAAGCCTATCAGCAACAACTTGTGTTGAATGCTGCTGATAAGCCTATCAGCAGCAACAAGTGTTGAATGCTGCTGATAAGCCTATCAGCAGCAACATGTGTTGAATGCTGCTGATAAGCCTATCAGCAGCATTTGTACTTAGAATAATTTGGTAGCAATCAGTCTTTGGTTCTACAAACTCCCCCTAGACTGATGCAACCAAAATTCTTCTAATCACTTTGCTGCTGAAGCTTTTGCATGTGGCTGACTATCCTTTCAACCTCATAGCCTCTTGGATCCTTGCTGGGATTGTTCAGTGGAAGTTCAGACAGAGTCTTGATGTCTTTGTGTGGCATTTTGTAGATTGCTTTGCTTGAACATCTCATCTGCTGCTTCTTTACATCAATCAGAGTGAACTCATCCAAATCAGCATTGTAGGACCAAGATACAAATGGAGAGTGGGACTTGAGTGGTTTGATATCCATGACCACATCTTTGCTAGGGTTGAAGTAATGTCTGATTGCTAGCATAAGATGTTTCCCTCTCTCATTTGCAGGCTCATGAGCTTCACCCAGCTCCAAAATTCTTCTTAGGTCTGAATCTGGTAGTTGCAGAACTTCATCAACAGACCTGTATGTAGATCTTCTTCTTTCAGTTCTCCCCCTGAAGATCTCAAACCTTTGATCCTGTGGATTGTAGACCCATTCAACTATGTTTCTTGAGTCTTCAGGTTCAGATGAGGATTTGGATTTCTTTAGGGGAGGCTGTTGATGAGTGGGAGTTGGGTGGGATGATTTGGACTTGTTGGGTGGAGGAGTGGAAGGTTTGGGGAGGAGAGTGGAAGGATGATGGACTGAGGAAGAGGTAGGTGAGGGAGAAGGCTTGGGTTTCTTTGTCTTTGGTTTTTCTTCTTCTTTGATAAGTACCCTTTTCTTGGAGCCCTTCTTCCCTAGTCTTTCTTCCTCATCCTTTTTAACTTTGAAGTAGAGGGCTTGCAGGTTCATGAAATTCATGGGACCTAGCCTCTTTCCACTATCTCCTCTAGCCTTAAGGAAGTCAATCATGACCTTCCTTTCTTCATGGGTTCTTTTATTCAGTGCAATGGTCTTCTTGGACTGTAGCTTGGCTTTTTCTTCTTCTTCAGCCTTTTTCTTGCTAGCCAATTGACCCTGCTGACCCATGAAGGCTCTGTATACTTCTTTAGTTGATAGTTTCTCAAGGTAGTCTGCATCCTCACCTTGAGAGACTAGAGTCTTTACCCACTCCTCCCTCATTTCTTTAGCTAGTTTAGAATCGGTTATTCTGAACTTAGCTTCTTCTTTCTTCTTTTTCTCCAATTCTTCCTCCTCTTTATTGAACTGTTCCTACAGTTGAAGAGCAAGAGCTGCATCTTCTTCAATCTGGTCAACTGCAGGAATCTTTCTTTTCAGTTTATCCAGCTGTCTAGCATACAGCTGGATGGTTTGTTCTCTTAGGAGAATGGCTATTTTTCTTTCTTGAGCCTTTTTCATGTCAGCCATCTCCTCTTCTTCTCTTTTTCTTCTTTTCTCTTCTTTCTCCTTATTTTCTTTTCGCAACCTCTCTTCATCCTCTTCTGTCATAATGCCCTTCCCTTTATTAACATTGGATGCCTCTGCTCTGGCTTCACTGATCACAGCAACAGCTGATTGTTGTGCTGTTGGGATCTCTGCCTCGGCTTCATTGGCAAGTTGAGGAATTGACGAGGGACGATCACTATCTTCATCAAGTTGATACTCAGGAACTTCTATTTCCCTCAGTTGATCCCTAAGTGAAGATCTTGTGCCAGATGCTACAGATGTGGCTTCAACTTGTGGAGTATTTGAGTTGGAGTCAGCATAAGAAGTAGACACAGACTCTTCCTGAGGAATCAGTCCTTCTTTTTCAAGATGGGCTTTGATGGTGACCATCATTGCCTGGCTCTCTAATGAGTTAATATTGCAGATGTTGGCTCTGAGCTGAAAAATCTTGAATAGGAAGTCTGAGGGCAGCTGAAGGATGTTCCTGGTGTTGATGATGAGAGAGGAGCCGTTGCTGAGCAGAAGAGTGTGGTCAAGGGACTTAGTGCTCACCCAACCTAGCACGTCCAAGTCCTTGACCAGGAAGGCATACAGGAATCTTCGAAGGCCCAGAACTTCTTCTTCAGTGAGAAGACTGCTCCTTGTTATTTCAAGATTGCTAGGAGTCAGTCTCCTTTCTGCGACCGCCGAGGATTCAGGATAAGCTACCCGATGTGCTGCTTGTAGGAATCTTGGAACCTGGGTAGATTATCCTCCATCAGGTCATAGAACCTGCCAATGGCAAGTTCTGCTGAGAGATCTACTGAGTTGTTGATGCAGTTTAATAAGTATAGCTGTAGGACTTGGATGGCATTGAGAGAGTTCCAGTTCAGCTCTTCTACTCCGCTGAACTCCCATCCAATCCAAAACCTCTCAGCTGATCCATCATACCCCCAAGCTAGAATGGAGTCAAATTCTAGCTTCTTTAATGATCTGAGTAGTTGGGGAGTTGAGGATTGACCAATGATGGCTGCTGCTTCAGGGATAATGCTGAATGGTGTATTTGTTTGTTCTGTGTCTTCAGTACCATTCAGCATTTCATCGACAGCCCTGACGACCAACTTCCAGTCTTCAGATGCCTCTTCTTTTTCATTATCTGAGGCTGGCAAGTCATGAATTTGTACAAAAGCAGGCTTGAATAGTGAGCTTTGAAGTACAACCTGCTCTTGAATCCAGTCGTCAAGACTGTCTGTATCTTCTTCCATAGAGACCATCTCCCCCTTTTTGGTTGCATCAGTAGACAGGTAAGCATCAGTTTGGGTGCCTACTGATACAAGGGAGGGAGTGGCTAAGGTTGGGCATTGATGGGCTTCATGCATAGAGACTTGGTGTCTTAGTTTGGACACTTCAGCCTCTAGCATAGCCACCCTGGCCGTCAATTCCAAGTTATGAAGTTTCAGTCTGTCCTCATCCACAGTTGTGGAATCCTTGGACCCAGATAGGGCCTTAGGCCGAGCCTCAGCATCCCCATAACCCGTGGTTTCTTGGCGCCTGGGATTCCTCTCAGTGAGGGAAGTTTCCAAGGAAACACCCTCACCATGAGTTGCCGTGGTTGACGTCTTAACGATGTTGTCACTGTCCTCCTGGTCATTTGATGGACAGTAGTAGTGACAGCCTCTTCCACATCCACTCTTTCATAACTCTGAGAGTGGACCTTCAGGGTAGATGAACTTAGGTTGGGTGTGTTGGAAGCAAGATCAATCAGTACCTCCAAGATAGTGGTAGTTGGAGAAGGTACATCATCTTGATCAGGTTCCTCAACACTTAAGTTCAGAAGAGAAGATAGGAATGGCTCAAGGGGCTGTTCTATGGATTCGGGAAGTGATCCTAATCCTAATAGAGAGACTTTCGAAGGAGTCTCCATAGTAGTGTGGCTTTCCCTTATGATATTCTCACTAGAATGTTGTGATTCTGAGTGAGGGATGTTGGCTTGGGTTTGGGCCTTGGAGGCAAGAGAAGAAGGAGTTCTCTTGCCCCTTTTCCTTGTATATTTGGCTGCAACCAGGGCCCTGTGTTCCGGTTGAGCAAGTAAACTGTGGGTAAGTAAATTATGTGCCAGTGCATCCTCAGTAGAATGCACAGGGGTTCGATCAAGGGAAGCAGCGGTTTGAGTTTGTGGCAGTGAGGTGGAGGGTGTGGGATCAGTATCAGCTGGGTTTGCTGAACTGTCACCCTGGGCACTTTGCGTGTTCAACATTGTAGATAACAATGGAACATCGGCCCCTGAGAACTTGGATGAAACTGTTCTCATGCTTTGAAAAATGTTGTTCTTATGTCCCAGCATAACGTAGATTCTTGCAGTTTTTGAAAGATCTTGGTGCTCAATGTTGAACACTTCCTGCAAGAATCTTGGGTACATGAAGAACTGAGATTTCACCCCTTCTTGAAGGTTTTATCTCAAACCTTCAAGAATGAGGTGGGAAAAATTGAAACCCTCTCCAGTTATCATACCGTGAATTGCCGACGCAAGTCCGGAGCTAAGTTGGTTCCAGCCACTCCTCTTCTGGGATATGCATTGGAGAAGAGTGTGGCAGAGATACTTCCATTTGGGACCCATGAGTGCCTTCTCTATCGTATACTCTGTTTGATTTCCAGTGTACCCTATGGATACAAAGGTCCTCATGTATACGTCTCTGGGGTAAGAGATGGCGTCCCATTCATCTTGAAGCTTGAGGTGTTGGCGGAGCTTTGCTTCAGTGATAATCATCTCCTTGTCGTCTACTGTGCCACTGATTTAGGGAGTGCCCTGGTCAGTAGAATATGCGGCTGAGCTCCAAAAATCTTCCATGTGGGAAGTATAGATGGTTGGGTTGACTGTTAGGGCGGGCATGGTGGATTTTGGACCGACAAAGGAAGTCGATCATATCATCGAATCCTTCGGATTTCTTGCCCTTTATTAGGCATGCAGTGAGGTTGTGATATGGGGAAAACTTGTCGTTTGGGTTGTTTATGTCTGCGCCTGCCATAGTTATGGATTTGGAGGGAAGAGAGAAGGGTGTTTGAATGGTGGTTAATTGTTTAGGGCTTTGAATGCTGTGGGGACGGGAGAGAAAGTGATGGGAGATAGGTTTGAAATTGAATATGAAGAGGTTGTGGGAACGTTTGAGATTGTGATATAACGGCAGACGAAGAAAAAGCAACTTTACTTGTACAGTACAACCTGTTTCACTTTTCATTGTTACAGCTGTAAAGCACTCGAGCAGTCATGGTAAAGACTGAGAGTAGTTTTTACCTCGGGTAAAAGTTAATGTAGACTTGTTTTACCCATCAGCAGCAAACTTGGTTGCTGTCGATGGTGAGCTATCCGCTGCAAACTTGGTTGCTGCGGATAGTGAAGTCTTTCAGCAGCAGACTTGGGTGCTGCTGACTGTTGTATTCATTCCGCAGCAAAAAGGTTACTGCTGACCGCCTTAAAGCTGTCCGCAGGAAACTTGTTCCTGCTGATAACTTAAAGCGATCAGTGGCAAAGGCTTTGCTGCTGAAGAGTAAATCTGTCAGCAGAGAAAAAGGTGCTGCTGACTATAACCTTTTATTAAGAACAAAAACATAGACATATTTACAAGGAAAGATAAAAATTAGAGATATGTCTTATTCAAAGTTCATCATGCCAATTGATTCAACTAGATATCGAAATCTTGCTTCATCAAAAGGTTTAGTGAACAAATCAGCATATTGCTCATTTGTGTGAACCTTGGATAGGACAATTCTCTTTTTCTCAGCTTGATCCCTGATAAAGTGATACCTGATGTCGATGTGCTTAGTCTTGGAGTGCTGCACTGGATTATTCGTGATAGAGATAGCACTCATGTTGTCAATGTGAATTGGAGTCTGCATGAAGGTCATTCCATAGTCAAGCATTTGATTTTGGATCCAGATGACCTGTGCACAGCAGCTTGAAGCTGCAATGTATTCTGCTTCAGCTGTTGAAGTAGAGACACATGTTTGCTTTTTGCATTGCCATGAGATGAGCCTTCCTCCAAGAAATTGACATCCCCCAGATGTGGACTTTTTGTCCATGTTACAACCCCCATAGTCACTGTCAGTGTAGGCATAGAGATTTACATTTCCATTCTTTGGATACCATAGCCCAAGTTTTGGAGCTCCCTTTAGGAATCTAAGGATCCTTTTGAAAGCTTGAAGATGAGACATTTTTGGAGCTGCTTGAAATCTTGCGCAGAGACAAACTGCAAACATGATATCTGGTCTTGAGGCAGTGAGATACATGAGAGACCCTATCATTGCTCGGTACTGATGTTGATCAGTGTCTTGTTCTTCTTTATCCCGAGATAATTGATGGTGCACTTGCATAGGAGTTCTTGCAGTAGAGCAGTCAGCCATTTTGAACCTCTCCAAGATGCTTTTGACATACTTGGATTGACTTATGAAGATTCCATTTGGTACTTGTTTGACTTGAAGTCCTAAAAAGAAATTTAGCTCACCCATTGAACTCATTTCAAATTTGGAATGCATCAGAACTTCAAAGTCTTTGCAGAGCTTCTTTCTTGTAGATCCAAAGATAATGTCATCAACATAAATCTGGACTAACAAAATTTCTCCCCCTTCATCTTTGATGAAAAGTGTCTGATCAATGGCCCCCCTTCTGAAGTTGTTGCTAAGTAGATATCCAGATAAAGTTTCATACCAGGCTCTTGGGGCTTGGTGTAAGCCATAGAGAGCTTTGTCCAGTTCTAAGACCTTATTTGGATGTGCAGGATCCACAAAGCCTGGAGGCTGTTTGACATAGACCTCTTCACCAATCTTGCCATACAAAAAGGCACTCTTCACATCCATTTGATAGACCATAAAGTTTTTGGATGCTGCATATGCCAGAAAGATTCTGATGGCTTCCAGACGTGCAACAGGAGCAAAGACTTCATCATAGTCAATGCCTTCTTCTTGAGTGTAACCTTGAGCTACCAGTCTGGCTTTGTTCTTGACCACAATGCCCCTTTCATCTTGCTTGTTTCTGAAAACCCATCTTGTTCCAATGGCTGTTTGACCAGGTACAAGATCAACAAGCTTCCAAACATCTTGTCTTTTGAATTGCAGCAATTCTTCCTGCATTGCTTCAATCCAGCTGTTGTGCTTGAGAGCTTCATCAATCTTCTTGGGTTCCACCTGAGATAGAAAGCAAGAGAACAAACAAATGTTGGCTTCATGAGACTTACTTCTTGTCTGGATACCTGTGTGGACTTGGCCAATGATGTTTTCCAGATGATGCTCTTTGTTTATTCTATGTGCTGGTATCACATCCAGCCGTGTTCCCTCTTCAAGATTACTTTGGTTTAAATCAGGATTGTCTTCAGTTGTGAGGAGAGGAGCTTGGAGGTTCTGATCAGAGGCCTCTTCATCAGAGGCCTCTTCAGCATGGATTGAGGAGGCTTCATTAAAGATTTCTTGGTCAGAGAGATTGCTGCTTGTGGTGTTGGAAGTACCGGCTTCACCTGTACTGGCTTCAATAGCTTCTGCCACTGATGGAGGATCAATGGATGGCCTTTTCATCCTGATGAAGGGACTGGGAAAATCCAGTCTGTAGTCAGAAGAGGAGGTTGAGGCAGAAGATGTTGATTTTGAAGAGGAAGACTCCATATTTGAGAATATGAGAGGCTCAAATATCTGGGTGAAGGAGTCTATATCAAAGAGCCAGTTAGGACCTTTGCCTTGTTCACAGACAACGTGTTCCCTGCATTCCACATTAGCAGATTCTTCCACAATCCGAGTCCTAGAATTGAACACTCGGTAGGCCTTTTATTGAGTGGAGTAACCCACAAAGTAACCTTCATCAGACTTTGCACCGAATTTAGGAAGAACTCCATGTGTGATGAGGATGGTACATGGACATCCAAAGGGCTTCAGGAAGCCAATGTAGGGAACTCTTTTGAGCCATAGTTCATAGGGTGTTTTCTGGAGAGGCTTAACAATAAGGACTCTATTCTGCACATAACAAGTTGTGCTTACTGCTTCCGCCAAGAAAGTAAGGGGCAGCTTTGAGTCAGCCAGCATAGATCTTGCTGATTCAATCAGAGTCCTATTTCTTCTTTCAGCAACCCCATTTTGTTGAGGGGTTCTTGGAGCACTGTATTGCCTTTCAATGCCCTTGCTCTCACAGAAACTGTTCAAAGTGTGATTTTTGAACTCTGTTCCCTGATCACACCTTATGATCTTTACCTTCAGATTGCTTTGATTCTCTACCCTAAGAATATAGGATTTGAGAATCTCAGCAGTTTCATCTTTTGTTCTTAGGAAGAATACCCATGAGAATCTGGAGAAGTCATCAGTTATCACCAGACAGTAGGACTTTTTGCCCATTGACATGACATTCGTAGGACCAAAGAGATCCATATGCAGTAGCTGGAGAGAGGTGTCATTTGTGTTCAATGTCTTGGGCTTGTGGGAACTCTTGTGTTGTTTTCCCTTCAAGCAGGCAATGCAGTGATCGTCTAGCTGGAATTCTTTGTCAGGAAGCCCTCTGACAAGATTGTCCTTCACTAATTTATTGATTGTTTTGATGTTAACATGGCTTAACCTCCTGTGCCAGAGAGCGGATTCATCAACTGATGCCTTTGACAGAAAACATGAAACACTACTAGATGGAGTGGCTTCATTCATGTCAAGCACATATAAGTTGTCCTTTCTACGAGCAGTTAGGAGAATCTTCTCTGGAGGGGGTTTAGATAGGCCAGGAGCTAACACAAAACATTCTTTGTCAGTGAAGAGCATCCAATGCTTTTGATCACATACTTGGGAAACACTTATGAGATTGAAGTCAAGTTCTTTAACATAGTTGACTCTTTCAATACTCATCCTTTCATTAGACACAGTTCTTTGTCCAGTGATAGATCCACCCTTTGAGTCACTCCCAAAGGCAACATATCCTCCATTGAAATGTCTGAAGTTAGAGAGGATGGACCTGTTGCCTATCATGTGCCTGGAACAGCCGCTATCTACCACCCAAGAATTGTGTTTATTGCCTAGCTGTCCCTGCACATGGAAGATATCTAATTAGTGGGAGGATCATTGTAGCATGCAGCATTGTAGAAGATCGTTGCTAATTTGCCATTGTCAGCATGCTTGCAGTCAATGGAACCAGTAGTTATGCTTGGAGATTGCTTGGCCTTCCATTGCTGTGTTGGTGGTTTTCTAGCTTTCTTTACATTGTCGGCAGAAGATGTTGTTGCTGACAATTCTGGCTTATCCGCAGCCGATTTTGCTGCTGAAGACTTTGCTGGAGCAGTAGCAGTTTTTGCTGCTGGAAGCTTTATTTTGGATTTTCCTTTGTCAGCAGCATATACTTTTGCTGCTGATGCCGTTGTTTTTTATTTTGCTTTGTCCGCAGCAGAGACTTTTGCTGCTGAAGGCTTTGCCTTTGGTTTCCTGGACTTTACTCTATCAGCGGCGATTTTGTTTGCTGCTGATGGGGTGAACACAGATGAACGATTTGTAATCTGGTTAAAAGGGTTGAACTTGCATGTTGCAGCAAAGTGGTTTGATTCCCCACATATGATGCAAGTTTGTTGAGGTTTCTGTATCTTCACACTTTGAGGGGATAGAGATTCTCTGAACTTTGTTGTCTTTGCATCATAGCTTCTCACCTGTTTGTTTCTGTTTGTTTTCTCAAAGGCATGCTGCTTTGAGTTTCTTTGGTGTTCACGGTAGTAGAAGCAGGTGCTGGCAGTGTGGTTATATCTGCCACACACAAAGCATGATTTTGCCAGTTTGTCTTTTGAAAGGTAGACATAGTCCTTTCTTTGGAACAGATCCTTGAAGTTCCATGGATGGGCTTTGTTATGTTCAAAGGTGGCTTCTTCTAGGGTCCTTTGAACATATGGAACCTTTTCTTCAGGTTTACAACATGCATCAGATACCTTTCTCTTTGTGATTGGCATGAACTGAGGCTTGGAGTTTGTGGATCCTGATGTCTGTCCCTTTTCAATGTTTAGCTTTCTTCCACCTGGAGGATAGCTGATCTTGATCTATTTGAATGGTACAGGGGCTGGAACAGCTGGGAGAACAGCAGGAACTGCAACTCTATTCAGAACAGCTTCAGATGGGGCTGTACTGGTTTCATCATGGTCTGAGTAGGTTGACTCAGATTCCGATGAGGTAGTGCAGTCTTCCACAAAACATGCATCCATTGAAGGATCAAGGTTTCGGTTTGCCGTGTCAAGATTTCCAGTATTGAAGCTTGGTTCGTGAATGGCAACATAGTCAGCAGGAGGAGGAACTGTCTTGTACTCGTCATCATGATATCCAAGTCCAGTTTTTACCCTTTCATGGACTTGAATATCTAACAATCTTTGTAACTTTTTAGATGAAAATTCATCTTTTTCAACATGAACTTTCTGTTCAGCCAGTTCAGCTCTGGTAGCTTTAAGTTTTACTAATAGATCATCAATCTGAGTTTCAAGATTGGTTTGTTCATGTTTTAATGAAGAAATCTCTTTCTTAAGGCAGTTAATCTTTTCTTTGTAACTGTCTTCGACCTTTTTGAATTCAGATTTCATTTTGTGAAACTCTTCATTTTGATCTATTAGATTTTGGTTATGCTTTCTATAACCTAAAAATTTGTCAATGCAAGCTTGAGAACAAAGATGTTCAAATACCTGAGGTGGTATCTCTGCATTGTCTGCCATAAGTGCTTGGTTGGAGGCAGGAACATCTTCATATTGAAAACTCCAGTCAAATTCTGTAGTTCCAACATTTGCACAGGCTGCAGTTTGTGCTGGAGGAGTTCCTTGCTGCTGCTGCCTGGGCTGACCTTGGTAACCTTGTCTTTAATGGCTGGCACCCTGATTGGCTTTGGGTGCCTTGCACTCCCTAGCAAAGTGACCCATTTGGTTACAGTTGTAACATCGGATCTTGCTTTTATCAAGCCCAACTCTGGTGTTTGAGTTGTTGCTTGGAACTGATCTCCCGGTTCTAGAATAAAACCTTTTTGCTCTGAAGGAGAGCATGGCATATGAGTGTTGAATATCTATTTCTTCAAGATCATCTGGATGAAAGAATTCCAGATCCTCCTTTATGAAGTACATGCTGCTTGAGTTGTCAGAGACAAAAGCAGTAGAGGTTGGCTGTTGAGGAGGTGCCTCAAGAAGAAATGGTGATGAGTTGGATTGTGAAGCAGTTGGTGTTTGAGGATGAGTAACAATGGGAGGATAGTAGTTGCTTGCACTAGGACCAGAATGATCAGAGTGAAGCGCTGAGGTGGTGGTGGAGGAAGTGGTAGCTGATTGATAACTGGAGCTCCTTTCTTTAGCTTGAATCATTTCTAATTCATAGGTTTTGAGCATGCCAAAGAGCTCAGTCATCTGAAGAGTCTTCAGATTCTCTGTTCTTCTGATGGACACTGTATATAATGTCCAACAACTAGGAAGAGAGCCTATGAACTTCTTGAGAATGTCTTCATTCTCCAGCTTTACCTTGGAGCACTGCAATTCTCCAACCAGGTACGTGTACCTGTTATATAAAACTGTTAGTGACTCACCTTCCTTCCAGACGAAGTTTTCATACTGTTGCTTGAGAATGTCACGTCTGTTCTCCTTGACCTCCTCAGATCCAGCAAACATCTTTTCCAAGGCTCCCCATAACTCCTTTGCAGTTTTATGAGCCTTGAAGTTGTGAAAAACTTCATTTGGAAGGCACATTTGGATAGCTCCTAATGCCTTGAAGTCCACCTCCATTTTCTTTATGTCTTCTTCAGAATACTTGGAGGGTTCTTTCGGAACTAGTGGTCCTCCGGAGTCAGCAGAGGCCACCATGGGAACATAAGGTCCATCTCTTATGGATTTCCACATTCCGTATTCATGGTAGCAGAAGAAGCTTTCCATACGGTTCTTCCACATATTATAGTCCTCCCCAGACACCAACCTCGGTGGTCGGTTGATACTGCCGATGTCTTCAGATCCATGACTTTGTGCCATTTTGTTTTGTGTGACTTGATCAAGAATAGAGTTTTGAATAGAATCAGAAAGTGATTAAACAAATGTTAGTTTGTTTAATCTTGAGCCAAAGCTCTGATACCACTTGTAGAATCGTAAGATTACAAGGTGATTCTGTTCTAGTTGATATTGGCGGAAACAATAGCAACCAACAAAGTAAACAAGTAAACAGCAAGAATACTGATAAATGCACTGTTGTATTAGACTTCTGAGATTACAAGTTTACAAGTAAAACACTATCAAGAAGCACTATCAAGGCACACTTTGTTTGAAGTGTTTACAAGATATATATAGTAACTTAGAATCAAGACAAACCCTTGATTCTAAGGATCAGATCTAACACAAGCCGTTGATCTTGTTTATTAATCTAAATTACACGCAAAGGCTAATCTAGTTAACTTTACTGAAACGTCTTCTTTGGCATCATTGTTTGCATGCTTGGAGAAGCGCGTTATTGTCCTTTATTGGTTGCACCATTGAGGTTCCTTCTGCTTGGAGTGTGGCAGTTGCTTTTGCAGAAAGGTGTCAGAGGCGCTTCACATGGATAGTCAGCTGCAACGTTTGGTCTTCAGAGAATAAAGCTATCAGCAGCAGAGATGAGAATAATGCTGCTGATAAGCCTATCAGCAGCAACTTGAGAATAATGCTGCTGATAAGCCTATTAGCAGCAACTTGTGTTGAATGCTGCTGATAAGCCTATCAGCAGCAACAAGTGTTGAATGCTGCTGATAAGCCTATCAGCAGCAACATGTGTTGAATGCTGCTGATAAGCCTATCAGCAGCATTTGTACTTAGAATAATTTGGTAGCAATCAGTCTTTGGTTCTACAGGCATTAATTACATGACCAAGGAATTGAACTTCTGACAGCCAGAATTCACATTTTGAGAATTTAGCGTATAGTTTTTCTGTTCTCAGAATCTCAAGTAAAATTTTCAAATGATCAGCATGATCTTCTTTACTTCTGGAATAGATGAGGATATCGTCAATGAATACTATAACAAATTTGTCCAAATAAGGTTTGCAGACTCGATT
This sequence comes from Smallanthus sonchifolius, assembly GCA_023525975.1. Classification (NCBI taxonomy): domain Eukaryota; kingdom Viridiplantae; phylum Streptophyta; class Magnoliopsida; order Asterales; family Asteraceae; genus Smallanthus; species Smallanthus sonchifolius. The sequence continues at coordinate 30,392,560 of CM042043.1, forward strand.
CATCATATCCATGAATGCTATTGGTGCATTAGTAAGTCCAAACCGCATAATCGTGAACTCATAATGACCATATCGAGTTCTGAAAACAGTTTTAGATTATAGGTCCCTGGATCCTCATTGCACAGCGGAAATAACACAGATCTGTTCATCATTCGTGTGGGAATAAAGAAACGAGACAGAGAAAAAGCAAAGATAAAAGACAACATAATCAAACGATACATAATCCATAACAAAGAAATCATCCCATATTACAGACAACATACCGAAGGAGTACACATCTCTCATCTACGCTCATGATCCAGGGGCGGGAACCGTCCCGCCCGGACACCTCTCAACCTTGTTCCAGAAGTTTCACCTACAAATGAAGACAACTCTTCTATTTATAGGGGAATGAGCACTTCCTGCGTACTCAATAAGTACGCAGGCCATTGATAAGTACGCAAGGCAAAAGCCTTGCGTACTTACTAAGTACGCGGGACAAATATGGTGTGTAGGCTAAGTACTCAGCAACACCCTCTTTTGTACTAGCCACGTACACCGATACATAGAATTTTATCAATAGTTACAAAAACATGCTTCTACAAAGATCGAAGATCTATTTTGGAAAAATAAATAGCTCCTTAGAGTTGATCAAAAAGATCATCAATTTGAGGGAGTGGATAACGATTCTTTATCGTAACTTTATTTAGTTCACGATAATCTATACACATGCGCATTGATCCATCTTTCTTCTTGACAAATAAGACCGGAGCTCCCCAAGGTGATGAGCTTGGTCTTATAAATCCTTTTTCCAGTAATTCGTCTAATTACTTCTTTAATTCTGCCATTTTATTTGGAGCTAATCTATACGGGGCTTTAGCAATAGGTTCCGTACCGGGTACGAGATTGATTCTGAACTCCGCTTCTCTTTCAGGTGGAATTCCAGGTAGTTCATCGGGGAAGACATCGGGAAATTCATCCACAATCGGCACATGTTTAATCGTCTTTTTAATATCGGTGGTTATAGATACAAGGTATGCTAAGCATCCTTTTCGTAAGTACTTTGTGGCTTTCAGCATAGAAATTATTCCAACAGAGTTAGATAATTTATCGCCGTTGATTGTAAGAATGTCGCCTTTTGGCGAACGAAATCCTATTGCCTTTTTATCACATAGGATACGGGCTTGGTTAGAGGCTAACCAATCCATTCCTAAGACAATGTAAAAACATGCCAAAGTCATTGGCAACAGTTTTGCAGGTATAACATGTCCTGATAATGTGATGTGGCAATCATCGAGGATTTCAGAAATTTGGACGAGTTCACCATTGGCAGTTTCTACCACGTATTTCTTGTCTAATTTAGCTAGAGTTTTATTTAACAGTCTACAGAATCTACGATCTATAAAACTTTGGTTTGCACCAGAGTCAAATAAAACTCGAGCATAAATATTGTCAACAAGAAATGTACATGTATGACATTGGGCATACATGTCGCTTCATGAGTGTTGAGAACGAATGCTCGTGCATTCTTCTTCACTCCATATGTAGGTTTGGGACCTGTCCCGTCAGTTTTCTTTAGTTTAGGACAATTGGTTTTGATGTGACCAGCTTCACCACACCCGAAACAAGTAATTGGCTTCTTCTTGAAGCAATCTTCGGTCTTGTGTCCGGACATTTTGTAGAATCTGCAGAAAATTCCGGCACGACACTGACCTAAGTGCCTCCTTCTGCACTTTGAACACTCAGGGATAGAAGAATTGTTTTTTCGAGTAGTAAATGATGATTTCTTAACTCCACTTGAGCCTTGCCCAACTATTTCCTTATTTTTCTTTCCTTCCTCCTGATTTCTTATCAGGCTGGTGGTTAATGATGCTCTCAGATCCATAGAATCATCCAGATTCTCACAATTTGCGACCTTTACCATGTCACGGATTTCTTCGATCAAACCCCAAATATAGCGTTTGATTAGATTGGATTCAGGGGTAGCACGATGAGGAACTATTCGGGCATATTCCAGGAGTTTGGTAGCATACTCCTGATAATTCGTTCCAATAATCCTTAAACTTAGAAATTTTCCTTCGATCCATTCCCGTGCATTCTGGGGAACGCATTTCTTCTCAACCCTTGTCCTAAAGGCACTCCAGCCCATTGCGTAGGCTGCATCTCTGCCTATGGCAGCAACGATATTGTTCCACCATTCCAAAGCTTGATCCTTAAATAAATTAGAGGCATACGGAACCTTGTCCTCCTCATCACACTTGCTGATTTCCAAAACTGACTTAGTTTTCTCAATCCACCTTAAAGTGGCTATTCTTCCTTCCTTCCCGGAAAAGTTGAAAGGTCTGCAGTCTTGAAACATTTTGTAGGTACAACCTATTACCTTCCTTATTTTTTGTTATATGACCATAATTGTTATCCATACTCTCACCTTCAGAGGAGTTGTGGTAATATTCTTCCTTGTAAGTCTTTTTAAATTTATGAGAAACAGAACCTTTTGGTTCAAATGTAATGGGTTTTGATTGAGTAACTGTTTGAGTTTGTTGGGAATAAACAGATTGAGGAATTGAAGGTTGAACAGATATTCTGTCAGCTTGTCTCTTTTCAAGCTCGGTAAATATTATTGGAAGAGAATCATTGATTCCTTCCTTGATCAATTTCTGAAGTTCAATACGGGAGTTATTATTTTCAGCAGCTCAGTAAATATTAGTGTTTTGAGAAGGTCCAGTTTGTTTAGACATTCTATCAAGGAGATAATACTTGAATTAAAATGGAACTTTTTAATGATAAAATATTTACAAGAAGAAAATATACATAATAAAATTATTGTTTCTAAAAATTTCTAAAATTCTTCTCTTCAAGAGCTTGAACTAAAAGAGTATTCTGAGCTTCTACTTCAGCCTTTTCTCTTTCTAGTTCAGCTATTCGGTTTAACAGTATTTGCTCTCTTTCACTTCCTGATGCATTCTCATTTATATGCGGAGCAGGAATAGGAATCGTCTCATAGTAAGGAACATAAGGTATATTAGAGTCAGCACGCTCTTCTTTTTCAAGATCACATTTATTTTCATAAGAAATTTTGGTGCATTCTTTATGAAAGTTTTGTGAGTAAACGGGAGTAACATTATAACTTCCAGCAGCTGGGGTAGAATGAAAACTTATAGAAGGATTATAGGGAACACTAAGGTTTCCTATTTCTCCGAGGCTTCTGAAAGTAGAACTTTCAGTTTCCTCATTAAGTTCTATAGTTGTTTCATTCGTTTTACGTTCGAAGTAACTAGCACGAACAATTTTTTGAAGAAAGCTAGTACCTTTGCCTTTTCCAACCATTCTGAAAATTAAAACGAAAGTTATATATATTTATTATAGGAAAATATTACAATACAAAAGCAAAGTACAACAAGTTTCAGTCTTTCATCAGCTCTTTTCCCAAGGTCATCAAATCTTCCCCATACTCGTATACCTGCTTTCCGTAGAACTTGGTTCTTGCCTTATCTATGATTTTCTCCCTTTTTATCTCTTCTTTTTGGCGTAACGAACGATCTAAACATTCTATAGGAGATGAAGGCATGCTATACTCATATCCATATTTAGGAGGAGGTTCACGAATACCCATCAACATATCATTATAGGCATTCTGATATTCTGGTGGTGATTAGAAATAAGCTTGATAAGGACCACCATATGTTGGTTCGGGGAACACATATGGATCATACATAACTGGAGATCCAGAGTTATAGAATTGATAATCAAAACTGTTTGAAACAGGGTTATTAAAAGGATAATCATTTGGATTATCATAAGCAGTTTGATAATGGAAGTCTTCCGAAGGATCTTCTTCTGATGATTGGATTGGACTGGATTGTGCCTCATTTCCTTGCACAGATTAAGCAGCAGTATTCCAATTACTGAAGTCTGATCCAGCATCCATCCATTGACTGGAAAAACTATGTGATTGGGGATGGTATTCGGGAGAATTGTGCTCAGGGAGCACAAAAACGGGTCATCATTATAGTAAGGCGAACAAATAGGATTTTGTTGTGAACCTAGCGAATGATATTCTGGAGATTCTTGCTTAATAAAACGATTAGGATCGTAATATGGAAAAGAATTTCCTCCAGACATCTGCAATCTAATCATATTAGTATTTATCTTTATTTGTTTAGTCAAGACTTAGATACTAAAGCCAGTATCTTAATCTTAGCTAAAGTTCTATAAGGATAGTTATCTTCCCAGAGTAGTACCTCCAACAGATATGTTCCCATGTAAGAGCGACGGGTCTAGGAGAGATTTATACACCGCTCTTTCCTTAGACAGAACACTTTTGTTTGTCAGATAGCTACATACTAGTCAGAAGGTCACCGTGTTTTCTTATCTTAAAAGCATTAATGGTTGAAGCTTAGATACTAGATCCAAGTATCTAATTCGCTAAAACCTGTAGCTCTGGTGGTATCTTTGATTCTTTGATTTCAGAGATTTTATAAAATACAGCGGAAGTCTTTTCAAAAGGATCGTTTCATCATTCTTTCAACCTCAAGGGTTGTATTTATAAATATCAAAACTTGGTTGGAAAACAAAAGCCTTATATTTACTTTATAAACATAGGGTTTCAATACCCTTTCATCTTTGATTAAAAAACAGAGTTTGAAATCAAATATATTATAAGCCAACGGAAATAGTACAACACATGGTTGATCAATTCCCTGGTCCTAACTCCTTTCTTTACAATTTCCCTTTACACGAGGCCTGAGAATCCTACATGCATTCCATCCTTTCTTTTGATCTTATATCTGCCCATACTCCTTTCTCATCATATTTTATTCTTAGCTGGAAAACATTTTGAAAATGAAACGTCAGCGCGAATGCTGGTGAATACAATATCTTGACATTTAAAATCATTTGGCAAAAACAAGCATTAATTTCATAATCACAACTTCATGTTCAGTCTACACATTCAGCAGTCCCGTCCTGTTCAATCGCACCACAGTATACATTGGCGTCATAGCTTATAACAGCGGATAGGTCTACGCCTCCAGATTTTTTATAAGATAAGCACCAGCCGCAGTCCGGGAATTTCACCCATAACCCATGTATCCCTTGCAAGTTTTACGTATACCTATGGCCTGAATGCTTGTTCGTAGAAGAACGTTGAGCATTATTTCGTTAAACTTTATTTGGCCATTTTCGTAAAAACAATGTTTGACACAAGTTTTGAAAGAGATAAAGTATTCACCTTTTTTGTAGGAATGAGCCTCTAAAGTCGAAAGCTTAAATGTCTAGCTTCAACGCTTGATTCCTCTAGCGTTCTGACCTTTCTACGAGCGTTTCTTCTTAATCCGAGTTCTACGAGGAGCGGGAGTTGGACCGGGATCGTCAGGAGTAGGCTAGGGATCACCTAGAACGAAAATTGGAAGTTGGAAGCGGTTGTGGGATGAGGAAAATAGACTGAAGTCGATCAACTATTTATAGGCTGTGATTTGGTAGCATGTCGGAACGATATGAAAAGGGACGTCGGTCCGACATCCAGACATACACACGTCGTTAGGGCTGAGTCATTGGACACGTGTCGCCACCACATTTTACGGCTGAGAGGAGGTTGTCGGACCGTTATGGATAGATTTTGGTCTGATAACCGACTTGGCAATTCATTACGGACCGATATGAGAATGGATTTCGGTCCGCTATCTAACCCTAGTTCACTTCGGACCGATAATTGGACTGAGTTTATTTTCGGTTTGATATCAAAACATAGGTTCACTTCGGACCGATACGGGATACGATGTCGGTCCGATATCAACTTAATTTCTTAAGTTTCTTTTATTTTCAACCCTAGACTTTGGTGTATTTACACTTATAGCCCCTAGGGTTTACCTTTTGTCAAATCTTGGACATTTTGTGGCAGGTGTTACAACTCCCACCCTTTTTTTCATTTTTTAGTTGGCTTACAACGCCTCGGTGCGAGAACCACAACTCGTCTTACTTGTACTTGGAGTATTTAACTCCATGTCCACCCTTTGAAGTATTCCACACTTCTTATTTGGTTACAACCCTCGATGCGAGTACCACAACTCGTCTTACCCAGTATTTGACTCCAAGTCCATCCTTTGAAGTATTCCACACTTCTTATACACCATTTCACCAAATTATCACATTTTGTTGACTTTACACCACATAGCCAACTACATCAATTTAAATCACATTATCCATACAAGTTTGACTTTACCACATAAGTGTTTACACCAAATTTTTGAAACACAATGTGCATACTAGCTTGACTTTTACCACATAAGTCGTTACACCAAATTCAAACCACAATGTGCATACTACCTTGACTTTTACCAAATAAGTCAATACACCAAATTCAAACCACATTATGCATACAAATTTGGCTTTTACCACACAAGTCAAACTACACCTATTTACCACATTTGCACAATCAAGTTTGATTATTAACCACATAGTCTAATCACACCAATTTCATCATAATAGTTTGACCTTATACATCAAAATTCAAATTACACCAATTTCACCATTATCCACAATGGTTTGACTTATACCACATTAAGTCAATTTAATCAAATTTCACCACATACTACATTCAAGTTTGATTAACAACCACATAGTCAAGATCAACATACAACATGTAAATAGAATTTAACACTTAATATACTTACATGTAACTACTTACCTACTACTAAGTAAGTGCAAAGCACTTACCTTTGCCAATGAAGATTCCAATCGGTCTTCAAAGCTAATCATCCTCAACGCCTTGATCACCAAAATATTCCACATGTTTTAGTAATCTAATTTACCCCAATACATTCACCAATTGAAGTTTAACTCACACCCAAGATATTATGATCTTTACTAGCATCTAATCTTGGTTTATTGAGCTCCATACAAGCTTTTAACTATAGTTAATCCAATTCTACCCATTTTGACCCATTAAGGATTTCACCCAATTTTCACATTTTAATTCATAATTCACCAATTCAATTGAGTTTTATATTTGAAAATGTGTTTATATTATACCATAAACACTTATTCATACTCAATTCACCATTTGAACACTTTCAATTATAAAATCCCCAAACTAGATTCTCAAGAACCTTGATTTTGAAATCATCAAATTGATTGAGGTTTCTTATCAATTAATGTATCTATTACCACCATAGACACTTAAAAACATCCCCAATTAGAAAACCCCCAAATCACCCTCAAGAACCCTAATTCTTGAATCATCAAATTGGATGTTATATACCACCCTTAACCTTCAATTAAGCTAGATTAAGGTTTATAAATAACATTTACCCAAAATCAACACACCAAATTACCTAATTCGGGTTTTCTACCAAAACCCACTAAGAACACCTTCAATGGTGATTTAGAGATGAAAGTATGCTTAGTTTGATGTTTGAAAGAAGATGAACATCCCAAATCATCTAGATTTCACATGCAAATCATCAATTTCGTGATCTTGGTTCTCCCCCACATGCTTCATGCTCCTTCATGACACACACCAAATGTGTTTATGAGAAATCCCCCATCTTAAAAATCTAATTTTTAACATTTTCAATTCAGCCCCTTTAGTTTGAAAGTTCACTCCTTGCTTCCAAACTTGATAAAAAAACCCAATTTTGCAACACACCTCCAACTTTCATTTTTATTTGTTTACACCCTTATAATATGTTTAACATATTATATAATAAACCCGAAGTTGGTTCGTTACAAATCATCCCCCCTAACTTTGGGTTTCGTCCCCGAAACCCGCCAACACATACGCAACTTAGGGTAGGAATTCAACATTACTCCTCTTTACTTTCTCTAGGTCACCTCAACCTTTCATTGTGCTTTCAAGGAACAATACATGGTAGATTCCTCATTGCACAATTAACATCATCCCACCTATCTAAGATAGTCATGGGTTCTTCCACAAGATTTAAAAATCGCAACCTCATTAACACCATGGGAAGCAACAACAACTTCTCCTGCCAAACATTTTCGTGAATGCGCCACATGAAATCTATCATAGAGTTTACTCAATTCCCGTAGGTAACTCTAAACAGTAAAGCGCTTACCAAACTAACATAAAGTTTAAACGGTCCAACAAAACGGTGACTTAGCCTCCCACATTTTTCGAACCAGATTCACCCCCTTTCAAGGGAAAACTTTTATAGCGCCAAGTTTCCATCTTAAATACCCACACACCTCCTCACAATATTCGACTAGGGATTTCTACCACATCTTGAGCGGGCTTTCAATCGTGCTCACTTTGAAAGATATTTTACACTAAGTCTTTAATCACACCATTAATTCTAAACTCCCGACAATCATTTCCACCAAAATAGTCGGTGTTCGACATCGTCCGCCATCTAGTAAATTGTACAATGGCACATCAACATCCATAAAGATGAACAAGATAACACCATATCTCCCGACCAACGGTAAAATAATCACCCGATTTCCTCCAAATCGAAGAAGAAACTAGCACCTCAAACTGACTCAACATGTACAAATATAGCCTGTCGTATCACACACTTCTTGAACCATAGTTCTCCGACCACTCGGAAGAGTAGGTTCCCTTTTGGTATCCGGCTTTAACCCGTAGGTAAGTAAGACACTTTTAACCACACACTTGATTGTGCCTCTGTTCATCCCCAGCCACCAAAACTTAAACCCTGAAACAAACATACTATGACACCCGACAAATTCTGGTTAATCCCGTCAACATAAACTCCGTTATCTCACAAACTATAAGGACTTGTCCTGCCAAAACTCCAAATACAAAACTACAAGGACTGGTTTTGTAATTTTCCAGAAACCCTAGTAGGCACGGTCGTGCCATGTTTTGGCACGGTCGCGCCTAGGGTCCTGGCACGGTCACGCCTCTTGCCCAGTTGAAACGTAACTGCAGCCTTTAATCGCAAACTCATATGAATATGTGATTGTAATGTAAAACCTGGTTAATAGCGATCATCATTGAGCCATTATTCTACACTTTAACACTCGTAATGACCGAATTAAACCCCATTATGGTCTTTAAACTCAAAACCGTCACTCACATTATCAAAATGCTCAAATTCAATCATTTGGGATCACCATTACGCAAAAAAACTGCACACACATCTTGTACGATCCTCTATGAAGCTTTGGCTTTGTTCAATTCGGTCGGAGACAGCGTCGGAGACACCGGAGATCGACCCACGCGAGTCGGGACACGTTTTAGTCGAACACAGTCAATTCGGAATCCATTCTAGTAATTGATTACATATCTAGCTTCGTTTCTGTTCCTAAATCAAAAGCCCTATGGTTATTGGGGCTTACAACATCGAATCGATCACAAACCGATTTCTAGGGTTCATATGAAACTGGTTTGATCGAACTCTAACCTAGACCCGATTTCAAATCAATTAAATCATACCATTAGTTTCGCAATTCTCTGTATAATGAAAGCCCTATGTTAATTTTATCAAATATCATCGAATTGGTCAAGATCTGTAATCTAGGGTTTGTTCTTAAAACATTTTGGGGGTTTTAATCTTAACGACGATCTCAATGAAATTAAATTATATGGGTAGCTTCACAATCATTCACTTGTTAAAAGCTCCATGTTTTCAGCTGATTCCAATATCGAATTCGATCAATTTGAGTTTGTGTTCATACCTAGGGTTTTCGGGTTCTAAACAGGAATTAAACAATCTAAACTCGGTATTTTTGCAATTAAAAGTATTGGATATATGATGTCCGATCGTCAATTAAGTCAACGTTACTATTAAGGTACGATCCAAAGAGTTACACCTTGGACAACGAACAAAATATATAATATTTAATTGTTAAATATTATTCACGAAAAACGGAAACCAAAAATGGTGAGTAAATATTTAGAGAAATATTTGTCGGAGATTGGGACAATTAATTATCTGATTAATTAATTATTTGCGAGGAATGAATGTTTAATCAGTTAAACATTTAAGGATTATGTTTTTACTAATTATATGTAATTAGTAATTACAAGGGTTTAATAATTAACGGTTAATTATTACTGAGGTATTAAGTGTTAATACCAGAGGGACCAGTGTGTAATTATAATGGTTATAAATACAACATTATAATCAAACCAAAACCCTAATCCCATTCCACCCAAAATCGACGCCCCCACCCCTCCCCTTGGGTTCGGCCGACCACCTCCACCGCCGCCGTCCGCCGCCGCCGTGAAGCGGCTTCCACCGCCGGACCACCGTCGCGCGCCACCTCTGTGGCCGGGTTCTCACTTGCGCAACCGTGTGACGTTTTGCTGCAGTTTTTCGTGTACGTGTCATCTAGCGTGACGTTCGTTGAACTAAGGTGTTACAGATATGGTTATCATCAAAGGTATAAATCTAAACACCGTATGATTGGTTATTTAATATTGTTTATATGGGTGTAATCGGATCACTGAAAGGAATCCAGATCTGATCTTGCAATGGTATTAATAAATCGCTTCCACTAAAATATATATATGATTTATTTATTTAAAAGGGTTTTATATAATTAACGTTTTAAAAGTTAAAACTAGTACCATGATTCCCAACAAAAACTGCCCTCCTGATTCGCGTGATATTTTTTAACAGAAACCCCATTTCCTTTTGATCAATCGCGATCGAAATCAAACGGATTTGGATTTTGTTGGCTTGGTCTGTAAACATTGTGACTGTGAATCCCGGAGACACAGTCGTGCCAAGCCCTTGGCACGGTCGTGCCTCGTACCCTGACATGGTCGTGCCTCCTGGCTAGACATGGTTGTGCCTCAGAACCCTAGACACGGCCGTGCCAAGCACTTGGGACGGTCGCGTGTGAAAGAAACCTTGAAAACAGAATACTGTATTTTTATTATATTCAAATGTAATAGTATATTTCAACTCGAAAGACACCCGTAGACTCGTGTTTGGTTTTATAACTCATTTTTAATAATATTTCCCACAATTATACTAATATATTTATATTATTATTCAACCCTTAACTTCGATTAAAAATAATATATTTACATACTATTTTCGCCACATTAATAAACTTTGTGTAATATTTCGAACTTAAAAATAATATAATTATTTATATTATTACCCACGTTTTATTCTAGAAAAAAAATAATATATTTATTATTTTGTCGCATAAATGATTAACGTATTGATTCTACGAGTTTAAAAATAATATAATAATTTATATTATTTTCCTAGACCATTATTTAATGGCGAAAACACACAATATTTATGTAAATAATATTATGTGTAACTAGAAAACTCTCGATTCGAAACGCGTATATCTTAATTATTATATTAAGAAATCTTTATTCTCGTATATAAGTTCGTCTACACTTTAATCCTAAGTATGTTTTAGGATGTTCAAATCTTTCGTGACATCGTCACAAAATCCCATTGTATCCCTGACTATTATGCTTATAATTCTAGGGCATACGTAAGCCGTTGTAGGCTAACACTTGTGGTTCTAATCTTATTCTTATGTAAATCTACCTGTTACGCAACTCAGGTGAGTTTTCAAAGCCCCTTTTACTGTTTTAAATTGGGGGAGAAAACATGACACAAACTATTTTAGGTTATTGTAATTCATATGTTATCACTGTTGAGGCTAAGCGTAACACACTATCACTGAAAGTCTTCATCACACATCGGACTGTTAATATGGATCTTAGCGAGGTAATGTTTAGTAGTACTACTGGGTTTGACAAATCCCACCCGTGTTAGTCGCGCTAACTCAATTGGAGGTCGAACGGGTGAAATGTTAGCCTACTCACATTTGTCAGAGTTGACAGACCTTGCAGGAGGCAACAAACACAAACAGTCAGCTTCGGTTGCGAGCGCTTTAGTAAGACATGAACATAGGTTAGCTACCTATAGATACACATATTGAATGTACATAATAACGCTTTCATTATGATACTGAAACTTGTGAACTCACCAACCTAGTTTTGACACGTTTTTCTTACATGTTTTCTCACTACACTCCATCTAAGAGAAAAAAGATCTTCCGGCTTTTCAAATGAAGTGAGTTCCAATAGTTATCCATGTATCGGTTAGTAACATACAATTTTTGTCCAAAAACATTACTATTACCGACTTATTTAAAGCTCATGGGGGTATCCAATCTGAGAAGCCCATGATACAAGCTGGCTTTTTTTGTTTCTTTTTCATGGGTACAAATGACAGAAACTTGCATTTTCTCTCAAAACACATGGGAGTTTACGGTGGCAGTGCTCGACGGAGGTCGACGGTGGGTGTGCTCGACGGAGGTCGACGGTGGCGATGCTTGACGGAGGTCGACGGTTGATTCTTATTTTGCTTACTTCTTTTCGTGTTTGTTCCCATTCTTGGGTGCTAGGATTATAACACTCTCGATTTGGGGATTTATGTTGAGGAGAGGATTCATGTCGAGTTTGGAGGAGCCTCTTGGTTTGGACTAGGGCTGTTCACGAACCGAATCGAGCGGACCTTTGCTCGTGCTCGGTTCGTTTACAAACCGAACCGAGCCGATCAGCTCGTTTACAAACCGAGCTGAATCCGAACAAGCCTATTTCCGATCACTTTTCGAACGAGTTCGAGTGAGTTTCGAGCGTCGAGCATTTTGGATAGCTCTAGTTTGGACAAATGTTTATTGCATTTTTGCATATGACATTGTGACTATCTTTTTTTTTTGTTACTTTATTGCATTGTTCCATATGATTACTCTTTGTTAAAGTTGGGATTCCGAGATTTCTTTATTGTCGAGTCAAACACAATAAGTACAGTTATTAGATAAACAATTTTATACTCATGCATATTTGTGCACCTTCAGGAGACATGTTTGAGCCTAATGAAGGTGCTTCCACAAAAAAGGTTGATTACTTTTTATAAAGAGCAAAATATTGTCTTCATTATTATATGGATTCTTAATTACTCTTATCATTTAAGAAATGCAACCTAACCTGATTACATGTTTCATTCAGTTTTAATTTTTTTTAACAAACATTGACAATGAGACACACGTTGACCTAACAATACTAGAGCTGCAGAAACTGTAAGTTGGAATCTGCTGTTATATATGCTCTTGTCCCAGATGTGTGAATTGTCATAGGGAAAATGTAATAAGGATCTCAATCTTTGCAAATTAATGTTATTACAACCAAACAGAAGGTAAGTTAGTTTACTGAAGGATTAATTCTCAAAAGTACTAAAAATTTTCAACCTTCAACTGTATTTTTTTCCAAATTTATGTAAATTAGGTTTAGATAGCAACCTTCAACTATGTGTTTTTCCAAATTTATGTTGTTGAATGATGTGGGATTTCAGGAAATGGTGGTGGACACTTTGATGGAGTGTGTGAAGGATGGAAATGCAGGGAAGTTTTTCATTCTTCTGCATACCATAAGTTCATCCATACCATGGGTGAGGAAATTAGTAACCTTGTGTAATCAAATCCCTGTAACCCCATCTAATGTTGTGCGCCTTATTCTTGAAAATGAGTTGTGTAAAATCATTGATGACATGTTTGAAAGATTTGATTGGGACCCTATTGGCTCGGCTTCAATTGCTCAGGTACATCAAGTTGGTAACTTTCATGTTTATTGTTCACAGTTATATGCTGAAATTTGATCTTTTATAATCAAATATTTTGCTCACATTTGTTTCATATAAATGTTCCATAAAGGTTCATCAAGCGAGGCTGAAAGGTGATAAAAAAAAAAGATGTTGTGAAGGTGCATTTTTTTCTAATAGTTTCTTTGCAGCCTTATAGTTTCACTTGATGTTTTTCATTTGTTATCTTTGTACAGGTACAACACCCTTGGTTACAAGGTTTGATGATGTCAGATCTTAGGAATTTACAAGCTTTTGCATTATGTGTACAAAAGACGGATACCAAATTTGATTTATTCTCTACGTGCAAAGAAATGGAAAAACAGGCAAAAACTGAACACCATATATATTGTCTATAGGGCTTATTACATTTGCGTTTTCAAAGTAGTTATTATGACTTATAAAATTAGAATCAGATAATGAGTTTATTACACTAAGGGATAGTTTGGTAATTTTATTATTTTGTCGCAATAAATAGTCAGAAAATCATAATCATAGTCACTTTTTTGTCAAATTCTTATTGTTGGTGTTCACACTATCATCATGCACCAATTATAGCTTACATATGTTTCAACCATAGTGCATTTTGTATGGTATTTTGATCTTAAAAGTTGGAACATTTGTTATCCTTTTTAAATCTAAGCATTATTTTGAACATTAGCCATCTGCAGCATGCAACATGTTAATTTTTGTTTATTTATATATATATACTTTCACTTCCGAAGGTGGTTGTGCATATGCTAATAGTAATCTTATGTTCATTCGTTCCATTCAAGATAGTGCTTTTACAAGAGAAGCGGATGCTATGGATAGAATTACAAGTTTTTTGAGTGAAAAAAAAAACCGTTGTTAAAGTGCCTCGGGTTATCAAAGATGTGGTCACTAGATGAATATAAATAATGCCTTTTTTGTCATGAACTGTAGTTAATTAACTGTGTTTGACAATGAACCGTGAAAAGAAAGGCCTGAAGAAAAGCCGCCATTACCTAGGATGTCTTTAAACTTTGGGTAGTTAATTAACTGTTTTTTTAAAAGTGGATAACAGGTGGATAGTGCTAACTGACATGGTATACTTTTGGAAGTTGTGCAAGTTCTTACTGATCTTAATTTGTGTTTACAAAAACTTACATTAGTTGTCATGGAGGGTGGTTTATTGATTGTTACCCTTCTCTATAAGGTTTTGGCCAATGATAATGCTATATTCAGAAATAATGCCTCCATTGATAAATTCGAGATCAATGTCAGTTGGAATCATTGATCCAACTAAGGTGATCAACAATTTATTGTTTTGCATAAAAAACATTATATATACACTTATCTCCTTATTTGGATTCATATGTTGGGATAAAATTCTAGGTGGTGAGATGTTGTTTGGAGCATGCTTCATCAGCGGCAAAAACATTCTTGATGTCAGATTGTGCAGTTGTGGAGATCAGGGAACCTGAACCTGACCCTGTTGGAGACCCAATGGACACTTAACATTATTCTGACATGTTTCTGTTTTTCTTTTTGTAGTTTTAATTTGTTGGTGTTATATTCGTATTGTTTATTCAAGTTATGGACACTAATGCAGGCATTTGAGGAATAATAAGATTGGATTTTTGGAAATTACATGTAGGTAATGTTGTGGTTAGTTTGTATATTTGATCTCTAGGATGATGGCTTTTTCAGGATATAAATGCAAAACATGCAGGTTTTTGGATCAAAACTGTGTGAATGAACTAATGTTTTGCAACATTGTTGAACCTCTATGTTTGCTACTTTGCATGACCAACTTTTGACCAGTTTAGGATGTTAATAAAGGTAAAGTAGGAATGTCTATATTTAAAATGAACGTATTGAATCGTGTTATTCCCTTGTATACACATGAGAATTCCCTGCAGCAACGCGTAGAGTATCATATGAGAAATTCCCAGCCGCAACGCGCGAAGGGTAAAACCTAGTTTTAAATTATTTCAAGACGGGCTATGTTGTTAGCTAAGGATGGTAATGGGGGTTTTCACTTAGTGTAGAGGCGTTGGGTTCACATGTTCTCCTAATGAGCATTGAGGATTAAAGGTGCACAAACCGGATTTTTTTCCGGATCCGGATCCGTCAACGTTGGTCAATGACCGGGCACGAGGGAACAGGTTCCAGATCGGATCCGGTTATGGGAGAGGAGATGTGGAACCTATTGGGACCGGACCGGATAAAAAAAACCGATTCCACCGGATTTAAAAAAATCATTTTTTAAAAAATTACAAAGATACACTATAAAATACATGTTTTATTTATTTTTTAAAATTTTTTTAGTGATTTAACAATAGTTCGTACAAAAAACATAATCGAATCACAAAATATATATTATTTATTGTGACTCGTTATTCGTCGTATACTCGTCTTAGTCTTCGTAACATCGATTTTCAATCTTTTTCGCTTGAGATACGTTGGGCTTCATCATAAGCTTGTTCTCCGTCCGAAAGTGGATTCGCCGCCCCTTGTTCTACTTCAAACTCGTGTATTTCTTGTTCAATGTCAAGCTCCCCTTCTAGTTTTGCAACATGTACACGTTCGGCGACATCCAAATTGTCCTTCAAGTAAATACACATCTCCACAAATTCTGGTGTAAGCCTCGTTCTTCGAATAGACAAAACTCTTCTACTAAGAGAAAAAACAGCATCTGAAGCTACCGTGGAAGCTTGGATGGTTAGTAGGTCACAGGCTATTGCGGCTAGAACGGGATATTGGGATTCCCTTCCTTGCCACCAACTCAAGATATCAAAGTTTTCAAACTCTTCGGATCTTATAGTTGAAAAAAAGTCGGTTGCTTGATATCTCCCAAGCTCGCTACTTGGTGTGCTTCCACGAGCTCGTTTAGTATTTTCGTTTCTTAAAATGTTAAATAAATTTAGCATCGGATTCCTTGAACTACTAGAACTTGAACTCGGAACCATTGATTCACGTATGTTTGATAGATCACCACTTCCACTATATTTCCGTAAATAATGATCAAACATATTATTAAAAGCCAAATTGAAATCCCTTATTGTCTTTGATTCAAAATTTGGGTCTTCCTCGTACATATTTAAATCGTCCGATATTGATCCAATTAATGTTTCAACGCCGGTTACATTTATCATTGGGTTTAAGGCGGCCGGACATGTAACAACAGCCAGCGTTTCTGAAAAATATTTTTCAAATTTAGCTTTCATAGGTATTACCATTGTTGCAAAGATAGGACTGTGATATTCAAACTCTTTTAATTTATTACATATTAAATATAATTGTTGAAGTATTAGCGAAGACGTGGGATAATAAACTCCCGATAAACATGTAGTTGCATTTTTAAAAACCTAAAGCAAATTAGTTAGTTTCCCGATCGTATCCCAACTTATATTATCAATTTTTTGTAAACAACGTTTCTTTTGGACAAGTTTATAATGGAAATGTTTTAAAGTAACTCTTTGCTTTAAAGCCGATTCAAACATTTTCTATGTCGAGTTCCATCTAGTAGGTACGTCCCAATTCGGACCTAAAAAATATGGAATCCGTTTGTTGGCACAAGTTTCTATAGTTTATATATATATATATTTTTTTTTGCTTATGCTAAAAACTTCCCGTAACATCACTTTAAAATTTTCTTTCACGTCTCTTATTTCTTGGACGTTTAGACCGTCTTGCACAACCAAGTTAATGATGTGTGCAACACATCGACCATGAAATAAAACACCGTTACAAGGCAGTTCATATTTTATTTTTTATTTTTCCACCACGTTTGTGTTATTTGAAGCGTTATCAAAAGATATTAAAAATATTTTTGGTTGAATTTTATAAGTTTGAATTACTGAGTCTAAAATATAAAATAAGTTTTCTCCGGTACGTGAATATCCAAAATAATCAAACGCACTTGTACGTTTCATCATTTGCCACGACTCGAGTTGAACCCAATGTGAGGTAACGCAAAGGTACAATTCGGGTAAACCATGTGGAGCGGACCAAACGTCAGTGGTTAAGTTAATGCCAGTATTTAAATTTTCAAAACCTAAAATTAATTCTTTTTTAGCTCTTTTCCACATTTTGAACAATCTCTTCTCAAAGTAGAACGGCTTACATTTGTGTAACTCGGTTGAAGCGTCTCTTGTATCATCCTTGTCAAGCGCGGGTTATCAAAGTGATCAAAAAACAATCCTTTTTGAATGACGAAATGTGTCATTCTCTCACGAACCCTCTCGACATTGTATTGCCAATCTCCTCCATCCCTACCAATTTGAGTTTGAACTTCACCTTGAGTGTGTTTTGCGTGACTACCAATATGTTTCCTTAAAGTGCTATTTCCCACGGCACCCAAAATTTTACCACAATGTTTGCAATGAGCATTTTGCGAACCGTTCGACATTTCGCATAAATCGAAATAAGCCCATATCTCTTTGTTTCGGGAGCAAGGAAGGAAGTACTCTCACCACCGTGGCGTCGCTAGTAGAACCACCAACGGAATTTTGAGTGCTTACGGAAGCGGAAGCCATGAGAGCTTTTTTTGCGTAAAAGCGAGCGTTTTTTAGTTTTGAGAGCTAGAATGTTATTGTGAACTAACTCATACCCCTAATACCTATTTATACTAAGTTTCAAGTCTCAAAAACCCAAAAAACAAAAACGGTTATATAGCCTTTATTTTTTCACCCAACAGTCGGATCCAGTTCTAACCCGTTCCAAAATGTCCGAAAAAAACCGGTTCCAAATTGTCCGATAAATGTCCGATTTTATCCGGTCCGTAAAAAAACCCAAACCCGGTTCTAGATCCGCCGGTTCTATAAAAATCCGGTCCGGTTCCTTTTTGTCCGGTTCTTGTCGGATCCGATTTCGGATAATCCGCCCAAACCCGGTTCTGGATCCGCCGGTTCTATAAAAATCCGGTCCGGTTCCTTTTTATCCGGTTCTTGTCAGATCCGATTTCGGATAATCCGCCTGATCAGATTCGAATCCGGTTACTTTGTGCACCTCTATTGAGGATCCGTGTTTATGACATATTAGGTTTTCATCATAATCTCAAACTCATCCAAAACTATGATATATCAGGTTAGGGTGCCATGTTGAAAAAGTGACCTGAGCTGAAAAGGGTAAAGAGAAAACATTGCATCACTTATTCAACACAACATCCTACAAAACATCTTTCCATTATCTTACACCATTTATTCTTACATACATTACCACAGTTAAAAACATTTTAACATCAGGCTTCTTCAGCATCACTTGAACTCGGACGCGTATCGATGTAAAATTCTGAATCAAGCCCGTCGATGATCCTTCCTCTGCCCATACACATGTTCCATCAAACACACAAATCGGGCCAAACCAAAAGGTCAAAAGTAAGGCATACCTTTCAAGAACAAATTTGCCTTCTTTATACTTCTGGGATTGTTCATGTGCAGTCTCCTGTTTATTACAATCATCCCACACGAAAATCACTAATATTTCTTTACTCCCAATTAAGTGATAACAGTTCCAACACGGGAGCTTACATATTTCCAGCCAACAATTTGTCCACAGCATACGCAATATACATCTGTAACGGTATGCATTCCTGATAGCATCATCCTTTCCTCAATAGGTCCAGCTGTCACATTCACCCTAAATAACAAAATGCTTGCAGTAACCAAATTGCTTACAAGAAAGAAGACAATGCTGCCAATCAAACATCCTTAAAGATATATTATATTAATGTCTTCCATTCGTTTCATGCAAAAGTTAAATAGTATTTGCCCTAGATTCAAGATTTTAATCTGTAATCCGTATACTAAACACACGTTTAGTGTATGGAAACAACTTACACGTTGCTGAAAAGGTAAGCTTTTCCTCTGCGGCAATGGAAACCCTGATACCATAACGCGAAAAATCATATCAACATAAGCAATGATAGTATGTCGCAGATTACAGAAGTTTAAGAAAGATTAAAATGGCGTCAAAAGTGTGAACTAGTTTTCGGTTTCAAATTAAAAAATGAGGTGTTTTAACTATTTTAAGAAAGATAAATGACCAATCTAGCATTAAAAAGGTAAATAGTAACCAAGTTTTCCACCCAAATCATTCAAAACTTTAGTTTTAAGACTCAAGTTCCAATCTTGTGAACCTTTTTATTATAAGAAGTGAGCTTCAATCTAAATTAATGGTTACATATGTTTGGAAGTAACTGTATAAAATTGATGATTTAGTAACGAAAATCCATGCCATCATCAAGTGAATTGTTCAAAAACTCACAATATTAAAACTATAATTAGTTAAACCTACGATACGAAAGCCTTAAAATTTAAACCCTAATTGCAGAAAGATTAAAAAACCACATGCATATTATACTTCAGAAGGTAAAAAATATGAAGCACGGTGAACAATCACTGATCAAAACAAACCGTAACCCTAATTAGATGAAGATGGCATACCCTGGAGACAACACTGTCGGCCAGAGCTAAATTTGTTTTGCAGAACTTGCATTTGTAAGTCCTTCCTTCTAGCTCAACCAGAAATATCCGACCCATTTCTTGGCCCGAATCACTGAAATTCAGTTGATGAATTTTGTGAGTATGAAAACCCTATTTGGAATGGTGAGTAAGTGATGATGAAATGAAATTGAGAGTATATCCACCGCCCATTTGCTGAAACTGTTCTTGTTGAAAAAATTGGGCCTTATGGTCTCTCACACCAGTAAAAATCCATGTAAAAGTTAAAATTCATATATTACGTGAATTAAATAAATATTAACTTATTATAAAACATTAATTTTAAATATTTAATTAACATCATCACTATTTAATATTTAATTAACATCATCACTATTTAATAGAAGAGAGACGGAAAATAAAAGTCTAGACGACACGTAGCAAATATAATTATTCATTTATTATAATACAGGTAAGAAAACCCGGTATATTACATAGGTGAATAGTGTAGTGTTATACATACTTAATAATAAAGATTTACATATTAAATAGTTTTTAATACAAATTTTAGAAACGTTATAAAGTTATTTTTTTTTAAATGTTTCATCAAAAGAACGAAAAAAATGTTCAAATTATAAAAATGTTTTATGAACAAATCTATTTAAAAAAGCAAATTGGTTTTTAATAATCCAAACTACGACTCATTGGCCGATAATAATTCAAATTAACAGTTTGGCTGGTGATAATGTCAACTTTCACTTTTGTTGTCAATGACAGTCCCAGTAGCATAATCACCATAGATTTACACTCTATTTACACTTATTTTCGCTCAAAATGACGCTTTTAATTGAAAGTGAGAAACGTACAAGTGACATCGAGTGGAAATCGAGTGTAAAAAAATGATAATTATGCTACTGGGACTGTCATAGACAAAAAAAATATGAAAGTTTGGATTATCACTAGCTAAACTATTAATTTGGATTAATATCAGCCAATGAGTCATAGTTTTGATTATTAAAAACCAATTTGCCTTTTAAAAAACGTTTTATAAAAATAAGAGTTAATTGCATAAATGGACCCTGTGGTTTGTTCAAATTGCATGTTTGGCCCCTAGGTTTCAAAAACTGCAAATTTAGCCTAAACTTTTGAGACCTGGTTGCGTCTTTTGCCCCTGATGTTAACATCATATAGTTTTTAACGGAAGGTTAACCCATATGCGATTCACGTGACTTACGATTACAAACTTAATCTAAAAATTAGTTAAAATCAGTAAAAATCATTAAAAAAATCAATAAAAATATGTAAAAATCAGTAATAATTCATAAAAAAAATAGTAAAAATCACTATTTTTTTACTGATTTTAACTCACTTTTAAGATTAAGTTTGCAATCATAAGTCACATGGATGACACATGGGCTAATTTTACGTTAAAAACTAACTGGTGTTAACATCAGTGGATAAAGGCGCAACCATGTCTCAAAAGTTTGGACTAAATTTGCAGTTTTTAAAACCTAGGGGCCAAACATGCAATTAAGCAAACCACAGGGACCATGTATGCAATTAAATCTAAAAATAATTAAAGAAATAATTATTATTTAATAGGAGAGAGAGGCGGGAAATAAAAATTATAAAAAACAATTTATAGGAGAGAGAGGCGATCCAACCCCTCCCCGCCCCATGTGCAAATGCAGGAGTGAAGTCAAGCATTGGCAGTGGCGGACCCAAGAATTATTTTCATGGGAGTCGAAGATTTTTTGGGGCAATTGTTTATAACTAAATATTAAAATTTCTCGGTCCGGTCGGGTCTAGAGTTGTAATCGAGTCGATCAGAGCCAAGGTGTGCTCGGGCTCAACTCGTTTATTTTAACGAGTTGAAATGTTGAGCTCAGCTCGGGATCGGTTCGTAAAAAAGCTCGAGCCGACTCTTTTTTTTAATTGTATGTTGTTAACACATCGATATTTTAAAAAATAATAATAATATTTTTAACATACCTATAATGCATAATTAATAAACTACAAAATTTATAACTCAAGTTCAATGCATAATCAAGTTCTTATAATTGTTTGTTTGTCATATCTTTAACCCAACTGTTAAGCTCATTTACTAGATACATCTCAAAGTCCAAGAAACTGACATCAACTTAAAACATGGATCTATAATCCCGTGAACTATAATCCTGTGAACTATAGCCTGTGAACTTGTTTCCCGAGAACCCTTGCCGTGAACCTGAACCCGAGAACCCTTGCCGTGAATCCTGAACCCGAGAACCCTTGTCATGAACCTGAACCCGAGAACCCTTTCTGTGAACAAATCTTTGACTTGATCTAGTTTCCAAATTCAATCCCGAGAATTTTGGGATTTTGAATTTTGAATCCAGAAAACTTCTGATGAACATAAGGAGGATTCTAAACACTTTGCACAACAATTCCTTTCAATCAACAGCAATACAACAGCGATTCTACGTCGAAATATAAATAAAACTTTGATTTTTCAGCAGACAAGATGTACATCTAACACAATCACAAAAACAACCGAAAACTTTAAAAATGACCTTAAATCTTGAATCTTTGATATCAAAAACCGAGTCTTGAATAATTTCAATGGCTCTGATACCAATCGTAAGTCCCAAATCTATATATGGATCTTCAAATACAAGAATGAAGACGAATAAGATATCAAGCTCTCACACAAAGTAGGAGGAATCTACTTTGAGTGGTGATTCAAGAACAAGAAATTCAATGTAAAATACGATTTTATTGCCAAAATCGACTATAGAGAAAATATCAAAGACCGCTAACCACATATGGTTAGGGTATACATGTATTTATACCTAGCTACATAATACTAGGCCCTAGATACACATACTCGGCCTAGCCGGCCCACATTCTCCAAGCCGTGAACCAATGTTCACGGTTACACCAAAATCAACAATTAGCTTAATCATATAAATTAGGTCCTACATTAGTATTATTATTATTATTATTAAAAGTCTTTAGGTGTGATTAATCTCCACGGCAAGAGATATTTAAGGAAACCGACTTTTAATGACATTCAAAAAATATAAGAGGTGCATGAAGTCGTACATGGCTTTCCCGAGATGTCTGGTACTATCGATTGCACACATTAAGAATGGGCCAATTGCCCGATGCTTGGCGAGGTCAACACCAGCGAGGGGACCATCCACATCCGACCATAATGCTTGAATCTGTTGCGTAATATGATCTTTCGATTTGGAATGCATTCTTTGGTGTTGCGAGAGCAAACAGTGATATCAATGTTTTGGATCAATTCCTTATATTCGATGACATCATAGACGGAGTTGCACCTGGTTCTTCATTCATTGTCAATGATGTCGAGTATGAACACGGGTATTATCTTGTCGATGTTATATGTCCGGAGTACGCCACGTGTTTTAAAGCATAAACTAACCCAATTGGTGCGAAAAGAGAACTTTTCAAAAACGCATAAGAATCGGCACAGAAGAATATCGAACGTGCGTTTGAAGTTCTAAAGAAAAAATGGGTTATGATTATCCATGTCAAATTTGGTCCAAAGATAAAGTATGGGATGTTATGTACACTTGCATGATATTGGAAAACAAGGGCCTAGCCATTTGCCAAAACGGATGATAACCCTCAAACGTCGCCAGCATAACTAAGCTTCGAAGAGAAACACGCAACTCGTTACGTAATACGCGACAAGGAAACACATCTAAGCTTACACGGTGATTTGACGGAGCATATTTGGAGTAATCATCCAAATGACGATTGTTTTTTTGTATTTTAGTACATTTGTTTTTTAATTAAATAAATTTGTACTTTGTTGTCTTTATTTTAAATAAATACGTGTATCTTAGTTAAATGATTAGTTAATGATTAAAAATTAAATGTTGGGCGTGAAAACAATACGAACCTTAGTGATTATGTGCAGTGATTGCCCCTATGCTAATATGGCAATGAAGTGGCGGGGCGTGAATCACTAGATCGTAAAACCTCTACGAATGGCCTTAACGAGTTTCAAAGTAAAACTGTTGTTGAAACTTCAAGACGCAAATTGTTAGTTTTCTTTTCATAATATAAATAGGGATGAGATCGGTACCGTACAGATACTGAAGTAATGGAAAAGTGGGTACCGGTACCGAATTTATCGGTACGGTACTGGTTTGGTACGGTATCGGTATTCGTTACAAAATGTTCATCTTTTTCGGTACCCGTACCTGTACCGAAAATACCGGTACCGAATTTATGGAAAAGTGGGTACCGATACCGGTACCTAATCTATCGGTACGGTACCGGTACCGATACTCGGTAGCAAATACTCATCCCTAAATATAAAAACTAATAATTACAAAAGAAAGTTTGAAATAGGTGTACAAATATTTTTCTAATATAATTGTTATACACGATGTAACTCGGTAGTACAACTCTTAAATCGTATTTCTGAATCTTTGTCGGCCTTTCTAGAATGATTTGTCATCCGATCAATGTGGGACTAGCCCGATTGGCACTTGTCTTTTAGTTGAGAGATTCTGGGTTCAAACTCAGGCATTAGGTGAATTATTTAGTGTAATTTAGGATATGGTAAATTTTATTGTTAAAAAAACTATGATGAGCTTCTCTAATTCAAAGATCGTGAGTGTATGTGGCCCAATATGACGTTGAAATGACCACATAGTGGCTCTACAGTACAAGCAACTAAATTAACCGCTTTAGGCCTCAAAATTTTAACGGACCCAAAATTGCATAAACTATTTCAATCTATATTTTAACGTAAAAATTGTAGGTCCCTTTGACGTGTGACTGATCTCTAGACTCACGGTACAACAAGGTGATAACGTGCGAAATCCATGATCAACGTGCAAAGTTAAAGTTTAAATCAACTAACAATACCATGTAAATAAATTATTTGTATTTCCACCAAAAACTCTTTTTACAAACTCTCTCTACTTTGTTCTGTTCTTGACTCCTCGGGTCTAATCTGTCTAATAAACCCTAAGACTTGTAAACCTATTTATAGGGAAAACACAAAGACAACATGCACCATTAGGGGTGTTCAAAGTCGGATATCCGAAAATTCGGATACAGATCAGGTGATAGCTGCGTTACTTAAACTCGTTTATCCAAATAAACAACTTTATTATATAATCTAAAAAACATAATTAGTATGTTAAAGTTAAACTTGAAAGTATTAAAATTATAGAATTGTTAGAATATGTGGCAATCTTGACCCATTCTTCATTCGGGCAAAAGTCAATTGAATATGGGTTAATTTGAGTGACCTCAGATTAATCAATGGTTTAATTTGGGTCTCCTTAAATTAGTAAATGGGTCAATTTGGGTCAACTCAAATATTCAACGGATTAATTTGGGTCACATTAAATTAGTCAACGGATCAAAATGATCAAGTATTATAAAACTTGTAAAGTTCAAAATAAACTTAAAAATAGTGCATATTGGTTACCAAAAAAAACTGTCAACCCACCCCTGCTATCACTACTGCCACGCCATCACCCCCTCCACTGCCACCGCCGCCACACACCACTGCCTTGCCGCCCCCGCCCCCGCCACCGCCACCGTCACCACCACCCGCTGCCACCACCACCGCCTCCACCCGCAACTGTCGCCGCGCCACCCCTACCCGGTCGCCGCCATATAAGCTTATGTTTTTATATGGCATATTGCGGAAATCTGTGTTTGATGTCCTTTACAAGATTGCTGATCTACCTATCTTGGGTGACCATAAGATGAAGGTTGTGGTAAGTCATCAAAGTCATTAATCACTGTTCTTATTCCATTTACAGATATTTTAAGTTTGAATTTCTGTTTGTGCTGGAACTTATTGAAGAGGCCGAGAAGAAACCGAATGTTATAGTTGGAATCATAGTTTCACTTGCTGCTGTCATTGTTAGTCCCTTGTTAAAAATTTTGACATCTAACTGAAGTTTGGCCACCACCACCGCCTCAACCTGCAACCGCCGCCACCGCCGCCGCTTCCACCCGCCACGCCGCCACTACCACCTCCCACCGTATTGGCCGAACCCGTTTTGAACCGTACCTAATTGATAGTTTTTTTAAACGACACGTTTTGACCCGGACTCATTTAGCTCCTAACCCGTATTAACCCGAACCCGTTATGACACGTGACTCGAACCCGCCCAACCCGTCCAGTTTTCCAGGCCTAGTTGAGTGTTTAATATTTTAAGACAGTTTTTTAGAAGAGTTTAAGATCGTGTTTCGGGTAGTAGGCATCGCAACGGGTAATTTTTTATCATGTAAAATCATAAACATGTATAACCGATATCCATACCCGCGAACCCAATGAGCATTGTGTAACGAGTCTGACCGGTATGACATAATTTTATATTCATATGAGACTAAAAATCAGTACCATACCCGGCATGTTAAGATCCCTACACAAGAGTATGATCTTCCCCATTTGTTTATCGTTGTTTGATTGTTTATGCACTTGTTAGACATGTTTGGTTAGTAAAGTTGGAACACAAGGATTGAAGATAGAATAATTTATTAGTCTCACTTGTTTGTGCCCCTACTCGCTTCCTATCGACTGACTACAAGGTCCTTTATAGAGTGGACTTTGGTCTTTTGTTCAACCACTGATAGATATTCACTTAGTAATTTTTGTGTATCTGTTTTTCTATTGGGTTAAATATATGTAAATGGAAAACAGAATAACTCAAAAAAAAAAATATTTTCTTTTTTTTTTCATGGGAGAT
Organism: Smallanthus sonchifolius; assembly: GCA_023525975.1. Classification (NCBI taxonomy): domain Eukaryota; kingdom Viridiplantae; phylum Streptophyta; class Magnoliopsida; order Asterales; family Asteraceae; genus Smallanthus; species Smallanthus sonchifolius. Next base: position 30,419,281 of record CM042043.1, read on the forward strand.
TTATATTAGTCATTCAACAAGGCAAATTACATAAGGATAGCAGGTAGACGGGCAACAAACTGCGCCGCCATCCCCTTCTGAATGGATGGCAATATTTTCTTTATGCTTCGTTTGCCTAAAATTTTTATGCTTCGTTTGCCTAAAAATAGAATCAAACCTTTTCCGCAGTCCCAACATATATATTATAACCACTCTTACGAAATTTAAAATACATTAAATGAAAACAAAAAAGTTTTATTACTTTAAACCAAATATATACGTATTTTTGTTTAAAAAAAATATGTATTTTTTATCGTGGTAAGAGTTGCTACTTTCACAACCAAGAACTAAGTTATTAGTTGATGCCATAAACATTAAGTTGAAAGATTTTTCTATTTTACAATCTATCTAGTGGGTTCCCTCATTTCTTGTTAAAATCACACGCCACAAAACGAATTCAAAATCGATAGACACAGACGGTTCATTTCACAGCTACATATTCTTACAGAAAGAAACATATTCAACAGTTTTGTTCTCACAGTAAACGGCGGTGTAGCAGCCAGTTTGTATCATCACAAAGCCTAAAATCTGTCAGCAGTTGCAACCTCAGGTCGGGCTTCGTGTTTCCGTCCTTTTGCAAGATAAGGACCTTTTTTAATAGCTTCCAGCAGCTGCATTATAGAAATCTTAAAACTTAAATAAAGTCATTTAATCTACTAAAACTTAAAAATAGAATCAAACCTTTTCCGCAGTCCCAGAAAGCGCCGGATCACTCAGAAATTTAGATGACGATGCAAAAGCCTTATAGGCTGCTTCACAACAGTTGTATCGGGCTTCCATACCTGATAACCCGATTAGAAAAAAGCATAAATTTCAAATTTATATTGTTCTTATTGTGTATAACAATATAATGTTATAATTCCTGTTGTAAAACCACTAAAAATACCTATTTTAGTTGTTTCTGTATATGAATCTGTGATTATATTTATTATCTCTTGTCTTGAGCAGATCTCCACCAGGAACCATGGTCTAGCAGACAGTCCTGTAATCAATCTGTAACCCTGATAATCATTTGTAAATCAAAACATTAATAACAAGATATTTCCATGTTTCATATCTGGAATTAAATAATTAGAAACCACAATGAAATTATTTCAAGACGAAAAAATATCTTACCGCGATCCGAAATTCAGACTCAAGTTTAAGAACTGAAAGAACAAGACCCTGTCACATGGCATAAAAAACAGTGTTACTTAAAAAGGAACACAATATTACTGGGTAATTATATATATACCCCTCAAAACATGCATAGTATCATATTTACCCAACCAAAAAATTAATATCAACTATACCCGTTCCTCCCCAAGGGGACATTTTGATGGTTAAGTGGTGTACCCCACGACCAAAAGGTTAAGGGTTCAAAATTCTGCAGAGTGCAGGTTGTGGTGTATTTATCCTAGAAAATCTAGGAATTGTTGTTCAAAAAAAACTATACCCTTCTCAAAATACTTAAATTTCATATTTACCCATTTTGTCAGATGTAATTTATAATATGACCATATTACCCTTATTTTTCTCCTTACACTCCAAACTCTCATAAGTCATAACTCTCGTATACTAATGCAAGTTTTAAGAAAAGGGTAAAAATGTCAAAATTTTGAAAATGGGAGATATACGAAACTATACCTAATATTTAAGAGTTAAAAATCGTACCGATGGTATAAGTTTTGTAGAGTTGGATGATGTTTCATAGATTAATCTACGCAGGGTTTCTTCAGCATCAGAATTCAATAATTTGTTGTTTTCATCTCGAGATCCTCCTACAATATTTCCAAGAGAATGCAATGCAGCCTGTTTTCCAAATTAATAGTTACCGCAAAATAAGGGTATAATTGTAAGATTGTAAAATATTTATACGAAAAAAACTAACTAGTTGTCTGCCTCGGCCATGCAGGTCAAATGCAGCATTAACAACATGTTTAGCAGCAGCAGATGTGTTAGATAGCAGCAATACAGCTCCTTGGGATGCTAGAATCGTTGTAGAGCAGCAGAAACATGTTTAAATTCACAAAATGTAAGTAAAAAATGATTGTATAATTCCAACATGATTAAAATAATAACACTGGATAATGTACTTACATGACCCTATTTGACCCAATGCTTCAAGAGCACATTCATATTCATCTGCATCTTGACTATCTAGCAATGAAATCCTTTCATCAATGGCTGACATCACAGCTTTAATACCTACATTAAAGATTAACACTAAAACTATTAAAAACAATCAGTTGATAGTTATTCAAATATACATAAAAAACAGGGATACCAGATTCGTCTATCAATGTGAGAATGTTCTCCTTGGATAAAAGTCGCCCACTTATCATCATAGCCCTTGATCTCAACATCGATTCAGCAGAAGAATTTCTATACAAATATTATATGATACACAAATTAAAAAACTTAAGATAGCACGGATTACGGATCAAAAACAAACTTCAACGCTATTTTAGAATACAAGAACCTGATTATAGAAACAAGTAACTGCAAAACATTGGTCTGGAGAACATACTCCATTCCATGCTGGACCTCAGCCAACTTCAAAAATTAACACCACAAGATTAAAAACATAAATACTGACTAAAAAATGAAATAAAAAATGCCATAATGATAAAAAAAAACCTCATAAAAGAGCTCCAAAACACTCAAAGTTATAAGTGTATCGTTAACATTGCGAATTTCTGCCTCCAAAAGCCCTAAAAGATTTGAGTTATAAACTAATGTTGCCGCTGCACTTGATGTAGAAAATAGCTTCACTATTAATGCCAATACTCGAACTCGTCCCTGAATGAAGTTCCAAAATAAGTATCAAAATGATCGTCTTTTAGCCTAACCAATAATCAAGATGACTATATTTGTTTCACATTTTAGACCTCTGAGAAGATTACAAGGTTAACAGAAAGCAACTTCACACTGCAACAGGTAACTTAAACTACCATACCAGTGATGAACATCTTGCTGCTAACTTTGTGATATCTGTAGTTTCATTGGGAGTAGATGGGAATATGATTTCCTACAGATTTACCAAAAAACGTCATAAGTAACCTAAAATATAAATATAATATACGATAAGAATCAGTTTATAAATCAGAAAGAGAGTTGGAACTCACCATCCCCTGTTGAGATCCCGCTAAAGTTCTTATTGCATCTGTTGCAGCAACAGCCACTTGTTGATCACTAAAGAGAAATGTTTGTAGTTAATTTGGAGAAAATAACCAGATTTGCCATCAAGAAAAGAACAATGTATGATTGATTAAGGCTGGGCTAGTTTTGTACATAAATAAGGATTCTAAAAAAAACTTAAGTTTTGAGTACTGAATAATATGATAGCATGGTTATAAAGAAAATTAAAATTTTCAGTGTACCCATCAATAAGACAATTAAGCAAAAGCGGATACACGTCATTCTCTTTGATCAATGAAGCAGCTAAATCAGTATTATCTTCAAGATTCTCCAAAAGGCTAGAAATCTGAGCATAACAATGAAAATATTCAGTCAGAAACTGCAGCGCTTACTTTGATCGTATAGCAAACTAGAGACAAAATGATCAATGTTGGACAATTAGTTAGCTCAATCTACCAAACCCCTTCCAGAAACAGGAACCCAAATGGAAACCAACATTTTCTTATGCAGAACAAGAACAAATGATTGGTCTCAAAAAAATTTAAATATATGTAACAAAAAAAGAAAATGTTAAATAGTAGTTACCGTTTTACATGACAAAGCTCTGACTCTCTGAGAATATGCTTGCAGGCCAACCACAATGAAAGACTGAATAAGAACAAGTAAAAAAAAACATTAAGATCAGTTAGGTGGTTATTAAGTTGTATCACGACAATATGATATTGGCCACAATATCTTTTTCATTAGAGCAATTTTCTAAATACTCCATACTTATCAACTAAATAAACTATGCCTAATTGTCACTTAGATTAACAAATTAACATCAGTCTTAAGGGAGTTAATTAATCAAACTTGGCACTTGGATTTCTAATGTCTTGCTACAATTAGAAGGGAAGGATGTATGTAGGATAATAAAAAACAAAGATTGATCTCCTTTTCATGGATATCAAATGATTATTTTATCTATTCTACCTTATTTACAATTAAAAAAACAGCAGCACAAAAAGAAATGAGTAGACATACATACCATGAAATGTGGGATGAGGGAGGCCCCATATTTTGTTCTAAATATCTTCTCTAAACAATCAACCAGTGCATCCTCCAAACCAGGCACATCTCCTTTGGTTTGCAAAGCACTTCAAGTTCAATATATATATATATATATATATATTCAATATTTCAAAAATTAAACTTCAGTCGACAATAAGAAAATCTCCAAAACTAACCCTAATTGATGTCAAGTTCACATGCATCCTTGATCTCAACAATTTCAAATTGAGTGATTTAATAACAAGAAACGGAAGTCAAAAAGTAAACCTAGCCACTCTAATCTTACAGTTTGTTCATTGCAGTTAGATTATATAGTACAGTTTCGAACGAATTAGAACTATATTAACAGATACGAGAGAGAGAGAGACTACCTGATGATGACAGGAAGGGGAAAAGAATTAAGAAATTCCTTCACAGCAGCTTCTGATCGAGTACCTGGAGATTATAATACCACTGACAGCAGATCAAAAACAGTTATTTAAGCAGAAAACAAGTGTGATTAGTAAGCAAACCAGGATCAAACGAGAAGTCAGAAGCTGCTTGGAGGAGCTTGGAAGTATCAACGAGAGAGTATTCTTCCTCCATTTCCGAAGAAGACGATAGCTGTGAGGATGAAGAAAATCGATTGATTATTATGGGGGTGTTTGGGATTACTTTTCAAAACAACTTATTAACTTATTATCTTTTGAAATAAGGTAATAAATTATAAGTTTGTTTGGTAAATTCAAAATAAGATGAAAGATGTGAGAAGGAGAAGTCAAAATCCAAAAGTAAGAAATTCTTACTTTTGGAAATGACTTTTAGAAAAGTAATAAGTAGCTCAAATAAGTAATCCCAAACACCCCCTATAAACCCCTGTCGCTGTGCTTCTTTTCTTGCAAAATAATCCAAAAAACACACCGCTTCAAATTTCCTTTTTGGACAGGTGTATCGTTTTCTCACTTTAGACGATGCTCTTTCATGTGACGTATGTTTGCCGTTTAAAAAATAATAATAAATAAATATGACAGGACCAAATCCAACCAAACTCAAAATTCTTTATATCAACTAAAATTGAATCGGTTTGGTTTAAAAAGATAAAGATAATAAACCCACAACTAGAAAATTTTTGGGTTCAACCTGGAACATATTGTCCCAGACGAGACTCGGACACATGACCTCCTATTTAAAAAGTAATAGAGCTACCAGTCTATCAGAAGGCTAGGTGTTTAGGTAAGTAGCAAGTCTTTATAAGACGAATGCTTATGTCATCCACTAGCATTTTTTTTCTCTTCCCATAGTATTGTCTTTATTCTAATAAATGATTTTAAATAATGACATGTGTCATTATCATATTTTTTTCATAAAAAGCTTCTAATTTTTCATATTTTAAATAAGTTTGAATTTTAAAATTTAATTATGTTAATATTTTTATTTTTCAAAAAAGATAATATAAAATTTGAATTCTAATTATTATTTAATTAAGGAAACAAAGGATTTTATTTCTTGTTTGTTTTACATATTGTACTTTCATTTTTCTACTAAACAACCCCATTTAATACATGAGTATATAACCTAGTGTTAAATTAAAAAGAAGAGAAGATAAAATAAAATGGTCATCTATGTCAATGGTTTCAACTAACATTGGTGGGCCTTCAAGCCATTTGACCTGGGTCTGAGTCTTGCTTCTCCCCTACCGTGAAAAAAAACTGAATTAACTCACCCAAAACCGAACATAAAAAACTGACCTAAACTAAAAGTCGGCGGTTTGGTTTTGTATTTTTTGAAAACCGAAAATTACGGTTCGATTTTGGTTTTGTATTTTTTTTAAATCTAACCGAACCGAATATATACATATAAACTTTTTGGTAGATTGGTTTTTAATAATCCAAACTATGACTGGTTGGTCGATAATAATCCAAACTAATAGTTTGGCTGGAGATAATCTCAACTTTTATTTTTTTTTGTCAATAACAGTCCCAGTAGTATAATCATCATATATTTACCCCTCGGGGTTTCCTTCTAGGTCACACCTTGAGAATGATCAGGGATCATGTAGGTAGTCTGAGGGTGTAATATTCATAGATCATGGTTCCATCATTAGTTTCCTTAATCGAGAGAAATATGATATTCACATGTATGAGTCTTAACTTGGGTAGTGCTTCCTCATTCTTGAGTCCGTCTTGATAGTTTACTTGACAGTTGGTGTTCATTAGTTAGTTCTTTAGTTGGTTTAGTTATAATCACAACACAAAAATCCCCAATATATTTCAGTCTAATTAGTTGAGTCAGAGTCTCGATATAGTTGTCACTAGTGTCTCGTGGGTTCGATATCCGGACTTACAGTAGACTGTACTACATTGATCGGTACACTTGTCGGTTGTGTGGTCTAATATTAGTTTGAGTCTAGATTTATAAGTTTAAAGCTAGAGTGTCTAGGTTAGGTTTTTATATTAGTTTTTATAGACTGTCCAGCACACATCAGTTAGATAACTACATACCGGTCAGATGGTTACCTAACACTTCTTTGATATCTCATGAATACTCTGTTACTTAGTTTTAAAATTTAGACATCATTTATACATAACCTCTTGCAACATGAATGCTAGATCCAAGTATTTAAATCAAGGTATATATGTCACACCCCCAAATTCCACTAACGGAGTGTTACCGTTTGGAAGGTGACACATCAGGATCTCAGTCATTAGTTACATCAAACGACACTATATGGGACTTAAAAGTCATAACATAAATACTCAGAGTTAATGCGGAAGCGTAAACGTTAATATGAAATCAAAATTAATTACACGCAACAAGCGTCAATCAATATAAATAAGTAAACTGTTTAAAATTTTTGAAATGAATGATATGACAGTAGGACTCCATGCATGTCCTAAGTGTGCAACCTGTGCCAAAGCGAACTGAGAAACATGTAAGAAAAAGTGTCAACACGAGGTTGGTGAGTTCATAGGTTTCAAGTTTGTAATAAGAGAGTGTTTGCCAGATTATGTACATTCAATATGCATATCTATAGGTAGCTAGCCTATGTTCATGTCTTACTAAAGCGCTCGCAACCGAAGCTGACTGTTTGTGTATTTGCCTCCTGCCAGGTCTATCAACTCTGGCAAATGTGAGTAGGCTAACATTTTACCCATTCGATCTCCAATCGAGTTAGCGCGACTAACGCGGGTGGGGTTTGTCAAACCCAGTAGTACTACTAAACATTACCTCGCTAAGATCCATATTAACGGTTCGATGTATGATAAGGACTTTATGTGATAGTGTGTCACGCTTAGCCTCAACAGTAATAACATATGAATTACAATAATCTAAAATAGTTGTGTTATGTTTTCTCCCCCAACGGGAAAAACATGTAAAATAATGTTTGTCTGCGTACCTGTTTCTCCCCCGCGGGGAAAACAAGTAAAAGTTTGATAGTTTGTGTACGTGTTTGTTTCTGCTCAACAGGAAAACAAGTAAAATATGTTTGTGTGTAAGCATGTTTCTCCCCCAATAGTAAAACAAGTAAAAAGGGGCCGTGAAACTCACCTGCGTTGCGTTGTAGGTAGTATCACACAAGATATAAGTTGGAACCACTAGTGTAAGTCTCAAAAAAACTTAAGAATGCCCTAAAATTATAAACACATAAATTAGGGATAATAATAGGAATTGTGACAGCGACACGGAATGAGAAACGCTCTAATATTCAAGAGTGGACGAACGTGTCCACGGAGATAGGAATTCCTTAAATAATCAAATTATAATTACGTTACGTGAAGAATGACAAAAATAATAATAAATATAATCGAGTGTTTTGTCATTCACAAAAACTAAGAAAATAATATAATATATTATTTTTAGGTTCGAAGGAATATTCTAATTATTCATTTGAGGTAAGAATAATAAATACATTATTATTATTGAAGTAATAAACACGAGTAAATAATATAACCAATTATATTATTATTTAATCCTAAACGTTACACGAGTTATAAAATGATACGAAATAATATAACTTATATATTATTTTATAATATTAATCACTGATTGAAAATAATATAAATATGTTATTTGATACGAGGTTATGGCTTGAAAATAGTATAATTATACTATTTTTAAAAGTGGAATTAATAATGAAAATAGGATATAAATCCAAACCCGGGCCTACGGGTTGCTTCTCGGCTAAAACACGTTTATATAATATTATAATAACAAAGGGTTTGATTTTTATTAATTAAATATAATAAAATCAATGTTCAAAAATGTTTGTGGGAGCCCGGTCTCGAACCCGGGTCTCTCCTACACACGCCCAAGCCTCTAATCAGTCCCGCCCGCTAGGGTGTCGCGATGATAACCAGATCAGAAATCCTTTATCAAACAACCCTCATGGGTTCTTCTTCCCCACGCAGGCCGAACCAACCCAAGCTCGAATCCCTCGTTCCCGATATTGATTGGCAATAACAGTGCGTGGGTTTTGATAATAGAGTTGTGGCGGTCCCGTGGTTAGGTTTAATTGCAAAGTTTTCATGTTTAAGATTGTTTAATTACAGAAAGAAAAGTCGTAACCCTAGTTTATGAACACTGAATCGATTTGAAGTATTCTGATAATAAAAGTTGATAGAATGATAGGGCTTTTAGCAAAAACGACATTGCGAATCTGAAGATGTGGTTTAATTGCATTAATTTTGTGTTTAAGATCGAAAACCCCAAATCATAATTCCAGGATGAACCCTAATTACTGGATCAAGATCAATTCGATGATGAGAGCCTGATATTTCATAGGGCTTTCAATCTACAGAAGACTACGAGTCTAATGGTGTAGTTTGATTTAGTTTAAACACGGTTTAGAGTTGAATTCGACAACTTGGTTTCATATGAACCCTAGATTACGGGTTACAACGATTCTGATAATAAAACATCGAATTGAAAAAGGGTTTTCAAAGAGTAAGGTATTGTGAATCTAACTGTATAGGTTAATTTCATTTTGATTTGGTCTAGACTAGGGTTCGATTAAACCGGCCTGTGATGAACCCTAGATTCTGAATTGATCGAATTGGATGGTATAAGCCCCAATTGTGATAGGTCTTTCCATCAGAGGATTAACACAAAGTTAAAGGTTCAAGAATTTACCACAACAAGTGTCGGATTGATGGAGATCGGCTAGAACAGGTGTCGACGGCAACTGGGTTGATCTCCGGCGGCTTCTGCAGTGATTCTGCCTCGTCCGGTGTGTGCAATTGCTCTAATGATGATCGAATGAAGTGCGCAGAGTGCTAGATTGTGAGATTATCACACGAGTTCATCGAATTTGATTGACTACCATGAACGTGTCAACGGTTATGACTTGAATTAGCATTATTAGGTTTAATTCGACTTAATGTCGATGATTAGGGGTTTAAAGACGAACGTTAATGTTATTAATGTCCAATTCGGTTATTAATTTGAACGAATTTCAGTTATCACTCGCTAACTTGGATCAAAGAACGCATGGTTTGACTTTTGAAAGTCAACAAAATCAAAGTTAGCTTAATTACAGAACTAGTCCCTGAGGTTTCATGTTCTTGAGTTTAGACAATGGCAGAATTGGTCCCTCAAGTTTGGATGGAGTTAGAACTTTGTTAGTTTGACTTCCAAAGTCAACAGAATTAGGATTTTGACTTTCTAAAAGTCAACAGGATAGTTTAGGGATATTACATAACTAGTCCTTGGAGTTTAAGTTTGGATTATTAACATAATTAGTCTCTGAAGTTTGAGTTAAGTTAATTTAGTTAACTTTAACTTGATTTTGTTAACGAAGTTAACTGGAAAAGTTCGGATTGTCACATCATCCCCTAGTTGAAAGAATTTTCGTCCTGCAAATTAAATAAATAAATAAAAAATTTCCCGGGATATCACATCATCCCCTAGTTGAAAGAATTTTTGTCCCGAAAATTAAATAGTACCTTAAGAATTTGATGCGGAGTGCTTGAACAGATTAGGATATTTGCGCATCATCTGATCCTCGCGCTCCCACGTGAATTCCGGTCCGCGTTTCGAGTTCCAACGGTCTAACAATAGGGATTTTACTGTGCTTTAACGCTTTGACTTCCCTATTCATAATTTCCATGGGTTCTTCGATGAAACGTAACTGTTCATCAATGTGTAGTTCCTCAAGAGGAACCGCAAGTGATTCGTCTGCTAGGCATTTCTTCAAGTTCGAGATGTGAAAGACGTTGTGTACACCACTAAGTCCTTCAAGTAGGTCCAGTTGGTACGCTACTTGTCCGATTCTTTTCAATATCTTGAATGGCCCAACATAACGAGGATTTAGTTTGCCTCGTTTCCCAAAACGAATGACACCCTTCCAAGGTGAAACTTTTAACAAGACCATATCCCCTACTTGAAATTCTAACGGTTTACGACGCTTATAACGGTTTACGACGCTTATCAGCATAGCTCTTTTAACGATCACGAGCTGCTGCCATACGGTTTCTAATTTGAACGATTTTCTCAGAAGTTTCAAGTACGAGTTCAGGACCTGTAAGTTGACTATCCCCAACCTCGGGCCAGCAAATAGGAGAACGACATTTCCGATGCTAGTGTGATAACTGTTGTTGTAGGAGAACTCTACCAATGGTAGGTGAGACTCCCAAGTGTTACCAAAATCAATCACACAAGCTCGTAGCATGTCCTCCAGAGTTTGAATAGTACGTTCTGTTTGGCCATCAGTTTGAGGATGGTATGCTGTGCTCATATCTAGACGCGTGCGTAAAGCTTTATGTAACAACTGCCAGAAACGAGAAGTGAATCGTGCATCACGATCCGAAATGATAGAGATTGGCACCCCGTGCCGAGAGACTACTTCTTTCAAGTAAGTACGAGTAAGCTTGTCCTTTTTGTCGGAGCCTGGATGAATAGAGTAACGAGATTTATGAGCCTCATCCATGACTAGTTCTCTTAAATTTCAAAATACCGAAACCCATATTCATTCGACGAAGTAGCGAATACCGTCAGATTTGACCTCGAGTTGTACTTCCATGCCACGTGTACCTTCCAGCGGTAGGTTTTCCTCTTTCAGGGCTTCGAGTTGAGCACTACGGATTTTGTCAGGTAATCTGGGGTGAATAGTAAGATGTAATGCTTGAACTCATTTGGGTTTCGTTTCCTTTCGACTTAGGGCATCAGCTACAACGTTAGCCTTACCCGGATGATACCGGATTGCACAGTCATAATCATTTAAGAGCTCGACCCAACGACGATGTCGCATGTTTAACTCTTTCTGCTTAAATATGTGCTGAAGACTCTTGTGATCGGTGTAGATAGTGCACTTGGTACCGTACAAGTAATGTCTCCCTATCTTAAGTGCGAAAACTACGGCTCCCAACTCTAGGTCATGAGTGGTGTAGTTTTCTTCGTGAATCTTTAGTTGACGTGAAGCGTATGTGATCACCTTTTCCCGTTGCATTAACACACAACCTAGACCCTGAATAGACGCGTCACAATACACCACAAAATCATCCGTTCCTTCCGGAAGAGCTAGAATAGGTGCACTGCAAAGTTTCTGTTTAAGATGTTGGAATGCTGACTCTTAGTTATCGCCCCAGTTATAGACTTTACCCTTTTGAGTTAAGGCAGTGAGAGGTTGTGCAGTTTTTGAAAATCCTTCGATGAATCGACGGTAATAACCAGCCAATCCCAGAAATTATCGCACCTCAGTCGGAGTCGTCGGTGCTACCCAATTCTTGATGGCTTCTATCTTTGATGGATCGACATGTATTTCTTTCTCGTTAATCACATGTCCTAAAAATTGAACTTCCCGTATCCAGAATTCACATTTGGAAAACTTAGCATACGGTTGCTCCTTTTTAAGAAATTCCAGGATTAAACGTAGATGTTCCTCATGTTCCTCCTTGTTCTTGGAATAAATGAGAATATCGTCGATGAAAACGATGACAAACTGATCAAAGTATGGCTTACACACACGGTTCATGAGATCCATGAATACCGCAGGTGCGTTGGTTAATCCGAAAGGCATGACCATAAATTCATAGTGGCCGTACCTTGTTATGAAAGCAGTCTTAGAGATATCCTCATCCCGGACTCTTAATTGATGGTAACTGGACCTAAGATCTATCTTGGAATAGAAACTTGATCCTTGGAGTTGATCAAAGAGATCATCTATACGAGGTAAAGGATAATGATTATTGATTGTGACTTTATTCAGCTCACGGTAGTCAATACACATACAGAAAGTCTCGTCCTTCTTCTTGGCGAATAGGACTAGAGCTCTCCATGGCGACGAGCTAGGTCGGATGAAGCCTTCATCCAACAACTTTGGCAGTCGTGTGGATAGTTCTGGTAGCTCACTCGGTGCAAGTCTATATGGTACCCGAGCAATAGGTACTGTTCCGGGTGCTAGATCAATTTGAGATTCGTCTTGTCGGTGAGGTGGAAGACTAAGTATATCTTCGGGAAGTACTTCTGGATAATCACGAACAATCAGAATGTCGTCAATCTTCTTTCCCTCAGATGGATGCTCGGCAATGGGAGTCAGAATGGCAGGATGGCTTTTACGTAAGCACTTCTGCGTTTTTATGAAGGATATGATGCTCATGACTGCATCACTCCTCTTGCCTTAGGCACAAAGGGTTTCTTTACTCGGGAGAGGAAGGCGAACAATTATCTTATGACAGATAATATTGGCTTGGTTCTTAGATAACCAATCCATACCGGTAATTATGTCAAAGCTGTCAAGTGTAATTGGCGTGAGGTCAATGTCAAACTTATGACCATTCAATCTTAGTTTACATCTATAAAGATTTTGAGTTGCTTCTATAGTGTACTAAATATCCAATAGAGTTGGTGTACGACTTTACCAGCAGAAAATTATGAGGTCACGATGAGACTTCTAGTGAGACCCGCGTTTATGAGGTAAGCATTGGTTAACACAAAGGCTAAGAGGTTCACATGTAGGAAAGATTTTAATGAGATGTAGATATTAGGAGTACAAGGGATAGGATGTCTGTTTATGTATTCGCGTTCAATTGATGATCAGTTAGATGAAGTCCTTGATTTCTAACGTCATTAGAACAACTGGATCGATTTGTGAAAGGAGAAGCCTGTTTACAGAGTTTGATACCCAGGGGTATAAATCAAATTAATCTGAGGATTAGTCACCGGATAATGCATTTGGGTCAATTGGAATTTATCGTTGGAGTGTAAGGAATAACGTGTTAGCATGAAGGAATTCTTCCAATTCCACTTACATACTTGGAGTCGGTGGTTTTACCCTGAGGTTCTACTAGAGTTTCACTCTAGGTGGTTCCATTGATTAAGTTTGAATGAGAGTCGTAAGATCACTAAGACTCTTACATGAGTGAAAATAACATTGATGGATTCCATTGATGATAATTAAGTGTGTCCGTAAACATTTTCAACCTGATAGTCGCGTCTATATGTTGTTAAACGAGTTTAACGATACCAACTAGTCGTTGAGTGGGTTATGAGAGTCTCTACAGATAGTGGAAACTTAAGTCTGTAAATCACTGATTAGGACCATTCATCCACACACTAGGTTTCACCAGGACTTACATGCACCTCAAATTACTATTACGTGTGCACCCGTAATGATAATTTGCTTTGCATGCTCACCCTTGTTCTTCCTGTCCTGTGTCATGATGTCCTTTAGGTTATATTGTTGAGTACATAGTGTTGTCAGATATGATAAGTCATCGAAAATCTTAGTCATCAACTATACTTTGATCAATTAGAACTCATATCGGGATGAGTAGTCGAGGATGGTTTGATCCGAGTATTCACTCGAGTGAAACACAATACAGGAGTCCAATCCAGTGGATTGTAAATGAGAACATGTAACAAACATGTACATGAAATGCGACTTCGAGAAATGAAACTAATTCATGAATACAAGTTACAGAAAGCAGCAAGGTAGCCGTCCTTTCAACTTAGTCAAGATAGGGTTTGAGTATGCATTGAGCAATGCGTTCTCAGATTTTTAGTCAATCTATTCTCAACAGAATATCGAACAAAGACGCGAGTCCATGGCTCGGGAAAGTGATGACATCTACGTGTCAATGGATTCTGCAATAATGCGTGCAACGGTCTGCCTTCATTCGGCGTATTGTTGCTGGCGGGTACAGTAGGGACTCGCCTCCGACGATCCCAACTCCCAAAGAGATATGTGTTAGTGCTAAGTACCGTCCATAACATGGACCTGAGAAGGCCCACCATACCCAACGAGTGATGGTGATGTAAGTGACTCCTCCGAAGGCTCCGTCTCGCTGCCCTCGGACGGGAGTGGATGTTGCTCTGGTGATCCCCCGAGTGTCGCCACTGGGAATGATGATGCAACGCAAATGATGTGTCCATTGCCAACTGAGGGTGATACGGATGGTATTAACATGCCTGCACTGCAATGTATGTATAGGTGCTATATGTATCAGGTATAAGTGTTTGTGCCGTGTAACTAATGTGTGAACTAACGGAGTTTTACCGTTTGGAAGGTGACACATCCGGATCTCAGTCATTAGTTACATCAAACGACACTATATGGGACTTAAAAGTCATAACATAAATACTCAGAGTTAATGCGGAAGCGTAAACGTTAATATGAAATCAAAAGTAATACACGCAACAAGCGTCAATCAATATAAATAAGTAAACTGTTTAAAATGTTTGAAATGAATGATATGACAGTAGGACTCCTTACATGTCCTAAGTGTGCAACCTGTGTCAAAGCGACCTGAGAAACATGTAAGAAAAAGTGTCAACACGAGGTTGGTGAGTTCACAGGTTTCAAGTTTGTAATAAGAGAGTGTTTGCCAGATTATGTACATTCAATATGCATATCTATAGGTAGCTAGCCTATGTTCATGTCTTACTAAAGCGCTTGCAACCGAATCTGACTGTTTGTGTATTTGCCTCCTGCCAGGTCTATCAACTCTGGCAAATGTGAGTAGGCTAACATTTTACCCGTTCGATCTCCAATCGAGTTAGCGCGACTAACGCGGGTGGGGTTTGTCAAACCCAGTAGTACTACTAAACATTACCTGGCTAAGATCCATATTAACGGTTCGATGTATGATGAGGACTTTCTGTGATAGTGTGTCACGCTTAGCCTCAACAGTAATAACATATGAATTACAATAATCTAAAATAGTTGTGTCATGTTTTCTCCCCCAACGGGAAAAACATGTAAAATAATGTTTGTCTGCGTACCTGTTTCTCCCCCACGAGGAAAACAAGTAAAAGTATGATAGTTTGTGTACGTGTTTGTTTCTCCTCAACAGGAAAACAAGTAAAATACGTTTGTGTGTAAGCATGTTTCTCCCCCAGTAGTAAAACAAGTAAAAAGGGGCCGTGAAACTCACCAGCGTTGCGTTGTAGGTAGTATCACACAAGAGATAAGTTGGAACCACTAGTGTAAGTCTCAAAAAAACTTACGAATGCCTTAAAATTATAAACACATAAATTAGGGATAATAATAGGAATTGTGACAGCGACACGAAATGAGAAACGTCCTAAAGAAATGCTCTAATATTCAAGAGTGGACGAACGTGTCCACGGAGATAGGAATTCCTTAAATAATCAAATTATAATTACGTTACGCTACGAATGACAAAAATAATAATAAATATAATCGAGTGTTTTGTCATTCACAAAAAACTAAGAAAATAATATAATATATTATTTTTAGGTTCGAATGAATATTATAATTACTCATTTGAGGTAAGAATAATAAATACATTATTATTATTGAAGTAATAAACACGAGTAAATAATATAACCAATTATATTATTATTTAATCCTAAACGTTACACGAGTTATAAAATGATACGAAATAATATAACTTATATATTATTTTATAATATTAATCACTGATTGAAAATAATATAAATATGTTATTTTATACGAGGTTATGGCCTCAAAATAGTATAATTATACTATTTTTAAAAGTGAAATTAATTATGAAAATAGGATATAAATCCAAACCTGAGCCTACGGGTTGTTTCCCGGCTAAAACACGTTTATATAATATTATAATAACAAAGGGTTTGATTTTTATTAATTAAATATAATAAAATCAATGTTCAAAAATGTTTGTGGGAGCCCGGTCTCGAACCCGGGTCTCTCCTACACACGCCCAAGCCTCTAACCAGTCCCGCCCGCTAGGGTGTCGCGATGATAACCAGATCAGAAATCCTTTATCAAACAACCCTCATGGGTTTTCTTCCCCACGCGGGCCGAACCAACCCAAGCTCGAATCCCTCGATCCCGATATTGATTGGCAATAATAGTGCGTGGGTTTTGATAATAGAGTTGTGGCGGTCCCGTGGTTAGGTTTAATTGCAAAGTTTTCATGTTTAAGATTGTTTAATTACAGAAAGAAAATCTGTAACCCTAGTTTATGAACACTGAATCGATTTGAAGTATTCTGATAATAAAAGTTGATAGAATGATAGGGCTTTTAGCAAAAACGACATTGCGAATCTGAAGATGTGGTTTAATTGCATTAATTTTGTGTTTCAGATCGAAAACCCCAAATTATAATTCCAGGATGAACCCTAATTACTGGATCAAGATCAATTCGATGATGAGAGCCCGATATTTCATAGGGCTTTCAATCTACAGAAGACTACGAGTCTAATGGTGTAGTTTGATTTAGTTTAAACACGGTTTAGAGTTGAATTCGACAACTTGGTTTCATATGAACCCTAGATTACGGGTTACAACGATTCTGATAATAAAACATCGAATTGAAAAAGGGTTTTCAAAGAGTAAGGTATTGCGAGTCTAACTGTATAGGTTAATTTCATTTTGATTGGGTCTAGACTAGGGTTCGATTAAACCGGCCTGTGATGAACCCTAGATTCTGAATTGATCGAATTGGATGGTATAAGCCCCAATTGTGATAGGTCTTTCCATCAGAGGATTAACACAAAGTTAAAGGTTCAAGAATTTACCACAACAAGTGTCAGATTGATGGAGATCGGCTAGAACAGGTGTCGACGGCAACTGGGTTGATCTCCGGCAGCTTCTGCAGTGATTCTGCCTCGTCCGGTGTGTGCAATTGCTCTAATGATGATCGAATGAAGTGCGCAGAGTGCTAGATTGTGAGATTATCACACGAATTCGTCGAATTTGATTGACTACCATGAACGTGTCAACGGTTATGACTTGAATTAACATTATTAGTTTTAATTCGACTTAATGTCGATGATTAGGGGTTTAAAGACGAACATTAATGTTTTTAATGTCCAATTCGGTAATTAATTTGGACGAATTTCAGTTATCACTCGCGAACTTGGATCAAAGAACGCACGGTTTGTGTAGAACCAAAGACTGATTGCTACCAAATTATTCTAAGTACAAATGCTGCTGATAGGCTTATCAGCAGCATTCAACACATATGGCTGCTGATAGGCTTATCAGCAGCATTCAACACTTGTTGCTGCTGATAGGCTTATCAGCAGCGTTCAACACAAGTTGCTGCTGATAGGCTTATCAGCAGCATTATTCTCATTCTTGCTGCTGATAGCATTGTTCCTTGAAGACAAATCGTTGCAGCTGACTATCCATGCCAAGCGTCACTGACAACTTTCTGCAAAAGCAACTGACACACTCAAAGCAGAAGGAACCTCAATGGTGCAACCAATGACGGACGACAATGCTCTTCCCCGAGCATGCAAACAATGATGAATAAAGTAAACGCTTCAATAAAGTTAGCTAGTTTAGCTTTAACGTGTATTATTAGCTTTTGTATAAAAGATCAACGATCTGTGTTCGATCTGATCCTTAGAATCAAGGGTCTGTCTTGATTCTAAGTTAGTATAAATACTATGTAAACACTTCATTGTAAGTGTGCTTTCGAAATTAGAGTTTTTCATTTGTAATCGTTTATTCACAAAAGATTAATACAAAAGTGTTCTTATCAGTATTCTTTATGTGTACTCGATTGTAATTGTGTAGTTGTTATTGTTTCCGCCAATCTCAACTAAGAACAGAACCATCTTGTAATTTCACGATCCTACAAGTGGTATCATAGCTTTGGCACAGATTAAACAAACTCACACTTGTTTAATCACTTTTGGTTCTATTCTAAACTCTCTCTATTTCATCAAGTCACCAAGAACAAAAATGGCACAAAGCAACGGGTTTGAAGACATCCTGAAGTAGCAGTATGAAAACTTCGTCTAGAAGGAAGATGAGTCTCTAACTATTTCATACAACAGATTTACCTATCTTGTAGGGGAGCTGCAGTGCTCAAAGGTGAAGCTAGAGAATGAAGATATTCTCAAAAGGTTCATCAGGTCTTTACCTAGCTGTTGGACACTCTACACGGTGTCCATTAGAAGAACTGAGAATCTGAAGACTCTCCAAATGACTGAGCTCTTCGGTATGCTAAAAACCTATGAGCTAGAGATGATTCAGGCAAAAGAAAGAAGCTCAAGCTACCAAACAGCCTCAACATCCACCACCACCTCCTCTGCCCTCCATTCTGAGCACTCGGGTCCTAGTTCAAGTAACTACTATCCTCCCATCATCACCCATTCTGGAGAGTTCGACTGGAGCGTTCAATATGAAGAACTGCCCGTCAACAATCAAGCTCTAATGGCAGACGCTACAGAGATACCACCTCAGGTATTTGAACATCTTTGCTCTCAAGCCTGTATTGATAAAGTTTTGGGTTATAGAAAGCACAACCAAAACCTCATAGATCAAAATGAAGAGTTTCATCAGATGAAATCTGAGTTCAAAAAGGTTGAAAATACTTATAAAGAAAAGGTTAACTGCCTTAAGAAAGAGATTTCATCGCTAAAACACGAACAAACTAATCTTGAAACTAAGATTGATGATCTACTGGTCAAACTAAAAGCTACCAGAGCTGAACTGGCAGAACAGAAAGTTCATGTTGAAAAATATGAATTTTCCTCCAAAAAGTTACAAAGACTTTTAGATATTCAAGTCCATGAGAGGTAAAGACTGGACTTGGGTATAAAAATGATCAGTACAAATCTGTTCATCCTCCTGCTGACTATATTGCCATATACGAACCAAGCTTCAATGTTGAAAATCTTGACACTACAAACCGAAACCTTGATCCTTCAACAGATGAACCTCTCATCGAAGACTGCACTACCTCATCGGAATATGAGTCAACTCACTCAGACCATGATGAAACCAGTGCAGTCCCATCTGAAGCTGTTCTGAATAGAGTTGCAGTTCCTGCTGTTCTTCCAGCTGTTATAGCCCTTGTGCCATTCAAACAGATCAAGATCAGCTATCCTCCAGATGGAAGAAATCTAGAAAAGGGACAGACATCAGAACCCACAAACCCCAAGCCTCAGTTCAAGCCAATCACAAAGAGAAAGGTATTTGATGTATGTCGTAAGCCTGAAGAAAAATTTCCATATGTTCAAAGGACCTTAGAAGAAGCCACCTTTGAACATAACAAAGCTCATCCATGGAACTTCACGAATCTGTTCCAAAGAAAGGACTATGTCTACCTTTCAAAAGACAAACTGGCAAAATCATGCTTTGTGTGTGGCAGATATAACCACACTGCCAGCACCTGCTTTCATTACCTGGAATATCAAAGACATTCAAAGCAGCATGCCTTTGAAAAGACTAACAAAAATAAGAAGGTAAGAAGCTACGAAGACAAAGCAACAAAGTTCAAAAAGTCTCTATCTCCCTCAAAAGTGAAGCTTCCTAGATCTCAACAAACTTGCATCATTTGTGATGAATCAGACCACTTTGCTGCAAACTGTAAGTTTAACCCATTCAACCAGATCCTTTATCAAGCTCCTCAAAGACAAAGGGTAAAGACTCTAGTCTCTCAAGGTGAGGATGCAGACTACCTTGAGAAACTATCAAATAAAGAAGTCTCCAGAGCCTACATGGGTCAGCAAGGTCAATTGGCAAAGAAGAAACGGGCTGAAGAAGAAGAAAAAGCCAAACAACAGTCCAAAAAGACCATTACCTTTAATAAACGGACCCATGAAGAAAGGAAGGTCATGATTGACTTCCTTAAGGCTAGAGGAGAGAATGGAAAGAGGCTAGGTCCTATGAACTTCATGAACCTGCAAGCCCTCTACTTCAAAGTCAAGAAGGATGAGGAAGAAAGAGTGGGCAAGAAGGGCTCCAAGAAAAGGGTACCTATTCAGGAAGAAGGAGAAACAAAAGCAAAGAAACCCAAGCCTTCTCCCTCACCTACCTCTTCCTCAGTCCAACAACCTTCCACTCTCCTCCCCAAACCTTCCACTCCTCCACCCAAAAAGTCCAAACCATCTCGCCCAGCCCCCACTCATCAACAGCCTCCCTTGAAGAAATCCAAACCCACACCTAAACCAGAAGACTCAAGAGACATAGTTGATTGGGTCTATAATCCACAGGATCAAATGTTTGAGATCTTCAGGGGGAGAACTGTAAGAAGAATATTTATCTACAGATCTGTTGATGAAATTATGCAATTGCCAGATTCAGATCTTGGCAGAATTCTGGAGCTAGGTGAAGCTCATGAGCCTGCAAATGAGAGTGGGAAACTTCTTGTGCTAGCAATCAAACACTACTTCAACCCTAGCAAAGATGTGATCATTGACATCAAACCACTCAAGTCCCACTCTCCATTTGTAAGTTGGTCCTATAATGCTGATTTGGACGAGTTCACCTTAACTGATGTAAGGAAGCAGAAGATGAGATGTTCAAGCAAAACAATCTACAAAATGCCAAATAAAGACATCAAGACTCTGTCTGCACTTCCACTGAACAATCCCCGCAAGGATCCAAGAGGCTATGAGGTTGAAAGGATAGTCAGCCACATGCAAAAGCTTCAGCAGCAAAGTGATTAGAAGAATTTTGGTTGCATCAGTCTAGGGGGAGTTTGTAGAACCAAAGACTGATTGCTACCAAATTATTCTAAGTACAAATGCTGCTGATAGGCTTATCAGCAGCATTCAACACATATGGCTGCTGATAGGCTTATCAACAGCATTCAACACATGTTGCTGATGATAGGCTTATCAGCTGCATTCAACACTTGTTGCTGCTGATAGGCTTATCAGCAGCGTTCAACACAAGTTGCTGCTGATAGGCTTATCAGCAGCATTATTCTCATTCTTGCTGCTGATAGCTATGTTCCTTGAAGACAAATCGTTGCAGCTGACTATCCATGCCAAGCGTCACTGACAACTTTCTGCAAAAGCAAATGACACACTCAAAGAAGAAGGAACCTCAACGGTGCAACCAATGACGGACGACAATGCTCTTCCCCGAGCATGCAAACAATGATGAATAAAGTAAACGCTTCAATAAAGTTAGCTAGTTTAGCTTTAACGTGTATTATTAGCTTTTGTATAAAAGATCAACAATCTGTGTTCGATCTGATCCTTAGAATCAAGGGTCTGTCTTGATTCTAAGTTAGTATAAATACTGTGTAAACACTTCATTGTAAGTGTGCTTTCGAAATTAGAGTTTTTCATTTGTAATCGTTTATTCACAAAAGATTAATACAAAAGTGTTCTTATCAGTATTCTTTATGTGTACTCGATTGTAATTGTATAGTTGTTATTGTTTCCGCCAATCTCAACTAAGAACAGAACCATCTTGTAATTTCACGATCCTACAGTTTGACTTTTTAAAGTCAACGAAATCAAAGTTAGCTTAATTACAGAACTAGTCCCTGAAGTTTCTTGTTCTTGAGTTTAGACAATGGCAGAATTGGTCCCTCAAGTTTTGGATGGAGTTAGAACTTTGTTAGTTTGACTTCCAAAGTCAACAGAATTAGGATTTTGACTTTCTAAAAGTCAACAAGATAGTTTAGGGATATTACATAACTAGTCCTTAGAGTTTAAGTTTGGATTATTTATAGAATTAGTCCCTGAAGTTTGAGTTAAGTTAATTTAGTTAACTTTAACTGGATTTTGTTAACGGAGTTAACTGGAAAAGTTCGGATTGTCACAGTATAGCATTTATGTAAATTTTTCTAGCATGCATACCGGCCAAAACATTTAAGTAAAACATTTAAAAAGGGACTCATAGAACTCACCTCTATCTTCCTTCCTGACTAAATAATCCTTACTTGCTAATATAATCAGCACAACGACTTGGATCAGAGTCCTAAGTCATTATAACATTACTTAATCATAAGTTCCTAGCTTAGTGAAAGTAACCAAGTCATTATGAACTAGTTAGAACCTTACCTCATAACTATCTCCTGCGTATTGGAGCCGAAAAGCGAAAAATCGGACTTCTCTACGCGAACCGGGACTCCTTGGCATGCATACCGAGGTAATGTAGGTTTATATAAATTCAGGTGCATGTCTAGTATAGATTCGATTTGTCTAGCATGTTGAAAGCATGTTGATGTATTGCATGTGTTGTAATCAAGAATTTTAATGTAATTATGAATCCCAAAATGTTAATGTACTGCATGTGTTGTGTAGTGTTATCATGTATTGTTTTAATGGAAAAAGGATGCTTTGTGTTATGGGTTGAATTTCGATACAGGATCCTGAATGAGGCATGATCCAGAATCCGATATCCTTGTATTTTCGGTATCTTGAATATTGTTTCTAACGGTTACTTGTGTATTATTTTCTTTATTGATGACAGGTAAAACATTTGTAACGCAATACTTACCTGAAAAATCGCTCAAGGGATGTGGACTACGTGTGAAAAACGTGTAAATCAACTTACAACGGTCATGAGGAGAAGATAGGGTCAAGACCATATTTCTCGGATAGTTAGTTATAGATTACTTTTATTTAATTACCGATGAGATAGTTTAGAAACACAACACCTGCACTCAGAAACAGTTGTAACACTTTGTTCACGATCTCTTTGGCTCTCTTTTGTACTCGATAATTTCAGTTTAATACAAGATATCAAGGTAGCCCAACTTTCGTCGGCTCTCGAGATTTTATGCCGGAGATCATCAAGGATCAAGGGCTTTCCTCGTAAACACTCGTGTTGATTTTACTGTTTATATTCGTAGATTTCACAAAGCACGCTACCTCACTATCGAAATTTGGTTACAAAGTTAGTTTGCATAATTTTTACCCAAAACAATTTGGCGCCCACCATGGGGCAAGTGGTGTTTTTTATCTTCAAATCGTTATTGAAAATTTTGTTTAATAATTATCTTTCGAAACTGATTTCAAAAATGTCGTCCTAATCTAAAAATATTTCTGTCTCTGCTCCATCTTCAACCTCCGGGCTAATTAGCCCTATTCCTCCCCCTCCTTCATTCCAGAAAAAGAATGATGGTCAGCCTCGAAAGACTGTTCCTGCGGGTTTTTCGGGATCCGGAATATCCGCTAGCCCGCCTATGCTCGTTTCAAACGATGAACTTCTCAAAGTATTCTCCGAGGTAAAGCAGCAGATGGAACAACAGAAAAAGACTAATCAGGCAATATTCAGAGAGCTTGAAAGGATCAAAGACTCAAAGAAACATGTGGAAGTGACAACTCCATTACAACCAAGGGCATTGAACTTTGACTATCCAGGATCTTCAAGGATCCATCAGGGAGATTTCCTACCCATGCAGACCGGAGTCACAACTCTTGGCCCGACTGCGACTACCAGAGTTACTACAACTCAAGATCTTGGATTTACCCCGGGATCATCTCTCAGGGATATCGGCATGGGTTACACATTTAACAATTTTTTCGAATGCAAACGAATATGTGTAGGATACAGGGATCACTCCTTCCATGGCGAAGGAATTAAAGAAGCTGAGAGAAATGATCTCCAGTGTGCCTGGTGTGGTGCAGCCCATACCTGAGAAGTCTGCTACCAGCCACAGGACTTCCAGATTCACTCCTCCCATTTGTGATGCTGAGATCCCCAAACGTTTTCAAACTCCCAACATGAAGCTGTATGATGGGACAACAGATCCTGAGGAGCGTGTGGCGCAATATAGAGAGAGAATGGAGATCAACCCCATTCCCTTGGATCTGAAATAGGCTTGCTTATGCAAAGGCTTCGGTTCTACCTTAATAGGATCAGCCTTAAAATGGCTACTTAATGTTCCTCCATACTCTATTACTTCATTTGCTCATTTAATCAACCTGTTGCAGTAGAACTTTTGAAAGATTGACAAGTGACTTGTACAGGGTGATTCAAAATCTCGGAGAATCCCTCCAATATTATGTCAGCAAATTTGGTAAGGAATCCCTGGATATCCCGAATCTCGACGTAGCCACAACAGTCCAGGCCTTCAAAATGGGATTGAGGAAAGATTCACAGTTCTACGAAGACCTTGTCATGAACCTTGCAGGAATCTTGACGAAGTCAGAAACAGAGCACTTAGGTTCATCAGACTCGAGGACGATAAGAAGATTCAGCAAAGGATATATGCTCCAACCAGTTATAGTCAACCTAACCGGAAGACTGAGACTGCACCTTTCAAACTATATAGATCCAAGCCTTATTCCAAACCTGATAATCACAGAGTCAATGTTGTGGAAGATGACAAGGAAGAAGAGGAATATCTTAAGTTATCTGAATACTGTTTTTCACTTGACACAACTGGTTTGTTATATGCTATGCAAGATCTTGGAGACAAATCCAGATGGCCCCGTAAATTCGAAAAGAATATCGGGGGCAAAGACAAGTCCAAATGGTGTGCCTTCCATGAAGATTTCGGACATATCACTGAAGATTGCATTGCCCTGCATAAAGAGATAAGCTATCTCCTGAGCAAGGGATATCTTAAGGAATTTCTGGGCAAAGGAAAGAAGCAAGTCAGGGATCATGACAAAATACCGCAAAGAGCCAAATCTCCGCCACCCGATGCTAAGGTAATAGGATTTATTTCTGTTGGTTCTGAAATTTGTGGTACATCCTACTCTGCAGCTAAGAGGAACGCCAAGGAAGGCAAAACAGAGAAAGGTGATAGACCCCTCAGAACTTCTAGTCTGACAGAAGAAAAGATAATCTCCTTCAATGAAGAAGATAGAGATAATGTACAAGATCCTCACCATGACGGTCTGGTGATCACCCTATACGTTGCAAATCACTTCATTCGAAGAATATTGATCGATGGAGGAAGCTCGGTGAACATAATCAGCATGATGTCTTGAAAAGAATGTGGATCCCAGATTCCGAGATTATCTCCAAATATGCAGTGCTAGTGGGATTCATCGGAGAAGTAAAAAACCACAGTCGGAGAGATAAAGCTTCCGGTATATATCGAAGGGGGAGACCCTGGATACATGATATGAAAGCGGTACCCTCGACATATCATCAATGTGTCAAGATGCCAACTCCTTGGGGAGTAGTAAAGATCAACAGCGATCAACAAGATGCAAAAGATTGTTATACTTCTTCAATGAAAGCGTCAGTAAAGACTAGACAAGCATAACAATTAAAGAAACAGGCTAGAGATGTCCTAGAAGCCAAGGAGCAGGATGTCAAGGAATTATCCCTAAGTCCAGAGGATCCTGAATTCAAGGTACTTATTGGAACCAGTATCCCCGAGGATATTGAGCAAAGCCTCACGAGATTATTAAATAGTAGAATTTCAACTTTTGCTTGGAAGAATGAAGACATGATAGGTATTTCTAAAGATATTATTATACATAAATTAGGACTTGATAATAGTTTCAGGCCTATACACCAAAAAAGAAGGAAATTCGCTCCAGAAAGAAATACAGTCATCCAAGAGGAAGTTGAAAGACTGTTAAAAGCAGGAATGATTAGGGAAGTAAAATTCCCAAGATGGCTAGCCAATGTAGTAGTGGTCCAGAAGAAGAATGGGAAATGGAGAGTTTATGTAGACTTCACAAACTTAAACAAAGCATGTACAAAAAATCCCTTCCCTCTACCACATATAGACTCAATGGTGGATGCTACAGCAGGCCATGAGATGTTAACCTTCATGGATGCCTCATCAGGATTTCAGCAAATCCAGATGGAACCCTCTGATCAAGAGGATAATGCCTACATGACTCCGACAGGTATCTATTGTTATATTGCCATGCCTTTTGGTCTAAAAAATTGCAGGTGCTACATACCAGAGGCTAGTAAACATGATGTTCAAAGACAAACTTGGTGACACCATGGAAGTCTATATTGATGACATGGTGGTGAAGTCGAAAAAAGCTGAAGATCATCCCAGGGATCTTGAAGAAGCATTGGACATCCTAGATCATTATAATATGAAGCTTAACCCTTCCAAATGCCACTTTGGAGTGGGGGCAGGGAAATTTCTAGGATACATGGTGACTAAAAGAGGGATAGAAGCCAGCCCTGAGCAGATCAAGGTAATAATCAACCTGAAATCCCTAGCCAATACCAAAGATGTCGAGAGGCTGACCGGTAGAGTAGCCGCGCTCAATAGATTTATCTCAAGATCCTCAGAAATTTGTAAAGAATTTTATGATATCCTAAAGAAAAACAAAAGATTCGAATGGGAAGAAAAGCATAAACAAGCACTCCAAGCACTAAAGGAGTATTTATCCACAGCTCCTCTACTAATGAAACCTGAAGATGGCGAACCATTATCATTATACTTAGCAGTATCTGGACATTCTGCTAGTGTTGTCTTAGTTAAGGATCATGAAGGTTAGCAACATCCGGTATACTATGTAAGTAAAAGTCTACTTCCAGCGGAAACTATGTATTCTCATTTAGAAAAATTGATATTAGCTTTAATAATGGCATCTACTAAACTTAGACATTATTTTGAGACCCATGCTATACATGTTAAAACTAATTATCCAATTAAGTGTGTTTTGAGAAAGCTGGAAATGTCTGGAAGAATGGCTAAATGGTCAGTCAAACTCAGCGCATATGATCTCAAGTATGAGCCCAGGACAGCAATAAAATCTCAAGCACTCACAGACTTTGTGGCTGATTTTAGCAGTGATATCCAATAAGAAGCAGATCTCGAAGTTCAACAACTAGAGGAATCCAAGGATAAATGGATTCTATTCACAGATGGTGCATCTAATATAAGAGGTACAGGTCTTGGAATCATACTAAAATCGTCACAAGGGGACATACTACCCCAGTCAATAAGCTGTGAGTTCCAAGCAACCAACAACGAGGCAGAGTACGAGGCGCTGATAGCATGATTACAACTTTCTTGCGATATGAAGATCAGGTATCTTCAGGTATATGTGGATTCACTACTGATTACTAACCATTTCAATGGCTCCTATGCAGCAAAGGGTGAAAGATTAATCAAGTATCTAGAGATAGTTAAACAATTATCTGTGAAATTCAAAATTTTTAGTATAATACAGGTACCAAGGGAAGACAACGCTGATGCCTTAGCAAATCTTGCCTCAACACTCAAGATCACAGAAGGAACCACAATACCGATTATACATATCTAAAAATCCAGCAATTGAAAAGAAAAACGAAGTATCCAATATGGAAGCGGAAGAAGCAGATACTCAGGATCCGGAACCAAGCCAAAGATCCTGGATCCCACCTATTATAAAATATTTACAGGATGGAGAATTCCCGAAGGATGAAAAGAATCACAGGGCTTTTCGTATGAGAATATCTCGTTTTATAATGTTAGATGGGGTTTTGTATAGAAAATCTATTACAAGTCCTTATTTGAAATGTTTAGAAGATCCTGAAGCACTTGAAGTCCTCAGAGATATACATGAAGGCGACTGTGGAAATCACACCGGGGGCAGAGTACTCTTCTCAAAGATCCTAAGGACTGGATACTATTGGCCAACCATGAGGAAAGATGTCATGGAATATTTCCAAAAGTGTGATGCATGCCAGAGACATAGCAACATCCTCCACCAACCAGCAGAGCCCTTATACCCAATTATTTCTTCCTGTCCATTTATGAAGTGGGGAATGGACATAGTTGGCAAACTCCCAAAGGCACCAGGAGGAAAAGTGTTTATGTTAGCAATGACAGACTACTTCTCCAAATGGATCGAAGCCGAAGCATTCGTTCAAGTCAGGGAAAAGGAAGTTATATCCTTCATCAAGCGGAACATCCTGACGAGATTCGGCATCCCAGCGGAAATAACATGTGATAACGAATCTCAATTCATTGGGCAAAGAACAACCAACTTCTGTGCTAACTGGGGAATCAAGATGATAACTTCTACCCCTATGCATCCTCAAGCCAATGGGCAAGCAGAATCCAGCAACAAGATCATCATCAATAACCTAAAGAAAAGATTGGGAACAAAGAAAGGGAAGTGGGCCGAAGAACTTCCATTTGCACTATGGGCAGATAGAACAACTTCATAAAATGCGACACGTCAAACCCCATTCTCTTTGGTGTTTGGCACTGAAGCTGTGATCCCCACAAAAATGGTCATCCATACAGCCAGAACCAGTCTTCAAACTCGGAAAAATAATAATGAAGCTCTCTCAAATGATCTTGATACTATTGATGAGCTCAGAGACCTTGCCAAAGTTCGCATTGCGGCCTATCAGAAAAGGATAGCAAGATCATACAACAAAAGTATAAGGATCAGGAGGTTTCAAGTGGTTGATCTTGTATTGAGAAAAGCATTCCAGAATACTACCAATCCTAGCGACGGAAAGCTTGCACCAAAATGGGAAGGCCCATATTTGATTGACTCATAGGTAGGCAAGGGTGCTTACTGGTTAGCAACTCTGGAAGGAGATGTATTGCCTACTTCATGTAAGTTAGAATTTTTATTCTAACTTAGAACAGTACGTATTCTTTTCATTTCAATTAATTTATTTATCATTCCATATCAATATACTGACTTGAGCGTCGGAGGGGTGTTAGCCTAGCTAACACCCACCTTCACCAAGAGTTCCTGTCTTGAAGGAAATATCTCCAGGGATCCCGACATAAGACAGAGATTGGCCATCTCTCCTACGTTAAAGTATCAAGCATACCTTCTAAGGTTTAAAGGTTTTCACCTTTCTTCAAATTGAGTTTAAACACTCTGCCAGTTGCGCACGATGTTCGAGTATAGTTCAAGGTGGTGCGATCAGACCATGTAAAAGTGGCTGACAGTTTCATCAATGTTGGCTATAGCTTGTTCTCTACGATAGTAACATACGTGTTACTCCTAAGTTTTTTAGCATTTTTATGCTAACTCAGGACTGGCTTGACCCACGTTATTTTGGCTTGGCCCACGTCATTCTGGCTTGGCCCATGTTATTCTGGCTTGGCCCACGATGATCTGGCTTGGCCCATGATAATTTGGCTTTGCCCACGTTGTTTTGACTTGATAAAATTTACTTGTTTACTTAGCAAATACTTATCATTGGTGTACTAGTTCAAAAGTTGCGATCGAATCAAAGACTTTTATCAAATCTAAAATTCCACTACTAATCACACAATATGACTGGCAAACATACATAGGGGACAACTCGAGATTACAACACTTCTTATAACGTTTATCAGAGTTCTGGTATGTACATTTATCTATTTCAATTTTTAAACTTAAGATTATTTCTTGATTCACCATTAAAGGTAGAATCAAAATTAGTTTGACTAAGTCATGATTTGATCTATTCATCAAAACTAAACTATGCTTCTATTAAACAAAGTTTAATATATTATCCTTAAGGATCCTGAATGTATGAGACTTTAAACTACTCCATGTTTGACGTATTCTTGTTCAAACATGATGAATGTATGAGACTTTAAGCTACTCCATGTTTGACGTATGCTTGTTCAAACACGATGGACGTATAAGACTTTAAACTATTCCATGTTTGACGTATGCTTATTCAAACATGATGAACGTATAAGACTTTTAACTACTCAAGGTTTGATGTATTCTTGATCAAACACGAGGAAAGTGTAAAGACTTTAAACTACTCAATGATTGAGGTATTCTTATTCAATCACGAGGAAACTTTGAAACTCTAAATCTTGTCGCATTCTTCTCTCTTTAATCATTGAATGACGTTTCTCTCTAAGAGACTCGTTAATCAATGATCACTCTTATGAGGAAACTCTAGTCGTGTGTTAAACAAATTCTTGTACTCTTTCTTGATCCACGCACAAACGGGAAGACCTATGCGGACTATGCGACGATTTAAATGCTTGCGGGTGCACACGTAAGTATGAAAATCAGCGTATGCAAAGACATAGTAAACTCTGTCGTGTGCTATGATCTAAGACTTATCGTAAATGGTAGCCACGGAACTTAGGTACCGTAACAATCCTTAGACGTATTAGTCTATAAACTCAAATTCTTGAACTATCATCGAATCCATCCTAAGTGAATACATCTCACTTTAAATATTGGATAGAAATTCAACAGTCATCCTCTCCAATACTTTTGAAAACGAATCTTCATCTATCTCAATGAAACTATATGCTTCTTAGGGAAACTCTTGGCAACCATATACCTTGAAAACTTAGAAACTTGAGCGAAATCTTACTCCTGTCATTTCATCTCATCTAAAACCCAAAACGTAACCCATAGTTTACTAGGGGGCGTAAAGTATTTTTTCTCATTATTCTTGTGCGTATCATAAACTTAAATCTTGAAAACAGAAACCTTCTACTTTAATTTCGGGACGAAATTTCCTAAAGTAGGGGAGACTGTAATATCCAGGATTTTTCCGACCTGTTTTTCCCTAAACCTTTACACGTATTTTCAATTCAAAACTTGAAATTCTATTAAAAACTATTTTCTTAAATAAATAGTTATTAATTTAATTGAGATAAGTTACAAGGAAAAACAAGTTACACTTGAATATATATATATATATATATATATATATATATATATATATATATGTATATGTATATATGTGTGTTTTATAAATAAAATACCATCTAAATTCCTTGCAAGTTTATAATTATATAAATGATTTATAAAACTATTTCATAAAATACTTAAACTTGAAAATCATAAATCTTAGAAATATTTTTATTTATAAAATAGTAAAAAATATAAAACTTTTGAAACTTTAGAGAGATTTATAAAAGTAAAACATATTTGTTTTCATAAAAAGTCTAGGGACCGAAACAGTCAAATCCTGAAACTTGTTTCAAACTCAAACTTATGTTTTAACATGAAATGACAAAACTCACAAACCTCGGGGACCTGTTCTGTAATAAATCCAAACCCAGAAACGGGAAAGCGAACATGAGTTCGAATCCCGCCCCTCACCGGTTTCAACCATTTTCCTTCGAAACCGCGTAAACGTCCACATTCGACGAACCTCGGGTCTCGCCTCACGCGTGCGACCCAACCCCGATGCCCATCAATGCTCGATCTCGAGCCTAAACACCCGCGTGATTCACGATTAAACTCGTTCGGCCCATCCGTAACCTTCCCACCTAAACACGCATTAAATAAACGAAATTGGCTATAAATATCGGTTTAGAAACCTCAGTAACATCACACCAAAAATTTCTCCACTCTCAATTCAGTCGTTCATCACCTACATTCTTCGATTCGAAGCTACGACCGTCGACGACCACCACAGACCCGTTCTCACTCGTTTCTTCATCGATTCAGGTAATTCGAATGCTCATTCTCTTCATAATCCTATGTTGATCGAAAGCCCCATGTTTAATTCAACTAACAAAGGGCTAATCGATATGCATTTGGTGGATTTGGGTTCTAGGGTTCATCCGGTAATTGGGGGCGAAGTGGGATCTTGTTTATCTATTTGATTTTGCGTGTATTAAACCACCGAGACCCGTAGGCGGGATGGTTAAGCTTGGTGTGTGTTTCGTGACCCGGCGGGCGACGCGGGTTCGATTCTAGCCGACCCGAAATTGTAACTTTCATTTTTTTTCCTCTTTTAAAAACAGTATTAAATACTGGAAAAATTTTATAAAATCTGTGAAAGAATTATAAGCTCAGATCCGATTTTTATTTACACTTTCGTATTCTGAGACTATTTTAACTAAATTAGACTTAGTTAAAATTTATAAAAACTAATTTTTTAAAAATAGTTTTAAAACTCTTAAAAACTATAAAAATACTTTTAAACTTTACAAAACTTATATTTTAAACAGGAGATATTTTATAAAATTTGAAACCTTAATTCGTTATTATTTTCTGAATAATACATTTAAGTGTTTAAAGCTTCAAAAATTAATAAACTTTAATTAAGGCAAGAAACTTATAAACTTATACAAAATTTATAACTTTCTTATTTATTTAAAATAGAAAACTTATTTGGTTTTAAGAAACTTGAGTGAATTATTAAACTTTCCTATTAAAATCAAATCAAATTTATAAAAACTTGTATTTGATTCATTTAAAGTTTGACTATTTATTTATTTATTTAGTTATTTTAAAACATAGAAAATAAACATACTTTATTCATTTTTAGGATGTTTTATAAGGTAACTTATAATTTTAAACAAAAGCTTCATTTAAAATACTTATAAACTTATAATCTAATACTTATTAAACTTATAGTTTCTTTTAAACTCTAAATATTTTTACACTTTTAATTAAGATGTAAACTTTACAAAGAAATTCTATTTAACCTTTTATAAACTTATAATTTCGTATTTTAACTTATAAACAATATTCATTTGCAAGTTAAATTGTAAAATAAACGTTTGGCACGTAAATACTTAAATAAATCTTAAATGATTTATATGAGTAATTAAAATAATTATATTTATAGATAATTATTTGATCTTAATAATTATTTATCTTTAATAATTATTTAATCTTACACTTAAATTATTTAACCCTAAATACTTAGAAAACTATTTCGATTATTTTTACCTAACTTGTGTAATTAATAATTGTAAAACTTTTAAATAATTATTTTAATTAATAATTATTCTAATCTATAAATCTATTAAACTTTGACATACAAGTCTTGTATCATTCCTTCAAAACCTTTATTATAAACTTGATTTAAACTTCATAAACACAAACCATTCCCATCTCCCATTTGGAACCCTAGTCAATCTTGAAATCCTAGATCCTTCGCCTTAGACTTGTAGAAGTAAACTTAAATCTTTAGACTTGCATTCTTAGGCTTATTGTGAGGATATTCTCCCTCAAAGTCTTGCAAATACTTATCCGTGCCGGATACTCTTCATCAATCCAATGTGAGTATACTTAGCCCCTTTTTCCTTTTATGCTTTTGGGGTGAAACATGTTCACAATTCTTAAACTTATACAATTCTTGTACAACTATGACTACGTGTTTATTCTTATGTTAAACTTGAGACTTGTATGTTTAGATTAAATTTAAAACTAGCACATTCATTAGCTTTGATCAAGCCGATAGTAACAATGATAGATCTATTGCATTTGACCAATCCACCTTGATTGATTGACCCCTTCGGGGGGGGGGGGGGAGCCCTTGGTGTTTGTTACTACATTAAACTTTAAACTTGAGACTTATAAGGGTAACCTGCGGGTTATGCCTAAACT
Organism: Smallanthus sonchifolius; assembly: GCA_023525975.1. Taxonomy (NCBI): domain Eukaryota; kingdom Viridiplantae; phylum Streptophyta; class Magnoliopsida; order Asterales; family Asteraceae; genus Smallanthus; species Smallanthus sonchifolius. The sequence continues at coordinate 30,452,809 of CM042043.1, forward strand.
TGGTCGGAGGGTTGATGTGCACAATGTCTAACATGCTTGTTTTCTCATACTTACATTATAGAATGCATGAATCATAGTGAATTGTAATACTTTTCAAATATTTGTTAAACTGTGTCAAAACCTTTGTATCTCACCAACTATTTTGTAGTTGACAGATTCTTTCACATGTTTCAGGTTTACATCATGAGACTTATTCGTGATCACATAGGATGCTTTGGACCTAGACTACTTAAATTAAATGTTGTATTCGTATTATTTTTCCTTGTATTGAATCTTAAATTATTTATTAATGAAATATCGAAACTTTAATAGTCAACCTTGTGCTATTGAACAACCGCGTCCGCCCTGATGTATAATCTGCCGTCGGTTGGGGTGTGACAGATTGGTATCAGAGCCTTGGTTATAGGGAATTAGGTTATTAGACACATGACCTAGACTATAACTTAGGAGACCCAAACATGAGTTATCTCATGTCCTTTACTTGGAAAAATTCTCTCCTCATTCTGTTCTTAATTCTTATACGTGAACGCTTGGAGATTCTACGTTCTTACTCACCTACGTGCTACGAGAGGCTACTACATCGAGGACACGTTCTTAGGCTTTAAGTCTAATCCACCACTAAACTCTCGTCAAGAATATTTAAGTTCTAGATAATGTGTGAGAACTTGTGCGGACTGGAAGGGTGGATACCTGTATTCTGGGAAATTCTGTCAAGGAAAACATTTCGTATAAATCCAAATCAACCGTTGGACCCGTATGCTTTCCTGGGAATTCTTGGGATGAGTATCCACTTATAGGAATGCATGACTTCTCTAAACGTTTGTGAGCTTAGATCTCTCTTGATATGTCAAAATACTTACTTAGTGATATGCACTAAATGCGTACTATCTCAAATACTATACACTTCATAAATTCATGATTCAAAAACTTTCCTCTGTAACCTTTACTCCATGATTCTTATGTTCCGTCTTTTCAAGAATGGTCACATGACAGCATGCTTACTCGTCATGACCTGAAGGAGTTACCTTCAAGGAGAAATTCTTACGAGATTATACTTAAAAACTACATACATAAACTTATATTTATAGATACTACCCAATAAACTTCGTGATCGTTGTAATACAACCCTTAAAACTATGTATTACTCTACAAATTCTCCTATAAAGCTTCATTATTTTATAAATATGACACCTAAGAGGTAACCCTTGTATTCTTACCTTACCTCCTTGACACTTAACCAAGTTTCATTTGATAACTAACTCAAAACTTTCGTTACACTTTTATACATCTCAAAACTTTCATACGTCCTTAAACTCATGATCCTTGTAATACTAGCACATTTAAAACCATGTATTATTTTATAAACTTGACACTAAAGGGGAAACTCTTGTGTTTTCATTTTATCACTCAAAACTTCATTTGATGATCTACTCAAACTTTGTTACACATTTATATATCTCAAAACTTTCATTACATCCTTAAAACTTACACATCACCGTTTCTTGTAAACAAAACTTAACGTCTTCTAAACCTAAAGTACATTAACAAAGGGATTAGTAACCTGATCATTTTCCCGCAAGGGAAGAAGCCTACTATAGAATAAACAAGTTCCACGTTTAAGACTCTAAACCCACAATGAACCTTGACATAGTACCATAAGACCCAAACATCGGTGACAACAACTGAGAGAAGTTGTAGGCCCATGAGGAAGTTCTAGCTAGGGAAATAGGGTACATAAGTGAGTCCTCGTGACCACCCCTTCTTCCGGGAATTCTCTTCGTTAGCCCATCAACTTCCAATTAAAAACTATTTTTTGAAAATATTACTGTGATAACTCAGTATTATGAATAAAAACTTTTGAACATATTTAATCAACTTACTTACATACTTTAATTTCCCGTTTAAATTACAAGGGCTAGAAGTCCCAATTTTGAAACATCTAAATGGAAACTATTTTGAAATTTCATCTTGTCATCATTTACTAGTTTAACTTTCCTTTCATCATTGTAAACTTAACACACCTACCCAAACACTTTCGTCAAAAGCAACTTACGTTAGTACTTGAAATAATCAACAACGTTGCATTAAATTATAAAAATCCTAAGTGACACATGTACCTGAGGAATAAATCTTGAACAAATCTTCTAATTCGTAAGCACATTTTCAAAAAACAACCCGATTTACGAATCATTACCCCAAACAACCATGAACCTTACTTTTTGTATAGACTTAACACTTGTAAACTTGACCAACTTTTCGCTTGACAATCACACCTATCTTTTATAAATCTTACTCGTACTACTTATCGATGCCTAACTCGTCGTTTTTGAACATCTTAATTACATTCTATACAAAAGAAAACTATACTTTCTGTTATGAATCAAGATAAATCATTTGTAAACACACTATCATAAACCTTATCGAAACTTTTCCCGTCACCCTATGCTTGGAGACTTTCCTCATTCAACTCTTGTCACGTAAAAGACTTACTAAAAATCACAACGGGGACTAAAAGCTTAAATACACGTTGCTAAAACATTAAACTTCGTATACACAACTATGAGGTCAGGGACTTTTGAGTCATGTAAAACTTGTATAAATACTCAATCTCGTGTTCTTAAAACTAAACACGATCAATAAAGGATCATGTAAAGCTTAATACTGAAACTTGAAACTCAACTGACTTATCCTATTTTCAAACTTATACTTGGATTCTTAGTCTTGAAAACTTTGTGTGTCCATCTTAACCAAACCCTATGAGACTTGATAAACGTACATTCCATATATACGAGAAAACTTCACTCTTGATGCTAGACACTAGCAGGGAGGAGGACATTACTCTCTTTAACAGAGTACATCCCCTGACTCCTATCTAAACCAAACATCGGGATCCACTAATCTTCGGGACAACTCGAATCCTTTGTGAGAAAGCGCATAACGGTTAATCCTGTTCCAAACGCTGTCCCCTACCTCTCTTAAATACTAGAGTATTTAGATAACCGCTTTATGCTCGAAACGTAATCGTATACTTCTATACACTGAAGCTAAGCTAAGAGACTTTAAGGCTATTCTATGTTTGACGCATTCTTGTTCAAACACAATTTAAACTATCCTATTTTGACGTATTCTTGTTCAAACACAATTTAAACTATTCTATGTTTGACGTATTCTTGTTCAAACACAATTTAAACTATTCCATGTTTGACGTATTCTTATTCAAACAAGATGAACGTATGAGACTTTAAACTACTCCATGTTTGACGTATTCTTGTTCAAACATGATGAACGTATGAGACTTTAAGCTACTCCATGTTTGACGTATGCTTGTTCAAACACGATGGACGTATAAGACTTTAAACTATTCCATGTTTGACGTATGCTTATTCAAACATGATGAACGTATAAGACTTTTAACTACTCAAGGTTTGATGTATTCTTGATCAAACACGAGGAAAGTGTAAAGACTTTAAACTACTCAATGATTGAGGTATTCTTATTCAATCACGAGGAAACTTTGAAACTCTAAATCTTGTCGCATTCTTCTCTCTTTAATCATTGAATGACGTTTCTCTCTAAGAGACTCGTTAATCAATGATCACTCTTATGAGGAAACTCTAGTCGTGTGTTAAACAAATTCTTGTACTCTTTCTTGATCCACGCACAAACGGGAAGACCTATGCGGACTATGCGACGATTTAAATGCTTGCGGGTGCACACGTAAGTATGAAAATCAGCGTATGGAAAGACATAGTAAACTCTGTCGTGTGCTATGATCTAAGACTTATCGTAAATGGTAGCCACGGAACTTAGGTACCGTAACAATCCTTAGACGTATTAGTCTATAAACTCAAATTCTTGAACTATCATCGAATCCATCCTAAGTGAATACATCTCACTTTAAATATTGGATAGAAATTCAACAGTCATCCTCTCCAATGCTTTTGAAAACGAATCTTCATCTATCTCAATGAAATTATATGCTTCTTAGGGAAACTCTTGGCAACCATATACCTTGAAAACTTAGAAACTTGAGCGAAATCTTACTCCTGTCATTTCATCTCATCTAAAACCCAAAACGTAACCCATAGTTTACTAGGGGGCGTAAAGTATTTTTTCTCATTATTCTTGTGCGTATCATAAACTTAAATCTTGAAAACAGAAACCTTCTACTTTAATTTCGGGACGAAATTTCCTAAAGTAGGGGAGACTTTAATATCCAGGATTTTTCCGACCTGTTTTTCCCTAAACCTTTACACGTATTTTCAATTCAAAACTTGAAATTCTATTAAAAACTATTTTCTTAAATAAATAGTTATTAATTTAATTGAGATAAGTTACAAGGAAAAACAAGTTACACTTGTATATATATATATATATATATATATATGTATATATGTGTGTTTTATAAATAAAATACCATCTAAATTCCTTGCAAGTTTATAATTATATAAATGATTTATAAAACTATTTCATAAAATACTTAAACTTGAAAATCATAAATCTTAGAAATATTTTTATTTATAAAATAGTAAAAAATATAAAACTTTTGAAACTTTAGAGAGATTTATAAAAGTAAAACATATTTGTTTTTATAAAAAGTCCAGGGACCGAAACAGTCAAATCCTGAAACTTGTTTCAAACTCAAACTTATGTTTTAACATGAAATGACAAAACTCACAAACCTCGGGGACCTGTTCTGTAATAAATCCAAACCCAGAAACGGGAAAGCGAACATGAGTTCGAATCCCGCCCCTCACCGGTTTCAACCATTTTCCTTCGAAACCGCGTAAACGTCCACATTCGACGAACCTCGGGTCTCGCCTCACGCGTGCGACCCAACCCCGATGCCCATCAATGCTCGATCTCGAGCCTAAACACCCGCGTGATTCACGATTAAACTCGTTCGGCCCATCCGTAACCTTCCCACCTAAACACGCATTAAATAAACGAAATTGGCTATAAATATCGGTTTAGAAACCTCAGTAACATCACACCAAAAATTTCTCCACTCTCAATTCAGTCGTTCATCACCTACATTCTTCGATTCGAAGCTACGACCGTCGACGACCACCACAGACCCGTTCTCACTCGTTTCTTCATCGATTCAGGTAATTCGAATGCTCATTCTCTTCATAATCCTATGTTGATCGAAAGCCCCATGTTTAATTCAACTAACAAAGGGCTAATCGATATGCATTTGGTGGATTTGGGTTCTAGGGTTCATCCGGTAATTGGGGGCGAAGTGGGATCTTGTTTATCTATTTGATTTTGCGTGTATTAAACCACCGAGACCCGTAGGCGGGATGGTTAAGCTTGGTGTGTGTTTCGTGACCCGGCGGGCGACGCGGGTTCGATTCTAGCCGACCCGAAATTGTAACTTTCATTTTTTTTCCTCTTTTAAAAACAGTATTAAATACTGGAAAAATTTTATAAAATCTGTGAAAGAATTATAAGCTCAGATCCGATTTTTATTTACACTTTCGTATTCTGAGACTATTTTAACTAAATTAGACTTAGTTAAAATTTATAAAAACTAATTTTTTAAAAATAGTTTTAAAACTCTTAAAAACTATAAAAATACTTTTAAACTTTACAAAACTTATATTTTAAACAGGAGATATTTTATAAAATTTGAAACCTTAATTCGTTATTATTTTCTGAATAATACATTTAAGTGTTTAAAGCTTCAAAAATTAATAAACTTTAATTAAGGCAAGAAACTTATAAACTTATACAAAATTTATAACTTTCTTATTTATTTAAAATAGAAAACTTATTTGGTTTTAAGAAACTTGAGTGAATTATTAAACTTTCCTATTAAAATCAAATCAAATTTATAAAAACTTGTATTTGATTCATTTAAAGTTTGACTATTTATTTATTTATTTAGTTATTTTAAAACATAGAAAATAAACATACTTTATTCATTTTTAGGATGTTTTATAAGGTAACTTATAATTTTAAACAAAAGCTTCATTTAAAATACTTATAAACTTATAATCTAATACTTATTAAACTTATAGTTTCTTTTAAACTCTAAATATTTTTACACTTTTAATTAAGATGTAAACTTTACAAAGAAATTCTATTTAACCTTTTATAAACTTATAATTTCGTATTTTAACTTATAAACAATATTCATTTGCAAGTTAAATTGTAAAATAAACGTTTGGCACGTAAATACTTAAATAAATCTTAAATGATTTATATGAGTAATTAAAATAATTATATTTATAGATAATTATTTGATCTTAATAATTATTTATCTTTAATAATTATTTAATCTTACACTTAAATTATTTAACCCTAAATACTTAGAAAACTATTTCGATTATTTTTACCTAACTTGTGTAATTAATAATTGTAAAACTTTTAAATAATTATTTTAATTAATAATTATTCTAATCTATAAATCTATTAAACTTTGACATACAAGTCTTGTATCATTCCTTCAAAACCTTTATTATAAACTTGATTTAAACTTCATAAACACAAACCATTCCCATCTCCCATTTGGAACCCTAGTCAATCTTGAAATCCTAGATCCTTCGCCTTAGACTTGTAGAAGTAAACTTAAATCTTTAGACTTGCATTCTTAGGCTTATTGTGAGGATATTCTCCCTCAAAGTCTTGCAAATACTTATCCGTGCCGGATACTCTTCATCAATCCAATGTGAGTATACTTAGCCCCTTTTTCCTTTTATGCTTTTGGGGTGAAACATGTTCACAATTCTTAAACTTATACAATTCTTGTACAACTATGACTACGTGTTTATTCTTATGTTAAACTTGAGACTTGTATGTTTAGATTAAACTTAAAACTAGCACATTCATTAGCTTTGATCAAGCCGATAGTAACAATGATAGATCTATTGCATTTGACCAATCCACCTTGATTGATTGACCCCTTCGGGGGAGGGGGAGCCCTTGGTGTTTGTTACTACATTAAACTTTAAACTTGAGACTTATAAGGGTAACCTGCGGGTTATGCCTAAACTTGGTCGGAGGGTTGATGTGCACAATGTCTAACATGCTTGTTTTCTCATACTTACATTATAGAATGCATGAATCATAGTGAATTGTAATACTTTTCAAATATTTGTTAAACTGTGTCAAAATCTTTGTATCTCACCAACTATTTTGTAGTTGACAAATTCTTTCACATGATTCAGGTTTACATCATGAGACTTATTCGTGATCACATAGGATGCTTTGGACCTAGACTACTTAAATTAAATGTTGTATTCGTATTATTTTTCCTTGTATTGAATCTTAAATTATTTATTAATGAAATATCGAAACTTTAATAGTCAACCTTGTGCTATTGAACAACCGCGTCCGCCCCGACGTATAATTCGCCGTCGGTTGGGGTGTGACAAGAAGACCCATGGCCCCTAAGATTGTAAACATGGACTATTTCTGAGGCGGAAAACTCATCAGCATGATGTTTGATCAAGAATTCCAAGGTATATAGGGTTCTCCAAACCATCGGCATGGTTTGAGCGAAGCTAAGACCGCTCTTTCTAAAGAAGTCAGTAGTGAGAGGAGGAAAAGGATAAGTAAACCCTAGAGAAAAAGGGAAGAACGGAAAGCAAACCCAACTCTCCAAGGTGAAGTCGGCTCTGGTTTTGGGATCAAAGGGCCGAAATACGGTATTTTCAGGGAAGTAGCCTCCAGATTTGAGGGATTGGATATCAAGATCCGTAAATGTGCATCTTTCAGAATCTGGGTTAACTATCAAGTTTTGGCTATGCAAATCGTCAGAAGGAGTAGAAGAACGTGTATGCTTTTTGGCCATTTTTGGAGCAAAAAATCAGAAAAGATGAAACTGGAGATAGCAGAGAAATCTTGGGGAAGATGACTTCGGATTAATGAAAAAAGAAGAATATATATAGCCCTAATAATAACCGCCTCGGTCCATGATGTTTCACTCCCTCGTTTCCCGCACCAAGTCCTATCAAGAAGCCGGTTTTATTTAAAATTCAAATTTTGAAAAAATTAACAGCTGTAAATTCTTCGGACAGCTGTCAATTTTTTGGGACAAATGTTATGAGTTGAATTTTGATACAGGAACCTGAATGAGGCATAATCCAGAATCCGGTATCCTTGTATTTTCGGTATCCTGAATATTGTTGCTAACGGTTACTTGTCTATTATTTTCTTCATTAATGACAGGTAAAACATTTGTAACGCAATACTTACCTGAAAACTCGCTCAAGGGACGTGGACTACGTGTGAAAAACGTGTAAATCAGCTTACAACGGTCATGAGGAGAAGATAGGGTCAAGACCATATTTCTCGGATAGTTAGTTATAGATGACTTTTATTTAATTACCGATGAGATCGTTTAGAAACACAACACCCGCTTTCAGAAACAGTTGTAACACTTAGTTCACGATCTCTTTGGCTCTCTTTTGTACTTGATAATTTCAGTTTTATACAAGATATCAAGGCAGCCCGACTTTCGTCGGCTACCGAGGTTTTATGCCGAAGATCGTCAAGGATCAAGGGCTTTCCTCGTAAACACTCGTGTTGATTTTACTGTTTTATATTCGTGGATTTCACAAAGCACGCTACTTCACTATCGAAATTTTGTTACAAAGTTAGTTTGCATAATTTTTAACCAAAACAAGTAGAATGCATACATATACTCCGGAACAAATAATTACTTAAATAATATATTTACTATTTTGGTAAATACGTGACGTGACTATTGTAATATATCCTAAAGGAGAGTATCATAATTAACGCTGTGTTCCCGAGTCTCATTTAAGGGGAGAAAAGAAGGGAAAATAAATGAAGGGTGAAGGAAACTTTGTTCCAGAGTTTTTTTTAAAGGAGGAAAAGAAAGGAAATTGGAGGAAGTGTATTCCAAAGATTTTTTTAAGGAGAGAAATAAAAAGAAAACAAGACTATTCTTTATCCTTCCAAAATAGAGTGATTTGGAGAGAAAAGAAAAGAGGGGAAAAGATTCGTTTAGTATACTCGGGAACATAGCGTAGGCGCAAAAGAAATGGCATTCTCCAAAAGGGTACACGTGTCTGAACACTTCACTCGATCTTCTTCTTGTACACAGATACAAACAAAGCTACCGTTAATGGCGCGATCGTAGATAAGTTAGCTTGAAAGGGTAATCTGCTAACTAAGCGAAAAGGCGAAGGAGCAGTTCATCAGGGCAGAACCGTAATAAAATAAAATAAAGCACATACGAAAGGATATTATTTTTGGAAAATTTTAGAAAAACAAATTTGCATTTAACGGTAAATCAGGGAACACAAGAAAAAGTGAAAAACATGCGTTTTTCTTGCATTTCATTTATCAAATTCCTGTCCTCCTGAAGAAAAGAAAAAAAAATATATTCAGATCCATTATCCCTCTTCAACCCCACAATCAACCCTCATTAGGTTTGTTTTTCTTCAATCGATTGTTGTTTCAGGTTTTGCAGTATCGATGAAATTGATGCGATTACATGCATAGTTATTGATTCAAGTAAAATGCTATTTCGTTTGATTATTATTATTATTGTTCGTTGATCATCGTCTTTGTTTGTTGGAATGCAACATTAGGGCTTTTCGGTTGAAGGGGCACAAATCAACTCAATTCAAGTTCTGGTGTCTGTTGATGATAAGAAGGTACCCACATTTTCATTATTCGAGTTTGTTTTTGGGGGAATTTCTCTTGATTTCGATTCTCCTGTTTGTGAAAATTTGGGGGCGATTGTTCTTTAATTCCAGCTGTTGTTCTTCATTATTTATCTTTATATATGTTAAATTGTTTATGTTTTTGTCTGTAAGACGAAACAATTAACAAGAATTATGGTTTTGTAGGCGTTAATTTGTGTTTCAGACAATTTTTTGTCCTTTTGATTTTGAATTTCTGACATTTGTTGGTTGAAAATATAAAAATTAGGGGAATTATTCAAATACTTCCTGAATATTCACATGGATTTTATTTAATTGATGGTTTTATTGCGCGGTAGCAATGTAGTATTGAAATGCATTATTATAATCTTTACTATATAAGTTGCATTATGGTTTGTGTAATTTTGTATGGGTGTTTGCTTTTATTGATTTAGGTTTTACAAGCAACTTATCGTCGAAAATGAGGCAACGGAACATGGTTTACACCGGTCCAATGATTGATACGGAAATAGAACATGCCCATCTACACCCCGAACCTTGTTTAATTCCTTACGGTCATGGACCGTTGTCATTTGGGATCACGTTCATGGCGGCTCCACCTGGGCCCAGAGTGGTTTCATTTGGGCCACATAATCAGTTACCCTTCTCTGGACACCAGGTTATGGATGGACCGGTCCATGATGCGTTTAAGGGAAAGATTACCGAAGGGGTGCATGTTAACCCTCAGTACTCCTATCCTGCACCTAGCTCGAGTTCTTTTGTGGTTCCTGAGTACATTGGGTTCAATGTTATCCCTGTAGTGATGGGACCTGGGCACCATAGAGGTGCAAGGAACCAAACTGCTGGTGCTGTTGATCTTAACCCTGGCTTACAGCTCATGCCGATGGGCCATGGTGCACTAGGGCAACCCTTTCAGGTGGTGCCTTGCCCGTGGTTGGACCAGCAGTTTTGTGCCAATGTTCCTGGAATGTCTTACATGCAAGGTAATTATTTATTATCTTCCTTTTACAGCGGCACAATATGTATTATATATCGTTTAATTTCAGGATACACTGATGGAAATCCAGTCACTTTTGTGCATCAACCACTGCCACCACTGCAACCTATGCCTAGGTTCATGCGACCCACACCACCAGCAGGTTATAGGGTTTACCAGCCTCATGGTCAAGAACTTATGATCGAGTCAAATCCAAGACACCGTGGTTTACCTCATTTAAGGGCTCTCCCTGAAGCTGTAACATATTCTTTCCATGTCATGCAAATTACACTCGTGTTAATTTTAATAATTCACGTGTTTTACACTTTACTAATAATGTAGGAAGTTGCAATGTTTAATTTTGCTAATTATGGACATAGAGTTGATCATCATAGAGATATGCGGTTGGATATAGATCATATGTCTTATGAGGTAACTAATAATTATCTTTCTTTTTAGCCAATCCCGAAAAAATAAATTAAATTTATATTCTGTGCAGGAGCTTCTTGCATTAGGTGAACAGATCGGGAATGCTGGCTCGGGTTTATCTAAAGATTTCATTTTAAATCATCTCAAAATGAGAATATTTACCTCTTCTAATCTGGGAGACGGGTCATCTGCTAATCAGGATCTTAATTTCTGCACAATTTGTCAGGTATTTCTTTAGTAGGAGCAAATTTGAAGTTTAGTTATTGTGTTATATATGGAAGTTTTTCTTTTGGTTTGGGTGCATGCAACTCAAAGGTTTGATCACATTTAAGGTATTAATTATTGAATTCTAATTTACTTAATCCATGTGGGTCAAAGTTAATGAGTCATTTATGTAAATAGGTTAACGTTATATTTAGAGTCAATTATATAATTATAGAAGTCAAGGTGTGTATAAACCAAAGTTAGAAACCGTATGATATATGTGATGTTTCAGAATCAACGCATCGGTTCGTTTCATCCTTTAGGGTTAGTATATAAAGTCTCGAGTCTGTAAAATCACAGTACGATCATTCATTATCAAATCAAAGTTCTAGATTAGTGTTTATCATTGTGATTCTGGGCAACATTAATTATTTGCAAGAGGTCTTTAAAAATGAACAAAAAGGTGGTGGTGGGTCAATCCGACCCGTTTAGGCCTGCACAAAATTACCCTTACCAGGTTACATGACCCACCCATCTTGGCACCTTTACTAAATATGATGGAAGTGGAAGAATTAATCTGTCGGTTTCATGGTCCATGAAAACAAGAATTTGCTGAAAATCTGTTAGAAAGACATTGCGATTGATTTTATAAATTTTCACACAAGATTCTTCTATTTTATCAACATTAAAATGTGGTTCAGATACTGATCCAATGTCAATACACTTAAAAAAAGTAAACATTCATCAGGTTCTCTAATTTAACGTATGGTTTGGTAGTTGAATAGCTAACCATTTAACGGTAATTTGTGTTTTTTAGATGGACTACAATGATGAAGAAAAGATTGGCATGCTGAATTGCAGCCATGAGTACCATGTAGACTGCATTGAAAAGTGGCTAGTTGAGAAAAACAGTTGCCCAGTTTGCAAATGCACCGGGCTGGCTACACAAGGAAAGGAGTCCTGAAACCTTCAAAGAACCGTAGGCATGTTCAAAAAAGCTGCAAATTATAGTAAATATAACAAAGTTAGTAGACTGGTGGTGTTTATGTTTATAAACTATACTAGGTATTTAGACTTGTTTTGTTTCTTTTGATGTTGTTTTATGAGATGCAACTGTCAACAACTGTATTAAACCGTGTTTTTGTTGGCGTTAAGATCTCATGCGCCCTTGAAACCTTTTTGTATATACATGTCGGTGTATTAACTCCGAGTTTTAGAATGTTAATACTAGGTTGAACCTGAAAGTTCATTCACTCCCATACATATGATACAAATGTTGGCAGGCTTGCCTTAGATGCCCGTTTAGCACCCTAACGGGTCAGAAACGTGTTTACAAAATATTGCACTTAACATTTAAAAACACGTGACGGTTCATTAACTAGACGATGCTGGTCGTTTTCCAGCTCCCATGTCTAGCCTCCTTGTGATCACTACTGGGTGTAAGGTTTGATTGCCTTTGTCTTGTGTATTTGTTTAGATGTTAGATTTTGTTGCTTTTAATGCCAATTTGGTCTTTATGATAAATCTTACGCTTCACGTTACTGTTTTGCAAATAACTTCCTAAGCTTACAGCATGCTGTTTTATAGTAGTTTCATGATCGAATGCTGTTTTATAGCAGTTTCATGATCGCGTCGACTCTGTGTAGATTAGTGTAGTTACGGATAAGATGGTTGATGTGAATACAAATAGTTTTTACCAAGGGTATGTAAGGTATCGAATCCAACATCAACATAGAAATTGCGTTTATTTTATTTACGATTGTGTTTGATCTCTATAGTTAGTATTGTACTTTAAAATGTCTTGCGGGTAGTTTTTCTATGCATGTAGGTGCAAGGGTATGTGTAATTCAGCTCAACTGAAAAAAAAATAGATGTTCACTTTTCGGTAAAAATGAATCAAGCAAAGGACACATTCAACAAGCAAGGGTATGTGATTCCCGATCGCAAGCCACAAGTCGGTGGCGGGTGCAACGGGTCATCAACAAATCTGTTGAGATCAATGATGTGGCACTTTCGATGATCAAGTTCAAGAATACTAGTTTCAAGTCTGAAATTGGGGGGGGGGGGGAGTTGCTTGGAAAGGAAGCCTAGTTTCGAGTCGAAAATCAGGGGGTGATTGTTGGTAATCTCTGGCTATTAGGCCCATCACGAGTAGGTGATAGGGTTGGATCAGTTTAGGCCCGTGGAATTCATTAAGTATGTTAGGGTTTAATTATATTTGGTAATGTCTTGATGACCAAGTTAGGGTTATTAGGTTTCTTGTTAGCAAAGTTTGTGTTACCATTATAAGTAGATGTTATCAGGTTAGTGTATCAAATGAGATGAGAAAAGAGTTGTGATAGAGGTTTTTGAGTTATATTTCGTCTGAGTAATAATATTAGGATTTATCCAATCCTTGTCTTCGTTTTTTGTTTGTTTCGTTTGAGTTATATCGATTCAATCTTTGAATTGGTATCAGAGCCAAGGAATCAGTTTTGAGAGTCGAACATCGAAAGAGAGAGCAACCTCTCGCCACAGGAGGCGACAAATAGTTGTGATAGAAGGGTGTGAGTTTTTCTAATCGGCAACAGCAGATTCGAAGACAATCAAGAAGCGGTGATCGAAGATTCAAGAACCCTCAATCGAGAACAAAATCTTCCTGCCAAGTCTATGTCGACGTCATCTTTCTGTTTTGATTTCTAGTAGGAATTCAAGTCTAATCAGCGATTCGAAGGATCGGATCAAGTATCCTCAACATCGAAGCTACGATGGGAAGAAGACAAAGCCGGTAACTTTTTGCTCACGTTCAAGATTGGCGATCAAAGGACTGGATCAAGGGCACATTCAACAAGCAAGGGTATGTGATTCCCGATCGCAAGCCACAAGTCGGTGGCGGGTGCAGCGGGTCATCAACAAGTCGGTTGAGATCAATGACGTGGCACTTTCAAAGATCAAGTTCAAGAATAATACTTTCAAGTCTGAAATTAGGGGGGGAGTTGCTTGGAGAGGAAGCCTAGTTTCGAGTAAAAAAATCAGGGGTGATTGTTGGTAATCCTTGGCTATTAGACCCGTCACAAGTAGGTGATAGGGTTGGATTGATGTAGTGCTAAACACACCTCATTAATATGTTCGATTTGTATATGTTTAAGCATTTTAACTTGTACTTTGAGTCGTTTTTGTTGATAATCAGGGTACCAGTTTTAACTTTAAAAACAATAATTATTTAAACCTTTTAAATAAATAAATCAAATATATTTTAGCGAAAACGATTTATGGTACAACAAACAGGTCATATCTGGATTTCAATCAGTGATCCGATTACACGCGTATAAACAATATTAAATAATCAACCATATGGTGTTTAGATTTATACCTTTGACGATAACTAGATCTGAAACACCTTAGTACAACGAACGTCACGCTAGATGACATGTACACGAAATCCTGCAAGAAAACGTTACACTGTAGAAGCATGTTTTAGTAACTATAGATAAAATTCTATGTATCTGTGTACGTGGCTAGTACGCAGGAGGGTGTTCCTGAGTACTTAGCCCGTATACCGGATTGGTCCCGCGTACTTAGTAAGTACGCAAGGCTTAGGCCCTGCGTACTTGTCAAGTACGCATGACCAATCCCATGCGTACTTACACAAGTACGCAGGTAGTGTTCCTGCCCTATAAATAGAACATTTGTCTTCATTTGTAGGTGAAACTTGTGGAACAAGATTGAGAGGTGTCCGGGCGGGACGAGCTCTGCCTCCCTTGGACCGTGAGCGTAGATGAGAGATGTGTACTCCTTCGGTATGTTTTCTGTAATACAGGATGATTTATATGTTATGGATTACGTATCGTTTGATTCTCTTGTTTGTTTGTTCATGTATTCTCTGTCTCGTTTCCTTAGTTCCCACACAAATCACAGAACAGATCCGTGTATTTCCACTATGCAACGAGGCTCCCGGGACCTACAAGTGGTATCAGAGCCTCGATGTTCGTTGATTTGTGTTCTAGATTCGAGTTTTAGGGTTTTAGGACAGATCTGAGTTCTTGACTGGGTCGCTACTTTTTCTGTCAAAAATCCTTAAATTCAAGTTCATTATCGTTTCATTTGGTGTTTGGAAGGCTAAGGGTTTGTTAGAAGATGATTTCTAAGCTTTTTGAAGCATCAATCTCTCAGATCTAACACTTTTCGAGCATTCTCCTCAAGATCCGTCAAGTGCGTTAATGTACTGAATAAGTACGCAAAATCACCTTTTTTGCGTACTTACTAAGTACGCAAGGGTTAGCCCTGCGTACTTACTAAGTACGCACGAAGAGTTGTTGTGCGTACTTTTTGCGTATTTACTAAATACGCATGAACGCCCTACATGTGCGTATTTACTAAGTACGCATGGACTATCATCTGGGATTAAAAAAAGAGTTTTTTGACGGGAAAACTTTTCTTGGCCAAATTTTTTAGGGATCATTTGTACGCTTGTTTCGGGCCACTTTTGAGAAGATGACAATTTTGGTTTTTCCGGACCGAAATTTGAATACGATGTGGATTGGCGAAACAAGAATGGGATTTTTGTTGGATGATACCACTTGTCATACATTGTTTAAGTGTTAAAACCTGAAAATGTGGGCTACGAGTATCCGGGATACTTGTTTAATAGGGAATGAATGTTGAATTAATGGGGACAAGTGGGTCGTCATCGGCTAAAGGTCTCGTTTTATTTGTGAAGATGTTGCTACCTTGGGTCTTTTGGAAAAAAGAATCATATTGTTTAGGTATTCAAACCTGAATATGTGGGCTACGAGTATCCAAGATACTTCTTAAATAGGGGATGAATATTGGAACAACTTGAACCCAATGATTTGCTGTTTTGGATCTTTGCAAATGAATAAAGAGTTTTTTTTACATATTTCCTCCTCTTAACCTTCTTAATAACATATATACCCAACCATAAAAATTAATTACATATTTACCGAATGCTTACACAATTACCTATTTACCCTTATATGTAAATTGATATATATAGAAAGGGAATATATGTAAATAGTATTTTAATTGGTTCATTAAGGATAAAATAGCAATTCAATAAGTTTATTTTAAATGAATTGGATAAATATGTAATATATAAGCTTTAAGAAGGGGAAATATGTAATTAAAATTAGGGGTTGGGTAAATATGTAATAAATGAACTTAGAAAGGAGATATATGTAAATGACCCATGAATAAAAGAATAAAATCCTGGAGTTGACTGGTTTTGGTTTTTGAGGATTCAAGTGAGGTGGTAATGAAGCTGGTCATAGTTTACAGAGAAATTAGGGGGATAAAATTTACAAAGTATTCATGAGACAATAAAGAGGTGGTGGTTAAACCATTGGTACTTCCTATATATAAACCTCTTTAACGTGACATGGATCTCAACTATGATTTCTCGTGTAAACTATATTTTGTGTTAGATTCTATCAAGTGTTTTCAAGATAAAGCCGGATATCCGTTGGATTATTAGTTGAAGATGGAACCTTTTATCTTTTGTCGATGGGATAGGAAATATGTTGTTGTTTCTGGTCTAGTCGGATGGAGCTTAAACTGAAAGGGGAAATTTGAAATGAACGTCTTCGAGAATTTGGTTAAGTCATGAAGATACAAGATAGAGTTCGACAAATTTGGTTGAAGACTTAAGTTTATCGTACTGGAATTCCTATGAGATCTGATTAGTTTGATGCGGGTTATTGGAAATTCAAACTCTCTATCATATGCCAGCTGATTTGGAGACGTCTTAGTCTACTATTGTTACCTGATTTGAAGATTTGAAGATCTCAAGTGGAATTCCAGAAGATCAAGTCTCGCCAGAAGACACTTGATGTCATTAGTTTAGAGGGAGTCTGTTAGGACATTCTTTGTAAACTGATGTTTATCAGTGCTAGAGATAGATAGAATTTGATGCTATAACTAAGAGGGAGTTTGTAGAAACATGTTTTAGTAACTACAGATAAAATTCTATGTATCCGTGTGCGTGGCTAGTACGCAGGAGGGTGTTCCTGAGTACTTAGCCCGTATACCGGATTGGTCCCGCGTACTTGTCAAGTACGCATGACCAATCCCCTGCGTACTTACAGAAGTACGCAGGTAGTGTTCCTGCCCCTATAAATAGAAGACTTGTCTTCATTTGTAGGTGGAACTTTTGGAACAAGATTGAGAGGTGTCCGGGCGAGACGAGCTCTCCCGCCCCTGGACCGTGAGCGTAGATGAAAGATGTGTACTCCTTCGGTATGTTGTCTATAATACGAGATGATTTCTATGTTATGGATTACGTATTGTTTGATTATCTTGTTTGTTTGTTCATGTATTCTCTGTCTGTTTCCTTAGTTCCCACACAAATCACAGAACATATCCGTGTATTTTCGCTGTGCAACGAGGCTCCCGGGACCTACACACACGAGATGCGCAAGAAGGAGCCGACCACGATGGTGGCGTGCGACAACGGAGGCGACAGTCCGATGTGGCGGCGGATGGCGGTTCGGCGGTGGTGGTGGCGTCGGCTGAACCGAAGGATAGGGGGAGGGGATTTTCGAAACCCTTATGGTGGCTAACAACTTGATGAGCTTTTAGGGTTAGAGTTAAAGTGATATTTATAAATCTGTAACTTACAATCTAGCCTCTAAGATGTTAACATTTAATACCCAATAATAATTAATTGTTTAATTAGTAACCTTTCTATTTTACTAATTAACAATAATCAGTAAACTCTAATCATTTAAATGTTTAACATATTTAAACATTTAATCCCTATAATTAATCAATCACATAATTAATTATCTCAATCTCTAATATATATTTCTCTAAATATTTATTCACCGTTTAATAAATCCCTATTTAACCAATTAAATATTATATATGTGTTCTTTGCCTAAGGTGTAACTCTTTGGATCGTACCTCAATAATAACGTTGACTTAATTGACGATCGGACATCATGTAACATCCCGGAAATTTATAAACTAATATTTCGGGTCAGCGGACGGCCCGAGCCGATATTATATGTTAATGAGGAGCAAGGTATGTCACGCATGAGGTGATTTAACGACATTAACTAACGCAGTTAGTTGTTTAAAGAGGGTTCAGGACCAGATCACGCGAGATGGAACTAGAGGTACCCGAAACGAAACATGGAGTGGTTTATAAACTACATTTGCGCAAACCCTAGGGCCATTTTGTGAGCCTAGGTGTGCGACGGCAAGGAGGAGGACGCAAGGAGGGGCCGTCGAAGGGAAAGAAGAAGGACGACGACGCAAGGTGGTTTCCGATCAGGAGGCTCCGAAACACGACGAGGTAATCTTCTTTTTTTCTCGTTGTATTTGGTTTTAGATGGTTTTCGATTAAATTTGCTTAGTTTCAGTGTTAAGGCCGATAGAACGCGACATGGAGACCAGGGGCGGCCCTTAGGGGGGGCGGGGAGGGCGATCGCCCGAGGCCCAGTCTCCTAAGGGGCCCGTAGTAAAAGAACATGCCAGTTTTGCAGTGAACCGGGTCCAACTAGTAAACCGTAATACTAGTCCAACTGTTTCTGTATTGCTTATTCTTGTTGTTGCCTTTCCTTTTTATAGAGAGAAGAGAGGAGCTGGGTTTCTTTCACTAGGCGATGTGGGATGGGGAGTACAATACATAAAGAGGTGAAGGAGTTGGGTATCTTGGCTTGGGAATGTGATACTTAGTGGATGGAAATACTAAATGAAAAATAATATAAATTGCTACTTTACTAACTACAAGATCAAACTCTTTATCTATAAACTTAAAATTTTGAAAGAGTCCAAGATTTTCCAAATCCACTAAAATGCAATTGATGTTTCTAATGTGTTTATATGAATCTTATAAGAATTCTTGGCTCTAAAGTAACAAAAAAAATTATTTTTATTAAGAAAAAACAAAGAACATCATACAAAAATATTTATCTTATTACTAAAACACTTAGAAGTTAAAAAGGTCCACTAGATTTTCAAACTTATAAAAAAATAACAAAAAAAATCGTTATGCATGATTCGTTAATCGTTATTCGCTTGTTGTCGTCTTTGATTATGCCATTATGAGTTTATATTTTGGGGTCCGTTTTTTTTACATGTCCCGGGCTCACAATGTTTTGCGGAATCTCGGGACCGGCCCTGATGGAGACGATTGGTGAAGAAATCAAGCGAGAACGGAAATCCGGCGAGGATTTCCGGCGGCGGCGACGAAAGGTGGTGGCGATGGTTGAGGTGGAAGGGTTTGGCGACACGGTCGCGTGGATATATTATTTGTCTAATTCCGAGTTTGTTTGATAGGGGAACGAGCAACACGAAGACAGACGCGTAAAGAGGGACGAATTTTGGCCACTTTTTGGCTTTCCGGCGAAAGGTTTCAAAGATACGGACGCGTGGACATATAATTCGCCTAAAACGGAGTTCATTTGAGTCGGTTTTAAGCTACTCGTATTTTGACGCGCAAAACCGAACGTGTGCTGAAAGACGAGTTTGCGTTCTGACAGTAGCGGTGGCGGCGACGACCTACACCAATAATTTTCTGAGGTAAGGTGTATCAAGACGAACGCGTGGATAGGTGGATCGCGCGAAACGGAGCTTGTATGGTCGAGATATGAGCAAAACAAATTTTCCTCTAGCGTGGTGCTCAACAGTTTCGTACAAAACCGGTTAGAACGGCTTGTACGCAAAGGTGACCCCATAGAACTTTATATTCATTGTTGGGGACTATTTTGGGATGTGAGAAAATTGTCGGGGACAACATTCGGGAACATTTTTCGGTAATGTTAATTTAGGGGTTTTTGTACCCGAACGAGCCCGTCAGTTGTACGGTTTGGGATGATTTAGACCGAGCTTGTAGCTGCTGGTCCAGAGTAGATGGGTTAGTGTTATTGCGGTATTAAGGTTGATCTGGGTAATTCATTTGATGACAGGTTTGCGTTGGACTACGCGTTTGCGGGTATGCGGCTTACGAAAGGAAAGCTTCACAACCAGTGAGTTTCTAATTCCACTCTTTAAATGTTTTTAATGTTTTTGAGGCTAGCATACATGCTTATGATACAAGTTAAATATATTAAACGTGTTAAGGGTTTCGGGTTCCAATCCGATGTGTTTTTTTAAATAAAATGACTAGTAAGGAGTCGTAGGGTCTATGGTGTGTCCATAAGATTAAATGAGCTAGGGGTAAGAGTTATCAAGGTGAGAAGAGGGTAAGGGATTGATCGGGGAGAGTCGGGTGTTAAGCTAAATACTTATGGTTACATATGAGATACATTATCCTAGTTTTATGTGCGAGATGCAAGTGTAGTTAATGAGTCATGTAAATGATAGCATGATGTTATCTATTATGTGTTGTACGTTTGTGTCGTTATGGCACGACATGTATTTTTCTGTTTAGGAACACACGAATTTAGGCTCTTTTTTTATTACCACACTTCTTTGATCTTTTTCATCTATGCAATTTTTCATCCCAAACACTCTTCATTTCCTCTTAGTGCAAGAAACTAAAAGAGGTTCTATAATTTTTTTTTAGATTTCGGATATCCGGTCTATTATTTAAATTCGTATCCGAAATTTCGAATATCTTTTTAACACGTACATATATCTATCTATTTTATAAAAATCCTTGAGACACTCAGCAGGGACATATCCCATCAACACTTGTCTACGTCGGCCACATGGCGTGCAATTCGCTTTTCGTAATTACAATCTCAACTTTCCTCATCTTCACCACCGTCGCCGGCCGTGTAATCACCACCACTTCGTCATCAGATCTGCTCACCGACGGCGTCCACGATGGCATACTTCGTCTCAATCCCTTCGTTTCAGCTGACGAATCAGAAGCTTGCGAGCAGACCTACGGATTCCTGCCATGCACCAACACAGCGCTTGGCAATCTCTCTTATTTTGGTATACGGCTACCTCATGTTCCTCGCCGCTACCTACCTCTCTGCCGGTAGTGAACTGCTTTTGGAAATTTTAGGCCCAGGTCTTGTTGGCGGCCTCTTGCTTCCTAGCCTCGGCGCTCTTCCCGACGCCATGCTCATTCTCGGTAAAAATTACATTCCAAATTATCCTCAATTTTGCTTCTTATTTAGGTTCTTACATATAAAATGTTTACTTACCTGTTAGATCCAATAGTTGAATCTTGTGTATTCTGAAGTTAACTTCATTTGAAATGGTCAATTTCAAGTTGAAGAGTTATATAAACATGTTTCACTTTGAGTAATCAAGTACAACCTCCTTGTACTGTCTGCAATTTTCGGTTGATAGGTTATGCCTTACATTATGATTTACTTCCTATTCTTGTAGATCAGCAATTTTCGGTTAATCGGTTATGGCAAAACAGTGGTTTACTTGCTTCTTGTAGAATCAACAATTTTCGGTTAACCGGTTATGGCATACACTATGGTTTACTTACGTCTTGTAGCATCTGCAGTTTTCGGTTAATCGATTATGGCATCACTATGGTTTACTTGCTTCTTGTAGTATCTGCAATTTTCAGTTAATTGGTTATGGTATACACTATGATTTACTTGTTTCTTGTAATATCTGCAGTTTTCGGTTAATTGGTAATAGCATACACTATATTTTACTTGCTTCTTGTAGTATCTGCAATTTTCGGTTACTCAGTTTGGGCTTAACCGAACCATCGGTTAATTGTTTGGTTCGGTTAAGTCGGTTATTTGCTCACGCTTAGTCTTAAATATATTCTTCTTGTATGGGTTTTATATACCTTATGATTTACTTGCTTCTTGTAGTATCTGGACTGTCTGGAAGTGTTGAGGTTGCTCAGGAGCAGGTCTCTGTAGGAATGGGTTTATTAGCTGGTTCAACAGTCATGCTTATTACTGTAATATGGGGAGCCTGCATCATTGTTGGCAAGTGCGATATACAAAACTCAGTTGCTGTAGATAACCAAGATACTAAAGGGTTTAACTTAGTAGGTTTGTTATCAATTTCTTGTTTCTTGAAATCAAGCACATTTTGAGGGTGGATGATTATTTTGTATCTTTCATGCTGCAGGCTCTGGTGTGAGTACTGATATTTGGACAAGCTATTCCGCGATGATTATGGCTGTATCTGTGCTCCCCTTTATCGTTGTCCAATTCCCACAAATTATGCATTCAGATTCTGGAAGACACTTGGCTGTTTTACTTGGTCTTATTGTCTCGGTTTCTCTTTTAATCACGTACTGTGTTTATCAGGTTAGTATTGATTCTGCAATTCATTTCTTGAGAATTTGAGGATTATTGTTCTAGATTGTGATCTTTGGTTAGTAGATGAATATTTTTCATGCATTTTTCAGGTTATTCAGCCAAACTTGCAGAGAAGACGCCTTGCTTTTGCAAAGCATAAGCATGTAAGATCTAGACTTCTCAAGTACTTAAAAATGCGAGCACTCGGAAGACTAATGGATGATCATGGAAATCCTAACATCGCTGTTCTTGATAAGTCAGTTCTTTCACAATCTTTTTTATAATTGCACTAGGTTATAGACCCGTGTATTACACGGGATTGTATAATAAAAATTAGGTTTTTCAGTAATTTGTATAAAAAAAACTTACATAACTTGAGTATTTTTATCACGTACAACGATAAAAAATAAAAATACAATTACTAATCAAACACGAGTCTAGAACCGACCGACGGACCGGAACCGTGAAGGCATACATACAAGAACCGAGAAACGGACCCGAGAGAGTGGGTGGGTTCCGGGTATGATGGGTTTCACGGGTATGGCTTGAAATTAGTTCCGGGTATAGAACCTTTGGTACATTCTTCGATCAGTTTTGACTAAAAAATTATAGACTTCACAACATGTCAGTATGTCACACCACTTTCAATTACTACAGGGGTTGAATAATAATAATAAAAAATATGTAAATCATAAATTCTGTATTACTGAAATGACTTGTTACATATTAAAGTGAAACACAATGAAAAGTTAAAATTACATTTATGTATTCTGTATTACTGATATGTCACAGGCTCACAGCTGACAGTTTGTTGAGCATCAACAAACTTAATAATGGGTACCTTAGCCCTTAACTATATGCGATATTGGATATTATTTATGATAACAAAGAGAAGTTATCACATGAACTTACCGTAACCCACTGTATGTTGCATGGGTTGAGACCAGCAAGGATTTGTCCGTAAAATTCTACATCCCAATACTAAGAGAATGTGTCCCCTTTTATTAGAGCCATTAATACACAAAAAAATGACTTAGCACAAAAACAAAACAAAAAAAAAGACTAAAAAATGATAAATGCTTGATTACTGTCAATGGTTTTAGGGTCCGAAAATCTATCAAAGCATTTTGCACCATCAAATCCTGATACAACCCCAACCTGGCATAGAGATTGAATTTCACTATGTGATGAGGTCAAGTTATTTGATTTCTCAAGAATGATAATCTCCAATCGTTTAGTTCTTCCATCCTTGGAATTAATTTTTAAAATTACCAATTAAGTATCATTTAGTAGTAAATCAATACACCAGTTACCAAGAATGAGCTAAAAACTAAAGATTCTAAGTAATGTAAGTTATTTAAATTTGTTTGCAAATTATTTGTGAACCCTTAAAGGTTTAACTTAAACAGATTGAAGTAAAAATAATCGAACAGAATGAAAATAATATAAATAACTTAATAGAGTGAGAGCGGGGGCACTAATATTAGGATTGGCAAACAGGTCACAATTACTTCTGAAAAATGAAAAGAGAATTAGGGGCGTGTTATTTAATTGAGGGGCCTTGATATTCAACAAATTGTCCATTTTTGGAAAAAATACCACACTTCTAGACATGATCTGAGAGGGTGGACAAATGGATCCGCCCCTGCTTGGTTTTAGAGACACAACACAACAATGACATGTAACTGAATATGCCAGAAGCTAGGCTTTAAGAAATGCACAAAACGCAGTATCATACACAATGAACCAGAAACCAAAGTGAGCTAAAAATGAATAATTTTTTTTTAAATTTGATAAACTACTAAAGAAAAGGATACTAAATGGGTAAAAATGTACAAAATGAAGTCAAATTATAGATCCAGAAACAAAATTATCCTCAAACTTAATTAAGATGCAGCAATGGATGAATGCAAATTGGTTGCTAATGAACAGATTAAACCATATAGAGCTAAATTCAAACAAATAAAAGCAAAAACTGATTTATCCAAGAACAATGAAAATCATACCTTTGCCAACATCAACTACAATTTACATAATTAAGATGTAGCCAAGACCAGGCACTTAGAGCATCTTCCATTGACATACGCCACCCTTGCATCGATGACACTACGTATCTTAGTTTCTCATTCTCAGCGTCGTCAGAGTCTTATCGGTTTTAGGTGTGCTTAAGTAAATACCCATATCTACTAATCAACATGTATGTTAAGTTATTGAAAAAAAAGTCACTTCAAAATTAATAAATGACAAAATTCAAAATTGATCTACAGAAACCCTTACCTGTTAAGATCTTTAAACTAATGTACAATTATATGATTTAACATATTAACCTACAAATTAAACATCGTAGAACCCTAAAACATTACATGGGTATTGAAAATGTATTGATTATGCATACACCACCTTTTTTACTGTATTACTAATCTGAAAAACCACTTAGTTATTACTTGTAACTGGAAAAAATAAAACAAAAACAGGAATATAAACCAACGATTTACAAAATATTACTTAACAAACCAAACATTTGCAGTCAGATAAGGGTTTCTGTACCCTAAAGAACAGACTTAGGAAGAAAGTGTAGACAGATTTTCATTAAGTTTCTCAACCCTAAAGAACATCAAACATGAATTTAGGAATCCATACAAATGCTTGTAATCAACTCAAGGAAAATAACTATAAAATCTTCAAAATCAATACCCAAACATTAATCTAGAAATACATAGAGACCCAAAAAAAAATCAAAAGGGTCAAAATTCTGACAATTTGCAAATGAACCATAAACATGATAAATATATGAAAAATGGGATGTAAGTCATGTAGTTGATTAAGAATCCAAACAGAATACCTTCATCAAAGTTGTTATAATCAAAAACCCTTATTCGATTTACCTGTAAGTAAGAGCCGCCACTGGTAAGAGGCGGAATTGATTTGCCGGAAGCTATTGACGCGTCGGAAGAATCGAGCAAGCTTGGAAGCATGATAGTAATATGAAGAAGAAGAAGACGATGACGATTGAAGATGGGATTGAGAACTGAGAAGGGAAGCGGGGCGATTGAAACGACAAGAACAAAATTAGGGTTTCAGAAAATGGGTCAGACGTAAGGTCCGCGTGTTTTAGAAAATAGGCGAAATCAGTTTAGACGGGAAAACAGGTATGGGAGAGGCTGAGCAAGTGATACGTGGCACAATTTATTTTTATTTATTATATGTTATAGATTTTGTGCCCTTGTTTTAATAACCTTTTACAAAAATCAATGACAGGCTATTTAAATCCATCGACTCAGATGAAGATTCACATCTTCAACATTCTGAATTAAAGGCACTGGTTGTTTGTTGGAATGCGGTTATATGAAATAAATTTAAACGAAGATGATGCTGTTGTTATGAAGGATTTTGACAAGTCTGGGAATAACAAGGTTGATTTTGATGAATTCGTTGCTGGAATTCGTAAATGGCTCGAGGAGGCCAAGGGTTCCATAATAGGTGCTCATATTGCCGGTCCTAACATTGAAGTACATCCATGAGTATTATGAGGTAACAGGACCGGGTCGAGCCAAACCACACACACTTTTATCCTTCTTTTTTGATCTTATAAAAAATGTATTTTTTCAGGAGACGAAGAGAGAACATGATTTATTAGGAGATGATGGTGCTGAAGATGATGAAGAGGAGGGTGTTGATGATCCACGCGGGAGAACGATAAAAGCTGTTTTATATTTATTATTGGGCACTTTTATTGCAGCTGCTTTTGCTGATCCTCTTGTAGATGTTGTGGGAAGTTTTTCTACTGCCACAAGTATTCCTTCTTTTTTCATTTCATTCATTTTCTTGCCTTTAGCAACCAACTCAAGTGAAGCAGTGTCTGCAATCATCTTTGCAACACGCAAGAAGCAGAGATCTGCATCTCTTACATTTTCAGAGGTATGTATCTCTCCTACTTCCATTAGATTTGATTTGAGGTGCCAAAATCAGGCGGGTTGTGGATGATGGGTCAGAACAGGTTGTTTTTATTACTTGTCACAATTAGTCATGCTGGGTTGCGCGGCGAACAACTTTTTGTGCATTTTCTTTTAAGTAGCTAATGCTAGATATGATCACAAAAATGCTATTACATTAATAGTTTTTTTTAAATAAAATAAACAGGTTGTAACCACAAAAAAATGGACTTTAGTAAACTTTCATGTTTCAATCAGCATGACCCATTTTTCTGTTAGGTAACTTTTAATCTAATCCATTTGATATGTGTTATTAGTTATGAATACGAAAAAAATATTTTTAACCACCTTTTAGGCTGTTGGTGATGGTTTGTTGTTGCTTATGTTACATCAAAATTCAGTATTTTTAACCCATCAATGTGACAAGTTAGGGCTAAACCATAACCCAAATAGACCGATCCCATAAGTAATTGCCTCGAATTGCCACATCTTGGCTTATTTGAGCTAGCACTTGTATGATAACTTTTGGAGCTATGAACATATGATGCTGGTACGAATTATTCATATTTGATGGGTTGTGTTTGTGGTGCAGTTATACGGGCAGTAACAATGAATAATATTCTTTGCCTATCAGTATTTTTAGCACTTGTTTACGCGCGAGGATTAACATGGGATTTTTCATCTGAAGTGCTTGTGATTCTGATTGTTTGCATCGTGATGGGCGTTTTTGGAAGCTTACGCACCACCTTTCCTCTCTGGACATCTTTCATTGCTTTTGCCCTTTATCCGTTTTCCCTCATCCTGGTGCATGTTCTTGACTATGCTTTTGGTTGGTCATAGATCTAATGTCTTTTTGAGACATCTTTAGGTTGGTAATATATTTAGTGAACTTCTGTAATATTGAAGATACAAAACAAGATTTGAGAGTGAATTTGTATAATGTTTGTATTAGCTTTTTACTCATGTAAGAATCAGTTAAAAATCTCTATTTAAAGATGGTAGACTTAATCCCTTCTTTATTCTGAAGAACCAAGGAAGTATGTGTCTGTTGACCCTCTATAGCCTTTGTTGAATAACCTTCTTTAGATTTCCTGTGGTTAAATTGGTTACTTTCTTGACCTCTCAAAACTACCTTCTGACCCTGGTATTTGAACTCTACAGTTCTATTTGAAATTCATTTTTATGCATCCTAAGGCAGTAAACCACTGGACTCCCAAAACAATATCACATCCACCCAATGGCATTACATAAACATCAGTTTGAAACATATGACCCTGCATTTTCCACTTAAATCCTTCTATCATCTTGTCACATATCACTTCTTGCCAATTTGCTACTTTAACTAACATGGAAGTTTTAGGTACTAACTTGCAGCCTAACTGAGATGCTAATGTAGCATCCAGAAAATTATGTGAGCTACCTGTATCCATAAGTATTTGCAATTCTGTCTTTCCAAAATGGCCAGTAACTCTTAAAGATTGAAACCTATCATTGCCTTCTATTGCATTTACAGAAATCTGAGCAAACTCATTATTGATTGGTTCCATCTCAGCTTCTTCTTCTAACATTTCTACTTCAATGTGATACAATTGTGGCCTTTTTCCTTTACAAATGTGACCTGGTAAGTACTTTTCATCACAATTAAAACACAGTCCTTTTGCTCTCTTATCATCAAACTCACTTTCAGTTAAAGTCCTATTATGAACTGTCTGTTTGAATTACTAGGAGTTGGAAGTTGTAAACTGGTTAACTCTTAACTGAAGGTGTATTAGATAATTAAACAAGTACAAAAGGGGCCTCTATTTATAGAGGTGAAAACCCTAGAAACAGGCCCATGTGCTAAGACAGAAAAATAACAACTATATATGGGCCTAAATATATACAACTTAACACTCCTCCTCAAGTTGGAGCATAGATGATAATCATGCCCAACTTGTCACAAATAAAATCGATATGGGCTTTCCGGAGCGGTTTGGTGAGAATGTCTGCAAGCTGAAAATCCGTCTTGACGTGAATCGGCTGAATGGATGGAAGATCCTTTTGAGTGCCAACTATCCGATCTCTGATGAGATGACAATCAACCTCAACATGCTTCGTTCTTTCAAGAAAAACTTGATTATTGGCTATATGTATAGCTGATTGACTATCACAGTATAATCGCATCAAGTCATTAGAAATAACCCCGAGTTGCTTGAGAAGTCGACGAACCCATATCATCTCGAATGTAACATCAGCCATGGCTCTGTATTCTGACTCGACGCTTGATCTAGATACCGTGTGTTGATTCTTACTCTTGCATGACATAAGATTACCTCCGACAAATACGCAATACCTAGTGGTGGATCGTCATGAAATAGGGCAACCAGCCCAATCTACATCTGAACCCACACGGCAATGACCCTGGTCTGAATACAAGATCCCTAAACCAGGTGTGGCTTTGAGATACCTCAAAACACGAAGAGCAACATCCCAGTGTCCGGTGTATGGTGTGGCCATGAAATGACTCAGGACACTCACGGAAAAGGAAATGTCAGGTCGTGTGACCGTCTAGTAGTTAAGCTTTCCAACTGTTGCTACAACGAATATGCTAGGGGTACTAGTTGCTTCAACAAATATAAGTCAGAGTGAGGGTCTTGACGTTCTCACTTGAATCATCTGCTTGAGGTACCTGCTAAGAACAAATCACCGTTAGTCTCACCGCAGGATGGGGCCTCCTGCGATCAGCCTCCGGCGTGAGAATAAGATAACGGTTCTTTGGGAATGATAAGGATCTTTGGAGCGAGAGAGAATGATGAGTGTAAAAGTGTAAGAGTGAGTAGTGAGAATGGACTTGGGATTTGGAGAGCCCAAGTCCTTCTCTTATACTTGAGTCTGTTCTGGCTTCATGCTATGTGCGGGGGTATCCCCTTCTCTTTCCTGTCCCTGCAGCAAGGCCCTTTCCCTTTTGGTGTAAAGAGCCAAAGTCCTCTATAGGGACAAATGTCTCTCTCTTCAAGGCCATTAAGACACGTTGTCTTATAGCCTTGACTTCCTGTCCCTGCAGCAAGGCCCTTTCATTGATGAAGCTGAGCTTCGTGAATGTACCCACGTCATCAGCCCCCCAGTCAGGAGTGCTTATTGCGTAGTAATGAGGGCTTCTGACTAAACCCTATTAAAAAAATTAGTTTCTTTGCTCTATCTCGTTCATTTCTAAAGGAATTGATTGTACATTAATTCCCGGTTGGGTAACTCAGCGTAGTGTCACGGAGTTACTTCTTTGTATCACGTGCGACTCTTAGTCTCCTGCTAAGATCAACCTTTGTCCCAACGATGCAATGATTCGGAAGCGATAAGATGCGAACAAGCAAGATCGTAATCAAACAACACTTTATTGATTACAAGGGAAAAGTACAAATAGAGCTTTACAAGGTGAATGTTTTACAAGTGTTGGAGGTGATTAGCAAATGAACAAGCACCTCCTATTTATACTAAACATGGCCTAATCTAGATCATTCTATCTAGAAATCTCTAATTATAAAATATTACAAATATCTTGGATATTTACATGGAAGGATCTAGGCTAATCCCCATGACTAAAGGATGATTTGGAAGACTCTAGAAACTTGATTATTTATTCCATATTCCAGAATTTTCTCCATGTCTTGAACCCTTGAGATGATGCTAGAAAATTCCAGAATCCCGACCATGAAATCTGAATATTTGGGCAGAATTAAGGTCGTTTTGAGCGGGTCTTGACAGTAGGCTTCCCTATGTGATGGGACGGCTTGCGTCAGTTATCATTGATCTTTCTCTCTCCTGATTTGAATTTGAATTGTGATGGGACGACCGAACCCTTATTTTGAATCCTTAACATTTTTTCAAACGGTTTCTTCCCCCAAGGGTTTTCTTCTTCTTTGTTCTTGCTTCTCTTCTGTCAATCCGTGCTTGTGAAGGTTAGTTCTCGTTTTCCTTTTGCGTTCCCTTTCTTAACCATGTCTAAAAACGATTTAAGCATCCAGACTTCTAAAATGACCCAATCTGTGGTTGATGAGTTCTGCGTTGGTGCTGAATAAGTCTGTTCGTTATGAGGGTGGTGTTTATACCGGTGTGCCGGATGTTGTTAGCACGAAGCAGGGTAAGGGCAAGAAGCTTGCATCTTCCTCTAAAGTTAAGAAAAGTAAAGCTCCTCTGCGTTCTAGCAAGTGGCTTGCTACATCTAGTGCTCGTGCGTCTGTTACTCCACCTTCTGGACCCATTGATGTTTCAGATAATGATGACGATTTCCTTGCTGGTTGTACTGGTTCTATTCCTTCTACGGTGAAGCTTGAACCCTTGGATGGTGAAAGTGATAGTGGTGGTTCGGGTGGTAGTGGTGGCAAAAAACCTGAGCTTGTGCCTGAGGAGGCTGGTAGTGTTTATGTTCTTGAATGGTCTATCAAGAACGGTGATTCTGTGAAGAGTTATTTTGTTTGCCAGGAAATGATTTACCACTTTGCCACTCCTGCCGATCGTGACGCTCTTCGTGGTGATACTGAGCAGGCGCTTATTGGACGTATTCTTGTTAATGCTGCTAGGCTTCTTACCTCTCTTCCTGAGATCGGCTTTGCGCTAATGCCAAGAAAGCTGATCGTGTGAAACAGAAGAATTGTGCCTTGAAAGAACAACTTGCCAATGCTCAGTCACGTGTCTGCTTTATCTGCTCGTGAGAAGCAGCTTGTCCAGGATCTTGATACTGCTCGTAAGCAATATGATGTTAATAGTGAGAAGCTTGCTTCATTGAGGCAGAATTTGGAGTAAGAGAAAGCGAAGATGGATGCTGAGAGGGTTGCGCTTGATGCTGAGAGGTTAGTGGTTTAAGCAGAGAAAGAGAGCTTGGATTTTGCTATTGAGGAATGGAAATCTAGGGCTGAGGTTCTTGCTGGGAGAAAAGGTGGCTCATTGAGCATGGGTTTCAACAGGTGGTTGCTTATCTTCTTCATAGTAATGAGTTCAATGCTTCCTTGAGCGATGTGTACAAGAAGCTTCTGAAGCGGGGACGCCATATGGGACTTGTTTCTGGTTACAAGAATCAACCTTTGAAGCCAATCTCTGAGTGCAACAACTACCATCCTGAGCCGGAGCATGAGTCTATTGAGGCTATTCAACAAATGGAGCAACTAACATATCCTTATATTCATGAACTGTCCAAATGTTTTGATAGACCCTTGTTTGAGCTGCAAGCTTTAGAGCCTCAAGGCTTGAAGAAGGAAGCTGCTGAGTCAGTGCGGAAATCTCTCGGAAGCAAGCGCTCGCGGGATGAAGCTGGTGGTTCTAAATCCCTTGCCTCGGTGTCCTTGTGAGGGAACGCGAGGTAGAGCAAAAAGAGTCGATCTGACTCGGTTTCAGAGGCGAAGACTCAAGCTTCTGTTGGACTCCAGGCTGCTGACACTCTAGACAAAGTTGTTGCTGCTTCTGCTGAAGAAAGCGTTGGTAAAGGACCGAAGCCTGATGCTGCTGAAATGGAGAAGGCCGGTGAACCTTCTGTTTGATTGAAACCTCTTATTAACGTTGTTGTGATTTTGAACAATTTGTATGCTTATCTTTCTGAACATGATATTTTGGACCCTGCGTGGTCGTTTCTGATGTAAGCCTTTGTTGGCGTAAACAATTTAATTCTGCTTGTCTTAACTTGGTGATGCCCTTTGTGGCTTGAACTTGCTTTTATGAAAAAGTCTTTTGGACCTTGTATTGTATATCTTATTTTTGACTTAACCTTACTGGGTCATATACCTTGTTTGTTTGCTTGCATAGTTGAGCGTTTGAACCAAGGGTTTACCTTGTTGGTTTGATTTTCTTTTGGGAATACAAGATACTTCCCTTGCTATCATTGTTATGTTTTTGTTGTGTTTTCATAATTCGAGGTTTTGTCAAGGCATGATGATGTAGACATCATACTAGATAATTCCAAGTTATTACTAACACGAAGTGTTATCCTATCTGTTCGAAGCCCTTTATATTGGTGAGTTTTATTTGTGCGTGATCATAAGCTTGATTGTTTGCTTATGGAGCATTGTTGATGGGAGCTCACCCGCTTTATAGGTAAATAAAACTTAGTACCTAAGGAGTTGTATTGTTTTAGGAACTCAACCTTTATACGGGTAAGGCAAAACTTGAACCCGTTGAGCGTTTTGGCCTAGGAGCTCATCCCTTTACATGGAGAGGTTTTACCCGGACCCCATGGAGCTAGTTGTTTATATGAGCTCACCCTCGATAGGATAACAAGATATCAATTATACTTTAAAATGCAAATTTCATTCATTGAACTTGTTTCATACAAAAGAGTTGTCACAAAATGCCTCTTTGGCTACATTGATCACGGCTTATATGAAGAAGCGTCATAGGTGTTTGGCATTCCAGTGTCTTGGAAGCCTTTTTCCTTCCATGTCATCAAGTTTGTACGAACCTCCTCGGTGCGCTTCTACAATCTGGTAAGGGCCTTCCCATTTAGGGCCCAATTTTTTGGTATCCTCTTGTCTGCTTGCACCGTTGTTTCGGAGTACCAGGTCTCCAACTTTGAAACTTTCATTTTTGACTCTTTTGTTGTAGTAGGATTCCATTTTTTGCTTGTATCTGGCCTCCCTGATTCTTGCATGATCTCTAGCTTCTTCTAGGAGGTCGAGGTTCTGCATTATCTCTGCATTGTCTTGATGCTGATCTTGATTGTTGATTCGATGTGTGGCTACCCCTATTTCGGCAGGAATCACTGCTTCTGAGCCGAAGACTAGGCTGTATGGGGTGCGGCCGTGGCTTGTTTTTTCCGTTGTCCTGATAGCCCATGGACGCTTGGTAACGCTTCCAGCCAGTCATTACCGTGTCGTCCAAGCCTTGTTTTTATCCCGGATACGATGCTCCGGTTCATTCGTTAAACTTGGCCATTGGACCGAGGGTAAGCGACAGAGCTAAAGATTTGCTTTATGTGTAGCTCCGTACACCAAGCGCTGAATCGTTTATCAGCAAACTGCTTGCCATTGTCAGTGACAATTTGTCCTGGAAGGCCGAAGTGACATATTATTTGTTCTCAGACGAAGTTTATCACCTGTTTGCCCGTGATTGAAGCTAGTGGTTTGACCTCGGGCCGCTTGGTGAAATAGTCAACCGCTACTAGCAAGAACTTGACCTTTCCTCTTGCTTCGAGGAATGGGCCAACAATGTCCATCCCCCATTTGTAGAACGGCCATGCTGAAGTAACGGTCACTAGGTTGTGCTTCGGGCTTGCTTTGATTGGTGCATGCAGCTGGCAGCCTTCACACTTGTGTATTTCTTCCGAAGCATCCTTATGCATTGTGGGCCAGTAGTAACCTAAGTTCATCAGCTTTGTGACCACCGATCTAGGACCAGAGTGAGTCCCACATATTCCCTCGTGTACTTCTCTGATCAAGTAGTTACTTTGATCCGGTCCGACACAACGAAGGAGCGGTGATAAGTAGGATTTCCTATATAGATAGCCATTTTCGATCAAGTATTGCTTAGCTTTTATCTGCAGCCTTACTGCTTCTGCTTCATCATCTGGCAGTTTTCCTTCTTTCAGGAAGTCTATGACCGGAGTCATCCGGTTCTTTTCCTCTTCAGTTATGACATCGTGTATTTCTTCCTCACAGATAGATGGAGCTTTGAGTACTTCCACTAGGACTTTCTTGGTTAGGTGTGCAAAGGTAAGTGAGGCCAGCTTGCTAAGGGCATCAACCTGGTTGTTCTTACATCGCGGCACTTGCTTCACATTGCAAGTCTCAAAACTTTGCATTAACTCTTGTGCTTTAGCTTTGTATTTCTTCATGCTCTCTTCTTTTGCCAGGTACTGGTTGTTGACCTGGTTGGCTATTAGTAGTGAGTCAACAAACACTTGTATCTTTGACACCTTCATCTCCTTAGCTATCCTTAGGCCTGCAAGCAGTGCTTCGTATTCAACTTCATTATTGGTGCTTGGGAAGTCTAAACGAAGGGCGTATGTGAATTCTTTCCCTTCAGAGTCTAATAGTACCGGACTAGCTTCGGAGCCTTCTATGCTAGAAGCTCCGTCGGCAAATAACATCCATGTGTTAGGAGGATGCTCCTGTTGTTCACCATTCTTTTCTATCTTTGCATCTTCTTTCGGTTCATTCGGGACTTCGGAAAGGAAATCAGCTAGGACTTGAGCTTTGATCGCTGTTCTTGGTACATATTCTATCTTGTGTTCCTCAAGCTCGATGGCCCATTTAGCTAAACGGCCAGATGTTTCGGGTCTTTCGAGAATTGTTTTGATAGGTTGATCGGTGACAACCCTGATTGGGTGTGCTTGAAAGTATCGTCGTAATCTTCTTGCAGTGTGTACGAGGGAGAGAGCCAGTTTCTCCATTGCAGGGTAGTTTATCTCAGCTTCTTTCAGTGCTCTGCTAATGAAATATACCGGCATCTGCACATGGTTCCTTTCTATCAGCAACACAACACTTACAACATCATTACCTGCTGAGAGATAAACAAAGATTAGTTCTCCTGCCTCGGGTGCTACCATTGTAGGTAGTGAAGCTAAGTTTTCTTTTAGCTTCTGAAAGGCAGCCTCAGCTTCTTCTGTTCACCTGAAATCTTTCTTGTCTAAGACCCCTTTAGTGTTTGGAAGAAGGGTAGCGATTTTTCTGCTGATTTTGATAAAAACCGCTTAAGCATTCTTTCCATTCAGGCTTTGCACATCTTTCTTTGTTCTTGGAGACCTCATCTAGGATTGGCTTTTATGCTTTGCCTTCCTACGATATGGCCCATCAACTTGCCCTCTTCAAAGCCGAAGGAGCACTTTCCTGGGTTGAGCTTCATGCTGATGCTTCGAAGGTTATCGAATGTTTCGCTGATGTCTTTTATCATTCCTTCTTCATTCTTGCTCTTAATCACTAGATCATCAACATAGGCCTCCATGTTTCTCCCTATCTGATCAGTGAATGTCTTGTCGATCACCCTTTGATAGGTAGCTCCTGCGTTTTTGAGGCCGAAGGGCATCTTCTTGTAACAAAAGATCCATTTCTCTGTATGAAAAGCCGTTTTTTCTCCATCTTCCTCCTTCATGTGTATTTGATGATAACCTTTGTAGGCATCTAGAAAGCATTTGTATTTGAAACCTGTCAAAGAATCAACCTTCAAGTCTATTTCTTGTAAAGGATAACAATCCTTCGGACATGCCTGATTCATATCTTTGAAGTCTACACACATACGCCAGGAGCCATCTGATTTTTTTGACCAGAACTGGGTTTGCCACCCATGATTGGTATTGCACTTCCCTTAGGATTCATGCTTCTACCAGTTTGTCCACCTCCATACATGCAGCTTGGCTTCTGTCGGGGGCCAAAATTCTTTTCTTCTGTATTATGGGCTTTATACCAGGTGCTATGTTGAGGGAGTGTTCAGCTATATCCCTCAGTACTCCCACCATGTCAGCAAGACACCAAGCAAACACGTCCTTGCTTCCCCTCAGTAGATCTTTCAGTTTGCTTATCGCCATGGGCGAGAGGTCACTGCTTATCTTTACTTTCTGATCCGAGTATGAAGGATGTATGATTATGTCACACCCCGCCAAGGCGGAAACGCGAGGCGCGACGTTTATGGTTTCCAAAGCATATGATTACCGCAAACACATACATGATAAATGGTTACATAAATGAGTTTAAAGTTTTACATTACAAAAATGTAAAATGAGTTTACAAAACATTAAGATTTCACAAATATGACTCAATTCAATGAGTTATACAAGGGAAATCCTCCTTGAGTAGTATCCATCGTGCATGCATGTAATCTACATTGCTAACCTTAAAATCACGTTCAGTTACCTGAAAAACATACTTAAAATCGTCAACACGAGGTTGGTGAGTTCACAGGTTTAATCAAATAGTTCTTTGCAAAATTTCATCATTCGTAAATAGTTTCAGTTGTATGTGATAAACAGAATAAGAATTGTTGACCCATTTGTAAACTAGCTAGGAATACAAATAATATGTTCATACATGAGGCGTAACCAAACCATGACATGTGTGAGCCCCTATTAAGCGTTATCAGATTCTATGCGGCCATAAATCCTCCAGATTGTGGTTAGCGCGACTAACCATGACCGGGAGACGTCACTCTCCATAGTACTATTCATAGGACCCTAGGCTACAGTTAATGGTTACTATGTTGTTCCAGGGGACTTTAGCGGCCTCCAATGTGTTGTTCTCATCCCATGTAAACATAAAGTCGTGTCTTATTCTCTTGTTATCCCATAAAATAGTTGAAGTATGTTCTTCCCCCAAATATTAGAAAACAGTAAAAAGAAAGGGGCCGTGAAACTCACCTTGAGTTTGTGTATATACTTGTGATAATACTTGTTGTAGTCAACCTTGACTATTTGTACCCTAGATACCAAGGGTAAATTGTTGTTAAGACCAACGTCTTAATTTTAAATTGTTCACCGACCTTGTAAATCTGATTGTGTTTGTTTAAATATCGTTTTAGTTTTCCAACACATGTTTTGTTGTAAAATAGTTTTGAGTTACTGCCCAACTGGGACTGTTGTACAGGTGTCGAAACTTCTTAGTTTCGATTGGGCATATGTGTGTCGAAACTACTTAGTTTCGATGGAGTGTTCAGGAGTCGAAACAACCTAGTTTCGATTGAGATAAGGTATCGAAACTCCTAGTTTCGATGGATCAACAGGTATCGAAACTCCTAGTTTCGATGGATCAACAGGTATCGAAACTCCTAGTTTCGATTGAGTTAACTGGTATCGAAACTCCTAGTTTCGATTACTGGACTTCTGTTTGACAGAATCAGTCCTGCATATTTTTATGTTTTAAACTTGAATTCGACACACTCTTCTTGTTATCTTTCTTGCGTTTAAATAAGATGTAAGTTTAGCTACGGTTTTAAAGAAACTAATGTGAAAATGTCGAGTTTTTACCTTAAAACCGAGATGAAGATGATGAAATAAAACAGAGATGATCTCGACTCTTTTGCAGAAACACTTGAAATTCTTCTTAAAATACTGGTTTGTGGTAGGATTTTGCCTTGAAACTGGACTTCGAATTGAAGAGAATTGGAATGTTTGCCGTATGAAAATGAGTGTGATGAATGGAAATTGTGAGAAAAATGATTGAAGCGAGTATGATTATATGTGAGTTTTCTCAGTGTAGTATGGGTCGAGTAAGGGAGGGGGTGTGGGTTTTCTCTGGCTTCCGGCCGAGAAGTCAAAGAGTAGGTTGGGTTATAATAATAAAACAATTAGATTTAGGTATTAATATCAATTATAGTTTTAAAGGGGTAAATAAATCCGGTTTAGATCCTCCACGGTATTATAAATTTATTCTGAAAATAATTTATTGTTCTACGCAAAGTTTGTGGAAATAAAATATATATTTCTCTGGTTATTTAAATTAACCACTAGTGTTCGAATTTTTCGGTGTATATAACACGTGATCCGGTAACTCCTAGAATTACCAACTATGAAGTGAGACCATGTACGGTTTTTGATGGACCTTAATGTCCTTGTTTGTGAAATTACGTAAATCACAAAAATAATTATAATGTAAACTCGTTTATTGTAATGTAAACTTGTTCATAATGTGTACGGATATTGACCTGAAATGTCGGGTGTTACAGATTAACTCCAAGATTTTCTCTTGCTTCTGCTCCTCATCCTCTTCTGCAGCAGCGATGAGTAGAGCTTCCTTCTTTGGCTTGATTGTTGCTATCCCCCGATCGGTGGGGAACTTCATTAGGCCGTGCGTAGTGGAAACTACGGCTCCAAAGGTGCTTATACCCGGCCTTCCAATGATTATGTTATACCTTGATGGGGCCCGGACCACCAGGAACATAAGAAGCTCCGTTCGAGAGCGTGGTCCGTCCCTGAGACACTGTCAGCTTTATCTGGCCCTGCGGTAGCACTCTTTCTCCCGAGAACCGTATGAGTGGAGTGTCTGCTTCTTCCAATTTTGACTTAACTTCCTCTTTCAGCTGTAAGAAGCATATTTTATACATGATTTCGGAAGCGGCTCCGCAATCCATGTATATTCTGTCAACAAATGTCCCTTCTATTTCAGCTTCCACAATGATTAGCGTGAAAATCAGCTCTGCTTCCTTTGTTGGGGGGAAACATATACATTGCTTGTCCCAAGATTCTCTTCTGGTCCTTTTTGTGTCTTGCTTCTGGTGAGGTGTATCATGTTCATCTCTTTTCCTTTTCCTTTTCCCTTCGAGTCTTTCTTCTTTTTAATTTCCTTTACCAAATGAGCGAGCTCTACGGATTTCACTGCTTCTTCTATCCGCTTCTTTAGCTGGTAGCAGTCATTGGTGTGATGACCTCTGTCGTCATGGAATTCGCAATACTTGCTCGAGCTTCTTGCTTCGGAGGACTTTGCAAGGGGACGCAGAGGTCTGAAGCTGTACCTAGCTTCTTCAGTTGCCATTATCTCTTCTGGTGTCTTAGTTAAAGCTGTGAAGGCAATGTGCTTTTCTTTTTCCGGCGTGCTCTTGTGGTACGGAGGACGGTAGCGGTCGTCCGTTTTTCTCGAATCACGATGGCGGTTGGTCCTTCTTTCCACGAAGGAATGAAACTTCGACTTCGAGCCCGAAGAGTGGTGACTTTTCCAAGGGTCTCGCCTCTTGGATTCCATATTTTGCAGTGCTTCTTTTCCCTTTAGGTATGCTTCTGCTCGTTCAAGAGCTTCATCTATGGTTTGAGGGATGTTCTTGTTCAAATCTTCAATTAGTTGCTTTGGTCGTACTGCGTTCATAAAGCCAGATACTCTCATCTTTTCTGTTGCCCCTTCGTAGGACAGTCCTTCTTTCTTGTATCTGTCTATGAAACTTCGGAGACCTTCATCTTCCTTTTGCTTGATCTGATACAGCACAACAACGTCTTTCGTGTATTTCTTCAGCTGGGTGAAATTAGCAAGGAACTTTTTATTGAGGTCGTCGAAGGAATCAATGCTTCTTTCAGGAAGGCTGCTGAACCATAGGCGTGCAGATCCAATGAGTGTTTGCATGAACATGTGGCAACATTCGGCATTCGTCCATCTTTCAACGCCTGTTGCACCAGAGAATACGTGTAGATGGTCTTCGGGGTCATCAGTCCCATTATACGTTTTAATGTTCGCCGGCATCTTTATCATTGTCGGAAAGTCAAAGTTGGCTATTCTTTCAGAGAAACATGACAATGAAGTAGACCGGTATGGTCGAAAGACTTCATTTGACTCCGCCCCAGTGGCGGTGGGGGCTTCCTACATCAAGGGTCTCCCTTCCGGTGCCACTGGACCATTCGTCATCGGAGCCATGTTTTGTCGAAGCTGATCCTCACCTGCTGCGGACCGAACCGCAGGCATGCCGCTAGCCAAGTGTTGCCAGGGGTAAGCGGTTTGCCAGGGGTTAATGTATTGAGCCATCATGTACACAGCAAGCTGGGGACGCACCATGTGTGGGTATGTGAACCCAGGGTGTTGATTTATGGGAATAGGGCAGCTTACATTCATCGAGGCTGGCATTCCCATACTTCGTGCTAGTGGCAAAGACGCCATAGTGCTTGTGTGCACCTTATTGCACTACATGTTCACGTTTTTGTTGATTTTTGGAGTGAGCCAGATGTTACATTCATATTAGAACTTGCTTAGGACATACATTTCAAGATCATGAACTGAGTTTTTGTATGAAAATGATAGAGGCAGTAGAATCACCCACTTTGTACAACCTTTTTCATTTCTTTTACCCTACCCACATCATTACCACTAGTCGCCACGTTGAGCCTTATTCCCGTTTCGTGTTATAACCCACATTTTAAACCCACTTAGCCAAATTAGCCTTTTATTTTTAAACCTTTATGTTAAAATTTCGGTTTATGTTGGTTGTCTAATTTGTGCTTTCTAGTTAACTTGTTTAGAACGTATGTTGTTTCATTTGACGTTCGTTGCGACTTTATAGAATTATATATAGTTTCAAAAAAAAAAACCCAGAAAATAAAATTGTTAGAAAGAAAGAAATAAAGTGAGCGAATCTTGTGTATTGAATTGAAAAAAAAATCTTTATCTTAGCTCGCTATTAGTTATGTTTAAGTTGTTTGTTTATTTTTCCTTTTGTTCGTTGTAGTTGTTCACATTTAGCTTCTAACTATTCTGGATTTTAACCATTTAGCCACATTTATATCCAAATCCATACCCTTAACCCTAGCCACGTTACAACCCATAAAAGTGCTCTTGATTTATGCATTTTCTCATGTTAATTGGTGGAGATTTGATTCCTTTGCAAACCTATGATTATGTTGCTTTATTGTTTGGCATGGAGTGATTCATTCATACACTTTCACATATAAATAACCGAGTGTCGAGTGAATTTTTGTGAGAGGTTTAAGCTCATGCATAAAAGAAAGATCTAATAGATTTGTTACGTTTGAACAGATTTTGCCAAGTTTTAAAAAGAAAACACAAAAATACGTTTAACTCGTTTGGTTTCTTCTTTTGACTGCTGAATTGTCGATAATATTTTATGAGTTTGGATCTCTTGTTAGCTGATGGACTGCTTCCCATATTTTGTTTTGCCAATGGGATTGTTTTAAAACTTTTTCATGAGAGTTTGCTTGAGGACAAGCAAAGTTTAAGTGTGAGGATGTTAATAAAGGCTCAAAATGCTCACGGAAATGGATGGATAAGGGTCAAGGTGCAAACACATGCATAAATGTCATATTTTTCAACCTGCCATGCTTTCAAGATATTCCAAAATGTTTTATTGCAACACTCGAGAGTTTCACTTAATCGTGTGATGCCGACAATGCAATCATGCTTAAGGATCTAAAATAAAGATAAACGGATGCCATTTATTGAACTTATAGTGAAATTTTTGCCAAAAATGAGAGGTTTTCTAAAATGCAATGAGAAGAATAGCATAGACGTGCAAAAGTTCACAAAAACCCCACCATCCCCACACTTGAAATGAAAAAAATGCCTGTGTAATGAAAATGCATGAGTGCGGAAAAGGGTGAAACAGAAAAAAAACTCCCATGGTGAAATTCGTGAACAAACGATTAATAAGTTCCAAAAAAGCCTCTATGCTCCAAGCATGAAAAATCCAACCAAAATGATCACTAACACATTCAAGTGCAAAAGATGAGTATAGTCAAAAGAAATAAAGCACGCATAGTAAAGTAGTAAATGAAAACGCAAAACGAACACAAATTGTTAAAACTTTTGATTTATTATTATTTGTTTTTTGAAAATTTTGGCTGACATGGC
Organism: Smallanthus sonchifolius; assembly: GCA_023525975.1. Classification (NCBI taxonomy): domain Eukaryota; kingdom Viridiplantae; phylum Streptophyta; class Magnoliopsida; order Asterales; family Asteraceae; genus Smallanthus; species Smallanthus sonchifolius. The sequence continues at coordinate 30,494,392 of CM042043.1, forward strand.
CTTGTGGACCAGGGACACAGTCATGTGGACCATGTGTCTTGGTAACACAGGCCAGACATGCTCATGTCTGCCCTTATGCCCTGGAAACATAGGCCAGACATGCTCATGTCTGCCCATGTGTATGAGAAACAGCCAGGAATTGCGATCCACATGGCTATGTGGACCAGGCACATGCCCATGTGGACCATGGGTTCAGCAACATAGCTCGTGTTGAGCACATGTCTGGCAATTCTCGCAACCAACCAAAAGCAGTTAAACAAACGACTTACAAAAACTCAGGTTGCCTCCCGGAAGCGCTTCGTTTATTAACGAGTCCTTAGCTTGACTCGGCCCTAATGCATATCATTTTAGGGCAAGTGATGGGGCAAATTAACAAACGGGTGGCTTATGATATTTGGAAACCCATCCGACCCGTTTGTTTTAGTGCATTTACCATCGATTAGTGAGAACCAAATGGTAAATGCAAACATAAAGCAATCGGGTCGTGCCACCAACACTTGAATTTGCCCAGACCAAACTTGATACAACTGATGTAATGAAGGAGGCGATCTTCCCGACAAAATATTGTTGACCTACAATGCTTGATGGACCGATGTCGCGCCTTCAATGTTGGTTTGTCCGTGAAGTAGTTCGCCCTCTCCCGCGGTTTGTTTGGTTCATGTGATGAATCAACATCATGGTCAATCACGGGGCGGCTATCTTCGGTGCACAACGGAGGATCGGGTGTCACCATGGTCATTGGTTCGTTGGTGAACCTATCCGTTTGCACATCTTTCTCTCGGTGCGGTTCTTCCTTGGTAACCACGGTTGGCTTCCCTTAAAGCAATACTTCTAATTCATCAAGATCGCCAACTGGGTCAAACCTTTCTCCTTTCCCTTCCATAAGAGATATGCTCACCAATTCGTCACCAAACTCATCCTCCCAAGATGGAACAATGTGGTATGTGGTCTCCCCATTAGTGATGCTCGAGAGAACCACTTCCATCTTATCCATGAGCTCATCCTCGAGATGTTCTTCCCTTTGCGATCCCTGCATCATATCATCCTCACAAGAGAAGTGTAAAGTACATAGGGGATACAAAGAATCATGCATGGTAGCATATGCAAACAAAGGTACATAAGAATCATACTCATAACAAATCGAGCTAGTAGTGAAACACTTAACTGATTCTAGTTCTTCATTGGTCAACACGAGGGGGCATGGAAATTCTGGCTCATCATACTCGAATCCACTCTGAACTGGAGGTGGGACTTGTGTTTCATCCATAATCGACTCCGCATCAGATTCTTGATCAAACACATCAAAGGATGGAACCGGATGGGCTTCACTTCCATTCTCATGCTCCAATTCAATATTCAGATTTGTGTTGCAAGATGAACTTTCTCATAGAAAGTTGAGATGAAGCTCATTGATCATAATGCCTTGTGCCTCTACTCTACGAAGCAGTTCCTCGGATTCACTAACATAAACTTCTTGTTGCTCAACCACATCATGGTCACAACCGGTGGTTGGCTGTGAAAACATATCGATTCCTCGTTGTAGCAACTCATATAATGACGAACGGGGCTCGGTTTGGGATGGTGGTATGATGGGATCCTCAAATGGTTGTGAGTAGGAGTATGGTTCTTCATAACAATCTGTGTGATACCCCTGGAAATGATAAAAATCCGGTGTGTAGTGGGGTTCTCCACATATCTCGTACCAACCTTCCTCATGGTAACCTCCATGATCAAACTGGTATCCTCCACTGTAACTCCCATAGTCGCGATCTATGAAAATCACTGCAAAGAACACTCAAGCAAAACGATCACGAGTACGAGATAACGATAGGATAAAAATAAGAAATAAAATAAACACAAAATAAAACACAAATAGAAAATATATACAAAATGGCTAAAGCAATGACTCAAATCGTTCTTAGAATTACCGTGTCCCCGTCAACGGCGCTAAAAACTTGATGTGTGTAAAGTGTAGATATAATTTAACAAAGATTTTTCACACTTAGGTTTTAAAATAAGATACGATTATCACCTTAGGACTTACTACACACACAATAGGCAAGTGCACCTATCGCATAAGTAGTACAGTTTTAGGCAAGAACCGAGTATCGATCCGTGGACACGAAAGCTCCTGATAATAAACCTTGGTCATTGTCTAACCGGTCAAAGTAGAAGATTTGATATTTTTGTATTTTTAAAATAAAATAACTAACAATTTAACTAATCAAAGAATGAAGGCAAAGATGAAGATAAACAATCAAGGGAAGATATCACTTGGACTTTGAATCGACTTAGCAACACAATAACAACAAGCACAAACTCATGGTGAGATCATTTTCTACACATGGTACATGGAGGTAGACTAGACTCCCGTCAAGGCTATCTAATCATATAACTCTTCGGAAAGCTAGAACGATAAACACACAATAGCCACCTAAAGTTATGCAATGAAGAACCAATGATACAATTATGTCAACATTTAAGATGAACAAGACTCCCGTAAGGGTTATCAAATTCCACAAATATTTGGAAAGTTAACACGATGAACACATGGTAACCACCTCAAAATGCGTAAAATAGACAAATCTATGACCAATCTTCAACTCATGAACATCATATCACGATTACAAAACCAATAAGTTTACGCTAATAAACCAAAGAACTTAGTAACCAATGACATGAGAAATTCATAACATACACCAAGGTTTTCTCAAACATAAGCATAAGGATGCACATTTGTCCAATCTTACTAGATAATCAACCTTCATACACCATTCCTAGTCGAATGCCACAAAAATACACACAAGATATGCAAATATGTGAATAAATGCTATTACACATACGGTTTTCTAACATAATATGGTTACAACACTCACAAGGTTAACTAAATCATCAAACTAGAGCAAATACACACATTCATTGAAGAGTAATCAAGCATCATCATGAAATTGACATAATCAACACCAATAGTTGTGTACAAGTTGTTAAAGCATGCTAAGTCTCATCTAATCCAAGTGATAAAACGAGTTTAGCCCATGGGGCTTACAAACACCACAACCAAACTCAAGAAAATGGATGAAAACATGATAGATCTAGTAATCAAACCAAGAAAATGAGAAGAGGTGGGTTGCGTGAGGTTGAATCTTCCTTGAAAGTGTTAGATCTTCAATCTTGGCCTTCAATCTTGCAATATCTGCCCAAAAATCACCAAAATGGGTTGGGAGAACAAGGGTTTGGTGTAAAAGGTGGAATCCCCTTCAAATGAGGGAGAATTGTGGATAAAAGCAAATCTGCGTCTGCACATGGCCATGTCCGAAAGTGACATGCCCATGTGGACCATCTGATCAGCAATCTTGCAGTATTCTCAGCAACGTTGGCTCACATGGCCATGTCAGAATTTGACATGGCCATGTCCGAAATTTTCCTTTTTCGAGATTTTTTTCAAGTATTGAGTTTTTCACCAAAAATCACCACGTTCCCACTGGGAGCTGCAATATTCAAATTAAGCACAAATAAGTGTCCGAACCAAAGGATTTGCAACAAAAAACAATCAAAATGAGGGTAAATATGCATTATTTACATGTGTAATTATTAACATATCACATAGCTTGGCTCATCTGTAGTGACATAGGAGAATACATCATAGGCTGTGTGAGCTGCATCAGCTGCTCAACCGTGTACTCTGGTGTTTCGTGCATCAAGGGAGTCTGGTTTAGAGGAGAAGGATTCTCTATCTGGATACTAGGTCCTGCTTCTGCTGTGGGAGTTCTGGTTTGGACCGGAGGTGACAACTGCTTCCTCATGGACAACATTGATCCCAAAAGGAGGATGTGGAATAGGTGAGAATGTCACCTCAGGTTCGTCTTCATACGCGAATCAAACCTTGACACATTTAGCACGCTCTTCTTGTACGTAGCTATTCATCAGATCCCTCAGTCGAAGGAAGTTCTTCTGTACTCCTTCGGGCGTAACATCCATCCTTTCCATAGACAACAAGGTGTCCGTCCGAGGGGATGCACTTGCTATTTTGAAAGGAGAAGGAGTCTGAAACGAAGAGTTGTTCTGCAACAGTTCGACAGGAGGTCCGTACGCTGCAGGAGAGTTTCTTCCTGCTTCTTCTCGCAACGTCTGGCTAGAAGCAGATCGTAAGTGATAGGGAGGTGGAGTTGCGTTCACCCCCGGAGAAACGTCATCACCTAACATCAAGAACACTTAGGAACAGAAGGAGCGGAACTACGAGTGAAGCTCTATTCTAAGTAGCGCCGCCCCACGGTGGGCGCCAACTTGTTGCTACAACGAATATGCTAGGGGTACTCGCTGCTTCAACAAATACATGTCAGAGCGAGGGTCTTGACGTTCTCGCTTGAATCAGCTGCTTGAGGTACCTGCTAAGAACAAAGCACCGTTAGTCTCACAGCAGGAGGGGGCCTCCTACGATCAGCCTCTAGCGTGAGAATAAGATAACGGTTCTTTGGGAGTGATAAAGATCTTTGGAAAGAGAATGATGAGTGTAAAAGTGTAAGAGTGAGTAGTAAGAATGGACTTGGGATTTGGAGAGCCCAAGTCCTTCTCTTATACCTGAGTCTGTTCTGGCTTCATGCTATGTGCGGGGGTATCCCCTTCTCTTTCGTGTCCCTGCAGCAAGGCCCTTTCCCTTTTGGTGTAAAGAGCCAAAGTCCTCTATAGGGACAAAGGTCTCTCTTTTCAAGGCCATTAAGACACGTTGTCTTATAGCCTTGACTTATTGGAGATTCCAAACGGGTCGCTATTACTTATGCCACATCATCTCGTTGCTTGGGAGACGTGGCTTCGTGGTTCTGCTTAGTACGTGTGCTTCATTGATGAAGCTGAGCTTCGTGATCGTACCCACGTCATCACCAACCAAGCGTCTGTAACGCTCAAGATCCTTCATCGGACTTCCGACCTCAGGAAGAAGCTTCCTCGTAGGAAGCATTGGGCTATCAACTGGCTTGCAACCTAGTAAGCCACATGCAGTCAACATATCAAGGACATACCTTCGTTGAGAGAGAAGAATTCCTTGTGAAGAACGAGATACCTCTATGCCAAGGAAGTATCGAAGCCTACCTATGTCGCTGATCTGAAACTGAGACTGAAGGAACTGTTTGGTAATCCCGACCTCACCATCCCCTGTAACTATGACGTCATCCACATACACAACTACAATAATCCTTTGGCCCTGATGGTGTCTGAAGAATACAGAGTGATCATAAGCACTGCGAACCACCCCAAACTCTCCCATAACATTAGAGAACCGGCCAAACCATGCCCTTGGAGACTGCTTAAGGCCATATGATGAACGGCGGAGTCTCCAAACCTTTGATGCCTCCTCCTCAACGATGAACCCAGGTGGCTGCTCCATATATACCTCCTTATCAAGAACACCGTTAAGAAAGGAATTCTTGACATCAAGCTGATGGAGCGGCCAATGATTAATGGCAGCAAGGGCAATACAAATGCGTACATATGACATTTTGGCAACCGGTGAGAAAGTCTCGTCATAATCAATACCATATGCCTAAGAATAACCCTTAGTAATTAAACGAGCTTCCAGGCGATGCAAAGATCCATCGGGATGGAGTATAACCGTGAAGACCCAACGACAACCAACAATACGTTTACCTGGAGTAAGCGTAACAAGATCCCATGTATGATTAGCTCGAAGATCCCCGATCTCTACTTCCATAGCCTGTTTCCATCCTGGGTGAGCAAGAGCTTTCATCACATTATTGGGAATCGGGTAGGAATCAACAGCTGTGGTATAGGCATGAGACTCAGGTAAGAGGTGGGAATAAGCAACATAATCCTGAATAGGATAAACTTGTGGTAAGTCGAGCTTCTTTGCGAAAGGCAATGGGTATATTTGGAAAGGGGGTACCAGGAGGGTCATAAACCGGCATGTTTGGTGTAACAAAAGTAGGTTTAGGAGTAACAGGCTCACGGGGTAGGACTAAGGACGTACTAGAGTCATGGTCTGGTTATGAATCAGGTGTCTCTGTTGTCTTATCCTTATGCCGCCTGACATATGTCAAAATCAATGGTGGAAGCTCTGTCGGTAGGCCAGATGTAGCAGGAACCGGATTGGTGACGAATGAGACCGGAGGTGAAGGTGTAGATGGAACATGGGGTATAGGAATGGTAGGAACATTGATGGACTCTGGTATAACAGGATCAGGAAATAGGTTAGGCAGTGAGACATAAGACACAGGCAAGTAAGGGCAGGACTCGTGAAAAGTGACATTAGCACTGGTAAAGTATCGATGAAGAGAGGGGCTGTAGCACCGATACCCTTTCTGGACATGTGAGTAACCAAGAAAGACACAACGAATGGCCTGCAGGCAAGCTTAGTGGTCCCTGGACGATGATCATGAACATATGCCACACCCCCAAAAATTCGGGGTGCAAGGGGAAAGGAGTTCCTATAGGATATGGGACAAAAAACGGGGTTTTTCCATTAAGGACAGATGAGGGCATGCGATTATTTAGGTGGGCTGCAGTAAGAACAGCATCACCCCAAAATCGACGAGGAACATGAGAATGGATCATGAGTGACAAATGGTGATTCTTGCGTTCAGCAACACCATTCTGTTGAGATGTATATGCACAAGATGTCTCGTAAATGATTCCATTGGTTTTGATATACGTAGAGAAATCAGTAGATAAATATTCTTTTGCATTATCAGTACGGGGAGTTTTGATTGATGCGTTAAACTGATTTTGGATATATGAATGGAATCCATGAAAGATCGAATTGGATTCACTGCAAGATTTTAACAAATAAAGGCAAGTAGTACGAGAAAAATCATCAATGAAAGTAACAAAATACTCAAAACCTAGAGGGGTTTTGACAGGGGAAGGGCCCCAAACATCAGAATACACAAGTTCAAACAAATGTCAGACTTTACTGGACACTTTTGGAGGATAGTGACGTCGGGTATGTTTACCGAGCTGACACGACTCACAATGAAAATTATCTGGAACAGAAAAGTCCTGTCTTATCTGCCTTAGAACTGTTGCAGAGCATCCCTGATATTGGAATCACATATATTTGCTTTAGGGCGTGACAATGGGGACATACGGTAGAGACCTCCTGATTCAAAACCGGTGCCAATCACCCGTTTCGTTCCTAGTTACTTAAACACACAATGAGTAGGATAAAGCGTTACTTTACAATTATTTTGTTTAGTAGTTTGACTAATAGCTTCATATTTAGCCTTAAGAAAAACATCACAAGTCTTGACCCATTTTTTGATATCCTTATCAGCCCTTCTCTAATAGAACATGATCTTGAATCTTTGTAAGGTAGGTTGGATGCCTGAATGGCCCCCAACAGCTGAAGAATGACAGAGGGATAGAATATCCTTCCTTAAATCTTCTTGCTTTCCAATCCATAATTTGTTTTTTCTTGTTAACAAAGTACCATTCCAAGCCATATGCTTAATGGATTCACCTTGAGATAACTTCTGAATTAGTTTTTGAGCTTCAATATTGTGAATCCAATGATCTTTAATTCTATCCATTAAGAGTGGATCATAAGAAGAAACTGCCATCTGAAAAAGTGTAGAACTATGGACTCTGGATAAAGCATTAGCAACATGATTTTCAATGCCCTTTTTATAGACAATGTGATAATCATAACCCATTAGTTTACTTAACCAAGTATGTTGTAAAGGAGTGGTGATCTTTTGTTCCAATAAGTGCTTCAAACTCTTCTGATCTGTTTTGATAGTAAAATGTTTAAGGATGAGATATTGATGCCATTATTTCACTGCTAATAAAATGGCTAACAATTCCTTCTCATACATAGATAATGCACATTGCCTTGCTGAAAGTGCTTTGCTGACATAAGCAATGGGGTGCCTTCCTTGTATCAAAACAGCCCCAACCCTTTAGAACTAGCATTAGTCTATACTATAAACTCCTGAGACCAATCAGGAAAAGCTAAAACAGGAGCTTGAATCATAGCCAATTTCAATGTGTCAAATGCCACCTGAACTTCCTCAGACCAATGAAAAGCATTCGTTTGTAATAGAGTGGTTAGAGGTTTGGCAATTGTGCCATAAGAAGACACAAATCTTCTATAATAACCAATGAGGCCTAGAAACCCCCTCAATTGCTTCACAGTGGTAGGAATGGGCCAATTTTGTACTGCCTCAATCTTAGAAGGGTCTGTAGATACCCCTTCTTTTGAAATAATATGGCCCAAATACTCAACTTTAGAACCAGCAAAAGAACATTTAGATCTCTTGGCAAACAACTGATGATCTCTAAACAATTGAAGTACCTCCCTTAAATCAGATACATGCTGCTGCATAGTTCTACTATAGACAAGCACATCATCAAAAAATATTAGGACTGACTTCCTCAATAATTTCTGAAAAACTGAATTCATCAATCCTTGAAATGTGGCAGGTGCATTAGTGAGTCCAAAAGAAAGGACTAGAAACTCAAATAAGCCTTGGTGAGTTCTAAAAGCAGTTTTATGAATGTTAGTTTCATTCATTCTAATCTGATGATAACCAGACCTTAAATCCAATTTAGAATAAACTGCAGCCCCTCCTAACTCTTCCAACAGTTCCTCAATTAATGGAATTGGGAATCTGTTCTTAACAGTTTGATCATTAAGTTTCCTGTAATCCACACATAATCTCCAAGAGCCATAATTTTTTTAACCAACACAACAGCAGAAGCAAAACAACTACAACTAGGCCTAATAATGCCCATATCCAACATTTGTTGTACCATCTTCTCAATGATATCCTTTTGACCTACTGGGTATCTATAAGCCTTTTGATTGATTATGACTGATTCATCTATTAACTGATTTTTATGATTACAATCCCTGTTAGGTGATAAATCATCAGGAATGCTGAAAACATCTTCAAACTGGTCTAATAAGGCATTGATATCACCATTTTGTTGATCATCAGAAACAATTGCTTGATGCTGAAAAGAACCATTGACCCTTTTTTGCATACTAAACAATTGTAGTCTGACCATAGGGGTATCTTTACACAACATGGAAGATAATTTTTCCATAGAGCATAAAGAAACACTATTCTTATTGATTCCCTTTAATTCCATAAACTTTGAATCCACAGTGAATTGCATAGTCAAAGTCTTAAAATTCCAAACAATATCATTCAAGGATTGTAGCCGCTGTATACCCAAAACCATATCATAATTGTCCAATGGTAATAACAAGACATCAGTTTTGAACCATACCCCCTGCATAAGCCACTGAAAATCTGGACACAGTTGATGGCAGTCTAATTCTTTGCGATTAGCCACTAACACTTTCATTAAAGGAACTTCTTTAGTAGGACAATTCAACTTAGTAGCCTGTTTGGAATTAACAAAATTATGAGTTGAACCAGAGTCTATCAAAATTTGTATCTGTCTTGTACCAATTGTACCCACTACCCTCATAGTAGAAAAAGAATTTACCCCTATCATAGCATATACAGAGATCTGAGCTTCTGTTTCTTTCTCATTATCCCCATATGTACAAACTGTTTCATCCATATCATCATCCCCATGAATTTCTAAAACATAAAGATGTTTAAACTTGCAATTGTGGGTTGGTGTGTATTTCTCATTACACCAGAAACATTCTCCCTTAGCCCTCTTTTCTTCTGCTACTTTAGCAGGAACCTTCTTAACATTCTTATTCATCCGATTACCCGAAGGAGTAGGTAATAAAGCCAATGTATTACTAGGAGTGACTATACTCTTAGTAGATAGTGTAGTAGCAAACTTAGAGCCAGAACTAGTAGCATTAAATTTTTTAATATCCTTATCCCCAAATAGAGTAGTGAACACTACATGTTGCTGCTTAGCCATAGCTATAGCATCATGCAATGTTTTCGGTTTAAAGATCTTGACTAGACAACGAATCTCAAGTTTTAAACCACCAATATACAATCTAGCAGCATATTCATCATTCAGTTTAACCCTATTTAGTAAGGTATCAAAGGCTCTAGTGTAATCAGAAAGTGAACATGTCTGGTTGAGATTCTTTAATTCTTCCATAGCATCTTCAGACAATCGTTCAGAAAATCGTGTGGTCACTGATCTGGAATACTCGTCCCATGTAATTTCATCCACACTTTTGTTTTGACTCTCAACATAACCTTGATGCCATTCAAGTGCTGCACCTTCCAAATTGACAATAACATAGTACACCTTTCCATTTTCAGGTGTTTTATCTACCGCAAAGAAGTGATTACACCGAATTACCCAACCTTCCACTTCGTCACCAGTAAATTTCGGAAAATCAAGCCGTCCAGTACGAACCAAACGCTGTTCGTGCTGATTACCCCCTCTATCAGTACCTAATTTGGTACTAATATCCGCCATTTGAGTAACCAAGGTCGTCATGCTAATTTGTAACATTTTAATTGCTTCAGAATTTTGGTCCAAAATTGCTTGTTGGCCTTCAATCAAGCTCGTATTGCCTTGCGCTAATTTCTCCAAGCGTTCCATCTCTTGTTGTCGGGTCGCCATGTCGTCAATTAGGGCAAAATTGAACTCGAAGTATCACGAACAAATGATCGGAATTGATAAAGCGATCACAATTGAGCTCCGACGAGAATCGGTGGCTCTGATACCATTGTTATGATAAGAATTTGAGAGAGAATCGAAGAAGAGGGAAACGAATCAAATCATTTTCAAGATAACGAACTTTCTGTTTACAACGAATATAACGACTAACTAAACAACTAATCGGCTAACCCCACTAGTCCCTCAACAATACAAGAATTACAAAACAACCCCTCTACTTATTATTTCTAAAAAAGATAATTAAACCCTTTGACATGTAACAGTCACCATTTCCACCACTCGTACTACCATCTGATCTTCCACCATTTGGATTTCGAAATGATCCAAATTTTCCCGCCTGATTGTTTGCAATTTGAGATACTTGAATGGCTAAGCCCGTCATTATGTCTTTCATTTCAGCTAGCGCCTTAGAGTTTTCTTCTACTTTTTCATTCACCTGCAATGTTGGATTAACATCTGTTTATGATGCGCAACTACCTTCTTCTCCATCTGGATTGCTTCCATTTTGTCTTCTCACCATTGTTAAATGACTTCGAATTAAACTGATTATGAATCCGGGGATCTATCAGCTCTGATGTGGATTATTAGGGTTCAAGATTGAATTCAATGGTTGAACACCAATTAACGCTCAGGAGATAATAGAAAGACTGATCTCTGGAAAGTTGGTTAATACAGTTGCACAAGAATTAGGGTAAAGAGGAATTTGTTATTACTTCTGAACAGCTATTACAAAGAAGGAGATTCCCTTTTATACATCAATTCAGCTGACTAATCTTTGACTAACAAACTAACAGATTACTAATTTGACGTAACCAGCTTTTAACCATGGTTATTCTATTTACCAACTATGGTCAAGTTTAGTACACATCAGATTATCAAATTAGCTGCAAGCTAACTGCTATCGACTTGACTAACCAACTTAACTAACTCTATTTGACTATTAATAATTCTACATTTCAAAGTGCCTTACACTCACAACACACTCCATAGGTATAAGTATAGCTCATGCCCTTATTTAATGACAATCATATATGGGAGAATTTAGACTATCAAACTCTATAATTCTCCTGCCCACTCTTCTCCCTCCCCTCTAATCTCTCACCGACTAATTCTAGGGTTCTCTGTTAATTCTTCCGGTAACACCATCTTGTTTGTGGTTTGGGGTTGCTACTGTTGTTTCATTGGCAGATATTTTGTTATTTTATTTTCATTTTTCTGAAATTTCATCTACTGTTTATTAGTTTTATCGTTTTTTCTTTCAATTTCATTCTTGAGGATTGTGATGAGTTTTTACCTTATTTCTTTTCATTTAACAACTATGTTGCTTTTCATTTTTTTTAAATTAAAATCTTACCCGAGATATTCAGAATAGCAATTTACAATTTATCAATACTTTCAGTTAGAAGTTCCTCCATTTTGTAAATTTGAACTTTAACACTCAAGTTTTCGAGTTTTGAAGTTACCCCCTTAGTATATACAATTTGTTTTTTCGTCAATAAAATCCGCGTTTGCTTATTTATTTTTTTGGTTGACCTCCCGGTGTAATTTTTTTTTAAAAATAGAGTATATTTTAGGTATCGTGGGTTATATCCGATTGACAACCTTGAAAAATTAGACCGAGACCGACTGAAAAACATTTGTACCGTTATTTAACTGTCTTTTATCTATGTTTCGACTTGCACAACCGACTCACCGTAATTCGTACGTTTCTTTTTTGTGCTTAGCCACGTTAATGTGATCGCCTCCACCGTTTAAAGTCCGCCTCCCACCGCACAACGTAGACCAAAATTTATTTAAGCATGTTTTTTTGTGCTTAACCACGTGTCACCACCTCAATCGTTTAAGGTCTGATTCCCGCCGCGGAGCACGGGTTACAATTTCTAGTTTTTCACATTCCCCACAGGCGAAACCGCGTTTTTGATGTGAAGCTTGGAACGAAGATATACAAACTCGGTAGAAATCAAACCTTTTGTTAGAATATGTGTAAGCTACTTTGTAGTGGAATCTTGATTAACTTTGAGGTAAGAAATCTCAAATGTTTTATGCATTGATGAAATATTGAATTGACAACTAAGTAGCTTTAATTTTGTCAACATAGGACTAGATCCAACGAACTTTAGTAGCAGAGGCTAGAGCACAATATTAATTCTTTGTACTACATAGAGCAAGGTGTGTTTTTTATAATTTTAATTTATGAGATTCGAGCTAAGAAAACAAAATAACTAGTTGTGGAGTAAATCATCTGGACAATTAACCATGAAAAACACTAGTCGATGAGCTACAAATAGTCAAACAATGCGAGTGCCTGAAGAGTACGTTTGAACACTAGACAACGACGATTAGTAGGTTCGTGAAGAAATTGTTGTCTGGATAACTCAAAACAAAATGATGCAAAGCTGTAATAATATTTATCGAAAGTAATGTATCTTTAATGGTTACTTCATATTAGAATACTGAGGAAGTAGTATTCCCATTAGAGCTGCACAAAAAAACAGGATTGGGTTGAAAACTGACTCGACCAGAAAGTGAAACTGGTTTGGAACCGCCGGTTTGAAACCGATTCAGGAGATTAAAAAAATGGTTTGGGACCAGTTTGAGGCACGTATATAAATTAAGTTGCTTAGCTAAATCCCGGAAATGGAGCACTTATCAACATGCTCGTTTTGACCTGAACCTATTATGGTTGGATTCCGTTTTGAACCTAACCAAAGTGACCATTTTTTTTAAAACGATATGTTCTGACCTGACCAGTGGCGAATCCAGAAATTTTTCTGACCGGGTGCAAAATATGGGCCGGGTCAAAATGGTCCGTAAACGAAAACAACAAAAAACATAATTTATTATACATGATTGAACAAACCACAAAAAGTGCATACTCGATGCTTGACTTAGCTCTCGCATTTACGCTGGGTCCGGGAGGGGCCGGAACGCTTCAGTATTGAACAAATTACATCTTAATTCTTTTGGAAACGCTCACTTACATCATATTGAGATGACTCGATTCTTTTTTAATTTTTTTTTCATAGATCCTAAAAAAAGAGTACTAATAAATAAATAATTAACAAATTATTTCAACAAAATTTGTACCTTTGTTGAACAATTAAATAAATAAAAAATAAAAATCAAACAATAAAACAGGTGTCTAAATTGAAATTATAAGAAATAAATTAACAATTATTGAGTATAATTAAAGTAAAATTTGGTCATTTTAAATGCGAATAGGATAATACTTAAAAAAAATCAAGAGATTGAAATTTACAGCTAATCAGGGCAAGGGGGACACAGGCCCAATGTCAATATGATGGCCCCCTAAAAGACCTAAATACCAACCAATCAGCTCTTAAATATGGGCATACAAGGGAGAATGCTACGGGGTGCCTTAGCCCCCCATAAATACACACTGGATCCGCTAATGGACCCGACCAATACCATCACCAATGCTAAGGGCAACAATCGTACTTGATTAGCTACCTCATATTTTCACTAATTTTGTAAAAACACATATTTTCTCTGCGTCCCTAAAAACATCCTTACATTTTCTTATCATCGCCACATCTAATTTTAATAAAAAAATTTGTTTTTTATACCAAATAAAAATATTTATAAAATTTATTAGAGAAAAAAATACTTTGTTAGTAAAATAATATAGAGTTTTTAAAATAAAATAATTACATATTTTATTATTTTAACCAATTAATACATTTAAAATGATTTAAAGTTAAAAATAAACTACAAATTAAAATGTAAAAAAGAATGAAAAAAATACATGGGCCCTATTTTTCGTCCTGAAAGCTCTTCACTTCCACGTAGGCCAAGGATGGCCTCACAGGTAGCATATTGGTGATAGTAATTCTCAAGACTTCTAGTTAGGATTTGCTAGTTTAGTTTACTTATAGCATATGTTTTTGACTTTTCTAGTTACGTTCCAATCATTTTTTATGGAAAAGATTGGGTGGAAATCTGCAACGAGAGATACGACTGCTGTAACACCTTAGGCAAATCCCATATCGTTCTGTCAACGGGAGAGATGTTGGGTTCATAAGGAATGCCCCACCTCAAATACAACAACGTGTTTTGGGGCTTAATGTAGTGGATGAGAGGAGAACTCCACAGTTAAGCGTGCTTGGGTGAGAGTAATCCAGGGATGGGTGACCCCCTGGAAAGTTTTCACCCGGGCAACCAAAAACAAATCCGTGAGCTTCTAGTGGGCAAAGCGGACAATATTGTTGGTACGAGAGGCCGGATGTTACGACTGCTTTCTTTATTCAACCTCATGAAAACCCAGCTCTCACTCGGTCTGCTGCTGTGTTCGAATCCCCCTTACCCCAAGTCAACCACCACAGCGTTTTCCTGGTATCCACCAAAACAACCCGCAAACACCAAAAGTTTCTCCACCACTGGCGACCCGACTACCAGTTCTTTAATCTACGACTTGCAATTGACATATATGGTACTCACTCAACTGTTTGACGTTATCGATAACCAAATTTGTTGTTAGGATATTATGTTCAGAGTCTTATATATTGTCGTTGAGCAGAAGGATTTCCAGCTAGGAATAATTCAGATTTGACAAACATGGCAGAGGAACAAAATCAAATTGAGTTGAAGGATTATGCTGAAAATGTAGGTTTTAGTTGCTCATTTATTATTATTATTTTTTACTATGTATTTGATGGAATCATGTGTTTAAAATATTTGATAACATTTGAAATACTCTGAATTCAGTCGTATTAATGCATTTGATCTTTCACTGTTAGTTTAGTTTGGTTTTTGAATTTTGGTCAATTTTAGTGTTATGTGGATACAAATAACATACTGCTATGAGGATGATGAGTTGGTATGTTACTCATGTCATGTGGATCACAAATAACATATTGCAATGAGGATGAATTGGTATGCTGCAAATATGTTCAGTAGGTTTAATGTTCCATGATGCCACTTTTTAACAGGGACAGGGCAAGCAAATTGGATGAACACTTGCATAAGTTGGATGAATAATGTGATTGCGTAACCATAAAGAAAACACATTGACTAATGATCAAGCAGCTGCTTTAAACTTCAAGATTGGAGGCAGAATTTACAGACCCCACTAATGATCAACATCAAGCATCTGAACTTTTGACCCATCTGCAGGTTTTGAAGTTTTTCTAAGGTATTCTTTGTTATATTTAATCATAGTTAAATATTTGTTGCGACCAACTTTAGAACTCTGCATGTAAACGTGTAAGAACTGAACTTTGAATATCAGTTTCTATGTTGTTTGCTCTTTCATTACATATTAGAACCGCAATTAGTATATGATGAAAAGGCTGATGAGTATGTGGAACATGAGCATATTTTTTCTTCTAATTTGTACTGTAATGCTCACATAGAACTAAAAGCATGAACTGTTACAACAGAATGCATGGTTGTTTTCAATTAGGTTTCAATTTAAACATTCATTGAACACATGATATGAATGCATGGTTGTTTTCAATTGGGTTTCTATTTACAGATTCCCCGCCGCAACGCGTGTGGTGGGAAAATTACTAGTTAACACTAATTACATAGTGAACCCTACTACTAATAACAACAACCCTATCGTCAATTAAGTCAACATTACTATCGAGGTATGATCCAAAGAGTTATACTTTGGGCAACGAGCAATCGATAATATTTAGTCGTAAATATTATTGTTCATGAAACACGGTTTTATCAAACGACAAATAAGTATTTAGAGAAATATTAATTGACGAATGTGTTAATTAATTATTTAGAAAAATAATTAAATACGGAGATTTAAATGTTTAAGTGTTAAACATTAGATGATTAGGTTTTTCTAATTATTTATAATAATTAGTAAAATATGAGGATTAAATTTAATTAATAGTTAATTACATGGGATTAAATGTTCATATCCGAGGGTGTGATTTGTAATTATAGTAGTTATAAATATATCCTTCGGGGAAGGTTCAAACGAGAAAAAAGATTTTTGTGAAAACATAGGGAACCAATCTTGACCATACATTATATGCAATCAATTGTGAAAAATTGAGATGACAAAATTGTAATTATTTGAGTCAATTATTTCCTAATTTTTGCTTGCTAGGGTATTTTCGTCATTTGCTTATGTAGGTAATTAATATTGATAGAAAGGTTTATGGCAGGGGAATCATTTATGCGTGAATATTTCTTTCTTAATCAAATCTCTTACACAAAAAAACTATATCAATCAAACTCCTTTATCTAGCATACATTTAGTATACAGAAATTTGGTACAAGCTTTTTATTTAAAATGGAAAATGACGAAGAAGGATTAGGGTTTCCACGGTAGTTAACAAGAGTTGACGAATAGACCTCCAAATAGTATCATCCATCAAATTTCTGTGAAATCGAAGATACATGGGTTTTCTAAAGGTTAGTATCTATATTTTTAGTAGTATTAGATAAGAATTTGTGTGCAAAATCGATATGAATTGTGATTTTTTGTTTGGTCTGGTAATGTTTCGAGAATTTCTATATAAATACCGATTTGGTATCATTCGTTGGTATTATGGGAGATCATCAAAATTTTATGCCGTAACTGTTGGTTTTGCTATGTATGTTGGTAAAAAAATTGGTAAAAATGGTTGTGTAGGTTTACAATTGGGTTGTGTAGGGGCCACATTCGTGTGTGTAACGAATAGGGAACATTTGTTGGTGTTATGTGATAATGAAACCATGTTTTTACAAATTGTTGGGTATGTGATGTGTGATGTTATAAAAGTTTACAAAAGTGGTTGTGTAGGTGAAATGAACATAATTAATTTACAATATGGGTGTGTAGAGGAAAAGGCATGTAGGTACTGATTATGTAGCATTTGTTGGTGTTCTCTGATAATAGCATTTTTTTTTTTGTCTTTTTGAAAATCTTATATTCTCTAATTTTGTAGTAGCAAAATGATTTGTGTAAATGTTGATTTTAATTTGTGTGTAGGACAAAATTTCAGCTACTCAACTTTATTGTAATATGTTATTTGGAATCATGTGTATGAATGAAGTTATTTCTATTTATTTAAATATGGTTAATGTTTTAGTTTTATATAATTTTTATCACTAGGTCTATAATTAAACCCTATTATAACGTTTTACATATTTTTATAGGTGTGTGCTAAAGGGTTTAGCTAATATGTCTCATTGTATCATAGTTATTTTTCAAGTTAAATGTAGTTCTTGTATTTGTTATTGGACCTACACAGGCTCAATTTTTGTGTAGGGTATAGTGCCTACACATTATAGACACTTTGTGTAGGTAAATTGTTTTTATGTGTATTGATGTCTGTAATATCCAAGATTTTTCAACGTAATTTTTCCTAAATCCTTACACATGTTATAAATGTAAATCTTAGGAAACTTGTGAAAAGTCTATATTAAGCTAATTTATGTATAATTATACTTGAGATATATATATACACATTTGAGACTAATTTAAATATATATATATATATATATATATGTATATATATGTATCTTATGGATAAAATCTATTAAATTCTTAAAACTTTATAGTTTTATAATTATATAAATAATATAATTAATAAACTTATATTTTTTATACTTAAACATGTAAACTATAAATCTTATAAATTATTTTATAAAATTATAAAATAATAAAAGTAAATAAAACTTATAAAACTTATTTAGTTTTATAAAAAAATAAAACATATTTATTTTTATAAAGTCTACGGACTGAAACTGTCATCTTTGAAACTTGTTTTAAACAAAAATCCATGCTTTGGGCATAAAATGATAAAGCTTTGAAATTTCAGGGACTGAAAGTGCAAATAAGCCAAACTTTCGGATTTGAAACCAGTCACGAGTTCGATCCTCACTGTGACCGGTTTTGGACTCGAATTATCAAAAACGCGTTAAACAGCCGTTTTAAATGCTCCTCGAGCTTCCTTTCATGCATACGACCGTAACCCAAGAACATTCAATGCTTAAGTTCCAATTTAACGCTCGTAAGATTCGAATTTGAATTCGTTTAACTCACCCGTAATCTCCCCAACTAACCGGCCATTTAATGATGAAATTGACTATAAATACAGACTCAAACACCTCGACGACATCACCCTCAAACTATCTGAACTCCCAATTTCATCATCCGGTACCAACATTTGCTCGTACGATTCTTGGACAGCCGACCTTGAAGCTTAAACCCGTTCGTCCTCTTTTCAATATCAATTGAGGTAATTCGAATGCTCAAATCCTTCGTTTTCATTCAAGGAACAAAAGCCCTCTGTCAATTTGCAATGAGATAGGGATTTTCAATTCGTATTTAAGGGATTTGGATTCTAGGGTTTATCAGGAAATTAGAGATGATTTGGGAATGTGTTTAACTATTTCTTTTTTCGGTTAAAACACTAGCGAGGCCCGTAGCCGGGTGGTAGTGTGTGTGTGTTTGGACTCAGCTGGCCCGGGTTCGAATCCGGCCAGCCTGAGTTTTGATGTTTTATTTTTTTATGCTTTTCATTCAGTTTTAAACTTTCTAATAATTTTTATAAAATCTGTAAAACTTATATAAACTTGAAACTGATTTTTAATTACACATTTGTATTCCAGAACTATTTTTAATTAATTAAACTTAGTTAAAACTTATAAATATTTAATCTTTAATAATAGTTCTAAATACTAAAATCTATAAAAATACTTTTAAACTTTATAAAGCTTAGACATTCAATAGAAATTATTTTTATAAAAACAGAAACTTTAATTTGTTATATATTTTCTGAAATAAACAGATTATTTAGTTTTAAACATTAAATTAATTTATAAACTTTAATTTAACAGAAACCTACATAAATCTTATAAATTTTGAAAAAGATATATAAAACTTATATATGGTTTAGAAAACATAAATTTTATATACTTATACATTTTTATAAAATTTGTATCTATTTAACATAAAGCTTATCTATGTATCTAAATTAAAACAGAAAATAAATATACATTTATAAACTTATAAACTTTATAAAGACAGAAACTTTAAACTTTATAAATTAGAAACTTGTACATTTTATAAAATCCATGCTTTGTAGAAAACATAAAACTTGTTTAGTTATTTATTTAAAAACATAATATTTATAAAGTTATAAACTCTATAAAACTTAAACAGAAACTTTAATATTAAAAACAATTATAGATTTATATAAAAAATTAGAATACTTATAAACTTATAACTTAATACTTTATAAACTTATGATTACATCTAAACTTGAAACTTTAGACTTGTGTTCTTAGTCTTGTTGTGAGGAAACACTCCCTCAAAGTCTTGCTACACTTAATCTTGTTGGATACTCTTTCATCAATCCAAGTGAGTATACTTAGCCCCTTTTCATTTTGCTTGTTTATAAACTTGGCGTGGAACATATATCAAACTTTCAGACTTATACAATTCTTGTACAACTATGTCTATATGCTTATTATTGTGTTATGTGCCTTTGAGACTTGCATGCTTAAATTAAACTTAAAATTAGCATATTCATTAACTTTGATCAAGCCTACAGTGACAATAATATATCTATTGTATTTGACCAATCCACCTAGATTGATTGACCCTTCGGGGGGAGCCCATGGTGATTGTTACTGAATCTTAAACTTTTAATGGTAACCTACATGTTATGCCTAAACTTGGTTGGAGGGTTAATATGCACAAGGTTTAACTTGTTTGTTCTCACACTTATACTATAGAATGCATGTACATAGTGAATTGTAAAACTTTTCAAAGACTTTGTTAAACTGTGTCAAAACCTTCGTATCTCACCAACTATTTTTAGTTGACAGATTTCTTAACATGTTTCAGGTACATCAACATAAGACTTTATTGTGATCACATAGGATGTTTTGGACCTAGAATGTTTATCAAATAAACATTGTATTCTTGTTATGTATTGTCATTCCTTGTATTGAACCTTTGAAAGTTATTAATGAAATATTTAAACTTTAATAGTCAACCTTGTGCTTTTTGAACAACCGCGTCCGCCCCGACGTATAATTCGCCTTCAGCTGAGGTGTGACAATGTTGTCCAAACGGTCTATAAAAATAACTCTAAAACCTAACCTAGACTCCTAAGTAATAAATGGAAAACCTTTGAACTAAACCGCACTGACAGGCAAGTGTACCTATTGAGTATAGCACAGCTTAACGGTAAACCGAGTTATCAAACCCTAGATGCACTTAATAACCTAATTAGACTCTAATTCGGACTAAAGATTGATTGGTTTGGGGGGTTTACTACACTACTGAATTAAATAAGAATGCAATAAACTAAGAACGATTCAAACTATCAAGACGAATAACAAAATAAATATCAAGAGATGGGAAGAATACCACCTAGGTCGGAATCCTACTCGTAAAGCACAACTTCTACCGGTTCTGAAAACAATGATGGATCTGGGTTTCTAATGAAACAGCTCTAGACAACCTAGTGGATCCCTAATCACTCTCAAGGTGTCACCAACTAAGGAACCTTTAGATGTAATAACTCACCAGATTGTTGGATCACCTCTTGGGTATTTCTAACTATGATAATGTACCCTAATAGACAGATTACCTCTCAGTCTCACCGTCTACAATACATTCAAAGAATGTAAGGGATAATCCTAGGATAACAACTATGATTCAGGATAGCAACAGATCACTAGACACCTTATACTAACGCCCTCTCAGACTGTTAATACTCGGATTCCTAGTAACGAAGACTAGATAATTAATTCTCACCTCTCGGGTATTGAACTAGGACACACATTCACTTCTAACCAGGGTTCAACTAACGTTCTTATGGATCACTACGTCTGGCAAACCACTCAGGTCATCAACAACAAGCAAACAACCTAAACATGCATCTATTTATGAAAGACATTCAACAAGATAACATGAAGAACATTAATCAACTTAAAACCAGAATTAAACATGCATTAACATCATAATAATTAACCAAGGATCTTTTACAAAATCAACAAATCATCAATTGAATCCAAAAACCGATAAAAATCATAACTTTACTAAGTATTCATCATGAACCTAGGTAGTATTTAATGTTTCAGCCTAGAATCATACTCAAAACATTCATAACAGAAGTAAAAGACAGAAACCTAGTTTCAAACATAGCAATCCAAGAATAAAAATCGAATCTTGAAACCTAGAACGCTATAATCAACGAACCCGGAAACAAAGACTCAAGCTTTCCTTTCCAATTCGCTTCCATACTCCCAAAATCGCCTCTGGAACTCTCCTAGATGGTTGAAAATCGAACTCTCTTGATTATGGGTATCAGAAATAGATATAAAGTTGATTTAGGGCTTTTTCAGAATTTTCGGGCCTCTCGCGTACCGCGAGGGGTTATGGCCAATCCCTCGCGTACAGCGAGGAACAAATTAGTCGCGCCCGTATTTTAAGTTTTTCGCGTACCGCGAAAGGTTTTCTCTTGGTCTTCGTGTAACGCGAAGACTTGAGTTTCCAGATTTTTAACTTTTAAACTTTGGGCTTCATTCTCGTGGTTTCTTCGGGTTTTCACTAGTAATTATCACGAGCACCTGAAAACATAACAAAGACTCAAAACGAACCAAAAACGACTCAAAACAAATATAAAACTAAATAAAACGACACGAAAACAATGGAATAAAGATGTGTGCTTCGCACTATATCAAACATCCCTACACTTAACCTTTTTTCGTCCTCGAAAAAGTCTGCAATGGAATCATAACTGAGATCCAACTCTATAAACATCAATTTGCAGTTCAATATACTCACGCGTTAAAAAGCAACAATCAGTATTTCTATCCGATTAAACCCAAGCACCAACTATCCAGCCCCCCGTGATGTGTTTTAATTCCAATTTATACAACAATAAATCAACCTATGTGACTCACACTTAGAAGCTACAACTCTATCTAATCCCGTCTCATGGTCATGTCTAGGCACGGGTTAGACCATATAGATTTTCCCACCACATTAAACTAAGATTTACATGTTTTTATAAATCAATGGATTATGGAACGAATGGAATGAGTATTATTAAATAAATAAGAATCAACCTCACCTAGAGGTGCGTCTCCCAAGTCACTATCCCAGAAGGTAGCACATAGGTTGTACTCTATCAATTAAGCACATAAGAATCAACCCATAGGCGTATCCATAGAGTCACTATCCCCATGGGAAACACGTAGGTCGATCTTATTTATCTGAACACTGATCACTCAAATGCCAACCCATGGGTGTATCAACCAAGTCGCTATCCCGGAGGGTAACACGTAGGTTAATACTCAAGCTTTCAGTTTATTAATTACACTCATTATTAGATGGAATTACGGATGCGGGCGTCACCAAACTCGGATTTATTTTCATAAAAAGAGAGTGGTGTGCCAATAAATTTTAAAAACCTCTAAATTTTTTGCTTAACGTGGTACCTATCACCCTATATTGACAGTTTCAGTATTACCAACACCCTAAGATGAGTACCTGATCGCGGTGTCAAGGCTAATAAAAAATATTTATAAAAACTACTCCTTAGCTACTTAGACTGTAGACAGGGAAGTAGGGTTGTCGAATCCACAGGAACCAGTGGAGAATGCTATTTAGATGAAACTGATTCAATTACTACTAAAGTTTAAGACTTTATTACTTAGAACACTTGGAATTATAAAAAAAACAATTAACTTTAAGTTGTAAAACAATTGGAGAAAGATGACCACTTCGGGTTTCAGATTCGGCAAAGCACACATACAATTTCAGTTTCAAATCAGATTAGAGATTACAAAGACATAATCTTGTTTAACCGTTTAACCCAATCACATAATAATCAATTCAATCACAAAATCGGATTATTCCTGATGCAAGAAAACCAAGAAACGAAGATAGATGCGATAAATTGAAAACATGCAATTGTTCATAAATCAAACATACAATTGAATTTAAAGAACTTAAAAGGTTCACAAAACTTCAATTTAATACTGATCATTAACTAAAATCATACGAATACAAGCATAAATCGTTCACCCGGAGGGATCATGAAAGCGTTTAGCCGCTCATGATTGTCGAAAACATTAAAGATGCAAACTTTAAACTTACAAGCATGGAAAACTAAGTTCAATTGGCCAAACAAGCTCTGAAATCGCCTTAGGGAAGCTCTAGGATGGCAAGGAAGAAGATAATTCGAGAATGTGAGTCACAATGGCTTTACAATTGAAATTAGGTTTGATTTGCCGATTTTCCCTTTTTTCGCGTATAGCGAAAACTGCACCTCCCGCGAAGACCTAGAATTCCAGCCTTTTGACTTTTTCTTTGAGTTTTCTTTCTTTGACCTCGGGCTTCGTGCTTTTATACATATGACTCGTAAACTTTCGCTCTTAAGCACAATTATCCTATAACACATCAAACTACAAAACACACGTAAAACCGACTCGATAAACACAATTAAGCTATTAAAACGTATAAAACCCGACACTTATACATGGGACAATTAACCCTACATCAAATCCCCACACTTGACCTTTTTCGTCCTGAAAAAGAATAATGCAATGGAATCATAACCGGGAAACTTGCAATTTTACTTTCATTTTTCACAGCACAGACTTTCATAACACGTTAACCGTAACAATGGGTATTTCTGTCCGATTAAACCAAGCCACTGACTCTCGAGCCCCCAATTATGTGATCTATTATATTATACATTACCAAGCCAACCATTTAACTATGGGTCTCACACTTAGAAAGCTATGACTCAGCCTAATCCCATCTCAAGGTCATGTTTAGGCTCGGGTTAAAACTTATAGATTTCCCACCCTTATAAACACAAACTTATATGTTTTTGAAAATTAGATGAATTGTGGATTGATGGTTGAATGCTTTAGCTTTTCTTAATACTTATGAATAAACCTAACCCAGTGGTGTTTCAATCACGCTGGAACACGATATATGACACGTAGTCTGCAGTTTTTAAGCAATGAAGTACATAAGCTTCGGAACATGGGTGTATACTTTAAGTCACCATCCCGAAGGGAAACACATGAACCTAACTTAGTCATCCAATATTATTGATCACTTAAGTCCCGCCCATGGGTGTATCCTCCAAGTCACCATCCCGAAGAGAAACACGTAGGATGAACCTAAGCTCTCAATTTAATTAATTAAGCACATTCAATTTTGGATTATGGATTGCGGGCGCCACCAACTTCCGGATTTATTTTCATAAAAACAAAGCGGTGTGCCAAAAATTTTAAAAACCTATAAATTTTTGTTTATAAAGGTATCTATCACCCTATATTGACAGTTTCGACCTTACCGACACCCCAAAGATGAGAACCCACAAGACATCTTGAATTAATTATTGTAGGTCCCTCGGGTGTCACGGATCGTCACATGCAAGTGCGTTGGCTAGTGTAGGATCGTAAGATTACAAGGTGATTTTGTTCTAGTTGATATTGGCGGAAACAATAGCAACCAACAAAGTAAACAAGTAAACAGCAAGAATACTGATAAATGCACTGTTGTATTAGACTTCTGAGATTACAAGTTTACAAGTAAAACACTATCGTGAAGCACTATCAAGGCACATAAGCACTAGCAAGCACTCTATGTTTGAAGTGTTTACAAGATATATATAGTAACTTAGAATCAAGACAGACCCTTGATTCTAAGGATCAGATCTAACACAAGCCGTTGATCTTGTTTATTAATCTAAATTACACGCAAAGGCTAATCTAGTTAACTTTACTGAAACGTCTTCTTAGGCATCATTGTTTGCATGCTTGGAGAAGCGCGTTATTGTCCTTTATTGGTTGCACCATTGAGGTTCCTTCTGCTTGGAGTGTGGTAGTTGCTTTTACAGAAAGGTGTCAGAGGCGCTTTGCATGGATAGTCAGCTGCAACGTTTGATCTTCAGAGAATAAAGCTATCAGCAGCAGAGATGAGAATAATGCTGCTGATAAGCCTATCAGCAGCAACTTGTGTTTAACGCTGCTGATAAACCTATCAGCAGCAACAAGTGTTGAATGCTGCTGATAAGCCTATCAACAGCAACAAGTGTTGAATGCTGCTGATAAGCCTATCAGCAGCAACATGTGTTGAATGCTGCTGATAAGCCTATCAGCAACATTTGTACTTAGAATAATTTGGTAGCAATCAGTCTTTGGTTCTACAAACTCCCCCTAGACTGATGCAACCAAAATTCTTCTAATCACTTTGCTGCTGAAGCTTTTGCATGTGGCTGACTATCCTTTCAACCTCATAGCCTCTTGGATCCTTGCTGGGATTGTTCAGTGGAAGTTCAGACAGAGTCTTGATGTCTTTGTGTGGCATTTTGTAGATTGCTTTGCTTGAACATCTCATCTGCTGCTTCTTTACATCAATCAGAGTGAACTCATCCAAATCAGCATTGTAGGACCAAGATACAAATGGAGAGTGGGACTTGAGTGGTTTGATATTCATGACCACATCTTTGCTAGGGTTGAAGTAATGTCTGATTGCTAGCATAAGATGTTTCCCTCTCTCATTTGCAGGCTCATGAGCTTCACCTAGCTCCAAAATTCTTCTTAGGTCTGAATCTGGTAGTTGCAGAACCTCATCAACAGACCTGTATGTAGATCTTCTTCTTTCAGTTCTCCCCCTGAAGATCTCAAACCTTTGATCCTGTGGATTGTAGACCCATTCAACTATGTTTCTTGAGTCTTCAGGTTCAGATGAGGATTTGGATTTCTTCAAGGGAGGCTGTTGATGAGTGGGAGCTGGGTGGATGATTTGGACTTGCTGGGTGGAGGAGTGGAAGGTTTGGGGAGGAGAGTGGAAGGATGATGGACTGAGGAAGAGGTAGGTGAGGGAGAAGGCTTGGGTTTCTTTGTCTTTGGTTTTTCTTCTTCTTTGATAAGTACCCTTTTCTTGGAGCCCTTCTTCCCTAGTCTTTCTTCCTCATCCTTTTTAACTTTGAAGTAGAGGGCTTGCAGGTTCATGAAATTCATGGGACCTAGCCTCTTTCCACTATCTCCTCTAGCCTTAAGGAAGTCAATCATGACCTTCCTTTCTTCATGGGTTCTTTTATTCAGTGCAATGGTCTTCTTGGACTGTAGCTTGGCTTTTTCTTCTTCTTCAGCCTTTTTCTTTCTAGCCAATTGACCCTGCTGACCCATGAAGGCTCTGTAAATCTCTTTGGTTGAAAGTTTCTCAAGGTAGTCTGCATCCTCACCTTGAGAGACTAGAGTCCTTACCCACTCCTCCCTCATATCTTTAGCTAGTTCAGAATCGGTTATTCTGAACTTAGCTTCTTCTTTCTTCTTCTTCTTCTTCTTCAATTCTTCCTCTTCTCTATTGAATTGTTCCTGCAGTTGAAGAGCAAGAGCTGCATCTTCTTCAATCCGGTCAACTGCAGGAATCTTTCTTTTCAGTTCATCCAGCTGTTTAGCATACAGCTGGATGGTTTGTTCTCTTAGGAGAATGGCTGTTTTTCTTTCTTGAGCCTTTTTCATGTCAGCCATCTCCTCTTCTTCTTCTTTTTTCTTCCCTCTCTCTTTTCTCTTTTAACAACCTCTCTTCATCTTCATCAGTCATGATTCCCTTTCCTTTGTTTACATTGGATGCCTCTGCTTCAGCTTCACTGATCACAACAGCAGATGATGCTGCTATTGGGATCTCTGCCTTAGCTTCATTGGCAAGTTGAGGAATTGACGAGGGATGGTCACTGTCTTCCTCAAGTTGATACTCAGGACCTTCTATTTCCCTCAATTGATCCCTAAGTGAAGATCTTGTGCCAGATGCTACAGATGTGGCTTCAACTTGTGGAGTATCTGAGTTGGAGTCAGCATCAGAAGTTGACACAGACTCTTCCTGAGGAATCAGTCCTTCTTTTTCAAGATGGGCTTTTATGGTGACCATCATTGCCTGGCTCTCTAATGAGTTAATATTGCAGATGTTGGCTCTGAGCCAAAAAATCTTGAATAAGAAGTCTGAGGGCAGCTGAAGGATGTTCCTGGTGTTGATGATGAGAGAGGAGCCGTTGCTGAGCAGAAGAGTGTGGTCAAGGGACTTAGTGCTCACCCAACCTAGCACGTCCAAGTCCTTGACCAGGAAGGCATACAGGAATCTTTGAAGGCCCAGAACTTCTTCTTCAGTGAGAAGACTGCTCCTTGTTATTTCAAGATTGCTAGGAGTCAGTCTCCTTTCTGCGGCCGCCGAGGATTCAGGATAAGCTACCCGATTTGCTTTTTGAATTAGTCTTTTGAAGTGGGGTAGATTATCCTCCATCAAGTCATGGAACCTGCCAATGGCAAGTTCTGCTGAGAGATCTACTGAGTTGTTGATGCAGTTTGATAAGTATAGCTGTAGGACTTGGAGGGCATTGAGAGAGTTCCAGTTCAGCTCTTCTACTCCGCTGAACTCCCATCCAATCCAAAACCTCTCAGCTGATCCATCATACCCCCAAGCTAGAATTGAGTCAAATTCTAGCTTCTTTGATGATCTGAATAGTTGGGGGTAGAGGATTGACCAATGATGGCTGCTGCTTCAGGAAGGATGCTGAATAGTGTATTTGGTTGTTCTGTGTCTTCAGTACCATTCAGCATTTCATCGACAGCCCTGACGACCAACTTCCAGTCTTCAGATTTCTCTTCGTCTTCGTTATCTGGGACTGGCAAGTCATGAACTTGGACAAAAGCTGGCTTGAATAGTGAGCTTTGAAGTACAACCTGCTCTTGAATCCAGTCGTCAAGACTGTCTGTATCTTCTTCCATAGAGACCATCTCCCCCTTTTTGGTTGCATCAGTAGACAGGTAAGCATCAGTTTGGGTGCCTACTGATACAAGAGAGGGAGTGGCTAAAGTTGGGCTTTGATGGGCTTCATGCATAGAGACTTGGTGTCTTAGTTTGGACACTTCAGCCTCTAGCATAGCCACCCTGGCCGTCAATTCCAAGTTATGAAGTTTCAGTCTGTCCTCATCCACAGTTGTGGAATCCTTGGACCCAGATGGGGCCGTAGGCCGAGCCTCAGCATCCCCATCACCCGCGGTTTCTTGGCGCCTGGGATTCCTCTCAGTGAGGGGAGTTTCCAAGGAAACACCCTCACCATGAGTTGCCGTGGTTGAGGTCTTAAAGATGTTGTCACTGTCCTCCTGGTCATTTGATGGACCAGCAGTAGTGACAGGCTCTTCCATATCCACTCTTTCATTACTCCTAGAGTGGACCTTCAAGGGTGAAGAACTTGGGTCGGGTGTTTCGGAAGCAAGAGCAATCAGTACCTCCTTGATAGTGGTAGTTGGAGAAGGTACATCACTTTGGTCAGGTTCCTCAACACTTAAGTCCAAGGAAGATAGGAATGGCTCAAAGGGCTGTTCTATGGATCCGGGAAGTGATCCTAATCCTAATAGAGAGACTTCCGAAGGAGTCTCCCTAACAGTGTGGCTTTCCCTTATGATATTCTCACTAGAATGTTGTGATTCTGAGTGAGGGATGTTGGCTTGGGTTTGGGCCTTGGAGACAAGAGAAGAAGGAGTTCTCTTGCCCCTTTTCCATGTATATTTGGCTGCAACCGGGGCCCTGTGTTCCGGTTGAGCAAGCAAACTGTGGGTGAGTAAATTATATGCCTGTACATCCTCAGTAGAATGCACAGGGGTTCGATTAAGGGAAGCAGCGGTTTGAGTTTGTGGCAGTGAGGTGGAGGGTGTGGGATCAGTATCAGCTGGGTTTGCTGAACTGTCACCCTTGGCACTTTGTGTGTTCAGCATTGTAGATAACAATGGAACATCGGCCCCTGAGAACTTTGATGAAACTGTTCTCATGCTTTGAAAAATGTTGTTCTTATGTCCCAGCATAACGTAGATTTTTGCAGTTTTTGAAAGATCTTGGTGCTCAATGTTGAACACTTCCTGCAAGAATCTTGGGTACATGAAGAACTGAGATTTCACCCCTTCTTGAAGGTTGTATCTCAAACCTTCAAGAATGAGGTGGTAAAAATTGAAACCCTCCCCAGTTATCATACCGTGAATTGCCGACGCAAGTCCGGAGCTAAGTTGGTTCCAGCCACTCCTCTTCTGGGATATGCATTGGAGAAGAGTGTGGCAGAGATACTTCCATTTGGGACCCATGAGTGCCTTCTCTATCGTATAATCTGTTTGATTCCCGGTGTACCCTATGGATACAAAGGTCCTCATGTATACGTCTCTGGGGTAAGAGATGGCGTCCCCTTCATCTTGAAGCTTGAGGTGTTGGCGGAGCTTTGCTTCAGTGATAATCATCTCCTTGCCGTCTACTGTGCCACTGATTTGGGGAGTGCCCTGGTCAGTAGAATACATGGCTGAGCTCCAAAATTCTTCCATGTGGGAAGTATAGATGGTTGGATTGACTGTTAGGGCATGGTGGATTTTGGACCGACAAAGGAAGTCGATCATATCATCGAATCCTTCGGATTTCTTGCCTTTTATTAGGCATGCAGTGAGGTTGTGATATGGGGAAAACTTGTCGTTTGGGTTGTTTATGTCTGCGCCTGCCATAGTTATGGATTTGGAGGGAAGAGAGAAGGGTGTTTGAATGGTGGTTAAGTGTTTAGGGCTTTGAATGCTGTGGGGACGGGAGAGAAAGTGATGGGAGATAGGTTTGAAATTGAATATGAAGAGGTTGTGGGAAAGTTTGAGATTGTGATATAACGGCAGACGAAGAAAAAGCAACTTTACTTGTACAGTACAACCTCTTTCACTTTTCATTGTTACAGCTGTAAAGCACTCGCGCAGTCATGGTAAAGACTGAGAGTAGTTTTTACCTCGGGTAAAAGTTAATGTAGGCTTGTTTTACCCTTCAGCAGCAAACTTGGTTGATGTGGATGAGAAAGCCTGTCCGCAGCAACATTGGTTGCTGCAGATGGTTAAGTCTGTCAGCAGCAAACTTAATTGCTGCTGATAGATGCAATGGTCTGCAGCAGGGATTTTACTGCTGATTGCCTTAAAGCTATCCGCAGGAGAACTTGTTCCTGCTGATAACTTAAGGCAGTCAGTGGCAAATCCTCTGCTGCTGAAAATTAAACCTGTCAGCAGTTGAAAGGCAAAAGTGCTGCTGACTTATTACTTTTATTTACAACAAGATACCAACACATTTACAGAATCTGATTTTGGAGAAAGATTTTAAACAAAGTTCATCATACCAGTGGGAGAAATCCCAGAGCTTGCGTCCTTGCAGAAAAGGGTTCTTGGATTATTAATGTCAGCATGTGCACATTCAACGGAGCCAATGATGATGCTTGGTGGTATCTTCACCTTCCATTGCTGAGGTATAGGTTTTCCAGTTTTCTTTGACCTATGAGCAGCTGGCGTGAATGCTGATGACTTTGGCATAGCTGCAGCAGCTGGTGTTGCTGCTGATGGTTTTGATTGAGCGGCAGCAGACTTTGTTGCTGCTGAAGGCTTTCCCATGGATCTTGCTTTATCAGCAGTGGACACTTTTGCTGCGGACTTTGTTAGCTTATCAGCAGCAGATTTGGTTGCTGCTGAAGGCTTCTGCTCTATTTTCTTGGGCTTAACTGGACTAACAACCGATGTATGTTGATTCTTCTTTACCCTTTGTCTTTGAGGGGCTTGATGAAGAATCTGGTTGAAAAGGTTAAACTTACAGTTTGCAGCAAAGTGGTCTGATTCTCCACAGATGATGCAAGATTTTTGAGGCTTTGATAACTGCTCCCTTGGTGGAGAGAGAGATTTTCTGAATTGAGTTGTCTTAGCTTCAAAGCTTCTTACCTGTTTGTTCTTCTTTGTCTTCTCAAAAGCATGTTGCTTGAGGTTTCTTTGCTGCTGTAGGTAGTAGAAGCAGGTGCTGGCAGTGTGGTTATATTTCCCACAGACAAAACATGATTTTGCCAGTTTATCCTTTGAAAGATGCACATAATCCTTTCTTTTGAAGAGGTCTTTGAAATTCCAGGGGTGAGCTTTGTTGTGCTCAAAAGTAGCTTCTTCCAATGTTTTTTGAACATATGGAACCTTTTCTTCAGGCGCATGACATGTGTCAAACACCTTCCTTGGCTGGACTGAATTGGAAGGAGGCTTTGAGTTGGTGGAGGTGGAAGACTGTCCCTTTTCAATAGTTAGCTTTCTTCCTTCTGGAGGATAGCTAATTCTGATTTGTTTGAAGGGTTTAGGAACTGGTATTGAAGAGATAATAGGGACTTCATCTTTAGTGACTATCACTTGAGGGGCATGAGAAGATGAGGCATTACTTGTTTCAGTGGAGTCTGAGCAAGTTGACTCAGTCTCTGATGAAGTAGTGCATTCTTGCATAAGGGTTTCTTTGACAGCAGGGTCAAGATTTCGGTCGGCCATGTCAAGATTTGCTAGATTGAAGCTTGGTTCATGGATGGCAACGTAATCAGCAGGAGGTGCGACGGTTTTATACTGGTCAGCATGATATCCCAACACAGTCTTTACATTTTCATGGATTTGAACATCCAGAAGTCTTTGCAGCTTTTTGGATGCAAATTCATATTTTTCCACTTGGACCTTTTGGTCTGCCAATTCAGCCCTTGCAGCTTTCAACTTAACCAGAATATCATCAATTTGAGTTTCAAGGTTTGTTTGTTCATGTTTTAATGATGAAATTTCTTTCTTTAAACAATCATTCTTTTCCTTGTAACTATTTTCAACCTTTTTAAATTCAGATTTCATTTGGTGAAATTCTTCATTTTGATCTATGAGCTTCTGGTTATGTTTCCTATATCCAAGGACCTTATCAATGCACTCTTGAGTACATAGATTTTCATATACCTTTGGTGGTACCTCTGATGTGTCTGAAGTTAGAGAGGATACCTCTAATGTGTCTGCCATGAGAGCTTGATTGTTGGCAGAAAGATCCTCAGGCTGGAAGCTCCAGTCAAAGTCAGTAGTTCCAACATTTGCACAGGCTGCAGTTTGTGCTGGAGGATTGACATGTTGCTGTTGATGGTGTCTTGGCTGAGCTTGGTGTGCTTGTCTGGTAGGATAGTAGTCGCTTGAACTAGGACCTGAGTGGTCAGAGTGAAGCGCGGGAGAGGTGGTGGAAGAGGCTGATTGATGGCTTGAGCTTCTTTCTTTGGCTTGAATTATTTCTAATTCATAGGCTTTTAGCATAAAAAAGAGCTCGGTCATCTGCAAAGTCTTCAGATTCTCAGTTCTTCTTATGGACACTGTGTAAAGTGTCCAGCAACTAGGAAGAGATCTGATGAACCTTTTGAGAATGTATTCATTCTCCAGTTTCACCTTAGAGCACTGCAGATCTCCTACCAAGTAAGTGTACCAGTGATACACACTGGTTAGTGACTCACCTTCATTGCAGACAAAGTTTTCGTATTGCTGCTTCAGGATGTCTTCAAGCTCGTTGCTTTGTGCCATTTTGTTTTGTGTGACTTGATCAGGAATAGAGTTTTGAATAGAATCAGAAAGTGATTAAACAAATGTTAGTTTGTTTAATCTTGAGCCAAAGCTCTGATACCACTTGTAGGATCGTAAGATTACAAGGTGATTCTGTTCTAGTTGATATTGGCGGAAACAATAGCAACCAACAAAGTAAACAAGTAAACAGCAAGAATACTGATAAATGCACTGTTGTATTAGACTTCTGAGATTACAAGTTTACAAGTAAAACACTATCGTGAAGCACTATCAAGGCACACAAGCACTAGCAAGCACTCTTTGTTTGAAGTGTTTACAAGATATATATAGTAACTTAGAATCAAGACAGACCCTTGATTCTAAGGATCAGATCTAACACAAGCCGTTGATCTTGTTTATTAATCTAAATTACACGCAAAGGCTAATCTAGATAACTTTACTGAAACGTCTTCTTAGGCATCATTGTTTGCATGCTTGGAGAAGCGCGTTATTGTCCTTTATTGGTTGCACCATTGAGGTTCCTTCTGCTTGGAGTGTGGTAGTTGCTTTTGCAGAAAGGTGTCAGAGGCGCTTTGCATGGATAGTCAGCTGCAACGTTTGGTCTTAAGAGAATAAAGCTATCAGCAGCAGAGATGAGAATAATGCTGCTGATAAGCCTATCAGCAGCAACTTGTGTTGAACGCTGCTGATAAACCTATCAGCAGCAACAAGTGTTGAATGCTGCTGATAAGCCTATCAGCAGCATTTGTACTTAGAATAATTTGGTAGCAATCAGTCTTTGGTTCTACAGCTTGTCGGATCGGGTGCGGAATACCCGTGACTAAATGGAGAATCAAACAACACAAAGTAAACCGACAAGAGAATCACTTTAAACTTTCGTCTATTATAAACACTTGAAGGTTACAGAGAGAAAAATACTGAGTGCACAATAGTCTGCGTACTTACATTCTGTCAACCTATCCTATTTATACAAGACCTGATCTCTGCGCACTTAGCAAGTGCGCAGGGCAAATTGCTCATGCGTACTTAGCAAGTACGCAGAGTATTCTTGCGTACTTGCTAAGTATGCGGGAACTAATTCCTGCGCACATACTAAGTACACAAAATACTTAGAGAATTAAGCAACTATCAACATGCATTAGTAAATACAACTCGATAACTAATACATACAGACGCTTACAAATAAAGACAAACACATACAAAGAAAGTACATAAACTAAGACTCTATCCAGAGTGTTTGTCACACAAAAGTGGTTCAACAAACTCCCCCTTGACAACAGATCTGGATTGTCTTCGGTCTTCACAGCTCTGCATCTTTAGCTTCCATCTTCTTCTTGTAGTCAAGGAAAAAATTGATCACCTTGTCGTATTTAGAAGCAAGGAACTTTGTCCATTCATCCGTATGCATGCAGTACCTGTCAGCTAGAGCCTCCAGATCTTTCACAGAGAAGTTAATGAAGCAGACTTCATCAAATACTCTTAGCAGTTCCCTTGGCACTAAGCTTCCACTATCTGACCATACCTTTCCTATCACCACTTCCTCGCCCGTTTTTGGATCTACGTACCAGTACCATATGTTACCGAGGATATCCTGAGATAACTTGCTCAGGGGAATCTTGGTTTCACATAGCACTGGCTTGTATACCAATTTCTTTAAGCTTTTCTTAGTCACAGGATGTCTAGCTTTCTTATCCTTGACTCGCTTGGGCACTTGAGGCTTAAACACTTCAAATTTCCCAGATCTTACCTCACGCTGTAGAACTACCACAAACCCATCGCTACTGCATGATTTGAGTGACCCAGCAGCTCTCAGTTTGCTAGGTTCACAAGGTCGTATCTAGGTAAGGAGTTGAAAGCTTCACTGTTGGTTTCAAGTATTGAACCCCCCCAGATCGCTTGATTGCGAACAACTGCTTATCTTCCTCGAATCTCACAACTAAGATCATTCCTGTTGTTCCGTGTTTGTCTATGATAGAAGTCTTTTGCCAAACTGGAGCCGGATCCTTTGATGAACTAGCAGGCATATCTTTGTTTTTTTGTGCCTCTGGATCCACAGGTGTAGGGTCGGCAGGGGAGGCTTCAGCCGATGCTTCAACATTGCTAGCAGTCTCGACTGAACCTGTGTCGAGCTGAGATTTAAAGGATAGAACTTCGAAGATCTCTCCATCTTCAAACTCATACTCGCCTTCCCCGTCGCCCTTGGGAATTTCAATAACTACATCATCATCATCTTCATCCCAATCATCACCAGAGTCGATCTCTCCTTCTTCAAGATTGTCGAGAGCCTCGATCTGTGCTTCTTTGGAATAGTCAGGCTCTAAGAATAAGATCTCATCATCAGATAGTTCTCTCAGAACATCAGCCACTGACTTTCCTTTATCACCACCACCGAAAGTATCACCACCTTCCTGATGAGTCGACTCCCCCTCAGCTATTGGAATAGCAGAAATGGGCACTTTCGCCAAAGCTTGATGCTCACTTCCACTAGGACCGACTTCAGTATCCTTGTCTTTGTCATCATCCTTTGTCAGATCAACAGGATGACAAGGCTCGTCACCGGTAGGTTTAGATGTCTTCTCCTTCTCTTTCTCCTTTCCTTTCTCTTTCTCCCCCTGAGCAGCAAGCTTATTGGTCAAGTCAGTAACCAACTTGACCATCATTTCATGTTCTTTTCACTGCATGTCAAACCGAAGCTCTAGAGACGACTTGTGATCCAGAATCATGTTGTTTGTTTTGATCAGTAGCTCGTTCTGGGCCATCACATTTGCTAGTCTCCCTTCCGTCCCAGCCCTCTGGCTTCTTAGAATGGTAACCTCATCCACCAATGAATTTATCTGAGCCTATTGAGCCTCAGATTCCTCCCTTGATTTTCGAACAGTTTCTAGTAGCCCAGCCACTTGGGTTTCCAAAGTATCAATCCTTGCATCATTCGGATCAGGATTCCTGGACGTAGAAGCTTCAGCATTATGAAGTGGGGATGAGAAGATCGTATCAAAGTCAAAGCCCTGAGTAAAGTCTCCATAGTTGTATGGTTGACTGATGTGCTCAATGGTGGTAGTAGGGATTGTGGATGGGATGGTGGTTGTAGGAGTGATGGAAGGTGTGATGGTGACTGACTCTGTAAGAATAGGAGTAGTCACCACCACAAGGAAATATGGTATAGGGAGGGTCACTATCACAGGAACCTCCTCTGTGATAGAAGTGACCGCCATGTGGCCTCCTCCGCTGTCGCCGATACAGCTGTTGTGAAGGTGGGGTAGAGGCTGAATCAGAACTCGCAGCCAATACTTGTACTTGCTGCTGAACACTAACCTCTACCACACGAGGAATAGCTTGTTGCTGCCTATCCCCCCTTCGTTTGTTGATACTTTCTCTTCTTCGTCTTTGAATAGCAGCGTCAGAGTCAGAATCTGGCTCGTATTCACTGCTCGTTGACTGTCGCTTTCTCTTAGAAGATGACTCAGGAAGGGTCTCATTCTTCATTCTTCTCGGGTGTGCCTGTGATGGTGCACCATCAGAATCAGATGAATCAGACTCTGTATATTCGGAGTCGGATCCTTCAGCACCAACATTACCCGCTTCTTCGTCTCCTCCAGACAATTCATCTTCACTTTCAACGTCCTCCTCTTCTTGTTGCTCATTCGAATGTTCACTGAGTCCAGGCTCAGAATCATGACTAAACCATCTCTAGTCATCTGGTGCCACATACGCTTCATTTATCAGGTGGCCAAAGAGTGCGGTGTGCTCAGGGGTAGGTTCTACACTGCCTGGCTTTAGGAATTGGGCAAACACTCTCTTGTCCACCCGTCTAACTTGCAATCTCTCCCCAGTAGCAGGAAGATTTGGTAATGCATCATTTATCAGTAGTTGCATAAATCTTGGGTATAACAGGAATCTAAACCTCTCAGTCGTATTTATCTGATCATTTAAGGCTTTGAAGATGTATCTTGAGAAGTTATAGCCCCTGTTGAGAGATAAGCCAGCCATGGCTGCTACAAGATCATGTCCCATTGCATCCTTCCCCGCCTCTCTTGAAGAGATGCACATGATCATCACGTGGGCAAAGTACCTCCACTGATCGACTACCCACATCTTCTTGTAGGAAGCATAATCTCGAACACAGACATATCCCATACGCTGCCTCCAACATCCATCCACGAATTAGTTAGGATAGGCTGTTGGATCGGTGGCGAGATCTCGGAACTGTAAGACCCGTCGAATGGTGTCCTCAGAAAAGGCGATGTCATGACCCGCCATGGTAGCCCGTATAACATTAGGGGTTACCGTGCAGTCATGTTTCGCTGTCTCCCAGAACTGCTCCAGGTACGGTCTTGATACTATTGGGTCTACTGATATAGCATAGCTGATCCTTGAACGGTTCAAGAAGTCAACTATCCCTCGGTATTGTAGTGCAGCACCCTTCCATTCCGGTTCTGTATGTGCTAGGAGGTTGAACTCACTGGTAAAGGCACGAGCCATCACTGCAAAAACACATAGAAGACATAATAAGAACAAGAAGATTCATTGGAATTGAACTATATAAAATATTTTTGGCTTTTCTGATTAAAATTGAACTATACACAAACTTAGAATCTTTTTGGTCTTTTCAAGATAGAAATATACAAGTATATACACACACTATTTTTGTTCAAAGACACGAGCAGAGGATCATATCATGCTAAACTATAGCAAAAACGATACAAGATAAACATCAAAGAATATGGGATCATGTCATGGATTACTATTTATTCATACGTAATAAGCACATAAATAAGTAATTCAAGTTGACAATATTATAAGATTTGAAACCATAAGCATCTTTGTATCACGTTCTTGTGTGTTTAGGTATTAATTATAAGATATACAACGTGTACCCCACATGTAACTTGCACTATCTCAAGGCATCGAAGATTTTCCCAATGATTTTCTAAATTTCTAGAATGAGGCTACATCAATTAGCATAGGAAAAATCAAGCAGAATCCATAAGGATTATCAGGAATCATAAGATTCAGAATCGAGTGATTCATTTGTCTTGGTTTCATTTGATTTCTTCATTGAATATCGGTATGATGATTCAGGATAATGAGTATGGTGTTTGAGTATTAGGGTAGGGGAATCCAACTTTTATCTGGATTTGAATTCAATGAATCAGGAGTGATTCAAGGGTGAATACACACTCCACGGTTGATGTAGAGACATGTCTTGATTCAATCTCTCATTGCATACTTGCGAGTATGGGCAGTGAGATGAACCGCATAAATTGTGCTAACGACCTAACCCGAAACTGGTCTCTTAAGAAAATTATTGCAAAATCTAACATCCTTTATCTGATAATGATTTTTTTGCATTCTTTTACACACGCACACATGCATACATGGGTTCAAAGCACAGTTGTAGTCTATATTTAGTTTCCACACTACTAGTGATTCAAAGACGCCTACAGCCTACTGACAATTCAAATTACTTGTAAATAAGCAGATTAAACATAACAAGTTAACCAATTAAGTAAGCATGATGTAATCATTTCCCATATGAGCAGTCTATGGCGTTTAGACCATTTTTGATGTACAATCATTTCCTCTTTTCTCAAGATAACTTTGAAATTTTCTCCATTTTCTATTTTGTTTGAATTTTTGTAAAATATTTGAAAATTAAAAGAACTATACATAAAACTTTAAAAGAAATAAAATTTAACTTTCATGAAATGAATTGATTTTAGAAAAACAAGTTTTTCACTCTGGATTGAACATTCCTATCAAGTTGACAAGATGCTCAAAACGGGATCGGTCAAACGCCTTAGTGAAAAGGTCAGCAAGATTGTCATCCGTGTGAACCTTTACAAGTTCAATGAGATGCTTTTCAGCACAATCACGGATGAAATGAGGGTAAATTTCAATATGTTTAGTTTTGGAATGTTTCACCGGGTTATTTGTGATGGACATGGTGGAATTGTTGTCAATGAACAGAGGAGTTCCAGTGAAGTTCAAGCCGTAGTCTCTCAATTGCTGCTGAATCCACAATATCTGAGAACAACCGCTAGCTGCAGCAATGTATTCTGCTTCACATGTTGAGACAGAAACCGTTGACTGCTTCTTACACTGCCAGGTAACCAGTCTGTCTCCCAAGAATTGACATCCACCAGAAGTTGACTTTCTATCAAGGTTACAACCGCCATAATCTGAATCAGTGTAGACTTTGAAGTCAAATGACTGATGTTTAGAGTACCAAAGACCCAATCGGGGTTTCCCTTTCAAGTATCTTAAAATCCTCTTTACAGCTATCATATGGGACTCCTTCGGTTGTGACTGAAACCTTGAGCACAAGCATACAGCAAACATTATATCTGGCCTTGAAGCTGTGAGATACATAAGAGATCCGATCATTCCATGGTACAATTTGCAATCCACATCCTTTACATCTTTGTTAGGATGCAGACCATGATTGACGGGAATAGGTGTGCCATAAGTACTGCTATCATTCATCTTGTATTTCGACAAGATGTCCTGCACATACTTTGTTTGATGCAGATAAATGCCATCCTCTCTTTGACTGACTTGCAGACCTAGGAAGAACGACAGTTCACCCATGTTACTCATTTCAAACTTGGACTTCATCACCTGTTCGAATTCCCTACACATCTCTTCATTTGTAGACCCGAAGATAATGTCATCGACATACACTTGTACAAGAAGAATATCACCTCCTGCTTTCCGTATGAAGAGGGTCGAGTCGATCTGTCCACGGTCGAAACCATTAGACAGTAGATGCTTAGATAAA
Source organism: Smallanthus sonchifolius (assembly GCA_023525975.1). NCBI lineage: Eukaryota > Viridiplantae > Streptophyta > Magnoliopsida > Asterales > Asteraceae > Smallanthus > Smallanthus sonchifolius. Next base: position 30,534,098 of record CM042043.1, read on the forward strand.
GTCTCATACCATGCCTGAGGTGCTTGATGAAGACCATAAAGTGCTTTGTCGAGCTTGTACACTTTATCGATATTATGCGGATCTTCAAAGCTGGGAGGTTGAGTGACATAGACCTCTTCATGTACTTTTCCATACAGGAAAGCACTCTTCACATCAAGTTGATAGACCTTGAAGCCAACATATGAGGCATAAGCCAGAAACAGTCGAATGGCTTCAAGTCTAGCAACTGGGGCATATACTTCTCTGTAATCCAATCCCTCTTGTTGATAAAAACCCTGAACAACCAACCTTGCTTTGTTCTTCACCACAACATGACGATCATCCGTTTTGCATTTGAACACCCATCTGGTGCCAATTGGTTGTACTCCCCTTGGCAAGTCAACCAAATCCCACACATGCAACTTTTGGAATTGAGACAGTTCGTCTTGCATTGCCTCAATCCAGCAATTGTCAGCGAGAGCCTCTTTCACATTCTCCGGCTCTAACTGGGACATGAATGCAGCATGCAGACATGTTTCCATGACACCAGTGTCAAGTATCTCAGAGTAGAGACTAGTGTTCTCAACAATGGTTCAATGACGGGTTTGAACACCGGCATGAGGATCACCAATAATGTTGTCAATTGGATGATTCTTATGCACTCTCATCTCTGGTACATTTGGTTCCTGAATTTCTGAATCAAGATTCGTGCTTAACTCTCCCATATCCTGTGTTCCAGAAGAAGATTCAATATTGATTGGATCAGCTGGAGCTTCATTTCCTACACGAGTGTTAGGATTAGCTTGAGCGTCATTTCCGTCAACATGAACATCTTCACTGTTATCACTGTCATGAGTTCCAGATGCAGATGCAACATTTGAATCAGGAGTTACAATCGGTACAGTAGCACGTGTTGAGAAACTGGAGTCATCACCGACACCAAATAATTCATATACATTTGTGGCATCATCTGCAGACAAATCAGGAAGATTGAAAGATTTGAATAGCGCATCATAATCAAAACCCAAGCTGGACCAGTTGGTTCTGGTGGAATGCTGTGTTTACTACAGTCCACTTCAAACCATTCCTCTATATTGTACACCCTCTTGCAAGGCGAGTTGGCAACATATCCTAAGAAGATGCCTTCCACCGCTTTTGCATGAAACTTAGACTTGCGGTCTTTGTATTGTAGCAATAAGGAACAAGGACTACCAAAAGGAACTAGATAGTCAAGATTAGGAGGTCGATTGTTGATCAACTCATCACAAGTCTTGTTGTGCTCTTCACAACCAGAACTCTGTTCAAGACGTGACAAGCTGTATTAACCGCTTCTGCCCCGAAAGTGACAGGAAGCTTTACATCTGACAGCATTGTTCTTGCAGTCTCAATCAAGGTTCTGTTCTTCCGTTCTGCGACTCCATTTTGCTGAGGTGTGTACGGGGCACTAAATTCGTTACGGATCCCCTTCTTGAGACAGAAAAGTTCCATCAAGTTATTCTTGAATTCAGTTCCGTTGTCACTCCTTATTCTTCTAACCTTCAACTTGCAAAGAGATTCCAAGCTCAGGATCAGGTATTGAAGAATATCAGCAGTCTCGTCCTTTGTACCTAAAAAATGCACCCAAGAAAAACGTGAGAAATCATCAGTTACGACCGGACAGAATGACTTACCTCCAATACTTCTAATACTTATGGGGCCAAACAAATCCATATGTAATAGCTCCAAAGGGGTATCGATGGAGTTTTGGAGCTTGGGCTTGTGAGACTTCCGTTGCTATTTTCCCTTTTTACAAGGCATACAGTCATCTGCAACGGTAAATCTAAGCTTAGGAACACCGGTTACCAAACCGTTTCGGACAAGATGATTCATTTTACGATAAGAAATATGTCCGAGTTTCCTATGCCACAAGATAGAGTCAAGTTCTGTCGCTTTGGTAAGCAAACATGTAGAAACTGATGAGGTGGTTGTTGCCACACTCATATCAATCTGATAGGTGTCATTTGTCCTTGGCGCTCTCATCAGAATCCAATCTTCAGGAACCTCAAAACCAGGTTTGAGTATCAAGCATTCATTCTTGTCAAACATCACTGAGTACTCCTTGTCGCACATTTGGGAGACACTCAACAAGTTATGCTTCAACTGCTCGCAGTAGTTGACATTGTCAAAGCTGACACAACCATTTGACACCACGCCTTGACATGTGATACTACCGCCTTTCTTTCCAGCAAAGGCCACATAGCCGCCTCTGAATGGTTTAACATCTTGAAGCAGGGGCATGTTACCTGTCATGTGCCGGGAGCATCCACTATCTACATACCAACGATTAGAGATAGTACCCTTCGGATGTCCATGCACGAGTCACAAAAAGAATTAATTAGATTTGGAGACCCAAGCCATAGTGGTCTTGGGTCGTCCGTCTTTCTTAAAATAAACAACCTCAATTAATTCACATTCGTGACTGTTAAAAATGGATGAATCTTTAGAAGAATTGGGACTTGGAGATTGAGAATTTTTATCTTTGTTATTCCAGGATCTCTTCTTTTTCTTAACTGGAACAATAGACTTAGATTCAACAGCAACATGTGTACTAGTGGAAGCTTCACCTGATTGAATTTTAGTCAGCTGTTCAAGCTTTCTCAACCTCTTGTTCCTTCTCCTTCTCTGTGGCTTAGAGAGTTTCACCACAGATTTATCACCAGTAGGTGTACTACCAGAGGTAGATACACAAGGTTTAGCAGGATGCTTTCCCTTTCTTGAAACAGATGGTTTAGCCTCAGATGTGATCTTTGGCTTTACCATAGGTTTTACTAGTGGTTTCACCACACTTGCTTTTGGACTTTTGGGATGCTTCACTGGTGGTGACTTAGGGATTACAGCCGGTTGTGGAACAATTGGCCGTTTCCCATGGTTCTTAGAAGGGCAGTTCATAAAAATGTGACCAACCATACCACAGTGAAAGCAAGTCCTCTTATCTGTGTAAGTCCTCCTGTAAGGCTCATTAGATCTAGCATTTGATGACTCAGCATTATTAGTAGGAGGAGTTGGTTGGTGAACAGGAGTTTGACCCGATAAAGATTGGTTTTTGGGAGTATAATATTTTTGCAAATTTTCTTTATAACCAAGCCCATAATGAGCTGAAAAAGCTTCTTTCTTAACTTGATTAATGTGTTTATACCCCCCATAAAGCATTACCTTTAATTTATCATTTGATTCAATGATATCGGGTTCAGTCAAAATACAATTGTCACTATTAGTGATAATGTTTTTCTTAATTTTCTGTTCACATAACAACACCTTAGATACTACTCCTTCAAGGCAGGTGCTTTCAGACCCATCATCAGAAGCAGTAAAGAACTCCTCATTAGATGCGGAGTCAGCCTTACTTGAGGAATCATCCTTGTTAGAGGAATCATCCTTACCTGAGGACTTATCAAGGCAAGACAAATCAATGTCTATTAAGCCGTTGACAAATTTCCCGCTAACTGGTGGAGGAATAACATTAGTACCCAACCCTAAGCCATTCAATTGCCTCACTACAGACTCGTAGTGTTCCACCACAAAACGAGAATTTTTCAACTTCTCATTAGTACATTTCAACTGCAAGATCTCATTTTGCAGTTTGTTGATCTCATTGTTCCTTTTCTCTAACCCCTTGTATGCAACATCCAAGTGAAACTGTTGATCACTGATTTTAAGTGAATAATCACGTTTTTATTTCTTCAACGTTTCAATTGAATCTTTAAATCATTTTTCGTTTTCTTTGTAGCTTAAAGCTGCAATACGAAGGGGTTCGACTTTGTCTTGAAGCTTAGCATTTTCAATGTTTAAGCTTAGACATTTGGAACAAGAAATGAATGTAAAAGGATTAGAATCTACCTCATTCGATGAACTTGATGCCTCTCCAATAGCCATGAGGGCAACAACAGTTGTAGACTCTTCTTGGTCAGCCACAGAAGCTTCCTTTTCCTCAGCTTCCATCATCTCCATAATCTCAGCCATGAGACCAACCTGAGTTTATGCAATAAGAGCATCCTCCAGATGAACACCCCAATCAAAGCTATCGTCCTGTTGAGCCACCAATGCAATGGACATTCCACCTTGGCTTTGATTGTGGTTGTTTGAGTTGTTTTAGACTTGGCTGTTTCCTTGGCTAGGTCTGGTGAAACCCGAAGCCGGTGCTCTGTCCTTTTGACATTCATGAGCAAAGTGTCCTAAGTTCAGACACTTATAGCACTTGGCCTTGGATTTGTCAAAACCAACCTTGGCATTTGAATGCCCGCCAATGAATTTTCTTCCTGTTCTGTTCAGGAAACGCTTGGCTCTCCTCAAGATCATGGCCATATTCCATTGAATATCCATATCCTCCATATCATCCGGATCCACCTGATTAAAGTCTTCTTTGATGGTTTCAGGATCCGTTAACTTGCCGCCAATGAAGTTCTCATAGGAAAGCATGCATGATGAGAATAAAGCCACATGATCTTCAGCTATCTTGGCTATTGCTGATTGGTTAGCTGAAGATGTGGGAGAAGGATTTCTTGAGGAGTTCTGGTGATGAGATCCAGAACCAGAACCAGATGCTGCATAACATGCATGACCACCACAAGCCTTTACAGTTTCTTCCTCATGAGAGTTTCCTGAGAAAAGGGCAATTCTAGATCCCGATGACTTGGTTGTAGAAGACGTCCCATAATACATAGAAGGGTCTTGTATTTGAGGTCTTCCTGAGCTCTCCTTTCTTTTTAGTTTCATGTCATGTGCTTGAACCTTTCCAATTGCCTCGTCAATTGTCATCTCATAAAACTTAGAATTTTCTCTCATCAGGGTAGTATACATCTCAAATTTGGGTGGCAAATGTAGAACCAAAGACTGATTGCTACCAAATTATTCTAAGTACAAATGTTGCTGATAGGCTTATCAGCAGCATTCAACACATGTTGCTGCTGATAGGCTTATCAGCAGCATTCAACACTTGTTGCTGCTGATAGGCTTATCAGCAGCATTCAACACTTGTTGCTGCTGATAGGCTTATCAGCAGCATTCAACACATGTTGCTGCTGATAGGCTTATCAGCAGCATTCAACACATGTTGCTGCTGATAGGCTTATCAGCAGCATTCAACACAAGTTGCTGCTGATAGGCTTATCAGCAGCATTATTCTCATCTCTGCTGCTGATAGCTTTATTCTCTGAAGACCAAACGTTGCAGCTGACTATCCATGTGAAGTGCCTCTGACACCTTTCTGCAAAAGAAACTGCCACACTCCAAGCAGAAGGAACCTCAATGGTGCAACCAATAAAGGACGATGACGCTCTTCTCCAAGCATGCAAACAATGATGCCTAAGAAGACGTTTCAGTAAAGTTATCTAGATTAGCCTTTGCGTGTAATTTAGATTAATAAACAAGATCAACGGCTTGTGTTTGATCTGATCCTTAGAATCAAGGGTCTGTCTTGATTCTAAGTTACTATATATATCCTGTAAACACTTCAAACAAAGTGTGCTTGTACTTGCTAGTGCTTGCTGTGCCTTCATAGTGCTTCTTGATAGTGTTTTACTTGTAAACTTGTAATCTCAGAAGTCTAATACAACAGTGCATTTATCAGTATTCTTGCTGTTTACTTGTTTACTTTGTTGGTTGCTATTGTTTCCGCCAATATCAACTAGAACAGAATCACCTTGTAATCTTACGATCCTACAAGTGGTATCAGAGCTTTGGCTCAAGATTAAACAAACTAACATTTGTTTAATCACTTTCTGATTCTATTCAAAACTCTATTCTTGATCAAGTCACATCAAAACAAAAATGGCACAAAGCAACGGGCTTGAAGACATCCTGAAGCAGCAATACGAAAACTTTGTCTGCAATAAAGGTGAGTCACTAACCAGTGTGTATAACAGGTACACTTACTTGGTAGGAGAGCTGCAGTGCTCTAAGGTGAAACTGGAGAATGAAGACATTCTCAAAAGGTTCATCAGATCTCTTCCTAGTTGCTGGACACTTTACACAGTGTCAATAAGAAGAACTGAGAATCTGAAGACTCTGCAGATGACCGAGCTCTTTTGTATGCTAAAAGCCTATGAATTAGAAATAATTCAAGCCAAAGAAAGAAGCTCAAGCCATCAATCAGCCTCTTCCACCACCTCTCCCGCGTTTCACTCTGACCACTCAGGTCCTAGTTCAATCGACTACTATCCTACCAGACAAGCACACCAAGCTCAGCCAAGACACCAACAACAGCAACATGTCAATCCTCCAGCACAAACTGCAGCCTGTGCAAATGTTGGAACTACTGACTTTGACTGGAGCTTCCAGCTTGAGGATCTTTCTGCCAACAATCAAGCTCTCATGGAAGACACATTAGAGGCATTCTCTCTAACTTCAGACACATCAGAGGTACCACCAAAGGTATATGAAAATCTATGCACTCAAGAGTGCATTGATAAGGTCCTTGGATATAGGAAACATAACCAGAAGCTCATAGATCAAAATGAAGAATTTCACCAAATGAAATCTGAATTTAAAAAGGTTGAAAATAGTTACAAGGAAAAGAATGATTGTTTAAAGAAAGAAATTTCATCATTAAAACATGAACAAACAAACCTTGAAACTCAAATTGATGATATTCTGGTTAATTTGAAAGCTGCAAGGGCTGAATTGGCAGACCGAAAGGTCCGTGTGGAAAAATATGAATTTGCATCCAAAAAGCTGCAAAGACTTTTAGATGTTCAAATCCATGAAAATGTAGGAACTGGGTTGGGATATCATGCTGACCAGTATAAAACCGTCGCACCTCCTGCTGATTACGTTGCCATCCATGAACCAAGCTTCAATCTAGCAAATCTTGACATGGCCAACCGAAATCTTGACCCTGCTGTCAAAGAAACCCCTGTGCAAGAATGCACTACTTCATCAGAGACTGAGTCAACTTGCTCAAACTCCACTGAAACAAGTAATGCCTCATCTCCTCATGCCCCTCAAGTGATAGTCAGTAAAGATGAAGTCCCTATTATCTTTTCAATACCAGTTCCTAAACCCTTCAAACAAATCAGAATTAGCTATCCTCCAGAAGGAAGAAAGCTAACTATTGAAAAGGGACAGTCTTCCACCTCCACCAACTCAAAGCCTCCTTTCAATTCAGTCCAGCCAAGGAAGGTGTTTGACACATATCATGCGCCTGAAGAAAGGGTTCCATATGTTCAAAAAACATTGGAAGAAGCTACTTTTGAGCACAACAAAGCTCACCCTTGGAATTTCAAAGACCTCTTCAAAAGAAAGGATTATGTGCATGTTTCAAAGGATAAACTGGCAAAATCATGTTTTGTCTGTGGGAAATATAACCACACTGCCAGCACCTGCTTCTACTACCTACAGCAGCAAAGAAACCTCAAGCAACATGCTTTTGAGAAGACAAAGAAGAACAAACAGGTAAGAAGCTTTGAAGCTAAGACAACTCCATTCAGAAAATCTCTCTCTCCACCAAGGGAGCAGCTGTCAAAGCCTCAAAAATCTTGCATCATCTGTGGAGAATCAGACCACTTTGCTGCAAACTGTAAGTTTAACCCTTTCAACCAGATTCTTCATCAAGCCCCTCAAAGACAAAGGGTAAAGAAGAATCAACATACATCGGTTGTTAGTCCAGTTAAGCCCAAGAAAACGGAGCAGAAGCCTTCAGCATCAACCAAATCTGCTGCTGATAAGCTAACAAAGTCCGCAGCAAAAGTGTCCACTGCTGATAAAGCAAGATCCAAGGGAAAGCCTTCAGCAGCAACAAAGTCTGCTGCTGCTCAATCAAAACCATCAGCAGCAACACCAGTTGCTGCAGCTATGCCAAAGTCATCAGCATTCATGCCAGCTGCTCATACGTCAAAGAAAACTGGAAAACCTATACCTCAACAATGGAAGGTGAAGATACCACCAAGCATCATCATTGGCTCCGTTGAATGTGCACATGCTGACACTAATAATCCAAGAACCCTTTTCTGCAAGGACGCAAGCTCTTGGATTTCTCCCACTGGTATGATGAACTTTGTTTAAAATATTTCTCCAAAATCAAATTCTGTAAATGTGTTGGTATCTTGTTGTAAATAAAAGTAATAAGTCAGCAGCACTTTTGCCTTTCAGCTGCTGACAGGTTTAATTTTCAGCAGCAGAGGATTTGCCACTGACTGCCTTAAATTATCAGCAGGAACAAGTTCTCCTGCGGATAGCTTTAAGGCAATCAGCAGTAAAATCCCTGCTGCAGACCATTGCATCTATCAGCAGCAATTACGTTTGCTGCTGACAAACTTAACCATCCGCAACAACCAATGTTGCTGCGGACAGGCTTTCTCATCCACAGCAACCAAGTTTGCTGCTGATGGGTAAACTTAAGTCAAAAATGAACTTTTACCCGCTGTAAAAGAAAATATCGTCAGTTTTTACCATGACTGCCTCGGTGTATTACAGCTGTAACAATGAAAAGTAAATAAGGTTGTACTGTACAAGTCATTCTGCCTTTTCTCTCATCTGCCGCTATAAGAACAAATCAAATTTTCTTTACCTCCCCTTCACATTCAATTCAACCCTAAACAACTATCACTTTCACCATAAGTCCCCACCACATTCAAAACGCTCCATATTCTTCATACTCTCAAGTCCCCATAGCATTCAAAGCCCTAAACACTTAACCACCATTCAAACACCCTTCTCTCTTCCCTCCAAATCCATAACTATGGCAGGCGCAGACATAAACAACCCAAACGACAAGTTTTCCCCATATCACAACCTCACTGCATGCCTAATAAAAGGCAAGAAATCCGAAGGATTCGATGATATGATCGACTTCCTTTGTCGGTCCAAAATCCACCATGCCCTAACAGTCAACCCAACCATCTATACTTCCCACATGGAAGATTTTTGGAGCTCTGCCGTGTATTCTACTGACCAGGGCACTCCCCAAATCAGTGGCACAGTAGACGGCAAGGAGATGATTATCACTGAAGCAAAGCTCCGCCAACACCTCAAGCTTCAAGATGAAGGGGACGCCATCTCTTACCCCGGAGACGTATACATGAGGACCTTTGTATCCATAGGGTACATTGGGAATCAAACAGAGTATACGATAGAGAAGGCACTCATGGGTCCCAAATGGAAGTATCTCTGCCACACTCTTCTCCAATGCATATCCCAGAAGAGAAGCGGCTGGAACCAACTTAGCTCCGGTTTTGCGTCGGCAATTCACGGTATGATAACTGGGGCGGGTTTCAATTTTTCCCACCTCATTCTTGAAGGTTTGAGATACAACCTTCAAGAAGGGGTGAAATCTCAGTTCTTCATGTACCCAAGATTCTTGCAGGAAGTGTTCAATTTTGAGCACCAAGATCTTTCAAAAACTGCAAGAATCTACGTAATGCTGGGTCATAAGAACAACATTTTTCAAAGCATGAGAACAGTTTCATCAAAGTTCTCAGGGGCCGATGTTCCACTGTTATCTACAATGCTGAACACACAAAGTGCCCAGGGTGACAGTTCAGCAAACCCAGCTGATACTAATCCCACACCCTCCACCTCACTGCCACAAACTCAAACCGCTGCTTCCCTTGATCGAACCCCTGTGCATTCTACTGAGGATGTACAGGCATATAATTTACTCACCCACAGTTTGCTTGCTCAACCGGAACACAGGGCCCCGGTTGCAGCCAAATATACATGGAAAAGGGGCAAGAGAACTCCTTCTTCTCTTGTCTCCAAGGCCCAAACCCAAGCCAACATCCCTCACTCAGAATCACAACATTCTAGTGAGAATATCATAAGGGAAAGCCACACTGTTACGGAGACTCCTTCGAAAGTCTCTCTATTAGGATTAGGATCACTTCCCGGATCCATAGAACAGCCCTTTGAGCCATTCCTATCTTCCTTGGACTTAAGTGTTGAGGAACCTGACCAAAGTGATGTACCTTCTCCAACTACCACTATCAAGGAGGTACTGATTGGTCTTGCTTCCGAAACACCCGACCCAAGTTCTTCACCCTTGAAGGTCCACTCTAGGAGTATTGAAAGAGTGGATGTGGAAGAGGCTGTCACTACTGCTGGTCCATCAAATGACCAGGAGGACAGTGACAACATCTTTAAGACCTCAACCACGGCAACTCATGGTGAGGGTGTTTCCTTGGAAACTCCCCTCACTGAGAGGAATCCCAGGCGCCAAGAAACCACGGGTGATGGGGATGCTGAGGCTTGGCCTACGGCCCCATCTGGGTCCAAGGATTCCACAACTGTGGATGAGGACAGACTGAAACTTCATAACATGTTATTGACGGCCAGGGTGGCTATGCTAGAGGATGAAGTGTCCAAACTAACACACCAAGTCTCTATGCATGAAGCCCATCAATGCCCAACTTTAGCCACTCCCTCTCTTGTATCAGTAGGCACCCAAACTGATGCTTACCTGTCTACTGATGCAACCAAAAAGGGGGAGATGGTCTCTATGGAAGAAGATACAGACAGTCTTGACGACTGGATTCAAGAGCAGGTTGTACTTCAAAGCTCACTATTCAAGCCTGCGTTTGTACAAATTCATGACTTGCCAGCCACAGATAACGAAGACGAAGAGAAATCTGAAGACTGGAAGTTGGTCGTCAGGGCTGTCGATGAAATGCTGAATGGTACTGAAGACATAGAACAACCAAATACACCATTCAGCATCCTTCCTGAAGCAGCAGCCATCATTGGTCAATCCTCTACCCCCCAACTATTCAGATCATCAAAGAAGCTAGAATTTGACTCCATTCTAGCTTGGGGGTATGATGGATCAGCTGAGAGTTTTTGGATTGGATGGGAGTTCAGCGGAGTAGAAGAGCTGAACTGGAACTCTCTCAATGCCCTCCAAGTCCTACAGCTATACTTATCAAACTGCATCAACAACTCAGCAGATCTCTCAGCAGAACTTGCCATTGGCAGGTTCCATGACTTGATGGAGGATAATCTACCCCACTTCGAAAGACTAATTCAAAAAGCAAATCAGGTAGCTTATCCTGAATCCTCGGCGGCCGCAGAAAGGAGACTGACTCCTAGCAATCTTGAAATAACAAGGAGCAGTCTTCTCACTGAAGAAGAAGTTCTGGGCCTTCGAAGATTCCTGTATGCCTTCCTGGTCAAGGACTTGGACGTGCTAGGTTGGGTGAGCACTAAGTCCCTTGACCACACTCTTTTGCTCAGCAACGGCTCCTCTCTCATCATCAACACCAGGAACATCCTTCAGCTGCCCTCAGACTTCCTATTCAAGATTTTTCAGCTCAGAGCCAACATCTGCAATATTAACTCATTAGAGAGCCAGGCAATGATGGTCACCATCAAAGCCCATCTTGAAAAAGAAGGACTGATTCCTCAGGAAGAGTCTGTGTCAACTTCTGATGCTGACTCCAACTCAGATACTCCACAAGTTGAAGCCACATCTGTAGCATCTGGCACAAGATCTTCACTTAGGGATCAACTGAGGGAAATAGAAGGTCCTGAGTATCAACTTGATGAAGATAGTGACCGTCCGTCGTCAATTCCTCAACTTGCCAATGAAGCCGAGGCAGAGATCCCAACAGCACAACAATCAGCTGTTGCTGTGATCAGTGAAGCTAGAGCAGAGGCATCCAATGTTAATAAAGGGAAGGGCATTATGACAAAAGAGGATGAAGAGAGGTTGCGAAAAGAAAAGAAGGAGAAAGAAGAGAAAAGAAGAAGAAGAAGAGAAGAAGAGGAGATGACTGACATGAAAAAGGCTCAAGAAAGAAAAACAGCCATTCTCCTAAGAGAACAAACCATCCAGCTGTATGCTAGACAGCTGGATGAACTGAAAAGAAAGATTCCTGCAGTTGACCAGATTGAAGAAGATGCAGCTCTTGCTCTTCAACTACAGAAACAGTTCAATAAAGAGGAGGAAGAATTGGAGAAAAAGAAGAAAGAAGAAGCTAAGTTCAGAATAACCGATTCTGAACTAGCTAAAGAAAGGAGGGAGGAGTGGGTAAAGACTCTAGTCTCTCAAGGTGAGGATGAAGACTACCTTGAGAAACTATCAACTAAAGAAGTCTACAGAGCCTTCATGGGTCAGCAGGGTCAATTGGCTAGCAAGAAAAAGGCTGAAGAAGAAGAAAAAGCCAAGCTACAGTCCAAGAAGACCATTGCACTGAATAAAAGAACCCATGAAGAAAGGAAGGTCATGATTGACTTCCTTAAGGCTAGAGGAGATAGTGGAAAGAGGCTAGGTCCCATGAATTTCATGAACCTGCAAGCCCTCTACGTCAAAGTTAAAAAGGATGAGGAAGAAAGACTAGGGAAGAAGGGCTCCAAGAAAAGGGTACTTATCAAAGAAGAAGAAAAACCAAAGACAAAGAAACTCAAGCCTTCTCCCTCACCTACCTCTTCCTCAGTCCATCATCCTTCCACTCTCCTCCCCAAACCTTCCACTCCTCCACCCAACAAGTCCAAATCATCCCACCCAGCTCCCACTCATCAACAGCCTCCCCTAAAGAAATCCAAATCCTCATCTAAACCTGAAGACTCAAGAAACATAGTTGAATGGGTCTACAATCCACAGGATCAAAGGTTTGAGATCTTCAGGGGGAGAACTGAAAGAAGAAGATCTACATACAGGTCTGTTGATGAAGTTCTGCAACTACCAGATTCAGACCTAAGAAGAATTTTGGAGCTGGGTGAAGCTCATGAGCCTGCAAACGAGAGAGGGAAACATATTATGCTAGCAATCAGACATTACTTCAACCCTAGCAAAGATGTGGTCATGGATATCAAACCACTCAAGTCCCACTCTCCATTTGTATCTTGGTCCTACAATGCTGATTTGGATGAGTTCACTCTGATTGATGTAAAGAAGCAGCAGATGAGATGTTCAAGCAAAGCAATCTACAAAATGCCACACAAAGACATTAAGACTCTGTCTGAACTTCCACTGAACAATCCCAGCAAGGATCCAAGAGGCTATGAGGTTGAAAGGATAGTCAGCCACATGCAAAAGCTTCAGCAGCAAAGTGATTAGAAGAATTTTAGTTGCATCAGTCTAGGAGGAGTTTGTAGAACCAAAGACTGATTGCTACCAAATTATTCTAAGTATAAATGCTGCTGATAGGCTTATCAGCAGCATTCAACACATGTTGCTGCTGATAGGCTTATCAGCAGCATTCAACACTTGTTGCTGCTGATAGGCTTATCAGCAGCATTCAACACTTGTTGCTGCTGATAGGCTTATCAGCAGCATTCAACACATGTTGCTGCTGATAGGCTTATCAGCAGCATTCAACACTTGTTGCTGGTGATAGGCTTATCAGCAGCATTCAACACAAGTTGCTGCTGATAGGCTTATCAGCAGCATTATTCTCATCTCTGCTGCTGATAGCTTTATTCTCTGAAGACCAAACGTTGCAGCTGACTATCCATGTGAAGTGCCTCTGACCCCTTTCTGCAAAAGCAACTGCCACACTCCAAGCAGAAGGAACCTCAATGGTGCAACCAATAAAGGACGATGACGCTCTTCTCCAAGCATGCAAACAATGATGCCTAAGAAGACGTTTCAGTAAAGTTATCTAGATTAGCCTTTGCGTGTAATTTAGATTAATAAACAAGATCAACGGCTTGTGTTTGATCTGATCCTTAGAATCAAGGGTCTGTCTTGATTCTAAGTTACTATATATATCCTGTAAACACTTCAAACAAAGTGTGCTTGTACCTGCTAGTGCTTGCTGTGCCTTCATAGTGATTCTTGATAGTGTTTTACTTGTAAACTTGTAATCTCAGAAGTCTAATACAACAGTGCATTTATCAGTATTCTTGCTGTTTACTTGTTTACTTTGTTGGTTGCTATTGTTTTCGCCAATATCAACTAGAACAGAATCACCTTGTAATCTTACGATCCTACAACAAAGCATCCAGAAATTTTTCAACTAATTCCTCATTTGGATAGATGAGGTCAAAAGCTTTCAACTCAGTCTGCAAATGATAGAATCTAGAGATGAGTTCATCTATGGATTCGTTCTCCAGAAATCTGAAGCACTCATACTGCTTCCTGAGTAGATCCCGTTTACTTTTCTTGATGTCACTATTGCCCTCGAATCTCTTCTGTAACTCCCTAGTTAAGGCCATAGTGATAGATCCGTGTGCCTTCTTCTCTCTATCATAAACTTTCTTTTCTTCTTCATCAAGTTTAGAGATAGGCTTGGGAATTTTGTCATCAAGGTAAATGTATGTGGGAGGCTTATAGCCCTCTAGAATGGGTATCCACAACGAAGAATCGGTATAAGAAATGTAATGCTCAAAACGTGCTTTCTAGTTTGAATAATCATTTACATTAAGTAGCTTTGGCGGTTTCTGAGGGGTTCCAATCTCATTGTCATAGTTCAGAAGGTTACCGAGTTTCTGAAAATTTGACATGGTGAACACTTAGTCAAATTTCATAAAAATCAAAGACACTTACGCACTTGTAAGTGGCCTTGCGCACTTAGAGAAATAGCCTTGCACACTTATGATTTTCTCTTGCGTACTTGATAAGTACGCATGATTAGAAGATAAGTACGCATGAGATAACTTAAGTACGCACCAAGATTGGTCTTGCGTACTTGGTAAGTACGCAGCAAGACTGTACTTTTTTCCAGAAAAGGTAACTACGCAGATAACCTTTTCACCAACTCTCACCAAACTTTTTCGGTCACTGGAAATTCACCGGAGATGGCAGAAATGGAAAAATTGACCAAACAAAATGAGCCAAAGGGTCAGAAACTCGTTTCTAACCAACCTTTGATGCTCAAAACACTCAAATACACAACAAAAGTCAGTTTTTGAGTGATTTTTGCTTCTAAATTAGTGCTCAAGAGCTACCTCTAATTTATCACAAAAATACCCACTTTTGCTTGCAAAAACTCTGTAGGATGTGAAGAAAATGCTCCAAACACACCCACAACACTCGAAATCAAGAGCAATGCTCTGATACCATTTGTAGGTCCCTCGGGTGTCACGGATGGTCACATGTAAGTGCGTTGGCTAGTCGGATCGGGTGCGGAATACCCGTGAGTAGGTGGAGAATCAAACAACACAAAGTAAACAGAAAAGAGAATCACTTTAAACTTTCGTCTATTATAAACACTTGAAGGTTACAGAGAGAAAAATACTGAGTGCACAATAGTCTGCGTACTTACATTCTGTCAACCTATCCTATTTATGCAAGACCTGATCTCTGCGCACTTAGCAAGTGCGCATGACAAATTGATCATGCGTACTCAGCAAGTACGCAGAGTATTCTTGCGTACTTTCTAAGTACGTAGGAACTAATTCCTGCGCACATACTAAGTGCGCAAAACACTTAGAGAATTAAGCAACTATCAACATACATTAGTAAATACAACTCGATAACTAATACATACAGACGCTTACAAACAAAGACAAATACATACAAAGAAAGTACATAAACTAAGACTCTATACATAGTGTTTGTCACACAAAAGTGCTTCAACAATTATTCAATTAAACCTAGATACACTATCAGGATGTTTAAGCTCTTAAGTCGGTTCGGCCTACTGTAAGATCGGTAAATACAAGATAGTTCTATTCTAGTTGAGATTGGCGGAAACAATCACAACTAAGCAATGTAAACAAGTAAAAACAAGAAGTACGGAAACAATCAGTAGAAAAGTTGGTGATCCGCATCAAGACTCAACTATTCCAAAGCTGCTGATGATTTGCCTATCAGCAACATCAAGTGTTTGATGCTACTGAGAAGCCTATCAGCAGCAACTCTGGTCTTTAGCAGATTAAGGCTGTCCGCAGCAGAGTTTTCCATCAGCAGGGGAACAACTATTCGCAACAAACAAGCTTATCCGCAACAACTTGTTGGTCAGCAGCAAAACTGTGAAGTTACCAAAACTGAGAATTTTCTAGCCATCAGTCTTTATATCTACAAACTTCCCCTAGACTGATGCTTCCAAAACTTTCTTACTGCTTTTGTTGCTGAAGCTTTTACATGTTGGCAACTATCATTGCAACCTCATAGCCTCTAGGGTCCTTGCTGAGATTGTCAAGAGGAAGCTCAGATAGAGACTTGATGTCCTTGCTTGACATCTTAAAAATGGCTTTGCTAGAACATCTCATCTGTTGACCTCTTATAGCTGTTATAGTGAATTCATCCTTGGCATCATTGTAGGACCAACTAGTGAATGGAAAGTGGGATTGGACAGGTTTAGCATCAATGACTACATCTTTGCTAGGATTGAAGTGATGTTTGATTACTAGCAACAGATGCCTCCCATCTTCATTCTCATGCTCATGAGCTTCACCCAGCTGCATCATTCTTCTAAGATCAGAATCTAGGAGCTGCATTACCTCATCAACTGACTTGTAGATTGATCTTTTTACCTCTGCTCTTCCCCTAAAAACCTCAAACCATTGATCTTGATTGCTGTAGAACCAAATAACAATTTCTCTTGACTCTTTTGGTGTGGTAGTGTAATCCCCAGGAAATTCCGACGTTATTTTAACTTTTCCGGCACATGTAATTTCATTATTTTATGATTTTTATTTAGGAAAGCATCCTATTTATTCATTGTAATTCATACATACATATATTGAGTGCAATTAATTTTGAATTCAAGAGTAATAAATATTTATATAAAGAGTTATATAATTGTTATTATTCTATGAAATATATATATATATATATATACATATATATATATATATATATATATATATATATATATATATATATATATATGCTAAGTTATTTCTAAACCTATAAACATATATTCAATAAATATATAATTTATAAAAGTCAAATTATAAATTCGATAAAAAGTAGGGTTTACGTTGTTTTATTAAGAATAAAAAATTATTTCATTTAATAAATTTCATTTTTATATTTATAACATTTAATTATAATATAATAATTTATTAGATTTTATAAAAAGTATAAGATTTAATAAAATTATGTTTTACAAAAGTCCAGGGTTCAAATGGTTAATTCTGAAACTTTGTTTCTAATTAAAAACTAAAGTTTTTACATAAAATAATAATAGCCTGAAACTTGGAGGACCTGTTCTGCCAAATTCGCATTCTTCCACCCTCTCGAATCAATCATGGGTTAGAAAGCCACCTCCACCGATTCTACCCGGCTAATGCCCAATCTCGTAACTGAGACATTTTCACTCGAAACCGATAACGGCAACATCTTTAAACCCATTAAACGACCAATTACTCGAGATTAATTGGATTTTTATGAATGTTTTCATGACTAACTCGTAATCGAATAACCCACTCTCAATCATTTAACGTTCGAGCCATTAAAGCCTAAATTGGGTATAAATAGGCACCCACTATCGTAGACAAAACCCATCACAAACTTTCTACACTCACAATTGCGTTTGAATTCACCTCTGGAGCTTGAGTTTCTGTCGATGAACAGAACTCTGTTCTGTCCAGTCGTTCTCCTAACCTACGCAACCATTTCAGGTAAAAATTGTTCCATTCAACTCGTCACAATCCCTCGATCAAAAGCCCATGAATTCGGGTTCGAATCATTGGCAAATCGAGGGAATTGATGGGCTAGGGTTACGGGTGTAAGATTGGGGAAGATGATGATTTGAGCGTGTAGGTTAAAACCGTTTTGAGTCGGCTTCAGACCAAGGCATAAGCCCTGGTCTAGTGGTTAGTGTGTGCGCGTCTGTATGACCCGGAAGGGGTGCGGGTTCGGGTCCCGGCCACCAATTTCATTTTTGATTTAATTCCTTTTATAATTTTAATACATTATTCCATGTTAAAAAATTCCCATTTAATTTATATAAATTCCATAAACATATTCTGAAAGTTGTATGAAAACAGAAATTATAAAACAAATGTTTATTTATTTTATTTTGGTTAAAAACATATTATAAAGCATTTTAAAATCATAAATAAATAATAGAAATGATTTGTTTAGACAAATTTAACTATGTTATTTATTTATGTTAATAATGTATTTCCCAAATTTTAATTTTATGTTTAAACCTTACTAAAGTCTTTTTCAAAATTAATTAATATGGTAAGAATATTTATTTAAAATTCTATTAAGATTTTTAAACACCTAAATAATTATTTTAAATAATTATTTTATACAAAATTCAATTAATTCTATGTAAAGATTAATTAGTCTTTATAATGCATTTAAAATGTCTTAATGGACTAATTAACCATTTCTACAATAAATAACAATTTCATTAATGTATTAATTACTTAATTTTCATTAACTAATAATTTAACAAATTAATTTGTTTACAAAAAATAAAATTTGTTAAACCTTTTCCACTTTATAATCTATTATAAATCATTTTTAGAATTATTATGTAAATAGTTTCAAGTGCATTATTTTCCATTCCATATTATATTTATTTATTCACATGTAATATTATTCAAATCTCCTTCCATACTATGATTTATTTAACTACTGAAAAATAATTATGCGAACAAAGTCCAAACATTTTAGCTTGATAAATGCATATATTTTCCTATTAACTTACACAAATTACATGCTCAAGTCTCAAAACCCCCATGAAACCCTAAAGTCCCAAAACCTCCTTAAAACCATTTAGATGTACATTAAATTTAGAGTACCATTACGCGTGTAGGTTTATTGTGAGAAATCCTCACGAGGCCTATCAGTCTTTACCAATCCATACCAATTCTAGCTTCAATACAAGTGAGTTTCATAGGCCCCTTTCTCTTTACTATTATTTACAAATACTCGGGGTGAAACATGTTTACATACTATATACATACCAAATCCAATACCATTGTTGTCATGTTATTTACTATGTGCTTTATGTCTTAAACTACTTGGCGACCATTACATGTGTTCATGTCAGTACATTCATTAACCTGCTACCCAGGCCTAAGGTAGTACCTAACATGATCATTTATAGGGGAATACGATTCCAGTTAACACAGACCTTGGCGGGTTTTGTGTGTACCATATTACTACTTTTTCCAAAACACAATCAGTGGGATTGTACTTACCAGTTTTCCATTTACTACGGATTGAATTGTACGTTTGGAACCTTGTATGTTTTCACATTTATGTCATAGTTACGCTTTGAACAATATTGAATTACAAATACTTTTTACTTAATTTTTGTTAGTGTCAAAACCTATGTTACTCACCAACTACTTGTAGTTGACATTTACTCACATGTTTCAGGTGCACCAGTTTGAGGACACTACCTGATCACATAGGACATGGACCTAGTTTCAATTTAATTTAATTATATTATGTTATGTTTGAATGCTTTGTTTTCCATTTCTACTTGTAACGGATGCATTTAATTATGATGAATAAATAATATCATTTAATAGATGATCATGTGCTTATGAACAACCGCGTCAGCCCCAGCGTATAATCCGTCGCCGGCCGGGGTGTGACAGATTGGTATCAGAGCCATGGTTATAGGGAATTGGGCTATTAGACACACATGACCTATACTATAACCTAGGAGTCCCCAAACATGAGTTTAACTCGTGTCTTTTATTAGGAACTCCACTTTATACTCATTTATACACATAGTTGCCCACATCTATCTACTTCTGCTTACATGATGTAATTACATGAACTACAACATTCCAAGGACTACATGAAACTACATGGAACATATTCTTAGTCTATAGTCTATAATTTTAAGATACCTTGATATAATTATCCTACCTACTTCTTAGTGTGTTACATTGCAATATGAATCATCTTATGTACTATGTTACTTGATAACCTACATACTACACCTGTGATACCTTATTTGCTACACTATTAAATTGTCTACACAATACCTCTTTGATAGCACTAAATTCCATCTTAAGTTTTGTCATACACTTATACACTTTCATCTTTACACATCATCACTAATCACTTATGGAAAGATTCAAACTCCTAGGCCCAGTGTCTATTAAAAATTTTAAAATCCCGTTAAAGTTTTGAGTTCTGAAAATTAGTAGAGAACATGTGCAATCCGGAAGGGTGAATGCCTGTACTTTGGGTCTTTTGTCTAGGATAGCATTTCATATAAATCCAAATCAACCGAAGGATCCGTATGCTTTCCTGGGAATTCCCGAAGTGAGTGTTCACCTATAGGCTAAAGCATGTCTTCTTGAAAGTATATGAACTCAAATCACTTTGATTTGTCACAGTATTCATTCGGTTTGTGCCTCAAATGAATGCAACCTAAACATGCTTAATTATTATAATTTGATACACAAGTCTAAACATCCTATTTGATCCTTACACTTAATCATATTTATGTCAACTATACCTCTTCATCCTTATGCCTTGGAAATTTTATCACCCTTATTATCATTTGCAAAGGATTTAAACCCTTAGACCTTACCATCCAAGGAAAGGAAGCTGCTTGAATTGGTGAAGCACACCTTTAAGCCACAAGACACAATCCTTAATGATTCTCATCATAACCATGAGATCAGATAATAATGTTAATAGTACATGATGGCTGGAAGAGTGAGTGTAAGTCCATGAAGGATTCCGACTAAGGAAAGAATGAGTACTTCAGGGTGTCCCTTGTGACCCACCCCTCTTTCCTGGGAATCCTCTTCGTGGGTACACTACTTATAGGTCAAGTGTTACTCATGATATATTATTATAAGAACTCGGTGTTATGATTGGTCAAAATTTAAACTCATGTACCTTTGTACTTAACAATTTACCATTACCCTTACGACCTTTTCGTGCTAGACATGACCTTTACCTTCTTCACTCCCCTTAGGGTCACCCAGAAGCAGAATCAACACAAGAGGAAGACTTTGGGTCCACGTCACAGACAACCAGTTACCAACACGACTGGCTACCAAACCCATATTTGACCACAGAGCAGATTTGCTTGGGAGCAGGCTTAAGATACCGAGCAGCTGAATCACCACCTCCGAGAGACCCTTATCTAAACACCAAACCTATACCACCTAGACCCAGGGGCAGGACAAGCCAAGGAACCTACCAGTGCCTTTGGAACCTCAGCTGATACCGCTCACCTGTATGTATGGACCGCAGAATTTCCGAGGCAAGGATTGGAGACCAGGGAATACTTGAAGCACGTACGGAAATAACTAGGGCTGAAGCCCGGTTTACAATACGAATAACCAAAACGATGTTCGCCTTGGTGCTCATCTACCTTCTGGTGGAGAAGTATCTGAGATGTTAACCGGATATTCCATTTCGCGTTTTCTTAAAAAAAAAAAAAAAAACTGAAACCCATACCCTAACTAGATATAAATGTTATTATTTTGAACTCTCCTTAATGATTGATATCTAAACCTTCTTTGCAAACTAATTATTTTGTTATTTCCTGATTTGACTAATGTAGTTATTTTGTTCAAACAAAACCTTTATCAAACCCTTGGTTTATAAATTTTATCTAGATTATAAATTATTTACAAACCTCTTTACCTTGTGAAAGAACTTAATGCAATATGTTTTATAAAAAAAATATATAAAAACATTTATCTGATTATCTTAGTTAATAATTAATTATGACTCGATTAACTATTTCATTACGGCCCCTTAATTCGTTACTTTAAAATTCTTGGCCTAATTACAAGATAATTTGGTCATTTTTTTGAAATATTATCTTTATAATATCTAGATAAATAAAAAGGTTTTACTTACCCAATTACCTTGTTATTCCACCTACTACTTTCACTTATTAGTTTACAAATAAGGATAAATTTCAATTACTTGTTATTTACAAACAAAAAGCTCAAATCAGTTATTAATTCTAAATACCTGTAAAACTTTCTCATCACCTTGCGCCTTGGAAAATGTATGAACTTACTAGCCACCTCAAAAAGATGAATCCTTTTGCACAGGCGTTAACCATCCATCAACAAAAATTGAAAATTTAAAACCCAACTACCTACATCATGCAACACGCTTGTCCGCAGCACTCGATCACCGACAAGATTCGATAGTTTACGTTACTCATGAGGTTCAGTTATTTACATATGAACGCTCATAATATACTTAAGACTAAATTGTTTACACTATACACGCAACTTGATTGTTCACGTTATACAAGGAACTTTGTTGTATACAAGGTACATAATTATTTCCATTATACATGAAACTTGATTACTTATAATATACATGATACTAGATTGATCACATTATAGATGGAAATTGATTACTTGCAATATACACGATACTAGATTGTTCACACGATACATGACACTTGGTTATTTGCAATATGCATAATACTAGATTATTTACGCAATACATGAAACTTGAGTGTTTACATTACACACAAAACTAGACTGTTTACATTCTTTGTTGTTGATTGTCCACTATATACATGAGGCATGATCATTCACTTTATCCATGAAACTTGATAACTATAAACTTTGAGCTATTAGGGGCTTGACGTATTCTTCTTCAAACACGAGAGAGCTATAAACTTTATGGGTAACGTGGAGGGTATACCATCTACTTAGGGCACCCACGTATGGGATTACTTATTAGCAACTCATGCACGAAAACAATAATAAACTAAATGTTTTTGTGTTTCGCCCCACCTCTATACCCATACGTAATAAAATGATCTATACGGACCATACGACGATTTGAGTAATTACGGGTGCACACGTAATTATAAAAATCAGCGCATGGAAAACATAGTAAATCTGTCGTGTGTGATGACATAAAACCTATGTTAATATACTGTAATGAAACTAATGGGATATGATAAGGGCATAGTGGATAAACCACTGGTATATCCTGCACATAAATGCTCCTGTCATATTGTTAGAAGTAATGTTGTCCGTATCACGTAGAGTTTCCTATTACTATGGTCTTGACCAATAGTTGTGAAATCCTTATCCAGTTTCATTATCCTAAACCAGTTTAGATCTTAAAATTTTCATTATCCCCATTACAAGTGATGCACCCCATCATTTGAGTCCAAAATCATTCTAGGACAATCTTCTCCTTACATCCACTCAAACAAGATCCACTACCACCATACATACCTGACGCAATGACCTGAGCTGAACCTTGTCCTCAACTATACTCCTCAAACTGACAAGCAAATCTAGATGAGAATCCAAACACACACCCCTTTTTCATGGACCCTCCTCCTAAACAATTTCGGGACGAAATTCCCTAAAGTATGGGAGACTGTAATCCCCAGGAAATTCCGACGTTATTTTAACTTCTCAGGCACATGTATTTTCATTATTTTATGATTTGTATTTAGGAAAGCATCCTATTTATTCATTGTAATTCATACATACATATATTGAGTGCAATTAATTTTGAATTCAAAAGTAATACATATTTATATAAAGAGTTATATAATTGTTATTATTCCATGAAATATATATATATATATATATATATATATATATATATATATATATATATGCTAAGTTATTTCTAAACCTATAAATATATATTCTATAAATATATAATTTACAAAAGTCAAATTATTAATTCGATAAAAATTAGGGTTTACGTTGTTTTAATAAGAATAAAAATTTATTTCATTTAATAAATTTCATTTTTATATTTATAACATTTAATTATAATATAATAATTTATTAGATTTTATAAAAAGTATAAGATTTAATAAAATTATGTTTTACAAAAAGTCCAGGGTTCAAATGGTTAATTCTGAAACTTTGTTTCTAATTAAAAACAAAGTTTTATATAAAATATTAATACCCCGAAACTTGGAGGACCTGTTCTGCCAAATTCGCATTCTTCCACCCTCTAGAATCAGTCATGGGTTCGAAACCCACCTCCACCGATTATACCCGGCTAATTCCCAATCTCGCAACTGAGACATTTTCACTCGAAACCGATAACGGCAACATCTTTAAACCCATTAAACGACCAATTACTCGAGATTAATTGGATTTTTATGAATGTTTTCATGACTAACTCGTAACCGAATAACCCACTCTCAATCATTTAACGTTCGATCCATTAAAGCCTAAATTGGGTATAAATAGGCACCAACTATCTTAGACAAAACCCATCACAAACTTTCTACACTCACAATTGCGTTTGAATTCACCTCTGGAGCTTGAGTTTCTGCCGATGAACAGAACTCTGTTCTGCCCAGTCGTTCTCCCAACCTACGCAACCATTTCAGGTAAAAATTGTTCCATTCAACTCGTCTCAATCCCTCGATCAAAAGCCCCATGAATTCGGGTTCGCATCATTGGCAAATTGAGGGAATTGATGGGCTAGGGTTACGGGTGTATGATTGGGGAAGATGATGATCTGAGCGTGTAGGTTAAAACCATTTTGAGTCGGCTTCAGACCAAGGCATAAGCCCTGGTCTAGTGGTTAGTGTGTGCGCATATGTGTGACCCGGAAGTGGCGCGGGTTCGGGTCCCGGCCACCAATTTCATTTTTGATTTAATTCCTTTTATTATATTAATACATTATTCCATGTTCAAAAATTCCCATCTAATTTATATAAATTCCATACACATAGTCTGAAAGTTGTATAAAAGCAGAAATTATAAAACAAATGTTTATTTATTTTATTTTGGTTAAAAACATATTATAAAGCATTTTAAAATCATAAATAAATAATAAAAATGATTTGTTTAGACAAATTTAACTATGTTATTTATTTATGTTAATAATGTATTTCCCAAATTTTAATTATATGTTTAAACCTTACTAAAGTCTTTTTCAAAAGTAATTATCATGGTAAGAATATTTATTTAAAATTCTATTAAGATTTATAAACATCTAAATAATTATTTTACATAATTATTTTATACAAAATTCAATTAATTCTATGTAAAGATTAATTAGTCTTTATAATGCATTTAAAATGCCTTAACGGACTAATTAACCATTTCTACATTAAATAACAATTTCATTAATGGATTAATTACTTAATTTTCATTAAGTAATAATTTAACAAATTAATTTGTTTATAAAAAATAAAATTTGTTAAACATTTTCCACTTTATAATTTATTATAAATCATTTTTAGAATGATTATGTAAATAGTTTCAAGTGCATTATTTTCCATTCCATATTATATTTATTTATTCACATGTAATATTATTTAAATCTCCTTCCATACTATGATTTATTTAACTACTGAAAAATATTTATGCGAACAAAGTCCAAACGTTTTAGCGTGATAAATGCATATATTTTCCTACAAACTTACACAAATTACATGCTCAAGTCTCAAAACCCCCATGAAACCCTAAAGTCCCAAAACCTCCATAAAACCATTTAGATGTACATTGAATTTAGAGTATCATTACGCGTGTAGTTTTATTGTGAGAAATCCTCACGAGGCCTATCAGTCTTTACCAATCCATACCAATTCTAGCTTCAATACAAGTGAGTTTCATAGCCCCATTTCTCTTTACTATTATTTACAAATACTCGGGGTGGAACATGTTTACATACTCTACATACCAAATCCAATACCATTGTTCTGATGTTATTTACTATGTGCTTTATGTCTTAAACTACTTGGCGACCATTACATGTGTTCATGTCAGTACATTCATTAACCTGCTACCCAGGCCTAAGGTAGTACCTAACATGATCATTTATAGGGGAATCTGATTCAAGTTAACACAGACCTTGGCGGGTTTTGTTTTTACCATATTAGTACTTTTTCCAAAACACAATCAGTGGGATTGTACTTACCAGTTTTTCATTTACTACGGCTTGAATTGTATGTTTGGAACCTTGTATGTTTGTACATTTATGTCATAGTTACGCTTTGAACAATATTGACTTACAAATACTTTTTACTTAACTTTTGTTAGTGTCAAAACCTATGTTACTCACCAACTACTTGTAGTTGACATTTACTCACATGTTTCAGGTGCACCAGTTTGAGGACACTACTTGATCATATAGGACATGGACCTGGTTTCAATTTATTTTAATTATGTTATGTTTGAATGCTTTATTTTCCATTTCTACTTGTAACAGATGCATTTAATTATGATGAATAAATAATATCATTTAATAGATGATCATGTGCTTATGAACAACCGCGTCAGCCCCGACGTATAATCCGCCGCCGGCCGGGGTGTGACAGGTAGTAGGTTTGGTTTTCTTCTTGGGAGGCTGTAGATGAGGAGGAGCTGGGTGTGAGGATTTGGACTCTTTGGGTGGAGAGGAGGGAGTCTAGGAGGGAAAGTGGAAGGTTGTTGGACAGAGGAAGGAGTGTGATGTGTGTTAAAGTGTATATATATTTTTATAAGTATTTTTCACACAATTTGAGTTTTAAAATGGGTTTTCACCAAAGACTAATCACACACATGTCGGGCAAGTGTACCCGTCGGATAGCAATATAGTTAAGGTAAGAACCGGATATCAATCCGTAGACTCGGTGGGAAGCAATAATAGACCGGAACTAAGATTCAATCAAGTGATGGTATAAAGATATTTTGAAGAGTTTGTTTTAATTAACTAGCATGCAAATATATAAACTAAGCTAAGATCATAAGTCAAATAATTAAGGAGAAGATATCACTTTGGTGTCGAATCCATCTAGAATACATTCAATACACTCATAGAAACATGGCAAATACACGAAAAATAAATTGACTAAATTCTCGTCAAAGATATCTAATCAAATGACCACTTGGAAAGCTAGCATGAATTACACAAACCAACCAACTAAAGTCATACAATGAAGCTCACATGTTTAACAATCATGTCAATGTTTATAAAGATTGAACTAGCTTTCGATTAAGGTACACTAATCCAACAACTAGTTGGAAAGATTATATGAACAACAAACTACCCACATCAAGTTGATTAAATTAGACAACAATATGCATTTCTTCAACATACAATGTTCATACAAAGGTTATATAAATTAGGAGAATGTGTCAACAATTCCTAGATAAACATAAAACTAAGCATGAAACATCATAACAAACACTTTGTATTTCCAAACATAAGCATAAGGATACACATACAAATATAATGATTCATAACTAAGACTTCATTCACCATTCCAAGTCAAATGCCATAAGTTAGTATAAATACATACACCAATCCATAAATATAAGCATAAACCACAAGTTTTTCAACATAATATGGCATACACAAATACATGTCTTGTAAACAACTCAAAATATTTGAATACATAATTTCATCAAAGAATAATCATACGGTTGTCATAACATTAACACAATAATTTCTAATAATCCATGAATGTTGTCAAATGTATCTAAACTTCATCTAAACCAAAGTGAACAAGAATTTTAGCTCATCATGAGCATAAAAATTTCAAATAAGCAGGGAAAAATAGTGAGAAACATGATATGAAAACAAGAATAAAACCACTCCTCCAAGCCTAGATGTTGTTGTTGATGTATGGTGATCCTCTTGATGTTGTATCCTCTCCAAGTGGCTTGAAATGTGGCTGGAACAAGGATAATACGAGCTGGAACAGTGGGTTTTTCTCCCTGGTTACTGAATGTCTGAATGAGAATTTAAGTTCTGTTTATATAGAAAAGGGGAGGCACAACCATGCTAGGAGAGAAGGCACGACCGTGCCTGGTACAAAGGCGCGGTCATGTCTAGGTCTTAACACGATCGTGTGACAGAGGGTTGACCGATCCGAAACTTCCATTGGGTCCCGCTGATCGAGGAAGTACGGCTGTTCAGACTCACGAGGTGCCACGCGACCGTGAGGAGCCAAGGCACGGTTGTGCCTTGAATTTTGGCTTGGCGCGGTCGTGCAAGATGTGGGGGCGATCGTGCCTAGGGTTTGCAAGCATGGCACGGCCGTGCCAAGTAGGGGGCATGACCGTGCCTCCATCACAGAAACCCTAAAACTTTAATTTTTTATCCTGGAATCCTCTTGTTTGTTCACCAAGCTTCACAAAAACCAACAAAACAGGAAATGAAGCAAATAAGTGTCTAAACGTTGAATATAACCAAGAATTGATCGTTAAATGAGCAAAGTTTTGTGCCGAATAGATGTGTAAATATTAACACATCAAACAACCCCACACTTGAACATTGCTTGTCCTCAAGCAATCAAAATAAAACAAAACTTCCAATGACACTATGGATCAAATTGGAAAACCGTAAGCATTAATAAACTTATAAAGGTTTGACAAGATTTCCAAGAAATGCAAAATTAACTAAATGAAACCCAAGGAGCCAATGAAGTAACAACCAAGTGAACAAATGAATATGCCTAGGAAATCATTAACATACAACTTTATGCTTCTCTCAATGTTCACACACACTCGGGAATATATATGATCATACAAGTAATGGTGTATGTATAGAACACTCAAATGCCAAGACAATGAACATGCATAAATCATAAGCTTGCTAAAAGATCAAATCTCTACCAACTAACATGAAACAAAGCACAAATCAAGAGGGCTTTAAACGGGTTGTAACTTGGCAATGGCTAAGGGTAAGGAAGTGAAATTTAAAAGTGGCTAAATGGCTAAAACCCGGCGGCTATGCTAACTCAAAAACTAAAACAACTCATAATAAGAAAAATAGACTAACTAATACTTCCATATAGATAAGTGCTAACAACCGAATTCTTTCCATCTTTGCTGTAACATTTCTGATTTTCATTATCTGTATTTCAGTTCAATGTGATACATTTCAAACCCAATTCTAGTACACTGACTTGTTCTATTCGTACCAACAATTAAATACTATGTTCCAATGCAAATCCGCAAATTTTACACGGGTATATCTTATTAAAATTTTAAATAAGTTTATACTTGTATAAATCTATCAAAACTAAAATTTGCAAGAACTGATTTAATAAATTAACAAGAAACTCTAATAGGCACGGTCGCGCCTCATTCTGGCACGGTCGCGTCAAGTGCTTTGGCAAGGTCGCGCGCCTTGCTTTGGAACGGTCGCGTCCGGTGCCTTTGCATGGTCGCGCCTCGTATAGACACGGTCGCGCCTCGCGTCAGTTGAAACGTAAATGCAGTTTTTAAACGCAGAATCGTTTGAATTCGTAACCGATATACGCATCATTACCATTAACGAAAACAATAAATCGAATAATCACCACAATTACATCCAATAACTCCAAGAAATTCAATTAGTCTCAAAAACCGAAATTCTTCCATTTGAAACCACAATTCGTCTATCCTGAATTGAAATCCTCCCAAGCAAACACTCCATCGAACCCCTTTGAAACTCCCAAAAACCTTGAAGCAGTCGGAATTGCAGCAGAAGACGCCGGAAACCAAACCCGTCGTCGCCGGAACTCGCCTCTACCGTACGCTATCGATTCATTGTCTTTTCGGGTAACTGAAACCTCATACACTTTCGTCTTAGTCTATAGATCAAAAGCCCCAACCTAATTTGGGCTTACAATAGCTAATTTAACACGAATCCGAATCTAGGGTTCATTCTAAAATGGTTTAATCGAATCCTACTTTGGACATGTTTTAAATGCAATTAACCTATACCAATAAACTAGTAATCACCTAATGGATGAAATCCCTATGATTTCCAACATTAACATCATAAGATTTAAGCAATTCATTTCTGTTTTGGAATAGACACGGTCGCGCTAATCTCCTAGCGCGGTCGTGCTTCATGGAGACACGGTCGTGCGAATCCAAGCGCGGTCGTGCCTCACACTCAGACCCGGTCGTACCCCTTGGCTAGACTTGGTCGTGCCTCAGAACCATAGACACGGTCGTGCCTGGCCCAGACATGGTCGTGCCTAGTGAACAACTTAGTTAGGTCTTCTGTTTGATCAACACGGTCGCGCCTTGATTAGCACGGTCGCGCCCCTGGTCTTAGCAGGATCGTGCCTTGTCCCAAGCACGGTCGTGTGTGTGAGAAAATCTTGGCAGCATACTAAAATTTATATTTTGAAATCAATAAGCATTCCAAATGAATTTTTAAATAAAAATAATTGATTTTATAAAGATTTATATTAACCTTATTTAAAAAGATCAAATGCCTATTTCTAAAATAAATAGAAGTTATACATTTAAATCTACAAAATTATATTTACACATATTTATAAAAATAGATTAACAAAAGTTAATTATTAAATTATAATTAATATAAAACACCAGATACATTTATATAACTAAAAGATTAGGTTACATATTTTATAAATAAATAAGGTGAAAATTATTTATTTAATTTATATTTAAGAATTATTTATTTAAGTTATACTTAATTACCCCTAATATCTATATTGTTTTTATAACTAAGTAAATAGATAATAAGTTTGTAATTTATTTATTTAGTTATTCAAACTTAAACTTTGATCAAAATGTTCTAAAAATATTCATTTCAAACCTTTCATTTTATGCAATACCTTCCAAGAACAAACCACTAATTTTATACACACGTCCAATTCAACCCTAGACTTAGACATAGACTATTGTGCACACTATTAATTCAATATACATTCCAATTTAGGTTAACGTTGTGCATTACAAGGATCATATTACTATCTAGTATCTCGTGTTAGCTACGCCTTTTGAATCAAGTGAGTATTACATAGCCCCTTTTACTCTTTTACACTTTTAGGGTGGAACATGAACACTATACAAACTATTGCTTACATTTACAAAAACTACACAAATACAAATCCTCTTTACATTCATGTGTGCAATTTGAGCTTTATGCCTGAGTGCTAGTTGTGCTAACTTTTGTGTGCAATTTATGTGGAATCATTAACTATTCAAGCCGACGGTAAACAATGATAGATCTATTGAGTCTAACAAACCCACCCAGATTGGGGTGATTGTTACCGATAACACAATTTTGCATGCTAGTTACAAAGGTTTGATTGTACTTGGTTACACAATAGCTGCTCTCCATAAATGCCTTATTTTATCATGTTATGTAAGGATTTGTTTATTCATAATCCATATGATATCTATATACAAACCTGTGTTTGCTCACCAACTTTTTGTTGACTTTATTTTATTCATGTTTCAGGTGCTAATATGTGAGTTTGATCAAGACATGCTACACATAGGCTTTGGACTTAGTTAAATTTAAATAAAGAATATTATGTATTTCCATTGTGCATTTGTTTGAATTTGTTTGTGGTTGAATCGTTTGAAATGAAATTTGATGATTAAATTATTGAAATCTAGTCAACCTTGTGCTCATGAACAGTCTACATGTCCCGCCCCGATGTATTCCGCCGTCGGTTCGGGTGTGACAGATTGGTATCAGAGCCTTGGTTATAGGGAACTAGGTTATTAGACCCCCTTGACCTAGACTATAAATTTAGGACACCCACTTATGCCATGCTTCATGATTATGTGATATGTGCTACATGCTATGTGTTACATACTTACTATGATTAGTTATTATTTCGTTTTTGATGCCTTACTTGTTAAAAATTCATGACTTATTAAGATATACTTAAATAATAATTTAATAAACAATATCCCTATCTATACCCTAGAACCTCCTAATATTCTTACCTACTCCTCTATCATCATCTTCTTAGCATGTGAAAACATCATGGATCTAAATCTATAAAAAAAAACAAATTCTTTATTTCCTCGTTAAGGCTTTTAAACTTTGTTAATTATTTGAGGACACGTGCAATCTGGAAGAGTGACACCTGTATTCTGGGTTTTCTGTCTAGAAAAGCATTTCGCATAAATCCCAATCAATCGAGGGACCCATAAGCTTTCCTAGGAATTTCCGGGATGAGTGTTTACTTATAGGCTAAAGCATGTCTCCTTGAAAATTATATGAGTTTAATTAACCTTAATGTGTCATAGTATTCAAGTGATTTTATCACTATTTGAGTATAATCCAAAGTATGATTAACTATTCTATTTGTTATCTTATTCTTTTAAATCCAAACAACATTCATAAGTTCTTACATCTTTTCTTGTGTTGTGCAATTCTGTAGAATGCCTCCCCGACGTGCTCCCGTGACCAACAACAACACCGACATTGCTGCTATCCTTGCACAACTTGTAACTCAACTCACCCAAGCAAATGGAGCCATTAATGGTACCCATGGAACTAATGGTGGTGGTGGTGCCAACCCACCGCAATACACCTTCAAGCACTTCAATTCATGTAATCCTCTTAAGTTCTATGGTACCGAGGGAGCCACATGACTTCTTCAATGGTTCGAAAGTATTGAGAATACCTTCCTCAATAGTTACTGCCCCGATAACCTTTGTGTTCGTCATGCCACAAGTGTCTTACAAAAACGGGCACTCACGTGGTGGAATGGGGAAAAGAGAACTAGAGGCGTGGAAGTAGCAATGGCCTTACCTTGGGATGAGGTTAAAAGGCTAATGACTGAAGAATTTTGTCCTCGAAATGAGGTAAAGAAACTGGAAGCCGAGTTTTGGGATCTTGCCCAAGATGGTGGTGAAAGTCTAGCTTATACAACTCGGTTCCATGAGTTGAGTCTCCTTGTGCCCCATATGGTCACACCTTTATCCCGCTGCATTGAGAAGTATATTGGTGGATTACCTAGGCAAATTCAAGATACTGTCTTAGGGAGAAATCCCGCAACACTCGAAGATGCTATCCGCTTATCTGCTACACTAATCGACAACCATGTGAAAGCGGGAACTCTGACTAGAAAAGGCACCAAGAAAGTTCCCGACACCACAACCCCTCCCACACACATCAAAGAAGCCACAACAGAACCCTCCCGTAATAATAAGAAAAGAAAGGCTAGAAACTATGCTATGGTCACTCCTGCTATCCCTATTAACCAAGCTGCGCCTATGGTTCAAGCACCAGCCAAAAAGCCATATGTTGGGATCTACCCACTCTGTGCCACATGCAACTATCACCATCTCCAAAACATTCCATGTCGCCTTTGCACTCACTGTGGGAAATATGGCCATACAGTCAATGTTTGTAGAGCCAAAGCACTTGCAGGCTAAGTCAACCCACCAACCCGAACCAACCAACAAGTGACTAATCAAGGTGTTCCCGCTATTGAAAATGGGCGTGCTTGTTATGAATATGGTAACCCAAATCATTTCCGTGATCAGTGCCCAAGGTTAATCAATACTAGACAAGGCGGAGCTCGTGGGCGTGCTTTCAACATAAACGCCAATGAAGCTCAAGCCAACAATGATGTGGTCAACGGTACGTTCCTTGTTAATAGTCAATATGCCTCCATTTTATTTGATACCAGTGCCGATAAAAGTTTTGTGTCACTTAACTTTGAACCCTTACTTGCAAAGACACGATCCCAATTAGAGAAAACCTTCACCGTCGAAGTAGAAAATGGTGACTCCCTTACAATTGACTCTGTTATTCACGACTACTCTCTAGAACTTAATGATCATACATTTCTAATTAACCTTGTACCAATGCCACTAGGAAGTTTTGATATCATAATAGGTATGGATTGGCTATCAAATCATCATGCCGAAGTCATCTGTTTCGAGAAGTGCATCCGAATACCTCTACCGTCGGGAGAAACGTTAAGAGTCTTTGGTGAAAAGCCTTGCAAAGGACTCAAGTTAATGTCATGCACTACCGCCCAAAAGTACTTACGAAAGAAGTACGTAGCCTTCTTAGCTCATATTGTTCAAAAGAATGTCAAAGAGAAGAGTATCCAAGACATTCCCATCATTCGGGATTTTCCCGAAGTATTTCCCGAAGATCTATCCGGTCTTCCACCCGTTCGACAAGAAGAATTTCGCATTGAACTTATACCCGGAGCTAACCCTGTAGCTAGAGCTCCTTACCGTCTTGCACCTTCTGAAATGCAAGAACTTGCAAGTCAACTCCAAGAGCTCTCCGACAAGGGCTTCATTCGTCCAAGTCATTCACCGTGGGGTGCACCCATCTTATTCATCAAGAAGAAGGATGGATCATCCCGCATGTGTATTGACTACCGTGAACTCAACAAGCTTACCATCAAGAACCGTTACCCTTTGCCTAGGATTGATGACCTCTTCGATCAACTTCAAGGCTCTACTTACTTCTCGAAGATTGATCTTCGATCTGGTTATCACCAACTCCGTGTACAAGAGGAAGATATTCCAAAGAATGCTTTCCGAACAAGGTATGGTCACTACGAGTTCATGGTCATGCCTTTTGGACTAACCAATGCACCCGCGATCTTCATGGACCTCATGAATCGTGTGTGCAAACCGTACCTTGATAAATTTGTGATCGTCTTCATTGACGATATCTTAATCTACTCCAAGACTAAAGCCGACCATGAGCAACACCTTAGACTAGTTTTGGACCTCTTGAGGAAGGAACAACTATATGCCAAATTCTCCAAATGTGAATTTTGGCTAAAGGAAGTTC
This sequence comes from Smallanthus sonchifolius, assembly GCA_023525975.1. NCBI lineage: Eukaryota > Viridiplantae > Streptophyta > Magnoliopsida > Asterales > Asteraceae > Smallanthus > Smallanthus sonchifolius. The sequence goes on from CM042043.1 coordinate 30,568,356, forward strand.
AATTTCTTGGTCATATCGTCAACGCCAAGGGAATTTATGTTGACCCTGCTAAGATCGAAGCGGTTAAGAATTGGAATGCCCCGAAAACCCCCACCGAAGTTCGTTCATTTCTTGGTCTTGCGGGATATTATCGTCGTTTCATTTCAAATTTCTCTAAGATTGCTGTCCCTCTTACCGCTTTAACTCACAAGGGTAAACCTTATGAATGGGGACCAAAACAAGAAGAAGCTTTCCAAACTCTCAAGAAAAAGTTGTGCAGTGCTCCTATTTTGACTCTCCCTGATGGGAATGATGATCTAGTTGTCTACTGTGATGCTTCCAACCAAGGTCTCGGTGGTGTCCTCATGCAACGAGGCAAAGTAATCGCTTATGCATCAAGGAAACTTAAGATTCATGAGAAGAATTATACGACGCACGACCTCAAGTTGGGTGCGGTCGTATTCGCATTAAAGATTTGGAGACATTACCTCTATGGCACAAAATGTGTGGTGTTCACCGACCACAAAAGTCTCCAACACATTTTCAACCAAAAAGAACTCAATATGAGGCAACGACGTTGGGTTGAACTCCTTAACGACTATGACTGCAAGATTCGTTACCATCCCGGCAAAGCGAATGTTGTAGTCGACGCTTTGAGTCGAAAGGACCATGCCATGCTTCATTGTGTCCGAATTCAAACCGACATTCAAAATCGCAGGTGCTGCGTACTTATCAAGTACGCAGGAAGGACGTCCTGCGTACTTACCAAGTACGCAGGAGAAAGATCATGCGTACTTGTCAAGTGCGCATGGGCAAGGCCCATCGCACTTACTAAGTGCACAGGCAGCAGACCAGTAAGTAAAGTCAGTATGTTTAGAATGATTAAACAGTTAGAGTCGGAATTAGGTCTGATGTGTATCTAACTACCTAATTCAGATCGTACGTGACATTGTTGGACCTTTGTTTAGGACAACCAAGACTAGCTTATCAGGTGAGTTCTATGTGCCCCCTTCTATGTTATGTGCAAATCATTTTAAATGTTTTGGGGCTGAAGTGTATACACTAAATGAATAAATGCTATAAATGTCAATGTGATCATACGTGGTATACAAATATGTATATATATATACTTATATATGAAAATGAATTATGAATAGAGAATGAAGCGTATGATTATAAAGAATGAATGAAAGAAGGACATAACGTAAATGAATGAAATCTTGCTTTATATTGTATATATATTGCATGTTATGAATGTATGTAAACGTTATGAACCCTTCTATGAAAACGGCTACTTCGATAGACGGAAGACCACGTGACTATTTTTCAACAAGGACAAAACCGTTCCTTCGCAAGCTAGGACGTATATTAAGGCACTAATGGATGGTCGAAGCAATCGCCTTAACTAAAGTAGAACGGTTGCATACATAATGGTCACGTGGGAAACGAATGCCCTAGGGCAGACGGACAAAAGAACGGACTACGATGGTAGGACGGTTTAAGAGCGGACAGACAAAGGTTGCCGGACGGATTTAATGAAAGAACGGACGGTTTTCTAGAGCCGGACGGTTAATGAAAAGGGCTACGACGGTAGTTCTCACCGAGATGTCTTTGTGACATTCGCGACAAGTGTGATGGGTTGATCTTCCTTAATATTATGGCCAATAAGTGTTCTCCCCAAGTAAGTATGTATGTACATATGTATATACTTAATATGAATGTCAATGAGAACAGTAAAGTAAAGAATATGTAAAAGTACGAATATTATGTATGTTATGTACACATATATATATAGAATATTCATGATAAGATAAGTATTATGTATGATTGTCCTTAAACTAGAACTCACCAGCGTTAGCTGACTATTAGTATACATTTCAGGTAAAGGAAGAAAGGGACGTGCGATGGCGTGAAGGTTACCCGGCACAAGACTGACATCCCACATTTATTCATATTAAGACAATGTTATGTATTTAATTGTTAAGACCTGGGTCTACTAGTCGGACCGGGTGGGAAAGATGCCTTGGGTCATGACCTTTCTAGTAGACCGGGTGGGAAAGCTGGGAAAGATGCCATGGGTCATGACCTTGCAGCAGCCATGGTCGGCCTTTCTCTCAACAAGGGCTACAACTTCTCCCGCTACATCTTCAAGGCCATCAATGACCAGATCAACACAGCTGAGAGGTTTTGGTTCTTGTTATACCCTCGGTTTGTGCAACTTCTGATTAATGACGCATTGCCAAACCTTCCTGCTATAGGGGAGAGACTGCAAGTAAAGAGAGTGGACAAAAGAGTATTCGCCCAATTCCTAATGCCAGGTAGTGTAGATCCTACCCTTGTGCATACAGAACTCTTTGGCCACCTCATCAATGAAGCATATGTGGCCCCTGGTGACTTAAGATGGTACAATCACGACTCAGAGCCAGAATTGAGTGAACACTCCGACGAACAACAGGAACAACAAGAAGACGAAATGGAGAGCGATGATGGATCGTCTGATGATGGAGACGACGAAGGAGGAAATGATGGTGCTGAGGGATCCGACTCGGAAGCGATTGAGTCGAATTCTTCTGATTCTGATGATGTACCATCGCAGGTACACCCAAGGAGAATGGCTAAGGTAACCCTACCTGAGTCATCCTCCAAGAGAAAGCGACAGTCCTCTAGCAGCGAATACGAGCCAGGCTCTGACTCTGATGCTGCTATACAAAGACAAAGAAAGGAAAGCATTCACAAGAACAGGGGCGATAGGCAACAGCCCTCTATCCCTAGTGTGGTGGAGGCTCAGCAACAAGTACAAGTGTCAGCTGCTAGTCTGGATTCAGCCTCCACCCCACCTTCAAAGCAGCTTAACCGTAGGAGGTGGTGGCTGCAAGTGCAAAGGGAAGTGGCCGTCACTACAATCACAGAAGTGATTCCTATGATAGTGACCCTCCCTACCACAACTACGCAGGTGGCGGTGATTACTCCAGTTCTCACGGAGTCAGTCACCATCACCCCTACCATTACCCCTACAACTCTCGTCACATCTTCCATCCCAACTACCACCACTGAGCCTTTAAGTCAACCATTCAATTATGGAGATTTCACACAAGGGTTCAACTTTGATACCATATTCTCCTCCCCTATTCACACTACCGAGGCTTCATCATCCAGACATCCTGATCCGAATGCTGATAGGATAGATGTTCTGGAAACCCAAGTTGCTGACTTACTAGAGACTATTCCGAAATCAAAGGAGGAGTCTGATGCTCAACAAGCACATATTACATCTTTGGCAGATGAAGTTCGAATCCTACGTAGACAGAGAACGGGGACTGATGAAAGATTGAAGAATGTGATGGCCCAGAACGAGCTCCTAATCAAGACGAATGAAATGATTCTGGGTCACAGGACGTCCTTGGAGCTGAGGTTTGATACTCAAAGGAAGGAGCATGAGCTGATGGTCAAACTGATTGCCGATCTGACCAAGAAGCTTGATGCTCAGGGGGAGAAGGAGAAGGAGAAAGAGAAAGAGAAAGAAAAGGAAAAGAGGACTACTGGTGATGCGGCGTGTCATCCGATCGACTTGACTAAGGATGACGACAAGGACAAGGATCCCGAAGCCGGTTCTAGTGGAGGTGAGCACCAAGCTTTAGTAATCGTGCCCATCTCTGCTGTTCCAATGGCTCAGGGGGAGTCGACTCATCAAGAGGGTGGTGATACCTCTGGTGGTGGTGGTGGTGATAAAGGAAAGTCAGTGGCTGAAGTGCTTAAGGACTTATCTGATGATGAGATCCTATATCTAGAGCCTGACTATTCCAAAGAGGCACATATCGATGCTCTCTTCAATCTAGAAGAAGGAGAGATCGACTCTGGTGACGATTGGGATGATGATGATGAAGACGTTGTGATCGAAATTCCCAAGGGTGACGGGGAAGGAGAGTACGAGCTAGAAGATGGAGAGATCTTTGAATTTCCATCCTTCAACGCTCCGCTCGACACAGGTTCAGTCGAGCAGGCTAGTAATGTAGAAGCCTCGACTGAAGCCTCCCCAGTTGACCCTGAACCTGTGGACCCAGAGGCACTGAAAGAAACATACATGCCTTCTACTTCATCAAAGGGTCCAGCTCCTGTGTGGCAAAAGACGTCTATAATAGACAAACACGGAGCAACAGGGATAATCTTGGCTGTAAGGTTCGAGGAGGACAAGCAGCTGTTCGCTATCAAAAGATATGGGGGGTTCAATACTTGAAACCCACTAGTGAAGCGTTCAGCTCCTTGCCCAAATACGACCTTGTGAACCTAGCAAACCGAGAGCTACTGTGTCATTCCAATCACGCAGTGGCGATGGGTTTGTGGGTGGTTCTGCAGCGAGAAGCAAGATCAGGGAAGTTCGAGATGTTTAAGCCTCAAGTGCCTAAGAGAGTCAAGGATAAGCACGCTGTACATCCTGTAACTAAGAAGCACTTAAATAAATTGGTATACAAGCAGTGCGATGTGAAACTAAGATTCCCCTGAGCAAGTTATCTCAGGATATTCTTGGTGACATGTGGTACTCGTACGTAGATCCAAAAACGGGCGAGGCTGTGATCATGGGTAAAGGACGTTCATAGAGCGGGAACATGGTGCCAAAGGAACTGATCAGAATTTTTGATGAAGTCTGCTTCATCAACTTTTCTGTGAAAGATCTGGAGGTACTACACGGATGAGTGGACAAAGTTCCTTGCTTCTAAATACGACAAGGTGATTAAATTCTGCCTTGATTACAAGAATAAGATGGAAGCTGAAGATCAAGCGCTGTGAAGACTGAAGATGTGAAGACCGAAGACTGAAGATTATCCAGAGCTGTTGTCAAGGGGGAGTTTGTTGAAGCACTTTCCTGTGACAAACACTCTGGATAGATAGAGTCTTAGTCTTAGGTTGTTTTGTATTGTTTGTAATTGTCTTTGTATGTAAGAGTCTTTATGTATTAGTTTATCGAGTTGTATTTACTTTTACATATTGATTGTTGCAAAATTCTCCAAGTGTTTTGCGCACTTGTAAGTGCGCAGGAGAAAGCTCCCGCGTACTTAGCAAGTACGAAAGAGTAACTTTGCGTACTTGCTAAGTACGCAAGAGCATTTTGCCCTGCGCACTTGCTAAGTGCGCAGGCATCAGGTCTTGTATAAATAGGATAGGTTGACAGAAGTTAAGTACGCAGGCATAGACGTAAATACGCAGATTGTAACCTCAGTGCTTTTCTCTGTAACCTTCAAGTGTTAATAATACAAAGAACGTTTAAAGTGTTTTTTCTTGTCGATTTACTTTGTTTAGCTAGAATCTCCACCTAGTCACGGGCATTCCGCACCCGGTCCGACTAGTAGACCCACTTGCATGTGACGATCCGCCACACCCGAGGGACCTACAAGTGGTATCAGAGCATTGCTCCTGATTTCGAGTGTTGTGAGTGAGTTTGGAGAGTTTTTACAAGCAAAAAGAGGTATTTTTGTGATAAAATAGGAGTAGATCTTGAGCACTATTTTAGAAACAAAAATCACTTAAAAACTGATTTTTGTTGTGTATTTGAGTGTTTTGAGCATCAAAGGTTGGTTAGAAACAAGTTTCTGACCCTTTGGCTCATTTGCATTGATCATCAGACCAATTTTTACCATCTCCGACGAGTTTCAGGTGACCGGAAAAGTTTGGTGAAAGTTGCTGAAAAGGTATCCTGCGTACTTACCATTTCTGGCAAAAAGTACAGGCTTCTGCGTACTTACTAAATACGCAAGAGTTATCTCCAGCGTACTTACAAGTGTGCAAGACTGAACTTGTGCGAACTTAAGTTATATCATGCATACTTACATCTACTCCTGCGTACTTACAAGTACGCAAGAGCAAATATAAATACGCAAGACCATTTCTCAAGTGCGTAAGGCCAAAGTCAAGTGCGCAGCTGTGTCTGATTTTTCTGAAAGTTGACTAAGTGTTCACTATGTCGAATCTTCAGAATTTGGGAAACCTGTTGAATTATGATAATGAGATCGGTACACCACAGAAACCACCAAAGTTGCTAAACGTGAACGATTATTCTAATTGGAAAGCACGTTTCGAGCACTACATTTCTTATACCGACTCATCACTATGGATACCAATCCTTGAGGGATATAAGCATCCCACACACATCTATCTTGATGAAACCATGCCCAAACCTATCTCTAAGCTTACTGACAAAGAAAAGAAAGGTTATGATCGTGAAAAGAAGGCACTTGGTTCGATCACTATGGCATTAACTCGGGAATTGTTCCATAGTTTCCGAGGGTATGACAATTCTAAGGATCTCTGGAAAGCTTTACAGAATAGATTCGAAGAAATTGTGACATCAAGAAGAGTAAGAGGGATCTTCTCAGGAAGCAGTATGAGTGCTTCAGATTTTTAGAGAACGAATCTTTAGATGACCTCATCTCTAGATTCTATCATTTACAAACTGAGTTGAAGGCTTTTGAGCTCAAGTATCTAGCTGAGGAGATGGTGGAAAAGTTTTTGGATGCTTTACCACCCAAATTTGAGATGTACACAACTCTGATGAGGGAAAATCCTAAATTCTATGAGTTGACAGTAGAGGAGGCAATAGGAAAGGTTCAAGCTCATGACATGAACCTAAGAAGAAAGGAGAGCTCTGGAAGACCCCAGATACAAGACCCTTCTATGTATCATGGTACGACTTCTACATCCAAGTCATCGGGCTCTGGAATTGCCCTCTTCACTGGAAATCCTACTGAAGACGACCACTCAACTGGGTGTGGTGGTCATGCTTGCTATGCTTTAGGATCAGGGTTGGGGTCTCATCATCAAAATACCTCAAGAAATCCTCCTGCTACGTCTTCAGCTAACCACTCAGCTATAGCTAGAATAGCTGAAGATAATGAGAATTTCATTGGTGGCAAGCTTACTGATCCAGAGACGATTGAAGAAGATTTTAATCAAGTAGATCCTGATGACATGGAGGACATGGATATTCAATGGAATATGGCCATGCTATTGAGGAGAGCCAAGCGTTTCCTAAACAGAACAGGAAGAAAGTTTATTAGCGGGCATCCTAATGCCAAGGTCGGGTTTGACAAATCTAAGGCCAAATGCTACAAGTGTCTGAACTATGGACACTTTGCTCGTGAGTGTCAGAAAGACAGAGCACCGGCCTCTGGTTTTACCCGACCCAGCCAAGGAAACAGCCATGGCCACAACAACTCAAACCACCAAAATAAAAGCCAAGCTGGAACGTCCAATGCACTGGTAGCCCAACAGGACGAAAGCTTTGATTGGGGTGTTCATCTTGAGGATGCCATCATCGCACAAACCCAGTTTGGTCTCATGGCTGAGATCTTGGAGATGATGGAAGCAGAGAAAAGGGAAGCTTCTATGGCTAACCTAGAAGAATCTACAACTGCTGCTACAGAGAAGGTAAAGGAAGCTGAAGATATGGAAGCTCCTGTAGCTGATAAAGAGGAATCGACTACTGCTGTTGCTCTCATGGCCATTGGAGATGCAACAAGTTCATCCTCTGAGGTAGATTCTAACCCTTTTTCTGTTATTTCATGTTCTATATGTCTAGGGCTAAAACTTGAAAATTCTAGGCTCCAAGACAAAATCGAACCCCTAAGTATGGCAGCTCTAAACTATAAAGAAAATAAAAAACGTATTAAAGATTCTATTGAAACGTTGAAAAAAGAAAAATGTGAATATTCTTTAAAAATAAGTGATCAACAGCTTCACTTAGATGTTGCATACAGGGGGTTGGAAAAACGGAACAATGAAATCAACAAACTGCAAAATGAGATCTTGCAGTTAAAATGCACTAATGAGAAGTTGAAAAACTCTCGCTTTGTGGTGGAACACTACGAATCTGTGGTTAGACAACTGAATGGGTTAGGTTTGGGTACTAATGCCATTCCTCCACCAGTGAGCAGGAAGTTTGTCAATAGCTTGATAGACATTGATCTCACTTGTATAGATGAGTCCTCTGATAAGGATGATTCCCCTAAAAAGGATGAATCCTCAAGTAAGGCTAACTCCACATCTAGTGAGGAGTTTGTTACTGCTTCTGAAGATGGGTCGGTTAACACTTACCCTGAGGGAGCAGTATCTGAGTAGTTGTTCACTGAACAAAAGGTAAAGAAAAACGTTATCACTAATGGTGATAATTGCATTTTAACTGAACCCAATATCATTGAAACAAATGATAATCTAAAGGTAATGCTTTATGGGGGTTATATAAGTCTTAACCAAGTAAAGAAAGAGGCTTTTTCAGCTCACTATGGGCTTGGGTATAAAGAAAATTTGGAAAAATACTATACCCCCAAAAACTAAACTGTAAAGGTTCAGACTAATGTTCATAAACCAACTCCTCCTTCTCATAATGTTGAGTTATCTAAGGCCAGATCTAATGAGCCTTACAAGAGAACTTATGTAGACAAGAGGAAATGTTTTCACTGTGGCTTGGTTGGTCGCATTATTGTGAACTGCCCTTCTAAGAACCAAGGGAAACGGTATGCTGTTCCACAACTAGCTGTTATCCTCGGGTCGCCATCAGTGAAAGCTCCCAAAAATCCAAAGCAAAATGTGGTGAAACCACCAGTTAAACCGATGGTAAAGCCTAAGATAAAGTCTGAAGCTAAACCATCTGTTACTAGAAAGGTAACACAACATGCTGTACCTCGTGTATCTACATCTGGTAGTACACGCACTGGTGAGAAACCTGTGGCGAGACTCTCAAAGCCACAGAGAAGAAGAAGAAACAAGAGGTTGAGAATGCTGGAACAACTGACTTCAGTTCAATCAGGTGAAGCTTCCACAAGTTCACCTGCTGTTGTTGAATCTAAGTCTCCTATTTCGGTTAAGAAACAGAAGAGATCCTAGACTGCCAAATCCAAAAATTCTCAATCTCCCAATTCTAATTCTTTTAAAGATTCATCAATTTTGAACAGTCATCATGACTGTGAGTTAAAGGAAGTAGTTTATTTTGAAAAAGGATGGACGACCCAAGACCACAATGGCTTGGGTCTCCAAATCTAACTAATTCTTTTGTGACTCGTGCAGGGACGTCCGAAGGGTACTATCTCTAACCGCTGGTATGTAGATAGTGGATGCTCCCGGCACATGACAGGAAACATGGCCTTGCTTCAAGACGTAAAACCATTCAGAGGCGGCTATGTGGCCTTTGCCGAAGAAAAAAGGCGGCATCATCACGTGTCAAGGCGTGGTTTCTAACGGTTGTGTCAGCTTTGACAATGTCAACTTCTGCGAGCAGCTGAAGCATAACCTATTGAGTGTCTCCCAAATGTGTGATAAGGAGTACTCGGTGATGTTTGACAAGTCAGAATGCCTGATTCTCAAACCCGGTTTTGAAGTTCCCGAAGATTGGATCCTGATGAGAGCGCCAAGAACAAACGACACCTATCAGATCGATATGAGCATGGCAACAACCACCTCATCAGTTGCTACTTGTTTGCTTACAAAAGCGACAGAGCTCAACTCCATCTTGTGGCATAGGAAACTCGGACACATTTCGTATCGTAAAATAAATCATATTGTCCGAAACGGTTTGGTAACCGGGGTTCCTAAGCTGAGATTTACCGTTGCAGATGACTGTATGCCTTGTAAAAAGGGCAAACAGCAACGGAAGTCTCACAAGCCCAAGCTCCAAAACTCTATTGATACCCCTTTGGAGCTATTACACATGGATCTGTTTGGCCCCATAAGTATTAGGAGTATTGGAGGTAAGTCGTTCTGTCTGGTTGTAACTGAAGATTTCTCACGTTTTTCTGGGGTGCATTTTTTAGGTATTAAGGACAAGACTGCTAATATTCTTCAATACTTGATCCTGAGCTTGGAATCTCTTTGCAAGCTGAAAGTTAGAAGGATAAGGAGCGACAACGGAACTGAGTTCAAGAATAATTTGATGGAGATTTTCTGTCTCAAGAAAGGGATCTGTCACGAACTCAGCGAGTCGTACACGCCTTAGCAGAATGGAGTTGCTGAACGGAAGAACAGAACACTGATTGAGACTGCAAGGACTATGCTGTCGGATGCAAAGCTTCCTGTCACATTCTGGGCAGAAGCCGTTAATACAGCTTGTCACGTCTTAAACAGAGTTCTGGTCGTGAAAAGGCACAACAAGACTTGTTACGAGTTGATCAACAATCGACTTCCCAATCTTGATTGCCTAGTTCCTTTTGGTAGTCCCTGTTCCTTGTTACTACAGTACAAAGACCGCCAGTCTAAGTTTCATGCAAAAGCAGTGGAAGGCATCTTCTTAGGATACGTTGCCAACTCGCCTTGCAAGAGAGTGTACAACATAGGAACTCGTACTGTCGAGGAATGGTTTGAAGTGGATTGCAGTAAACATAGCATTCCACCCGAACCAACAGGTCCAGCTTGGGGTTTTGATTATGATGCGCTATTCAAGTCATTCAATCTTCCTAATATATCTGCAGTTGACGCCGCAAATGTTTATGAATTATTGCGTGGCGACAATGACTCCATCTTCTCTACTCGTGCCCCTGTACCGATTGTAACTCCTGATTCCAATGTTGCACCTGCATCTGGAACTCATGACAGTGATAACAGTGAAGATGTTCTTGTTGTTGGAGATGACGCTCAAGCTAATCCTAACACAACTGTAGGAAATGAGGCTCCAGCTGATCCAATCAACATTGAATCTTCTTCTTCTTCTGGAACACAGGAAATAGGGGAGTTAAGCACGAATCTTGATCCAGAAATTCAGGAACAGATTGTACCGGAGACGAGGGTGCATAGGAATCATCCAATCGACAACAGTATTGGTGATCCTTATGCCGGTGTTCAGACTCGTCATCGAACCATCACTGAGAACACCAGTCTTTACATAGAGATACTTGACACTGGTGTCATGGAAACATGTCTGCATGCTGCATTCGTGTCCCAGTTAGAGCCGAAGAATGTGAAGGAGGCTCTCACTGACAACTGCTGGATTGAGGCGATGCAAGATGAATTGTCTCAATTCCAAAAGTTGCACGTGTGGGATTTGGTTGACTTGCCAAAAGGCTTTCAGCCAATTGGAACCAGATGGGTGTTCAAATGCAAGACGGATGATCGTCATGTTGTTGTGAAGAACAAAGCAAGATTGGTTGTTTAGGGTTTTTATCAGCAAGAGGGCTTGGATTACACGGAAGTATATGCCCAGTTGCTAGAATTGAAGCCATTCGACTGTTCTTGGCTTATGCCACATATGTCGGCTTCAAGGTCTATCAACTTGATGTGAAGAGTGCTTTACTTTATGGTAAAGTTCATGAAGAGGCCTATGTCACTCAACCTCCCGGTTTTGAAGATCCGCATAATATCAATAAAGTGTATAAGCTCGACAAAGCACTTTATGGTCTTCATCAAGCACCGTGGGCATGGTATGAGACATTATCTAAGCATTAACTGTCTAATGGTTTCGACCGTGGACAGATAGACTCGACTCTCTTCATTAGGAAAACAGGAGGTGACATTCTTCTTGTACAAGTATACGTCGACGACATTATCTTTGGATCTACCAATGAAGGGATGTGTAGGGAATTCGAGCAGGTGATGTCACACCCCCAAACTTATTTACTTAATAAATAAATACAGGTTGCAACGATTGGTTCATTACACGATAGCGGAAGTTGTAATAGTGATTTCTAAGACTTGAATACATACATAAATACTAAGACTAAGTAGTACAATGATCTAAGTTCTTCTAGATCAATGACTGACTTGAGACCGGATAATCTATGTCCTTCCAGCTAGTAGGAATTTATCCAATTATAGCTAGCCTATTCCAACCGCTCCATGGCTAAAGGTTACCTGAGAATCATACTTGAAAGTGTCAACACAAAGGTTGGTGAGTTCACAGAGTTTGTTAATTTAGTACAGTTAGTTTTCCCCGAAAAACTAGACATGACTTAACCGTCATAAAATAAGTAGTTTTCCTTTGAAAACATATACATGACTTAACCGTCATCAAATAAGTAGTTTTCCTTTGAAAACATGCCCATGAATTTACCGTCATAAAATAAGTGGTTTTCCTTTGAAAACATCCCCATGACTTAACCGTCATAAAATACGTAGTTTTCCTTTGAAAACATATACATGACTTAACCGTCATCAAATAAGTAGTTTTCCTTTGAAAACATGCCCATGACTTTACCGTCATAAAATAAGTGGTTTTCCTTTGAAAACATTCCTATGACTTAACCGTCATAAAATACGTACTTTTCCTTTGAAAACATATACATGACTTAACCGTCATCAAATAAGTAGTTTTCCTTTGTAATTCCAACGTTCTCAAAACGTTCAAACATGATCATTTTCCGATCAAACAGTTTATATGTATAACCAATGAATTTGAACGTTACCCTGACCAATTGACCCCATTTGTAAGCTTACGAGGAATACAAAATAATATGTAATGCACGAGCCCGTAACCAAACCCCAACAATTTAATGCCTCCCCTCGCCTTTCTGCGAGTAAGATAATATGCGGTCATTCGGCCATTTGGACCCCTGGTTAGCGCGACTAACCATGACCGGGAGCGTCACCCCCAATAGTACTATCCATAGAATCCCGGGCTAAATCCATAGCTAATGGTTACTAAGTTTTTATTCCGAGGACTTTAAGCGCTTTATTTTTCCCTCAATGCACACATACGGTCTGATCATTTGTTCATTCATTTACATACGAAAATTCTTTACAAGTATGTTTCCACCCCAAAACATTTCAAAAACTTAGAAAAAAGGGGTTAGTGAAACTCACAAAGAGTTAAACCAGAATGTTCATATTGTCAAACGTATAAGCAATTGTATTTCATGTTTTCAAAACATAACAAGTAAGTATGTTTCTCCCCCGATGTTTACAAAATAGTAGAAAAATAAAAGGGGGCCGTGAACTCACCTTGTGCTAATAGTTCCTGTCTATCCGTACCCTAATCACACAAGGGTACTAATGTGTTAAGACTACCCGTCTTATATGTAAGTTGTTCATCCGACTTAACGAATCCCGTTAAGTACGTCTTTGTTTATCTAAAACAATGTTTTCTCATGACGACTCGTTGGTGATTATTATTCCAGTCTAGACGCTTTATTTATTCTCCGGAAAAATATTATATTTCCATATTGGTGACTTGTTACGTTTATCAAAAATAAATATTATTTTTGCAACATCTTATAATATATTTATATTATAGTCCATGTATCATCATATAATTATTTCCTATCAATAATTATATAAACCACAAATATCGTTCAAGTTTGTACCAAGCATGTCATTTATTCGAAGAGCACATAAACCATGTTAGCACGTCCACATGCAATTACTTCTTCCGAACGACATTTATTAACTTGTCATGTATCTATATTTTCTTACAATATATACACACAAGTATAACCATATTTCAGCCTACACTTAAATATGTTTCGTGAATACATACGATCATTTATTTTAAACCGAACGTCTTTAGGTTTCATTAATCAAGTCCACGTTTCATGCTATAAACAAGTTATAAACACACATGTGATTTCAATTATTTAATCTTTTCATAACTCATTCCCAGTTACAAATTTTTCGTCACTCATATATGTATTATGATTTCTATATATATATATATATATATGTATATATATATATTTACATGCAATGTTCAACAACTTTTCAAGTTCAACAAGTTATGTTCATACGAGTATATTTATACATTTTTCGGTTGCTAAACATATATACATACACTAGATCATTTATTCAAGTATCTGTTTAATCTCTTTATATGAACTCATGCTTTTCATGCTTAATAATCTACCAAATTTCCAAACTTCAAGCACACATAAATATATATTTACATGTTTCAAGCGATCACACACACACACACATATATATATATATACATATATTTCACTTATCCAAGTATTATTCATAGTTTTTAAATTACTATTTCCCTTTTTATTATCAAATGTTCAAACAAGAATATCTACCTATAAATACATATACAAATTTTGATATATATGTATGTATTATTACCATTTCAAGTTACTACAATCAACAATATGCATACACATGTGTTTCTACAAATTCGATCCTTTTTATATATTTACACAAATCTTTTAGTTTAACAACTCATAACTTAGCATCATGAAATCAAAATAACAAATATCTCATAAAATATTTCAAGACAATAATCTATGTATATACGCCTATCATTTTCGAACCACATACATCTTTTTATATAAAATCTAGTTTTTAAACATAATAAAGTTAAACTTATAAAACTCTTTGATTATTGGGATGAACAACTAGCTTTAATCTATAAATAGAGATAAAGATGAAGAGTGGTGTCGGTTTCATACCACTAGACAAGCTAGGTGAAGAATCAACGGTTAGAAGGTGACAATGGATTGACTAGCTAGAAAAATGGATCCTAACTTCCAAGACCCCCTTGTATCTTCAAGCTCTTAGCTAGAATTCTCTATAACTTGTGTTCTTGGTTTGAAAGAGCAAAGTGTATGTGTGTGTGGATATGTGTCGATATATGTAAAGAGATAAAGAGGGTTGAGTGTTAAACTTGCTCTCATCATTACAAGCATAGATGGATTAGATGTGATTTGATTATTCACACTCATAAGAACATGGTGCCTATGACACAAGTATGGTGGTGGTGTGATGTAGGTGATGTTGTGTGGGTGGGGCCCCCTTGTTTCGGCCGAGAGGCGCACAAGGGAAATGGGTTTGGGGACTTTTCAATTTTTAATGTAATATGAATATTAGTTAGGTAAATATTTAGGTAGTGTATACCCAGTAAGTGATCCCGTGATCTAATACTTGGTGTAAACTTTTAAAGATTAATTAACTTATATGTTTTTGTGTGGTTTGACTAGTCTCCATAATTTACTAGTTAACCCGACATGGTTATCACTTTAACTATATAATACATGTATACACATTAAATAATATAGAGCCATGTAACAATTATTTATAAGTCAACTTTTTATAAAAGTTTAGTCACTAATATTTATGTTTTTATGTTAAAGCGTCTCCCTAGACTTTTACTAGAATAAAATTCTTGTTAATCACCAACGACCGTACCTTGCGGGTTATCACTGTTTATTTTCCTAGTAATTCTTAAAAATTACTAAATATGACACTTGTACCTTTGCTAGACTCCTGACAATATATGTCAAAGATAATATTCCAAGAAATATAAAATAGGAATGTGCAATTATGACTATGGGTATTGACCTGGACTACTGGGTGTCACAGGTGATGAAGTCCAAGTTTGAAATGAGCAATATGGGTGAATTGTCATTCTTCCTGGGTCTGCAAGTCAGTCAAAGAGAGGATGACATTTATCTACATCAAACTAAGTATGTGCAGGACATCTTGTCAAATTACAAGATGAATGATAGCAGTACTTATGGCACACTTATCCCAGTCAATCATGGTCTGCATCCTGACAAAGATGGAAAGGATGTAGATAGCAGATTGTACCGTGGGATGATCGAATCACTTATGTATCTCACAGCTTCAAGACCCGATATAATGTTTGCTGTGTGCTTGTGCTCAAGGTTTCAGTCTCACCCGAAGGAGTCACATATGATAGCCGTGAAGAGAATTTTCAGATATCTGAAAGGGAAACCCTGATTAGGTCTTTGGTACTCTAAGCAGCAGTCATTCGACTTCAAAGCCTACACTGATTCAGATTATGGCGGTTGTAACCTTGACATAAAGTCAACTTCTGGTGGATGTCAATTCTTAGGAGACAGACTGGTCTCCTGGCAGTGCAAGAAGCAGTCAACGGTTTCTGTCTCAACTTGTGAAGCAGAATACATTGCTGCGGCGAGCGGTTGTTCTCAGATATTGTGAATTCAGCAGCAGTTGAGAGACTACGGCTTAAACTTCACTGGAACTCCGTTATTCATTGACAACAACACCACCATTTCCATTACAAATAACCCGGTGAAACATTCCAAAACTAAACATATAGAGATTCGCCATCATTTCATCCGTGATTGTGCTGAAAAGCATTTAATTGAACTTGTAAAAGTTCACACGGATGACAATCTTGCTGGCCTTTTCACAAAGGCATTTGATCGATCTCATTTTGAGCATCTTGTCAACTTGATAGGAATGTTCAATCCTGAGTGAAAATTAATTTTTCTTAAATCAATTCAATTCATGGAAGTTAAACTTTATTTCTTTTAAATTTTCTGTATAGTTCTTTTAAGTTTCAAAATATTTTACAAAAAAAAATGGAGAAAATTTCAAAGTTAACTTGAGAAAAGAGGATATGATAGTACATCAGAAATGATCTAAACGTCACAGACTGCTCATTTGGGAAATGATTGCGGCATTCTTACTTAATTGTTTAAATTGTTATGTTTTTAAACTGCTTATTTACAAGTAATTTAAATTGTCAGTAGGCTGTATGCGTCTTTGAATCACTAGTAGTGTGGAAACTAAATATAAATTACAACTGTGATTTGAATCCATGTTTGCAAGTGTGTGTGCGTAAAAGAATAGAAAATATCATTATCAGATAAAGGATGTTAGATTTTGGCAATAATTTTCTTTTGAGGTCAGTTTCGGGTTATGTCGTTAGCACAATTAATGCGGTTCATCTCACTGCCCATACTCACAAGTATGCAAGGAGAGATTGAATCAAGACATGTCTCTACATTAACCGTTGAGCATGTATTCACCCTTGAATCACTCCTGATTCATTGAAATCAAATCCAGATAAAAGTTGGATCCCCTTACCTTAAAACTCAAACACCATATATATTATCCTGAATCATCATACCGATATTCAATGAAGAAAATCAAATGAAACCAAGACATATGAATCACTCGATTCTGAATCTTATGATTCCTGATAATCCTTATGGATTTTGCTTGATTTTTCCTGTGCTAATAGATGTAACTTCATTCTGAAAATTTAGAAAATCATTGGGAAAATCTTAGATGCCTTGAGATAATGCAACTTACGTTAGTATAGCATATCAGTTGGGTACACGTTGTATATCTTATAATTAATACCTTAATACATAAGAATGTGATACAAAGATGCTTATAGTTTCAAATCATATAATATTGTCAACTTGAATTACTTGTTTGTGTGCTTATTACGTATGAATAAATAGCAATTCATGACATGATCCCATATTCTTTGATGTTTATATTGTATCATTTTTTCTAAAAGATAGCCTGATATGATCCTCTGCTCGTGTCTTTGATCAAAAATAGTTTGTGTGAATACTTGTATATTTTTTATTAGAAAAGATAAAAAAGATTTTAAGTTTATGCATAGTTCAATTTTATTCAGAAAAACCAAAAATATTTGTGTTTAACCTTCCTGAATTGTATTTGAATCCTCTTGATTGAATATTTGTATCTTGTTCGTTATTTGACTTGAAAAACTTCATAAATTTGAGTTGAAAGTTTGCGCACTTAAGGGTTTATGCGTACTTGTAAGTGCGCATGAGGTAGGCCCTGCATACTTAACAAGTACGCAAGACTTAAGTCTTGCGCACTTGTAAGTACGCAAGAGTTAAAGATTGCGCACTTGTAAGTACGCACGAGTTAAAACGTGCGCACTTATTAAGTACGCACGGCCTTTTGGTGTAGGGTATAAAAGGTGACTTAGAAATTTTCAGGCTTTTTCATCGCATTCAAACTGACCATTTTTCCCTCTGCAAACTTACTCAAAAATTCAAGTGTTCCAATCCGATTTTTCATCCCACTACAAGTTTCATTACTTCATTACATCAATTTGGTGAGACTTTGGGCTTAATCCATCCCCAAAAAACTCGTGATTTTGGACCGATTCATTGACTAAGAAAATCTAGGCTTAATCCGTGATTTTTAGGGCAAATTGTGGGTTGTTTGGGTAACCTCTTATCATTAAAACATGATTAGATCACATAATCAACTCTTAATCGTCCTTTTTAGTCTTTGATTTTGACCTTATGCATGAAGTTGAACCGACAGTGGTTCAGTCGAACATTTTTAGGTCAAAATTGGTCCACTTTAGCAGGAATTTGGTGTTGTTGTTGGTCCCATAGGCTAGAATCATTGATTCCGACCTAGTGGTGACCCAATACACACCAATTTTTGATCATCATGTTGAATTTCAAACTTTTGACTTTTTCACCAAGTGAGTTTCCTGCGTACTTAACAAGTACGCAAGAAGCACTTCATGCGTACTTGTTAAGTACGCAAGAGGAAACTCCTGCGTACTTGCTAAGTATGCAGGACCAACACTTGGCAAAAATTCCTAAGTCTGAAATTCAATTCAAAGAGTAACTGCTATACTGAGTCATGTTTATCCGTTTCCAATGATACGTGTTGTTCTGATTATGTTTTCTGTGTGTTTTTGCAGATCATGGCTCGGGTGTTTACTAACGAATTCAACCTGTTAGCTAACACTGAACCTGAGTGGAAGGGTGCAGCTTTGCAGTACAAAGACATAGTTGATTTCTTGAACCGTTCAAGAATCAGCTACGCCATTTCTGCTGACCCGATCGTGTCAAGACCCTACCTTGAGCAGTTTTGGGAGACGGCGGAGCACGACTGCATGGTAACCCCCAACGTTATAAGGGCTACCGTTGCTGGTCATGCTATTGCTTTCTCTGAAGATATTATCCGAAGGGTCCTTCAATTCAGAGATCTTGCAACCGACCCAACAGCCTATCCAGACTATTTTGTGGACGGCTGTTGGAGACAAAGAATGGGATATGTCGGTGCAAGGGACTATGCTTCATACAAAAAGATGTGGGTGTTAGACCAATGGAGATATTTCGCCCACGTCATGATTATGTGCATCTCATCAAGGAAAGCTGCGAAAGATGCCATGGGTCATGACCTTGCAGCAGCCATGGTCGGCCTTTCGCTCAACAAGGGCTACAACTTCTCCCGCTACATCTTCAAGGCCATCAATGACCAGATCAACATAGCGGAGAGGTTTTGGTTCTTGTTATACCCTCGGTTTGTGCAACTTCTGATTAATGACGCATTGCCAAACCTTCCTGCTATAGGGGAGAGACTGCAAGTAAAAAGAGTGGACCAAAGAGTATTCGCCCAATTCCTAAAGCCAGGCAGTGTAGATCCTACCCCTGTGCATACAGAACTCTTTGGACACCTCATCAATGAAGCATATGTGGCCCCTGGTGACTGGAGATGGTACAGTCATGACTCGGAGCCAGAATTGAGTGAACACTCCGACGAACAACAGGAACAACAAGAAGAGGAAATGGAGAGTGATGATGGATCGTCTGATGATGGAGACGACGAAGGAGGAAATGGTGGTGCTGAGGATCCGACTCGGAAGTGACTGAGCCAGATTCTTCCGATTCCGATGATGCACCGTCGCAGGTACACCCGAGGAGAACGACTAAGGTAACCCTACTTGAGTCGTCCTCCAAGAGAAAGCGACAGTCCTCTAGCAGCGAATACGAGCCAGGCTCTGACTCTGACGCTGCTATACAAAGACAAAGAAAGGAAAGCATTCACAAGAACAGGGGCGATAGGCAACAGCCCTCTATCCCTAGTGTGGTGGAGGCTCAGCAGCAAGTACAAGTGTCAGCTGCTAGTCCGGATTCAGCCTCCACCCCACCTTCATAACAGCTTAACCGTAGGAGGAGGAGGCCGCAAGTGCAAAGTGAAGTGGCCGTCACTACAATCACAGAAGTGATTTCTGTGATAGTGTCCCTCCCTACCACAACTACGCAGGTGGCGGTGATTACTCCAGTTCTCACGGAGTCAGTCACCATCACCCCTACCATTACCCCTACAACTCTCGTCACATCTTCCATGCCAACTACCACCACTGAGCCTTTAAGTCAACCCTTCAATTATGGAGATTTCACACAAGGGTTCGACTTTGATACCATATTCTCCTCCCCTATTCACACTACCGAGGCTTCATCATCCAGACATCCTGATCCGAATGCTTAAAGGATTGATGTTCTGGAAACCCAAGTTGCTGACTTACTGGAGACTATTCAGAAATCAAAGGAGGAGTCTGATGCTCAACAAGCACAGATTACATCTTTGGCAGATGAAGTTCGAATCCTACGTAGCCAGAGAACGGGGACTGATGAAAGATTGAAGAATGTGATGGCCCAGAACGAGCTCCTAATCAAGACGAATGAAAGAGTAACTTTGCGTACTTGCTAAGTACGCAAGAGCATTTTTCCCTGCGCACTTTCTAAATGCGCAGGCATCAGGTCTTGTATAAATAGGATAGGTTGACAGAAGTTAAGTACGCAGGCATAGACGCAAATACGCAGATTGTAACCTCAGTGCTTTTCTCTGTAACCTTCAAGTGTTTATAATACAAAGAACGTTTAAAGTGTTTTCTCTTGTCGGTTTACTTTGTTTAGCTAGACTCTCCACCTAGTCACGGGCATTCCGCACCCGGTCCGACTAGTAGACCCACTTGCATGTGACAATCCGCCACACCCGAGGGACCTACACTACGTTCGAATGGATTGAGAGGATGAATGCTGTAGTCAACATCAGCGAGTGTCGACCGGACCAGGCTGTTAAGTATGTTGCCCATTCTTTCACCAATGAGGCACTAAGTTGGTGGAGGAACATGCAGAGGACAAACTCGCCAAACGCTCTTGCCAGAATGACATGGGAAGATCTGAAGAAGCTGATAATCCAAAAGTTCTGCCCACAGAACGAGATTGATCATGTGGAGAATGAGTTCCTAAACTTCAAGGCTGGCAACAAGACTCATCGCCAGTATACCTCAAGATTCAATGAGCTAGCCCAACTGGTACCCCACCTAGTGGAGACAGAAGAACGAATGATTAAGTACTATGTAAAGGGCCTACCTCAAAGGGTCCGTGTTCATGTAAAAGCTAATCTACCATCGACCTTCGAGTCGGTAGTCAACCTGTCTGGAATCGTCTACGACGATTATGCCAATGAGGACCCAACACCTGAGACACAAAAGAGAAAGTGGGAGAACCCGTCTAGAGGCACCAGAAAAGGGAATGTAACAACTGAAATTAAGAAGCCAAGGTTGGATGAATATGAAACATGCAAGAAAAGTGGAAGGCAACATCTTGGCGAGTGTCGAATCGGCACCACCATGTTTTATAAGTGCGGGAGGCCGAGGCACTACTCCCGAGATTGTCTTAAGGGCGTCAAGTGCCAAAGTTGTGGAAGATATGGACACCAGACTAGGGATTGCAGGAAAACCAGACAATCCGGTTCAGGAAAGGAAAAGGAGGCTGAAAAGGAACAACCGCAGGCTAGGACTCGAGCCTACGCCCTGACTGAGGAGGAAGCGAGGGGAAACCTTGATGTTGTGTCAGGTACGTTCCTAGTTAATAACGAACATGCTGCTATTTTATTTGACTCTGGTGCTAGTAAAAGTTTTATATCCAATGCATTTAGTCGTAAACTAGGATGCACTATCAAGACCATAGTAAAGGCCTTTAGCGTACAAACTGCCGTTGGTAAAAATTCGGCAGTATTTCAAGTAACGGATTGGCTAGATGCCAACGAAGCTCAAATCATATGTAAACGTAAGAGGATACACCTCAAAGCTCCTAGCGGCAGTCCAATTACGATTTATGGGGATTGGAATTGCACGATACCGAACATCATCTCGATGATCAAGGCCGAAAGTTACATGAGGCGCGGTTGTGAAGCTTATTTGGCATATGTTATTGATGATAGAATGAAAATGAATGAACTCAATAATGTACCCGTGGTGTGCAACTTTCCGGAAGTATTCCCTGAGGATCTACCTGGGTTACCACCCGATCGGGAAATAGAATTTCAGATTGACTTATTGCCAGGAGCTGAGCCCGTTGCCAAAGCCCCCTACTAATTGGCTCCGTCAGAAATGAAAGAATTGATATCTCAACTAGAGGAACTAACAGAAAAATGATTTGTTAGAACGAGCATCTCACCGTGGGGCGCTCCGGTACTATTTGTAAAGAAGAAGGATGGCAGCATGCGCATGTGCATTGACTACCGTGAGTTGAACAAGAGGACAGTAAAGAACAAATACCCACTGCCTAGAATAGGTGACCTTTTTGATCAACTGCAAGGTGCGAGTTGGTTCTCAAAGATCGATCTTAGGTCGGGTTACCATCAGTTGAAAGTAAGAGAAGAAGACCTACCAAAGACCGCGTTTCGCACGCGTTTTGGGCATTATGAGTTTCTCGTGATGTTCTTCGGATTGACCAACGCACCAGCAGCGTTCATGGATTTGATGAATAGAGTATGTCGACCCATGTTGGATCGATCAGTGATAGTTTTTATAGATGACATACTGGTATATTCGAAAAGCGAGGGTGATAACCACTGTCACCTAAGAGAGGTTCTGGAGGTGCTAAAGCAGGAAAAGTTGTATGCAAAATTCTCCAAATGCGCGTTCTGGCTTAGGGAAGTCCAATTCCTAGGTCATGTAATAAACCCAAACGGAATCATGGTGGATCCTGCAAAGATCGAGACATTAAAGGAATGGAACGTCCCAAAGACACCAACAAAGATACGAAGTTTTCTAGGATTGGCAGGCTACTATCGAAGGTTCATTCAAGATTTTTCAAGAATAGCCTCGCCACTAACTAAGTTGACACGGAAGGAAGTGAAATATGAATGGGGTCCAACCCAAAACAACGCGTTTGAGGAACTTAAGGCACGATTAACGCAAGCTCCAGTCTTGGCACTATCTGAGGGAAATGAAGACTTAGTAGTCTACTCAGACGCCTCTGGTCAAGGTTTAGGTTGCGTACTTATGCAACGAGGAAAGGTAATTGCTTACGCCTCGCGACAACTAAAGATTCACGAGGTTAACTACCCAACACACGATCTAGAGTTAGCATCAGTATTTTTCTTGTTAAAAATATGGAGGTACTATCTGTATGGAGTTAAATGCACCATCTACTCAGATCACAAAATCCTGAAGTACTTTTTTGGGCAAAAGGAATTAAACATGAGGCAAAGGAGGTGGTTAGAGCTACTGAAGGACTATGACTGTGAGATATTGTACCATCCAGGCAAAGCAAACGTGGTGGCTGATGCTTTAAGTAGAAAGGAAGAATCGGAACCTATACGGATCAAAGCGTGTCAGCTGATTATAACACCAGATTTGATGAGTGAAATATCAAAGGCACAAGATGAAGCACTATTAGAAGGAAATATAAAACGGGAAAGAATGGTAGGACAACAAGGGAATTTGGATGCAAATACATACGGTGTACGAACAAGGTTTGACCGAATGTGGATACCTAAGATTGGCGAGCTTAGAGCCAAAATACTCGATGAGGCCCATAAGTCTCGCTGTTCTATCCACCACGGGACAAACAAAATGTATCAAGACTTGAAGAAGGATTACTGGTGGCCTGGCATGAAGAATGATGTGACAGAGTACGTGAGCAAGTGCCTAACGTGTTCTCTAGTTAAGGCCGAGCACTAGAAACCATACGGTAAAATGCAACCTTTACGAATACCGGAATGGAAGTGGGAAGAGATCACGATGGACTTCATTACCAAGCTACCATGAACAACTAAAGGCAATGATACCATTTGGGTGATCGTCGACCGCTTGATGAAAAGTGCTCACTTCTTGCCAATATGTGAGACTTCTTCGTTAGAATGACTAGCAGAAATATTTATCAAGGAAGTTGTGAGTAGACATGGTATGCCGCTGTCGATTGTGTCCGACAGGGATACTAGATTCACGTCAAGGTTTTGGAAGAAATTCAACGAAGCAATGGGCACTAGACTGAACATCAGCACCGCTTACCACCCCCAAACCGATGGTCAATCGGAAAGGACCATTCAGACCTTGGAGGACATGCTCCGAGCCTGTATCATTGACTTCGGTGGGAACTGGGACAACCATCTACCATTGGCAGAATTTTCATATAACAACAGCTATCACTCGACTATTGGCATGCCGCCATTTGAAATGTTGTATGGGAGGAAATGTAGGACCCCGGTTTGTTGGGGAGAAATTGGACAAAAGGATTTTTCAATTCTCGAAGTGGTCAAAGCTACTTCCGAGAAGTTTGATCAAATCAAGGCTCGAATGAAAGCCGCAAAAGACAGACAAAAATCATACGCGGATAAGAGAAGAAGGGATTTAGAGTTTCAAGTGGGGGACATGGTACTGTTAAAGGTATCACCATGGAAAGGAATCATTCGATTCAGAAAACGTGGCAAACTAAGTCCGAGGTTTGTCGGACCTTTCATGATTTTAGCGAGAGTGGGTCAAGTTGCTTACAGACTCGACCTACCCGTCGAGCTTAGTGGAATACACCCTGCGTTCCACGTGTCGCACTTAAGCAAGTGCCTAGCTGAAGACACAGCTCACATACCTTACGACGAGATCGAAGTGGATAACAGTCTAAATTATGTTGAGGAACCGATAGCCATCTTTGACCGAGCTGAGAGACGACTACGCAATAAGTCGATTCCTTTAGTCAAAGTACAATGGAAGCACAGAAAAGGGTCAGAAGCTGCATGGGAAAAAGAAGACGAGATGAGGGGACTATACCCCAAGTTGTTTAACGTATAAGCGGTTTCGAGGACGAAACCTCTTTAAGGAGGGTAGACTTGTAACACCCCAAAAATAGTAATTTAGTAAATAATAACGTGATAGAGACTTAATCGTCATAAAACAAAAGAAAAAAAAACGGACGGGCTTGGGCTCGGCTCTAACAGGCCGAGCGAAGCCCAAGTATATAAGGGTCAAGACAGAACAAGAGCTCTCATTTCCACCAAAACTTGCAACCTAGAGAGAGAAAGGAGAGCTCGGGTCTAGAGGGAGAAAGTTGACGGATCGACCCGAAATTGAAGGAGCACGTTACTACTGAACTCATGAGCAAAACCTCCGAATCAGAATCACAATCCAGGTAATGATTCGACCTTAAACTGAGTTTTTCTTCATTTTGGGATTTTTCGGGTTTTAGCTAAATAGGAGACGTTTTTATGGATGAAACTTGAAAATAAGCTTAGAACTAGCATCTAGAGTGAAAACCGCACCTTTTGATCAAAGAAAATTGTAAGATTAGCATGATCGGATTAATATGCAAGAATTTCAGACTTGTCCAGCAAACAGGTGTTGCGTACTTATCAAGTACGCAGGAAGGACGTCTTGCGTACTTACCAAGTACGCAGGAGAAATATCATGCGTACTTACCAAGTATGCAGGAGAAAGATCATGCGTACTTACCAAGTACACAGGAGAAAGATCATGCGTACTTGTCAAGTGCGCATGGGCAAGGCCCTGCGCACTTACTAAGTGCGCAGGCAGCAGACCAGTAAGTAAAGTTAGTATGTTTAGAATGATTAAACAGTTAGAGTCGGAATTGGGTCTGATGTCTATCTAACTACCTAATTCAGATCGTACGTGACATTGTTGGACCTTTGTTTAGGACAACCAGGACTAGCTTATCAGGTGAGTTCTATGTGCCCCCTTCTATGTTATGTGCAAATCATTTTAAATGTTTTGGGGCTGAAGTGTATACACTAAATGAATAAATGCTATAAATGTCAATGTGATCATACGTGGTATACAAATATGTATATATATATATATACTTATATATGAAAGTGAATTATGAATAGAGAATGAAGCGTATGATTATAAAGAATGAATGAAAGAAGGACATAACGTAAATGAATGAAATCTTGCTTTATATTGTATATATATTGCATGTTATGAATGTATGTAAACGTTATGACAACGGCTACTTCGGTAGACGGACGACCACGTGACTATTTTTCAACCGGGACAAAAACGTTCCTTCGCAAGCTAGGATGTATATTAAGGAACTAATGGACGGTCGAAGCAATTGCCTTAACTAAAGTAGAACGGTTGCATACATAATGGTCGCGTGGGAAACGGATGCCCTAGCGCAGACGGAAAAAAGAACGGACTACGACGGTAGGACAGTTTAAGAGCGGACGGACAAAGGTTGCCGGACGGATTTAATGAAAGAACGGACGGTTTTCTAGAGCCGGACGGTTAATGAAAAGGGCTACGACGGTAGTTCTCACTGCGATGTCTTTGTGACATTCGCGACAAGTGTGATGGGTTGATTTCCCATAAGATTATGGCAATAAGTGTTCTCCCCAAGTAAGTATGTATGTACATATGTATATACTTAATATGAATCTCAATGAAAACAGTAAAGTAAAGAATATGTAAAAGTACGAATATTACGTATGTTATGTACACATATATATAGAATATTCATGATAAGATAAGTATTATGTATGATTGTCCTTAAACTAGAACTCACCAGCGTTAGCTAACTTTTAGTATACATTTCAGGTAAAGGAAGAAAGGGACGTGCGATGGCGTGAAGGTTACCCGGCACAAGACTAACATCCCACATTTATTTATATTAAGACAATGTTATGTATTTAATTGTTAAGACTTCGCTGTTATGTCATGTAATTTGAATGATGTTTGCTTCAACTATTCCTGAATGTTTTAAATTTAAGTTCAGTATTTATGACTATGTTTATGAGTAAATCCAACAAGTGAGGTTACCCGGGAAAGGGGCCTTACATTGATCAACACGGTCGCGCCCTGATTAGCACGGTCGCGCCCGTGGTCCTAGCACGATCGTGCCTTGTCCCAAGCACGGTCGTGTGTGTGAGAAAATCTTGGCAGAATACTAAAATTTATATTTGGAAATCAATAAGCATTCCAAATGAATTTTTAAATAAAAATAATTAATTTTATAAAGATATATATTAACCTTATTTAAAAAGATCAAATGCCTATTTCTAAAATAACTAGAAGTTATACATTTAAATCTACAAAATTATATTTACACATATTTATAAAAATAGATTAACAAAGGTTAATTATTAAATTATAATTAATATAAAACACCCGATACATTTTTATAACTAAAAGACTAGGTTACATATTTTATAAATAAATAAATAAGGTGAAAATTATTTATTTAATTTATATTTAAGAATTATTTATTTAAGTTATACTTAATTACCCCTAAAACCTACATTGTTTTTATAACTAAGTAAATAAATAATAAGTTTGTAATTTATTTATTTAGTTATTCAAACTCAAACTTTGATCAAAATGTTCTAAAAATATCCATTTCAAACCTTTCATTTTATGCAATACCTTCCAAGAACAAACCACTAACTTTATACACACGTCCAATTCAACCCTAGACTTAGACATAGACTATTGTGCACACTATTAATTCAATATACATTCCAATCTAGGTTAACGTTGTGCATTACAAGGATCATATTACTATCTAGTATCTCGTGTTAGCTACGTCTTTTGAATCAAGTGAGTATTACATAGCCCCTTTTACTCTTTTACACTTTTTGGGGTGGAACATGAACACTATACAAACTATTGCTTACATTTACAAAAACTACACAAATACAAATCCTCTTTACATTCATGTGTGCAATTTGAGCTTTATGCCTGAGTGCTAGTTGTGCTAACTTTTGTGTGCAATTTATGTGCAATCATTAACTATTCAAGGCGACGGTAAACAATGATAGATCTATTGAGTCTGACAAACCCACCCAGATTGGGGTGATTGTTACCGATAACACAATTTTGCATGCTAGTTACAAAGGTTTGATTGTACTTGGTTACACAATAGCTGCTCTCCATAAATGCCTTATTTTATCATGTTATGTAAGGATTTGTTTATTCATAATCTATATGCTATCTATATACAAACCTGTGTATGCTCACCAACTTTTATTCATGTTTCAGGTGCTAATATGTGAGTTTGATCAAGACATGCTACACATAGGCTTTGGACTTAGTTAAATTTAAATAAAGAATATTATGTATTTCCATTATGCACTTGTTTGAATTTGTTTGTGGTTGAATCGTTTGAAATGAAATTTGATGATTAAATTATTGAAATCTAGTCAACCTTGTGCTCATGAACAGTCTACATGTCCCGCCCCGACGTATTCCGCCGTTGGTTGGGGTGTGACATTTGCTCACAAAATTGCTATAATCGGCTATAATTCATTTAATTTTGGTGATTTTTTTTTTGAAGGGAACTAAGTCAATATGCATCTTTCCTTAGCTAAAAACTTCTTAAGAATTTTAAGATTACAACAAAATAAAAGCTATAAAATTAACATTAGCCAACCGGATTTCTAACACGGGTGAAAAATAGAATAAATAAATAATAAGGCTAATGAAGGTTTAATGGCGGTGTAATGTGGGTAATAAAAGAAAAACATGGGATAAGCTCAACGTGGCTAACTAGTGGATATGTTCGGATGAGTGAAAAATAAAAATAAAAGGCTTACAAAGTGGTTTATCCTAATGCCTCAATCATTTTTATGCAATATTTATGTTCATGATTTCGAAATGTATACTAAAAGCAAGTTCTAACAAGCATGAAACATCCGACACACTCAAATCCGTAAAAACGAGAGCAAACAATGTCTAAAGCTATCAAGGCTTAAAAATAAACTCACGAAAACAGAAAGGAATGGGTGTAAGCAAAAGGTTACATGCAATTCATTCGTTTAGCCCACTAAAAATCATGGTTATCACAAAAAAATTGGGTTTGACTCGATGGAATTTCTATCTCAATTGCTTTCGAAAAATCAAACCTCTATTATTTACTAAAAAATGTGAATGCTAAACGATTAACTTTTATTATATTTTTATGTTTTTTAATTTTATAAAACTAATTTAGTGCCAATAAAAATTATGAAGGAAGATTTTGCAAAAAATGAAGTGATAAAATGCTCAAAAGGACAAACATCACCTGAATAAATTTCCACCCTACACTTAGAAACATACATTGCCCTCAATGTATACAAAAACATGCAAAGCAAAATGGAATGCAATGCAATGGAATGTGAAGGGAGAACTGAAACTTCCCTCATGTCGATCACGACACACGCGAAAAGCCGACCCACAACAATAACGTTCCACGTAGTTCCACAATTCCAAGATCTAATCACGACTAACAACATCAAACACAGATCAGTAACATCAAGAAAAAACATAAACAGAAATGTAAAGACAAATATATACAACAGTACACGGAAGCAAAAGTACAAAGAAAGAACAAACACAAACGCCGAAGCGTGATAACAGAGTTTGTACAAAATACAACCAAGTACAACTCACAAAAATGATACCAAAAGGCAATGGGAGGTATTACTCCCACTGCATGCTCTCGAGGTCAATACCGGCGGCCCCGCCTCCCTCGCCTCCTGCTGGTGGTGGTGACTGATGGTGCGGTGGAGATGGTGGTGGTGACTGATGATGCGGTGGAGATGGTGGTGGTTGATCGGGTTGCTGCTCCGGCTGCATAAAGAATGGGAAGGGAACCACGTATGGTGCCCTGCCAGCAGCAGCAGCGGCGCACTGGACCTCATACTGTCATGTCCAGTAACGCATGAACAGGTCGTGTGACATTTCAAAGATTTTCGTTGCGAAATTTATCGTGTAAATATTAACATTTTATTTCAAAACATATACACGTATATTTAATCAAATTTATACAAATCGGTGTATTGGCAAATTTCAATTTAGGAATTTTTAATTTTTAAAAAAATATTTGAAGGTTATAAACTATATAAATTATGTTATTAAATTAAATAATTTATATAAATAAATCAATGGTTTTCAATTTTATTAACCATTCAAAATGATTGATTTTAAATAAAAACATAAGTTTTATAAAACTTTGTATGCTTAAGTTTTATTTGGTTTTATACAAATAGGTATTTTATTTTATGGATTTAAACTAATTAGAAATTTATAAATTTTAAAACTAATATAAAATTTTATATAAAAATCTAGATTTAAAAATTTCATAACTCATTTAAATAATACAAATAATCTTTTTATAAAAGTTATTTATAATAATAATAATGAAAATAAATTTATAAAATATAAATAGATTTAAAAGAAATTAAATTAATTTATTTAATAAAAAGTTTAGGGTTCGTTTTGTAATTAACTAAACTAGAAGGTTTTAAAACTAAAATCGTTTGAGGGGCTGTTTCTGGACAAAACAAACTCCAGGGAACATTTTTGCCAAACCTCGATTCGTATTTCCGGTTACCCCCAACAATAGTCCGGCGGTCAAAGGCTTTCTCCGGCGAACACCCCGACAGGGCTGTTCCCTTCACCTCGACAGCCGAAAGTGGTCTCTCTGGCTTCGTCTCTCCCACGCGAACAAGAGCCCCCGACCAATTTGTCGATTAATCATACGGAAAGCCTGATTGTGTCTATGGCCGAAAGTCCACGCCTCTAATACAGCCCCGACAGTCAACCTCCACGCCTGCAAGAGGTCTCGACAGATTCGTATCGTCCATATGAGTGTCTGGACATACTCAATTTCGTGTTTTAATATAAGGATCGAGCTCGGCTTTAAATGACCATCTACAGACCTGCACGAGCTCGCCCACCCTCCTCCACCTGCTATCACTTCAAATTGAAACCACCATCGTGTTCGTCTCTTCTGTGCGAAGCTATACCGCCCCTACTGACGGCCTAACTCCCTCTGGAACTCGAGATCACTATCTTCGTATTTTCGGACAAAAAGCTTGCCGACCAGACCCTTCGCGACCAAAGAGGTACCTCAAATCCATTCAATTGCCTTCTGTTACCCTTTGGCAAACTACCCTAATCCAAATCGCGGCTTAAATCCATCGATTGCCGGGCAAACCAATGTCCTCGGACACGGTTTGCCGGTTGCCGAGGACCAGCGACCAGTTTTGCTTGTGTGTATATCAATTAAACTACACCCACATAACCAGCGATGGGCAGTAGCCCGGCTGGTTATGCGTGTGTGTGTTTGTATCACAGGTCGCGGGTTCGATCCGGGTGGCCTACGGCCCAACCCCATTTTGCTCCTGTTGTGATTTTTTTTATTTTATTTAATTTTCTTAATTTATTTTAATAACATTTTTATACACTAAAGACTAAAACGAGTCGGTTTGATCGTTCGTTTATTTTGAAACCGATCAAACAATCTTTTTAATCCATAAACTATTCCATTTTTATAAATCTTGTAATATCATTTAAATACATTTATATATATAAAATACCTTATATTTTTATAAAACTTGTAATATTATTTAAATACGTTTTTATATATAAAATATCTTATATTTCTATAAATCTTGTAATACTTTTATAAACTTATTTAAATACATATTTATATAAAATGTCCTATATTTTTATAACTCTTGTTATTTTTATAAACTTAATAAAATACATTTAATATATAAAATGTCTCATTTTCTTTATATAAACTCTAGCAATGTTTTTCTTTTTTTTAATAAACTTATTAAAATAAATTTTAATATACAAAATATCAACATAACTAGTCAAATAAAGACTTATCTTTTTTATTTATTATTATCGTTTAAATACATTAAACATAATGATTAACTATTTAAGAATGTAATATTTAAACAATATATATATATATATATATATATATATATATATATTTTTTTTAAAAGTTAAAGTTTTACAAAACTATTATCATATTCCTACCACATTTTATACAAATAAATATTAAGGATATTATTATAAAACATATACTCATTTAAATACGAATACGCACATACATATAAACATACAATAATACCCATTCATCTACATAGGGTTTCATTGTGCTTAGACTTCAACATACTTATCACCCTCACGCGTGGACAAATACCCGCTTGCAAGGTGAGTTACATATCCCATATTTACATTTTTATACATTTTGGGGTGAAACGTAATCTGTGCTTACTTACATACAATTCAACTTGTGTTTACATGTGTAGATTATTGTGCTTTTGTGCTTGATCACTTGTTATGCTATGAATACTTTTAGGATGGTTTAAATTATGTGTAACCCACATAGTCTTGATTCCATGCCTATCACTTTTAGGGTAGCGGTATGCTATGCCTATCACGTTAAACCTTTATGCTTATATACATAATTACATGCTTACAATTGGTATACATATAGTGAATTCTCCACATTATGCCATATCATACCATGTCAAACTATGAATTGTATAAACATTTTTAACTAAAACTTTTACTTTATTTAAACATATGTAAACTCACCAACTCTCGTAGTTGACACTTGTTTTGGATTACGTTTCAGGTGAAGATAAGTGATTGTGTGACTATGTGTTGAAGGTGCTACACCTAAGGCTTTTGGACCTAGTAAAATAATTATGTGTAATATTCTAGAATAGGGTGTTGTAACTTGAATTGTATTTGGATATTTGGTATTTAAATCTTATTAATGAATTATGCAACCTTAGTAGATCATGTGCTTATGAACAATCATTTCATTGTCCGCCTCGATGATTCCGCCATCGGTCGGGGTGTGACAGATTGGTATCAGAGCCATGGTTATAGGGAATTAGGTTATTAGACACAATGACCTAGACTATAACCTTAGGACTCCCTTTTATGTGTTACGTGCTAAATGATTATTTGCAATGTGAATTATTTATAGTTAGGTATTATTTGAATTTTCCCAAGTTTGGTACATGAGACTTATACACATACATGCAAGACTTTGATACATGATACATACTTTACATACACATTTGGCAAACAAACTTATGCAAACAAATACACTACCTATCCTTATCCATACACTTTCCTACCCCATATTAATTGCAACGTTTCTACACATTTTATGCTCAAAGACTCTCAAGACTATTAAAATCTTGAAAATCTCGTCAACGACTTAATTTCTTGAAACCAGTAAAGGACACGTGCAATCTGGAAGGGTGACACCTGTACATTGGGTTTTCTGTCTAGGAAAGCATTTCGTATAAATCCAAATAAACGGACCCGTATGCTTTCCTGGGAATTCCTGAAGTGAGTGTTTACCTATAGGCTAAAGCATGTCTCTTTGAAAGTTTCGGGAAATTAATTAACGTTGATAAGTCAATGTATTCGCAAGGATACAATCCGAACTTAAACTCAAATCTGGGGACATTATAGCAAGATAGGAAGAACTAGACGAACATGCAAAACAAATCATTATTACGGGTGCACACGTAATAACAATTTGTAGTGCATGCGAATTCCAGCCATTCCTATTACGCGAATAATGATCTATGTTATCATATCCTCCCAGGAATAGATTTCATGGTTTATTTCCCCTATCCCTTTTGTGTTATAAAATTTTTGAATGAAATATGTGATCAGTTTTAGTCAGAACATACATACATTATCATGCGACATGATGAGTGTCATCTCGCGTTCCTGCTTACATTATTGTGAACAGTCTACCAACTGTAGCACATGCATGCCTATTTTAATCCGAAGTCTCATAAAATTTTGCCTTTCTCGTGGTATTTTATAGAATGCCTCCCCGTCGCGCAGCTAATGCTAACTCCAGCAATCCCAACACTGACCTTGCTGCACTACTTACTCAACTAGTAGGCCAAATGATCCAAGCTAACAACAACAGTGATGGGTCTAATACGCAAGGGAATGGTGCAAACCCACCGTACTGCACATTCAAACACTTCAATTCTTGCAACCCCACCAAATTCTTCGGGACGGAAGGTGCTACTGGCCTTCTTCAATGGTTTGAAAGTATGGAGAGTACTTTCCTAAACAGCGATTGTCCCGACAATCTCAAAGTCCGCTATGCTGCCAGCGTCTTCCAAAAACGAGCACTCACCTGGTGGAATGGTGAGAAACGTACTCGAGGCAACGAATCTGCTATGTCCTTGTCTTGGGACGAAATGAAACGACTTATGACTGACGAGTTCTGTCCTCGCAACGAAATGAGGAAACTCGAAGCTGAATTTTGGGATCTCACCCAAGATAGCGGAGAGAATTTGGCTTACACCACTCGTTTTCAAGAACTAAGTCTGCTCGTGCCCCACATGGTTACTCCCTTAGCGCGGGGAATTGAGAAATACATAGGTGGACTGCCTATGCCAATCCAAGACACCGTATTGGGAAGTAATCCCTCCACTCTTGGAGACGCTATCCGTTTATCTGCTGTGTTGACTGACAATCACGTCAAAGCGGGTACCTTATCTAGGAGAGGTACCAAGAAAGTAGTCGACAAAGCTGCAGCTCCTGTGCCCGTCAAAAACGAAGAGCCCGAACCTTCCCATCAGGATAAGAAGCACAAGGCCCAAAACTTTGCGGCCATCACTCCTGCCGTACCTGTGACCCAAGTTACTCCTGCGGGTCAAATTCTGAGAAATTATGTAGGTTCATTTCCCCAATGCCCTACTTGCAAGTATCACCATGCCCCGCATGCTGCATGCCGTCTATGCTCAAATTGTGGACGCTATGGACACGTTGTTACTACTTGCCGTGCTCGCACTATCATTAATCAAGCTACTAAAGGCAATCATCCAGTGCCTCTCGCTATCACCTATGGACGGGCCTGTTACGAATGTGGAGATCCAAACCACTTTCGAAACCAATGTCCAAGACTTCAAAATCAAGGTGGTCCTCGTGGACGAGCATTTAATATAAATGCTAATGAGGCTCCGGCCAATGACGGCACTGTCAACGGTACGATCCTTTGTTCACTATCTTCATACATCCGTTTTATTCAATACTCATTTGCGTCACTTGCTTCTAACCAAATATATTGCTAAACAACAAGCCAAATTTGATAACTCTTATAGCATGGTAATAGCGGATGGGAAATCCATTGCTGTGAATTCTATAATCCGTGATTTGCATATAACAGCTATGCTTTCACCATTCATCTCATTCCTATACTTTGTGAAACAAATCTATTATGTTTAAATTTAGTCATACAACTTGCTAGCTCTGTTAAAGTTACTTGAATTGTTGAAGTTCCAAATCCTAGTAATTATGCACGGGGAATCCCCGGTATATCAAAGGGGTGGTGGGTTAGCCGCTGGTACACCCTATACATAAACCCACTTGATATAACGAGTATAAACCATGCATAAGTACTAGGAAGAGGATCGGTTCTTGAATTGTTAGACATATTTGTGCTATGAAACTA
Source organism: Smallanthus sonchifolius (assembly GCA_023525975.1). Classification (NCBI taxonomy): domain Eukaryota; kingdom Viridiplantae; phylum Streptophyta; class Magnoliopsida; order Asterales; family Asteraceae; genus Smallanthus; species Smallanthus sonchifolius. The sequence goes on from CM042043.1 coordinate 30,603,326, forward strand.
CTCATAGACGTGATAACATTTACAAATTGTACGCATTTCATTGTACAATTTTCAATTGAGAAAGGTGATTTGATTAAAATGATCTAAATCCTAGTAATTATGCACGGGGAAATCCCCGGTATATCAAAGGGGTGGTGGGTTAGCCGCTGGTACACCCTATACATAAACCCACTTGATATAACGAGTATAAACCATGCATAAGTACTAGGAGGAGGACCGGTTTTTGAAAATGTTTTTGCAAAATTTGAAAATATGAACACCCGTGGGGTGGAGTTTTAAAGGAAAATGCCATGTCACAAGGTGATTGGCACCAATATTATTAAATCTGGTTTCTAGTAGTTTACATTCATGCGTTGTATGAACAATTGTATGCATAAATCTCATTATACTATTAGATCAACTAATTGACAACTCAACTCGAATTAGCATCGTCATCCGTTATCATACGATATTTCCCCGCTGAATCTTTCTCTTGTGAAGTAATTCCATTCTAAGTCTATTGGCATCCCTTTTCCCGTTTCCATAACCTTCGCTAATCGAATTTCGGGACGAAATTCCTTCAACTTGGGGAGACTGTGACATTTCAAAGATTTTCGTTGCGAAATTTATCGTGTAAATATTAACATTTTATTTCAAAACATATACACGTATATTTAATCAAATTTATACAAATCGGTGTATTGGCAAATTTCAATTTAGGAATTTTTAATTTTTAAAAAAATATTTGAAGGTTATAAACTATATAAATTATGTTATTAAATTAAATAATTTATATAAATAAATCAATGGTTTTCAATTTTATTAACCATTCAAAATGATTGATTTTAAATAAAAACATAAGTTTTATAAAACTTTGTATGCTTAAGTTTTATTTGGTTTTATACAAATAGGTATTTTATTTTATGGATTTAAACTAATTAGAAATTTATAAATTTTAAAACTAATATAAAATTTTATATAAAAATCTAGATTTAAAAATTTCATAACTCATTTAAATAATACAAATAATCTTTTTATAAAAGTTATTTATAATAATAATAATGAAAATAAATTTATAAAATATAAATAGATTTAAAAGAAATTAAATTAATTTATTTAATAAAAAGTTTAGGGTTCGTTTTGTAATTAACTAAACTAGAAGGTTTTAAAACTAAAATCGTTTGAGGGGCTGTTTCTGGACAAAACAAACTCCAGGGAACATTTTTGCCAAACCTCGATTCGTATTTCCGGTTACCCCCAACAATAGTCCGGCGGTCAAAGGCTTTCTCCGGCGAACACCCCGACAGGGCTGTTCCCTTCACCTCGACAGCCGAAAGTGGTCTCTCTGGCTTCGTCTCTCCCACGCGAACAAGAGCCCCCGACCAATTTGTCGATTAATCATACGGAAAGCCTGATTGTGTCTATGGCCGAAAGTCCACGCCTCTAATACAGCCCCGACAGTCAACCTCCACGCCTGCAAGAGGTCTCGACAGATTCGTATCGTCCATACGAGTGTCTGGACATACTCAATTTCGTGTTTTAATATAAGGATCGAGCTCGGCTTTAAATGACCATCTACAGACCTGCACGAGCTCGCCCACCCTCCTCCACCTGCTATCACTTCAAATTGAAACCACCATCGTGTTCGTCTCTTCTGTGCGAAGCTATACCGCCCCTACTGACGGCCTAACTCCCTCTGGAACTCGAGATCACTATCTTCGTATTTTCGGACAAAAAGCTTGCCGACCAGACCCTTCGCGACCAAAGAGGTACCTCAAATCCATTCAATTGCCTTCTGTTACCCTTTGGCAAACTACCCTAATCCAAATCGCGGCTTAAATCCATCGATTGCCGGGCAAACCAATGTCCTCGGACACGGTTTGCCGGTTGCCGAGGACCAGCGACCAGTTTTGCTTGTGTGTATATCAATTAAACTACACCCACATAACCAGCGATGGGCAGTAGCCCGGCTGGTTATGCGTGTGTGTGTTTGTATCACAGGTCGCGGGTTCGATCCGGGTGGCCTACGGCCCAACCCCATTTTGCTCCTGTTGTGATTTTTTTTATTTTATTTAATTTTCTTAATTTATTTTAATAACATTTTTATACACTAAAGACTAAAACGAGTCGGTTTGATCGTTCGTTTATTTTGAAACCGATTAAACAATCTTTTTAATCCATAAACTATTCCATTTTTATAAATCTTGTAATATCATTTAAATACATTTATATATATAAAATACCTTATATTTTTATAAAACTTGTAATATTATTTAAATACGTTTTTATATATAAAATATCTTATATTTCTATAAATCTTGTAATACTTTTATAAACTTATTTAAATACATATTTATATAAAATGTCCTATATTTTTATAACTCTTGTAACATTTTTATAAACTTAATAAAATACATTTAATATATAAAATGTCTCATTTTCTTTATATAAACTCTAGCAATGTTTTTCTTTTTTTTAATAAACTTATTAAAATAAATTTTAATATACAAAATATCAACATAACTAGTCAAATAAAGACTTATCTTTTTTATTTATTATTATCGTTTAAATACATTAAACATAATGATTAACTATTTAAGAATGTAATATTTAAACAATATATATATATATATATATATATATATATATATATTTTTTTTTTTTAAAAGTTAAAGTTTTACAAAACTATTATCATATTCCTACCACATTTTATACAAATAAATATTAAGGATATTATTATAAAACATATACTCATTTAAATACGAATACGCACATACATATAAACATACAATAATACCCATTCATCTACATAGGGTTTCATTGTGCTTAGACTTCAACATACTTATCACCCTCACGCGTGGACAAATACCCGCTTGCAAGGTGAGTTACATATCCCCTATTTACATTTTTATACATTTTGGGGTGAAACGTAATCTGTGCTTACTTACATACAATTCAACTTGTGTTTACATGTGTAGATTATTGTGCTTTTGTGCTTGATCACTTGTTATGCTATGAATACTTTTAGGATGGTTTAAATTATGTGTAACCCACATAGTCTTGATTCCATGCCTATCACTTTTAGGGTAGCGGTATGCTATGCCTATCACGTTAAACCTTTATGCTTATATACATAATTACATGCTTACAATTGGTATACATATAGTGAATTCTCCACATTATGCCATATCATACCATGTCAAACTATGAATTGTATAAACATTTTTAACTAAAACTTTTACTTTATTTAAACATATGTAAACTCACCAACTCTCGTAGTTGACACTTGTTTTGGATTACGTTTCAGGTGAAGATAAGTGATTGTGTGACTATGTGTTGAAGGTGCTACACCTAAGGCTTTTGGACCTAGTAAAATAATTATGTGTAATATTCTAGAATAGGGTGTTGTAACTTGAATTGTATTTGGATATTTGGTATTTAAATCTTATTAATGAATTATGCAACCTTAGTAGATCATGTGCTTATGAACAATCATTTCATTGTCCGCCTCGATGATTCCGCCATCGGTCGGGGTGTGACAGGTCGTGTGGAATGACAACCGGAGGTGGTGGTGGCGGCGGAGGAGGCGGCTAGTCGGGCTCATGATGCTCGTGCCCGTGATGTCGGTCGATGTGCCCCTGCTCCTGCTGAGCGGCGTGTGCCTGATGGGCGACGGCGACGGCCTCGGTCTCGGCCTATACAAGATCTGGATCGGGACCCGGACGGTCTGGATCCCATATCAGTCCCCATCTGTCAACCAATCGAATCCCTCCTACGCCACGACGAGCTACGTGCATGTTTCTCAGTGTCTGCATGGTCATCATGACGGTCTCTGCCACAGGGGTCAGGTCCCCTATCAAATCATCGGTCAACAACTGAAAGTGCCTCGCCAGCTTGGTCACAAAGTGACCTCCACTGATAGCGCTTGTAACATCGCGCCCTGAACTGTTCACCAAGTACCCCGCGATAGAATGCGCAAGATTGCAGGTGTGCGGGCGTATAAGGCAATACAGATAAAACAGCTCACTCAGGTTCACTACCGTCTCCCCTGACCTCTCCCAGATATAGAATAAGCAATGCAGCGATGAAGAATACGGTGTAGAGGATCCCGAAGGCTCGAAGCCTTGGTCAAACTCGGATCATACATCCCAAATCCAAACTCATGCCAGAACTGGTCCTTGTCCTCCTCTATCGGAAACTCGGTGATACCCTCGGTGAATATCTCTGTCTGAAGCTCCTGCCTCGTGTACAAACCCAATAGTCTCCCGAACCAGGCAACGGACATCACTCACCACTCCCCGCCTAGCCTAAACCTAATCGTCTCGGGCTGCTCTAGGTCTGCGCAAGGATAATCAAACTCATACGTGGAGAAAAACTCCATCACAAGCTCGATAGCATGGAACCTGAACAAACGGCGCCGGGGGTGGTGAAAAGATCATTCCATCGGTCCTGCTGACCGATTGCGTCAATAGCAGCTGGCTCAAGGCGACGTGCAGCCAAAACCCGGCCCCGACGGGGCCACAAAACATCAAGACGAGCCTCGTACTCATGCTCGTTGAGATCAAACTCCAAGTATGGGTGATCCCGGTTGCCTACCATCTGCAAGACAACAAAAAAATTGAAATCAGAATAGTTATGAAGACGCTAGACTGAATTTATGAAGTTTTTGACCTAAGTTATGAAGGGGCATGGTCGTGCCTGGGAAGGGGCACGACCGCGCCTAGGCCAATTGTACAACCCACGGTCGCGCTGTGGCCGACCACGGGCACAAGTGCTAGAAAACACGGTTGCGCCAGGTGCAGGGCCCGACCGTGCTAAGGCAAACTCCAAAAGGCACGACCGCGCTCATCAAAGGCACGACCGTGCTTGACCAAACCAAGGTCTCCTGGAATAGCAAAAGCCGAGCACGACCGCGCCTGGTCATGAGCGCGATCGTGCTCAACCCATTTTAGGGTTTTCAGTTTTCAAAATTCTCCAATTAAACATGTTTTATGAAGGGGCTTTCTTGGCCTAGCATCCCAGGGAGCAAGTACGACCTAAACTAACTACAAACAACAAATAAACGGACAAAGATTACGAAAACCTAAAACTAGCTAGAACTTTAGATTTCTAAACACACCAATGGACTACAATCCTAGGTCTAAACACGAATGGAAAAGAAAAGGAATCGGAAACGTACCTTAGATCGTGGAGAAGGAAGAAACGCGGCTGAAATCAGGGAGAATCGCAAGTAGGGGGTTCGGTGGGGGGCGGAATGAAAAATCTGTCTGTGAAAACTAATTTGTACCGCCCCCAAATACTGAGGCACGACCGCGTCAAGTGCTTAGGCACGACCGCGCCTAGGGTAGAGGCACGACCGCGCCTATAGGGAGGCATGACCGTGTCTCTTGTCCAGCAGACAGATGCAGCTTGTACCAAACCCGACTGCGATTCTTCCAAACTAAAATTTTTAAAAATTCAGAAAACATACCTGAGACATCCCAATCACTATCCCAAATCTGATCGATCCAAAAACACATCCCGATAACCTAAACTCAAAAATAAACTGTAAAATCCTAGAAAAATAAAAAAAAAATAGGAAAATAGACATAGAACAAAATCTAAGAATTGTTACCAAAGATGATACCGAAACAGGCTAAGTTTATTAACGAGTCATTAGCTAGACTCAAGTCCCAGAATTCATTTGTCCTTGGGGTAGAGGTCAATCACCTCCAATGCCGGGTCAACCGGTCCGTCAATGTATGGCTTAAGACGATGACCGTTGACTTTGAAGATCCTCCCATCTTCGTGCTCAATCTCGACGGTCCCATAAGGAAACACCTCCTTAACCGTGTAGGGGCCTGTCCATCGGGACTTCAACTTCCTGGGAAACAATCGCAACCTAGAGTTGTAAAGCAACACACGACCACCCACTCGGAATTACTTCTAGTCCTTCGAGCGTTGGTCATGTGAACTCTTAGTGCGCTCCTTGTAGATCGTGGAGTTTGCATAGCCTTGATTCCTCAACTCATCAAGCTCATGAATCTGAGTGAACCGGTTCTCACCCGAGCTCGCCAAGTCATGATTCACCGCCTTCAACGCCCAATAAGCCTTATGCTCCAACTCCACCGGAAGATGGCATGCCTTCCCATAGATCAACCTAAATGGTGTGGTACCAATAGGCGTCTTATACGCAGTCCGGAAGGCCCAAAGCGCATCATCTAACCTATCCGACCAATCCTTACGGTTCTGAACAACCGTCTTCTCGAGAATCCGTTTTATGCCCCGGTTCGTGACCTCTACCTGTCCACTGGTCTGTGGATGGTAGGCTGTGGAGAATCTATGGTTCACATCATATCGTGATAGTGCCTTCTCCAGCTGGGAGTTGCAGAAGTGGGTCCCACAGTCACTAATAAGAACTTTGGGGCCACCAAAGCGAGAGAACAGCTTCTTCAGAAATCGAACAACCACCCTAGCATCATTAGTAGGCAAGGCTTGAGCCTCGGCCCACTTAGAAACGTAGTCAACAGCCACTAGAATAAACCGGTTGCCACGAGAAGCTGGGAAAGGTCCCATAAAGTCAATACCCCACACATGAAAAATCTCACAAATCTGGATGCTGTTATGGGGCATCTCATTCCTTGATGAAATGTTGCTTGCCCTCTTGCAAGCGTCACAAGCTCGGATCATCTCATGAGCATCCTGAAAGATAGTTGGCCAGAAGAAACCGGCGTCAAAGACCTTCTTCGCGGTCAAGGTAGCTCCATGATGTCCACCTGTCGGGCCTTCGTGGCAGTGTCTAAGCACCTGACGTGCCTCATCTCCAAACACACCTGCGCATGATCTGAGCAGCCCCAACTCGAAACAAATAGGGATCCTCCTAAAGATAGTGCTTCACATCCGCAAAGAACTTTCACTTCTGCTGATGCGTTAAGCCCTTAATCACAATCCCACTAGCAAGAAAGTTTGCAAAATCAGCAAACCATGGACACTCCTCATCTTGTGTATGTCTGTGCATGAGAAACTCATGGGGAAAATTGTCATTTATGGTTGACCCCACAGGTTCATATGAAGCTGAGCACTTAAGATGGGACAAGTGGTCCGCTGTGACATTCTCCGCGCCCTTCTTATCACGGATCTCAATGTCGAACTCCTGAAGCAGCAAAACCTACCGGATTAGACGGGGTTTGGCATCCTGTTTACTGAGTAGGTGCCGAAGAGCTGCGTGGTCAGTGAATACAATGGTCTTTGATAGGACGAGAAAAGACCGGAATTTATCGAAAGCGAAGACAACGGCTAGGAGCTCTTTCTCCGTCGTGGTGTAGTGCTCCTTTGCATCATTGAGCGTCTTGCTCGCTTAATAAATCGGGTGAAACTACTTCTCTCTCCTCTATCCTAAGACTGCCGCAACAGCGAAGTCACTCACGTCACACATTATCTCAAATGACAGCTTCCAATCAGGAGCCACCATGATTGGGGCATTCACCAACTTCTCCTTCAAAAAATTGAATGCACTGAGGCACTCATCGGAGAACACGAACTGGGCTTCCTTCTCAAGAAGCTGGGTCATCGGTCGGGCAACCTTAGAAAAATCTTTAATAAAGCGTCTGTAAAAGCCCGTGTGACCAAGGAAACTCCGATTAGATTTCACAGAAGTGGGCGGGGGAAGCTTAGATATGGTATCAATCTTAGCTCTATCAACCTCAATCCCCGCGTGTGAAACCTTGTGCCCAAGCACAATGCCCTCCTTCACTATGAAGTGGCATTTCTCCCAGTTCAACAATAGATTGGCCTCCTCGCATCTGGCCAACATCCTCTCCAGATTCCCAAGACAGTGATCAAAGGAACTCCCAAACATAGAAAAGTCATCCATGAAAACTTCCATCGAGTCCTCAATCATATCATGGGAAATGGCCACCATGCAACGCTGGAAAGTGACCGGAGCATTACACAATCCAAAGGGCATTCACCGATAAGCAAATGTGCCATAGGGACATGTGAATGTCGTCTTCTCCTGGTCCGTAGGAGCAATCGGGATCTGGAAGTAGCCGGAGAAGCCATCCAGGAAACAATAAAACATCTTCCATGCTAATCTCTCCAACATCTGATCAATGAACGGGAGGGGAAAATGGTCTTTCCGAGTAGCATCATTGAGTTTGCGGTAATCGATGCAAACTCTCCAACCTGTGACTGTACGAGTAAGAATCAGTCCATTCCTCTCGTTGGTGATAACAGGCATGCCTCCCTTCTTAGGGACAACCTAAACTGGGCTAACCCAAGGTGAATCGGAGATGGGATAAATCAAACCAGTGCCAAGTAACTTAATCACCTCCTTCTTCACTACCTCCTGCATGTTCGGGTTCGACCTCCTCTGGTGTTGCGCAGCGGGCTTGTAGTCATCCTCCACAAGGAACTTGTGGGTACAGAAAGAGGGATTAATTCCCTTAATGTCCATAATCCTCCATGCAATAGCCTGCTTATGCTGCTTCAGCACCTCTAATAGCCTCTCCTTCTCATCACTCGTCAAATCAGAGGCGATAATGACAGGTAATCAAGACTCACCATCTAAAAAGGCATACTCCAAATGGCTCGGGAGCTCCTTAAGCTCAACAGGTGGTGGGTCCTCACTAGAAGGCCGCTCAATCGGCTCAGACTCTCTATCAACCATCGCAAAAACCGTTGAACACTGGGGAAACTCATAGCTCTCCTGGCTATGCAACTGCTCATCAAACTGATCATCACCAACTGGATCAAATGTCTCCTCTCCTACAATCTGGGTGTCGAGGGACTCCTCCTCAGCTGTGTCCTGGAGATGATCACTCACACAAGAATAAATAGTCTCAACAAAGTAAAGTGAATCATCCTGATTCTGGGTGTGCTGCATGGATCTCCCAACATCAAAGGTCACCTCCTCTTTATCCACCCTCAATGTAAGCCTCCCCGAATACACATCAGTCCGGGCCTTGGCGGTGGCCAAGAATGGTCGACCTAGGATAATAGGGACATTCTTGTCCTCATCCATGTCCAGAATCATAAAGTCTACAGGAAACTCAAAACAATCAACCTTAACCAACATATTCTCCACTATCCTTCACGGATACTTGACCGAACGATCGGCCAGCTGGATACTCATGTGTGTCGGTGTAGGTTCTCCCAACTCAAGCTTAGCAAAGACCGCATATGGCATGAGGTTAATGCTAGCACCAAGGTCAGCTAAGGTATTGCTAACCGACAAGCTACCTATCAAACAGGGGATGGTGAAACTCCCCGGATCTCGTCTCTTTTCTGGTAGCTTGTTCTGAATTACCGCCAAACACTCCTCTTTCAGCGTCACCTGAGACAACTCCTCCAATTTCCTCTTATTCGTGAGGATATCCTTCAAGAATCTCACATACTTAGGCATCTGAGCTAGAGACTCCACAAACGGCAAGTTGATATGTAACTGCTTAAACAACCTTAAAAAGTTACCATACTGCTCCTCCATCTTCTGCTTCTTCAATCTGCCTGGGTATGGAATGGTGGGAGTGTAATCCCTCACAGGCTCGCGAGGGCGTGATGTGCTCATCGGTTCACCCCTCGGCGGTGTCTCATCAGGAATCTCAATCGCAACCTCCTCCTCGGATGACTCATGTGTCACACCCCAACCGACGGCGGAAACGTCGGGGCGAGACATGTAACTGTTCATGAGCACAAGGTTGACTAGATTTCAATAATTTAATCATCAAATTTCATTTCAAACGATTCAACCACAAACAAATTCAAACAAGTGCATAATGGAAATACATAATATTTCTTTATTTAAATTTAACTAAGTCCAAAGCCTATGTGTAGCATGTCTTGATCAAACTCACATATTAGCACCTGAAACATGAATAAAATAAAGTCAACTAAAAGTTGGTGAGCATACACAGGTTTGTATATAGATAGCATATAGATTATGAATAAAGAAATCCTTACATAACATGATAAAATAAGGCATTTATGGAGAGCAGCTATTGTGTAACCAAGTACAATCAAACCTTTGTAACTAACATGCAAAATTGTGTTGTGGGTAACAATCACCCCAATCTGGGTGGGTTTGTCAAACTCAATAGATCTATCATTGTTTACCGTCGGTTTGAATAGTTAATGATTGCACATAAATTGCACACAAAAGTTAGCACAACTAGCACTCAGGCATAAAGCTCAAATTGTACACATGAATGTAAAGAGGATTTGTATTTGTGTAGTTTGTGTAAATGTAAGCAATAGTTTGTATAGTGTTCATGTTCCACCCCAAAAAGTGTTAAAAGGGGCTATGTAATACTCACTTGATTCAAAAGGCGTAGCTAACACGAGATACTAGATAGTAATATGATCCTTGTAATGCACAACGTTAACCTAGATTGGAATGTATATTGAATTAATAGTGTGCACAATAGTCTATGTCTAAGTCTAGGGTTGAATTGGACATGTGTGAAAAGTTATTGGTTTGTTCTTGGAAGGTATTGCATAAAATGAAAGGCTTGAAATGGATATTTTTAGAATATTTTGATCAAAGTTTGAGTTTGAATAACTAAATAAATAAATTACAAACTTATTATTTATTTACTTAGTTATAAAAACAATGTAGGTATTAGGGGTAATTAAGTATAACTTAAATAAATAATTCTTAAATATAAATTAAATAAATAATTTTCACCTTATTTATTTATAAAATATGTAACCTAGTCTTTTAGTTATAAAAATGTATCGGGTGTTTTATATTAATTATAATTTAATAATTAACTTTTGTTAATCTATTTTTATAAATATGTGTAAATATAATTTTGTAGATTTAAATGTATAACTTCTATTTATTTTAGAAATAGGCATTTGATCTTTTTAAATAAGGTTAATATAAATCTTTATAAAATCAATTATTTTTATTTAAAAATTCATTTGGAATGCTTATTGATTTCAAAATATAAATTTTAGTATTCTGCCAAGATTTTCTCACACACACGACCGTGCTTGGGACAAGGCACGATCGTGCTAGGACCACGGGCGTGACCGTGCTAATCAGGGCGCGACCGTGTTGATCAAACAGAAGACATAACTAAGTTGTTCACTAGGCACGACCGTGTCTGGGCCAGGCACGACCGTATCAATGGTTCTGAGGCACGACCAAGTCTAGCCAAGGGTTACGACCAGGTCTGAGTGTGAGGCACGACCGCACTTTGATTGGCACGACCGTGTCTCCATGAGGCACGACCGCGCTAGGAGATTAACGCGACCGTGTCTATTCCAAAACAGAAACGAATTGCTTAAATCTTATGATGTTAATGTTGGAAATCATAGGGCTTTCATCCATTAGGTGATTACTAGTTTATTGGTATAGGTTAATTGCATTTAAAACATGTCCAAAGTAGGATTCGATTAAACCATTTTAGAATGAACCCTAGATTCAGGTTCGTGTTAAATTAGCTATTGTAAGCCCAAATTAGGTTGGGGCTTTTTATCTATAGACTAAGACGAAAGTGTATGAGGTTTCAATTACCCGAAAAGACGATGAATCGATAGCGTACGGTAGAGGCAAGTTTCGGCGGCGACAGGTTTGGTTTTCGGCGTCTTCTGCTGCAATTCCGACTGCTTCAAGGTTTTCGGGAGTTTCAGAGGGGTTCGATGGAGTGTTTGCTTGGGGGGATTTCAATTCAGGATAGACGAATTGTGGTTTCAAATGGAAGAATTTCGGTTTTTGAGACTAATTGAATTTCTTGGAGTTATTGGATGTAATTGTGGTGATTATTCGATTTATTGTTTTCGTTAATAGTAATGACGCGTATATCGGTTACAAATTCAAACGATTCTGCGTTTAAAAACTGCATTTACGTTTCAACTGACGCGAGGCACAACCGTGCCTATACGAGGCGCGACCGTTCCAAAGCAAGGCGTGCGACCGTGCCAAAGCACTTGACGCGACCGTTCTAGAATGAGGCGCGACCGTGCCTATTAGGGTTTCTTGTTAATTTATAAAATCAGTCCTTGCAAATTTTAGTTTTGATAGATTTATACAAGTATAAACTTATTTAGAATTTTAATAGGATATACCCGTGTAAAATTTGCGGATTTGCATTGGAACATAGTATTTAATTGTTGGTACGAGTAGAACAAGTCAGTGTACTAGAATTGGGTTTGAAATGTATCACATTGAACTGAAATACAGATAATGAAAATCAGAAATGTTACAGTATCCCCATGTTGAGGGAATTTCATCCCAAAATTTAGCTAGTGGAAGCGACAGCATCAGTGAAGAGATGGGGGTACTTGAGCTTCATTTGGTACTCTCATTCCCAAGTGAATTCCGGACCACGTTTAGATTCCCAACAAACTTTGATAATAGGGATATGACTTTGCTTGAGCTGCTTGATCTCACGATCCATGATTTCCACTGGTCTTTCAACGAAGTGCATCGTTTCGTCAATGTGCACGTCGTCCAGAGGTATGTGAAGGTTCTCATCAGCAAGACATTTCTTCAGATTAGACACGTGAAAAGTAGGGTGCACATTGCCAAGTGATGGAGGTAAGTCGAGTTTGTAAGCCACTTTCCCAATCCTTTCAAGGATCTAAAATGGACCCACATAGCGAGGTGCTAACTTGCCTTTCTTTCCAAAACGGATCACACCCTTTCACGGAGACACCTTTAGAAGAACAAGGTCACCGACTTGGAATTCCAAGGGTTTTCGTTGTTTGTCGGCATAACTCTTTTGCCGACTTCTCGCTACTCGAATGTTGTCACGTATTTGGAAAATCTTGTTGGATGTTTCTTGAATTAGCTCGGGACCGGTGATTTGTGCTTCACCAATCTCGTTCCAACAGATAGGAGAACGACACTTGCGACCATAAAGAGCTTCAAATGGAGCCATGTTGATACTCGCGTGGTAGCTATTATTGTAGGAGAACTCGATTAGGGATAGATGTGAATCCCAATTGCCACCAAAATCAATTACACATGCCCTAAGCATGTCTTCAAGGGTTTGAATTATACACTCGGTCTGACCATCATTTTGGGGATGGTAAGCCGTGCTCAAATTCAATCGTGTGCCAAGAGCAGTTTGGAGAGATTGCCAGAAACGGGAGGTGAACCGAGCATCTCTATCCGATATTATGTTTAATGGAACACCGTGACGGCTCACAATTTCGTCAATGTAAATTCAGGCCAATTTCTCAACCCGATAGTCTTCACGAATAGGCAAGATATGAGCAGATTTGGTGAGACGGTCAATGATCACCCAAATGCTATCACAATCACTTAAGGTGCGAGGGAGTTTGGTAATGAAGTCCATAGCTAAATTTTCTGTAGGTCCCGGGAGCCTCGTCGCGCAGCGGAAATAACACGATCTGTTCTGTGATTTGTGTGGGAACAAAGATAACGAAGCAGATAAACAAGAACAAAGACAAAAAATAATAATAATGAAACGAAACGTAATCCATAACAAAGAAGTCATCCCGTATTACAGACTACATACCGAAGGAACACACATCTCTCATCTAAGCTCACGGTCCAGGGGTCGGGAGAGCTCGTCCCGACCCGGACAACTCTCAACCTGTTCCAGAGTTCCACCTACAAATGAAGACAAGTCTTCTATTTATAGGGGCAGGAACACTTCCTGCGTACTTGACAAGTACGCAAGGAAAAAGCCTTGCGTACTTACTAAGTACGCATGGTTTGGTCATGCGTACTTGACAAGTACGTAAGGCTTACTTACTAAGTACGCAGGACCAAACTGGTGTGCGGGCTAAGTACTCAGGAACACCCTCCTACGTACTAGCCACGTACACCGATACATAGAATTTAATCTATAGTTAGAAAACATGCTTCTACATTTTCCCATTTCCACACGGGAATTTCTGGTTGTTTAAGCAAACCGGAAGGACGTTGGTGTTCGGCTTTGACTTTGGAGCAAGTTAAACATTTGGTGACATAGAGAGCAATGTCTTTCTTCATACCGGGCCACCAATATTGTTGGCGAAGATCTTGGTACATTTTATCCGCACCAGGATGAATAGAATAACGAGTCTTGTGAGCCTCGTTCATGAGAAATGTACGGAGATCATCGTGATCGGGAACCCAAATACGGTTCAAGTAATAAAGTAAGCCATTGGGTTTTGATTCAAGCTGAAGTTCAACACCACACGACATTTCCTTGTACATGTTACCCTCGGTGACTGAGACGTGTTGAGCTTCTAAGATGCGATTTTGAATGTCGGTTTGAATTCAGACACAATGAAGCATGGCATGGTCCTTTCAACTCAAAGCGTCGACAACAACATTCGCTTTGCCGGGATGGTCACGAATCTCGCAGTCATGGTCGTTAAGGAGTTCAACCCAACGTCGTTGCCTCATATTGAGTTCTTTTTGGTTGAAAATGTGTTGGAGACTTTTGTGGTCGGTGAACACCACACATTTTGTTCCATAGAGGTAATGTCTCCAAATCTTTATTGCGAATACGACCGCACCCAACTCGAGGTCGTGCGTCGTATAATTCTTCTCATGAATCTTAAGTTTCCTTGATGCATAAGCGATTACTTTGCCTCGTTGCATGAGGACACAACCGAGACCTTGGTTGGAAGCATCACAGTAGACAACTAGATCATCATTCCCATCAGGGAGAGTCAAAATAGGAGCATTGCACAACTTTTGCTTGAGAGTTTGGAAAGCTTCTTCTTTTTTTGGTCCCCATTCATAAGGTTTACCCTTGTGGGTTAAAGCGGTAAGAGGGACAGCAATCTTAGAGAAATTTGAAATGAAACGACGATAATATCCCGCAAGACCAAGAAATGAACGAACTTCGGTGGGGGTCTTCGGGGCATTCCAATTCTTAACCGCTTCGATCTTAGCAGGGTCAACATTAATTCCCTTGTCGTTGACAATATGACCAAGAAATTGAACTTCCTTTAGCCAAAATTCACATTTGGAGAATTTGGCATATAGTTGTTCCTTCCTCAAGAGGTCCAAAACCAGTCTAAGGTGTTGCTCATGGTCGGCTTTAGTCTTGGAGTAGATTAAGATATCGTCAATGAAGACGATCATAAATTTATCAAGGTACGGTTTGCACACACGATTCATGAGGTCCATGAAGACCGCGGGTGCATTGGTTAGTCCAAAAGGCATGACCATGAACTCGTAGTGACCATACCTTGTTCGGAAAGCAGTCTTTGGAATATCTTCCTCTTGTACACGGAGTTGGTGATAACCTGATCGAAGATCAATCTTCGAGAAGTAAGTAGAGCCTTGAATTTGATCGAAGAGGTCATCAATCCTAGGAAAAGGGTAACGGTTCTTGATGGTAAGCTTGTTGAGTTCGCGGTAGTCAATACACGTGCGGAATGATCCATCCTTCTTCTTGACGAATAAGACGGGTGCACCCCACGGTGAATGACTTGGACGAATGAAGCCCTTGTCGGAGAGCTCTTGGAGTTGACTTTCAAGTTCTTGCATTTCAGAATGTGCAAGACGGTAAGGAGCTCTAGCTACGGGGTTAGCTCCGGGTATAAGGTCAATGCGAAATTCTACTTGTCGAACGGGTGGAAGACCGGATAGATCTTCGGGAAATACTTCAGGAAAATCCCGAATGATGGGAATGTCTTGGATACTCTTCTCTTTGACATTCTTTTGAACAACATGATCTAAGAAGGCTACGTACTTCTTTCGTAAGTACTTTTGGGCGGTAGTGCATGACATTAACTTGAGTCCTTTGCAAGGCTTTTCACCAAAGACTCTTAACGTTTCTCCTGACGGTAGAGGTATTCGGATGCACTTCTCGAAACAGATGACTTCGGCATGCTGATTTGATAGCCAATCCATGCCTATTATGATATCAAAACTTCCTAGTGGCATTGGTACAAGGTTGATTAGAAATGTATGATCATTAAGTTCTAGAGAGCAGTCGTGAATAACAGAGTCAATTGTAAGGGAGTCACCATTTGCTACTTCGACGGTGAAGGTTTTCTCTAATTGGGATCGTGTCTTTGCAAGTAAGGGTTAAAAGTTAAGTGACACAAAACTTTTATCGGCACCGGTATCAAATAAAATGGAGGCATATTGACTATTAACAAGGAACGTACCGTTGACCACATCATTGTTGGCTTGAGCTTCATTGGCGTTTATGTTGAAAGCACGCCCACGAGCTCCGCCTTGTCTAGTATTGATTAACCTTGGGCACTGATCACGGAAATGATTTGGGTTACCACATTCATAACAAGCACACCCATTTGCAATAGCGGGAACACCTTGATTAGTCACTTGTTGGTTGGTTCGGGTTGGTGGGTTGACTTGGCCTGCAAGTGCTTTGGCTCTACAAACATTGACTGTATGGCCATATTTCCCACAGTGAGTGCAAAGGCGACATGGAATGTTTTGGATATGGTGATAGTTGCATGTGGCACAGAGTGGGTAGATCCCAACATATGGCTTTTTGGCTGGTGCTTGAACCATAGGCGCAGCTTGGTTAATAGGGATAGCAGGAGTGACCATAGCATAGTTTCTAGCCTTTCTTTTCTTATTACGGGAGGGTTCAGTTGTGGCTTCTTTGATGTGTGTGGGAGGGGTTGTGGTGTCGGGAACTTCTTGGTTCCTTTTCTAGTCAGAGTTCCCACTTTCATATGGTTGTCGGTTAGTGTAGCAGATAAGCGGATAGCATTTTTGAGTGTTGCGGGATTTCTCCCTAAGACAGTATCTTGAATTTTCCTAGGTAATCCACCAATATACTTCTCAATGCAGCGGGATAAAGGTGTGACCATATGGGGCACAAGGAGACTCAACTCATGGAACCGAGTTGTATAAGCTTGACTTTCACCACCATCTTGGGCAAGATCCCAAAACTCGGCTTCCAGTTTCTTTACTTCATTTCGAGGATAAAATTCTTCGGTCATTAGCCTTTTAACCTCATCCCAAGGTAAGGCCATTGCTACTTCCACACCTCTAGTTCTCTTTTCCCCATTCCACCACGTGAGTGCCCGTTTTTGTAAGACACTTGGGGCATGACGGACACGAAGGTTATCGGGGCAGTCACTATTGAGGAAGGTATTCTCAATACTTTCGAACCATTGAAGAAGTCCTGTGGCTCCCTCGATACCATAGAACTTAAGAGGATTACATGAATTGAAGTGCTTGAAGGTGCATTGTAGTGGGTTGGCACCACCACCACCATTAGTTCCATGGGTACCATTAATGGCTCCATTTGCTTGGGTGAGTTGAGTTACAAGTTGTGCATGGATAGCAGCAATGTTGGTGTTGTTGTTGGTCACGGGAGCACGACGGGGAGGCATTCTACAGAATTGCAGAACACAAGAAAAGATGTAAGAACTTATGAATGTTGTTTGGATTTAAAAGAATAAGATAACAAATAGAATAGTTAATCATACTTTGGATTGTACTCAAATAGTGATAAAATCACTTGAATACTATGACACATTAAGGTTAATTAAACTCATAATTTTCAAGGAGACATGCTTTAGCCTATAAGTAAACACTCATCCCGGGAATTCCCAGGAAAGCATACGGGTCCCTCGGTTGATTGGGATTTATGCAAAATGCTTTCCTAGACAGAAAACCCAGAATACAGGTGTCACTCTTCCAGATTGCACGTGTCCTCAAATAATTAACAAAGTTTAAAAGCCTTAACGAGGAAATAAATAATTTTTACTTTTTATTTTTTTATTTTTATTTTTTTAGATTTAGATCCATGAAGTTTCCACATGCTAAGAAGAAGATGATAAAGGAGTAGGTAAGAATATTAGGAGGTTCTAGGGTATAGGAAGGGATATTGTTTATTAAATTATTATTTAAGTATATCTTAATAAGTCATGAATTTTTAACAAGGCATAAAAAACGAAGTAATAACTAATCATGGTAAGCATGTAACACATAGCATGTAGCACATATCACATAATCATGAAGCATGGCATAAGTGGGTGTCCTAAAGTTATAGTCTAGGTCAAGGGTGCCTAATAACCTAGTTCCCTATAACCAAGTCTCTGATACCAATCTGTCACACCCCAACCGACGGCGGAAACGTCGGGGCGAGACATGTAGACTGTTCATGAGCACAAGGTTGACTAGATTTCAATAATTTAATCATCAAATTTCATTTCAAACGATTCAACCACAAACAAATTCAAACAAGTGCATAATGGAAATACATAATATTCTTTATTTAAATTTAACTAAGTCCAAAGCCTATGTGTAGCATGTCTTGATCAAACTCACATATTAGCACCTGAAAACATGAATAAAATAAAGTCAACTAAAAGTTGGTGAGCATACACAGGTTTGTATATAGATAGCATATAGATTATGAATAAACAAATCCTTACATAACATGACAAAATAAGGCATTTATGGAGAGCAGCTATTGTGTAACCAAGTACAATCAAACCTTTGTAACTAGCATGAAAAATTGTGTTGTCGGTAACAATCACCCCAATCTGGGTGGGTTTGTCAGACTTAATAGATCTATCATTGTTTACCGTCGGCTTGAATAGTTAATGATTGCACATAAATTGCACACAAAAGTTAGCACAACTAGCACTCAGGCATAAAGCTCAAATTGCACACATGAATGTAAAGAGGATTTGTATTTGTGTAGTTTGTGTAAATGTAAGCAATAGTTTGTATAGTGTTCATGTTCCACCCCAAAAAGTGTAAAAGAGTAAAAAGGGCTATGTAATACTCACTTGATTCAAAAGGCGTAGCTAACACGAGATACTAGATAGTAATATGATCCTTGTAATGCACAACGTTAACCTAGATTGGAATGTATATTGAATTAATAGTGTGCACAATAGTCTATGTCTAAGTCTAGGGTTGAATTAAACGTGTGTATAAAGTTAGTGGTTTGTTCTTGGAAGGTATTGCATAAAATGAAAGGTTTGAAATGGATATTTTTAGAACATTTTGATCAAAGTTTGAGTTTGAATAACTAAATAAATAAATTACAAACTTATTATTTATTTACTTAGTTATAAAAACAATGTAGGTACTAGGGGTAATTAAGTATAACTTAAACAAATAATTCTTAAATATAAATTAAATAAATAATTTTCACCTTATTTATTTATTTATAAAATATGTAACCTAGTCTTTTAGTTATAAAAATGTATCGAGTGTTTTATATTAATTATAATTTAATAATTAACTTTTGTTAATCTATTTTTATAAATATGTGTAAATATAATTTTGTAGATTTAAATGTATAACTTCTATTTATTTTAGAAATAGGCATTTGATCTTTATAAATAAGGTTAATATAAATCTTTATAAAATCAATTATTTTTATTTAAAAATTCATTTGGAATGCTTATTGATTTCAAAATATAAATTTTAGTATTCTGCCAAGATTTTCTCACACACACGACCGTGCTTGGGACAAGGCACGATCGTGCTAGGACCACAGGCGCGACCGTGTTGATCAAACAGAAGACATAACTTAGTTGTTCACTAGGCACGACCGTGTTGATCAAACAGAAGACATAACTAAGTTGTTCACTAGGCACGACCGTGTCAGGGCCAGGCACGACCGAGTCTATGGTTCTGAGGCACGACCAAGTCTAGCCAAGGGGTACGACCGGGTCTGAGTGTGAGGCACGACCGTGCTTGGATTGGCACGACCGTGTCTCCATGAGGCACGACCGCGCTAGGAGATTAGCGCGACCGTGTCTATTCCAAAACAGAAACGAATTGCTTAAATCTTATGATGTTAATGTTGGAAATCATAGGGCTTTCATCCATTAGGTGATTACTAGTTTATTGGTACAGGTTAATTGAATTTAAAACATGTCCAAAGTAGGATTCGATTAAACCATTTTAGAATGAACCTTAGATTCGGGTTCCTGTTAAATTAGCTATTGTAAGCCCAAATTAGGTTGGGGCTTTTGATCTATAGACTAAGAAGAAAGTGTATGAGGTTTCAATTACCCGAAAAGGCGATGAATCGATAGCGTACGGTAGAGGCGAGTTCCGGTGGCGACGGGTTTGGTTTTCGGCGTCTTCTGCTGCAATTCCGACTGCTTCAAGGTTTTCAGGAGTTTCAGAGGGGTTCGATGGAGTGTTTGCTTGGGAGGATTTAAATTCAGGATAGACGAATTGTGGTTTCAAATGGAAGAATTTCGGTTTTTGAGACTAATTGAATTTATTGGAGTTATTGGGTGTAATTGTGGTGATTATTCGATTTATTGTTTTCTTTAATGGTAATGATGCGTATATCGGTTACGAATTCAAAGGATTCTGCATTTATATTTCAACTGACGCGAGTCGTGACCGTGCCTATACGAGGCGCGACCGTGCCAAGGCACCGGGCGTGACCGTTCCAAAGCAAGGCGCGCGACCGTGCTAAAGCACTTGACGCGACCGTGCTAGAATGAGGCGCGACCGTGCCTATTAGGGTTTCTTGTTAATTTATAAAATCAGTCTTTGCAAATTTTAATTTTGATAGATTTATACAAGTATAAACTTATTTAGAATTTTAATAGGATATACCCGTGTAAATTGAGCGGATTTGCATTGGAACATAGTATTTAATTGTTGGTACGAATAGAACAAGTCAGTGTACTAGAATTGGGTTTGAAATGTATCACATTGAACTGAAATACAGATAATGAAAATCAGAAATGTTACATCATGCACAGGAACCTATGGATCCGGTCCTGTGTCTCTACCGCTCCTTAAAGTGATGGCCTTCACATGAGCCTTGGGATTGGGCTCAGTGTTGCTAGGCAGGCCACCTGGCGGTCTCTCAGAAAGAACCTTCGCGATCTGCCCAACCTGGTTCTCTATGGTCTGGATTGAAGCTTTCTGATTCCTCAACTCAGTCTCATGCGTGTGAAAACGCTCCTCCATGTAACGATTCTGCTTCTCTGCCAACTGATTCTGACTCTCCGAGTTGGCAAGTAGCCGTGCAACCATGTCCTCCAAACTGGATTTACCCTCAGGTGCGGGTGGTGGACCACTGCTAGAACCTTGGCCTTGAAACTGGCCCTGCTGAGGTCGAAACTGGGAACTCTGTCCCTAAGACTGGTGGGACTGATGCTGCAATGGGGGGGCTGAGTGAATCCGGGTGGTTGATGGCTATTATTGCCAGACTTCCAACTGAAATTCGGGTGATTCCTCCACCCTGGATTATATGTGTTGCTGTAGGGATTATTCTGGGGACGATTCTGGTTGGACATGAAATCAACCTGCTCGTGGACCCCCTGATCCCCAACCTGACAAGCACTCATGGGATGTGGCCCACCACAAAACTCACACAAGGACTGGGCCTTGTGGATGTGCATCTGATCAATCTTGGTGGAAAGTGCTTCCACCTGGGCAGCTAAAGAGGTAATTCCATCCACTTGATGGACACCCTGCCTCTAAGTTCTCGCTCGGGAAGTATGCTGAGTGTGGCTCTTCAGTGCCACCTTCTCTAGCAGGTCATACGCCTCCTGGGTGTCTTCGTTCCAATGTCTCCACCCGTGTATGCGTCGATCAGCTGCTTCCCTTTCATCTCTAGACCATTGTAGAAGGTCTCACACTGATGCCACTTCAACAATCCATGGTGGGGAACCTTCCTGATCAGTTCCTTGAATCTCTCCCATGCCTCATAGATCATCTCCCCGTCGTCCTGCTGGAAAGAAAGAATCCTAGCCCTCAACTTTGATGTTTCTTCGGAGGGAAGTACTTCTCTAAGAATTTAGCAGCCATCTGGTCCCAAGTACTAATGGACCTAGGGGGAAGTGACAGTAACCAAGCCTTGGCTCGATCCCGTAAGGAAAAAGGGAACAACCGGAGCCGAATATCATCGTCGGTAGCGTCACGAATTTTGAAAGTGTTGCAAATCTCTAAGAAACCGGCCAAATGAGTATTAGGAACCTTGTGATCCTTTCCATCAAACTGACACATGTTCTGCACCATCTGTATAATGCTGGATTTGATCTCGAACTGATGTGCTCCAAACGCCGGCCTATTGATGCTCGACTCCAAACCCTCAAGTGTCGGTTTGCCAAAATCCGAAAGCGTCCGACCCGCATCCTCGCTCGCAACAACAATCTCTTCAAACTCGAGTAATCGGGACACAAATCGGGAACGGGCTCGCAATCCCCGATGAAGATCACGCTCCGGCTCGGAAGACGGCTCAGGAACCTCCTTGATGGGAGTTGAGAACATGCACGATCTGCACGACAAGTTAGATATGAATACGCGAACGTAGGACAAAGAAAACACAAGTTAAACAAAAAAAAAGATAAAATAATTGAAAATAAGAAATAAAAATGAAAAATAAAAATGAAAAATAAGATGGAATAAAAACTTTACTAAAATATATATATATATATATATATATATACAAATGCAACTAAAAATAACAAGTAAAATGCAAAATATCTATATACAAAAAAAATTGCAAGATAACAAATAAGAAAACACGATATGCACAAAAATATATATACTAAATGACTAAAAATTAATTCTAATCGTTCTCGCAAAACCGTGTCCCCGACAACGGCGCCAAAAACTTGATGTGTGTTAAAGTGTATATATATTTTTATAAGTATTTTTCACACAATTTGAGTTTTAAAATGGGTTTTCACCAAAGACTAATCACACACACGTCGGGCAAGTGTACCCGTCGGATAGCAATATAGTTAAGGTAAGAACCGGATATCAATCCTTGGACACGGTGGGATGCAATAATAGACCGGAAGTAAGATTCAATCAAGTGATGGTATAAAGATATTTTGAAGGGTTTGTTTTAATTAACAAGCATGCAAGTATATAAACTAAGCTAAGATCACAAGTCAAACATTTAAGGAGAAGATATCACTTCGGTGTCGAATCCATCTAGAATACATTCAATACACTCATAGAAACATGGCAAATACACGAAACATAAATTTACTAAATTCTCGTCAAAGATATCTAATCAAATGACCACTCGAAAAACTAGTATGAATTACACAAACCAACCACCTAAAGTCATACAATGAAGCTCACGTGTTTAACAATCATGTCAATGTTTATAAAGATTGAACTAGCTTTCGATTAAGGTACACTAATCCAACAACTAGTTGGAAAGATAATATGAACAACAAACTACCCACCTCAAGTTGATTAAATTAGACAACAATATGCATTTCTTCAACATACAATGTTCATACAAAGGTTATATAAATTAGAAGAATGTGTCAACAATTCCTAGATAAACATAAAACTAAGAATGAAACATCATAACAAACACTTTATCTTTCCAAACATAAGCGTAAGGATACACATACAAATATAATGATTCATAACCAAGACTGCATTCACCATTCCTAGTCAAATGCCATAAGTTAGTATAAATACATACACCAATCCATAAATATAAGCATAAACCACAAGTTTTTCAACAAAATATGGCATACACAAATACAAGTCTTGTAAACAACTCAAAATATTTGAATACATAATTTCATCGAAGAATAATCATACGGTTGTCATAACCTTAACACAATAATTTCCAATAATCCATGAATGTTTTCAAATGTATCTAAACTTCATCTAAACCAAAGTGAACAAGAGTTTTAGCTCATGAGCACAAAAATTCAAATAAGCAGGGAAAAATAGTGAGAAACATGATATGAAAACAAGAATCAAATCACTCCTCCAAGCGTAGATGTTGTTGTTGATGTATGGTGATCCTCTTGATGTTGTATCCTCTCCAAGAAGCTTGAAATGTGACTGGAACAAGGATAATACGAGCTGGAACAGTGGGTTTTTCTCCCTGGTTGCTGAATGTCTGAATGAGAGTTTAAGTTCTGTTCATATAGAAAAGGGGAGGCACGACCGTGCTAGGAGAGAAGGCACGACCGTTCCTGGTACAAAGGCGCGGTCGTGTCTAGGTCTTAACACGACCGTGTGACAGAGGGTTGACCGATCCAGAGCTTCCATTGTGTCCCGATGATCGAGGAAGTACGACTGTTCAGACTCACAAGGTGCCACGCGACCGTAGGGAGTCAAGGCACAGTTGTGCCTTGAATTTTTGCTTGGCGCGGTCGTGCAAGATGAGGGCGCGACCGTGCCTAGGGTATGCAAGCATGGCACGGCCATGCTAAGTAGGGGGCATGACCGTGCCTCCATCACAGAAACCCTAAAACTTCAATTTTTTATCCTGGAATCCTCTTGTTTGTTCACCAAGCTTCACAAAACCTACAAAACAGGAAATGAAGTAAATAAGTGTCTAAACGTTGAATATAACCAAGAATTGATCGTTAAATTAGCGAAGTTTTGTGGCAAATTGATGTGTAAATCTTAACACATCAGAGTGGATGAGGGAGTAGGCTTGGGTTTCTTTTGTTTTCTTTCATCTGTTTGAGTGTTTACCCTTTTTTTTGAGCCTGTCTTCCCCAATCTTTCTTCCTTTTCCTTCTTGACTTTGACATATAAGGCTTGTAGGTTCATGAAGCTCATGGGACCTAACCTCTTTCCACTTTCTCCTATAGCCTTTAGAAAGTCCATCATGACCTTCCTTTCTTCATGGGTCCTAATGTTAAAAGCAATGGTCTTCTTGGTTTTCTGTTTTTTTTTCTTCTTCTTTTGCGCTTTTCTTATTTGCCAGTTGACCTTGCTGACCCATGAAAGCTCTGTAGATTTCTTTATATGATAATTTCTCAAGGTAGTCTGCATCCTCACCTTGAGAAATCAGAGCTTCTATCCACTCCTCTCTCATTTCTTTGGCTAGTTCAGAGCCAGTGATCCCGAACTTAGTCTCTTCTTTTATTTGCTTTTCTCTTTCTTCTTCTTCTTTATTGAGTTGTTCCTGCAGCTGAAGAGCTAGAGCTTCATCTTCTTGTAATTGTGTAGCTACAGGAACTTTGACTTTCAGAGCATCCAGTTGCTTAGCATGCAACTGGATCTGTTGTTCCCTGAGGAGAATGACAACTTTTCTTTCTTGAATCTTTCTAAACTCTGCCATCTCCTCTTCTTCTTTTCTCCTTTTCTCTTTTCTCTTTCTTTAATCTTTCTTCTTCTGTCATGATGCCCTTCCCCTTGTCTTTCTTGGATGCCTCAGCTTCAGCTTCATGGATCACAACAGCAGATGTAAGAGATGCTGTTAGGATCTTAACTTCAGCTTCATTGGCAAGTTGAGGAATAGACACAGAGGAAGGGACTGCTTCACTCTCTTCCTTTTCCCATTCACTCCCATGTATAGCTTTGAAGGCTTCTTTGACATTCTGAGTAACCACTTTTCTTGACTCTACTACTGCACTTAGTCTGACAGTTGGTGAGGAGGGAAGGGATAGATCTGAGTCAGAGTCATCCATTGCAAGCCATCCCTCCTTTTCAAGATAAGATTTGATATTTTTGATCATTGCTTTACTTTCTAAGGAGTTGATGTTGCAGATGTGTGTCCTGAGCTCAAAGACCTTATGTAGGAAGTCTGGATTAAGGAGCAAGATCTCTTGAATTTTGTTGATTTTGAAAGATGACCCATCACATAAGAAGAACTGAAATCCAGAGGACCCGGTGCTTGACCATCCTTGCACTTCCAGGTCCCTAACCATTTCATTTTAGAAGAATCTTCTCCAACATAGAACTTGTTCTTCTGTTAAAGCATTGCTCCTTATCAAGTCAAATCTTGGAGCTAGTCTTTGTTCTGATGTTGTTGAAGACTCTGCAATGTGTTTAGGATAGGCCACCATGTTTGCTTCTTCTAGAAACCATTCAAACCAGGGCAGATTATCCTCCATCAACACATAGAACCTACTGAGTGAAAGTTCCGCTAAAAGATCTGAGGAAGTGTTGATGCAGCTTGATAAGTACAGTTCAAGAACTTGAAGTGGATTCAGTGTATTCCAGTTAAGCTCTTCTATTCCACCAAACTCCTGTCCAATCCAGAATCTCTCAGATAGACCATCATACCCCTAAGCTAAAATAGAGTCAAACTCTAGCTTATGTGCAGTCGGTGTGAATTGAGGGGCAATGGTCTTTCTTGATATGTTTGCAGCGGTAGGAAGTATGCTGAATGACGAGGGTGTGTCTTCATCTTGACTTTCATTCTTCAGCACCTCATCAACAGCTCGGACAACTAACTTCCAATCCTCACTGATATCTTCCTCTACATCTACTGAGTCTGGCAAGTCATGGATTTGAACAAAAGCAGGTTTGAAAATAGTACATTGAAAAACAACCTGCTCTTGTATCCATTCATCGAAGCTGTCAGCATCATCTTCCGTAGTAACTATCTCCCCATTTTTGGTTGCATCAGTGCATAAAGTTTCATCTGTTTGAGTGCCCACTGATACAAGGGAGGGAGTAGTCACTGGAGGGCATTGATGGGCTTCATGCATAGAGACTTGGTGCCTTAGTTTGGACACTTCAGCCTCTAGCATTGCCACCCTGTCCGTCAATTCCAAATTTCGAAGTTTCAGTCTGTCCTCATCCACAGTTGTGGAATCCTTAGAACTAGATGGGGCCTTAGGCCTAGCCTCTGCATCCTCATCACCATGGTTTTCTTGGCACCTGGGATTCCTCTCAGTGAAGAGTGTTTCAAGAGAAACATCCTCACTGTGAGTTGTCGTGGTTAGGGTCTTAGTGATGTTATCATTGTCCTCCTAATCATATGATGTACCAGGAGTAGTGATAGCCCTTTCCACATTCACTCTATCATCACTCCCAGAGTGAACCTTCTTGGGTGATGAACATGGGGTGGGTACATTAGCAGGCAAGTCAATCAATACCTTCGAAATAGTGGTTGGAGAAGGTATATCATCTTGACTAGGTGCCTCTGCACTTAAGTTCAGAGAAGAAAAATAATGACAGGGCTCAACAGGCTGTTCTATATCCGGGATGTGATCTTGATCCTAACAGAGAAACTTCCAGTGAAGTCTTTCTAATAGTTTGGCTATCCCTTTTGATATTCTCATCAGAATGTTGGGATTCTGAATGAGGGCTTTTAGGTCGGGATTGGGCATGTGAGACATGGATAGAAGGATTCTTCTTGCTCCTTTTTCTGGTATATTTTGCCTCAACTGGGGCCCTGTGTTCCAATTGGGCGGTGATAACATCCAAAACAGGTGTAAGTAGTTGGTGCGCCTGTGCATCTTTAATAGAAAGCAAAGGGGTTCGAACAGTGGAAGCAGTTTGTAGTTCAGGTTTTGAAGTGGAGGGTGTGGGATCAATATCAGTTGGGATTGTTGAACTGTCACCCTGGGTACTTTGTATGTTCATCATTGTAGGTAACAATGGAACATTAACCCCTAAGAACTTTTTGGAAACAGTTCTCATGCTTTGAAAAATGTTATTTTTATATCCCATCATAAGATAGATTCTTGCAGGTTTTGAAAGATCTTTTAGTTCGTTGTTGAAAACTTCCTGCAAGAATCTTCGGTACATATAACATTCCTGCTTTGCACCTTCTTGAAGGTTATATCTCAAACCTTCAAAGATGAGATGTGCAAAGTTAAAACCTTGGCCAGTGACCATACCGTGAATAGCAGAGGCGAGGGTAGAGCTCACTTGATGCCATCCACTTCTCTTCTAGGATATGAATTGTAGAAGAGTGTGGCATAGAAACTTCCATGGAGGCCCCATCAGCGCCTTTTCGATGGTATATTCATTCTGATTTCCAGTGTACCCTATGGATACAAAGGTCCTCATATACTCTTCTTTTGAGTATGAAACGGCGG
This sequence comes from Smallanthus sonchifolius, assembly GCA_023525975.1. Lineage (NCBI taxonomy): Eukaryota > Viridiplantae > Streptophyta > Magnoliopsida > Asterales > Asteraceae > Smallanthus > Smallanthus sonchifolius. Next base: position 30,630,944 of record CM042043.1, read on the forward strand.
CCCCCTTGTCCTGAAGCTTGAGATGTTTTCTGAGAGTAGCTTCAGTGACGATGATGTCTTTGCCGTCTACCTTAGCTTGGATTTGGGGAGTCCCCTGTTCGGTAGAGTAGACGGCGATGCTACAAAAGTCCCCCATATGAGGGATGTATTTGGTAGGGTTGACGGTTAGTGCATAGTATATCTTTGATCGACAGAGAAAATCGATCATGTCATTGAACCCTTCGGACTTCTTACCTTTGACTAGGTATGCAGTGAGATTGTGGTAGGGTGAGAACTTGTCATCGGGCTGGTTTATATCGACCTCTGCCATTGTCGTTGGGTTTGGAGGGAAGGAGGAAGTTTTTTTTTTTGAAAGGTGCTTAAGAGAAAATGGTGAGAGTTAGGTTGGAATTGAATGTGAAGAGGTTAAGGAGAAATTTGATTTGTGTTATAATGGCAGAGGAGGGAAAAAACAAAGTTATTTATATAGTACAACCTTATTCACTTTTCACTGTTACAACTGTAATACACCATAGCAGTCATGGTAAAGACTGAAAGGACTTTTTACAGCGGGTAAAAGTTAGTTTGGGCTTATCCTTACCCATTAGCATCAAACTTGGTTGCTGCGGATGGTTAAGCCTATCCGCTGCAAAGTTGGTTGTTGCGGATGGTTAAGTCAGTCAGCAGCAAACTCAATTGCTGCTGATGGATGCAATGGTCCGCAGCAAAAATGTTGCTGTTGACTGCCTTAAGCTATCTGCAGGAAACTTGTTACTGCTGATAACTTAAAGCAATCAGTGACAAATTTTTTACTGCTGATGATTAAACATGTCATCAGCAAAAAATGGTTGCTGTTGACTTATAACTTTTACTTACAACAAAAGACAAACACATTTATAAAACAATTTTTTTTAGAGACAGATTTTAGTCAAAGTTCATCATACCAATGGATTCAACTAAATATCTAAATCTAGCTTCATCAAAAGGTTTTGTAAACAAATCAGCATATTGCTCATTGGTATGAACTTTGGTTAAAATAATTCTCTTTTTCTCAGCTTGATCTCTTATGAAGTGATACCTGATGTCAATGTGCTTTGTCTTGGAGTGCTGCACCGGATTGTTTGTGATTGATATAGCACTCATGTTGTCAATGTAAATAGGAGTGGCCATGAAAGTCATCACATAATCCAGCATTTGGTTTTGTATCCAGATGACTTGTGCACAGCAACTTGAAGATGTAATGTATTCTGCTTCTCCTGTAGAAGTTGATACATAGGTTTGCTTCTTGCACTGCCATGAAATCAGTCTTCCGCCCAGAAAATGACAACCCTTTGATCTGGACTTTTTGTCCAAGTTGCATACCCCATAGTCAATGTCGATGTTTCCATACATGTTGAACTTTTCATTTTTAGAATACCATAGCCCAAGTCTTGGGGCTCCTTTTAGATATCTAAAAATTCTCTTGACAGCTTGAAGATGTGTATTCTTTGGAGATGCTTGGAATCTTGCACAAAGGCATACTGCAAACATGATGTCTGGCCTTGAGGAAGTGAGATACATGAGTGACCCTATCATTGCATGGTATTGATGTTGATCAGTGTCTTGACCATCTTTGTCTGGAGTCAGTTGATGGTGCACTTGCATAGGAGTTCTTGCAGTAGTGCAATCAGCCATCTTGAATCTTTCCAAAATGCTCTTGACATATTTGGATTGGCTGATAAAGATTCTGTTTGGAACTTGTTTGACTTGAAGACCCAGAAAGAAATTTAGTTCACCCATTGAACTCATTTCAAACTTTGAGTGCATTAGGATCTCAAAGTCTTTACATAACTTCTTCCTTGTTGATCCAAAAAAGACGCCATTAACATAGATTTGTACCAGAAGTATTTCTCCCCCTTCATCTTTGATAAACAAGGTCTGGTCAATGGCACCTCTTCTAAAGTTGTTTCTTAGCAGATATCCAGACAGAGTTTCATACCAGGCTCTTGGAGCTTGAAGTAAGCCATAAAGAGCTTTGTCTAGTTTGAACACTTTGTTAGGATGTGCAGGATCTACAAAGCCTGGAGGCTGTTTGACATATACTTCCTCACCAATCTTCCCATACAAAAAGGCACTTTTGACATCCATTTGATAAACCATGAAATTCTTGGATGCAGCATATGCCAGGAAGATTCTGATGGCTTCCAGCCTTGCAACAGAAGCAAAGACTTCATCATAGTAAATTCCTTCTTCTTGAGTGTAGCCTTGAGCTACAAGTCTGGCTTTGTTCTTAACCAAAATGCCTCTCTCATCTTGCTTGTTCCTGAATACCCATCTTGTGCCAATAGCAGTTTGACCAGGTGGAAGATCAACAAGTTTCCAGACATCCTATCTCTTGAATTACAGCAACTCTTCCTGCATTACCTCAATCTAACTGCTGTGTTTCAGAGCTTCATCTATCTTCTTGGGTTATACCTGAGAAAGAAAACAGGAAAACATACATATATTAGCCTCTTGAGATTTGCTTCTTGTTTGAACTCCTTGGTGAACTTGGCCAATGATATTTTCCAAGGGATATTCCTTGTTGATTCTCTGTGCTGGTACTGCATCCAATCGTATCCCTTGCTCAAGATTGCTCTTATTCTGATCAGGAATCTATTCATTCATGGCGGAAGAGTCTTCAATATCAACAGCAGCATCAGCAGCAGATGCCTCTACAACATTCACAGATATGTCTTCATTCGGATTTTCATTTTCAGAGAGGTTGTTGTTGGTGACATTTGAGAGTCTGGTTCTGGCTTCACTGGCTTCAATAGCTTCCACAACAGATGGAGGATCAATAGATGGCCTTTTCAGTCTGATAGAGGGACTGGGGAACTCCAATCTGCAGTCAGAGGAAGATGAGGAAGCTGGTGTTTTGGAATAAGTAGACTCCATATTTGAGAAGATGAGAGGCTCAAATATTTGTGTGAAGGAGTCTATATCAAAGAGCCAGTCTGGGCCTTTTCCCTGTTCACATGCGATGTGTTCCCTACATTTCACATTGGCTGATTCTTCACGATTCTTGTTCTTGAGTTGAATACTTTGTAGGCCTTGGATTGGGAGGAATAGCCTACAAAATATCCTTCATCAGATTTGGCACCAAACTTAGGAAGAACCCCATGTGTGATCAGAATGATGCATAGGCATCCAAAAGGTTTTAGAAATTCAATGTAGGGAAGTCTTTTGAACCAGAGCTCATAAGGTGTCTTGTTGAGAGGCTTGACAATGAGAACTCTATTTTGCACATAACAAGTTGTGCTGACTGCTTCTGCCCAGAATGTGAGAGGCAGTTTTGAATAAGCCAACATTGATCTTGCTTATTCAATTAGAGTTCTGTTTCTTCTTTCAGCAACCCCATTTTGTTGAGGAGTTCTTGGAGCAATGTATTGTCTTTCTATTCCCTTACATTCGCAGAAACAGTTCAGAGTGAGGTTCTTCAACTCTTTACCTTGATCACACCTTATGATTTTTACCTTTTGATTGCTTTGATTCTCAACTCGAAGAATGTAAGATTTAAGAATTGTAGGATCGTGAAATTACATAATGGTTCTGTTCTTAGTTGAGATTGGCGGATACAATAACAACTTTACAATTATAATCGAGTAGACAGAAAGAATACTGATAAGAACACTGTTGTATTAAGCTTTGAGAATAAACGATTATAAGTGAAAACTCTAATTCAAAAGCACACTTACAATGAAGTGTTTACACAGTATTTATACTAACTTAGAATCAAGACAGACCCTTGATTCTAAGGATCAGATCGAACACAGACCGTTGATCGTTTATACAAAAGCTAATAATACACGTTAAAGCTAAACTAGCTAACTTTATTGAAGCGTCTTCTTTATGCATCATTGCTTGCATGTCTGGAGAAGAGCATTGCTGAGTTTCATTGGTTGTGCCATTGAGGTTCCTTCAGCTTTGAGTGTGTCAGTTGCTTTTGCAGAAAGTTATCAGTGACACTTGGCATGGATAGTCAGCTGCGACGATTTTTCTTCAAGGAACATAGCTATCAGCAGCAAGAATGAGAATGATGCTGCTGATAAGCCTATCAGCAGCAACATTGGTCTTCAGCAGATAAGGCTATCCACAGCAGATTTGTTCTTCAGCAGGACAATAGGTATCTGTAGCAGATAAGCTTGTCCGTAGCAGTTTGTTGGTCAGCAGCAAACTCTGAGATCAGCAGCATTTGTACTTAAAGAATTTTGTAGCCATCAGTCTTTGTTTCTACAAACTCCCCCTAGACTGATGCTACCAAAATTCTCTTACTGTCTTTGTTGCTGAAGCTTTTGCATGTTTCTAACTATCCTTTCAACCTTATATCCTTCATTGGGACCATCTCCCCCTTTTTGGGTGCATCGGTGGACGAATAAGCATCAGTTTGGGTGCCCATTGATACGAGGAAGAGAGTAGGTAAAGTTTGGAATTTATGAGCTTCATGCATAGAGACTTGGTGTCTTAATTTGGACACTTCAGCCTCTAGCATGACCATCCTGGCCGTCAATATCAAGATATGAAGTTACAGTCTGTCCTCATCCACAGTTGTGGAATCCTTGGATCCAGATGGGGTCTTAGGCATGGCCTCTTCATCCCCATCACCCGTGGTTTCTTGGCACCTGGGATTCCTCTCAGTGAGGGGAGTTTCCAGGGAAATATCCTCACTGTGAGTTGCCGTGGTTGAGGTCTTAGCAATGTTGTCACTGTCCTCTTGGTCATTTGATGGACCAGCAGTAGTGACAGCCTCTTCCACATCCACTCTTTCATTGCTCCTAGAGTGGACCTTCAGGGTAGACGAACTTGGGTTGGGTGTGTTGGAAGCAAGATCAATCAGTACCTCCGAGATAGTAGTAGTTGGAGAAGGTACATCATTTTGATCAGGTTCCTCAACACTTAAGTTCAAAAGAAAAAGGAAAGGCTCAGGGGGCTGTTCTATAGATCGGGGAAGTGATCCTGATCCTAATAGAGAGACATCCAAAGGAGTCTTCATAATAATGTGGATGTCCCTTATGATATTCTCACCAGAATGTTGTGATTCTGAGTGAGGGCTGTTAGGTTGGGTTTGGGCCTTTGAGGCAAGAGAAGAAGGAGATTCCTTGCCCCTTTTCCTAGTCGTCGCAACCGGGGCCCTGTATTACGGTTGAACGATAACATCCAAAAGAGGTGAAGTGATTTTTTGTACCTGTGCATCCTTAGTGGTATGCACAGGGGTTCGAATGGTAGAAGCAGACTGTTGTTCAGGTTGTGAGGTGGAGGGTGTGGGATCAGTATCAGCTGGGATTGTTGAACTGTCACCCGGGGTACTTTGTATGTTCGGCATTGTAGATAACAATTGAACATTGACCCCTGAGTACCTTTTTGGAAACAGCTTCATCTTATCACTCCAAATCGGCGAAAATGCAGATCTTCATGAAAACCCTAACTGGTAAGACGGTCACGTTTGAGGTTGAATCCTTTGACACAATCGACAACGTGAAGGCAAAGATCTAGGACAAGGAAGGCATCCCGTCAGACCAGCAATGTCTAATCTTCGCCGAAAAATAGCTCGGGGACGGCAGAGCCTTAGCCGATTACACCATCCAGAAGGAGTCAACTCTCCACCTTGTCCTTCTTCTCTGTGGTTGCAAGAGCGGAGCTTACGTGATTCCATCTGCTTTTCTTCTGAGATATGCATTGGAGAAGAGTGTGACAGAGATACTTCCATGGAGGGCCTATCAGCGCCTTCTCTACTGTATACCCATTTTGATTTCCAGTGTACCCGATTGATTTCCAGAGATACTTCCATGGAGGGAAGGTTTGAAGGTTGGTGGATGAGGGTTGGTTGGGACTTGTGAGAAAGTGATGCTGGTGGGTGTAGGTTGGTGGGGACTTCCATGAGAAAGTGATGTTGGTTTATGGAGGAAGGTGAAGAGGTGGTAAGGAAATTTGATTTTGTTTTTATAACGGCAGAGGTGAGAAAAAGCAAAATGACTTGTACCGTACTACCTTATTTACCTTTTATTGTTACAGCTGTAATGCACCGAGGCAGTCATGGTAAAGACTGACATTGATTTCTATTACAGCGGGTAAAGGTTAATTTGGACTTAAATTTACCCATTAGCAGCAAACTTGGTTGCTGTGGATAGATAAGCCTGTCCGCTGCAATCTTGGTTGCTGCGGAAGGTTAAGTCTGTCAGCAGCAAACTAAATTGCTGCTGATGGATTCAGTTATCTGTAGCAAGGATGTTGCTGCTGATGGCTTTAAAGCTATCCGCAGGAAACTTGTTTCTACTGAAAACTTAAGGCAGTCAGTGGCAAATCCTTTGCTTCTGATGAGTAAACCTGCCAGTCGTGGAAGGACAAAAATGCTGCTGACTTGTAGCTTTTATTTACAACATAAGATAAAACACATTTTAAATAAAAATTTTAGAGAAAGATTTTAATCAAAGTTCATCATACCAATGGATTCAACTAAATATTTAAATCTGGCTTCATCAAAAGGTTTTGTAAACAAATCAGCATATTGCTTATTTGTATGAACTTTGGTTAGTGTAACATTTCTAATTTTAATATTCGTATTTCAATCCAATGTAACGCATTTCAAACTCTATACTCGTGCACTGTTTTGTGTTATTTCTCGACATAAATTATATGCAATGATTCAATACAAATTCGCAAGTTTTACTCGATTATATACATTTAAACACTATACAAGTTATTTATTTCAAACTAATCAAACCTGAAAAAGTCAAGGACTATAGTTGAAAATTTATCAAGAAACCCTAATTAGCACGGTCGTGCTTCGTCCTGGCACGGTCGCGCCAAGTGCCTCGGCACGATCGCGCGACTGGTCCTGGAACGATCGCGCCCGGTGCCTAAGCACGGTCGTGCCATATTTAAGCACGGTCGCGCCTGTGAAACAGCTGAAACGTAACTGCAACTTTAATTACCCGATCGTTCGAATCCGTAACATCCATCCGTTTCTTTTCCCTTAACAAACGTATTATCGCTTTCCAAATTATCAAACGCCTCAGTTTCATATTTCCAAACTCGAAATTCTCTCTCAAAGCTTTTCAAGAAAACCAAGAAATTCTCTCCTGCAATCCGTATTCTCTCAAGCAAGATATTCGTGTCACTCGTCCCTCTCGAGAAGTTCTGGACTGACTAGATTGGCCGGAGTGCAACAAGGATCACCGGAACTCAATCTCGCCGTCGCCGGAATTTCCTCTCTACCAATATCCATCGATTCGCTACGGTTCAGGGTAACTTAAACCTTTAATTCATTCATTTCAGTATCAGTATCAAAACCCCTATTCAATTTGGGCTTCCATTATAGAAATCGATCTGAATCAGAACTCATGTTTTATAAAAAAATGATTTAATCGAATCCCTGCTTAAACACGATGTACATGCAATTAAGTTATATGAAAAGACTCGTAATAACCCATTAATCAAAATCCCTAACAATTCCAGCGTTTAAAATACAAGAATTTGTCAATTCGTGTCTGATTTGGAAGAGACACGGTCGTGCTAATCATCTAGCGCGGCCGTGCCTCATGAAACGCGGTTGTGCCGATTAGCAGCGCGGTCGTGTCCTCCTGTCCAGACCTTGTCATGCCCTATGGGCTAGTCTCTGTTGTGTCTAAAGATCATAGACACGACCGTGCCGGGCCAAGGCACGGTCGTGCCTGTTGACTTGTCTAGATTGTGCTCCTGTTGATCAACCCGGTCGTGCCCCGACTAGCGCGGTCGCGCCCCTGGCTTGAGCACGATCGTGCCCTTCCGAGGCACGGTCGTGTGTGACTCAGAAATTGTAACAGAATTATAATTTTACATTTTTCGATCAATAAATGTTTCAATTTTATAAAAATATGTTTTCTGTATTTAAAAATGGATTAAAAGTTTAATCTTGGCATAAATATAATTTATTTAAAAGTTTATGAAAATTAAATTTATATTTATTATCTTACACTTAAATGATATTTTAAATAATTAAGTTACAAAATTTATAAATAAATAAGATAATGATTATTTATTTAATTTACATTTTAAATCAAAATCATTTATTTATTTATACTTAATTACAATTAATATTTACATTATTTCATAAACTATAATTATATATTTATTCAATTATCCAATTCAAACCTAATCAAATTGTTTCAAAAATATTTTATTTCAAACTCTATATATTTTATTCAATACTTTTAAATACAAATCAATAGTTTTATACACAAATTCAACTTTCATTTTAGACTTAAACTTTATGCATCTATTTGATTCAATACACATTACTCTTTAGGTTAAATTATGCATTTCGAGGATCATATTTGCTATCTATAATCCTTGTTAGCTACACTTCCATACCAAGTGAGTATTCACAACCCCTTTTACTCTTTTACACTTTTGGGGTGAAACATGAACATTATTCAAATTACAAATTACATTTACACAAACAACACAAAGTACAAATCCTATTTACTTTCATGTGTGCAAATTTGAGCTTTATGCCCGAGTGCTAGGTTTGCTAACCTTTGTATGCGATTATGTGCAATCATTAACTATACAAGCCGACGGTTTTCAATGATAGATCTATTGAGTCTGACAAACCCACCCATGGTACGCGGTGATTGAAACCGACAATACAATTTTTGCATGCTAGTTACAAGGTTTGATTGTACATGGTTAGACAATAGCTGCTCCCCATAAATGCCTTATTTATCATAATATGTAAAGGATTTGTTTTCATCTATATGCTATCTATATACAACTGTGTTATACTCACCAACTTTTTAGTTGACTTTATTTTATTCATGTTTCAGGCCCCAATATGTGAGATTGATTCAAGACGTGTTCAACATAGGATTTGGACTTAGCAATTTAAATCAAGAATTTTATGAGTTGTTTTATGTTTCTTGTTTGAATTTGATTTTGTACTTGGATTATCTGTAATGGAAATTTAACTTTAATATATTTCAATTTAGTCAACCATGTGCTATGAACAGTCTACATGTCCCGCCCCGATGATTCCGCCATCGGTCGGGGTGTGACAGTTAGAATAATCCTTTTTTTCTCAGCTTGATCTCTTATGAAATGATACCTGATGTCAATGTGCTTTGTCTTTGAGTGCTTCACCGGATTATTTGTGATTGAGTTAGCACTCATGTTGTCAATGTGAATTGGAGTTGCCATAAAACTCATCCCATAGTCCAACATTTGATATTGTGTCCAAATGACTTGTGCACAACAACTTGAAGCTGCAATGTATTCTGCTTCAGCTGTAGAAGTTGAAACACATGTTTGCTTCTTGCACTGCCATGAAATCAACCTCCCTCCCAGAAACTGACATCCCCCTGAAGTGGACTTTTTGTCCAAGTTGCATCCCCCATAGTCACTGTCAGTGTATGCATACAGATTAAACATGTCATTTTTTGAGTACCATAGTCCAAGTCTTGAGGCACCCTTTAGGTATCTAAAGATTCTCTTGACAGCCTGAAGATGTGAAGCTTTTGGAGCTGCTTGAAATCTTGCACAGAGACATACTGCAAACATGATATCTGGCCTTGAGGCAGTGAGATACATGAGAGACCCTATCATTGCACGATACTGATGTTGATCAGTATCTTAGCCATCTTTGTCTGGAGTCAGTTGATGATGAACTTGCATAGGGGTTCTTGCAGCAGAGCAGTCAGACATTTTGAATTTTTCCAAAAAGCTTTTTACATATTTGGACTGGCTGATGAAGATTCCATTTGGGACCTGTTTGACTTGTAGACCCAAGAAGAAATTTAGTTCACCCATTGAACTCATTTCAAACTTTGAGTGCATCAGAATCTCAAAGTCTTTGCACAGCTGTTTCCTTGTTGATCCAAAGATGATATCATCAACATAAATTTGAACTAGTAAGATTTCTCCCCCTTCATCTTTGATAAACAAGGTCTGGTCTATGGCACATCTTCTGAAATTGTTGCTTAGTAGATATCCTGATAAGGTTTCATACCAGGCCCTTGGTGCCTGATGTAGGCCATATAGAGCTTTGCCTAGTTTGAACACTTGAGTAGGATGTGCAGGATCTATGAAGCCTCGAGGCTGTTTGACGTATACTTTCTCACCAATCTTCCCATATAGAAAGGCACTTTTTACATCCATTTGATAGACAGTGAAATTCTTGGATGCAGCATATGCCAGGAAGATTCAGATGGCCTCCAGTCTGGCAACAGGAGCAAAGACTTCATCATAGTCAATTCCTTCTTCCTGAGCTACAAGTTTGGCTTTGTTTTTTACTACAATGCCTCTCTCGTCTTGCTTGTTCCTGAAAACCCATTGAGTGCCGATGGCATATTTGCCTGGTGGAAGATCAACAAGTTTCCAGACATCCTGCCTCTTGAATTGCAGCAATTCTTCATGCATTGCTTCAATCCAGCTGCTGTGTTTGAGTGCTTCATCTATCTTCTTGGGTTCCACCAGAGATAGGAAACATGAAAACAAGCATATATTGGCCTCATGAGATTTGCTTCTTGTGAGAACTCCTTGGTGTAGTTGGCCAATAATATTCTCTTGAGGATGTTCTTTGTGGATCCTCTGTGCTGGTACCACCTCCAGTTGTATTCCTTCTTCCAGATTGCTTTGATTTTGATCAGGGAACTCTTCATTCAAGGTGGAAGAGTCTTCAACAGCATTGTCCAGTTTAATATTTTCAGCAATAGCATTATCAGCATTTACAGCATTTATCGAAGAGTCTTCATTTAGATTTTCAGTATCAGACAGGCTGCTGCTGGTTACGTCAGACAGTCTTGTTCCTGCTTCACTTGCTTCAATTGCTTCCACAACTGCTGGAGGATCGACTGATGGTTTTCTCAGACTGAGAGAAGATTTGGGAAAATCCACTCTGTAGTTAGTGGATGAAGTGGAGGCAGGAGATTGTGTTGACGTAGAATCTATATTTGAGAAGGTGAGAGGCTCAAATATTTGGGAGAAAGAGTCTATGTCAAAGAGCCAGTTTGGTCCTCTTCCCTGCTCACAGACAATGTGTTCTCTGCATTCCACATTTGCTGATTCTTCAACAATTCTTGTTCTTGAATTGAATACTCGATAGGCCTTTGATTGAGAGGAATAGCCTACGAAATATCCTTCATCAGATTTGGCACCAAACTTAGGAAGAATCCCATGTGTGATGAGAATGGTGCATGGACACCCAAAAGGTTTTAGGAACCCAATATAGGGAATTCTTTGAAACCAAAGTTCATAGGGTGTTTTGTTGAGGGGTTTGACAATTAGAACTCGGTTTTGCACATAACAGGCTGTGCTAACTGCTTCTGCCCAGAATGTGAGTGGCAGTTTTGAGTCAGCCAACATAGATCTTGCTGACTCAATAAGATTTCTGTTTCTTCTTTCAGCAACTCCATTTTGTTGAGGAGTTCTTGGAGCGATGTATTGTCTTTCTATCCCCTTGCTTTCACAGAAAGAGTTCAAGGTGTGGTTCTTGAATTCTGTGCCTTGATCACACCTTATGATCTTCACCTTTTGATTACTTTGATTCTCTACCCTGAGAATGTAGGATTTGAGAATTTTAGCAGTTTCATCTTTAGTTCTCAAGAAGTATACCCATGAGAATCTGGTGTAGTCATCAGTTATCACCAGACAGTACGACTTCTTGCCCATTGACATGACATTTATAGGACCAAAGAGATCCATATGCAGCAGTTGTAGTGGAATGTCATTTGTATTCAAGGTCTTGGGCTTGTGAGAGCTTTGGTGTTGTTTCCCCTTTAAGCATGCAATGCAGTGGTCTTCCAGCTGAAATTCTTTGTCAGGAATCCCTCTGACAAGATTATTCTTCACCAATTTGTTGATAGTTTTGATATTAACGTGGCTTAATCTCCTATGCCAGAGAGCTGATTCATCAACTGATGCCTTTGATAAAAAGCAGGAAACACTCCCAAATGGAGTGACTTCATTCATGTCCAGTACATAGAGATTTTCTTTTCTCTGAGCAGTTAATAGAATGCTTTCTCAGTACAAAACATTCTTTATCTGTGAAGAGCATCCAATGCTTTTAGTCGCAGACCTGGGAAACACTCATGAGATTGAAGTCCAATTCTTTAACATAGTTGACCCTGTCAATGCTCATTCTTTCGTTGGACACAGTTCCTTGTCTAGTGATGGATCCTGTAACATCCCTGATTTTCCGACCCTATTTTAACTTATTTTAACTAATAAAATAACAACACGACATTGAATCATATACTTGTTCAAACCTACACCTCATTAATCGTTAGCCGATCGTATTCAATTAAAGGATTTAGAACTCATAATCAAGTGGTAACACCTCTTAGAGTTAATCCAGTTAGTAATCCCATTAGGTGTTCTGTTAAATCCAAACCAAGCTAATTCTGTCAAAGCTGAACTTACAAGGGCTGATTTTTTAAATAACCAGAAACCCTAGTAGGCACGGTCGCGCCACGTTTTGGCACGGTCGCGCCTCGTCTGGCACGTTCGCGCCACGTTTTGGCACGGTCGCGCCTCTTATAGGCTCGGTCGCGCCTCACATCAGTTGAAACGTAAATGCAGCCTTTAAACGTAGAATCGGTTGAGTTCGTAACCGTTTCACACTCTAACAAACCCAATTAAGTTTTCAATCATCGTAATTCCAACAAATAACTCCAATTAAGTCGATCCTCTCAAAACCGCCAATTTCTTCATGAGACCAACGATCCATCCATTCTGAATTGCAATCCTCCCAAGCAAACGAATCATCGACCCTCTCTGGAGCTCCTAACAACCTTGAGTCATCCGAAGTTGCAGCAAAAGGCACCGGAGATCAAACCGCCGTCGCCGGAATTCGTTCCTACCGTACGCTATCAATACATCATCCTTCCGGGTAATTGAAACCTCCTACATCTTAGTTTTAGTCTATAGATCAAAAGCCCCAACATAAATTGGGTTTACAATATCGAATTTAACATGAACCCGAATATAAGTTTCATTTAAAAATGGTTTAATCGAATCCAACTTTAAACATGTTATAAACACAATTAATCTACACCAACAGACTCGTACTAACCTTGTGAATGAAAGCCCTATACATTCCAGCACTATCAATATAAGAATCAATCAATTCGTTCCTGTTTTGAAAGAGACACGGTCGCGCAAATCATCTAGCGCGGTCGTGCCTCGGGAGACGCGGTCGTGTCGACTTCCAGCGCGGTCGTGTCTCCTGCTCAGACCCAGTCATGCTCAATGGCTAGACTTGATCGTACCCCATAAGCATAGGCACGGTCGTACCTATCGAAGGCACGGTCGTGCCTAGTGGTTTGAGCAGTTGTCCTCTGTTTGACCAACACGGTCGCGCCCTGTCTAGAATGGTCACGCCCGCCCTAGCACGATCGTGCCCTACCCTAGGCACGGTTGTGTGTGTTGGCAGAATGTTTACAATCTTTTATATTTCTAAACAATTAGTATTTCAGATTAATTTCTAAAATGAAAATAATTGAATTTATAAAAATCTGTATTATTTTTATTTAGAAAGGATCAAATATTTAATCTTAAAATAAAAAAAAATTATTTAAAGTTCAACATTTAATTTATAAACCCTACACTTAAATAATATTTTAATGTCTAAATTCCATTATATAAATAAATGAATAAGGTAATAATTATTTATTTGATTTATAATTAAACAAAAACATTTATTTAGTTATACTCAATTACATCTAACACTTACATTATTTTCATAAACAGTAATTATTTAATTTGCATATTTAATTATTCCAAACTCAAACCTTATTAAAAAAATGTTCTAAAAATATTCATTTCAAATCTTCCATTTTATACAATACTTTCAAGTACCAATCACTAACTTTATCCAATTTAACTTTAGATATAGACTTAGACTATTGTGCATTATTAATATATACATTACACTCTATGTTAACATTGTGCAATACAAGGATCACATTACTATCTAGTATCTCGTGTTAGCTATGCCTTCGAATCAAGTGAGTATTTCATAGCCCCTTTTACTCTTTTACATTTTTGGGGTGAAACATGAACTCTATCAAATTACATGTTTACATTTACACAAACAACACAAATACAAATCCTATTTACATTCATGTGTGCAATTAGAGCTTTATGCTCGAGTGCTAGTTGTGCTAACTTTTGTATGCGATTATGTGCAATCATTAACTATTCAAGCCGACGGTTTTCAATGATAGATCTATTGAGTCTGACAAACCCACCCAGATTGGGGTGATTGATACTGACAACACAATTTTGCATGCTAGTTACAAAGGTTTGATTGTACTTGGTTACACAATAGCTACTCCCCATAAATGCCTTATTTATCATGTTATGTAAGGATTTGTTTTACAAACTATATGCTATCTATATACAAACCTGTGTTATACTCACCAACTTTTTAGTTGACCTTATTTTATTCATGTTTCAGGTGTTTTCATATGAGTAGATCAAGACATGCTACACATAGGCTTTGGACCTAGTTAATCTTAATTCAAAAACAAATAGTTTTTCATTATGTACTTTGAACTTGATTCATGATTGTTTGAATGTAAATGGATTTAACATATTACAATTTAGTCAACCTTGAGCTCATGAACAGTCTACAGGTCTCGCCCCGATGATTCCACCATCGGTTGAGGTGTGACAGATTGGTATCAGAGCCTTGGTTATAGGGAACTAGGTTATTAGACACCCTTGACCTAGACTATAACTTTAGGACACCCATACAATGCCATGCTACTACATGTTACATTATTAGTTCTTGTGTAAATATTTCTACATGCTATCATAAGTATTTACGCTATGTGATACAATACAAAATGACTTATGTGTCACACTACTTGATAACTTTTGTGCTTACACTCATTACTATCTACATGCTATATGATTACTTTTTTTATGCAAATATTCTTACATGTTATACTATATAATTATATCATATGATACAATACTTAAAAATCTATGTGTCACATTACCTGCCCATTTTTTTTTCCTATTCATTGCTACCTATTTAATTTATTTAAAGTGCTATCCAAGGTTTCCACACACACTCATACACACTTAGTTATTCATGCACCTCTAAACTTACATACATAATACCACACCTCTTGTGAACAACAAATTTTTAAACTATTGGGCCTAATGTCCATCAATAATAAACTAAGAAGCCCATCTATCCTTCAAGAAGCAAAAGCCCACTGAAATGCATAAACCTTACTTTCGGGCCACAAGGCCCAGTTCACAACAATTCTCATCATGACCATGAGCCCAACAATAGTATTATTAATACATAATGGCTGGAAGAGTGTGTAGGCCCATGAGGAATTCTGGCTAAGGAAAGATAGGGTACTTAAGTGTGTCCTAGTGACCCACCCCTCTTTCCTGGGAATTCTCCTCAGGGATACACTACTTATAGGTCAAGTGTACTCCTAAAATACTATTGTGAAGACTCGGCGTTATGACTAGTCAAACTCTAAACCTATGAGAACTCCTATGTTTGACACTCAGTAATTATTTATCGCTTACAACCTTTCCATTGTTTTCCTGCTAAGCATGGACTCCTACTCTCCTACCTCCCCGGTATGCCGTCCCGAAGAAGAGTTTGATTGGGAAGAAGACACCGGATCACCTGTACATCGATCACCAACACCCGCAGCTGCTAGACCAAGGTTTGATGTAAGGGTAGATTGGATTAGGAATACCGGCCCAAGACTTCGAACACCTAGATCAGCCGCGCCCAGAAACCCGTATCAGACACCCCACTCCCAAAATCAACTACCACTCCCACTAAGAGACCCATATCTAATGCCCGACCCGTATTACTCTAATCCTTGAGTAGGGCATATCATGGCACTCACTAGCACTATCGAATTTCCAATCAATGACACGCACCAATATGTAAGGACCACAGAATTTGAGAGGCAAAGAATGGAGCAAGGATTAATGCACGACTTGCAAGGACAAGGAATGAATAGCCTAGCAAACCAATTAGGGTACCAAAAGGAATTAATCTCCATCCTCGAAGCGGTGCTCGCCTTGGGATTATTCTCCTTCTAGTGGAAAGCTACAGGAGGCGTTAACAGGATTATTTTTCTTATTTATTTCAGTTTGAGAACCATTTCCCTGTGTTTTGAATACGTTTCAGCATTTCTAAATTTTATATTTTCCAAAGTTATTATTCATAAATTCAATACGTTGAGTGTGAATTATACCCATCATATTTTCATCAAAATTTCTCAAGTATCACCTTCTTCATTCAATACAATTTAGTACACTACTTGCAATCTCCTTCGTAAACAAATCATCCAATTATTTGATTTAAACAAACCTCGTTATTTCGTTCAAACGAAATGTTTATCAAACTTTTAAATAGTATAAAAAAAACATAAATTTTCCATAAAACTTCCCTCCTGATGGAGAAACTTAACACAATCTATTTTATAAAAGTATTATTCCAAATTGATAAATAATTATGATTTTCCTCATTAAAGAAAAATATTCTTAAACCTGGCTAAATTAGTATACGACTACTTGTTTAGCCAATAATTCCGCTTAGCAATATCCTTTTATTAATAGCTGAAAATTTAAATTAAAAGATTTTTCCATAAATTGTCTATTTATTTAAATTATGTGAATCAATGGATTCACTACTTTATATATCTACAACAAGGAACAATTTACCACTTTCTATTTTCAAGCAAAGATCAATATTTGTAAACACATTTCCCCGAACGTTTTCAAAACTTCCTCGCTACTTTTTGTTTGTCGCTTCAAGAGACGATCCATATCGCGTAGACTTTAACCCTCCCCATCAACCTCAATGAGATTTAAGAGCTACAACCTAACTACCACATTATACAGGAACGCCAAACAACACGCTTGTCCGCAACACTCGATCACATGCAAAACCCGTTAATATACATCACACACGAAGTCCAACAACTTACGTATACACGTTCACAATATACCCAACGCAACCACATGGTACATGAAACTCGATTATCCTCAATATACCCAATGCTACACAAATTACATAATACAAGAAACTAGCTTTCCTACAAATCACAATTTACTGGATTGATCACATAACACATGAAACATGTTCATTTACAATACACATGCTACCAGATTGAGCACATAATACGCGAAACTTAGTTGTTTGCGATATACGTGATACATAACAATTGTTCGATTGATACATAATTCTAGATTGATCACATTAAACATGAAACTCATTTAGTTACAAAGTACATCATACTAAACTGTACACATTATGCAATACACATGTGATACTATGTTGTTTACATTACACGCGTACAAAGTACATGATGTTAAGTCGTCAACGCCATACATGAAATTCATTTCCGATCATACATGTGATACTATGTTGTTTACATTACACGCGAGAGCTCATTGACTTACAAAATACATGATGCTAGTTGTTCATGCTACACAAGAGACTTGTGTGTTTACTTTATACATGAAACGAAATTGCTTACAGTTATTACAATTGGTTGATTATATTATACACAAGACATGGTCATGCACTTTGTTCACCAAAGTTGAAGACCATAATACATGGAAACGACTCGGGGTTTGACGTATTCTTGTTCAAACAAGAGCAAACTAAGAAACTTTAAGTTATTCTACTTTACTACTCTCTAGTCGTGAACTTACCTGCTTAAGGACATAGTTACTTGTTAGCGACTTTTATGTGAAAACAATGGACATGGACGGAGTGAAATTGTGCCCCTTGAACCGCACACAATGGAATGACCTATACGGACCATGCGATGATTTGAGTAATTACGGGTGCACACGGAATTATAAAAATCAGCGTATGGAAAGCATAGTGAAAATTTGTCGTGTGTTGTGACCTAAAACTTATCATGATATGTTACAACGAAACTAATGTGATATGACAAGGGCATGGTGGATACGCCGATGGTACTTCCTATATATAAGTGTCCTCTAACATTATCAGAAGTAACGTTGCTCGTGTCACGTGAAGTTTTGACCTAGACCAATGTTTATGAAATCTTTTACCCGCTGACAATTTTAAAGTATATTATACTACATCTTACATAAACCCTAATTATCAAGATTCCATCAAATTCATTCCAAATAATACATCTCACATTTAGAATTCAGAATTATTATTCGACAATCTCCTCCTTAAATTCATTTCAAAACAAAATTCATTATCACCCTTCATATTCAACTTTAAGTATCAGGCCTAAGCCATGTCAAGGGTTACACTCCCCAGAATACAACAATCAAAACTCACCGAGAACCCAAAACTCCCACTTGTTTGTTGATTTTTAATAGCCTCCATTAGTTAAATTTCGGGACGAAATTCCCTTAACATTGGGAGACTGTAACATCCCTGATTTTCCGACCCTATTTTAACTTATTTTAACTAATAAAATAACAACACGACATTGAATCATATACTTGTTCAAACCTACACCTCATTAATCATTAGCCGATCGTATTCAATTCAAGGATTTAGAACTCATAATCAAGTGGTAACACCTCTTAGAGTTAATCCAGTTAGTAATCCCGTTAGGTGTTCTGTTAAATCCTAACCAAGCTAATTCTGTCAAAGCTGAAGTTACAATGGCTGATTTTGTAAATAACGAGAAACCCTAGTAGGCACGGTCGCGCCACGTTTTGGCACGGTCGCCCCTCGTCTGGCACGTTCGCGCCACGTTTTGGCACGGTCGCGCCTCATATCAGTTGAAACGTAAATGCAGCCTTTAAACGCAGAATCGGTTGAGTTCGTAACCGTTTCACATTCTAACAAACCCAATTAAGTTTCAATCATCGTAATTCCAACAAATAACTCCAATTAAGTCGATCATCTCAAAACCGCCAATTTCTTCATGAGACCAACGATCCATCCATTCTGAATTGCAATCCTCCCAAGCAAACGCATCATCGACCCTCTCTGGAGCTCCTGAAAACCTTGAGTCAGCCGAAGTTGCAGCAAAAGGCACCGGAGATCAAACCGCCGTCGCCGGAATTCATTCCTACCGTACGCTATTAATACATCATCCTTCCGGGTAATTGAAACCTCCTACATCTTAGTTTTAGTCTATAGATCAAAAGCCCCAACATAAATTGGGTTTACAATATCGAATTTAACATGAACCCGAATATAAGTTTCATTTAAAAATGGTTTAATCGAATCCAACTTTAAACATGTTTTAAACACAATTAATCTACACCAACAGACTCGTACTAACCTTGTGAATGAAAGCCCTATACATTCCAGCACTATCAATATAAGAATCAATCAATTCGTTCCTGTTTTGAAAGAGACACGGTCGTGTCGACTTCCAGCGCGGTCGTGTCTCCTGCTCAGACCTAGTCATGCTCAATGGCTAGACTTGATCGTACCCCAGAAGCATAGACACGGTCGTACCTATCGAAGGCACGGTCGTGCCTAGTGGTTTGGCTAGTTGTCCTCTGTTTGACCAATACGGTCGCGCCCTGTCTAGAACGGTCGCGCCCGCCCTAGCACGATCGTGCCCTACCCTAGGCACGGTCGTGTGTGTTGGCAGAATGTTTACAATCTTTTATATTTCTAAACAATTAGTATTTCAGATTAATTTCTAAAATGAAAATAATTGAATTTATAAAAATCTGTATTATTTTTATTTAGAAAGGATCAAATATTTAATCTTAAAATAAATAAAAATTATTTAAAGTTCAACATTTAATTTATAAACCCTACACTTAAATAATATTTTAATGTCTAAATTCCATTATATAAATAAATGAATAAGGTAATAATTATTTATTTGATTTATAATTAAATAAAAACATTTATTTAGTTATACTCAATTACATCTAACACTTACATTATTTTCATAAACAGTAATTATTTAATTTACATATTTAATTATTCCAAACTCAAACCTTATTAAAAAAATGTTCTAAAAATATTCATTTCAAATCTTCCATTTTATACAATACTTTCAAGTACCAATCACTAACTTTATCCAATTTAACTTTAGATATAGACTTAGACTATTGTGCATTATTAATATATACATTACACTCTAGGTTAACATTGTGCAATACAAGGATCACATTACTATCTAGTATCTCATGTTAGCTATGCCTTCGAATCAAGTGAGTATTTCATAGCCCCTTTTACTCTTTTACATTTTTGGGGTGAAACATGAACTCTATCAAATTACATGTTTACATTTACACAAACAACACAAATACAAATCCTATTTACATTCATGTGTGCAATTAGAGCTTTATGCCCGAGTGCTAGTTGTGCTAACTTTTGTAAGCGATTATGTGCAATCATTAACTATTCAAGCCGACGGTTTTCAATGACAGATCTATTGAGTCTGACAAACCCACCCAGATTGGGGTGATTGATACCGACAACACAATTTTGCATGCTAGTTACAAAGGTTTGATTGTACTTGGTTACACAATAGCTACTCCCCATAAATGCCTTATTTATCATGTTATGTAAGGATTTGTTTTACAAACTATATGCTATCTATATACAAACCTGTGTTATACTCACCAACTTTTTAGTTTACCTTATTTTATTCATGTTTCAGGTGTTTTCATATGAGTAGATCAAGACATGCTACACATAGGCTTTGGACCTAGTTAATCTTAATTCAAAAAAAAATTGTATTTCATTATGTACTTTGAACTTGATTCATGATTGTTTGAATGTAAATGGATTTAACATATTACAATTTAGTCAACCTTGAGCTCATGAACAGTCTACATGTCTCGCCCCGATGATTCCGCTATCGGTTGGGGTGTGACAGATCCTCCCTTTGAGTCACTTCCAAAGGCAACATATCCTCCATTGAAATGTCTGAAGTTTGAGAGGATGGATCTGTTGCCTGTCATGTGCCTGGAACACCCACTGTCTACCACCCAGGTGTTATTCTTGTGACCTGGCTGTCCCTGCATATGATATATTTCTAATTAGTAGAATGAATCCAAGAGTCTGCAGACTTGAAAGAGATGGTTGTTAGTTTATCCTTTTTAGTATGTTTGCAGTCAATGGAACCAATGACAGTGCTTGAAGATGATTTGGCTTTCCGTTGCCTTATTGGTGTTTTTCTAGTTTTCCTCACACTATCAGCAGTAGATTTTGCTACTGATGTTTCTGGCTTGTTGACAGTAGATCCTGCTGCTGACCGCTTTGTTAAAGTGTCAGCATTCTTTGCTACTATAGGCTTTGCCTTGGATTTTGCCTTATCAGCAGTGGGCACTTTTGCTGCTGATGTCTTTACCTTATCAGCAGCAGATTTTGCTGCGAAGGATTTTAGCTTATCAGTAGCAGACTTGGTTGCTGGTGAAAGCTTCTGCTTTGTTTTCTTGGGCTGAACTGGACTAACAACCGATGTATGCTGATCTTTCTTTACCCTTTGTCTTTGAGGAGCTTGATGAAGGATCTGGTTGAATGGGTTAAACTTACAGTTTGCAGCAAAGTGGTCTGATTCACCATAAATGATGCA
This sequence comes from Smallanthus sonchifolius, assembly GCA_023525975.1. NCBI lineage: Eukaryota > Viridiplantae > Streptophyta > Magnoliopsida > Asterales > Asteraceae > Smallanthus > Smallanthus sonchifolius. Next base: position 30,652,453 of record CM042043.1, read on the forward strand.
AGTTTGTTGAGATCTAGGCAGCTTCACTTTTAAGGGAGATAGAGACTTTTGGAACTTTGTTGCTTTGTCTTCGTAGCTTCTTACCTTCTTAATTTTGTTAGTCTTTTCAAAGGCATGCTGCTTTGAATGTCTTTGATATTCCAGGAAATGAAAGCAGGTGCTGGCCGTGTTGTTATATCTGCCACACACAAAGCATGATTTTGCCAGTTTGTCTTTTGAAAGGTAGACATAGTCCTTTCTTTGGAACAGATCCGTGAAGTTCCATGGATGAGCTTTGTTATGTTCAAAGGTGGCTTCTTCTAAGGTCCTTTGAACATATGGAACTTTTTCTTTAGGCTTACGACATACATCAATTACCTTTCTCTTTGTGATTGGCATGAACTGAGTCTTGGGGTTTGTAGGTTCTGATGTTTGTCCCTTTTCTAGCTTGCTTCCATATGGAGGATAGCTGATCTTGATCTGTTTGAATGGTACAGGGGCTATAACAGCTGGAGGAACAGCAAGAACTGCATCTCTATTCAGAACAGCTTCAGATGGGACTGCACTAGTTTCATCATGGTCTGAGTGAGTTGACTCAGATTCCGATGAGGTAGTGCAGTCTTCGATGAGAGGTTCATCCATTGAAGGATCAAGGTTTCGGTTTGCAGTGTCAAGATTTTCAACATTGAAGCTTGGTTTGTATATGGCAATATAGTCAGCAGGAGGAGGAACATCACTGTACTGATCATTGTTATACCCAAGTCCAGTTTTTACCTTTTCATGGACTTGAATATCTAAAAGTCTTTGTAACTTTTTGGAGGAAAATTCATATTTTTCAACATGAACTTTCTGTTCTGCCAGTTCAGCTCTGGTAGCTTTAAGTTTGACCAGTAGATCATCAATCTGAGTTTCAAGATTAGTTTGTTCGTGTTTTAGCGATGAAATCTCTTTCTTAAGGCAGTTAATCTTTTCTTTATAAGTATTTTCAACCTTTTTGAACTCAGATTTCATATGATGAAACTCTTCATTTTGATTTATAAGGTTTTGGTTGTGCTTTCTATAACCCAAAACTTTATCAATACAGGCTTGAGAGAAAAGATGTTCAAATACCTGAGGTGGTATCTCTGTAGTGTCTGCCATTATAGCTTGATTGCTGACTGGCAGTTCTTCATATTGAAAGCTCCAGTCAAAGTAAGATGTTCCAATAGCTGCACAAGCTGCAGTTTGAGCTGGAGGAGTAGCTTGTTGCTGTTGATGTCTTGGTTGGGCTTGGTGAGCTGCTGGGTTTGCCCTAGGTGCCTTGCATTCTCTAGCAAAATGACCCAGTTGGTTACAGTTGTAACATTTCAATTTGCTTTTATCCAAGCCAACTCTGGTGTTGGAGCTGTTGCTTGGAATGGGTCTTCCGGTTCTAGAGTAGAACCTTTTTGCTCTTATAGAGAGCATGACATACGAGTGATGTATATCCATTTCTTCTAGATCATCTGGATGGAAGCACTCAAGATCCTCCTTGATAAAGTACATGTTGCTTTAGTTTTCAGAAACAAAAGCAGCAGTGGGTGAGGATTGAGAAGGAGCTTCAAGAAGAAATGGTGATGTGTTTGTTTTAGAGGTAGGAGTTTGAGGATGTGTGACTATGGCAGGATAGTAGTTGCTAGTACTAGGACCTGAGTACTCAGAGTGAAAGGAAGAAGAGGTGGTGGTGGATGTTGATGTTGTTTGGTAGCTTAAGCTTCGTTCTTTTGCCTGAATCATCTCTAGCTCATAAGTCATTAGCATACCGAAGAGCTCAGTCATTTGGAGAGTCTTCATATTCTCATTTCTTCTAATGGACACCGTGTAGAGTGTCCAGCAGCTAGGTAAAGACCTGATGAACTTTTTGAGAATATCCTTATTTTCTAGTTTCACCTTTGAGCACTGCAGCTCACCTACAAGATAGGTAAATCTATTATATAAAATAGTTAGGGACTCACCTTCCTTCCATACGAAGTTTTCGTACTGCTGCTTCAGGATGTCCCTTCTATTTTCTTTGACTTCTTCTGAGCCAGCAAACATCTTCTCAAGAGCCTCCCAGAGCTCTTTGGCGGTTTTGTGACTTCTGAAGTTATGAAAAACTTCATTTGGAAGGCACATTTGGATAGCTCCTAGTGCCTTGAACTCCACCTCCATCTTTTTTATATCTTCATCCGAGTACTTGGAGGGATCCTTTGGAACTCATGGTCCTCCAGAGTCAGCAGATGCCACCATGGGAATGTAGGGTCCATCACTGATGGATTTCCACATTCCGTACTCCTGATAGCAGAAAAAACTTTCCATGTGATTTTTCCACATGTCGTAGTCTTCTCCAGACACCAATCTTGGTGGTCGGTTGATGCTGACGATGTCTTCAAAACCATTGCTTTGTGCCATTTTTATTTCGTGGTTTTGGGTGACTTAAAAAAAAGTTTAGAATAGAACCAGAAGTGATTAAACAAGTGTTAGTTTGTTTAATCTGAGCCAAAGCTCTGATACCACTTGTAGGATCGTGAAATTACAAGATGGTTCTGTTCTTAGTTGAGATTGGCGGAAACAATAACAACTTTACAATTATAATCGAGTAGACAGAAAGAATACTGATAAGAACACTGTTGTATTAAGCTTTGAGAATAAACGATTACAAGTGAAAACTCTAATTCAAAAGCACACTTACAATGAAGTGTTTACATAGTATTTATACTAACTTAGAATCAAGACAGACCCTTGATTCTAAGGATCAGATCGAACACAGACCGTTGATCGTTTATACAAAAGCTAATAATACACGTTAAAGCTAAACTAGCTAACTTTATTGAAGAGTCTTCTTTATGCATCATTGCTTGCATGTCTGGAGAAGAGCATTGCTAAGTTTCATTGGTTGTGCCATTGAGGTTCCTTCTGCTTTGAGTGTGTCAGTTGCTTTTGCAGAAAGTTGTCAGTGACGCTTGGCATGGATAGTCAGCTGCGACGATTTGTCTTCAAGGAACATAGCTATCAGCAGCAAGAATGAGAATGATGCTGCTGATAAGCCTATCAGCAGCAACATTAGTCTTTAGCAGATAAGGCTATCCGCAGCAGATTTGTTCTTCAGCAGGAGAACAGGTATCTGCAGCAGATAAGCTTGTCCGTAGCAGTTTGTTGGTCAGCAGCAAACTCTGAGATCAGCTGCATTTGTACTTAAAGAATTTTGTAGCCATCAGTCTTTGTTTCTACAAGAATCTCAGCAGTTTCATCTTTTATTCTCAAGAAGTATACCCATGAAAATCTGGTATAGTCATCAGTAATTACCAGACAGTATGACTTCTTGCCCATTGACATGACAATTGTAGGACCAAAGAGATCCATATGCAGCAACTGTAGTGGAGTGTCATTTGAATTCAATGTCTTGGGCTTGTGAGAACTTTTATGTTGCTTCCCCTTCAAGCATGCAATGCATTGATCCTCAAGTTACAATTCTTTGTCAGGAAGTCCTCTGACAAGATATTCCTTCACCAACTTGTTAATGGTTTTTATATTGACATGACTTAATCTCCTATACCATAGAGCTGATTCATCAACTGATGCCTTTGATAGAAAACAATATACTCTACCAGATGGAGTGACCTCATTCATGTCAAGCACATATAGGTTATCTTTTCTCTGAGCAGTCAATAGAATCTTCTCTGGAGGAGGTTTGCTTAAACCAGGGGATAGTACAAAACATTCTTTATCTGTGAAAAGCATCTAATGCTTTTGATCACAGACCTGGGACACACTCATGAGATTGAAGTCTAATTCTTTGACATAGTTTACACTTTCAATACTCATCCTTTCATTGGACACGGTTCCTTGTCCAGTGATTGATCCTCCTTTTGAATCACTCCCAAAGGCAACATATCCTCCATTGAAGTGTCTGAAGTTGGAGAGGATGGATCTGTTGCCGGTCATGTGCCTGGAACAACCACTGTCTATAACCCAGGTGTTATTCTTGTGACCTAGCTGTCCCTGCATATGAGAGAGATCAAGTTAGAGGGAGAAACCCAAGAACTTGCAAACTTGGGTAAGTGTGTTATTGGATCATCAGCATCAACATGTTTGCATTCAATGGAACCAATGATGATGCTTGGAGGGATAGGAGCTAGGATCTTGGCTTTCCATTGGTGAGGAGGTGGTTTTCCAGATTTTTTTTGCTCTATCAGCAGCTGATGTTGCTTTGGCTGCTGACAGATTTGCTTGATCAGCAGCATATTTTGCTACTGAGTACTTTGGCTTATCAGCATCAGATTTTGTTGCTGCTGATGGTTTTACTTGAGCAGCAGCAAACTTGGTTGTTGCTAAAGGCTTGTCCTTTGGGTTCTTGGGCTTTACTTGATCAACAACAATTTTGCTGACTGCTGATGGTTTAACAACAGATGTATTCCTATCCTTCGTTACCTTGTTACCAGATGGTTTCTCTGTAGAATTTCTTTTGTTGATAGGCTTTTGGTTAGGAAGAATCTTGTTGCAGGGATTAAACTTACAATATGCAGCAAAATGGTCTGATTCACCATAGATGATGCAAGATTGTTGAGGTTTTGGCAGCTTCTTCCTTGGTGGGGAAAGAGAGTTTCTGAAATGAGTTGCCTTGGCTTCAAAGCTTCTTACATTTTTGTTCTTGTTTGTCTTCTCAAAAGCATGTTGCTTGAGGTTTCTTTGTTGCTGAAGGTAGTAGAAGCAGGTGCTGGCAGTATGGTTGTAATTGCCACAGACAAAGCAAGATTTAGCCAATTTGTCCCTTTGAAAGTACACATAGTCCTTTTTCTTGAATAAATCTTTAAAATTCTAGGGATGGGCTTTGTTGTGCTCAAAGGTGGCTTCCTCCAATGTCTTTTGAACATATGGATCTTTCTCTCTAGGTAGACTGGTTTTGGGTTGAGGATTCCGGTTGGCGGAGGTTGAAGACTGTCCCTTTTCAAAAGAATCTTTCTCTCTAGGTAGACTGGGCTTTGTTAGGACATAGATTTGTAATGACAAAAGCTTATAATAGTTAGATTTTATGTCTTTATGTTTTTGTTATGTAATTGTCTAAAGTTGCTAAGTGTTTTACAAGTGTGCCTAGAGGTGAACTTGTTAAGTTCGCCTGGTCTATCAGAGGTGAACTTAATAAGTTCGCTTAGGTCTAACTGAGGCGAACTTGTTAAGTTCGCTTAGTCTGTTTCAGGCGAACTTAATAAGTTCGCTTACAGCAGGTTAGTTTTCTATATATATGTGTTTGCAGAGTCATTAGACAAAAGACATAACAGAGAGAACCGAGAGATAGATTTGTCTGATTGAGTCTGTAAACCATTGTGAATTGGAATATAATCGAGAAGTTTATTTACGCGTATTGTTTCAATTGTCGGTTAGTATACAAATGTTGACATGAAGGATTCCGCACTTCGTGTTTTAGCTACGTCAGATTACGAGTTCGATCAGTAGTTGAGTTACCTGGACCTACAAGTGGTATCAGAGCTTATGCTCATGAATTAAGTACGATTCTCGGTGATTAGTGACGGTTTTGTGTACAATTCGACAAGAAATTCAACATTTTTGAAGTTTCTGCATCAATGGAGTTTTTCAAGTTCTTGAAGATCGTTTCTCTGCTGAATTCGGGTTTTTGGAAGTGATTTTGACGAAATTAGTCCGATAGAAGTGTTCTATTTGATAAAATTCATAAATCTACGGTTCAATTTCCTAAAATTCCATTAATTCGCTAAGAAATCATGATTTTTGAAGTTCTTGGTTCGTGTTTGGGTAAAGATTCCTCTGTGTTTGTTACAGCAGTTTAAGCGAACTTGCTAGTTCCTGTGCAAGCGAACTTATTAAGTTCGCTTCTCACATTTTAAGCGAACTTATTTGTTAAGCGAACTTACCGGATTTCCTCCTTGAGCAAACTTGTCTTGTTCGCTTGATCTCAAGTTCGCTTAGTACTCACTAAAGCGAACTTATTAAGTTCGCCTGAGGGTAAGACTGCTCAATACTTGGAAATTTTTTTCAAAAATTTTTTTTAAAAAAAAAAACATGGCAAATATGGTTCAATTCACAAACATGTTCAATTATGACAATGAGATTGGTACATCTCAAAAACCTCCGAAGTTGTTGAATCTAGCTGATTATTCAAATTGGAAAGATCGGTTTGACCAGTTCGTATCTTTTACCGATACTAGTTTGTGGATTCCGATTTTGGTAGGATATACGCATCCTACTTATTCATGGATGGGAAAGGATGATGTTCCGAAGCCAGTGTCAGCATTAACTTCTGAGGAGAAGATATTATTTGAACGAGAAAAGAAAGCAATGGCTAGCATTTTTATGTCTCTTCCAAAGGAAATTTATCACAGTTTTAAACAGTTTAAGTCTTCTCAACAACTGTGGGAAGCATTACAGAAAAGGTGTGAAGGTAGTTTGGATGTGAAGAAGAGTAGAAAGGAGTTACTAAAGAAGCAGTTCCTAGTCTTTAAACATTTTCAAAATGAATCTTTGGATGATCTTGCTACAAGATTCTATCATCTTCTTAGTGAACTAGCTAGTGCATCTTTGGTATATGAGACTAAGGAAATCAATGATAAATTCTTGGAGGCTTTACCATCAAAGTTTGATGTGTATACGGTTTCGATCAAAGAAAATGTTAAGTACAAAACCATGTCTCTTGAAGAAGTCCTAGGGAAGATTCAGTCACATGACATGAATATGAAGAAGAAAGAGACTAATATGGAGCATATCCAGGATCCCTCAATGTATTTTGCCAAATCTACTGGTAAATCTAGTACTGGAGTGGCATTCTTTTCTGGTGATGCTCAAGAGTCTTCAAATGATCAGTGTTCTGGAGTTCCAATTTATTCTGGTCATTCAAGCCATTTTGGATTTTCTACTACTACTGCTTCAACATCATCTGGATCTCATGTGAATCAGAAAGTTACTGATGATTATCTTGCTATGTTTTCTTCATTCATGGCATCATATGAAAATTTCATTGGAGGTAAAATACATGATCCTGAGGTTATAAAAGAAGATTTCAGACAGATTGACCCCGTTGATCTGGAAGAAATGAATATCCAATGGAATATGGCCATGTTAATGCGACAAGTTAAAGATTTCTTGAAGAGAACTGACAGAAAATATATTGGTTCAAATAGTCGATCGCGTATGGGTTTTGATAAGAGCAAAGTTAGATGTTACAACTGCCAAGAGTATGGTCATTTTGCTAAGGAGTGTGTGAAACCAAAGGTAGAATTTGATTCTCAAAAGAAGCAGTCTAACTTTAAGCATAATAGGAATCAGTCACATGGTTCATCTGGTAATCAAAATCATGGTCCTTCTGGTAATACAAATCATGCATCTGCATCATCAGCTTTGGTTGCTCAAAACGATGAAAATTATGATTGGGACATTCGTCTGGAAGATTTGGTGGGTGTTGTGAGTCAAGCTTTTGTTGCAGAAATTCATTCAGAAAAACCAAAAGAGTCTACTGATGATGAAAGTTCAAGTGATGATTCGTGTGATGGTGATAGTGTTCCAAGTGTTGATGATGAGGAAGAAAGAGGGCAAAGTATTGATTCTGATGCTGCGTCAGGGGTTGATAAGGAAGAAATTGTTCTTACAGAAAATGCTTCAGTTGGTGATGATTCAGAGAATATTCCAATTGCCAAAGTATTCATGGCAGACATGTCTGATCCGTCTAAGGTAAAAGACTCTGTTTGTCATATATACTGTTCTAATTGCATTTCTGTTAAAGATAAACTGCAAAAAGTCATGGATGATAACACAAACTTGATTTATGACATGAAATCAATGCATTCAGTTAATCAGAAACTGAAAGATAATGATAAACTGTGCATTGATAGAATTGAGTCTTTGAAAAGAGACTTAAATTCTCATGGGTTAAAATACAAAGAGCAGGGTTATCATCTAGATATGGCTTATGCTGAAATCGAAAAATGAAATGAAGTTGTTGCCCAAAAGAACAAGGAGATTTCTGAAAAAGAATCTGAGGTAATAAAATTACATAGAAAACTGGAACAGTTTGAGAATTCATCTGTAGTTTTGGATTATTTTAATGCTAATGCTGATCCCACAAAAAAGGGTTGCTGGTATTGGGTTTGTTCCTCCACCGTTCAATGCAAATTATGTGGTTGAGCCTGAAATCATTCATGAAGAGGAAATTGATCCCAAGACAGTATTAAAAGTGAATCTAGTGACGGGTGAAGACATGGTGTATGATTCTGATACAGAGGATGAGGTGTTTGGTGATTCAAAGGTTGAAGGCATTCCGAAAGAAGTGAAAATTGATGAACCAAAAGTTGTGAAGAATGTTACTCGGGATAGATGTATTTTGACTAAACCTGAAGAGGTGAAAGTGGTTCCAACTAAACTTTCTCCAATCTTACAGTCAAGTGGGTTTGTTGCAGCTGGTTATCAAAAAGTTAATTCTTCAAAAGTGCCAAAACATAATTATGTTCCAAAGAAGCTAATAAATTGTTCTGAGCATTCCTCCGAAGCTTATTCTTCTGATGGTTCTTCAAATTCAAAGAAAACATCTTATTTCAGAAGATATCAAGAAAGAAGAGTGTGTTTTCATTGCAATGAGGCTGGTCATATTTTGATTAATTGTCCATACAAGAATCAGGGTAAAATGAAGACTGTTCCTTCACAACCGAAAGTGGTGAAGATTCTGAAAAGAAAAGATGAGGGAAAGTCGTCTTCTAGTTTGGAGAAAAATATGCCTAGTCGATCTTTTGTTAAATCCCCTGGATTTAAACAACAGAATACATTGAATGCTAAATCCTTTGTATGCAAAGAGAAACTTGAGATTCCTAAAGTTGGGATTTCAAAAGATTCTTTTCAGGAGGTTAAATTATCTAGACCTCAAAGAAGAAAAAGAAACAGAAAATTAAAGAAAATTTTGGAAACATCTGAATCTGACAATAATATATCACATAATGTTTTTCAAAATAATAAAAATGGTTCTTCTTTGAAAAGGTCTGATTGTCAAACTTCTGTTCCAACAGTGAATGATAAAATTGATTGTAAATTACAAGAAGTTGTTTATTTTGATCAATCCGGACGACCCAAGACCACGATGGCTTGGGTTCCACTTTCTAACTGATTCTCGTTGTTTATGTAGGGACAACCAAGGAGGACTATCAACAATACATGGTATGTGGATAGTGGTTGCTCTCGACATATGACATGGAATGTTAGATTACTTGAGGATGTGATTAAAATTGATGGAGGTTATGTCGCTTTTGCGGGTAATAAAGGCGGGTACATAACTGGCCAGGGAACGTTAAAGAATGACAAAGTCAAATTTGAAAAAGTGAATTATGTTGAGCAGCTGGAACACAATCTTTTAAGCGTATCACAAGTCTGTGATAAGAAGTTTTCGTTCCATTTCAACGATCATGAATGCTATATTCTGAAACCTGGTTTTGTGATTCCTGATGAATGGATTCTCATGAAGGCTCCGAGGAGAAATGACACGTATGTCCTTGAGATGAGTGTCGCCACTACAACGGATTCAATTCCAACATGTTTACTCTCCAAGGCGTCGGAATCTGATTCAATATTGTGGCACAGGAAGTTAGCTCACATTAACTACAGGAAGATGAACTACATTGTTAGGAATGATCTTGTGCTTGGGATTCCGAAAATGAAATTCTCAGTTCCTGATGATTGTATTTCGTGCAAGAAGGGGAAGCAAAGAAAGAAATCTCACAAATCGAAATCGACGAATTCTATCATAACTCCTTTGGAGTTGCTGCATATGGATTTGTTCGGTCCTATCAGTATCAGGAGCATTGGTGGGAAATCGTACTGCTTGGTAGTAACTGATGATTACTCCAGATTTTCATGGGTTAAGTTTCTTTCCTCTAAAGCTGAAACCACTGAGTTGGTACAATACTTAATCCTGGGTTTGGAGAATTTATTCAATCTGAAAGTCAGAAGAATCAGGAGTGACAATGGCAGCGAAATTTAAGAATAGCAAAATGGGCTTATTCTGTCTACAAAAAGGAATTCATCATGAATTCAGTGCGCCCTATGTTCCTCAACAAAACGGTGTCGCTGAACGAAAGAACAGGACGTTGGTCGAAACAGCTCGCACGATGCTTGCAGATTCTAAGCTTCCAGTCACCTTTTGGGCTGAAGATGTAAATACTGCGTGTCATGTTTGAACAGGGTCTTGACCGTCAAGCGACATAACAAGACTTGCTATGAATTGTTGAATAATCGAAAGCCGAATCTGGAATATTTACTACCTTTTGGTAATCCTTGTACCCTGTTGAAAGTTCGAGATGTCCCAACTAAATTCAGTGCGAAGGCTATTGAAGGGATTTTTCTAGGGTATGTGGAAAATTCGACAACCAAGAGGGTTTACAACAAAGAGACACGCCAAGTTGAAGAATGGTTCCATATTGACTGTTCAAATCGGTCTTTACCACAAATGGTGATTGGTCCGGATTGGGCATTTGATTATGAAAACTTATTCAAGTCTTTTCATTTACCTTCTGATATTTCTGATGAAGATTCTGCTGTTCTTTATGATTCTTGTCAAGATGCACAGCACAATGGATTTCTACCAAATGCAGTTCCAAATTCATCGATTCCATCTACTTCTGCTCCCGACCCAAATGTTGCTTCTTGTTCCGGTCCACAAGATTCAGAAAGTGAGGAGGATAATGCTATTTTTCAGGATTCGTCTGCTGATCCGTTGTTGGGTGATGATCCGTTACCTTCGACATAGGATCAGGGGGAGATTCCTTCAAATTTAGACTCGGAAATTCCAATTCCTCAAGATTATTCTTATCAATCTGAATCTACTCAAGTTGAAGTGTTACCGTTTCCTGAGGTCGCATCCATCAAGGAACACAAATATCATCCAGTAACAAATATAATTGGAAATTTATAGGATGGAGTGAAAACCCGTTCTCTTGTTGACAATACTTGTTTGTATACTTGCATTAAAGATTCTGGTGTTCTTGATGATTGCTCACATTTATGCTTTATTTCGCAGGTTGAACCCAAGAATGTCGAGATGGCTTTAAATGACAATAACTGGATAGAAGCTATACAGGAAGAACTTGCTCAATTTGACAAACTTAAGGTTTGGAATCTTGTTGATATTACGAAGGGGGCGTATCCGATAGGAACAAAATGGGTGTTTAAATGTAAGAAAGACGATAGAGGTGTCGTGGTACGCAACAAGGCAAGATTAGTTGTCCAAGGCTTTAATCAACAGGAAGGAATTGATTACACCGAGGTTTATGCGCCAGTTGCACGGCTTGAAGCTATAAGGCTGTTTCTAGCTTTTGCTTCTTTTAAAGGTTTTAAGGTGTTTCAATTAGACGTCAAGAGTGCATTTTTATATGGAAAGGTCAAGGAGGAAGTCTATGTTTGTCAGCCGCCGGGGTTTGAAGATCCACTGCATCCGAATATGGTTTTCAAGCTTGATAAGGCTCTCTATGGTCTTCATCAGGCTCCTCGTGTGTGGTATGAGACTTTATCCGCACATCTTTTGGTGAATGACTTTGTTCGTGGAAAGATAGACTCGACCTTATTCATAAAGAAATCAGGGGGAGATTACCTACTGGTACAGATTTATGTGGATGATATTATTTTTGGCTCAACAAATGAAGGGTTATGCAAAGACTTTGAGGGTGTAATGAAGTCGAAATTTGAAATGTCTGCTATGGTTTATTTATTCATCAGTCCAAGTATGTCAAAGACATCTTGAGCCGGTTCAAGATGGAGGACTGTACCCCATACGATACTCCAATTCCGGTCAATCATAAGCTACAGTCTGACTCGGAAGGAAAAGATGTGGATTGTCGACTTTACAGAGCTATGATTGGATCCCTCATGTACTTAACCGCTTCAAGGCCGGATATAATGTTCGCCGTGTGTATCTGTTCCAGATTTCAGGCAAAGCCAAAAGAATCTCACTTAATTGCTGTGAAAAGAATCTTTCGGTATTTAAAAGGAAAACAACGTTTAGGGCTATGGTATCCTCATGGTTTTAACTTTGATTTCAATGCTTATACTGATTCTGATTTTGGTGGTTGTTGTCTGGACATGAAATCTACAACAGGTGGTTGCCAGTTCTTAGGTAATCGACTTGTATCCTGGCAATGCAAAAAGCAAACCACAGTCTCGATTTCAACATGCGAAGCAGAACACATCGCTGCTGCAAGTTGTTGTTCACAGATCTTGTAGATACAACAGCAATTGAGAGATTACGGTTTGAATTTCACAGGAACCCCCATGCTTATTGATAACAATGCTACTATGTCCATAAAAAATAATCCTGTTAAACATAGTAAAACTAAGCACATTGAAATTCGATATCATTTTATACGTGATTGTGTAGAGAAAAGGTTGATTGAGCTGGTTAAGGTACACACTGAAGATAATTTTGATGATTTGTTTACCAAGGCATTTGATCGTACCAGGTTTGAATTCCTAATAAAAATGATTAGAATGATCAATCCTGAATAAAAGTTTTTCAAAATCAGAATTTCATGGAAAAAAAATTTTAAGTTCTTTTATTGCTTTATTACATTTCTGCATTTACATTTTCAGTTAAAAATTTTTAATTTATAAAAAGTCAAAACAAATTGAAAAATATAAAATTTGACATCATTTGAGGTTAGAGAAGAAATGATAGTACATCAGTGATTAGTTCATATCACACGACCTTAGTAGACCATGATATATGATTGATTAAAATAAGTTGATCTGATCTAAATTTCAAAGTCTGCATAAATAAGAAATGATAGTGTTGTGAATGCTCTATTCTTGATAATTTGTTTTAAAATTTGTGTATAAAATTTGAAACTTGAATTGTCAATAGGCTAAAAGCGTTTTGAAACTAATAGTAGTGTGAAAATTATAAATAATATGATTACATCTGTGATTTAAATCCATTATATGCTTGGGTGTGTGTGTTAAAAGATCTCTATCAGATAAAGAATATTAGCTTTTAATAAGGATTTTCCTATGAGATCAGTTTCGGGTTATGTCCTTAGCACTATTCATTCGATTTGCTTTAGTGCCCATGTCCCGAAAAGCATGCAATTTGAAGTATAATCAAGATATGTTCTTGACAACATCTGTCAAACATATACTAGCCCTTGGATCATATTGATAAATCATCTTTACTGATTCCATTGAATTCATAATCCAGATAATAGTTGGATCCACGTACCTGAATCTTATGATTCCACAAATATAAGCCAAAACATTGAATCATTCGATTCTGAATCTCATTGATTCCTATATAATCCAATTTGGATTCTGCTATTCATGTGCTAAGTGATGTTTTCTCATTCTGAATATTCAGATAATCTTTAGTAAAATCTTATATATGTCTTGAAGATAGTGCATTTATTTTCTATTTGGCATATATGTGGGGTACACGATGTTTATCATCTAAATGGTACTAAATCACATGAATTTGGAGAATAAACGCTTATAGTTTCAAATAATATAATATTGACAATTTTAAGAATTCAGGCTTTATATTTCAAATTCGGTATAAATAAAAGAGCATTTTATAACCTGATCTTATTTACTTTGAAATTTATCGCGTATCATTTCAAATATTATTCAAATTGAAGGAGTGTCAAAATGCACAAAATTGAGTTGAATAGATCTCATACTATAGGTCACCCTTTATTATTGATAATATGTGTGATGAATTAATTGAATACTGATATGATCTTCTTGCTCATGATGTTAAAACCAAAAATATGTGATTTCAGTTTGTAAAGATAAAAATCAAAAATATGTGATTTCGGTTTATTCAGATAAAAGTCAAAAATATGTGATTCTGTTTGTATAGATAAAATCCAAAAATATGTGTTTCCGTCTGTATAGATAAAACTCAAAAAAGATTTTGATTTTTATTTTCCATGAAAATTATAAACTTTTATTAAAAATGTTCGGGATTGGATCGAATATGTGTTGCTGACGGAAGTTCAAGATTTGACAGGTTGAAGTTGGTAAAATTTGTGTTCAAGGAAAAAAGGTTGAAAAGCAACTAAGGGGTTGTTTGGCAATTTCTGAACGATTAAGTGCTGAACCATTAAGAGGTCTGAATGGGTAAGAGACTCTGAACCAGTTAAGTGTTGAATCAATAGTGTTGTTTGGTTGGGCCTCTGAACAACTGTACAAAATGACTACTTTAGCCATCTGAACTATCAAGTAGATCAAAAGCAGATCAAATCAGTGCTTCAAATAGAATATCAAAAGCAGATTTTATTTCAATTTCACAACCAAAATTAGAACCAGTAGCTTTAAACCAATTTCACTACTAGAATTACTACTAAAAAAGGTTCAATAGAATTTCAGTGCTTCAAACCAAATCAAATAGAATATCAAAACAAAAGTTTAATAGAATTTCAGTAGCAGCAGAGAAGGGTTCGAATAAAATTTCAGAGACCAAATCAAATAAGATTAATATTTCAGTGTTGGATTCAACAGAGGAATAACGTACCTTGGTGTCGGAGAGGACGAAGGGCAGCAGCAACAGCAGAGAGGGAGCGGTAGCGGTAGCAGTAGCTAGCAGAGGGGACGAGTGGCAGCAGCAGTGGAGAGGGAGAGAGGTGAGTGGTAGCAGGCGGAGAGGAAGAGAGGCGGAGGGGATGACTGGTACAGCGACGAGGGAGGAGAGGGTGGGGTAGCGGCGTTTTTTGAGAAGGATATGGGGGTATGGGCAAAGGGGGAACATCAGGTTATATTTTTCATTCAACGTCCTTTTTTGGATGAATGATTCAGAGGGTCCCTGAACCATTAAGAGGTTACTTTTTAATGAAACAAACACACCTACCTCTGACCGATTCAGAGGTGAGCTCTTAATGAGCTCATTCAGAAGCTACCAAACAGGCCCTAAGTTCGCCTGTGTACAGTGAAGCGAACTTAATAAGTTCGCTTAAATCAGTGAAGCGATTAAGCGAACTTAATCTACAGTCTGGGGTTAAGCGAACTTAAGGGTGAAGCGAACTTATCTTGTTCGCCGAATGTCACCCCCCAACCGACGGCGGAATCATCAGGGCGGGACATGTAGACTGTTCATGAGCTCAAGGTTGACTAAATTGTAATATGTTAAATCCATTTCCATTCAAACAAACATGAATCAAATTCAAAGTACATAATGAAATACAATTTGTTTTTGAATTAAGATTAACTAGGTCCAAAGCACCTGAAACATGAATAAAATAAGGTCAACTAAAAAGTTGGTGAGTATAACACAGGTTTGTATATAGGTAGCATATAATTTGTAAACCAAATCCTTTACATAACATGATAAATAAGGCGTTTATGGGGAGCAGCTATTGTATAACCAAGTACAATCAAACCTTTGTAACTAGCATGCAAAAATTGTGTTGTCGGTTTCAATCACCGCGCACCTAGGTGGGTTTGTCAGACTCAATAGATCTATCATTGAAAACCGTCGGCTTGAATAGTTAATGATTGCACATAAATCGCACACAAAAGTTAGCACAAATAGCACTCGGGCATAAAGCTCAAATTGCACACATGAATGTAAATAGGATTTGTACTTGTGTTGTTTGTGTAAATGTAAACTTGTAATTTTGTATATAGTTCATGTTTCGCCCCAAAAGTGTAAAAGAGTAAAAAGGGGTTGTGAATACTCAATTGATTCGAAGGCGTAGCTAACACGAGATACTAGAAAGTAATATGATCCTTGTATCGCACAACGTTAACCTAGAGTGTAATGTATATTGCATTAATAATGCACAATAGTCAAAGTCTAAGTCTAAGGTTGAATTGGATAAAGTTAGTGATTGGTATTTGGAAATATTGTATAAAACGGAGGATTTAAATGAATATTTTTACAACATTATGAATAAGGTTGGGAATTGAATAGTAAAATAGAATATTTATTAAATCATTGATTATGAAAATAAAGTATGTATTAAATGTAATTTAATAAATAAATAAATGTTTTTATTTAAAATGAAGAATAGATAATCTTTATTTATTTATTTATAAAGTATGTAACTTACAAATAAAATGTTTTAAATGAAAAGTTTAATAACAAATTTAATTTTTTATAAACTTTTAATTAAATGATTTTCCATTTATTCCAAGATTAATTATTTGATCTTTTCAAATACCTTTTTTTATAAAACTAATTATTTTTATTTAAAAACTTAATCTGGAATTTTTACAGATTAAAATAAAACAACAATAATTCTGATCAAAGGTTCTGGCCTAGACACGACCGTGCCTGGGAAGGACACGACCGTGCTCGAACCACGGGAGCGACCGTGCTAGTCGGGACGCGACCGGGTTTGATCAAACAGAGGCCAACTTGGACAATTCACGAGGCACGACTGTGCCTTAGCTCGATATGGTTGTGTCTATGATTCTAAGACACAACAGAGATTAGCCCAGAGGGCATGACAAGGTCTGGACAGGAGGACACGACCGCGCTGCTAGTCGGCACGACCGCGCTACATGAAGCACGGCCGCGCTAGATGATTCGCGCGACCGTGTCTCTTCCAAATCAGACACGAATTGAACAAATCTTGTATTTATAGCGTTGGAATTGTTAGGGCTTTTGATTACTGAGTTGTTACGAGTCTATTTAAATAAATTAAATGTATGAAAATCGTGTTTAAGTATGGATTCGATTAAATCATTTTTATTAAAATGAGAAATCCAGTTCAGGATGATTTCTATGATGGAAGCCCCAATTAACAGAGGGCTTTTGATAAAGAGACTGAATCGACTGAGGAAAAGATTATAGTTACCCTGAAGCGTATCGAATTGATAGTGAACGGCAGAAAAGAGTTCCGGCGACGGTGAGAAAGGCTTCCGGCGTCTTCTGCTGCGATCCCGGCTGTTCCAACGCTTCAGAAAACTTAGAGATGCTCGGAGGATCGAGTTTCTTGATTAATTGCTAGCAACAGGATCGAAAGGAATGATTCGAGGCTTGGGAGAAATTTTGGATGGTTTTTCTTGAGAGAATTTGTAATTGGGTGGTAATGATCGAAATTGACAATTATTTTCTTTGATACTGAAAGTGAAACGCACATCGGGTTCGAATTCAAACGACCAAGCGTTTTGAAACTGCATTTACGTTTTGACTATTACGCAGGCGCGACCGTGCTTAGGCACCGGGCGCGATCGTTCCAGGACCAGTCGCGCGATCGTGCCGAGGCACTTGGCGCGACCGTGCCAGGACGAAGCACGTCCGTGCTAATTAGGGTTTCTTGATATTTTTCAACTTTAGTCCTTGACTTTTCAGATTTGATAAGTTTGATTAACATAGTTTCTTGCATAGTGTTTACGTGTATATAATCGAGTAAAACTTGCGAACTTGTATTGAATCATTGCATTTAATTTATGGCGAGAAAAATAATAAGACAGTGCACGAGTATTGAGTTTGAAATGCGTTACATTGAATTGAAATACGAATACTAAAAATCAGAAATGTTACAGTCTCCCCATGTTAAGGGAATTTCGTCCCAAAATTTAACTAATGGAAGCTGCAAAATCGAGAAGGAGGAGGGAGTTTTTGATTTTCGGTGAATTTTGATTGCTGGATCCCAGGGGGTGTAACGGTTGACTTTGTTTAGGCCTGATACTCAAAGTTGTTTATGAAAGGGGGATAATGGATTTTGTTTTGAAATGAATTTAAGAAGAATATTTGACGAATAATAAATTGAATTCTAAATGTGAGATGTATTACTTGAAATGGATTTGGAGGGATTTTGAAATTTAGAGTTTGTGTAAGATGTAGTCTAATGTGTTCAAAATTGTTAGTGGGTAAAAGATTTCATAAACATTGGTCTAGGTCAAAACTTCACGTGACACGAACAACGCTACTTCTGGTAATATGATAGGACACTTATATACAGGAAGTACCATCGGCGTATCCACCATGCCCTTATCATGTCACACCAGTTTCGTTGTTACACATCATGATAAGTTTTAGGTCACAACACACGACAAAATTTCTCTATAGTTTCCATGCGCTGATTTTTATAATTCCATGTGCACCCGTAATTATTTAAATCATCGTATGGTCCGTATAGATTGTTTCGTTGTGTGCGGGTAAGGGGGGCACAATTTCACTATGATCACGTCTATTGTTTACACATAAAAAGTCGCTAACAAGTAACTAAGTCCCTAATCAGGTCGGTTCACAACTAAAGAGTAGTAAAGTAGTAACGCTTAAAGTTTCTTAGTTTGCTCGTGTTTGAACAAGAATACGTCAAACCCCGAGTCGTTTCAATGTATTATGGTCTTCAACTTTGGTGTACAAAGTACATGACCAAGTCTTGTGTATAATGTAATCAATCCATTGCAATAATTGTAAGAAAATTTTGTTTCGAGTATATAGTAAGCACACAAGTCTCATGTATGATCTAGTGTCACGTAGTTTGTAATCAAACAGGTCTCATATATAGCGTAAAAAATTTAGCGTCTTGTATTTTGTAAATCAATGAGCTCTAATGTGTAATGTAAACAACATAGTATTATGTGTATTGTAGGAAATGGATCTCATGTATAGTGTTAGCAACTTAGCATCATGTATTTTGTATAATGTACACCGTTTAGTATAAAGTGCTTTGTAACAAAATGAGTTTCATGTATAGTGTGGTCAATCTAGAACTATGTATCAATGACGCAATTCTTATGTATCACGTATATTGCAAACAATTAAGTTTCGTGTATCATGTGCTCAAACCAGTAGCATATGTATTGCAATTAAACATGTTTCGTGCATTACGTGATTAATCGAGCAAATTGTGATTTGTAGGCAAACTAGTTTCATGTATTATGTAATTTGTGTAGCACTGGATATATTGAGAATAATTGAGTTTTATGTACCATAAGATTGCATTGAATATATTGTGAACGTGAGTATTGAACTTCGCGTGCGATGTGTACTAACGGGTTTTGCATGTATTAGAGTGCTGCGGACAAACGTGTTGTTTGGCGCTCTTGCATAATGTGGTAGTTAGGTTCAAGTCCTCAAATCTCATTGAGGTTGGTGGGAAGGGTTAACGTTTACGCGGTACAGGTCGTTTCTTGAAACGTCAAGTGAAAGGTAACGAGGAGGTTTTGGAGATATTCGGGAATTGTGTTTACAAATACAGGTCTTTGTTTGAACATAGAAAGTGGGAAATTCGTTCTTGATTGTAGATATATAAAGTAGTGAAATCATTGAACCGCATATTTTAAATGAATATGCAATTTATGGGAAAAGTATTTTTTATTTAAACTTTCAACTATTAATAAAAGAATATTTTTAAGTGGAACCATTGGCTAAACAACTAGTCTATAATTTAGCCAAAGTTTAGAAATATTTACTTTAATGAAGAAAAATCATAATTATTTATCAATTTGAAATAATGTTTTTATAAAATTGGTTGTATTAACTTTCCTTATCAGGTGAAAAAGTTTTATGGAAAATTTATGTTTTTGATATTATCTAAAAATTTGATAAACATTTTGATTAAACAAGGTAACGAAGTTTTTTGTTTAAATCATAAAATAGGATGATTGGTTTATGAATGAGATTGTTGGTAGTGTACTAAGTCGTATTTGAATGAATAAGGTGATACTTGAGAAAATTTGATGGAAATATAACGGGTGTAATTTACGCTCCACGGGTCAAATCAATGAACAATAACTGTAGAGTTGAAATATATGGAATTGATTAAATACTGAAATGTTAAACATTATTCAAAACATAGGGGAAATGGTTCTCAAATCGAAAATTTAAAGGAAATCAGTAGAAGCTCCTTCTAACGTCTCTGGTAGCTTTCCACTAGGAAGAAGATAATCGCCAAGATGAGCACCGCTATAGTCACTCGAGTAGCAGATCTGGCTTCAGTCCTGGCGGTCTCCGTGCGATGTTCTTGTATTTCTTTTTCGAGGATGGAGATTAACTCCTTTTGGTATCCTAATTGGTTTGCTAGGCTATCCATTCTTTGTCTTTGTAAGTCATGTATTACTCCATGCTCTATCCTTTGCCTCTCAAATTCTGAATTTCTTACATATTGATGGAAGTCATTGGTTGGAATTCCCCTAACACCAGGGGGTGCCATGGTATGCCTTACCCAAGGGTTAAGAAGGTACGGGTCGGGCATTAGGTATGGGTCTCTTAGTGGGGGTGGCAATTGATTGTGGAGGTGAGGTGTATGATACGGGTTTACGGGTACGGGAGATCCAGGTGTTTGAAGTCTCGGGTCGGTGTTCCTAATCCAGTCCGCCCTTACATCAAACCTTGGCCTAGTAGCTGGGGGTGTTGGTGACCGGTACACACGTCTCAGTGTCTTCTTCCCAATCAGATTCTGATCCAAGACGGTAAACCGGGGAGGGAGGAGGGTAGGAGTCCATGTCTAGCAGAGAAACAATGAAAAAGTTGTAAGTGATAATGAAATATGAAGTGTCAAATATAGAAGTTCTTAGGTTTTAGAGTTTGACTAGTCATAACGCCGAACCTTCACGATAGTATTTTAGAAATACACTTGACCTATAAGTAATGTATCCCTAAGGAGAATTCCCAGGAAAGAGGGGTGGGTCACTAAGACACACTTAAGTACCCTATCTTTCCTTAGCCAGAATTCCTCATGGGATTACACACTCTTCCAGCCATTATATATTAATAATACTATTGTTGGGCTCATGGTTATGATGGGAATTGTTGTGGACTGGGCTTTGAGGCCCAAAGGTAGGGTTTATGCATTTCAATGGGCTTCTTCTTCTTGGAGGATATATGGGCTTCTTGGTTTATTTTTGGTGGGCATTAGGCCCAATAGTTTAAGTCTTTGTTCATAAAAGGTGATGGTATCATGTATGGGAGTCCAAATGTGTATGATAGTTTGGTGTGTATGTGTGTGTGTTAAACTTAGGATAGTGTTTTAAATAATTTAAGTAGGTAGCTATGCATAGAAGAAAAAGTGGGCAGGTAACGTGACACATAAACTATTGAATATTGTATCATGTGATGTAATAATATGGTATAACAATGTAAAAATATTCACATAAGAGGATAATCATATAGCATGTAGGTAGTAATGACTGTAAGCACAAGAGTTATCGAGTAGTATGACACATAAGTCATTATGTATTGTATCATGTAGGGTAAGTACTTAGAATAGCATGTAAAAATAATCACACGGAAATTGATAATGTAACATGTAGTAGCATGGCATTGTATGGGTGTCCTAAAGTTATAGTCTAGGTCAAGAGTGTCTAATAACCTAGTTCCCTATAACCAAGGCTCTGATACCAATCTGTCACACCCCAACCGACGGCGGAATCATCAGGGCGGGACATGTAGATTGTTCATGAGCTCAAGGTTGACTAAATTGTAATATGTTAAATCCATTTCCATTCAAACAAACATGAATCAAATTCAAAGTACATAACGAAATACAATTTGTTTTTGAATTAAGATTAACTAGGTCCAAAGCTTATGTGTAGCATGTCTTGATCAAACTCATATGAAAGCACCTGAAACATGAATAAAATAAGGTCAACTAAAAAGTTGGTTAGTATAACACAGGTTTGTATATAGGTAGCATATAATTTATAAACCAAATCCTTTACATAACATGATAAATAAGGCGTTTATGGGGAGCAGCTATTGTGTAACCAAGTACAATCAAACCTTTGTAACTAGCATGCAAAAATTGTGTTGTCGGTTTCAATCACCGCGCACCTAGGTGGGTTTGTCAGACTCAATAGATCTATCATTGAAAACCGTCGGCTTGAATAGTTAATGATTGCACATAAATCGCACACAAAAGTTAGCACAAATAGCACTCGGGCATAAAGCTCAAATTGCACACATGAATGTAAATAGGATTTGTACTTGTGTTGTTTGTGTAAATGTAAACTTGTAATTTTGTATATAGTTCATGTTTCGCCCCAAAAGTGTAAAAGAGTAAAAAGGGGTTGTGAATACTCAATTGATTCGAAGGCGTAGCTAACACGAGATACTAGAAAGTAATGTGATCCTTGTATCGCACAACGTTAACCTAGAGTGTAATGTATATTTCATTAATAATGCACAATAGTCTAAGTCTAAGTCTAAGGTTGAATTGGATAAAGTTAGTGATTGGTATTTGGAAGTATTGTATAAAACAAAGGATTTGAAATGAATATTTTTACAACATTATGAATAAGGTTGGGAATTGAATAGTAAAATAGAATATTTATAAAATCAATGATTATGAAAATAAAGTATGTGTTAAATGTAATTTAATAAATAAATAAATGTTTTTATTTAAAATGAAGAATAGATAATCTTTATTTATTTATTTATAAAGTATGTAACTTACAAATAAAATGTTTTAAATGAAAAGTTTAATAACAAATTTAATTTTTTATAAACTTTTAATTAAATAATTTTCCATTTATTCCAAGATTAATTATTTGATCTTTTCAAATACCTTTTTTTTATAAAACTAATTATTTTTATTTAAAAACTTAATCTGGAATTTTTACAGATTAAAATAAAACAACAATAATTCTGATCAAAGGTTCTGGCCTAGACACGACCGTGCCTGGGAAGGACACGACCGCACTCGAACCACGGGCGCGACCGCGCTAGTCGGGACGCGACCGGGTTTGATCAAACAGAGGCCAACTTGGACAATTCACGAGGCACGACCGTGCCTTAGCTCGGTATGGTTGTGTCTATGATTCTAAGACACAACAGAGATTAGCCCAGAGGGCATGACAAGGTCTGGACAGGAGGACACGACCGCGCTGCTAGTCGGCACGACCGCGCTACATGAAGCACGGCCGCGCTAGATGATTAGCGTGACCGTGTCTCTTCCAAATCAGACACGAATTGAACAAATCTTGTATTTATAGCGTTGGAATTGTTAGGGCTTTTGATTACTGAGTTGTTACGAGTATATTTAAATAAATTAATTGTATGGAAATCGTGTTTAAGTATGGATTCGATTAAATCATTTTTATTAAAATGAGAAATCCGGTTCAGGATGATTTCTTTGATGGAAGCCCCAATTAACAGAGGGCTTTTGATAAAGAGACTGAATCGACTGAGGAAAAGATTATAGTTACCCTGAAGCGTATTGAATTGATAGTGAACGGCAGAAAAGAGTTCCGGCGACGGTGAGAATGGCTTCCGGCGTCTTCTGCTGCGATCCCGGCTGTTCCAACGCTTTAGAAAACTTAGAGATGCTCGGAGGATCGAGTTTCTTGATTAATTGCTAGCAACAGGATCGAAAGGAATGATTCGAGGCTTGGGAGAAATTTTGGACGGTTTTTCTTGAGAGAATTTGTAATTGGGTGGTAATGATCGAAATTGACAATTATTTTCTTTGATACTGAAAGTGAAACGCACATCGGGTTTGAATTCAAACGACCAAGCGTTTTGAAACTGCATTTACGTTTTGACTGTTACGCAGGCGCGACCGTGCCAAGATAGGCGCGACCATGCTTAGGCACCGGGCGCGATCGTTCCAGGACCAGTCGCGCGATCGTGCCGAGGCACTTGGCGCGACCGTGCCAAGACGAAGCACGACCGTGCTAATTAGGGTTTCTTGATATTTTTCAACTTTAGTCCTTGACTTTTCAGATTTGATAAGTTTGATTAACATATTTTCTTGCATAGCGTTTAAGTGTATATAATCGAGTAAAACTTTCGAACTTGTATTGAATCATTGCATTTAATTTATGGCGAGAAAAATAATAAGACAGTGCACGAGTATTGAGTTTGAAATGCGTTACATTGAATTGAAATACGAATACTAAAAATCAGAAATGTTACACCGAAGGCTTGTTAAGCGAACATAACAAGTTCGCTTAATCAAGCGAACTTAATCTTCATAAGGGTTTAATCAGGCGAACTTGTCATTTTTCATCTTCTTCCTCAGATTAAGCGAACTTGACCAAAATTTTCAAAAATTTCAAACTATGTTGTGGGATTTGTTTGCTGTTAGTATCTTAATCCAAATTAGATTGCGAATCTAACAAAGGTATTTTCGTTGATTTTCATCCGGTAGATTGTGTGTATTTGATGATTTTAGTCTCGGTTTTACGTCGAACGTTTCAAAGGATGATTTTAGACCTAATTTTGACTGAAATATAAAATTGATAATCATATTTGGTTGTAAATTGATATTCGACTAATGTTCAATGCTTATTTCATGATTTCTATCGATTTGCCGAATTTTGAATCGACTGATGTTTGAATTTGAAGCGTCTCAGGTTCAGGCGAACTTGTTCCAAGCGAACTTGTTCGAAGCGAACTTGTCATGCGAACTTAATAAGTTCGCCTCTTGCACTACTAAGCGAACTTATTAAGATCGCCTAGGGTTCAGAAGTGAATTTGGACTTGTGAATTTTTGGTTGAAAATTTTTTTTGTTTGAAATTTTTTTTTGTTTGAAAATTTTTTATTTCTTTTTTTTTTTGTTTTGTTTTTTGTTTGTGTGTATTATTAAATGTGTGTTTCATATATGTGTAAGTGTACTAATGTTTTTTTTGTTGTCCAATACTTTCACAAATGGCTCGTCGTGTCGAATATAAACATAATCAAGTGGCATAGTTAGATCCTAATATGCCTGAAGCAGTTCATTTTCAAGGCATCATAAATTTTCTGAATCGATCATGACTGCATGTTGCCTTATCTGCAGATCCCTATATCAGCTTGGTGTATATACAGCAATTCTGGGATACGGTACATCAAGATACTGACGTGGAACCGCATGTACTTCGTGCATCTGTAAACAATACCGAGATTGGAATTTCTGAAGAGACGATACGTGCTGCTCTTAATTTGGGTGGAAATACTGAAGATCCAATTTCTTATCCTAACACTCTTATTATGGGTTGTTTTTAACGGATGGGATATCGTGGGAGACAGAATGATACCCAAGCTCGGAAAGGTGGATTAGTTGGTGAATGGAGGTATTTTATGCATGTGATTATTCAATGCATCTCTCCGCGAAAAGCTGGTACCGATGGATTGAAAATGGCTCTTCAAACAGCAATGGTGGCCTTAACATTGAATAAACGATTCAATTTTCCTCTTTATTTCTATCGGGAGATGGTCATGTAGATCAATCCAGCTGAAGGTCAAGGTTTCTTGATGTATCCTCGATTCATTCAAATGATACTCAATTATCTTATTCATGATCTTCCACAACATCCAATAAGATTAATGTTGACTCCAATGTCAAAACGTATCTTTACCGACTGTATGAAGGTGAAACAGCAGAATGCTGCATTGATTCCAGTCAATACTCCATTGTTTGGGCACTTAATCAATCCTGATTATGTTGCACCACCTAATGACAACTGGTTTCATCCTGATGAACTTGCTCAAGCTCAAGGCATTAATGTGCAACAACAGCAACAACCACAACAACAACAACATCAAGTTCCACAACAACAACAAGTTCAACAACAACAGATAACAGTTCCACAAATTCCTATTCCTGAACAAGTTCCTATTCCACAAGCTGCAGTTGATATACGTATTCAGGAACCAGTTCAAGAAGAGGTCGTTCATGAACCTGATCACGATATAGGAATGAACATGGATGATTTTGTTGATGATGATGTGAACTCGCCCATTCATGAAAAAGAAGGGAATGTGGTGACAGAAGCTGAGTCTAGTTCCAGCTCAAGTGATACTATATCATCTGATGATGACAGCACTGATTCTGATGAATCTAGGGATTTTTCCTCAGGTCATTATGAATGGTTGGCTGCTATTCCACTGGCTAATGCTGGAAAATGCATTAAATCTCAAGCCAGACGACCAAGACGAAAGTCTGTTCGGGATCCTCCTTCCGGATCAGTACTGGGTAAAAGATCTTTGGTTGATGAAAGTTCTGACACTGATAGTGACTTTAATCCAGATCCAACACGTCAAAAGTTAATGTCTGCGTCGATTGCTGCTGCAAGATCTTCTCAAGGAGTCGAAGATGCTAATTTTGTTGCTTCTTTGATAATTACTCCTCCAAGATCTAAGGATCCATCTCCAGTTCAAACTCCTGTTCCTCTAGTCATTCCTACTACTTCAAGTCCTTCTATTCCACAATCAACAGCTGGTCCGTCAAAGCCTTCTGATTCTGACAGGATTACTTTCCTTGAATCTCAAGTGCTTTCTCTACAAACACAGGTAAACACTCTTGTGTCTACTGATTCACAACGGCAGCTGGTGATTCAGACTCAAGCTCAACAGATTACTGATATGCAAGCATTAGTTTCCAAACTCGTTCAGCGTCTTGACGCTCAGGGGGAGTTGAGGATACCTGATACTTGTCACACTGAGTCAATTCAAAGACGTGATGATGAAGACAATGATCCAGCTGGAAATATTGAGGGTGATCGTCAATACACTGACGCTAATCCTTTATCTAGAGTTCAAGGGGAGTCGACATCACAATCAATTGAAGGAAACAAAGACAAAGATATTTCTAGTACTAATGACGAAGAAATTCTGTTATTAGAATTCTTTCAAGATTCAGAAGAAGAGGAAGCTGAAAAGATTGAATGTCTTGATGACATTGACGATTTATTCAATGACATGGAAGATGATATGTCAGATACTGAGATAGAAGAAGGAGAAATAGTAGAGATTGAAATAGAGAAAGAAAAATATAGTGTTACTTATGAAGGCTGTGATGGTCTTAAAGTGCCTTATAACTTCATCCAGGATGATGTTATTCCTGAATTCACTTATGAAGGAGTAACAGATTCTATGGACTCTGTTGAAGACGTCACACTGTCTGATGATACAGCTGAGTCAAAGATGGATATTGATGATGAGAATCTTCAATTCAATAAAGATGCTGAAACTGAAACTACTCACACTGAGTCTCCAAAGGTTAATGAAGAACCTGTGATGTATAGAGATACAGGGATGACAAGAGAACAGTGGCGAGAAGTTGTAAACAGTTGGATGAAGGTGCTACCCAAGTCTCCAGCACAACCTACTCAGAAAGAGAAATATGTGAATAAAGAGCAGTGTGTAGGAAGGATCATAAGTTGGTTCTATGATGGTGAATCAAAATTGTTTGCAATCAAACGATCTGACGGTGTTCAATACGTAAAGCCGAGGATCAAATATTTCAATACCTTGCTGAGGTGTGAAATAAATGGTCTAGCTTCAAAGCCACTCATAAATAGATCGAAGAATGGTTTGGCTGATGTGATAGCAAACCTGATAAAGAAAGAAGGTAGTTCGGGTAAGTATGATCAGCTGAAACCACATAAGGGAAAGAGAGTGAAGAACACAGATCCTAAGACTGGGAAAGTAACCTGGAGATACAAGTATAAACCAGTGCGTGCTATTCACAAGATACCATTAAAGAATATTCCTCACGACTCTCTTGGGAATATGAAATGGTGGTATGCTGATGTTAATACTGGGGAAGCAAGGATTGAAGATAAAGATAATAAGGTCATTGTGTGTTTCTATGACGCAATGAATCTTATTATTTTTTCAAAGAAAGATCAGAGGACTCTGCGAAAGAATGAGATCATGTATACTGATGAATGGAGAGAACAAGGTCTACAGTACAAAAGAGTTTTGGAGATATGCAGAAGATATGGAGTGCATGCTGGCAGCAGACTACCAGATAACTGGAAGAGTTCAAGATAAAGACTGAAGACAGAAGATCAAGCTATTGTCAAGGGGGAGTCTGTTAGGACATAGATTTGTAATGACAAAAGCTTGTAATAGTTAGATTTTATGTCTTTATGTTTTTGTTATGTAATTGTCTAAAGTTGCTAAGTGTTTTACAAGTGTGCCTAGAGGCGAACTTGTTAAGTTCGCCTGGTCTATCAGAGGCGAACTTAATAAGTTCGCTTAGGTCTAACTGAGGCGAACTTGTTAAGTTCGCTTAGTCTGTTTCAGGCGAACTTAATAAGTTCGCTTAAAGCAGGTTAGTTTTCTATATATATGTGTTTACATAGTCATTAGACAAAAGACAGAACCGAGAGATAGATTTGTCTGATTGAGTCTGTAAACCATTGTGAATTGGAATATAATCGAGAAGTTTATTTACGCGTGTTGTTTAAATTGTCGGTTAGTATACAAATGTTGACATGAAGGATTCCACACTTCGTGTTTTAGCAATGTCAGATTACGAGTTCGATCAGTAGTTGAGTTACCTGGACCTACACTTTTCAATAGTTAACTTTCTTCCTTCAGGAGGATAGCTGATTTTGATTTGTTTGGTGAGTTGAGATACTAATATTGTTTTTGAAGGGATGAAAGGGCTTGGATTGTTGGCTTGAATAACTTTAAAGACAGGTGGTGATGGAGCTTCACTAGTTTCAGTGGAGTCTGAGCATGTGGACTCAGACTTGGATGAAGTAGTGCATTCTTGCCCAGAGGTTTCTTAGACAGCAGTGTCAAGGTTTTGGTTAGCCAGATCAAGGTTGGAAAGATTGAAACTTGGTTCATGAATGGCTACATAGTCAGCATGTGGAGGAACAACATTGTAGTGTTGTTCATCTTGAAATCCAAGTCCAGCTGTTACCTTTTCATGAATTTGAGAATCCAAAATTATTTGCAGCTTTTTGGATGCAAACTCATATTTTTCCACATGGACCTTTTGGTCTGCTAATTCGGCCCTTGTAGCCTTTAACTTAACCAGAAGATCATCAATCTGAGTTTCAAGGTTTGTTTGTTCATGTTTTAATGATGAAATTTCTTTCTTTAAATAGTCAATCTTTTCTTTGTAACTGTTTTCAACCTTTTTAAATTCAGATTTCATTTGGTGAAACTCTTCATTTTGATCTATGAGATTCTGGTTATGTTTTCTGTATCTAAGGACCTTATCAATACAAGATTGAGTACAAAGATTTTCATATACCTGAGGTGGTATCTCTGATGTGTCTGCCATGAGAGCTTGATTGTTGGCAGGAAGATCCTCATACTGGAAGCTCCAGTCAAAGTCAGCAGTTCCCACAGCTGCACAAGCTGCAGTTTGAGCAGGAGGAGTGGCTTGTGGCTTGTTGCTGTTGTTGCTGTCTTGGCTGAGCTTAGTGAGCCTGAGCAGCAGCTAGGTTTGCCTTTGTTGTCTTGCATTCTCTGGCAAAGTGACCAAGTTGGTTACAGTTGTAACATCTCAGTTTGCTTTTGTCCAAGCCAACTCTGGTGTTGGAGTTGTTGCTCGGAATGGGTCTTCCTGTTCTAAAGTAGAACCTTTTTGCTCTTAGATAGAGCATGGCATAGGAGTGCTGTATATCCATTTCGTCTAGATCATCTGGATGAAAACATTCCAGATCTTCTTTGATAAAGGACATATTGCTTGAGTTTTCAGAGACAAAGGTAGCAGAAGTTGAGGTTTGAGGTGGGGCTTCAAGAAGAAATGGTGAGTTATTTGATTGAGAGGTTGAAGTCTGGGGATGAGTGACAATGGGAGGGTAGTAGTTGCTTGAACTAGGAACTGAGTGGTCAGAGTGAAGTGCAGAGGAAGTAGTGGTAGATGATGAGGCTATTGAGTAACTTGAGCTTATCTCTTTGGCTTGAATCATTTCTAGTTCATAGGTCTTCAGCATGCCAAACAGCTCAGTCATCTGCAGAGTCTTTAAATTTTCAGTTCTTCTGATTGACACTGTGTAAAGTGTCCAGCAGCTTGGCAGAGACCTATGAACTTCTTGAGTATGTCTTCATTCTCCAGCTTTACTTTTGATCACGGTAGCTCTGCCACAAGATAGGTGTAACTGTTATACAACACAGTAAGAGACTCACCTTCCTTCCAGACAAAGTTCTCATATTGTTGCTTCAGAATGTCTCTTCTATTTTCTTTCACTTCTTCTGACCCAGCAAACATCTTCTCAAGAGCCTCCCATAGCTCCTTGGCAGTCTTGTATCCTCTGAAGTTATGAAATACTTCATTTGGCAAGCACATCTGAATGGCTCCTGTAGGTCCCTCGGGTGTGGCGGATCGTCACATGCAAGTGGGTCTACTAGTCAAACCGGGTGCAGAATGCCCGTGACTAGGTGGAGAGTCAAACTAAACAAAGTAAACCAACAAGTGAATCGCTTTAAACGTTCTTTGTATTATAAACACTTGAAGGTTACAGAGAAAAGCACTGAATTTACAATCTGCGTATTTGCGTTTATGCCTGCGTACTTAACTTCTGTCAACCTATCCTACTTATACCTGACTTGATGCCTGTGCACTTAGCAAGTGCGCAGTGCAAAATGCTCTTGCATACTTAACAAGTACGCAAAGGTATTCTTGCGTACTTGCTAAGTACGCAGGAGCTTTCTCCTGCGCACATGTAAGTGCGCAAAACACTTAGTAAGAAATGCAACATTCAATATGTAAAAGTAAATACAACTCGATAAACTAATACATAAAGACTCTTACATACAAAGACAATTACAGACATGAAATTACAAACTAAGACTCTATCCAGAGTGTTGTCACAGGAAAGTGCTTCAACAAACTCCCCCTTGACAACAGCTCGGGATCTTCATTGTCTTCAGTCTTCAATCTTCAGTCTTCACAGCTATCCATCCTTAGCTTCCATCTTCTTCTTGTAATCAAGGCAGAACTTAATCACCTTGTCATATTTAGAAGCAAGGAGCTTTGTCCATTCGTCCGTGTGGACACAATAGCGTTCTGCTAGTACCTCCAGATCTTTCACAGAAAAGTTGATGAAGCAGACTTCATCAAAGATTCAGATCAGTTCTTTTGGTACTGTGTTCCCACTCTCGGAACGTCCCTTTCCCATGATCACAGCCTCGCCCGTTTTTGGATCTACGTACCAGTACCACATGTCACCAAGAATATCCTGAGATAACTTGCTCAGGGGAATCTTAGTTTCACATCGCACTGGCTTGTATACCAGTTTCTTTAAGTTCTTCTTAGTCACAGGATGTATAGCGTGCTTATCCTTGAATCTCTTGGGCACCTGAGGCTTGAACATTTCAAAGTTCCCAGATCTTGCTTCACGCTGTAGAACCACCCACAAACCTATCGCCACTGCGTGATTGGAATGACCCAGCAGCTCTCGGTTTGCTAGGTTCATCAGGTCGTATTTGGGCAAGGAGCTGAACGCTTCACTGGTGGGTTTCAAGTATTGAACCCCGCCAGATCTTTTGATGGCGAACAGCTGCTTGTCCTCCTCGAACCTTACAGCTAAGATCATTCCTGTTGCTCCGTGCTTGTCTATGATAGACGTCTTTTGCCACACAGGAGCTGGACCCTTTGATGAGGTAGAAGGCATGTCTGTATCTTTCGGTGCCTCTGGGTCCACAGGTTCAGGGTCAACTGGGGAGGCTTCAGTCGAGGCTTCTACATTACTAGCCTGCTCGACTGAACCTGTGTCGAGCGGAGCGTCGAAGGATGGAACTTCAAAGATCTCACCATCTTCTAGCTCCTACTCTCCTTCCCCGTAACCCTTGGGAATCTCTATCACCACGTCTTCATCATCATCATTCCAGTCATCACCAGAGTCGATCTCTCCTTCTTCTAGATTGAAGAGAGCATCGACCTGTGCTTCTTTAGAATAGTCAGGCTCTAGATATAGGATCTCATCAACAGATAAGTCCTTAAGTACTTCAGCCACTGACTTCCCTTTATCACCACCACCACCAGAGGTATCACCACCCTCTTGCTGAGTAGACTCCCCCTCAGCCATTGGAATAGCAGAGATAGGCACAATTGCCAAAGCTTGGTGCTCACCTCCACTAGGACCGGCTTCAGGATCCTTGTCTTTATCTTCATCCTTAGTCAAGTCGACTGGATGACAAGGCTCAGCACCAGTGGATTTCTTTTCTTTCTCTTTCTCTTTCTCTTTCTCCTTCACTTTCTCTTTCTCTTTCTCCCCCTGAGCATCAAGCTTCTTGGTCAGTTCTGCAACTAATTTGACCATCGCTTCATGCTCTTTTCTTTGTAAATCCAGCCTTAGCTCAAGTGACGTTCTGTGGCCTAGAATCATTTCATTTGTCCTCATTAATAGCTCATTCTGTGCCATTACGTTCTTTAGTCGCTCATTAGTCCCCGTTCTCTAGCTATGTAGAATCCTAACTTCATCAGCCAGTGAATTAATCTGTGCTTGTTGAGCATCAGATTCCTCCTTTGACTTCTGAATAGTGTTCAGTAGTCCAGCAACTTGGGTTTCTAGCACATCGATCCTTGCCTCATTCGGATCAGGATGCCTAGACGATGATGCTTCGGCATTATGGATAGGGGAGGAGAAGATGGTACCAAAGTCAAACCCTTGTGAGAAATCTTCATAAGTGAAGGGATGACTTGGAGGATCAATGGTGGGTGTTGGGATTTGGGATGAGATTATGGGAGTGGGTGTTATGGTAGGGGTGATGGTGACAGACTCCGTGACAATTGGAGTAGTCACCGCCACCTGGACGGATGTTGTAGGGAGGGTCACCGTCACAGGAACCTCCTCTGTGACTGTCGTGACTGCCACATCAGCTTGAACTTGTGGGCTTCTCCTCCTTCGGTACAATTGCTGTTCTGGTGGGGTAGAGGCTGAATCTGGACTGGCAGCTGGAACTTGTACTTGCTGCACAGTCGGAACCTCTACTACCCTGGGGATAGCAACCTCTTGCCTATCTCCCCTGTTCTTATGAACACGCTCTCGTCTCTGTCTTTGTAGAGCAGGGTCAGAGTCAGATGTTGGCTCATTTTGGAGGATGACGCAGGTAGGGTTACCTGTGCCGATCTCTGTGGGTGTACCTGCGATGGTGCGTCATCGGAATCAGAAGAATCTGATTCTGTTGCTTCTGAATCGGATTCCTCAACACCACCATCACCGCCTTCATCGTCTCCATCCTCAGACGATCCATCATCACTTTCATTCTCCTCATCGTGTTGTTCATGTTGCTCATTGGAGTGTTCACTCATTTCAGGTTCCGAGTCATGGTTGTACCATCTCCAGTCTTCAGGTGCCACATATGCTTCATTTAGAAGGTGGCCAAAGAGTTCTGTGTGCACAGGGGTAGGTTCTACACTGCCTGGCTTCAGAAATTGAGCAAATACTCTTTTGTCCACCCGCTTGACTTGCAGTCTCTCCCCTATAGCAGGAAGGTTTGGCAACACGTCATTTATCAAAAGTTGCACAAACCAAGGGTATAACAAGAACCGAAACCTCTCCGCTGTGTTTATCTGGTCATTGATGGCCTTAAAGATATAGCGGGAGAAGTTGTAGCCCTTGTTGAGAGAAAGGCCGACCATGGCTGCTGCAAGGTCATCATGACCCATGGCATCTTTCCCAGCTTTCCTAGACGAGATGCACACGATCATGAAGTGGGCGAAATACCGCCATTGGTCTAATACCCACATCTTTTTATAAGAAGCATAGTCCCTCGCTCCGACGTATCCCATTCTTTGCCTCCAACAGCCATCCACAAAGTAGTCTGGATAGGCTGTCGGGTCGGTAGCAAGGTCTCTGAAATGCAGGACCCTTCTTATGGTATCTTCAGAAAATGCGATAGCCTGACCTGCAACGGTAGCCCTAATGACATTGGGGGATACCGTGCAGTCGTGCTCCGCCGTCTCCCAGAATTGTTCGAGATAGGGTCTTGACACGATCGGGTCAGCAGAAATGGCGTAGCTGATTCTTGAACGGTTCAAGAAATCAACTATGTCTCTATACTGCAACGCTGCACCCTTCCATTCTGGTTCAGTGTTAGCTAACAGGTTGAATTCGTTAGTAAACACCCAAGCCATGATCTGCAAAAACACACAGAAAGCACAATCAGAACAACACGTATCAATGGAAATGGATAAACATGACTCAGTATAGCAGTTACTCAATGAAGTGAATTTCATACTTAGGAATTTTTGCTAAGGGTTGGTCCTGCGTACTTAGCAAGTACGCAGGAGTTTGTTCTTGCGTACTTAACAAGTATGCAGGAATTACTTCTTGCGTACTTGTTAAGTGCGCAAGACTTGCACTTAGCCAAAATTCCAGAAATCTCAAATTTCAATCAGAAGAGAGGCATTGTCGTGGATTATGGTCACCACAAGGTCGAAATACTTGATTAAGACCTATGGGACCACTATCCACCGCAACTAACCGCTAAAACCGTCAAATTTTTGACCTAGATGACGACCCAGTTGAACCAACGGGCAATCGAGGGTCAAGGCCAAAATCAAACCAAGTTAAGGACAAATTAGGAGTCAATAGGTTTCGATTAGTGATTATTAACAAGTTTTAGGTCTTAATTTGCATTTAGAACACCAAAATAGGTCAATAATTTCACACTCAAAACCGTCGATGAATCGGTCGAAAACATGGGATTTAATGGATGATACGGACCGAGATTCTCACCAAGTCAATGTTAGATGATGATTAAACAATGAGCGGGATGAAAAATCCGGTTGGAACATTCGAAATTTTTGAGGAAAGTGGTCGGAGGGAATATCACAGGAGAAAAAGGTTTGAAAGTGATAAACTCTAAAAAATTTTCTAAGTCCTGTATTTATACCCAACACATATTGGTCGTGCGTACTTACTAAGTGCGCAGGACTTAACTCCTGCGTACTTACTAAGTACGCATGACTTAACTCTTGCGTACTTGTTAAGTACGCAGGGTTTACCTCATGCGTACTTATCAAGTACGCAGAGACCCTTATGTGCGCACACTTTCAACTCAAATTATGAAGATTTCAAGTCAAATAACGAACAAGAAAAAAAATATTCAATCACGAGGTTTCAAATACAATTCAGGAAAGTTAAACACAAATATTTTTGGCCTTTCTGAATAAAGTTGAACTATGCATAAACTAAAAATATTTTTGATCTTTTCTCATAGAAATATACAAGTATTCACACAAACTATTTTTGATCAAAGACACAAGCAGAGGGTCATATCAGGCTATCTTTAGCAAAAACGATACAAAATAAACATCAAAGAATATGGGATCATGTCATGGATTACTATTTATTCATACGTAATAAGCATATAGACGAGTAATTCAAGTTGACAATATTATAAAATTTGAAACTATAAGCATCTTTGTATCACATTCTTGTGTATTAAGGTATTATTTATAAGATATACAACATGTACCCCACTAATATGCTATACTAATGTAAATTGCATTATCTCAAGGCATCTAAGATTTTCCCAATGATTTTCTAAATTTTCAGAATGAAGCTACATCTATTAGCACAGGAAAAATCAAGCAGAATCCATAAGGATTATCAGGAATCATAAGATTCAGAATCGAGTGATTCAGATGTCTTGGTTTCATTTGATTTTCTTCATTGAATATCGGAATGATGATTCAGGATAATATATATGGTGATTGAATAAGGTAAGGTGATCCAACTTTTATCTGGATTTGATTTCAATGAATCAGGAATGATTCAAGGGTGAATACATGCTCAACGGTTAATGTAGAGACATGTCTTGATTCAATCTACTTGTGAGTATGGGCAGTGAGATGAACCGCATTAATTGTGCTAACGACATAACCCGAAACTGACCTCAAAAGAAAATCATTGCCAAAATCTAACATCCTATATCTGATAATGATCTTTTCTATTCTTTTACACACACACACTTGCAAACATGGGTTCAAATCACAGTTGTAATTTAGATTTAGTTTCCACACTACTAGTGATTCAAAGACGCATACAGCCTACTGACAATTTAAATTACTCGTAAATAAGCAGATTAAAAACATAATAACCTAAACAGTTAAGTAAGCATGACGCAATCATTTCCCATATGAGCAGTCTGTGACGTTTAGATCATTTCTAATGTACTATCATTTCCTCTTTTCTCAAGTTAACTTTGAAATTTTCTCCATTTTCTATTTTTTTTTTGTAAAATATTTTGAAACTTAAAAGAACTATACAGAAAATTTAAAAGAACTATACAGAAAATTTAAAAGAAATAAAGTTTAACTTCCATGAATTGAATTGATTTAAGAAAAAATAATTTTCACTCAGGATTGAACATTCCTATCAAGTTGACAAGATTCTCAAAACGGGATCGATCAAATGCCTTTGTGAAAAGGTCAGCAAGATTGTCATCCGTGTGAACTTTTACAAGTTCAATTAAATGCTTTTCAGCACAATCATGGATGAAGTGATGG
The DNA here is from genome assembly GCA_023525975.1 of Smallanthus sonchifolius. Taxonomy (NCBI): domain Eukaryota; kingdom Viridiplantae; phylum Streptophyta; class Magnoliopsida; order Asterales; family Asteraceae; genus Smallanthus; species Smallanthus sonchifolius. The sequence continues at coordinate 30,688,504 of CM042043.1, forward strand.
CGAATCTCTATATGTTTAGTTTTGGAAGGTTTCACCGGGTTATTTGTGATGGACATCGTGGCATTGTTGTCAATGAATAGAGGAGTTCGAGTGAAGTTTAAGCCGTAGTCTCTCAACTGCTGCTGAATCCACAGCATCTGAGAACAACCGCTCGCTGCAGCAATGTATTCTGCTTCACAAGTTGAGACAGAAACCGTTGACTGCTTCTTACACTGCCAGGAGACCAGTCTGTCTCCTAAGAATTCACATCCACCAGAAGTTGACTTTCTGTCAAGGTTACAACCGCCATAATCTGAATCAGTGTAGGCTTTGAAGTCGAATGACTGCTGCTTAGAGTACCAAAGATCTAATCGGGGTTTCCCTTTCAGGTATCTGAAAATTCTCTTCACGGCTATCATATGTGACTCCTTCGGTTGAGACTGAAACCTTGAGCACAAGCACACAGCAAACATTATATCGGGTCTTGAAGCTGTGAGATACATAAGTGATCCGATCATCCCACGATACAATCTGATGTCTACATCCTTTCCATCTTTGTCAGGATCCAGACCATGATTGACTGGGATAGGTGTTCCATAAGTACTGCTATCATTCATCTTGTATTTTGATAAGATGTCCTGCACATACTTAATTTGATGTAGATAAATGCCATCCTCTCTTTGACTGACTTGCAGACCCAGGAAGAACGACAATTCACCCATATTACTCATTTCAAATTTGGACTTCATCACCTGCTCGAATTCCCTACACATCCCTTCATTGTTAGGCCCAAAAATGATGGCGTCGACTTATACTTGTACAAGAAGAATGTCACCTCCTTCTTTCCTAATGAAGAGAGTCGAGTCAATCTGTCCACGGTCGAAACCATTAGACAGTAAATGCTTAGATAATGTCTCATACCATACCCGCGGTGCTTGATGAAGACCATAAAGTCCTTTGTCGAGCTTATACACTTTATTGATATTATGCGGATCTTCAAAACCGGGAGGTTGAGTGACATAGACCTCTTCATGAACTTTACCATAAAGGAAAGCACTCTTCACATCAAGTTGATAGACCTTGAAGCCGACATATGTGGCATAAGCCAAGAACAGTCGAATGGCCTCAATTCTAGCAACTGGGCATATACTTTCGTGTAATCCAATCCCTCTTGCTAATAAAAACCCTGAACAACCAATCTTGCTTTGTTCTTCACAACAACATGACGATCTTCCGTCTTGCACTTGAACACCCATCTGGTTCCAATTGGCTGAAACCCTTTTGGTAAGTCAACCAAATCCCACGCGTGCAGCTTTTCGAATTGAGACAATTCATCTTGCATTGCCTCAATCCTGCAGATGTCAGTGAGAGCCTCCTTCACATTCTTCGGCTCTAACTGGGACACGAATGCAGCATGCAGACATGTTTCCATGACACCAGTGTCCAAGTATCTCTGTGTAAAGATTGGTGTTCTCAGTGATGGTTCGATGACGAGTCTGAACGCCGGCATAAGGATCACCAATAATGTTGTCGATTGGATGATTCCTATGCACTCTCGTCTCCGGTACAATCGGTTCCTGAATTTCTGGATCAAGATTCGTGCTTAACTCCCCCATTTCCTGTGTTCCAGAGGAAGAAGATTCAATGTTAGTTGGATCAGCTGGAGCGTCATTTCCTACAGTTGTGTTAGGATTGGCTTGAGCGTCATCTCCAACAACAAGAACATCTTCACTGTTATCACTGTCATGAGTTTCAGATGCAGATGCAACATTGGAATCAGGAGTTACAATCGGTACAGTAGCACGAGTAGAGAAGTTGGAGTCATCGCCGCCACCCAATAATTCATAAACATTTGCGCATCTGCAGATATATCAGGAAGATTGAATGACTTGAATAGCGCATCATAATCAAAATCCCAAGCTGGACCTGTTGGTTCGGGTGGAGTGTTGTGTTTACTACAATCCACTTCAAACCATTCCTCGACAGTAAGAGTTCCTATGTTGTACACTCTCTTGCAAGGCGAGTTGGCAACGTATCCTAAGAAGATGCCTTCCACTGCTTTTGCATGAAACTTAGACTGGCGGTCTTTGTACTGTAGCAACAAGGAACAAGGACTACCAAAAGGAACTAGGTAATCAAGATTGGGAAGTCGATTGTTGATCAACTCGTAACAAGTCTTGTTGTGCCTCTTCACAACCAGAACTCTGTTTAAGACGTGACAAGCTGTATTACCGGCTTATGCCCAGAAAGTGACAGGAAGCTTTGCATCCGACAGCATAGTCCTTGCAGTCTCAACCAGTGTTCTGTTCTTCCGTTCAGTAACTCCATTCTGCTGAGGCGTGTACGGCGCGCTGAATTCGTGACGGATCCCTTTCTTGAGACAGAAAAGCTCCATCAAATTATTCTTGAACTCAGTTCCGTTGTCGCTCCTTATCCTTCTAACATTCAGCTTGCAGAGAGATTCCAAGCTCAGGATCAAGTATTGAAGGATATCAGCAGTCTCGTCTTTAGTACCTAAAAAATGCACCCAAGAAAAACGTGAGAAATCATCAGTTACAACTAGATAGAACGACTTACCTCCAATACTCCTGATACTTATGGGGCCAAACAGATCCATGTGTAATAGCTCCAAAGGGGTATCAATAGAGTTTTGGAGCTTGGGCTTGTGAGACTTCCGTTGCTGTTTTCCCTTTTTACAAGGCATACAATCATCTGCAACGGTAAATCTCAGCTTAGGAACCCCGGTTACCAATCCGTTTTGGACAAGATGATTCATTTTACGATACGAAATATGTCCGAGTTTCCTATGCCACAAGATGGAGTCAAGCTCTGTCACTTTGGTAAGCAAACAAGTAGCAACTGATGAGGTGGTTGTCGCCACGCTCATATCGATCTGATAGGTGTCGTTTGTTCTTGGCGCTCTCATCAGGATCCAATCTTCTGAAACTTCAAAACCGCGTTTGAGAATTAGGCATTCTGACTTGTCAAACATCACCGAGTACTCCTTATCACACATTTGGGAGACACTCAACAGGTTATGATTCAGCTGCTCGCAGAAGTTGACATTGTCAAAGCTGACACAACCGTTCGAAACCACGCCTTGACACGTGATGCTGCCGCCTTTTTCTCCGGCAAAGGCCACAGAGCCGCCTCTGAATGGTTTAACGTCTTGAAGCAGGGCCATGTTTCCTGTCATGTGCCTGGAACATCCACTATCTACATACCAGCGGTTAGAGATAGTATCCTTCGGACGTCCCTGCACGAGTCACAAAAGAATTAGTTAGTTTTGGAGACCCAAGCCATTGTGGTCTTGGGTCGTCCATCCTTTTCAAAATAAACTACTTCCTTTAACTCACAGTCATGATGACTGTTCAAAATTGATGAATCTTTAGAAGAAATAAAACTAGGAGATTGAGAAGTTTTAGATTTGGCAGTCCGGGATCTCTTCTGTTTCTTAACAGGAACAGGAGACTTTGGTTTAACTACAGCAGGTGAACTTGTGGAAGCTTCACCTGATTGAACTGAAGTCAGCTGTTCAAGCTTTCTCAACCTCTTGTTTCGTCTCCTCCTCTGTGGCTTAGAGAGTCTTGCCACAGGTTTCTCACCAGTACGTGTACTACCAGAGGTAGATATACGAGGTACAGCAGGTTGCTTTACCTTTCTTGGAATAGATGGTTTGGCTTCAGATATGATCTTAGGCTTTACCATCGGTTTGACTAGTGGTTTCACCACATTTTGCTTTGGATGTTTGGGAGATGGTTTCACTGGTGGCGACCTGGGGATAACAGCTGGTTGTGAAACAACAGGCCGTTTCCCTTGGTTCTTAGAAGGACAGTTCACAAAAATGTGACCAACCAAGCCACAGTGAAAACAGTTCCTCTTGTCTACATAAGTTCTCTTGTAAGGCTCATTAGATCTGGACTTAGATAACTCAGCATTATGAGAAGGAGGAGTTGGTTTATGAACATTAGTCTGAACCTTACCAGTTTGGTTTTTGGGAGTATAATATTTTTCTAAATTTTCTTTATACCCAAGCCCATAGTGAGCTGAAAAAGCCTCTTTCTTTACTTGGTTAAGACTTTTATACCCCCCGTAAAGCATTACCTTTAGTTTATCATTTGTTTCAATGATATCGGGTTCAGTTAAAATGCAGTTATCACCATTAGTGATAATGTTTTTCTTTACCTTTTGTTCAGTCAACAACTCCTCAGATACTACTCCTTCAGGGCAAGAGTTAACCGACCCGTCTTCAGAAGCATTAACAAACTCCTCATTAGATGTGGAGTTAGCCTTACTTGAGGATTCATCCTTTTTAGGGGAATCATCCTTATCAGAGGACTCATCTAGACAAGTGAGATCAATGTCTATTAAGCTATTGACAAACTTCCCGCTCACTGGTGGCGAATGGCATTAGTACCCAGCCCTAATCCATTCAATTGTCTCACTACAGATTCGTAGTGTTCCACCACAAAGCAAGAGTTTTTCAACTTCTCATTAGAGCATTTTAACTGCAAGATCTCATTTTGCAGTTTGTTGATTTCATTGTTTCATTTTTCCAACCCCTTATAAGCAATATCCAAGTGAAGCTGTTGATCGCTCATTTTTAAAGAATACTCACGTTTTTCCTTTTTCAACGTTTCAATAGACTCTTTAAAACGTTTTACGTTTTCTTTATAGTTTAGAGCTGCCATACTTAGGGGTTTGATTTTGTCTTGGAGCTTAGAATTTTCAAATTTTAGCCCTAGACACTTAGAACATGAAACAACAGAAAAGGGATTAGAGTCTACCTCATGAGATGAACTTGTTGCTTCTCCGATGGCCATGAGAGCAACAGCAGTAGTCGATTCCTCTTTCTCAGCTGCAGAAGCTTCCATTTCTTCAGCTTCCTTCACCTCCTCTGTAGCAGCAGTTGTAGATTCTTCTAGGTCAGCCATAGAAGCTTCCCTTTTCTCTGCTTCCATCATTTCCATGATCTCAGCCATGAGAGCAACCTGTGTTTGTGCGATGATGGCATCCTCAAGATGAACGCCCCAATCAAAGCTGTCGTCCTGTTGGGCTACCAGTGCATTGGACGTTCCACCTTGTCTTTGATTGTGGTGGTTTGGATTGTATTGTCCATGGCTGTTTCCTTGGCTGGGTCGGGTAAAACCAGAGGCAGGTGCTCTGTCTTTCTGACACTCACGAGCAAAGTGTCCATAGTTCAGACACTTGTAGCATTTGGCCTTAGATTTGTCAAACCCGACCTTGGCATTAGGATGCCCGCCAATAAACTTTCTTCCTGTTCTGTTCAGAAAACGCTTGGCTCTCCTCAAAAGCATAGCCATATTCCATTGAATATCCATGTCCTCCATGTCATCAGGATCCACTTGATTAAAATCTTCTTCAATCGTCTCTGGATCAGTAAGCTTGCCACCTATGAAATTTTGATATGCAAGCATACAAGATGAGAATAATGCTACATGATCTTCAGCTATTCTGGCTATAGCTGAGTTGTTAGCTGAAGACGTAGGAAGAGGATTTTTTGAGGTATTTTGATGATGAGATCCCAACCCTGATCCTGAAGCATACCAAGCATGGCTACCACACCCAGTTGAGTGGTCTTCTTTAGTAGGATTTCCAGTGAAGAGGGCAATTCCAGAGCCCGATGACTTGGATGTAGAAGTTGTCCCGTGATACATAGAAGGGTCTTGTATCTGGGGTCTACCAGAGCTCTTCTTTCTTCTTAGGTTCATGTCATGAGCTTGAACCTTTCCTATTGCCTCTTCAACTGTCAGCTCATAGAAGTTAGGATTTTCCCTCATCAGGGTTGTGTACATCTCAAATTTGGGTGGTAAAGCATCCAAAACTTTTCCACCATCTCTTCATCCGGATACTTGAGTTCAAAAGCCTTCAACTCAGTCTGTAAATGATAGAACCTAGAGATGAGGTCATCTAAAGATTCGTTCTCAAAAAATCTGAAGCACTCATACTGCTTCCTGAGAAGATCCCGCTTACTCTTCTTGATGTCACTATTTCCTTCGAATCTCTTCTGTAAAGCTTTCCAGAGATCCTTAGAATTGTCATACCCTCGAAAACTGTGGAACAATTCCCGAGTTAATGCCATAGTGATCGAACCAAGTGCCTTCTTCTCTCGATCATATGCTTTCTTTTCTTCCTCATCGAGTAGGCCTGGGCAATTCATCATCAAGATAGATGTGTGTGGGATGCTTATATCCCTCAAGGATTGGTATCCATAGCGATGAGTCGGTATAAGAAATGTAGTGCTCGAAACGTGCTTTCCAATTAGAATAATCGTTTACGTTTAACAACTTTGGCGGTTTCTGTGGTGTACCGATCTCATTATCATAATTTAACATGTTTCCCAAATTCTGAAGATTCGACATAGTGAACAGTTAGTCAACTTTCAGAAAAATCAGACACAGCTGCGCACTTGACTTTGGCCTTACGCACTTGAGAAATGGTCTTGCGTATTTATATTTGCTCTTGCGTACTTGTAAGTACGCAGGAGTAGATGTAAGTATGCATGATATAACTTAAGTTCGCACAAGTTCAATCTTGCGCACTTGTAAGTACGCTGGAGATAACTCTTGCGTATTTAGTAAGTACGCAGAAGCCTGTACTTTTTGCCAGAAATGGTAAGTACGCAGGATACCTTTTCAGCAACTTTCACCAAACTTTTCCGGTCACCTGAAACTCGCCGGAGATGGTAAAAATTCGTCTGATGATCAATGCAAATGAGCCAAAGGGTCAAAAACTTGTTTCTAACCAACCTTTGATGCTCAAAACACTCAAATACACAACAAAAATCAGTTTTTGAGTGATTTTTCTTCTAAAATAGTGCTCAAGAGCTACCCCTATTTTATCACAAAAATCAACAAAAGTACCTCTTTTTGCTTGTAAAAACTCTCCAAACTCACTTACAACACTCGAAATCGGGAGCAAATGCTCTGATACCACCTGTACGTCCCTCGGGTGTGGCGGATCGTCACATGCAAGTGGGTCTAATAGTCGAACCGGGTGCGGAATGCCCGTGACTAGGTGGAGAGTCAAACTAAACAAAGTAAACCAACAAGAGAATCACTTTAAACGTTCTTTGTATTATAAACACTTGAATGTTACAGAGAAAAGCACTGAATTTACAATCTGCGTATTTGCGTTTATGCCTGCGTACTTAACTTCTGTCAACCTATCCTACTTATACCTGACTTGATGCCTGCGCACTTAGCAAGTGCGCAGGGCAAAATGCTCTTGCGTACTTAACAAGTACGCAAAGGTATTCTTGCGTACTTGCTAAGTACGCAGGAGCTTTCTCCTGCGCACATGTAAGTGCGCAAAACACTTAGTAAGAAATGCAACATTCAATATGTAAAAGTAAATACAACTCGATAAACTAATACATAAAGACTCTTACATACAAAGACAATTATAGACATGAAATTACAAACTAAGACTCTATCCAGAGTATTGTCACAGGAAAGTGCTTCAACAGCTCCCAAGGCTTTGAAGTCTACCTCCATCTTCTTGATGTCTTCATCTGAATACTTTGAGGGTTCTTTGGGGACTGATGGACCTCCGGAATCAGCAGAGGCCACCATGGGTACATATGGTCCATCTTTAATGGATCTCCACATCCCATACTCTTGATAGCAGAAGAAACATTCCATCATGTTCTTCCACATATCATAGTCTTCTCCAGACACCAGTCTTGGTGGTCTGTTGATGCTTCCAGTATCATCAAAACCATTGTTTTGTGTCATTTTGGATTTGTGATATATGGTGTCTTAGCAGAGAGATAGTATTGAATAGAACCGAAGAGTGATTAAACAAGTGTGAATTTGTTTAATCTGAGAGCCAAAGCTCTGATACCACTTGTAGGATCGACAAATACATGATGGTTCTATTCTAGTTGCGATTGGCGGAAACAATCACAACTAAGCAATGTAAACAAGTAAACACAAGAAGTACTGATAAATGCAATTTGTATTAAGCTTCAATGGTTACAAGATTACAGAGAAAACTCTAAGAAAGCACACTTGTATAATGAAACGATACACTACTTATATAGTAACTTAGAATCAAGACAGACCCTTGATTCTAAAGATCAGATCAAACACAAGCCGTTGATCTTATATATTAGAAGCTATACTACACGTGAAGACAACAAATACTACAAAGGATAACCTTACTCAAACGTCTTCTTAGGCATCATTGCTTGTATACTTGGAAGGAGAGCGTTGTTGTCTTTTATTATCTGCACCTGTAACATTCTTTCTGCATGAGATGTGTCAGAGTTGCCACAGAAAGTTGTCAGTTGTAAAGTTGCTTTTGCTTTGCCAATCAACAGCAACGATTGATCTTCGGCAGATATGGCTATCAGCAGCAAAGTTGGTGATTCGCATCAAGACTCAACTATTCCAAAGTTGCTGATGATTTGCCTATCAGCAGCATCAAGTGTTTGATGCTGCTGAGAAGCCTATCAGCAGCAACACTGGTCTTCAACAGATTAAGGCTGTCCACAGCAGAGTTGTCCATCAGCAGGGGAACAACTATCCACAGCAAACAAGCTTATCCGCAACAGCTTGTTGGTCAGCAGCAAAACTGTGAAGTCCGCAACAGTTGTACTTAGAGAATTTTGTAGCTATCAGACTTTATATCTACACCTACCAAGATGTTACAAATTATACGTGTTTGATCATCTTTATTATTCAATTACATTCCACACGCAAATTCTTGATTGTACTATCATTTTTCCATTTAGTTGTAAAACTCTAATCCAAGGACATTTTTCAAAATTTTTAAATTTTTATGTATTTTTATGACTCAAAACTCACTCAAAAATAAAAGACTCAAACTAGACCAAGACAAGGTCTCCCCTCCCCATACTTAAACTCTGCATTGTCCTCAATGTAGGAAGAGCGACTCAAGACGAAAATAAAATACAGAAAGTAAAACTTAGTTGGAAAGACGATCGTATAGTATTTCATCCCCGATCGTGCCCCATTGATACAAGCGGGTTGCTTTGTACAAAAGAATCAAGAGAAAGTCGGACTATCGTCCCTCGAATGGAGATTGAGTACGGGAAATTCAAATCCAAACCTGCAAAAACAAGCTCGAAACAGACCCACAAGCATCATATCAACTCAATATAATGACTCAAATAAAAAATAAAAGACCCGACGGACTCGAACGACTCAAATAATAAATAAATGAAAACAATAAAAAATTAAGGTTTCTTGAGTCCCTCGCGTACCAAGAAAACCAGGGAGAATTCCCTCGCGGTACGCGGGGGACAAAAACATACCCGACCCCTTTATTTTTCTTTCACGTGTCGCGAAGATTGGGCACCACCTCTTCGCGGTACGCGAAGAGGTCTCCTTCACAGAAAGATTAGAATTTTTTTTTATTTTTGCTTAGAATTTTTTTTCACCTCCAAAAACTCAAATTTTCAAACTCTTCAAAAACTCATTCCAACACTTAGATAATATGCTCACATACCTGGAATGCCTTTCCTGATGGTTTTATCACTCAAATTGCCACGAAACCTTGCTAAAACTTAGAAAAACACAAAACTATACCGAAAAGACCGAAAATTTCAAAATTTTGCACAAACTCTACAACAGCATCCTACCCCCCATGGGTTTGTGTATTGCCCTCAAACACATTCTATCCAACCAAATCTACCCAGAGACTTTCCCACACTTGGCCAATTACATACAATTAACTAAAATAAAGAAATGACAACCTAACTCACTTTCGTAGGAATCAGGGAGGCATTTAGCATATGCAACAAGGCTTTTAAACCCCTCGGTAGCCCGAGTGGACGAGTTTATTCTCATAAGGGTTTCTAGAGAACACAACCACAACGTTCATTTAACTAGACATGAATTTAAAGTTAACTAACCTTAGGTTGCCTCCTAGTAGCGCTAAGTCTAACGTCTTCAGGCGGACACAGTGTACCTCACTATGGTTAAGGATTCTTCAAGACACTCCATGACTCTTCAATGAAATTGATATCTGCTACTTCCAGATATGGTTTCAACCTGTGGCCCTTGACTACCTGCCTCAGATGATCGTCGAAGTCTTCAATCTCAATGTCCCCATAGTTACCTACCCGTGTAATCAGGTACAGGACCATCCATTTGCTTTTTAACTTTCCTGTAAACAACTTGAGCCTAGAATTATAGAGCTAAACTTTCTGCTCCACTTCAAACGTCATCTTCTTCAACTTAGCGTCATGCACTTTCTTCATCTGATCTTTATAAGCGGACGCACACTCATACGCTGCATCCCGTAACTCTTCCAGTTCATTCAATTGTAACTTCCTTTCCGTACCCACAGCATCATAATCAAGGTTAACCTCTTTGACAGCCCACAAGGCCCGATGTGCAATCTCAACCGGCAAGTGGCATCCCTTGCCATACACTAATCTATACGGTGTAGTGCCATTTGGAGTTTTATAAGCAGTGCCCATAGGGCATCATCAAGCTTCCCTAACCAATCTTTCATATCTGACCGCACTGTCTTTTGTAGAATCCCTTTGATCTGTCGGTTGGAAACTTCGACCTGCCCGCTGGTCTGTGGATGATATGGGATAGCTATTCTGTGATCCACGCCATACCGCTTAAGTAATCTCCAAAATTGGAAGTTCTTGAAATGTGAGCCCCCATCACTTATGATTGCATGAGGGATTCCAAATCGAGAAAAATGTTGGTTTGCACAAATTTGCACACCACAACATGATCATTTGTCTTTGTTGCTTGTTGATGCATATTTTGTGACAGGCACTCTGGATCGAGCTAAAGCTTTTGATATTTTCTATTTCAGTCTTGTATGTATTAAGTACTTGTTGTATTTTGTTTATCGAGTTGTAATATGTCATGTTTATATCTGAACTTGTATTATTTTGATATTGTACTAAACAAATACGCAAGGATGTGTTCCTGCGTATTTGTCATGTACAATGGTCATGCGTACTTAGATAAGTACGCATGAAGGTTGGTCATGCGTACTTGCTAAGTACGCATGGACCAAGTCTATAAATAGCATTGTTTGTTTCATTTTCAACAGTGATGTAACCACACACACAAGTACGCACAAGTTAGTGTATTATCAGTCCAGAAGTCTTGCAATTTGTGTCTATACTTGTTTGAAACACTAAAATATCAATAGACCGTGTATTTATTAGTACATCCTTGTGTTGATTGTCATACCTTCATTCATACATTATTCCACCTAGTAACGGGCATTCCGCACCTGTTTACTAGAGTACATTCTCACGCGTTTTTGATCCGACACACCCACCCGGAGGGACCTACAAGTGATATCAGAACCATCATGCTCTTGTTTTCGAGTGTTGTGAGCATATTAGGAACACTTTTCATCAAAATGTGGTTATGTTTACATCTGCATTGGTGATTCTTTGAGTCTTGTTTCTTACACTTGTTCATCTTGAAAAGAATACCATTTCCATTGTTGTGTTGTTCTTGTTTTGGTATTCTAGTCTTCATTCTCTGTTTTGAGTCTCTTAACTGATCCTTGTTCAAACCACATTGTTCATACCTTACTACTAGGTCAGATCACTTTTTGATCAGGACAAGGGGATACTTTTGTCAAAACCCATCTTTCTGTCCCATGCGTACTTGTCACAATTCCTGCGTACTTATTGTTATGCGCACTTTTTATTCCTGCGTACTTAAGACCATGCATACTTATTAAGTTCCTGCGTACTTATACCCTGCGTACTTGTGACCTTGTATACTTGTATCCTTGTCAAAAGTTCCTTGCATACTTGTCATCCTGAGTGATTGTCATCCTACGCATTTGTCATTCCTGTGTACTTAGTTTCTTGTATTTGACTTTCCTGCGTACTTATCATTCTTGCGTACTTAAACTCTTACACACTTATAAGTACGCAAGACCATTTTGGTTCATACATACTTATAGTCAAATACCCAAATTTGAACTTCTGATTACTGAGTCTTACACAATGGCAAATCTTCAAAATATCAGTAGCCTGTTGAATTATGACAACGAAATAGGCACTCCACAGAAACCTCCAAAGTTAATAAATGTGAATGACTATTCCAACTGGAAAGCTAGATTTTATGAATATGTTTCATACACAGATTCAAACATATGGATACCTATTTTAGAAGGTTATAAACATCCAACCCATGAATTCCTTGGTGAAACCAAACCCAAAAAAATCTCTAGACTTGATGCTGAAGAAAAGAAAGCATGCGATCTAGAAAAGAAGGCACATGGTTCTTTAACCATGGCACTAACCCGAGACATATTTCACAGCTTCAGAGGGTATGATTCCTCTAAAGACTTGTGGAAGGCTTTGGAAAAATGGTTTAAGGGTAACAGTTATGTTAAGAAAAGTAAAAGAGAATTGTTAAGAAAACAATATGAATGTTTCAGATATTTTGAACATAAATCCATTGATGAACTTATCTCTAGATTCTATCATCTTCAGAATGAACTTAAGTCTTATGAATTAAAATATCCTGATGATGAACTAGTTGAAAAGTTCCTTGATGAATTACCCCCCAAGTTTGACATGTACACAACCCTTTTAAGAGAAAACTCTAATTTTTTTGAAATGACTGTTAATGAGGTAATAGGTAAAATCCAAGCACATGACATGAATTTAAGAAAGAAAGAAACCATTAGCAGACCGTTAGTGCAAGAACCGTCAATGTACTTTGGAGCCTCTTCTACATCAAAAACCACACGACCTGGGATTGCTTTGTTCTCAGGGAATCCTGCACAAGAAGAAGGTAATGGCTGCAATAGTCATACCTGTTTTGCTGCTACAAGTTCAAATTCACACCAACCTAGAAGTCCAACATGAACACCGGCACCTGCTTTTGCAAAGATTGTAGAAGATCATGTAGCATTGTTTTCATCATGCATGTTGGCATATGAAAACTTCATTGGTGGCAAACTGACTTATCCAGAAACAATTGAAGAAGATTTCAATCAGGTGGATCCAGGTGACATGGAAGATATGGATATTCAGTGGAATATGTCCATGATCTTGAGAAGGGCTAAACGGTTTATGAATAGAACCGGCAGAAAGTTTATCGGTGGGCATTCTAATGCTAAAATTGGTTTTGATAATCAAAGGCTAAGTGTTACAAATTCCTGAATTTTGGACACTTTGCACGAGAGTGTCAGAAAGACAAGGCTCTAGCCTCGGGTTTCACTCAACCAAGCTCAGGGAGCAACCAGAATTACAACAATTAATGCTTCAGCAACAACCACAATCGAAATCAAGGAGCTTCATCTAATGCATAGGTAGCTCAACAAGACGACATTTATGACTGGGGTGTTCATCTTGAAGATGCCATTATTGCACACACTCAGATGGGTTTGATGGCAAAAATCGTAGAAATGATCAAAGCTGAAGAAAGGGAAACAGTTGCTGCTGCTGATCAACAAGGATCAGCATTTGCTTTGATGTCTATTGGAGAAGCATCCAGTTCATCAACCGAGGTAGATTCTAGTTCTTTTATTGTTATTCCCTGTAATAATTGTTTAAAATTAAAAGGTGAATGTATCACCCACAATTGGAACACCAATTATTAAATATATTAAACACACACGTAAGCTTTTTGTCCTAGAATTTTTTTTATAACCCTTGCGTACCGCGAGGCATTCCGCCCTCCCCTCACGTACCGCGAGGGAGCTCCAAAGTCTGCCACTAAGAACCAGGTTTCTCGCGTACCGTGAGAGAACCCACCCTGATTCTCGCATACCGCGAGGAACCTGAGTAAACAGAAAGTTTACTCAGTTTGCCCAGTTTTCAACACTTAGCCATTTTTCAACAATTTTCCATTCAACATGACACCCAAAAATTTCCAACACTTGGGTTTTGAACAAGAACTTTCATACCACATTTATAAACACCAAAAACATAATTCAAGTGTCATTTACACCACTTTACAAAGGTTTTCCTTAAAATCCCTAAAAACACCAAATTTTGCATACGAGAATCCTTCCACACCTCGGACTTGACTTGGACTTACATCGGAGCTTTACCTACATAACCACATATATAAACATATTCAACAAGTATTTACACTTGTTTTCACCCCATTCACCCATTTGACCCATTTGACCTGTTTGCACCCATTGGGTCATTTAAGGTTCCTAACACTTGCATTTCCACTACAAGTCTCATTCTTTTCCTATTACATTTATATACCACCACCCATTCATTCATTTGAAGTATTCCACACTTCTATTTAGGTTCACGACCTCTTGGTGCGAGTACCACAACTCATCTTACCCACACTTGGAGTATTTGACTCCAAGTCCACCCTTTGAAGTATTCCACACTTCTTGTTGGGTTTACTACCTCTTGGTGCGAGTACCACAACTCGTCTTACCCGTACTTGGATTATTTGACACCAAGTTCACCTATTGAAGTATTGCTCACTTCAATCCACCATTTCACCAAAACATATTTCATTTGGTTTGACTAAATACCACATAAGTCATTTTATGCCACATTTACCACATTCACATAATGGTATGACTATTTACACATAAGTCGATTACACTTATTTACCCCATTGCAGAATCAAGTTTTGACTATTAACCACATAGTCTAATTACACCAATTCCAACCTATTAGTTTGACCTTCTACCACTAAAGTCAAATTAGTACAATTCCACACATTCCATATTCAAGCAATAGGCATATACATTCATTTCAAAATATTGTATGCATACATATTTCATACACCACACATTTATCAACATTACTAAGTAAGTGCAAAGGCACTTACCTTTAGAGTTGGAAGATCCCGTGCCTCCTCCTCGGTTCATAATTTGATTACCTAAACATATACACCTAGTTTAGTAATCTAACATTCATCACCAACACAATATAATTGAGTCCATAACTCAATTTTCATTTCCATCCCAAACTGACCCGTTTGGGTTATACCCATAACCAAACACCCTCTTTCAATACAAACTCACCTACTTGAGTTTTCTTTCCAAATCCTTGACACTAATTTATCATTCAGTAACTTTTATTAGGTCAATTTGGTGTTTATTCAAGTGTCTAATACCACCTAAACACTTAATCATCACTAATTCCACATTCTAGCATCATGATCCAAACACCCCCAATTTTCACCATATGAACCTTAACTTTTCAAAATCAAAATCAAAGGGTTCTAGGATGTTAATCACCTCTCTTTACCTTTAGTTTAGCTAGATTATCCACAATCTAACACTAATTTACCACATGCATACACAATTTTTGGATTTCTACAAAACCCATCAACTAACACATTCATATATGAAATCAAAGAATGATTAACACTTACTTGATGTTATGAAGGTGATGTGTGCGCCAAAACCTTCACCAAACAAGCTTCAAATGTACAATTTGAGCTTCAATTGAGATTTCTCTTTTTTCTCCTCTTGAACACAAACGATCTCAAACACATCAAATGGTTTAATTTTGACTTCTATTAGTCAAAATGGCATAATTTTGCCATTTACACTTTTCGTCCTTCCACTTTCATTTCATCCATTTCACTCCAAAACTAGTTAAAAATAGTATAGCCTCATTACTAACTTGAAACCCACTTATTTCAACTTATTTCATAAATATTATTTTCACCATAATATTTATTAAAATATTTATTTATTTGAAAACGAAACCCGGATTTTGGTTAGTTACAGTGAAAATGATAAAATTCAGGATCAACTCGAACCTGTACGTAATGCAGCTCTAAACTATGAAGAAAATGAAAAACGTTTTAAAGAATCTATTGAAATTCTCAGAAAAGACAAACATGATTTTTCAATAAAAATAAGTGAACAACAATTTCATTTATATGTTGCCTACAAAGAGTTAGAGAAAAAGAATGTCGAAATAGCCAAACATCATAATGAAATCCTGAAGTTAAGTGGAAAAATTGTGAAATTGAGAAATTCTCGTTTTGTGGTGGAACACTATGAATCGGTTGTACGACAAGTAAATGGCATAGGTTTAGGTACTAATGTCATTCCACCACCGGTTAACGGGACATTTGTCAATGGGCCAATCGACATTGATCTATCCTTTCTTGATGAAGCTTCAATTAAGGATAACTCATCTTCAGATGAAGAGTTTTCTTCTGATGAATGTTTAGAAAACAACAAATTCGATGGTGTTGTTTCAGAATATGTGTTTAATGAACCTAAAATCAACAAAAACATTGTCATCAATCGGGACAATTGTATTTTAACTAAACCTAATGTAATTGAATCAAATGATAAATTGAAAAAGATGCTTTATGGGGATTTCAAAACCATAAAGCAAGCCAAAAAGGAGACATTGGCTAACAAACTTGGATATAATTTTCAAGAAAACATTGATAAGCAATATACTCCTAATATTCAATTAACATATGGTAAAACTTCACCTATGGTTCATCAAACTAAATCTGACATTTGTCAGAATAAATCTTCTACATCCAAAATCAGTGAGCCTTATAGGAAACCTTTTAAAGAAAGAAGGAATTGTTTTCATTATGGAATGTTCGGACATATTCTGATCAATTGTCCTTATAAGAATCAAGAGACACGGCATGCTGTTCCAAAACAAGCCGTATCCCTGAAAACTCCACCAAGAAAACAATTCAAAACTCAAGTTTCAAACATTGTAAAAACACATGTCCAGTATATGGTTAAGTCCAGATTTGTGACTAAACCATCTACTGAGAAAAGGAAGAAAAAGTTTGTGGTTCCATGTGTATCTACCCTTGGTAACACACGATCTTATGAGGTGAAATTGTCTAGACCACAGAGGAGGAGACGGAATAAAAGTTTGAGAAAACTAGGACAACGGTTAACTGGTAATCAACTAAGTAAAACCTTTTTACAAAGTAACATTAGAAAAAGATGTGGTTCAATGATTTAGCCACGGATCCAGTCCAATATCCAGAGTATATGATAGATGGATGTTGGAGACAACGAATGGGATATGTTGATCGGGAAGATTACCCATCTTACAAAAAGATGTGGTTGTTAGATCAATGGAGGTACTTTGATCACGTAATGATTATGTGTATATCACCTAGAAAAGCAGGCAAAGATGCTATGGGGCATGAATTAGCATCAGCTATGGTTGGGTTATCACTGAACAAGGGTTACAACTTCTCACGCTATGTTTATAAGTCAATCCTTGAACAGATCAACGCTGCTCCTAGATTCAGATTTTAACTGTACCCATGATTCATTCAGCTGCTGATTAATCATTTCTTGCCGAACCTACCACAAATAGGACAACCACTACATGTCAAGAGAATAGCCAAGAGGGTGTTGGTGCAATTCCTTACTATTGGCACTAAAGAACCAATACCATTGTACACACCTCTATTCGGCCACTTAATCAATGAAGCCTACATTGCACCACAAGGACATAGATGGTACAGTCCAGAGAGTGAACCTGTGTTAGTTGAGCACTCAGATGAAGAGGAGGATAATGATGATGAGAGTGATGATAATGGTGATGATAGTGATGATAATGATGGTGATGAGGGTGACGGTGGTGCTGGTTATGCACAAAATCAAGATACCAGTGAATCAGAACGTATAGTAACTGATTCATCTGATTTAGAACCAACACCTGACCAAAGGCATCCTAGAAAGAACATTCAGGAATCCCTTCCTAAATCCTCATCAAGGCGACGAAGAAGAGAGAGTTCAGATTCTGACTTTCAGCTTGATAGTTCTGATAGCAACCGATAAGCTCCTCATGTGGTTGAACGCAGAAAGAAAACCAGACATGATCTCCCGTGGCAGGAAGTAATGGATGCAATAAATGCTTGGGTCCAAGCACAGCAAGCTCCCCCTCCACCAACACAACTGTATAGCAGAAGAAGACGCAGAACGATAACACCTGTTATTGTTCCAACTTGTGAAGAAGTTGTTCAAATAGTCGTCTCTCTTCCGGCTACAACAGTACAAATCACAGCTTCTACAGTTCTTGCCATTATAACTGAATCAATCCATGTTTCGACAACCATTGTACCCACAGTCATACAAACCACTACCCTTCCCATCACCGTCACTGCTGGTACCTTACCACCAATGACACACTCAATCGAGTTTAGTGACATGGGACATCATTTTGACTTGTCCGAGCTTTTTGCCGATACCATTCATGAGACGGGTGAACCTTCTACAGCAAGGGTGGTAGATCCTAGGGATCAAAGGATTACAGCGTTAGAGTCACAAGTAGCTACCCAACAAACTCAAATTAACTTACTTGTTGACTCTAACACTAGATTAACTCATCAGTGGCAAGCCATGGAGGAACAAATGAAGTCCTTCTTTGAGCTTCAAAGGATGCAATTCAATCTCAATGAGATGTTCCTCACCACCCGTACTGCTATGGACAACCAAATGATGATCCAAAGGGGTGAATATCAAGTAATGGTTGATTTAGTGGCAAAATTGTCAAAACAACTTGAGTGTCAAGGGGAGACAAGCAAGAGGGCACAAGAAGAAGCTTGCCACCATGTCGACCTCACAAAAGAAAAGGATTAGGACGATGATCCCAATGCCGGCCACTCAGGTGTTGTTGGTGGTGAGACACAAGCTGTCTTGCCAACACAAGCAACACCTACGGCTCAGGGGGAGTGTACCCAACAACAAGGTGGTGGTGGTACTGATAAAAGCAAAACACTGGCTGAAGTGTTAAAAGAGTTAAGTGCTAGCCCAAACCTATACGATGAAGTAATGATTGGGGCATTGGTAGAACTTGAAGAAGTAGAGATTAACAGTGGAGATGACTGGGATGAATGTGGGAATGATGTGATTGTGGATTTCCCGAAGGGTGATGGAGAAGGTGTGTATGAGTTAGAAGATGGGGAAATTTTTGAAGCGCCAACTATCAGGGAACAAGCTGAACCAACCATTCATGTTGAAGATATCAATAAGTCTACAGCTAAAGTTCCTGAACCCAACAAAGAAGCTGGCACCAGTGGCACTTCCTGAGATGGAGAAAGAAGTTGAAGCACCTTGGTATAAGCCACAATATACAGAACAACATGGTGTTGCTGGGATGATTTTGTCGGTACATTTCGAAGACGACAAAGGATTATTTGCTATCAAAAGGTCAGGGGGAGTTCAAAACCTGAAGCCAACAACAAAAGCATTTAATTCCTTACCCAAATACGACTTAGTCAACCTTGCACACCGCGAGTTATGTAGTGACACATCAAATGGAAATGCTAGAGGTATGTGGGGTGTACTGCATCGAGAAGGTAGATCGGGTAAATTCGAGATCTTTTGGCCTCAAGTTCCGAGGCGTGTCAAGGACAAGACAATGATACGTCCGTTGACACGCAAGTTATTGAAAAGACTCATATAAGAACCAGTTCTATGTGAAAGTCGGATACCCTTGAGAAGAATACCTTAAGATATCCTAGGAAACATGTGGTGATGGTACATAGATCTAGTAACCGGGGAGGATTTTATGATTGAGAAGGAGAACATGAAAGAGATCACCAGGGTAATTGATGAGATTATGTTCATCAATTTTTCTGATATGGACTTGGAGGTTCTCGTCAACAAGAGTTGTTTGCATACTGACGAGTGGACAAAACTGCTAGCCACCAAATACGACAGGTTAGTGAAATTCTATCATGGATACAAGTCCAAGATCAGTGGTGGAAGTCAAGCGGGAAGCTCGTAAAGACTGAAGATATCCAGAGATGTTGTCAAGGGGGAGTCTGTTGATGCATGTTTTGTGACAGGCACTCGGGATCGAGCTAAATATTTTGTTATTATCTATTTCAGCCTTGTAAGTATTTAGTACTTGTTATATTTTGTTTATCGAGTTGTAAATGTCATGTTTATATCTGAACTTGTATTATTTTGATATTGTACTAAACAAATACGCAATGATGTGTTCCTGCATATTTGTCATGTACAATGGTCATGCTTACTTAGACAAGTACGCATGAAGGTTGGTTATGCGTACTTGCTAAGTACGGATGGACCAAGTCTATAAATAGCACAGTTTGTTTCATTTTCAACACATATGTAACCACACACACAAGTACGCAAAAGTTAGTGTATTATCAGTCCAGAAGTCTTGCTATTTGTGTCTGTACTTGTTTGAAACACTATGATATCAATAGACCGTGTATATATTAGTACATCCTTGTGTTGATTGTCATACCTTCATTCATATATTGTTCCAACTAGTAATGGGCATTCCGCACCTGTTTACTAGACTACATTCTCACACATATTCGATCCGACACACCCACCCGGAGGGACCTACATTGCTATAGCCTCTACCCACTTGGAAACGTAATCCACAGCCACTAGAATATAGAAATACCCACAAGAGTTTGGAAATGGCCCCATAAAATCTAAGCTCCATACGTCAAACAAATCCACAACCAAGATTGGCTGCAGTGGCATCTCGTTCCTCTTTGAAATAATGCCCATCTTCTGACAGTTCACCCAATTCTTGGCGAACTCAAAAGCAACCCGAAAGATGGATGGCCAAAATAGGCTTGTTTCGAATACCTTTCGCTCTGTCTTTTGCCCACTGAAATGTCCTCCACACGCAGATGCATGTACCAGAACTAACACACATTGAATCTCTGACTCTGGTATACACCTTCTAACCAGTTGATCTGTGCCTACTTTAAATAAATGTGGTTCATCCCAGATGCACTGGCACGCCTGTGCAATGAACTGGTGCCTCTTCTTTTTAGACCAATGTTTCAGAATTGCAGCTGTAGCCAAATAGTTAACAATATTAGCAAACCAAGGAGTAGTAGAAACGGATAATAATTATTCATCGGGAAATGTTTCATTAATCTCCCCCTCATAATCACTTTCATCCTGCACAATGCATGACAAATGATCTACCACGACATTCTCACTTCCCTTCTTGCCACGGATCTCCAAGTTAAATTCCTGCAATAACAAGATCCAACGGATCAACCTGGGCTTGCCATCCTTCTTTGCCATGAGGTACCTGACTGCACTATGATCAGAGTAAACAATAACTTTACTACCCCAGATATATGCTCTAAACTCATCCAATGCATATACTACTGCGAGTAGCTCCTTCTCAGTTGTGGTGTAGTTAAGCTGAGCATCAGAAAGAGTCTTACTTGCATAGTATATCACCACGGGTTTCTTATCTACCCGTTGTCCCAATACTGCCCCCATAGCATAGTCACTTGCATCACACGTTATTTCGAAGGGTAACGACCAATCCGGTGATTTTAAAATAGGGGCCTCCACCAATTTTTGTTTAATTAATTCCAATGAATCTAAGCATTCTTTATCAACAAAAAAAGAGACATCTTTAAGTAATAGATTACACAATGGTTTGGTTATAACACTAAAACCTTTAATGAAGCTTCTGTAAAACTCGGCGTGTCCTAAGAAGGAACGAACGCCTTTGACACTGTTTGTGGAGGTAGAGTTGAAATGACTTGGATTTTTACATGGTCGACCTCAATACCCTTACTAGAGATAACATGACCCAAAACCACCCCTTCTTGAACCATGAAGTGGCTTTTCTCCCAACTGAGTGCCAGATTAGTTTCAACACATCTTTTTAATACCTTAGTTAATTGATTCAAACAAGTTTCAAAAGTTTTGCCAAATATTGAAAAATCATCCATAAAGACTTCCATGGACTCCCCGATCATATCTGAAAAGATACTCATCATGCACCGTTGACAGGTGGCCGAAGCGTTGCATAAGCCGAAAGGCATTGCCTAAATGCGAAGGTGCCATATGGACAAGTGAACGTGGTCTTTTGTTGGTCCTCTGGATGTATTGCAATTTGATTATAACCCGAGTACCCATCTAAGAAACAATAAAACTTCTGACCTGCGAGTTTCTCAATGATTTGATCAATAAAAGGGAGAGGGAAGTGGTCTTTTGATGTTGCAACATTTAATTTCCTATAATCGATGCAGATTCGCCACCCGGTTACCGGCCGAGTGGCAATCTCTTCTCCACTATCTCCCTTTGTTACCTGAATGCCAGCTTTCTTAGGCATTGTCTGAGTAAAGCTCACCCAACTGCTGTCAGAGATGGGGTAGATGATACCCACATCTAACCACTTGAGCACCTCTTTCTTTACCACTTCACGCGTGTTAGGATTCAACCTTCGTTGAGCATACCGAGCAGGTTTTGCTCCTTCTTCTGTGACGATCTTATGCATGACAATTGTTGGGCTGATCCCTTTTAGATCTGCTATGGTCCACCCAATTGCTTTCTTATGGGCAATCAAAACCTTCATCAACATTTGCTCCTGTTCCTCAGTTAAACATGCATCAATGATAACAGGAAGAGTGTTATTCTCACCCACAAATGCATATTTTAAATGTTTAGGCAAGTTTTTTAGATCCAGCTTAGGTGGTGATTCTAGTGATGGCTTTAGCTGGGTATCAATATGTTATGGCAGACTCTCAACCTGGAGTGACCAGTTTGGCACTCTTTCTCTCAAAGCATACACCTCCACTTGTGCCTCTTCTTCCTTCATCTCATGCTCATACTCTTCCTGTTTCCTATCACAAACAATACATGGTTCCAGGGTTTCACCCTCATTTTCATGAGGACGACACCCCTCAACAACGTCTGCTATAAAGCATTCGCCGTTGATTGGAAATGGAATAGCATTAGCAAATATTTTTAACCTCAACCTGCGGTTGCCAAATGCCATGTCCACTATACCTGTTATGCAATTGATTACACATTAAGATGTTCTTAAGAATGGTCTTCCCAATATCACATTAAGATGCTTGTCATTAGTAGGAGCTGCATAATCAAGTACTAAGAAATCGACAGGCTAATAAAAATCTTCCACCTTTACTATTACATCGGTTAGTATCCCCCTAGGAAGTTTAAGGGTAAGATCTACCAACACCACGGTGGTATCGGCCTTTTGTAGAGGACCAAAATCGTACTGGTCATACAAACTTCCCGGGAGGATACTAACACTAGCTCCAAGATCTAGGAGAACCTTATTGATTTTGAGTTCACTAATTTGCACGGAAATTAAAGGTGCTCATGGATCCTACAGCTTAGGTGGCAATGCACCCACAAAAATGGCATTGACATTGTCTATCAAGTCAAGCTTTTTGGGCATTTTAAGATTCCATTTTTGGGTGCATAATTATTTCAAGTACTTAGCATAAGTCGGTACTTACCTAATTGCATCTAGAAGAGGTAGATTAATTTTCACTTGTTTGAACATGTCCCATAACTCATCCTGTTGTGGGCCCCTTTTAGTTACACTTTTCTTAGATGGTTCTAACAGAGCAGAAGGATAAGGAATGGTATTATTATCCACCCCTACACCTTGAGTGACAACTGTGTTCGGTTTAGATTTAGATGTTTCCGGAAAAAAGTTACCTTTTTAGGTTGTTTAATAATAACTGCTTCCGAATCGCTGTCACTCTCACCATCTTCTCCTAGGTCAACTACCACTGCCTCAACATCCGGTGATGCCGAGGTGACTTTGTTATAAACCTTACCACTTTTGAGAGTACTTACCTGGGAAACATAAGCATTCCTTGAATCCGAAGAGCTGGCACCTTGGTATTGAGGGTTTAACTTTGTATCACTTGGAATTTGCCTCGGTGCTCTCCCCATTACTTCTGCTATCTTCTCAGCCAACTGAACCAATTGTCGTTCAAACGACTCAATTGTTTTGATTTGGATCTCTTTGTCTTGTTCAAGTCATTTTAGGGATTCCAATATGGCTGCAAGCTGCGGTCACCGCTAACTGCAGGTTTATTTTGTTGATTATGTTGGTGGTTTCTCTGTTGATATCCCCCATGTTGGTACCCCTGATTACCTGAGTTTCTTTGGTACCCGCCTTAATTGTAGCTTTGTTGGCGGTTCTGGTACTACTGCTGATTTCCAACATGTACATCAGGAACCTGGAAGTTAGGATTAAGTTGATTAGTAGTACTACCATACCTGAAATTGGGATGATTCCGCAGCCCTAGATGGTAGTGAGTTGCATTTATGTCCTGCTTTCTATCCCCACAATCTGGTTCACTTCTTCTTACTTGCCCTATTCTCTTGGACAACTCTCCCCAATGTTATGCCTCAGTTTTTACCTCTGGTATCCCGGATCCTTAGACAAGTATCGGTATCCGTGATCCTTACTATGTTTCAGCATCCTAATTAACTGACCGTTATAACAATTAATATTACGCATTTTTCTTTGATTAGTCTTGAACAGGTAATCAACGATTCATTAATGACTAAATCAAGGGCTGAAGAACCATTCAAACAGTTGGGAAAACGCGTGGAAGTCAATCTATAATGGTCGAGAATTAATGGAGACTTGTAACTTCCATAAAGACTCATTAAAGACTTTCCTGATTTTTTGCCGGGATCCTCGCTTTTCAGTTATTTTGTTTTTTGTATTTATATAGTAGTAAGATCGATTAGAGAGTGGGTTCATTCGCAATTCACAACACAATTACACACTCACAAGCTCTGTAACACTTAGTATTCGATCACTAGTTGCTCTCATTGTACTTTTTTCATCGATTTATTAAAGAACACAAGGCAGCCCGATGTTTAATCGGCTCCCGAGGTTTTATGCCGGTGATCCTAAAGGATCAAGGGCTTTCCTCATAAACACTCGTGTCGTTTACAGCTTTCGTTTATATTTTATTCACGAATCTTACAAGGACACTACCTCACATTCTAAATTTGGTTACAAAATTGGTGTTGTTAATTTTTATCCAAAACAATTTGGCGCCCACCGTGGGGCAAGTGGTGCTTTTTATCTTAAAATCTTTGCTAAAATTTGTGTTCAATCACTATCTTTCAAAACTGATTTCAAAAATGTCGTCCCAATCTAAAAATATTTCTGTTTCTGCTCCATCTTCAAGCTCTGGGTTGAACCACCCTATTCCTCCTCCTCCATCATTCCAAAAACAGAATGATAATCTGCCGAAGAAAACTACTTCTGCGGGTTTTTCGGGATCCGGAATACCTGCCGGGGGACCTGTGTTTGTTTCAAATGACGAGAACCTCAAGTTATTCTCAGAAGTGAAGCAACAGATTGAACAGCAGAAAAAGACTAACTTGATGCTATTCAGAGAGCTTGAAAAGGTCAAGGAATCAAAGAAACCAGTGGAAGGGACAACCCCGCTACAACCAAGGATCTTGGATTTCAATTATTCGGGATCCTCAGAAATCCATAAAGGAGACTTTCTTCCCATGCAAACTGGAATCACTACAGTTGGCCCGACTTAGGTTGTCAGAGTTACTACTAATCACAATCTTGGATTCACTCCGGGATCATCAATCAGAAATCATGATATTGGTAACACCTTTAATCAATTTTCAAACACTAACGAATCTATGCAGGATATAGGAATCACTCCGTCCATGGCCAAGGAACTGAAGAAGTTAGAGGAGATGATCTCTAGTGTACCAGGTGTAGTCCAACCTATACCGGAGATATCCTCAAGCAGTCACAGGATCTCGAGATTCGCTCCACTGATATGTGATGCTAAAATCCCAAAACGCTTCCAAACTCCTAACATAAAACTGTATGATGGAACTACGGATCCTTAGGAGCATGTCGCATAATACAGGGAGAGAATGGAGATAAACCCCATTCCTTTGGACTTGAAAGAAACTTGCCTATGCAAGGGCTTCGGCTCTACCTTAACGGGATCAGTCTTGAAATGGCTACTTAATGTTCCATCTTATTCAATAACTTCATTTGCTCATTTGATCAATTTGTTTAATAACCAATTTTCTTGCAGCAGAAAATTCGAAAGAATAACAAGTGACTTATATAGGATAACTCAGAATCCCAGAAAATCCCTCCGAGATTATGTCAGCAAGTTCGGTCGGGAATCTCTGGATATCCCGAATCTTGACGTTGCCACTGCAGTCCAGGCATTCAAGATGGGACTGAAGAAGGATTCTCAATTCTATGAAGACCTTGTCATGAATCCTTGTAGAAATCTTGATGAAGTCAAGAACCGGGCACTGAGGTTCATAAGGCTCGAGGATGATAAAAAGATTCAGCGATGAATTGATGCTCCAACTAGTTACAATCATCCCAATCGGAAGGCTGAGTTCGCTCCCTTCAAGCCGTACAGATCCAAGCCATATTCTAAGCTTGAAAATCACAGGGTTAACGCTGTGGAAGACGACGAGGAAGAAGAAGAATATCCTAAGTTATCCGAATATTGTTTTTCAGTTGACACAAATGGTTTGTTATATGCCATACGGGATCTTGGAGATAAGGCTAGGTGGCCCCGGAAATTCGAGAGGAATAACGGATGGAAGGACAAGTCCAAATGGTGTGCTTTCCATGAGGATTTTGGCCATGTGACCGAAGATTGTATTGCTCTGCGCAAAGAAATAAGCTATCTCTTAAGCAAGGGATATCTCTAAGAATTCTTAGGCAAAGGAAAAAACAAGACTATGGATCATGACAGGATCCCGCAAAGAGCAAAATCCCCGCCGCCAGATGCCAAGGTAATAGGTTTTATATCCGGTGGATCTGAAATTTGTGGCACTTCTTACTCTGCAGCAAAAAGAATGCCAAAGAAGCAAAGACAGAAAAAGGGGACAGGCCTATCAGAACCTCTAGCTGGACTGAAGAAAAGGTGATCTCTTTCGATGAAGATGACATAGATAACGTGCAGGATGCTCATCATGATGGACTAGTGATCACTTTGTATATAGCTAATCACTTCATCCGAAGGATACTAATAGACGGAGGGAGCTCAATGAACATCATTCAGCATGATGTATTGAATAGACTGGGGATCCCGGATTTCAAAATTATCTCCAAGTGTGCGGTACAGGTAGGATTTAGCGGAGAAGTCAAAAACACAGTCGGAGAGAAAAAGCTACCGATATATATCGAAGGGGTAAATACTATACAAAAGTTTTGCATAATAGATTCTTTGTCTTGCTATAATATCATTCTAGGGAGGCCTTGGATACACTACATGAAGGCAGTGCCCTCAACATACCATTAATGTGTCAAGATGCCAACCCCTTGGGGTTAGTAAAGATCAACAGTGATCAACAAGACGCAAAGGATTGCTACACTTCTTCGATGAAAGCCTCCGTCAAGTCCAGGCAAGCATAGCAATTAAAAAAACAAGCTCGAGACGTACTAGAAACCAAAGAGCAAGATGTTAAATAAGCATCCTTAAGTACGAAGGATCCTGACGTCAAGGTGCTTGTTGGAACCAATATCCCCAAGGATATTGAGCAGAATCTTATAGAGTTACTAAAAAGCAGAACTTCAACCTTCGCCTGGAAACATGAAGACATGACAGGTATCTCTAAAGATATTATTATGCATAAATTGGGTGTTGATAATAGTTTCAGGCCAATACACAAAAAGAGCAAAAAGTTTGCACCAGAAAGGAATGCAATTATCCAGGAAGAGGTCGAGAGACTATTGAAAGCAGGAATGATAAGGGAAGTAAAATTCCCAAGGTGGCTAGCTAATGTGGTGGTGGTCCAGAAGAAGAATGGGAAATGGAGAGTCTGTGTAGACTTCACTGACTTGAACAAAGCATGTCCCAAAGATCCTTTTCCACTACCACACATAGACTCAATGGTTGACGCAACAACAGGCCACGAAATGCAGACATTCATGGACGCTTCATCAGGATTCCAACAGATCCAGATGGAACCTTCGGATCAGGAGGATACTGCCTTCATGACTCCGACATGTATTTATTGTTATATTGCTATGCCTTTTGGTTTGAAAAATGCAGGTGCTACATACCAAAGGCTGGTGAACATGATGTTCAAAGAGAAACTAGGGGACAACATGGAGGTCTACATAGATGATATGGCGGTAAAATCAAAGAAAGCTGAGGATCATCTCCGGGATCTCAGAGACGCATTCGATATCCTGGACCAGTATAACATGAAGCTAAACCCTTTCAAATGCCACTTTGGAGTGGGGGCAGGAAAGTTCTTGGGCTATATGGTGACCAAGAGAGGAACCGAGGCCATTCTAGAGAAAATCAAAGCAATCATCAATCTGAAATCCCCAGCAAACACCAAGGATGTCGAGGGACTAACTGGCAGAGTAGCAGCACTCAACCGATTTATATCAAGATCCTTAGAAAGGTGCAAAGAGTTCTATGACATCCTAAAGAAGAACAATAGATTCGAATGGGAAGGGAAGCATGAACAAGCACTCCAATCATTAAAGGAATAATTGTCAACAGCTCCTCTATTGATGAAACCAGAAGATGGCGAACCATTATCCCTATACATGGCGGTATCTGGTAATTCTGTAAATGCCATCCTAGTCATGTATCATGAAGGCCAGCAACATCCAGTAAACTATGTAAGTAAAAGCCTACTCGCAGCAGAAACCATGTACTCTCATTTAGAAAAGTTAATATTAGCTTTAATAATGGCATCAACTAAACTCAGACATTATTTTGAAACTCATGCTATTCATGTTAAAACTAACTATGCTATTAAGTGTGTCTTGAGAAAGCCAGAGATGTCACTTGCTAAGAGGTCAGTCAAGCTCAGCGCCTATGACCTCATATATGAACCTATAATAGCAATAAAATCTCAGCCACTTGAGGACTTTGTGGCGGATTTCAGTAGTGACATTCAACATGAGGCAGACATTGAAGTCCAACAATTGGAAGAATCCAAGGATAAGTGGACCTTATTCACTGACGGTGCATCAAATGTAAGAGGAACAGGTCTAGGTATCATACTAAAATCGCCACAAGGGGACATAATACCCCAATCCATAAGTTGTGAGTTCCAAGCAATGAATAATGAAACAGAATATGAGGCGCAGATAGCAAGATTACAACTAGCTTGGGATATGAAAATCAAGTATCTACAGGTATATGTAGACTCATTGTTAATTGCTAAACATTTCAATGGCTCATATGCAGTAAAAAGTGAGAAGTTAGCCAAATATCTCATAGTAGTTAAGAAATTATCTGTAGAATTCAATTTTTTTTAACATTACACAGGTACCTAGAGAAGACAATACTGAGGCCGGTGCCTTAGCAAACCTTGCTTCGGCTCTTAAAATACCAGAAGGTATTAAAATACCAATCATACATATCCTGGGCCAGCAATTGATAAGAAAAACGAAGTATCCAACATAGAAGACGAATCAGATGTTCAGGATCTTGAACCTAGTCAGGGATCCTGGATTCTACCCGTTAAAAAATATTTGCAGGATGGTGAGATCCCAAGTGATGAAAAGAATCACAAGTCTTTTCGCACGAGGGAATCTCGTTTTATAATATTACACAATGTTTTGTATAGAAAGTCTATTACAGGTCCATACTTAAGACGCTTGGAGGATCCTGAAGCACTTGAAGTTCTCAAAGACATACATGAAGGTGACTGTGGAAATCACACTGGGGGCAGAGCACTGTTCTCGAAGATCCTGAGGACAGGATACTATTGGCCTACCATGAGGAAATATGTTATGACTTACTCTAAAAAATGTGATGCTTGCCAAAGACACAACAACATACTTCACCAACCAGCAGAACCTTTATATCCAATCATCTCTCCATAGTCATTCATGAAATGAGGAATGGATATAGTCGGAAAACTTCCCAAGCCACAGGAGGAAAAGTTTTTATGGTGGCAATGACATACTACTTCTCAACATGGAATGAAGCTGAGGCATTTGTCCAAGTGAGAGAAAAAGAGGCCATATCCTTCATCAAACGCAATATCCTGACAAGATTTGGGATCCCGGCAGAGATAGTGTGCGACAACGGATCTCAATTTATCGGCAAAAGAACAGCTAACTTCTATGATAGTTAGGGAATACAGATGATAACCTCCACCCCTGTACATCCTCAAGCCAATGGACAGGCAGAATCTAGCAATAAGATCATCATCCACAACCTCAAGAAGAAATTGGGAGCAAAGAAAGGAAGATGGGCTGAAGAGCTACCTTTTGCACTTTGGGCTGATAGAACAACCACAAAAAATGCAACAGGTCAAACTCCATTCTCAATAGTGTTTGGTACTGAAGCCATGATCCCTACAGAGAAGGTTATCCCTACTGCTAGAACCAATCTTCAAACTCCAGAAACCAACAACGAAGCTCTTGCTCATGATCTCTACACTGTGGATGAGCTTGTCACACCCCAACCGACGGCGGAATCATCGGGGCGGGACATGTAGACTGTTCATGAGCACAAGGTTGACTAAATTGTAATATATTAAACATCAATTTCATTTCAAATAATCCAAACACAACCACATCCAAGAAAGAACATAACTGAAATCACCTGAAACATGAATAAAATAAGGTCAATTAAAAAGTTGGTGAGCATACACAGGTTTGTATATAGATAGCATATAGTTTGTAAATAAACAAATCCTTACATAACATGATAAAATAAGGCATTTATGGAGAGCAACTATTGTGTAACCAAGTACAATCAAACCTTTGTAACTAGCATGCAAAATTGTGTTGTCTGTAACAATCACCCCAATCTGGGTGGGTTTGTCAGACTCAATAGATCTATCATTGTTTACCGTCGGCTTGAATAGTTAATGATTGCACATAAATCGCATACAAAAGTTAACACACCTAGCACTCAGGCAAAAAGCACAAATTTGCATACATGAATGTAAAGAGGATTTGTACTTGTGTAGTTTGTGTAAATGTAAGCAATAGTGTTGTATAGTGTTCATGTTCCACCCAAAAAGTGTAAAAGAGTAAAAGGGGCTATGTAATACTCACTTGGTTTGAAGGCGTAGCTAACACGAGATACTAGATAGTAACGAGGTCCTCGTAATGCACAACGTTAACCTAGAGTGTAATATGTATTGAATCAATAGTGTGTACAATAGTCTATGTCTAAGTCTAGGGTTGGATTGGGTGTTTGTATAAGGAATTTTAGTTGTGAGTGTTAGTGGTTTGTACTTGAATGGTGTTTTATAAAATTAGGGTTTGAGTTTGAAATAACTAAGTAAATAAATTACATAATTATTATTTATTTACTTGGTTATAAAAATAATGTAGGTATTAGGGGTAATTAAGTATAACCTAAATAAACTTTTTTGTTTAAATGTAAATTAAATAAATAATTGTTACCTTATTCATTTATTTATAAAATGTGTAACTTATTCATTTAGTTATAAAAATGTATTGATTGTTTTATATTAAATATAAACTTTTCTTACTTTATTTTCATAAAGATATGTAATTAAGTTGTGTAAATAATATTTAAATGTAGGGTTTAACAATAATTATAAATTTAATTTTTTTGTAAGTTTTAAATAATTAATTTCTATTTATTTATTTTATAAAATAAATTATTTTTATTTAAAAATTAATTTAAAATACTTATTATTTTTAAATTATGGAAATAATTATTCTGCTAAGATTTTTCTCACACACGACCGTGCCTGGGACAAGGCACGATCGTGCTAGGACCACGGGCGCGACCGTGCTAGTCAGGGACGCGACCGTGTTGACCAAACAGAAGGCATAACTAAGCTGATTACTAGGCACGATCGTGTCTTGGGACAGGCACGACCGTGTCTAGGGTTTTGAGGCACGACCAAGTCTAGCCAAGGGCATGACCGGGTCTGAGTGTGTGAGGCACGACCGCGCTGTTATTTGGCGCGATCGTGTCTCGTGAAGCACGACCGCGCTAGAATGCTAGCGCGACCGTGTCTGTTCTTAAACAGAATCGATTTGACTAATTCTTATTTTGTTAATATTGGAATTCATAGGGCTTTCATCTGTAGGGTTATTACGAGTCTATTGGAATATATTAATTGTATTTAAAACGTGTTCAAAGCAGGGTTCGATTAAAACATTTTGAACGAAAACATAGGTTCAAGTTCGTGATGTTTTTCATATTGTAAGCCCCAATTAAGTTGGGGCTTTTGATATATAGACTAAAACGAGTGGGTATGAGGTTTCAATTACCCGGAAGGACGATGAATTGATGGTGTACGGTTGAAACGAGTTCTGGCGATGACGGGATTGATCTCCAGCGTCTTCTGTTGCAATTCCGACTAAACCAGCGTGTCCAGAAGTTTTAGAGAGGATCGATAGTGCGTTTTCTTGGGAGAATTGCAACCAAAGTGGGGATCGATGGTCTCATGGAAGAATTTGACGATTATGAGATAATTGATGTAATTTAGTTTATTTGTTGTAATTATTATGATTAAACGACTTAATTTTGTTAGTTAATAGTAGGAACGTGTGGAGTGGTTACGAAATCGAATGTCTCTGTGATTAAAGGCTGCATTTACGTTTCAAATGACGAGAGGCGCGACCGTGCTAAGGCACCGGGCGCAACCGTTCCAAAGCAAGTCGCGCGACCGTGCCTATTAGGGTTTCTGGTTATTTATTTATAAAATCAGTCCTTACAATTTTCAGGATTGACAAACTTGTATAAATATGAATTTATGTAGAGTTTAATAGGATATACTCGTGTAAAATTTATGGATTTGCATTGAACCATAGTATTTAGTTGTTGGTACGAATAGAACAAGTCAGTGTACTAGAATTTGGTTTGAAATGTATCACATTGAACTGAAATATAAATAATGAAAATCAGAAATGTTACAGTATCCTCATGTTGAGGGAATTTCGTCCCGAAATTTAGCTAGTGGAAGCGACGGCGTCGGTGAAGAGATGGGGGTACTTGAGCTTCATTTGGTCCTCTCGTTCCCAAGTGAATTCAGGACCACGTTTAGATTCCCAACGAACTTTGACAATAGGAATACGGCTTCGCTTGAGCTGCTTGACTTCACGATCCATGATTTCCACTGGTCTCTCAACGAAGTGCATCGTTTCGTCAATGTGCACGTCGTCAAGAGGTATGTGGAGGTTTTCATCAGCAAGGCATTTCTTCAAGTTAGACACATGAAATGCAAGATGCACGTTACCAAGCGATGGAGGTAACTCGAGTTTGTAAGCCACTTTCCCAATCCTTTCAAGGATCTTGAATGGACCCACATAACGAGGTGATAATTTGCCTTTCTTTCCAAAATGGATCACACCCTTCCACGGGGATACCTTTAGAAGGACAAGGTCACCGACTTGGAATTCCAAGGGTTTTCGTCGTTTATCGGCATAACTCTTTTGCCGACTTCTCGCTACTCGGATGTTGTCACGGATTTGAATAATCTTGTCGGATGTTTCTTGAATTAGCTCGGGACCGGTGATTTGTGCTTCACCAATCTCATTCCAACAGATAGGAGAACGACACTTGCGACCATAGAGAGCTTCAAATGGAGCCATGTTGATACTCGTGTGGTAGCTATTATTGTAAGAGAACTCGATTAAGGATAGATGTGAATCCCAATTGCCACCAAAATCAATTACACAATCTCTAAGCATATCTTCAAGAGTTTGGATTGTTCGCTCGGTCTGACCATCAGTTTGGGGATGGTAGGCCGTACTCAAATCCAATCGTGTACCAAGAGCAGTTTGGAGAGATTGCTAAAAGCGATAGGTGAACTGAGCATCTCTATCGGAGATTATGTTTAAGGGAACACCGTGACGGCTCACAATTTCATCAGTGTAAATTCGGGCAAGTTTCTCAACCCGATAGTCTTCACGGATAGGCAAGAAATGAGCAGATTTGGTGAGACGGTCGATGATCACCCAAATGCTATCATAACCACTTGAGGTGCGAGGAAGTTTGGTAATGAAATCCATAGCTAAGTTCTCCCATTTCCACACGGGAATTTCCGGTTGTTCAAGTAATCCGGAAGGACGTTGGTGTTCGGCTTTGACTTTGGAGCACGTTAGACATTTGGCAACATAGAGAGCAATGTCCTTTTTCATACCGGGCCACCAATATTGTTGGCGAAGATCTTGGTACATTTTATCCGCACAAGGATGAATAGAATAACGAGTCTTGTGAGCCTCGTTCATAAGAAATGTACGGAGATCATCGCGATCGGGAACCAAATACGGTTCAAGTAATAAAGTAAGCCATTGGGTTTTGATTCAAGTTGAAGTTCAACACCACACGACATTTCTTCGTACATATTACCCTCGGTGACTGAGACGTGTTGAGCTTCTAAGATTCGATTTTGGATGTCGGTTTGAATTCGGACACATTGAAGCATGACATGGTCCTTTCGACTCAAAGCGTCGGCTACAACATTCGCTTTGCCGGGATGGTAACGAATCTCACAGTCATAGTCGTTAAGGAGTTCAACCCAACGTCGTTGTCTCATATTGAGTTCCTTTTGGTTGAAGATGTGTTGGAGACTTTTGTGGTCAGTGAACACCACACACTTCGTGCCATAGAGGTAATGTCTCCAAATCTTCAATGCGAATACGACCGCACCCAACTCAAGATCGTGCGTCGTATAATTCTTCTCGTGAATCTTGAGTTATCTTGATGCGTAAGCGATTACTTTGCCTCGTTGCATGAGAACACAACCGAGACCTTAGTTGGAAGCATCACAGTAGACAACTAGATCATCATTCCCATCAAGGAGAGTCAAAATAGGAGCATTGCACAACTTTTGCTTGAGAGTTTGGAAAGCTTCTTCTTGCTTTGGTCCCCATTCATAAGTTTTACCCTTGTGGGTTAAAGCGGTGAGAGGAACAGCAATCTTAGAGAAATTTGAAATGAATCGACGATAATATCCCGCAAGACCAAGAAATGAACAAACTTCGGTGGGGGTCTTCGGGGCATTCCAATTCTTAACCGCTTCGATCTTAGCAGGGTCAACATGAATTCCCTTGTCGTTAACGATATGACCAAGAAATTGAACTTCCTTTAGCCAAAATTAACATTTGGATAATTTGGCATATAGTTGTTCCTTCCGCAAGAGGTCCAAAACCAATCTAAGGTGTTGCTCATGGTCGGCTTTAGTCTTGGAGTAGATTAAGATATCGTCAATGAACACGATCACAAATTTATCAAGGTACGGTTTGCACACACGATTCATGAGGTCCATGAAGACCGCGGGTGCATTGGTTAGTCCAAAAGGCATGACCATACACTCGTAGTGACCATACTTTGTTCGGAAAGCAGTCTTTGGAATATCTTCCTCTTATACACGGAGTTGGTGATAACCAGATCGAAGATCGATCTTTGAGAAGCAAGTAGAGCCTTGAAGTTGATCGAAGAGATCATCAATCCTAGGCAAAGGGTAACGGTTTTTGATGGTAAGCTTGTTGAGTTCGCGGTAGTCAATACACATGCGGAATGATCCATCCTTCTTTTTGACGAATAAGACGGGTGCACCCCACGGTGAATGACTTGGACGAATGAAGCCTTTGTCGGAGAGCTCTTGGAGTTGACTTGCAAGTTCTTTCATTTCAGAAGGTGCAAGGCGGTATGGAGCTCTAGCCACGGGGTTAGCTCCCGGCACAAGATCAATGCGAAATTCTACTTGTCGAACGGGTGGAAGACCGGATAGATATTGGGGAAATACTTCGGGAAAATCCCGAATGATGGGAATGTCTTGTATACTCTTCTCTTTGACATCTTTTTGAACAATATGAGCTAAGAAGGCCACGTACTTCTTTCGTAGGTACGTTTGGGCGGTAGTGCATGACATTAACTTAAGTCCTTTGCAACGCTTTTCACCAAAGACTCTTAACGTTTCTCCCGACGGTAGAGGTATTCGGATGCACTTCTCGAAACAGATGACTTCGGCATGATGATTTGATAGCCAATCCATGCCTATGATTATATCAAAACTTCCTAGTGGCATTGGTACAAGGTTGATTGGAAATGTATGTTCATTAAGTTCTAGAGAGCAGTCATAGATAATAGACTCAATTGTAAGTGAATCACCATTTTCTATTTCGACAGTGAAGGTTTTCTCTAATTGGGATCGTGTCTTTGCAAGTAAGGGTTCAAAGTTAAGTGACACAAAACTTTTATCGGCACCGGTATCAAATAAAATGGATGCATATTGACTATTGACAAGGAACGTACCGTTGACCACATCATTGTTGGCTTAAGCTTCATTGGCGTTTATGTTGAAAGCACGCCCACGATCTCCGCCTTGTCTAGCATTGACTAACCTTGGGCACTGATCACGGAAATGGTTTGGGTTACCACATTCATAACAAGCACTCCCATTTGCAATAGCGGGAACACCTTGGTTAGCCACTTGGGGGTTCGTTCGGTTTGGTGGGTTGACTTGGCCTGCAAGTGCTTTGGCTCTACAAACATTGACCGTATAGCCATATTTCCCACAATGAGTGCAAAGGCGACATGGAATGGTTTGGGGATGATGGTAGTTGTGTGTGGCACAGAGTGGGTAGATCCCAACATATGGCTTCTTGGCTGGTGTTTGAACCATAGGAGCAACTTGGTTAACAGGCATAACAGGAGTGACCATAGCATAGTTTCTAGCCTTTCTTTTCTTTTTATATCGGGAGGGTTCAGTTGTGGCTTCTTTGTTTTGGGTGGAAGGAGTTGTGGTGTCGGAGACTTTCTTTGTGCTCTTTTTAGTAAGAGTCCCCGCCTTCACATGGTTATCGGTTAAGGTAGCGGATAAACGGATAGCATCTTCAAGTGTTGCGGGATTTCTCCCTAGGACAGTATCTTGAATTTGCCTAGGTAATCCACCAATATATTTTTCAATGCAGCGGGATAAAGGTGTGACCATGTGGGGCACGAGGAGACTCAACTCATGGAACCGAGTTGTATATGCCAAGCTTTCACCACTATCTTGGGCAAGATCCCAACATTCGGCTTCGAGTTTCTTTACCACATTTCGAGGACAGAATTCCTCAGTCATTAGCCTTTTAACCTCATCCCAAGGTAAGGCCATTACTACATCCACACCTCTATTCCTCTTTTCCCCATTCCACCACGTGAGTGCCCGTTTTTGTAAGACACTTGTGGCATATCGAACACGAAGATTGTCGGGGCAGTCAGTATTGAGAAAGGTATTCTCAATACTTTCGAAGAAGTCCCGTAGCTCCTTCGGTACCATAAAACTTGAGGGGATTACATGAGTTGAAATGCTTGAAGGTGCACTGAGATGGGTTGGCACCACCATTTCCACCATTACCACCATTAGCCCCATGGTTACCATTGGTGGCACCATTAGCTTAAGTGAGTTGAGTTACGAGTTGTGCAAGGATAGTAGCGATGTCGGTGTTGGTGTTGGCCACGGGAGCACGACAGGGAGGCATTCTACAGATTTTCATAAGACAAGAAAAGATGTAAGAACTTATGAATGTTGTTTGGGTTTAAAAGAATAAGATAACAAATAAAATAGTAATTCATAGTTGGGATTGTACTCAAATAATGATATAATCACTTGAATACTTTGACACATTAAGGTTAATTAAACTCATATAATTTTCAAGGAGACATGCTTTAGCCTATAAGTAAACACTCATCCCGGGAATTCCCAGGAAAGCATACGGGTCCCTCGGTTGATTGGGATTTATGCGAAATGCTTTCCGAGACAGAAAACCCAGAATACAGGTGTCACCCTTCCAGATTGCACGTGTCCTCAAAGAATTAACAAAGTTTAAAAACCTTAACGAGGGTATAAAAAGATTTTTATAGTTTTAGATCCATGAAGTTTCCACATGCTAAGAAGATGATGATAGAGAAGTAGGTAAGAATATTATGAGGTTTTAGGGTATAGGTAGGGATATTGTTTATTAAATTTATTATTTAAGTATAGTCTAATAAATCATGAATTTTTAATAAGTAAGGCATCAAAAACGAAATAATAACTAATCATAGCATGTAACACATAACATGTAGCACATAATCACATAAACATGAAGCATGGCATAAGTGGGTGTCCTAAAGTTATAGTCTAGGTCAAGAGTGTCTAATAACCTAGTTCCCTATAACCAAGGCTCTGATACCAATCTGTCAAACCCCAACCGACGGCGGAATCATCGGGGCGGGACATGTAGACTGTTCATGAGCACAAGGTTGACTAAATTGTAATATATTAAACATCAATTTCATTTCAAATAATCCAAACACAACCAAATCCAAGAAAGAACATAATTGAAATACATAGAATCCTTTATTCAAATTAACTAAGTCCCAAGCCTATGTGTAGTATGCCTTGATCAAACTCACATATTAGCACCTGAAACATGAATAAAATAAGATCAACTAAAAAGTTGGTTAGCATACACAGGTTTGTATATAGATAGCATATAGTTTGTAAATAAACAAATCCTAACATAACATAATAAAATAAGGCATTTATGGAGAGCAGCTATTGTGTAACCAAGTACAATCAAACCTTTGTAACTAGCATGCAAAATTGTGTTGTCGGTAACAATCACCCCAATCTGGGTGGGTTTGTCAGACTCAATAGATCTATCATTGTTTACCGTTGGCTTGAATAGTTAATGATTGCACATAAATCACATACAAAAGTTAACACACCTAGCACTCAGGCATAAAGCTCAAATTTGCACACATGAATGTAAAGAGGATTTGTACTTGTGTAGTTTGTGTAAATGTAAGCAATAGTGTTGTATAGTGTTCATGTTCCACCCCAAAAAGTGTAAAAGAGTAAAAGGGGCTATGTAATACTCACTTGGTTTGAAGGCGTAGCTAATACGAGATACTAGATAGTAACAAGGTCCTCGTAATGCACAACGTTAACCTAGAGTGTAATATGTATTGAATCAATAGTGTGTACAATAGTCTATGTCTAAGTCTAGGGTTGGATTGGGTGTGTGTATAAGGAATTTGAGTTGTGAGTGTTAGCGGTTTGTACTTGAATGGTGTTGTATAAAATTAAGGTTTGAGTTTGAAATAACTAAGTAAATAAATTACATAATTATTATTTATTTACATGGTTATAAAAATAATGTAGGTATTAGGGGTAATTAAGTATAACCTAAATAAATAATTTTTGTTTAAATGTAAATTAAATAAATAATTGTTACCTTATTTATTTATTTATAAAATGTGTAACTTATTCATTTAGTTATAAAAATGTATTGATTGTTTTATATTAAATATAAACTTTTCTTACTTTATTTTCATAAAGATATGTAATTAAGTTGTGTAAATAATATTTAAATGTAGGGTTTAACAATAATTATAAATTTAATTTTTTTGTAAGTTGTAAATAATTAATTTCTATTTATTTATTTTATAAAATCAATTATTTTTATTTAAAAATTAATTTGAAATACTTATTGTTTTTAAATTATGGAAATAATTATTCTGCTAAGATTTTTCTCACACACGACCGTGCCAGGGACAAGGCACGATCGTGCTACGACCACGGGCGCGACCGTGCTAATCAGTGATGCAACCGTGTTGACCAAACAGAAGGCATAACTATGCTGTTTACAAGGCACGATCGTGTCTTGGGCCAGGCATGACCGTTTCCAGGGTTTTGAGGCACGACCAAGTCTATCCAAGGGCATGACCGGGTCTGAGTGTGTGAGGCACGATCGCGCTGTTATTTGGCGCGATCGTGTCTCATGAAGCACGACCGCGCTAGAATGCTAGCGCGACCGTGTCTGTTCTAAAACAGAATCAATTTGACTAATTCTTATATTGTTAATGTTGGAATTCATAGGGCTTTCATCTGTAGGGTTATTACGAGTCTATTGGAATATATTAATTGTATTTAAAACGTGTTCAAAGCAGGGTTCGATTAAAACATTTTGAACGAAAACATAGGTTCGGGTTCGTGATGTTTTTCATATTATAAGCCCCAATTAAGTTGGGGCTTTTGATCTATAGACTAAAACGAGTGGGTATGAGGTTTCAATTACCCAGAAGGACGATGAATTGATGGTGTACGGTAGAAACGAGTTCTGGCGATGACGGGCTTGATCTCCGGCGTCTTCTGCTGCAATTCCAACTAAACCAGCGTGTCCAGAAGCTTTAGAGAGGATCGATAGTGCGTTTGCTTGGGAGAATTGCAAACAAAGTGGGGAATTCGATGGTCTCGTGGAAGAATTTGACGATTATGAGATAATTGATGTAATTTAGTTTATTTGTTGTAAATATGATGATTAAACGGCTAAATTTTGTTAGTTAATAGTAGGAACGTGTGGAGTGGTTACGAAATCGAACTTCTCTGTGACTAAAGGCTGCATTTACGTTTCAACTGACGAGAGGCGCGACCGTGCCAAGGCACCGGGCGCGACCGTTCCATAGCAAGTCGCGCGACCGTGCCAAGGCACTTGGCGCGACCGTGCCAGAACGAGGCGTGACCGTACCTATTAGGGTTTCTGGTTATTTATTTATAAAATCAATCCTTGCAATTTTCAGTATTGACAAACTTGTATAAATATGAATTTATGTAGAGTTTAATAGGATATACTCGTGTAAAATTTGTGGATTTGAATTGAACCATAGTTTTTAATTGTTGGTACAAATAGAACAAGTCAGTGTACTAGAATTTGGTTTGAATTGTATCACATTGAACTGAAATATAAATAATGAAAATCAGAAATGTTACAGAGCTTAAGGATCTTGCCAAAGTTCGTATTGCAGCTTATAAGAAGAGGATAGCAAAGTCGTACGACAAAAACATAAGGATCAGAAAATTCCAAGTAGGTGACTTGGTATTAAGAAAGGCATTCCAAAATACTACCAATCCCAGCGATGGAAAACTTGCAACAAAATGGGAAGACCCATACTTGATTGACTCAGAAGCAGACAAAGGTGCCTACTGGTTAGCCACTATGGAAGGAGATATCCTGCCAAGATCCTGGAACGCCATCCATCTCAAAACCTACTTTATGTAAGTTAGAAATTATATTCTAACTAAAATGGTACGCCTTCTTTCCATAATTATTTTTAATTTTTATTATTCTTTATCAAAGTACTGACTTGAGCGTCGGAGGGGTGTTAGCCAGTCTAACACCCACCTTCACCAAGGTTTCACGTTTTGCAAGAAGGATCCCTAAGGATCCTGACACAAGATAGAGACCAGCCATCTCTTCTAAGTTTGGGTATCCTAAAATACCTCAAAGTTTTAAACGGCTTTCGCCTTTCTAAGTAGATTGGGTTTCTACACCCCGCCAGGAGTGCACGATATCCAAATATAGTTTAAGGTGGTGTGACCAGTCCATGTAACAGTGGCTGATAATTTCATCATTGTTGGCTATATATTGGATCCGCAGATATAACAGACGTGTTATTCCTCAAGTTTCTCCCGAGCATTTAACACTTACGTGTTAAACTAAGGTTTTTAGCATTTTCATGCTAACTCAATACTGGCTTGGCCCACGTTATCTGGCTTGGCCCACGATATTAACTTGTCACGGGTATTTAACACTTATATGTTAACCCAAGAACTTAGCATCAATATGCTGACTCAAAATCCTTAAACGGATTGAAGACTTATGAAGTTCCTGAAGTAAAATTACTAAGTCTACGACGTGTTTAATAACTATACACAGGGGATAACTTACAGTTGTTATATTCTAGACTCCATGTCATAATCTGGTATGTGTACCTACCTGACTTAGTTCTCAATAAAGGTATGTGTTACTTATTAATTTTCAATTAAAAGAAGATTCAAAGTTTGAATGACTAAGTCATGATATGTTTGTAATCGGTATTCTTCCATACCATTTATCAGAACCAAACTATATTTTTCTAAGTCAGAGTTTGATAAAAACCTAAGATGTTATTTATAAATAATCATTAAGGATCCATTATCCTGAAAATATACCTAAACCCATTTTTTCTGAATATCCCAAGGCTTAACTGCCTAAGGATCCTGATCTTCTAGAACATGTCAAAGCAAACCAAACGCATTACAATCATGGCGAATAGTCAAAAGCTACTAATTAATGTTGAAAGTGCAGGAGGATCAAGAATTCGGGCTCCACCCAAAAGTTAAACCCATCCACCTGAATCCTTAACCATTAGCCAGAAAAATAAATTGTCTATCCAATTCAGGGATTCCCAAACACAAAAGAAAAATTGTTTTTAAACAGGTACCAACATGAACAGTCAAAAAACAACAAATTCCGTGTGGAGATCCTCTTTTTTCCTTGACGTCTTGGAACGAAGTGTCGGGATCCTGGGCTTGGCAGTAATAGGTGTGGGAGCCTCTTGCTTAACAATGGCTCCTCAAGAGAGAATGCTATCAACATCAACCAAAGCAAAATGAGAACTAGATCTTTGAATCTCTACAAAAGTAGAAAAAAGTAATTAGAGTTAATAAAACTCAGTAAACAAGTGAAGTAAATTCTTACTTGATGACATGGTGACTTCGGAGTACTCAGTTGCAAAACTAGCTTCACAAACAACAGACTAAATGGAAAAATCTCTCTCACCAATAGGTATCTCCAACAAAGCATTGAACCACTTATCCGTGTCACTCCTTGCAGGAACTAGCTTCACAAACTTTGGGATTGTACAAGACACAGGATCATCAAAACAGGTTACATATACATATATATATATATATATACCTACTAACATGCAGGGATCCTGACTACATCCTACCCTTCTTAACCCACTGGAATGATGAAAGATCCCCACCTTGGATAGATGTTCTCTTCACAAAAAAGTATTTCCCACTCCAATCACCGTCATTCTGGGTAGCTTTTGGAATCAAAGGAGTTTTACCATACTTAAGTTGAAGAAAATAAGGTAAATAGGTGGATTGAAAGAAATCGGTAATCAACAAAGGAAAAGGGAAAACCATCAAATACGAGACTCATTTTACCTAGACCTACG
This sequence comes from Smallanthus sonchifolius, assembly GCA_023525975.1. NCBI lineage: Eukaryota > Viridiplantae > Streptophyta > Magnoliopsida > Asterales > Asteraceae > Smallanthus > Smallanthus sonchifolius. The sequence continues at coordinate 30,731,160 of CM042043.1, forward strand.
CTCTCATCAAGTCATATCGGTCAAAACTTCTTGAATTTTGAATTTTAAAGTTTTTTACAACTGTCAAAAACTTGGGACAATTGTTATGCCTCAGTTTTTACCTCTGGTATCCCGGATCCTCAGATAAGTATCGGTATCCCTGATCCTCACTATGTTTCAGCATCCTGATTAACTGACCGTTGTAACAATTAATATTACGCATTTTTCTTTGATTAGTCTTGAACAGTTAATCAACGATTCATTCAAGGGCTGAAGAACCGTTCAAACAGTTGGGAAAACGTGTGGAAGTCAATCTATAATGGTCGGGAATTAATGGAGACTTGTAACTGCCATAAAGACTCATTAAAGACTTTCCTGATTTTTCGTCGGGATCCTCGCTTTTTAGTTATTTTGTTTTGTGCATTTATATAGTAGTAAGATCGATTAGGGAGAGGGTTCATTCGCAATTCACAACACAATTACACACTCACAAGCTCTGTAACACTTAGTATTCGATCATTAGTTGCTCTCATTGTACTTTTTTCATCGATTTATTAAAGAACACAAGGCAGCCTGACGTTTAGTCGGCTCCTGAGGTTTTATGCCGGAGATCCTGAAGGATCAAGGGCTTTCCTCGTAAACACTCGTGTCGTTTACAGCTTTCCTTTATATTTTATTCACGAATCTTACAAGCACACTACCTCACATTCTAAATTTGGTTACAAAATTAGTGTTGTTAACTTTTATCCAAAACACAGTATGGCCCAGATCACCACAACCATCACACACCGGGTATCCCTGTGAAACATTGGACACCTCTCTTCCACTCGGCCTACCAAGCCTTGCCATTTGAATTTCCATGGCATCCAAACGCTTTTGCGTTTCATAATCAACTGGTTTCGCAGTTACTCCAGTCTTTGCTCTTCTGCTGGCATTAGTTTGCCTCTTGGATGTTACTGTCATCTTCTCCAAAATCTCCCAGTCAACATCCACAGGATTCTCGAAGAATGAACCTGCACCGGTTGCATTAATATCTCTCACATCTTCAAGTAGCAACCCGTCATAAAAGGCTTAAATCAGCTCCCACTTTTGTATCCCATGGTGTGGGTAGTTTCTTAGCAACTCTTTGAATCTTTTAAATGCCTCATAGAAAGGCTCCCCTAATTATTGCTTGAAATCCCGTATAGAAGCTCGGGCCTCAATGGTTTTGTGAGGTGGGAAGTATTCATCTAGGAACTGCTGCTGTAATTCCGCCCAGGTGGCAACAGTTGCAGCTAGTACAGATAGGAACCACTGTTTTGCCCGGTCTTTTAGTGAAAACTGGAGTAGTGAACCCCTGACCACCTATGGTCCCGCAAGTAGCCTCATATTCAAACAGATGTGTGTAAGGCTCTTCAGTAGCTCTCCCATAGAAGTGTGGGAGAATCCCAAGACAACCCGGTCTAATCTCGAATGCATTCCCCCTACGAACTGGTGGGATGACGGGGTAGCATTTAAAGCTAAAGCGGGGCGGAAGTGACTATCCACCCCTTGATCATGTCTTGGTGGTTGTATGTTACCGGGCTGTCTGTACTTGTTCTCTCGTTCCAAATTACCCATATACCCTTGTTTGTTGTTCCTCGGTTGAAACCCATAATCTGCTCTCGGTGGTGGTTGAACTCATCCATCTACGTTCTGCCTTTGATTTCAGGGAGGGAATGCCTCCTGGTGGTTTAAGTCATACCACTCTTCTTCTTCGTTCCAATTCTCGTGTTGAGAACCATGTTGTGGATGGTGGCTATCTTCATCTTCATAATCAGAGTAGCTCGGGTAGCTATCATGTGGTTGATATGGTTGATTTCGGAATACGGGTTGAGGTAATGGTTGTTGAAATCTGGGTGGTGGTTGATTTTGGTTCTGGTTTTGTGGAGGAGGCAGTTGGTTTTGATTTGGTGGAATTGGTGGTTGTTGGTTTTGAGGTGGGTTTGGTTGGTTTTCTGGTTGGTTGGTAAATAAGAGATCTGGATATGGTGGGATTGGTGGGTCTTGTTCCCCACCTGGATTAGGTAGTTGATTTTGAGGTTGATTCTGTGACATCCTTACCGAAGGATAGTCGAGCTTTTCTAGAATTGTTTGGACTGTTCCTTGAAGTCTCCTGTTCTCTTTTGTTGTTTTCTCGATCTCTGGATCAAACAATAATGGTGAAGTTCTTCCTGAGCGCCTAGTATGCATAAAACTGTTCCTGCGCACAAGTATTAGTAGAACTAAACAAAATAAATCAAAAATAGCACTTTGCGCACAGGTTCCCCGGCATCGGCGCCATTTTGATCGCGGTGTCAAGGCTAATCAAAAATATTTATAAAAACTACTCCTTAGCTACTTAGATTGTAGACAGGGAAGTACGGTTGTCGAATCCACAGAACTAGTGGAGAATGCTATTTAAGACTTTATTACTTAGAACACTTGGAATTATAAAAAACAATTAACTTTAAGTTTTAAAATTTAAGTTTCAAATCAGATTAGAGATTACATAGACATAATCTTATTTAACTGTTTAACCCAATCACACAATAATCAATTCAATAACAAAATCGGATTATTCTCGATGCAAGAAAACCAAGAAACGACGATAGATGCGATAAATTGAAAACATGCAATTGTTCATAAATCAAACATACATTTGAATTCAAAGAATTTAAGAGGTTCACAAAATTTCAATCTAATACTGATCATTAACTAAAATCATACGAATACAAGCATAAACCGTTCACCTGGAGGGATCACGAAAGCGTTTAGCTGCTCATGATTGTCGAAAACATTAAAGATTCAAACTTTAAACTTACAAGCATGGAAAACTAAGTTCAATTGGCCAAACAAGCTCTGGAATCGCCTTAGGAAAGCTCTAGGACGGCAAGGAAGAAGATAATTCGAGAATGGGAGTCACAATGGCTTTATAATTAAAATTAGGTTTAATTTGCCGATTTTCCCTTTTTTCGCGTACCGCGAAACTTTCTGGCCAGTCCTTCGCGTAACGCGAAGGACAAAGTAGTCGGGCGCGCTTTTCTGGATTCTCGTGTACCGCGAAAACTGCACCTCTGCGAAGACCTAGAATTCCATCCTTTTGACTTTTGCTTTGAATTTTCTTTCTTTGACCTCTTAGGCTTCGTGCCTTCATATATATGACTCGTAAACTTCCGCTCTTAAGCACAATTATCCTGTAACGCATCAAACTACAAAACACATGTAAAACCTACTTGACAAACACAATTAAACTATTAAAACGTATAAAACCGACACTTATACATGGGACAATTCACCCTACATCAGTACCCACAAGAAATCATGATTTTGTAACGTGATTAATCCTAAGTAACACTCACAGGCTATTTAAGCTATTCAAGTTGGCAGGTCTACCAAAACATCACTAATTAGACACGTTTTCTATTAATTCATTTAAAACACAAACAAGAAGATCCAGTTGTACTATGATTTTCCTTTTATTATTCAAAACTTTTGTTTTCAAAGGACATTTTTTTTTCAATTTTCAATTTTTTTTTTTGTATTTTTGGATTTTTATAAAAACACAAACTAGAACTAGACACTCACATCCCCACACTTGAAAGACACATTGTTCTCAATGTGAAGCAAGAGACAACTAAAAATAAAAACAGGAAGCGACTTAGCTGGTAATGTAGATGCAAACAAATGTGCAGCTTCGTTCTTCCTTGTGTGCACCGTATAGCTTTTCGGTCATGGTTGCACACACTACTGGGTTATCTCAATAAGATATCACGATCAATTCCGTCATAATGGAGATTGAGTATGGACAAAATTATGTACACCTGCAAAAATAAACTCACACATACCCGCAGCATCAAACTAACTCAAAATTAAAGACTCACTTACTCACTCGACTCTGGACAAATGCAAGGATACGTGCCCAATGGGTAGCAAACACATAGACATGAACGCCACGACAAGGTGGATCATTGGTTACAAACTGGTTCCCAAGTTTCCCATGGTGATCGGTGATTGAATATGATATGGACGATTGATGAAGGCGTAGTACGGATGATGAGGTTAGGTAATGTATGATGGTATTGGTTGATGATAGTGATGGTGAATGGTAGTTGGAATGGTGATCGGGTGGTCGGTGTGTTTAACCATGGGCAAACAAAGGGCAAAACAGTGATGCCTCGCGTACCGCGAAGATCCAAGGGTCACTCCTCGCGTACCGCGAGGAGTTGGAATTCAGGTCGGCCCGACTATTTTGTCTCTCATGTACTGCGAGAGACTTGGATTTGCTCTTCGCGTACCGCGAGGGAGGGTCTAAGACAGAAAATTTTGAAATTTTTTCAATTTTATACTTAGAATATTTCAGACCCCTTAAAAATTTTTCTTCACCCAATTTCTTTAAAACCCTGTCCCAAGCATAAAAACATATGTAAACATAACTGGATCTTCGTTCCCAATGACTTTCCTCACTAATTCAAGCGTGAATTCCTTCAAGACATGACACAAACCAAACACACGATACCGAAAACAAAGACTTAAATCAAAGAAGCATACAAACTCTACATCTCGGGCACTTGCCCAAGAATCAAACAAGCCTATTAGGAGGCTTCTCCTTGATCTAAACCGGAACAACCTTCATCCTCCACGATCTCCCAGTTCTTCCTACCAACAATAACCAAACAAACATTGAATATCCCTTGTGGCTATCACCCATATCCTTCCACCACAACTTATACCTACCCGGTCCAAAGATAACATGTGTCAAATACCCTAGCAACTTATAACCCTTAAACTTCCCCACACTTGGGGTTTGCACCATCCTAAAATCAAAAGATTCTATCAAAGTACGGGTTCTCTTACGGGGTGGCCTAGATGTAGGGACACTGGAACTAGGGGTCTGATCAACGGTCCTCCCCTTAGAATAAAGAATAGGTGGAGGTTCAGGAATGAGATTTTCTAAGGATGTGACCTCTAGACCTCCACCAGGATCATCCGGATCCTCTACACTCTCCACCAACTTCCCTACACTTGGGGTTGTGCCTATGATCTCATCTAATTCTGCCATCATCTTCAGCAGATCACCAGGCACATCGTCACCGTATTCATCCGGCTCCTCTAATAATTTTTCTAACTCTATCGCCCAATCAGATGGTTCTTCTAAATTAGGGGCGGGTTCATCAACTTCTATCACCGGATCAGAGTCTTGATGGTAGTCCATGAAGGCATCAAACATGCACACTTAGTGGCTATGCTCGCCAACATCCTTCATGGACTGTGTGGTATCAAATATAACCGACTCATCCCCCACACGAAGTGTGAGTTTCCTGTCAAAGACAAGGATTAATGCCTTGGCGGTGCGCAAGAATGGGCGCCCGAGGATGAGTGGGACTCTGTCATCCACTTCCATATCCAGAATAACGAACTCCATGGGGGATACAAATTTGTCTACTTTCACTAGAAGATTTTCCACAATTCCCCATGGATACTTGACTGAACGGTCAGCCAAGGATACGCTTATGCGCGTCGGCTTTGGTTCACCAAGGTCTTGCTGCTTGTATAAAGAATAGGGCATCAGATTTATGCTAGCACCTAGGTCGGTAAACGCGTGGTGCAAGCGCAAACTGCCTAGGAGACACGGAATCGTGAAACGCCCTAGTTTGTTCTGCACCACCGTAGAGCATTGCTCACTAAGTGAGACTTTTGAGACCTCCTCGAGCTTCTTCTTGTTGCAAAGAAGATCTTTTAGGAACTTGTCATACTTTGTCATATGCTGGAGGGTCTCAATGAGCGGGAGATTGACCTTGAGTTGTTTGAACATGTCAAGGAAGTGACCATGTTGCCTAGCTTGTTTATGTGGCAGCAAGTGTTCTAGGTAGGGAACACGACTCAAGTCAATCTCGGGGACCTTCACATCTGCCCCCTTCTTCTTCTTCTTCTCCCCGGCCTTCTCGGCAGGCACCTCAACTATTTTCTCCTCGTCAACCTTTTCCTCAGCCATCTTAGCATCGATCTTAGCAAATAGAGCTCTCAAGTCTATCTTCTTGACCTCCTCAGGTGACGGAATACTGTACTTGCTAGAGTGGGGGTCATCCTCAACAACCTCTTTCTCCCCCACACTCCCTACCGACACGGCCATTACTGAAGCGTTGGAGCTTGAAGATCTGTCGATCTTTCAAGCTCTTAGCAATGTCCTCAGCCGTGCATTTCAGATCATGGAATGCCGACTATTGAGTCTTCAAGAGATTGTCGTGGCTATCCAATCTCTGCCTAGCATCTCTGTCCTGCAGGACTAAATGGGCAAGCAGCTGTGTCTGGGTCTCAAGCATATCTTTTATCGAAGTCGTGTCGACACTACTTCCCATGCTAGGTCCTGTATCTCATCCTCCATTCTGTTGATACTGCTGACGACCATTAAACCCCGGTGGGTTATTTCCAGCTCTCCATCCCGAGCCAAATGAATTTTGGTTGTTATATATAACGAATGTACCTACATCTTTTGTTTTCATCATATATATAGCTTTAATGGTTTGCTCTCGTCTTTACATTTATGTATTTAATTAAATATATATGGAAATATGTATATACTAAATCATATTACATCAACCATTTATACAATTTGAAAATCTATAAAAATGGAAGTCTTTCCTTTTTAAGCTAATAATAAAACGAGCATTATTTAGACTTTCTAAATATTTTTATAAATAATTAACATGGTTTTAAATCAAATAAATGGATAATAAACCATTTACTTAGCAATTGAACCCTCCATTCTTTCCTCTTGAACCCCCTCCATTTACAATGAACCCTCACTAGAACCCTTCCCCATCAAAGTTGCACCCTGAATATGAACAAAGCAATTTTGACTTATAGAAAGTCAAACCCAATTCATTTCTCCAAAATACCTGTCAATCCGGAGCAATTGTCCTACCCAATCATCATACCATTCATTTGAAACCGTCAGGGGTTAGTAATTACACAATTGATGAAGTAATTACGTCTTTGAAGTTTCATTTGAAGGTATCGGTCGTGGGTTTGAAAACCCATAAATGGCATTCAAATCACGTCGATTTGGCTTCGAAACCACAGCTAAACGCATTTGTATTCACTCTATTTACCTCCCACAACTGATTACAATACAATTCGTCACCAAATTTCTCGTTTTTCTTCCTCTTGTTCGCGACCAGCCACAGGAACCAGAACCATGCCCTTTTTCGTGAATTCGAGACCCATCTCCAGGTAATACATTCACCATCTTGTTCGATTTCCATTCTTACTCAAAAGCCCTATCAACTTGTTGTCATCAGTGGGCAACACAACTGGAATTGTGGGCTAGGGTTCAATGGGGAAGAAGGGTCACGAGATTGGTTGTTTAAAAGTAAAACGAATTCACCCCTTAACAAGGCATTGCCTAGATCATTTGCTTAAGACTCATCCCCTCTAAACGACAGGTCGCGGGTTCGAGTCCCAGCGCCTCTCATTTTTCTCCTTTTTCTGTTTTGAATGAATTCTGATCATATTAATACATGAATTATCCATTTAATTCAGAATTCATCCTTATGAATCAAATAAAAATGTTCGTTAATTTGTATAAAAACAGAAGACATAAAATAAGGTTTTATTCATTTTGGTCTACTAAAAACATATTATAATTTTTTTATTAAAATTAGAAGTTGGTTATTTAAATAATTATGTTGTTTTATCTATAAAATAGTAATGTGTTAGACAAATTTTAATTAATTGTTTAAGCATTATTGTCTCACATTTTAAACTCATAAATAATTATTTTGATAAAAAAGTAATTATTTAAAACATTTTAGAACTTATAGAAATACTTAAATAATTATACAAATTTAATTTATTTCAATTAACAATTATATTTATTTAATACCTCTTTTATAAATCATTTAAAAGAGATTATTTAAATAGTTTAATTAGTTACTTTATTTATATAAAATAATTATTTAAAACCCTTTTAATTTCATAAGTTATTTATTAATTATTTTTAGAATAATTATATAAATAAATCCAAACATGTTACTATTTAAACCTTTTCCTACTTTACATTTTATTTATCTAATTATCTTAGAATAATTAAATAAATAAATTCAATCGTATCCTTATTATTGTATTTACTATATAATCAATTGGAGTTTCTATTTATTTCTAATTAGTATTAACTTATCATTTTAAATATATATTTTTCTACAAACTTGTGCAAACCCCTCATCCGACCCCAAACTCCAAGACTCCTAGAGACTCAAATAGATTTAGAATTGTTTATTCTCGTTGGGTCTAGAATACAAATTTATCCATGTAGATTGATTGTGAGGGATCCTCACGAGGCCTAACCATTCCTAACAATTCATAGCATTACTAGCTTCATTACAAGGTGAGTTTACATAGCCTCTTTTTTCTTTTCATACTTTTGGGTGGAACATGTTTACAAATACATTTACTTACACAATTCAATACCTGGTGTTCTTATGCTATGGTCTTTATGCTTTGTGTCTTAAACAGTTTGGTGACCATTACATGTGTTCATGTTAGTGTAATCATTAACCTGCTACCCAGGCCTAAGGTAGTACCTAACATGATCATTTATAGGGGAAACCGATACATACATAACATAGAACCTTGGCGGGTTTTTGTGTATACATCTTACTACTTTTTTAAAATGGCAATTAGTGGGATTGCGTAACTAGTTTTCCATTTACACGGCCTGATTGTACGCTTGGAACCTTGTGTGTTTTCACATATATGCTTTAGACATTCTTTGAACATATGGAATTGTAAACTTATACTTAACTTTTGTTTGGTGTCAAAACCTATGTTACTCACCAACTTCTTGTAGTTGACATTTACTCACATGTTTCAGGTGCACCAGTTGAGGACACTACATGATCACAGAGGACTTTGGACCTAACTTTAATAAAGTTTAAATTTGACTTATGTTATGTTTGAACTCTTTTTTTTCCATTCCTATTTGTAACGGATGCTTTAATTATGTTGAATAAATATTATCACTTATTAATAGAGGATTATGTGCTTATGAACAACCGCATCAGCCCCGGCGTATAATCAGTCGCCGGGCGGGGTGTGACATAAGGCCATTATAGAACTTCTTCACTATCGTCCAGTCAGAAAGACCGTGTTGGGGACATCGGCTCAACAGTGCATTGAACCGCTCCCAGACCATGTGATAAGGCTCGTCAGGATCCATTTGGAAAGAGTGGATTTGATCCCTAAGGCGAGCGGCCCTGGAAGGTGGATAATACTTTTTGAAGAACTTCGCTTCGAGATCCTCCCAATTGGTGATCGAGTGTCGAGCCAAGAAGAAGCACACCCAGAGAGAGAGAATGGGAAGAGACGCAAGTAGATTATGTCCTTAGACATACCCGTGATATTGAAAGTATCACATATGCGCGTAAAGCGGGACACATGTGTTGGTGCATCCTCATCCTCAAGGTCATGGAACTGAGTAGCATGAGTGATCGTACTCATGACATGTGATGGGATCTGCTAAGAATTGACATTAGGGATAACGGGGCGAGTGATTGAAGATCTCGCGTCCGTGACCCCATCACTTGCCCTCTGGTGTATAGTACGCCTCACTGGAGGATCAACGTCACCCATTTTAGGAAAGCGAATAGGGCTAATAGGACGTATCTGGTTTTTGTACAACTGTTTCAAACGCTCCCAAAATTCGCGGGTGCGCTCGTGAAGCTCTCGTTCAGGCTCTAGAAAAGCTGAATATGGTGGTGACCCCTGAGAACGAGTGTTGTGCATACAAAGAAAGACACAAAAAAGGAGAAAAATAAAGACTCAAAGACAGAAGGACTGACTCGCAAGTAAACACAGACGATAAGCACACAAGACAGACTCAAAAGAAAACCAAATAAAACCAAAAATCAAACAAAGAACTAACCAGAGTTAATATTGCTATTGCAATTGTCCCCGGAAACGGCGCCAAAAACTTGATGGCGTCCAGACGGTCTATAAAAATAGCTCTAGAACCTAACCTAGACTCCTAAGTAATAAATGGAAAACCTATTAACTAAACCGCACTGACATGCAAGTGTACCTATCGAGTATAGCATAGCTTAACGGTAAACCGAGTTATCGAACCCTAGAGACACTGAATAACCTAATTAGACTCTGACTCGAACTAAAGATTGATTGGTTTGGAGGGTTTACTACACTACTGAATTAAATAAGAATGCAATAAACTAAGAACGATTCAAACTATCAAGACGAATAACAAAAGAAATATCAAGATATGGGAAGAATACCACCTAGGTCGTAATCCTACTCACAAAGCATAACTTCTACCGGTTCTGAAAACAATGATGGATCTGGATTTCTGACGAAACAACTCTAGACAACCTAGTGGATCCCTAATCACTCTCAGGGTGTCACCAAATAAGAACCTATAGATGTAATAACTCACCAGATTGTTGGGTCACCTCTCGGGTATTTCCAACTATGATAATGTACCCTAATAGACAGATTACCTCTCAGTCTCACCATCTACAATCCATTCAAATAATGAAAGGGGTAATCCTAGGATAACAACTATGATTCAGGATAGCAACAGATCACTAGACACCTTATACTAACGCCCTCTCAGACTGTTAACACTTGGATTCCTAGTAACGAAGACTAGACAACTAACTCTCACCTCTCGGGTATTGAACTAGGACACACATTCACTTCTAACCAGGGTTCAACTAACGTTCTTATGGATCACTACGTCTAGCAAACCACTTAGGTCATCAACAACAAGCAAACAACCTAAACATGCATCTATTTATGAAAGACATTCAACAAGATAACACGAAGAACATTAATCAACTCAAAACCCGAATTAAACATGCATTAACATCATAATAATTAACCAAGGATCTTTTACAAAATCAACAAATCATCAATTGAATCCAAAAACCGATAAAAATCATAACTTTACTAAGTTTTCATCATGAACCTAGGCAGTATTTAATGTTTCAGCCTAGAATCATACTCAAAATATTCATAACAGAAGTAAAATACAGAAACTTAGTATCAAACATAGCAATTAAAGAATAAAAATCGAATCTTGAAACCTAGAACGTTATAATCAACGAACCCGGAAACAAAGACTCAAGCTTTCCTTTCCAATTCGCGTCCGTACTCGCAAAATCACCTCTGGAACTCCCCTAGAAGGCTGGAAATCGAACTCTCCTAAGTATGGGTATCACAAATCGATATAAAGTCGATTTAGGGCTTTTTTAGAATTTACGAGCCTCTCGCATACCGCAAGAGGTTATGGCCAATCCCTCGCGTACCGCGAGGGACAAATTAGTCGCTCCCGTCTTTTAAGTTTTTCGCGTACCGCGAAAGGTTTTTGTCACACCCCAACCGATGGCGGAATACATCAGGGCGGGACATGTAAACTGTTCAAAAGCTCAAGGTTTGCTAAAGTTTAAATATTTAAACAACCAATTTCATATCATAAATAATCATGAATCCAACAATACAAGGAAAATAGAAATACATAAATAGTTTCTTTAAATTAGATTCTAGGTCCTCGGTCCTAAGTGAAGCAACTTGTACTTATTCTCAAGCATTAGTACCTGAAACATGATGAAAACAAGGTCAACTAAAAAGTTGGTGAGCATATATAGGTTTTAACACACAACCAAGCTTAAAGTGTTTTATACAATTCATACGATATACGTGTATAAGGCAATTATGGAGAATCTATAGTTAAACCGAGTGTGTACAATCAAACTTTGTGACTGAGGCATAACACGCAGGTTACCCTTATGTAAAGTCGGTAACAAACACCCTAACCGGGTGGGTTTGTCAGACACAATAGATCTATTAATGTTAACCGTTGGCTTGTACGGAGTTAATGATTGTACTAATGTCATGTATATGTAGTCTTAACTCATAGCATTCAAGCCTAAAGCACATAACACATAATATCATATTATTGAATTGTATTTAAGTCTATCCAAAAGTTTCAAAAAGTAAATCATGTTTCACCCCAAAAGTACAAAATGAAAAAGAGGCTACGTAAACTCACATATATATGTTGGGTGGATAATACGAGCAAGTATGAAGCACAAGTGATTCTCAAATCACAAGTTAACCTAGTGTGAAAAGCATGATCTTAAATCAATAATATGCACAAGTCTAATGATACGTCTAATGTTCATCGGGTCTTGTTTAGGTGTGAGTTTGTATAAGGTTTGTGTTATTTTATGTAGGAAATTACAAGTTATCAAAAGTTTGGTGTAACTTTGGGAGTTCAAAACGTTGTATGAAAATATTACGTGTTTTTAGGGTTAAAGATTTAAATAATTAAAACTCTTTTTATTTATTTAATTAAGATAATAAGTATTGCTAAAAGTAATATGATTTTTAAATAAACCCATTGCTTTATTTATTTATGTCAAAGTGTTAAGATCGTACTAATATGGGTTAAAGAAAACCCTACATACATAATAATAATTTTATTTATTATAAAAATAACTAAAGAATATTATGTATATATATATATATTTAGAAAGGGGGTTTTGTTCAATGCATATATTTATATATGGGATAAATGATATAAAAAAATACCCACTTTATGATATATCGTGTCAAATTTAATTTCTTTTTTTAATTATTTAAGAATGTATTTTTAAATAATTAAAATGAGTTTTTAAACAATTAATTCGTAAAAAAAATATTTTATGTTAAACTTTGCAAACTTTTATAGCATTCGGTTTTAAATAATGTATGCTCTATAAAAATAATTTTTATAAAAAGTTTGGGTGGTTAAAACTGATTTTTAAAAATGATACAGACCACCCGGCTCGAACCCGGGTGGTTTCTGTGCAAGACAGCCGGCTCAACCACTGGACCAAGGAACTATATCTGAATTATACCCGATCAGATTTCTATTTAATTTGATGTTTATAGGGGCCGAATCTGGTTGAGGGGGCGCGTAAAAAGGCCAGTTTGCGTGGGTTTCGAACCCACACCCTCTGGTCCGACGGTGCAATGTCTTAACCGGTCGGACCAGATGGTCTCGCTGGTAGATTTGAGATGTTAAAAAATTAAATACGTTACTTATTTGAACCCAAAATTTCCAGATTAAAACTCGTATGAACATCCCCTCGATTCTCAGACGAATTCGAATCTGACGCCCTCTGTCGTTTGGAATTGACAGAGGGCTTTCGATCCTTACATAAAAACGAATCTAATGACACTGACCTTTACCAAAAAGATCGAATATTGAAGGTCTTCGGCTACTGGTTCAGTCCCGGAGTTCTTGTTACTCAACCGGAAAACAGGACTGAAATGAGACTCAATTTAGGTTTGAGTGATATTATATAGGGTTGTGCGAAGGTTCATGAAGGTTTAATTCGATTGATTTGGTCTTGAATGTTTGATTCGATTGCAAAGGTTTCGGGTGTCGGTTATGGCTTCAATTACGCGTCATTCCAACTGCAATGGGATGAATTTAGTCACGTAATGGGTTTAGGTACATGCACGGTCAATCATGGAATGATTTACGGAAGTCAGTTGCATTTAATTTATGGTTTTGGAAAGGATTGAAACGCGGTTTGACTAATCCGAGTCAAATTCTTTCAAATTTGAATTGGCCGCGTGATTGAACGAATTGGGTTGTCGTTTGGGTCTGGATTGGGCCGATTTGTTAATTATACACGAGATAGGACCTCATGAGACTCGATTGGATCCATTTCGTGGTTTGGATTGAAGGGATTGGGCCCTGTTTGACTTTTGAAAATCAAACAGGTCGTTTTTCTTGGGAGTCATGGTTAAATTTTGACTTTCATGAGTCAAACCATTTACATTTACTAGTTCAAGATTCAAGGCTCGAGGGTTCAAGTGTTTATGCGATTTGGGGTTCAAATCATTGCGTATGGTTACATGTACGTACACTTATGCATGCCTAAATATATATATATATATATATATATATATATATATATATATATATATATATATATATGTATGTATTTATAGGGACTTTGGGAAAGTGTCGAGATAACATATGAGAAATTCCACGTGTTAGAGTTCAAATGGTTTGTACAAATAATATAAAACATTGCACTAGAACGGGTTTGAACGTGTTACATTGAAGCGTAATTAAGAAAAATCAGAAATGTCACAGTATCCCCATGTTGAGGGGATTTCGTCCCGAAATTTAGCTAGTTGAGGCTACTGAATCAGCAAAGATGTGTGGATAATTAAGCTTCATTTGATCCTCACGTTCCCAAGTGAACTCAGGATCACGCTTAGAATCCCAATGAACTTTGACAATGGGAATACGACTTCGCTTGAGGTGCTTGATCTCACGATCCATGATCTCTATCGGTCTCTCAACGAAGTGCATCGTTTCATCAATGTGCACATCGTCAAGAGGTATATGGAGGTTCTCATCAGCAAGACATTTCTTTAGGTTGGACACGTAAAAAGTAGGATGTACATTAGCAAGTGATGGAGGTAATTCAAGTTTGTAAGCCACTTTCCCGATCCTTTCGAGGATCTTGAATGGACCCACATAGCGAGGTGCTAGTTTACCCTTCTTCCCGAAACGGATCACCCCATTCTAAGGAGATACCTTTAGAAGTAAAAGATCACCGACTTGAAATTCCAAGGGTTTACGTCTTTTGTCGGCATAGCTCTTTTGCCGACTCCTTGCCACTTGAATGTTGTTACGAATCTGAAGGATCTTGTCGAAAGTTTCTTGGATTAATTCAGGATCGGTGATTTGTGCTTCGCCAATCTCATTCCAACAGATAGGAGAGCGACACTTCCGACCATACAGAGCTTCAAATGGAGCATGTTGATGCTTGTGTGGTAGCTATTGTTGTAGGAGAACTCAATGAGGGATAGATGTGAATCCCAATTGCCACCAAAATCAATTACACAAGCTCTAAGCATGTCCTCGATAGTCTGGATTGTCCGCTCGGTCTGACCATCAGTTTGGGGATGGTAAGACGTGCTTAAATCCAAGCATGTACCAAGAGCAGTTTGGAGAGATTACCAAAAGCGGGAGGTGAAACGAGCATCCCTATCAGATATTATGTTAAGTGGGACCCCGTGACGACTCACAATTTCGTCAATGTAGATTCGGGCGAATTTCTCTACCCGATAGTCTTCTCGAATGGGTAGAAAGTGAGCAGATTTGGTGAGACGGTCAATGATCACCCAAATACTATCATAACCGCTAGAAGTACGAGGGAGTTTGGTAATAAAATCCATGGCTAGATTTTCCCATTTCCACACTTGAATTTCCGGTTGTTCAAGCAAACCAGAAGGGCGTTGATGTTCAGCTTTGACTTTGGAACAAGTTAGACATTTTGCAACATAAAGTGCAATGTCTTTCTTCATTCCGGTCCACCAATATTGTTGGTGAAGACCCATGTACATTTTATCCGCCCCGGGATGGACGGAGTAACGAGTTTGGTGTGCCTCGTTCATAAGGACTGCGCAAAGGTCATCACGATCGGGGACCCAGATACGATTCAAGTAATAGAGGAGGCCATTAGGTTTGGTTTCTAGTAGGAGTTCAACACCACATGACATTTCGTTATACAGATTACCCTCGGTGACCGAGACGTGTTGAGCTTCTAAGATGCGATTTTGAATATCGGTTTGAATCCTAACACAATGAAGTATAACGTGCTCCTTATGACTCAAGGCATCGGTCACAACATTAGCTTTACCGGGATGGTACCGAATCTCGCAGTCGTAGTCGTTAAGGAGCTCGACCCAACGTCGTTGCCTCATGTTGAGTTCTTTTTGATAGAATATGTGTTGGAGACTTTTGTGGTCAGTGAACATCACACATTTCGTGCCATAGAGATAATGCCACCAAATCTTTAATGCGAAGACGACCGCACCTAACTCAAGATTGTGTGTCGTAAAATTCTTTTCGTGAATTTTGAGTTGTCTTGATGCATAAGCGATCACCTTGCCCCGTTGCATGAGAACACGACCGAGACCTTGGTTTGATGCATCACAGTAGACAACCAGATCATCGTTGCCATCAGGAAGAGTGAGAATAGGAGCATTGCATAATTTTTGCTTGAGGAGTTGGAAGGCTTCCTCTTGCTTTGGTCCCCACTCATAGTGTTTACCTTTGTGGGTCAAGGCCGTGAAAGGGACAGCAATCTTGGAAAAGTTTGAGATGAAACGACGGTAATAACCAGCAAGACCAAGAAATGAACGAACTTCGGTAGGGGTCTTAGGGGTACTCCAATTCTTAACGGCTTCGATCTTTGCGGGATCAACATGAATTCCCTTTTCGTTGACAATATAACCCAAACATTGAACTTCCTTTAGCCAAAATTCACACTTGGAGAACTTAGCATATAGTTGTTCTTTTCTTAAAAGGTCTAAAACCAACTTAAGGTGTTGTTCATGATCTGATTTAGTCTTGGAGTAGATCAAGTGTCGTCAATGAAAACGATCACGAATTTATCTAGGTATGGTTTGCATACGCGATTCATGAGATCCATGAAAACCGCAGGTGCATTGGTTAGCCCAAAAGGCATAACCATAAATTCGTAGTGACCGTATCTTGTACGAAAGGCAGTCTTTGGAATATCCTCCTCTTGCACACGAAGTTGGTGATATCCAGATCGAAGATCAATCTTCGAGAAGTAGATGGAACCTTGGAGTTGATCAAAGAGATCATCAATCCTAGGCAGAGGATAGCGGTTCTTGATGGTAAGCTTGTTGAGTTCGCGGTAGTAAATACACATCCGGAATGAGTCATCTTTCTTCTTCACGAATAGGACGGGTGCACCCCATGGTGAATGACTGGGACGAATGAAACCTTTATCGGAAAGTTCTTGAAGCTGACTTGCGAGTTCTTGCATTTCAGAAGGTGCTAGATGGTATGGAGCTCTAGCCACAGGATTAGCTCCGGGTACAAGATCGATACGAAACTCTACTTGACGAACGGGTGGAAGACCGGATATATCTTCAGGAAATACTTCGGGAAAGTCACGAATGATGGGGATGTCTTGAATACTCTTCTCTTTGTCCTTCTTTTGAACTACATGGGCTAAAAAGGCCAAATACTTCTTCCGTAAGTACTTTCGGGCCGTAGTGCATGACATGAGTTTAAGCCCACTACATGGTTTCTCACCAAATACTTTTAATGTATCTCCCGAGGGGAGAGGAATTCGGATGCACTTTTCGAAACAAAACGACTTCGGCATGATGACTAGATAGCCAATCCATGCCTATGATGATGTCAAAGCTTCCCAATTGCATAGGTATGAGGTTGACGGGAAAAGAATATTCATTAATTTCGATGAAACAATCACGGATAATGGAGTCAATGATGATGGGGTTTCCATCCGCTACTTCAACGGTAAACGTTCTCTCTAACTTAGTTCGTGTTTTAGCAAGTAAAGGTTCAAAATCGAATGAAATAAAACTCCTATCGGCACCGGTATCAAATAGTATGGAAGCATATTGGTTATTAACGAGGAACGTACCATTGACCACATCATTGCTGGTCTGGGCTTCATTAGCATTTATGTTGAAAGCACGCCCTCTAGCTCCACCTTGATTAGAGTTGGTAAGTTTTGGGCATCGGTTTTGGAAGTGGTTTGGGTTACCACATTCAAAGCAAGCATTCCCATTAGTGATAGTTGGAACCCCTTTGTTTCCCTGGTTGGTTGTATTGCCGGGTGGTTTGACTCTACAGGTGTTGGCTAAATGCCCATATCTTCCGCAGCTGGCACATATCTGACACGGTAGATTTGGGAAGTGATTGTAATTGCACGTGCTGCACAAAGGGATGCTGCCCACATAATGCTTCTTGGCTGAATTCTGAGTCATAGGAGCAACCTGATTGACTGGGGCAGCTAGGGTAACAACAGCAAAGTTCCTAGCCTTTCGTTTTTTATTGTTGGAGAAAGGTTCGAGTTTGATCCCTTTGGAGGGCTCAGAAGGTGTTGTCGTGTCTAGGACTTTCTTGGCACCCTTCCTTGTTAACGTACCCGCCTTTACATGGTTATCGGTTAATGTGGCGGATAGGCGGATGGCATCTTCAAGGGTAGCTGGGTTTCTCCCTAAAACAGTGTCTTGAATCTTCATTGGCAGACCATCGATGCATTTTTCAATACCCCGAGCCAAAGGTGTGACCATATGAGGTACTAGAAGACTTAGCTCATGGAAACGGGTGGTGTAGGCTAAACTTTCACCACTATCTTGGGCAAGATCCCAAAATTCGGCCTCTAACTTCTTCATTTCATTGCGAGGACAAAACTCCTCGGTCATGAGCTGTTTGACCTCATCCCATGGCAAGGCCATTGCCACATCTATGCCCCTATTCCTCTTTTCACCATTCCACCTAGTGAGCGCTCATTTTTTGAAGACGCTGGTGGCATAGCGGACCCGGAGGTTGTCGGGACAATCGCTGTTAAGAAAGGTGCTTTCAATGCTCTCGAACCATTGCAAAAGACCCGTGGCTCCTTCAGTGACATAAAACTTAGTAGGGTTGCACGAGTTAAAGTGCTTGAAAGTACATGGGGGTGGGTTGGCACCACCACCACCACCGTTAGCACTACCACTAAAGCCCCCATTAGCCTGGGTGAGTTGGTTCACAAGTTGAGTGAGAAGAGCAGCAAGGTCATTGTTGGTCTCGTTGGCACGACGGGGAGGCATGCTATAGATTTAAACAAAACAGTAAGAGGTGTAAGAATTTATGAAAGTTGATTGAATTTAAAGAGGATGAGATAATAAAGAAATTAATCATAGTTTGGATTGTACTCGAATAGTGACATAATCACTTGAATACTATAACACATTAAGGTTAATTAAACTCATATAATTTTCAAGGAGACATGATTTAGACTATAAGTAAACACTCATCCCGGGAATTCCCAGGAAAGCATACGGATCCCTCGGTTGATTGGGATTTATATGAAATGCTTTCCTAGACAGAAAACCCAGAATACAGGTGTCACCCTTCCAGATTGCACATGTTAGTTAACAAAGTTTAAAACCCTAACGAGGTGTAAAAAAAAATTAATAAACTTATATCTATGAATATGACGTTCCACATGCTATGATGATGATGACATTAGAGAAAGATTGAGGCTTAGGGTAAGGGAAAGGGTATTATTGTTTTGAATTTATTATTTAGATAACTCCTAGCAAGTCATGGGGTCTAACAAATAATCATATAGCATATAGCATGTAGCATATCATATAATCATAGAACATGGCAATAGTGGGTGTCCTAAGGTTATAGTCTAGGTCAAAGGTATCTAATAACCTAATTCCCTATAACCAAGGCTCTGATACCAATCTGTCACACCCCAACCGACGGCGGAATACGTCGGGGTGGGACATGTAAACTGTTCAAAATCTCAAGGTTTGCTAAAGTTTAAATATTTAAACAACCAATTTCATATCATAAATAATCATGAATCCAACAATACAAGGAAAATAGAAATACATAAATAGTTTCTTTAAATTAGATTCTAGGTCCTCGGTCCTAAGTGAAGCAACTTGTACCTATTCTCAAGCATTAGTACCTGAAACATGAAGAAAACAAGGTCAACTAAAAAGTGGGTGAGCATACATAGGTTTTAACACACAACCAAGCTTAAAGTGTTTTATACAATTCATACGATATACGTGTATAAGGCAATTATGGAGAATCTATAGTTAAACCGAGTGTGTACAATCAAACCTTGTGACTGAGGCAAAACACGCAGGTTACTCTTATGTAAAGTCGGTAACAAACACCCTAACCGGGAGGGTTTGTCAGACACAATAGATCTATCAATGTTAACCGTTGGCTTGTATGGAGATAATGATTGTACTAATGTCATGTATATGTAGTCTTAACTCATAGCATTCAAGCATAAAGCACATAACACATAATATCATATTATTGAATTGTATTTAAGTCTATGCAAAAGTTTCAAAAAGTAAATCATGTTTCACCCCAAAAGTACAAAATGAAAAAGGGGCTATGTAAACTCACATATATATGTTGGGTGGATAATACGAGCAAGTATGAAGCACAAGTGATTCTCAAATCAAAAGTTAACCTAGTGTGAAAAGCATGATCTTAAATCAATAATATGCACAAGTCTAAAGATACGTCTAATGTTCTGTAGGATCGGTAAATACAAGATGGTTCTAAGTACTACTTATATAGTAACGTAGAATTAAGACAGACCCTTGATTCTAAGGATCAGATCTAACACAGACCGTTGATCTTGTATTGAAGCTATTCTACATATACAGACAATAATAATAACTACAAAGGTTAACTTTACTCAAACGTCTTCTTAGGCATCATTGCTTGAATGCTTGGAGAAGAGCGTTGTAGTGCTTTATTGTCTGCACCAGTGACATTCTTTCTGCATGGAGTGTGTCAGTGGTGTAGCCGAAAGTTGTCAGTGGTAATGGTTGCTTTTGCTTTTGCAAGGCCGGTCAGCTGCAACGTTTGATCTTCAATGGATGAATAACTATTAGCAGCAGAGTTGTTAATCAGCAACAAGATGCAACCATCCAAAGCTGCTGATGATTTGCCTATCAGCAGCATCAAGTGTTGATGCTGCTGAGAAGCCTATCCGCAGCAACTCTGGTCTTCAGCAGATAAGGCTATCCGCAGCAGATTTGTTCTTCAGCAGAAGAACAAGTATCCGCTGCAGATAAGCTTATCCGTAGCAGTTTGTTGGTCAGCAGCAAACTCTGAGATCAACAGCATTTGTACTTACAGAATTTTGTAGCCATCAGTCTTTATTTCAACAAACTCCCCCTAGACTGATGCTACCAAAACTCTCTTACTTCTTTTGTTGCTGAAGCTTTTGCATGTGGCTGAAAATTCTTTCAACCTCATATCCTCTTTGGTCCTTGCTGGGATTGTTAAGAGGAAGCTCAGATAGAGTCTTGATGTCTTTGCTGGCCATTTTGAAGATAGCTTTGCTTGAACATCTCATCTTCTGTCCTTTAACATCTGTCAATGTGAAATCATCTTTTTCAGCATTGTAGGATCAACTGATGAATGGAGAGTGAGATTGGAGAGGTTTGACATCAAGGATTTCATCTCTGCTGGGGTTGAAGTGATGTTTGATTGCCAGCAGCAGATGTCTCCCACCTTCATTCATGGGCTCATTGACTTCACCTAGCTCCATCATTCTTCTTAGATCAGAATCTGGAAGCTATAGTACCTCATCAACAGATGTATAAATTGATGTTTTAACTTCTGTCCTCCCCCTGAAAACTTCAAACCATTGGTCTTGAGAGCTGTATGACCATCTGATTATTTCTCTTGAGTCTTCTGGTTTGGAAGTATGTTTGTTTTTCTTTTTGGGAGGTTGTTGATGAGTAGGAGTTGGATGTGAGGATTTGGACTTTGAAGGTGGAGATGAGGAAGGTCTAGGGAAGGTTGTTGGATTGAGGAAGTGTTGGGTGAGGGAGAAGGCTTGGGTTTCTTTGTTTTCCTTTCTTCTTCTTGAATGATTACCCTTTTCTTGGAGCCTTTCTTCCCCAGTCTTTCTTTCTCATCCTTCTTGACTTTAAGGTAGAGGGCTTGTAGGTTCATGAAATTTATGGGACCTAGCCACTTTCCACTCTCTCCTCTAGCCTTAAGGAGGTCAATCATGATCTTCCTTTCTTCATGGGATCTTCGGTTAAAGGCAATGGTCTTCTTGGACTTTTGTTTGGCTTTTTCTTCTTCTTCAGCCTTTTTCTTGTTTGCCAATTGACCCTGCTGACCCATGAAGGCTCTGTAGATTTCTTTATTTGATAGTTTCTCAAGGTAGTCTACATCCTCACCTTGAGAAATCAGAGCCTTTACACATTCCTCTCTCATTTCTTTGTCTAGTTCAGAATCAGTTATTCTGAACTTAGCCTCTTTCTTCTTCTTCTGTATCTCTTCTTCTTATTTATCGAATTGTTCCTGCAGTTGAAGAGCAAGAGCTTCATCTTCTTCAATTTGATAAACTGCAGGAATTTTTACTTTCAAATCATCCAGCTGTTTTGCATACAGCTGGATCTGTTGTTCTCTGAGGAGAATGGCTGTGAGTCTGTCTTGAGCTTTCTTTAGTTCAGCCATCTCCTCTTCTTCTCTTCTTCTTCTTCTATCCTCCTTTTCTTTCTTCTCCTTCTCAATTCTTTCTTCATCTTCTTTGGTCATTAGTCCCTTTCCCTTATCTTTCTTGGATGCCTCAGCTTCAGCTTAATGGATCACAACAGTAGGTGTAGTAGATGATGTTGAGATCTCAGCTTTAGCTTCATTGGCATGTTGGGGAATGGACAAGGGAAGGGAACTTTCTTCATCTTGTTTCCATTCCGTACCTGTCACTTCTTTCCATGCTTCTTTCATCTTTTCCTCGTCTCTTCTCTTTGATTCTTCTTCTGTGTTCAGTCTAACTGTTGGAGAAGAGAGAAAGGACAGGTCTGAGTCAGATTCAGATTTCTCCTTATAAAGAGAAGCCTTGATGATTTTGATCATTTCTTGACTTTCTAAGGAGTTGACATTAAAGATGAGTGATCTGAGCTCAAAGACTTTGTGCAGGAAAGCTGAAGATAGGAGCAAGATCTCTTTGATGTTGATTGAGAGAGAAGATCCATTGCTCAGGAAGAAGGTGAAGTCATGGGAGTCAATGCTTATCCATCCTTGCACTTCTACATCCCTGACCATTATGTTGTACAGGAATCTTCTCTAGCAGATAACCTCTTCTTCAGTTAAAGTACTGCTCCTGATTATGTCAAGTCTTCTCGGAGCCAGTCTTTGTTCTGCTGCGGATGAAGATTCAGGATAAGCCGCCCTATTTGCTTCTTTTAGTAGTCTTTCAAACCAGGGCATGTTATCCTCCATTAAGTCATAGAACCAGCTGATTGCAAGTTCTGCTGAGAGATCAGATGAATTGTTGACACATTTTGTCAGATACAGATTGAGAACTTGGAGGGCATTAAGAGAGTTCCAGTTTAGCTCTTCTACTCCACTAAACTCCCATCCAATCCAGAATCTATCAGCTCTTTCATCATATCCCCAAGCTAGAATGGAGTCAAATTCTAGCTTCTTTGAAGTTGGGAAGAGTTGGGGGTAGATGAATGACTTATTATGGCTGCAGCTTCAGGAAGAAGGCTGAATGATGGAGGTGTATCTTCATGGAGAGTTTCTTCTTGTAGCACCTCATCAACAGCTCGAATAAATAACTTCCAATCCTTAGTGAAATCTTCCTCTTCATCTACTAAGTCTGGCAAGTCATGGATTTGAACAAAAGCAGGTTTGTATAGGGAACTTTGAAACACAGTCTGCTCTTGTCTCCATTCTTCGAGGCTGTCAGCATCATCTTCCTTGGTAATCACCTCCCCCTTTTTGGTTGCATCAGTGAAAAGGGATATATATGTGTGAGTTCCCACTGATACAAGAGAGGGAGTAGGCACAATGGGGCATTGATGGGCTTCATGCATAGAGACTTGGTGTCTTAGTTTGGACACTTCAGCCTCTAGCATTTCCACCCTGGCTGTCAATTCCAAGTTATGAAGTTTCAGTCTGTCCTCATCCACAATTGTGGAATCCTTGGAGCTAGATGGGGCCTTAGGCCTAGCCTCTGCATCCCCATCACCCTGGTTTTCTTGGCGCCTAGGATTCCTCTCAGTGAAGAGTGTTTCACAGGAAACATCCTCATTGGGAGTTGCCGTGGTTAGGGTCTTAGCTATGTTATCACTGTTCTCCTGGGCAGTTGATGTACCAGGAGTAGTGATAGCCCCTTCCACATTCACTCTATCAATACTACCAGAGTGAACCTTCTTGGGTGATGAACCTGGGTGGGGTGCGCCAGCAGCCAAGTCAGTCAATACCTCCGATATAGTGGTTGTTGGAGAAGGTATATCATCTTGACCAGGTGCCTCTGCACTTAGGTTCAGAGAAGAGAAATAATTGAATGGCTTAGGGGGCTGCTCTATGGATCCGGGATGTGACCCTGATCCTAATAGAGAGGCTTCCAAGGAAGTCTCTCTAGTGTTTTGGCTATCCCTTTTGGTATTCTCATCAGAATGTTGGGATTCTAAATGAGGGCTTAGAGGTTGGGATTGGGCCTTTGAGACTAGAAGAGAAGGAGTCTTCTTGCTCCTTTTTCGGGTGTATGTCGTAGCAACTAGGGCCCTTTGTTCCAGTTGAACGATAACATCCAAAACAGATGTAAGTACTTTTTGTACCTGTGCATCCTTAGTAGTATGCACAGGAGTTCGAATGGAGGAAGCAGATTGTTGTTCAGGATGTGATGTGGAGGGTGTGGGATCAGTATCAGCTAGGACTGCTGAACTGTCACCCGGGGTACTTTGTATGTTCAGCATTGTAGATAACAATGGAACATTGACCCCTGAGAACTTTTTGGAAACAGTTCTCATACTTTGAAAAATATTATTTTTATGTCCCAACATGATGTAGATTCTTGCATGTTTTGAAAGTTCTTTTAGTTCCTGGTTGAAAACCTCCTGTAAGAATCTTGGGTACATAAAAAATTGTTGCTTTGCACCCTCTTGAAGGTTATATCTCAAACCCTCAAAGATGAGGTGTGCAAAGTTGAAACCTAGCCCAGTAACCATACCATGGAAAGCAGAGGCAAGTGCGGAGCTCACTTGATGCCATCCACTTCTCTTCTGAGATATGCATTGGAGAAGAGTGTGGCAGAGATACTTCCATGGAGGGCCCATCAGCGCCTTCTCTATTGTATACTCATTTTGATTTCCAGTGTACCTTATGTATACAAAGGTCCTCATGTACTCGTCCTTTGAGTATGAGATGGTTGCTCCCTCATCTTGAAGCTTAAGATAATTTCGGAGGGTAGCTTCAGAGATGATGATGTCCTTGCCGTCTACCTTGGCTTTTATTTGGGGAATCCCCTGTTCGGTAGAGTAGACGGCGGTATTCCAAAAATCCTCCATATGAGGGATATATATGGTAGGGTTGGTTGTGAGGGCAAAATGGATCTTTGATCGGCATAGGAAGTCGATCAAATCATCGAATCCTTCGGATTTCTTTCCCTTGGTTAAGTATGCTGTAAGGTTGTGTACAGGGAGAACTTATCGTCAGGGTTATTGATGTCTGCCATTGTTGTTTGATTTTGGAGGGATGCTTTGAAGGTTTAAGAATATGGAAGGCTTTGAATATTTTAAGGATGGAAGGCTTTGAATGTGGTGGTGACTTGAGAGAAAGTGATGTGGGTTTAGGGTGAAATTGAATGTGAAGAGGTGGTAAGGAAATTTGATTTGTTCTTATAACGGCAGAGGAAGGAAAAAGCAAAATGACTTGTACAGTACAACCTCATTCACGTTTTACTGTTACAGCTGTAATACACCAAGGCAGTCATGGTAAAGACTGGCGTTAATTTTTACAGTGGGTAAAAGTTAATTTGGACTTAAATTTACACATCAGCAGCAAACTTGGTTGCTGTGGATGAATAAGCCTGTCCGCTGCAAGCTTGGTTGTTGCGAAAGGTTAAGTGGGACTTAAATTTACACATCAGCAGCAAACTCAATTGTTGTTGATGGATTCAATGATCTGCAGCAAGGATGTCGCTGCTGACAGCCTTAAAGCTATCCGTAGGAAACTTATTCCTGCTGATAACTTAAAGCAGTCGGTGGCAAATCCTTTGCTGCTGAAGATTAAACCTGTCAGCAACTGAAGGACAAAAATGCTACTGACTTATAACTTTTATCTACAAGACAAAACACATTTTAAAATAGAATTTTAGAGATAGATTTTAATCAAAGTTCATCATACCAATGGATTCAACTAAATATCTAAATCTAGTTTCATCAAAAGGTTTTGTAAACAAATCAGCATATTGCTCATTTGTATGAACTTTGGTTAAAATAATCCTCTTTTTCTCAGCTTGATCTCTTAATGATACATGATGTCAATGTGCTTTGTCTTGGAGTGCTGCACTGGATTGTTTGTGATTGATATAGCACTAATGTTGTCAATGTGAATTGGAGTTGCCATGAAAGTCATTTCATAATCCAGCATTTGATTTTGAATCCAGATGACTTGTGCACAGCAACTTGAAGCTGCAATATATTCTGCTTCAGCTATAGAAGTTGAAACACATGTTTGCTTCTTGCACTACCATGAAATCAGTCTTCCTCCCAGAAACTGACATCCCCCTGATGTGGACTTTTTGTCCAATTTGTATCCCCCGTAATCACTGTCAGTGTATGCATACAGATTGAACTTGTCATCTTTAGAGTACCAAAGCCCAAGTCTTGGGGCTCCTTTTAGGTATCTAATAATTCTCTTAACAGCTTGAAGATGTGAAACCTTTGGTGCTGCTTGAAATCTTGCGCAGAGACATACTGCAAACATGATATCTTGCCTTAAGGCAGTGAAATACATGAGAGACCCTATCATTGCACGGTACTGATGTTGATCAGTGTCTTGGCCATCTTTGTCTAGGGTCAGCTGATGGTGCACTTGCATAGGGGTTCTTGCAGTAGAGCAGTCAGCCATCTTGAATCTTTCCAAAATGCTTTTTACATATTTGGATTGGCTGATGAAGATTCCATTTGGGTCTTGTTTGACTTGTAGACCCTAGAAGAAATTTAGTTCACCCATTGAACTCGTTTCAAACTTTGAGTGCATCAGAATCTCAAAGTCTTTGCACAGCTTTTTCCTTGTTGATCCAAAGATGATATCATCAACATAGATTTGAACTAGTAAGATTTATCCCCCTTCATATTTGATAAACAAGGTCTGGTCAATAGCACCCCTTCTGAAGTTGTTGCTTAGTAGATATCGTGACAAAGATTCATACCAAGATCTGGGTGCTTGATGTAAGCCATACAGAGCTTTGTCTAGTTTAAACACTTGAGTAGGATGTGCAGGATCTACAAATCCTGGAGGCTGTTTGACGTATACTTCCTCACCAATCTTTCCATACAGAAAGGCACTCTATACATCCATTTGATAGACAGTGAAATTCTTGGATGCAGCATATGCTAGGAAGATTCTGATGGCCTCCAGCCTGGCAACAGGAGCAAAGACTTCATCATAGTCAATTCCTTCTTCTTGAGTGTAGCCTTGAGCTACAAGTCTGGCTTTGTTTTTTACTGCAATGCCTCTCATCTTGCTTGTTCCTGAAAACCCATCGTGTGCCAATAGCATATTGACCTGGTGGTAGATCAACAAGTTTCCAGACATCCTGCCTCTTGAATTGCAGTAACTCTTCCTGCATTGCCTCAATCCAGCTGTTGTGTTTGAGTGCCTCATCTATCTTCTTGGGTTCCACCTGAGATAGAAAACATGAAAACAAGCGTATATTGACCTCGTGAGATTTGCTTCTTGTAAGAACTCCTTGATGGACTTGGCCAATAATATTTTCTTGAGGATGTTCTTTGTGGATCCTCTGTGCTGGTACCACCTCCAGCTGTATCCCTTTCCCTAGATTGCTTTGATTTTGATCAGGGGTCTCTTCATTCATGGTGGAAGAGTCTTCAATATCAGCAGCCACATCAATATTTTCAACAATAGCATCAACAGTATCTACATCATTTACCGAAGAGTCTTCATCTAAATTTTCAGTTTCAGACAGGCTGCTGCTGGTGACATTGGAGAGTCTTGTTTCGGCTTCGCTTGCTTCAATTGCTTCCACAACTGATGAAGGATCAATGGATGGTCTTCGCAGACGGATAGAAGTTTTGGGAAAATCCAGTCTGTAGTCAGTGGATGAAGTGGAGGCAGGTGTTTGTGTAGAGTTAGACTCCATATTTGAGAAGGTGAGAGGCTCAAATATTTGGGAGAAGGAGTCTATGTCAAAGAGCCAGTTTGGGCATTTTCCCTGCTCACAGACGATGTGTTCTCTACATTCCACATTTGCTAATTCTTCCATAATTCTTGTTCTTGAATTAAATACTCTATAGGCCTTTGATTGAGAGGAATAGCCTACAAAATATCCTTCATCAGATTTGGCACCAAACTTAGGAAGAACCCCATGTGTGATGAGAATGGTGCATGGACACCCAAAGGGATTTAGAAACCCAATGTAGGGAACTCTTTGAAACCAAAGTTCATAAGGTGTCTTGTTGAGGGGCTTGACGATGAGAACTCTATTTTGCACATAGCAGGCTGTGCTAACTGCTTCTGCCCAGAATGTGAGAGGCAGTTTTGAGTCAGCCAACATAGATCTTGCTGACTCAATTAGAGTTCTGTTTCTCCTTTCAGCAACTCCATTTTGTTGAGAAGTTCTTGGAGCACTGTATTGTCTTTCTATCCCCTTGCTTTCATAGAAACAGTTTAAAGTGTGGTTCTTGAACTCGATGCCCTGATCACACCTTATGATCTTCACCTTTTGATTGCTTTGATTCTCTACCCTAAGAATGTAGGATTTAAGAATTTCAGCAGTTTCATCTTTAGTTCTCAAGAAGTATACCCATGAGAATCTGGTGTAGTCATCAGTTATCACCAGACAGTATGACTTCTAGCCCATTGACATGACATTTGTAGGACCAAAGAGATCCATGTGCAGCAGATGTAGTGGAGTGTCATTTGTATTCAAGGTCTTGGACTTGTGAGAACTCTTGTGTTGCTTCCCCTTTAAGCAAGCAATGCAGTGGTCTTCTAGCTAGAATTCTTTGTCAGGAAGCCCTCTGACAAGATTGTCCTTTACCACTTTGTTAATAGTTTTGATATTAACATGACATAATCTCCTGTGCTAGAGAGCTGATTCATCAACTGAAGCTTTTGACAGAAAACAGGAAACACTCCCAGATGGAGTGACTTCATTCATGTCCAGTACATAGAGATTCTCTTTTCTCTGAGCAGTTAATAAAATCTTTTCTGGAGGAGGTATGGATAAGCCTGGAGACAGTACGAACCATTCTTTATCTGTGAAGAGCATCCAATGCTTTTGGTCACAGACCTGGGAAACACTCATGAGATTGAAGTCCAATTCTTTGACATAGTTGACCTTATCAATGCTCATTCTTTCGTTGGACACATTTCCTTGTCCAATAATGTATCCTCCCTTTGAGTCACTTCCAAAGGCAACATATCCTCCATTGAAATGTCTGAAGTTGGAGAGGATGGATCTGTTGCCTGTCATGTGCCTGGAACAACCACTGTCTACCACCCAGGTGTTATTCTTGTGACCTGGAAGTCCCTGCACATGATAGAGATCTAGTTAGTGGGAGGAGTCCAAGAGCTTGCATCCTTGAAGAAAAGGGATCTTGGAATGTTAGATTCATCATGTGTGCATTCATCGGAACCAATGATAAGTCTTGGAGTGATAGAAATTGGGATCTTGACTTTCCATTGTTGAGGAGATGGTTTTCCTGTTCTCTTTTCTCTGTCAGCAGCTGATTTTGCTTTGACTGCTGATGGCTATTTTTTAGCAGCAGCAGATTTTGCTTCTAGGGATTTTGGCTTATCAGCAGCAAATTTTGTTGCTGCTGATGGCTTTGGCTTCTCAGCAGCTACTGATTTAAGCTTATCAGCAGCAGATGTTGTTGCTGCTGATGGTTTTGCTTGAGCAGCAGCAGATTCGGTTGCTGCTGAAAGCTTGTCTTTAGGTTGCTTGTGCTTCACTTGATTACCAACATTTTTTCTGGCTGCTGATGGTTTAACAACCGTTGTATGCTGATCCTTCTCTAACTTTTGTCTTTGAGGGGCTTGATGAAGGATCTGGTTGAAAGGGTTAAATTGATAATTTGCAGCAAAGTGGTCTGATTCACCACAGATGATGCACGTCTGTTGAGAATTTGACAACTGCTCCCTTGGTGGAGAAAGAGAGTTTCTAAATTGAGTAGTCTTTGCTTCAAACCTTCTTACCTGATTGTTCTTCTTTGTCTTCTCTAAAGCACTTTGCCTGAGGTTTCCTTGCTGCTGCAGGTAGTAGAAGCAGGTGCTGGCAGTGTGGTTATATTTTCCACAGACAAAGCATGATTTTGCCAGTTTGTCCCTTGAAAGATAAACATAATCCTTTCTTTTGAAAAGATCTTTGAAGTTCCAAGGGTGAGCTTTTTTGTGCTCAAAAGTAGCTTCTTCCAATGTCTTTTGAACACATGGAACTCTTTCTCCAGGCTTATGGCATATGTCAAACACCTTTCTTTGAGGCGTTGAGGTTGAAGACTGCCCCTTTTCAACATTTAGCTTTCTTCCTTCTGGAGGATAGCTAATTTTGATTTGGTTGAAAGGTATAGGAACCGGAGCGGCTGGTAAAGGAACAGGAGTACTTGTTTGAATGACTTCAAGAGCAGGCTTTGGTACTTGTACTGGTGATGAGATCTCCTCAGTTTTAGTGGAATCTGAGCAAGATGACTCAGATTCTGATGAGGTAGTGTATTCTTGCACCAGTGGTTCATATATTGAAGGATCAAGATCTCGGTTGGCCTTTTCAAGATTTGAGAGATTGAAGCTTGGTTCATGGATGGCAACGTAGTCAGCAGGAGGTGCAACGGCTTGGTATTGTTCACCATGATACCCCAGGCCAGTTTTTACCTTTTCATGAATTTGAGCATCTAAAAGTCTTTGCAGATTTTTAGATGCAAATTCATATTTATCAACATGAACTTTTTGTTCGGCCAATTCTGCTCTGGTAGCTTTTAGTCTAGCCAGTAGATCATCAATCTGAGTTTCAAGATTGCTTTGATCATGTTTTAGTAATGAAATCTCTTTCTTTAGGCAGTTATTTTTTTCTTTATAACAGTTTTCTACCTTTATGAATTCAGATTTCATTTGATGAAACTCTTCATTTTGATCTATAAGGTTTTGATTATGCTTTCTGTAGCCTAACACCTTATCAATACAAGCTTGGGAACAGAGATGTTCAAATACCTGAGGCGGTATCTCAGTTGTGTCTGCCATAAGTGCTAGGTTGTTGGCAGGAGTGACACTTCTGATTTTCACTACTTGTACTCATTCTATACTTATCAATGAAAATCCGCATGACATTTCATTTTACTTGAAATCCTATTCAGACGTTGTTACAATACTAGTTCATATGTGAAACATTACGTTTATGCTTGATTTCAAAGACTTATACTTATCTGTGATTGATTCATGGATCGCACATAGACTTAATTGATCTTTTTGACACATTAAATACACATGAACCACCCCCATACCTCTCAAACTTGTTCTTACAACCCATTCAATGTGAATTGATGCTTAAAAGTACTAGTTAGTACTTTCGTGCGATCGTTCGCCTTTTAAACCGTCGTTAACTACGTACCGTCCATAACCGACAAATCGTTTAACATGACATTAATTTATGTTTTAAATTTTTAAAATATTCATTTCTTTAATTAAAACAAAGTTTGTTTGCAAAACTTTCCTTAAATAAATCCTGAAATTCGAAAAACGATCAAAAAGTCCGTTTTCTCGCCCACCGATCGCCAACTACTATACGCGAATAACGTAACTTTAACTTAAATGTTTTTAGCTAAACATACTCTTTTTGTTATGACAATCAACTTTAATGTTGAAAACATTTGCCAATTTCGCTTAGAAATGCTTAAAATCGCAATTTTCGAATGCGCGCACTCAACCAGATCAAACTAGGACCCAACCCACCTACTCTTGGACCTAGCCCAAGCAAGAAATCACAAAAAACCCAGCCCCATTGAGGAAAATTTCGCAGATTTGAGGGACCTAAAACCCTAAATTGCTTTCCAAGACATTCCATATTTACACCCCTTCAACCATTAGTATAAATAGGAGGCTTAGGATCTTGTTTTCTTTGCTAATTCTCCCTCAAACACTCCCAACCACTCCTAAGTTGTGAAATCCCTTCCCAAACTTGAAGATTTCGAAAATCACTTAGAGGATTCCAAGAGTTTGAAGATCAAACAAGTAAGTAACCCTCCGAAGTTGAATACCATCTTTTTATTTTATTCTTTCTTCATCCCCTCAATCTTTTTCTATTTTCTATCCATGATCACTTGATCATGTGAAAACTCAGCCCTAAAAACCCTCTAATAATCTTAATCAAACTAATAAATCAAGCTAACATCACCAACTAACAAACAAAGGATCCCGTTTGCAATGGCGGCTATACCGTCGCATTCTGCGAATCCTCAAGACAACTATTGCAAAAGTGGCTCTGTCGATGCTTTAGTATGTTCTTGCTAACTTAAAACATGTTATTTATTCTATATTATCAATTATATGAACTCACACGCTAATTAAATATAGAATATGCTTGCTCGTGTCGGCTATGCCGATTGCATTCTGTGATTCTCCAAAACGCTTCTGTGAATATCATGGCTAGACCGGTGACACGGGACGTTTTGGCTAACCTAATCTGATTATATTATGTATTATAATAACATAATAACATTCGTCTAATTTTTATTTGCGCGTTCGATAATCTTAAAACCCTAAACGGACCACTTAAGTGCAACCATTGATTTTGGACAGAAACTGTGCTGAATTTAACTGAGCGTAACTTGACCATAATTAATCTAAACTGATCAAACTCAACTTCCACGACGTACTTCGTTGAATTTCCTTTCCAACCATAATTGGATCGTTTTATAATTCAAAAGTATGACTCCGTAGTAGCCAAAACGGGAAAGAAACCTTTTTCAGTACCTTCTGTCTTGTTGGACTATTTTGGCTATGATCTGAGTCTCAAATGGAAAAACTTTCTAAACGAAACTTCTTCGGAACGACTTAAAATAATTCCTTGTAAAATTTCATAATTTTTAGACGTCGTTTGATATTTTTAACAATCTCGTTTCTGTTCAGCTACTTTGTTGTCCAAATCTGAAATTCAACTAAAACTCTATTTTTGCAACTAATTCTTAATCTTATGACCCGAACCGCCTATCTAACACTCGTAACCATCAAAACTACCCTAAAACTGGTTTATTTATTTGTTTAGGGTCTGGTCCGTGATTCATCTCGTCTATTCGTTCAAGTTTCTTATCTCGTCTAGCTTTCAAGGTGAGACTTCATAGCCCCACTTTATTCAAATCGTTTTGGGGGAAACATGTACGCGTTGGCACGTATTAAAACACGTTTTCAAACAATTCTAAAACAAGTGAATCATATATGTATGTGAGTAAATGAACACAACATGATAAACGTTAAACTTGCAAATCCTTAACTTGAAACTTTCAAGCCAACGGTAGTACAGATATGGGCCATAGGATGGAAACCGCATATACTTTATGGACAACTTTTGGTTGGACATCTTATTCGTTATTAGTGCAACTTGCGAGTTGTACCACTTATTCGTTACTCATCATTTTAGGTTGGATTTGCTAATCATGTGTTTGTTTTATTACGTGCTATATGATGATCTTGGAATATGAATTGTCACCTTTGCCAAACTTATACTTTTATTAAACCTATGATTTCTCACCAACTATTTTTAGTTGACACTTGTTTTTCGTACATGTTTCTGGTGATTAAGCTCGTGATAGGTCAAGTCAATATCACATAGGATTTGCCTAGATATCAATTGAAGAATCTTATTTTAAGTTGCTTGTCTTTTGAACATGTTATCTGTTTGGTTTAATTCGAAACTTATGTAATTGGGATTTTTTTTAATATTATGAAACTTTAATAGTAAATGTCTTTATTCCATTGTGTTCTTTTGTCAATTAAGTCGCACCCGTGGTTAAGATGCACGGTTGGGGTGTGACAGATTGGTATCAGAGCCGTGGTTATAGAGAATTAGGCAACCATTTGACCTAGACTATAACGTAAGCTCCCCTTTGAAACTTATATGCTTATGTGATTCTAATCCACTAACTCTCTTATCTTTAGTATGTCGTCGTACTCTGCTGACATCTCTAGCAATTCAAGCCTTATTTCCGATGATGGGTCCCAAAGCCCAATTAGTTGGAGTAGGCTAATCTCACCACGATCATCTTTCTCTGGAAGCCTGCTTCCCTCGAAACATAATGTCAAGCCCGAGTTAATCTCCGATGCGACAAGCCGGCCTGCACCGAAGCCTGAAGTAATCAACATATCAAGTGATTCGGAATCCGAAGACCAAGAGAGCCATGTTGGAACCACTTCTGAGGCCCAATTCCCGTTCAAGAAAAGAAAGCTGACTTGTGAAGCTGAATCCAACTCTTGGGCAAGGCCCAATCCATAATGTTCTCATCAAAATCAAAGGCTTGGATAGTGATACTAGAGACACGTGTAATCTGGAAGGGTGAGCGCCTGTACACTGGGGTCTTGTCAAAGGAAAGTGAGGCACGTTCGTTACGAGTCGCACTTACCTGGGGACCCTTGGAGTGAGTGCTCACTTATAGGCTAAAACACGTCTCACTAGTATCATTCATCCGAATCTTGAATTTTGACTAGTCAGTTTTGTCTTTATATTTCATTTGTAATTCAACATATATGTTTTAAATATATGTTTTATTTATCTTGTAAGACATTAATATTAATGAATGAGTGATTTTATTTATAAATATTGTCACTTTTAATTCTTGAATGTCTATCCTAACTACCGACTTACGATTTCTTTTTCGTAGAATGCCTCCTCGTCGTGATCCTGATAACACCGTGGCTAACACCAGTGAAGCCTCTGCCGAAACCACCGCCATAGCCACCCTGCTCACTCAACAACTTGCTGCGGTCTTACCCACTATTGTCACTCAAATCAACAACTCCATCGGAGGATCTAGTGGGAGTGTTTGTACTTTCAAGCACTTCAACTCTTGTAACCCACACAAGTACCTTGGATGTGAAGGTGCGACAGGGCTATTGCAATGGTTTGAAGGCATGGAGAACACATTTGAGATGAGTGACTGCCCAGATGAACTTAACGAAAAATATGCTTCAAGTGCCTTCCAAAGGAGGGCACTGACTTGGTGGAATGCTGAAAAGAAAATTCGGGGTAGGGAAGGAGCTCTTTCTATGACTTGGAATAAGCTCAAGGAAATTATGATCGAGAAGTTCTGTCCTAGCAATGAGATGAAGAAGTTGGAGATTGAGCTGTGGGACCTTACCCAGGATAGTGGGGAGAGTGAGGCGTACACCACACGCTTTCATGAACTCTGCATCCTAGTCCCTCATCTGGTTACACCCTTGACCCGAATGATTGATCGTTATATTGGAGGCCTTCCGCCTCAAATTCGGGGTACTGTCATGGGTAGTAGCCCAACAACACTTGAAGCTGCTATTCGTTTACCTGCGTCCTTAACGGACGATCTAGTTAAGTCTGGAGTTCTATTCAGGAAAGGTGACAAGAGAGTTAAGGAGGAAGTGGCGAAAAAGCCTGAGTATCGCCACAAGAAGCAAAAGACCTCTAAAAGCTTTGCCATGGTTACTCCAGCTGTTCCTGTTGCCCAAGTAGCACCTAGACCTGCACCTGGCAGGAAGCCATATAGTGGACCTCACTCGCTGTGTGCAAGGTGTCAATACCATCACCCTACTACTGTTCAATGTTGTTCGTGCACTAAATGTGGAAGGCTTGGTCATTTTGCTAACGCTTGTCGCGTAGCTGAAAAGGCTGCTACTACCCAGACTGCCACTCCTGCCATCATCAATGGTAGGGCCTGTTATGAATGTGGTGCTCCTGATCACTACAAAAACCAATGCCCGAAGCTCAACAACAATAACCGAGGTGCACGTGCTCGCACTTTTGCCATAGGAGCAACCGAGGCCAGAAATGACAATGCCGTGGTTACTGGTACGTTTCTCATCAATAATCGTTATGCCTCTATCTTATTTGATACCGGAGCGGATAAAAGTTTGTCTCCTTAGAATTTGAACCTTTACTTAAAACTTGTCGTACCGCTCTTGAACCTTCTTATACTATAGAAATAGCTGATGGCAAACTAACTGTTGTGCATTCCGTTGTCCGAGGTTGTGCTCTAACTCTCAATGATCACACATTCTCTATCGACCTAATTCCCATCACTCTTGGGAGTTTTGATATCATCGTGGGAATGGATTGGCTATCCCACAATCATGCGGAAATCAACTGTTCAGAGAAACTCGTTCGTATCCCTCTACCATCCGGTGAGACCTTGAAAATCTTTGGAGAGAAACCTTGCAAAGGTTTGAAATTCATCTCCTGCATGAAGGCACGTAGATATTTAAGGAAGCGATACTATGTTTTCTTGGCACATGTGGTCGAGAAATCTGAAGAAAAGAAATTACGAGATATACCGATCATCCGAGACTTTCCGGAAGTATTCCGTGATGACTTGCATGGACTCCCTCCAACTCGACAAGTTGAATTTCGGATTGATCTTTTACCGGGAGCTAACCCCATTGCCAAATCTCCGTACCGCCTAGCCCCTTCTGAGATGCAAGAACTATCTAGCCAACTGCAAGAGCTGCTGGACAAGGGATTCATTAGACCGAGCTTCTCACCTTGGGGAGCTCCGGTTCTCTTTGTCAAGAAGAAGGATGGGTCCTTCCGCATGTGCATCGACTACCGTGAACTAAACAAGCTTACCATCAAGAATCATTACCCGCTACCTAGGATCGATGACCTTTTCGATCAACTGCAAGGAGCAACTTGTTTCTCGAAGATTGACCTTCGATCTGGGTATCATCAACTCCGAGTCCATGAAGAGGACATTCCCAAAACTGCTTTTAGAACTCGTTATGGACACTACGAGTTCATGGTTATGCCTTTTGGGTTAACCAATGCGCCCGCGGTGTTCATGGACCTCATGAACCGTGTCCGCAAACCCTACCTAGATCATTTTGTCATTGTCTTCATCGATGACATC
The DNA here is from genome assembly GCA_023525975.1 of Smallanthus sonchifolius. NCBI lineage: Eukaryota > Viridiplantae > Streptophyta > Magnoliopsida > Asterales > Asteraceae > Smallanthus > Smallanthus sonchifolius. The sequence continues at coordinate 30,767,826 of CM042043.1, forward strand.
TTGATCTACTCCCGAACCAAAGAGGATCCCACCTTAAGCTGATTTTGGAACTCTTGAAGAAGGAACAACTTTATGCTAAATTCTCCAAGTGTGAATTCTGGCTTAGAGAAATTCATTTCTTGGGTCACGTGATCAACAACCAGGGTATACACGTCGATCCAGCCAAAGTCACCGCTATCAAGAATTGGAGTACACCATCCACACCCTCTGAGATCCATTCGTTTCTGGGTTTGGCGGGTTATTATCGAAGATTCATCCCGAACTTTTTGAAGACTGCCCTACCTCTCACTACATTAACTCAGAAAAATAAGCCTTTCGTCTAGGAACAAAAGCAAGAAGATGCGTTCCAAACTCTCAAGCAGAAATTGTGCAACTCCCCTATTCTAAGTCTTCCCGATGGCAATGATGATTTCGTTGTATACTGTGATGCCTCAAACCAAGGTCTTGGTTGCGTGTTGATGCAACGAGACAAGGTCATAGCCTATGCATCCATACAACTCAAGGTTCACGAAAAGAACTACACCACTCATGACCTTGAGTTGGGTGCGGTGGTCTTTGCTTTGAAAATCTGGAGACATTATCTCTACGGCACTAAATGTGTGGTTTTTACTGATCACAAGAGCCTTCAACATATTCTGAACCAGAAAGAACTCAACATGATATAGCGACGTTGGGTTGAATTACTTAGTGACTACGATTGCGAAATTCGTTACCACCCGGGGAAAGCTAATGTGGTGGCTGACGCCCTTAGCCATAAGGACCGAATTAAACCCACCCGTGTGCGAGCCATGGGAATGTTGGTCCAAACCAGTCTCAAAGATAAGATCCTCCTAGCTCAAAAACAAGTTGTTGCAAATGATGAGTTGAAGAAGGATTTGGATTGTGGTGTCGAAAAGCACTTGGAACCCAAACCCGATGATCTCCTTTACTTCATGGGTCGAATTTGGATCCCCGACTCAAGTGACCTCCGAACCCTTATCCTTGATGAAGCACATAAATCCCGTTATTCTGTTCATCCCGGTGTTGATAAGATGTATCACGACTTGAAAGAGTTTTATTGGTGGCCAGGAATGAAGAAAGACATCGCCCTCTATGTAGGGAAGTGTCTTACTTGCTCTAAAGTTAAAGCTGAGCACCAAAAACCATCTGGTCTTCTCCAACAACCCGAAATCCCACAATGGAAATGGGAGCAAATTTCCATGGACTTCATCACTAAGCTTCCGCGAACCTCTAGTGGTCATGACTCCATCTGGGTCATTGTTGACCGCTTAACCAAATCCGCTCATTTTCTCCCAATCCGTGAGGACTACAAAATGGAGAAGCTTTCCAGACTCTATATCAATGAGGTCGTGACACGTCACGGTGTCCCTCTATCCATTATCTCCGACCGTGATAGCCGTTTTACCTCCCGATTCTGACAATCTTTACAGAAATCTTTGGGAACTCGTTTGAACCTTAGCACGGCTTACCATCCCCAGACTGATGGTCAAAGTGAAAGGACCATACAGACTTTGGAAGACATGCTCCGTTCTTGTGTGATTGACTTTGGAGGAAGTTGGGATCAACACTTGCCACTCATCGAATTCTCTTACAACAATAGTTACCATACGAGCATCAAGTGCGCCCCTTTCGAGGCTCTATATGGTAGGAAGTGTCGATCTCCGGTGTGTTGGACCGAGATCAGAGAAGCTCAAATCACCGGTCCCGAACTCATTCAAGAAACCACCGACAAGATACTTCAAATTCAAGAAAGACTCAAGGCCTCTCGCGATCGTCAAAAGAGTTATGCTGACAACCGTAGGAAGCCCCTTGAATTTCAAGTCGGTGATAGAGTCTTACTCAAGGTTTCCCCAGGAAAGGTGTTGTCCGATTTGGGAAGAAGGGAAAGCTAGCCCCTAGGTTCGTTGGGCCATTCGAAATTCTTGAAAGGATTGGCCCAGTAGCCTATAGACTCAAGCTACCAACCGAACTTTGTAACGTTCATGACGTTTTTCATGTATCAAACCTTAAAAGGTGCCTTGCTGATGACACACTTCAAGTTCCTCTGGATAATGTTCGTATCGACCACTCTATGCATTTCGTCGAAAAGCATGTTGAAATCATGGACCGTGAAGTCAAGCAACTAAAGCGTAGCCGCATCCCTATCGTGAAAGTTCGTTGGGAAGCCAAGCATGGTCCTGAGTTCACCTGTGAACGTGAAGACCAAATGAAACATAAGTACCATCAACTCTTTCTAGACCCTACAGCCTCTACTAGTTGAATTTCGGGGACGAAATTCTTTTAACTAGGGGAGACTGTGACACTTCTGATTTGGACTACTTGTACTCATTCTAGAATTATCAATGAAAATCCGCATGACATTTCATTTTACTTGAAATCCTATTCAGACGTTGTTACAATACTAGTTCACATGTGAAACATTACGTTTATGCTTGATTTCAAAGACTTATACTTATCTGTGATTGATTCATGGATCGCACGTAGACTTAATTGATCTTTATGACACATTAAATACACATGAACCACCCCCATACATCTCAAACATGTTCTTACAACCCATTCAATGTGAATTGATGCTTAAAAGTACTAGTTAGTACTTTCGTGCGATCGTTCGCCTTTTAAACCGTCGTTAACTACCTACCGTCCACGACCGACAAATCGTTTAACATGACATTAATTTATGTTTTAAATGTTTAAAATATTCATTTCTTAAATTAAAACGAAGTTTGTTTGCGAAACTTTCCTTAAATAAATCCTGAAATTCGAAAAACGATCAAAAAGTCTGTTTTCTCGCCCACCGATCGCCAACTACTATACGCGAATAACGTAACTTTAACTTAAATGTTTTTAGCTAAACATACTCTTTTTGTTATGACAATCAACTTTAATGTTGAAAACATTTGCCAATTTCGCTTAGAAATGCATAAAATCGCAATTTTCGAATGCGCGCACTCAACCGGATCAAGCTAGGACCCAACCCACCTACTCTTGGACCTAGCCCAAGCAAGAAATCACAAAAAACCCAGCCCCATTGAGGAAAATTTCGCAGATTTGAGGGACCTAAAACCCTAAATTGCTTTCCAAGACATTCCATATTTACACCCCTTCAACCATTAGTATAAATAGGAGGCTTAGGATCTTGTTTTCTTTGCTAATTCTCCCTCAAACACTCCCAACCGCTCCTAAGTTGTGAAATCCCTTCCCAACCTTGAAGATTTCGAAAATCCCTTAGAGGATTCCAAGAGTTTGAAGATCAAACAAGTAAGTAACCCTCCGAAGTTGAATACCGTCTTTTTATTTTATATTTTCTTCATCCCCTCAATCTTTTTCTATTTTCTATCCATGATCACTTGATCATGTGAAACCTCAGCCCTAAAAACCCTCTAATAATCTTAATCAAACTAATAAATCAAGCTAACATCACCAACTAACAAACAAAGGATCCCGTTTGCAATGGCGGCTATGCCGTCGCATTCTGCGAATCCTCAAGACAACTATTGCAAAAGTGGCTCTGTCGATGCTTTAGTATGTTCTTGCTAACTTAAAACATGTTATTTATTCTATATTATCAATTATATGAACTCACACGCTAATTAAATATAGAATCCGCTTGCTCGTGTCGGCTATGCCGATTGCATTCTGTGATTCTCCAAAACGCTGCTGTGAATATCATGGCTAGACCGGTGACACGGGACGTTTTGGCTAACCTAATCTGATTATATTATTAATTATAATAACATAATAACATTCGTCTAATTTTTATTTGCGCGTTCGATAATCTTAAAACCCTAAACGGACCACTTAAGTGCAACCATTGATTTTGGACAGAAACTGTACTGAATTTAACTGAGCGTAACTTGACCATAATTAATCTAAACTGATCAAACTCAATTTCCAAGACGTATTTCGTCGAATTTCCTTTACAACCATAATTGGATCGTTTTCTAATTCAAAAGTATGACTCCGTAGTAGCCAAAACAGGACAGAAACCTTTTTCAGTACCTTCTGTCTTGTTGGACTATTTTGGCTATGATCCGAGTCTCAAATGGAAAAACTTTCTAAATGAAACTTCTTCGGAACGACTTAAACTAATTCCCTGTAAAATTTCATAATTTGTAGACGTCGTTTGATATTTTTAACAATCTCGTTTATGTTCAGCTACTTTGCTGTCCAAATCTGAAAATCAACTAAAACTCTATTTTTGCAACTAATTCTTAATCTTATGACCCGAACCGCCTATCTAACACTCGTAACCATCGAAACTACCCTAAAACTGGTTTATTTATTTGTTTAGGGTCTGGTCCGTGATTCATCTCGTCTATTCGTTCAAGTTTCTTATCTCCTCTAGCTTTCAAGGTGAGACTTCATAGCCCCACTTTATTCAAATCGTTTTGGGGGAAACATGTACGCGTTGGCACGTATTAAAACACGTTTTCAAACAATTCTAAAACAAGCGAATCATATATGTATGTGAGTAAATGAACACAACATGATAAACGTTAAACTTGCAAATCCTTAACTTGAAACTTTCAAGCCAACGGTAGTACAGATATGGGCCATAGGATGGAAACCGCATATACTTTATGGACAACTTTTGGTTGGACATCTTATTCGTTATTAGTGCAACTTGCGAGTTGTACCACTTATTCATTACTCATCATTTTAGGTTGGATTTGCTAATCATGTGTTTGTTTTATTACGTGCTATATGATGATCTTGGAATATGAATTGTCACCTTTGCCAAACTTATACTTTTATTAAACCTGTGATTTCTCACCAACTATTTTTAGTTGACACTTGTTTTTCGTACATGTTTCTGGTGATTAAGCTCGTGATAGGTCAAGTTAATATCACATAGGATTTGCCTAGATATCAATTGAAGAATCTTATTTTAAGTTGCTTGTCTTTTGAACATGTTATCTGTTTGGTTTAATTCGAAACTTATGTAATTGGGATTTTTTTTAATATTATGAAACTTTAATAGTAAATGTCTTTATTCCATTGTGTTCTTTTGTCAATTAAGTCGCACCCGTGGTTAAGATGCACGGTTGGGGTGTGACAGATTGGTATCAGAGCCGTGGTTATAGAGAATTAGGCAACCATTTGACCTAGACTATAACGTAAGCTCCCCTTTGAAACTTATATGCTTATGTGATTCTAATCCACTAACTCTCTTATCTTTAGTATGTCGTCGTACTCTGCTGATATCTCTAGCAATTCAAGCCTTATTTCCGATGATGGGTCCCAAAGCCCAATTAGTTGGAGTAGGCTAATCTCACCACGATCATCTTTCTCTGGAAGCCTGCTTCCCTCGAAACATAATGTCAAGCCCGAGTTAATCTCCGATGCGACAAGCCGGCCTGCACCGAAGCCTGAAGTAATCAACATATCAAGTGATTCGGAATCCAAAGACCAAGAGAGCCATGTTGGAACCACTTCTGAGGCCCAACTCCCATTCAAGAAAAGAAAGCTGACTTGTGAAGCTGAATCCAACTCTTGGGCAAGGCCCAATCCATAATGTTCTCATCAAAATCAAAGGCTTGGATAGTGATACTAGAGACACGTGTAATCTGGAAAGGTGAGGGCCTGTACACTAGGGTCTTGTCAAAGGAAAGTGAGGCACGTTCGTTACGAGTCGCACTTACCTGGGGACCCTTGGAGTGAGTGCTCACTTATAGGCTAAAACACGTCTCACTAGTATCATTCATCCGAATCTTGAATTTTGACTAGTCAGTTTTGTCTTTATATTTCATTTGTAATTCAACATATATGTTTTAAATATATGTTTTATTTATCTTGTAAGACATTAATATTAATGAATGAGTGATTTTATTTATAAATATTGTCACTTTTAATTCTTGAATGTCTATCCTAACTACCGACTTATGATTTCTTTTTCGTAGAATGCCTCCTCGTCGTGATCCTGATAACACCGTGGCTAACACCAGTGAAGCCTCTGCCGAAACCACCGCCATAGCCACCCTGCTCACTCAACAACTTGCTGCGGTCTTACCCACTATTGTCAATCAAATCAACAACTCCACCGGAGGATCTAGTGGGAGTGTTTGTACTTTCAAGCACTTCAACTCTTGTAACCCACACAAGTACCTTGGATGTGAAGGTGCGACAGGGCTATTGCAATGGTTTGAAGGCATGGAGAACACATTTGAGATGAGTGACGGCCCCGATGAACTTAACGTAAAATATGCTTCAAGTGCCTTCCAAAGGAGGGCACTGACTTGGTGGAATGCTGAAAAGAAAATTCGGGGTAGGGAAGGAGCTCTTTCTATGACTTGGGATAAGCTCAAGGAAATTATGATCGAGGAGTTCTGTCCTAGCAATGAGATGAAGAAGTTGGAGATTGAGCTGTGGGACCTTACCCAGGATAGTGGGGAGAGTGAGGCGTACACCACACGCTTTCATGAACTCTGCATCCTAGTCCCTCATCTGGTTACACCCTTGACCCGAATGATTGATCGTTATATTGGAGGCCTTCCGCCTCAAATTCGGGGTACTGTCATGGGTAGTAGCCCAACAACACTTGAAGCTGCTATTCGTTTATCTGCGTCCTTAACGGACGATCTAGTTAAGTCTGGAGTTCTATTCAGGAAAGATGACAAGAGAGTTAAGGAGGAAGTGGCGAAAAAGCCTGAGTATCGCCACAAGAAGCAAAAGACCTCTAAAAGCTTTGCCATGGTTACCCCAGCTGTTCTGTTGCCCAAGTAGCACCTAGACCTGCACCTGCCAGGAAGCCATATAGTGGACCTCACTTGCTGTGTGCAAGGTGTCAATACCATCACCCTACTACTGTTCAATGTCGTTCGTGCACTAAATGTGGAAGGCTTGGTCATTTTGCTAACGCTTGTCGCGTAGCTGAAAAGGCTGCTACTACCCAAACTGCCACTCCTGCCATCATCAATGGTAGGGCCTGTTATGAATGTGGTGCTCCTGATCACTACAAAAACCAATGCCCGAAGCTCAACAACAATAACCGAGGTGCACGTGCTCGCACTTTTGCCATAGGAGCAACCGAGGCCAGAAATGACAATGTCATGGTTACTGGTACGTTTCTCATCAATAATCGTTATGCCTCTATCTTATTTGATACCGGAGCGGATAAAAGCTTTGTCTCCTTAGAATTTGAACCTTTACTTAAAACTTGTCATACCGCTCTTGAACCTTCTTATACTATAGAAATAGCTGATGGCAAACTAACTGTTGTGCATTCTGTTGTCCGAGGTTGTGCTCTAACTCTCAATGATCACACATTCTCTATCGACCTGATTCCCATCACTCTTGGGAGTTTTGATATCATCGTGGGAATGGATTGGCTATCCCACAATCATGCGGAAATCAACTGTTCAGAGAAACTCATTCGTATCCCTCTACCATCCGGTGAGACCTTGAAAATCTTTGGAGAGAAACCTTGCAAAGGTTTGAAATTCATCTCCTGCATGAAGGCACGTAGATATTTAAGGAAGCGATACTATGCTTTCTTGGCACATGTGGTCGAGAAATCTGAAGAAAAGAAATTACGAGATATACCGATCATCCGAGATTTTCCGGAAGTATTCCGTGATGACTTGCATGGACTCCCTCCAACTCGACAAGTTGAATTTCAGATTGATCTTTTACCGGGAGCTAACCCCATTGCCAAATCTCCGTACCGCCTAGCCCCTTCTGAGATTCAAGAACTATCTAGCCAACTGCAAGAGCTGCTGGACAAGGGATTCATTAGACCGAGCTTCTCACCTTGGGGAGCTCCGGTTCTCTTTGTCAAGAAGAAGGATGGGTCCTTCCGCATGTGCATCGACTACCATGAACTAAACAAGCTTACCATCAAGAATCGTTACCCGCTACCTAGGATCGATGACCTTTTCGATCAACTGCAAGGAGCAACTTGTTTCTCGAAGATTGACCTCCGATCTGGGTATCATCAACTCCGAGTCCATGAAGAGGACATTCCCAAAACTGCTTTTAGAACTCGTTATGGACACTACGAGTTCATGGTTATGCCTTTTGGGTTAACCAATGCGCCCGCGGTGTTCATGGACCTCATGAACCGTGTCCGCAAACCCTACCTAGATCATTTTGTCATTGTCTTCATCGATTACATCTTGATCTACTCCCGAACCAAAGAGGATCATACAACCCACCTTAAGCTGATTTTGGAACTCTTGAAGAAGGAACAACTTTATGCTAAATTCTCCAAGTGTGAATTCTGGCTTAGAGAAATTCATTTCTTGGGTCACGTGATCAACAACCAGGGTATACACGTCGATCCAGCCAAAGTCACCGCTATCAAGAATTGGAGTACACCATCCACACCCTCTGAGATCCATTCGTTTCTGGGTTTGGCGGGTTATTATCGAAGATTCATCCCGAACTTTTTGAAGATTTCCCTGCCTCTATATTATCAATTATATGAACTCACACACTAATTAAATATAGAATCCGCTTGCTCGTGTCGGCTATGCCGATTGCATTCTGTGATTCTCCAAAACGCTTATGTGAATATCATGGCTAGACCGGTGACACGGGACGTTTTGGCTAAACTAATCTGATTATATTATGTATTATAATAACATAATAACATTCGTCTAATTTTTATTTGCGCGTTCGATAATCTTAAAACCCTAAACGGACCACTTAAGTGCAACCATTGATTTTGGACAGAAACTGTGCTGAATTTAACTGAGCGTAACTTGACCATAATTAATCTAAACTGATCAAACTCAATTTCCACGACGTAGTTCGTCGAATTTCCTTTCCAACCATAATTGGATCGTTTTCTAATTCAAAAGTATGACTCCGTAGTAGCCAAAACGGGACAGAAACCTTTTTCAGTACCTTCTGTCTTGTTGGACTATTTTGGCTATGATCCGAGTCTCAAATGGAAAAACTTTCTAAACGAAACTTCTTCGGAATGACTTAAACTAATTCCCTGTAAAATTTCATAATTTTTAGATGTCGGTTGATATTTTTAACAATCTCGTTTCTGTTCAGCTACTTTGCTGTCCAAATCTGAAAATCAACTAAAACTCTATTTTTGCAACTAATTCTTAATCTTATGACCCGAACCGCCTATCTAACACTCGTAACCATCGAAACTACCCTAAAACTGGTTTATTTAGTTGTTTAGGGTCTGGTCTGTGATTCATCTCGTCTATTCGTTCAAGTTTCTTATCTCATCTAGCTTTCAAGGTGAGACTTCATAGCCCCACTTTATTCAAATCGTTTTGGGGGAAACATGTACGCGTTGGCACGTATTAAAACACGTTTTCAAACAATTCTAAAATAAGCGAATCATATATGTATGTGAGTAAATGAACACAACATGATAAACGTTAAACTTGCAAATCCTTAACTTGAAACTTTCAAGCCAACGGTAGTACAGATATGGGCCATAGGATGGAAACCGCATATACTTTATGGACAACTTTTGGTTAGACATCTTATTCGTTATTAGTGCAACTTGTGAGTTGTACCACTCATTAGTTACTCAGCATTTTAGGTTGGATTTACTAATCATGTGTTTGTTTTATTACGTGCTATATGATGATCTTGGAATATGAATTGTCACCTTTGCCAAACTTATACTTTTATTAAACCTGTGATTTCTCACCAACTATTTTTAGTTGACACTTGTTTTTCGTACATGTTTCAGGTGATTAAGCTCGTGATAGGTCAAGTCAATATCACATAGGATTTGCCTAGATATCAATTGAAGAATCTTATTTTAAGTTGCTTGTCTTTTGAACATGTTATCTGTTTGGTTTAATTCGAAACTTATGTAATTGGGATTTTTTTAATATTATGAAACTTTAATAGTAAATGTCTTTATTCCATTGTGTTCTTTTGTCAATTAAGTCGCACCCGTGGTTAAGATGCACGGTTGGGGTGTGACAGCAGGCAGCTCTTCATATTGGAAGCACCGGTCGAAGTTAGAAGTTCCAACAGTTGCACATGCTGTAGTTTGAACTGGAGGGGTAGCTTGTTGATGTTGTTGTCTGGGTTGGGTTTGGTGAGCTTGTCTTGATTGAGGAGTAGCTGGATTGGCTCTTGGTGCCTTGCATTCTCTAGCAAAGTGACCCAGTTGGTTACAGTTGTAACATCTTAGTTTGCTTTTATCTAATCCCACTCTGGTGTTGGAGTTGTTGCTTGGAATGGGTCTTCCGGTTCTAGAGTAGAACCTTTTTGCTCTTATAGAGAGCATGGCATACAAGTGTTTATGTCCATTTCTTCTAAGTCATCTGGATGGAAGCATTCTAGATCCTCCTTGATAAAGGACATGTTGCTTGAGTTTTCAGAAACAAAAGCAGCAGAGGTTGAGGTTTGAGGAGGAGCTTCTAGGAGAAATGGTGAGGTGTTTGTTTGAGAGGTTGGAGTTTGTGGATGGGTGACATTGGGAGGATAGTAGTTGCTGGAACAAGGACCTGAGTGGTCAGAATGGAGGGCAGAGGTAGTGGTGGATGTTGAGGCATTTTGATAGCTTGAGCTTCGTTCTTTTGCCTGAATCATCTCTAACTCATATGTTTTCAGCATACCAAAGAGCTCAGTCATTTGGAGAGTCTTCAGATTTTCAGTTCTTCTAATGGACACTGTGTAGAGTGTCTAGCAGCTAGGTAAAGACCTGATGAATTTTTTAGAATATCTTCATTCTCCAGCTTCACCTTTGAGCACTGCAGCTCACCTACAAGATACGTAAATCTGTTATATAAAACAGTTAGGGACTCACCTTCCATCTAGACGAAGTTTTCGTACTGCTGCTTCAGGATGTCCCTTCTGTTTTCTTTGACTTCCTCTGAGCCAGTAAACATCTTCTCAAGAGCCTCCCATAGCTCCTTAGCAGTTTTGTAACCTCTGAAGTTGTGAAAAACTTCATTTGGTAAGCACATTTTAATGGCTCCCAAGGCTTTGAAGTCTACCTCCATTTTCTTGATATCTTCATCAGAGAACTTAGAGGGTTCTTTGGGAACTAGTGCACCTCCGGAATCAGCAGAGGACACCATGGGTATGTATGGTCCATCTTTAATGGATTTCCACATCCCATATTCCTGATAGCAGAAGAAGCTTTTTGTAGGATCGTGAAAGTACAAGATGGTTCTGTTCTTAGTTGAAATTGGCGGAAACAATAACAACTACACAAGTATAATCGAGTAAACAGAAAGAATACTTTTAAGAACACTGTTGTATTAAGCTTTTGCAAATAAACGATTACAAATGAAACTCAATCAAAAAGCACACTTACAATGAAGTGTTTACACAGTATTTATACTCACTTAGAGTCAAGACAGACCCTTGATTCTAAGGATCAGATCTAACACAGACCATTGATTTTTTGTATATAGCTAACTATTACACGTTTAGTCTAAAACTAGTTAACTTTATTGAAGCGTCTTCTTTATGCATTATTGCTTGCATGCTTGGAGAAGAGCATTGTTGTCTTTCATTGGTTGTGCCATTGAGGTTCCATCTGCTTTGAGTGTGTCAGTTGCTTTTGCAGAAAGTTGTCATTGACGCTTGGCGTGGATAGTCAGCTGCAACGATTTGTCTTCAAGGCACACGGCTGTCAGCAGCAAAGATGAGGATCAGCAGCAAGATGTGACCATCCAAAGCTGCTGATGATTTTCCTGTCAGCAGCATCAAGTGTTGATGCTGCTGAGAAGCCTATCCGCAGCAACTTTGGTCTCCAGCAGATAAGGCTATCCGCAGCAGATTTGTTCTTCAGCAGGAGAACAAGTATCCGCCGCAGTTGAGCTTGTCTGCAGCAGTTTGTTGGTCAGCAGCAAACTCTGAGATCAGCAGCATTTGTACTTAGAGAATTTTGTAGCCATCAGTCTTTATTTCTACAAACTCCCCCAAGACTGATGCTACCAAAATTCTCTTACTGCCTTTGTTGCTGAAGCTTTTGCATGTTTCTGACTATCCTTTCAACCTCATATCCTCTCTGGTTCATGCTGGGATTGTTAAGAGGAAGCTCAGATAGAGTCTTGATGTCTTTGCTTGCCATTTTGAAGATAACTTTGCTTGAACACCTCATCTTCTGTCCTTTAACATCTGTCAGAGTGAATTCATTCTTCTCAGCATTGTAGGACTAGCTAATGAATGGAGAGTGGGATTGAAGAGGATTTCATTTTTTGCTGGGGTTGAAGTAATGTCTGATTGCCAGCAATAGATGTCTCCCACCTTCATTCCCAGGCTCAGAGGATTCACCCAGCTCCATCATTCTTCTTAGATCAGGATCTGGAAGTTGCAGTACCTCATCAACAGATATATAGATTGATCTTTTAGGTTCTGTCCTCCCCCTAAACACTTCAAACCATTGGTCTTGAGGGTTGTATAACCATCTGATTATTTCTCTTGAGTCTTCTGGTTTGGAAGTGGGTTTGTTTTTCTTTTTGGGAGGTTGTTGATGAGTAGGAGCTGGATGTGAGGATTGAATTACATCTTGCTCTTGAATCCAGCCTGCTCTTGAATCCAGCCTGTTCTGAAATACAGCCTGCTCTTGAATCCAGCCATCAAGACTGTCTGAGTCTTCCTCCATTGGGACCATCTCCCCCTTTTTGGTTAAGCATCAGTTTGGGTGCCCACTGATACAAGAGAGGGAGTAGGTAAAGTTGGTCATTTATGGGCTTTATGCATAGAGGCTTGGTGTCTTAGTTTGGACACTTCAGCCTCTAGCATAGCCACCCTGGCCGTCAATTCCAAGATATGAAGTTGTAGTCTGTCCTCATCCACAGTTGTGGAATCCTTGGATCCAGATGGGGCCTTAGGCCTAGCCTCTTCATCCCCATCACCAATGGTTTCTTGGCGCCTGGGATTCCTCTCAGTGAGGGGAGTTTTCAAGGAAGCATCCGCACTGTGAGTTGCCGTGGTTGAGGTCTTAGCAATGTTGTCACTGTCCTCCTGGTCATTTGATGGACCAGCAGTAGTGACAGCCTCTTCCATATCCACTCTTTCATAACTCCTAGAGTGGACCTTCAGGGTAGTAGAACTTGGGTTGGGTGTGTTGGAAGCAAGATCAATCAGTACCTCCGAGATAGTGGTAGTTGGAGAAGGTACATCATCTTGATCAGGTTCCTCAACACTTAAGTTCAGAAGAGAAAGGAAAGGCTCAGGGGGCTGTTCTATGGATCCGGGAAGTGATCCTGATCCTAATAGAGAGACATCCAAAGGAGTCGCCCTAGTAATGTGGTTGTCCCTTATGATATTCTCACCAGAATGTTGTGATTCTGAGTGAGGGCTGTTAGGTTGGGTTTGGGCCTTGGAGGCAAGAGAAGAAGGAGTTCTCTTGCCCCTTTTCCTAGTATATGTCATTGCAACCGGGGCCTTGTGTTCCGGTTGAACGATAACATCCAAAAGAGGTGTAAGTTAATTTTTGTGCCTGTGCATCCTTAGTAGTATGCACAGGGGTTCGAATGGTAGAAGCAGACTGTTGTTCAGGATGTGAGGTGGAGGGTGTGGGATCCGTATCAGCTGGGATTATTGAACTGTCACCCGGGGTACTTTGTATGTTCAGTATTGTAGATAATAATGGAACATTGACCCCTGAGAACTTTTTGGAAACAGCTTCATCTTATTACTCCAAATCGGCGAAAATGCAGATCTTTGTGAAAACTCTACCAGGTAAGACGATCACGTTGGAGGTCGAATCCTCTGACACAATCGACAATGTGAAGGCAAAGATCCAAGACAAGGAAGGCATCCCGCCAGACCAGAAGTGTCTAATCTTCGTCGGAAAACAGCTCGAGGATGGCAGAACCCTAGCCGATTACAACATCCAGAAGGAGTCAACTCTGCACCTCGTCCTCCATCTCCGTGGTGGCGCGAAGAAGCGCAAGAAGAAGATCATGGAAGGCGGAGCAAGTGCGGAGCTCACCTGATGTCATCCGCTCCTCTTCTGAGATATGCATTGGAGAAGAGTGTGGCAGAGATACTTCCATGGAGTGCCCATCAACGCCTTCTCTACTGTATACTCATTTTGATTTCTAGTGTACCCTATGGATACAAAAGTCCTCATGTACTCGTCCTTTGAGTATGAGATGGCTGCTCCCTCATCTTGAAGCTTAAGATGTTTTCTTGGTGTGGCTTTCGAGATGGTGATATCCTTGCCGTCTACCTTGGCTTTGATTTGGGGAATCCCCTATTCGGTAGAGTAGACGGCAGTACTCCAGAAATCCTCCATATGAGGGATATATATGGTAGGGTTGGTTGTGAGGGCAAATTGGATCTTTGATCGACATAAGAAGTCGATCATATCATTAAATCCTTCGGATTTCTTTCCCTTGGTTAGGTATGCTGTAGGGTTATGGTAAGGGGAGAACTTATCGTCAGGGTTATTGATGTCTGCCATTGTTGTATGATTTGGAGGGAAGGTTTGAAGGTTGGTAGGGACTTGAGAGAAAGTGATGTGGGTTTGAGAAATTGAAGATGAAGAGGTGGTAAGGAAATTTGATTTGTTTTTATAACGGCAGAGGAGAGAAAAAGCAAAATGACTTGTACAGTACAACCTTATTTACTTTTTATTGTTACAGCTGTAATACACTGAGGCAGTCATGGTAAAGACTGACGTTAATTTTTACAGCGGGTAAAAGTTAATTTGGACTTAAATTTACCCATCAGCAACAAACTTGGTTGCTGTGGATGAATAAGCCTGTCCGCTGCAACCTTGGTTGCTGCGGAAGGTTAAGTCTGTCAGCAGCAAACTTATCTGCTGCTGATGGATTTAATAATCCGCGGCAAGGATGTTGCTGCTGACAGTCTTAAAGAAATCCGCAGGAAACCTGTTCCTGCTAATAACTTAAAGCAGTCAGCTGCAAATCTTTTGCTGCTGAAGATTAAACCTGTCAGCAGCTGAAGGACAAAAATGCTGCTGACTTATAACTTTTATTTACTGCATAAGACAAAACATATTTTAAAATGGAACTTTTAGAGATAGATTTTAATCAAAGTTCATCATACCAATTGATTCAACTAAATATTTAAATCTGGCTTCATCAAAAGGTTTTGTAAACAAATCAGCATATTGCTCATTCGTATGAACTTTGGTTAAAATAATCCTCTTTTTCTCAGCTTGATCTCTTATGAAATGATACCTGATGTCAATGTGCTTTATCTTTGAGTGCTGCACCGGATTGTTTGTGATTGAGATAGCACTCACGTTGTCAATTTGAATTGGAGTTGCCATGAAAGTCATCCCATAATCCAACATTTGATTTTGTATCCAGATGACTTGTGCACAGCAACTTGAAGCTGCAATGTATTCTGCTTCAGCTATAGAAGTTGAAACACATGTTTGCTTCTTGCACTGCCATGAAATCAATCTCCCTCCCAGAAAACTGACATCCCCCTGAAGTGGACTTTTTATCCAAGTTGCATCCCCCATAGTCACTGTCAGTGTATGCATACAGATTAAACATGTCATTTTTAGAGTACCATAGCCCAAGTCTTGAGGCACCCTTTAGGTATCTAAAGATTCTCTTGACAGCCTGAAGATGTGAAACTTTTGGAGCTGCTTGAAATCTTGCACGGAGACATACTGCAAACATGATATCTGGCCTTGAGGCAGAGAGATACATGAGAGACCCTATCATTGCACGGTACTGATGTTGATCAGTGTCTTGGCCATCTTTGTCTGGAGTCAGTTGATGATGCACTTGCATAGGGGTTCTTGCAGCAGAGCAGTCAGCCATTTTGAATCTTTCCAAAATGCTCTTTACATATTTGGATTGGATGATGAAGATTCCATTTGGGACCTGTTTGACTTGTAGACCCAAGAAGAAATTTAGTTCACCCATTGAACTCATTTCAAACTTTGAGTGCATCAGAATCTCAAAGTCTTTGCACAGCTGTTTCCTTGTTGATCCAAAGATGATATCATCAACATAAATTTGAACTAGTAAGAATTCTCCCCCTTCATCTTTGATAAACAAAGTCTGGTCTATGGCACCTCTTCTAAAGTTGTTGCTTAGTAGATATCCTGACAAGGTTTTATACCAGGCTCTTGGTGCCATACAGAGCTTTGTCTAGTTTGAACACTTGAGTAGGATGTGCAGGATCTATGAAGCCTGGAGGCTGTTTGACGTATACTTCCTCACCAATCTTCCCATACAGAAAGGCACTTTTTACATCCATTTGATAGACGGTGAAATTCTTGGATGCAGCATATGCCAGGAAGATTCTGATGGCCTCCAGTCTGGCAACAGGAGCAAAGACTTCATCATAGTCAATTCCTTCTTCCTGAGTGTAGCTTTGAGCTACAAGTCTGGCTTTGTTTTTTACTACAATGCCTCTCTTGTCTTGCTTATTCCAGAAAATCCATCGTGTGCCAATAGCATATTTACCTGGTGGAAGATCAACAAGTTTCCAGACATCCTGCCTCTTGAATTGTAGCAATTCTTCCTACATTGCTTAAATCCAGCTGTTGTGTTTGAGTGCTTCATCTATCTTCTTGGGTTCCACCTGAGATAGGAAACATGAAAACAAGCATATATTGGCCTCGTGAGATTTGCTTCTTGTGAGAACTCCTTGGTGTACTTGGCCAATAATATTCTTTTGAGGATGTTCTTTGTGGATCCTCTGTGCAGGTACCACCTCCAGCTGTATCCCTTGCTCCAGATTGCTTTGATTTTGATCAGGGGTCTCCTCATTCATGGTGGAAGAGTCTTCAACGGCATTATCCACATCAATATTTTTAGCAATAGCATCATCAGCATCTACAGCATTTACCGAAGAGTCTTCATTTAGATTTTCAGTTTCAGACAGGCTGCTGCTGGTTACATTAGACAGTCTTGTTCCTGCTTCAATTGCTTCCACAACTGATGGAGGATCAATTGATGGTCTTCTTCGACTGATAGAAGATTTGGGAAAATCCAGTCTGTAGTCAGTGGATGAAGTGGAGGCAGGTGTTTGTGTAGACGTAGACTCCATATTTGAGAAGGTGAGAGGCTCAAATATTTGGGAGAATGAGTCTATGTCAAAGAGCCAGTTTGGACCTTTTCCCTGCTCACAGACAATGTGTTCTCTGCATTCCACATTTGCTGATTCTTCCACAATTCTTGTTCTTGAATTGAATACTCTATAGACCTTTGATTGAGAGGAATAGCCTACGAAATATCCTTCATCAGACTTGGCACCAAACTTAGGAAGAACCCCATGTGTGATGAGAATGGTGCATAGACACCCAAAAGGTTTTAGGAACCCAATGTAGGGAATTCTTTGAAACCAATGTTCATAGGGTGTCTTGTTGAGGGGTTTGACAATTAGAACTCGGTTTTGCACATAATAGGCTGTGCTAACTGCTTCTGCCCAGAATGTGAGTGGCAGTTTTGAGTCAGCCAACATAGATCTTGCTGACTCAATAAGAGTTCTGTTTCTTCTTTCAGCAACTCCATTTTGTTGAGGAGGTCTTGGAGCACTGTATTGTCTTTATATCCCCTTGCTTTCACAGAAACAGTTCAAGGTGTGGTTCTTGAACTCTGTGCCCTGATCACACCTTATAATCTTCACCTTTTGATTGCTTTGATTCTCTACCCTGAGAATGTAGGATTTGAGAATTTCAGCAGTTTCATCTTTAGTTCTCAAGAAGTATACCCATGAGAATCTGGTGTAGTCATCTGTTATCACAAGATAGTATGACTTTTTGCCCATTGACATGACATTTTTAGGACCGAAGAGATCCATATGCAGTAGTTGCAGTGGAGTGTCATTTGAATTCAAGGTCTTGGGCTTGTGAGAACTCTTGTGTTGCTTCCCCTTTAGGCATGCAATGCAGTGGTCTTCCAGCTGAAATTCTTTGTCAGGAATCCCTCTGACAAGATTATTCTTCACCAATTTGTTAATGGTTTTGATATTAACATGGCTTAATCTCCTGTGCCAGAGAGCTGATTCATCAACTGAGGCTTTTGATAAAAAGCAGGAGACACTCCCAGATGGAGTGACTTCATTCATATCCAATACATAGAGATTTTCTTTTCTCTGAGCAGTCAGTAAAATGCTTTCTGGAGGAGGTGTGGATAAGTCTGGAGACAGTAAAAAGCATTCTTTATCTGTGAAGAGCATCCAATGCTTTTGATCACAGACCTGGGAAACACTCATGAGATTGAAATCCAATTATTTGACATAGTTGACCTTATCAATGCTCATTCTTTCGTTAGACACAGTTCCTTGTCCAGTAATGGATCCTCCCTTTGAGTCACTTCCAAAGGCAACATATCCTCCATTGAAATGTCTGAAGTTGGAGAGGATGGATCTGTTGCCTGTCATGTGCCTGGAACAACCACTGTCTACCACCCAGGTGTTATTCTTGTGACCTGGCTGTCCCTGCACATGATAGATTTCTAATTAGTAGGAGGAACCCAAGAGTCTGCAGACTTGAAAAAGATGGTTGTTAGTTTATCCTTTTCAGTATGTTTGCAGTCAATGGAACCAATGATAGTGCTTGGAGATGGTTTGGCTTTCCATTGCCTTGTTGGTGATTTTCTAGTTTTCCTCACATTGTCAGCAGGAGATTTTGCTACTGATGTTTCTGGCTTGTCAACAGTAGATCCTGCTGCTGATGGCTTTGTTGAAGTGGCAGCATTCTTTGCTGCTGAAGGCTTTGCCTTGTATTTTGCCTTATAAGCAGTGCACACTCTTGCTGCTGATGGCTTTGCCTTATCAGTAGCAGATTTTGCTGCAGAGGATTTTAGCTTATCAGCAGCAGACTTGGTTGCTGCTGAAAGCTTCTGCTTTGTTTTCTTGGGCTTAACTTGACTAACAACCGATGTATGCTGATCCTTCTTTACCTTTTGTCTTTGAGGGGCTTGATGAAGGATCTGGTTGAAGGGGTTAAACTTACAGTTTGTAGAAAAGTGGTCTGATTCACCACAAATGATGCATGTTTGTTGAGATTTAGGCAGCTTCACTCTTGGGGGAGATGAAGACTCCCTGAACTTAGTTGCTTTGACCTCGTAGCTTCTTACCTTCTTGTTTTTGTTGGTCTTTTCAAAGGCATGCTGCTTTGAATTTCTTTGGTATTTTAGGTAATGAAAGCAGGTGCTGGCAGTGTGGTTATATCTGCCACACACAAAGCATGATCTTGCTAGTTTGTCTCTTGAAAGGTAGACATAGTCCTTTCTTTGGAACAGATCCTTGAAGTTCCATGGATGAGCTTTGTTATGTTCAAAAGTTGCTTCTTCTAGGGTCTTTTGAACATATGGAACTTTTTCTTCTGGCTTACGACATATATCAAATACCTTCCTCTTTGTGATCGGCTTTGACTGAGGCTTGGGGTTTGTGGGTCCTGATGTCTGTCCCTTTTCAATGTTTAGCTTTCTTCCATCTGGAGGATAGCTGATCTTGATCTGTTTGAATGGTATAGGGGCTGGAACAGCTGGAAGAATAGCAGGAACTTTAACTTTATTCAGAACAGCTTCAGATCGGGCTACACTGGTTTCATCATGGTCTGAGTAGGTTGACTCAGATTCCGATGAGGTAGTGCAGTCTTCGACGGAAGGTTCATCCGTTGAAGGATCAAGGTTTCGGTTTGTAGTGTCAAGATTTGCAACATTGAAGCTTGGTTCGTAAATGGCAATATAGTCAACAGGAGGAGGAACAGAATTGAACTGATCATTGTTATACCCAAGTCCAGTCTTTACCTTCTCATGGACTTGAATATCTAAAAGTCTTTGTAACTTTTTGGAGAAAAATTCATATTTTTCAACATGAACTTTCTGTTCTTCCAGTTCAGCTCTGGTAGCTTTTAGTTTGACCAGCAGATCATCAATCTGAGTTTCAAGATTAGTTTGTTCGTGTTTTACCGATGAAATCTCTTTCTTAAGGCAGTTAATCTTTTCTTTATAAGTATTTTCAACCTTTTTGAACTCAGATTTCATCTGATGAAACTCTTCATTTTGATCTATAAGGTTTTGGTTATGCTTTCTATAACCCAAAACTTTATCAATACAGGATTGAGAGCAAAGATGTTCAAATACCTAAGGTGGTATCTCTGTAGTGTCTGCCATAAGAGCTTGATTGTTGACAGGAAGTTCTTCATACTGGAAGCTCCAGTCGAACTCAGAAGTTCCAACAGTTGCACAGGCTGCAGTTTGAACTGGAGGAGTAGCTTCTTGTTGTTATCTGGGTTGGGCTTGGTGAGCTTGTCTTGACTGAGGAGTAGCTGGATTTGCTCTTGGTGCCTTGCATTCTCTAGCAAAGTGACCCAGTAGGTTACAGTTGTAACATCTTAGTTTGCTTTTATCCAAGCCAACTTTGGTGTTGGAGTTGTTACTTGGAATGGGTCATCCGGTTCTAGAGTAGAACCTTTTTGCTCTTATAGAGAGCATGGCATACGAGTGATGTATGTCCATTTCTTCTAAATCATTTGGATGAAAGCATTCCAGATCCTCCTTGATAAAGGACATGTTGCTTGAGTTTTCAGAAACAAAAGCAGCAGAGGTTAATGTTTGAGGAGGAGCTTCTAGGAGAAATGGTGAGCTGTTTGTTTGAGAGGTAGGAGTTTGTGGATGGGTGACAATGGGAGGATAGTAGTTACTTGAACTAGGAACTGAGTGGTCGGAGTGAAGCGCAGATGAGATGCTTGAGGAATAAGATGTTGATTGATGATTGGAGCTGCTTTCCTTGGCTTGAATCATTTCTAATTCATATGTTTTCAGCATGCCAAAGAGCTCTGTCATCTGGAGAGTTTTTAAATTCTCCGTTCTTCTTATAGACACTGTGTATAGTGTCCAGCAGCTTGGGAGAGATCTGATAAACTTTTTGAGAATATCTTCATTCTCTAGCTTTACTTTTGAGCACTGCAGCTTACCTACAAGATAAGTATATCTGTTATATAAAACAGTTAGAGACTCACCTTCCTTCCAGATGAAGTTTTCATATTGCTGCTTCAGGATGTCTCTTCTGTTTTCTTTAACTTCCTCTGAGCCAGCAAACATCTTCTCAAGAGCCTTCCAGAGCTCTTTAGCAGTTTTGTAACTTCTGAAGTTATGAAAAACTTCATTTGGAAGGCACATTTGGATAGCTCCTAGTGCCTTGAAGTCCACCTTCATCTTCTTTATGTCCTCTTCTGAGTACTTGGAAGGCTCCTTTGGAACTGGTGGTCCTCCAGAGTCAGCAAAGGCCACCATGGGAGTGTAGGGTCCATCCCTGATGGATTTCCACATTTCGTACTCCTGATAACAGAAAAAGCTTTCCATGCGATTCTTCCACATGTCGTAGTCTTCCCCAGATACCAATCTTGGTGGTCTGTTGATGCTGCCGATGTCTTTAAATCCATTGCTCTGTGCCATCTTTGTTTTTGGTGACTTGATGAAAGAGAGAGTTTAGAATAGAACTAGAAGTGATTAAACAAGTGTGAGTTTGTTTAATCTGAGCCAAAGCTCTGATACCACTTGTAGGATCGTGAAAGTACAAGATGGTTCTGTTCTTAGTTGAAATTGGCGGAAACAATAACAACTACACAAGTATAATCGAGTAAACAGAAAGAATACTTTTAATAACACTGTTGTATTAAGCTTTTGCAAATAAACGATTACAAATGAAACTCAATCAAAAAGCACACTTACAATGAAGTGTTTACACAGTATTTATACTCACTTAGAGTCAATACAGACCCTTGATTCTAAGGACCAGATCTAACACAGACCGTTGATCTTTTGTATATAGCTAACTATTACACGTTTAGTCTAAAACTAGTTAACTTTATTGAAGCGTCTTCTTTATGCATTATTGCTTGCATGCTTGGAGAAGAGCATTGTTGTCTTTCATTGGTTGTGCCATTGAGGTTCCTTCTGCTTTGAGTGTGTTAGTTGCTTTTGCAGAAAGTTGTCAGTGACGCTTGGAATGGATAGTCAGTTGCAACGATTTGTCTTCAAGGCACACGGCTGTCAGCAGCAAAGATGAGGATCAACAGCAAGATGTGACCATCCAAAGCTGCTGATGATTTGCCTGTCAGCAGCATCAAGTGTTGATGCTGCTGAGAAGCCTATCCGCAGCAACTTTGGTCTTCAGCAGATAAGGCTATCCGCAGCAGATTTGTTCTTCAGCAGGAGAACAAGTATCCACCATAGTTAAGCTTGTCTACAGCAGTTTGTTAATCAGCAGCAAACTCTGAGATCAGCAGCATTTGTACTTAGAGAATTTTGTAGCCATTAGTCTCTATTTCTACACTTTCCATTCTGTTCTTCCACATATCGTAATCTTCACCAGACACCAGTCTTAGTGGTCTGTTGATGCTTCCAATATCTTCAAATCCATTGTTTTGAGCCATTTCTGTCTTTTAGACAATGAGTGACTTTTAGCAAAGAGATAGATAAGAATAGAACCAGAGAATGATTAAACAAATGTGAGTTTGTTTAATCTGTGAGCCAAAGCTCTAATACCACTTGTAGGATCGGTAAATACAAGATGGTTCTATTCCAGTTGAGATTGGCGAAAACAATCACAACTTAAGCAAAGTAAACAAGTAGACAAGAAGAATACTGATAAATGCAATTTTGTATTAAGCTTCAAGTGTTAGAAGATTACAGAGAAAACTCTTAAGCAAAAAGTTCTCTTTACAATGACTCTAAGTACTACTTATATAGTAACTTAGAATTAAGACAGACCCTTGATTCTAAGGATCAGATCTAACACAGACCGTTGATCTTGTATTGAAGCTATTCTACATATACAGACAATAATAATAACTACAAAGGTTAACTTTACTCAAACGTCTTCTTAGGCATCATTGCTTGAATGCTTAGAGAAGAGCGTTGTAGTGCTTTATTGTCTGCACCAGTGACATTCTTTCTGCATGGAGTGTGTCAGTGGTGTAGCCGAAAGTTGTCAGTGGTAATGGTTGCTTTTGCTTTTGCAAGGCCGGTCAGCTGCAACGTTTGATCTTCAATGGATGAATAACTATCAGCAGCAGAGTTGTTGATCAGTAGCAAGATGCAACCATCCAAAGCTGCTGATGATTTGCCTATCAGCAGCATCAAGTGTTGATGCTGCTGAGAAGCCTATCCGCAGCAACTCTGGTCTTCAGCAGATAAGGCTATCCGCAGCAGATTTGTTCTTCAGCAGAAGAACAAGTATCCGTTGCAAATAAGCTTATCCGCAACAGTTTGTTGGTCAGCAGCAAA
Organism: Smallanthus sonchifolius; assembly: GCA_023525975.1. Lineage (NCBI taxonomy): Eukaryota > Viridiplantae > Streptophyta > Magnoliopsida > Asterales > Asteraceae > Smallanthus > Smallanthus sonchifolius. Next base: position 30,790,949 of record CM042043.1, read on the forward strand.
CTCTGAGATCAGCAGCATTTGTACTTAGAAAACTTTGTGACCATCAGTCCTTATTTCTACATGTTCATCGGGTCTTGTTTAGGTGTGAGTTTGTATAAGGTTTGTGTTATTTTATGTAGGAAATTACAAGTTATCAAAAGTTTGGTGTAACTTTGGGAGTTCAAAACGTTGTATGAAAATATTACGTGTTTTTAGGGTTAAAGATTTAAATAATTAAAACTCTTTTTATTTATTTAATTAAGATAATAAGTATTGCTAAAAGTAATATGATTTTTAAATAAACCCATTGATTTATTTATTTATGTCAAAGTGTCAAAATGGTACTAATATGGATTAAAGTAAACCCTAGATGCATAATAATAATTTTATTTATTATAAAAATAACTAAAGAATATTATGTATGTATGTATATATATATATATATATATATATACATATATATATTTAGAAATGGGGTTTTGTTCAATGCATATATTTATATATGGGATAAATGATTTACAAAAATACCCACTTTATGATATATCTTGTCAAATTTAATTTCTTTGTTTAATTATTTAAGAATGTATTTTTAAATAATTAAAATGGGTTTTTAAACAATTAATTCATAAAAAAAATATTTTATGTTAAACTTTGCAAACTTTTATAGCATTCGGTTTTAAATAATGTATGCTCTATAAAAATAATTTTTATAAAAAGTTTGGGTGGTTAAAACTTATTTTTAAAAATGATACAGACCACCCGGCTCGAACCCAGGTGGTTTCTGTGCAAGACAACCGGCTCAACCACTGGACCAAGGAACTATATCTGAATTAAACCTGATCAGATTTCTATTTAATTTGATGTTTATAGGGGGCCGGATCTGGTTGAGGGGCGCGCAAAAAGGCCGGTTTGTGTGGGTTTCGAACCCACACCCTCTGGTCCGACGGTGCAATGTCTTAACTGGTCGGACCAGATGGTCTCCCTGGTAGATTTGAGATGTTAAAAAAATAAATACGTTACTTATTTGAATCCAAAATTTCCATATTAAAACTCGTATGAACATCCCCTCGATTCTCAGACGAATTCGAATCTGACGCCCTCTGTCGTTTGAAATTGACATAGGGCTTTCGATCCTTACATAAAAACGAATCTAATGACACTGACCTTTACCAAAAAGATCGAATATTGAAGGTCGTCAGCTACTGGTTCAGTCCCGGAGTTCTTGTTACTCGACCGGAAAACAGGAGTAGAATGAGACTCAATTTAGGTTTGAGCGAGATTATATAGGGTCGTGCGAAGGTTCATGAGGGTTTAATTCGATTGATTTGGTCTTGAATGTTTGATTCGATTGCAAAGGTTACGGGTGTCGGCTATGGCTTCAATTACGCGTCATTCCAACTGTAATGGGATGAATTGAGTCGCGTAATGGGTTTAGGTACATGCACGGTCAGTCATGGAATGATTTACGGGAGTCAATTGCATTTAATTTTTGGTTTTGGAAAGGATTGAAACGCAGTTTGACTAATCCGAGTCAAATTCTTTAAAATTGGAATTGGCCGCGTGATTGAACGAATTGGGTTGTCGTTTGGGTCTGGATTGGGCCGATTTGTTGATTGTACACGAGATAGGACCTCACGAGACTCGATTGGATCCATTTCGTGGTTTGGATTGAAGGGATTCGGCCCTGTTTGACTTTTGAAAGTCAAACAGGTCGTTTTTCTTGGGAGTCATTGTTAAATTTTGACTTTCATGAGTCAAACCATTTACTTTTACTAGTTCAAGATTCAAGGCTCGAGGGTTCAAGTGTTTAGGCGATTTGGGGTTCAAATCATTGCGTATGGTTACATGTACGTATACTTATGCATGCCTAATATATATATATATATATATATATATATATATATATATATATATATATATATATATATATATATATATATATATATATTTATATGTATGTATTTATAGGGACTTTGGGAAAGTGTCGAGATAACATATGAGAAATTCCACGTGTTAGAGTTCAAATGGTTTGTACAAATAATATAAAACATTGCACTAGAACGGGTTTGAACGTGTTACATTGAAGCGCAATTAAGAAAAATCATAAATGTCACAGTTTTCTCTTGGTCTTCGCGTACCGCGAAGACTTGAGTTTCCATATTTTTTACTTTTAAACTTTGGGCTTTATTCTCGTGCTCGGTTTCTTCGGGTTTTCACTAATAATTATCACGAGCACCTTAAAACATAACAAAGACTCGAAACGAACCAAAAACGGCTCAAAACAAATATAAAAACTAATTAAAACGACACGAAAAAAATGAAATAAAGATGTGTGCTTTGCACTACATCATGTATGTTTAACTTATGTAAAATTTTAGGAACTCATTTATGTTAAGGAGGTTAATTTATGTGAAAATGGAATGAAACAAGTATGGGATTCAAAGGCATACCACATGGAAATTATACAAGAAATCTAAGAAATAATATTGTTTACAAGATTGGAGGAGATGAGAATCTGATGAGACTAACAACCATTGATTTAATATTCTTTCGAGTCAAGCCCATCCATCATTTTTATTTAGTTTGATTTTATATGAGAAATATCATTGTTATTATCGACAATGTCAATATGGAGAAGAAGAAAAGATATATCCAAAAGAATTTTGGTAGCTTCAAAATATGGTAAACAAGTTCCATACTTTATAAACATATGCTTATTCGTTTATCATAGTTTAGTAACGTTTGTATTTATTTCTGTATATAGAAAACCTTGTTGGTTATCTGAGATTGGTAAGACATGTAAAGGCTGATGTGATTGATTCTCAGACGCCGAACTGGTTAAATAAGAAATGGGTCATGATTGGAAATTATAAAGACTCTTGTATTTTTTTTATGAGGCACATGGAGACATATATGGACACAAGGTCAAAGAATTGGGACTGTGGATTTGCAGTAGAGGAGCATAAACAGAGGCAACATATATTGACACTAAGGAAAAAGTAAGCAACGAAGATGCTATTATCTGAAATTAATCAATACAAGAAAGCTATTATGGATGCTATTGGATTGAAAGTTGAGAAGAAATAGAAAGGTTTTGTTGGAGTTTATGAGAAAATACAATTTAGTATGTTATCCTAAAAGAACATAACAACTTGTTTTTATTTTTGATTTGCTGACATTTGGGAATTTGATAATTTATGAAAGTGTTTTCTGGTTGAATTGAAAATGGTCTTGTAGTTTAATTAAAAGTTGAATGTAGTATACATGCTTATGTACTCTTTGGTTCTAGTGCTTCTTCCATGCGTTCGGTAATTTTTCTATATTTTATAACGTTGGAAGACAACGCAATAGAATAATAAAACATATTATCAGATATCATAATACCATGCATTCAGGTTTGAATTTGTAAGTTATTGTGGTATATTCATGCGGTCGGTGTTTTGTTATGTGTATTATTATTTTTATTTAAATGACTAAAAGTTTTATAACCTAAAAAAGATTATCCAACATCTTTCACCCGGGCATACACAAACACCAATTCATGAAACGAGATCATACCTACAAATGCACTAACCTAGTGTGCGGTGTAGGTTATTTTTGATGGACCTACACTTGTGCATGTGGAAGTTTTTTTTTGTAGAACCCACACATGCGTTAGTTTAGTATAATGTAGAATTCATACACATTATATACAATTGTGTAGGTAAATTGTTTTGTGTGTAAGGAGGTTCGATGATCCATTAAACCTGATTCTGAAATCGTAATTTTGTTTGATTAAGGATGATGATTTTTTTTGTGTTCTCATTTGAATACAACCGTTCAAAAAAATAAAAATAAAATGAATAGAAGAATTGAAACTGATTGTTTAATTACAAAAAAAACGGAAACATACAAAAAATACTAACATTAAATTAGTTGTACAAATTACCATTACACCCTTATACTAAAGTTAAATAAAAAATAAAAAGAAAAATTATGATTGGTGGATTTGTGTTCCCTTTGTTCTCGCAAAAAATCATTGTTCTGAAATGAACCCCCCTCTATATCCTTAAGTGTTAACCCTAAAATCTAATCTAGCCTTCACCTCCTTTGAGCAAGAGTGATAGAGAGAGTCGACAACCCCCTCCCCCTTGCGCTGTGACCGTCGCCCGAGACCAGCAGTCGTCGTCGCCTGCGCCAGCCGGCGTCGCCGGTGTTCTTTTTTGAAACCCGCTTGAAGTTTTGTTGCAGGTTTCGTGAACTATCACTAGCGAGACGCTCGTTGAACCAAAGTGTTTGATCTTTCGGTTTATCGTCTAAGGTATAATTGTTCTACCCGCTATAGTTGGATTTAATTTATTGTTTATACGCGTGTAATCGAATTACTGACGGGATCCCGGCTTACAATCGTATTTGTACTAAATGCTTCCCCTCAAATGAGCGGGGATTTCAAAATGGGAGAGGAAAATGAGGGGAATTGAGAAATTGTGTTCTGAAAGTTGTACCTTGTGTTTTAAGAATTGTAGAAGTCTTAAAATTAAGACTTTTGGTGAAATGACATTGTTGTCCCTCTAATATGTATTGTATAATAGTAGGGCTGTAAACGAACCGAACGAAGCCTTGTTCGTGTTCGTTCGTTTAGCATTTAACTTGTTCATGAACGGTTCACGAACACGAACCGAACAACATTTCATGTTCGTGTTCATTCATTAAGGGAATGGACTTGTTCACGAATGAAACCGAACGAAGCCTTGTTTGGGACTTTTGATATCAACCCTAATGTCTTCCAAAATGAACATTTAATAAGATCATTTTAATATCAAGTTTTATGTACATCTATCGAACTTACTTTACTTAGTTAATTGTTAGGGTAAAAAATAAAATACAAATTAAAGAATATAAAAGGTTTAGATAAAACAAAATAGAAATATACAAAAATCTTTAGTAAACAACATAAACAAACAAACACGAATGTAAACGAACATAAACGAACGAACGTAAAATAAACGAACGTTCACGAACACGTTACCGAACGTTCACGAACACAATTGAACGAACGAGACCTCTGTTCATGTTCGTTCATTTAGTTAGTCGAACGGAATTCCTTGTTCTTGTTCGTTCATTTACTAAACGAACTTCCCGCCGAACGGTTCACGAACTGTTCGCTGAACGTCCGGTTCGTTTACAGCCCTATATAGTAGTATAAATATAGATAGACCCAAATTTAGAATCAAGTTTAGACTCAAGCTTGTTTAAACCCGACTTAATTATAACTAATATTAAAGAGAAGTGTCGGTTATATTAAAAGTTAGTTAAAATCACCCCTCCACCTTTTAAAGAATGTCAGAAGTAACTATTAATTTTGTAAACTGTTTTTTTCACCCTTGTCAAGTTTCTAAAGTTTAGAGTTTACCCCTGTAATATATATTATCTGATTTTTCTTCAATAACTTTTGTTCTTTATTTTTTTTTAATCAAAACTAATTTGTTACCGTGTTTAATTATTTTTTTCCTTGGCGTTTCGGTATAAACTTTTTAAAAAACAGAGTTGTATTCAAAATATGGTGTTTTTAAGTGTCGTTGGTTATATCGACTGACATTAACGTGTTGTTACCTAGAAAATGAGACTGATACCAACCGAATAACATCGGTGCCGTTATAACTCTCTTTGTTACTAATCTTTTTAACGAGTTCGTCGTTTCAATGTTAAGTCATGTTTACGTTCGCCGTTTCAACCGTTTAACGTCTGCCTCCCGTCGCATAGCGCGGGCTTAAGTTTCTCGTTTAAACTTAAAACCCAAATCTAGAATCAAGTTTAGACTTAAGTTTAGACTAAAGCTTATTGCTTCGCTATTATTTAGCAAAAGCGGCTCACACACAAGATCACACTATTCATAAATGTACAAGTGCTCAATGCACTATGTACAAGTCTTCAATACACAAGGAAAAAATAAAAAAAAATTTTAATTTATTTGTTTTTACACGTAATTTTTTTTTATTTTCATTTTCAACCCTTATACTATATATAATATACGCTTTTAGTCCGTTTCATTTTCTATTAATTTCGTTTTCCTATAATAACTTTCGTTCGTTTTTTTATAATACAGAGTGCGCGGCTGTTTTTAGTTTTTTTATTCCAATGTTCCGATATAATTTTTTTTACCCGTTACCGTTGTGGTACCGTGACGATTCGAACATATTATGAGCGAACAACATCATTGTTGGTATTGATATTATCGGAACCCGTATCAGTAGCTTTTAGTCCGTTTCATTTTCTATTAATTTCGTTTTCCTTTAATAACTTTCGTTCGTTAATTTTTTTTAGAATACAAAGTGCGCGGTTGTTTTTAGTTTTTTTTTTCAATGTTCCGATATAATTTTTTTTAAAAACGAAGTTGTATTCAAAATGGAGTTTTTTCTTATCGTTGTGTATAGCGAGTGCAATTACCGTTGTGGAACCGTGACGATTCGAACATATTATGAGCGAACAACATCATTGTTGGTATTGATATTATCGGAACCCGTATTGGTATTCGATTTTATGGTTTTCCACGATCCGAACCGGTAAATTTTTATTTTGTTTTTTTTCCTTTTTATTATTTAATTTTATGTTTTTTTTATTACCATTATTTTTATCGTTACGTCCACGTTTTTATTTAAATTTTAATAACGATGAACACGACACCCGCCGCAGAGCACGTGTATAACCATCTTGTTATAATCATTTGCAAAAATAGTGGTGAAAAAGACGAGAAACAAAACTTAAGGGTATCAAATTAATATCCGCATAAAGATAGACTCCTCGAGCTTCATTCGAGCTTGATCAAGAACTCTTAACCACACCATACCTACCAGCAATTGAACACACGCTGGATTTGCCGCCAAATTCCGAACATGCTCTGTCTATCTGTACGATCCATCCCCAAAACCCCCGTGGAATCGCGAACCCAAGTGCTCAGATTCTTGTCGACAACCCAATTTGTTCATCTCCATCATCAATATCATCGTCGTAAATATTCGAACAAGCTTATTCACAGGAGTTATGGATTCGGTCCTTGTCCTTGCTCGAAGCCGGATGTGGGTTTCAGTTCGAGCGAGGAGGAGTTGGGGCGCATGTTGAGGCTGCTGCCGGAGGAGATGCGGCGGAGGGTTAACGAGCATCAGGAACTCCACCAATTGATTGAGGTCGTTATGGATTTGGGGCGGAAACCCCTGGCTCGATTTCCATCGGGAGATTTTGTCTTATCGGATAACTTGATCACGGTGGATGATCTTGAACATGCTATTTCATTGGTAACTTTTTTAAATTTCTAGTTCTCTTTCATTCATTTTTGTATATGATGTGGTGCAATTGAAAATTTGAAATGAAACTATATATACATCGGAGTTTTTTAGGAAGTAAATACAGGAATATGTTATATACAACTACAAAGATCGTAAAGCACCACTAATGTCTATCACTCTTTTAAAGTTTAATGATTCTATATCTAGTAATTCGTCGGGCTTGTCAAATTTCATTGGTTATGTCAAAATTGCATCTCTTATATGGCCTAGGGAGGTACTTGGTCTAAAAATGCGCGCAATCAGTGCAGATGATGAGGTGATGAGATCTCATCGCTGCAATGTTATTCCATGATGCGCATGTGATGTGTCTGATGCATGACGTGGTCTGATGTGACACATCATGCGGTTGACCAATATTAGAACAAATTAGACCATTGATTATGACGGGTCTTGGTTTTTCAAATCTTATTCAACAAATCTAACCATCTGAACAAAACCAACCATTTATTGAGCAATGGATGGGTTTGAGTATTTGAACAAGTTTGACTGTCGATTGAACAAATCTGACAAGAGATGATGAGAATGTCTTATATTTTAGTGGACTAAAACTTTTAAAAATATTTTCTAAACATATTTTTTTAGTATTTTTAATAAAAAAATGCCTCGCCTTCGTGATGCGAGCGCATTGCACATCGTATTTTGGGATCAAGACGCATTGGAGCGCCACACGCTTTTAAAACCAAGGGGAGGTAAGAGGATGTAGTTAATAAGTTAGAATATTATATTTACTTCACAGTTAGGGATCCCATCTGATTTTTCAGTTTTCATTAATTCATCCATTATTGCTCTACAAATGGGTTTCTTTTTATCTGCTGTAATATCATTCGTTATGCCACTTTAATGAATATAAACTGGTATAGGTAGGTGATTTTGCTATTGATAATCGAGCTGGCATTAGCAGAACTTTACACCGAATAAGTGCCATCAGAAACCGGAAGGGCACAATAATTGGGCTATCATGTCGTGTTGGTCGAGCTGTATCAGGAAGTGCCAAGTTATTGCAGGATTTGGTTAAAGATGGAGCTTCTTTATTGCTTATTGGACCTCCAGGAGTTGGAAAAACTACAATTATCAGGTTTAGTTATTTTGTATGCTTGTTATTCAATTCCTGTAATTCTAATTACAAACTACTGTTTTGACCTGCAGTTGTGTATTGCAGGGACATAGCTCGAATGCTTGCAAATGATTATAATAAACGTGTAATGATTGTTGATACTTCAAATGAAATTGGTGGAGACGGTGATATACCACATGCAGGTATAGGTAATGCTCGGCGGATGCAAGTTCCTGATGCTGACATGCAACATAAGGTAATAAAAAATAACTTCTGAAAATTAAGGCTGGTTACCATTAAGTAGTTCTAACTTGTGTAATTTACTTAAGTTACCAACATACTTCTTCATTTGCCCCGCATTAGTCATTATACTGGAGAAAAATCACGAGCGTCATTAAAAGATTGCTTTTTGTTTAACTTAGGTTATACAGTATGACCAGTTGAAACACTGATGTATCCGTTTACGTAGTGGAACAAAAAGCCATCTTTAATGATCAAAATAGGACAAAAAATAAACGAAAATAAGTGCCACATCATTAAGTTATTGACACGTCAACGACACAACCAGTCATCGGGTTACCGTATGACGCAAGTGGAGCAAAAAGCTATCTTTAATGATCCACACGGTATTTTCCAGAGTACAATGTTTAATGTGGGACAAATGAGAAGTTACGTTGGTATTTTATATAATTTTCCTAATATTGTGAGTATTATATACGGTTCCAAACATGTATACTAGGTTGTTGTTTATTGATATTTGATGTAATGTAGGTATTAATAGAAGCAGTTGAAAATCATATGCCTCAAGTGATTGTAATTGATGAAATTGGTACAAAACTTGAAGCAGCAGCTGCAAGCACTATCGCACAACGTGGGATTCAGTTAGTTGCAACTGCTCATGGTATTACAATTGAGAATTTAGTAATGAATCCTTCATTGGATATGCTTGTTGGAGGAATACAGGTAATTCTGTTATTACTATTTCCCTAAGTTTATAGTAATTTTTGAATTAATGCATGGGTGTCACAGAGTGTGACACTAGGAGATGAAGAGGCAAACCGAAGGGGTGTACAGAAATCACTGTTGGAGAGAAAAGGTCCTTCCACTTTTGATTGTGCGGTTGAGATCATTTCTAGGCTTGAGTTGAGAGTTCACAGCAGTCTGGAAGCGACCGTTGATGCTATTCTTTCTGGTTTGTTTTCGCCTGTCTGTTTATCAAATAACTAATCCTTGGTTATGATTACGTAAATAATAGTCTAATCTTTGAATAAAAACGATTTAGGAGATTGTATGCATCAACAATAGACTTTAGGCGACTTTCACCCGATCGACCATTTTCTCTTTTGGCTTAATTGTTTGATTTGTAGTACTTCATAGTTTGATCATGCTTACATTTCTTCATGTAAGGAAGGTCGTTCCCCGAACTATCAAGTTTGCAAGTTAAATCATGGAGTGATAGATGTTACATTACAAAGTGATCCAATTGCACACGAAACATTTGTCAAGAAGAGCATCTCTACAATTGAAGGCATTCCAGATAGGACCAATGAAAAGCTTACACCTGACAAACACGGTTCTAAAGAGTCTCAAAGTGATACAGATAATTCTTATGATAAGCCGCCCTTGTGTTTATATCTCTATGGTGTACGATATCACTACTATTTTTATGATTATGATTGGATTTTATTACTAAAAGTTAATATGAATATTGTAGGTCTCGGAGACAAGTTCAAGACAAGTGTTTAAACACTTAATGATGGAATCTGCTGTTCAATTTACTGAGAATATTAGCGAAGCAGATGCAATACTTGCGCTATTGTCTAAAATAAAAAAAAATTCTCGAATTCAGGCTGCTGCCCACTCTAATGACATACCTATATATGTCACGAAGGTAAGCGTTATTGAAATTTTATTTTAACGATTTTATGAAAGATAATTCCTTGATTTGTTAATTAAATTTTATGGCGTAGACAACCTCATTGACACAGTTAACAAAGGCCATTGAGGCATTAGTGACTGATTATGATAATGATTTTGAAGACATTGAAGATGAATATTCTCAGATCAATGAATCAGAGAAGACTGATGCTTTGGAGGTACTTTCATTCTCATTCATGCATGTTTCTATTTGTGCTTGAACTGTGTTTTAAAAAGTGTGACGCACTTCAAGGAGATAGGGTCCCCGGAGCCTAGGCGGAGGCACACACATCACGTACGCAAGGTGGACCTGTTTTGCAAAAACATCTCTAGTTGTTAAAACACAAAAGAAGAGAGAAATATATATCAGTTTATACTAAAAAACAAACATATACATCATGAGATACCACATAGTAGTCAAAGGCATCGCCTTGCGTCCATCAAGGCAAACAAGAGCATATTCCGGCCAAAAACGACAGGTCTGAAACATCCAAAAATGACCTGAAACCAGCCTAAACTTGCCCTTAACCAGCTTAAAACATGTCTAAAAGCCCTAAAAATTACATGTTTATACCGTGCACCTTGGTTAAAAAAGCACTTGTTTTTTAAGCACCTTGCGCCTAGGCCCAAGGCTCACCCTTTGCGCCTTGAGCCCACTTTTTGAGCCTTTGATTACTATGGCATACCACGGTGGTACAAAACCCTCTAACAAGTCTATGTAGTCCTGAACAACCCAGATTTGTTGGGTCCATTTCACAATCAGATTATAAAACCTGAAAATGGTACACAATGTAGATAGTTATATAAAATTGTAAACACTTAACAATTTAGCATGTTAGCAAACTAGAATTTTCACAGTAGCAACCAACCTGTAGCTTCATGTTAGCTACATGTTGCAACAAAGGACTTTAGACAAAGAAGAGCATCGTTAACCTTGTCACGCCTACTAGGAGCACAGCACCATCTCTGCAGTGTCAGTACATTTAATGTATTCTCGTTATTATGTTTGGTCTTCAGAGCTTCTTCCTTTGCTCCGGACCAGCGCTGGTCTGACTTCTACTTCCCACATCTGACTGTAGCTAAGGTTTCTAGGGCTACAGTCATTGATTACTTTGCAGATCCAAACTTGCAGCAGTCCGGATGGGTGTTATCTCAACACTTCAGAATATAATTAGGCCTACACCCTATCAGTGTGGTGACCGTCATTATAATTTATTATTTAAATAGCTAGTTTCAATAAAGTTGACATGTTTAAAGTTCCAATAAAAGCTTCAACCAAGAAGCTAGCTTTAATCTTTCAAATTAAAACACTCTTCTCGAAAAAAAAAGAACACCATTAAAACGCCATCTTCATCTTCTGCTCCTGCTCCTGCGTTTTTTCTTCATCTTCATGGCTCTGCTCCTGCGTTTTTCTTCACCTCATCTTCATCTTCGTGGCTCTACTCCTGCGTTTTTCTTCATCTTCATGGCTCTGCTCCTACGTTTTTCTTCATCTTCATGGCTCTGCTCCTGCGTTTTTTTTGTACCCGAGAGATTTGTATCGCCGTACCGGAGCGATTTGGTACGAGACGAATTTCGATTTGGTACATCACGATCCAATTCGGGGATCGCGGGTGAGTGGAAGAATTCGGTAACTATGATCCTAATTCATAAATCATAATCCATAAATCATAAATCAAATTATCAAATCAATGAAATATAATCCATAGGTTTCTAACACTAATACTTAACAATTCTAAGTTAGTAACAATCCATAAATCATACTTGAAATTATCAAATCAATGAATCATAATCCGTAAGTAACAATTCTAATTTCTAAGTTAGTACATTACCAAGAATTGGGTGTGTGAAAGAGTGAAGACTGAAGCGGTGGGCCGGTGGCGAGCGACGAGCGGCGGCGGCTAGGGCGCGAAGCAAAGGGGGATTTCATATTTAAGATTTGGGTGTGTTTGGGGGAAGCGGGCATGATCGATGGAAAGGAAAGGGGGCAAGAATTTTAGGGTGATTTATTTGAAATTTTCATTTCCCACCCCCCCCCCCCCCTAAACTTACACTTTTATTTTTTAAATGCATAAACTTTTTTTTTTTTTAATTTCGTACTGATAACTTATCGAATCAATCTGAATAGAGCATTGAACTGAAATTTTTAGGGATAAAAAATCAGAGGGGGCCAAGAATTTTTCAGCAAAAAAAATCAGGATGCCCCCGCTCAATACGTATAAAAATTTTCGGACGAAAACACGAAAATTTACACTACTAACGAAAAAACAGGGGGGGCGGGCCCACCCCTGGCCCCTTATATCCTTCGCCCCTGAGTAGAGTAACAGATTCGTTACAGTGGGAGCAGGCAGTGAAAAGGAAGACGGGGTTAAGACTAAAGAACATAATTTGGGTTCAGAAAAAGTCACCGACAGATAAGGTCGAGACGACAGATGAGTTGAAGCTCGACGTAGATTCACTTGGCAATCAGGAATGATCGTTGAGAAGGCGCTGCAACTAGTCGAAAGGATGATTACATAAGTGCAAGGCGAAGCGCAGTTGAAGTGGTCAAGCCTTCAAGTGGGAGATTGTTGGGTTGTGGAGGCTTCAGTACAACCTAGGGCAGTCGACCCTAGGCTAGCTTTTTTTAACAACTCATAATTTTTTACTCCTGTAAACCACTTATCTTGCAGGATTTGAACCCTTGACCTCTAGGATAGAGACAAGGCACCTTAACACCAAGATGTCCGCTTAAGCTAGCCGACTTTGGTAGATGCCAAATTAATATTTTTTCCTAGCCCCCAAGGTTCTAATTGTTTTAGGACAGTTTTGCAATTAGGAATGATTTGCAATTTGGAAAGGGTTTAACCCCAATCTCTAATCCATAAATATAGGCGTATTGTATTTGTAATTATCATCATCTCATAAAAAAATCTTAGAGACTAGTTGCTTATTCTTTCTACTTCTATTTTTCTGTCTTGTGTGTGTTTCTTCCGCCGCTACAGTGCCGTGAACAGTAAGTTGCAGATCTTGTCCAGCCGTCATCACAGCAGTTTGCTGCTGTCAACGCCACCAGTCAACAAATGGTCAACTCTGGTAAACGTTGACTAGTCAACGGAAAGTCAAACGGCAGTTTTGCTGTTTAGTGTTCAATTCTATTCTACCCTAACAGCCGTATAACCACCTAACACCAAGGTCCTTAACATTTTTATCATTCTTTTGGTTGACTTTCATTCTTGACCGTTTCTCATCCATACGATCTTGGGTCTCTAGCCTTGTCTATCGAGTTGTTGGTCACTCAAGACGTTTGTCTAGTATTGTTTTGTTATCATTGTTGGTTAAGATGCTTGTCTTCATTTAATGGTATTAGAGGTGTAGAACATGCAACCTTTTGTATTGTTCTTCTCACAGTGAGTCTTCATGGAGCAGATCAGTTGCAACACGTTAAACTTGGTTGTAATAAGATTGTTATTGTGAGAAACTTGTAATAAGATTGTTATTGTGAGAAACTTGTATCACCAAATAAATGGGTACATCTACTTATGTACAAGTAAACCCATGGGGTCACACTAACTGGATTTGTTCTAATTATGATGATTAGAATTAATGGGTCAGTTCTAATTCTACCTATTTGAAGGGGTTTAGCATGTAAAATCATAATCTATGGAAATCAAAGACTTTGAGATTATAAAACATAAATCTCCTTGCAATCAAATTACCAATTTCTAGAGTCTTAATATTATGTTCTGAAATTATCGTATCTTCAATTTACTGAACCGCATTCAACTCTGTATAAGATTCTCTCCATTATTTTACAGGAAGTGAGGATTGCAATTGAACAGGTGGTAATCCCAAAAGGTGAACCTGTAGAACTACTTCCAAGGCAATCCAACATTCTGTTGCTTCAAAAGGATCTAATTCATGAATATAAGCTACAAGCACAGAGAATTGGTTCGCAGGTGGATGCAAGGCTTCGTATTTTACCATTTCAAGCAGAAAAACAAGATAAAGATGGTGATGATGATGAACTTAGTGAGCCGTCTAAAACGAACGGCTCACCCTATCCGATAAACAAATTGCCTTTTCTGCCCGACTAGGTAATCTTATGCAACTCCTTTCTTGTGTATACTAGTTATTTGCTAAAGCCGCTATTCTCTGATCTTGCTGTATATCATTCTATTGCATATAAATCATATCACCAAGCTTTTATAGCTCATATGTTGCGTTAATGGTTTTATGAGAAAAGTAAGGCGGGAATCAGTAAAGGATGAAAGATCAAGAAAATGACTGAAACTCGATTAGGGCTGCAATCTTAGTCAAACTCAGTTACTCAGTATGTGAAACTTAGACTCGAGTTGAGCTCTTTAAGCATGATTTCTGTGCTTGTAAAACAAAGATGGTCAGATTGGGTACATTTAAAAAGTTATTCTAATGATTCACAAAATAAAAATGAATTCACGATTTCTTGTGATTGTAAAAGTAAAACCTTCTCTGAACCCGACATGAAAAAATACAGGTTTTGGGTCGGGTGATATAACCCGTTTAAAAAGTGGGTCAACCCGAACACGACCTACTTAATCCGTATGTTGATCTGTTAACCCGTTTAAGGATATTTAAAAAAAATAGTATTTATATTTTAGAGATGAAAAGTGTTAATATTTAAAGTTAAGTATTTTGATTTTTAATTTTTTTTCTCGAATACTAACTTTTAAAGGCGAAACTAAGTTTCTCTTTTGAATTATTTCATCAACTCTTCACTTCTAACAATTTTATTTTATTAGTTTTAACTACTAGTTCTCCAATTTTTCTAATAGTTTCTTTTAATCTCGAGCTAAATGTTTAAGCCAAGTTTGTTCAATAAAAAAACAAAGAAACAAAAACAATAAAAAAGACACCAGTTATAAAAAAAAGCCTTCATTATTTGAGTTCGAGTATTAATTGTTTAAACCTATATAAATCTATCCGTTGAATATACATGCATATATGATCTCCATCAAGAGTGATTGGAATTGGATAAAGACAAAAGGTATAGGACCGTCGTATTTTTCAGCCCTTTCTACAATACTCTAATTTTTCAAAATGTAAATCATTTGTAATAACTTTTAGTCTTTTCTTATGTTTACTTTACACATCTGATCTTATTAGTAACCACCTTGGTTAGCAACACATCAAAAAAAGTTTAATTTTTCTCGTTTTACTTTAGTATACTTCACAATCAACTTTGGGCCCTGAGTGGTCGCCCACCCAGCACCTGCTCAGGGCAGGGCCGGCCCGGTATGCATGTTACTATTATTATTATTTCCATTTTTTTTATTTTTTTTGTCAAAATGGGTAATGCAAAATGGTTCTTACTACTACATGAAACACCAAACGAGTATAAGTTATGACATTTTTTTTTAAAAGCAAACGGGTTAAATATTTCTAACTCATGAACTCACAAGCCTGAGTTAAAAATGATCTAATCTAGTGGCTGAACGTCTTCACGATCGATCATCTAAACACATTTAAACTAAATATAAATCCATGAATTTTATGTTAGGTTCATGTAATAGTAAGAACCATCTATGCATTACCCATATAGATGTTTTATGCATGTTCCTATTTTTTGTCATAAATTTGTAGTGTAATAGTATCATTATGGGGAAAAAAATCCAGGTTAAATGAGTCGTATTCGTGCCAACCACTAATACATCTGTCGTGCTAGGGTTCATGTGCACTCATGTTCTAGTTCGTATAAAAAAAATTCGTGTTTGAGCAACCCATTAAAATGATAAATTTAGCACCAATACATGGTAGGATTCAAGTTGTTTAAGAGGAGTACTTGAAAATGTCGTGAATACCCTTTGATAATGATAAAACATAGGATGTGGTATAAATATTATTTAATATGGTTATCAATACCACTTTATAACTTTAAAGTGACTATTCATTTGTCATTATGTTTGTATTAATTTTATAGCCCTATAAATAGTTGCTTCTTGTATTTGATATGACAAATTAATAAGCTTGAGTTCTTCCATTCTTCATTCTTTCTTCATTTCTATAATCCCTATAATATTTGTTCATATATTTGATTTATTTGCATATAAGATGTTAATAGGTTTTTGTTATACAACACATTATCAGCACAAGTTGTTATTTGGAGTTGGATCGGTAAAAAGTCTTTGTTCTTGTCTTAATTCATTCAAACAAAAATCCATATTGTAATTCATACAATTTTGGATTATGTCGAGAATTATATTTTTATTTTAGTAAATTATTATGGACAAACAGATTTATATTTGTTAAAATTTTCTTTTACTATCAAATAAAAAATATACTAATAAAGAATTTCAAACCATATAATCAAACTAGGATATTATTGATCAACCTATGGTTATCTTAAACTATGATATTATTTAACAGCCGTAGATAGATTTATGTTCTTGAAAAGTTGGTTGATGTTAATTATGTCTTACATACTATAATATTGAAAGTTTCATGTGTCTAATAAATCATATTATGTATATCTTACTAAATTCATAATCATTGTTATGAAAAATAACTAAAAAGAAAAAAAAAACTCTTGTGGATTTAAAACCAATTTATTATAAACTAATGATTTTGATGTTTCATATTCATAATAATTCAATACAGGTTTTTCAAATGTGATAATCAACATATTAATTAAGTAATTAATTTTAGAGTAACGGTTACATATATTTGACATGCATTATTTAAATTTATTGTTTGAAAGAAAATAATTATGCATAACCTCTATTTATGATATTAAAGAGGATTATCAAAATTACTTACCTGAAGATTGTTATAGTTGTTTTTACATTATATATATGAAAAGTATGATATTATTACTATACTCGTACAACTGCTAAGTGTATGAAAAGTATTACAACATGAGTTGTCAATGTCAAATTGAAAAAGAATTATCATACTATCTATGTTTAATATAAATGGATAGTATTTACTTAGAAGTATATAGTTTGATTCTATTTGTTTGTTTTAGTATGTTGAACTCATTGGTTAATTCTGAAGATTTTAAACTAAGATAAATTAGAATAAAAACAAGTCATGAATTGATTATCATGTTATGAGTTCATGAAAAATGTTTCGTCATTAAATTGTAATTTTATGGTTTGATTTGAGATTTATATTCTTTCTACATGTAATTGAATATGACATATCTTTTGAAATATGGGTTGGTTTAACTTAGCATTGATATGAAGTATAATGCCAACTAAAAATTGTCTTTGAATTGTCACCTCACTAAACCATATTTATTATCATGCGTAACCCCGAATCAAATCGAAGCCTTTAAAACGAAATCAACCTTTCAACTCATTCCCACACCTTCACACAGACACGTATAAGCTCTCCCAACCTCCAATTCCATCGCATTACACCTCTGTCTATCGATCGAGTATCAAGAACACCTCCTCTGTTTCCTCTAGTCGTCGGCCCTCTATACTCAACCATTTCAGGTATGGTTTATAGCATTTAGTTCGTTATCACTCAAGGATCGAAAGCCCTTTGTCAATTTCATATGATAGAGGGCATCAAACTCAATTGCATTTGAAATCAAGATCAATTCATGCGGTTCAATTTGGGAATATATGAATTAGAGTATTAACGTATTTAAAATTTTAACATCTCTAATTAACCAACGAAACCACTCGAGCCGACTGGTTAAGACCTTGCACCATCGGGCCAAGTGGCGTGGGTTCGAAACCCACAAACCCGGCTCCTTTTTGCGCGAGCCTTAATCCTAGAACCCGGCCCTTTACAGTTACGGGTTAAAACCAATCCAAATCAAGTCTCTAGCAGATATAGTCCCATGGTCCAATGGTAACACGACTGCCTCACACAACAGCCACCCGGGTTCGAACCGAGTGGTCTGTTTCTTTTTTTAAAAAACAGTTTTAATACTAATTAAATTCCATAAAAATTATTTTATAAAACCTAACATTAACTAAATCAGGTTTGTACAACAATATATAATTTTAAGCCTAAAATCCTTATTATTATTATTTTTGGTTTAAAATCCCATTACTCATTATAAAAACAATTTAAAATGTTATTTTTGAATAAACCATTAATTCACAAAATAAAATACCTATCTTATAAAATATTATGGAATACTTTTACCATGTGTTTGTAAAACCATAAAGCATTTTAGAAAGAATTTATTTATTTAAAAGTATTTATAATTTCTTTTCATTAACAACTCATTTAAGGTTTTTGTTTACTAATATATATATATATATATATATATATATATATATATATATATAAATATATCTATATATATATATATATATTTACACTATAAATAAATAAAATAAATTTATTTATTTTCAATAAACAAAATGTCACATTTCTTTTAAAAGACACATTATTTAAAATAAATACAAGGAATGTATTTTAATTAAACCCTAAGACAACTATATTTTTCACAAATTACTTTGAACTTGTATTTTTATCAACTTACATTTCTTTTTACATGAAATGATACAACTCTTGTACAAATCCACACATGTCAAAACTCATTGAACATTAAATCATGACTTAGACCTTTGCACATATTAATTCAAACTTATACATTTCAATCTAGGTTAACTTGTGATTTTGAGAATCACTTGAGCTACATAGTTGCTCTTGTTGCCTACACATTTGATACAAGTGAGTTTTACATAGCCCTTTTTACATTTTGCACTTTTGGGGTGAAACATGATTACACTTTGAAACTCTTTGCAACTACTTATATACAATTCAATAATATGATGCTATGAGTTATTTGTGCTTTATGCTTGAATGCTATGAGTTAAGACTACATATACATGACATTAGTACAATCATTAACTCGATACAAGCCAACGATTAACATTGATAGATCTATTGAGTCTGACAAACCCACCCGGGTAGGGTGTTTGTTACCGACATTAAACTAGGGTAACCTGCGTATTATGCCTCAGTCACAAGGTTTGATTGTACACTTAGTTTAACCATAGATTCTCCATAAATGCCCTATATACCATATATCGTATGAATTGTATAAAACATTTGAACTTTATTTGTGGTGTCCAAACCTATGTATACTCACAAACTTTTTAGCTGACCTTGTTTTTATCATGTTTCAGGTACGAATGTTTGAGTTAAGATCAAGTTGCTTCACTTAAGTTTGAGGACCTAGTATTTAAATTTAATAAACTTAATTATGTAATTTCCATTTATGTATTGTTGGATTTGATGTTTTAATATATGAAATGAAATTGGTTGTTTAAATATTTCAATTTTAGTAAACTAGGGGCTTTTGAACAGTCTACATGTCCCACTCCAAAATGTTTCTCCGTTGGTTAGGGTGTGACATGTAAGACGTTGTGCACACCACTCAATGCATCATGTAGGTCAAGTTGATACGCTACTGGTCCAATTCTTTTCACTATCTTGAACGGTCCAACATAACGAGGGTTTAGCTTGCCTCGTTTACCAAAACGAATTACACCTTTCCAAGGTTAGACTTTCAATAGGACCATGTCGCCCACTTGAAATCCAAGCGGTTTCCGACGCTTATCGGCGTAGCTCTTTTGATAATCACGGGCTGCCGCCATACGATTTCGAATTTGAACGATCTTCTCTGAGGTTTTGAGGACAAGTTCAGGACCCGTAAGTTGGCTATCCCCAACTTCAGCCCAACAGATAGGTGATCGGCATTTCCGTCCGTATAATGCCTCGAATGGTACTGCTTTGATGCTAGTGTGATAACTGTTATTGTAGGAGAACTCCACTAAAGGCAGATGCGTTTCCCAACTGTGTCCGAAATCGATCACACAAGCTCGTAGCATGTCCTCTAGGGTTTGAATAGTATGTTCAGTCTGGCCATCTTTTTGAGGATGGTATGTTGTGCTCATATCTAGGCGTGTGCCTAGAGCTTTTTGTAAGTATTGCCAGAAACGTGAGGTGAATCGAGCATCACGATCAGAGATGATTGAAAATGGCACTTCGTGCCGAGAGATGACTTCTTTAAGATAGATCTGAGTTAGCTTCTCCATCTTATCAGTCTCTTTGATTGCTAGAACATGAGAGGATTTAGTCAAATGATCTACGATCACCCAAATGGTGTCTCATCCGCTAGGAGTTCGAGGTAGTTTAGTGATAAAATCCATGGAAATCTGCTCCCATTTCTACATCAGGATTTCCGGTTGTTGGAGCAAACCAGAAGGCTTTTGGTATTCAAATTTGACCTTTGAGCAGGTCAGGCACTTGCTCACATAGGTGGCTATATCAGCTTTTATGTTCGCCACCAATAAAGAACTTTTAGGTCATGATACATCTTATCGGAACCATGTGAATAGAATATCGAGATTTGTGAGATTCATCTATTACAAGCTATCTTAAGTTCTCGTACTTTGGAACCCATATTTGCTTTTGTGAAGTAGTGAATACCGTCTGATTTAACCTCAAGTTGTTTCTCCATACCACGCGTGGATTTCAACGGTAGGTATTCCTCTTTCATGGCTTCGAGTTCAGCACTACGGATCTGATCAGGTAGCTCATAATGGATAGTGAGTTGTAATGATCGGACTAGTCTAGATTTGGTTTCTTTCTGGCTTAGGTGTGACACCCGACAAATCTCGGTTAACCCCGTTAACTCAAACTCCGTTATCTCGTGACTCAGTTAACTAATTTCAAACCACAAGGACTAATTATGTCAAAATCCAAACACATGAAATCATAGGGACTAGTTTTGTAATTAACCTAAATTCGATTTGGTTGCCTTTTGAAAGTCAAACCTTAGTGTTCTTGACCCAAATCCAATCCGTAACCCTCAATCTGTTCGAATTCGCGACTATAGTAAATGAAATTGATGATTTTGACCGTGTTTAAACCGTTCTATGCATTATTGATCGATAATGATTACAATTTAATCATATTAAGTCTCATTAAAACCGTAACCAAAGGAATAGAGCTAATACCATCGAATTCGTTCACTATTTGGCAAGCAAACATGTGCACCTCATTCGCACCCCATTAAACCTGTAGCACCATTCAATTTCACCGGAGAAGCGACATAAGCCACCGGAGACCACACCACTCGAAGCCGTAAACAGTTTTAGTTGATCACAATCAATTCGACACCAATTATGGTAATCAAACACTTCCACACTTAAGTTTTAATATCTAGAATGAAAGCCCTAACCTATCCAGGGCTTACATTATCGAATTTAACTTGATCGTGATATGAGTCCTAGTTGATCAACTTATGGTTGATGACTAAGCCTTTCGATAACTTATCATCTCTAACAACACTCTATACTTGGTGATAAACTGAGGGACATTTTGACACGGGACAGGGAGAACTAGGGTGAGCATGCAAAGCAAATTGTCATTACGGGTGCACACGTAATAGTAATTTGAGGTGCATGTAAGTCCTGGTGGAACCTAGTGTGTGGAAAAATGGTCCTAATTAGTGATTACAGACTTAAGTTTCCACTGTCAGTAGAAGTTCTTGTAACCCGCTCAACAACTAGTTGGTATCATTAAACCTATTCAACAAGTGATAGACACGACTATCAGGTTGAAGATATTTACAGATGCATTGAGCTATCATTAATGGAATCTATCATTTTATTTCACTCATGTAAGAGCTTTAGTGAACTTAAGACTTTCATCCAAACTTGATTAAGGAAACCATCTCGATTGAAACATTAATAGAACCTAATGGTAAACCCACCTTATCCAAGGATGTAAGCGGAATTTGAAGAATTCCTCCTAAGCTAACACTTTATCCCTTACGCTCCAACAATAAATTCCCTTTGACTCTATTACTTTGTTCTATGGCCAATCTATAACCTCTTCAGGTCAGAACCAGGGTAATAATCAGGTCAATAATGGTAACAAATGATCACCACATGGTTACCGGTAAGTTCTTTCTGAGCGACTGTTTTGCGTCTGTCTTTTTTGATACTGGTGCTGATAGGAGTTTCATATCTAAGAACCTAAGTAATCTGTTAAATGAGACTCCAACTCTGTTAGAAACTAAGTATACGAGAGAGATAGCAGACGGTCAGATAATCGAAGCAACTCACATTCTTAGTGGATGTACACTCGGATTGGCTGGTCATAAGCTTGACATTGACCTCATGCTAGTCACACTTGGCAGTTTTGACGTGATTGTCAGCATGGATTGGTTATCTAAGAACCGAGCCGAAATCATTTGTCGTGACAAAATTGTACGCCTTCCTCTCCCTAGTGAAGAAATCCTTTCTGTCTAAGGCGAAAAGAGTGGTGCAGCTGTAGGCATCATATCATTCATGAAAGCGCAGAAGTGTTGTGAAACGGCCATACTGCTATTCTGGCTCTTGTCGCTGAACAACCATCTGAAGAAAAGAAGATTGACGACAGTCCGATAGTTCGTGACTTTCCAGAAGTATTTCCCGAAGACCTACACGGTCTTCCACCTCATCGTCAAGTCAATTCCAAATTGGTCTAGCACCTGTAGCAGCGCCTATTGCTCGAGCACCGTGTAGACTTGCACCTAGTGAGTTACAAGAGTTATCTACACAACTGCAAAAGTTGTTAGATAAGGGATTCATCAGACCTAGCTCATCGCCATGGGGAGCTCCAGTCTTATTCGTCGAGAAGAAAGATGGGACTTCATGCCAAACTAATTTTTGTTGCATGTACTTTACGAAATAGTGAACTTCATGCGTTTTTAACGTAGTTCATGAGTTTTTAAAATTATAGTCTTTAATAATCTAATATTCGCATACATGATGAGCACTTATAGGTTAATGAATTTGATCTAGCTGAAATTCTGGGCGGGGAGTGTCACACCCCAACCGACGGCGGAATCATCGGGGCGGGACATGTAGACTGTTCATGAGCACAAGGTTGACTAAATTGTAATATATTAAACATCAATTTCATTTCAAATAATCCAAACACAACCAAATCCAAGAAAGAACATAATTGAAATACATAGAATTTTTTATTCAAATTTACTAAGTCCCAAGGCCTATGTGTAGCATATCTTGATCAAATCACACATTGGTACCTGAAACATGAATAAAATAAGGTCAACTAAAAACTTGGTGAGCATACACAGGTTTGTATATAGATAGCATATAGTTTGTAAATAAACAAATCCTTACATAACATGATAAAATAAGGCATTTATGGAGAGCAGCTATTGTGTAACCAAGTACAATCAAACCTTTGTAACTAGCATGCAAAATTGTGTTGTCGGTAACAATCACCCCAATCTGGGTGGGTTTGTCAGACTCAATAGATCTATCATTATTTACCGTCGGCTTGAATAGTTAATGATTGCACATAAATCGCATACAAAAGTTAACACACCTAGCACTCAGGCATAAAGCACAAATTTGCATACATGAATGTAAAGAAGATTTGTACTTGTGTAGTTTGTGTAAATGTAAGAAATAGTGTTGTATAGTGTTCATGTTCCACCCCAAAAAGTGTAAAAGATTAAAAGGGGCTATGTAATACTCACTTGGTTTGAAGGCGTAGCTAACACGAGATACTAGATAGTAACGAGTTCCTCGTAATGCAGAACGTTAACCTAGAGTGTAATATGTAATGAATCAATAGTGTGTACAATAATCTATGTCTAAGTCTAGGGTTGGATTGGGTATGTGTACAAGGAATTAGAGTTGTGAGTGTTAGTGGTTTGTACTTGAATGGTGTTGTATAAAATTAGGGTTTGAGTTTGAAATAACTAAGTAAATAAATTACATAATTATTATTTATTTACATGGTTATAAAAATAATGTAGGTATTAGGGGTAATTAAGTATACCCTAAATAAATAATTTTTGTTTAAATGTAAATTAAATAAATAATTGTTACCTTATTTATTTATTTATAAAGTATGTAACTTATTCATTTAGTTATAAAAATGTATTGATTGTTTTATATTAAATATAAACTTTCCTTACTTTATTTTCATAAAGATATGTAATTAAGTTGTGAAATAATATTTAAATGTAGGGTTTAACAATAAATATAAATTAAATTTTATAAGTTTTAAATAATTAATTTCTATTTATTTATTTTATAAAATCAGTTATTTTTATTTAAAAATTAGTTTGAAATACTTATTGTTTTTAAATTATGGAATTAATTATTCTGTCAAAACTTTTCTCACACACACGACCGTGCCTGGGACAGGGCACGATCGTGCTAGAACCACGGGCGTGACCGTGCTAGTCAGGGACGCGACCGTATTGACTAAACAGAATGCATAGTTAGGCTGTTCACTAGGCACGATCGTGTCTTGGGCCAGACATTACCGTGTCTAGTGTTTTGAAGCACGACCAAGTCTAGCCAAGGGCATGACCGGGTCTCAGTGTATGAGGCACGACCGCGCTGGTATTTGGCGCGACCGTGTCTCATGAAGCACGAACGCGCTAGAATGCTAGCGCGACCGTGTATGTTCCAAAACATAATCAATTTGACTAATTCTTTTATTGTTAATGTTGGAATTCATAGGACTTTCATCTGTAGGGTTATTACGAGTCTATTGGAATATATTAATTGTATTTAAAACGTGTTCAAAGTAGGGTTCGATTAAACCATTTTAGAACGAACCCTAGATTCGGGTTCGTGTTAATTTCACTATTGTAAGCCCAAATTAGTTTGGGGCTTTTGATCTATAGACTAAATCGAAAGTGTGGAAGGTTTTAATTACCCGGAAGGAGGATGAATCGATGACGTACGGGTAGAATGAGTTCCGGCGATGACGGGTTTGATCGACGGCGTCTTCTGCTGCAATTCTGGCTAAGTAAGCGTGTCCAGCAGCTTTAGAGAGGATCGATAGTATGTTGGCTTGGGAGAATTGCAAATCAAAATGGTGAATTCGATGATTTCGTGAGAGAATTAGGTGTTTATGAGATAATTTGACGAAATTAAGTTCATTTGTTGTAATGGTGATGATTAAAGGGTTTAATTGAGTTTGTTAATGACGAAAACGTGTAGAACGGTTATGAAATTGAACGTCCCTGTGATTAAAGGCTGCATTTACGTTTCAACTGCTGAGAGGCGCGACTGTGCCAAGGCACCGGGCGCGACCGTTCCAAAGCAAGGCGCGCGACCGTGCCAGAACGAGGCGCGACCGTGCCTATTAGGGTTTCTTGTTAATTTATAAAAATCAGTCCTTGCAAGTTTCAGTATTGACAGATTTGTATAAATATGGACTTATGTATAGTTTAATAGGATGTACTCGTGTAAAATTTGTGGACTTGCATTGGAACATAGTATTTAATTGTTAGTACAAATAGAACAAGTCAGTGTACTAGAATTTGGTTTGAAAATGTATCATATTGAACTGAAATATGGATAATGAAAATCGGAAATGTTACAGTATCCCTATCTTGAGGGAATTTCGTCCCGAAATTTAGCTAGTGGAAGCGACGGCATCGGTGAAGAGATGGGGGTACTTGAGCTTCATTTGGTCCTCTCGTTCCCAAGTGAATTCAGGACCACGTTTAGATTCCCAACGAACTTTGACAATAGGAATACGGCTTCGCTTGAGCTGCTTGACTTCACGATCCATGATTTCCACTGGTCTCTCCACGAAGTGCATCGTTTCGTCAATGTGCACGTCGTCAAGAGGTATGTGGAGGTTTTCATCAGCAAGGCATTTCTTTAGGTTAGACACATGAAATATAGGATGCACGTTACCAATCGATGGAGGTAACTCGAGTTTGTAAGCCACTTTCCCAATCCTTTTAAGGATCTTGAATGGACCCACATAGCGAGGTGATAATTTGCCTTTCTTTCCAAAACGGATCACACCCTTCCACGGGGACACCTTTAGAAGGACAAGGTCACCGACTTGGAATTCCAAGGGTTTTCGTCGTTTATCGGCATAACTCTTTTGCCGACTTCTCGCTACTCGGACGTTGTCACGGATTTGAATAATCTTGTCGGATGTTTCTTGAATTAGCTCGGGACCGGTGATTTGTGCTTCACCAATCTCGTTCCAACAGATAGGAGAACGACACTTGCGACCATAGAGAGCTTCAAATGGAGCCATGTTGATACTCGTGTGGTAGCTATTATTGTAGGAGAACTCGATTAGTGATAGATGTGAATCCAATTGCCACCAAAATCAATTACACAAGCTCTAAGCATATCCTCAAGAGTTTGGATTGTTCGCTCGATCTGACCATCAGTTTGGGGATGGTAGGCCGTGCTCAAATCCAATCGTGTACCAAGAGCAGTTTGGAGAGATTGCCAAAAACAAGAGGTGAACCGAGCATCCCTATCAGAGATTATGTTTAAGCGAACACCGTGACGGCTCACAATTTCATCAATGTAAATTCGGGCTAGTTTCTCAACCCAATAGTCTTCACGGATAGGCAAGAAATGAGCAGATTTGGTGAGACGGTCAATTATCACCCAAATGTTATCATAACCACTTGAGGTGCGAGGAAGTTTGGTAATGAAATCCATAGCTAAGTTCTCCCATTTCCACACGGGAATTTTCGGTTGTTCAAGTAATCCGGAAGGACGTTGGTGTTCGGATTTGACTTTGGAGCACGTTAGACATTTGGCAACATAGAGAGCAATGTCCTTTTTCATACCTGGCCACCAATATTGTTGGCGAAGATCTTGGTACATTTTATCCGCACCAGGATGAATAGAATAACGAGTCTTGTGAACCTCATTCATAAGAAATGTACGGAGATCATCGCGATCGGGAACCCAAATACGGTTCAAGTAATAAAGTAAGCCATTGGGTTTTGATTCAAGTTGAAGTTCAACACCACACTACATTTCCTCGTACATGTTACCCTCGGTGACTGAGACGTGTTGAGCTTCTAAGATGCGATTTTGAATGTCGGTTTGGATTCGGACACAATGAAGCATGACATGGTCCTTTCGACTCAGAGCGTCGGCTACAACATTCGCTTTGCCGGGATGATAACGAATCTCGCAGTCATAGTCGTTAAGGAGTTCAACCCAACGTCGTTGCCTCATATTGAGTTCCTTTTGGTTGAAGATGTGTTGGAGACTTTTGTGGTCGGTGAACACCACACACTTTGTGCCATAGAGGTAATGTCTCCAAATCTTTAATGCGAATACGACCGCACCCAACTCGAGATCGTACGTCGTATAATTCTTCTCATGAATCTTGAGTTGTCTTGATGCATAAGCGATTACTTTGCCTCGTTGCATGAGAACACAACCGAGACCTTAGTTGGAAGCATCACAGTAGATAACTAGATCATCATTCCCATCAGGGAGAGTCAAAATAGGAGCATTGCACAACTTTTGCTTGAGATTTTGGAAAGCTTCTTCTTGCTTTGGTCCCCATTCATAAGTTTTACCCTTGTGGTTAAAGCGGTGAGAGGAACAGCAATCTTAGAGAAATTAGAAATGAATCGATGATAATATCCCGCAAGACCAAGAAATGAACGAACTTCGGTGGGGATCTTCGGGGCATTCCAATTCTTAATCGCTTCGATCTTAGCAGGGTCAACATGAATTCCCTTGTCGTTAACGATATGACCAAGAAATTGAACTTCCTTTAGCCAAAATTCACATTTGGAGAATTTGGCATATAGTTGTTCCTTCCGCAAGAGG
The DNA here is from genome assembly GCA_023525975.1 of Smallanthus sonchifolius. NCBI lineage: Eukaryota > Viridiplantae > Streptophyta > Magnoliopsida > Asterales > Asteraceae > Smallanthus > Smallanthus sonchifolius. Next base: position 30,818,806 of record CM042043.1, read on the forward strand.
TCCAAAACCAATCTAAGGTGTTGCTCATGGTCGGCTTTAGTCTTGGAGTAGATTAAGATATCGCCAATGAAGACGATCACAAATTTATCAAGGTACGGTTTACACACACGATTCATGAGGTCCATGAAGACCACGGGTGCATTGGTTAGTCCAAAAGGCATGACCATGAACTCATAGTGACCATACCTTGTTCGAAAAGCAGTCTTTGGAATATCTTCCTCTTGTACACGAAGTTGGTGATAACCAGATCGAAGATCAATCTTCGAGAAGGAAGTAGAACCTTGAAGTTGGTCAAAGAGATCATCAATCCTAGGCAAAGGGTAACGGTTTTTGATGGTAAGCTTGTTGAGTTCGCGGTAGTCAATACACATGCAGAATGATCCATCCTTCTTTTTGACGAATAAGACGGGTGCACCCCACGGTGAATGACTTGGATGAATGAAGCCTGTGTCGGAGAGCTCTTGGAGTTGACTTGTAAGTTCTTTCATTTCAGAAGGTGCAAGACGGTAAGGAGTTCTAGCCACGGGGTTAGCTCCGGGCACAAGATCAATGCGAAATTCTACTTGTCGAACGGGTGGAAGACCGGATAGATCTTCGGGAAATACTTCGGGAAAATCCCGAATGATGGGAATGTCTTGGATACTCTTCTCTTTGACATCATTTTGAACAATATGAGCTAAGAAGGCCACGTACTTCTTTCGTAGGTACCTTTGGGCGGTAGTGCATGACATTAACTTTAGTCCCTTGCAAGGCTTTTCACCAAAGACTCTTAACGTTTCTCCCGACGGTAGAGGTATTCGGATGCACTTCTCGAAACAGATGACTTCGGCATGATGATTTGATAGCCAATCCATGCCTATGATTATATCAAATATTCCTAGTGGCATTGGTACAAGGTTGATTGGAAATGTATGTTCATTAAGTTCTAGAGAGCAGTCATAGATAATAGACTCAATTGTAAGTGAATCACCATTTGCTATTTCGACAGTGAAGGTTTTCTCTAACTGGGATCGTGTCTTTGCAAGTAAGGGTTCAAAGTTAAGTGACACAAAACTTTTATCGACACCGGTATCAAATAAAATGGAAGCATATTGACTATTGACAAGGAACGTACCGTTGACCACATCATTGTTGGCTTGAGCCTCATTGGCGTTTATGTTGAAAGCACGCCCACGAGCTCCGCCTTGTATAGCATTGACTAACCTTGGGCACTGATCACAGAAATGATTTGGGTTACCACATTGATAACAAGCACGCCCATTTGCAATAGCGGGAACACCTTGATTAGCCACTTGGGGGTTGGTTCGGTTTGGTGGGTTGACTTGGCCTGCAAGAGCTTTGGCTCTACAGACATTGACCGTATGGCCATATTTCCCACAATGAGTGCAAAGGCGACATGGAATGGTTTGGGGATGATGATAGTTGCATGTGGCACAGAGTTGGTAGATCCCAACATATGGCTTTTTGGCTGGTGCTTGAATCATAGGTGCAGCTTGGTTAACAGGGATAGCAGGAGTGACCGTAGCATAGTTTTTAGCCTTTCTTTTCTTATTATTACGGGAGGGTTCAGTTGTGGCTTCTTTGACGTGTGTGGGAGGGGTTGCAGTGTCGGAAACTTTCTTTGTGCCCTTTTTAGTAAGAGTCCCCGCCTTCACATGGTTATCGGTTAAGGTAGCGGATAAACGGATAGCGTCTTCAAGTGTTGCGGGATTTCTCCCTAGGACAGTATCTTGAATTTACCTAGGTAATCCACCAATATATTTTTCAATGCAGCGGGATAAAGGTGTGACCATGTGGGGCACGAGGAGACTCAACTCATGGAACCGAGTTGTATATGCCAAGCTTTCACCACTATCTTGGGTAAGATCCCAAAATTCGGCTTCGAGTTTCTTTACCTCATTTCGAGGACAGAATTCCTCAGTCATTAGCCTTTTAACCTTATCCCAAGGTAAGGCCATTGCTACATCCACACCTCTATTCCTCTTTTCCCCATTCCACCACGTGAGTGCCCGTTTTTGTAAGACACTTATGGCATGTCGAACACGAAGATTGTCGGGACAGTCACTATTGAGAAAGATATTCTCAATACTTTCGAACCATTGAAGATGTCCCGTAGCTCCTTCGGTACCATAGAACTTGAGGGGATTACATGAGTTGAAATGCTTTAAGGTGCATTGAGATGGGTTGGCACCACCATTTCCACCATTACCACCATTTGCCCCATGGTTACCATTGGTGGCACCATTAGCTTGAGTGAGTTGAGTTACGAGTTGTGCAAGGATAGTAGCGATGTCGGTGTTGGTGTTGGTGTTGGCCACGGGAGCACGACGGGGAGGCATTCTACAGATTTTCACAAGACAAGAAAAGATGTAAGAACTTATGAATGTTGTTTGGGTTTAAAAGAATAAGATAACAAATAAAATAGTAATTCATAGTTGGGATTGTACTTAAATAGTGATATAATCACTTGAATACTATGACACATTAATGTTAATTAAACTCATATAATTTTCAAGGAGACATGCTTTAGCCTATAAGTAAACACTTATCCCGGGAATTCCCAGGAAAGCATACGGGTCCCTCGGTTGATTGGGATTTATGCGAAATGCTTTCCTAGATAGAAAACCCAGAATACAGGTGTCACCCTTCCAGATTGCACGTGTCCTCAAATAATTAACAAAGTTTAAAAACCTTAACGAGGGTATAAAAAGATTTTTAGAGTTTTAGATCCATGAAGTTTCCATATGCTAAGAAGATGATGATAGAGAAGTAGGTAAGAATATTTTGAGGTTTTAGGGTATAGGTAGAGATATTGTTTATTAAATTTATTATTTAAGTATAGTCTAATAATTCATGAAATTTTTAATAAGGTATCAAAAACGAAATAATATCTAATCATAGTAAGCATGCAACGCATAGCATGTAACACATAACATGTAGCACATAATCACATAAACATGAAGCATGGCATAAGTGGGTGTCCTAAAGTTATAGTCTAGGTCAAGGGTGTCTAATAACAAAGTTCCCTATAACCAAGGCTCTGATACCAATCTGTCACACCCCAACCGACGGCGGAATCATCGGGGCGGGACATGTAGACTGTTCATGAGCACAAGGTTGACTAAATTGTAATATATTAAACATCAATTTCATTTCAAATAATCCAAACACAACCAAATCCAAGAAAGAACATAATTGAAATACATAGAATTCTTTATTCAGATTAACTAAGTCCCAAGGCCTATGTGTAGCATATCTTGATCAAATCACACATTGGTACCTGAAACATGAATAAAATAAGGTCAACTAAAAAGTTGATGAGCATACACAGGTTTGTATATAGATAGCATATAGTTTGTAAATATACAAATCCTTACATAACATGATAAAATAAGACATTTATGGAGAGCAGCTATTGTGTAACCAAGTACAATTAAACCTTTGTAACTAGCATTCAAAATTGTGTTGTCGGTAACAATCACCCCAATCTGGGTGGGTTTGTCAGACTCAATAGATCTATCATTGTTTACCGTCGGCTTGAATAGTTAATTATTGCACATAAATCGCATACAAAAGTTAACACACCTAGCACTCAGGCATAAAGCTCAAATTTGCACACATGAATGTAAAGAGGATTTGTACTTGTGTAGTTTGTGTAAATGTAAGAAATAGTGTTGTATAGTGTTCATGTTCCACCCCAAAAAGTGTAAAAGAGTAAAAGGGGCTATGTAATACTCACTTGGTTTGAAGGCGTAGCTAACACGAGATACTAGATAGTAACGAGGTCCTCGTAATGCACAATGTTAACCTAGAGTGTAATATGTATTGAATCAATAGTGTGTACAATAATCTATGTCTAAGCCTAGGGTTGGATTGGGTGTGTGTATAAGAAATTAAAGTTGTGAGTGTTAGTGGTTTGTACTTGAATGGTGTTGTATAAAATTAGGGTTTGAGTTTGAAATAACTAAGTAAATAAATTACATATTTATTATTTATTTACTTGGTTATAAAAATAATGTAGGTATTAGGGGTAATTAAGTATACCCTAAATAAATAATTTTTGTTTAAATGTAAATTAAATAAATAATTGTTACCTTATTTATTTATTTATAAAGTATGTAACTTATTCATTAAGTTATAAAAATGTATTGCTTGTTTTATATTAAATATAAACTTTTCTTACTTTATTTTCATAAAGATATGTAATTAAGTTGTGAAATAATATTTAAATGTAGGGTTTAACAATAAATATAAATTAAATTTTGTAAGTTTTAAATAATTAATTTCTATTTATTTATTTTATAAAATCAATTATTTTTATTTAAAAATTAGTTTGAAATACTTATTGTTTTTAAATTATGGAATTAATTATTCTGTCAAAACTTTTCTCACACACACGACCGTGCCTGGGACAAGGCACGATCGTGCTAGAACCACGGGCGCGACCGTGCTAGTCAGGGACGCGACCGTGTTGACTAAACAGAATGCATAGTTAGGCTGTTCACTAGGCACGATCGTGTCTTGGGCCAGGCACGACCGTGTCTAGGGTTTCGAAGCACGACCAAGTCTAGCCAAGGGCATGACCGGGTCTGAGTGTGTGAGGCACGACCGCGCTGGTATTTGGAGCGACCGTGTCTCATGAAGCACGACCGCGCTAGAATGCTAGCGCGACCGTGTATGTTCCAAAACAGAATCAATTTGACTAATTCTTATATTGTTAATGTTGGAATTCATAGGGCTTTCATCTGTAGGGTTATTACGAGTCTATTGGAATATATTAATTGTATTTAAAACGTGTTCAAAGTAGGGTTCGATTAAACCATTTTAGAACGAACCCTAGATTCGGGTTCGTGTTAATTTCGCTATTGTAAGCCCAAATTAGTTTGGGGCTTTTGATCTGTAGACTAAATCGAAAGTGTGGAAGGTTTTAATTACCCGGAAGGAGGATGAATCGATGGCGTACGGGTAGAATGAGTTCCGGCGATGACGGGTTTGATCGACGGCGTCTACTGCTGCAATTTCGGCTAAGTAAGTGTGTTCAGCAGCTTTAGAGAGGATCGATAGTATGTTGGCTTGGGAGAACTGCAAATCAAAATGGTGAATTCGATGATTTCGTGAGAGAATTAGGTGTTTATGAGAAAATTCGACGAAATTAAGTTCGTTTGTTGTAATGGTGATGATTAAAGGGTTTAATTGAGTTTGTTAATGATGAAAACGTGTAGAACGGTTATGAAAACGAACGTCCCTATGATTAAAGGCTGCATTTACGTTTCAACTGCTGAGAGGCGCAACCGTGCCCATATGAGGCGCGACCGTGCCAAGGCACCGGGCGCGACCGTTCCAAAGCAAGGCGCGCGACTGTGCCAAGGCACTTGGCGCGACCGTGCCTATTAGGGTTTCTTGTTAATTTATAAAAATTAGTCCTTGCAAGTTTCAGTATTAACAGATTTGTATAAATATGGACTTATGTATAGTTTAATAGGATGTACTCGTGTAAAATTTGTGGACTTGCATTGGAACATAGTATTTAATTGTTAGTACAAATAGAACAAGTCAGTGTACTAGAATTTGGTTTGAAAATGTATCATATTGAACTGAAATATAGATAATGAAATCGGAAATGTTACAGGGAGGTAGCAATTACAAATCTGGCTTAATGCATTGGTCCAAAATTTGTATTACAAGTTCGTTTTAATTGGACTATCTTTTCATTTAACATGCCATATTTTTGTCCAAACACGACCAACATGGATGATTTGCAGGTGGACCACCTAATTCTTTATCTTCATCTGTTATTCTATAAGGACTATTGATATCTCAGAAAAAGTTGGTTGTTGATATGTCCAAAATTATACATATTTTATATGCATAATAATCCTCATATTATGATAATTATTGAATAAAAACATTGCAAATACTACTTAATTCGCATAATAATCCTCATATTATGGTTGTTGACTTCCCAAACTAAAAGAAGAAAAAAAACCAAGAAATTGAAGAAAATGTGGAAGTCAGAAACATGTCATGCATTATACCCATGTGCACCATAAAAGCCAGAGATTCTTGCATTGTACCCGTGTCCCCCAAAAGTAAAACATTCCCTTACAAGAGTACCCGTGTACCAGTGGACCAAATACACAACTATGCATTTGAATGCATACTCATGCAAACCCCAACACTTTGCTTATAAATAACAAGCTCAAGTCTCCCCTTTAGGTGTTCAAGATCAGGTTAGTGGAAGCCCTAGTGCTCTACTAGGGCCGAAACTCTCTCGATTTTGTTACATTTTTAGCTTTTTCTTTGTTTATTTTCTTTATCTAGTCTTGTTATACGGAATGATTATTCTCATTCGAGTAAACAAGAGGCAACCTATATCCATTTTCGCTTGGTGTTGGAACTCTTCCACACATTGTCTAAGGGTTAGTGGACTCACTTGTATGGTCATTCGTGGCTAGTTCTCTTGCATTACTTGGGTTGGTTGAACTTTATCTAATTAATGAAGTATTTTAGTATGTTATGTTCTTAAATTCTTTCTTTTATTTTATCTTCAAAAGACAAGAACAATTAATCTTTAAACCAACTTAATAATCTTAAATCCTTTGAGTTCCTTAAGCAAGACTTCTTGTTTGAGAAACTTATTCGAGTTTGTACGGTCTATATACAAATCTTGGTGCTAGTAACGACCGAGTTAGTATAGATTTAACCTTATGGGTTTATTGGAGGTTTGAATATTCAACGAGTCATTCGAGTCTTAACTGGACCTTGTGGTTTGTCGGTATATCTTTACTTCTCCCGTGTTCGGTTGAAGAGGACTTCTAGCGGGAGCTATGAGGTTTGATGATGTCGTCCAGACGGTCTATAAAAAAATAACAAAACCTAACCTAGACTCCTAAGTAACAAATGGAACACCTATGAACTAAACCGCACTGACAGGCAAGTGTACCTATCGAGTGTAGCACAACTTAATGGTAAACCGAGTATCGAACCCTAGAGACACTACGAATAACAAAACAGACTCTGACTCGGACTAAATATTGATTTGGTTTGGGGTTACTACACTACTGATTATCACTATATAATGTAATAAACTAGATCAACTTAACTATCAATAGACAAGACAAAGGTGAAATCAAGATATGGGAAGAATACTACCTAGGTCGGAATCCTACTTGTAAAGCACAACTTCTACCGGTTCTGGAAACTATGATAGATCTGGGTTTCTACGGAAACAGCTATAGACAACCTAGTGGATCCCTAATCACTCTCAAGGTGTCACCAACTAAGGAACCTACAGATGTAATAACTCACCAGATTGTTGGATCACCTCTCGGGTATTTTCAACTATGACAAAGTACCCTGATAGACAGATTACCTCTCAGTCTCACCGTCTACAATACATTCGAGGAATGCACGGGGTAATCCTAGAATAACAATTGCGATCAGAATAGCGACAATCACTAGACGCCTCAATCAACTTCCTCTCAGACAGCTGATACTCGGCTTCCTAATGACGAAGACTAACCGACTAATTCTCACCTCTCAGGTGTTGAACTAGGATAGACACTAACCTCTAATTAGTAGTCAAATCACAACTCCTATGGTCACTATCTCTAGCAAACCATACACAATCACAAACCCTAGAATCTATGATCAAGATATGCTAATTGAAATGGCAGACAACCACAATCAACATATGGAATTTAATTCAATCACACATTCAGAATTTAGCATACATATTGATAACAATTATTAACTAAGATCGTTACAAAATCAATCAAATCATCAATTGAAACCAAAACCGATAAAAACTAAAATCTTTAACAAGTATTCAACATAAGACCAAGGAAATATTAAGGTTTTAGCCTAGTATCATGTTCAAAACTGTAAAGATAAAGACTGATGGCTACAAAATTCTCTAAGTATATATTTTGTTGCGGACTCTACAATTTTGCTGACTTACAATGTTGCTACGGATAAGGCAAATGCTGCGGATAGCTATGTTCTCCTGCTGATGAACATCTATGCTGCGGATAGCCTTATCTGCTGAAGTCAAAAGTGGCTGCTGATAGGCTTCTCAGTAGCATCAAACATTGATGTTGCTCATAAGCAAATCATCAGCAGCTTTGACTTTGCTACTGACACCTCTGTTGCAACACTAACACATCTATCAGCAGAAGGAATGTTATTGGTGCAGATGATTAAAGACAAAGCTACTACTTCTGAAGTCTCCGGCAAAGATTCCTAAGAAGACTTTTGACCTGATCCTCACTGTTTGCTGCAATTTGTCTTTTACTTATCTATAAATTGTAGTGTAACTTGTAACTACCAAAGATCAACGGCTTGTGTCTGATCTGATCCTTAGAATCAATGGTCTGTCTTGATTCTAAGTTCCTTTGTATGTATTGTATCTTCTCATTGTACAAGTATGCTTCCTTAGAGTTTTCTTTGTAACTTGTAAACCTTAAAGATTAATAAACTTGCATTGATCAGTATTATCATTGTTTCTTGTTTACATTGCTTAGTTGTGATTGTTTCCGCCAATCTCAACTTAACAGAACCATCTTGTAAAACACCGATCCTACAAGTGGTATCAGAGCTTTGGCTCTTTGATTAAACAAACTCACACTTGTTTAATCACTCTCTGGCTCTGTTTACTATTATCTCTTTGCTGAAATCATCTATCCAACAGTATGGCACAAAATACTGGATTTGATGATACTGGAAGCCTCAACAGACCACCAAGACTGGTGTCTGGAGAAGACTATGATATGCGGAAGAACAGAATGGAAAGTTTCTTCTGTTATCCAGAATATGGAATGTGGAGATCCATAATTGATGGTCCTTATGTACCCATGGTGGCCTTTGTTAATTTCAGAGGTCCATCTGTACCTAAAAAAGCCTCAAAGTACTCAAATGAAGACATCAAAAAGATGGAGGTAGATTTTAAAGCCTTGGGAGCCATCCAGATGTGCTTGCCGAATGAAGTTTTTCATAACTTCAGAGAATACAAAACTGCAAAAGAGCTATGGGAAGCTCTTGAAAAAATGTTTGCTGGATTTGAAGAAGTAAAGGAAAATAGAAGAGACATCTTGAAACAACAGTATGAAAACTTTGTCTGCAAGGATAGTGAGTCTCTTACCACTTTATACAACAGGTACACCTATCTTGTGGGAGAGCTACAGTGCTCTAAAGTGAAGCTGGAGAATGAAGACATTCTCATAAAGTTTATTAGATCTCTTCCAAGTTGCTGGACACTCTACACAGTGTCAATTAGAAGAACTAAAAACCTGAAGACTCTCCAAATGACTGAGTTGTTTGGTATGCTAAAATCATTTGAATTAGAAATGATTCAAGCCAAAGAAAGAAGCTTAGGTCATTCAACAACCTCATCATCCACCACCACTGCTTCTACACTACACTCTGACCACCCAGTTCCAAGTTCAAGCAACTATTATCCTCCCATTGTTACCCATCCGTAGACTCCCAACTCATAAGCAAGCAACTCACTATTTCTTCTTGAAGCCCCGCCTCAAAATAACTCTGCTGCCTTCGTCTCTGAAAACCTAAGCAACATGTCATTTATCAAAGAAGATCTGGAGTGTTTTCATCTAGATGGCTTAGAAGAAATGGACATACAACACTCTTATGCCATGTTATCTCTCAGAGCTAAACGGTTCTACTCTAGAACTGGAAGACCCATTCCAAGCAACAACTTTAACACTAGAGTTGGTTTGGACAAAAGCAAGCTAAGATGCTACAACTGTAACCAACTTGGTCATTTTGCTAGAGAATGCAAGGCACTAAAGGCAAACCCAGCTGCTGCACAAGCAAGTCAAGGCAATACTCCTCCTGCTCAAACTGTAGCATATGCAATCAACATGCTGGAACAACTGAATTTGACTAGAGCTTTCAGTATGAAGATCTTCCTGCCAACAACCAAGCTCTCATGGCAGACACAACAGAGATACCACCTTAGGTATATGAACACCTCTGCTCTCAAGCTTGCATTGATAAGGTTCTAGGATATAGAAAGCATAACCAAAACCTTATAGATCAAAATGAAGAGTTTCATCAAATGAAATCTGAATTCAAAAAGGCTGAAAACAGTTACAAAGAAAAGATTAATTGTCTAAAGAAAGAGATTTCATTATTAAAACATCAACAAACAAATCTTGAAACTCAGATTGATGATCTATTGGTTAAGTTAAAAGCTACAAGAGCAGAGTTGGCAAACCAAAAGGTTCATGTTGATAAATATTAGTTTGAATCCAAAAAGCTGCAAAGACTTTTGGATGCTTAAATTCATGAGAAGGTAACTGCTGGTCTTGGGTTTCAAGCTGAAAAGCCCTACAAATTCATACCTCCACCTGCTGACTATGTAACCATCCATGAACCAAATTTTGACCTTAACCATGCAAACCGAAACCTTGATCCTTCCAAGGCAGAACCATCTGTGCAAGAATGCAATACCTCATCTGAAGCCGAGTCCACATGCTCAGAATCCATTGAAACCAGTGAAGCTCCATTACTCCCTACCAATGAATTAATTCTCAAAACCACCAAATCTGGTAGAGTAATCCAAACCAATGGTCCAAGCCCCTTCATTCCCTCAATACCAGTACCTCAACTCACCAAACAGATCAAACTTAGCTATCATGCTTAAGGGAGAAAGTTAATTATTGAAAAGGGACAATCCTCAACATCCACAAACCATCAAGCAAACCAACCAAGTAAGGTGTTTGACATCTGTCATGCACCTGGAGAGAGAACTCCATATGTACAGAAAACATTAGAGGATGCCACCTTTGAGCATAACAAAACTCATCCTTGGAATTTCAAAGATTTGTTCATAAGAAAGGACTACGTGTACTTTCAAAGGGATAAAATTGATAAATCCTGTTTTGTTTGTGGCAAGTATAATCATACTGCTAGCACCTGCTTCTATTACCTTCAGCAGTAAAGAAATCTCAAGCAACAAGCCTTTGAGAAAACAAACAAGAACAAGAAGGTAAGAAGCTATGAAGTAAAAGCAACTCACTTTATAAAATCTCTCTCTCCACCAAGGAAGCAGATCCCAAAAGCTCAACAATCTTGCATCATGTGTGGTAAATCAGACCACTTTGCTGCAAATTGTAAATTTAATCCGTTCAACCAGATCTCTCAATCGGCTTCTACAACTGTCAAGATCCTTCCTAAACAGAAGCCACTCTATAGAAGAACTCCTACAGAAAAACCCACTTTCAATAGGAAGGTAAAGCATGAGAAGCAAGTGTCTGTTGAACATTCAGCAGCCAACAAAAATTCTGCTGATCACTTGAAGTTGAAAAGGATGAAAAACAAATCCAAGCCTTCAGCAACAACCAAATCTCCTGCTGATCAGTCAAAGCCATCAGCAGCTAAGTTTGCTGCTGATCAGTCAAAACCATCAGCTGCTAAGACCACATATGCTGCTGACAAAGTCACAAGGTCTAGAAAACTAAGTCAACAATGGAAAGCAAAGACCTCACCTTCATTCTCTCAAAGCATCATCATTGGATCCATTGATGGAAACATATTGATGATCTTAGTCTTAAAACATACTCACTCAATTCTGCAGGTTCTTGGGTCCCTCCCTCTAACTAGATCTCTCTCATGTGAAGGGACAACCAGGTCACAAGGATAACACCTGGGTCGTAGACAGTGGTTGTTCCAGGCACATGACCGACAACAGGTCCATCCTCTCAAATTTCAGAAACTTCTATGGAGGATATGTTGCCTTTGGGAGTGATTCAAAGGGCGGATCTGTAACTGGACAAGGAATTGTGTCCAATGAAAGAATGAGTATTGAAAAGGTGAAGTTTGTAAAATAATTAGAGTTCAAACTCATGAGTGTGTCTCAAATATGTGATCGGAAACATTGGATGCTTTTCACAGATAAAGAATGTTTTGTGCTCTCCCTGGGGTAAGCAAACCTCCCCTAGAAAAGATCTTGTTGATTGCTCAAAGAAACGATAATCTATATGTTCTTGACATGAACGAGGTCCCTCCATCTAGCAGTGTCTCTTGTTTTCTGTCCAAGGCATCAGTTGATGAATCTACTCTATGGCACAGGAGATTAAGTCATGTGAATGTAAAAACTATCAACAAGTTGGTGAAGAGAAATCTTGTCAGAGGTCTTCCTGACAAGGAATTCCAGCTTGAAGATCACTGCATAGTATTCTTAAAGGGGAAGCAACACAAAAGTACTCACAAGCCCAAGACATTGAATTCAAATGACACTCCACTATAGCTGCTGCATATAGATCTTTTTGGTCCTATAAATGTCATGTCAATGGGTAAGAAGTCATATTGTCTGGTGATAACTGATGAATACATCATATTCTCATGGGTATACTTCTTGATAACAAAAGATGAAATTGCTGAAATTCTTAAATCCTACATTCTTAGGGTTGAGAATCAAAGCAATCAGAAAGTCAAAATCATAAGGTGTGATCACGGTACATAATTTAAGAACCAAACCTTGAATTGTTTCTGTGAGAGAAAAGGCATTGAAAGACAATACAGTGCTCCAAGAACTCCTCAACAAAATGGACTGGCTGAAAGGAGAAACAGAACTCTCATTGAATCTGCCAGATCAATCCTGGCTGACTCAAAACTGCCTCTCACATTTTGTGCAGAGGCAGTTAGCACAACTTGCTATGTGCAAAATAGAGTTGTCATTCTTAAGCCTCTCAACAAAACACCTTATGAACAGTGGTTCAAAAGAGTTCCCTACATTGGATTCCTGAAACCCTTTGGATGTCCATGTACTATTCTTATCACCAATGGAATTCTTCCAAAGTTTGGTGCAAAATCAGATGAAGAATACTTTGTGCGATATTCCTCTCAATCCAAGGCCTACAGAGTATTCAATTCCAGAACAAGAATAGTTGAAGAATCAGCTAATGTGGAATGTAAGGAACACATTCCATGTGAAAATAGTAAAGGACCATATTGGCTCTTTGATATTGACTCCTTCTCTCAAGTATTTGAGCCTCTCATCTTCTCAAATATGGAGTCTACCTCTTCCAAAGAACAAGCTTCTACATCATCTAATGACTACAAATTGGAATTCAATAGTCTCTTTATACGAATCCAAAGACCATCCATTGATCCTTCATCTGTTGTGGAAGCCATTGAAGCCAGTGAAGCTAGAACAAGTCTCTCCAATGTCACTAGCAGCAGTATCTCTGAGCATGAAAATCAAAACAACTATGCAGGTGGTATAAAGGCATCTGCTGCTGATAGGGAAACTACAATTGACAGTAATGCTACTGATGCTGAAGATTCTTCTACAGTACATGAAGACCTCTCTGATCAAAATCAGAGCAATCTCGAGAAAGGAATACAAATGGATGATGTTCCAGCACAAAGAATCAACAAAGAACATCCATTAGATAATAATATTGGCCAAGTTCAACAAGGAGTTCAAACGAGAAGCAAATCTCATGAGGCCAATATATGTATGTATTCTTGTTTTCTATCTCAAGTTGAACCAAAGAAGATAGATGAAGCTTTGCAACATAGCAGTTGGATTAAAGCCATGCAGGAAGAGTTGCTGCGATTCAAGAGACAAGAAGTGTTGACCCTAGTTGATCTTCCACCCGACCAAACTGCTATTGGCATAAGATGGGTATTCAGGAACAAAGCAAGATGAGAGAGGGATTGCAGTCAAGAACAAAGCCAGACTTGTGGCTCAAGGCTACATTCAAGAAGAGGGAATTGACTATGATGAAGTCTTTGCTCATGTTGCCCCACTAGAGGGTATCAGAATCTTCTTAGCATATGCTGCATCCAAGAGTTTACAGTCTATCAAATGGATGTCAAGAATGCTTTTCTGTATGGGAAGATTGGTGAGGAAGTCTATGTCAGACATCCTCCAAGCTTTGTAGATCCTACACATCCTGACAAAGTGTTCAAACTAGACAAAACTCTCTATGGCCTATATCAAGCTCCAAGAGCCTAGTATGAAACCTTTTCAGGTTATCTACTTAGCAACAACTTTAGAAGATGTGCCATTGATCAGACCTTGTTTATCAAAGATGAAGGGGGAGAAATCATGTTGGTTCAAATCTATGTTGATGACATCATCTTTGGATCAACAAGGAAGAAGCTATGCAAAGACTTTGAGATCCTAATGCACTTAAAGTTTGAAATGAGTTCAATGAGCGAACTAAATTTCTTTTTGGGTCTCTAAGTCAAACAAGTTCCAAATGGAATCTTCATCAGTCAATCCAAATATGTCAGGAGCATTTTGGAAAAATTCAAACTGGTTGATTGCTCTGCTGCAAGAACTCCTATGCAAGTGCACCATCAACTGACCCTAGACAAAGATGGTCAAGACACTGATCAACATCAGTACAGAGCAATGATAGGATCACTCATGTATCTAACCGCCTCAAGACTAGATATCATGTTTGCAGTATGCCTATGTGCAAGATTTCAAGCAACTCCAAAGAATACACATCTTCAAGCTGTTAAGAGAATCTTTAGATACCTCAAGGGGGCTCCATGACTTGGGCTATGGTACTCTAAGAATGATAAATTCAACTTGTATGCATACACTAACAGTGACTATGGAGGATGCAACTTGGATAAAAAGTCCACATCAGGAGGATGCTAGTTTCTGGGAGGAAGAATGATTTCATGGCAATGCAAGAAGCAAAAAATGTGTATCAAATTCTATAGCAGAAGCAAAATACATTGCCGCTTCAAGTTGCTGTGCACAAGTCATCTGGATACAAAATCAAATGCTGAATTATGGAATGAATTTCATGGCAACTCCCATTCACATTGACAACAAGAGTACCTTGTCAATTACAAATAATCTTGTGCAGCACTCCAAGAAAAAGCACATTGACATCAGGTATCATTTCATAAGAGATCAAGCTGAGAAAAGGAGAATTATTCTAACCAAAGTTCATACCAATGAGCAATATGTTGACTTATTCACAAAAGCCTTTGGTGAAGCTAGATTTAGATATTTAGTTGAATCCATTGGTATGATGAACTTTGATTAAATTATGTTTCTAAAAATTTTGAATAAACGTGTTTGTCTTTCTTTTGATGTAAATAAAGTGTAAATAATTAGTAGCAAACATTTTTGCTGCTGACAGGTTTAACAATCAGCAACAAATATTTTTGCTGCTGACAGGTTTAGTCATCAGCAACAAAGAATTTACCACTAACTGCCTTAAGTTATTAGCAGGAACAAGTTTGCTGTGGATGGCATTAAGGCAATCAGCATCAACATCTTTGCTGCGGACCATTATATCCATCAGTAGCAACCAAGTTTGCTGCTGATAGACTTAACCATCAGCAGCAACCAAGTCTGTTGCTGACAGGCTTAACCATCCGCAGCAACCAAGTTTGCTGCGTATAGGTAAAAATGAGTCCAAATTAACTTTTACCCGTTGTAAAAACTACTTTAAGTCTTTACCATGACTGCTACAGTGTACTACAGCTGTAAAACAGTGAAAAGTAAATGGGTTGTACAGTACAAGCAAGCATTGCCCTTCCCAACTCTTGCCGTTATAACATATTGGTCTCAGCTGCAAGAATCTACATGATTAGGGGACATAAAAATAACATTTTTAAAAGTATGAGAACTATTTTCGAAAATTTCTCAGGGGTCAATGTTCCAATGTTATCTACAATGATGAACATACAAAGTAACCAGGGTGACAGTTCAGCAGTTCCCTCTACTTTACAGCCTGAACATACAACTGATGTCCTTGATCGAACCCCTGTGCAACCTACTGAGGGTGCACATGTACAACAAATACTCATCCCTGTTCTTCAAGTCAAACTGGACAACATGGCCCCAGTTGAGGCAAGCAATACACGTAAGAGAAAAAGGAGCAAGAAGACTTCTTCTATTCTTGTCTCTAAGGCCCAATCCCAACCTAAAAGCCCTCATTCAGAATCACAACATTCGATGATAATATCAAAAGGGATAGCCATATTATTAGGGAAACTTCCTTGGAAGGTTCCCTATTAGGATCAGGATCAGGATCAGATTCCGGATCCATAGAACACACAGCTGAGCCTATCCATTTTGCTTCTTCCTTGAACTTAAGTATAGAGGCACATTGTCAAGATGATATACCTTCTCCAACTGCCACTATTTCAAAGGTATTGGTTGACTTGGCTGCTAATGTACCCAGCCTAAGTTCATCACCAAGAAGGTTCACTCTAGGAGTGATGATAGAGTGGATGTAGAAGGGGCTATCACTACTTCTGGTCCATCAATTGACCAGGGGGACAGTGTTAACATCACTAAGTCCCTGACCATGACAACTTTTAGTGACAATGTTTCTCATGAAATATTGTTCACTGAGAGGAATCCCAGGTGCCAAGAAAACCAGGGTGATGGGGATGCAGAGGCTAGGCCTAAGGCCCCATCTAGTTCCAAGGATTCCACACCTGTGGATGAGGACAGACTGAAACTGCAAAACTTGGAATTGACGGCCAGGGTGGCTATGCTAGAGGCTGAAGTGTCCAAATTAAGACACCAAGTCTCTATGCATGAAGCCCATCAATGCCCAAATGTGACTTCTCCTTCCCTTGTATCAGTGGGAACTCAAACAGACCCCTCTATATGAACTGATGCATCCAAAAGGGGGAGAAAGTTACAACTGAAGATGACAAGGATAGCTTGGAAGAATGGATACAAGAGCAGGACGCTTTTCAAAGAACACTATTTCAGCCTGCTTTTGTTCAGATTCATGACTTGCCAGTCTCAGGAGATGAAGAGGAAGAGATCTCTGAGGATTGGAAGCTAGTTGCTAGGGCTGTAGATGAAGAATTCCCTGAGGAGATGGAGATTGAAAATGTAGATGAAGAAATGCCTTCCTCCTTCAGCATACTTCCAGCTGCTGCAAGCCTATCATGACAAATCATATCCCCCTAATTTCCACTAGCTGCACATAACTTGGAGTTTGAATCCATGTTTTCATGGGGATATAATGGTCTATCAGAGAGATTTTGGATTGGATGGGAATTTGCTGGAGTTGAAGAGCTAAACTGGAACAATTTGAATCCTCTCAAAATCTTAGATCTGTATTTAACACAATGCATCAACACATCCATAGATCTTTCTTCTCAACTTGCAATTGAAAGATTCTATGATATGATGGAAGATAACATGCCATTGTTTTAGTGGTTTCCTGAAGAAGCTAATAGGGTGGCTTATCCAAACCATGAGGACAAAGAACAAATATCCACGAATCTCTCTACATTCTATGCTCTCATGGAAGACAACATGCCTCTTAATAAAGTAGCGTCCTCAAGAGCTGTAGAAGAAAGACATGAAAGGCAAAGCCAAAGAATGGAGCTGATAAGAAGAAGGGTCTTGACCGAAGAACAAGTCTTATGTCTGAGAAGATTTCCTCTTCAAGGTGTTTGAACTAAGGTCACATATTTACAACACCAACTCTAAAAGCAGTCAAGATATGATCCTTATTATTAAAGCCTTTCTTGAAAAAGAGGGATGGATTGCAATGGATGAATCTGATTCAGACTTGTCCCTTCCCTCTTCTCTATTTGTCATCCTAAACACTGAAGAGGAATCCAAAAGAAGAGAAGAACAGAAGGTCAAGAATGGAAGGCAGTGACTGGAGAAGAATGAGAAATAGGTGCAGATAAAGAAGTTGCCCCCCCCCCCCCTTTCCATTACTCAAATTGCCAATGAAGCTGAAGCTGAGGTCTCAACAACAACCCTCATATCTGCTGTTGTGATCTATGAAGCTGAAGCAGAGGCATCCAATAAAAACAAAGGGAAGGGAATCATGACTGAAGAGGAAGAAAAGAAGATAGAGGAAGAAAAGAAAGAAACTGAAAGAAGAAGAAGAAGTGAAAGAGAAGAGGAGGAGATGGCTGAGCTTAATAAAGCTCAAGAAAGAAAAGTCGACATGCTCCTCAGAGAACAACAAATAAGGTTGCATGCAAAGCAACTAGATAAAACAAGAGTTCATGTTCCTGCAGTATCACAAATAGAAGAAGATGAAGTACTAGCTCTTCAGCTGCAGGAACAATTAAATAAAGAAGATGAAGAGAGAGAGAGAGAGGAAGAGAGCAGAGAAAGCCAAGTTCAGAATCACTGATTCTGAACTTGCTAAAGAGATGAGGGAGGAGTGGATGGCAATTCTGATTTCTCTAGGTGATGATGCAGACTACCTTGAGAAATTATCTAATAAAGAAATATACAGGGCCTTCATGGGCCAATCTGGTGAACTGGCCAAAAAGAAGAGGGCTGAAGAAGAAGAAGAAGAAAAAGCCCGGATGAAATCTAGAAAAGCCACTGCCTTCAATGTTAGAACACATGAAGAAAAGAAGGCCATGATGGACTTCCTAACGGCAAGAGGTGAAAGTGGAAAGAGGCTGGGTCCCATGAACTTCATGAACCTGCAAGCCCTCTATATTAAAGTGAAAAAGAAGAGGAAGAGAGACTGAAGAAGATAGGCTCTAAAAGAAGGGTAGGCACTCATCAAGAAGAAAGGAAACCAAAGAAACCCAAGTCTACTCCCTCAACCTCTCCTCATTCTATACAACAACTTCCCACTCACCCTCCTATATCACTTTCCTCCCCACCCAAAGAGTCTAAATCCTCTCACCCAGCTCCCTCTCATCAATAGCCTCCCAAAAAGAAGTCTAAACCTCCTACCACATATGAAGAATCAAGAGAAATTGTTCAATGGTTTTACAGTGAACCAGAACAGTGGTTTGAAGTGTTCAGGGGAAAGGCTGAGATGAAGAGATCAACATACAAGTCTGTGGATGAAGTAATGCAACTTCTAGACACTGATTTGAAAATAATGTTGGAGCTGGGTGAAGCTCATGAGCCTGAGAATGAAAGTGGGAGACATCTTCTGCTAGTCATCAAACATCACTTCAATCCTAGCAAAAATGTTGTCATTGATGCCAAACCTCTCCAATCCCACTTTCCTCTTGTCAAATGGTCCTACAATGCTGATAAAGATGAATACACCCTGATTGATGTCAAAGGGAATAAGATGAGATGTTCCAGGAAAGCCATCTTCAGCATGCCAAAAAGGGACATCAAATCTCTTTCTGAGATTCCTATTGATAATCCCAGCAAGGACCCAAGAGGCTATGAGACTACAAGGATAGTTGCACACATGCAAAAGCTTCAGTTATAAAGGCAGTAAAAGAGTTTTGGTAGCATCAGTCTAGGGGGAGTTTGTAAAGATAGAGACTGATGGCTACAAAATTCTCTAAGTATAGATGTTGTGGACTCTACAATTTTGCTGACTTACAATGTTGCTGCGGATAAGGCAAATGCTGTGGATAGCTATGTTCTCCTGCTGATGAACATCTATGCTGCGGATAGCCTTATCTGCTGAAGTCCAAAGTTGCTACTGATATGCTTCTCAGCAGCATCAAACATTGACTTTGCTACTGACACCTCTACTGTAATGTCACACCCCGTCTAGGGCGGAAACATGGGTTGAGACAGTTGTTTGGAAATCATGAACACATTGTTTACAAGAGAAATACTAATTGTATTCATTTCGAAAATATTACATAAAACTTAGTTCTAAGTACATTTTGAAGATTTATAAATGTAGATTAACTATCCAAAAGCAATCTCCTCTAATTCTTCTATAGTACTTCATATCCTGTTTGCTCGTATGCTAAACAATTGTTACCTGAAAAATATGCTTAAAAGGTCAGCTATAAAGCTGGTGAGTTCGTAGGTTTAAGTATAGAGTAAGCGAGTAAATAGTTGAATATTAATAGCACATGAAAGGTTGTCATAATATGTTGACAAAATGTGCATATGAACAATATAATATAAATATTGAGCCCGTAACTAAACCTGATGACCTAGTATGTTTGCCCCTATTTAATGCCTTATCACGGAGCATTAATTCTTGTTTCTAGAATCGTAAATAAACATTCACCATGTTTTCTGCTGTTTTAAACGCGTCAGACAGAAGGATGAACGGGGCGTCACCCCGATATATCTATCAATATTTAACCGTCGGCTTAGCAAAGTTAACTAGTTATGTTTCTGTAAAAAGGGGACTTGAGAAGTGATAATGATTCTAGTTCAACTCAAGTTATACAGTCAAATAGACAAGTGAATAGTCAATATAGTAAATAGTAAAAATAGTTAGAGCATATTTCCCCCCAAAAGTTTAAGAGAAAAATGGGCTACGAAGACTCACGTATTATTAAATACGTAGGGTAAAGTGTAAAGAGTTTTAAGTATAACGAGTAAGTATAGAAATACAATGAGTAAGTATAAAAGCATAGTAAGCATATTTTTCCCACAAAAAGTAAGGAAAAAGGGGCCACGAAAACTCACCTAGTGTTGATGAAATTGCGTTCTTGCAGTCGAAGGATGGTCCTACTCAGGTCCTACAATGGTGGGACTCTATGAGTTTTATGGACTTTATTCTAATTTAAGTTGGACTAAGGTTTTACTTTGTAAATATAGAGTATTAGTTATTGGTTTCTTGTAAATTATATGGTAAAGTGTTAGATTTCATGGCGGTAATCGCCAAATATTAGGAGTTTAGATATAGAATGAGATTGACTTGTAATGGTAAAGAGGTTTAGAAAATTTTTCAAACTCTTGTTAGGTTTTAATAGAAAGATCAGATGGGTGGAAATAAGTAGAATTTACACATGCGTTGAAATGTCGTTAAAAAAGCTTTGTTCTTGAAATTGCTTAAACCGTTTTAAGAATTGATGTAAAGTTTTAATGGTTAAACTTTGTAAAACTCATACGTTATGATGAAAAGTATATATGTTATGTTTTATAAGGTTTTGAACCCTCAAATAGTCTTGGACAATGTTATTCTTAAAATTAGTTTTTTCACGACGGTTTTCGATGTATTAAACTTACAAAATAATATGGTCATGATTCTTGATAAAGTAGTAGTTTGATGACTCGAGTAGACTCATTTTATTTACAAGAAGAGTTTCAAAAGTTGGTCGAGTCAAGAATGTGAGTTCAAAGATGTTTTTATCAATTGTTTCGGTCGTAAATGCTCAAAATAAGTTATAATTTTGTATAGTTATCCAACTCCAATCCTTATGAAATTTGGTTTATAGACTTCATAAAACATTAGAAACTTGCTGGATTGTTTTGTAGACTCGTTTGAAATGATTTAATATTTTTTCAAAAATCATTTGAAATAGACAATTTTTGAAAAGATAGCTAATTAAGTCCAAAAATTAAGATTATTATTTTATAACAACCTTATAACCAATAGGTCACTTGGTAAAACTTTGAGAATTTTATAATAAGTATAAGTGTAAAAACGACCTTTGTTTACGTAAGATTTATTTTATTAACATAGCTATCTAACTCCAAAAATCATAAAATTTAATATGGAGTCTTTTTATAATAGGTCAGAGTTATAACCAAAATACGGAAATTTTTAGAAGTCAAGAAGTTAAAGTCATATTTTTGAGTTAAAAACCGGGTTTTTAGACGGTGTATGTTCTTATCGAAGTTGCATGTGACTATTCCAAGCTTATTTAACTCAACAAACCTTTTAAATATATGTTATATAATATAATAAAAGTAAATCTAACAAGTTTTCAAGTGTTTGACATGTTAGTGAAAAAATCACCACATGATACATGGTTTCAAGTCAACACATGACATGTTGTGTGAATATTTTGTTATTATGAATTTAGAGACTTGATTTTTATGTTTACCCAAACTATATTATGTCCATATAGTTATTAATAGTGTAAGAACAAAGAACATGAAATATAAACTGCATATAAAGTAAGTACATGAATATAAATAGACTAGTTCTTGAGTGTTGAAGGTATGTTTATGGTTTGGCTCTAGCCATAGATTACCACTTGTTTACACAAGTATGATGGTATCATAACACCCATAAACCTTTTTGTTATCAAGATCAAGATCTAGAGAAATGTAAAGCAAAAACATAAAGTATATGGACTAGTTCTTTGATTTTGAAGGTATGTTTATGGTTTGGCTCTTAGCCATATATTACCACTTGTTTAACACAATTAAAATGGTATCGTATAACCCATAAACATTTTTGTTATCAAATATCAAGATCTAGAATGAATGAAAGAAAGAAAGAAAGATAGAAACTAGATGAAGGGAATGCTTACAAGCTTGGAGGATTTCAACACTTTGGTCTTGTTTCTTGGCTCCTCTTGGCCGAGATTTTAAGGGGGAGAGAAAAAGTGTGTGTTTTTGATTTGGTGCAAATGAAAATGAAGGAAGAGGGCTTGTATTTATAGTGAAAAGGGGTGTGGTTTGGACAGTATTTTATATTATTTCTAGATTACATTAGGATAAGATTTTATAAAAAAATGGAGGTTGAGTGATAGGTGGGATATGTTCGTGAAGTGTGCTAGTATCTAAAATATTGGTGTAGGTGATCTTTATAAAAGAGTTGACTTTTGTAAAAGTATTAATGTTTTTATAAAAGTTATAAGAGTTCTAGTCATTTATATGTATACATATATATAAGAGTTATATAGAATAGATGAGAAGTATATATATGTATATAGTTATATAAGAAAGGGTTATAAAATAATTTATATAAAAGTCTTTATATAAATTTGACATTGAATAGTTGAAGTAGGATTTTTAAATGTGCACTTATGATATGTATTTAAATAAACATGGATGGACATAGTTTGGGTAATTACATCAAGTTTATTGGAATTAGAGTAGTATTAGATATAGTTTAGCTAATTATCCTAAGATTAGGGTATAATTAAGTTAATTAGCATAGAATAAGACCCAATTAAGTTAATTACACTATGATTAGTGTATAACTAAGTAATAAGGGTAGAATAGACATAGTTTAACCTACTATAGGTGATCTTATGTCATAGATCATAGTTTAGAGTCTTGAATTCTCATTATTAGCATATGATAGTTGGTGCACACAGTTTGTTGACCTAGTTTGATGTTAACTAAGTCCTAATGAATGCACACAGAATAATAACCAAGTTTGTGTTCAACTAAGTTTAGGTGATGTCATATTCACTTATGCTACATAAGTTTATAAGAAGCAAAGTTTGTATCCTTGATCTCATAATACAATGGATACTTAGACCTATTGTTTGAGAATAATACTTTCCATTATTATGGTACTAGTAGTATATTGACCTAGTTCTTAATTCACTAAGCCTTAACGATGTACATTTTCTAGAATTTCAATATGGGTATAAATCTTAAAATTTGGTGGATGTTACATGCAACACTGACACATCTATCAGCAGAAGAAATGTTATTGGTGCAGATGATTAAAGACAAACTTACTACTTCTGAAGTCTCCTCCAAAGATTCCTAAGAAGACTTTTGACCTGATCCTCACTGTTTGCTGCAGTTTGTCTTTTAGTTTTCTACAAACTGTAGTGTAACTTGTAACTGTCAAAGATCGACGACTTGTGTTTGATCTGATCCTTAGAATCAAGGGTCTGTCTTGATTCTAAGTTCCTTTATATGTATTGTATCTTCTCATTGTACAATTGTGCTTCCTTAGAGTTTTCTTTGTAAATTGCAAACCTTGAAGATTAATACAACTTGCATTTATCAGTATTATCATTGTTTATTGTTTACATTGCTTAGTTGTGATTGTTTCCGCCAATCTCAACTTAACAGAACCATCTTGTAAAACACCGATCCTACAAAAACAACTAGAACAGAATAATCAAACATAAACATAGTCTCAAACACAGAAACAAACAATAAAGATTGAATCTTAAAACCCTAGAATGCTAGATTAACAAACTTGGAATCCAAAGGCTTCAACTTTATGCTTAATTCTTCTTCTTTGCTCCCAAAATCTCCTTCTAACTCTCTCTGGAAGGCAAAGATACAAACTCCTCTGATAATGGGATTACAATTCTATTAAAATTGATTTTTAGTGTTTTTCGCGGAGAGATTTAGCATGGTCCTTCGCGGACCGCGAAGGACAATATAGTCGCGGTCGGTTTCCTGAATCTTCGCGTCCCGCGAGGTGTGGTCCTCTAGTCTTCGCGTACCGCGAAGAATGTATTTTTCCCATTTTTAACTTTTAATTCTTGGGGCTTCATTCTCGTGCTTGGTTTCTTCCGGTTTTCACTTGTATTCACCATAAGCACCTGAGAACATAACAAGGACTCAAATCTATACAAAAACGACTCAAAACAAATACAAAACTAATTAAAACAACATGAAAAACTAGGAATAAAGATGTGTGCTTTGCACTACATCATTTGACCTTGAGAAGGAAAGTTATATTTATTTAAAATATTATTATAAATAAAGACAACTATTTTAAGAATATAAACTGTAGGGTCCGAGCGTTCATAGAGTACCTTTAGAGGAAGTTGTGCATTCCGACTTTCCAAAAGAAGTTACACGACTTAGCGTACGCCAGTCGAATGGATAATCTTAGTCCGAATAATTAATAAATCACAGGATAGTCGACGGACTTGAGACCCAGTTAGGATCCCGAGAATTATTAGGAACAGTTGGCCGACCGTATCCACTGTTCCGTTATGAACTACTAACTCCCCCATCAAAAGGGTTACTACTAGTAATTATGACTAACCTTACTAAAATAAAACGTTAATTAACAAGTGATAACAACCAAAGTAACACCTTAAATGAGATAGTGCTCCTAATTATTATTTTTTCCTTTTTCCTTTCTTTTAAACAAAACCCCTTTTTCTAACTTATTATCATAGTCAGACAATAGCGAGGGTTGAATAAGGAATCCATGTCCATGGTTTGATACTTGGTTTTTACCCGGACTATACTACGTTGCGATAGGTATACTTGCCTATTATGTGTGTTTTAAGTTGAAGTAATTATCATTTTAATTTGTACATTTAAAACCCGATTTTGTGTAACTCTAAACCAAATATTAAGAATATATTTATATATAACATCTCTTGCATTTGACATCAAGTTTTTGGTGCCATTACCAAGGATGTATGTGTAATATCCAGGCTTTCCCGACCTATCTTTCCCTAAACCCGTAAACGTAGTATTTATTTAAAACTCGAATTCGTGGAAAAACTATTTCCTTAAACAATAAATATTAATTTAATTAATATATAGTTAAGGAAAATCATATATATGAATTTTTTTAGTATATATATGTAAACATGATATAATTCTTAAAACTTTATAAGTTTGGGAGTATATAAATAATATAAACTTATTTTAAATTCCTTAGACTTATAAACTAATAAATCTTATAAATCGTTTCATAAAAATCATTTGAGAAAACTTATTCAATTTTTAATTAGACATTTTGTTTGTCTTTAAAATCCAGGGACTGAAACTGCCAAATACTGAAACTTTTTTTAAACTAAAATTAAACTTTAAACGGAAAGTGCTAACTCAATGAAACTATAAGGACCTGTTTTGTAAAAACCCCAAAGTCCCAGAACCAAAAGCAGTACCGAGTTCGATCCCCGTTCCAACTGGTTTTGAGCTCGATTTATCCAAAACGCGAAATCCCGTCCCAATACGTTGAACCTCGGGTTCGTTTCCCGCGTGCGACCGAAGACCGATGCTAATCAATGCTCGACTTTGAGCTCCACACCCGCATTGATCCGCATTTAAGCCGGCGTGCTCATCCGCGGTCGTCCCACCTAATCCGGCTTTAAACTCGTGAAATCGGCTATAAATACCAGGTGCTACACCTCAACGATACATCACTCATACTCCCATTTCTCTCAATCTCATCGTACCTTGCTCACATTTTCGATTAGGACTCTGGACAGCCGCCACCAAAACTCGAACGGTTCTCCCTCGATTCGATATCACTTCAGGTAATACGTATATCCATCTCCGTCGTTTTATCCTAGTATTGAAAGCCCTCTGTCAATTTACATTGACAGAGGCGAATTTGATACGAATTTATGGGATCTAGAACTAGGGTTCATCGAGAATTTAGGGGCGATTTAGGATTCGGTTTAAATAATTGTTGCTTCGTGTTTATAATCACCGAGACCCGTAGGCGGGATGGTTAGTATGTGTTTGTGTGTTGGTGACCCGGTCCCAGACCCGAGTTCGAGTCTAGGGGACCCGATTTTGCCCTTTCATTTTTTTTGTAGCCTTTAAAACAGTTTAAAAATTTCTAATAATTTTTATAAAATCTGTTACACTTATATAAACCTAAAAACGATTTTTATTTACACTTTAATATTCCGGAACTATTTTATTTAACTAAAATGTCGTTAAAACTTATGATATTTAATCTAGTTTTAAATGTTTAAAACTATAGAAATATTTTTAAAACTTTTATAAAACTTATAAATTTACAGGAACTATTTCTTCAAATCAGAAAACTTAATTTATTATTTGTTTTCTAAAACTAAAGGAATTCTTTTAAATCTTTAAGTCCTTTATTTAATTTAGGAAACTTATATAAATCTTATAAACTTGGGAATGTCTATAAGATTTATAAACATAAATTTAAACCATTTATACTAATTTGAAAAGGGAATTATTTATTTATTATTTATAAACTTATTTAAACTTATAAACTTATACTCTTCATAAAAATCTATATAAACATAAATCTATTGATTTATATAAAAAGAGGGAAAATGATTATGCTTTATTCCTAAATAATAATAAACTTACAACCTTATTTAAACATATTAGACTTATCTAAAACATTTATCCTTTGGAATAATCTTGATACATTCATCAAATAATTATTATTAATTCTTAATTATTTATTCTTTAAATAATTAATTATTAAACTTTAATAATTATTTAGTATTACACTTATCTATTGTTACAATCTTATTCATAAACGCTTAGAAAACTATTTTTAATTATTGGGCGTCATTAATAATTATAAACCTTCGAATAACTATTTTAACTATTCTAAATTATAAACTTATTAAGCTTTGAGATACAAATCTAGTGTCATTCGTTCAAAATCTTTATTTGAAACTTTGATTTAAACTTTATAAACACAATCAATCTCATCCCATATATGGAACCCTAAGTCGAATCTTGAATCCTAGATACTTTGTCTTAGACTTTTTATTTGAAACTTTAGACTTATATTCCTAGACTTATTGTGAGGATACTCTCCCTCTCCAAGTCTTGCAAAACACTTAGTCTTGTCGGTACTCGTCATCATCCAAGTGAGTACACTTAGCCCCTTTTTCATTTACATTCTTTTGGGGTGAAACATGTTCAAACTTCAAACTTATACAATTCTTGTACAAACTATGACTAGATGCTTATTCTTATGTTAAACTTGAGACTTGTATGCTTAGATTAAACTTAAAACTAGCATATTCATTAACTTTGATCAACCCTATGGTAACAATGATAGATCTATTGCATTTGACCAATCCACCTTGATTGATTGACCCTTCGGGGGGAGCCCTTGGTGTTTGTTACTAAACCAAAACTTTGAGACTTGAGACTTATAAGGGTAACATGCGGGTTATGCCTAAACTTGGTTGAGGATTGAATGTGCACAATGTTTAAGATACTCGTTTTCTCATAGTTACATTATAGAATGCATATATCATAGTGAGTTGTAATTCTTTTCAAAATACTTGTTAAACTGTGTCAAAACCTTTGTATCTCACCAACTATTTTGTAGTTGACAGATTCTTTCACATGTTTCAGGTTCTACATCATGAGGCTTATTTGTGATCACATAGGACGCTTTGGAACTAGACTACTTATTAAATAAATGTTGTATACTTGTTATTTCCTTGTATTGAACCTTTGAATCTATTATTAATTAAATATTGAAACTTTAATAGTCAACCTTGTGCTATTGAACAACCGCGTCCGCCCCGACGTATAATCCGCCGTCGGTTGGGGTGTGACAGATTGGTATCAGAGCCTTGGTTATAGGGAATTAGGTTATTAGACACATGACCTAGACTATAACTTAGGAGACCCAAACATGAGTTATCTCATGTCCTTTACTAGGAATTATCTCCTCATTCTATTCTAAATTCTTATACGTGAACGCTTGGAAATTCTACGCTTCTACTTACCTACATACTACAAGGAGTCTACTACATCGAGGACACGTTCTTAGGCTTTAAGGCTAAGCCACCACTAAACTCTCGTCAAGAATATTTAAGTTCTAGATAATGTGTGAGAACTTGTGCGGACCGGAAGGGTGAATACCTGTATTCTGGGAAATTCTGTCAAGGAAAGCATTTCGTATAAATCCAAATCAACCGTTGGACCCGTATGCTTTCCTGGGAATTCTTGGGATGAGTATCCACTTATAGGAATGCACAACTTCTCTAAACATTAGTGAGCTTAGATCTCTCTTGATATGTCAAAGTACTTACTTAGTGATATGCACTAATTGAGTACCATCTCAAATACTATACACTTCATAAATTCATGATTCAAAAACTTTCCTCTGTAACCTTTACTCTATGATTCTTATGTTCCGTCTTCTCAAGAATGGTCACATGACATCATGCTTACTCGTCATGACCTGAAGGAGTTACCTTCAAGGAGAAATTCTTACGAGACTATGTAGGAGTTAACTACATACATAAACTTACATTTATAGATACTACCCAATAAACTTCGTGACCGTTGTGATATAACCCTAGAAACTATATATTACTTTACAAATTCTCGTATAAAGCTTCATTATTTTATAAACGTGACACCTAAGGAGAAACTCTTGTGTTTTACTTTTGTCACACAACCAAGTTCCATTTGATAACTAGCTCGAAACTTTTGTTACACTTTTATACATCTCAAAGTTTTCATACATCTTTAAACTTCATGATCTTTGAACTAACAACCCATTAAAACTATGCATTGCCTTACAAGTCCTTTTACAACCTTCATTATTTTATAAACTTTACACATAAGGGGAAACCCTTGTGTCTCACTTCATTTTTCGTCACTCAAGCAAACTTCATTTCATGACTAACTCTAAACTTTGTTACCTTCATACGTCCTTAAAACTTACACATCACCGATTCCTGTAAACAAAACTTAACGTCTTTTAAACCTAAAGTACATTAACAAAGGGATTAGTAACCTGACCGTTTTCCCACAAGAGAAGAAGCCTACTGTAGAATAAACATGCTCCACGTTTAAAACTCTAAAACCATAAAGAAACCTTGACATAGTACCTTAAACCCAAACATCGTTGACAACAACTGAGAGAAGTTGTAGGCTCATGAGGAAGTTCTGGCTAGGGAAATAGGGTACATAAGTGAGTCCTTGTGACCACCCCCTTCTTCCGGGAATTCTCCTCGTTAGCCCATCAACTTCCAATTAAAAACTATTTTTGAAAATATTACCGTGATGACTCAGTATTATGAATAAAAACCTTTTGAACATATTTAATCTTCCAATTAAAAATTAAATTGTATTTACTAGTTTAACTTTCCTTTCATCATTGTAAACTTAACACACCTACCCAAACACTTTCGTCAAAAGCAACTTACATTAGTACTTGAAATAATTAACAACGTTGCATTAAACTATAAAAATCCTAAGTGACACGTGTACCTGAGGAATAAATCTTGAACAAGTCTTCTAATTCGTAAGCACTTTTTCACAAACAACCCGACTTACGAATCATTACCCTAAGCAACCATGACCCTTACTTCTTGTATAGACTTAACACTTGTAAACTTGACCAACTTTTCGCTTGACAATCACACATATCTTTTATAAATCTTACTCGTACTACTTATCGATGCCTAACTCGTCGTTTGTGAACATCTTAATTACATTCTATACAAAAGAAAACTATACTTTCTGTTATGAATCAAGATAAATCATTTGTAAACACACTATCATAAACCTTATCGAAACTTTTCCCGTTGCCCTATGCTTGGAGACTTTCCTCATTCAACTCTTGTCACGTAAAAGACTTACTATAAATCACAACGGGGACTAAAAGCTTAAATACACGTTGCTAAAACATTAAAACTTCGTATACACAACTATGAGGTCAGAGACTTTTGAGTCATGTAAAACTTGTACAAATACTCAAACCCGTATTCTTGAACTAAACATGTCCAATAAAAGGATCATGTAAAGCTTAATATTGCAACTTGTGAGTTATCCTACTTATACTTGAATTCTTAGTCTTGAAACCCATACTTGGATTCTAAATCTTGAAACTTATACTTGGATTCTTAGTCTTGAAACTCATACTTGGATTCTAAATCTTGAAACTTATACTTGGATTCTTAGTCGTGAAACTTATACTTGGATTCTTAATCTTGAAACTTATACTTGGATTCTTAGTCTTGAAACTTATACTTGGATTCTTAATCTTGAAACTTATACTTGGATTCTTAGTCTTGAAACTCATACTTGGATTCTTAATCTTGAAACTTATACTTGGATTCTTAGTCTTGAAACTTATACTTGGATTCTTAATCTTGAAACTTATACTTGGATTCTTAGTCTTGAAACTTATACTTGGATTCTTAATCTTGAAACTTATACTTGGATTCTTAGTCTTGAAACTTATACTTGGATTCTTAATCTTGAAACTTATACTTGGATTCTTAATCTTGAAACTTATACTTGGATTCTTAGTCTTGAAAACTTGTTGTGTGACGTATTCTTGTTCAAACACAATTTAAACTATCCGATGTTTGACGTATTCTTGTTCAAACACAATTTAAACTACTCCATGTTTGACGTATTCTTGTTCAAACATGATGTACGTACGAGACTTTAAACTACCCCATGTTTGACGTATTCTTGTTCAAGCATGATGAACGTATGAGACTTTACACTACACCATGTTTGACGTATGCTTGTTCAAACATGATGAACGTATGAGACTTTAAGCCACTCCATGTTTGACGCATGCCTGTTCAAACCCGATGGACATATAAGACTTTAAGCTACTCCATGTTTGACGTATGCTTGTTCAAACACGATGGACGTATAAGACTTTAAGCTACTCCATGTTTGACGTATGCTTGTTCAAACACGATGGACGTATAAGACTTTTCCATGTTTGACGTATGCTTATTCAAACATGATGAACGTACAACACTTTTAAACTACTCAAGGTTTGATGTATTCTTGATCAAACCCGAGGAAAGTGTAAAGACTTTAAACTACTCGATGATTGAAGTATTCTTAATCAATCACAAGGAAACTTTGAAACTCTAAATCTTGTCACATTCTTTAATCATTGAACGACGTTTCTCTCTAAGGGACTCGTTAATCAGTGATCACTCTTGTGTGGAAACTTTAGTCGTGTGTTAAACAAATTCTTGTACTCTTTCTTGATCCGCACACAAACGGAAGGACCTATGCAGATTGTACGACGATTTAAATGCTTGCGGGTGCACACGTAAGTATGAAAATCAACGTATGGGAAGGCATAGTAAACTCTGTCGTGTGCTATGATCTAAGACTTATCGTAAAAGGTAGTCACGGAACTTAGGTACCGTAGTAAATCCTTAAACGTAATAGTCTACAGACTCAAATCGTTAAACTATCATCGAGTCCATCCTAAGTGATGCATCTCACTTGAAATCCTGAATGGAAATTTAGCAGATATTCTCTCAAATGCGTTCTGAAAACGAATCTTCCTACATTTTAATGAAACTATAAGCTTCTTAGGGAAAACTCTTCACAACCCTAGACTTGGAAAACTTAGAAACTTGAACGAAATCTTATCCCTGTCATTCCAGTTACGATTCTAAACGTAATCCCGAACTTGCTTGGAACGTAAGGTATCTTTCTCAGAATCTTTGTGCGTATCATAGACTTAAAACAGAAACCTCCTACTTTAATTTCGGGACGAAATTTCCTAAAGTAGGGGAGACTGTAATATCCAGGCTTTCCCGACCTATCTTTCCCTAAACCCGTAAACGTAGTATTTATTTAAAACTCGAATTCGTGAAAAAACTATTTCCTTAAACAATAAATATTAATTTAATTAATATATAGTTAAGGAAAATCATATATATGAATTTTTTTAGTATATATATGTAAACATGATATAATTCTTAAAACTTTATAAGTTTGGGAGTATATAAATAATATAAACTTATTTTAAATTCCTTAGACTTATAAACTAATAAATTTTATAAATCGTTTCATAAAAATCATTTGAGAAAACTTATTCAATTTTTAATTAGACATTTTGTTTGTCTTTAAAATCCAGGGACTGAAACTGCCAAATACTGAAACTTTTTTTAAACTAAAATTAAACTTTAAACGGAAAGTGCTAACTCAATGAAACTATAAGGACCTGTTTTGTAAAAACCCCAAAGTCCCAGAACAAAAAGCAGTACCGAGTTCGATCCCCGTTCCAACTGGTTTTGAGCTCGATTTATCCAAAACGCGAAATCCCGTCCCAATACGTTGAACCTCGGGTTCGTTTCCCGCGTGCGACCGAAGACCGATGCTAATCAATGCTCGACTTCGAGCTCCACACCCGCATTGATCCGCATTTAAGCCGGCGTGCTCATCCGCGGTCGTCCCACCTAATCCGGCTTTAAACTCGTGAAATCGGCTATAAATACCAGGTGCTACACCTCAACGATACATCACTCATACTCCCATTTCTCTCAATCTCATCGTACCTTGCTCACATTTCCGATTAGGACTCGTGGACAGCCGCCACCGAAACTCGAACGGTTCTCCCTCGATTCGATATCACTTCAGGTAATACGTATATCCATCTCCGTCGTTTTATCCTAGTATTGAAAGCCCTCTGTCAATTTACATTGACAGAGGCGAATTTGATACGAATTTATGGGATCTAGAACTAGGGTTCATCGAGAATTTAGGGGCGATTTAGGATTCGGTTTAAATAATTGTTGCTTCGTGTTTATAATCACCGAGACCCGTAGGCGGGATGGTTAGTATGTGTTTGTGTGTTGGTGACCCGGTCCCAGACCCGAGTTCGAGTCTAGGGGACCCGATTTTGTCCTTTCATTTTTTTTGTAGCCTTTAAAACAGTTTAAAAATTTCTAATAATTTTTATAAAATCTGTTACACTTATATAAACCTAAAAACGATTTTTATTTACACTTTAATATTCCGGAACTATTTTATTTAACTAAAATGTCGTTAAAACTTATGATATTTAATCTAGTTTTAAATGTTTAAAACTATAGAAATATTTTTAAAACTTTTATAAAACTTATAAATTTACAGGAACTATTTCTTCAAATCAGAAAACTTAATTTATTATTTGTTTTCTAAAACTAAAGGAATTCTTTTAAATCTTTAAGTCCTTTATTTAATTTAGGAAACTTATATAAATCTTATAAACTTGGGAATGTCTATAAGATTTATAAACATAAATTTAAACCATTTATACTAATTTGAAAAGGGAATTATTTATTTATTATTTATAAAATTATTTAAACTTATAAACTTATACTCTTCATAAAAATCTATATAAACATAAATCTATTGATTTATATAAAAAGAGAGAAAATGATTATGCTTTATTCCTAAATAATAATAAACTTACAACCTTATTTAAACATATTAGACTTATCTAAAACATTTATCCTTTGGAATAATCTTGATACATTCATCAAATAATTATTATTAATTCTTAATTATTTATTCTTTAAATAATTAATTATTAAACTTTAATAATTATTTAGTATTACACTTATCTATTGTTACAATCTTATTCATAAACGCTTAGAAAACTATTTTTAATTATTGGGCGTCATTAATAATTATAAACCTTCGAATAACTATTTTAACTATTCTAAATTATAAACTTATTAAGCTTTGAGATACAAATCTAGTGTCATTCGTTCAAAATCTTTATTTGAAACTTTGATTTAAACTTTATAAACACAATCAATCCCATCCCATATATGGAACCCTAAGTCGAATCTTGAATTCTAGATACTTTGTCTTAGACTTTTTATTTGAAACTTTAGACTTATATTCCTAGGCTTATTGTGAGGATACTCTCCCTCTCCAAGTCTTGCAAAACACTTAGTCTTGTCGGTACTCGTCATCATCCAAGTGAGTATACTTAGCCCCTTTTTCATTTACATTCTTTTGGGGTGAAACATGTTCAAACTTCAAACTTATACAATTCTTGTACAAACTATGACTAGATGCTTATTCTTATGTTAAACTTGAGATTTGTATGCTTAGATTAAACTTAAAACTAGCATATTCATTAACTTTGATCAAGCCTATGGTAACAATGATAGATCTATTGCATTTGACCAATCCACCTTGATTGATTGACCCTTCGGGGGGAGCCCTTGGTGTTTGTTACTAAACCAAAACTTTGAGACTTGAGACTTATAAGGGTAACTTGCGGGTTATGCCTAAACTTGGTTGAGGATTGAATGTGCACAATGTTTAAGATACTCGTTTTCTCATATTTACATTATAGAATGCATATATCATAGTGAGTTGTAATTCTTTTCAAAATACTTGTTAAACTGTGTCAAAACCTTTGTATCTCACCAACTATTTTGTAGTTGACAGATTCTTTCACATGTTTCAGGTTCTACATCATGAGACTTATTTGTGATCACATAGGACGCTTGGACCTAGACTACTTATTAAATAAATGTTGTATACTTGTTATTTCCTTGTATTGAACCTTTGAATCTATTATTAATGAAATATTGAAACTTTAATAGTCAACCTTGTGCTATTGAACAACCACGTCCGCCCCGACGTATAATCCGCCGTCGGTTAGGGTGTGACAGTATGTATTTTTATATACACCTTGATTTTATCAACACTAAAACACTCTATCAATTGTCCCCTTGAATATGTTAATGAAAGTCCCAGATTTGATTTGCGCTAATCTGTATCAATATCAATAAGTGTCGTTGATTCTTTGTAGTTACCAAACAACAAATATGACTATTTATTATTGAACGAGTTGAAAGCAAGTTGGATTCAATGATCAAAATGTAGCGGCCGCCGCAT
Organism: Smallanthus sonchifolius; assembly: GCA_023525975.1. Taxonomy (NCBI): domain Eukaryota; kingdom Viridiplantae; phylum Streptophyta; class Magnoliopsida; order Asterales; family Asteraceae; genus Smallanthus; species Smallanthus sonchifolius. The sequence continues at coordinate 30,853,727 of CM042043.1, forward strand.
CGTGCGTGTTTCCTAATAGTGTGTGTGTGTGTATATAGGGTGAGGTTCAAATGCTAACCAATATTCATATGATAACCATGATAATCACTCTCAAACATAGTGTTACGTATATGTACCAAATAATGTTACACATACGTAAACACTATGTGTCACGTATATGTAACATTATTTGTACGTATATGTAAGACTCATCATTTCTGTAAAATATTCAAGATATATGTTCACGATAGTTAAATACTCTTTTAACAATTAAAATTTAAAATAATTTATAAATTATGTGATTGTTTGATAGTGGTTAGCACGGTTATCACATAAAAAGTTGGTTAACATTTGAACTCTTCCCTATATATATATGGAAAGTATAAAATGAAACCTCACTTGAGTTATGAAACCTCGTGAAACCACTATGTAACTTTTATATATATATATATATTTTAAATGTAAGTTTTATACACATTTTCGTCACTTTAAAAAAAGCGCCGAATACTTTTTTTTATAAAAATATTAAAAAATTAACCAATAATCCCGTTTTTGGTAAAAAAAAAAAACTCATGTAAATTCAACATGTTACATATGTAACTCAGGTTTTTACAAATGTAAATTTTTATAAAATAATTTAAAAAATGGCTCGGCGTTTTTAAAACTTTTTTTTAAGTCTTAAATGTATATATAGAAGCTACCATAAATAACTTTTTAATTTTTTTATAAGGTTTTCACAACTCAAGTGGGGTTTAATTATAACCCAACCCTATATATATATATATATATATATATATATATATATATATATATATATATATATATATATATAGGGAGAGGCTCATTACACAACACTAAATTATTGCGAGAACAAAAAGAACAAACTTAAATCGTTTAATTTCTTGATCTATGATTTATATTTTAAAAAAATTATACCTCATACATATAAATATGCATGTTTATATACATAAAAACCCATTAAACAATTTTTTGAATATGTTTTTACACATTTAAAAGTTTACCTACACATGTGTAGATTATATGTAGCTAAAATAACCTATACATCCTACACATGAATTACACATGTGTAGGTTGTTTAAAAAATGAAATTTGTTCATATTTTTTTTATAAATTTCTTGAGAGATGAATAAACATTGCATTTCTATCATTTTCTTATATTTCCAAACTTTTTAAGATTAAAAAAATGTAGGATTCATTTTGTACCCCATATTCTCGTAATATTTAGTGTTCTGAATTGAACATTCCCCTATATATATATATATGTATATATATATAGGAAAGGTTTAGAATGGAAACCCATTTGATTTGAGAAAACTCATGGAAACTCAATTTAATTATTTTTTTATTAATTTTTATTTATATTTTATTTTTAGCCTTTTCTATTACAATTTTTGTCACCAAAAACCCAAAAAAAAAAAAACAAAAAACTGCCCAGTAGTTTTTTTTAAAAAATCTTTTAAAAATAATTGAAATTAACGTTTTTTTAAATATTGGTCGCATGACGTCAGCAGTAACATATGTAACACAGGAAAAAATAACAAAAATTCACGTTTTACATACGTAACAACGTTCAACAATTTTATAAAAAAATCAACTTGGCGCTTTTTGATTTTTTTTTTTTGCCAAAGGTTATAAATTAGATATAGAATCTATCTAAATTTTTTTTTATTTTCACCAATTTTTAGCTGTTACATACGTTAGTAGAGAGTTTTCATAGTTTTCTCAACTCACTGGGTTTTCTCCATATACTTACCTATATATATATAGGATTAGGTTCAGATAAAAAGGATTCTAATTCTAAGAAGAGTGAGAATGATTTAGAGCCATTAGATCAAATTGTAGAAAATATTTAATGGTTGAGACTAAATTGTAGGAGAAAAAGTTGTTGTAAGGGTATTTTAGTCTTGACCACTTTTGTTGACTTTTTATCAAGTTCCCCCCTCATTTTTAAACGTTCATAACTTTTACATACGACATTATTTTTTCAAAAAAATTACACCATAAAAACGAGCGTTTTTTTATCTTTAAAACGAGTATAGTGTCGTTATAAACAAAAAAGAATTTTTTTTACGTTTTCCAGCTCATTGTGTAATACAAGTTCATTGTGTAATATAAGTTCAATGTGTAATACAAGTTCAATGTGTAATACAAGTTCATTGTGTTATATGTATTTATCATTGTGTTTTACGTTTTTCAGCTCATTGTGTAATTAGTCAGGTCATTGTGTAATACAAGTTCATCGTGTAATACAAGTTCATTGTGTAATACAAGTTCAATGTGTACTACAAGTTCATTGTGTAATAGAAGTTCAATGTGTAATACAAGTTCAATGTGTAATACAAGTTCATTGTGTTATATGTATTTATCATTGTGTTTTACGTTTTTCAGCTCATTGTGTGATTAGTCAGTTCATTGTGTAATACAAGTTCATTGTGTAATATAAGTTCAATGTGTAATACAAGTTCATTGTGTTATATGTATTTATCATTGTGTTTTACGTTTTTCAGCTCATTGTGTAATACAAGTTCATCGTGTAATACAAGTTTATTGTGTAATACCACGTCAGGTCATTGTGTAATATCTGGTCATTGTGTAATTAGTTAGGTCATTATGTAATACAAGTTCACTGTGTAATACAAGTTCATTGTGTAATACAAGTTCACTGTGTAATACAAGTTCACTGTGTAATACAAGTTCATTGTGTTATATGTATTTATCATTGTGTTTTACGTTTTTCAGCTCATTGTGTAATTAGTCAGGTCATCGTGTAATACAAGTTCATTGTGAAATACAAGTTCATTGTGTAATACCACGTCTGGTCATTATGTAATTAGTCAGATCATTGTGTAATACAAGTTCAATGTGTAATACAAGTTCATTGTGTTATATGTATTTATCATTGTGTTTTACGTTTTTCAGCTCATTATGTAATACAAGTTCATTGTGTAATACAAGTTCATTGTGTAATACCACATCTGGTCATTGTGTAATTAGTCAGGTCATTGTGTAATACAAATTCTCTGTGTAATACAAGTTCAATGTGTAATACAAGTTCATTATGTTATATGTATTTATCATTGTGTTTTACGTTTTCCAGCTCATTGTGTAGTTAGTAAGGTTATTGTGTAATACAAGTTCATCATGTAATACAAGTTCATTGTGTAATACAAGTTCATTGTGTAATACAAGTTAATTGTGTAATACCACGTCTAGTCATTGTGTAATACAAGTTCATTGTGTAATTAGTCAAGTCATTGTGTAATACAAGTTCATTGTGTCAAATATTTTTCATCATTGTGTTTTACGTTTTTCAGCTCATTGTGTAATTCACTCATTATTGTGTAATTCGCTCAAATATGTCAGGTCATTGTGTAATATGCTCATTGTGTAATATCATTTCATTGTGTAATATCAGGTCTGATCATTGTGTAATATCAGACCTTGTATTACACATTGATCTGGTGTATTACACATTGACCTGGTGTATTACACATTGACCTGGTATATTACACATTGACCATTATGCCCTCCCTTTAAAAACAATAAAATGACACATATCAAGCTTAGAATCCTTCTTACCCTTCTTATTTTTAAAACCCTTTTTACTATAACCTAACCCTATATATATATATAGGGTTGAGTTCATGAAAAAACTCATTTTCATGAGAAAATCAAAAAACTTATCATTAAAAGTATTGCATATGTGTAGTACACCCCAAAAACCCCCACCCCCCCACCCCACCCCACCCCACCTCACCCACCAGAAACCTAAACCCCCAACCCCACCCCTCCAAAAAACTAAATTGTTAAGTTAAACCGACTATTTTTTTGATTTTTTTTTTGAACGAGAACGACGTGGCAAACATGGTCTCCGAACCATTTTTTTAGTTTTTTATTTATATTTTGAGTTATGATTTATTTTATATTTTTTTTACATTTATTGAGGAGTTTTTTTGTTTTCTCATGATCCTTCACATATATATATAGGGTGGTGTTCCTTTCCAAAACCATTTTTAGATTAAAAACCCTAAAACCCACTAGAACCAATCAAATTTGGACACCTATCTCTTTTACTTTACACTAGTGAAGGGTATTATGGACATTTTACCTTAACCCTTTTCATTATATTTATGTCATTGTAACAGACATATCTTTTTATCCCCCCCCCATGTTTCTCTCTCTCTTTTACTCTCTCTCTCTCTCTTATCTTATTCCAAAACCAATATAATGAGACATATCTTTGAGCCACTACCTTTCCCACTCCCAAATCAGATCTCGAACTCAGAAAGGAACATGGTATCAAATTCAGATCTCGAATTCAAAAAAGGGAACAAAAACGAGGAGCGGTTTTGTGGGTTTCTTTAACAGATCGTAACAATGGGAGGAAGAAACGATGAGCGATTCGTACCTGGATTAATGCTATACGAAGTTAAACCAAATATTTGGTTGGGTTTCTTGAACATGATTCAAGGGTTTCGTAGTTGTAAGACCCTAACCCGGGCGTCCTATCGTTGGTTCTCATAACGGGTCATGCTCTTTAAAAACGCATTTATTACTAATCGAAATACAACGGAAATCTTTATAAATTATTTTATTGTTATTTAATGATATTAAATTACCTCATGAATGCCTACACACCAATCCGATTAACACCGCTCCTAAGCCAAGATACGTCAACGCTACGCTTACATGCAAAACAATCTAACGTACACACAAAGTCAGTTACACAAAGTCATATTCATTAGTTTATTCCACTCATGACCATCCGGTCCTTAACAAAATAGTTTTACGATTCATTAATGAATAATTAACCCTTGATATCCCACGTCATCCCATAACCGTTCATAATTCGAGACTCATACCATAATAATAATCCCGTAGTTTCATCGACATAGGTCGAACTTACTATATTAATAACTTATACTCTAGTACACGTATTAACTCGACACTTGGTTAACACAACGAAACCATATACATTGACTTACTTAGCCTTGACCAAGGCTCTTACAAATCAACTAACATAACAATTACCAACACTGCATCATAATCCTGACACAACGGTCAATCTAACTCTACTCACCACATTAATATCATCTACACATCACATTAATATTGTCTCACGCTTAATCAATATAACTCAACACTTGCATTCAAATTAACACATATATAAGCACGCAAACACATACCTCATCACTACACCCTCGTCAGGGTTACCCCCGTCAGGACGTTCGACACACCATGAGCTCATCATTAATCTATTAATAAATGTCACCGTTGGTGACTTCCCGACGAACCTCATCCTTCACAATTCCTGTTTGTTGTGCCATAATGACACGATGCAAGCATACACCGACGAACACACAACACAACAACATACTAGCAATTACATGACTTGTAACTATACTTGCACCACATGCATAACCCTAGAACAACATATTTCTGACACAACATATCATAAGCATTTAATGTACGACACGACTCTTTCCGTGCGGCCTTTAGCACGACACGCCTTAATAACTCATCCCGTAACTCACACATTTCCATGATCCCACCATAGACCCTACGATCACTTATCAATTATTTATATTCAAAAAGCATCGGGTTAGAACCTGAAATTCTTAACATATTTAATAGAGTAAACTTATTTCATAAGTATGTACGCTAGCCCTAAAACGTTAAAAACATTTAAAAGAGCGGATTAGAAACTCACTGGTTACGTTGAATCTCTGACTCTGCTACGCATTCCAATCACTAGCTCGAATCCGAACATATTCAAGCGTATGATCTCATGATCAGAACACGTTCTAAACATATGTTGCATAACATGTAAATAACTGAAATCTAACATTCGGTCTTATCTACTTTCCACTCCAGCTTCTTAAATTCCTCCTTACGAGTACACGCGATCCAAGTCATCCTTGACCCGTTTAAAAACTAAACACCCCATCCTGGGTTCCCATGCATTTACGAGTGCATGCGTACACATGCAAACCTTAATCCATGATTCTCCTTCATGTAAACTCCGGCTCTTCATGAACCCGCACCCGAGCTTGCTCACGCACCACCACGGATCCCATTGTTCCCATCGAGCACCACCATAGTATGTTTTGCCGCCACCACGGCCACCACCTTGACCCATCACCACCTTCATTTGTCTCCACCACACTTCCCCGCCATGCACGAACACTAGCGGGTATACACAGCCCCACCGCACCAACCTCTGGTCATCCCCGCTACCAGGTCAGCCACCACCGCAGCTGCCGTCAACCACCTTCGGCTCCCCACTTTGCTTCCTATGCTCCACGCCACCCTGACGCACCATTGCAGTCCTAACACGGTCCTCGTTACGCGCCGTCGAGCACTAGCACTAGCCTCTCTGAAAGCCAACAAGCACCGCTGCCGCACCGACCGTTTGTCCAGTCTTCACTGTTATCCGGAGTCGCCACCCCCGCGCCGCTCCGCCTTGCTCATCACGTGCTCTCCCTTTCTCTCTATATCGGACACCACAAGCAACTACCACCGTCGGCCACCATATCACCATCCTTTCCTCGTCTTCGGCCGTGAATCACACTCTAAACCCCAATTGGTTTCCAACAAAATATAAACAACATGCGTTTAGAACATAAACGAGAATTTATCTCGGTTGAATGTGGAGTCTCCCGCTCGAGATCGTCGTCGAAACACCCTGTCTCCGGCCTCATCCCCTCGCCTTCCCTGCTGCCGTCGCACTCCCCTAGGTCACCAATGACCTAGGGTTTTCCCTTAAAGTGGTTTATAAATGACCACTAGTTTCGTATTGGGTCCCCGCGCTTCTATCTTACACGTTTCGATCTCGAACCTTCTTTAAACGACTAAATGTGTTTATTTTGGTAGTCAAACACACCCCATTAGTCAAATATATATTCGGGTCGTCCACTAACCCGAACCCCAAGCTTATGGATTTTCGGGATGTTACAAGTCTACCCCCCTTAAAAGAGGATTCGTCCTCGAATCATGCGTCGGTATGAACCAACATAACTCATTCGTCTGCTCCAACTGGTTCATCGAAAATCCTTTGGTGCCCTTCATTCATTATACACATCAACACGTTCACTTTACTCTACAACTCGGTTACCATCCTTGGTGTTCAAAGAAGGTCTCCCCATTGCTCGCTTTTGACTTTGGGGCTTGTAGGTTTCATCCACACATTCCATCATTACTCGTCCTTATACCCTAATCGCCATCCTACGATGATTTCTCAAAACCCAGGCACCCTTGCCTTACTCATAAAGGTACTTCCTTTGTCCTCCTCTGATGATCTCCAGGAGCTTGCGTAAAGCTCCTCTCGTCTCTATAATCACAACGTGTCGCCCCCAAGATACTTCTTTACCTCGTTATCATGCGTACAATTCGCCTCTAAAATAAGCCCTTATACTCCACCCTAGAGTTATCTTTTATCATCTCTCGATGTTTCTCAAAAGTTCTCTATTATCGTCATGTTGTCTCAACAGCCCACCCTTGGCTTTAGCCAATGCTCCACAAGAGCTTGCCTTAACTAGTCATACGTTTACCAGCATAAGCATTTCATTCTCAAGAACTCATGTGCAATCCTACACTCGTCCCCCTCTATTCCACTTCCTTCACTGTTGCTCAAACAAACCACGCGATCACCGACCACATCCCATTCATCAGGCACGAACATGCAGTCCGTCCTATCATCAGCCTCAGCTATCCATTGTCTCGTTCGGGTAAAACATCCCTATTCGTCTAGTATTTCACATCGATTGAATCCTTCATATGGAACGTGTTCAATGAAGATCCTTCGTCACCTTGTTAACTCCGTGCTGAAATCTTAAGCGTCATTACCCTGATTTCATCTTAACTATGTCTGGTCAAGCTACCACGTAAACGCTTTCATCATTTCACTCTCACAATTCCACCCCTTGGCTTCGTGCTCTAAATCAATGTTTGTAATTTTGAGTTTGAAACTTGCCTTGGCAATAATGGTATATGGTTAACAAATTCAGATTTGTAGATGGTGGTAATGATTGTGGTTTTGAGATTTGTATAATTTGTGATTTTCAGTTTGAACTGGGGCTTCATGTACATACATTTATATGAGGGTAACTTACATTAGTGTAACATCAGCTTACATCGGTGTAACTTTTGCAAGTCAATTAGTGAATTTTTTTTTATGGATTTACACTTTTGTAAGTGTTAGTTACACCATTGCCAATATAATTGATGCTCGACACCATTGTAAGTGTTAGTTACACAAATGTAAATATAATTGATGCATAACACCATTGTAAGTGTGTTTTATGTTAAATCTCTTGGTCTTTTTTTTTATGTAAATTACATTAATGCAAATGTAAATCTTGCTTATTGTAGTATTTTTGTCATAATCTCGCTTATTGTAAAGCCCTGTGTTTGAAAGTCAATTAGTGAAATTTTTTGATGGATTTACACCATTGTAAGTGTTAGTTACACCAATGTCAATATAATTGATGCTCTACACCATTGTAAGTGTGTTTTATGTTAAATCTCTTGGTCTTTTTTTAATGTAAATTAGGTTAGAATCGCGTGTATTACACGAGATTATATTATAAAAGATAAAACTTATAAATTTGTAAATACGTCCTAACTTGTCAGACTATTATGATCGTCTCGAGATATATCAAATGAAAATGTGTGTATATTACAAATTAGTATTTTTCTTTAATTAGTTATATTTTAATTTTCTATTATATATTCTTATTTAATATAATTAGTATTCTTCTTTAATAATATATTTATAATATCATTATTATTTAATAAGATAGAGGCGCATTTATTAAGAGAGAGAGGGGGGAAAATAAATGTGCGGAGGCATGAGGAAATGACACGTGTCCTTCTTAAACCTTTATTTATTAGTATAGATTACATTGATGTAAGTGGTGTAAATCTCGCTTATTGTAGTATTTTTGTCATCTTTAATGTATTTTTTTTATCTAAATTGTCGTATAACCTCGCTTACACTAATGTAAATATATATTACACCTACCCGGTATAATATATATATATATATATATATATATTATACATGGAGTTTTAAATACAATATTACATAAATGTAACTTGTATTTTTAGAAATGAGAGAATATTTTAAATACAATTATTTAACATGTTATCTTGTTATAAAAGTATAATCGAAAATTAAGAAATCGAGATATAGTTGCATAGTCAAACAATCACTCTGATAAAATCTTTATTTATATTTATTTACTAAGAGCATTCTCAGCCCATTCTTTATATTCCATATCCTTATCTTTATAATTACACTAAAAAATACTACTTTTTCTACCTTTTATCTCTACTTTTATCTCTTTTTATCCTTATCTTTATAATTATACTAAAAACCACTACTTTTATCCTTATATTTATAAAAACTTTATATCTTTTCTCTCTTCTCTACTTACAACAACTTTAAACCACTCTATAAAATATGCAAAACTCACTAACATAACTATAAGGAACGGGTTGTAAATGCTAGAGATATAGATATGATGACAATATATATTTATTTATAAATTATCAAAGAACCACTCTGACAAATTCAATTGGATAGTCAGGAAAGGTGAAAACAAATGTTCAACAACATTAGTAAAAAGACACATTTACCCTTGCAGGGCCATTTTAAAGCCACCATTTCCTTAAAAAAAATCAGATTTATTTAGAACCATAGGATAATACTTTGTGAAAGTGATCATGGATGGATATGTGGTTTTAGAGTGTAGGATCGTGAGAATACAAGATGGTTCTGTTCTTAGTTGAGGTTGGCGGAAACAAAATCAACTACACAATTTATAATCAAGTAAACACAAAGAATACTGATAAACACTGTTGTATTAAGCTTTTGTGAATGCAAAGATTACAAGTGAGAAACTCAATGAATAAGTATGACAAGCACTACTAGCACTATCAAGACACACTCAAGTCACACTTACAATGAAGTGGCAACTCAGTATTTATAGTAACTTAGAATCAAGACAGACCCTTGATTCTAAGGATCAGATCGAACACAAGCCGTTGATCTTGTTTATTATATTACATTACACGTAAAGGCTAATCTAGTTAACTTTACTGAAACGTTTTCTTTATTCATGATTGTTTGCATGCTTGGAGAAGTGTATTATTGTCCGTCATTGGTTGACCATAGCGGTTCCTTCTGCTTTGAGTCTGTCAGATGCTTTTGCAGAAAGGTGTTAAAGACGCTTAGCCTGGATAGTCAGCTGCAACGTTTGGTCTTCAGTGAATAAGGCTATCAGCTGCAAAGAGTGAAGGTTGCTGCTGGTAAGCCTATCAGCAGCAAACATGGATGACCGCTGCTGATAAGCCTATCAGCAGCAACTTGTACAGAAAGCTGCTGATAAGCCTATCAGCAGCAACAAGTGTTGAATGCTGCTGATAAGCCTATCAGCAGCAACAAGTGTTGAATGCTGCTGATAAGCTTATCAGTAGCATTTGTACTTAGAATAATTTGGTAGCAATCAGTCTTTGGTTCTACAAACTCCCCCTAGACTGATGCAACCAAAAATTCTTCTAATCACTTTGCTGCTGAAGCTTTTGCATGTGGCTGACTTTCCTTTCAACCTCATAGCCTCTTGGATCCTTGCTGGGATTGTTCAGTGAAAGTTCAGACAGAGTCTTGATGTCTTTGTGTTGCATTTTGTAGATTGCTTTGCTTGAACATCTCATCTGCTGCTTCTTTACATCAGTCAGTGTGAACTCATCCAAATCAGCATTGTAGGTCCAAGATACAAATGGAGAGTGGGACTTGAGTGGTTTGATGTTTATGATCACATCTTTGCTAGGGTTGAAGTAGTGTTTGATTGCTAGCACAAGACGTTTCCCACTCTCATTTGCAGGCTCATTAGCTTCACCCAGCTCTAAAATTCTTTGAAGATCAGAATCAGGTAGTTACAGAACCTCATCAACAGACCTGTAAGTGGATCTTCTTTTCTCAGTTCTCCCCCTGAAGATCTCAAACACTTGATCTTGTGAATTGTGGAACCAGTTAACTATATTTCTTGAGTCTTCTGGTTTAGGAGTGGGTTTGGGTATCTTCAAGGGAGGCTGTTGATGAGTGGGAGCTGGGTGGGATGACTTGGACTTTTTGGGTGGAGGAGTGGAAGGTTTGGGGAGGAGAGTGGAAGGATGATGGACTGAGGAAAAGGTAGGTGAGGAAGAAGGCTTGGGTTTCTTTGTCTTTGGTTCTTCATCTTCTTTGATAAGTACCCTTTTCTTGGAGCCCTTCTTCCCTAGTCTTTCTTCCTCATCCTTTTTAACTTTAAAGTAGAGGGCTTGCAGGTTCATGAAATTCATAGGACCTAGCCTCTTTCCACTATCTCCTCTGGCCTTAAGGAAGTCAATCATGACCTTCCTTTCTTCATGGGTCCTTTTATTGAAGGCAATGGTCTTTTTGGACTGTTGTTTGGCTTTTTCTTCTTCTTCATCCTTTTTCTTCTTTGCCAACTGACCTTGCTGACCCATGAAGGCTCTGTAGATCTCTTTGTTTGAAAGTTTTTCAAGGTAGTCTTCATCCTCACCTTGAGAGATCAGAGCTTCAGTCCACTCCTCCCTTAATTCTTTTGCTAATTTAGAATCAGTGATTCTAAACTTAGCATCTTCCTTCCTTTTCTCTTTAGCTTCTTCTTCTTCTTCTTTTGCAAACTGTTCCTGCAGCTGTCTAGCAAGTTGTTCATCTTCCTCAACTTGAGACCCTGCAAGGACTTTTACCTTCATTTCATCCAGCTGTTTGGCATACAGCTGGATTGTCTGTTGTCTGAGAAGTATGGCTGCCTTTCTATCTTCATGCCTTTGTTTTTGAGCCATCTCTTCAGCCAACTCTTCTTCTTCTCTTTTCCTTCTTCTCTCTTCTTTCTCTTTCTTTTCCTTTTGCAACCTCTCTTCATCCTCTTTTGTCATGATGCCCTTCCCTTTATTAACATTGGATGCCTCTGCTCTGGCTTCACTGATCACAGAAACAGCTGATTGTTGTGCTGTTGGGATCTCTGCCTCGGCTTCATTGGCAATTTGAGATGTGAATAGGGGAAGGTCATCGTCTTCATCAATTTGATACTCAGGACCTTCTATTTCTCTCAGTTTTTCTTTGATAGTTGATCTTGACTCATAAGCTGCAGTGCAGATGTTAACTCGAGGGGAAGCTGAGTTAGTGTCAGTGTCAGAGTTTGACACATATACTGCCTCAGTAATTCTTCCTACTTGTTCAAGTTTGGCTCTGACAGTATCTATCATTGCCTGGCTTTCAAGTGAGTTGACATTGCAGATGTTTGTTCTGAGTTGATAGATCTTGAGGAGAAAGTCTGAGGGCAGATGAAGGATGTTTCTGGTGTTGATTATGAGAGAGGAGCCGTTGCTAAGCAGAAAAGTGTGGTCAAGAGACTTAGTGCTCACCCAACCTAGCACATCCAAGTCCTTGACCAGGAAGGCATACAGGAACCTTCGAAGGCCCAGAACTTCTTCTTTAGTGAGAAGACTGCTCCTTGTTATTTCAAGATTGCTAGGAGTCAGTCTTCTTTCTGTGGCCGCCGAGGATTCAGGATAAGCTACCCGATGTGCTGCTTGTAGGAATCTTTGGAACCTGGGTAGATTATCCTCCATCAGGTCATGGAACCTGCCAATGGCAAGTTCAGCTGAGAGATCTGCTGAAGTGTTGATGCAGTCAGTTAGATGCAGTTCTAGGACTTGGAGGGTATTGAGAGAGTTCCAGTTCAGCTCTTCTACTCCGCTGAACTCCCATCAAATCCAAAACCTCTCAGCTAATCCATCATACCCCCAAGCTAGAATAGAGTCAAACTCTAGCTTCTTTGAAGATTTGAAGATTTGGGGGGTAGTGGATTGACCTATGATGGCTGCTGCTTGTGGAAGGATGCTGAATGATGCATTTGTTTGTTCTGTGTCTTCAGCATCATTCAGCATTTCATCGACAGCCCTGACGACCAACTCCTAGTCTTCAGATATTTCTTCGTCTTCGTTATCTGGGGCTGGCAGGTCATGAACTTGGACAAAAGCTGGCTTGTATTGTGAGCTTTGAAGTACAAACTGCTCTTGAATCCAGTCGTCAAGACTGTCTGTATCATCTTCCATAGAAACCATCTCCCCCTTTTTGGTTGCATCAGCAGACAGGTAAGCATCAGTTTGGGTGCCTACTGATACAAGAGAGGGAGAGGCTAGAGTTGGGCATTAATGGGCTTCATGCATAGCGACTTGGTGTCTTAGTTTGGACATTTCAGCCTCTAGCATAGCCACCCTTGCCGTCAATTCCATGTTATGAAGTTTCAGTCTGTCCTCATCCACAGTTGTGGAATCCTTGGACCCAGATGGGGCCGTAGGCCTAGCCTCAGCATCCCCATCACCCGCGGTTTCTTGGCGCCTGGGATTCCTCTCAGTGAAAGGAGTTTCCAAGGAAACACCCTCACCGTGAGTTGCCGTGGTTGAGGTCTTAAAGATGTTGTCACTGTCCTCCTGGTCAGTTGATGGACCAGCAGTAGTGACAGCCTCGTCCACATCCACTCTTTCAATACTCCCAGAGTGGACCTTCAAGGGTGAGGAACTTGGGTTGGGTGTTTCGGAAGCAAGACCAATCAGTACCTCCTTGGTAGTGGTAGTTGGAGAAGGTACATCACTTTGGTCAGGTTCCTCTACACTTAAGTTCAGTGAAGAGAGGAATGGCTCGAAGGGCTGTTTTATGGATCCGGGAAGTGATCCTAATCCTAATAGAGAGACTTCCGAAGGAGTCTCCCTAGAAATGTGGCTTTCCCTTATGATATTCTCACTAGAATGTTGTGATTCTGAGTGAGAGATGTTGGCTTGGGTTTGGGCCTTGGAGGCAAGAGAAGAAGGAGTTCTCTTGCCCCTCTTCCTTGTATACTTGGCTGCAACCGGGGCCCTGTGTTCCGGTTGAGCAATCAAACTGGGGGTGAGTAATGTATGTGCCTGTGCATCCTCAGTAGAATGCACAGGGGTTCGATCAAGGAGAACAATAGGTTGAGTTTGTGGCAGTGAGGTGGAGGGTGTGGGATCAGTATCAGCTAGGTTTGCTAAACTGTCACCCTGGGCACTATGTGTGTTCAACATTGTAGATAACAATGGAACATCGGCCCCTGAGAACTTTGATGAAACTGTTCTCATGCTTTGAAAAATGTTGTTCTTATGTCCCAGTATTGAGTAGATTCTTGCAGTTTTTGAAAGATCTTGGTGCTCAAAATTGAACACTTCCTGCAAGAATCTTGGGTACATGAAGAACTGTGATTTCACCCCTTCTTGAAGGTTGTATCTCAAACCTTCAAGAATGAGGTGGGAAAAATTGAAACCTGCTCCTGTTATCATACCGTGAACTGCCGACGCAAGTCCGGATTGGTTCCAGCCACTCCTCTTTTGAGATATGCATTGGAGAAGAGTGTGGCAGAGATACTTCCATTTGGGACCCATGAGTGCCTTCTCTATCGTATACTCTGTTTGATTCCCAGTGTACCCTATGGATACAAAGGTCCTCATGTATACGTCTCTTGGGTAAGAGAGGGCGTCCCCTTCATCCTGAAGCTTGAGGTGTTGGCGGAGTTTTGCTTAAGTGATGATCATTTCCTTACCGTCAACTGTGCCTCTGATTTGAGGAGTGCCCTATTCAGTAGAATACACGGCTGAGCTCCAAAAATCTTCCATGTGTGAAGTATATATGGTTGGGTTGATGGTTAGGGCATGGTAAATTTTGGACCGACAGAGGAAGTCGATCATACCGTCGAAACCTTCGGATTTCTTGCCCTTGATTAGGTATGCAGTTAGGTTGTGATATGGGGAGAACTTATCGTTGGGGTTGTTTATGTCTGCGCCTGCCATTTTTATGGATTCGGAGGGAAGAGAGAAAGGTGTTTGAATGGTGGTTAATTGTGGAGGGCTTTGAATGCTGTGGGGACGGGAGAGAAAGTGATGGGAGATAGGTTTGAAATAGAATGTGAAGAGGTAGAGGGATGATTTGAGTTGGTGATATAACGGCAGATGGGGAAAAAGCAACTCTACTTGTACAATACAACCTGTTTCACTTTTCATTGTTACAGCTGTAAAACACTCGAGCAGTCATGGTGAAGACTGACGATATTTACTTTTACAGCGGGTAAATGTTAATTTAGACTTAAGTTCACCCATCAGCAGCAAACTTGGTTGCTGCTGAAAGATAAGAGAATCCGCAGCAAAATTGGTTGCAGCTGATGGATAAGCCTATCAGCTGCAAACTTGGTTGCTGCGGAAAGATAAGTCTGTCAGCAGCAGATTTTGCTGCTGAAAGGTTTAAAGATCCGCAGCAAAGGAATTGCTGCTGAAAGTCTTAAAGCTATCCGCAGGAAACATGTACCTGCTGATAACTTAAAGCTATCAGTGGCAAAACTTTTGCTGCTGATGCTTTTACCTGTCAGCAGCTGAAGGACAAAAATGCTGCTGACCCATAACTTTTATTTACAACAAGAGACAAAAAGGCACATTTTAAGGAGAAACTTGAGATGGATTTTAATCAAAGTTCATCATACCAATTGATTCAACTAAATATCGGAATCTAGCTTCATCAAAAGGTTTTGTAAACAGATCAGCATATTGCTCATTTGTATGAACTTTGGTTAAAATAATTCTCTTTTTCTCAGCTTGATCTCTTATGAAATGGTACCTGATGTCGATGTGCTTTGTCTTTGAGTGCTGCACCGGATTGTTTGTGATAGAGATAGCACTCATGTTGTCAATGTGAATTGGAGTCTGCATGAAGGTCATTCCATAGTCAAGCATTTGATTTTGGATCCAGATGACCTGTGCACAGCAGCTTGAAGCTGCAATGTATTCTGCTTCAGCTGTTGAAGTAGAAACACATGTTTGCTTTTTGCATTGCCATGAGATGAGCCTTCCTCCAAGAAATTGACATCCCCCAGATGTGGACTTTTTGTCCAAGTTACAACCCCCATAGTCACTGTCAGTGTAGGCATATAGATTGACATTTTCATTCTTTGGATACCAAAGCCCAAGCTTTGGAGCTCCCTTTAGGTATCTAAGGATCCTTTTAACAGCTTGAAGACACTTTTGGAGCTGCGTGAAATCTTGCGCAGAGACAGACTGCAAACATGATATCTGGTCTTGAGGCAGTGAGGTACATGAGAGACCCTATCATTGCTCGGTACTGATGTTGATCAGTGTCTTGTCCTTCTTTATCCGGAGATAATTGATGGTGCACTTGCATAGGAGTTCTTGCAGCAGAGCAGTCAGTCATTTTGAACCTCTCCAAGATGCTTTTGACATACTTGGATTGACTTATGAAGATTCCAGTTGGTACCTGTTTGACTTGAAGTCCTAAAAAGAAATTTAGTTCACCCATTGAACTCATTTCAAATTTGGAATGCATCAGAACTTCAAAGTCTTTGCAGAGCTTCTTTCTTGTAGATCCAAAGATAATGTCATCAACATAAATCTGGACCAACAAAATTTCGCCCCCTTCATCTTTGATGAAAAGAGTCTGATCAATGGCCCCCCTTCTGAAGTTGTTACTAAGTAGATATCCAGATAAAGTTTCATACCAGGCTCTTGGGGCTTGGTGTAAGCCATAGAGAGCTTTGTCCAGTTTTAAGACCTTATTTGGATGTGCAGGATCTACAAAGCCTGGAGGCTGTTTGACATAGACCTCTTCATCAATCGTGCTATACAGAAAGGCACTCTTCACATCCATTTGATAGACCGTAAAGTTTTTGGATGCTGCATAAGCCAGAAAAATTCTAATGGCTTCCAGACGGGCAACAGGAGCAAAAACTTCATCATAGTCAATGCCTTCTTCTTGAGTGTAACCTTGAGCTACCAGTCTGGCTTTGTTCTTGACTACGATGCCCCTCTCATCTTGCTTGTTTCTGAAAACCCATCTTGTTCCAATGGCTGTTTGACCAGGTGGAAGATCAACAAGCTTCCAAACATCTTGTCTTTTGAATTGCAGCAATTCTTCCTGCATTGCTTCAATCCAGCTGTTGTGCTTGAGAGCGTCATCAATCCTTTTGGGTTCCACCTGTGATAGAAAGCAGGAGAATAAACAAATGTTGGCTTCATGAGACTTACTTCTTGTCTGGATGCCTGAGTGGACTTGGCCAATGATGTTTTCCAGAGGATGCTCTTTGTTTATTCTCTGAGCAGGTATCACATCCAGCCGTATTCCCTCTTCAAGATTACTGTGGTTTAGATCAGTATTGTCTTCAGATGTGTGGAGAGGAGCTTGGAGGATTTGATCATTGTGTTCCACATAGTCAGCAGCATTAGCATCAGAGGCCTCTTCATCATGAACTGAGGAGGCTTCATTTAGGATTTCATTGTCAGAGAGATTGCTGCTTGTGGTGTTGGATGTACCGGCTTCACCTGCACTGGCTTCAATAGCTTCTGCCACTGATGGAGGATCAATGGATGGCCTTTTCATCCTGATGTAAGGACTGGGAAACTCCAGTCTGTAGTCAGAAGAAGAGGTTGAGGTAGAAGGTGTTGAGTTTGAAGAAGGAGGCTCCATATTTGAGAATATGAGGGGCTCAAATATATGGGTGAAGGAGTCTATATCAAAAAGCCAGTTGGGACCTTTGCCTTGTTCACAGACAACGTGTTCCCTGCATTCCACATTAGCAGATTCTTCCACAATCCGAGTCCTAGAATTGAACACTCGGTAGGCCTTCGATTGAGAGGAGTAACCCACAAAGTAACCTTCATCAGACTTTGCACCGAATTTAGGAAGAACTCCATGTGTGATGAGGATGGTACATGGACATCCAAAGGGCTTTAGGAAGCCAATGTAGGGAACTCTTTTGAGCCAGAATTCATAGGGAGTTTTCTGGAGAGGCTTAACAATAAGGACTCTATTCTGCACATAACAAGCTGTGCTTACTGCTTCTGCCCAGAAAGTAAGGGGCAGTTTTGAGTCAGCCAGCATAGATCTTGCTGATTCAATCAGAGTCCTGTTTCTTCTTTCAGCAACCCCATTTTGTTGAGGAGTTCTTGGAGCACTGTACTGCCTTTCAATGCCCTTGCTCTCACAGAAACTGTTCAAAGTGTGATTTTTGAACTCTGTTCCCTGATCACACCTTATGATCTTTACCTTTAGATTGCTTTGATTCTCTACCCTGAGAATATAGGATTTGAGAATCTCAGCAGTTTCATCTTTTGTTCTTAGGAAGAATACCCAAGAGAATCTGGAGAAGTCATCAGTGATCACCAGACAGTAGGACTTTTTGCCCATTGACATGACATTTGTAGGACCAAAGAGATCCATATGCAGTAGCTGGAGAGGAGTGTCATTTGTGTTCAATGTCTTGGGCTTATGGGAACTTTTGTGTTGTTTTCCCTTCAAGCAGGCAATGCAATGATCGTCTAGCTGGAATTCTTTATCAGGAAGCCCTCTGACAAGATTGTCCTTCACTAATTTATTGATTGTTTTGATGTTAACATGGCTTAACCTCCTGTGCCAGAGAGCGGATTCATCAACTGATGCCTTTGACAGAAAACATGAAACACTACCAGATGGAGTGACTTCATTCATGTCAAGCACATATAAGTTGTCCTTTCTATTAGCAGATAAGAGAATCTTCTCTGGGGGGTTTAGATAGGCCAGGAGCTAACACGAAACATTCTTTGTCAGTGAAGAGCATCCAATGCTTTTGATCACATACTTGAGAAACACTCATGAGATTGAAGTCAAGTTCTTTAACATAGTTGACTCTTTCAATACTCATCCTTTCATTGGACACAGTGCCTTGTCCAGTGATAGATCCACCTTTTGAGTCACTCCCAAAGGCAACATATCCTCCATTGAAATGTCTGAAGTTGGAGAGGATGGACCTGTTGCCTGTTATGTGCCTGGAACAGCCGCTATCTACCACCCAGGTGTTATTCTTGTTACCTGGTTGTCCCTGCACATAAAAGAAAATTTAGTTAGTGGAAGTGGTCCAAGAGCTCTCCTTTTTGAAGAAAAGAGTTCTTGGACATTCTGATTCATCATGCGTGCATTCAACAGCACCGATGATGATTTTGCTGACAGGAGCAGAGATTTTGGCTTTCCATTGCTTAAGTAGTGGTTTTCCAGTTCTCTTTTCTTTATCTGCTGCGGATTTGGCTTTGGCAGCTAATGAATTTGCTCTATCAGCAGCTGATTTTCCTGCTTGAGGTTTTGGCCTGTCAGCAGGGGCAGGTTTTGCTGCTGATGGCTTCAGCTTATCAGCTGCAGATGTTGCTGCTGATGACCTTGGCCTTTCAGCAGCAGATTTTGCTTTTGCTGCTGACTGTTTTGTTTGAGCAGCAGCAGATTTGGTGGCTGCTGAAGGCTTTGCCTTTTGCTGCTGTTTGTATTTTTCTGCAGTTTCAACTCTTCTACTGGTTGCAGATGGCCTATCAACTAAAGTATGCTGATCCTTCCTTTGTTTATGCGCTGATTGAAGAAGGATCTGGTTGAAGGGGTTAAACTGACATTTTGCAGCAAAGTGGTTTGATTCCCTACATATGATGCAGGACTGCTGAACTTTGGGCTGCTGCTTCCTTGGTAGAGAAGAAGAGTTTCTGCACTGAGTTTTCTTGGTCTTAACTCTTCTAACCTGTTGCTGATTCTTCTGATTTGGCATGAACTGAGACTTGGAGTTTGTAGGTCCTGATGTTTGTCCCTTTTCAGTGTTTAGCTTTCTTCCACCTGGAGGATAGCTGATCCTTATCTGTTTGAATGGTACAGGGGCTGGAACAGCTGGGAGAACAGTAGGGACTGGGACTCTATTCAGAACAGCTTCAGATGAGGCTGTACTGGTTTCATCATGGTCTGAGAGGGTTAACTCATATTCTGATGAGGTAGTGCAGTCTTTAACAAGGGGTTCATCCATTGGAGGATCAAGATTTCTGTTTGCAGTGTCGAGTTTTGCAACATCGAAGCTTGGTTCATAGATGGCAACATAGTCAGCTGGATGAGGAACAGTATTGTACTGTTCCTAGCCATATCCAAGTCCTCCAAGCTTTACCTTTTCATGGACTTGAATATCTAGAAGTCTCTGAAGCTTTTTAGAAGAAAATTCATATTTTTCAACATGAATTTTCTGTTCTGCCAGATCAGCTCTGGTTGATTTAAGTTTTACTAATAGATCATCAATCTGAGTTTCAAGATTGGTTTGTTCATGTTTTAGAGATGAAATCTCTTTCTTAAGGCATTCAATTTTTTCTTTGTAAGTGATTTCAACCTTTTTGAACTCAGATTTCATTTGAAGAAACTCTTCATTTTGATCTATAAGGTTTTGGTTATGTTTTCTATAACCTAAAACTTTATCAATGCAAGCTTGAGAGCATAGATGTTCAAATACCTGAGGTGGTATCTCTACAGTGTCTGCCATAAGTGCTTGGTTGGAGGCAGGAACATCTTCATATTGAAAACTCCAGTCAAAGTCTGAAGTTCCAACATTTGCACAGGCTGCAGTCTGTGCTGGAGTAGTTCCTTGCTGCTGCTGCTGCCTGGGCTGATCTTGGTAACCTTATCTTTGATGGCTGGCACCCTGATTGGCTTTAGGTGCCTTGCACTCCCTAGCAAAGTGACCCATTTGGTTACAGTTGTAACATCGGATCTTGCTTTTATCAAGCCCAACTCTGGTGTTTGAGTTGTTGCTTGGAACTGATCTCCCGGTTCTAGAATAGAACCTTTTTGCTCTGAGGGAGAGCATGGCATATGAGTGCTGAATATCCATTTCTTCAAGATCATCTGGATGAAAGCATTCCAGATCCTCTTTTATGAAATACATGCTGCTTGAGTTGTCAGAGACAAAAGCAGTAGAGGTTGGCTGTTGAGGAGGTGCCTCAAGAAGAAATGGTGATAAGTTAGATTGTGAAGCGGTTGGGGTCTGAGGGTGAGTAACAATGGGAGGATAATAGCTGCTTGCACTAGGACCGGAATGATCAGAGTGAAGCGCTGAGGAGGTAGTGGAGGAAGTGGTAGCTGATTGATAACTGGAGCTCCTTTCTTTAGCTTGAATCATTTCTAATTCTCAGGTTTTGAGCATGCCAAAGAGCTCAGTCATCTGAAGAGTCTTCAGATTCTCTGTTCTTCTGATGGACACAGTGTATAATGTCCAGCAACTAGGAAGAGATCTTATGAACTTCTTGAGAATGTCTTCATTCTCCAGCTTTACCTTAGAGCACTGCAGTTCACCTACAAGATAGGTAAATCTGTTATATAAAATAGTTAAGGTCTCACCTTCCCTCCAGACGAAGTTCTCATACTGCTGCTTCAGTATGTCCCTTCTGTTCTCTTTGACTTCTTCATAGCCAGCAAACATCTTCTCCAGCGCCTCCCAGAGCTCCTTGGAAGTTCTGTAACTTCTGAAGTTGTGAAAAACTTCATTTGGAAGACACATTTGAATGGCTCCTAGTGCCTTGAAGTCCACCTCCATTTTCTTGATGTCCTCTTCAGAGTACTTGGAGGTTTCCTTCGGGACTTGTAGCCCTCCATCATCAGCAGAGGCCACCATGGGAATATATGGACCCTCCTTGATGGATCTCCACATTCCGTATTCCTGGTAACAGAAGAAGCTTTCCATGCGATTTTTCCACATGTCATAGTCTTCTCCAGATACCAACCTTGGTGGTCGGTTGATGCTGCCAATATCTTCAAAGCCATTACTCTGTGCCATTTTTGTTTTGATTTAGGATGACTTGTTCAAAGAGAGAGTTTAGAATAGAACCAAAGATGATTAAACAAATGTTAGTTTGTTTAATCTGAGCCAAAGCTCTGATACCACTTGTAGGATCGTGAGAATACAAGATGGTTCTGTTCTTAGTTGAGGTTGGCGGAAACAAAATCAACTACATAATTTATAATCAAGTAAACACAAAGAATACTGATAAACACTGTTGTATTAAGCTTTTGTGAATGCAAAGATTACAAGTGAGAAACTCAATGAATAAGTATGACAAGCACTACTAGCACTATCAAGACACACTCAAGTCACACTTACAATGAAGTGGCAACTCAGTATTTATAGTAACTTAGAATCAAGACAGACCCTTGATTCTAAGGATCAGATCGAACACAAGCCGTTGATCTTGTTTATTAATTTACATTACACATAAAGGCTAATCTAGTTAACTTTACTGAAACGTTTTCTTTATTCATGATTGTTTGCATGCTTGGAGAAGTGTATTATTGTCCGTCATTGGTTGACCATAGCGGTTCCTTCTGCTTTGAGTCTGTCAGATGCTTTTGCAGAAAGGTGTCAGAGACGCTTAGCCTGGATAGTCAGCTGCAATGTTTGGTCTTCAGTGAATAAGGCTATCAGCTGCAAAGAGTGAAGGTTGCTGCTGGTAAGCCTATCAGCAGCAAACATGGATGACCGCTGCTGATAAGCCTATCAGCAGCAACTTGTACAGAATGCTGCTGATAAGCTTATCAGCAGCAACAAGTGTTGAATGCTGCTGATAAGCCTATCAGCAGCAACAAGTGTTGAATGCTGCTGATAAGCTTATCAGTAGCATTTGTACTTAGAATAATTTAGTAGCAATCAGTCTTTGGTTCTACATAGAGTTTTTACATGAAAATTGGGTTTTGATAGGAACACAACCATATATATATATATATATATATATATATATATATATATATATATATATATATATATATATATATATATATATATATATATATATTATGTCTGGTCGGTGCCACCGAATGGACACTTTTAGACTATAAAACCTTACTTTAAGCTGCCCTTGACGATTATTAATTTTTTGTGGTACTATAAAAGTCTTAAACAAATATACTGTCCAAGATTAATTTAAGAATCAGATTGAAATTAGCTGGTGGGCAGTATCAAATTATTGCAGTAATGTCCACCTCCTTTTCCAATTTTAAATTTAGTGTGATCATATGTTTTTTGTTTCTTCTTTCATATTTTTAATGTTGGTTTTGTTTTTGTTGTTTCTTATATAGAGTCGGTTTGTGGTCAATAATCATATATCTCTTAACTGGAACGAGGTGGGGATTTTGTTGTCACTTGTTTATGGCTTGCCGTTTTAATTATGCTCTTCTTATGTTGATGATAAATATTCTAGGCTTTGTTTAAAAAAATTTCAACATCATTTCATAATTTTAAAGAATATTTTACTTGAGAGTCCCAGTGGAACTGTTTATATTTGCTTTAAAACTATATATTTTAGTCGCGCCAATGGTAAAACTATAAGAAAATAAAGACGTTTCATACCTTTTTAGTAGAAAGTTTGGCCCAGTGGAAGAGGTAAAACATTTTGAAACACCAAGGTTGAATGTTGAAAATCAAGAACAAAATTGATAGAACAAACAAATGAAATTGATGATCTTGCTATACGAATTTGTTCACACTTGCATATGTTTGATCAGTATGATACATACGGTTTTGAGGGTGCTTTATAGCCCTAATGTGAATTGTAGCTTCCTATCCTAAATGACGTATCCTTACATACGTACTAACAGTTTCTAAGTTTACAGATTGACAAAGTAACCCTTATACTATGGACAATTACATACTAGCTAGACACTCAAACATACTTTAGATTTTTTACACTTTTGACCCAAACTATATTTTGGTTTATTTTTCAATATTGAAGAGGTTGAGTTCAAGTCCCACTCCCACGTAATTAAATAAATTTACCTTTCAAAAAAAAGTTTGGCTGTTTAGAGGGTCAACCGACCTCCTGAATCCCCTTTTTGTTCTTCTCATGATTGGAATGTTCATTATTTAAAGTTAGTTTTCAACAAATATAAAAAACTTGATGTTTAGACCACTTTTATAGGCGATATTCCACAAACAAGTTGATGATATAATAATTTTCCATAGCTTATGAAGATTGGGTCTCGAGTTTTTACAGATACATGCTGCAAGTGTCCATTAACTACATGAACAAGATGACAAAGCTAAAATGGCATATGAATCATACTCATGCTTATGCCCCAAAACAACAAAAAGATAAAGATATGCATCAACAAGTAAGAGCGGATGTTTGTCGTTTAAAGTAGAAAACTTTATAGGTAGCTAACAAGATGACAAAGTTGTAACAATCCAAACTAAAGAG
The DNA here is from genome assembly GCA_023525975.1 of Smallanthus sonchifolius. NCBI lineage: Eukaryota > Viridiplantae > Streptophyta > Magnoliopsida > Asterales > Asteraceae > Smallanthus > Smallanthus sonchifolius. The sequence goes on from CM042043.1 coordinate 30,877,829, forward strand.
ATTGAGTAGCAGCAGTCTTTTATCATACCACAAAACACAAAAAGTTTGGTGTTCGAAATGCATACCAATTAAATATACAAGTTCCACTCATAATAAAAGTGGCATATAATTTTGAATAGGTTTCGTTAGTTGTTTGTTAATTTAAACAAAAAAAAAGTGAAGTTGGAGGTCTATATAAGGACATTCATCCAAGCTATGATCACCACACATTTCCATTTCCATTTACAACTATCATCAAAACATCGAAATGGCGTATCCCTGTAAGATATGGTTTTTCCTTTATCTTGTTCTTGTTTCAATAAGAGTATCAGAAACCCGAATTCTTACTAAGAATAATGGAGGGAAACTTATCTCGAGAGCACAAAAAATACTAGAGGTAAGTATTCAAAAACATGATATGGTGGAACTCAACAGGCGTTACAATACGAACCGCTTGAGCCCTGGTGGCCCTGACCCAAAACACCATTAACATTCACATATTCTAGTAGATACCAAAGGGCTAATATTTTTCTTATTTTGTACGTTAATGGCTGTAGTCGAGATTGTAAGTTAACAACTTACAACCGTTTTATGATGAGAATTATATAGTTAAGTTTTTATCTGTTTTATCTCGGTAGAGTGCTGAAAAGTTGGTCATTATGAGTAATGGTGTATGCCCAAATATTTAAGTATGAGTTCAAATTAAAATAATGTTGCTAGCTCCCTAATCTTGCTTTTCTCATTTAGTGGTCCATGACTATATATAGTGTATGGTTGAGCCAAATTGGCTTTTGATGATGGTATATAGACATGATGCATTTGCTATATGCATCAACTGCAAGAAATGAGGCACTTGTTTGCCACCTTATATGAGTGAAGTTGTCATCTTTGGAATCTCAGATCCACGACCTAAAGGTCAGCAACCACATTTTTAGCCACATAACATTACAAATCAGGGGGGAAGCTTAGTGAGGCCCTTGATTTTTCGCTCACTAGTGTTAATTTAAAAATATTCGGCCGAAAATTTTATATTATTAAGTTCCGGCCGCCCTAATAGGAAAGAAAAATTATAGGATTCCCCCCCCACGTTTTTCTTCAAGCTTCGTCACTGTTACAAATCATATGACTATCACCAAGGACGCTTCCGTTGAAAATTCATTGATATAACATTACAAATCATATGACTATTGCTAAAGATAGTTACCGACGAGAATCCGTCAGTGATAAGTGATACTACGTCGAAAATATGGCCTTTGGTAATCTGACGGATTACCGATCGACAGTTTAGCGACATACACTACTAGAAAAGTGGAAATTTTTCTACAAAAAATTCCGACAAAATACCGACGAGAGAAGTTTCACACAATTTAGTGACGACTTTCCAACAAATGAATAACACAAAGTGTTTTCGACAACTTTCCGATAAAATAGCTACATAATATTTTTTTATCGCGATTCCGTCGCTAACTATAAGCCGTTTCCGACAACTATTCCATTTAATTATCAACAAATAAAGTTTATTAATTTAATAAAGGTAAAAAAGGTTAGTCGGAAATTTGTCTAAATGTCTAAAGTTTCCGACGATTTTCCAACAAATAGTGAAATTGTTACTTAAATTCTTTATTAAAATTAGAGTTAATTACTGTTTGAGTCCCTGTCGTTTAACCATTTTAACTAGTTGAGTCCTTTATGTTTAAATCCATCTCTTTTAACCCTGACGTTTCATTTTTTACTCCATTTGAGTCCAATTAATTAACTCCGTTAGATTTTCTATTAATTTTTTTAAGTAAAAGATCAAAATACCCCTACCCTACCTTTTTGTTATTTTATTTTATTTTATTTTCTATATACATCCATCCTCTTCTTTTTCTCTCCACCCTATCTTCTCTACTCTCCCCTCACAACACTACTTCCAACCACCACACACCACCCCAAGCCACCGTTCATCGCCACCACCACACCGTCGCCAGTAATGCCTTCTCCCTCGACAAGGACACTAGCACCTCTTCGACCGGAAATGCTTCGAACATAAAACCGTAATTTTCCATGTGTAGATCTGGAACTTACGAGATAAAAGGAACTCACCGGATGCTTACTAGAGTCTCGTCGGAGATCGCCTGGTCACTGGAACCCTAGCCGTTTTCCCCGAAGGCGACCTTGAGGTTGCTAACACCTTCATCTTCTCCAATCTAGTCTGAAGCACGTCAGAGGGAAGAAATTGGGGGGAGGGTCATCGATTGTTCAAGCAGAGGGAAGAAGTCAGATTTAGTTAAAGATGGGCGATGGCTTTCTACCTTTCTGGTATTTTTCTACTGTAGGGGTTTCAAATACTCGAAAGGGGAGCCGAAGAAGGAAACCCACCAATTTGAACTGATTGTATTCATGGATCTTGTGATCGTATTCCATTTGAACTGAGCATATTTTATTTGTAGTTTTAAATGGGTATATTGCAGTTAAATTACAAGTATATATCCTGTGATTGTATTCCATTTGAACTGAGCATATTTTAATTGTAGTTTTAAATGGGTATATTGCAGTGGGGGTGACGGTGTGGTGGTGGTGATTATCGGCGGCAATGGGGTGGTGTCTGGTGGCTGGAAGTAGGGTTGTGAGAGAGGGAGAGCAGAGAATGGGTAGAATATAACTTTTTTAACAATTTGAGTCCCAGAGGGTATTTTGATCATTTCATAAAAAGTTAACTGTTAAATCTGATGACGTTAGCCATTTGGACTCAAATGAAGTAAAAAATGAAACGTCAGGGTTAAAAGAGACGGATTTAAACATAAGAGACTCAAATAGTTAAAATGGTCAAACGTCAGAGACTCAAATAGTAATTTACTCATAAAATTATTAATAAACATAATTTATTAATTTAATACTCACAATAGTTTTATTAGTTTATTTAACAATTATTTACTTATTTATTAAATTTACTTTGAACTTTGTAGTTGTCGGAAAGAAGTCGGAAGGTGAAATAATTTGCATCAAATTACCTACAAAAGATTCCCAAATCTTTTTTATACCCTAGCCAGCGTCATTCAGTTTCATTATCCCACCATTCACATTCAGGTGGTGTTTGGATTTACTTTTCAAACTACTTATTAACTAAAAAGGTAATAAGTCAAAAGTTTGTTTGGATAATTGATGAAAAAGTTAGTTTTAAAAGAGTGAAAAAGTTGTTTTTGAAAAGTAAGTATTTTCTACTTTTACAAGAAGTCAAAAGTTAGTTTTAATAAGTAATCCCAAACACCCCCTCAGTTCACATCAAATGAGTCATCGATCAACTGGTTTAGTAGGAGGCAGTCTCATGGCCTTCCAAATTCCAATGTGGATGCTATGGGTTCGAGTCTTACTAGCGTTGTGGCGTTTGCGGGCGGGCGTGGGTGGCCTTTCGCTATTAGGTTTACCTGGGTGCCCGGACATATAGTATTCATTGACAAGTATCACGCCATATCTTCATCACTTTTGCTCAAAATTAAGGCCTAAATTGAACCATAGTCTCTGCCATTCATGTTCACTTTCAGTCTCTGCCATTCGGATCTTCACCAGAAATCAAACCTCAGACATCCTCCATGACCACCGGTCACGGCACTCACCAGAAATAATCGCCTGCTCATTTTCGGCTCCGGCCTTTGTTGTTGGTACCGGAATTTCAACAAATTTTGTCTTCTCTGCTCAATTCTCGAGGTAGTTTTTTCAAAATCCTGAATTTTTTTTTCGATGTAGAACCCTAGGATTTGAAATCAGATGATACTGTTGTGTTGTAGGTTTGTATTATTCAGTATATGATAGTAAAATTAGAATTGTTGGAACTTTGATTGGATTGTGGAATCTGTTGATTGATCTGTATATTGAAACAGTTATTGCTTGCGTACAAGGCAGTTTCAGTGAACTTAAGAAGTTGTTTTGATAGTATTAGGGCATATGGTTGTAAGTATTTGTCAACATGTTATTAAGGACAGAGGTGTGGAATTGATAAGAATACTAATTGTATCATAACTGTAGGTATAGATAAATAAGCTTCAAATATGAATTGGCTGCTAATGCATGTTTATGGCTAGTAGAATAAAATGTATCAAACTTTATGTCATTTATGGTTGTGTCTAGATCATTATTGAGGTAAATGGCTAGATTTTACGGTCTAATCTTGAATTTGTACATTCTCACTTTTCTTGGGCAACCAACAAGGGTTTCAAATGACCTGCTAGACCTTGTTGCTTATTTCCAGAAGTATATCTTACAAGTATACTGTTTTTGTTTTGGTTGCTCAATAATGTGACCATGGTCAACTAGGATGTAAAGAAATGATGTATATTTTGAAACCTTGGATTATTGAGATAGAGAATTGACACACTTTGAAACATTTGGATTATCGGTATATTGAAATGACAATACATTTTGGAAATCGAAATATAGACAACAGAAGAATATATTCTAAGTAGGGAAATGGGAGAACATTTGGGAGATTTACCAGATAGTATCATTGACTTCGTGTAGACTTTCACCAACTCAATCAACTTCTTTTCTTCACAATCACGAATGAAATGATGTCGAATCTCAATGTGCTTTGTCTTTGAGTGTTTCAAACGATTTGTTGTAATCGACATGGTGACTGTGTTATTAATCATCATTGGTGTCCCTGTAAAGTTTAAACCATAATCCCTCCACTGTTGTTGAATCCATAGGATTTGAGAACAACAACTGGCTACTACAATGTATTCTGCCTCGCATGTTGAAATTGCAACTGAGGTTTGCTTTTTGCATTGCGAGGACACAAGCCTGTTCCCTAAGAATTGGCAACCGCCAGACGTCGATTTTCTATCCAAACCACAACCTCCATAATCTAAATCTGTAAAAGCTTTAAAGTCAAAGTCAGAATTAATAGGATACCACAATCCCAACCTTGGTTTACCCTTTAAGTATCGAAAGATTCGCTTAACAGCAATCATATGAGTTTCCTTAGGTTTAGACTGAAACCTTGAACACAAGCATACTGCAAACATAATATCCGGACGTGACGCTGTCAGATACATTAAAGACCCGATCATTCCTCTATATAACCGACAATCCACCTCTTTCCCTTTCAAGTCAGAATCTAGTTTGTGATTAATAGGAATTGGAGTATTGGAAGTTGAAGCATTTGCCATATCAAACTTCTTGAGAATATCAACAACATATTTCGTTTGATGAATGTAAAAACCATCTTCCTTTTCATCAACTTGAAGACCCAAAAAGAACAATAATTCTCCCGTGCTGCTCATCTCGAATTTCAACTTCATCACTCTTTCAAAGTCTTTACACATATCGACATTCGTCGATCCAAAGATTATGTCATACACATAGACTTGAACTAGCAAGATATCTCCCCCTGCTTTTCTTATGAAAGGGTAGAATCAATTTGACCACGCTCAAATCCATTATCAAGTAAGTGCACCGACAAAGTTTCGTACCAAGCACGAGGAGCCTGATGAATACCATATAATGCTTTATCAAGTTTAAAAACCTTTTCAGGACTCTTGGGATCTTCAAAACCAGGCGGTTGTTTCACATAAACCTCTTCCTTCACATTTCCATACAGAAAAGCACTATTTACATCCAATTAAAAGACTTTGAAACCCTTGAAAGAAGCATATGCTAGAAACAATCTGATCGCCTCAATCCTCGTAACTGGAAAATAAACTTCGGTGTAATCAACACCCTCTTGCTGATTAAATCCATGGACAACAAGTCTCGCCTTATTGCGTACCACAACACCACGATCATCACGTTTGCATTTGAATACCTGCTTTGTGCCAATGGATCTTGAGCCTTTGGGTAAGTCAACCAAATCCCAAACATGCAACTTATCAAATTGAGCCAATTCCTCTTGCATGGCCTCAATCCAACAATCATCATCTAAAGCCTCATCCACATTTTTAGGCTCTGTTTGAGAAATAAAGCAATCATGCAAACACGTCTCCAAGATATCAACAATTTGAGCATATAAACATGAACTTTCAGCAAGTGTACGATGTCTCGTTTGAACACATGCATTCAAATCACCAATAATATTGTCAGTGGGATGGTGCTTATGCACACGGGATTGGGGAATATATGAAGCTTGAATAACTAAATCAAGATTTGAAGGCAACTCCCCTTCAAGCGATGCCTGTGTTGATGAATCATCAACTATGTTTTGAATGTCGTTAGACGATTCTTGAAACACAGCTTCATCATCCTCACTGTCACCTTCTTGTGTTATACCCGAAGTTGAAGCTACATTCGGGTCAACTAGAGGAGTACCCACAATCGGAATAACCGAACGTGGATCAACAATTGAATCATCATTGCAGTAGGACTGATAAAACATTTCTGCTTCAGCTGGAGAAACTGCAGGAGGAATATTAAAGGATCTGAATAATGCATCATAATCGAACGCCCAAGAAGGACCTTTTGCATCCTGAGGAACAGAACGGTTATCACAGTCAACATGAAACCATTCTTCAATTTGACGGGATTCTTCGTTATAGACTCTTTTGTTATGCGAATTTGCAACGTATCCCAAGAAAATTCCATCAATTGCTTTGGAGCTGAATTTAGTAGGAACATCGCGAGTCTTCAACAAGGTACATGGATTCCCAAAGGGCAAAAGATAAGCCAAATTAGGTTTTCGAATGTTCAACAATTCATTAACAGGTTTTGTTGTGTTTCTTCACGGTCAAAACCCTATTGAGAACATGACAAACTGTATTCACCGCCTCTGCCCAAAATGTGACGGGCAGCTTTGAATCAGATAACATAGTTCTAGTTGTCTCAATAAGAGTTCTATTCTTCCGCTCAGCAACACCATTTTGTTGAGGAACATAAGGAGCATTGAATTCATGATGGATTCCTTTTTGTAAACAAAATAAACCCATATTTTCATTCTTGAACTCTGTGCCATTATCACTCCGAATCCTCCTTACTTTATATTTGAACAATGTCTCAAGCCCCACAATCAGGAACTTAAAATTTTTAGCTGTTTCATCCTTCGAAGCAAGAAACTTGACCCAAGAAAATCTTGAGTAATCATCGGTCACCACCAAACAATAAGATTTGCCGCCTTTACTCTTAACACTAATGGGTCTGAATAAATCCATATGCAACAACTCTAAAGGAGTCACAATAGAATTAATCAACTTTGAATGATGAGATTTCATGTGCTGCTTCCCCTTCTTACAAGGAATAAAGTCTTCATCTACATGAAACCTCATGGCAGGGACACCAGAAACTACCCATTCCTTACTAGATAATTCATTTTCCCAAAACTAATATGAGCCATTTTCTAGTGCCATAAAGTTGATTCGGATTCAGAAGCTTTCGAAAGAAGACAAGTAGGAACGAACGAAGTTTTCGTCGTTGTGCTCGTGTCGAGCATATATGTGTCATTCTTTCTAGGAGCTCTCATAAGTATCGAATCTTCAGGTATCTCAAATCCAGGTTTTAAAACAAAACACTCTGACTTGTTAAAATGAAATGAGAAATATTTGTCACAAGCTTGTGAAACAGATAACAGATTGTGTTCCAGCTGCTCCACATAGTTGACTTTCTCAAAGCTCAATCTTCCATTTGTCACAGTGCCTTGACCATAATATTTCCGATTTCTTTCCTACAAAAGCAACATATCCTCCTTGGATTTCTTTGACATTTTCCAACAAGTTAAGATTTCCTGTCATGTGCCGAAAGCATCCACTATCAACATACCAATGATTGCCAGCAGTCCTCCTTGGATTTCCCTGCACAAAGACAAGAATGATTAGTTAGTAATAGAGACTCAAGCCATTGTGGTCTCGGGTCGGCCTGACTCATCAAAATAAATGATGTGTTGCAAAACGCATACGTTTTTCCTATTGTAATTGTGCGAAATTGTAGAGTTTTGTACTCATTTTATGTCGTCTTTAGTTCATTCTAAGTCTGGGTCATGATAGCAGGTAATAGTGTGCTAAAGAAGCGGAAAATGTAGTTAAATCCTGGAGAAATCAAGCACACGGGAAAAGAGCGGAAAAAAAAAGAAAAAAAATCATTTTATGTGAAATCAAGCCCATCGCGGTACGTAAGGAGGAGCAAGAAAACTCTCGCGGTACGTGAGGGATTCCAGGAAAGCACCCGACTAGTTTGTCCCTCGCGGTACGCTAGAGACCTTCTCAAGCCTCTCGCGGTACACGAGAGGGTCGCAAATCCGGAAAAAAACCTAATTTTTAGATTTTATCAATTAAAACGACTATATTCATTATTATTCGGTAGATTGCCGTCAAGGAAGTGTTTTTGGGCGAATTTGAGCAAAGAAAGAGGCTTTGGATTGAGGAATTGAAGTATTGCATTAAATTGGGTTAGACATTGAATCGTTCGGTCACGATTGATCGTAATATTCGTTTTGATTTTTTTCTGGACCTTATGTTTGATGTATTTAACTTTAAATCTTCTATTTTTACCATGTTTCTTGGCTAAGACCATAGATCTACCTAGGTTAATGATGATTGTTTGCTAAAGTTTGGATTTTTATCTGTTTATGGTATTCATTTTGGATTTTATGCTTTAGACCAGATCTGAGTTTGATTGTTTAATGAATATGCATGCTTGATTTTGATCTTTGATTGGTTGAATTGTTCCGTACATGTCTTGTGAATGTCTTTCATAAATAGATGTGTATTAGATCGCCTACTTTGTATTTGTGATTCATGTGTGGTTTGCTAGACTAAGTAACCATAGGATTATCAATCAACAACTTAATAAATCAAGTGTTCTTCTTATCTAAAAACCTGAAAAATGATAGGTAATCGGTTAGTCTTCGGTATTAGGGTTTCTGAGATTGAACAGTCTGAGAGGACGTTTCCTTAGGGTTCTAGTGTCGTTAATTCGTGTTAAACGGGTTGAATTCAGATTGCTCCTTGCATCTTTGATGTATTGAGATAGTGATACAAAGAGGTGAGCTGTCTTTTGAGTTCTTTAGCATAATCGGTGAGACCGGGAGGTAATCTGAGTACTGGTGTTCTCAGTATCCCTTGAGTTCCTTCTGGTCACATTCTGAGATTGATCAGGAATCCATTAGGTGGTTTAAGGGTGTTATATCTTAGGATCCCAGTTCCATTACATATTCCATATCCGATAGAAGCCAAGTTTAGTAATCAGGATTCGCAGCCTAGGTAGAGTCTTCCTTCCTTACTGAATTTCCCTAAAGTCTTTGTCTTGTTGGTTAGTTGTCTTGTTTAGTTGTCTTCTTCATTCAGTTCACTTAAGTTTTAGTAGTTAACTTTAATTCATAGAATCCCCCCCCCCCAATCAAATAAACCAGTTAAGTCTTAGTCAGAGTCCAGTTAGTGTTATAGTAAGTGTCTCGTGGGTTCGATATCCGGACTTCCTTTAGCTGTGTTGCAATTGATAGGTACACTTGCCTGTCTTTGTGGTCTAGTTTAGTAGGTTTGTCAAGAGTTTAACTAGAAATCGGTTGACCGACATCAAGTTTTTAGCGCCGTTTCCGGGGACACTTGGCAATAGCAAAATTAGCGTTGATTAGTTCTTGTTTGGTTATTTGTTTTTATTTTATCTTCTATTTTTAGTTTATTTCCTTAGTTTGTTTATTTTCTATTCGTGTCTTGAGTGCTACTTGTGTGTCTTAGTTTGAGTCTTTCTTGTGTTCTTAGTTTCTTCTGTTTTCTTCTTTGTTTTCTGTCCAGTGTATGCAACGCACTCGTTCGCAGGGATCACCTGACTTTGAAGCCTATTCAGAGCAAGAGCGGGAACTTCACGAGTGCAGTCGGAAGTTTCGTGAGCGTTTGTGTGAGCTAGTTGAGAAAAAGGTACGCATTCCTATTCCTATTGCTGACATGGGTGGCGCTAACCCCCCTGCTAGACGTACTGTTCGCCAGAGAGCATGTGATGGATTCACAGGTGCTAGGCCCTCTATCACCCGTCCTGCTGTGCCTAATGCTAATAACTGGCAGATACCATCTCATGTGATGACCACTGTCAGTAACTCTACTCAGTTTCACGGACTCGAGGACGAGGATGCACCAGGACATATGTCCCGTTTTGCGCGTGTTTGCGATACCTTTCGCATTAATGGTGCTACTGATGACGCCATCTTGTTGCGTCTTTTCCCATTCACTCTCTTTGGTCGCTCTGCCACTTGGTTGGATACCCTGCCCTAGGATTCCATTACCACGTGGGAAGATCTGAAGGCCAAATTCCTAAAGAAGTATTATCCACCATCTAAGGCCGCCCGTCTAAGGGATCAGATCCACTCGTTCCGTATGGACCCGAAGAGCCTTACTACATGGCTTGAGAAAGGTTCAATACTCTGCTTAGTAAGTGTCCTAAACATGGCCTTTCAGATTGAGCATTGGTTGAAAAGTTCTATAATGGTCTAACATTTGAGAAACAACAGATGTCCAATACTGCTGCAGGAGGTCACATCATGGAGAAGAAGGAGCCGGAGGAGTGTGAGGAGATGTTTGAGAGCTTTGCCCAAGCTGAGCAACAGCAACCTTCTACTAGGAATTACATTCCTAATGCTAGGACACCTACTACTGCCACTAAAGGTGTTCATCAGGTCAACACTGATACTAGCTTGGCTGCTGCACTTGCAACTATGGCAAAGGAAATTAAGGAGCTGAAGATGAGTGCTATGAAGTGTGAGGTGTGTATAGGAGGTCATGACACCATCAATTGCCCTGTTGTTCAACAGGAACAAGTGGACTTCTTGGGGAACCAAAAACCCCGTATGTTTAACTCTGGATGGAGAAACCACCCTAACTTAAGTTGGAGATCTGGCAGGAACCCACCTGGGTTTTAACCCCGTCAAAATTAGTATGGTGGAGACAGAGAAGGAGGACAACAGTCTGGTAGTAGTTCTGGAGAGAAAGAGATTAAGGAGATGCTGATTAACCAGACCCAGTTGCTTCCTCAGTTGGTGAGGACAGATCAGGAGACTCAGGGTAAGTTGAAGGAGCATGACACACTACTGAAGAATCAACAATCTGCATTATTAGATTTGCAGCGTACAGTGGGAGACATTGCATGGCAGTTGACTAACAGATCTGGAGGTTCCTTTTCGGGTAGTACTGAGACTAACCCTAAAGCCTCCTTGAAGACTATGACCACGCGCAGTGGTAAGGGTGTAGAGAGTGAGTAGACACCGGCAGCTGATGATGATGAGCCGGTTGATGAGGAGATAGAGATGGAGACACCTGCAGGGGCACATGAGAGGCGAGTCCCAGCAAGTACCGTGCCCACAGGTGAGTCTCCCGCTAAGAAGGAGGAGAATGAGGGGAAGAAGAAGACCCATGTTGTTGATCTGAGTCGTGTTCCATATCCTGCTTGCCTGATGCAGCAGAAAAATGCTAAGGATTATGAACACTTTTTGGAGATGTTTAAGCAGCTCAAAATTAATATTCCGTTTGTTGAAGCCCTCCAGCATATGCCTAAATATGCTAAATTCCTTAAGGATCTTCTGTCTAATAAGAAGAAGTTGGAGGACCTTTCGACAGTCACTCTGAATGAAAGATGTTCTGCGGTGGTTCAGAACAAGCTACCGGAGAAATTAGCAGATCCGGGTGTCTTCACGATCCCGTGTTTGTTTAGTAGCTCGACTCTGCACCATGCGTTGACCGATCTTGGTGCTAGCATCAACCTGATGCCATACTCTCTCATCGAGAAGCTAGGCCTTGGAGATCCGGCCCCTACGTGCATGAGCATATCTTTAGCTGACCGTTCGTTCAAATATCCACGGGGAATAGTGGAGAATCTGTTGGTGAAGGTTGATAAGTTTGTGTTCCCCGCGGACTTTGTCATTCTTGATACGGAGGTTGACGATAGAGTTCCAATCATTTTGGGACGCCCCTTCTTGCGCACCGCCAAGGCATTGATTGATGTCTTCGACGGTAAGATCACACTTCGTGTAGAGGATGAGAATGTCACCTTTGATCTTATGAAATCGATGAAGAATTCTAGTGGTCAGGACGATTCCGTGTTCTTTCTAGACACTTTCATATCTCACATGGATCGTTGCCTTGACTACGTGTGTGGCGCTGATTTGCTTAACACACAACACCTGGGTGAGGAGGACCAGGAGGTTGAGACTGATGCTCTTCCCGAGCAAGGTCCGAGCCACCCGGCTTGTACACCTCCTGAGTACCTAGAGGTATTTGAGGTTTTTGAGGTCACCGAGGAGGAGAAGAAGCCCTCGATTGAGGCACCACCATCCCTTGAGCTCAAAGAGCTACCCTCCCATTTGGAGTATACATTCTTGGATGGTGAGGCCGGTTTACCCGTCGTGATCTCTGCTGCACTGACAGAGGAGGAGAAGGTGAAATTGATAGAGGTTCTAAAGGCTAACAAACAAGCCATTGAGTGGAAACTCACAGATATAAAGGGCATAAGCCCTACTTTCTGCACACATAAGATCTTGACGGAGGAGGAGCACAAGCCTGTTGTGCAACCTCAAAGGAGGCTTAATCCCAACATGTTTGATGTTGTGAAGAAGGAGGTTCTTAAACTCCTAGATGCTGGCTTGATTTATCCTATTTCTGATTCAGCATGGGTTAACCCTACTCAGGTCGTCCCGAAGAAGGGTGGGATGATAGTTGTGAAGAATGATAAAGACGAGTTGATCCCTACTAGGACAGTCACTGGTTGGAGAGTGTGCATTGATTATAGGCGACTGAATGATGCAACTAGGAAGGACCACTTTCCCCTTCCTTTCATTGACCAGATGCTGAAGCGCCTGTCGGGGCAGCAGTTCTACTATTTCCTTGATGGCTTCTCTGGTTAATTCCAGATTCCCATTGCACCGGAGGATCAGGAGAAGACCACTTTTAAATGCACGTACGGTACCTTCGCATACCGGCGTATGCCGTTCGGGTTGTGTAATGCTCCAGCCACTTTTCAGAGGTGCATGGTGGCTATCTTTCAGGACATGATCGAGAATTCTTTGGAGGTTTTCATGGATGATTTTTCTGTATTCGGGAGTTCTTTCGATCATTATTTGCTTAATTTAGAGAAGATGATGAAGAGATGCAAAGATACGAAGTTGATGCTTAATTGGGAGAAGTGTCACTTCATGGTGACTGAGGGGATTGTGTTAGGGCACAAAGTTTCACGTGCCGGTATTGAAGTGGAAGAGCTAAGATTGATACCATTAGTAGACTTCCACCGTCGACCGGTGTCAAATCCGTTCGTAGTTTCTTAGGTTATGCAGGTTTCTATAGGCGTTTCATTAAAGATTTTTCAAAGATCACCCGACCCATGACCCGTCTTCTTGAAAAGGACGTTCAGTTTGAGTTTGATGCTGATTGTCTTAAGGCGTTTGAGTTCTTGAAGGGGCAGTTAGTTTGTGCTCCCATCTTGATAGCCCTCGACTGGAGCTTACCCTTTGAGCTCATGTGTGATGCGAGTGATTTCGCAGTTGGGGTTGTCTTAGGTCAAAGGAGAGAGAACCACTTCCACCCGATCTATTACGCGAGTAAAACTCTTAACGATGCTCAGGAGAATTACACAACTACCGAGAAGGAGTTGTTGGTGGTGGTGTTTGCTTACGATAAATTCCGTTCCTATTTAGTGCTCTCTAAGACCATCTCTAAGACCATCGTTTACGGATCATGCAACATTGCGATATCTGTTCGCGAAGAAAGATGCCAAACCAAGATTGATTTGATGGATTCTCTTGCTTTCTGAGTTTGATATTGAAATTAAAGATAAGAAGGGAGCAGAGAATGTAGCATCCGGCCATTTGTCGAGGTTGGAGGATCCCGGGAGGGAAGAGATCCGGGAGGAGGCCATAGGGGATACTTTTCCCCATGAGTCCTTGATGATGGTGAAGGTGGAACCGGCCAAAAAGCCGGTGTTTTACATGAGTGCCGAGGCGTAGGGTTTGCCATGGTTTTCTGACTTAGCAAACTACTTGGCTGATGGTGTAGTGGTTAAGGGCATGACATCCCAACAGAGGCGTAAATTCTTTGCCGATGCTAACCACTACATTTGGGATGCTCCACATTTGTTTCATGTGGGAGCTGATAGAGTATTAAGGAGATGTGTGATCAAGGAAGAAGGTGTTGAGATCCTTAAGCATTGTCACGAAGGCTTAACGGGAGGTCACAACGGACCATCCTACACCGCCAAAAAGGTGTTTGACTCTAGTTTCTATTGGCCTACAGTGTTTAAGGATGCTTATAAGTTGGTGAAACGGTGTGATGCGTGTCAACGCACCGGTAATATCTCATCCCGCAATGAGATGCCCCAGAACCCGATCTAGGTTGTTGAAGTGTTTGATATTTGGGGCATCGATTTAATGGGTCCATTCCCTGCATCCCGAGGGAACCGGTACATTCTTGTGACGATTGACTATGTTTCTAAGTGGGCCGAGGCTCAAGCCTTGCCCACCAATGATGCCCGAGTAGTGGTGAGATTTCTAAAGAAGTTGTTCAGCAGGTTTGGTACTCCTAGAGCCCTGATTAGTGATAGGGGCACGCATTTCTGCAATGCCCAGATGGAGAAGGTGTTGGCACGCTATGGGGTCACCCATCGGCTATCGACTGCCGACTGCCTATCATCCACAAACTAGTGGGCAGGTGGAAAATGAAAATAGGGGAGTGAAAAGGATCTTGGAGAAAACTGTCGGAAAGAATAGGAAGGATTGGTCCGATAAGTTAGATGATGCACTTTGGGCCTTCAGAACTGCTTTTAAATCACCTATAGGGACCACGCCCTTCAGGATGATCTATGGCATAGCGTGTCATCTACCGGTAGAGCTAGAACACAAGGCATATTGGGCCTTGAAGGCAGTCAACCTTGACTTGCCTACAGCAGCACAACACCGGTTTCTCCAGTTACATGAGTTGGATGAATTGCATGACGAGGCATACGCACGTTCTTGGAGTTACAAAGAGCGTACAAAGGCGTTGCACGATCGTCGATTGAGAGGGGTGAAAGAATTCATGTGTGGGGATAAGGTCTTGGTATATAATTCTAGGTTAAAACTATTCCCAGGAAAGCTTAAGTCTAGGTGGATAGGACCGTACACGGTAAAAGAGGCATTTCCATATGGTATAATGGAGTTACTTGATGGTGAGGGTAGCTCGTGGAAGGTAAACGGTCATAGACTGAAGCATTACATCGGAAGACCGATTGAGAATGTTGAGGGGGATGAGATTCTCCTCGACAACCGAGGAGACTAAAGCTAAGAGAGTGTGAATCCTCGGGTGAAAGCCCGAGTGTAGAGTTTGTAAATTTCTATGTTTTCATTTTCGTTTAGTTTTTGTATATTTTTGGTTTGTGTGTTCTTGTGTTTTCGTGTGTTTCAGGGAATTGTGGCTAAAATGGTGAAGGAAAACAATCAAAAACAAGGTTCCAGGTATGTTTGCTCAAAATTCTAAGGCTGGAAAAAGTTTTAAAAAAATAAGTGAAAAAAATCTTAAGGGGTGAAAATTTTTCTAAGTATAAAAATCGGCCTTAACTTTCTGTGATTGAAGGCTCCCCGCGGTACGCGAGGCCCTATGGACCCTCTCTCGCGGTACGCGAGAAACAAAAGAGGCTGGCTAAAGTTTCATTCCCCCGCGGTACGCGAGGGACCAACTTAAGTTCCTCGCGGTACGCGGGGCACTTAAAAGCCAATTCCGGATAAGCACTTCTCGCGCTCGCGGTACGTGGGGGAATTTTAAAATCAGAAAAAACCCCAAATTGGGTTGTCTTCGTCATTTCCACCACCGAACCACCATCACTCACCACTTGCAACTAACCACCGCCCCTATCATCACCGTCGTCACCCTCTCACTACCACCGCCGACTGATTTCCACCATCGCCGCCGGCCACTACCACCTTAACCAGTCATCACCGTCGCCACCCACCATCAAACTCACCACCCTGACCACCACCACTCTCCTGCCATTTAACATCATTACCACCCGTAACCGCCCACCATCGCCACCGGCCGTCACTTAACTACCACCATCCTCGACCACCACCGACCGATTTCCACCATCACCATCACCTAAGCCCCAATCGCCACCATCCACTACCACTGCCACCCATCCACACCCCCAATTCGGGTTGCCGCAGGGAGGTTCGAGTCGATTATAATTTTCAGGTGGTCAATTTCGTCATCATTAAGGTACGCTTCCCTGTATTTTTATGTATTTCGAGTCGGTTGTTTAAATTGAGTCATTGGGTAAGTGTTGGTTTATTCTAGTGTCGGATTGAGTCAAATTAGTGTAAATTGAGTCGGGACTCGGTACATTGTGCTTCTGTGTTGCTAATTGTGTATAAATGTGCATCACTTAGGTCATATAGTCGTTAATAATGCATCATTAGGGTCGTTGGTTTAGTTTGTATCACATGAGTCGTTTTGATATCCTGATGATAATTGCACATGCTAATGAGTTTTAAATAATGACAGGATTGTACATTAAGTAGTTTGCTAACCTATTTTAGTTGATTTGTGTAATGTGTCGGGGTATTTGATCTATTATGTTATATTAAACCTCCTAGCTTGTACTTCGTGAATAAATTAAATAAATTATGCTATATTTTGAGTTGCTTGGCTGCCGAGTTATCTATTGTGCAGCGATAGAGTAAAAACGTCTTGTTAATAGTCTTACAGTCATGGTTCGAGTCAATTGTTGTAAAACGTTTGTAACTTGTACCCTAGGATACCCTATATTTTATTCTTGCAGGTTTAGACCACCTCGCCCGTACTCAATCTTCATTCAGGCGAGGTTGTCTTGTTTTTAAATATACAAAAAGGGTATCCCGAATTTTTCAATTTTTTTTAAAAAATTTGTAGCGTCTTATTTGTATACTCACAGGCCGGACGACCGCGAATGAAATGCTATACGGTCATCCGGCCCGGTCTTTTCTTGTTATTGTATATTTGTTGTACTAACTTTTCGGTTGCAGGCATGTCTGATCCAAGACAGTCGTCTAGCGCGGCCGGTGGGGCCAAGCGCAGGCGTGGGCCGGTGCCCCGCCCTAGGGAGAGCCGGAGGAGCCGCGCCCGTACCGTCGACCTCCCAGGGTCATTCGGTACGCAGATCCCGAGGCCAGACCAGCCGCCGATGCACAACCAGTGCCGTTGAATGTCAGGGTTCTCAGCCACCACACCTTACTGCGATTCCAGCTCATGACTGAGGAGTCGGTGCGGCTAGATCGTTTCATCGACATTGAATTATATCATCATCACACCATTGAGTGTCCGTTCATCGAGGAGCTAGGGCAGCTGGAGAGATTACATGGCCTGTTAGGTGATCGATGGACCGCAGCATTGGCCTGTGACGCCACACAGTACCAGGAGCTCACCGTTGAGTTTCATTCCACTTTCCGGTACGTCGCAGGCCAGTTCGAGGAGCCGACCTCGGTTTACGAGTTGTCGGTCCCACATTTTGCGGTTACCACAGGGTGGTACACCGAGGAGGAGGTAGCGGTGCAGCCATTTATTCAGAGCTTACGAGGTTTATTCAGGCGGCAGCACGACTAGGGGTAGTGACAGTCAGTTGCGTGACTTCTGGCATTCCATAGTCGATGGACCGTATTCCACATCCCTGTTGGAGTCGTCCATTCGGGATGCCCTGATCCGTTACATTCACGGGATTCTGGCATGCACTCTCATCGGACGCCGGTCCGGTATCGAGAAGTGCATCCAACTAGATCTTTTCTGCATGTACTGCATAGTTGGCCGCCACGAGTCCAACCTAGCATCTATCCTGATTTCATCTATAGCTAGGGGTCGTAGAGGTGGCCCGCGTGCTAGGTTAGAGCTCGGGCCGTATATCAGCCGGGTAGCAGAGCGATTGGGAGTGTTTGATCGTTATCCAGCCTGTCTACTCACACCAGGCCCTGATACGATTCCATACGGGTTAGTAGAGCTGAGATTAGCGAGGATCATGACCATGGAGGATCCGTCGCAGTTTGTAGAGGTTAGACAGGGTCCACAGGTCCCACCACCTGTCGGAACGCCTGCCGAACAGGTAGTACAGATGGGGGCGCCCACAGCACGCCAGCACATTCCACATCATATAGAGCGCCCCCAGATTCAGTATCCCCTCCAACAGAGGCCGCCAGCTCCGCTCACACTCGAGGAGCTTCGTGATCAGCTGTTTGATCGATTAGATGTCCGGATGGATCGACAGGACGATGCCATTCGGTACATGATGCAGCAGCAGGTTCCAGATCCCACCATTTTTCAGGGCACAAGACCAGGGTCAGCCAGATATTGGTGGAGATCAGTGATCAGCGACAGCACCTTTTGCCGGGTTGTACATAGTATTTTGTATTTTTTTTATTATGTATTTCTTTTTATTTTGGCATGTATATTAACTCTGATGTATATATCATTTTGTACTTGGGTGGCTCGGCAGGTTTGGGTGTGTTGTATATATATTATCGTGGTTGTTTGATGTGATTGCTACTTTGTTTTATAATCAGCCGCTTTCGTTCGTGAGGAATTATTGGAATCTTGGTGAGTTGACCGCGTTTGAATGGAGGGCTTTGGAACACAACTTACGTGGAATATCACAGTCATTATATCAGGGAAGTCTGTTTCGATTTTTGTATATTTTATTTTTATTTCTGTCTTATTTTGATTTTCTTATTTTCTTTTAGTAAATTTCTTTTATTTTTATCGTCGTTTCTCGGTCCACATTGAGTACAATGTGAATTTTAAGGGTGGGGATGGGAAAGATTAGTTTAGGTTTTGTACTATGAGTTTAAAAAAAATAAAAAATAAAATTTAAAAAAATGTCTTTTGAATTAGAAATCTTGCAAGAACATGGAAAATGTTAGTTAAAACTGGGCATAAACTGTGTTTTAAACTGAAATATAATAAACAATAGAAAACGTGTCTAAGTTGTGATGAATCGGTAGGCCCAGCCAGTATTAAAAGCTTAAACATCCAGAGAGTGTTGATTAGGATTAATAACTTAATTAAATCATGAAATCTCGTGGGTTCTTATCTTAGGGAAACGGTAAAACTTAAACTGTCAACATAGGGTGATAGGTACCACGGTAAGCTGAAATTTAAAGGTTTTTAAAAATTCTAATGGCACACGAATTTCTTTTTATGAAAATAAATCCAAGATTCGGTGGCGCCCGCAACCATAATTCCATCTATTAATGAGTATAATTAATAAACTGAAAGCTTGAGTCTTGACCTACGTGTTTCTCATGGGGATAGTGACTCTGTGGATACACCCATGGGTTGGGATTTGAGTGATCAGTACTTAGATAAATAAGATAGACATACGTGTTTCCCATGGGGATGGTGACTCTGTGGATACGCCTATGGGTTGATTCTTATATGCTTAATTGATAGACTGCATCCTATGTGCTATCTTCCGGGATGGTGACTTGGGAGACGCACCCCTAGGTGAGGTTGATTCATATATAATTAATACTACTCATTACATTCGTTCCATAATCTATTGAATTATAAAAACATGTAAATTTGAGTTTACCGTGGTAGGAAGATCTACATGATCTAACCCGTGCCTAAACATGACCGTGAGACGGGATTAGGTGGAACTGTAGCTTTTAAGTGTGAGACCCATAGATAGATTGATATACTGTATAAAATGGATTTAGAACACTTATCGGGGGCTTGGAAATTTGGTGTTTGGGTTTAGTCGGATAGAAATACCGGTTATTGCGCTTGAATGCGTGATTATATTTGTGATGAATAATAATAGAGATTGATTCTATGTCCAGTTGTGATTCCATTGCAGATATCTTTTTCGAGGACGAAAAAAGAGTAAGTGTGGGGATGTTTGATGTGTTGCAAAACACATACGTTTTTTCTATTGTAATTGTGCGAAATTGTAGAGTTTTGTACTCGTTTTATGTCGTCTTTAGTTCATTCTAAGTCTGGGTCATGATAGCAGGTAATAGTGTACTAAAGAAGCGGAAAATGTAGCTAAATCCTGGAGAAATCAAGCACACGGGAAAAGAGCGGAAAGAAAAAAAAGAAAAAATCATTTTCTATGAAATCAAGCCCCTCGCGTATGCAAGGAGGAGCAAGAAAACCCTCCCGGTACGCGAGGGATTCCAGGAAAGCACTCGACTAGGGGGGACCTTCCCATGCCTCTCGCGGACGCAAATCCGGAAAAAAAACCTAATTTTTAGGTTTTATCAATTAAAACGACTATCTTCATTATTATTCGAGAGATTGCCGTCAAGGAAGAGTTTTTGGGCGAATTTGAGTAAAGGAAGAGTCTTTGGATCAAGGAATTGAAGTATTGCATTAAATCGGGTTAGACATTGAATCGTTCGGTCACGATTGATCGTAATATTCGGTTTGATTTGCTTCTGGAACTTACGTTTGTTGTATTTAACTTTGAATCTTCTGTTTTTACCATGTTTCTTGGCTAAGACCATAGATCTACCTAGGTTAATGATGATTGTTTGCTAAAGTTTAGATTTTTATTGGTTTATGGTATTCGTTTTGGATTTTATGCTTTAGACCAGATCTGAGTTTGATTGTTTAATGAATATGCATGCTTGATTTTGATCTTTGATCGGTTGAATTGTTCGTACGTGTCTTGGTGAATGTCTTTCATAAATAGATGTGTATTAGATCGCCTACTTTGTGTTTGTGATTCGTGTGTGATTTGCTAGACGTAGTAACCATAGGATTATCAATCAACAACTTAATAAATTAAGTGTACTTATTTAAAAACTTGAAAAGTGATAGGTAATCGGTTAGTCTTCGGTATTAGGGTTTCTAAGATTTAACAGTCTGAGAGGACATTTCCTTAGGGTTCTAGTGTCGTTGTTAATTCGTGTTAAACATGTTGAATTCCGATTGCTCCTTGCATCGTTGATGTATTGAGATAGTGATACCGAGAGGTGAGCGGTCTTTTGAGTTCTTTAGCATAATCGGTTAGACGGAGAGGTAATCCGAGTACTGGTGTTATTAGTATCCCTTGAGTTCCTTATGGTCACATTATGAGTTTGATCAGGAATCCATTAGGTGGTTTAAGGGTGTTATATCTTAGGATCCCAGTTCTATTACATATTCCATATCCGATAGAAGCTAAGTTTAGTAATCAGGATTCGCAGCCTAGGTAGAGTCTTCCTTCCTTACTGAATTTCCCTAAAGTCTTTGTCTTGTTGGTTAGTTGTCTTGTTTAGTTGTCTTCTTCATTCATTTCACTTAAGTTTTAGTAGTTAACTTTAATTCATAGAATCCCCCCCCCCCCCAATCAAATAAACCAGTTAAGTCTTAGTCAGAGTCCAGTTAGTGTTATAGTAAGTGTCTCGTGGGTTCGATATCCGGACTTCCTTTAGCTGTGTTGCAATTGATAGGTACACTTGCCTGTCTTTGTGGTCTAGTTTAGTAGGTTTGTCTAGAGTTTAACTAGAGAGTCTAGGTTAGGTTGTGTTTAATTTAATAGACCGTTTGACCGACATCAATAAACAATTTCGTTCAACACACAATCAAATCTCTCCTCAATTTTAGGAGATTGTTTCTCATAAACAGAAACTTGATTCCTTAGTTTCCATTTTGATTGAATTTGAACTTTTGCACTCTCTTTTGATGATTCAGAAGTTTCAACAACAGTGTCTTTGACCACTGGTTGTTCCACAAGCTTTCTTAACCTTGTATTTCTTCTTCTTCTTTGAGGTCTCGACAATTTCATTTTTTATGATTCATTCACAACATTCTCAACAGATTTTGCTGAAGTATATGTAATCTTAACACTTCACAATCTTTTCCACTTTAGGAATTTAATCAACAGTTTTCACCACTGACTGCTTTGGTGGATTCACAAAAGGTCTTCCCAACTTGGGATTCTCTAAACACTTTCCCATATTCTTGTGTGGACAGTCTTTTAGAATATGAGCAACAATTCCACAATGAAAGCAAGTACGCCTTTCTTCATACACTCGGACATACTTATCCTTCTGAATACCTTTTGTAGTAGATGATGAACACTGAGAGACAGTGTTTGAAGTTTGAACAACCTTTTGATTTTCTGTTTCAACTTTCTTTTTATAAAAATCAAGAGTTGAGACTTTCTCAATCTTATTTGTTTCTTGAGAATCAAAACCACCACTTACAACAGGTTTAACTGGTTTATAAGTAGATTTAGGTTTTGGTTGTTCAACCTTCTCATCCGGTTCAGTCAAAATACATCTGTCTCTGGTAACCTGTTTCACCAAAACTGGTTCAACACACTTACACTCTTTCACTACACCTTCAGATTTGTTTGGATAAAAAACGTCATCATCAGATGAATCATCATAGATCATATCCTCACCAGTAACAGGATTGACTTTAAGAACAGTTTTTGGTTCCAACTCTTCATCGGTTACAGGTTCAGTGAAACGAGAAGTATAGTTACCATTGAATGGCGGACAATAACCAACACCCCCTCCAATATCTGTATCATCAAATGAAGGACAAGAACATATTCCTCCAATAACTTTTTCACCTGAAGCTTTTTCATTATAATATTCCAACAGAAAACTGGAATTCTTATAACCCCCAAGCTTTCGTAACAATTTTGTTACTTCTGTCTGTGACATGGCGAGTTCATTGATTTTCTTTTCATACTCCGAGTATGACACATCTAAATGAAATGCTTGTTCATTAACTTTGATTTGCAAAACTTTAATGTCATCTTTTAAAGATTCAATTTTAGTTTTCAAAATAGTTTCATTTTCCTTCGAAGTTAGGTTAGATGTATACATCGCCTTCATGTCACAGATGAGGTTTGTGTTGTCATCACACAATCTTGTAATTTTGAATTCAGAATCAATACATTTAGGATAAGAATTAACTTGTTGTACCTGTTTAGTATCAGCCATGAATGCATTTCCTTCAGACAACATTTCAGCAATATTTTCTGTCACTTTTCTAGCAGCTCCATCACTCAGCAAGTCTTCATGTGAAAATTTTGGTTCAACTTTCGGAGTAAGAGTCTCTTCACTTTCAGTTATACTCCCAGAATCTGTCGAGTCACCATCAGAAGAACTGCATTCATTTACATCTTCAGAATGAACTTCAGCCAGAAATGATTGAATGACATGAGAAACAATATCTTCTAGATAAATACCCCAGTCATAATTTTCATCTTGTGGAGACATTAAGGCTGTAAAAAGTGTTTTGCTTATTCTGATTGCCTTGATTGTTTGAAGAACCTTGATTCTGAGTTCTCGGCTTTGTGCATTCTCTGACAAAATGTCCAAATTCTTGACAATTGTAGCATTTCACCTTTGACTTATCTAATCCCATATTTGTCTTGCTTGAAGCTCCAATAAACTTCTTTCCTGTTCTCTTCAGATGATCTTTTCCTTGTCTCATCCATAAAGCCATATTCCACTGTTTCTTTTCTTCTAAAGCATCTTTATCCAACTACTTAAAATCCTCTTCAATCATATATGGATCAGTGATTTTACCACAAATAAAGTTTTCATAGGATGTTAAGAATGAAGCAATCATAGCCATCATATCATCTACAACTGAAGAAGACATCTTTGGAGAACAAGAATGACCGTCATTCTTATTATTCTTTTAACATCCAGAACTTGAAGCAACTACCTTCATTACATGAATTTTCCTTAGAACCTTTAGAAACTTCACCATAAAACAAAGCAACTCCTCCAGACTTCTGTGTAGATGTACCTTTTCCAAAGTAGATACTTGGATCTTGATAAACTGTATCTTTCTTTTGTTTATTCAAGTCATAAGACTAAATTTTTCCCATTAAATCTTCAAGACTCAAATCATCAAATCCAGTTTGTTCTTTGATCACAATAGTATACATCTCAAAGTGAGCTGATAATGCATCTAGAAATTTCTCGAGAATCTTCTTATTATTGTAAGTGATCTCATTGTTCACCATTTCACTTAACAGATGATAATATCTAGACATCAATTCATCAACAGATTCACCATCAAAGTGTTTGAATACACTAAATTGCTTCTTAAGTAGCTCTCTTCTGCTCTATCTGTGCTACCCTCACATCTCTTTGCTAGACCTTCCCAAAGTTCACGAGAAGTCTTGAATTTCTTGAAAGTATGATAGATGTCAAGAGGTAAACACATGGATAAAGCTGCAAGAGCTTTCCTTTCGCGATCATACAATTTCTTCTCTTCATCACTAAGAGCTGAGACTGGTTTAGGTGTATCCGACACTCCCATATGACGATAAACAGGATGCTCATAGCCCTCACTTATTGAAATCTATAAGCTTGTATCATTGATGTTAACATAGTTTTCAAACCGACTTTTCCAATTTGAATAATCTTTGATATTCATAAGCCTCGGTGGCTTGGTTGGTGTTCCAATCTCATTTTCATGGTTCAACAAATGAGTCATGTTATTCACACTAACATAAGTAGGAGTATTCATCTTTGAAATCTTAGAAAAATTCAACACTTGGGAAATTTTAAAACTTTCTACCTGCAGCGAACTTAACAAGCGAACATAACAAGTTCGCCTGAGCTGGAGATAGCGAACGTAACAAGTTCGCCTGTAACTGCTTGAACAAGTTCGCCTACTTCAGCTGAAGAACAAGGAGGATTGTTCTATCACACAAACGCACGAACTGGACTGGAAATCATCATATCTTGCAATTTTGAAGGAATTAATCAAATTCTTTCCGTAGGATTCTTCAAATTATGAAATAGAACACTTCTATCGGATCAATTTTTGAAAATCAACACCGAAAATGATGAAATTAATCAAAATTCTCTTCAAAAACAGCAACAATCTTCATGAAAACAAGAAACTTCAAAAATCTTCATCTTTGAGTGTAAATTCAATCAAAATGGTGTCAAACGACAATCTCTAATCAAGAGCAAAAGCTCTGATACCAATTGTAGGTCCCAGCGGGTCTACGGATCTATATCAGTCGTAAAACACGCAATACGTACACGTAGTGCGGAATCCTAACGTATACACATGTCTCGAATACTCACACACACGATAAGATCACACGCAAGACAAGATTTCATAAAGCTCCTTGTATTATCTCTGTTAACAGTGCATACAAGTTGTAGTTCTAGAAATTACAGATGTTACAAATGAGACAACTACAGCACTATTTATAGACAATACTACTGATATAGGCGAACTTAGCATGTTCGCCACCTCAACCATATCAGGCGAACATGTTAAGTTCGTCTGTTACAAACTTAACATTTACAAGACAAAACAGAACATAAATACTAATCTATTACATAAGCTAGTTGTCACACTAAAAGTTCCAACACAAAGCACAACATATATTCTACACATATCACTTATTTATACACATGCTTTCACAGAAATACAAACCTTTTATTCGTAGCAATTCAAGTAATCGACATATATATACACTAGAATCAAGTAGGATAATCAAGAAACGAGAAACACATATTTACAAACACATTTATTTATCAACACTTAAGTATTTACTATGTAGTCATTCTTTTTTACTGTTTCTTGACTTTTTCTTTTATTTTGAATCTTTATTTTCTTTTGGTGAACTAAAAAGACATTGGATCATAAATGCACACTGTCTTAATCACACTACATATCAAACCAGGATCTATACAGTTCAACATTGATTGCCAGTATAATTTTCAGCATAAACTCATACATTATATTTCAGCAAATACTCTGTTACATTTAGGGTAATATTAATCAATACAGTGTGTACCCCACAATTGAGATGGAATAAACTTAGAATTAACACAAAATTTCACTAGATCATTATCCAATTACCAGCATAGGGGAACACTAAATGATAACATTGTGATCATTAACTTGTTTATAAGCCTAAGGTAGTACTAGTATAGTCATATATGGGAAACCATTATAAGAACGACACAATCTTTGGGATTGTGGATGCAATAATTACTATTTAATTTAATTTGATTTTAATTTACTATTTGATTGAAAATTAAAGTTATATAACTAGATATCAAAGTTTCTTATGATAAGGGATATTTTAAAATTAATGTGTTTTACTAGTATAATCAGTATTATCTTTAAAAATATATTATTATTAAAATATAGAGGTGTATTTAATAAGAGAGAGAGATGTAAGGCCTCTTTTTCGGGAGACCTCACTTGTTGGATTTACTCATAAATATGGTTATCAAATCAACTGAATTTAGATTGAAACATTTAATCGTAGTGGAATCATACATCATTCGGTTACATAAACAGCGGAAGTCTTGATAATAAAAGAAAACATTGTCTTAACCCATAGTCAATTAATAGAATGTCAGTCTTGTGTCGGGTAAGCTTCACGCCTTTGCACGCTCTTTCCTTTTACTACCTGAAGTGCATAGTAAAAGTCAGCTAACGTTGGTGAGTTCTAGTTTAAAACAAGTAGGCATATATGTTATTTCTTATCTTATCTTTATGAACATTTATATATATATATATATATATGTATGTATGTATGTATATATATATGTATATTTAAATTTTACTCACCTTCATATAACCTTCATATGTGAGTAAATATATAAATACATACACCTTTGCGTTCATGGAATATTAATTGATCTTACACATATGGGTGATCAGCCCATCATTGATTACATAAGTCACAAAGGCAGACTTTTTGTACTACCGTCATAGTCTGTTATTCTAAAACCGTCTGAAAACCTTTGTCCGTCCGTCCGTCAGTTTCTTAAAAAGTCCGGCAAACCTTCGGCCGTCCGTCATTTTCTTAAACCGTCCGTCATATTCGCTCGTTTGCCCTAAGACATTCATTTCCTACACAAACTATATATGCAACCGTGCATCAATTAAGGGCCTCCGTTTACCATAGTAGTCTGTATTTAGACATGTTATAAGTGCATATATACATATATAAGTATATCTACATCTATATACATATAAATACATAAACAATCACCTTCACTTACTCCTTGATGTCGGTTATTATTACATGGCCACCATGATGACACGTAGACATGTTACATTACTAATCATCCTGGCCAGACATGATTAGTAATATATTATGCCTAAGTATATTCATTGTCCCCATGTGATATTTCCCAAGACAAGTTTCTACACACGTAAACACCTTGGACACCAATTAAATAACGACAAATATAATTACTAACCTCCACCTTAGCTCCGTGTCTCGGTCATGCCTTTGTTGGATTCACATTACGCCCACCCTTATCAAGAGCAATTAAGTTTGAGTCTGAATACCTCAATCCATTGCTCTGATACCAAGTTGTTACACCACAAAAATTTCAACTCATTTATCTTTTAAAATCACGCAGAAGTAGGTCCCATTAAACTCTCTTGACAAAACCACTCATGTTAATTACGTCACAAAAACAACGACTTAGTTTGTTTTAAAAATGGTTTACCGACATCTAAAAAACGACAACATGTTTCAACATTAACAGATTAACTACATCATCTGACTTTAACCCATAATTAGTTAATGTCAAAACAAAACATAATCATTACCACTTTAGTTACGGCTATATAAACTTGTATGAGATTTAGAAACCCATAGGGAAGTTTAAACAACAACTAAATACATCAAAAGGTCTTCCAATGAGAATCTAAGGCTTGAAACACGACCCAAGGCTAGGCCGGAGCTTTCCCTACACAAAAACACCCAAACGAATAATCATTAGTAATGATAATCAACTCGTAGGGCCAACACCAAGTTAACATCTTAGATTGGGCCCAAAAATGACATTTCCACTTTTTACCAGCGCAAATCAGTGGAATTTCAGCTCAGTTTACACTGGCTACAGGTCTACCAACGTAGCATGCTCTGGCTGCAGATCGGCCATGCCAAATTTTGGTTTTAAGGCCATTCTGACCCTCCCGACTCGACCCCCAGTTTTTTTAACAATTCCACAACATTATGTCATTATTATAATCACCATATAACACTTCTTTAATACCCCAAGAGGATTCTTATGAATCCAAAACAATCGAACATAAATCAAGTTTTAAGTAAAACTAACTATGCCATTTGTATAGCTTAAAGCTTCTAAACGCCAACATGCCTTTGTGAGGTTCGAAACCTCAAGTTACTTACTCCCTTATGAGATTCTTAGTTCTCAAACTTCGACCCGCATTTGCGTGGTTCCTTTTACCACAATTCAGACCCACTCTCGTGAGGTTCTTAGACCTCAATTACCAACACCCTTATGAGGTTCTTGACCTTAAATTCAAACCCACCCTTGTAATAGCTATATTTTGAAAAGTCATGGACGAAAGTGGATAAAATGGCTAAACCACAGGGACAAAATGGCACTTTACTCTTTAATTTTTATCATTTGTTACATTATATTATACTGTACGTTGCGTATTTTTTATGTTTTTACATTTATAATTTATCATTACAACCAAACAAACAAATTAAACATTACAAACAAACAAATTAAACATTAAAACCAAACAAATAAAAAAAACATTACATATATTACATCAAAACATTAAATATATTACATCAAAATGTTTTTACATACCTAACAAAGGATACAACTGACTATAAATAAAAAGAACTACGCCTGACCCGGACCACTCATATCCTGATCGGCGCCACCCCGATCCTGACCCGCGTCACCCCTGATCCTGACCCGCGTCGCTCGGATACTGACGTGGCAGTCGTAGTTTTAGTGGCTCGATACCGGCGGCTCGTGATAGATCTAGGAGGCGATTAATCGCCCACATCATCAAGTCCTCCATCTAGTCGCTATGATGAGCCTTCCATTGTTAGTAGGCAACAAGTCCATCAAACAAGGCCTGGGTGGCCCTATCCAGCCTAACAACTCGTTGTACAAGTCGAGGATGTTGTGGCGGCTGGTCTTGGATGGGGAGCTGGTCATGGACGGGTGGCAGGTCCTCCATAGCCACACCCTGTAGCGGATTAGGCATATCCAGCTCCGGCTGGTCCGGCATCTGCGGCAACGGCTGCGGGACCCAAACCTAGTCCCGGTCGGTCCCTAGAATCCGAAAGCCGAGTCCTGGGAATCGGCGTGTGATGCACATGTTGTTCGTCGTGTGGTGGTCTAATCGGACAAGTGGGATGGGCGGGCAATCTAATGCACGTGATCCTGCCACGGCGTAAGAACACGCATCACACTAGTGATGAATGTACCTGTAGGTCCCGAGGAGCTTCGTCGCGCAGCGGATTTACACGGACCTGTTCTGTGATTTGTGTGGGAACAAAGAAAACGAAGCAGAGAAACACAAACATAGACAAAAGATAATGAAACGATACGTAATCCATAACATAGAAGTCATCCCGTATTACAGACTACATACCGAAGGAGCACACATCTCTCATCTAAGCTCACGATCCAGGGGTCGGGAGAGCTCGACCCGACCCGGACAACTCTCAATTTTGTTCCAGAGTTCCAACTACAAATGAAGACAAGTCTTCTATTTAAGGAACATTACCTGCGTACTTGTCTAAGTACGCAGGGTTTGGTCATGCGTACTTGACAAGTACGCAAGGCAAAAGCCTTGCGTACTTACTAAGTACGCAGGACCAAACCGGTGTGCTGGCTAAGTACTCAGGAACACCCTCCTGCGTACTAGCCACGTACACCGATAGATAAAATTTAATCTATAGTTACAAAAACATGCTTCTACAAACTCCCTCTTAACTATAGCATCAAATTCTATCTATCTCTAACACTGATATACATCAGTTTACAAAGAATGTCCTAACAGACTCCCTCTAAACTAATGACATCAAGTGTCTTCTAGCGAGACTTGATCTTCTGGCATTCCACTTGAGATCTTCAAACTTCAGTCTTCAGTTGCCGAGTGATGCACACGACTCCCTCATAACTGTAGCTTTCATTGCAGACCAAACCAAGTGCTTCAATAGGAACCAACTAACCCAACACAACTCATTGTATTTCATCCTCTCAGCAGTAGCAACCTCCACCCTGACTTAGAATTCCTCCAAATCAGTTGGCATATGATAGAGAGTTTGAATTTCCAATAACTTGCATCAAACTAATCAGCTCCCATAGGAATTCCATTAAGATGAACTTAAGTCTTCAACCAGATGTGTCCAACTCTATCCTATATCTTCATGAGTCAACCAAATTCCCAAAGATGTTCATTTCCATTATCCCCTTTCAGTTTAAGCTTCATCTGACTAGACCAGAAACAAGGGTATGTTTCCTATCCCATCGGCCAATGATAAAAGGTTCCATCTTCAACTAATAATCCAACGGATATCCAGCTTCATCTTGAAAACACTTGATAGAATCAAACACAAAATCATGCTTAGCAGTGATCACCTTATATCCAAAGTCCAACATTCTTCAATTAGATCTTCATTCCTGGTTCACACCTCCTAATCTGTATACGTTCACCGCGGTGAAGTTCTATAACTAGGTTGTCTATCTGGATTCCGCCCAGATCCCAAATGAGAAATCCCATCATAATTGAATCACATCAAATCTTGAACACAGGCTTGACCAATGAGCACGAAAAATATAGTTTACACGAGAAATCACGGTTGAGATCCATGTTACGTCAAAGAGGTGTATATATATAGGAAGTACCAACGGCTTTTCCACCACCTCTTTAATGTCTCATGAATACTAGATTTTTATCCCCCTCATTTCTCTGTAAACTATGACCAGTTTCATCATCACTTCACTCAAATCCTCAAAAAGCACAACTAGTCAACTCTAAGATTTTATTCTTTTACTCCTTTGCAAAGATCCAAAACAGCAAATCCTTGAGTTCAAGTTGTTCCAGTATTCATCCCCTATTAAAGAAGTATCCCGGATACTCGTAGCCTACATATTCAGGTTTGAATACCTAAACAAGATGATTCTTTTTCCGAAAGACCCAAAGCAGCCACATCTTCACAAATAGAACGAGACCTTTAGCCGATGACGACCCAATTGCTCCCATTAGTTCAGCATTCATACCCTATTAAATAAGTATCCCGGATACTCGTAGCCTACATTTTCAGGTATGGACCCTTAAACAATGTATGACAAGTGGTATCATCCAACAAAAATCTCGTCCGTGTTTCGCCAAGCCACATCGTATACAAATTATGGTCCGGAAAAACCAAAATTACTTTCTCAAGAATGGGCTGAAACACGCGTACAAATGATCACTAAAAATTTTGGCCAAGAAAAGTTTTCCCGCCAAAAAACCCTTTTTTTATTTTATTTTTTTTTATTTTTTTAATCCCAGAAGCTAGTCCATGCGTACTTAGAAAATACGCACATAAAGGGTGCTCATGCGTATTTAGTAAATACACAAAGCCAAGTGCTCATGCGTATTTGATAAGTTCGCAAAGACAACCATGCGTACATGCTAAGTACGCAGAGTCAAATACTCATGCGTACTTAACAAGTACGCAGGACAACTTCTCTTGCGTATTTAGTAAGTACGCAGGGCAAAACCCATGCGTACTTAGTAAGTACGCAAAAAAGCTGAATTTGCGTACTTATCAAAAAGTAACAGCGTTCTTGACGGATCTTGAGGAAAATGCTCGAAAAGTGTTGGATCTGATAAATTGATGATTCCAAAAGCTTATAAATCATCTTCTAACAAACCCTCAGCCTTCCAAACATCAAATGAACTGATAACAAGCTCAGATTTGAGGATTTTTGCAAGAAAAAGTAGCGAACTTTTATAACTCAGATCTGCTCAAAAAACCCTAAAACCTCGAAACTGGAACACAAATCAACGAACACCGAGGCTCTGATACCACTTATAGTCCCGGGGAGCCTCGTCGCGCAGCGGATTTACACGGACTTGTTTTGTGATTTGTGTGGGAACAAAGAAAACGAAGCAAAGAAACGCAAACATAGACAAAAGACAATGAAACGACACGTAATCCATAACATAGAAGTCATCCCGTATTACAGACTACATACCGAAGGAGCACACATCTCTCATCTAAGCTCACGGTCCAGGGGTCGGGAGAGCTCGACCCGACGCGGACACCTCTCAGTTTTGTTCCAGAGTTCCAACTACAAATGAAGACAAGTCTTTTATTTATAGGGGAAGGAACATTACCTGGGTACTTGTCTAAGTACGCAGGGTTTGGTCATGCGTTGCCTTGCATACTTACTAAGTACACAGGACCAAACTGGTGTGCTGGCTAAGTACTCCGGAACACCCTCCTGCGTACTAGCCACGTACACAGATACATAGAATTTAATCTATAGTTACAAAAACATGCTTCTACAGTACCACTATACAACAGCCCACGCTTCAGCCTGTGAAAGGTAGACGCAAAGTACAGCGCTAGGCATGTCGCTAAGGCGCACCTCCTGCCAGTAAGCAAGTAAAAGAGAAAGAATAAAAATCTCTTTATGCACTACTCACAGCTTTTCTGACGTGGTGCAATAGACATCGAAATAAGCTTGTCTAATCGCCAAGTCCCTCCCCTTGGTCCTCAACCATGGCCATCAGTAATAAGACCCAAGAAAACCAAATGATCCTCTCGATCCACCTCTATCACAGCCTCGGTGTAAAGAGGCGTGACTGTCTCGGACACGTAATACAAGCTCGTCGCCACTGCCTATTGACGGAGCGTCAAACTGTAAGCATGGCCGAACAGACGAAAAGAGATCTACTCCGGCTCCTCTCGAAGCTCCTGCTTGTCCCTCTCGGCATCAGCCTCCTCCGACGTCGGCTCGGTGTAGGTGAAATTCGAAAGAAACTCGACAACCACCTTTATGTACGTCTCGGTGCACGCCAGGTTAACAAACGATCCCACGACGTGTCCTCGCCTATAATGGCCCTGGCCCGCTGCTCCTCGCCGACATCCTATAGAAGCAGCCAATCCACTACCGTCCTCGGGCCAATCGTCACCTGCCGTAACTTCTGGCACCGACCAAAGGCATCTGAGGCAGGCCGGAAATCCAGAAAAAGGTAGTGAGCAAAATCGTCCACGTCCACCGCCTCTATCTCAATATCCACCTCGTTCTCTGAATCCGGCATACCTAAAAAAAATAACATCGATATATATATACTACGAATATTAAAAAACAATTAGAATATGCCACGTATAGCCCTATACGTGGCGTATAGCCTGTTACCGGGTAAACTAAGTCATACGCAGCCAAACTAAGTCATACCTAAGTCATATGTAGCCAAGTGACCAGGTAAACTAAGTCATACGCTGCAAAAATAGACCATATGTGGCATCGTTACCGAGTAACATAGCCATACGCAACGTATAGCACTTTACGTGGCGTATGGCTTCATCGTCTTCCTCGATCAACTATACGCCACGTATAAGGCTATACGTGGCGTTTAGTTCATCAAATTTAAGTCAATATCCCCTTATTCTACCCACTTTTAACAATTAATAATCAAAATAAAGCAAATATTATTGAACGAGAGTCTAAAATGCGTACCTTTACGAGTAAATGTGAAGATTTTCGACCCGAGAATCTCAATTATTGAGCGTATGCGTATGGTGCGTGTGTGTTTGTGTGTAAAAGCTTTGGTTGCTTTAGAGTCTGTACAAGGGCTCCTTGTGTATATCAAGTTTCTATACGCCACGTATAGCCCAATACGTGGCGTATAGCTCATGACCTTTTGTATTCTATGCGCAACGTATAGGGCAATACGATGCGTATAGCAATAAATATCTAAAATTTGAAATGGTTTAAATTCAAATTGTCCCTCCATTTCTATACGCCACGTATTGGCCTATACGTGGCGTATAGAAAATTTAAAAATTTTATTTTATTAACTTTATTTTATTATAGAAATAATTAAAGTTTTATTAATCTATTTTATTATAGAAATAATTAAAATTTTATTAATGTATTTTATTATCGAAATAATTAAAATTTTATTAACTTTATTTTATTAAATGTATTTTTATTAACTAATAAAAATGAATTTTATTATAAAAAAATTATTAAATTTTTATTTTATTAACGTTTTAAACTAATAAACATGTATTTTATTATAGACAATTACAAACAAATTTTATTTATATATGTTTTTTATTCAAAACAAACCGATAAAAAATAAAATAAAATACAATTACAAACATACGTTATCCAACATTCGTTATGTATTGTGGAGCTCTATGTGCAACAGTAGTTATTATCTACTTAAACCGTTCGATACGATCCTTGTATATATTTTCCCGTTCCGCAGCAGCATCATTTCGGAGCAAAATCCAAAGAGGATTCGGTATGGGCATCGAAAAATCTCCGTCTAACTTGACATGGATGAAATGAGCATTGTTGACATGAACGTACGATACGATCTGATGGTGAGCGTTAACGTTAGGACCAAACCATAAGGGGAAAATGGTTTGACTGTCGGCGATGCTTAAGAGTTGAACAATCACCCCAAATCTTTGAGCAATAAGGAGTCAATTGTAGGGTATCGACATCCAATGACTACTGGGTGCGGTTTTCACTTTCTACCAATCTATCGTGGGACGAAGTTTATCATACTCTTGAAAGACGATTCTGTCGAAAACAGTTCTCCACCATTCTT
Organism: Smallanthus sonchifolius; assembly: GCA_023525975.1. Lineage (NCBI taxonomy): Eukaryota > Viridiplantae > Streptophyta > Magnoliopsida > Asterales > Asteraceae > Smallanthus > Smallanthus sonchifolius. The sequence goes on from CM042043.1 coordinate 30,912,247, forward strand.
CATGACCGTCCATCTCCTGTAGAAGTTGTTGTCGAATAAAAAAACCACTTATTTTCATCGAACCCTAAACCCACAGCTACCGATCGAAAACCACAGTTACTATCGGGCATTATATCCTCTATATGTGAAATGTAGCGATGAAACAAAGATATAATGGAATCCTTAAAATGATAAATACTGTTAACTTCAACATCCCCCATCATCAATGGAAACCCGTAATCATCGTGTGGTTGTTTTCCTTTACCAGTCGTTGAACAACGGTGTTGCATGACGGGTTTATTCGACTTTACAACTGAAATCGCTGGCCGAGAGTCCTGTGACGCAATATACGAGATGTGTCTCACAGGGTCGCATCTGCTTTGTTGGGATTCTGTAACGAGTTGTTTCTCGTGACATCATGTTTCCTTTGTTGTTGCTTTTTCAAAGTTGGACGACCACGAGTATCTTCTTATACCATGATGTGTTAGAATTTACACATCTTTTTTCCACAAAACTTCGCTCATTTCACGGTCAATTCTTGGTTATTTTCCATGTTTAGACAATTATTTGATTCATTTCCAGAACAAACATGGGAATTCCATAATAAAGTTGGAGTTTTTAGGGTTTCCGAGTTGGAGGCACGGTCGCGCCTCCTACCTGGCACGGTCGTGCCAGTCTCCCAAACCCTAGGCACAGTCGCGCCCGCATCTGGCACGACCGCGCCAAGCCAAATCGTTGAGCACAACCGTGCTCAACTCCCCACGGCCGCGTGTAATCCATTGAGTCTGATCCATGACCTCAGAGTCGTACTTCCTCGGTCAATGGGACCCAATAGAAGCTCCGGATCGGTCAACCGTCTGCACCACAATCGTGCCCATCTTTTGTCACGACCGCGCCCAAGTGACAGGCACGGTCGTGCTTTCCCATTTCTATAAATACAGAAGCCATTTCACTCATTCAGACATTCAACAACCAGAGCAAAAACCTACTGTTTGAGCTCTGCACCAGTATCTTGGAGGGATTACAACATCAAGAGGATCACCATACATCAACAACAACATCTAGGCTTGGAGGAATGGTTTGATTCTTGTTTTAATACCATGTTTCTTGCTATTTTTTCCAGCTTATTTGTCATTCTTGTGCTCATGATGAGCTAAAACTCTCGTTTACATTGGTTTAGATGAATTTTAGATACATTTGACAACATTCATGGATTATTGGCAATTATTGTGTTAATGTTATGACAATCGTATGATGATTCTTCAATGAAATTATGTATTCAAGTATTTTGAGTTGTTTACAAGCCTTGTATTTGTGTATGCCATATTATGTTGGAAAACTTATGGTTTGTGCTTGTATTCATGCATTGGTGTATGTATTTATGCTAGTTTGTGGCATTTGACTAGGAATGGTGAAGGAAGTCTTGTTTATGATTTATTATTCTTGTATGTGTATACTTATGCTTATGCTTGGAAAGAAAAAGTATTTGTTATGGTGTTTCATGCTTAGTTTTATGTTTATCTAGGATTTATTGACACATTTTCCTAATTTATATAATCTTTGTATGAATATTGTATGTTGAAGAAATGCATATTGCTGTCTAACTTAATCAACTTGAGGTGGGTAGTGTGTTGTTCGTATTATCTTTCCAATTATTTGTTGGATTAGTGTACCTTAATCGGAAGCTATTTCAATCAACACCTGCCACAAAAATGTCTAAGATTTGACAAAGGGTAAAATCCTAGGGACTATAAGTATAAATATAACAAAGTCTAGGGTTTAAATTGATAAATATGAAATTTAAGACCTTAGTTGACCGCTAAGGAAAACCATAACGGTCCGCTACGGATGCCAGGAACCAGGTAGAGGTCCGCTAAGGAACCCCCACCCTGACAGATTGGGTGGCAGACCGTCACCTTCTTGGTAACGGTCCGCTACTTAGCGAGCAATCAATCAATCTAGGAGTGTCACGTGTCCAGTGACTAATGGTAACTTAATCTGACACGTGTACTCTTGGCGGACCGCTAAGCCATATGATAACGGTCCGCCAGCCGCACAACTCTCAGAACTCTCCACATATCAGGGTGGCGGACAGTTTTCTCCCTGGTAACGGTCCTCTAGCCGCAAAACTATAATGGTCCAATCAGAGTTGGACATCTAGGGCTGACGCCATCCATGGTAGTGGCGGACCCCCACCCGCCTACGTAGAGGTCCGCTACGGACCTGATTTCCAGCCTATAAATACTTGAACGGTTTCAACCGTTTTTCTCACAACACAATCGTCCAACACACTCAAAACTTGTTCCAGAGCCCTGCTAGACCACTCCCGGCATTCCCGGTTCAATTCCCGCTCATTCTAGTACCCGGTGTAAGAAGAAACACTTATAGAAAGGTCTAAACGCTAGAGAATCAAGATAAGAAGCTGACTTTGTAGATTTACAACTTAGAGGCTCAGTCTCACTATCAAGGTGAATACGTTATTCTCTAAAAACTTGTGTTAAACATTTTATTTATGAAAATGTCCAAATAAAGGTTAAGGGAGTAATGATCAAAGTTCATCTACGTGTAAGCATTCAGGCCATAGGTATACATAAAACTTGCAAGGGATACACGGTTCACGGGTGAAAGTCTCGAATCATGGCTGGTACTTCCCTTTAAAACAAATGAGGAGGCATGAGCCCCCATTGCTATTAAATACATACTACCAATGAATACAGTGGTGCATACAGTCAGGACATGAGCGCCTACTGAAGGTGTAGATTGAACATAAAGTTGTGATTATCGAATTAATACTTGTTTGTGCCAAATGCTTTTTAGTGTCAAGATAATTGTATTCACCGGCGTTCGCACTGACGTTTCATTTTCAAAATGTTTTCAGGTAATCAATAAAATGTGATGGAAAAGGAATAGGGCAGATATGAAATCTGACCCATGAAATGAAATGTGAAAAGGATGGAATGCACATAGGATTATCAGGCCTCGTGTAAAACGAAATCCTAAATAGATGAAAAGGAGACAGGACCACGGGATTGATCAACCCTGGATCGTACTATTTCTAGTGGCTTTACATGTATTTGATTTCTTGTAGGTCCCGGGAGCCGCGTCGCGTAGCGGATATACACGGACCTGTTCTGTGATTTGTGTGGGAACCAAGAAAACGAGACAGAGAATACACGAACAAAGACAAAAGACAATGAAATGACACGTAATCCATAACATAGAAGTCATCACGTATTACAGAATACATACCGAAGGAGCACACAACTCTCATCTAAGCTCACGGTCCAGGGGTCGGGAGTGCTCTTCCCGACCCGGACACCTCTCAACCTAGTTCCAGAGTTCCACCTACAAATGAAGACAAGTCTTCTATTTATAGGTGAAGGAACATTACCTGCGTACTTGACAAGTACGCAAGACAAAAGCTTTGCGTACTTACTAAGTACGCATGGTTTGGTCATGCGTACTTGACAAGTACGCAAGGCAAAAGCCCTGCGTACTTACTAAGTACGCGAGACCAAACTGGTGTGCAGGCTAAGTACTCAGGAACACCCTCCTGCGTACTAGCCACGTACACCGATACATAGAATTTAATCTATAGTTACAAAACATGCTTCTACAAACTCCCTCTTAACTATAGCATCAAATTCTATCTATCTCTAACACTGATATACATCAGTTTACAAAGAATGTCCTAACAGACTCCCTCTAAACTAATGACATCACGTGTCTTCTGGCGAGACTTGATCTTCTGGCATTCCACTTGAGATCTTCAAATCTTCAAACTTCAGTCTTCAGTTGCCGAGTGATGACAAACCCAACTCCCTCTAACTGTAGCTTTCATTGTAGACCAAACCAAGTGCTTCAATAAGAACCAACTAACCCAACACAACTCATTGTAGTTCATCCTCTCAGCAGTAGCAACCTCCACCCTGACTTAGAATTCTGAGTCTGACAATGTCTTCCTAAACAGGTAACAATAGTAGACTAAGACAACTCCAAATCAGCTGGCATATGATAGAGAGTTTAAGTTTCCAATAACCTGCATCAAACTAATCGGCTCCCATAGGAATTCCAGTCAGATAAACTAAGTCTTCAACCAGATGTGTCCAACTCTATCCTGTATCTTCACGAGTCAACCAAATTCTCGAAGATGTTCATTTCCAATATCCCCTTTCAGTTTAAGCTCCATCTGACTAGACCAGAAACAAGGGTATGTTTCCTATCCCATCGGCCAATGATAAAAGGTTCCATCTTCAACTAATAATCCAACGAATATCCAGCTTCATCTTGAAAACACACAATAGAATCAAACTCGAAAAATATAGTTTACACGAGAAATCATAGTTGAGATCCATGTTACGTCAAAGAGGTATATATATAGGAAGTACCAACGGCTTTTCCACCACCTCCTTAGTATCTCATGAATACTAGATTTCATCCCCCTCATTTCTCTGTAAACTATAACCAGCTTCATCATCACTTCACTCAAATCCTCAAAAAGCACAACAAGCCAACTCCAAGATTTTATTCTTTTATTTCTTTGCAAAGATTCAAAACAGCAAATCCTTGGGTTCAAGTTATTCCAGTATTCATCCCCTATTAAAGAAGTATCCCGGATACTCGTAGCCTACATATTCAGGTTTGAATACCTAAACAAGTTGATTCTTTTTCCAAAAGACCCAAAGCAGCCACATCTTCACAAATAGAACGAGACCTTTAGCCGATGATGACCCAATTGCTCACATTAGTTCAGCATTCATACCCTATTAAATAAGTATCCCGGATACTCGTAGCCTACATTTTCAGGTATGGACCCTTAAACAATGTATGACAAGTGGTATCATCCAACAAAAATCTCGTCTGTGTTTCGCCAAGCCCATCGTATGGTCCGGAAAAACCAAAATTACTATCTTCACAAAAATGGCCCGAAACACGCGTACAAATGATCCCTAAAAATTTTGGCCAAGAAAAGTTTTCCCGCTAAAAAACTCAAGGCAAAAGCCTTGCGTACTTGTTAGGCATCAGGTCTTGTATAAATAGGAATGGTTGACAGAAATTAAGTACGCAATCATAGTTGTAAATACGCAAATTGTAATCTCAGTACTTCTCTCTGTAACCTTCAAGTGTTTATAATAGAAAGAACGTTTAAAGTGATTCTCTTGTTGGTTTACTTTGTGTTGTCTGACTCTCCACCTAGTCACGGGTATTCCGCACCCGGTCCGACTAGTAGACCCACTTGCATGTGACGATCCGCCACACCCGAGGGACCTACAAGTGGTATCAGAGCATTGCTCTTGATTTCGAGTGTTGTGAGTGAGTTTGGAGAGTTTCTACAGAGATTTTACAAGCAAAAGGAGGTATTTTTGTTGATTTTTGTGATAAAATAGGGGTAGCTCTTAAGCACTATTTTAGAAGCAAAAATCACTAAAAAACTGATTTTTGTTGTGTATTTGAGTGATTTGAGCATCAAGGGTTGGTTAGAAACAAGTTTCTGACCCTTTGGCTCATTTGCATTGTTCATCAGTCCAATTTTTACCATCTCCGGCGATTTTCCAGTGACCGGAATAGTTTGGTGAGAGTTGCTGAAAAGGTGTTGTGCGTACTTACCATTTCTAGCAAAAAGTACAGTTCTGTTGCGTACTTACTAAATACGCAAGACTAATCTCCTGCGCACATACAAGTACGCAAGACTGATCTTGTGTGAACTTAAGTTATATCCTGCGTACTTATCATTTACTCCTGCGTACTTATCAAGTACGCAAGAGCAAATCTTAAATACGCAAGACCATTTCTCATGTGCGCAAGGCCAATATCAAGTGCGCAACTGTGTCTGATTTTTCTGAAATTTGACTAAGTGTTCACTATGTTGAATCTTCAGAATCTTGGAAACCTTTTAAACTATGATAATGAGATCGGTACACCACAGAAACCGCCAAAGTTGCTGAACGTAAACGATTATTCTAATTGGAAAGCACGTTTTGAGCACTACATTTCTTATACCGACTCATCGCTGTGGATACCAATCCTTGAGGGATATAAGCATCCCACACACATCTATCTTGATGAAACCATGCCCAAACCTATCTCTAAACTTTCTGACGAAGAAAAGAAAGCTTATGATCGAGAAAAGAAGGCACTTGGTTCAATCACTATGGCATTAACTCGGGAGTTGTTCCACAATTTCTGAGGTTATGACAATTCTAAGGATCTTTGGAAAGCTTTACAGAAAAGATTCGAAGGAAATAGTGATATCAAGAAGAGTAAGTGGGATCTACTCCGGAAGCAGTATGAATGCTTCAGATTTTTAGAGAACGAATCTTTAGATGACCTCATCTCTAGATTCTATCATCTACAGACTGAGTTGAAAGATTTTGAACGCAAGTATCCCGATGAAGAGCTAGTGGAAAAGTTTTTGGATGCTTTGCCACCCAAATTTGAGATGTACACAACCCTGATGAGGGAAAATCCAAAATTCTATGAGATGACAGTAGAGGAGGCAATTGGAAAGGTTCAAGCTCATGACATGAACCTAAAAAGAAAGGAGAGCTTAGGAAGACCTCAGATACAAGACCCTTCTATGTATCATGGGACGACTTCTACATCCAAGTCATCAGGCTCTGGAATTGCCCTTTTCACTGGAAACTCTACTGAATAAGACCACTCAAATGGTTGTGGTGTTCATGCATGATATGCAACTGGATCAGGGATGGGGTCTCATCATCAACATACCTCAAGAAATCCTCCCGCTACAACTTCAGCTAATCAATCAGCTATAGCGAAAATAGCTGAAGATCATGTAGCATTATTCTCATCATGTATGCTTACCTATGAGAACTTCATTGGCGGAAAGCTAACGGATCCTGAAACAATAGAAGAAGACTTTAATCAAGTGGATCCTGATGACATAGAGGACATGGATATTCAGTGGAATATGGCCATGATATTGAGGAGAGCAAAGCGTTTCGTGAACAGAACAGGAAGAAAGTTCATTGGCGGGCATTCTAATGCCAAGGTTGGGTTTGACAAATCTAAAGCCAAATGCTATAAGTGTCTAAACTATGGACACTTTGCTCGTAAGTGTCAGAAAGACCGAGCACCGGCCTCTGGTTTTACCAGACCTAGCCAAGGAAACAGCCATGCCCACAACAACCCAAACCACCACAATCAAAGCCAAGGTGGTTCGTCCAATGCACTGGTAGCTTAGCAGGACGAAAGCTTTTATTGGGGTGTTCATCTGGAGGATGCCATCATTGCACAAACTCAGGTTGGTCTCATGGCTGAGATCATGGAGATGATGGAAGCTGAGAAAAAGGAAGCTTCTATGGCTGACCTAGAAGAGTCTACTACTACTGCTACAGAGGAAGAGAAAGAAGCTGAAGAAAAAGAAGCTTCTGTAGCTGATAAAGAGGAATCGACTACTGATGTTGCTCTCATGGCCATTGGAGAAGCAACAAGTTCATCGTCTGAGGTAGATTCTAATCCTTTTTCTGTTATTTCTTGTTCCAAATGTCTAGGGCTAAAACTTGAAAATTCTAGGCTTCAATACAAAATCGAACCCCTAAGTATGGCAGCTCTAAACTATAAAGAAAACGAAAAACGTTTTAAAGATTCAATTGAAACGTTGAAAAAGGAAAAATGTGAATATTCTCTAAAAATAAGCGATCAACAGCTTCACTTGGATGTTGCATACAGGGGGTTGGAAAAACGGAACAATGAAATTAATAAACTGCAAAATGAGATCTTGCAGTTAAAATGTTCTAATGAGAAGTTGAAAAACTCTCGTTTTGTGGTGGAACACTACGAATCTGTAGTGAGACAAATGAATGGGATAGGGCTGGGTACTAATGCCATTCCTCCACCAGTAAGCGGGAAGTTTGTAAATAGCTTAATAGACATTGATCTTACTTGTCTAGATGAGTCCTCTGATAAGGATGATTCCCCTAAAAAGGATGAATCCTCAAGCAAGGCTAACTCCACATCTAGTGAGGAGTTCGTAACTGCTTCTGAAGATGGGTCGGTTAACACTTGCCCTGAAGGAGTAGTATCTGAGGAGTTGTTAACTGAACAGAATGTAAAGAAAAACATTATCACTAATGGTGATAATTACATTTTAACTGAACCCGATATCATTGAAACAAATGATAAACTAAAGGTAATGCTTTATGGGGGTTATAAAAATCTTAACCAAGTAAAGAAAGATGCTTTTTCAGCTCACTATGGGCTTGGTTACAAAGAAAATTTACAAAAATACTATACTCCCAAAAACCAAACTGTAAAGGTTCAGACTCCTGTTCATAAACCAACTCCTCCTGCTCATAATGCTGAGTTATCTAAGGACAGATCTAATGAGCCTTACAAGAGAACTTATATAGACAAGAGATATTGTTTTCACTGTGGCTTGGTTGGTCACATTCCTGTAAACTGTCCTTCAAAGAACCAAGGGAAACGGCCTATTGTTTCACAACCAGCTGTTATCCCTAAGTCGCCATCAGTGAAGCCTCCCAAACGTCCAAAACAAAATGTGGTGAAACCACCAGTCAAACCAATGGTAAAGCCTAAGATCAAATCTGAAGCTAAACCATCTGTTTCAAGAAAGGTAACGCAACTTGCTGTACCTTGTATATCTACCTCCGGTAGTATACGTGTTGGTGAGAAACCTATGGCGAAACTCTCAAAGCCATAGAGAAGGAGAAGAAACAAGAGGTTAAGAAAGCTAGAACATATGACTTCAGTTCAATCAGGTGAAGCTTCCACAAGTTCACCTGCTGTAGTTGAATCAAAGTCTCCTGTTCCGGTTAAGAAACAGAAGAGATCCTGGACTTCCAAATCCAAAAATTCTCAATCTCCTAGTTCTAATTCTTTTAAAGATTCATCAATTTTAAACAGTCATCACGGCTGTGAGTTAAAAGAGGTAGTTTATTTTGAAAAGGATAGACGACCCAAGATCACAATGGCTTGGGTCTCCAAATCTAACTAACTCTTTTTGTGACTCGTGCAGGGACGTCCGAAGGGTACTATCTCTAACCGCTGGTATGTAGATAGTGGATGCTCCCGGCACATGACAGGAAACATGGCCTTGCTTCAAGATGTTAAACCATTCAGAGGCGGCTATGTGGCCTTTGCCGAAGAAAAAGGCGACAGTATCACGTGTCAAGGCGTGGTTTCGAACGGTTGTGTCAGCTTTGACAATGTCAACTTTTGCGAGCAGCTGAAGCATAACCTGTTGAGTGTCTCCCAAATGTGCGACAAGGAGTACTCGGTGATGTTTGACAAGTCAGAATGCCTGATTCTCAAACCTGGTTTTGAAGTTCTTGAAGATTGGATCCTGATGAGAGCGCCAAGGACAAACGACACCTATCAGATCGATATGAGCGTGGCAACAACCACCTCATCAGTTGCTACCTGTTTGCTTACCAAAGCGACAGAGCTTGACTCTATCTTGTGGCATAGGAAACTCGGACATATTTCGTATCATAAAATGAATCATCTTGTCCGAAACGGTTTGGTAACCGGGGTTCCTAAGCTGAGATTTACCGTTGCAGATGACTGTATGCCTTGTAAAAAGGGCAAACAGCAATGGAAGTCTCACAAGCCCAAGCTCCAAAACTCTATTGATACCCATTTGGAGCTATTACACATGGATCTGTTTGGCCCCATAAGTATCAGGAGTATTGGAGGTAAGTCGTTCTGTCTAGTTGTAACTGATGATTTCTCACATTTTTCTTTGGTGCATTTTTTAGGTACTAAGGACGAGACTACTGATATTCTTCAATACTTGATCCTGAGCTGCAAGCTGAAAGTTAGAAGAATAAAGAGTGACAACGGAACTGAGTTCAAGAATAATTTGATGGAGCTTTTCTATCTCAAGAAAGGGATCCGTCACGAATTCAGCGTGCCGTACACGCTTCAGCAGAATGGAGTTGCTGAATGGAAGAACAGAACACTGATTCTGACTGCAAGGACTATGCTGTCGGATGCAAAGCTTCCTGTCACTTTCTGGGCAGAGGCCGTTAATACAGCTTGTCACGTCTTAAACAGAGTTCTGGTTATGAAGAGGCACAACAAGACTTGCTACGAGTTGATCAACAATCGACTTCCCAATCTTGATTACCTAGTTCCTTTTGGTAGTCCCTGTTCCTTGTTGCTACAGTACAAAGACCGCCAGTCTAAGATTCATGCAAAAGTGGTGGAAGGCATCTTCTTAGGATACGTTGCCAACTCGCCCTGCAAGAGAGTGTACAATATAGGAACTCGTACTGTCGAGGAATGGTTCGAAGTTGATTGTAGTAAACACAGCATTCCACCAGAACCAACAGGTCCAGCTTGGGGTTTTGATTATGATGCACTATTCAAGTCATTCAATCTTCCTGATCTATCTGCAGTTGACGCCACAAATGTTTATGAATTATTGGGTGGCGGCGATGACTACAGTTTCTCTACTCGTGCTACTGTACCGATTATAACTCTTGATTCCAATGTTGCATCTGCATTTGGAACTCATGACAGTGATAACAGTGAAGGTGTTCATGTCGTTGGAGATGACGCTCAAGCCAATCCTAACACAACTGTAGGAAATGAAGCTCCAGCTAATCCAATTAACATTGAATCTTCTTCTTCTGGAACACAGGAAATGGGGGAGTTAAGCACGAATCTCGATTCAGAAATTCAGGAACCGATTGTACCGGAGACGAGAGTGCATAGGAATCATCCAATCGACAACATTATTGGTGATCCTTATGCCGGTGTTCAGACTCGTCATCGAACCATCACTAAGAACACTAGTTTTTACATAGAGATACTTGACACTGGTGTCATGGAAACATGTCTGCATGTTGCATTCGTGTCCCAGTTAGAGCCGAAGAATGTGAAGGTGGCTCTCACTGACAACTGCTGGATTGAGGCAATGCAAGATGAATTGTCTCAATTCCAAAAGTTGCATGTGTGGGATTTGGTTGACTTGCCAAAAGGCTTTCAGCCGATTGGAACAAGATGGGTGTTCAAATGCAAGACGGATGATCGTCATGTTGTTGTGAAGAACAAAGCAAGATTGGTTGTTCAGGGTTTTTATCAGCAAGAGGGCTTGGATTACACGGAAGTATATACCCCAGTTGCTAGAATTGAGGCCATTCGACTGTTCTTGGCTTATGCCACATATGTCGGCTTCAAGGTCTATCAACTTGATGTGAAGAGTGCTTTCCTTTATGGTAAAGTTCATGAAGAGGTCTATGTCACTCAACCTCCCGGCTTTGAAATCAATAAAGTGTATAAGCTCGACAAAGCACTTTATGGTCTTCATCAAGCATCGCGGGCATGGTATGAGACATTATCTAAGCATTTACTGTCTAATGGTTACGACCGTGGACAGATTGACTCGACTCTCTTCATTAGGAAAGCAGGAGGTGACATTCTTCTTGTACAAGTATACGTCGACGACATTATTTTTGGATCTACCAATGAAGGGATGTGTAGGGAATTCGAGCAGGTGATGAAGTCCAAGTTTGAAATGAGTAACATGGGTGAATTGTCATTCTTCCTGGGTCTGCAAGTCAGTCAAAGAGAGGATGGCATTTATCTACATCAAACTAAGTATTTGCAGGACATCTTGTCAAAATACAAGATGAATGATAGCAGTACTTATGGCATACCTATCCCAGTCAATCATGGTCTGCATCCTGACAAAGATGGAAAGGATGTGGATTGTAGATTGTACCGTGGGATGATCGGATCACTTATGTATCTCACAGCTTCAAGACCCGATATAATGTTTGCTGTGTGCTTGTGCTCAAGGTTTCAGTCTCAACCGAAGGAGTCACATATGATAGCCGTGAAGAGAATTTTCAGATACTTGAAAGGGAAACCCCGATTAGGTCTTTGGTACTCTAAGCAGCAGTCATTCGACTTCAAAGCCTACACTGAATCAGACTATGGCGGTTGTAACCTTGACAGAAAGTCAACTTCTGGTGGATGTCAATTCTTAGGAGACAGACTGGTCTCCTGGCAGTGCAAGAAGCAGTCAACGGTTTCTGTCTCAACTTGTGAAGCAGAATACATTGCTGCGGTGAGCGGTTGTTCTCAGATATTGTGGATTCAGCAGCAATTGAGAGACTACGGCTTAAACTTCACTGGAACTCCTTTATTCATTGACAACAATGCCACCATGTCCGTCACAAATAACCCGGTGAAACATTCCAAAACTAAACATATAGAAATTCGCCATCATTTCATCTGTGATTGTGCTGAAAAGCATTTAATTGAACTTGTAAAAGTTCACACGGATGACAATCTTGCTGACCTTTTCACAAAGGCATTTGATCGATCCCGTTTTGAGCATCTTGTCAACTTGATAGGAATGTTCAATCATGAGTGAAAATTAATTTTTCTTAAATCAATTCAATTCATGGAAGTTAAATTTTATTTCTTTTAAATTTTCTGTATAGTTCTTTTAAGTTTTAAAATATTTTACAAAATCAAAAACAAAATAGAAAATGGAGAAAATTTCAAACTTAACTTGAGAAAAGAGGAAATGATAGTACATCAGAAATGATCTAAACGTCATAGACTGCTCATATGGGAAATGATTGTGTCATGCTTACTTAATTGTCTAAATTATTATGTTTTTTTTAATCTGCTTATTTACAAGTAATTTGAATTGTCAGTAGGCTGTATGCGTCTTTGAATCACTAGTAGTGTGGAAACTAAAGTCTAAATTACAACTATGATTTGAACCCATGTTTGCTAGTGTGTGTGTAAAAGAATAGAAAAGATCATTCTCAGATAAAGGAGGTTAGATTTTGGCAATAATTTTCTTTTGAGGTCAGTTTCGGGTTATGTCGTTGGCACAATTAATGCGGTTCATCTCACTGCCCATACTCACAAGTATGCAAGGAGAGATTGAATCAAGACATGTCTCTACATCAACCGTTGAGCATGTATTCACCCTTGAATCACTCCTGATTCATTGAAATCAAATCCAGATAAAAGTTGGATCCCCTTACCTTATTCAAACACCATATATATTATCCTGAATCATCATACCGATACTCAATGAAGAAAATCAAATGAAACCAAGACAAATGAATCACTCGATTCTGAATCTTATGATTCCTGATAATCCTTATGGATTCTGCTTGATTTTTCCTGTGCTAATAGATGTAACTTCATTCTGAAAATTTAGAAAATCATTGGGAAAATCTTAGATGCCTTGAGATAGTGCAATTTACATTATTGTAGCATATCAGTAGGGTACACGTTGTATATCTAATAATTAATACATTAATACACAAGAACGTGATACAAAGATGTTTATGGTTTCAAATCTTATAATATTGTCAACTTGAATTACTTGTTTATATGCTTATTACGTATGCATAAAGAGTAATCCATGACATGATCCCATATTCTTTGATGTTTATATTGTATCATTTTTTTCTAAAAGATATCCTGATATGATCCTCTGCTCGTGTCTTTGATCAAAAATAGTTTGAGTGAATACTTGTATATTTCTATGAGAAAAGATCAAAAAGATTTTAAGTTTATGCCTAGTTCAATTTTATTCAGAAAAGACAAAAATATTTGTGTTTAACCTTTCTGAATTGTATTTGAATCCTCATGATTGAATATTTTTATCTTTTCGTTATTTGACTTGAAAAACTTCATAAATTTGAGTTGAAAGTTTACGCACTTAAGGGTTTGTGCGTACTTGTAAGTGCGCATGAAGTAAGCCCTGCGTACTTAACAAGTACGCAAGAGTTAAGTCTTGCGCACTTGTAAGTATGCAAGAGTTAAAGCGTGCGCACTTGCTAAGTACGCACGACCTTTTTGCGTGGGGTATATAAACTGGACTTAGAAAAATTTTAGAGTTTCATCACTTTCAAACCGGTTCAAATTCCCTCCGACTTTTACTCAAAAATTAAAGTGTTCCTAAACCAATTTTTCGTCCCGTTGCTAGTTTCATCATTTCATTACAATCAATCGGTGAGAAACTAGGCTTAATCCATCCACATAATCACTTAGTATGGTCCGATTTCGACTGAAAAGTTGATTAGGGTTTGAATCGCGGTTTTGAACAAATCATTGGTTGTTTTGATAAAACTTGATAACTAAAAATTGTATAGAACCCGTGCTAGACCCATAATCGTCCATTTTTAGTCTTTGATTTTGCCATTTGAAACTCGTTTGATCGTCGTCTCATCTGAGGGTTCATTTAGGTCAAAATTGGACAAGTTAAGCAGTGTTTTGGTGTTGATGTTGGTCCCATAGGGTAGAATCATCGATTCCGACCTAGTGGCGACCTAATCTACCCGTTGTTTGAACTCCTGTTGAATTTTTCAAATTCTGAAATTTTTCACCAAGTGCGTTTCCTGCACACTTAACAAGTACGCAAGAAGCAATTCATGCGTACTTGTTAAGTACGCAAGAGGAAATTCCTGCGTACTTGCTAAGTACGCAGCACCAACACTTGGGAAAAATTTCTAAGTCTGAAATTTCAGTTCAAAGAGTAACTGCTATACTGAGCCATGTTTATTCATTTCCAATGATACTTGTTGTTCTGATTATGTTTTCTGTGTGTTTTTGAAAATTATGGCTCGGGCGTTTACTAACGAATTCAATCTGTTAGCTAACACTGAACCAGAATGGAAGGGTGCAGCACTGCAGTATAGAGAAATAGTTGATTTCTTGAACTGTTCAAGAATCAGCTACGCTATTTCTGCTGACCCGATCGTTTCAAGACCCTATCTGGAGCAGTTTTGGGAGACTGCGGAGCATGACTGCACGGTAACTCCCAACATTATAAGGGCTACCGTTGCTGGTCACGCTATCGCCTTTTCTGAAGATACTATTAGAAGGGTCCTGCAATTCAGAGATGACCCGACAGCCTATCCAGACTACTTTGTGGACGGCTGTTGGAGGCAAAGAATGGGATATGTCGGGGCGAGAGACTATGCTTCATATAAGAATATGTGGGTGCTAGACCAATGGAGATACTTCGCCCACGTCATGATCATGTGCATCTCCTCAAGGAAAGCTGGAAAAGATGCCATGGGTCATGACCTTGCAGCAGCCATGGTTGGCCTATCTCTCAATAAGGGCTACAACTTCTCCCGCTACATATTCAAAGCCATCAATGACCAGATCAACACGGTAGAGAGGTTTAGGTTCTTATTATACCCTAGGTTTGTGCAACTTTTGATTAACGGCGTGTTGCCAAACCTACCTGCTATAGGGGAGAGACTGCAAGTGAAGAGGGTGGACAAAAGAGTGTTCGCACAATTCTTAAAGTCAGGCAGTGTAGAACCTACCCCTGTGCATACAGAACTCTTTGGCCACCTCATAAACGAAGCATATGTGGCACCAGGTGACTGGATATGGTATAGTCACGACTCGGAGCCTGAATTGAGTGAACACTCCGATGAACAACAGCAACAACAAGCGGAGGAAGTGGAAAGTGATGATGGATAAGCATATGTGGCACCAGGTGACTGGAGATGGTATAGTCACGACTCGGAGCCTGAATTGAGTGAACACTCCGATGAACAACAGCAACAACAAGCGGAGGAAGTGGAAAGTGATGATGGATCGTCTGATAATGGAGACGAAGAAGGAGGAAATGATGGTGCTGAGGGATCTGACTCGGAAGAGACAGAGTCAGATTCTTCTGATTCCGATGATGCGCCATCGAAAGTACACCCAAGGAGAACGAAAAAGGTAACCCTACCTGAGTCGTCCTCCAAGAGAAAGCGACAGTCTTCTAGCAGCGAATATGAGCCAGACTCTGACTCTGACGCTGCTATACAGAGACAAAGACGAGAAAGCATTCATAAAAACAGGGGTGATAGGCAACAGCTTTCTATCCCCAGTGAGGTGGAGGCTCAGCAGCAAGTACAAGTTTCAGCTGCTAGTCCTGATTCAGCCTCCACCCCACCTTCACAGCAACTATACCGTAGGAGGAGGAGGCCACAGGTGCAACTTGGCATGGCCGTCACTTCAATCACAGAGGAGATTCCTGTGATAGTGACCCTCCCTACCACATCTGCTCGGTGGTGGTGACTACTCCAATTCTCACGGAGTCAGTCACCATCACCCCTACCATAACTCCTACAACCCTCATCACATCCTCAATCCCAACAACCACCATTGATCCTCTAAGTCAACCCTTCAATTATGGAGATTTCACACAAGGGTTTGACTTCGATACCATCTTCTCCTCCCCTATTCACAATGCCGAGGCGTCATCATCCAGACATCCTGATCCGAATGCTACAAGGATAGATGTTCTGGAAACCCAAGTTGCTGGATTATTGGAGACTATTCGGAAATCAAAGGAGGAGTCTGACGCTCAACAAGCATAGATTAATTCATTGGTAGACGAAGTTAGAATCCTACGTAGCCAGAGAACGGGGACTGATGAAAGACTGAAGAACGTCATGGCCCAGAACGAGCTCCTAATCAAGACAAATGAAATGATTCTGGGTCATAGGTCGTCCTTGGAGCTGAGGTTTGATACTCAAAGGAAAGAGCATGAGCTGATGGTCAAACTAATTGCTGATCTGACCAAGAAGCTTGATGATCAAGGGGAGAAAGATAAAGAGAAAGATAAAGAGAAAGAGAAAGAGAAGGAGAAAACTACTGGTGATGAGGCTTGTCATCCTGTTGACTTGACTAAGGATGACGACAAAGACAAGGATCCTGAAGCCGGTCCTAGTGGAGGTGAGCACCAAGCTTTAGCAATTGTGCCCATCTCTGCTATTCCAATGGCTCAGGGGGAGTCTACTCATCAAGTAGGTGGTGATACATCTGGTGGTGGTGGTGGTGGTGGTGAGAAAGGAAAGTCAGCGGCTGACGTGCTTAAGGACTTATCTGATGATGAGATCCTATACCTAGAGCCTGACTATTCCAAGGAAGCACAGATCGATGCTCTCCTTAATCTAGAAGAAGGAGAGATCGACTCTGGTGACGATTGGGATGATGATGATGAGGATGTTGTAATTGAAATTCCCAAGGGTGACGGGGAAGGATAGTACGAGTTAGAAGATGGAGAGATCTTTGAAGTTCCATCCTTCGAAGCTTAACTCGGCACAGGTTCAGTCGAGTATGCTAGTAATGTTGAAGCCTCGACTGAAGCCTCCCCAATTGACCCTACACCTATGGACTCAGAGGCACCGAAAGAAAAAGATATGCCTTCTACTTCATCAAAGGGTCCAGCTCCTGTGTGGCAAAAGACGTCTATAATAGACAAACAAGGAGCAACAGGGATAATCTAGGCTGTAAGGTTCGAGGAGGATAAGCAGTTGTTCGCAATCAAAAGATCTGGCAGGGTTCAATACTTAAAACCCACCAGTGAAGCGTTCAGCTCCTTACCCAAATACGACCTTGTGAAACTAGCAAACCGAGAGCTGCTGGGTCATTCTAATCACGCAGTGGCGATGGGTTTGTGGGAGGTTCTGAAGCAGGAAGCAAGATCTGGGAATTTCGAGATGTTCAAGCCTCAGGTGCCCAAGAGAGTCAAGGATAAGACAGCAAGACATCCTGTGACTAAGAAATTCCTAAAGAAATTGGTATACAAGCCAGTGCTATGTGAAACTAAGATTCCCCTGAGCAAGTTATCTCAGGATATTCTTGGTGACATGTGGTACTGGTACGTAGATCCAAAGACGGGCGAGGCTGTGATTATGGGGAAGGTACGTTCAGAGAGTGGGAACATAGTGCTAAAGGAACTGATCAGAATATTTGATGAAGTCTGCTTCATCAACTTTTCTGTGAAAGATCTGGAGGTCCTAGCAGAACGTTATTGTGTGTACACTGATGAATGGACAAAGCTCCTTGCTTCTAAATATGACAAGGTAATTAAGTTCTGCCTTGAATACAAGAAAAAGATGGAAGCTAAAGATCAAGTGCTGTGAAGACCGAAGATGTGAAGACTGGAGACTGAAGATTATCCAGAGCTGTTGTCAAGGGGGAGTTTGTTGAAGTACTTTCCTGTGACAAACACTCTGGATAGATAGAGTCTTAGTTTGTACTTTAATGTTTGTAATTGTCTTTGTATGTAAGAGTCTTTATGTATTAGTTTATCGAGTTGTATTTACTTTTACATATTGAATGTTGTATAATTCTCTAAGTGTTTTGTGCACTTGTATGTGCGCAGCAGAAAGCTCCTGCATACTTAGCAAGTACGCAAGAATACCTTTGCGTACTTGTTAAGTACGCAAGAGCATTTTGCACTGCGCACTGGTCTTGTATAAATAGGAATGGTTGACAGAAGTTAAGTACGCAGTCATAGTTGCAAATACGCAAATTGTAATCTCAGTACTTCTCTCTGTAACCTTCAAGTGTTTATAATAGAAAGAACGTTTAAAGTGATTCTCTTGTTGGTTTACTTTGTGTTGTTTGACTCTCCACCTAGTCACGGGTATTCCGCACGGTCCGACTAGTAGACCCACTTGCATGTGACGATCCGCCACACCCGAGGGACCTACACATTTGATTAGATGTCTTTGACAAGAATTTAGACAATTTATGTTTCGTGTATTTGCCATTTTCTATGTGTGTATTCAATGTATTCTAGATGGATTCGACACGGAAGTGATCTTTTCTCCTTGATTGTTTGACTCATGAATTTAGTTTAGTTTTATATATTTGCATGTTAGTTAATTAATACAAACTCTTTAAAATATCTTTTTACCATCACTTGATTGAATCTTAGTTTCGGTCAATTATTGCATTCCATCGTATCCACGGATTGATATCTGGTTCTTACCTTTACTATATTGCCATCCGACGGGTATACTTGCCCCGTGTGTGTGTGTGATTAGTCTTTGGTGAAAACCCTTTTTTAAAACTCCAATTGTGTGAAAATCATTAATAATATATATATATATATATAGTATACACGCATCATACCACAGGCGTTTTCTTGTTAGTTTTGCTTGGAAAGACCACCTCTGCAGTTCTCGACAATGGACTTTTTTTCACCTAATCGGGTTGTGACATTATTTTGTTTCTCACAAGACCAAGTACTTTATCCACGTCTACATTTTCATCCTCAACAAACGACGGTTTTAAATCAATCTTCCTCCGTATCTATCGGGATTCTGCCACTTGTATTAAAACGAGATAGTCAGAATAGTTTGGAATTATAAGAAATGTGGTAAATCGTAAAAGGTTGAATTTCTGACCTGTAGCTTCAATCTGTGCCAGACGACAAGCACACGGCAACCCACAACTACTGAAAAGCTGGAAACCACACGATGCATTTTGTTTTCATATAATAGATAACTTCCACCACTCGTTTTCTAGCAAATCTGGAGCTTTATATGAAACTTTACCGTGTAGGTTATCAAACAATTCAATAGCTTTGAGGCTATCCATTTTCCTTATTAGGCTTGTTCCAAACCCATACTGTAATTCTACGTACTGAGATGTTACAATTTCATCAAAAAACCCCACAAGTATCCAGCGAGTTGTTAGCATTTCTAAGATAGCTACTTAGGAGTGAATGCTGGCTCTCGACTCTGTTCCTTGTTCGTTGACCAAAATTGAGGTTTCTATTGGACCAGGCTGATACAAACTTTTCTTTATATGTGTCCAACCAAATTTTGGTCACATAGTCTATAACTCCCGAAAAAATAATATAAACTCGAATAAATATTATAAACTAAAAATAATATATATGGATAAAAATAAAAACTTACTTCCTCGTCTGGTTGCATACAGGCGTTCGTAAAGTCGGTTGAAGTTGTACTAGTATACATATGGCGTGGGAGACTCATACAATACCGCCCATGAATACTTGAAATTTGCCAGTCTTTGTATGTAAATGATGCCTTCTAATGTTTTAAGATATTCTCGTGGATGTGCCACCTGCATAGGTACTTGGAAGTGTCCGGCAATATTTTATCACATGCGTTCATAAGAGCTTTGCCCCTTTCTGTTATTATCACACGCGGCTCCATACACTTTTGCAACATACCTTTGATTTTTAGTAGCACCCATACGAAGTTTTCCTCCCGTTCTTTGGATATAAATGCATTAGCGACATAAAACAACTAGTGTGTGGAGGTCACACTGACAACTTGGACAAATGGAAGTCTATACATGTTTGTTTTGTGCGTCGCGTCGATCATCAACATGTGCGGGAACGCACGTCACATCTCGTATGATTTCGGATGAACTAATAATACATCCTCCACGACATTTGTGGCGGGATCCTCCCGAGTATAGCAACCGTACTTTTTAGAAGAAAACAGGTTTGCATTGGAGTTTCACCGACTCTCGTTTCATTTTTTATCTTATGTATCACATTATAAATGTCTTTTTTAATACACCTACTATCTAGGTTTTGTTCCCTTATGGTTTCTAGAATGTTACATGGAAACATGTATTGCGAATACAGCTTCGCCACCGAAAGGTATTCCGACTGAGACAGTCTCCTGGAAAACAAGTGAGCCTCAAGATGTTGAGTAGGGCCGTGGTTATGACTGCCATCCATCACCGTTAACTTCCAATCACCAGTATTTTCTTCGTATTCTCCTTCCAATTTAAAAGGACAACCTATTTTCTTGCTAACGGCACGTCTAACCGTGGCTGTAGACTTACGTTCGCCGTGACGGTCACACACAAGCCATACCTTGATAACCGGTGCCGACGGGTCATCGCCTTTTCACATCAATCGTTGGGTGACAGTCACGTAACCATTCTCACGTCCCCTGCGGACAGCCCAATCCACCAACTGTTCACGAGACGGAAAATTCTGCAACAACGGTATGGTTAAAGTTAAGCAACAACAAACTATATGTAAGTATATATATGTAGGAATGTTATACCTGGTCAGTTTTATACGACAAATTTGAATTGGTTTGTTCCTCATCTTCGAAATCGTTAGTCGGTTGTGTCGGGTAAGAGACTTCACCATATACGGAATCGTTTGATGGTTGTGTAGGGTAAGAGGGTTCACCGTAGTGGTTTGTGTAGGGTAAGAGGGTTCACCGTATACGAACTCAGAATTGCTTAGTGGCTCGTTCAAATTTGAAAGCCTTACCTAGTGATTAGAATGAACGTTGGATGAGACCACCTCCTGATTCACATCTACCGTCCATGTCCCTTACCCACCTTGAACGCAAGAACTTTGCGGGTTGTTTTCTAGTGACTCGTTAGAATATACATGAAAACCATAGTTACCATCCCACCACCAAGACATGGCTATAGTTTTTTGAGCCATGCCTGGAAAAAATTTTAATCCCCATGGTTAAATACAAAATTTTTTGGAGCTATATGCATCATATAGGCCAATACGATGCAGTTTAGGGTACAAGGTACCTTCTGCAACTAGTCAACCATCACATCACTATACGCCGCGTATAGCGCTATACGCGGCGTATAGTGATGTGATGGTTGACTAGTTGCAGAAGGTAGCTCGTACCCTAAACCTCATCGTATTGCCCTATATAATGCGTATAGGGATTGGAATGACCAGGTGTACTATGTTGTCCAGCGTTGGAAATTATGAAGAGCCTATATGTCTCGTATTGGCCTATACGAAGCGTGTCCCAGTCTTATTAGTAGTCCCCATAGATAAAAGCGAGTGAAAGGATCTTGTTTTGTTCATTGTTTGAAACAGACATCATCAGCAATATGAGAATCACTTTTGCTAAATAGATTTGATCACTGACTTATTGTAAGTATTGATCTTTGCTATATTTAAAGAATTGATATCAAAGGTTGTTTGTTTCATTATCAAGGCTGGCAATAAATATAGTTTACACGATAATGAATAAGGAAATCACAATCATCCTACCAAAAAATAGGCCTAAACATATGGTAGGTAAATCAGTAAAATAAGGAGTGAGATACGGAAATAATCGTTTCCAATACTCCCCCTCAAGTTGGAGCGTGCAAGTCTCGAACGCCCAACTTGTTGAGTAAACTTTTCAATTGTTGTGATCCAAAAGGTTTGGTGAACAAGTCGGCTATCTGGAACTTTGTGTGAACTTACATGGGGTGGATTTCTTTGGAATCGACCCGCTCTCGAACAAAGTAGCAATCCATTTCGACATGCTTTGTTCTTTCGTGAAACACGGGGTTATTTGCTATGTGTCTAGCTGCTTTATTGTCACAAAAAAGTTGAGTCGGTCCAACAGGAGAAGTTTCCAATTCTTTGAGCAGCCACCCAACCCACAACACTTCACTAACAGTTGTGCCCATGGCTCGGTACTCGGCCTCCGTAGAGGAACGTGACACTATGGATTGTTTCTTGGATTTCCATGAAATTGGGGTGCCTCCCAAAAGAAGGACATAGCCTATCCGGGAACGCATGGTAAACGGACACCCAAGCCAGTCTGAATCACAATAAGTAACCAAGTTGGTACCTCCTTATTTTGGAAGTAAAATGCCTTGACCCCGAGTGGTTTTAAGGTATTGAAGAACCCGTGTAGCAGCGTCCATGTGCCTTTGTCTTGGATCAGACACAAATTGGCTATGAATGTTAACCGAATAACATATGTCAGGTCGAGTAACCTGCAGATACAACAATCGACCCACAAGCCTCTTGTATTGATTAGCATCGACCTTGTCATCTTCTTCACCTTTATCTAGCTTCAAAGTTTGTTCCATGGGAAACGGACTCGGGCGACATCCTTGTAGACCACTGTCTTCGAGAATGTCTAATGTGTATTTTCTTTGACTAAGCACGAGACCTTCAGATGTTTTAGCCACTTCAATCCCTAATAAGTACTTCAATGGGCCGAGATCTTTTATGCTAAATTTTTCATCAAGGTGTAATTTTGTGCTTCGTATTTTCTCCATGTTGTTACCCGCAATGATGCATCGTCAACATAAATTAAAGCTGCTACATAGGTGTTTTCAGCCTTGTAAATGAACAAGGAATGATCCGCCTTTGACTGTTTGTAACCGATATCGAGCAGGGCTGAAGTGAACTTGTGGTACCAGTTCCGTGAGGCTTGCTTCAGCCCGTAGATGGATTTTTGTAATTTGCAAACTCTTGTTTCTTATTTCTTCCCGAATCCTTGAGGTATCTTCATGTATACTTCTTCCTCTAGGTCGCCGTGCAAAAACGCATTGTTCATGTCAAGTTGTTGGATTGCCCAATCTTGTTTAACTGCTACGGCCAAGAGTGTTCACATGGTTACAAGTTTAGCGACTGACGCAAATGTGTCGTGATAGTAAACACCCTCCATTTGTGTGAATCCTTTGGCTACCAACCTTGCCTTGTATCTCTCGATTTCTCTATTCGGTTTAAACTTTATCTTACATATCCACTTTGAATCAATCACCCTTTTCCACTTGGCAAACTCTCAAGCGTCCAAGTTCCATTTTGTTCCAGTGCACGTATTTCATTCTGCATGGCTTTCTTCCAATTATCATCCTGTGCAGCTTGATAAAAAGTCTTCGACTCATCATGCGAGCTGATGGCTGATAAGAATGCTTTATGTGAATTAGAAAAATTATTATATGAAAGATAATGGGCTAATGGATGTACCGTGGAGGACGCTTGATCAGAGAGGGGTAGAGTGGCGTCAACCAAAGGGGGAGCTTGACATGGTAATCGTTCAAGTAAGATGGACATGACATGTTTCTTGGTTGTCTGGTTTCTTCAACATGTTGAGACTGAACATGAGTATCTTGAAACTCATTTGTGACATTATTACCTTGCATGGTCACGTCGACATCATGCATATTTTCAACTTCTTGATTGTTCTCAGTAGGCTCATCTTCTTGATTACCATTGTTTTCAATAATTTGTTCATGCCCTCCCACATTTTCATCTTCATTAGTTTCTGTGGTCACTCCCCCTATCCCATCATTTGGGTTGGGGTGTAAACATCTTGGTTTGTGAAATAAGGATAAACAAAAAATTCTGGTTCTTGGATCCATGGTTTCGGTTCCATTTTGTCAAATAGGAAAACATTTTCAACAAACTTGACATCTCTAGTAACAACCATTTTTCGTTGCTCGAGGTCGTATATTTTGTACCCTTTTGGTACCGGAAGGATAACCCAAAAAAACGCCAAGTTTTCCTCTCGGTTCGAATTTGTCTCCTTTGGTATCCGTATTTCTATAATATGCTAAGCACCCAAATATTCTCATGTGGTCATACTCTGGACATCGGCTACTCTAGACATTGTCCAAACATAACCTCATAAGGTGCTTTTTCGCCTATTGCCTTAGACGGTAATCTATTGGCAATGTAGGTGGCGGTTAGAATGCACTCGGCCCAAAAGCTTGTGGGAAGTTTGGCTTCAAACTGCAAGGCACGGGCAATTTCTAAGAGATGCATATGCTTTCGTTCAACCATTCCATTTTGTTGCGGGGTGTGAGGGCAAGTCGTTTCAAGGGAAATCCCTTATTTGTTATAGAATTCTTTCATGTATTTTGATGTAAACTCTCCCCCGTTATCGCACCTGGTTCGTTTTACAGATTTTCCAAATTGAGTTTGAACCATCTTACAAAAATCGATCAGACAATTGCTTGCCTCGTATTTTTGTTTGATTAAATAAACCCAAAGTGTTCTACTATGATCATCAACAATCGACAAAAAATAGTTGGCCCAAGTGAGTGAAGGTGTTTTGTATTTGCCCCAAATGTCACAATGGATCAAATCAAAACATTCTATTGTCTTAGTAACACTAACCGGAAAAGGTAACCGAGTAAGTTTTGCTTTGACACATGCGTCACAAACATTGTTCTCAAAATTAAAATTAACACCTTTGAGAAAGTCAACACGTGAAAGCTTCATGTCTGAGGCATGTCCAAGTCTCTTGTGCCATGCATCCACAGTCACCTTCATCGCCTTTCTTTCGTCCTTTATTCCCCCCCATACGATACAATCTTCCACTACAGTTACCTGCTCCAATCAAGCTCCTCGTCTTCAAGCCATGTATGACAAAGAAGTCAGCTAAGAATGTCACGGCACAGTATAAATCTTTTGATAATCTATGAACGGAGAGAAGGTTGCAATTAAAATTGGGCACAAAAAGTACTCCTTTCACATTTAAACCCCCTTTGAACTGAAGATCACCCTTTCCCTTGACGAGTATGGCATCTCCGTTCGGGATTGTGACTGGAGATTCGAATGCATTTGTTCTCATATTTTCAAGCAATTCCTTTTGATGGGTAATGCGTTCGGTGGCACCCGAATCAACGATCCACTCACAATTCGTGTCCTCTCTACATGCTATGTTGGCCACATGTGGTGTCTCATCGCCTGAATCAACTTTGTTCCCTGCAAAAAGTTTCAAAAACAACTTGTATTGCTCTTCAGTTATTCCTGGTACGGGACACGGTCCAGTTTCCACCATGGCCACCTTTGGTTTGGTTTTTTCTTTCTTTCCCTTTCCAGACCACCATTCTGGATATCCGATTCTTTTGAAACAACCTTCCTTGTTATGACCATCCCTTCCACAAACGTGCAGTGGTCAGTATTTAGCATCCCCTTTGGCCTCGGTTTACTTCTCGACGGTCTGGAAATGATGCTTGGAAGGCTGCAGTGTCATGATTGGTTCTCTTGGCACCTGAGATGGAGCGTTGTTGTTCATCTTCGGCCACCAAGTGGTAGGCGATACCAAGGCCTGGTGTTGGTTTCATCGCTAGGATCTGTGTATTAAACTAAACTATTATTAAGTTTTAGTATTAACCTAAGTTAGTATTATTATCATATAACCTAAGATAGTGGTAGTTAAGTTAGTTATTGGCGGTTGAGGTGGATTAACTGACACAACCTTTGTAAGGGTATAAATACCCACTAAACTCCTTCATTTGTAACAACAGAATACGTGTATATATATATATATATATATATATATATATATATATATATATATATATATATATTACGTTCAATTCTCTGCAAAGTGTGTGCTTGATCTTCCTTTAATCCTAACACGGATTAGGGTTTTGGGTTTGAGTTTCGATATGCTCTGATACCATAAAGAATTGATATCAAAGGTTGTTTGTTTCATTATCAAGGCTGCCAATAAATATAGTTTACACGATAATGAATAAGAAAATCACAATCATCCTACCAAAAAATAGGCCTAAACATATGGTAGGTAAATTAGTAAAATAAGGAGTGAGATACGGAAATAATCGTTTCCAATAATATTAGAGTTATTAGAATTAGAATTATAGGTAACTTTTTTAAAAATTATACAATAAAATTCTCAGCGATCATTGTCATAATAATCTTTTTAGTCCATTTCCATATTTGTAGTGCACCAAAGTTTTCTTTTTCCATTAAACATTAACATTAAAAGCACGAGAAAAAGTTGGCAATTTACTCCCACTAAACAACTTTGTCTCATGCACCATAATCCTCTATATAAACGACTCGTTTGATCGTCTATAACCATCTCATTTTGACACTCTGACTAGTCTGTCCAAATTCACCCTTTGTATGTTCCTAGTTTTGTCGATGTGCCTATCAGATTCGCAAGGCGCACGTTCATTAGACATCGATATAGAAATCAAAACAGATTCACGTAACATGTTGCATAAACATGGGTTTGATGAGTCATCATTACAGTATTATCGGAGGAGGGCCATGTCTGAAAACGTCCCAGCGAAACATGGGTCCTGACGACCTTAAATTTGAATTTTGGAAAGTTTCTTGGTTTTTATAAGTGAAAAGAAAAGATGGTTTTAAATTGATGTTGTTGTGTTCTTTGTTTTGGTTTGAGAGAGTATGGGACCCGTTGATAGTACCAGGAACAAAGAATCAAATCAACTATTACTTCTTGAATGTTGTAACAACACTTTTCCTCATATCTTTACCTTTTATGTCTGCAAATAGTTTTTGCTGACATCTCAAAATATGCAGTTTGAGAAGTGGCTATCTTTTGATACAAACCCATTATATGCTTGCATATTTAACACCAAATGGCTAACTTTTCCTCCTATCTTTACCTTTTTCTGTTTTTTTTATTATTTAAGCCCGTGTAGTACACAACGGAGTTTGTTCATTGCCTGCATATTTAACACCAAATGGATCATGATATGTGCATATTTAGGGACATAATTTAACAGCATGTTAGTTTCTAACCATGTTAGTTATTGTTTAATCGAATCAGGTTTGTGATTTTTTTAACTCCAATATTCGTTTTTTAATTTGTCATTATAACAACATATTACATATGTGAATCAATTTTGTGACTTTTTAATTGTCATTGAAATAATAGTGGGTTAATTTATGAATAATTAAGTGACTTGAACTGATTACATTCTGTTGTTTCTAGAGTAAGTTATTGAATTGTGTTGTTTGTTGATGGAGATCACATATTGTTTTTGCATGAGGCTTATTCGACTTCAATTCCTTCTTTGGAAATCTTATCAGAAAAGGCTAAGGAGTAATATTGTAAGTTTTTTATCATCAAACAATTTTACATGGGGATAATTTCATATATCCTAAGAAGAAGAACATTAGGAGTTATCTGAGTGACATACTAGCCCTGCTAAGTGCATAACTCTTTAATTGTTTAGTTTGGATACTAAGTTTTGATGCAAGTTCTATGGAATGAATGAGTTGAGTTTGAGAGAGATAGAGTTGTGTTTTGAAACCATTTTTTGGTGAAACACCTTAATGAAAAAATTGATATAAAATGTCAGATTTTTTGCTAAAAATTTTGATATTTGTGAATTTGATGAACCAATACTTAAATACTATATACCTAAATACTTATAGATTTTTTTTTTGATACATGGTTTGTTTCTTAATTTTGTATGAGTTGCAATCAATTTCATGTTTCCTTACATAGCTAACAACTTGATTTTGACAAGTAATTCAATAAATGGTTTGTTTCTTGATTTTGCAGTTTTGATAAAATAAGGGCTAAAGTTTGCTCCACACTTGGATGCCAGAAGTTTATTCTTGGGTTGAGAGAAAACATCGAACATTGTATACAATGAAAATTTTACTCATTTATGAAATATATTCATCATTATTTTCATTTCACATTGTATTTTTTATTCAAACGCCCATGTATTACATGACACTAGTAATAATATAAACTACTGTTTATCAAGATTTAATTTTAATTATATATAAGGTAAATATAGGGAGAAAACCCACTTAAGATGAAAAACATATGAAAACTCTATGTAACAACCTTTTTTTGGAATACTTTTGTTACATAACTTTAACACTTTTCATAAAAAAAAGCGCCGACCAATTTTTTGTTAAAAAAAATTGGGTTCAATTATTCAATGACTTGGGCGTCAGAGGGTGGTCTAGAGACTCCAGTCTTTGACCCCTTCTAACTGGCTCATGATTTTGCATATATGGAGAGAGACGGAGAAGACGAGATGTGACTGGTTACTCTCCTAAATTGTTGTGACGATCAAGACACCCCTCTCGGTGGATTTCTATAGCAACAATATACATCCAACAAATGGATTCCACAAATTTCTCTTCAAAACCAAGAATCAAAGCAAAATAAAACATGCCAAAAAAATGACAACTCTACAATACTTTCGAATCTCACGACCATCATCGATCAGTGATTGTTGTAAAGGTCATAGCGGCATACGATGTTGTCGTGTTTCCATATGACTCAGAATCGTTGGGTTTTCTTGAACTACCAGATGTGTGATTTTTTCCGGCTTTATCAGTCATTAGTTCAGATAATAATCCCGGATCAGATAAATCCTTTTCATTAAATTCCATGTCATCATTTAACATTTTTATGACATTTGACATGGATGGTCGGCTTTTGGGCAGGCTTTGGGAAGAAGACCGATTTTTAAGTACCGACAAGCTTCATCAACATCAACATCAACATCTTCTTCCACTGAAGTATCCACCACGCTTTTTAACTCTCCTTCCCTATATAGTTGCCAAACCTGAAAAGAGTGATGGAGCATGTTAGCCATGTCATGTCTTTCACATGTGTACACCATGAAAGGTGTGAATTGCAGACACAACACGGATCTACCATGAAATTTGGGTGCTTTGGTTTACTCTAAACGGATTCTAGTCAGTTTGGGTCGAACCCGCAGACACATTTACTTAAAAATTAATGTTCGTGTTTGGGTCGACCTGAAGGACACGGGTTGACCCGTTTATCTCATAACTTAAACTGACCGGGTATATTATTCTAAAATTTAAAAGCTAAAAGATAAATAAGCACCAAGTTTTATAGTTTAAATGTAATTATTTACATACATTTATATTTTTGGTTGTAAACTAAGTTTTAATATGCAAAATAAATAAAATTTCAGTTAAACGGGTTGTGTCAGGTTCGATCTACCAACCTGCGAACATGACCCATTTAACACCCCTTGCCATGCCAGGTTCGACCTACCAACCCATGTCATGCATTTTCTGTCTGCTCCATTTCTTTATAAAGCATGTTCTTTTTATTTTTTTCTTGTTTATTCTGTTTTATGCTAATGAAATCAAGCAAGATTCTTTTAGGCTAAACTACACTAAAAGCTTTTTTCCTCCGTCCTATAAAAATTAAATCGTTCGAATCGACACATAGTTTAAGAAAAATGCTTATTTATTTGTTAAATGTCTTAACCACCCATTCATAATGATAAAATAGGGAAATCGTATGGATCCGGATCAGTCTCAACAATTTTTGTACCAAGGACAACATGCAAGAAAAAAATTGAATAAAAGAAAAAATAATGGCAACGTATCATACAGTTAAACTAGTTCAGGGACAGAAAAGTTAAAAAATTAATATAATTCGAAATGAAGAAATGCATACCCGTTCAAGAAGATATTGTTCTTCAATTGGTAACCGTCTGTTTTGATTGGGTCTTCCAGAAACAATTTCTAAAAGCAAAATACCAAAACTGTACATGTCTGCTTTCCTTGTCAACTGACCTCTTATTGCATACTCAGGGGCCAAGTAACCTCTGCAATAAGCAATTAGATGTACAATAAAACAGAGTGTAGACAATACTGTTTGGATGTGCTTCTGTTGTTTGAAGTCATAATAATCTCATATCAGAGGTTTGAATGCTTGAAAAATGGGAATATAAGTTCAATCAAACTAGGGTTAAAACATGTTATTATTTGTACCTTAAGATAATCAATTTTGTTGCAGCTACTATTAAATTGATTATCCAAAATTGATTATTCAAGGCTGACTAATTAGTTCTTAAATATTCAGAAACATTATCTGTTAATCCAAACATTACAAACTGATGATTGCAAATGAGATAACCGGTTCCAGAATAGAGCCAAAAGAATCAAGCTACACAGAGGCATCTTATTATGATGAATCATGTCTACTAAGAAATAATAAAATGTTATGAGCTTACTGAGTTCCTGCAATGCGTGTGCTAACATGAGTTAAATGAGCTGGGAAAAGCTTTGCTAGACCAAAATCCGAAATTTTTGGTGTAAAAATATCATCAAGCAAAATATTGCTCGCCTTGATGTCCCTATGAATAATATGAGGTTGCACTTCCTCATGAAGATAAGCAAGCCCCTTTGCAACACCTATGCATATCTTCCTTCTAACTTTCCATGTGAAATTAATGCTACAGTGACCATCTCCTACACATGATGAAACCAAAAAAGAAAAAAAAAAACTTCATAAGAACACGAAAAGAATCATACCGAGTAACAATAAAAAAAGGGTTTGTAATTGTAGTTACCAAGTAGGGTTTGATCTAGACTACTGTTTTTAAGGTAACCATAGACCAAGATCCTATGATCTCCTTCCACGCAGTAACCATGCAACTTTACTAGGTTTTCATGTTGTATATATGAAATAACGGTTATTTCATTCAAGAATTCCCGCAAGCCTTGCCTTGAATCAGCAGAAAGAACCTTTATAGCAACTACTGAGCCATCTTTTAGTATTCCCTAAAGATCAATAAATGTTTGTTTAAGCTATAAGTATGTATTTTAGTCATTATTAAACTCACATGAAGAGAAATAGTTTTAAATAGTTGAAAGTTACCTTGTAAACAGAACCAAAACCTCCCTGCCCTACCTTATTTTCTGGTCTAAAGTACGCAGTAGCAACTTGGAGATCTTTGTACGTATACAATCTCATATTCTCAACATCCAAAAGTTCTACAATAAAATAATATCTAATTAGAACTCATACCAACAAATACAAAGTTCATGCGGAGAAATTTTCATTTTGATTGTCAGGTAATAGAATATCTCATAGCAATGGAAAGTTTATTAGGTTAAGCACACGCATATAGTATGAAATTTTTATGCATACAATTACAAATTTAGTAGGTGGTCATTGATCTTACCTATACTAACATCAAGATTGCTTCCCCGATTGTTTGCTGAAATTTTCCAAGAAAACGGTTAGCATTGAAGACGTGCCCATGTTTGTAAAAAAGGGTTTGATGAAACTCTACTTGAAACGTGAATTAAATTCGAGTTAGTATTTAAGTATTTAACCGTGTACCTCTATTAGCACCCCCAGTTGGGGAAGCTGCCTTCCTGAAACAGCAACTGAACTTAGTCATAGCAAGGTTATCTCTATATTGACTAGCAGGTTATGTCAAATGCCAGTTATGCCAAAACTGACTGTAATCACAAAAACGATGCAACGTGTCACTTAAGATGAAAATAGAAAATCATGACCAAAAGATTTATAAAGCATCATCAACCTCAAAACTAAACAAAACAAAAAGTACCATTCTACAAGATCATGCTACAAAAATTCAAAATCAGGGCAACAACAGCACAGATAACTCTGTAACCTCGAAACCATGTAATAAGTCATTGAAGAAGAAAACAAAAATCATACCCAAGAGATTCATAAAAGTATCACATCATGCTACAAAAAATCAAAATTAGGGCCACAACATTATAAACACGGTCAATTAGGGCTAAAAACAATCAAAATTAGGGCTACAACAACATAAACACCGCCAATTAGGGTACAAAAATCACCAATCATGCAAATCTTAATACATAACATTTCTTTGAAATAAATACTATTGTATGTAATCCTCTATCCAAATTATAACTAAAATTCCTTTTGATACAGTAACCTAATTCAATCATCTCACTTAAATAAAATCAAATAAGTATATACATGAATGTGAGGAATCGAAGACGAAATATGCAGACAACGATCTCATTTACATCAATTTTGGTATCCTGGATCAAAACAACGTAAAAACGAGCAATATATCAAATATCGAAGAATCCGTACAGCTGAAAACCGGAATGTGCTCCAAGTCTTCAAATCATCCAACTAAGATGTATGAAGATGAGTTGATAAAAAAGTAAACGATCAAAATACCTGAAATTTGGAACCGATGGTGTGAATTGGAGGAATGTCAATGGCATTTTGAACGAGCAGCCGCCATTTGACTCTTGACAAATGGGAGAGACGACTCGTTCAGTTTTTTCTTGATCACATGGCCTTTATGGTTATGGGTCAAACATAAGAAGCTGAAACAACTCACATATAAATATTTTAGTATTTGTTTATTGTAATAATAAACTTCAAATTACAATCTATAATATATAATAGAGTGTTTTAGTCCATTTGGTTAGGTTAATTCCTAGTTTAGTATATCATTTATTTAATTTCTCTTTTTTAGTTCATGTGATTTTATTTTTGTTTCAATTAAAGTCAAACCTTTAACACCGTTTGTTTTTTCCGTTAACTTTTTACTGAAAAGTCAAAAATACCCCTACTACTAACAAAAATTACCGAAATAAAAAATACCCACAACTATTATCTTTCTCCTCCGTAAAAACCTAAAATCCACCACCACCACCCAAAAAAAATCCGGTCACCGCCTCTCCCTCTCTCCAAACCTAACCTAACCTACTTCCCCACCACCACCACCACCATAACTTCCCCCTTCACCACCACACACAAAAATCCACATAGACAGCAGAAGGTCCTGAGCTCCAATCGAAGAAGTCGGCTGGGGAGGAAGATGACTAGGGGCAGACGCAACATCAGGAGCCGGAATCGCCTCACTCATAGACAGGGAACTATCACTTTGGGGGGAACCGGTAGTGGGATTGATGGTATCTTCCCCGAAAGGCGTCGGAACCCTAGGTAGCCGTCGGAGAGACGATCTGGCCGAAAACCACCGTGAACCACCTCTGATCCGGTGAGATCGGTAACAATTGTTTTGGCCTTCGCCGGAATCGCGACAACCCTAACCCCTCTTTCGCCTCTATTGTTAGACTCTGAAGTTGGCCGGATTTTAGATAAGTTAAAAGGCACCTACACATCCCTAACATAAAAGTCATGCAATTTTAGATAATCATTAGACTCTGAAGTTGTGTGTGTATGTATATTGAAATGGCCCCTCCCTCTCTGTCTCTCAACCGGATCTGTTGATTTGGTTACTGTGCAGAAATGGTGGTGGTGCTGGTCAAGGGAATAAAGAGCTTTCTTTCAAAGCAAGGGCTGCTGCACGGTATCAGGAAGCTGCAGCCATGGCCCTTGAAGGGTGGCCGGATTTTTGTGTGCGGTGGTGGCAATGGAGTTGGAGGTGGGCGGAGGTGTTAGGATTTTTATGGAGAAGAAGATACTGTAGTTGGGTAGTTTTTGTTAGAGGGGTATTTTTGTCTTTTTATAAAAAGTTAACAGAAAATTATAACGGTGTTAGTTATTTGGTTTTAATTAAAACAAAAATGAAATCAAAAGAACTAAAAAAGAGAAATTAAAACTAATGAAATAAAATAAAGAATTGACCCAAATCACAGGGACTAAAACGGAAGTTTACTATATATAATAAATAAAGTTTTCGGAGTGAGACTTGTCAC
This sequence comes from Smallanthus sonchifolius, assembly GCA_023525975.1. NCBI lineage: Eukaryota > Viridiplantae > Streptophyta > Magnoliopsida > Asterales > Asteraceae > Smallanthus > Smallanthus sonchifolius. The sequence continues at coordinate 30,945,953 of CM042043.1, forward strand.
TCATATATTCACTCTTAACATTTTTTTTCGCTTCTCTTTCCTATTAATTACACAAGTTTCTTTAAATTTTTTTGTTTCCTACATCTTTCTACTGTTAAATAATAATGATATTTATAACGGTGTCGGCCGACCCGCCGACACCTTGATAGGTCCGCCAACCACCACCACCACCCACCACCGTCGCTGCCGCCTCCACCACCATCTCTCGCCACCACCACCACCGCCACCCACCGCCACCTCCCACCTCCACCATCATCTCTCGCCGCCACCACCACCACCCACAACCACACCACCGCCACCCACCGCCACCGTCACCACCACCCACCGCCACCTCCCACCACCGCCACCGTCATCACCACCCACCACCACCACCCACCTCCTACCACTGCCACCGCCATCCCCACCCACCACCGCCGCTATCACCCACCGTCACCCACCACCACCGCCGCCACTCACCACCGATTATATTCCTTCGTCTTTTCTAGCCTACCAAATGACATAAAGTACAGATTTATTCTATTCCCTCATGGTAACCAAACAAGACAATGAAATGGAATTGTATATTTCATTCCTTTGTCCATTCCATTAACTCGTCAATTCCATTCCCTCGTACATTCCATTACTCCATACCAAACAGACTTCCTTTGTCCATTCCATTACCTCGCTTATTCCATTCCCTCGTCCATTCCATTACCGCGTACCAAAGAGACTCTAAAAGTTTTATTTTTGTCATAAATTCTCTCATTAATACCTGATATAAATTATATACAATATTTATTTTAAAAATAACTTGTAATATTCTCCGACTTATAACGCAATAACTAAAATCCTCAACTTGTTAGAACTCATATAGTACAAGAAAATATTTAACAATATGTATTTCTATATAAAAAATACTATTTATTCCAAGTTATATAGGTAAGTCAACAAGGTTATGAATCAAAACAAATATATCATATGGGTGGAAGGGTTGGGGTCAGGTTGGGACGGCTTCACGGCAACACCGCAGCAAGTGTCACGGATTAGGCGACATCACATGAGCCCCGGCCACCATAGCTAAGTCGCGGCAGTGAGCCAAGCCCCGGCAAGGAGTATCTCTGATGCGGCACGTCACTTGATGGGTGAGAGGGTCACGGTAACACACGGGCCCGAGCCACGGTCAGAAGCCAGACCCGGCACTCTGCCCTATCTTGACTTAGACCTAGTCACGAACATAAACCCATTAGGGCGGCCCGCTTGTCAAAAGAAAAGGGGCATATTACTTTAAAATAGTAATGAACTTAAGAAAATACACAAGAGAATACCAAGGCAAAGGGCATGTACCAGCCAAAGAAAGGATCTCATTGGCCATTGGAGAACATTACCAGACTGATAACAAGGCAAAGGGCATGTACCAGCCCTACATGGAAATCATAATGCACAGGAAATACCATGTTACAATACAGATTAATAGCAAAATAATTAAAATAAATTGTTATATATATTATCTCACTATAGTATAGTGATACATCATCAAAATTTCTTCTCTTGCACAACAAAGCAAAGTACTAAAAGCCACTACAACCACACTTGTCAACACATATCTCTTTACTCATTTGCTTCTTTCTCTTCCACTGTAGCTACCATGGGATTGCCAGTAGCAGCAGATACTTTCTCACCCGTTTTCTTCAGTCAACTGAACATCTGCACTTGCTATCGTATCTGAAGAAAGTACCGAATTCTTTGGTTTATTTAAGGTATGACAATGTGGATAGTAATAAGTGATGAACGGGAAATCCCATTTCCTTGCAAGACCTAAGTAAAATTAAATATAATGATTAATTTAATAGGAAATGCAGCAATGTACTCACCATTATGCATATGACAATTTCCACATATAAGTGCATAAGATTCTGTGGGATCCTCTCCCACAAGCAATGCAGCAATTTTAGCAATCCAACTGCCATCTTGAGCACCTAAAGCTGCAGGATCATGATGCTCAACAACAAGATGATCGTGTGGCAAATTCCCAGAACCCTCGTTTTCTCCAAATTGAGGCATTTCTTTATCAAATTGATGGCCCGCGTTGCTTCCTGGAGATTTAGGGTTTGATTGATTTCGTTTCCTGAGACCACTCGATTGTTGAAGCTCCACACTACTGGTGTCATATGTGTTTGGTTGTGTTTCGTCTGCAAGAAATAATTTCAGGCCCGAATCTGCGCCCAATTTTGATGCAAGAACAGATGCAGCAGCTGCTGGATCCGGATCATATTTCTGTAAAACGGGTTGGAAATGAACGCAATAATAAAATGGAATTAGAAGGCCAAAAAGAAAAGATGCTTCTACAGACGGTTTCTAAAACAGTTTATGCTAAAGAGGTTAACAATTTCAATATTATTATAAATTCATTAGAATTATGCTACAAGAATCTTGTATCAGCAGTTTCAAATTGTACCTGAATGAGTTGCTGAGTAGTGTAGTAATTAGTTCTCTCTTTAAGTTCATCAATTTTTGCTTGCCTCTCTTCCTGAAGCCTCTCCAATGTTTTCTGGTCCCTTCGATTGCCTACATGAGAACACATCAAAACTCACTATCACATGAACATATGCAAGAGTGGTCAAATTATGATGAGTTTAACTGTAGCAAGAATTACGCAAGAGGCAAGACAACATAAATTGAAAGAGAGAATGGTTACAAAATATCGAACGGATTACTGCAAATCCTAATAGGGCTTAAGAGGGATTACAAGTATGTAGACTCACAAAATTTAGTAAATCTTGAAAGTCCATAATGCAAACCGAAGGACAATGCAGGCAAAAGAAACATGGGTAACACTCGCAACGGTCTCATTCTCCAATCCATATCTACTGTTCTTGTGGTCATTATAGCATAACCCACTGCAACCAGCTGTGCAAGAACAAAACCAAGATAAAGACTAACCGGGTTGTCAATAGCGACCATAGCGCTCGCTATAGCGCGCTATGTAGCGAAGCGGCCTATGGTCGCTATATGGTGTTTAGCGAGTGAATAGCGAGCATATAGCGAATATTCCTTTTTTTTATTTTTTACTTGATTAATATAAATAGGGTTGCTAATAACCCTAATAATATGAAGATTTAGATGATTATTGATTATAATTACTACAGATCCTACAATAGTTGAATATAAAATATTTCTAAAGTTTTCTACTAGTGTATCGCTAAACGTGAAATAGCACCCGCTATTTCATCGCTATCGCTACGTAGCGTATAGGTAGCTTGTCGCTATTTACCGCTATTCGCTATTGACAACTATGCCGGTAATTGATAACTCACTTGCATAAATTTACATGAGAAAATTGCTACTGATTATAGGAATTATTCAAAAAAGGAAATGAAAGCAAGCAATCATCAAAACAACCTTTTCTACTACCATCAGTCGTTTGGGATCACTCATACAATTGTAATACAATTCCCTAATCCCCAAATAAACGATGATACACATGTAGAGGACCGTTCTTTATAGAACCAACTTTTAGCAGAAACGGAAAGAACCGCATAAACAATGGTACATATTATTTAAGTTGTGATACATATTCTCCCACTACGTCTTGCAAACACGATACCTTGGTTTTAAAAAGCGTTTGGCGCACCGATGCGCTTTAATCCCAAAAGTTAATGCGTGATGTGCAGCGCAATGCGTGTGCATCACGTATGGGAAATGTTCGTTATTAAAAGAATACAAAATTATTTATACACAATATTTTAAATTGTTAACTTTTAAACACTGAAATATAAGATATTCTTATCATCCCTCGTCAGATTTGTTCAACCAATAGTCTAACTTGTTGAAATACTCAAACCCATAGCTCAATCGATGGTCAGATTTGTCCGGTCAATGGTCATATTCGTTCAATAAGATTTGAAAAACTATGACCCATTCCAATCGATGGTCAAATTTGTTCAAATTGTAGTCAATAACTGCATGGCATCGCATCAACAACATTGTTCTTTACTTAAAAATTGGTTATTTAGTAATCAAACAGGATATACAAGACTTAAAAATTGGTTTTGTATTAATCAAATAATTTACCTCAAAAATAACAGAAAAGATAATCAAATTCCTGGCCGTTCAAAGATCTCCTTTTCATTCTAGAATGAAGAGTAGCTTCTTCTTTAGATATAATTGCAGTCTCTTCTCAAAATTATCACCTCTTAATCCAAACACAGCATTCCAAATCCGAGAGAGAACTCCCTTCTTCTTCTTCTTATTCCTTTTGTTCTTGTCATCATTCGTTTCTTCCTTTACCTCCTTCTCATCAGCCATTAGGGTTAGGGTTTATCAACTGACACAAATCATATCAGCTCGGATTTCAAAAACCTTAAATCATATATGATATGAGAGATCAAGTACCTGGAATTCAAAAAGTGTAAAGTGTTTGGGGTTTTGATTGCATTCGAATGGTGTTAGTTCGATCGATTGGTGATGGAGTGGGCCGATTGTACAGCAAAATAATGGAATATCATCAAGAGTCAACGGCTTCATAAAGCGACATTGCACAAATATGACAGATGGGAAGTCGCATTCTTGGCAAAAAGTGTGCATCTACTGATTATGATTCTTTTAAATTTAGAGGGTGTTTGGGATTGCTTATTTAAGAGTTAAGTGCAGTTTTAGTCCCTGACGTTTGTTGTTATTAACATGTTCAGTCCCTCTTTAAGAGTCAAAGTCCCTGATGTTACATTTCTTAACAGTTTCCATCCCTGGCCCTGACGTCCGTCCAATCTGTCGTTATTTCCCCCTCACGTGAGGGGTATTTTCGTCATTTCAACTCTTTTTTTAATTGAAAACCCTAAAAGTTCACCCACCTCCGGCCACACGGAACCATCCCAGTAAATGGTATCGTTGATGTAAATTGTTATGGCCGGTGACCGCGATTTTCTACATTACTTATGGAGCAGGAGTTTTCGATGGAAGTTTTATTAACTTCTCGATGCTCATCGTAGTCTGAAGATTCATATCTAAGACATTTGGGTTTTTGCAGTTCTCCACGTTTGATGAAGACGGACCACCGAAAAAAGAAATCGATTTGGTTGTGGTCGCCGACGTTACTAGGTGACAATTAGAGTTGAGTTTCGATTTCGATGGCAAACTTCGTTACCACAACAGCAAGATCCTCCGTCTCCGTTGACAGCTCCATATCTTTTTCCGGTCAATTCTTTTTTTCCGTTGTTCATGGTTTACTATATGAAACAAATGTATTTGTGAATTGGGTTTGAAGATGATGTTTCAAATTGTGTGAAATTAGGAACGGGTTGAATGAGCATCCGTCTAGGGCTCCATCTATGACGTCTTCTATAATGTACTGTAAGGATTTATGAACAACAAATTAGGGCAACTATTTTCTTCAACATTTTTAGGAGTTTTAGGTGAAGTTTGATGGCAATGAAGTTCACGGTGGTGACATGTGTGATTGATGAAAATGTGTAAAATGTTTGATGGACTAAAATTGTTAACCTTAGCAAACTATAAGGATGAAACCTGCACTTTACTCAATAAAAAAGAGTTGAAATGACGAAAATACTCTAAGACCTCAACCCGGGCATCCTACTGTTGGTTCTCATAACGGGTCATTTTCATTGAAAACGCATTTATTGCAATTGAAACTACAGTGGAAGTCTTTCAAAACTCATTTATTACCATTTAACGTTATTATGCTTACCTTACGAATGCATGCACACCAATCCGAGTAACACCACCTCCAAGCCAAGATACGTTAACTCTACGCTTACCTGCAAAAACAATCTAACGTACACACAAAGTCAGATACGCTGAGTGAGTTCTAATAGTTTAATTTATACAAAAACCATCAAGTCATATTTCTTAGTCTAACCAAATCCGGACCCTCCGATCCTTACAAAATAGTTTTACGATTTTTTTTAATGAATAGTTAACCCTCTGTCATCCCACGACATCCCATAACCAATCATCACCCGGGACTCGGCCCGTGCCAATAATAATAATTAATAATAGTAATGGTAACAACATTACCATCTAGTTGATATAGACTTATCTTACTATACAAACCACTCATATCAAAGAACACGTACTAACTCGACTCTTGGATAACACAACATACTCTAGACATTTACACACCCGACCTTAACCAAGGCGCTCACAATTAACTGGCACGACACTTATACACGTCACGCCACAAATCCTGACTCAACGGTCAGTCTAACTCTACATATCACATTACTATCATCAACACATCACATTAACATTATCTCACACACAATAAATATAACACATACTAGCATGCAAGTTAACACGTATAATACGCATGCAAACACATACCTTATCACTGCACCCTCGTCAGTGCGTTCAACACACCCCGAGCTCATCATTAACCTGTTAAATAAATGTCACCTTTGGTGACTTCCCGAAGGACCTCATCCTTCACAATCCCGTTTGCTGTGCCATAACGACAACAAGGCAAACCCGACACATAAATATAAACACATAATATCACACATCATATACAAGACTCATTAACTACACCTGCACCTCACACACGACACTAGAACAACATATCCTACATGCAATCATAACCATTTTACAGGTCGCTCCTTTTGAAGCCTTATATGGTCGTAAGTGTCGAACTCCAATCTGTTGGTCTAAAATAGGAGAAAATCAGCTATCTGGACCTGAGATAGTCCTGGAAACAACTGATAAGGTTATCCAAATAAAGGATAGGTTGAAAGCGGCTCGTGATCGTCAAAAGAGTTATGCTGATAAGAGACAAAAGCCGTTAGAATTCAACATCGGTGATAACGTTCTGTTGAAAGTTTCACCCTAGAAAGGCGTTGTAAGATTTGGAAAGAAAGGAAAATTAAGTCCTAGATTCGTAGGACCATTTAAAATCCTGAAAAGAGTTGGGTCTATGGCCTATCAACTCGAATTGTCAGATACAATGAATGAAGTACACAATGTGTTCTATGTATCAAATCTGCGCAAGTGTTTGGCAGATGAATCTCTGGCAATGCCCTACAGGATGTAGCGGTAGATGAGAAATTAAGATTTGTGGAACAACCTTTGCAAATCGAGGAACTCCAGATGTGGACCTGAGTACACGTGGGAACTGGAGTCAGAAATAAGAAAGAAATATCCACACCTGTTTGAGTAAACTCGAGGTTGAGTTTCAAACAAGGTGGGGAGGATGTAACACCTACCCCGAAAATGTCCGAAATTTGACAAAAGGTAAAACCCTAGGGACTATAAGTGTAATTATGCTTAAGTTCAGGGTTTAAAATAAAAAGTTTGGATTTTTAGACCTTAGCGGACCGCTAAGGTCAAGCCTAACGGTTCGCTAAGCAAGCAAAGTTGGATGGCGGACCACCATTACCTAAGTAACGATCCGCTACGTAAGGACTAAGCAATGAACCCGGTGATGCCACGTGTATAGTGACTAATGGTCGTGTGTTGTGACACGTGTACTCGTGGCGGACCGCCACACCACGTGGTAACAGTCTGCCAGCCGCAAAGTTACCAGAACTCGCCACGCGTAAGGGTGGCCCGCTACGCGCTGGATAACGGTTCGCTAACCGCAAACCCATATTTGGTCCAATCAGTGAATGGCATTTAGGGCTGACGCCATCCAAGGCGGTGGCGGACCGCCACGCCCTGTGTAGCGGTCCGCTACGGGTCAGTTATTCAACCTATAAATAATTGGACCGTTTCATTCGAATTTCCCACATCAAAACACGAAACCAACTACCAAAATTTGTTCCAGAGCATCCCTAGACGATTCCCAACGATCCTAGTTCGATTCCCGCTCCTCGGAGTGCTCGGTTTAAGAAGAAACGCTCGTAGATAAGTCAAGACGCTAGAGAAATCAGGTTAAGAAGCTAGAAGCTAAGCTTTCAAACTCTAGAGGCTCATTCCTACAAACAAGGTGAATACTATATCTCTTTCAAAACTTGTGTCAAATGTTTTATTTGCAAAAATGGCCAAATAAAGGTTAATGAAGTAATGCTCAACGTTCTTCTACGAACAAGCATTCAGGCCATAGGTATACGTAAAACTTGCAAGGGATACACGGGTCTCGGATGAAATTCCTGGATTGTGGCTTGTGCTTATCTTATAACAAATGAAGGACATGAAGTTCTCGTTGTTATAAGCTATGACGCCAGTGTATACTGTGGTGCGATTGAACAAGACGGGCCTGCTGAGTGTGTAGATTGAACATGAAGTTGTGATTATGTAATTAATACTTATTTGTGCCAAAATAGTTTTATGTCAAGATATTGTATTCACCAATGTTCACGCTGACGTTTTATTTTCAAAATGTTTTTCAGGTAATGATTAAAATATGATGAGAGGTGTTTACGGGCAGACCTAAGATCTGACCCAGGAAAAAGGATGGAATGTACGTAGGATTCTCAGGCCTCGTGTAAAGGGAAATACTAAATAAAAAGAGATAGGACCAGGGAACTGATCAACCCTGTGTTGGAACTATTTCCAGTGGCTCATCATGTATTTGATTTCAAACTATGTTTTGTAATCAAATGAGAAGGGTATTGAAACCCTATGTTTATAAAGTAAATACAAGGCATTTGTTTTCCAACTAAGTTTTGGTATTTACAATTACAACCCATGAAGTTGAGACAAATGAGGAAACGATCATTTAAAAAAGAATTTCGTTGTATTTTACAAAAACTCTGAAAATCAAGTAACCAAACGATACCAACCGGGCTCGCACACGTCCTTGCCGGATTTCCGTTTTCGCTCGTTTCCTTCACCAATCGTTTCCATGTCGCCTCCTATGGCCATAAGACTTTAATCAATCAACCCTAATAGAAAATTCATCCAAAATCGAATACAATGAGGAAAAGGAGATTACCTCGTCGCGTTTGAAAGCTTCCCGATCGGAAACCACCGCGTCGCCGCCTTCCTCCTCCCCGATCCAGTGGCTCTCCCTCTCCCGGTTCTCCTTCAGCCATCGCGCACTCTCCCTAGCCAAATGGCTAGGGTTTGCGCATAATGGTGGCTTTTAAATGGCCACTATTTTCGCTTCGGGTCTTTGTAAAACCGTCTCACGCGCTTTTAATCTTGAACTAGACATTAAACGGTTACTCGATCCATTACCTTAATTGAATCAATCTTTACAAGGCAGTCCCTGCTAACCGGGACATGCAATAAGGATTCGACTAGTCTACTAACCCGAATCGTTCGCTTACGGATTTTCGAGATGTTACAAGTCTACCCCCTTAAAAGAGGATTCGTCCTCGAATCCTGCGTCGGCACCACCCAACACAATTCATCTTTCTGCTACAATTGGTGCACCCAAAATCCTTTGTTGCAACCGCCCTCTTACGCACACCTCGTCGAGGTCATTACTTTACAACACAGCCACTAACCATGGCGTTCAAAGTCTTCTCCATTTTTCGTTCTCAACTTTGGGACTTATAGGTCTCACCTACTCATCCATTCATCGATTACCCGCTTACTCGTCCTATCTTCCTAGTCCGCTCACCACACACCTGACGTCACTCCTTTCTATAACCCTGATGATCTCATCTTTCCGATGGTCATCCCCAAGTAAGGTTCCTTGCTTTTCATAATTAGGATCATTCGTCGCCATTCTTACCTTGTACTATAATCGCCATCCAGCGGTGACTCCTCGAAATTCAGGCACCACTGCCTTGTTCATAAAGGTACTTCCCTTGTTCTCCTTTAACAATCTCTAAGAGCTTATGTAAAGCTCTTCTCGTCTCTATAGTCACAACGTGTCTCTCAGGACACTCCTTTACATAGTTATCATCATTACTAGAAAATAAGCCTTTAATGACACGCAATACGTGTGTTCATCAATATCAGCATCCGTGTGTTCATCTTTTCTTCCCCAACCTGAGAAAAAAATTATAAACAAGTTAAGTGGCTAAATTACAATTTTAAGAACTATGTATATATGAAATGAAGGACAATTCATGAGATTGTAAGCTAATTCATGTATGCTTAGCACAAATTCAACCCCATATGTAAAGCAACACGAAAAGAAAAAGGAACATCACAAGAACAATTTGGTTTACTCAAGTATGGAGTATTAGTGATATGCATAAAAAGGAACATCATAAGAACAATTCCTGAGATAAGGAACATCACAAATCCAGCCCCATATGTCTAAACAATCAAAAGAACAATTCTTGAGATAAGGAACATCACAAATCCAGTCCCATATGTCTAAATATAACAAATCCAACCCCATATGTCTAAACAATCAAAATAACAGTTCATGTGCAATTAGAAACCTCACAAATCCAGCTCCATATGTCTAAACAATCAAAAGAACAATTCATGTGCAATTAGGAACATCACAAATCCAGCCCTATGTCTAAATATAACTTTGACCATATATATAGTCTACTCAAGTATGGAGTATTAGTGATATGCATAAAATTGGTATATATATTAGTGATGTGCAATTAGGAACATAAAAAATCCAGCCACGTGTATGTGTGATTTGTAACTAACACGTTAAACCATACTATTTCACAGGAAAAACTCACTTCCACTCATGTTCGTATAAGTAGAAATTAAAAGATTGATTATTTATCATTTTATCGTATGTCAAGTTAGTAGGACTTACCAAACAATGAAAACCATCTGGACTCCAAATTACACGACACAAGGATCTTTTACTAAAGCAGCCTGCATCATATAAAACAATTACAACTTTGATAAGTGATCATGTATATAACCGATTTATAACTATATGGTAATTTAGGGGTCATTTTACAAGTAAATATTTGAATAGTTAACATGTTTAAGTATACAAACTTTTGAAAAAAAACCTTGAAATCAATTTTGTGAGCAAGACGTTGAACCGGATTTTCAGTCAACAAGTTGTGATAAAGCAAAAGATTAAAATCTTCTAGTAGAAAGGTAATTAGAAGGCATACCTCTATTCGTTTAAGTTTAGGAAGCCAGAAAGCAGTCAACAGATCAAGTGTTGAAGTCTGATCACATGCATAGGTAAGAACAATTGCATCAGCTCTCTTTAATTGCAAACTGAAATAAAATAAAAAACCATCACTCAATACATTCAATTTATTGTTTCCATGTTTACAAATTTCCTCCTACTATCAAAACAATCACATGTACTCTTACATCCTCGATTCCAATTAGATATAGCCAACTTCAAAAACAAAACAAAAAAAACTGTTGTGTTCAAAATTAAAATTGTAGTGTATGACAATCTCAATTTGGATCGATTTTGAAACTGATAATCAATTTATACAACAGCTTGTTTATCAAATGATAAAGTAAAACTACTTGAGTGATGACATCAAATTGATTATTACAAATAATGCTAATAGCAGAATACTCGGAAGAGGTAATGGGGACAGGGAACACATCCTTCGGAATCCTGGTAGGGGGAAACACTACATTCAGCCCCGCAGCTGTCCAGAAACAATACATTCAGCCCTGCAGCTTCCACTATAGCTTTTTGTCCCTTACCCATATCCAATTAGAGCAGGGTGCTAAAAAGATCTAATTCAAAACCTATAAAGAGTCATCAAATTCAAAAACCCAGTGAATTATGAAACAATTTCCAATCAAAATAACTTTAATTCCTAATCAACATGAAGTAACACACACAATTGGAACACACTTAACGATTTCAATCAATTAAAATGCTAAATAATCAAAGAGAGATGGTGTCACATTCAATTTTTTTTGTAAACAAGTTAATGAGGAACATAAAGTCAAAAAATTTGTAAACACTCCTAAAAATAGACCTTGCAACTTGCAACCCGTTTGACCCACTTGATCATTCGCCTTTTTTCTAATTTTTTGTTGGACACATTTGACCCGTTTGAAATAAAACACAACCCAAATATCAAATTTCGACCCGTTTGAAATAAAACACAACCCAAATAACAATGAAACTGAAAGGAACTTAAAATTGCTTGAAAACTTGCTGAAAGAGAAAAAAATAGTGGAATTATGGATGGTAATATATACCTGCTCCAAGGTCAGAAACATGATGACATTCCAGGAACCCAACCTTCCAAAATTTGAAATAAAGCCTTTGTAGAAAGCAAATGGTCCCTGACAACATTAAGAAAAAAAGGAAAAATAAACTTAAAGGTTGTACATGATCACTTTCTTTTATATACAAGATTACTAAAGTAATGGGTTACTAAAACTGATTGATTTAAGTAAACATATGATCTAGTTTCAGAACAAGTTCCTTAACAAAATATCAACCAACCTGCATCGCTGGAAGATCCAGTTCCTCAGGTGCATGACATGCCCTATCTTTCTCAAATGTCGATACATGCTCTGGACCTGATAGCAGCCAATAGAAGTAACTGCATAAACATATTCAAAACCTACTAGGTCTTAACAACCGTGCATGCATTTCAGCAAATAGTCAAGTAAAGAAAGATCCAGTCTGGACTAAAAAGTTAACATATGTTCGCTCTTGAGCTTTATATCTAGGATTGGAAACCATAAACGGAGTGTTTAGCATAAATATACCTGAATTTTCATAAACCTATCAAACTCGACATCTTGTCTCCTCAACTCCTGTTCAAGTTCATCTTCCATAAGCGCAGCAACAAAAGATGTGTAACACCCTTAATTGGAAACCAATTAATAAAACATTTAAACGCACGCGGAAGCTTTTATCCCATAATTTTTATTTTTTTAAACCCTCGCGTACCGCGAGGTATCCTGTCCCTCCCTTCGCGTACCGCGAGGGAGCTCCAGACATGCCGCCCGAGAACCAGGTCTCTCGCGTACCGCGAGAGAACCCACACTGGTTCTCGCGTACCGCGAGGGACTTAAGTAAACAGAAAGTTTACCCAGGTTGCCCAATTCCATACTTAGCCAAATTTTGCATTTCTCACCAAATCAACTAAACATTAAAAATCCCCAACACTTAGGTATTTGACCAACATTCAACCATCATTTATATACACTTAAAAACATAGTTCAAGTATCATTTTACACCACATTTCAAGGATTTTTCTTTAAATCCCCAAAAACGCAATACGAGAACCCTCCAACGCCTTAGACTTGACCTTGACTTACATCGGAGCTTTTTCTACATAACCACATGAATATATCACCGTTAGTAATGAAAATAAACATATCAAACAAGTAATTACTACTTGTTTTCCCCCATTTGACCCGTTTGCACCCAATTAGTTAAATAAGGTTCTTAACACTTGCATTTCCACTACAAGTTTTATTCTTTTCATTTTTCATTCATAATACAACTTTCTATATCCATTATGGCACTTAGGCCATAACCTCATATCCATTATGATACTTAGATCATAACCTCATATCCATTATGGTAATTTAACCATAACCTCATATCCATTATGATTCATAGATCACAACCTCATATCCATTATGATTCTTAGATTATAACCTTATATCCATTATGATTCTTAGATCATAACCTCATTTACACATATCCATTATAGTATTACACTATAACTACATTCATTCATTGCACATATCCATTATAGCATTATAACTATAACTATATTCATTCTTTTGCACATAACCATTATGGTATTACCACTATGACCACATTCATTCATTTACACGTATCCATTATAGTTTTATCACTATAATTACATTCATACATTTCCACATACTAGTTCATGCATAATCTTACACATTCATTTCAACACGTAGTATGCATACATATCACATTTACTACCCATTTATCAACATTACTAAGTAAGTGCAAAGGCACTTACCATTTGGGTTGGAAGATCCCGCACCAGCTTCTCGGTTCACAATTTGATTACCTAAACATATACACCTAGTTCAGTAATCTAACATACATCAAAATCACATTACAATTGAGTTCACAACCCAATTTCCATTTCCAACCCAAACTAACCCGTTTGGGTTATTCCCATAACCAAACACCCTCTTTCAATACAAACTCACCTACTTGAGTTTTCTTTCAAATACCTTGACACTAATTTCTCATTCAATAACTTTTATTAGGTCAATTTAGTGTTCGTTCAAGTGTCTAATACCACATAAACACTTAATCATCAATAATTCAACATTCTAGCATCATTATCCAAACACCCCCAATTTTCTCCATATAAACCCTAGCTTCTCAAAATCAAAATCAAAGGGTTCTAGGATGTTAATCACCACTCTTTACCTTTAGTTTAGCTAGATTATCCACAATCTAACTCCAATTAACCACATGCATACATAATTTTCGGATTTCTACAAAACCCACCAACTATCACCTTCAAAAGTGAAATCAAAGGAAGTTAATCACTTACTTGATGTTATAAAGGTGTTGTTTGAGCCAAAACCTTCACAATCCAAGCTTCAAATGCAAGATTTAAGCTTCAAAATCGTTTTCTCCTTTTCTCCTCTTGGAATGAACGACCCGAAACACCAAAATGGGTTCAACTTTGACTTCTCCAAGTCAATATGGCAGATTTGCCATGTTACACTTTTGGCCCCTCAACTTTCATTTCATCCATTTCATTCCAAAACTAGTTAAAAACTAGTATAACCCCATTACTAACTTGAAACCCACTTGTTTCAACTTAGTTCCAAAATATTATTTTCACCATAATATTTATTAAAATATTTTATTTATTTGAAAACAAAACCCGGATTTTGGTTCGTTACAAGATGACTCGCCAGATGAAGCCAACCTACAATTATCAAGAGACAACCCTAAACCTGTTGAAACTGATCGTTGCTACAAGAAATCAATAGATGATATCTAACAATTTGCATTATGTATATAGATATGAACCATTTTAATCAAGAATCTAGGATATTTTACCTTCACAGAACCATAATAAATATAGATAGGAACCATTTTAATGAATAATCTCATACCAGTTCTAATATATATTATATATCTAATAAGACAAAACAAAAACATATTTCTGAATCATTGTAATACACAAATGCTACTAACTTAATAAACAGAAAAGATTAAGATCTAACTACATTCATTGCAATATATCAATAAAGAAATGATAACATGTATAGATCTGATATAAGACAAAATTATAAACATGTACAAAATCAATAGAAAGAACCCTAACCTGATTGATGACATTATGGATTCTGAACGAAACCCTATAAATCCGCTGCAATTCTCAAACAATTTGCGTTATTATTCTCAAATAAATTGCTACAATTATCATAATTCCGCTGCAATTCAACACCGCCATCGCTAACATCCGTACCCGGTGCAAATCCTACAACATGAACTACACAAAAACAAAAATTAACTGAGAAAAGAGGGTTTTAGGGTTTACAATGAGGAATGTAAGGAGGGTGATGAGCTTGATTGACATTTATATAGCCGAGCGGCGGTGCAATTCATGGCGTACCTGAGCAAATACAGAGGTCGATGTAGGATTTTGGATTAGGTATGAGTCGCTGCGGCGAGTTGAGAAATGGAAAATGGGGCAATGGCGGGACCTCCAGAAGGGTATGTGGTCGCTTCAAAACCATCTCGTGCCTGGTGTTATCGCCGGAGGAGTGGTTTGAATCGCCGTCGCATGCCCTCTCGTGCCTGGTGTAATTGCTGGAGGAGTGGTTTGTGGTTTGAATCGCCGGAGGAGTTATTTATGGTGCTATCGCTGAAGGAGTAAAGACGGAAGATGAAACCCGCCTATAGATATTCAAACTTTTCAGAGAAAGCGCGCAAAAGGCTGAAAGATTAAGGTGTTAAATTAAGAGATGACATTGCATATTAAATAAGTGTCCCCCTGTTTTTTTTTTAGATATGACATTAAAAGGTGACTCACTTTTTTGCGTGTCATTAAATCCCAGTTTTGCAAGTATGACACTAAAACGATGACACACACTTTTGCGTGTCATAGTTCGCGTGTCATTAAAGGTCTATTTTCTATGCATACGTTCAACGCACTTCATCAATAAACACATATTACTCAAACTAAGTCATTATCATCTGCTCCCGATGTTTTCTCCAATATCTTCTCGCATCTCAAGCATCTATCCAACACATTAGCCTCAATCGAGGTTCCACCGTAGGTTGTCTTTATACCAGTCATACGTCTACCAACGTAGGTATTTCCTACCCGGTTTCTTATATGCAATCCTGCAATTATCCTCCCTTTCTCCACATTCCTCGTTGTTGCTCTATCATTACCATGCGATCACTGGTCGTGTCTCATTTACCAAGTGCGAACATGCAATACGTCTTGTCACCAGCCTTAGCCACCCCTTGTCTCGTTTAGAGTATGTATTTCCACTTCTCTTATATCTTACCTTGACAGAATTCTTTACACAGTCGAGGTTTTAGGTCCTAGAAATCACAATAGTCTCGAATAAATGTGCACCCAACCCGTCACCTCTTTTGCCTCGTGCTGGAATCTTCAGTATCATCACCTTTACCTCATCAAAAACATTTCAGGTTAAGCGTCCACGCATACGCTTTAATCATCTACTCTCACAGCTCCGCCCATTGGCTTCGTGCTCCGAATTCCCGAGATATAAGCATAGGCATCTCATAAGAGCACCTCACTGATCGTATGGAAAGTCGTCAAAGCTTCTCGCATCACCTCGATGTAACAACATCGAGAGAATCGTCAAGATAGAAATACTATCCTCGTGCACATTGACTTTCCGTCCTATGCATGACTAAGCGTGTACTATAAGGACACACACTGACACACATAACTATAGAACACACACATTGTTCTACACATGTACTAGTAACCCCAAACTCTAAACACACATCACATGCATATACACAACTGCTAGATCTGAGTAAATATACGTGCATACAATATGACCTCGTCATTTATCGACACACAAACTCCTGAACCTTACCTCTTACTAACTACAACGGTAGCCCCTGCCACACGTCATCACATACTCATGCAAAGTTCACACGGTCGTACGCCACACGGTTCGCACCAGAGGTTCAGAATGATACACTACTCAGTCTAGACATAGTTCATCACTGTACACACTCACACACATAAGATATAAAAATATCATAATTACCCACAAGATCTTGTCCTGAACCTTTACTCAAAGCACAATACACCCCTTGTACTTCAAACATCACCTAGACATTTGTACCTAGGTGACACTATCTTATGACAGTAGACACAGACAAATTCAAAACTCATGTCTATACAAGTCTACTCACACCAAATAATCAACCATGCTCTAGTTATCACATCAAAGGTCACATTTAGTGCTAACTCACATCATTTAAAATGCAATCACATAATCACACCATACTTCACATATTCCACTACTGTAAACACAATCATACGTCGTCACAAACACAATTATCATGAGTTATGTTCATGTGACATCTGACAAATTCAGGTTAACTCCGTTAACACAAACATCGTTATCTCAAGCATTGTTCATACAAACTCAGTCATCTCAGTTAGTCACGCGTGCATTGCATTTAATTAGGTTAATTAAATGTGTCAATTAATACACACACAACGGTAACTCGTAGAATTACCGGATCACACTTGAGTATAACCCGGAACGTTGGTGATTAATCAAGAATAATATTTCAAACAATTAATAATTTATAATTAATATAAATTATGTGATTTTACGTGTTATGTGACTTTACGTGAATTGTGTGAATATCTCTGATATCGCGCATGTTTATCAAATACTGATTGTGTTAATTATTTTTATAGAAGTTGGAGTTTTTATAAAAATGATAGTTAAAGGATTTAATTATTATTAGTTTTAATTGTTTTATAGTAGCCTCTGGACCTTTAGAAAGCCCATAATCCATTTAAAAACCCATGTATGCAAATATGTATAAAAGGAAATTTATAAAAATTAAAAACCCTAAACCCTTATTTCCTTTGAAGCCGTCGCGATCCCAACCCCCCTCCCCTTGAGCCGAGAGCTTCAAGCAACCCAAATCCACCTCTTTTGATCTTCAATCTTGCAATTGGAAGTGTATTCGAGCTAGTCTAGGCATTTCTAACACTCCTACGTAAGTTATTTCATCTGATTCCGTTACTTTTTTTATTATAAAAGTTATGATTGAAACCCTAGTCCATCCAAACATGAGTTTTTGAAATAATGTTGATGAATTAGTTATTTGATTGATGTTGTTGCAACTATTTGATGAGTATATTGTTAGTTAGAAAACCCTAGTTTCATATGATTCATAACTTGTCTAATGTAGAGACTTTTGATTATGTGATGTTGTAGGATTGCATGCTAGATGTGAATGATGATTTTTATGATTGTATTTATGCTAGTTAAGTAGTTTACAATTGAATGGATGCGTCTAGAAATCATAGACTTTCCTAAAGAGGAAACTTTATTGAAAGGTGTTTGTTGAATGTGAATTACTTTTACGTGCATGATGTTATTTTATGATGCTAGCATATTATTATGAACGTATTAAGACTTGTTAAAGTGTTGTTTGGTACAAATCGTATGCATTGATCATAAGTTACTAAAAGTAGAAACTTTTAGAATTTGAAACTTGATGTCTAGACCTAAGGTGTATGTTGTGACGATCTTTCATGCATTAGTATATATGTATGTAGACATGTCATGATCATGCAAACGTGTCATATATGATGTAATCTATTGAAACCAAACTTGTGTTCATACATTGTTAAAAGTAGGAACTTTGTTGAACGTGCATTGTGTAGACATAACTTGCCATGCTAAGTTAGTTGTGACATGTGTAGCATGAAACTTGAATTACTTGTATGTTATGTGTGTTAGTATTCAAACCAAACATTAAATCACTAAACGGGTCACCAACGGGTAGTCGGGTCAAACTTGGTCAAACTATTAAATGTTTTTCGAAACACTTAAAACAATGGGATTGTTTGGATACTTAGGGTTCATGTCAACTTACACAAACACAAACTTATAAACCAATGTTTATAGGTGGCGGTTAGTAGTCAAGCAGTTTTTAATTAGCTTTCATCTGCACGCATTCTAAGGTGAGTTTTCACGGCCCTTTTTCTATGTTTTAAACTTGAAGGAGAAAACATGAACGCAAACAGTTAGATCTTACATTTTTTTTATATCACTTGTTGTACTAAGCGCAAACATATCATACAAGTCCTTACATATCGAACCGTTTAATATATGGAATAGCGAGGTAATCTTGAGTAGTAGTACTGGGCATGACAAGCCCCACCCGCGTTAGTCGCGCTAACACGACGGGAAGTCGAACGGGTGTAATATTGACCTAACATTTTACCATTGTTTCATGATAGTCATGGTGGAAGGAAAATCAAACACAAACAGTCAGCTTCGGTGTCGAAATGCTTTAGTAACATGTTATTAGGCTAGCTACCTATTGATATAATTGTAATTGTTTATCTAGTATCTTTACTTACATCTGAAACCTGTGAACTCACCAACCTAGTGTTGACACATTTTAGTATGTTTTTCTCAGGTCATTAAGGTACGAGCACGAGATAGGGCATGCATGCATTGGAGTTTCATTTATTTTTCAAACACCGGATTCACTTATTTATTTATTTCGATTTGTATGTTTTGGGCGCATTTGTTTTAGCGCATGCATTTCGTTAAACCTTTTCGCTTCCGCATTCCGCATTTACTCAATATTTTCATTTAATAGTGTTGTATCATGACTATGAGCAATACTAGTGTTTTTCTTAAACTCATATAGAGTCGTTCAATGTAACTAATGACTGATATCCTGGTATGTCACGCTCCTAACGATAAAACTCCGTTAGTGAATTTTGGGGGTGTGACAGTTTAACTCACCATGCGGTAAGACTCACAGTAAATGTCAAAATCAAATAATCAATATTTGAATTGAGCATTACCCCTCGTAAACGTCAAATCAGTCATATCTTCAGAATACTCCGAAATCTCTAGTGACAACTGTCACACTAACTAATCATCAAGCAATCGAGCATCCCAAACACTGCCTACAAAATCACTACTAGACCATGTCAGTTGCATCTGTTGTGTCCTCCTAAACAGAGCTCTCTTGATCACAAGTGGTCGATCTCTCCACCATGTAGGTCCACATCCTGTAGGAAAATCACATACAAGTGACACTGCTCTCCTTTTCCATCCCGTCTTTCCAATCATAGCTCCACGCGGAATGTTGCCGACCGAAGCTCCAGTTACACTTGGCGCGAGAAGTGCCAACACCACCCCACCTTACTGTCAGCTCTATATACGGCAGTCGTCGGCTTGACCTGTCAATCTGCATTCCTCTTAGTAGAAGTTCAACGCTTGCCCGATCTCGTACGCTTTGTCTTAGCCACCTACTCCAACTCAAGATAGAACGTTAGAGTGATTACTATGGGCACAAATCCAGAATATGAGAGTAATCATAGACTGCCAAATCACGGTGATCAAATGCAATTTGGTGGTCCACATCACTGCTCGGATTCTAAACCTCTCCCATCATACCCACACTAACTTTCTACCTTCACGCACACCGGATGCACATGCATCCCACACAACTCACATATCACATAGTAATAATCTAACAAATTATCATATTTATCACAAATGCACATCACACATGGTTACACACAAAAACACTAACCATGCTAACACACAAACTGTGTCACATAACGCAATTAATGCTACTCTACATTAATCAGCATCACAGAATATGATTTTTCTAAATCACACCACACGACTTCACATAAGTCTACACACTACTATAACACATAGCACACGTCATGTCCCCACACGAAACCATAAATCATTCACTCACATCAATCGCCTTACCTATCGTAATACTACACAAAAGGTAAATGATAATTACTGCTCAACTTGAAAGACGTACCTCTTGTTCGCGGTTACTCGTGGTGGCATTCGTTTCACCCTCGTCCCATTTTCGGTTTGAGTTAAAGTATTTTATTTGTTTAAAAATACCAGTTTTCTCTTAAACAACAACTGTGATACCAACTTGTAAGACCCCAACCCGGGCATCCTGCTGTTGGTTCTCATAACGGGTCATTTTCATTAAAAACACATTTATTGCAATTGAAACTACAATGGAAGTCTTTCAAAACTCATTTATCACCATTTAACGTTATTATGCTTACCTTACGAATGCCTGCACACCAATCCGAGTAACACCCCCTCCAAGCCAAGATACGTTAACTCTACGCTTACCTCAAAACAATCTAACGTACACACAAAGTCAGATACGATGAGTGAGTTCTAATAGTTTAATTTAGACAAAAACCATCAAGTCATATTTCTTAGTCTAACCCACTCCGGACCCTCCGGTCCTTACAAAATAGTTTTACAATCTTTCTAACAAATAGTTAATCCTCTGTCATCCCACGGCATCCCATAACCGATCATCACCCGGGACTCAGCCCGTGCCAATAATAATAATTGTAGGACCGGTGAATACAAGATGGTTATATTCTAGTTGAGATTGGCGGAAACAATCACAACTGAGCAATGTAAACAAGAAGAATACTGATAAATGCAATTTGTATTAAGCTTCAAAGATTACAATATTACAGAGAAAACTCTTAAGCAAAAGCACTATTTTATAATGACTCTAAGTACTACTTATATAGTAACTTAGAATCAAGACAGACCTTAATTCTAAGGATCAGATCTAACACAAGCCGTTGATCTTGTATTGAAGCTATTCTACACGTAACGATAATAAAAACTACAAAAGTTATCTTTACTTAAACGTCTTCTTAGGCATCATTGCTTGAGTCCTTGGAAGAAGAGTGTCGTTGTCTTTTATTGTCTTGCACTAGTAACATTCTTTCTGCGTGGAGTGTGTCAGTGTTGCAGCAGAAAGTTATTAGTGGTAATGGTTGCTTTATCGAAGCCAGTCAGCTACAACGTTTAATCTTCAGTGGGAATGGCTATCAGCAACAATGTTGTTGATCAGCAGCAAGACACAACTGTTCACAGATGCTGATGATTTGCTTATCAGCAGCAACTTTGGTCTTCATTAGATAAGTCATTAGATAAGGCTATCCGCAGCAGATTTGTTCTTCAACAGAAGAACAAGTATCCGCTGCAGATAAGCTTATCCACAGCAGTTTGTACTTAGAGAATTTTGTAGCCATAAGTATTTATTTCTACAAACTCCCCCTAGACTGATGCTACCAAAACTCTCTTACTTCTTTTGCTGCTGAAGCTTTTCTATGTTGCAGACTATCATTTCTACCTCATAGCCTCTTGGGTCCTGGCTGGGATTGTTTAGAGGAAGCTCAGATAGAGTCTTTATGTCTTTGCTTGGCATTTTGAAGATGGCCTTGCTTGAACATATCATTTTCTGTCCTTTAACATCAATCAAGATAAACTCGTTGGTATCAGCCTTGAAGGACCAGCTGGTGAATGGAGAATGGGTTTGAAGAGGTTTGGCATCAATGATTACATCTTTACTAGGGTTGAAGTGATGTTTGATCACTAGCAAAAGATGTCTCCCACCTTCATTCTCTGGCTCATGGGCTTCACCCAACTCCAATATTCTTCTTAGTTCTGAGTCTGGGAGTTGCAGTACCACATCAACAGATTTATAGATAGATCTTTTCAGTTCTTCCTTT
Source organism: Smallanthus sonchifolius (assembly GCA_023525975.1). Classification (NCBI taxonomy): domain Eukaryota; kingdom Viridiplantae; phylum Streptophyta; class Magnoliopsida; order Asterales; family Asteraceae; genus Smallanthus; species Smallanthus sonchifolius. Next base: position 30,968,494 of record CM042043.1, read on the forward strand.
CCCCTGAAAACTTCAAACCATTTATCTTGAGTGTTATAGAACCAGACAACTATTTCTCTTGAGTCTTCTGGTGTGATGGTAGGTTTGGTTTTCTTCTTGGAAGGCTGCTGATGAGGAGGAGTTGGGTGGAAGGATTTGGACTTTGTGGAAAGAGAGGAATGAGGTCTAGGATGGAGAGTGGAAGTATGGTGGGAAGAGGAAGTAGTGGACGAGGGAGAAGGCTTGGGTTTCTTTGAATTGTGTTCAGCAGTTTGAGTTATCACCCTTTTCTTGGAGCCTATCTTCTCCAATCTTTCTTCCTCTTCCTTCTTGACTTTGGAGTACAAGGCTTGCAAGTTCATGAAACTCACGGGACCTAGCATTTTTCACTTTCTCCTCTAGCCTTTAGGAAGTCCATCATGACCTTCCTTTCTTCATGGGTCCTTATGTTGAATGCAATGGTCTTTTTGGATTTTTGATTGGCTTTTTCTTCTTCTTCATCTCTTTTCTTATTTGCCAATTGACCTTGCTGACCCATGAAGGCTCTATAGATTTCTTTATTTGATAGTTTCTCAAGGTAGTCTGCATCCTCAACTTGAGAAGTCAGAGCTGCTATCCATTCTTCTCTCATTTCTTTGGCTAGCTCAGAATCAGTTACTCTGAACTTAGCCTCTTCCCTTTTCTTCTTCTCCCTTTCTTCTTCTTCTTCTTCTTCTTTATTAAACTGTTCCTGCAGCTGAAGAGCTAGGGCTTCATCTTCTTGTAGTTGAGAGGCTACAGGAAATCTGACTTTGAGTTCATCCCGCTGTTTAGCATACATCTGGATTTGTTGTTCTCTGAGGATCATGGCAGCTTTTCTTTCTTGAATTTTTCTAAACTCTGCCATCTCCTCTTCTTCTCTTTTTCTTCTTCTTTCCTCCCTTTCCTTTTGCTCTTTCATCAGTCTCTCTTCCACCTCTTCAGTCATTACTCCCTTCCCCTTGGCTTTGGTTGATGCCTCAGCTTCAGCTTCATGGATCACAACAGCAGATGTTTTAGATACTGTTGGGATCTCTGCTTCAGCTTCATTGGCAGTTTGGGGAGTGGATAGGGGAAGGTTTCTTGCTTCATTTTCTTCCTATTCACACCCAGTTACTTCCTTCCAAGTTTTCCTTACATCCTCCAACTCTGTTCTTCTAGATTATGTTGCAGTGTTTAGAGTGGCGGTTGGTGAGGAGAGAAAAGAGAAATCCGAGTCAGAGGAGGCATCTTCTGCAAGGCGTCCCTCCTTTTCAAGACGATCTTTGATAGTATTGATCATTGCTTGGCTTTCTAAGGAGTTGACATTGCAGATATGTGTTCTGAGCTCAAAAATGTTGTATAGGAAGTCTGAGTTGAGGAGTAGGATCTCATTGATGAAGTTGAAGAAGACAGATGATCCATCACTCAGAAAGAAGGTGAAGCCAGATGGCCCAGTGCATGACCATCCTAGCACTGCCAGTCCCCTGACCATCTCATTGTGGATGAAGCTTCTCCAGCAAACAGTTTCTTCGTCAGTTAAAGTACTGCTCCTGATCAGGTCAAGTCTACTTGGAGCCAGTCTTTGTGTTGCTGCTGTAGAAGATTTTGCGCGGTCTTTATGATATGCCACCCTGTTTGCTTCTTCTAACAGTGCTTCAAACCAGGGCAGATTTTCCTCCATTAAGTCTTGGAACCTGCAGATTGCAAGTTTTGCTGGGAGATTTGAAGAAGTGTTGATGCAGCTGGATAAATACAGTTCAAACACTTGAAGAGGATTTAGTGCATCCCAGTTCAGCTCTTTTACTCCGCTGAACTCTTTCCTAATCCAGAATCTCTCAGATTGACCATCATACCCCCAAGCTAGTATGGAGTCAAAATCTAGCTTGTCTGCAGTCAGTGTGAATTGGGGGGCAGTGGTTAGACTTATTATGGCCGCGGCTTCAGCAAGTATGCTGACTGATGTAGGTGTGTCTTCATGGTGACTTGCATTTGTCAACACCTCATCAAAGGCTTGGACAACCAACTTCCAATCCTCAGTGATTTCTTCTTCTTCATCTACTGAGTCTGGCAAGTCATGAACTTGAACAAAGGCAGGTTTGAATAAGGAACTTTGAAATGCAGCCTGCTCTTTTATCTATTCTTCGAGGCTGTTAGCATCATCTTCTACTGCAACTATATCCCCGTTTTTGGTTGCATCAGTGTAAAGGGTTGCATCTGTTTGAGTTCCCACTGATACAAGGGAAGGAGTAGGCACAGTTGGGCATTGATGGGCTTCATGCATCGAGACTTAGTGCCTTAGTTTGGATACTTCAGCCTCTAGCATAGCTAACCTGGCTGTCAATTCCATATTTTTAAGTTTCAGACTGTCCTCATCCACAGTTGTGGAATCCTTGGAGCTGGATTGTAAGGCCCCAACCCGGGAGGCCTCACTTGTTGGATTTACTCATTCACAATCAGTTATTAAATTTGAATATTAAATAACGCAGCGGAAAATTTCATTAAAATATACTCATAACATCGTCCAACATGCGGAAGCGTAACATAGTCTAATACATAAACATAACATAAACTAATCATAACGGGATGCCAGTCTTCATGATCAACCGGGTAACTCTTCTCGCTTGCCAAGCATTACCATCCATCACCCATACCTGCCTTAACCTGAATGTGCATACTAAAAAGTCAGCTACGCTGGTGAGTTCCAGTTTTTCATTCAATTTATAAAATGGTTCATCATTCAATAATTCATTAGGGTTTAACATCATGTATAAGAAAACAGGGCCTTTCGTTCATCATTAAAAACATTCAAACATTTATCATCATCATGAACACCATTGAACGGATCGTTCGTTTAAAACATTTAACATTCATTTAAGTCATACATTACTATCTAAATCTGTGTTACCATTCGTTCCATCACCTAGTATTGTATTGCCCCTAAGGCTTAACTACACGAAGATCGACAATACAATACATTCCGTCAATTCCCTTTTGTATTGCCCCCAAGGCTTAACTGCACGAGGACCGACAATACCCCTTTAGTTGCCCCTATGGCTCTCATGTCCATAAACCGACAACTTCCATCGACGGCTATGGCTCACGGCCATAACACCGTCAGATCATAATTTAACCTCAATAGGGTCACGTTAACCCCTGAGTAACCGTCGTTACTCCTATACCAGTTGTACAACATCATAACCATTGACATGCCACAAAGACACTGCCCCTGTTGTTCTTATGGCAACTATGGCTCGCTGTCCATAATCTACCATAAGGCTGGGAATTACATTCCCAGACTTCATTCGTCAATTCCCTTCATTCGACAGATTAAATTTGTAATGACTTCTTTAAAACCTTTGCCCTTTTCTTTTCTTTTCATAAAACATTTCATTCATTTTCAAAACCCTTTACCTTCATTTTAAACCATTTCTTTATAAACATTTCGTTCGTAAACATTCCATTCATAAAACTTTCTTTCCATAAATCGTTCATTCCAAATCATTTCATTTCATAAACATAGTTTCATAAACATCATTTCGTAAAACATCAATTCGTATGTATGCACACCATCCCAAAAACATTATATAAAACATTTAAAAGAGGGCTTCTAGAACTCACCTGATAAGCTAATCTGGGTTATCCTAAACAAAGGTCCCACAACGTCACTTTCAATCTGAATTGATTAGTTAAATACACATCAGACCAACCCCCGACTCTAACGGTTTAACCTTCTAAACATAATGACTTTACCTAAACAACCTGATGCATGCACACTTAGCAAGTGCGCAGGGCCTTGCTCTTGCGTACTTAATAAGTGCGCAAATCTCGCTTCATGCGTACTTGATAAGTACGCATGACCCTCTTCCTGCGTACTTGATAAGTACGCATGACCCTCTTCCTGCGTACTTGATAAGTATGCATGACCCTCTTCCTGCGTACCTGATAAGTACGCAGGATCTGCTTCCCCGCAAAAACCCTGACTTTCGCCTTCGGGTCTGATCACGTCAAGATCCAGAACTTGTTTACATTCAAAACGTTTGCTTTTCATTAAGGACCTCAAAACTATGTTTTTCTTCCAGTTTCATCCATAAAAACGCCACATTTTCGTCCAAAACCCGGAAAAACCCTAAAACGAACAAAAACTCAGATCTAGGCTAGATCGTTACCTGTATCAAGCTTCTGATCCGGAGGTTCTTCTCCCAAGCTCTGGAGCTACACACTTCTTCAATCTCGGGTCGATCCGCCAACTTTCTCTCTCTATGGTTTCTCTCTTTAGATGTTGCAAATGAGAGAAATGGGTAGTGACCTTGGCTATTTATAGGGGGCTTCCCTTTAAACCCACCAGCCCATCCGGCCCGGCCTATCATGCCTCGTTCGTTTATTCTGTTATTATAACTGTCGTTTTATTTTTGGGATGTTATATGGATGGGGCCTTAGGGCTAGCCTCTGCATCCCTATCACCCCAGTTTTCTTGGCACCTGGGATTCCTCTCAGTGAAGAGTGTTTCAAAGGAAACATCCTCACTGTGAGTTGCCATGGTTAGCGTCTCAGTGATGTTGTCACTGTCCTCCTGGTCAGTTAATGTACCAAGAGTAGTGACAGCCCTTTCCACATTCACTCTATCAATACTCGCAGAGTGAACCTTCTTGGGTGAAGGACTTGGGTTAGGTGCACTAGCAGCCAAGTCAATCAATACCTCGGAGATAGTGGTTGTTGGAGAAGGTATATCATCTTGACAATGTGCCTCTGTACTTAAGTTTAGAGAAGAAAAATAATGGAATGGCTCAGTGGGTTGTTCTATGGATCCGGGATGTGATCCTGATCCTAATAGAGAAGCTTCCAAGGAAGTCTCTCTAATGATGTGGCTATCCCTTTTGATATTCTCATCAGAATTTTGGGATTTTGAATGAGGGCTTTTAGGTTGGGATTGGGCCTTTGAGACAAGAAGAGAATGAGTCTTCTTGCTCCTTTTTTAGTATATTTTGCTGCAACTGGGGCCCTTTGTTCCAGTTGAATGATAACATCAAAAATAGGTGTAAGTAATTTCTATGCCTATGCATCCTTAGTAGTATGCACAGGGGTTCGAACATTGGAAGCAGATTGTTGTTCAGGATGTGAAGAGGAGGGTGTGGGATCAGTATCAGCTGGGATTGCTGAACTGTCACCCTGGGTACTTTGTATGTTCATCATTGTAGATAACAATGGAACATTGACCCCTGAGAACTTTTTGGTAACATTTCTCATACTTTGAAAAATGTTATTTTTATGTCCCAGCATAAGATAGTTTTTTGCAGATTTTGAAAGATCTTTTAATTCGGAATTGAAAACTTCATGCAAGAATCTTGGGTACATAAAAAATGATTGCTTTACACCTTCTTGAAGGTTATATCTCAAACCTTCAAAGATGAGATGTGCAATGTTGAAACCCTGGCTAGAAACCATACCATGAACATCAGAGGCGAGATCAGAACTCACTTGATGCCATCCACTTCTCTTCTGGGATATGCACTGTAGAAGAGTGTGGCATAGAAACTTCCATGGAGGGCCCATCAACGCCTTTTCGATTGTGTACTCGTTCTGATTTCCAGTGTACCCTATGGATATAAAGGTCCTTAAGTATTCTTCCTTCGAGTATGAAATGGCGGCCCCCTCGTCTTGAAGCTTGAAGTGTTTTCTGAGAGTAGCTTCAGTGACGATGATATCTTTGCCGTCTACCGTGGCTTGGATTTGGGGAATCCCCTGTTCGGTGGAGTAGACGGCGGTGTTCCAAAAATCCTCCATATGAGGGATGTATATGGTAGGGTTGACTGTTAGTGCAAAATATATCTTTGATCAACAAAGAAAATCGATCATATCATCGAACCCTTCGGACTTCTTTCCTTTAACCAGGTATGCAGTGAGATTGTGGTAGAGAGAAAACTTGTCATTAGGATGTTTATGTCGACCTCTGCCATTTTGTTGGGTTTGGAGGGAAAGAGGAAGGTTTTTGAAGGGTGGTTAAGGATGGAAAGCTTTGAATGTTGTGGAGGCTTAAGAGAAAGAGATGGGAGTTTAGGGTGAAATTGAATGTGAAGAGGTGGTGAAGAAATTTGATTTGTGTTCTAACGGCAGAGGAAGGAAAAAGCAAAATGACTTGTACAGTACAACCTTATTCACGTTTTACTGTTACAGCTGTAATACACTAAAGCAGTCATGGTAAAGACTGAAGGTAATTTTTACAACGGGTAAAGGTTAATTTGGACTTAGATTTACCCATCAGCAGCAAACTTGGTTGCTATGGATGGTTAAGCCTATCCGCTGCAAGCTTGGTTGTTGCGGATGGTTAAGTCTGTCAGCAGCAAACTCAATTGCTGCTGATAGATGCAATGATCTGCAACAAGGACGTTGCTGTTGACAGCTTTAAAGTTATCCGTAGGAAACTTGTTCCTGCTGATAACTTAAAGCAGTCAGTGGCAAATTCTTTGCTGCTGATGGATGCAATAATCTGCAGCAAGGATTTTGCTGCTGACAGCCTTAAAGCTATCCGCATGAAAGTTGTTCCTGTTGATAACTTAAATCAGTCAGTGGCAAATTCTTTGCTGCTGATGCTTAAACCTGTCAGCAGCTAAAAAACGAAATTGCTGCTGACTTATAACTTTTATTTACAACTAGGGACAAACACATTTACAAAACAAAATTTTAGAGATAGATTTTAATCAAAGTTCATCATACCAATAGATTCAACTAAATATCTAAATCTACCTTCATCAAACGGTTTTGTAAACAAATCAGCATATTGCTCATTGGTATGAACTTTGGTTAAAATAATTCTCTTTTTCTCAGCTTGATGTCTTATGAAGTGATACCTGATGTCAATGTGTTTTGTCTTGGAGTGCTGCATCGGATTGTTTGTGATTGATATAGCACTCATGTTGTCAATGTGAATGGGAGTTGCCATGAAAGTCATCCCATAATCCAGCATTTGATTTTGTATCCAGATGACTTATGCACAGCAACTTAAAGCTGCAATGCATTCTGCTTCTGCTGTAGAAGTTTGAAACACATGTTTGCTTCTTGCACTGCCATGAAATCAGTCTCCCTCCCAGAAACTGACATCCCCCTGATGTGTACTTTTTGTCCAAGTTGCATCCCCCATAATCACTGTCAGTGTATGCATACAGATTGAACTTATCATTTTAGAGTACCATAGCCCAAGTCTTGGGGCTCCCTTTAGGTATCTAAAAATTCTCTTGACAGCTTGAAGAAGTGAATTCTTTGGGGCTCTGATACCACTTGTAGGATCGGTGAATACAAGATGGTTATATTCTAGTTGAGATTGGCGGAAACAATCACAACTGAGCAATGTAAACAAGTAAACAAGAAGAATACTGATAAATGCAATTTGTATTAAGCTTCAAAGATTATAAGATTACAGAGAAAACTCTTAAGCAAAAGCACTATTTTACAATGACTCTAAGTACTACTTATATAGTAACTTAGAATCAAGACAGACCCTTGATTCTAAGGATCAGATCTAACACAAGTCGTTGATCTTGTATTGAAGCTATTCTACACGTAACGACAATAAAAAACTACAAAAGTTATCTTTACTCAAACATCTTCTTAGGCATCATTGCTTGAGTCCTTGGAAGAAGAGCGTCGTTGTCTTTTATCGTCTTGCACTAGTAACATTCTTTCTGCGTGGAGTGTGTCAGTGTTGCAGCAGAAAGTTATTAGTGGTAATGGTTGCTTTATCGAAGCCAGTCAGCTGCAACGTTTGATCTTCAGTGAGCATGGCTATCAGCAGCAATGTTGTTGATCAGCAGCAAGACACAACTGTCCACAGCTGCTGATGATTTGCTTATCAGCAGCAACTTTGGTCTTCAGCAGATAAGGCTATTCGCAGCAGGTTTGTTCTTCAACAGAAGAACAAGTATCCGCTGCAGATAAGCTTATCCGCAGCAGTTTGTACTTAGAGAATTTTGTAGCCATCAGTCTTTATTTCTACAATAATTAATAATAGTAATGGTAACAACATTACCATCTAGTTGATATAGACTTATCTTACTATACAAACCACTCATATCAAAGAACACATACTAACTCGACTCTTGGATAACACAACATACTCTAGACATTAACACACCCGGCCTTAACCAAGGCGCTCACAATTAACTGGCACGACACTTATACACGTCACGTCACAAATCCTAACTCAACGGTCAGTCTAACTCTACATATCACATTACTATCATCAACACATCACATTAACACTATCTCACACACAATAAATATAACTCATACTAGCATGCAAGTTAACACATATATACGCATGCAAACACATACCTTGTCAATGCACCCTCGTCAGGGTTACCCTCGTCAGTGCGTTCAACACACCCATAGCTCATCATTAACTTGTTAAATAAATGTCACTTTTGGTGACTTCCCGAAGGACCTCATCCTTCACAATCCCGTTTTCCGTGCCATAACGACAACGAGGCAAACCCGACACATAAATATAAACACATAATATCACACATCATATACAAGACTCATTAACTACACCTGCACCTCACACACGACACTAGAACAACATTTCCCACATGCAATCATAACCATTTAACTTTAAGCCCGACTCTCCCTAACACGTCACACATTAATAACCCATCACTCTAGCTCACACATTTCTATGAACACACCATAAACCCTACGACTCTTAAATAAGCATTTTATACTCAAAGCATATTGGGTTAGAACCCGAAACCCTTAACACGATTGATTATATCAATGCCTCATGAAAGTATGTACGATAGCCCCAAAACAGTAAAACGTTTAAAAGTTAGGGATTAGAAACTCACCGGTTGCGAGCTTTCCTTCCGAAGTCGCATACCCGTAAACTCGTAGTCAAATGCGAACCATCGTCAAATGAACTACCCAGATCAATCCTATTACCGCAGTAAAACTAACGCATCTATTCTGGACCAGCAGCTACAAGCTCGGTCTAAGTCGTCCCAAACCGTACAACCGACGCGCTCGCTCACGTACAAAAACCCTTAAATTGTCGTTACCGAAAAACGTTCCCGAAAGTCGTTCCGACATTTTTCCCATATCCCAAAATACTCCCCAACAATGAATATAAAGTCTTATGGGTTCATACCTTTGCGTACAAGCCATTCCAAGCGGTTTTGTACGAAACTGCTGAGCACCACGCGAGAGGAAAACTTGTTTTGCTCATATCTCGACCATACAAACTCCGTTTCGCGCGAACCACCTATCCACGCGTTTGTCTCAACATGCCCGACCTCAGAAAATTATTAGTGTCGGCCGTCGCCGCCACCGCTGCTGCCAGAACGCATACTCGTCTTTCAGCACGTTTGATTTTGCGCGTCAATACGAGTAGCTTAAAACCAAACCAAATGGACTCCGTTTTAGGCAAATAATATGTCCACGCATTCGTATCGCCGAACCCTTTCAGACGAACCAGTCTCCGTCGCCGGAAACCTCCGCCTCCGTCGCCGAAAAACCGAACAGTAGCTGGAATTCGCCTTTTTCACGTGTCTGTTTTCGCACTGCTCGTATCCCTATCAAACGAACTCGGGATTGGACAAATAATATATCCACGCGACCGTGTCGCCAAACTCTTCCACCTCCACCTATCTCCGCCGCCGCCGGATATCGCGAACAGTGGCCGAAAATCCTCGCCGAATTTCTGTTTTTGCTTGTTTCCTTCACCAATCGTTTCCATGTCGCCTCCTAGTGGCCATAACACTTTAATCAATCAACCCTAACAAAAAAATCATCCAAAATCAAATACAATGAGGAAAAGGATATTACCTCGTCGCGTTTGAAAGCTTCCCGATCGGAAACCACCGTGTCGCCGCCTTCCTCCTCCCCGATCCAGCGGCTCTCTCTCTCTCGGTTCTCCTTCAGCCGTCGCGCACTCTCCCTAGCCAAATGGCTAGGGTTTGCCCATAATGGTGGCTTTTAAATGGCCACTATTTTCGCTTCGGGTCCTTGTAAAACCGTCTCGCGCGCTTTTAATCCCGAACTAGACATTAAACGGTTACTCGATCCTTTACCTTAATTGAATCAATCTTTACAAAGCAATCCCTGCGAATCGGGACATGCAATAAGGATTCGGTTATTAGCAACAAACCTCAGGGACGAAAACTGTAGGACGAAAACTTCCTACCTTGACCAAAATGTTCCTTCCCACAAATCTTTCACCCCGGGGAAGAGAACTTGCTAAATGGCTTCTTGCTAGGGCTCCCGCCCTTTATCTTCTTTACAACTTGATCCACGATTTTTCGCTTTCTCTTTTCACCTCTAGCTTCTTGCCCCCTCAACTCCACCTCCCTTTCCCGACACTTGTTTATCAAGTCTACAAGTGTGGTAAAAGAGGAAGGAGTTATGCTATCTCTGAACTCTAGAGTAAACATAGCATAAAATCTGTCGATCTTCGCCTTTTCGGTCGACACCACATCCGGACAGAACTTGGCGCGATCAAAGAAGGCCCCTGCCAATTCATCAATTGACTCAGTAGTTTGCCTCATGAGGAGGAACTCCTCAGTCATCCTATCAACTGCGGCTTTTGGGAAACGATACTTCAGAAAAGCCGTCTTAAACTCCTCTTAAGTCATGGAGGTCACCCCCAATTCACCCCTCTCCTTTCGGAGATTCAATAACCAGTCTTTTGCCCTCCCAGTCAACAGAGGCACACTGAACATCACCCTATCCTCGGGATTACATTTTGTCGTTTCAAAGTTCGACTCCATATTCACCACCCACCTATGGCTAAGGATCGGGTCCACTTGCCCGTCATACTCCTTGGGCTTGATCACCATAAACTCTTTAAGAGTACAACCTTGTGGTTCCCTTTCCTTTTCTTTCATAACCTCTTCGAGAGTAAGCTTAATAGCCCCTCTCATTTCCTCCATTAGTAAGGATGTGGCTTGCTCAAAGGCCTTAGCCACTTCTTCCTTAATCATCTCTTGGATTCTTGAATCCTACGGTTCGTTGTTCGTATCGTCCTTCATCTCTAAACTGAGAATTAGAAAGAAAACACCTTAATATCCTTACACTTTCAATACCTTAGGTATCTGTCACACATTTACTCTTATATGTATTAAGTATATATATATATATATATATATCTACCTATATACATACATACATATATAATCACCTTCACCTAATCCTTGCAAATGTTCACTTTCATAAGGTTATCATAAAGACCCTTGCACATCTCGTCTTATTAATCATATTGGCCAGACAAGTTTAATAATACGCTATGCCCAATTGTAATTATCATATCCATATACCAAATCATAAAGACAAGTTTCGACACACATAACACCTTGTCATTCATTCATACATATACATATACACCATATATATATAACCACCTTATCAAAACATTACTATCCTTTCACTTCTGAAAGCTCCGGGTCTTAGTCAAGTCCTCCTTGAATTCTCGTATCATTCCCCCCATATCAAGAGCATCCGGTTTGAGTTTGGTGCCACCCACACCAAATCCCTCAAAACATAGCTCTGATACCAAGTTGTAACATCCTATTTTCATACACCGATTATTTAAACGTTTAACACAAGGAAGCATTCGTCCCAAGAATATATATATATATATATATATATATGTTTTTTACCTGTTCGCGTGTTGCGAACATCAGAGACCCTCCTTTCGCGTGCCGCGACGGAGTCCCAAATCGCCAGACCAAGAAAACTGGTTCTTCGTGCGTCGCGAAGAACCTTCCCCTGATCTTCACATGGTGCGAAAACACCCAGTAAACAGAGAGTTTAGTTTTCCTACCCAGTTCAACACTTAACCATTTTTCCATCATTTACCAATTCAACACGGCACTAAAAAATTCCCAACACTTGGGTTTTTGTTTAGAACATTCATACACCAAATATACACACCAAAAACATAATTTCATGTATCATAACATCCATTTAAGGATTTCTATTTACACCCCAAAAACACCCATTTCGCATACGAGAACCCGCCAACGCTTTGGACTTGACTTTGACTACATCAGAGCTTTTCCTACATAACCACATAAACATTTCACCATTAGTAATGAAGATAACACATCCACAAGTAAAATCTACTTGTTTACACCCATTCACCCATTTAACCCGTTTCCATCCAATTAGTCATTAGGCTTCATATAACTTGCATAACACCTTACAAGTTTCATTCTTTTCATTTAACATTCATAAATAACACATTTCCATTTCCATTATGGCACATAAGCCATAACTTCAACACCACATTTCCATTATGATTCTTAGATCAAAACTTCATCACACATTTCCATTATGGTATTTAAACCATAACCTCATTACCGCATTTCCATTATGATACTTAGATCATAACCTCATATCCACATTTCCATTATGATACTTAGATCTTAACCTCATATACACATTTCCATTATAGTAATACCACTATAACTACATTCATTCACATTCATAACACTTAACACATTATGCATACAACATTACAAATATCACCAATTATCAACAATACTAAGTAAGTGCAAAAGCACTTACCTTTTGGATTCGAAGATCCCGTTCCACCTTCTCGATTGACAATTTGATTACCTAAACATATACACCTAGTTTAGTAATCTATCATACATCAAAATCACATTATAATTGGGTTCACAACCCAATTTTCCATTTCCAACCCAAACGCCTAAACATATACACCTAGTTTAGTAATCTATCATACATCAAAATCACATTATAATTGGGTTCACAACCCAATTTTCCATTTCCAACCCAAACTAACCCGTTTGGGTTATTCCCATTCCATCCAAACTCACCTACTTGAATTTCATTACCATTCCTTAACACTAACTTTTCATTTAATCTTTAACATTAGATTAATTTAGGGTTCATTCAAGTGTCTAACATATTATAAACACTTAATCATCAATAATCCAAAACCCCCCAATTCTTTCTATATGAGCCCTAACTTCTCATAATCAAAATCAAAGGGTTCTAGGATGTTATTCACCATTCTTTACCTTTAGTTTAGCTAGATTATCAACAATCTAACACTAATTAACCCCATGCATCATCAAATTTTGGATTTCTACAAAACCCACTTACTAACTCAACAATGGTGAAATCAAAAGGATGATTAACACTTACTTGATGCTAGAAGGATGACGTGCAAGCCAACACCTTCACAATCCAAGCTTCAATTGCATGAATTTTGACTTCAACACCTCTTTCTCCCTTTTTATCTTGTGAAGATCGACCCACACAACCAAATGAGGCTCAATTTTGACTTTTACTAGTCAAATATGGCAGATTTGCCATATTTACAAACTTAGCCCCTCAACTTCCATTTCACCCATTTTCATTCCAAAATTAGTTAAAAACTAATATAACCCCATCACTAACTTGAAACCCACTTGTTTCTACTTATTTATAAAATATTATTTTCACCAAAATATTAATTAGAAATAATTATTTATTTAAAAACGAAACCCAGATTTTGGTTCGTTACACAAACACTTCATCAAAGGTTTACCTCTCAAGGTACGAACCTTGGTGAAAACCGTCGCACCCCAAACAATGGATTCAGCCTTAGCATTAAGTGCTACAGTGTATGATGACGTGGCAGCTTAAGAAGCCAAGGATAAGGCTGAGAAGGCGGTTGAGGTAAAACCTGTAGAGACAAAGAGAAAGAGTGAGGAGGTGATGTATCGGTTTAAACCGAGAAATTTCAAGTTCCCTAGGAGAGAGGGAAATAATACAGTTAGAAATCTTCAAGAGACATGACGTGGTAAATGCCAGAAATTGGGGCATGCTGCAATGAATTGTCCATCTTTCAAGTGTTATAATTGTAATGAGATAGGGCATATAGCACGAAACTGTACCAAACCCGCACAGAAGAAGCCCGGAGGAGGGGCAAAAGGTCGGGTATTTGTGATAGGCGAAGGAAGGAGAAACGTTAATGCCAAAGTAGTAGCTGGTACGTTTCTAGTTAATGATATCTATGCTAAAATTTTATTTGATACAGGAGCAAATATAAGTTTTGTTTCAAATGCCTTTAGTTTGTGTTTAGGCATAAAACCTATTCCACTTAAGCATGCTTACGTAGTTGAGACAACAAGTGGCGAGCAGATTAAGATAACAGAATCGTATGTGAATTGCAAGATGACTCTGGTCAATGAAAATTCAATGATTGAATTGATGCCAATAAGTATGAGCAAGTACGGTGTTATCATTGGAATGGATTGGTTGAACCAATGCCATGCTCAGATCGATTGTGATCAACGGACTGTTAGGATTTGTAGGCCTAGCAAAGAATCTATGTTGATACAATGCGATAGTGATGAGAATAAGATTGAAACGATTTCTGTAGCTAAGGCTAAGAAATGTATGAATATAGGATATAGTTTTTTTGTAGTTTATGCTTTAGACTCTAAACCCGAATGGCAGATTGCGGACATTCCTGTAGTATGCGATCACCCGGATGTATTTCAGGAAGAATTACCTGGTATACCTCCGGATAGATAAATCGAATTTTGAATCGATACCTGGAGTCAAACCTGTAGCTAAATCACCCTATCGTCTTGCACCTTCCAAGTTGAAGGAGTTGATGAAGCAGATCGAAGAATTATTGGACAGAGGCTTTATAAGTCCAAGCACTTCACCATGGGGAGCACAAGTCTTGTTTGTCAAGAAGAAATACGGAAGTATGTGGATGTGCATAGATTATCAGGAACTAAATAAGCTTACTATAAAGAACAAATATCCATTACCTAGGATAGATGATTTGTTCGATCAGTTACAAGGAGCTAAATACTTCTCGAAGATAGATCTTAGATCTGGATATCATCAGTTAAAGGTACAGGAAGAAGATGTACCTAAGACTGCCTTTAGAACCCGATATGGACATTACGAATTCCTAGTTATGTCATTTGGTCTAACTAATGCTCCTGCAGCATTTATGGACCTAATGAACCGAGTTTGTAAACCATTCTTGGATAAATTCGTTATAATGTTCATAGACGATGTCCTTATCTATTCCCGAACTCAGGAAGATCATGCCAAACATCTTCAACTAATCTTGGAAACCCTTAGAAAAGAGAAGTTGTACGCTAAGTTTTCCAAATGCGAGTTTTGGAAACAAGAGGTACAATTCTTAGGGCATAACATAAACCAAAAGGGAATCCAAGTAGATCCAGCCAAGATTGAAGCTGTTATGAAATGGGAAACTCCAAAGACGCCAACTGAAGTACGAAGCTTTCTTGGTCTAACCGGATACTACTGGAGATTCATACATGATTTCTCTATGATTGCTACTCCATTAACCACTTTGACTCAGAAAGCGGTAAAGTTTGAATGGATTCAAAAGCAAGAAGAAGCATTTCAAAACCTTAAGCAGAAACTTAGTTCAGCACCAATCTTAGCATTACCCGAAGGGAATGATGACTTCGTCATATATTGTGATGCTTCTCGAGTTGGTCTAGGTTGTGTGTTGATGTAACGAGAAAAGGTTATAGCCTACGCATCACGACAACTTAAGATACATGAAAAGAACTATACCACACACGATTTGGAACTTGGTGCCATAGTGTTTGCCCTAAAGATTTGGAGACACTATCTATATGGCACTGAATGTGTGATATATACAGATCACAAAAGTCTCCAGCATATATTCAATCAGAAGGATTTGAATATGAGACATAGGAGATGGATGGAGCTCATTAATAATTATGACTGTGAGATCAAATATCATCCCGGGAAAGCCAATATTGTGGCAGATGCTCTAAGTCGGAAGGAAAGAGTCAAGCCTATTAAGATAAGAGCCTTAAGGTTAGAAGTCAGAGTAGACTGGATAAATTAAATTAAGGAATTTCAAATGCAAACACTACAAAAAGACAACATTAAGAAAGAGCGCATGGTTGGTAAAGAGAAATTACTGACCAAAGGCGATGATGAAATCCTATGATTTGGAAACAGAATTTGGATTTCTAAACTTGGGGAAACCCAAAAAAAGGTGTTAGACGAAGCTCACAAGTCCAAATACTCGATACATCCTGGAGCTAATAAGATGTATAAAGATTTGAGAGCTCAGTTTTGGTGGCCAAACATGAAGAGGTCTATAGCTCAATATATAGAGAAATGTTTGACTTGTCTTTAAGTCAAAATTGAACATCAGAAACCCGCAGGTCAACTACAACAGTTGGAGATACCTGTGTGGAAATGGGATAGGATTACTATGGACTTTGTTACAAAACTGTCGAGGACCCAGAAATGGCATGATGTCATTTGGGTTGTAGTTGATAGACTAACTAAATCGGCACACTTCATCCCTATCAGCGAAAATTACTCAATGGATAAACTTGCCCTACTCTACATTAATGAGATTGTAAGCCGCCATGGTATACCGCTATCTATTATCTCTGATAGAGATAGTCGGTTTACTTCCAGATTCTGGACTAGTTTCCAGAAAGAATTGGGAACTTGGATTAATATGAGTACGGCATATCATCCTCAAACTGATGGAT
Organism: Smallanthus sonchifolius; assembly: GCA_023525975.1. NCBI lineage: Eukaryota > Viridiplantae > Streptophyta > Magnoliopsida > Asterales > Asteraceae > Smallanthus > Smallanthus sonchifolius. The sequence goes on from CM042043.1 coordinate 30,985,005, forward strand.
AAAGCGAAAGGACAATTCAAACTCTAGAGGATATGCTGAGGGCTTGTGCCATAGAATTTGGAGGTAGCTGGGATAATCACCTACCATTGATAGAATTTTCCTATAACAACAGTTACCATTCAAGTGTAAAAGCTGCACCGTTTGAAGCACTATACGGTAGGAAGTGCAGAACTCCAATATGTTGGACTGAAGTTGGGGATAGCCAACTGACTATACTAGAAATCTTACAGGAGACAACTGATAAGATAGTCCAGATTAAGCAAAGGTTGAAAGCAGCACAAGATCGGGAAAAGAATTATGCAAATAGACGCCGACGACCATTAGAATTCCAAGTTGGTGACTATGTACTATTGAAAGTATCACCTTGGAAAGGTGTTGTACATTTCAGGAAACATGAGAAATTAGGGCCAAGGTATATTGGACCCTATAAGATCATAGGAAGAGTTAGAGATGTAGCATACAAACTCGAATTGCCTGAAGCATTGCAAGGTATTCATAACATGTTTCACGTGTCATGGTTACTCAAGTGCTTAGCAGACCCTGATACTCGATACATCCTGGAGCTAATAAGATGTATAAAGATTTGAGAGCTCAGTTTTGGTGGCCAAACATGAAGAGGTCTATAGCTCAATATATAGAGAAATGTTTGACTTGTCTTTAAGTCAAAATTGAGCATCAGAAACCCGCAGGTCAACTACAACAATTGGAGATACCTGTGTGGAAATGGGATAGGATTACTATGGACTTTGTTACAAAACTGTCGAGGACCCAGAAATGGCATGATGTCATTTGGGTTGTAGTTGATAGACTAACTAAATCGACACACTTCATCCCTATCAGCGAAAACCACTCAATTGATAAACTTGCCCTACTCTACATTAATGAGATTGTAAGCCGCCATGGTATACCGCTATCTATTATCTCTGATAGAGATAGTCGGTTTACTTCCAGATTCTGGACTAGTTTCCAGAAATAATTGGGAACTTGGATTAATATGAGTACGGCATATCATCCTCAAACTGATGGATAAAGCGAAAGGACAATTCAAACTCTAGAGGATATGCTGAGGGCTTGTGCCATAGAATTTGGAGGTAGCTGGGATAATCACCTACCATTGATAGAATTTTCCTATAACAACAGTTACCATTCAAGTGTAAAAGCCGCACCGTTTGAAGCACTATACGGTAGGAAGTGCAGAACTCCAATATGTTGGACTGAAGTTGGGGATAGCCAACTGTCTATACTAGAAATCTTACAGGAGACAACTGATAAGATAGTCCAGATTAAGCAAAGGTTGAAAGCAGCACAAGATCGGGAAAAGAATTATGCAGATAGACGCCGACGACCATTAGAATTCCAAGTTGGTGACTATGTACTATTGAAAATATCACCTTGGAAAGGTGTTGTACATTTCAGGAAACATGGGAAATTAGGGCCAAGGTATATTGGACCCTATAAGATCATAGGAAGAGTTAGAGATGTAGCATACAAACTCGAATTGCCTGAAGCATTGCAAGGTATTCATAACATGTTTCACGTGTCATGGTTACTCAAGTGCTTAGCAGACCCTGATCAGGCAATCTCCTTAGATGATGTTCATGTTGATGATAAACTCCAATTCACCGAACAACCTGTTAAGATCTTAGGAACTCAAGATCGAAAGTTGAGAAAGAAAACTATACCAATGGTATTGGTACAATGGAAAGGTAGGAAGGGTGCCGACAAAACTTGGGAATTAACAGAGCAGATGAAAGATAAATATCCTCATATATTTAACTAACTCTGAATTTCGAAGACGAAATTCTCTTAAGGAGGGGAGATTTGTAACACCTGGATAATTTCCAAGGACCAAAAATGTCAAAATAGAAGGTTCAGGGGTTAAACTTTAAATTCCCTAAAGTAAAAGGACTAAAAGTGAAAAATCTGAAAGTGGAAGGGGTAGCGTACCGCTACCCTAAGCCTTACCGATCCGCTACGTGTTGGTTAAGGAAATGCCTGAGACTTGACACGTGTCCCTATGACTCACCGATTGAATTGCAACGCGTGAAAGGGTGGCAGACCGCTAGCCTTGACCTTAATGGTCCGCTACATGGGCAACAAGCAGAATTGGCCGTCACAAGGGGTGGCGGACCGCCACACCCTAACTTAACGATCCGCTACGGGACCAAAACTCACCTATAAAAGGAAAGGTCGAGTTTAGACCCTTGAAACCACTTTCACACTCAAACAACACACACATAAGCTCTGCTAGAACGATTCCCGAGGTTCCGATCCACTCTAGAGAGTCTGGTTTCTCGCAATCTGTCCGCAAATTGCCATAGATAGCGCCTAGGTAAGGTTTCTGAACACCCTGAGGTCTCTTTGTGTAAACCTAAGATAGGGATATTGATTATGATAATGTCAGATATGATATAGGGTTCTGTTGAGGTGTTGATTGTTATTGTCAAAACAGGAGAAAATTCTGGTTGAGGTGAGTTCCTCTAAACTGTGCTCTATGAAATATTTTGTATCTGAGATCCCAACGTTGTCAATGCATATATCCTATAATAAGTACTTATTATGGCCATGATTGGGGTGGGACCTAGGGCCAAGATTGATCCTCTTGGACAGTTCTGGTCTATGGGTGACCAACAAGCCTGGATGGTTCTTGTATATATGTATGTTGTAGACCCGGGAATCTAAGGCCAAATTTGGGTGATGGGTTGGACAGGATGATTGTAATTCCTATGTAGGGTATTCATTCTCGATCAGGGATACACGAAAAAATGATTTTGTTTATGAACTTACCAGCGTAAGCTGATCCAAAATGTTTTCAAATGTTTTTGAGCGCAGGTGAACCCTAGCTAGTAGAAGGCATTCCAAGAGATGTATAAAGGTTGAAAATAGGGATGATTGAGGGCAGGTCCCTGGGTGACCATAAGGCCTGAGTGATTGGCATGATTCTTCGTGAGCTATAAGTCCAAGGTTTGATTATGTTGTATTTTGCCAGTTAGTCCCTATTGTACAAACTTTGTGTTATGAAATAAAAATATGTTATTAAGTCTTCCGTGTGTGTTTTGTTTATCAACGTCACTGTAATTTGAAGGCGACCTTCAACTGGTATGTACTTATCTGACGAACGGAATGTTCTGTTTAGGAAAGAGCGGTGTATAAATCTCTCCTAGACCCGTCGCTCTTACCTGGGAACATATATGTTGGAGGTACTACTCTGGAAGATGACTGTCATGTGTTACGGGTGTGACAATGTTGAATGTCTTGGTTTTGCACCAGACACTGACATTTATGCCTTTCGTGTGTTTACAGATGCACAGGTAATAGGCAAATCACTAATAATCATTGGTATAGTTTTCATATTATTATTAGAGTAGCTCATTTTGAACCCTACATGTATATAATAGGCGCTTAATTGTTTAAAGAATGAGTTTTTATTCTGCTTATTGCACGTTTCATACATGTCATGGTTTTTAGATGCAGTTAATAAGAAAATCAATGCATGTTGGATCATTGGGTATTAATGTTTTCTTGTAATTGGTTACCGAAATTTTAGAATTTGCATAGAAAATTATTTGATTTTGTTCTTTGACAGCTTTTGCAGTTGAGGATCAAGTGAAAGAAAAGAGTAAATTGTGTAGGTTATATGCATTCTTAATAAATGCAACAATATAACAAAAAAAAAATGTTATTTTCTTGATTTTCCAGGTTGGGAAAGGCTTATCAAAGAATGGTAAAGCGCAAAAGCTTGCCTTGCAACACTGGCTCGAGGCAGTAAGTTAACCTATCTTTACATCAATCCTTTTGTTTTTGAATATGAGTGATATAATTATTGATTATTTTTTCTTGACATACAAATGGATATTCAACTCTTGATGAACCTATTTTTAATACTTCCCGTAAATACACGGGTTAGAAATGACAGTTTTAAAAATCGTCAATTTGGTAACTTTCATGTCCTTTTATCACAAATGCTCCCTAAACCCCTCTTAGATTATCTGTTGATGATAAACCCATGAGTAAATATCAATAATGCTAAGCATTTGCCTTGATTTTTTCTTGAAATTGTGTGACTTCAAAATATAGATCCATCTGCTAAAATAAAAGGCAGATACATTCTTACAACATTAAGTTCACAATCAACATATCAGAACAAAGTAAATACTCACCTTTAGTTCATCATAGAAGACATGGACCTAAAAATGACACATATTACCCAACATAATTTAGAGGTGTTTCGGATTATTCAAGTTTTGAAAATGCTTGAAATTATTGGTTGTTCTAAATTTTTTATTTGATCATATACAAATAAAATAGAATGTTTTGGTTAAGCAACTTTAAATTGTTTACTATAATATATATTATAATTTTTCATCAACATGAAAATGCCACTTTAATCTATTTTCAATTCAATTCAAATTTTTTAATTTTGAAACTTCAATCATATTTATGGTATTTATTTGTACAGTCATTTACCAAATTAGATTGAATTATTTATGGTAATTATTTTTTAATCTTTATTCTGTTACATTTTATTTTTGAAATATTTTTATAAATCTTCAATTATTTCTATTACATTAAATTACTAGTTTAGATCCCGTGTCTACACACGGGGTGAAATATATCAATACATAACTTTTTTAAATCTTTATGTATATAATTTACAGATGTAAAAATATATTACATATACTAAGGATAGAAAAAAATTCAAAATATGTAAAAATTAATATATAATTGGGTTTCGAAAATACGTTAATTACTATTTAATATAATTGGCTTTCATTTAGTATTTGATTGAAAACATAATTAAATTTTAAAATTTCTTATAATAAGGGATAATTTAAAATAAATGTGTTTTATTATTATAATTAGTATTTTTTTAAATATATATTATTGTTAAAATATGGAAGTGCATTAAATAAGAGAGAGAGGCGGGAAAAAAATACTGAGAATGAATATGGAGGCGACACGTGGCATGAAAAAACCTTTATTTATTATATAGTATAGATTTGTAATTGAAACTAATTGTCCTCATTGATTTGTTTCCTAAACTGTAGCAATTGACTTTCCTCAATCTAAGGTGTTTCGTATCCCATTTTCTCCTCCTTCTAATACCACAATTCCATTTAATTATGTCATTTATATTTATCTAAATAAATCCCTATTATTTTGGGATTTGAATTTTCCTCTGCATGCATAACATTAGAAACTGATACAAATATTGACTATTATGTAATAACATTAGTAACAATTTTTCTAATCTTCTTTTAATGTTAATGGCATTACTGGATTTCATTTTTCATTTGTTTGCATCAGGTTTTTTGTATATGTGGCACCAATGTTCATGGCATCAATAGCATTAATGGTTATAGTGGTGTTACGCAAACCTTTTTCTGATATAAAGATTGGTTGTACTTTGCAAATATGTAGTATAAGATTGGTTGTACTTTGCAAATATTTATACTACGGTGGGTTTTTGTATATACGTTTTGAAAGCTAATATTCGTTATTTATACTATGGTAAAAAGTTTGTTGAAATAAACTAGTTGTACATGTTTTTTGTATATGTTTTTGTCGTTATGTTATTTTCTTGGTTAGATGTAGAATGTGAAATGAAATAGTTTATTTTATATTATGATTTTGTTAATTTATTTTTAACATTTTTTTACACGTGGTCAAGTGTGTTTTGTTTTATCCATAGTTAAAAGTAAAGATTAACCACATGGACTATTTATGTAAAAACTCAAATACCTCCTTCCCCAACCTGACAAATACATCTCCTTCCCCCACAAACACATCTCCTTCCCCACAAACAAACCCTAACCAGGTGGTAACCCTTCTTCTTCCTATGGAAACTACAACCAACTCTAACACCACCTTCATCTAGGTGAACCACGACATCAGGCGGTGGTGGTGGAGACCACATCAGGCGGCGGAGCTCAAATTCCATTCCCATGAGAAGCCTTTCAACCACATTTCCATGGAGATCAAATCGATAAGAAGCGTTTCAACCTCACTTCCATTTCCTCCGCCGCCGCCTCTCTCAGCCTTAGCTTTCACCGGTGCCGCCACGTACTACTCGAAGAATGTGGGCCACCACAACCACTGATTCTTGGCGACAGAGCAATGTGCACTAGTCATGGGTGTTAAAATAAGAAACAATTTTCTATGATTGAAGAAATGTGGGATCAACATGATTCACGGATCAATTACATCATCTCCCAAAATTGAGTGGTCAAACACAATCACACGTTCTTGACAGGCCTAGATTTGTTGTATGTTTTCCTTGTTCAGTTCCATTGTAAAAGGCTATAAATTAACGCCACATTTTCATTGTAAAATGCAATATTAGAAAAACAATTCTTTATTCAATCTCATGGTACTCGTTAAGAATGAGAACGTGTTTGGTGGGAATTGGACGCCGGACGTTTGGTTGGCGACGGAGAATCGTAAGCCAGGTCCCACTGAGTTGGATTTAGAAAGCTGACTTGTTAATAAAGAAATTTGGGTATGGAGTGTGGTGGTGGAGGAAGGTGGGAGTTTGGAGATAAAGAAAGAGGGTGTTTGGGATGGGTTTCATGATTTACAATCTTTTTTTATGGTAAGGGGTATTTTGGTTATTTTACACTTACTTAACGAATAAACTTATCGGACGTCCAACCCAGGGGCCATTGATGTTACAATCGTGCAAACTATTGGGTCAAACTTGTAGTTTCCTATTCCTAGGAGTCAAAAGTGAAATTTGGGTAAACCCCTGGGGCCATCTGTGTAATTAATTCTTGTTTAAATAAAGATCACAAACTTAGCACACATACAACAAATGTTGTGTATACATTTTTTTAATTATCAGTCCCCGTGAAGACAGTTTTCACTCTCGGTTTGTTTCACCATGACAATAAATAAGAGCCAGGGTCAGTCACTATCAAGGGTTGGATTGTTCTTGAGACAACCGGTTTTCACGCATGGTCAATTATATGTTGCACTTTCAAGAGTTAAAAGCAGAGACGGGTTAAAAATTTTAGCCTTAGACAAGGATGAAAAATTTTCAAACAAAACATCCAACGTTATATACAAAGAAATATATTTACTGATTTATGAACTGTATTCATTCTTTTTTTAATCTCAAATTATATTTCGTTTTACATTTATTTTATTTATAATCTCGTGTAATACACGAGTTCTAACACTAGTTGTATAGATGAAGAAATAAAAAGGGTAATAGAAGAATAGAGGGGGAGTAAAGAGAGAAACCTTTGCCTCGTGAATCATCAACCAAGAACTAGAAAATATTAAAAATAAAAAAAATAGCCAAAATATAAAAAAATAATCCATCATCTTCTTCCCTTTTCTTTCCTCTGTGTTTCTAGCCGGATCCTTATATTTCTTATCCTTATGCTTATAATTATATTAAAAATCACTACTTTATCTATCTTTTCTCTCTCTTTATCCTTATAATTACACTAAAAACAACTACCTTTTTCTTTATATTTATAAAAAAATTATATATTTTCTCTCTCCTTTACTCACAACCACTTTAAACCACTCCATAAAATATACAAAACTCATTCACACAGTTATACCAAACCGGTGTGAATGCTCTCAACTCTCTCTCTCTCTCATTCACGAATCACTTCACATTCATTCTTTGCTTCCCCCTTTAAGGGGGTGTTTGGGATTACTTTTTAAAACTACTTTTGACTTATTTCCAAAAGTAAGAAATTTTAACATTTGGATTTCAACTTCTCCATCTCACATTTTTCAACTTATTTTGAATTGTCTAAACAAACTTATAACTTATTACCTTATTTCAAAAGGTAATAAGTCAATAAGTTATTTTAATCCCAAACACCCCCTAAATCACGAGATCCTCTCTCTTTCTTTTTCTGTTGTTCCATGTTGTAATCCTTCGGTGGTTGTATGTGGCGACCACTTCCGTAGCTAAATTCGGAACAAAAGCTTTTGGGCAAAAAGTGAAACTTTCATTTCAAATGTCGGAATCAGGTAAACCGATTTCGGAGTTAGGGTTTACTACACTCTCCAATCGTCTCCGGAAGTCGCTCACTTGTGACGGCGATAATACCAATAAACCAGACTCCCGAGAACTAGATTTGAGTCCGGGTTCGCCCATTTCGCCTTTACGGGTTGGACCCACGATTAGTACCAGCTCTAGCTCATCCGGGTCGGTTTCGGGTAGAACAGGAAATGGGCTTCAATTTGGCTCCGGCGGGACTACAAATAACCATTCCGGCGAGTTGTCGGTTGACAGCTCACCGACATTTTCGGTTGGTGTGTCCCGAGGAGTTAAATCGAGTCACACCCGGTCTAAATCCGGGACATCAATCTTTTCCGGCGGGAGTTTGGCTACATCTCCGGCGGTCAACGTACTTCCGGCCGGCAATGTTTTCCCGTCCGGGAGGCTATTCAAGACGGGTATGATGGCAAATCGGAGCTCTAAACCCGATGTGTTAGGTTTAGGCACCGGTAACTACGGCCACGGCAGCATAATGCGGGGAGGCTCCGGCGCCGGCGGTAAAGGAGAAACCCCTGTTCCGACAGCTTCAAATTCGAGAAGATTGTCAGTGGATCCGGAAGAGTTGAAGAGATTAGGGAATGAAGAGTACAAAAAAGGGCATTTTTTAGAGGCTCTGAGTTTCTATGATCGAGCAATAGCGTTATCGCCTGTGAATGCGGCGTACCATTGCAACCGTGCAGCCACATTGATGGGATTGAAAAGGCTGACCCAAGCAGTCAAAGAATGTGATGAAGCCATAAGATTGGATTCTGGATATGTGAGAGCTCACCATCGTTTAGGATCTCTTCTTGTTAGGTAAATTCAAGATAAAAAAAAATAAATAAATAAAGTTCTAATCTTTTTTATCATAAATTTTTCAAGAAATCTTGAAATTGAAAATTTATCCATACCCATTTTCTCAGATCCAGTTTATGTTAATTCTTGTGTTTTGCTTGTTCAATTAGTCATAATCTTTAATGTTTTGACTTGGATTATATAAATTCTTCATTTTGTAATGTTGATTTAGATCTTGGTTTTTTTGTAACTATGTGATGCTGTTATGGATCGTAATCGTGCGTTTGTTAATTTGTTACTTAATCTAATTCATGTAAGCAATGACAGTTTAGGACAGGTTGAAAATGCAAGGAGACACATTTATTTGAAGGAGTACCAACCCGACCCGAACGAGGCACAAAAGTTGCAATTAGTAGAAAAGCACTTGAATAAGTGTACCTATGCTAGAAGGTTCCGCGATTGGGCCGGTTTGTTAAGGGAAACTGAAGCTGCTATTTCATCTGGAGCAGATGCTTGTCCTCAGGTAACAGAAATTAGTTTTGAAATGGTTAATTCAATCATTAATCGTTGTAATGGAACTGAATTTGTTTATGTCATCAACTTTTAGCTATTTGCGTGCAAAGCTGAAGCATTGTTGAAGCTCCATCGGTTAGATGATGCAGATTCGGTTCTTTCAAATCTGCCTAAATTTGATGTATCTAGTAGCCTGGCTTGTTCTCACGTGAAGTTTTTTGGGATGCAATCTGAAGCATACATATTGTTTATTTGTGCTCAGATTGACATGTCATTGGGAAGGTGAGTTTGTGTAAGACAGTAAGAGGATGTTTGGTATTGTGTTTTGAAGGTGATGATTTGATTAAGGTGAATTATAGAACATTAATTTTTTGTGAGAACAGGCAGAGCAACTTTAAACCATCAATTTTTTGATCAGTGGTTCATACTTATAAATTTTGTAGTTCTTACATACACATTGCATAGATTATTTACATAAAAACCATCAAACTAATTTGTTCATATGCTTTTTTTTAAATTTGTATCGTTTGCCTACACATGTGTAGGTTGTATACATAAACATAATTTGTTCATATATAATTTTTTTTCTTTTTTTGAATTCCGAGTGAAATAATAAATATTACATTTATACTATTTTCTTTTATTTTTAAAATTTTTAAGATTAAAAAAATGCATGGTTCATTTCGTTCGGCGGCATAGTGTTCTGCATAGATTCCTCCCCTATCTGATTATTGGCCTTTCAAGTCACAGATAATCAGTTTCTAGTGTTTGGGTATAATTAAACTGGTACCGCATATTTAATTACTTAGTTAGGGGTCCTTTTATGTGAATAATACTCAAAAGAGTTGATATACGATTAGCAAAAGCACATCTAAACACTATTTTCTGCAGCCTGTTTGTTACAACAGATATGATTCTAATTATTTTATTTCACATAATCACTTTCTAAACACCATGGCAGTGACAAATACCCCCTAAAGATTTGATCTTTAAATGTTTTCTAACATGTGAAACGATTCAAAATTAACTTTTTTTTTGTTTTTCTTCTAAAAGATTTGAGAACGCGGTTGCTTCAATTGAGAAAGCAGGACAACTTGATCCTAGAAACGTTGAGGCTGCAGTTTTGCTTCAAAACATAAGATCATTGTGTAGATCCCGGGCTCGTGGCAATGAATTGTTTAAATCAGAACGATTCACAGAAGCTTGTTCTGCTTATGGGGAAGGGCTTAAATTTGATCCCTCAAATTCAATTTTGTACTGCAATCGAGCAGCTTGTTGGTTTAAACTTGGGCAATTTGAAAGATCTCTTGATGATTGTAATCAAGCACTTCTTATTCATCCAAATTACACAAAAGCACTTCTTCGAAGAGCCGCCACATACGTCAAGGTATATATGTTATTAATAAATTTTAATTTCAAGAAACCCATAAAATAAGTTCTTCAAATTGAGATTGGGTTTTTTTTTCCTTTTTTTTTAAAGCAATAATTTTTTTATTAATAAATTAAGGTTTTTTTTTTATGTTACAGCTTGAAAGGTGGGCTGAATCAGTAAGAGATTATGAGGTTTTGAGAAGAGAGCTTCCAGATAATAATGATATAGCTGAATCTTTATTTCATGCCCAAGTTGCGTTAAAGAAATCCCGAGGGGAAGAAGTGTACAATTTGAAATTTGGTGGTGAAGTTGAACTGATTAATAATCTTGAACAGTTCAAAGCTGCAGTTGCTTCAACTGGTTTGTTCTTTATTCATCACCTAGCAAAATTATATTCTCTGTTTCTTGACATGAAGCCTTTGACTTTTTATTGACTTTCTGTTGACTCTTTATGTTTGAAATGCAGGGGCCTCCGTTGTTCTGTTCAAAACAACATCTGATCTTCAATGCAAGCAGATATCCCCATTTCTTGACACCTTATGCACTCGATATCCTTCTATAAATTTTCTCAAGGTATTTTTATGTTCAAGAAGCATAAAAGTATTGATTCTTGCATTCGCTTGTTTATGTTTAAAAGGCTTGGAAAATATTGTAAAGTTTTGATTTTTATAATCAAGATGCATGCACACGCGCACACACATGCTGGAATTATATGCGCATGTAGAAATGTGATTCTTTCATTCACTTGTTTAAGTTCGAAAGGCTTGGAAAATATTGTAAAGTTTTAATTGGCGCACACACATGTAGAAATGTGATTCTTGCATTCACCTTTTTGTGTTTGAAAGGCTTGAAAAACTTATAAAGTTTTGATTTTTATAATCAAGAAGCATGCACACGCGCGCACACATGCTGGAGTTATATGTACATGTAGAAATGTGATTCTTGCATTCACTTATTTAATGATATTTTATTGTTTTACAATGTAAAGGTTGATATTGAAGAGAGCCCAACAATTGCAAGTGTAGAGAATGTGAGAGTTGTACCAACAATCAAGATTTACAAAAAAGGTAATCGAATAAAGGAAATGGTATGCCCGAGTCGAGAAGTGCTGGAATCCTCTGTCCGCCATTACAGCTTCTAAAGGAATCCAACAGTTATCGTGGATGAAGGGCAGAATTGTAATTTCACCACCCTCTAATCATCGATGAAGGGCATAATGGTAATCTTCCTGCCTTTCGATAGTTGACCTCCTGTATCAAAACCACAATGATTTTATCATTAACAGCCAATCTTTCTAAGCCAATGCCTATGGGAACTAGAGAAGGTTAGATTAGTAATTTAGCTCATCTTTGCAGTTGTTAAAACTTAAAAATCCCATTTAATCAACCCATCCCACCTCATTCTTTTCTTATCAAAATGTTAGCTTTTTTTTTTAAATTCCCATTTTACCCCCATTATCATAAGTCTATCATCCCCTATTCTGTTGTGTCTTCTTCCATCCTGTACCAATGTAAATTACAAGTGGGCTCCCATGGGGCTTCTTTCTGGATATAGATATGCCCTTTGTGTATATATATGTGAAGATGAAGATATATACAAAATGAAAAAGAAAAACTTTGGTAGAAGATTTTGGATGGATAGGCCTTAGGTGTACCGGATTTAGTTAATACTTAGGGGGTTTCCTTTTTGTTAAACCATTTCATCAATAAAAAAAATATTATCTTTTTTATATTTATTTTATTTAATTGTTATGTGATAGTTTTTGTGTATATTGATGTTTGGAGGGTAAAAATGGTGCACATGGGTTCTTAGGGTAAAATGGTAAATCCTCATTCTCACCTATTCACCTACCATTAAATGTATATCCATGGCTTTGGTCAAAGAGTAAATTTGAGGGGTTTGGGTTAAACGTCAAAGGGCATGTTGACCAGGTTTCATCTTGAAAAAACAAGACATGTGAAGGGCACTGAAGAATAAGGTTGTAAAATACATGTGAATTCAATGAATGGTGAAAACCACTTGAAGAAAACCATGGCCTCCATTTAAACCATCCATTAAATACTTCCCTTTTATTTCAAGATTCTTTAAGGGCATTGGTCCCCATTTCATGCTTTTGTTTTTAAAATTCTAGGGGCTTCATTAAATTTGTTTTACTAAAATACATTGATTGATAAATTAATACCTTTATCCAAAGTCAGACCCCACATTTTAATGGTTGATGTATGTAATTGACCATACGAGTGCTGGGGCGTATAACGGGTACACCATCGCAAGCTCTACGGGTACTCGTGACAGGTATGCAAATCTGGTATAAGTATTCGTGAACGGCTAAGGGGGGTGGGAGAACTGGTTTTGTTTTTTTACTGGTGTAACCTTGTTTCCCTCCAAGTGCAAACCAGAAAGTTAAGTTCTCCATATGTTTTGTCTTTGGAAAACTTCAAGCTGGCACCCAACCAACTGAATTATCACATTATCATTCTATTTGGCCATAAAAAACAAGAAGATTCATGTTTAAAACAAAATTCAGCAATTCTAGAATCTAAAACTATTCTTGGTGAATAATATTGAACCAAATTGAAGAAGAAAGCATTCATAAATGATTTTAAATATATAAATGGTCCCCTACCACTTAGGGTTATTTGGGTTGGATTTAGATAAAAATAAACTCTTTGATTTGAGTCATTATGATACTTAAGGTACTTAGGGTTGTGCCTAGACCTCTTAAACTGTTCAATCATTCCTCTGTATTATTTTGTTAATTACATTTTATATTCGTTAAGTTTTTGTTTCAATTTATTCACCAAAAATGTAGATATTATTTAAAGGTTATAAGAGATCTAAATAAAAGAAAAAGAAACTAAATGGGCTTTTTTAATTATTAATTTCTAATTAATAAATAAAGTATTAAATTACAAGGAATATGGCAATACAAAAAAAAGCTCATACTCTCAATGGGAAGAATCGAACCCACGATCAGAAGACTAAAAGACATGAGTCTTAATTATATTAGGGCATGAGATGGCATGAGATATACTCCATATCCATATGAGGGTAGAGGGAGTGGAACCCTTTGATCCTTAAGCACCTTTAAGGATTAACCGATCTAAACACATCACGTCATTTTTACCATGAACAACCCTAAAATACCCGAATAGGTTGTGGCAGTGTTCTCGCGAACCCGAACCCAAATTTAAATCCCAAACAAACTTTTTCATTGTTAACATTCGGCTTCACCAACCCGTGAATTGAACCCATTCCAACTCGAAACTGTTGCGGCGGTGTTACCGCGAACCCCTTCCAACCCGAGTCCCACCCCTTTCACCCTGAGAGAGTGATGTGAGCAAAGAGTGCACACAACGTGGGCATCACCTCAGCCACCCATATTTCTCACACCACTCTCACATAGGAAAGGTATACCCGTATGATTGATGTGATTACTAATTATTATTATTTTTTATACAATTTATATTAATTAATTAAATATAGACATAATTAAATTAAAATTAATTAAAATAAAATAATACTAATTCACTTACTCTCCATTTGTAATGTCAGCGCGAATAAGAAAATTTCATTTTTTTTCTTTTTTCTATTTTTACATGTACCCTTTTTAATTTTCATATTTTTAAATAATACCTCTCAACTTTCTAAAAATTCAAATATATTTCTAAAAGAATTAATTTGTTGTTGGATTTAATATTTTTTTCTTCGCATCCCGGTAAAATTTTGTTATACTCATTTACTAGTGTCTACCACAACTCCCCCCTCAACTTTATAAAATAACAAAATTAGGTGTTTTTTTCCCACCGTTACGTCACATGTCACCTATATTTTGAGCCATAGTTTATTTTAGGTTTTTTTATTTGGTTTTTTTGCTTTCTTTTTATTGAACTAACCGAGTCGTCGTAACCTTATACATTTTTTTTATGTACTTAATCACGTTTTTTGTGCTTAGCCACATTATTGTCAATGCCTCAACCGTTTAGGGTCCGCTTCCCGCTGCAAATCACGGGGTGCTAATGTCATCGTACTTAACGACGTTAGTGTCACAACCGCAACACGTGTAGTGAGCTTCACAAACGCACGAGCCTAGTTATGTACTTAACCATGTTAATTTCACTGTACGACCCCACCGCAACGCGCGGTCATGATTTCTAGTTAAAATTAAACATAAACAAATTAATATTAATTAAAAAACATAAATAAAATAATATTAATTAAAAATAACTAAGAAAACTAAAGTATACAAACTACTATAGTGAACGATCGTAAATATACCCAATCAAGTCTGTCTTTAGCTGTTTGAGGATTTCTCGTTCCGTATCTTATTACGGTTGGCTCCACTTCATTTGGATTATATTGACAAATTGTTACTCCTTAGTCCTCTAGAATCATATTATACAAAATTACATACACATACATTATGTTCCTTATTTTATTTTGCGACCAAGATCATGTCAGCTTTGACACGATATGCCACTTATTCTCAATCAACCCCCCCCCCCCCCTCTCACCTCACTCTAGACGGTATTCCACGCCACCCACACCCCTTACCTTCTTCTTACACCCACTATACCTCATACCCTTAGGCTATTGACATTCGTTGTGCAGGTGATTCAATTTTTCATTTTATATATACCGACACGTGGCAACATATGTTTGGAACAAGCACTACTCATGGTTTTTATGTATATAATTAGTGTAAAATTTCTCTGAATTGTGGTGCTGAAATGACTTTTTAACAGGAGTTTAAGATAGAGTTATTCTCTCTACTGACTATTTAAGGATACAAGTTTTTTTTTAAAATTTAGTATAAAAAATGATGATTATAGAGGCAGAGGGTCATGAACCCTCCTTAAAACCTATGTTTCCGATAGAACAACACTTGGTTGACATCTCATCATAAATCAATTTCATGGTGTGATGAAATAACAATGAATCAAATGTGGAATTAGATCAAGAACAAAACAAGAATCAAAGTATTATTAACCAAACGATTACAATTGAAAGGAAATGAATCGAAGAACATGAAACTGAAACCTGTCCTAAAGCTTATACACTAATCTGACTTAACAGCCAACTAACAACCAATTCCTAATTACACATTCAGTCCATGAAGAATAACAACTAATCAAAACAGTCTCAAACTAAAGTAACTATAGACAAGTTACAAAAACAGTCCTTGAACTATTAGAAACTAACAATTGTCCCAACAAACCTTTAACACATGGCATATGATATTGGACCATGGAAGACAAGTTACAAAAACAGTCCTTGAACTATTAGAAACTAACAATTGTCCCAACAAACCTTTAACACATGGCATATGATATTGGACCATGGAAGATAAATG
Organism: Smallanthus sonchifolius; assembly: GCA_023525975.1. Classification (NCBI taxonomy): domain Eukaryota; kingdom Viridiplantae; phylum Streptophyta; class Magnoliopsida; order Asterales; family Asteraceae; genus Smallanthus; species Smallanthus sonchifolius. The sequence continues at coordinate 31,001,040 of CM042043.1, forward strand.
TTCATTGTGATGTTTATATCATGAGAATTATCAAGTTGATGATCTTTACCTATTACTTATTCTTTGTTGTTGATACGATTGACATTAGGTGAAGTATCGTCATGTTGGTTTGTGGTATGTTATCGCCATCTTCATCCTTGTAGAAATACTTCATTGATTTTCACTTTAATCTCACATAAACAATAACAAGAAAACGAAAGTAGGAACAACAAATTGACACAAACAAACTTAAATTTCTGATAATCATATACGAGTTTGTACTGACCCTTATATACAGAATCAAACGGTGCCTTTCAACCATTGTACCGATTTGTGAATCGGTGTCTTAACCGTTGTAAATAACCGTACCCTAATTTTGACTTTACATTTAACTTGTTTGTTTGGGCTGAACCCAACAAACGAACAAACCCACTAAACTTATAAGACCCACAAAGTTTGACCCAAGTAATAATTACATAAATAAATACTAAACATTAAACTTGGATTATATGTGTTAATTTCAACATTCCCCCTTAACACATTAATCCAAGCCTTCTGCCTTCCTTGCAGCAGCCTAATCATCATCACTGATGATGATATAATCTTCATCAGCTGTGCAGTTTTCCCCATCAGCGCAGTCCTTCATCTTAACATCATTCTCGTCTTGATCTTCACCTAGAGTTTCAAATGGGTCATCAACATCTTCATTAAGATCACTGATGTATTCTTCAATGCTTGGATCCTCATCTTCACTGGTTTTCATCTTCCAATTCTCCAAGTGTTATAATCAAGTTATCATCATCAACTCGTTCCACATTCACTGGAATCCCTTTAACCGGCTCATCCTTCCTACCCATGTTCTCTTTAGCCACCCTATAGTAGGTAACCAACAGGTCCAAGTACTTTCATATAACACTGCATCAAATCATTCCCATAGCAACCTGGAAAGCCAAAAGCTTTAGTAGCCCCTTTCCACTTGTTTTCTCTCAGCATAACATCATTGCCACCCACACTCTCAACAAACTTGTATAGATCGAATAGACATATTTCGATGTTACCTATAACGGGCGGTATGGGATCGATAGCCTCTCCTTCCAAGTAATCCACAAAGAACCATTTTACCATGCTTTCAAACTTCCCTTTGAATAGGTCTTTGTTTCTCATAGCCACCGCATCCTTATTCACCATATCCATAAATTTAACAAAACTATCAAAGGAATTGACAGTAATTTGCACATACCTCCCATTACTTAACACATAATGCACTGCCTCTTCTTCCACTGGGTCCATTATTATATTCTCATTATCCATCGGCCCATCTACTTTCATTTCTTCCCTGAATGCCTTATCATAGTGGTTGGTAACACTCCTTTCCAGATTCCTTTTACCCATATTAAAGGTTATCTCTTTGTCCAAATTTTCAAAGTAAGTTTTCAAGTAATCATCTTGTTTCTCCGTAACAACTTTCTCACTTGAAAATTTTGGACTCTCAAACATATTGGTTATCATGAAGTTCTTACCAACTATCTTGACTTTAAATCCTTGTGAGATCAATTGAGTCATGCTTAACATATTGTTCTTTATGTTCCACACCAAAACATGACTTGAACCTTATAAACACATCCCTGTTACCAGTCATGTGTTTGTTTGACATTTACTAACATACCCCATATTTTTCCAATTCCCAAGTTCACTACCAAGTACCATATAATCACCAGAAGTTTGTACCTTATCGAGATACTTTGATTGATTCGAAGTGCCTTCACCAAATTTGTCATCCGGGGCCTGAAATTCATCAACCTTCTGTTTGCCCTTAATATCCTTACTTCGATCAATCCCTTCCCATTCCTGGTCTTGCTTACCCGAGTACTTTGCAAAGCAATTCCAAAACACAAGTCCTCTGCCTTTGCAAATGTGACATCGAGCCCTTTTCATCTTCCTATCAGAATTCCTAATTTTGGTACTTACAGTGAGTTTGTCGTTCTTCCATTTCTGTTGAAACGAATTCAATACTACTCCCCTTCTTCTTCCCATCGATCCACTTGAACCCACTAGACATCCTTTTCCTTTCATACTCAACCATACAAACCTCTTCGTGATTCCTCTCCCTGCCCGTCGGCCACAAATCTCCATCCCTGGTTGCATCTTGAGTCAGTCTCTGGCCCATTCTCTGCCTTGATCGAATTGAACGGAAGTTTCGGTATTGCCTCGTTCCGTTTGCATCCCTTGATCAATTGAGCCTTGGGTTCTGTTGGTTTGTGGTATGTGTATCGCCATCTTCATCCTTGTAGAAATACTTCATTGATTTGCACTTTAATCTCACAGAAACAATAACAAGAAAACGAAAGTAGGAACAAGAAATTGACACAAATAAACTTCAATTTCTGATAATCATAAATGAGTTTATACAGACCCTTATATACAGAATCAAACGGTGCCTTTCAACCGTTGTACCGATATGTGAATCGTGTTGTAATAACCGTACCCTAATTTTGACTTTACATTTGACTTGTTTGTTTGGGCTGAACTCAACAAACGAACAGACCCACTAAACTTATAAGACCCAATAAGTTTGACCCAAGTATTAATTACTTAAATAAATACTAAACATTAAACTTGGATTATATGTTTTAATTTCAACACCTCATTTATGGCATGAGAAGGATGAAGTTAATTGTTTCACTATTTCAAAGTATAATATTTATGTTAAATTAAAACAACATGAAACAAGCAACGAACATATTATCAATATGAGAGCGTGGATTGAATTAGAAACGAGAATGGCAAAATATAAAGCAATTGATAAACAAACTCAAGATCAAATAAATAAAGAAAAAGAACATTTGAAAAATATGTTAACAAGAATTATCGCCATTGTAAAAACTCTTGGAATGAATATTTAGCATTTCATGGGAAAAATGAAAAACTTTAACAAAAAAACAATGACAATGTTTTAGGTATTATTGAGACGATTACATACTTTGATCCAATGCAAGAACATATTTGACGAATTAAGAACGAAGAAATTCATAATCATTATCTTGGACATGATATGCAAAACAAACTAATTAACTTATTAGCATATGAAATTAAAAATAAAACTGTTAAAACTGTTAAGGAAGCTAAATATTTTCAATATTATTTTATGGCACTCCATATACAAGTCATAAACAATAGGTGTTCATTATATTACGATGTTTAGATCTTTCATCAACTCCGAAAGAAGTTAAAGAATACTTTCTAGAATTTTTAAGAGTAGATGATACAACGAGTAAAGGCCTATTTGATAAAATTATTTAGGAAGTTAATAAAATAGGACTTGGTAAAAATAATATTAGAGCACAAGGTTATGATAATGAATTAAACATGAAAGGAAAGCATCAAGCTAGGTGTACAAAATCGATTTTCAGATATTAATGCTAGGGCATCTTATACTCCATGTGGTTGTTGGGGTTTAATTTTAGTACTTTGTGATAGGGCTAACTCGTGTAACATAGCTTACGATTTCTTTGGAGTGATACAACGTACATATTAAATATTTTCTTCATCAACTAAAAAGATCATATACCCGACTTAACTCTTGAATCATTATCACAAACACGTTAGGAAAATCAGATAGAAAGTGTTAAGGCAATTAGATATCAAGAACCACAATTAAGAGATGCACTATTGACATTATATAATGATTGTGTAGATCTGAAAATAAAAAGTGAAGCTAAATGTTTAGCTACTTTGAATTTTGAAAACTTTTAATTTTTTTAAGGAATAATTATGTAGTATGAAGTTTTGTCTACTATAAATTCAATTAGTAAGAATTTATAATCAAAAGATGTGTATCGATGATACTATTAAACAACAATGTGTTACTTTAAAAATTACAAAGAAGATGGATTTGAAAAGACTAAATTGACGCAAGAATGGCTATAAAGATGAATCTAGAACCTAACTTTCATGCAAAATGTATCATTCGTAGAAATAAATGATTTGATGAAGATGTACATAATAATACTAAAAACTCCCATTGTACCTGTAGCTTGTTAACGCAAACTCGAATGGATACATGATTCGGGTTAATACACTAACACACGTTTTCCTAACCGATTACACAAGAAACGGATTCACACACTTCTTTTCTCTTTTATCTACGGGTTCTCTAATGGTGGAAAAATCCCCTTCTTCAAATTGATTGGTGGACACCCTTTTTAGGGTGCCCCACCATCCACGCGCTATAACCTTTTATGATAGTGACTTTAAAGGATCCAGGTCGGGCATGTGGGGCCCATTCCAGGTTATTCGGCTTATACCTCTTCATAGCTTTTTTATATATTTAAACAAGAAAGGAAAGCATCAAGGTGTACAAAAACGGTTTTTAGATATTAATGCTAGGGCATCTTATACTCCACGTGGTTGTCGGGGTTTAATTTTAGTACTTTGTGATATGACTAACTTGTGTAACATAGCTTGTGATTTCTTTGGAATGATACAACTTACATATTAAATATTTTCTTTATCAACTAAAAATATGCAAAATACTAAAAAGATCATATAACTAACTTAACTCTTGAATCATTATTACAAACATGTTGGGAAAGTCAGATAGAAAGTGTTAAAAGGCAATTAGATATCAAGCACCACATCTAAGAGATGTACTATTGACATTATATGATGATTTTGTACATCTTAAAATTAAAAGTGAAGTTAAATGTTTAGCTACATATAAATTTGAAAGCTTTGAATTTTTATTAGAAATAATTATGTGGTATGAAGTTGTCTACTATTAATTCAATTAGTAAGAACTTATAATCAAAAGATGTGTATCGATGATACTATTAAACAACAAACGACCTTATGTGTTACTTTAAAAATTATAGAGAACTTGGACATGAAAAGACTATAATTGACACAAGAAATGGCTATAGAGATGAATGTAGAACCTAACTTTCATGTAAAATGTATCATTCGAAGAAATAAACGATTTCATGAAAATGTACATAATAATACTAAAAAACTCCTATTGTACCTGTAGCTTGTTAATGCAAACTCGAATGAATACATGATTCGGGTTAATACACTAACGCACATTTTCCTAACCAATTACACAAGAAACAAATTCAAACACTTCTTTTCTCTACTGGTTCTCTAATGGTGGAAAAAGCCTATGTTTCAAATAGGGAAAACTTCTATTTATACCTTATCCTATTGAACCGTTTATGATAATGCCTTAAAGGATCCGGGTTAGGCACGTGGGGCCCATTCCAGGTTATTTGGCTTATACCTCTTCATAGCTTTTTTATATTTATTTACTTTTAATATCTTATTTTTTTAATGTTTAAAACATAACCAAACCAAACCAAACGTATCCAGTATAATCCCACACATAGCTAACGCTATTAGTAGGGTCTGGGGAGGGTGTGATGAGGGCAAACCTTACCCCTATCCCAAGGGATAGAGAGGCTGCTCCCGTTTAGACCCCCGGCTCCATGGGAAAGAAAAAGATAAAAATATAAATAAAATTAATGAGTAATAAAGTAAAATAAATCTAACAATTAGCAGTGTATGACTAGAGTATATTAGTCACAAGAAACACAACACACCTACAAGAAACAAGACATACGCAAAATCTTTGCTAAACAACTCTACTCTCCCACACAACGGGTCACTCATCCTAAAACCCTAATACGACGTCTCCATGAAATCCTATCATTGACCATGTCTTCTGAGAGGTGTAAATCTAGCAAATCAAGCCTAATCCTCTCATCCCACGTTAATTTCGGTCTCCCCCTGCTCCTTTTCCCCTCTACAACGAGAGTTTCCACCGTTCTCACTGGATCTATGCTCTGTCTCCTCTTGACATGTCCAAACCATCTCAATCTTCCTTCTCTTATCTTATCTGAGATACATGTGACTCCCAATCTCTTCCGAACAACTTCATTTCTTATTCGGTCCTTTCTTGTGTGTCCACACATCCACCTCAACATCCTCATCTCAGCTACATCCATTTTTCGAGCTTGTGTTTTCTTGATGACCCAACAATCGGTTCCATATAGCATCGCTGGGCGAACTGCTACCCTATAAAATTTACCCTTTAACCCTATTGGGAACCTCTTGTCGCACAAAACACCTGAGGCCGCTCTCCATTTGCACCAACCAGCCTGCACCCGATGGACTACATCATTGTCGATGTCCCCGTTACTCTGGATGACAGATCCTAGATACTTGAACTTTAGTGTCTTAGGGACAACCCCACCTTCAATAGAAATCTGGGTCTCCTCGTCGACGTTTGCACCACTAAAGTTGCAGTGAAGGTACTCGGTTTTAGATCGGCTTATCTTCAAACCTTTGTGCTCTAAGACTGTTCTCCATTCCTCTAGTCTGTTGTTCAATGTCTCTTTACTTTCAGCAATCAACACGATATCATCAGCAAAAAGCATGCACCATGGAATTGCATCTTGAATCGACTTTGACAACTCATCCAAAACTACTGCAAAGAGAAAGGGGCTTAGTGCCGACCCCTGGTGAACTCCCACTTCAACCGGAAAAAAGTCTGTATCCCCCACGGGTGCTCGGACGCATGTCTTAGCCTCATGATACATATCCCTAATTGCCTCAATATATTTACTAGGGATCCCTCTTCCCTCCAGACTTTCCCAGATCAATCTTCTAGGCACACTATCGTACGCCTTTTCAAGATCGATGAACACCATATGTAAATCATGTTTCTTCTCTCTGTACTTTTCCATTAATCTTCTTAAAATGTGTATCGCCTCCGTAGTGGACCGGCCTGGCATGAACCCAAATTGGTTTGCTGTAACCTGGGTTTGTCGTCTAATCCTTGTATCTATAACTCTTTCCCATAATTTCATTGTATGACATAGGAGCTTAATCCCCCTGTAGTTAGCACATCATTGAGCATCTCCTTTGTTTTTATATAGGGGTACTAAGACACTACGCCTCCACTGATCTGGCATCTTCCCGGTTTTGAAGATATTGTTTAAAACATAACAAGTTAAAATATTATCTATAAATTATTTATAAGTATTGTTTTTTAAAATCAAACACCTAACGCCTTGACTTTTGAAACCTAAACGTTTAAGTGCATCAAAAACTTTTATAAACCTAGGATACAAGTGAAAAAAAAAGACTTGATTGATGATAGATGACGAACTGGTTGTAAGCGGTAGACCTTCTGGCTCGGTGTCATCTTTTTCAGGCGAACTGGTTGTAAGCAGTAGGCGTAGAAGATGTCATGCACCAGCGGAACCCTAAGCCTTCAGTGGTGAAGAGGATATCATAAATATTATCAAGTAACCACAGATAAAGAAACAAGTATGATTAGTTACAATGCATGATGTCTGAAACACAAAGTGACTCGCTAATTCGACAAAGAGATGAGACCTCAAATTAACTAAATAGGTTCTTTTGCAGAAACAAGCCTGGATCATAAAATATGTCGGGCATGCCATAAGCGTCCCATTTCAGGGCATTTTACAACTGTTACAACAAGAACAAACGAAAACAACTAACGCGATTCTCATATTACCGCTTTCAAATTTAATTTAGGCTTACAAATACAATAACAAAGGCCACATCCACTCCCTCCAAGGATGTTCAGTTAATCTTCAAATTTTACTGCATAAGAAGAACAAAATTAAACCAAAAACCAACAAAATTAGATAAATACAACTTATTAATTTATTTATTTTTATTATTATTAATTTTTTTTTGAATTAATATTGTTGGGACTAACCTCTGCATCTTCACCGGACTTGGTGATCTCCATCTTTTGATCTTCTGCAAAGAAAAGGCCATGTTAATAAATAGAAAAAATAACAAAATAAATTGGCTATTAAATATAAGAAAATTGGTTACCTCCATCCTCCGGGATGTCGGAAGTCCACAAGGTGAGGTTGTCCCTCAAGAGCTGCATAATTAGAGTGCTATCTTTGTATGATTCCTCACTCAAGGAATCAAGCTCTGAGATAGCTTCATCGAAAGCTTGTTTCGCCAGGTGGCAGGCTCTGATAGAACAAATATTTAAGAAAACAGAAGTTAGAATAAATTTTTCATACAACGATTCACGAATACCAACCGGATCTTTTTACAAATCTTGTTACCTTTCGGGAGAATTCATGATCTCATAATAGAAAACAGAGAAGTTCAAAGCCAAACCCAATCTAATGGGATGAGTAGGAGATAACTCCTCTGCAGCAGTAGAAGCCAACTGGTGGAAATATAAAGGTAAGTACACGATACAAAATCTAAACCTTTATTGTGCGATTTAGGAGTTCTAACATCATCGAATTATTAAACTACAAAATAAAAAAGTAAAAGTTACTTACTTGATAAGCCTTCAGTGACTGATCAGCTGCTTCTTTTTTGTCATTACCAGACTTAAACTCTGCAAGATACCTATAATAGTCTCCTTTCCTGCATTCCATCAAAACCCATCACAAAAAAAACTTAAGATCATGATGTCATCCCTAGTTCAAAAAAAAAGGTGGGCTTTTGTTTCCCTTTCAGATTATGTAAAGGTTCTATTCTTATAACAAGTTGCTAGAACACGAGCCCACAAAAATAAAATAAGGTAACAAGAATCAAGAACCACAAAAAAATGGGACAAGAATGTTCTTTTGGACCTTTTTCTCACACTTATGTGTAAAACTCACATTTTGTAGTAGAAAACAGTAGATTCTCCAGCAGAGGAAGACGGAATCAGATGCTCATCAATCACAGCCATGATATCTTTGCAAATGTCTGACAGCTCTGTCTCCACCTTCTGCCTATATTCTTTAATCCGCTTGACGTTAACTTCATTGCCTCTTGACTCCTCTTTTTGCTCAATGGAAGATAATATCCTCCATGATGCCCTACGCGAACCCACCACATTTTTGTATCCAACTGAGAGCAAATTCCTCTCCTCAACAGTCAATTCAATATCCAACTTTGCGACTTTCTTCATGGCATCCACCATCTCTGGAAAAA